>JAJQKT010000021.1:0-10000000 GCA_030512225.1 Rauvolfia tetraphylla | reverse complement strand
AAAGACAAACCAAAATCAATAAAAAAAGACAAAGCCAAATTGGAATTCTCCAATCAAATCTCAACCCTTAATCAACAATCCAATGGTCCAATTTGCACCCAAGAAAAAGACAAAGCAAAATCAATCCAAATCCTCAACAAGCCATTTAATATATAGGTAGAAAAAAGACAAAGCCAAATTAGAATTCTCCAATCAAATCTCAACCCTTCATCAACAATCCAATGGTCCAATTTGCACCCAAGAAAAAGACAAAGCAAAATCAATCCAAATCCTCAACAAGCCATTTAATATATAGGTAGAAAAAAGACAAAGCCAAATTGGAATTCTCCAATCAAATCTCAATCCTTCATCAACAATCCAATGGTCCAATTTGCACCCAAGAAAAAGACAAAGCAAAATCAATCCAAATCCTCAACAAGCCATTTAATATATAGGTAGATAAAGCTAAAAGATGTTCCCACCGTTTTTGTTTCTTTCCTGCCTCAAAAATTGAGAGCATATCCATGATGCGTTCTGTTTCTGATAATTTCAGTTTTGGTCGAGTTTGTTTGGTTGGGGTCTTGAAGATTTAGGACGTATTTGGATTGAGTTTTTATTTAAGTTAAATTGTATTAAAAATTATAAAATTAAATTATTTGTAAAAGGAGAAGTGAAGATCAAAGTAAAACTCTTAGTGAAGTCATTGGTTTGGTTAGGCTTTTGATGATTTTTATATTATTTTGCAGTAGTTTCTAGAGTCCACATGTGTAGTTTGTGTTATTATTTGATTTGTATTCTTCACCTATATAGTAAAGATTTTAGAATACATCTCTTGACAGTAGTGTTTTAAATTATTAATTGTAGTTTAGTGATATTTTATTTTAACATTTCTCCTCTCTCTCTCCTCACACTAAAACTCTCTATAGCTTTCAAAGAATTTTCTTTAAATCCAATCAAATCGACATCAAATCAAAAAAATATTAGTGTTACATTCTTAAGCATTTACTCTACTATATTTTTTGCAAAAAAACATGGAAAATGAGACCGGTGCTCTGGATGGCGCTTCCCAACTTCCCCGCTGGGGGGTTCTAAGGAGCAGCTCCCGCCCAGATTTTTAAATTTGGGTGGGGCTGCAAGTTGCAACACCCACTGGAGAAGAACACTTATTTGTGCCTTGGTTGTGGAACCTTCGGCTTCCCTTTGTTTTTTATAATATTTGTTCTAGATTTTATTTTTTAATTATTATATTATATATTTATTATTATTACTTTTATTGATTATTAATATTTTATTATTAGTTTAATGTTGCTCTTATTATTTTATTATTATTATTATTAGTGTTTAGTATTATATTATTATTATTTATGATGATTATTTATATGATTTTTACTTTAGTTGTTATTTTAATATTATTATTATTTATTAATGTTATTATCATCATTAGTGTTATTTTTCTTATTATTACCATTATTAATATTATTGTTAATTTTAATAATTTAGTATTATTATTTATTAATGTTATTATTAGCATTATAGTTATTATTATTATTTGTGATTATTATTTTTTATTATTATTAGTTTTAAATTAATATTTTATTAGTAGTATTTCTTATTAATTTTATTATTAGTATTAATGTTATTTTTATTATTATTACCATTGTAAGTATTATTGTTATTTTTATTAATATATTACTATTATTTATAATTTTATTATTAGCATTACTGTTATTATTGTTATTATTACCATTATTAGTATTAATGTTATTATTAATTTATTTTTATGATTATATTTTATCATTATCAACATTATTGTTATTATTATTATGTTATGTTTATTATTTATGAATATTTATGATTATTATTAGTTTTAGTTATTATTTTATTATTGTTATTTATTAATGTTTGTTATTCTTCTTATTAGTACTATTATTAGTATTACTGTTATATTTATTATTTTATTATGATTATCATTATTTTTATTATTTGTATTATTGTTATATTTTACTTTATAATTATTATTTAATTGTGATTATTATTAATTTTAATTATAATTTTCTTTTTATTATTATTTATTAATGTTATATTTTTCTTTTATGTAGATAGTTTGGATTTCATATGTACGATGTTTTATTATTTTTTTACTAATGCTATTAGGCCTTGCGCAAATTTAATTATTAATTTCGTTACTATTATTTATATATCATTTTATATATTTCCATGCTATTATTATTATTATTATTTTTATTATTTTTATTATTTTTATTATTATTTGTTGTTGTTGTTGTGGTAATCACATAAATTGTAAATGACAGACTCAAGACAACGTAGAGGTCCTAATAAAGATTTAGGATCAATGAAGGATTAGAGTATTAAGTTTCACTATTGACATCTTATTACTTTCTCGTTTAGAGCGAGATACTCATCGAGAATAGCTTAGCCATAAGGTTTTAGGGCATCATTTGGCCCCTAAATCTCCTGGATTTCATCATCAGTTGCCTTTTTATTCATTGACCTCGCCAGCTCCAGTTACAAGTCACAAACGCCTGCTCCATCTAGAACATGGGGCAGTAGTAGTTTTGTCCCACTTGGTGGTCAGATCGGTGTTTACTACTTGTATACTAGTCTGCAACCTATAGCATGGGTGTTTTTGGGAAGTAGTAGACCTTATCCCACTCAAGTTAGTAAGTCTTTGCATATATCGTTTATCATAGACTTTCTCACCATACCTAGCAATATCGTTCCATGACACCCAGTGATGATGATTTTGACGAGAAAGATGATGAGGACGAAAAGGAAGACGAGGAGGGAGAGGTGTGGAATGATGATGATGAGCAGCCTAGTGATGATTACAAGATTCAGTAATTGCATGAAACCCATAATTTTGGTCAGCAATCACATCAAACATATTGTGAGTGTACGAAAAAACCAACGAAGGAAATTGATCCCCAAAAGGAAACATCCTAGGTGCAATATCTCTACATCAAGATGCAACATCCTAACTTTCTTGACCACACTAGGATGATCTAAATGTTTGGATACAACTCCTTGTGCTCGAGGAAGACCTTTCCTTATCGCGTGACTCGCTACCTAAGCATTTGTCTTTGCCCCTCGACCCATTCGAATTAGACGACTTCTTGAATGACTGCATCAAAACCTAAAAATGCTCCCAGTGTGACTTGTCCCTTTTTGTGGAGTCAGTTTTCTGCTGACCCTTAGTGGTACAGAGTGGTGGCTTCTTGTACTAACTATACTCAGGAAAAATCATCTCGCCAATTGTAGCCTATAACATAAAAACTGTTCAACCGAATGCCCTACCACAATAGTGGTAAACTCTTGCACTGCTTACTGATCATCATACGACTAGAAAGGATACTGGCTAGGGAATGATCCAGATGCTCCGCCAATGACTAACGTGCTTCAAAATCAGTGTAAGTCCTCAAGCCACAGTGCCAATTTAAAGTTAGCATGAAGATACATCTAACAAGCGCATGGTAGGTCGTGCAATTGTTGAAGCCAACATCCACACATGGAACTATCATCACAAATATCCCAACTATACTTCATCTCAATACAAATAATATCGGCAACCTTTTGTGACATTGATCCTAGTAGAGGAGACTACAATGGGTGCTGGATGATATTATACGAATTTTTCAGACAATGAATCTCAAACTCTGCCTTAATTTTAGCTATTTGAATATGAATCATTGAATCCAACTTCTCCAAAACTAAGTCGAGACCTCCAGTAGTTATGTGTAACCAAGACTTCAGGACAAAATGGACACTCTTAACTTGGTTCGTTGTCTCAATACCAAAATGAGTCCACTCACCTATCCACGCTGACATAAACCTCTCCCTCCACATCTTCAGCAATGTAGTATCCAAGTACTTGATAAATGCTTCACACCGACCCCATGTGAAATTCAAAATTTCTTGGTACTGCCAATTGTACTCATTCTCCGTAAATGAATCAGCTAACCTATGCCACATGCCTCTAGAGACCCCATCTCCTGCCATCCGTAGTAGAAAGCACACTTGACCTTGACATTCTTCTGGACATGCCTCTTGCATAGCATATGATGACTATTTGGAAATACTCACTCTATAGCTTACACAAGAGTGACCTCCCACTCAGTAACAGTGGCAACCAGAAGGGCAGAACAATAAAAACTATGCCTAAAGCACTCAACGACCCAATTGTAGGACGAGGTTGTCTAGCTCTTCATCCAACCTAACGCTATTGTGAAATTATTCCCCGTAGTAGTCACACTGGTGACTCGAATGTAGGGTATCTTATACTTGACAAAAGAATATTTTTGGTTGTAATAGATATCATGTATAATGTAGACATTAATGAAATATGCATAAGGTAAAAATATTCTCTCCCCTATACCTATTAGTCTTGTACGTTGTATCTATGACAAGAACATACAACCATGTAGGAGCTAACTAGCAAGATAATGGATTCTCAAAGACAAAATCACTAAGCATGTCAGATACCTCATTGGCCTTTTGCCAATGACCCTTCATGTTTGTTGCCTTCAACTAGCATTGTCAAAATGGGCTAAAGCCCCATGACTGGCTCGCATACATGTATAAACAGAAAGGTTTGGACTTAGTATATCCAAACCCATTTAATGCAATCTTATTAAGCCCGCTTTATTTAGGCTGTGAGCCGGAGTAAGCGGGTTGTGGTTTAGCCAGCATTTTTAAATTTTTTAAAAAATATTTCTTTGATCAAAATGACATTGTAAGCCCTAAGGATTAATCATGTTGTTTTGATTAGTGACAAACATTGATAAGTGTAATGTCCTATGGAAATATATTGATTAACCTTAATATGGACTAATATGCTTATATGGTGTGTGATAGAATTTTTAGATTGAGAAGAAAGCAAGTCTAATTGCCTTGAAGCTAAAAGCGCATGAATAACTCAAATTTATCAAAGTGGTTAGAGTTGATTCAAGATTGTTGAAGGCTTTGAAGACCTTAGTGTAGGTTTACTATGCATTATATGTATATCTTTGCAACCCAGAGAGCTTCAAACTTGGTTTTCAATCTCAAATGATCCATCTTACAAATTTTTTTACCAAGCTCTCAATAACGGCCTTTGGACTAAAAGCTTTTTAAATGATCTATCCCATAGTCCAAAATGATTTCAAACTTGTTGTGATTGATTTCTAATCAGTTTGACTAAGTTTGATCAATTCAGACGTCCGAATTTGAACTCATGGCTGTTGGATTTCCAAAGAAATCCGGACGACCATTCGGACGCTTGTGTCCAAATTTGGTCAATTAAATTTACCTTGGCAGCCTCAAGACAGAAAAATTTGGACGAATGTTAGGATGTAGATGTCCAAATTCGGTTGACCAAATTTTATTGTTACTAGTCATTATTTGAACGTTGCAACCTATTTTCAAACCTTATAAAAGGTATAAACTTCAAAAAATTTTGGCAGTTTTTGAGCTTTAAAGATTCCTTACTCTTCCCAATTGATCTCTATCAAAAATTTATCCTTTGCCTTGTACTAAAAAGCTCATATTCAAGATTCCTTAGACAAAAAGGTGAAGGTGTGCTAATTTGTCGTCATCTATCAAGTTGTTGGTAACTTTCTTATCTCAAACTTCATCAACTTGTTGTTTTCAAGGTTATCTTGTTGATATAAAACCCTTGTGTTAGGGTAAGCCTTGATTATTTGTATTTGAGAAGAGGTTGTGGTGTAATACCCTTGAAGGATGGGCCTCTGTTGTAGAAATTGATCAACTTGTTATTATAGTTGAGTTTGGTTGAAATCCTTGAGTGGATGCTCAAGGTAGTGGATGTAGATCTTGTGTGATTGAACCATTATAAATCACTTGTGTTGTCTCTCTTTCTCTACTTTCTTTAAATTTGAATCTTATTGTGTTTATTGCATATTTTGTGAAGTATTTGATTCCAATAATCTTCCAAGTTAATTTTATCAAAAAGGATAAAGTTTTAAAAAATTAGCCAAAGACGTAATTCACCCCCCTCTTAGGTCTTTCAATTGGTATCAGAGCTTGGACTCTTTTGCAAAGGTTTTACCACCTAGAAGATAAGATGCTATGGCTAATGTTTGAAACTTACCTTATTTGGAAGTATCTTCCACAAATAGACCTCCCTTATTTGATAGAACAAATTATACGTTTTGGAAATCTAGAATTAAGATATATATTTGTTCTATTAACTTTGATTTGTGGAATATCATTGATAAATAACCTTATATACGAATGAGGATGCGAGCTGATGGAGTCACAAAGGAACCAAAGCCTGTGGACAAATATGGTGAAAGTGACTCAAGAAAGATGATCTTGAACTATTAAGTTATGAACATCTTTAGTTGTGGTGCTTTGGATGTCAATGAACACAACCGAGTAAACGAATGTGATACCGCTCATGAGATGTGGAGACTTCTTCAAGTAACTCATGAAGGCACAAATCAAATGAATGAGTCAAAGCTTGCTATGCTAGATTGCTAGTGAGGGATTATGAATTATTCACTATGAAGCAAGAAGAAAGCATTAGTGACATGTTCACAAGATTCACAAACATCTCAAATGAATTGAAGTCATATGGGAAGAATTGATGTTGACTTAACCTTGGCATTATATTATGTGATATATTAGGTTATAAAATTGTGATGTTCTTAAGCATTAATACTATCAATATGTTCATTAGTGCAAAGTCAATAGATAGAAATTGAATAGTTTCTTACTCTCTTTTTCATATTTTCCTGCTCCACATTCAAGAGTTGAATTGGAAAGAAAAGTTTTTGATTTGTTAAGAGAGTGGGGAATAGAGAGAAAAATATTTTCAATAACCTTGAACAGTGCATCTTCTAATGATAGCATGCAAGATATTTTATAGGAGTAGCTTTGTTTGCAAGTTAGTTTGTTATGTAATTGAGAGTTTTTTTTCATATTCGTTGCTAGGCACATATCTTGAATCTAATTGTGTAGGAAGGTTTGAAAGTGTCTAATGATGTTTTTCATAAGATTAGAGAGAGTGTTAAATACGTTAAGGGGTCAGAAGGGAGAATGAAGACTTTTGAAGAACGCGTTAGACAAGTTGGCATTCAAATAGAGGTTCATTTGAGATTGGATGTATCTACTAGGTGGAATTTCACATATATAATGCTTGAAAGTGTTTTGAAATATCGACGTGCATTTTTTAGTCTTTCTTTAAGTGACAGAAATTAGAAGTATTGTACATCATTAGAAGAATGGACAAGGGGTCAAAAGATGTTTGAATTTCTCCATCCTTTTTTTGAGATTGCTAAGTTGATATTTGATTCATCTTGCTCGACCTCTAACTTGTATTCTGAAAGTTTGGAAAATTGAGTGCTTATTGGTGAATAATGTGAATCATGAAGATGTTGTTGAAAGACCTAAGAGGGAGGGGGGCTGAATTAGAACTTTGGCTAATTTTCGAAATCTTTTCCTTTTTGAGAAATTTGATTTGGAAGATGATTGAAATCAAACACTTAACAAGGTATACAAGTGAACACAATAAGATTCCAAATTTTAAAAAATAGAAGACAAGAGACAACATAAGCAATTTATAGTGGTTTGATCACTCAAAATCTACATCCACCACCTTGAGCCCCAACTCAAGGATTTCAACCAAACTCAACTATAACACAAGTTGATCAAATAATACAATAAAAGCTCACCCCACAAGGGTTTTACTCTACAACCTCTTATCAATTATAAGTAATCAATGCTCACCCTAACACAGGGTTTTATATCCTTAAGATAACCTTGAAAACAACAAGTAGATGAAGTATGAGATAAGAAAGTTACCAACAACTTGGTAGATGACAAATTGCACACCTTCACTTTTTTGTCTAAGGAATCTTGAATTTGAACTTTTTAGCACAAGATAAAAGAGAGCTTTTTGATAGAGAATGATTGGGAAGAGTAATGATTCTTAAAGGCTCAAAAACTACCCAAAAATTTAAAGTTTATGTCGTCTTTTATAGGGTTTAAAAATCAGTTGCAACGTTAAAATAACGGCTAGTAATAGTAAAATTCGGTCGACCGAACTTGGACCTCAGCGTCCGAATGATCGTCTGAATTTTCCTGTTTTCAAGCTGCTAGAATAAATTTGGTCAATTGAATTTGGACACAAGCATCCGAATAGTCATCCGAATTTCTCTGAAAATTTAGCATCCATAAAATAAAGTTCGGACGTCTGAATTGGAGTCCGAACATTTCAAACTTAATCAAAATGATTAGAAATTGAGCACAACAAGTTTGAAATCATTTTGGACTATAAAATAGATCTTTTCAAAAGCTTTTAGTCCAAAAGCCATTGTCAAGAACTAGGTAAAAACATTTATGAGATAAATCATTTGAGATTGAAAAACCAAATTTTAACCTCTCTTAAAAATACTTTAGATTTCAAAGACGAACAAGTGCAAGGTTTATAAAGATATACCTATAATGCTGATGTGAAATTTGCAAGTGCACAAATGTCAAACAAGTAATAAAGTAGTGAGTACAAGTCGTCCCAACGAGGATTACTACCTAACTGCAAAATTCTTTTACTTATAACCCAACTTAAACTAAAATAAATGTGATTTTATCTAAAATTAAATTACCAATAAAAATAACTAACAATAATAATAAACACAAAAATCAATAATTATATTAATTAAAAATTAATGGCAATGAATAGACTAAGACACTCCAAATCCAGCTTACTCCTCTTATGACAAATAATTAATTTCTTTAAATTAATTCTCGACTTAGTTAATGGTAGAATTTCTAATTATAAGCTAGACCCAATCTCTTGGTGAAAAGCTCCTAACTTTAATTAATAAACCAATCGTATCTCTACGTGATTTTAATTATCAAAGCCACAAACACCTCTATGAAATTCCCTAGCTTTTGTTTCCTACTCGCTAGAAACCACACAAAGAAACCGAATCTATCTCTAGTCAGTTTTACGATGTGTTGTTATTACCATGATCCAATTTAAACTAGTACTTCTCAGCCACTAGAATAAATTTAAAGGCATGCAAAAATTGGCCAGAAAATTGCAAGCATTAAGAACAATAATAACAATTAACCAAAATCGAGATTAAAGAAACAATCTTTAATTAAAATCAATTAAATTCATAAGAGTTTCAACCTTCATCGAAGGTCTTAGTCACAAAAAATTTAGCTATTCATGATCCGAATATTCAAAGTCATAAATTTAATTAACATAAACAATAAAAAAAACTAAAAAATAATAGGTAAAGGGCTTCTCTGTTATCTCCCTCGGTCAACCCTCTGTTTTCGTCTTCTTCTGGCTGTCCAATTCTTCTTTTTGCTGCACAAATTTTTTCTCCATTTGGATGCCCGAATTTCTCCCTTTTTGTTGCCCAAAATTCTCCTCTCTTTGGCTGCCCGAATTCTTTCTCCTTCTTTCTTTCTAGATTTTTTTCTTCTTTTGGTCTCCTCCCCTCCTCTCTCCGTTCTGCCGCAAGCCTTCTCTCCTCTATATATAAGTGTGTATTAGGAATTTAAATCTAATTTGGATTCCAAATCCTATTCCACATCAAAGTCAATTTTGGAATATTCCTTTTTCTTCTTTAAATTGAATCCTTATCAATTTTGGATTGGCATGATGAATTTTTATTTCTTTTCCTAGCCAATTCTTCTTTCATCTTTCCTTCTCTTGACATTACCATTTTACCCCTGCATAAATCATTAGTAAAATTAGTGAATTAAAGTATACTTTATAAATAAAATCATCTTAATTAATTTATTCTAAGTACATAAATATTTAATTCATCAAAACAAGTCAAAGTCATAAGATTTTTATCAATAGCCCTTAGATAAGTAAGAGATTAATTCTAAATAATGATTAAATATAATCTTATCAACTACCCCCCACTTAAGACTTTGATCGTCCTCGAGCAAAAATAGAAAAACTCAAGAACCTTAGACATGGAATCATTCATCTTGAAATCAATTTTCTCATCCTATTAAAATGATCACCCATATGCATCAACTAGAAAGATTGATAGATAAATAACCAAGAATAATAACAATGTTAATACAACATAACTGTGGAAATTGAATGAAGAATTTTTTTTGAAGCATGTCACAACCAAGCTATTGATTTAATGTCTAGGCAATATTATACACCCAATCATCACCTTTATAATCACAATCATATACATATACATTAAAGATTCACACAACCATAAGCTTTTAATCTTACACACTCTCCACTAATTTAGGTACTCTGGTTTCACTTAGATCAGGTAGGACTTTAGCGCTTGTAATGTTAGGCTATGAAATTGGCTAACAAATGAAAGATATAGGAAGACAAAATAAAGAGAAGAGAGCTTGCAAAGAAAAGTTGGCTCCAAATCATAAACATATACTCCAACTCCTTTCTTGCTCCTTTAGTACAAAGAATCTCAATAACCAAATTCATTCCCGACAAATTCAATCCTTTCTCAAGTATACATTAACTTTGGGCATTTTATGACCATGACTTGCAATAAGCACTATTTCTTTCTTCTTTTTTTTTGATTTTTTTCTCTTTTTTTTCAAAACAATAATATATAGCAAGTCATGTTTTCCTTTTCCATACCCTCTCAATCTTTCTTTCCCTCAAAACCTTAATATCACAATCTCAAGGAGCACAAAAGTGTTGAAGTATAAATCAAGCTCTCTACAAGGTTAAAGGTTAAAATATTAAGTGTTTACGCAAAGAAATTGACTCATTAAGACACAAAAGGGTACTAGGGATAACTCTAAAGGTAGGCTTGAAAGGCTCAAACGGTCCAAAGAAGGCCTATGACCATCGTTTCTAAGGTAAACCAGAGAAACCTTCTATTTCACTTCGAGCATGCAATAAAACAAGTTCTAGTATGTTGTTGTGATAAACAAAAGCCTAAATATCTCATCAATTCACAAGATCATTGTCAATATGAATAATTTAAATTCCACAGTTAAGAAGAATTAACAAAAGAATTATGCAAGGTTAAATTCCTTTCATTACTATCCAATCGACACATATAAACAATCACAATAACTCCTAAGGAATAAGATTCAATTACTTAATATTCAAATGATTTTCAGAAAATTTCTTGAAATAAAGCTCTTAAACCATAAAATTCTGAAAATTTTTCAAAAATTTTCAAAATGAAATAGCCAATTTCCTACCCTCACTTAAGAATAAACATTTTCCTCAATGTTTAAATACAAAAAATCACAAAGAGGGTTAAGAGACTTAGCCGAATCGACGAAACATCGAAGAAGGTCAAATCTTTAAAGGCTTATAGTGGCTCCACTTAGGCTCAAGCATATCCTACAAAGAAATTAAAGAAATTAAATAAGTAAAAATCTTTTTATAAATTTTTTTAAAACTTGAAAAATTTTAAAAAAACAAATCAACTTAAATAGTAGTTCTCGTTTATAGTCTCGAGCTTGACTTCCTATGTATGGCATGAATTAAGGAGGATCATGGAAGTGACAAGCTTCTCCTCCCATAAGCATTCTTCTTGTCAAACCATTGTTTACTTTGTGCCGCTTTAGGAAAAACTTCCTTTTTTTCACATTATCCTCAATGACATCTTTTGGAAGCTCTCCTTCTTCCTTGAATGGTTTGTTCCAGTTTGACTTCAATTTTTCTGCAAAAAGTTTAGAAGAAGAATCATCCACTTCAACATCAAGAATATTTATAGCACATACATATTCGCATTTTGAGGAATTACTCAAAGATTCAAAGACATTTAATTGCACACATTCTTCCCCAACCCTCAATGTTAGTTGACCTTTTTCCACATCAATTAAGGTTCTACTAGTATTCAAAAAGGGCCTTCCTAAAATCAACGGTAGATCAAAATCATCCTCCATATCTAAAATCACAAAATCCACTGGAAAATACAATTTATCAACCTTAATAAGGACATTTTCTACTATTCCCCTAGGATACTTTATTGATCTATCAGCCATATGGAGACAAATAGTAGTGTCTTTAATTTCCTTCAACCCCAATTTTTTACAAACGGATAAAGGCATAAGGTTGATACTAGCACCTAAATCACACAACAACATTTTTAAAATAAAAATCACCAATAGAGCAAGGAATGTGAAAACTCCTTGGGTCTTGAAGCTTAGGCGGTAATTTTATTTGAAGTACTGCAGAGCATTCCTCGTTTAAGCAAATCTGTTGAAAGTCTTTGAGTTTCTTTTTGCTAGCCAAAACATCTTTCAACTATTTTGCATATCGAGGCATCTGTGCTAGGGAATCCACAAAAAGAAGGTTAATTTCAAGTTTCTTGAATATTTCAAGAAACTTTTTGAATTGAGAATCAATGTAATGATGCTTAACAGCTTGGGGAAAAGGAAGAGAACTGTAAGACCTAAGAGGGGGGGTGAATTAGGTCTTAGGCTAATTATCGAAATCTTTTCTCTTTTTACAAATCCTTTGCCTTAATAAAAGCTCTTCTTTAATTCCACAAGCTTCAAGTTTATATGTGATGTGATGGTTAAGATAATATCATCAAACTACAACCAATCAATCAACAACAATCAATAAGTAATAATAACATGAATATGTAAATAAATAAAGCTATAAGAAAATGAACACACGATTTATAGTGGTTCGATCTCTCCAAGATCTACATCCACTACCTTGAGTCTACACTCAAGGATTTCAACCAATCCACTATAAGCTCAAGTTCAACAATTACATAAGAGGCTAACCACACTATGGTTTTACACTCACAACCTCTTCTAGTAATTATACAAACAAGGTTCACCCTTCCACAAGGGTTTTATATCTAAAGACAACCTCAAGACTAATCTAATCCAAGGCTCACCCTCACACGGGTTTTACACTACAACCTTGATTAGTCTAGTCTATGGCTCACCCTAACACAAAAGGGTTTTATGTCACAAGATAACCTTGCAATGAGCTAGTAGAAAACACAATTAAGATAAGAAAAGAGAGTGTGTAAGATGTTACCACTTTGTTGGTAGATGATTACACAATGTTTCACCTTCACACTTTGTTGCCTTTGGAATCTTGAATTTCAATCTTTGAGCACAAGGCAATTTGAGAGCTTTTCAATTCAATTTGATGTAAAACAAGTTGGATAATGTAAGATTTGTTAAGTTCAAAGTTCTACAAAAAAATCTGGAGTTTATGGCTTTTATAGAATTCAAAAATCAGTTTAAACAGCCATAAAACGGCTATTAACGGCTAGTTTCAGAAAATACTGTTCATGTGAATAGTGGTACTGTTCATGCACTATTCATGTGAATAGTGATACTGTTCATGCACTATTCATGCACCGGTCACAAAAATTCGGACGACCGAATTTTCCAGCTTCGTCCGAATCTTCTTCCGAATTTCTCTGGAATAATAGTAGACACTGTTCATGTGAACAGTAATCACTGTTCATGCACTATTCACTAAATTCGGACGACCGAATTTTCCTTCGTGCGTCCGAATCTTCCTCCGAATTTCTCTGGATAGTATCTATTGTTCACATGAACAGTAAACACTGTTCATGCACTATTCACAAAATTCGGACGACCGAATTTTTCTCCATGCGTCCGAATTTTCTTCCGAATTTCTCTGGAAGAATAGTAGGTACTATTCATGTGAACAGTAGTCTCTGTTCACGTGAATAGTGTTACTGTTCACAGTGCAGAAAAATTTCGGATGACCGAATTTGCATCCGAATTTTTCAAACTTTGTCAAAACATGTTTAAATCAATTCAAACAAGTTGAAAAACATTCTAGCCTTAAAGATAAGTCATTAAAGATCTTTTATGTGCAAAAACCATTTATGAAAACTTGATAATTTAGGTAAGATCAAAACCATTGAAACCATTTAAATCAAGTTTTGTGCTCTCAATTGCAACTCATAGATTCCAAGACTTAAGAGTGTAGGGTTTACAATATTTACCTATTAACCACATGTCACCTACACTTCATGTCTTCAAAGCCTTCGTTAGTCTTGAACAAACTCTTCAATCTTCAATCACTTTGACATATTGGAGTTGTTCTTGCATTTTAGCTTCAAGGCAATGAGACTTCATACTTCTTAATCAAACAATCCTATCACACAAATGACATGCATATTAGTCCTCATCAATATTTGTCATTAATCAAAACTACATGATTTGCCCTTAGGGCTAACAATCTCCCCCTTTTTGATGATGACAAACTTTGATGCAAAATGTGATGGATTTAAACAATGTAGTACAAAGAAGCATTAATGTCAATAATGGATAATAACCAATTTAGCACATTGACATGCAAAAGGCTCAATATGAGCCTATGACCCAACCAACCTCCCTTTGCCTCCTTCCTTCCAACTACTAGGATAGAAGATATAGCATTTAATCATTAAGACAACTTCTAAGAGAGGTATTAAAGGTCAGAAAAGATTAATATTGCTCCCCCTTAGATTGTGCTCATTTTTCAACAAGTTTGGACTTGAGATGCTATGCACCCGAATTTTGACATATCAAGTCCGAATTGTAAAATAAGTGAAATGAAAGCTTCAATTTTTGAAAATAAGCTTTCCTAAGGTTGTTCAAACATAGTGGAAGAGATTAAAACAAGTTTGAATCAATTTGAACAACAATAGAGCACATTTTGGCAACAAAAGATGCATGCATCCGAATTTCAGAACATGCATCCGAATTCTTAAACCTTGCATCCGAATTTTTTAAATCCTAAGTCCAAACTGCAATAAATTCAATATAATGAATGTTTAAAGGGAATTCCACTGCTATTTCATATGTATGTATTTTCAGAAAATTCACACATTTTCTATTCATGCATGAGGAATTCCACTGCTATTTCATATTTTCACACATTTTGTCATCCTGTCATCCCATTTCTTCTCCCCCTTTTGTCATCATTCAAAGATGGGGTTAATGAAAATGAGACAACATGTATCACATATAAGCAGTATATTGATCAACTCTCATTAACAGTATAGTTCTAGTCAAATAATTATCATCCTAACAGCAATAATCATTATGTAGCATCTCAACAATAATAAATCAACTTATTCTCTCCCTTTTTTTTTTTAGCAATTAAACTTGGGGTGAGAGTACTTGGACAACAAAAGTGAAACAAAGAAGCTCTTATCACAAAGATTTCACATATTGAGCTTCAAAGCACTATAATGACTAGAAAGGCACAAGTATATTTCAATGTTAAATCATAACATGTGCATTAAGGCATAAAATAAAATAAGCAACAAAATAGAGTTTAGGGATAGAAAGGCTTAGTCTTGGATGTGCTTCGTGGTCTTCACTTCCAAATTTGTTTGTTATGATGGCCATATCTCCCTTGATCTATATGATAGGGTCCTTCATTTGTTGACTCCTTGCTTGTGTAATTCTGCTTTGGAAAGCTACCAATCAAGAGGATCTTGGATCTTCTTTCTTTGAACCACATTTTCTTGCTCGCTTGGTTGAAGGATATTGGTGATGGATTTGTGATTTGACTTTGTTAAACTTCATTCATCTCCTTCTTCTTGCTTGTTCTCTTGGGCTTTATAGGAACTTGCACCATTTAAAACCACTTGAGAAATCTTTCTCAAGTCTTCTTCCATATTCTTGACTCTAGCTTCTAAACCATCAAATTTGCCAAGAATTATCGGGAGCAAAAGACTCGAAGAATTTACATAGTTGTTCAATGCCTCTTAAAACACCTTGGCAAATATGGTGTTACTTCTAGTGAGATTATCACCTTCAATGGAGAATACCTCTTCAAATAGTCTTTCTTTTTTTTATAGGGATTTGCTCCCCTCACTTGGTGACTCATGCTTCCCTTTTTTTTATATTTTCCTTTCTCTAGCAAGGATTTCCTCTTCCCTAAATGACCTAAATTGTCTACCATTTGTGAAATCCTCTTCAAATCTTTCATTTGTGAACAATTCATGAATAAGCAATGTTATCCCAATGAGTAATACCTTGCCTCATTATCATCTACCCCACAAAATTCTGTTCACTAAGGCATCATTGAACTCAAAAATCCACTTGATATACTCTAGAGGAATACCATTAAACTACATTATCCCCCTAATGTTCAATTCTTTCTTCTTTAAGATTTGCATAAAGCTCATATGTAAGGGCAGTATAAAATTCTTCATCAATTACTAGTAAATTGGTCCAATCAATATTATCAAATAGAGATAGAACATTATCAATATTGGAGAGTTTATCCAAGTTTACTTTGTTTCCAGGAATAATATTATTTTATTTTTGTTCTTCTTACTCCATTATATTCTTTAGCAATATATATCCAAAATTCATTTTTCTTTTCTTATGCATGGCTAGCATAATTACAACATACATATTATCAACATAAGATTTGTTCCCAAAGTATGCAATAATCAAGGTATTAAACATGTGATGCAAAATTCTTTCACTAGCATAAAAAAAAAGCTGTTATCTCTCTCTCCTTTCTAGTCTTGAGGCTTCTATCATTTATATTGTGAGTATAAATCACTTATAAAACAATGTCCCCAGAAGAATAATGCCTAAACCCAACATCCTCAACATCACGAATTCTATTGAGCAATGCATTATCAATCTCAAAAATCAACTTGTGATATTTTTGAAGAATACTACTAAATAGCTTTATTACCAACTAGCTCAACTCTTTCTTCCTTAATATTTGCATAAACATCATAAACTAAGGAAGATAATAGCATTCATCAAACACAAGCAAACTAGTTCAGCTCACATCATTTAAAAATGAGAGTATATTACCCATTTTTGATAGTTTGATGACATCCGCATTGTAGCTGAGATTTTTCTTATGGTTTCTTTTTGTCCAATCATCAAATTCAGTAGCAGCCTTCCATGTGACAAATCTATCCAGCCATGACATGTTTTGAGGAACATGAACCTTCCTTGGTTCATGATCACTGGTCATCTATCTTTTTCTTTGGCTTTTCCCTTTCCTTTTCCCATGCTTGGCTTTAGTGTCCTCACCTGGAGCTACACACTTGAATATACTCATTAGTTATTGAATTTTGAAATCCCTAAGCTTCTTCTAAGATTGGTCAAACCTTTCTTCGGCCAATGACTTAGTAACGATATCATTAATTTGTTCGTTAGTGCAAACATGCTTTAAACAAGTACTACCCTTAGTAGAGTGATCTCTAATGAAATAAAGTTTGATCTCTATATGCTTTATCATAGTTTGTTGAATAGTATGATGATCAAATTTATTGCATTAATGTTATCACATAACATAGCCACACATTTGAAATAGACCATAATGACTTGGAGTATCAATAAGTTAATAGAGAATGTATTTAACAACAATCAAATGAAACTCTTTAGGACAAGATAAAATCTAGCACATAAGCACATGGCAAATATAATATTGGCTCTACTTGCTGTCAAATAGAGTTGACTACTCCTATGAAACCATTTTATTCTTGTTAAGCATAGTTGATAAACTTATGGATGCTTATACCTTAACTTGATTCTTAAAAGTGTCATCCTTGGTTTGCTTGATTTGTAGGCCAAGAAAGAAATTGAGTTTTCCTATCATGCTTATTTCAATTTTACTTTGCATCAACTTGGAAAACACATCACAAAGTGAAGTATTAGAAGCACAAAAAATTGTATCATGTATTCGGACAAGTTATAGATCATTGTTGCATGAGGATTTTATAAAAGGGGTAGTTTCAGTTTTCCTCTTGAAAATCTTTTGAAAGAAGGAAACTACTCAAGAAACTAGGGGTTGGTTTTAAACCATTCAAAACTTAGGATAGTTTGAAAATATGGTTAGGAAACTTTTCATGAGCAAAACCGGGTGATTGTTCCATATAAACCACTTCCTCAATAGAACCATTTAGAAAATCACTTTTGACATTCATTTGAAATAACTTAAAAGCAAGTACAAGTCAAAAGCATTCTTATGGACTCAAGTCTAGCATTCGGAACAAAGGTTTCATATCATAATCAATTTCCTCTTCTTGATTGAATCCTTAGGCAACAAGTCTAACCTTGTTTCTAACAACTTCTCCGGACTCAATAAGTTTATTTCTAAAAACCATTTAGTTCCAATAATAGAATGATCATGAGATTTAGGAATATCCAAAAATATTGTATCTTTCAAATTTATTTAATTCCTCTTGCATAGCAATAATCCAAAAATCATCACACAAGGCATCATCAATACTTTTAGGCTCATATGCAATAAGAGAATAAAGTTATTGATAAAATACCGCCTTATTTTTACTCCTTGGAAGATATCACCAAAGATTTGCTCCTTAGGGTGGCCTCTTGGATATCTTAAGTTCTTTGGGAGCTCTTGGTCACCACTAGGTTGGTCATCTTGAATCATTTCTTCCTCATTGGTATGATTCTCCAAAGTTGGTGCTTGAAGATGGGTTTGATTGTCATTCATAGATGTACTCTACATCATCTTCATCTTTTCTTTCCCAAGTGAATGTAAGATTCATCAAAATAAACATGAATGGTTTCCTCAACATATAAGGTTCTTTTCATTATAAACTCTGTAGGCCTTTTTGTAAGAAAAATAGCTAAGAGATATATCAATATCCATTTTTCTACCAAATTTAAGTAAGTTGTCACAAGTCTTTAAGATAAGACATTAACCAATCATTTTAAACTATTCAATTTGAGTCGTTCTATAAAAGAGAATTCAAAAGACGTTTTTCTTCAAAATGATCTTGAGAGAATTCTATTTATCATAGTATGTGATGTTTATGACTTTGGACCGGAAATATTTTTGAAGAAGAATTTTCACAAAGCATGGACCTAGCCAATTTTTACAAAGTTCAAATTTTCTTTTCAATAACACCATTTTATTGTGAAGTTTTTTGCAGTTGAAACAATTATATGAAATTCAATTTTCAAAGCAAATTTTGTAAAGACTTTGTTGTAAAATTCTCCCATTGACACTTGTAATAGAAATCAATTGCACTCAAGGGAGGTTTGAACCTTTTTGAATAATTTTACAAACTTATGAAACACTTAATCTTTTCGAACAATGAATAATGCTAAAATGAATATTTAGAAATCATCAACTACTAGTAAGGCATATTTCAAGTCATCAATACTAGAGTTCCATATAAGTCCAAAACAATCCATTTGAAGAAGCACAAGATGTTTTGAGGTCTAAAATCATTTTCATGGATTTGAAAGATTCTTTTGTTTGTTTTTCATATGGACAAGTATCTCAAAAATAATTTTCTCAAAACACATTTTTAGTAATCCTCTAACTAAATCTTGATAGAAAAGTTTGTTCAATAAATCCATGTTCACATGACCAAATCTTTTATGCCAAGAAAATCATTATCATAAGGAACAAGACATTCAAGCTTATCAAGATAAAGCACACATTGAAACATTTCGTGAGTAATTGACCAAAATCACAAAATATCATTTTGTCATACAAATTCGGACGACCAAATTTATGGTCTTCAAGTCTGAACATTTTGTAAAGTTTCATAAAGATGTTTTTAACCAAGAAAATGCATAGATCTTCAATCATAGCTATCACGACATATAATCAATTTCAAGAACATATAAACCATGAATTAAATCTCATATAATCAATGTTACCTAATCAACTTCAGAGAAGCAATTGACAAGTCATGGTTGGCAAATTTTCAAATATTGACTAAAAGCATTCTTAAATAAAATTTCACATTTTGGCATTCAACCTCTTATTCATTGTCACACAATTAACTAATGCTAAACAGGTTATAGTTCAAATCATCAATAAGCAAAACTTGTTTAAGAAGAAGAGAGAAACCCTTTACCAACATTGATTACTCCAAGAACTCTTCCTTTCTTCAAAAACAAATCCTACATTGGTTGCTTTGACCTTGATTATGAATGTTGTGCTTTCCTTTTATTCTTTAAGCCAACATCATCAATGTACAGCTTAGTGGTGCTTGAGTTTGAATTAAAATGTTCCCTGCAATAAAGGAGAGGAAGTATCCTTTGGTACCCATACTTTCTTGGGTCCATGGGGGTTAGTAATAGTTTGCTTAACTCTCCAAATGGTTTTTACACCATTCTCTACTTTTCTTTTAACATAGCATTTGGTGACTTTATGTCCATGTTTTCCACAATAAGTACAACAAGTATGATGCATGGAAGTAGAAGTAGCTCTAACAAAGAAGTTGTTATATTTAGGCACATTATTGACATAATTGTAACCAAGACCATTTTTAACAAGAGAAGATCTTTGAGGTCCAATTAGTTTGTCAAGATTGTCTCTTCCATTTGTAAATTCTTCAACACATAATGTAAGATCATCAACTTTCTTTTTCAAGATTTCATGATCACTAAGCATTTTTTCAAGAGAAGAAACTTTTGTACAAAGAGATTTATTTTCAAGAGATATGTTATGTAGAGAAACATTCAAAACTTCTTTTTCAATATTCAAGCATTCAATAGAATCAAGAAGCTTTTTATTTTCACAAAATAATTTTGAATTTTCATTCAATAAATCATTAATTTTGGTTTTCATTTCCTTATTCCTTTTTGAAACCCTTTTTAATTCTTCATACAATTCAACAAGTAGTTCACTAGGATCATCTACAATATCAACATCATCATCACAATAAGTAGAGGTAGAAGGAGTGGATTGTACCTCATCATTTATTGCCATGAAGCACACATTTGCTCTTTCTTCTTCATGAGTGATTTGAAGTAGTTTCCACATTTCATGAGCGGAATCACATTCCATCACTCTATTGTATTCATTGACGACCAACGCACAACAAAGAATGTTCATTGCTTGGTAGTTTAATGTCACTGTTCACGTGAATAGTGTTACTGTTCACAGTGCAGAAAAATTTCGGATGACCGAATTTGCATCCGAATTTTTCAAACTTTGTCAAAACATGTTTAAATCAATTCAAACAAGTTGAAAAACATTCTAGCCTTAAAGATAAGTCATTAAAGATCTTTTATGTGCAAAAACCATTTATGAAAACTTGATAATTTAGGTAAGATCAAAACCATTGAAACCATTTAAATCAAGTTTTGTGCTCTCAATTGCAACTCATAGATTCCAAGACTTAAGAGTGTAGGGTTTACAATATTTACCTATTAACCACATGTCACCTACACTTCATGTCTTCAAAGCCTTCGTTAGTCTTGAACAAACTCTTCAATCTTCAATCACTTTGACATATTGGAGTTGTTCTTGCATTTTAGCTTCAAGGCAATGAGACTTCATACTTCTTAATCAAACAATCCTATCACACAAATGACATGCATATTAGTCCTCATCAATATTTGTCATTAATCAAAACTACATGATTTGCCCTTAGGGCTAACAAGAACTAAAGTCAACATTATCATTATTATATTCTTCCTCACCGTTCTTACTTCTCTTACCTCGAGGATTTTTGGAAGATTCAGAATTCTTGAAATCATCCTCTTTTCTATGCTCCACCTCTTTTCCTTTGGCGAAATCCTCTTTATCGATTACCGTAATAGCCTTCAACTCCCTAGGATTTCGCTCCGTGTCACTTGGAAGTGCTCCTTGAGGTCTATGGAGTATTGCAGTTGCTAATTGACCCACTTGTACTTCTAAGTTCTTCATAGAAGCTTTTATATTTTGTTGGTCAACTTCTATGGCTTTGAAAAACTTCTTGAGTTGTTGATTATCATTCTCAATACTCACAAATTTGTTAGTGGCAACTTCAATGAACTTTGTAAGAGTATTCTCAAGGAGACTTACCTTATCTTGTAGGAGATCGGGTGGAGGTGGTGCTTGAACTTGACTATTTTGCTTCCATCCAAAATTTGGGTGGTTCCTCCATCCTAGATTATAAGTGGATGAATATGGATCATTATTCCTATTATTCTGTCCAACAAAATTAACTTCATTAGTATTATAATAAGAATTCACCATATTACCTTGTAAACATTGGTTTGTGAGATGATTTCCTCCACAAATTTCGCAGTGATGGTTTATGGCTGCAACATTCAACGAACTCAATCTCTTATTTATTGCATCAAGTTGAGCCATGATTCCTGCATTAGGGTCCATCTCCGCCACTCCAGCAACCCTCTTTGGGGGAATAGCTCTTGGGTTAAACCATTGAGAGCTATTCAAGGCCATCTCCTCCAATAAATTCCATGCAGCTTGCTCTTCTTTTGACATGAATGCTCCACCACTAGCTGCATCTAACGATGATCTAACATCTTCTCTACAACCATTATAAAATGTTTGTGCTTGCATTCCTATTGCCATTCCATGATGAGGGCATAACCTAAGATATTCTTTGAACCTCTCCCATGCATCATGTAAAGACTCAGTAGGACCCTGCAAAAAATTGTAAATATTAGATCTCATTTGAATAGTCTTAATTGGAGGAAAATATTTATTTAAAAATGCTTCTTGCAATTGGGCCCAATTAGAAATAGAATTTGTAGGAAGAGAGTTTAGCCATGATCTAGCTTTATCCCTTAAAGAGAAAGGGAAAAGCTTGAGCCTTTTTGTATCTTCAGGTACTCCACCAATTTAAAAAGTATCACAAATTGCCAAAAAGTTTGATATGTTAGCTTGCGGATCTTCATGTGACAATCCGAAAAATGGAGTATTTAGAACCATTTGAATAAATGATGGCTCAATCTTGAAAGTTGCAGCAGTGACCCCTGGACAGTTGATGGCTGGAGAAGGACCCTCCACCTTTGGCTTTGTATAGTCCTTCAAAGTCATACCCCTCGGCTGATTGTTTTTCATTGCTTCACTAACCTCTGAAATTGAAGATTCGATTGGTGTGGCAATTTCCTCGTATTTCCTCTTATAAAATTCACACCTGTTATGACGAGCAAACTTTTCAATATCAGAAATGTATATCAAAGGTTCTTTATTTTGAGGAACTACGAGTATTCATGCACAAAAAATAAAATAAAATAAAAATAAATAATAAACAATAACAAAAATAAAAATAAAAATATCAAAGATATTTTTTTGATTTTTTTAAAAAGAAAGTTTAAACTTAGGCTTACTAATTAAATTCTACACTAGATATCAAAGATATCTCCCTCGGTCAACCCTCTGTTTTCGTCTTCTTCTGGCTGTCCAATTCTTCTTTTTGCTGCACAAATTTTGTCTCCATTTGGCTGCCCGAATTTCTCCCTTTTTGTTGCCCAAAATTCTCCTCTCTTTGGCTACCCGAATTCTTTCTCCTTCTTTCTTTCTAGATTTTTTTCTTCTTTTGGTCTCCTGCCCTCCTCTCTCCGTTCTGCTGCAAGCCTTCTCTCCTCTATATATAAGTGTGTATTAGGAATTTAAATCTAATTTGGATTCCAAATCCTATTCCACATCAAAGTCAATTTTGGAATATTCATTTTTCTTCTTTAAATCAAATCCTTATCCATTTTGGATTGGCATGATGAATTTTTATTTCTTTTCCTAGCCAATTCTTCTTTCATCTTTCCTTCTCTTGACATTACCGTTTTACCCCTGCATAAATCATTAGTAAAATTAGTGAATTAAAGTGTACTTTATAAATAAAATCATCTTAATTAATTCATTCTAAGTACATAAATATTTAATTCACCAAAACAAGTCAAAGTCATAAGATTTTTTATCAATAGCCCTTAGATAAGTGAGAGATTAATTCTAAATAATGATTAAAATATAATCTTATCAAATGCACTCGTAAACCTATACTAAGGTCTTCAAAGGCTTCAATAATCTTGAATAAACTATTTTATCCTCAACCACTTTGGTAACTTTGAGTTGATTTTGCACTTTTAGATCCAAGGCAATGAGACTTGCATTCTTCTCAATCCAAAAATCTTATCACACAACAATTAAGTATATTAATCTATATCAATGTTAATCAACATTATTTCCACAGGACTTTGCACTTTTCAATACTTGTCATTAATCAAAATAACATGATTTGCCCTTAGGTCTTACAGTTGTCATAAAGGATATGCTCACGGGGATGAAATCTAAATTTGACAAGTATTGGAAGCACTATAGTGTCATTCTTGCACTTGGAGTTGCTCTTGATCCTTGCATAAATTTCAATCATTAGAGATGTGTTATAACAAGGTTGATCCAAGTACTACTTGTGAGAAGATGGATCTTGTGAAAAAAAAGCTGAATATGTTGTTTGAACATATTCAAAAAAATCAGCAAATACATCAAGTTTTTTTTTTTTTCACATGAGCATGTGTCTTCTATTCAACTAAGTGAAAGTGGATTTGGGAATAGATGTAGATGATTTGGAAAATATGTTATGTCCAACTGATGTAAGTTTCTTTAATATTCTTACTTAATTTACATATTTTGATTATCTTCAAATTTAAATATTCTCTACTAATATCTTTTTTTCTTTACTTTGTATGCTTCGTTGATTAGGATTTTAAGATATTTAATAGTCAAGTTGTTACCAAGATCGAAAATTCTCAATTGGAGACATATTTGGATGAGATAAAGCTTGCATGGAGCCATATTCAAAATATGAGTGTCTTACAATATTAGAAAGACAATAGTTATAGATTTTCTGAATTAGATTTCATGGCTTCTAACATTTTGGGCATTCTAATTACTACAATGGTTTTGGAATATGTATTTAGTATTGGTGCTCGAGTTCTTAATTTTTTTATTATTAGATGTTATATTTTTATTTGTTACTTATATTATTTTACGTTTGGTTATTAGATTTAGAATTTTTTTGGTTAAAATTTGAATGTTTTGTTGGCTATTTACTTGTAGGTTTAAGGAAAGTCCAATGCCTCATGCATACTGATTATTGCATGCATTTAATGGAAACATAAACAATGAATTTGCCCAACTTAAACAAAAAAGAAAGAAAAAAAGCATCGGCATTCTATGGCGAGCCACTGACTAGGATATCTCCAGCATGTCGTCAAACGAGCCTAGCTTGGCCCGTCTTATTTAAGGCTAGCCCCGACGGGGTGGAGTGTACTGGCCTGTAGGGATGTTCATCAGTTTGATTTGAAAAAAATTCGGTTTCACAATTTAGAAAAAAATCAGATATTTTTTATTTTTTAAAAAATCAAACCAAACCTAATTTACCTTCAAACTAAATTTTCTATGAATCGAAATATTTCAGTTTAAAATATTTCAGTTTGGAGAAAACTGAAATATGTTAAATTAAAAATTTTAAATTTTAAAATGACAATGATTATACTCTAACATTAATTATAATCTTAATTAAAATCTAATTTAGTTTGTGTTGTTAGTCTTTAAATAGTATTTGTGAAAATATACAAAAATTAAATATTTTAAATTTTAAAATAACCTTAATTAAGAACTAACTTAATTAGGGTTATTAACCTTCAATCTTCACTGTATATTTTAAATCATGTCAAATCCAAATTGTAGCTCTACTTTAATACCCAACAAATCTTTTTCCTTTTACTTTTTTTACCAACCAAATTTTTGTTGAAATTAACTGATGGTGGGAAGGTTTCCCACCCTTCTATTGTAGCTACCCGCCGAATCATTTTCTTTTTTCATCAACTATTAAATTATTTACTGCATTTAGTCTAATGGTGGGAAAGTTTCCCCTGCTTCGAGGATTCTTAAACTCCGCTATAGGAATGTTTCCCAACGATTTAAGGATTCTACACAAAAATTCCATCTTTCCTTAGTTTTCTAATTTCTTCAATATGAAACTCCTGTGCTAAGAAATCTCTCCTAAACTCCACGTTTGTTTTACTAATCTCATTTTCTCTTGCTAAAATCTGATCTTCTCTAATTTATTTTCTCCATTGATTTTCTCAACAAGTTTCTTTGTTGAAAGTCTCTTGCTTTGTTAAACATCTCTCACTTCTCAAAGTGCTATGTTTTTATCATAATCATATCTAGTGCTCTGTTTTTCCTTTTTCTTTCTTCTACCATGTATCAAGATGAGTTCTTTACTTCTTCATTCATTACCAATAATTCTCAAAAACAAAAGCAACTTAAGTAGAAAGGTGTTTGTTATTTTAGGAAAGTGTCAAATGTTTTGGAATAGTCCAATATAGTAATCATAAAATAATAATAATAACAACAATGCCAATGCTAAAATTAATAAATAATAATGATAACATAATAATTAAAACTAATAATAAAAAATAATAATCATAAATAATATTCATAAAATAATAATAATAAAAATAATTCTAATAATAATAATAATAATAATAATACACAATGTTAATAATAATAATAATAATAATAATCAATAATAATAAAAATAACAATAATGCTAATAATAATATTAATAAATAATAATAAAAATATAATACTAAACACTAATAATAATTGAAAGACTTAAGAGAGAAGGGGGTGAATTAGACTTTTGGCTAATTTTTAAAAACTTTATCCTTTTTGACAAAATCAACTTGGAGGATGATTGGAATCAAATTACTTAACAAAGTAAGCAAGTAAACACAATAAGATTCAAATTTAAAGAAAGCAGAAGACAAGAGATAACATAAGTGATTTATAGTGGTTTGATCACTTAAGATCTACATCCACTACCTTGAGCACCCACTCAAGGATTTTAACCAATCTCAACTATAATCAGAAGTTAATCAATTTCTACAATAGAGGCTCACACTTCAAGGGTTTTACACCACAATCTTTTCTCAAATATAAATAATCAAGGTTCACCCTAACACAAGGGTTTTATATCAACAAGATAACCTTGAAAATAACAAGTGGATGAAGTTTGAGATAAGAAAGTTACCAACAACTTGGTAAATGATGACACATTAGCACACCTTTACCTTTTTGTCTAAGGAATCTTTAATATGAACTTTTTAGCACAAGACAAAAGAGAACTTTTTTGATCGATAATGATTGGAAAAAGTTAAAAATCTTTAAAGCTCAAAAAGTACTGCAAAATCTGAAGTTTATATATTTTATAAGGTTTGAAAATCGGTTGCAACGTTTATATAACAACTATTAATGGCTAGTAATAGTAAAATTCGGTCAACTGAATTTGGATTCTTGCTTCCGAATTTGTCGTCTGAATTTCTCTGAAATTTCTACTGTAGCACAAATTTAGTCGACCGAATTTGGACACTCTCATCTGCATTGGTAGTCCGAATTTCTCTAGAATTTCTACTGAAGCACAAGTTCAGTCGACTGAATTTGGACATCCTCGTCCGAATTGGTCGTCCCAATTTCTCTGGAAATTCAGCTTTCATGAGGATTTTTCAAATTTAGTTTAGAATGACTTGAAATCAACTACAGAAAGTTTGAAAAATATTTTGAACTATGAGATAGATCATTTAAAAGTCTTTTAGTCAAAAGGCCGTTATTGAGAACTTGGTAAAAACATTTGTAAGATAGATCACTTGAGATTTAAAAACAAGTTTGAAGCTCTTTTGAAAAATTTTTAGAGTCCAAAGACAAAAGAGTGCAGGTTAAACCCACACTAAAGTCTTCAAAGCCTTCAATCATCTTGAACAAACTCTTCTATCTCATTGATATATTTGAGTTGTTCTTACATTTTAGCTTTAAGGCAATGAGACTTGTATACTTCTCAATCCAACAATCTTATTACATAATAATCAAACACATTAGTCCATATCAAAGTAATCAACAATATTCTTTTAGGACTATACAATGAACAATGTTTGTCATTACTCAAAACAACATGATTTGCCCTTAGGGATAACAATAATAATAATAATAATAATAATAAACTACTAATAAAAATATTAAACTAATAATAAAATATTAATAATAAATAAAACGAAAAATTGAAAGCAATAAAATATAATATGAATTAAATATAATTTAAATAATAAAATATAAATAAAGCTATACAGAGACTATTTCTATAATTTGATTTTAATCATCTTTTCACGTTGGAAAATATTAACAACTTTCATGAGTATGTTTCTTTTAACTTTTGGGAAAGAAATGCTGTATAATAAAAAAATCATTTGAGCCCTGATGCAGTGGTAGAATTTGTATTAAAAAATATGAACTTGACATTAGTGTTTGGAGCCTCTAATCTCAAGTGATCCATAATCTTCTTCGGCGAACATGATGTCTTGTTAGTGGTAGATCTAGGGGTGAGAGTGGCAGCTGCCCCCCAATATTTTTTATTATCATTGTTTTTTTAGGCTTATTTATGGATTTTGCCCTCCTAAAGTATATATCACCTTGCCCAAAATTTTTCTACTTCACTAATAAACTTTAAAAGACCAAACAAATTCCTAAAGTTGGTAATTATTTTTAAATTTACTGCTCTTTTTAATTTTAATTCTCTTATTTCTAATAAAGTTGTTATGTATCTTTATTATTCTATTTTCTAGACTTTATTTTGAACCTTTTTACCTTGACCTTTGGTTGAATTGGTCTGGGCTCTGTTTTATTTTTCTTCTGCAAACCAAGTTGAGCTATTAGTTCTTTATTTCTAAGATTCGTTTCGGGTCACCCAAAGCTTAGTTTGGATGGTAGGATTTGGAGAGAAAAGAAGAATTAGGAGAGAAGGATTTATAAATCCCTTCCTTGTTTACCATTTTTTTGAGAGTGAAATTGAGAGAAGAAGGAAGAAATGGGAGGATGAAAACCTCCCATTTTATTTTTGAAAATTTCAAAGAGACAGATGGTGAACATCCTTTAAGTAAAAAATTGAAATAGCCCAAATTACCAATAAACAATTGGGCTTGAAAATTTTAATCACTAATTTAGGACGTGAGCCCAAAAGTATATTTTTGTAAAATGATGTCTTCTTATAACCTTTCTTCTCACTTTTCTCCAAACTTCCAAATGAAAAACGAAGTCTTCTCTTTTTGTTCATCCAAAACTCCCAAACAACATTTGAAATAAATTATCTTATAATCTTTTTGTCTCTTCTCTAATAACTTAAGAATTCACTTATTTTCTCTTATTAGCCTTGGTTTTTCGCCTCCACAACATTGAAGTCCTGATCCGCCCGAGCATCTCGTCAACTACTTTGTGATGTGCAACTCAACGTTGAACATCCTCAACTAAACGTTGAACATCCATGCACTCGGACCCTATGAACTACCTTTTAATCTAAAAGGGTAACCACACATTTTCGATCCAATTGGCTTACTAGACTTGCTTTCTGTCTCATCTATGAAATCCTGTTCGTACACTCTTTTCTTCCCCCCTCACTCACAAGTTAGCCAAGTGCATAGATTTGAACATTCACCCTTCATGTTGGTTCGGGCAATTATTAAAAATTGGCCTAACTTAATTTCCCTGGTCTTTGCCCATAACATTAGCTCGTCTCGTCTTTAGAACTAAATAATTCATCTGTGACAAGGATATGATTGTAATCCACTAAGACCTCATGAAACTCTTCTAGAAATACCTTTCTCTCCTCTGCACATGTAACAACAATGTATTAGTCTAATACAATAATAATAGTACAACAAAATAACGTAGTTGTTAATAACATAAGAATAAATAACTACATTATTACTAAACATGCAATCCTAACCATATAATTAATTGAATATTAACATAATAAATGAAAACAAATCGAAACAATTACTATTTACCTACGTACTACAAATTAAATTTATTTCACACTAATATTATGTATTAAATACATATTACAAAACTCTATTTTAAAGGCAAAGATTAATAACAAAAAATGCATGAATAACAAGGCAATAATTAGTTACCCAACATGACTAACATTATCATAACATTAACACTTTAATTGGAATTACACTAATGCAACATTAACATAACAATGACGTTAATATTAGAAAATAAAATTAATACAGTATATTTAATGCAAAACATATTTATTACAATTTAATTGAAGATGATGCATTACTACTAATAAGTGTCATTTTTTTAAAAATTAAAACTAAAAAAAATGAGCAACAAAATGTAAAAAACAAAAAAACAAAAGACTGGCAAAAGGAAAAAAAATAGGGTGCCCTCCAAAGCAGGTGGAAGCCCATGTGACGGGCCCCTGCCATGGTAAGGGGGTACCCATGACACATATCCCCACCGTCACTGGTAGGGGCTGCTTTATAGTGTCCTTGCCAGCGACGTTAGGGACGCATTTCTACTTTCCCCTCCCACTGGGAGGGAACTATCAGTATGACTCCCAAAGATATAATCGAAGAGTCACTAGAAACACCAAAAATCAGATAGAACATAGAGAGTTACCTCAAATAATCTTGGAGAGCCTATTCTAATAAATAAACATATGAATTCATCTGTATTGTCAGAAAGATAGAACATACATCAAAATGCAGTACTAACTGATATTTCAACTATAGTCTTTACCAACTGTGTGTCAAGTTATTTATTGAAAATCTATGACTTGGCATAAAAATCATCAACGAAATTATTAATACCTATTACATATAATAGGTTGTGGAATTTTTGGTCAATAAATATGCAAAGGAGAACTTTTAAATATACAAGAAGTGCCTAATTGTAAATTTTATGGAGAAAATAGGTTTGTTTTATCATGAGCAACTAAAATTTTGTTGTTTATAAGGTGAAATATCTATCATACTGCATCCAATGCCATATGATCAAAGACATTTATTGCTATTTGATGATGATGAAGCTAATTAGTTCAGAAAATTTACAACAATAGTTTTGCATTCACCACATTCATAGAGAAGTATGATTTTGAACTCATTAGAAACACTAAAGGTGTTTTTTTATACCTTCAAAATCCAACGACAAGTTATCACCTTCTAGAAGACTTAATTTCTGGGAATGAAAAACCTATTGGAATCTAACTCTAGTTCTATGATACAAATGATGAGTTGAATAAAAAGAATTATGGCATTCTTGTAACTTAAGATGTGAACAATCAAATTGTTGATGCAAATAATACAAATGAATCCTTATATTGTCTTCTTGAAAAGTTTATGAGAGATTCCCTGCCTTGATGATTGTCGAATTATATTGAACAAAAATCCAGGGCTAGATCAACGAATCTGCAACATGGCAAGTGCACGACAGGTAACTGCAATTGTCATAGAATCATAATTTGAAAATATTGACAAAAGACGTCACATACAAGTGTATACACATTCTAACTCAAGTAATCAAATACATCATATTTGGGATACTATGATCCTTTGCAATATCCATTGTTGTTTCCACAAGGAGAAACTGGTTGGCATTACAATATTGAATGATTCCCAAGAAAACTGGCTCAGTCAAATAACATGTGCATTTCCCAAAATCAGCCTATTTTTCCAAAATTCTCAAACTTATTAGATTTTCTTGAAACAGAAGAACAAAGTTAGTTACTATATTTATTTAAGATTAGTATCATGGTACTCAAATTCTAAAATTTAAACTATATTCAATAACATATTTCTTATGAATTTAGGATGTCAAGTAGGTAAAAAGAAAGTAATTCGAGTATCTGTTATGGGTATTATTACTACACAATGCCGATTAGATCAAGTGATGAATCTATGTTGCTTCATACAGGAAGATTGCTATTACAATATACTATGGATATGTACATAAAACTTAAAACAGAAAGGTTAGATTTTCTTCAAAAAAAGGTTGGATTTTCACAAAAAAAAAGATAGAAGAAAATTAGAACAGAGTTGCTACAAGGATTAGATGATTCAATTCTTACTGGTCACACTAAAGGTTCAAATGTTGGAAAAAGAAATCATTCTGCCAACTTCTTTTGTAGGAGGTCCACATGATATATGGAAAAAATACATTGATGCAATGGCTTTAATGTAACAATATGGAAAACCATATATTTTCCTTACCATAACTTGTAATTCTATGTGGATTGAGATACAAGAAAATCTGCTACCAAATGATTAGCTCAAAACCGACTAGATTTGTTGTGTAGAGTACCTAAAGCAAAACTTGAGATACTGAAAAAACAGTTAATGAAAAAACAAGTTCTTGGAGATCTTGTACTTTGCATCTATGTGATTGAATTTCAGAAAAGAGGTCTACCACATGCTCATTTCTTGTTGATTATGAAACCAAGATCAAAACCACTTAATTGTCTTGCCTATGATACATTAATCTCCACTGAAATTTCAAAAGCAAATTAAAATGAGTATTTACATTCCTTAGTCATCAAACATATGATTGATAGACCCTGGGTAAATATGAATCCTTATAATCCTTGTATGAAAAATAGTAGACGCAAAATCACCATCCAAAACAATTTTCAAACTACATAATGCATGTTGGAGATGGATACTAGCTTTTCGTTGAAGAGTAGATGGCCAAAAATTCAAGGTGTATGGACATATACTGGACAACCGATGGGTTGTGGGTTATACCATAGAATTCATACTTGTTATCTTTTTTTGATTGTCACATAAATGTAGATATATGCTCAACAATCAAATTGGTCAAGTATATCTATAAATATATCTTCAAAGATTTGGACAAAGTAAGTTATTACATAGTAAATGATGAACACAATGATGAGTCAAGCAGTTCCAGTATGCTCAATATATTTCAACACAAGAAGCGACATGACATATTTATGCATTTTTGTTAAATGAAATGAATCCATTAATTATAACATTGCAAATTCATCTACCAAATAATCCTCCAATGAAATTTGATGAAGATACAAATATTAAAAACCTGCCACAAGATCAAACCATCACAAACACTAGGTTAACTAAATTCTTCAATATAAATTAAGAAAATCAAAAAGAAAAAACCTTAAAGTGCTTGTACAACAAACATTCTGAGCATTTTGTGTGGTGTAAAAGTGACAAAATATGGACAGAATGAAAGAGATGTTAGGTAATTGGTAGGATGGTCAATGTATCTCCTACTGAAGGAGATAGATACTATCAACAGTTACTATTTTCACACGTTTGAGTGCCAAAATTATTTATAGATCTGCTGATGATTAACAGTAAATGACATTCATTTTTTAGAGATATTACTTATGATTTAGGATTATTTCACTTGGATAGCGACATTGAATTATATCTTGAAGAAGTACAAATTGAATTATATCTACATTAAGACGATTGTTTGCTAGCATTCTTGTTTATTGTGCACCCATAAATCCAGAAGAATTATGAGACCAATTTGAAGGACCCATTATAGAGATTTAATGCATTCACAAAACATCAATGGCTTCAATAGGAATAAAATCCTGCATAGAGTTCTTTTAGATATTGATCATTGTTTACAATTTATGGTTAAATCAATTAATAATTCCATATACAATCAATGCTTGCAAAGAAGATAGACTTACAAAATAAGAAAGAAGTGAAAGAATATCACTGTGATTGAAGAAGATATATTGAATATAGCAAAGCAGAATCCAAGACAAAAAAATGCATTTGAACATATTGTTCAGGCAATAGTTGCATATAAAGATAAAGGTACTACATTTTTTATTGATGGTCCAGGAGGCACATGAAAAACATTCCTATGTAAAAGTCTCTTAGTATAATCAAATCATAAGGTATTATGGCTATTGCTACAACAACATCTAAAGTAGCAGCCTCGTTTCTTCCTAGAGAATGTACAACTCATTTATGCTTCAAAATTTCACTTGAAGCAAGTGATACAAAAGGATGTAATATAAATAAAAAACTAGTACAAAAGATTAATCTGAGAAGCAAAACTTATTGTTTAGGACAAAGTTCCAATGGCAAAGAAAGAGGCTGTAGAAAACTTTGATTGTCTATTGCAGGATATTATGAAAACAAAAAACTTTTTGAGGGTAAAGTGAGAGTTTCTGAAAGTGATAGTTTCTGGAGGTGAATTTCCCTAAGTATTACTAGTTTTGACAAAAGCATATCAAGAAACAATAGCCAATAACTCTCTGCCATGCTCTTATGTGTGGCCACAATTAAAGAAGATTTAATTGATTGAAAATATATGCGCAATTAAGAACCCAAATTTCACAGAGTATTTGTTCATAATTGGAGATGGAACAGAACCTATGTGTTCAATCAAAAACATTACATTGCCTCCACATATGATTCTTTCTTTTATCAGCAAAGATGTATTAGTTCCTACACTAGCTCAGTATGTGTTCTAGATTTATTTGAATCTGAATCAAATCCAAAAATTGCTATGAAAATAGCCATTTTGACACCAAAAAATAGCTTTGTAGATGATATCAATTAATTATTATCTCAACAATTTCCTAGAGAGATGAAAAAATACAAAAGTACTGATAAAACATTCAATCCAATAGATCAAGCAGATTATGAAGACTTTCTAAATAGTTTACAACCAATAGGTCTACCCCCTTAGAGGTTACATCTTAAGAAACACTGCCCGATCATGCTACCACTAGACATTGATCCCACAGAAGGTCTATGTAATGATACATGACTGATTTGCAAAGAGTTGAAATCATATGTCATTTATGCTGAAATTACCATTGGTGAGCATCATGGAAAGTCTATTGTAAGACCTAAGAGGGGGGGTGAATTAGGTCTTAGGCTAATTATCAAAATCTTTTCCCGTTTTGCAAATCCTTTGCCTTAATAAAAGCTTTTCTTCAAATTCACAAACTCTAAGTTTATATGTGATGTAATGGTTGAGACAAGATGATCAAACAATAAAAACACAACCAATCAATCAACAACTAAGAACAAATAATAATAACATAAGTATGTAAACAAGTAAAGCTATAAATAAATGAACACACGATTTATAGTGGTTCGATCTCTCCAAGATCTACATCCACTACCTTGAGTCCACACTCAAGGATTTCAACCAATCCACTATATGCTCAATTTAGGCAATTACACAAGAGGCTCTCTACACAATGGTTTTACACTCACAACCTCTTTTAGTAATTATACAAACAAGGTTCACCCTTCCACAAGGGTTTTATATCTAAAGACAACCTAAAGACCAATCTAATCAAAGGCTCACCCACAAACGGGTTTTACACCACAACCTTGATTAATCTAGTCTATGGCTCACCCTAACACAAAAAGATTTTATGTCACAAGATAACCTTGCAATGAGCTAGTAGAAAACACAATTGAGAGAAGAAAAGAGAGTGTGTAAGATGTTACCACTTTGTTGGTAGATGATTACACAATGTTTCTCCTTCACACTTTGTTGCCTTTGGAATCTTGAATTTCAATCTTTGAGCACAAGGCAATTTGAGAGCTTTTCAAATAATTTTGATGTAAAACAAGTTAGAGTATCAAGGATTTCTTAAGTTCAAAGCTCTCTTAAAAAATCTGAAGTTTATGGCTTTTATACAATATGAAAATCAGTTCAAACAGCCATAAAACGGCTCGTAACGGCTAATAACAGTAATTACTGTTCATGTGAACAGTGTCACTGTTCATGCACTGTTCACGAAAATTCAGACGACCGAATTTGGCATTCTGCGTCAGAACGTGCGTCCGAATTTCTCTGGAAAAATAGTCGGCACTGTTCATGTGTACAAAAGTTCGGACGTCCAAACTTGGTCTCATGCGTCTGAACGTGCGTCCGAAATTCTTTGGAAAAATAGTGGTACTGTTTATTGAACAGCGTTTACTGTTCACAATACAGAATTTGCTCTTCACAGCGTAGGGAAAGTTCGGACGTCCGAACTTTGCCCTATGCGTCTGAACTTTGCATCTGAACTTTTGAAACTTTGTCAAAACATATCCAAATCATTTCAAACAAGTTGGAAAACATTCTAGCCTTATAGATAAGTTATTAAAGACATTTTAAGTGCAAAAATCATTTATGAAAACTTGATAATTTTGGTAAGTTCAAAAACATTGAAACCATTTAAATCAAGTTTTGTGCTCTCAATTGCAACTCATAGATTCCAAGGCTTAAGAGTGTAGGGTTTACAAAGTTTACCTATTAACCACATGTAACATACACTTCATATCTTCAAAGCCTTCATTCATCTTGAACAAACTCTTCAACCTTTAATCACTTTGACATATTTGAGTTGTTCTTGCATTGCTAGCTCCAAGGCAATGAGACTTGCTTCCTTCTCAATCCAAAAATCCTATCACACATCATACAAGCATTTTAGTCCTTATCAATGTTTGTCATTATTCAAAACTAATATGATTTGCCCTTTAGGGCTAACAATCTCTCCCTTTTTGATGATGAAAAACTTTGATGCAAAATGTGATGGATTTAAACAGTGTGATACAAAGAAGCATTTATGTCAATGATAGATAATAACAAATTTAGCACATTGACATGCAAAAGGCTCAATATGAGCCTATGACTCAACCAACCTCCATTTGCCTCCTTCCTTCCAACAACTAGGATAGAAGATATAACAATTAAGTATTAAGAAAACTTCTAAGAGAGGTTTTAAAGGTTGTAAAAGTGTAACAATGCTCCCCCTTAGATTGTGCTCATTTTTCAACAAGTTTGGACTTGAGATACTATGCATCAAAATTATGGCATGTCAAGTCCAATCTATAATAGATATGAAATGAAAGCTTCAATCTTTGAAAATAAGCTTTCCTAAGGTTGTTCAAACATAGTAGAAGAGATTAAAACATATTTGAATCAATTTGAACAACAAAGGAGCACATTTTGGTAACAAAATATGGATGCATCCGAATTTCAGAATCTGCATCCGAATTTTGACATTTGAAGTCCAAACTGCAATAAATTCAATATAATGAATGTTTAATGTGAAATAAAGCTTTCTTAAGGTTGTTCAAACATAGTGGAAGAGAATAAAACATATTTCAATCAATTTGAACAACAAAAGAGCACTTTTTGGTAACAAATATGGATGCATCCGAATTTCTGAAACATGCATCCAAATTTTGAGATATCAAATCCAAACTGTAAAATGTGTGAGATAACATCTTTAATTTTTGAAAATAAGATTTTGTAAGATTGTTCAAATATGATAAGAAGGATTAAGACAATTTTCAAACAATTTAAACAACAGGAAAACATTTTTGACAAGAAGATCTTGATGCATCCGAATTTTTTTGTCTGCATCTGAATTTCAAGTTCAATTTTTTTGTAGCAAGTTTGAAAAGGTGATTTTGCATTCTCAAATGAACTATAGAAGTACTCAAATATGTATAGCCACAATAGCATTCAATTTAGCTTTGCAAAACCACAAAACTCATGTATTTAATTGTTTTCATGATGTATCTTATAGTCATAGGTAAAGTCAAGAACCATGATGAAAAATTTCACAATCTCAACTCAACCATTTTCAAAATATCAGAAAACAATCATTTTCAATTTAAATTTCAAATGCAACCACGGAATACACAGTTTCCAAATGCATTCACACAAATGCAGTTTTCCAAATCCAAATGCAGCCACAGTTTGTCATCATACGCACTGTTCATGTGAACAGTGTTACTGTTCACAATACAGAATTTGCTCTTCACAGCGTAGGGAAAGTTCGGAACTTTGCCCTATGCGTCCAAACTTTGCATCCGAACTTTTGAAACTTTGTCAAAACATATCCAAATCATTTCAAACAAGTTGGAAAACATTCTAGCCTTATAGATAAGTTATTAAAGACATTTTAAGTGCAAAAATCATTTATGAAAACTTGATAATTTTGGTAAGTTCAAAAACATTGAAACCATTTAAATCAAGTTTTGTGCTCTCAATTGCAACTCATAGATTCCAAGGCTTAAGAGTGTAGGGTTTACAAAGTTTACCTATTAACCACATGTAACATACACTTCATATCTTCAAAGCCTTCATTCATCTTGAACAAACTCTTCAACCTTTAATCACTTTGACATATTTGAGTTGTTCTTGCATTGATAGCTCCAAGGCAATGAGACTTGCTTCCTTCTTAATCCAAAAATCCTATCACACAGCATACAAGCATTTTAGTCCTTATCAATGTTTGTCATTATTCAAAACTAATACGATTTTCCCTTTAGGGCTAACATCTATCATTCTACATCCCATATCTCTCCAATCAAAGAATTCTATTTCTAGTTCGATTATGTTTTGTCATGACAATCAATAAAGCACATGGACAAATATTGGACTTAGTAGGAATATATCTCTGGGAGCCTGTGTTTTCGCATGATGAACTCTATGTACCCTTATCGAGTGCAAATATTTAATAATAGTGAAAGTTTTAATTGTTTCACCAACTCTCACAAATACTTCAATAATCCATCAAACAAGAAATGTTGTTTATCCTAATTTTTTTACTCTCAAGAACTATTGTTAATCAAAATGATATGGTGATTGTAGATAAATACTATTGAAACACTGAAATAAACTAACAAAGAATTCTTCTATCTACAGATGAGCAAAACAATCACTCCAATAAGATGTGTCAATGTTGACACGAAGAGATGGACATCAAAGATAAGATTCCAAGAGAAAATATAGGTATACAATGCAATGAATTCACCTGAAAAATAATATCGGAGGATAATCCTTATTGAAGAAGAGGTAAACTTATTTTTATAAATATGCAAATAAAAAAAAGTATGTTTAGAATGAGAAAGGATGAAGAGTTTGTCAAATCTTTTGAAGCCCTTGAAGATACTATAGTATAGGGTTATGCTTATTTTATAGGTATACCTTTATAAACCCTACACTTTTTGCATTTGGAATCTATGCATTTTATGTAGTAGCACAAAATACTTTTATCAAACTTAAACTTTGGTTATGAACTTAGAAGTTTTTCATGATTCTTTGATAAAACTAAGTGTTTGATAATGGCTTGTAACTGAAAAGCTTTTCAATAACTTATTTTGTGATTGAAATTGACTTCAAATGATTTTAGAAAGTTTGGAAAATTTCATACTCTAATTCAAACATCTGAATGTTCTTAATGGTACATAATTTCTAAAGAAATTTGGAAGACTAATTCAAACACAGAGCTCCAAATTTGGTCGACTGAATTGTCTTAAGTTGCCTAGTGAACAAAAAATTTGGACGACTAAATCAGACGTAGTGAGCCAAATTCGGTCGATTGAAATTGAAATTTGAATGATATAAAATGCTTAAACTTCAGATTTTTCATAATTTTTGCATTCTTTGATAGGCTTTACAAGACATTATCTTGAGATCTTTAGAAAAGCTTTCATTCATCTTGCGCTACATGGATCAATCTAAGATTCCAAAGCAAAAGTGAAGTGGTGCTAGAATTGATTATCATCTGCCAATTTTTTGGGTAACATCTTTCTATCTCTCATCTCCTAATTGTCTATTCAAGTTTGTCTTGAGGACATAAAACCCTTTGTTGAGGGTGAACCTTATTTTTTGAATTGTAAAAGGGGTTCTTGGTATAAAATCCTTGTAGGGTGAACCTCTTGTGTACTTGTGTGTATTGTTAATTTAATGGATTGGTTGAAATCCATGAGTGTGGACGTAAGGTAGTTGATGTAGATCTTGAAGAGATCGAACCACTATTATTATGACATGGAGCAAGCATGTATGGAAAGTTTCTTGGCACTAGGATTTGACGAGATATTATTTGCCAAGAAGATCTTTATGGCATAAAGAAATCTACTTTAGAAATTTTCATTATTTGAGTAAAACTCCATTATGGCAAGAAGAAGATATTTGGTATCTCCTAAAGCTTCTAGGATTTGGAGAATCCCGTGAAAATCTATCTACACCAAATATCAAGAAGATTGATATCCTACTATCTTAGGTTTTCTTGCTATATTCTTGGGATATCAATCTTGGAGAAGAAGGAAGCTCAAGACTCTCCAACATATTATATATATGAGCTTCAAGGCAAAGAAAATTAACTCTCACGGAACAACTCTTAAGCTCACATGAATTTCTTGGATTATAATCTCGGCTCTCAAGCTTTATCTAAAGAGAGGGTTGTTCTTTTGAACTCATGTTATAGAAGCTATACTTTGAGAGAGTTCAACAACACACTTTATCTTCTTATTATGATGCTCATGTATTAAAGTGTGTTGTTTCTATTCAAGTGCTGGAAACTGAAGACCAAGAGACGCTGGAGTGCACTTGATATAAAGTCTGATCATTATTCCAAATTCAATACGAGAGCTTTTCTCTCTCATTGATTGCTCATCTTCATCAGCTTCACAAACATAAAGAAACTTATGAGAACTTCAACAGAATCGGGCTCACGGAGAAGTTTGACAGACGCGCCTAGGGTTTCAACAACAGAGGATCACACATTGGGTAATATTTCTACTTCTTCATCAATGCCAAATGTTGAAGAAAGTTCAAATATGCAGATTGTTTCATATGATGGAGGTATTATTGGCTTTACTATCTCATGCTATATAAATTACATGAACTCTGTTATGCCTATTCCTGAGGTTCATGGGGAACTGCCTGGAAATGCAATATTTGTACCTGATTATTTCTTTAGAAATGTTAGTAATCGTTCTACTATTGATTCTGAGAATGCAATGCATGTCAATCGATCTTCTATTGAGTCTGATGTGGAGACAGTACAAATCAAATCTGTTGAACCTAGGGCTGTTAATCTTGGTAATGTTATGTCTGTTGAATAAGTGCATACTTGGAGTTTGACTGAAGGAGTTGGGGTGAATGTTAATCATTCTGTTTAAACTATTGAACATAATGTCTATGATGATGTGCCTAGTTCTAATGCTGAACCTAGAATTGTCAATGACCCTCCTGTTGAATCAAAAGCATTTTCTGATGATCTGCCAGTTACTAAGACTATTCCTATTAGTACTGGTGTTGGACCAACTCAATCTGAAAAACCAGAAGATGAGCAATCCAGTCTTCTTGTTAAACCAGACTTTATTGAAATGGTATAAATTGATAGTGAAAGAACAAATACAAAAAATTATGATGATGTTAATGTCAAAGTAGTTAAGTTGTTAGCAAAACAGAAGGGGAAAACAAAAGCAAATGAACCTACTAGGAAAGGCCTGAGAAGTGGGGTAAAAAGGGAGAAGGTTGAGAGTGGCAAAATTTAAGCTAAAGATGCTTCTGATGTGTTATTCTTCAATTATGACAGTCAACTACAACATAGAAATGTGTCTGCAAGATTTGTGTAGGTTGAAAGGTTGATTGATGAAGCTAAATTTGAGCAGCTTGGATTGATAGATATGTTAAAAAGAGTTAAACTATATGACTCTGCCACTTTTGCTGAATCATATAACCTCAACTGGTGCATGAGTTTTATGCCAATCTTGACAAAGGAGTGGATGATCCAGGAAGTTCCTTTTATCATGTTGTCTATGTTAGAGATGTTGTAGTCTCATTCTCTCTTGAATTGCTAGCTAGTGTACTTCGATCCAATCATCATCCTAAGTTTAATGGTAGTGGAATCGACGGTGTCTTTGACATGACAGTAGTTTGTAGAGAATTTACAAGAGATACACTTCAGCAGTGGCGTGGAGAAAATCAGTTAAAGTCTTCTACTTTGACAGTGAAGTACTTTGCTCTGTTCAAACTGTCTTACACAAATTGGATGCCATCTGCCAACATATTAGTTGTGTTGAGGGACAAAACAATACTGTTATACTTGATTGGCATAGAAAGCCAGTTTAACATTGGTTCTGTCATGTTTAATTCTATTGTTAAACTTACCCGGATAAGCACTATAAGTATAACAATTCTTCATTTTCCTTGTCTCCTCATTGACTATCTTTCTTCATGTCGAGGTAATCAAGCCTTCAGTAAGGACATTGTTGTCAGTGACATTAAGACTTTCAAGCTACTCCTGACAAAGCCCAAGTCTTCTATCTCCATGCCAGATTCTCTAAGTACAACAAGTGCCATAAAAAGGTCAATAAAAGTTGCTGCAAGCTCTTCCCGTGTCAAAGTCACATCAACACCTGCCCATGATGATACTCAAGCTCTTCAAGAGCAAGTGGCAGACTATATCGACCAATGTCAAACTTTGACAACTAGAGTCTCTGAACTTCAACAGTAGTTGTTGACAGTCTCTACCTCACAGCTTCGTCTCCAAGAAACTATAGATTAGCTTTTGAGGGAGAGATGACACTTTGGCCTTGCTTCTTGCAAAAAAAGGGAGATAATATGCAGGAAGGAGTCTGCAAGAAAGGGAGGAGATAGAGAAGATAGGGGAAGTCTACAAAAAGGGGGGAATTGGTTGCTACTATTGGCGTTTGGATTTCTGTTAAACTTACTGATGGAGATTTACTTGCAATTTTTAATTGCTGAACAATTTTATTAGTTTGCCTAATAGTTTTATTATTTTGGCTACTTTTGGGATGACTGTAATATGCCATATCTCTGCATTTTGTTGCTTTACTGGGATTCTTGGTTTATTAATTATGTTGAACTATTGTTGAAATACATGCAATATTATGCTCTAGTTCAATATAATGCTCTGAATTTGCTGAATATGTGATGCCAAAATGCTTCCACTGAATTCTCATGACATACACATAATTGAGAAAGTAGTTATGAAGGCTTATGGAGGTTTTGCAACAAACAATGCCAAAGGAGGAAATTGTTACGACATGGAGCAAGCATGTATGGAAAGTTTCTTGGCACTATGATTTGATGAGATATTATTTGCCAAGAAGATCTTTATGGCATAAAGAAATCTACTTTAGAAGTTTTCATTATTTGAGTAAAACTCCATTATTGCAAGAAGAAGATATTTGGTATCTCCTAAAGCTTCTAGGATTTGGAGAATCCCATGAAAATCTATCTACACCAAATATCAAGAAGATTGATATCCTACTATCTTGGGATTTCTTACTATATTCTTGGGATATCAATCTTGGAGAAGAAGGAAGCTCAAGACTCTCCAGCATATTATATATATGAGCTTCAAGGAAAAACAAATTAACTGTCACGAAAAAACTCTTAAGCTGACAAGGATTTCTTGATTTATAATCTAGGCTCTCAAGCTTTATCTAAAGAGAGGGTTGTTCTTAACTCATGCTATAGAAGCTATACTTTGAGAGAGTTCAACAACACACTTTATCTTCTTATTATGATGCTCATGTATTAAAGTGTGCTGTTTCTGTTCAAGTGCTAGAAACTGAAGACCAACAGACGCTGGAGTGCACTTGATAAGATTCTGTTCAAACCACCTTACAAAGTAGAAGGGTGTTGTGACTGATCAAGGTCAGTTGAGAACAGTAAGTACAAGAGGGATCTTGCCGTATCCTGTCGAAAAGAGTTCGACACATCCTATTGAGAAGAGTTCAACAAAAGTGAGCTGTAGCTGGATAACAGTCCAACAATCATGGAGGCAAAAGTTGTGATTGATGTGTTTCCAATTGTGAAGGCAAATCTGTGGTTGTTGGATTTCAGGCTGTTGAGGCAGCTTTGGCAAATGGTGTTTTGCCAAGTCCATTAGGGAAATTGCTAGAAGAGCTTGAGAGCGTGTTCTTGTTGTTTTGAAATATAAAGTTTAGTGGATTGATTTTCTGGGTATGGCCTCGCATACATAGGCAGTTAAGCCAAATCACGTTACCAATTTTATTTGTCAAACTTTACTTTTCTATTTTGTGTTTGTTGTGTTAAACTGTGCAGAATCAACTTCAATACATGGAGTTTGACAAACATGAAAAAGTTGCATAAACTTACCATACAACTATAACTCATTGTGTCCCTCTTTCTTCATTCATTGATTGTTGATTGCTTTCAATTGATGTCCCTCTTTCTTCGATCATTGATTGCTTTCAATTGATTCAACTTCTTTTGTCATTTCTAGTGGCTGATATTTATTGTTGTCATATTGATTTGTTATCTTCCATTCAACCACTCTCTTTCAATCATGTTAAATTCTTGGAGGTGTGATTATCTAAAAGAGATTTCTACAAGAAAAAGACTTAAAAATTAGTTAAAGACCTAATTCACCCCCTTAGGTCTTTCATATATGTAATACATTAAGAAGTGAAAAACCCCTTACCTTTTCTATTCATCCCACCAAATTAGAAGTCTCAAGTATGAGTACCTACCCGTTATCTCATTCTGTTTCATGTGATAAATTTTCACTGAAACATAGAGAATTGTTGTCAGTCTCCCGTTGACAATTCTTTATATGTTTACTTAACTAGGAATGCTTTTCTATGTGTTTTAATTTATGAGTATGACTTGATCAGCATCGTAACAAATCACTTGAGTCAATGCTTCCACATGAAGGATCTTGGATATCTAAAGTATTTTTTGGCAATAAAAGTGCCAAGAAGTGCTACAGGAATATATTTATGTCAAATAAAATATGTCTTGGATATTCTTGCAAGAACCAGGTTACCTGGTGTTAAACCAGCTTCGACACCAATCAAAATAAATCACCAACTTGATATAACACAAGGAGATTTCTTTGCTACCCTGAAGGTTGATTGGGAGACTTATTTAATTGATGGTCATTAGGCAAAAGCTAGAGTATTCGGTTCATATTCTTGCTCAATTCATGCAAGGAAAGAAGCAATAAGATGCAACATAAAGGGTAGTACGATATTGAACAATCTAAGAGAGGGGTGAATTAATTTTACAACATTTTAATTACAATACTTGCTTTTATAAATTCTTTAGGAAGAATATCTTGATCATCAAATATTTTTCTATTTTGAGAATTTTATTTTCAAAATCAAGAGATCAGCTACTCTTCAAGCGTGCTTCAAAATCATATTGTTATAAAATTCATGAAATACCTAAGAGGGGGGTGAATTAGGTATTTGGCTAATTATCGCAAAATTAAACCTATTATGCTTTTAAACCAAGAACAAATTATATAGGCAAAATAGAGACAGTTTAAAGAAAAGTGATCAAGAAGGCAATAGCAAAGAACTCAAGCAATTTATAGTGGTTCGATCCTCAAAATCTACGTCCACTACCTTAAGCTTACACTTAAGGATTTCAAACACTCTACTATTAGCTCAGGTTTACATATTACAAGAGAGGCTCACCACACTATGGTTTTACACTCACAACCTCTACTAGTAACTTTTACAATGCAAGGCTCACCAAACCCAATGGTTTTATATCTCAAACAACCTTGAATCACAACTTCAAGGATCACCCTTATCTAAAGGATTTTATGTTATCAAGATAACCTTGCTAGAGCTAATAGAACAACACAAATTGATAGATAAGGAAGAGTGTGCAGATGTTACCACTTGTTGGTAGATGTTTACACAATGTTGTACCTTCACACTTTGATGCCTTTTGAATAATCAATTGAATGCACAAGATAAGAGAGCTTTGAAGTTTGCTAAAAGCTTTTGGAATACTTGGAGTTCATAAAGATTCAAGAGTTACAAAAAATTCTGAAGTTTATAGCTTTTATAGATGTGAAAAATCAAATGCAACAGTTATAAAACGGCTAGTAACAGTGAAGTTCGGACGTCCAAACTTTCTGTTATGCGTCCGAACTTGCGTCCGAATTTTACTATGCCAAGCTGTCTGGAAAAGTTCGGACGTCCGAACTTTTCCTCATGCGTCCTAACTTGCGTCCGAACTTCTCTAGAAAAATAGTGACCATGCTATTAGAGAAAGTTTGGACGTCCGAACTTTTCTCGATGCGTCCGAACTTGCGTCCGAACTTCTCTGGAAACACAGTAACCATTTCCAGAGTTTGGACGTCCAAACTTGCATCCAAACTTTTCAAATTCAATCAAATCATCTAAAAATCATTGTTGTTATCATTGAAAACCATTTGCAAGAATGGACACATCATTTTGGCACTTTTAAACACAAAAACCGTTACAAAAACACTTTGATTATACAAGATCTTTTCAAGTTCATTTGAGATTTCAAAAACATACTTGTTATCACAAAGTTTGTTGAAAACCATTTCAAAATAAGTTTTGTGCTCTCTCATGCATTCAAATGAAACCAAGACATACAAGTGTAGAGTTTACATAAGAATGTACCTATTTTAATAATTCTACACTCTAAGTCTTCAATGCCTTCAATCATTTTGAACATACTCTTCAAATCTTCAATCACATTTGGGATATTGAGTTGTTCTTGCATTTTAGCTTCAAGGCAATAAGACTTCATGCATCTCAAGTCATCAATCCTATCACTCAATCATACAAACACATTAGTCCTCATCAATATTTGTCATTATTCAAAACTAATCATAATTACATGATTTGCCCTTAGGGCTAACAATCTACCCCTTTTTAATGATGACAAACTTTGATGCAAAATGTGATGGATTTAGACAATGTAGTAAAAAGAAGCATTGATGTCAAAGAATGATAATAACCAATTTAGCACATTGACATCTAAAAGGCTCAGTAAGAGCCTATGACCCAACCAACCTCCATTAACCTCATTCCTTCCAACTACATATAGAAGATATAGCATTTAAGTATTTAGAAAACTTCTAAGAGAGGTTTTAAAGGTTGTAAAAGTTTAACAATGCTCCCCCTTAGATTGAGCTCATTTTTCAACAACTTTGGACTTGAGATGCTAGGCATCCAAGTTCTGACATTTCAAGTCCAAACTTTAAACTAAGTAAAATGAAAGCTTCAATTTTTAAAAATAAGCTTTCCAAAGGTTGTTCAAACATAGTAAAAGAGATTAAAACATATTTGAATCAATTTGAACAACAAAAGAGCACTTTTTGGCAACCAAATATGGATGCATCCGAATTTCAGAACATGCATCCGAATTTTTAAGTTTCAAGTCCAAACTGGAAAATATGTGAGATGAAGACTTTGATTTTTGAAAATAAGTTTTCCTAAGGTTGTTCAAATATGATAAAAAGAGATTAAAACAGATTTGAATCAATTTGAACAACAGAAAAATTAGTTTTGGCAAAAACAGTTTGGATGTATCCGAACTTTTGGTTTGCATCCAAACTTCAAGTCCAAACTTTAAAATTCTATCTTCACATATTATAAATCTTCCAGTTTAAAGTTTAAATACACCAATACAGTTAAATATGCCATAAAACAAATTTTTTAGTATATCACATACTCATATTAGCACACACATTTCAGCATATTTAAAATTTAGCACAAAACAGCCATTATGCATAACACACATCATGCACATCATGCAGATTTCAGCACATTCATTGCAGCCATCATTTCCATCATTCTTCTCCCCCTTTTGTCATCAATCAAAGATGGGGTAAATGAAAATGAGACTGACAATTACCAAAGGAAGCTCTCAACTCTAAGGTTTCATCATTGAGCTTCATGAAAAGAAAAACTATTACATGAAATGCAGCAAAGTACTTAACAAGTTCAGAATACATAGCAGATAAAAATTCAGTACAGATAAGCAACTTAAAAGCAATAAATAGAATAGAGGAAAAGAAAGCTTAGTCTTGTGATGCTGATTTTGATGCAGAGTCCTTTCCTGGCTTCTTCTTGACAGTAACATGCTTGACTCTTCCATGGCCAAATGTTGGATTAGATGGAGTCACTATTTCAACTCTTGCAATTTGACTTCCCTCTTGAGATTCCATGACCTGCTCATTGCCATTCTTTTGATCATCATCATTTTCTTCATCACTGTCACTGTCTTCTTTACTCTTCTTGCTATCTTTATCATGCTGATCATCCTTATCGTCTTGTGTTCTAGAAGGTCCTTCACTACTTTGAGAATTTTTTGTCAATATTTCCTCAATGTGCTTGACTCTATTTTCCAAACTGTCCAGTTTTCCAAGCACCATAGGAGCAAATGTTTCAAAAAATTTATACATTTTCTCCATTTCTTTCATGTGGTTGTTCAGTGCTGCTTGAATATTATTCTCTCTTGAGACCTCTTCAGCACCAATACCTTCCCCATCAACTGGATGTGATTGAGAAGTAGGCTCTTCTTCAAAGAGTCTTCTTTTGGAGGGAAGTTGCTCCCCCTCACTTGTTGACTCATGCCTTTTTTTACTCTTCATTTCTCTTGCCCATGTTTCTGCCTCATCTTCTTCTTCTTCTTCATTTTCTTCACTTTCTTCTGCTTCAATTCTCTTTGGAGGGGTTTCTCTTTTAGTTCTCCATATTCCCTCATCATCCAAGATCAATTGCATTCTCTTGAGAGAATCATTTGTATAAATTTGGCCTCTTTTAAAATTCTACCCTCTAGCAGGAATTCTAACATGAAAATGCTTGAAGATTCTAGTCAAAAGTCTTCCATATGGTAGAGCCTTGTTTTCAGTCTGTCTAGCTCCAAACATGTGCTTCAATGCCATATATCCAAAGTTCAATCTTCTATGCTCATGCAAAGCTAGCATAATCACCATATGAATATTTCCCACAAATGTTTTGTGTCCAAAATTAGGGATTATCATGGTTGTAATCATATGATGCATAACTCTTGCACTTGCATCTAAAACCTTAACTTCCCTTTCCTTAATGGTCCTAAACTTTCTACCATTTGTGAAAGCTTCTTCAAATCTAGCATTTGTAAACAGTTCTCGTTCATAGCAATGTTGCCCCCAAGGAATAATATTTAGCACCAACATCACTTACATCACAGATTCTATTCAACAATGCATCATTAAATTCGAAATCTATTTGAGATACTCTAGATGAATACCACTGATTAAAATTTTCTCCTTCATATTCTATTCTTTCTTCTTTTAGATTTGCATAGAATCCATACACAAGAGAAGGATAATATTCTTCATCAACAGTCAACAGATTACTCCAGCCAATATCACCAAATAAAGATAGGACATTACCCATATTGGTGAGCTTCTCAAAATCAACTTTGTTTCCAGGAATGATTTTCCTTGAATTCTTGTTCAAATCTTCAAATTCTGATGCAGCCTTAATTGAAACGAACTTATCCACACCAGAGGATGATTGAGGAACCCTAATTCTTCGTGGTTCATGATGAGTTTGTCCTCCTTCACTGGCCTTTGCCTTCCCTTTTCCTTTTACAACATTGGCTCCTTTTGTTCTCGCCATTTTGATATTTTAACAGAGAAGCAGTGAGTTTTGAGAGGTATCTAGGGTTAGGAATTCAAAAATCCAAGTGTTTTGATGTGAAAATGGTGAAATCACAGAGGTATTTATGTTTGGACGCTTGTGGGTAGAGAGAAATTTTGAAAAAGGAGAGAGTTCGGATGTTAAAATGTATGAATAACGGCTAGTCGGTTTCTTAAAAACCGCTGTAACCACAAAGTTCGGACGAATAAACTTTTTGGTACGCGTCTGAACATGCGTTTGAACGTCTCTGTTTCTCCAGTTTCAGAAAGTTCGGACGTCCGAAATTTCTGTCAAGCGTCCGAACTTTTCTGTCCAGAAAATTCTGTCAAAGTTTGGATTTCCATTTTCACTCAATGCATCCAAATTTTTCCTGCTTTTGTCACACTTAAACAAACATATTAGTAATTGAATTTTGCAATTCCTAAAAGCCTTCTTAAATAACTAAACCTTTCCTCAGCCAAAGGCTTTGTGAATATATCAGCAATTTGATCATTTGTATTTATATATTCTAAACATATATCCTTTTTAGCAACATGATCACGAATGAAATGGTGTTTTATTTCTATATGCTTAGTCCTAGAATGTTGAATGGGATTTATGCTTAGATTGATAGCACTAGTATTATCACACAATATAGGTACACAATCAAATTTAAGACCATAATCAAGTAAGGTGTGCTGTATCCATAACAATTGTGCACAACAACTACCTGCAGCTATGTATTCAGCTTCTGCAGTGGATAAATACACACAAGCTTGCTTTTTACTAAACCAAGATACAAGAAAACTACCAAGAAATTGACAATGACTACTTGTACTTTTACGTTCAATTTTGCATCCAGCATAATCAGCATCAGAGTATCCAATAAGTTCAAAAGATGAAGTTTTTGAAAACCAAAGGCCATAGTCATGTGTATCAATCAAATACCGAAAAATACGTTTGATAGAAATTAGATGAGATTCTTTAGGACATGATTGGAATCGAGCACACAAGCATACAGCAAACATAATATCTAGTCTACTAGCAGTGAGATAGAGTAAACTTCCAATCATACCTCTATACAGTTTTTTCATCAATGTTTTTACCTTTCTCATCTTTGTCAAGTTTAGTTGATGAACTCATTGGGGTACCTATTCCTTTTGCTTGATCCATTCCAAATCTTTTTAGTAGCTCCTTGGTATACTTTGCTTGATTGATGAAGACTCCATCCTTGACTTGTTTAATTTGTAGCCCAAGGAAGAAATTTAATTCTCCCATCATGCTCATCTCAAATTCATTTTGCATAGATTTGGCAAAATCTTCACAAAGAGATGTATTAGTAGCACCAAATATAATATCATCAACATAAATTTGCACAAGTAAGATATCATTTTTAGACGATGTTTTTATGAAAAGAGTTGTGTCAACTTTTCCTTTTGTAAAGCCTTTTGAAAGAAGAAAACCACTCAATCTTTCATACCAAGCTCTTGGGGCTTGTTTCAATCCATATAAAGCTTTGGTTAATTTGTAAACATGATTTGGAAATTTTTCATGAATAAAATCAGGAGGTTGGTCTACATAAACTTCTTCTTCAATAACACCATTTAGAAATGCACTTTTGACATCTATTTGAAATAGTTTAAAACCTTTAAAACAAGCAAAGGCCAAAAGCATTCTTATAGACTCTAATCTGGCCACTGGAGCAAAAGTCTCATTACAATCAATGCCTTCTTCTTGATTAAAGCCTTGAGCAACAAGTCTAGATTTATTTCTAACAACTTCTCCTAGTTCATTTAACTTATTTCTAAAAACCCACTTTGTACCAATAACAGAATGATTATGAGGTCTAGGAACAAGAGTCCAAACATTATTTCTCTCAAATTGATTTAACTCTTCTTCCATAGCAATAATCCAGAAATTATCACACAATGCATCATCAATATTTTTTGGTTCAATATGAGATAAAAGGGTAAAATTATCAATATAGTACCGCCTTTAGGATGACCTCTTGCATATATGATATCCTTTGGAAGTTCTTGATTACTGCTTGATTAACCATCTTGTTTTTGCTCCATTATTTGTTCTTCTTTGGCATGATCTTCCATTGTGGGTACTTGGTGTAGAGTTTGATTTTCAACCATTGAGGAGCCTGCATCATCTTCATTTCTTCTTTGAAGATAAATGTTGGATTCATCAAAGGTTACATGAATAGATTCTTCAACACACAATGTCCTTTTATTATAGACTCTATATGCCTTTTTATTTGATGAATAACCAAGAAATATTCCTTCATCTGATTTTCTATCAAACTTACCAAGATAGTTACTAGTGTTTAAGATGAAGCACTTACAACCAAAAACTTTAAAGTAGATAATTGATGGAGTTTTATCAAATAGAAGTTCAAGAGGTGTTTTTCTTATAAAAGGTCTTAGCAAAACTCTATTCATGACATGACAAGCTGTATTTACAGCTTCAGCCCAAAAATATTTAGGTAGTGAATTTTCACAAAGCATTGATCTAGCCATTTCTTGCAAGGTTCTGTTTTTCCTCTCAGCAACACCATTTTGTTTAGGTGTTTTGGCAGCTGAAATTTTGTGAGTGATTCCATACTCATCACAAAATTTTGTAAAATCTTGATTACAAAATTCTCTGCCATTATCACTTCTAATAGAAATTAGTTTGCAATCAAGAGAAGTTTGAACCTTTTTGAAAAGTTTTGAAAATTCATAAAATGTTTCATCTTTTTGTACTAAGAAAATTACCCATGTAAATCTTGAAAAATCATCAACAATCACATAAGCATAGCTTTTACCACCAAGACTAGTAGTCCTCATAGGTCCAAATAAATCCATGTGAACTAGTTCATGAGGTTTTGAGGTAGAAACCATTTTCTTTGGTTTAAAAGATGTTTTTGATTGTTTTTGAGGTAGAAACCATTGTCAAAATGCAATTTTGGTAATCCTCTAACTAGCTCTTGTGTAGAAAGTTTGTTCAATAAGTCCATGCTTACATGTCCTAATCTTCTATGCCATAAAAATCCATCATTGTCATGAATGGCAAGACATTTAATATCATTAGTAATAAGTTCATCAAGATACAGCACATATACATTACCAACTCTTTTAGCAACAAAAATAGTTTTGTTACTTGCACTGTCAAAAATAGTACAAGTATCACATTTAAACTCTACTTTGCATCCATTGTCACATAATTGACTAATACTAAGTAAATTATACTTTAAAGCTTCAATAAGTAAAACTTGCTTGATAAGAGGGAAAGAACCTTTACCAATGTTACCTATTCCAAGTATTTTCCCTTTCTTCTTATCTCCAAATGTGACAAAACCTTCACTTGTAGTTTGGAGCTCACTAACAAGTGATGCATTTCCAGTCATATGCCTTGAGCAGCCACTGTCAAGGAACCATTTTGTGGCACTTGATCTTGAGGCAAATTGTACCTACACCAAATTAGAAAGAGTGATTTTTGGTACCCATATCTTTTTGGGTCCAAGGGGGTTAGTAAAAGTTCCTTTGATTTTCCAAATGGTCTTAACACCATTTTCTATCTTTCTTTTTATAAAACATCTAGAAACCTTGTGTCCATGCTTATCACAATATGTGCAACAAATATGTGACCTAGAATGAGAAAATTCTTTAACAAAAGACATTTTCTGTTTTGTAGCAAAACAATCATGTGTAAAACCAAGACCGTATTTTACAAATGAAGATCTTTGATAACCTAGTAATTTATTTAAATTTTCTCTTCCATTTGTAAATTTCTCAATGCATAAAGTTAGATCATTTACCTTCCTTTTTAAAAGCTCATGATCTTTTATCATTAATTCAAGAGAAATAATTCTTGTACAAAGCTTTTTGTTTTCAAAAGATATGCTTTGTATGGTTGTATTCAAAACTTCTTTTTCAATGGTAAGACAACTAATGGTTTCAAGAAGTTTACCATTTTCAACACATAATTTTGAATTTTTATTTGATAAATCATTGATTTTGAATTTCATTTCTTTATTTCTTTTTGAAGCCTTTTTCAGTTCTTCATATAGTTCTACAATCAAATCACTGGAATCAATATCATCATCACATACATTTGAAATGAAAGGTGAAGATTGTACCTCATCATCAATGGCCATAAAGCATATGTTGGCCTTTTCTTCACTGTCATTCTCACTCTCTTGTTGATCCCACGTTCCAGCTAATCCTTTACCTTTCTTAACAGATTTCTTTCTGTTTTTGCTGTCTCTTTCCCTTTCCAACACTTTAGGACAGTCAGCAACAAGATGCTCTGTGCTTTTGCATTCAAAGCATTGTGGTTTGTAGGATGAGGATTGTCCACCCTTTTTGACTGGTTTTCTTCCTTTCTTGAGGAATTCCTTTTTGTAGAATCTTTTGAACTTCCTCACTGCCATTGCAATCTCTTCTTCTCCACTGTTTCCTCCTTCTTCTTCACTTGAAGACTGTTCTTGTTCACTCAAGTGATTTGAGGACTTGAGTACCACTCATTTTCTTCCTTTTTCTTCATACTCCTTATCATTTAGCCGTTTCATCTTCATTTCATGAGTCAGTAGAGATCCAATGAGCTCTTCGAGTGGAAGAGTCTTCAAGTCCTTGGATTCCTCAATAGCAAGTGTCTTAGGCTGCCAAGATTTTGGTAGAGCATCTAAAATCTTTCTGTTTTGCTCTCCCATTGTATAACTTTTACCATAAGCTTTCAAGCCATTAAAAATGTTAGTAAATCTTGTAAACATATCACTAACATTTTCACCTTGTTTCATGGTAAACAGTTCCTAATCTCTAACAAGCATGGCAAGTTTAGATTCTTTAACTTGATTAGTACCTTCATGTGTAATTTGGAGTAATCTTCACATGTCATGGGCAGAATCACACCCACTAACTCTATTGTATTCAGTAACATCTAAAGCACAACTTAATATATTCATGGCCTGATAATTTAAAGTCATTTTCTTAGAATCATGCTCATCAAATTCATCAGTGGACTTGGGTTCTGAGGTTATTCCATCAGCTCTCATTTTCATTGGGACATAAGGACCTTTCTCTATTATATTCCACAAATCAATCTAAGAGAGGGGTGAATTAATTTTACAACATTTTAATTACAATACTTGCTTTTATAAATTCTTTAGGAAGAATATCTTGATCATCAAATATTTTTCTATTTTGAGAATTTTATTTTCAAAATCAAGAGATCAGCTACTCTTCAAGCGTGCTTCAAAATCATATTGTTATAAAATTCATGAAATACCTAAGAGGGGGGTGAATTAGGTATTTGGCTAATTATCGCAAAATTAAACCCTTTATGCTTTTAAACCAAGAACAAATTATATAGGCAAAATAGAGACAGTTTAAAGAAAAGTGATGAAGAAGGCAATAGCAAAGAACTCAAGCAATTTACAGTGGTTCGATCCTCAAGATCTACGTCCACTACCTTAAGCTTACACTTAAGGATTTCAAACACTCTACTATTAGCTCAGGTTTACATATTATAAGAGAGGCTCACCACACTATGGTTTTACACTCACAACCTCTACTAGTAACTTTTACAATGCAAGGCTCACCAAACCCAATGGTTTTATATCTCAAACAACCTTGAATCACAACTTCAAGGATCACCCTTATCTAAAGGATTTTATGTTATCAAGATAACCTTGCTAGAGCTAATAGAACAACACAAATTGATAGATAAGGAAGAGTGTGCAGATGTTACCACTTGTTGGTAGATGTTTACACAATGTTGTACCTTCACACTTTGATGCCTTTTGAATAATCAATTGAATGCACAAGATAAGAGAGCTTTGAAGTTTGCTAAAAGCTTTTGGAATACTTGGAGTTCATAAAGATTCAAGAGTTACAAAAAATTCTGAAGTTTATAGCTTTTATAGATGTGAAAAATCAAATGCAACAGTTATAAAACGGCTAGTAACAGTGAAGTTCGGACGTCCAAACTTTATGTTATGTGTCCGAACTTGCGTCCGAATTTTACTATGCCAAGCTGTCTGGAAAAGTTCGGACGTCCGAACTTTTCCTCATGCGTCCTAACTTGCGTCCGAACTTCTCTGGAAAAATAGTGACCATGCTATTAGAGAAATTTTGGACGTCCGAACTTTTCTCGATGCGTCCGAACTTCTCTGGAAACACAGTAACCATTTCCAGAGTTTGGACGTCCAAACTTGCATCCAAACTTTTCAAATTCAATCAAATCATCTGAAAATCATTGTTGTTATCATTGAAAACCATTTGCAAGAATGGACACATCATTTTGGCACTTTTAAACACAAAAACCGTTACAAAAACACTTTGATTATACAAGATCTTTTCAAGTTCATTTGAGATTTCAAAAACATACTTGTTATCACAAAGTTTGTTGAAAACCATTTCAAAATAAGTTTTGTGCTCTCTCATGCATTCAAATGAAACCAAGACATACAAGTGTAGAGTTTACATAAGAATGTACCTATTTTAATAATTCTACACTCTAAGTCTTCAATGCCTTCAATCATTTTGAACATACTCTTCAAATCTTCAATCGCATTTGGGATATTGAGTTGTTCCTGCATTTTAGCTTCAAGGCAATAAGACTTCATGCATCTCAAGTCATCAATCCTATCACTCAATCATACAAACACATTAGTCCTCATCAATATTTGTCATTATTCAAAACTAATCATAATTACATGATTTGCCCTTAGGGCTAACAATTCATATAGTTGTTTTGCTAGGACATCTATCCAAATAGGAATTCATATAGTTGACGTGCAATCCGCGGAAGAAACGATGGAAATGATGGGTTTTTCGGTTTGAACAAACAAAACTCTAACTTCTGAAGACAAGTGTATGACCAAACACACAAGATAATTAAATTCCTACGATACCTCTTAAAAATTTTGTTCTAAGCAATCCCGATAATCATAATTTAACCAAGTAAGAAGATCACTTACACGCCACAATCAGAAATCTCAATTGATAAGTGAAGTGTAGTTCTTTGAGTAACAAGAGTAAGCGGAATCTTAACCTCTCAAGATGGTGGTGGTAGCCCCTCTCTAATGACACCCAAAAATCTCCCTTATTGTCTTAAAGAAGACTACTTATAGTTAGGGTAAGATATGAAAGGGTTGGGCTAATGATACATGTAAGCCCAACTAAAACAAGATACATGCAAGCTCAACATACAACAAATCCAACATAGATTGGCAGCTCAAGTTTTAAAACATAACTTCCTCTTGGGCTTGATCCCATTACATAGCCTTCAAGTGCTAAAGTCATCCGGCCCAAGTATTTGAGACAAATGGACCAAGTTGGGCTGCGGCCCAACTAACTCTCCTCCAACAGGTTTGGTTAACTTTATCCTCTTCAAATGTTGGCCTACATACGCAAACAAGGCCTCTTGAAGCGCCTTAGCCCTAGCTCTGGTCATAGGCCCAATGGGTATAATTAGCTCTTTATTGGACACGTCCAAGTCATCATAGCAATCCATAGTCTTGCTCGCATCAGTCTCTCCCTCCTCACGAAGATTCATCCTCGAATCTGAATCCATATCAAAAGGAGAAAGGTCAGCAACATTAAAGGTCGTAGAAACACCATACTTCGCTGGCAGATCAAGCTTGTAGGCATTGTTATTGATCCGTTCTATCACTTGAAATGGACCATCTCCTCTAGGAGCTAATTTAGACTTCCTCTGGGTAGGAAACCGTTCCTTTCTTAGGTGCACCTAAACCCAATCACCGAGTTCAAAAGTCACCAATTTTCGCCCTTTATTGGCTTGTTTGGCATAGACCTTATTCTTCTGCTCAATATGCTGTCTTGCCTTCTCGTGTAGGGCTCGTACCAGCTCGACTTTGCTCTTGCCATCTATACTAGACAACTCATGCAAAGTTAAAGGAACCAATTCCAAAATAGTTAAAGGATTAAAGCCATATACAAGTTCAAATGGTGAATAACCTGTGGTTGAGTGCACACTCCGGTTATATGAAAACTCGATAAATGGTAAACATTCACTCCAAGTTTTAAGATTCTTACCAACGACAGCACGTAGTAAGGTACCTAAGGCCCTATTGACAACCTCGGTTTGACCATCAGTCCGTGGGTGACATGTAGTAGAATAAAGTAGTTTGTTACCCAATTTGCCCCACAACACACGCCAAAAATGGCTTAGAAATTTAGCATCTCTATCCAAAAAAATAGACCTAGGAAGGCCATGCAATCTAACATCATCTTTAAAAATAAATCAGCCACTTGCACAACATCATCAGTCTTATGGCATGCAATGAAATGCGCCATCTTACTAAACCTATCAACAACAACGAAGATGCTATCATATCCCTTTTTGGTCTTAGGCAAACCCAAAACAAAGTCCATAGAGATATCAGTCCATGGTTCAACAGGTACAGGTAAAGGGGTATACAAACCATGAGGTTTAACAGTGGATTTTGCCTGTCTACATGCAATACACTTGGCACACACACGTTCCACATCCTTACGCATATCGGGCCAAAAAAAATTTATTGCAAAATACCCAAAGTCTTAGCAACCCCAAAATATTCCATTAATCCTCCACTATGAGCCTCAAGCACAAATAAAGTACGCATAGAACAATTAAGCACACACAATTGATTACCCCGAAAGAGATAGCCATCATGCCTATAGAATTTTTGGAATGTAGTATGTTCACAAGCAGAATATACAGTAGCAAAATCGTCATCAGAAACATATAATTCCTTAAGCTGCTCAAATCCTAATAACTTAGAATGTAGAGTAGTAATCAAGGAATACCTCCTAAATAAAACATCTGCTACCACGTTCTCCTTCCCTAGCTTGTATTGCAGTACATAGGGAAAGATTTCCAGAAACTCCACCTAGGTGGCATGTCGCTTGCTCAGCTTGCCCTGTCCATTCAAGTGCTTTAAAGACTCATGATTGGTCCTAATGACAACTCTTTAGGTTGGAGATAATGTTGTCACACTTCCAATGCTCTCACTAAAATATGTGGAATAATTGAGTTGTGCACCACTAAGCCTCTCACTAAAATATGCAACTGGTTTGTTCTCCTGCAAAAGCACATCACCTATACCAATCTCAGAAGCATCACATTCAACCTCGAAAGCTTTCTCGAAATCAAGTAAACATAAAATAGGAGCAGAACATAATTTTTCTTTCAACAATGTAAATGCATGTTCCTGTTCCCGAGCCCAAGTAAACCCTTTTTCTTTCTTAATTACCTCAGTCAAAGGAGCAGCAATGGTAGAAAAGTCATTCACAAACCTCATGTAGAAACTAGGAAGTCCATGAAAACTTCTCACCTAACTCACACTCTTCAGAGTTGGCCAATCCTAGATAGCCTCACCTTCTCACTATCAATATCAACTCCCTGAGAACTGATTACAAACCCCAAAAACACTAACCGTTCAATACAAAATGTACACTTCTTGAGGTTTGCATATAGTTTTTCCTGTCTTAGTACATCTAAGACACACCTCACATGCATGACATGTATATCTAGATTAGTGCTATATTTCAAGATGTCATCAAAGTAGACAACCACAAATTTTCCAAGAAATGCACGCAAGACATGATTAATCAATCTCATAAAGGTGCTGGGTGCATTAGTTTAACCTAATGGCATGGCTAACCACTTATACAATCCATACTTATTTTTTAAAGCAGTTTTCCATTCATCTCCTGGTTTCATTTTAATTTGGTGGTATCCACTTTTCAAATCAATTTTTGTAAAGATACATGCACCATGTAGTTCATCAAGCATATCATCTAACATAGGGATAGGATGGCGATACTTTACAGTAATTTTGTTCACATCTCTACAATCCACACACATTCTCCATATTCCATCATTCTTCGGCACCAACAACATAGGTACAACACAAGGACTCAAGCTTTCTCTCACGTGCCCTTTCTCCAATAGCTCATCCAATTGTTTTTGAAGCTCCTTTGTTTCCTTAGGATTACTCCGGTAAGCTGGGCGATTAGGTATCTGACCTACAGGCACAATCCTGTAAGCTGGGCGATTAGGTATCTGACCTACAGGCACAAAGTCAATCTGGTGCTTTATGCCTCTCAAGGGTGGCAGTCCTTGGGGCATTTCCTCAGGAAAGACATCCCATAATCCTGCAAAAGAGATGAAAACACGCTAGGCAAAGAATCAAGAGGGTTAGTGTTAGAAACCAAACACTCTCTATATCTTACAATAACTAGTGCTCTCTTCTTTCCCATAGCTCTTCTCATGTCTTTTCCCCTCACAAAAAGTTGACTTTTCTCTATTTCTGTTCAATACATCTTTCACTCACTGTGTAGTCACTCACATTTGGGCCACTCCCAATTTTCTTTTGGGCCTCTTTTCCCTCTTTAATATTGTTACGTTCTCTGCCAAAACCCTCCTCGCCTTTACTTACCTTTGACTGGTCCAAGTATAGCTCACGAGGTGATAGAGGTATAAGAATAAAATTCCTACCCTTAAATTTGAAGGAGTACCTATTGGTATACCCATCATGCGATACTCTCCTATCAAAATGCCAAGGTCTCCCAAGGAGTATATGACCAGGCTCCATGGGAACCACATCACACAACACCTCATCCTCATATCTACCAATTGAGAAGGTCACCAATACTTGTTTAGTTACCTTTACATCCGCACTATCATTAAACCACTGTAGCTTATAAGGTTCTGGATGTCTCATGAGAGTCAGCCCCAATTTCTCTACCATGGTGGTACTAGCTACATTGGTACAACTTCCCCCATCAATGATCAAATTGCACACTTTTGCTCCCACTAAACACCTTGAATGAAAAAGATTTTCTCTTTGATCTACAATCTCATCTGCAGCCCTAGTACTCAATACTCTCCTGACTACCAGTGCTTCCCCTGTAACAGCCCTCTCAAAGCAATTATCATCATCAAAGTTATTTTCAAGAACAAATTCAGATTCACTACTACTATCCTCGGAATCAATCACTCCATTGTATCTCATAATCATAATCTTTTTATTAGGACATTGAGATGTAATATGACCATTACCCAAGCATTTAAAACATTTTATAGATGAATGCTTACTAGAGGTAGCTTGGGTGTTGGAGGTACCTTTCATTTCAGATCCCCCGATTGGTTTCTTAGGTGCTTCCTTGAAGTCCACTCCCTTATCCTTAGACTTGTCCTCCTTTTTAGGCCATTTAGAGTTCCATGCATAGCTAGAATTTGCTCTGCTCCTTGCTGCCAGTCTAGCCTTTAGATGTCTCTCCACCTTCATAGTCATGTTTACCATGTCCTCAATCTCTAGGTAGTGTTGCAGCTCCACAACATTAGCTATTTCCCTATTGAGAGTGCTAAAAAATCTAGCCATTGTAGCTTCCGGATCTTTCTCGATGTTGTCTCGAATCATAGCCACTTCTATCTCCTTGTGGTAGTCTTCAACTAATTTAGACCCCTGAGTGAATCGTTAAAGTTTCTGGTGCATCTCCCTATAGTAGTAAGAAGGCACAAAACGCTTCCTCATGCAAGCCTTCATTGTTTCCCATGTAGCAATTGTCATCTCTCCATTTCTCTCCCTAGATGTCACCATTTGATCCCATCATATTAGTGCATAATCTGTAAACTCAACGGCTGCGAGTTTTACCTTCTTATCCTCAGAAATGTTGTGGCACTCAAAAATCAAGTCCACCTTCCTTTCCCACTCCAAGTAGGCGTCTGCGTCGTTACTCCCTTTGAATGCGGGAATATGCATTTTAATGGATTTGAGGTCTCCTTCTCTTCTATTAAATGGCACGTCTCTTTGAAGTCTCCTGGGTCTGCGTGCCTCAAACTCCTCCTCCTCCTCAAATTCATCCTCCTCTGGTTCATACTGAGGTGGTGGTTGTTGTCGCCGTGCTCCCATGCGTCTCATCTATTTGTTCCCTAATTTCCATAAAGGCTTGGTTGAACCTCTAAAATTGTTGCTGCATGGCCCTCAAGGTGAAAACGATATTTGCATCTCCCCATGGTGCTCCTCGGTGCTACCTCCCTGTGATATTGCGAAGTGATATTGTACCTACAAAATAGCGTTAGTGATAAACAACCTCACACACTCCCTCACGCATTTCACTTGAATGTTGTCACTCACCTTGTGTTTATGTCACGGCAATGACACTCTCAAATAAGTTTACACACTCTTACCTTTTAACACTCAAATTTCTCTTAAACTCAAGCTACATTTCAGAATCGAACTCAACAAACCAATGAGTCTGATTGGAGTCCAAATAACAAACAACAACCAGTCCAATAACAATAGCTTACAATCTTCCAAGTATCAAAACAGCGACTAGTCCAATAACAATAAGTTACAATCGTCCAAGTTGCAAACAACACCCAATATACTAACAATTGCTTACAATATTTGAAACTCCAATAGTCCAGCAACAAATTACTTACAACAGTCCAATTTACAAACAATAATCAGTCCAACAACAATAAATAGCTTACAATCTTGGAAACTCCAAACAAGAATACAACAAGCTAACAATTGGAACAACTAAAATTTTAGAAACTGCTTATCACAAGTAACTCAAAATGGTCCAACAAGAAGTATGAATATGCTAGGAAGAAAAAAGTTTTTGCATCGACTTTGTACTCTTTTTTTTCGGACAGCCTCTTTTTTTGTTTTCTATTTTTTTCTTTTCTTTTCTTTTCTTTTCTTGTCCTAAATATGTGTGTATATGTATTTGATTGTACTATTTTTTTATAACAATCTAACCCAAGCAAATATTACAAATTTTTAATAAGAAGAATTGAAATCCTAGGCTAAAATTCACACCTTTTGAAGATATCGTCGGTAAATCTTTGAAGAAACCGGTTGAAGAGGCTATTCAGACGGTCTTTGAACTTCAATGGAGCAGAATAGGAATCCTCCTCCACACCACTACTCTGATACCAAATGATGTGCAATCCGTAAAAGAAATGATGGAAATGATGGGTTTTTTTGTTTGAACAAACAAAACTCTAACTTCCGAAGACAAGTGTATGACCAAACACACAAGATAATTAAATTCCTACGACACCTCTTAGAAACTTTGTTCTAAGCAATCCCGATAATCATAATTTAACCAAGTAAGAAGATCGCTTACACGCCACAATCAGAAAACTCAATTGATAAGTGAAGTGTAGTTCTTTGAGTAACAAGAGTAAGAGGAATCCTAACCTCTCAAGATGGTGGCAGCAGCCCCTCTCTAATGACACCCAAAAATCTCCCTTATTGTCTTAAAGAAGACTACTTATAGCTAGGGTAAGATATGAAAGGGTTGGGCTAATGATACATGTAAGCCCAACATAAAACAAGATACATGCAAGCCCAACATAAAACAAATCCAACATAGATTGACAGCCCAAGTTTTAAAACATAACTTCCTCTTGGGCTTGAGCCCATTACATAGCCTTCAAGTGCTAAAATCATCCGGCCCAAGTATTTGAGACAAATGGACCAAGTTGGACTGCGTCCCAACTAACTCTCCTCCAACAGGATTGGTTAACTCTATCTTCTTCAAATGTTGGCCTACATATGCAAACAAGGTCTCTTGAAGCGCCTTAGCCCTAGCTCTGGTCATAGGCCCAACTGGTATAATTAGCTCTTTATTGGACATGTCCAAGTCATCATAGCAATCCATAGTCTTGATCTCATCAATAGTTCTTTTACTAGGACATCTATCCAAATAGGAATTCATATATAATAATCGATTTGCAATTCTATGCAAATGAACAATCCTTTGAACTTCTAGTTCATTAATGCTTGTGCATAGATCAAGCTAATGAATGTAATAAATAATATTCTTTTTTCGATTGAGGTTATTCTCCCCATAGTGTGGAGAACACTATTTCAATCAACAAATTGAGCAATAAGGATATCTTCTGACAAAGAAAGAAATATAGCAAATATAGCTACGTATAGAGTTTCTTATATATAGACATACTCAATCATTCTTGAATAAAAATTCACTAAGACAATCTTATTATATTCTACAGGAACAATCTACTTGTATACTCCAAGTGTATTGAGTCCATCAGGGACTTCAAATATACCATTATCAAATGACAATAACGATAAACACATATTAATTATATCCAGTGCTATTAATTATATCCACCATTAAAACGTATTTCTTCATAATCAATGCTAGGGTTTTACGAAGAATCCTATGCTACAGGTCATAGCAAATACTTACCTTTTATAATTCACAATTTATTAGTAAATATTCATTGGCTATTACATTTCAGATGTATAATTCCTATAGGGAATTCTTGTACACTTCAAGTTTACTTGTGAATCATCCAGTCTTTTCATATTTCTCATGCTAATTTTATCATTTTTAGTCTGAAGATTTTGATTAAAAAAATTCTCATTCTAAATTAATATATTATACGCATTAATATCATTAATTTTTTATACTTGTGTGGTTCCAGTAGTTTCCAAGCATGTTGAGATCTCATTATTTTCAAAATTTTCAGGTACCTATATTTTTTGGAAATAATACACCAGTCATGTTTACGAAGAAATTCTGCTATAATTTACATTTTCTCAACTCAACATATATGATCATTTTAGTTTTTGCTTCTTTCATGTGCGAGGAGTTTGTATCCTTAGAATCGACTTCTCTAACATGCTTTAGTTATGAAATTTATAGTTTGTGGCAGATTGTTCTTTAGGGACATATCAAATATAATAGGAGCATTTTTGCCAGATATTGGTTAGTTCATATGCCTGACTATAAAAATTATCCTTTGCACTTCTGGTTCAATGTATTTTCTTTGAGGATCAAGATGAGACATAAACTAATATCTTTATTCAGTCTCATGTTTTCTCCTCTTTATGTTGGGACAACATATTCAAAATCAACAGTTATGAATCTTTCCCTTGATATTTGCTACCAACATATTTAAAAATCTCTTTAAGGACCTATTTCATTGTTATTGTACTGAAACTATATATATATATATATATATATCACACTTCTAAATATTAAATGAGAACTCTTAGATAGAGATCATTTGGTTTCTGACCACAAACCAATTACAAAGAGGAGTATTTATAATACGTTGGCAAAATACGAAACAAGTGCTACTACATATAGAATAAATCACAATCTTTAACATATTTGCAGGATGTTCAACATTTATATCATATAACCAGTATTATTAGGATAAATTGTATCATTGGGAGAATGCAAAGTACGAGCTCAATATTGATAAATTGCAAATTACGTGTTGCAAAAATAAAAATTATACATGTGACTATTCTGTTGATGCATCAACTAATAATTTCATCATATTCATCTCAAAATTATCACATTCAACCCCCCAATTAATATCAATAACGTTCAAATAATTAATTTACATACAAAACAAGTAGTACATAGGAATTTGTCTTATTATGAAACTTCTGGTTCTGCAATATTTTCACAAATTTGTAATTATTCTACATATTTTAATAATTTGAGACGGTCTAATTGGTCATGCCAACTAATAAATTATCTAGATAAGTAAACTTCAAGTTTATTCAAATATGCAACCTAAAATCTGGTGCAATATAAGATAAGAAAGAGAAATGGTTTTACAAAATTATCTCATATAACAAAAGTAATAATGCATTGATCTCAAGACTTCATTTATCAGCAGTCTCAATAAAATTTTCATTATGAAGAATATATCTAAAACTCAACGGTTTTCAACGAGACATTAAAATGCATTACATACTAGAATTTCACCTTTCAAATGAAGATATGTTGAATTAATAATTAGATAGTCCTTTTGGAACTACCATTACGGTTTATACTCTGAATATATATTTTATACATGACTGACTGTACCACTATAGATATAACATATATCAAGTTTGTCATTCATGAATTCTAATCCATGATGAGAGAGTACCAAAATTTAAATAACATAATATGCAAACTAAAAATCTGCAAAATGATAAGAAATACAAAAATAATAATTCATACTTTAACAATTTCTATCAATAACATTTCCCTTGGATATGCAGAAAATTCGATTACATCATCATATATCACAATTACTATCAATAGCATAATTTTAAAAATGAAATAACTCTTCTATTATTTGTTCTCAATTGATACATAATAGTGTATAATAGGTGCGTGATAAAATATACTTTCTTATAAAGTATTGAATCATAACTTTCTCCTTTTTCCTTTCTTATTATTTTCTCACTTCGAATGAGAAATTATACTTTAAGAATTTGATGAGTCATTGTCACTAATTATATAATTGTAAAGAATATGCTTGCCACAACCAAAATCTCTTTTAGAAATGAATAATAAGTTCTAATCATATTCACTTTAAGAGATATCATAGATCTCTTAGTTGGGCATCACAAGAGTGTCATCGTGACTCAACTTCTTCTACAATTCCAAGGAACCATTATTGTGAGAATAAAAGAATATTTTTATCATGATCGCATCTATGATTTTGACTATGACCATGATCACACTTCTACTACGACTATAAGTCATAGTTTCATTCTCTTCAAGGAATGAAGTGGAGCCATTGATCAATCTTCATGATTTTAATTGACAACTCATTATTTTTTGCAATGGACAAAAGATATAAATCACATCAAAATATTTTTGAAAATATTTTTGAAAATATTGATATTGCAAGAAGATATTTTGAGACATGAAAATGAATAATAATTTTTTTTAAATTTCTCTCGAATATTTCCTCCATGAAACTTTGATTGAAGAGGAATGTTAAATGTAATAAATTTATATATACTGATAGAAATAAAATTTTATAATCACTAGTATAACTAATCAAACTGGCATTTATATAATAATCGTATTCTGGTGGCTTTTATATTTCTTGCAAAATATCACCACTGATCAATTAGCTTTGATATTTTATTACTAGTGGTATCTTCAGGATCGATCATATCCAAAATAAATTTTAACATCATATATCTATAATAGATCATTTCTTTCCACGCTATCAAGAATTATAAACTCAAATTTCATAAAAATTAACTAAGAAAAATGAAGATTTATGATAGGGAAAACATACCTCAAGTCCTAAAATCCTCAAAGAGAAATAGACACTTGGAATGATGGAAATGAGATTCTTGATAAAAACTTCTGCGACTTGTAATGCAACTTCAAATAGCCTTTGGTAGAGAATGGTGCTGATAACGTGTTGTAAAATTCTAGTTGCAATGGACAGGAAACTATCTATAAAATAAAAATGAACAAGACTTTGAATTATAACAAATAAAGAGAAAGAAAGAGCTCAAGAAATATAGAAAGAAACTAGAAATTTATTGAAACATTTTCACCATACATCCTCTGATAAGCTATTCCATATTGTCCCATTTATAAAATTTAAAGTGACTATTCATATTATAAGTCATTAGTAGGCTCCTTTACAACTTACATAACTTATCTTCTCTAAAATAATAGAGGTAATGGGATAGCGATCAATAAATGATGGATATTACAACTTTGGTTGTAACCCACCCTAGTCATTCATATTTTATAACATAAAGACATTATTTCTTGAAATAATAGACGTTCATAATATTTTATAATATAAATAAATTGTTCTTATTAATTGAAATAATAATTAAAAAGCTTGAAAAGAAGGAAAAAAAAAAAGGATAGAACATCGCATGGATTTCACTTCAAACTTCAGCAAGATCTAGCAAAACTCTATCCATATTTTCAAAATTTTGTTGTGAAACTTGCAGTCAAGTTTTGTGCATGCCTTACGAAACATGACAATAAGTTTCATAAGCTCCACAGATGTGGCTCAGAACGTGAAAGAAATTTAAATTTCAAAATTTTTGAAATTTTTATTTCGAAAGTGAAGTTGTCTAGTAGCATGTAACGATTTATTGCATGCTAAGACATGTTGGAATTAGATTGGTTTTAAAGCTAAACCTTAAATCTTAAAATTTTGAAGGCTAAATATATTCTAAGTTACGGCATACTTGGATTAGTTTTAAAGTAAATAATTTTTTACTTTAAACTTAATTTCTTATCTTATAAATAATTTATATTTATAATTTTCATTATAATTTAGTTAAAAAAATTAATTCAATCTCACCGTTAAGTTTTAGAGAGAAAGAAAGTAAGGTAGAGAGAGTATGTGTATTTTAAGAATTAAAATGCAATACACTGCGAATAGTAAATTTTAAAACAGTATATAATTATAATATTTTATTTTCTCCAAAAAGGGCATAATTGCCAAACACCCGCCATTTTACTCCACTGGGAGTTTTCCGCCGTCTATGTAAGTTGTCCTAGATATCAACGGTTAGGAGCGGATCTCATTCATCAGAGTTCTAAATTCAAAATTCAAAATTTGAAAGGGCTTATGCCTTAAAGGAAGCTTAAACACTGTACACTGCTTTCTCTGCTCCCGAGAACAGAAACTCTTGAGAATGTGCAGCGTGATCACTACAGTTCTATCAATTTCTGCTATATAGGAGTGAAAAAGCTTCACTCTTGAGCTTCAATGGTGATCAATCTTGGCTTCGAACTCGGTAAAGTGTCTGCTTTTTGACTGGGTTGTGAAGCTTTTGAGTAAAAGTAGTACTAGTAACTTTACCAGACTCGGTTCTTGTTTTCCGGGAGTGAAGAATGAGAGAAGAGATTTCGGTTGATTGTAGAGCAAAAGCATCGAAGTTTACTGATCAAAATCTGGTTCGACCAAAGGGTGGTAGCTCTGGCAACGCGAAAGGGAGTAAAGATAATCATTTGAAGCCCAAATCTTCGTGGGGATCTCAAATTGTTAAGGGCTTCTCCGGCGAGAAGAAGACCAAGTTGCAGAACTCATCACAAGGGAATAAATTACCGCTTACAAGTTCAAATGTTGCGAACCAGAAGAACCCATTTGGGCTTTCGCATTCAAGAGTGAAGAGGTCTCTCATTGGTGACCTTTCGTGTTCGGTGAGTGCGACTCAAGTTCATCCCCACACATTTCAACAAGGCGGCTCACGCGATTTGTTTCTTGAACTCGATCATTTAAGGAGCTTATTACAAGAATCAAAGGAGAGGGAGTTTAAATTGCAAGCTGAGTTGTCGGGATGTAAGGGAAATTCTAAAGTAATTGAGCTGGAAAGAGAACTTGAATTGAGGAGCAATGAAATTGATAAACTCGAGAAGAATGTTGAATTGTTAGAATCTGAAAAAAACAGCCTCTCTCAACAGCCGTCCTCTTCAAATCGGATTTTGAATAGGCAAGAGGATTTGCTGAAAAGGGAAGACGAACATGAGAATTTCAATGGCGTGGAAATGGAGGTAGTTGAATTGAGGCGTTTGAATAAGGAGCTCCAGCTTCAGAAAAGGAATCTTGCTTGCAAGCTTTCTTCCATGGAATCCCAGTTAACGACTCTTGCAAAGGTTTCACAGTTACCATTGTCTCTAGTTTGCTGCCTGCTTGATCCTGAGTTGGCTACCAATATTATTTTGTTGCTTTTTGTTCCTAGTGTGTATATATGATCTATGTAACTATTACTTAGCTGCTTGTACTGTTCTTGAGCTGGTTTCTGATTTACTTTCTTATTTGGTCGCTTCTCTGTTTTCTAGAGTGTATGTGATCCATGTAGTTATGTGCAGTTTTCAGTCTCAAGGACTCTTTCCTATAAAGATCTGTAGAACGCCCATCATAAATTTTCAAACCTCATACTTCTGCTATTGCTTTAGGAACTAAAGCTGGCAGTGTGTTTCTTGATTGCGTAACGAAGGTCACTAAGAGATAAAATAGTTAATCCAAATTTATCTGGATGAAATTTATTCACTAACAATTGAAACTTCATCCATATTTGTAAACTGCTGTTTTCTACTCTAGACATCCTTGAGTTTAATGCTGTCTCAAATTGATATCATTTTTTTGTGTGTTTAGAGTGATCTTCTTGAGAAAACTAAAGCGGAGGCCTCCTTGCTAAGACATACTAATGCAGATTTGTGCAAACAAGTTGAAGGTCTTCAAATGAGCAGATTAAATGAAGTTGAAGAGCTTGTCTACCTGAGATGGGTTAATTCATGTCTACGGAATGAATTATGCAACATGTCAAACATGAGTTCAGATAGGATCTCTAGCCCATGTGCTGTCGACAGACCTAGGGAATCTATATGTATTTCATCTTGTGGAAGTAATAATGATTCAGGATGTAGCTGCATGACAAGACTAAGTCTCATCAAGAAGCTGAAGAAATGGCCAATAACAGATGAAGACATGCAACGGTTAGATTGTTTAGAGAATTTTGGAAATGATAGTTGGAAGAATCCACAAAATTCTGTCAGAAGGCACTCCATTAGTGGATCAAAATGCTGCTCGGAAGATATCCTTCTTAACAAAAGAAGGCAATCTGATGGGTTATTTTGGCCCAAGGAAGAGGGAAAAGAAGTTCTGCCATTAGATTCTCAAAAATCTGACCTAAGGGAAACTGATAACCGTCAGTTTGTAAGCAACTTCCAAGAAGCTAGCAGACTCAGAGTATCTTTTGATGTTGAGAAAAGGGCATTACGTGTGCCAAATCCTCCTCCAAGGGCATCTTACACTGCTTCAAGTGTTCAGAAAGAACAGAGTTCTAAATTTGCACCACTGCCACCTCCTCCTCCCCCTCCACCCCCTACAAAGTTCATGGCTAGAAATATAATAGGAACTGTGCAGAGAGCTCCACAAGTAGTTGAATTTTATCATTCTCTCATGAAGAGAGATTCCAGGAAAGATTCTTCAAATGCTGGAGTATGTGATTCGGATGTAACTAATGTGCACAGTAGCATGATTGGTGAAATCGAAAATCGATCATCATACTTGCTTGCAGTAAGTTCTTTCTTTCATGTTTTGTTTTTCCCCATAGCCTCCAATAATATTATATATTAACAGAAAGGATAAAATCACTTCTCTATGTGTCTGCTAAATTGCAGATTGAAGTAATTTCACAAAGATTACTTTTTTGTTGCACTAAATGTTCCTCATAATCTGATAATATAATAACATGATATCCAGATGTTATCATAGAATTGCTTGCTTTCTTCTTGAACATTCAAACTTTTTGATCGTTCTTCATCCAGATAAAGGCAGATGTTGAGACTCAAGGGGAGTTTGTCAATTCCCTCATACAAGAAGTCAACAATGCTGTCTATCAGGATATTGAAGACGTAGTAGCATTTGTGAAATGGCTAGATGATGAGCTTTGCTTTCTTGTAAGTAGATCTTTAGCACTTTCAAGTTGGATAACTTTTTAAGTGTTATTCAAAGCATTTGTCCTCGAGTAGCTTGAATACTTTGAAGTGGTTCTGTAGATTGAGAGAAATCTTCTCAGAAGAGAATCTGATAATGGTGATAATTAAATTTGAAGTTGTTTTAGTAGCTTTCTATGTGACTTGCTTAATTAAACTGCTTGAAATACAGTTCTGCTTAGTGTCTACTCCATGTAAAGAGAAACTTATCAAATGCAATCACAATTTTTGTTTTTTACTGTTTAGCCTTCAAATCAGAAAAATGAAAGCAGAATTTTTCTTACAATCTATCGATTGTCTTATTTCTTGCTTGTTTCCAAGGTGGACGAAAGATCTGTTCTTAAGCACTTTGAGTGGCCGGAGAAAAAGGCTGACACATTAAGAGAGGCAGCATTTGGTTACAGAGACTTAAAAAAGTTAGAGCATGAAGTTGCAAACTACAAGGATGATCCTCAATTGTCATGTGATGCAGCATTGAAGAAAATGACTGCCTTATCTGAAAAGTATTATTAATAAGACTTTAGTTACTCATAAGAATTTTTTCATGGATTTACTTTATTAAATATTCTTTTTCATGCAGGATGGAACGTACTGTCTATAATCTTCTAGCTATGAGGGACTTACTGATCCGTCGCTGTAAGGAATTCCAGATTCCTACTGAGTGGATGTATGACAGTGGGATAATTAGCAAAGTAACGCTACTGAATTTTACTTTTTCCTGCACCGTAAATGGTCTAGTGAAAGATTTTATGTCAAGTTTGCTTTTGACTTATTAGAGATCATGCACCTGATTTAGTTCTTAGAGACTAAAATAACATGACAATCCTTATCATGTAACATACTTCAAATTTGTAAAAGTAGTTGGTTAAGCTTAGGTGGGCAAAAAGTGCAGTCTGCTTGCACAACATTAAGATGACTCTTCTGTTTAACAGTAGCAAGACACTTGAATGTTGAATTCCAACCTGCAAATACAATTGGATTTCATCTGAAAATTTGTAGCCAGAGAAGACATACTTGGTACAGTTTTTCATGTTCTCGTACAGGTATTTAGATGATGAATAGGAGATTTTGATGCTTCAAAATATTTATTGGCTCAACCAGTCTCAAAATCTTCCGCTATATTTTGACATGTTCTCTCAGTACACAGAGTATTGATTAAACTGGAAAGAAAAAGAGATATATCTTATTATCTTCTAGCTCTTACCTTGATTATGCTTAGTCAAATTTCAGCTGTTGGTCTAATTTGTCGTATATTAACCTTACCAGTCCAGTAGTCTTTTGGTTGGCACATTCATATTTCTGAAAAGAAATGAACAATTATATCATAGCATTCTAAGACTACAATTTTCTGTCAATCTTCAATTTTGATGATCCAATTAATTAGTTCAGTAACCCAGTTCACCGTGGAATTGCAGATAAAGTTTGGCTCGGTGAAACTAGCTAAAATATATATGAAGAGGGCATATATGGAACTACAATCTAAGGGAACATCAGATAAGGACTCTTCCTTGGACTATATGCTGCTCCAGGGAGTGAGATTTGCTTTCCGAATCCATCAGGTCTGTTTGTACTGCTTATTTTGTGCTTAAAGCATATACAGAGACTTCTTTAACTACTTTAGCCTGCAAAATAAGAACATAGGAAATCATCTTTCTTTGAAGTATTCTCTCCTTGAATAATAGAAGTTCCAAGAAATTGACACGTTTTACTCAACAGCTGATTGCAAAAATGTTTTCACCCCCCCCAAAATGCTAATTGTGAAAATGATGCATAATATGCTCATATCTCTGAACTGTTTTCTTAATTTTGAGGGCTTTGCTGTCAATTTCTGCTTGCATAAAGAATGACAGCAGAACAAGCAAAAAGTAAACAAAATACTGAAACAAAAACATTTGTTCTTGATCTGTCTTGTTATATTTGACATTTGTATCCAATTTCAGTTCTCCTTGTTGCAGTTTGCTGGAGGCTTTGATGCAGAAACGATGCATGCATTTGAGGAGCTTCGCAACCTTGCGCTTGTTCTAAATAAAAGCTAGGCAGACAGCAAAAATTGCTCGATGTTCATTCTTACCTGAGTAGTGAGATACTTTGCTGCAGCTTACCATCTCAGTAAGCATATATTTTGTCATACAATAGTATGTCAAGTGTGAGCTTTTGTGAGCACCTTTGTTCTGTCTTTTATGCTCTTTTGGTCTTGGATTAGTTGTACTATGATGTTCTGAAATGAGATATAGCTTTTGCCTGAAATTTGAATGATGAATGTCTAGTTGCCCTAGGCAGAATTCTCCACATTCCTCAAACAATTCTCTTTCCAGATGTGATTTAGTAGACATCAACATCTTGCAGAAGTTCCCTAATTTTACCCCCCCAAAAATGGGGAAGATCGTTGAGAAAATCTACATTTCCCCAAAAGACTTTGGGAAGATAGAAAAATTGAGTGTTGGTGATTTTGGAAAGGGTTAATAGCAAAATTGCACTTCAAAATATGCTTTTTCGCAATTGTATTCTTTTAAAAAATAGGTTATTTTACTCTTATAAGTTTTTAAATTTTCAATCATACCCTTTCATCTAAATACTAAGGTTTTGTTTAGTTCATAGAGGGGACGAGTGACAGTGTGGAGATCATCAAAATTAAATTTCTAATTCTAAGATTTATAGCACAGTGGTAAATACCCTTGCCAATAATTCCTAAAGCAGCCAAAATAAAACAAAGGTTCAAAAGATAATTTTTTTAAAGCGTGAATTTGGTTCTTAAGTATCTTAATTCTAAAGATTGAAATTTCATTGGTTCATCTTTGAGAAAAGTAACGTTCTTTGCTAATCTAATTCAAGTAAATAGATTCGTCGATTTTTGAAGTTGAATAAATTGAAACATTCTAAAGTGAATTATTTGAAAAAGCTCTAAATAATTGTTTATCCAGTAATTCATTATTGTAAGCCAATTATCATTAATTTGATAATGATTTTAACAGGGGTGTCACTATGAAAAATAATTTGTCTTTCTTCTTAACAAATTAATTTTGTAGTAAAAGATGATCAAAATCAATTTGCTATATTTTTAAACTAGTTCCTATTCACAATCAAGCATGTGAAAGGAAACTAAAAGGCAAGTGTAAATTCACAAGTTCTATAGGCGAGAAGTAATCGCAAATAGCACAAAAGAAAATAAAGAAGAAATAAATACTTAATTAGAGAAGAATGAACTACAAAGTGTTCAAAATAACAAATTGAAGTACACTCTTTATTCTTAATATTCCCAAATGAAGTCTAACAATCACTTATTGATAGGGAAGTTAGAAGACTTAAACAAAAATAAAATGTTATCTAAATAAAATTTAAAAATAATCTTCAATATCCTAGATAAAATCCAAAATGCAATTATGGTTTTCAAATATTCAAAACTCCAACGAAATCTTGATTTACATGTGCCCATGTCTTAAATCAATTTGTCTTCATATCCTCTTTAGATTTCAGGAAAACTGCTACCAAACTCTCATTTTTTTCTCCTAAGTAGTAACTTCCTGCAACAAAATCCAAATTGTAATCAAAATTTTATTTTTTAAAACATAAAACATGAAAGTTTCACGAATATTCTCTACATAAAATGAGTCATATCAAGGGGTGTGCCACTCAAGGGAAGTAAATGCATTTACTTCTATTTTGTTTAGTATGAGTGGATGGGAGGTAAATTACAAATACTTTCTCTTGTTTAGTTATAGTGAAAAGTGGAAGAAAAAGAAACTATATTATGATAATTTTACCATTTTATCCATTACACATACTTATTATTCTTTTTAATTTTATATTCATATTATTCAATTTTTCTATTCATATTATTACATTCTTCCATTAATTTAGTCATTGCACTATATTTCTAATTATATGATGGTAGAAAATTTATTTAAAAATTTCTTGGCACAAACAAGAGTCCTTATATTTATAGAAATCAAGAATAAAAAAATTGAAGGCAAACCTTCACTGAATGCCATTCAATTTTGTTTGCAAAGAAATGGCTAGATCGAGGGTAGGGCTGGTATTTGATAAAAATTTTAAGGAGTATTTGGTCTAACTCACCAAATACATCCTAACCCTTTTACTTTTGGAGGGGAAGCCTCCCTCCACATTTACTTCCATTACATATTGTCATCTAACCAAATAATAGAAATCTCTCATTTACTTCCTTTCCTGTTTTACTCCCTCCTTCTACCCTAGACAAACATAGTGTGAGGGTGTCATATTTGATAAAGATGTTAATGCAATTAAAGAAAATATTTAGAGTTTGTGAATATTATTTAATTTCTTTTTTCCTCAGGAAGTGAAATTTTGAATTAAAATAAATTTGTACTAATCTTTCGATGATAAGAAATTGGTGTGTTTATTTAAAAAATTAAAATAAATAATTTTTTATTTTTAGGTATGAGTTTTCAATATTAAGTTTGTCCCTCATAAATTATATTGGAATTTAATTTGGCTTTTGTTCAAGTGTAGAATAAATCAAAAGAAAAGCGCAAGTTTGCAAAGTTTAATTTGTGTATAATTTATTGTAATGAGGATCAATCAAGAGAGTAAATATTCGATTTTCATAGAATTTTTTTATAAACAAAAACCTAGTAAATTTTAGAAAGTAACAATATTTTCTCCTTATTATTCAAAGATGAAAATGATTTTACTTTAATTCAAAACTCCACTTAGCGATAAAAAAGAAATTATATATATATATATATATATATATATATATATATATATATATATTCACAAATTCCCAAAAAGTTTCTTTCCTTGTATTTAAGTCCGAAAACACTCAATTTGATGACGCCACTAGGTTTTGGATGGAAGGATAGGAAGGAATTTTTTTTAAAAAAAAAATTAGAAGAAGGGTATAATCACTTATTTTCTAAAAGAGGTATAATTGCAACAAAACTATATTTTGAAGGATAAGTTTACCCTTTTGAAAATTGGAGGCCCAATTTGAAAAAAATGAAAAGAATTAATGGAATCTTACTTTTGTTTTTAATTTATTATATGTTAATTTTTTTCCTTCTAAAATACCTTCGAAAACTTTTAAGAAGAAAATTGCACATTTCCTTTGACCAAAACCTAAGCATCATCATACTTCAATGAACTAAGCCTTAACTAGCATCGCAACATTCTCTTCCCTATCATCTTGTGCATTTCCCATTGTCTTGCTCATTCTTTTTGTTATGCCCTAAACCCAAGTGAGAGATACTTTATTTGAAACATAACATGATCGTATTTCTAAACCAAAATTTAGGAACACAAAGTCTGAAAGACCTAAGAGTGGGGGGGGGGGGGAGGGAGTGAATTAGGTCTTTGGCTAATTTTTGAAAACTTTTTCCTTCTATGAACTTGGTTTGGAAAGATTATATTCAATTGTTTCAATGAGAATGTAATGAACTCAATGACAAAATAATTCACAATGAAGAACAAAGAGTACAAATAATTTAAAGTAGTTCGATCTCTTCAAGATCTACATCCACTACCTTGAGTCCACACTCAAGGATTTCAACAAATCAACTATATGCTCAATTTAGACAATTACCCAAGAGGCTTACTCTTCAATGGGTTTTACCACAAAAACCTCTATTCAATCTAATAAACAAGGTTCACCCTTATCATAAAGAGTTTTATGTTACTAGACAACATAGACCAATCTAATCCAAGGCTCACCCTCACCAATGGGTTTTACTCAACAACCTTGATTAATCTAGTCAATGACTCACCCTCCACAAGGGTTTTAAGTCTCTTGACAAACTTGTATCAATCACAACAATAATGTAAAGATAGAGTTTGGATGTTACCAACACTTCTTGGTGGATGAATACAAAAGCTAGCAACCCTTCACTTTGTTGTCTTTGGAATCTTGAATAATCACATGAAAGCGCAAGACAAAAGAGAGCTCTAAAGATTTCAAATGATTTTAGAATGTTAGGATTTTTCAAGTGTTCAAAAGTTATCAAAAATTTAGAGTTTATGGCTTTTATAGATTTTGAAAATCAGTTCCAACAGTCATAAACAGCTAGTAACGGCTAGTTTCTGAGGAGTTCGCACGACCGAACTTGATCCTCTACATTTGAACTGTCGTTCGAACATTATTGTGACATGCTGTATGGGAAAGTTCGGACGACTGAACTTTGCCCCTAGCATATGAATTTGCGTCCGAACTGTTCAAGCTTTGTCAAAACATTTGAAAATCAACCTCAATAAGTTTGAAATCATTTTGTACTAAAAGATAAGTCATATAAAAACTTTTGAACTCAAAGACCGTTACCAAAGCACTTGATCATTCAAAGTTTACTCAAAGCCATTTAAGATTCAAAAACAAGTTTTGTGCTCTCTTATGCATTCAATAGATTCCAAGAAATAAGAAGTGCAGGGTTTACAAGAGTATACCTATTAAGCAAGTGTAAACCTACACTAGAGTCTTCAAAGCCTTCAATCCATAGGGCATGCTCTATATTCTTGATCCTTGAGCATATTAGAGTTGTCCTTAGCACTTTTAGCTCCAAGGCAATGATAACTCTTTGCTTCTTAATCCAAAAATCATATCACATAAATATCATATAAATTAGTCATTGTCAATGTTTGTCATTAATCAAAACTAATCAAACCTACATGATTCGCCCTCAGGGCTAACAATCTCCCCCTTTTTGGTGGTGACAAACTTTGATGAAAAATGTGACGGATTTAAACAGGTAGTACAAAGAAGCATTGATGTCAATGATAAATAATAACCAATTTAGCACTTTGACATTCAAATGGCTCAATATGAGCCTATGACCCAACCAACCTCAATTTACCTCCTTCCTTCCAACAACTAGGATAGAAGATATAACATTTAAGCATTAAGAAAACTTCTAAGAGAGGTTTTAAAAGTCAGAAAATATTTTCAAAGCTCTCCCTTAGATTGTGCTAATTTTTCAAAAAAATATTTGAACTGAAGACTATTCGTCCAAACTGCAATAAATCCAACATAATGAATGTTTAAAGTGAAATAAAACTTTCCTAAGGTTGTTTATAGTAGAAGAGATTAAAACATATTTGAATCAATTTGGACAATAAAAGAGCACTTTTTGGCAACAAAATATGCATGCATCCGAATTTTAGAGCATGCATCCGAATTTTAGAACATGCATCAGAATTTTAAAATTCCAAGTCTGAACTGTAAAATATGTAAAATGAAAGCTGCAATTTTGGAAAAGAAGTTTTCCTAGGGTTGTTCAAATATGATAGAAAAGATTGAGACAAGTTTCAAATAATTTGAACAACAAAAAAGCCTTTTTGGCAAGAGAGTTTGGATGCATCCTAACTTTGGGTTTGCATTCGAACTTCAAGTTTGAACTTTTGGTAGCAAGTTTGAAAAGGTGATTTTTCATTTTCAAATGAACTATAGAAGTACTCAAATATGTATAGTCACAATGGCACTCAACTTAGCTTTGCAAAACCCCACAACTCATGCATTCAATTGTTTTCATGAAATAATCTAAAGTCATAGGTCAAGTCAAGAACCAAGATCAATATTTCAAAAAATTTCAACTCAACCATATTTCAAAATCTCAGAAAACAACCAATTTATATGTATATATATATATATGCATAGGTTAACATTATAGCATCATATACAACCATATTCAAACATAACACATAGCACATTTTGTCTCCCAACATTCTTTCTCCCCCTTTTGTCATCATTCAAAGATGGGGTTAATGGAAATGAGACAACATGTATCACATGCTCAAGTTAAATAATTGACATTTCAACAACAATAACCATCATGTAACAGTTTAACAACAATTGGCAACATGTAGCATCTCAACAATAATAAATCAACTTCCTCTCATTTTTTTGGCAGCAATTAAACTTGGGGTGATCAAAGTATCATTAACCAAAGAAGCTCTCAACACTAATGTTTTCATCATTGAGCTTCACAAAAATATTACAGAGATTAAAATAGTAAGATTACATAATCGTACTAAAACAGTTATGAAGTTCAGAAAATAAAAAAAAACAGAGAAATTGCATAAACCAAGCTAGAAATAGTTCATAAGTTATACTAAGCATATCAAAGTAAATAAAATAGTAAAGAGAGATAGGGTTGAAGAGATGCTCAGTCTTGTGGTGTCGATGGAGAGGCCTTTCTTAATCCCTTCTTAATTGCCACATGTTTGACTCTTCCTTGGCTGAATGTTAGGTTGGAGGGAGTGGTTACTTCAGCTCTTGCAATTAAGCTTCCTTCTTGACTAATACCAGCTTGCTGCTTCGCTCCCCTTGATCTTCCCTTTGTGCATATTTTCAACGGATGATTTGTGTCCAAAATTAGAGATGATCATGGTGGTAATCATGTGATGCATAACCTTTCCTCTAGCATCAAAGGCTTTAATTTCCCTTTCCCTAATGGACCTAAATTGTCTACCATTTGTGAAAGTCTCTTCAAATCTTTCATTTGTAAATAATTCATGAATAAAGCAATGTTGCCCCAATGAGTAATACCTTACCCCATTATCACCTACCCCACAAATTCTGTTCACTAAGGCATAATTAAACTCAAAGCCCACTTGAGACACTCTAGAGGAATACCATTGAACTACATTATCCCCCTCATGTTCAATTCTCTCTTCTTTAAGATTTGCATAAAACTTATATATAAGGGCAGGATAAAATTCTTCATCAATAAAATTCTTCATCAACTACAAGTCAATTGCTCCAACCAACATCACCAAATAGAGATAGAACATTACCCATATTGGAGAGTTTATCCATGTTTACTTTGTTTCCAGGAATAATTTTTCTGTTCTTCTTGCTCCATTCTTCAAATTCAGAGGCAGCCTTGATGTAGATGAATCTATCCATTCTAGATGAGGTTTGAGGGATTCTGATTCTTCTTGGTTCGTTGATGATTAATCCTCCATCGCCTTCCTTTGCTTTTCCTTTTCCTTTTTCAACATTTGCTCTCTTAGTCCTCACCATAATGTTTTTCTTTGAGAAAAAGTGGGAATTAAGGTGTATTTAGGTCTTAGAACTAAAAAATCCAAGTGATTTGAAGTGAGGATGGGGAAATTGCAAAGAAATTTGGGTTTGGACGCAAGTGGGTAAGGTGGGTTTTGAGAGAATAGAGACTTTGGATGTTATAAAGTGTGAAAAACGGCTGTAACCGCACAGTTCGGATGACCAAAGTTTCAGGTCTATGTCCAAACTTGCGTCTGAACTTCTCTGTTTCTTTAGTTTCAGAAAATTTGAACGACCAAATTTTTGTTATATGTCCGACATGCGTCCTAATCTTTCTGTCCAAAAATTTTTGGAGAAAGTTTGGACATCCGAATTTCACTCAGTGTATCCAAATTATACGTCCGAATATTCCCTGTTTTTACCATACTTCAACACATACAATAATAATTGAATTTTGAAATTTCTAAAAGCCTTCTTAGGCAACTAAATCTTTCCTCAGCCAAAGGCTTGGTAAATATATCTGCAATTTGATTATTTGTATTCACATAGTCCAAACATATATCTCCTTTAGCTACATGATCACGAATGAAATGTTGTTTAATCTCTATATGCTTAGTCCTAGAATTTTGAATGAGATTTATGCTTAAATTGACAGCACTAGTATTATCACATAGTATAAGCTAACTTAAGACCATAATCAAGTAGAGTGTGCTTCATCCATAGTACTTGAGCACAACAACTACCAACGGCGATATATTTAGCCTCAGCCATAGATAAGGACACACATGCCTATTTTTTACTGTACCAAGATACAAGACAACTACCAAGAAATTGACAGTGACCACTAGTACTTATACATTCAACTTTACATCCGGCATAATCAGCATCCGAATATCCAGTAAGATCAAAAGATAAAGATTTTGAAAACCAAAGGCCATAGTCATGTGTATCAATCAAATAACGAAAGATGCGTTTTACAGAACTTAAATGAGATTCTTTAGGACAAGATTGAAATCTAACAAATAAGCACACAACAAACATAATATCCGATTTACTTGCAGTAAGATAAAATAAACTCCTAATCATACCTCTATATACCTTTTCATCAATATTTTTACCTTTCTCATCTTTATCAAGTTTGGTTGATGAGCTCATTGGAGTGCTTATCCCTTTTCTTGATCCATTCCAAATCTTTTCAATAACTCTTTGGTGTACTTTGCTTGATTTATGAAGACTCCATCCTTAGTTTGCTTAATTTGTAGCCCAAGAAAGAAATTGCGTTCTCCCATCATGCTCATTTCAAATTCATTTTGCATTAACTTGGCAAACTCATCACAAAGAGATGTATTAGTAGCACCAAATATGATGTCATCTACATAAATTTGCACAAGCAATAGATCATTTCTGCAAGAGGTTTTTATAAACAGTGTTGTGTCAACTTTTCCTTTTGAAAATCCTTTTGAAAGAAGAAAGCCACTTAATCTTTCATACCAAGCTCTAAGAGCTTGTTTCAATCCATATAAAGCCTTTGTTACCTTGAAAACATGGTTAGGAAACTTTTCATGAGTAAAACTGGGTGGTTGTTCCACATAAGCCTTTTTCTCAATAAAACCATTTAAAAATGCACTTTTGACATCCACTTGAAATAGTGTAAAACCTTTAAAATAGACAAAGGCTAAAAGTATTCTTATGGATCCAAGTCTAGCTACCGGAGCAAAGGTTTCATCATAATCAATACCTTCTTCTTGATTGAATCATTGAGCAACAAGTCTAGACTTATTTCTAACAACTTCTCCTAGTTCATTTAATTTGTTTCTAAAAACACATTTTGTACCAATAACGGAATGATCATGAGGTCTTGGAACAAGAGTCCAAACTTTGTTTCTTTCAAATTGATTTAGCTCCTCTTGCATAGCAATAGTCTAAAAATCATCACACAAAGCATCATCAATGTTTTTAGGCTCAATATGAGATAAAAGATCAAAGTTGTCAATAAAATACCGCATTGTTCACTCCTTGGGAGACATCACCAATGATTTGCTCCTTAGGGTGACCTCTTGCATATCTTAGATCTTTTGGAAGCTCTTGGTCACTACTAGGTTGGCCATCTTGTTCTTGCCCTATTATTTCTTCTTCATTGGCATGTTCTTCCAAAGTTGGTACTTGAAGATGAGTTTGATTATCAATCATTGAGGTACCTACATCATCTTCATTTCTTCTTTCAAGGTAAATGTTAGATTTATCAAAGGTCACATGAATGGTTTCCTCAACACACAATGATCTTTTGTTATAAACTCTATAGGCCTTTTTATTTGATGAATAACCAAGAAATATTCCTTCATCCGATTTTCTATCAAATTTTCCCAGGTTATCATGAGTGTTCAAGATAAAGCACTTACAACCAAATACCTTAAAATAGACAAGTGAAGGAGTTCTACCAAATAAAAGTTTGAAAGGTGTTTTTCATAGAAAAGGTCTTAAAAGAACTCTATTCATTACATAGACCCAAAAATAAAGAACTCTATTCATTACATAGCAAGCAGTGTTTACAGCTTCGGCCCAAAAATATTTTGGTAAAGAGTTTTCACAAAGCATTGATCTAGCCATCTCTTGTAAAGTTCTATTTTTTCTTTCAACAACACCATTTTGTTGGGGTCTTTTTGCAACTGAAAAATTATGTGTAATACCATTTTCATCACAAAATTTTGTAAAGTCTTGATTACAAAATTCTATTCCATTGTCACTCCTAATAGAAATCAATTTGCACTCAAGGGAGATTTGGACCTTTTTGAAAAGTTTTACAAATTCATGAAAAACTTCATCCTTTTGAGCTAGAAAGATTACCCATGTAAATCTTGAGCAATCATCAACAATTACATATGCATACCTCTTACCACCAAGACTAGTGGTCTTCATTGGTCCAAACAAGTCCATATGAAAAAGTTCAAGAGTTTTTAATGTAGATACCATTTTCTTTGGTTTGAAAGATGTTTTTGATTGTTTTCCATATTGGCAAGCATCACAAATACGAGTTTTATCAAAATTTCATTTTAGGTAGTCCTCTAACCAATTCTTGTGAGGAAAGTTTTTTCAACAAGTCCATGCTTACATGACCTAATCTTCTATGCCATAGATATTCATCAGTATCATGAATGGCAAGACATTTAATATCATTTGCAACAAGTTCATCAAGATATAGTACATACACATTACCAACTCGATTTGCAACAAAAAATGTTTTGCTACTTACACTATCAAGAATAGTACAAGTGTCACATTTAAATTCAAATTTACACCCATTATCACATAATTGGCTAATACTGAATAGATTATACTTCAAACCATCAATAAGTAGTACTTGTTTAATGAGAGGGAAAGAACCTTTACCAATATTACCAATTCCAAGTATTCTTCCCTTCTTTTTATCACCAAATGTGACAAAACCTTCACTTGTTGCTTGAAGTTTACTAATAAGTGAGGCATTTCCTGTCATGTGTCTTGAGAAGCCACTGTCAAGAAACCACTTAGTGGTGCCTGATCTTGGAGCAAAACGAACCTACACAAAATTTGAGAATGTGACTTTTGGTACCCACATTTTATTGGGTCCAAGGGGGTTAGTGATGATTTCTTTAACTCTCAATGGTTTTAACACCATTTTCTATTTTTATTCACTAACATTTCGAGACTTTGTGTCCATGTCTACCACAATAAGTGCAACATGTATGAGGCAATGAAATAGAAGTGGCTTTAGGAAAGAAGGTTTTATATTTTGGAACATTGTTTTTATGAATGTAGCCAAGACCATTTTTCATACAAGAAGATCTTTGAGATCCAAGTAGCTTGTTAAGATTGTCTTTTCCATTTGTAAATTTTTCAATGCATAATGTAAGGTCTTCAACTTTCTTTCTCAACATTTCATGATCACTAAGCATTATTTCTAGAGAAAAGATTTTTGTGCAAAGATCTTTATTTTCAAGAGACATGTTTTGCAAAGCTACATTTAAAATTTCCTTTTCAATGTTTAAGCAATTAATAGATTCAAGAAGTTTTCCATTTTCACAACATAATTTTGAATTCTCATTCAATAACTCATTAAATTTTGTTTTCATTTCCTTATTCCTTTTTGAGGCCTTTTTTAATTCTCCATACATCTCAACAAGTAATTCACTAGGATCAATATCATCATCACAACAAGTTGAAATTGAAGGAGTAGATTGTACCTCATCATCTATTGCCATAAAACATATGCTGGCTTTTCTTTCACTGTCATCTTCTCTTTCTTGTTGGTCCCAAGTGCCAGCAAGTCCCTTTCCCTTCTTGAGAGATTTCTTTTTGAGTTTGATGTCTCTTTCCTTTTCCAAAACTTTGGGAAAATCGGCAATGAGATGTTCGGTGCAATTGCATAAAAAGCATTAAGGTTTGACTGATGATGACTGTCCACTTTTCTTGAGTGGCCTTTTTCCTTTCTTGAGAAATTCCTTTTTGTAGAATCTCTTGAATTTTCTTACTGCCATAGCCATCTCCTCATCTTCACTATTTTCATCTTCATCACTTGATGAATTTTCCTATTCACTCAGATGATTTGAAGTTTTAAGTACAACTCCCTTTCTTCCCTTCTCTTCATCTTCGATATCATTCAATCTCTTGACCTTCATCTCATGTGTGAGTAGTGATCCGATGAGTACTTCAAGTGGAAGAATTTTCAAGTCTTTTGATTTCTCAATAGCAAGAGTTTTCAGTTGCCAAGACTTTGGTAGAGCATCCAATATCTTTCTATTTTGTTCTCCCATTGTGTAATTCTTCCCATAGGCTTTTAGACCATTGGAGATGTTAGTAAATCTTGTGAATATATCACTAATATTCTCACCTTGCTTCATGGTGAATAGCTCATAATCTCTTACTAGCATTGCAAGCTTTGACTCCTTTACCTGATTTGTTCCTTCATGTGTTACTTGAAGTAGTCTCCACATATCATGAGAGGTGTCGCATCCACTAACTCGATTGTACTCATTCACATCTAGTGCACAGCTCAAAATGTTCATGTCTTGGTAATTTAATGTCATCTTCTTTGAGTCACCCTCATCAAATTCCTCTATAGGCTTTGGCTCTTTAGTAACTCCATCAGCTCTCATTTTCATTGGTATTTAAGATTCAAAAACAAGTTTTGTGCTCTCTTATGCATTCAATAGATTCCAAGAAATAAGAAGTGCAGGGTTTACAAGAGTATACCTATTAAGCAACTGTAAACCTACACTAGAGTCTTCAAAGCCTTCAATCCATAGGGCATGCTCTATATTCTTGATCCTTGAGCATATTAGAGTTGTCCTTAGCACTTTTAGCTCCAAGGCAATGATAACTCTTTGCTTCTTAATCCAAAAATCCTATCCCATAAATATCATATGAATTAGTCCTTGTCAATGTTTGCCATTAATCAAAACTAATCAAACCTACATGATTTGCCCTTAGGGCTAACAAAATCGTTACAATAAGATTTTCTCCAACTTTAAAGATAAAATTCAAAAACTCTGAAATGAATATGAACATCCCTTAAATTATAAAATACAATCTCATAATTAGGGATGATTATAGTTATGGTTGTAATTGCCTAGCTAGTATTTACTAATTGTAGTTAATAATTAGGTGAATTGTGGTCAATGGTTAGATGGTTACAACTATAATCTTAGACTACAAGTGGAGTGGACTGCATCCCTTCTTGAAATACCCGATTGTGCTTAAGAAACTTGATTGGAATGGCAGCCGATTTTTGTTGGGAGATGCATTCGGCAGCTCAGCTGAATTGAATACCTGTTTCACAAGAGTTTTTTGACAAGTAGAGAAAAGCCAAGAAAAAGTGATTCCCTTGAAATAGTGTGATTAATTGCATGCGACAATATGCACCAAGCAAAACTTATACGTTCCTTCAACTTTACCAAACATATCTGTTCAACTATACCAAACATGTCGACTGCAAAAATGAAGCTGCTGATTTGGTAAAAAAGTTTGGTTTTTCCATACTAGACTAGTCCTCCTTTTTTTTCTTTCAATGCCAAAAAAAAATTATCCTCTTTCATTCATTATTCTAATGTGAGCTAATCTATTGTTCTTTAGGCTTATCATTTTTCATTTTGATAAAAGCATGAGCCATAACGGATACTATCAAAAAAAAAAAACAACTAATCATTGAAAGAATGAAATAAAATTACAATAGTTTTCCTCATTTATGTCCGGTAATGGTTCCACAAGTAGGCTGCCATGGCATCACGAAAGTCATACCAATTCTTAAGCTCCTCGGTCATGAATCCGCAATTTAGATAGTACTCTACTCCGTTTGTAGCAGACTGCATTCCACTATTCTTGTTCTCGGACTCAAACTATTTAGTCTATGTCACCTAAATCATTCCATGAATAAAATTTTGGATGACACAACAGGCAACCAAGATTGTTATCTACCATGAATAACTATATGGTGGGATCTTTCTGTCTAATATTGGATACCTCTTCTTCAGTACACTGAAGGTTCGTTCAATAACATTACGAATAGAGGAATGGCACATTGACCAATTCTTGAGGACTCCTACATTGCTTAACTCCAGCAAAGTCATTGTCGTGCTATGATTCGCCTTTATACGGAGCGAGAAATCCTGGTTAGTTTACGAAACCAGTATCTACCAAATAGTATTTTTCTGAAACGGTAAAATCTTGAGATACAAAAAAAGACCTCTAACAATGTATAAAATGGTGGCAAGAAGAAGAGGGGAATGAATGGTAGAAGAAATATCATACGATGAAATCAAAACCTTTTGAAGGCTTAGGAAATTAGATTCCTCCCATGTTAATGCATCAAATAGCATATGTACATCATGGGCACTCCCCTCCCATCCAACATAAATATATGTTAATCTCATGTCATGGTCACATGCTGAAATAACATTTTGTGATATAGTGGACTTTTGGTTCCTAAATGTCTCCAATGAGGACCCTTGAATGTGAGCTGCCACGTGTGTGCCATCAATTGCTTCAACACAGTCTTGAATGACAGCTAAACAGTCGCAAAAAAATTATTGTCATACATTATTTTGCAGTAACATTATATCGAAAGAGAAAAGTATAAATTCTAAACAACCCACAAAAAAGGTTCCTTGAGTGTGTGCTTTTTTGTGTGGGTGCATTCTCATTGCCATTAAAAATTGGCATTAAAAATTGTCCCAATGGATATATACTACATAGGAAGATTCTAAAGAATATCTTAGCTCATACAAGTAGGGGATTACAATGAACCATGGAAAAAATCAATCATTGCTGATAACCTTCACATGTGGTGTGTTAAAATTCTTCGATTTAATGTACATGTCTGCTAGCTTGTAAAGGGCTCTAGACATTTTTGTGACATGTCTAGAAATTATCTCGGTAGAATGTTGGAAATGTTCAGCAGCGTCAATGTGCTTATTGTTGCGAGTAACAATGTAGAGAAAGATGGCCAAACTTTTGTATACATCTATTCATTGTTGCGCTTCATCAACCCAACAGTTGTTTTGCACTAATACATTACAAAGCTTCTTGAAAGCCTCTTAACGAGTTCGACATGGAATGCACTGTCTAATATTGTTTGTTTGCATTTTGTTGCTAACCATAGCCACCATTAGAGCCATTTGGCGTCCAACCATCTCAAATTTATCATCATCAATGCCTTCTTCCAAAGATGGGTCCGAATATTGCACTGTTTTACCTTTGTCCATCTCAATAAATTGGTCTATTTCACCAGGTTAATAATAGAGATGAATTAGAGAGAAACAATGAGATAGCACCGCAGAAGTTATCTTTCCTTCTTGTGTTTTCATATAAATGTTAGGTATAAATATGTCGATAAATGACGCTACTTATTTTCCATACCTCTTGAGTTTGTGTGTCGAATTTTAACTTGAGTAGACGCGTGCTTTTGAACCATGGTCTTGCTTTTTCCACCTGTTGCACAGAAAAGGGTTTCTGTCTTTTTCGTTAGAAAATCGAATAACATCTTCAAAGAAGTATAGCTATTGACAAAGGCAATAAGAGAATAGTCAGCATAGAACCTTGGCCTAGTTTTTGGTTACAGTAGTTTCGGTGAAAAATTTTTCCAAGACCATATGCCATTACTACTATTTCAAGGTAGGTGAAAAGAGATGTCAGTAATAGGATAAGATTACATCATGCACAACATTTCATAGGGACTGGTAAGCTTATTAGTATGCTTCATTAAAAAATTAATGGCTAATATCTTGCTCTCATAATACTGGGAATAAGATAATATAGGAAAGGTGGGATTGAACAACTTAACAGCATTGGCAAAATTGTAACCATGAATTTGTATATTTTTTAATAATTTGTTTTCCATTTTTAATTGCATATATATTTTTATGGCTTTTATCCTTCATGTAACTTTCCCGTTATTGTGAAAAATTTAAAGAAAAAAAGGAGAAAACATTGCAATAGCAAACTTTTTGTTTGTGAGGGGCTACCCCATGTAGGAGCCACTTGAACCTACATATATTGCTACATATATTAGTTGTGTGTGTTTTTACACTGGAAATTGAGATATTCTTCATGGTGAAGTATAGAGATCTCTATTGTTCGTACAAGAGATATTAGAAAAATTGATATATTCTTTAGGGTTTAGCAAAACTAAGATATTTTATTCGTAAAGATAAACATTTTTTCCTTTTTCCTTCATTACTAATATATTTCTATTATGTTTAAAAGGTCTCCATTAACATCATACAGATTTTACTAGATTTGTTTTTTGTGATATAAAACACTCTAATAAAAGATGCAATAGTTTTCCATAGGCACAAAACAAGAACGACATTAGTCTTCATAGGTAGTCTTTCTAGACTTCTATAGAAGACTTGAGTAGGGGAGTGGGATTTGCATGTGAGAAGCAATAATATATAGATATTATATAATATTTCTTCTATAAAATTGGAAGTTCATTTCGTTGCACTCAAAAGCTTCCTCTTTAAGGTGGAAAATCTGTGATGTCTACTAAAAAAGTGAATATGTGTAGTACATACCCTCTACCTTCTGTTGTGAATGTGAACCCCGAGTCTACTGTTTTACCTTCTGTTGTGAATGTGAACCATTGTCTATTTTTTCAATCAGCTATCGCAAGAGGCTGATATCCAACATTTTGAAATGTCATGTCCGGAGGAGAACCAACAACTCAAGAGAGATTCGCATCTTGACCATATCTTTCTCAACACTTGTTTCTTCCTAATTAGGCACCATCTTTCAAATAGATATGAACCTAATCAAGGCAACAATCACTCTATGCCAATTCGTGTACATTAAACCCACCAGATGCCTATAAATGGTGTAACTATTTTTCAATAAAGCATACCATAATAATATTGAGGGAGAAGCATGGATATTAAAGGGAAATCCAGCTCATTACTAGCAGCCCCAGTGTTGTGTGGCAAAGGAAGGATGAGAGAAAGTTAATTCGAGCCATGAGTCACCATGCGATACAAAACCACTTTGTCCATGGAGTACCCGCCACCATGCATGAAATTCTCACTGAAGAGCTTCATGTTGAGACTTGTAAGAATTACACTGTGCAGATGGTATGAAGAAAGATGAGGGAGTTGCATTGTCGGTACAGGCAATTTGATTTCTTACTTACTAAAAGGTGGTACACTTGGAATATCTCCACAAATCGTGTTAGCAATACTCTTGACCAGGAGGTGTGGAAAACTTTATCAAGGTGTGTCATATATGTACTATTAAAATAAATACCAAATGTGTATTCTAATTCGGCAATATGGAATCAATTCATCCCTTTACAAATGTCATTTGCTTTCTCAATAATATTTTTCCAATCTCTATCTAAGATATTATTTTCATTCACTAAGTTTTTTCCTTTGTGAAAAGTATGTAGTTTTTGGAGAGTAGGATTACTCACATTTAGGGAAGTGTTCGAGGATGGAAAGGAGGTTCAATGAACTACTTTCCATGAGCCATCCAATGAAGCAGTAATTTTTTATGATTTTTCAAGTGACTCAGAATCGTCATGTAACAACAATTATGAAGGCAGTTCCGGTTCATCCCGAGGTTCAAATACTCGCATTTTAGATGAGGCCCAATGTTAAGGGTATGAGAGCTAAAGCCTGTATGCTAATGTTTGCCAATTTTATTGTGAAATTGGCATCAAAACGAATCGGTGTGCGTGTGAATGTCAAAGAACTCCAACATCATCGGTCATACATGGTATTGTGTGCTTGGTGGAATGAGACTAAAATGCCAATTCCTAATATGATATTGCTAACTATGACTGTCACTAATTAGTTCTATCTTTAGCCATTGTACAGAGCTATAGATCTTTGGAGTAATATGTGTACAATATTTCAGCCGAAAAATTATCCTTGAAACAAAATTTTCTCTTCTTTGAGTGAATTTTGTACTCCCAAAAATAGCTTTTTCTTCTCCCTTTGAGCAAATCTGATGCAATCCAAAATGAAAATAATAGAGGGAGGGAGTTGAAGTATTATTATGAACCTTTAGATATGAAAATAATGCGAATACGAAAAGATCTCGTTGGTGTTGAAACAAACAATTAAGGTTCCTAGAAATGCAAATGTATATAGATATTAAAGCTAATTAGCACACTTGAATAGCTTTAAGTTACTAAAAAATAGACCAGCATATGAGAACTTAACTGTATCAATTCGATAAGTGTAGCTTTGATCTCTTGATGTGTTTTAGCAAGAAGTGAGTAAAGCTGAGATCAATAGAGAAGTTTAAAGAAGATTACTGCTTCCTATCTTGCTTGGAATGAAACATGAGAAGCCAATAAGCCACAAAAGAACAACATTGGGATGGCATACAATGATAATGCCTCATTAGTAGAGAAAGTATTGCCTATAGCTAGTTTATCAAGATCCATTCATACATAACAATATGGAAGCTGCAAATGCTGAAATTGAAGCTTACAGAACCACTATGATTACCAAGGCCGAAGATTCTAACTAATTGGCAAATTATAGTATGTAGCAGTACAACACCACTTTTTTTTAGGAAAGCAATATAAAAATCTGTAGTTCTTTCCTCTTGCTCTCAACATCTTCTAAAAATAGTCTAAACACCAATACCTAACATAGGAAAAAGTTCTAGTTGTAATATAGAGTAACGTTTATCATAAAAGAAGTGCTACTGCTTGTAGGAACACAACATCAGCAATGTTAGAAACTAGGGGGTCAATGTTAAGGACATTAGCCGATTTTCCAGCATCTGACCATTTTTCTCTCCTAGCTGTGCCGTTGATTGAAAAATTTTATGATGCACAACAAACACATGCCTGCTTGCGTCCATGGAAACCCAACGTTTCCTCCAGGCTTCGCCTTAGAACTTGAAAGTCTCGCTGATTGTGTCGTAATCAACATTGGTCAAGTAGTTGAATTCCTCTTTCAAGATACACATGCAGTTTGGAATGTTGTAAGCATCCAGCGCCTCTTGGTGCATGCGTTTTGAGTCGACCTTTAATTAGTACTCATAGGCCCTCATCTCCTCTAACCTATGCTACTTCTTTACAATTCCAACCAGTCCCTCCTCCAATTTGTTTGTGGAGCATGAAGCAGTAGCCTTCCCTTTTGAGAGAGAGTTGCAATTGCATTTTTGATTTCCTCTAGACGAGGCAGCCACTGGGCTACCTACAATAGTTTTCATTTTCGAAAAAGGCAAGAGGGGGCTAGGATTGTCGTGTAGTTGCTTTAGCCTTGTCCCTTCAACAACTGTTGGCAGCTCTTGAGAGGATGAATGGGTGAATGTCCCTCTTGTAATGGAATTGTGAAACACTTCCTTCATCAATGGATAGTTGGGTATGCCCTTATACCTATACTTTGCAGAATCTGATTTGATCTGAAAAGAGAAATACTCTCTATTCATTATTATGCAAACTAACAACGAATTAAGTAGGCTAGCAAGCAATATACTCTATCATCAATATATAGACCTTGCCTAAAGGAGCAAGAGCTAGGAGTTTTATAGTTGCAGTACAAACTTTTTCCTTTAAATTATTGCCTTAAAGAATGTATAGCAATCAAATATGGCATCAACTAAAAAATCAGAAACATAAAACTGAAGTCGAGTGGTAACTTTTTCGTAGCCCATTTTTGAAGTCATTTACAGTAAGTGCAATAAAAGCAGCGCTTGAAGGAGCATATGAAAATAATAATCCAAACCAGAGGTTAAAAATAGCCAAATTTCAAACATTCCAATTCAGTTCCTAAGAATGTACCACTGAGTTGATATATAAATTTAGGATAAAAAACAACTAGTAGCTGGATACTCAATTATTTCTGCCTTCCATACAAAATATGATAAGTAACAAAGCTTCTTATGTGTGAGTTGTTACCAGATTATCAATTTGTGCATATGAAAGTAATATGGTATAGGGAAAAAACAGGGCACCCCAATGCAGTCAAATGATCATTATTTTTTTTACCTTTATGATTTCATCCCATTTTTGGCTGGTTGTTGTGATGGTTTTTGTAACTGCATCTCATCCGAAGCCTGTACGCTCCTTCATGATCCATCTGATGGTTACAAAGTTCATCCTCATATGGCAAAATTTTCCTAATAGCTGGTCCTTAGTGTAGGGCTGACCTATTCAGGAAGTCCATCTCTCAACTTCTTTCTTCCATTCTTCTTCAGTAAACCCACCACTGGACCACATTCCATCCTCTTGTTTTATGGTGCCCAAGATTTGAAGAAACACATTCTCCATCTCAAGAGGCCACATGTCACTGGTGTCATAATACACGACTTATGCCAGTGCTTGGGTTCCCTAACCATAATATTCCTACAACAAATATGTTAGTTTAGAACATGATCCACTATAGGAGAAATGACAACAAAAGGCTTCCGTTCAGGTATCATTGCCAGTGTTTGGAGGCAACGATGCGAACAGTTAGAAACTGTAGCATGAATAAAAGTATGAGCAATACAGTTCGGAGTCTTTGAAGAGATCACTTTATTACTACAGTTTCCTTTGGTATCCTTGAAATATAGTTTCCTTTGGTCTTTGCAGCGTGGAAAAACTGTTTGTTTAAAAGGCAGAGATATGAATGAATCATTCAGTTTGACCTTTTGTGTTAAACTTCTTATTTTTTGCTGAATTTAGAGAAAGCCTGCCCTGCAAAAGCATACAATGAATACATTAATGCCTATTCCTTGTGGCATGCAAGCACGTACAACTTCTGTTCTTGTCAAATTGCAATTTTCCAGTTGGTCTTTTACAGCCTGATATTTCATATTTGTGCTTAATGTAATGATCATTTTAAGCTTAAATTTCTATTAAATTTTGGTATTTCAATTGCCATTTACACTTCCTTTATCTATTCTTTGCTTTAGGTGAGTTTATTGATGATTTGGAAGAGAATGAAGCAAACAAAGAGATATTACACAATGAAGAAAGCAGAAAAATGCAGAGCAAAATTGTATGATATTTTATATTTGTTCTTAATGTAATGATCATTTTGAGCTTAAATTTCTGTTAAATTTTGGTGTTTCAATCACCATTTACACTTTGAGTTTATTGATGATTTGGAGGAGAATGAAGCAAACAAAGAGATATTACACAATGAAGAAAGCAGAAAAATGCAGAGCAAAATTGTATGATATTTTATATTTGTGCTTAATGTAATGATCATTTTGAGCTTAAATTTCTATTAAATTTTGGTATTTCAATTGCCATTTACACTCCCTTTATCTATTCTTTGTTTTAGGTGAGTTTATTGATGATTTGGAAGAGAATGAAGCAAACAAAGAGATATTACACAATGAAGAAAGCAGAAAAATGCAGAGCAAAATTGTATGATATTTTATATTTGTGCTTAATGTAATGATCCTTTTGAGCTTAAATTTCTGTTAAATTTTGGTGTTTCAATCACCATTTACACTTTCTTTATCTATTCTTTACTTTAGGTGAGTTTATTGATGATTTGGAAGAGAATGAAGCAAACAAAGAGATATTACACAATGAAGAAAGCAGAAAAATGCAGAGCAAAATTGTATGATATTTTATATTTGTGCTTAATGTAATGATCATTTTGAGCTTAAATTTCTATTAAATTTTGGTATTTCAATTGCCATTTACACTCCCTTTATCTATTCTTTGTTTTAGGTGAGTTTATTGATGATTTGGAAGAGAATGAAGCAAACAAAGAGATATTACACAATGAAGAAAGCAGAAAAATGCAGAGCAAAATTGTATGATATTTTATATTTGTGCTTAATGTAATGATCCTTTTGAGCTTAAATTTCTGTTAAATTTTGGTGTTTCAATCACCATTTACACTTTCTTTATCTATTCTTTACTTTAGGTGAGTTTATTGATGATTTGGAAGAGAATGAAGCAAACAAAGAGATATTACACAATGAAGAAAGCAGAAAAATGCAGAGCAAAATTGTATGATATTTTATATTTGTGCTTAATGTAATGATCATTTTGAGCTTAAATTTCTGTTAAATTTTGGTGTTTCAATCACCATTTACACTTTCTTTATCTCTTCTTTACTTTAGGTGAGTTTATTGAAGATTTGGAAGAGAATGAAGCAAACAAAGAGATATTACACAATGAAGAAAGCAGAAAAATGTAGAGCAAAACAACATGACAGAATTTTGAAGTGGGATTTTGATCTCTTTAAATGTTTCAAATGCAAAAGTAATCTTCTATAAAATTATATAGGACATTCTGAAGTTTACATAATGGTAAACTTTATGTCAATCCAACTTCATTTGGCCACCCTTCTTATTGTGTAAATTCAGCTATCCTGGATTTGGTTCCAGTTTTGACACATTTAGGTAGAATAACTGTATCTTGAGTTCTAGATGTTCAATTGAGGTGATTAAGATCTATGTAGAAATATAAGATCATGATATACAAAATGTTTATGAAGACATAAAGACCTGGATAATCATATTTCATGCTCTAAATTCACAAAGAAATCAAAACAGTTGTCACAGTCGAGCAGAAAAATACTATAGCAAACTGGGTGCAAACGGTGCGGCCTGCAAGGGATCAAATGGTTCCACCTACAAGAAGCCAAATGCCACTGCGTGGAGCACTAAACGACACCATTTGGATCAGTAGAACATATTTCTGCAATTTTTCTCTCATTTTTTGGGAGAACTATATATAGAACCTTATGGGTTTTCAAGAGAGGTGGCTAGGGTTCTTGGAGGAGGCCAAAAGAGAAGAGATTTGAGAGAAAATTCCATCCAAAATCCTCATTCTTGCAAGATAAATCAAGAGAGAAGATCAAATCTTTGAAGAAGGAGCAATCAATATTGAAGATTCAAGCTCAAGAACACAACTCTTCACAACCAAGTTGGAGATCTCCAAGCCTTGAAGAAGAGAAGATTTGAGCCATGAAAATAAGCAATTCTTCCTCTTTCCTTGTTTCTTTATGTTCTTTGCATTGTAATATGTTGAAGAGCTAAATTATTGAATACTTCGATGGTTATGAACCCAAGTTATTATCTATTTGAATGATTTGTTTTCTTGTGATGAGAGAGTTACTAGAGGTTATTTGAAGAGAAGATTATTTGAAGAGAAGATTATTTGAAGAGGAGACCTCTCCTCAATCTCATCAAAATCTAGGAGACATTCCAAGTGATGAGAGAGTTACTAGAGGTTGAACAACCATGTAAAGGAGATGGAAAAGATGTTCAAGTTCTCTGAATCCTTTGCTCATATGGTGGTAAGAAAGTTGGATGGCTTGGACACTAGGGTGAAAAATATTGAAGAACTATTGATGAAGAACATACAAAGTGGTGAAGGAACCTCTAGGCCTCAAGTTAAGGATGAGAAAAATGATGAAGGAGATGAGGAAGGCAAGAAAAGGAAAGAGGATGCGGATGATGAGGATAATGATGGAGATGATGATCAAGGAGAAAACTTTCAGTTTGTGGCTAGAGAAAGTGAGAAAATGAGGATATTCAAGAGAAGCCACAAGAAAGTGAAAGCCTAAAAGGAAGCATGATAGAAAGGGACGAGATCACGTCACCATCTAGCATTTTATTTGGCCAAGAAAGAGTCAAGTACGTGGTCTAGAAAAGGGGGACAAGAAGATCTCCCGATTTGCTACTACCCCAAAGCCAAACTACATCGGCAAGGAGTAAGGAAGTGAGGGGCCACTTCACATGGAGCTTAAGGGAGACATGGCCATCACTACCAACAAATATGAAGTGAAGACGATGAACAAAATCAAAGACTAAGCACTCCCTAACCATCTATCTCATTTTACTTATGTATTTAATCTAGTTTATGTACTATTATTTCATGCTTAATTAATGCTTCTAGAATAGTCCATGTATTTTTAAGCTTTTACCTTCAATGTGTCTTTCTTGTTCATGTGATCTTTTGAAACTCAATGATGATATCATAGTATTGAGATCTTATTTTACTTTTGGTTTCATATTTGCTTCACTTTCAATACCCCACATTCGATTGATGACAAAAAGGGGAGAAGAAGTGTTATGCAAAATGTACTTTTATTTTTTGATATTTGGCTATGATGAATGTGGTTTATATGGCATAATGATTCCTTGATATGTCCTCTTTTGAAGGGAGAAGAAGTACTTAGATATTGTGATGAATGAATAACTCATAGTTTATAGGTCATTGTATGCTCATTAGCATCTTGATACTTTGAGGTGATTTATGCATGGTTGGTTAAGATGAATGAGTTGTATAGTTGATCACCTTGCCTTGATGAATATTTTATTGGTTATAAGCACTTATATTGCAAAATCTATCGTTTGACAACTTTGCCAAAAAAATCATACTTGAAATTTAGACGCAGACCCAAAATTCGATCGTCCGAATTTTCTGTCAAAAATGTAAATTTGATAATTCTTGTTTAAAATTGTCATTTCTTTTTTAAAAATGAATATTTCAGATGACTTGAACTTTCAAAACTCATTGTGTTGAATTATTGTGACTTGATCTTTCAAAACTTTCAAATTTTCAAAACTCAAGTCCAAATATGTGCATTATCTAAGGGGACACCTTGCATATTGTCTACAACCTCCAAAACCCTTCTTATAGTGTGATATAAATGTTTTTATACTATATTTTCTATTTATTTGGATAGAAGGAGGCTTGCGGAGGTTGGTTGGGTCGTAGGATCAATTGTTGAGCCATGTTTATGTCATTATGCTATATTATGCTTAAAATTGATTTTCAATTGATGTCATCTTCAATTAATACATGCCATAAATACTTCTCTATGCTGAAATTGTCTAAATCCATCACATTTTGCTTCAAAGTTTGTCATCATAAAAAAGGGAGCGATTGTAAGCCCTAAGGGTAAATCATGTTGTTTTGATTAATGACAAACATTAATAAATGCAAAGTCGTAAGGATATAATTTTGATTAACCTTAATATGGACTATTGTGCTTAATTATTGTGTGATTGGATTTTTGGATTGAGAAGAATCCAAGTCTCATTGCCTTGTAGCAAAAAGTGCAAGAACAACTCAAGGTTATCAAAGTGGTTGAGGATGAAAGAGTTGATAATTGAAGGCTTTGAAGACCTTAGTGTAAGTTTACAAATGCATTATAGGTATATCTTGGTAAACCTTGTACTTTTTTGTCTTTGAAATCTAAAGTATTTTCAAGAGAGTTTAAAACTTGGTTTTCAAACTCAAATGATTTATAGTCCTAAATGATTTCAAACTTGTTGTGCTTGATGTCTAATCATTTTGACTAAGTTTGAAATGTTTGGACTCTAATTCAGATGTGCAAACTTTATTTCATGGATGCTAAATTTCTCGAGAAATTTGGATGACCATTTGGATGCTTGTGTCCAAATTCGATCAACCGAATTTATCCTGGCAGCTTGAAAATAGAAAAATTCAGACGATCATTCAGACACAAAGGTCCAAGTTCGTTCAATCGAATTTTACTATTACTAACCGTTATTTAAATGTTGCAATTGATTTTTAAACCGTATAAAAGACATAAACTTTAGATTTTTGGGTAGTTTTTGAGCTTTTAAGAATCTTTACTCTTCCCAATCATTCTCTATCAAAAAGATCTCTTTTGTCTTGCGCTAAAAAGTTCAAATTCAAGATTTCTTAGACAAAAAAGTGAAGGTGTGCTAATTTTTCATCATCTACCAAAGTGTTGGTAACCATCTTATCTTATATTTCATCTATTTGTTGTTTTCAAGGTTATCTTGAGGATATAAAACCCTTGTGATAGGGTGAGCCTTGATTATTTGTAATTGAAAAGAGGTTGTGGAGTAAAACTCTTATGGGGTAAGCCTTTATTGTATTATTTGATCAACTTGTGCTATAGTTGAATTTGGTTGAAATCCTTGAGTTGGTGCTCAAGGCAGTGGATGTAGATCTTGAGTGATCGAACCATTATAAATTGCTTGTTTTGTCTATTGCCTTCTATTTCTTTTAAATATTGGAATCTTATTATGTTACACTTGCATTTCTTGTTAAGTGCTTGATTTCATTCATCTTCCAAATCAATTTTCTCAAAAAGGAAAAGATTTCAAAAGTTAGTCAAAGACCTAATTCACCCCTCTCTTAGCTCTTTCAAGTATGTTATTGGTTTTCTCAATTTATGGGCTTCCCGTGGCAAGAATAAACTACAATCATGCAACTCTTATTTGCCCCATAGAAATTTATCCCTCTAAGTTGAATGGAATTTTCTTGCTGAAGTCAAGAAACTTTCTCATACATCTATTTCGAACAAGTAATGCTTTCTTCTGCTTTTACATGGATATCTGAAATTCTTATTGGCAATTTATCTTTATTTATCAATCTTAATCAAGACATTTTATCTTGAAGTTGAATTCTATTTGAGGTCCCTATATTGTAATTAGATGAGATATAATTTTCATGTATGATTATTATTACCTATCAAAAAATGATATCTACATTTTTTAGTGTTGATTATCTCTTATCTTCCATAAGCTATCGGGTTACATATATACTTACTACTTGAGTGTGAACAATTATTCTGCAAAGTATGAACAATTATTTTGCAAAGTTGAATAATTATTCACTCGAGTGTTAATAATTATTTTGTAAAGTATGAATAATTATTCAGCAAAGTCAAACAATTATTCTTGAAGATACTCTTAAGTATCTTCAGTCGTTGGATAGAAAAAAGTTGATTGAATGGCCGCAAAAAAGTCCTACACATATTGCAAAAAGTAGTGTGCAGGATCGTAACTGAAGTGGTGAAACATAATCTAGTATTTGAAATCAAGGTAAGGAAAAAATACTAAAGAGTTCAAAATTCTACTAAATACTAATTAGGGTAAATGTTAGAAATTACATGCGCAACCAAAATGGTCAAATCTAAACTTATTAAGTACAATCAGAATAAAAAGTGATTCATGCATTTTTTTTAAAATAAAACAATTATGATAAGACATTATACATATTCAAATTTCAATTTTTGATGCTTAGAAATAATCAGACAATACCAATACTAATATCAGCACTAGATGTACTCCACCTAAGAAGGAAGACCATAATAGAAATCCTAGTTATTTCCTATTAGGTAGATCATAACAAAATAGAAATTTAGAACACTCCCAAGAATCCCAAATCATAATGTGTGTCAAACAAGAATTCATATTTTAGATTCAGTAACAATAAGGCAAGGATTTCATGAAGAAGAGTGAGTATTACAAAATCAAATTTCCATATTCTCATTCGAACAATATTTTTCATAGTTCAAAGAGGAAGACTAATCTATTTACGTAAACTTATAACTCCATTCAACCACTGATTCTCTCTTCTGCTTCGATAATCGACATTCTGACATTTGTTTTGCCTTCTTCTTTCTTCCTTTGAAGCTCCTGGTCTACAGTCTCTTTTGAATTATGCAAAACCTACATGATCAAAATGTATCATCATCTTTGGATATACTTAAAGAAAGTTTATCCAATCTAAAAATCTATCTTATCAAGAATTTCAATTCTATTTAAAATTAAATTCCTAATCTTATAATAAATCAAATTGTTATCCTATCTTAAATCAACCTCTTAATATTAAGCCACAAGAATGTGGGAGAAAAATCTAAGCCCAAACTTGGGCGGCTGAGTATTACATTCTACTCTGAAAGACCTAAGGGGGTGAATTAGGTCTTTGGCTAATTATAAAAAAAAAATTTTTTTTGCAAATTCTTTGCCTTAATAAAAGCTCTTCTTAAAATTCACAAACTTCAAGTTTATATGTGATTTAATGGTTGAGACAAGATGATCAAACAATAAAACCTCAACCAATCAATCAACAACTAAGAACAAATAATAATAACACGAGTATGTAAACAAGTAAAACTATAAAGAAATAAACACACGATTTATAGTGGCTCGATCTCTCCAAGATCTACATCCAGTAACTTGAGTCTACACTCAAGGTTTTCAACCAATCCACTAAATGTTTAAATCAAGCAATTACACAAGAGGCTCACCCTTCAATAGGTTTTACCACACCAACCTATTTGTAAACAAACAAGGCTTACCCTTTATCATAAAGGATTTTATATCACTAGACAACCTAGACCAATCTAATCCAAGGCTCACCCTCACCAAAAGGTTTTTTTGCACAACAACCTTGATTAATCTAGTCAATGGCTCACGCTTAACTAGGGTTTTAAGTCTCTTGACAACCTTGTATTAATCACAACAAGAATGTAGAAATAGAGTTATGAAAGTTACCAAAAATTCTTGGTGAATAAATACACTTTCTAGCACCACTTCACTTCTTGCCTGTGGAATATTTGATTTCAACCTTTAAGCATAAGGCAATTTGAGAGCTTTTCAAATGAATTTGATATAAAACTAGTTAGAGCTTGTAGGATTTCAAAAGTTCAAAGATCTACTTGAAAAAATGATGTTTGGGGTTTAAATAGAGTTTAAAATCAATTCCAATGTTTGAAAAATAGCTAGTAACAGTAAAATTCAGCTGACCAAATTTGGACTCCTACGTCCGAATTTCTCAAGAATTTCTACTGTAGAACAAATTTAGTTGAACAAATTTGGACACCCTCATTCAAATTTCTCTGGAATTTCTATTGTAGCACAAATTCGATCGACCGAATTTGGACACACTCGTTGGAATTTCTCTGAAAATTCAGCTTTCATGAGGTAAAATTTGGACGTCCGAATTGGAGTTTGAATTTTTCAAACTTATTTTAGAAAGATTTGAAATCAACCACAATAAATTTGAAAACATTCTATCATCAAAGATAGGTCATTAAAAAAATTTTAGGTGCAAAAACCATTAATGAAAACTTTATAATTCAAGTTCAAAACTTAATGAAAATCTTTTCAAATCAAGTTTTGTGCTCTCAAATGCAACTCATAGATTCCAAGGCTTAAGAGTGTAGGGTTTACAAAGTTTACCTATTACGCACATGTAACATACACTACATGTCTTCAAAGCCTTCAATCATCTTGAACAAGCTCTTCTATCTCTTTGACATATTTGAGTTGTTCTTGCATTGTAGCTTCAAGGCAATGAGACTTGTATACTTCTCAATCCAAAAATCCTATCACATTATTCCATATCAAAGTTATCAACATTATTCTCTTAGGAGTATGCAATGATCAATGTTTGTCATTATTCAAAACAACATGATTTGCCCTTGGGGCTAACATACTCCCTTAAGAAAAACTGCATCGTGGAAACTAAATGTGTGTACTGTTCTAGTTCTTATATCTTGAAGGTCAACGACTACACAAATTCTTAGCTGCAAATAAGAAATTGAAACACCACTAAATAAGATTTTTTGAATTTACTTGCTTCGCCAATCTTTCGTTATGAGAATGCAAAGACCCTTTCATTTGTATTTGACTTTTGTTGTTCTATAGGTTTAGTCAACTTTGAAACTAATCCTGGACATTCGCTAATCTTGCGGGCCACTTTGCCACACCTAAAGTAGGCTTTCATTTTTTATTGCACCTAAGAGCTTCTCTCAAGCTCAGCTGATGTATATTCCTTGGTTTTGGTTTGTGTCTGAACTACTTGTTCTCAATTGTCTGAAGTTCTTTTCCTTTTCTTTCTTGTTCCATGTCAATTGTCTAGATCTTTGCTTTTATTCTAAGGTATGTTTAATAGGCATCTTCAAAGTCTCGGGGTTGTACAACTACTATTCTCGCTAAGTGTAGGGTGTAATTTGCACATAAATTTCAACACCTTCATATGTAGATCACTCATCACAAAAATTGAATATTTTCCAAGGCATTAAACTTCCAAGCATATTTAGCCACAATCATGTTATCCTTCTGCACTAATTGGCCTAACAACTGATCTCGCACTCAATGAGTAGTCGTTATCATCATCTCGGGAAAATGCAGCCTCCCAATGACTAAGAAGTTGCCAAGAGTTTTCCATTTGTGCTCGAAGTCCATTTGATTCCTCCAATAGTTGTGCACACACGCAATGAGAATACTTCTTCTGCTCCAAAGCTCTCTCGAGGGATTTTCTATAGCGATTTCTACAAACTTTCAGCCACTCTATCCACACCTTACATCTCTTCTCTCTATCTTGAGTGTCTTGTATTCTTCTTTGGAAACATCTCTCTCACAAGTCACTCACTCCTTGTGCTATTCCTGCTCATTCTCGTGTTGCTCTTAAGTTAGGTAGTAGTCATACTACCTATTGTCCTTCATCGACTGGGCCAAATGCATTGCAGCCATACCCAATCTTTCAAGTTTCTTGTACATCCAGAGTAGAACAAAACGATCGCTATTGTTTCCATTATCGGTCATTTATAAAATAAAAGAACTAAAGTCACTTGAGATATTCTTAGCCTAATTAAGGATTAAAAAAAACCTATATTCTACTACATGATTATCTACTAAGCAAAATTCGAAACCTACAATTCTATCCAACATGTCTTAACCTAAATTTTGATACCACTAAATAATATGCCCCAAACTCGGGCAAGATACCATGTATTTGAAGCATAACAGGACCCTACACTGAACTAAAATCCAAGAATACAAAGTCCTTACTAATACAGTTTATCTAATTTTAAGATAAAATTCACAACTTTCGAAATAAATATGAACATCCCTTAAATTGTAAAATAAAAATCTTAAAATAAACTCTCAAATATTATATTCTTCCTCTTATTACAATAACATAACTAAGAAAATAACAACCCTCTAATAAATCTTATCAAATACTCCATCTATTTCACAATAAGTATTGAAAGACCAAAGATGGGAGTGAATTAGATCTTTGGCTAATTTTCAAAACACTATTTCCTTTTATAAACTGAGTTGGAGCATATTATGATTATTTATTTCAATGAGAGAATAATTAAATCAATAACAAGCAATAAACAATCTAAGTGCAATGAACACAAGCAATTTATAGTGGTTCGATCTCCTCAAGATCTACCTCCACTACCTTGAGTCTACACTAAAGGATTTCAATCAATCTACTATATGCTCAAGCTCAATAATTACATAAGAGGCTCACCACACAATGGTTTTACACTCACAACCTCTTTTGCAATTCTACAAACAAGGCACACCCTTCCATAAGGATTTTATATCTAAAGATAACCTAAAGACCAATCTAATCCAAGGCTCACCCACACACGGGTTTTACACTACAACCTTGATTAATCTAGTCTATGGCTCACCCTTACCAAAAGGATCTTACGTCACAAGATAACCTTGTATTGAGCAAGTAGAAAAACAGAATAAAATGAAGAATGGATGAGATGTTACCACTTCTTGGTAGATGATTACACAATATAGCACCACTTCACTTTGTTGTCTTTGGAATCTTGAATGATCAATTGAAAGCACAAGACACAAGAGAGCTTTGATGTTTGCAAATGATTTAGAATCTTAAGATTTCTCAGGGATTCCAAACTTACAAAAATTCTGGTGTTTATGGCTTTTATAGTTTTCAAAAATCAGTTTCAACAGCTATAAAACGACTAGTTTCGAGGAAGTTCGGACGTCCAAACTTGCTCCTCTGCGTCCGATCGGACGTTCGAACTTTTGTCCAAACATCACTATGACATGTTGTCTGGAAAAGTTCGGACGTCCGAACTTTGCCTCATACGTCTGAACTTTTGTCTGAACTTCTCTAGAAAAACAGTCACCATGTCACAGTTTGGACGTCCGAACATGCGTCCGAACGTTCCAAAATTTTTCAAAACATTTGAAAATCAATCTCAAAATGTTTGAAATCATTTTTTATCAAAAGATAAATCATATAAACTCTTTTAACTCAAAAACCGTTACCAAAGCTTTTGATCATAAAGATTTTACTCAAAGCCATTTATGATTGAAAAAAGAAGTTTTGTGCTCTCTTATTCATTCAATAGATTCCAGACGACAACAAGTGTAGGTTTTACAAGAATATACCTATTAAGCAAGCGTAACCCTACACTAGAGTCTTCAAAACCTTCTATCCATAGGACATGCTCTATATCCTTGATCTTTGAGTATATTAGAGTTGTCCTTAGCATTTTTAGCTCCAAGGAAATGATAACTCTTTGCTTCTTAATCCAACAATCCTATCACACAAGTAACATATTAATTAGTCCATATCAGTGTTTGTCATTAATCAAAATTAATCAAATCTACATGATTTGCCCTTAGGGATTACAATCTCTCCCTTTTTGATGATGACAAACTTTGATGCAAAATGTGATGGATTTAAATAATGTAGTATAAAGAAGCATTGATGTCATAGACAAATAATAACCAATTTGACACAATGACATTCAAATGGCTCAATATGAGCCTATGACCCAACTAATCTCCATTTGCCTAATTCCTTCCAACTACTAGGATAGAGGATATAGCATTTAAGCATTAAGAAAAACTTCTAAGAGAGGTATTGAAGGTCAGAAAAGATTAAAAATGCACCCCCTTAGATTGTGCTCATATTTCAACAAGTTTGGACTTGAGATACTATACATCCAAATTCTGACATGTCAAATCCGAACTTTAAAATATATGAAATGAAAGCTTTTATTTTTGAAAATAAGCTTTCCTAAGGTTGTTCAAACATAGTAGAAGAGATTAAAACATATTTGAATCAATTTGGAAAACAAAAGAGCACTTTTTGGTAACAAAATATGGATGCATCCAAATTTCTGAGGCATGCATCCGAACTCTATATGCTTAGTCCTACAATGCTGAATGGGATTTATGCTTAAATTGATAGCACTAGTGTTATCACATAGTATAGGCACACAATTGAATTTAAGATCATAATCAAGTAGAGTATGCTGCATCCACAATATTTGAGTACAAAAACTATCAGCTGCAATATATTCAGCTCAGCAGTGGACAAAGATACACATGCTTGTTTTTTACTGTACCAAGAAACAAGACAACTACCAAGAAATTGACAATGACCACTAGTACTTTTACGCTCAACTTTACATCCTGCAAAATCAGCATATGAATATCCAACAAGATCAAAAGATGAAGATTTTGAAAACTAAAGACCATAGTCATGTGTATCAATCAAATAACGAAAGATGCGTTTAACAGAAATTAGATGAGACTCTTTAGGACAATATTGAAATCTAGCACATAAACACACAGCAAACATAATATCTGGTCTACTTGTTGTGAGATAAAGTAAACTTCCAATCATGCCACTATATGCCTTTTCATCAACATTTTTACCTTTCTCATCTTTATCAAGTTTGATTTATTAACTCATTGGGGTGCTTATCCATTTTGCTTGATCCATTTCAAACCTTTTCAAAAGCTCTTTGGTATACTTTGCTTGATTTATGAAGACTCCATCCTTAGTTTGTTTAATTTGTAGTCCAAGAAAGAAATTAAGTTCTCCCATCATACTCATTTCAAATTTATTTTGCATTAATTTGGCAAACTCATCACAAAGAGATGTTAGCACAAAAAATAATATCATCTACATAAATTTGCACAAGTAAGAGATCATTAGTGCAAGAAGTTTTTATAAATAATGTTGTGTCAACTTTTCCTTTTGAAAATCCTTTTGTAAGGAGAAATCCACTCAATCTCCAATGATTTGCTCCTTAGGATGACCTCTTGCATATCTTAGATCCTTTGGAAGTTCTTGATCATTGCTCGGTTGGCCATCTTGTTCTTGCTCAATTATTTCTTCTTCTTTGGCATGTTCTTCCAAAGTTGGTGCTTGATGATGAGTTTGATTATCTATTATCGAGAAACCTACATCATCTTCATTTCTTCTTTCAAGATAAATGTTAGATTCATCAAATGTCACTTGGATAGTTTCTTCAACACTCAATGTTCTTTTATTATAAACTCTATAGGCCTTTTTATTTGATGAATAACCAAGAAATATACCTTTATATGATTTTCTATCAAACTTTCCAAAATTGTCATCAGTATTTAAGATAAAACACTTACAGCCAAAAACCTTAAAATAAACAATTGAAGGAGTTTTATCAAATAGGAGTTCAAAAGGTGTTTTTCGTATAAAAGGATTTAAGAAAACTCTATTCATTATATAGCAAGCAATATTTACAGCTTCAGCCCAAAAATATTTTGGTAAAGAGATTTCACAAAGCATTGATCTAGCCATCTCTTGTAAAGTTCTATTTTTCCTTTCAACAACACCATTTTGTTGAGGTGTTTTGGCAGCTGAAAAATTATGTGTAATACCATATTCATCACAAAATTTTGTAAAATCTTGATTACAAAATTCTCTTCCATTGTCACTCCTAATAGATATCAATTTGCACTCAAGAGAAATTTGAACCTTTTTCAAAAGCTTAACAAATTCATAAAAAGTTTCATCCTTTTGAGCTAGAAAAATTACCCATGTAAATCTTGAAAAATCATCAACAATCACATATGCATATCTTTTACCACCAAGACTAGTAGTTCTCATTGGTCCAAATAAGTCCATATGAACAAGTTCAAGAGGTTTTGATGTAGAAACCATTTTCTTTGGTTTAAAGGATGTTTTTGACTGTTTTCCATATTGACAAGCATCACAAATACGGGTTTTGTCAAAATTCATTTTAGGCAGTACCCTAACTAATTCTTGTGATGAAAGTTTGTTCAACAAGTCCATACTCACATGACCTAATCTTCTATGCCATAGATATCCATCATTATCATGAATGACAAGACATTTAATATCATGTGCAACAAGTTCATCAAGATATAGTACATACACATTTCTAACTCGATTGGCAACAAAAATAGTCTTGTTACTTACACTGTCAAGAATGGTACAAGTATCACATTTAAATTCAACTTTGCAACCATTATCACATAATTGGCTAATACTAAGTAGATTATACTTCAAACCATCAATGAGCAAAACTTGCTTAATGAGAGGGAAAGAACCTTTACCAGTATTACCAATTCCAAGTATCCTTCCCTTCTTCTTATCACCAAATGTGGCAAAACCTTCACTTGTTGCTTGAAGTTTACTAACAAGTGAGGCATTTCCTGTCATGTGTCTTGAACAGCCACTATCAAGAAACCACTCAGTGGCACTTGATCTTGAAGCAAAATGAACCTACACCAAATTTGCGAAAGTGACTTTTGGTACCCACATTTTCTTGGGTCCAAGGGGGTTAGTGAAAGTTTCTTTGACTCTCCAAATAGTTTTAACACAATTTTCTATTTTTCCTTTTCACATAACATTTTGACACTTTGTGTCCATGCCTACCACAATATGTACAACAAGTATGAGGTATTGAACTAAAAGTTTCTTTAGCAAAGCAGTTTTTATATTTTGGAGCATAACTTTCATGAGTGTATCCAAGACCAATTTTTGCATATGAAGATCTTTGATAACCAAGTAGTTTATTTAAATTTTCCATTCCATTTGTAAATTTTTCAATGCATAATGTAAGATCATTAACTTTCTTTTTAATATCTCATGATCACTAAGCATTGTTTCTAAAGAAATGATTTTTGTACAGAGATCTTTATTTTCAAGGGAAATGTTTTGAATAGTTACATTTAAAATTTCGTTTTCAATGTTTAGGCAATTAATAGTTTCAAGAAGTCTTCCATTTTCAGAACATAACTTTGAATTCTCATTTAATAACTCATTAGTTTTAGTCTTCATTTCCTTATTCCTTTTTGAAGACTTTTTCAGTTCTCCATACATTTCAACAAGTAAATCACTAGGATCAACATCATCATCATAGTAAGTAGAAATAGAAGGAGTAGATTGTACCTCATCATCAATTTCCATAAAGCATATGTTGGCTTTTCCTTCACTGTCATCTTCACTTTCTTGTTGATCCCAATTACCAGCCAATCCCTTTCCCTTCTTAGTGGATTTCTTTTTGAATTTGTTGTCTCTTTCCCTTTCTAGAACTTTAGGACAATCAGCAACAAGATGTTATGTACTTTTGCATTCAAAACATTAAGGTTTGAAGGATGATGACTGTCCACTCTTCTTGGTTGGTTTTCTCCCTTTCTTGAGAAATTCCTTTTTATAGAATCTCTTGAATTTTCTTACAACCATAGCTATCTCTTCTTCTCCACTGTTTCCATCTTCTTCACTTGATGATTCTTCTTGTTCACTAAAATGATTTGAAGTTTTGAGTACAACTCATTTTCTTCCCTTCTCCTCATCTTCAATATCATTCAATCTTTTCACCTTCATTTCATGTGTAAGTAGTGATCCAATGAGCTCTTCAAGTGGAAGAGTTTTTAAATCTTTTGATTCCTCAATAGCAAGTGTTTTCGGTTGCCAATATTTTGGTAAAGCATCCAATATTTTCCTATTTTTCTCTCCAATTGTATAGTTCTTCCCATAAGCTTTCAAACCATTGAAAATGTTAGTAAATCTTGTAAACATATCACTAATATTCTCACCTTGCTTCATGGTGAATAGCTCATAATTCCTTACTAGCATAGCAAGCTTTGACTTCTTTACTTGATTTGTACCTTCATGTGTCACTTGAAGTAATCTCCACATATCATGGGCAGTGTCACATCCACTAACTCGATTATATTCAGCTACGTCTAGTGCACAGCTTAAGATGTTCAGAGCTTGATAATTCAAAGTCATTTTCTTTGAATCATTCTCATCAAATTCGTCTATGTGCTTTGGCTCTTGAGTAATTCCATCAGCTCTAATTTTCATTGGCACATAAGGACCTTTCTCAATAATATTCCACAAATCAAAGTTAATAGAACAAATATATATCTTAATTCTAGATTTCCAAAATGTATAATTTGTTCCATCAAACAAAGGAGGTCTATTTGCAGAAGAACCTTCCAAATAAGGTAAGTTTGAAATATTAGCCATAAGATCTTAACTTCTACGTTGTAAAACCACACAAAGAAGCCCTTGCTCTGATACCAATTGAAAGACCTAAGAGGAGGGTGAATTAGTACTTTGGCTAATTTTTAGAAAACAGTTTCTTTTTATAAACTGAGTTGGAGCATATTATGATTACTTATTTCAATGAGAGATTAATTAAATCAATAACAAAGCAATAAACAATCTAAGTGCAATGAACACAAGTAATTTTAGTGGTTCGATCTCCTCAAGATCTACCTCCACTACATTGAGTCTACACTCAAGGATTTCAATCAATTTACTATATGTTCAAGCTCAATAATTACATAAGAGGCTCACCACACAATGGTTTTACACTCACAACCTCTTTTGCAATTTTACAAACAAGGCTCACCCTTCCACAATGATTTTATATCTAAAGATAACCTAAAGACCAATCTAATCCAAGGCTCAGCCACACACGGGTTTTACACTACAACCTTGATTAATCTAGTCAATGGCTCACCCTTACCAAAAGGATTTTACGTCACAAGATAACCTTATATTGAGCAAGTAGAAAAATAGAATAAAATGAAGAATGGATGAGATGTTACCACTTCTTGGTAGATGATTACACAATATATCACCACTTCACTTTGTTGTCTTTGGAATCTTGAATGATCAAATAAAAGCACAAGACACAAGAGAGATTTGATGTTTGCAAATGATTCAGAATCTTATGATTTCTCAGGGATTCCAAAATTACAAAAATTTTGGTGTTTATAGCTTTTGTAGATTTCAAAAATCAGTTTCAACAGCTATAAAACAGCTAGTTTCAGGGAAGTTCGGACATCCGAACTTGCTCCTCTGCGTCCGAACTTTCGTCCGAACATCACTGTGACATGTTGTCTGGAAAAGTTCAGACGTCTGAACTTTGCCTCATACGTCCGAACTTTCTTCCAGACTTCTCTGGAAAAACAGTAACCATGTCACAGTTTGGACGTCCGAACTTGCATCCGAACTTTACAAATTTTGTCAAAATATTTGAAAATCAATCTTAAAATGTTTGAAATTATTTTATATCAAAAGATAAATCATATAAACTCTTTCCACTAGAAATATTCTTGTTATTGCTTCAGTTCGCACCAAAGCATTTGATCATAATGATTTTACTCAAAGCCATTTATGATTCAAAAGACAAGTTTTGTATTCTCTTATGCATTCAATAGATTCCACACAACAACAAGTGTAGGGTTTACAACAACAAGTGTAACCCTACACTAGAGTCTTCAAAACCTTCTATCCATAGGACATGCTCTATATCATTGATCTTTGAGCATATTAGAGTTGTCCTTAGCATTTTTAGCTCCAAGGCAATGATAACTCTTTACTTCTTAATCCAACAATCCTATCACACAAGTAACATATTAATTAGTTCATTAATTAAAATTAATCAAATCTACATTATTTCCCCTTAGGGCTAACAAGTATCATTGTAAAAATTTTCACACATATTATGAAAATTATAACACGAGAAACTATATCTTTACTACATTAAATGCCATTATTTTATTATGAAGGTAAATAAGAAAAAATTCAAATTTTTGTCCAATGACACTTATTTTGCAATGAATAAAACTTCTACAATGAAACGGAGTAAGTATTATCTTGAGGGAGACAATCAACAACCTTATCTTGAAGCTTTCACGATATTGTACCCTTTGGATTTGTCTTTTGATGAATATTGGTAGAGGGTGAGCTACTACTCAATAAGGAAATAGACCCTCCCTTAGAATGAACGAACAGAAAACTTGTTAAAATAAGGCACAAAGTTCTTTAAACCCTTTAAACAAATAAATAAATCACGCATAGATAATTACTTTGACCAATTCTTAAACAAAATTGAGAAATTGTGCTTGAATTAAACTTTTAATTTGTAAAAGTTAAAATTAGACATTAAACAATAAAATTTTAAAGAATAAGGAAAGAAAAAATAAATTTTAAATTATAATAATTTGTTTTAAAGTAAACTGAAGATATTTTTTAAATTAAATCTGAAAACAGCTTACACATGTGCTAGCCAAGTCACTAGGCACAACAACATGACTTAGTTGGCAACGTCCAGTACTGTTGGGCTAGCACACAGCATTCGGCCCAATTAGAGAATTGGTGACTGCCTAATTAATTTTCTTTCTCAATCATTCTTTTTTTTTTTGATGAATGATTTACTATATATTGATGTCCAAAAGATTAGTACATGAAGTAGAGGGTGTACCTCCTCTATCACAAAATACAGATGGGGGAAGGAGGGGAACATGGATTTCTCCATTTATATTATTGTAAGCAGCCCATTGAGCAAGGTTATGAGCACTATAATTACATAATCTTGAGATGTGGCATATATTCCAAGGTGGCTGCTTCATTAGGATTTTTCTGCCTGTGCAAATCAGTTCCTCACCTCTCCACTCTATTTCCCCGTTGTCACCTTTAAGTGCCAAAATCACATTCTTTGCATCTCCTTCAAAGATAGCCTTTTGCACATTCATTTCCTCTGCAGTTTTCAAAGCATGCAATGCAGCTCTAGCTTCTGCTACAAACACATTTGCAGCCTTAAAGTGACCCGTACTAGCACCAACAATATCCCCTAGATAGTTCCTAATTACACATGCCACTACAGCTTCTTGATCTTTAAAAGCTGTGTCAAAATTAAACTTCAAGTAGTCTTGCTTTGGTGGTCTCCAAATTTGATTGACAAATACCTCCTTTCTCTTCGTATTCCTTCTCTGAATGGCTCTCTTATAATCCTCAGTAGTCTTATTAATTCTCTCACTTAGGTCAGTCCAGTCCTCCACTTTTTCTCCTAGTCTTATCTTGTTTCTATATGTCCAAACCAGTTCGAAAGTAATAGCTAAAAAATTTATCATTTCAGCTTTAATTTCTGATTCCATAAGCAAAGTACCTTTTACTTCAAGGAGTTCAGTTATCCACCCTTCAATCTGCAGCTGTGCTATATTTTCCAGTTTTACTATCCATTTTGAATTCCACCAGATAAGCTTCATTAGGGGGCATGTTAGCAAAAGATGTCTGACACTTTCTTCTTCAAATCCACATATCAAGCAATCCAGATTTTCCATACTGAATATTTTCCTCAACTTCTCTTTGGTAGGCAACGTATCTGAGAGAATTTTCCACAGCATACGCTTGTGTCTATTGTGCATGTCCACTTTCCATAGCATCTTCCAGGTTTTTCTGGGAATCCCAGAGTTTGTAGAGAATCTCTCTTGATGGTTGATCCTATAAGAGGATTTGACCGTGAACTCCCCTGTCTTGGAGGGAAGCAATATCAGAGAGTCTGGTTCCGGTTGTTCAGGAATTTGAATTTTCAGAATAGCCTGCACAATGTGAGGAGGGAAAAAGTTCATGATTAGGTGCTTATTCCAACTTTTCTGATCGGAAGCCTGTAGACTGCTAACAAAGTGAATAGAATCTGAGACTCTATAAAGTTCTGGAGGTTTAAATTGGGGGAGGTCTGGTATACAAGGATCTTCCCAAAATCTCACTGTTGAATTCCATCCTATCTTATAACATAGACCTTGTTGGATGGATTCTTTACACTCAGTGATGTCATGCTAAATCCAGGAGCCTCTTTTAAATATTTGAGCAGAATCCAGAAATTTTCTGCCCCTGAGATATTTTGCTCTCAACAGCTGGACCCAAGTCTTCTCTGGTTTTTTACACATTAACCATGCAAGTTTAGTTATGTAAGCAATGTTCGTGTCTTTCATCCTTCTAAATCACAACCCACCAGCCTCTTTAGGTGCACAAATGGTTTCCATGATTTTAAACATAGTGCCCTTGTTTTTGTATCCTTTTTTCCCCAGTAAAAATCTCTCATAAGTCCATCCAACTGGTTACAACTACTAACAGGTAGTAGATGACATTGCATAACATAAGAAGGAAGAGCTTGGGCTACTGACTTGATCAATATTCCGCAACCTGTTTGGGAGAGGGCTTTTTGTTTCCATCCAGCCAGCTTAGTCTTCATTTTCTCCACTACACTCTGAAATTCCTTAGTCTTCGATTTCCGCTTGCAAAATGGCAATCCCAAGTACTTTCCCTTATGATCACACTCCTTTATATTCAGCATGTCACATATGTTGTTCTTTAAAGCATGCCCTACATTCCTACTGAAAATGTATCTGAGATTTCTCCAAGTTAACACTTTGACCCGACCAAGAGCAGTAGGTATTCAGACATTGCATAATTTCCTTTGCATTTCCTAAATCAGCTCTGCAATAAATGACCAAATCATCTGCATACATCAAATGGGAGATCATAGGACTAGTCCTTGAAACCTTGATTCCTTGAACTTTTTTCTCCTCTACTGCTCTACATAAAATCCTGGAGAAAACATCAAAAAAAAGTGTAAATAAGGCAGGGGAGAGAGGGTCTCCCTGCCTTATTCCCCTAGTAGATTTTAAGAATCCAACATGAGATCCATTAATCAATATTGAAAATGAAGCAGTGGAAATACATTGCTGGATCAAGTGAATAAATTTCTCATCAAAACCATGGCATCTCATAATTTGGAACAACAAGTCCCATTCTACATTATCATAAGCTTTTGCCAAATCAATTTTAAGAGCCATGAAACCTTTTTTTTTTTCCTCTTTTGGAATTCAAGTAGTGCATGACTTCATGGTTGATGATACAATTTTTAGTGATGGCACGATTAGGGATGAAAGCAGCTTGTGATGGGGATATAATCTTATCAAGGAGAGGTCTTATTCTACAAGCAAGAATCTTGGTGATGATTTTGAGAGCCACATTACAGAGGGAAATTGGCCAAAAATGTTCAACCCTATTAGCATGATCCTTTTTGGGCACAAGGGTAATGAATGTATGGTTAAGAGCTTTAAGGAGATAGCCAGTATGGAAGAAATATTGCACTGCATTAACAACAGAATTTCCTATGATAGACCAGTATGTTTTGTAAAATATTGGGGACATGCCATCAGGACCCGGGCTCTTATCATTTCTCATATTAAAGACAACTTTCCTAATTTCATCAGGATTAGGAATTTCCGTGAGTGTGGCATTCTCAGATGTAGTTATGCTGATGGGAATCAGTCCTTGAAGCTCATGAGGAAAAGAGTGGTATGAAGTACAAAACAGATTTCTATAGTAATTAACAAACTCCTCTCCAATGATATCAAAATCAGAGATCCACTCATTGTTTGTATTAAGTAGATAATCAATGGAATTGTACCTTCTGTGGAGAATTGTAGATAAATGAAAAAAATGAGTGTTTGAGTCCCCATTCTCCATCCAGCTTTGCTTGGGTTTATCTCTCCATAGGATCTCTTCTCTCTTCAGGTGTTCATCAAGTTCAATCTGCAAATTAGCTTCTTTCTCTAGGATATGGTCAGTTTGAGGAAGTGATTGCAGGTATTCGATTTGATTTTTTATGGTTTGGATGAATGTTTGGATGTGGCCAAAAGATTGTTTGTTCCATATTCGAAGGGCTGTTTTGGTGTTTCTGATTTTGGCTGTGAGTTTGAATAAAGGGGATCCCTCATTTTCCTTTTTCCAGGCTTCTTCGACTGTTTTTGTAGCCCCAATGTCCCTAGTCCACATGGTTTCAAATCTGAAAGGCTTTGGTTTGCTTGTTGTATCTGGTCTTGTTTTTAGGAGGATCGGTTTATGATCAGAGGCTATTGCAGCAAGGTGGTTCACACGGGCATGTGGGAATAAAATCCTCCAGGGGCTATTCACAAAACCTTTGTCCAGTCTTTCTTGAATGTTAGCCTTCCCAGCCCTTTTATTACTCCAAGTAAATTGGTGGCCAGTAAATCCTAAGTCCAGTAGAGCATTCTCATTAATCATTTGATTGAAACCTCCTCTACTACAATTGGCAACCGGTCTACCTCCACTCTTCTCTGATTGGTTAACAACACTGTTGAAATCTCCTATGATCAGCCAAGGACCGTCAAAAGCATCCCCTATTCTACTCAAATCATCCCAGAAGACTTGTTTAAGGCTTGGGTTTGTCGGTCCATAGACACCAGTGAACATCCAAGGTGTACAAGGGGGGTCTGTGAGAACAAGACAGCTTATGAGATTGTCATTTGATGTTACAATTTGCAAATTCATGTTCTGTCTCCACCCAAGTACCAATCCTCCAGCTTTGCCCTTCGCAGGAATACAATGAAACTGATGGAATCCTATAGTTCTAAGAATTCTTGAAATTTTGTCAGTGTTCTGAGTTTTGAGTTCTGACAAAAAAATGATGTTTGGTTTGTGAGAGTCAATTATGACTCTCAATACTCGCACTGCCGAAGGCCGGCCAATCCCTCGGCAGTTCCATGCTAATGCAATCATAGGGAAATTGGGGGCATGTTAAGGCCCACCTCCTCGGCCATTTTTTCTTGTGCAATCTCCTCAATTCTGATTCCAAACGTTTCTTCTGCCTGACCCATTCGTGTTGCAGGTTGTCTTGCTGCTCGTTTCACATGCACAAATCTTCTCCTATAAACCACTGTTTTTTCCATCTCCACTATTTCCAAGTCTCTTTCTTCTCTGTGCCGAGCTTTTACTTCGTCAGGTGTAGGAGAGGTTTGGATGGGATTGTTATCCAGAGAAGAAGACAACAACTTTTGAGAAATCATGAGCACGTGAAATAGAACCCAACATATCACAATAAGATAGAGAAAAGTACTAAAGAGTTCGAAATTCTACCAACCACTAACTATGCAAAAAGTTAGAAACTACATGCACATCCAAAATGCTCAAACCTAAACTTATCAAGTACAATCAGAACAAACAGTTACTCATACCTTTTTTTTAAAAAAAAATAAGTTATTTTTCTCAGACATTATACACATTCAAAATTGAATTTTTGACACTTCAAAATAATCAGAGGATGCTAATACGATATTAGCTCTAGATGTTCTCCCTCTAAGAAGGAAGAATAGAAATCCTAACTATTCCCCTCAAGGTTTGTCAAAACAAAATAGGAATCCAAAACTTCCCAACACCCCAAATCATAATGAGTATTACAAAACCAAATTTAATTTTCACATTCTCTTAGCGAACAATATTTTTTATAGTTCAATGAGGAATCCCGATCTACTTACGTTGACAGTCCTAGGCTTCTAACTCAATTCAACCCATTGGTTCTTTCTTCTACGCCAACAATCAATGTTGCGATGTTCGTTTCGTCTCCTTCTTTCTCTCTCTGATGCTCCCATTCTGTATTCTCCTCTGAACTATGCAAAACTCACCATATCAGAACATATAATCTTTGGATAAATGTAAAAAAACTTTACCCTATCTAAAATTCTATCTTATCAAGAATCATAATCGCATAAAAAATTAAATTCCTAATCTTATCATAAATCAAAGTCCTTATCCTATCTTAAATCAAATCCTTAATATTAATCCACAAGAGTTTGGGTCAGAATGTAAGCCCAAACTTAAATTGGGTTCACTTTCCCTTGCCAGTCCTTGATCATGCTATACTCCACGCACTAGAGCATGAAAAGAAAGATGAAAGGGCTGCAAGCTATAGAACAAGAAAGGCTATTCTTGTAGGAGAACCACACCTATGACTTTGTAAAATGGATCTACAGGTTAAAAATACAAGAGATTAGATCATAACCAAAGTATAAAGCATGATTAATTGTAAAAGGATTTAGTCAGAAGAAAAGTGTAGATTTTAATGAAATTTTCTCTCCTGTAGTAAAATAACATCAAATCGAATTGTTCCTAGAATTGTAGCTAACTTGAATCTCCAAAATGGTACACGGAGTAGCCAAGGAATTCATAGAAAGTTCCAAGGAGAATCTAGTCTGTTTTCTAAAAAAGAGCTCGATTTGTAAGCCCTGAGGGCAAATCTTATAGTTTTGATTATGACAAACATTGATATAGGCTAACTTGAGTAATTATTGTATGATAGGATTCTTGGATTTTGGAAGCTAAGAAGTCTCATTGCCTTGAAGATAAAGTGCTAAGGACAACTTAAAGGGGCTCAAAGAACTAAAGAATATAAAGCATGTCCTAAGGATTGAAGGTTTTGAAGACTTTAGTGTAGGTTTGCTTTTGCTTGATAGGTACATCTTGTAAACCCTACACTCCTTGCATTTGGAATCCATACATTGCATGTTGAAGCACAAACCATTTTGATCTAGCCTAAACTTTATTGATGAGTTTAAAAGTTTTTCATGATTCTTTGAAAAAGAAAGCGTTTGATAATGGCTTATAGTTCAAAAGTTTTTAAATGACTTATCTTTTAGTCAAAAATGATTTCAAACTTGTTGTGGTTAACTTTTAAATGATTTGACAAAGTTTTAAAAAGTTCACACTTAAGTTCGGATGCAAAGTTCGAACGACTGAATTTTTCTTGCAACATTAGTAAACAGAAAAGTTTGGACGACCAATTCGGATGTAGAGGCCCAAGTTCGGACGATCGAAGGTTGCTATTACTAGCCGTTTCTAACCATTTTTAAAAATGTTGCATTTGTATTTTTGAGTTATATAAAAGGCTAGAAACTCATATTTTGAGTCAGATTAATGAACTTACATGCTATTATCATGAGAACATCAAAGATCAAAGAAAAGCTTTCATTGTTCATGTGCTTCATGTGATTATCCAAGAATTCTAAAGGCAAAAAGTGAAGTGGTGCTGGAATTGTTGAATATCTACCATCTAGTTTTGTAATTTCTATCATTATCTCATCTTTACTTTGTTTAATCAAGGTTGTTTAGAGACATAAAACCCTTTATGGTGAGGGTGAGCCTTGTTTGTTGAATTGAAAAAGAGGCTGTTGGTGTAAAACCCTTTGAGGTCGAGCCTCTTGTGTAATTGTTTGACTTAAGCATTTAGTGGATTGGTTGAAATCATTGAGGGTGGACTCAATGTAGTGGATGTAGATCTCGGAGAGATCAAACCACTATAAATTATTGTGTATTTCTCTTGTTATTTATTGCTTTCACTTATATGTGCTATCGTTATTGCCTTGTGATTGTTGTGATTGTTAATCTTAATTGCTATTTCATTGACTACTATTTTTCTCTCAACCACTCTATACCAAACTTATAAGTACTTGGAGATTGTGAACTTTTAAAGGGGAATTTTGTTAAAGGAAAGTTTTAAAAAATTAGCCAAAAACCTAATTCAGGCCCCCTTAATTTTTTAAATTGGTATAAGAAGTGGGGATTCTTTGTGTGGTTTTATAACCTAGAAGTTAAAATCTTATGGCTAATGTTTCATACTTTCCTTATTTGGAAGGGTCTTCCAAAAAGAGACCACCTTTGTTTGGTAGAACAAACTATACTTTTTTGGAAATATAAAATTAAGATTAGTATTTGTTCTATTAAATTTGATTTTTGGAATATCATTGAGAAAGGTCCTTACATACCAATGAGGATGAGAGTTGATGGAATCACTAGGGAACCAAATCCATTGGATGAATATGATGAAAGTGATTCAAGAAAAATGACCTTGAACTACCAAGCAATGAATATCTTAAGTTGTGCATTGGATGTGTACAACCGAGTAAGTGGATGCGACAACACTCATGATATGTGGGGACTTTTGCAAGTGACACACGATGTAAGTAATCAAGTGCAGGAGTCAAAGCTTGCAATGCTAGTAAGAGATTATGAGCTATTCACCATGAAGCAAGGAGAGAACATTAGTGACATGTTCACTAGGTTTACCAATATCTCCAATGGTCTAAAGTCGTATGGGAAAAATTATTCACTTGGAGAACAAAATAGGAAGATATTGGATGGTTTACCAAAGTCTTGGCAACCAAAGACTCTAGCAATTGAAGAATCAAAAGACTTGAAGACTCTTCCTCTTGAAGAGCTCACTGGATCATTGCTTACACATGAGATGAAGATCAAGAGGCTAAATGATCTGGAAGATGAAGAGAAAGGGAGAAAAGGAGTAGTACTTAAAGCCTCCGATAATCCTAGTGAGAAAGAGGAATCATCTAATGATGAAGATGAAGATGGAGATGATGATGAGATGGCAATGGTAGTGAAAAAGTTTAAGAAATTCTATAAAAAATGGATTTCTCAAAAAGGGAAAAAGGCCTTCAAAGAAAGGTGGACAGTCATCATCATTATTCAAGTATTAATGCTATGAATGCAAGAGTACCGAAAACCTTGTAGCCGATCGCCCTAAAGCCTTGGAAAATGAGAGAGAAGCTAAACTCAAGAAAAAAAATTTCTCAAGAAAGGAAAGGGATTATTTAGCACTTGGGATCAACATGCTAATAAAGAGAGTGGAGATAACAATGAAGAAAGAACAAATGTATGTTTCATAGCTATTAATGATAAGTTACTCCTTCAACCTCTACATATTGTGATGATGATGTTGATGATTCTAGTGAATTACTTGTTGACATGCATAGTGAACTAAAAAAGGTTTAAAAAAGAAACAAGGAGATGAGGTTCACAATTGATGAATTATTGAATGAAAACTCAAATATATTTTGTGAAAACAAAAAACTCATTGAATCCACTGATTGCTTGAACATTGAAAAAGAAATTTTACATGTTTTCTTGCCAAACATGTCTCTTGAGAACAAATTTCTTTGTGCAAAAATTTCCTCTCTTGAGAAAATGATTATTGACTGTGTACGCATTCACTTTGGTTCTTTTAAACTCATGCAGAAATGAATATATTCTTACTCATCATGAATGCATAATTCATTGAATGTGTTTTATCTTATCATGGAATAAGTTTTCTGGATAAGAAGAACACATTGCACAAATGCATTAATGGTAAATAAGAACGCATTTGCCATAGATATTTAAGTTATTTTTGGCATAATTTTTAAAAAATAATCCATCTTAGACAAAGTATATTAAAATTAGGCCAAACAGATAGACATCTCATCACTTCCCCTGTCCAAATTCTTTACAACACTCTCATCAGAATATTTATATTATAAAATTTTAAATTTTATAAGTCCCAAATAATAGAATATAAATTTTAAAATTTAAAAGATAAATTCCACATAAAAAATATTAAAAGAGATATTACAGAGGATACAAGTGATCACCCCGTATCCATAATAACCAACCACAACCGCCACATTTTTCCTTGTGTCTTGAATATATATATATATATATATACTCTTTTCTCGTCATCTACCTTAATCTCTAGCTATGGTGAACTTGCAATGTTTCACTGTACAGTATTCTAGTACTGACATAAATTTGTTGCTTTGAGTTGTTTTGTTTTCTTATTTCTTTTGGCGACAAGTGTGCAGTCTATGGTTCTCTTTGGACTTTCTTTTGGCTTTTAGAACTTCTAATACTATTCAATCAATGAAAGATTGCGAATGGATTCTTGTGAAACAACCAACAGACAGAGACGTATGGAGTCCTGTAAATTCAGAGGAGAGTTCGAGGGTTCTTGAGGTTTGGTTCAATGACCCCGCAAAGTATTGGACTGATGCTCTTCCTATTGGTAATGGTCGTCTTGGCGCCATGGTCTGGGGTGGTGTTGCAAACGAAATTCTCAATCTTAATGGTAAGCAACTTTTATTCCGCAAATCTTTTACTCTGTTTTCTTTTGTAAGTATAAAGTTTCACACGTAGCACTATCAAAACGTAGGCTACAGCCAGTCGGCCCGTTTATTCTTATAAATGGACAGATTTTTAATGCCCTATTTAATCCGTGGGCCAATCTAGGCTATAATCGTCTTTTTCTTTATTATTATTATTATTTTGATTTGTCTATGACGGATCAGCCCATTTGATTAGCTTTAGGGCTGTGAAAATACCCTTTATTTCAAACTCTAAAACAAGATTTTTACATTTATCCTTATTTTTTTTATAAATAATTTATTTTTTATAAAATTTAAAATAAAAAATTTTAAATAAAATTTTAATATAAATGTATAAATATATTAGTTTTTTTAAAAAGTAAAGAAAACGATTCATAATGTTACTTGCGATTGCGATTTAAGTAATAAGAGAAAAAGATTTTAAATCTTAAACTTTTAAATATTTTTTTGAATGTGTTTACCTTCTTACACAACAAATGGCAATGTTGAAGTGGATACTGCATTTGTTGGAACTGTTGCAAGTGGAGTCTTATTTGCAAATGTTTTTACTTGTATTCACTTTCAGTGAACTCTCAGATTGTGGTGCTAAGATTTGCTTTCTTTGTTATGCTCCCTTGGTTACAATTGGTTAGATGTGTTCAGATGATCACCTAAAAGTCCTAGCCTTTTGTTGATCCTATAGTAAACTTTTCTTTTGGGAACATCTTGGGTGCAGAGGACACACTTTGGACTGGGATTCCTGGGCATTACAGTGATCCAGATGCTCCAGAAGCCCTTTCCGAGGTCAGGAAGCTTGTTGATGATGGAAAATATGCAGAAGCCACCAGAGAAGCTGTCAAATTAACAGGAAAACCACCAGAGGCATGCCACTAGATTTTTTTTTTTTGTTTTTTTTTAAATTTGGCTTTATGCTTCAAATTATCTGTTTGATGCATTCTGTATTTATGGAGTAAAATGGAAAAGTTGCTTTCAACCTTGCCCTACTATCCTGGAATGTGAACAAATATGAATTTTGTTGTTTGCTCATACATATATTAAAAGATAGCTCAACTAGTACTCATTTGCTAAAGAAATAGTATACTTGAGACCACAAACTCAAAATTGGTGGTTCTGGTAGAGATCATGGGAAAACTAATAATAGCTAATCAGTGCTTCTGGTAGAGATCAGAGGTAAAGATAACTTTTCAATGAATTATGCTTCTTAAAAGTAGAGAGAGATTTCCATGAGCTATTAGGATTTCCCTTGGATTGTCTCAATGAATTTTTCTCATGAATATCTGTCCTGCTTCCTTGATGTTGCTTTTCTCAGCCCAATGAAAAACCAAAAGCCTAAGCTAAATTTCATGGAAATCTCTACTTTTAAGAAGCATAATTCATTGAAAAGTTTTCTTTGGGCTGAGATTTCCCTTGGATTGTCTCAATGAATTTTTCTCATGAATATATGTCCTGTTTCCTTGATGTTGCTTTTCTCTTGAAAATGAAGGTCTACCAGCTCCTGGGAAACATCAAAATAGACTTTGATGATTCTCATTCTACTTATAATGAAGAGACATATCAAAGAGAGTTGGACCTGGACACTGCAACTGTGAAAGTAAAATATTCAGTGAATGAAGTTGAATTTACAAGAGAATATTTTGCCTCTAATCCAGATCAAGTGATTGCACTCAGGATTTCTGGAAATCAACCGGGTTGTGTAACTTTCACTGTGTCCCTGGACAGCAATTTACATCACCATACAAATGTAATGGGCAAAAATAAGATTATTATGGATGGAAGTTGTCCTGGAAAAAGAATTCCACCCAAATCAAACGAAAATGAGAATCCCAAGGGAATTCAATTTTCAGCCGTTCTTGATCTGCAGATTGGAGGTGTTTCAGGTGCATTGCATGTTTTAGATGGCAAGAAACTTCGGGCTGATGGTTGTGATTGGGCAATTATGTATCTTGTATCGTCGTCCTCGTTTGATGGCCCTTTCAAGAAGCCTTCAGATTCAAAAAAGGATCCATGTTCAGAGGCTTTGAGAACATTAAGTTCAGTAAAGAAATTCTCATATGCTGAGCTTTATGCCCGCCATTTAGATGACTATCAAAATCTTTTTCATCGTGTTTCGCTGCAGCTGTGGAAAAGCTCCAAGAACATTATAGGAGATGAAATTCAAGAAAAGACTGTTTCAACTGCTGATAGGGTGAAATTTTTTAAAAGTGATGAAGATCCATCTTTAATTGAGCTTCTATTCCAGTATGGCCGATATCTGCTCATTTCTTGTTCACGGCCTGGGACTCAGGTGGCGAACCTGCAAGGGATATGGAATAACGACATTCAGCCACCATGGGAGTATGTTTTGCTTTAAGTTCTATTTTTCCTTGTTGATTAGTTTGCACATGCTTTTATGTTTCTACCAGATCCCATCTTGTGTCTATATTCATTAAAAACTTGTCTGAACTTAAGTTGATTTCATCTTCAGTGGTGCTCAGCACTTGAATATCAATCTCCAAATGAACTACTGGCCATCCCTTCCATGCAATCTTCGAGAATGTCAGGAGCCTCTGTTTGAATATATAGCATCCCTGTCTATGAATGGGAGTGAAACTGCAAAGGTCAGATTCCCTTTTATTTTGCAACGTGCATGAATTACTTGCAGGACTTCAGTCGGTGAGATTTGAAGTTTATGTTTCATCTTCATGTATTTAGTTGCATAATTCTGCAGGTGAACTATGAAGCAGGTGGTTGGGTTGCACATCAAGTCTCAGATTTATGGGCAAAAACATCTCCAGATGCAGGTGAGGCTGTCTGGGCTTTGTGGCCTATGGGTGGAGCATGGCTGTCTACTCATTTATGGGAGCATTATGCATACACAATGGACAAAGTAAGAATCTGTAATTCTATTCCTCTTCAAGTAAAGTTTTCCTATCTATTTCATTTACAATAATATACCTTTTAAATAGTCTTCTTAATCTAAAGACTCTCAGTAGTTAGGTGTATGAGCATTTTATTTATGTCTGCTGCTCTCTTAGTAATGATTTTATTGAGAATTCCAGCTGATGTACTTCTTTGAAGACATATTTTACACATTTCAGACTTCTGAATTGTAATTGTTTTGTACAGCTTACTCTGTTGTTCACTCAAACTTATCTAACAAAGATACACTTGCTTCTTAAAATTCGGTAAAATTTGAAGACATGCCTTCCTTTTCTCAGTGTTTAAAGTATGACTACAGCCTGTTTGACTTAGAATGAAAATTCAACGATCTAACATGGTGATGAAAAGTTTTAGCTAAGGTTTTGTCTTTAAAAATACCTTTTCTTTTGCATTAATAAAATATATCATTGGAACAGAAAATATGTGACTTCTTAAACCGGCATTAGACTGTAACTTTCAGTTTCCTTGATGCTTAGATATCATAGCATTTGAAATTTCACAAGTGCACAAATAGCAGAATGTATCACAAATAGTTTTCTTTCCTTTCATCAATGCTAAGCTTTAAATTCTCATAGTTAAACTTTCATTTTTATGAGTTATTACAAACTGAACAAAACGAGTGCAGTAGGTAACTCAGATGGAAATCTGACCCATAAGCTAAATGTACACTTCCTACTTGATTCTTGTTGGTGTACATTTAGCTTATGGGTCAGATTTCCATCTGAGTTACCTACTGCACTCGTTTTGTAATTTCGTATCAAGTACAAAGGTTATTGGAGAAATCTTCACGCCAATGAGCAAGAAATCATTGAGAGCATGAATATCCTACTTTAACTCTCACAAATTCCATTGGTCCTTGGGATTATACAGGACTTTCTCAGAAATAAGGCATATCCCTTGCTAGAAAGTTGCTCTTCTTTTCTTTTGGATTGGTTGATTCCAGGCCAACAGGGTTTTCTGGAAACCAACCCATCCACCTCTCCCGAGCACAAGTTTATTGCACCTGATGGAGAGGAAGCCGGTGTAAGCTATTCATCAACTATGGACATGGCAATTACTAGGGAAATTTTCTCTGCCATTATTTCTGCTGCCGAGGTCGAGTTTTTTGGTTTACTCTGATCAACATTTTTGTAATACTTTATACCTCCAATTGATATTAACTCGAAATACTTCTAAAATAGGTGTTGGGTAAAAGTGATGATGGCATAATTGGAAGAGTTCGGAAAGCTCAAGAGCATCTTTATCCGTCCAAAATTGCTAGGGATGGAACCATCATGGAATGGGTTTGTAAATCTGGGTTTAGTTTGCATCTGTTTATGTTTCGGAACCTCTGGCAAAAGTATTGTAGAAGATAGCAGTTAAACCCTATCGTAAGTTTGGAGGATTGGTGAATAGGGATTTAATTTGGCTATTGTCCTGTCAGGCACAAGACTTTCAGGATCCAGAGCCTCAACATCGTCATGTTTCGCACCTATTTGGCCTCTTCCCAGGACATACAATTACCCTTGAGAAGACACCTGAGCTTTGTAAAGCTGTTGAGAATACCTTGTACAAAAGAGGTTTGTTTGGAATTCGGTTAATTGATCATTTGACATACAAGAGTTAACTACGTTTTTTGTTGATTTTTCTAGCTATTGTAACTCATCATATTGCATATACCTATGTTTATGGGTAAGATATATTTTGATTTTTAATAAGACCCTCCTTCCCCGTGAAAATTGTGTTCTGTTTATTAATAAGTAAGGTAGTTTGAAGAGCAGAAATCTTAAAGAAGGAATAAAATGGATGTCATTGTCAATTAACCATTAGGGTAACGAGCAGTTAAAGGTTCTCCGGAGAGCTCTTTCAAGTCGAGGGTAAAAAGGTTGATTTGGAAACTGTAAAGTCTTAAGAGACTAATAAAATGATAAGAGTGGTTAGTTGCTTTCTTCCTCTGTTACAAGAACCGACAATTGTGTACTGACCAAAATCAAAGCTGAGACGAAGCCAAAATGTTTTACATGGTAAGGAACTCAGCGTACCAAAATAACTATAATCTTCTGCAGCTTTTAATAACTTTGGCTTGTTCTTCTATAAATTTTTTGCAATTATGAACTTTATTTGAGCTATTTTGCTCTTGTTTGGCACAGGAGACGAGGGTCCACCATGGTCGACTACTTGGAAAGCTGCCCTTTGGGCACACCTTCATGATAGTGAGCACGCATATGGAATGCTGAAACGTCTCTTTTATTTGGTTGATCCTGGAAATGAAAGTAGCTATGAAGGAGGACTTTATAGTAACCTCTTTGCTGCGTACCCTCCCTTCCAGATTGATGCAAACTTTGGGTAGGCACCCATATATTGCATACAGTCAACTATACTTCTGATTAACATGCTGGAAAAAATGCATCTTTTACCTTTTCTTTAGTAGCATTCTTTAAGGTAAATCTAAATCATGGATGTGAAGTGGTATTGGGAAGGGCTTTTATTCTTGCAACTTTCTTTGGTTACAGCAATTGTATATCTGACATGCCTAGTGTTGTTCTTAAACATGCCTGTTTGCTGATAAGCCTTCTTAGGTGGAAAAAGAAATAGTTTTATGCCTGTTTTCTGATTCCTTCTTAGGTGCCAATGTTCTTATCTATGTTCTCAATAGCACCCTCTTGATAGAACAAGAAGGTCACTGTTGCTCTTAATTTTTCTTTAACTCCTCCCATCATGCGGGAGTTGGAATTAATTCCCATTTATCTATTTCTATCCATGTGGCGAGGACAGAGACATTTGTACTCTGCTGCAAATTTTGGTTTTTATGTGGAAGGGGGCTTGATTTTTCTCTTAATGAGAGTTCTAGGGATAGATTTATGCTGTTCTTATTAACCAACATTAAATTTTAAGGCATAGGCTCATCAGTTGTTTCAATTTACGATTCTTTATTTTTGAAACACATTCTTCTTTTTTGGTTTCTTTCATTGTTTTTTAGCAGCATTCTCATTTCAATTCAAATCTAAAAGTACTACTTGGTACAACCCATGGTTTGATCTTGACATACAACATAAAGTAGCAAGCTACAAGTTCTAGGCAGAACCAAAGTCTTAAAGAGTCTAGTGGACAACTAGTTTATTTTAAATTGTTCCCTAATATTGAGAAAAAGTAACAAAAATAAAATACGAGCTTGTTTTAAAGCATCCGGTGGTGTTATCAGTTGGGTAACACCTTTTGATGTTGGAATCTGCTTCTTGTACGTAGATTTTTGCATTTGATCTATCTTTGGAGTGGTTATAACACCATTGCTTTGCAATGTTTACTTAGCAAATTTTTGTCATCAGTTTCACTGCAGCCATATCCGAAATGCTTGTCCAGAGCAAAATGAACGACTTGTACTTGCTTCCCGCTCTACCCAGAGATAAATGGGCAAATGGTTCTGTTAAAGGCTTGAAGGCACGAGGTGGTGTCACTATTAGCATTTTCTGGAGCGAAGGCGATCTTCATCAAGTTGGCCTTTGGTGTCATGATCAGGATGCGACGAGAAGGTTACATTACAAAGGAAAGGTAGTCACGACAAAATTATCGTCTGGCAGAGTATACATATTCAATAAGCAATTAAAATGCTTGAATTCACATGCTTTTTTAGCATAAATTCTTTTGAGACACGGAATTAGCTGATTGTGTACAAAAATTACTTCTTACTGACAATCCTACCATAAATTCATAGGAAAAAGTGAGGAAACTGGGTAAAAGTTCCGTGAAAATTATTTTAATTTTTCAATATATGTGAAATTAGATTTAAAACCTATCTATTAAGAAAAGTATAATCTCTACTGAACAAACTTTGTGATTTTAAGTTCTTAATTGGAACCTTTTATTATTTTATTTTTACTATCTACTAGCTTTGAACTGGTGGATTATTAGTAATGATACTGTGCACTACGTCTGAGGAAGTTAAGAGTGCTGTTTTTGCCTTGGAACAGATGGGTTTAAAATGGGTTGTCGAGATATTTCTTCCAGTATTGTTGGTAATGCGGTTAAAGATTTCTGGGCAGGTTGCCTTTGCCTAAAAGCTTTACCCCTACATGCATTATTCTCATTCCTAAGGTGCCTAACCCTTTCCTTCTTTTCTCAATTCAGGCCGATTAGCTTATCCACTTACATGAATAAAAATCATTAGTTAAGTCATTGCTGGTCGTGTGGCTTTGGTGCTGCCTTTTATCACCTCTTTAAACCAGTCAGCTTCTGGGAAAGGTTGGAATACAGTAGACAATATTCTTCTTGGTAGGAACTTGGTACTCAAATTAGATATGCCAAAAGCATTAGATAAGAGCTTCTTGGCCTTTCCTGCTTTGGGTCCTTCGAAACTTTGGTTTCTCCAATAACTTTACACTGCTTGTGCATAAAGGTTTTGCTGTAGCACGCTCGGCTCCGGCGGCTGACGCCTGGAAAATGGAAACCAGCAATAGGTAAAATTAAAAAAAAAAGGAAATCGTCTATCTTTGCTGATGTGGTGCAATATTAGATTACCAGGTGGTTCACCGATTACACCAGAGACCGGTCAGCTACTATTTTTTACCATAATTTAAAATTAATTTTTAAATTTTGATAAGTTTAAAGAGTTTTTTAGTAAAATTTAAACCTAATATGTTATATTTTATTAATAAAACAGTAAATTTTGAACATTATTGTTAGGTTTTATAATATTACCAATTTTAATTGAAATTTTATATTTTCATTTTAAAACTTACCGTACTATAAAAATGTAAAATTTCTTACAAATACAGTAAGTTTTATTATATATATGGTAATTTTTGTCAAATAATCAATTACCTCTTACCATATTTTTTAAAAACAAAACTATGCAGTTTCCAACTTGAAACTTATGGTCTCATAAAATGATAAGTTTTATTATATATATGTAATTTTTGTTAAATAATCAATAACCTCTTACCATTTTTTTAAAAAAAAAACTATGCAATCTCCAACTTGAAACTTACGATCTCATAAAATAGTAACTTTTATTGTGAAAATGGGAAATTTCACTTAGATAAATGTAAATTAGTAAAAAAATGAAATTTACAATTTAAGGGACAAAACTTACTAATTTGAATATAAAATTGTTACCTTTTTTACTTTAATCTTACTATTTTATGAAATGTTATGTTTTATCATACAAATAGTAATTTTTATTTCGATAGTTAGTGAATATTAAAAATATAAAACTTACCACCTAAATAATATTGTTAGCCTTAAAGATAAATTTTGTAGTTTTAATTAATGACAAACACTGATGAGGTCTAATTTGTATGTTAATTATGTGATAGGTATTTGTTAAAGAAGCTAAGGTGATATCATTAACTTAAAGTTATAGTGCTAAAAACAACTCAAATGAACTCAAGTGGTTAAAGAATGAAGAGCGTGTCTAAGAAGTTGAAGGATTTGAAGATACTTTAGTGTAGGTTTGCTTTTGTTTAATAGATATATCTTTTGAATCCTAGTCTTCATAATTTTGGATCTATGCAATGCCTGTGGTAGTACAATTTTTTTTACTTTGTTATGGCTTTAAAAGATTTTGATCATTCTTGAATTTCCAAATTTTTTATAACGACTTAGTGCTCAAATGCTTTTAAATGACTTATCTTTTAGTTCAAAATAATTTAAAAATTGTTGTGGTTAAATTTCAAATGATTTAACAAAGTTTGAAAAGTTTCAACTCTAATTCGGACGTCGGAAATGAAGCCTTGGCTACTAAATTTCTAGGGAATTTTAGACGACCAATTCGGCCGCAGTTGTCCAAATTCAATTGGCTGAATTATCCTTGGTAGCCCAATATACAAAAAGTTTGGACAACAAATTCATATACAATAAGCTTGATTCAGTCGATCTAATTGCATTATTACTAGTCGTTATTTGAACGTTGCAATTAACTTTCAAATATTATAAAAGTTATAGAATTCAGATTTTTGAGAACTTTTGACACTTTGAGAATCTTTATACTCAATATCTTTAGAACATCAAAAAGTCTTCTTTTCTCTTATGCTACATGTAAATATTCAACATTGCAAATACAAAAAAGTGAAGTGGTACTAGTATTTGTAATCATCTACCAAATTTGTTGGTAAACTCTTTCCTCATTCTCTCATCTATTTGTTTATTTAAGGTTGTCTTGTAGACATAAAACCACCTTTTTCGAAATGGAGTAAAACCCTTATGGGTGAACCTCATGTGTATTTGTGTGGATTAAAATTATAGTTGATTTGGTTGAAATCCTTTAGTGTGGGCTCAAGATAGTAGATATAAATCTTAAAGAGATTAAACTACTATAAATTTGTTGTGCTCTTTATGTTCTTTGCTTTAAGTTTCTATTTATTGATCTTACTCAATTTCCTTTGAGAGTTGTTAGTGCTTATTGTTGTCATTAAAGTGCTATTCTTATTTAAACTACTCTTTATTACAGTTTCTTTAATATTTGGAGGTTAAGTCCTTTTGAACAAAGTTTTTCAAAAAGGTAAAGATTTCAAAAATTAGTCAAAGACATAATCACCCTCCCCTCTTAGGTCTTTCAATCAGTATTAGAGTAAGGGCTTCTTTTTGTAGTTTAACAACCTAGAAGTTAAATTTTATGACTAATATTTCAAACCAAACTTATTTAGAAGGATATTCCACAGATAGACCTTTTTTTGTTTGATGGAACAAATTATACTTTTTGAAAATTTAAAATTTTGATTTATATTTGTTCGATTAACTTTGATTTGTGGAATATTATTGAGAAAATTCCTTATCTATCAATGAAGTTGAGAGCCGATGGAGTCACAAGGGAACCAAAGCTAATTGAAGAATATTATGAAATTGACTAAATGAGGATGACATTGAATTATCAAGTAATGAACATTTTAAGTTGTGCATTGGATGTGAATGAATACAATCGGATGAGTGGATGCGATACTACCCACGATATGTGGAGGCTTTTTCAAGTAACACATGAAGGTATAAACCAAGTGAAGGAGTCAAAACTTGCTATGCTTGTTAGGGATTATGAATTATTTACATTGAAGCAAGGATAAAATGTTAGCAACATGTTACAAGGTTCACCAGCATCGCAAATGGCCTAAAGTCCTACGGGAAGAATTATTCTCTTGGTGAGCAAAATAGGAAGATATTGGATGCTCTACTAAAATCATGGCAACCAAAGACACTTGCTATTGAAGAATCAAAGGATTTGAAGACTCTTCCCCTTGAAAGCTCATAGGATCATCCCTTACACATGAAATGAAGATCAAAAGATAAAATGATCTAGATGATGAAGAAGAGGGAAGAAAAGGAGATGTAATCAAAGCCAATGACAATTCTAATGAATAAGAAGAATAATCAAGTGCGCTACAAGAAAAAAGTAATTTTGAAACTGAAATTTGAAACGGAAAAAATCGGTTTCTAATTAGAAATCGATTTAAAACTACTAAGAAAATGGTTTCAAATTGGTTTTAATAGGTTTCAAATATTTTTTATTTTTTAATAAACTTTACAATTGGTTTCTAATTAGAAACTAATTGAAATCGATTTCAAAAGTCGGTTTCTAAATTAATTTTTTTAAAATTTTTATAGATTAAAAAATCAGTTTCTAAATCGATTTTTAAATTTTTTGATGAATTTTATAATCGATTTTAAAGCAGTTTCAAACAAATTCAGTTTTTAAATTAAAATTTTTTATTTTTATCAAACCAGTTTCTAAATCACATTTTTTAATTTTTTGATGAATTTTATAATCGGTTTCAAATCAGTTTTTAATCAGTTTTAAACAAAATCGGTTTCTAAATTAATTTTTTTATTTTTTATAGATTAAGAAATTGGTTTTGAAATCAATTTTTTTTTAATTTTTGATGAATTTTATAATAGGTTACAAATCGGCTTCAAACAAAATCAGTTTTTTAAAAAAGGTCATAAAAGAACTCTATTCATAAGATAAAAAGCAGTGTTTACAACTTTAGCCTAAAAATATTTTGGCAAAGAATTTTTACAAAGCATAGATTTAGTCATTTCTTGCAAATTTCGATTTTTTCTTTCAACAACACTGTTTTGTTGAGGTGTTTTAGTGGCTAAAATATTATGAACAATTCCATTCTCTCGCAAAGTTTTGTAAACTCTTGATTGGAAAATTCTCTCCCATTGTCACTTCTAATAGAAATCAATTTGCAATCAAGGGAGGTTTAAACTTTTTTGAAAAGTTTTACAAACTCATGAAAAGCTTCATTTTTCTTGATAAAAAGAGTACCCAAGTAAATCTTGAAAAATCATCAACAATTACATATGCATACCTCTTACCACCAAGACTCATGGTCCTCATTGGTCCAAATAAATGCATATGTACAAGTTCAAGAGATTTTGAAGTGGAAACCATTTTCTTGGGTTTGAAAGATATTTTTATTTATTTTCCATATTGACATGCATCACAAAGACGAATTTTCTCAAAATGCATTTTTGGCAATACTCTAACCAAATCTTGTGAGGAAAGTTTTTTCAACAATTCCATGTTCACATGACCTAATCTTCTACAGCATAGATATCCGTCATTATCGTGAACGGCAAGACATTTAACATCATTAGCAACAAATTCATCAAGATATCGCACATATACATTTCTAATTCTATTTGCAACAAAAATGGTTTTGCCACTTGCACTATCAAGAATCGTACAAGTATCACATTTAAACTCAACTTTGCATCCATTGTCACACAATTGGCTAATACTAAGCAAATTTTATTTCAAATCATCAATGAGCAACACTTGTTTAATGAGCGGGGAAGAACCTTTACCAATATTATCTACTCCCAGAATTCTTCCTTTCTTCTTGTCACCAAATGTGACAAATCCATCATTTGTGGCTTGAAGTTTACTAATGAGTGAAGCATTCCTGTCATATGTCTTGAGCATCCACTATTAGGAAACCACTTAGTGGTACTTGATCTTGGGGGAAGATGTTCTTACATAAAATGAGAGAAAGTGACTTTTGGTACCCATATTTTCTTGGGTCCAAGGGGTTAGTGATAGTTCCCTTAGCTCTCCAAATAATTTTAACAGCACTTTCTACATTTCTTTTCACATAGCATCTAGTGGCCTTGTGCCCATGTCTACCTCCAATAAGTGCAGCAAGTACGAGGAATAGAGGTAGAGGTAGCTTTAACAAAGATATTTTTATATTTGGGAACATTGTTCACATGATTGTAGACAAGACCAATTTTCACAAATGTGGATCTTTGAGATCCAAGTAGTTTGTCAAGATTGTCTGTCCCATTTGTAAACTTTTCAGCACACAGAGTAAGATCATCAACTTTCATTTTCAAAGTTTCATAATCAACTATTATTTTCTCTAGAGAGGAAATTTTTGCACAAAGAGATTTGTTCTCAAGAGACATGTTTTGCAAAGAAACAATAAAAACTTCCTTTTCAATATTTAAACAATCAATAGATTCAAGAAGTTTGGTTTTCACAAAATAGTTTTGAATTTTCGTTCTAACAATCTTGGATCTCATTTCTTTTTTTTTTTTGAAAACATTTTTGAATTCACTATACATATTAATATCATCATTATCATCATCACAATAACTGGAGGTAGAATTAGTAGATTGTACCGCATCATTCATGGCCATAAAGCACACATTTGCTCCCTCTTCATTTTCATCTCCACTTTCTTCATTGGCATGTTGATCCCAAGTGCTAACAAGTCCCTTTCCTTTCTTAAGAGATTTCTTCTTTTTGAGTTGGATTCTCTCTCCTTTTCCAATGCTTTAGGGCAATCGACAGCAATGTATTCGGTGCTTTTGCATTCATAACATTGATGTTTGAATAATGACAATGATTGTCCACCTTTATTAGAAGGTCTTTTTCCCTTTTTGAGAAATCCCTTTATATAGAATTTCTTGAACTTTCTTACTACTATTGCCATCTCATCTTCTTCTCCATCTTCATTTTCATCACTTGATGATTTCTCTTGCTTACTAGGATTGTCGGAAGCTTTAAGTAGAACTCCTTTTCTTCCTTTCTCTTCATCTTCAAGATCATTTAGTCTCTTTATTTTCATCTCATATGTACGTAGCGATCCAATGAGCTCTTCAAGAGAAAGAGTCTTCAAGTCTTTTGTCTCTTCAAAGGCAAAAAAGTCTTTGTTTGCCAAGAATTAGGTAGAGCATCCAATATCTTTCTTTTTCGTTCTCCAACATAATAATTTTTCCCATACAAGTTTAGACCATTTGAGATGTTGGTGAACCTAGTGATTATGTCACTAATGTTCTCTCCCTGCTTCATAGTGAATAACTCATAGTCCCTCACTAGCATTGCAATCTTTGACTCCTTCACTTGATTTGTTCCTTCATGTGCTATTTGAAGAAGTCTCCACATGTCATGAGCGGTGTAGCATCCACTCACTCGGTTGTACTCATTCACATCCAATGCCCAACTTAGGATATTTATAGCTTGGTAGTTCAATGTCATTTTCCTTGAGTCACTTTCATCATATTCATCCATTGGCTTTGGTTCTCTAGTGATTCCATCAACTCTCATCCTCATTGGTATGTAAGGACCTTTCTCAATGATATTCCCAAATCAAAGTTAATAGAATAAATGTATATCTTAATTTTAGATTTCTAAAATGTATAATTTGTTCCATAAAACAAAAGAGGTATATTTGTGGAAGACCCTTCCAAGTAAGGCAAGTTTGAAACATTAGCCAAAAGATCTTAACTTCCAGGTTTTAAAACCACACAAAGAAGCCCTAGCTTTGAAACCAATTGAAGACCTAAGGGGGTGAATTAGATCTTTAGGAAGCTATTTTCCATTATCAATTAAAAGCCCTAGCTCCTTGTTCTCCATTATCATTATCATCTGATCCACTTTCATTGCTACCACCCTTATCGCTTTTATCATCATTTCTTTCATTCACTTCTTCATTTTCTTCATCTTCCCCCTCTTCTTCTTGTTCCTTTTGCTCTTCATTTTTCTGTCCTTCACCATCTTTCTTGATCTCATCCTGAAATTTCTTAAGACTTTTACTCACCTTTTCAAACTATTTTCTTCATCCTCTAATGGATCATCAAACTTCTCAGTTCTTCATTTTCTCAACCAAGATTTCCTTCTTCTTCTTCACTCTCCTCATCACTTCTTTCTTCCTCACTGTCTTTCTTCTCTTGTTCATCAACATCTTCTTTCACAACTTTATCTTGACAAATCTCACATTTCTATCCAATCTCATATCAATTTTATCAAATTTGGAATTCAAGAGGTATGAATGAGGAAACATTTTTTTTAACTTCATCCAACTCATTCAATAGCTTATCAAATGCTACAAGATAGGCACTAGTAATAAGAATGTCATCTTCCATAATCTTTTCTTCTTTCGTGTGTTTTAGAGGCTCTTTCTTGAGTTCTTTTGGCAGAAGGTGTTTCATTAGCTAACAACTTCCTTTTGGTAGTGGGCTACTCTCTTTCAAACTAATCATCTTCTTATTTAATGCTCTTTGAAGAGGCCTCTCTTGAAGCAGTCGGCTTTTCTATTTCCTCTATGCAAGTATCCCCTTTTAGCTTCCTAGTACCTACCCACTTGAACAAATAGCATTCTTGTGAAGGATGCCTTATGTGATTACTTCCATCACCAATCCTCACACATTTTAACTCAAGTTTAATGTTGGAAGTTTGAATACCTTGGTGAGAATTCTACCATATGGAAATGCCTTCTTCCCGATTTTCTTGAAAAGAACACATGGTTCAATGCCATGTGTCCTAAGTCTATAGTTCTTCCTTCATGTAAATCCAACATTATGATCATGTGCATATTTCCTAGGAGTTTTATGTCCACAGTTAGGCAACACCATAGTTGTCATCGTGTGATGTAATACCCTTCCTTAGACATCTAATCATTTTACCTCCCTTTTCTTCACAGTTCTAAACCTCTTCCTGGTAGTGAGCATTTCTTCAAAATTTTCAGAATCAAAGATATCTCACTCATTGCATATTCTGCTAACTTCATAGTGTCTTATCCCTCCATCTAGAATGCCACAAATATGATTAAATATTTTTCATCGCACTCAAACTCAAAATAATTCACTTATGAAATACACCATTGAACTTCAACTCCATGTCCCAATTTCTCTGCTCTTCCTTTTCTCAAATTAGCACATAATTCAAAGATTTGTGAAGCAAAAAAATATTCTTAAACTTTTAACGTATTACCCCATCTACCATGTTGAAAAAGACAAGAATACATTCCAAACCTTCAAAATCTTCTTGCTTCAGTTTGTGCCCTTGAACAATCTTTCTCCTTTCTTTCACCTAATCTTCAAAGTGAGCACATGCTTTAGTACATACGAACTAATCACCCACTTGATGGTTTCTTTGACTGTTCAGGCTCATTGACGATGATTCCTTTCACTTTTCCTTTGAGCTTTCACTAACTTTGGCTTTTTCTTTGTTACTGGTGCTCTGAGCTTCATTATGGCCATTTTTTCTTCTCGAGCTCCATCTCTTCTAGACATTTTTAATTTGTCCAGTAGATACTCTATCAGAGGCTATCAGGGTTTTGAAATTTTTGAGAATTTGCTAAAATTTGAGGTCGAATTTCTGATTTGAGGGCTAGAGAAAGTGATTTTGAGGATGGATTTGCGCGGGTTTACTTGTAGTATAGTGGATTTCAAATGAAATGTGTTTCGAAAGTTATTGTTTGAGAGATATAAAGCTTTAAATTTTAAAATCCATTTTTGTTTCTCTCCTAAGTGGCACAACTCAGATGTCCAACTTTTATTCTTGTCATCCAAGCTCTATGTCTACAAACTTTTGTTTTTTAGATAGTTTCGATTCAAGCGTCTGAGTTTTGGTACTACATCAAAGTTTGTCATTTGACTTTCACAACATCAACTATATCAACTCAAGCTTGGATGTCCAACATTTTTCAGCATCTAAGTTCCGTTGTTTTGGTAATATCTCTAATCAAAACTCAACAACATATTAGTCTTAGAATTTTGTAACTTCAAAACATCTTCTAAGATAATTAAACCTTTCTTCAACCAATGGCTTAGTATAATTTGATCATTTTGAGCAAATAATCCTAAACAAATATCACCATTAGCAACATGATCACGAATAAAATGATACCTTTATTTCAATATGTTTAGTCCTAGAATATTGTATTGGATTCTTAGTCACATCAATAGCACTAGTGTTATCACAAAAGATAAGCACACATTTGAAATCAAGGCCATAATCAAGTAAAATGTGCTTCATCCAAATTGTACGGTGATATATTCAGCCTTGGTGGTTGAAAGTGATACGCATGCTTGCTTCTTACTATACCATGAAACTAGTGTGCCCTCAAAATTGGCAGTACCCACTAGTACATTCGACTTTGCACCGAGTACAGTCTGCATTGGTATATCCAATTAAGTCAAACATCTTGGTTCTAGGGTACCGCAAACTATAATCATGAGTACCAATAAGATAATGAAGAATGTGTCCAACGACACGTAAATGAGATTCCTTAAGGTATGATTAATTGTAGCACAAAAACATACCAGAAACATGATATTCGGTCTACTAGCAGTTAAGTATAATAAGCTACCAATCATACCTGTATATTTTTCATCAACTTCTTTATCTTTCTCATCTTTCTTAAGCCTTAGAGATGAATTGTTGGGGGTTCCAATTTCCTTAGCTTGATCCATTCCAAATCTTTTGAGAATTTCGTTGTTATACTTTGCTTAATTGATGAAGATTTTATCTTTGGTTTGTTTGATTTGAAGTCAAGAAAGAAATTTAAATCTCCTATCATGCTTATCTCGAATTCATCTTGTATAATCTTAGCATACTATTTACACAAAGAATCATTAATAGCACAAAATATAATGTTGTCCACATAAATTTGAACAACCAAAAGACCATTTCCACAATATGACTTTATAAAAAGAGTTGTATTAACCTTCTGAGGAGAATCAACATACAAGCAATTATGACATTTATGTAGGGACAAGAATTCCTGGGGTGAAAAAGGGGAAAACGAAGAGTAATGTTAAGAAGATCGAAAGGAGTGCCCAATATTCTAGAAAGCAAAATAAGTAAATTTGGCAATTTTGGCCAACCTAGGCATTCTCAATTAAAATGGAATCATGACATCCAAACAAATCTCAAATAAAGAAGTAGCCTTCATGATTTTTGTAGAAGACATCTTGAGGATTCTAAAAGGATATAGCTTGTGCTAAAATAAATTCGCTTGGTCAAAGAGCGGCTTCACTGTTTTTGGATATTAGTCCAACTTTGACACTCTTCAATAAAAGGATCATAACTTAGGTCATAAAATTTAAAATGAGGTGATTCAAGATGTTTTAGAAATCTAAGATAATTATCTACAACTTTCGTGAGTGACAAAAGAACTAAATTGGCTTTGTTTGATATCAGAGTTTCTCTGAATACCAACATTGCTACCAAGCCAACCAACATGCTTGTTTTGTTAATTCTCAGGTTTTGACAATTTCTCTTGGTATTGTTTACTTTTTATGATCTTATATCATACAATTTCTCTAGGTTTTGTTGACTTTTTATGATCTTATATTATGCAATTATGTGGGATTTGATCTAAGATAATTTGTAATGAGTTTAACTAATCTTTTAGGGTCAAAAGCCCATAAATACCTCTCTTTCTCAAGAGAGAACAATAACTTGAATATTATGGAACTTGAATGAAAATTGAAAGGATTCTCCATCTTTGGTTCTTCAAGCTTATTGTATAAATTCCAAAGGCTTGATCGTCTTTAGTTCTTGAATTCTCAATATTCAATGGATTCCAAAGAAATTCCTTATTCTAAAGGCTTAGTTGCTTCGTTCATCTAGGGTTGTTAGCTTAGGTCCTTAATTGTAATTAGGAGGTCCTAGTTCCATCTAGTTGTTCTAGGGTTGCCTAATTGGAAAGACTTGGATACTCATATGTAGGTTTTAGGGCTTAGTCCTTCAAGGGTTGTAAGAAATTATGTCTCTATTTGTGGGTGAAGCTACTAAATTCATTCTGGGATTGCTCCTCATCTAGAAAGACTTGGTTCTAATTTAGGGTTTCACGTGGCCTGTTCTTCATGGGTTACTAGGCGGAATTTGAGAGTGGAAAGAATAAACCACAACAATAATTAAGGAGACTCACGCAACCTTCCCTCATGAAAAACCTTTTGTTGGCCTTAAGGGCAAATTTTGTAGTTTTGATTAATGAAAAACATAAATGTTCGCTAACATGGATAATGGTTATGTGATAGGATTTTTGGTGACGATACTAAGTGACTTTATTGCCTTGGAGATAAATTGATAAGGACATCTCAAATGAGCTCAAATGGTTGAAGGATGAAGAGTATGTCCAAATGGTTGAAGGCTTTGAAGACACTTTAGTGTAGGGATGCATTTGCTTTGTAGGTGTAGAATTGTAAACCTTGCACTTCTTGCATTTGGAATATATGCATTACATGTGGTAGCACAAACCTTTTCTAACCTTGGTTATGAGCTCAAAAGCTTTTGATCATTCTTTGAAATACAAAGTATTTGATAACTTATTGCTCAAAAGTGTTTAATTGACTTATCATCCAGTCCAAAATGAAGCTTTCCATGACTTTGTAAAACTTTTCAAAGAGGTTCAAACCTCCCTTGATTGCAAATTGATTTCTTTTAGACGTGACAATAGGAGAGAATATTACAATAAAGACTTCACATAACTGTGTGATGAAAATGGTATTTCACATAACTTTTCTGCTGCCACAACACCACAACAAAATGATGTTGTTGAAAGGCAAAATTTAACATTGCAAGTGTTAGCCCTAAGGGCAAATTATGTAGTTTTGATTAATGACAAATATTGATGAGGACTAAAATGTTTGATTATTGTGTGATAGGTTCTGTAAACTGAGAAGTATGAAGTCTCATTGCTTTGAAGCAAAAGTTCAAGAACAACTTCAGTTAAGCAAGTATTTGAAGTTTGAAGAATGTTGTTCTAAAGATGATCAAAAAGCATTGAAGACTTGAAGTGTAGAGTACATTTAACTTTTAGGTAAATCTCTATGTAAACTCTACACTTGCATGTCTTGGTTATCATTGAATGCATAAGAGAGCATAAAAATAATCTTATGATTTTAAAAGGCTTTGAATGAATCTTTTTATAAGATATGTTAGTAAACTTCATATGTTCTTGTTTTTCAAGCTTATATATGGTTAAATAAGTTTTCTATACATATCAAATGTTTTTCAAACTCATTGAAGTTATATCTCAAATGATTTTACAAAGTTTGAAAATGCTTCCAAAAAATTCGGTCGTCCGAATTTTGTAGCAAAAGTTTGCTACTATTCTTCCAGAGAAATTCGGAAGAAGATTCGGACGCAGCCAAAAAATTCGGTCGTCCGAATTTTTGGCCTTCAGCATGGTCACTGTTCTTCCAGAGAAATTCGGAAGAAGATTCGAACGCAGCAAAAAATTTGGTCGTCCGAATTTTTGTTCTCAGCATGGTTACTATTCATCCAGAGAAATTCGGACGCAGCCAAGAAATTCGGTCGTTCGAATTTTCTGAAACTAGCCGTTTCTAGCCATTTTATGAACGTTTTAACATATTTTAAAATTCTATAAAAGCTATAAACATGAAAATTTTTGTAACTCTTTATATCTTGAAAACTCCAAGCATTCAAAATTATTTAGCAAACATTTCTTAAGCTCTCTTATGTCTTGTGTATTCAATTGATCAACCCAAAAGACATCAAAGTGTGAAGGTGCAAAATTGTGTAATATCTACCATCAAGTGGTAACTTCTACACATTCTCATTTATTTATCAAATTGTGTATTTCTACTAGCTCTAGCAAGGTTATCTTGATAACATAAAATCCTTTTGATAAGGGTGATCCTTGAAAGTGTGATTCAAGGTTGTTTAAGATATAAAACCATTGTTTGTGGTGAGCCTTGTATTGTAAACATTACTAGAAGAGGTTGTGAGTGTAAAACCATAGTTTGGTGAACCTCTCTTGTAATTTGTAAACCTGAGCAATTAGTAGATTTGTTGAAATCCTTAAGTGTGAGCTTAAGGTAGTGGATGTAGATCTTGAGGATCGAACCACTATAAATTGTTTGAGTTCTTTGCTATTGTTTTCATTACTGCCTTGCTATCAATTATCTACAATTAGCTTATATAACTTGTTCTTGGTCTAAACGCATAAAAGGTTTAAGTTTGCGAAAATTAGCCAAATACCTAATTCACCCCCCTCTTAGGTATTTCAGCAAGGATGACACATTCATAAATCAAGCAAAATACACCAAAGAGCTATTAAAGAGATTTGGAATTGATAAAGATAAAGAAATTGGTACACCAATGAGTTCATCAATCAAGTTAGACAAAGACAAAAAAGGTAAAAATATTATTGAAAAAATGTATAGAGGTATGATTGGTAGCTTACTTTATCTGACGACAAGTTAACTCGATATCATGTTGTCATCTACCCATGTGCTAGATTTCAATTAGGTCCAAAAGAATCGCATTTGATTGTCATTAAACATATTCTTTGTTACCTTATTGATACACATGACTATGGATTATGGTTTACAAAAGCTTCTTGCTTTGCACTTATTGCTTATACTGATGCCGAAAATGTAGGATACAAAGTTAGCGCAAATTTCTTTATTGGTCATTGTCAATTTCTTGGCAGTTGTCTTGTCTCTTGGTATATCAAGAAATAAGCTTGTGTTTTATTGTCTACTGCCAAGGCCAAATATATCACCACCGGTAGTTGTTATGCTCAAGTGCTTTGGATGAACATTATTTTGTAGAGATCGAAAATCATTTTATTTGTGATTATATTGCTAAAGCTGATGTGTGCTAAAATTATTTTTTCATAAATGAGCAATTTGCTAACATTTTTAGTAATCCACTAGCCGAGGAAAGGTTCTGATATCTAAGAAGAATCTTAGGAATATCAAAATTCCATTTCTAATGTGTGTATTCAAGCACAGAAAAATAGGTAAGATTCGGACATGAAGTTCAAACACATGCCTTGATATCCGGTTGTCCAAGTTGAACATCTGAAATCCCAATTAGAAAAAATTCTAACGCAAGTTTAGACGCATGACCCAAAATTTGATCTTTGAATTTGCTATAGCTATGATAGATTTGAAAAGTTCGAACATGGGCTCAAACGCAGGTTCGGATACATGGCTAAAAATTCAGTGCTTTGAATCGGGTGGTTTTAGCTTATTTTAAGAAGTCCAAATGACAGTTTCTCTCATTCTATTTAAATTTCACTCAACTAATTCCTCTCCTCTCTCAAGAACCATCAAACCTCGTAGGTGCAAACTCAAATTTCTCTCTCTTTTCATCAAAATTTCTTGAAATCTTCCCTAATTTTGTGTTCTACAACCTAGATTTCATCTCAAACCCACTTCACTTCACAAAAACACAACATTGTAAGATCAAAGAGGGCTAGCATTGGTAAGGGAAAGGAAAAAGGTAAGCAAGTGGATACCGGGCTATTCATCACCGAACTAAGGAGGATTAGAGTACCTCAAGCATCCATTGGGCTTAACAGATTCATCTCAATCAAAGTTGGGGTTGAGTTTAAAGATTGGAGCAAGAGTAGTCGAAAAATCATCCCGGGCACAAAGTTGATTTGGAGAAATTCAGTGGCATGGATAATGTACTATCACTTTTTAGTGCTCTCAGGTGGAGTAGTTTATTGGTTGTAGATGATAATTACTATCCTTCTCTAGTATATGAGTTTTATGTTAATCTTAAGGGGGGAAAGAGTATAGAGTATTGGTGACGAAATTGTACAATGGTACTCCTCTAGAGGATCTCAAATAGAGTTTGAGTATAATGATGGTTTATTGAACCACATTTGTGGGGTAGCTGATGAAGGGATTAGATATTATTTATCGTGACAACATTGTTATAATCGTGAAATGAAGTTTGAAGGTGCATTCACAAATGAAGTTTGATTTAGAATGGTGAAATATAAAGAAATTAAGGTTCTTGATGCTATAGGACGTGTCTTACACCATATCCTCACTACATTGATAATTCCCAACTTTGGTCACAAGTCCTCTGTAGGTAACATGCATATGGTTGTGATGCTTGCACTTCATGAGCATAGGAAAATGAATTTTGGATATATTGCCTTGAAACATATGATAGTTCAAGGAAAATGAAGAATAGGGAATTTCCATATGGGAGGCTACTTATGAAGTTCTTCTAGCATTTTAAAGTTCAACTTCTCGGGAGAGACTTGAGCATCAAAAGCAGAAGCATCTACACTGATGAATCTCCCAAGAAAATGCAACTTATCTTAGGTGAAGATGGAGTTTGGAGAACCAAGAGGGAGACTCCATCAAAGTAAGAAAGGCAATAAGAAAGTGAAGAAGTTGAAGTTGAAGAAGAGGAGGATGAGGAAGAAATACAAGCAAGGGAAAGAAAAACAAAGAGAAGAAATAAGTTACCTAGTGAGAGTAGCAACGTCCCTCCAAGCGAAGACTATTTGATGAAGGGCAAACTCCTCAATCCCACTACAAAGAGGTGAAAGACTTCGTTAGTGAGGAGATCACTCATGGAAACACCATTGTTGCCAAAGTTTTCCAATAGGTCCTCAACAACCATGCCAAGGAGAAGGAAAAGATGTACAAATTCTTTGAAGCTTTTGCTCACGTGGTACTTGGAAAGCTTGATAGATTAGAAGAGAAAGTGAAGAATATTGAAGATCTACTGAAGAAAAACTCTCATGATAAAGGAACTTCTAAAGCACAAGAAAGTGAAGAGAAACATAAATATGAAGAGAAAGAGAAAGTTGAGGATGAAGAAGAAAAGAATGATGATGGCAATGATAGCAAAGAAGGAGATAGTGATAGTGATGATGATGATGGGAATGATTTTTAGTTGGTGGCTAGAGGTAGTGGAAAAGATGAAGAAGGAGAAGGTGACAAAGGCATACAAGAAGAGGAAGCTGAGGGAGATGAACTAAAGTAAGTGAGTGAAGGAGAAAAAGGCACTAAAGAGAAAGCTGGTGGGGAAAGGAGCTTGATTGATAAAGTTGAGATTGCTACTCCAACCACCACTCCATTCGGAAGAGGAAGAGTAAAACACGTAGTAACAAAGAAGGGAAAATAAAGTCCATCGCGATTGGCTACAACTCCAAAGCCCTACTACACTGGCAAGGAATATGCTAGCGAGGGTCCACTCCATATTGAGCTCAAGGTGAACATGGCCATCACTACCAACCAATATGGAGTGAAGACAACAAAGAAAATTCAAGAATAAGCATTTCTCACCCTTTATCTCATTTATCATGCTCTAATCTATTATTTAGTTTATGAACTTAAGAAATTATCACTACAAGAAAAAAGCAATTTTGAAACTGACAAATCAAATTCAAAACAATCGATGGTCGCGGCCCGATATTGAAACCGATCTGAAAATAATCGGTTTCAATTTAAACCAATTAGAAATTGATTTGAAACCATATATAGTCGGTTTCAAAATTGACCCAAGAACCAATCTTTTTAATCAAATAGAACAATTGATTTTTAAAACCGAGCTGGAACCGATTTGAAACCGAATATAGTTGGTTTCAAAATTGACCCAAGAACCAACCTTTTCAATCAAATACAACAATCGGTTTTGAAACCACATTGGAACCGATTTGAAATATAATTGGAACCGAATTTAGAAGTTTATTTTTAAAAAATAAAAGATAAATAAAAGAAATTATCGGGTTCCAACCCGACTAGCCAACACAAGCTAGCTGGATCAAGCATGTGGCTGCGAGTCGAAGAGGGCGCGTGTGTGCACGAGCCAATAATTTGGGAGAAATTCGCCCTTTGCATGACTCGAACCCTGGTTGCTGATGTGGGAAGCATGTTCTCCTCCGCTAGGCTAAACTTCCTTTTGTGATATTTCTATGCAATTATTTTATTTATACTATATATGTATATTATATTTTTAAATCAATAATATGTCTTATAATTGTTTAATAGGTTATAAAATCATATTATTAACTTATTAAGTGTGTTTAAAAATTAATAAAAAATTCATAATTGTGTTTATATAGACAAAACAAATTAGAATTATATATAATTACTAATTTACATACTTGTATACTTATACGAGTGCTAAGTATAAATCACTTGTATGATATTTGATTATACTTGTATAATAATTGAAAATAAGTATTTATAGATCAACATGTATCTTAAACATAAATAGTACATAACAAATATATTATACAACTGTTTATTCGACTATAGATAATTATTGGTTACAATAATTCGTTTAAATTCATCAAAAGTGTAGGATGTCAAATCATAAACTTAATTATAATCTACAAATCTTAATATTAAATATTGGGTTCGAAACCGATTAGAAACTGATTTGAGACCAACAATCATATTAGAAACTGCAATAGGGTTTTGCAACCGATTAGAAACCGATTTAGAACTGTTCTAGAGTATAGGGTTTAGAAACCGATTTTGTTTGAAACTGATTAGAAATCACTTAGAACTGAATTTTGAAACCGATTTTAATCAGTTTCTAATTTGAAACCGATCATAAAATTTATCACAAAATAAAAAAATTTTGGTTTAGAAGCCGATTTCTTATTCAATAAAAAATAAAGAAATATTTGGTTTAGAAATTGATTTCTTATTCAATAAAAAATTAATTTAGAAACCTAGTTTTGTTTGAAACCAATTAGAAACGGCTTTAAAATCAAAATTTGAAAACAATTTTAATCTGTTTCTAATTAGAAAACAATCATAAAATTTATCAAAAATAAAAAAAATTGGTTTAGGAATTGATTTGAAACCGATTTCTTATTCAATAAAAAATATAATTTAGTGATAAATTTTGTTTGAAACTAATTAGAAACAACTTTGAAACTTATTTTAATCGGTTTCTAACTAGAAAGCGATCATAAAATTTATCAAAAAAATATATATTTGAAATCTATTAAAATCATTTTCCAATCGGTTTCAAATTAGAAACCAATTTTTGTGGTTGCAAATTTTGGTTTCAAAATTGTTGTTTTCTTGTAGTGTATGTTTCATTTCATATTGATGATGTTGGCTTAAAGAATAACGGAAAATACCTCATTTATAATCAAGGTCAAAGCAACCAAAGAAGGATTTGTTTTTGAGGCAAAAAGAAAGGAGGAATTCTTGGAGTAACCAATGTTGGTAAAGGTTCCTCTCTTCTTTTTAAACAAATGTTGCTTAGTACTGATTTTAACTATAACTTGCTTAGCATTAGTCAATTGTGTGATATTAAATGCCAACATGCAAAGTTTCAGTTAAGAATTCCTTTGTTAAAATTTGAAAATTTGCCAACCATGACTTGTCAATTGCTTCTATCAAGTTGATTAGGTAACATTGAAGATATGAGATTGAATTCATGGTTGATATGTTCTTGAAATTGATTATATGTCATGATAAAATGATTAAAATAGCTATGATTGAATATCTATGCATTTGCTTGGTCAAAAACATCTTTATGAAACTTTACAAAATGTTTGAACTTGAAGTTTGAATGTAGGCCATAAGTTCGGTCGCCCGAACTTGTATGACAAAATAATATTTTGTGATTTTGATCAATTACTCACAAAATGTTTCAGTGTGTGTTTTATCTTGATAAGCTTGATGAACTTGTTGGTTATGATAATGATTTTCTTGGCATAGAAGATTTGATCATGTGAACATGGATTTGTTGAACAAACTTTCCTCTCAAGATTTAGTTGGAGGATTGCTAAAAATGTGTTTTGAGAAAATTGTCTTTGACATACTTGTCAATATGGAAAACAAACAAAAGAATCTTTCAAACCGAAGAAAATGATTTTCACTTCAAAACCTCTTAAAATTTGTTTATATGGATTGTTTGGACCAATGAGGATCACTAGTCTTGATGGTAAGAGGAATTCATATATGATTGTTGATGATTTCTCTAGATTTACATGGGTGATCTTTCTAGCTCAAAAAGATGAAGTTCTTTCATGAATTTGTAAGACTTTTCAAAAGGGTCCAAATCTCTCTTGAGTGCAAATTGATTTCTATTTGAAGTCACAATGGGAGAGAATTTTACAATCAAGATTTTACAAAACTTTGTGATGAGAATGAGATTGCTCACAAACTTTTTGGCTGCCAAAACACCTCAACAAAATGGAGTTATTGAAAAGAAAAATTGAACCTTACAAGAAATGTTAAGTCTATACTTGGAGAAAATTCTTTACCAAAACATTTTTGGGACAAAGCTGAAAACACTGCAGTGTTATGTTTTTTTTTTAATAGAGTTCTTTTGAAGTCATTTTTTTTGAAAAATATCTTTTGAACTTTTATTTGATAGAATACTCTAGAATTTAAACATACATGACAGGTTGTATCAAATATACATGAATATGCATAACAAAGTACTTTATATTGTATACTACTAGTTAATATTGCCTATTTCAAAATATTTGGTTATAACTGCCTTATATTGAATATGTGTGATAACTTAAAAATTTGATAGAAAATTGAATAACTGGATATTCCTTGGTTTTTCCTCTAACAACAAGGCTTATAGAGTTTCTAAGAAAAATAACCTTACATGATGAGGAAACTATTCATGTTAGTTTTGATGAATCTTACATTTACTTGGAAAGAAAAGATGAAGATGATGTAGGTACATCTATGAATGACTATCAAACCAATCTTCAAGCACCAACTTTGGAGGATCACACCAATAAGGAAGAAATGATTGTACAAAATCAAGATGACCAACATAGTGGTGACCAAGAGCTCTCAAAGAACCTAAGATATTCAAGAGGGCACCCTAAGGAGCAAATCATTGATGATATCTCCCAAGGAGAAAAAAAATAAGTGGTACTTTATCAATAACTTTATTCTTTTTATTACATATTAGCCTAAAATTATTAATGATGTATTGTGTGATGATTTTTGGATTATTACTATGCAAGAGAAATTAAATCAATTTGAAAGATACAAAATTTGCAAATTCCTAAATCTCATGATCATTCCATTATTGGAACTAAATGGTTTTTAGAAATAAACTTATTGAATCCGGATAAGTTATTAGAAATAAGGTTAAACTTGTTGCCCAAGGATTCAATCAAAAAGAGGGCATTGATTATAATGAGACTTTAGTTCCGGTTAGTAGATTTAAATCAATTAGAATGATTTTGGCATTTGCATGTTTAAAGGTTTCAAACTCTTTCAAATGAATGTCAAAAGTGCTTTTTTAAATGGTTCTATTGAGGAAAACGTTTATGTGGAACAACCACCCGGTTTTGATCATGAAAAGTTTCCTAACCATGTTTTCAAATTATCCAAAGCTTTGTATGATTTAAAACAAGCTCCTAGAGTTTTGTATGAAAAATTGAGTGTTTTTCTTCTTTCAAAAGGATTTTCAAGAGGAAAGGTTGACACTACTATTTTCATAAAACCTCTTGTAACAATGATCTATAAGTTGTCCAAATATATGATACAATTTTTGATGCTTTTAATACTATACTTTGTGATGTGTTTACCAAGTTGATGCAAAGTAAATTTGAAATGAGCATGATAGGAAAACTCTATTTCTTTCTTGGCCTACAAATCAAGAAAACCAAGGATGTCACTTTCATGAATCAAGTTAAGGAATAGGCACTTCTATAAGTTTATTGACAAGAATAAAAACGGTGTCATAGGAGTAGTCAACTACATTTGACAGCAAGTAGAGCCAATATTATATTTGTCATGTGCTTGTGTGCTAGATTTCATCTTGTCCTAAAGAGTTTCATTTGATTGTTGTTAAACACATTATCTATTACCTTATTAATACTCTAAGTGATTATGGTCTATATTTCAAATGTGTGGCTATATTATGTGATAACACTAATGCAATAGATTTGACCATCATACTATTCAACAAACTAGGACAAAGCATATAGAGATCAAACTTCATCTCATTAGATATAATTCTACTAAGGATAATACTTATTTAAAGCATGTTTGCATTCATTGATATCGTTACTAAGTCATTGGCCGAAGAAGGTTTGACCAATCTTAGAAGAAGCTTAGGGATTTCAAAATTCAATAACTAATAAGTATATTCAAGTGTGTAGCTCCAGATGAGGACAAAGAAGCCTAGCATGAGAAAAGGAAAGGGAAAAAGCCAAAGATAGAGAAGAAGGACAAGTATTCAATGAACCAAGAAAGGTTCATGTTCTGCAAAGCATGTCATGGCTGGAGAGATTTGTCACAGTGGAGGCTACTACTGAATTTGATGATTGGACAAAAAGGAACCATAAGACAAAGCCAAGCCACAAGGTGGATGTCATCAAACTATCCGAAATGGGTAATATACTCTCATTTTTTAAATTATATGAGCTGGGCTAGTTTTGCTTGTGTTTGATGAATGCTATTACCTTATTTAGTTTATGGAGTTTTAGCAAATAATAAGGAAGAAAGAGTTGAGTGAGTTGGTAGTAAAGCTATTTAGTGGTATTTTTCAAGAATATCACAAGTTGATTTTTGAGATTGATCATGCATTGATCAATAGAATTTGTGATGTTGAGGATGTTGGGTTTAGGCATTATTCTTCCGGGGGACATTGTTTTATAAGTGAGTTATACTCATATGAAAGAATTGAGAATGCCTATATAAATGAAGAAGCCTCAAGACTAGAAAGGAGAGAGAGAGAGATAAAAGCTTTTTGATGGTTAAAAATATATATATAGTGCTAAAGAAAATAATGGAGCAAGAAGAACAGAAAAATTATTCCCGAAAACAAAGTAAACTTGAATAAACTATCCAATATGGGTAATGTTCTATCTCTATTTGATTATATTGATTGGAGCAATTTTATAGTAGTTGATGAAGAATTTTATACTGCCATTATATATGATTTTCATGCAAATCTTAAAGAAGAGAGAATTGAACATGAGGGGAATAATGTAGTTCAATTGTATTCCTCTAGAGTATATCAAGTGGATTTTGAGTTCAATAATGCCTTAGTGAACATAATTTGTGAGGTAGATGATAATGAGGCAAGGTATTACTCATTGGGACAGCATTGCTTTATTCATGGATTGTTCACAAATGAAAGATTTGAAGAAGCTTTCACAAATGGTAGCCAATTTAGGTCAATTAGGGAAAAGAAAATCAAAGCCTTTGATGCTAGAGGAAGGGTTAAGCATCACATGACTACTACTATGCATTTGGTGATTATGCTTGCCTTGCATGAGCATAGAAGACTAAACTATGGATTCATGGCGTTGAAGCATATGATTAGTGCAAGAAAACCAGCCAACGAAGCCTTACCGTATGGGAGACTATTAACAAGAAAGTGAGGATGTTGAGGAAGAAGAAAATGAAGAAGAAGAAGAAAAAAAAAAGAGGAAATTCTTGCTGAAGAAAGGAAAACCAAAATGAGGCATGAGTTATCTAGTAAGGGGGAGCAACCTTCCACAAAAGAAGACTATTTGACGAGGTACCCTCTATTGAAGGAAAAGAATTTGAAGGTAATAATCTCACTAGAAGTGATACCATAGTTGCCAAAGGTGTTTCAAGAGACATTGAGCAACAATGTAAAGAAAATGAAGAAGATGGACAAATTCTTCGAGTCCTTTGCTCTAACAATTCTTGGCAAATTTGATGATTTAGAAACTAGAGTTAAAAAATATGGAAGGAGATGGCAACAATAAGGATGATAGTAATGACAGTGAAAATTGAGATGGCTATCAATTTGTTGCTAAAGAAGAAGACTAAGATGAAGGAAAAGGCAGTGAAGTACTCCAAGAAAAAGAAGAGCATGAGAATGAAGAAGAAAGAGGTAAAGCCCAAGAGAACAAGCAAGAAGAAGGAGGTGAAGGGAGACAACAAATGAAGGACCCCATCATATAGAGATCAAAGAAACATTGCCATCACGAGCAAACAAATTTGGAAGTGAAGACCATGCGACGACATCCAAGACTAAGCCTTTCTATCCCTAAACTCTATTTTGTTGCTTATTTTAGTTTATGCCTTGATGAACATGTTAAGCTTTAACATTGAAATTTACTTGTGCCTTTCTAAGTCATTATACTATTTTAAAGCTCAATGTGTGAAATTAGTTTGATAAGAGCTTCTTTTGTTTCACTTTTGTTGTCCAAGTACTCTTACCCCACCTTTGATTGATGACAAAAGGGGGAGAAAAAATGTGATGACAAAATGTGTGAAAATATGAAATAGCAGTGGAATTCCTCATGCATGAAGAGAAAATGTGTGAATTTTCTGAAAATCCATGCATATGTCAAGGGGGAGAAAGAATGACTACAAAATGTTCTATGTGCTTTGCTTTGTAAATGTGCTATGTGCTATGTGTTATAGGTTAAAATGTAAAATAAATATGTACTGTGGAAATATTTGGCTGCATTTGAAATTTAAATTGAATATGTTATAATATGTGAGGTTTTGGTTATTTTCTGAGATTTTGGAATATGGTTAAGTTGAGATTGAAATCTTGAACTTGGTTCTTGACTTGACCTATGATTTTGGAATTGATTCATGAAAACAATTGAATGCATGAATCTTGTGGTTTTGCAAAGCTAAACTGAGTGCTATTGTGGACATACATGTTTGAGTACTTCAACATTTCATTTGAAAATGCAAAATCACCTTTTCAAACTTGTTGCAAAAATTTTTGACTTGAAATTCGGATGCATGATTTAAAAATTCGGATGCATCCATATTTGTGGCCAAAAAGCGATCTTTTGTTGTTCAAATTGATTCAAATATGTTTTAATCTCATCCATTATGTTTGAAAAACCTTAGGAAAGATTTATTTCACTTTAAACATTCATTATATTGAGTTTATTGCAGTTTGGACTTGAAATCAAAAAATTCGGATGCGTGTTCTAAAATTCGGATGCATCCATATTTCATTGTCAAAATGTGCTCTTTTGTTGTTCAAATTGATCCAAATATGTTTTAATCTCTTCCATTATATTTGAACAACCTTAGGAACAATTTATTTCACTTCAAACATTCATTATATTGAATTTATTGCAATTTGGACTTAAGATCAAAAAATTCGGATGCAAGGTTTAAAAATTCGGATGCATGTTCTGAAATTCGGATGCATCCATATTTTGTTGCCAAAATGTGCTCTATTGTTGTTCAAAATGATTCAAACTTGTTTTAATCTCTTCCACTATGTTTGAACAACCTTAGGAAAGCTTATTTTCAAAAATTGAAGCTTTCATTTCACTTATTTTACAATTCGGACTTGATATGTCAAAATTCGGATGCATAGCATCTCAAGTCCAAACTTGTTGAAAAATGAGCACAATCTAAGGGGGAGCAATATTAATCTTTTCTGACCTTTAATACCTCTCTTAGAAGTTGTCTTAATGATTAAATGCTATATCTTCTATCCTAGTAGTTGGAAGGAAGGAGGTTAATGGAGGTTGGTTGGGTCATAGGCTCATATTGAGCCTTTTGTAAGTCAATATGCTAAATTGGTTATATTCTATCATTGACATTAATACTTCTTTGTACTACATTGTTTAAATCCATCACATTTTGCATCAAAGTTTGTCATCATCAAAAAGGGGGAGATTGTTAGCCCTAAGGGCAAATCATGTAGTTATGATTAGTTTTGATTAATGACAAACATTGATGAGAACTAATATGCTTGTATGTTGTGTGATAGGATTTGTGGATTAAGAAGTTTGAAGTCTCATTGCCTTGAAGCTAAAATGCAAGAACAACTCCAATATATCAAAGTGATTGAAGATTGAAGAGTTTGTTCAAGATATTAGAAGGCTTTGAAGACATGAAGTGTAGGTTGCATGTGCTTAATAGGTAAACTTTGTAAACCCTACACTCTTAAGCCTTGGAATCTATGAGTTGCAATTGAGAGCACAAAACTTGATTTAAATATTTTCAATGGTTTTGAACTTACCTAAATTATCAAGTTTTCATAAATGGTTTTTGCACATAAAAGGTCTTTAATGACTTATCTTTAAGGCTAGAATATTTTCTAACTTGTTTGAAATGATTTGGATATGTTTTGACAAAGTTTTAAAAATTCGGAAGAAGATTCGGACGCATGCAGAAGAAATTCGGTCGTCCGAATTTTGTGAAGAATTTTTTCTGCACTGTGAACAGTGAACAACGCATGAATAGTAACAATGTGAACAGTGAATAACGCATGAATAGTAACACGATGAACAGTGTACAACGCATGAATAGTAACACTATTCACGTGAACAGTATACTATTCATTTGAACCGTTTACTATTCTTCTAGAGAAATTCGGATGAAGATTCGGACGAAGCTGGAAAATTCGATCGTCCAAATTTTTGTGACCGGTGCATGAATAGTGCATGAACAGTACATGAACAGTACTTTCTGAAAATAGCCGTTACTAGCCGTTTTATGGCTGTTTAAACTGATTTTTGAATTCTATAAAAGCCATAAACTCCAGATTTTTTAGTAGAACTTTGAACTTAACAAATCCTACATGCTCTAACTTGTTTTACATCAAATTGAATTGAAAAGCTCTCAAATTGCCTTGTGCTCAAAGATTGAAATTCAAGATTCCAAAGGCAACAAAGTGTGAAGGTGAAACATTGTGTAATCATCTACCAACAAAGTGGTAACATCTTACGCACTCTCTTTTCTTCTCTCAATTGTGTTTTCTACTAGCTCATTGCAAGGTTATCTTGTGACATAAAACCCTTTTGTGTTAGGGTGAGCCATAGACTAGATTAATCAAGGTTGTAGTGTAAAACCCGTGTGAGGGTGAGCCTTAGATTAGATTAGTCTTGAGGTTGTCTTTAGATATAAAACCCTTGTGGAAGGGTGAACCTTGTTTGTATAATTACTAGAAGAGGTTGTGAGTGTAAAACCATAGTGTGGTTAGCCTCTTATGTAATTGTTGAACTTGAGCTTATAGTGGATTGGTTGAAATCCTTGAGTGTAGACTCAAGGTAGTGGATGTAGATCTTGGAGAGATTGAACCACTATAAATCGTGTGTTCATTTTCTTATAGCTTTATTTATTTACATACTCATGTTATTATTACTTATTGATTGTTGTTGATTGATTGGTTGTAGTTTGATGATATTATCTTAACCATCACATCACATATAAACTTGAAGCTTGTGGAATTAAAGAAGAGCTTTTATTAAGGCAAAGGATTTGTAAAAAGGGAAAAGATTTCGATAATTAGCCTAAGACCTAATTCACCCCCCCTCTTAGGTCTTACAGGGATTTATGCTCAAATTAATACCACTAGTATTATCACATAAGATAGGTACACATTTGAAATCTAAGCCAAAATCAAGTAGAGTGTGCTTCATCCATAGCACTTGAGCACAACAATTACGGATAGCGATATATTCGACTTTGACAGTAGACAACAACACATAAACTTGTTTCTTGCTATACCAAGACACAAGACAAACCAATAAATTGACAATGACCACTTGTACTCTTACGCATGACTTTGCATCCAACACAATCTGCATCAGAATAAGCAATAAGTTCAAAGAAAGATGATTTTGTAAACCAAACACCATAATCAAGAGTATCAATGAGATAACGAAGAATACGCTTAATGGCAATTAAATGAGACTCTTTTGGATAAGATTGAAATCTAGCACATAAGCACATGTCAAACATAATATCCAGTCTACTTGTGGTAAGATAAAGTATTACCTCTATATACATTTTCATCAACAATTTTACCTTTCTCATCTTTGTCAAGCTTGAGTGATGAACTCATAGGTGTGCGAATCCTTTTGCTTGGTCCATTCCAAATCTCTTCAATAACTCCTTGGTATATTTAGCTTGATTCATAAAGGCACCATCCTTGGTTTCCTTGATTTGTAGGCCAAGAAAGAAGTTGAGTTCTCCCATCATGCTCATTTCAAATTCACTTTGCAACAACTTGGTAAACTCCTCACAAAGAGATACATTAGTAGCACCAAATATGATATCATCTACATAAATTTACACAACTAAGAGATCATGATTGCCAGAGGTTTTTATAAAGAGGGTTATGTCAACCTTTCCTCTTAAAAATCCATTTGAAAGTACAAAACCACTTAATATTTCAAACCATATAAAGCTTTCGATAGTTTGAAAACATAAATCAAAAATTTTTTATGTGCAAAACTGGGGACGGGGGTGTGTTCTACATAAATTTCTTCATTAATAAAACCATTTAGAAATGCAGTATTCATATCCATTTAAAACAACTTAAAACCTTTAAAGCAAGCAAATGCCAAAAGCATTCTCACAGATTCAAGTACAGCTACCAAAGCAAAAGTTTCATCATAGTCAATACCCTCTTCTTAATTAAATCCTTGTGCAACAAATCTAGCCTTATTTCTAACAATTTCTCCAAATTCATTTAGTTTGTTTCTAAAAGCCCATTTTGTACCAATAACGGGGTGATCATGGAGTCTTGGAACAAGAATCCAAACTTTGTTTCTCTCAAATTGATTTAGTTCCTCTTCAATGGTAACAATCCAAAAATCATCATACAAAGCATCATCAATGTTTCTAGGCTCAATGTCAGATAAAAGGGCAAAGTTATCGCTAAAATACTGCCTTGGTTTAACACCTAGGAGACATTACCAATGATTTGCTTCTTAGGGGCCCCTCTTGCATATCTTAGGTCTTTGGGAAGCTCTTGGTCACCACTAGATTGATCATCTTGTTCTTGCTCAATCATCATTTCTTCAATGGGATGATCTTCTAAAGTTGGTTCTTGAAGATGAGTTTGACTATCATTCATAGTAGTGCCTTCATCCTCATAATCTCTTCTTTCCAAGTAAATGTTACATCCATAAAGCTCACATGTATGGTTTCCTAAACATATTAAGTTCTCCTATTGTGAACTCTATAAGCCTTTTTTGTTCGATGAATAACCAAGAAATATGCCTTCATCCGATTTTCTATCAATATAAAGCACTTGCAACAAAATACTTTAAAATAGGCAATTGAGGGAGTTCTACCAAATAAAAGTTCAAAAGGTGTTTTCTTAAAAATGGTTTCAAAAGAACCCTATTCATAATATAGCAAACGGTATTTACAACTTTGATCAAAAAATATTTTGGTAAAGAATTTAAAAAAATCATAGACCTAACCATTTCTTGCAAAGTTTGAATTTTCTTTCAACAATCCCATTTTGTTGAGGTGTTTTGGCAGCCAAAAAGTTGTGAACAATTCCATTCTCATTATAAAGTTTTGTAAAATCTTAATTGTAAAACTCTCCCCGTTATCACTTCTAATAGAAATCAAATTGCTATCAACTGAGGTTTCAACCTTTTTGAAAAGTATAACAAATTCATGAAATGCTTCATCTTTTTGTGATAAAAAGTGTACCCAAGTGAATCTTGAAAAATCATCAACAATAACATATGCATACCTCTTACCATCAAGACTAGTGGTCTTCATTGGTCCAAATAAATCCATATGAATAAGTTCACGGGGTTTTGAAGTAGAAACCATTTTATTGGGTTTGGAAGATGTTTTTTTTTCATATTGACATGCATCACAAATGCAGTTTCTTTTCAAAACATATTTTAGGCAAACCTCTCACCGAATCTTGTGAAGAAAGTTTGTTCAACAAATCCATGTTCACATGACCTAATATTCTATGTCAAAGATACCCATCATTATATCATGAACGCAAGGCATTTAACATCACTGGCAACAAGCTCATCAAGATATTGCACATATACATTGCCAGCCCTATTTGTAACAAAAATGGTTTTGCCACTTACACTATCAAAATAGTACAAGTATCACATTTAAACTCAACTTTGCATCCATTGTCACACAATTGGCTAATACTAAGCAAGTTGTACTTCAAATCATCAATGGGCAAAACTTGTTTAATGAGAGGGGAAGATCCTTTACCGATATTACCTACTCCAAGAATTCTTCCTTTCTTCTTGTCACCAAAGGTAACAAATCCATCATTTGTGGCTTGAAGTTCACTAATGAGTAAAGCATTCCTCGTCATATCTCTTGAGGATCCACTATCAAGAAACCACTTAGTGGCCCTTGATCTTGGGGAAAGATATACGTACATCAAATGAGAGGAAGTGACTTTTGGTACCTACATTTTCTTGAGTCCAAGTGGGTTAGTAATAGTTCTCTTAGCTCTCCAGATGGTTTTAACACCACTTTCTATCTTTCTTACACATAACATCTAGTGGTGTTGTGCCCATGTCTACAACAATAAGTGCAACAAGTATGAGGCATAATGGTACATGCATCCTTAACAAGAAAATTTTATATTTGGAAACATTGTTCACATAATTGTAGCCAAGACCATTTTTCACAAATGAAGATCTTTGAGTTCCGAGTAGTTTGTCAAGATTGTCTCTACCATTTGTAAACTTTTAATCTCATAAGATGAGATCATCAACTTTCTTTTTCAAACTATCATAGTCAACTATCATTTTGTCAAGAGAGAAAATTTTTACATAAAGAGATTTGTTCTCAAGAGACATGTTTTACAAGGAAAAATTTTAAAATTCCTTTTCAATATTCAAACAATCAATGGATTCATTCAATTTTTTGTTTTCACAAAATAGTTTTGAATTTTCATTCAACAATTCATGAATTTTGAATCTCATCTCTTTGTTTCTTTTTGAAACCGTTTTTATTGTACCACATCATTCGTAGCCATTAAACATACACTTGCTCTCTCTTCATTGTCATCTCCATTTCTTCATTGGAATGTTGATCACAAGTGCCAAATAGTCCCTTTCCTTTCTTGAGATATTCCTTCTTCTTAAGTTTGGCTTCTCTCTACTTTTCCAATGCTTTAGGGTAATCGGCAACAAGGTGCTCAGTACTCTTGCATCCATAGCATTGAGGTTTGAATAATGAAAATGATTGTCCACCTTTCTTCGAAGGTCTTTTCTCCTTTTTCAAAAATCCCTTTTTGTAGAATTTCTTGAACTTTCTCACTACCATTGCCATCTCATCTTCTTCTCCATCTTTGTCTTCATCACTTGATGATTCCTCTTGCTTACTAGGATTGCCAGAGGCCTTAAGTACAACTCCCTTTCTTCTCTTCTCTTCGTCTTCAAGATCATTTAGTCTCTTGATTTTCATATCATGTGTAAGCAATGATTCAATAATCTCTTCAAGAGGAAGAGTCTTCTAGTCTTTTGATTCTTCAATGGCAAGAGTCTTTGGTTCCCAAGACTTGGGTAGAGCATCAAATATCTTTCTATTGTGTTCTCCAAGTGAATAATTTTTTTCAGAGGACTTTAAACCATTGGAGATGTTGGTAAATCTAGTGAACATATCACTAATGTTCTCTCCTTGCCTCATTGTCAATAGCTCATAATCTATTATTAGCATTGCAAGCTTTGACTGCTTCACTTGATTAGTCCCTTCATGCATTACTTGAAGAAGTCTCAACATACCATGATTGGTGTCGCATCCACTCACTCGGTTGTATTCGTTCACATACAATGCATCACTCAATATATTCATAGCTTGTAGTTCAATACCATTTTTCTTGAGTCACTTTCATCATATTCATCCATTGGCTTTGGTTCCCTAGTGATTCCATTAGCTTTCTTCCTCATTGGTATGTGAGGACCTTTCTCAATGATATTCCACAAATGAAAATTAATGGAAAAAATATACATCTTAATTCTAGATTTTCAAAATATATAATTTGTTCCATCAAACAAAGGAGATTTATTTGTGGAAGACCGTTCCAAATAAGGTAAGTTTGAAACATTACCCATAAGATCTTAACTTCTAAGTTGTAAAACCACACAAAGAAGCCCTTGTATTGATACCAATTGAAAGACCTAAGAAGGGTTTGAGTTAGGTCTTTGACTAATTTTCAAAATCTTTTTCCTTTTAGCAAACTTAGTTTGGAAGTGATAAGAACTCAAGTTCTCAAAGAGATTTTAATGGACACTATAAATGAACAAGGCAAGAAGAACAAGGAACACACAAGAAATTTATAGTGGTTTGATCTCTTCAAGATCTACATCCACTACCTTGAGTCCACACTCAAGGATTTCAAACAAGTAGCTACAGAAATTGTTAATAAAGGTACAAGAGAGGTACACCCAATAAGGCTTTTATACTCCAACCTCTTATAAACACAATGATCAAGGCTCACCCTATCAAAAAGGGTTTTACATCCTCAAGAAAACCTTGAATAAACAAGTATATGAAGAGATAAAGAAAGATATTACCAACAACTTGGTAGATGATGACAAAAGCTAGCACCACTTCAACTTTTTGTCTTTGGAATCTTGAATAGTCACTTGACGCACAAGACAAAAGAGAGCTTTTTGATATTCAAATGATTTTAAAGTATAAAGATTCTTAAAGTGTTCAAAAACTACTCAAAAATTTGAAGTTTATGGCTTTTATATGATTTGAAATTCAATTTCAACGTTCAAATAACTGCTAGTAATAGTAAAGTTCGATCAACCAAACTTGGACTATACATCTGAATGATCGTTGGAACTTCTCTGTTTATCATGCTACCAGGATAAATTTAGTCGATCGAATATTGACATATGCGTCCGAATAGTAGTCTGAATTTCTTTGAAAATTTAGCAGCCAAGGTTCCCGTTCAAATGTTTGAACTAGAGTCTGAACTTTTCAAACTTTGTCAAAATATTTGGAAACTAACTACAACAAGTTTGAAATTATTTTAGACTAAAATATAAGTCAAAAAAGCTTTTAAACTGTAAGTTGTTATCAAATATGTGGTAAATCAAGAATCATCAAAGCCTTTTAAGGTTTAAAAACCAAGTTTTTTCTCCCTTAGGTATTTTATAGATTCCAAGGACAAGAAGTGTAGGGTTTACAAAAAGGTACCTATTAAACAAAGGCAAACATATACTAGTGTCTTCAAAGCCTTCAATCTTCTAGGTCAAGCTCCATATTCTTGCTCCTTTGAGTAGTCCTTAGCATTATAGCTCCGAGGCAATGAGAACACTTGGCTTCTTAATCCAAAAATCCTATCCCACAATTAATATATAAATTAGTCATCATCGCTGTTTGTCATTAATCAAAACTACTAGATTTACCCTTAGGTCTTACAGTAAATTTGATAGAAAATCAAATAAGGGTATTTTTCTTGGTTATTCATCTAGGAAAAAAGGCCTATAGAATCTATAACAAATGAGCCTTATGTGTTGAAAAATCATTCATGTGAGCTTTGACGAATCTAACATCTTTTTGAAAGAGGAAATAAAGATGGTGTAAGTACCTCAATGAATGATTAATTTATCTTCAAGCATCAACTTTAGAAAATCATGCCAATGAGGAAGAAATTATTGAACAAGAACAAAAAAGCCAACCTAGCGATGACCAAGTGCTTCTCAAAGATCTAAGATATGTAAGAGGTCATCCTAAGGAGTAAATCATTGGTGATATCTCCCAAGGAGTTAAAATAAGGCAATATTTCATTGACAACTTTGCTATTTTATCTCATATTGAGCCTAAAAACATTGATGATGCCTTGTGTGATGATTTTTGGATTATTGCTATACAAGAGGAACTAAACCAATTTGAAAAAAGTAAAGTTTGGAAACTTGTCCCAAGTCCCCATGATCACCTTGTTATTGGTACAAAATGGGTATGAATCTGGAGAATTTGTTAGAAACAAAGCTAGACTTGTTGCCCAAGATTCCATCAAAAAGAGGACATTGATTATTTTGAAACTTTTGCTCTAGTAGCTAGACTTGAATCCATAAGAATGCTTTTGGCATTTGCTTGTTTCAAAGGTTTTAAACTATTTCAAATGGATGTCAAGAGTGCAATTTTAAATGGTTTTATTGATGACAAATTTTATGTGGAACAACCTCCCGGCTTTCCCAATCATGTTTACAAGCTATCCAAAGCTTTATATAGGTTGAAACAAGCTCCTAGATCATGGTATGAAAGATTAAGTGGTTTTCTAATTTCAAAAATATTTTCAAGAGGAATGGTTGACACAATGCTTTTTATAAAAACTTCTTGCAATAATAATCTCTTAATTGTGCAAATATATGTGGATCATATCAAATTTGGTGCTACATGTATACCTCTTTGTCATAAGTTTGCCAAGATGATACAAAGTGAATTCAAAATGAGCATGATAGGAGGACTCAACTTCTTTCTTAGCCTTGAAATAAAGCAAACCAAGGATGACACCTTCATAAATCAATCAAAATATACCAAAGAGCTATTGAAGAGATTTGGAATGGATGAAGCTAAAGGTATTGGTACAGCTATGAGTTCATCAACCAAACTTGACAAAGATGAAATAGGTAAAAAAGTTGATGGAAAGATGTTTAGAGGTATGATTGGAAGCTTAATTTATCTTACCGCTAGTAAAATGGATATTATGTTTGTCACGTGTTTATGTGCTAGATTTTAATATTATCCTAAAGAGTCTCACTTAATTGTAGTTAAATGTATAATTCATTACCTCATTGATATACATGACTATGGGCTTTGGTTTACTAAATCTTCTAGCTTTGAACTAATTGCTTATACAGATGCCGACTATGCCAGATACAAAGTCGAGCATAAAAGTACTACTGTTCATTGTCAATTTCTTGGTAGTTGTTGTACTCAAGTACTATGGATGAAGCACACTCTACTTGAGCTTCTTTTAGATTTCGAATATGTGCCTATCCTGTGTGATAATAGTAGTGCTATTAACTTAACAATGAATCCTATCCAACATTCTAAAACTAAGCATATAGAGATCAAACATCAATTTATTTGTGATCATGCTGAAAAAAGTGGTATATATTTAGATTATGTGTGTCCTAATGAAAAGTAGTTGACATTTTCACTAAACCATTGGTCGAGGAAATGTTTTACTACCTTAGAAGAAGCTTGGGAACATCAAAATTTCATTACTTATGTGTGTGTTCAAGTGTAGGAAGAACAAGTAAAATTCGGATGCATGCCCTGAAAGTCAGATGTCTAAACTGCATCTTTGAGGATTTTAGACAGAAAAATTTGGATGCAATTTCAGATGCATGACCAAAAATTCGATTGTCCAAATTTGTTGAAGGTGAGAAGTGTTTAAGAAGTTCAAATGCAAGTTCAAAGGCAAACCAAAAAATTCGGTTGCCCGAAGTAGGCTATTTCAGATTCTAAAAGGGTTTTAATCGTCATTCCCATCTTTTTTTTCAAAATTCTTCATCCAAACTCCTCTATCTTCTCTAAATCCATAAAACCTACCTTCATCCAAACACAAATTTCATCATCATTTCACCAATTTCTCTTGAAATCTTCCATATTTTTGTGCTCTATGCCCTAGAATTCCTTTGGAACTCACTCCATATCATAAAAATCCATCATGGTGAGATCAAAGAGAGCAAACATTGGCAAAAATAAAGGGAAACGTGAAGCAACTAGATAATGGACTGATCTTGTACAAACCAAAAAGGACTCGTGTTCCTCAAGCACCATCCGAAGAGGAAAAGTTTGTTTCTATGAAGTCAGGACACAAGATGAACATGGAGAAATTCACCGAAAAAGGTAATATGCTTTCTCTGTTTGGAGCTATAGGGTGGAGTAACTTGTTGGTAGTTGATGATGATTACCACCCCTCTCTAGTTTATGAATTCTATGCAAATCTTAAGGAATAAAGAATTGAACACATTAGAGGTAATTTTGTGCAGTGATACTCATTTAGAGTATCACAAGTTGATTTTGAATTCAATGATGCTGAAAGACCTAAGAGGTGGTGAATTAGGTCTTTGGCTAATTTTCAAAATCTTTTCTAGTTTTGCAAAACCATTGCCTTAATAAAAGCTCTTCTTCAAATTCATAAACTTCAAGTTTATATGTGATTTAAAAAGAATGATTGAGATAAGATGATCAAACAATAGAACCACAACCAATCAATCAATAATTAAGAACAAATGATAGTAACAACATATGTAAGCAAGTAAAGCAATAAAGAAATGAACACATGTTTTATAGTAGTTTGATCTCTCCAAGATCTACATCCACTACCTTCAGTCCACACCCAAGGATTTCAACCAATTCACTAAATGCTCAAGCCAATCAATTACAAAAGAGGCTCACCCTTCAATGGCTTTTACCATAATAACCTCTTTTCAATCCAACAAACAAGGCTCACCCTTATCACAAAAGGGTTTTATGTCACTAGACAACCTTGAATCAATCACAATAAGAATGTAAAGATAGAGTTCGAATGTTACCAACACTTCTTTGTGGATAAATACAATAGCTAGCACCACTTCACCACTTGCCTTTGGAAACCTTTGAGCACAAGGAAATTTAAGAACTTTCCAAATAACTCTGATGTAAAACAAGTTAGAACTTCTTAGATTTCAAAAGATTAAAGATCTATACAAAAATCTGAAGTTTGTGATTTTTATAATGTTTAAAAATCAACTCTAACGTTCAAAAAATGGCTAGTAACGGCTAGTTTCTGAGGAGTTTAGATGTCCGAATTTGATCCTCTGCATTCGAACTTGCATATGAATTTTTTTTGAAAAAATAGTAGTTACTGTTCACTATGCAAGAAAATTTTGGACAACCAATTTTTATCCTACAACCGAACTTGCATCCGAATTTTACAAACTTTGTCAAAACATATTCAAACCGAACAGGTTGAAAACATTCTAGCCTCAACGATAAATCATTAAAGACCTTTTAAGTGCAAAACCCATTGATGAAAACTTGGTAATTCAAGTAAGTTCAAAACTATTGAAAGTTTAAAATCAAGTTTTGTGCTCTCAAAAGTTAACTAGAAGATTCCAAGACTAAAGAGTGTAGGGTTTACAAGGTTTAACTCTTAAGCGTAAGACCACCTACACTATATATCTTCAATGCCTTCAATTATGTTGAATCATCTCTTTTATCTTCAACCATTTTGGTAACCTTGAGTTGTTCTTGCACTTTAGCTTCAAGGCAATGAGACTTGTATTCTTCTCAATCCAAAAATCCGATCACACAACAATTAAACACATTAGTCTATAACAAGGTTAATCAATATTATTTCCATAGGACATTCATATGGTGATCATGCTTGCACTCTATGAGCAAAGATGAATAAACTTCGGTATATGGCCTTTGAAGACATATGATGAGAGCAAGGAAGATGGAGAACAAGCATTACCTTATGGGAGATTGCTCACAAGGATATTCAAGCACTTCCAAGTTCAACTTCCGGGAAAAGGCCTAACCATCAAGAGTAGATGCATTTACATAAATGAATCCCTCAAGAGAATTCAACTAACTCTAGATGATGATGGTGTATAAATATCCAAACGAGAGGCTCCCTTAAAGAATTAAAAAAGATAGAAGAGAGTGAACATGTGAACAATGAAGAAGTGAAAGATGAAGAGATACAAGCAAGAGAGATGGAGACCAAGAAAAGGAATGATAAACTAAGTGGGGAGAGGGGGGAGCAAACTCCCACCAAAAGGAGATTATTTGAAGATGAACCAATGCCTCAATCACAGTCCAATGAAGAAAATGATTTTGGTGATGAGAAGATCACTCGAGGAGACACCATATTTGCCAAGCTCTTCTAAGAGGCCTTCAACAACCACAACAAATAAATGGGGAAAATGTATAAGTTTTTTGAGAGTTTTGCTCCCATGGTCCTTGGAAAGCTTGACAGGTTGGAGACAAGGGTAAGAAATATAGAAGACTCTTAAAGAGAAATTCTCAAAGCAGTGAAGGAACTTCCAAACCTCAAGAGGGTGAAGAGAAAGATGATAAAGATGAGGTGGAAAATAATGATGAAGAATATAAAGAGAAGAATGATAAAAATGATGATGAGAAGAAAGAAGGACATAGTGATAAGGATGATGATGACGACAATGGAAATGAGTTTGAATTGGTAGCTAGAAATCATGAAAGAGATGAAGAGGGACAAGGTAATTAAGGGATGCAAGAAGTAAAAGGAGATGGTAATGAGAAAGAACGAACCAAGTGGAATGAAGAAGGCAAGCAAGAGGAAGGTGGTGAAGAAAGAGAGTTCATTGAGAGGACCGAGATTACTTCCCCTTGCAAAATGTTATGTGATTGATATGTGCTTGATATATGTTGCTTTCAAAATTGTATGAAATGTGGCTGATATGTTTTGGGTTGATGTTGGCAAAAAGGATTTAAGTTGCTAATGTACCTTGTAGTTAAGTATTTGAAATGTTGAATTGCAAACTTGATTGAGTGCAAATATGGTCATATATGCATCATGGATGCTTTTGCACCTATGTAATTTATTTGAAATTGAAAAGTTCAACCTTTAAAATTTAGACTAAAAATTCAGACTTCAAATTCAGACGCAATCCCAAAATTCAGACGCATCCAAATTTTCTTACCAAAAAGTGATTGCAGTTGTCCAAACTGTTCAAGAACTATCTCAAATTTTCCTACTATGATTGGACAACCATAGGAATGCTTATTTGCCAAAAATACACCCTTTACCCTATGTATTTTGCATTTCAGACTTGAAAATTCAAAATTTGAACTTACAATATTTCAAATCCAAACAAAAAATGAGCACAATCTACGGGAGAGCTTTAAAATTTCTAGTATCTATTGAGTTAAACTAATCAATATGAAATGGCACTCAGTTCATTCTTTTATCTTTTATATTAGAAAAACAATTTAGTTTTTTATTGATATTAAGATTTACATTTGTTGTATTAACTTTGATTTGTGAAATATTATTGAGAAAGGGCCCATGTATACCTATGAAGTTGAAGACTGATGGGATTATAAGATAACCAAAGATGATTGAAGAATTTGTTGAAAATGATTCAAAGAAGAAGACTTTAAATTATCAAATCATGAACACTCATTGGATTTAAATGAGTACAAAAGGGTGAGTTGATGTGACACCGGTCATGATATGTTGAAGCTAGTTGAAGTCACTCGTGATGAAGAAAGAATAAATGTGTGCTTCATGGCTATGAAAAATGAGATACAACCCACTGCATCTACCTCTACTCCTTGTGATGATAATGTTGATGATCCGAGTGATCTACTTGTTGCCATGTATGAAGAATTAAAAAAGATTTGATAAAGAAACAACGACATGAGATTGAAAGTTGATAAATTGTTAAATGACAATTCAAAATAGTTTTGTGAAAATAAAAAGCTTCTTAATTCTATTGAATACTTGAATATTGAAAAAGAAGTTTTAAATATCTCTTTAGAAAACATGTCCTATGAAAAAAATATTCTTTGAGAAAAGATTTCTCTTGAAAAAATTGAAAGACCTAAGAGGGGGTGAATTATCTTTTCGTAAATATAGTTTGGAAGAGAATTGAAATCAAGTTCACAAGAAGATATTCAAGTTAACACAATGAATTCCAAAATAAAGAGAAGAGAAAAGATCACACAAGCAATCTATAGTGGTTCGATCACACAAGATCTACATCCTCTACCTTGAGCCCTCACTCAAGAATTTCAAACAATTTCAACTATAACAATAGTTATACAAGACACAAGGGTTTTACTCCACAACCTCTTTTTACTTGCAACAATCAAGGTTCACCCTCTCAAAGGGTTTTATATCCTTAAGAAAACCTTGAAGAAAGCAATTAGATGAAGTAAGAGAGAAGGATATTACGAATAACTTGGTAGATGATGACAAATCTAGCTCCACTTCACCTTTTTGTCTATGAAATCTTGAAAAGCAACTTTTATGCACAAGACAAAAGAGACCTTTTTGATATACAAATGATTGGGAAGAGTAAAGATTCTTAAAGGCTCAAAAACTTCTCAAATTATTGAAATTTATGGCTTTTATAGGGTTTGAAATTCAGTTTCGACGTCCAAATAATGGCTAGTAACAGCTATTAACAGTAAAGTTCGATCGATCGAATGTGGACTCCTGTGTCTGAATGATCATCCAAGCTTCTCCGTTTACCAAGCTACTAGGATACATTTAGTCTACCAAATTTGGACATAAGCATCCGAATGGTCGTTCGGATTTCTCTGGAAATTTAGTAGCAAAGGTTTTTAGTTCAGACGTCTGAATTATTTAAACTTTGTCAAAATATTTGGAAATCAAGTACAACAAGTTTGAAATCATTTTGGACTATAAGGTAGCTCTTTTTAAGAATTTTTTAAACCACAAGCCATTGCCAAGAACTTGGTAAAACATGTATAATGAAAACCTTTTAAGATTGAAAACCAAGTTTTGTGCTCTCTTGTAAATTCTTTAGATTCCAAAGACAACAAGTGTAGGGTTTACAAAGAATATATCTATTAAGCAAGTGTAAAGCTACACTAAGCCTTCAAAACCTTCAATCCTTAGGACATGCTCTATGTACTTTAGTTCTTTCAGCACATTTGAGTTGTCCTTAGCACCTTATCTTCAAGGCAATGAGACTTCTCAGCTTCATCCAAGAATCCTATCACACAACAATTACTCAAGGTAACTCATATCAATGTTTCTCATAATCAAAACTATAAGATTTGCCCTTAAGGCTAACAAAAGTACTTGTTGATCATGAAACTTTGAAAAAGAAGGTTAATGGTCTTACTTCATGAGTTGAAAAATTTACAAAAGGAAGGGACAATCATGATAAAGTTCTTGGAGCTCAGAGAGATCTCCACTTATAAAAAATGATCTTGGTTACAACTATGTAAACAATGTACCTAAATATAAAAACTTCTTTGTTGGAACTGCTTTTGCTTCCATGCCTCATACTTATTGTACTTATATGGAAGACATGCACATAAAGCCACTAGATGTTATGTGAAAAGAAAAGTGAAAAATGGTGTTAAAACCATTCGGAGAGTAAAGGTGAATCATTACTAACTACCATGGGTACCAAATGTTACTTCCTCTCCTTTAGTGTAGGTACACTTCCCTCCAAGATCACGTGCCACTAAGTGGTTTCTTGATAGTGATTGCTCATGATATATGAAAGGAAATGCCTCTCTTGTAAGTGAGCTTCAAGGTACAAATGAAGGCTTTGTTACATTTGCTCACAAGAAAAAAAATGAAGATTCCTAGGTTTAGGTAATATTGGTAAAGGTTCTTCCCCTCTAATCAAACAATTATTACTTATTGATGACTTGAAATATAACTTTCTTACTATTAGTAAATTGTGTGATAATGGATGCAAAGTTGAATCTAAATGTGATACATGTACCATTCTTAATAAGGTGAGTAGTAAAACTATTTTTGTTGCAAATAGAGTTGGAAATGTATATGTGTTATATCTTGATTAGCTTGTTGTTGTGATATTAAATGCCTTGCCTTTTATGATAATGATGGTTATTGGTCATGTTAGCATGGATTTGTTAAACAAACTTTCTTCTCAAGAACTTGTTTGTGGTTTGCCAAAAATGCATTTTAAGAAATATTATCTTTGAGATGCTTGAAATATGAAAAACAAACAAAAAAATATTTCAAACCCAAAAAATGGTTTCTGCCTCAAAACTTCTTGAGCTTGTTCATTTGAATTTATTTGGACCCATGAGGACTTTGGTGGAAAGAGTTTTGCATATGTAATAATTGATGGTTTCTCAAGATTCACTTGAATACTCTTCTTACCCAAAAAGCTAAAGCCTTTAATGAATTTGTAAAACTTTTAAAAAAAGTTCAAACCTTCCTTGATTACATATTGATTTCTATTAGAAGTGACAATGGGAGAGAATTTTACAATCAAGACTTTACAAAACTTTGTGATGAAGTATTTCACACAACTTTTCGGCTGCCAAAAGTTGAAAGGAAAAATCAAACCTTGCAAGAAATGGCTAGGTCTATGCCTTACAAAAATTCTTTACCAAAGTTTTTTTGGGCTGAAGCAAACACCGCATGCTATGTAGAGTTCTTTTAAGACCATTTGTAAGAAAAATACCTTTTGAACTTTTCTTTGGTAGAACTCCATCAATTTCATACTTTAAAGTGTTTGGTTGTAAATGCTTTATCTTGAATACTCGTGAAAACTTAGATAAATTTGATAGAAAATTGGATGAAGCATTTTCCTTGGTTATTCCTCAAATAAAAAAGGGGCTATCGAGTCTATAATAAAAGAACTTTATGTGTTGAAGAAACCATTCATGTGAGCTTTGATGAATCTAACATCTATCTTGAAAGAAGAGATAAAGATAATGTAGGTACCTTAATAAATGATGATCAAACTCATCTTCAAGCACCAACTTTGGAAGATCATACCAATGAAGAAGAAATGATTAACAAGAACAAGAAAGCCAACCTAGTGGTGACCAAGAGCTCCCAAATGATTTAAGATATGCAAGAGGCCACCCTAAGAGCAAATCATTGGTGATGTCTCCCAAGGAGTTAAAACAAGGCAATAATTCATTGATAACTTTGCTCTTTTATTTTATGTTGAGCCTGAAAATATTAATGATGTGTTGTGTAATGATTTATGGACTATTGATATGCAAGAGGAACTGAACTAATGTGAAGGAAACAAGGTATGGAATCTTGTCCCAAGACCTCATGATCATCCCGTTATTGGTACAAAATTGATCTTTAGAAACAAATTAAATGAATCCAATGAAGTTGTGACAAATAAAGCTAGACTTGTTGTCCAAGGATTCAATCAAATTGATTATGATGAAACATTTTCTCTGGTAGCTAGACTTGAATCCTTAAGAATGCTTTTGGCATTATCTTATTTTAATGGTTTTAAACTATTTCAAATGGATGTCAAAAGTGCCTTTCTAAATGGTTTATTGATGAAGAAGTATACGTGGAACAACCTCCTAGTTTTACTCATGAAGAATTTCCAAATTATGTTTTAAACTCGCTAAAGATTTATATGGTTTGAAACAAGCTCCTAGAGCTTGGTATGAAAGATAAGTGGATTTATACTTTCAAAAGGATTTCAAGACGAAAAGTTGACAGAACTTTTTTTTATAAAAAGCTCTTGTTACAATGATCTTTGATTTTACAAATCTATCTGGATGATATTATTTTTTGTGGTACTAATATATCTCTTTGTGATGAGTTTGCTAAGATGATGCAAAGTGAATTTGAAATGAACATGATGGGAGAACTCAACTTCTTTCTTGGCCTTCAAATCAAGCAAACCAAGGATGGCACATTCATCAATCAAGCAAAATACACCAAAGAGCAACCAAAGAGGTTTGGAATGAATAAGGCTAAGAGAATTTTTACGCCTATGGGTTCATCAACCAAGCTTGATAAAGATGAAAAAGGTAAAAATGTTGATGAAAAGGTATATAGAGGTATGATTGGTAGTATACTCTATCGAACCATTAGTAAACCCAATATTATGTTTGTCGTGTGCTTATGTGCTAGATTTCAATAAAGTCCTAAAGAATTTCATTTGATTCCCATCAAACATATTCTTCGTTTTCTCTTTTATTGCATGACTATGGACTTTGGTTTACTAAATCTTCCTGTTTTAAACTTATTGCTTATACGGATGCTCACTATGACGAATACAAAATCCAGCATAAGACTACTAGTAGTCATAGTCAATTCATTGATAGTTGTCTTGTCTCTTGGTATAGCAAGAAATAAGCTTTTGTGTCAATATCTACCGCGAGGCCGAATATATCAACACCCGTATTTGTTACGCTAAGTGTTATGGATGAAGCACACTTTACTTGACTTTGGTTTTGAATTCAAATGTGTACCTATTTTGTGTGATAACACTAATGCTACAAACTTAACAACCAATCCCATCCAACATTCAAGAACTAAGCATGTAGAAATTAAATATCATTTTGTTGGTGATCATGTTGCTAAAAGTGATGTGTGCTTAGATTATGTTTGCACTAATAACCAATTTGCTGACATCTTTACTAAGTCATTAGCGTGTGGAAAGGTTTTCCTATCAAAGAAGAAGCTCCAAAGTATCAAAATTCCATTTCTAATGTTTGTATTCAGGAGTAGAAAAAATAGGTAAAATTCAAACGTGGTATTCAGATGCATGCTCAAAAATTCAATAGTCCAAATTGGATTCCAAAAATTCCATATAGAAAAATTTGGACACAAGACCAAAAATTCGGTCATTCAAATTCGCCGAAGTTGAGACTATTCAAGATGTTCAGGTGCAAGTTCGCATGCACAACAAAAAATTTGGTTGTCCGAGTTAAGAAATTTCAGCAATTTTAAAAGAGTTTAAACAACAATTTTCTTCATTTCCCTTAAATTTCCTCAACCGAGTTCTCTCTTCTCTTAGAGCCCAAAAAACCCTCATACGTCCAAATCAAATTTCACCAGCATTTCACCATTTTCTCTTGAAATCCTCCATATTTTTGTGCTGTAAACCCTAAATTTCCTTTAAAAATCACTTCATGTCATAAAAATCCATCATGATGAGATCAAAAAGAGCTAATGTTGGAAAGAGAAAGGAAAAAGAATGCAAGTAGATAGTTGGCCAATCATAAATGAACAAAGAAGGATTCGAGTTCCTCAAGCATCCTTTGAAATAGATAGATTCGTCTCAACCAAGCTGGGGTTGAGCGAAATCGAAAGATCATCCCCATGCACAAGGTTGATTTGGAGAAATTTACTGGAATGGGTAATATTCTATCACTCTTTGGTGCTATTGGATAGAGTTGTTTGTTAGTTGTTCATGATGATTCTTACCTGTAATCTCTAAGGGCAAATCTTGTAGTTATGATCAATGACAAACATTGATATAGGCTAACTTAAGTAATTATTGTGTGATAGAATTTTTGGACTGAAGAAACAAAATGATCTCATTGCCTTGGTGCTAATATGAAAAGGACATCTCAAATGTACTCACGTAATTGAAGAATATGGAGCTTGTTCTAGGAGATTGAAAGCTTTGATAACACTACTGTAGGTTTGCCTTTACTTAATAGGTATCTTCTTGTAAACTCTGTGTCAATAATTAGTAAAATTAGAGAACTAAATTATATTTTATAAATAAAATCATCTCAATTAATTCGTACTGAGTACATAAACATTTTATTCACTAAAACCAGTCAAAGTCATAAAATTTTATCAATTAGCCCTTAAATAAGTGAGAAATTAGTTCTAAATAATTGTTAAAATATAATCTCATCAACTATCCCCCACTTAAGAATTTAATCGTCCTCAAGAAATTATAGAAAGACTCAAGAACATTAAAAATGGAATCCTCCATCTTGAAATCAACCTCCTCCTCCCATAGAAATCAAAATGATCATCCATATGTATCAAGTAGAAGGATCGATAGATAAATAACCAAGAATAATAACAATGTTAATGCAACCTAACTATGAAAATTGAAAGAAGAATTTTTTATACATACCACAACCAAGCTCTTGATTCAATGTCTAGGCAATATTATAGACTTAATAAACACCTTTATAATCACAACCATATACATGTGCATTAAAGATTCACACAACCATAAGCTTGTAATCTTACACACTCTCCACTCATTGAGGTACTCTGGCTTCACTTAGATCAAGTAGGACTTAGCGCTTGTAATGTTAGTTAGGGAATTGGCTAACAAATGTAATGTTAGGTTAGGGAATTGGCTAACAAATGAAAGATATAAGGAGACAAAATCAAGAGAAGAGAGATTGCAAAGAAAAGTTGACTCCAATTCATAACCATATACTCCAACTCCTTTCTTGCTGCTTTCTTGCAAAGAATCTCAATAACCAAATCCATTCTCGAGAAATTCATTCCTTTCTCATGTATACATCAACTTTGGATATTTTACAACCTTTACCTGCAATAAACACTCTTTCTTTCTTTCTTTCTCTTCTTCTCATTTTTTCTTCAAAATTTTTTCCTTTCTTTTTTCCCTCTTCTCAAAACAATAATACAAAGCAAGTCATGATTTCTCTTTTCAATACCCTCTCAATTTTGCTTTCTCACAAAACCTTAATATCCCAATCCCAAGGAGCACAAAAGAGTTGAAGGAACAAATCAAGCTCCCTAAAAGGTTAAGGGCTAAAATATCAATTATTTTGAACAAAGAAATTTACTCATTAAGGCACAAAAAGGTACTAAGGAAAATTCTAAAGGTAGGGTTGAAAGGCTCAAAAGGTCCAAAGAAGGCTTATGACCATCGTTTCTAAAGTAAACCAGAGAAACCTTCTATTTCATCTCGAGCATGTAATAAAACAAGTTCTAGTGTGTTGTTGTGATCAAAAAGAGTGTCATCAAATATATAATAAAGCCTAAATATCTCATCAATTCATAAGATCATGGCCAATAAAAATAATTTAAATTCTACAATTAAGAAGAATTAATAAAGTCAATATGCAAGGTTAAATTCCTTTCATTACTTTCCAATTGACACATATAAACAATCACAATAACTCCTAAGGAATAATATTCAATTACTTACCATTCAAATGATTTTCAGAAAATTTCTTAAACTAAAGCTTTTACACCACAAAATTTTCAAAAATTTTCAAAAATTTTCAAAGAGAAGTAGCCAAATTCCTACCCCGCACTTATGAATGAACATTGTCCTCAACGTTTAAATACAAGAAAACACAAAGCGGATTAAGAGACTTAGCCAAATCAATGAAACATCCAAGAAGGTCCAATCTTCAAAGGTGCATGGTAGCTCCACTTAGGCTCAAGCAATTCCTACATATAAATTAAAGAAATTACATAAGTAAAAACTATTTGTTTTTTTTAACTTGAAAAAAGCAAGAAGAAGCAAGGGAACTTAAATAGTAGTTCTCGTTTATAGTGTCGAGCTTGACTTCCTTTTTGGATCAATTAGACTTAGGGAAAGTCTTGAAAAGCAAAGCTTCTCGATTTAGAGGTAATCCATCTCCAAAATAATGCTTCAACATTTGACCACTAATAGGAAATGTTCCCTTTTCTTTATGTGTGATAAAAACTGCACCACTTGGGAACACTTTTGCCATGTCAAAAGGACCAAACCATCTCGACTTTAATTTTCCTTCATGCCGATAATTGGCGATAGGAGCATACCATGGAAATTCTTGAGATGAAGTTGCCATGATTTCAGACAAATCTTCATCAAAAGCATCAAAATTAGAATTTTAGATTTAAGAGGAGGGAAACTAGAAATCAAACAACAAGGTTTAGAAATTCTCATCAAATTTTCAGCTTTGAATTCTTCATTAATCTCCTCTTCCTAATGAGAAATATCTCCATCATCATTCTTCAGTCATTCTTCAGTTGAAGCCTCAACAATGATCTGCAACTACATTCTTCAGTTGAATTCTTGAAGCAAAAGAATCCATGTCATCAATCTTGTCTTGGACTCCTTCTCGATGAGGTATTTCAAGGTTGCATGATTTGTATAGACAGTCACATTAGCACCTATCAAGTAAGGACGAAATTTATCAAATGCAATAACCACAGCCAGTAATTCTTATTCGGTAGTTGCATAATTCAATTAGGAAGGGTTACGGGTAAGGCTAGCATAATAAATAGGTTGAAACATTTTTTCTCTTCTTTGTCCTAAACATGCACCAACCGCCGCATCACTTGCATCGCACATGAACTCGAAAGGTAATTACCAATCGGAACTATTTGAATTGGTGCTGAAATTAACCACTATTTCAAGATATTAAAATCCTTTAAACAATTATCAAAGAAATTAAATGGCGCGTCCTTCAATAAAAGAGTAGCGAGAGGTTTAGCAATTTTAGAGAAATCTTTAATAAAACGCCTATAAAACCTAGCTTGTCCTAAAAACCCTCTCAAAGTCTTGAGGTTTGATGGTGCTGGCAATTTAGAAATGACATCCATATTTGCTCTATCAAACTCAATGCCCTGATGAGAAACTTTTGACATAGTACATTACCTTATTGCACCATAAAGTGACATTTCTCCCAATTCAAAACTAGGTTAGTTTCTTCACTTCTCTACAACACTTTATTGAGGTTAGATAAACAATCCTCAAAGGAATATCCATAAACAAAAATGTCATCCGTAAATATTTCCATGCAATCTCAACTAGGTCATGAAATATTGTAGTCATACATCTTTGAAACGTCCTTGAAGCATTACATAAACCAAAGGACATCCTTCTATATGCGAAGGTACCATAAGGACAAGTAGTTTTTTCTTGATCTTTAGGTTAGATAGCAATTTCAAAATACCCAGAGTAGCCATCAAGAAAAAAATAAAAGCACGACCACTCAATCATTCAAGAATCTGATCAATAAATGGGTGGGGAAATGATCTTAACGGGTGAAGCTATTCAATTTATGATAATCAATACAAACCCATCAACTTGTAACCAATCTAGTGGGAAGCAATTCGTGATTATCATTTTGAACAACAACGAATCCACCTTTTTTAGGAACTACTTGGATTGGACTTATCTCTTTTAAATCAAACAATTGCCAATCGAATGCTCCTTTATGTGCTTTCAACACTCTTATCAAATTTTTCTTCTTGAATACATGTCAGAGATGAAGAAACAATTAGAGGTAAGTTATCATCAGGTTCAAAAAAAGTATATTTTAAATGAGAAGTTAATTTTTTCAATTCTAAATCCGTTGGAGGCTCTTTAATGCTTGGCTTCAAGCGATCTCTTTTCAACTTCAATTCTTCAAATTTGAAATGTCCTCTAGGCACTAAAACTTCATTGGCCTCCAATTGAAAAACTTATCCAATTACCTCTTTTTTCTCATGGTTTTCAGTAGCTGCTTATGTTCAACAAATCTCCAAAGAATCATCATAAATATTATAAGTAAGATTATCCTGGACTACAACATCCATTACATCAACAAAACATAGAGAATCTTTATCAAAAAATTGTTTCATGGAATCAAATACATTAAATTAAACAATTTCAACCCCAACTCTTAAAATTAGTTCACTCTTTTGCATATCAATCAAAGTCTTTCCAGTATTCAAAAAGGGTGGGTCTCCCGAAAACCAAAGGCATTTCTGAATCATCATTCATGTCCAAAATAACAAGGTCTAAAGGAAAGTAAAGTTTATCAACCTTAAAAAGCACAGCTTCTACTATTCCCTTATGATATTTAATAGATCTATCAGCCATCTGTTGAGAAATAGCAGTATTCTTAATTTCTTTTAAACCTAATTTCTGACAAACAGAGTAAGGCATAAGATTGATACTAGCCACCATACAGCTTCTTCTTGCTAGCTAAAATATCCTTCAAATATTTTGCATGTGCTAGCATCTATGCTAAAGCATCTACAAAGGTAATTTAATTTCAAGTTTCTTGAATATTTCAACAAACTTTTTGAATTGAGAATCAATTTAATGATGCTTAATAGGTTGGGGGAAGGAAAGGGAACTTGTTGTGTTTTGTTTGTCTATGCCTTATACTTAATTTTATCATAATCTTCAACAATTTGCACACAAACACAAGGCAAGTGCACCTACAGTCATGATTAGTATAATGGCAAGCAATTTATATTATCGTATCCATGGGGATGGTTAAATATCATTACTCACTTTCAACTCTATTGTTTAGCCTAACAAATTTGTTTGTGGAAACGGTTTGAATCACTACTAGGAAAAGAAATATAACTTAACTAATTAAACCAACTTAAATCTTGCTTGCAAGAGATAATTCAATAGATAAAACAATACTTGGATGGTTAATCCCCCTAGAATTACCTATGTGATAGAAAAGTCCCTTGGTTGATGAATTGCCCTTCTTATGTTTGATGAAATTCCTCAATTAAAACTCACTCTATCTCTAGATGAAAGTCTTATACTCTTAGATTAATTAGTTGAAATCTCTTTCTAACCAATTCAACCCAAGAATGCATTAAGGTTTGTGAATTTCCAATTAGATTTCTCTAATTACCAAGAAAATATTTAGGTTTTTATCTCTAGTCACCTAAATCATCCCCATTGTTTGTGTATGGTCCATTTCACCCTTCCTTTCTCAATTCCAAGTGAAAAATTCCAGATTTTGAATCAATTATCAATCACCCTTCCTTTCTCAATTCCAAGTGACAAAATTTAAGATTATACATCAATTATCCACCAAATCAATTCAACCATTCAAACCCACAAACAATCCACAAGAAATTCAAATTCAATCAACCAAGGGAAAAAATTCATTCACATAGATAAAATCTAGGGTTCATACCCATCCAAGTACTCAAAAGCTTAGTTCATCAACATATTACAATTTAAAGAACATAAAGCAACAAAGAAAGAGGAAGAATTGCTCATTTTCATGGTGGAAATCTCCTCTTCTTCAAGGCTGAAATTCGTCACTGTAGCATGGAAAAAATTGCAGCTTTTTCCATGAATCTTCAAGGTGGATGTTCTCCTTCTTCAAGGACTCAATCTTCTCTCTTGATTTCTCTTGCAAGATTGATGATTTGAGATGAGGATTTTGTGCTTTTCTTGGTGTTTTTGCAACCTATCTCTCTACCCCAGCCGTCTACCTTTTCTTGCCCTAATTGGGTATTTAAATACTGTCCAAAATAGATATAAAAACAGCAGAAAACCCACTTCAGATCGGCACAAACGGTGCCACTTGCTCCCAGTTTTGGTGCAAGCTTCTGCTGCGTGACTGTGACACTATTTTGATTTCTAGGTGAATATATAGTTTTAAATCGGCTGATCTAGGTCTTAGTATCTCATGAAAGTTGTAAATCAGGATCTTAGCTTTCTATAGAGCTTTTAATAACCTCAATTGGACATCTAGAACGCAGGATATGATCGTTATACCAAAATGTGTCAAAACTGGAACACAATACAGGACAATTGACTTTGAAGCATAAGTACGGCAGTCAAATGAACTCGGATTTCCATAAATTTTACCATTATGAAAACTTCATAATGTCCTATATAATTGTATAGAAGAACACTTTTGCATTTGAAATCTTCATGTAGGTCAAAATCCCACTGAAACTTTCTCTACAAGGCAGTTTCTCCTCTACATTTCTCTGTTTTTCTCTTCATTGTACAAAATCTCCTTGTTTGCTTCATTTAATTCCAAATCTTCAATAATCTCTCCGAAAGTAAATAAGAGATAAAGGGAGTATAAATGGTGATTGAAACACCAAAATTTAACATAAATTTAAGCTCAAAATGATAATTATGTAGAGTACAAATATGGAATATCATAACTAAAATCAACATTATCATTATTTAATTCTTCCTTACCCTTCTTACCTTTACCTTCCTTGATCTTTGGTGAAGAATTTGGGACTTCTTCTTGCTTGGTCTTCACCTCCCCTTCCTCTTTTTGCTTCCTCACTTCTTCCTCCTCTTCTAGGTTTCTTCCACTTCTCAAAGTGACAGCCTTCAAGTCTCTTGGATTCCTTTCATCATCAATTGGAAGAACTCCTTGAGGTCTATTACACATTATTGAAGCCAATTGACCCATTTGTACCTAAAGATTCATTATAGAAGCCTTTATATTCCAATTATCTACTTCTGTTGCCTTGAGAGAATTTTTCATTTATTGATTCTCATTCTCAATATTAATAAAATTGTTGGTGGAAAGCTCGATTAACTTTCTAAGGACATCCCCAAGGTTAGTTTTTTTCTCCTACTAAGGAGGGGATGCTTGAATTTGATTACTCTACCTCCATCCAAAATTTGGATGATTTCTCCATCCAGAGTTATATGTGAGGGCATATGGATCATTCTTTCTATTTTCCTGACCAACAAAATTAACTTCAGTAGTATCCAAGAAAAAATTCACCATATTACCTTGTCCACATTGATTTGTGCAATGATTTCCTTCACGAATTTCACAGTGATGATTGATGGCTGCAACATTCAAAGAATTTAGCTTCTTATTTATCACATCAAGTTGCACAACGATTCTTGCAGTAGGATCCATGTTTGCCACTCCAGCAATCTTCTTTGAGGGAAGAGCTCTTGGGTTAAACCATTGAGAGCTATTCAAGGCCATTCTTCTAACAAGTTCCATGCTGCTTGCTCTTCTTTAGATATGAATGCTCCACCACTAGCTGCATCTGATAACGATCTAATCTGTTCTCTGCATCCATTATAAAATAGTTTTGCCTTTGTTAGCCTAAGGGCAAATCATGTAATTATGATTAGTTTTGAATAATGACAAATATTGATGAGGACTAATGTGTTTGTATGATTGAGTGATAGGATTGATGACTTGAGAAGCATGAAGTCTTATTGCCTTGAAGCTAAAATGCAAGAACAACTCAATATCCCAAATGTGATTGAAGATTTGAAGAGTATGTTCAAAATGATTGAAGGCATTGAAGACTTAGAGTGTAGAATTATTAAAATAGGTACATTCTTATGTAAACTCTACACTTGTATGTCTTGGTTTCATTTGAATGCATGAGAGAGCACAAAACTTATTTTGAAATGGTTTTTAATAAACTTTGTGATAACAAGTAAGTTTTTGAAATCTCAAATGAAATTGAAAAGATCTTGTATGATCAAAGTGTTTTTGTAAAGGTTTTTGTGTTTAAAAGTGCCAAAATAATGTGTCCATTCTTGCAAATGGTTTTCAATGATAACAACAATGATTTTCAGATGATTTGATTGAATTTGAAAAGTTTGGATGCAAGTTTGGACGTCCAAACTCTGGAAATGGCTACTGTGTTTCCAGAGAAGTTCAGACGCAAGTTCGGACGCATGGAGTAAAGTTTGGACGTCCAAACTTTCTCTAATAGCATGGTCACTATTTTTCCAGAGAAGTTCGGACGCAAGTTCGGACGCATAAGGAAAAGTTCGGACGTCCGAACTTTTCCAGACAGCTTGGCACAGTAAAATTCGGACGCAAGTTCGGACGCATAACAGAAAGTTTGGACGTCCGAACTTTGCTGTTACTAGCCGTTACTAGCCGTTTGAACTGATTTTCAAATTCTATAAAAGCCATAAACTCCAGATTTTTAGAAGAACTTTGAATTTATCAAATCCTATATACTCTAACTTGTTTTACATCAAATTCAATTTAAAAGCTCTCAAATTGCCTTGTGCTCAAAGATTGAAATTCAAGATTCCAAAGGCAACAAAGTGTGAAGGAGAAACATTGTGTAATCATCTACCAACAAAGTGGTAACATCTTACACACTCTCTTTTCTTATCTCAATTGTGTTTTCTACTAGCTCATTGCAAGGTTATCTTGTGACATAAAACCCTTTTGTGTTAGGGTGAGCCATAGACTAAATTAATCAAGGCTGTGGTGTAAAACCCATTTGTGGGTGCGTCTGTGATTAGATTGGTTTTTAGGTTGTCTTTAGATATAAAACCCTTGTGGAAGGGTGAACCTTGTTTGTATAATTACTAAAAGAGGTTGTGAGTGTAAAACCATTGTATGGTGAGCCTCTTATGTAATTGTTGAATTTGAGCTTATAGTGGATTGGTTGAAATCCTTGAGTGTGGACTCAAGATAGTGGATGTAGATCTTGGAGAGATCGAACCACTATTATTTATGCTTAGTTGTTGATTGATTGGTTATGGTCTTATAGTTTGATAATCTTGTATTAATCATCAAATCACATATAATTTGAAGTTTGTGAATTTAAAGAAGAGCTTTTATTAAGACAAATGATTTGCAAAAAGAGAAAAAGATTTCGATAATTAGCCAAAGACCTAATTCACCCCCCTCTTAGGTCTTTCAGCCTTCATTCCTATCGCCATTCCATGATAAGGGCATAGCCTAAGATACTCTTTGGAACTGTGCCATGCATCATGTAAAGGCTCAGTAGGACCCTGTACAAAATTGTAAATACTAGATCTCACATGAATAGTTTTTATTTGGGGAAGTATTTATTTAAAAATGCTTCCTTAAATTGATCCCGATTAGAAATAGAATTTGTAGGAAGATAGTTTAGCCATGATCTAGCTTTATCCCTTAAAGAGAAAGAAAAAAGCCTTAGCCTTTTTGCATCTTCAGGTACTCCACCAATTTGAAAAGTGTCGCAGATCGCCAAAAAATTTGATATGTGAGTTTGCAAATCTTCATGCGTCAATCCAAAAAATGGAGTGTTGAGAGCCATTTGAATGAATGCAAGCTTAATCTTGAAGGTTGCAGCAGTGACTCCTGGATAGTTGATGGCAGGAAAAGGACCCTCCATATTTGGCTTTGTATAGTCCTTCAAAGTCATACCCCTGGGCTTATTCTCCATTACTTTACTGCTATAGTCGAATTCTAAACTATCCTCTGAATTTGAGGACTCAACTGGTATGGCAATCTCCTTGTATTTTCTCTTATAAAATTCACTCCTTTTATGTCGAACAAACTTTTTAATATCAGGAATGTATATCAAATTTTCATTATTGGAGGAACTATGAGTATTCATGCACCAAACAAGATAAGAAACAAAAAAAAAAGAAATTAATATATAAAAAATGTTATAAATTTGTAGGCACGCAGTAGTAGTTGGCACAACAAAATTGTAATACTAATATAGAGAACTGAATAAGGAAACTTTCTCTATATATGGAAACTATAAAGAAGAGATTAGAGGAAAACTATAGAGAGAGAACACAAGAGCTTTTATTGTTTCTCCGAGATTAAATGAATGAATGAATGAATACAATAGCTCAGTCAAAAGTCCTATTTATAGGGTTCAGGGTTACATATCAATAAGAAGAAGTAGAGAGTATTCAGAAGACAAATCCTATCACTAATTAAAGATGTAATAGAACTCTATCATCTATCTTCTGGATGGTTGGAGTATCTCTATCACTTTGATATCAAATTATCTCTTTGATATCAGATAATGGACATCTATAATATTAATTTCATAACATTCCCCCTTAGATTTCCATTATATAAGAGTATGTCTCGTTAAAACCTTACTAAATAAAAAACTAGTGGGATAAACTCTAGTGAAGAAAAAAGTGTACACTACTCTTTACGTCATATTTACTCCCCCTGATAAGATAATCCTTTAAGATTTCTTAACCGCTGCATTCCAATTTTGTTTACCAATTTCTCAAATGTTGCGGTCGATAATGCCTTAGTGAATAAATGTACCAGATTTTCACATGTTCGAATTTGTTATACACCACTATCACCACTCTTCAAGAGTTCATGAGTAAAGAAAATTTTTGGTGAAATAAGCTCTGTCCTATCTCCTTTAATATATCCTCCTTTCAGTTGAGCTATACAAGCTGCATTATCCTCATATAGAGGAGTTGGAATTCTATTTCCAAAAGATAATTCACAATTCTCTTGAATATAATAGATCATAGATCTCAACCATATACATTCTTGACTAGCCTTATGAAGGGTTATAATTTCAGAATGATTAGATGAAGTATCTACCATGGATTGTTTCACATAGCGCCATGAAATAGTAGTACCACTATGGGTAAATACATAACCAGTTTGAGAATGTGCTTTTTGTGGATCAAATAAATATCCAACATCTTTATAACCAATCAACTTCAAGTTGGTTTTATTTGAATAAATTAATAAGAGATCTATGGTACCTTGGAGATATCTAAGGACATGCTTAACACCATTCTAATGTCATCTTGTAGGAGAAGAACTAAATCTTGCTAATAAATTTATAAAAAATGATATATCAAGTATTGTACTATTAGCAAGATACATTAGTGCACCAATCGCATTAAGATAAGGTACTTCAGGACCAAGTAGTTCTTCACCATCCTCCTGAGAACAAAAAGGATCTTTATTCACATATAGTGATCTAATGACCATTGGAGTACTCAATGGATATGCCTTGTCCATTTAAATCTTTTCAAGACTTTATCATTGTATATGTTGATCGATGAATAAACATCCATCTTCCAGATGGTCAATTTGTAAACCAAGGCAGAACGTAGTTCTTCCAAAATCTCTTATCTCAAACTCTTGTTTCAAATAATTCACCGTATCTTGGAGCTCTTCTGGAGTTCCGATAAGATTTATGTCATTAACATATATAGGGAGTATCACAAATCCCAAAATATACTTCTTAATGAAGACACATGAACATATTGGATCATTTTTGTATCCTGCCTTTGGTAAGCTTTCACTAAGATGGTTATACCACATGTATCCAGACTACTTTAAGCTATACAATGGCTTTTGTAACTTGATGGAATAATCTCCACAAAAACCAGATTACATGCTACAGCAAGATAAATCCTTCTGGGATTTTCATGTAGATGTCATTGTCAAGATTCCCATATAGATAAGTAGTCAGTACATCAATTAGATGCATGTTAACCTTTTCATTTACTGCTAGACTCACAAGGTATCAGAATGTAATTGCATCCACTACAAGTGAATATGTCTCATCATAATTGATACCCGGTCTTTGAGAAAAACCTTGTGCAACAAGTCGTGCCTTATATATCATGATTTCATTATTCTTATTTTGCTTTCTCACAAACACTCATTTATAGCCAATGGGTATTACACTTTTAGGTGTTCGGACTACAGGTCCAAAACTTCACATTTCGAAAGCAATTTCAATTTTGATTGAATCGCATCTCTATGTCGATGTTCTTCAAGGTTCAAGCTCCTAGTTATCTTTCTAAACTTCAAGTGCTACATTGTCAGCAAATACGTTATCTATAGTCATTTCCATTCTATTCTAGCTTCTATGGAAAGTTATATAATTGATGGAAATCTCTTTATTATTTTTAGAATCATGAATCTTTTCATTAGTTTTCTCTTGGTCCTTTTTCTCATATTCTTCAATATGATCACATTGATCATTTGATCCTTTTTTCTGAGGATTTCTATCTTTTGAACCAAGAGGTCGACCACGCTTCTGGCGTGCTTTTGATTCAACAGCTACAGGTGTTGAATTTTGCTCTTTTGAGACTTCAACCAGAATAGGAGCATCCATAGTTGGTAGATGCAATTTTGTTACTCTTGTAGAGTCAGTAAATTCATCTAGCAGTTGATTTGCACTCTTTGGTAAATGAATTATCTTTTGAACTTCAAGTTCACTCATGCTTGCATGTAAATCTAGATAATTCAAAGATGTTGTCCAAACAAGCACTTTTCCTTTTGGCTTATTGTCTCCCGTAACTTGGGAAACCTAGATTCATCAAAATTACAATGGGCAAACCTTGTCGTAAATACATCTCCTGTCATAGGTTCAACATACCTTATTATAGAGGGAGTGTCATATCTAACATATATCCCCAATCTTCTTTGGGAACCCATTTTAGTTCGCTGATTGGGTGTTATAGAAACTACACCGCACATCCAAAAATTCTCAAATGAGAGATATTTGGTTCAAAGCTAAAGGCTAGTTGGGCCTGGTGCTTTATTCATATCGTCATGATTATATTGATGATTCCTACGATGGGCATGTCCTTGTCCACGATTTCAACCACGACCACGACCTCTTCTAGGGCCATATCCATGGGTTCTAACTGCATTCACTTCAAGGAGTGGAGTAGAACTTGTTCATCGAGCTTCATGATTTTTCATTAACAACTCATTGTTTTGTTTAGCCACGAGAAGGCAAGAAATTAATTCAACATATTTCTTAAAGCCTTTTTCTCGATATTGTTACTACAGGACAATATTTTGAGGCATGAAAATTAGAGAATGTTTTCTTTAACATATCAACGTCAGTGATATTTTCTCCGCATAATTTCAATTGAGAAATAATTATGAACATTGCGAAGTTATATTCACTTACAGATTTAAAGTCTTATAGTCATAAGAATATCCAATCATACCGTGCTTTGTGTAGAATGATCATCTTATGGTGGTCAAATCTTTCTTTTAGATCCATCCACGGTTTCAACCACGACCACGACCTCTTCTAGGGCCATATCCATGGGTTCTAACTGCATTCACTTCAAGGAGTGGAGTAGAACTTGTTCATCGAGCTTCATGATTTTTCATTAACAACTCATTGTTTTGTTTAGCCACGAGAAGGCAAGAAATTAATTCAACATATTTCTTAAAGCCTTTTTCTCGATATTGTTACTACAGGACAATATTTGAGGCATGAAAATTAGAGAATGTTTTCTTTAACATATCAACGTCAGTGATATTTTCTCCGCATAATTTCAATTGAGAAATAATTATGAACATTGCGAAGTTATATTCACTTACAAATTTAAAGTCTTATAGTCATAAGAATATCCAATCATACCGTGCTTTGTGTAGAATGATCATCTTATGGTGGTCAAATCTTTCTTTTAGATCCATCCACAAAACAATTGGATCTCTCAGGGTAAGATATTCCATCTTCAGATCCTCATGGAGATGGTTGCGACAAACGATCATGGCTTTGCACGATTTTGAGATGATGACACATTATTTTCTACAATGGTATCTTCTAGATCCATTGCATCTTGATGAATTTGAACATCTAGTGTCTATGACAAATAGTTCTTTCCAGAAATGTCAAGAGAAAAAAATCAAGTTTTGTAAGGTTTCCCATGAGAATTTAAAGGTAAAAAATTTTTTTCCTTAATTAAACTCTAAACTCTTGTGGCAGAGACACATGTTGATAATGTGTTATGAATTTGATGGCACGTAGTAGTAGTCGACATAGTGAAATCGTAATACTAATATAGAGAACTGAATAAGGAAACTATAAAGAAGAGATTTGAGAAAATCTATAAAGAGAGAACACAAGAGCTTTTATTGATTCTCTAAGAGTAAATCAATGAATGAATGAATACAACACCTCAGTCTAAAGCCCTATTTATAGGGTACAGGGGTACATATTAATAAGAAGAAGGAGAGAGTAATCAGAAGACATTCTATCACTAATTAAAGATGTGATAAAACTCTATCATCTATCTTCTGGATGGTTGGAGTATGTCTATCACTCTGATATCGAATTATCTCTTTGATATCGGATAATGGACATCCATAATATTAATTTCATAACAAAAAATATTTTTTATTTTTTTATAAAAAAGTTTAAACGTAGGTTTAGTAATTAAAGTCTACACTAGATAAAAACAATCCCTGACAACGGCACCAAAATCTTCAGGTGAAATTTGCAAGTATACAAATGTCAAACAAGTAATAAAGTAATGAGTACAAGTCGTCCCAACGAGGATTGCTACATAACTACATAATTATTTTACTTATAACACAACTTAAATCAAAATAAATGTGGTTTTATTTAAAAACTAATTACTAATAAAAATAACTAATAATAATAAACACAAAAATAAATAATTATATTAAGTAAAAATTAATGGTAATGAATAGACTAAGACACTCCAAATCCATCTTACACCTCTTATGAAAAATAATTAATTTTTTAAATTTAACTATCGACTTGGTTATGGTAGAATTTCCAGTTCTAAGCTAGACCCAACCTCTTGGTGAAAAGCTCATAACTTTTATTAACAAAACAATCGTATCTCTATGTGATTTAATTATCACAGCCGCAAAGACCTCTTTGAAATTTCCTATCTTTTGTTTCCTATTCGTTAGAACCACACAAATAAATCGAGTCTATCTCGTGTCAGTTTTACAATGTGCTGTTATTATCATGATTCAATTTAATCTAATACTTCTCAACTACTAGATTAAATTTAAAGGCATGCAAAAATTGACCAACAAATTGTAAACATTAAGAACAATAATAACAATTAACTAAAATCGAGATTAAAAAATAATCTTTAATTAAAATTACTTAATCTACTAGAGTTTTGACCTTCATCGAAGGTGTTAGTTACAAAATATTTAGTTACTCATGATCTAAATATTTAAAACTATAAATTTAATTAATAAAAAAAAGAATATAAGAGCTTGATGGATGGAGCTTGAAGCTTCTCTGTTTTCTTTCCTCTCGGTCAACTCCTGTTTTCCTTGTTGGTCTCATCTGTTATTCACCCTTTTTTTGTCCCTTCTTTTTTCACCCTTTTGCCGTAGAGATCTTCAACATATATATAGATGCAGTGCACCAATTTTTGTCTTTTTCCGAATAGATTGCAATCCTTGTCCTATTCAAATTGTTCTTCTAGGTGCAAGGTTTAATTCTTTCTTTTTTTTTTCTTTTCTTCATCTTGCCGATTCTTCTTCTCTTGAAATTACTATTTTACCCTTATATCAATAATTAGTAAAATTAGTAAATTAAATTTTATTTTATAAATAAAATTATCTCAATTAATTAATACTAAGTACATAAACATTTAATTCACTAAAATTAGTCGATGTCATAAAATTCTATCAAATAGCCCTTAAATAAGTGAGAAATGTTATGAAATTAATATTGTGGATGTCTATTATCTGATATCAAAGAGGTAATCCAATATCAGAGTTATAGAGATATTCCAACTATCCAGAAGATAGATAGAAGAGTTCTATCATATAATAGGATTTGTCTTCTGATTACCCTCTACCTCTTCTTATTGATATGTACCCCTGAACCCTATAAATAGGGCTTTAGACTGATGTATTGTATACACACATTCATTGATTGCTTTACTCTCAGAGAATCAATAAAACTCTTCTCTTCTTTCTCTCTATTTTCTCTCTATAGTTTTTCCTATTTTCTACATTATAGTTTCTTTATTAAGTTCTCTATACTAGTATTACGATTTCGTTGTGCCGACAACGACTGCGCGCAAACAAATTCATAACACGTTATCAGCACGAGTCTCTACCACCGAAGTTGAGAGCTTAATCAAGAGAAAAATACCTTTGAATTCCTATGTCAAAATTTTTCAAAACTCGTTTTTTCTTCTCTTGATATTATAGAAAGAACTATATGTCATAGACACTAGATGCACAAATTTATTGAGATGTAATGGGTCTGGCAGACACCATTGTTGAAAATAATGCATCATCATCTCAAAATAGTATAAAAGCCATGATTTTTCTTTGCCATAATTTCTATGAAGATTTAAAGGCGGAGTATCTTACCATGAAAGATCCACTTATTTTGTGAAAGGATCTAAAAGAAAGATTTGACAACTAGAAGATGGTCATTCTATCAAAAGCACAATTTACTTTAAATCTGTAAGTAAATACATTAGAACTAATGGTTATGACCCTAGAAGAGGTAGTAATCATGCTCGAAATCGTGAACATAGACGCGAATATGGTAAGAATAATCCATATAATCATGGCGATCAGAATATATATGCATCTAGATATATTGGGTCTTGAAGACACCATTTACGAAATACAAAGCATCAAGGCCACTTGATTACTAGCAAACTGTGAATGAAACATACAATCACCAGAAGATGATTGTTATATAAATGCTAGTTATGATTTGTTATATGTGTGCATACAATATTTTATGTCTATCAGTATAAAAGAATTTTCTTTTCTCATATCTCTAACATGCTCCTGAAGTAGCAATATCGAGAAAAAGTTTTTCAGAAATATTTTCAATTTATATTTTCTGAGACTGAATGAGTCATTAATAAAATATATTGATGCTTGACCAAATGTTTTTATAACATTCCTTGAAGCGAATGACATTAGAAATTATAATATATTTATGTATGAGATTTTGGTCGCAACTAGCAGAAATACACTTTGTTCTTATACTATAAGAATGACTCATTAAATTTTCAGTGAATAGATACTCACCAGAAGTGAGAAAATAATGAGAAGGAAAAAGGAAAAGTAAGAATTCTAACTGTTATTGATGCAATATGAAAGTTTATCACGTACATGTAGTACGTCAAACATGTTATGAATCTCTATTAATTATTGATATTACTTTACTTCCCTGAATTATGCTACTGATAGTAATGATGCTTGTGTCGATAATATTGATATGGCACATGTGAATGTTACCAATTATTTTGAATTTCTAAAAAGAGTTTTTTAGTATTTTGAGTATCAATCAAAATTTTGAATTATCAAATTGCTACTTTTCTATTTTATCAACTTGTGATTATTATTGAAAAGTGTTCATACTATAAGACTTATATTTTAGTATTTATATATTATTTTAGTTTGTTTTGGATCAAGAATGGTGAAGATACAAATTTGTCTAAACAATATTTATTATTTATTTGGACAAAATTTAAAATATGTATCCGAAGTATAAATGGTAATACAAAGTTCCAGAAGAACTAGTTGATCAATAACTCTAGAAGAATTAATTGATTAAAAGCTCTAGAAGAGCTACATGATCTTCACCTAATGGTCAATTGTTGTAATGCATCATTCTCCATATAGCCTCGTAAAACTTTTAAACATTGATTATATTATAAGTATATCGAGACATTGGATGAATGAACTTTTGAGGCATATGCATTACCATTATGACATAAAATATATGTCAATTATAGATACTACTATTCATCTCTCTTTCTTTATATTGCATAGAATTATGAAATTGAGATGCAATATTGAATAAACTTGAAGTTTACTGATAAATAATTTATTAGTTGGCATGACCGATTGGACCATCCCGGATCATTAAAATACGAAGAATGATTATGAATTTATTATGGAACTGGAAGTTTCCTAGTATGACGAATTTATAAGGCTGCATGTTTTATTTAAAAGCTATCAGTATCACTTGGGGTTGAATATGTTATTTTGGGATGAATTGGAGAAATTATTAGTTGATGCATCAACAATAGTCATATGTATATTCTTGTTTTTGCAACCTGCAATTTGCACAATTTATTGATAATGAGCTCATGTTTTAACATTCTCCCAAAGACATAATTTGTCCTAATAATACTAGTTGTATTGAGATAAATATTGAACATCCTGCAGAATGTTCATAACTATTAGCACTTATTTTGTATTTTGCCAACACATTTTAATTCTCCTCATAATAGTTGATTTGTGGTCAGAAACCAAATATTTCATATCCTAAATTTAGAGATGCACTATGTATGTTACTCCACCACAAAGGTAATGAGATATGTTTTCAAAGAGATTATTAAATATGTTGGGAGCAAATCTCAAGGGAGAGATTCGTGTTTTGTTAATTTTGAATATGTTGCCCCAACATAAAGAGGAGAAAGTATGAGGCTGGATTAAGATATTAGTAAGTGTCTAATCTTGATCTTCTATTTGATCCTCATAGAAGATACCTTGAACCAGAAGTTCAAAGGATAATTTATATAGCCAGGTATATTAATTGGCCAACATCCAGCAAAGAATGCTCCTATTATATTTGATATCCCTGAAGGATAATTTACCACTACAAATAAATTTGAGACACAACTGAAATGTGGTAGATAAGTCAGTTCCAAGAATACAAATTCCTCAATGGAGCAAAGACTTAAGATGGTCATATATGTTAAGACGAGGAGAATTAAATTCTAGCAGAATTTTTTCCCCAAACATGATTGATATATTATTTTCAGAAGAAATTCAGGTACCTGAAAAGTTTAGCAAATGATGAGATCTCAACATGATTGGAAAATATTGGAACTGCACAAGTATATAACGTCAATGATATTAATGCGCATAATATATTGATTTAGAATGAGGATTTCCAAATTGAGGCCTACAGACCCGAAATGATAAAGTTCGTATGAGAAATATAAAAAGTTTGAACTATTCACTAGTACACTTGAAGTGTATATGTATTCCCAGCAGGAATTATACACCTGAAGTGTAATCTCAAAGAGATAGCAATTAATATTTACTTATAAAATGTGAACTACAAAAGTGAATATTTGTCATGAGTTATGGTGTATGATTCTTCGTAAGACCTGGCACTGATAACGAAGAAATATATTTCTAGTGGTGGATAAAACAGTGCATGATAGCACTTAATATATGTTATCTTTGTTATCATTAGATAATGATACATATATTTGAAGTCCCTGATGGACTCGATATGCTTGAAGCATATAATTGTTCCTGTAGAACATAATGAGATTATCTTAGTGAATTTTTATTAAAAAAATGATCGAGTATGTCCATATATGTAGAAATTATATACTTAGTTGTACTTGCTATCAGAATATATCCTCATTGTACAATATATTGATTGGCCTAGTGTTCTCCACATTAGGGGAAGAAAATCGTCAATTAAAGAGGATATCATTTATGACTTTTATTATTTTGATCTATGCACAAGGATTAATGAACTGGAAGTTCAAAATATTTTTTATTTGCATAAAATTGCATATTGATTATTTATCTAACTCCTGTAGAGTTAGTCAATATAATATTCAATTTATAGATATTTTTATTTGCAAGGATGTCCCAGCAGGACAAATATATGAATTCTATAGTCATACGATTTTGATATACGCCTGAAGCGTGATTGATCTCTTGATAAAATCCTCAAAAGAGAAAATGATTTGATGATCAAGATATTTTTCCTAAAGAATTTAGAGGAGCAAGTATTATGATCAATATTTTATTTTGATTGAACATCCTGAAGATGTTTCACATGGACATAGCACATCAATTATCATTGGGTTATTATTTTGAGATCCTTTATATATATATATTAAAGGACAGTGAAGAACTATTTGGTCTTGAAGTACCATAATTCTGCAATTGAGTGCATGAATACACTTGCTCGCGTGCAAGTAGATATAATTCTAGTTCTTCTCTACCCAATAAATTTTTAAATGGCATTAAGCTTGCCTATTGATATCTCCTTGAGATAGTTTATCTCGAATATTGAGAAAATTCAACTCCTGTTGAGATGGATATGCAAGGTATAAGTTACCTATATGATCCACATAAACCATGCATTTATAGGCATGTGTTGATTATAACAGCCACATCTTCAACTCATGTTGAAGAAATAGAAATTCATGATGTTGGTTGAGAATATTTGTAATCATGATTAATGTATTCGAGATAAATCTATATCTTCTAAGAAGGAATTCCAACTATATTGTTGGATGATAATAAAGTTTGAAATATATCTAAGGAGAAATGATAAAGTATATTTTTACTCACGAGTTCCAGAAGAGATGTGATATTGATGTGTATTGAATTTGATCATTTGATCATTTGGCAAATCTATTCACTAAGACCTTACCAATTGCAACATTTGATTGGAAAGAATTGGTTAAGAAATCTCAAAAGATTATCTCATCAGGGGGAGTAAATATGGCATAAAGAGTAGTAGTGTACTCTTTTTCCTTCACTAGAGTTTTTCCAACTGGGTTTTTTTTTCTAGTAAGGTTTTAACGAGGCATACTCTTATGCAATGGACATCCAAGGGGGAGTGTTATGAAATTAATATTGTGGATGTCCATTATCTGATATCAAAGAGGTAATCCAATATCAGAGTTATAGAGATATTCCAACTATCCAGAAGATAGATAGAAGAGTTCTATCATATGATAGGATTTGTCTTCTGATTTCCCTCTACCTCTTCTTATTGATATGTACCCCTGAACCCTATAAATAGGGCTTTAGACTGATGTATTGTATACACCCATTCATTGATTGCTTTACTCTCAGAGAATCAATAAAACTCTTCTCTTCTTTCTCTCTATTTTCTCTCTATAGTTTTTCCTATTTTCTACATTATAGTTTCTTTATTAAGTTTCCTATATTAGTATTACGATTTCATTGTGCTGACGACGACTGCGCGTAAACAAATTCATAACAAGAAATTAATTCTAAATAATTGTTAAAATATAATCTCATCACTCTCCAAATTATTTTAACACCATTTTCCTATTTTCTTTTCACATAACATCTAGTGGTCTTATGGCCATGTCTTCCAAAATAAGTACAAGTATGAGGTATGAAAGTATAAGTAGCTCTAACAAGGAAGTTTTTATATTTTGTTACGTTGTTTACATTGTTGTAACCAATACCATTTTTGACAATAGGGGATCTTTGAGCGCCAAGAAGTTTATCAAGATTGTCCATTCCTTTTGTAAATTTTTCAACACATGAAATAAGGTCATCAACCTTCTTTTTCAAAGTTTCATGATCAACAAGTATTTTTTCAAGAGACAAAATATTTTCACAAAGAATCTTGTTTTCAAGGGACATGTTTTGTATGGAAACATTTAAAAATTCCTTTTCAATGCTCAAACACTCAATAGAATCTAGAAGCTTTTTGTTTTCACAAGACAACATAGAATTGTCATTTAACAACTCATCAATTTTTTGTCTCATTTCTCTGTTTCTTTTTGAAAGCTTTTTAAATTCTCCATACATATCAACAAGAAGATCGCTAGGATCATCAACATCATCATCACAAGAAATAGAAGTACAAGGAGTGGGTTATACCTCACTTTCCATAGTCATGAGGCACACGCTTTTTCTTTCTTCTTCATGAGTGCTTGAAGTAGCTTCCACATTTCATGAGCGAAGTCATATCCACTCACTCTATTGTATTTATTGACGTCCAAAGCACAACTAAGAATATTCATCGCTTGATAATTCAATGCCATCTTCTTTGACTCACTTTCATCAAATTCTTCAATCATCTTTAGTTATCTTGTAATCCTATCTGCCTTCAACTTCATAGGTATATATGGCGCTTTCTCAATAATATTCCATAAATCAAAGTTAATAGAACAAATGTAAATCTTAATATGAGATTCTAAAAAAGTATAATTTTTTCCTTCAAAAACTGGAGGTCAGTTTATAGAAAATCCTTCCAAATAAGAGAAGTTTGAAGTATTAGCCATAGGACCATAGCTTCTAGGTTGTTAAGATGCCAATTGAAAAACCTAAGAGAGGCGTGAATTAGATTTTGACGAATTATTGAAAACTTTTTCTTTAATAGAATCTCCTTTTTCAAATTCACAACCTCCAAGATTTTATGTGTTTGGAAAAGAGTTGTTAAACCACAAAAAGAAGCCCTTGCTCTGATGCCAATTGAAAAACCTAAGAGAGGGATGAATTGGGTTTTTGACTAATTATTGAAAACTTTTTCTTTAATAGAATCTCCTTTTCCAAATTCACAACCTCCAAGATTTTATGTGTTTGGAAAAGAGTGGTTGAGAGAAGAAGAGTAATCAATAAGTCCACAACCACTATTGACAACCACAAATAACAAATGAAGATATCACAAATAAAAGCAATTAATGAGTGTAAAGAAAGAAATACAACGATTTATAGTGGTTCGATGTCTTCAAGATCTACATCCACTACATAAGAGGCTCATCCTCAAAGGGTTTTACTCCAATAGCCTCCTTTCCAATCCACAAACAAGCTCACCCTCACAAAAAAAAGGTTTTATGTCACAAGATAACCTTGAACAATCAAATCAAGGCTCACCATCACCGAAAGGGTTTTATGTCTCAAGACAACCTTGAATACACAAATTAAACAATGAGATAAGGATAGAAATTACCAAACAATATGGTAGATATTCAACAATTCTAGCACCACTTCACTTTTGCTTGTGCAATTCTTAGATAATCACATGATGCACATGAACAATGAAAGCTTTTCTTTGATGCTTGATGTTCGTGTAAGTTCATCAATCTTGCTCAAAATCAGAGGTTCTAGCCTTTTATATAAGTCAAAAATTTAAATATAACTTTAAAAAAATGGTTAGTAACGGCTAGTAACAATCAAGTTTAAACTCGAATTCAAAATCACTGCATCCGAACTAGTCAACCTAATTTTATTGTTCACAATGCTGGACAAGTAAATTCAATCATCTGAATTTGGACCTCTATGTCCACATGGTGTTCGAATTTCTCTGAAAATTTAGTGGCTAGAAACAAATGCATTCAGACATCCAAATTGAAGTTTGAACTTTTCCAAACATTGTAAAATCATTTGAAATTTAACCATGACAAGTTTGAAATCATTTTGGACTAAAAGATGAGTCAGTAAAAAGATTTTGAACTTTAAGCCATTATCAAACACTTTGTTTTGCAAAGAATTATGAAAGCCTTTTAAGCTCAACAACAAAGTTTAGGCAATTTCAAAATATTTTGTTCTTCAACATGCAATGCATAGATTCCAAATGCAAAGAGTGTAGGGTTTACAAGAAGTACCTATCAAGGAAAAGAAAACCTGCACTAGAATGTATTCAAAGCCTTCAACCTCTTGGGCATACTCTTCATTCTTCAACCACTTGAGTACATTTGAGATGTCCTTTTCACATTACCTCCAAGGCAAATGAGATCACTTTGCTTCTTCAATCCAAAAATCCTATCACATAACAATTACTCAATTTAGCCTATATCAATATTTGTCATTAATCAAAACTACAAGATTTGCCCTTAGGGCTTACATAATTTGAGAGGCTCTATATGAGAACGACTGCACGATATCATTCCCAATATGTCTAACTCTTACTTCCTTGAGGTTTGCATAAAATTCATATACTAGGGAAGGGTAGTAATCGTCATTAATAATTAGCAAATTACTCTATCCTATAACACCAAATAGAGATAGCACATTACCCATTTCAGAGAATTTTCGCATGTCCACTTTGTGCCCAGAGATTATCTTTTGGTTTCTTCTACACCAATCTTCAAATTCAACTCTGACCTTAGTTGACATGAGCCTATTCAATCTGAATGAAACTTGAGGAACCCGAATCTTCTTGACTTATTGATGATCAACCCACCATCTATTTGATTCCCTTTCCCTTTTCCTTTTCCAACACTATCCTTCTTTGACCTTACCATGATGAGTTTCAAAGGAAATAAAGAATATAGAACACAGAAATGTAGGATATTTCAAGGGAACATGGTGAAATAAGGGTGAAATTTGAGTTTTGACGAAGGTAGGTTTTATGGGATTTGAGAGGAGAGAAGAGTTTGGATGAAGAAATTTGAAAGGAATGAGGAGAATGGCTGTGTAAACCATTTTAAAAAATGATGCATTTACAAAAGCTGAGAACAGTTTAAAAATTTTGAACGCAAGTTCAAAATTTTAAACCGTGATGAGTTTCAAAGGAAATAAAGGATATAGAACACATAAATGTAGGAGATTTCAAGGAATATAGTGAAATAAGGGTGAAATTTTAGTTTGGACAAAGGTAGGTTTTATGAGCTTTGAAAGGAGAGGAGAGTTTGGATGAAGAAATTGAAAGGAATGGGGAGAATGACTGTGTAAAACATTTTAAAAAATGTTGAAATTGCACAGTTTGGACGATTGAATATTCTGGTAAGCATCTGAACTCGCATTCAAAAATTTTAAACCGTTCTCAGCTTCAGCAAATTTAGACATCTTAATTTTTGGTCGTGCATCCTAATTTTTTTATCTAGAATTCTCAAAGAAGCAGTTTGGACATTTGAATTTCAGGGCATACATCCAAACACCTTGTCCAAATTTTACATGTTTTTCCTACACTTGAATACACACATTAGTAATAGAATTTTGATATTCCTAAGCTTCTTCTAAGGTAGCAAAACCTTTTCTCTACCAATGGCTTAGTGAAAATGTCATCAATTTGTTCATTAGTATAAGTATATTCAAAATAGACATCACCTTTAGCAACATGATCACGAATAAAGTGATGTTTGATTTCTATATGCTTAGTTCTAGAATGTTGGATGGAATTGATCGTTAAGTTAATAGCACTAATGTTATCATCAAGATAGGCACACATTTGAAATCTAAATCAAATTCAAGTAATGTGTGTTTCATCCATAGCACTTGAACACAAAAACTATTGGCAGCTATATATTCAACCTCGGCTGTAGATAAAGACACACAAGCTTGTTTCTTGCTATACCAAGCGACAAGACAACTACCAAGAAATTGACAATGACCACTAGTACTCTTGCGCTCGACTTTACATCTGGCATAGTCTACATCTATACCGGCAATAAGTTCAAAACTAGAAGATTTATTAAACCAAAGCACATGGTCATATGTATCAATAAGATAATGAAGAATACACTTAACGGCAATTAAGCGGGACTCTTTTGGACACGATTGAAATCTAGCACATAAACACACGGCAAACATAATATCAGGTCTACTAGCAATAAGTAAAGTAAGCTTCCAATCATACCTCTATACACTTTTTCATCAACATTTTTACCTTTTTCATCTTTGTCAAGCTTGGATGATGGACTCATAGGTGTACTAATACCTTTAGCTGTATTCATTCCAAATCTCTTCAATAGCTCTTTGGTATATTTTGCTTGATTTATGAAGGTGACATCATTGGTTTGCTTGATTTGAAGGCCAAGAAAGAAATTGAGTTCTCCCATCATGCTCATTTTGGATTCACTATGTATCATCTTGGCAAACTCATCACAAAGAGATATATTAGTAACACTAAATACAATATCATCCATATAGATTTGCACAAGTAAGAGATCATCATTGCAAGAGATTTTTATAAAATGCATTGTGTCAGCCTTTCCTCTTGAAAATCCTTTTGAAAGTAGAAAACTACTTAATCTTTCATACCAAGCTCTAGGAGCTTGTTTCAATCCGTGTAAAGCTTTGGATAACTTGAAAACATGATTAGGAAACTTTTCATAAGTGAAGCTGGAGGTTGTTCCACATAAACTTCTATATTAATAAAACCATTTAAAAATGCACTATTGACATCCATTTAAAATTGTTTAAAATATTTGAAACAAGCAAATTCCAAAATCATTCTTACTGATTCACGTCTAGCTACCAAAGTAAAAGCTTCGTTATAATCAATGCCCTCTTCTTGATTGAATTCTTGGGAATTAGTCTAGCTTTATTTCTCACAAGTTCTTAGGATTCATTTAATTTATTTCTAAAAACTCATTTTGTGCTAATAGCTGGATGATCATGGAGTCTTCAAACAAGGTTCCAAACTTTGTTTCTTTCAAATTAGTTTAGTTCCTCTGGCATAGCAATAAACCAAAAATCATCACACAGGGCATCATCAATGTTTTTAGGTACAATATGAGATAAAAGAGCAAAGTTATCAATGAAGTACAGCCTTGTTTTAACTCCTTGGGGAACATCACCAATGATTTGCTTCTTAGGGTGGCCTCTTGCATATTTAGATCCTTTGGGAGCTCTTGGTCTCCACTAGGTTGGCTTTCTTGTTCTTGTTCAATCATTTCTTCCTCATTGGCATGATCTTCCAAAGTTGGTGCTTGAAGATGAATTTGATCATCATTCATGGAGGTACCTACATTATCTTTATCTCTTCTTCCAAAATAGATGTTACATTCATCAAAGCTCACATGAATGGTTTCTTCAACACATGAGGTTATTTTATTGTAGACTATATAGGCCTTTTATTTGAAGAATAGCCAAGGAATATACCTTCATCTAATTTATATCAAATTTGCCTAAGTTATCACGAGTATTCAAATTTGCCTTTTGTCTTAGATTTTTTATCATGAAAAACATTGAGATGAGCTAACTTTAATATCTATTGTGTGATAGGATTATTGGATTGTAGAAGCTTTGAAGTTTCATTGCCTTAGAGATCAAGTGCTAAGAATACCTTAAATTGTGGTCAAGTTTTAACATGAAGAGCTTGTCCTAAGGATTGAAGGCTTTGAAGACCTTAGTGTAGGTTTACAAATGCTTTATAGGTATATCTTTGTAAACCTTGCACTTGTTTGTCTTTGGTATCTAAAGCATTTTCAAGAGAGCTTCAAACTTGGTTTTCAATCTCAAATGATTTATCTTACCAATGTTTTTACCAAGTTCTTGACAACGGCCTTTGGACTAAACACTTTTAAAAAGATCCATTTTATATTCCAAAATGATTTCAAACTTCTTGTGCTTGATTTCTAATCATTTTCACTAAGTTTGAAAAGTTCGGACTCCAATTCGGACTTCCGAATTGTATTTCATGGCTGCTGAATTTTTAGAGAAATTCAGACGATCATTTGGATACCTGTATCCAAATTTGGTCGACTGAACTTATCCTGGCAACCTGAAAACAAAAAAATTCAAACGATCATTTGAACGTAGAGGTCCAAGTTCGGTCGACTGAATTTTACTGTTACTAGCCGTTATTTGAACATTGCAACTGATTTTTAACCCCTATAAAAGACATAAACTTCATATTTTTGGGTAGTTCTTGAGCCTTTAAGAATCTTTACTCTTCCCAATCATTCTTTATCAAAGACTTCTCTTATGTCTTGTGCTATAAAGTTGAAAATCAAGATTCCTTAGACAAAAAGGTGAATGTGTGCTAAATTTTTCATCATCTACCAAGTTGTTGGTAACTTTCTTATCTCTTACTTTATCTAATTGTTGTTTTCAAGGTTATCTTGAGGATATAAAACCTTTTTGATAGGGTGAGCCTTGACTATTGTAAGTGAAAGGAGGTTGTGGAGTAAAACCCTTGTTGGGTGAGCCTCTAGTGTATTTTTGATCAACTTGTGTTATAGTTGAATTTGGTTGAAATCCTTAAGTTATGGCTCAAGGTAGTGGATGTAGATCTTGTGTGATCGAACCACTATAAATTGCTTGTGTTTTCTTTTCTCATCTCTCTTTCAATTTGGAATCTTATTGTGTCTACTTGCATAACTTGTTGAAAGTTTGATTTCAAACATCTTCCAAAATCAATTTTCTTAAAAGGGAAAAAGCTTTCAAAAGTTAGCCAAAGACCTAATTCACTTGCCCCTCCTCCTTAGGTCTTTCAAAAGCATTTACAACCAAACACTTTAAAGTATGCAATCGGAGGAGTTCTACTAAAGAGAAGTTTAAAATGTGTATTTCTTAGAAAAAGGACTTAAAAGAACTCTATTTGCCACATAACAAGCGGTGTTTACTACTTCTGTGCAAAAATATTTTGGCAAAGAGTTTTCACAAAGTATAGATCTTGCTATTTCATGCAAAGTTCGATTTTTGCTTTCAACAAAACCATTTTGTTGTAGTGTTTTGGCAACTGAAAAGTTATGTGAAATACCATTTTCGTCACAAAATTTTGTAAACTCTTGATTGTAAAACTCTCTCCCATTGTCACTTTTAATGAAAATCAATTTGGAATCAAGAGAGGTTTGAACCTTTTGAAAAGTCTCACAAATTCATGAAAGGCTTCATCCATTTGAGCCAAAAAGAGTACCCATGTGAATCTTGAAAAGTCATCAACAATGACATAAGCATACCTCTTACCATCAAGACTAGTGGTCCTTATTGGTCCAAATAAATCCATATCAACAAGTTCAAGATATTTTGAGGTAGAAACCATTTTCTTGGATTCAAAAGAGGATTTTGTTTGTTTTTCATATTAACAAGTATCGCAAAGTCAATTTTTCTCAAAACGTATTTTTGGTAAACCTCTAACTAATTCTTGAGAGGAAAGTTTGTTCAACAAATCCATACTCACATGACTTAATCTTCTATACCATAAATAACCATCATTATCACAAAAGAGAAGACATTTAACATCATTGGCAACAAGTTCATCAAGATAAAGCACATATACTTTTCCAACTTTATTTGCAACAAAAATAGTTTTACCACTTACACTATCAAGAATAGTACATGTATCACATTTAAATTCAACTTTGCAACCATGTCACACAATTGGATAATGTTAAGCAAGTTTCAAATCATCAATAAGCAATACTTGTTTAATGAAAGGTGTAGAACCTTTACCAATATTATCTACACAAAGAATTTTTCCTTTCTTCTTATTACCAAATGTAACAAATCTTTCATTTGTAACTTGAAGCTCACTAATGAGTGAGGCATTTTCCATCATATGTCTTGAACATCCCCTATCAAGAAACCACTTAGTGGCACTTGATTTTGGAAGAAAATGTACCTACACCAAATGAGAGGAAGTGACTTTTGGTACCCACATTTTCTTGGGTCCAAGGGGGTTAGTGATGGTTTCTTTAATTCTCCAAATAGTTTTTGCACCATTTTTCACCTTTCTTTTCACATAACATCTAGTAACCTTGTGCCCATGTCTTCCACAATAAGTATAGCATGTATGAGGCATGGAAGCAAAAGTAGCTCTAACAAATAAATTTTTATATTTAGGAACATTGTTTACATGATTGTAATCAAGACCATTTTTCACAAATGAAGATCGTTGAGGTCCAAGAAGTTTGTCAAGATTGTTCCTTCCATTTGTAAATTTTTCAACACATAAGGTAAGATCATCAACCTTCCTTTTTAAATTTTCATGCTCAACAATAATTTTCTCAGGAGAGGAGATCTTAGCACAAAGAACTTTATTCTCAAGGGACTTATTTTGCAAAGAAACATTCAAAACTTCGTTTTCAATATTCAAGCATTCAATAGACTCAAGAAGTTTTCACAAAATAATTTTTGAATTTTCATTTAATAACTCATCAATTTTAAATCTCATTTCTTTGTTTCTTTTTGATACCACCTTCAATTCACTATACATATCAATAAGTAGCTCACTAGGGTGGGTCATCAATATCATCATCATAAGAAGTAGAGGTAGAAGGAATATGTTGTACCTCATCATTCATTGCCATGAAGCACGCATTGGCTCTTTCTTCATTTTCATCTTCACTTTCTTCATTGGCATGTTGATCCCAAGTGTCAACAAGTCCTTTTCCTTTCTTGAGTGATTTCTTCTTCTTTAACTTGGCTTCTCTTTCCTTTTCCAAGGCTTTTGAACAATCGACAACAAGATGATCGGTGCTCTTACATTCATAGAATTGAGGTTTGAATAAAAATAATGATCGTTCACCTTTCTTGAAAGGTCTTTTACCCTTCTTGAGAAATCCCTTCTTGTAGAATTTCTTGAACTTGTTGGACACTATTGCCATCTCATCTTCTTCACCATCTTCTTCTTCTTCACTAGATAATTCTTCTTGCTCACTAGGATTGTCACTTGCTTTGAGAGCAACTCCTTTTATTCCCTTTTCTTCATATTCTAGATCATTTAATCTTTTGATGTTCATTTGATGCTCACTAGGGTAAGGAGTGATCCTATGAGCTCTTCAAGAGGAAGAGTCTTCAAGTCTTTTGATTCTTCAATAGCAAGAGTCTTTGGTTGACAAGACTCTAGTAGAGCATCTAATATCTTTTTATTTTCCTCTCCAAGAGAATACTTCTTTCCATAGGATTTTAGGCCATTTGTGATGTTAGTGAATCTTGTAAACATGTCGCTAATTTTCTCTCCCTGCTTCATTGTGAATAATTCATAATCTCTCACAACAATTGCAAGCTCTGACATCTTCACTTGGTTTGTTCCTTTATGTGTCAGTTGAAGAAGCCTCCACGTGTCATGAGTAGTGTCACATCCACTCACCCCACCGTATTCATTCACATCCAAGGCACAACTTAGAATGTCTATTGTTTGATAGTTCAATGTCATCCTCTTTGAGGCACTTTCATCATATTCTTCCATTGGTTTTGGTTCCCTTATGACTCTATCGGCTCTTAACTTCATAGGGATATAAGAACCTTTCTCAATAATAGTCCACAAATCAAAGCTAATGGAACAAATGTATATCTTAATTCTAGATTTTCAAAACGTATAACTTGTTCTACCAAACAAAAAAGGTATAATTGTGAAACATCTTTTCTACTAAGGTAGGTTTGAAATATTAGCCATAGGATCTTAACTTCAGTAAAACTATAAAAAGAAGCCATTGCTATGATACCAATTGAAAGACCTAAGAGGGAGGTGAATTAAGTCTTTGGCTAATTTTCAAAACCATTTTCCCTTTTGAAAACTTTGTTTAAGATGAGTCAAACTTCAAATATTTATGAGACCTTAAAATGTAGATGATGAAAGATAGGAGCACTTTGTGAATTAGAATAAATGTTAACAACTTATCAAAGGAATTAAATGAGATCAACAAATAAGCAAGTAAAGCAAGAAGCATAAGCAACACAACCCAATTGATAATGATTCGATCTCTTCAAGATCTACATCAAATATCTTAAGGTCTCACTCAAGGATTTCAACCATCTCAACTATAAATAATTCACCCCAATACACACGAGGTTCACTCCACAAGAGTTTTACACCACAACCAATTCAAAAGGGTTATATATGTTCAAGACAACCTTGAATTAACTAATAGATGAGAGAATAAAGAAAGAGATTACCAACAACTTGGTGGATAATGACAAATGCTAACACCACTTCACCTTTTTTGTCTTTGGGATCTTGAATGTTTACATATAGCACAAGACAAAAGACAACTTTTTCTAAAGATATTGGAGTATAAAGCTTCTCAAAGTGTTCAAAAGTTATCAAAAATTTGAAATTTGTGACTTTTGTAAGGTTTTGAAATTCAATTGCAACGTTCAAATATAACGGCTAGTAATAGTGCAATTCGGTTGACCGAATTTGGACCTCTACATCCAAACTTATTGTGTAATAGGCTATTAGGAAAAATTTGATCGACTGAATATGGACCGTTGTTTCTGAATTTCATAGGAAATTCAGCATCCAGAACATAGTTTGAACGTTCGAATTGAAGTCTGAACTTTTTCAAACTTTTCCAAATCATTTGATATTGATCCTCAACAAGTTTGAAAATATTTTTCTGAGACCTAAGCAGTTATCAAACACTTGTTAAGTCAAGAAAGATCAAGATATTTTAAAACTTATCATCAAGTTAGAAAAAGTTTTGTGCTACCGTATGTATTGCTTAGATTCCAAATGCAAAAAGAGTATGATTTACAAGAAATACCAATTAAGGGAAAGTAAACCTACACCAAAGTGTCTTCAATGACTCCAACTTTTTTAACATACTCTACATTCTTCAATAATTTGAACTCATTTGAGTTATCCTTAGCACTATAGTTTCAATGCGACAAGACCACTTAACTTCTTTAACCAAAAATCCAATCGCACAATTAATGTACAAGTTAGACATAATCAACATTTATTATTAATCAAAACTACATGATTTGTCCTTGGGGTTAACAATATCTTTGCTTGCAACTCCAATCTTGTTGTTGAGTCTCTTTGTTCGGCAATGATACGATTGGCTGCTCTAAGACTAGGCATCTAACCCAAATATCTCATCGGATTCTAGCACACTTCTCCGATCCCATCACTTGTTAGAAAATGTCATCAGGGCCAGTTTCATCTATTGAATGAAGAGGGAGTTGAATTCACTTCTCCTTCATTTCAGTCTGTTAAAGGAATATGGGTTAACAAATACGTTATCAATGCAAAACGCAACTCCAAGCTTGACGGAGAAACTTCACTCCAGGTATACTAGCCAATAAACACAAATATTATGTAGTGTCTTTGGTGATAGACATAATTATAAAGAATGCAAACCTTCCACTTACCAACCTATTAGCAACTTAGCTATTTGGTAGCTTTCGTTTGGTATTTTGTAACATTCATTCAACATTTCAGCATGGGATGGTGAAGACCTAATTCTTTTGTCTAGAAATAAAAAAACCAAACATGATTCAAGAAAGAAACAAGGAAATAAACATAGCTCTGTACAAGTAAATACTTTGGTGCAAGTAGTTCTTTTCAGTTCATCATCGACTTCAGCGAAAGACTTTTGTCCACTTCTATGGCCCAGCTTCTTGTTCTTCCTAATCTCAGTTTTTCTCTGCCTAGTTTGCTGAAATAAATGGATCAATAAATTTCTACATTTTGATTAGCATAAATTTTAAATTAGAAATACATTAGCACTGAATAACAAGTACTAATGTCAATGAATGAATATTACCCTAGCTTCCTCTGAATTCCCAAAAGCAACCAATTTCTCCCACTAGCTTTGAACTACGCGTCCAAATCCACAATATGGATTGCTGTTTCGTCGAATGAAAGGATAGTACCACTCCTCCTTTATTTGGACTTCCAATTCGCCTGTTTTACCCTATAGATGATTTAATCTTCCATGCCTGGGTTGATCAAATTTCTCCTATATTGTGTATTGCATATAACAGAAACTAGTTACTGAAATTTTAGCAGTATAGAATCCTGTGAATTTTTAATTACATGTACATACCATTACAATCGGGACTTCTTAGTCCCATAAGACTTTTGGCCCTGATTGTTATAAAGTATTCATCATTAACAACATTAACAAATATATTTCTAAGTTATACTTTCCTAATATGAATATGATATTTAAAATAAACAAAAAAAATATCATTAACAGAAAAATAAAAAATTCAAAAAATAAAAACTTAAACAAATACGAATACGATATAGACTTCAATGCTTAGGTAACATCTATAATAATAATAATAGTAATAACATTACAATTAACATAATAATAATAATAATAATAATAATAGCGATAACATAATAATTAACATCATAACATCATAAAAACATTTATGTAACAGGATAACAGAATATAACATAATAATATATAACAAAAAATAGCATACTTTTTTTTTAGTAAGAGCTACATTTGATGCGGAAGAGATTGGCATGAAACCGCAACCTGTTTATTAGTGGAATAAAAAAGAGAAAGTCACAAATGTAAAAGGAAGATATGCAGCTTAACTTACAATGTGGGTGGAAACGAATCTACTTCTACACAGTCATATAGAATGCAAGCAAGAATTCAAAGAGTACAAAAAGACAACAAAAGAGAACTTCGAGTTTAATATAGTCTAATAGAAGAAAAGTCCTTTTGATCCAGCTGAAGTAGTCCCCTGGAGATTGCAGGTAGCTCTTGAAGAGAATAAAATATTTCAGAGAAAGAAAAATCACAATAAAAGTTACCTAAACTGCCTACAACTTTGTTACCCCCACATAATAATCATATAATAAGAATGTACTAAAAACCAAATAAATGGGAAAAATTAATAATAACAGTAGAGCAGACCACTGACTATCCGGCAGGCCTAGCCCACTTTGGCTGACACAGTGTCAGAGGGGTCGGCCGGGCCCCCATCCCCTTCTTACACGCCCGTAAACCGGGCAAACCGGGAAGCTGGGCTTGACTAGCTGTCAACCAAAATCCTTAGAACTTAAGTTTGCGTTTTTGTTTAAATTGTATTATATTTATAATTGTAAAAATAAATTATTTATAAAAAAGAAGTAGATTTAAAATAAAAAAATAAAAAAATAAAAAATTTTTGAATAAAAAGTCAATCCAAATTTGTTTTAAAATTTTTTATGACTTTTTGAAATTTTACTAATAATTCAAGTAGAATACCATCTGAACCGTGACACATTGTGTTCTAGTACCTTTATAATTTTGAAATCTTTCAAAATATTTTAAAATTCTCTGTTTTTTTAGAGAGAGAAATTATAGGCCAAATAGTGAAAGTATTATAAAAAATTTGATGTTGAGGGGTTACAAATATAGATTTTGGGTTACACTTAACACCTCTCTAACCAAAGTGAAATTATGTTTGGGTTTATTAATCTACTTGTCCAGTAGAATTGACCTAGCGGTGGTAGGAGTGGAATTTCCTACCCGCCATCTGAGTACCAATGCTCAAACCATTTATTTGACATGAGCCCAGGACATTTCTAATTGCTTATTTACTTGTGTGATTTACAAGTTATTGTTGGAGATGAAATTTTATTTATTGCACATCTTTGCATATATTCCCTTCTCAAGGGAAAAATAACAAGTTCTAGACTGAAATATCTTTAATTAATTACCAAAAAATAAAAATATCTTATATCACGTATCCATATATAAGGATCTAAAGTAGTATTAATTAAACTTTAATTAATACGTCATATATTGTGTATATTGTATATTTATATATTTTATATATTATTTAATATCATTCTTATTTAAAAAATACATAACATATTATAAAATATATTAAGTATCATATATACTATAATATATTAAGTACACGACTCGTCTATTTTTTTAAATATAAAATATATCTTTAATATTATGTCATGCACTAATTTAAAATCAACTTAAATTTATTTTTCATCTAATTTTTTTATTTTTTATTTATTTTAAATATTATTTTTTATAAACAATTTATTTTATAATTTTTAATATAATTTAATTTAAATAAAAATTTAATCTAAATTCGACTTTAACTGGGGCGATCCCTTACGCAGATATCTCTCACGTTGTTCCCTTTATCAAAAAGACTTTTCAGAAGATAAAAAAGTTTTTGCAACCACGTGGCTTTGAGTTGGAAAAGATGTTTCAAAAGGTTGTCGGCGATTGCTCTTTCGAGACTCTACACTCTTTCATGCGGGTCCACCGGAGAATCCTCAATCAAACACAGTAGAGATGTTTCTTCACATGACACTCGGCAGATGGTGTAACTCTCACTTTTTGACGTTGCGCACAGCACTGGCACCAAGCAAGCACTCTTCGCCATTTGTACGTTGCCACCCGGCGAGAATCATACATAAAGGAAGCAAAATGATGGGTACAAAAGATCATCCACTTTTATAGAGAAGAAAAAGATCGTTTGACAAAGATACAAGTCTTTTAATTGCTACGTTATCGATCCATGGGATGTCTGTGTTCCACCTTTAACTTGAGAGATGCATTTTTTATTTTCAATTCAATTAGTATTTATATCTATTTTAAGATTTTACGATAAATTTGATTCGTTTTAAATTTAACTTTCTACACACAAAAAAAAACATCATTAGAGTTTTTTCAATACATTGGTTCAAGCTCAAGGCCTTACTTATAAAAATACATTACTATGTATAATTTTATTAAACTATATATAATAAGAAAATTATTTATTTTCAAAATCACTTTCTCTATTCTATAGCATATTAAAATATTAATTCAACAAATAATGCATCAAATTAGTCAAAAGAACACAATGAGTAAGGTTTCTACGAAGAATTCTTTCAAATTTGAAATAAAAACTTACTAAAATTCTTAATCAATAGATTAGGCAAAGTTATCAATTATTGTTGAAACTGTATAACTTGCGCGGGTTTCTAGTGCAACTTGGCCCCAAGTTGCGCCAAAACCCAGCGCAAGTCCTTGCAATTTTTTTAAATATTTCTTGTTAAATGTAACTACTTATGTAATTACGGTATTTGTTTGTGATACGATTGTAAAGTTAAAGTTTTAGTAATTGTCTTAATCATTTGTATTAGTAATCTATTTATTTTTTATAATATTACAAGTAAAAGTAAAACATATTCAACCAACACGATTATGAATTGCAGGAGCACGAAAAACACGAAAAATGTCGTAAAATAAAATTTCATAGAGTGTTATATAGGGATTGTTAAGGCCTGTCATCATCGGAAAATTCCTTTGAATAATTCATAGATCTTGACAAAGTTGACAATTTTAGTCCTTTTTTGGAGATGCATGATATATTTTCAAGTAAAGACGAGTTGGTACAATGGGCGAAGGCAACGACATTGCAAGTGAGGACCCTTTTGATCATTGCTTGTTCAAGAAAAGGCAACGGAAACGGTAATAGGATTTATCGATCTTAGGTGTGAAAGGGGGCAGAGCGCATCGAAAATTTATTTTTGCTCCCAAAGGTTAGCCAATAGCAGAGGTGGAAACATCAGAAGCAAAGAAGAACATAGAGCGAAAGTCTAATGGTGCGATAAAGTATCACTATCCGCTAAAGTTAATAGGAAAAGAGCATTATGAAGGAGCGTGGAGTCTTGTGATGATATGCAGCAAACACAATCACGATCTAAGAAAGACCAATTACAATCATGCATTAGCTACGAAGATGACAAAAATGAGAGATAAAAATCACGGAGCAAATATGTAAATTTCACATTCAACTGAAACATATATTAGATCATATGAAGCAGGAGAACCCAAGAAGTGCCATAAGGTTTGTGTTTCAATAATATGTTAATCATGCTTCTTACTAGTACATTTACATACTTATATTAATATTTGTCAACAATATACTTAACATATGTTGCTTGTTTACACAAGGCAAAGACGTTCCACAAATGCTAGACACAAGTTAAGGGTGGCGAGTCACTGACCATGGATATATTCATCAACATAGAGTTCACCCAAGGGCCGAAATTCTTAGTGACTATGTGTTCGCTCACCTAAATTTATATGCACTTGCTCGTGCGTATCCAATTGTGTTGATAATGGATACGACATACAAGACTAATAGATGTATTATAGCATTAGCATAGAATTATCTTATTTTAATTATTTGAAACGTTTCTTAATAAAAAATATAGGTATAAATTGGAACGTATTCCTACGTATCGTAGTTCATTTGGAATAGGTACAACATGTTATACTTAGAAATTGTCGGTGTTACTCCAATCGGGCAAAACATTCTAATTGTTGGAGCTTGGATGATAAGGAGATGGATAATTACCAGTGGTTGTTGGAGTGTGTTCAGAATATCTTGCACATAAATTACCCCCACATGTTCTCGTGATTGATTATGAGCCTAGGCTGATACAGGTCTTGGCCGACGTCTTTCCTGATTCTAAACATACGTTATGCAAGCAACTCATTTTGAAGAAGGTTGAGCATCGATGCTATACAGCTTGCTATGATTAGATCCTCGCCGAATTACATATGTTATGATAAGATCCTCGCCGAATTACTAAGCCATTGGCTGAGGAAAGGTTTAGCTATCTTAGAAGCAGTTTAGGAATATCAAAATTCAATTATTAATGTGTGTATTCAAGTGTAAGAAGAACAGGTGAAGTTTGGACGCATGCACTATAATTCGGGTGACCAAAAATACTCTTTAGAGAATATCAGATAGAAAAGTTCGAGCGCATAACCAAAAATTCGGTCGTCCAAATTTGCTAGAGTAAGAAGAGTTAATGAAGTTCTGACATAGACCAAAAAGTTCGATCGTCCAAACTATGTGGTATAGCAGGTTTAAAAGCATTCGAACAGTCATTTCTCTCTTTTTTATCATCCGAACTCTCTTTTCTTTCAAAACCCACACAACCTACTCTCATCCAAACTCAAATTTCTTCCATATTTCTTCACTTTTACTTGAAATTCCTCACATTTTTGTGTTCTAAGCCCTAGATTAACATTGAAACTCACTCCTTTTCAACGAAAATCATCATGGTGAGATCAAAGGGAGCCAATGTTGGAAAAGGAAAAGGCAAAGCAAAAGTGGTTGATGGTGGGCTAATAATCAACGAATCAAGAAGGGTTTGTATTCCTCAAACCTCCTTAGGAGTGGATCACTTCATTTTAACCAAGGCTGCCACAAAGTTTGAAGATTTGAACAAGAGAAATAGAAAGATCATTCTTGGACACAAAATTGATTTGGATAAACTCTCCAGAATGGGAAATGTTCTCTCTTTTTGGTGAAATGAGTTGGAGCAGTTTGCTTGTTGTTGATGAAGATTACTACCCCTCCCTTGTGTATGAATTTTATGCTAATCTCAAAGAAGAAAGGGTTGAACAAGTGGGGGATCATATTGTGCAATGGTTTCCCTTAAGAGTGCCCCCAGTTGATTTTGAATTCAATGATGCCTTAATCAATAGGATTTGTGGAGTAGATGATAATGGGGCTAGATATTACTCTTTGGGCAACATTGCTACATTCACCAATAGTAGAAGGTTTAGATCAATAAAGGAAATGGAAATTAAGGCTTTTGATGCTAGGGGACAAGTATTGCATCAGATGATAACCACAATGATAATCCCCAATTTTGGTCATAAATCATCTGTTGGAAATATGAATGTCATGATAATGCTTGCTCTTCATGAACATTGAAGATTGAATTTTGGATATATGGCTTTGAGGCACATGATGAGAGAAAGAAGGACGTGAAATAAGGCCTTCCTTTATGGAAGGTTGCTTACTAAGATTCTCAAGCATTTCCAAGTTCAATTTCCCGGAAGAGGACTAGCCATCAAGAGTGGAGAGATATACACTAATGAGTCTCCAAAAGGATGCAGCTAATTCTTGATGTAGATGGTGTATGGAGAACAAAAAGAGAAACTCCTGTAAGGAATGAAAAGGTTGAGGAAAGTGAGGATGTTGAAGAGTAAGAGGAGGAAGAAGAAGAAGATGATGAAGAAGAAACTCTAGCAAGACAGATGAAAACTAAGAAGAAGCATGACTTATCAAGGGAGGGGGAGCAACCTCCCTCCAAAAGAAGATTGTTTGAAGAAATGCCTACTCATCAATCACATCCCAATATTGGAGAAGACCCTAGTGGTGAAGAGATTACTAGAGGAGATACCATCATTGCCAAGGTATTCCAAGAAGCTTTAAACAACCACATCAAGGAGATGGAGAAAATGTACAAATTCTTTGAAACCTTTACTCCAATGGTACTTGGAAAACTTGATGGACTGGAGACTAGAGTGAGGAACATAGAGGAATTATTGATGAGAAATGATCGAAGTAGTGAAGGAACCTCTAGACCTCAAGGAAGAGTAGAAAAGAATGATGATGAAGATAAGAAGGAAGAGAAAGATGAAGAAGAAGAAGAAGAAGAAGAAGAAGAAGAAGAAGAAGAAGATGACCATGAGGATGACTTTGAATTAGTAGCTAGAGGAAGTGAGAAAAATGAAGAAGAGGTTAAAGGCTCGCAAAAGGAAGAGGAGTAGGAAAAAGACGTTGGTGAGGGAGTAGCTTGATCGGAAAAGTTGAAATCACCACACCGTCCATCATGATCTTTAACCAAGGACGAGTGAAGCATGTGGCAAGGAACAAGGGAACTAGAAGATCTTCTCCATCACCATCACAAGACTAAGCATCTCTTCATCCTATCTCTTATTTTATTGCTTTGTTAATTTAGATACATTATGTGCTTAGATTTTCTAGCTTGTGTAATATTTTTGTGAAGCTCAATGATAAAATATTAGTGTTGAGAGCTTCTTTGGTCAATGATATTTCACTTTGACCATCCCAAATTTTTTGATTGCAAAAGGGGGAGAAGAAAGTGAGTGATTGCAAAATGTGTATTGCTGCTATGCATTGATGAATGTGGTTGATATCTTGTTTTTGTATTGATGAATTTTGAAAGTTGACTATTGAAGAATTACAGTTATGAATTGATGATTATGATTGATATGGAGTTGATGATTGTGATTGATATGAGTTTGAGCATTGATATGTTCACATGTTGATAATTATGGTTGATATGTTGATTCTATGGTTGATATCCTTCTTGGATGATTTATGGTCTTTCGATGAATGATTTGTGTGGCTAAAATCATTTTCTTAAAACTTTTACCAAAAGTTTGAACTGGAAGTTTAGATGCAAGCCAAAAAGATCGAACCTCCGAACTTTCCTGTCAAAAAGCTGTTTTGCTGTTAATCAAATCACTCAAAAACTGTCTTGATCTTTCCTAAAATGGTTGAACAATCTTAGGAAGACTTGTTTCAAGAATGACAATCACTATCTTGAATATTTTGCAATTCGAACTTATAACACTTCAAGTCCAAGCTTGTTGAAAAATAAGCATAATCTAAGGGAATCTTTGAAAATCTTTTCTAACCTCTAAAACCTCTCTTAGAAGTATTCTTAATGCTTAAAAGCTATATTTTATATTTTGATGGAAGGAATGAGGCATATGGATGTTGGTTGGGCCATAGGCTCATCATGAGCCATTCAAATGTCATTGTGCCAAATTGTTTAACATTCATCTATGACATTAATGCTTCTTTGTGCTACATTGTTTAAATCCATCACATTTTGCATAAAAAATTGTCATCATCAAAAAGGGAGAGATTGTAAGCCCTAAGGACAAATCTAGTAGTGTTGATTTAATGATAAACATTGATGAGGACTAATTCATATATTAACTATGTGATAGGATTTTTGGATAAGAAGCCAAGTTTTCTCATTGCCTTAGAGCTATAATACAAAAGACATCTCAAATGAGCTCAAGTGGTTGAAGAATATGGAGCTTGCCTTAGAAAATTGAAAGCTTTGAAGATATTAGTGTAGGTTTGTCTTTGCTTAATAGGTATCTTCTTGTAAACCCCACACTTCTTGTCCTTAGAATCTATATAATACATAAGGGAGCACAAAACTCGGTTTTTAAATATTAAAAGGCTTTGATCATTCTTGATTTACCAAGTATTTGATAATGGCTTGTAGTTCAAAAGCTTTTTAATGACTTATATTTTAGTCTAAAATGACTTCAAACTTGATGTAGTTGATTTCCACATATTTTGACAAAGTTTGAAAATTTCGAACTCTAATTCGGACGTCTGAACTGAAACTTTGGCTGCTGAATTTCCAAAGAAATTTGGACGACCATTCGAACACATATGTCCATGATTGGTCGACAGAATTTATCCTGACAGCCTTGTAAATAGAGAAGTTCGGTCGATCATTCAAACGTAGTAGTCCAAGTTTGGTCAACCGAACTTTATTATTACTAGCCGTTACAAGTCGTTATTTGAAAATTAAAATTCATTTTCAAATCCTATAAAAGTCATAAACTTCAAATTTTTGAGTAGTTTTTATCACTTTAAGAACCTTTATACTTCCAAATCATTTGAATACCAAAACGCTGTCTTTTGTCTTGTCCTTCAAGTGACTATTCAAGATTTCATAGATAAAAAATTGAAGTGGTGCTGGCTTTATCATCATCTACCAAGCTGTTAGTAATATCTTACTATGTTATTTCATCTACTCACTTTATTCAATGTTTTTCTGGAGAATATAAAACCCTTTTGAGAGGGTGAACCTTGATTGTTGTGTTGAAAAGAGGTTATGGAGTAAAACCATTATTGGGTGAGCCTCTCTTGTATCTTGTTTAACTATTTCAATAGTTGAGTTATTTGAAATCCTTGAGTGTGGACTCAAGATAGTGGATGTAGATATTTAGGAGATCAAGCCACTATAAATTACTTGTGTATTAATTGTTCTTCTTCCCTTACTTGTTCATTTATTGTGTTGATTTAAAATTCGCATTGTGAACTTGAATTCTTATCACTTCCAAACTAAGTTTGCAAAATGGAAAAAAATTTCAAAAATTAGCTGAAGATCTAATTCACCACTTTTAAGTCTTTCATAATATCTAATTCTTAAGAGTGAGTATTATTTTGTCATATATGAATATTTATTTGAAAAGAGTATTATTATATTTTCCCCTTGTACTAAACTGTATCATGTCCTATGTACATATGTTTTCCTTTTCCTTTGAAGGAAGACCTCAGGCAACAAAAAGTACATCATAAGGGGATGTAATCTTTTTAGTCGTTCATATCTGTTGATTATACTTTTTTTAGTACATGTTAAATAAAATTTCAATCATCAAAGTTTGATTCAACAGTTGAAAATTCATACGTTATGAATAATTATTCATTCAATAGTTGAATAATTATTCTGTTGTGAATTTTCAGCCATCAAATTTTATTCTAACGATTGAGAACTCATACGTTATGAATAGTTATTTATTCCATAGTAATAAAATAATTATTTAAATATAGAATGAATAATTATTCATAACGTACGAATTCTTTATCGTTAAATCAAAATTCAACGGTCGAGATTTATTCAATACGTATTAAAAAAATACAATTAGTACCATAGCGAGATCGCATTGACATAAGACAGTTGTATGCCTTTGACTGAAAAATGACAAACGAAATGGAAATACAAAAAAAAAAAAAGAGAGAGTGTGTTGAACTAGGCGAGTATCAAGCTTCTATGCAAAGCGAACTGAAGCTGCCCTTCTGGTTTTTCTTTTTTTTTTTTTCCTGCTGGGTCTGCCCCTCCTGACTTGAGGTGGGCGGTTTTGTGAGTTTCTCTAATGGGCACTGCATTTCTATGGTCTCGGGCTTCAAAGCTGAGTCTGTAATAAACAAAGCTTGGACATTTGAGTCTTCTTGGGGTATATTTCAATTGCAGTTTAATTTGAAAAAAAAATAGTTATTTTTCAAAAAATTTTGTGAGACATACGTTTGATTTTTATTAGAGAAAATATATTAAGATTTACAGTGAAAAAAAGTGGAATCATTTTTAGATTTGAGTATAGATTTGTTCTCCCAATATTTCGGACAAATGGCATCGACTGAATAGAAGGCGGCTTGGAACCTCCAACAGCGGAAAGAATGTATCAACTCACTCGTGAAATTAACTCGTTCCCTTAAAAACAAAATGTCTGTCGCAAAAATAAAATAAAATAAGGGAGGAAAAGAAAATGAGACATCAAGAAGATAAAGAGCGTGGGAGTGAAAATAGTTGGTAATCTATTTTAATCTTAATTAAATATTTTCTCATTATTCAAAATATCCACAAAGTTCATTTTTTTATTTTGATATCCCTCAACTATTTTCATGTTTCTCAAAATATTCTGACACAGTAGTTTTTAGTGAAAAAAAAGCGGTTACTCATTAGTTTGTGCATATTTCACCAAAAACTGTCATATCAAGATACTTTAGGAGACAAGAAAATATTTGAGGGATATAAAAAATTAAAAATGAACGTTATAGATAATTTATGAATAGAAAATAGTTTGAGAATAATTAGAGAAATTGGTTATATTAACTCTTAAACTATTTTTATTTTTCTCATCTTAATAAATAATTTTTATTTTATTTTTTATACACAGGACATTTTCTTAAGTAACTATAGCTGTCAATTTTTTAATATCGTATTTGATTTTGACAATGAAAGTCATGTTACACACATGAGTTATTATTTTTAATGACAAATTTATCTATTTATGATTTTCTTTATTATTTAATGCTATTAAAATTATACGGGTAAAAAACTAACCGATCTGAATACCTCAAACACATGCGAAATTTTGATAATAAAATAGTATTTTTTTTAACTTTTAAGCTATTCCTCTCTATTCCTCTTCCTTCTAGGCCATAAATGGATAAAAATATCCTTAAAATTTGTACTATGTGCTTGTAATGTGACTTTTTTTGCTGAATTCTGTCATAATATTTATAATTTGATACATATAGTTACTTAAAAAAGTTCATCTATATAAAAAGATAGGATAAAAAATTCTAGTTAAAAACAGAAAAATAAAAATAATTTTCAGGGAACAAATAGGGCTCATTTCTCAAATAATTATAACCGATTTCCCTATATCAAATGACTGGAAGATTTTCCAGTTTTAAATACACCTGAGAGGAACCTGTAGAACTTTCCTTGGGAATCTCTTATAATGACTCCAATATATCCCATCCAGATAGAGATATTGGTATTTGTAATTTTGTGTACATAGATTATGGATCTTGAAATTAAGATATCTAATTATTTTTTTATATTTCATCTTTATTTTTTTCATATTTCACTGATTTCAAGAATTCATTGAGTGAGTAAATAAGGATAAATTAAAAAATCATTAAATTTTCATATAAAAACATAAAAACTTATATTTTAATTACATATCTTTCCTCTAAAAATACCTATTGTTTTAATCGCAGGAAGTATATAATTAGCAAAAATAGAAAGACACTCCTATCCAGGTATATACCTGACTAAATTTATACACATTGTAGGCCAGGTTGAAAAATGAATATTTAATATTTCACCGGTGACAAAGATTTAAAAGGTCATTGACCATATATTTACCACTTTCTATAATTCAATTAACTGCTACGAGAATGATGTATGGTGGTAGCAGTTTACCTTTCATTATCATTTATATTTCAAGTGGGACTAATAGTGAAAGTCTACATGAAAGTTTGTCCATTTCAAACAAATAAATATTTATTTTGATCTAATTGAAAAATAAAAATAAAATTTTTAATGGGAAATTGAATTGTCCTCAAACTATTTTCTTATTGCGCATAATACCTACAAAGTTTATTTTTACTTTTTTATAACCCAAACTATTTTCATGCCTCTCAAAGTATCATACTAACTTGTGAAACCGTCATCTTTTTATCAGAAACTATTGTGTTAAGGTATTTTGAGAAGCCCAAAAATAGTTGAGAGATATAAAAAATGAAAATGAAGTTTGTAAGTATTTTGCACAATGAAAAAAATAGTATAAACGTAATTATCATCAATAAGGGTTTGAGATGATTGAAAGGATTACAGGAGGTTTGTCGATAAGTATTGACTGAAAGGCATCGAATAACTTCTTCAAATTTGAAATTCTTTTTAAAATTTGAAAACATCAAGTTTAAGGTTCTTTTTAAAAACTTTAATTTCTTACGTCAAATACACCATTGGTGCTTGTAGTAACTATCCAACTATGGGACTTTTATTTGTCCAATGAGAAAAAACTTCATTAATTGGCCATTGCCTTATTTTCAGGAAAAGAAAAAGTCGTAGATATTTTAAGAAGTTGCTTCTGGTCTCACCTCTTTTTCATTAATTGGCCATTGCCTTAAAATTTTATTCGAAATCGTTCGTTTTTTGTCTGTAAATTTAAAGTTTATTTATGTTTGACTCGTTTAATTTTTGTGAGTTATTCGGATCCCTTGTATTGTATTCAAGTTTGAGTTGTTTGAATAAAATAATAAAAATTTAAAAATAAATAGTAAATAATAAAGTAAGAAGATAAATTTTAATATAACATTATAAATATTATACAAAATATATACTATATTTTATATTAAAATATTATATAAATTTAAATTTTGATATAAAATTTAAATAATATTATGAAATATATGAATAATAAAATTAGTACATGTGTTTGTGAATGGTCAAAATTGTTCGCGAATAAGTTCGTGTTCATTCGATTAATAAATAAACTTTTACGACATGGACCAAGTAGTTATGAAAAGTTTCTTGGCACTAGGATTTGGTGAGATATGGCATCAAGAAGTGTATTTAAGAAGTCGTCATTCTTTAAGCAAAACTTTATTATAGCAAGTAGAAGATATTTGGTATCTCCCAAAGATTATTGGGTTTTGTGAATATTATGAAAATCTAAACCAAATATCAAGGAGATTGGTATCCTACTTCGTAGGGATTTCTTGTTATATTCTTGGGATATCAATCTTGAAAAGAAGAAGCTCAAGACACTCTAGCAATTATAAAGAGAGCTTCAAGACAAAGCAAAACAACAACTCTCTAAAGGATCTCTCAGCATTCTTGTGAAGTAATCCCGCCAATTCCAATCGAGAGAACTCTATGAATCTTAAGCAATACTCTTGAGAGAGTTGTTCTTCAAACTCATGTTATAGAAGCAATATCTTGAGAGAGTTCAGCAGTACACTTTATCTTCTTATTATGCACCTCATGTATTAGAGTGAATTGTTTTCTGTTCAAGTGCTGAAAACTGAAGTTCAACAGACGCTGGAGTGTACTTAACAAGATTCTATCCAAACCACCTCATGGAGTAGAAGGGTGTTGTGACTGATTGAGGTAAGTTGAAAACAGTAAGTGCAAGTGGGATCTTGTCGCATCCTATCGAAAGGTGTTAATCACATCTTGATGAGGAGAGTTCAACGAAAGCAAGCTATAGTTGGATGATAGTTCAACAATTGTGAAAGTAGGAGTTATGATTGTTGGATTTCTGGCAGTTGAGGCAGCTTTGGTAAAAAGGAGTTTTGCCAAGTCTGCTAGGGGAATTACTAGAGGAGATTGAGAGCCTGTTCATGTAGTTTTGAAATATAATATTTAGCAGATTGCTTTTCTGGTATGGTCCAGTAGTCGTAGGTTGTTGAGCTGAGCTGCGTTACCAATTTCGTTGTGTCAAACTTTATTTTTTTGTTTGTGTGTGTTGTGTTAAATTGTGCAGAATTGACTTCAACGCACGGAGTTTGACAAACGTGAAAAAGTTGCATAAACTTAACCATACAATTGGTATCCGAGAGCAGGTCACCAATTCTTACTATTTGGCTATTCATTTAGCAGGTGAGATCGTGGGAAAGTTGTTTATGCAATTATGGAAAAAGAAGCAAGATCTATAACAAGGCCGCCATTGCTAGATGGAGCAAATTATGCTTACTAGAAAGCACGAATGAGAATCTTCATTCATATAGTAGATGAGAATGCACTGATTGCTATTGAAAAAGGATGGACCCCCACCAACCATCATGAATCTTGGAGGGATTGCTGTTGAAAAACCCATAGAGGAATGGATGGATGTAGAACGAATGATGAATACAACAAACGGTAGAACACTCAATGTTATCTTCACAACTGTTGATGCAAAGTAATTCAAGTTAATCTCAACTTGTCAATTTGCAAAAGAAGCATGGGAAGTGTTACAGACTGTTTATAAAGGAACAAGCCATATCCGGATGTAAAAGTTACAGATATTGACCTCTCAATTTAAGGAATTGAGAATGACAAATGATGAAACTATTCACATCTTTAGCATTAAATTGAGAGATATTGCAAATCAAACATTTCAATTTGGCGAGAAATATTCTGAAGAAAAACTGGTGCGAAAACCTTTGAGATCTTTGCCACCAAGATTTGCTACCATTGAAGAAATTCAAAATCTGCCAGAGTTGAACTTGGATGAATTAATAGGATCCTTGCAGACCTTTGAAATGAATCTCAGCACTCAACAAAAAAACAAAGGTGTTGCACTAAAGGCTGAAGCAAGCTCGAAAGTTTCCTATCTCAATTTTGACATTGACAACATTGCCTTGTTGACAAAAAAATTTGGCAAGATGTTGAAGAAAGAAAGCAGAAAGTTCAACGAGGGAACCAAAAGAGGAGATGACCTAAGAAGGCTGGTGATACAAATAACTTCCATAGAAAAGACAACAACAACAACATTAGATGTTAGGAATGCAGAGGAGTTGGTCATACACAAAATGAGTGTGCAAATAACCTGAAGAGGAACAAATCATACAACATGAAGTGATGATGATAAGGAATCTACTAGCAGCAGCAGCGAAGATGAATAAGAAGAAAATCATATGGGCAACTTTGTTGCATTCTATTCAAGTGCAGAATTGCACTCTGACAGAAGTGAAACCGATCATGAGGATTCAGTAACTAATGATGATGAAGTTTCCTATGAGAAATTAAGAAATGAATACGAGCTGATGTATACAAAATGGCTGGAAATTGTCGAGATCAACAGGAGGCTAAAGGAGAAAAATAAGAAATTGCAACAATAGAATAGTTCATTGCAACAAGAATGTGAGTGATCAACTTCAACAACAGGTACAATATCATGCCAAATCACTGCAACTCAGCAATGGAAAATTTGAGGAAGCAGAACACTACATCAAAAGACTGAATTTAGGAAAGATGAAGCTTGATGAAATATTGTCCATTGGCAAGCCATCCGGAGATTTAACAAGATTGGACTACAACAACAGGAACATTGCTTCAACAAGAAAGACTATAGCAGAAAGAAAGATGACACTTGTAGACAAAAAGAGGTTCATCAAAAAATCTAAAAAGCTCCCTGTTATTTGTAACTATTGCTCTCTTGCAGAACATACTTGGGATATCTGTTTGAGGCTTATTAAAGATCTACAACAAGGTCACAAACTTGTAAAAGTAGAGTTCAACAAGCGTATGTAGACAATTCGACAAAGGCACATTTGGGTGAAAAAGATAGATCTCAAAGGATATGTTGCACATGTATCATTCACCACAAGCATGAGTGACATATGGTACCTTGATAGTGGCTGTTCTAGATATAGGATAGGTCAAAACGCATCTTGTTGAACTACAAAGCTTGTGAATGAGGTAATGTTACCTTTGGTGATAGCTCAAAAATAAAGTAGCTGGTATTTAGAACACTAAATATAAACTGTATGCATGTAATTAAAAATGTTCTATATGTTGAAGGGATGAAAGCTAATTTGATAAGTATAAGCTAGTTATGAGATGATAATCTACATGTTAACTTCAACAAAGAAAAGTGTTTTGATATGGATGACTCCACATGCTAGTTCTCACTGAAGCTAGAAAATCAGACAATTGCTACAAATTGTTAAAATAAAAAATGATCAAGAATGTATGGCTCCTCAAGATGATGAAGTTGATCTTTAACATCAAAAGTTGGGGCACATAAATCTCAAGCTGTTAAAAAAGCTGAGTTCAATAGAAGCAATACAAGGCATACCAAAGCTTCCCAAAATCACAAGGATAATATGTGGCTGAAGTCAAATTGGAAATCAGAAAAGGTCTTCTCACAAAGAAACAACAGAGATCAATACTTCTAGAGTGTTGGAGCTCATATATATGGATCTTTTTCATCCTACTCAAACTGAAAAAAATTGGAAGTAAACAATTGTATTATTGTGTGTTGATGACTTCTCCAAATACACTTGGGCTGACATTTTGAGACAAAAATTGAAAACCTTTGATGCATTTCGAAAGTTGTGCTTAAAGCTTCACACTCAGAAGAGTTCAACACTATGTAGACTAAGAAGTGATCATGGTAAGGAGTTTGCCAACCAACAATTTAATGAATTTTGCGTTGGTTATGATATTCAATAGGAATTCTCAGCACCAAAGACACCTCAAAAAAATGGTGTAGCTGAGAGGAAGAACAGAACCATTCAAGAAATGGCTCAGCTATGTTGAACTTTAAAGAGATATCTCAAAGAAGGTGGGCAGAGGCTATCAACACTGCAATACATGTAATCAACAGGACATATCCAAGGCCTAACACTATTAAGACTACCTATGAGAATTGGACAGAACGTAAGCCAAACTTGACTTATTTTCATATATTTGGTAGTAGATGTTATATTCTTAATGACAGGGAACCTTTGGGCAAGTTTGATGCAAGAAGTGATAGAGCCTATTGCGTTTTCAACAAGAAAAGTAGAGTTGTAATGGAAACTATCAATATTTTTGTTGAGGACGCTACCACAATAAAGTATCATGAGGCTGCCAAAGCAGACGAGAAGGAATCTTCTAATGCCAAACCTCTGGAGCCTGTCAATATGGAGATCAACATAAAACCTAAGGAACTGACAAACACTGCAGCAAATTAAGAAATAACAGAAGAGACAGGTCAACAAAGAAAGCCATCATCAAGAATTAAAAAGAATCATCTTACATATTTGATCATTAGAGGCTTGGATGAAACGAGAAAAATTAGAGGAAAGGCAAAGATCAACTGTAAGGGGATGGTGATGTTTTTTTGTTATACTTTAACATTGGAGCCAAAGAATGTCAAAGAGGCCTTGACAGACGAATTTTGAATATCTGCTATGTAGGAGAAACTTCAATAGTTTGATCGCAATGATATGTGGGAACTTGTTCCACATCTAGATGGAATTAACGTGATTGGAACAAAGTGGGTGTTTCACAACAAAACTGATGAACATGGAAACATAACACGCAATAAAGCAACCCTTGTTGCACAAAGATGCACACAAATTGAAGGAATGGACTTTGAGTAAAAATTTACCCCCATTGCAGGGATGGAACCTATTAGATTATTGTTGACTATTGGATGTGAAAGGAGCTTCAAACTTCAATAGATAGACGTCAAGAGTGCGTTCTTGAATGGATTTCTATAAAAAGAGGTATATGTTGAGCAACCTGAAGGTTTTGTTGATCAAGATCATCACAATCATGTGTACAAGATGAAGAAAGAACTTTATAGACTTAAACAAGCACCAAGGGCATGGTACAAGAGATTGACAAACTTTTTGCTGACAAAAGCCTACAATAGAGAGGGAGCTGATAAGATTATGTTTATCAAACTACTAAACACACATGTTATAGTAGCACAAATTTATGTTGATGATATTATGTTTGGCTTGATCTCAACACAGCTTCGAAAAGAGTTTGTTGAACTCATGCAAACAGAATTCGAGATGAGTATGGTGGGTTCCTTGGTTTGCACGTCAAACAATCAAAAGATGGCATCTTTATCTCACAAACCAAGGTATGCACTTAACTTGGTAAAGAAGTTCAACATGAACAATTTTAAACCTGTCAAAATGCCCATTAGTGTCAATCAAAAGCTGACAAAGGTTGACAAAAGCCAATATGTTGATCAACACATATACAGGAGCATTATTGGAGGCACGTTGTACTTAATAGCAAGTAGACCAGACATATCTTACAAATTTGAAGTATATGAATGGTATCAATCAGCACCAAAATAGTTACATTTGAACACTGTCAAACGTATTTTGAAGTATGTCAATCAGACAAAGAATTATGGTATCTACTTCAGCAAGGACTCAAACACTCATCTTATTATCTATAATGATGCTGATTGGGCTGGTAATTGTGATGACATAAAAGGTACCTTTGGAGGATGTTTTTATCTTGGTAATAATCTTGCGTCATAGTACAGCAAAAAGTAGAATTCTATTTCTCTATCAACAGCATAGGCAGAATATATTGCAGCAGGCAGTTTTTGTACTCAACTGTTATGAATGAAGCAAATGCTAAATCACTATGGATTGACTCAAAAAGAGCTGATGATGTACTGTCATAACACAAGTGCAATAGATATCTCAAAGAATCTAATTCAACATAATCGAACAAAGCATATTGACATACATCATTATTTTCATTAGGAAACTTGTTTAACAAAATGTTGTTATCATCAAGTATATTGTAACACAAAAGCAACTGAAAAATATCTTCAAAAAATCTCTTGAAGCTTCAAGATTTGAGGAATTAAGAAATGCACTGGGATTATGCACGTTATAAAAGGAGTTCCATGTATTTAGCTATAAATATGTATTTCAATTTTTTGCATTTATCTATTTTTAGAAAAAATTTAAAAATTACAAAAATAGGTGTGAGTTTGAAACTTCATCAGGAAGTTATGACAATCAGTTTGGGAATCGCAAAAGGCAGTTCATTGTGTTGGGGAATTAAAGCTTGAACAATAGCACAAACATAAGATAATTTTCTCTCTATTTATCTGCTCATTTTCATTGTGCCCTTTGTAACTCTCTACCAAAATCCATTGTCAACCTTACATTAATCATTGCAGTTTGAGTTCAATGGATCCCGTAACAGCAAAAAGACGAAAGGGAAGTGTTGGCACTTCAATAGCATAATCTCCACAGCAAAACCCAACAAATGCGACTAACGTTTCAATAGTTGAGGGTCAAATGTCAATTATAGCTGAAGCAGTTCCTGCTGACACTGATGTTGGACCAATTGAGTCTATTAATGAAGGACAATTTGAAAAACCAAAAGAAGAACAATCTAGTCCTCCTGTTAAAACTGATCCTGTTGAAGTGGTAGAGGTTGATAGCGAGGGAACATGTAAAGAAAAATCTATAGATATTGAGGTAAAAGGTGGAAGGTGTTAGTAAAACAAAAGGGTAAGAGAAAAGTTAGGGAACCCACAAGGCAAGGGTTAAGAGGTAGAGTAAAAAAGGAGAAAGTAGAAAGTGGGAAGGTCCAAGACAAAGATGCTTATGATGTACTACTTTTCAACTATGCTAGCAAACTACAACACATAAATTTATCTATGAGATTTGTTTTGGCAGAAAGATTGATCGATGAAGCCAAGTTTGAATAGCTTGGATTGGTCTGTTTGTTAACAAGGGTCAAGCAGTATGATTCATCCACTTTTACTGAGTCCTACAACGTCAACATGGTGCATGAATTCTATGTCAACCTTGACAAAGGAATGGATGATCCAGGAAGTTCCTTTTATCATGGAGTCTATGTAAAGGGTGTTATAGTCTCATTCTCTCCTGAACTGATAGCTGTTGTGTACTTGAATCCAATCACTATCCAGAGATTGAAGACAGTGAGATAGATGCTGACTTTGACTTAATAGCAGTTTGTAGAGAATTGGCAGGAGATGCAGTTCAACAATGGGCTGGAGAGCACAAGTTGAAGTCATTCTCTTTGACAGTAAAATACTTTACCTTGTACAAACTGTCCTGTACAAATTGGATGCCATTTGCTAATATCCCAATTATGTTGAGGGATATAGTAGTGCAATACTTGATTGGTATGGAAAAGAAGTTTAACAGTGGTTCAGTCATGCTCAACTCTATTGTTAAGCTTGCCAAAATCAGCACTGTAACTATAGCAAGCCTTCATTTTCCTTGTCTCCTTACTGATTATCTTTGTTTTTGTCATGGTATTCAATATTTTAGCATGGATGTTATTGTCAATAACATTAAGACATTCAAGCTGCCCCTAACAAAGCCAAATTTGAAGACCTCCATGCCAGACTCCCTGAGTACAACAAGTGCCAGAAAGAGGTCCACAAGAGTTGCTGCCAGTTCCTCTAGCACCTGCCAATGATGAATGTCAGACTTTGATAGCAATAACAAATTTTAACAATCTCCACCTCTTAACTTTGCCTCCTAGAATCTCTTGATCAGTTTCTAAGGCAATAATAATTGTATGGCCTTGTTTCTTGCAAAAATAGTGAGATAATGGAAATACAAGAAGAGGAAGCAAAGGGAGAAGTTGTCGTGAAGATAGAGAGAGTAGTATGTGTCAAAGGGGAATCCTGTGGAAATGGGGGATTGTTTGCTATGTTGTCAAACTACTTGGTGTTTTGGACTTTTGTTGAAGTTACTGCAGGAAGATTTTACCTACAATTTTTAATTACTGAACAATTTTATTTGCTTTGCCTAATAGTCTTATTACTTTGGCTAACATTTGGATGATTGTAATAGCCATATTTCTGCACTATATTTGTCTAGAATTCTTACATTATTATTTATATTAAACTATTATTGGGATATGTGCAACATTATGCTCTAGTTCAACATAATGCTCTAAAGTTGCTGAATGTGTGCTGTCAAATTGCTTCTGCTAAATTTTCTGACAAACACGTCTATGCAAGAAGTTATGGAAGTTTTGCAACAAATAATGACAAAGGGGGAGATTGTTACGACATGGAGCAAGCAATAATGGAAAGTTTCTTGGAACTAGGATTTGATGAGATATTATTTGCCAATAAGACCTTTATGGCATCAAGAAGTCTATTTAAGAAGTTGTCATTATTTGAGCAAAACTCCATTATGACAAGTAGAAGATATTTGGTATCTCTCACAGATTATAGAATTTTGTGAATCTCATGAAAATCTGTCTACACCAAATATCAAGGAGATATTTGGTATCCTACTTTATAGGGGATTCCTTGCTATATTCTTGGGATATCAATCTTGGAAAGAAGAAGCTCAAGACTCTCTAGCAACTATAAAGAGAGATTCAAGGCAAAGAAAAACAACAACTCTCATGGATCAACTCTCAAAAGGATCTCTCGGCATTCTTGTGAAGCACTCTTGCCAATTCCAATCAAGAGAACTCTATGAATCTTAAGCAATACTCTTGGGAGAGTTGTTATTCAAACTCATGTTATAGAAGCAATATCTTGAGAGAGTTCATCACCACACTTTATTTTCTTATTATGTAGCTCAAGTATTAGAGTGAACTATTTTATGTTCAAGTGTTGGAAACTAAAATTCAACTAACGCTGGAGTGCACTTGAGAAGATTCTATTCAAACCACCTCATGGAGTAGAAGGGTATTTTGACTGATCGAGGTAAGTTGAAAACAGTAAGTGCAAGTGGGATCTTGCTGTATCCTGTCAAAAAGTGTTCATCACATCTTGCTACGGAGAGTTCAATAAAAGCGAGTTGTGGCTGAATGACAATTTAACAATTGTGAGGGCAAGAGTTGTGATTGTTGTATTTCCAATCATGAAGGAAACACTGTGGTTGTTGGATTTCTGGCTATTGAGGTAACTTTGGCAAAAAGGAGTTTTGCGAAGTCCTTTAGGGGAATCACTAGAGAAGATTGAGAGCATGTTCATGTACTTTTGAAATATAAAGTTTATTGAATTGCTTTTCTAGGTATGACCCAACAGACGTAGGTTGTTGAGCTGAACTGTGTTACTAATTTCGTTATGTCAGACTTTATCTTTCTATTGGTGTGTGTTGTATTAAACTGTGCAGAATCGACTTTAATATACAAAGTTTGACAAACACGAAAAATTGCATATACTTAACCATACATAAATTATTTTTAGCTTTTGAACTCAGCTCGAATACTAAACAAAAAAATAATAATTAAACATGAACTAGCTTTCTTCACGTACGTTTGGTTTGAAAAACTACTTTAGTTAGAAGCTAACATTATTATTCCAATTGTGTTTATGCTTCAATCTACTTTTCTTTAGTGTTTTCCTTTTCCTCACACTTTTGTATGGAAAAGTATTTCAACACTTTCTATTAAAATTTTCGTCACTAATTTTCTTCATTTTATTTCTTTAGTACTTCCTTTACTACCAATCAAAGCAAAATATTTTCTAAAAGGAGTATTTTCCTTTCCATTGCAAAATTCTTGAACCAAACAAAACCTTATGCCTAAGAAATTAGTTAGCACTTTCTTCTCAAAGTACCTAAATGTCAACATCTTTCAAAACTTCAAGATTACAAAGCCAAACATCCCAATACTAAATTCTAGTGATCTGATTAACTTACACAAAGGGCATAGATACACATTGTATGATGTGATTAGTCGGTCCATAGTCAATAATCTGATGTGGTAGATATGCTCTAAACTTTGCACGTGGGGTTTAACCACTTGGCTCCCCTTGGAAACTTATGTTAATTAATACAAGGACACTGCTATTTATCTCAACATTGAGCCGATTAACTAGCTAAAAATGGGTTAAAATTATCAATTAGTGCAAAAGAACCTTATATAAATTGGAGGTAGAAGTAACTTTACTCTTGTTAGAGACAAATATTTCCAAATAATAGGAAAAATGGCTTATAAGGTGACTAGCCAATAAAGCTATCTTGAAGAGATGATCAACGAAGGTTAGAGATGATTGAAAAGATGTTACAAATATTATAGGAGGTTCATGGGTAAAATATCGATTGAATGAGGTGTTTCTTCAATGTAGCATGTTGACTACTTCAGCTAATCAATGAAGACACTGATGGTAAGTATCAACAGGGAGGATCGATGCACGTCTAGCTTAGGAGTTAGAGATTAAGATGGACTTTAAAATTAAGAAGTAGGTATCAAGAGAGACTCTAGTAAGTAAGTATATCTATTTGGATATATCTAAATCATATTTTGAGTCATTATCTAATATTCTTGTTCAAAATCCTCATCTAATCATATCCTAATCATGTCCTAGCTAATTATTATCCAATAATTTTGGTTGTTGGATTTTATTTATTAGATTTGTTGTGGACAAGGTGCCAACTTTGCAGCTAGATAGGACCCTTATCGACAGATATTGATGAAAGTTGTCAATGATGCCTGTGAAGGATGCCAACAGGAGTGGCAAAGTAAAGTATAAGAAAGAGTTACTTGGTAAAGATGAATTTAAAGTAGATTCTATATGGTAGAGGCTTGAAGAAGCTAAAACTAGTAGAGAAAAAGATAAAGAAGCATTCTAAGAGATAAAATTCAATTCAAACTAATGAGTTTTCATGTTCTCAAGATGTCCTTGAACATGAACTCCAAAAAGTCATCAAGATAGAATCAAAGTTGGCTATAAAAGTATGAAGGAGCATTTAAGAGAGGTATCACCTCCTAATCAATTAGATGAAATGAAGAACATTACTTAGCCTCCTTTGCCCTTTAATAGTATTGTTAGGTCTATTTTCACTTCAATTTTACTTTCTTCATTGTACTTGATAAGTTCTCATATTTCCAATGATTAAAAATTTCTATTTAGTATGTTTAAACATCCACTTTGCTTTACATTTTCTATCAAGATCATTATTACCTTTTGAGTTCTTGTATTCTTTGCAAGGCAATATAAAATCCTACGTCTAGTTATTTGGGTTTCTTACTTTTCCACAGAGTAGGTGCACACATTATAGGTTGTCATTCAAAAAATTCAATAATAATAGTTTGGCACAGCCAGTGGGACTGTGCCTAATAATTTTATCCTATATGCAATCATGGTTGTCAAAACTAGTAAAACTGGCTTTGCAACTTCTACAAACATGGGTGTTAGTAAAGAATCGCTATCTCTAATCATGGAGGAAACTAATGTAAAAATTCATGTACCTACTGTCAGAATCCACTTCACTTAAGTGTCCATCTCAAAATGTTCCTATGGAGTTGAAAGATATAGTTGGCCAAAATCTAGAAAAGATGGTTAGGTTCACGAAATAGTGGTTGTTGTAGGCCCTAAGGGCAAATCATGTTATTTTGATTAGTGACAAACATTGATAAGTGCATTTTCCTATGAAAATCTTATTAATTAATCTTGATAAGGACTATTATGCTTATATGTTATGTGATATGATTTTTGGATTGATAAGAAAACAAGTCTCATTGCCTTGAGGCCAAAAGCTCATGAACGACTCAAGTTTCTCAAAATGGTTAGAGTTGATTCAAGATTGTTGAAGGCTTTGAAGACCATAGTGTAGGTTTACTATGCTTCATAGGTATATCTTTGTAAACCTTGTACTCTTTTATTTTTGAAATCTAAATTTTTTTTCAAGAGAGCTTCAAACTTGGTTTTAAATCACAAATGATCTATCTTACAAATGCTTTTATCAAGTTGTCAACAAAGGCCTTTGGACTTAAAGCTTTTAAAATGATCTAGCTCATAGTTTAAAATGATTTCAAACTTATTGTGCTTTATTTCTACTCATTTTAACTAAGTTTGATCAATTCGGACTTTGGACTTAAAGCTTTTAAAATGATCTATCTCATAGTCCAAAATGATTTCAAACTTGTTGTGCATTATTTCTACTCATTTTAACTAAGTTTGATCAATTCGGACGTCCAAATTTGATCTCATGTCTGCTGAATTTTCAGAGAAATTCGGATGACCATTCAGATGCATATGTCCAAATTTGGTCGACTAAATTTACACTAGCAGTCTCAAAATAGAAAATTTGGATGAATGTTCGGACGATCCTGTCCAAATTTGGTCAATTGAATTTTACTATTATTAGTCGTTACAATCCGTTATTTAAACATTGTAACTAAATTTTAAACCTTATAAAAGGTATGAACATTAGATTTTTTGTATGTTTTTGAGCCAAAAAGATTCTTTACTCTTCCTAATTTCTCTCTACCAAAAAGTTATCTTTTGTGTTGTGCCATAAATTTCAAAGTCAAGATTCTATAGACAAAAAGGTGAAAGTGTGCTAAATTGTCATTGAAAGACCTAAGAGGGGGGGTGAATTAGGTCTTTGGAAAATTTTCAAAACCTTTTTCTAGATTCTAGATTTCCAAAATGTATAATTTGTTCCATCAAACAAAGGAGGTCTATTTGTGGAAGAACCTTCTAAATAAGGTAAGTTTGAAACATTAGCCATAAGATCTTAACTTCTAGGTTGTAAAACCACACAAAGAAGTCCATGCTCTGATACCAATTGAAAGACCTAAGAGGGGGTGAATTAGGTCTTTGGCTAATTTTCTAAACCTTTTTCTATTTTATAAACTTGATTTGGAAAGATTATATTTAATTGCTTCAATGTAAATGTGATGAACACAATAACAAAGCAATACACAATGAAGAGCAAAGAACACAAGCAATTTATAGTGGTTCGATCTTCTTCAAGATCTACATCCACTACCTTTGAGTCTACACTCAAGGATTTTAATAAATCCACTATATGCTCAAATTCAAACAATTACACAAGAGGCTCACCCTACACGGATTTTACACCAACAACCTCTTTTGTAATACTACTAACAAGGTTCCCCTACCACTAGGATTTTATATCTAAAAACAACCTTGAATCAATACCTCAATGATCATCACCCTTACCATAAGGATTTTATGTTACAAGATAACCTTGTATTGAGCTAGTAGATAACAAAATTAAATAGAGATTGGATGAGATATTACCACTTCTTGGTAGATGATTACACAAGTAAGCACCATTTCACCTTGTTGTCTTTGGAATCTTGAATGATCAATTGAAAGCACAAGACAAAAGAGAGCTCTAAAGATTTCAAATAAGTTTTGGATGTTAAGATTTCTCAAGTGTTCAAAAGTTATCAAAAATCTGGAGTTTATGGCTTTTATAGATTTTGAAAATTAGTTTCAACAGCTATAAAATGGCTAGTAACGGCTAGTTTCTAAGGAGATCGGACGTCCGAACTTGCTCCTCTGCGTCTGAACTTTCATCCGAACATTACTGCGGCATGCTGTCTGGGAAAGTTCGGATGTCCGAACTTTACCCCTTGCGTCCGAATTTCTCTGGAAAAATAGTAATCATGTCCACATTTTGGACGTCCGAACTTGCGTCAAAACATTTGAAAATCAATCTCAAAATGTTTGAAATCATTTTATATCAAAAGATAAATCATATAAACTCTTTTGAACTCAAAAACCGTTATCGAATCACTTGATCATTAAGCTTTTACTCAAAGCCATTTATGGTTCAAAAAAAGTTTTGTGCTCTCTTATGCATTCAACAGATTCTAAACAACAAGGAGTGTAGGGTTTACATGAATATATCTATTAAGCAAGTGTAAACCTATACTATAGTCTTCAAGGCCTTCAATCTGTAGGACGTGCTCTATATTCTTGATCTTTGGACATACTAGAGTTGTCCTTAGAACTTTTTGCTTCAAGGCAATGATAAATCTTTGCTTCTAAATCCAAAAATCATACCACACAACATACAAGCATATTAGTCCTTATCAATGTTTGTCATTAATCAAAACTAATCAAACCTACATGATTTGCCCTTAGGGCTAACAGTCATCATCTACCAAAAAGTGTTGGTAACTTTCTTATATCAAATTTCATCTTCTTGTTGTCTTTTAAAGCTTATCTTGTTGATATAAAATTCTTGTGTTAGAGCGAACCTTGATTGCTTATATTTGAGAAGAGGTTGTGGTGTAAAACCCTTGAAGGGTGAGTCTCTCTTGTAAGAATTTATCAACTTGAAATTATAGTTGAACTTGGTTGAAATCCTTGAGTGAAGGCTCAAGTAGTGGATGTAGATCTTGAGTGATCGAACCACTATAAATCACTCGTGTTATCTCTTGCTCTTCATTTCATTTAAACTTGAATCTTATTGTTTTTGCTTGCATATTGTGTGAAGTAATTAATTTCAATCATCTTCCAAATCAACTTTGTCAAAAAAAGGGAAAAGTTTTCGAAAATTAGCCAAATACCTAATTCACACCCCCTCTTAGGTCTTTCAATTGGTATCAAAGCTTGGACTTCGTTTGCAAAGGTTTTACCACCTAGAAGATAAGATCCTATGGCTAATGTTTCTAACTTTCCTTATATGGAGGATCTTCATAAATAGACCTTTATTTGATGGAACAAGTTATAAGTTTTGAAAATCTAGAATTAAGATATATATTTGTTCTATTAACTTTGATTTGTGAAATATCATTGAGAAAGGTCCATGTATAGCAATGAGGATGCTAGCCTATGGAGTTACTCATGAAGGCACTAATCAAGTGAAGGAGTCAAAGCTTACTATGTTAGTAAGAGACTATTGATTATTTACCATGAAGCAAGGAGAGAGAATTAGTGATATGTTCACAAGATTCACAAACATCTCAAATGGATTGAAGTCCTACGGGAAGAATTATTCACTTGGTGAACAAAATAGAAAGATCTTGGATGCTCTACCCAAGTCTTGGCAACCAAAAACTCTTGCAATTGAAGAATCAAGAGACTTGAAGGTTCTTCCTCTTGAGAAACTTATTGGATCATTGCTCACTCATGAGATGGAGGTAAAAAGATTAAATGATCTTGAAAACTCATCTAGTGATGAAGAAGAAGATGGAGAAGACGATGAAATGGCCATGGTAGTGAAAAAGTTCAAGAAATTCTACAAAAAGGGATTTCTCAAGAAAGGAAAGAGGCCCTCTAAGAAAGGAAGACAATCATCTTCATTGTTCAAACCTCAATACTATAATTGCAAGAGTACCGAACAACTTATAACCAATTGCCCTAAAGAAATGGAGAAAGAAAGGGATGCTAAATTGAAGAAGAAGAACTCGATTAAGAAAGCCAAAGGATTGGTAGGCACTTGGATCAACAAGCCAATGAAGATAGGGGAGATGACAATGATGAAAGAGCAAATGTGTGCTTCATGGCTATGAATGATGAGGCACAATCTATTCCTTCAACTTCCACACATTGTGATGAAGACATTGATGATCCTAGTGAATTGCTTGTAGACGTGTATAGTGAATTAAAGAAGGATTCAAAAAGAAACAAATGGATGAGATTCAAAATTGAAAATATATTTGAAGGAGAATTCAAAATTATTTTACGATAACAAAAAACTTCTTGAATCCATTGATTATTTAAATATTAAGAAAGATGTTTTAAATGTTTCTTTACAAAATATATCTATTGAGAACAAATATCTTTGTGCCCAAATATCTTCGTTAGAAAATATGATTGTGGATTATGATATGTTGAAAAAGAAAGTTAATGATGTGTAGAAAGGTTTACAAATGGTAGAGATAATCTAGACAAACTTCTTAGATATCAAAAGTCCCCTTTTTTAAAAAAATGGTCTTGGATACAATCATGTCAACAATACTTCAAAATACAAAAATTACTTTGTCAAAGCTACATCTACCTCTATGCATCATTCATGTTGTACGTATTGTGGTAGAAATAGTCACAAAGTTACTAGGTGTTTTGTGAAAAGAAAGGTTGAGAGTGGTGTTAAGACTATTTGGAGAGCTAAGGGAATTATTACTAACCCTCTTGGACCTAAGAAAATGTGGGTACCAAAAGTCACTTCATCTCATTTGATATAGAATCATATTTCCTCAAGATCAAGTGCTACCAAATGGTTTCTTGATAGTGGATGCTCAAGGCATATGATGGGGAATGCTTTTCTTATTAGTGAACTTCAAGCTACAAGTGATGGATTTGTCACATTTGGGGACAAGAAGAAAGGAAAAATTCTCGATGTAGGTAATATTGGTAAAGGATATTCACCTCTCATTAAACAAGTTTTACTCATTGATTACTAGAAATATAATGTGCTTAGCATTAGTCAATCATGTGATAATGGATGCAAGGTTGAGTTTAAATGTGTACATGTACTATTCTTTATAGTGTAAGTGGGAAAACCATTTTTATTGCAAATCGACTTGGGAATGTATATGTGCTATACCTTGATGAACTTGTTGCAAAAAATGTTAAGTGTTTTGCCGTTCATGATAATGATGGTTTTCTTTGGCATAGAAGACTAGGTCATGTGAGCATATAGATTTGTTGAACAAGCTTTCCTCTCAAGATTTGGTGAGAGGATTCCGAAATACCTCGACTTTTTTAGAACAGGTCCGAGTCAAATAGCAATGATTCGAAGCACTTCTTTTTACACTATTTCGGAAACCTAAGGACTCAATCGTATGGATATGTAAAATACAGGATTTCCAATCCTAGCAAGAAAGGGAGGGAAAGGTGCCAAAAATGCTTTTTGAGAAAAATCCCCTTTGTGATGCATGCCAATATGGAAAACAAACAAAAACATCTTTTAAACCCAAGAAAATGGTTTCAACATCAAAACCCCTTGAACTTGTTCATATGGATTTATTTGGACCAATGAGGACCATTAGTCTTGGTGGTAAGATGTATGCATATGTAATTGTTGATGATTTTTCAAGATTCACTTGGTTACTCTTTCTATTGCACAAGGATGAAGCATTTCATGAATTTGTGAAACTTTTCAAAAAGGTTCAAACCACCATTGACTGCAAATTAATTTCCATTAGAAGTGACAATGGGAGAGAATTTTATAACCAGGATTTCACTAACCTTTGTGACGAAAATGGTGTTGTTCACAACTTTTCGACTATGAAAACACCTCAACAAAATGGGGTTGTTGAAAGAAAAAATTGTACTTTGCAAGAAATGGCTAGGTCTATGCTTTGTGAGAATTCTTTGCCAAAATATTTTTGGGCCGAAGCTATAAACACCGCATGCTATGTTATGAATATAGTTCTCTTGAGATCATTTTTGAGAAAAAACATCTTTTGAACTTTGATTTGGTAGAATACTATCAATTGCCTATTTCAAAGTATTTGGTTGCAAGTGCTTCATATTGAATATGTGTGACAACTTGGGAAAATTTGATAGAAAATCGGATGAAGGCATATTCCTTGGTTATTCCTCTAACATGAAAGCTTATAGAGTTTACAATAAAAGAACCTTATGTGTTGAGGAAATAATGCATATGAGCTTTGATAAATCTAACATCTACATAGATAGAAAAGATGATGATGATGTAGGTACATCCATGAATGATAATCAAACTCATCTTCAAGCTCCAACCTTGGAAGAACATGCCAATGAAGAAGAAATGATTGAGCAAGATCAAGATAATCAATCTAGTGATGATCAAGAGCTAACAAAGGATATAAGATATGCAAAAGGCCACCCTAAGGAACAAATCATTGGTGATGTATCTCAAGGTGTTAGAACAAGAAGGTACTTTATTGATAATTTTGTACTTTTATCTCATATAGAGACTAAAAATATTGATGATGCATTATGTGATGATATTTGGATTGTTTCCATGCAAGAGGAATTAAACCAATTGGAAAGAAACAAAGTTTGGATTCTTGTCCCTAGACCCCATGATCATCCTGTTATTCTTACAAAATGAGTTTTTAGAAATAAACTTAATGAATCCGGAGAAGTCGTTAGAAAAAAAGCTAGACTTGTTGCCCAAGGATTCAATCAAGAAGAGGGCATTCATTATGATGAAACTTTTGCTCCGGTAGCTAGACTTGTGTCTATAAGAATGCTCTTGGTATTTTCTTGCTTCAAAGATTTTAAATTATTTCAAATGGATGTCAAAAGTGCCTTTCTAAATGATTTCATTGAAGAAGAGGTTTATGTAGAACAACCTCCCAGTTTTGTTCATGAAAAGTTTCCCAACCATGTCTTCAAACTTTCAAAAGTTTTGTATGGTCTAAAACAAGCTTTTATAGCTTGGTATGAAAGATTGAGTGATTTTCTTCTTGCAAAAGGATTTTCAATAGAAAATATTGACAACTCTTTTCATAAAAAACCTCTTGCAACAATGATCTTTTGCTTGTGCGAATATATATTGATGACATCATTTTTGGAGCCACTAATGTTTCCCTTTACGAGGAATTTTCTAAGTTAATGCAAAGTGAGTTTGAAATGAGCATGATGGGAGAGCTTAATTTCTTTCTTAGACTATAAGTCAAGCAATCCAAGGATGACACCTTCATAAATCAATCCAAATACACCAAGGAGCTCTTGAAAAGGTTTGGCATGGACCAAGTAAAAAAGTATAAGCACACCAATAAGTTCATCTACCAAACTCGACAAAGATGATAGAGGTAAAAGTGTCGATGAAAATGTATATTGAGGAATGATTGGTAGCTTACTTTATCTTACCATAAGTAGATCGAATATTATGTTTGTCGTATTCTTATGCGCTAGATTTCAATCATGTCCTAAAGAGTCACATTTTGTTACCGTAAAACGCATTCTTAGATATTTAATTGATACACATGATTATGGTATTTGGTTTTGAAAATCCTCTTCTTTTGACATTGTTGCATATTCGAATGCCGACAATACCGGATGCAAAGTTGAGCGTAAAAGTACAAGTGGTCATTGTCAATTTCTTTGTAGCTGTTTTGTATCATGGTATAGTAAGAAACAAGCATATGTGTCATTATCTACCATCGAAGCTTAATATATTGCCGCCGGTAGTTGTTGTGCTCAAGTGCTATGGATGAAGTACACCCTTCTTGACTATGGTTTAGGTTTTAAATGTGTTCCTCTTCTATGTGATAATACCGGTGCCATAAATTTAAGCATAAATCTCATTCAACATTCTAGAACTAAGCATATAGAGATCAAACATCATTTCATTAGAGACCATGTAGCTAAAGGAGATATTTGTTTTGGACTATATGAATACAAATGATAAAATTACAGATATATTTACCAAGCATTTGGCCGATGAAAGGTTTTTCTATCAAAGAAGAAGCTTGGGTATTGCAAAATTCAATAACTAATGTGTGTGTTGAAGTGTGGTAAAAACAGGAAAAATTCATACCCAAGTTCGGACACATGACCCAAAAATCTATCGTCCAAATTTTCTAAAATAAAGAGACAAAGAAATTCAGACACAGACATGAAAATTTGGTCGACCGAACTTTGTGATTTTAGCTGTTATTAAATTGTTCAACCGCGCAAAACTCTCATTTTAAACCATTCAAATTCTCTCTCTCTCTCTCTCTCTCTCTTCAAAACCCACACAACTCTCTCTCATCCTAACACAAAATCATCCAAGATTTTACCATTTTTCTTCGAAATCTCTTGATTTTCCTGTTCCTCATCCTTCATTATCTCCGAAAATCAAATCTTCTCTTCAAAAAACATCACGGTTCGATTAAAGAAGATTAATGTGGCAAAATGCAAAGGAAAAGCCAAAGGGGGAGATGAAGGGCTCATTATCAATGAGCCTAGGGGGGTTCACATTCTACAAGCAAGTCTTGGAGTTAGAGAAGTTGAGAGATCATCTCGGGCCATAGAGTAGACATCAATAAACTCACCAATATGGGTAATGCACTCTTTCTTTTCGGTGAAATTGGTTGGGGTAGTATACTTGGAGTCACTGAAGATTATTATCCTTCTCTAGTCTATGAATTCTATGCAAATTTGAAAGAGGAAAGGATTGACATGTTGGAAATAATATGATTCAATGGTATTCGTCTAGAGTATCACAAATAGATTTTGAGATTAATATGCTTTGATGAATTGTATATATGGAGTTGATGATAGTGGTACTAAATATTATTCCTTGGGGCAACATTGTTACATTCATGTGTTATTTACAAACAAAAGATTTGAAGCTTTACGAATGGTGTTAGATTTAGATCATTAAGGGAAAGGGAGATTAAGGCTTTCAATGCAAGAGGCCGTGTCTTGCATCACATGATTACTACCATGATCATTCCAAATTATTGATATAAATCATTGGTTGGGAATATGCAAATGGTAGTTATGCTTGCCTTGAATGAGCATAGAAGATTAAACTTTGGATTTATGGCATTGAAGCATATTTTTAGTGCAAGAAAAACGGCTAATAAAGGCTTTCCCTATGGAAGATTATTAACAAGGGTATTTAAGCATTTTAATGTTCAACTTCCCGAAAGGGGAAGCTCTATGAAAAGTGAAAAAATCTACACAAATGATACCCTCAAAAGAATTCAATGGACCCTTGATGAGGATGGCGTTTGGAGAACTAGAAGAGAAACCCTTCAAAGGGATGAGAGGGTAGAAACAAGTGAAGAAGAAGATGAGAATGAAGAAGTGGAAGAAGAAGAAGAGGATGTAGAGGAGACTTTGGAAAGGGAAAGAAAATGAAAAAAGAGAAATGATCTATCAAGTGACGGGGAGCAATCTCACACTAAAAGAAGACTCTTTGAAGAAGAGGCCAATCCTCAAACACAAGATGGCCTTGGTAGCATGCCTAGTGAAGAAGAAGTGACTAGAGGTGACACGCTAGTAGCCAAGGTGTTCCAAGAGGCCTTGAACAACCATGTTAAAGAAATAGAGAAAATGTATAAATTCTTTGAATCTTTTGCCGCCATGGTGTTAGGAAAATTGGATGGCTTGGATGCTAGAGTGAGAAGCATTGAAGAAATCTTGAGGAAAACTAAACAAAGTGTGAGGGATCATCGATGCCTCAAGATACGGATAACAAGGATGATGAAGGAGATGATAAGAGCAAGGGAAAGAAAGAGGATGATGATGAGGATGATGATAGTGATGATGATAGCGATGGAAGTGATCAAGGAGGTAACTTTGAATTTGTAGCTAGAGAAAGTGAAAGAGATGAGGGTGCTCAAGAAGAGCCACAAGAAGGAGGAATCCAAGAAGGAAGGCTCATTGAAAAAACTGAGAGCACTACACCATCCACCACATCTTTTGGCCAAGGAAGGGTCAAGCATTTGGCCAAGTAGAAGGGCACAAGGATATCTTCACGGTTGTCTACCACTCCAAAGCCAAACTACACCAGCAAGGAGAAAGCAAGTGAAGGGCCACTACATATAGATCTCAAGGGAGACATGGCAATCACTACCAACAAATATGGAATGAAGACGATGCCAAAAATTCAAGACTAAGCACTCTCTATCCTTCTCTCTTATTTTACTTATGTACTTAGCTAGTTTATGTACTTTTGTTTGGATAATGTATTTAGCTAGCTCATGTATTTTCAAGCTTTGACTTTCAATGTGCCTTTCTAGTACTTGTGATCTTTGAAGCTCAATGATGATATCTTAGTATTGAGAGCTTATATTTCCATATTTGCTTCACTTACCTCACCCCACAATTGATTGATGACAAAAGGGGAAGAAGAAGTATTATGCAAAATGTGTACTTTGAATGTGTGCTTTGAGATGATAATGTATGTGGTATATTGGATTATTGATGTGTGTTCATTGAAAGGAGAGAATGATGATTATTGGCATTTTTGGCATTTTGAGGATGATGATCTTGAACGATACATTGATTGCTTAAGCTTATGAGTGTGTTTTATAGTTGATAACCATGATTTGATGATTGTGGAATTATTTATAAGCGCTTATATTGCAAAATATATTCTTTGTCAATTTTGTCTAAAGTTTGGGCTTAAAATTCGGATACGGGATTGAAATTCGGACGCATGTCTTGAAACTCGGATACATCCATAGTTTGTTGTAAAAAAAACTCTTTTGTTGTTCAAATTGATTCAAATCTATCTAAATATCTTCTACTATGTTTGAACGACCTTGGAGAAGCTTCATTTCAGATTAAACAGTCATAATATTCGATATATTGCAGTTTGGACTCATAGTCCACAGTTCACATGCTTTCTGAAAAATGAACGCAATTTCAGGGGAACTTTGAAAATGATTTCTAATCTTTAAAACCTCTCTTAGAAGTATGTTGATGATTGCTTAAATGCTATATCTTCTTGTTGGATGGAATGATGGAGGTTTTATGGAAGTTGGTTGGGTCATAGGCTCATTTTGAGCCATGTTCATGTCATTTTGCTATAATTTGATTTTCAAATGATTCTTACTCAATTGGTATCATTGTCAAGTAGCATATGATATAAATTCTTCTCAAAGCTTAAATTGTCTAAATCCATCACATTTTGCATCAAAGTTTGTCATCATCAAAAGGGGGGAGAGTGTAAACCCTAAGGGCAAACCATGTTGTTTTGATTAGTGACAAACATTGGTAAGTACATTTTCCTATGAAAATGTTATTAATTAATATTAATAAGGACTAATATGCTTGTGTGTTGTGTGATAGGCTTTTTTGGATTGATAAGAAAATAAGTCTCATTGTCTTGAAGCCAAAAGCTCATGAACGACTCAAGTTTATCAAAATGGTTAGATTTGATTCAAGATTATTGAAGGCTTTGAAGACCATAGTATAGGTTTACTATGCTTCATGGTAAATCTTTGTAAACATTGCACTCTTTTGTCTTTGGAATATAAAATTTTTTCAAGAGAGCTTCAAACTTGGTTTTAAATCACAAATGATCTATCTTACAAATGCTTTTATCAAGTTTTCAATAACGGCCTTTGGACTTAAAGCTTTTAAAATGATATATCTCGTAGTCTAAAATGATTTCAAACTTGTTGTGCTTTATTTCTACTCATTTAAACTAAGTTTGATCAATTAGGACTCAAATTTGGACGTTCGAATTTGATCTCGTGACTACTGAATTTTCAGAGAAATTTGGACGACCATTAGGACACATTTTTCCAAATTCGGTTGACCAAATTTACACCGGCAGTCTCAAAACAAAAAAATTCAAAAAAAAAAATGTTCCAACGGTCCTGTCCAAATTCGGTCGACCAAATTTTACTGTTACTATCCATTACTAGCTGTTATTTGAACGTTGTAACTGAATTTTAAACCTTATAAAAGGTATGAACATCAGATTTTTTGTAAGTTTTTGAGCCAAAAAGATTCTCTACTCTTCCTAATTGCTCTCTATCAAAAAGTTATCTTTTGTTTGGTGCCATAAAGTTCAAAGTCAAGATTCCATTGACAGAAAGGTGAAAGTGTGTTAAATTGTCATCATCTGCCAAAAGTGCTGGAACTTTCTTATCTCAAATTTCATCTTCTTGTTGTCTTTTCAAGGTTATATTGTTGATATAAATTTCTTGTATTAGGGCAAACCTTGATTGCTTGTATTTGAGAAGAGGTTGTGGTGTAAACCCTTGAAGGCCGAGCCTCTCTTGTAAGAATTGATCAACTTGAAATTATAGTTGAACTTGGTTGAAATCCTTGAGTGAAGGCTCAAGGTCGTGGATGTAGATCTTGAGTGATCGAACCACTATAAATCACTTGTGTTATCTCTTGCTCTTCGTTTCATTTAAACTTGAATCTTATTGTTTTTGCTCGCATATTGTGTAAAGTAATTAATTCTAATCATCTTTCAAATCAAGTTTGTCAAAAAAGGAAAAAGTTTTCGAAAATTAGCCAAAGACTTAATTCACTCTTCTCTTATGTCTTTCAGTTGTAATATTGAAAAAGTGTATTCTCCTACTGTTGGAGATGATAGCTTGCTAATTTGGAAAAAGCATCTAATTCAACAAGGAAAAATAGCTAAAAAGATGGTGTAAAAGGTCTATGAAAAATTTATGCATCTATTTGAAGGGCTATGGATCGAGTACAATCCAATCTTGACAATCTTATGGACCACCTAAATGAGAAAATGATCAACTTCAGCCCATTGATGGAGATGCATTGGGAAATGAAGAGTGTCAATAATATCCACTCTGGGAAGGGGGGGGGGGGGTGGAGGCAAGTGAATGTAACAAGTTTTCCATCTTTGACAAACAACAAATTACTGGCAGGCACATCTTAGGCAAGCAAAGATGCTACAGAAAACAAGGCTCAAGTAAGGAATGCCCCTATTAAAACACGTGCTATGACTATAAATATCAAAGCACAGGCAGGCAGTACTGCTACCAAATTTTGGCCTCAAGGTGGCAATCCTTCTTTGGGCCACACGCTCTGATAGAGAACACCACCATCAAATCTCAGGCTAAGAACATCACAGTGCTGAAACAGAGCATAACATCGATGAAAGATTCCATCACCCTTGTTAGTTGATGGCAAGAAGGAGACAACTGGTATTCTTACAGCTCTATTGATCCTTGGAGATTACAACACTCGATGCTCTCCTTAGCTAACCCTAGGAGATAATTGAACAAGCGGCTCAAAAATTCCTTAGCAAAATGGAGGCTAATAATGACAAGCTGGAACTCCACATTCAAGTTCTAATGGCTAACATTGGAGAGTGCACCCAACACATTGGCGCCTTGGAAAAGGTTGTCGATCAACTGAATTCAGGAATACAATCATATTGACCACTTTGATGTCAAATTTGAAACTTTGAAATATGGTGGATTCACAGTTGAACCCTATCGGCAAAGGAAAGTTAATATCTAGTGAAGATCTATAGCCAGATGGGAACCTTCAGTGCAAAAGGCTTTGAGCAAGGTAGTCTCAAGTGATGTAATGACATACCTTGAAATCAAAAAAGCTCTTTTGGCCAATATATTTAGAAACCTTTCTGATTTGAGTATCCAAATAGAAAATTTTGAGATGTTTGTAGGTAAAGAGTTGAAAGTTGGAAACAAAGACATCGGTAGACCTAATAACATGCATAATGGGCCACTGAATAATGATGCTTCATTGCCTAATGAATAAGGTATATGATGATCAAGAAATGGCAATCAATTGCCAAGAAGATTGCCACAAAGCACATCTTGTACAAGCAGAAAAAGTATCGGTTTGTTGGACACCGATGCAATCTACAAAGATGAAAACTTGATGGAGCAAAGCAAGTTTGTTCTAATGAAAGAATTTAGTTTTGTTTTCTATAGAGGTGATCAACCAAGGTTCATCAATGTGAACGTCAAACATCTAATAATGCGAAGAAGCAATCGTTGTGACCAAAATTTTGAAGTGATTAGGAGATATATTATTGCAATAAGTTTTGCTCAAACTTGTTAACTTATATTGCCTCTTGTTTCCTATCTCATCCTTCAATGGCTAGAAGGGGCAAGAGAGACGTCTTTTGGAGTCCTATTTTTCCAAATAATAGGAAAAATAGCTTATAAGAGAACTAGCCAGTAAGACTGTCTTCAAGAGATCATTATTAAGGGTCCAAGAAATTTGAAAAGGATGTTACTAATATTATTAGAAGTTTGTCAGTAAGTATAGACTGAAAGAGGTGTGACATCAATGGAGCATTTTGACTGCTTAAGTTAATCTATGAAGATATAACTAATGATAGGCATTCATGAGACGTATCAATGCATGTCTAGCTTGGAAGGTAAAGATGAGATGGATTTTAAATTAAGAACTAGAGATCAAAAGAGGCCCTAATGGAAAACTACATTTAGTTAGATATATCTAAATTATTTTTGGAGTCATTATCTAATAGTTTTATCCAAAATCCTTATCCAATCATATCATAATCATGTCCCAACTAATCATTATCCCATAATTTTTTTTATCTTTTGGGATTATATTTATCAGATTTGCTCTAAATAAAGTGTCAATTTAGTAGCTAGATAGGATTTTTATCGGCAAGCATCGATCAAGGCTAGCGACAGCACCTATCAACGATGCAAACAGGCGTGGCAAAGCAGTCTATAAAAAGGAGTCTACTTGGTAAATGTGAATTAAAGGGCAGGTTCTATATGATCGAGGCCTCTTGGAACCAAAAACTTAATAGAGGAGAACATAGACAAAATCTGATTCAAAGTGATAAGTTTCATGATTTCTAGGCATCTCTGAAGATAAATTGCAAATAAGTCATCAAGGTAGAATCAAAGTTGGTTATAAAAGTATCAAGAAGCATTAAAGAGAGTTATCACCTTCCGATCAATTAGACAAAATGAAGAACATTACTTAGCCTTTACCCCTTCAATAGTATTGTTAGGTTTATTTTAGCTTCACTTTTACATTTTTTATTGTACTTGAGAACTTCCCATATTTCCTTAGTTGTTGAGTGATTAATATCAATAAAAATTTTTGTTTAGTGTCTTTAAATATCAACTTTCCTTTACACTGGCTTTAAAGATCATTATTAGCCTTTCAATCCTTGTGTTCACAACAAGGCAAAACAAGAATCCGCATCCCTAATTATTTTGATTTTCATACTTTTCAAAAAAGTAGGTTGCATGCATTTTGGGTTATCCTTCAGAAAATTCGGGAATTGCAACTCCTTGGTGAATAATTTTACACCTGTTCTAAGCTAATTAATTGGCTGAATTTCAAATGAACTAAATTCTCCTTTAGAATTTGTTTCCTTCGAATTATTAAACAAGTTCAAGAGTTGGCTGATTTGCTCTCGAGATAAACAAGTTTGTGGAGCAGGGGGTTCATAGATGCCACAAGTGCAAGTCTTGGTGCCGCTACATTCCCTAAGATTGAAGTTTAGTTTACAAGTGCTTGAATTTTTCCCTTTAAACTATAGCCTGCTAGATATCCATGCTTCTTGTAATATGTTTCATTCCTATGACCTTACTTGTTACAAACGGTTCAAATCAATGATTTTTTGTCGCATCTAGACAATGCTTGGCCCTAGGCAAACTATGGTAAAGTAGGACTTTTATATCATATAATTCTGATACTTATTATATATATCATTAATTTATGATATTTATGTGAAAACGTTGCTATTTATTGATAATTTTAAAATATGACACAAAATTTATGGTATTTTTAAAATTACTACAAAAGTGATGTAAAATGATGTTAATATAAGAAATAATGCCATCAAAATATGTCACAAAATCAAATGTCATAAACAATGCTACCAAAATAGCTACCAAAATATGGAAAAAGGTCAAATGTTGCTAATTTGTGGAATATATATAAAATTTTCATATAATGCACTGATGAATATACAACCAATTTCATGCACATAATTAGATTTATGAAAAAAATCCTTTAGAAGAATAAAAAAGTGAATGCAGTGCTATGTTGTATTAATATTTTCAATTTCATGATTCTCTCTCAATGATTATAAAAAATTGGCAAACAATTATATTCATTGTAGTTTTGTCAAAAATATTTTGTAAATGTTAGAAAAGCGATAACATTATGTAATTGAAGAACACAGGAAAAAAAGATTAATTTATTAGCTATCCTAAAAATGAAAAACTTCATATATTACAATTTATATATCTAGTTAATTAAAATATATGTAGATATTTTATCTAATAGTATTCCTTTTTTATTAGTTAAAAATAATTTATCTTAAGCAATGTGGCTGTCACATTTACAAACTTGTTAAGTTTTAATTTGTTGATGTAGAATATAAATAAATACATTTTTAAAATTATAAAGGTGCATATGGCACATTAGTTGAGGACTCATGGTTAAATGGGAGGTTGCTTATTCGAATCCATCATAGCTTTGATTGTAGTCATGAGTTTAGATTTGGTTGAGATTCTATTCCCGAACTAAAATAAAATTTCTTTCATTTTATTTATTAAATAAATAAATTTATTTTTCATTTTATATGTTAAATTGGTCAATTTATTTTCAATCGCCCTTCACATTGAATGGCCATGGAAAGAGCTTGGTTGATGGAAGCTAGAGGCTTTGAGAGGAGACTAGGACTTCGCTCTTGCAAAGTTCTCATTGATATCCTTCAAGAAGTGAATCACATAATTAGATTCTATGTCTTCCCTTCAAGAAGTGAATCACATAATTAGATTCTATGTGTTTCCTTATTGAGTGAATAGCCATTTATTGAGATTGGGGCTTACAAAAATATTTTGGCAAAGAGTGGAAAACTAGCATCTTGTCATACAAAAATAAAAACATAATATTACAATGAATACACAAAATTCAAAGAACAAACTAGTGTCGACATGATAGATGTTGAATGTGATATGAAAGACCTAAGAGGGAGGTGAATTAGACTTTTGGCTAATTTTCAATATCTTTTCTTATTTGAAAAACTGTGTTTAAAATTGACTTAACCTCCAAATATTAAAGAAACTTTGATAAAGAGTAGTTGAAAGAAGAATAGCACTTTAATGACAATAATAAATGGCAACAACTCTCAATGGAAATTGAGTGGGATCAATAAGTAGAAACTTAAAGCAAAGAGTACAAAGAACACAACCAATATATAGTAGTTCGATCTCTTTAAGATCTACATCCACTACTTTGAATCCATACTCAAGGATTTCAACCAAATCAAGTATAATCTCAATCCACACAAATACACAAGAGGTTCATGCATAAAGGGTTTTACTCTACTACTTGTTTTACAAATCAATAATCAAGGTTCATCCTTTCTCACAAGGATTTTATGTCCTCTAGACAACCTTGAATAAACTAAAAGATGAGAAGATAAGGAAAGACTTTACCAACAATTTGATAGATAGATACAAATGCAAGAACCACTTCACTTTTGCTTTTTGGAATCTTATATAATCATATGTAGCACAAGACAAATGATAGCATTTTGGTATTCTTAAGATTTTAGAGTCAAAAGGTAGTGAATCTATGCAAAAGTTGCAAGAAATATGAAGTTTGAGATATCAATTGCAATGTTTAAGTAATGACAAGTACTAGCGCAATTCGGTTGACCAAATTTGGTTTACTGTATCTAAATTGGCCATCCTAACTTTCTATACACTAGGCTACCAAGGATAACTCGGTTGGCCGAATTTGGACAACTACGTCCAAATTGGTTGTCCTAATTTCTTTGGAAATTCAACAACCAAGTTTCAATACGTCCGAACTTTTCTAAACTTTGTCAAATAATTTGAAATTTAACCACTACAAGTTTGAAATCATTTTGGACTAAAAGATAAGTCATTTAAAAGCTTTTGAACACTAAGTTGTTATCGAACACTCAATAATTGATGAATGATCAAAATCTTTTAAAGCTTATAACCAAGTTAGAAAATGTTTTGTGCTACTACATGTACTACATAGATTCCAAATGCAAAGAATGTAGTATTCACAAGATATACCTATTAAGCAAAAGCAAAGCAACACAAAGTGTCTTCAAAGCCTTCAACTTCTTGGACATACTTTCCATTCTTCAATGACTTGAACTCATTTGAGTTGTCCTTAGCACTATAGTTTTAAGGCAATAAGATCACTTAGCTTCTTAAACAAAAAAAAAAAAAACCTATCACACAATTAATATACAACTTAGACCTCATTAGTGTTGGTCATTAACCAATACTACATGATTTGCCCTTAGGGCTAAAAATCTCCCCCTTTTTGATGATAACAAACTCTAAAGTAAAATGTGATGGATTTAAATAATGTAGCACAAAGAAGCATTGATATCATAAGTAATTGATGAACAAATAAGCACAATGACAATAGAATGGTTCATGATGAGCCTATGACCCAACCGACCTCCATATTCCTCCTTCCTTCCATTATGATATAAGATATAACATTCAAACATTAAGAATACTTCTAAGAGAGGTTTTAAAAGATAGAAAATAATTAATAAAACTCCCCTATAAATTGTGCTTATTTTTCTACAAGTTTGGACTTGAAATTTTGTAAGTCCAAAATTTGAATTTTCAAGTCTGAATTACAAAATACATAAGGTACTGATTGTATTTTCAGCAAATAAACTTTCCTAACGTTGTCCAATCGTGGTAGGAAAGTTTGAGATAGCTTTTGTACAGTTTGAACAACTTCAAAACACTTTTTGGCTAGAAAGTTTGGCTGTGTCTGAATTTTGAGACTAAGTCTGCATTTTGGATAATAATTTCAAAGGTGGACCTTTTCAACTTCAAATAAACCATGTAGGTGCAAAGAATATATATGACCATATTTGTACTTTATTATGCTTTGTACAACCACAATGAACATAGTACTCAAATCATTTAACCATAGTCCTTCATCAATACAATCAAAGCATGATCAACCACATATATGAACCATATTTTCCAGTACTCAACCACAATTCAAACTTCAATAATGCAAATTAACCATATAAACATTTTTCAATCAACTTAGTCCCATTTTAGTCATCAATCAAATTTGTTGTTTTCATAGTGAGTTACGATCAAAAGGAAGCTCTCAACACAATTGTATCTAAAAGACCTAAGAGGGGGGTGAATTAGGTCTTTGGCTAATTATCGAAATCTTTTTTCCTTTTTGCAAATCCTTTGTCTTAATAAAAGCTCTTCTTTAAATTCACAAACTTCAAGTTATATGTGATTTGATGATTAATGCAAGATTATCAAACTATAAGATCATAACCAATCAATCAACAACTAAGCATAAATAATAATCACAAGTATGTAAACAAGTAAAGCAATAAGAAAATGAACACACGATTTATAGTGGTTCAATCTCTCCAAGATCTACATCCACTACCTTGTGTCCACACTCAAGGATTTCAACCAATCCACTATATGCTCAAATTCAACAATTATATAAGAGGCTCACCACACAATGGTTTTACACTCACAACCTCTTTTAGTAATTATACAAACAAGGTTCACCCTTCCACAAGGGTTTTATATCTAAAGAAAACCTAAAGACCAATCTAATCAAAGGCTCACGCACAAACGGGTTTTACACCACAACCTTGATTAATCTAGTCTATGGCTCACCCTAACACAAAAGGGTTTTATGTCACAAGATAACCTTGCAATGAGCTAGTAGAAAACACAATTAAAATGAAGAATGGAGTTTGGATATTACCAACACTTCTTGGTGGATAATTACAATTGCTAGCACCACTTCACATTTGCCTTTGGAATCTTGAATGTACACCTTTGAGCACAAGGCAATTTGAGAGCTTTTCAATTTAATTTGATGTAAAACAAGTTAGAACATGTAGGATTTGTTAAGTTCAAAGTTCTTCTAAAAACTCTGGAGTTTATGGCTTTTATATAATTCAAAAATGAGTTCAAACGGCCATAAAACGGCTAGTAACAGTAAAGTTCGGACGTCCAAACTTTCTCCTTTGCATCCGAACTTTTCTGGGAAAATACTGTTCATGTGAACAGTAGTACTGTTCATAATTTGGTTCAAAAGTTCGGACGACCAAAACTTGGCATTGTGCGTTCGAACGTGCGTCCGAATTTCTCTGAAAAAATAGTCGGTACTGTTCATGCGAACAATAGTCACTGTTCATGTACTGTTCACTACTGTTCGGACGTCCGAACTTGGTCTCATAGGTCCGAACGTGCGTCCGAAATTCTCTGCAAAAATAGTGGTACTGTTCATTAAACAGTGTTTACTGTTCACACTACAGAATTTGCTCTTCACAGCGTAGGGAAAGTTCGGACGTCCGAACTTTGCCCTATGCATCCGAACTTTGCATCCAAACTTTTTAAACTTTGTCAAAACATATCCAAATCATTTCAAACAAGTTGGAAAACATTCTAGCCTTAAAGATAAGTTATTAAAGACATTTTAAGTGCAAAAATCATTTATGAAAACTTGATAATTTTGGTAAGTTTAAAAAAATTGAAACCATTTAAATCAAGTTTTGTGCTCTCAATTGCAACTCATAGATTCCAAGGCTTAAGAGTGTAGGGTTTACAAAGTTTACCTATTAACCACATGTAACATACACTTCATATCTTCAAAGCCTTCATTCATCTTGAACAAACTCTTCAACATTTAATCACTTTAACATATTTGAGTTGTTCTTACATTGCTAGCTCCAAGGCAATGAGACTTGCTTCCTTCTCAATCCAAAAATCCTATCACACATCATACAAGCATTTTAGTCCTTATCAACGTTTGTCATTATTCAAAACTAATATGATTTGCCCTTTAGGGCTAACAGTATCATCATTGAGCTTCAACCAAATATTACATTGACTAGAAACATACATGGAAATATGAAAGCATTGAAATGTTGTAGTGAAGAATCTAAGCTAAATACATATTCTTTAGATCAAACTAAATCATAATGAGAAATTCATAAATTAATAATAGAATAAATGAGATAGGGTTAAGAAATGCTCAGTCTTGAATCTTCTTTACAGTCTTTACTCCGTATTGGTTGGTGGTGATGGATGTTTCCTTTGAGCTCTATGTGAAGCAGACCATTGATTGCATGTTCCTTTCCAGAGTAGTTTGGCTTTGAAGTCATGGCCAATTTAGAAGACCTTCTTGATCCTTTCTTTCTCTCAATGTTTTACTCTTCCTTTACTAAATGAAATGGTGGAGGGCAAAGTAATCTCTTTCTTTTCTATCAAGTCTTCTTCCTCACTAGCTTCTTCTTGGATCCCTTTTTCATCTCCACTTGCTTCTTTATGCTTATCTCCCTTATGATTTTCATTTTGTGTCCTCTTATCATCTTCATACTCTTCTTCTTTTCCACTTTCTCTAGCCACTAGTTCAAAATCATTTCCATCATTGTCCTCATCATCATCATTACTTTCTTCATTTTTAATCTTACCCTCATCATTCTCCTTTTCTCTTTCATCATCATTTCCCTCTTCTCCTTCATCTTCATTCGTCTTTTCATCTTCTTGAGCCTTGGAAAATCCTTCACCATATATTTCTTACCGTCTCATGTAGACTATCAAGTTTCTCAAGTACCATGGGACCAAAGGCCTCGAAGATTTTCTCTATTTCCTTAGCATGGTTGTTGAGGGCCTCTTAAAAGACTATGGTAGCAACAGTGTCTCCACGCCTGATTCTTTCACCAACAAAGTCATCCTTCTCATTGGAGTGTGATTGAAGTGCTTGCTCCTCTTCAAATAACTTCCTCTTGGAAGGAGGTTACTGCCCCTCACTTTGTTACTCATGTCTTCTTTTGGTTTTTCCTTTCTATAGCATGCATCTCTTCTTCATCCTCTTTTTCTTCTTCTTCATTCTCTATTTCTTCATTTTCTTCTTGTTTTTCTTTCTTTGAAGGTGTCTTCTCTTGGTTCTCCGTACTCCATCATCATCAAGAGTTAGTTGCATTCTCTTGAGGGATTTATTTGTATAGATGCTTCCACTCTTGATCTTCAATCCTCTTCTGGGAAGTTGGACTTGGAAATCCTTGATGAGTTTCGTATGCAATCTCTCATATGGTAATGTCTTATTCTCCATTTTTCTTACGCTCAACATTGCTTCAAAGCAATGCATCCAAAATTCATCTTCCAGTGCAAGCATGACTACCATATATAAATTTCCCACAGAAGATTTATGCCCGAAGTTATGGATGATCATGGTAGTGAGCATGTGATACATTACGCAACCTCTAGCATCTAGCTCCTTCATCTCCTTATCCTTTACCGTTCTAAACCTTCTTTCATTGGTAAATGCCTTGTCAAACCTCTCATAAGTGAAGAGTTTATGAATATAGCAATGTTGTCCCGAAGACTAATATTGAACCCCTTCATCATCTATCCCACATATTCTTTTGACTAATCCATAACTCAAATTCAATTTGTAATATCTAGACGAGTACCATTGCACAAGATTATCACCAATTTGTTCTACCCTTTCTTCTTTAAGATTGGCACAAAATTCATATACAAGGGTAGGGTATTAATCATCATCTATAACCACAAGCTACTCCATCCAATAGCACCAAAAAGTGATAGAACATTACCCATTCCTGAGAGTTTCTCCAAATTGATCTTGTACCTGGGAATGATCTTTCGATTATGATTGCCTTGGTTTAGATGAATCTATCTATTCTAGAGGATGCTTAAGGAACTTGATCCTTCTTGGCTCATTGTTTATCAACCCACGGTCTACTTGCTTTCCCTTGCCCTTTCCTTTCTCAATGCTTGCTTTCTATGGTCTCACTTTGTTGGGTTTTTATGATATAAAGTAAGTTTCAGAGGAAAGCTACGGCATAGAACATGAAAATGTGAAGGATTTCAAGAGAGAATGGTGAAATGAGGGTGAAATATGAGTTTGGACGTAGGTAGGTTTGATGGGTTTTGAGAGAAGAGAGAATTTGGATGAGAGATTTTTGAAGAAAATGAAGAGAATAGTCATTTGAGGGGAGGGGGTGAATTAGGTTCTTGGCTAATTTTTTAAAAAAATTCTTTTGGAGAATATAGCTTGGAAGATGTTTGAAATCAAACTCAGAACAAGTTATGGAAGTAAACACAATAAGTTTCCAAATTAAAAGATAGAAGAGAAGAAATCATACAAGTAATTTATAGTGGTTCAATCACTCAAAATCTACATCCACTAACTTGAGCCCTAAGTCAAGGATTTCAACCAAATTCAACTACAACAAAAGCTGATAAAGTTACAAAAAAGGCTCAGCCAGTAGGGTTTTACTTCACAACCTCTTTTCACTAACAATAATCAAGGTTCACCCTTTCAAATGGGTTTTATATCCTTAAGATAATCTTGAATAAAATAAATAGATGAAGGAAGAGAGAAGAATGTTACCAACAACTTGGTAGATGGTGACAAACTTAGCATGCCTTCACTTTTTTGTCTAAGAAATCTTGGAATTAACTTTTTAGCACAAGACAAAAGAGAGCTTTTTGATAAAGAATGAGTAGGAAGGGTAAAGATTCTTAAAGGCTCAAGAACTACACAAAAATATGAAGTTTATGTCTTTTATAGGGTTTAAAAATCTCTTGCAACGTTTAAATAATGATTAGTAACAGTAAAATTCGGTCGACCGAACATGGACTCCCGTGTCCTATTGATTGTTCCATTTCTTTTTTTCCAGACTACCAGGATAAATTTGGTCGATCGAATTTCGACACAAGCATCCAAATGGTCATCTGAATTTCTCTGGAAATTTAGGAGCCAAGATTTTCAGCTTAGACATCCAAATCGGAGTCCGAACTATTCAAACTTTGCCAAATTGATTAGAAATCAAACACGACAAGTTTGAAACAATTTTTCATTATAAAATAGATATTTTTAAGGGTTTTTAGTCCTAAAAGCCGTTGACAAGAACTTGATAAAACGCTTGATAAAACGCTTTTAAGATAAATCATTTAAGATTGAAAATCAAGTTTTAAGCTCTCTTGAAAATTCTTTAGATTCCAAAGACAAACAAGTGTAAGGTTTACAAGGATATACCTATTAAGCGATTGTAAACCTACACTAAAGTTTTCAAAGACTTCAACCTTAGGACATGCTCTATACACTTTAACTCTTTGAGCACATTTGAGTTGTCCTTCTCACTTTTGTCTTCAAGGCAACGAGACTTCTTAGCTTCCATAATCCAATAATCCTATCACACACCAAATACTCAAGTTAGCTCATGTCAATGTTTGTCATAATAAAAAATATAAGATTTGCCCTTAGGGTTTACAATCTCTCCTTTTTTTATGATGACAAATTTTGATGCAAAATATGATGAATTTAAACAATATAGTTTAATGAAGCAATAATGTCATAGATGAATGATGAACAATTTGGCACGAGAACATATCATTGCTCATGAATGAGCCTATGGCTCAACCAACATCTGTAATCCTCCTTCCTTCCATCAAAATAGAAAATATAGCATGAAAGCATTTAGAACACATTTTAAGAAAGGTTTTAGAGTTTAGAATCAATATGCAAGGTTTAGTGCTCATTTTTGGACTTGAGTTGTGAAAATCAAAATTTTGAAAAATGAAGTCCTAGAAGCACAAGTATTCAACATAATAAACCTTCCCAAGGCTTCTCAATCATTTTAGGGAAGAGTAAGACAATTTTAAGCAAAAATTATAAAAACATCAATTTTGACAGAAAGTTCGGACTATCGAATTTTTTGTCTATGTTCGAACTTCATGTTTGAATTTTTGGTAAAATCATCAAAAGGTAGATTTTTCCATATATGTGCCTTAAAACCAATCACTCAATTATCAAGGCAAGTTGATCAATTATAACAATTATACAAAATCATCTTGATCAACCAATGCTTCACTGAAGATCGTATAGACTCAAAATCTTCAAGACCATCATTCTCAAAACATTAATGCTAATAAGCATAATAAACCATAATGTCATATACTACCATAATGGATCAACTAAAATAAGCCATAATGTCATTCAGCATAACACAGCAATATCACTTTACATTTTACAACACTTCTTCTCCCCCTTTTGTCATCAATCAAATGTGGGGTGGTGAAAGTGAAGCAAATATGAAAACAAAAGCTCTCAATACTAGTATATCATCATTGAGCTTCAAAAGATCACATAGACTGGAAAGGCACATGGAAAGTTAAAGCATGAGAATACATGGACTATTCTAGATACATGAAATAAGCAAGGTATAAAAATACATAAACTAGACTAAATACATAAGTAAAATGAGATTGGGTTAAGGAGTGCTTAGCTTTGTGAAAGACCTAAGAAAGGGGTGAATTAGGTCTTTGGCTAATTTTTGAAATCTTTTCCTTTTTAAAATTTTGATTATGAGGATGATTGAAATCAAACACTTAACAAGATATGCAAGTGAAAAAAATAAGATTCCAAAACCAATTTAAGAATAGAAGACAAGGTATAACGCAAGTAATTTATAGTGATTCGATCACTCAAGATCTACATCCACTAACTTGAGCCCCAACTCAAAGATTTTAAAAAAACTCAACTATAACACAAGTTGATCAAATAATACAATAGAGGCTCATCCTAAAAGGGTTTTACTCCATAACCTTTTTTCAAGTACAAATAATCAAGGCTCACCCTATCATAAGATTTTTCTATGCTAAAGAGAACCTTGAAAACAACAAGTAGATGAAGTATGGGATAAAAAAGTTACCAACAACTTGGCAGATGATGAAAAATTAACACACCTTCACCTTTTTGTCTAAGGAATCTTGAATTTGAACTTTTTAGCTCAAGATAAAAGAGAGCTTTTTGATAGAGATTGATTGGAAAGAGTAAAGATTCTTAAAGGTTCAAAAACTACTCAAAAATCTGAATATTATGTCTTTTATAGGGTTTAAAAATCAGTTGCAATGTTCAAATAATAGCTAATAACAACTAGTAACAGTAAAATTCAATCGACCGAACTTGGACCTCTGTGTCCAAATGATCGTCTGAATTTTTCTGTTTTGAAGTCGCCAGGATAAATTTGGTTGACCGAATTTGGACACAAGTATCTGAATGGTCGTATGAATTTTTTTAAAAATTCAGTAGCAATGAAATAAAGTTCGAAAGTCTGAATTGCAGTCCGAACATTTCAAACTTAGTCAAAATTATTAGAAATCAAGCACAACAAGTTTGAAATCATTTTGGACTATAAATTGGATCTTTTCAAAAGCTTTTAGTCCAAAGGTTGTTGACAAGAACTTGGTAAAAACATTTGTAAGATGAATCATTTGAGTTTGAAAACCAAGTTTTAAGCTCTCTTGAAAATACTTTAGATTCCAAAGACAAACAAGTGCAAGGTTCACAAAGATATACCTATAATGTACTTGTAAAGCTATAATAAGGTCTTCAAAGCCTTCAATAATTTTGAATCAACTCTTTTATCTTAAACCACTTTGGTAACCTTGAGTTGTTCTTGCACTTTTAGCTTCAAGGCAACGAGACTTGTATTCTTCTCAATCTAAAAATCTCATCACACAACAATTAAGTACATTAGTCCATATCAAGGTTAATCAACATTAATTCCCTTTTGGAAGACCCCCTCTCCCTTAAGCTCAATGATTTCAATGTGAACTGGCCCTTCACTTGCTTTCTTCTTGCCGATGTAGTTTGGCTTTGGGATTGTAGCCAACCGGGAAAATCTCCTTGTTCCCTTCTTCTTAACCATGTGCTTAACTCTTCTTTGGCCTAATGACATGGTGGATGATGAAGTGATCTCGAATCTTTCTATCAAAGTTCCTTTTTTACTTCCGCCTTCTTTTGGTTCCTCTTGATCGCCTTCCTTTGGTCCCCATCATCATCATTGTTATCATCCTCATCCTCTTTTTCCTTCTTTTCTTCCTCATCTACTTCATCATCCTTTTCATCCCTAACTTGAGGTCTAGAGGATCCTTCACCACTTTGGTTATTCTTCATCAATAACTCTTCAATATTCTTCACCCTAGTGTCCATGCCATCCAACTTACTTAAAACCATGGAAGCAAATGATTCAAAGAATTTTTACATCTTCTCCATCTCCTTTATATGGTTATTCAAGGCCTCTTGGAACACTTTTGCAACTACAGTGTCTCATCTAGTGACTCCTACCTCACTAGGCATTTCTCCAATATTTTGCTTAGATTGGGGAGTGGGCTCTTCTTCAAACAATCTCCTCTTTATGTGAGGTTGCTCCCCCTCACTTGATACATCATGCCGTTTCTTTGTCTTCCTTTCCCTTGCTAGTGTCTCCTCTTCATCTTCCTCTTCCGCTTCAATCTCCTCCTCCTCTTCATCATATCCACTGGCTTCCAGTCTCTCACCCCTTTGAGGAGTTTCTCTCCTTGTCCTCCATACACCATCCTCATCAAGTGTCAATTGAATTCTTTTGAGGGATTCATTTATGTAGATTTCTCCACTCTTCATAGGATTTCCTCTTCAGAGGAGTTGGACATGAATATGCTTGAAGATTCTTGTTAGAAATCTCCCATAAGGTAAAGCTTTATTTGCCATTTTCCTTGCACTAATCATATGTTTCAAAGCCATAAACCCAAAATTTAATCTCATATGCTCATGTAAGGCAAGCATAACCACCACGTGCATATTTTCAACTGAAGATTTATGTCCAAAGTTAGGAATGATCATAGTTCTAATCATATGGTGCATTTCTCTTTCCCTAACAGACCTAAATCTCCTACCACTGGTAAAGGCCTCTTCAAATCATTCATTGGTGAATAATTCATGAATATAGCAATGTTGCCCCAAAGAATAATATCTAGCACCAATGTCATCCACACCACAAATACGATAACTAGAGCATCATTAAACTCAAAATCTACTTGAGACACTCTAGATGAATACCATTGAGTGATATTATCCCCAACATGCTCAATCCTTTCTTCCTTAAGATAAGCATAAAATTCATAAACAAGAGTAGGATAGTAATCTTCATTCACACCAAGAAAACTACCCCACTTATTTCTCCAAAGAGTGATAGCACATTACCCATGTTGGGGAGTTTATCCAAGCCAACTCTATGACCGGGTATGATTTTTCTACTTCTTTTGCTCCAATCTTTGAATTCAACCGCAGCCCTTGTTGAGATAAACCGGTCGGTCTACTTCAAGGTTGGTTTGAGGAATCCATACCCGACTTGGCTCACTGATGATAAGCCCTTCATCTCCCATTTTGGCTTTCCCTTTGCCTTTAGTCTCATTTGCCTTTTTGAGCAAGCCATGGTGATTTTCTTTGAAGAATATGAATTTCAAGGACAATCAAGTAATTTTCAAGGGAAAATGGTGAAATATAGGTTGGATTTGTGTTTGGATGTGAGTGGGTAGAGTGGGTTTTGAAGAAGAGGGAATTCGGGTGGTTTAAAATGAGGAAAATGATTGGTTGAGCAGTTTTAAAACTGTTGAATATCGCAAAGTTTGGATGACCGAATTTCATGTCTGCATCCGAACTTGCGTCCTAATCTTTCTGTCTGAAATTTTCTTAGAGAAGTTTGGACATCCGAATTTCACTCCATGCATTCAAACCATGCATTCGATTTTTTTCTATTTTTTTCACACTTCAATATACACATTAGTAATTGAATTTTAAAATTTCCAAGCTTCTTCTAAGTAACAAAACCTTTCTTCGGCCAAAGGTTTGGTAAATATATCAGCGATTTGTTCATTTGTGCTTGCAATATCTAAGCATATATGACCTTTAGCTACATGATTACGAATGAAATGATGTTTAATCTCTGTATGCTTAGTCCTATAGTGTTGAATATGATTTATGCTCAAATTGATAGCGCTAGTGTTGTCACATAAAATAGGCACATATTTGAAATCTAGACCATAATCAAGTAGAGTGTGCTTCATTCATAGCACTTGAGCATAACAACTATTGGCAGTGATATATTCAGCTTTGGCGGTAGAAAATGACACACATGCTTGTTTCTTGCTACACCAAGATACAAGGCATCTACCAAGAAATTGACAATGATCACTAGTACTTTTATGCTCTACTTTGCATCCAGCATAGTCAACATCTGAATAGGCAATAAGGTCAAAAGAAGAGGATTTTGTAAATCAAAGACCATAATCATGTGTATCAATCAAATAATAAAGAATACGTGTGACGATAATTAAATAAGACTTCTTTAGCACATAAGCATACAATAAATATAATGTTCGGTCTACCTACGGTAAGATAAAGCAAATTACCAATCATACCTCTAAATACCTTTTCATCAATGTTATTAACTTTTGTATCTTTGTCAAGTTTGGTTGATGGATACATGGAGCGCTAATACCTTTAACTTGGTCTATTCCATATCTCTTCAAAAGCTCCTTGGTATACTTGGATTGATTAATGAAAGTGTCATCCTTGGTTTGCTCGATTTGTAGCCCAAGAAAGAAGTTAAGTTTTCCCATCATGCTCATTTCGAACTCACTTTGCATTAACTTTGCAAACTCCTCACAAAAAGAAACATTAGTAGCACCAAATATGATATCATCTACATAAATTTGAACAAGTAAAAGATTATTGTTGCAAGAGGTTTTTATCAAAAGTGTTGTGTCAACCTTTCCTCTCGAAAATCCTTCTGAAAGTAAACCACTCAATATTTCATACCAAACTCTAGGAGCTTGTCTTAAATCGTATAAAGCTTTGGATAGTTTGAAGACATAGTTAGGAAATTTTTCACAAGCAAAATCTGGGGTCATTCCACATAAACTTCTTCATCAATAAAACAATTTAGAAAAGTACATTTGACATACATTTGAAATAACTTAAAACCTTTAAAGCAAGCAAATGCCAGAAACATTCTTATAGATTCAAGTCTAGCTAACAAAGCATAAGTTTCATCATAGTCAATGCCTTCTTCTTGATTGAATCTTTGGGCAACAATTCTAGCCTTGTTTTTAACTACTTCTCCGAATTCATTTAGTTTGTTTCTAAAGACCTATTTTGAACCAATAATGGGGTGATCAAGGGATCTTAGGACAAGAATACAAACTTTGTTTCTCTCAAATTGATTTCATTCCTCTTGCATAGCAAAAATGTAAAAATCATCACAAAATGCATCATCAATGTTTTTAGGCTCAATGTGAGATAAAAGTGCAAAGTCATCAATGAAGTACCATCTTGTTCTAACACCTTGAGAAACATCACCAATGATTTGCTCCTTAGGGAGGTCTCTTGCATATCTTAGATCCATTGGTAGCTCTTGGTCACCACTAGATTGGTTGTCTTGCTCTAGCTCAATCATCTCTTCTTCATTGGCATGATCTTCCAAGGTTGGAGCTTGAAGATGCGTTTGATTATTGTTAGCCCTAAGGGCAAATCATAAGGTTATGATTAAGTTTTGACTAATAACAAACATTGATGAGGACTAATCTTTATGTCATTTGTGTGATAGGATTGTTGGATTAAGAAGTTTGAAGTCTTATTGCCTTGAAGCAAGAAGTGCTAAGGACAACTCAAGTGTGATCAAGGATCAAGAATGTAGAGCATGTCCTATGGATTGAAGGCTTGAAAGACCTTAGTGTAGGTTTACACTTGCAAAATAGGTATATCTTTTGTAAATCCTACACTTGTTTGTCTTGGAATCTATTGAATTCATAAGAGAGCATAAAACTTGTTTTTGAATCTTAAATATCTTTGAATGAACTTTTGATTAATAAATGTGTTTTTAAGTCTAAAATGATCTTAAGTAATCTTTGTATGATCAAAGAGTTTTGATAATGATTCTTGAATCTAAAAGTGTTTAAACAGTTTACTTATTCATACAAAATGTTTTCAAACTTATTAAAGCTACAATTCAAATGATTTTACCAAGTTTGAACATCAAAAAATGGCTACTGTACTTCCATAGAAATTCGGATGAAAGTTCGGATGCAAGGGAAAAAATTCGGTCGTCCGAATTTTCCCTGCCAGCATGGTTACTATTTTTCCAGAGAAACTCAGACGCAAGTTCGGACGCATGAAGAAAAATTCGGTCGTCTGAATTTTTCCAGAAAACATGTAACAGTAAAATTCAGACGCCAGTTCAGAAGCACAAGAAGAAATTCAGTCATCCGAATTTTCTGAAACTAGCCGTTACAAGTCGTTTTATAACTGTTAAAAATGATTTTTAAATTCTAAAAAAACCTTAAACTCAAGAATTTTTCTAAGTTTTGAATCCCTGAGAAATCTTAACATTCTAAATCATTTGCAAACATCAAAGCTTTATTTGGTCTTGTGCTTTCAATTGATCATTCAAGATTCCAAAGACAACAAAGTGAAGTGGTGCTATATTGTGTAATCATCTACCAAGAAGTGGTAATATCTCATCTATTCTTCATTTTATTATGTTTTCTACTTGCTCACTACAAGGTTATCTTGTGACATAAAATCCTTTTGGTAAGTTTGAGTCATAGACTAGATTAATCAAAGTTGTGGTGTAAAACCCGTGTGTGGCTGAGCCTAGGATTAGATTGGTCTTTAGGTTGTCTTTAGATATAAAATCCTTGTGGAAGGGTGAGCTTTGTTTGTAGGATTGCAAAGGAGGTTGTTCGTGTAAAACCCTTGTTGGGTGAGCCTCTTGTGTAATTGCCTAAATTGAGCATATAGTGGATTGGTTGAAATCCTTGAGTGTGGACTCAAGGTAGTGGATGTAGATCTTGGAGAGATCAAACCACTATAAATCGTGTGTTTATTTCCTTATATCTTTATTTGTTTACATGCTTGTGTTATTATTATTTGTTCATTGTTGTTGATTGATTGGTTATGGTCTTATTGTTTGATGATCTTGTCTTAACCATCAAATCACATATAAACTTGAAGTTTGTGGATTTAAAGAAGAGCTTTTATTAAGGCAAAGGATTTGCAAATAGGGAAAGGATTTTGATAATTAGTCAAAGACCTAATTCACCCCCCTCTTAGGTCTTACAATTATCATTCATGGAAGTACCTACATCATCATCATCTCTTCTTTCCAAGTAAATGTTAGACTCATCAAAACTCATATGAATGGTCTTCGCAACACATAAATTTCTTTTATTGTAAACTCTATAGGCCTTCTTGTTAGAGAAATAACCAAGGAAGATGCCTTCATCTGATTTTCTATCAAATTTACCCAAGTTGTCATGCATATTCAATATAAAGCACTTGCAACCAAACATTTTGATTTAGGTAATTGAGGGAGTTCTACCAAATAGAATTTCAAAAGGTGTTTTTCTCAATAATGGCCTCAAAAGAACTCTATTTATAACATAACAAGTAGTGTTTATGGCTTCGACCATAACATATGTTGGCAAAGAATTTTCACAAAGCATAAACCTAACTATTTCTTGTAAAGTTTGATTTTTTCTTTCAACAACCCATGTTGAGGTGTTTTGGCAGCCGAAAAGTTGTGAACAATTCCATTCTCATCACAAAGTTTTGTAAAATCTTGATCATAAAATTCTCTCCCATTGTCACTTCTAATTGAGATCAATTTGTAATCAAGGGAGGTTTGAACTTTCTTGAAAAGTTTCACAAATTCATGAAATGCTTCATCCTTTTGTGGTAAAATGAGTACCCAAGTGAATCTTGAAAAATCATAAATAATAACATATGCATACCTCTTACCACCAAGACTCGTGGTCCTCATTGGCCCAAATAGAACCATGTGGACACATTCAAGAAGTTTTGAAGTTGAAACATTTTCTTGGGTTTGAAAAATGTTTTTATTTGTTTTCCATATTGGCATGCATCAAAAAGACTATTTTTCTCAAAACGCATTTTTGGCAAGCCTCTAACCAAATCTTGAGAGGAAAGTTTATTTAACAAATCCATGCTCACATGACCTAAGCTTCCATGCCAAATAAATCCATCATCATCATGAATAGCAAGATATTTAACATCATTGGCAACAAGCTCATCAAGACATAGCACATATACATTACCAACCCTATTGGCAACAAAAATGGTTTTTCCACTTACACTATCAAGTATGGTATATGTATCACATTTAAACTCAACCTTGCATCCATTGTCACACAATTGACTAATGCTAAGCAAATTGTATTTCAAGTCATCAATGAGCAAAACTTGTTTAATGAGAGGGGCGGATCCTTTACCAATATTACCTACTCCATGAATTCTTCCTTTCTTTTTGTCACCAAAGGTGACAAATCCATCATTTGTGGTTTGAAGTTCACTAATGAGTGAAGCATTCCCCGTCATGTGTCTTGAGCATCCACTATCAATGAACCACTTATTAGCACTTGATCTTGAAGGAATATGTATCTACATCAAATGAGAGGAAGTGATTTTTGGTACCTACATTTTCTCGGGTCCAAGGGGGTTAGTGATAGTTCCCTTAGCTCTCCAAATGGTTTTAACACCACCTTCTACCTTTCTCTTCACATAGCATCTTGTGGCCATTTCTACCACATTAAGTGCGACATGTATGAGGCATAGAGGTAAATGTAGCTTTGACAAAGTAATTTTTGTATTTTGAAACATTGTTCACATGATTGTATCCAAGACCATTTTTCACAAAAGAAGATCTTTGAGATCCAAGTAGTTTTTCAAGATTGTCTCTACCATTTGTAAAATTTTCAACACATAAGGTGAGATCATCAACTTTGCTTTTCAAAAAACCATAATCAACAATCATTTTTTCTGGAGAAGATATTTTGGTACAAAGAGATTTGTTCTCAAGAGACAAGTTTTGCTAGGAAACATTTAAAATATCATTTTCAATGTTCAAGCAATTAATGGATTCAATGAGTTTTTTGTTTTTCACAAAAATAATTTTGAATTTTCCTTCAATAAATCATTAATTTTGAATTTCGTCTCTTTGTTTCTTTATGAAGCCTTTTTTAACTCACTATACACATCCACAAGCAATTCACTACGATCATCAATATCATCATCACAATGTGTAGAGGTTGAAAGAATATATTGTACCTCATCATCCATGGCCATGAAGCACAAATTTGCTCTTTCTTCATTGTCATCTACACTATCTTCATTGGCATGTTGATCCCAAGTGTCTACTAATCCCTTTCCTTTCTTGAGTGATTTCTTCTTTTAGAATTCGTCTTCTCTCTCCTTCTCCAATGCTTTAGGGCAATCAGCTACAAGGTATTCGGTACTTTTACATTCATAATATTGAGGTTTGAATAATTAAGATGATTGTCCTCCTTTCTTAGAATGCCTCTTTCCTTTCTTGAGAAATCCCTTTTTATAGAATTTATTGAACTTTTTGACTACCATAGCCATCTCACCTTACTCTCCATCTTCATCTTCATCACTAGATGATTTCTCTTGCTCACTAGGATTGTCGGAGGCTTTAAGTACTACTCATTTTCTCCCTTTCACCATATCTTCAAGATCATTTAGTCTTATTACCTTCATCTCATGGGTAAGCAATGATCCAATGAGTTCTTCAAGAGGAAGAATCTTCAAGTCTTTCGATTCTTCAGTGGCAAGAGTATTTGGTTGCCAAGACTTGGGTAGAGCATCCAAAATCTTTCTACTTTGTTCTCCAAGAGAATAGCTTTTCCCGTATGACTTCAAACCTTTAGAGATGCTGGTAAATCTAGTGAACATGTTGCTAATGCTCTCTCCTTGCTTCATGGTGAATAGCTCATAATATCTTACTAACATTGCAAGCTTTTACTCCTTTACTTGATTTGTTCCTTCATGCGTCACTTGAAGAAGTCTCCAAACGTTATGAGCGGTGTCACATCTACTTACTCAGTTGTACTCATTAACATCCAATTCACAACTCAAGATGTTCATAGCCTGGTAGTTCAAAGTCTTTTTTCTTGAATCACTTTCATCATACTCCTCCAATGGCTTTAGTTCTCTAGCGATTCCATCAGCTTTCATCCTCATAGGTATGTAAGGTTCTTTTCTCAATAATATTCTACAAATCAAAGTTAATAGAACAAATATATATCTTAATTTTAGATTTTCAAAAATTATAATTTGTTCCATCAAAAAAAGGAGGTCTATTTGTGGAAGACCCTTCCAAATAAGGCAAGTTTGAAATATTAGCCTTAAGATTTTAACTTCTAGGTTGTAAAACCTTTGCAAAGAAGCCCAAGCTCTTATACCAATTGAAAGACATAAGAGGAGGGGTAAATTAGGTCTTTGGATAATTTTCAAAAACCTTTTCCTTTTTGAGAATATAGCTTGGAAGATGTTTGAAATCAAACTCAGAACAAGTTATGGAAGTAAACACAATGAGTTTCCAAATTAAAAGAGAGAAGAGAAGAAATCAAACAAGTAATTTATAGTGGTTCAATCACTCAAAATCTACATCCACTACCTTGAGCCCTAACTCAAGGATTTCAACCAAATTCAACTACAACAAAAGTTGATAAAGTTACAAAAGAGGCTCACCCAGCAGGGGTTTTACTTCACAACCTCTTTTCACTAACAATAATCAAGGTTCACCCTTTCAAATGGGTTTTATATCCTTAAGATAATCTTCAATAAAATAAATAGATGAATTAAGAGAGAAGAATGTTACCAACAACTTGGTAGATGATGACAAATTTAGCATGCCTTCACTTTTTTGTCTAAGAAATCTTGAAATTCAACTTTTTAGCACAAGATAAAAGAGAGTTTTTAGATAAAGAATGATTAGGAAGAGTAAAGATTCTTAAAGGCTCAAGAACTACACCAAAATCAAAAGTTTATGTCTTTTTTAGGGTTTAAAAATTAGTTGCAACATTTGAATAATGACTAGTAACAGTAAAATTCGGTCGACCGAACATAGACTCCCGTGTATGAATGATTTTTTCGAATTCTTTTGTTTCCAGGCTACCAGCATAAATTTGATCGACTGAATTTGGACACAATTATCCAAATGGTCATCTGAATTTCTCTATAAATTTAGTAGCCAAGATTTTCAGTTTAGACTTCCGAATTGGGGTCCGAACTATTCAAACTTTGTCAAAATGATTAGAAATCAAACACAACAAGTTTGAAATAATTTTGGACTATAAAATAGATATTTTTAAGGGCTTTTAGTCCGAAATCCGTTGACAAGAACTTGATAAAATACTTTTAAGATAAATCATTTCAGATTGAAAACTAAGCTTTAAGCTCTCTTGAAAATTATTTAGATTCTAAAGACAAACAAGTGTAAGGTTTATAAGGATATACCTATTAAATGATTGTAAACCTATACTAAGGTCTTCAAATCCTTCAATCCTTAAGACATGCTCTATACATTTTAACTCCTTGAGCACATTTGAGTTGTCCTTCTCACTTTTGTCTTCAAGGCAACGAGACTTCTTAGCTTCCACAATCCAATAATCCTATCACACACCAAATACTCAAGTTAGCTCATGTCAATGTTTTTCATAATCAAAACTATAAGATTTTCCCTTAGAGCTTATTGAGCTCTTTCTAAAACTGCTAAAATCGCTCAATTCAAACCACAAAAATTTCTATTGTGCGTCCAAATTTGCATCTGAACTTCCAGAACTGCCTCAATCTTCAGAGAATTCGAACGATCAAATTTTTGGTTATGTGTCTGAACTTTAATTCGATTTTTTCTGTTTAGAATCCTTAGAGAACGAGTTTGGACGACTGAATTTCAGATTATATGTCCGAATACCTCATCTTAATTTTACCAACTTTTTCTACACTTGAATACACACATTAGTAATTGAATTTTGATATTCCTAAGCTTCTTCTTAGATAGCAAAACCTCTCCTCAGTCAATGGGTTCATAAAAATGTTAGTAATTTGCTCGTTTGTACAAACATACATCTCCATTAGCAATGATCACGAATAAAGTGATGTTTAATTTCTATATGTTTAGTTCTAGAATGTTAAACGACATTTATTGTTAAGTTTATAGAACTAGTATTATCACATAAAATAGACACATATTTGAAATCTAAACCAAAGTCAAGAACTTGAGCACAACAACTATTGGTTGTGATATATTCAGCCTCGATGGTAGATAATGACACACAAGCTTGTTTCTTGCAATACTACGAGATAAGACAACTACCAAGGAATTGACAATGACCACCAGTACTCGTATGCTCGACTTTGCTTTCGATATAGAGTCGGTATATGTATAAGCAATAAGTTCAAAATCAAGAAGATTTAGTAAACCAAAGCTCATAATCATGCATATGAATAAGGTAACGATGAATATGTTTAACTAAAATAAGTGAAACAGTTTTGGACATGATTAAAATCTAGCACATAAACATACGACAAACATAATATCAGGTCTAATAGTTGTTAGATAGAGTAAACTCTCAATCACACCTCTATATAACTTTTCATCAATACTTTTACGTTTCTCATCTTTATCAAGCTTGGTTGATGAACTCATGGGTTTACTGATTCCTTTAGCTTTATCCATTCCAAATCTTTCTAATAGCTCCTTGGTGTATTTTGCTTGATTGAAGAATGTGCCATCCTTGGTTTGATTGATTTGAAGGCCAAGAAAGAAGTTGAGTTCTCCCATCATGCACATTTCAAATTCACTTTGCATCATCTTGACAAACTCGTCACAAAGAGATATATTAGTAGCACCAAATATAATATCATCCATATAGATTTGTACAATAGGAGATCACTATTGCAAGAAGCTTTTATAAAAGGTGTTGTGTCAACCTTTCCTCTTGAAAATCCTTTTGAAAGCAGAAAGTCACTCAATCTTTCATATTAAGCTCTAGGAGCGTGTTTCAACCCATATAAAGCTTTAGAGAGTTTGAAGACATGATTTGAAAATTTTTCGTGAGTAAAACTAGGAGGTTGTTCCACATAAACTTCATCAATAGAATCATTTTTAAAAAAAGCAACGTTGACATCTATTTGAAATAATTTAAAACCTTTAAAACAAGAAAATGCCATAAGATTTTTAACGGAGCAAAAGTTTCATCATAATCAATTTCCTTTTCTTGATTGAATCTTTGGGAATAGGATTCATTATCACTCCTAATGAAAATCAATTCGCAATCAGGGGAGGTTTGAACCTTTTTTAAAATTCTTACAAATTTATGAAAGACTTCATCCTTTTGATCTAAAAAGAGTATCCATGTGAATCTTGAAAAGTCATCAACAATTACATAAGCATATCTCTTACCACCAAGACTAGCGGTCCTCATTGGTCCAAATAAATCCATGTCAACAAGCTCAAGAAGTTTTGAGGTAGAAACCATTTTCTTGGGTATGAAGGAGTTTTTTTTTTTTCATATTGACAAACTTCACAAAGATGATTTTTCTCTAAATACATTTTTGGTAAACCTCTAACTAATTCTTGAGAGAAAAGTTTGTTTAACAAAGTCATACCCACATAACCTAGTCTTCTATGCCATAATAACCGTCATATCATAAATGGCAAGACATTTAACATCATTTGCAAGAAGTTCATCAAGATATAACACACATGTATTTCCAATTCTAGTTGCAATAAAAATAGTTTTGCCCCTTACACTATTAAGAATTGTACATGTATCACATTTAAATTTAACTTTACATCCATTGTCACACAATTGTCTAATGCTAAGAAAGTTTATTTCAAATCATTGATTAGCAACACTTGTTTAATGAAAGGTGAATGACCTTTACCAACATTACCTACACCAAGGATTTTTCCTTTCTTTTTATCACCAATAGCAACAAATCCTTCATTTTTAACTTGAAGCTCACTAATGAGTGACGCATTCCCCATCATATGTCTTGAACATCTACTATCAAGAAACTACTTAGTCGCACTTAATCTTGGAGGAAAATGTACCTACACCAAATGAGAGGAAATGACAGTGATGGTTACCTTAATTCTCCAAATAGTTTTAACCCCATTTCCACCTTTATTTTCACATAACATCTAGTTGCCTTATGCTGATTTCCTCCACAATAAGCACAACATGTATGAGGCATGGAAGTAGAAGTTGGACTAACAAAGAAGTTTTTGTATTTAAGAACATTTTTTATGTGATTGTAATCAAAGCCATTTTTCACAAATGAGGATCTTTGAGATACAAGAAGTTTGTCAAGATTGTCCCTTCATTTGTAAATTTTTCACATAAAGTAAGGTCATCATCAACCTTCTTTTTCAAAATTTCATGATCGACAATCATTTTCTTAAGAGAGGAGATTTTAGCATAAAGAGTTTTATTCTCAAGGGACATATTTTGCAAGGAAACATTTAAAACTTTTTTTTCACTATTCAAGTATTCAATAGACGCAAGAAGCTTTTTTTTTTCACAAAATAGTTTTGAATTTGCATTCAACAACTCATCAATCTTAAATCTCATTTCTTTGTTTCTTTTTGAAACCTTCTTCAATTCACTATACATGCATACAAGTAGTTTACTAGGGTTATCAATATCATCATAACATGAAGCAAAGGTAGAAGGATTAGGTTGTAACTTATCATTCATTGCCATGAAACAGACACTAGCTCTCTTTGTTTTTATCTTCACTTTCTTCATTGGAGTCAAAAGGTATTCAATGTACACAAAAGTTGCAAGAATTCTAAAGTTTGAGCCTTTTATAAGGTTTAAAATTCAATCGCGACATTCAAATAGTATTAGTAACGACTACTAACAGTGCAATTCGGTAGACCAACTTGGGCTTACTGCGTCCAAATTGGTCTTCTGAACATTCTAAACACCGGGTTGTCAAGGATAATTCGGCCAGCTAAATTTGGACCATTGCTTTTGAATTGGTCGTTTGAATTTCTCTAGAAATTCAATAGCCAAAATTTCAATTCGGACGTCTGAACTTTTTCAAACTTTGTCAAATGATTTGAAATTTAACTACAACAAGTTTGAAATCATTTTAGACTAAAAGATAAGTCATTTAAAAACTTTTGAGTACTAAGCCGTTATCAAACACTTGGTAATTGAAGAATAATAAAAATCTTTTAAAGCTCATAGCCAAGTTAGAAAAAGTTTTGTGCTACCACATGTATTGCATAGATTCCAAATGCAAGGAGTGTAGGGTGCACAAGATATACCTATTAAGCAAAAGCAAAGCTACACTAAAGTGTCTTCAAAGTCTTCAACTTCTTGGACATACTCTTTATTATTCAACCACTTGAGCTCATTTAAGTTGTCCTTAGCACGATAGCTTTAAGGCAATGAGATCACTAGGCTTCTTTAACCAAAAAACCTATCAAACAATTAACATACAAATTAGACCTCATCAATGCTTGTCATTAATCAAAATTGTAAGATTAGCCTTTAGGGCTAACATGATCTACTTAGAGCTATTTATTATATGATTAGGGTTTTGCGTTATGTCAACTTCATGTGTGCTGTGTGATTTCTGGCTGCCAACAATCTCATACACGGAAATAAAAAGAAAAATGTAATAACTTTTATTACATAGGTATCATTTAATATTAAATGTCCCATTAATGATCCAAAATGATAGATATTCAAATTAAGAAATTTTAGAAGCAAAATGAAGATTACCACATAAATGAGAGTTAATGAAAATTTTTTCTAATTAATATTCCTAAGTAGTTATCAAACAATGAGTGTAGTGATTACTGAATAAATATCTCTTGACAATAAATGATGAAAATTATCTACCAATTACGATGGTGTTGTCAAGATATTGATATATATCTTTCTATGAGAAGCTAAATATAGACATTTAGTTATCAAGTGTAATGAGTATTACATAACTAAACATAATGAAGTATCCATTTTACAAAATTTTTGTGATGCAATCTCTGGCTAGTTATCAAACTATAGGTAGTTACCATTGAAATGAGTTTGGGAAAAAAAAGCTGCTAACCTTTTTTTTTGTTACTTTTAGTCTTAAAACTTTTTTTCCAACTTCTTCATGTAATTATATTTCTTCTAACATCACCATCCCGACTACCACTTGTATAGTGGAATCCAATGAATTAAGTCTCGCGCAACTCACATTATCTTATGAAGGGTAAAATTATCATTTTATGATTAATCTTCATCTTCTTTATCTTCTCCACTAATTACCCTCATTTTCTAGCATCGTAATTTCTCCTTTCAAATTCCACAAGCAACAACACCTTCTTTCTAAAAACAAGAACTATTAATTGTTACAAGGATTAGGCTTTATGATTGTTTGCAAACCAAAGATAGAAAAAGCCTATGCCACTACTTATGAAGCAAATGATAAGCCCACATATTCTCACCACGAAACCAACAATTCCAGAATTGAAACTTTAATAATCTCCCATTCTATTTAGATCAATCAATAGTATAATGGAAACTAACGGGAACACTAAAGAACAAACATGATGGACAAGGTTAGACTGGAAAGGATGAAGGTGTAGATGAATATTAAGTGTTTTAGTAAGTTGGCACTTCTTATTTATGCTTCTCACTACATAACTATTGCATTGAGTTTTGAAATGAATATGGAATGGTACGTAAGAGGAGGGTGAATTAGATGCACCAAAATTTTGTTCTTCAACATATTTATATAGCATAGATGATCAAATATATCCAACAATTGTAACAATCCTCACAAAGGCACTCTATTTATCACTTGCACAATTTAAGCACTCAACAAATAGAAGGAACCTAATGTTCTACAATAATTACTATAAAAAATACAAGATCAACAATTCATATAACTAAGAACTTAAGATCTTGATATCGACCATATACTCATATAACAACGCATCAAGTCTCATAAGTCAAGATTCACACATCAAATATCAATTTGAATTTCTAGCTGGAAAAGTAAATATTCACAACAATAAACATTACAATAACTCATCAAAAAAGCATGTGTTCATTTCAAGCGTTCATCAATAGAAATAGTGTAAGATAGATCATAAGCATCAGAATATTGTAGCAATTCTTGCACTCCAATCATATAATTCACTCAACCACATGCACTACAATAATTCATATAAATCTATAAGTAAGAATATGAAATTAAAGAGTGTAGAAAAAGAGAAGAGCAAACTCATTTTTATGGTAGTTTTCCTTCTAGAGTCTACATCCACTACTAGAGGGAGCCCTTTAGGATTTCCCAATCTTACATTAGCTTTCCAAATGTGAGTGAATACACGAAGGGTTCACTACTGGTTTTACACTTCTTTGTAGCCCTTTTATATCAAAGGCTCACCATATCTTGTAGTTTCATACTTTCTAACAACCATTTTTCACAACCCCGGTATCACATTCTTCAAGCTTTCGAGCTAAGGAGTAGGTTTTCCACTTCCTTGCAACACTTCTTCTTCTAGGATCACCCTCGTGCTCTAGCTTCTACTTGCTTCCATGAAGATTTTACATCTATCCTAGGTAACTCTTCAAATCACCACACTCACAATGGATTCCTTTTCACAAATCCTTTTACAAGAATGAAAATACCTCAACAAGTGTGAGGTTTACAATTTAAACTCAAATGAAATCCATAAATGGATTGGATATTAGAAAGAAAATGTCTAATTCAAAGAAAATATATTCCAATAAAGAAGCTCAATGATTCATTGGTTTGAATGGAAGAAGAAAAGATTTTGCAATGAAAATCTCTTTGAAAACTTTTTAAAGATATAGAGAAATAATGCCTAAAATCTTATAAAAATATGTGCGAAGATACCCTTTAACCTTAATAAGAAAAAATCAGCTAGTTTTTGCATCGAAAATGAAGGGTTAGATCAACCAAGATTCAAGGTTCGTAAACCTAACTTCAAAGCCAGTCAATCGACTTTGGTTAGTCTAACCATTAACCGAAGGTATTCTTGACAAAGCTCAATTGAGGGGTTCAGTTGTGGAGTCAGTCAACCAAAGTTTGCCGGTTAGGTTAATTGAGTTTGGGCAAAGCTCAACCTACTTTTGATAGCTTTGCATCCATAACCTTTCAAACCTCAATTTTCGAAATTTAATCAAACATTTGGACTTAGAAACAATTGAACATGAGAAACAAGAGTCTGAAAAAAATTAAATATTCAAAAATATTTATCAAACCAAAATGCATTTATCATTCCAAATTTGTCGATTTCCCATCCAAACTTTTCAAATACCGTACCTTTTAAATCCAAAAGCTTTCAATAGTAAACTTTAGAAACTATTTGACATATTTGACTTCTCAAATAATTTTGCATTGAAAACTAACATATTTAAACATCTAAAATCATTTGTAGAAAGGATTTGGACATAACGAATAAAAACTTATGAAATAATACGTTCAAATCAATTTTTCTGAGCACCAATAAATGCTTTTGAACATATTTGGGCATCAAAAGATTTATCAATGAAAAACTAATTTGAAAATTTGTCTTATGAGCTTTCAATCACAAAAAAAAAGTTCACATGAACTAGTTACAAATAATAGGAAAGTAGAGATACCGAACTAGTCCGTCTTGAGACTTTAGCATTCAAATCCTTCTTCAACTCTTCAATCTTTATCCAAAGCTTACTTAATCATGGTTTTTATGATATTCAACATAATTCTCCAAGATTTTTCATCAATCTTGATCTTCATTGAAGTTAATCCATTTGTTCATGCTCAAAGATTGATCAAAAGGTCTTCTAGTCGTCAAGGCTGATCATCCTCTTCATTGAGCTCCCTTAAGACCATCTTCATCAATTGAGAAGGCTTCTTGAATTCTTATAGATGTAGCTTCAATTGAATTCTAGATTTTTTCTTCGAGAAGAGCTTTCATCTTCATAATGTTCAATGTAATGCATAAAATTCCTACTTCTTGAACTTCCTTCATCTTCGTTCTTTTCTTCTTCAAATAACTTTGAACCTCTTCTATATGAATCTTCATTGTAACTAATGAATTATGTCTTCAACTTCAATTTTCTCAAAACTTCTCTTTCATTAATATCTTCACTAAAAGTGTGTGAAGTCTTTTTCTTGATCAAACTTCTTTAGGCACCATCATGCTTCCTTCTATTTATCATCAACCTTTCTTTTATTCTTCATCAAGCTTCAATATAAAGCTTCATTCCTTATGATTATCATGTGTGACTACAAGCATATTTCCTATTCAATCAACACACAAACTCACACAATTATTAGAAAATTTGAATGTTTTGTTATTATCAAAACATAGGTTAATTTTCAAAGACATTCAAATGCTAATAAGTTAGTATTTTGATATGCAGTGCGAAGTGGTGATAAGAAGAATGTGGTGGGGAAATTTAGGAGGAGAAGTGATAGTCGTAGTGGATAAGTTTAAATGGTGAAAAGGGTAGAGAAGATGAAGAAGAATTATAAAATAACAATTTTGGCATGCATAAGATGCACATGTGATGTACAAATAGTTGAATACACCAAATTTTGTTATAAAACTAAGGGTAAATTATTGTAAATAACACTCAACTATTTTTGAACCTCTCAAAGTAGCCATAATATTTTTTTTTTTCATTTTTTCATGCCAATCATATATTTTTGTTATCATTATTATACCCATTCACCACCACAGACGGTGGGTTTCGGCTATAAGATCCACATGTAGCACACATGAATTTCCTTTTCAGGGGTAGAATAGTCTATTTAGGATTGTTTCCCTCTAATAGTCAGACATGTGAGCTGCATATGACGAGTTTAAGGATTCCTACCTGGTTAAATGGGTCAAACCCACCTGAACCCAAGTGATGCAAAACAAACTCAATTATTTACCCCAAATGTTAATTTTTCCCCAAAAACCCACCAGTGCGTTCTACCACAGAAATCTAAAATTGCGAAGAAATCAAACAAACCTATCTACAAATCATGCTTTTTGGTTTATGGTTTAACTGAAGAAGATGTTTCTTCGAAGAGGCATTGGGACCATTGTTGGGATGCCATATACGGTGAGTGTTTGTCAATCTTTGACTGGGTACGTGTAGAAGCAGTATAGATTTTGGTGTTTACTTACTTTTTTTCTATTACTACTTGCCCTAGGTTAGTGGGTTTTGGTTTCTCTAAGTTTTCACAGGTTAACGAGGCCTCTTTATGCAGTTCTGCGTGTTTTTTGTAGTTTTTTATCCCAAGTTGTTTGTGTATATGGTCCCCATTCTAGGAAAAATTAGTACTTTTATGCACAATTATTTATAGTATGAGTTGGTCAATATGTTTTAGTGGTCTCAAAACAATATGTGTTCAATGCTCAATGCTGCTGTGTTTTTTATTTAGATAAAGGTTCTGTGATTTTACAGTGAAAGTCCACTATGGGAATAAAATATTGGGCAAAATCAATAAACCTTATATAGGTTGTGAAGTGGATTATTTTGACTATTGTAATGTGGATAGATTATTGCTGTGTTTTGGATAAAATGGCAGAGATGTTAGAATTACTAATATTCGTTATTGATATAATATTGATGGGAGTGGTGAAGAAAGACATTTGGTTTTTGCAATCATTAAAGTAGCTATTGGGTTAATGGCAAAAGTTGCTATACCAATAACATAGCTGAATTTTTTTTTTTTTTTGCACATGAGGAAGACAAACATTTTAGGTTACCTTTATTGGATGCACCACCACCAACTCATATGGGACCTAGAGTTGGAAATGTGTCTAGAAAAAATGTAAATGGGAGTGGGTCTAAAAATTGATAAAAGCAAGAATGTGATTGGTAGTGGGAGATATAACAAGCACGTGGGGGTGGATAAAAATGTGAGAGAGAAAGCCAATATCTTTACAAGCATAGATAAAGACAAAGCAGTGGAAATGATAAACTAGGGACAACCAGTAGCAGAAGTGTCTCAGGCTGATACATCTTCAGAGGATGAAGATTTTGAGCCAAAAGGTAGCGGGTACTCCTCAGTGTGTAGTTCCTTCATTGATTATGAATTTGAAGAAAGTGAGGGGGAAGAAAGCATTTGGTCTGATTCGCATAAACGAAGATGTGTTAGGGAAAAAAACAAGGATGAAAGAGGGCTGCAGCTGAATGAAACCTCAAGGGGAATTGATGATATGGATCAATAAGAGCAAGATAACCAAAATCCAACAAGCACTAGTAGAGGAGAGCTTCCTATAGAAGGGCAATTTGAAGATGTGAATTTGTTCATGGATTTGGGTGTAGCAATTTCTGATGATTCAGATGAATACTATTCTAAAGAGTTAGGGAGTCAAAGTTTCTTTGAGTCAGATGATTTTGAATTGTAACATTCAAAGCTGAGACATGTGAGATTCATGCTTGGAATTGATATGAAAAATCCAAATTTGTTTACGGGATGATATTTAGTAGCAAAAAAGAATTTAAGGATGCAGTAAAATCACACAAGGTCAAGATGGGTAAGTTGGTAAGGATTGTGCGAAGTGATTCTTGTAGGATTCAAGCTGTTTGTTTTGGAAAGGGATGTGATTGGTTCATATTTGCATCAAAAATTCCCGAAAGTAAATATTTTCAGATTAAAATAATTCAGGATGAGCGTAAGTGTAGCAGATCAAGTGATGTTAAATTGTTAGGCCCAACATACTTGGCAAAAGGTTACATTGAGGGTTTTAGGGCAAGTAAGGGTGTTGCAGTGCAAGATTTCAGGAAAAGGTTCATAGGGATTTAAATTTCAACATCACAATAGATAATGTGTACAAAGTAAAAGCAAAGGCCAGGAAAATAAGTGAGAGAAGCTAAAAGGATCAGTATACCAAACTTTGGAATATGTTTAGGAGTTAAGGAATTCTGACAACAGAAGCACTGTGATTATGTCAACTGAAATATACAGTAAACTAAAAGAGAGATTCTAGAGATTCTACTTGTGTCTTGGAGCACTAAGAGAAGGTTTTATAAAGGGTGTAGGAAGGTTATTTTTATAGATGGGTTTCACTTGAGTGGACCACATCTAGGTTTCTTATTGACGGCTGTTGGGATTGATCTAAATAATTCAATATATCCAGTTGTGTTTGCAATTGTTGAGATTGAAAATAAAGAGACCGAGAAACAATTTTTGGAGTTACTGATGTTAGATCTAGTATACATGAATAGGAGAAGTGGATCTTTATGTCAAATAGATACTAGGTTAGAATTTATATTGTATTTTTCAAGAATATTTCATTACCAAGTGTATTAGGTTCACTGGTTCATTACAAACAATTTGATCGTTTGTAAGGTCTAATTCGAACAATTGTAGAAGTACATCTATCAACAAAATACAGATTTTGTATTAGACATTTTGCACAACAACTTCAAGAAATGGTTTGCAGGGCATGCATTGAAGGAGCAGGTTTGGGCTTGTGCTAGGGCTACACATCCCAACAAATTTGAAGACAACATAGCTACAATGAAATATTTAGATGCCGAGGCACATGACTGGTTGCTCACTACCTCACCTCTCTCATATTGGTCAAGGGCATTCTTCAAGTTTTACACAAGGTGTGATATGCTTTTAAATAACATGTGTGAAAGTTTCAATTCTACAATCTTACAAGGTAGGTCTAAACCAATTCTCGGAATGCTAGAGTCTATAAGAACTTATCTTATGACTAGGTAAGAGGTCAAGAGGGAGTGGATAAGAAAGAAAAAGGGCTTATTATATCCTAGAATTTAGAAATATGTGGAAAAGTTGAAGGATCAGTCAGCAAGCTTACCTTTCTGGACAAGTAGAAAGGGAATGAGAGCTTATTGTGATTATGGCTATCATTTTGAGGCATTTTTGTTAGTACTGTGATTATGACATATCATTTTGAGGCCTTTGTGTATATGTGTGATTATGGCTGTCTTTTTGAGGCCTTGTCGTTAGTACTATGATTTATATTGGATATAAATTGCTACTTCTAAACATTTGGTGGGAAACAAAAACAATCATTATAATGCCTATCGTGCTTCATTTCATGGAAAAGTCTTAAATTGCAACTTTTGAACTACCTAATCCATGTAATCTAAAACTTAAACCTTTTCCAAAAACACTATCTAAATTTAAACCATCACATTTCATATTCTGGTTTCGCAATATTAATTTCCATCATTGAAGCTTCTACACAAAAAAGTTGTCACAGTCAAAAGAATGACAATTAGACAGATCCCTATTATAGTGTAACACATTTTCAGCTTTGCTTCAGGTTCATCAACTATAATTGATCCTAACTGCTTGAGGGCACTTGGGGGCAGGGGGTTCAAGCCATTCGAAAAATCTGCACCCTTTGCCTTCTTATAAAATTTTGACTAGTACATGAGCCAAATTAAACAAAACCTAGAACTATAATTTCTCAAAATGTTACACATCCATGGAATCTTCTCCCTAGATTTGTGTCAGTCCATGATGTATGAATATTGGTGGGTTGCCTGTAATAACAAAGTTTGGAGAATTTCCTTGAAGAAGTGGATCTTATTGAGCTAGACGATGCCATTTTTAGTCGCTCTTCAATGGCTTACATTAATGAGATACAGATAAAGCTACAAAAAAATGAGCTCTCCATAGCCAATATCTCTATAGCGGTGGAAGAGCAACTGACATCAAAATCCCAACTTTTCTACCTAGAACTAACCTGCAACTTATATGGAGGGCTGGTGAGAAATTTTTTAATTTTTAACAAGATTAGCTGAGAGTCATCAGACTATTGGAGGCAAACAATCCTAAATAGACTATTCTACCCTTAAAAAAATGTCATGTGTGCTACACATGACTCTTGTTGGCGAAAAACACCGTCTGTGGTGGCTAATGGGTATAACAATGATAACAAAAATATATGACTGGTATAAAAAAATGAAACAAAATATTATGGCTACTTTGAGCATGGTAGATAAGTCTTAACTGGAGCAAAGACTTAAGATAGCTATATATGTTAAGTTGAAAAGGTGTAAATTCTAGTAGAATTTCTTTCCAAACATGCCTAGTGTATTATTTCCAGAAGAAATTCAGGTACCTAAAACTATAATAATGATGAGATCTCAACATGATTGGGAACTACTGGAATTATACAAGTATAAGACATCAAATGATATCAATACGCATAATATATTGATTAGGAATGAAGATTTTTTAATTGAACTCTGCAGGCTTGAAATGATAAAGTTCGCATGAGAAATATAAAAAGTTCATACAATTCACAAGTACACTTGAAGTATACATAAGTTCCCAGTAGGAAGTATAAACTTGAAGTGTACGTAGATATTTGCTAATAAAATGTGAACTATTAAAAGTAAGTATTTACTACAACTTGTGGCAAAAAATTCTTTGTAAGAGTCTGGCATTGATTATGAAGAAATATTTTTTTTGTGGTGGATATAATTAATAGTGCACAATATACTTAATATGTGGTTATCATTGCTTTCATTTGATAATGACATTTATATTTGAAGTTACTGATGGACTCAATATGCTTGAAGCATATAAGTAGATTGTTCCTATAAAATATAATGAGATTTCTTTTGTGAATTCTTATTAAAGAATGATCGAGTATGTCCATGTATAAAAAAGTCTATATGTAGCTATACTTGCTATATGTGTTTTTTTGTTAAAAGATATTCTTATTGCGTAATTTGTTGGTATAGTGTTCTCCATATTAGAAGGAGAAAATCATCAATAAAAAAAAGATATTATCTATGACCTTCATTAGTTTATCTATGTACAAGTATTAATGAATTAGAAATTCTGTTTAAAGATTGTTCATTTGCATAGAATTGCAAATTGACTGTTTAAACAACTTTTCTAGAGTTGTTCAACCTAATATTTTAGCTATATATATTTCTATTTAATAGATGTCCTAGCAGAACAAATATATAAATTCTATAGCTATATGATTCCAAACCATGAGTGTTGTCTTGTTTTTGAAAATAAAATACTCAAAAGAAAGTAGGATTATATGATGAAGATATTTTTTCTGAAGAATTTATAAAAGCAAGTGTTGTTTTTGTGACCAAGGGATTTTGAAAAATAAATATTTTTTTTTGCTTGAACATCTTAAAAATGCTTCACATGGACATGGTACATCAATGATGTTTTATATTTATAAAAAGATATTGAAGAACTCTTTGGTCCTAAAGTAACATAGTTTGCATAGTTAGTGCATGAATATACTTGCTAGCATGCACATAAATATCTATTTTGGTTCTTCTCTAATCAATGAATTTTTAGATTGTATAAAACTTGTGTTTTGATAGCTATTTGAGATTGTTTATCTCGAATTATTGAGAAAATCTAACTCCTGTTGAGATGCATTACAATGTATAAGTTTCATATATGATCTATACAAACCATGCCATTTATAGACATTTGCTGATTGTAACAACCATTTTTTTGACTCATGTGGAAGAAATAAAAATTCATAAAGGTTGTTGAGAATATGTATGATCATGATTAATGTATTATTATATTCGAGATAATCATGTATCATCTGAGAAGGAATTCTAACTATATTATTAAATGATTGTAAAGTTTTAGAATATATAAAAAAAATACGATAAAGTATAAGAATAATGCACTCTTTTTTCTTTATTAGATTTTTTTCTTTGAGTTCTTTTTATCTAGTAAAGTTTTAAGGATGCATATTATTTATGCAATGGACATACAAGGATGAGTATTATGAATATGTAAATTATGTGGATGTCCATTATGTCAAGTTTTAATTCATGTTTGAAGTTATGAAATATAAAAAGTTAGGGGTTATAACTAAAGTTGTAACATCTATCATTTATAAATTACTATCTCTATTATCTCAATTATCTTAAAAGAATATGAGAAATTATAGGAGATAAGCTTTATCAATTATAAATGAGCTTACTAATGATCAATTCTATAAATAAACCACATGGAGTAGCTTTCTAATTGAGTATGTTAAAAATTCTTAATAAAATTTTAATTTTCTTTATTTTTCTCTACAAATTTTTATTAAATTTTCTTTCATTATATATTTTTATTTTAATTTTTTATACAAATAATTACTGTACACTAACAAATTCAGAATAATTTTCTTCAACATTTGTTAAGTGTGCCAACCGGCCGCTAACATCTGTTGCGGCCCAACTCTCCGTCGTTACATACCTTTACATATAATAATCCCCTTTTCACACTAAAAGACATAACAAACAGTAGCATCCGCGTCTTAGTCTACATTCTAAATATTCAAATGTATATTTCTCTCTCTTCTCCCTGGGCTTAAATTCTAAGAGGCAGAAGAGAGGGCCCAAACTCTGTCTCTAAATTGTTGACAATTCAAATTCCTGCGCTGCAGCACGAGAGTGCCAACGCTAGCCTCAACATCTCTCTGCTCCCTGTACGTTTCCTCCCTCTCTCTCTCCCTCCCTCTCTCTCTCTCTCCACCATCAGCTTCGCCATCTCGGTCCCTACTCAAATTCAACTCAAGTCTTTCAGAATAGATTTTGCTTGCTCTTTCTTGATTTGTTATATGCATGATGAGTGCTGTTTCTGGTATGAGTAGCAGTGCCAATGGGAAGAACTTCTTGGAGTTTTCTTCCGTTTTGTTTTGTTGCTTTTCGTCTGCTGTTGATTTAGACTCTTTCTCTTTCCGTTAGCCCTTCTTTCGGCTTCACGGATCTTGTGATCATTTGAGGTAAAAATGGAGGAAAAGTATGAAAGAGAATCGAACACCTGTATTTGGATTTCTGAACCTAACATTCAACTACTTTTGCTGAAAAAATTTTGCCCCCTTCTCTTTTGCTCGTATAGTTGTTGAGGTTTGATTCTGTTGTTTTCTCGTAATAAAATTTTTAATGATGTTAAATTAATTTCGGGTTCTTTTTTATTTTTAGATAATAATTCGTAAACTTTAAGGCAGCATTGATGGGTTCAATTCGATTCGGCAACTATTTGGTTGAAAATTATGCCTGCCTTTTACATCGTAGAGGGCCCACCTTAGTCTCCTTGTCCTGCAGTTTTTTATTGTGTCTCTTAGCTTGTTGTAACATAATTCTGTTTTCGGTTTATAATTTATTGAATTTAGTTGATTTGTGAATTTGAATGGAAATGTTGTACTGATGTGGTATAGCAGTTATACTGAGAGGGATCTTCGGCGCCTAATTGATGTCGGAGCGTTGAGTTCTAATTTGCTCTGTTGATTTCACTAGCATTGGAGAAGTTCTGCAAATGCAAAATCTTACAAGGACAAGGACTCAAGCAAGGTCTAATAGATCTATGTCTTTGGGAGGTAAGCAGTTCCTCAATGGATATCTTTTGTTTCTTTCTTTTTCTTAATATTCATGAATACTAGAAGTTTCTAAATTCAGTAGTTTTTCACTGTTAACTTTGTGCATTGATGGCATGTAATTGAATATCTAGTAACTCAAGTTTGTCATGAGCTTAGCAGATTGCTCCTTGGGATATCTTTTCTCTCTAAATCTATAAACTAATTTCTTTAACAGGAAACTGAAGTGTTCGGACTTTTAGAAGGAAAAAAGAAAAGGACTTTTGAAATTTTTTTGCCTTCCTGGAAATTTTGCTTTTTTTGTCTTTTTTGAAATTTTGGTAGCAGTGGATCTCTAGTTCTACACATTTTTCACTCAGCTGCTGTGGAACTTTATACTGGTTTGTGTGGTTCATTACTCCGAAGTGATGTCATAATTATGATTACAGATTTATTATGTATTACGATATATTTTTTGAATAATTCCTTTCTATGGGTTTAAAGTAATGTTTTGCTCTTATTTGTAGGCATGGATTATGTGGATCCAAAGAAAAAAACCAGTTACATAGCAAAAATTCTTATGGCTGCCGTCCTCACAGCATTATGTATTCTTATGCTGAAACAATCCCCAAGTTTCAATGCTCCAAGTGCGGTATATATTTTTATCTTCTCTTATTTGTTATGTGCAATAGCTTTCTCAAGTAAATGGGACCTCAGAATTACAATTTAACTAGGTTAGCCTAGTTTTTTCAAGTAAATGGATTTTGAATTTTTCTCAAGTAAATGGACTCTCATGATGTACACCGTTGCCCTTCCATCCAAAAATGCCCTAGGTTTCTTCTCCGAAATTAGAAATGCGGTTTTCTGTTTTAGGCATCTCTAACCTGTTCATTTTTTTTGTGCAATAGTTATGCATAAATAATGCAGTTGGAACGGACAAGCTGTTTTAAATATGCCAACTGATGAGGAAAAGACATGGCAAAGAGACTAATACTCCCTCTGTTTCAAATATATGTTATAATTTGTGTTTGCATGAGAATTAACGTTTTGACAAATTTCATAGAAAATTAGATAAATGTTCAAAATGCCCACATTTAAAAGTTTTTTATTAGTGTTCTAAAGTCAAAATTAATATTGGAGATTGGTGGTTTAATTGGTCGATTGGAAAACTAATGGTGTTAGGAAAACAAAAGCTTTTAAATGGTTAGTTGGAAACAATGGCAAATTTGGAAAAAAAGATAATAAATCAATCTTTTATATAGAAAGAGGGCAAATATTTTGAAATAGAAGACCAAAAAAGAAATTAGGATATATATTTTGAAACGGAGGGAGTAAATGTAGAAGTTTAATACCATCCCAATAATACAAACCATAGTCAATAATAATGCACTGCAAGATATCCAACCAATTACGTGCTGTTAAAACAAGAATGCCCTTACAAAATTTAGGTGAGGTGCATGTGATAGCATTTTGTGGGTCATCTAATGGAGCTTTTGGATGGAAGGGCTATGGGTGTATGTCGTGAGAGTCTACTTGAATGGAATTAAGTTGGAGTGCAAAAGCTGGACATTTTGAAAATTTAAGGGCTGCCAGGATTTTTTGCCCTTATATAAAACTCTATTGGCTTGTCTTTACTGCTTGCTCGAGCTGTTTCCTGCATATCTAGGAAAAGGAAAGGATTGGCATCTTATATCATTGGAATTTGGGCTTGGTTCACTGCAAGCCTATGTTAGTGAAACTTCCTTTCATGCAGGAGTTTTATTTGGTCCAAATTTTGGGCTCAATGAGGACATTTTTGAATTCCTGACATAGGAAAGGGGGAAGAAGTTAGCCGGCCTAAACCTGTATAAGTTCCATTCCTACAATTATTAACAAAATTTACGCTCAGAAATTGACTTTAGGAACTCCTACGTACCTTTGAAAACTTTAGCATTAGATAGATAGTCTTCCATTCAACAGTGCAAGGGATATCTATTTTCCTTTAGAGTGCAGATTTAGCATTAGCTTGGCTCAAGCCTGGAGTCTGGCTCTAAATGGGTAGGATTAGGATCAGCTGTAACAGTGAATAGGAATTCTAGCTTACCTACTCATGTTGTATTTATTTCTGAGGAGTTTCTCTGCTGGTTTATATAAGCATTAGATAATGTTTACAGATAGTTTCAGTTACCTCATACCTGGTCGTTATTTGTTTGTTTCTGTTTTCATTTTTGTTATTCTCTTTTTGGTTTGATAAGTAAAAATTTTATTTCACAAAAAATGACAGTGATTACAGCCAAAATAACAACCCGTGCTACAACTCAACACAATCAATGCAGATTTATTTACACTTGAATGTATTTTGTCCCATACCTATGCTATTACTAAGCAACCAGTTTGAATTAGGAACCTTCCTCCAATAAAGAATTGCCCCCTTAGGTGCAATGACAGCAGTAGCAGCATCGTATATTCATCACCAAATGATGTCTGAGTCCTTGCTTGGCAAATTGGATAAACAACAATGGATAGAACCTGCATTCTCATATCACTTGGGAAGGAATGTCTGGCATATTGTTGAATAATTCTCTGCCAAACATGATACCACTTGCCCTGTATGCCAGGCTGCAATATCACCGCCTCTATCTAAGCCCAAACAACAGAAGAAATCTCTAGGGAAAATAAAATAGGTGGTGACAGGATTCTTCAACTTGTTGACTAGGGAACACACTACTTGCTGCGACAACAGACTTAAACAACCTATCACCTGTATACAGTTTGTTTTTACATACCAATCACAATATAAACATACACCTAGGAATTCCATTCTTAAACCAGACTAAGGAAAGCAGAGGAACTTTCAAGACATCAAGTAAAAATAAAGCTATGCCATCTATATCCTTCTTAGTAGGTTTCCCTTTGATGATACCAGCCTTATGTCAGGCTGAACATTTAGAGAATACCTCCTCATATGTTGCTATGTTTTAAACCCCTGACTTTCGGATCTTACAATCTGCATTGTTTATGCTAAAGTCTGCACCTGATTGCAGTTTTTGTTTAATCTCCAGTTGCTTATACACTTCTGTTGACCATGCAAAACATGAAACGTTAGTTGCCTGGCTCTGGCTGACTTGAGAGTATTTAGGACTGCTAATCATTTAATCTAAATCTAGTTGTATTGGGTATCATAGAGGAAAACCTACTGGTTTGGTTGATGTATATGAACCCACCAACTTTTTAGCTAATTCTTTTATAGTATACAATATTGTCCTATAACTGCTGGCAACTAAAGCACCGCTTTTGGCAATTCATTTGGTCATGTAATACTCTAAAGATAAATTTTCGAGAAATCAGCAAATTGTTTTCTTTTCTGTATTTTGGTAAATCTTCGTGCTGCTAGCAGGAGTCTTTTATTTTATTTTATTTTATTGATGGAGGTAAAGATATTGGAAACCTCCTGCTCCAACACCCAATTTTCTGTAATTCTATTTCTATGAAGATTTTGCCATCTTTTTGGTAATTGTTTCTTGTGTTGACTGTAATTTGATCTGGTGCCTTTGCAGCATTTGATATTATGGTTTCTTTTAGTTGCTACCAACAATTTTCTGGAGCTTTATTTTAGTGAATAGTATATTTTTCCAATTTACATCCTTTACTTTCTCAGTTCTCTCGTCATGAATCTGGAGTTACACATGTCTTAGTGACTGGAGGTGCTGGCTATATTGGTTCTCACGCCTCTCTAAGGCTTCTAAAGGATTCCTACCGCGTGACAATAGTGGTATATCTCTAAACAGATCTGCTAAAGAAAAAAGAAAAATACTTTTTTCACTTGTATGCATGAACATTTTATTCATGATCCTTTGCAGGACAATCTCTCACGCGGAAACCTAGGTTCCATAAAGGTTTTACAGCAATTATTTCCTGAACCTGGGAAACTACAATTTATATATGCTGACTTGGGAGATGCAAAAGCTGTATCCTTGTTTCCTTCCTGTTATTGCTTAATATTGTGTCATATTGATACCTAAATTCATTCTGCAACTTGTTGCCTTAAATCATATATTCAGGTGCAAAAAATATTTGCAGAAAATGCAATTGATGCAGTGATGCATTTTGCAGCTGTGGCATATGTTGGCGAAAGTACCCTTGATCCACTCAAGTTAGTATTGAATGATCTAGTGGATGTCTTGTTATTTTTTGTTTTTTCCTTTGGCATAGCCACTGTCTTGTGAAGTATTCATTTGTAGGAAACCTTTAGTTTTAAATATGAAGTGTAGTCGTTAATCCTTTTACATTTGTGTTTGTTTGAAAGTAGAAGTTCAAAAAATTTGAGAATTTTGACGTAATTCCAGCAGTTGCTGACATCTGAAAGCTAGCAAGAGAATATTCATGATTTCCTTTTGTTCATTTGTACCCTTTTTTTTCTTTTTCTTTTGCATTTGGATAGGATTTTAGATATTGTTGATCAGTTCATGATTATAGGCTCTGTTGGAAAATCAATATCAAGCCTTATCTCTTCCTATCTTGTGTAACCTGTTGGTTGTGGGTACATTCAAACAGATGCATGCAAGTTTGTATGACTGTTACTTCTGGAGGAGAGGAATGACAGGGAGAGATCCTTTTTGCTAAATTTTGTATTCCTCTCTTTAAACCGTGAGCATTTAAGATTCAAAGCAGCTTCTCTGGACTTCCTAGAAATAAAAATAATTGAATTTGTATTAAATTTTTACGAGCTGAGCTTCTTGACCATTCAAAGAAGGATTCATTGCATAAAGCCCTAAAGAGACAAGGATGTCTTATGCACATTAAGTCAGTGTGAATATAGTCTTACAATTTACTATTGCTTGAAAATGATAGTTCTCGAATAAGAAACAAATAGAAGGATGTATTTTCTTCTACCCTAGTTGTGCATTTTGTGTAAATCTGGATATGTGTATGTGTGATGCGTAGAGAGTTGCACTTTCTTTCCTGACAATAGGATGAGAAAGTTGCACTTTTTCTGGCTTACAATAGGATAAGTTCTTTGAGGTTCTATTGCATGATCCCTTTCCTTATTTTTTTTTTCTTAATTTTTTTTATGCCTTCCCCCTCTTCCTAGTGTATTTGATTTTTCCCTCGAGTTCAACTTCCTTCTTTTTGCTGGTGGTGTGGTTTTAACTGCTATAATCTTTTCTTATGGTTGCTATTTCTTTGTTTCTTATGTGATGTGTTGGTGATAACACAGGTATTACCACAATATTACATCAAATACTCTTATTCTATTGGAGGCTATGGCTGCACATGGTGTGCATACTTTGATATATTCTAGTACATGTGCTACATACGGAGAGCCTGAGAAGATGCCTATTACTGAAGTAACACCGCAGGTGAAAGTTCTAGAGGTTTTCTGCAGACTTCTTAAATGACACCATTCTGAAACTATAGAGATGACATCGCTATTTGTTATGTTTGCACTGTAACTTCTGACACTTGTGGTGCAGCACCCAATTAATCCTTATGGCAAAGCCAAGAAGATGGCAGAGGACATTATTCTGGATTTTCATAAAAACTCAGATATGGCTGTCATGATTTTGAGGTGTTGAATCTCTAAATTTACACTTTTCCTCACTCTCATATGTTTCCTCTTGTTACTTATACATTTAACGGAACATCAATATTGTTGGTTCTCTTTTCTCTGCTTCTTGTTGATAATAGATTTATAAATTTGTATAGTAAATAGATATCAAGAAAAATTTCTATGAAGAAAAGTGTCTGAAGTGCCTGAAACCATTGTCACATTGATGAATTCTGAACATTCAACCCCTCATGCTTCCAGTGATTTGTTATTCCAGAAAATTGAATTGTGTCAATAAGAATTAGAAAGATCACCAGTTTGTCTCTTATAATTTGTATTATTTTTCTTTGACAAATTTGTTAGCCATATATTTAAGAGCAAAAGTCAGAAATCTTCCTTGTCTATTTCCTTGGAGTAGTATTTAGGCTATGATTGGGCTTTTTTTGTGAAAATGATACCTGTTTTGTTTGCCTCTTTCTAGCTTTCTGTTTTACATATTATGTAAGATATCTTCCTTAACATCCCATTGTCACTATTGCTGCAATTATTGCAGTAAAAGCTTTTTCTTTTTCGGTGAGGAATTGGATGTTTTATGGCTGCCAGGTGATGATGGGCGTGGCATATGGAGTGTGTTTTACTTTTTCATTCTTGAATTTTACTTTTTCCCATTTTCAATTTGGCACTGAGCTAATAGTATGACCATAATAAATTCCTGAAGTATCAGATCATAGTGAAATATTCTTCAAAGGTCACATTAATAAGCTGAAAGTTGATAATATTTCTGTGTTATTATGCAAAAAGTGTGCTAAGGGTTCAACTGCAGTATTTTAATCATAAGGCTGAGGGATAAATCTGTCCACGCAGGCAGTGGTGTTGAGGATTTCCTTATGTGATGTTAGCAGAGCTGAAAATCACCCATTGACACTAAATATTTGAATTTCAGATACTTCAACGTGATTGGTTCTGATCCAGATGGAAGACTAGGAGAAGCTCCTCGACCGGAACTACGCGAGCATGGACGGATATCTGGTGCCTGCTTTGATGCTGCTCGAGGAATCATTCCTGGGCTTAAGGTTATTATTATTATTATTATTATTATTATCCTTTGACTTTTGCATGATATCATTTGTAAACGTCAATTCTATTTTTGTTGATTGGAAAATCTATAACGACTGATTTATCTCTAATCCATCTAGGAGAAAAGTACTAATGCAGCCTGCAGGACAGTGATGAATCTCAGGCCTTTTCTCCGAAAAGGTATCACATTATACATAATATAACTGGGAGTTCTCCTGCCATGCAGGTGAGAGGAACAGACTACAAAACTTCAGATGGAACTTGCATACGGGATTATATTGATGTTACAGATCTAGTTGATGCCCATGTGAAAGCCCTTGAGAAGGCAAAGCCTGGACATGTAGGCATCTACAATGTTGGAACAGGAAAAGGTAAGGCATTCTTCATCTGCAGGGACGTCTGAGTGATTATAATTTGTCATTTCACATTGCCATCGCCTTCCTTCTGAGGTCAGGTAGATCAGTAAAAGAGTTTGTGGAGGCTTGCAAAAAGGCTACTGGAGTTCCTATTAAGGTCGAGTACCTTCCACGTAGGCCTGGCGATTATGCTGAAGTATATAGTGATCCAACTAAGATAACAGCTGAATTGAACTGGACGGCGAAATACACTGATCTTCGGGAGAGTTTGCAGATTGCATGGAGATGGCAGAGATCACATAAAGATGGGTACGGTACCCCGGGGACTTTGTAGGTCATAATGTACAACCACTACTTGCTCATATTGGAACACCGGCGGCATGCCGCAGTTGAAAGCCTAAGTTTGCCCTGTTCAATTAGCCTCATACGGAGAGGGGTTTAAGGACAGGGATTTTGATATTCTTTCTAATTTTAGTAGCCGTGGCATAGAACTTTTAGGTGCAGCACCCCATTTCTTCTTGTACTTGTTAGTATATAGTTCTTAATGTATTTGTTAGTATATAGTTGAGCGCAATAACCACCTAGCTATAAATAAATTATTCTTTGCCTTTTGGTAAGTTCTGTGGCAATTATCACTTCCCCTCTTTAACAGCGCTAAACTTACGGTCTTGCACGTCTGTTTGGCCGCCACACGTGTAGATTTCGTCATTTAAAATTTAATTTAATAGAATTAAATTTTTTATTTTTAAATATATTTTTTAATCGTTAAAATTAAATTTAAATTTAAATCGACTACAATTTACTGCACTAGCAATTCGTACGTACAATATTGAAGTACAGTCCAACTTTAATTTAGTTTTAAATTTTTATTTTAATTTTTTAATCTTGAATTTATATTTTTTTAAGTTAAATGCTCTACACCGTCACAAAAAGTGACGGAATCTGGCAAACCTATAGAGTCACATGAGCAAATATGAAGAGTAAATTAGTCAATTCATAATCTTTCTTCATCTCTTCCATCTTCTTCCCACCCTTTACCACCAACTCCCACACCTCTCCTAACATTTGCAGCACTTCACCGACTTCTTTGACCGCCCTTTTCTGCCTCTACCACCACAACCTAAATCTTTACCTACATTTACCACCACTGTCTATTCAATTTGTGGCACTAACCAACGGAAAATCGGTTGCTCAGCCACTGGTTGGTACAACCACAGCAGTCATCATATGGCTCTTCATGGAGCCCTTTTTGGTTCATCAATCTACCATCGCCCAGATTTTGGCTTCAACCCAAACTCATCCCAACATCGAATTTCTCCTTAAAATGTAAGATTTGAAAGTACCATGAATTAGAAACTACTAATGATTCTTTTTTGTAAAGCCATTTGCTAAAAACGTCGATCAGCCATGGATAAGCATAAATCCTTGAAAAGAAAAGTACCATTAATTCCCTTCAACTCACTGAAATTGCACCAAAAAATATTACCCATGAGGTTGACCACTTAATTGAATTCTCTAATTCATACAACTTATTTGTCCCTTCAGCCACGTCTCCCGATTGGATTTGATGGATCGATCCAAGTTGTCTAATTTACTCAAACAGCTGGAGTTGGAAAATGACGATACTCAAGGAAAACTGAAGATGATCCAGTGGCTTAAGAGAAATCCAGCTTGGGTTTTTTTTAATGAATTTGCAAATTGTGTTCTTTTAGTGGAAGAATCAGCTAACTCAATGAAAATGGTGGTAAAGGGTGGGAACACGATGGAAGAGATAAAGTAGAATTATGAATTGACTAATTTGCCCTTCATATTTGCTCATCTAGTCGCACATTTGGGTTTGTCGGATTCGTTACAAAAGCGGTGGTAGAGATTTTAATTTAGAAAAAAATAGATTCAGGATAAAAAAGGTTAAAAAATATTTTGAATTATATTAAGATAAAATAAATAATTTTAAGGTTATTTTTACCAATCAATTTCTCTTTTATAGTCTTTTGTTACCTTTTTTTTTTCAAAATGTTTGTCTTTTTGTTGATTTTAAAGGTTAGTTTCTAAAGTTACACATCACTTGTAAATTTAATTCTATCATTCTTTTTAATGTTATTATAAAATAAATTATATTATTTAAAAATATAATAAAAGTATAATTTTTTTTATTTTTTATTTTTTATTTAAATAGAAAAGTCAAAAAGTTTTTATATTTGGAACAAAAATAGTAGAAGGCTATGAATGAGAATAATACTTAGAGTTTGATTGGATATGGTTTTATTTTAATATTTTTGTCTTAAATTTCGTAAAAGTTAAATTGTTTGTAAAAAGAGATATAAATTACACACTTAACATTTTAGGTTTGATTTTTGTCCAAATTTACCTTCAACCTCTGGGCCTATTTTTGGTTTTCTCTTTTTGCTAGGTAAGTGCCTATCTTCGGTTGCTTTAGCATTTTTAGGTTGCAATGCTGTCCCTATTTCTAATGAAAGCGGGTGGGTACCGGGTTTCATGTGCATAATTTAGTGAAATGCGCGATGAATTTTGGCGGGTTTTTACAGGTATTTCGTCCGTTCATTTTTCTTCAAAGAAGTTGCTTATCTTTGTCCATAAACTATTTTTGCTTCTATCTTTTTACTCAATTTTTTTAACATTTTATCTATAAATGAAAATAGTCTATAGACAACTATAGTAAATTCATTTGAATGGACGAAAACACCTTTAAAATCTACCGGAATACTTGCGCATTTCATTAGTTTTTAGTTTGCAAGAAAATAGTTTGTGTATATAAAAAAATAAAATAAGATGTTTGCATGAAAAGAGAAAAGAGAAAGGAGAAAATAGTTTATGGACAAAAATAGTCAATTTCTCTATTTCCAAACCATAATATCTTCATACTTTTAATTATCGAATATTTTAAGTATAAAAATAGTTTTCGGCAATATGAAATCAAAGATTTTATACTTTTTTACTAAACCTTTTCAATTTGTGTCTTGAATAGTAAAATCTCTGTAAGTTCAAGTATTCATTACAACTATAAATTACTAGAGAAATTAGTTATACATATCCATAAATTATTTTTAGTTTTTCTTTCTTAGCCAAAAATTATTTTTGATTCCCACAAACAATTTAAGAGTTTACAGTTATGACGATTCTTGGGTCCTCATAAATTTTGGCAACTAAGAGTTGACTATTCCTATAAAACTATTTTATTCTTGTCATGCATAGTTGATAAAATTATGGAAGTGCTTATACCTTAACATGATTCATGAAAGTGCCATCCTTGGTTTGCATGATTTGTAGGCCAAGAAAGAAATTGAGTTTTCCTATCATGCTTATTTCAAATTTACTTTGCATCAACTTGGAAAACACATCACAAAGTGAAGTATTAGAAGCACCAAAAATTATATCATATATTTGGACAAGTTATAGATCATTGTTGTATGAGGATTTTATAAAAAGGGTAGTTTCAGTTTTCCTCTTGAAAATCCTTTTGAAAGAAGGAAACTACTCAAATTTTCACACTAAATTCTAGGAGCTGGTTTTAAATCATATAAGACTTTGTATAGTTTGAAAATATGGTTAGGAAACTTTTCATGAGCAAAATCGGGTGATTATTCCACATAAATCACTTCCTCAATAAAACCATTTAGAAAAGCACTTTTGACATTCATTTGAAATAACTTAAAGCAAGTACAAGTCAAAAGCATTCTTATGGACTCAAGTCTTCATTCGGAACAAAGGTTTCATCATAATCAATTCCTTCTTCTTGATTGAGTCCTTAGGCAACAAGTCTAACCTTGTTTCTAACAACTTCTCCGGATTCAATAAGTTTATTTCTAAAAAACCATTTAGTTCCAATAATGAAATGATCATGAGATTTAGGAATATCCAAAATTTTGTATCTTTCAAATTTATTTATTTCCTCTTGCATAGCAATAATCCAAAAATCATCACACAATGCATCATCAATACTTTTAGGCTCAAATGCAATAAAAGAATAGAGTTATTATAAAGTACCGCCTTATTTTTACTCCTTGGAAGATATCACCAATGATTTGCTCCTTAGGGTGGCCTTTTTGGATATCCTAAGTTCTTTGGGAGCTCTTGGTCACCACTAGGTTGGTCATCTTGATTTTGTTCAATCATTTCTTCCTCATTGGTATGATCCTCCAAAGTTGGTTCGTGAAGATGGGTTTGATAGTCATTCATTGACTTGAAGAATTTTCACAAAGCATAGACCTAGCCAATTTCTGCAAAGTTTAAAATTTTCTTTCAATAACACCATTTTATTGTGGAGTTTTTGCAGTTGAAACAATTATATGAAATTCAATTTTCAAAGCAAATTTTGTAAAGACTTTGTTGTAAAATTCTCCCATTGTCACTTGTGAAACACTTCTCAAATTTTCAAGGGAGGTTTGAACCTTTTTGAATAATTTTACAAACTTATGAAACACTTAATCTTTTTGAACAAAGAATAATGCTAAAATGAATATTGAGAAATCATCAATTACTAGTAAGGCATACTTCAAGTCATAAATACTAGAGTTCCTTATAAGTCCAAATCAATCCATATGAACAAGCTCAAGATGTTTTGAGGTCTAAAATCATTTTCATGGGTTTGAAAGATTCTTTTGTTTGTTTTCCATATGGACAAGTATCTCAAAGACAATTTTCTCAAAACACATTTTTAGCAATCCTCTAACTAAATCTTGATAGAAAAGTTTGTTCAACAAATCCATGTTCACGTGACCAAATCTTTTATGCCAAGAAAATCATTATCATAAGCAACAAGACATTCAAGCTTATCAAAATAAAGCACACATTGAAACATTTTGTGAGTAATTGATCAAAATCACAAAATATCATTTTGTCATACAAGTTCGGGCTAACGAACTTATGGTCTACATCCAAACTTCTTTTTTTTTTTTTTTTGTAGAGTTTTAAGAAGATGATTTTGGCAAACCAAATGCATAGATATTCAATCATAGCTATTTTAATCATCTTGTCATGACATATAGTCAACTTCAAGAACATATCAACAATGAATTCAATTCCACATTATCAATGTTACCTAATCAACTTCATAGAAGCAATTGACAAGTCATGTTTGGCAAATCTTCAAACAAAAAAAAAATATTCTCAACTGAAACTTTGCATGTTGGCATTTAACTTCTTATTCATTGTCACACAATTGGCTAATGCTAAGCAAGTTATAGTTCAAATCAGCAATAAGCAACATTTGTTTAAAAAGAAGAGAGGAACCTTTACCAACATTGGTTACTCCAAGAATTCTTCCTTTCTTCTTGTCTCGAAAACAAATCCTTCATTGGTTGCTTTGACCTTGCTTATGAATGAGGTGTTTTCCTTTATTCTTTAAGCCAACATCATCAATGTACCGCTTAGTGGTGCTTGAGTTCGAATTAAAGTGTACCTGCAATAAAGGAGAGGAAGTATCCTTTGGTACCCATACTTTCTTGGGTCCGTGGAGGTTAGTAATAGTTCCCTTAACTCTCCAAATGGTTTTTACTCCATTCTCTACTTTTCTTTTAACATAACATTTGGTGACTTTATGTCCATGTTTTCCACAATAAGTACAACAAGTATGATGCATGGAAGTAGAAGTAGCTCTAACAAAGAAGTTTTTATATTTAGGCACATTATTTGCATAATTATAGCCAAGACCATTTTTAAAAAGAGGAGATCTTTGAGCTCCAACAATTTTATCAAGATTGTCCCTTCCTTTTGTAAATTTTTCTATACATAATGTAAGCTCATCAACCTTCTTTTTCAAAGTCTCATGATCAATAAGCATTCTTTCAAGAGACAAAATCTTTTCACAAAGAATCTTATTTTCAAGGGACATGTTTTGTAAAGAGACATTTAAAACTTCTTTTTCAATATTCAAACAATCAATAGATTCAAGAAGCTTTTTGTTTTCACAATATAATTTTGAATTTTCATTCAATAAATCATTAATTTTGAATTTCATTTCCTTATTTCTTTTTGAAGCCTTTTTTAATTCTTCATACATTTCAACAAGTAGTTCACTAGGATCATCTACATCATCAACATCATCATCACAACAAGTAGAGGTAGAAGGAGTGGATTGTACCTCATCATTTATTGCCATAAAGCAAACATCAACTCTTTCTTCTTCATGAGTGGCTTGAAGTAGATTCCACATATTATGAGCGGTGTCGCATTCACTCACTCGATTGTACTCATTCGTATCCAATGCACAACTTAAGATATTCATGGCTTGGTAATTCAATGTCATCTTCTTTGAGTCACCCTCATCAAATTCTTCCATAGACTTTGGCTCTTTAGTAACTCCATCAATTCTCATTTTCATGGGTATATAAGGACCTTTCTTAACAATATTCCACAAATCAAAGTTAATAGAACAAATATATATCTTAACTCTAGATTTCCAAAATGTGTAATTTGTTCCATCAAACAAAGGTGGTCTATTTGTGGAGGAACCTTCCATATAAGGCAAATTTGATAAACTAGCCATATGATCTTTACTTCTAGGTTTTTAGACCCTAAAATGAAGACCTTGCTCTGATACCAATTGAAAGACCTAAGAGGGGGGTGAATTAGGTCTTTGGCTAATTATCGAAATCTTTTTCCCTTTTTGCAAATCATTCGTCTTAATAAAAGCTCTTCTTTTAATTCACAAACTTCAAGTTATATGTGATTTGATGATTAATACAAGATTATCAAGCTATAAGACCATAACCAATCAATCAACAACTAAGCATAAATAATAATCACAAGTATGTAAACAAGTAAAGCAATAAGAAAATGAACACACGATTTATAGTGGTTCGATCTCTCCAAGATCTACATCCACTACCTTGAGTCCACACTCAAGGATTTCAACCAATCCACTATATGCTCAAATTCAACAATTACATAAGAGGTTCACCACACAATGGTTTTACACTCACAATCTCTTTTAGTAATTATACAAACAAGGTTCACCCTTCCACAAGGGTTTTATATCTAAAGACAACCTAAAGACCAATTTAATCAAAGGCTCACCCACAAACGGGTTTTACACCACAACCTTGATTAATCTAGTCTATGGCTCACCCTAACACAAAAGGGTTTTATGTCACAAGATAACCTTGCAATGAGCTAGTAGAAAAACACAATTGAGATAAGAAAAGAGAGTGTGTAAAACGTTTCCACTTTGTTGGTAGATGATTACACAATGTTTCTCCTGCACACTTTGTTGCCTTTGGAATCTTGAATTTCAATCTTTGAGCACAAGGCAATTTGAGAGATTTTCAAGTAATTTTGATGTAAAACAAGTTAGAGCTTGTAGGATTTCTTAAGTTCAAAGTACTTTTAAAAAATCTGGAGTTTATGACTTTTATAGAATTCAAAAATGAGTTCAAACGGCAATAAAACTGCTAGTAACAGTAAAGTTCGGACGTCCAAACTTTCTGTTATGCGACCGAACTTGCGTCCGAATTTTACTATGCCAAGCTGTCTGGAAAAGTTCGGACGTCCGAACTTTTCCTCATGCGTCCGAACTTGCGTCCGAACTTCTCTGGAAAAACAGTGACCATGCTATTAGAGAAAGTTTAGACGTCTGAACTTTACTCCATGCGTCCGAGCTTGCGTCCGAACTTCTCTGGAAACACAATAACCATTTCCAGAGTTTGGACGTCCAAACTTGCATCCAAACTTTTCAAATTCAATCAAATCATCTGAAAATCATTGTTGTTATCATTGAAAACCATTTGCAAGAATGGACACATCATTTTGGCACTTTTAAACACAAAAACCGTTACAAAAATACTTTGATCATACAAGATCTTTTCAAATTCATTTGAAATTTCAAAAACATACTTGTTATCACAAAGTTTATTAAAAACCATTTCAAAATAATTTTTGTGCTCTCTCATGCATTCAAATGAAACCAAGACATACAAGTGTAGAGTTTACATAAGAATGTACCTATTTTAATAATTCTACACTCTAAGTCTTCAATGCCTTCAATCATTTTGAACATACTCTTCAAATCTTCAATCACATTTGGGATATTGAATTGTTCTTGCATTTTAGCTTCAAGGCAATAAGACTTCATGCTTCTCAAGTCATCAATCCTATCACTCAATCATACAAACACATTAGTCCTCATCAATATTTGTCATTATTCAAAACTAATCATAATTACATGATTTGCCCTTAGGGCTAATAGATTTAGTGCTCATGCTTATTCCTGTAAAATAGTTCAAAGATGTTAAGTAGTTTATTGTTTCTTTTAGATGGATTGTGAAGTTATTTACATATAATGCATTAATACCTATAATATGATTGGAATATGTTAATTAGTAAAATGATTATGATGTATCATTCTAATATTTGATATGTTCTTTTTTTAAACTATTTATTTTGTTGCATAATACCTAATATCTTGATATACACTAATTTTGTATTTCGTTGCCATCTCTTTTGCATCCCATGCTTTATAATACACCTCTGCAAATTTTATAACTTCAATATTTCTGAATTTATAGATATTTTACAAGAAAAAGCATTTCTAACTTTCAAATTTTTTATTTAATAAAGATATGCTTAACATAATTTAAAATTTCCAAACTTCATTCCTCGCCATGATACATGTTATATAGTATTATATTTAAAAATTCTTAATAACGTCAATCAAATTTACATATAAATTTAAAAATAATTAAAGCAACCCCGCACATAGCGTGGGCTTATACACTAGTTGGTATTTTATTAATGCATAACAGTGAGTACCTAGATTTAAATTTAACGATAAGAATTTCTTATTAGTTCACAAATACCAATACTATTTAATTCATTTTTATTTATTCCATCTTTAATTTTTTTGAAGGATATTCCATGGCTAGTTAAAATTTCAACTTTTCTAAAATTATTTCTTGAATTAAGAACTATTTTTTCTTATAATGTAGTGGAGGGAGTATTACGTATTGTCGTCATTTTGCATGCAACTTAGACTTTTAAATATAAATATATAGGTAAAATTAATTTGCATAATTGATATCATTAAAAATCTAGAATGATTCAATATAAAGCAACAAGAGACACTACTGCTTAGCTTTTCTTTTCAACATTATTAGACAGAAAAAGTGAATTAGTTTACTATGGATTGTAAGTTGTAGAGATGGTAATGAAAGTCATTTATATGAAGTCTATGTTGCAGAGTTTTTAAAATTAATCCCTTGCTTAATTATGTAACAATTGAAAAAAGTATTTAGATTTTATGATTTGTGAAGCTTCATTTATATTTAATTAAATTGCCAAATGAAAGGTAATTAGTAGCCAATTACCTAGTGTGCAAAAATATAATGAAAGCATATCTTCATAAAGTGCTATTAAACATGAAATACTTTGGGTGTGGATGTGTGTATAGTGTCAACAAATTAAGCATTAGGGATTTTATTATGACTTGATCAATCAAGTCATAATTAATGGGACAAGGAAAAACAACATAAATCTTCGTTAAATTTTCTTAATTTGATAAGTTATAAATCATTGATATCTCTAATGAAAGTTTTGGAGCTAAATTTTTTTTTCTTTTGACTATGTATTTAGAGAGAGATCAACTTGTTAGGTTAATGTCTATTACTCTCTTTTTCTTTTTAGTTTGCTTCCATATATAAAGTCAAGACTACAATTAGATGATGCATTTGATCAATAGACACAATCCAAACCTTTTTATGATCGATTTCATTTTCTCATGAATGCCCTAAAACACTGTAAAGGAATGGTGAAAGAAACGAATGATACTACATTTTATAAGAATTTCACTCAAGCTATGTCGGTTTGATATATAACGCAACATAAATAGAAATATATTATCAATACTCTCAAAAATTCAATAATTTTAAATTAATAATTACATTCTTTTTCTTTTCTAAAATTTAGGTTGGAAAAAATTTTAATGCATAATTATTTTCAGAAGCGATTTGCTAGCATGGACCAGTATTTGTCAGTGATGTCCGAGACGCTGCATTTGCCTCCGCTGCCGCCCCCTCCTTCACCTCCTTTTCCGATACCAAATTCTCAAGACGTAGCGGACAATGGTAATGAGGATTATATGGTCGACCCGCTTGACGACCATTCTCCAACAACTGGCCTTTCGAATCCACTTTCGCCTCCTCCATTAACTGCAGCGTTGCCTTCTATAGCAACATAGATTTTTCAAAATATTTTTTAATATTGTGCGTTTGTTATATTGACATTTAATCTTTAAATTATCTTTATGTTTATTTATATTTTATTGTATTTTGTATTATAACATAAGTATCTTGATTTCTAAAATAATTAAAAATTTTAAATTATTATTTTAAAATCTAAATAAAATAAATTGAAATAATAAATTATATAAATAAAAAATAATATACATTCGTCACAATTTTGTGACACAATTTTATTATTGTTTAAAAACCAAAAAATGTGTAAGACCTAAGAGGGGGGTGAATTAGGTCTTTGGCTAATTATCGAAATCTTTTTCTTGTTTTGCAAATCCTTTGCCTTAATAAAAGCTCTTCTTTAATTTCACAAACTTCAAGTTTATATGTGATGTGATGGTTAAGATAAGATCATCAAACAATAAGACTACAACAACTATGAATAAGTAATAATAACAAGAGCATGTAAATAAATAAAACTATATAAGGAATGAACACACAATTTGTTAGCCCTAAGGGCAAATCATGTAGTTTTGATTAATGACAAATATTGATGAGGACTAATATGCATGTCATTTGTGTGATAGGATTGTTTGATTAAGAAGTATGAAGTCTCATTGCCTTGAAGCTAAAATGCAAGAACAACTCCAATATGTCAAAGTGATTGAAGATTGAAGAGTTTGTTCAAGACTAATGAAGGCTTTGAAGACATGAAGTGTAGGTGACATGTGGTTAATAGGTAAATATTGTAAACCCTACACTCTTAAGTCTTGGAATCTATGAGTTGCAATTGAGAGCACAAAACTTGATTTAAATGGTTTCAATGGTTTTGAACTTACCTAAATTATCAAGTTTTCATAAATGGTTTTTGCACATAAAAGATCTTTAATGACTTATCTTTGAGGCTAGAATATTTTTCAACTTGTTTGAATTGATTTAAACATGTTTTGACAAAGTTTGAAAAATTCGGATGCAAATTCGGTCTTCCGAAATTTTTCTGCACTGTGAACAGTACCTACTATTCTTCCAGAGAAATTCGGAAGAAGATTCGGACGCATGGAGAAAAATTCGGTCGTCCGAATTTTGTGAATAGTGCATGAACAGTGATTACTGTTCACATGAACAGTGCCGACTGTTTTTCAGAGAAATTCGGACGAAGATTCGGACGAAGCTGGAAAATAGTCGTTACTAGCCGTTTTATGGCTGTTTAAACTGATTTTTGAATTCTATAAAAGCCATAAACTCTAGATTTTTTAGTAGAACTTTGAACTTAACAAATCTTACATTATCCAACTTGTTTTACATCAAATTGAATTGAAAAGCTCTCAAATTGCCTTGTGCTCAAAGATTGAAATTCAAGATTCCAAAGGCAACAAAGTGTGAAGGTGAAACATTATGTAATCATCTACCAACAAAGTGGTAACATCTTACACACTCTCTTTTCTTATCTTAATTGTGTTTTCTACTAGCTCATTTGCAAGGTTATCTTGTGACATAAAACCCTTTTGTGGAAGGGTGAGCCATAGACTAGATTAATCAAGGTTGTAGTGTAAAACCTGTGTGTGGGTGAGCCTTGGATTAGATTAGTCTTGAGGTTGTCTTTAGATATAAAACCATTGTGTTTGGTGAACCTTGTATTGTTTGTATAATTACTAGAAGAGGTTGTGAGTGTAAAACCATAGTGTGGTTAGCCTCTTATGTAATTGTTGAACTTGAGCATATAGTGAATTGGTTGAAATCCTTGAGTGTGGACTCAAGGTAGTGGATGTAGATCTTAGAGAGATCGAACCACTATAAATCGTGTGTTCATTTCCTTATAGCTTTATTTATTTACATGCTTATGTTATTATTAGTTGTTCATAGTTGTTGATTGATTGGATATAGTCTTATTGTTTGATGATCTTATCTTAACCATTACATCACATATAAACTTGAAACTTGTGAAATTAAAGAAGAGTTTTTATTAAGGCAAAGGATTTGTAAAAAGGAAAAAGATTTCGATAATTAGCCAAAGACCTAATTCACCCCCCCTCTTAGGTCTTTCACAATTTATAGTGGTTCGATCTCTCTAAGATCTACATCCACTACCTTGAGTCCACACTCAAGGATTTCAACCAATCCACTATATGCTCAAGTTCAACAATTACATAAGAGGCTTACCACACAATGGTTTTTACACTCACAACCTCTTTTAGTAATTATACAAACAATACAAGGTTCACCAAACACAATGGTTTTATATCTAAAGACAACCTTAAGACTAATCTAATCCAAGGCTCACCCACACATGGGTTTTACACTACAACCTTGATTAATCTAGTCTATGGCTCACCCTTCCACAAAAGGGTTTTATGTCACAAGATAACCTTGCAAATGAGCTAGTAGAAAACACAATTAAGATAAGAAAAGAGAGAGTGTAAGATGTTACCACTTTGTTGGTAGATGATTACACAATGTTTCACCTTCACACTTTGTTGCCTTTGGAATCTTGAATTTCAATCTTTGAGCACAAGGCAATTTGAGAGCTTTTCAATTCAATTTGATGTAAAACAAGTTAGAGCATGTAGGATTTGTTAAGTTCAAAGTTCTTATAAAAAATCTGGAGTTTATGGCTTTTATAGAATTCAAAAATCAGTTTAAACAGCCATAAAACGGCTAGTAACGGCTAGTTTCAGAAAATACTGTTCATGTGAATAGTGGTAATGCACAGGTTACAAAAATTCGGACAACCGAATTTTTCAGCTTCGTCCGAATCTTCGTCCGAATTTCTCTGGAAAAACAGTAAACGGTTCAAATGAATAGTATACTGTTCACGTGAATAGTATTACTATTCATGCGTTGTTCGCTGTTCATCGTGTTACTATTCACGCATTGTTCACTGTTCACAGTTCATGCGTTGTTCACTGTTCACAGTGCAGAAAAAATTCTTCACAAAATTCGGACGACCGAATTTCTTCTGCATGCGTCCGAATCTTCTTTCGAATTTTTGAAACTTTGTCAAAACATATCCAAATCATTTCAAACAAGTTGGAAAACATTCTAGCCTCTAAGATAAGTCATTAAAGATCTTTTATGTGCAAAAACAATTTATGAAAACTTGATAATTTAGGTAAGTTCAAAACCATTGAAACCATTTAAATCAAGTTTTGTGCTCTCAATTGCAACTCATAGATTCCAAGACTTAAGAGTGTAGGGTTTACAATATTTACCTATTAACCACATGTCACATACACTTCATGTCTTCAAAGCCTTCATTAATCTTGAACAAACTCTTCAATCTTTAATCACTTAGACATATTTGAGTTGTTCATGCATTGCTAGCTCCAAGGCAATGAGACTTCATACTTCTTAATCCAACAATCCTATCACACAAATTACATGCATATTAGTCCTCATCAATATTTGTCATTAATCAAAACTACATGATTTGCCCTTAGGGCTAACAATCTCCCCCTTTTTTATGATGACAAACTTTGATGCAAAATATGATGGATTTAAACAATGTAGTACAAAGAAGTATTGATGTCAATGATAGAAGATAACCAATTTAGCACATTGACATTCAAATGGCTCAATATGAGCCTATGACCCAACCAACCTCCATTTTCCTCCTTCCTTCCAACAACTAGGATAGAAGATATAGAATTTAATCATTACGACAACTTCTAAGAGAGGTATTAAAGGTCAGAAAAGATTAATATTGCTCCCCCTTAGATTGTGCTCATTTTTCAACAAGTTTGGACTTGAGATGCTATGCATCCGAATTTTGACATATCAAGTCCGAATTGTAAAATAAGTGAAATGAAAGATTCAATTTTTGAAAATAAGCTTTCCTAAGGTTGTTCAAACATAGTGGAAGAGATTAAAATAAGTTTGAATCAATTTGAACAACAATAGAGCACATTTTGGCAACAAAATATGCATGCATCCGAATTTCAGAACATGCATCCGAATTTTTGATCTTGCATCCGAATTTTTAAATCTTAAGTCCAAACTGTAATAAATTCAATATAATGAATGCCTAAGGCTGTTCAAACATAATGGAAGAGATTAAAACATATTTGAATCAATTTGAACAACAAAAGAGCACATTTTGGCAACAAAATATGGATGCATCCGAATTTTTGAAACATGCATCAGAATTTTGAATCATGCATTCGAATTTTAAGATTTCAAATCCAAAATGTAAAATATGTGAGATAACAACTTTAATTTTTGAAAATAAGCTTTTCTAAGATTGTTCAAATATGATAGGAAGGATTAAAATAGTTTTCAAACAATTTGAAAAACAGAAAAGACATTTTTGACAAGAAGATCTTGATGCGTCCGAATTTTTGGTCTGCATCCGAATTTCAAGTCTAAATTTTTGGAAACAAGTTGAAAAGGTGATTTTGCATTTTCAAATGAACTATAGAAGTACTCAAATATGTATAGCTACAATAGCACTTAGTTTAGCTTTGCAAAACCACAAAACTCATGTATTTAATTGTTTTCATGATGTAATGTAAAGTCATAGGTCAAGTCAAGAACCATGATAAAAACTTCACAATCCCAACTTAACCATTTTCAAAATCTCAGAAAACAATCATTTTAAATTTCAAATGCAACCAATTAGGTTCACAGTACACATTCATAGCATATTTACATTACACATCACAATTACATCAAGCAATTGCAGTACAACAAACACATAGCATATTTTGTTCTTTCTCCCCCTTGACATATGCATGGATTTTCAGAAAATTCACACATTTTCTATTCATGCATGAGGAATTCCATTGCTATTTCACATTTTCACACATTTTGTCATCCAATTTCTTCTCCCCCTTTTCACACATTTTCTATTCATGCATGAGGAATTCCACTGCTATTTCACATTTTCACACATTTTGTCATCCCATTTCTTCTCCCCCTTTTGTCATCACTCAAAGATGGGGTTAATGAAAATGAGACAACATGTATCACATATAAGCAGTATATTGATCAACTCTCATTTGGCAATTTAGCAATGTATTGACCAACTCTTATAAACAGTATAGTTCTAGTCAAATAATTATCATCCTAACAGCAATAATCATTATGTAGCATCTTAACAATAATAAATCGACTTCTTCTCTCCCTTTTTATCAGCAATTAAACTTGGGGTGAGAGTACTTAGACAGCAAAAGTGAAACAAAAGAAACTCTTATCACATAGATTTCACATATTGAGCTTCAAATCATTATAATGACTAGAAAGGCACAAGTAAATTTCAATATTAAAGCATAACATGTGCATCAAGGAATAAACTAAAATAAGCATCAAAATAGAGTTTAGGGATAGAAAGGCTTAGTCTTGGATGCATTTCATGGTCTTCGCTTCCAAATTTGTTTGTTATGATGGCCATGTCTCCCTTGATCTCTATATGATAGGGTCCTTCATTTGTTGACTCCTTGCTTGTGTAATTCTGCTTTGGAAAGCTACTAATCAAGAGGATCTTGGATCTTCTTTCTTTGAACCACATTTTCTTGCTCGCTTGGTTGAAGGATATTGGTGATGGATTTGTGATTTGACTTTGTTAAACTTCATTCATCTCCTTCTTCTTGCTTGTTCTCTTGGGCTTTTTAGGAACTTGCACCATTTAAAACCACTTGAGAAATCTTTCTCAAGTCTTCTTCCATATTCTTGACTCTAGCTTCTAAACCATCAAATTTGCCAAGAATTATCAGAGCAAAAGACTTGAAGAATTTGTCCATCTTCTTCATTTCCTCTACATGGTTGTTCAATGTCTCTTGAAACACCTTGGCAACTCTTCAAATAGTCTTCTTTTGTGGAAGGTTGCTCCCCCTCACTAGATGAGTCATGTTTCATTTTAATTTCCTTTCTCTAGCAAGAATTTCCTCTTCATCCTCTTATTCTTCATCATTTTCTTCTTCCTTCCTCTTCATTACTTTCTTCCTCCTTTTCTTCATCATTGCTAGCATCTCTTCTATCACCCCTTAGAGGAGTTTTTCTTCTAGCCCTTCATACATTTTCATCATCAAGTATTCAAGGAATTCTCTTTAGTGAGTTGTTGGTGTAGACTTCTTCACTCTTTATTGGTCAACTACTACAAGACAATTGCACTTGGAGATACTTGAAAACCTTGGTAAACAATTTGCTATGTGGCAAAGCCTTACGTTCGGTTCTTCTAGCTGCCATTATATTCTTTAGCACTATATATCCAAAATTCATTTTTCTTTTCTTATGCATGGCTAGCATAATTACAGCATACATATTATCAACATAAGATTTGTTCCCAAAGTATGCAATAATCAAGGTAGTAAACATGTGATGCAAAATTCTTTCACTAGCATAAAAAAAAGCTTTTATCTCTCTCTCCTTTCTAGTCTTGAGGCTTCTATCATTTATATTGTGAGTATAACTCACTTATAAAACAATGTCCCCAGAAGAATAATGCCTAAACCCAACATCCTCAACATCACAAATTCTATTGAGCAATGCATTATCAATCTCAAAAATTAACTTGTGATATTTTTTAAGAATACTACTAAATAGCTTTATTACCAACTAGCTCAACTCTTTCTTCCTTAATATTTGCATAAACATCATATACTAAGGAAGATATAGCATTCATCAAACACAAGCAAAATAGTTCAGCTCACATCATTTAAAATGAGAGTATATTACCCATTTTTGATAGTTTGATGACATCCACATTGTAGCTGGGATTTTTCTTATGGTTTCTTTTTGTCCAATCATCAAATTCAGTAGCAGCCTTCCATGTGACAAATCTATCCAGCCATGACATGTTTTGATGAACATGAACCTTCCTTGGTTCATGATCACTGGTCATCTATCTTTTTCTTTGGCTTTTCCCTTTCCTTTTCCCATGCTTGGCTTTAGTGTCCTCACCTGGAGCTACAATACTTGAATACATTCATTAGTTATTGAATTTGTAAATCCCTAAGCTTCTTCTAAGATTGGTCAAACCTTTCTTCGGCTAATGGCTTAGTCAGAAAATCATTAATTTGTTCATTAGTGCAAACATGCTTTAAACAAATATTTCCCTTAGTAGAATGATCTCTAATAAGATGAAGTTTGATCTCTATATGCTTTATCATATTTTGCTGAATATTATGATGATCAAATTTATTGCATTAGTGTTATCACATAACATAGACACACATTTGAAATAGACCATAATGACTTGGAGTATCAATAAGGTAATAGAGAATGTATTTAACAACAATCAAATGAAACTCTTTAGGACAAGATGAAATCTAGCACACAACCACATGGCAAATATAATATTGGCTCTACTTGCAGTCAAATAGAGTTGACTACTCCTATGAAACCATTTTATTCTTGTCAAACATAGTTGATAAACTTATGGAAGTTCTTATACCTTAACTAGATTCATAAAAGTGCCATTCTTGGTTTGTTTGATTTGTAGGCCAAGAAAGAAATTGAGTTTTCCTATCATGCTCATTTCAAATTTACTTTGCATCAACTTGGAAAACACATCACAAAGTAAAGTATTAGAAGCACCAAAAGTTGTATCATATATTTGGACAAGTTATAGATCATTGTTGCATTAGGATTTTATAAAAAGGGTAGTGTCAGTTTTCCTCTTGAAAATTCTTTTGAAAGAAGAAAACTACTCAACCTTTCACACTAAATTGTAAAAGCTGGTTTTAAACCATTCAAAACTTAGTATAGTTTGAAAATATGATTAGGAAACTTTTCATGAGCAAAACCGGGTGATTGTTCCACATAAACCACTTCCTCAATAAAACCATTTAGAAAAGTCCTTTTGACATTCATTTGAAATAACTTAAAGCAAGTACAAGTCAAAAGCATTCGGAACAAGAGTTTCATCATAATCAATTCCGTCTTCTTGATTGAATCCTTAGGCAACAAGTCTAACCTTGTTTCTAACAACTTCTACGGATTCAGTAAGTTTATTTCTAAAAACCATTTAGTTCCAATAATGGAATGATCATGAGATTTAGGAATATCCAAAATTTTGTATCCAAACTTATTTAATTTCTCTTGCATAGCAATAATCCAAAAATCATCACACAAGGCATCATCAATACTTTTAGGCTCATATGCAATAAGAGAATAAAGTTATTGATAAGATACTGCCTTATTTTTACTCCTTGGAAGATATCACCAAAGATTTGCTCCTTAGGGTGGCCTCTTGGATATCTTAAGTTCTTTGGGAGCTCTTGGTCACCACTAGGTTGGTCATCTTGAATCATTTCTTCCTCATTGGTATGATTCTCCAAAGTTGGTGCTTGAAGATGGGTTTGATTGTCATTCATAGATGTACCTACATCATCTTCATCTTTTCTTTCCCGAGTGAATGTAAGATTCATCAAAATAAACATGAATGGTTTCCTCATCATATAAGGTTCTTTTCATTATAAACTCTATAGGCCTTTTTGTAAGAAGAATAGCTAAGAGATATATCAATATCCATTTTTCTACCAAATTTAAGTAAGTTGTCACAAGTCTTTAAGATAAGACATTAACCAATCATTTTAAACTATGCAATTTGAGTCGTTCTATAAAAGAGAATTCAAAAGACGCTTTTCTTCAAAATGATCTTGAGAGAATTCTATTTATCATAGCATGTGATGTTTATGACTTTGGACCGGAAATATTTTTGAAGAAGAATTTTCACAAAGCATGGACCTAGCCAATTTTTACAAAGTTCAAATTTTCTTTTCAATAACACCATTTTATTGTGAAGTTTTTGCAGTTGAAACAATTATATGAAATTCAATTTTCAAAGCAAATTTTGTAAAGACTTTGTTGTAAAATTCTCCCATTGACACTTGTAATAGAAATCAATTGCACTCAAGGGAGGTTTGAACCTTTTTCAGTAGTTTTTCAAACTTATGAAACACTTCATCTTTTTGAGCAAAGAAGAATGCTAAAGTGAATATTGAGAAATCATCAACTACTAGTAAAGCATACTTCAAGTCATCAATACTAGAGTTCCTTATAAGTCCAAATCAATCCATATGAACATGCTCAAGATGTTTTGAGGTCTAAATGAATTTTCATGTGTTTGAAAGATTCTTTTGTTTGTTTTCCATATGAACAAGTATCTCAAAAACAATTTTCTCAAAACACATTTTTAGCAATCGTCTAACTAAACCTTGATAGGAAGGTTTGTTCAACAAATCCATGTTCACGTGACCAAATCTTCTATGCCAAGAAAATCCATTATCATAAGCCACAATACATTCATGATTATCAAGATAAAACACACATTGAAACATTTTGTGAGTAATTGACCAAAATCACAAAATATCATTTTGTCATACAAATTCGGACGACCGAACTTATGGTCTTCAAGTCCGAATATTTTGTAAAGTTTCATAAAGATGTTTTTAACCAAGCAAATGCATAGATATTCACTCATAGATATTTTAACCATTTCATGATGACATATAATCAATTTCAAGAACATATAAACCATGAATTCAATCTCATATCATCAATGTTACCTAATCAACTTTAGAGAAACAATTTACAAGTCATGGTTGGCAAATTTTCAAATCTTAACAAAAGGGATTCTCAAATGAAACTTTGCATGTTGGCATTTAACTTCTTATTCATTTTCACACAATTGGATAATGATAAGCAAGTTATAGTACAAATAAGCAATAAGCAACATTTGTTTAAAAAGAAGAGAGGAACCTTTACCAACATTTGTTACTCCAAGAATTCTTCCTTTCTTCTTGTCTCAAAAACAAATCCTTCATAGGTTGCTTTGACCATGCTTATGAATGTTGTGCTTTCCTTTATTCTTTAAGCCAACATCATCAATGTACCGCTTAGTGGTGCTTGAGTTTGAATTAAAGTGTACCTGCAATAAAGGAGAGGAAGTATCCTTTGGTACCCATACTTTCTTGGGTCCATGGGGGTTAGTAATAATTCCCTTAATTCTCCAAATAGTTTTAACACCATTTTCTATTTTTTCTTTTAACGAAGCACCTAATGGCTTTGTGTCCATGTTTTCCACAATATGTACAACAAGTATGAGGCATTGAACTAGAAGTAGCTTTAACAAAGAAATTTTTATATTTAGGTCCATTATTTGCATGATCATAACCAAGACCATTTTTGACAAGAGAAGATCTTTGAGATCCAAGTAGTTTGTCAAGATTTTCTCTTCCATTTGTAAATTCTTCAACACATAATGTAAGATCATCAACTTTCTTTTTCAAAATTTCATGATCACTAAGCATTCTTTCAAGAGAAGAAACTTTTGTACAAAGTGCTTTATTTTCAAAATATATATTTTGTAAAGAAACATTTAAAACTTCTTTTTCAATATTTAAACAATCAATAGATTCAAGAAGTTTTTTATTTTCACAATATAATTTTGAGTTTTCATTCAATAACTCATTAATTTTGAATTTCATTTCCTTATTTCTTTTTGAAACCCTTTTTAATTCTTCATACATTTCAACAAGTAGTTCACTAGGATCATCTACAACATCAACATCATCGTCACAACAAGTAGAGGTAGAAGGAGTGGATTGTACCTCATCATTTATTGCCATAAAGCACATATTGGCTCTTTCCTTATGCGTTACTTGAAGAAGTCTCCACATATCAGGAGCGGTGTCACATTCACTCACTCTATTGTATTCATTCACGTCCAATGCATAACTCAAGATGTTCATTGCTTGGTAGTTTAAGGTTATCTTTCTTGAGTCGTTCTCATCAAGTTCCTCCATAGGCTTTAGTTCCCTTGTAATTCCATCAGCTTTTATTCTCATAGGCACATAGGGACCTTTCTCAATGATACTCCACAAATCAAAGTTAATAGAACAAATAAAAATTCTAATTCTAGATTTCCAAAATGTAAAATTAGAACCATCAAACAAAGGAGGTTTATTTGTAGAGGAACCTTCCATATAAGGCAAATTTGATAAACTAGCCATATGATCTTTACTTCAAGGTTGTTAGACCTTAAAAAGAAGACCTTGCTCTGATACCAATTGTAAGACCTGAGAGGGGGGGTGAATTAGGTCTTTGGCTAATTATCGAAATCTTTTTCTTGTTTTGCAAATCCTTTGCCTTAATAAAAGCTCTTCTTTAATTTTACAAACTTCAAGTTTATATGTGATGTGATGGTTAAGATAAGATCATCAAACAATAAGACTACAACAACTATGAATAAGTAATAATAACAAGAGCATGTAAATAAATAAAACTATAAGGAATGAACACACAATTTATAGTGGTTCGATCTCTCTAAGATCTACATCCACTACCTTGAGTCCACACTCAAGGATTTCAACCAATCCACTATATGCTCAAGTTCAACAATTACATAAGAGGCTTACCACACAATGGTTTTACACTCACAACCTCTTTTAGTAATTATACAAACAATACAAGGTTCACCAAACACAATGCTTTTATATCTAAAGACAACCTTAAGACTAATCTAATCCAAGGCTCACCCACACATGGGTTTTACACTACAAACTTGATTAATCTAGTCTATGGCTCACCCTTCCACAAAAGGGTTTTATGTCACAAGATAACCTTGTAAATGAGCTAGTAGAAAACACAATTAAGATAAGAAAAGAGAGAGTGTAAGATATTACCACTTTGTTGGTAGATGATTACACAATGTTTCACCTTCACACTTTGTTGCCTTTGGAATCTTGAATTTCAATCTTTGAGCACAAGGCAATTTGAGAGCTTTTCAATTCAATTTGATGTAAAACAAGTTAGAGCATGTAGGATTTGTTAAGTTCAAAGTTCTTATAAAAAATCTGGAGTTTATGGCATTTATAGAATTCAAAAATCAGTTTAAACAGCCATAAAACGGCTAGTAACAGCTAGTTTCAGAAAATAATGTTCATGTGAATAGTGGTAATGCACCGGTCACAAAAATTCGGACAACCGAATTTTTCAGCTTCGTCTGAATCTTCGTCCGAATTTCTCTGGAAAAACAGTCGGCACTGTTCATGTGAACAGTAGTCACTGTTCATGCACTATTCACAAATTCGGACGACCGAATTTTTCAGTTTCGTCCGAATCTTCGTCCGAATTTCTCTGGAAGAACAGTAAACGGTTCAAATAAATAGTATACTGTTCACGTGAATAGTATACTATTCATGCGTTGTTCACTGTTCATCGTGTTACTATTCACGCGTTGTTCACTGTTCACAATTCATGCGTTGTTCACTGTTCACAGTGCAGAAAAAATTCTTCACAAAATTCGGACGACCGAATTTCTTCTGCATGCGTCCGAATCTTCTTCCGAATTTTTGAAACTTTGTCAAAACATATCCAAATCATTTCAAACAAGTTGGAAAACATTCTAGCCTCAAAGATAAGTCATTAAAGATCTTTTATGTGCAAAAACTATTTATGAAAACTTGATAATTTAGGTAAGTTCAAAACCATTGAAACCATTTAAATCAAGTTTTGTGCTCTCAATTGCAACTCATAGATTCCAAGACTTAAGAGTGTAGGGTTTACAATATTTACCTATTAACCACATGTCACATACACTTCATGTCTTCAAAGCCTTCATTAATCTTGAACAAACTCTTCTATCTTTAATCACATTGACATATTTGAGTTGTTCATGCATTGCTAGCTCCAAGGCAATGAGACTTCATACTTCTTAATCCAACAATCCTATCACACAAATGACATGCATATTAGTCCTCATCAATATTTGTCATTAATCAAAACTACATGATTTGCCCTTAGGGCTAACAAAATGTTTACAAATTCGTCACAATATTACAACGGATTTGCGACGGAATCTAATTAATTTTTTAAAAATAATAAAATTCCGTCACAAATACGTTGCAAAATTGCAACGAATTTGTGACAAATTTTTATTTTTTAATTATATTTCGTCGCAAATCTGTCGTAATATTGCGAGGAATTTGCGATGAAATTTAAAAAATAGTAATATTCCGTCGCAAATCCCTCACAATATTGCGATGAATTTGCGACGGAATAAAATTAATTTTCTTAAAAAAACAAAAAATCCGTCATAAATCTATCGCACTTTTGAGACTAATTTGTGACAATAGTTTTTAAAAAAAGATTAATGCATTTTCGTAGCAATTTTATCGTAATTTGGATATTTTTGAAAAATTAATTTTTTTCGTCGCAAATTTTTGCAAACTCTTGTTTAATTAATTATAAAAATTCATCGTAGTTTTGTCGCTAAGTTGTGACGGATTGTGTTCCATCGCAGATTTGTGACTTATATATTTTTGCTACGGACCATTCCGTCGCAAATCCGTCAGAAAATGAGATTTTTGTTGAATTTGTAACGAATTGGTCTATGGCAAAATTTCAGTTTTCTTTTAGTGAAAGAATGAATTTAAACAAGCCTTTTAAAGACCCTTTCAAAAAAATAAAATTCTCCTTAACTCTATTAGATACAAGGCTTCCTTAGATATAGGGGCTACAGGGACCAACATGTTCTCTTCCTAGTGATCAAACCGATTCACTAGTACGAAAGGCTCTTCACTCAATCATTAGTGTAGTTACTTCTTGTTGCGAAACATATTACTTTGATCGATGTCTACCTTTTTGTGCGAAATAGCCCTATACCATCACTTCTTCTACTGTATTTGATTTGGCATGTAACTTTCGATGGTACTGATCAATGTCTTCTCCCTATGAAGTGATTCACTGGTACGAAAGGCTCTTCACTTAGTTATTAGTGTAGCTACTTCACGTTGCGAAATGGATTATTGTGGCCAATGTCTGCCTTTTGGTGCGAAACACCCCTATACCATCAACTCCTTCTGCTGTATTTGATTTGGCTAACAGCCTTCGAAGGTACTAATCAATGTCTTCTTCCAGTATCGGGTCATTACCCAAAATGGGCCTATTTTTGAAAATCAGGAGTAAAATGGCCATGTTTTGGGGGAGGAGACTGGATATTTTGGATTTTGTGCCACCAATTTAGATGTCCAAATCCATTTTATGCTGTTGAATTTCTACAAAAATTCAAGAGACCAATTCGGACTTGAATGTCTAAATTCGATCAACCGAATTGTCCAGTACAGCAAACTAAACAGAGAAATTGGGACGAACAATTTAGATGTAGGATGCTTGATTCGGTCGGTCGAATTACACTATTATGTTTCACAAACTAGCAGTTACTAGTCATTTTTGAATGTTGAAATTCTATTTTTAAACCATATAAAAGGCTAGAATCTCAATATTTGTGAAGATAGATGAATTTTACATGCCATATTCTTGAGAACATCAAAGATTAAAAAAAAAGCTTTCATTGTTCATGTGCTTCATATGATTATTCAAGGATTACAAAGCAAAAACTAAAGTGGTGCGAGAATTGTTTATTATTTACCATCTTGTTGAGTAATCTCTTACCATCTTCTCTACTTTACCTTGATTATTCAAGGTTATCTTGAGACATAAAACCCTTAAGGTGAGTGTCTTGATTGTTGAATCAAAGAGATCATTGGTATAAAACCCTTAGTGGGAGAGCCTCTTGTGTATTTGTATGACTTGATAATTTAGTAGATTGGTTGAAATTATTTAGTGTGGACTCAAGGTACTGGATACAGATCTTGGAGAGATCAAACTACTATAAATTATTGTGTCTATTTCTCTCTATTTTTTGCTTGCTTTTATTTGTGCCATCTTTATTTGTTCTTTGTAGTTGTTAATATTTATTGTATCCTTGTTAAGTGTTCTTCTTCCTTCACCTACTCTCCTTCAAACACATAAACACTTGGAGGTCGTTAATTTGACAAGAGATTTTATTAATGAAAAATTTTTTAAAATTAGTCAAAAATATAATTCACCCCATCTTAGGTTTTCAATTGGTATAAGTGCAAATACTTCTTTTGTTGTGATTTAACAACCTAGAAGTTAAGGTCCTATGGCTAATAATTCAAACCTCCCTTATTTGGAAGGATCTTCTATGAACCGACCTCTACATTTTGACGGAATAAATTATACCTTTTGGAAATCATGTATTAAGATTTGTAAGCCCCAAGGACAAATCATGTTATTTTGATTAATGACAAATATTGATAAGTGAAATGTCCTATGTAAATGATATTGATTAACCTTGATATGGACTAATATGCTTATTTGACGTGTGATGGGATTTTGGATTGAGGAGAATGCAAGTCTCATTGCCTTGAAGCTAAAAGCACATGAACAACTCAAGATTATCAAAGTGGTTAGAGTTGATTCAAGATTATTGAAGGCTTAGAAGACCTTAGTGTAGGCTTACAATGCATTATAGGTATATCTTTGTAAACCTTGCAGTTGTTTGTCATTAGAATCTAAAACATTTTCAAGAGAACTTCAAACTTGGTTATCAATCTCAAATGATTTATCTTACAAATATTTTTACCAAATTCTTGATAACGGCCTTTGGACTAAAAGCCTTTTTAAAAGATCAATCTTATTGTCCAAAATGATTTAAAAATTGTTCTACTTGATTTCTAATTATTTTGAATTTGAACTCCAATTCGGAAGTCAGAATTATACTTCATGGCGTTGAATTTCCAGAGAAATTTGAGAATTATACTTCATGGCGTTGAATTTCCAGAGAAATTTGCACGACCATTTGGATGCTTGTGTCCAAATTCAGTAAACCGAATTTACCTTGGCAGCCTCAACACAGAAAATTTCAGACTATCATTTGGATGCAAAAGGTCCAAGTTTGATTGATCGAATTTTATTGTAACTAGCCGTTATTTGAACGTTGCAACTGATTTTCAAAACTTATATAAGACAAACTTTAAATTTTTTAACAGTTTTGAGCTTTAAAGATTCTTTACTCTTCCCAATCATTCTCTATCAAAAAGTTTTCTTTTGTCTTGTGCTAAAAAGTTCCAATTCAAGATTCCTTAGACAAAAGGGTGAAGGTGTGCTAATTTATCATCATCTACCAAGTTGTTGGCAACTTTCTAATCTCATACCTCATCTATTGGTTGTTTTCAAGGTTATCTTGTTGATATAAAACCCTAAAGCCTTGATTATTTGTATTGGAGAAGAGGTTGTGGTGTAAACCTTGAAGGATATGCCTCTATTGTATGATTTGATCAACTTGTGATTATATTTGAGTTTGGTTGAAATCCTTGAGTGGGTGCTCAAGTAGTGGATGTAGATCTTGTGTGATCGAACCACTATAAATTGCTTGTGTTGCCTCTTGTCTTTTATTTCCTTTAAATTTGATTCTTATTGTGTTCTCTTGCATATCTAGTAAAGTGTTTTATTTCTATCATCTTCCAAATCAATTTATTAAAAAGAAAAAGTTTTTCAAAAATTAGTCAAAGGCCTAATTCACTTATCCTCTTAGGTCTTTCAAGATTTACATTTGTTCTATTAACTTTGATTTGTGGAATATTATTAAGAAAGGGTCATATATACCTATGAAGTTGAAGGGCAATAGGATCGCAATAGAACCAAAGAAGATTAAATAGTTTGATGAAAGTGACTCAAAGAAGATGACCTTAAATTATTGAGCTATGAATATCCTTAGTTGTGCTTTGGATATAATGGAGTATAAAAGAGTGAGTGGATGCAACACAGCCCATGATATGTGAAAGTTACTTTAAGTCACTCATGAAGGAACAAATCAAGCGAAGGAATCCAAGCTAGCTATACTTGTTAGAGATTGTGTGTTTTTCACAATGAAGCAAGGGAAGAATGTTAGTGACATGTTTATAAAGTTCACTAATATTTCTAATGGGTTGAAGTCTTATGGGAAAAATTATTCCCTTGGAGAACAAAATAGAAAGATTTTGGATGCACTTCCCTAGTCATGGCAACCGAAGACATTGGCTATTGAAGAATCAAAGGATTTGAAGTCTCTTCCTCTTGAAGAGCTTATTGGATCAAAAGGATGAATGACTTAGAAGATAAGAACAAATGAAGAAAGGTGGTCGTCCTAAAAGCAAATGACAACTTTAGTGAACAAAAGAAATCCTCCAGTGATGAAGAAAAGGATGTAGAAGATGATGAAATGGCCAAGGTAGTGAAGAAATTCAAACAGTTCTACAAAAAGGGATTTCTCAAGAAGGGATAGAGATCATTCAAGAAAGGTTGTCAATCCTCATCATTATTTAGATCATAATGCTATGAATGCAAGAGAATTGAGCAACTTGTAACGGATTGTCCTAAAGCTATGGAAGAAGAAAGGGAATCTAAGCAAAAGTAGAAGAAATCTACCAAGAAAGAAAAAGGACTTGTTGGCACATGGATCCTAAATACTTGTACTATTCTTATGGTGTTAGTTGTAGAACTATCTATGCTGCAAATCATATTGGTAATTAGTATGCGCTTTATCTTGATGAATTTTTTGCTAACGATGTTAAATATCTTGCCGGTTGAGATAATGATAGTTATTTATAGAATAGGAGACTTGATTGTGTTAGTACGGATTTGTTTAACAAGCGTTCTTCTCAACAACTAGTTACTGGTTTACCAAAATTGCATTTTGAGAAAAATAGCATTTGTGATGCTTGCCGATATGGAAAAAAAAAACTTCTTTCAAACCTAAGAAAATGTTTTCTACTTCAAAGCCTCTTGAGCTTGTCCACATGAATTTAATTGGACCTATGAGGACCACTAGTCTTGGTTGTAAAAGGTATGCTTATGTGATAATTGATGATTTGTCAAGATTCACTTCTTCTTTCTTGCTCAAAAAGATGATGTCTTTCATCACTTTGTAAAAATTTTCAAAAATGTTCAAACCTCCCTAGAGTGCAAATGGATTCCAAATAGAAGTGACAACGGGAGAAAATTTTACAATCAAGACTTTACAAAGATTTGTGACGAAAATGGTATTTCTCATAATTTTTTGGCAGCCAAAACCCCACAACAAAATGGTGCTGTTGAAAGAAAAATTCATGCATTACAAGAAATGACTAGGCCTATGCTTTGTGAAAATTCTTTACCAAAATATTTTTAGACCGATGCCATTAACAATGCTTGCGATGTAATGAACTGAGTTCTTTTGAGACCATTTTTATGAAAAAATCCTTTTTAACTTCTCTTTGGTATAACTCCCTCTATAGCTTACTTTAATATGTTGGTTGCAAGTTTTTTATCTTGAATAATCGTGATAATCCAGGTAAATTTAATAGAAAATTGGATGAACGTATTTTCCTTGGTTATTCTTCTTATAAAAAGGCCTATAGATCTAAATCCATACTAACATGATTTAATTGGATCTAAGAGGACCACTAGTCTTGGTGGTGAGAGGTATGCTTATGTGATAGTTAATGATTTGTCAAGATTCACTCGGGTACTTTTTCTTGCTCAAAAAGATGATGCCTTTCATGAGTTTGTAAAAATTTTGAAAAAGGTTCAAACCTCCCTAGAGTGCAAATTGATTTCCAATAGAAGTGATAGTGGGAAAAATTTTACAATCAAGAATTTACAAAGCTTTGTGATGAAAATGGCATTTCTCTTAATTTTTCGACAGCCAAAATCCCACAAAAAATAGTGTTGTCGAAAGAAAAATTCATACTTTACAAGAAATTGCTCGGTCTATACTCTGTGAAAAATTTTTACCAAAATATTTTTGGGCCGAAGCCATAAACACCGTTGGAAATATAATGAATCGAGTTCTTTTGAGACCATTTTTGAGAAAAAAATCCTTTTTAACTTCTCTTTGGTAGAACTCTCTCTATAGCTTACTTTAATGTGTTTGGTTGCAAGTGTATTATCTTAAATACTAGTGATAATCTAGGTAAATTTAATAAAAAATTGGATGAATGTATTTTCCTTGGTTATTCTTCTTATAAAAAGGCCTATAGAGTTTATAACAAAAGAACTTAGTATGTAGAAGAATCTATTCAAATGTGCTTTGATAAATCTTACGTTTATCATGAAAGAAGAGATGAATATGATGTACGAATTTCTATGAATGATGATCAAACTCATCTTCAAACACCAACTATGAAAGGCCATGCTCTTGAAGAGGAAATGTTAAAACAAGAACAAGAAAGTCAACCATTGGTGACCAAGAGTTTACAAAGGACCTAAGATATGCTAAAGGCCACCATAAGGAGCATATCATTGGTGATGTCTCCCAAGGAGTCAAAAGAGGGAGGTATATTATTGAAAATTTTTCTCTTTTATCTCATATTGAGCCTAAAAATATTGATGATGCCTTGTGTGGTGATTTTTGTATTGTTACTATGAAAAATGAATTAAATCAATTTGGAAGAAATAAAGTTTCGAACCTTATCCCAAGACCTCGTGATCACCCCATTAATGGTACAAAATGGGTTTCTAGAAACAAATTGAATGAATCTGGAGAAGTTATTAGAAATAAAGTTAGCTCCAGCAGCTAGGCTTGAATCCATAAGAATGCTTTTGGAATTTTTTTTAAAAGAGGTTTTAAACTCTTTCAAATGGATGTCAAAAGTGCTTTTCTAAATGGTTTTATTAAAGAAGTCTAGGTGAAACAACCTCCCAGTTTTGCTCATGAAAAATTTCCAAATCATGTTTATAAACTTCCAAAAGCTTTATATAGTTTAAATCAATGCCCTAGGCTTGGTATGAAAGGCTTAATGGCTTTCTCCTTTCAAAAGCATTTTCAAGAGGGTTAGTTGATACAGTACTTTTTATCAAAAACTCTTGCAACAGTGATCTCTTGGTTGTACAAATCTATGTTGATCACATTATATTGGTGCTACTAACATGTCTTCTTGTGATGTGTTTGCTACGATGATGGAAAATGAATTTGAGATGAGTGTAATGGGAGAGCTCAACTTCTTTCTTAGCCTTCAAACCAAGCAAATCACAAATGGTAGATTCATAACTCAAGCTAAAGTATACAAAGAAACTATTGAAAATGTTTGGAATGGACAAAGCCTAAGCAATTGGAACACCTATGAGTTCATCACTTAAACTTGACAAGGATGAAAAAGGTAAAAAGGTTGATGAGAAGTTATAGAGAGGTATGATTGGTAGCTTACTTTATTTAACCGCTAGTAGGTCTGACAGAACGTTTGTCGTATGCTTATATGCTAGATTTCAATCTTATCCTAAGGAATCTCATCTTGTTATCATTAATTGTATTCTTTGTTATCTTATTGATACTTATGATTATGGCCTGTGGTATTCAAAATCATCTTTTTTTCATCTTGTTGCTTATTTGGATACTGACTATGCCAAATGCAAAGTCAAGTGTAAGAATACTAGTAGTCATTGTCAATTTCTTGGTAGTTATCTTGTTTTTTGGTATAGTAAAAAGTAAGTGTGTGTTTCTTTATCTACCGTTGAGACTGAATATATCATTGTATGTAGTTGTTGTGCTCAAGTTCTTTGGATGAAGCACACTTTACTTGATTTCAAATGCATGCATGTTTTGTGTGATAACACTAATTCTATCAACTTGAGTATCAATCCTGAAATACCTAAGAGGGGGGGTGAATTAGGTATTTGGCTAATTTTCGCAAACTTAAACCTTTTATGCGTTTAGACCAAGAACAAGTTATATAAGCTAATTATAGATAATAGATAGCAAGGCAGTAATGAAAGCAATAGCAAAGAACTCAAACAATTTATAGTGGTTCGATCCTCAAGATCTACATCCACTACCTTAAGCTCACACTTAAGGATTTCAACAAATCTACTAATTGCTCAGGTTTACAAATTACAAGAGAGGTTCACCAAACTATGGTTTTACACTCACAACCTCTTCTAGTAATGTTTACAATACAAGGCTCACCACAAACAATGGTTTTATATCTTAAACAACCTTGAATCACACTTTCAAGGATCACCCTTATCTAAAGGATTTTATGTTATCAAGATAATCTTGCTAGAGCTAGTAGAAATACACAATTTGATAAATAAATGAGAATGTGTAGAAGTTACCACTTGATGGTAGATGTTACACAATTTTGCACCTTCACATTTTGATGTCTTTTGGGTTGATCAATTGAATGCACAAGACATAAGAGAGCTTAAGAAATGTGTTAGCCCTAAGGGCAAATCATGTAGTTATGATTAGTTTTGATTAATGACAAACATTGATGAGGACTAATATGCTTGTATGTTGTGTGATAGGATTTGTGGATTAAGAAGTTTGAAGTCTCATTGCCTTGAAGCTAAAATGCAAGAACAACTCCAATATATCAAAGTGATTGAAGATTGAAGAGTTTGTTCAAGATATTAGAAGGCTTTGAAGACATGGAGTGTAGGTTGCATGTGCTTAATAGGTAAACTTTGTAAACCCTACACTCTTAAGCCTTGGAATCTATGAGTTGCAATTGAGAGCACAAAGCTTGATTTAAATGGTTTCAATGGTTTTGAAGTTACCTAAATTATCAAGTTTTCATAAATGGTTTTGGTACATAAAAGGTCTTTAATGACTTATCTTTAAGGCTAGAATGTTTTCCAACTTGTTTGAATTGATTTGAACATGTTTTGACAAAGTTTGAAAAATTCGGACGCAGTCCAAAAATTCGGTCGTCCGAATTTTGTAGCAAAAGTTTGCTACTATTCTTCCAGAAAATTCGGAAGAAGATTCAGACGCAGCCAAAAAATTCGGTCGTCCGAATTTTGGCCTTCAGCATGGTCACTGTTCTTCCAGAGAAATTCAGAAGATGATTCGGACGCAGCAGAAAAAATTCGGTCGTCCGAAAAATTCGGACGTCCGAAAAATTCGGACGCAGAATTCGGTCATCCGAATTTTCTAAAACTAGCTGTTACTAGCCGTTGTATAGCCGTTTGAACTGATTTTTGAATTCTATAAAAGCCATAAACTCCAGATTTTTTAGTAGAACTTTGAACTTAAGAAATCCTACAAGCTCTAACTTGTTTTACATCAAAATTACTTGAAAAGCTCTCAAATTGCCTTGTGCTCAAAGATTGAAATTCAAGATTCCAAAGGCAACAAAGTGTGAAGGTGAAACATTGTGTAATCATCTACCAACAAAGTGGTAACATCTTACACACTCTCTTTTCTTATCTCAATTGTGTTTTCTACTAGCTAATTGCAAGGTTATCTTGTGACATAAAACCCTTTTGTGTTAGGGTGAGCCATAGACTAGATTAATCAAGGTTGTAGTGTAAAACCCGTGTGAGGGTGAGCCTTAGATTAGATTAGTCTTGAGGTTGTCTTTAGATATAAAATCCATGTGGAAGGGTGAACCTTGTTTGTATAATTACTAGAAGAGGTTGTGAGTGTAAAACCATAGTGTGGTTAGCCTCTTATGTAATTGTTGAATTTGAGCATATAGTGGATTGATTGAAATCCTTGAGTGTGGACTCAAGGTAGTGGATGTAGATCTTGGAGAGATCGAACCACTATAAATCGTGTGTTCATTTGTTTATAGCTTTACTTGTTTACATACTTATGTTATTATTATTTGTTCTTAGTTGTTGATTGATTGGTTGTGAATTTATTGTTTGATCATCTTGTCTCAACCATTAAATCACATATAAACTTAGAGTTTGTAAATTTGAAGAAGAGCTTTTATTAAGGCAAAGGATTTGCAAAACAGGAAAAGATTTTGATAATTAGCCTAAGACCTAATTCACCCCCCCCCCCCCCTCTTAGGTCTTTCAATTGGTATCAGAGCAAGGTCTTCTTGTTAAGGTCTAACAACCTAGAAGTAAAGATCATATGGCTAGTTTATCAAATTTGCCTTATACGGAAAGTTCCTCCACTACTAGACCTCCACTGTTTGATGGTTCTAATTATATTTTTTGGAAGTATAGGATTGAGATATACATTTGTTCTATTAACTATGAATTGTGGAATATTATTAAGAAAGGTCCCTATGTGCCATTGAGATTGAAAGCCGATGGAGTTACAAGGGAACCAAAGCCTATGGAGGACTATGATGAGAGCGATTCAAGAAAGATGACATTAAACTACCAAGCAATGAACATTCTTTGTTGTGCGTTGGTCGTCAATGAATACAATAGAGTGATGGAATGTGATTCCGCTCATGAAATGTGGAAACTACTTCAAATCACTCATGAAGAAGAAAGAGCAAATGTGTGCTTCATGGCAATAAATGATGAGGTACAATCCACTCCTTCTACCTCTACTTGTTGTGATGATGATGTTGATATTGTAGATGATCCTAGTGAACTACTTGTTGAATTGTATGAAGAATTAAAAAGGGTTTCAAAAAGGAATAAGGAAATGAAAACCAAAATTAATGATTTATTGAATGAAAATTCAAAATTATTTTGTGAAAATAAAAAGCTTCTTGATTCTATTGAATGCTTGAATATTGAAAAAGAAGTTTTGAATGTTTCTTTACATAACATATCTCTTGAAAATAAATCTCTTTGTACAAAAGTTTCTTCTCTTGAAAAAATGCTTAGTGATCACGAAATCTTGAAAAAGAAAGTTGATGATCTTACATTATGTGTTGAAGAATTTACAAATGGAAGAGACAATCTTGAAAAACTAATTGGACCTCAAAGATCTTCTCTTGTTAAAAATGGTCTTGGTTACAATTATGTCAATAATGTGCCTAAATATAACAACTTCTTTGTTAGAGCTACTTCTACTTCCATGCATCATACTTGTTGTACTTATTGTGGAAAATATGGACATAAAGTCACCAAATGTTATGTTAAAAGAAAAGTAGAGAATGGTGTAAGCAAACTATTACTAACCCCCATGGACCCAAGAAAGTATGGGTACCAAAGGATACTTCCTCTCCTTTATTGCAGGAACATTTTAATTCAAACTCAAGCACCACTAAGCGGCACATTGATGATGTTAGCTTAAAGAATAAAGGAAAACACCTCATTCATAATCAAGGTCAAAGCAACCAATGAAGGATTTGTTTTTGAAGAAAGGAAGAGTTCTTGGAGTAATCAATGTTGGTAAAGGTTTCTCTCTTCTTCTTAAACAAGTTTTGCTTATTGATGATTTGAACTATAACCTGTTTAGCATTAGTTAATTGTGTGACAATGAATAAGAGGTTGAATGCCAAAATGTGAAATTTCATTTAAGAATGCTTTTAGTCAATATTTGAAAATTTGCCAACCATGACTTGTCAATTGCTTCTCTGAAGTTGATTAGGTAACATTGATTATATGAGATTGAATTCATGGTTTATATGTTCTTTAAATTGATTATATGTCGTGATAGCTATGATTGAAGATCTATGCATTTTCTTGGTTAAAAACATCTTTATGAAACTTTACAAAATGTTAAGACTTGAAGACCATAAATTCGGTCGTCTGAATTTGTATGACAAAATGATATTTTGTGATTTTGGTCAATTACTCACAAATTGTTTCAATGTGTGCTTTATCTTGATAAGCTTGAATGTCTTGTTCCTTATGATAATGATTTTCTTGGCATAAAAGATTTGGTCATGTGAACATGGATTTGTTGAACAAACTTTTCTATCAAGATTTAGTTAGAGGATTGCTAAAATGTGTTTTGAGAAAATTATTTTTGAGATACTTGTCCATATGGAAAACAAACAAAAGAATCTTTCAAATCCATGAAAATGATTTTAGACCTCAAAACATCTTGAGCTTCTTCAAATGGATTGTTTTGGACTTATATGGAACTCTAGTATTGATGACTTGAAGTATGCCTTACTAGTAGTTGATGATTTCTAAATATTCATTTTAGCATTATTCATTGTTCGAAAAGATTAAGTGTTTCATAAGTTTGTAAAATTATTCAAAAAGGTTTAAACCTCCCTTGAAAATTGGAGAAGTGTTTCACAAGTGACAATGGGAGAATTTTACAACAAAGTCTTTACAAAATTTGCTTTGAAAATTGAATTTCATATAATTGTTTCAACTGCAAAAGCTCCACAATAAAATGGTGTTATTGAAAGAAAATTTTGAACTTTGCAGAAATTGGCTAGGTCTATGCTTTGTGAAAATTCTTCTTCAAAAAAAAATATTTTTGGTTCAAAGTTGTAAACATCACATGCAATGAAAAATAGAATTCTTTTAAGATCATTTTGAAGGAAAATATCTTTTGAATTCTCCTTTATAAAATGCCTAAAATTGCATATTTTAAAGTGTTTGGTTATAAATGTCTTATTCTGAATACTTGTGAAAACTTACTTAAATTTGATAGAAAATTGGATGTAGATATATCTCTTAACTATTCTTCTAACAAAAAAGGCCTATAGAGTTTATAATGAAAAGAATCTTATATGATGAGGAAAACATTCATGTTTATTTTTGATGAATCTTACATTCACTTGGGAAAGAAAAGATGAAGATGATGTAGGTACATCTATGAATGAATATCAAAGTCATCTTCAAGCACCAACTTTGGAGAATCATATTAATGAGGAAGAAATGATAGAACAAAATCAAGATGACCAACCTAGTGGTAACCAAGAGCTTTCAAAGAACTTATGATATCCACAAAGGTCACCCTAAGGAGCAAATCATTGGTGATATCTCCCAAGGAGTAAAAATAAGGCGGTATTTTATCAATAACTTTATTCTTTTATTTCATATGAGCCTAAAAGTATTGATGATGCCTTGTGTGATGATTTTTGGATTATTGCTATGCAAGAGGAATTAAATAAATTTGAAAGATACAATATTTTGGATATTCCTAAATCTCATGATCATTCTATTATTGGAACTAAATGGTTTTTAGAAATAAACTTATTGAATCCGGAGAAGTTGTTAGAAACAAGGTTAGACTTGTTGCCTAAGGATTCAATCAAGAAGAGGAAATTGATTATGATATGAAACCTTTGTTCCGAATGCTAGACTTGAGTCCATAAGAATGCTTTTGACTTGTACTTGCTTTAAGTTATTTCAAATGAATGTCAAAAGTGCTTTTCTAAATGGTTCTATTGAGGAAGTGGTTTATATGGAACAATCACCCGGTTTTGATCATGAAAAGTTTCCTAACCATATTTTCAAACTTTCCTAAGTTTTGAATGGTTTAAAACCAGCTCCTAAAATTTAGTGTGAAAGATTGAGTAGTTTCCATCTTTCAAAAGGATTTTCAAAAAGAAAACCAAAACTACCCTCTTTATAAATTCCTCATGCAACAATGATCTATAACTTGTCCAAATATATGATACAACTTTTGGTGCTTCTAATACTTCACTTTGTGATGTGTTTTCCAAGTTGATGCAAAGTAAATTAGAAATGAGCATGATAGGAAAACTCAATTTCTTTCTTGGCCTACAAATCAAGCAAACCAAGAATGACACTTTCATGAATCATGTTAAGGTATAAGCACTTTCATAAGTTTATCAACTATGCATGACAAGAATAAAATGATTTCATAGGAGTAGTCAACTCTATTTGACTGCAAGTAGAACTAATATTATGTTTGCAATGTGTTTGTGTGCTAGATTTCATCTTGTCATAAAGAGTTTCATTTGATTGCTATTAAACACATTCACTATTACCTTATTGATACTCTAAGTGATTATGATCTATGTTTCAAATATGTGGCTATGTTATGTGATAATACTAATGCAACAAATTTGATCATCATACTATTCAACAAACTAGGACAAAGCATATTGAGATCATACTTCATCTCATTAGAGATCATTCTACTAAGGGTAATATTTGTTTAAAGCATGATTGCACTAATGAACAAATTAATGATATTCTTACTATGCCATTAGCCGAAGAAAGGTTTGACCAATCTTGGAAGTAGCTTAGAGAATTCAAAATTCAATAACTAATAAGTGTATTCAAGTGTTGTAGCTTCAGGTGAGGACAAAGATGCCTAGCATGGGAAAAGGAAAGAGAAAAGCCAAAGAAAGAGAAGGAGGATCAGTGATTAATGAACCAAGGAAGGTTCATGTTTTGCAAAGCATGTCATGGCTGGATAGATTTGTCACAATGGAGGCTACTACTGAACTTGATGATTGGGCACAAAGGAACCATAAGATAAATCCAAGCCACAAGGTGGATGTCATCAAACTATTCAAAATGGGTAATATTACTTTTATTTTTAAATGATGTGAGCTGGACTGTTTGCTTGTGTTTGATGAATGCTATTACCTTCCTTAGTTTATGAAGTTTATGCAAATATTAAGGAAGAAAGAGTTGCGCAAGTTGGTAATAAAGCTATTCAGTGGTATTCTTCAAGAATATCACAAGTTGATTTTTGAGATTGATAATGCATTGCTCAATAGAATTTGTGATGTTGATGATGTTGGGTTTAGGCATTATTCTTCCGGGGAACATTGTTTTATAAGTAAGTTATACTCACTTGTAAGGATTGAAAATGCCTGTACAAATGGTAGAAGCCTCAAGACTAGAAAGGAGAGAGAGAGAGAGAGATAAAAAAAAAAATTTTGATGCTAGTGAAAGAATTTTGCATCACATGCTTACTATCTTGATTATAGCATACTTTAAACACAAATATTCTATTGATAATATGTATGTTGTAATTATGCTAGCCATGCATAAGAAAAGAAAATTGAATTTTGGATATATATATATAGTTCTAAAGAATATAATGGCAGCTAGAAGAACCGAGCATAAGACATTGTCGTATGGAAAGTCATTGGCAGGAATTTTCAAGTATTTCCAAGTGAAAATTGCTTTCTAGTGGTTTACCAATAAAGAGTGAAGAAGTCTACACCAACAACTCACTAAACAAAATTCCTTGGATACTTGATGATGATAATGTATGAATGGCTAGAAGAGAAAATCCTCTAAGGGTGATAGAAGAGATGCTAGCGATGATGAAGAAAAGAAGGAAGAAGAAAATGAAGAAGAAGAGGATAAAAAGGAAATCCTTGCTAGAGAAAGGAAACCTAAAATGAGGCATGAGTCATCTAGTGATGGGGAGCAACCCCACAAAAAGAAATCTATTTGAAGAGGTACTCTCTATTGAAGGAAAAGAAGTTAAAAATGAAAATCTCACTAGAGGTGATACCATAGTTGCCAAGGTGTTTCAAGAAATATTGGACAACCATATAGAGGAAATGAAGAAGATGGACAAATTCTTCAAGTCTTTTTACTCTGATAATTCTTGGCAAATTTGATGGTTTAGAAGCTAGAGTCAAGAATATGGAAGAAGACTTGAGAAAGATTTCTCAAGTGTTTTTAAATGGTGCAAGTTCCTATAAAACCCAAGAGAACAAGCAAGAAGAAGGAGGTGAAGGAAGTTTAACAAAGTCAAAGCACAAATCCATCACCAATATCCTTCAGCCAAGGAAGGAAAATGTGATTCAAAGAAAGAAGATCCAAAGACCCTCTCAAATTGGTAGCTTTCCAAAGCAGAACTACACGAGTAAGGAGTCAACAAATGAAGGACCCCATCATATAGAGCTCAAGGGAGACATGGTCATCATAACAAACAAATTTGGAAGTGAAGATCATGAAACGCATCCAAGACTAAGCCTTTCTATCCCTAAACTCTATTTTGTTGCTTATTTTAGATTATGACTTAATGCACATGTTATGCTTTAACATTGAAATTTACTTGTGCCTTTCTAGTCATTATAATGTTTTGAAGCTCAATATGTGAAATCTTTGTGATAAGAGCTTTTTTTTGTTTCACTTTTGTTGTCCAAGTACTCTCACCCCAAGTTTAAATTACTGATAAAAAGGGAGAGAAGAAGTCAATTTATTATTGTTGAGATGCTACATAATGATTATTGCTGTTAGGATGATAATTATTTGACTAGAACTATACTGTTTATAAGAGTTGGTCAATACATTGCTAAATTGCCAAATGAGTGATGACATGTTGTCTCATTTTCATTAACCCCATCTTTGATTGATGACAAAAGGGGGAGAAGAAATGTGATGACAAAATGTGTGAAAATGTGAAATAGCAGTGGAATTCCTCATGCATCTCTGAAAATCCATGTGTATGTCAAGAGGGAGAAATTCCTCATGCATGAATAGAAAATGTGTGAATTTTCTGAAAATCCATGCATATGTCAAGGGGGAGAAAGAACAAAATATGCTATGTGTTTGTTGTACTGCAATTGCTTGATGTAATTGTGATGTTTAATGTGAATGTGCTATGAATGTGTACTGTGAAACTAATTGGTTGCATTTGAAATTTAAAATGATTGTTTTCCAAGATTTTGAAGATGGTTAAGTTGGGATTGTGAAGTTTTTATCATGGTTCTTGACTTGACCTATGACTTTACATTACATCATGAAAACAATTAAATACATGAGTTTTGTGGTTTTGCAAAGCTAAACTAAGTGCTATTGTAGCTATACATATTTGAGTACTTCTATAGTTCATTTGAAAATGCAAAATCACCTTTTCAACTTGTTTCCAAAAATTTGGACTTGAAATTCTGATGCAGACTAAAAATTTGGACGCATCAAGATCTTCTTGTCAAAAATGTCTTTTCTGTTGTTCAAATTGTTTGAAAACTGTTTTAATCCTTCCTATCATATTTGAACAATCTTAGTAAAGCTTATTTTCAAAATTTACAGTTGTTATCTCACATATTTTACATTTTGGATTTGAAATCTTAAAATTCGGATGCATGATTCAAAATTCGGATGCATGTTTCAAAAATTCGGATGCATCCATATTTTGTTGCCAAAAGTTGCTCTTTTGCTGTTCAAATTGATTCAAATATGTTTTAATCTCTTCCTCTATGTTTGAACAACCTTAGGAAAGCTTATTCTCAAAATTTTAAGCTTTCATTTAATCTATTTTAAAATTTGGACTTGATATGTCAAAATTCGGATGCATAGCATCTCAAGTTCAAACTTGTTGAAAAATGAGCACAATCTAAGGGGGAGCAATATTAATCTTTTCTGACCTTTAAAACCTCTCTTAGAAGTTTTCTTAATGCTTAAATGCTATATCTTCTATCCTAGTAGTTGGAAGGAAGGAGGCAAATGGAGGTTGGTTGGGTCATAGGCTCATATTGAGCCATTTGAATGTCAATGTGCTAAATTGGTTATATTCTATCATTGACATTAATACTTCTTTGTACTACATTGTTTAAATCCATCACATTTTGCATCAAAGTTTGTCATCATCAAAAAGGGGGAGATTGTTAGCCCTAAGGGCAAATCATGTAGTTATGATTAGTTTTGATTAATGACAAACATTGATGAGGACTAATATGCTTGTATGTTGTGAGATAGGATTTGTGGATTAAGAAGTTTGAAGTCTCATTGCCTTGAAGCTAAAATGCAAGAACAACTCCAATATATCAAAGTGATTGAAGATTGAAGAGTTTGTTCAAGATATTAGAAGGCTTTGAAGACATGGAGTGTAGGTTGCATGTGCTTAATAGGTAAACTTTGTAAACCCTACACTCTTAAGCCTTGGAATCTATGAGTTGCAATTGAGAGCACAAAACTTGATTTAAATGGTTTCAATGGTTTTGAAGTTACCTAAATTATCAAGTTTTCATAAATGGTTTTGGTACATAAAAGGTCTTTAATGACTTATCTTTAAGGCTAGAATGTTTTCCAACTTGTTTGAATTGATTTGAACATGTTTTGACAAAGTTTGAAAAATTCGGACGCAGTCCAAAAATTCGGTCGTCCGAATTTTGTAGCAAAAGTTTGCTACTATTCTTCCAGAGAAATTCGGAAGAAGATTCGGACGCAGCCAAAAAATTTGGTCGTCCGAATTTTGGCCTTCGAGCATGGTCATCTGTTCTTCCAGAGAAATTCGGGAAGATGATTCGGACGCAGCAGAAAAAAATTCGATCGTCCAGAAAATATTGGACGCAGAATTCGGTCATCCGAATTTTCTAAAACTAGCCGTTACTAGCCGTTGTATAGCCGTTTGAACTGATTTTTGAATTCTATAAAAGCCATAAACTCCATATTTTTTAGTAGAACTTTGAACTTAAGAAATCCTACAAGCTCTAACTTGTTTTACATCAAAATTACTTGAAAAGCTCTCAAATTGCCTTGTGCTCAAAGATTGAAATTCAAGATTCCAAAGGCAACAAAGTGTGAAGGTGAAACATTGTGTAATCATCTACCAACAAAGTGGTAACATCTTACACACTCTCTTTTCTTATCTCAATTGTGTTTTCTACTAGCTAATTGCAAGGTTATCTTGTGACATAAAACCCTTTTGTGGAAGGGTGAGCCATAGACTAGATTAATCAAGGTTGTAGTGTAAAACCCGTGTGAGGGTGAGCCTTGGATTAGAATAGTCTTGAGGTTGTCTTTAGATATAAAATCCATGTGGAAGGGTGAACCTTGTTTGTATAATTACTAGAAGAGGTTGTGAGTGTAAAACCATAGTGTGGTTAGCCTCTTATGTAATTGTTGAATTTGAGCATATAGTGGATTGATTGAAATCCTTGAGTGTGGACTCAAGGTAGTGGATGTAGATCTTGGAGAGATCGAACCACTATAAATCGTGTGTTCATTTGTTTATAGCTTTACTTGTTTACATACTTATGTTATTATTATTTGTTCTTAGTTGTTGATTGATTGGTTGTGAATTTATTGTTTGATCATCTTGTCTCAACCATTAAATCACATATAAACTTAGAGTTTGTAAATTTGAAGAAGAGCTTTTATTAAGGCAAAGGATTTACAAAACAGGAAAAGATTTTGATAATTAGCCTAAGACCTAATTCACCCCCCCTCTTAGGTCTTTCAAAATGTTTGCTAAATGCTTTTGAATGCTTGGAGTTTTCAAGATTTCAAGAGTTACAAAAATTTGCATGTTTATAGCTTTTATAGAATTTGAAAATCTGTTAAAACGTTCATAAAACGGCTAGAAACGGCTAGTTTCAGAAAATTCGGACGACCGAATTTCTTGGCTGCGTCCGAATCTTAGTCCGAATTTCTCTAGATGAATAGTAACCATGCTGAGAACAAAAATTCGGACGACCAAATTTTTTGCTGCGTCCGAATCTTCTTCCGAATTTCTCTGGAAGAACAGTGACCATGCTGAAGGCCAAAAATTCGGACGACCGAATTTTTTGGCTGCGTCCGAATCTTCTTCCGAATTTCTCTGGAAGAATAGTAGCAAACTTTTGCTACAAAATTTGGACGACCGAATTTTTTGGAAGCATTTTCAAACTTTGTAAAATCATTTGAGATATAACTTCAATGAGTTTGAAAAACATTTGATATGTATAGAAAACTTATTTAACCATATATAAGCTTGAAAAACAAGAACATATGAAGTTTACTAACATATCTTATAAAAAGATTCATTCAAAGCCTTTTAAGATCATAAGACTATTTTTATGCTCTCTTATGCATTCAATGATAACCAAGACATGCAAGTGTAGAGTTTACATAGAAATTTACCTAAAAGTTAAATGTACTCTACACTTCAAGTCTTCAATGCTTTTTGATCATCTTTAGAACAACATTCTTCAAACTTCAAATACTTGCTTAACTGAAGTTGTTCTTGAACTTTTGCTTCAAAGCAATGAGACTTCATACTTCTCAGTTTACAGAAACTATCACACAATAATCAAACATTTTAGTCCTCATCAATATTTGTCATTAATCAAAACTACATAATTTGCCCTTAGGGCTAACAATCTCCCCCTTTTTGATGATGACAAACTTTGATGCAAAATGTGATAGATTAAAACAATGTAGTACATAGAAGTATTAATGTCAATGATAGAAAATAACCAATTTAGCACATTGACATACAAAAGGCTCAATATGAGCCTATGACCCAACCAACCTCCATTTTCCTCCTTCCTTCCAACAATTAGGATAGAAGATATAGCATTTAAGCATTTAGAAAAATTTCTAAGAGACGTTTTAAGGTTGTAAAAGTTTAACAATGCTCCCCCTTAGATTGTGCTCATTTTTCAACAAGTTTGGACTTGAGATGCTATGCATCCGAATTTTGACATATCAAGTCCGAATTGTAAAATAAGTGAAATGAAAGCTTCAATTTTTGAAAATAAGCTTTCCTAAGGTTGTTCAAACATAGTGGAAGAGATTAAAACAAGTTTGAATCAATTTGAACAACAATAGAGCACATTTTGGCAACAAAAGATGCATGCATCCGAATTTCAGAACATGCATCCGAATTCTTAAACCTTGCATCCGAATTTTTTAAATCTTAAGTCCAAACTGCAATTAAATTAAATATAAAGAATGCCTAAGGTTGTTCAAACATAATAGAGAGATTAAAACAGATTTAGATCAGTTTGAACAAACAATAGAATACTTTTTGTCAACAAGTTATAACTCATGCATTCAAATGTTTTCATAGAGTTTTCATAGAGTAACAATTCAAGAACAAGTTATTCATTTACAGAAAACACATAGAAAACATCTATAGGATTGAGACATAAGACTCAGAACACATGCATACAGAAAATTCATATACAGAAAATTCATTATCAATTCATATAGAGAAAATTCAAAAATTCATTATCTCATCCCATACAGCAGTTATACAGCAGTTTTTCACACATTTTGTCATCCTCATTTCTTCTCCCCCTTTTGTCATCAGTCAAAGATGGGGTCAATGAAAATGAGATTAACAATTTAACACATAAAGGAAGCTCTCATCACTGAGATTTCATCATTGAGCTTCACTATTACATAAGATGCAAGAAAAATACTGAAGAAGATTATAACATTAGATGCATAACTAAAAATTCAAATAACTTAAAGCAGTAAATAGAATGGAAGAGATGCTTAGTCTTGTGATGTTGATGAAGAGGCTCTGCTAATCCCTTTCTTGATGGCCAAGTGCTTCACTCTTCCTTGGCTAAATGAAATGTGTGATGGTGAGACAATTTCAGCTTGAGCTACTTGGCTTCCTGCCTTTTGTGGTTCTTCATGTACATGTTCTTCTTTTTCTTCTTGTTCAGCCACTATCTCATCATTTCCTCCTTGATCATCCCCATCATCACTGTCATCATCTTTGTCCTTCTTATCTTCCTCTTTATCATCATCTTCCTCATTTCTATCTTGAGACCTAGAGGGTCCTTCACCACTTTGAGTATTTCTCATTAGGATTTCCTCAATGAGTTTCACTCTACTCTCTAGTCCATCTAATTTTCCTAGAACCATTGGAGCAAATGATTCAAAGAACTTATAAATCTTCTCCATTTCCTTGACTTGATTGTTCAAGGCTTCTTGGAATGCTTTGGCTATTATGGTGTCACCTCTAGTTATTCCTTCACCACTTGACTCAACTTCAGTTTCTTCTTCAACTATTCTTCTTTTTGTTGGTGGTTGCTCCCCCTCACTTGAAGTGTCATGCTTTCTTTTTGTCTTCATTTCTCTTGCAAGGTTCTCTTCCTCATCTTCCTTATCTTCATCCTCCTCCTTTTCCTCTTCTACACTTTCTGTCCTTTCCTTTCTTCCTAATCTTTTTGGAGAGGATCCTCTTTTTGTTTTCCATACTCCATCATCATCAAGGATAAGCTGCATTCTCTTAAGGGATTCATCAGTGTATATTTCTCCACTTTTAAAGGCTTGTCCTCTTCCTGGAAGTTTAAAGTTCAAAGGTACCAAAAATGTGCTTGGATTGTTTGGTAAAACTTGTTAGAGTAACTTGTTAGTTTTAAATAAAGATTGTTACTTCTCCCTTATCTATGAGTTATATGCTAATCTAAAAGAAGAAAGGGTACCAAAGATTAAGGGTTTATTCCACTTTAGTACCCTAAAGTAGGGGGTGTTGTCAACTGAGTACCATATCTTTTTAAATTGTCAATCAGGGGTCAAAATGGAACTGAGTATCATATCTTTTTAAATTGTCAATCAGGGGTTAAAATGGCTCGGCCGGCCAATTTAAATCGCCAAAAAATGTGAAAAGTCTTTTCTCCCATTTACTTTTTTCAAAAAATGTGAAAAGGATGAGAATGGGAAGAGAAAATGAGGAAGAAGAAGGAGAAGAAAAAGATGAAGAAAAAGATAAAGATGAAGATGATGATGATGATGATGATAAGGAGGAGGAGACTAACTTTGAACTAGTAGCTACAAGTGAAAGTGATAGTAGTGATGGAGAAGATGATGATGATGATGAGACTAACTTTGAACTAGTAGCTACAAGTGATGCAATGGATGATAGAAGCAAAGGTGGAGATGAGAGCAAAGAAGAAGATGGAGGAAAACAAGAAGAGAAAGGAGAGAGAGAAGAGCAAGTTAGTGGAGAAGGAAGCCTATGAAATGGTTGAGATCGTGAACACATCCTCCACTCCGTTTGGAAGAAGAGAAAAGGGAAGTATCAAAATCACTTGGCTTTGAAAAAGGGCACAAGAAGATTCATGTGGTTGGCTAGTGCCTCACTGCTGAACTACACCAAAATGAAGCGTGCAAGTGATGGACCACTCCATATTAAGCTAAAAGGCAACATGGTGATCACCACCAACAAATATGGAGTGAAGAAGATGATAAGAATTTCGGATGATGTTGATAGCTTAGAAGAAGGATTAAGCCTTCTATCCCTTATCTCTTTAAATATTCATGAGCTTTTTGATGTCTTTTGTTGCTTAACTTATGTTTGATTAGCTTAGTTTATGAATAATTAGTTGATGTATAGTTTAGTTTGTGTTGATTAGTTGTTGGTTAGTTTTTCTCGATTAGAATTTTCTCACATGATCTTACTTGCTATATGTAATTTATGAGCTTTATGAAATGAACTTACTTTAATTGAAGCACAATAATGATTACATAGTATTGAGAGCTTCTATTTTGTAAGATAACTCACTTTACCCACCTTCTTTGATTGATGACAAAAAGGAGAGTGAGTAGTTTGTGCAAAATGTGTATTATGTGGTTTGCATGTTTGTGCAAAATGTGTATATATGTGGTTTGTGTATGTTTGTGCAAAAGGGGGAGGAAATGTATTGCAACATGGTTTTATATGGTTTGATTTTATGTAAGGGAGAGTGAGTATTGCATAATGTTGATTAAAATGTGGATTATTGGTCTTTTACATTGATTGTGGATATTTGAATATTTGATTGATGTTGAATGCTTGGTTGATAAATGATATTAGATGAAGTTGAGGATATTTGTGTAGCTTGGTGACAATTTTACATTTGAATCATGATGGACTTATGTCAATGGATTGTGGATTGATAATAACCTGAGAATTTCTCTATTGGTATTAGATTAGTCGAACTTTTGGGATTGCATATTTGGATATGTGATGTTGGACTTGCTATTCACTATTTTTGGCATCAAGGATTAAACTTTTTCAAATTCAGACTTGGTGCAGTTGGTCCAAAACTACACCAAAATTAATCCTTTTGTTGTCCCACTACAAGAAAAAAGTAATTTTGAAACCAAATCGGATTCAAAATAAGGATTTGAAACAACAGAAAATCAGTTTCAAATATAGTGGTTACTGCTTGATATTGAAACAAAAAAAAATCAGTTTCAATTTTGAAACCGAATATAGTCAGTTTCAAAATTCGCCCAAGAACCAACCCTTTTAACAAATACAACAACCAGTTTTAAAACTACATTGGAATTGATTTGAAACTGAAATTAGAAATTGATTTTAAAAAATGAAGGATAAATACAAAAAAATTACTAGGTCGATCCAGCCTGACCCGGCCAACCAGCCAACTTGGATCAACTGGCTGGATCAGGCACGTGTACGCATGTGCCTGACACGTGGCCATGAGCCCAAGAGGGAACGTGTGTGCACACGCCAATAATTTGGTCAAAAATAGCCCCTTGCATGACTCAAAGTCTGATTGTTGTCGTGGAGAGCATGTGCTCATTCACCAGGCTAAGCTTTTGTAATATTTTTCTGTAATTATTTTATTTATACTATATATGTATATATTATATGTTTTAATCAATAATATGTATTATAATTATTTAATAGGTTATAAACTTATGTTATTAACTTATTAAGTATGTTTAACAATTAATAAAAACATTCGTAATTGTATTTATATAGACAAAACATATTGACATTATATATAATTACTATTTTGCATACTTGTATACTTATACGAGTGTTAAGTATAGATCACTTATATCATATTTGATTATACTTGTATAATAATTAAAAATAAGTATATGTAGATCAACATATATCTTAAACATAAACAGTACATAATAAATACATTATACAATTGTTTACTCGATTATAGATAATGATATATGCACAATCAAAATACAAACATAGACTAATTACATATTGGTCACAATAATTCTTTTAAATTTATCCAAGGTGTAGGATGTCAAATCATAAACCTTAATTATAATCTACAAATCTCAATATTAAATATTGGATTTGGAACAGCTTAGAAATCGATTTGAGACTGGCAATCATATTAGAAATTGATTTGAAATCGCAATAGGGTTTGCAATCGATTTAGAACCGCTCTAGAGTATAGGGTTTAAAAACCGATTAGAGACCAATTGTTTTAAAAAAAACTGATTAGAAACCATTTAGAAACCAAATTTTGAAACCGATTATAAAATTTATTAAAAATAAAAAATACATGGTTTAAATTTTGATTTGAAACCAATTTCTTAATCATAAAAAAGTAAAAAAAAATATTTAATTTTGAAACAGATTAAAAACCACTTAGAAATTGAATTTTGAAATCAATTTTATTCAGTTTCTAATTAGAAACCGATTATAAAATTTATCAACAAATTTAAAATTTTGATTTAGAAACTAATTTCTTAATCTATAAAGAAACAAAAAATATTTAATTTAGAAACTGATTTTGTTTGAAACCTATTAGAAACTGCTTAGAAATTAAATTTTGAAACCGATTTTAATCGATTTCTAATTAGAAACTGATTTAAACATATTATAAAATTTATTAAAAAATATTTGAAACCTATTAAAATCGATTTGAAACTATTTTTCTAGCGGTTAGTGGTTTCAAATCAGTTTTTAATTAGAAATCAATTTTTGCGATTTCAAATTTCAGTTTCAAAATTGCTTTTTTCTTGTAGTGTCCAAACCTTGCAAAATATCTTTAAAATCTCTCCTACCTTAATTGGACAACTTTGAGCAAATTTATTTGATCAGAATGTAGCTAATATCTTATAATTTTTACAACTCTAACTTGCAAATTTGAATTTAGACTTAATCTCTCTTCAAGGCCAAAGTAGTTCAAAAGTGAGCTTAATCTAAAGGGGGGCTTTGCAAGCCATTATTTGTCTTTAAGAACCTCCCTTAGAGATGTTTTTTGATACCTTAATGCTAAATCCTTTAGTATAAAGGAAGGAATGAGGCATATAGAGGTTGGTTGGATCATTATCTCCTCATGAGTTGTGCCATTGTCACTATTCCTTTTTGTTTGTCTTTTTTCCTTTTTTTGACATCTATACTTCTTTATGCCACATTCTTTTAATCCTTTATATTTTGCATCAAAGTTTGTCATTGAAAGACCTAAGAGGGGGGTGAATTAGGTCTTTGGCTAATTATCGAAATCTTTTCCCCTTTTTGCAAATCCTTTGTCTTAATAAAAGCTCTTCTTTAAATTCACAAACTTCAAGTTATATGTGATTTGATGATTAATACAAGATTATCAAACTATAAGACCATAACCAATCAATCAACAACTAAGCATAAATAATAATCACAAGAATGTAAACAAGTAAAGCAATAAGAAAATGAACACACGATTTATAGTGGTTCGATCTCTCCAAGATCTACATCCACTACCTTGAGTCCACACTCAAGGATTTCAACCAATCCACTATATGCTCAAATTCAACAATTACATAAGAGGCTCACCACACAATGGTTTTACACTCACAACCTCTTTTAGTAATTATACAAACAAGGTTCACCCTTCCACAAGGGTTTTATATCTAAAGACAACCTAAAGACCAATATAATCAAAGGCTCACCCACAAACGGGTTTTACACCACAACCTTGATTAATCTAGTCTATGGCTCACCCTAACACAAAAGAGTTTTATGTCACAAGATAACCTTGCAATGAGCTAGTAGAAAAACAGAATTAAAATGAAGAATGGAGTTTGGATATTACCAACACTTCTTGGTAGATAATTACAATTGCTAGCACCACTTCACCTTTGCCTTTGGAATCTTGAATGTACACCTTTGAGCACAAGGCAATTTGAGAGCTTTTCAATTTGATTTGATGTAAAATAAGTTAGAGCATGTAGGATTTGTTAAGTTCAAAGTTCTACTAAAAAATCTGGAGTTTATGGCTTTTATAGAATTCAAAAATCAGTTCAAACGGCTATACAACGGCTAGTAACGGCTAGTTTCAGAAAATTCGGATGACCGAATTCTGCATCCGAATTTTTCGCTTCAAAATTCGGACGACCGAATTTTTTGCATGCGTCCGAATCTTCTTCCGAATTTCTCTGGAAGAACAGTAGCAAACTTTTGCTACAAAATTCGGACGACCGAATTTTTTGTCTGCGTCCGAATCTTCTTCCGAATTTCTCTGGAAGAATAGTAGCAAACTTTTGCTACAAAATTCGGACGACCGAATTTTTGGACTGCGTCCGAATCTTCTTCCGAATTTTTCAAACTTTGTCAAAACATATCCAAATCATTTCAAACAAGTTGGAAAACATTCTAGCCTTAAAGATAAGTCATTAAAGACCTTTTATGTGCAAAAACCATTTATGAAAACTTGATAATTTAGGTAAGTTCAAAACCATTGAAAACATTTAAATCAAGTTTTGTGCTCTCAATTGCAACTCATAGATTCCAAGGCTTAAGAGTGTAGGATTTACAAAGTTTACCTATTAAGCACATGCAACCTACACTTCATGTCTTCAAAGCCTTCTAATATCTTGAACAAACTCTTCAATCTTCAATCACTTTGATATATTGGAGTTGTTCTTGCATTTTAGCTTCAAGGCAATGAGACTTCATACTTCTTAATCCACAAATCCTATCACACAACATACAAGCATATTAGTCCTTATCAATGTTTGTCATTAATCAAAACTAATCATAACTACATGATTTGCCCTTAGGGCTAACAATCTCCCCCTTTTTGATGATGACAAACTTTGATGCAAAATGTGATGGATTTAAACAATGTAGTACAAAGAAGTATTAATGTCAATGATAGAATATAACCAATTTAGCACATTGACATACAAAAGGCTCAATATGAGCCTATGACCCAACCAACCTCCATTTGCCTCCTTCCTTCCAACAACATATAGAAGATATAGCATTTAAAGTATTTAGAAAACTTCTAAGAGAGGTTTTAAAGGTCAGAAAAGATTAACATTACTCCCCCTTAGATTGTGCTCATTTTTCAACAAGTTTGGACTTGAGATGCTATGCATCCGAATTTTGACATATCAAGTCCGAATTGTAAAATAAGTGAAATGAAAGCTTCAATTTTTGAAAATAAGCTTTCCTAAGGTTGTTCAAACATAGTGGAAGAGATTAAAACATATTTGGATCAATTTGAACAACAAAAGAGCACATTTTGACAACACAATATGGATGCATCCGAATTTTAGAACATGCATCCGAATTTTTTAAACTCATGCATCCGAATTTTGACATTCCAATTCCAAATTGCAATAAATTCAATATAATGAAAGTTTAATGTGAAATAAATCTTTCCAAAGGTTGTTCAAACATAATGGAAGAGAATAAAACATATTTGAATCAATTTGAACAACAAAGAAGTACTTTTTGGCAACAAATATGCATGCATCCGAATTTCTGAAACATGCATCCGAATTTTTGGTCTGCATCCGAATTTCAAGTCCAAATTTTTGGAAACAAATTGAAAAGGTGATTTTGCATTTTCAAATGAACTATAGAAGTACTCAAATATGTATAGCTACAATAGCACTCAGTTTATCTTTGCAAAACTACAAAGCTCATGTATTTAATTGTTTTCATGATGTAATGTAAAGTCATAGGTCAAGTCAAGAACCAAGTTCAAGATTTCAATCTCAACTTAACCATATTCCAAAATCTAAGAAAACAACTAAAACCTCGCAAATTATAACACTTTCAATTTAAATTCAAATGAAGAAATGCAGCCAAATATTTTCACATTACTCATTACATATTGCACATCAACATATACACAACACACAACACATTTACAAAGCAAAGCACATAGCACAATTTGTAGTCATTCTTTCTCCCCTTGATATATGCATGGATTTTGAGAAAATTCACACATTTTCTCTTCATGCTTGAGGAATTCCACTGCTATTTCTCATTTTCACACATTTTGTCATCACATTTCTTCTCCCCCTTTTGTCATCAATCAAAGATGGGGTTAATGAAAGTGAGACTGCATGTATCACATATAAGCGATGATATGGACTAATCCTCATTTGGCAATTTAGTAATATATTAGTCAATTCTCATAAACTGTATATTGGCAATATTCAGCAATTCTCTAGTCAAATAATTATTATCCTAATAGCAATAAGCATTATGTAGTATCTTCAATAATAATACAATAAGCAATATATTATCAACTTCTTCTCCCCCTTTTTAGTAGCAATTAAACTTGGGGTGAGTGTATTTGGACAACAAAAGGGAAAAAGAAGCTCTTATCACAAAGATTTTACATATTGAGCTTCAAAACATTATAATGACTAAAAAGGCACAAGTAAATTTCAATGTTAAAGCATAACGTGTGCATCAAGGAATAAACTAAAATAAGCATCAAAATAGAGTTTAGGGATAGAAAGGCTTAGTCTTGGATGCGCTTCATGGTCTTCACTTCCAAATTTGTTTATTATGATGGCCATGTCTCCCTTGAGCTCTATATGATGGGGTCCTTCATTTGTTGTGCTTTGGAAAGTTACCAATTGAGAGGATCTTTGGATCTTCTTCCTTTGAACCACATTTTCCTCCTCCATTGGCTGAAGGAAATTGGTGATGGATTTGTGATTTTACTTTGTTAAACTCCCTTCACCTCCTTCTTCTTGCTTGTTCTATTGAGCTTTACCCCTTTGTTCTTCATTCTCATGCTCTTCTTTTTATTGGGATGCTTCACTGCCTTTTCCTTAATCTTAGTCTTCTTCTTTAGCAACAAATTGATAGCCATCTCAATTTTCACTGTCATTACTATCATCCTTATTGTTGCCATCTCCTTCCATATTTTTTTTTTACTCTAGTTTCTAAATCACCAAATTTGCCAAGAATTGTTAGAGCAAAGGACTCAAAGAATTTGTCCATCTCCTTCATTTTCTTTACATAGTTGCTCAATGTCTCTTGAAACACCTTGGAAACTCTTCAAATAGTCTTCTTTTGTGGAAGGTTGCTCCCCCTCACTAGATGAGTCATGTTTCATTTTAATTTCCTTTCTCTAGCAAGGATTTCCTCTTCATCCTCTTATTCTTCATCATTTTCTTCTTCCTTCTTTTTCATTACTTTCTTCCTCCTTTTCTTCATCATTGCTAGCATCTCTTCTATCACCCCTTAGAGGAGTTTTTCTTCTAGCCCTTCATACATTTTCATCATCAAGTATTCAAGGAATTCTCTTTAGTGAGTTGTTGGTGTAGACTTCTTCACTCTTTATTGGTCAACTACTACAAGACAATTGCACTTGGAGATACTTGAAAACCTTGGTAAACAATTTGCTATGTGGCAAAGCCTTACGTTCGGTTCTTCTAGCTGCCATTATATTCTTTAGCACTATATATCCAAAATTCAATTTTCTTTTCTTATGCATGGCTAGCATAATTACAGCATACATATTATCAACATAAGATTTGTTCCCAAAGTATGCAATAATCAAGGTAGTAAGCATGTGATGCAAAATTCTTTCACTATCATAAAAAAGCTTTTATCTCTCTCTCCTTTCTAGTCTTGAGGCTTCTTATCATTTATATATAGGCATTCTCAATTCTTTCATGTGAGTATAACTCACTTATAAAACAATGTCCCCAGAAGAATAATGCCTAAACCCAACATCCTCAACATCACAAATTCTTTTGAGCAATGCATTATCAATCTCAAAAATTAACTTGTGATATTTTTGAAGAATACTACTAAATAGCTTTTATTACCAACTTGCTTAACTCTTTCTTCCTTAATATTTGCATAAACTTCATAAACTAAGGAAGGCAATAGCATTCATCAAACATAAGCAAACTAGTCCAACTCATATCATTTAAAAATGAGAGTATATTACCCATTTCGAATAGTTTGATGACATCCACCTTGTGGCTTGGATTTATCTTATGGTTCCTTTGTGCCCAATCATCAAGTTCAGTAGTAGCCTCCACTGTGACAAATCTATCCAGCCATGACATGCTTTGAGGAACATGAACCTTCCTTGGTTCATTGATCACTAGTCCTCCTTCTCACTTCTTTTGCTTTCCCTTTCCTTTTCTCATGCTAGGCTTCTTTGTCCTCACCTGGAGCTACAACACTTGAATACACTCATTAGTTATTGAATTTTGAAATCCCTAAGCTTCTTCTAAGATTGGTCAAACCTTTCTTCGGCCAATGGCTTAGTAACGATATCAATGAATGCAAACATGCTTTAAATAAGTATTATCCTTAGTAGAATTATATCTAATGAGATGAAGTTTGATCTCTATATGCTTTGTCCTAGTTTGTTGAATAGTATGATGGTCAAATCTATTGCATTAGTGTTATCACATAATATAGCCACACATTTGAAATATAGACCATAATCACTTAGAGTATTAATAAGGTAATAGAGAATGTGTTTAACCACAATCAAATGAGATTCTATAGGACAAGATGAAATCTAGCACACAAGCACATGACAAACATAATATTGTTTCTACTTGCTATCAAATAGAGTTGACTACTCCTATGAAACCTTTTTATTCTTGTCAAGCATGGTTGATAAACTTATGGAAGTGCTTATACCTTAACTTGATTCATGAAAGTGCCATCCTTGGTTTGCTTGATTTGTGGGCCAAGAAAGAAATTAAGTTTTCCTATCATGCTCATTTCAAATTTACTTTTCATTAACTTGGAAAATACATCACAAAGTGAAGTATTAGAAGCACCAAAAATTGTATCATTTAATTGGACAACTTATAGATCATTGTTACAAGAGGTTTTTATGAAAATAGTAGTGTTAACCTTTCCTCTTGAAAATCCTTTTGAAAGAAGAAAATCACTCAATTTTTCATACCAAGCTCTAGGAGCTTGTTTTAAATCATACAAAGCTTTGGATAATTTTGAAAACATGTTTAGGAAACTTTTCATGATCAAAACCGGGTGGTTGTTCCACATAAACTTTTTCCTCAATAGAACCATTTAAAAAAGCACTTTTGACATTCATTTGAAATAACTTAAAGCAAGTACAAGTCAAAATCATTCTTATGGACTCAAGTCTAGCATTCGGAACAAAGGTTTCATATCATAATCAATTTCCTCTTCTTGATTGAATCCTTAGGCAACAAGTCTAACCTTGTTTCTAACAACTTCTCCGGATTCAATAAGTTTATTTCTAAAAACCATTTAGTTCCAATAATAGAATGATCATGAGATTTAGGAATATCCAAAATATTGTATCTTTCAAATTTATTTAAATCCTCTTGCATACAAATAATCCAAAAATCATCACACAATGCATCATCAATACTTTAGGCTCATATCCAATAAAAGAATAAAGTTATTGATAAAGTACCGCCTTATTTTTACTCCTTGGGAGATATCACCAATGATTTGCTCCTTAGGGTGGCCTCTTGGATATCTTAAGTTCTTTGAGAGCTTTTGGTCACCACTATGTTGATCATTTTGTTCAATCATTTCTTGCTCATTGGTATGATCCTCCAAAGTTGGTGCTTGAAGATGAGCTTGATATTCATTCATAGATGTACCTACATCATCTTCATCTTTTCTTTCCCAAGTGAATGTAAGATTCATCAAAAAATAAACATGAATGGTTTCCTCATCATATAAGATTCTTTTCATTTTAAACTCTATAGGCCTTTTTTTTTTTGTTAGAAGAATAGTTAAGAGATATATCTACATCCAATTTTCTATCAAATTTAAATAAGTTTTCACAAGTATTCAGAATAAGACATTTATAACCAAAACATTTAAAATATGCAGCTTGAGGAGTTATATAAAAGAGAAATTCCAAAGATGGTTTTCTTCAAAATGATCTTAAAAGAATTCTATTTATCATAGCATGTGGGGTTTAAGGCTTTGGCCCAAAAAATATTTTTTGAAGAAGAATTTTCACAAAGCATAGACCTAGCCAATTTTTGCAAAGTTCAAAATTTTCTTTCAATAACACCATTTTATTGTGGAGCTTTTTGCAGTTGAAACAATTATATGAAATTCAATTTTCAAAGCAAATTTTGTAAAGACTTTGTTGTAAAATTCTCCCATTGTCACTTGTGAAACACTTCTCCAATTTTCAAGGGAGGTTTGAACCTTTTTGAATAATTTTACAAACTTATGAAACACTTAATCTTTTTTGAACAATGAATAATGCTAAAAATGAATATTTAGAAATCATCAACTACTAGTAAGGCATACTTCAAGTCATCAAAACTAGAGTTCCATATAAGTCCAAAACAATCCATTTGAAGAAGCTCAAGATGTTTTGAGGTCTAAAATCATTTTCATGGGTTTGAAAGATTCTTTTGTTTGTTTTCCATATGGATAAGTATCTCAAAGACAATTTTCTCAAAACACATTTTTTAGCAATCCTCTAACTAAATCTTGATAGAAAAGTTTGTTCAACAAATCCATGTTCACATGACCAAATCTTTTATGCCAAGAAAATCATTATCATAAGCAGCAAGACATTCAAGCTTATCAAGATAAAACACATATTCAAAAATTTGTAAGTGATTGATCAAAATCACAAAATATCATTTTGTCATATAAGTTCGGGCGATCGAACTTATGGTCTACATCCAAACTTCATGTCCAAACATTTTGTAAAGTTTCATAAATATGTTTTTTGGCCAAGCATATGCATAGATATTCAATCATAGCTATATTAATCATTTTATCATGACATATAATCAATTTCAAGAACATATCTACCATGAATTCAATCTCATATCATCAATGTTACCTAATCAACTTCATAAAAGCAATTGATAAGTTATGGTTGGCAAATTTTCAAAGCTAAACAAAATGGATTCTCAACTGAAACTTTGCATGTTAGAATTTTAACTTCTTATTCATTGTCACACAATTGACTAATGCTAATCAAGTTATAGTTCAAATCAGCAATAAGCCACATTTGTTTAAAAAGAGGAACATTTACCAACATTGGTTACTCCAAGAATTCTTCCTTTCTTCTTGTTTCAAAAATAAATCCTTCATCGGTTGCTTTGACCTTGATTATGAATGAGATGTTGTCTGTTATTCTTTAAGCCAACATCATCAATATGCCATTTAGTGGTGCTTGAGTTTGAATTGGAGAGTACCTGCAATAAAGAAGAGGAAGTTTCCTTTGGTACCCATACTTTCTTGGGTCCGTGAGGGTTAGTAATATTTCCCTTAACTCTCCAAATGGTTTTTACACCATTCTCTACTTTTCTTTTAACATAACATTTGGTGACTTTATGTCCATGTTTTCCACAATAAGTACAACAAGTATGATGCATGGAAGTAGAAGTAGCTCTAACAAAGAATTTGTTATATTTAGGCACATTGTTTACATAATTGTAACCAAGACCATTTTTGACAAGGAGAGATCTTTGAGCTCCAAGAATTTTATCAAGATTGTCCCTTCCTTTTATAAATTTTTCAATACATGATGTAAGTTCATCAACCTTCTTTTTCAAAGTCTCATGATCAACAAGCATTCTTTCAAGAGACAAAATCTTTTCACAAAGAATCTTATTTTCAAGGGACATATTTTGTAAAGAGACATTTAAAACTTCTTTTTTCAATATTCAAGCATTCAATAGAATCAAGAAGCTTTTTATTTTCACAAAACAATTTTGAATTCTCATTCAATAAATCATTAATTTTGGTTTTCATTTCCTTATTCCTTTTTGAAGCCTTCGTTAATTCTCCATACATCTCAACAAGTAATTCACTAGGATCATCAATATCATCAACATCATCATCACAATAAGTAGAGGTAGAAGGAGTGGATTGTACCTCATCATTTATTGACATAAAACACATATTGGCTCTTTCCTCATGTGTTGCTTGAAGAAGACTCCACATGTCGTGAGCGGTGTCACATTCACTCACTCTATTGTATTCATTCTCGTCCAATGCACAACTCAAGATATTCATTGCTTGGTAGTTTAAGGTTATCTTTCTTGAGTCGTTTTCATCAAATTCCTCCATAGACTTTTGTTCCCTTGTAATTCCATCAGCTTTTATTCTCATAGGAACATAGGGACCTTTCTCAATGATACTCCACAAATCATAGTTAATAGAACAAATAAAAATTCTAATTCTAGATTTCCAAAATGTAAAATTAGAACCATCAAACAAAGGAGGTCTATTTGTAGAGGAACCTTCCATATAAGGCAAATTTGATAAACTAGCCATAAAATCTTTACTTCTAGGTTGTTAGACCTTAACAAGAAGACCTTGCTCGATACCAATTGAAAGACCTAAGAGGGGGGTGAATTAGGTCTTTGGCTAATTATCGAAATCTTTTCCCCTTTTTTGCAAATCCTTTGTCTTAATAAAAGCTCTTCTTTAAATTCACAAACTTCAAGTTATATGTGATTTGATGATTAATACAAGATTATCAAACTATAAGACCATAACCAATCAATCAACAACTAAGCATAAATAATAATCACAAGAATGTAAACAAGTAAAGCAATAAGAAAATGAACACACGATTTATAGTGGTTCGATCTCTCCAAGATCTACATCCACTACCTTGAGTCCACACTCAAGGATTTCAACCAATCCACTATATGCTCAAATTCAACAATTACATAAGAGGCTCACCACACAATGGTTTTACACTCACAACCTCTTTTAGTAATTATACAAACAAGGTTCACCCTTCCACAAGGGTTTTATATCTAAAGACAACCTAAAGACCAATATAATCAAAGGCTCACCCACAAACGGGTTTTACACCACAACCTTGATTAATCTAGTCTATGGCTCACCCTAACACAAAAGAGTTTTATGTCACAAGATAACCTTGCAATGAGCTAGTAGAAAAACAGAATTAAAATGAAGAATGGAGTTTGGATATTACCAACACTTCTTGGTAGATAATTACAATTGCTAGCACCACTTCACCTTTGCCTTTGGAATCTTGAATGTACACCTTTGAGCACAAGGCAATTTGAGAGCTTTTCAATTTGATTTGATGTAAAATAAGTTAGAGCATGTAGGATTTGTTAAGTTCAAAGTTCTACTAAAAAAATCTGGAGTTTATGGCTTTTATAGAATTCAAAAATCAGTTCAAACGGCTATACAACTGGCTAGTAATCTAGTTAGTTTTAGAAAATCTGGATGACCGAATTTTTTTGCATGCGTCCGAATCTTCTTCCGAATTTCTTCGGAAGAACAAGTAGCAAACTTTTTGCTACAAAATTCGGACGACCGAATTTTTTTGTCTACGTCCGAATCTTCTTCCGAATTTCTCTCGGAAGAATAGTAGCAAACTTTTTGCTACAAAAATTCGGACGATCAATTTTTGGGATCAAGCGTCCGAATCTTCTTCCGAATTTTTTCAAACTTTGTCAAAACATATCCAAATCATTTCAAACAAGTTGGAAAACATTCTAGCCTTAAAGATAAGTCATTAAAGACCTTTTATGTGCAAAAACCATTTATGAAAACTTGATAATTTAGGTAAGTTCAAAACCATTGAAAACATTTAAATCAAATTTTGTGCTCTCAATTGCAACTCATAGATTCCAAGGCTTAAGAGTGTAGGATTTACAAAGTTTACCTATTAAGCACATGCAACCTACACTTCATGTCTTCAAAGCCTTCTAATATCTTGAACAAACTCTTCAATCTTCAATCACTTTGATATATTGGAGTTGTTCTTGCATTTTAGCTTCAAGGCAATGAGACTTCATACTTCTTAATCCACAAATCCTATCACACAACATACAAGCATATTAGTCCTTATCAATGTTTGTCATTAATCAAAACTAATCATAACTACATGATTTGCCCTTAGGGCTAACAGTCATATTAAAAAAGCGGGAGATTGTTGGCCCTAAGGGCAAATCTTGAAATTTTGATTAATGATAAACATTGATGTAGACTAATTTGAGTAACTTGCGTGATAGGATTTTTGGATTGAAGAAATAAAGCGATCACATTGCCTTAAAGCTAAAGAGAAACAAGGACATCCCAAATGAGGCTAAAAGCTTGAATATTGAATATTGATTAACCAAAACCCTACACTATTGGATATTTAAAGCCTTCAATAACTAATTTTCAGAGCTTTGAAACTTGATTTTATTAAGTTCAAATTAGTTTTGCAAAATTTGGAATAGTTTGAATTTCGTATCACCACTTTGGACATACGAATGTATTTTATGATGTTGAAATTTTAGAAAAATATGAACGATCAATTCGGACTTGGATATCCAAATTTGGTTAACTAAATTGGTTTGTACACCAAATCAAACTGAGAAATTTGGACGACCAATTCGAATACAGAATTCCTGATTTGATAGACAAAATTGCGCGTGTTCTGTTTCAAAAATTAGTCATTCTTAGCCAAATGGGTAGATACAAGCATTTCCAGCACATTATGTCTTCTACCTTTTGGAATAGAATCACTCTTTGAAGCACTTTGAACTTTTAAGAATCTTTGAATAAAATAGTTTAGAAACAGGAAGAGCGATCCAAAGCAAAAATTCTGCTGTAAAATGAAATTTGTAAACATTTAGTTAAAAATGTAAAGTATCATTCAAATAATGACTAGTTTTTGACATTGAATTGCACATTGAATTGCAGAAACTCGGACGTCCGAATAAGGGTAGGAGCTTCTGACTTTACTTCCGAATTTTACTAAAAAGATGTTAAGCTGAAATAAACTAAGTTCGGTGTGTGAAATTTAGAGCTAGGCGTCCGAGTTTTCTAAACTCAGGCATACTCACCCGACTTCCAAATTGAGCTATTCCAACCGTTCTTTCCAAGTCATTACTTAGGTAAGAAAATGATGAGAATCAAGTTACACATGTATTCAAGCATCACCAAAATCAAGACGGACAGTCTGTGTTCAATGGCAATGTGGACATCTTTAACATTTCAAACAAAGACTTAGATATTTCCAAGATTTTAGAATGGTATAACTTGTTTAAATCATAGTTTGTACAGTCCCCCAAATTGTGGAAATGAATTTAGCTTTCTAGATTTCAATCCAGCTTCGACACTGTTTAATAAATGGACCATAACTTCAGTTCTAGTAACCAAATGAGATGATTCAAGATGTCCTAGAAATCTGAGACAATTATCTACAAATTTTATGAAGGAAGAAAGAGCTAGATCGGCTTTGTTTGATACCCGGTTATGTCTGAAAATCGGCATCACTACTGAGCCAACCAGCATGCCCATTTTGTTAGCTATCTGGTTTTGGATGATTTCTTCGAGTTTATTGACCTTTTATGATCTTATATCATGCAATTAAGTGGGATGTGATCGCAAGATGATTTGTAATTAGTTTAGCTAATCTTTTAGAGTTAAAAACTAATAAATACCTCTCTTTCTCAAGAGAGAAAACATAACTTGAATGTTATGAAAAATTGAATGAAATTTGTGAGTTGTGAGATCTTCTCTTCATCTTTGGTTCCTCAACCATTGTCTATCAATTCCAAAGGATTCATCAAGCTTTGTGTTTAAATTCTAGGGTTCTTGAATAATTATATTCAAGCGACTTTAGGGATCTCCTAAATTCCTTAATGTAAAGGCCCTAGTTGTTTTGTTCCTCTAGGGTTATTAGCTTAGGTCCTAGGTCGTAATTAGGAGGTCCTAGTTCCTTCTATCTATTCTAGGGTCATCTAATTTAGTTGGGAATATAGTGATACTCGGTGGGAGCATCCTGGAGCTATGTTCTTCAAGGATTGCTTCATTGTGTTTGAGTGGTGCTTGAAGAAAGATCTTAGGTAGTGATTGAGCTTTAAAAATCAAATATGGGGAGCTCATATCAAAGTGGTACCGAAGCAAACTTCAAAATCCACAGGGTCTTCTGCTTATTTCCCCATTTATTTCGTTGATACAAAATGTTTGAAGAAAAGCCCAAAAGAAAGGAGGCAAAAGAAAAGCTGAAAATTCCACTGTTTTTATGACTCAAAAATTAAGTTGAAAGGTGATGTAAAATTGAATTCTATGATGTGGGTTCAGGCTCTTAGTGACTATATATGTGTTAGGAATCAAACGGGACCACCAAAGTGAATTTATGGCTTTGTAGGCGTTGGAATTGTTGATTCTTTCTCACTTGCCAGAAATTCCCCTATTTTTCCTGCTTAATAGTAATTTTTGTATTTCTTGTTTTTGCTTTGTTTTCTATTGATTTCTAGATTGAAATTTCTACTTTCTTGTGAATTCATTGTTTAAAGGTGATCTTATTTCATTGACTCTTTTCCCTTGAAATTTCTTTGAAAACTCTTACCTTCCAAGTGTTCAATAAAATTTCTCTTTGAAAATATTTCTTGATTTAAGATCCTTGGATGTTTATATGCTTTGTATGGTCATCTTAGGAGAACTGTAGACACGTTTGAGGTTCAAAAAGAGGGGTTGAGTGAAAGAAAAAGGCAAGAGGGTGAGCTTATTGTAAAAAGAGCTTAAAATTTCTTTGAAAACTCTTACCTTCCAAGTGTTCAATAAAATTTCTCTTTGAAAATATTTCTTGATTTAAGATCCTTGGATGTTTATATGCTTTGTATGGTCATCTTAGGAGAACTGTAGACACGTTTGAGGTTCAAAAAGAGGGGTTGAGTGAAAGAAAAAGGCAAGAGAGTATACAAGAGTGAAGAGTGTTGTTCTTTTGAGAGTAAACACTGAGGGGATGCGTGAGGACGTTCTACTTTGTTCCCAGTAACTTTCGTTGCAGGTATATTGTCATGACTTAAAGAAACTATTGTGATTCAAGGTGGGCGTATGAACATGAGTACAGGAGTTGTTATGGTAATGTGCCTTATGAGGGGTACAATGATTGTGTTTGTGAGGAAAATGCTTATGGTGGGTATGGTAGCAGGGCTTATGGTGCGAGAAGGAATTACTACAAAAACTATGAAGCGGAGTGAATATAGAGGGTATTGTAGAAATGATCATTATAGAAGGAGAGATTATGGAAGGGATGATAGTGGAGGATAGAAGGAGCCATGAAGAAGAAGTGTGGTGGAGAGATGAGAATTCGTCATATAGCTCCTATATGATGGAAAAGCATCAAAATGTTTGGAATCCTCTCTGGAAGAAAATTTATGGAGTAGTTATAAGAGGGATAGGTGTTACAGAATTGCAGAGGAAAGAGTGAAGGGGAAGAGTTGTGTTCCTTGTTTTGAATATGAGAAATATTAGGAATCTTTCCAAAAACTTAAACAAGGTTCAAGGAATGTGGATGAGTATTATAAAGAGTTGAGGATAGCCATGCGAACATTAGGAGTTGAGGAAGGATGAAAAGACTACCATGGCTAGGTTTATGCGTGGGTTGAATGAAGATATTGCCAAGGTAGTTGAGCAACACGCCTACAAGGACTTGAGGGATATGGTGGATATGACCTTAAAGGTAGAGGAGAGGCAAAAAGGGAAGGTATCCAAGGAGAGTGAAGAAAGAAGGAAGTCACCGAAAGAAGAAAATGAGAAGGGAGTGTTCAAAAGGAAGAAAGTAAGTAAGCAAAAGCATGATGAATGTCCGAGAGGGAAAGAAGAGATAAGGATAAAAGGAGTGAGCGCACAACATAAGAAAAAGCAAGAAAAGAAACGAGTAAGATGAAGAAAGTGAGAAAATAAGATTTCCATTGTCAACTAAAGAAGGAGAGAGGACATGAATGGGAAGATATTGGAAAGGAAAAGTCCAATCAGAAAGCTATGCCTATCTTGGACGAGGAATGTGGGCAGAAAGATAAATAAAAAAACGAGAGAATAAGTGTGATTTAAGAAAATGAGGGATCAAAACAAGAGGTGAAGAAGAAAGTGAAGAAAAGGAGAATACAAGAGAAGAGGTGTGCTTTGAAAATCATGAGAAGGGAAGAAGAGCAAGAATGACTTCGCAAAAGAACAGAAAGTGCTAGGATTTGAGAGGAAAGAACAAGGGATTTTGAAGTTCCTTGTAAAAGAAAAGGAGTGTGATTATGATTATATTGCAAAACCACCTATGAACTCAGTTCTTAGTGATGTGTTTGTTTCGTAACAAATCTGACCATTTCTCTTCTAGGTTTTCTCCATGTGTGCAGGACTTTGAGACTACAAACAAGAAGGATGGAAGAAATCTTTCCTTCAGGCTCTTCAAGCCATGTCTAAGCATCTTTCCTGGATCTCTTAATTTGTGCTTTAAATTTTACTTTAAGGAAGTGAAGTTGTTTTTACCTTTTGCTCCTCTTGTGGTTCCTTGTATTTATACTACTTGTGGTTCACTTATTCAAGGTGTTCATTGGGATAAGTGGCTAATTGTTGATAAAAGTTCTCTTAAGCTAAAAGATTTTACATATGACGTACTAGTTAACGGAGATTATGTGATGAACATATGTGGTTATCTTGATGATAGGAGACGTCAAGGAAATATCTATGAATGCTTGTTAAGCTGTCATTGTGATGAATTAGTGATGATGCAATGCTTTAAGAAGAAAAAACTCTTGTTGCGTGTTTCATTTGACTATTGTTACTTTCTTAATGAGTCCTTGGAGCCTATTTCATTGGTTTATTGGTAAAAATTCTTATGGTGAAAGGCTTGGAAACTATTTCTTATTTTAAGAGGTTTCAAAGACGATGAGAATTTATGAGGTTTTCCATGTGCTTGATTTGATACCACTTCTTGTTGCATTCTTCATAATGTGAACATCTTGAGATTTGTACTTGACAAGAGTTGGACATACCATTTACTATTTAAGGAATAATTGCTTAAAGGAATTTGTTATTTAAGTGCTTAATTGATTATGTACTGAAGTACCAAGTTGTTTGAATCATAACTTTGCTATTAAACATGGTGGTTATGTGGAGTATTTTGGAAAACATCTTCAAAATCTTGTTAGTATAGTATTGTCAAATCTTATTCCATGAACAAAATGTGCATGCTTTGGGGTGAAATAATGTGGAAAGCAAGAGTTTGAGAGCAAGTATTTTAGACTCTGAAATGGTGCTGAAGGTTCTCAATTTTGATAAGATTCTAGGGTCTTGAAATTGCTTATTGCTTAGTGCTTGAGTCCTTTAGCCCTTGGATTACTTATTGTAATCCCTTTTTTTACATGCCCTAATTTTGATGATTCTTGTTCTACAAATCTCACCTATATGCTCATTACGTGTATCGATTTAACAGGTTTACATTCGAGAATGAATCCTTTAGAAGAAAGAGGAGATGATGAGAATCAAGTTATACATGTATTCAAGCTTCTAAAGGCCAAGACAAACAGTATTTGTTCCATGGCAACTTAGACATCTTTAATGATTCCAAACAAAGACAAAGCCTTCATGACATTTGTAGAAGACATCTCTAGGATTCTAGAATTATATAACTTGTTCAAATTCGAGTTCGTTTGGTCTTCCGAATTGTGGGATGAATTCATTCTTTCTAGACTTCGGTCCAGCTTAGACACTGTTTAGTAAATGAAACATAACTCGAGTTCTAGACATCCAAATGAGATGAGTCAAGATGCTTTAGAAATATAACACAATTATCCACAACTTTTATGAAGAAAGCAAGAGCAAGATCGGCTTTATTTGATACCAGATTTTTTGTCTGGAAACCGGTATCACTATTGAGTCAATCAGCATACCCTATTTTGTTAATTCCCAGGTTTTGGACGAATTCTCTTAGTTTTATTGACCTTTTATGATCTTATCATGTAATTAAGTGGGCTTTGAATCCAAGATGATTTGTAATTAGTTTAGCTAATCTTTTAGGGTTGAAAACCTATAAATACCTCTTTTTTCAAGAAAGAAATCATAACTTGAATACAATAAAAAATTAAATGAAATTTGCAAGTTGTGAGATTTTCTCTCCATTTTTTGTTCCTCAACGATTGTTTATAACTTCCAAAGGATTGATCAACCTTTGCGCTTAACTTCTAGGATTCTTGAATAATTATATTCAAGGGACTTCAGAGATCACCTAAATTCCTTAATATAAAAGCCCTAGTTGCTTTGTTCTTCTAGGGTTGTTGGCTTAGGTCCTTTGTTGTGATTAGGAGATTCTAGTTCAATCTTGCTGTTTTAGGGTTGTCTATTCAATTGGGAATACTTAGATACTCATGGGGAGGTTCTTGGTGCTCTTCAACAGTTGCATCATGGTATTCGAGTGGTGCTTGAAGTAAGATCTTGAGTGGTGATTGAATTTCAAAAAATCAAATAAAGGGAAGCTCATTTAAAAAAATGACATAAATCTACTTGAATGTATTCAAAATTAGCTCAGGCTAAAAAGCTCAACCAAAATTTGACATTTGAAAGTTTTTACCGAGTATGGTCATGTTTTCCCACAACAAGACTTACATGATCTGGTTTTTGGATGGTGGTTCTGCATATAGACATAATGTTTTTTGGTTTGAGATCATTAAAGAAATTATGTTAAACCAAAGGGAGTTATTGACCACAATGCCTAGGTTTCAATTTGAGTGTTGAACCCTATTTCAATGATGTCATTTGAAATAGCATCATTGAGAGTAATAAATTCATAATAAATGACATTATTTTTTTTTCTTTTTTAGCTACAACAAATCATTCAAAGGCCTCGAGCTCTTTTGACTTACAACCTCCATTGCCGCAAACATATTACCTTTCAATCTGAGGGCCACTTTGCAAAGTTCAACTCTTAAATAAGAAAAATATGTTGGTCCACCTGATCTTCATTAATTATAAGTTATAAAAATTTGGACTCTTTAACGAAGCGGTAGAACGTATATGCATATGAGACTCGTTTAAAAACCGCAAACTTAGCCAAGGCTGAGAAAGCTACCATTCTGTGCGCAAGAGACATAAGTAAGGCTCAATAAATGGTTAGTTGAATTGAGGTACCATATCTTCTTTAATTTTAATATTTGAACTTTATTTTGAAACTCCTTAATATTAGCTTTTTGTTGAACCAAGTGTCTTGGTTGATGTGCTCTTTATTTTTATTTTTAAATTCTATTTTGGACCACTTTAGTTTTGATTAAGTTGTTTTTTCTCTCATAAACGTTTTGGCCCAAGTTGGTTTACATTGAATTTTTTTTTCCAAAACTAAGAATAAAATAATCTAGACCTCCCTTTGGGGAAAAAAAAGCAATCAAGACCTTTTGAGAAAAGGGGGGGGGGAATCTCTTTCCTAATATAAATAAATCTTGGCTCCGTCACCTACATTGAGGTCACTGCAGCATAGCATAAGTTCGGATCCTCTTCCCCATCCTCAAATTCCCCTGTCATCTTCTCTCCCACTCTCTTATGATGTTGTTCAACAATAACTTTTATTATTTAAAAATTTAATAAAATATAAAACTACGTAGTAAATGAGAAAACTTAAGAGATATAGAATTAATAACTTAGACAAGTGGAAGAGATATTTGAGGAAGATCAAGAATAGTGAGTGTACGTCACAATGACAATAATTTGATATATTTATACTATATTAAAAAGTATGGATAGGGATCATAAGGATTTAAACTTAGTTATTTCTTCCTTTTTTGGATTGCTTAAAATGCTCTTAGAAAAATAAATTATTATTATTTTGAATGACTAACCATAGGACATTAAAAGCACATAACGTGTACAAATATAATTATTTATATAAATTCATCATTTAAAATCTAATTTAATTACAATTATTTGGGAGTTACATAAAGAGTAATAAAAAATAAGAGTTATTTAGGAGTTACATTAGTTAAAGAAAAGTACTCTTTTATTTATTTTTAGGAAAAGAATAGTACTCTATTAGTTTATTATTTTTGTTATTGTTATTTATATTACTATTAGCATTATTAATAAAAATTTAAATCATAAGTGCTATGTTGGAGTTACATGAGTTAAAAGATGAATAAATAAAAAATAATAATTATACATAAAGAATTAATAGAAAAGTTCTTAACTAGGTTTTTAACTACTAAGTAATAATATTTTAACTCCTCTATTTAAGTTACAAATTTTTTTCTAATTCAAAAATATAATGTAATAGAAGATATAAATGGATCATATAGCCTCTACAGAATACATTATATAATTAATACTATTATTGAAATATTATACGAATAAAATAATTTAATATACTTTAACTTCTACCTTTATGAGAACAAGAAGAAGAAAAAAGAAAAAATAATGTTATTTTATAATAAAAAATACAATGAATAATTATAATTACTAAAACTCAAATGCAAATATATTTAATGAAAAATAAAAAATATAATAGCATGAATATAAAAATAAAATATTAATATTTTAAAAAATCAAATAAATATAAAAAATAATTATATTGAATAAAAATCTCTTTCACTTTTAAAATATTTAACTGAACCATAAAAAGAACACTTTTTGTGCTAGTCATAAAAAAACATAATAATAAAAAAGAACACTTTAAATCTTGATGAAAGTCTATTATTCCTTGCATCATAGGTGATGTTGTGCCTTAAAATCCTAATTGCCATGGTTCCACACTTCCATTGCATCACAACGAAAATTTTTATTATAAAAATAATAACGCCAAACGATTTGGCGTCATTTATTTTTAGATTATAATTATTTTTTAGATGACGCCTTTTGGGAATGTGTCATTGTTTGATGGTGCGTTCTCAAAAGGCGTTATACCTATATACGAAACATCTCACCATAACAAGGTCATTTCAGTGCCGTTTATAAAAAACGAGGCCAAAGAGGGTAAATACCCGACATTTGAAGCAGGAATAGAGAGACTTGACCAAAATGTCATTTTGACGTTTTCTAGGATCAGAAGGAAGAGCTTGGAGCTACTGAGATTGATCTATGAGACAGTAGAGCAGCCGGAATATGCTGGAATGAAATTGATCGATAATTTCCCTGAATTATGGTAATAGATTATTCCGCCTAGGTGCCAGCAATTGACTGAGGAGCACTCTTCCGTTAAGTAAGCATGATGCCTCCTCTTGGCTCCCTTAGGTTGCAGGGCCGGTCTCTCAATTTCACTCATTCAAGGCTTTATCTCGAGCACTCGTATTCTGTTTGCGTACTTCACAAAGCTCTTTATGGCCTTAAAGTTGTTTTGTTACTTTCAGGGATTGGATTCTACAATGGTTGAAGTTCTACCACATTGTGAATGCAAGTATTGTATTCAACACATATTTTACAGCTTTAAAAAGACATACGGAGGCAAAGCACTGAAAGACTAAGTGAAAATTTGCAAAGTCAAGCAACATTCAGTCGTATGAAATTTTGACAAGGCTGCATATGATTGGATAGGAAATGGACCTAATCCAAGCCACTGGGTAAAGGCATTCTTTACTACCTTCTCAAAAGCTGATATGTTGGTGTAATAATTTCTGGGAGTCCTTCAATGCATATATATATAAGAGATGAAGAAAGAAAATACTCGGTTTCATCAAGACAATGCTTCTTTTGATTAAACTACCACAAACCACGTGCAATATTTGCACATGTTAAATGTTTTAAAAATTAAACTTGTATTGAAATTTTTATTTAATATATTTATTTTTTATATTTATTTAATTTTTAAAATATTAATATTTTATTTTTATTTTCATGTTATTATATTTTTATTTTTCATTAAATATATTTGCATTTGAGTTTTAGTAATCATAATTATTTCTTGTGTCTTTTATTGTAAAATAATATTATTTTTTCTTTCTCCTTCTTCTTGTTCTTGTAATGGTAGAAATAAAAGTAAATTTATTTACTCTTGATTATTTTATTTGTATAATATTTCAATAATAGTATTAATTATATAATATATTCTATAGAGGTTATATGGTCCATTTATATCTTCGATTATATTATATTTTTGAATTAAAAAATATAACGTGTTAAATGTTTCAAAAGTTATACTAATATTGAGATTTTTATTCAACATAATTATATTTTATATTTATTTTATTTTTAAAAAAGATTAATATTTTATTTTTATTTTCATGCTATTATATTTTTTATTTTTCATTAAATACATTTACATTTGAGTTTTAGTAATCATAATTATTCTTTGTTTTTTTTATTGTAAAATAACATTATTTTTTCTTTCTCATTCTTTTTGTTCTTACAAAAGTAGAAGTTAAAGTATATTTAGTTACTCTTGATTATTTTATTTGTATAATATTTCAATAATAGTATTAATTATATAATCTAATCTATAGAAGTTATATGGTCCATTTCTACCTTTCATTACATTATATTTTTTAATTAGAAAAAATTTATAACTTAAGTAGAAGAGCTAAAATATTATTACTTAGTAGTAAAGAACCTAGTTAAGAATTTTTCTATTAATTCTTTATGTATAATTATCATTTTTTATTTGTTCATCTTTTAACTCATGTAACTCCCACATAGCACTTATGATATAAATTTTTAATAATAATGCTAATAGTAATATAAATAACAACAACAAAAACAATGAACTAAACTCTTCTTTTCCTAAAAAAAAATAAAATAGTACTCTTCTTTAACTAATATAACTCCCAAATAACTCTTATTTTTTATTACTTTTTATGTAACTCCTAAATAATTATAATTAAATTAGTTAGCAGTTAAGAACCTAGTTAAGAACTTTTCTATTAATTCTTTATATATAATTATCATTTTTTATTTATTCATCTTTTACTCATGTAACTCACACATATCATTTATGATTTAAACTTTTAATGGTAATGGTAATATAAATAACAATAACAAAAATAATAAACTAATAAAGTACTCTTCTTTTGCTTAAAAAAAATAAAAGAGTGCTCTTTTTTAACTAATGTAACTCTTATATGTTTTAATTAGAAAAAAATTGTAACTTAAGTAGAGGAGTTAAAATATTATTACTTAGTAGTTAAAAATCTAGTTAAGAACTTTGCTATTAATTCTTTATGTATAATTATTATTTTTCATTTGTTCATCTTACTCTTTATGTAATTCTCAAATAATTATAATTAAATTAGTGTTTAAAGGATGGATTTATATGAAATAATTATATTTGTACACATTGTGTACTTTTAATTATGATTGTTAGTACATCAAAATAATAATAATTTATTTTTTTAAGGCATTTTAGGCAATCTAAAAAAGAAAGAAACAACTAAGTTTAAATCCTCATGACATCTATCCATAGTTTTAGTATAGTATAGATTCACAACCAACATACATTGTCTCCTTAACACATTTCCATCTTGAATTACATGCAAAATACCTACAAAGGGATTACGAACACCAGAAAATTAGGCAGCCTTGTCCTATATATCACCCGTCCAATTCAACAAATCTTTTCCATTTCCATTCCAAGCTGAGCTTGAGAGCAATATCGCAAACCCAATGATCCTTGCAATTGCAAGTCTATCACAAGACATGAAAATCAAGCCCTCTGTTTCTGCACTTCGCCATTCAAAATCAGGGTTCTTTTCTTCAGTTTTTGGACTTAAAATCTTCAAAGTTCTACTTCTTCAACGTTGCAGCTCATCTTCTAATGGGACGAGTATTTTTATTTGTCGTTTTCTTCATCTAGCCCTGACCACCTTCCAATAGAGCAGATGGACTTTCTTCGTTGCGCTTTATTTTATTTTTTTCCACAAGTTTTAAGATATAGTTTAATATAAAAATAAATAAAATAATTTTGTTTTGAGATTTATGATTCTATGCTCAACAATAAATCAAATGACATCATATTCGATATCTTTGACAAAATTAAATAAGCTTGCGCAGTACACAGGAGAACAACTAATTTTTGTTTGTTAGTTATAATCAAAAGAATATCATAAGTAATAGAAAATCCATATTTTCACAATACGTAATTAAAACAATCCCAAAATTCTTTACAACATCGCTATACTATTCTCATTCTCCAACTGACCATGTCACCTTTTATACGAGGAATCTATTAATACCATCATCAAAAAGCACCATTTCACCTCTTTCATGATACCAAAAACAAATATACCAAGAACCTCGAGCTGCGGTTCTGCTAGTTCACCTTTGAAGCATGTTGGTGGTCGAAGATAATGAAAACTAAGCAACGGTAGTTCCGAGCATGGGGCAATATTCATTGAAATTCCTACAAGAGAGACCAAGAACTAAGATTTAAATCAGCAAATAAAAAATTAAGCGATAAATACTAATGAACAAATAATAATAAAAAACTCGTATAACAAATTATTCTATTTCAAAATGAGAAAGAATATAAAGGTGAAGAAGATCTTAAGAATATTACGGGAGAATGAGAGTTGTTACCACGGCCACAAGTATCATTTACTATAAAATAGGAGCATTTTATATGATTCAAAATATCGAGATTGATACTATTATCAAAAAGCACCATTTGTAAACACCAGAAACAAGATATAAAACCAACAACCTAATAAGCTGCAGTTCTGCAGGTTCACAATTTCATACCTTCTGAGAAGCATGCTTATGGTCCATGAACAATGAAAACTAAGCAGCAGTAAGTTTTAAGCGTGGGACAATATTCATTGATTGAAGTTCCTGCAAGGAAATCCAGCCGACCCTTACATCAGCAGCTTGGAAATTAAGCAACAACTATCCAAAGGAACAACAATAATGAACTCGTAGCTTCTTTATTGCGACCCAAATGCCTCACGTTCAGAATGAGAAGTTTTAAGGTGTATTACATGTTAAACAATATAATGGGATAATAAGAGTTGTGCTGTAACCACAACCAGAAGTATTATTTACTATAAACTATTGAGTATTTTATGCAAAAGATATTACAACAAAAAACTAACTGTTGTTATATAATTCCCTTAGAAAGATTTTTAGCATAACTGCTTTCCAGTTAAAATACCAAAGCTCCCTTTTTCTCATCACAAGTGGAAGAAATAGAAATGTGTTGGACATAAAACATGTCTTCTATGATTCCATCAACTTAAACAGTCACGTATACTCTGTCCTCAATAAAGGGATTATCCCCTTTAATTACCCTAGACATTCAGAAGCAGAACCTAGTGACGTTCTAGATCACAAATGTGGAAGAAGTCAATGTCTGTCATGCCCCAGAGTGGAAGAAATTAATAGCATCATTTCATTGGTTTTGACAATTTAAAAGTGTCCGAATAGATAAATCTAGAATAGAAGCAAGTATACTTTAGAGTCATGAATAAATGAAAATGTGTGTGCACACACACATAAGTATACATATACTTGTACGTATACGTATATGTACACATACACATACATATACATATATGTATATTTATATGTGGATATGTATATGAATACGTATATGTATATGTATATGTATATATGTGTGTGTATATGTGTGTGTGTATGTGTGTGTATAACATAAAGTGTAGCATCCCTTTGGGGCTCATGAAAGTGGAGGAACTGGAAGGGGAAAACAAGGCCTCCAGTTACAAGACACCTAATATATGAAACTGTTGCTGGAACCGATTTCTCAATTCAATAAGCAAGCTTAGTCATTTCTACTTCTAGGACCAGTAGTTCTAGTTTTTAACTCGTTTCTTTCGATGGAGGAAGGGTAACAAAGATAAAACACGAGCTTGTTTTATAGTAATAGAAATTAATCATCGATCTTTTGGGGTCAATCTATTAACTCAACTAGATAATAGTTTTTCTTGTTTACCAGAGACAATTGTTGATTTGAAGGAACACTCATCATGTTTCTCTTGTGCATAGAAGTTTGTTAGAATTTTAGCATACGGATGAGACAATAACCTCTTGCAATACCTGGATTAAGAGCTTGCATGCATATGGCAGTTTCATAGTTGATATATTGTCCCCATTTTTGCATGTCGAACAAATGCCTTTCTTCAGCTTATAGTTGTAATATCCTAACAGACCACATTTCCGGCATACCTGTGATGGAGCATAATTTTGTTCAGCTCAATCTTATAAAGATGAATTAGTGCTGATAAAGAAAACTTTTGCTTCATTGCAGACAACCTTTAATCTTAACAAGCAAGCCAATCAGGTTTTCAAAAAATAAATAAACAGAGCCATTACTAGCTCCCCAGGCATACTTGGTATATATGCAAATATGCAATCAACATAATATCCACAAGGTAAAATTCTTTTCTCAAAAATCAGTTCTTTTTTAGTTTTGTTTATGTATATTGACTCAAAAGCACAGAAAAAGTAAATGCCATTTCAAATTCTAAATGCAATAACTGATAATAAACATTTTCAGATCATCCAACTTTAGATAGATAGGTCTACACAGAGGACGAACATATTGACGATGGTCATAAACAAAGAATAAACAAGAATATCAGTATTTGTTGTCAGTTTTGAGTTTCATGGTGGTCTAAGGTAGGGTAGTTAAAGCTGGAAATCGTTAAAACATTGGAAGCCATGTATACGAAGGATATCCACTCTGGAAAAGTTACTCCAATGTCATTTAGTTGTTTAGTTTATGAGGGGAACCATAACCAAGGGGGGAAATTAAAATGAATCTTTACAATCCTGGAGGAGGAACAAAAACAAGGAAAAGGGCTACAAAAGAACCTCTTGAGAAGGCGGAATATATTTGATGTAAGCTGCAAAATTACTGTTTATTATAGACACAACTCAAATACATGCAAAAAAGGTCACTTCCAAAATCAAAAACTATTTATCCACTAGTTGTCTCCTCGGAATTCAGCAAAACAGCAAGGGTAAAAAAAAGTGGTCAAAGTAGAAATACTTTTAACTTCGTTGACATTGATTAAGTGCCCAAGCCACTAAAGTAAATAGTCCCCTTAAAAGAATGGCCAATTATCGAAAAAGTATTGTAACCAAATCCCATAAGAAGACTTCAACTTAGTCGTGTACAAAGACCATGAAGAACGTAACTTCATCTACTAAAACAGAGGATCACTAAAAATAGAATTGATATTTACTGCAAAATAAAAAGGTGTCCACAATTATAATACAAACCTGAACCTCAAATGGATCACTAGATATCATCAACCGTTCATATATCAACATACTAGCTCCATAAGCAATTAGGCAATCTCGTTCCATTTCTCCCACCCGCAGTCCTAGAGAATTGTACAGTTAGAACACACATCTAGAAATGATAAAAAACTGTGTTGCATTTTATTTGAGCAAGCCCAAACCTCCATTTCTACTTCTTCCTTCCGTGGGCTGTCTAGTAATCATCACGCGGGGGCCACTACCTCGAGCATGCATTTTATCCAAGACCTAGAAATTAAAAAATATAATTCAAAATCATTGAGAAACAAATCACATATCAACATGCTTAAATTGTATCTGTAAACCAAGATATCCTTTTATAATCTTTATCAAATCCCAGTTGAAACTGCTCACAAAAGGATATTGATAGAAATATGCAGAAACGCAAGCTTGTGCACATATAGAGATCGAGAGGTAGTGGATCAAAGAACTGGTCCCATAAGATTTCTTTTTAAATTTGCATAATACTCCCTCAGATTAATTTTAGTTGTCTGTCAAAAAATGACCAAAACACATAGATGAAGAAAGCTCTAAATCCAACCAAAAAAAAAAAAATCATTTTAAAAGACTACAGTACCCTTGTATTGATTTACAAAAGTCAAAGGTGGAGTAATACCTTTAAATTCCAATGTGTAGTGGGCAGTTGGACATTGGAAATTAAGGTCCAATTGTAAAAGACGAAAGTTTCAGAAATATTGATTCTTGGTCCTTCAATGATGAATAACGGTAAAGTTGGAAGTTAATTGTGAAAATATTCTTGAAATTACAAATTGACAAGTAAAAATGAACACCAAAAAGAGCGATTTTTAACAATTAAGAATGAGCAGAGGGAGTAGTTCAAGGATCAAGCACTCTTGCACCAAAAGTGAATGATGCTAAGCAATCTGCTAACACTCAACTAGGGAAGAAAATAGAAAAGAACCATTCTATGACTTTATTTGAAAAACAGAAGTGGATTGGGGAAGAATTATAGTCGATGAAAGCAATAATATACAGCCACACAAAGAATATTTCAGAAGAATCAAGATAATTCTCTAGAGAAGAGGAAAATGTTACACAAATGTAATACACAGAATGAACTTTGCACAAACACATTGCAGAAATCTGAACCTCACCATGTGTTTAAGCTTCTGGTAATATATTGGTCCCATAAAGATGTATGCTTGTAGGGGCATACCAGTAACACCTGACAAAAACAAAAGCTTTAGCATAATTTAACCTATTCAGACGTTATATCCAGATTCATGCAAACATATATTCATCCATGCAAGGTTTTCACTTCTATATCCTAATCTTCAATGCATATCAATATCATCACAAATTATGGATAAAAAACCAAAGTACAAGCTCATTCTTCTGTTTTAAGCAAATTCAATACTTCCATGTATTACATCTTTTTATACTTTCCACTTGATAATTGATATTTTAGAATTTTTTTTTTTTTACACTTTTAACTCTCTCCCTCAGGTAACTTAGATTGGCATGAGAAATCCTTGAAAGAGGTAATACTCGAGGAAACAACTAACCGATCTCTTTAATTATGCACCAAAGATAATTAGAATATACCACAATACACTCTATTCCACTACTCTAACAGTAAGTTAAAAAATAGGTCTGGCAATAAAGCAGATGTTCTCCAAAAATGCACTTACCAAAAATGAAACCTATTACCAACCCCCATTAAAACCTGACTCAATATTTTTTGGACTCAAGAAAAACCAAAACCTAATGGATAATTCACATCAATGTATTGGTTCAGTAACCTGTCAAAATTAGTAAAAGACCATACCACTGCTACAGTTAGTTTTCTACCTTTTCATTTAAGTTTTGTATTTTTAATTTTTTTTGAAATTATTATGATTAAAGTGCTCATCAGCAGCAGCAACAGCATCAGCCCCAAAAAACCAAAACAATAACGAATAAATATGTAATCAAATGCTTGATCTGTTTTTCACTAGTCAGAATTACTTAAAACCATACCATTACCCTTGCTTGGCACAAAATTTTGGCCCACCTTCATGTTCATGAAAATTTGAAAATGAAAGACATTCCCTATATCATTTTGGTTCTCCCAAATGAAAAGTAAGCTTCTCTGGGCTCTTGAAACACGATTTAATCTTTACACACTTTTAACTCATAACAAACTGACTCAAATATCATATAGCAACCTTATTGATAACAGAAGAGTAGCAACACCAACTTACCTGAGAGAAAAAATAAAAAGAAATAGTTGCACATATTATTATTTCTACAGCCTTAACCAGCTGATTAACTTTTTTTTTTTTCTAATGGTGTCTCAGATAGAAAAAGCATGTTCTGCCCTACTAAAGGGAAATGAAATCTTTATCATTGCTGATGAATGTATTCTACTCCCCTATAATCATGTCTCTTGGCTACTGGTGAATAAACTATCATCTGCCAGAAGGTTACCAACCAACAAAAATATAAAATACTTACTAAATTTCCAAAGAAAAGAGACCTTTCAACTTCCTGAAGTAACAGTGACCTCCCTTGTTAGGATATTTTAGATAACATGATCAAATTCAGGCCCACTTGACCTTTTCGCTATCCAACTATTAGTTGGAGGTACAAAAGGTAGAAGGCAACTCACATAGAAAATGTTAAACAAGTTGGGGATCAATCAAATAAGGAGGATGATAACAAATAGCATTCTCTGAAGCAATTCTTAAAGCTCAGGGTAAGCCTTTCTTAACACCAGAAAAGACATAAATATTGGGTCTAAGAATGAAAGCAGTCAGATGATTAAGTAGTCCCATTACAGAGCTTACTTTTTGAATGTTTTGTTCATAGTTCATACGAAAGGACAGGCAGACTTCATATATCACAACCACAAAAAAGAATGGGTGAACAAGAAGAAAATTAGTGAGCAAGAAGATGAATATAGAAGAAGAAAAGAGGAACCGCTCTCAAGACCTACTTAAGGGAAAGTGATGATGAAGAATCATTTGATGAGGATGGTGAACAAAATGATGGAGATCTTGCCACGGCAATGAAGAAAATCAAGTAGGTTCCAGAAGACCAAAATTCAACTCGTAAGGAAGACAAGAAAAGAAGCTTAAAGAGCCAAGCTCCTCAAACAAGGTAGTGAGGAGTCGTTATGAGGGTGGAAGCACCAAGCACCTAGTTTTCGAATGTCCTAAAGCTAAAACAAAGGCAATAAATTCAAGAAGAAAGCCTTCAATTGTACTTAAGCTCAAAGTGAATCTGGAAGCGAAAAGAAGATTAACACAAGAGAAACCAAATATAGCCTCAAGGAATTTGAGGATGAGATAAAATTCCCTCAACCAAAGGATGATAGTGGTGGTGGTGGTGATATCTTTCAGCAAAACATTACATTTAAAAAATTAAAAAAAAGGATGATGATAAAATTGATATCCATGCCAATAGTGGCCTTATTGAGATGCTTGACAAAAGGATTCTTTTTTTCCTTTTTTTGGTAAGTGACAAAATGAAGTTCTATAAGAAAAACAAAGTATTGAAATGTACAATCGATTGCTTACCACATGCATTAGAAGAACAATAAATTGCAAGATGAAAACAAGAAATATTGCTTCCATACATGATCTCATTATTGAAGAGGATCAATTATCTTGCACTATTGATGATCTTGCTGAAGAAAATAAAGATTGCTTGACAAAATCAAAGTACTTGATACTATAAAAAAATACCTTTGTTTATCTTGCCATTTTTATACCTCCTACTTCATAAGTTTCTCTCTTGTAATTTTGCTATACAAGATTGCCCCTTGATATACTTTATTTCAATACAGACTTGTGCTTTGATTAACTTTTTATCTTATTGATTACTGATTGCTTCATACATTTGGTTGTTAAACTTTCCTGTATTATTCCTGCTTCCAATAATTAAAAGATTTTTTGTATTAGTGGAAGTCAACTGCTTGATATTTTGACAATACCATGATTATTGACAATCAATATTTATTGATATACTTAAGGTTCTTGAAAAAGAACTTTTTGTCTAATTCAACACCCCCACCAAAAAAAAAAAAACCACCCAAAGAATGGTGTAAATCTGCAAAGTGCTACTTATTATTTCACTTCAAACTATTCCATTAGCTACTCCAATAAGACATATTATAAGTCAATGAAAATTAAGCAGATCCTAAGTGTGCACTTTTAGTATGTTTATGCATGAATGTGACAGCAAGAGTGGGAACCTGAATAAAGGAAGTCCTTCCCGTTGTAACTAAAGCCATGCTTCACAAGGGTTTCACTGTACAAAGACAAGAAGCTGTCATGATAAACCTAGGATAAAGAGAAACATAGCAGACACTACTCAAAGAGGAATAAATACCTTATAGCTTCAACCCTGTCTGCATGACCACTAGGTTCCCCAAATGCACTACCATAATGAAACCTACCACTTGAAACTCCAGCTTTACTCCCCAAAAGCTCAATCATCTTTCCAACTGTCATACGGCTGAAGAAAAGCCACAAATCAGCAAACTCTTATTTTATGGACTTGCAGTGCGGCATTGTTTAACACTCAATCAACAAGCAACAGAATTTACAAAATAGTGATAGAATATTGCAAAGTTCCTTATGTGCTTGAGGAATAGAGAGACAAATCCAGGAATCCTTCATCAGCAAGGTATGCAAGGTGGCATTATTACTAATTAGTGAATTACGTAGGTTGCTTTTCTTTGATAACTTTAACCACAGCATCTGGCTTTTATGGAGACATTATATTGACAAATTAACAGAGATGTGGGAGGGCTAATTTTTGTCTAATAATTTACTTTCTTGATGATTTTTATTACAATATTCAGGTTTTTCTCCTACAAAATAAGTAAAATAAGTTTATAAGAAAGAGAGAGAAAGAGAGTAATGAATAAATGTTTTCACTTTATGGGACTGTGTAATCACTTTCCACTCCCTCTAATATATCTATTTCTGTGATAATAGTACTATTCCTTCCCAAAGAAAGTAAACTGACCATGCAGCATATACAATTATGAACAGTTCATACCAAAAAATAATGCACTGTACCTGGGTTCTATTAACTAGTCACTTCTACATGAATCTCTCATTAAGAGCTTGAATAGAGATGGCAAGTTAATGCAAGATCATCAGAGCACAATGACAACTAGAACAAAGCATTTTACCTGGGAAAGCCATGAGGATTCATAATAAGATCAGGACATATGCCCCGTTCACTAAATGGAAAATCCTCCTGTTGAACAATGGTGCCACAAACTCCCTTCTGGCCATGTCTGCTGCTAAACTTGTCTCCAACCTGGTTAAAATGAGAGGGGGGAACAAAACAGACAAGAAAGAACTTCAATCAACTACTCCAAACAAGAACAAAAGCATCGTAAATCCATAGAGAGAGCATATGCTCCAGCTTAAAGCTGAATCATTAATTTACCTCAGGCCTACGAGTATGACGAATCATATATTTAATGCATAAATTGTTATTCTTATCAGAACAGAGAGCCACTCTATCCACTACTGCAGTCTCCCCTTCAGGACCTTTGTATGTCTGCCTACTGGGCTTATAATCACTGGTGTAGCATCAAGAAGAATCATGTCATGTTAAGCAATGCATGCAGAGTGAAATTAGAATAAGAGTTTCCCAGTTTTCATGAAAAGACCTATCAGATAGTCCTGCTGGAGATGTAACTGGCCCTCTTGTAATTTTGGGCGACTCCTTATTGATATATATATCATGGGGTCTGATTATTTCTCCAGGAGCAGCAAGTCCATCATCATCCAAAATCTGCACAGAAAGCAACATTTCATGAAGTGGATAGAGAATTGTTAAAAAAAAACAGTTTCTAACACCAGAGAGCTAAGCGAGGGAAATAATGTGGATCATGGATTTTGGCAACTGCAGGTTGCAATACATCCATATGATTCTAACTCTGTTTCTAGCTTGATGACATAGCTAATTTAAAATTGTATATGATTTCTCTAAATCAGTTTCACAATGAAAGTAATGAGACAGTAAATACCTCCACACAATGAAAGTACATCACCTAATCCAGATAGTTTCACTAAACGACCTTTTTTCCCTAACGTAGTAAAGGAAAAGAAAGAGAAGCACCTGCATCCTTTCTGCATCATATCCCTGGCGTTGGGGCCTAATTATTCTATCAGATGTGCCATTCTCATATTTCTGACTTATGGCTGACATTCTGCATTTTTATGATGAAAAAAGAATACAAGAAAGAATTACTAGCAGTTTTAAAGAGAAATATAAACAAAAATTCTTGAACAAAAGCATATTAGAGAAACTTTATAGAATAACAAGAGAAAAAGCCCGCATACTTTTTCATCACAATGCAACGTCCAAAACCACGATCCAAAGATGACTTATTCATAACAATTGCATCTTCTATGTCATACCCACTGTAACTCATTACAGCTACTGTAGCATTTTGACCAGCACCAAGTTTATCATATCCAACCTGAAAAATAATTCATTAACTAACAAGCAAATTATTTTATGCGCACCATGAGTATTGCACACTCACCAACTCTATTGTCTTTGTCGTCAATAATGGTCGCTGAGGATACACCAAAAGGTAGATCAAAGTATCCATGCGGCATAACTACAAATTATTGGATTGTTTGTCAGAAAAGATAATTCTCTAATCACACAAATTCAACATTCCAGGACAACATATTGCCACATTGAAGGACCAAAAAGAATAGAAGTATGCAATTACAAAGAGGGTCCTACACTGAAAGTTGCCAAGGACAGAAAGCAATTTCTTGATTCACAGAGTCCATGATCTTGAACGAATCTTTGGGCATTATAACTAAATAACCAGAAAAAATCCATCTCAATGGTGGCTTCATTAAACCACAGAAAGAAAGATTTTCATGAACACCAAAAGACAACAAAATGAAAAAAATTTTAGTACTCCATGCATAACAAATAAAAAGAGAGAATATGATTTATTCTTCTGCATTAATGGCGTGCATGCCTTTATGAAATTGGAACATGGTAATTAATGAAAAATGGCTAACAACATAGTGAAGTAGTCAGCACTCAAGCTAAAAACGGAAGATAATCCAACCTGCATAACTATTAATGCTGCAGGCATCACAATCAGAACCCACAAGCATATACTTCCAGAACAAAGCGTTAATGAGGACACTAAAAATGTACAGTAGGATCTGAAAGCAATCACAATAAACGTAAATGTTTCCTAGGACCAAGAACTTCTGGTTCAAGAATCTTCACATGTATGAGAATGACATTGAATTTATGAATCTTCACAGCAAAAAAATGCAAATTAACGAAAGTTTCATGCTAATCATCTACAAAAGTAACAGAGAATTCATTCACTTGCCTGGTTATATGCAATGTTTCCCATAGCTTGTTTTCCCATAGCACACTGATGTAAATTAAAAAATTTAATGAGTTAAAGAGCATAATTTTATTCTTAAAGAGTACAATAAGTATATAATCCACAGTACCACATAATATCTATATCTGATAGGTATTTCTGGGTGACTGATTATGATGAGGAAAAGGAATCAATCCAGCACAGACACCCAAGATGGTAAAAGGCTCTATTTCAATATGTGTTGTTTCTGGTGTAGCCTCACTATCATACAGGGCAATCTGTTGAATACATACCATTTCAGTAACTAAGATTTTCCTTAATATTTACTCTTAAAGAAAATATAAATATACACTTCAGACATTTAAGTATAATAGCATACCAGAGCATTGTTCTCCTCGTTAACATCAAGATACTCTATCAAACCCTCCCTCAGAAAGCTATCAAAATTCCGTACACCATCCTACAGACAAAAAAGTTTTATAAGGTGATGTGAACAATACTAATGAGAATTAGATGCAGTAAATTACCTTCAACTCCTTCATATGGTGTTCCCTAATTCTAGATACACCTTTGTCAGCAATAACAAGTGGACGACAAACACGCCCTCCATCAGAGGCAATGTACACACATCGCTGCAAGATATTTCCTTGTTTAGTCTACTTGTTTATGTACATACAACTGTACAAATAAAACAACTAGCACCGACTGTTCTGCACAAATATTAGCTTAAACAAGCATAAAGGAACAGAAAAGTTAATGTCGAGGGTATTCACAGGATCATGGCTGAAAGTCACCAAAAAAGGAAGAAATATTCAATCATTGAAGTTTGATCAGAAAAAGGATCATCTAAAATTGCCAGTTAAAAGAGTTTACATACCAGAAAACAAATCTTAATGAAATCATACATGTCATCTAGAAGGACAGTGTTACCATATTTAAGTGAATTAAAATTTGCTAAGTAGTTATTCTTATTACACAAAATCATCCCCAATTCCCTTCTCTCTTCTCTCCACTTTCTTAGCCACCAACATGCTACCTCGTCAAGCCACCTCCACCATTCACCATGGCAACCTCCATCATACTCCATCAATGCCTCACCATCACGGCATCACCATCACTTGCAGGCAGCCATCTGCAACATCCTCCATCAGCCCTTATTCATCAAGCCTCATAGCAGACCTAGAAGGTGAAAATTTCCAGCCATAGGGAAAAGTAGACCCAAATGGTTGCTTGTACTCAAGACAGATCCAATGCCCTTTAACCTCAAAGATCACCTACCAATATCAGTTTTGTTTACTTGATTCCATTTGGAATTGTTTAACCTGGACCTCAAAGATCACCTACCAATATCAGTTTTGTTTACTTGATTCCGTTTGGAATTGTTTAACCTGGTCAATTTATGGTTATGGCTTTAAATATGTTCGTCATCATGGTGTCTAGTAAAATAAGCAACATAATCGGATATAGGCATAGGAATTGCCCAAGTGGCAAGCAACATAGCTCCAGAGCTTTAGTTGGCCATTGTCAAAGACACCTGCCATGATGACAACTCAGCTGGGTGAAGTCTATTCAGGAAATCGCCAATCTAACCTCTTCTGCATGACGATTCATCAAAGCTTTTTAAGCTCCCATTCTGCAATTTCTATGAGGTTAGTGAAAATAACAGGTTTGGTTCATTGAGCTTATTAAATTTTTTTGTTTATAATGGTTCTAATTACACAAATCCCCTTTCTCAGGTTCATGTTAACACGTCGACGACCAACACATGATCCTTTATTTGGTTCAAGTAGCCGACCCGATTTGGGATTAAGGCTAGGTTGTTGTTGTTGTTCTAATTAGTCAAATCCAAGGGTAAGAAAGGAAATTGCAATATAATCAACTGATTTTAAATGAAATTAACAAAGGTATTTATAACAGAAGCGGCAAATTGATACAAAAATTATGTTATGGCAAAAAGTAAAAATTGCCCCAAACGAGAGGGTGATTTAGTGATATTAACCCTGTAATCAATTATTCTCTTGACACAGGAAATAAATTTATTACATATATACATATATTTGTTGTATCTGTGTGTGTGATGTGCACACAACATCACCAAGTCTAAATAAAATAATGTCTTGTAAACATTATTTTCCATTTCGACACCCCAGGAAAAAAAATTTTAAAAAAGCAACAGGAAAAAATACTACATTTATTCTAATAATAAAAAAATCTGTGACAAAAAACATCTTTAAACTTTTTTGCAAACAAACCCATTAGTAAAAATAAAATCTTTCAATTTCCAGAGTTCAGTGGTTACCAATCTGTAGTTTAATTTAATCTTCAGATTCAGGTCTACATTTTCAGTCTTCAGATTTTGGATTGTGTGTTCAATATTAGACCTAAAATGTTTACAATTCAATTTTATCAAATACGAAGTTAGCTTCTCTTATCCAAAGAGGCACTAAGTCAAAATTTGTGAGATTATTTCATATGAATGTGAAACATGTCCCTAAATACATAACAACAATCTCCAACTACTATGTTTATGATTGAAATGAGATGAGACAGAGACGTAAAACATTTGTTTGAATTTGGAAATGTTTGCATTGATATTGAGGGCATATTCCTTGAGGGTTGTAAGTGTTAAATCATTCTTCCTTTTTATAAAAATAAAAAGAAAAAAATTCAGCTGTACTTTTTAATTCTTTGATCCAGAGAATCTAAAGCATGAAAACAGAATTTCTTTCTTTAGGTTGTAGGTATTACTTCTTTAGGCAATTTGGTTTCAACACCTTGAACTTCAATTAAACCCACTTTAACACTTGAACAGGGTGGTAGAGTGTATAAATTGAACTAGTAAATTCACTGAACTGAGTTATTACATTAAGTCGTCAGTTTTCATTTTCCTCTCCCTCCCCCATCTTCTCTATTTAGGGAGCGAGGGGGTTGAATAGATTTATGGACTCGAAATCTTAAATAAAATTTGATGAATGAATGATTTCAAATGCATGAGGAAACAAAAGTAACTGACTAGAAATACTCTGTAAGAGAATGCCCAAGTTCAACCATTGTGCATTACCATCAGAGTTTGTTGAGATTAGGGGACCAAAGTCTCAGATTCAACCTCAAAACTTAAGGGAAATTCATGGAGGTTTGAACCGTAAACATCAACAACAATCCCTGCAGAGTAAGTAGATTGAAGTAAGCTATTTAATAGGCAAACTAGAGATCAGAGAATGGGTTACCGGACTATGGAACTGCATCCTGAAAGACTATACGATGAGATCAGTCTCAATGGTCAATATGTCAGTCATTATTTGCCTGTCTCAGTGGCTATGATGATTGAAAAATACAGAGGCAGTTTCTTCTGGCAGGTTCAACTAAGGAAGAGAACATCGTGAAACAAATGGGAACTGCAAGGACGTATTAACTTTGAAGAAAATCAAGATAACTGTCAAGGAAGCTGGTTGAAGTGTGAAGAATAGGGAAATCAGTGATCAGAGGATGCTACTGGACAGTAGAACTGCATTATCATCATCAAATTTCAGGATTAGTTACAACTAATGTGGAGTTTGTAATGCAAAAAGGAGAGAATGGCTTTGGACGATATTTGATGGGGGCCAACACAGAAACTTCAAGGTAGAATTCCCAAACTTCTATCCAATTACACTAAATAGGAAACTGACTGGCTCATATTCTGTGCATTAGCAACACGCAAATAAGATGGAACATTTATCCCCAAAAACACCCAGCCAACTTGATTTCTAGAAGGCCATCGAGGACCAGATGCTGGATTTATTGGATCTTTGTTTTGATTGCTGCCTCATAAAGCCCATCATGTAGAACATAGTGATGTATGAGAATGTAGAGATTGGTGAGAAGGAAAATTTAAAGTTGGAGACTCTAACAACAAACTATTGAAAGGACAAAGAGATGTATCTGCTCTTTCAGAAGTCCTATGAAAGTGGCTCTCTGCGCATGGCACAATAAAGGATTTCGCTGCTACTAAACATGTGACAGGAATAGGAAAGATTTTAACTAGTTAATGCTACATTAGAACGTTAACATATCAACAATTAAGTATCTGTGGTATCCATCTGGCTGATGCCAACCAGACTCAGCTGCCGCAGATCAAGTAGCAAGGGCTTAGGAAAAAAGAAAGCATGGAGATGACACCTTGGTCTCAAATTTATACTGCAGAAGAAGCAAATAGATTTTTGAATATTTTAGAAAAGACAATCTAAAAAGCCAAAAGATCAGTACTTTTTAAATATTTGGGCTGGACCAATGAACTAAGACTTGAGTCATAGAAACCTGTTCATAGTTGATCTAAAGCTCATAACTCCTCCAAATAAAATTCTCTTTGCACCTTACCAGGCAACTTTGCTGCTGTTTAGTTCACAAAGTTAACATATCAACCCATATCGATAATAAGGCCATAATATGACAACAAACCTCTCTTCCGGTTGAAGTGAGGTTGCCCAGATGAAGCTTGGTTTATATTAGATTCTAGCAATGAATTTAAACTGAAAAAAATCATGATAAGAAATGCATGACATAGTATTGCTCCTAACTAATGCATATTTACAGCTAGAAAATAATGATACAGACAAGAATACCTGTTTCTCGTTCACATAGATGCTGACAAATTCACCAATTTTACCAGCCCTCCGTAATTTTCTCATTGCATTAGCAAAACGCTGAGAAAACAATGGCCAAAAGGAGAAAATTTCAGCTAATAACTTCAGATGTCCAAACTTCAAACATAAGCAACAAATAAAACAAGCAGTGGGTTAAACATTTTATGGCAAGACATAATTAAAGCGTGTTAGCTTAACAATTTAATATCTGCTCATCCGTATATATTAATAATATGTTTCATTACTTACGGGCCAGAATGCCTTAAACAGATCAGGTCTGGTACCAAGAATACCTAAACAGGACTAGGTCTGGTACAGGGCATCCCGAAGACCCATTTACAGCCCTACATCTGGGTGCTATCTAAGCCAAGCATCACTAAACATAGGCCATACGCATATATTCACCCAGGTACAATTAATTCATTTCTTTCCTTTATCAGTGTACCTGTGGCTTCCTGTGCTTTCCAAGTATAAGTCCATTTAATATGATCAGAAAGGAATTCGGCGAGTGCAGTTCTTCTCCAGATAGTAGTTCCAAGTCTTCAACCCCCAAGCAGTAGCACTATTTCACATAAAATGTAAGACTTCTCAATGGAGGTGATGATACACATGGAAAGGCAATTAGATGAAACAATCTTCAGAGAAAATAAGTAGCAAATAAGAAGATAAAGAAATAGTAGATTTTAGTGTTGTCATCTCCTCATCTCAGTTCCTTTTCTCCTCTTTCCGACATCATACTTTTAAGAAGAAATAATTAAACAATTAAAGAACCAAAAAGTAGATTTCGTGCACTTATTTACACATTTCAGCAGAACATGCACTATGATCTCAAAAGAATATCAGTTATCTAGAAACAATTTCAACAAAAAATTAACCTTTGTTAATAGCTTTTCTATTTTAGGACATGTGATGGAACCATAAAAACTGCTTGCTAAATGCGCATTCTATTTTAGGACATGTGATAAAACCATAAAAAGTGCTAGCTAAATACGCATTCTGTACAGAAGTACAATGCCAAGCAAAACTTAAAAGACTCAAGATGCACACAGCAGAATGAGACCACTGATTTTAATGGTCTCGTCATGGTGGTTCCCCCGTGGCCAAACATGAAGATTGTTGTTAACTTGAAAGGCATGAGAACAATAACAAGATAAATAAATAAATGATCCAAATTCTTTGTGTTATCCATAAGTAGCTTCCAGTACTCCTGGTTCCTGCGTTGTTGCATAATAAGTGAACCATATATTTTTTTACTTTTCATGCCCATATGAGGCGACAAATATTTTGAGTTCAAAACCAGGATAGATCTCAAAAAAGTTTCATTTGGAAGGAGGGGGGAGACAGTAGTAGCAAAGCAAGTTATCTGACTCCATAGGCACAAAACAAACCATAGCCAGCACCAGTTGGCAACGATCACGTCATAATATAACTTGAACACCTAAACTTGTCTCCCCAACGTCAATTACCAATAGTATGGTGGGAGGAAATGAAATGAAATGTTTGTCATCCCGACTTTAAGACAAAAAGAATGGAATTCTTGCAACAAACTCAAAAAAAGAAAGGGAATTTAACAGCTAAATGATAAAGATATGCACATCCTGATGCCTATAAATTATTTAATTTATGTTACAGATAAAGATTATCCATAATGAATCTCTTTAAGAAACAAATTATCAGACAGCTAAAATAGATTCGTTTCCACTTGGAACTTCAAACCAAGCAAAATAAAATCATATTGCTTCATACGGTTAGCATATGGAAGAAATCAGTACAAAGCCATCATGTGGATAAAATCACAATACCGGGTTCAGGCTCACAAAATGACTCTGATGACTAGCTCATACAAATATCAATTAGGTTTGTTTGTATGTGATGCATGTAGCATATGTGTGTGAAGTTGCACATCTGAAAGGAACCCTCTCCTCAAACAAAAGCCTTCTAATACCAAGAAATTGAAATAATACCAGAGATACAATTGGCCCTTCCTCTTCATCAGTTGTAACATGAGTCATCAAAGCCAAATTTTTCACCAATCCACAAGCTTCACCTTCTGGAGTGTCACAAGGACAAAGCATACCCCACTGCAATTGAAGTGATTGAGTACAAGAATACATGTAAACTCCTCAACTAAGTAGATGCTATACATTTAAACTAACAGAGGTCAAACTGATAAAACTGAAGCATCTTGATGTATGCATCAAACTCACCTGGCTCGGTTGCAATGCTCGAGGCCCACTAACTTTCCTGGACTTTTCAAATTGAGGAGAGATCTTAGTCATGTGACCTAATGTTCCGATATACGAAAGTCTGGCCACAACCTATCACAAGAAATATCCAACTCCATTTTATGCCTTCTACATCTTCTGATACCATTAAAAGAGAAAATATGAAAAATTCTTAGGTGAAACTGATCCACCAGCTCACCTATGGACCGAATTCACCCTAGAAATGCCACCTGTCTTTTCTACTGGCAAACCTAACCAACTGGCTGCCATCCTCTCTCTCTCTCTCTCTCTCTCTCTCTGGATGTAAATCACCATCTTTCCATGCTACATTGGTCTCTCCACACCAACCCTTAGCCACTGCAACCACCTGTCTCGCCTTTTCTCTTCTAGATCAGCAGTGGCAACCATGAGATCTTCCCAGAACCACCAAGATGGCAGGAGAAGGTGAAGTTGATGACAGAAAGAGAGGAAAGGACGAAAATCTCTCACTCTCATCGGCAATTTCTTCTTTTCTTCTCAATCGGTGGCAACGGCCATGACAGCTACCCTCTCATGCCTATATGTGGGTGTATTTAGTTTGAGCACATAGCTGTGGATAATTGTCTGTGGCTGCATTTGCAAGTGTTGTTTGTTGTGTAACTAGAAAATAGGCTGTTGGGTTGTAACTGGAATGTGGTTTGATTTTAATTTTTAACAATGGTAAAGGAAAAGAGATAGAAGATTTGCAGCTTCAGTTCTTAGTTGAATTACACAATTTGTTAATTAGTATTGTAGTTATATACTGAGAATACCAAAGTTTTTGCTGACAGAGATGATAAAATTATAGACTATGAATTGGGAAAAGAGGAGATATTTTAACAGAGTACAGTGAAGGAGAGAAGATGCTGAAGCTGCAGGGAGAGGGGAAGGACGAGAAAAGTAGAAATAAAATTAATCAGGGAAAGGGCATAGTAGGTCAGCAACTAAAAATGGATATGCGACACTTTTGGTGAAGCCGGTCCAGAGGTAGGCCCTTGGACTGGGTTCGCCTAAGAATTTCTCAGAAAAGACACTAAGGACAGACTGAGCACCTGTGTCATGCCTTTTCGGTGCATCCTAAATCGTTTGACATCCCAGTTTCCAGTAGAAAGTGACCTCTCCAGGCCAACAGTAATACTGTCCTTCACTATATACTGTAAAAAGAATCCAAAGACCAAAAAAGGAAAACTAACAATAGCAACAGTAATTATAATGAGAAAAAATACAAGCAACATCATGGTTAGGCAAAAGCTGGATGAGAACCAAAGTCACACAAATCAGAATATAGTGGATGATTCCTTTCCCTCTCTCTTCTTCAGTGTTAGAAATGTTAAAGATTGAGTTATGTGACATTTATCAAAGTTACTTCGCAGGCGTTCCTTTTCTACGGCAAGAAGCAAGTACACAGCAGATATGTCGAGGAGCAACCCAGAAGAACATCCTGCTCCTTATTGAAAGGAATCTCATTCAGTAAAATTATGTATCAAAAAAAAAAGAAAAATAGCATTTCGTATTTCACTTCTCTTGAGATCCTTATTGTTAAGAAAACCACCATGGTGCAACCAAATATGGAGCCAAAAGGTAAGAAAGATCAGTTGATAAGCGCTACCATTTGTTGACACTTTGATGACAAGAAAAGAAAAGAAGCCAAGATAAAAGCATCAAAATTCTCTGGTCTGGCAGTAGTGCCACCGAAATATTTAAGGAAAACTTGCCCCTACCCTTGTACCTTGGTGCAGTATTTCAGTTACATTCATGAACAGGGAATGAGTTCAATTTTGTCATAATAACATTATTATGTTCTAAGAGTTCCCAAAATAAATATTACTCTTTATCTGAGGCTAATGAACCAAAAGGCAAAAGCATTACTTGTGCTGGAAAGCTCAAAATAACACTTCCAGGCAACAACTCAAACTCAAACTCAAAACGTAAGCTCTCAGAAATATACCTGAGATATATCAAACCGGCTAGATCGGCTTGGCTTTTCCAGGATCGCATCTATTGTCTTTTTAACTTCATCATTCATCGTCTTGAATAAATCCTATAACAAAATGTTCGATCAGATTTTACTGGTGATGGTGGAACATAGGAAACTTTGGGATATGATCAGAAGAACCTCAAACAACAGGGATAACATTTGGCCAGAAAGCTCCAAGCGCTTGTTTCCCACGTAATCCTAAAAAACAGTCAGATTAGAAAATTCACCAAGCATAAAATTTTGGACTCAGTTGAACTTTTTAGTTTGTGTTTAACCATCTGGTGCAGAGAAAGCATGGTTGTCTGACACAATAAAGCTAAAGGCGTGAAACCTTAAAGGCTAGTTTGATGGAGAGATTTGGAGAGAAGGGATTTGGAAACAAAGCTGCTTCTCTCCTCTTGTTTGCCAGATTTTTGGGCAAAAGAATTGGAAAGAAGGGAAGGAAATGGACTGATGAAATACACTGCTACAGTGGGAAAAATTTCTTCCCAAAGTTGGGAAGAAAGTGCTGGATTGAGAAGAGATAAGTGGTATTTTAAAAATGCCCAAATTACCTACAGAAACCAGATGAAAGATCTTATTTTCAGAGCTTAGATCAAGAGATTCTTGTTCCTATCTCTTCCACCTTGCAGTTTCTGGTCGTTTGTGGTGTGAAAGATGGGCAGTCGTTAGTGCAAGAAATGAGATCATTGATGGGGGAGAAGAAGTAGACTTCTAAGAGCTGAAAGCTAACTGCGACTAGAGTTTAGGGTTTTTCAACTACCTTATTTTGTTTTCAAAAGCAGCAACAGAATTCAAGAATAATTGAGTGGGAAAGAGCTGAGAGAGTGAGAGGGAGGGAGATAGGAAATTGATGTCTTATTGATTGGTAGTGAGAAAATAAGAGAGAATAAATCTCTGAGCTTCGAAATAGAAGAGATCTGTTTGAAAGAAGAAACAGGAAACTTCAACACGCATTCGGCAGCCATGGTCAACTGTGGGTTCTTTGTAATTTCTACAAAATGTGGGCCCATAATTTTCTTATTTCATTAGTTAATCCCAATCATCAATTTTTGTTATTTTTTTTCATAACCCATATACACACAACAGAAGATACATATCTCAGAGGAAATAGGTCGACCAGCAATACAATGGCAACAACATCAGAAACAACAACAATAATATAGCTAATCATAACAATAATTAAAACAACTAAATTAACAATTATGATATAGTGCTAATTAGTGATCTCACAAACTAAATATAGCCCCTGGCATTGAAATCTAGTGGTTGAATGCCCAACCCTGCAATACAAGAGGCTAGGCATTCAAACCCCTTTTCTTCCTCCCATAAAAATTAAACAAAACAAAACTTGTAGTAACTATATTCCCTCTCGTATGATACCTTATCATCCATTGCATCCTTATTCAAAATTGCTTCCATCATGCGTCTCAACATTACAGCAACATAGATGCATTTTGAACGAAAATTTTGCTCACGCACCTAGAGAGATAGAGAGAGATGAGAGATAAAGAAGTGAAATAAAACTCTAAAAATCTGCAGTAACGCATAAATTTGGAGTTTCTCTCACCGGAACATTGGCAATAAAAATGTCCACAAGGATACTCAACGCTCTTTTTTCCTAAGTGTCAAGAATCCAGTAATTTTATTATGTCAAAGAGATAATTCAATGAAGAAGTATAGCAAAGAAAGGAATTAATAGATAGATAAATATATATAAAAGAGAAGTGAAAAGATAATCTGCTTACAATTGGAGCATATTGATATGGTAGTTGTTTAACCTGCAAAGACAAAAGCAAAGCACTGAAGAACTCAACAAACCCGAGGATTCTAAGAAACTAAGTGCATCATCGACAGAATACTATCAACTCCAAAGGGTTGTAGATAATGGGGTAAGGGTTAAAATTAACCACCATTTCAGCATTGCAGGCAACAAAATGTGAGAGATGTAATGTTAATTAAACTAAGGGTTACAATTGCAGTGACGAGGAAAAGATTGTGACAAGAAATGAGTGTTGAAAGAAAGTCATACACCATCAAGCTACATAAACTAGTCAACCTTAAGGGGTATAAGATTTTAATCTTTCAACAGTTAGGGTTCCTCCTTGCCTTCCAGCTTTCTTTATTCTTCCTGAAGTGGTTATTGATTTTTTTCTTCTTATCTTTTCTAAGATTAATTAATCAAGTGTAGAACAGTACCAGAAATAGCTTCTCTCATCTACCCCGTTTTACGCTCTCTTCATATTGTCCTCTTGTTTTCCTCTTCCATTTTTGTTTCAACTATTTTCCTCATTCTCCAAAATGATCCCAATGCTAAAACCGACAAGGCTCTTCTAAACATCAAATAAACAATAGAATGAAATTAGCAAGAAGGCATATGATAATACTATCAGCATGCAATACAAGATTGTACTTTTCAACAAATACTGCTCCTCCACATCTATTCATTTTTTTAATATGGTTGTAAGTGATTTCATAGTAATTACTTTCTTTTTTCTTTTTTGGAAATAATGTTCTCTCACTTCTTCCCTAAAGGGACCTATAAGACAATACGGCACTATGGTTTAACATGCAATACATGAGCTGCATCTATATCCCTCTTGAAGGTCTTAAACATTGTACTTTTGAACCTAGTTCCTCCATACATATTCGAAACTTTCATGTTTTCTGTAAAGGTTTGCAATAATTTTATGTTCTTGCTTCCTTTCGAAATAATAAAAAATAAGGTTAGAAAGAACTATGAATTACTTCTCTCTCATCCCTCATTTTTGGCCCTTCGTGATCAACTCTTACCTTGCCTTTCTTTTTCCTAATCTCCAGATTTTTCTTTATTTGCTCCAATTATTGAATCCTATAAATTTCTAAACCCCTCTGTAGCATTAAAGATTAACCTGGTTTTATGCTCAATAAAATCCACTTCAAAGGATAACGACATTTACTGGTCACTGTTTGTTAATGGTCAAATAATAGAATGATGATAATAGTCAGATGATTACTGCTCAACATGCATATCAAGCAAAATATGTTTGAGGGACAAATACAACAGTGCTTAGCAGATAAGGAACGGCGGAGTTTGTTGCTAGGTAATCATTCACATGATTACAAGTTATCAGCAGATGCCACCATTATATGCTGCTATTTGCAAGTAGAGTGATCAACTTTTGGATGCTCATCTCAATATTTTTGTAGACCTGGGTCCTCCAGATATAATAAGATGCGCTGTTTCTTCAGCACAACCTCCAAGACTCTAATTATTACGTTTTCAACAACCCAAGAGTGTGATCAAAATAGCAACTCCTTCAAAAATCAAATTTCACAGCTTGAAATGAAAAATAAACCAGACAATTAAAACAATAGAACACATTTCTTAGCCAAGATAATGGATTCACTTCTTTGTAGGTTAACCACGAATCTCTGTTGCAGATGTTCCTCCTCTGGAAAGTTACTTTTACGGGCAATGCTTCCTTAAACCAAGGAGCTCCAGAAATAACAGGGTGCATTTTCTTCAGCAAAACTTCCCAGACTTAAATTATGAGGTATTCAACTGCCACAGGATAGACCAAATCCCCAAATTTTCTCAACTTAAATTTTATAGCTTGGATGTCAATTCAAGCAGCCCCTAAAAGCGAGTTAGATAACATATTTTAGCGAAAGATAAAGGATTACTTGTTTAGGCAAACCATGAATATTTTTTATATATGTAAATACTCCGCGGAAGTTATTACAAGTGATACTATCCCCAACAATTATGGCAAGAGGCCCCTGTGCTAATACTTAACAGGAAAACAAGAAAATTTTCATGTCTACATACTTCAATTGCCATATTCTAGGCAATTATGCAAGAACAAAATGGAGGATCTTTTCTTTATCTATATTATATGTATCCGCTAGAGCTTTTAAGTGCTTCCAATATGGCACATCAAGATATATATGCTACGAGACTGGAAAGCAAAGAGTGCATTTTGGATGTCATTCTTGTTGGGAATTCTTCATTTCAAATTAAATAAAACCAACTATTGTGTTGGAATATAAATATTTTATATCAGCCTAAATCGAAACTACAGTGTGACTGACCGACTTATTTGGTTTTATATCGAAAAGACCAACACCCCTTATGTATGTTTCAGTATTTCTTCTCTCCACTTCTTCGTTTCTTACCCTTCTTCTATTCTTTTGGGTTAATTTTAAAAAGCCCCCTGAAGTCTAGGCCTGCTTTCAATAGAATACATTTAGTTTTAATTTTAACAATTGGGTTCCCAGTTTAATATTCTGTCCAATTTTTTCTGCCGCTTATAGTTCACTCAAATGCCCACTGATTTCATATGAAATAATATCTATTCTTTGAAAATAAAATGATTGGAAGATTTTCATACGTAAAAACCACGATTAAATATAAACAAAACATTATTAATTAATTTAATCAAATAAATTTATGTCATAACACTATCATCAGTTTCAATATTCCATCCCACTCAAAAAAAAAAGTATCAATGAATCCAGTAAAAATGGAAAAAAGTAAGCCCCCCCCCCCCGGGCCAAAAAAATAAAAAAACAGTGTGCAACAAATAGCTAGGAAGAAAGAAGAGCCAATAAGGAGATATCTGCAGAGGGAGTGGGTGGCCAAATCAAGAGGACCTGAGGAGATGGACAGCAACAATTCTTAGAGGTGTAGGGAGGGAGTGATCGAGGAGGGGGAAGGCAGGGAGAGGGTAAAGGGATGGAGAAGGAGAGAGTTTAACAGGATTGAAAAAGGGAACAAAGGGAAAGGGGAAGGGAGCAGCAGGGAGAGGATACAGGAATGAAGAAGGAGAGTTTGCAGAGATTGGTGGTAGAGACAATGAAGGAATGGGAAGGGGGCAGCAGGAGTGGAAGAGAGTTTGAGTAGATTGGCAATGAGGACAACAAAGGGAGAGGCAAGAGTGAAAGATTTTGAGCAGATGAGTGATGGGATGCAACAAAGGGAGGGAAAGATGGGCAGCAGGAAGAGGGCAAAGCGATGAAGTGGGACAGAGTTTAACTATAGGAGAAAAAGAGGGGAAGGATAGAGTTTGAGGGAAGATGGGCAGCAAGGATGGTGACGTCAATAGCAACAGCACGGCAACATCAAAGGGCATAGTAGAGGGCCATGGTCGCTAGGGTTTAGGTTGGGATGGAGGAGATGATCTTTAGGTTTTTGGATATTACGAGTATATATTTCAGGAAGAAGATTTTTTAAAAAAATAAAAGTAAAGAGAACTTTACTCTGGGGCATTTTAGGTAAAAAAAAATTGTTTAAAAGATTTTTTAATAAATTAAGAGTGTCATTGGATTCTTAACGGAATTTGCAATTCAGTACTTAATTGTAAAAATTAAAAGTAAATGTACCCAATGAACAATGGTCCGAAACTTAAGGGGTATTTTTGAAGTTAATCCTATTTTTTTCCCCTCCTCTATGGCCACCACACACCACCAGGGGGCAATGCCGGTTCTTTTTTTTCTCTCTCCTTAATTTCTCCTCCTTCCTTCTCTTCAACCATTTACCACCAAACCAATCCACCAGTCATTGCCTGTGGTAACAGCACAGCATTTGCTCCAACAAATATCTAAGCAACAGCCACTAATGCATACTCACTAAGCTGAGCTGATTGTGACCTTGACTTAACCAGTTGTTGAGTCAAAAGTTCCAAATCATTCAAATGTAGTTTAGAACAATAGATCTAGGTTCCTTAAGGTGATAGGAGAGTTTGTGTAAAGTTACAAATGTTCTGGTGTATTTTGAAGAACAATCATGGCTGCTATCGTGCTTTTCAGCCATGCTATGGTGCTTTTCAGCCATTTTTTATTGGTTTTCTATAAAAACACTTGATATTGTATTATTCTTAAAAAGTGGGCTCAAGTAGTATTCTTAAAATAGGTTCATTGTCAGAAACCGGCAAGCACTGCAGCCATTGGCAACTCGTTGCCAGTCACTGGCTGGTTGTTCTATGGTGATGGGAAGGAGAAGCAAGAAGAGAAAATAGAAAAAGAAAAAAATTGTTGAGGGGCAGGTCAATTTTGTTGGAGGTTGAAAATAGGTTAAAATTTTGGGTAGTGAACTTTTCATCACAAAAGTTCTAAACATCCAACCTTTTTGGGCAATACTTTGTTCTGGGAAATCTAATCCCTACGTGATGTATTCCTCTACTCATTATCTCTAGCATCTTACTTTTAATAGAAAAGGAGAAGTATGAAAGCAAAACCTGCTTCTCAAGATAATCTAGGGCCTGTTGTTGTGTATAAACATTTGCTTTTGCACATTCCTGAAATGGACAAGAGAGAAAAAGCATAATCAATTCCAGTGAATTGTGGTACTAGGATGCACAAATGAACTTTGAACTCGGAAGTTTGATTGAAGTTCCAGGAAAAGAAGCAGATCATATGCATGCTTTTAAAGGTTAGGCATTTCTAGTAGTGTAAGGCACTTCCAAAATAGATTCTAATTTAGCTGTTAAAGAACTGATATTTCCATATAACATAGAAAGAAAAACTGTTTAACCAAAAATAGGTCAATACAGCATTAACAGTCACAGAAAAATACAAATAAAGAGCTCCAAAGAAAGCATAGAAAAATATACCAAAATGAAGGGGAAAAATTGCTTAATGCTTTAAATTCACTGCAATCGTTCCGTTCAATATTTATAATCATGTTAAAAGCAACAAGAAATCCAAAATGTAGATAAGGAAACTGCATTTCTACTAACTATTTCTCCTTCATTTTTCAACCCGCTTAATAATAAACTGGTTCTAGAAGCAATCTCACTTCCAAAGTAAAATAAATATGGAACAAATTACATTCAACAAGTCAAATCTTAACCCAACAACACATGCAGTCAACAGTTCAAGAAGTGCCTCAAAGTTCCATATCACGAGTAAAATCATTGTTGGACCAAATTTTGGACTATAATATAGCTCTTCTTTTATACGCAATAATAAATATTCTAGGTATTTTAATGATGCGTAAAGGCTGCCCGTAGAGCAGGCTCTTAGCTCGTCAAGGCCTCAATACAACCTAAGCCCAAATACAAACTTAATGAAGAATAAAGAAATATATCTTATAACAGATAAAATAAAGCAAAAATAAGTTCATTTACTGTTGAAAGTCAATTCCATGATCCTATGGAAAGAAATCAGAAGAAAGTTTCATGGAAAAGTTTGAACTCCCTATGGCAAAGCCCAACTGAAAGCCCTAGTTTGATTGGATAGAAATATCAGGAAAGAATTGTAAGCTATATTATACTACAAACATGCCTAATTATTGCAGTAAGCTTCTGCAACAAGTAGGAAACAACGTCTACAGATTATTTAAAGGAATTGATACATTCTAGTCAAAAGAGTATGTTTGATAGAGCTAAGAAACAGTTTGGCATGTAGAGTCCCATGACATAAATGATGAACAAACTAACTTAAATCAATCTATTGCAACAATTTCAAAAAGCAACCACCAAAGTATACAAGTTTATCTTTTGTTCCAAGGATTACAATTTCTCTAGTCTCCTAGCTATTTTTATTCATCTCAGTTTATCTAAGTACACCCAAAAAAATAGCTTTATATCATTTGTCAAACCCCACCCAAACTTTTGAATTCTTCCTACAGTACCCATTCTCTTAAACCATCTTAGTCTTAACTAGATGGGACATGAGCGATAGATGCTGATGCTAAAACCTTAGCATTAGCTAAGAACACAAAACCTGGGCTTACCTACAAAGGGAAGTCTACAATTGCTACAATCATATTGAAAGGAAAAGTCAAGTAATACAATTATTTGGATGATTCCCGAAAAACCTGTACACTGGTCTACCGATACAGAGGGTTCAAATCTACTATAAAAAGATATGTCCATCAACATTTATGCAGATCCATCTCTTTCATAGGAGAATGGCTCTATACAGGAATCACCATACTTTCTAGGCTCATTCGCTGGGGGGAACAACACAGGTGATACAGGATTAGATTAATCCTTCAGCATCCAATGTTTAGTCGGTTTCTTTTTATTCAGGATAATTAATCCATTTCTAGATGAGCTATCCTGTAAATTGGGAATGAAATAATCTATGAGCGGAAGGTAGGATGATTTATCCATGAAGCTAGCTAAACAGGATTAAAATTCTAAATCTAATTTTTGCCAATATTAAACATTAATAAGAATCTAATAACTTCAATAAATTTCTAAGCTTGTCTTTTGAAGTTGTAAATTCTCATTTAATCTGGAATTTTTTGGTTAATTTGGAGAAGTATCCAAGATGAACCAAGCACATGAGAGCATTTCCAGGGTGTATTATTAACCCAGAGATTAGTCCCAGGATTCCTCATCCCTAGATTATCACATTTTGTATAATCTAGTTCATTAACCAAAGAACCCTTAGGAGAGACTCCAACAAGGTGTCCTTGTGGCAAGTTAAAGAAACACAAGCATACTCCCATTTAACACAGCTGCTTTAGGGCTGGAAAACTCCAAAAATTGATGCATCAATTGCATAGTCACCTCAATTTGTTACAAGCCTATCTGCCTTCGTTCCAATCTTCTCTTTCTAGAAAACTTTACCTGAGAGCAGGGCATTTTCTTCCATTTTTATGTTTTTCTTAATTTGTAAACGTGAACACATGTGAGTTAAATTGGACTAAACATTTCTCTCCATTGTCTTAGATTCCACCATCAACTGCATCTATAAGACTAAGCTACGGAATGTTAATTGCTCAGAAAAGATCTACTTAAATGTTGTACTAGTTTTAAAGGAAGCTAGTATAGGCAGCAAAATTTGAAGGACGTACTGAAAAGAAAAAAACTACTCCGAAGAATCCGAAACCCTAAAGTAAGACATTCAAAATACAAGCATGGGGATAAAACACCCAAAACTTATCAATTGAAAAAAGAAATACAAGTATATACTCCATAGCCGGTAATTTTTGGCCAGGTATTGTACCTCGATTGAAGGCAAAAGTAGAGCACTATAACGAGGATCTCTTCCAATCATCTGAACAACCTCTTGATCACTTTCCATGCCCATGGCCTTCATAACAACCATAATAGGAACCTGGAAAAGGAGGTTTAAGAGATAAATAAATGAGTAGCAATGATAAAAAGCTCAAATATCAAAAGTAGGCCAAAGAATAACCTTGTTTTTAAATTGATTCAGATATAAATAGATCTTCTCTTTCTCCATTTTTATAACCGTCTTACTTTTTGTCGTTGCTGTGCTACTTGTAACAGATGCTTGCACACTAAAAAGAAAAAGAGAAATTATCCATCTGGCTAATAGAATGCAATGAGCTACCATCAGAAGCTCTATTTAAATCTCTCAACAAAATGAATAAACTTCTCACACATTAAATTTATTAACCTTAAGTTTAATATAAAATGAAAGCATGGTGCATTAACTAATATTTTTACTACAACCAAGTTCATGTGAAGACAACCAGAAAGCCACTAAACTACTAGTATAAACGATCCAAATTCCAAACACTTACCAGCCTTTCTTATCAATGTCGATAATTATTCTGTTCTTCGAAAGTTGTTCTTGTATTAAAATCACCTGGTAAAAGCAATTAAATTTAGTAATTTAGCCGCAAGAAATTGGATTTGTAATACCAAGAATTTAAACATAAAGACGACTTAGGCAAAATAAGGACAGGGACGGAGGATCGAGAGAAGGCAAAAAGTAGTAAAGAAATCTTGCAGATATCCTGAATGTCTAATTTCAAGTTTAGAAAACAATACTGAAGCAATAATATTGTTTATATTCTAAGAATATCATATTAAACGAAATGTGACCAGAGAAGGAAACAAGTGTCACCTTTTCTGTCCCTTTGATAACAAAATAACCTCCGGGATCAAGCGGGCACTCACCTACAGCAAGTAGAGGAAATTGCATTCCATATAGGACAATTGTGGAGTGCGTAGACAAAGAACCATAAGTGTCTATATGCAATATTAAGCACACTTACCAAGGCTTGCCAATTCTTCTTCATCTTTTCTGTATAAGACACAGCTTCTACTCCTTAACATGATGGGCATTCTCCCAATTATGACATCTTTCTGCAACTCCAAACTCAATATACATAACAAAAATGTTTTTGCCAACAAGAAAAACAAAAACATTAACTCATCCACGGACCTTTTTCAGAGGATCAGTGCCTTGACTTTGACCTCTATATTCTATATTAACAAATATCGGTGCAGCGTACCTGAAATGTGAAGAACGTAAGAGCAAAAAGTAAATGCAAACAGAAGATCAATGTAAGTACACCTCCATCAGTAACTGGCAAAGTAAAATACTCAAAGGACTAAAGAGAGGCATTAAGTCAACATCCAAAATGTCAAGAACAAAGCATTGCTTTAAATGTCATTTTGCAAATTATATTCGATGCCTATGATATTATAAAACTCAACCAAATCCAGATGAGCATATTTATCTAGACAAATGACCAATTCGTTAACTATTGAGATTCCAACCTACGTAACCCCAATACAAAATCATATTTAGCACTTCAATTCAAACATAAATGGTATTCTCCTCAATTAAGTACTTGAAGCATATGAAAGAGATTTTAGCATGCACCAAAAATTGTATGCCTAATATATACATGTTTAACCAAATTTAGAAGGCCAAAACCTTCTAACAGAGGTTAGGTTACTGACAGTTCTATCACCACCAAGGTAAAGAGACGCCTACGTACTGTATAGTAATCATTTCCATCTTCCTTTACCTATGAAACAAACACTTATCTTTCTCATCTTTTGATATATAGCCTGGGTAAAACAGATGTAGAGCTTCACCAACTGCCAAAAAGACTTAATACTTCTGGTTACCATTAAGTATTCTTTCTAGCGAAGGTCGTCAATGATCCCCAGGATCAGACTACCTTAGTAGATAAAATGCACACTAACACAATAAGGTCTAAAACTCTCTGGTATAATTCACTATCAGCTACAATGAGGCATTCTAAAACTTCGCTAAAATAGAGATATAACTAAGATGAATATAATAAAATACTCACGTGGTGTCAGAGAGCCGACACTTGTGAGGAGTGAGCTTTTCAGTTACACCATCAATTATCATCGATGGCTCACCAATCCGAACATCAGTGTATCTTCCATAATCAAAGAAAAGATTTAGATGTGAGATCAGTATATATGAATAAAAAGATAAATAAATTTTCAATTGCAAGAAATTATAGACTTGTAATAATGGGAAAAATAGTGGAATTCAGATAATAGCAGTTTCACCGTAGGTAAACACGCTCGTCAACTTTTGATCTGATCCACTGATTAGCAGAGACTATTTTCTTTATCTCTGTGCTAACAAAATAGTTGAAGGAGTCTAAATGTTGCTTCACCAAACCTCTCACCTACAATTCCAAGAGAGACATAAGAAAAAAAGTGTACCTTCCGTGAACAGATTCATTATTCAGCACAGTTTACATCAACATTCCATTTGACAAAATGAGATGCATAGAGCTTCTTAAAACTTCAAATTCTTGTTACCTCAAACTATACAAAACCAAATTACTGATTAAAAATAATCTTCTGTCTACTTTATGTTCCCTTTCTCATTCCTCCCTCAGAGCACAACATGTCTGTTGCACTTAAGATACAAGATTCAAGAATCTAGAAAATTCTACTTGTTCGCAGACAATTTGGTATATCAAACCAAAAGGACAACGGAATTTTTATCTACTTGATGGACTTTTCCGCAACCCTCTTGGCCAGAGGAAGATGGCCTACAAATGATGAACCAGGCTCCATATTTAATAGATAAGTTTAGATGGAGTTAGAAAAGAGAAATCGCTCAATCCAAGTGGATGGTGTGGTATAAAATTTGATCAAAAACTTACCAAATTACAAAGATTATTACTCAATAGAACACAGCATAATCATAAAGAATAAAAAGAAAATCTTCTAATGAACATCACACAAAATGTCCCCAAACTATACCAAGTGTCCGGTTCTAATGTTCAAATTTTGGACTGTAGTAAGGAGAAAATTTTCTATTATAAAATTGACCAATTGGGTAAAGGAAATAAACATTAAATGCGTGGGTAAACTACCACATATTAAGAAAATGGGAGAAACAGTGGAAAAGAATAAATACCTTCAAGAATTCTGGAAGCAGTTGAAATTTATCAACAGCAGATTTTATTGGAGCAGCAAGAAATCTCTTATCAATCCCTAACCTGAACTCAATACCATACCACACAAATAAATTAGTTTACATATAGGTATTTCTTTATGAACTCGCAGCATTGGTAATCAAAACCTCCACCATCCCACTTACACGTTAGTATCGTCATTTTCCTCTTGCACGGTCATGATGTCCGCAAGTGGTTGAGAACCGAAGACGGATGGTTTAGGGCTGACGAGAGGACGCCGGTGGCTCCCTTCAACACTTCAAATTTATCCTAGTTCAGCAGAGCAAAGATTCAAACACTTGTGTTTGATTTGATACTAAGCACTTCGACATTTACCTCGTGTAGCAGTCATAATTTTTTCCAATTCAACATAAGAAATAACCGGATTACCAGAAAAATTCAACACTGAAATACCTTATGAATTACAAAGGATCAAGTTATTCGAAAAAATCTGAAAAAATCCCCAAACCTGCAATTCTTATTGGGAAGAAGGGTAAGAATACAGAGAAGAGAGGTTGACTGCCGCCTCTTAGTATCGGATGAATGCAGTGATGAACGCAATCGGCGGAAGGGGCGACCGGGAGGGAAAACAGTGAGGCGTGACGTCGAGAGCAGCGACCTGAAGAAAGGAAGAAAGGGTTTTGAAATAAACCTCACGACACCGTAACCAATTTTGGCGGCAAAGCGCAGTTGAGATTTCTATTAAAGGGTTAAGGGTTCATTGCAAAATGTCGAGTTTGTTCTGGTGAATGTTCACTGAACGCATGAGAGGAAATCTATAGCATACTTATTGAAAATTATATTATTGAAAATTATATTATTGAAAATTATAAGATTTCAATTATTTATACATTCATTAAAAATTATTTACAAAAGATGAATAATTCACGAGGTTTTGTTAGGTTGATTGAGCATGATCATCATTTAACTACATTGGTAAGAATACAATTTTTATTTTTTCTATTTGTACACTATGTAACTACTTAATTATAATGTAAAATTTTAATATAATTTATTATGACAAAATAAATAGAAAATTCCAGTATTACATGTTGAACGTAGAGGAGGCAGTATACCAAACGTCATGCAATTAAGGAATGAAAATGGAGAAAGTTGAACCGTTCACATTAAAAGAATGGATAGCAAGTGTTTGATGGAAAATGGTCTACAGGAATTCATGAGAGAAAATGGAATTGTGAAGGCAGAGCTTCTTCGCTTTGATTATGAAGATGAGCAGACATTCAATGTACAAATATTTGGAAAGAACTCAATGGCAAGAAAAGTGATTGCAACTTCGCAATATGAAGCTCAAGTGGAAGGATCAACAAGCAAAAATTAGTAAATTATGAAAACTATTTTATATGTTTCTTTTTTCTTGTACTTTACATATTTTAATGCTTCTACTTGTTGTATGTTCTTGTTGTGTTTGACGCGATTGTAGTTGAAATAGTATTTGCTTTATGTTTTCAAAGAAAATGTTAGCTGCTTTGAGTGAGGTATTTTCCTATTTATGATGGATATTTTCACAGGATTATTTTGTTGCTACTTGTATGATGGATACTTAATTTTGTGATTTTTAAAGAAAGTGTTAACTGCTTTGAGTGAGGTAATTAGTGATATTATTTTTCCACAAAAAGTCTTGTTCTTGATAGGATATTTTCATAGTACACAAAAATATCTCATATTCAGTAGGTGATTTATTTTATTTTATTATTTTTCCTGGATGCTTTTATTGTTTGTGAAGTAAACCATATCAACATATGCCTCTTAATAGGTATTTTCCTATTTATAATTTTTGTCTTTTCTTGTACATTTAATATTGCAGCTGACTTGATTGCTGATTACTTTTGCAGGAATTTAAAATGAGTGGCCATTTTTCTCGCACAATCTATGTTGAGAATCTTGTCTGAGATATAAAAGAATGGGTAGTGAATGTCTGTTTTACAATCTGTGAGTTGTCTTTTATTAGTTGAGTGCAAAATTCATTCCACGGTGGAAAAGGCTCTCAATTGTATAATTTGTCTTTGTGGATGACATAATTAAGGAACCTGCTGCTGTTAATCATTATATCATTTGTGTGATATCTCTTTTGTTTTTATGTTATATTTTTGTGGTGTAATATTGTATGAGAGTTTAAAGCTTTGCGACATTTATGAGCACAATATTTAGATGTTATCACTGTCACAATATTTAGATGATCCATTGCATTTTGATATTGTCTATCATGTATTGTTGTGGTACTTCTTGCACAATGGCATTTGATATGTAGTAACTTTTGAAAGGCACAAACATATCATGAAAAAGTTCAATTTCATTATCAAACAGTGTTGCAATAACTTTACTGCCCTGCAAAAAATATATATAAATTATGTTGGTGATATATTGTGATTGTGTTTGTTTTTTATGTTTTGTGATAGTTTGTGATAAGAATAATTTCTAAACTTACCTCATCATCAACCAGTATCATTTTTTTATATTTCTTTGCAGGATTGTTCACAGAATTTTGCACTTGCATTTTTTCTTGTACTCTGACTTTTGATGTCCATGATTTCATGTTTGGTTTGATGTATTGAATTGGAGTATCAGTCTTCATGATCTGCAAAAAGAAAATTTTACATTAAAATGTTGCATAATGTATTATCAAATGTTATAGGTGAAATGTAGTATGAGGAATATTAAGTGATATTGAATTAAATATAACAATAAATATATCTCTAAGTATAGTTGAGATTTATATCTATTTATGTAAATGATTGTATTACTTTCAGAATTGCTTTTGCATAGCTGAAAAACTTCACTGTAAACAACGTTTCCTGTCCGATTTGTGTAAGATGTTTCGTCAAGTGTCGGTGGCACTATTAGCACTCTGATGTTTGATGAATGCTTTGCTCTTGAGAGTGCTACATAGAGTTGTCCGTGAGAGAAAACAAGCTATTTTAAGTATATGTCAACAGAATCTAATGTTTGACCTTGTGATTTGTTTATTGTCATTGCAAAGCATAATTTGATTGGAAATTGTACTCTTTTAAAAGGTATTCCATGTCTATCATCATCCTTTGACTGCAACGGTATTCTGTATAAAATCACTGTCTTACCAACATGCTCACCCACAGACATCTCAGCATAGATTACATGTTTCTTTAACTGCTTGCAGATTAGTCTTGTTCCATTGCATAGCCCTTGTGAAGGATCAAGATTTCGCAGCAGCATAACTGGACAATTCTTTTTCAAATGTAATTGATGTGGAGGTAAACCATTTGGCTGCAATGTGTTGAGAAAGTCTTCATAGTCTGCTTGATAAGTAAGATCCACTGTTTTATCACTGCTTGTATATATTCTGCTTTCTGCTGGGAAGTTTTTTATAATAAAATTGTTTATATCATCAACAGAATTATTCTTTGGTGTAAGCAGTGCCCTTCTCATGACTGCTTCTGTGTCAAATTCAAATGCCATCATATCTGGAAAAACAAAGTTGATCAATGCAACTAGTGAAGCTTCTTTTTCAGTGAAAAGGAGAACCATCTGTAAAGGTAATTGGATGTTATCATTACAATCCATTGGTTGCATTCCATCTCCAACCTTTAAAAGAAATTCTGTAAATTTAGGATCTTCAATTGTACACATGTTTTCTATTGCACGCATGTTTTCTGTTAGTTTGATCTTCTTCAAGTATGGTCAAACGTAAGAGCATAGTAGACTTGTTGGCAATATTAAACCAAGCAAGATTAGAAGATTTATTAATTTGGTTTATTATATTAAGTTTTGATTTAGTAGATTCATATTGTTGTTTAGAATAGGTTTTTTAATAGGGTTGTTAGTTTCCTAATTCACATTGGTTTTTAGATTTCCTAATAGGGTTTGGTTCCTAATTTGGTTTCTAGTAAGATTTGATTTAGTAAATCAAATCCTAGTTGGTTTAGGCTAATTTTAAGCTATAAATATATGTGATGAGATGATTATTTTGTATGGAGAGATGTAGAGAGAATTAGAGAGATTTCTCCTCAATAAAAAGTTAGTTGTTATTTTTTTCAAAATTCTTTTAGATTGATAAAATTTCTATAAGTGGTATCAGAGCCATAATGTCTACAGACATAGAAAGATTTTCTTTCCCTTCTCTTTATTTTTTTTACGACAAAATTCTTTCTTCTCGTCCATAGTTTATCTTTGACGGAAAAAATAATTTTGATTTGTGGTGTCAATATACGCAAGATATTCTTGAAGAAGTTGGAGTTTGGGATATTCTTGAAGAAGGTTTTGAAGAACCTCCTCCCAATGCTGAATTAACAGAAGAAGAGAAGAAGAAAAAGAATCAGAATACCCTTACGTGGTTTCATTTTCAAACTACAGTTACGATAGATGTAGCAAAGAAGTTCTTTTTTGCAAGATCAGCAAAGGAAGATTGGAGTATTTTGATGCATTCTTTTGGAGGTAAGAATTATGTTTTCAATTCTAATAGAAAAGGAATAGTTGAGAAAGAAAAGGTTGATGAGAACCTTGTTCTTGATGAGGAGAAGAAAAAAAACTTACCTTCTCTAGATGAAAGAAAAGATTTAGTAGAAAAGATTCAAGATGAAGTTGAATCATCTAATTTGGAGAATTATGATTTGATTGATAACTCTCCAGTTGAGTTAGAAGAAAACTTTGATTTGAGTGATGATGGAAAAATTACCTCCATAAATGCTCCTTGTTGTGATAGTCAAATTTCTTTGTTGAGTCCTGCGATTGATGATGCGTTAGTGATTGAAAGCCTTTCAAAAGTTACAATTTTTTATTGGATGGATTATTGTGATAATTTTGGATTTGACAAATTATTTGAATAAGAAGAAGAATTCGAGAATGTTGTTGAGCAACAAGGAAATAACATTAATGAATTGCTTCATATTCAAGCCACAAATAAGGTGAATGAATATTACATTTGTCCAAAGCTAGAAGAAGTAGAAGAGTTGGGTGCAATTGACCATCAAGGACTAAAGGAAGTCCAGGGACCAGCCGGAGTTGTAATACCAAGTTTGTTGGGTGCTATAAGAGTAGAAGGAAAGAATTTTTCCTTGGTTGATGAGGTTAGACTCGGAGCAAATCTTGTTAGCCTAAATAGTAGCGACATTCTTCTTGGCACTGATGGCAAGCTCATTCTGGAAACAACAGTGAAGTGAGACAATCGCGTCATTGTTCCAAGGTTCTATGTTGGTTCCAAGAATTTTGATTCTTATGGTTTGGAGTGGTTTGCTATCATCAATACTCCCAATTCTATTTTAAATCATTTGTTTAGAAGGACTTCAGCTTGGAAGGTTGCAATGATTTCAACTTGGAAGAGTATATTGATCAAGATTAGTTAGCATCAAAACTAATTACAAAATATCGAGTTCGTCCACTTTCTTGTGTGAAGATGAAACCTATTCAAAATTTGGTGTTGCGTAAGGTGTTCACTACTAAAGAATACACAATGAAAATTTTGGCTCGTGATGGAATTGGACCTAATTTCTTACCAAGCTTGGTTTAAGGGAGGCAATGTTAGCAATATTAAACCAAGCAGGATTAGAAGATTTATTAATTTGGTTTATTCTATTAAGTTTTGATTTAGTAGATTCCTATTGTTGTTTAGAATGGGTTTTTTAATAGAATTGTTAGTTTCCTAATTCACATTGGTTTCTAGATTTCCTAGTAGGGTTTGGTTCCTAATTTGGTTTCTAGTAAGATTTGATTTATTAAATCAAATCCTAGTTGGTTTAGGCTAATTTTAAGCTATAAATATATGTGATGAGATGATTATTTTGTATGGAGAGATGTAGAGAGAATTAGAGAGATTTCTCCTCAATAAAAAGTTAGTTGTTATTTTTTTCAAAATTCTTTTAGATTGATAAAATTTCTACAAGACTTCCTTCTATGATGCTTTTCTTTTCTGCATTTGGAATAACTGGCAATATTTGGCGAAAATCACCTCCAAAGACAACACATTTACCACCAAATATTGAATCATCGTCCATAATATCCTGAAGCAATTTATCAAAGCTTCCGATCACTTCTTTTTTAGCCATTCAAGCTTCATCCCAAATAATTATTTTTGCTTCCTTGATAAGTAATGCAGTGCTGCTCTGTTTGCTTAAATTGTAGCTCATTCCATCTGTGGCATCTAATGGAATCTTGAACCGTGAGTGAGCTGTTCGGCCTGTAGGTAATAATGAAGCTGCAACTCCATATGTCGCTGTAGCAATTGCAACAAAACCCTGTGATCTTATAGCAGCAAACAATGCTCTGTAAAGAAAGGTTTTTCCTGTGCCTCCTGGACCATCAATAAAAAAGCTTTCTCATCTTTGACTCATTGCTGGTGAATATATTTGATCAGAAGCATTCTTTTGGCTAAAATTTAGTTTCCTCTTATTCAGTAAATCTTCTTCAGGAATAAGTACATTTCTTTCTGCAATTATTTCCTTTGTTAGTTTCTCCTGCACTGATGTTTTGATGATGTATGAAACCAAACCATACTCATTAACTGAATTTCCCATAGATTGCAGTATATTATCAAGCAAAAGAAGTACTCTAGTTTTGATTTCCTCATTTGTCAAACCAGTAAATTGTGCGTGTAGATTAAGTCCTCACTCAAGTTTCTTTCAAATTTCATCCACAGTTTTTTTGCACTTGGAGGAGCACAGTAAACAAGTATGTTGCAAAAAAGTTGACGAAAGCAGAAGGCATTTGGAACTCAACAGATTCATCTAAGTAAGCATCAATGTCACTATCTAAGTGAAGTAGTCCAAGAGTGTGGGCAGCATCTCTAAATAGAGTGTGAACATGATTATTTACAGTCAATAAGTATTGAAAACTTGTTGGTGCACGAACATGTGATAACAATAATCTTAGATAGTACATTTCTCCTTCACTTGGTTGCACTGTCACAAGTCATCCAATAACTTGATGTCTCTTACGTTTAGTCCAAATTTTGTCAGATTCAGACCATACGAAATGCTGTGGAAAATCTTTGTAGAACAACTTCAGATTTTGAGCTTTATGATTTCTAGCATTCATCTGAAAAAAATTATGTTAGTATAGTACATGAAGCAAGTGGATTCTTTAACACATTTCTGAAAAAAATTATGTTAGTATAAGTATTTGACAAGCTTAATTGTGGAACAAATCTAGAGATTCATGTGGCAATCAAATACATAAAGTAAATATGGATTGTATGGCACTACCCAACGATTGTCAAGAATTTTCCCTCTAACTTTAACTTGTGTTTTGTCATTTCTTCTACGATACTGAGGATATCCATCTTCTGTTTCCATAGTGTAACTTGTGTACTGTTTTGGGTATCTGTTTTTGCATTTACCAGATTTTATAAAAGGATTCTGGGGATTTAGTTTTCCACATGGACCATGCATCATGTGTTTGACAACAAGAGAATGCAAATGAGGATACTGTCTCTGATTTGGAATTTCTGCTCTGATATATCTATCATATGCATAAGAATTCAATGGCTTTGAAGCTTGTTTCATAATTAGCAAAAAGTGAGCATGTGAAAGTCCTCTTTTCTGAAATTCTATAACATGCACACAAACATCAACTTCACCAAGCACATGTTTCTTCATCAATTTAGTTTTTAGCAACTCCAATTTTGCTTTGAAAACACGACAAAGTAAATCTGGTCTATTTTGAGCCAATTCATTTGGAAGTAAATTTTGTTGAATCTCAAGCCACGTGGGATTGCAAGTAATAGTGAGAAAGAAATTTGGTTTACCAAATCGTTGAACTAATGACATTGCATCAATATATCTCTTACGCATATCTCTTGGACCTCCTATAAATGATGCAGGAAGAATCACTTTCTTACCAACATTTGATCCTTTTGTTACACCAGTAGCAACAGAATCTATCAATCCTTGAAACAATTCTCTTCTGATTTCTTCTTATTTTTTTCGATGGAAATCCAATCTTTGAGTTTCAATCTTGATGTACATGTCAACTACAAATTATTGAAAAAGCCTACCAGTATGCAACAACATAGATTTATCATTTGACCTCATTTGCATTTTGAAACAATAGTATTCTCGGCAGCAAATTTTGGTTTTTTTTCTGCCTACTTCAAAAGCTGTGAAAGCAGAAGGAAACAGGATCAACACATAGTTAACTATTACTTTTCTGGAATTGAAAACATATTATGTAGCATAAGGTTCAACGAGTCTATACTTAATGAAAACTACTCACCTTTCATTTCATCTTTTAGTATCTCTTCTGCTGTTGACAAATTCAGTAAAGCATAATTTGAAAAAAAAAATCGCAACGTATTCTTGTCTGCCTTTTTGTGGCGATAGCCTTTCAATGTTGTAATGCCAACCACTCTGACCATACGGAAATATTAATGGATACTGCAGAGGATCATAACATCCGTAAGTATGATAAATTTGATGAGCTGAGTTTGCATCTGTATACACTTGAATGTGACAATTTGTGTCTATATTTTCAACATCTGATTGCATTATTATAGCTGCTACATGAGATGTCGATGGCATATTATATACACATTGATTAAGGGAAAGAGTTTTGTTGAGCACAATTACACAATCTTCAAAACTTGGTAAGTCTCTCAAATTTTTGAAGAAATTGGTGTATGGATTTCTGCTCAAAAAACTCATCAATAACTTTGTAACCTTGTCGTTGAGTTGTGGACTAATCTTGCATCTTTTATCAACATCAATCTCAGTGTCATATAAGTATAATTGAAATCCATTCGGTTGTAGATTGTTTGCAGTCAATGATTGCAGAAAGTGATATACTTGTCCTTGAATCTTGAATGTATAAACTCCCTTGATGTTTCTAGTCATTTCAGTATCATATCTTGCACCAAATGTTGTGAATGCAAAACTGTTGTTGTATGTACGAACATGTCTTCTAAATTCTACAGCTTCCTTATCACTGCTTACAAACAAGTCTGATAACTCTTTTGGCATTGCATGAGACTTATCTAAACCTCTCATTTTGAACAGCAGAAACCTTTGTATTCCGATTGAAACTTTTTTGTAGAATAATATTCACAGGTTTCAAGTGCCGGAAGATTTACTGCTTCTTCTGTAGCATCATCATACAATGCATCTACAACGTCCAAGAAAATTTATTTTATCATATCATAAATTAGCATAACATAGAAAACGAAATAGGTGCATATTACAAATGTAATCAGAGTAGCAATCAAATAAAATGACTACCTTGATGCTTATTTATGGTATCACTGTGTTGTATTAAACTGCAAGCAACATCATGTAATTCCGTAGGATCTGTTTGACAGTCATTGACTATCTTTATAGACTGTAAATTGTTTTGATTCCACATGAATTCTGTGTACACAGTTGTTGTATCTGCTGGTTGGTTGCTTGGAGAATGCATCTGATCGGGACTATCTGTATCTACAGAAGATTGCATGATGATTAATTTTTTTACATGTTGTTCATTTAGTAAGAATAAAAATATCTAAATGCAGTTTTTCTTCTTACATTTGAGTTCGTGTTCATTCAAAACATTGCAAACAAATTGTTAAAGTTCCTGCAGATCATCTTCTGATTGACATATAGCTTCATTTTTATTGATCACACCACAGAAAACTTGTTCAACCTTCTCTGAATTGGCAAATTCACTGACTATGTTGACATTGTATACATCAGACAATACAAGTAGCTTTCTCTCTGATGGAAGTGTCTGAATTTTTTCAGATGTATGCTTTGCACAAGAATATGAAGCCTCTATAGTAGCTATAAAAATGAATTTTTAGATGTTGTAAGCAACACATCTTATCCAGCATGGTGTTTGAATTATTAGCTAATATTTTACTACATACCATCTTCTCTAACAGCAATCAACGTTGCATGTACTTCCTTCTCCTATGGCATTACAGTTGTTGTATCTACTGGTTGTTTGCTTGGAGAATGCATCTGATCGGGACTATCTATATCTATAGAAGATTGTATGATGATTAATTTTTTTACATGTTGTTCATTTAGTAAGAATAAACATATCAAAATGCAATTTTTCTGCTTAAATATGAGTTCATGTTCATTCAAAACACTGCAAAAAACTTGTTAAAGTTCCTGCAGATCATCTTCTGATTGACATATAGCTTCATTTTTATTGATCACACCACAGGAAACTTGTTCAACCTTCTCTGGATTGGCTTCAAATTCACTGACTATGTTGACATTGTATACATCAGACAATACAAGTAGCTTTCTCTCTGATGGAAGTGTCTGAATTTTTTCAGATGTATGCTTTGCACAAGAATGTGATGCCTCTGTAGTAGCTATAAAAATGAATTTTTAGATGTTGTAAGCAACGCATCTTATCCAGCATGGTGTTTGAATTATTAGCTAATATTTTACTGCATACCATCTTCTCTAATAGCAATCAACGTTACATGTACTTCCTTGTCCTCTAGCAATCTGATAGCTTCCTCATCACTTGATATGATTATTTCAAGTTTCGTTCGATGTCTTTTTTTCCTGAGACCTTTCAATTGTGCTATCCGTCGCATTTTTCCCATGTCTGTAATCTACTGTGTGTTTTTTATTTTTGACATTTAAGAAGTAAAATTGCTATACAAATAGTCTACTTTTAGTTTCTGATTTTTTATTAAGTTTACTATGATATGGATACTAATACATCATCTTTCTTGACTGTATATGTTGCTTGTACTAATGTGAATACTGAATTGGCTAAAGAAAACGTGAGACTAAAAATCTCTAATAAAAAATATAGAAAAATCATGCAGCAGAATCATCATGAATAATAATAAGAATAACTGTGATAGCATAATAAGAAAGAATTCATAAGGGTAGTAGGAAAATATTTGCCAGATGAGATAACCAGCATAAACTTAAAAACTACATGCACTAAAAGATACCAACAAAGAAACAAGGCAGAAAGTGTATTACCAAAGTAAAAGTGGAGTGAAGTTTCTGATTATTGAAGAAGCTCTTATACCATTAACACCTACAGAAAACAAAATTCAGCAATCATGCATAAAACCATCGATATAAATGCAATATAAAAATTGAAGACAACTTCTACCTTTTCTCATGAATACTTGTAACAGCAGCAAAACACCTCACTACAAATATTGATAAGCAGCTTACTACAAATATTGATAAGCAAAAAGCACCTATATTTGGATGGTTCAAGAAGCTAGCCAAGTGTCCTACTTTGTTTTATTTGAACATACAATCATAGGCTATACAAGTGTCCTATTATTTTTTAATTGGTATTATTAATTAATAATAATTATAATAAGTCAACAAGTTACATGTATTCATGAATAATCTAGAATAATGTACATAATAATTTATAATAATCTAATAATCTAGATGATAATAAAAAATAATATTGCATAAGTATTCTTTTCTCTGAAAAATATTGCATAAGCATACTTGAGTTTCTCAGGTATGCACTTGCTCACACTTTTTCCTTTTTTCTTTCCTCTTGTATTCATATTCAATAGATGCATAGCTTAGAATTTATTTTTCAAAATTTTCTATTGGATTGTGTATCTTTTATTTCTATTTCTTATCTCTGAACTATGCACTTTGTCACAATTTTTCTTTTTTCCTTTCCCCGTTTATTGAATGCATGCACAGGTTAGAATTTATTTTTCCAATTTTCCTATTGCATTGCATATGTTTTATCTTTATTTCCTTCCCTTATATATTGAAATCATAAATCAGAAAGCAACACTTAGACCAATTGCGTTGTTTGCTGATGATGTTTTATCTTTATTCCTTCCCTTATTTGATTTATTGAAATTAGAAATTAGAAAGCAACGCTTAGACCAGTTGCGTTGTTTGCTGATGGCATTCCAAAAAGCACAAGCGCATTAGCATATTGCGCTGCGAAATCGAAGCATAGTTGAGTTTCTCAAGTATGCACTTGCTCACACTTTTTCCTTTTTTCTTTCCTCTTGTATTCATATTCAATACATGCATAGCTTATAATTTATTTTTAAAATTTTCGTATTGGATTGTGTATCTTTTATTTCTATTTCTTATCTCTAAACTATGCACTTTGTCACAAATTTTTTCCTTTCCCCGTTTATTGTTGATGACAATAGAAAAATGGCACCATCTATGATAATAATCACCATAAATAATAAAGTAAAAAATTAACAAACAAACTCATGGAGCTAAAGACCATGATAATAATGCAATTGGAGCACCAAAAAATTGATAGAGCTATAGAACATAATAATGATATAGTTGGAGGTCAACGCAATATTCAATTGCGTTGAAGTATATGAACCCGTGAAACACCTGAACGGACTTCCATTTTGCTTTTTTTTTTGGTGAATCAATCTACTATGCCTCAATCTCAGCCATTCAACGGCTGAGATTGTCTGATTTTAGCATCTAACGGTGCAATTTTGTTTCCACAAAAAGACAAAGTAAAATCATTGAGCATCGAACAGCCTGACACAGTTCTCTCAATTGTGAGGAAATCTCAACCATCCATCCATGATTCAACGGTTGGCTTGCACCTGAAGATAAGGACAAAGCAAAATCAATAGGAAATTGCACAGTACATTGCCATCACAATTAATCACATCCCAGCCATTCATTTTACCATCCAGCGGCTGAATTTCACTTCAAGATGAAGACAAAACAAAAGATTGAACAATCTCAACAAGCCTTTTAATATATAGTTAGATAGATAGGTAGAAGAGAAGATTATTTGATTTATTAAAATCAGAAATCAAAAAGCAACACTTAGACCAATTGTGTTGTTTGCTGATGGCATTCCAAAAAGCACAAGTGCATTAGCATATTGCGCTGCGAAATCGAAGCATAGTTGAGTTTCTCAAGTATGCACTTGCTCACACTTTTTCCTTTTTTCTTTCCTCTTGTATTCATATTCAATACATGCATAGCTTAGAATTTATTTTTAAAATTTTTGTATTGGATTGTGTATCTTTTATTTCTATTTCTTATCTCCGAACTATGCACTTTGTCATAATTTTTTTTCCTTTCCCCGTTTATTGTTGATGACAATAGAAAAATGGCACCATCTATGATAATAATCACCATAAATAATAAAGTAAAAATTAACAAAAAAAAAACTCATGGAGCTAAAGACCATGATAATAATGCAATTGGAGCACCAAAAAAAATGATAGAGCTATAGAGCATAATAATGATGCAGTTGGAGGTCAACGCAATATTCAATTGCGTTGAAGTAGATGAACGCGTGAAACACCTGAACGGACTTCCATTTTGCTTTTATTTTTTTGGTGAATCAATCTACTCTGCCTCAATCTCAGTCGTTGCCATCCAACGACTGAGATTGTCTGATTTTAGCATCTAACGGTGCAATTTTGTCTCCACAAAAAGTCAAAGTAAATTCATTGAGCATCGAACAACTTGACACAGTTCTCTCAATTGTGAAGAAATCTCAACCATCCATTGATGATTCAACGGTTGGCTTGCACCTGAAGATAAGGACAAAGCAAAATCAATCGGAAATTGCACAGTACATTGCCATCCCAATTAATCACCTCCCAGCCATTCATTTTACCATCCAACGGCTGAATTTCACTTCAAAATGAAGACAAAACAAAATGATTGAACAATCTCAACAAGCCTTTTAATATATAGGTAGATTAAACAATTTAGACCTTAAAATTTACAAACAAGTGAAACAATATGTTAATGTTATCTGGGAAAATGAAATTCAATCTGTACCAACACCTTCTCAGAATAAGTTAACAAGTTAAAATGATTTCTCCAAAATTTAGAAATAGAGATTATTATAATATAAAACCTTATTATACTAGACTATCTTTTCCAGACATGTTGTTTGAAGAATTTTACAATTTTATGCAATTTAATAGAAGTTCAATATATGAACGAAACATCGATATTTTTTTTGAACATCAAATTATTAGGATTTGTGAAGCCATGGGCATAGCTAGCAATGCCTATAAAGTAAAAGGATTTTTTGAAATTATATTACTGGCAAACACAAGTAATCGCCTTTCACTATTTCAAAGTTGAAAAATTAAAGTTTAGAATCTACTTTACAGAAGTAGACAAAATAATTAAAGTAACTTTAAATTGAATGGACTAAAATTAATTGAATTATTTATATTTGGTCAAAAAAAGTCTTACAAAAATGGTCCTCCAAAATCATCAACATTATGCAAGTGGGAAGCCACTTTTTTGTCAATGTCTCCGGCAGGGTCATTTTTGTTAGTATCTTATTCAGCAAATACTTTTGTCATAACTTTGACCAATACCTTCTTGAAATCTTATTCTGAACTTGAAGAAGCTAACATGGCCATATACTTGGATTTTTTCATTAAAAATTCTGAACAACTCCAGGGAGACTTACTCGACCTAATTAATTTTTATCTATTAAAATTTAAATTTTTTTACAGTATTCTATTATTTCATGTTCATTTGAATTGGCCTAGCTTTTGTGGGAATATTATCTTCATCAAAACTTTTTATATATGAAAGATTGACCACATGTTGTTTTCTTTCCCTAAATGCATTTGGTAAATCGGAATATACTTCTTTAAGTAAAAGTTGAAAAAAATCATGAATTTAATTTTAACAAGTTAAAATCTTTAGTTTATCAAAAAGTCTTTGAATTTTATTTCTATTTTATGACAGTTAATTTGTTTAAGAATAGAATTAACATGTCCTATAGAATTCTTCTTGAGTAAATTAAGTTCTATTTCTCTAGGAGAAGAATAAAAGGAAAAATAATTGTTTTCCTAAAATATATGTATGTACCTCATTAGAATCAACAAAGAAAGGATAATTTTGAGTTAAAAATGGAGTTCCTAAAATAATGGCTTGAGTTAAAATTTTACTAAAATGAATCCAAAAATTATGATTGCTTTGCAGAACTAGCACCCTCTTTAAACCAAATGGCAAGATATTTCATTCAAATGCCATATGGTCTTGAAATACCACAACTCTATGCAGTTAATACATGAATATATTTGCTTACATGCAAGTTGATATCTATTATGGTTTTTTTTTCTAACTAATGACTTTTGATATGATATTAAACTTCTTCTACGATAATGCGTGTGATCCAAAATAGTTGTATTCTTTATAAATAAATTTCAACTATATTATTGGACAAGTATAAAGCCTGAAGATATATGAAGGAAAATATGATAAGGTATATTTTCACTGAGATTCTTTTTACTATATGAAGGAAAATATGATAAGGTATATTTTCACTGAGATTCTTTTTACTCATGAGCTTTAGAAGAAAAGTGATATTGATGTGCAACAGATTCGATCATGTAATACTTTGACAAGTCTTTTTCTTTAACTATAGTTTTTTCCACAATAACTTTTTTTTATCTAGTAATTTTTAAGTAGACATATTCTTTATGTAATAGAAATCTAAAGAGGAGTATTATGAAATCAATATATTGCATATTTTTATTATTTGATATATAATAGATAATCTTGTATCAGAGATAGAAATATTTTATGTTTAAAGAATACAGACTATAGATTTTGTTATATCTTTGATTGCTAATAGAATTTATCTTATAATTTATTCCTATAACTTCTTGTTAATATGTACTGTAAGTTCTATAAATAGGGTTATAAGTTGGCTTGTGTAATTACTTAGAGAAAAATAATAAAATTTTAGAGTTCTCTATCTTTCTCTATAACTTTTCTCTATTCTGTTTTATTGTATTATCCAAATTTTAGTTTTCATTGTATTCTTTCAATATTATTATTTTGATCTATTGTAATGATGTCACAACGTGATATAAGATATGAAAACAACAAGGTTATTCCACATAAACTTCTTTATTAATTAAACTATTTAGAAATGCACTTTCGACATCCAATTGAAAAAGTTTAAAACTTTTAAAGCAAATAAATGTCAAAAGCATTCTTATAGATTCAAGTCTAGCTACTGGAGCAAAGGTTTCATTATAATCAATGCCCTTTTTTTGATTGAATCTTTGGGCAACAAGTCTAGCCTTATTTTTAACTTCTCCGGATTCATTTAGTTTATTTCTAAAACCCATTTAGTGCCAATAACAGGGTGATCATAGGGTCTTGATACGAGGTTTCAAACTTTGTTTCTTTCAAATTGGTTGAGTTCCTATTGCATAGCAACAATCCAAAAATCACCACACAAGGCTTCATCAATGCTTTTAGGCTCAATATAAGATAAAAGAGCAAAGTTATCAATAAAGTACCCCATAGTTTTAACTCCTTGAGAGATATCACCAATGATTTACTCTTTAGGGGAGCCTCTTGCATATCTTAGATCTTTGGAAAGCTCATGGTCACCACTAAGTTGGCCAACCTACATTATCTTCATATCTTCATTCAAAGTAAATGTTAGATTCATCAAAGCCCACATGAATGATTTCCTCAACACATAATATTCTTTTATTATAAACTCTATAGCCCTTTTTATTAGATAAATAACCAAGAGAGATACCTTCATCTAATTTTTTATCAAATTTTTCTAAGTTATCACATGTATTCAAGATAAAACACTTATAACCAAATACTTTAAAATAAGCAATTGAGGGAGTTCTACCAAATAGAAGTTCAAAATTATTCATAAGAAACCAAGCAGTGTTTACAGCTTTGGCCTAAAAATATTTTGGTAAAAAATTTTCACAAAACATATACCATCCATTTCTTGCAAAGTTCGAATTTTCTTTTCGACAATACCATTTTGTTGGGGAGTTTTGGTGCTGAAAAATTATAAACAATTCCATTTTCATCACGTAAAGTATTGATTGTAGAATTTTATCCTATTATCACTTCTAATATAAATCAATTTGCAATCAAGGGAGTTTTGAACATTTTTGAAAGGTCTTACAAATTCATGAAATGCTTCATCTTTTTGAGATAGAAAGAGTACCAAATCTTGAAAAATCATTAACAATTACATATGCATACCTCTTACCACCAAGAATAGTAGTCCTCATTGGTCTAAACAAACCCATATGAACAAGTTCAAGAGATTTTGAAGTAGAACCATTTTCTTGGGTTTGAAAGATATTTTTGTTTGTTTTCCATATTGACAAGCATTACAAAGATAATTTTTTTCAAAACACATTTTTGGTAACCCTCTAACTAATTCTTGTGAGGAAAGTTTATTCAGCAAGTCCATGCTCACATGATCTAATCTTCTATGTAATATATATCTATCATTATCATGAACGACAAGACATTTAACATCATTAGCGACAAGTTCATCAAGATATAACACATATACATTTTCAACTCTATTGGCAACAAAAATGGTTTTACCATTCACACTATCAAGAATAGTACAAGTATCACATTTAAATTCAATTTTGCATCTATTGTCACACAATTAGCTTATGTTAAGCAAGTTGTATTTCAAATCATCAATAAATAGGATTTGTTTAATTAAAGATGAAGGACATTTACCAATATTACCTACACCAATGATTTTTTCTTTCTTTTTATCACCAAATGTGACAAATCCATCATTTGTAGCTTGAATCTCACTAATGAGTGAAGCATTCCTGTCATATGTTTTGAGCATCCACTATCAAGAAACCACTTAGTGACATTTGATCTTGGAGGAAAATGTACCTACATCAAATGAGAAGAAATGACTTTTGGTACCTACATTCTCTTAGATCCAAGGGGGTTAGTGATAGTTTCCTTAGCTCTCCAAATGGTTTTAACACCACTTTCTACCTTTCTTTTCACATAATATCTACTGGCTTTGTGCCATGTCTACCACAATGAGTACAACAAGTATGAGGCATTGAAGTAGATGTAACTCTAACAAAGAAAATTTTATATTTGTGAAAATTGTTTACATGATTGTGGCCAAGGCCATTTTTCACAAATGAGGATCTTTGAGATCCAAATAATTTGTCAAGATTGTCCCTTCCATTTATAAAATTTCAGTACATAAAGTGAGGTCATCAACTTTCTTTTTCAAAGTTTCATAATCAACTATCATTTTCTCAAGAAAGGAAATTTTTGCACAAAGAGCTTTATTCTCAAGGACCATGTTTTGCAAAGAAAAATTTAAAACTTCCTTTTCAATGTTTAAACACTCAATAGATTCAAGAAGTTTTTTATTTTCACAAAATAGATCTAAATTTTGTTCAATAATTCATCAATTTTGAATCGCATTTCCTTGTTTCTTTGTGAAACTTTTTTCAATTCACTATACATATCAACATGTAATTCACTAGGATCATTAATATCATTATCACAACAAGTGGAAGTAAAGTGACTAGGTTGTATCTCATTATTCATTTCCATGAAGCACATGCTAGTTCTTTCTTCATTGTCATCTTCACTTCCTTCATTGGCATGTTGGCCCCAAGTGCCGACATGTCTCTTTCCTTTCTTAAGAGATTTCTTCTTCTTGAGTTTGACTTCTCTCTCCTTTTCCAATGCTTTAGAGCAATCGGTAACAAGGTGCTCGGTGCTCTTGTATTCATAACATTAAGGTTTGACAAATGATGACGATTGTCTACCTTTCTTGGAAGATCTTTTGTTCTTCTTAAGAAATCTCTTTTTGTAGAATTTTTTGAACTTTTTTACTAGCATAGCCATCTCATCATCTTCACCATTTTCTTCTTCATCACTTGATGATTTATCTTGCTCACTAGGATTTTCGGAGGCTTTAAGTACAACTCCTTTTCTTCCTTGCTCTTTATCTTCAATATTGTTTAGTCTCTTGATCTTCATCTCATGGGTAAGTCGTGATCCTATGAGCTCTTCAACGGAAGAGTCTTCAAGTCTTCTAACTCTTAAATGGCAAGAGTTTTTGGTTGCCAAGACTTACGTATAGCATCCAATATCTTTCTATTTTGTTTTCCAAGAGAGTAATTCTTCCCATAAGATTTTAGAACATTTGAGATATTGGTGAATCTTGTGAATATATCACTAATGTTCTCTCCTTATTTTATGGTGAATAACTCATAGTCCCTTATTAGCATTGCAAGTCTTGATTCTTTTACTTGGTTTGTTCTTTCATGTGGCACTTGAAGAAGCCTCCACATATCATGAGTGGTGTCACATCCACTCGCTCGATTGTACTCATTCACATATAAGGCACAACTTAGAATATTCATAGCTTTATAGTTCAAAGTCATCCGAGTCACTTTCAACATATTCTTTCAATGGCTTCGGTTCCTTTGTGACTCCATTGGCTCTAAATCTCATTGGGATGTAAGGACCTTTCTCAATAATGTTTCACAAATCAAAGTTAATAGAACAAATATATATCTTAATTCTAGATTTACAAGAGGCATAATTTGATCCATTAAACAAAGAAGATCTTTTTGTAGAAGATCGTTCCAAATAAGACAAGTTTGAAATATTAGACATAAGATCTTAACTTTTAGATTGTAAAACCACATAAAGAAACCCCTAACTCTGATACCGATTTAAGAGGGTGGGTGAATTAGATCTTTGACTAATTTTCAAAAACTTTTTCCTTTTTGCAAACTTAGTTTGGAAGTGATGAAGATTGAAGTTTTCAAAGTGATATTAATTAACACCAATAAATGAACAAGTAAGGTAAGAAGAATAAGGAACGCACAAGCAATTTATAGTAGTTCGATCTTTTCAAGATCTATATCCACTACCTGAAGTCTACACTCAAGGATTTCAATCAACTCAATTATAAAAATAGTTAATCACGATACAATAGATACTCACCCAATAAAGCTTTTACACCACAACCTCTTATCAATACAAAAATAAATGCTCACCCAATAAAAGATGGTTTTATATCCACAAGAAAACCTTAAATAAATAAGTATATGAAGAGATAAAGAATGATATTATCAAAAACTTGGTAAATGATGACAAAAACTACCACCACTTCAATTTTTTGTCTTTGGAATCATGAATAGTCACATAAAACACTAGACAAAAGATAGTTTTTTGATATTCAAATGATTTTGGAGCATAAAGATTCTTAAAATGTTGAGAACTACTTAAAAATCTGAAGTTTATGACTTTTACATTATTTGAAAATCAAATTCAACGTTCAAATAACGACTAATAACAGTGCAATTCGGTCAACCGAAATTGAACCTCTAGGTCCAAACTTTTCTGTTTACTAGGCTGTCAAGATAAATTCGGTCGACAAATTTAGACAAATACATTCGAATGATTGTTTGAATTTCTCTAAAAATTCAACAGTCAAGGTTTTAATTCAGACGTCTAAATTGGAGTTTGAACTTTTTAAACTTTGTTAAAATATTTATAAATCAACTACAAGAAGTTTGAAATCATTTTATATATAATAATATGTCAATTAAGACCTTTTAAATACCAAGCCGTTAACATTCCTTTGGTAAATAAAGAACGATCAAAGCCTTTTAGGGTTTAAAAATTAAGTTTTGTATTCCTTTATGCATTCTATAGATTTCAAGAACAACAAGTGTAGGGTTTACAAAATATATCTATTTAGTAAAAGTAAACATACACTAATATTTTCAAAGTCTTCAATCTTCTAGGACTTGCTCTACATTCTTCAATCTTTTGAGCATACTTGAATTGTGCTTAGAGTTATAGCTTTGAGGCAATGGGAACACTTGACTTTTTAATCAAAAAATTCTATTACACATTAAGCGTATGAATAGTCGTCCCCTTGATCAAAACTAGTGGAATAACAAATTCATAACAAAGTACATTTTATAAATTTATTTTACATAAATGAGAACATTAAATTTTTAAATAAAATACACTCAAAATAATATTTAATTACTTAATTTGGATTGAGATTTAATACAAAATTTAATATAAAATTTTTATTTTAGATTACACTTTTAACCTTTCAACAATGAATTTTACAAATCTAAACAAAAAATTTTAAATTTAAACGTTATCTAATCATATTAAGAAAATAAAAAAATAGTATGTGTTTTTTTCAGTGAAAAAAGGAAAATAGTATATGGAGCACAAAAACACGTTTTATCTGAAACAAAGCTACAAATTTGCAGATCATTCCCTCAGTCGACTGGTGCAGATTCGAGCATCCTATGCCGGTCGCGCAGCCTCAGACGTAATCTCCGCTCTCTTCGTTAAGGTAAGTGCTCAAAGTTGTATTCTTTTTCTGTTGTTCTATGAAAATCGTAATAATTAGGGGCTTTTGGAGCAAATGCTGACAAAATCTTCAATTGCTGATCTTTATGGTGTTCTAGAGGAATTTCGACGGAGAAAAATCTTTGATTACTGATTTTTTGCTGTTGAAGAAAAATCCTACTTTATTTCCTTTTCACCTTTGGCCTGTTTCTGTTTTTCCCTTTTTTCTGTTAACTTCTAGAGATTTGAAATACAACATTCAGAGCATATATCATTTTATATTATTTTTTTGGTTCTATCTGACATGTAAGTTCTGAGATTAATTTTCCTTAATCCATTCTGTTGACTGCTTGAAAGGTTGGAAGAACATAATTGGGGTCCTTTTCTGTTGCTGCCATGCTTTATCTCTTGTATGTTGTAATGGATGTAGACAGCAGGATATTGCCGAATTGGTTTTCCTGTTGCCATCTATCGTTGCATGTTTTCTTTTCTTTTCTTTTCTTTTTTCAGCTAAACACATTAAACCTTTCCTGTTATTTGGGATTGGAGTGGGGGATTTTGGGGGGGGGGGTTCCTTGTCACCTATCCTTTTCCTGTTGTTGGAGGTTATTCCTTCCTTTTACCTTCACCCGATATCTCTTCTTCTTCTTGCTTCTTATCTTTGTCTAACTTGAGCTGATGGGGAGAATAAGCAGGAGAAGGTCAAGGGGCAGGGTGTTGTGGGAGGGGAAAGGATTATGGCCATGTCTTTGGTTGGTAATCTTTGCAATTAATGGGTTGACCATTGCATATACATTCAATTGATGAATAATTAAACATATAAGGCTTGACGAATGTAGTCAGATGATACGCTTTACTGTTGGACAACTAAACATATTAACTAGAAAAGCCACAGAACAAAATTAAAATTAATTAAGAGTTTATTATCCTACTTGTACCATTTCAAAGAAGGTAATTCTTTAAGAACTGGTAATTCTTTTCTCTAAATAAAGGGTGGTGGTTTTGTAGGGAATTGATCGACAGTGCATATCCATTCAGATTACTTCTAACGGGTACAATTCTTTTTCTATGATTCATAGAAATCAGCTATAGCTCCACTGCAAAGGTTTCCGCATTTGAAATGCCCCAGTGCAGTAAGACAGACTACGGGATTTTATCCTTGAGGCCGCTCTCAATGTGCAGGGAGTAGAATGGTGGCTATTTTTTGGACATCTTCGATAATGGCTCTGTCTTTCTCTGAATACTATGGTTCATTGGGGACAAATTATGCCAAAAATTCAATCTTTTCATTTGGCTCTTCCATATTCCAAGGGCCCATTTTGCAGTTGCACAGGGCAAAGCAGCATGCAATTAAGTGTTCTCTGGAAAAAGTAGTTATTGAGAAGAAAGAATTTGAATTTGAGCCGTCATTTGATGACTATTTGAAGGCTATGAAGTCTCTTCAAAGTACCAAAGCAAAGGGGTCTTTTAATTCTAGGAAAAGGGGTGAAAATGGTGAACTGTTGGTCATTGAAGGAAAAGGTTCTAATGGGGTTGTTGTTAGAGAAAGGAAGGCAGATGATGTTGATTTGACTATTCAAGTAGAAAAGGATGTTGTTGATAACAAGAAATCGCCACTGAAGAAGTTGAAGAATCCTAATATTAATAAGTCTAAAACTAGCAATCCTAATACTAGTAAGTTTAAAACTAGCAAGAGTGAGCATTTGGATGTGGAAAGAGCTGCCTTTAAGACAATGCAGGACCACAACAATGTTTATGACAAGCCTAGAGTCACAAGGATGGACATGGAAGAAAGAATTCAGACGCTAGCAAAGCGGTAAGTCTTGTAGCTATTAATTGTTCTGATTAAATCTGTTCCACACAGTTCCGTACCAAACTCATTGTTTTCTGTTGCAATTACTGATCAAGTCAGTATTAGTGGTTTTGCATATGTTTGCTGATGATTCTTCTGTTATCTGAAATTTTTGAGGATTTGGTCTACTTTTAGTCTCTGATGGTGCAAAATAATCTTATCTTTGTGGTGCTAGAGAAATAAAAAGGATAAACTAATTACAGCAGCTTTCACCTTAAAAGTTGCTTTGTGGTCATCTTTCACTGTAGTTCTCTTGGTTAGTATCTGTTCTTGAATTTGATTGTTCCTATTTTATTTTGCTTCTAGTGGTAAGGATCTTATAATCTTCTTTCCTGCTCTTTATCAAGAGAAGAAATAGGTCCTGGGGTCTGGAGATCTATCCTTATTACATATTGATGATTAGGCAAGCCATTTCTCATCTTTTGTTAAAAATGGGATCTTCTTTTGACTGTTCAGAAGTAGGGTGGAGGGGGGAGATACAAACGTTTTCTTTTGTTTTCTTGGTTGATTACTAAGTTGTGAACTTAATATTATCAGATTGTCGGGCATTATTTGGAATACAGACATGTAATTTGGCTGCTGCTTACAATTAATAATTTCTTGGTATAATGATGTTATAGATGTCTTTTTAAGTTTTGTGCTGTACTGGCGCAATCAGAAGCCTATTTTTATTGCTATGTTAAGATTTAGAAATTGAAAGCTGAGTCTGCTCAGATGAAACCGTAAATAAATACAGTGTTCAAAAATAAATATGCAGACTCTAGATGATGCAGTTGTGTTCTCTAATACCAGAACATTACAAAAGTTTTGCAATACTCTCTGTCCACCGTTACGAAGGTCGGAAAGGTTTAAGTCATATTACTCATTTTGTCCTTTGTACCCTAACAAGAAAGTCAATATGCTTAATACAGGCATTGTCTTGGTGTTTAATCTATGAAGGTAAGTCATGTTCATCTGAATTGATGGTTATTAGGTATGAATATGAAGCTTTATTTGTTTATATTGACCATGGGTCCTTTTCTATTATCCATAGTGAAGTAATTTACTTCACAGTCTGAATGGCGCAGATATTGACTTGCCTGAGTGGGTGTTCTCCAAAATGATGCGAAGTGCTAAGATAAGATTCTCAGATTATTCGATGCTGAGGATCATTCAGATATTGGGTAAATTTGGAAATTGGAGGCGTGTGCTCCAAGTAATTGAGTGGATGCAGTCTCGTGAGCGCTTCAAATCACATAAGATAAGGTACATGAATTTTCCTCTTCCCGTACCTGCAATTATAATATCGACATTTTGTGTCTATGTCCTTGTATAATTTAATTTATATCTAGGAAAAGACACCAAAATACTGTAGCTTGCTGTGATAAAAATACTGACGTGTTGGTATACTAAGGGTCTGCCTCAGTCTAACTGTAAAACAATGAAACTTCTTTGTTTATCATTTTTAACTCCCTGATTTAAACATAAGCATGTTTTAATACAAATTTGAAAACTGAAGAATGTAGAAGACCACTTTTCTACTTGGTATATGATCCTTGTCACATGTATTTTCTTGATAGTGATGGGTAAATCTCCATGAAAAAGGGACAACTTGCGTGTAGTTTGTGATTGGATGTAACTGTTAAGATTTTCTCTCGAATAAATCTTTCTCTGAGTGTTTCTTTTATTATATTTTGTTTGCATATGTTCTATTGCAATACCTGGATGATATACGGAGAAATTGGTCTAAAACGAACAAATTTCTCAATCTCTAAAATGGACGTGCAAAAATCTTCGTATGCATAGAGCTTTTTACTTGACTTCCAAATGCTGGAAATGATGGACAGAGTTTGAGAGGCAGTTGTGGACTTTCGTTGGGTGATATTCCCAGAAAATGACAGTCAGAATTATGCTGTCTGCTGGTGAAGGAGATGGCAAAGTCTGGGGATTATTTGTAAAATGATGTACTTGAGATTTCATGACCCGGAGAGATGGATAGCATGCCATTACTGATGAACAAAGCATTCCATGAAACAACAAAGAGGCTGTTAGGGTACAATGGCAATAGAACAATGCTTTTGCTTCCTAGTATGTAGAAGATTTCGCTTGGCTTGTTTAATTCCACTTGGCTCACAAATGTGAGTACAATTTATTAAGTTACATTTGAAATCAGAACCAATCTTTCTTGCTCCAAGAGTTATATGCATTAGAGAGAAGACACTCTCTCAGGCCCTCTGAACCTGTACGGGGAATTCATTTGTCCCGCCCCTCTCCCATTGTCCCTGCTTCCACTAATGCTTCAACCTGAAAATTGGATTACTTAGTTAAAGTGAGGGTGAATCTTAAGGCTAGCCACTTTTCTTGTACTTAATAAAATGATGAAGGACCTCAAAAACTTTTCTTGTACTTAATAAAATGACTTTTTCTTGTACTTAATAAAATGACTAAGGACCTCAAAAATCATTAGTGGCAGTATGAAAGGAGTTCTTGAAAGATCAAAAGAAGGAAAACATTGGACAAGTAGGACTGGAACAATTTTCCAGTTAGGTAAGGTGGAAGAAAGACACTAATGGAAGTAAGTGGAAATTAGTATTGAGATTTTGAAATTATAGTCTCTGCATAAATTTCATTATCTTCGATTAAAAGTTGGAAATGTATCTCGTTAATTTACTTATGTATTGTGGAAAATAGTGCAACTGGTTGGTCCCTTCTGGATATATGTTATCTATGTTAAACAATGAAATATATGAAGAATCAGAAGTAATCTTGGTCAATGTTCACATTCTGTTAGTAACTAAAGGCAGCTGTAACCATGTGAATATTTCTTAATATTTTTTATGTAGATTAATGAATGATTGTTGATTGTGATAATGGAAACTATAACTATCCTGACAATGAGAATATGATGCAGGACAAACTTTTCTAAGCTGCCCCATGTTTCTACTCTAGAGTCTATTAAGTTATAAGAAAGAAAGCAAACTCTAATTTAAGCAGAATATCGGGGAATTGCAGTAAAGAATGAGGGAAAGACCCCTTAGCATCATACTTGGAGAGTGTAAACCTGCATCATGCGTAGGACGATAAGGTACCTTAGGCCCTTAGGCTTTAAATAACCAGATTTTATAGAGAACAATGTGTAGACTCTCTCTCTCTCATCCATATAATAATGTCCAGACTCTATTGATTGAATGTAAAAACAGCACACGTGATTGAATAGAGCTCCTCTTTTTATAGACTCAAAACACCAAATCCTAGGACTAGAAAAGACTCTAAACTCAGTAATACCCAGGGTGACAAGGATTTCTTAACAAACTCAATTTAGAGATCGAAATCAGAAACTAAAACTTTCTAAATGAACATCAATTTAATAAAAGACTCTTAAGACTGGGACTTGTAAGCTGTCCATCATCTAAATTGTACCAAATTAAGGTTTGGGCTTTAGAGACATCTTTTCCACCCCTTTTATATATCTAACTGGTTGCTGTCATTTGCCTCTTATCAGAATAGGTGCAATAACTGAATGCTATAAACAAGAAAATTTTAATGCTGAATCATTAGGCTAAGAGACATTCACTGTCAGGTTGCATTTCTTTGTGTGATGTTAAGGTTGTAGGACTTTGTAAATACGTAGAATCAGATTTCCTTGATTTTTGTTTACACCAGGTAAGGTTCTTGTTGTTCTTTATACCGAGAAATTTTTGTACCTAGCTTTTAGATGGTGACAAATAACAAGTAAGAAATTTCAAGGAAAACTTGTTGACAAATTTTAATGTGGCATATCTCATTATATGTCTAACTCTAATTTTGAGCATTACTTTATGGAGCAGCTGATGCTGTATGCTATTCTGATACTGAAGAATCTGAAAGATACTAATTTTGGCAAAGTAAAAAAATGAGCCAGTTTTTGAACTTGCCTCCTAGGTAGGATTTGCATATAACATGGTTTTTATTGGGTAAATTAAAAGTAATATAATATGTGGGACACTCAGATTTGTATGCAAAATGGTATTTAGTGAGTATTTTAAAGTCATATAATATGTGATATTTCAGTTTCTTATTATTTTATCCAAAAGAACAAGAATGTTCAAATTTCTAGATGTTGGATCTCATGTTATTATCTCCTGCAATATAAACTCACCTTCAGGGATTACGTGTTTCTATTACTGACTTTGTGGTGTTGGAAGCCTTACTTTGTTGCTTGTAAAGAAATATTTTCTTCTCTCAGCCTTCTTGGCTTTTTCTGTGGCTTATAACAGGTGGTGGCCTCAGTATGTGAATTTTCATGCTCTTGCATTCAATTCCTTTCCATCCTGTATCTATAATAGGATGTAACTTTCAAGACGTGAATAGACAAGAACCAGCGCTCCTAGCTGCCTAATAATTCATCCTTGATTATGACTGATACACTACAATTGGATCGCTTTTTCTTCTCTTGTTTCTTTTGGTAAAATTAACTGTCATTAACAGCCATTAGGTTTTGTGATTTGGCTATTAGCACCATAACTAATTTTTTAGTGGCTTCCTGATGGTGTAATAGTTCATACCAGATTAACAATAAAGGAAAATCCATAATTAAATGGATGATTGGGATAATGATTATCATAGTGCTGGTAAAACACAGCTGTGTGCAAATGATGGAGGAGAATTACAAGCGTGAATTTTCCCAAGAATGTCACAGTAAGGGACTACTTGGCTGAGTATTGCTGCAATACTTTCTAAAAGAGGAATGTATTGGCCAAATAACATACAACGATGAAAATTGACATACAGCGATGAAAATTGACATACAAGTTAAATGACCTTATTCTTAAAAAGAAAAATAAAGGAAGAAGAAATAAAAAATGCAAGTGCTTGAAGAAACAAAATCTGAATTAAACAATTATCCTCCTGGTTCAGTTCTTGTTCTACTTTTTTCTTTATTTTTCCCGTTCTAAAAGATAATCTGATATTATGATGTCTTTAATACACAATTTTACCCACAGTAGCACTTGTAAAAGGAGTCCTCTTTGATAATATTTTTAATTATTTTAAAAACTTTTTTTTAAAAGATATATCAATACAGCTGCGCTTGATGTTCTTGGGAAATCAAGAAGGCCGGTGGAGGCACTCAATCTGTTTCTTGCAATGCAGGTATTACTTGCACATGTGTGTTATATGCAGCAGAACCTCTATGAATGTATGACTTATTTGGAAAGAGTGAGGGTGATCAAACCTTTTATTGATGCTTTTGTTCTTTCCTATCCTCAGCAACACATGTCCTCTTATCCAGATGTTGTAGCTTATCATAGTATTGCTGTCACTCTTGGACAAGCTGGATATCTGAAAGAACTGTTCGATGTTATTGATAGCATGCGGTCTATGCCCAAAAAGAAATTCAAAGCTGGTGTCCTGGAGAAGTGGGATCCACGTCTCGAACCGGATATTGTTGTCTACAACTCTGTATGTTCCGTCATTATCCTAGACTTTATTACTTTAAGAAATTGCTATTCCAAAGTAGGAATGCTTCTCATTATTGCCTCAAAGAAAAGCTCAAACATCATCACAAAGTTTCTGGCTACCATAAAACATCAAATAATGTGGGAATTCGTATCTTGTGCATGTCTCTAAAATTTTTACCATGGATAATACCTAAGCAAGAAACATATAAACTTGGATTCGGAGTTTTCTTTTATTTTTGTAATATTTCAGGTGCACCTAGAACTATTTATTCGGTGCTTTCTAGGCATAAATTAAAGGGAGAGTTTCTCTTGTTATGTTTTAGTTTAATTGCAGCATGTGGATAAGAAATTGTCTCTGGAAAGGTATACCTTCTTTTATGCTTCATGGATTTTGCTCCTGGTGTAGATATTAAGGATGTTATGTATTGGAGAACAATTGGTTTTGATAAATATTCTCTGTGTCTTTTCATATTCTCGTTCTGGATGGAGGAGGATGACCTTAATGAAATGGGAAATGTATTAGGCAACCTCAATGAATATGCATATAAAAATTCATTGTCGTTGCTCTTTTGTGAACTGCTGGACGTGATTTCTTTTAGTTTGTCAAGCAAAACTAAGATTCTCAAGCTTCTGGGACTGGCAGAAAATGAGTCAAAAGTCACTATTAAGAAGGATCTAAGCAGAGCCGAGTATATGCTTTATTCTTCTGTCAATATATTGGGCTCAAATTGGCTGAGTTATGCTATATATATATGGCAATGAGAAAGGTAGAAAAAACGTTTATTATAAAAGTTTAATTGGATTTGGTTAATGTAAAGCTGAAAAACAAATGGTAGAAGGATTAAAGGAAAGAAGTGCTTTTGATATACTTTAGAAGACAGACGTACAAATGAGCTTGATCAAGACCTTTCACCTAGTAGCAAACCTGGTGCACTGGTGCATGTACTTCACATATGGAAATTTACCCTATAATGCAACAATTCTCAATTTCAGTGCTACTGATAAATTTAGGAGCATTTTGAGGTGAAAATTTCAGCTTCTAGTTGTAAAATCAAGTTCTTAAAGGATTGTAAGATGTTTTGGAACCATAAATTTAGATATGTGGTGAAACTTAAAGATAACAGATCAGGATTCTGATGTATAATTTCCTCAGCGATTTCAACTTTTTAATCCCAACAACCCCCCCAAGAAAGAACATTATGGATGCAATGATAGGCAAGAGAACTCGAGAAAGAGAACGTAGGGATCATGCTGCAGTCTTAATTAGCATGTCCAAGATATAAATTCTGTGCAATTCTCAGTAAACTCCTGACTCTGGATTTACTGATTTACTTTCCTCCTGAACATGGAAGCTATTAAAACTTATATATGTATTAAGCTTCATAACTATATCTGCAGGCAAAAGAACTTCTAAGATAGCCCATTAATGTACTTGGACTATCAACTTAAAACTTCTATATCAGGTAAAAGAAAGCTGCTTCTAACCTAAGATTCAGGAAAAGGGGATAAGTCAATGGCTAGAAGCATCCATTTCTAGGTAAGATCTTCAATTCAGTCCTCATCCCCTCCACATGATGCTTGTATATATTCAAAAAATAGATAACAAAATAAAGAAGGATATTTGGTTCCGTCAATCAGCACTTCTACGTTCTTCTGTAAACATTTGTTGGTTGCCATTTGTCTGCATCCCTATAATTCGAAAGCTATGGACAATTGCCAATTACTGTACCTGCAAATCATGCAATAATACTTGAGAATATTTTGATGACAACTGAAGTATTTCCACTAGAATTCAGAAAGCTTTGATTCTCGACAGTTTTCCCAAAATTAGTCAGTCAGATGTTTAAGAATTATGTAGTATTTCCACTAGAATTTAGAAAGTTTTGATTCTCAACAGTTTTCCCATAATTAGTCAGTCAGATGTTTAAGAATTATGTAAGCACACATGCAACTGCCGAACTTAAGTGGCTTCAATAGAGAAATATAATAATAGGTTAATATTATAACTTTAAATATCTAATGTGGCATTTATTTAAAGGAGCTATGCATATTTGTCCAAGTCTATTTAACCGGAGATGAAGTTTTTGTGCTTTTTATTTTTTTTATTACCTTGACTACAATTACAAATCAAAAAGGTCATAACATTTTCTTCAAAGAAAAGTCATTATTCCTAGCATTTGACCATATACGAATGGTTGCGAATGCTTTTGGCCAGGTTCTAAATGCTTGTGTTAAACGTAAAAAATGGGAAGGTGCTTTCTGGGTACTTCAACAGTTAAAACAACAAGGTCAGCAGCCATCGAGTACAACATATGGTCTAGTGATGGAGGTATTATGTTTCTCTCTGCTCTGTTGTCATTTTAGAGGTTTTCCTAATGCTTCACTTTTAAATTTGTCTGGATAGATAGTAACTGCTATGCTAACTTCAAAGTCTCTAATGATTGGATTTCCCGTTTAATGAAGTCTGTTTTAGATATCTGATCTCTTCCGTTTGGCTCAAATCCTTGTCCTTATATTTGTTTGTATATATTTATCAGTGTGGACATATGTGTGGATATGCTTTATATTCCTAAGGAAACAGCCTCTTTACTTCATCGAGTAGAGTCTTTGTATGCTTAACCTCTTTTGACATCTTAGACTAGCCGGAGCCCTTCTTCATTGTGCTTCTGCTATTAAAAATATTAATATGTTGTATATGCTCCCGGGCACGAGGTTAAAAGACATCTATTCATTTATTTTGTCACTGAAGTTGGGAAAAAAGAAACAATGGAAAGAAATTGTAATGGTTTAAGAATGAAACTTCAATCAATATCTTGAGCAAGGAACGGCCTGAGCTTGCTAGTGGCTCTGTAATACTGGTAATGCCTGAAGTGACATCTTCACTTGGCTAATAAATCTCCGAAACATTTTTCCTAGCACTAAATATGCCTAATTGTGCACTGCAAAGTTCGCTTTAGGAGCTCCTGATGCTCTGGAGATGGTTCTGGTGAGGGTTGATTGAATTGGAATGCTATATCTATTGTTTTTTGTGAAGAATGTTTTCATAGTTGTAAAGACCATTATATATTAAGTGCAAATTGGCAGAGGAATGTTTACATAGTTGTAAAGGCCTTTACATATTGAGTGCAAATTGGGAGAGGGAACAAGATGGAAGTTCTGGAGGATGGCATCTTGTTGGCTTTAACGAAGGAAATACTGATAGACAGTATCCTGCTCAAGTATGCATGTGTCACAGACAGCATTGCAGAAAATGGTTTGCTGTTAAGCCGGAATACAATCTTGTGGATTACACTTCAGGACAAGAATTATACAATTGTTTCACACTGACATATATATGTATCATAGGGAATGGAAGGCATAGATGAAGACTGAAAGGATAAAAGGTCGGATTCTTAAAGTGAAGTCACAGTACTAGTTTATCATAAAGGGGGGTTCAGGACTTTCTGTGAAATGGATGGCATACAACCTTTAGGTAGACACTTGGAGTCCCAGTCCAAAAGAAGAAAAGGGACACTTGGAGAAATACTGGTTTTTGGAACCTTAAATTTGTTAGTTTACTCCTTTGATGTAAATAGATATCCTTAAGGTGGTTTTATATTATTCCCTCTGTCCGGAATTCGATGTCGAGATTTCAATTTTGGACCAAAATTGAATGTTTTCTGTTCTAAAATGGACATATTTTTCATCTAAAGTTAAAAAATTAACCTCCCGGACCAAAATTGAATGTTTTCTGTTCTAAAATGGACATATTTTTCATCTAAAGTTAGAAAATTAACCTCCCTAACATACTTATCTTAATTTTTTTTTTAAAAATCCTTAACATAAGGCATATGAGTTCAAGTAAAACATAGGTCTCATCATCAATCGCTTTTATCAATAAAAGTTAGGGCCTATGGTCAAATGCTTTCTTAAATCATTGTACCAATTCAAAATAAGACATTTAATTTTGGATGGAGTATTAAAAGTAGATATCCTTATTTATGTAATCCGGCTAAATGGTTTTGCTGCAAATTTAGACCTAAATATCAAAACTAGATTTGTGGCATTCGCTTGCTTTTTAAAAGATAGACAAGGTACTTAACAAAAGACAATACAACACATGAAGAAACAAATGTTATGTTCAGTCCGAAACAAATGTTTTAAATTAAAGATTTTGCTTGATTAATTTTAGCACAGGATGAAGAATAAGGCACATTGTCAATATTGGAAATAAGGACTTGATTGAAAAATAGATACACTTTGGTTAATTTTAGCTTAGTAGCAGTAGTCACTGTGAACTTTTGACCCTTCTGTAAAGATGTAACTGCACAAATTAGTTTGCTAGGCCAAAGACGATTATTCCACAGAAGAAGATACATCTTTTGTAGAAATTGGTTTTGAGCTTTCTTATGGCTCAATAGTTGCACCTAGATTCTGAGAGATATAATCTTATTCATCTGGTTGTTCATGAAGTTGTCTTGGCCAACATTATGCTTGCAATAAATATTAAGAAAAAGAAATTTAAGCTTCTTCCATTTACTTTGAAATTGGTTTTGAGCTGACAAGGGGGTGATGGCTTCCCCTTTCGACTTGGTTTCGGCAGCAGCTTTGGTTCTCTACACCTTTTTCTCTCCCTTCTCACTACCTTTTCTCGGCGCAGCAGCTTTGGTTCTCTCCGGCCAGATCTGGCCTCTGGCTTTGGCCGGAGACTAGATCTTGGCCGGCCCCTCCTCACCGGCAAGACTTGGCCACCCGCCTTGGCCGGTGACCGGATCTTGGCCGGAGTATCTTCTTTTCTTTTTGCTTTTCGTTCCTTTATTTCCATTTGCAGTCCATGTTTCTTCCCTCTCACTCTTTGTCAGATCTGGCGCCGACCATGGTTGGTGACTGGAGTTTGGCTGATTTCTTTTTCCTTTTCTGTTCCGTTTGTTTTGTTTTTCTTTTTTCGTTGTTCCTACTCCCTATTTTGATCGCAAATCATCATCGATTTTTTTCTACACAACTTTCATCAAGATCAAAGTTGCACAGACCAGCTTTTCTCCAGATTTATTCTGCAGTTTCTTTCCTCTATTATGGAGGAATTTATCAACCCGGAATCTATTCGGGCCCTCTTTCGGCACTCTGCCTCTTTTTTAGGCAATTTTTAAAACTGTTGATACGCCTATAGTTTTTTAAATTGCTGCTATTAAAGGGAGAGGTAGAGACTGAATGTTGCTTGTCTCTGTGTTTTGAAGATGGAGATGCAGTTGAAATGAAGAAGATCGAAGTGTATTTGCTTTTGTTTTTACTTGTATTAGTAATATTGTACTGTACCCACCTTGGGTTGTTAGGGTGTGGGATCTTCTCCGTTACCATGGTTTTTGGACCAATGTGTAATTTTATTTGGTTATTGTATTGGGTTATCACAGTCTTACAATTCCCTCCTTTTGTTGTATTGGATTAGGAATTGAAGACTGTATTTAGTTGTAATGGTTGACCATTTCGCTATTAATGGATAATCTGTATTACTTAGGGAAAAAAAAATTGGTTTTGAGCTTTCTTATAGCTCAATAGTTGCACCTAGATTCTGAGAGATATAATCTTATTCATCTGGTTGTTCATGAAGTTGTCTCTGCCAACTTTATGCTTGCAATAAATATTAACGAAAAGATATTTAAGCTTCTTCCATTTACTTTTCATAGCCCTATTTCTGTTTTGCTTCTAGTTTATAACTGATTTAGTTCTTTTCTTTTTCTCCATGCAAGATGCTTTTCTGAACCATACAAAACGTCAAAACCTCAACTGGCACACACACCCACAAAAAAAAAAAAAAAAAGGAAAAAAAAGAAAAAAATGGAAAAAGATGTCAAAATGGCGTCAGGGTAATAGCTCTGTGGCCATCTATTACCCTCATCCTAATATGCACTGCTGTCAAGATGGCATAGAATTTATGAAAGGCGAATTTGGCCGTAACACAGGATCTCATTCAAATCATCGGAACAATCTTGACATCCTTTGATGCAAATAAAGTTGGTTAGAAGTCTTTATTTGTAGAATGTGCATGAGAATATCAAGGAGGAATGACATCACCTATGTTTGTCCTCAATCTTTAGAGCATCCGAGTAAATAAACATGATATATGACTTAGGAGCAGATGTTTAGCAACATTTTTTTCTGTTGGTAGCAATGATCTTAATTCAACCTCTAAAGTTGTTTGCAGCATAATCATTACTTCTGGGTATCTAACTCGTGCAAACTGTATTGGAACAGGTGATGTATGCATGTGGCAGATACAATTTAGTTCATGATTTCTTCAGGAAGGTGCAGAAGTCCTGCATTCCCAATGCTCTAACTTATAAAGGTAATCTACAACGTGCATTTGCTTACTGGATATTCCAAAGATATCGAATATTACTAATCTTTGGCTATTTGCAGTTCTTGTTAAGACCTTCTCGAAGGAAGGTAAAATTAATGAAGCTTTATTGGCTGTTGAGGACATGGAAAGACGAGGAATAGTTGGAACTGCTAGCCTGTATTATGAGCTAGCTTGTTGCCTATGTAGTGCAGGAAGGTGCCAAGAGGCACTAATGCAGGTAGGTTTTTCATGCTTAAAAATACACCTTATATGTATTTCTTATTTTTCTTCATGTTACTTCTTTTAACCTCTCCCCTCTTTTCGTTTCAATTACAGTAATTTCTTATAATACTTGCATAATGAGGAACCACATGTTGAATGTTCAAGTTACATTTCTTCTCTCATATTTTACACAACAAAAATTGTCTAGTATGGTTTTCTATACTGTAGTGAATCTTTACTGTTTGCTTATTTGAGATTTTGCTGCAAAATGTCTTAGTATATCTAAAATTCATGGAAAAGCCAACCTTGTCAAACATTAGTAAGAGGGGAACTACAAAACTATGAAAGAGAAGAAAATTTGGAATTAATCATTCACTACCTCTACATGGAGTAAGAATTTCTTTAAGATGATTTCTCATATAGCATGAATTCCTTTCTATTTGCCAAAAATGTGTTTAGTGGAGATGATTTTTCTAAGATAACCAATCATGAATGAACAGATAAGAATGAAATGGCCTAATAGAAGAATGTCAAGAAGCAGTCAGAGAAATTTCGTAAAAATTTTTAACATTGACACTTCAAGTTTAGTGTGCAGAATAAACTGTGTGGATTACAGTTTGTACATGTAAAACGAAATAGACGATTGATATGGTTCGCCCATTTGCTACTCTCTCTAACTCTAATGGGAAGTAAAGCTATCCTTCAGGCATGGAAGCAAGCAGCAAGAAGAGAATTCTAAAAATAAGAACTGTGAGGTGGATTTTATATTAGAGAAAGTGACTTATGTTAAGGGAAAATTATGAAATCAATATGACTTCATCTCAACATTAAAATTGATAGAGAAACGTGAAAGGCAGTAAGATAAAGTTAACTTCATAAAAAATATACTTATAATATGTATTAGGAAAGATATGAAAATGCTTAAAGAAGTGAGCTAAAGGAGGTTACTTTTACATTTTCTATTGATGAAATGATGAGAGAAGCACTTGCAAATTTATAGCTAATAATTTTAATATGTATGTTACATACTATTTAGAAAATAGAAAATACTCTTAGGAATAAGGCTTCTTTTTCTTTTTTTTTCTGCTTCAATGTTGATTGAAAATGCTAATTGTTGGATGGTGGGAAAAGATGTGTTGGTTAATGACTTAATAATAAATGTACTGTAGAATTGCCATATCCTGCCTTATAGGTTGTGAGTATCGAAACTTTTGGACCAGATTGAGCGATTGATATTCAGCTAAACATAAGCTAGTGCTGTATAGTATTCATTCCTTACAGACTGGATTGGTTACTGATCTTTGTCTTTATCTAATTCCTGTACAGATTGATAAAATATGCAAAGTTGCGAATAAGCCTCTTGTGGTCATGTATACTGGTTTGATTCAAGCATGTGTAGATTCTGGTGACATTCGGAATGGAGCATATATCTTCAATCATATGCAGAAGTTCTGCTTCCCAAATGTGGTTACCTGTAACATACTGCTGAAGGCTTTCCTGGATCATGGGATGTTGGAAGATGCCAAAGAATTGTTTCTGAGATTATTAGCTAACCTCCACTCTGTATATAGGAAATCGGATTACAAAGAGAAGGTTATACCAGATCTTTACACATTTAACTTGATGTTAGATGCATGCCTGGCGGAACAGAAGTGGGAAGATCTTGAGTTTGTCTATGTAAATATGCTAAAACATGGGTACCACTTCAATGCAAAACGTCACCTTCGGATGATACTGGATGCCTGTAGCGCAGGAAAGGTATTGTTTTCTTGGTCGTTTTCCTTAAAGCATTGATGTTGCTTTTTCAGTTGGTGGTAGATATATTATTGCGTTTGTTAATACTGCTGTGAAGCTGAGCTTGGTACGGGATCTTGCCGAGAAAGTGTCAAGTCTGCTTACAATCTAGGATCCTCTTTGATTGTGTCCCAAGAATCTTGAAGGAAAGCCAGACAAAACCGTCAGGTCCTGGAGATTTATCTCCTACCAATTCATGAATTGAATTTCAGCCCTCTTAATTGCAAAAGGTCTCTATAACCAAATAGCATGCTTACTAAAAATAGGACCATAGTCACACATCCAATCATAGACTTATAATGATCTTCTTCCATGTTCTGAGAAGCGTAAAAGCGAGTAATCTCCTCAGCATTTCTTGGTCTCTAATTCTATTACCTGAATCTAACTCCTACTTCTAATAAAGGCCCTTTTTCTTCTACCCTTTGCAGAGAAATTGAGTATCCAAATTGCCTTCTTTCACCTATCTGATCGGAGATTTTCCCTGGAACTCGTATCTTCCTTCCTAAGTACTTCTCTAACTCATTTTTCAATTTGTCACATTTATTCACCAAATCATCTTAAGAGAGCCTCCCAGCTCAAGAACATCAAAATCAGCAACCTCTTCTAGATAACTTTTTTTTTCTCTCTCTAGCATCGCTAGAGACCTCCTGATTCCACAATTTAATTCTCTTTAGTGAACTTCAATTTCTTCATAAATTTGAAACATTTTCAACCCTAAAATCATACTCATTCCAACACTCCTACCACCGCATATTTCTAAGCCCAAGAGGAATAGAGCCGTTTCGATAGGATTACACCCCAAAAGCAGAGGAAAATAGTCAGGAACAGGTCCAGGTAAAGGTAAGAATGCAGATTTCCAGGAGGAAAGGGCACAAGTTCCCAATGGCCAGAGGAACAAAGGGAGTCCATTTCATCAAGCATACTCTGCCTCCAAGTTGGGTGGATAAAGTTTTGGAGAATTCTAGGATAGGAACAGAAGACAAAGAGGAGATAAATGTAGCATAAAGAGCAGATATACAACGGTAAGCAATAAAGTTGTTGATAATATGGAGGGTTACGAGTTGCACTTCTACCTTTTCATGCGCAGGTAGACTGGGGTGAGGAGTAGGGGACGGATCCGGTTTAGGCGACGGCCAAGGCATAGAGATCCCAGTATCTGCAGGAGTGAACAGAGATGTAATTAGGTCAGGTTGTTCAGTTGAGTCTCCAGGTGCAGGTCTGCCGGACATGTATGAAGATATTAATAAAAACAAAATAGACGCAAGGGAGGAGTTGGAGGGTTTGTGATGGGGTTTCGAGATGAGAAGGATTTTGTTCCAGGATTTGAACTTAGTTGGAGTTGAACATTATTATAGAACATAGGGTGACATAAGATCGGGGAAAGCATTAATATTGCTGGACTTGGGAGAGGAAAACAGGGTGGCCTCTATAAAGGTGATATCTGTTCCATGGGAGGGTAGCACCAATACCCTTTTGACTACGGAAATAACCTTGAAGAAGGTACTTAATCAATGTATTGGAGAGTTTGTCTCAACTGGGAGTAGTACTCAGATCAAAACATGTATACTAAAAATCCTGAAGTGGGAGGGTAGTGAAGAGGAGCTTCAGGAAATAATTCAGTGTGATGGATTTGTTTTTGTAGAACAAAAGATAGCATATAATGAATCAGGTAACAGAGTAAAGAATAGCATCAATCTGGAAACAGGGGGACCATTGTAATGTAGTAACAAAGCGTGATATAGACGTTTATGTTGCGAGGTTTTGCCTCTTTCCTCTTTATTCTCTTGCTGAGTTCTTTCCTGCCCCTGATTCTTTTTGGTTTTGTTCTTTTAGATCTAAACTTTTCACTCTTCATTTTCCATCACTGCTTCATAAATTAAACACCACATATTGGCCACCAGTCAAAGCTGAAATTATCCCTTTATGTTTTACCATATTCACGTCTTTTTGGAGCTTGAATGAGACTTATGATGTTGATAATTTTTAATCCCGTTTAATATGATTCTTTATATATATCTATGATGAACTATAGTGCATTACTATATTTAACACTTGAATGTGATACTGTTGCCTCTTGAATAAATCAGTTACCTTCTCTTTTGAGAAAATTCTCATTTAATTGAAATACCATATTCTCTTTCAGGTGGAGCTCTTGGAGACTACTTGGAAGCATTTGGTTCAGGAAGATCAGATTCCTCCACCTATAGTTGTCAAAGAAATGTTTCGTGTAAAACTGCAGCAAGGTGATTACCAGGAAGCTCTTTCCTGCTTTGCTTGCAATCCTTCCATCGACTCCAAAGCATTTTCCAAAAAATGGTGGTTAAGGTTTTTTGCAGAGAACGCTCATTTCATTGGAAAGGATAGTCTTGTCAAATTGATGGACACATTAAGCTTAATTGATTCCAAAACTGAAGCACAAGATCAGATCTTTCAGAACCTAACCATGTCTTCTAAAGAATTTTCTAGTAAACGGATAAATTCAGCTGACCTAAACTCGATGGAAACTGCTAGCGGAGCTAGTGAAGAGCTGTATTTATAAATTAGTAAGTTTATATGGATCTGTTGTTTTCGTTCTAGTAATATGAATGTTTATGATCAAATGCAGTTCATATGGGCAAAATCAGTTCAATAATTACGGGTGATGGTGTAGGCTGTATGGTTTATAAAATCTTAAAACCAAATTAATAATTGCGGTTTAGAAAAATTTGAAATCGCATCACACCTTTCAAAACCGCAGCGTTAAAGTTTGGTGCAATTTGGTTCGGTTTGATATGGTTTTGCAATGCGAAAGATAGTAATTAACGGTTACAGTGCTGTAACAAATATTGTAGTAGACAAGATCAAAGAGCCACATGATATTTTGATATTAAATATGAAAAATAAATATCTTTAAACCTTTCAAAATTACTTTTTAAAGTAAATTTAAGATAAATGACTTATTTAATTTTCAAAGTTAGTAATTTGTTACACTATGGTTCTCAAAATGTTTTTTTAGCTATTTTAATGTTTAGATAATTTATGTTCGGCTAATAAGTTTCATCACTAGTTTTTATTGTGGTATACGATTGAAAAATATGATGTTTTTCTAGTAACTTAGGGTCAAGTTGGATTGTTTTTAATTCAAGTTTTTTTTTTATTTTTTATTTTTTTATTTTTTTATTTTATACTTCACTTCTCATTTTACAAATAATTTAATTTTACAATTTTTAATACAACTAAATTCAAACAAAAATCCTTTCCAACTACGCCCTTATATTTTTAAAGCAAATTTGTCACATTAGATGGTTTTCTTTCGAAACAACCTCATACATTAAAGTACAAATAAATGATAAAGAATTTCAAAAAAATGTTTTAAGTATTTTTCTCTTTCTCATTTATGATGAATCAAAGGATTACAAGCATAAAACTAGGTAGCTCCAATAATCTAGCATGCTCGATCCCCATCATAAGCACTTCCAATTCAACATGTTTCGTATTCAAAGCACTAGGCAGAAGTTTTGCTACTACCCTGATAAAATTGTCCAACCATTCCCTAACCATCATAGCACCACCAATATGCCCTGCCTTCCATTCCCCATTGCAGATTTGCTTTATTTTTTGAAAAACTCAAATAATTATAATTATAAATAAACTTTTGTGACAGAACGCATACACTTTAATTATGTGACAATCATTTGAGAAGTGAGATATATGTTCCCTAATTTTAAAATAAAAAGTTCAATAATTTTAATTTGCTTCATGCTTGCTTCTTATTTTTTTATTAAATATAGAAGTTTGCTTCATGCTTCATATTTTTTTAAAACTTAAAATAGTTACATTTATAAACAAAATTTTTTATACCAATAGAATAGACATTTAAACTATAGTTAAATATAAGAAATTTCTGTTAGCCAGATTCTCTTGTGTCCAAATTTGTAACCCAAGCAAAATATATTACACAAGAAAAGATATTTATACCCAAAAGAAGATACATAAATGTCAAGCAAAATATATAATAAAAGAGAAACTTTCAAGTTTAAATAATATTAATTTGAAAATTAATATTAAAGGCCAATCATCATTTCAGCTGGAATGTGTTATCATTGAAACCGCGAAACAATCATTTGGTCATAAGGGTTTTGTGGTTGGTCTTTCCTTTCTTTTTGGTCTGGAGACTCTCTGTTGCTTCCCACTCTGGGGGGCGCATTCTTTCAGCAATATTTTCTTTATGGGGATTTCAGATCCTTTCCACTGATATTGAAAGCCTCCTCTGCATCAGGAAGGCTAATATTTCTGAAGGGTTTTGGTCAATGACTCGGTTTCCCGCTTCTAGGTGAATGCAATTTAGTCGCTAAACCTCTTCTACAATACTTTTATCCTGCATGCTAGACAATCTTGTCTTAGGACGCTGCAGTAGATATTATGCAATTTAAAGCATCAAAGTTGATATTTGCTTGTCCTTTCCTTGAGAAGAAGTTTCACCTATATATGGAATACAACTGCCATCCCTTGAGAGACAACCATAAGGTGCGAATGGCTCTGCTTGAGCCTATGTTAAATGTCGTACATGGTGACTATATACATTCATTCAGTTGAGTAGTTGTATAGTAGAGATGTTATGATTAACATATGAATCGATTGGTCTCATGGGATTATTGTTTTTTCATTTTATTCGCCTTTGTATTGCCAATAGTATTTCAACTCTGCTATGATTCATGATCTTGAGAAGGATTCTTTTGCTGAATGCCAAGTAAGATAGCATTCTCGGTGTTGCGAATAATGACAAAATCTCAGGACCTCCATTGTATTGTGACCCTGTCTTGTTGGAGGCAGAAGCATGATGAAGCCTTCTATAAGAAAGCTCTGTTGATTTTGAGGAAAATGTATTGAAAATGTTATCTGGATCCAATATTTCATCAACGTACAAATATTCAAAGTTTATATATCGCAATCGAAATCCTAAAATCATCGCTTTGTCAATCCTTCCCTTATAATTCATGTAAGAATTGCAAAAACACAGAACAAAGGGGGGGTTAACCTCCATCTACCTCGGACAATCAACATATGGGACATACCATTACGACTCGCGAGAGTAATAGATCCCAAAGCCGTCCAATTGCTTCCCAATGATCAAATATGACAAACCTCTAATGAAATTGCTATTAGTAGATTCATTTAATGAAGAACCCTGTGACAAATCCCAGCTAACCAACCTCAAGGATTCACCTGAGACTAAACCTCAATGGAATTTTAAAACAAAAGAGAAATAGAAATAAGAGAATAAATGGATTAAAAGGAAGAATGTGACCAGATTGCAGGAAAATGGGGAAAGGAGTTTCAGAGCTTGAGAAAGCTTCTGAATACAATTTCTTCAGCAAAAAGACACCCTCTACACAGTAGAAAAGAGCTTAAATACTAATGTGATCACAACATAGGTGAAATCTCCTCCTTCCACACAATGCATAATTCACCTCATCTCTCATCCACGCTTGCAATTCAGTTTCAGCGATTGAAGCTATGGAAGAAGACTGTGCAAGGGTCTTTTTAATCTTCAAATCTCTGCTGTAAACGTGACCACTTATGTGAACCGTGTTTCATGCGCAAGAATGCATGTTCAGAATGAAACAGCATGCTGAATTAATTCCTTTCCTTTAAACGCCGTTCCACTTATGTTGATTAACTAACTTAATTACCTATCCTTCCCCTTTCCTGATACTTTCTTCTGTTGCTTCTGGATATAACAATGCCTCCCCCTTAACAGCCTCAAGGCTTAAATTCGAGAAATTGAGCCTTGATAAAATCTGCATTCTCCCACGAAGCTTCCTCATCTGGAAGATTGGACCAACGAATCAACCATTGCACCACAACCTTATTTTTCCTCTTGATTAGCCTCCTCCCCAATAATGCAGCAGGTTCCAGCTTAGGTTGACCATCATCACCTACTATTGGTAATTCCTAGAACACTACAGTGTGGCTTCCAATCTTTTTCTTTAGCAAATTGAACTGAAAAACCAGTTGAATCTTGGAATGGGGTGGTAGCTTGAGTTTGTAAGCTACTACATCTATTTTCTCCATCACCTCATAGGGTCCATAGAACTTGGATGACAGCTTCAAATTCTTCCTCCTAGCCACTGAGGTTTGTCTGAAGAGTTACAACTTCAAATAAACCCAATCCCCCACCTCAAAAGACCTTTTAGGCCTCTACTTATCATCATAAGTCTTCATTCTTTGCTGAGCTTTCTGCAAATTTTTCTTCAGCACAGTTTCAGTAACCTTCCTATCAGCTAAATGAGTGGCCACTGATGCATTGCTGCCTGATGCCTAATGCTGGTGCCTTATAACCATACAAGGCCTCAAAAGGAGTCATTTTCAATGATGTATGAAGCGTGGTATTATACCACCATTCAGCCAGGGAAAGCCGTTCTATCCATTTATGGAGTCTGGCACTGACAAAACACCTTAAATACATCTCCAATGTCTGATTAAGTCTCTTAGTCACACCATTATGTTAGCCCTAAGGGCAAATCATATAGTTTTGATTAATGACAAATATTGATGAGGACTTATATGCTTGTGTGTTGTGTGATAGGTTTTGTGAACTAAGAAGTATGAAGTCTCATTGCCTTGGAGCTAGCAATGCAAGAACAACTCAAATATGCCAAAGTGATTAAAGATTGAAGAGTTTGTTCAAGATAAATGAAGGCTTTGAAGACATGAAGTGTAGGTTAAATGTGGTTAATAGGTAAACTTTGTAAACCCTACACTCTTAAGTCTTGGAATCTATGAGTTGCAATTGAGAGCACAAAACTTGATTTAAATGGTTTCAATGGTTTTGAAATTACCTAAATTATCAAGTTTTCATAAATGGTTTTGGTACATAAAAGGTCTTTAATGACTTATCTTTGAGGCTAGAATATTTTTCAACTTGTTTGAATTGATTTGAATATGTTTTGTCAAAGTTTAAAAAATTCGGATGAAAATTCGGTTGTCTAAATTTTGTAGCAAAAGTTTGCTACTATTCTTCCAGAGAAATTCGGAAGAAGATTCGGACGCATGAAGAAAAATTCGGTCGTCCGAATTTTGGCCTTCAGCATGGTCACTGTTTCTTTCAGAGAAATTCGGAAGAAGATTCGGACGCAGCAGGAAGAATTCAGTTGTCTGAAAAATTCGGACGCAGAATTCAGTCGTCTGAATTTTACTGAAACTAGCCGTTACTAGTCGTTTTATAGCCGTTTGAACTGATTTTCAAATTCTATAAAAGACATAAACTCCAGATTTTTTAGAAGAACTTTGAACTTAACAAATCCTATGTGTTCTAACTTGTTTTACATCAAATTAAATTGAAAAGCTCTCAAATTGCCTTGTGCTCAAAGATTGAAATTCAAGATTCCAAAGGCAACAAAGTGTGAAGGAGAAATATTGTGTAATCATCTACCAACAAAGTGGTAACATCTTACACACTCTCTTTTCTTCTCTCAATTGTGTTTTCTACTAGCTCATTGCAAGGTTATCTTGTGACATAAAACCCTTTTGTGTTAGGGTGAGCCATAGACTAGATTAATCAAGGTTGTGGTGTAAAACCCGTTTGTGGGTGAGCCTTTGATTATATTGGTCTTTAGGTTGTCTTTAGATATAAAACCCTTGTGGAAGGGTGAACCTTGTTTGTATAATTACTAAAAGAGGTTGTGAGTGTAAAACCATTGTGTGGTGAGCCTCTTATGTAATTGTTGAATTTGAGCATATAGTGGATTGGTTGAAATCCTTGAGTGTGGACTCAAGGTAGTGGATGTAGATCTTGGAGAGATCGAACCACTATAAATCGTGTGTTCATTTTCTTATTGCTTTACTTGTTTACATTCTTGTGATTATTATTTATGCTTAGTTGTTGATTGATTGGTTATGGTCTTATAGTTTGATAATCTTGTATTAATCATCAAATCACATATAACTTGAAGTTTGTGAATTTAAAGAAGAGCTTTTATTAAGACAAAGGATTTGCAAAAAGGGGAAAAGATTTCGATAATTAGCCAAAGACCTAATTCACCCCCCTCTTAGGTCTTTCAATTGGTATCAGAGCAAGGTCTTCATTTTAGGGTCTAAAAACCTAGAAGTAAAGATCATATGCTAGTTTATCAAATTTGCCTTATATGGAAGGTTCCTCCACAAATTGACCACATTTGCTTGATGGAACAAATTACACATTTTGAAAATCTAGAGTTAAGATATATATTTATTCTATTAACTTTGATTTGTGGAATATTGTTGAGAAAGGTCCTTATATACCCATGAAAATGAGAATTGATGGAGTTACTAAATAGCCAAAGTCTATGGACGAATTTGATGAGGGTGACTCAAAGAAGATGACATTGAATTACCAAGCCATGAATATCTTAAGTTGTGCATTGGATACGAATGAGTACAATAGAGTGATGGAATGTGATTCCGCTCATGAAATGTGGAAGCTACTTCAAGTCACTCATGAAGAAGAAAGAGCAAATGTGTACTTCATGTCAATGGAAGTGAGGTACAACCTACTCCATCTACCTCTACTTATTATGATGATTGTAAGACCTAAGAGGGGGGTGAATTAGGTCTTTGGCTAATTATCGAAATCTTTTTCTTGTTTTGCAAATCCTTTGCCTTAATAAAAGCTCTTCTTTAATTTCACAAACTTCAAGTTTATATGTGATGTGATGGTTAAGATAAGATCATCAAACAATAAGACTACAACCAATCAATCAACAACTATGAATAAGTAATAATAACAAGAGCATGTAAATAAATAAAACTATAAGGAATGAACACACAATTTATAGTGGTTCGATCTCTCTAAGATCTACATCCACTACCTTGAGTCCACACTCAAGGATTTCAACCAATCCACTATATGCTCAAGTTCAACAATTACATAAGAGGCTAACCACACTATGGTTTTACACTCACAACCTCTTCTAGTAATTATACAAACAAGGTTCACCCTTCCACAAGGATTTTATATCTAAAGACAACCTCAAGACTAATCTAATCCAAGGCTCACCCTCACACGGGTTTTACACTACAACCTTGATTAATCTAGTCTATGGCTCACCCTTCCACAAAAGGGTTTTATGTCACAAGATAACCTTGCAAATGAGCTAGTAGAAAATAACACAATTTAATAAGAAGATAAGAATGTGTAGATGTTACCACTTGTAGGTAGAGTTTACACAATGTTGCACCTTTACACTTTGCCTTTGGAATCTTGAATGTACACCTTTGAGCACAAGGCAATTTGAGAGCTTTTCAATTCAATTTGATGTAAAACAAGTTGGATAATGTAAGATTTGTTAAGTTCAAAGTCCTACTAAAAAATCTGGAGTTTATGGCTTTTATAGAATTCAAAAATCAGTTTAAACAGCCATAAAACGGCTAATAACGGCTATTTTCAGAAAATACTGTTCATGTGAATAGTGGTACTGTTCAGGTACTATTCATGCACCGGTCACAAAAATTCGGACGACCGAATTTTTCAGCTTCGTCCGAATCTTCGTCCGAATCTCTCTAGAAAAACAGTCGGCACTGTTCATGTGAACAGTAATCACTGTTCATGCACTATCAAAATTCGGATGCATGAGTTTAAAAATTCGGATGCATGTTCTAAAATTCGGATGCATCCATATTGTGTTGTCAAAATGTGCTCTTTTGTTGTTCAAATTGATCCAAATATGTTTTAATCTCTTCCATTATGTTTGAACAACCTTAGGAACACTTTATTTCACTTCAAACATTCATTATATTGAATTTATTGCAGTTTGGACTTAAGATCAAAAAATTCGGATGCAAGGTTTAAAAATTTCGGATGCAGTTTCGAAATTCGGATGCATCCATATTTTGTTGCCAAAATGTGCTCTATTGTTGTTCAAATTGATTCAAACTTGTTTTAATCTCTTCCACTATGTTTGAACAACCTTAGGAAAGCTTATTTTCAAAAATTGAAGCTTTCATTTCACTTATTTTACAATTCGGACTTGATATGTCAAAATTCGGATGCATAGCATCTCAAGTCCAAACTTGTTGAAAAATGAGCACAATCTAAGGGGGAGCAATATTAATCTTTTCTGACCTTTAAAACCTCTCTTAGAAGTTTTCTTTATACTTAAATGCTATATCTTCTATCCTAGTTGTTGGAAGGAAGGAGGATAATGGAGGTTGGTTGGGTCATAGGCTCATATTGAGCCTTTTGCATGTCAATGTGCTAAATTGGTTATTATCCATTATTGACATTAATGCTTCTTTGTACTACATTGTTTAAATCCATCACATTTTGCATCAAAGTTTGTCATCATCAAAAAGGGGGAGATTGTTAGCCCTAAGAGCAAATCATGTAGTTTTGACAAAGTTTGAAAAATTCGGATGCAAATTCATTAATATCTAGGGTGTAGGGTTTACAATATTTACCTATTAACCACATGTCACCTACACTTCATGTCTTCAAAGCCTCTATTAGTCTTGAACAAACTCTTCAATCTTCAATCACTTTGACATATTGGAGTTGTTCTTGCATTTTAGCTTCAAGGCAATGAGACTTCATACTTCTTAATCAAACAATCCTATTAACCACATGTCACCTACACTTCATGTCTTCAAAGCCTTCATTAGTCTTGAACAAACTCTTCAATCTTCAATCACTTTGACATATTGGAGTTGTTCTTGCATTTTAGCTTCAAGGCAATGAGACTTCATACTTCTTAATCAAACAATCCTATCACACAAATGACATGCATATTAGTCCTCATCAATATTTGTCATTAATCAAAACTACATGATTTGCCCTTAGGGCTAACAATCTCCCCCTTTTTGATGATGACAAACTTTGATGCAAAATGTGATGGATTTAAACAATGTAGTACAAAGAAGCATTAATGTCAATAATGGATAATAACCAATTTAGCACATTGACATGCAAAAGGCTCAATATGAGCCTATGACCCAACCAACCTCCATTATCCTCCTTCCTTCCAACAACTAGGATAGAAGATATAGAATTTAAAGATTAAGACAACTTCTAAGAGAGGTTTTAAAGGTCAGAAAAGATTAACAATGCTCCCCCTTAGATTGTGCTCATTTTTCAACAAGTTTGGACTTGAGATGCTATGCATCCGAATTTTGACATATCAAGTCCGAATTGTAAAATAAGTGAAATGAAAGCTTCAATTTTTGAAAATAAGCTTTCCTAAGGTTGTTCAAACATAGTGTAAGAGATTAAAACAAGTTTGAATCAATTTGAACAACAATAGAGCACATTTTGGCAACAAAATATGGATGCATCCGAATTTTAAAACATGCATCCGAATTTTGACATTCCAAGTCCAAATTGTAATAAATTCAATATAATGAATGTTTAATGTGAAATAAATCTTTCCTAAGGTTGTTCAAACATAATGGAAGAGAATAAAACATATTTGAATCAATTTGAACAACAAAAGAGCATGTTTTGGCAACAAAATATGCATGCATCCGAATTTCTGAAACATGCATCCGAATTTTTAAATCATGCATCCGAATTTTGAGCTTTCAATTCCAAACTATAAAATATGTGAGATAACAACTTCTATTTTTGAAAATAAGCTTTTCTAAGATTGTTCAAATATGATAGGAAGGATTAAAACAGTTTTCAAACAATTTGAACAACAGAAAAGACATTCCGAATTTCAAGTCCAAATTTTTGAAAACAAGTTGAAAAGGTGATTTTGCATTTTCAAAAGAACTATAGAAGTACTCAAATATGTATAGCTACAATAGCACTCAGTTTATCTTTGCAAAACCACAAAGCTCATGTATTTAATTGTTTTCATGATGTAATGTAAAGTCATAGGTCAAGTCAAGAACCATGATAAAAACTTCACAATCCCAACTTAACCATTTTCAAAATCTCAGAAAACAATCATTTTAAATTTCAAATGCAACCAATTAGTTTCACAGTACACATTCATAGCACATTTCAACTTATAGCACACATGCATAGCACATTTACAACAAGCACATAGCACATAGCACATCTTGTAGTCAATATTCTTTCTCCCCCTTGACACATGCATGGATTTTCAGAAAAATTCACACATTTTACTATTTCACATTTTCACACATTTTGTTTTCACATTTTCACACATTTTGTCATCACATTTTCTTCTCCCCCTTTTTGTCATCAATCAAAGCTGGGGGTAAGAGTACTTGGACAACAAAAAGTGAAACAAAAGAAGCTCTTATCACAAAGATTTCATATATTGAGCTTCAAAACAGTATAATGACTAGAAAGGCACAAGTAAATTTCAATGTTAAATCATAACATGTGCATCAAGGAATAAACTAAAATAAGCATCAAAATAGAGTTTAGGGATAGAAAGGCTTAGTCTTGGATGCGTTTCATGGTCTTCACTTCCAAATTTGTTTGTTATGATGGCCATGTCTCCCTTGAGCTCTATATGATGGGGTCCTTCATTTGTTGACTCCTTGCTCGTGTAGTTCTGCTTTGGAAAACTACCAATTTGAGAGGATCTTTGGATCTTCTTCCTTTGAACCACATTTTCCTTCTCTCTTGGCTGAAGGAGATTGGTGATGGATTTGTGATTTAACTTTGTGAAACTCCCTTCACTTTCTTCTTCTTGCTTGTTCTCTTGAGCATTACCTCTTTGTTCTTCATTCTCAAGCTCTTCTTTCTCTTGGAGTGCTTCACTGCCTTTTCCTTCATCGTAGTTTTCTTCTTTAGCTCTAAAGGAACTAGCACCATTTAAAAATCACTTGAGAAATCTTTCTCAAGTCTTCTTCCATATTCTTGAGTCTAGCTTCTAAACCATCAAATTTGCCAAGAATCATTAGAGCAATAGACTCGAAGAATTTACATAGTTATTCAATGCCTCTTAAAACACCTTGGCAACTATGATGTTACTTCTAGTGAGATTATCACCTTCAATGGAGAATACCTCTTCAAATAGTCTTCTTTTTTTTTATAGGGATTTGCTCCCCCTCACTTGGTGACTCATGCTTCCCTTTTTTTTTTAAAAAAATTTTCCTTTCTTTAGCAAGGATTTCCTCTTCCCTAAATGACCTAAATTGTCTACTATTTGTGAAAGCCTCTTCAAATCTCTCATTTGTGAACAATTCAAATCTCTCAAGCAATGTTATCCCAATGAGTAATACCTTGCCTCATTATCATCTACCCCACAAAATTCTGTTCACTAAGGCATTATTGAACTCAAAATCCACTTGATACACTCTAGAGGAATACCATTAAACTACATTATCCCCCTAATGTTCAATTCTTTCTTCTTTAAGATTTGCATAAAGCTCATATGTAAGGGCAGTATAAAATTCTTCATCAATTACTAGTAAATTGCTCCAATCAATATCATCAAATAGAGATAGAACATTATCAATATTGGAGAGTTTATCCAAGTTTACTTTGTTTTCAGGAATAATTTTATTTTATTTTTGTTCTTCTTGCTCCATTATATTCTTTAGCAATATATATCCAAAATTCATTTTTTATGCATGGCTAGCATAATTATCGCATACATATTATCAATAGAAGATTTGTGTCCAACGCATGCTATAATCAATGTAGTAAGAATGTGATGTAAAACTCTTTCACTAGCAAAAAAAAACTTTTATCTCTCTCTCCTTTCTAGTCTTGAGGCTTCTACCATTTATATAGGCATTCTCAATTCTTTCATGTGAGTATAACTCACTTATAAAACAATGTCCCTCAGAAGAATAATACCTAAACCCAACATCCTCAACATCACAAATTCTATTGATCAATGCATTATCAATCTCAAAAATCAACTTGTGATATTCTTGAAAAATACCACTAAATAGCTTTATTACCAACTCACTCAACTCTTTCTTCCTTATTATTTGCTTAAACTCCATAAACTAAATAAGGTAATAGCATTCATCAAACACAAGCAAACTAGCCCAGCTCATATAATTTAAAAAATGAGAGTATATTACCCATTTCGGATAGTTTGATGACATCCACCTTATGGCTTGGATTTGTCTTATGGTTCCTTTTTGTCCAATCATCAAATTCAATAGCAGCCTCCATTGTGACAAATCTATCTAGGCATGACATGCTTTGAGGAATATAAACCTTCTTTGGTTCATTGATTGCTGGTCCTCCTTCTCTATCTTTGGCTTTTCCCTTTCCTTTTCTCATGCTAGGCTTCTTTGTCCTCACCTGGAGCTACACACTTGAATATACTCGTTAGTTATTGAATTTTGAAATCCCTAAGCTACTTCCAAGATTGGTCAAACCTTTCTTCGACTCATCGGCATAGTAAGAATATCATTAATTTGTTCATTAGTGCAATCATGCTTTAAACAAATATTACCCTTAGTAGAATGATCTCTAATGAGATGAAGTATGATCTCAATATGCTTTGTCCTAGTTTGTTGAATAGTATGATGATCAAATTTGTTGCATTAGTATTATCACATAACATAGCCACATATTTGAAACATAGATCATAATCACTTAGAGTATCAATAAGGTAATAGTGAATGTGTTTAATAGCAATCAAATGAAACTCTTTATGACAAGATGAAATTTAGCACACAAACATATTGCAAACATAATATTAGTTCTACTTGCAGTCAAATAGAGTTGACTACTCCTATGAAACCATTTTATTCTTGTCATGCATAGTTGATAAACTTATGAAAGTGCTTATACCTTAACATGATTCATGAAAGTGACATTCTTGGTTTGCTTGATTTGTAGGCCAAGAAAGAAATTGAGTTTTCCTATCATGCTCATTTCTAATTTACTTTGCATCAACTTGGAAAACACATCACAAAGTGAAGTATTAGAAGCACCAAAAGTTGTATCATATATTTGGACAAGTTATAGATCATTGTTGCATGAGGAATTTATAAAGAGGGTAGTTTCGGTTTTCTTTTTGAAAATCCTTTTGTAAGATGGAAACTACTCAATCTTTCACACTAAATTTTAGGAGCTGGTTTTAAACCATTCAAAACTTAGGAAAGTTTGAAAATATGGTTAGGAAACTTTTCATGATCAAAACCGGGTGATTGTTCCATATAAACCACTTCCTCAATAGAACCATTTAGAAAAGCACTTTTGACATTCATTTGAAATAACTTAAAGCAAGTACAAGTCAAAAACATTCTTATGGACTCAAGTCTAGCATTCGGAACAAAGGTTTTATATCATAATCAATTTCCTCTTCTTGATTGAATCCTTAAGCAACAAGTCTAACATTGTTCTAACAACTTCTCCCGGATTCAATAAGTTTATTTCTAAAAACCATTTAGTTCCAATAATAGAATGATCATGAGATTTTGGAATATCCAAAATATTGTATCTTTCAAATTTATTTAATTCCTCTTGCATAGCAATAATCCAAAAATCATCACACAAGGCATCATCAATACTTTTAGGCTCATATGAAATAAAAGTAAAGTTATTGATAAAATACCGCCTTATTTTTTACTCCTTGGGAGATATCACCAATGATTTGCTCCTTAGGGTGACCATTGTGGATATCATAAGTTCTTTGAAAGCTCTTGGTTACCACTAGGTTGGTCATCTTGATTTTGTTCTATCATTTCTTCCTCATTGATATGATTCTCCAAAGTTGGTGCTTGAAGATGACTTTGATATTCATTCATAGATGTACCTACATCATCTTCATCTTTTCTTTCCCAAGTGAATGTAAGATTCATCAAAAAATAAACATGAATGGTTTCCTCATCATATAAGATTCTTTTCATTATAAACTCTATAGGCCTTTTTTGTTAGAAGAATAGTTAAGAGATATATCTACATCCAATTTTCTATCAAATTTAAGTAAGTTTTCACAAGTATTCAGAATAAGACATTTATAACCAAACACTTTAAAATATGAAATTTTAGGCATTTTATAAAGGAGAATTCAAAAGATGTTTTCCTTCAAAATGATCTTAAAAGAATTCTATTTTTCATTGCATGTGATGTTTACAACTTTGAACCAAAAATATTTTTGAAGAAGAATTTTCACAAAGCATAGACCTAGCCAATTTCTGCAAAGTTCAAAATTTTCTTTCAATAACACCATTTTATTGTGGAGCTTTTGCAGTTGAAACAATTATATGAAATTCAATTTTCAAAGCAAATTTTGTAAAGACTTTGTTGTAAAATTCTCCCATTGTCACTTGTGAAACACTTCTCCAATTTTCAAGGGAGGTTTGAACCTTTTTGAATAATTTTACAAACTTATGAAACACTTAATCTTTTCGAACAATGAATAATGCTAAAATGAATATTTAGAAATCATCAACTACTAGTAAGGCATACTTCAAGTCATCAATACTAGAGTTCCATATAAGTCTAAAACAATCCATTTGAAGAAGCTCAAGATGTTTTGAGGTCTAAAATCATTTTCATGGATTTGAAAGATTCTTTTGTTTGTTTTCCATATGGACAAGTATCTCAAAAATAATTTTCTCAAAACACATTTTTAGCAATCCTCTAACTAAATCTTGATAGAAAAGTTTGTTCAACAAATCTATGTTCACATGACCAAATCTTTTATGCCAAGAAAATCATTATCATAAGGAACAAGACATTCAAGCTTATCAAGATAAAGCACACATTGAAACATTTTGTGAGTAATTGACCAAAATCACAAAATATCATTTTGTCATACAAATTCGGACGACCGAATTTATGGTCTTCAAGTCTGAACATTTTGTAAAGTTTCATAAAGATGTTTTTAACCAAGAAAATGCATAGATCTTCAATCATAGCTATCACGACATATAATCAATTTCAAGAACATATAAACCATGAATTCAATCTCATATAATCAATGTTACCTAATCAACTTCGGAGAAGCAATTGACAAGTCATGGTTGGCAAATTTTCAAATATTGACTAAAAGCATTCTTAAATGAAATTTCACATTTTGGCATTCAACCTCTTATTCATTGTCACACAATTAACTAATGCTAAACAGGTTATAGTTTAAATCATCAATAAGCAAAAACTTGTTTAAGAAGAAGAGAGAAACCTTTACCAACATTGATTACTCCAAGAACTCTTCCTTTCTTCAAAAAATAAATCCTTCATTGGTTGCTTTGACCTTGATTATGAATGAGGTGTTTTCCTTTATTCTTTAAGCTAACATCATCAATGTGCCGCTTAGTGGTGCTTGAGTTTGAATTAAAATGTTCCTGCAATAAAGGAGAGGAAGTATCCTTTGGTACCCATACTTTCTTGGGTCCATAGGGGGTTAGTAATAGTTTGCTTAACTCTCCAAATGGTTTTTACACCATTCTCTACTTTTCTTTTAACATAACATTTGGTGACTTTATGTCCATGTTTTCCACAATAAGTACAACAAGTATAATGCATGGAAGTAGAAGTAGCTCTAACAAAGAAGTTGTTATATTTAGGCACATTATTGACATAATTGTAACCAAGACCATTTTTAACAAGAGAAGATCTTTGAGGTCCAATTAGTTTGTCAAGATTGTCTCTTCCATTTGTAAATTCTTCAACACATAATGTAAGATCATCAACTTTCTTTTTCAAGATTTCATGATCACTAAGCATTTTTTTCAAGAGAAGAAACTTTTGTACAAAGAGATTTATTTTCAAGAGATATGTTATGTAAAGAAACATTCAAAACTTCTTTTTCAATATTCAAGCATTCAATAGAATCAAGAAGCTTTTTATTTTCACAAAATAATTTTGAATTTTCATTCAATAAATCATTAATTTTGGTTTTTCATTTCCTTATTCCTTTTTGAAACCCTTTTTAATTCTTCATACAATTCAACAAGTAGTTCACTAGGATCATCTACAATATCAACATTATCATCACAACAAGTAGAGGTAGAAGGAGTGGATTGTACCTCATCATTTATTGCCATGAAGCACACATTTGCTCTTTCTTCTTCATGAGTGATTTGAAGTAGTTTCCACATTTCATGAGCGGAATCACATTCCATCACTCTATTGTATTCATTGACGACCAACGCACAACAAAGAATGTTCATTGCTTGGTAGTTTAATGTCATCTTTCTTGAATCGCTCTCATCATAGTCCTCCATAGGCTTTGGTTCCCTTGTAACTCCATCGGCTTTCAATCTCAATGGCACATAGGGACCTTTCTCAATAATATTCCACAATTCATAGTTAATAGAACAAATGTATATCTCAATCCTAGACTTCCAAAAAATATAATTAGAACCATCAAACAATGGAGGTCTAGTAGTGGAGGAACCTTCCGTATAAGGCAAATTTGATAAACTAGCCATATGATCTTTACTTCTAGGTTGTTAGACCTTAACAAGAAGACCTTGCTCTGATACCAATTGTAAGACCTAAGAGGGGGGGGTGAATTAGGTCTTTGGCTAATTATCGAAATCTTTTTCTTGTTTTGCAAATCCTTTGCCTTAATAAAAGCTCTTCTTTAATTTCACAAACTTCAAGTTTATATGTGATGTGATGGTTAAGATAAGATCATCAAACAATAAGACTACAACCAATCAATCAACAACTATGAATAAGTAATAATAACAAGAGCATGTAAATAAATAAAACTATAAGGAATGAACACACAATTTGTTAGCCCTAAGGGCAAATCATGTAGTTATGATTAGTTTTGATTAATGACAAACATTGATAAGGACTAATATGCTTGTATGTTGTGTGATAGGATTTGTGGATTAAGAAGTATGAAGTCTCATTGCCTTGAAGCTAAAATGCAAGAACAACTCCAATATGTCAAAGTGATTGAAGATTGAAGAGTTTGTTCAAGATATTAATGAAGGCTTTGAAGACATGAAGTGTAGGTGACATGTGGTTAATAGGTAAATATTGTAAACCCTACACTCTTAAGTCTTGGAATCTATGAGTTGCAATTGAGAGCACAAAACTTGATTTAAATGGTTTCAATGGTTTTGAACTTACCTAAATTATCAAGTTTTCATAAATGGTTTTTGCACATAAAAGGTCTTTAATGACTTATCTTTAAGGCTAGAATGTTTTCCAACTTGTTTGAAATGATTTGGATATGTTTTGACAAAGTTTGAAAAATTCGGAAGAAGATTCGGACGCAGTCCAAAAATTCGGTCGTCCGAATTTTGTAGCAAAAGTTTGCTACTATTCTTCCAGAGAAATTCGGAAGAAGATTCGGACGCAGACAAAAAATTCGGTCGTCCGAATTTTGTAGCAAAAGTTTGCTACTGTTCTTCCAGAGAAATTCGGAAGAAGATTCGGACGCATGCAAAAAATTCGGTAGTCCGAATTTTGAAGCGAAAAATTCGGATGCAGAATTCGGTCATCCAAATTTTCTGAAACTAGCCGTTACTAGCCGTTTGAACTGATTTTTGAATTCTATAAAAGCCATAAACTCCAGATTTTTTAGTAGAACTTTGAACTTGAGAAATCCTACAAGCTCTAACTTGTTTTACATCAAATTGAATTGAAAAGCTCTCAAATTGCCTTGTGCTCAAAGATTGAAATTCAAGATTCCAAAGGCAACAAAGTGTGAAGGTGAAACATTGTGTAATCATCTACCAACAAAGTGGTAACATCTTACACACTCTCTTTTCTTATCTTAATTGTGTTTTCTACTAGCTCATTTGCAAGGTTATCTTGTGACATAAAACCCTTTTGTGGAAGGGTGAGCCATAGACTAGATTAATCAAGGTTGTAGTGTAAAACCTGTGTGTGGGTGAGCCTTGGATTAGATTAGTCTTGAGGTTGTCTTTAGATATAAAACCATTGTGTTTGGTGAACCTTGTATTGTTTGTATAATTACTAGAAGAGGTTGTGAGTGTAAAACCATAGTGTGGTTAGCCTCTTATGTAATTGTTGAACTTGAGCATATAGTGAATTGGTTGAAATCCTTGAGTGTGGACTCAAGGTAGTGGATGTAGATCTTAGAGAGATCGAACCACTATAAATCGTGTGTTCATTTCCTTATAGCTTTATTTATTTACATGCTCATGTTATTATTAGTTGTTCATAGTTGTTGATTGATTGGATATAGTCTTATTGTTTGATGATCTTATCTTAACCATTACATCACATATAAACTTGAAACTTGTGAAATTAAAGAAGAGTTTTTATTAAGGCAAAGGATTTGTAAAAAGGGAAAAGATTTCGATAATTAGCCAAAGACCTAATTCACCCCCCCTCTTAGGTCTTTCAATTGGTATCGAGCAAGGTCTTCTTTTCAAGGTCTAACAACCTAGAAGTAAAGATTATATGGCTAGTTTATCAAATTTGCCTTATATGGAAGGTTCATCTACAAATAGACCTCCTTTTGCTTGATGGTTCTAATTATACATTTTGGAAATCTAGAATTAGAATTTTTATTTGTTCTATTAACTTTGATTTGTGGAGTGTCATTGAGAAAGGTCCCTATGTGCCTATGAGAATGAAAGTCGATGGAGTTACCAGGGAACCAAAGCCCATGGAGGAGTATGATGAGAGCGATACAAGGAAGATAACTTTAAACTACCAAGCAATGAACATCTTGAGTTGTGCATTGGGACGTGAATGAATATCATCGAGTGAGTGAATGCAAATCCGCTCACGATATGTGGAGACTTCTTCAAATAACACATGAGGAAAGAGCCAATGTGTGCTTTATGGCAATAAATGATGAGGTACAATCTACTTCTTCTACTTCTACTTGTTGTGATGATGATAGTGATGATCTTAGTGAATTATATGTTGAAATGTATGAAGAATTAAAAAAGGCTTCAAAAAGAAATAAGGAAATGAAATTCAAAATTAATGAGTTATTGAATGAAAATTCAAAATTATATTGTGAAAACAAAAGACTTCTTGAATCTATTGATTGTTTGAATATTGAAAAAGAAGTTTTAAATGTCTCTTTGCAAAACATGTCTCTTGAAAATAAGATTCTTTGTGAAAAGATTTTGTCTCTTGAAAGAATGCTTATTGACCATGAGACTTTGAAAAAGAAGGTTAATGACCTTACATCATGTATAGAAAAATTTACAAAAGGAAGGGACAATCTTGTTAAAATTCTTGGAGCTCAAAGATCTCCTCTTATCAAAAATGGTCTTGATTACAATTATGTAAACAATGTGCCTAAATATAACAAATTCTTTAAAAGCTACTTCTACTTCCATGCATCATACTTGTTGTACTTATTGTGGAAAACATGGACATAAAGTCACCAAATGTTATGTTAAAAGAAAAGTAGAGAATGGTATAAAAACTATTTGGAGAGTTAAGGAAACTATTACTAACCCCCTACGGACCCAAGAAAGTATGGGTACCAAAGGATACTTCCTCTCCTTTATTGCAGGTACACTTCAATTCAAACTCAAGCACAACTAAGAGGTATATTGATGATGTTGGCTTAAAGAATAACAGAAAACACCTCATGCATAATCAAGGTCAAAGCAACCGATGAAGTAACCAATGTTGATAAAGGTTCCTCTCTTCTTTTTAAACAAATGTTGCTTAGTGATAATTTAAAATATAATTTGCTTAACATTAGTCAATTATGTGATAGTGTGAAAAGGTGAATGTGAATGTAATACTTGCACTATACTTGATGGTGTCAATAGTAGAACTATTTTTGTTGCAAATTGTATTAATGCCTTGCCTTGATGAACTTGTTGCTTATAAAGTTGGATGATTTTCCACTCATGATAATGACTGTTATTTATGACATAGTAAATTTGGTCATGATAAAATGATTAAAATAACTATGATTGAATATCTATGCATTTGCTTGGCCAAAAACATCTTTATGAAACTTCACAAAATGTTCAGACTTGAAGTTTGGATGTAGACCACAAGTTCGGTCGCCCGAACTTATGTGACAATATGATATTTTGTGATTTTGATCAATTACTTACAAAATGTTTCAATGTGTGTTTTATCTTGATAAGCTTGAATGTCTTGTTGCTTATAATAATGATTGATTTTCTTGGCCTAGAAGATTTGGTCACGTGAACATGGACTTGTTGAACAAACTTTCCTTTCAAGATTTAGTTGGAGGATTGCTAAAAATGTGTTTTGAGAAAATTGTCTTTCACATACTTGTCAATATGGAAAACAAACAAAAGAATCTTCCAAACCTAAGAAAATGACTTTCACTTAACCTCTTAAAAATTATTTATATGGATTGTTTGGACCAATGAGGATCACTAGTCTTGATGGTAAGAGGAATTCATATATGATTGTTGATGATTTCTCTAGATTTACATGGGTGATCTTTCTAGCTCAAAAAGATGAAGTTCTTTCATGAATTTGTAAGACTTTTCAAAAGGGTCCAAATCTCTCTTGTGTGCAAATTGATTACTATTGAAAGTAACAATGGGAGAGAATTTTACAATCAAGATTTTACAAAACAATGTGCTGAGAATGGGATTGCTCACAATCTTTTGAACTTATATTTGATAGAATACTCTAGAATTTAAACATACATGACTGGTTGTATCAAATATACATTAATACGTGTAACAAAGTACTTTATATTGAATACTACTTGCATGTATTGCCTATTTCAAAGTTTTGGTTACAAGTGCCTTATATTGAATATGTGCGATAACTTGGAAAATTTGATAGAAAATTGAATGATGGGATATTCCTTGGTTTTTCCTCTAACAACAAGGCTTATAGAGTTTCTAAGAAAAAAGAACCTTACATGATGAGGAAACTATTCATGTTAGTTTTGATGAATCTTACATTTACTTGGAAAGAAAAGATGAAGATGATGTAGGTACATCTATGAATGACTATCAAACCCATCTTCAAGCACCAACTTTGGAGGATCACACCAATGAGGAAGAAATGATTGAACAAAATCAAGATGACCAACCTAGTGGTGACCAAGAGCTCTCAAAGAACCTAAGATATTCAAGAGAAATTCGGAAGGAGCAAATCATTGGTGATATCTCCCAAGGAGTAAACATAAGACGGTATTTTATCGATTACTTTATTCTTTATCTCATATGAGCCTAAAAGTATTGATGATGCATTGTGTGATGATTTTTGGATTATTACTATGCAAGAGGAATTAAATAAATTTGAAAGATACAAAACTTCAAAATTCCTAAATCTCATGATCATTCCATTATTGGAACTAAATGGTTTTTAGAAATAAACTCAATGAATCCGAGGAGGGTGTAAGAAATAAATCAAGATTTGTCACCCAAGGATTCAATCAAAGAGAGTGAATTGTTTATGATGAAACCTTTGTTCCGAATGCTAGACTTAAGTCCATAAGAATGCTTTTGACTTTTACTTTCATTAAAGGTTTTAAATTATTTCAAATGAATGTCAAAAGAGCTTTTCTAATTTATGTGGAACACTCACCCGGTTTTGATCAAGAAAAGTTTCCTAACCATGTTTTCAAATTATCCAAAGCTTTGTATGATTTAAAACAAGCTCCTAGAGCTTTGTATAAAAAAAAAATTGAGTGTTTTTTCTTCTTTCAAAAGGATTTTCAAGAGGAAAGGTTGACACTACTATTTTCATTAAAAAAAAAAAAACCTCTTGTAACAATGATCTATAAGTTGTCCAAATATATGATACAATTCTTTTTTGGTGCTTTTAATACTTCACTTTGTGATGTGTTTGCCAAGTTAATGTAAAGTAAATTTGAAATGAGCATGATAGGAAAACTCTATTTCTTTCTTGGCCTACAAATCAAGAAAACCAAGGATGTCACTTTCATGAATCAAGTTAAGGTATAGGCACTTCCATAAGTTTATCAAATATGCTTGACAAGAATAAAACGGTGTCATAGGAGTAGTCAACTATATTTGACAGCAAGTAGAGCCAATATTATGTTTGTCATGTGCTTGTGTGCTAGATTTTATCTTGTCCTATAGAATCTTATTTGATTGTTGTTAAAAACATTCTCTATTACCTTATTAATACTCTAAGTGATTATGGTCTATATTTCAAATGTGTGGCTATATTATGTGATAACACTAATGCAATAGATTTGACCATCATACTATTCAACAAACTAGGACAAAGCATATAGAGATCAAACTTTATCTCATTAGATATAATTCTACTAAGAATAATACTTATTTAAAAGCATGTTTGCATTCATTGATATCGTTACTAAGTCATTGGTCGAAGAAAGGTTTGACCAATCTTAGAAGAAGCTTAGGGATTTCGAAATTCAATAACTAACGAGTATATTCAAGTGTGTAGCTCAGGTGAGAACAAAGAAGCCTAGCATGAGAAAAGGAAAGGGAAAAGCCAAAGATAGAGAAGGAGGACTAGTAACCAACGAACCAAGGAAGGTTTATGTTTCTCAAATCATGTCATGGCTGGATAGATTTGTCACGAGTGGAGGCTACTACTGAATTTGATGATTGGACAAAAAGGAACCATAAGACAAATCCAAGCCATAAGGTGGATGTCATCAAACTATCCGAAATGGGTAATATACTCTCATTTTTTAAATTATATGAGCTGAGCTAGTTTGCTTGTGTTTGATGAATGCTATTACCTTATTTAGTTTATGGAGTTTAAGCAAATAATAAGGAAGAAAGAGTTGAGTGAGTTGGTAATAAAGCTATTTAGTGGTATTTTTCAAGAATATCACAAGTTAATTTTTGAGATTGATAATGCATTGATCAATAGAATTTGTGATGTTGAGGATGTTGGGTTTAGGCATTATTCTTCCGAGGAACATTGTTTTATAAGTGAGTTATACTCACATGAAAGAATTGAGAATGCATATATAAATGGTAGAAGCCTCAAGACTAGAAAGGAGAGAGAGATAAAAGATTTTTTATGCTAGTGAAAGAGTTTTACATCACATTCTTACTACATTGATTATAGCATACGTTGGACACAAATCTTCTATTGATAATATGTATGCGATAATTATGCTAGCCATGCATAAAAAAAATTAATTTTGGATATATATTGCTAAAGAATATAATGGAGCAAGAAGAACAAAAATAAAATAAAATTATTCCTGGAAACAAAGTAAACTTGGATAAACTCTCCAATATTGATAATGTTTTATCTCTATTTGATGATATTGATTGGAGCAATTTACTAGTAATTGATGAAGAATTTTTATACTGCCCTTACATATGAGCTTTATGCAAATCTTAAAGAAGAAAGAATTGAACATTAGGGGGGATAATGTAGTTTAATGGTATTCCTCTAGAGTGTATCAAGTGGATTTTGAGTTCAATAATGCCTTAGTGAACAGAATTTTTGTGGAGTAGATGATAATGAGGCAAGGTATTACTCATTGAAATAACATTGCTTTATTCTTGGATTGTTCACAAATGAAAGATTTGAAGAAGCTTTCACAAATGGTAGACAATTTAGGTCAATTAGGGAAAAAGAAAATCAAAGCCTTTGATGCTAGAGGAAGGGTTATGCATCACATGACTACTACTATGCATTTGATGATTATGCTTGCCTTGCATGAGCATAGAAGACTAAACTTTGGATTCATGGCGTTGAAGCATATGATTAGTGCAAGAAAACCAGCCAACGAAGCCTTACCGTATGGGATACTATTAACAAGAAAGGAAAACCAAAATGAGGCATGAGTTATCTAGTAAGGGGAGCAACCTTCCACAAAAGAAGACTATTTGACGAGGTACCCTCTATTGAAAAAAAAATTTTGAAGGTAATAATCTCACTAGAAGTGATACCATAGTTGCCAAGGTGTTTTAAGAGACATTGAGCAACTATGTAAAGAAAATGAAGGAGATGGACAAATTCTTTGAGTCCTTTGCTCTAACAATTCTTGGCAAATTTGATGATTTAGAAACTATAGTAAAAAAAAAAAATATGGAAGGAGATGGCAACAATAAGAATGATAGTAATGATAGTGAAAATTGAGATGGCTATCAATTTGTTGCTAAAGAAGAAGACTAAGATGAAGGAAAAGGCAGTGAAGCACTCCAAGCAAAAGAAGAGCATGAGAATGAAGAACAAAGAGGTAAAGCCCAAGAGAACAAGTAAGAAGAAGGAGGTGAAGGGAGTCAACAAATGAAGGACCCCATCATATAGAGATCAAGGAAACAATGCCATCACAACAAACAAATTTGGAAGTGAAGACCATGCAGCACACCCAAGACTAAGCATTTCTATCCCTAAACTCTATTTTGTTGCTTATTTTAGTTTATGCCTTGATGCACATGTTATGCTTTGACATTGAAATTTACTTGTGTATTTCTAGTCATTATAATGTTTTGAAGCTCAATATATGAAATCTTTATGATAAGAGCTTCTTTTATTTCACTTTTGTTGTCCAAGTACTCTTACCCCACCTTTGATTGATGACAAAAGGGGGAGAAGAAAATGTGATGACAAAATGTGTGAAAATGTGAAATAGCAGTGGAATTCCTCATGCATGAAGAGAAAATGTGTGAATTTTCTGAAAGTCCATGCATATATCAAGGGGGAGAAAGAATGACTACAAATTGTGCTATGTGCTTGCTGTAAATGTGTTGTGTGTTGTGTATATGTTGATGTGCAATATGTAATGAGTAATGTGAAAATATTTGGCTGCATTTCTGCATTTGAATTTAAATTGAAAGTGTTATAATATGTGAGGTTTTAGTTGTTTTCTTAGATTTTGGAATATGGTTAAGTTGAGATTGAAATCTTGAACTTGGTTCTTGACTTGACCTATGATTTTGAATTACTTCAAGAAAACAATTGAATGCATGAATTTTGTGATTTTGCAAAGCTAAATTGAGTGCTATTGTAGCTATACATATTTGAGTACTTCTATAGTTCATTTGAAAATGCAAAATCACCTTTTCAACTTGTTTCCAAAAAATTTGGACTTGAAATTCGGATGCAGACCAAAAATTCGGATGCATGTTTCGAAATTCGGATGCATGCATATTTGTTGCCAAAAAGTGCTTCTTTGTTGTTCAAATTGATTCAAATATGTTTTATTCTCTTCCATTATGTTTGAACAACCTTTGGAAAGATTTATTTCACATTAAACTTTCATTATATTGAATTTATTGCAATTTGGACTTGGAATGTCAAAATTCGGATGCATGAGTTTAAAAATTCGGATGCATGTTCTAAAATTCGGATGCATCCATGTTGTGTTGTCAAAATGTGCTCTTTTGTTGTTCAAATTGATCCAAATATGTTTTAATCTCTTCCATTATGTTTGAACAACCTTAGGAACACTTTATTTCACTTCAAACATTCATTATATTGAATTTATTGCAGTTTGGACTTAAGATCAAAAAATTCGGATGCAAGGTTTAAAAATTCGGATGCATGTTCTGAAATTCGGATGCATCCATATTTTGTTGCCAAAATGTGCTCTATTGTTGTTCAAATTGATTCAAACTTGTTTTAATCTCTTCCACTATGTTTGAACAACCTTAGGAAAGCTTATTTTCAAAAATTGAAGCTTTCATTTCACTTATTTTACAATTCGGACTTGATATGTCAAAATTCGGATGCATAGCATCTCAAGTCCAAACTTGTTGAAAAAATGAGCACAATCTAAGGGAGCAATATTAATCTTTTATGACCTTTAATACCTCTCTTAGAAGTTTTCTAAATACTTAAATGCTATATCTTCTATATGTAGTTGGAAGGAAGGAGGCAAATGGAGGTTGGTTGGGTCATAGGCTCATATTGAGCCTTTTGTATGTCAATGTGCTAAATTGGTTATTTTCTATCATTGACATTAATACTTCTTTGTACTACATTGTTTAAATCCATCACATTTTGCATCAAAGTTTGTCATCATCAAAAAGGGGGAGATTGTTAGCCCTAAGGGCAAATCATGTAGTTATGATTAGTTTTGATTAATGACAAACATTGATAAGGACTAATATGCTTGTATGTTGTGTGATAGGATTTGTGGATTAAGAAGTATGAAGTCTCATTGCCTTGAAGCTAAAATGCAAGAACAACTCCAATATGTCAAAGTGATTGAAGATTGAAGAGTTTGTTCAAGATATTAATGAAGGCTTTGAAGACATGAAGTGTAGGTGACATGTGGTTAATAGGTAAATATTGTAAACCCTACACTCTTAAGTCTTGGAATCTATGAGTTGCAATTGAGAGCACAAAACTTGATTTAAATGGTTTCAATGGTTTTGAACTTACCTAAATTATCAAGTTTTCATAAATGGTTTTTGCACATAAAAGGTCTTTAATGACTTATCTTTAAGGCTAGAATGTTTTCCAACTTGTTTGAAATGATTTGGATATGTTTTGACAAAGTTTGAAAAATTCGGAAGAAGATTCGGGACGCGAGTCCAAAAATTGATCAGTCCGAATTTTGTAGCAAAAGTTTGCTACTATTCTTCCGAAGAAATTCGGAAGAAGATTCGGGACGCTGAACAAAAAATTCGGTCGTCCGAATTTTGTAGCAAAAGTTTGCTACTGTTCTTCCGAAAGAAATTCGGAAGAAGATTCGGGACGCATGCAAAAAAAATTCGGTCGTCCGAATTTTGAAGCGAAAAATTCGGATGCAGAATTCGGTCATCCGAATTTTTCAAAACTAGCCGATTACTAGCCGTTGTATAGCCGTTTGAACTGATTTTTGAATTCTATAAAAGCCATAAACTCCAGATTTTTTAGTAGAACTTTGAACTTGAGAAATCCTACAAGCTCTAACTTGTTTTACATCAAATTGAATTGAAAAGCTCTCAAATTGCCTTGTTGGTAGATGATTACACAATGTTTCACCTTCACACTTTGTTGCCTTTGGAATCTTGACCGAATTTTTCTCCATGCGTCCGAATCTTCTTCCGAATTTCTCTGGAAGAATAGTAGTACTGTTCACGTGAATAGTATTACTGTTCACGTGAATAGTATTACTGTTCACAGTGCAGAAAAATTTCGGAATACCGAATTTGCATCCGAATTTTTCAAACTTTGTCAAAACATGTTTAAATCAATTCAAACAAGTTGAAAAATATTCTAGCCTCAAAGATAAGTCATTAAAGATCTTTTATGTGCAAAAATCATTTATGAAAACTTGATAATTTAGGTAAGTTCAAAACCATTGAAACCATTTAAATCAAGTTTTGTGCTCTCAATTGCAACTCATAGATTCCAAGACTTAAGAGTGTAGGGTTTACAATATTTACCTATTAACCACATGTCACCTACACTTCATGTCTTCAAAGCCTTCATTAGTCTTGAACAAACTCTTCAATCTTCAATCACTTTGACATATTGGAGTTGTTCTTGCATTTTAGCTTCAAGGCAATGAGACTTCATACTTCTTAATCAAACAATCCTATTAACCACATGTCACCTACACTTCATGTCTTCAAAGCCTTCATTAGTCTTGAACAAACTCTTCAATCTTCAATCACTTTGACATATTGGAGTTGTTCTTGCATTTTAGCTTCAAGGAAATGAGACTTCATACTTCTTAATCAAACAATCCTATCACACAAATGACATGCATATTAGTCCTCATCAATATTTGTCATTAATCAAAACTACATGATTTGCCCTTAGGGCTAACAATGATGATATTGATGTTCCTAGTGAATTACTTGTTGAGATGTATGGAGAATTAAAGAAGGCTTCAAAAAGGAACAAGGAAATGAAAGCCAAAATTAATGATTTATTGAATGAGAATTCAAAAATGTTTTGTGAAAATAAAAAGCTTCTTGATTCTATTGAATGCTTGAATATTGAAAAAGAAGTTTTAAATGTCTCTTTACAAAACATGTCCCTTGAAAATAAGATTCTTTGTGAAAAGATTTTGTCTCTTGAAAGAATGCTTGTTGACCATGAAATTTTGAAAAGGAAAGTTGATAATCTTACATTATGTATTGACAAATTTACAAATGGAAGAGACAAGCTTGACAAACTACTTTGCTCTCAAAGATCTCCTCTTGTCAAAAATGATCTTTGCTATAATTATGTAAATAATGTGCCTAAATATAAAAGCTTATTTGTTAGAGCTACTTCTACTTCCATGCATCATACTTGTTGTACTTATTCTGGAAAACATGGACATAAAGCCACCAAATGTTATGTTAAAAGAAAAGTAGAGAATGGTGTAAAAACCATTTGGAGAGTTAAGGGAAATATTACTAACCCTCACGTACCCAAGAAAGTATGGGTACCAAAGGAAACTTCCTCTTCTTTATTGCAGGTACTCTCCAATTCAAACTCAAGCACCACTAAATGGCATATTGATGATGTTGGCTTAAAGAATAACAGAAAACACCTCATGCATAATCAAGGTCAAAGCAACCGATGAAGGATTTGTTTTTGAAAAGAAAGGAAGAATTCTTGAAGTAACCAATGTTGGTAAAGGTTCCTCTCTTCTTTTTAAACAAATGTTGCTAATTGCTGATTTGAACTATAACTTGCTTAGCATTAGCCAATTGTGTGACAATGAATAAGAAGTTAAATGCCAACATGCAAAATTTCAGTTGAGAATTTTTTTTTTTGGATTTGAAGATTTGCCAACCATGACTTGTCAATTGCTTCTATTAAGTTGATTAGGTAACATTGATGATATGAGATTGAATTCATGGTTTATATGTTCTTGAAATTGATTATATGTCATTATAAAATGATTAAAATAGATATGATTGAATATCTATGTATTTACTTGGCCAAAAACATCTTTATGAAACTTTACAAAATGTTTGGACATGAAGTTTGGATGTAGACCATAAGTTCGGTCACCCGAATTTGTATGACAAAATGATATTTTGTGATTTTGATCAATCACTAACAAATTTTTGAATATGTGTTTTATCTTGATAAGCTTGAATGTCTTGTTGCATATGATAATGATTTTTTTGGCATAAAAGATTTGGTCAAGTGTACATGGATTTATTGAACAAACTTTTCTATCAAGATTTAATTAGATGAAAAACAAACAAAAGAATCTTTCAAACCCATGAAAATTATTTTAGACCTCAAAACATCTTGAGCATGTTCATATGGATTGATTTGGACTTATGAGGAACTCTAGTATTGATGTCTTGAAGTATGCCTTAGTAGTAGTTGAGGATTTCTCAATATTCACTTTAGCATTATTCTTTGCTCAAAAAAAAATAATAAAAATAAAAAGGATGAAGTGTTTCATAAGTTTGAAAAACTATTCAAAAAGATTCAAACCTCTCTTGAGTGCAAATTAATTTCCATTATTACAAGTGACAATGGGAGAATTTTACAACAAAGTCTTTACAAAATTTGCTTTGAAAATTGAATTTCATATAATTGTTTCAACCGCAAAAACTCCACAATAAAATGGTGTTATTGAAAGAAAATTTTGAACTTTGCAGAAATTGGCTAGATCTATGCTTTGTGAAAATTCTTCTTCAAAAATACTTTTGGGCCAAAGCCTTAAACACCACATGCTATGATAAATAGAATTCTTTTAAGATCATTTTGAAGAAAAACATTTTTTGAATTCTCTTTTATAAGGCGTCTCAAATTGCATATTTTAAAATGTTTGGTTATAAATGTCTTATCTTAAATTCTTGTGATAACTTACTTAAATTTGATAGAAAATCGGATATTGGTATATCTCTTAGCTATTCTTCTAACCAAAGGCATATAGAGTTTATAATGAAAAGAACCTTATATGATGAGGAAACCATTCATGTTTGTTTTGATGAATCTTACATTTACTTGGAAAGAAAAGGTGAAGATGATGTAGGTATATCTATTAATGACTATCAAACCCATCTTCAAGCACCAACTTTGGAGGATCATACCAATGAGGAAGAAATGATTGAACAAAATCAAGATGACCAACCTAGTGGTGACCAAAAGCTCCCAAAGAACTTAGGATATCCAAAAAGGCCACCCTAAAGAGCAAATCATTGGTGATATCTCCCAAGGAGTAAACATAAGGCGGTACTTTTCAATAACTTTATTATGTTATCGCATATGAACCTAGAAGTATTGATGATGCATTGTGTGATGATTTTTGGATTATTGCTATGCAGGAGGAATTAAACAAATGGTTTTTATAAATAAACTTATTGAATCCGGAGAAGTTGTTAGAAACAAGGTTAGACTTGTTGTCTAAGGATTCAATCAAGAAGAGGGAATTGATTATGATGAAACCTTTGTTACAAATGCTAGACTTGAGTCCATAAGAATGCTTTTGACTTGTACTTGCTTTAAAAGTTTTAAGTTATTTCAAATGAATGTCAAAACTACTTTTCTAAATGATTCTTTGAAGGAAGAGGTTTATGTGGAACAATCACCCGGTTTTGATCATGAAAAATCTCCTAACCATGATTTCAAAATATCCAAAGTTTTATATGATTTAAAACAAGCTCCTAGGGCTTGGTATGAAAAATTGAGTGGTTTTCTTCTTTCAAAAGGATTTTTAAGATGAAAGGTTGATACTGCTCTTTTCATAAAAATCTCTTGTAACAATGATCTATAAGTTATCGAAATATATGATACAATTTTTGGTGCTTCTAATACTTCACTTTGTGATGTGTTTTCCAAGTTGATGCAAAGTAAATTTGAAATGAGCATGATAGGAAAACTCAATTTCTTTCTTGGCCTACAAATCAAGCAAACCAAGAATGGCACTTTCATGAATCATGTTAAGGTATAAGCACTTCCATAAGTTTATCAACTATGCTTGACAAGAATAAAAAGGTTTCACAGGAGTAGTCAACTCTATTTGACACCAAGTAGAGCCAATATTATATCTTCCATGTAATTGTGTGCTAGATTTTATCTTGTCCTAAAGAGTTTCATTTGATTGCTGCTAAACACATTCTCTATTACCTTATTGATACTCTACGTGATTGTGGTCTATATTTCAAATGTGTGGCTATGTTATGTGATAACACTAATTCAATAAATTTGATCATCATACTATTCAACAAACTAGGACAAAGCATATAGAGATCAAACTTCATCTCATTAGATATCACTCTACTAAGGGTAATACTTGTTTAAAGTATGTTTGCATTAATGAACAAATTAATAATAACATTACTAAGCCATTGACTGAAGAAAGGTTTGACCAATCTTAGAAGAAGCTTAGGGATTTCAAAATTCAATAACTAATGAGTGTATTCAAGTGTTTTAGCTTCAGGTGAGGACAAAGATACATAGCATGGGAAAAGGAAAGGGAAAAGAGAGAAGGAGGATCAGTGATTAATGAACCAAGGAACGTTCATGTTTTGCAAAGCATGTCATGGCTAGATAGATTTGTCACAGTGGAGGCTACTACTGAACTTGATAATTAGACAAAAAGGAACCATATGATAAATCCAAGTTACAAGGTGGATGTCATCAAACTATCCGAAATGGGTAATATACTTTCATTTTTCAATGATGTGAGCTGAACTAGTTTGCTTGTGTTTGATGAATGTTATTACCTTCCTTAGTTTATGAAGTTTATGTAAATATTAAGGAAGAAAAAGTTGAACAAATTGGTGATAAAACTATTCAGTGGTATTCTTCAAGAATATCACAAGTTGATTTTTGAGATTGATAATGCATTGCTCAACAGAATTTGTGATGTTGAGGATGTTGGGTTTAGACATTATTCTTTTGAGGACATTGTTTTATAAGTGAGTTATACTCACATGAAAGAATTGAGAATGCCTATATAAATGGTAGAAGCCTCAAGACTAGAAAGGAGAGAGAGATACAAGCTTTTTGATGCTAGTAAAAGAATTTTGCATCACATACTTACTACCTTGATTATAGCATACTTTGAGCACAAATCTTCTGTTGATAATATGTATGTTGTAATTATGCTAGCCATGCATAAGAAAAGAAAAATTAATTTTGGATATATATGTATAGTGCTAAAGAATATAATGGCAGCTAGAAGAACCGAGCATAAGAAATTATCGTATGGAAGGTTATTAACAGGAATTTTCAAGTATCTCCAAGAGCAATTGTCTTCCAGTGGTTTACCAATAAAGAGTGAAGAAGTCTACACCAACAACTCACTAAAGAGAATTCCTTGAATACTTATGATGATAATGTATGAAGGGCCAAAAGAGAAACTCCTCTAAGAGGTGATAGAAGAGGTGCTAGTAGTGAAGAAGAAAATGAAGAAGAAGAAAATGAAGAAGAAGAAGAGGATGAAAAGGAAATCATTGCTGGAAAAAGGAAAATTAAAATGAGGCATGAGTCATCTAGTGAGGGGGAGCAACCTTCCACAAAAGAAGACTATTTGAAGAGGTACTCTCTATTGAAGGAAAAGAAGTTGAAGATGATAATCTCACTAGAAGTAATATCATAGTTGCCAAGGTGTTTCAAGAGACATTGAACAACCATGTAGAGGAAATGAAGAAGATGGACAAATTCTTCAAGTCTTTTGCTCTGATGATTCTTGGCAAATTTGATGGTTTAGAAGCTAGAGTCAAGAATATGGAAGAAGACTTGAGAAAGATTTCTCAAGTAGTTTTAAATGATGCAAGTTCCTATAAATCCAAAGAAGAAGAAAAGAAAGAAGATGAGAAAGAGGATAGTAAAGAAGAAAATGAAGAAGATCAAGAAGATAATATGAGTGGAGATGGCAGCAATAAGAATACAAAAGATTAACGAAAAGGCAGTGAAGCATCCCAAGAAAAAAAAAAGAGCACGAGAATGAAGAACAAAGAGGTAAAGCTCAAGAGAACAAGCAAGAAGAAGGAGGTGAAGGGAGTTTAACAAAGTCAAATCACAAATCCCTCACCAATTTCCTTCAGCCAAGGGAGGAGGAAAATGTGGTTCAAAGGAAGAAGATCCAAAGATCCTCTTGATTGGTAACTTTCCAAAGGCAAACTATACGAGCAAGGAGTCAGCAAATGAAGAACCACATCATATAGACATCAAGGAAACATGGCCATCACAACGAACAAATTTGGAAGTGAATACCATGAAACGCATCCAAGACTAAGCATTTCTATCCCTAAACTCTATTTTGATGCTTATTTTAGCTTATGCATTGATGAACAAGTTATGCTTTAATATTGAAATTTACTTGTGCCTTTTTAGTCATTATAATGTTTTGAAGCTCAATATGTGAAATCTTTGTGATAAGACCTAAGAGGGGGGGGTGAATTAGGTCTTTGGCTAATTATCAAAATCTTTTTCCTATTATGCAAATCCTTTTCCTTAATAAAAGCTCTTCTTTAAATCAACAAACTTCAAGCATATATGTGATTTGATGGTTAATCCAAGAATAAGTCAGCTACTTTCTGAGCAGTGTAAGGGTAGGCAAGGGGTATGAAATGCCCATACCTTGTCAGCTTTTCCACCACCACCAATATAGTATCCTTCCCTCCTGATTTAGGCAGTCCTTCCACAAAATCCATGGCTATGTGACTCCTGGCATATTCTGGAACATCAAGTGGCTACAACAGCCCAGGGTAATGCACCATTTCATCCTTATTTCTTTGGCAGATATCACATTATGCTATGAATTTCTGGCTGTCTTCTCTCATACCTGGCTAATAAAAGTATTGTTTGGCCCTTTGATAACAAGCCTGCATTCCTGAATGACCCCATTGAAAGGTTGAATGAAGCTCCTCTATTATTTTCAGTATGATTCCTTTACTAGAGCCCACATATATTATGTTCAGGAACTTAAGAATCCCATCCTGAAATTTCCACTCTTCATTTCCCTTACTCCCTATTAAGCAGGTTGTAACTATTGTTTGAGCATGGTCATCTCTATCATAATTGTCCATTACTTTCTGAATCCAAATTAGAATGGAAACTGAGATAGCTGTCAGTTCCTATTTTCTGGAGAGGGCATCTGCTACTTGTATTGAATCTCATAACTCAATCCCATTAATTTAGTAATCCATTTTTGCTGTGCCACAGTAGTTATTCTTTGTTCCAACAAGTACTTAAGGCTTTTGGTGATCAGTTTTAACTATGAAATGGTTTCCTTCAATGTAATGCCTCCAATTGCTCACTACAGTAGCCAATGCTAACAGTTCTTTCTCATACACTAAGAGGGCCTTGTGCCTCAACCGCAAAGGTTTGCTCAAATAAACTATAGGACTATGATTCTGCATTAATACAACTCCAATTCCCACCTCACTGGCATCAGTCTCCAGCACAAATGGCTATAGCCAAAACTGGGGTCTGAGTCATGGATTTCTTCAATGTTTCAAAGGCCTCCCATGCTTCTGCATTCCACTGGAACTCTTCCTTCTTCAATAATTGACATAGTGGTTTACTGATGCTTCCATATCCTCTCACAAATTTTCTGTAGTATCCAGTTAATCCCAAAAATCACCTTATCTGTTTGACAATCAATGGTCTTGGCCAGTTCAGCATATCTGCCACTTTCTTAGGGTCAGCCTCCACTCCTGCTTGGCTGATGATATGACCTAGGTACTCCACCTTGAGCTAGGAATAATTGCACTTACTCAACTTAGCAAAAAGTTGATATCTCCTCAACAGGCCAAACACCTTTTTGAGATGCTCCAAATGGGTTTTCAGATCAGGACTGTAAATCAGTATGTCATAAAAAAAACCAACACAAAATCCCTTAGAAACTCAGCAAAGACTTTGTTCATTAGGTACTGGAATGTGGCAGGACTATTGGTTAAACCAAATGGCATGACCAAGAATTCATATAACCCCAGGTGAGTTATGAATGCAGTTTTGTGAATATCTTTCTCAGCCACTCTGATATGGAAATATCCAGACCTCAGGTCTACTTTAGAGAAATATTTTGTCCCATGCAGTTCATCAATCAACTCATTAATAATAGGAATGGGGAACTTATCCTTCACAGAAATATTATTAAGTTGCTTGTAATCCACACAAAATCTCCACAACTTCCATCTTTCTTCTTGACTAGTAGCATTGGGGAAGCAAAGGAACTATTACTAGACCTGATAATCCCATCCTCCAACATCTCCTTCACCATTCTCTCAATTTCAGTCTTCTGGAAATAAGGGTGTCGATAGGGTCTAAGCTTGAAAGATTGAGCACATTCAGTGAGTTGTATGTGATGTTCATGCTCCTTGGTAGGAGGTAAACCTTGGGGCATTTTAAATTCATCATCATATTCTTGGAGGAATGATTGAACTTCAGCTGGTATATCTTCTTCAACCCTCACTTCTTCCATACTCATCAATTGCCCTACCAGTACATACTCTTCATTGGTCACCATCTTCTGAAGGATTTGTACATTCACTGGTTGCCATTTAATCCCCTCTTTTCCCCTTTCTAACTTCACCTCTTCTCCATCCTTGTTAAAGGATAAATACAATGACTGAAAATCAAACACTATAGGACATAAAGGCTTCAACCAATCTGTCCCCAATATCAAATTACTGCTATTGAGTTTAAGGACTCTGACATTGTGATCAAATTCTTGTCCTCCCATTTTCCATCTCAATCCTTTAAAGATACTCTTACTAGTCATAGCAATGCCATATGCTATAGTGATTAACATTGGTTTAGGGGTGTCTTCTTAAGCTGCAGCTCCTCCACTATCCTTCTATCAATGAAACTGCAACTACTATCAGTATCTATCAATATTAAAATTTCCTTATTTTTGGTACTTCCTTTTATCCTGAGTGTTCCATTCCCCACATTGCCAGTCATAGCATTCATAGAAAGTTCTATTACTCTATTAGAGTAATCCTTCAACACAGCTTCTTGGTTCCCCTCCTGGTCCTCCTCATATAACAGAAACTCTTGCCCTTCATTAGGATCCAATTCTTCCACTATCACCATATTCAACTGTTTCTTAGGGCACACATGGTCTGGACCACACTTCTCCCCACATTTATAGCATAATCCCTTTTCCCTCCTATGCTAAACTCAGTAGTGGATATTTTCTTGAAGGGTACTGGCTCTTTCTGGAAACCTTTCTAAGAACTATGGGAAGGTTTCTTAGAATTGTTTTGAGTGGCATTAGTTTTGTAGTTGTGTGTGTAAAGCTTAGAGGATTGCTGACCTTTTGAGATGGCCAAGCCATGTAGCTGAATTCTGGTAGCTTGTTCATAAGCATCAATCAATGTTCCAGGTTTGAGCACCTTCAACAGATGTCTCACCTCATCTTTCAACCCCACCACAAATACAAAAATGTAATAAGCCTCAGTGGCCAGTGGCATTTGAGTCATCACTATACCTTTAAGCTCCTCAAATTTGTCTATATATTCTTCCACAGCTTCCATTTATTTCAATCTATTGAACTCCTACATTACATCCCCTCCATCATGCTCTCCAAACCTTCTACAAGCTTCCCAGGCCATTTGTTCCCATGTCTCCTGAGGATTAGTTCTTAGGAACCCTTGTAACCAGGTATAAGCCTTCCCTTTCACATGCATTTCTGTGATTCCCATCTTTCTATCCTCAGCTACTGCATGAAATTCAAAAAATCTTCTAAACTTACCCCTCCACTCTCTCGATCCCTGCCCATCAAAACTAGGGAAATCAAATTTGACATTTTATACTCCATCCCTTGCTCCTTTCTATGGCCAGACCCTTCCCCCATAAAATTAGATCCAGTGACCACAGGAGTTTGGAAAGAAAATTTTGTTGTCTGTTGACTTCTAGAATCCCCTTCCACCTGTTTTCCCCCTCTGATTTCTAGTTTTTTTTTATTAATATCCTCTAGTGAAGCCATCACAGATTGCATATTCATCATAACAGTAGCTAGGTACTTAGTATTACCTTCAATCCGTTCATTCATCATCTCCATGTTTCTTTCTATGTTGTCCACCCGATACTCTTGTTCCTTCATGGAGAACTCCAGTGTTCCAAACTTTTTCATCTATTCTTCCAAGTGGCTATGCAACTCCTCAATGTCTCCTTCCATCCTCTACATGGCTTTCTCCTTCTCCTAATTCCTGGTGGCAGGCATACTCTCTCAGATCTCAACTGCTCTGATACCAAATGACAAATCCTAGCTAACCAACCTCAAGGATTCAGCTAAGACTGAACCTCAATGGAATTTTAAAACAAAAGAGAAACAGAAATAAGAGAATAAATGGATTAAAGGGAAGAATGTGATCAGATTGCAGGAAAATGGGGAAAGAAATTTCAGAGCTTGAGAAAGCTTCTGAATACAATTTCTTCAGCAAAAAGACACCCTCTACACGTAGAAAAGAGCTTAAATACTAATGTGATCACAACATAGGTGAAATCTCCTCCTTCCACGCAATGCATAGTTGACCTCATCTCTCATCCACGCATGCAATTCAATTTCAACTATTGAAACTGTGGAAGAAGACTGCAAGGGTCTTTTTAATCTTCAAATCTCTGCTGTACATGTGACCACTTATGTCAACCGTGTTTCATGCACAAGAATGCATGTTCAGAATGAAATAGCATGCTGAATTAATTCCCTTTCCTTAAAAGCCGTCGTTCCACTTATGCTGATTAACTAGCATAACTACCTATCCTTCCCCTTCCCTGATACTTTCTTCTGTTGCTTCTGGACATAACACCCTAATCCTAGTTCAAATATTAACACCATAAAAACCATGAACATATAACAAAAACTCACTAGAAGACAAAGAGCTAGCATTAGTTACCTATAAAATTTGCGCTTGAAGCAATGTTTGACAATTGCTCTTTGCTTCCATTACAGATGCTCTCCAGAATTGCAGACGTAAAGTTCAACAAAAAGAGCGATCTCAGTTACAAGATTGTATCATGTTTGCAAAAGAGTCCTCCAAAATAATAAATATTGTTTAAGTTTAGTTATAAATAAAAATTATATTTTGACCCCCTCCAACAAGGTCAAACATTTGATTGGGTCGGGTGAACGCATCTCACCTCTCATTAAATTTAAATTTTTTAAAATAAAGATAAAAAAATTGAATATTAAAAATTATACTTGATTGTAATAAAATTTTAAATTTAATTTTGAATCATTGTAATTGAATTATGATTTTAAATCTCAATAAAAAATTTTAAAAACTTAAAATTAAAAATTAATAAAATATAATTGGTATAAAAATTTTTAAAAAAAGAAAAAAAACTTGGGTGACCGGGTTGCATCCCAGCGGGGAAGGGGGTGGGGGCAGCTTAGGCGACCTCCCTCCCAAGTTTTTATTTTTTTTTGTTTCTTTTTTTAAAAATGTTTAAAAATAAAAATGATAAAAAATTATTTTATATTAATAAAATTATCATGTATTAATAAAACTGCTAATAAAAATTATCTCTTTACCACCACTTCAATTGCTATTTAAATAAGTCTAAAACTCTTTCCAAATGACCGCCTGAGCTTTCCCAAATGCATTAGATGAACTTCTTAAAACACTCCCCTAATTATATTGTTAATGTGGACGTAGATAATCGATCGAGATAGGATAGTGATTTGAGTTGCACTAAGGTTGTGATTGGATAGGGTTTGATTTTGAGATTTTTGTCTTGAGTTTCATAAAAGTTAAATTGTTTGAGAGAAGAGATGTGAGTCCCACACTTGAAATTTTAAGTTTGATTTTGAAACCAAACCCTGTTCAAATCCACCCCAAGTAAACAAATATCACTATACAGTATCGTATCAGAGTCAATCCAACAATTCGATAATTTTTGTAACACCTTCCCTTTTGTTGCACCAACTGAAGTTGGTTATGCAGAAACTAGCATAACAAGATAATTATATATTATTAAATCTTAAATAATTAAATAAAAACAAGAGTATGTTACCAATTATAACTGAATACTAATTAATAATTCCAATATTAAACACATACATAATTAAATAAATTAATAAATACTTAACAAAATCATTAAATAAGATATCGATGAATGAATTACCTCAAAACTCATAAATATCAATAATCCCTCAGTTTTTTCCCTATGCTTAGCAAGCCTTAAGTACGAAAATTTACCTTTATTATTTTAACAATCAACATTATTTTAGTACATTCAGACAATTAAAAATCATAGGAGATAAGCAAAGATATTAAAGGTTCCGTTGCTCATATAATAACTGAGAATTTTTGCTCTCTCCATCAAAACGCTGTTTTAGGTTGTCTCAAAATGATTATTTACTTTACTAAAGTAAATATATTATTCATTTAAACTATCGTAACTCATTTGTTTTATTTTTTAATGACATCATTCACCATCTAAAGGTTATAAGTCCAAAAACTAGAGATTGCATGAGTAATTTGGTTACAAACAGTTCTCCACATGCAAATTTGAGGCTGCAGTAGCTGCATGGGCAGACCCAGGATTTTGGTGTTGGAGGGGGTGAAAAACCACAGTTAAGGCCGAGTTTGGAAGTTTAGGAGAGGGAGAGAAAAAAAAAGAGAAATCTTAAGTTATTAGAATAGAAAAAGGAAAAAAACGATATAATTTACTTAAAATGTTGTTTGAGAGTTTTGGAAGAAAAAGGAAAGAAGAGTTCCTTTTTCATTTGGGAGTTTGGAGAAAAGTGAGAAGAAAAGTTATAAGGAGACATCATTTTATAAAAATATCCTTTTGCGCTCACGTGTTCTAAATAGGACATGTTGGTCATTAAAATTTTTAAGCCCAATTGTTTATTTGCAACTTTGGCAATTTCAGTTTCTTACTTAAGATATGTTCATTATTCGTCTATTTCTTTCCAACTTTGGGAAGAAAGTTTTGGAAAGAAAATGGAAAGTTTCTATCCTCCCATTTCTTCTCTCTCCTCTCAATTTCTCTATCTAAAAAACTAGTAAACAGAGGAATGGATTTACCATTCTCTCCGATTTTTCCTCTCTTCTCTCCAAATCTTTTCATCCAAACTAAGACTATGCCTAGGATGGTTCAAAATGAATTAAAAATAAGAATAAAAAGAAACAACTAAACTTGGCTCGAAGAAGAAAAATAAAATAGAGTTCACCATCCAAAAGACAAATTCAACCAAATGTCAAGCTAAGAAGGTTCAAAATAAAGTTTAGAAAAAGAACAATAAAGATGCACAACAGCTTTACTAAAAGTAAGGGAATTAACATTAAAAAGAAAAGTAACTTTTAAAAAAATTACCAACTTTAGAAGTTTGTTTGATCTTTGAAAAATCTAAGAGGGGGTGAATTATGTTTTTGACTAATTTTTAAAATCTTTTCTTTGATTAAATCTCTTTTTGAAACTCACAACCTCCAAATTTAATATTATTGAGAGAGAGTGGTTGAAGGTTGAAGAGCAATTAAATATGACCACAATAAATATCAACAACCACAAATGACAAATATGATATGCACAATAAAGAGCAAAAATTGGATAAAGAATAAGAGAGACAATAATTTATAGTGATTCATTATCTTCAAGATCTACATCTACTATTTTCAGTCCACACTCAAGGATTTTAACTAATCCACTATATTAACCAATCATACAAGTACACAAGAATTTAACCATCCAAGGATTTTATACTAATAACCTCTTTTACAATTCAAGAAATAAGGTTCACCCATACCAAAGGGTATTATGTGCTCACGATAAACTTGAATAAAAAATTAAGAGAAGAGAGATAGAAAGATGTTATCCAATAAGTTGTTAGATGATAAATTAATTTAACACTACTCCACTTTTTGCTTTGAAATCTTGGAATGATCAATTTAAGCACATGCACTATGAAAGCTTTTCTTTAACTTTTTGAAGATCTAAAGAGCGAAACATGCAAAGATCAATAATGAATCAAATAGTTATAAAACATCTAAAGTTTAAACCTTTTATACACTTCATGAAAAGTCTTACAAAAATCTCAAGTTTGATCCTTTTTTAAAAGTATTACAGATTCATGAAAGGCTTAATCCTTTGAGCTAAAAAGATTACCCATGTGAATCTTGAAAAGTCATCAACAATTACATAAGCATACCTCTTACCACCAAGATTAGTGGTCCTCATTGGTCCAAATAAATCCATATGAACAAGCTCAAGATGTTTTGAGGTAGAAACTATTTTCTTGGGTTTGAAAGAGGTTTTTGTTTGTTTTCCATATTGACAAGCATCACAAAGACAAATTCTCTCAAAATTCAATTTTGGTAAACCTCTAACTAATTCTTGAGAGGAAAGTTTGTTTAACAAATCAATACTCACATGGCCTAGTCTTCTACGCCATAAATAACCGCCATTATCATAAAAACAAGACATTAAACATCATTAGCAACAAGTTTCTAAAGACATAACACATATACATTTCCAACTCTATTTGTAACAAAAATAGTTTTACCACTTTTACTCTCAAGAATAGTATATATATCACATTTAAATTCAACTTTGCATCCATTGTCCCACAATTGGCTAATGCTAAGCAAGTTATATTTCAAATCATCAATTAGCAACACTTGTTTAATGAAAGATGAAGAACCTTTACCTAACTACCTACACCAAGGATTTTTCCTTTCTTCTTATCACCAAACGTAACAAATCCATCATTTGTAACTTGAAGCTCACTAATGAGTGAAGTATTCCCTATCATATATCTTGAACATCCACTATCAAGAAATCGCTTAGTGACACTTGATCTTGGAGGAAAATGTACCTACACCAAATGAGAGAAAGTGACTTTTGGTACCCAGATTTTCTTGGGTCCTGGGGGTAAGTGATGCTTCCCTTAATTCTCCAAATAGTTTTAACACCATTTTTCACCTTTCCTTTTACATAACATCTAATGGCCTTGTGCCCATGTCTTCCATAATAAGTACAACATGTATGAGGTATGGAAGTAGAAGAAAATCTAACAAAGAATTTTTTATATGTAGGAACATTATTTACACAATTGTAATCAAGGCCATTTCCACAAATGAGGATGTTTGAGATCCAAGAAGTTTGTCAAGATTGTCCTGTCCATTTGTAAATTTTTCAATACATAAAGTAAGGTCATCAACCTTCTGTTTCAAAATTTCATGATCAATAATCATTTTCTCAAGAGAAGAGGTTTTAGCACAGAGTTTTATTCTCAACGGACATATTTTGCAAGGAAATATTAAAATTTCTTTTTCAATATTTAAGCATTCAATACACTCAAGAAGTTTTTGTTTTCACAAAATAGTTTTGAATTTTCATTCAACAGCTCATCAATCTTATTTCTCATTTCTTAGTTTCTTTTTGAATCCTTCTTCAATTCACTATACATGCCAAAAAGTAGTTCACTAGGGTCATAATATATCATCACATGAAGTAGAGATAGAAAGAATATGTTGTACCTCATCATTCATTACCACGAAACACACATTAGCTCTCTTTTCGTTTTCATCTTCACTCATTGGCATGTTGATCCAAAGTGCCAATAAGTCCTTTTCCTTTCTTGAGTGATTTCTTCTTCTTTAGCTTGGCTTCTTTTTCCTTTAACAATGTTTTTGCACAATCAGCAACAAGATGCTCAGTGTACTTGCATTCATAGCATTGTGATTTGAATAGAGATGATGACTGACTTGAAAGGTATTTCACCCTTCTTGAGAAATCCTTTCTTTTTACAATTTCTAGAACTTCTTAACTACCACTGCAATCTCATCATCTTCACCATCATTTTCTTCATCACTTAATGATTCTTCTTGCTTATTAGGATTGTCATTGGCCTTGAGTACAACTCCTTTTCTTCCCTTTTCTTCATCTTGTAAATCATTTAATCTTTTTATCTTTATTTCATGTGTGAGAAGTGATCCTATGAGCTCTTTAAGGGAAAAAGTCTTCAGGTCATCTGATTCTTCAATAGCAAGTGTCTTTGGTTGCTATGACTTTGGTAGAGCATCCAATATCTTCCTAATTTGCTCGCTAAGAGAATAATTATTTCCACAGGACTTTAGGCCATTTGGGATGTTGGTGAATCTTGAAAACATGTTTCTAATGTTCTCTCCTTGCTTCATAGTAAATAATTCATAACCCCTAACGAGCATAGCAAGCTTTGACTCTTTCACTTGGTTTGTCCCTTCATGTGTTACTTGAAGAAGCCTCCATAGATCATGGGTGGTGTCGCATCCACTCAATTAGTTGTATTCGTTCATATCCAAGGCACAACTTAGAATATTTATTGCTTGATAATTCAATGTCATTCTTTTTGAGTAACTTTCATCATAATTTATATTTATTGCTTGATAATTCAATGTCATTCTTTTTGAGTAAATTTCATCACAATTTTCAATGTGCTTTGGTTCCCTTGTGAGTCCATTGGTTCTCAACTTCATTGGGACATAAGGACCTTGTTCAATAATATTCCACAAATCAAAGTTAATAGAAAAATACAAATGTTAATTCTAGATTTTCAGAAAGTATAATTTGTTCCATCAAACAAGGGATGTCTATTTGTTGGAGATCCTTCCAAATAAGGTAGTTTTGAAATATTAGCCATAAGATCTTAACTTGTAGGTTGTTAAACTACAAAAAGAAGCCCTTGCTCTGATACTAATTGATAGACTTAAGAGGGGTGAATTATGTTTTTGATTAATTTTTGAAATCTTTTCCTTTTCAAAAAATTTTGTTTAAAAAGAACTCAACCTCCAAATATTAATGAAACTTTGATAAATAGTAGTTGAAAGGAGAATAACACTATAATGATAATAATAAATGCCAACAACTCTCAAAGGAAATTTGAGTGGGATCAATAAATAGAAACATAAAGCAAAGAGCACAAAGTACACAACTAATTTATAGTGGTTTGATCTCTTCAAGATCTACATCTAGTATCTTGAGCCCACACTCACGAATTTCAACCAAATCAACTATCATCTCAATCCACACAAATACACAATAGGTTCACCTGCAATGGTTTTACTCCACAACTTCTTTTGCAAATCAATAATAAGATTCACCCATTTTCGAAAGAGTTTTATATCCTCTAGAAAACCTTGAATAAACTAAAAATTGAGAAGATAAGAAAAGAGTTTACCAAAAATTTGGTGGATAGATACAAATGCAAGCACCACTTTACTTTTACTTTTTTGGAATCTTGAATAATCACATGTAGCACAAAACAAATGATAAATTTTTGGTGTTCCCAAGATATTGGAGTCAAAAGGTATTCAATGTATGCAAAAGTTATAAGAAATCAGAAGTTTGAGCCTTTTATATGGTTTAAAATTTAATTGTAACATTTAAATAACAGCTAATAACATTGAAATTTGGTCGACTGAGCCACCAAGGATAATTCGGTCTATCGAATTTGGAACATTGCGTTCAAATTTCTATAAAAATACAACAGCCAAGGCTTCAATTCAAACATCTGAATTGAAGTCTAAACTTTTCCAAACTTTGTTAAATCATTTGAAATTTAACCACAACAAATCTGAAATCATTTTTGACTAAAAGATAAGTCATTTAAAAGATTTTGAGCACTAAGCCGTCATCAAACACTTGATAATTTAAGAATGATCAAAATCTTTTAAAGCTCATAACCAAGTTCAACGAGTGTAAGGTGTTCACAAGATATACCTATTAAGCAAAAGCAACCTATACCAAAGTGTTTTCAAAGCTTTCAATTTTTTGAACATACTCTTCATTCTTCAACCACTTGAGTTCATTTGAGTTGTCCGTAGCACTATAATTTTAAGGCAATGAGACCACTTAGCTTCTTCAACCAAAAAACTTATCACACAATTAACATACAAGTTAGACCTCATTAATGTTTGTCATTAATCAAAATTATAAGATTTGCCCTTAGGGCTAACAAGCCTCAGCTAACAAATTGGTTGTACAAATTTCTTTAGAAATTCAACAACAACAAGTGCATTCAAACATTTGAATTGGAGTTTGAACTTTTCTAAACTTTGTAAAATTATTTGAAACTCAATCATAACAAGTTTTAAATCAATTTGAATCACAAGATAAGTCATTTAAAAACTTTTGAGTTACAAGCCATTGTCAAACATTTTGGTTTTTGAAGAATCATGAAAACTTTAAAGCTAAACAACAAAGTTTAAACTTAATCAAAAGGGTTTGTGTTTTAACATGCAATGCATAAATTCCAAATCTAAAAGGTGTAGAGTTTACAAAGGTATACCTATAAAATAAGCATAACCCTACACTATAGGATCTTCAAAGCCTTCAAAAGATTTGACATCCTCTTCAACCTTCTAGCTTTTAAACTCATTTGAGATGTCCTTTGCATTTTAACTCCAAGGCATGAGATCACTTTGCTTCTTCAATCCAAAAATACTGTTTAGGGAGAGGGGAGCGGACAGCGCCACCCTTGGCCCCTAGATCCGCCACTATGTGGTACATCTTATAATGTTTGAGGTGTACTTCTAATGGGGATTAATATTTGTAGCACACCCTTATTATATTTGTAACCCCTCATTTGTAGCACACCCTTTTTATACTTGTAACCCCTCAAATCCTTATTTTCAAAACTTACTTTCTTTCTCTATAATTAAAATCTCTCTAATCCCTTGAATTTTTCAATAAAAATTCACTAAAACTAGGGTCACTATGACCTAGATCTCGCGGGAATTTGGGTTGAACCGAAATTATGTAAGGATCAACCCGACAGTGACCTTTTTTCTTTTTTCCTGGATACTATGTTTTTTTCAGAGATTATATTTTTTATATATTTTTTAATATGCGTTTGTATTATTTTTATCATTTAAATTTTATATACATTTTTTTATTAATACACTATTAATTACTAAAATAGATGTTAGTATTTATTCGTGTCATATCACTTTAGAATTATTGCAATTGTTATAACATAAGTATTAGTACTATAAAATTAGTATCACAATAGTATAAGTAATTAGTAAATTCATAATATATTAGCAGAAGTAACTAGAAATAAAGATAATTAGTACATAAAGTATTTTAGTACTAATAATTATATAGTTGTACCTTAAATTTACATAAACGCTAAACGGATTATAGTTTTACTAATACAAGATGATTTCTATGTAATGTTGATGTTTTTGTCCTTCAAAAATTTTATAAGATGTCTAAATTACTTACATGGTCTTATTTTATTTATTGAGAAAATGACTATAATTGTACATAAACTTTTTTCATTTTGCTTACTTTGTCTAGAAACTTTGTTTTTCTCTTTTAGTATGCGTAAAATTTTTACGAGCTGTAAAACTATCAACTTTGCTTAGCCACGGCAGAGTCCGGTAGAAATAAGCATGCCGGCTACACGTGATCCCTTTTTTAAAGGTCAATTTCGGGAATTTAGCCTATTTCCCTCCTCTTCCAACAATCCAACCCACCGCATCTTTCGTGGGTCTTTTTTCTCAAAACCTGCTTCTTGCCCTCCATTTACTCCCATCTCCAACACTCTGTGAAACACAACAAAAAAAGTAGTAGCAAACCTATAGAATCTGCACATTTCGAGTTGACTAAGAACAGGGTCATAATGCTCGAGTTCAGGGGGCACTCACAGCTCACAAAGATCAGCAATTTGTGATTGTGGGAAGAAGGCAAAAATTTGCACCTCATGGACTGATTTAAACCCAAGAAGATGGTTCATCAGGTGCGAGAATTATGGTGTAAGAAGTTAATATGATTTGAGGGACTATTTTGTAGCAAACAAATTCATTAATTATGTTGTCTTTAAATGTTTTTTTTTTTTTTTGAAATGCAAGGTGGGGGTTGTGGTTTTTTCCAACGGTATGATGCTATGCAGTAGATCAAAACAAATTATACCAGGCTTCCTCAGAAGTTTTGATCAGAAAGAAGAGGAGTAGAGAAGGCTAGCTGGGAGGATGAGAAATTGTGTTATTGTTGTTGTAATTTCATGCATTGTTACATTTATGTGTCTGGCATTGTTAGTGTATCAAATGATGAAGCACAAAATGTTCCCAAGATGCTAGATTTTCTGGGTTGCTAGTGTTGTATGTATGACTCTTGTTCTGGGAAGTTGGATTTAAGATATTTTTGATCCATTGTTTGTTAACTTCTTAGTAATGTAGTAGTAAGATTATCGTATATCAGGGTTTGAGCTACCATTATGCAATAAATATGTTTGTTAACCAATGCAAACCAGCTCTGTAACACAGTGATAAATTATGGTTAAAACTGAAGAGCATGGAGCTATGAAAATGACAAATAGTGTTTCTGCCCATTCATAATTCCAAAAGATAGTTGTCTTTGTTAGATTTTACAACCCAAAATAACCATAAATAAAAAAAAGTACTTGGTCCAATGCAACAGTGCATCAACCAAAATATATTATCAGTTTACATCTTCCAAAAAATAAATTTCCAACACTTTAAAGTATGACAAATTCTTCTTTATCCATTAGCCCATTTCAGTAGGACATTTTGCCCTATTATGACCTGCTTTTCAACCAACCTTGCACAACCTAACCTTCTTGTTCATCTGCAAAGGCTGCATATAATCATAATAATTAGTAGAACTTTGTCCAGGATATATCATACACTTATAAAAAAAACTGCATGGTTAGTATAACATGACTTACACCCAAGCCATCCACTCCATTATTTGAGGTATCAACTTCAATATCTTGCTCATCTTCCTATAGAAAAATCAGTCTTGTCTCATGAGGCCAAAAATAGAGCATATTAATTTATGAGTATAAATATTAAAGCTGTAGAAAGCTTACCTCTTCTATGGCTGACTGATTTTTATTGATATCAACAACTTGCCCCTCATTCCCTATTGCCTCAACTTGTGGAAACATGAATTTCAAATGAGTACTATAGCAAAAAAAATATGCAATGATAAGGAAGATTGCTGGTTACTTGTGAAATTTGTGTCTGTTGCTGACTCTCATAAACATTTGCTTCATTGTTTGCCACAACCTCTCCATGGCTCACAATGTTTCCATCAGCATTTTGTGCCTCAATCCTGCATGTTCTCATGTTATGGCCTAACTGTCCACATTGTTGACATTTATTAATATTAGATGCTTCAAAAATGACTTTAGCAGTAGTAGAATTCCCATCAGTTGTAGCACCAGCACCTCCAGTACTTCTTGCAGGGCATTTTCTAGCATTGTGCCATTTTCTGCATTTGGAATGAACTCTCCCAGCCCTTGTAAGCTTCTTCTGCCCAACAATTGAGGTCACATCCTCAACTGGATCTCTTCTTCTGCCCAGCAGGTAACTTAAGCCTCTTAGGGGGCACATGTTAGTTTTTCAAGTCATTTGCCATAACATAGGACCACTTATTGGATTGACCACATGCTCATATACCTTAGCAAATGTTGATATGTGGTATGCTTCACTCACATAGTCCTCCACTTCTTCATCTCTACATGCTATAGCACTTATCGAATGAACATAGGGAATGCCAAAAATTTCTCACTTTCTACATGTCCTAGCCTCAAGAAGCAAACATATCACCCCACTTCCCCTCAATCTGATACTTTTTACTTCCAGCAGCTCTGAAAATGAATGTTAATGACTGTTCTTTCAACTTTTTGATGTATTTTTTAATCTTAGGACAAACCTTTCCCTCTTTTTTTTTATCCACTCTCTCTTGACCTCATGTCTAGTTATCAAGTATATCCTAATGCACTCAAACATACCAAGGATTGGTTTAGACCTAGCATGCATTATGGTTTCATTAAATGACTCACATAAGCTGTTCAATAGCATGTCACATTGTGTAAATGTTCGAAAATAAGCTTTACTCTAGTGTCTAGGGTCACAATTTCTAGCCAACCATTCGTGTGCAGCTTCATCTAATACCTTTAGTGCATCCATTTGGTCCATGAATTGATTGGGATACGTTGACCTGACACACCTCTAAACTATTATTTTAGAGCATTTTCAACAAATTGCTTCCTAAAGTTTTGATGTAGATGTCTGACACAATGTCGATACACTGTATACATTGAAATATGGTAGTTGAAATATCTGTGAACCTTCTCAATAAATTTCCTCGGCTCTACTCCTTTGTTAGTCCTAAAATCATCAACGTATTTCTTAGCCAAAAATTTCGAACTAATAATTTTTGGATCCGAGGACCTGGTGCACCTATGTTTTTCAGTAATTGTTTTGATTTTCCAGTATGTACTATCTCTCACTCTTGATGCATGGAATGACCACTTACACCTCTTCCTTGAGCAGTAAACAAAGATCCTGTCATGGTCACTTCTGCCAATTTTATGAGCTTTCCTTGCTTAACTTTGTACTGCCTAACAACCTCCTTGATTTGCTCTTTGCTATTGAAGATCAAGCCTAGCTTGAACTTAGGATTCTGTGAATCTATTTCAGGCTTAAACCTTTCTTGAACAATCTTCTGACCATACGTTTTTTCCTCTTCACTTTCTAATGACTTTTGACTGAAGAGGTCATCAGAATCATACTCATCTTCATCCCCGTCAATGTCAATGTTATCCTCAGCAAACAGTTGCAAAGGTACTTCACTCTGTTGCATCCTCAGCAATGTCTTCTAGGTTTGTTGGTTCTGCAATAGTTTTCACACCAGATTCACTATTAAACCTCTTTTTTTCCCTCTAGTGGTCCCAACATAGTTAAAACTTTGAACAACTTGCTAACCAGCAGTTTGTTCTATGAAACTCCCATTTTCTTTTGTTCTTTTCACACTCCTACCTTTTCCCAACCGCACATGTGTCTCCTCTACCCTACTTGCCTGTCCACTATCCCCTCTTGCCCTTGCCCCACCATTGCTTCCACAACTTTTTATCTCAGCTTTCCCTGCTTAGGCAACAACCTAATAGAACCATGTTCCTCCATGACAATCACCTCTGTTTCCCCTTTGGGAGCCCCACATTCACACATAATTCACACATCAGTTTCATATAATATTGTCATTAGCTGTTTCATTCCACCACCCCCTTCCACATAATACAAGCATTCAATCACCCTTCTGTGACCCAAGAGCTTACACAATAGTTCTAAGTCATCCAGAGTGAATGTTTCTACACTACAATTATCTACGTAATCAACTACCCCACCTTTATATACTTTCTCTTTGCTTTCATTTTCCTGAAATTTTCCACCGTGGTATACTATAAGGGTGAACATTCCCGAACCAAGGACTGTTAATGTCAACAAACAAGATAGGGAATATGTTAAAAAGCAGTCAATTTTGGACCATTTCATCTAGAATCATTAACATTTTGGATCACTTCATCTAAAATTTTGGACCACTTCGTATTAGAAAGGTAAGTAGAATGGGAACTAATAAAGTAGTTTCCTTTCCTTACAGTTGATCACGCATATCAGCACACAAGCAAGTAATTAAAACGAAAAATGAATAAAGAATCCAAAGTGCTTCTAAACAAGTATCTATTTCCATCTACAAAAGTTTCACCAGACTCAAAAAAACTAAAGCAAACTCACTAGGAGCAAACAAACAAATACTATCTTTTCAACCAAACTTTAGTAACTTTTAGTTACTGAAAACGTTTGTTAACGATGATTTCGCTAAACAAAAAAAATTAGACGGGCTTACACCTTCAAAAGTTAATAAATTTATCAGCAAGACTACAAATTTAGGGGCAAAGAAGGATTCAATTGGGTTAACTTAAAATTTCTTATGACGCAAAAAATGAAGAAGGGAACATAATGTTAGAATGAATAAATGAAGAAGGTTGTGAATTCACCTCTTTGGGAGAATATTATATATAAGGATTGGAAACACTACACAAATATATGGCAGACAAAGAACATAAAATTAAGTGCATTGCAATAAGCCACAAGATTAAGAATTTTAGCATCTAGCAACAATTCAGTGCATGATTGACAGACAAGGCAGTGATTTTCTGGGTTCCTTTCAAAGAGCCACTTAACGTATTTCGGTTTCTCATTCTATTTGTCTCTCGGTCAAATCTTCATCTTCATCAGCCCCTTTCCTTAGAAGCTTTAGTCTAGATTATAAATCACTGATAGGTCGATTTAGGGTTTCAGAAATTTTCTCGTTGAAGTTTAGCTCTGGATTTGGGGAAAATCATGACTGAAGGTTTAACTGAAATTGGGTCACTGAGATAGTTACAGGTCGGGTTAGATTTGATACCTTATAGGGTCGATTGGACCTTTTGGAGAGCTAAGAGAACTATCAGTATCCTCCTTGGACCCAATAAAATGTGGATACCAAAAGTTACTTCCTCTCATTTGATGTAGGTACATATTCCTTCAAGATCATGTGCTACCAAGTGGTTCCTTGATAGTGGATGCTCAAGATACATGACGGGGAATACTTCACTCATTAGTGAACTGTAAGCCATAAATGATGGATTTTTCACCTTTGGTGACAACAAGAAAGAAAGGATTCTTAGAGTAGGTAATATTGGTAAAGGATCTTCCCCTCTTATTAAACAAGTTTTGCTCATTGATACTTGAAATACAACTTGCTTAGCATTTGTCAATTATGTGACAATGGATGTAATGTTGAGTTAAAATGTGATACTTGTACTATTCTTGATAATACAAGTGGCAAAACCATTTTTGTTGCAACTAGAGTTGGAAATGTATATGTGCTATATCTTGATGAACTTATCGTCAATGATGTTAAATGTCTTACTGTTCATGATAATGATGCATATCTTTGGCATATAAGATTAGGTCATGTGAGCATGTATTTGTTGAAAAAGCTTTCCGCACAAGATTTGGTTAGAGGATTGCCAAAGATGCGTTTTGAGAAAAATCGTCTTTGTGATGCATGTCAATATGAAAAACAAACAAAAACATCTTTCAACCCCAATAAAATCATTTCTGCTTCAAAAACTCTGGAACTTGTTCATATGAATTTATTTGGACCAATGAGGACCACTAGTCTTGGTGGTAAGAGGTATGCATATGTTATTGTGGATGATTTTTCAAGATTCACTTGGGTACTCTTTTTATCACAAAAGGATGAATCATTTCATGAATTTCTAGGAATTTTCAAAAAGATTCAAACCTCTCTTGATTGCGAATTGATTTCTATTAGAAGTGATAATGGAAGAGAATTTTACAATCAAGATTTTACAAAACTTTGTGACGAGAATATAATTCTTCATAATTTTTCAACTGCTAAAACACTCCAACAAAATTGGGTTGTTGAAAGAAAAAATCAAGCTTTACAAGAAATGGCTAGGCCTATGCTTTGTGAAAAATTCTTTACCAAAATATTTTTTACCCGAAGCCATAAACACCACTTGTAATGTTATAAATAGAGTTCTTTTGAGACCATTTTTAAGAAAAACACCTTTTGAACTTCTATTTGGTAGAACTCCCTCAATTGCCTATTTTAACGTGTTTGGTTGCAAGTTATTTATATTGAATATCCATTACAACTTGGGAATGTTTGTTAAAAAATCGGATGAAGGCAACTTTCTTGGTTATTTATCTAACAAAAAGACTTATAGAGTTTACAGTAAAAGAACTTTATGTGTTGAGGAAACCATATAAGTGAGCTTTGATGAATCTAACATTTACTTGGAAAGAAGAGATGATAATGGTTTAGGTACTTCAATGAATGACAATCAAACTCATCTTTGAGCTCCAACCTTGGAAGATCATGCCAATGAAGAAGAGATGATTGAGCATGAACAAGATAAATGACCTAGTGGTGACTAAGAGCTACCAAAGAATTTAAGATATGCAAGAGGTCACCCTAAGGAGCAAATCATTGGTGATGTTTCTCAAGGTGTTAGAACAAGAAGGTATTTCATTGACAACTTTTCACTTTTATCTCACATTGAGCCTAAAAATATTGATGATGCATTGTGTAATGATTTTTGGATTGTTGCTATGCAAGAGGAATTAAATCAATTTGAGAGAAACAAAGTTTGGATTCTTGTCCCAAGACCCCTTGATCACCCCGTTATTGGCACAAAATGGGTATTTAAAAACAAACTAAATGAATCCGAAAAAGTTAGAAACAAGGCTAGACTTGTTGCCCTAAGATTCAATCAAGAAGATGACATTGACTATGATGAAACTTTTGCTTTTGTAGCTATACTTGAATCTATAAGGATGATTTTGACATTTGCTTGCTTTAAAGGTTTTAAGTTATTTCAAATGGATGTCAAAAGTGCATTTCTAAATTGTTTTATTGATGAAGAAGTTTATGTGGAACAACTTCCCAGTTTTGCTCACGAAAAATTTTCTAATCACGTTTTCAAATTATCCAAAGCTTTATATGGTTTGAAACAAGCTCCTAGAGCTTGGTATGAAAGATTTAGTGGTTTTCTACTCTCAAAAGGATTTTTAAGGGGAAAGGTTGATACGACTCTCTTTAGAAAAACCTCTTGCAACAATGATCTCTTACTTGTGCAAATTTATGTAGATGATATCATATTTGGTCTACTTTGTATCGCTTTGTGAGGAGTTTTCCAAGTTGATGCAAAGTGAATTTGAAATGAGCATGATGGGAGAACTCAACTTCTTTCTTGGCCTACAAATGAAGCAAATCAAGGATGGGACCTTCATAAATCAAGCTAAATACACCAAGGAGTTACTGAAGAGATTTGGAATGGACCAAGTAAAAGGTATTAGCATACCTATGAGTTCATCAACCAAACTTGACAAAGATGAGAAAGGTAAAAATATTGATGAAATGATATATAGAGGTATAATTGGAAGCTTGTTTTTTTTTACCGCAAGTAGACCAGATATTTTGTTTGACGTGTGCTTATATGATAGATTTCAATCTTGTCCAAAAGAGTCTCTTTAATTGCCATTAAGCCTATTCTTTGTTATCTCATTGACACACATGATTATGATCTTTGGTTTACAAAATCATCTTCTTTTGATCATATTGCTTATTCGGTACAAGTGGTCATTGCCAATTTCCTAGTAGTTTTCTTGTGTCTTGGTATAGCAAGAAAAAAGTTTGCATGTCATTATCTACTGCCGAGGCCAAATATATCACCACTGGTAGTTGTGCTCAAGTACTATGGATGAAATATACTCTACTTGATTTTGGCTTAGATTTCAAATATGTACCTATCTTGTGTGATAATATTAGTACTATTAGATTGAGCATAAATCCCATTCAACATTCTAGAACTAAGCATATAGAGATTAAGCATCATTTCATTTGTGATCATATAGCTAAATGTGATATATGTTTGGATTATGTGTGTACAAATGAACAAATTGCTGACATCTTCACCGAGACATTGGCCTAGGAAAGGTTTTACAATCTTAGAAGGAGCTTAGAAATATCAAAATTCAGTTACTAATTTGTGTATGCAAGTGTGACAAAAACAGCTGAAGTTCGGATGGGTGTTTGGATGCATGCTCTGTAATTTGGATGTCCAAACTTCTTTTCAAAGTTCGGATGCAAGTTTGGACTCATGACCAAAAATTTGGTCGTCTGAAGTTGTTGGAGTAGGAAGAAATAGAGAAGTTCGGACTCGAGTTCGGATACAAACTAGAAAATTTAGTCATCTGAATTGAGCAATTATAACGGTTTTAAAACCCTTTGATCAGTCATTTCTCACATTTTTATCATCCGAACTCTCTCTTCTCTTAAAACCCACATGATCCACTCTCATCCAAACCTTCATCTCTTCCACATTTCACCATTTTCACTTGAAACCACCATATTTCATGTTCTAATCCCTAGACTAACCTTGTAACTCATCCTCTTTCAAAGAAATCATCATGGTGCATTCAAAGGGAGCTAATGTTGGAAAGGGAAAAGGCAAAGCCAAGGTGATTGATAGTGGGCTAATAATCAATGAACCAACATGTTCCTCAAACCTCCTCAGGAGTGGATTGTTTTATCTCTACCAAGGCTTCCACAGAGTTCAAAGATTGGAGCAAGAGAAACCAAAAAATCTTTCCTAGCCACAAAGTTGATCTAGATAAACTCTCCAATATATGTAATGTTCTATCTCGCTTTGGTGAAATTAGATGGAGTAGTTTAGTAGTAGTCAATGAAGAATATTATCCTACTCTTATATATGAGTTTTATGCAAACCTTAAGAAGGAAAAGATTGAACATGTGGGGGATAATATAGTTCAATGGTATTCATCTAGAGTATCTCATGTTGACTTTGAATTGAATTATGCTCTTGTCAATAGAATTTGTGGAGTGGATAATAATGGAGCTAAATATTACTCTTTGGGTGAACATTGTTCTCTTCGTGAACTGTTTACTAACGAGAGATTTGAAGAAGCATTCACTAATGGTGGGATATTTAGATCCATAAAAGAAAAGGAAATCAAGGCATTTGATGCTAGGGGAAGAGTATTGCATTATATGATTACTACAATGGTAATTCCCAACTTTGGACCTAAGTCATCTGTTGGAAATATGCATATTGTAATAATGCTTGCCCTTTATGAACGTAGATGATTAAACTTGGATATATGGCTTTGAGACACATGATGGGAGCAAGAAGGACAGAAAATAAGGCCTTGCCTTGTGGAAGGTTGCTTACCAAGATCTTCAAGCATTTCCAAGTCCAATTTCTTTAAAGAGGACAAGCTATCAAGAGTGGAAAAATGTATACCAATGAGTCTCTCAAGAGGATGTAACTATCTATTTGATGAGGATAGTGCATAGAGAACGAGAAGAGAAACTTCTCAAAGAAATTAAAAGGTTGAAGAAAGTGAAGATATTAAAGAGGAAGAGGAGGATGAAGAAGAAGAAGATGAAGAAGAAGCTCAAGCAATGGAGCAGAAAACAAAGAAGAAGCATGACCTATCAAGTGAGGGGAAGCAACCTCCCTCAAAGAGAAGATTGTTTGAAGAAGTACCTACTCCTCAATCACATCCTAATGGTAGAGAAGTGCCTAGTGGTGAAAGGATTACTAGAGGAGATACAATCGTTGCCAAGGTATTTCAAAAAGCTTTAAACAACCATATCAAGGAGATGGAGAAGATGTATAAATCTTTGAAACCTTTGCTCCAATGATTCTTGGAAAACTTGATGGATTGGAGACTAGAGTGAGGAACATACAGAAATTATTAATGAGAAATGCTCAAAGTGGTGAAGAAAACTCTAGACCTCAAGAAAGAGAAGAAAAGAATGATGATGAAAATGAGGAAGAAAAGAAGGAAGAGAAAAGTGATGATGATGATAATGAGCACAGGGATGACTTTGAACTAGTGGCAAGAGAAAGTGACAAAAATGAAAAAAGAGTTCAAGGATCACAAAAGGAAGAAGATGAAAAAAAGCAAGAAAGTGGAGATCAAAAGAAGCAGCAAGAAGATGTTGGTGAAGAGGAAAGCTTGATCAAGAAGGCCGAAATCACCTCACCATCTGTCATGAATTTTTCCAAGGAAGAGTAAAGCATGTGGCAAAGAAGAAAGAAACTAGAAAATCTTCTCGATTGGCTGCAACTCTGAGGCCAAATTACACCTGGAAGGAACAATGAAATGAAGGTCCCCTCCACATTGAACTCAAAGGGAAAATGGCCATCACCACCAACAAATATGGAGTGAAGCCATGAAAAAAATTCAAGACTACACACTCCTTAACTCTCTCTTATTTCATTGATTTTCTAATTTATGTACTTCATAACTACTATGTGTCATACCTAGTCTATGTATAGTCTAGGTATCTTCACATTTCATATTTCCATGTACCTTTCTAGCTTATGTGACATTTTGAAGCTCTATGATGATACACTTATGTTGAGAGCTTTTCTTTTGTTGATCTAACTTCACTGTGATCACTCCACATTTGATTGATGACAAAAAGGGGAGAAGTTATGTAATTAATTGCAAAATGATTGATTGATTGACTTGATTTGATTTGGTCAATATATAATTGATTGCAAAATGATTGATTGATTGTAGGGGTGTTCACTATATGGATTGAACCAAAAATCCGAACCGAATTTGGTAATTTGGTTCGATTTTTTATTAATTTGGATCGGTTCAATTCGGATTGTCAAATTTTTTAGAAATTCGTTTCGGTTTTCTGTTCTTAATTTCAATCCGAAAACCAAACAGAAAAATCGAATTATTAACAAGCACGCATATTTATAATGCGTTGAATGTCTATCTAAAAAAAATTGAACGCATTAGTAGAATGTGTTACGAAACCAATAAGCAAATTATGGCTTCTTTCACATCATTGTCTTCTTGCCGTCTCCTTCTCTTTCTGCCGTCTCCACTCTCTCATCTCTGTAGAGGACTTGTCGTTGTTAAGGCTGTAAAACTTCAAAATACCTGTGAGGTTTGTCAAGAAACCCGCTCGGCTTTCCTTATTCTCTTTTACAAGCCCTTTTTTTCCCTCCACACACACTGCGTCTCTCTCACGCTCTTCCCAGCACTCTATACTGTACCAAAAGGGACTGCCCGATTGAAACGTATAATCTAGAAAAGTGACAGCAAAGGTCAAAACAAAGAATCAAGAAAAGGGACGGCAAAGGTTTGTTCTTTCTTTGCAATGCCTTCCTTATTTCTAGTCCCTGTTTCAGGACTTCTTTGGTCTATAGAATACTCGGAAAGAGAAACTGTTTATGTTTTCTATGGGCCTGTATTTGTTATTCTTTTGTCTGAACATTTCTGTTGCTTGGATGAATGACAAATTCACAGATCGCATAAACTTGGTATAAGGTTTCAATTTTCCATACATAAACTACTCAGGAGTGCATATCTTGGAATCTGCATTCAGGTTTTTATATTCTTTCTTTACATGATTTAGCTTATAATTGCAGTCCCTAATAAATATAAAATCCACTTGAGTTATTCACTTTGAATATGTATCTTGGTGCAATGAAGGAACATGTGATTGTTTTTAGATGTTCTCTTTTGAAAGATTATTGCTTTTTTCTTGAAAATCTATTAGAAGATTGGAGGTTTAAATGGTTCTCCTCTATCTGTTTTCAAGGATGTGAGCATATTGTTTCTTAATTTCGGTTTTTTTTTCAAACCGAACCGAATCGAAATTTATTATTCGGTTCGGTTCGGTTTGGTTACTGTTCATTATTCGGTTCGGTTCGTTTTTCTCAAAAAAAAAATAAAACTGGACTGAAAACCGAAATATAGCACCGAAATCGAACCGTTTCACCGAATGAACAGCACTAATTGATTGACTTGATTTGATTTGGTCAATATGTTGATATGAATTAATTTGATTTGGTTATGTTGATATGAATGATTATGATGATTGTGAATGTTTGCTATGGTTGATTACCTTTACTTGATGAGTGAATGATTGAGTTTAACTGTTTAAGCACTTATATTACAAAATTCACTATTTGAAAACTTTTACCAAAAGTTTGAACTTGAAGTCAGGTTCAGGTCAAAAGTTTGGAAGCCCAAACTTTCCTGTCAAAATGGATGATTTGATTTCTTCACTCAAAAACTATCTTGATCTTTTCTAAAATGGTTGACCAACCTTGGGAAGGCTTGTTCTTTGAAAATCAAATCACTTTCTTGAATATTTTTCAATTCGGACTTGAATTTTCAAAATTCAGACTTATAACACTTCAAGTCCGAACTTGTTGAAAAATGAACACAATCTAAGGGGGAGTTATGAAAAAATTTTCTAACCTCTACAAGTTCTCAAACCTCTCTTAGAAAGTATTCTCAATGCTTTAAAGCTATATTTTCTATCTTGATGAAATGAAGAAGGAATATGGAGGTCAGTTGGGCCATAGGCTCATCATGAGCCACTCTATATCGTTGTGCCAAATTGTTTATCATTCATCTATGACATTAATGCTTCTTTATGCTACATTGTTTAAATCCATCACATTTTGCATAAAAGTTGGTCATCATCCAAAAGGGGGAGATTGTAAACTCTAAGGGAAAATCTTATTGTTTTGATTAATGACAAACATTGATATAGTCTAACTTGAGTAATGCTATGTGATAGGATTCTTGGATTGAAGAAGCAAAGAGATCTCATTGCTTGGAGCTAATATGAAAGGAGATCTCAAATGTAATCGAGTAGTTGAAGAGTATGGAGCTTGTCCTAGGAGATTAAAGGCTTTGAAATCACTAGTGTAAGTTTACCTTTGTTTAATAAGGTATCTTCTTGTAAACCAACACTTCTTGTCCTTGGAATCTAAAGAATTCATAAGAGAACACAAAATTTGGTTTTTAATCATAAAAGGCTTTGATCAGTCCTGATTTACCAAGTATTTGATAACGACTTGTAGTTCAAAAGCTTTTTAATGACCTATCTTTTAGTCCAAAATGAGTTCAAACTTGTAGTTGATTTTTAAATATTTTGACAAAGTTTGAATAGTTCGGCTTCCATTTTGAAAGTTCAAACTTGAATCTTAGCTGTTGAATTTTTAGAAAAATTTGGACAATCATTCAGACACACATATCGAAGTTTGGTAGACCAAATTTATCATACAGCTTGGTGAACAGAGAAGTTCAGAAGATCATTTGGACGCAGTAGTCCATTTCGGTCGACCGAACTTTACTGTTGCTAACCATTACTAACCGTTATTTGAACGTTAGAATTAAATTTCAAATCCTATAAAAGCCATAAACTTTATATTTTTGAGTAGTTTTCAGCACTTTAAGAATCTTTATACTTCTAAATCATTTGAATATCAAAAAGTCCTCTTTTGTCTTGTGCTTCAAAGTAACTTTTCAAGATTCTATAGACAAAAAGGTGAAGTGGTGCTAGCTTTGTCTTCATCTACCAAGTTGTTGGTAATATCTTATTCTCCTACTTCATCAACTTGCTTTATTCAAGATTTTCTTAAGGATATAAAACCTTTTGAGATGGCGAACATTGATTGTTGTATTGAAAAGAGATTTTGGACTAAAACTATTGTTAGGTGAGCCTCTATTGTATCTTGCTTAACTATTTTTATAGTTGAATTGTTTGAAATCCTTGAATGAGGACTCAAGGTAGTGTATATAGATCTTGAGGAGATCGAATCATTATAAATCACTTGTGTGATCTTTATTCTTTTTCCCTTACTTGGTATTCATTGTGTTGACTTAAAAATTTTCTTGTGAACTTGAATTCAATTCTCTTTCAAACTAAATTTGCAAAAAGGAAAATTTTTTAAAAAATTAGCCAAAGACCTAATACATCTCCCCTCTCTCTCTCCCCTCTTAGGTCTTTCAACCTTGTTGGGTTAACCTCTTGGGTATTTTTTTGAATTGATATTATAGTGAAGTTGGTTGAAATCTTTGAGTATCGGCTCAACGTAGTGGATGTAGATCTTAAAGAGATCTAACCACTATAAATTGGTTGTGTTCTTTGTGCTTCTTGCTTTACTTGCTTATTTATTAATCTTCCTCCTTTTCCTTGATACATTGTTAGCTTTCGTTGTTGTCATTATAATGCTATCTACCTCCAACTACTTTCAATCAAGATCTCACAAATATTTGGAGTATGAGTCATCTTTAACAAAATCTTCAAAAAGGAAAAAAAATTTAAAAATTAACCAAAAACCTAATTCATCTCCTCTTAAGTCTTTTAGTGTTTCTATCTGCATATTAGTTCTCACTATTAACTTCTTATCTTTAATTATTTTAATTGATACATCAAAACAATGTTAATAAGTTATATTTTTTAATCATATAAGAATACATAGTATCTTACCTACATGTAATTTGTTTATCATTATAATTAATATAATTTCATTAAAAGACAGATAATATGACAAATAATACTTTGACTATTTACAAAAATAGACACATATATAAGTAAAGTTGTAAAATAAAATATTTTTTTTCTTTCATTGCTCAACTTAACATTAAAAAGACGAAAAAACTACTAATTACTTAATACTTATATCAATTTTATTTTGTTACTTAATAGTTAATAAATGTAGTTAATTATTTAATGTTCATATCTCCTCAAACATATGATTATTTGATACATATATTTAATTTTGATCTACTTTTGTTTCAAAATTCTAAAATTTTTGACATGTAAATTATGAATCTCTCATATACTAAGGTTCTTTTGAAGCTTCATATATTGTTATTAATGATCATATGCAATTAATTTTAGTGTACAAATTTCTCAATTTATAGTTATAGATAAAATTCTCATTTACGAAAAAAATCTTTTGAATTAGAGAGAGAAAAAGATTATTTCAAATCGGCTCGATCTCAGGTTGAACATTATTGAGCCCGTTCGGGCCGAGCTTAGGCTCAGGCTCAATATGAATAAGCTTAGGCCAAGCTCATGCTTAGTTAAGTCTGGCTCACTTAGCCCACTTGACAAGCTTAGAAGATAGTATGTTGAATGGGCAAAAATGTCCTTCAAAACAAGCTCGCATGAAGGAGGCATGATCTTTTATCACCGGATTCTGCCTGAGAAGATTTGTCATATTGGGTGTTTTGAAAATAATTTATAGATATGAAAAGATAAAAAGCTCATTGCCGTCACATGCTACTGCTTTCAATCTAATTTTGTCCACTCATGACATTTCTCAAATTTTTAACACGCAACTCAATTATACCATTGAAAAAGTTAATATAACCGCATCAATTGACCATAAAGTTCCTATCCTCTAAAATCTGATCAAATTAACTCCAAATCCAAACTTGCCATTATGAAAGACAACACACATCTATAGTATGACTCTTCTTCTTGGATTTCCCTGTGATATTGAAAATTTTAAAGATATAACTACATGAAAATAGTTCACTTATCTCAAAAAAAATACAATAAAAATTTCTAATTTAAAAGAGAATAATATAAATAATTTTTGAACATATCTAACTTTTTTTAATTGTACAATAATCTTCTATTGTTTAACTTTTAATCTAAATTGTTGTACGAACATTCTATTCTGTTAATTTTTTTAATTTAAATCTGAAACTTTTTATTTTTAAATTCTCGTAAAAATTCCAATGCTGATGATCTTTTTAGGATTTAATTTTTTTCATAGTTTATTTTATGCACATTTGATTTCGAGACAATTTAAAGTATTTTTTTGCTTGAATAAATTTATTTGTAAGTAATAATATTTCTCCTTTCTCCTGAAAACATAGAATCATACTCCCCGTCATTATAATTATCATAACTTGAAATTTATTAAACAATAAAAACTTATTTATAGTTAAGAAAAAAGTTTCGAAACTACCTTAAATAATTGAAAATATTTTTTACCAAAAACAAAAATAATTAAACAACTAAAATCATCAATTTTCAACGATATCAATCAAATTCATTGACCTGTTTCGATTTCGTATTCTCTTTTTCGTGTGTCACATGCGACCACTACGAGAAACGGACAGCATACAAACACAGATACCCAACAGTCGCAAATGAATAAAAACAAAATAAAACGTTCATTAGTTGGAATTTTCCTCCCACACCTTTCTCCTTCGCCACAAATACCCAAAACGTTCATATGCTCGCCACCCAAGAAAAGTGGCAGCAGATTCCCCTCATTCCTCCTCCATTTCCCTTTTCCTTCACCTCCTAGTACTCTAATACTAGATTAGCAGAACTGATGAGAATAGCTTCCCAATCTCTTCTTCTAAGGCTGTGCTTAGATAAAGAAGAAAAGAAAACTGAAAAATGCTGTTAATGCTTAAAGGGTCTCACTTTTTGCTTTTCAACCGAATAGAGTTTTTTTCATAATGGGCCTCCGGCATTGAGTATATCTCTCTTTACAGCTACCCCATTTCCAAAAGTGGCCAAAAGAAAAGTGCCTCTTCTTCTTCATTTTGCTCCAGCTTGGTGGTGTTCCTGCAGCAGCTTCAGCTTCTGCACTGTGCTTGAACTCATTCATGGAGTTTTTGCTTTTCTTGGATGTAGACTTGGGGTTCACTGTAGTTCCCTAGTTCTTTTCTAGTTTTCCTGTTTCGCTTTTTTAGTTGAATTTTGGGTCGGTTTATAATGGGGGGTAGTGGCGGAGTTAAAGTGTTAATTATGGTGATGGTTTCTTTGGCAATGCTTGTGAAATACGCTTGGTCTCAGGAGAGCGAAAATGCAACTACTGCTGTGTATATTGTGACCCTCAAACAAGCCCCTGCTGCTCATTCCTACGATGTACTACTCAAAGTGAAAGGTCACCATTCCAAGATTGGTGGTGGTGCTGGTTCTGGCAGAAAGAACAAACTAGATAGACCCAGGTATTGTTTTCTTTTGTAGCTTTAATCTTAGCTTAGCCCTTAGCAATTTTGTTTTTTCGGAATTTTGGCCTGCAGCTCTTGTTTCATGGGACTTCAACCGAAGGAATATTGGATATGCAATCGTTGGATGGGTTGCCTTTCCAAATTCCTTCTCTTTTTCCTTTTGTGTGGTCAACTATTTCCACTTGTTTTGGTGATTGATATTTATGAAGCTAAATTAATAGTGTTCTGTGTGATATTCATTCTCTTTCGTTTGAAGCAGTAATATTACAAGAACTGGAGGTCGTGGTTCTTATATTTCCCGAGTCCACGATTCTATACTGAGGAAGACACTGAGAGGGGAAAAGTATCTAAAATTGTACAGCTACCACTGTTTGATCAATGGATTTGCTGTACTAGTGACTGCAGAACAGGTATATGTATTTCCGTTATGATATGTCTTCGCCTTCTTCCAAATGCGTCCTTTTGTGGATGGCGATCAAGTTTCATATGTTCAGCACTTTGTCTAATTATTAACTCAAGCAGCCTGTTAAAATTAACATGTTGATATTTCTGTAAGATTAAGGTTTCCATCTAATTGCTATCTCATTATCTGGTGCTTATTCGAATTTTATACACAGTAGGGCATTATTCCAAGTAAATACTTGGAAAAAGCGGAAGAAAATTTTAATATGGCTACTATGTCCAAACTCCCAATTGAATGGAACTTATGTAATTCTCATACTTTCAGCAATGAAGTTTGTTATAAGTACTTCATTCATATGTTTCAACTATGATATATAGGTCTTTGGGACCTGCTCTACACATGATTTCTCTAGTCAAATAAATAATTTGGTTCTATATGATTTATTTCCCATGTCGTAATAATAAATACTTTGGTTCTATATGATTAATTTCCCATGTTGTAATGTTCCATATTCATGGATTCATGAAATTTGAAAGGCCAACAAGCTTTCAAGGAGGAGGGAAGTGTCAAATGTAGTTTTGGATTTCTCAGTCAGAACTGCAACCACCCATACACCACAGTTCCTTGGTTTACCTCAAGGGGCATGGGCCTTAGAAGGAGGATATGCAACTGCTGGTGAAGGGATTGTTATCGGCTTCATTGATACTGGAATTGATCCAACACATCCCAGTTTTTCTGATAATATATCTGAAAATCCATATCCAGTTCCAGATCACTTTTCTGGCATTTGTGAAGTCACTCGCGACTTTCCATCTGGGTCGTGTAACAGGAAACTTATTGGGGCCCGTCATTTTGCCGCTTCTGCAATAACCAGAGGAATATTTAATGCTTCACAGGATTATGCTTCCCCATTTGATGGTGATGGCCATGGAACGTAAGTAAATTCAATTAGACAGAAATTTCTAAGTTCTGCTCTTTCATCTTACCTTGAGTTTCGTTAATGTTTTGCTTTCTCAATTCAATAAACCCGAGTTTTTACAACCCTGTAATATTTTAAGTCAAATGTTATTCCTTAGATTTATATTTAACAAGTAGATATCTATTTTTTAAAAAGAACAATCATTAGCTTGTTTGAATTTCAAATACTGTATTTCTACATAATTCTTGATTTGGTTTCAGGATCAGAAATTAGACTTTTGCCAGTTCCAACATATAGGGTTTCATTTAACAGGTCTTGGTGGAAATCATTAGAGCATAGTGGTGCATAATAATTTGGCCTCTCCCTTTTTAGTTTTTCAACAGTGAAAAAAAATGACAGAGAGAGATCCTTTTTGATATTCAGCCCTCTTCGTTCCTTATGGTATTGAATTCCCAAAGGATGTTTTATTATCTGTTTTCATGTTTGTTTCTTGTCAAAACCAAAAAGATAAATAATTGGCTTTCATATGCTTTCTGATTTTCTTTATGCCTCACAATGGTGAGATTATACTGCTATAATTGGAGTTACTGGTTAGCCTTCCAATTTTTTTCCAGTAAATCAACTTGGCTTCCATCCATATGATATGAAATGGGAAGAAAAATACTATAAAACAAACCTTCATTTTTTGGTGCCATTATTCTATCATATAGTAATTTTAGTTGTATATTTAAGGCTATGTGAAACAAAATTGAGCTTCTAGGAGGTTAACACCATGAACTATATAAATGTCTTTCTGAGGTCGTATATACAAAGATTTCTAATGCCTGTAAATATGTCTATTATCTAGCTGAGTCCAATCATTGCAATCATCAAATCCTATTATTAACAATCTCATACTTGTGACTTTCTTCCTCGAGTTATTTTCTTGAATATCTGTCATTATTTGACTAGTCACCTACTGCAAAGATAAATGGATTTTCCTTCTTTTCTTTTCTGCTTTCTGCTCCTATTACATATTGGCATATGTATTTTCTTGAAAATATGCAAGTAGCTAATGATTCGAAGATTTCTATCAAAGAGAAGAAAAGAAACTTTACTGATTCAAAGTTTCATAATTATGCAGCCACACTGCATCCGTTGCAGCTGGGAACCATGGGATTCCTGTTGTAGTAGCTGACCATCACTTTGGTAATGCCAGTGGAATGGCTCCACATGCACAGTAAGCATCTAAATTGCCCTTTCCCATCCTATTCCTTTCTGGTGTTACTTTACCAATATTTCTTGCCGCTTAATAATATTCTCAAATCACTCCTTTCATACTGGGGCTTTCAACAAATTAATTGCACCTGTGTTCATGTCTGTGCGTGCATTTTAGCACTGGTACATCATCCCATCATCCTAAATGTTGAAATTTCTTTTCTCTTCCTCTAGGCTTAGTTTGGTTTGCAAAAGGGGAGGGGAGAGTGGGAAGGGAGTTGGAACTTTACTTCCACTAGGGTAATTAGTTCACATTTATTTCCATCTTGTTTGGTAGGGATGGAAGAAGAAATCCCCATTTCCTCCATCTTAGAATGGCGATTTGCTGACATGAAGGGGGATCTTGCTCCCTCCTAATTTACACTGCTTCCTCATTTAGTTCCTAACCAAACAATGTAAATGCCTCATTTATATCCAGATTTACATCCCTTTTATTTTTCCTCCCTCTTTTCACCCCAAACAAACTAGATGTTAATCGATTGAGAATAGTTTCCTTTTCTTAAAGAAGAAATCTATTTCCAGTTCTCTAGCATGTGAGATCTGTTAGGACTTGTCGATGCAAGTAATTCTGTTAGTGGAGGCCATCTTTAGCTAAAAAGGGATGAAACTCTCTCTCCTCAAGAGTTCATAAATTTGTTGGAAAATATGCAGCCTAATGGTTTCTATAAACATCTGAACTGTTTTCCAGTTGATTCACTTTCACTGCTCTCTTCCTATCCTATCCTATCCTTTTACTTCAGTTTTTATATTGGGTCTCCACTAATGTTACATGTTTCTTCACTCACTTTATCATATGATGTGTCTCAAGAATAGAGGCCAGGATACTTGAATTTATTTTTGCCGAAGGGAACTTTACATTTATGGCTGAACCCATAAGAGCCCCTACTAAAATGCAAAAAATTGCAAGTTTTCTCAGCCTAATTCCCCTGTCTGTATTTAGTTTTCAATATTTTATTGGAAGACTTCGGAAAAATTCTTGTGAACCTTGTGCTTTAGCCATCTTCTTCTAGATGTTCGACAAATACTTGACAATTAGTAATTTTGGTTGTTACCTTTTTCATGCCTTAAGAATTGTGTTTGCTCTTTCTTTTCATCTAAAGGTTATGATGATACTGCTTTATCTGTTGTGACCCAGAATGAGGGATCAATTGTATGACCAAGTAGTAGAATGGACGAATTTTAACTTGTTTTTATAAGCCACAGTGGACAATTAATATTTAAAGTCAACCAGTGAACAGTTACTAAAATTTTTGTACTAAGCTAGGCTGGAATATTACTTAGAGCATTAACTATGAATCCTTTAGACATAGTTTTGCTTTCCTGATAGGTACCATTGTGAAGGTGTAGTATGAGATTCCTTGTTTCTTAAGCACTGAAAAGAGCATTCTTTGGATAATAGTGATAATATAATATGATGATTCATTTGAAACCAGAAGTGCACAAAAGACCTTCTGCTGCTTGTAATTAATTTCTTTTTGTGCCTTTTCTCTTTGTCAATGATTGATATTAATCTTTTAATTATAATTGCATCTCTTTCGGTTTCCATGTGTTTAATGCCATATACCTTTTACACCTATATATCTATTGATCAGCAAATTGTGAATTGTGTTTTCTCTATGACCATCTTGTGCCTAGTTTTATGGCAAAAGATGGTGATTGGTAACCTATATATTTTTTATTTTAGCAGCAAGGATATGGTAGTATAGCTTTGTTTTTCATTTTAGCATGAAGCAACTACAATTTTATAATTTAAGAAAGAGATGAATACCTTCCTTGAGTACCCAACTCCACACTTCATCTCTGTAGAATTATCCTTGGAGGTTTCCTAGCACAAGGAATTCAAAATCGGATTCAGCTTTCTATCAGCTAGTATTATTGGTATATAGTGAAAACCCCTATGCACGTTTATGGGCAAGAAGTATGAGAAATGCTGATATAATCGCTGCTTGAAAAGGAAAAAGGTAGTATCTAATTTTGACTAAAGCACATCCAGCTTCCAGCAACTAGAGGTTTAGGCATGCAGCTTAGAAAGACTTGAAAGAAAAACGGAAAATTTTCCAACATAAATGACACAGGTAGTATCTAATTTCAACTAAAGCACGTCCCACATTCAGTTGAATTGGTATAGGCACAGATTTTGACAGAGTTTAACGGTGATATTTGTGTTAGCATTCAGTGGACTGGTAATGTTTTCAGTGGAATGGGAAGAGGAAGGTTTTCTTTTCTGTTTTCTCTTTACATGGTGAGCCCCTACTTACTGACTGAAACTTGAAGATCCAAAAATATAGTTAGTTTGTCTTTCCATCTCTGCTACTTTGGGCAAATAGTGATTGTAAACTGTCTATAGTCTGAAGGAAAATTTGGTTAGGAGTTGGGAAGCTGACTATAATCAAGCCAGACATGCATTCTAATGCATTTTCTACTGGACCTACAAAGTTCTACTGCATTGTAAGACACTGCATCTCTCCAAGCAATAATCCAAATACCCATACAAGCAGTCTTTGCTTATAGATGTCACTGGAGCTAGTTTTCGCCAATGGCCAGAAACTAACAAGCTTCAAACAGCTAAATTGTTTGTCCTGATTATTTGCTTGTTTTCTCATATTGAACTATCATTTTTACATACATAGATAATGTGCATTAGTTCTGAACCTGGGACTTCAATTGCCATAATTCTAAAAGTTCAATTACCTCTTGCATACAAGTTTCTGTAGATACATCTTTAGACATTCTACTGATTATGTTCCAATATTTCCTAGTATTGCTGTTTATAAAGCATTGTACAAGAGCTTTGGAGGTTTTGCTGCTGATGTTGTTGCTGCCATAGATCAGGTATGCTCAAATTGTTCGAATTCATCTGTTACAATATACTTACCTCTTCTTTTTCTGTTGCCGATCAAATCTCAACCTTTTTTATATCGTGTGTTGCTCAAATAGCAAAACTTTTAACACTTCTTCATGGCATGCTCAAATATTAGCAAGTTCTTTATCTTTCTTGTGCATCATTTCTTTATGTTTCATTATATAGTTTCCTCTTCTTTTTCTGTCGCATCCAATCTCAAGAACTGCCATAAAGGGTGATCAGTAGCAACAATTGAAATGACATGAAGCAATGAAAGTGGACTAAAATCTCAATCTCTGATTCTTAATCCTTGGGGACAAATATAAACCTGTTCTTCAAATTTCCTAATTAATTCTTGATTAAATTCTTGACATTTGGTATTATTCAGCCTGTTTGCTTTCTATTTATTTCTTCTACTCAGGGCGCAACATCATTGTGATGTCTGTTTATATATTGTTTGTGTTTTTGTAGATATACAACTTCATTTGCACATCTCTGCCCCTTATCTTCCTCATCGTTTGACTCTAAAAACTACTTGAACACTTTATTACTCATATTTCCTCTTCAATCAAACTATTTGCCTCTTAGTCTTGGGTTTCTTGCTCTATATCCATTCAATTTTAATTCTGTGCCTGAAAAGAGAAGTGAAACTAAGAGGGATAAGGGGAAATTTATTGAAGGAAAAAAGAATTGAATAAATAAATAGTGACTTTCCTGTCAATATTATTGCTTCCTACTTAACAGGTTACCTTGACCACCCTAATTTCGCAGCAAGCAACCATAATTTGACATTGTAGTTATCTTTGTCATTGCTTATTGCATTTTCAGGCAGCTCAAGATGGAGTGGATATAATGAGCTTATCCATCACTCCGAACAGACGTCCTCCTGGCATTGCAACATTTTTCAATCCTATCGATATGGCCTTGCTGTCTGCTGTAAAGGCTGGTATATTTGTAGTTCAAGCAGCAGGCAACACTGGACCATCCCCTAAAAGCATTTCTTCCTTTAGTCCATGGATCTTCACAGTTGGTGCAGCTGCTCATGACAGGGTATATAGCAACACAATAGAGCTTGGCAACAACGTCACAATTGTGGGAGTTGGGCTTGCACGTAAGTTGGAAACTGTGAACAATATTTTTCCTTCTTTTGTTTTTCTTTTTTTCTTTTGAAGCGGTTTTGACTAATTCACTTCGTGAAGATCAATTTCTCTCTCTTAAGAGCCCCTTTTCTTTTCTTTCCTGTGAAAGCCGTTGAGACTAAACTGTTTATAGGTTGTTTCTTTAGTAAACCAATATTGTCGTACTTTCAGCTTGTGTGCTAAGAAGGCCTGATACAAATTAAAATAGTTGTAATTCCAAACATTTGCTTGACTGTATCCTTTTCCTGCACAGATATGTGTCAGTTCCTTTTCTTTAAGTAACTTTATTTGTTAATTGTTTTTTAATTTTTTTTTAAAAAAAGGCTTGAATCTTTTGAAAAGAAAGTACTCTTCAGGCATTATCACATGTCACTAAAGTTTAACTCCCTTCCCATGACGGAAGGACAAAGGCATTACACAAAAGTTCATTTGAGACTAACCATCATTAGTTTGTTCAAACTATCCTAAAAGTTCATGTAAGACTAACCATCACTAGTTTGTTCAAACTATCCTGCTGAAATGGCATTGATGTTTGTTCTTTATTGGTTGGTCTTTGGGTATACATCATAATAATGAAGTTGCAAATCTTCTACTGGGACTTACTACAACTTTGTTACTATAGATTTCATCATTTATTAGGGTGCCTATAATGATTTACTACTTCTAACTAGATAGCTAATCCTGCATGCACATTCTGCTGTATTTCTTCCTCTAGCATATCCACGTTTGATGTCATGCTTCATAATGAGATTAAATAATGTGAAAGGCTGTTGTACTCCATAATGAGATTAACTAGATAGGCAGTACTGCTTCATCTGTGCCGGAATACCACTTATGAAGAAGTTACTCTTCAGGGATTGGCTTGAACTTTAGGTTTTTGCTTTGGAGTTTTATAATTGGTCCAGTAGAGTCTAGATCATCAAATAACTCCTGCAGGTTCTGCTTTTAAGATTTTTATGAGATGAGAAAGTTTTTCTAAAAGTTCTACCAAGATCATCTAAAGCTCCAAAAAAATAAATTAAAGGCAAAACCTATGAAGAAGCTAGACCACAGTAGGGGAAAACTGAAAATCAAAATTGGTAGGTGATTTGGACAATTTTTTTTTTATGGCAGAAAACTGTGAACAGGATTAGGAGAAAGAATTTGAATTGATAATTTGAGCACTCTCCGATATAGAAATTTAGACTATGTTATTCTCTTTATTGTTTTTCTACTTGATATCAGTGATATAAGAAATAGGTTTAGTTCACTAAAAAGGCAAATCAAGCAAGAATACGTGTCAGATAAAAGGACCGAAAAACTAAAACTGATCTGGATTTATTACAAAGCTAAAGTACCTGAAAGTGGTCTATCAGCTGCTAGTTCAGGTTCTTAATCCATACCCTGCTTTCTATTGGATAAGAATGCTTCATTAGATCCTTTGGCAGATTATATTGTTATTCAGGAGAATTTGGCTTGGATTTTAGAGGAAGAAAAGACTACTTTGATAGAGAAATTTCATTTTTTGGCTTTCACTGTTGACTCCATTAGAAGATGTCATAGTCATGTCCTTTTTGTTTTTTCTCTTTGTTGCTACATAATGATTCTAACTTGAACCTTGTGATGTTGATTGTTCTCCAAAATGATTTGGCCCATTGATGTTTCTGTTCTTGTGGACTGATAGAATTTTCCAATGAATATGCTTTATTTGTATACTTTTGCAAACAGGCCTTGGTCCAGTTGGCTTTCATCTAACTACCATCAAATTGACTGATAATAATTATGCATTTTTTCTCCAGCTGGGACAAACAATACTATGTATAGGCTGGTTTCTGCAATTCATGCTCTGAATGATGCACAAGCCACAAATGATATGTATGTCAGTGAATGCCAAGATTCAAGTAATTATAATCAAGATGTTGTCCGAGGGAATATATTGATTTGTAGCTACTCAATCCGCTTTGTGCTTGGTCTCTCCACAATCAAACAAGCTTTACAAACAGCTAAAAATCTCAGTGCAACAGGTGTTGTTTTCTATATGGATCCTTTTGTCATTGGTTTTCAACTTAACCCTGTTCCAATGAGATTGCCTGGCATTATAATTCCATCTCCAGATGATTCCAAGGTGAGTATCTGTGTTTAGAACTTTTGATTCTGCAACTTTGCAATTCTTGCAACTTGAACCTATAGTTAGTTTTTAAGAAGTGCAAGATGCTAAACCAAAAGCTCTAGATGAGTGTAGTGTCATAGATTTTCTGATTATTCATGGAGGTGCACAATATTGTGTGCCTTTATAGACACATTTCCTGATCTTTTGTTTGGCAGATCTTTCTTCAATACTATAATTCTTCTTCGGAGAGAGATGAAGTTACAAAGAAAATTGTTAAGTTTGGGGCAGTTGCATGCATTTCAGGAGGAATAAAAGCAAATTTCAGCTACTCAGCTCCGAAGATTATGTATTACTCTGCTAGAGGACCTGATCCAGAGAGCAGTTTTCTTGATGACGCTGACATATTGAAACCAAATCTTGTCGCTCCTGGAAACTCTATATGGGGTGCTTGGAGTTCCCGTGGCACTGATTCAATTGAATTTCAGGGTATAAGCTTGTAAATATGAACTCTATTTTTTCTTTGATTCTGGAGAATAGTTCTGTTATCAGGTAGACTGGATACTATTTGATCCTTAAGACACCTTCAGGTGAGAACTTTGCAGTGATGTCCGGAACGAGCATGGCTGCTCCTCATATTGCTGGTCTTGCAGCCTTGATTAAGCAAAAATTTCCAACTTTTAGTCCTTCAGCTATAGGATCAGCACTTACAACAACTGCTTCTCTCTTTGACAAATATGGGGGTCCTATAGCAGCCCAGCGAGCTTATGCAAACCCAGAATTGAATCAATCTCCCGCAACACCTTTTGACATGGGAAGTGGTTTTGTGAATGCAACAGCTGCATTAGATCCAGGTCTTATTTTCGATCTGGGTAAGTTGGTCTAGTTTTGCGTTATACTAGTACATAAATTAGAGAATCTCAGGAGTTGTTGTCCTTAATATAACTGTCTGGTTCTACCAAGTTTAATGATTGAGCTTCTTAGGAAGAGTCTGCACCCCAGAGATTACAAGTGGACAGCCTTATTATTGCTCACAGATCTTAAGTAATATTTTGGCTTCTGGCAAATTTCTAATCATTCTTGAACATCCAACAGACATGCCATGTTTTTGCATTTTGAATCTGCTACTAGAATTGGAGAATTTATCCTTTTCTTTTTCTCTTTGCTGGACAACTAGCCAATTAAGAATTACTAGTACTAGCACTGCATCTTTGATGCAGTCATCGATTCTCCCGAGAGGTCACAATTGTTCCTTTGGATCCCAATTCCAATACACCCCCCATGCTTCGTTAGCCCATACTGCTCCCGAAAGAATACCTATGGTTAAAAATAAAGAAAAGCATGTTGGCTGTTGATTATGAGGCCCCACCAATTCTTGACTGGGGAGGACACCAAAAGCTCTGCCCTCCCTGAGAATTTACCTTGGTGTTGTGTTGTTTTGAAGTGTCATACAGATTAATCTAATGCATCATTTTGATTTTATGTTTATGTTATACTACAATCTGAAAGACACATCTGCCATTTGGAATCCACAACCAGAATTGGAGAATTTACCTTGGTTGAGTGTTTTTTGAAGTGTTGTGCGGATTAATATATTTTATCATTTTGCTTTTATGTTTATGTTTTACTGTGATCTGAAAGACATGTCTGTCACACTCGCTGTTGCTTAGTTTTATTTGTTTGTCCAATTATCCTATATTTCTTGCCTGTTATTGAATTTGTTTCACGTTTGCCTATCTGGAAATCAAGCAGCTCATGTCTTGTATTTGGCAGAATAAATTTTCTTCGAAAATCTGCACCAGTATGTATGAATATTCTTAATGGCAAAACGAGGTGATCTGTAAATTGTAAAATTAGAAAAAGCAGGACATGCAATGAACTAAAGTAAAAACTTTGCAAGTGAAAATCATTTCCGGTCAGAAAAACTTTTGCTATTTGCAGGCCCTTTATCAAGCTAGCACAAGTTTTGATGAAGTAAATAGGGGCTGGGGAATTTGTTTGCTTTTGCTTTTTGTTGAGTACATTTTAGAAGGAAATTTCAAGTATTTTAGATCTATCAAGAGGCTCTTGCACCTGAAGATCACGCAGTGTCTTCTTGTGGTCCAGATTATGATTTTCTAACGTTACAATTCAGTAAAGTCGTATTTCTTGCAGCTCTTCTGCCTTTATTTGAATTAGTCAGAGAACTTATAATCGGTGATATTCTGATATTTCTTTTCTGTGTCATAGCGGTATTATTATTCATTTATTTCCTGCAAACTACATCCTTATTTTCTAAGTCCAAGAGTATGCTCCTGTTTGTAGGTTACAATGAATATCGGTCCTTCCTCTGTGGCATAAATGGATCAGCTCCTGTCTTTCTAAATTACACCGGTGAGAGCTGCACTGTTTCCAACATCAGTGGCACTGACCTGAACTTGCCTTCAATCACAATATCAAAGCTAAACCAGTCTAGATTGGTCCAAAGAACTGTATCCAATGTTGGCTGGAACGAAACATATAGTGTTGGTTGGAGTGCTCCTTATGGGGTTGCTGTAAAAGTGACGCCAACTCGCTTCCTAATACCAACTGGTGAAAAACAGGTCTTGAATATATCCTTTGCTGCACATGCAAACAGCACAGTTGCAAGCTTTGGAAGGATTGGACTCTTTGGAGATCACGGTCATGTGGTCAATATACCTTTGTCAGTTATAGTTAAAATATCGTACAACGTTACTGAAGGATAGTTTACCATCTTTAATTTTGTCAAGGTCCTCCAGATCGCTGATCAGTTGCCTTGTACATGTCTTTCTAATGTAGATAGCTGATGGTAAAGTAATAGAGATTTGATTTTGTATCTCCTGTCCCTTTCTCTAGGATGCAAATTGGATCAGATGAAATTTTTCTTTTTTGTTTTTTTGGAGTCCTGAGCTGCAGGTTTGGTTTGGTATAGTTTACATTTTTAGAACACTCTTCTTGTAACATTCTTATTTGTAGAATTTTCATTCGTATATCCTAAATCATTAAAGAGAAACTCTAAACTATAAAAAGTAAATTCTAAATAAAAAAATGTATAAGAAGAAATGTTACAATAAGTTTCTACACAGATTCGGAGTGGGTTTGACAAAGGTGAGAAGTGATGTAAGAAAGACTGAAGGAGGTAAGCAATCAGATACTGGAAAGAAGGGGAACTTGTTTTCACAAGGAAACATAAACTTTAACTTTAGCACTTTCCTATCCAAGATTGAATGTTGATATTTCTATCTTAAATTTTGCAAAGCAATGAATTGACTTTTTTAGAATATTTTTTTTTTAAAACTTCAGTAACTAACCTTATTCACTTAAAGGATCTAAACTATACGAAACATGTAAGTTTGAAGATTTAACCTCTTCAATAAAGGTATTGCAGTCCCCTCCCTTGATGCGTCTAAAAAAATAAGGAAATTATTATAAACTTAATCAAGTTAAACTAAAATGAAACATTTAATTTTAAAAGGCAATGGTAATTTACTAATCAATCTACAATTGTAACCCCCCCCCCACACACACACACACACTCTCTCTCTCTCTCTCTCTCTCTCTCTCTCCTTTTTGTGAATAAGAGGAAGAGTTTATTGACCAGAGATTCACATGCTAGTCTAAAATTCAAATTGAAAGGTAGGTTTTTTATAAAAAAAATTAAATGGACAAGGGGAAACCTCCTAATAAAACATGGTAATTACTAAATGCCACATTCATTTTAGTGATGCATCACTTTCCAATTTCACCCTTGTCATTTTCACACACATCTTTCTCCCTCTAAGCCAAGCTCTAGATCTCTTCTTTTTAAAAATTCAATAGTTATTCTAGAGAAATGAATAATTCTGTAAGAACTATTGACTTAAATCTTTTTCTTTTAGTGAAACTTTTAAAGAAAAATTGAAAAGTAAGAAAATAAAAACAAATCTCAATAGCTTTAATTCAACAAATTTCACAAACTGAATGAGGATGGACACTATTCGTCCACATTTGAAGCACAGAAGGACCAAATTCATCCGCGCTCCGTATACAATCAAACCAAATTTATCAGCATTTTTTTGAGTTTTTAAATTTTAGTTCAATTTGAGAATTTAAATTTATAGTTTTCTATATTAAATTTTATAAAAATAAATTATTAATACAAAAATATATGATCCACCCTTTGTTTTTTAATAATTTTTTTATGCATCGAAGAAAGAAAATTTGAATTGAATTCAAGATCTGTCGTCTGGCTTGTAATAAGCACTTCTACCTTGCCGCTATTTAATCAGTAAAAAGATGTTATAACTAAATGATGAATCAAACAGATTAAAAATTATTGTATATCACTTTCCATGAATTTAGAGAAGACAGAAAAAACTTGCTGCAAAAAGTAAAACGCATATTATATTCAACACATCTCTAAGAAAGAAATGGTATTGTTCAGATTAAAACCTACAGCTATAAAATGGAATCCAAGCCTCGTAAACATTATAATGGATCAGTTCGAAGAAATATCATATCAGCATCTCAGAGTTGCTAACATTGTTCCCTTGATTCTCACCCCAGTCTAATGATGAGCCACAATTTGTCAAACAACAGTTTGAAGAGCTCTCTCAAAATTCTCTTCCGCATTCGCTACACGCCTGACGAGCAAATGATCAGGGTGTGATATTTTCAACTGGCTGCAAAGTAGCATAAAAAGCAGAGATTTTCAGTCAGCTATTAAGATGAGGACTATAAGAAACAAGACCAAACTATATCATCAGATGTGCAAAGAAACGAGCTTTTTGTTTTCTACGTAATGCCTGTGTCACCACAATCATTTGAATAGAAGTGGAGTAGTAGAGCACATCATTATTTTATCGCTGAGAACTGTAAAGAAATCAAGATCCTCAATCAAAAGAACAGAACCTCTTTCCCACAAATGACAAGAATTGCTTACTTGACACAACTCAACGGAAGGAAAATAACAAAAGTGAAGGGAGAAAAAGTAGTAATACTGGCAAAATGCCTATGGTGGATAAGAAACCACTGACATGTCAAAATCCAAATTTGAATTGGTTACTACTCCTGGTCAGAAACCACTGTGTTTGCACCGACACACGGGAGACCTCATATGGCAGGAAATTACATTTCCAGAATTCACTAACATATTTGCTTTGATAAAAAGGGATAACGGAAGGCTGCACAAATCCAACAATCTTGGGACGTAAAATGGTAGCATAATAAAAGCTTAAATGTCTCAGTAGTTGAATCCAACAATCTTGGGATGTGAAATGGAAGTACAATAAAGCTTCAGATGTCTCAGGAGTATTTATATTGGAAAGTGAAAAATTTCCTGAGAGAAAAACCATCAGCCGCAGATTCTCTATGCAGAGTTCTCGAGAACTCATAAGGTAATAGGTGCCAAGCCTATTTCTTCAGAATCATTATTTCCAAGATGATAACAGAAACTAAGCATGCATCCCCATATCCAAAATAGGGTCCATCCAATGACTACAAACCAGCGTATATGTGCAGAAAAGCATGCAACAGGCTATGAGCCATTTAAGCACAAGCGCACTTCACAACCCTAAAATCAGGGGGAAAAACAAGGACTGGAAATGCTAGAAACAGCTCCAGCTGGCACATCCAGTGGAAGTAACCACATACAACAGTATATTCGTCATTCAACAAAGGATGAAAGGAGGTCAATTAGTTCAGGAATAAATTTTGCAAGGATCACCAAGCTCGAGGCATGAATAAACTGCCTAGCAGAAGTGCACAAAGTACCCGAAATCTTGACTGCCTTACAGCCAAAAAGAAGAAAGAGAAAAGGAGAAAATAATCACTCCTGATTATGTTGTTTTTCTGTCAAACTATAATAGGCCAACCAATCTCAATATAGTTGGTATTTAAAAGTATTGAACCATGAGCCACCACCAGACCTTTGGTTTTCAAATGGACACGTAACAGCCAAGTTGCACAAAATATGAACATTGTCATACAACCACAAAATAAAGCACTTGGGTAAACAAGAGATTGAAGTGGGGGATCTCGAAAGTGTTATCTTTCCTTTTCTAATCAATCCTCTTTTTTGTTGCTGCAAATGCAAATAGTTTTTGCTTCCAACATAAATCATTCTATTTATCTACTCCCAGACAAAAGTCAAGATTGTACCGTCAAGTAGTACCGAGGGTGGAAGGCAACTTTTCTGAATGCTAAGATGAAAAATACATCCGTTGAGAAAAGCTTTTGGCACAAACTACAGATTTCTTGGTTCTCATTCTGGATTATGTGTCATTTACTTAAGCTCGTTCTGTGAATTCCAATTTGTCTCTGAGATGCTTGTGTCATGCTTGGTGTACTTGGAATTTGAGATTCAAACTTCGACTAAAGCTCTTTTAGGTCATGTGCTCCAAGGAGCCTTATATGAGAATCAGACATGGATTGATTGGCTGAAATGTAGAAAGAGACAAGGGAACAAAAAGTGTTGCTCTTTTAGCTCACATGCTCCAAGGAGCTTTATTGTTAACTACAAGAATCAGACATGGATTGATTGAGCTGAAATGTAGAAAGAGACAAGGGAACAAAAAGTGTAAACATAAATGGGGCATATACATTCATTTGCTTAGAGTGCGACTGTGAGGGGGGGGGGGGGGGGGTAAAGGAAAGAACCAAGCCTCCATATGAGCATTTTTTCCTCCCATCTTTATAGGACGCAATTCCAGAATCTATAAGTTGCCACCATTTTCTTAAACATAGCACAGAGGATGTTTAAGCACCCACAACATCCAATTTTTATTCAGAAGTCAATGTTACAAAGTTAAAGCTAACTGCAAGCTGCTTCAAGTATATGGTCCTGGAACTTAAGTTATAAAATCTTCATGTCATTAAGTAAGTAGATAGTATCAAACATTGGGCGTAAAAGAGGTATGTTACTAGAACTTCTAGAGAAGTAGAAAGTAGAAGAACAAATGAAATAAATAAAAGGCAAATATCCAAGAGAAAAATTGATCCCACTTTCTCACAGTAACTAAAGGGAGGATATGGTAAGAGCAAAAAAGCAAGGGAAAGAGAAACTCAGATCCAAAGCTAAATCCTAATTTAGCTAGGCTGCATCTTAAGTTCAAGCAATTGAATTAGAAGAAAAAGCTACACTCCATTGAACTGTTGATTAATGCCACTGAAAGAATATATCAAGTGAATTATTTGCATGATTCTACCTGAGGAAACGTGATGCTGGTTTCCCAAGGTGAAGACTGCAGACAACCAAGTTGGCCAGTGTTTCTGGATCCTTTGCATCCTGCATAAATACATCAAAAATCATACTTCCATAAGGTAAACATTATATTTTCTTGGGGTTAAAATTTTTCCATCCTCTTTTTGGTGGGGGGGTTGGGGATTTGAAGAACAATAAGATATTCAAGAATGCATTCTAATTGAAATGTGCGCATTGTATGACCCATTGAGAATCAAAACGAGTCTGGATAAATACTTGATTCCAGTTCTGAATCCAAATGAATTAGAAAGTACCAAAATACTAAAACATACCTTGTTCAAGGCCTCAAGTAGTAGAGTCTCAGCCTCATCAAAGTTTCCCATGTGCATGCAGCACACAGCCTTTCCATTAAAGATGAAACAAGTCATTGGGTACTTCTCAGAAAAATCTTGGAAAATAAGATATGCCTCCTGAATCTTTGAACCACCCTGGTTCATTAAAAGGTATATCATTACACAAATTTACAGTTCCAAGGCCAACAAGATAATTATAATAGTGGATAAAGCTTTGTACCACTGCTAAATTGAGCCATGCATTTGCGAGCTGAGTTAGTGTATGATCTTCGTCAATTTGCTGCATGATCCTCAGTTGCTTCTCTGCATAATCTGATCTATACATCTTTAGAAATATTTGGACATTGAATGCATGCCTGCAAAGAGCAGAAGAGTTTTCTGTCTTTTAAATTTTCTATTTATAGAAGAAAAGTACATGGCCATCTAATATAATCTTTTAAGCAAAGACCAATCCATAAAGTAAAATAGAATGAAGCAGATAGGGAATCAATAATCAGATTCAAATCACAAGGACCATATTGGAATAGCAGAAGCTGCATAACAATAATACAAGCTTTGCAACAAAGACATATCCACCCACAAGGCTAACTGCAGTATAAAGGACGAATGCACATTCTGTATTTAGTATTAGCACCACACCATTTGATTATGCCCAAAAGAAAAAATGCTACTCCCAGATAATAAACTGCAAATAGCAGAGCATGAGGTAGGGAAAAAAGGGCAGAAAATGCTGGTCATTTTTGTCACTCATGACTATCTGTTAGTTACACTGGAGTTTTGAGGCAAAAATGAATAAAAAGAAAAAAGGTTAATACAGGTATCCAGACAACCAAAGGTTTCAGAAAACCGAAAAGTTAAGCACAGGTACAACCGAACATTGAATGGAACAGAAACCAAATTAAAAAACTGACTGCAAAAAAGACATCAATGTCATTCTACCTAAAGCCTCTATGAAAGTGATATGAAAGAATCTAGCACACATCAGTGAAACCAACTTGACACTGTAGCTGTCCGAAAGGAATGAAGTTTAACACGAGAATCTCACCGCATCAGAAAGACATAAAGGATGATGCATGTTGATATCTGGTCTTATCAACAATCCATATTCAATAAAGTTTGCCTTTTATTTATATTGTGAAACGTATCATGCAGGACGGAATCAAAATTTGCAAGTTTATTTGGCCAAATCTTATAAACTAAACGCCACATCCAAGTTATTAACAACCAAGCCCATACTGATATAGTTAATCATAGCTTACACAATGTTGCTTATTGGCAAGAACTAATGCAACCTCGTGTGAACTAATGTACGGCCAGTTAAACAACCAAGAATGAGTTCTGTGCTAAATCAGTTGAACAAACTCCTTATGAATGGAGATTGATGTATTCATTATAGGAAACTTCTTTTGGTCATAGAATTGAGCTATCAAAATTGGTAATTACTTTGTGTGGTTTCTAGTAAACCCTAGTTGTGATTCCTAAATCTTTGCTAAGAGTGACTCTTAGGCAGTTCTTCTTTTGTTCCCATACATGATAGTTTCAGCTCATAATCCATGTTCCTAAATATTAAAGTATCAATTTATTCATTTCTCTTGAGAACTTTTTCAATAGTCCAGGAAAATTTGAAGATGAAAAAAGTCTACTAGATAAACTCATCAACAAGGGAAGAATGACCTACAGCTCCATAGTTCCCCCAGCATGGGTATGCTTCAAAGCCTCATTGTAATCCTCCTCATGCATGAATATGATTCCAGCAATAAGCCGTAAAATAGGGTTGTTCACAATAGCTGGATCTCCTAACCATTCCTGGAGACTTGAGATCACTGCTTCCTGCATAATAAGAAAGACACTGGCTAGATAAGTCTCTTCACTCTCTTTTCATTGGCAAAGAATGTTAAGAAAAATAAAACCATGTTTGAAGTGGGTTTAAGTTAATTCTCACAATAAGCAATTTTGTCATCTGCAGCATAAGATAAAGAGTGCAAAAATTTTACACTTCCATCTGATCTTCTATTTACATGTTTGTAGAAAAATAGCCAATATTTCTGCAGGAACGCATGATTGCATAGCCCAGTGAAAGAAATGTATGCTAGCAGTGTGGTTGTCATACAATCACCCTTTGCTATTTCATTATAAACTAGATTTCAAAGTTTATTAGATGAATATCTTATGAAAAGTGCAACATGCATATTTTACAGCCTTATTTTCTGCATCAAAAGTATTGGAATTGTTTATCTTCTCAAATGAAATAACAACCCACGTACAGCATTTCTTCTTAACTTTTCACTGGCAGTACCAGCTATCTCATTTCTCACAACACAATATTTTGAAACAAATTAGTATACAAAAACACCGCTAGCTGCAGAATTCTATTGCTTCTGAAGTTTTCTTTTCTTTGCCACTATATTAGATAACTTAAAGCTACAAAACAGACATAGCTGTCACCAAGGATCTGTCCCATTGTGGACCTAACCTACGAATATCAACAGCCCATAAAATCAAATTTCCTATATCCGTTCAACTCCATATGCAAACAGAAAGGAGGAAATAAGCTTGTTTCTTTTCCATTGAATTAAAAACCCAATCCATGTCCCTATTTCGCAGAGGTGAAGTATCCCGCTACAAATTAAGAAGTTCCACAGACAAACAAAATTTCAGATCTCTCATTAGAACTCTCGCAAACAAATTGCTCAAAATGCATTTCACAAAGTGCAAGCGACGATGAGATCCCTTGCTATATATCCACAGAACTGACCTCGGAATAAAAAGAAAAAGAAAAGGAAAAGATCACCTTGTCGGAGGGATTGGCAAGGTACATAGCAAGCAATTTCACGGCCTGAAGAGGCGTAGCAGCCGAATCATCGATCTCATTAATCACGAGCTGCAAACGACAGAGGGATCAGAATAAAAAAACCAAAAACCATAATCAAATCCAAAATCGTCAAAAAAAAAGGAAAAAAGAATTACACAAAAGAAGAGTAACCAATTACCTGATAGCTGCCGAGGGCAACGTAAGATCTGTAGACGAGAGAGTCTCTCTCGATAGCGTCTTCGTTGGAGAGATTCGGGACGTCACTGTTGTTAATGGCAGCTTGATACGCCCCAAGATAGAAGTTGTTTCTCAGGCCAAACAAAGGGTCCGGTCCTCCTGCTGCTGCCATTTTTTGGCTCTCTCTAATGGTTTCTTGGACCAGTTTGCTGCTCTATGTGAGGAATCAGATCTGCAATTCCGAACTGGAGTCGGCCTTATTTTTCATATTTATTACATACAATTTTTTCCTTATTATATACCGTTTAAAAAAAGTATAATTTCTTTTAAGTTTCTATCTCTACTTTCTCATCTGGTTCATTAAAAATTCAAAATGTGAATAACCCATTAAATCAGTCAATGCAATATAATAAATAGTAAATTTACATCTGATTATCTTAATTTCAAGGTAAAAATACAAAAAATATCACTAAATTTTTTTTTCATTTTAAATTTTTACATGAAGTTCCGTCATTATAAGCAAAACTTCATCGTGAATTCCAACAAGTAATGTCGTAACTCACTTTTCTTTATTATTTTAGTTTTAAATTATATTTTGTTAGATATCATTAACGAAATGACTTTGTAGTTAAAATTGACATATTTTGTTAGTATATTTTATTATAATGCAATTGACATAGTAGTTAAAATTATTTTTATTGCCTAATTCATGCGTCCTAACATTTTAGTTTTATATGCTCGTAATTATTACTAATATTTATTTAACAAAACTAGTAATATGAATTGCAAGAGCAGAAAAAAGTCATAAAATAAAATTCCATCCTCAGTTATGTAGTGATGGTCACAATCAGACGATTTCTTTTGAAGAATTCTTAGATTTGAATAAAGTTAACGATTTGACTCCATATTTAGACGCACATTATATATTTTCTAGTACATATGAGTTAGTAAATTAAGCAAAGGCAAGAGCATTATAAGTGAAGACATTCTTGATAATTGTCTGTTCGAAACGAGGCGATGAAAATGGTAATTGATCAAGCTTAGGTTTGAGTGAGACAGGACATATCAAAAATTTATTTCTACGCCCAAGAATGAGCCAACAGCGAAAGTAGGGACATTAGACCAGAAGGAGAAGATCACCCAAAAGCCTAAGGGAACGAAGAAGTGTTATTGTCCATTAAAATCAATGGGTCAGCAGCATTATGAAGGAGTATGGAGTCTTGCAATGATATGCAAGAAGCTCAATCACAAGATTGGAAAGTCCCATCACAGTGATGCTTTAGTAGCAAGATTGACCAAGCGAGAGATGAACATCAGGGAGTAAATGAGTAAATGTCATATTAAGCTTAAACATATAGTAAATAATTTGGAGTGGAGAACTTGAATAGTGTCGTCAAGTTCATAAATTCAATGCTATGTTACTCATACTATTGCTATCATAATTTGTTTGAGTTTAAGAAACTATGACATTTCATCTACTGTGACTTCTTTAAACAGGCCAAAACTTGTGTATAAAGTGAGACACAAGTTAAGGTGATGGGTACGGCAGGTTGGACGATGGTGTAATAACTTTTCAAATAATTCATTGATCATAGATACATTCATTGGATCCAAGTGAAGGCAGGGTAAATATTTTAAGAGACTGTGTATTTGCACGCCCCTTGATTCATGCACACTTGGTCGAGCACATCCATTTATATTGATAATGGATACAGCCTACAAGACGAATATGCACATTTTATTATCGCGTGTAGTTGTGTTATGGAAATAGATTATGCTCGAAGTTCACAATTTAATGTTGCAGTTGAGGAGATTGGTCCACTTACACATGTCTCGGGTATAGAAGAGATGGTTGAAGTTAACACAGGATGAACAGAATCTAACTCGAACGAGGATGTATATAATGAAGATGAAGAAGAAGAAAAAGAAAAAGAAGGAAGTTGGGAATTAGATGCAAAAACAATCGACGAAGCAGATATACATGACTCGAGTTCTGAATCTAGCTGCTAATAAATTTGTTCATGCTTGTTTATTTGTTTTGCAATTGATAACTGCAGTACTTTATCTAGACATTAACAATATTTTTTTATATTTGTAGATATGTCGCCTCTTCGGATATGTCCTGCAGCTCTCCCAAGCATTCCCAATGCTCCGGTCGAGCCATCATTGCCGAGAAGAAGAAAAAGTAGAAGGAGGGAGTTGGGAATTTTTGTCCCCCCCAATTTTACAGAAGGTGTATAGGTGGCATTTGGAGCATGACGGCGCTATTCCCAAAGCTTGGAGTATCCGATGTCCAAGGGGTATGAAAGGCATCCTATGCAATGTAAGGCAAAAAAAAAAAAAAATCAAAGGCCGAAATGGATACCTGAGGCTGCGTACTTATGGCTATGCGAGTATTGGCAGTCAAAGAAGTTCAAGAAAAAGTCTGACACTCGGAGAAAGAATAGAAATGAGGGACTTGATGGACAAGCTGGAGGATGCCATACTAGCGGTTCCATTTCTTTTCAAGAGCATGAGAAGAGATTGGTTAGTTTTTTTTCCCTTTAGCGTTAAATTTTGTTTATATGATGTATTGTATTGTATTTCTCATATTCTATGTTTTTTTGTTAAATTAATATGTAGCAAAAGGAGTTATGGGATAATTTCAAGATTTTGGATTGCTGGCTGAGTACACATAAAGTTCAGAATGGCCCAAAGAAAGGCCAATTTGTTGATGCCCATAGTGATAAATATTGGGTATGCTTTTTATTCCTTTTGTGATATATAATAACTTTATAAATTCCCTACCGTAATTTTGTATAACTCAAATACTTGTCTATGAAAAGTATTTAATAAATATGCTTATTTGTGAAAAGCCTTCAACAAAAAAAAATCTTTTGAGTATTACTTTGATATTTCTGTTCTTCTAACTATTTTTTAACTTTATATATCAAATTTTATTTATTTTATCAATAACAAATTTATAGGCAAATTTCGAGAATCGTATGACTCAAGCCTCACAAACTCTATTGAGGCCATTGAAGCATACCTAATGAGTTGACAATGATGGTAAAGGCAGCTGGCAGATTCAAGAAGGGCCATGTCTATGTTCTTGGATCGGAGTCTCTTTGCCTCCAGAGAGAAATTGAGGGTTTAGTTAGTGGTTCATGCATTCATGAGACATCCTCACCAGTTTTGCAATCAATGAGAGAGAGCATAGAAGCTAATGTTCGAGCCAAATTGGAGCACAAAATGAAGTCAAAGATGATGAAGATGAAGAAGAAGATGACCAAAATGTATTGAGGCACAAAAGAAGATATTTGCATAGCTTGGGTTTAAAAACCGATTAGAAACCACTTTTTAAATAATTTTTTTAAGTCAGTTTCAAGTCAATTTCTAAATTAAAAATTAAAAATAATTGTCAGTTTCAAATCATTTTCTAATAAATTTGGAAACAGTTTAATTATTATCTGACTCGATTTCAAATCATATTCTAATTTTAAAGGTTGCAGTTTTCTAATCGGTTTCTAGGCCGGTTTCTATTTTTGTGAATGAGTTGGTTGCCTAATCAAATTATTATCTGACCCGATTTCAAATCATATTCCAATTTTAAAGGTTGCAGTTTTCTAATCGGTTTCTAGGCCGGTTTCTATTTTTGTGAATGAGTTGGTTGCCTAATCAAATTTGAAACCGAATTCGGTTTCACAACTTCAGTTGCAAATTTGAAACTGATTGGGTCGGTTTCAAATATGGATTGCGACTACTCTTATTGAAATAGACTTGGGTTGGTTTCAAAGCGATTTTAAATTCCAATTCATAAACCTATTTGAAACCGAACTGGCGGTTTTAAATTGCCTATTTTCTTATAGTGATCTTCCCTTGGGGAGAATCAATTTCCTAACTTCGTTGTGCCTTACATATCTAATTGGTTTAACGTGAAGGAAAACAAAAATTGTGGATTCCGAGGATCTCCCATTTGCGACACGGGAAAGGTCTTTTACCCTTCTTGAGAAACCCTTCCTGTAAAATTTCTTGAAATTTTTTACCATCATTGCTATCTCATCATCTTCACCATCTTCTTCTTCAGCATTTGGTGATTCTTCTTGCTCACTAGAATTTTCACTCACTTTGAGAACAACTTATTTTCTTCCCTTTTATTCATCTTTAAGACCATTTAATCTTTTGATCTTCATTTCCTGGGTAAGGAGTGATCCTATGAGCTCTTCAAGGGAAAGAGTCTTTAAGTCTTTTGATTCTTCAATAGTTGGAGTCTTTGGTTGCTAAGACTTTGGTAGAGCTCCAATATTTTTTTATTTTGCTCTCCAAGAGAATAATTCTTTCCGTAGGATTTTAGGCCATTTGAGATGTTGGTGAATCTTGTAAATATTTCGCTAATGTTCTCTCCTTGTTCATTGTGAATAATTCATAATCCCACAAGCATAGCAACCTTTGACTCTTTCACTTGGTTTGTCTCTTCATGTGTCACTTGAAGAAGCCTCCACATTTCATGAGTGGTGTCATATTCACTCAACTGATTGTATTCATTCATATCCAAGGTACAACTTAGAATGTCCATTGCTTGATAATTCAATGTCATCCTCTTCGAGTTACTTTCATCATATTCTTCTATTGACTTTGGTTCCCTTGTGACTTCATTGGCTCTTAACATCATTGGCCCGCCATAAGGACCTTCTCTCAATAATGTTCCACAAATCAAAGTTAGTAGAATAAATGTATATCTTAATTCTAGATTTTTAAAATGTATAATTTGTTATATCAAACAAAGGAGGTATATTAGTTGAAGATCCTTCCATCTAAGGTTGGTTTCAAATATTAGTCATAAGATCTTAACTTCGAGGTTGTTGGACCACAAAAAGAAGCCTTTGCTCTAATACCAATTGAAAGACCTAAGAGGGGAGTGAATATAGGTCTTTGGCTAATTTCCAAAATCTTTTTCCATTTTTGAGATCTTGATAAAAAATAGTTGAGGTTAGATAGCACCTTAATGACAACAACAAATGCAAACACTTTGTCAAAGGAAATAGAAGGAGATCAATAAATGAACATGTAAAGCAAGAAACAAAATGAACACAACCAATTTGTAGTGGTTCAATCTCTTCAAGATCTACATCCACTACTTTGAGTCCACACTCAAGGATTTCAATCAACTCTACTATAATAATAATTCACACAAGTACACGACTTTTACACCACAATCTCTTTTTCAATTCAAGAATCAAGTTTCACCCTATCCAAAATATTTTGTATCTTCAAGACAACCTTGAATAAACAAATATATGAGAGAATGAGGAAAGAGATTACCAACAGCTTGGTGAATAATTACAAATGCTAGCACCAATGCACTTTTTGTCTTTGGAATCTTTAATAGTAACATCTAGTACAAGACAAAAGAGAACTTTTTTATGTTCTAAAGATGTTAGAGTATAAAGCTTCTCAAAGGATTCAAAAGTTATCATAAATCTGAAGTTTATGACTTTATAAGGTTTGAAATTCAATTGTAGGATTCAAGTAATAGCTAGTAAGAATGCAATTCAGTCTACTGAATTTGGACCTTTTCGTCCGAATCGATTGTCCGAACTTACTATATACTAGGCTGCCAGGGAAAATTCGTTCGAACAAATTTGGAACTCTATGTCCAAATTGGTCATTCAAATTTCTTTGAATATTCAATAGCCAAGACACAATTTAGACGTTAGGATTGGATTCTGGACTTTTTTAAACTTTATCAAATCATTTGAAATTTATCGATAACATGTTTGAAATCATTTTGGACTAAAAGATAAGTCATTTAAAAGCTTTTGATTACTAAGCTGTTATGAAACACTTGGTCATTAAATAGTGATCAAAATCTTTAAAGCTCATAACCATGTTAAAGAAAAAGATTGTACTACCACAAGTATTGCATGGATCCCAAATGCTAGGAGTTTAGGTACGCAAGACATGCCTATTAAGCAAAAGCAAACCTACATCAAAGTGTCTTCAAAGTCTTCAATTTCTTTGACATATTCTTCATTCTTCAACCACTTGAGCTCATTTGAGTTGTACTTAACACTTTAGCTCTGAGGTAATGAGACCACTTAGCTTCCTTAATAAAAAATACTATCACACAATTGATATACAAATTAGACCAATGTTTGTAATTAAACAAAACTACAATATTTTCCCATAGGACTAACAAATAAATTTGGTATGAAATGTTTTCTTTGACATTTTAGTTATGGAAAAGGAGTATGAAAACTTTTAAGTTTATTTTAAATATTGGTATATTTAAGTTGTCAAATTTTGTTTTCAATAGGGAATTAAATATTAATTTTATTCTGATGAAAAATAATTCAAATTCTATTTCTATCAAGAGGAAATTAAATATAAATTTTCTATTGCTTTCAAAAGGCATTAGCATGGTAGCAGTAAAAAATAAATTGAATTTATTAAGTTATATTGTCTCATTCTTCACCACAAAAAATACACTTTAGACTATTAAAGAACGTAGACCATTAAATTCATAAGAATATCAAGTTCATAAAAAGTACAATTTGTATTTTGTTGCTATTATTAGACAACTAATAGCATTAAATTCATTAGAGCATTAACTTTATAAAAGCACGATATGAATTCTCCTTCTATGCCATCCCAAATTCTTCTGTTTCTAACAGTCGATAGAAGTTAACTTCAAATTTGATACTCAGCCAGTAATATATTCTCCAAAAATATGTCATATGAAAAGGTGTTAAAATGACATAAGTAAAAATAAGTTGATTTAATTTACTCATACTATTACATTCTCCAACACAGAGAAATAAATACTCCATCAGAAATGAAACATTCAATCAATCTTTTCATTAATTAACCACCACACTAAATAAAACATTTAAAGGATATATAAATTCCATTATGAATTCTGACTATTCAAATTCTATTTCATAATTACAATGTGCTATAAAATATTTATAGGATAATCTGCAGAAGGTTGAAGATAATATTACAATGGAACAATCAAAAAGTATTTACACAACTCATGAACTACAACTTCTAAAAGAAGGTACGTTCTAATACCACAACAAAAGGTAAAATGGAGTGAAACATTTAATATCGTCCATCTCATTTTAAATCCCTTCAATTAGTAAGCATACTGCTTCACAATTACAATAAAACTGACCAAAATACATGACTCTAGAACAAGCATGACAGAAGAGAAAAAAGAACATATGATCATCATTCTGAGAAAGAAGAGAAGAATAAACCCAATTACAGAATATGCAGAAAATAAGATAAGGCAAGGTAAGACATATTCCGACTTCTGTATACATTTTTCTTCAATTAGTAAGTATATTACTTTACAATTACTGACAATTATAATGAATCTCATCACTATTTCATGACTACAGAGTAGGCAAGACAGAAGAGAAAAGTACATATGATCATCATTGAAAAAAAGAAGAGGAGAATAAATCGAATTATAGAATATGTAGAAGAACAAATGAGGCTAGGTAAGACATATTTCAACATCTGTATACATTGTTTCTAACATAATATTCAAAAATGAATTCATAAACATTACATTATATTTACAGAAAGCAAAAAAAGAAGAGCAAATCGCATTACAATACTCAGTAGAAAAAGACAGACATATATTTCACAGAAACAAAGTGAGTATCAGATATTTGTCATATATAGATCTTAATTTATGAATTTTCTATAGTGACAATTATTCTAAACAAATGCTATTGGTCATTCCATATACAGGATCAACTAGAAGAAGAAAAAACAAAAAACAGGAAAGCAGAAGTAGCAGGTAATTTTGCCAAACATTTAGCTTCTACTTTTCATGTAATGAATAACATAATAAGCAATGTACTTATGCATGGTTCTATCAGTGAATCTTACTATGGTCCTCTTGTATATGAATGTAAATATTGCAAAGCAGTTTTTTAGGAACAAGAGAAATTGAAGAAAAGTTCTAGTAATATTTATACAAAATCTAAACTCTGCTGTAAACAGGGGAAAGCTTTGCTACCAGGTATCAAAAAATCCCCCGAACCCCTTAACAGTCTACTAAGATCAAATGAGACACAAGAATCATGTTCATTTTTAGAAAATATTAGGGCATATAATTCAATATTTTCTATGACATCAATGGGTGCAAGAGTGGACAATTCTATCATGTTCTGCATATATATGAAGAAGATATTTCTATTTTACTAAAGTTTAAATAAGTGTAAAAATATGAAAACCTTAATGATTAAGGATTATACATCATAATGTGTAAATCTTTTGACCTCTAATGTATAAGAGACCAATATTCTACAACATTATAGTCAATACGGTATTGATTTACTCAAACCATTCCATAAAAAATTGTATATGTACAATATTCTAATTCATAAGAGCACTATATTGATGGAAGTAGTAGGTAAATTCTACTTCTATCGTTATCTACAAAAGGTTCAGAAAAAAACACAAGCATGTTGTTATAAGTTATATGATGTTTATAGATACATTTGCATCAAATATTGATAATTACATGTAGTGAAATTTAGTTCAGTTATTGAAATCTCCAACCTTTCCAATGGAAAACTGAATTAATGTAATTTGAAACTTTCTAATATTGGAACCTTCAAACAAGAATATAGGATTTGGTGTATGTTAGGATTTGATCAAGTGAAATAGAAATTTTAGAAGTTAGGATTTGATGTATGTTAGGATTCGATTAACTAGAATTTTGATTCTACTTCTATCTTTTAAAAAATTATTCTTTCAAGAAGAAGTTAAATAAAAATTTTATAGTGATTTCAAAAGACATTACCAAGATAGTAGTAAAGAACAAATTGATTTGATCAAGTTATTTCCTCTCATTGTTCAACACATAAAATATACTTTACACTAATAAAGAATTTATATCATTAAATTTAGAAGATCATCAAGTTCATAACAAATACATTATCAATTCTGCTGCTATTATTAAAGAACTAAGAGCATTAAATTGATCAAAGCATTAACTTTTTGGTGTATCTTAGGATTTGATTAAGTAGAAATTCTACTTCTATCATTTTAAAAATCTTACTTTGAACAGGAAGTTAAATACAAATATTATAGTGATTTCAAAAGGCATTACTAAGGTAGCAGTCAGCAACAAATTGATTTGATTAAGTTACACCGTCTCATTGTTCAGCACAAAAAATATACTTTGGACTATTAAAGAACTTAGACCATTAAATTCATAAGAACATTAAGTTCATAAGAAGTACAATTTGAATTCTACTATTGCTATAATATATACAACATTTTATGTTTTCTTAAAATAACAAAGAGACGCAAAATTAACAAAATTATTAACCTCATCTAATTATTTACCCACCCAAATAAGAAAACATTTACCAAAAGCCCAACAAAAAAAACCAAAAAAAGCCCAAAAAAGACGCATAATTACTAACAACAAAAGGAAAAAAATTACAAACTTCTAAAAAATATAAATTAGATGAATAATAATTCTAATTTTATGATGTGCTCATACTTACGATCATCTATAGTATCTTCTCAAACTTAATTGCCATTTAAAAACTAAAATATCTAAAAAAAAACTACAGCACACAGAAAAAAGAAAAATCGTGCGGGCACCATCGCTAGTAGAATTAATGAGAAAGAGCCTGTTTTGAGCAATTACTAAATTCTATACGGAATATACTATATCTTTATCCCAACATCAATTAAAGATATTCAATAATTATTATTAATTATTATGTATTACTCCTAAATCCCAAGTTCATAAATTTACAATATCTATAAAAAGGGCTTGAAAGTTTCAAGAAAAGTGTTTGAAAGGTAAACATAGAAAACATTAAATGGGAATAAAACATTGGCAGTAGTAGGGATCATGGTGATTTAAACTTGTTTATCTCTCATTTTTTTGAATAATCGAAAATGTCCTTTAGTAATTTTTTTGTAAGTTTTGTGAAATGAATTATTGTCAATTTAATGACCTAAAATTCCATTTAGTAAAATTATTTTAAAAATCTTTGCGAAATGAATTATTATCATTTTGATGGTCTTTAGTATCTCTATGGCAATCATTTGGGAGTTACATAGGAAAACAATTAATTTGTCCAACATAGATAACTCCTAGAGTTAAATAATTAAAAGTGATAAATAATTTACTGAAAAATAGAATTAATGAGAAAGAGCCTATCCTGAGCAATTACTAAATTATATACGGAATATACTATCTCTTATCCCCAGTTCAGAAATTCACAATATCTATAAAAAGAGCTTAAAAGTTTCAAGAAAAGTGTTTGAAAGGTTAAAATAGAAAACATTAAATGGAAATAAAACAACGGTGGTAGTTGGGGGATATAAAAGAGATTGGAACCTATATCATTTTTTATTTTACAAATTCTGTCATATGCTACTGCACACAAATAATGCTAGTACTATAAAAAGATTCTTAAAAATATTAGAGCATCAAAACGAATTTTAAATTAGTCAATTTCTCTTTAACTTATTTCATCCTTCTTGTTAAAATAAAAGGAATACTTTCAAGACTTTAAAAGCTTGAAATAGTATAAGTTTAAGATTTCAAAATTTGAATACTTTAAAGAATTTCAATTTTCAACTTCACTTTTCTACCTTCATTGTAAATTTTCTCCATTTCACTCTTGTAGTAGTGAATTTATTTTCAACCTATACTTGGATGTAAGGTTTATGCCCCCGTACATCGTACTTATTTTTATTTTTAATAAATTGGTAGAAGTCTTTGACAAACCCTCCATCATCTAAAGTGGCTTTCGTATAGAAAAAAAAAATTCAATTTCACTCTTTTTTTTTTCTGAATATCAATTTCACTTCTCCTCCACTCCAGTAAGAAAAAAGGGGTAGAAGAATAGCTCACGCCCCTTTTGTCAGAAGACGAAAAGCTTTAACTTCGCAGTCCCCAATTTGCCAAAAATAAGTCCGTAGTCCCTCGGCCCTGTGATGGGAAAGGGAAAGCACGACCTTTTCGTCCCACAGCCTTCACAGGACTGACATCAATAATAACGCATAAATGGCACTTTGTAGTGGTAGTCCTGAGCTGCCCCAGAGATCATTGACTGGATATGTCTTTGACCAGTCCTTGTTGGTTCGGATGCCCCCATACACTTGCTCTGCAAAAATTTGTTGCGAATCAATTTTTGTGGGTCAGAAACTTTAAAATATTATATTGTATGCATTAAAAATTATACGTTTTTGAAAAGATTTAACTTTTGATCAATAAAGATTGAATTTTTGACAAAATGATTTCTTTGTTTTGAACTCCTATCCCACTCCTGAGTGGCTTAAAATTCCACTGCAAATCTTTCTAACTCCTAACTATACAATCCTTTCAAAATCTTTTCTCGCTTTTGATGTTGATAAAATTTTATGTATAGGGATATAATACGCAAATATAATTTTTGGTATCTGAATAATGATACTTATATTATACATAAAGAATCCATATAGTCTACCTAAGATAAAATTAGATAAAGTTTATATAATTTTATGTCAAATTATTTATAAAAAAATATATCATAAAATTTTACATTAAATTTCAAAATAAAATACGCAATGTTGGATCTCATTTATATTGTAGTATAGAGTCGCTTGGTTTTTAGAAATTTTGTTCGACCAACAAAACAATTTCAACATGAAGACCAAAAAGAATGGCTCAAACTTCATTCAAGAATTACATTTTGACAATGACCAGAGGCCTATTGGTACAACAAAGTGAGAAATGAAGCGTACTAAATGAGTAAGGCAACGAATTAGATGATCCTAATTGCATCATTTATACACAAGAAATTGGATAATCTGTACCGTTCTCTAGTTCATAAATATTTTATAGGAATATATTTTTAATTAATAACAAATTAATATAACTACTTTGAAGCTGCTTGGTTTTGTTGTGCAGCCAAAGCAAGAATTGAATCGGCAAGTTTGTTGACAGCATCAACCAATCCATTAATTCCTTGTCTGCTTATTTCAGCCTTTGATTCTTCAATCTGCAACCTTCTTTCATGCAAGCTCAAGAGTTCTCTGTGCCTTCTTTCTTCTCTCTCCTCACAAGCTTGAATGGCTTTTGCTATAATGGAAGCACTTCTAGAAATTGCAGAACCAACTTCATGAGAGTTGCTTCCACTTGGCCCTTCTCCTCTTCTTCTTCTTTTTGCTGGTGAGTCCGCGTGCTCACTTGTGTCAGAATCTGAAGCTATCAGACACTCTAGAAAATAAGCATTTGCACTAAAATTAATCAATACTAACTGAGACCATATCAGTAATATCCTTCCCAAAATCAGGAACAAACAGAAAGTACAATCGTTTCAAAGCCATTGATTGAGCAAATTTCAATAAAAAGAAAATGCAGGTGTTTCAATCTGATATAATCTTGAGTTTGAGGGACAAATTATAAAAGAAGAAATTAACAAGAAGTCAATGCTGGAGAGAGAGAGAGAGAGAGTGAGAGAGTACCTACAGTGGGCAATGGCTGAGAAAAGGGAGGTGGTGCAAGAGGGGGAGGTGGTAATGCGGAAGGGGAGGCTGGAATAGAATGTTGGATTGGAGGAGGCAATGAAGATTGGACCAGAGATGAAGAAATGTTTGGATTAATGGAAGTAGAAGCATGTCCACCACCGCTGGAACCACCATCTACCATCCTTTTGCCTTTTCTCTCTACCACATCTAGCAATGCTTCATATATCTGAGACAACATATTGGAAGGCAAGTTCTTGGCTTTTCTTTCGTTCTTCTCAAGCTTCCAATACGTTGTTGTTCCATCTCCCTGATAATCTTCTCCTTTCTCTGCTACTCTCCTCTCGTATTCTCTTACCTTCTTGAAATCCCTCATAAGATTATCCCACTTGTCATTGCACTGGTTTTGGCTTCTCAAGCACCCACATCTCCAGCAATAGTCCTCAACCCACTTCCATCTTAACTCTGCGGGTTTGCCTCTCTCACCAGTTTCTGCTTGTCTATTCGTTCTTCTCTCATCATCCATCTTCTTTGCCTCAATAAGAACCATTGTCTCTTGTACCGTCCAGTTCCCTTTTCTGTATTCTCTCAACACATTATGACCTCCTTGATTAGCCATCGCTATTTCCATGGAAAAGACCAGTAAGGCATAGAGAAGAGAAAGAGGGACTTTGTATCAAACCTTTTCTCTCTTTATCAGGTTGATCTGGGTTTGCTAAATGAAGGGAAAGGAGGAAAGTTGGAGTAGCCGAACACTGATAATTTGTTTGAAAGATTCATGCTAAAGATTAAACTAGAGAATCTTTAGCATGATTGGTTTCCCTTGAGGGCTGGCTGAATTTGAAACTGTGCATTGGCTTATAAAAAGGACAAAGTAAATGTGAGGTGAAATGACTGTAATCAAACCATCTTTCTCATTATCTACCAAAAAAAAAAAAAAAACCATCTTTCTCATATCTTTTGCCCTTTCTTTATTTCACCCTTTTCGAGCTCTCTTCTTGGTCTGCAAGTTCCCCTCAAAATCTTCAAATATCTGCAAAGCTTAAAGTTCAAATCTAAAACTACTAATTCAAGCCACTAGTCTACTGCTTTGAAGGTTGCTGTTCGGGGAGGAGAAGGGCACTTGGGGGGGGGGGGGGGCGGGGTTGGTTAGGGGAAGAGAAGATTGTAGGGGTAGAAAGCAAAGCATACTATCATAGCAAAAGGCCAAAAGAATCCATTCAAACTGACATATCCACAGCCCCGAAAAAATATTTTCAGGACGGGGTATATTGTGAGTGGGTGGGAGGAGTGTTTTTGTGGCCTGCATGGCAAAGGCTACACTCTTGACTACTATCACAAAACACGTGGCTAAACCAGCAGCAATCATAGCATTAGTTTTGTATATGATAGCTTCATCTGAAAAAGTTAAATCTGCAAGGAAAAAGAAAGTTAATCCACTAGTGCTCAAGATTTACTCCTTGTTTGAGCTTGCCCGGTAACGCTATTTCTATAAGGTTAAATCGGGCAAGACAGTTAATCGTATTCCTAGGTGTTAGTATCTGTGAAATTTAAGAATTGAAAACTCAAACACTTATAATTACAGAAAAATAGTTGATTTGGTTCTTGACTTAGCATCATTTGGTTCTATAAATTTTTTTCTAATTTTTATAGTTTCTAAATATTTTATATGCACTGCCAAAGTAATCATGACATCACTCTTCTTATTGAACTTAATTCCGCCGAAAAACATCACGCAGTGAGCATGTTGCATTTTTGGGAGAATATATTTGTCCAAATAATATACATAATTTGGAACAATGATCTATTTTTGTGATATGCTGCTCACTTTTGCAATAAAATAGATTATTTTTAAAAACTTTTTAATATTAGTTGGACAAATATGTTCTCAAAGAAATGTCATGTGCTCAATAAATGCTGTTTTTTTGGAAGAAGTTAGCCTAAGAAGTGATGCCAGGACCATTTTGATAGCGTATAAAATCTTTAAAAACCTTAAAAGTTGAAAAAAACTTGTATGATGAACGATGATGAGATCGTAACTTTAAGGATCAAATTGCTCATTTTCGCTTTAATTACCTAGCTAGTTTTGATCATGACAAAATCGATGAAAACCATTTAGTTGATTATTTATGTTATAGGAATTTTTAGATGGAAATAAAAATATAAAGCCTTTATACAACAAAGCAATTCAAGTGATAACATCTTGAAGGATTTAAGAAGCATCTACACACACATAAAGAGTGAAGATTCACCATGTTAGAATTCTTTTTAGGCTAGAATTTAGCTTGTAGGGTTTTGTTCTTGTAACTCTACCCTCAATTCTAATAAATGGATTTCCTACCAAGTTTTGGATGTTTTTACATCCTTTCAAAACTATTTTATGCTATGGTATGTATATGTACATATACAAAACTTTGGATATTTTAGAAATCATAAATATTATACGTAGGACTGTTGTATTAATAGAAAATAAATTTTCAATCATTTTGATATATTTATCTTTCAAATATTGTAAAAGATATATAAATTTACTATGTTATTTCTTTCATTTTACGATAATCACTATATAATAAAGTCTAATGGACAGTAAAGATTCATCGTTGTATTCAAATTGTATCGATATTTGGGTAAAGTACATTAATTTAATTTTTTTTAAAGGTGAACAAGGTGTTGGCGCCAACAATCTAAATGTTGGCCGCCCAACTTAGGCACCCAACTGTTTTTTAATTTTGTTTTATTTTATTTATTTCTATTATTAATTTTATTTAATGGACTTTTCGTTATGCTTTAATTTACATTAGGTGCATGAATTTTTTAGAATTTTTATATTTCTTTATTTTTTAAAATTTTATATTATATTATTAAATTTTATTTAATATTTTTATTTTTATTTACTTATACATTTGTTCTAATTAATGTAATCAAATTTAATTTTTTATTTTTTATGTAGTCACTTTTTTATTTAATTTAATTTATTTTTATTTATTTTTTTGTTTGATTTATTTATATTTATATTTATTTTAATTGTTCAATTATTTTAATATTATTTCAATAAATTTATGAAGTAAAAATCTTTATTTGATAATAGTGTTATCATTTTCTTAAAAAATTATTATTAATTAGTATTAATATTTTTTGTTGATTTTTTTATTTTAGAAAAATATAGTATTTGAGGATGAGACATTATGAGAAAATTTTCAAGATATTTTTCACATAAATTCTCGATTTCCTACCGCATAAGCATTACAGAAGTGAGTGACGAATATTGGTAGTCTATTAAATATGTTCTTCGCAATTATATCTTCAAAGATAAATAAATATGGAAGCAGAAAGTGTCAAGTGTGGATCGGTAGGGATCTAGTAAATACAGAGAGATGAAATAAAAAAAACTAGCAAACATACCATAATCAAGAAATATAATTGTCTATTTCTACTAAAAGAAGTAGAGGTAAAGGATGGCAGTTGGCAATTGGTAGTTAGTTGTTTAAGAAGGCTGACATAATCAAGCTTTTAGTTGTTATTAGTAGGGACATCCATCATCTGCGAAATTGACACCAGAGCACTACAAAGAAATTCGTAAACCAACAGCATGTCACGCAAAATCGAGAATGATTATGAAAAAGTTGCAAATGAATGATGTAGTTACACAAAATTCAATGAAGAATATCTACAATGAGCAATTGAAGATTAAAAGGAAGACCTGGAAGGCCTATCTGTGGTGCAGTACTTGATGAAATTAGTGATAGATAATCACTATCGAAATTTGCATAGGGAGATCCTAGGGAGAATGTTCGCAATGATGTGTTTTTCGCACATCTCTCATTGGTTAATATAATACGTATATTAACATAAATGTTGGTCATGGATATTACCTATAAAACCAATCGATACAAGATGCCATTTTTTGAGGTTGTTGGAATGTTGTCGACTGGCCATAATTTATATGTAGCATTTGGGTTTTTGAGAAACGAGAAGGAATGTAGCTACACATGCGCTTTTTCTCAATTAAAGATGTTATTTGACATACATAACATGTCTTTTGCTATTATCAATGATCGAGAGTTGGGACTTATGAATGGTCTTCCTATTACTTTTTCAAATGTCCCTTATCTTTTATGTAGGCGGCACATAAAAGATTTGATTGTACCACCCAATCTTGTGTTTTTTCACTGGGTAAACTCCTTAATGAAAATAGTGCTGGTGTATCATAAAGCCCATGACATGTAAGAATTCCTTATTCCTGTTAAGAGACATAAATAATATTATTAAAATTTTAATATATTAAAAAGAAAATAATAAAACTAGTCAAGCAAACATATCTCATTATGAGAAATAGCAGAAGCATGGCTAAAAGTGACAGGCATTATTGCTTGAGTAATTTCCCTCCTTCCAAAGCAATTGTTGCTCAAAGGGCAAATATATCTCTTTTGATCATTTAACTCTATCAAATCATTCACCTGTCTTCTTTCTTCTCTCCTTACCCAACTACCTTTTCTCTCCTCACTCTCTCTCCCCTTTCCTTTTCATCATCTCTTTATTTCTATGCTATTGTGCAGAAAATAACTTTTACAAAGTCTCTTATCTTCTCTCCCCTTTTCTCTATCTCTCACACGAGAAAGCTCTCCCCTCTCATTTCTTTAGGCCCAGTTTGGTTGGTAGAAAAGGGAGAGGAAAAGGAGAGGGGTGTAAAAGAGGAATTAAATGGGTGTTTTATTTTGTTTGGTTGGAGGGGGAGAAGGAAGGAGAGTAAATGTGGAGAGACAGAGTTCCCTCTCCACATCCACAAAACTAATTCGTCCAAAATTGGATGGATTAGTAGGTTTTTGGTCTTAAAAAGACTGTTATGCCCTCACAAAATATCTCATATTACAACATTATCTCATGTGGTTATTTTGTTCTTGAGGCTTTCTGATTTGGGAAAGAAACATCAAAACCAGAGACTTCTCATCATCTCCCCTCTCCAAATCTTTTTTTTGCCAAAGCCCACTATCTTGTGTTCCAAATCAGATATCGATGAGGTATGCATCGACAAAGTCACAATCAACGAGGTATTTCTAGCTTTCTTGGTTGAATTTGATGTCTTCTTCTTGTATTTCAAAGCTTCTCTAGTGCTTCCCTTTTTTACTGTTACTTCTAAAAATTTCTTTTGCTACTTTCGTTCTTCGCTGTCACTAATTAAAGTACAAAAATCCTGGTTTAGCTCTCCTAGCTGCTGACGAGCAGTAAACCAGAGGAAGTGCAAACGGTGAGTTTAGTTGGGTTTAGAGTCATTCACTCTTGCTAGAGCTATTAATGAAAGCTAATAGAATGTGAAATTTACATATGTTGTAGAACAACATTTACGTATGTTGAATTCAATTTGGTTTTGTTAGCTTATCCTAGGTCATTTCTGCTATTACTATTTTTCTTCATATCTATAATTATTATTTCAGCTTCCCGGTGATCTTGGGAACTTCACATTCTATTTGATGGAGATCTATAATTATTATTCCCTCATATGATATTAATTTTCTTTGTTGTCATATGATTTTGAGAACTTGATATTCTACTTCATCAAAACTTGAAGACATTAGGTTTCCCAATTTTTAAGAGGAATCTTTATAAATTTTGTAAGGTTTGGGCATCGCTTGACTATAATATCCTTCACAAGGTTTTCGGTATTTCTCATAAATTTTGTAAGATCAATATATCAATGAATTAGGATATAGTTAATGAAGCACTTGCTGATGATGATTTGGAAACTAATAATCAACCTATTTGTTCCAAGATTTTGAATAATTGGGAAGAGCATTGTCCATTAGCCACTATGCAAATTCTTTGTTTTGTCGTGCGTGCAATCCACTTACAAGGCATAGCTTACCAATTACATCATATACAACAAGGTTCTAACTTAAGTTCAAAAACTATTGAGCTGGCAAAATTTCACAATGATCTAATGCATCAATTAAGTACTCAAGAGTATGCAAAGGATGTAATAAGAATGAGGCCACATGCATTTCTCAAGCTGTGTGAGATACTTCGAGGTACCTGCAAATTACATGATAATAGGAATTAAGTTGTTGAGGAACAAGTGGCTAAATTCTTGTGGACGATGGGACATCATATTAAGAACAAAACTATTAGATTACTCTTTGATAATCAAAGACCATAAGTCATCATTTTTATAGTGTTTTAAGGGCAACCATTTCTCTAGAGCGTGTTTTTTTAGACAACCTATCGGAACAGAAGTTTCTTGTCAATTACAAAACAATGGAAGGTTCTTCCCATACTTTGAGGTAAAGAAAATGTATTTGAAAGACCTAAGAGGGGGGGGGGGGGTGAATTAGGTCTTTGGCTAATTATCAAAATATTTTTCCCTTTTTGCAAATCCTTTGCCTTAATAAAAGCTATTCTTTAAATTTACAAACTTCAAGTTATATGTGATTTGATGGTTAATGCAAGATTATCAAACTATATGACCACAACCAATCAATCAACAACAAAGCACAAATAATAATAACACAAGTATGTAAACAAGTAAAGCAATAAAAAAATGAACACACGATTTATAGTGGTTCGATCTCTCTAAGATCTACATCTACTACCTTGAGTCCACACTCAAGGATTTCAACCAATCCACTATATGCTCAATTTAGGCAATTACACAAGAGGCTCACCCCACAAGGGTTTTACACTCACAACCTCCTTTGCAATCCTACAAACAAAGCTCACCCTTCCACAATGATTTTATATCTAAAGACAACCTAAAGACCAATCTAATCCAAGGCTCACCCACACACGGGTTTTACACTACAACCTTGATTAATCTAGTCTATGGCTCACCCTTACTAAAAGGATTTTACGCCACAAGATAACCTTGTATTGAGCAAGTAGAAAACAAAGTAAAATGAAGAATGGAGTTTGGATTTTACCAACACTTTTTGGTGGATAAATACAATTGCTAGCGCCACTTCACCTTTACCTTTGGAATCTTGAATTTACACCTTTGAGTACAAGGCAATTTGAAAGTTTTTCAAATAATTTTGATGTATAACAAGTTAGAGCTTGTAAGATTTCTTAAGTTCAAAGTTCTACTAAAAAATCTAGAGTTTACGCCTTTTATAGAATTTGAAAATCAGTTCAAACGGCCATAAAACAGCTAGTAACGGCTAGTTTTAGGAAAGTTCGGACGTCCGAACTTTCTCCTCTGCGTCCGAACATTTCTGGGGAAAATAATGTTCATGTGAACAGTAATACTGTTTACAGTGTTGTTCAAAAGTTTGGATGACCGAACTTGGCCGTCTGCGTTCGAACTTCTCTGTAAAAATAGTGGCACTATTCACGTACTGTTCATTGAACAGTTACTGTTTATGTACTGTTCACGTACTGTTCATTGAACAGAGTTGCTGTTCACAAAACAGAAATTATTGTTCACAGCGGGAAATTTCGGACGTCCGAACTTTGTCCTATGCATCCGAACTTTGCATCCGAACTTTTGATACCTTGTCAAAACATATCCAAATCATTTCAAAATAAGTTGGAAAATATTTTAGCCTCAAAGATAAGTCATTAAAGACATTTTAAGTGCAAAAACTATTTATGAAAACTTGATAATTTAGGTAAGTTCAAAACCATTGAAACCATTTAAATCAAGTTTTGTGCTCTCAATTGCAACTCATAGATTCCAAGGCTTAAGAGTGTAGGGATTACAAAGTTTACCTATTAACCACATGTAACCTACACTTCATGTCTTCAAAGCCTTCATTCATCTTGAACAAACTCTTCAATCTTTAATCACTTTGGCATATTTGAGTTGTTTTTGCATTGCTAGCTCCAAGGCAATGAGACTTGCTTCCTTCTCAATACAAAAATCCTTTCACACAACATACAAGCATATTAGTCCTTATCAATATTTTTCATAAATCAAAACTAATCAAACCTACATGATTTGCCCTTAGGGCTAACAGTATTTATAAACAACTTGTATCATTTTACATCCCCAAAATTAGTACACGAGCATGCAGTGTGACTCTTGAAATTTGTGTCAATCATATAATTGTAGATGTAATTGATGGGACTCATATTCATGTAAAAGTATCTAGAAATGATGCAGCAAAATTTTGTGGAAGAAAGGATTAGCCAACTTAAAATGTTATGGCAGCTTGTGATTTTTATACTAAATTCACATATGTACTGTTGGGGTAGAAGGGTATTGCACATGACTCTTGAATTTTGAAGAATACATTAAGTAAAAAAGATAGTCTTAAGATACCTCGAGGTAAACTCATAGATATATTAAGTGTTTCTAAGGCTATGAACACATGATCTAACTTCTTTATTACTTCATAACATTATAAGAAAATAATATTTAGTGGATGCAGGATTTATGTTTAGGAGTGGACTCATTACACTCTTTAGAGGAGTTTGCTATCACCTAAAAGAATACTCTACCAAACCACCTAAAAATGTTAAGGAGTTATTTAACCTGCATCACACATCACTTCATAATATAATTGAAAGAGCGCTTGGAGTACTCAAGAAACATTTCCCTATCATTAGTAGGGGAGAAGCTGGTAGGGGTGTGAATTCAGTTTATTCAGTTTGGTTCGATTTTACTGTTTGATTTTTGGTTTGGTTCGGTTCCAAACCCCCAAAAGAAATAACCGAAACAGAGGAGTTCAAGATTGTACTGCTATAGCCTACTGCATTCAAATTGAAGTCAAATACATTGACCATTCAAATAATATCCTTCAAATAACATCCTTCAAATTTAAAATACACAATGTCAATCAAAAAATGTCCTTCAAATTTAAAATATATAAACATCATCACACGCTTCATGATCTCCAAAACAAGAAAAGGGGGAAAAAAACCTCTATATCCAACTCAAATAGCAACTCAACATCAAATAACAACTCTGTCTCCAACTCAACATCAAAGAGCACCTTTGTCTCCAACTCCTCCAATAGCAAACATGTCCTACAACACAATTTTCATTTTATCTTAATATTAAATTCGAATTGCAATTGTATCAATACATTTTACCTTAAAAGCTTGATCTTCAAAGGTCCAAAATGGTTGAGTCATGAGCAAAGCTTGTAAACTATGACAAAGAATTGAAAGAGAAAGTCAAATAATATTGCAAAATATAAAATAAGAAAGAAAGAAAATTTTTACGAGAAGAATGTAAACGAAGTAGTGCTAGACAACACAAAATTACCAAAATCCATTATTTCAAGAGTATGATTATCTTCTTCAATGGTAACTGGATTGGCTTCATTTCTCAACCAATCTTTGGCACACATGAGACGCTATACCATCTTAGGGGTCAAAGAACTCCTAAATGTGTCAAGAATACGCCCTCCCACATATTAAAAGCTTATTCGGAAGTGACTGTGGAAACAGGAATAGCAAGAATATCACGAGCCATTTGAGAAATTATAGGAAATCTTGGGGCATTGAACTTCGACCACTTCAAAATGTCAAATCCATCATCATCCCTTTTGCTTTCTTCTCCAATGTGCTTATCCAATTCATTTTTGTTGTCAACACCTCCAACTTCACTAATGAAAATATCATACTCACGTCTCGTGTCCATATCAAAATTTCTCCTATTCAATGGTGATCCGGACGAGTCTTTGTTATGGTGATTGGAAATTGAAGCAAACGATGTACTTGAAGACAAATGCAATGATGATGTTTTGGGTACTTGACTTGCATTTACTTTCTTATACTCATCCAATAATTCATAAATTCCTTACTTTACCTTCCTCGCAATGTCTGTGTATTCGGGATACATTCTAATAATCACCCACTCAACATAATTAATTTAAACCGGGGATCAATAATGACTGCATAAAAAATAACGAAGTTCATATTTTCATTATTCCCCCAATACTTGTCAAACTTAATTTTCATTCTCATTGCCATTTCACTCAACTCCAAATCATCGCCACTTTGCCATATTCTCAACAGTTTCACCACGTCACTAAGTTCATGAAGAACTTGATTAGAAGTTACATAGAATGCCCGAAATTTGCAATGTGAGTTCATAAAAATGTGACAAAAACTTCACAAAACGTGATACATTACACCAATCCTCCTTACTAGGTAGCCTACTACAATCCTCTCGTGTCAAATCAAACTTGTAATGTGGGTTCGTATCTTCAAGTCTTTCAAATGATTTTACAAGTGTCAATACAGTGTCTAACATCAAATAAGTAGAATTCCATCTAGCAAAAAGAAGGATTCTAGAGTGCAAGAATACTTCATTCTTACCTTCTTTCGAGTCTCTAGCCTTTGGATTACCAGTTTCCTGACTGATTGCTACTCAAAAACTCTCAGCAACCTCAAGGCCTACAGAATGCAGTAACACAATCGTTTAGTAACGATACTGATAACTTAATCGTTAACTAATTGCTACCAAGCCCCTCCTCACTTATTCTAATTATACTAACTCCCTTAACTAAGTCTTCTTAAAAAAAACCAACTTCTAAATAAACCAATTTAAGTCTGGCATAAGATATCTAATATTTGAACCTACTAAAACCAGGTATTACCCGTGGTGTGCCAAGCCAATTTGCATCTTAATAGGCAGAAACAATAAGATATTTTGTAGAGGCATATTAAATACAAACACCCCACAAGAGATGCCTAGATCTATATTTTGTGAAAACTTCTTACCAAAATATTTTCAGTTTGAACTCATTACTACCACTGCTATTTGATGAACCATATACTTTTGAGACCTGTTCTGAGAAAGATACATTTTGGACTCCTATTTGGTAGAACTCTCTCTGGATTATTTAAAGTTCTTGATTATAATTTTTTTAATAAGTAAAAAAATACTCGTAATAATCTTAGCAAATTTGATAAAAGATCAAGGATGAGAAAATCTTTCTTGGTTATTCTTCTAACAAGAAAACTTACAAAATCTATAAAAAGAGAACTATGAGGGTGGAAGAATCTATACATGTGAGTTTTGATAAATTTAACTTTGATCATGTAGGAAAAGATGAATATAATGTATATAATTCAAAGAAATATGAACATAAGATACCAAATGATAGGAAAAAAAAAAAAAGAACAACTTCTTTCTCTATTAATGCCTAAGATAGACCTCCTCCAAGCATGAGGTAGTCAGGACCTTCAATGAAGTGGCTCAACTAACCTTCTTCAATGCTATTTAATGCTCTTAACTCTATAAGAATCAAGAACGACTAAAGAGATTGAAGGAAAATAGGAGAAAATGGGATAAATTGAACCCTTGAAGAAAAGTCTCAATTTGAAAGCCTAATTTCTAACATAAGTTCCAAGAACTGATTGATTCAAGTAGGAAATAGGATCATAATGATAGTAGATGAAAGATCAAAAACAAATTCAAAAAAAGAACCTAAGATTGGAACCCAATCACTGGACCCCTTCGAAGGAAACAAGGGATCTTCAAGAACCCTTGGGAGAAAATCTAGCAAGAATTCTTGAAATGGAGTTATTCCAACATACGGAAGATTAACCATTGATTACTCATCAAGAGAGAATTATTATACTCTCAAGAAGAGAATAAATCCTTGGTTTCTCTCAAGAAGAAGAAGAGCTCAAAAGCTGGAAATTTATTTGAATACTTAAAAAATCATTGATAACTTATGAGGTTTATCCCAAAATGGGATATATATGCATGCCAAATCCTCCTCTTCCTCTTTAACATTGTCACTTTCTTAAAACTTTTCATTTCTTTGAGGAATTTCTCTTCTTGTTCTCCATACACTATCTACATCAAGAATTAGTTCCATCCTTTTGAGAGACTCATCAGTGTATATCTCTCCACTCTCGATGCCTAGTCCTCTTCCGGGAAATTTGATTTGGAAATGCTTGAAGATCTTAGCAAGTTACCTTTCATAAGGCAAGGCCTTATTCCCCATCCTCCTTACTCCCATTATGTGTCTCAAAGCCATATATTCAAAGTGAGGATTAAGAAGGAAGACATCCAAAGAGTGCATTCTGAACTCGTTATAGGCACTACTAGTTTTTGGTGATGCCTTTCGATTTGACAAATGCTCCAGCGGCGTTCATGAAATTAATGAATTAGATATTCAAGTTATTTCTAGATAAGTTCATTGTTGTCTTCATTGATGATATCTTAGTGTATTCCCCCTTTGAGGAAGAACATGTTAAACACCTTCAAATCGTATTACAGACACTAAGGGAGAAGAAACTTTGGCTAAACTTAGCAAGTGTGAATTCTTGTTGAAAAGAATAACATTCTTAGGACATGTAATATTAGATGTGGGAATATCAGTTGATGCTAAGAAAATTGAGGCTGTGGTAGATTGACCAAGATCTACTAATATTACTGCAATACATGGCTTCTTAGGACTAGCTAGCTACTATCGAAAGTTTGTAGAGAATTTTGCAAGGATTGCAACACCCCAGACTCGGTTGACACAAAAAGGTGTAAAATTTATTTAGAGTCCAGCTTGTGAGGAGAGTTTTCAAATACTAAAACAAAAATTGGTTATGGCTCCAATCCTTCCCTTGCTAAACAAATCGGGGAGATATACGATCTACGGTGATGCTTCAAAGAACGGTTTAGGATGTGTTTTAATGTAAAACAATCACGTGATCTCGTACGCATCATGACAATGGAAGCTTTCTGAACATAACTGCTCAATGTATAATCTTGAGTTGGTAGTAGTCATCTTTACCTTGAAGATTTGAAGGCACTATTTGTATGGGGAGCATAACAAAGTATTTAATGATCATAAGAGTCTGAAATATATCTTTACATAGAAAGAATTAAATATGCAGTAGTGTTGATAGCTAGAGTTACTTAAAGATTACAATCTGAAAATAAAACTATCATCCCGAAAAGGCTAACAAGGTTACTAATGGCCTAAGCCACAAAATCATAAGAACTCTATCAGTGTTGATCACTCAACAGAGCAGCAAACTTTTGAGCAAGAAAAGTTAGGGATCGAGACAGTAGAGTCAAATAAGAAATGCTTAGCAGCTTTGGAGGTACAACTAAGCTTAATTGATCACATCAAAGTTGCTTAAGAAAAGGACGATAAACTAGAGAAATTAAAAGGATTTGTGATAAAAAGTCCTCAAATTGACTTTAGAATTCATGATGATGGGAGTTTGTAGTTTCATGGAAGACTTTGCTTACCTAAGAGTTCAAAAATACAAAGAAGAGTTTTGAGTGAGCCTCATAACTCGAAAATTTCTATCCATCCCAACAAAATTAAAATGTATCGACACCTAAAACAACCTTTTTGGTGGAGTGGAATGAAATGAGAGATAGCATAATACATGTTTAGATGCTTAGTTTTTTAGCAAGTAAAGACAAGGTATCAACACCTTGGGGGTTTGCTTAAGTCGTTAGAGATACCTGTGTGGAAATGGGAGCATATCACTATGGATTTCTTCATAGGGTTACCTAAAACGAAGATGGAAAAGATAACGTTTGGGTGGTGGTGGATAGGTTAACTAAAACTACTCACTTCTTACCTATGAAAGTTACAACTAGCATGAACGAATTAATTAAGTTGTACATGGAGTTGATAGCCTGGCTACATGGTCCCTGTAAGTATCGTATCTGATAGGGATCCCCAATTTATTTTCAATTTTGGAAAAGTTTTAGTCAAGTAATAGGGACTACACTTGCTATCAATACAGCTTTCTACCCTCAAATGAATAGGCAATCTAAAAGAACAATTCAAACCTTAGAAGATATGTTGTGAGCCTATATCTTTGATTTTAAAGGAAGTATTACCAGGCGTCCGAGTATGCCTTGAATGACAAGCTAATAGAGTAAATGCTAACTTGACATATGAGGAGAATTATACGTAAATGATGGAATGAAGTGTAGAGCTTAGAGAAAATAGATTCCAATGTGTGAAGTAGTTTGGAGAGACCATGGGATTGGGGAGGCCAGCTAGGAAATGCTAGAGTTCTTATGCAGAAAGTACCCAGTGATACTAGGTATGCTTTTGCATTTTGAGGATGAAATTATTTTTAAGGAGGGTAAAATGCAATACCCCACCTACTAAACTTATTGTAATTAGGATTTTAAAGAACCTCGAACAAAGAATTAGCTTTCAAAACTTAGAACTGAGGGTCGAAAGGTCTCAAATCGATACTGATGATTGTAGAGAGTTAGTGATGAGTTATAAGGCTTAGAATTCATCAAAATATAAAAATTTCATAAAAACAAGCATGAAAAATAGAAAGTCAACCTACGCGACAAAACCAAAGAATAAATCAGTAATTTAAGTTATGTGTTGGTCCTAAGGGTATATCATGTAGTTTTGATTAATGACAAACATTAATGTAGGCTAACTTGAGTAATCATTATGACATAAGATTTTTGGATTGAAGAAGCAAGGAGATCTCATTGCCTTGAAGCTAAAAAGAGACAAGAACATCCCAAGTGAGGCTAAAAGCTTGAAGATTGGAGTAGATGTTAAGTTATTGAAGGTTTTGAAGATCCAATAGTGTAGGAGTTTGGTCTTTCAATAGATATATCTGTAAACCCTACACCATTTTCAATTTGGAATCTATGCATTGCATCTTGAAGCACAAATCCTACAATTTTAGCCTGAACTTTGGTTTTAAGCCTGAAAGTGATTTATGACCTTTAAAGAACAATGTTTTTGGTCATGAATTTTTGGTAAATTTCTCTTTGAACGCTTTATCTTATGTTTCAAATGCTTTATAGCTTGATTAGATTGAGTTTCAATTGGTTTTGCAAATTCTTGAAAAGTTTGGGTTTTGTATCACCAATTTGGATATCAAAACTTGGTATGCATTGTTAGATTTCCAGAGAAATTCAAACGACCAATTCAAACTTGGATATCCAAATTCAGTGAACTGAATTGATCTATAAAGCATACTAAACAAATAAATTTGAATGGCCAAAAGCGAAAAGTGAAGTGGCACTTCATTTGTTTCTTATCAACTAACTTGTTGGGTAATTTCTGTCCTTATCTTATATTCTCTTTGTTTATTCAATGTTTTCTTGATAAATAAAACCCTTTTGGTAAGGGTGAGCCTTGATTTGTTAAGTTAAAGAGGTTATTGGTGTACTAGTGGGTGAGCCTCTTTTGTAATTTAGTGAATTGAGAATTTAGTGAATTGGTTAAAATCCTTGAGTATGGGCTCAAGTTAGTGGATGTAGATATTGAAGAGATCGAAAAAATATCAATATTGTGCATTTCTTTGTATTTATTGCTTGCATTAATTTGTGATAGTCTTATTTTATCTTGTAGTAGTTGCTATTCGTTGTTGTTTCATTAATTGCTTATCTTCTTCCAACTACTTTTTTCAAGACACACTACTCCTTGGAGGTTGTGATTTTCAAAAAGATATTTCATCAAAGAATAGTTTTTGAAAAATTAGCCAAAAACCTAATTTTCTCCCTCGTAGGTTCTTCATTAAGAAATACCTTACCAAGAAAAATAAGTCTAAAATACTTAAAAGAAGGCTTTTAAAGAGAGAGTACCAAAAATACCCTTAAAAATGCTAAATGGTACTATAGTAAAGGAAAGGAAAATTTGTCACTTTAGACTCCAAACTGACCATCCATTTTTGCCTCTCATTTAACTCCATTAGGGTTTCTAATTTTAGAAACTTCTATTTTTTGGAAAGAAATATGTTTGAACTTTATTTCAAAACCCAATAAGTTTCAGTAAAAAGTTTAAATAATTGAAATGGTTTTGGAAAATAAATCATGCACATGAGCATAGTATATTAAGAAACTTGCATAGAAATATTAAAGGCAGATGGTGAAAATTTGACTAGTTAATCAAACTACAAATTTGGTAAGGACATATAGTCGTTTCAGAATTATGTTATTATTAAATCTAAAACTCCATCCCAACTTGTATCATTTATGAATAAAAAGCCCAACGACACTACTTAGTTGGTGTTTGAGCGATGTCTAATGACACCCTAAATGGGAATTTGGATGACAGAACAATTTCCTCAGAAATTGGAGACGTACCGCGCACTATGCAAGGCTTGATGTCAAGTCTAGACTTTATGACTGGTACTAAGATATCAGTGAGAGTTGATGACCAGGGAGAGGATCAGGCTAACTGGAAGCCACATTGGGTTCCCATATGGCACTTACGAGTTCAGTTCCTAATTTGGCAACAAGGACAAGAGATTGGCTTAAACCTAGGTTTGAGGTCTGAGGATTGAGCTAGTATGTTCCCTATCGATCTAATCCTCTAAGATTAATGTGAACTGTAGATGTGCACAAAGATTATGTGTTAGGCAGGTTATGACTTAGGATTTTAGGTAACTCCTGATGAGCTCGTGTCAGGCTAATAGAAATGTCAGAGTGAATAGAGGGACATAGAGTTATATAGGTTATCCTATCCTAAACTTGGATGAATTCTGTGTGGGAGAAAGGAAAATCCTTTCTATCATCCTGTGTATGGAAAAAGTTACTTTTACATACTTAGCATGGTTTTTACCTTCTTGAAAATTTGGGTCATGGTGTGTGTTGAGCAAGCAATTTGTATGAGTTTTGACTGACTCAATTCAACACCCAAGGCCTCTCATGGACTTTCTTTACTTCCAAGAAAAGAAACTATACAATTTTATAAAAGAAAATTTTTTTGAACATTTTACAGTTTCCTGCATATATGTAAAGCATTTTCATGGACACACTCACACGCACTCGGACTTAAGTTTTCTAGCTCACCCTCTTTTAATAACACATTTTCAAATAGCCTAGAACTAGAGGCGAACTAGTAATACATCTGGATTAGATTTGTCTGGTGTTCCCTATGATTTGTCTTGAGAGTTTTTGTTAGACTATGTCAGTTTGAATATGTTGTACTATCTTATTTGACTAGATCCATAGTTTAAATCTTTTGATGTACTTGCTTATGAATAATATTATTACTATTAAAACTCCAGAAAATTATGTAAGGCTAGAATCTAGAGTTGAAAGGCACACATGTATCCTACTCAACCCTAGTGAACCCTAGTAGACGGATTGGGGGTGCCACAACTTATTCTTTGCAATCAATTGTGTGATTTGAATGTCTTGAACTATTAATTATCGACTTGACATTCCATGTTTGTTCTCCCTCTTTAGATTTGAGAAATGAAGAATTGGGATAGAGCGTTCACAATTCATAGGGATTGTCCTACATATAAGAATACAAAATTTTGCTGATTTTGAGATTGAAAATTGGGGGTTCTTGTGGTTATTGCATCAATAGGGGAAATTGAAGGAGTAAAGATGCTAATTCAACTAACCTAAGGGTAGTAACTTGATAACTTGTGAAAGTGGTGAGGTTGAATTGAAGAATCCTAACTAGGGCAAGGATAAGAACTCTAATTAACCGTATTCTAATCCTATACATTCTTAAATCTAGGGGAATTCTCATTCAAGTGTAACCTTCCTTATTGAGTCTTGACAACTAATTTTCTTAAGTTAATATTTAGTTTAACTAGATTGTTTTTAATTAATTATTTTCTTAATTGAATTTGTACTCTAGATAATAGAATTATAGTGAGTAATAATATAATTGATCATCCCCATGAAATCGACACTTAATCTTCATCGCCACTATAGCATTCCAGAGCGTTGTTACCCTTGCCTTAGTTTGTGTGCTGAATTGTGATATTATAGTACCGGGAATAACAAAACACGTCAAGGAATAGCTCTATTATTCGAGACTCATATAGGCTTGTGTTTGAGCATGTTTTGCTCGGAAGCTTCATTATATAAGTCGTGTTGAACATGCGAGTTACGGTCTGTTCTTTGGCAAGGGATGTTGGTCATACTCCTATAATTTTAGAATGTGATGCTTTGTAGGTTGTTTGTAAGCTAAATTTAAGTCATGAAAACTACTCGAATCTGAGTCATCTTTGTCAAAGTGTGAAGGATTCATTTCTCAGTTAGATATAACTGCCATACCACACGTTCCCTGTTCTTGTAATGCGTACATTACTTGCTTGCTCAGAGGGGCCTTTCACTTGTGTCTTACCAATAATGGTTGGGAGATGACCCTTACAATGTACTATCTGTTTCTTTAGCAGATTTTTCTGTTTCTTTTAGTGCAATCTTTACCTTTGTTTCCAAACAAAAATAAATAAATAAATAAGTTGGTCATTTAATTTTGAGAGAAAGACTTAAAGGTATTTCAGAAGCTTATAAGTTTTCGTGGTAAAATATTTTCAGAAATGAGTTAGCAAAATAATTAGATTGTTGATTTAAACTAAAACTAAAAAACGGGAAGAAAAAGAATATTCCTTCATGTAGAATCATTTAAAAACATATTTCCAAGATGAAAATATTCGGACACTCACTTGCATCAAAACAATTTTCAAACATAATCACGAAACCTGTAAAATCTTTTCAATCATCGTTCTCATAAAACTACTTTGATTATTCGTAGCCATTTATCAACTAATTTTAATCTTTCACGCTAAAACCATGGGGGATTACATTAAATGATTATTAAAAAATTAAATGACGTTTATTAATTAACAAACTACCCTAAAGATTTATGTCTGATTAATAAACAACCCAAAACCAAATAAAACCAATTAAATAAGAATGGGACAAATTCGAAACTTTAAAACACATAAGCAATACCCAAGCATGCCCCAGGAAGAACATATCAGTGGTGAATCCAAAAGGCGGGATTGGTGGCGCCCCCTCTCTCAACCATTTTAAAAATCTCTCTTAAAATTAGTTTAGTTAAGTTTACTAATTGGGCTTAAAATAACCAAATAGTATTTTTGTTGTAACCAAATAAATATTAGAGTAAGTGATTATTTTTAAAAACATTGTTTTTCTTTTAAGTTTTAATGTCTTTGGGTCATGACTTCTCTATTTTTATTTTTAGACTATATTAGACACTCCTAACTTGGCCCTTGGTTGAATACTTATGGGCTTTACTTTATTTTTCATTTTCGAACCCAAATTGGGCTGGTTAATACTAATACATTATCTTTTAAGGGAAAAAATTAACTATTAGCAATCTGTTATGAATTTGTTAGCGCGTAGTCGTCGTCGTCGGCACAAAGAAATCGTAATACTAATATAGAGAACTTAATAAAGAAACTACAATATAGAAAATAGGAAAAACTATAGATAGAAAACAGAGAAAAAGAACACAAGAGTTTTATTGATTCTCTGAGAGTAAATCAATGAATGAATGAGTGTATATAATACATTAGTCTAAAGCCCTATTTATAGGGTTCAGGGGTACATATCAATAAGAAGATGTAGAGGGTAATCAGAAGAAAAATCCTATTACTAATAGAAGATATGATAGAATTCTTCCATCTATCTTCTGGATAGTTGGAATATCTCTATAACTCTGATATTGGATTACCTATTTGATATCAGATAATAGACATCCACAATATTAATTTCATAACACTCCTCTTGGATGTCCATTGCATAAGAGTATGCCTCGTTAAAACCTTACTAGATAAAAAATCCAGAGGGAAAAACTCTAGTGAAGGAAAAAGAGTACACTACTCTTTATGCAATATTTACTCCCCCCTGATGAGATAATCTTTTGAGATTTCTTAACCAATGCTTTCCAATCAAATGTTGCAATTGGTAAGGTCTTAGATTTGTCAAATAATCAAATGATCAAATTCATTACACATCAATATCACATCTCTTCTGGAGTTCGTGAGTAAAAATATACTTTATCGTATCTCCTTAGATATATTCCAAACTCTATTATCATATAACAATATAGTTGGAATTCCTTCTTAGAGGATATAGATTTATCTCGAATATATTAATTATGATCACACATGTTCTCAACCAACATCATAAATTTATATTTCTTCAACATGAATTGAAGATGTGGTTGTGATAATCAACACATGCTTATAAATACATGATTTATGTGGATCATATAGGTAACTTATACCTAGAATATCAATCTCAACAGGAGTTGAATTTTCTCAATATTTGAGATAAACTATCTCAAGGAGATATCAAAAGGCAAACTTAATGCCATTTCAAAATTTATTGGGTAGAGAAGAACTAGAATATATATCTACTTGCACGCGAACAAGTATATTCATGCACTCAATTGTAGAATTATGGTACTTCAAGACCAAATAGTTCTTCATTATCCTTAAATAGATATATAGGGTTTCACTATAATAACCCAATATACATTGATGTGCTATATCAATGTGAAACATCTTCAGGATGTTCAATCAAATTAAAATATTGATCATAATACTTGCTCCTCTAAATTCTTCAGGAAAAATATCTTGATCATCAAATCTTTTTCTCTTTTGAGGATTTTATTTTCAAAATCAATAGATCAATCACGCTTCAGACATGTATCAAAATCATGTGACTATATAATTTATATATTTGTCCTGCTGGGATATCTATCCAAATAAAAATATCTATAGATATGATGTTATATTGACTAACTCTACGGGAGTCAGACAAACAATCAATATGCAATTTTATGCAAATAAATAAATTTTGAACTTTCAGTTCATTAATGCTCGTGCATAGATCAAGATAATGAAGGTCATAAATGATATCCTCTTTAATTGATGATTTTCTCCCCCTAATGTGGAGAATACTATGCCAATCAATAGATTGTACAATAAGGATATCTTCTAATAAAGAAATACGTATAGAAAGTATAGCTACATATAAAATTTTCAACATATATGGACATATTCGATCATTCTTTTAATAAGAATTCACTAATATAATCTCATTATATTCTACAGGAACAATTATATACTTCAAGCATATCGAGTCCATCAGGGACTTCAAATATAAGTATTATTATCAAATGATAGTAAAGATAAACACATATTAAGTGTTATTATACACTATCATATCTACCGCTAGAAATATATTTCTTCGTTAACAGCGCCAGGTCTTACGAATGAATAATACGCCATAACTCATGGCAAATATTCACTTTTGTAGTTCACATTTTACAAGCAAATATTAATTGCTATCTCTTTGGGATTACACTTCAGGTGTATAATTCGTGCTGGGAATACATGTACACTACAAGTTTACTTGTGAATAGTTTAAACTATTCATATTTCTCATGCGAACTTTATCATTTTGAGTTTGCAGACCTCGATTTGGTAATCCTCATTCTGAATCAATATTTATGCGCATTAATATCTTTAACGTCATATACTTGTGCAGTTCGAGTATTTCCCAATCATGTTGAGATCTCATCATTGTCAAAGTTTTCAGGTACCTGAATTTCTTCTGGAAATAATATATCAATGATGGTTTGGAGAAAAATTCTGCTGGAATTTAAATCTCATCAACTTAACATATATGATCATCTTAAATCTTTGCTCCAGTGAGGAGTTTGTATCCTTGGAACTGACTTATCTACCACATTTCAATTGTCTCAAATTTATTTGTCGTGATAGATTATCCTTCAGGGATATCAAATATATTAGGAGCATTCTTTGCTGGATATTGGTCAATTAATATACCTGGCTATATAAATTATCCTTTGAACTTCTGGTTCAAAGTATCTTCTATGAGGATCAAAATAGAAGATCAAGATGAGACATAAACTAATATATTTATCCGGCCTCATGTTTTCTCCTCTTTATGTTGGGGCAACATATTCAATATTAACAAAATATGAATCTCCCCCTTGAGATTCGCTCCCAACATATTTGATAATCTCTTTGAGAACATATCTCATTAACTTTGTGGTGGAGCAACATACGTAGTGCATCTCTAAATTTAAATTAAAATATTTAGTTTCTGACCACAAACCAACTACTATGAGGAGAATCAAAATGTGTTGGCAAAATATGAAATAAGTGTAAATATATCACAGTCATGAACATTCTGCAGGATGCTCAATATCTCAATATAACAAATATTATTTGGACAAATTATGTCTTTGGGAGAATGTTAAAACATGAGCTAATTATCAATAAATTGTGCAAACTGCAGGTTGCAAATACAAGAAGAATATACATATGACTATTTGTTGATGCATCAACTAATACTTTCTCCAATTCATCCCAAAATAACACATTCAACCTCAAGTGATATTGGTAAATTTTAAATAAAACAAGCAGCACTTATAAATTCGTCATATTATGAAACTTCCGATTCCATAATAAATTCATAATCATTTTTCGTATTTTAATGATTTGGGATGGTCAACCGATCATGTCAACTAATAAATTATTTATCAGTAAACTTCAAGTTTACTTAATATTGCATCTCAATTTCATAATTCTATGCAATATAAAGCAGGAGAGATGAATAGTGATATCTATAATTGACATATGTCATAATGGTAATGCATATGCCTTAAAAGTTCATTCATCCAATGTCTAAATATACTTATAATATAATCATTGTTCAAAAGTTTTACGAGACTATATAGAGAATGATGCATTACAACAATTGACCATTAGGTGAAGATCATGTAGCTCTTCTGGAGCCTTTAATCAATTAACTTTTCTAGAGTTTTGATCAACTAGTTCTTCTAGAACTTTGTATTACCATTTATACTTTGGACATATATTTTAAATTTTGTCCAAATAAATAACAAATATTGTTTAGACAAATTTGTATCTTCACCATTCTTGATCCAAAACAAACTAAAATAATATATAAATACTCTTTTTGGATATTCAAAAGAATTTGCTATATTTACATGTGTCATATCAATATTATCGACACAAGCATCATTACTATCAGTAGTATAATTTAGAAAAGTAAAGAAATATCAATAATTAATAGAGATTCATAACATGCTTAATGTACTACAGGTACGTGACAAACATTCATATTGCATCAATAACATGTTAGAATTCTTACTTTTCCTTTTTCCTTCTCATTATTTTCTCACTTCTGGTGAGTATCTATTCACTGAGAATTTAATGAGTCATTCTTATAGTATAATAACAAAGTGTATTTCTACTAGTTGCGACCAAAATCTCATACATAAATATATTATAATTTTTAATGTTATCAGCTTCAGGGAATGTCATAAAAATATTTGGTCGAGCATCAAAATATTTTATTAATGACTCATTCACTCTCAGAAGAAATAAATTTAAAATACTTCTAAAAATTTTTTCTCGATATTTCTAATTTAGGAGCATGTTAGAGATATGAGAAAGGAAAAATCTTTTATTCATCATATTACTAGTAATATTTCTCCTTATAACTTTAATTGAGGAGAAATTCTAAATGCAATAAAATTTTGCATACTGGTAGACATAAAATCTTGTAGGCACACTTATAACAAATCATAACTAGCATTTATATAACAATCATCTTCTGATGATTGTATATTTCATTCATAATTTGCTAGTAATCAAGTGGCTTGATGCTTTGTATTTTAAATGATATCTTCAGGACCCATAATATCCAGTTACATATATTCTGATCGCCATGATTATATGGATTATTCTTACCATATCCGCGTCTATGTTCACGGTTTTGAGCATGATCACGACCTCTTCCAGGGCCATAACCATTAGTTCTAATACATTTACTTACAGATTTAAAGTAAATTGTGCTTTTGATAGAATGACCATCTTCTGGTGGTCAAAATTTTCTTTTAGATCCTTCCACAAAATAAGTGGATCTTTTACGATAAGATATTCCGTCTTTAGATCCTCATGGAAATTATGGCGGAGAAAAATCATGGCTTTTATGCGATTTTGAGATAATTATACATTATTTTAAACAATGTTGTCTGCCAGACCCATTATATCTCTATAAATTTGAGTATCTAGTGTCTATGACATATAGTTCATTCTTTAAATATCAAGAGAAAAAAACAAGTTTTGAAATATTTGCCATGAGCATTCAAAGGTAGAAAAAATACCTCTTTTTTTCTCTTGATTAAGCTCTTAACTTCGGTGGCAGAGACTCGTGCTGATAACGTGTTATGAATTTATTGGCGTGCAGTCGTTGTTGGCACAACGAAATGGTAATACGAATATAGAGAACTTAATAAAGAAACTACAATATAGAAAATAAGAAAAACTATAGAGAGAAAGAACACAAGAGATTTATTGATTCTCTGAGAGTAAATCAATGAATGAATGAGAGTATATAATACATTAGTCTAAAACCCTATTTATAGGGTTCAGGGGTACATATCAATAAGAAGAGGTAGAGGGTAATCAGAAGACAAATCCTATCACTAATAGAAGATATGATAGAACTCTTCCATCTATCTTCTGGATAGTTGGAATATCTCTATAACTCTGATATTGGATTACCTCTTTGATATCAGATAATGGACATCCACAATATTAATTTCATAACACAATCCACTTTTTTAAAAGTAGGCTGATTATTGCTTAATAATGAAAAATGAAAAAATTATAATGAAATTTTAAAAAAGAAGAGGAAGAAAAGTAAACCGAGAGTTTTAGAACCGAACTAATAAAGAAATATCCTTGTGTCATTGAATAGAGTAGATGCTCCTGACCCTCTCTATCGCCCGCGAAAAGGACCATCCTCGCAAGACAATTTCACTGTAAGTTGATTGAACTTCTTGCAAGCTATTTACCAATTTGCTTTTACGGAAACCAGTAACTTAATCTAATACTTTATCTGCTATTAAGTATTTTTAGGTTATGATGAAAGAAACAATAGATTCATTCTTCAAGAAAACACCTCAAGAAGTTAGTTTTGGAACTTTTCTGATGGTTGTACTTCATAGCCTATGTGTTTATTCTTAGCTTTTGCAGCTTTTTCTACTGTATTATTTAATGAAAATGTTCGTATTCCAATGCTTACGGGTGATAATTACTCTGACAGGAAAGATAAATTACTTCTAACTTTAGGGTGTATGGATAAGGATCTGACACTTTGTGAGGACGAATCACCCGTCCCCACGGAATCAAGTATGCCAGAGGTTAAAATTGCTTATGACCGGTGGAAAAAATCTAATCGCATAAGTTTAATGCTCATTAAAACCCATATTAGTAAAAGCATTAGGGATTCAATCGTTGATTTCACTAAAGTCAAATCTTACATGGAGGCAATTAATGCCCAATTTGTGAGTTTTGACAAAGCCTTAGCCAGCACTTTAATGAAGAAGCTTTCTAGTATGATGCTTGATAAAGGCAGATCTATGCGTGAGCACATTATGGAAATGAGGTGTTAGCCCTAAGGGCAAATCATGTAGATTTGATTAGTTTTGATTAATGACAAACACTGGTATGGACTAATTAATATGTTACTTGTGTGATAGGATTTTTGGATTAAGAAGCAAATAGTTATCATTGCCTTGGAGCTAAAAATGCTAAGGACAACTCTAATATCAAGGATATATAGCATGTCCTATGGATAGAATGCTTTGAAAACTCTAGTGTAGGGTTACACTTGCTTAATAGGTATATTTTTGTAAACCCTACACTTGTTGTTGAGGGAATCTATTGAATACATAAGAAAGCGCAAAACTTGTTTTTTGAATCATAAATGGCTTTGAGTAAAATCTTAATGATCAAGTGCATTGGCAACATTTTTTGAGTTTAAAAGAGTTTATATGATTTATCTTTTGATATAAAATGATTTCAAACACTTTGAGATTGATTTTCAAATGTTTTAGCAAAATTTGGAAAGTTTGGACGCAAGTTTGGACGTCCAAACTGTGACATGGTTACTATTTTTCCAGAGAAGTTCAGACGAATGAGGCAAAGTTCGAACGTCCGAACTTTTCCAGACAACATGTCATAGTGATGTTCGGACGCAGAGGAACAAGTTTGGACGTCCGAACTTCCCTGAAACTAGTCGTTACTAGCCGTTTTATAGCTGTTGAAACTGATTTTTAAAATCTATAAAAGCCATAAACTCCAAAATTTTTGTAAGTTTTCAATCCCTGAGAAATCTTAACTGTTAGCCCTAAGGGCAAATCATGTAGGTTTGATTAGTTTTGATTTATGACAAACTTTGATGAGGACTAATATGCTTGTATGTTGTGTGATTGGATTTGTTGATTAAGATGGAAGCAAGTCTTACTTCCTTGACTCAAGGAGTGCTAAGGACAACTCAAGTGTGATCAAGGATCAAGAATGGTGAGCATTTTCTATGGATTGAAGGCTTGAAAGACTCTAGTGTAGGTTTACACTTGCAAAATAGGTATATCTTTTGTAAACACTACACTTGTTTGTTTTGGAATCTATTGAATGCATAAGAGAGCATAAAACTTGTTTTTGAATTTTAAATATCTTTGAATGAACTTTTGATTAATAAATGTGTTTTTAAGTCTAAAGTGATCTTAAGTAAACTTTTTATGATCAAAGAGTTTTGATAATGATTCTTGAATCTAAAAGTGATTAAACAGTTTACTTATTCATGCAAAATATTTTCAAACTTATTAAAGTTACAATTCAAATGATTTTACCAAGTTTGAACATAAAAAAAAAATGGTTATTGTGCTTCCAGAGAAATTCGAACGCAAGTTAGAATGCAAGGAAAAAAATTCGATCGTCCGAATTTTCCTTGCCATCATGGTTACTGTTTTTTCAAAGAAATTCGGATGCAAGTTCGGACGCATGAAGAAAAATTCGGTCGTCCGAATTTTTCCAGAAAACATGTAACAGTAAAATTCGGACGCAAGTTCGGACGTACAAGAAGAAATTTGGTTGTCTTAATTTTCTGAAACTAGCCGTTACTAGCTGTTTTATGACTGTTAAAACTGATTTTTAAACTCTATAAAACATTAAACTCTAGAATTTTTGTAAGTTTGTGAATCTCTGAGAAATCTAATATTCTAAATTATTTGCAAACATCAAAACTCTCTTTTGTCTTGTGCTTTCAATTGATCATTCAAGATTCCAAAGACAACAAACTGAAGAAGTGCTACATTGTGTAATCATCCACCAAGAAGTAGTAACATCTCATCCATTCGTCATTTTATTCTATTTTCTACTTGCTCAATACAAGGTTATCTTGTGACGTAAAATCCTTTTGATAAGGGTGAGCCATAGACTAGATTAATCAATGTTGTAGTGTAAAACCCGTGTGTGGGTGAGCCTTGGATTAGATTGGTCTTTAGTTTGTCTTTAGATATAAAATCCTTGTCTAAGGGTGAGCCTTATTTGTACAATTACAATAGAGGTTGTGAGAGTAAAACCATTGTGTGGTGAGCCTCTTATGTAATTGTTGAATTTGAGCATATAGTAGATTGTTTGAAATCTTTGAGTATAGACTCAAGGTAGTGGAGGTAGATCTTGAGGGATCGAACCACTATAATTACTTGTGTTCATTGCACTTGATTTGTTTATTTCTTTGTTATTGATTTGATCATTCTCTCATCAAGCCAAGTAATCTTAATTTGCACCAACTAAGTTTATAAAGAAAATAATTTTTGAAAAATTAGCCAAAGACCTAATTCACCCCTCTTTTAAGTCTTTCAATTGGTATCAGAGCAAGGGCTTCTTTGTGAGGTTTTACAACCTAGAAGTTAAGATCTTATGGCTAATATTTCAAGTTTACCTTATTTGGAAGGATCCTCCACAAATAGACCACTTTTGTTTAATGGAACAAATTATACATTTTGGAAATCTAGAATTAAGATATATATTTGTTCTATTAACTTTGATTTGTGGAATATTATTGAGAAAAGTCCTTATGTACCAATGAAAATGAGTGTTGATGGAACTAGTCAAGAACCAAAACACATAGATGAATTTGATGAGAATGATTCAAAGAAAATGACCTTGAATTATCAAGCTATGAACGTTTGAAGTTGTGCACTAGATGTAACTGAATATAATAGAGTTAGTGGATGTGATACTGCCCATGATATGTGGAGATTACTTCAAATAACACATGAAGGTACAAATCAAGTAAAAGAGTCAAAGCTTGCCATGCTAGTTAGAGACTATGAGTTATTTACCATGAAACAAGGTGAAAATATCAGTGATATGTTTACTAGATTTACTAACATTTTTAATGGTCTGAAAGCTTATGGAAAGAACTATACAATTGGAGAGTAAAACAGAAAAATCTTGGATGCTCTGCCAAAATCTTGGCAACCGAAGATACTTGCTATTGAGGAGTCAAAAGATTTAAAAACTCTTCCACTTGAAGAGCTCATTGGTTCACTGCTAACACATGAAATGAAGTTGAAAAGATTGAATGATATTGAAGATGAAGAAAAAGGAAGAAAAGGAGTTGTACTCAAGACTTCAAATCATTCAAGTGAACAAGAAGAATCATCAAGTGAAGAAGATGGAAACAGTGGAGAAGAAGAGATAGCTATGGCTGTAAGGAAATTCAAAAGATTCTATAAGAAAGAATTCTTTAAGAAAGGGAGAAAGCCAATTAAGAAGAGTGGACAGTCATCATCCTTCAAACCTCAATGTTTTGAATGCAAAAGTACAGAACATCTTGTGGCTGATTGTCCTAAAGTTTTGGAAAGGGAAAGAGATAACAAACTCAAAAAGAAATCCATCAAGAAAGGAAAGGAACTAGCAGGTACTTGGGATCAACAAGAAAGTGAAAATGATAGTGAAGGAAAAGCCAGCATATGCTTTATGGCAATTGATGATGAGGTACAATCTACACCTTCTATTTCTACTTATTATGATGAAGATATTGATCCTAATGATTTACTTGTTGGTACTTGGGATCAACAAGAAAGTGAAAATGACAGTGAAGGAAAAGCCAACATATGCTTTATGGCAATTGATGATGAGGTACAATCTACACCTTCTATTTCTACTTATTATGATGAAGATATTGATCCTAATGATTTACTTGTTGAAATGTATGGAGAACTGAAAAAGGCTTCAAAAAGGAATATGGAATTGAAAACCAAAATTAATAAGCTATTAAATGAGAATTCAAAATTATATTCTGAAAATGAAAAACTTCTTGAGACTACTAACTGTCTAAATTTAGAAAAAGAAAATTTAAATATAACCATTGAAAACATATCTCTTGAAAATAAAAATCTTTGTACAAAAATCATATCTTTAGAAACAATGCTTAGTGATCATGATATATTAAAAAAGAAAGTTAATGATCTTACATTATGCATTGAGAGATTTACAAATGGAAGAGAAAATCTAAATAAATTATTTGGTTATCAAAGATCATCATTTGCAAAATTTGGTCTTGGTTACACACATGAAAATTATGTTTCAAAATATAAAAATTCCAAAGCTAAAGAAACCTTTAATTCAATGCCTCTTACTTGTTGTACATATTGTGGTAGGCATGGACACAAAGTGTCAAAATGTTATCTGAAAAGAAAAATAGAAAATGGTGTTAAAACTATTTGGAGAGTTAAAGGAACTTTTACTAACCCCCTTGGACCCAAGAAAATGTGGGTCCCAAAAGTCACCTTAGCTAATCTTGTGTAGGGTCGTTTTGCTCCAAGATCAAGTGCCACTAAATGGTTTCTTGACAGTGGTTGTTCAAGACACATGACATGAAATGCCTCACTTGTTAGTGAACTTCAAGCAACAAGTGAAGGTTTTGTCACATTTGGTGACAAGAAGAAGGGAAGAATACCTGGAATTGGTAATATTGGTAATGGTTCTTTACCTCTTATCAAGCAAGTACTACTTGCTTAGTATTAGTCAATTATGTGACAATGGTTGCAAAGTTGAATTTAAATGTGATACACGTACTATTCTTGATAGTATGAGTAACAAGACCATTTTTATTGCCAATAGAGTTGGAAATGTGTATGTACTATATCTTGATGAACTTATTGCACATGATATTAAATATCTTGCCATTCATGATAATGATGGATATCTATGGCATAGAAGATTAGGTCATGTGAGTATGGAATTGTTGAACAAAATCTCATCACAAGAATTGGTTAGAGGACTGCCAAAAATGAATTTTGACAAAACTCGTATTTATGATGCTTGTCAATATGGAAAAAAATCAAAAACATTAAAATGGTTTCTACATCAAAACCTCTTGAACTTGTTCATATGGACTTGTTTGGACCAATGAGAACTACTAGTCTTGTGTGATAATTTTTGGATTATTGCCATGCAAGAAGAGCTAAATCAATTTGAAAGAAACAAAGTTTGGACTCTTGTTCCAAGGCCTCTTGATCATTCTATAATTGGTACAAAATGGGTTTTTAGAAATAAATTAAATGAACAGGGAGAAGTTGTTAGAAACAAAGCTAGGCTTGTTGCTCAAGGATTCAATCAAGAAGAGGGTATTGATTATGATGAAACTTTTGCTCCTGTAGCTAGACTTGAATCTATAAGAATACTATTATCCTATGCATGTTTTAAAGGTTTTAAACTATTTCAAATGGATGTCAAAAGTGCATTCCTGAATGGTTTTATTAAAGAAGAGGTGTATGTAGAACAACCACCTGGTTTTATTCATGAAAAGTTCCCTAACCATGTTTTCAAGTTAACCAAAGCCTTATATGGGTTCAAACAAGCTCCTAGAGCTTGGTATGAAAGATTGAGTGGATTTCTTCTTTCAAAAGTATTTTCAAAAGGAAAAGTTGACAAAACTTTATTTATAAAAACTTCTTCCACTAATGATCTCTTACTTGTGAAAATGTTTTCAAACTTATTAAAGTTACAATTCAAATGATTTTACCAAGTTTGAACATCAAAATGGCTATTGTGCTTCAAGAGAAATTCGGACGCAAGTTCGGTTGCAAGGGAAAAAATTCGGTCGTCGGAATTTTCCCTGCCAGCATGGTTACTGTTTTTCCAGAGAAATTCGGACGCAAGTTCGGACGCATGAAGAAAAATTCGGTATCCAAATTTTTCCAGAAAACATGTAACAGCAAATTTCGGACGCAAGTTTGGACGCACAAGAAGAAATTAGGTCATCCGAATTTTCTGAAACTAGCCTTTACTAGCTATTTTATGACTGTTAAAATTGATTTTTAAACTTTATAAAAACCTTAAACTCTAGAATTTTTGTAAGTTTTTGAATCTCTGAGAAATCTAATATTCTAAATCATTTGTAAACATCAAAGCTCTCTTGTCTTGTGCATTCAATTGATCATACAAGATTCCAAAGACAACAAAGTGAAGAAGTGCTACATTGTGTAATTATCCATCAAGAAGTGGTAACATCTTATTCATTCTTCATCCTAATTCTGTTTTTTAGTTGCTCAATATAAGGTTATCTTGTAACATAAAATTGTTTTGATAAGGGTGAGCCATAGACTAGATTTAATAAAGGTTATAGTGTAAAATCCATGTGTGGATGAACCTTGACTAGATTAGTCTTTAGGTTGTTTTTAGATATAAAATCCTTGTCTAAGGGTGAGCCTTATTTGTAGAATTACAATAGAGGTTGTGAGATTAAAACCATTGTGTGGTGAGCCTCTTATGTAGTTGTTGAACTTGAGCATATAGTAGATTGTATGAAATCCTTGAGTATAGACTCAAGGTAGTGGAGGTAGATCTTGAGAGATCGAACCACTATAATTACTTGTGTTCATTGCACTTGATTAGTTTATTGCTTTGTTATTGATTTGATCATTCTCTCATCAAGCCAAGTAATCTTAATTTGCACCAACTAAGTTTATAAAGAAAATAGTTTTTGAAAAATTAGCCAAAGACCTAATTCACCCCCCTCTTAGGTCTTTCATTAACTTTCTAAATCATTTGCAAACATCAAAGCTCTCTTTTGTCTTGTGCTTTCATTGACCATTCAAGATTCCAAAGATAATAATGTGAAGTGGTGCTATATTGTGTAATCATCTACAAAGAAATGGTAACATCTCATCCATTCGTCATTTTATTCTATTTTCTACTTGCTCAATACAAGGTTATCTTGTGACGTAAAATCCTTTTGATAAGGGTGAGCCATAGACTAGATTAATCAATGTTGTAGTGTAAAACCCGTGTGTGGGTGAGCCTTGGATTAGATTGGTCTTTAGGTTGTCTTTAGATATAAAATCTTTGTGGAGGGGTGAGCCTTGTTTGTAGAATTGCAAAAGAGGTTGTGAGTGTAAAACTATTGTGTGGTCAGCCTCTTATGTAATTGTTGAACTTGAGCATATTGTAGATTGATTGAAATCCTTGAGTGTAGACTCAAGGTAGTGGAGGTAGATCTTGAGGAGATCGAACCACTATAAATTGCTTGTGTTCATTACAATTAGATTGTTTATTGCTTTGTTATTGATTTACTTATTCTCTCATTGAAATAAGTAATCATAATATGCTCCAACTCAGTTTATAAAAGAAAATAGTTTTCGAAAATTAGCCAAAGACCTAATTCATCCCCCTCTTAGGTCTTTCAATTGGTATCTGATCAAGGGCTTCTTTGTGTGTGATTTTACAACCTAGAAGTTAAGATCTTATGGCTAATATTTCAAACTTACCTTATTTGGAAGGATCCTCCACAAATAGACCATCTTTGTTTGACGAAACAAATTATACATTTTGGAAATTTGAGTTAAGATATATATTTGTTCTATTAACTTTGATTTGTGGAATATTGTTAAGAAAGGTCCTTACATACCAATGAAAATGAGAGCTGATGGAGTGACTTTAGGACCAAACCCTATAGAAGAATTTGATGAGAATGATTCAAAGAAAATGACATTGAATTATCAAGCCATTAACATTTTAAGCTGTGTACCAGATGTAACTGAATATAATTGAGTTAGTGGATGTGACATTGCTCATGATACGTGGAGATTACTTCAAGTAACATATGAAGGTACAAACCAAGTAAAAGAGTCAAAGCTTGCCATGCTAGTATGGGATTATGAGATATTCACCATGAAGCAAGGTGAGAATATTAGTGATATGTTTACAAGATTTACTAACATTTTCAATGTTTTAAAAGCTTATGGGAAGAATTATACAATTGGAGAGCAAAACTAAAAAATATTGGATGCTTTACCAAAATCTTGGCAACCGAAAACACTTGCTATTGAGGAATCAAAAGATTTAAAAACTCTCCCACTTGAAGAGCTCATTGGATCACTACATACACATGAGATGAAGGCGAAAAGATTGAATGATATTGAAGATGAAGAGAAGGGAAGAAATGGAGTTGTACTCAAAACTCCAAATGATTTTAGTGAACAAGAAGAATCATCAAGTGAAGAAGATATAAACAGTGGAGAAGAAGAGATAGTAATAGCTGTAAGAAAATTCAAGAGATTCTATAAAAAGGAATTTCTCAAGAAAGGGAGAAAGACAACCAAGAAGAGTGGACAGTCATCATCCCTCAAACCTCAATGTTTTGAATGCAAAAGTATAGAACATCTTGTTGCTGATTGTCCTAAAGTTTTGGAAAAGGAAAGAGACAACAAATTCAAAAAGAAATCCACTAAGAAAGGAAAGGGACTGGCTGGTACTTGGGATCAACAAGAAAGTGAAGATGACAGTGAAGGAAAAACCAACATATGCTTTATGGCAATTGATGATGAGGTACAATCTACTCCTTCTATTTCTACTTACTATGATGATGTTGTTGATCCTAGTGATTTACTTGTTGAAATGTATGGAGAACTGAATAAGGCTTCAAAAAGGAATAAGGAAATGAAGACCAAAATTAATGAGTTATTAAATGAGAATTCAAAGTTATGTTTTGAAAATGGAAAACTTCTTGAGACTATTAATTGCCTAAACATTGAAAAAGAAATTTTAAATGTAACTATTCAAAACATATCTCTTGAAAATAAAGATCTTTGTACAAAAATCATTTTTTAGAAACAATGCATAGTGATCATGAGATATTGAAAAAGAAAGTTAATGAACTTACATTATGCATTGAAAAATTTACAAATGGGAGAGAAATTTTAAATAAATTACTTGGTTATGAAAGACCTTCATATGCAAAAATTGGTCTTGGTTACACTCATGAAAGTTATGCTCCAAAATATAAAAACTTCTTAGCTAAAGAAACATTTAGTTCAATGCCTCATACTTGTTGCACATATTGTGGTAGGCATGGACACAAAGTGTCAAAATGTTATGTGAAAGAAAAAATAGAAAATGGTGTTAAAACTATTTGGAAAGTCAAAGGAACTTTCACTAACCCCCTTGGACCCAAGAAAATGTGGCTACCAAAAGTCACTTTCTCAAATTTTGTGTAGGTTCGTTTTGCTTCAAGATCAAGTACCACTAAGTGGTTTCTTGATAGTGGTTGTTCAAGACACATGACAGGAAATGCCTCACTTGTTAGTAAACTTCAAGCAACAAGTGAAAACAAGTGAAGGTTTTGTCACATTTGGTGATAGGAAGAAGGGAAGGATACTTGGAATTGGTAATATTGGTAAAGGTTCTTTCCCTCTCATTAAGCAAGTTTTGCTCATTGATGGTTTGAAGTATAATCTACTCAGTATTAGCCAATTATGTGATAATGGTTGCAAAGTTGAATTTAAATGTGATACTTGTACTATTCTTGATAGTGTAATTGATAGCATAAATAACAAAACTATTTTTGTTGTAAATCGATTTGGAAATGTGTGTGTACTATATGTTGATGAACTTGTTGCAAATGATATTAAATATCTTGCCATTCATGACAATGATGGATATCTATGGCATAGAAGATTAGGTCATGTAAGTATGGACTTGTTGAACAAACTTTCATCACAAGAATTGGTTATAGGACTGCCTAAAATGAATTTTGTCAAAACTCGTATTTGTGATGCTTGTTAACATGGAAAACAGTCAAAAACATCCTTTAAACCAAAGAAAATGGTTTCTACATGAAAACCTCTTGAACTTGTTTATATGGACTTGTTTGGACCAATGAAAATTACTAGTCTTGGTGGTAAAAGATATGCATATGTGATTGTTGATGATTTTTCAAGATTTACACGGGTGATTTTCTAGCTCAAAAGGATGAAACTTTTCATGAATTTGTTAAGCTTTTGAAAAAGGTTCAAATTTCTCTTGAGTGCAAATTGATATCTATTAGGAGTGACAATGGAAGAGAATTTTGTAATCAAGATTTTACAAAATTTTGTGATGAATATGGTATTACACATAATTTTTCAGCTGCCAAAACTCCCCCAACAAAATGGTGTTGTTGAAAGGAAAAATAAAACTTTACAAGAGATGGCTAGATTAATGCTTTGTGAAAACTCTTTACCAAAATATTTTTGGACTGAAGCTGTAAATACTACTTGCTATGTAATGAATAGAGTTCTCTTAAGACCTTTCATAAGAAAAACACCTTTTTAACTTTTATTTGGAAGAACTCCTTCAATTGTTTATTTTAAGGCATTTGGTTGTAAGTGCTTTATCTTGAACACTCATGACAACTTAGGAAAATTCGATAGAAAATCTGATGAAGGAATATTTCTTGGTTATTCATCAAATAAAAAGGCCTATAGAGTTTATAACAAAAGATCATTATGTGTTGAGGAAACCATTCATGTGACTTTTGATGAATCTAACATTTATCTTGAAAGAAGAAATGAAGATGATGTAGGCACCTCAATGATTGATAATCAAAATAATCTCCAAGCACCTACATTGGAAGAACACGCCAAAGAAGAAGAAATAATAGAGCAAGAACAAGATGGTCAATCTATTAATGACCAAAAGCTTCCAAAGAATTTTAGACATGCAAAAGGCCACCCTAAGGAGCAAATCATTGGTGATGTTTCCCAAGGAGTTAAAACAAGGCGGTACTTTATTGACAACTTTGCTCTTTTATCTCATATTGAGCCTAAAAATATTGATGATGCCTTGTGTGATGATTTTTGAATTATTACTATGAAAGAAGAGCTAAATCAATTTGAAAGAAATAACGTTTGGACTCTTGTTCCAAGACCTCTTGATCATTCCATAATTGGTACAAAATGGGTTTTTAGAAACAATTAAATGAACAAGGAGAGGTTGTTAGAAATAAGGCTTGACTTGTTGCTCAAGGATTCAATCAAGATGTAGGCATTGATTATGATGAAACTTTTGCTCCTGTAGCTAGACTTGAATCCATAAGAATACTTTTAGCTTATGCCTGTTTTAAAGGTTTTAAACTATTTCAAATGGATGTTAAAAGTGCATTCCTAAATGGTTTTAGTGAAGAAGAAGTTTATGTGGAACAACCATATGGTTTTATTCATGAAAAGTTACCTAACCATGTTTTCAAATTAACCAAAGCTTTATATGGACTGAAACAAGCTACTAGAGCTTGGTATGAAAGATTAAGCGGATTTCTTTCAAAAGGATTTTTAAAAGGAAAAGTTGACACAACATTATTTATAAAAACTTCTTGCACTAATGATCTCTTACTTGTGCAAATTTATGTTGATGATATTATTTTTGGTGCTACTAATACATCTCTTTGTGATGAGTTTGCCAAATTAATGCAAAATAAATTTGAAATGAGCATGATGGGAGAACTAAATTTCTTTCTTGGACTACAAATTGAACAAACTAAGGATGGAGTCTTCATAAATCAAGCAAAGTATACCAAAGAGCTTTTGAAAAGATTTGGAATGGATCAAGTAAAAGGGATAAGCACTCCAATGAGCTCATCAACCAAACTTGTTAGAGATGAGAAAGGTAAAAATATTGATGAAAAGGTATATAGAGGTATGATTGGAAGTTTACTTTATCTCACAGCAAGTAGACCAGATATTATGTTTGCTATATGCTTGTGTGCTAGATTCCAATCTTGTCCCAAAGTGTCTCATTTAATTTTTGTCAAACGCATCTTTCGTTATTTGATTGATACACATGACTATGGTCTTTGGTTTTTAAAATCTTCATCTTTTGATCTTGTTGGATATCCGGAAGCTGATTTTGCTGGATGTAGAGTTGAAAGTAAAAGTACTAGTGGTCATTGTCAATTTCTTGGTAGTTGTCTTGTGTCTTGGTATAGCAAAAAACAAGCATGTGTATCTTTGTCTACTGCTGAAGCTGAATATATTGCAGCTGGTAGTTGTTGTGCTCAAATACTATGGATGCAACATACTCTACTTGATTATGATCTTAAATTAAATTGTGTACCTATACTATGTGATAATACTAGTGCTATTAATTTAAGCATAAATCCCATTCAACATTCTAGGACTAAGCATATAGAGATTAAGCATCATTTTATTCGTGATCATGTTGCTAAAAGAGATATATGCATGGACTATGTGAATACAAATGATCAAATTGCTGATATATTTACCAAGCTTTTGGCTGAGGAAAGGTTTAGTTACCTAAGAAGGCTTTTAGGAATCTCAAAATTCAATTACTAATGTGTGTATTGAAGTTTGGTAAAAATAGGGAAAATTCTGATGCACAATTTGGATGCATTAAATGAAATTGGAACATCCAAATCTTATCCAGAAAATTCTGTACAGAAAGGTTCGGATGCATGACAGAAAGTTCAAACATCCAAACTTTCTAAAACTAAAGAAATAGAGAAGTTCAGATGCAGACCTAAGAGTTCGGTCGTCCAAACTTTGCGGTTACAACGGTTTTAAAGAAACCGAACAGCCGTTATTCTCAATATATATCATTTGAACTCTCTCTCTTTTCAAATTCTACCCTACCCATCTGCGTCCAAACCCAAATTCTCTGCAATTTCACCATTTTCACATCAAACCACTTGGATTTTTGAGTTTCTAACCCTAAACACTTCTCAGAATTCACTGCATTTCATATAGCAAAACATCATGGTGAGAACAAAGAGAACAAATGTTGAGAAAGAAAAAGGGAAAGCAAAGGAAGGAGATGGAGGACTGATTCTCAATGAATCGAGAAGAATCAGAGATCCTCAATCATTATTTGGAATAGACAGATTTGTCTCCATCAAAGCTGCATCAGAATTTGAAGAATGGAGCAAGAAATCCAGAAAGATTATCCCTGGAAACAATGTGAATGTTGATAAACTAGCAAGTATGAATAATGTTTTATCTCTTTTTAGTGATATTGGATGGAGTAGTATGTTAGTAATTGATGAAGAATTCTATCCTGCTCTCATATATGAATTCTATGCAAATCTCAAAGAAGAAAGAACTAAACAAGTAGGGGATAATGTGGTTCAATGGCATTCATCTAGAGTATCCCAAGTGGATTTTGAATTCAATGATGCTATGGTTAATGGAATTTGTGGAGTAAGCGATATTTGAGCAAGGTATTTTTCTTTGGGACAACATTGTTATAATAGTGAGTTATTTACCAATGAAAGATTTGAAGATGCTTTCACAAAAGGAAGATAGTTTAGGTCCATTAAAGAAAGGGAAACCAAAGCTTTTGATGCTAGAGGAAGAGTTATGCATCATATGATAACAACCATGATTGTTGAAGACAGTGATGCAATTGGTTCTTGATGAAGATGGTGTATGGAGAACTAAAAGAGAAACTCCTTCAAAAAGAGAAGAAGTTGAAGACAGTGAGGAAACTGAGGAAGAAGAAGATGAAGAAGAAATGCTGAGAAGGGAAATGAAAACAAAGAGAAGGTATGATTCATCAAGTGAGGGGGAGCAACGTCCCTCCAAGAAAATGCTTTTTGAAGAAGCACAAACTCCTCATTCACATCCCAATATTGAAGAAGGCCCTAGTGGTGAAGGAATTACTAGAGGAGACACCATTGTTGCTAAGGCATTCCAAGAAGCCTTGAACAATCACATCAAGGAGATGGAGAAAATGTACAAGTTCTTTGAAACCTTTGCTCCTATGGTTCTTGGAAAATTAGATGGTCTAGAAGATAGAGTGAAGCACATTGAGGAAATATTGATGAGAAATACTCAAACTGGTGAAGGACCCTCTAGAACTCAAGAAGAAACAAATGATGATAAGGGAGATGAGGAAGGCAAGAGCAAGGATGAAGATAAAGATGATGACAGTGATAGTGATGATGATGATCAAGAGAATGACAATGAGCAAGCTGTGGAGTCACAAAGAGGAGATCAAGAAAAGCAGCAAGCTGGAATTAGTCAAGAAGGAAGTTTGATTGCAAGAGCTGAAGTAACAACACCATCCAATCCAACATTCAGTCAAGGAAGAGTCAAGCTTGTAGCAATCAAAAAGGGATCAAGAAAGGACTCTCCATCAACATCACAAGACTGAGCATCTCTTTAATCTCATCTCTATTTACTGCTTTTATTTACTTTTGATATGCTTAGTATGACTTATGAAAAATGGTTTATGCAATTTCTCTATTTTCTATTTAAATTTTGGTACTTTATAACTGCTTAATGTGTCTTATGCAATAGTTATGTGAAGCTCAATGATGAAACCTTAGTGTTGAGAGCTTCTTTTGTTAATGATACTTTGATCACCCAAAGCTTAATTGCTACTATCAAAGGGGAGAAGAAGTTGATTTACAAAAATATGCTGAAACTATTAGTTACTATTTTTGTTGGCCCTAGTTGGATATGCTAAACTGTCAATCTCGTTTTCATTATGTCATCTTTGAGTAATGACAAAAGGGGGAGAAAAGAATGAAGAATGACGACTGCAATGTGATGTGTGTGTGTGCTATGTTTGTGCTAAGTTGTAATATAATGTGTAATATGAAAATGTGCTATGTATGTGCTAAGTTACAATATAATGTGTGATATGAAAATATTTGGCTGCATTTGAAATGTAAATTGAAATTGGTTGATTTCTGAAATTTTGAAATAAGGTTGAGTTGAGATTTTGAAATCTTGATGTTGGTTCTTAACTTGACTTATGATTTTAAGTTATTTCATGAAAATAATAGAATGCATGAGTTTTGTGGTTTTACAAAGCTAAACTGAGTGCCATTGTGGACATACATATTTAAGTACTTCTATAGTTCATTTGCAAATGCAAAATCACCTTTTCAAACTTGCTACCAAAAGTTTGGACTTGAAGTTCGAATGCAGACCAAAAGTTCAGATGCATCCAAACTTTCTTGCCAAAAAGGCTTTTCTGTTGCTCAAATTGTTTGAAAACTGTCTCAATCTTTTCTATCAAATTTGAACAACCTTAGGAAAACTAATTTTCAAAAATTTCAGCTTTCATATCATATATTTTACAATTTGGACTTGAAATTTCAAAATTCAGATGCATGTTATAAAATTCGGATGCATCCATATTTTGTTACTAAAAACTGCTCTTTTGTTGTTCAAATTGATTCAAATATATTTTAATCTCTTCTATTATGTTTGAACAACCTTAGGAAAGCTTTATTTCACTTTAAATATTCATTATGTTGGATTTATTGCAGTTTGGACAAATAGTTCTCAGTCCAAATATTTTTTGAAAAATAAGCACAATCTAAGGGAGAGTATTGTTAATATTTTCTGACCTTTAGTACCTCTCTTAGAAGTTTTCTTAATGCTTAAATTCTATATCCTCTATCCTAGTAGTTGGAAGGAAGGAGGCAAATGGAGGTTGGTTAGGTCATAGGCTCATATTGAGTCATTTGAATGTCAAACTGCTAATTGGTTATTATTTATCTTTGACATCAATGCTTCTTTATACTACATTGTTATTGTTTAAATCCATCAAATTTTACATCAAAGTTTGTCAGTATCAAAAAGGGGGAGATTGTTAGCCCTAAAGGCAAATCATGTAGATTTGATTAGTTTCAATTAATGATAAGCACTGATATGGACTAATTCATATGTTACTTGTGTGATTGTTGGATTAAGAAGCAAAGAGTTATCATTGCCTTGGAGCTAAAATATGCTAAGGATAACTCTAATATGCTCAAAGATCAAGGATATATAGCATGTCCTATGGATAGAATGCTTTGAAGACTCTAGTGTAGGGTTACACTTGCTTAATAGGTATATTTTTGTAAACCCTGCACTTGTTGTTGAGAGGAATCTATTGAATGCATAAGACAACGCAAAACTTGTTTTTTGAATCATAAATGTCTTTGAGTAAAATCTTAATGATCAAGTGCATTGGTAACTGTTTTTGAGTTTAAAAGAGTTTATGTGATTTATCTTTTGATATAAAATGATTTCAAACATTTTGAGATTGATTTTCAAATGTTTTGACAAAATTTGGAAAGTTCGGATGCAAGTTTGGATGTCCAAACTGTGACATGGTTACTATTTTTCCAGAGAAGTTCGGACGCATGAGGCAAAGTTCGGACGTCCGAACTTTTCCAACAACATGTCATAGTGATGTTTGGATGCAGAGGAGCAAGTTCGGACGTCCGAACTTCCCTGAAACTAGCTGTTACTAGCCGTTATATAGGTGTTGAAACTGATTTTTGAAATCTATAAAAGCCATAAAATGCAAAATTTTTTTAAGTTTTCAATCCCTGAGAAATCTTAACATTCTAAATCATGTGCAAACATCAAAGCTCTCTTTTGTCTTGTGCTTTTAATTGATCATTCAAGATTCCAAAGACAACAAAGTGAAGTTGTGCTATATTGTGTAATAATCTACCAAGAAGTGGTAACATCTCATCCATTCTTTTATGAAAATTGTTTGCCTTATGAAATTTGTTATGTTTGAACGTGAACCATGGAATGAATACTGAAGGTTTGTTTTGCTTTAAGAATGCTTCATGTTTGGGATCAAAATCATTGACTTTTGATCGAAAACCATTCTTGATCATGATTTGAATTTTTTTCCTATTAAGAATCTTAAAGTTATTTTTTCGTATGCAAGCACTGAGAATAAGACAAAATCCATGTTTATTATTGTTTTCAGTGAATAGGATTTTGTTTATAGTGTGTGTGTGTATATATATATATATATATATATATCAATTAAAATTGAGATTAAATAGACTTAAATTTTTAAAAATAATAAAAAAAAATTAAGTTTGGTAAGATTAAGTTTGATTATCAAAATTGCCCATTTTAATATAAGGGAAATTGGACATTCTTGTTCAGCATTTTCATGTAATGTCCATATAGATTAAATCAACATTTTGATTAAGTTGATTATTCGGATTTTGAATGTCATTTGTATTAGTTCTCTTCATATCATGTACTTATAAGTAGTCGTAGCATCTTAAGTGCTTGATATGTAAAGAAAACTAAATCACATTTAAGTTAATGATTATTTTACTGACATTCATAAAGTATAATTATCTTATTAAAATAGTTACCCGGCCCCATGGGGAGATAACTATTTTGGTTAAGATTAATTAGAATGAGACGGTAAACTTTAGTTTGAAATTTTCCTATGCCCACAAGTGTGGATTATTTCTATATTTCTAGTTTACTAGTCTCATTACAAAGTTAATGTAAATTCTATGCTTGAGATGCAACCTTTACCCACAGGAAGGTCAGAATTTACATTGAATCATCTTGGTTGATTCTTTTCTGATGGTTGTACTTCATAGCTTATGTGTTTATTCTTAGTTTTTGCAGCTTTTCCTACTGCATTATTTAATGAAAATGCTCGTATTACAATGCTTACAGGTGATAATTACTCTGACTGGAAAGATAAAGTAATTCTAATCGCATAAGTTTAATGCTCATTAAAACCCAAATTAGTAAAAGCATTAGGGGTTCAATCCTTGATTGCACTGAAGTCAAATCTTACATGGAGGCAATTGATGCCCAATTTGTGAGTTTTGACAAAGCCTTAGCCAGCACCTTAATGAAGAAGCTTTCTAGTATGATGCTTGATAAAGGCAAATCTATGCGTGAGCATATTATGGAAATGAGGTGTTAGCCCTAAGGGCAAATCATGTAGATTTGATTAGTTTAGATTAATGACAAACACTGATATGACTAATTAATATGTTACTTGTGTGATAAGATTGTTGGATTAAGAAGCAAAGAGTTATCATTGCCGTGGAGCTAAAAAATGCTAAGTACAACTCTAATATGCTCAAAGATTAAGGATATATTGCATGTCCTATGGATAGAATGCTTTGAAGACTCTAGTGTAGGGTTACACTTGCTTAATAGGTATATTTTTGTAAACCCTACACTTGTTGTTGAGTGGAATCTATTGAATGCATAAGACAGCGCAAAACTTGTTTTTTGAATCATAAATGGCTTTGACTAAAATCTTAATGATCAAGTGCATTGGTAACGGTTTTTGAGTTTAAAAGAGTTTATAAGATTTATCTTTTGATATAAAATGATTTCAAACATTTTGAGACTGATTTTCAAATGTTTTGACAAAATTTGGAAAGTTCGGACGTCCAAACTGTGACATGGTTAATATTTTTCCAGAGAAGTTCGGACGCATGAGGCAAAGTTCGGACATCCGAACTCTTCCAGAAAACATGTCATAGTGATGTTTGGACGCAGAAGAGCAAGTTCGAACGTCCAAACTTCCCTGAAACTAGCCGTAACTAGCTGTTTTATAGCTGTTGAAAATGATTTTTGAAATCTATAAAAGCCATAAACTCCAGAATTTTTGTAAGTTTTCAATCCCTAAGAAATCTTAACATTCTAAATCATTTGCAAACATCAAAGCTCTCTTTTGTCTTATGCTTTCAATTGACCATTCAAGATTCCAAAGACAACAAAGTGAACTTGTGCTATATTGTGTAATCATCTACCAAGAAGTGGTAACATCTCATCCATTCTTCATTTTATTCTGTTTTCTACTTGCGCAATACAAGGTTATCTTGTGACGTAAAATCCTTTTGATAAGGGTGAGACATAGACTAGATTAATCAAGGTTGTAGTGTAAAACCCGTGTGTGGGTGAGCCTTGGATTAGATTGGTCTTTAGGTTGTCTTTAGATATAAAATCCTTGTGAAGGGGTGATCCTTGTTTGTAGAATTACAAAAGAGGTTGTGAGTGTAAAACCATTGTGTGGTCAGCCTCTTATGTAATTGTTGAACTTGAGCATATAGTAGATTGATTTAAATCCTTGAGGAAGACTCAAGGTAGTGGAGGTAGATCTTGAAGAGATCGAACTATAAATTGCTTGTGTTCATTGCACTTAGATTGTTTATTGCTTTGTTATTGATTTAATTATTCTCTCATTGAAATAGAAATCATAATCTGCTCCAACTCAGTTTATAAAAGAAAATAGTTTTCGAAAATTAGCCAAAGATCTAATTCACCCCCCCTCTTAGTTCTTTTATGAGGGATATTGCTGCTAAGCTTAAAGCCCTTGAAGTTGAGATGTCTGAGTCATTCCTTGTGCATTTCATTCTCAATTCTCTTCCTACGGAATGTAGTCCGTTCAAAATTTCCCACAACAGACATAAGGAAAAAATGGTCATTTAATGAACTTTTGACCATGTGTGTTCAAGAGGAAGGGAGATTGAAACATGAGTTACTTGAAAGTGTTCATCTTGTAACTCATGATAAAGGAAAGGCACTGAAAGGCAAAGTTGTTCCTATGAAGAAAAAGGCAAGAGCAAAGATCTTTGCCATTTTTGCAAAAAATAAGGGTCACTTCAAGAAGGATTGCCCGAAATATAAGAAATGGCTCGAAAAGAAAGGTAATCTTAGTTTTGTGTATTATGAATCAAATTTTACTAAGGTTTTTGATAATACATGGTGGATTGATTTTGGTTCTACAATTCACATTGCCAAAACCATGCAAGGCTTTCTGAATCTAAGGAAGCCGATGGGAAGTGAACAAGACATCTATTCTGGAAATAGGATGCGTTCACATGTGGAAGGCGTGGGGTGGGGACTTATAGGCTCATTTTAAAATATGGTTTTCAATTAACTCTTGAAAATACTTTTTATGTTCCATCTTTTTTGAGAAATTTAGTTTCTATTTGAAAACTTTCAAAAATTGGATATTGTATTTCTTTTCATTCTTCTTCTATGAAACTTTTGAAAGACAATACTATTTTTGGTTTTGGAATTTTGGATGGAAATTTATTCAAATTTGAGCTAGACCCCACGTATGATTGCAATGTTTTAACTTTGCATGATAAGAAAATTGGCACTAATTGATGTATTATCAATGAGAACTCATCAAGTCTTTGGCACAAAAGATTAGGTCATATCTCAATTCACTGAATTAAGAGGTTAGTAAATGATGAAGTTTTAAAATCTCTTGATTTTTCTAACTTTGGTACTTGTGTGGACTGCATAAAGGGAAACAAACTAACAAGTCCTCTAAAGGTTCCAAAAGGAGCTCTCAAATACTTGAAATAATACAACAGATATCTGTGGACCTTTTCCTACCCCTTGCTTGAATGGTGAGAGATATTTTATCTCTTTTATTGATGACTATTCAAGATATATGTATCTCTATTTTCTATTTGAAAAATATGAAGCACTCAATGCTTTTAAAGTATTCAAAATAGAAGTAGAGAAACAAAAGAAAAATAAGATCAAAATTGTAAGATTTGATAGGGGTGGAGAATACTATGGAAAGTACACAGAAAAAGGGCAAGCCAAAGGTCTATTTGCTGAGTTCCTTGAAAGTGAGGGTATTATTGCCCAATATACTATGCCAGAAACACCACAACAAAATGGTGTGGCTGAAAGGAGGAACCGCACTTTAATGGATATGGTAAGAAGCATAATTAGCATATCGAGATTACCTTTATCCTTATGGAGCGAAGCCTTAAAAACCGTTGTGTATATTTTAAATAGGGTTCCATCCAAGGTTGTCCCTAAGACTCCTTTTGAATTATGGAATGGATGGAAACCTAATTTAAGACATTTACACATTTGGGGTTGTCCAACTAAAGTTAGGATTTATAATCCTCAACTAAGGAAGTTGGACGAAAGAACAACTAGCGGTTACTTAATAGGCTATGCAGTCAACTCCAAAGGTTTTAGATTTTATTGTTCCTCTCATACTCCTAAAATTGTAGAAGCTAGAAATGCTAAATTTCTTGAAGATCGTGAAGAAAGTGGGAGTGGTTTACCACAAAAGGTGAAACTTGGAGATATAAAGGAGCCACCTATTGTCCCAGTGGTGCCTTTAAACTTCAATACTTCTGAAACTAATTCTCATGAGTTACTTGAAGAATAACAGTTTCAAGATCTACCACCTTCTATAGAACCACATATGGAACAACCCACTTTAACTACTCCCATAACAGAAATGCATGAACAAGTGGGAGTTAGGAGATCCACAAGAGTATGAATATAATCTTGGAATAAAGGATGATCTATTTTCGTTTTCACAGGCCATGACTAGAAAGCATTCCACACTTTGGTATGATGCCAAGAAAGATGAGTTGGAATCCATGGCTAAAAATAAAGTTTGGGATCTTGTGAAATTACTAGAATGAGCCTCTACTATAGGATCCAAATGAGTTTTCAAAACCAAAAGAGACTCTTCTGGTAATATTGAACGATATAAAGTCCGACTTGTAGCTAAGGGATTCACTCAAAAAGAAGGCATTAACTACCACGAAACTTTCTCTCCAGTTTCAAAGAAAGATTCATTCAGAATAATCATGGCTTTAGTAGGTCATTTTGATTTAGAGTTACATCAAATGGATGTGAAAACAGCATTTTTGAATAGGGATCTCGAAGAAGAGGTATACATGCTTCAGCCATAAGGTTTTGTAGATAACAATAGTCAACTTGTTTGCAAGCTAAAGAAATCTATTTATGGGCTTAAACAGGCTTCTCGCCAATGGTATATTAAATGTCATAACGTTGTTTCTTCATACTGATTTACGGAGAATATAGTTGATGAATGTATATACCTCAAGATAAGTGGGAGCAAATATATTATCTTAGTCCTTTATGTAGATGATATATTGCTTGCTAGTAGCGATTTATGTTTGTTTTAGTGAACTTCAAGCCACAAGTGATGGATTTGTCACATTTGGTGACAAGAAGAAAGGAAGAATTCTTGGTGTAGGTAATATTGGAAAAGGATCTTTCTTTCTCGTTAAACAAGTTTTACTCATTGATGACTTGAAATACAATTTGCTTGGCATTAGTCACTTATGTGACAATGGATGCAAAGTTGAGTTTAAATGTGATACATGTACCATTCTTGATAGTGCAAGTTGGAAAACCATTTTTGTTGCCAATAGAGTTGGGAATGTATATGTGCTATTTCTTGATGAACATATTGTCAATGATGTTAAATGATTTTTTTGGTCATGATAATGATGATTTTCTTTGACATAAAAGATTAGGTCATTTAAGCATGGATTTATTGAACAAACTTTCATCTCAAGATTTGGTAGAGGATTGCCAAAAATACAGTTTGAGAAAAATCATCTTTGTGATGCATGCCAATATGGAAAACAAATAAAAACATCTTTCAAACCGAAGAAAATGGTTTCAACTTCAAAACCTCTTAAACCTGTTCATATGGATTTGTTTGGGCCAATGAGGACCACTAGTCTTGGTAGTAGGAGGTATGCATATCTTATAGTTGATGATTTTTCGAGATTCACTTGGGTACTATTTTTATCACAACAGGATGAAGCATTTCATAAATTTGTGAAACTATTCAAAAAGGTCCAAACCTGCCTTGATTGCAAATTGATCTCTATTAAAAGTGACAATGGGAGAGAATTTTAAAATCAAGATTTTACAAAACTTTGTAATAAGAATGGCTTTGTTCACAACTTTTTGGCAGCCAAAACACTTCAACAAAACATGGTTGTTGAAAGGAAAAATCAAACTTTACAAGAAATGCCTAAGTCTATACTTTGTGAAAATTCTTTGTCAAAATACTTTTCGGTCGACCCCTTAAACACCGCTTGCTATGTTAAGAATATAGTTCTTTTGAGACCATTTTTGAGAAAAATACCTTTTGAACTTCTATTTGGCAGAATACCCTCTATTGCCTATTTCAAAATATTTGGTTGCAAGTTCTTTATATTGAATATGCGTGACAACTTGGGTAAATTTGATAGAAAATCAAATGAAGACATATTCCTTGGTTATTCCTCTAACAAGAAGGCTTATAGAGTTTACAATAAAAAAATTTATGTGTTGAGGAGACCATTATGTGTGAGTTTTGATAAGTCTAAATTTTACTTGGATAGAAGAGATGATGATGATGTACGTACTTTCATGAATAATGATCAAACTCATCTTCAAGCTCGAACCTTGAAAGATCATGCCAATGAAAAAGAGACGATTGAGCGAGAACAAGATAACCAACCTAGTGGTGACCAAGAGCTACCAAAAGATCTAGGATATGCAAGAGGCCACCCTAAGGAGCAAATCATTGGTGATGTTTCTCAAGGTTTTAGAACAAGAAGGTACTTTATTGACAACTTTTCACTTTTATCTCATATTGACCCTAAAAACATTGATGATGTATTGTGTGATGATTTTTGGATTGTTTCTATGCAAGAGAAATTAAATCAATTTGAGAGAACAAAGTTTGGATTCTTTTCCCAAGACCCCTCGATCACCTGCTATTGGCACCAAATGAGTTTTTAGAAATAAACTAAATAAATCTGTAGAAGTTGTTAGAAACAAGGCTAGACTTGTTGCCCAAGGATTCAATCAAGAAGAGGGCATTGACTATGATGAAACTTTTGCTCCGGTATCTAGACTTGAAACTATAAGAATGCTTTTGGCATTTGCTTGCTTTAAATGTTTTAAGTTATTTCAAATTGATGTCAAAAGTACTTTTCTAAATAGTTTTATTGATGAAGAGGTTTATGTAGAACAACCTATCGGTTTTGCTCGTGAAAAATTTCCTAACCATGTCTTTAAACTATCCAAAGCTTTATATGGTTTAAAACAAGCTCCTAGAGCTTGGTATGGAAGATTGAGCGGCTTTCTTCTTTCAAAGGATTTTCAAGTGGAAAGGTTGACACTACCCTCTTCATAAAAACCTCTTGCAACAATATATTTTACTTGTGCAAATATATGTAGATGATATCATATTTGGTGCTACTAATGTTTGTCTTTATGAGGAGTTTACCAAGTTAATGCAAAGTGGGTTTGAAATGAGCATGATGGGAGAACTCAACTTCTTTCTTGGGCTAACCAAGGACTACACTTTGATATATCAATCCAAGTATACCAAGGAACTCTTGAAGAGATTTGGAATGGACCAATCAAAAGGCATAAGCACTCCAATGAGTTCATCAACTAAACTTGATAAAGATGAGAAAGGTAAAAGAGTTGATGAAAAGGTATATAGAGGCATGATTGATAGTTTGCTTTATCTTACTCCAATTAGACCAGATATTATGTTTGTCGTATGCTTATGTGCTAGATTTCAATCTTGTCCAAAAGAATCATTTAATTTCCGTGAAACATATTCTTTGTTATTTGATTGATACACATAATTATGGTCTTTGGTTTACAAAATATTCTTCTTTTGACCCAATTGCATATTCAGACACTAACTACGCAGGATGCAAAGTCGAGCGTAAAAGTACTAATGATCATTATCAATTTCTTGGTAGTTGCCTTGTCTCTTGGTATAGCAAGAAACAAGCATGCATGTCATTGTCTACCGCCGAGGCTGAATATATCACCGCCAGTAGTTGTTGTGCTCAAGTGCTATTAATGAAACACACTCTACTTGATTATGGCTTAGATTTCAAATGTGTGCCTATTTTATGTTACAATACTAGTGCAATTAATTTGAGCTTAAATCCCATTCAACATTCTAGGGCTAAGCATATAGAGATTAAACATCATTTCATTCGTGATCATGTAGCTAAATGTGATATATACTTGGACTATGCGAATACAAATGAACAAATTGCTAATATAATTTACCAAACCTTTGGCTCACTTAACCCATTCCCTTACCACCAAGCCCTAAAGATTTGACCAACACAACAGAAGAACCACTGACAGACCTTTCAAGAAAAGAGAAAGATGAAGAGGGTTAAGTTTGGGAATTTCAAAATTCAATTACTAATGTGTGTGTTGAAGTGTGGCTAAAATAAAATAAATTTAGACGCATGGTTCAGATGCATGGAGTGAAATTTAGACGTCCAAACTCCCTCAGAAAATTCCAGGCAGAAAGATTCGGACGCATGACCAAAAATTTGGTTGTCCAAATTTGCTAAACTGAAGAAACAGAAAAATTTAAACGCAAGTTCGGACGTAGACTTAAAAATTTGGTCATATGAACTTTGTAATTTTGGCGGTTTTTAAACCGCTCAACTGATCAAATTCCTCATTTTAAACTATCCAATTTTTCTATTCTCTCAAAACCCACTCTACCCATTCACATCCAACCTCAAATTCATCCCGTATTTTACCATTTTTCTTTGAAAATTGCTTGATTTTCTTGTTCTCCATCCTCCACTGTCTTCAAAATCTATCATTCTCTAAAGAAATTCACCATGGTTCTCTCAAAGAAGACAATTGTTGCTAAAGGCAAAAGGAAAGCCAAAATGGGAGATAAACGGCTCATCATCAATGAACCAAGACAGGTTCAATTCCCCAAAAAAATCTTGGAGTAGACCTGTTCATATCAACAAGGGCTACAATTGAATTCAATGATTGGAGCAAGAAGAGTAGGAAAATCATACCCTGCCATAGAGTGAATTTGGATAAACTCACCAACATAGATAATGTACTATCTCTCTTTGGTGAAATAGGTTGGGGTAGTTTGCTTGGTGTGAATGAAGATTATTATCCTACTCTTATTTATGAATTTTATGCTAATCTTAAGGAAGAAATGATTGAGCATGTTGTGGATAGCATTGTTCAATGGTATTCATCTAGATTGTCTCAAGTAGATCTTGAGTTTAATTATGCTCTAGTTAATCGTAATTGTGGTGTGGATGACATTGGTGCTAGATATTACTCATTGGGACAACATTGCTATATACATGAATTATTCACTAATGAACAATTTGAAAAGGCATTCACCAATGGTAGAATATTTAGGTCCATTAGGGAGAGAGAAATTAAAGCTTTTGATGCTAGAGGATGTGTAATTCATTATATGATTACTACTACGATCATTGCTAACTTTGGATATAAAATCTTCGGTTGGAAATATACATGTGGTGATTATGCTTGCCTTGCATTAGCATAGGAGATTAAACTTTGGATTCATGGCTTTAAAGCATATGATTAGTGCAAGGAGAATGGCCAACAATACTTTGCCTTATGGGAGATTATGAACAGGGATCTTCAAGCACTTCAGTTTCCAACTCCCTGAAAGAGGAAATCCTCTAAAAAGTGGGAAAATATATACTGATAGACCTAAGAGGGGGTGAATTAGGTCTATGGCTAATTATTAAAAAGTATTTCCTTTTATAAATTGAGTTAGACCAGATTATGATTACTTGTTTCAATGAGAGAATAATTAAATCAATGACCAATCTACCTTGAGTCTACACTCAAGGATTTCAACCAATCTACTATATTGCTCAAGTTCAATAATTACATAAGAGGCTCACCACACAATGGTTTTACACCAACAACCTCTTTAGTAATTCTACACATAAGGCGTACCCTACCAAAAGGATTTTATATCTACAAACAACCTTGAATCAAAATTTCAAGGATCACCCTTACCTAAAGAATTTTATGTTTACAAGACAACCTTGTAATGAGCTAGTAGAAAACAGAATTAAAAGAAGAATGGATAAATGTTACCACTTCTTGGTAGATGGTTACACAATATAGCACCACTTCACTTTATTATCTTTGAAATCTTGAATGATCACTTGTATGCACAAGACAAAAGAGAGCTTTGATGTTTGCTTAAGATTTTTGAATGTGAAGCGTTCTCAGAGATTCAAAACATAAAAAAAATTATTGAGTTTATGGCTTTTATAGATTTCAAAATTCAGTTTTAACAGTCATAAAACGGCTAGTAACGGCTAGTTTCAGAACATTCGGACGGCTGAATTTTTCTTGTGCGTCTGAACTATCATCTTAATTTTACTGTTACATGTTGTCTGGAAAAATTCAGACGACCGAATTTTGTCCAGTGCATCAGAACTTGCGTCCGAATTTCTCTAAAAAAACAATAACCATGCTGGCAGGGAAAATTCGGACCACCGAATTTTTTTCCTTGCATCCGAATTTCTCTGGAAGCACAGTAGCCATTTTTAAAGTTTAGTGTTCAAACTTTGTAAAATCATTTGAAATTCAACTTTAATAAGTTTGAAAATATTTTTTATGAATAGATAAGTTATTTAGACACTTTTAAATTCAAGAGTCATTATCAAAACTCTTTGATCATACAAAGTTTGCTCAAAATCATTTAAGACTCAAAAACACACTTATTAGTCAAAAGTTTATACAAAGCCATTTAAAATTCAAAAACAAGTTTTGTGCTCTCTTATGTATTCAACAGATTCCAAGACACACAAATATATTATTTTACAAAAGATATACCTATTAAGCACATGTGACCTGCACTTCATGTCTTCAAAGCCTTCAATCATTTTGAACAAACTCTTCTTCAATCACTTTGAAATATTGGAGTTGTTATTGCATTTTAGCTTCAAGGCAATGAGACTTGATACTTCTTAATCCAACAATCCTATCATACAAATGTTATAAAGATTAGTCCTCATTAATATTTGTCATTAATCAAAACTTTATCATGACCTCATGATTTGCCCTTAGGGCTAACAATCTCCCCCTTTTTTATGATGACAAACTTTGATGCAAAATGTGATGGATTTAAACAATGTAGAACAAAGAATTATTGATGTCAATGATAGATATTAAACAATTTAGCATATTGACATTCAAAAGGCTCAATATGAGCCTATGACCCAACCAACCTCCATTAACCTCCTTCATTTCAACTAACAACTAGGATAGAATGTATAGCGTTTAATCATTTAGAAGAGATTCTAAGAGAGGTTTTAAAGGTTGTAAAATTTTAACAATGCTCCCCTTTAGATTGTGCTCATTTTTCAGAAAATATGTGAACTGAGGACTATTCATCCAAACTGCAATAAATTCAACATAATAAATGTTCAAAATGAAATAAAGCTTTCGTAAGGTTGTTCAAATATAGTAGAAGAGGTTAAAACATGTTTGAATAAATTTGAACAACAAATGAGTACTTTTTGGCAACAAAATATGGATGCATCCAAATTTCTAAAACATGCATCCGAATTTTTGAATCATGCATCCAAATTTTAAGATTTCAAGTCCAAACTGTAAAATGTGTGTGATAACAGCTTTAATTTTTTAAAATAAGCTTTTATAAGATTGTTAAAATATGATAGGAATGATTAAGATAGTTGTCAAACAATTTGAACAACAGAAAAGAATTTATGGCAAGAAGATCTTAATGCATCCGAATATTTTCTTTTTGTCTGCATCCTAATTTCTGTATGTCCACAATGGCACTCAATTATTTTCATGAAATAACTAAAAAAAATCATAGGTCAAGTCAAGAACAAGAACTCAACCAAGGTCCATAATTACATCAGAAAAAAAACAACCAAGAGCTCAAGCTTCAAATTTTCACATAACACATTCATTGTACATAGCACAATTTTCATCATTTACACACTTAGCACAATCATAGCACAACATTCACAATTTTGCAGTCATCAACATTCACAATTTTGGACAAGAGGTTGTCATGAGTGTTCAAGATAAAGCATTTGCAACCAAATACCTTAAAATAAACAATTGAAGGAGTTCTTCCAAATAGAAGTTCAAAAGGTATTTTTCGTAGTAAAGGTCTTAAAAGAACTCTATTCATTACATAACAAGCAATGTTTACATCTTCGGCCCAAAAATCATTTGGTAAAGAGTTTTCACACAACATTGATCTAGCCATCTCTTGTAAAGTTCTATTTTTCCTTTCAACAACACCATTTTGTTGAGGTGTTTTGGCAGCTAAAAAGTTATGTGTAATACCATATTCATCACAAATTTTTGTAAAATCTTGATTACAAAATTCTCTTCCATTGTCACTCCTAAAAGATATCAATTTACACTCAAGAGAAATTTGAACCTTTTTTAAAAGCTTAACAAATTCATGAAAAGTTTCATCCTTTTGAGCTAGAAAGATCACCCATGTAAATCTTGAAAAATCATCAACAATCACATATGCATATCTTTTACCACCAAGACTAGTAGTTTTCATTGGTCCAAACAAGTCCATATAAACAAGTTCAAGAGGTTTTGATGTAGAAACCATTTTCTTTGGTTTAAAGGATGTGTTTTGACTGTTTTCCATATTCACAAGCATCACAAATACGAGTTTTGACAAAATTCATTTTAGGCAGTACTATAACCAATTCTTGTGATGAAAGTTTGTTCAACAAGTCCATACTTACATGACCTAATCTTCTATGCCATAGATATGCATCATTGTCATGAATGGCAAGACATTTAATATCATTTGCAACAAGTTCATCAACATATAGTACATACACATTTCCAAATCGATTTGTAACAAAAATAGTTTTGTTATTTATGCTATCAAGAATTGTGCAAGTGTCACATTTAATTCAACTTTACAACTATTATCACATAATTGGCTAATACTAAGTAAATTATACTTCAAACCATCAATACGAAGTACTTCAAACCATCAATACGAAGTACTTGCTTAATGAGAGGAAAAGAACCTTTACCAATATTACCAATTCCAAGTATTATTCCCTTCTTCTAATCACCAAATGTGACAAAACCTTCATTTGTTGCTTGAAGTTCACTAATAAGTGAGGCATTTCCCGTCATGTGTCTTGAGCAGCCGCTATCAAGAAACCATTTAGTGGTGCTTGATCTTGGAGCAAATCGAACCTCATCACCTATTGCCATAAAGCATATATTGGCTTTTCCTTCACTGTCCTCTTCACGCTCTTGTTGATCCCAAGTACCAGCAAGTCCCTTTCTCTTCTTGAGAGATTTCTTTTTGAGTTTGTTGTCTCTTTCCTTTTCCAAAACATTGGGACAATCAACAATAAGATGTTCGGTTCAAAACATTGAGGTTTGAATGATTATGCCTGTCCACTTTTATTGATTGGCCTTTTTCCTTTCTTGAGAAATTCATTTTTATAGAATCTCTTGAATTTTCTTACTGCCATTTCCATCTCCTCACCTTCACTATTTTCATCTTCATCACCTGATAAATTTTCTTGTTCACTAGGATGATTGGAGGTTTTGAGTACAACTCCCTTTCTTCCCTTTTCTTCATCTTCAATATGATTCAATCTCTTGACCTTCATCTCATGTGTGAGTAGTGATCCGATAAGCTCTTCAAGTGGAAGAATTTTCAAATCTTTTGTGAAAGACCAAAGAGGGGGGTGAATTAGGTCTTTGGCTAATTATTGAAATCTTTTCCCCTTTTTGCAAATCCTTTGTCTTAATAAAAGCTCTTCTTTAAATTCACAAACTTCAAGTTATATGTGATTTGATGATTAATACAAGATTAATCAAACTATAAGACCATAACCAATCAATCAACAACTAAGCATAAATAATAATAACAAGTATGTAAACAAGTAAAGAATAAGAAAATGAACACACGATTTATAGTGGTTCGATCTCTCCAAGATCTACATCCACTACCTTGAGTCCACACTCAAGGATTTCAACCAATCCACTATATGCTCAAATTCAACAATTATATAAGAGGCTAACCACACTATGGTTTTACACTCACAACCTCTTCTAGTAATGTTTACAATACAAGGCTCACCACAAACAATGGTTTTATATCTTAAACAACCTTGAATCACACTTTCAAGGATCACCCTTATCTAAAGGATTTTATGTTATCAAGATAACCTTGCTAGAGCTAGTAGAAATATGCAATTTGATAAATAAATGAGAATGTGTAGAAGTTACCACTTGATGGTAGATATTACACAATTTTGCACCTTCACACTTTGATGTCTTTTGGGTTGATCAATTGAATGCACAAGACATAAGAGAGCTTAAAAAATGTTTGATAAATGCTTTTGAATGCTTGGAGTTTTCAAGATTTCAAGAGTTACAAAAATTTACATGTTTATGGCTTTTATAGAATTTGAAAATCTGTTAAAACGTTCATAAAACGGCTAGTAACGGCTAGTTTCAGAAAATTCGGACGTCCGAATTTCTTGGTTGCGTCCGAATCTTCGTCCGAATTTCTCTGAATGAATAGTAACCATGCTGAGAACAAAAATTCGGACGACCGAATTTTTTTGCTGCGTCAGAATCTTCATCCGAATTTCTCTGGAAGAATAGTAGCAAACTTTTGCTACAAAATTCAGACGACCGAATTTTTTGAAAGCATTTTCAAACTTTGTAAAATCATTTGAGATATAACTTCAATGAGTTTGAAAAACATTTGATATATATAGAAAACTTATTTAACTATATTTAAGCTTGAAAAAACATGAACATATGAAGTTTACAAACATATCTTATAAAAAGATTCATTCAAAGCCTTTTAAGATCATAAGACTATTTTTATGCTCTCTTATGCATTCAATGATAACCAAGACATGCAAGTGTAGAGTTTACATAGAAATTTACCTAAAAGTTAAATGCACTCTACACTTCAAGTCTTCAATGCCTTTTGATTATCTTTAGAACAACATTCTTCAAACTTCAAATACTTGCTTAAATGAAGTTGTTCTTGAACTTTTGCTTCAAAGCAATGAGACTTCATACTTCTCAAATTACAGAACCTATCACCAATAATCAAACATTTTAGTCCTCATCAATATTTGTCATTAATCAAAACTATATAATTTGCCCTTAGGGCAAACATTTTGATTCCTCAATAGCAAGAGTCTTCGGTTGCCAAGACTTTGGTAGAGCATCCAAAATTTTTCTATTTTGTTCTCCAATTGAGTAGTTCTTCCCATAGGCTTTTAGACCATTGGAGATGTTAGTAAATCTTGTGAACATATCACTAATATTCTCACCTTGCTTCATGGTGAATAGCTCATAATCTTTTATTAGCATTGCAAGCTTTGACTCCTTTACTTGATTTGTTCCTTCATGTGTAACTTGAAGAAGTCTCCACATATCATGTGCAGTGTCGCATCCATTAACTCGATTATACTCATTCACATACAATGCACAACTCAATATGTTCATAGCTTGGTAATTTAGTGTCATTTTCTTAGAGTCACCTTCATCAAATTCATCTATAGGCTTTGGCTCTTGAGTAACTCCATCAGCTCTCATTTTCATTGGTACAAAAGGACATTTCTCAATAATACTCCACAAATCAAAGTTAATAGAAAAAATATATATCTTAATTCTAGATTTCCAAAATGTATAATTTGTTCCATCAAACAAGGGAGATCTATTTGTGGAAGAACCTTCCAAATAAGGTAAGTTTGAAACATTAGCCATAAGATCTTAACTTCTAGGTTGTAAAACCACACAAAGAAGCCCTTGCTCTGACACCATTTGATAGACCTAAGAGGGGGTGAATTAGGTCTATGACTAATTATCGAAAACTATTTCCTTTTATAAATTGAGTTAGACCAGATTATGATAACTTGTTTCAATGAGAGAATAATTAAATCAATGACAAAGCAATAAACAATCTAAGCACAGTGAACACAAGTAATTTATAGTTGTTCGATCTCTTCAAGATCTACGTCCACTACCTTGAGTCTACACTCAAGGATTTCAACCAATCTACTATATTGCTCAAGTTCAATAATTACATAAGAGGCTCACCACACAATGGTTTTACACCAACAACCTCTTTAGTAATTCTACACACAAGGCTCACCCTACCAAAAGGATTTTATATCTACAAACAACCTTGAATCAAAATTTCAAGGATCACCCTTACCTAAAAGATTTTATGTTTACAAGACAACCTTGTAATGAGCTAGTAGAAAACAGAATTAAAAGAAGAGTGGATGAGGTGTTACCACTTCTTGGTAGATGGTTACACAATATAACACCACATCACTTTGTTGTCTTTGAAATCTTCAATGATCACTGGTATGCACAAGACAAAAGAGAGCTTTGATGTTTGCTAAAGATTTTAGAATGTGAAGAGTTCTCAGAGATTCAAAACATACAAAAAATTCTTAAGTTTATGGCTTTTATAGATTTCAAAAATCAGTTTTAACAGTCATAAAATGGCTAGTAATGGCTAGTTTCAGAAAATTCGAACGACAGAATTTTTCTTGTGCGTCGGAACTATCGTCCGAATTTTACTGTTACATGCTGTCTGGAAAATTTTGGATGACCAAATTTTGTCCAGTGCATCAGAACTTACGTCCGAATTTCCCTAGAAAAATAGTAACCATGCTTGTAGGGAAAATTCAGACTACCGAATTTTTTTTCCTTGCATCCGAACTTGTGTCCGAATTACTCTAGAAGTACAGTAGCCATTTTTAAAGTTTAGTGTTCAAAATTTGTAAAATTATTTGAAATTCAAATTTAATAAGTTTGAAAACATTTTGTATGAATAGATAAGTTATTTAGACACTTTTAAATTCAAGAATCATTATCAAAACTCTTTGATCAAACAAAGTTTACTCAAAATCATTTAAGACTCAAAAACACACTTATTAATCAAAAGTTTATACAAAGCCATTTAAAATTTAAAAACAAGTTTTGTGCTCTCTTATGCATTCAACAGATTCCAAGACACACAAGTGTAGGGTTTACAAAAGATATACCTATTAAGCACATGTGACCTACACTTCATGTCTTCAAAGCTTCAATCATTTTGAACAAACTCTTTAATCTTCAATCACTTTGACATATTGGAGTTGTTCTTGCATTTTAGCTTCAAGGCAATGAGACTTCATACCTCTTAATCCAACAATCCTATCACACAAATGACAAAAAGATTAGTCCTCATCAATATTTGTCATTAATCAAAACTTAATCATGACCTCATGATTTGCCCTTAGGGCTAACATATACCAATGAATTCCTCAAGAGTGTGCAATTGACACTTGATGAGGATAGTGTGTGGAGGACAAGAAGGGAAACCCCTCTAAGGGGTGAAGGAATAGAAGCTAGTGGAGATGATGAAGAAGTGGAAGAAATTGAAGAAGAAGAGAAAGATGAAGAGGAGACACTAGCAAGAGAAAGGACGACTAAGAAGAGGCATAATTTATCAAGTGAGGGGAAGCAACCTCACACAAAGAGGAGATTTTTTGAAGAAGAGCCCACTCCTCAATCTCATCAGAATCTTGGAGATATGCCTAGTGAGGAGGGAGTTACTAGAGGAGCCATCATTGTAGCCAAAGTGTTACAAGAAGCCTTGAACAACCACATAAAGGAGATGGAGAAGATGGACAAAATATTTTGCTCCCATGGTACTAAGTAAGTTGGATGGCATGGACACTAGGGTGAAGAATATTTAAAAAATATTGATGAAGAACAGTCAAAGTGGTGAAGGACCTTCTAGACCTCAAGTTAGGGATGAAAAGGATGATAAAGAAGATGAAGAAGGAAAGAAAGAAAAAGAGGATGAAGATGATGATAATGATGATTATGGGGATGATAATGATGATCAAGAAGGCAACTTTGAATTTGTGGCTAGGGAAAGTGAGAGAAATGAAGGTGTTCAAGAAGAAGCACAAGAAGGTGAAAGCCAAGAGGGAAGTTTGATAGAAAGAGTCGAGCTCACTTCACTATCCACCATGTCATTTGGCCAAGAAAGAGTAAAGCACGTGGTCAAGAAGAAGGGTACATGAGATCCTCCCAATTGGCTACAACCCCAAAGCCAAGCTACAACAGCAAGGAGCAAGCAAGTGAGGAGCCACTTCATTTTGAGCTTAAGGGAGACAAGGCCATCACAACTAACAAATATGGAGTGAAGACAATGAATAGAATACAAGACTAAGCATTCCTTAACCCTATCTCATTTTACTTATATATTTAGTCTAGCTTATGTATTTTTATGCCATGCTTAGTTCATGTATCTAGAATAATTCATGTATTCTCATGTTTTAACTTTCCATGTGCCTTTCTAGTCCGTGTGATCATTTGAAGTTCAATGATAATGTCATAGTATTGAGAGCTTATATTACTTATATTTTCATATTTACTTCACTTTCACATCCCACATTTGATTGATGACAAAAGGGGGAGAAGAATTTGCAAAATGTACTTTGATATTTGAGTATTTTGATATTTGCTGATTATTTTGATAGTTTCTAAGGATTATGGTTGAATGAATGGCATTATGATTGCATATGTCATAACGGTTTATTGTGTGCTCATTTGATGAGGTCTTGAAGTATATGCCTTGAGTTGATTTTTGAATATATAATCTTAGGTAGGTGAAGCATTGGTTGATCAAGATGATTATGAATGTTTGTTATAGTTGATCACCTTGCTTTGATGATTGTGTGGTTGGTTTTAAGCACTTATATTGCAAAATTTACCTTTTGATAATTTTACTAAAAATTCAAACTTGAAGTTTAGACGCAAACCCAAAATAAAGTTTTGATATTTTTTACTTAAAGCTATCTTGATCTTCCCTAAGATGATTGAGAAGCCTTGGGAAGGTTTATTCTTATAAAATAAATTCATTATGTTGAATAGTTGTGCTTCTAGGACTTGATCTTTAAAAAAATTGACTTTCACAACTCAAGTCCAAAAATGAGCACTATCTAAGGTGGTGCTTTGAAAATAGATTCTAACCTGTAAAATCAATTAGAATGTGTTCTAAATGCTTTCATGCTATGTTTTTTTTATTTTGATGGAAGGAAAGAGGATTATGGAGGTTTGTTGGGTCATTGCCTCATTCATAAGCCATGTTTTTTCATTGTGCTAAATAGTACATCATTCATCCACGACATTAATGCTTCTTTGTACAATATTGTTTAAATCTATCACATTTTGTATCAAAGTTTGTCATCATAAAAAAAGGGGAGATTGTAAGCCCTAAGTGCAAATCTTAGAGTTGTGCTCATGACAAACATTGATATGAGCTAACTTGAATATTCATTGTGTGATAGGATTATCGGATTGTGGAAGCTAAGAATTCTCATTGCCTTGAAGATGAAGCTAAAGACAACTCAAAACGTGTTCAAAGAGTTATAGCATGTAGAGCATGTCCTAAGGATTGAAGGCTTTGAAGACCTTAGTGTACGTTTACAATTGCTTAATAGGTATATCTTTGTAAAATTTACACTTATTTGTCTTTTGAATTTAAAGCATTTTCAAGAGAGATTAAAACTTGGTTTTCATTATTAAATGATTTATCTTACAAGTGTTTTACCCAGTTCTTGATAACGGCCTTTGGACTAAAAGCTTTTGAAAAGATCCATTTATAGTCTAAAATAATTTCAAACTTATTGTGGTTGATTTCTAATCATTTTGACTAAGTTCGAATAGTTCAGACTCCAATTCAAATGTCCAAACTAAATACCTTGGCAACTGAATTTTCAGAGAAATTCAGACGATCATTCCGATATGAAAGACTTAAGAGGGGGTGAATTAGGTCTTTGGCTAATTATCAAAATCTTTTCCCATTTTGCAAATCCTTTGCCTTAATAAAAGCTCTTCTTCAAATTCACACACTTCAAGTTTATATGTGATTTAATGGTTGAGACAAGATGATCAAACAATAAGACCACAACCAATCAATCAACAACAAATAATAATAACACAAGTATGTAAACAAGTAAAGCTAAAAAGAATTGAACACATGATTTATAGTGGTTCGATCTCTCCAACATCTACATCCACTACCTTGAATCCACACTCAAGGATTTTAACTAATTTACTAAATGCTCAAGTCAAACAATTACACAAGAGGCTCACCCTTCAATAGTTTTACCACAACAGCCTCTTTTCAATCCAATAAACAAGGCTCGCCCTTATCACAAAGGGTTTTATGCCAGTAGACAACCTAGAAAAATCTAATCAAAGGCTCACCCTCACCAAAGGGTTTTATGTCACACAACAACCTTGATCAATCTAGTCAATGGCTTACCCTTTACGAGGGTTTTATGTCTCTTGACAACCTTGTATCAACAAAGTAAATAGATGAAGTATAGATTTAGATGTTAACAACAAAAACTTGGTGGATGATTACAATGCTAGCACCACTTCACTTCTTGCCTTTGGAATCTTGAATTTCAATCTTTAAGCACAAAAAATTTGAGAGATTTTCAAATAATTTTGATGTACATCAAGTTAGAGCTTCTTGGATTTCAAAAGATTAAAGATCTCGACAAAAATCTGAAGTTTGTGATTTTTATAAGGTTTAAAAATCAACTCAAATATTCAAAAAAATGGCTAATAACAGTAAAATTTGGACAACTGAATTTGACCCTCTGCGTTCGAACCTGCATCTAAATTTTTCTAGAAAAATAGTAGTAGTATTGTTCACTGTGCAGGAAAAATTAGGACCACTAAATTTTTTATCCTGCACCGAACTTGCATCCGAATTTTCCAACTTTGTCAAAACATATTCAAATCAATTCAAACAAGTTGGAAAACATTCTAGCCTCAAAGATATGTCATTAAAGACATTTTAAGTGCAAAAACCATTAATGAATACTTGGTAATTCAAGTGAATTCAAAACCATTGAAAGTTTAAAACCAAGTTTTGTGCTCCCAAATGCAACTAATAGATTCCATGACTTAAGAGTGCAGGGTTTACAAAGTTTACCAATTAAGCACGTGTAACGTACACTTTATATTTTCAAAGTCTTCAATCATCTTGAACAAACTCTTCAATCTTCAATCACTTTGGCATACTTGAGTTGTTCTTACATTTTAGCTTTAAGGCAATTAGACTTGTATTCTTCTCAATCCAAAAATTATATCACACAATAATCAAACACATTAGTCTATATCAATATTGATCAATATTATTTCCTTAAGACTTTGCATTTATCAATATTTGTCATTAATCAAAACAACATTATTTGCCCTTAGGGCTTGCAGGATGCTTGTGTCCAAATTCGGTTGACCGAATTTATCTTGGTAGCCTGAAAATAGAAAAATTCAGATGATCATTTAAACACAATGGTCCATGTTAGGTCGACCGAATTTTACTGTTACTAGCCTTTATTTGAAATTTATAGCTCAAGAACTACTTGAAAATCTAAATTTTTCTCAATCAAAAAGCTTTCTTTTGTCTTGGGCTATAAAGATGAAATTCAAGATTCCATAGACAAAAAGGTGAAGGTGTGCTAAATTTGTTATCATCTACCAAGTTGTTGGTAAAATTCCTCTTTCTTACTTCATCTATTTGTTTTATTCAAGGTTATCTTAAGGATATAAAACCTATTTGAAAGGGTGAACCTTGATTATTGTAAGTGAAAAAGAGGTTGTAGAGTAAACCCCTTGTTGATTGAGCCTCTCTTGTATTTTGATCAACTTTTTTTATAGTTGAATTTGGTTGAAATCCTTGACTTGGGACTCAAGGTGGTGGATGTAGATCTTGAGTGATTGAATAACTATAAATTGCTTGTGTTGCCTCTTCTCATCTCTCTTTCAATTTGGAAACTTATTGTGTTTGCTTGCATAACTCATTGAGAGTTTGATTTCAAACATCATACAAACCATTTTCCTCAAAAACAAAAAAGTTTTTGAAAATTAGCCAAGAACCAAATTCACCCCCCTCTTAGGTCTTTCAATTCTCAATCTTAAAAAATGTTTAAGGTAATAATAATTTGTACTCTTAAAAAATTAACTATCTCGTTTTCTGTAACTATTTGAAATAATAATTTCTATATACAATTTTTTAACTATATACAACTAAAAAGTTATCATTTCCTCTTAACTATCTCTCTGTACATCCTCTCTCTCTCTATGTTCCTCTCCCTCTATCTCTCTCTCTCTCTCTTTCTCTCTCTCTCTAACCATAACACAAAATTTAAGGAATAACGTATCAAATCAGCCAATGCAATGCAATAAGTAGAGAAACTACAACCGATTCTCTTGATTTTGAGTTAAAAAACTCAAAAAAATATCACCAAACGCTTGTTTCTTTTTCTTTTTTTTTTTTGTCATTTAAAATTTTGGTTGCAGTTCCACCCCAAGAAGTGGAAATCCATGTTGAGTTTCCCTCCACAAGCAAAACTCAGCACTCGTTTCTATCCCTTTTTTTTAGTTTTGTTTTTGTAAGACCTAAGAGGGGGGGTGAATTAGGTCTTAGGCTAATTGTCGAAATCTTTTCCCTTTTTACAAATCCTTTGCCTTAATAAAAGCTCTTCTTTAATTCCACAAGCTTCAAGTTTATATGTGATGTGATGGTTAAGATAATATCATCAAACAACAACCAATCAATCAACAACAATCAATAAGTAATAATAACATGATCATGTAAATAAATAAAGCTATAAGAAAATGAACACACGATTTATAGTGGTTCGATCTCTCCAAGATCTACATCCACTACCTTGAGTCCACACTCAAGGATTTCAACCAATCCACTATAAGCTCAAGTTTAACAATTACATAAGAGGCTAACCACACTATGGTTTTACACTCACAACCTCTTCTAGTAATTATACAAGCAAGGTTCACCCTTCCACAAGGATTTTATATCTAAAGACAACCTCAAGACTAATCTAATCCAAGGCTCACCCTCACACGGGTTTTACACTACAACCTTGATTAATCTAGTCTATGGCTCACCCTTCCACAAAAGGGTTTTATGTCACAAGATAACCTTGCAATTAGCTAGTAGAAAACACAATTGAGATAAGAAAAGAAGAGTGTGTAGAAGTTACCACTTGATGGTAGATATTACACAAATTTGTACCTTCACACTTTGATGTCTTTGGATGGATCAATTGAATGCACAAGACATAAGAGAGCTTAAGAAATGTTTGCTAAATGCTTTTGAATGCTTAGAGTTTTCAAGATTTCAAGTGTTACAAAAATTTGCATGTTTATGGCTTTTATAGAATTTGAAAATCTGTTAAAACATTCATAAAACGGCTAGTAACGGCTAGTTTCAGAAAATTCGGACGACCGAATTTCTTGGTTGCGTCCGAATCTTCGTCCGAATTTCTCTGGATGAATAGTAACCATGCTGAGAACAAAAATTCGGACGACCGAATTTTTTTGCTGCGTCCGAATCTTCTTCCGAATTTCTCTGGAAGAACAGTGACCATGCTGAAGGCCAAAAATTCGGACGACCGAATTTTTTGGCTGCGTCCGAATCTTCTTCCGAATTTCTCTGGAAGAATAGTAACAAACTTTTGTTACAAAATTCGGACGACCGAATTTTTTGAAAGCATTTTCAAACTTTGTAAAATCATTTGAGATATAACTTCAATGAGTTTGAAAAACATTTTGTTAGCCCTAAGGGCAAATCATGTAGTTATGATTAGTTTTGATTAATGACAAACATTGATGAGGACTAATATGCTTGTATGTTGTGTGATAGGATTTGTGGATTAAGAAGTTTGAAGTCTCATTGCCTTGAAGCTAAAATGCAAGAACAACTCCAATATATCAAAGTGATTGAAGATTGAAGAGTTTGTTCAAGATTAATGAAGGTTTTGAAGACATGAAGTGTAGGTGACATGTGGTTAATAGGTAAATATTGTAAACCCTACACTCTTAAGTCTTGGAATCTATGAGTTGCAATTGAGAGCACAAAACTTGATTTAAATGGTTTCAATGGTTTTGAACTTATCTAAATTATCAAGTTTTCATAAATGATTTTTGCACTTAAAAGGTCTTTAATGACTTATCTTTTAGGCAAGAAGGTTTTCCAACTTGTTAGAATTGATTTGAACATGTTTTGACAAAGTTTGAAAAATTCGGAAGAAGATTCGGACGCAGTCCAAAAATTCGGTCGTCCGAATTTTGTAGCAAAAGTTTGCTACTATTCTTCCAGAGAAATTCAGAAGAAGATTCGGACGCAGACAAAAAATTCGGTCGTCCGAATTTTGTAGCAAAAGTTTGCTACTGTTCTTCCAGAGAAATTCGGAAGAAGATTCGGACGCATGCAAAAAATTCGGTCGTCCGAATTTTTCGCTTCAAAATTCGGACGCAGAATTCGGTCATCCGAATTTTCTGAAACTAGTCGTTACTAGCCGTTGTATAGCCGTTTGAACTGATTTTTGAATTCTATAAAAGCCATAAACTTCAGATTTTTTAGTAGAACTTTGAACTTAACAAATCTTACATGCTCTAACTTATTTTACATCAAATCAAATTGAAAAGCTCTCAAATTGCCTTGTGCTCAAAGGTGTACATTCAAGATTCCAAAGGCAAAGGTGAAGTGGTGCTAGCAATTGTATTTATCTACCAAGAAGCGTTGGTAATATTCAAACTCATTTATTCCTCATTTAATTCTGTTTTTCTACTAGCTCATTGCAAGGTTATCTTTAGACATAAAATCCTTTTGTGTTAGGGTGAGCCATAGACTAGATTAATCAAGGTTGTGGTGTAAAACCCATTGTGTGGGTGAGCCTTTGATTAGATTAGTCTTTAGGTTGTCTTTGGATATAAAACCCTTGAGGAAGGGTGAACCTTGTTTGTATAATTACTAAAAGAGGTTGTGAGTGTAAAACCATTGTGTGGTGAGCCTCTTATGTAATTATTGAATTTGAGCATATAGTGGATTGGTTGAAATCCTTGAGTGTGGACTCAAGGTAGTGGATGTAGATCTTGGAGAGATCGAACCACTATAAATCGTATGTTCGTTTTCTTATTGCTTTACTTGTTTACGTACTTGTGATTATTATTTATGCTTAGTTGTTGATTGATTGATTATGGTCTTATAGTTTGATAATCTTGTATTAATCATCAAATCACATATAACTTGAAGTTTGTGAATTTAAAGAAGAGCTTTTATTAAGACAAAGGATTTGCAAAAAGGTGAAAAGATTTCGATAATTAGCCAAAGACCTAATTCACCCCCCCCCCCTCTTAGGTCTTTCAATTGGTATCAGAGCAAGGTCTTCTTTTCAAGGTCTAACAACCTAGAAGTAAAGATTATATGGCTAGTTTATCAAATTTGCCTTATATGGAAGGTTCATCTACAAATAGACCTCCTTTGCTTGATGGTTCTAATTATACATTTTGGAAATCTAGAATTAGAATTTTTATTTGTTCTATTAACTTTGATTTGTGGAGTGTCATTGAGAAAGGTCCCTATGTGCCTATGAGAATGAAAGTCGATGGAGTTACCAGGGAACCAAAGCCCATGGAGGAGTATGATGAGAGCGATACAAGGAAGATAACTTTAAACTACCAAGCAATGAACATCTTGAGTTGTGCATTGGACGTGAATGAATACCATCGAGTGAGTGAATGCAAATCCGCTCACGATATGTGGAGACTTCTTCAAATAACACATGAGGAAAGAGCCAATGTGTGCTTTATGGCAATAAATGATGAGGTACAATCTACTTCTTCTACTTCTACTTGTTGTGATGATGATAGTGATGATCTTAGTGAATTATATGTTGAAATGTATGAAGAATTAAAAAAAGGCTTCAAAAAGAAATAAGGAAATGAAATTCAAAATTAATGAGTTATTGAATGAAAATTCAAAATTATATTGTGAAAACAAAAGACTTCTTGAATCTATTGATTGTTTGAATATTGAAAAAAGAAGTTTTAAATGTCTCTTTGCAAAATATGTCCCTTGAAAATAAGATTCTTTGTGAAAAGATTTTGTCTCTTGAAAGAATGCTTATTGACCATGAGACTTTGAAAAAGAAGGTTAATGACCTTACATCATGTATAGAAAAATTTACAAAAGGAAGGGACAATCTTGTTAAAATTCTTGGAGCTCAAAGATCTCCTCTTATCAAAAATGGTCTTGATTACAATTATGTAAACAATGTGCCTAAATATAACAAATTCTTTAAAGCTACTTCTACTTCCATGCATCATACTTGTTGTACTTATTGTGGAAAACATGGACATAAAGTCACCAAATGTTATGTTAAAAGAAAAGTAGAGAATGGTATAAAAACTATTTGGAGAGTTAAGGAAACTATTACTAACCCCCACGGACCCAAGAAAGTATGGGTACCAAAGGATACTTCCTCTCCTTTATTGCAGGTACACTTCAATTCAAACTCAAGCACAACTAAGAGGTATATTGATGATGTTGGCTTAAAGAATAACAGAAAACACCTCATGCATAATCAAGGTCAAAGCAACCGATGAAGTAACCAATGTTGATAAAGGTTCCTCTCTTCTTTTTAAACAAATGTTGCTTAGTGATAATTTGAAATATAATTTGCTTAACATTAGTCAATTATGTGATAGTGTGAAAAGGTGAATGTGAATGTAATACTTGCACTATACTTGATGGTGTCAATAGTAGAACTATTTTTGTTGCAAATTGTATTAATGCCTTGCCTTGATGAACTTGTTGCTTATAAAGTTAGATGATTTTCCACTCATGATAATGACTGTTATTTATGACATAGTAAATTTGGTCATGATAAAATGATTAAAATAAGTATGATTGAATATCTATGCATTTGCTTGGCCAAAAACATCTTTATGAAACTTCACAAAATGTTCAGACTTGAAGTTTGGATGTAGACCACAAGTTCGGTCGCCCGAACTTATGTGACAATATGATATTTTGTGATTTTGATCAATTACTTACAAAATGTTTCAATGTGTGTTTTATCTTGATAAGCTTGAATGTCTTGTTGCTTATAATAATGATTGATTTTCTTGGCCTAGAAGATTTGGTCACGTGAACATGGACTTGTTGAACAAACTTTCCTTTCAAGATTTAGTTGGAGGATTGCTAAAAATGTGTTTTGAGAAAAATTGTCTTTCACATACTTGTCAATATGGAAAACAAACAAAAGAATCTTCCAAACCTAAGAAAATGACTTTCACTTAACCTCTTAAAAAATTATTTATATGGATTGTTTGGACCAATGAGGATCACTAGTCTTGATGGTAAGAGGAATTCATATATGATTGTTGATGATTTCTCTAGATTTACATGGGTGATCTTTCTAGCTCAAAAAGATGAAGTTCTTTCATGAATTTGTAAGACTTTTCAAAAGAGTCCAAATCTCTCTTGTGTGCAAATTGATTACTATTGGAAGTAACAATGGGAGAGAATTTTACAATCAAGATTTTACAAAACAATGTGCTGAGAATGGGATTGCTCACAATCTTTTGAACTTATATTTGATAGAATACTCTAGAATTTAAACATACATGACTGGTTGTATCAAATATACATTAATACGTGTAACAAAGTACTTTATATTGAATACTACTTGCATGTATTGCCTATTTCAAAGTTTTGGTTACAAGTGCCTTATATTGAATATGTGCGATAACTTGGAAAATTTGATAGAAAATTGAATGATGGGATATTACTTGGTTTTTCCTCTAACAACAAGGCTTATAGAGTTTCTAAGAAAAAGAACCTTACATGATGAGGAAACTATTCATGTTAGTTTTGATGAATCTTACATTTACTTGGAAAGAAAAGATGAAGATGATGTAGGTACATCTATGAATGACTATCAAACCCATCTTCAAGCACCAACTTTGGAGGATCACACCAATGAGGAAGAAATGATTGAACAAAATCAAGATGACCAACCTAGTGGTGACCAAGAGCTCTCAAAGAACCTAAGATATTCAAGAGAAATTCGGAAGGAGCAAATCATTGGTGAAATCTCCCAAGGAGTAAACATAAGACGGTATTTTATCGATTACTTTATTCTTTATCTCATATGAGCCTAAAAGTATTGATGATGCATTGTGTGATGATTTTTGGATTATTACTATGCAAGAGGAATTAAATAAATTTGAAAGATACAAAACTTCAAAATTCCTAAATCTCATGATCATTCCATTATTGGAACTAAATGGTTTTTAGAAATAAACTCAATGAATCCGAGGAGGGTGTAAGAAATAAATCAAGATTTGTCACCCAAGGATTCAATCAAAGAGAGTGAATTGTTTATGATGAAACCTTTGTTCGAATGCTAGACTTAAGTCCATAAGAATGCTTTTTTACTTTTACTTTCATTAAAGGTTTTAAATTATTTCAAATGAATGTCAAAAGAGCTTTTCTAATTTATGTGGAACACTCACCCGGTTTTGATCAAGAAAAGTTTCCTAACCATGTTTTCAAATTATCCAAAGCTTTGTATGATTTAAAACAAGCTCCTAGAGCTTTGTATAAAAAAAAATTGAGTGTTTTTTTTCTTCTTTCAAAAGGATTTTCAAGAGGAAAGGTTGACACTACTATTTTCATTAAAAAAAAACCTCTTGTAACAATGATCTATAAGTTGTCCAAATATATGATACAATTCTTTTTTGGTGCTTTTAATACTTCACTTTGTGATGTGTTTGCCAAGTTAATGTAAAGTAAATTTGAAATGAGCATGATAGGAAAAACTCTATTTCTTTCTTGGCCTACAAATCAAGAAAACCAAGGATGTCACTTTCATGAATCAAGTTAAGGTATAGGCACTTCCATAAGTTTATCAACTATGCTTGACAAGAATAAAACGGTGTCATAGGAGTAGTCAACTATATTTGACAGCAAGTAGAGCCAATATTATGTTTGTCATGTGCTTGTGTGCTAGATTTTATCTTGTCCTATAGAATCTTATTTGATTGTTGTTAAAAACATTCTCTATTACCTTATTAATACTCTAAGTGATTATGGTCTATATTTCAAATGTGTGGCTATATTATGTGATAACACTAATGCAATAGATTTGACCATCATACTATTCAACAAACTAGGACAAAGCATATAGAGATCAAACTTCATCTCATTAGATATAATTCTACTAAGAATAATACTTATTTAAAAGCATGTTTGCATTCATTGATATCGTTACTAAGTCATTGGTCGAAGAAAGGTTTGACCAATCTTAGAAGAAGCTTAGGGATTTCGAAATTCAATAACTAACGAGTATATTCAAGTGTGTAGCTCCAGGTGAGAACAAAGAAGCCTAGCATGAGAAAAGGAAAGGGAAAAAGCCAAAGATAGAGAAGGAGGACTAGTAACCAACGAACCAAGGAAGGTTTATGTTTCTCAAATCATGTCATGGCTGGATAGATTTGTCACAGTGGAGGCTACTACTGAATTTGATGATTGGACAAAAAGGAACCATAAGACAAATCCAAGCCATAAGGTGGATGTCATCAAACTATCCGAAATGGGTAATATACTCTCATTTTTTAAATTATATGAGCTGAGCTAGTTTGCTTGTGTTTGATGAATGCTATTACCTTATTTAGTTTATGGAGTTTAAGCAAATAATAAGGAAGAAAGAGTTGAGTGAGTTGGTAATAAAGCTATTTAGTGGTATTTTTCAAGAATATCACAAGTTAATTTTTGAGATTGATAATGCATTGATCAATAGAATTTGTGATGTTGAGGATGTTGGGTTTAGGCATTATTCTTCCGAGGAACATTGTTTTATAAGTGAGTTATACTCACATGAAAGAATTGAGAATGCATATATAAATGGTAGAAGCCTCAAGACTAGAAAGGAGAGAGAGATAAAAGATTTTTTATGCTAGTGAAAGAGTTTTACATCACATTCTTACTACATTGATTATAGCATACGTTGGACACAAATCTTCTATTGATAATATGTATGCGATAATTATGCTAGCCATGCATAAAAAAATTAATTTTGGATATATATTGCTAAAGAATATAATGGAGCAAGAAGAACAAAAATAAAATAAAATTATTCCTGAAAACAAAGTAAACTTGGATAAACTCTCCAATATTGATAATGTTCTATCTCTATTTGATGATATTGATTGGAGCAATTTACTAGTAATTGATGAAGAATTTTATACTGCCCTTACATATGAGCTTTATGCAAATCTTAAAGAAGAAAGAATTGAACATTAGGGGGATAATGTAGTTTAATGGTATTCCTCTAGAGTGTATCAAGTGGATTTTGAGTTCAATAATGCCTTAGTGAACAGAATTTTGTGGAGTAGATGATAATGAGGCAAGGTATTACTCATTGAAATAACATTGCTTTATTCTTGGATTTTTCACAAATGAAAGATTTGAAGAAGCTTTCACAAATGGTGGACAATTTAGGTCAATTAGGGAAACGAAAATCAAAGCCTTTGATGCTAGAGGAAGGGTTATGCATCACATGACTACTACTATGCATTTGATGATTATGCTTGCCTTGCATGAGCATAGAAGACTAAACTTTGGATTCATGGCGTTGAAGCATATGATTAGTGCAAGAAAACCAGCCAACGAAGCCTTACCGTATGGGATACTATTAACAAGAAAGGAAAACCAAAATGAGGCATGAGTTATCTAGTAAGAAGAAGGAGGTGAAGAGAGTCAACAAATGAAGGACCCCATCATATAGAGATCAAGGAAACATTGCCATCACAACAAACAAATTTGGAAGTGAAGACCATGCAGCACACCCAAGACTAAGCCTTTCTATCCCTAAACTCTATTTTGTTGCTTATTTTAGTTTATGCCTTGATGCACATGTTATGCTTTGACATTGAAATTTACTTGTGTATTTCTAGTCATTATAATGTTTTGAAGCTCAATATATGAAATCTTTATGATAAGAGCTTCTTTTATTTCACTTTTGTTGTCCAAGTACTCTTACCCCACCTTTGATTGATGACAAAAGGGGGAGAAGAAAATGTGATGACAAAATGTGTGAAAATGTGAAATAGCGGTGGAATTCCTCATGCATGAAGAGAAAATGTGTGAATTTTCTGAAAGTCCATGCATATATCAAGGGGGAGAAAGAATGACTACAAATTGTGCTATGTGCTTGCTGTAAATGTGTTGTGTGTTGTGTATATGTTGATGTGCAATATGTAATGAGTAATGTGAAAATATTTGGCTGCATTTCTGCATTTGAATTTAAATTGAAAGTGTTATAATATGTGAGGTTTTAGTTGTTTTCTTAGATTTTGGAATATGGTTAAGTTGAGATTGAAATCTTGAACTTGGTTCTTGACTTGACCTATGATTTTGAATTACTTCAAGAAAACAATTGAATGCATGAATTTTGTGATTTTGCAAAGCTAAATTGAGTGCTATTGTAGCTATACATATTTGAGTACTTCTATAGTTCATTTGAAAATGCAAAATCACCTTTTCAACTTGTTTCCAAAAATTTGGACTTGAAATTCGGATGCAGACCAAAAAATTCGGATGCATGTTTCAGAAATTCGGATGCATGCATATTTGTTGCCAAAAAGTGCTTCTTTGTTGTTCAAATTGATTCAAATATGTTTTATTCTCTTCCATTATGTTTGAACAACCTTTGGAAAGATTTATTTCACATTAAACTTTCATTATATTGAATTTATTGCAATTTGGACTTGGAATGTCAAAATTCGGATGCATGAGTTTAAAAATTCGGATGCATGTTCTAAAATTCGGATGCATCCATGTTGTGTTGTCAAAATGTGCTCTTTTGTTGTTCAAATTGATCCAAATATGTTTTAATCTCTTCCATTATGTTTGAACAACCTTAGGAACACTTTATTTCACTTCAAACATTCATTATATTGAATTTATTGCAGTTTGGACTTAAGATCAAAAAAATTCGGATGCAAGGTTTAAAAATTCGGATGCATGTTATGAAATTCGGATGCATCCATATTTTGTTGCCAAAATGTGCTCTATTGTTGTTCAAATTGATTCAAACTTGTTTTAATCTCTTCCACTATGTTTGAACAACCTTAGGAAAGCTTATTTTCAAAAATTGAAGCTTTCATTTCACTTATTTTACAATTCGGACTTGATATGTCAAAATTCGGATGCATAGCATCTCAAGTCCAAACTTGTTGAAAAATGAGCACAATCTAAGGGGGAGCAATATTAATCTTTTATGACCTTTAATACCTCTCTTAGAAGTTTTCTAAATACTTAAATGCTATATCTTCTATATGTAGTTGGAAGGAAGGAGGTAAATGGAGGTTGGTTGGGTCATAGGCTCATATTGAGCCTTTTGCATGTCAATGTGCTAAATTGGTTATTATCCATTATTGACATTAATGCTTCTTTGTACTACATTGTTTAAATCCATCACATTTTGCATCAAAGTTTGTCATCATCAAAAAGGGGGAGATTGTTAGCCCTAAGGGCAAATCATGTAGTTATGATTAGTTTTGATTAATGACAAACATTGATGAGGACTAATATGCTTGTATGTTGTGTGATAGGATTTGTGGATTAAGAAGTTTGAAGTCTCATTGCCTTGAAGCTAAAATGCAAGAACAACTCCAATATATCAAAGTGATTGAAGATTGAAGAGTTTGTTCAAGATTAATGAAGGTTTTGAAGACATGAAGTGTAGGTGACATGTGGTTAATAGGTAAATATTGTAAACCCTACACTCTTAAGGCTTGGAATCTATGAGTTGCAATTGAGAGCACAAAACTTGATTTAAATGGTTTCAATGGTTTTGAACTTATCTAAATTATCAAGTTTTCATAAATGATTTTTGCACTTAAAAGGTCTTTAATGACTTATCTTTTAGGCAAGAAGGTTTTCCAACTTGTTAGAATTGATTTGAACATGTTTTGACAAAGTTTGAAAAATTCGGAAGAAGATTCAGACGCAGTCCAAAAATTCGGTCGTCCGAATTTTGTAGCAAAAGTTTGCTACTATTCTTCCAGAGAAATTCGGAAGAAGATTCGGACGTAGACAAAAAATTCGGTCGTCCGAATTTTGTAGCAAAAGTTTGCTACTGTTCTTCCAGAGAAATTCGGAAGAAGATTCGGACGCATGCAAAAAATTCGGTCGTCCGAATTTTGAAGCGAAAAATTCGGACGCAGAATTCGGTCATCCGAATTTTCTGAAACTAGCCGTTACTAGCCGTTGTATAGCCGTTTGAACTGATTTTTGAATTCTATAAAAGCCATAAACTTCAGATTTTTTAGTAGAACTTTGAACTTAACAAATCTTACATGCTCTAACTTATTTTACATCAAATCAAATTGAAAAGCTCTCAAATTGCCTTGTGCTCAAAGGTGTACATTCAAGATTCCAAAGGCAAAGGTGAAGTGGTGCTAGCAATTGTATTTATCTACCAAGAAGCGTTGGTAATATTCAAACTCATTTATTCCTCATTTAATTCTGTTTTTCTACTAGCTCATTGCAAGGTTATCTTTAGACATAAAACCCTTTTGTGTTAGGGTGAGCCATAGACTAGATTAATCAAGGTTGTGGTGTAAAACCCATTGTGTGGGTGAGCCTTTGATTAGATTAGTCTTTAGGTTGTCTTTGGATATAAAACCCTTGTGGAAGGGTGAACCTTGTTTGTATAATTACTAAAAGAGGTTGTGAGTGTAAAACCATTGTGTTGTGAGCCTCTTATGTAATTATTGAATTTGAGCATATAGTGGATTGGTTGAAATCCTTGAGTGTGGACTCAAGGTAGTGGATGTAGATCTTGGAGAGATCGAACCACTATAAATCGTATGTTCGTTTTCTTATTGCTTTACTTGTTTACGTACTTGTGATTATTATTTATGCTTAGTTGTTGATTGATTGATTATGGTCTTATAGTTTGATAATCTTGTATTAATCATCAAATCACATATAACTTGAAGTTTGTGAATTTAAAGAAGAGCTTTTATTAAGACAAAGGATTTGCAAAAAGGTGAAAAGATTTCGATAATTAGCCAAAGACCTAATTCACCCCCCCCCCCCCTCTTAGGTCTTTCACATTTGATATATATAGAAAACTTATTTAACTATATTTAAGCTTGAAAAAACATGAACATATGAAGTTTACAAACATATCTTATAAAAAGATTCATTCAAAGCCGTTTAAGATCATAAGACTATTTTTATGCTCTCTTATGCATTCAATGATAACCAAGACATGCAAGTGTAGAGTTTACATAGAAATTTACCTAAAAGTTAAATGCACTCTACACTTCAAGTCTTCAATGCCTTTTGATCATCTTTAGAACAACATTCTTCAAACTTCAAATACTTGCTTAAATGAAGTTGTTCTTGAACTTTTGCTTCAAAGCAATGAGACTTCATACTTCTCAAATTACAGAACCTATCACACAATAATCAAACATTTTAGTCCTCGTCAATATTTGTCATTAATCAAAACTATATAATTTGCCCTTAGGGCTAACAATCTCCCCCTTTTTGATGATGACAAACTTTGATGCAAAATGTGATAGATTAAAACAATCTAGTACATAGAAGTATTAATGTCAATGATAGAAAATAACCAATTTAACACATTGACATACAAATGGCTCAATATGAGCCTATGACCCAACCAACCTCCATTAACCTCCTTCCTTCCAACAACTAGGATAGAAGATATAGCATTTAATCATTACGACAACTTCTAAGAGAGGTATTAAAGTTCAGAAAAGATTAATATTGCTCCCCCTTAGATTGTGCTCATTTTTCAACAAGTTTGGACTTGAGATGCTATGCATCCGAATTTTGACATATCAAGTCCGAATTGTAAAATAAGTGAAATGAAAGCTTCAATTTTTGAAAATAAGCTTTCCTAAGGTTGTTCAAACATAGTGGAAGAGATTAAAACAAGTTTGAATCAATTTGAAAAACAATAGAGCACATTTTGGCAACAAAAGATGCATGCATCCGAATTTCAGAACATGCATCCGAATTCTTAAACCTTGCATCCGAATTTTTTAAATCTTAAGTCCAAACTGCAATAAATTCAATATAATGAATGTTTAAAGTGAAATAAAGTGTTCCTAAGGTTGTTCAAACATAATGGAAGAGATTAAAACATATTTGAATCAATTTGAACAACAAAAGAGCACATTTGGCAACAAAATATGGATTCATCCGAATTTTTAAAACATGCATCCGAATTTTGAATCATGCATCCGAATTTTAAGATTTCAAATCCAAAATGTAAAATATGTGAGATAACAACTTTAATTTTTGAAAATAAGCTTTTCTAAGATTGTTCAAATATGATAGGAAGGATTAAAACAGTTTTCAAACAATTTGAACAACAGAAAAGACATTTTTGACAAGAAGATCTTGATGCGTCCAAATTTTTGGTCTGCATCCGATTGCAAGTCCAAATTTTTGGTAGCAAGTTTGAAAAGGTGATTTTGCATTCTCAAATGAACTATAGAAGTACTCAAATATGTATAGCTACAATAGCACTCATTTTAGCTTTGCAAAACCACAAAACTAATGCATTCAATTGTAGGTCAAGTCAAGAACCAAGTTCAAGATTTTAATCCCAACTTAGCCATATTCCAAAAACTCAGAAAATAACCAAAACCTCACATAGTATAACATAGTCAATTTAAATTTCAATTGCAGCCATATATTTTCACAAAACACATTCATTTTACATTTCAACCTATAGCACATATACATAGCACATTTACAGCAAGCACATAGCATATAGCACATCTTGCAGTCAACATTCTTTCTTCCCCTTGACATATGTGTGGATTTTCAGAAAATTCTCACATTTTCTATTCATGCATGAGAAATTCCACTGCTATTTCACATTTTCACATATTTTGTCATCCCATTTCTTCTCCCCCTTTTGTCATCACTCAAAGATGGGGTTAATGAAAATGAGACAACATGTATCACATATAAGCAGTATATTGATCAACTCTCATTTGGCAATTTAGCAATGTATTGACCAACTCTCATAAACATTATAGTTCTAGTCAAATAATTATCATCCTAACAGCAATAATCATTATGTAGCATCTCAATAATAATAAATCAACTTCTTCTCTCCCTTTTTATCCCTTTTTATCAGCAATTAAACTTGGGGTGAGAGTACTTGGACAACAAAAGTGAAACAAAGAAGCTCTTATCACAAAGATTTCACATATTGAGCTTCAAAGCACTATAATGACTAGAAAGGCGCAAGTAAATTTCAATGTTAAATCATAACATGTGTATTAAGGCATAAAATAAAATAAGCAACAAAATAGAATTTAGGGATAGAAAGGCTTAGTCTTGGATGCGCTTTGTGGTCTTCACTTCCAAATTTGTTTGTTATGATGGCCATATCTCCCTTGATCTCTGTATGATAGAGTCCTTCATTTGTTGACTCCTTGCTTGTGTAATTCTGCTTTGGAAAGCTACCAATCAAGAGGATCTTGGATCTTCTTTCTTTGAACCACATTTTCTTGCTCCCTTGGTTGAAGGATATTGGTGATGGATTTGTGATTTGACTTTGTTAAACTTCATTCATCTCCTTCTTCTTGCTTGTTCTCTTGGGCTTTATAGGAACTTGCACCATTTAAAACCACTTGAGAAATCTTTCTCAAGTCTTCTTCCATATTCTTGACTCTAGCTTCTAAACCATCAAATTTGCCAAGAATTATCAGAGCAAAAGACTTGAAGAATTTGTCCATCTTCTTCATTTCCTCTACATGGTTGTTCAATGTCTCTTGAAACACTTTGGCAACTCTTCAAATAGTCTTCTTTTGTGGAAGGTTGCTCCCCCTCACTAGATGAGTCATGTTTCATTTTAATTTCCTTTCTCTAGCAAGGATTTCCTCTTCATCCTCTTATTCTTCATCATTTTCTTCTTCCTTCTTTTTCATTACTTTCTTCCTCCTTTTCTTCATCATTGCTAGCATCTCTTCTATCACCCCTTAGAGGAGTTTTTCTTCTAGCCCTTCATACATTTTCATCATCAAGTATTCAAGGAATTCTCTTTAGTGAGTTGTTGGTGTAGACTTCTTCACTCTTTATTGGTCAACTACTACAAGACAATTGCACTTGGAGATACTTGAAAACCTTGGTAAACAATTTGCTATGTGGCAAAGCCTTACGTTCGGTTCTTCTAGCTGCCATTATATTCTTTAGCACTATATATCCAAAATTCATTTTTCTTTTCTTATGCATGGCTAGCATAATTACAGCATACATATTATCAACATAAGATTTGTTCCCAAAGTATGCAATAATCAAGGTAGTAAGCATGTGATGCAAAATTCTTTCACTAGCATAAAAAAGCTTTTATCTCTCTCTCCTTTCTAGTCTTGATACTTCTTATCATTTATATATAGGCATTCTCAATTCTTTCATGTGAGTATAACTCACTTATAAAACAATGTCCCCCGGAAGAATAATGCCTAAACCCAACATCCTCAACATCACAAATTCTATTGAGCAATGCATTATCAATCTCAAAAATCAACTTGTGATATTCTTGAAGAAAACCACTGCATAGCTTTATTATCAACTTGCTCAACTCTTTCTTCCTTAATATTTGCTTAAACTTCATAAACTAAGGAAGGTAATAGCATTCATAAAACACAAACAAACTATATAATTTGCCCTTAGGGCTAACAGTTTTTAACTTATATTTTGTTATATGTTATTAATGAAACAAATTGTGCAATTAGTGTAAGCCCTAAGGGCAAATCTAGTTGATTTGATCAATGACAAACATTTATGATGACTAATTCATATGCTTATTGTGCGATAGGATTTTTGGATTAAGAACCCAAGTGTTTTCATTGCCTCGAAACTATAATACTAAGTGTAAGACCTAAGGGGGTGAATTAGGTCTTAGGCTAATTATCAAAATCTTTTCCTGTTTTGTAAATCCTTTGCCTTAATAAAAGCTCTTCTTCAAATTCACAAACTCTAAGTTTATATGTGATTTAATGTTGAGACAAGAGGATCAAACAATAAAACCACAACCAATCAATCAACAACTAAGAACAAATAATAATAACACAAGTATGTAAACAAGTAAAGTTATAAATAAATGAACATACGATTTATAGTGGTTCGATCTCTCCAAGATCTACATCTACTACCTTGAGTCCTTACTCAAGGATTTCAACCAATTCACTATATGCTCAATTTCGGCAATTACATAGGAGGCTCACCCAACAAGGGTTTTACACCAACAACCTCCTTTGCAATCCTACAAACAAGGCTCACCCTTACCAAAAGGATTCTACGTCGCAAGATAACCTTATATCAATCACAACAATAATGTAAAGATAGAGTTTGAATGTTACCAACACTTCTTGGTGGATGAATACAATTGCTAGCACCACTTCACTTCTTGCCTTTGGAATCTTGAATTTTAACCTTTGAGCACAAGGCAATCTGAGAGCTTTTTAAATAATTTTGATGTAAAACAAGTTAGAGCTTGAAAGATTTCTTAAGTTCAAAAGTTATTTCAAAAATCTGGAGTTTGTAGCTTTTATATATTTTGAAAATCAGTTAAAACGGTCATAAAACGGCTAGTAACCGCTAGATTCAAAAAATTCCGACGACTGAATTTTTCTCGTGCGTCCGAACTGTGCGTCCAAATTTTTTTGAAAAATACTGTTCACTGGTACTATTTAAAATTTGGACGACCAAACTTAACCTGCGTTCGAACCTGCGTCGGAATTTCTCTGGAAAATACTGTTCACTATTATTGTTTAAAATTCAAACAACTGAATTTTAAACAGGTGCGTCCGGACGTGCGTCCGAATTTCTCTGGAAAAATAGTCGATACTGTTCACTTGAATAGTAGTTACTGTTCATAGTGCAGGGAAAATTTGGACGACTGAATTTTCATCCTACATTCAAACTTGCATCCGAAATTTTCAAACTTCGTCAAAACATATTTAAATCAATTCAAACAAGTTGGAAAACATTCTAGCCTCAAAGATAAGTCATTAAAGACCTTTTCAGTGCAAAAACCACTGATGAAAAACTTGATAATTCAGGTAAGTTCAAAACCATTGAAACCATTTAAATCAAGTTTTGTGCTCTCAATTGCAACTCATAGATTCCAAGACTTAAGATTGTAGGGTTTATAAAGTTTACCTATTAAGCACATGTAATCTACACTTTATGTCTTCAAAGCCTTTAATGGTCTTGAACAAACTCTTCAATATTCAATCACTTTGACATATTGGAGTTGTTCTTGCATTTTAGCTTCAAGGCAATGAGACTTCATACTTCTTAATCCAACAATCCTATCACACAAATGACGTAAAGATTAGTCCTCATCAATGTTTGTCATTAATCAAAACTTAATCATGACCTCATGATTTGCCCTTAGGGCTAACACAAAGGACATTTCTTGAACGGCACTATTACTAGCCATTTCATGAACATTCTATTTGACTTTTTGAGTTATATGAATGGCCAAAAACTCAGATTTTGAGAGAGATTGATGAACTTACATATTATTATCTTGAGAACATCAAAGATAAAAGAAAAACTGTCATTGTTCATGTGGTTCGTGTGATTATCCAAGGATTCCAAAAGCAAAAGTGAAGTGGTGCTAAATTTGTTTAATATCTGTCATCTAGTTTGGTAATTTCTATCCTTATCCCATCTTTACTTTGTTTAATCAAGGTTGTTTTGAGACATAAAACTCTTTTGGTGAGCCTGAGCCTTAATTTGATTGTTCAAGGTTGTCTTATGACATAAATTTTTGGTGAGGATGGGCCTTGTTTGTTGGATTGAAAAATAGGTTATTGGTGTAAAACCCTTTGAGGGTGACTCTCTTGTGTATTTACTAAACTTGAGCATTTAGTGGATTGGTTGAAATGCTTGAGTATAGGCTCAAGGTAGTGGATGTAGATCATAGAGAGATCGAACTACTATAGACCGTTGTGTTTTTTCTTTATACTTCTTACTTGCTTTTGTTTGTGCTATCTTCATTTGTTCTTTATGATTGTTAATATTGGTTGTCTGCTTATTGATTACTCTTCTTATCTCAACCACTCTTTTCCAAACATATAAAATCTTGGAGGTTGTGAATTTCAAAAAGGGAATTCTATTAAGGAAAAGAATTTCAAAAATTTTCCAAATGCATAATTCACCCCTCCCTACCTCTTACGTTTTTCAATTAGTATATTTCAATGACACTTATGATATGAATTGCAGGCGCTGGAAAAATGCTGCAAAATAAAATTTCATCCTAATTTCTATAGGGATGGTCAAGGGTCATCATGCTCTTCCAATTCTTTTGAAGAATTCTTGGAATTGAATAAAATTGACGATTTGACTCCATATTTGGGCACAAATGATATATTTTCAAGTAATGATGATTTGGTAAATTGACCACAGGCAAGGCATTGCAAGTGAGGATATTCTTGATAATTACCCATTCGAAACAAGATGATGAAACCGGTAATGGATTTGTCGAGCTTAGGTGCAAGAGGGGATAGGCCTAACAAAAATTTATTTCTGTGCCTAATGATAAGCCAATACTAGAGGTATGGACATCAAACCTGAAGACAGCCAGAAAAGCCTATGGGAAAGAAAAAGTGTCATTGTCCATTAAAATTAATAGATCAGGAGCATTGTAAAGGAGCATGAGTCTTGCAGTGATATGCAGGAAGAACAATTACAAGCTTGGAAAGTCCCATCATGATCACGCTTTAGCGGCTAGACTAATCAAACGAGAGTTGAACATCATAAAGCAAATAAGTAAATGTCATGTTAAGTATAAACATATAGTAGATCATCTGAAGTGGGAGAACCTCAATAGTATCATCAGGTTTGTAAAGGCATTTCATATTACTTACACTGTTGTATTAAGAATTTGTTTGAGTTTTTGTTGATATGAAATTTCATATACCATGTCGTCTTAAAAAAAGACAAAGATTGTGTATAATGCTAGACACAAGTTGAGGGTGACGAGTATAGAAGGTCAAATCATCACTACATGAAAATTTCATATTGGTGACAAAATTTTTTAAAACTTTGTCATGAAAGACACCCTCTAGGGACAAAAAAAATTTTGTCACTACTAAGATGTGGCATTAGCGACGAAATTTTATTTTCTCACTAATAGTGGGACCAAAAATAGAACTATTAGAGAGAAAATTTAGTTATTCTCTCTAAAATATACTATTTGGCGAGAAAATTTCTATTTTCTCACTAATTCATAGCAAGGAAAGCCAATTCTACTAGCTAAATGACTCATTTTGGCAAGAAAATATAAACTTCCAAGCTAAAAGATACCCTCTTGCAACAAAATTTTGTTTTCCTAGCCATTACATATCTTATTAGTGTCAAAACCATTTTGTTCTCCTAGCCTTCCCTCCAAACCAAAAACATCCCTGCCACAATCAGAGATACCACCACCTTAGCATATTAAAAGACCTAAGAGGGGGGTTGAAAGACCTAAGAGGGGGTGAATTAGGTCTTTGGCTAATTATCGAAATCTTTTTCTTATTTGCAAATCATTTGCCTTAATAAAAGCTCTTCTTTAAATCCACAAACTTCAAGTTTGTATGTGTTTTGATGGTTAAGACAAGATCATCAAACAATAAGACCACAACCAATCAATCAACAACTATGAACAAATAATAATAACACAAGCATGTAAACAAGTAAAGCTATAAGGAAATAAACACACGATTTATAATAGTTCGATCTATCCAAGATCTACATCCACTACCTTGAGTTCCCACTCAAGGATTTCAACCAATCCACTATATTCTCAATTTCAACAATTACATAAGAGGCTCACAACCTCTTTTAGTAATTATACAAACAAGGTTCACCCTTCCACAAGGGTTTTATGTCTAAAGACAACCTAAAGACCAATCTAATCAAAGGCTCACCCACAAACGGATTTTACACCACAACCTTGATTAATCTAGTCTATGGCTCACCCTTCCACAAAAGGGTTTTATGTCACAAGATAACTTTGTAATGAGCTAGTAGAAAACACAATTGGATAAAGAGAAGAGTGTGTAGATGTTACCACTTGTTAGTAGATGTTTACACAATGTTGCACCTTCACACTTTGATGTGTTTGGATTGATCAATTGAATGCACAAGACATAAGAGAGCTTAAGAAATATTTGCTAAAGGCTTTTGAATGCTTAGAGTTTTCAAGAGTTCAAAACATGCAAAAGATTACACGTTTATAGCTTTTATAGAATTTAAAAATCAGTTTTACCGGCTATAAAACGGCTAGTTAATGGCTATTTTTCAGGAAATTCGGACGACCGAATTATGTCTGCTGCATCCGAATCTTCTTCCGAATTTCTCTAGAAAAACACTGATCATGCTGAAGGCCAAAATTCGGACGACCGAATTTTTCTTCATGCGTCCGAATCTTCTTCCGAATTTCTCTGGAAGAACAGTATCAAACTTTTGCTACAAAATTCGGACGACCAATTTTTTTGGAAGCATATTCAAACTTTGTAAAATCATTTGAGATTTAACTTCAATAAGTTTGAAAAACATTTGATATGTATAGAAAACTTATTTAGACATATATAAGTTTGAAAACCAAAAATCAAATTCCTTTGATCCTATAAAGTTTACTTAAAAAATTTTTTAGGACACAACACCACATTCATCAAAAAGTTCATTCAAAGCCTTTTAAGATCATAAGACTCATTTTATGCTCTCTTATGCATTCAATGATAACTAAGACATACAAGTGTAGAGTTTACATAGAGATTTACCTACTAAGTATATACACTCTACACTTCAAGTCTTCAATGCCTTTAGATCATCTAAGAACAACCTTCTTCAAACTTCAATCACTTTGCTTTGCTGAAGTTGTTCTTGCACTTTGGTTTCAAAGCAATGAGACTTCATACTTCTTAGTTCACAAAATCTATCACACAACATACAAACATATTAGTCCTCATCAATATTTGTCATTAATCAAAACTACATGATTTGCCCTTAGGGCTAACAGGGGTGATTAGGTCTTTGGCTAATTATCGAAAACTATTTTCTTTTAACACAAGTTTGGAATTACTCAAAACAAGAAAGCACAATACGTTTCCTAATTGATAGAATGATAAGTAATGGTAGTACAAAAAATTATTCAACAATTAATAACAAGCCATGATAAAGCTAATATATGGATAAGTAAAGCTGTAAAGAATTTAATAAACAATTTATAGTGGTTCGATCTCTTTAAGATCTACATCCGCTACCTTGAGTCCTCACTCAAGGATTTCAAATAATTTACTAAAAGCTTAACTCAAAAAATTACAAAAGAGGCTCAACCTTCAACGAGTTTTATCACACCAACCACTTTGTAAACAAACAAGGCTCACCCTTTATCATAAAGGATTTTATGTCACTTAGACAGCCTAGACCAATCTAATCCAAGGATCACCCTCACCACAAGATTTTACACAACAACCTTGATTAATATAGTCAATGGCTCATCCTTCACAGAGATTTTATTTCTCTTGACAACCTTGTATTAATCACAACAAGAATGTAAAAATAGAGTTATGAATGTTACCAACAATTCTTGGTGAATAAATACACTTGCTAGCACCACTTCACTTCTAGCCTTTGGAATCTCTGATTTCAACCTTTGTGCATAAGACAATATGAGAGATTTTCAAATAAATTTGATACAAAAATTGTTACAGAATGTGGGATTTTAAGAATTCAGAGTTTCTCAAAATATGATGTTTGAGGTTTAAATAGGTATAAAAATCAGTTCAAACGTTTGAAAAATGGCGAGAAACGGTTAGTAACAATACAATTCGATCGACTGAATTTGGACCCCATCGTCCAAATTTCTTTGGAATTTCTATTGTATCAAAATTTGGTCGAATAAATTTGGACATCCTCATCCAAATTTCTCTGGAATTTTCACTGTGGCAAAATTCGATCGACCGAATTTGGACATCCTCGTCTAAATTGGTCCTCCAAATTTCTCTGGAATTTCTACTGTAGCATAATTCGGTCGACCTAAATTGGTCGTCTGAATTTCTCTAAAAATTCTATTTTCATGAGATAAAATTTGAACGTCAAAACTTAATTCTGTATCTTTTAAACATAGTTTAGAATGACTTAAAATCAACCCTAAAAAATTTGAAAACATTTTATCATCAAACAAACGTTATTGAAAACATGTTAAATGCAAAAGCTGTTAATGAAAAACTTTATAGTTTAAGTTTAAAACATAATGAAATTTTCTTCAAATCAAGTCTTGTGCTCTCACATGTAAATTTTAGATTCCAATTTACAAATTTTACCTAATGCATACATGTAACCTACATTACATGTCTTCAAAGCCTTTACCACACTTGAACACGCTCTTCTATCTTCTTGAAATTTTTGAGTTATTCTTGCATTGTAGCTCCAAGGCAATAAGACTTGTATACTTTTCAATCCAAAAATTATATCACATAATAATTAACCACATTAGTCCATATCAAGATTGTCAACATTATTCTCTTAGGACTATGCAATGTTCAATGTTTGTCATTACTAAAAATAACATGATTTGCCCTTAGGGCTAACACATATAATTGAACTTCAAATCAGAATAGTACATACACCAATACATAGAAAAGAAAGACAAGCTACCTAAATCAAGAATTCTAGTATAAAGATCAGAAGTTAGCAATATTATAAAGGATTTACTATAAAAGTACCTCTTCCAAACCATCTCCTTCTTGAGCATCATGTTCTTCCAGTGGATTTGATGACATATCAACCTCTGAAATGGACAGAAATTTCTAAGTGGGCTAGATAATTTTGGCTTTGATTAGCTTTTGGTAACAGTCTTTACTAGGGAATTTTTTGAAGGTCGCGACTTTGGTAACAGTGAAGCAGATCTATATCAGAATTTGAAGACTCAAGGCTAGCTTGGTCTATGTTTTTATTTGAATGAAATTGAACTTTTCCACTCACTCCAAAATAAAGGGAAAAGAATTTGAATTTGGTTTGAGAAATGAAAGAATTGAAATTGTACTTAGGCAGTAGCCCATTGCTAACATTTGTTCATTTTGGAAACTCCCACGCGTGGCCAAAAACATGGACCTAGTTGATCAAAGTGGCCATAAATAACGATCTCTTCCTGCATCTCATTCATATTTTCTTGGTGTCTATCAGTATCCCAACCAAAGAAACATATCGAGTTCAACTAGCTAAAGTAAAAATTTCAACATTGGTGGAATGGTTTGGCCCAAGTATATACAACCATGGTGCATGACTTATGAACATGCAAGAATGCTTGGGTGACATATTCACATTAACATCATTGAAGGAAATTGCATAACGTACAACAGGAATTAAGAAAATAGACACTCCTTTTACCAAGAAATATTCCACACTTCAACCACAATAAAGATGCCATTGCAGTGTAACTGGGGTTTAGGGTTAAAATGTTTTCCACTTCTTTGATCATGTTATAGTAGACTATGTCAGATAATCAACCTAACGCACAAACCTAAGAACCAAACTCTTTTTGGTTAATTAAACAAAATTAATCAGCCCTATGAAACCAACCCTAAACCCTTTGCATTCTCCATAAAAGAATAACACCAACTAAATGGGGGGTTTGTACTGGATATGTTGGACAACGAATCATAGTCAACTAAGGACTACAGGTATTTTACTACTTAATTAAAGCAAGCTACCAGTCATCAATTAAACCAACCAACCACAAAGTTGTTAATGGTTTCGGGTTAAAAAGGGAAAGATATGCACGCAAGCTCTTTGACACAATATTTTGTTAAGCGTGCTTCCAAATTCAACAGCAACAAAAAAGGGCTCTAACTACTACCAAATAACAAACATTTTCTTTCGAAACATAGTGGCAGAAAGTACATCACTTCATTAAATAAAAAAAGAAAAAATAGTATTCGATGCAATGTCCCTATAACTAAGAATATGATGGCAGTATTAACAGTTAACCCATCACCGTGATGGTATCACTTCTGGCTTATCCGATATCGTCATCCTCCTTGATCGACTACATGCACTTCTTGGCCCATACATGTCATCAACTGCTTCCTCCACTTTGTCTAGCACATCCTTGATACACTGCACCTATAGCGCCTCCCTTAAATCCTCCCAAACCTTTCTTAGCTTGGCCTTTCTGGGCCTTTTTAAGCTTTTGAACTTCCTGCTGTAAATCTTCCAAAAGAGCCATAGTGTAAGTCGATAATACCGTACCATTGGAAATCCTTACATCACCAAATAGCTCTACATCCTCCACCTCCTCTTCACTACCTTCCTCCGCTACGTGCTCATTTGCAGCTGAATACCAGTAACGTTAGCTCAGCCAAAGAACGCTTTGATTTTCTCTACATCTTCACATTCAAAATTAGCGTCAACCTTCTTGAACATGCTAGTCAACAGCATATCATGCGGTAATCTCCTGCATCAGTTCTTCAACGACAACTTCAGGCTGTGCAAAATGCTGTTTTTAAAGTTGATCTGCCTCCGTTCCATCGCTATGTATGTAAGAATGCTACTGGATTCTGACAGATTATTACCAAACCTACACTAGAGGTATTGCACAAAAATCAATTTTCTCTGGGGCCCACTGAATAGAAAAAACGCACTCTTTCTTTAAACCCACCATATTACTCAATTGACATGTCCTCGATTGACATATGCAGAAACTTTCGTTGGCTAAGTGGAACATATGAGTCACGTCGGAGGCCATGAATGAATTTAAAACCCTTTCACATATGACCTCACCCACTACAGATCGTTCTCATTATGTTCGACCCAAAGTTTGCATAGAAGAGCCTAACTAGTTTGGACTTTGTTACCTGGTGGGCAAAAGGATTTCTTTAACCCTGGTAGTTGACAATGTTAGACAATCTCTCCACATAGCAAAGCTCTGACATTTTCGACAACTAACCAGGTACGATCCCTTATCTCTGAAACTTCAACTCCAATCACTACTCAAATTAGTGGGACACAAAGTGGTCTAGCTTCCTGGCGGAGATGGGCTTGAACTTCTTCATCATTGAAAGATCACTATCCAGCCTCGATATTCTGATACAAAGTCGGTAATGAATCTCTATTTATGAGGAAATAGTACTATGCTGAATGCTTGGGGTTTTTCTTCCTTGAATTTTTTAATAAAGTTGGGATGTAACTTGTAAGTCATAAGGTATGGTTAAAACTAGAAGGTGAATGAATTGTTTGGTCAAACAAAACTGCTAGTAATCAACTCTGAAAGCATTGCTCGTCCTAGTAAGTCCAAAGAAAGTAACAAGTTGAAGGGCTTTTTGGTAGAATATTGGGCAGCCTTTATGGCCATATCAGGAGAGAGAGCCAACCCACACATGTTTCGGTGAGATCAACAAAGAAACAATATATTTACGTTATATATCTTAATAGTAATATAATTTAAGGCAATAGCCTTTACTGGCTATACAAAATCAAAAATATAGGTTGGCTAAACCCACAAGGTTGACATATTAAAAATTACAATAAAGCATAAAGTGGTTCTAAATTACATGATGAGCAGAAGTTAACTCAACAGCTTTAAGGTGTAAGTAGAAGTACAGCATTCATTGAGTTAGAATTCTAGGAAGAAGTGGAGTTATCATCGTTATTGATTAACAAAACTATTTCAGTAGGACGTCGACTAGACAAAGCCTCCCCTGGCTGGGTCTCCTCTTCAAGGCACCTATTCCCTATCTCGAAGCCCAAGAGTCCACTCTTGAAGAAGTGGAAGCACTTCTATTATACTCTCCTCTACAGGACCTCAGTAGGTAGCTCCCTTGATTTCCTCGCTAGCAAATGGGTCATGCACTGTACATTAATATATCTCTCAAAACTGCATACATGTTAGCAAACTGGTTGGCCTACGATATCATAAAAAATAAATCATTTCTCAAAACATATAGGCAAGGGTTTATGACATAATGCTGTACAGTTGTCAACTAATATTGTATTGTTATCGTCCTGAACTCTTTCGAGATCTCTTGTAGTGCTATAATTGTAGCCCGATTTGTTGTCAGGTTCCAAGCATACTACCTCTAATGGATTATGTACCAAATGTTATAATACCTGCTACAAATGCTTGTGATCATAGAAATCACTACGTTCTAAGTGATCCTCTCCTCAGTTCTTATGATCAAGTCGTACACTGGTTGATTGTACAGCCAGTCCAAAATCACAGAGGCCAAGCCATTGTTAGTGGCCAGCTCCTCTAGTCATTTGAAGAGTGCATCTCGATGTGTGGAGGCCAAGTCATCATTGCCTGATGAAGCGATTTCATGCTTCTATCATGCAAATTTGCAAAACTTGAATATTCTTGAAAGAGATGAAATCCTTCATTGTACAAAAGTAGTGCCTAACACTAGTGTTTTTATTACATGTGCTCAAGAAATGCCTATTTCTACTAGTAAGTAACTCCAGCCACTTATCACTGCGATAGGGTCCCACGCTTGATTTATTTGACACGGTCGTACAGTTACCATATTCCAAATAGATATGGCGAATATTTTAGCCCACTGAGCAGGGATTTTCTAATTGAAATGTGACATCTACAACCAAATTATGCAAAGATATTGACTCCAAAGATATAAATCATCTATAGATTTGTCTATGAACGGTCAGCTAAGCTCTACTTATATCATGTAGAGATCATCTTTCATGCCTATTTATGTGAAAATAAAAGATAATGTGATCGAAAAAAATATTTTTAATTAGGCCATCTTATATCTGCAAGGCCTAGGCTATTAGTGATTTGACATTTGGTCCTCAACGGCCAACACCAAAGCTAAGGTTCATCGACATTATCCATATTATTTTCATTCGAAGTTTACCTCTTCACCTTACCATCATTGGACTCAATATTTTCCTTCCCTTTTGCTATTTGGGTAGTCACTTATTGGTTCGAAGGACAAAGCAAAGTAACGAAGAACACACTACTTAATACAAAACCTTCAAATTAAGCGTATACATTATATGTGATATGGTTGTACATAAAAATTTGTCGAGAATGACTATTCGGTTGTACATAAAAAGCCTCCACAATATATGTGGTATGATCTACATTATATGGGCAAAAGAAGAAAAATTGAAGAATTCTTCTGAGATCCAATATTACAGGACAAACAAAAATAGTTGCATAGAATTGTCAGTTGATGATAGATCACATAATCTTCTAGTGGTAAACATAATCTCCTAGTGGTAAAATTTACTTACTATATTAACAGAAGCAGGCAATGGTCATTTATGAATTTTGCCTCTTTTTATTTTCTTCTTAACTAGCTATCATTCCAGGGATGCTAGTAATGACTTTTTTAGTGTGATAGTAGTTAGGACAAGAAGTTTCGCAACTATCAATAGAGGAATGATTTTACTACCTGTCATAGAATGACTTCACTACCTACCATAAAATATAACAATGTCAAGATATCTCATAGCAACAACATTACACAATAGTCAAGGCAAAAATCTATCAGTATGGACTTATATAATCATCACCAAAAGAACTTCTAGGAACCAAAAAAAACTATACATGGCTAGGCTCTCGACTATATCCACACGCTGCTACTGTTCGTTCACCCATAAATCTTTCTGTACAAGTTGGTTACAAAGTAGCATGAAGGGTCGCTTGTTCATGCCAAGCATCTGATGAATCTGGATTAAATGCTAGTCAAGCAAGTCTAAAACCCACGTTCGACCTCCCATATAGAAGAATGGTAAGAAAGTCTCTACGGCGCAGTAAAGGAGACATATGCGATGTCGGCCACTTATGACATGAACGACATCAAGTGAAATAATCAATGTCATTATCGACATCCTGTAACAGCTGTTGTTGGTCTATGTTTCATTACCTAAAACCAAATTCAAGCTTCATCCACCGAGCCAAGTAATACCGCAATAATTTATTTTAAAAAGAATACATTAAACTTAGATTACATGACAGAGTATCGAAGACAAACATATTTAAAAAAGTGCACAACATAGAAGCATCTAGAGATGTTTGCTTAAGTATAATGAGATACAAGATAATAACTAATATTTTCCATCGGCCTAAGGTGTTGTACAATTACTTGGATCCAATACTTGTAGCTAAGGTTGTTTCTAACTTTGAATACTTGGATCCAATACTTGTATGGCTGCAGACAACTGTTTGTGTGTTAGGGTCACCATCTCCTTGTCTGATTAGCTCTCTTTGATATTTGGAAAGGGCAACCTTGAAGTGATAGGTCTCTTCAATGTAGCTAGCCTTGTCTCCTCTTCGAAAGTTAGAGATGGCAATGCTAATGACCTTGAATAAATTCCTTGAGCACTACTGTCCTTGAACAGAATAAAGAGTGTGTCATACATCAAAACACTATGTCGATGGTTTTACATTTTTTTTAACTCTGAAATGCCTCAACAAATAATGACGTAACTGAATAGTTCAAAGTAAGTGAGAAAGCTAGAAGACCAAGAAAATTTAACTGAAATTACCTGTAAATGACGAAACAAGTGTAGCTGCATGGCAAAACCAAATGTATAGTCAACTAACCTTGTATATCACATTCTAGTAAGCCTTCGCACTGCAAATGTTGCAAGTACATCATCCCAAAAGTAGCTAGTGAGTCCTGGGTCCTTGAAAATTGCCTTTATAATTGTCCACCTCTCTTGCAACCTACCGAACTTTTGTTGCGAGAAGGATGAAAGGCGGAACAAAGACCAAGGCTGAAGACCTTTGTTTATATAAGCAAATTAGAGATCCTTGGAACGTTGAAGACCCACCCATTACCACACTTTTGATAGGTTCATGCTGCTTTGTGTCCGAAAGAGAAAAAATGGGGGGACCACTTCTTGACTTGAAATTGATATGAGATTGGGCCAGTCCAAGAAACACTTTTGCTTTTGTTTGGGCAAAGATAGCCCAAAATCCATTCCTAAACCCAATACAAGCTAGGCCTCAAATTAAGGTTTGAAAAAGATGTTATCTTCCCGTTTGAATTTGAGGTCACAATACAGTGAGATTGAAGAGAAGAATAGACTTGCTTAGGTTGGGTCTTACATCAAAGACATTGTAGAGAATCGTAGATGGTAAAAAGAGGTTGAATTTCAACACAGCTTCTCTTTCTTCAGAATTTTCCTTTTCCTTACGGCTTTGTGCGGAAGGATTTTTGCTTAATTCCTATGAAACTTTTCCCTATCAAATTCCTTATTTTATTTTCTTGTGTATTTTCCTTTACAACCAATCAAGGAAAAACTTTTCTAAAGGAAATGGTTTTCTTTTCCACACTAAAATCCTTGAACCAAGTAGACCCTTAAGATTTACATTAAATAGCTAACTACAATTTTAGTAACTTGAGAACAAAGCAAATTATCTTAAATGCGCCCAATATTTTTAATGAAACGCCAACATTATCTTCACAACCCACCTAAGCCCTATCTCCTTCCCCTATCACGGCTAACCCTATTATTTCTTCTCTTTCTTACTCTATTGGTGGAAAAACTTATCTTTTTATATCTCATCCAATCTCCTTATGCAGAGCCCTCTTCTTCAATCACCCTTTTACCACTTCCATCTCCTCCATAGAACTCTTCCCTTCTACCACCCCATCTTTTACACTACGACTTCTCTCCTTCCTCGCCAACTCCACTTCATGCCAGAGCTACAATCTCTCCATTCTTCTTCGTCTTTTAAGCTCTTAATCGTAATTCTTCAACTTTCTTCCCTTGGAAATATCTTACAAGATCTTGACAGATGCAAGTGACAAATTCATATGAAAACATAGATCTTACAGGTCAAGAGTGGTAAAACTTTTGCCAAAAATTTTGAGTATCAACAACTCCAATTAAGAATTACTAGTTTGATTGCCATAAGATATTAAGTGGCCACAATTAATGCAAGATATTAATGATCAGGAAGACTTTTTTGTTATGCTATTAACACTTGTAGTTTCTCTATTATTCTCCTGGCCAAGGAAGATTTAAGGAGCATGAAACAAAAAAAAAAAAAAAAACGCTGATGGGGACAAGGCATACTATGTGCAATGATTCCACATGCATCAACTTGTTGGATTAATTTTAAGATGCAAGGCTTTTCTATTAGAATGGGTTGTTCAAAAGGACTCCCCAAAACAGTCGAGATATTTTTTTCTTTTTTGTGAATTTTGTATTCCAAGGTTTCTTTTCATAAAAAGTTTGAAATTTTATGGACTTCTCTGGGGTACAATTTGCCCTCCTTTTTAATATGCTTGTTTTCCTTTTTAGTAATGCTTATAACTTTGTGTGATAATTGATTATAGATAATATAATTTTTATTAATAGTGTGATATCTCTTGTTCTAAAAATTAAAAATTTAGATCTTAGATCTAGGTAGTTTGGCATGTAGATTTAATATCTTTAAAATTAAAATGAAAAATTAGCTATTTTGTCTGAATTTCTAATTTGGCATTCAATTATTAATTTTAAAGGAATAGGTCCTTTGTTTGCAAATCCCTTAGAGTTCAAGGTGGCAAATTAAAATTAACCTTCAAAATTTGACCAGTTTCAATTGATTATGCGACTCTCTCAAACTTCATTTTTTGCCCTTGATTAACTTCCAATACAATCAGGTAAAGAAATTAGCTATATTTTCCCATAAATTATTTTTGCTTTTCTCCTTCTCCCCAAAACTTTCATTTGATATTTTTATAGAGCACAAATTATTTTTGCACTTGCAACTGTAATAATTAGTGAAATGTGCAGTGGATTCCAGCAAGTTGCAAGGGTATTTTCATCCATTCAAATAAATTCTTTTATACTTGTCCATAAACTACATATTTTCATCAATGGACAAAATCTAAAGAAGTTTTTGAGTAAAAAGAGAAAAATGAAAATAGTTTAAGCACAAATATAAGCAAATTCTTTGAGAAAAGAATTGAATGGACAAAGTAATAATTTTGAAACCCATGGGAATCCCCTATATATTTAAATAGTTGTTAAATTTGCAAGTGCAAAAACACTTTTGTGTACACAAAAAAAAATAAAATAAAAGCTTCTAGATAAAATGAGAAAAAGTGAAAATAATTTATAGACAAATATAGTCAATTCCTCAATAAAATATTAATTAAGAAACACATGAATATTTACAAAATCATTGCAAAAAGTTGGTGAAGATGCAAACATAAGTTACATTTGATGAACTTTTTAGTTGAAAAATAACAGCGGATGTAAATAGAGTTTGTAGAAGAGAAATTGACTATATATAATAAAAATATTTATAATTTTTTCTTTTTAATAAAAAATTATTTTATTTTTTGATATACATAAATTATTTTCAAGCAACTATATATGTCAAATTTAAATGTTGTGGTAGAATCCTGGAAGAAAAGTAACTATGCCAGTATGTACTACCATTTTCAACAGTAATTTGACTATCCATGACATCCCTTCATTTTTTAATATCCAAGCCAAATTTTTATGGTCGAAAGTTAATCTTGTACTATCATTTACTTAGCACATTTGTTTATCCTATATTCAAGTTAGAAAAATATTTTTCATGTCAATATAGTGTGTATTGTTTATATTAATAAGGTATATATCCTCGATCGACCCGATCGACCCCATTCGTAGAAAATGGAACATATGGCCATGTCTAGAGCTGCAAAGAATCGTTCTTGAATGAGTCATGCCTTAGAGAAACTTTTAAAGACGGTGTTGTAGATAATCATGCTGCTAACATATTATGAATTTGAATTGAAGTTTGCTCATAATATATTTGGAACAATATCAAAATATAAACTAGAAGAATAAATAAGAGAAAGAATAAAAAAAGAAGTGCGATATAAAACGATCGCATTTGTTATCCAAATATGCCGACATCTCAAATTACCTATGTCTAAATGAAGGAAACATCATCTACAATTTCTTCTATAGTTTGCCATGTCTGGCTGAATGCCTTAATCATTTGATTAGCATCATACTGCAAGAACAATTATAAACCATAATATATATATTACATTTGTAAAGTCAACTAGTAACTAATAAAAAACTAGTAAGATATGCCTAAAAAAAATTTTATTGTATTTTTGCTTTTTCTTTGCTTTAGCTAGATTAGGTTGGATGTCGAAGCTTTTTTTAGAAAGTTATTGAAAAGATTACCTGTGACGAAAAGTTAAAAATTAAAGAAACAACTTCTTACTTTTTCTTTTTCTTTTCTTTTTTTTTTTTTGGTTAGAAAACAATCTCTTACTTTTTCTTCTTGAGGTTGCCAAGGTTTTCCAGTTTTACAAGTAAGGCACTCGACTTATAAGATATTACCTAAATGGCTTCTCTTACTTTTAAGAATATTAATTAGCAAATCTAGTTTTGAAAAAACCAATAAGGTCACAAAAATATCTTTTTAATATTTTCTAAATTAACAACCAGAAGTGAAAAGAAATGAGAATAACTTAACGTAACTTTTACTTTAATTAAAAGAAAGTGATACTCTCACTCTTTTTAACTTCTTTTACTTCTTTCTTTTTTTATATAATTGAAAAAATTAATATTAAAAAGAACTATAATATTAAAACTAAAGCCTTATCTAAAAAATGTAACTATGGGTATTAATGTCTTTTTATTTTTAAACAAAATGGAAGGAGATTGTAAGAAGCTAAAATGAGAGTGTGAATAACACTACCCTAATTCAAAATACTTATTTTATGCAAGGAAGAATGAACCCTATATTTATTAAGAAAAAGAAAATGTAGTGCTATAGTATGATATCACAAATTTAAATTTTTTTAAATAATAAAATTTTCAAAAGCATTAAAGAATTCGTCTATTTCTCAAAAGAATTAAATAACTAATTTATCTAAATTTATGATGGAAGTAATAAAAATTAATTATTAAAAAATAATATGATCATGCTAAAATCATAATATAATAAACAGAAGTAGAATGATGCTTAGCTATACCTTATAATCAAATACCTGCATGAGAATCACCCTTGAGTCATTTTATCTATAACCAAGAGTAAATTACTTGATCTTCCCTCTCCTAAGTACACTTTTGACATTATGTTTGTATATAGTGATGGTTAAAACCCAAACTAAAACTAGAGACCTTAAGTACTTCAATGGATTCTATTGCTTGTAGAGCGGAGAGAGGGACCAAAATATCTACATATTTAAGTATCGAGTGACTCTTCCATCATAGGTCATTAAATTAGGAGCTTCACATTTTTTCTTTGTAATATATGTAACCAACATAACCTCTTATAAACTCTAAGATCATGAAAATAGTGTCGATAGTAGTCTTTAAATGGATATTATAACTTTGATTATAATATTTAACCTTTAATTTCAATAACTCATATAGTTAACCATAACATATTAGTTACAATATTATATGGTCATGGAGACCACACATACAAGATTAACTAGAACCATTCTTCTTTAAACATAATTATCTTCTTATTTGATTCTGTTGTTTCTGCTTGTATTAGTGTAAGCTTAAATATATATTATGTATATGTAATCCATGTCCTTATCTTAGATATTTTTCCTTATTCTTACTCTTCCCGCAGTATAAATGTGATTTCATACATGAAGACATAGGTGAAATTCTAGAGAATAAAAGTACTCAAAATGGTTATAAGAGCTCAAGCTGTTCCATCAAGGGGACTGAAGGTAAGAGTTTCTTCACTGAACGAATTATGTGCCAGAAGAGCTATATATTGAAGTCCAGCATGAGTCTTTAGGACATGTCAATTTCTAATGTTAGTCTATTATATCCTAGGCTGGAAGAGATATCTTTGGTTTTAGTTATAATCTAATGGTTTAAACACAAAATTCATTTAATGATTTCAGAATTTGAATTTCGACATTAGTGAAACAGAAAAAACCATCGAGTATCAAAGCATATTCAGTGGATGTCAACTCTAAAATATTTAATTTCTGCAAATCACAAAATCCCAGAGATCTTACTAATCTGAATTATTGTCAAATGAATAGCAGACCTTTTCTGACACTTGTAGTTGCAGAACATGAGCATTAACAACACTTGACTACAAGAACACAGAGATAATACCAAAATTCAAGAAACCCTAAGTGCTAATCCTAATTCAATAGAAGACATCCATAAAACAAAAATTAGATGGATTTTGTTTCAACTCCCAATAAAAATCAAAAGTTTAGATTTAAAAGAACAAGAATGCATACCCCGGAGCCTCCATTACAGTCCTTGAAATCCTCAACTTTTTCTCAGCACAAACCCAGAGACCAAAAGACGATGCGAGAAAACAAAGACATCGGGCGAAAGAACAGAGCAAAAAGTAGATTAGGAATCTTCTCTTCTGCCAACGACGCATTACCATAATTTTCAATCATGCATTGTTTTTCTTCATGTATTTAATTCTTTTCATTCTTAATAAATTTTAAAATTCCATACAACACATTTATATTCAATTTAAAATATATTAAATTTATAATTTCAATCTATTTCATTTAATTTATTTTGTAATTTTATTTTAATTTATAATTTATAATATATATATAAAATTATATTAAAATTATGATATCTATGAAATCACTAGTTTAATCACTTACTGGTTCCCGCACGTAGGGCGGAAGACCTCAACCAGTATACTTGATGGGGCACCAGACGCGGATGGAAATTGGAATCTCAGATGCCAGCACATAGGAATTGCAATTTCTCCCCCAGCCTGCACGTCCTACAACCTGCAAAAGAAAATCCCTTTAAACTTATACCCAAGGGTTAAGGGTTTTATACATAGGAAAATTTATGAGTTAAAGTGCCAAAGATACCTTACTAGACATTAATTTTGTTAAGTGAGAGAGAAAAAGAATGGGATAGCAACTGAGTATTGAAACAAATACAATAATTACTCCTTACGTAGTGTTTCGGGCCATGGAATTGGAATTGGAATTGGAATGGGAATTACAATTCCGTGAAATTAGAATTGTAAGAATTAGAATTCTAAATATTTGAATTCTTATTTTTGGTAAAATTATGGAATTGGTGTGGAATTTATTTTCAATTCCAATTTCTTTATTTGGAACTTCTTTCATAAAATTGGAAATCAAAATTTAAATATAAAATTGCTTCGAATTTGTGTATATTTTTGTATGTGCACAGGTTTTTTTTTTTTTTTTGTCATTTTGGTGCAAGGGTATTTTGGTAATATTACAACAACTATATTTTTATCATTTTACATCGAGGACATTTTTGTATGTTGCACAAAAAGCATTTTTTCCAAGGATATTTTCATTATTTAACACAAAGGGATTTGGTTATTTGACACCAAGAGTATTTTTATCATTTCCAGTAAAGAACATTTTGGTCATTTTATACTAAGAGAATTTTTGCATTTTTAGTCACTTGGCACTAAGGGTATTTTCATCATTTTATACTAAGGACATTTTGGTAATTTGACACTAACGGTATTTTTGCACTGAGGATATTTTCATCATTTGACACCGATGGTGTTTAGTTCATTTTGCACTATGTGGATTTTGGTCATTTTGCACCAAACCGTCATCATTTTACACCAAAAGAATTTTAGTCATTTTGCACCAAGGTTTTCTCATTTTACACCAAAGGCATTTTGATTATTTTGCATCAAGTGTATTTTCATCATTTTATAGTAAGGGTCTTTTCGCTTTTTTGCCCTAAAGGTTTTTTTTATTTTATTCCCTAGTCATTTTTCACTAAAGGCAGTTTTGCCATTTTACAAAGGGTTTTTCATTTTGCACTAAAGGTACTTTTGTCATTTTATAAGCAATATATTTTTGTCATTTCACACCAATGATACATTTGTTATTTTGTACTAATGGAATGAGAGAGAGAGAGAGAGAAAGAGAGTATTTGAGAGAGCATGAGTGTGCTTGAAAAAAAAAGTATTTTAAGCGTGTTTAAAAGAATGTGTGCGCGCCCGTGAGAGAGGGTGTGGGGGGTGTGAATGTATGTATGTATATGTGTGAAATTTAATATATTATTACATAATTAAGTAGAATGAATATATGTATATATTATAAGATATTTATAATTTGAGTAATTTTTGAGGAATTTGAATTGAAATTTTCAACTTTTAATAAGAAATTGGAATTGTAGAATTTTGAGAATTGGAAATGAATTTTCAATTCTATAACTAATTTTACAATGAAACAAAAGAATTGGCAAATGGCATAATGTAACTGAAACTAAGATTGAATTTTAGCAATTTGAATTAGTCTCTCATCCTTCACAATTGAATGTCTAACTTTTTATTTTAAAATGTCTATAATTGAATATTTACTTTTTAAAATAATTATATATTTTATCTAAACTTCCACTATTAATCTCTTTAATTTAAAAAAAGTAAGTTCCACTAACACATTGCTCCACCATTGACCTCTTTAGTGCCTTTATTTAAAGGATTTAATCTCTACTAATACTTAATTCTTACAATTAACCTTTCTAATTAATAATAATATTATAAGGTTAATGAGGTAAAGTTTGTAAATTAATTAAGTTGAAGATCCTCCTTAAAACTTTTTACTGAGTCAAAATAGGAAATTCGATTATTAACACACAAAGGAAGTATTAAATAAAATAAAAATATAAATTGTGTGAATGAGGAGTTGGAAGATTATTTTGATTGTATTAACTCTGATCATTTTAATATCAGTGATAACTCTCTTATTCCTGAAAAAAATATTTGTAAGTAATATCTATTTATTTATATTCAAATATTATGTATTTATTTATATATATTAAGATAGTTCATGAGCGAAACGAGTCGAACTTTTTTTTTTTTTTTTTGTGGATGAGTCCAACTGTGGGTCATATTTTAATTGAGCAAAAAATCTTAACTCAGCTCTTTGAACCAAACATCAAATCAATTCATGGGCTGACCCAACTCAGTCCGCTCCTAACTGCTTACATAAATACCAATCAATGTGATGATATTTTCCTGTAATTTTAAATGGATGATATTATTTTTTATCCATGTTGCATATATTAAGGAAGAAAAAATAAATATTTTTATTGTATATTTAATTAATTTATTAATATTATAAAAATAAAAAATTATATTTATTATTGAAGATAACTTTTAAAAAATAATTTTTAAATTTTGTAAAAAAAATAGAATATTTTAAAAATAGAGAAAAGGGTCAAAAGCCTGATGGCCCATTATATATTATATTTAATAGTATTTAATTGAAGTGCTAAGCTTCAAATCAAGCTTAAGCTCAAGTGGTTGAGTTAGAACTCAAGTTGTTGCAGTTTTTGTTAAAATGAGCTAGAGCCCTATGTTAAGGCTGAGAACGAGCCCAAGCTTTGCAGCCCAGTCTAAAACTCACAGGATTTGACTCAATTAACTTTAGGGTTTAGTTCAACTCGGCTCGCTTGCCCTAGCCAAGCCATAAATACGCTGTTGGGTTAACAGATGATTTATTGGCGGCAAAAAAATCTTGAAAGGTGTTTTCCTTTTAAGTCTATCGTATTGTTACAGCTAGAAAGCTGGATTCTCCTGAAATGGATCAACGAAGAGAATAACCTGAAATTTATGCTTCAAGAATCTCCTTCTAGAAAAGGGAAAGCAAATCAAGTAAGAAGGGCGAAGCATATATGAGAGAATAGAATAAGATCAATTCTCTGCTTGTCTAGCAATTTAGAATATAAGATCAGGAAGGGCACAGCAAGCATACATGGGAGAATCGAATGAGAAAAAATGCCCAGTATTTTTACCTGGGAAGAATGGAAATCTTTGTCCCGTCGCCACTTGTTTTAATTTGATAATTTCGTCAAACATAGTTCGCAACACAGAAGTAGAAGGTTCTATTGTCAACCACCACCGTGGCCAAACCCACCCAACTGTGGGAGTCGCTTCAGAACCAAAAGAAGCATTTTTACTCGAGATAAAGGGGCTATAAAACATAGGTTTCTTTTAAAATATTAAAAAATAAAAGTATTTTTGAAAAATATTTAAAAACTAAAATAATATTTTTTATTTTTAAAAATTATTTTAATAAGTAGCTCAAGAAAGATTTTCAGAAATATTTTTTTCAACTTATTGAAATTAAAATTAGAATTATATGTGCAATTAGAAACAATTTTAAAATATTTTTTAACCTACAATAAATTAAAAACAACTCATTTTAAGCAATTGAAAACAAACCCATAAAATCATTGACACCAACACTACATTAAGGAATCAAAAAATTTAATAACTACAGCATAAAGAACGAGAGAAAGAGGATGAAAGCTCTCTATTTGGATTGATTTTCTTTTTGAACAATTTTCATTTTCTGCAGAGCAAGCTCTGGAAGATGATGTGAGGTTCAGAATTGTTAACATGCTATAAGTTTAGAGTGCTAATATGGAATTAACCCTAAGGAAAAGCCAATCCAAGTAGAGTCGCTTCCCACCAAAGAACTAAATAAACAACATAATAACCTAAAGACTGGCAAAGAAAAGAGAAATAAAAAGGGTAAAGCAAAGCAAACGGATCATATTATTGACACCAGTTGGAATGTTTATGGACTGCGAACAATGTTAGAATACTACTACGTTTTTCATTTTAAACTTTCCCTCCGTCCACACTACATGGCATAACATATCTAAAGTATTAGTACTAACCTTGAAAATGAACACACTATTTCACAAAATATTTATATCATCATACATCTACAAAGTGTTGAAAGCAGTCAAACCTATTATACTTGTGCTTGCCCTATTTTTACTTTTCTTTGGCCCCATCTACTATCGCCAAAATCCTTTATGGGCATTCCATCATCTATCATTCATTCATTCTGTACAGGAAAATGCAACTTCAGACAAAATCTTTATATTGGAGCAAGGGGAGGACATCAGGCTATCAGATTCGTATTACTGCTTCTTAGCTAATGTCTTTTTCAGCCCTTTGATGATTTTCCCAAACCACATCAAGTTCATAACGGCTAGTGAAGAGGGCACAGCAAGTACCAGAATATGGCCAAAGATGTGCATCTGCATGACCTGCAATAATTGTAAATAAAATTATCCTTCAGATATGCCCTTCAAATGAACATCCAAAACTCATCCCACCAATGTGCATGATCAACAAAACAATTTTATAACGTATATTGTTGACATGAAAATTCTGGCAGGCACAGATGAGAAAACTCAAAGGGAAGATAAGTTGAATAATCAGAAAGCCATCTATCAAACAAGGAGAAGAGCTTAGACCAAAGTGACAAAGGCCGCTTCTCATCTAAAGAAGCACAAGAGAATATCATGAAAGAAGTACAACTTTCCTACTAATCCAGTTTGTCAAGTATACAGGAAAAATCGGTTGAAGTTATTGGAGAAATTGTCAAGATTGACAACCAAGCTCAAATTCTAATACAATTTAGGACCAGAATTTAAGCATTTCAAAAATTGTTTCACCTAGTGAACCAAAAAGAACTATATTCTCCGACACAAACACATACATTGCCTTTAATAGGTAACTTTTTTTTCATATCAAATTCATATTTTTAATTGTTTTAACTGATTAACTACTGATGGTTCAGCACTACATGTCTGATTAATATAAAGGGTCTAAAAAGATTAGCTTTCAGCAACCTTTTAATATATTTTTCAAACTTCCATTCTGCCTAGCTAAGTAAGAAAGTCTTTTGAGCACTGGATAATCAACATTCAGAGCAAAGGAATCATAAATTTTCATAAACTGAAGAAATAGGTGAAACAAACTTCATATTTCACAAGCAAATGAATAATTTCAGTAACAGTTACCTGATCATAGTGAATATAAACATGGTAAAACAAGTAAACAAACAACATAATCCTAGCCACCTGCATTTCATAGCACCATGTGTTAGGGATATATATGATGACAATTACTTAATGAATGAAAGGTCAAAAAATTGAAAGAACTTTAATAAAGTTGACTACAAGTGCCATCAGTTATTGCTATTGCGCATTTGGCCCTTATACATTTTGAGCATGGTTGACAATAGACCTCTCATTTTGAAGAATATCGCAATGTATAGACTTGTGCTATTTGAGATTCTGCCTGCCATTATGGTTTTAAACTTTACCCATTACTTCGCACTGCAGCAGATCTTCACATGTACAGATCCAAAATGACAAAAGATCGGCCTAGCATCCCTCTACAGTCAAATAATTAAAGCAAAATACTAACCAACCAGCCAAAAAATATCAGTACGCCATTAACTACATATGCACTAGACTTCTTCAATCCAGCAGTGTCAAGATACCTGCTCAAAGATCAGTATAGAAATATTAGACCAAAGAATCTCATGTATGACAGTATACTGATCTAGATCTTTTTCTTTGGATCACCTACCACCTCAAATTTATTTCTGGAGTTGTCACCTCTGATATGAGAACCATGAAAGTATAAAGCTGCCCCTCCCCAGAAAAGACAGAATATGCAACTGCGATTCCGGAAAGTGAATGATGAACAATCTGTAAGATATCAGAGCAAGAGATTTGTCATTTACTATTGCCCTAAGATGGTATTCTTTAAATATCTGTATATTGTAAACTAATGCATTCAACTCTATCAACATTATCATTTTTTGTTTATATTTCCTCAAACCCTTTGCATTTTGTTCCTTCTTAAACTGGTTCATGCTTGCAAAAAAATGAAGGTTTGTAAGTAGATAGGCAGCAGAAAGGTTTATTCTGGCAATAACAATATAGAAAAGCCGAAAATTTACTTGTAAAGTGTAGATTGTGCTTTTTCTAGATGCAAGAGGAGAAATAGTTCTGCATGATATCCATTATTTCATACTGAAAGTTTCTTTCGCTATCACAAAAAAAAATAATCCGCCCAAAACTCAAAAAATGTCCTTTTATGTGCTTTCATCAATTTTCATTCATAACCAGAACAGGATGCACAGGACAATATGAAGGTTTCCTTCCATAAACAAGGATGGAAAATAGAATAGCAAAAATGTATTCAATCCCACAACTCGAACCAAATTTGCTGGGCTGACTTACTTAATGCTATAAAATCAACTTGAAAGAAAGACAAAGATGAATATTAAACTTAAAGTGATTCCCTATATTTTAACATCTATGTTTGCCACAGCCATATCTGATGACCTCTATACTAGGGGAAAAAGATAAACAGGAATACAAGGATAATAAAGATATCATCCTTTTCTTTTTGACATATATACAGAGTGGCAAATCTACTTCTTTTTTATTTTTAGTTTTATTTTTGGCACTCCACTCTACTTCTTCTATGAGGAAACAGCAAGAGTTATTTAACTTCATAAAAATTATACTTACATACTCCAATCCACCCAAAGAAGGATACAACCAACAAATCATTCCCAGGTCAGAAAGAAAATAACCAATAGAGACCTGCCAAACCAAAGCAAAGAAAAAAATGAGGCAAGTGCAACTTAATAGTGAATGGATTAAAACGAAATTATGTAATCCAGACGAAGGTGATGAATCATTGGCTAAAACAAAAATAAAATAAAATAAAATAAACTAGAAGCATCAAAATATCTTTGTAAGCTTATAATAAGTTGGAATGCATTTCCATTTGGTTTGAATTTACTGCTTAATCATTTTGGACTGGCCTGAGTTCATCAATTTGCAAGCACCAAAGCCACACAAGCAAAGTGGAGGAGCAACATGAAGACATGGAACATTTTCACCTAGGTAATATCTACAAAGATGTAACTTGAAACATCAATTTTACATTTAGATAGAGAAGTGCTGCATATGCAAGAAGCAAATTGTCTTGTTCTCAGTTTCCATCCTTCTTCAGAACGACCAATGCACTTGGTCCATATCAAGAGATCCCCAGCCTTCCAAACAATGCAGGCAACATTGTTGTAATTGATGTTGAAGAAAAAGGTATAATGTAGCTTATTCAAACAACAATAGGAACCAAAGAGTAGAAATGATGTTGAAAAATATAGCATCCAACAAAGAACAGCATTACTGTTGAAAACAATTTTTCCATTCTGAAGAGAGTACATCTGTATTTTCTTTGTCACTGAACTTACAAATGCTATCCTGCTTAAAACAGTATTATAAGATCACCTTATTTAAATTGGAACAAGAAAACAATAAACTACTAATTAACATTCATATAAAAACTCATTGACAAAATTATAAAGCACATTCAATATATTGAAAGCATAAAGACCTGCACACTCTGTAGCAAGACGTAAATAAATAAGAATAGCATAAGTACAAAAGGGAGTGAAGGATACTCACTCCTAACGTAAAAGTTGAGAATGGTGAACTTCGGAGGGTAAGAACGCTGGGAAGATATTGATCACTGAAAAAATCGGACCAGAATACAAAGTACAAGGACATACTTGCAATAAAAATGGCATGCATTGTAGAGAGGCCACTGCATAGTGAGGAACCATTGGATCATAAGAATAAATCCAAGCCATTATAAAACAGAAAACATACCAAAAAAAAAATTATATGTTCACCGGTTGTTCCATTCAATCCGCTGAAGCTTTGTAAGGCCGGTGTAGCTCCTAAAGTAAAAAGCGCTAATCAATTGAGTGAGATCATAGACCTTCAAGTTGAAAAAAAGATGATTAGGCATTGGAAGGATATTAAAACTGGCAAAGAAAAGTTTAAAAATGTGAAATGAAATATGTTTGTTCTTATAAAACCATCACTAGTATATACTTTCTTAAAACTTTAGTTCGAGTAGCACAGATAGCAAGGATTTGCAAAGCCTCTTCCCCAAATTAAACCAAGAACTCCAAAACGGAACATAGAAAAAGTGCAGGAACTACCACATTGCAAGCTAATATGCCACCAAGAACAGAAGTGTATGGAACAAAAGGATCTGCTAATAAATAATTCTTCACCAGCAGCCCAGCCTGATTTTGATAAGACTTCAATGTCATAGCAGTCTTCCCAGAAACTGCCATTACACTAGACAGATGGAGAGTACAGTATATTGGACTAGATCATGATATCTGCTAGAAGGATGACTTGTAAACCCAGACTCCTGCAAGTATATTTCAGAAAGAACTGTAAGCATTGCAGTACTTCTTATTAAAAATACTCCCAAAAGGTGTTATTCCATATACATTAGCGTACAAGGAGATACCACCACAATATAAAAATGGTATAAATATAATCTACGGTTTGGACTAACAGCACTAGGGTGCATGCACTACAATAAAATGTTCATGATTCTTTGCTTTTTAAAGTTTTCCTTTTCCTCATTGCAATTAAGAAAATTCCAAGGTAAGCTAGCATCACTAACACAGAGCGGCCAAGATGAAAAAAAAAAAGGAAAATCCAAAAAAGTCAAGTCCACAGAAAAGGAAGCGTCATATTATGGTCAGAATTATATAATAATGTCCAGCAGTCACCTTTTGCATTGAACTTCATGTAAGAAGCAAAGGAAAATAGCTTCGATATAAAGGTGGTGTTAATATATCATACAAAACACTAATAGAGGAAACTAAAGTTCTGCTTAAAAACGAATTTCTTCATCTTTTTTCACAATCCAAAGGAGCATGTCTATTTAGTCAAGAGAAAAAATAGGAAAAAAATGATCAAATGAAGCCAATACATTAGTTCTTCATTGTATTAGCTATGAAGTTTAGCCGCAACTGGGAGCACTTCTACATATAAAGCACTCAACTTCTAGAGTTAACAAAACCTCCTATTGCTTCTCATTTCATTTTCAGGAAATTTTGCATCTCCCCTTCTTATTCATATTTGAATTACAGAGATATTTCAAGGACAAAACTAGAAATTTACAGAGCATATTAATGCTAACATATCACAGGGACTTGACTCCAGAAATAAGACATCCTATGATCATCATGATGAAAGAAAATTGCAGAAGAGAAAATTTTAAAAAAAAAAGGAATCCAAGAGGGATTCGTAGCATGCAGCAGTATTGCAAGAGAAGGGAAGTCAGAGACATAAAGGGAACTGAAATTGACTCAAGATGGAATCATTCCCAGAAAGCAAGATCCAGATCATTAGGGAGACATTAAACTACAGTTGCATTCAGTTAATCAAAGAAAATTCAGATATATCATGGTGAATATGTCTCTCGCAACCAACTTAAAAACAGATTGCGGTACTTAAACCATCCTGTCCATTTTCTAAAGTTAAAGTGCACGTCCGAGCAATTTTCCCTATCCAGCCATGAACATACAACTGCACTTCTACAAAACTGGTTGAAATTGCTCTTTCATTTGAATCCTTAACCTCATTATCATTCCAAATTAGGGAAAAAGTGAGCATGCCAAGAAAACAAAAAGAAAAAAGAAAATATAGGAAGCAATGCAGACATTTCCCATGGCCAAGAACTCTTCATAAAATACTTGTCTTAATAGTTTAGTTAGTGGCTTCACTAGTCATACCTTATGTTTAAGGCGCTTTACATACAAATAAGGGGAAAATTTAATTTTGTACTGAAAACGGAAAATATAGAAAACCTTCAACAAAGCAAAGCCATTCAATTTTTCATCCAGTAACAGATTCAAGCCCAAAAGATTGTTCTTCCAACTAATGGTTTGATTCCTTGATCGAAATTTACAAATCCATATGATATGGTTTTAAATTAAAGCTTCCTAGCCTGGGTTTGTGTGAAAAGCATGAGCGAGCTCAGTCTTTCTCTAATTCGGTCAGTCTGACGCTTTATTTAGAAATACATGCAAGATTAAGCTATTCAGAGATTCATATCATATTTTTCCACAAGCTGCATAAGCCAACGAAAATGAAATCAAATATTGGAAAATGCGGTTACTCAAGAGATCCAAATGACCCAAACAACCACTAATTGGAAAAAAAATACCAAACCACAATAACTCATCAGATCAGAAACCTCATACACAAGATCCTCAGCAACAGCAACAAATTTCATTTACACAGATATACACGTACATAAAGAAAAAGGAAGGAATGAGGAATTACAAGTGCGGAGAACCCTCCTAGCAGATTCCAGAAACCGACAGCATTACCATACTTCGTTTATCACAATCAAAATGGGTTTTGGATAGCAAAAGGAAATCGAAATGGAGCTGTAAAATAAGTGAAAAATGTGGCAATGGGTCTGCTTTGTAAGAAATACAGATGAAGTGGGACATGTACCAAGGAACAACAAGCGTGAGTAAGCGAGAAGTGTAATCAATTCAAAACACAGACGAATTTGCTTGTGGGTTTGCTGAGTGGTATTTGTTGTTGTGTGGGAATCTCCAACTGCAGCAATGAATGAACCAATGAGAGAAAGAGAGTGGGACCGCGAGAGGAGCGGGGGGAGGGGCGGGATGAGTATTAAACTATGAAGCAAGTTTTGGTATTGCAGAGGTGAGCGGTCACCTGTGAAAACGTGCATGTTTAGTTTTTCTTTTTTCTTTTTTAATAAATGTCAATTTATAGTTGTAATTAATAATATTATATTAAAAAATATAATTGTTAACTATAATGTTTTGAGTGTGCTTGGATTGCAACTTAAACTTATTTTTTAATTTTAAATTTTATTTTTATATAAATATTTATTTTTACATTTTTTAAAATAAAAATTTCATAAATAAACGTATAACAATCTTATTAATATAGAATAATTTTTAAATAATTATAATTTTTTTATCATTTAAATATTTTATAAGATCTCTAAATTTAATATTTAATATTTATTTTATTTGTTTCTAATAATCATCGCATTGTGAGGTATAATAGATTATTAAGATTCATCGTTTCATCACATATATAAGAGAAAAATCAAATCTTAAAATTTGTAATTGATTGTAATTAAATTTTAAATTAATTTTGAATCATTGTAATTGAATTATAATTTTAAAATTTTAATATAAAATTTTAAAAAATTAAAAATATTTATTATTTTTAAAATTTTAAATATAAAAAAAAGAAAAAAGAAAAACCCGGCCTTTTGTGGGTTGCGTAAACTTTTGGCGCAACCCACAAGAGCGGTGCACCCAAGTACACCGCCACATTTACTTTTTTAAAAAATAAAATAATTATAAAATATTAAAATTATCAAAAATTATTTTGTATTAACAAAATTATCATTCTGTGTTGAGCAATTCTCAAAAAATTGAGCTAAAATTCAATATAAATACACCATAAAATTAAGACAATCCTTCGGACTTCTAACTTTAACTTTATTTTATTTTATTTTATTTTATCTTAATTTTATGAAATTTTACTTGCAAATCGTCAATATTTAATTCTGAATTATTACTTATTATATTAGTTTGTCTCTACGAACTATGAATCTTCAAAATAATCATAAATTTTAGAGACAAATTGAAAGAATTTGGTAATGTAGAGAGAGACTTAAATCACATATTTACAATTCACAATAAAATAAAATGGTGTTGCAATTAATAATTTATGACCTTGTGATTAACAAATTCTAAAAAAAATATTTACAACTGTAGATTGACATTCAAAAGAAAAAAGATAAATTAAATATGTGACATTTACATAAGTGATCTATTACCTTTTCAATACCCAAATTTGTTTGTCGTTTCTATATACAGTTTTTTAGATTATACAGTAAGAAAAACTTTCATTTTTCAAAACTATTTCTCTCTCTCCTCCATCTATTCTCTCTACTCAAATTTCTCAACAAACGAATTAAGTCAAAGCAAAACACATCAAATTAGTCGCAATAATATAATGAGTAGGGATTTTACGAAGGATTCTCTCGAATTTGAATTAAAAACTTTCTGGAATTGTTAACTAATATGCAAATTTATCAAATTTTATCATTTTCTGTGTCATTTGCACCACTTTCTGGCCCAACTTGTTGTGTAGTTGCGCAAGAAAAAGGTGCAACTTGCACCCAAGTTGTGCCACTTTTTGGGGCAATTCACAAAAATTTTTAAAGTTTTTAAAATACTACTTATTTATTTGTGAAATTATATTTTTTATCAGCTATTATCATATTTAAGTATTTAAGTTGTAATTGTTGTAATTATTTGTATTATTAATCTATTCAATTTTGATAGTATTACAAGCATAAATAACACATATTCAACAATATGCGATATATGCATTGCAGAAACGGCAATAAGGCCATAAAATGAAATTTCATCAAGCATTTTACAAGATGGTGAATGTATGTTATCGTCGGAAGATTCATTCGAAGAATTCCTAAATCTTGACAAAGTTAAGGATTTGAGTCATTTTTTAGGGATACGCAATATATTTTCGAGTAAAGAGGAGTTAGTACAGTAGGCGAAGGCAGCAGCATTGCAAGTGAGTATCTTGTTGATAATTGCTAACTTGAAAAAAAAAATGACATAAACGGTAATGGATTAGTCAAACTTAGATGTGAGAGGAGCGGAGCTTACTGAAAATTTAGTTCTGCTCCCAAGGATCAGCCAATAGCGAAGGCGTAGAACATAGATTGAAAGCTTAAGGGTATGAAAAAGTATCATTGTCTGCTGAAACTAATAGGTAAAGAGTATTACGAAGGAGCGTGGAGTCTTGCAGTGATGTACGACAAACATAATCATGAGCTGGGAACCCGGTACGGTCATGCACTAGCTACGTGATGAAGGAGCGAGAATTGAAATTTACATAGCAAATAAATAAATGTTACGTTTAATCGAAATATATATTAGATTATTTGAAGCGAGAGAACATGAGAACTGTCGTTAGGTATGTATTTTGACAACACCAAACTCATGCTTCTTACTAGTACATTTATATATTTGTATTAATATTTGTCGACAATATAATTAACATATGTTGTAGGGCTGTCAATGGGTCGGGTCTTACCCGGATCCGGCCCGATAATCTCAGGTCCGGAACAACATTCATACCCATTTATCCGGACCCGATAGTACATCTTCTAAATGGGTATGGGTACGGTACACAAAGTTCCAGACCCGATTACCAGATTAAATTTTGCGTAATAAATATTTTATATACTTAAATTTTTTATAACCGTTAGATGTGTTTGATCAACGGTCAATTATTTATAAATTATATCAAAATATCTTATCGAGTCTACCCGAACCTGACCTGAGACCCTAGAGGTTAGGGTACGGGTCCACCTTATTTGGACCCGTCGGGTAATCGGGCCGGGTCTGGTACCAATAGGGGTCAATCGGGTCCAGTTAGACCTATTGACACCCTTAATATGTTGTGTTGCTTGTTGGCACATGTCAAAGACTGTATACAATGCTAGGCACAAGTTAAGAGTAATGAGCATGGAAAGTCGGATAGTGGTTTTAACAACTTTTCAAATTGTTCACTGACTATGGAATATTCATTGGCACAATGTTGAGTCATGAGACGAAATTTTGAGTGACTGTATGTTCGCTCACCCATATTTATATATACTTGCTTGTACGTATTCACTTATGTTGATAATGGATACAACATACAAGACTAACAAGTACGTTATAGTATTACCTTAAAATTATCTTATTTTAATTATAAAAATATATGTATAAATTGATACGTATTCGTGTGTATAATAATTCATTTGAAATAAGTACAACATGCCGTGCTTGGAGATCGTCTGTATCATGACAACTGGCCGAAACTTTCTGATTACTGTCGCTTGGATGAGAACTGAGTAAGCATATAGTTACTGGTGGGTGTTGGAGTGTGTTTAGGATATATGCGACAAAAATTGTCCCCCCACGTTATCGTGACTAATTGTGAGCCCGGGTTGATATGGTCAACCATAGATCCCAAATCAAGCGATACATCACATTGTCTCTAAGAATGATCAACTTTCTGTCATATATAAACAAATGTCATTTGTTTTTTTAACTTAAAAAATTAAATAAGACTCCACATTTAATTAGTAAATATAAAATAATGATATATCTAAGTAATAATCATTACACGATATTTAATAAAAAATCAAAATTTAATCTAAATTCAAAATAAAACTAATAAAAATTTAATAAAGTAACCCGAGATGTAATTTTTCACATTAAAAAAATTCAAATGGCATATACATTTACTACTTTAAACAATATTTAACATATTAATGATATCCTATAGTCAACGTTCACTAATTAGAGTAAATTATAAAATTTATATGTAAAATAAAATTAAATACATAAATTTGATACGATTAGTGAGCCGCTTGTGCCAATTAGTGGCACAAGTGATACTTAACTTGTACCACTTCCTAGTACAAGTTGTAGGAAGTGGTACAAATTGTGTACTATTTTTTGTCACAGTTCGAAAGTTGATTGTGAAGAAATTAAATATAATTTGATAAATTAATCTTTATTCTCATAGAAATAAAATTATTGTTGATAAATTTAATTTTTAGTACTTGAAAAGCTTTAAAGAAATTTCATAATTCTTGAAAGAAAATAATAAATAATAATTTTTTATTGTATATAATTTAATAAAAAAATATCATATATAACTACCCAATGTTATGAAATTAATATTGTGGATGTCCATTATCTAATATCAAAGAGGTAATCCAATATCAGAGTTATAGAGATACTCCAACTATCCAAAAGATAGAGGATATAATTCTATCACATCTTTAATTAGTGATAGGATTTGTCTTTTGATTACTCTCTACCTCTTCTTATTGAGATGTACCCTTGGACCCTATAAATATGGCTTTAGACTGATGTATTGGACACACTCATTAATTGATTGATTTACTCTAAGAGAATCAATAAAGCTCTTGTATTCTTTCTCTCTATTTTCTCTCTATAGTTTTTCCTATTTTCTATATTGTAGTTTCTTTATTAAGTTCTCTACATTAGTATTACGATTTCGTTGTGCCGACGGCTACTACGCGCCTACAAATTCATAACATGTTATCAGCACGAGTCTCTGCCATCGAAGTTGAGAGCTTAATCAAGAGAAAAAAGAGGTATTTTTTCTACCTTTGAATTCTCATGGCAAATCTTTCAAAACTTGTTTTTTTCTCTCTTGATATTTATAGAAAGAATTATATGTCATAGACACTAGATGCTCAAATTTATTGAGATGTAATGGGTCTGGCAGACACCATTGTTAAAAATAATGAATCATCATCTCAAAATCGTATAAAAGCCATAATTTTTCTCCACCATAATTTTTCTTCGCCATAATTTCTATGAAGATCTAACGGCGAAGTATCTTACCATGAAAGATCGACTTAGTTTGTGAAAAGATCTAAAAGAAAGATTTGACCACCAGAAGATTGTCATTTTATCAAAAATACAATTTACTTTAAATCTATAAGTAAATGCATTAGAACTAATGGTTATGGCCCTTGAAGAGGTCGTAATCATGCTCAAAGCCATGGACATAGACGCGGATATGGTAAAAATAATCTACATAACTATGACAATTAGAATATATGCATTTGGATATTGTGGGTCCTGAAGACACTATTTAAAAAAATACAAAGCATCAAAGCTACTTGATTGCTAGCAAATTGTGAATGGAAACATACAATCACCAGAAGATGATTATTATATATAAATGCTAGTTATGATTTATTATAAGTTGGCCTAAAAGATTTTATGTCTATCAGTAAACAAAATTTTATCGCATTTAGAATTTCTCATCAATTAAAGTTATAAGGAGAAATATTGCTAGTAATGTGATGAATAAAAGAATTTTCCTTTCTCATATCTCTAACATGCTCCTGTAGTAGCAATATCGAGAAGAAGTTTTTTAGAAGTATTTTGAATGTATATCTTCTCAGACTAAATGAGTTATGGATAAAATATTTTGACGCTTGACCAAATGTTTTTATGACATTCCCTGAAGTGAATGACATTAGAAATTATAATATATTTATGTACAAGATTTTGGTCGCAACTAGTAGAAATACACTTTGTTCTTATACTATAAGAATGACTCATTAAATTCTCAGTAAATAGATACTCACCAGAAATGAGAAAATAATGAGAAGGAAAAAGGGAAAGTAAGAATTCTAACATGTTATTGATGTAATATGAAAATTTGTCACGTACATGTAATACGTCAAACATGTTATGAATCTCTATTAATTATTGATATTACTTTACTTCCCTGAATTATGCTACTGATAGTAATGATGCTTGTGTCGATAATATTGATATGACACATGTGAATGTTGCCAATTATTTTGAATATCCAAAAATATATTTTTAGCATTTTGAATATCAATCAAAATTTTGAATTATAAAATTGTTACTTTTTTATTTTATCATCTTGTGATTATTTTGAAAAGTTTTCATAATATAGACTTATATTTTAGTATTTATATATTATTTTAGTTTATTTTAGATCAAGAATGGTGAATGTATAATTTGTCTAAATATTATTTGTTATTTATTTGGATAAAATTTAAAATATATGTCCAAAGTATAAATGATAATACAAAGTTCCAAAAGAATTAGTTGATCAATAACTCTAGAAGAATTAATTGATTAAAAGCTCCAGAAGAGCTACATGATCTTCACCTGATGGTCAATTGTTGTAATGCATCATTCTCCATATAGTCTCTTAAAACTTTTGAACATTGATTATATTATCAGTATATCGAGACATTGGATGAATGAACTTTTGAGGCATATGCATTACCATTATGACATAAAATATATGCCAATTATAGATACTACTATTCATCTCTCATGATTTATATTGCATAGAATTATGAATTTGAGATGCAATATTGAGTAAACTTGAAGTTTACTGATAAATAATTTATTAGTTGGCATGACCGGTTGGACCATCTCGGATCATTAAAATACGAAGAATGATTATGAATTTATTATGAAACCAGAAGTTTTCTAATATGATGAATTTATAAGTGTTGCATGTTTTATTTAAAAGTTACTAGTATTACTTGGGGTTGAATGTGTTATTTTGGGAAGAATATGGAGAAATTATTAGTTAATGCATCAACAAATAGTCATATGTATATTCTTGTTTTTTCAACCTGCAGTTTGCACAATTTATTGATAATGAGCTCATGTTTTAATATTCTTTCAAAAACATAATTTGTTCTAATAATACTGGTTGTACTGAGATAAATATTGAACATCTTGTAGAATGTTCATGATTATGATATATTAGCACTTATTTCGTATTTTGCCAACACATTTTGATTCACATCATAGTAGTTGGTTTGTTGTCAGAAACTAAATATTTTATATATTAAATTTAGAGATGCACTACGTATGTTGCTCCACCACAAAGGTAATGAGATGAGTTCTCAAAGAGATTATCAAATATGTTGGGAGCGAACCTCAAATGGGAGATTCATATTTTGTTAATTTTGAATATGTTGCCCCAACATAAAGAGGAGAAAGCATGATGTTGGATAAATATATAAGTATGTGTCTCATCTTAATCTTTTATTTTGTTCCTCATAGAAGATACCTTGAACCAGAAATTCAAATGATAATTTATATAGCCATGTATATTAATTGACCAATATCCATCAAAGAATGTTCCTATTATATTTGATATCATTGAAGGATAATCTACCACTACAAATAAATTTGAGACACAACTAAAATGTGGTAGATAAGGCAGTTCCAAGGATACAAACTCCTCACTGGAGCAAAGACTTAAGATGTTCATATATGTTAAGTCTAGGAGATTTAAATTCCAGCATAATTTTTTCTCCAAACATGATTGATATATTATTTTCAGAAGAAATTCAGGTACGTGAAAAGTTTGACAAATGATGAGATCTCAATATGATTGGGAAATATTAAAACTGCACAAGTATATAACGTCAACAATATTAATGTGCATAATATATTAATTCAAAATGAGGATTTACAAATCAAGGTTTGCAGATTCGAAATGATAAAGTTCACATAAGAAATATAAAAAATTTAAACTATTCACAAGTACACTTGAAGTGTACATGTATTCCCAGCATGAATTATACACCTGAAGTGTAATCACAAAGAGATAGCAATTAATATATGTTTATAAAATGCGAACTACAAAAGTGAATATTTGCTATGAGTTATGGCGTATGATTCTTCGTAAGACCTGACGCTGTTAACGAAGAAATATATTTCTAGTGGTGGATATCATAGTACATAATAACACTTAATGTGTTTATCTTTGTTATCATTTGATAATAGTACTTATATTTGAAGTTCTTGATGGACTCGATATGCTTGAAGCATATAATTATTCCTGTAGAACATAATGAGATTATCTTAGTGAATTTTTATTAAAAGAATGATCGAGTATGTCTATATATGTAAAAATTATATACTTAGTTGTACTTACTATCAGAATATATCTTTATTGTACAATCTATTAATTGGCCTAGTGTTCTCCACATTAGGGAGAGAAAATCATTAATTAAAAGATGATATCATTTATGACTTTTATTATCATTTATGACTTTTATTATCTTGATCTATGCACAAGGATTAATGAACTGGTAGTTCAAAATATTATTTATTTGTATAAATTACATATTGATTGTTTGTCTGATTCCTGTAGAGTTAGTCAATATAACATTCTACTTATAGATATTCTTATTTGAATTGATGTCCCAGCAGGACAAATATATGAATTCTATAGTCATATAATTTTGATACACGTCTGAAGCGTGATTGATCTCTTGATTTTGATTTTGAAAATAAAATCCTCAAAAGAGAAAATGATTTCATGATCAATATATTTTTCCTGAAGAATTTAGAGGAGTAAGTGTTGTGATTAATTTTTTTGAACACTCAATATTTTATTTTGATTGAACATCGTGAAGATGTTTCACATGGACATAGTACATCAATGGTCATTGAGTTATTATTGTGAGATCATTTATATCTATTAAAGGATATTGAAAAACTCTTTGGTCCTGAAGTACCATAACTCTGTAATTGAGAGCATAAATACACTTGTTTGCATGTAAGCAGATATCTATTCTAGTTTTTTTCTACCCAATAAATTTTGAGACGACATTAAGCTAGCTTTTGATATCTCATTGAGATAGTTTATCTTAAATATTGATAAAATTTAACTCCTGTTGAAATGGATATTTTAGGTATAAGTTACTTATATGATCCACATAAAGCATGCATTTATAAGCATGTATTGATTATCACAACCACATCTTCAACTCATGTTGAAGAAATATAAATTTATGATGTTGGTTGAGAATATGTGTGATCATGATTAATGTATTCGCGATAAATTTATATCCTCTAAGAAGGAATTCCAACCATATTGTTGGATGGTAATAAAGTTTGAAATAAATCTAAGGATATACGATAATGTATATTTTTACTTACTAGCTCCATAAGAAATGTGATATTGATGTGCATTGAATTTGATCATTTGATTATTTGACAAATCTATTCACTAAGATCTTACCAATTGCAACATTTGATTGGAAAGCATTGGTTTAGAAATCTCAAAAAATTATCTTATCAGGGGGAGTAAATATGGCATAAAGAGTAGTGTACTATTGTTCATTCACTAGAGTTTTTTCCACTGAATTTTTTATATAGTAAGATTTTAACGAGGCATACTCTTATGCAATGGACATCCAAAGGGAGTGTTATGAAATTAATATTGTGTATGTCTATTATCTGATATAAAAAAGTTAATCCAATATCAGAGTTATAGAGATATTCCAACTATCAAGAAGATAGATGATATAGTTCTATCACATCTTTAATTAGTGATATGATTTATCTTTTGATTACTTTATATATCTTCTTATTGAGATGTACCCCTGGACCGTATAAATAGAGCTTTAGACGGATGTATTAGATATACTCATTCATTGATTGATTTACTCTCAGAGAATTAATAAAGTTCTTGTATTCTTTTTCTCTATAATTTTTTCTATTTTTTATATTGTAATTTCTTTATTAAATTATCTATATTACTATTATGATTTCGTTATGTCGACACTAACAAATTCATAACACCCACTCTCTCTCTCTTGTTCGCTCATTCATTGCTGTAGTTGGAGATTCCCGCACAAGATATACCACTCGGCAAACCCATTCGTCTGTGGTTTGATTTGATTACACTTCACGTTTATTCACGGTTGTTGTCCCTTGTCCCACTTCGTCTGTATTTCCTGCAAAACAGACCCATTTCCACTTTTTTCTCCTATTTTGCAGCCCCTTTACGGTTTTCCCTTTGCCCTCGAAAACCCATTTTGATTGTGATAAATAAATTATTATAAGAAAAATTAACAAAAATAATTTTATAATTAATTTTTTTATTTTATAAAAATTTCATAATTTTTATTTTAAATATTTTAATTTTAAATTTATTTTTTAAAAAAATAACCATCCGTCAGGGCGGTGGGGCCGTATGCAATCAGTGGCAAATATGTCAATTACTGTACAGCAAAGTTATTGTAATGCTGTTGGTTTCTGGAATCTGCTAAGAAGGTTCGCTGCACCGATAATTTCTCATTCCTTCCTATTTCTGTATGGATGTGTAATATCTGTGTAAATGAATTTTGTTACTGTTGCTGAGGATCTTGTGTATGAGGTTTCTGATCTAATGAGTTATTGTAGTTTGGTAATTTTTCCAATTAGTGGTTGTTTGGGTCTTTTGGATCTCTTGAGTAACCGCATTTTCCAATATTTGATTTCATTTTCGTTGGTTTATGCTGCTTGTGGAAAAATATGATAAGAATCTCTTAGTAGCTTAATCTTGTATGTGTTTTTAAATAAATTAGTTGGAAGAACAATCTTCTGGGTTTGACTGTTGGAAGAACAATTGAAGGGCTTTGCTTTGTTTAACGTGTTCTATATTTTCCGTTTTCAGTACAAAATTAAAATTTCCCCTTAGCTGTACGTAATGCGCCTTAAACACGAGAGAGATGAGCAGTGAAGTTACTAACTAAACTATTAAGAAGAGTACTTTATGAAGAGTTCTTGGCTATGGGCAATTTCTGTACTGCTTCCATTATTTCTGATTTCCTTTTGTTTTCTTGGCATGCTCGTTTTTTCCCAAATTTGGAATCATAATGAGTTTGAGGATTCAAATGAAAGAGCAATTTCAACAAGTTCTGTAGAAGTGTAGTTGTATGTTCATGTGATGGATGGGGAAAATTGCCTGAACAGCATTTTGGATCTTGCACGGAAACGTAAAGAAAAGGACAGGGTGGTTGCGAGATGCATATTCACCATGATATATCTGAATTTTCTCTGATGGTCTAGGCCTAATAGAATGCAACTGTAGTTTGATCCCTAATGATCTGGGTCCTGCTTTTTGGGCTTGATTCTATCTTCAGTCAATTCCTTGTGTAGTGGTTAGATATGTTAACATTAATATGCTCTGTAAATTGTTTTGTTTTGTCCTTGAAATATCTTTGTAATTCAAATATGAATAAGAAGGGAGATGCAATCTTTCCTGAAAATAATATGAGAAGCAGTAGGAGGTTTGTTAACTCTAGAAGTTGAGTGATTTATATGCATAAGTGCTCCCAGTTGCAGCTAAACTTCAGTAGCTAATACAATGAAGAATTAATGTAGTTGCTTCATTTGATCATTGTTTTCCAATTTTTTCTCTTGATTAAATAGACATGTTCCTTTTGATTGTGTAAAAAAGATGCAGAATTCATTTTTAAGCAGATCTCTGGTTTCCTCTATTGTTGTTTTGTATGATGTATTAATACTGCCTTTACTGAAGCTATTTTCTGAGTTTCCTTTGCTTCTTGCATGAAGTTCAAAGAGGTGCTGCTAGTAAATGTTTGTGTTATGTGCCTGCTCCTATGTCCTCAGTAACATGTGTTCTATAAGGAGCATCAAATTTAATAACTAGGTTTGTTTTTCTATTCACAGGAATCATGGTCCTATCTTTTCCCCCTTCTATTATCTGGAATGCAAGAAAAAAGGGTAGTTTTATTGTTGATTTTCCTAATGCTGAAACATTTTTCACCTGCCCCCTCAAACAAAATAAATCAAAATGGAAAACAGATGTAATGTTAGAAAATGACTGAACTCTCAGTGATGCTTGTCTTACTACATTCCCGACCAACTAATGTTAATTCCTTGCCTGAATATTTTATAGACATCCCTGATCAACATGTAATATGCAGAAGCAGCAGAACGTGCTATATTGTCTAGTGCTTCCTTTATTCTTAATCAGTTTCTTTTCTAATGTTTAGTCTCTGTGTATACCTGCACTTTATCGTACATTTATTTGCAGACCTCTGTAGCAGTAGAAACCTTCACTTATGGAGATTGATGCAGATGAAAAACAAGGCTCCTTGGTTTTGATTAAGCAGGGTGCACAAGCGGTAAGTTCTATGGTACAAACTTGGCTTTTTATTTGTTCAGTAATAAATTGACTAAAGAGGCAGATAAATGATGTAATGGATACTCTTAAGTACCTAGGGCTACTTTGGGAGTTTAGGAGAGAAAAGAAAAGAACAAAAATCTTCAGTTATGAGAGGAAAGAGGAGAAAAGAAGGTGAGATAATTTACCTCCAATGCTATTTGGGAGTTTAGGGAAGAAAAGAGAGGAACTAATTTTTTTGTATTTGGAAGCGTGTGGAGAAGTGGAAATAAATGTTGGTATTGGTATTGGATTTATAAAACTAACCTTTTTAAACCAGTGGCTTCAAATTAAACCTGGTCTTCCCTTCCGAGAGATGAACAAAACCGGATTATTGAGAAAAGCCTAGTCGTATTGAGATAGCCCGGTGTCTTTTCTCTTGGTATATCTAGTAACAAAATGTATTGGATCTATGTGCATCAAATATCATAAACCTCTTTGTCTTTGCTTTATTTTTTCTAAGGGAATGGTTTCCTCTTTTCTACAGAGGGTTTTTGAGTCAAATTTTGTAGGTAGGAGGTCTATTATAAAGGAGCGGTTCTCCAAGAAGTACAGGCACCCTTCTTTGGACTCAAAGCTCACCCTTAAATGCTTAAATGGGGTTGGTGATTTCAGATGGAGCTGCTTTTGCCCTTTGTAGTAACTCACACTGTTACCTATCTGAATCTACTTTTTTAATGTTCGAGTAGGAGGTTAGGTGCATGACAAAAGCAAGACGTCTTGGGGTTTCTACTCCAGTTCTTTATGCTGTGGATCCTCTGCTGCATACTCTAACATTTGAGTATGTTCAAGGTCCCTCTGTGAAAGAAATATTTCTCAACTTTGGAACAAGTGGAGTTGTTGAAGAATGCATGGAGGATATTGCTGCCCAGATTGGTGATGCAATCAGTAAACTACATGATGGTGGCCTTGTCCACGGTGATTTGACCACATCGAATATGTTGATCCGGAGTGGTACCAATCAGCTGGTAGGTTCTATGCTTCAGCACTTTTATGTTCTATTAATATGCATGCATAAATCACAGCTTTCTTAAAGTTTGTTTTTTAGAGAAAAAATGTTGATATTGATGTTTCCTGTTTTCATGTTTTGAGAAAGGTGATCTGTTACTTACCATTGTCTTTCCTGGCAGGTATTAATTGACTTTGGTCTAAGCTTCACGTCAACTCTTCCAGAAGATAAAGCCGTGGACCTATATGTAGGGCTGTCAATCGAGCTTGGCCCGATTGACAGTGGGCCGAAAAAACATGAGTCCGGGCTCGGCCCTTTCGGGCTTGGGCCGGTCTTAACTTGGTTTTTAAAATTTTTTATATAATATAATAATATTTTTAATAATATAATAATAATATTATATAAAAATATATAAATATATATTTTATGGGCCGGGCTGAATTGGGCTGAGCTTACATCAGCCCGAACTCGGCCCGAAAATTATCCGGGCTGAAATTTTTCAGCCCAAGACCGAAAGGAGGGCTGAATTGGCCGGGTTCGGGCCAGCCCCGCCCAATTGACAGTCCTACCTATATGTACTTGAACGAGCTTTAATCTCTATGCATTCTTCATGCGGAAATGTGGTAGGTGTAAATTTTGTGATAATGTTGTTTCATGAATATCATGCATGAGCTATGCACTGTATTAGGTGCTAATAGTTGTTCGTTTATGAATCTACTGTTGAGATCAAGAATGCTGCAAATTTTTTCTTGTAATGTTGAATTAACAGCACGCTTGCTTTTAGGATATCTTCTCTTCCATTTTAATGCTTCACAATAGATTTGCAGATGAAAGATGCTAATGGAACAGTATAGTTTCTATTCACAAGAACTGCACATCAAACAGTAGATGGCCCAATTTTATATAATAAGTATCTATGTAGACTTCTTTGCAATTTGTACTAGTGAAGATGAATATGTTACCTCTGTGGTTTTAAATGTCGTGTAGATGGATAGTATTCTTGCCTCATACAGGAAATCTTCAAAGCAATGGTCTTCAACTCTGAATAAGCTTGCCCAAGGTGAAGTAGTTTTTTATTCTCAGTTGAATTTTTTTAATGTCGTGTTACCCTAATTCTTATTGTATTGTGTTTTCTCTTTTATGGCAACTTATTTCAGTAAGACAAAGGGGAAGGAAGCGATCAATGGTTGGTTGAAACTAGAGTATTTTTTAGGGTAAGACCAGAACTATGGAGGCTCTTTTCAATTATATACTGGTAGATCTTCATAATAGCATGTTGCCTCTGATCGAACTCAGCACTGTTCAGTGTCGTTTAATGGTTGATACCAGTAACGCATGCAATTACATAAACATAATTAGATTCTCTTATCTGAAAGTTATATTCAAGTTACAAACTTCTGCACTAAGTGTTGTTGAAAAAATGATGTTGACAAAGATTTCGAGTTATCTTATTAGTGCCATCATAAAGTTATTAATTCTAGTCTTAAACTATTGTGGTTCTTATTTTACTAGGTCAGTTCTCCTTAATTTCTCTTATGCTACTATTTCTTCTTTTTTGGCCTTTTCCTTTTTGGGAGAGCGAGAGCAAATATTTGTCACCTATAAAAGACGAAACATATAACCAGCAACTTGCTTATATTGGTAAATTGGTAATCAAGGCTGCCCTATGAAGCCTGAACAGCCAGATTATGTGCGGTTTAAACATTATTCCCCCTAACCTTAAATAAGATGAAATAAGCTATTTTTTATAAGCTACCTTGAAGGTACTTTTCAAAATAGTTATTGCACATTTGAAATATAAAAAAAAAGAAAAAATGTTATTTTAATTTTTTTGCATACACTTATTTTTATTAGCTTATAAAAAGTTCTAACAATCAAGAATAAGGTAATAACACTTTTTCATATTATTTCCATTAGTAGTTTTTTAATTTTTGTCACCGTTTCATTTTTTAATTAAAATTATTAAAATTAATTAATATTGTAGAATGTCTAGAATATAAAAGAAAATATTTTTTATATTTATATTTATTTTATTTTAAATATTTTAGTCACTATTCAAAGCATAAAGCTTTTTAAAAATATTTTACATTATCTTCTGTAGTCAATGCTTCATTGTTTAATGAATGAAAAAAAAATTGACCACTTTACTAATTTTAGATCATTTTAATTAAAATTATAAATCTCAATAATGGTTAATCTAACTCAATTATTAACCATATCTGCTAATTAAACAATGTTCTTAGAATACTATCTTCTTTTGAAAAAAAAAAAAAGAGTTAAGCAAGAGACTGTTTCGAAAAAGGGAAAAAAAAGATAAATTGATGATGCTGTGATTAATTGAACCAAACCGAATGACTATGATTAACAACTATTGCAATGGTTATTCTAAGAAGTTTTTATAACCATAGTTAATATTATTAACCATATATTTAATCTATCAAATCAAACCAAATCACATTCACTAGTAAATATTATCATTTTATTGTTAATTAAGTCTATTTCCTATAGTTGATTAAAGTTGCTTAGATAAGCCATTAGTTAATAAACCATGGTTGGTCATGCAATTACTCTAACCAAAAATTGTTATTGAAAGTTTCATTTAGCTACTTAATCAAAGTAAGAAATTAGTTTCTTAATTATGATTAATTATTACTTACTTAATCATGATTTACCGAGTAAGTATTCTGACCACAGTCTACTAACTATGGCTACCTAGTGAAAAAAATTAGTTGGTTAATCATTATCATTTATTAGAATAAGTGATATTTAATCATATATACTTAATTTAAATTACTAGTACTTGATTAACTTGACTACATTTATTAAAAAAAAAAAAGAATTAAAAAAGTAGCATGGTTATATAATTTTTTTTCTCAACAAAACCTATTATATATATATTTTTTCCTTGGAAATAAAGGTGTAACTAGTGCTATAGTCTCATTTGTATTCATGATTAATAGGGAATTCATTTTATAATTTTTTATTAAAATATTAACTATTTGTCGAGTAAAAAAAATTCAAGTCATGCTATAATAATTAAAATATGAAGAAACAAAAAATATAATTTCTTATGTATAGAGGTATAGTTGGAAACAAAATTTGTACTTGTTCAAATTATTTAATATTTATTCAACAAATAAAGTCAATACCATATAAATAAATAGGAATATAAAAAAGATAAATACGAGAGAGAGATAACAACTAAAGTGGAGGGGGCAGTGGAGAGAGATTTATCTTGCAATTGTCGCAGTTTTTAAGCTAATGTAGATTGCAATCAACTATATCTATACTATACTAAAAGTATTGACAAGAGTCTATGGAAATTTAAACATAATTGTTTCTTCTTTTTTTAGATTGCCAAAAATGATCATAGAAAAATGGATTATGATTATTTTGATAGACTAACCATAATAGGATACTAAGAGCACACAAGGTGTACAAATATAATTATTTTACATAAATCCATCATTGAAATTCCAATTTAATTACAATTATTTGGGAGTTATATATAGGGTAATAAAAATTACTTTGGAGAGTTACTATAATTACGCATGTTAGACATATATTATCTAAACCTTCAAGTTTTAAAGAGACACTAATATTTAATTATTATTACTTGAATGTTACATTATATGACAAAATTAAAAGTATTAAATAGACAAATGAGTTACTAGAAGGAAAGATCTGACTATTTAAGGGATGAACGATGAGTTACTTGAAAAAACTAAAAGTATGGATAGGAGCCATTGATGTTTAAATTTAGTTGTTTCTTCTTCTTTTGGAGAGTTACAATACTTACACTTGATAGACATATATTATCTAAAGCTTCAAGTATTAAAAAGACATTAATGTTTTATTATTAATTCTTGAATGTTGCAATATATTATGAGAAAATAAAGGTATTAGGTAGACAATTGAGTTACTAGAACGAAAACTCTAAATATTAAATGGATGAATAATGGGTTATTAGAAAATACAAAAAGTATAGATAGGGGTCATGAGGATTTAATTATTTTATATAAATACAACATTGAAACTTGAATTTAATTACAATTATTTGGGAGTGATAAAGGGTAATAAAAATTACTTTAAAGAGTTACAATAATTACACATGGTTGACATATATTATCTAAACCTTCAAGTTTTAAAAAGTCACTAATGTTTAATTATTATTACTTGAATGTTACACTATATTATGAGAAAATAAATGATATTAACTACACAAATGAGTTACTAGAAGGAAAAGTATAAATATTAAAAGGATGAATAAAGAGGTACTAGAAAATACTAAAAGTATAGATAGGGTTCATGGGAATTTAAATATCTATGTTTCTTGTTCTTTTAGATTGCTCAAAATGACCATAGAAAAATAGATTGTAACAAATTTGATGGAATAACCATAATAAGACACTAAGAGAAAACAAGGTGTACATATATAATCATTTTATGTAAATACATCATTGAAACTCAAATTTAATTAAAATTGTTTGGGAGTTATATAAGGGTAATAAAAATTGATTTGGAGAGTTACAACAATTACACATGGCAAATATATATTTGAATGTTGCACTAAATTATGTGAAAATTAAGGGTTTTTTAATTAGAAAAATGAGTTACTAGAAGAAAACTCTAAATATTAAAGCGATGAAAAATGGGTTACTAGAAAATACTAAAAGTTAGATAGGGGTAATGAAAATTTAAACTTAGTTGTTTCTTCCACTTTTAGATTGCCTAAAATACCCTTAGAAAATAAATTATTATTATTTTGATGGACTAACCAAAGTACGACAGTAAGAGCACATAAGGTGTACAAATATAATTATTTTGTATAAATCTATCCCTGAAACTCTAATGTAATTACAATTATTTGGGAGTTATGTAAATGGTTATAAACATTAGTTGGAGAGTTACAAAAGTTATTATCAAAACCTTCAAATTTTAAAGAGACATTAATGTTTAATTATTATTATTTGAATGTTACACAATATAATGAGAAAATTAAAGGTTTTAACTAGACAAATGAGTTACTAGAAGGAAAACTCTAAATATTAAAGGGATGAATAATGAGTTATAGGAAAATATTAAATAGGGGTTATGAGGATTTAAACATCGTTGTTTCTTCTTCTTTTAGATTGCCTAAAATGACCATAGAAAAATTGATTATAATTAATTTGATGGACTAAACATAATAGGACACTAAGAGCAAACAAGGTGTACAAATATAATTATTTTATATAAATCCATTATTGAAACTCCAATTTAATTACAATTACTTGGGAGTTATATAAAGGGTAATAAAAATTGATTTGGAGAGTTACAATACTTACACATGGTAGACATATATTTGAATGTTGCATTATATTATGAGAAAATTAAAGGTCTTAATTAGACAATTGAGTTACTAGAAGGAAAAATCTAAATATTAAAAGGATGAATACTGAGTTACTAGAAAATACTAAATGCATAGATAGGGGTCTTGAGATTTAAACTTAGTTGTTCCTTTCTCTTTTGGTTTGCCTAAAATGCCCTTAGAAAAATAGATTATTATTATTTTGATCGACTAGAGATAATAGAACACTAAGAGCACACAATGTGAATAAATATAATTATTTTGTATAAATCCATCTCTGAAACTCCAATGTAATTACAATTATTTGAGATTTATGTAAAGGGTAATAAAAATTAATTTGGAGAGTTATAACAATTACACGTGGTAGACATATATTATAAAAACCTTCAAATTTTAAAGAGACACTAATGTTTAATTATTATTATTTCAATGTTACACTGTATTATGAGAAAATTAAAGGTTTTAACTAGACAAATGAATTACTAGAAAGAAAACTCTAATGTCGAAGGGATGAATAATGAGCTACTAGACAATACTAAAAGCATAGATAGGGGTCATGGGGATTTAAACTTAGTTTTTTTTCTCTTTTGGTTCCCCTAAAATTCTCTTATGAAAATGGATTATTATTATGATTATGGACTAAATATAATAGTACACTAAGAGCACACAATGTGTACAAATAAAATTATTTTTTATAATTTCGTCCTCAAAACTCTGATTTAATTATTATTATTTGAGAGATATATAAAGGGTAGTAAAAATCAATTTGGAGAGTTATAATACTTACACTTGGTAGGCATGTATTATCTAAACCTTCAAGTTTTAAGGACACACTAATATTTAATTATTATCACTTGAATCTTACACTACATGACAAAATTAAAAGCATTAAATAGACAAATGAGTTACTAGAAGGAAAACTCTGAATATTAAAGGGATGAATAATGAGTTACTAAAAATAATAAAAGCATGGATAGGAGTCAAGGAGAATTAAATTTAATTATTTCTTCTTCTTTTGAATTGCCTAAAAATGCCCTTAGAAAAATAGAATATTATTATTTCGATGGACTAACCATAATAGGACACTAAGTGCACACGTGGTGTACAAATATAAGGAAAACTCTAAATATTAAAGGGATGAATAAGGAGTTACTAAAAAATACTAAAATTATAGATCGGGGTCATGGGGATTTAAACATAGTTATTTCTCCCTCTTTTAGAAAATGAAGGTTATATAAATAAATTATTATTATTTAGAGGGACTAACCGTAATAGAACACTAAGAGCACACAAGGTGTACAAATATAATTATTTTATATAGATCCATCATTTAAAGTCAAATTTAATTAAAATTATTTGGGAGTTATGTAAAGTGTATTAAAAATTAATTTAGAGAGTTACAGTAATTATGCATGGTAGACACATATTTTCTAAACCTTCAAGTTTTAAAGAGACACTAGTATTTAATTATTATTACTTGAATGTTACACTATATGACAAAATTAAAAGTATTAGATAGACAAATGGGTTACTAGATGGTAAGCTCTGACTATTAAAGGGATGAATAATGAGTTACTAGAAAAGACAAAAAGTTTGGATAGAAGTCATGGAGATTTAAATTTAGTTGTTTCTTCTTCTTTTGGATTGCCAAAAAATGCCCTTAGAAAAATAGAATAGTATTATTTTGATGGACTAACCAAAGTACGATAGTAAGAGCACACAAGGTGTACAAATATAATAGTTTTGTATAAATCTATCATTTAAAGTCAAATTTAATTAAAATTATTTGGAAGTTATGTAAAGTGTATTAAAAATTAAGTTGGAGAGTTACAGTAATTATGCATGGTAGACACATATTTTCTAAACCTTCAAGTTTTAAAGAGACATTAGTGTTTAACTATTATTAGTTGAATGTTATACCATATAATGAGAAAATTAAAGGTTTTAACTAGACAAATGAGTTACTAGAAGGAAAACTCTAAGGGATGAAAAAAGAGTTACAAGAAAATACTAAAGGTATAGATAGGGGTTATGGGGATTTAAACACCGTTGTTTCTTCTTCTTTTAGATTGCCTAAAATGACCATAGAAAAATTGATTATAATTAATTTGATGGACTAAACATAATAGGACACTAAGAGCAAACAAGGTGTACAAATATAATTATTTTATATAAATCCATTATTGAAACTCCAATTTAATTATAATTACTTGGGAGTTATATAAAGGGTAATAAAAATTGATTTGGAGAGTTACAATACTTACACATGGTAGACATATATTTGAATGTTGCATTATATTATGAGAAAATTAAAGGTCTTAATTAGACAATTGAGTTACTAGAAGGAAAAATCTAAATATTAAAAGGATGAATACTGAGTTACTAGAAAATACTAAATGCATAGATAGGGGTCTTGAGATTTAAACTTAGTTGTTCCTTTCTCTTTTGGTTTGCCTAAAATGCCCTTAGAAAAATAGATTATTATTATTTTGATCGACTAGAGATAATAGAACACTAAGAGCACACAATGTGAATAAATATAATTATTTTGTATAAATCCATCTCTGAAACTCCAATATAATTACAATTATTTGAGATTTACGTAAAGGGTAATAAAAATTAATTTGGAGAGTTATAACAATTACACGTGGTAGGCATATATTATCAAAACCTTCAAATTTTAAAGAGACACTAATGTTTAATTAGTAAAAATATCATTAATTTGTTCATTAGTGCAAACATGCTTTAAACAAATATTACGCTTAGTAGAATGATCTCTAATGAGATGAAGTTTGATCTCTATATGCTTTGTCCTACTTTGTTGAATAGTATGATGGTCAAATTTGTTGCACTAGTGTTGTCACATAACATAGCCACACATTTGAAATACATACCATAATCACTTAGAGTATCAATAAGGTAATAGAGAATGTTTTTAACAACAATCAAATGAGACTCTTTAGGACAAATTGAAATCTAGCACATAAGCACATGACAAACATAATATTGGCTCTACTTGCTATCAAATAGAGTTGACTACTCCTATGAAACCTTTTTATTCTTGTCAAGCATAGTTGATAAACTCATGGAAGTGCTTATACCTTAACTTGATTCATGAAAGTGCCATCCTTGATTTGCTTGATTTGTAGGCCAAGAAAGAAATTGAGTTTTCCTATCATGCTCATTTTGAATTTACTTTGCATCAACTTGGCAAACACATCACAAAGTGAAGTATTAGAAACACCAAAAATTGTATCATATATTTGGACAAGTTATAGATCATTGTTACAAGAGGTTTTAACGAAAAGATTTATATCATGTTTTCTTAAAAAATAACTTTTGAAAGAGGAAAACTACTGAATATTTCATACCAAGCTCTAGTAACCTGTTTCAATCCATATAAGGCTTTTGAGAGTGAAAAAACATAATTAGGAAAATTTTCATGAGTGAAATCAGGAGGTTGTTTTACATAAAATTTCCTCATCAATAAAGCCATTTGAGGAAGCACTTTTGACATCATTTGAAAGAGTTTGAAACCTTTAAAACATGCAAATGCCAAAAGCATTCTAATTGATTTAAATATACTAACCAGAGCTAAAGTCTCATTATAATCAATGCTCTCTTCTTAATTGAATCCTTGGGCGACAAGTCTAACCTTATTTCTAACAACTTCTCTGGATTCATTGAGTTTGTTTCTAAAAAACCATTTAGTTCCATAATGGAATGATCATGAGATTTTGGAATTTCCAAATTTTGTACCTTTCAAATTGATTTAATTCCTCTTGCATAGAAATGATCCAAAAATCATCACATAATGCATCATCAATACTTTTAGGCTAATATGAAATAAAAGAACAAAGTTATCGATAAAGTACCGCCTTTTTTTTACTCCTTGGGAGATATCACCAATGTTTTGCTTCTTAGGGTGGCCTCTTGGATATCTTAAGTTCTTTGGGAGCTCTTGGTCACCACTAGGTTGGTCATCTTGATTTTGTTCAATCATTTCTTCCTCATTGGTATGGTCCTCTGATATTCAATATTTGTACTCTACATAATTATCATTTTGAGCTTAAATTTATGTTAAATTTTGGTGTTTTAATCACCATATATACTCCATTTATCTCTTATTTGATTTAGGAGAGATTATTGAAGATTTGGAATTAAATGAAGCAAACAAGGAGATTTTGTACAATGAAGAGAAAAACAGAGAAATGCAGAGGAGAAACTGCATGGTAGAGAAAGTTCCAGTGAGATTTTGACCTCCATGAAGATTTCAAATGCAAATGTGGTCTTCTAGATAATTATAGAAGAGATTCTGAAGTTTCCATAATGGTAACATTTACATCAATCCAAATTCGTTTGCTCAACCTACATATAGTGCAAAATCAGTAATTCTGGATTTGATTCCAGTTTTGATACATTGTGGTTTAATTACCATATCTGGAGTTGTAGATGTCCAATGGAGGTGATTCAAAGCTATGTAGAAACATCAGAGTCTTAGATACAACTTTCATGAAGGAAAGAAAATCTATATCGTCCTATTTAATGCTATGAATCACCAATAATCAAAACTGTACCGTTTTGGCAGAAACAGAATTTGCTGCAATTGTTGCTCTCTTTTTGGGAGGTATATATATACCCTTTTAGGGAATTTGAAGGGGCGGCCATCTACGGTTCCAGAGAGGAGAAAAACAGAGAGAAAACATCCCAAAACCTCTCCCAAAATCGTCAATCTTATCAAGAGAAAACATGAGAGAAGATCAAATCTTTGAAGAAGGAGAACATCAATCTTGAAGATTCAAGCTCAAGAACACAACTTTTCACAACCAAGTTGGAGAACTCCAAGCCTTGAAGAAGAGAAGATTTGAGCCATGAAAATGAGAAATTCTTACTCTTTTTTTATTGCTTTATGTTCTTTGAATTGTAATATGTTGATGAGCTAAATTATTGAATACTTGGATGGTTATGAACCCTAGTTATTATCTATGTGAATGATTGGTTTTCTTGGTTGATTGAATTCCGAAATCTTGTGGATTGTGTTAGCCCTAAGGGAAAATCATGTAATTATGATTAGTTTTGAATAATGACAAATATTGATGAGGACTAATGTGTTTCTATGATTGTGTGATAGGATTGATGACTTGAGAAGCATGAAGTCTTATTGCCTTGAAGCTAAAATGCAAGAACAACTCAATATCCCAAATGTGATTGAAGATTTGAAGAGTATGTTCAAAATGATTGAAGGCATTGAAGACTTAGAGTGTAGAATTATTAAAATAGGTACATTCTTATGTAAACTCTACACTTGTATGTCTTAGTTTCATTTGAATGCATGAGAGAGCACAAAACTTATTTTGAAATGGTTTTCAACATACTTTGTGATAACAAGTATGTTTTTGAAATCTCAAATGAACTTGAAAAGATCTTGTATAATCAAAGTGTTTTTGTAACGGTTTTTGTGTTTAAAAGTGCCAAAATGATGTGTCCATTCTTGCAAATGGTTTTCAATGATAACAACAATGATTTTCAGATGATTTGATTGAATTTGAAAAGTTTGGATGCAAGTTTGGACGTCCAAACTCTGGGAATGGTTACTGTGTTTCCAGAGAAGTTCGGACGCAAGTTCGGACGCATGGAGTAAAGTTCGGACATCCAAACTTTCTCTAATAGCATGGTCACTATTTTTCCAGAGAAGTTCGGACGCAAGTTCGGACGCATGAGGAAAAGTTCGGACGTCCGAACTTTTCCAGACAGCTTGGCACAGTAAAATTCAGAAGCAAGTTCGGACGCATAACAGAAAGTTTGGACGTCCGAACTTCACTGTTACTAGCCGTTACTAGCCGTTTTATAGCTGTTGCATTTGATTTTTCACATCTATAAAAGTTATAAACTTCAGAATTTTTGTAACTCTTGAATCTTTATGAACTCCAAGTTTTCCAAAAGCTTTTAGCAAACTTCAAAGCTCTCTTATCTTGTGCATTCAATTGACTATTCAAAAGGCATCAAAGTGTAAAGGTACAACTTTGTGTAAACATCTACCAACAAGTGGTAACATCTACACACTCTTCTTTATCTATCAATTTGTGTTGTTCTATTAGCTCTAGCAAGGTTATCTTGATAACATAAAATCATTTAGATAAGGGTGATCCTTGAAGTTGTGATTCAAGGTTGTTTGAGATATAAAACCATTGAGTTTGGTGAGCCTTGCATTGTAAAAGTTACTAGTAGAGGTTGTGAGTGTAAAACCATAGTGTGGTGAGCCTATATTGTAATCTGTAAACCTGAGCTAATAGTAGAGTGTTTGAAATCCTTAAGTGTAAGCTTAAGGTAGTGGACGTAGATCTTGAGGATCGAACCACTATAAATTGCTTGAGTTCTTTGCTATTGCCTTCTTCATCGCTTTTCTTTAAACTGTCTCTATTTTGCCTATATAATTTGTTATTGGTTTAAAAGCATGAAAGGTTTAATTTTGCGATAATTAGCCAAATACCTAATTCACCCCCCCTCTTAGGTATTTCAATTGGTATCAGAGCTAGAACTTCTTTGTGTGGTTTTGCAATCTAGAAGACAAAGATCCTATGGCTAATATGTCAAATCTACCTTACTAAGAAGGATCCTCCACAAATAGACCACCTTTGTTTGATGGAACAAATTACACTTTCTGGAAATCTAGAGTAAAATTTATATTTGTTCTATCAATTTTGATTTGTGGAATATAATAGAGAAAGGTCCTTATGTCCCAATGAAAATGAGAGCTGATGGAATAACTTCAGAACCCAAGTCCACTGATGAATTTGATGAGCATGATTCTAAGAAAATGACTTTAAATTATCAGGCCATAAATATATTAAGTTGTACTTTAGATGTTACTGAATACAATAGGGTTAGTGGATGTGATTCTGCCCATGACATGTGGAGATTACTCCAAATTACACATGAAGGTACTAATCAAGTTAAAGAATCTAAACTTGCCATGCTTGTTAGAGATTATGAACTGTTTACCATGAAACAAGGTGAAAATGTTAGTGAATGTTTACAAGATTTACTAACATTTTTAATGGCTTGAAAGCTTATGGTAAAAGTTATACAATGGGAGAGCAAAACAGAAAGATTTTAGATGCTCTACCAAAATCTTGGCAGCCTAAGACACTTGCTATTGAGGAATCCAAGGACTTGAAGACTCTTCCACTCGAAGAGCTCATTGGATCTCTACTGACTCATGAAATGAAGATGAAACGGCTAAATGATAAGGAGGATGAAGAAAAAGGAAGAAAAGGAGTTGTACTCAAGTCCTCAAATCACTTGAGTGAACAAGAACAGTCTTCAAGTGAAGAAGAAGGAGGAAACAGTGGAGAAGAAGAGATTGCAATGGCAGTAAGGAAGTTCAAAAGATTCTACAAAAATGAATTCCTCAAAAAAGGAAGAAAACCAGTCAAAAAGGGTGGACAATCCTCATCCTACAAACCACAATGCTTTGAATGCAAAAGCACATAACATCTTGTTACTGACTGTCCTAAAGTGTTGGAAAGGGAAAGAGACAGCAAAAAAACAGAAAGAAATCTGTCAAGAAAGGTAAAGGATTAGCTGGAACGTGGGATCAATAGAGTGTGAATGACAGTGAAGAAAAGACCAACATATGCTTTATGGCCATTGATGATGAGGTACAATCTTCACCTTTCATTTCAAATGTATGTGATGATGATATTGATTCCAGTGATTTGATTGTAGAACTATATGAAGAACTGAAAAAGGCTTCAAAAAGAAATAAAGAAATGAAATTCAAAATCAATGATTTATCAAATGAAAATTCAAAATTACGTGTTGAAAATGGTAAACTTCTTGAAACCATTAGTTGTGTTACCATTGAAAAAGAAGTTTTGAATACAACCATACAAAGCATATCTTTTGAAAACAAAAAGCTTTGTACAAGAATTATTTCTCTTGAATTAATGATAAAAGATCATGAGCTTTTAAAAAGGAAGATAAATGATCTAACTTTATGCATTGAGAAATTTACAAATGGAAGAGAAAACTTAAATAAATTACTAGGTTTTCAAAGATCTTCATTTGTAAAATACGGTCTTGGTTTTACACATGATTGTTTTGCTCCAAAACAGAAAATGTCTTTTGTTAAAGAATTTTCTCATTCTAGGTCACATATTTGTTGCACATATTGTGGTAAACATGGACACAAGGTTTCTAGATGTTTTATAAAAAGAAAGATAGAAAATGGTGTTAAGACCATTTAGAAAATCAAAGGAACTTTTACTAACCCCCTTGGACCCAAAAAGATATGGGTACCAAAAATCACTCTTTCTAATTTGGTGTAGGTACAATTTGCCTCAAGATCAAGTGCCACAAAATAGTTCCTTGACAGTGGCTGCTCAAGGCATATGACTGGAAATGCATCACTTGTTAGTGAGCTCCAAACTACAAGTGAAGGTTTTGTCACATTTGGAGATAAGAAGAAAGGGAAAATACTTGGAATAGGTAACATTGGTAAAGGTTCTTTCCCTCTTATCAAGCAAGTTTTACTTATTGAAGGTTTAAAGTATAATTTACTTAGTATTAGTCAATTATGTGACAATGGATGCAAAGTAGAGTTTAAATGTGATACTTGTACTATTCTTGACAGTGCAAGTAACAAAACTATTTTTGTTGCTAAAAGAGTTGGTAATGTATATGTGGTGTATCTTGATGAGCTTATTACTAATGATATTAAATGTCTTGCCATTCATGACAATGATGAATTTTTATGGCATAGAAGATTAGGACATGTAAGCATGGATTTATTGAACAAACTTTCTACACAAGAGCTAGTTAGAGGATTACCAAAATTGCATTTTGACAAAACTCATCTTTGTGATGCTTGTCAATATGGAAAACAATCAAAAACATCTTTTAAACCAAATAAAATGGTTTCTACCTCAAAACCTCTTGAACTAGTTGACATGGATTTATTTGGACCTATGAGAACTACTAGTCTTGGTGGTAAAAGCTATGCTTATGTGATTGTTGATGATTTTTCAAGATTTACATGGGTAATTTTATTAGCACAAAAAGATAAAACATTTTATGAATTTTCAAAACTTTTCAAAAAGGTTCAAACTTCTCTTGATTGCAAACTAATTTCTATTAGAAGTGATAATAGAAGAGAATTCTGTAATCAAGATTTTACAAAATTTTGTGATGAGTATGGAATCACTCATAATTTTTCAGCTGCCAAAACACCTCAACAAAATGGTGTTGTTGAGAGGAAAAACAGAACCTTGCAAGAAATGGCTAGATCAATGCTTTGTGAAAATTCACTACCTAAATATTTTTGGGCTGAAGCTGTAAATACAGCTTGTTATGTCATGAATAGAGTTTTGCTAAGACCTTTTATAAGAAAAACACATTTTGAACTTCTATTTGATAAAACTCCATCAATTGTCTACTTTAAAGTTTTTGGTTGTAAGTGGTTCATCTTAAACACTAGTAACTATCTTGGTAAGTTTGATAGAAAATCAGATGAAGGAATATTTCTTGGTTATTCATCAAATAAAAAGGCATATAGAGTCTATAATAAAAGGACATTGTGTGTTGAAGAATCTATTCATGTAGCCTTTGATGAATCCAACATTTATCTTCAAAGAAGAAATGAAGATGATGCAGGCTCCTCAATGGTTGAAAATCAAACTCAACACCAATTACCCACAATGGAAGATCATGCCAAAGAAGAAGAAATAATGGAGCAAAAACAAGATGGTCAATCAAGCAGTAATCAATAACTTTCAAAGGATATCATATATGCAAGAGGTCATCCTAAAGAGCAAATCATTGGTGATGTCTCCCAAGAAGTTAAAACAAGGCGGTACTTTATTGATAATTTTGCCCTTCTATCTCATATTGAACCAAAAAATATTGATGATGCATTGTGTGATAATTTCTGGATTATTGCTATGGAAGAAGAGTTAAATCAATTTGAGAGAAATAATGTTTGGACTCTTGTTCCTAGACCTCATAATCATTCTGTTATTGGTACAAAGTGAGTTTTTAGAAATAAGTTAAATGAACTAGGAGAAGTTGTTAGAAATAAAGCTAGACTTGTTGCTCAAGGCTTTAATCAAGAAGAAGGCATTGACTATGATGAGACTTTTGCTCCAGTGGCCAGATTAGAGTCTATAAGAATGCTTTTGGCTTTTGCTTGTTTTAAAGGTTTTAAACTATTTCAAATGGATGTCAAAAGTGCTTTTCTAAATGGTGTTATTGAAGAAGAAGTTTATGTAGAACAACCTCCTGGTTTTATTCATGAAAAATTTCCAAATCATGTTTACAAATTAACCAAAGCTTTATATGGATTGAAACAAGCCCCAAGAGCTTGGTATGAAAGATTGTGTGGTTTTCTTCTTTCAAAAGGCTTTACAAAAGGAAAAGTTGACACAACTCTTTTCATAAAAACATCATCTAAAAATGATATCTTACTTGTGCAAATTTATGTTGATGATATTATATTTGGTGCTACTAATACATCTCTTTGTGAAGATTTTGCCGAATCTATGCAAAATGAATTTGAGATGAGTATGATGGGAGAATTAAATTTCTTCCTTGGGCTACAAATTAAACAAGTCAAGGATGGAGTCTTCATCAATCAAGCAAAGTATACCAAGGAGCTACTAAAAAGATTTGGAATGGATCAAGCAAAAGGAATAGGTACCCCAATGAGTTCATCAACTAAACTTGACAAAGATGAGAAAGGTAAAAACATTGATGAAAAACTGTATAGAGGTATGATTGGAAGTTTACTCTATCTCACTGCTAGTAGACCAGATATTATGTTTGTTGTATGCTTGTGTGCTAGATTCCAATCATGTCCTAAAGAATCTCATCTAATTTCTGTCAAACGTATTTTTCGGTATTTGATTGATACACATGACTATGGTCTTTGGTTTTCAAAAACTTCATCTTTTGAACTTATTGGATACTCTGATGCTGATTATGCTGGATGCAAAATTGAACGTAAAAGTACAAGTGGTCATTGTCAATTTCTTGGTAGTTGTCTTGTATCTTGGTTTAGTAAAAAGCAAGCATGTGTGTCTTTATCCACTGCAGAAGCTGAATACATAGCTGCAGGTAGTTGTTGTGCACAATTGTTATGGATACAACACACCTTACTTGATTATGGTCTTAAATTTGATTGTGTACCTATATTGTGTGATAATACTAGTGCTATCAATCTAAGCATAAATCCCATTCAACATTCTAGGACTAAGTATATAGAAATAAAACATCATTTCATTCGTGATCATGTTGCTAAAAAGGATATATGTTTATAATATATAAATACAAATGATCAAATTGCTGATATATTCACAAAGCCTTTGGCTGAGGAAAGGTTTAGTTATTTAAGAAGGCTTTTAGGAATTGCAAAATTCAATTACTAATATGTTTGTTTAAGTGTGACAAAAGCAGGAAAAATTTGGATGCATTGAGTGAAAATGGAAATCCAAACTTTGATAGAATTTTCTGGACAGAAAGTTCGGACGTCCGAACTTTCTGAAACTGGAGAAATAGAGAAGTTCGGATGCATGTTCGGATGAATACCAAAAAGTTTGGTCGTCCGAACTTTGCGGTTACAGCGGTTTTTAAGAAACCGACTAGCTGTTATTCACACATTTTATCATCCGAACTCTCTCATTTTTCAAAATTTCTCTCTACCCACAAGCGTCCAAACATAAATACCTCTGTGATTTCACCATTTTCACATCAAAACACTTAGATTTTTGAATTCCTAACCTTAGATACCTCTCAAAACTCACTGCTTCTCTGTTAAAATATCAAAATGGCGAGAACAAAAGGAGCCAATGTTGTAAAAGGAAAATGAAAGGCAAAGGCCAGTGAAGGAGGACAAACTCATCATGAACCATGAAGAATTAGGGTTCCTCAATCATCATCTGGTGTGGATAAGTTTGTTTCAATTAAGGCTGCATCAGAATTTGAAGATTGGAACAAGAATTCAAGGAAAATCATTCCTGGAAACAAAGTTGATTTTGAGAAGCTCACCTATATGGGTAATGTCCTATCTTTATTTGGTGATATTGGCTGGAGCAATCTATTGACTGTTGATGAAGAATATTATCCTTCTCTTGTGTATGAATTCTATGCAAATCTGAAAGAAGAAAGAATAGAATACAAAGGAGAAAATGTTAATCAGTGGTATTCATCTAGAGTGTCTCAAATAGATTTCGAATTTAATGATGAGTTGTTGAATAGAATCTATGATGTAAGTGATGTTGGTGCTAAATATTATTCCTTGGGGCAACATTGCTATGAACGAGAACTGTTTACAAATGCTAGATTTGAAGAAGCTTTCACAAATGGTAGAAAGTTTAGGACCATTAAGGAAAGGGAAGTTAAGGTTTTAGATGCAAGTGCAAGAGTTATGCATCATATGATTACAACCATGATAATCCCTAATTTTGGACACAAAACATTTGTGGGAAATATTCATATGGTGATTATGCTAGCTTTGCATGAGCATAGAAGATTGAACTTTGGATATATGGCATTGAAGCACATGTTTGGAACTAGAAAGACTGAAAACAAGGCTCTACCATATGGAAGACTTTTGACTAGAATCTTCAAGCATTTTCATGTTAGAATTCCTGCTAGAGGGCAGAATTTTAAAAGAGGCCAAATTTATACAAATGATTCTCTCAAGAGAATGCAACTGATCTTGGATGATGAGGGAATATGGAGAACTAAAAGAGAAACCCCACCAAAGAGAATTGAAGCAGAAGAAAGTGAAGAAAATGAAGAAGAAGAAGAAGAAGAGGCAGAAACATGGGCAAGAGAAATGAAGAGTAAAAGAAGGCATGAGTCAACAAGTGAGGGGGAGCAACTTCCCTCCAAAAGAAGACTCTTTGAAGGAGAGCATACTTCTCGATCACATCCAGTTGATGGGGAAGGTCTTGGTGCTGAAGAGGTCTCAAGAGAGAATAATATTCAAGCAGCACTGAACAACCACATTAAAGAAATGGAGAAAATGTATAAGTTTTTTGAAACATTTGCTCCTATGATACTTGGAAAACTGGACAGTTTGGAAAATAGAGTCAAGCACATTGAGGAAATATTGACAAAAAATCCTCAAAGTGGTGAAGGACCTTCTAGAACACATGAAGATAAGGATGATCAGCATGATAAAGATAGCAAGAAGAGTGAAGAAGACAGTGACAGTGATGAAGAAAATGATGATGATCAAAGGAATGGCAATGAGCAGGTCATGGAATCTCAAGAGGGAAGTCAAATTGCAAGAGCTGAAATAGTGACTCCATCTAATCCAGCATTTGGCCATGGAAGAGTCAAGCATGTTGCTGTCAAGAAGAAGCCAGGAAAGGACTCTGTATCAAAATCAGCATCACAAGACTAAGCTCCTATGATCTGTACTGAATTTTTATCTGCTATGTATTCTGAACTTGTTAAGTACTTTGCTGCATTTCATGTAATAGTTTTCTCTTTTCATGAAGCTCAATGATGAAACCTTAGAGTTGAGAGCTTCCTTTACTAATTGTCAGTCTCATTTTCATTTACCCCATATTTGATTGATGACAAAAGGGGGAGAAGAATGATAGAAATGATGGCTGCAATAAATGTGCTGAAATCTGTGCTATGCTATGCATAATGGCTGCATGATATGTGTGCTATGCATAATGGCTGCATGATGTGTGTTATGCATAATGGTTGTTTTGTGCTACATTAAATATGCTGAAATGTGTGTGCTAATATAAGTATGTGATACATTAAAAAATTTTTTTTGTTTTATGGCATATTTAACTGTATTGGAGTATTTAAACCTTAAACTGGAAGATTTATAATATGTGAAGATAGAATTCAAAAGTTTGGACTTGAAGTTCGGATGCAAACCAAAGTTCGGACACATCAAAATTGCTTTGTCAAAACTGATTTTTTTGTTGTTCAAATTGTTTGAAAATTGTCTTAATCTTTTCTATCACATATTTTCCAGTTTGGACTTGAAATTTAAAAATTCGGATGCATGTTCTGAAATTCGGATGCATCCATATTTTGTTTCCAAAGTGCTCTATTGTTGTTCAAATTGATTCAAACTTGTTTTAATCTCTTCCACTATGTTTGAACAATCTTAGGAAAACATATTTTCAAAAATTGAAGCTTTCATTTTAATTATTTTAAAGTTTGGACTTGATATGTCAGAATTCGGATGCTTAGCATCTCAAGTCAAAAGTTGTTGAAAAATGAGCACAATCTAAGGGGGAGCATTGTTAAATTATTACAACCTATAAAACATCTCTTAGAAGTTTTCTAATTGCTTAAATGCTATATCTTCTATCCTAGTTGTTGTTGGAAGGAGGTTAAATGGAGGTTGGTTGGGTCATAGGCTCATATTGAGCCTTTTGCATGTCAATGTGCTAAATTGACTATTATCCATCATTGACATAAATGCTTCTTTGTACTACATTGTTTAAATCCATCACATTTTGCATCAAAGTTTGTCATCATCAAAAGGGGGAGATTGTTAGCCCTAAGGGCAAATCATGTAATTATGATTAGTTTTGAATAATGACAACAATTTGGATAAAAAACAAAGAAACGGAAAATCAAATAGTCTTCTACATACTATTACTAGCAATGCGGTGCAAAGAATTCCCAGCATCTCGTAGAAAAGGAAAAGGGTTTTCATAATTTTTCTTTTTTGATCATACATTAAAAAGAATTTGGTTCTTTTTACGAACTTGATGTCAATAAATCCGCAAGTCTAGAAATTCATTTCGGCCAATTGAACCTTCTCGAACTGTTTCTTTTTAAGAACCAAAAAGATTTGTGCCAAAATAACAGATGCCAATAAGATTGATGAAGTAACAATTAATGCAAAAACAGCCAATTGGAAAGCAAGAGTCATGCTTTTAATCCTCCAAACTACCAACAAATGAATTTATACCATTGATGAGAAGGGGCTGGGGAAAGCTTGAACCCAATTCCTACAGTAATGAATATGAGCGCAATTGAAATTCCTGGGGAGGTATTGATGAGGACTAATGTGTTTGTATGATTGTGTGATAGGGTTGATGACTTGAGAAGCATGAAGTCTTATTGCCTTGAAGCTAAAATGCAAGAACAACTCAATATCCCAAATGTGATTGAAGATTTGAAGAGTATGTTAAAAATGATTGAAGGCATTGAAGACTTAGAGTGTAGAATTATTAAAATAGGTACATTCTTATGTAAACTCTACACTTGTATGTCTTGGTTTCATTTGAATGCATGAGAGAGCACAAAACTTATTTTGAAATGGTTTTCAACAAACTTTGTGATAACAAGTATGTTTTTGAAATCTCAAATGAACTTGAAAAGATCTTGTATAATCAAAGTATTTTTGTGACGGTTTTTGTGTTTAAAAGTGCCAAAATGATGTGTCCATTCTTGCAAATGGTTTTCAATGATAAAAACAATGATTTTCAGATGATTTGATTGAATTTGAAAAGTTTGGATGCAAGTTTGGACGTCCAAACTCTGGAAATGGTTATTGTGTTTCCAGAGAAGTTCGGACGCAAGTTCGGACGCATGGAGTAAAGTTCGGACGTCCAAACTTTCTCTAATAGCATGGTCACTGTTTTTCCAGAGAAGTTCGGACGCAAGTTCGGACGCATGAGGAAAAGTTCAGACGTCCGAACTTTTCCAGACAGCTTGACACAGTAAAATTCGGAAGCAAGTTCGGACGTATAACAAAAAGTTTGGACGTCTGAACTTCACTGTTACTAGCCGTTACTAGCCGTTTTATAGCTGTTGCATTTGATTTTTTACATCTATAAAAGTTATAAACTTCAGAATTTTTGTAACTCTTGAATCTTTATGAACTCCAAGTTTTCCAAAAGCTTTTAGCAAACTTCAAAGCTCTCTTATCTTGTGCATTCAATTGACTATTCAAAAGGCATCAAAGTGTGAAGGTATAACTTTGTGTAAACATCTACCAACAAGTGGTAACATCTACACACTCTTCTTTATCTATCAATTTGTTTTGTTCTATTAGCTCTAGCAAGGTTATCTTGATAACATAAAATCCTTTAGATAAGGGTGATCCTTGAAGTTGTGATTCAAGGTTGTTTGAGATATAAAACCATTGAGTTTGGTGAGCCTTGCATTGTAAAAGTTACTAGTAGAGGTTGTGAGTGTAAAACCATAGGTATTTCAGATTGTTTGTGGGTTTGATTGTTTGAATTGACTCAGCTATTAATTGATTCATAATCTGGATTTATTCACTTGGAATTGAGAAAGGAAGGGTGAAATAGATCATATACAAACAATGGGGATGATTAGGTGACTAGAGATAGAAACCTCAACATCTTCTTGGTAATTAGAGAAATCTATTTGGGGGTTTGATTGCTTGAATCAATTCAGTTGTTGATTGACTCATAATCTGGATTTTTCACTTGGAATTTAGAAAGGAAGGGTGAAATAGACCATACACAAACAATGGGGATGATTTAGGTGACTAGAGATAGGAACCTAAACACCTTCTTGGTAATTAGAGCAATCTAATTGGAAATTCACTAATGTAAATACATTTTTAGGTTGAATTGGTTAGGAAGAGATTTCAACCAATTAATCTAAGAGTAGTGGACTTTCATCTAGAGATAGAGTGAGTTCTAATTTAGGAATTTCATCAAACATAAGAAGGGGAATTCATTAACCAAGGGACTTTTCTATCACATAGGTAATTCTAGGGGGATTTTCCATTCAAGTATTACTCTCTCAATTGAAATTTTCTCTTGCAAACTAAAATTTAGATAAACTGAATTTTTCTGTTTAAGTTAGATTTTCATTACTAATAGTTTGTTTCTATCATATTTACAAGCAAATTTGATAGGCTAGACAATAGATTTACCTACAACATCTTCTTCTTTTCTTTCCAAACAAATGTAAGATTTATCGAAACTAACATGAATGGTTTCCTCATCATATAAGGTCTTTTCATTATAAACTATATAGGCATTTTTTTAGATGAATGGTTAAGAGATATACGTATATCCGGCTTTCTATCAAATTTAAGTAAGTTGTCACAAGTATTCAAGATAAGACATTTCTAACCAAACACTTTAAAATATGCAATTTGAGGAGTTCTATAAAAGAAAACTTCAAAAGATGTTTTTCTTTGAAATGATCTTAAAAGAATTCTATTCCTCACAGCATGTGGTGTTTACGGCTTTAGCCCAAAAATATTTTTGAAGAAGAATTTTCACAAAGCATAGACCTAGCCAATTTTTGCAAAGTTCAAATTTTCCTTTCAATAACCCATTTTGTTGTGGGGTTTTTACAGTTGACACAATTATATGAAATTCAATTTTCATCACAAATTTTGTAAAGTCTTGGTTGTAAAATTCTCCCATTGTCACTTCTAATGGAAATCAATTTGCACTCAAGGGAGGTTTGAACCTATTTGAATAGTTTTTCAAACTTATGAAACACTTCATCTTTTTGAGCAAAGAAAAATGCTAAAGTGAATATTGAGAAATCATCAACTACTACTAAGGCATACTTCAAGTCATCAATACTAGAGTTCCTCATAAGTCCAAATCAATCCATGTGAACATGATCAAGATGTTTTGAGCTCTAAAAATATTTTCATGGGTTTGAAAGATTCTTTTATTTTTTTTCCATATTGACAAGTATCTCAAAGACAATTTTCTCAAAACATATTTTTAGCAATCCTCCAACTAAATCTTGAGAGGAAAGTTTGTTCAACAAATCCATGCTCACGTGACCAAATCTTCTATGCCAAGAAAATCCATCATTATCATAAGCAACAAGACATTCAAGCTTATCAAGATAAAACACACATTGAAACATTTTGTGAGTAATTGATCAAAATCACAAAATATCATTTTGTCATACAAGTTCGGGCGACCGAACTTATGGTCTACATCCAAACTTCAAGTCTGAACATCATTTTGTAAAGTTTCATAAAGATGTTTTTTGCCAAGCAAATGCATAGATATTCAATCATAGATATTTTAATCATTTTATCATGACATATAATCAATTTCAAGAACATATCAACCATGAATTCAATCTCATATCATCAATGTTACCTAATCAACTTCATAGAAGCAATTGACAAGTCATGGTTGGTAACTTTTCAATTCTTAACAAAAAGGATTCTTAGCTGAAACTTCTCATGTTGGCATTTAACTTCTTATTCATTGTCACACGATTGACTAATGCTAAGCAAATTATAGTTCAAATCAGCACTAAGCAACATTTGTTTAAAAAGAAGAGAGGAACCTTTACCAACATTGGTTACTCCAAGAATTCTTCATTTCCTCTTGTCTCAAAAAAAAAAAAAAATCCTTCATTGGTTGCTTTGACCTTGCTTATGAATGAGGTGCTTTCCGTTATTCTTTAAGCCAACATCATCAATGTACCACTTAGTGGTGCTTGAGGTTGAATTGAAGAGTACCTGCAATAAAGGAGAGAAAGTATCCTTTGGTACCCTTACTATCTTGGGTCCGTGGGGGTTAGTAATAATTCCCTTATCTCTCCAAATTTTTTTTACACCATTCTCTACTTTTCTTTTAACATAACATTTGGTGACTTTAAGTCCACGTTTTCCACAATAAGTACAACAAGTATGAAGCATGGAAGTAGAAGTATCTCTAACAAAGAAGTTGTTATATTTAGGCACATTGTTTACACAATTATAACCAAGACCATTTTTGACAAGAGGAGATCTTTGAGCTCCAAGAATTTTATCAAGATTGTCCCTTCCTTTTGTAAATTTTTCTATACATGATGTAAGTTCATCACCTTCTTTTTCAAAGTCTCATGATCAACAAGCATTCTTTCAAGAGACAAAATCTTTTCACAAAGAATCTTATTTTCAAGGGACATGTTTTGTAAAGAGACATTTAAAACTTCTTTTTCGATATTCTAGCATTCTATAGAATCAAGAAGCTTTTTATTTTCACAAAACAATTTTGAATTCTCATTCAATAAATCATTAATTTTGGTTTTCATTTCCTTATTCCTTTTTGAAGCCTTTTTTACTTCTCCATACATCTCAACAAGTAATTCACTAGGATCATCAATATCATCATCATAAGAAGTAGAGGTAGATGGAGTAGGTTGTACCTCATCTTCCATTGCCATGAAGCACACATTTGCACTTTCTTCTTCATGAGTGACTTGAAGTAGCTTCCACATTTCATGAGCAGAATCACATTCCATAACTCTATTGTATTCATTGTCGACCAACGCACAACAAAGAATGTTCATTGCTTGGTAGTTTAATGTCATCTTCCTTGAATCGCTCCCATCATACTCCTCCATGGGCTTTGGTTCCCTTGTATCTCCATCGCTTTCAATCTCAATGGCACATAGGGATCTTTCTCAATAATATTCCACAATTCATAGTTAATAGAACAAATGTAAATCTCAATCCTAGACTTTCAAAAAGTATAATTAGAACCATCAAACAATAGAGGTCTATTAGTGGAGGAACTTTCTGTAAAAGGCAAATTTGATAAACTAGCCATATAATCTTTACTTCTAGGTTGTTAGACCTTAAAAAGAAGACCTTGCTCTGATACCAATTGAAAGATCTAAGGGGGGTGTGAATTAGGTCTTTGGCTAATTATCAAAATATTTTCCCATTTTGCAAATCCTTTGCCTTAATAACAGCTCTTATTTAAATTCACAAACTTCAAGTTTATATGTGATTTGATGGTTAAGAAAAGGTTATCAAACAATAAGACCACAACCAATCAATCAACAACTATGAACAAATAATAATAACACAAGTATGTAAACAAGTAGAGCTATAAGAAAATGAACACACGATTTATAGTGGTTCGATCTCTCCAAGATCTACATCTACTACCTTGAGTCCACACTCAAGGATTTCAACCAATCCACTATATGCTCAATTTAGGAAATTACACAAGAGGCTCACCCAACAAGGGTTTTACACCAACAACCTCATTAATCCTATAAACAAGGCTCACCCTTCCACAAGGATTTTATATCTAAAGACAACCTAAGACCAAACTAATCCAAGGCTCGCCCACACACAGGTTTTACACAATAACCTTGATTAATATAGTCTATGGCTTACCTTTACCAAAAGGATTTTACGTCACAAGATAACCTTGTATCAATCACAAGAATAATGTAAAGATAGAATTTGGATGTTACCAACACTTTTTGGTGGATGAATACAATAGCTAGCACCACTTCACTTCTTGCCTTTGGAATCTTGAATTTTAACCTTTGAGCACAAGGCAATTTGAGAGCTTTTCAAATAATTTTGATGTCAAACAAGTTAGAGCTTGAAGGATTTCTTAAGTTCAAAGTTCTTTCAAAATTTGGAGTTTATGGCTTTTATAGATTTTAAAAATTAGTTCAAACGGTCATAAAACAGCTAGTAACAGCTAGTTTCTGAGGAGTTCAGATGTCCGAACTTCCTCCTCTGCATCCGAACATCACTGTGACATGTTGTTTAGGAAAGTTTGGATGTCCAAACTTTGCCTTATGCTTCCGAACTTGCGTCTGAATTTCTTTAGAAAAACAGCAACCATGTCACAGTTTGGACGTCCGAACTTGCGTCTGAACTGATCAAACTTTGTCAAAACATTTGAAAATCAATCTCAATAAGTTTGAAATCATTTTGTAAGATAAGTCATATGAAAACTTTTAAACTCAAAAACCGTTACTAAAGAACTTGATCTTTAAAAGTTTACTCAAAGCCATTTAATATTCAAAAACAAGTTTTGTGCTCTTTTATGCATTCAATAGATTCCAAGAAACAAGAAGTGTAGGGTTTACAAAAATATACCTATTTAGCAAGTGTAAACCTACAATAGAGTCTTCATAGCATTCTATCCATAGGACATGCTCTATATTCTTGATCTTTGAGCATATTAGAGTTGTCCTTAGTACTTTTAGCTCCAAGGCAATGATAACTCTTTGCTTCTTAATCCAACAACCGTATCACACAGGTAACATATGAATTAGTCCATATCAATGTTTGTCATTAATCAAAACTAATCAAACCTACATGATTTGCCCTTAGGGCTAACAATTGGAAAAGATGGAAAGCCAACGACAGAAAGTCTTGGTTACAAGAAAATGTATATAGCATGAGGGTCCTAGTATGGGACATTGAGCATTAATCGTGATAGCGAAGTATGCCTTCAATTAAAATTCTAATTTCAAGATATCAGTAATATGCTTATAAACAATGTCAGGAAGATAAGAAGTTGAAATATTTCTCAAACAATTCTTCATGAAAAAATTGCTATGGCAATCATTAGACATGATCTTCCTTTTTCATTTGTTGAGTATGAAGAGATTAGAGATGTTCTTAAGTATTGCAATTTGGATGTGAGAAACATTTATAGGAATACTGCTACATCTGATATGCGGAAACTTTATATGGATAAGAAAAACAACTTAGAGCAAATAGTATCTAATGTTCCTAGTCAAATATGTCTTACATCTGATGTTTAGACAACTTGCATATCTAAGGGTTATATTTGTTAAACTGCTCATTTCATTGATGTTGATTGGAGACTAAATAGTTATATACTCTCTTTTTGCGATTTCCCTTCTCCACATTTAGGGGTTGAATTGGCAAGAAAAATATATGATTTTCTAAGAGAGTGGGGAATAGGTAAAAAAAAATATTTTCAATCACCTTGGACAATGCATCTTCTAATGACTATGCAATATATTTTACGTGAGCAACTTTGTTTGCAAGAAAGTTTGTTATGTAATTGTGAATTTTTTCATATTCATTGTTCTGTCCATATTCTGAATCTTATTGTGCAAGAAGGGTTAAAAGTTGCTAATGATGCTTTGTATATGATTAGAGAGAGTACTAAGTATGTCAAAGGTTCAAAAGGGAGAACGAAAGCCTTTGAAGAATGTGTTAAACAAGTAGACATTCAAGTGGGGATTCATTTGGGACAAGATGTATCTAATAGACGAAATTCTCCATACATGATGCTTGAGAGTGCTTTGGGATATCAATGTGCATTTTCTAATCTTTCTTTGAGTAACATAAATTATAAGTATTGCTCATCTTTGGAAGAATGGACAAGAGGTTAAAAGATGTTTGAATATCTTTGCCCTTTTTATGAGATTACCAAGTTGGTATGTGGATCCTCTTATCCAACTTCTAACTTGTATTTTATGCAAGTCTAAAAAATTGAATTCTTATTGGTGAATAATACAAATAGCGAAGATATTGTCATAAAGGATATGGTCACGAGGATGAGAGTTAAATTTAACAAGTATTTGAAGGAGTATAGTTATTCTTGCACTTGGGGCAGTTCTTGATCCTTGTATGAAATTTCAATTGTTGGAAATATGTTATAACAATGTTGATACTATTACTACTAGTGAGAAGGTAGATTTGGTGAAAACAAAGTTGAATATGTTATTTGACCAATATTCGAAAAGATCAGCAAATGCTTCAAGTTCTTCCTCACATGATCATGTCTTTTTTGTTCAACCAAGTGGAAGTAGTTAGGAATAATCATAGATGATTTGGAGAACCTATTCTCTCCTACTGATGTAGGTTTCTTCTTTATCCTTGTTCAATTTTATTATTATTTAAATATCTTCCAAAATTTAAATTTTAGGCTACTTATATCTCTATTTTTCATTTTGTATATTTGATTGATTAGGACTTTAAGATGTTTGATATCAAAGTTGTTACAAAAACTGAAAAAATCACAATTGAAGACATATTTGGTTGAGACAAAACTTGAATGGAGTCATTTCCAAAATATGGATGTCTGACAATATTGGAGAGATAACAAGTATAGATTACTTGAATTAGCTTTGATGGCTTCTAATGTTTTGAGCATTCCAATCACTGCCATATCTTTTGAATACGCATTTAGTATTGGTGCTCAAGTTCTTAGTAGATATAGGAGTTGCCTTCTTGCTCAAAATGTACAAGCTTTACTATGTGCACGTATTTGGTTCCATGGTTTCATTCAGGAGGGTAAGTCATAAGTGTGAGGATTGATAAATACAAATTTATTTACTTTAAATTTATTTTTACAACTATCACGTACTAACTGTTTTATAATTTATTTTTATAGATGAAGATGAGGAGACGATAGTAAAAAAATCAACTATGTCTAGAGTAGATTCAAATATTTCCAAAGATGAAGATGGAGAGGAATATAAACCATTATTTGATTTAAAATTTTAAATATGTTGGATTGTTATTTAGTTATATGACATTTGTTTTCTACTACTGATTTGGATTATTTGGTTATTTTAGATTTGGATTTGGATGATTTGGATTTGGTTGGTTTTGAGTGTAAGCTATTTAATTTACAATAATAGAAGATTGATATATCATATATGGAGCCAATAGTAAATAATAATAAAAAACTAGGCCCATGGGTTGACGTCTTTAACCCCGTCGGTTGGCCAGTTTAACCTGTGGGCCTAGTACGTGCGGCTAAGGACTAAAGGCTTTTCAGCTCACAAAAAATTGGCCGGCCTATTTGATAGTGCCATATGGAAATATAGAAAGTAAATTAGAAAAGGCATGACCAGAAGAATTATCTAAAATAAGTGAACTTATCTAGTTGAGGCATTCTTGATTGAGAAATAATGATTCCCTTCTCATGGTTCTCCTTTTTCACTTCAGCATCTTGAAATAAGGATATCTCTAAAGGGTCATCAATAATCATCATGGTGAAGAGAATAGTTCATAGCTTCCAATATTTTAAAGGTGACCTCTTCATCTTCTACCCTAAGTATCAATTTCTTTCACGCACATCAATTATAGCCTTGGTGCTAGATAGGAATGGTTTTCCTAAAACCAAAAGGACATTTACATCCTCATCCATATCAAGAATCATAAAGTCCACTAGAAAAAAGAATTTGTGAACATTCACAAGTACATCCTCAATTATACCGCTTTAATATTTTACTGATATATCTGCAAGTCGAATATTCATCCTTGCAGGTTTTGATTGATCTAGGCCTAATTGCTCGAAAACATCATATGACAATAAATTAATACTAGGACCTAGGTCAACAATGCCTTACTGAAAGAAAGTGTACCAATAGCTTAAGCAATGATAAAACTCCCGGATACTTTAGTTTTTAAGGTAGTTTTCCCTCCATATGAAGGATAGTGGAGCACTCCTTATTTAAAGCCAATGTTGAAACCTCATCAAGTCTCTTGTTCTTGGAAAGGATATCCTTAAGGTACTTAGCATATATCAACATCTATGAAGGAGCTTCAAAAAATAGTAAATAGTTCAAGAAATTTATGGAATTTCTCATCCTTGTTAACCTTTTATAGCTTATGGGGAAAAGGAATGGGAGGTTTGTAGTCCGGTGCCACTTTCTTCTTAGGTTCTTCGATTATAACAACCATTTCTTCCTTGTCAATTTGCAATTGCACTTCCACCTTTTTCTTACCTTTTTCTTGCACTTTAGGCTTAGGCCCCTTTACTATTTTTTTCTACTTCTTAAGATCAACGCATTGGCACGCTCTTTAGGATTAGGCTTGGTGTTTTTTTTTGAAAGAATTCTAACTTGCCTCTCCGAAATGAGCTTTGCCAATCACCCTATTTGATTCTCCAAGTTCTACATAGAGGCCTCTTGATTTCTAACAGATGCTTCAATGCTTCGAAGTTATGCCTCGAAAGCTGCTATAAATGTTGTTATCAACTTTTCAAGACAAGGTCTCATTGGGTTTTAAGGAAGTGGTGGAGGTGATAGTTGGTAAGGAAGAGGTGCTTGAGGTTTTGAACTTGAAGAAGCTTAAAATTTGGGAGGGTTCATTTGTCTTTGTTGCTCTAGGAGAAACTAGGATGTTTGCACCACCACAAATTATCAGTGTTGCTATATGGGTAGTTGGCTTACCTTCCTCCTCCAAGATAATCCACATGATCCATTGATGATACACTTTGAATTTCCATAGTATAGCACTCATGATTTGGATGGCCATCTTCAAAAAATTCACAAGCTATCATCACTTGAGATGGTTGAGACGATAAACTCAAGTAGTCAGTCTTCTTGTTTAGGGCATTAAACTTCGCCATCAAAGCAATCGTCATATCTACATTACGTACTCCACTTGCCTTGACCATGTATCTAGGATCCCCCAGTTGATAGTTGTTCATGAAAATATTCTCAATGAGGTTTTGTAACTCCTCTGGGGTCTTACAAACTTGTAATTCCACCAAAGATGCATCAATGAGTTGCTTGGAAATGAAGTTCAAACCATTATGAAATGTTTGCATTTGAAGTCGTTCTAGAGCATCATGTCGACATGTCCTCAAAAGCTCCTTCCATCTTTCCCAAGTATCATACAAATTTCTGCTCTCCACTTGTTAGAATGAGAAGACATAATTCCTTAACTTTGCTGTTCTTGCCCGAGAGAAGTATTTGGTGAGGAACTTCTCAGCGAGATCATTCCATGTAGTAATAGAGCCTAGTAAAAGTGATTTCAACCATGTCTTTGTTTCCTCTCACAATAAGAACGGAATAGCCAAAGGCAGAATGCATCTTCGGATGCCCCGTTGAACTTGAAAGTATTGCATATCTCCAAGAAGTTGGCAATGTTTTGGGTCTTTGTTTAGTAAGTTGTGGAATTGTACGATTGTTCAAAAATTTGTATAATGTTTGGCTTCATGTTGAAGTTAGCATCAACTATTGTTTGGTTAATGCTCGACTCCATTCCTGTTAAAGAAGGCCATGCATAATATCTCGTTGTCCTTTGCCTCACATTTCCCTTCCTATTGCCATTACTGCCATTTCCATTGTGCACTATGTTGTTCCTTTATGAGAATTTTCACCTTCAACTTCAGTTCCTTCAAATACTACTTCTAGATTTATAACCCTTAAGTTTCTATGGAAAGTTCGATCGACATTAGGACTAAGAAGAACTAACTTCCCTAGATGACCGGGTCATAAACTAAAAAGCTTATGCCTTCACAACAAACACAAATAAATTCTTATTAGAACAAACACACAAGAACACAATTGGAAACCAAGAACCTAACATTTAAGCACAATTAGGTAACAAAATTCATAAACAAGAAATTACAAATGAAAAAAAACAAAAAATTTAATAACTAATTTAACATACCTAACAAGCAAAAATGACTAAATCATTAGAACTCAAGTTTTTCTAATATTTACTACTCTTCCTTGGAAATGGTGCCAAAACCTTGATGTGTTATGTACCATTAGATATAATTTGATTCCAATCTCCATCAACTATCACACAAGTATAGGGTAAGTGCGCTTATCATTCTAGAGCAGTATAATGGGAAATGAAATTTAGTGTTGCGTCCACAAGGTTGGTCAAGTACTGATACTTACTTTACATATAAAAAGTAGCTCTTTATATGTAAATAGAGTTGTTCTCATTTGTTGAAAAAAGCAGTTGAAAAGTTGAATGGTTGTTCATATAAAATGTTGAAAATAAATGTGGAAAGCCAAAACGTTGTTCTTCTTGATGGTGATGATGGTGACTGGCCAAGGAAAAATAATAATGCAGTAGAAAGTGCACTGGAGTCGAATACCAGACATTTTAAAAAGGATATGACTGCTGCTTCAAATGTATGGTCGTGCTTCAAGGACTTAGGCATTGGAAAAGATAGAAAGCCAACGTCAGAATATCTTGGTTGCGGGAAAGAGTATGCAATAGGATGGTCAAGGTATGGGACATCGAGCATTAGTCGTCGCAGCTAAGTATGCCTTCTATTAAAATTTTGATTTCAAGATGTCAGTAATATGCTTATAGACAATTAAAATATTCTTTGTGAAAAAATAGATTTGGCAATCATTAGACATGATCTTCCTTTTTCATTCATTGAGTATGAAGAGATTAGAGATGTTTTTAAGTATTGTAATCTGGATGTGAGAAACATTTCTAGGAATACTGCTACATCTAATGTGTGGAAACTTTATATGGATAAGAAAAAGAATTTTAAAAATGGGCAAAAAAAAAAAAAAAAACCAAAGTGGAGAAACTTGAGCTTAAGACCCTTGCTATTAAAGTGTTCATTATTTGGTACAATTCAAAAAATCAAATTGAATAAATTCAAAATTCTCATTTTGGATTAATTTTTTAATATTTCAATTCAATTCATAAAAATTGCACATATAATTTAGTATAGTTTTGATTTATGCGCTTAGAATGAAAATTGAATAGAAAATTCAAAATTTTTAAACAATTATATATGAATGCATGACATAAATGCTTTTTTATGTAATAATGCATTTATATAATGCATTCTTTTATAAGAAAATCAAAATTCTTAAAAAATTATAGCTGAATGCATTACAGACGTACGTTGTTATGTTGAGAACACATTTGTGTAATTCATTCTTATTCTTTCTTTTCCTTCATCACAAATTCAGTTTAGAGCCAAGTTGATTCAAATTAATTTAGTTTGATTTGGTTCGATATAAAATCAAAGCGAAAAATAAAATTTCAAACCAAAAAACCGATCGAACACCCCCAACTTGCCATGATTTTCCCCCTTTTTGCATTAAATATTATTCTCTTTCTCTCTCTCTCCCCCCTCTCTCCTTGTTTCTTACAAGCAGCTAAGATGATGAAAATTTGGCAAGTTCAATCTCTAAATTATTTTTAATCTTTAAATTTTTTAGTCTTTATACTATATATATATATATATATATATATATATATATATATATATATATTATAAAAATATAATCATTTCTTTCTTATGACTCCAAACCTCACAACCTAATTTCTTAGTATTTTTACTTTTTAATTAGTCTTAAAAATTTTGATTGGTAATGATCATTTTCAATCTATTAAGATAATTTTAAATTATATATCTTTATCATTTTTGTTTAACTCAATCTCTTAATTTAAACTAAATTCATTAAATTTAAATTCGTAACTTATACATTAACTTTAATTTTAAATTTTGTATATTAAGTTACTTAGTAAAAGTATGAGACTTAATTATTAGTTTAAAAATTTTGTAAAACTAGTTATATAATAACTTAAATTTTGAATTTCATATGTTTTTTAATGAAATTGAATTCCGTATATTCAATTACTTTTAAAAAGTAAAACTTTAATTATTTAATATGTGTCAACAAAAGTGAATTTACTTATTCTTAATACTTTGATCATAGGCTTTAAGGCCTAAAGTTTTATATTAGGTTTCCTACTCCATTATTTTTTCTAATCTGTATTTTTTTCAAATATTATATCTTTACTTTTTTATTTAGTCTTAAAAATTTTGATTGATTATGATTATTTTTAATCTATTAAAATAACTTCAAATTACTCATCGTTATCATTTTTGTTTAACCCAATATCTTAATTTAAACTAAATTTGTTAAAGATAAACTCCTAACTTATACATTAATTTTAATTTTAAATTCTCTATATTAGGTTACTTTGTAAAAGTATGAGACTTTAATTATTACTTAAAAATTTTGTAAAACTACTTATATTAACTTGAATTTTGATTCCGTATTTTTTGATAAAATTTAATTTCATATATTCAAGTACTTTGTAAAAGTAAAATTTTAATTATTCAATAGTTGTCAATAAATATGAATTTAGTTATTCTTGGTACTTTTTTTTGTGAATATTCTTGGGTACTTTGATAAAAGATTTCAAGGTCTAAAATTTTACACTAAGTTTCCTACTCTATTTTTTTTACCTACTCTGTGTTTTTTTAATATCTATATTCTTTTATTTGGTGGTACCACAATAGCATGTCTCATAGTCTCTACTTTTGGCATTGAGAGGAACAAAAAATAATATATTAGATGCTTTTGAACCAATAAAATTTTAATGTTTTGGGATTATTTTTCACCTAAAAAATACATTTTGGGAGGTAAAAAAGTTTCTCTTTGGACACTTATTTTGAAAATCTAATTTTAGTATTTTTTTAATTTTAAAATATATTCATTCATCGCACGAGTTTAGATTAGTTTTATTTATTGCATAATTATTTTAATTTTTAATTTTATCGTTTTTAATATGTAAATTATTTTTTTCAAACTTGATGATTCCAACCTCTTAATATACAATAAAACCTAACTACTTTCTTCATATGCATTACACATTCGATAGTTAGTAAGGGTAAATAAATTACTTTGAAATACTTTAACTTTATTTATACATTCCTTAAGATAAAGCTTAATTTTAAAATTTTCAATCTTCGATTTCATAAAAATCAATTTTTACATTTGTCAATTTCTCAAAAGCATTAAATTAAAGGACCCTTTGTAGAAGATGTTCTGACAGGATGCGACATTGCTCATTTACTTGCACATTCTTATTTAATAACATTTGATTTTCCTCCTTTTGATTGTTGTACTTCTTTCCTGCTTTAGCCACTTCGTATAAAGCAACTCATAGCTTTATTGAAATTCTTCATATGTTAATTCCTCTTCATCACTGGTTTCACTATCATTAACAATTTCATCAGCAATAGTTTCAACATGGGCAAAAACATTGTTTTATAAGTTGTTTTCAACTTTAACACATAATGCAACATCGTTGACGTAACTATCTTCCTCATCATCATTGTCAATTAAAAAATCATCATCACTCCAAGTTGCACTATTTGATTTGTTCTTCTTCTTCATAGTGTTAGCACAATCAGATTGGATATATCCATAACCAACACATTCTATGCATCTAACACCTTTATACTTGAATTTTTGTTAATGCTTTTATTGTCAATGCTTCTTTTCTTAACCCCATCTCCTTTATTGATATGACTAATTTCATTTTTTCGGTTGTTGGACTTGTCCTTAGAATTTTTCATCATTCTTCTAAAGTTCTTGGTGAGATAATCAATTTCATCATTATCTTCAGATTCTTCAAATGTTTCGGCTTTAGATTTCATTGTAATACCTTTCTCCTTTCCCTTTAGTATGAAACTAATCTTGTAGGTTTGTAAAGATCCATTAAGTTCATCAAGCTTCGTACATGACAAGTCTTTCGATTCCTTAATCACATTGACTTTTGATTAAATTTTTCTAGAAGTTATTTCAATATTTTTCTCACCAATTTCTCCTCAGAGTTTGATTCACAAAGTTGATATGCTTGACTAACAATGTCACAAAATTTTCTGTTGAACATCCCAATAGTTTTGCGATCCTTTGTTCGCAATTTCTCAAACTTTGTTGTTAGCATCTGTAATCTGAACATCCACATTTTGTTTGTTCCTTAATGAATTGTTTGCAATGTCTCCCAAGATTCTCAGCAGACTCACAAGTTGTTAACAACTTGAATTGTTCGGCTCATTCGTAACAAATATAGCATTCATTGCTTTGGCGTTTACTATGCACATCTTGCATTCAGCATTGGCCCAGTCTTCAATTTTCTTATCAACATCCATACTATTCTCATCCTTTATCTTGGTATATGTCCAATGATGTATTTCATGCCCTTATGCACAATTCTATTACAATCTACAACAATTAGCATATAAATACAAGGCATGTGCATATATCGTTATGATTAGTATAATAGAAAATAAATCAAATGTTGTATCCTTGACCAAATACCATTATTCAATTTTGCTCTACTATTTAGCCTACCAATCCAACTATGAAAATGATTAAAATAAGCTATCAGAAATAAAAATCTAAATTTACTAATTAAAATTACCTTAACTATTCTTGCTTGCAAGAAGAAATTCAATTGAGAAAGTAATACTTGAATAGAAAATCTCCCCAAGAATTAGCTATGTGATTGAAAAATCCCTTGGTTAATTATTCTTTCCTTCTTCTGTTTGGTGAAATTCCTAAATTAAGGCTCATTCTATCTGTATATAAGAGTTCTCTGCCCTTAGATTAGTTAGTTGAAATCTCTTTTAAACAAATTTAACCTAAGAATGTGTTTAGTTTATTAGATATCTCTAATTACCAAGAAGATGTTGGGTTCCTATCTCTACTCATCTAAATCGCCCCCATTATTTGTGTTATGGTCTATTTCATCATTCCTTTCTCAATTCCAAGTGATAAAACCGACTCATGAATCAACTCACAATCAAGTTCATTCAGGCAATCAAATCCACACATAATACATAAGAAATTAGAGCTCAATTAACCAAGAAAACAGCTCATTGACACAGATAATATATAACTAGGGTACATAACCATCTAAGTATTCAAATGTTTAGCTCATCATATTACAAATCAAAGAACATAAAGCAACAAAGAAAGAGAAAGAATCGCTCATTCTCATGTCTTCAAATCTTCTCTCCTTCAATGCTTGTAGTTCTCCAACTTGGCTGTGGAAAGATGAGTTTTTGAGCTTGAATCTTCAAGCTTGGTCTTTCTTTTCTTCAAAGAGTCAATCTTCTCTCTTGATTTCTCTTACAAGGATAAAGATTTGGAATGTAATTTCTCTATCAAAACTCTCCTTTTGTTGGCTCTTGAAAGCCTAGCAAATCCCCCTCAAAACACCCTTAGGAGCTATTTATATATTTCCCAAAATGTAGAGAGAAAAAGTAGAAAAGCTGCTTTGGCCCAAGCGACGCTACCTAGGGTGGTGCAAGTGATGCCGCTTGGAGTGGTACAAGAGGTGCCATTTCAATCCATTTTTCTACATAATTCAGCCTTTTTAGCCATTTTTCTAAAGCAAAATGTGACTAGGACAATTGTCTAACTTCTCGACGAATTTAGAGCATGAAATCGGATGATCCAGGTCTTGTGTCTTCATAAAGTTGTAGATCTAAATCTTGTCTTTCCAAGAAGTTTGAATCACAACAATTACATGTCTATAGATTATGAAACGATCATTTTACCAAACACTGTCAAAACTAAAACTTCATCCAAAAACACTGATTTTGCACCATAATGAATTTTACCATTTTGAAAACTTCAAAGTGTCCTGTACAATTGTGAAGAAGGCCACTTCTTTATTTGAAACCTTTAAAGAGGTCAAAATCTCACTTGAAAATGCCTTGTTCTGCTTAGGGATATATTTTTTCTCTATTCTTCATTCTAAGTATGTTGAATCTTCTTCATTGCTTCATTGTACTCTAGATCTTCAATAAACTCACCTAAAACAAGGGAAGATAGGAAGGAAGTACAAATGGTGATTGAAACACCAAAATCCAACAAAATTTGAAGGTCAAAATGATCATTAAATAGATCACAAATATGATATATCAAACTCTCCCATACCTACACATTGCTTGCCCCCAAGCAATATGGCTATGAAACAACTAAGAGATTTGAATAATAACTAAAAAATAAGAGTATTTTGAAGCATTACGACGGAGGACAAAATAGAGAAAGCATTCATTCTTGAGAAAATTTAGAGCATGTCTGCATAATCAATCTAAAAGTTATCCCAAATACCCATCACAAAGATTAACTAATCACCCCGCATCTTGTAATGCAAATAAGAATCTGTATGTGTGTGTGTTCCCAATCAATTCAAATGCTTAACAATTAAGAGGTGAATTTTAAATTATTGGCCGATGAATTCAAATCAAGAAAGCATAATGCCCCATAAGTTCGGCATCCACAAAACCTCTCTGCTAATATAGTAGTCAAAGTTCAACCTAGATTAGATAGGACTTTCAAGCTTATAATTTTAGGCTGGGGAAAATTAAAGGGTACCAAACAAAGGATAAGGAGTTCAAAGTCAAAAAAAGAAAAGCTAAATAGAAAGGAATGGGATACAAAGCAAAAGTAATTATCTTTTTTAGCCACAAAGGAATGTCACCATTCCCATGCATCCAAACACAAACTCTTATCATTTTCAAAATCTCCTCACTTTAAAATCAACAAGTTCGCACAAATCATGGTTCAACCCATAACTTTCCCATCATCAACCATCTTTGTCAACCCACAAGTTTATTCATCAATCATGACCAAATTCACAATAAAAACAATGAAAACAATGACGGCATAAATAATTTTTTTTTGTTTTTTTCTTTTTCTTTCAAAGGCTAATATAGGTAACTAAGCAATAATGAAAAAGGTACATTACAATTTCTGATCATATAACAAAGTTTCATCTCCCTTTCTTTTCCTACCCATAAAGCCAATTTTCTATCATCTTCCCTTCCACCTTTACGCCAACCTCCATATTACTCCTTGTTGACTTAAGGGTAAAAACGCATTTTGCTCTCGCAAAGAAAGGTTACACATAAATAGTGGAGTTTAAATTTTGAAAGAAGAAAAATGAAAAATAAAAATTAAAAAATTTATGCGTAAAGGCTTCAAAAAGGGTACTATGGATAAATTAGAAATGGGTGGCATAAAAAGCTCAATCGGGAAAAAAAGTCCTATTACTATCATTTCATGGTCAAACTAAGGTTAGTTGCTTCATTTCACCTCAAGGCAAGTGAATACATGTTCTAGGATAATTTTATTAAATTATAAGGTCAATAACACAAGATTCAATTCCATAATCATCAAAACAAAGGAAAAGAGAAATGTGCTTAGAAGACGAATTCCATACAAGCAATGAATACAAAGAGTGCTTACTTAATCCAAGATTAAGGTGCTAGTTATGACCTTTAGATTTCTTGTATAGCAACTCTCCAAGGAAAGATTAAACATGAAAGCCTTGCAATGGCTTGAAAATTCCAAAAATGAGAATAAGAAAAATAAATGAAAAGTCATGAAGATTAACTATACTACTGCCACCTCCACCACATTTAAGACAATATAGTCTGCAATGTTGGGAGAGAGATAGACAAAAACACGATAACATAGAAACATGAAAGCAAATAGAAAAGGTAAACCAAGGAACAAAAAGAAGGGCATAGTAAGAAAATAAATAAAAAATATAAACATGAAAGAGAGGATTCCCCTTGATATGATGATGCTCAAGCAATGCCCACTCTACCACTAGGTCCCCATCTTTCTCCTGGAATAGTTGTCGCCAAAGGTCGGTGAGATACGCTTCTTGTCTAGCCATCGCTTGCATAAGTTGTTCTTGATTAACAAGAAGTGTTGCTTGAGAGTCAGTGATGTTAGTGCATTGCTGGCCTAGAAGTTGTTGTTGTTGGACGATTTATTGTTGGGCTTGATGAAGCTCTTCGAGCCTTGCTTGGCTAGCTTGATCAGTAGTGAAGAGATTGCCCAATTGAATCTACAGTTGCACATAGCTAGTGCGCATTTCGGCTTGAAAGTCTTTGGTTGATGATAATATGATGGTTGGACAATTTTGGCGCACAATGTTTGGGTCCACGAGTTGTATTCCAGGGTAGGATAGCCTTAGCGATAAAATACATCAAATTTGGTGAGTCATTCATTTCTCTTATCATCATATCTATAACCACAATTTTGAAGTGTCTTCGCAGTGAGCATTTTAGAAGTCGACGTTGAAGTTGCAACCTCACCGTTGAAATCCACCTTAAAGTAATAGAGAATCTAGGTAACAAGCAAGGGAAAACAAAAGCTTTTGAGGTAAAGCTTGAAGAAATCACCTCATTCATTTGGGTTAGTAGAATTGGAGCCACTGAAATGGGTGATTAAGTATGAAATTTATAGGTGATGTAAATATCAAAGCATTTAGCTTCATTCAACCCACTAACCCTAGGAATGACATAAAAAGCAAAAATTTAACTACTAAACGAACTATAGGGGATAAACTTTTGAATCAAACTTATAGCTTGAAACAATTCTCCTATGATTAAGACTTAAATCTTGCCAAGCAGCTACAAAATCCTAGTCTCTGTCTGAAGGTATCTTCATTTTTTATTGTCCACATGAACCCAATTCTCTTCATCGGGTATGTGAAGATTATCAACTAAAACAGGGCACGTGTGGACAATTTTTTTACCCTTAACCTAAGTATGAATTACTTTGCCAAATTTATTGTCTTTATCTCTAATGTTTGCATAAAACTCTTTGACGAGGATACGGTAATAGGTTCCAAAAAGGTTAAGGATAGGCTCCTATCCTATGGCTTGGAAGAGACAAAAAATATTAAAAAGTACATCCACCTAAGCGGAAACGGTAAGCTCAATGATCACTGAATTTGGTGAAACGAGTAGGATAGATGTATAGAAGATTTTGGGGAGGGTCTTGGGAAGAGGGTGATGAAGGGCCGGCTCCCGAAGAGGAAACCACATCCCTTGTTGGTTTATGCTTTTTTGGAGGAACGGTAGTTTTCTCAGGCATGCTTCAATTCCCACAATTGACCTTAAGAAGAAGTACTCTACCAAAGGTTAAACACAAATACCACAAATAAAGTCACAATTAAAACTAAAAAATAAAAATTGCAAGTTCACTAAGCAATTAAAAAAAGTTACTACTAAAATTAAAAACAAAGGTTAAAAAACTAAATGTATTATCAAGCACATTAAGTAAAGAAACTAAGTAAACTGACTACTATATTAAATAAAAGAAAAATAAAGTAAGCTAATGAAATGCAAAAACAATAAAAAATTCATAAATTTTACAAGTAAAGTTTATTGTCGCATTTCACCAAACACATTGTAGGCACAAAACTAACCACGAAAGAAACATGAAAATTGATAGAGATTCAAGTCACCAACAACACAAACAAATACAATTTAAGCAGTTAGTCACCAACATTATAACAAAAACAACAAGAGAAATCTAGAATTCAAGAGAGAGAGCAAGAGAACAAACAAGTCGTAGGTTGATGTTCTTGAAAACTTATGAAGCTCCAAGGTTGACCAAACAAGAAGAATCTTCAAAAATGGAAGTTGAAGGATGGATTTTGGTGGAGATTTGAGGGAGTTTGGGAGAAATATTTGTTGGGGTGAAGAGAGAAAGAGAGAGCCAAGAGAGAGAGAGAGAGAGAGGAAAGAAATAAAGTAAAATATGTTGAGAAAAGATAGTGAGAAGTTGCAATTAGAGAGTAAAATGTGTTGAGAAAAGAAAGTAAGAAGTTGCAATTGCAACATCACGATTTAAGCTAATGTTTTTTTGTGTGTCTGAATACTGAAACGATAGTGCCTAGAGTGGTCCGGATTGCACTACTTCAAACCAATTTTGTAGAACTTGAAGGCATGATAAATGAAGCGGCGATGCCTGGTCCAGGTCTGTAGTAATTGGTTTGCAACGGCCAAACATCACCACTTGGTCTAGTCCAAATGGTGCTGTTTAAGCTCTTTTTTTTATTTTAAAAAACAATTCTCTCATCCAATTATGAAAGTATAGCATGAAATACAAAATCTTTCTAGCAAAATACAATAAAATGAGAACTCAAATCCTTCTTTAATCCCATTTTTACCAAAACAACAAAATGACACTATAATACCAACAATTCACCCAACATAAACACCAAAATATATGAAAACACACAAAAGAACATCACATAACAAACTCCATCACAAAAAAAAAAAACCACACAAAATAGAAATAAAAATAAAAGAAAACTATGTACAAAAGAGAGAGATTGTTTCAGAAGCTTACTCATTCCCTGGGGAGCATGGACACGATCGTCCTAAATTATTTCTCAATTCAACATGATGAAGTTTGAGTCGGTGTTGGATTACTATTAATGATCCCTTTTCTAGATGATAGATTTCCACCACTTCATATGGAAGTACCTTACTTACTAGGAATGGGCCGGTCTACTTGGACTTAAATTTACTCGTGAACAACCTCCATCGAGAGTCACTCAATAGCACTTGCTCTCTCGATTTGAAATATTTATTTTGGTCAATGTTTGTGTCGTGCCTCATTTTCACCTTTAATGAAGTATCTTTTGTAGAATAGTTTCCTTCATTTTCCTTGGAAACGTCCACTTAAGCTACAATCTCCTCCACTAATGGTTCTTCTTCTTTTTTGTATCATCATCTTGGATTAAAGCTAGATTCAAAGAGCCTTTCGCTAAGGTTTCCTACAAAGAATTAGAAACATGAGCATCGACATCATCAATCTTGACTCAAGAATGATTAGGATCTAAAGAATACTTCAAAGGTTTCAAAGCTTTAAATACGGTCTCCACATCTTCTACCCTAAGGGTTATCTTTCCTTCAATCACACATATATTGGTCTTAGCAGTAGCTAGAAAGGGTCTTCCTAAGATCAAAGAGATCTCAACACTCTCATCCATGTCAAATATCACAAAGTCAACTGAAAATATGAATTTATCAGCTTTTACAAGCACATCCTCAACAATACCCCCAGGATATCTAGCCAAACTATCTGCAAATTGGATACTCATTCTAGTAGGTTTTGGTTCACCTAGGCCTAATTGTTTGAAAACATAAAATGGCAACAAATTAATGCTAGCACCTAGGTCAGCCAACCATTTATCAAAAGAAACGACTACCAATAATGTAATAGTAAAACTCTATGGATTATCTTTTTTTGTTTATGAGGTATTTTTCCCTTATTTTGAAGGATGGTGGAGCATTCCTCACTTAAAGTTACTGTTAAAATCTCTCTAAGCCTCTTCTTTTTCGAAAGGACATCCTTGAGGAACTTAGCATATCTCGACATCTATGAAAGAATTTCAACAAAGGGTAAGTTAATATTTAATTGTTTAAATAGTTCAAGAAATTTACCGAATTGCTCATTTTTCTATCCCTTAGAAGTGCGGCAAGGTATGAAATTTTAGGCTTGTACTCTGGAACTGCCTTCCTCTTATGCTCTTCTTTCTTCTCAAGAACCTTTTCTTCAACTTGATTTCCACTTCCCCCCATGCCTTGGGACTTCACCTTGTACTTTGATATGTTCAATTTATTTCCACTTTCCAAAGTCACCATATCCACATGCTCTCTCGGATTGGGCTATGTATTACTAGATAGATTACCCATTTGTCCTTCTAAGATGAGCTTTGCCAATTGGCCTATTTGATTCTCCAAGTTAGGATTGAGGCCTCTTGGTTCCTTAGAGATGCTTCAATAACTTGAAAGCACACCTCTTGAATTTGGAATCAGAGTTTTGGTAGCCTCTACAAACATTTTCATTAAATCTTTAAGGCTAGACTTTGCGGGTTGTTGAGGAGGTGGAAAAAAATGATATTGGTAAGAAAGAGTTGCATGGGATTGGGAAATTGATAAAGCATGACAGTCTGGAGGTTGTATTAGCCTTTGTTACCCTTGATTGCTCCATAAGAATTTGGATGATTGCACCACCTTAGGTTATAAGTATTGCTATAAGGATTGTTGGTTTGCTTTCCTCCTCCAAGATAATCCACATGCTCTGTCGACGATGTATTGGAAGTTCCCATGATTTGGCATTCATCATTAGGATAGCCACCTCCGCAAAACTTACAAGCCATAATCTCTTAGGAGGTTTGAGATGACAGACTCAACCTCTTGATCTTCTTGTTTAGGGTATCAAACTTAGCCTCCTAAGCCGTCATCATGTCTACATATTCTACTCCACTAGCCTTGCCTTTCAGTCTAGGATTCCATTATTGGTAGTTGTTCATGGCAATATTTTTAATGAGGTATTGTAACTTTTCCGGTGTCTTCAAGCTTGTGGTCCCTCCTAAAGAAGCATCAATGAGTTGTTTGGAAGGGAAGTTTAACCTATTATAGAATGTTTATATTTGAAGCCCCAAATCTAAACCATGATGTGGGCATTTCCTCAAGAGCTCATTCCATCTTTTAGAAGAATCATATAAACTCACTTTCCATTTGTTGAATGAGAAGATGTCGTTTCTTAACTTTGATATGTATGTTGCAGGAAAGTATTTAGCGAGGAACTTTTTAGCAAGGTCGTTCCATGTAGTAATGGAGCCTAGTGGAAGTAATTTAAACCATGACTTAGCTAGATCCCTCAATGAGAATGGAAATAGCATAAGGTGGATGACATTTTCGGAAGCCCCGTTGATCTTGAAAGTATCACATATCTCCAAGAAATTGGCAATATGAGCATTCAGGTCCTCATCCAGCAAACCATCGAATTGTACCAATTGTTGAACCATCTAGATAATATTCAGCTTGATCTCAAAATTGTTAGCTTTACTCTTGGTCGGGCAATGTTTGACTCCACCCCTGACAAAGAAGGCCGTGCATAATCTCCCATTGTCCTTTGCCTTATATTTCCGTTTCCATTGCCATTACCACCATTTCAATTATGCACCATGTTGTTCTCTTGCTGAGGATTTTCACCTTCAATTTTAACTCCTTCAATTATCATTTTAAGATTTATACTGCTCGGGTCCCAAAGGAAAGTTAGCTCAAACTCCAAATTAAGTTTAGCCAATTCCTCAGGATTACTTGGGATCATAAACCACAAAGTTCACATCTTCATTACAAATACAAGCAAAAGTTCAACCCAAGGAATTCTCAACTAAAACAAAGCAAATGCTCACTAAAACTAAACAATCACACAAAAACACAACCTAAACACTTCAATTCACCTATAACTAAAGAAATTACAAACAAGAAATAAATGTTAAACACTATTAACAAGTACTGTAAAAGTTAACTAGTAAAATGACTAAATCAATAGAGTTTGAATTTTTCTAATAGACAATTTTATCCCTGGTAACGTTGCAAAAAATAGGTGTATTTTGTGTCCTTATACACAATTCTATTACAATTTCTAACAATTAGCATACAAATACAAGGCAAACGTACCTACCGTTTGATTAGTATAATGGCAAATAAATCAAGCGTCGTATTCTTGGGGATGATCAAATACCATTACTCACTTTTGCTCTATTGTTTAGCCTACCCATCCAACTATGAAAATGAATAAAATAAACTATGCAGAATAAAAATCTAATTTAACTAATTAAAATTACCTTAACTGATCTTGCTTGCATGATGAAATTCAATTGAAAAAAATAATACTTGAATGGAAAATGCCCTATAATTACAAATGTGTTAGAAAAATCCCTAGGTTAATTATTCTTTGCTTCCTATATTTGGTGAAATTCCTATATTAGACTCACTCAATCTATAGATGAGTGTCCCCTACCCTTAGATTATTTAGTTGAAATCATTTTCTAATTAATTAAACCTAAGAATGCCTTTAATTTAGTGAATTTCCAATTAGATTTCTCTAATTACCAAGAAGATATTAAGGTCCGTATCTCTAGTCACCTAAATCACCCTAATTGTTTGTGATATGGTATATTTCACCATTCCTTTTTCAATTCTAAGTGCAAACCTCAAGTCACAAATCAACTAACAACCAATTTTATTCAAGCAATCAAATTCACAAACAATACATAAGAAATTGGAGCTCTATTAACCAAGAAAACCACTCATTCACATAGAAAATAACTGAATTCATACCCATCCAACTATTCAAATCTTTAGCTCATCATATTATAAATCAAAGACTATAAAGAAACAAAGAAAGAGTAAGAATTGCTCATCCTCATGTCTTCAAATCTTCTCTCCTTCATTGCTTGTAGTTCTTCAACTTGGCTGTGGAAAGATGAGTTTTTGATATTCTTCAGAGATTCAATCTTCTCTCTTAATTTCTCTTGCAAGGATCAAGATCTAGGACGGAATTTTTCTCTCAAAACTCTCATTTTGTGGGTTCTCCCAAACCTTAGCCAACCCCCTCAAAATGCCCTTAGGAGCTATTTATATCTCCCCTAAAATGGAGGGAGAAAAAGGAAAAAAAATCTTCTTTGGCCCATGAGACGCCTCCTGGTCTCTTGTAAGCTACACTGCTTGGAGTGATCCGTGCAGCCCCGTTTCAATCTAGTCTTTCTACAATAATTCATCCTTTTCAGGCTTTTTTTTGAAGTAATGGAGGTCGTGTTGATAATCTACCTTTTCTGAAAGAACTCACGTTGAAATACTCAATCAACCTGCCTAATGATCTCATTGCGCTAGAACCCCGATACCACTTATAGGGTTAAGTTAAATAGTACATGTGAAGTAATTAAGATTAGTTCCATACTGAATTCTATGTGAAAGTGTTTGAATGTGGTTTGTCAAAGTATAGTTTGACAGAATGCATCAATAGAAAGTAAATCAACACACAAGAAATTATTAACACAGTTCGACCAACAAGCTTACATATGTGGGACCTCTAGTACAACCTAATCTACTAGTTCAAAACTTTAAAAAGTTACAAGGAAAGGTTTAACAATTCAACAATCTAACCCAACTAGTAGATCAACACAGCAAAACCCATGACAAAACAACACGAACTAGAATCCTTCTAGTTCCCAACTCCTGTTGATGGTGATAACAAACAAACAACTGTTCACAAGGCAAGATTCCTTTACAAATTGTACCACATGTTACACTCCCTTCAATAGTCAACTCTAGTTGACGGTGGCGGCAACAGTCTTCAATGTGAAAAGCAGTAACAACAAAAATGTTGAAACAACGAACAAGTCCGAATTCTTTCAAAGAATATCAGTATCAGCAACAATAAGAAATCAGATGGAAATGCAACTTTAACACAACAAGAAATTGAACTCACAAAAATGTAGTTGCATTCATCAATCTCTCAAAGAATAAGCAATGAATCTCCTTTCAAGACTCCACAAGAAATCTTGTACTTTTCGCTTCTTAATCTCTTATCTTGAATTGTACCATAAAGTCTTATATTTATTGATTACCAAAATCATAGAATATTTGTTGATCAAGTAATCAATTACTATAATTTAACTCCAACTCGACATAGCTAGTTTCTATAAAACACAACTCTTACAAGATTTGTCCAAATCTTGTTCCATTAAATCTTCAATAAATCTCCCATAGAATCTCCACCAAATCTTGTCCAATCAGAATTAAGAAAACATTAATTAATCTCAAGTTACCAAATAATGCCAGCTCTTGATTCCTAATTCAACTAGGAATGAAATCCCTAACAAGATATACTAAAGGCTGCTTAATCAAGCTTCAAAAAATCATACAAGAAATAGAAAGTTATCTATTGTTTATTTTTATATCTTCATGTAGGAATCATTCCTTTGATATGTTGCACTGGATCTTATGTTCTCATGTTATCTCTTCATATAACCGAACATTTCATTATATATCTTAAGGAATGATATTGCAACCATGTTAGACAATAAAGGTTCTTGAGTGGGCAAAATTTCGATTCTCTAATTACATTCTTAGCGACAAAAGGGTTATTTCTTTCTGAATTAGAAATAGAAATGGTCTATGGAGTTCTATGAATTATACGGATAAACCAAATTGTAGTTTCCATTCTGCTAACACATTATGACACGGGACCAAATAAAATTAGTTTCTCTTTTAACTTTGATGACATTTGCTTAAGAGTTGGGCAAAGATTTGAAAGAGCTAAAGAAACACAGAGACACGAGGAGTTAAGGCCAATTTAATTGTGCCAAGAGAAGTTATCTTAAGCATTTTTTAAATCTTGAAATTTTAACAAATTCTTTGAGATGATTTTGAAATTGGTTATCGGGAATTGAGACTAAAATAGCTAACACTCCACGTCAGGAATCGAATGTCTTATTTTAACTACAAAAAAATAGTCATTTTAGTCCCCAAAGTTACGACCTCATAATCACTTGATTCCAAAAGTTTTTTTTTCAACCATTATAGGTGTCTTAAGGAGTTCGACTACTAGAAAAATAGTAGATATAACACCAAAATTTAAAATATCAAAAATCAGTTTCTAATTAGAAGTCAATTTAAAACCACTAAGAGATCGGTTTCTGATCGATGATTACAATATGTTTAAAAAATATTTTATTTTTGATGACTTTTATAATTGATTTCAAATAAGTTTCTAATTAAAAACTAATTAAAATCAATTTCAAATTCAGTTTCTAACTAGTTTCAAAAAGTAAATATTTTTTATTTTTTATGGATGAAGATATCATTTTTAAATCAGTTTCTAAACCAAATATTTTTTATTTTTGTTGAATTTTATAATCAGTTTCTAATTATAAATCGATTATCATCAATTTCAAAATTCAGTTTCTAATTAGCTTCAAATAAAATTGGTTACAAAATTAAGTATTTTTTATTTTTTTATAGCTGAAAATACCGGTTTATAGACCAAATTCTTTTTGATAAATTTTATAATCGGTTTCAAACAAAATCAGTTTGTAATAAGTTTCAAAATTAAATATTATTTGACGGATGAAGATATCAGTTTCAAATCTGTTTCTAAACCAAATATTTTTTATTTTTTTATGATTTTTATAATTGATTTCAAAATTTGAATTACAATTGGTTTCAAATCAATTTCAAATATTATTAATTTCAAAATGAATTATTTTTTATTTTTTGAGGTGCTTAAAAATTAATTTTTAATTAGAAACTAATTTTTTCAGTTTCAAATCGGTTCTAATTACAAATTAATTTTTTTCCAATCAAATTTAAAGAATGTATGTTTCAAATTAGTTTCTAAACTCTTTGAAACTGATTTTTTATGTTTCAAAATTTGATTTTCAATTAGTTTTAAAAATATCGGTTTCCAAACACTATGCCTAGAGCAATTCTAAATCGATTTCAAAACATTATGCAATTTCTAATCAATTTCAATATGATTGCCAATCCAAAATCGATTTCTAATCAATTTCAAGCCCATCATTTAATGTTATGATTTATAGATTATAATTAAAATTTATAATGCAACATCGTGTACTTTTTATGAATTTAGACGAATTATTGTGTTTAATAGTCATTTTAATTCCCAAAGTTACGACCTCATAATCACTTGATTCCAAAAGTTTTTTTTTCAACCATTATAGGTGTCTTAAGGAGTTCGACTACTAGAAAAATAGTAGATATAACACCAAAATTTAAAATATCAAAAATCAGTTTCTAATTAGAAGTCAATTTAAAACCACTAAGAGATCGGTTTCTGATCGATGATTACAATATGTTTAAAAAATATTTTATTTTTGATGACTTTTATAATTGATTTCAAATCAAATTCTAATTAGAAACTAATTAAAATCAATTCCAAATTCAGTTTCTAACCAGTTTCAAAAAGTAAATATTTTTTATTTTTTATGGATGAAGATATCATTTTTAATTTGGTTTCTAAACCAAATAATTTTTTATTTTTTGGTGATTTTTATAATAAGTTTCTAATTATAAACCGATTATCATTGGTTTCAAAATTCAGTTTCTATTTAGCTTCAAATAAAATTGGTTTCAAAATTAAATATTTTTTATTTTTTTATAGTTGAAGATATAGATTCGTTGACCAAATTCTTTTTGATAAATTTTATAATCGGTTTCAAACAAAATTAGTTTATAATAAGTTTCAAAATTAAATATTTTTTATGGATGAACATATCAGTTTCAAATCGATTTCTAAATCAAATATTTTTTATTTTTGATAAATTTTATAATTGTTTTCAAAATTTGAATTACAATTGGTTTCAAATATTATTAGTTTCAACATGAATTCTTTTTTATTTTTTGAGGTGCTTAAAAATTAATTTTTAATTAGAAACTAATTTTTTTAGTTTCGAATCGGTTCTAATTACAAATTAATTGTTTTGTTTCCAATTGATTTTAAAAAATATCTGTTTCAATTAGTTTCTAAACTCTTTGAAACTGATTTTTTATGTTTCAAAATTTGATTTTCAATCAGTTTAAAAAATATCAATTTAAAATCGATTTCCAAACTGTATGCCTAGAGCAATTCTAAATCGATTTCAAAAAATTAAAGCAATTTCTAATCAATTTCAATATGATTGTCACTCGGTTTCTAATCAATTTCAAGCTCAGTATTTAATATTATGATTTATAGATTATAATTAAATTTTATAATACAACATTGTGTACTTTTTATGAATTTAAATGAATTATTGTGATTAATATATAATTAGTATATATATATATATATATATATATATATATTTATATATTGATTTTATATATAATAATCTATAGTTGAGTAAACAACTAGATAACGTATTTATTTTGTACTACTTATATCTAAGATGTGTATTAATTTATGCTTCTTGAAATTAATATACAAGTATTACTAATATCATACAATTGATCTATAGTTCATACTCGTATAAGTATACAAGTATGTAAAATAGTAATTATATATAATTTTAATATGTTTTATCTATGTACATACAATTACAATTTTTTTATTAATTGACAAATTCTTTTTTATTAAGTTAATACAATTGATGAACTCGACATGTAGTTTCGTCAAGTGTTGGAGGAAGCTCATGTTCGACCATTACTCTCAGCCACAAACTCCGACTAATAAAGTACACAACTCATGTACATGATAACTTTTGTAGAGCAAAATAGTCCATTTACGTCTTTTTTCTCTTGTGGAGCTCATATGGTCATTTTTTTTTAGAATTTTCTATCTTCTAAAATAGGACTATGTGATATGTACGGACCAACAATTAAAGGAAAACTACGTAAATAAACTATTTTACTCTTATAAAGTTGGTATGTGCGTGAGTCATACTCTTTATTGGTCAGAGTTCATAGCTAAGAGTGGTGGTCGTACTACTTAAGATACATGAAAAATCTTTTGAGACCATAACAGTTGAAAGAAATAATTTTGGGGCCAAGTGGTCACAATGTCATAACTTTGGAGACCAAAATGACCATTTCTCCTTTAGCTAATATAAAAATTAAAGAGAACAATTGGACTATAAATAGATTACTATATTAGCTTAATCGTCAAATAAAGAGAAAGAGATTAATAGTGACACAATAATAGAATATTTAATATCGAACATACTATTAAAGTAATATTGACATTCAATTTCAAATAGACAGACCAACCGATAAAGAAAACCTATGATTACGTCAACGACATGCTAGACTCCCAAAGATAATCCTTTGTGGTGTAAAAGGAGAGAGAAATTATTACTAATATTCAGAGTAATATGTCATTCCTTTTTGTTGAAAAAAATTTGGCAGTAGAGTCATAGTCCTGCAATCTGATCAGCCGTGTGAAGCTTGGCTTCCCAGATATAATGTGTCAAACATGGGACAATCCACAATTTCCACATATGTATCTGATGGCAATTGATGTTAGTTCTTCATGTGGCAAAATCTCTGTGAAAGACCTAAGAGGGGGGGTGAATTAGGTCTTTGGCTAATTATCGAAATCTTTTCCCCTTTTTGCAAATCCTTTGTCTTAATAAAAGCTCTTCTTTAAATTCACAAACTTCAAGTTATATGTGATTTGATGATTAATACAAGATTATCAAACTATAAGACCATAACCAATCAATCAACAACTAAGCATAAATAATAATCACAAGTATGTAAACAAGTAAAGCAATAAGAAAATGAACACACGATTTATAGTGGTTCGATCTCTCCAAGATCTACATCCACTACCTTGAGTCCACACTCAAGGATTTCAACCAATCCACTATATGCTCAAATTCAACAATTACATAAGAGGCTCACCACACAATGGTTTTACACTCACAACCTCTTTTAGTAATTATACAAACAAGGTTCACCCTTCCACAAGGGTTTTATATCTAAAGACAACCTAAAGACCAATATAATCAAAGGCTCACCCACAAACGGGTTTTACACCACAACCTTGATTAATCTAGTCTATGGCTCACCCTAACACAAAAGGGTTTTATGTCACAAGATAACCTTGCAATGAGCTAGTAGAAAAATAGAATTAAAATGAAGAATGGAGTTTGGATATTACCAACACTTCTTGGTAGATAATTACAATTGCTAGCACCACTTCACCTTTGCCTTTGGAATCTTGAATGTACACCTTTGAGCACAAGGAAATTTGAGAGCTTTTCAATTTGATTTGATGTAAAATAAGTTAGAGCATGTAGGATTTGTTAAGTTCGAAGTTCTACTAAAAAATCTGGAGTTTATGGCTTTTATAGAATTCAAAAATCAGTTCAAACGGCTATACAACGGCTAGTAACGGCTAGTTTCAGAAAATTCGGATGACCGAATTCTGCGTCCGAATTTTTCGGACGACCGAATTTTTTGCTGCGTCCGAATCTTCTTCCGAATTTCTCTGGAAGAACAGTGACCATGCTGAAGGCCAAAATTCGGACGATCGAATTTTTTGGCTGCGTCCGAATCTTCTTCCGAATTTCTCTGGAAGAATAGTAGCAAACTTTTGCTACAAAATTCGGACGACCGAATTTTTGGACTGCATCCGAATCTTGCATCCGAATTTTTCAAACTTTGTCAAAACATATTCAAATCAATTCAAACAAGTTGGAAAACATTCTAGCCTTAAAGATAAGTCATTAAAGATCTTTTATGTGCAAAAACCATTTATGAAAACTTGATAATTTAGGTAAGTTCAAAACCATTGAAACCATTTAAATCAAGTTTTGTGCTCTCAATTTCAACTCATAGATTCCAAGACTTAAGAGTGTAGGGTTTACAATATTTACCTATTAACCACATGTCACCTACACTTCATGTCTTCAAAGCCTTCATTAATCTTGAACAAACTCTTCAATCTTTAATCACTTTGACATATTTGAGTTGTTCATGCATTGCTAGCTCCAAGGCAATGAGACTTCATACTTCTTAATCCAACAATCCTATCACACAAATGACATGCATATTAGTCCTCATCAATATTTGTCATTAATCAAAACTACATGATTTGCCCTTAGGGCTAACAATCTCCCCCTTTTTGATGATGACAAACTTTGATGCAAAATGTGATGGATTTAAACAATGTAGTACAAAGAAGTATTGATGTCAATGATAGAAGATAACCAATTTAGCACATTGTCATTCAAATGGCTCAATATGAGCCTATGACCCAACCAACCTCCATTTGCCTCCTTCCTTCCAACAACTAGGATAGAAGATATAGCATTTAAGCATTAAGAAAACTTCTAAGAGAGGTTTTAAAGGTTGTAAAAGTTTGACAATGCTCCCCCTTATATTGTGCTCAATTTTCAACAAGTTTGGACTTGAGATGCTATGCATCCGAATTTTGACATATCAAGTCCGAATTTTAAAATAGGTTAAATGAAAGCTTCAATTTTTGAAAATAAGCTTTCCTAAGGTTTTTCAAACTTAGTGGAAGAGATTAAAACAAGTTTGAATCAATTTGAACAACAAAAGAGCACATTTTGACAACAAAATATGCATGCATCCGAATTTCAGGACATGCATCCGAATTTTTTAAAACTTGCATCCGAATTTTTAAAACTTAAGTCCAAACTGTAATAAATTTAATATAATGAATGTTTAATATGAAATAAAGTGTTCCTAAGGTTGTTCAAACATAATGGAAGAGATTAAAACATATTTGAATCAATTTGAACAACAAAAGAGCAGCTTTTGGCAACAAAATATGGATGCATCCAAATTTTTGAAACATGCATCCGAATTTTAAGATTTAAAATCCAAAATGTAAAATATGTGAGATAACAACTGTAAATTTTGAAAATAAGCTTTTCTAAGATTGTTCAAATATGATAGGAAGGATTAAGATAGTTTTCAAACAATTGAACAATAGAAAAACATTTTTGGCAAGAAAGTTTGGATGCATCCGAACTTTTGGTTTGCATTCGAACTTCAAGCCCAAACTTTTGATAGCAAGTTTGAAAAGGTGATTTTGCATTCTTAAATGAACTATAGAAGTATTCAAATATGTATAGCCACAATAGCACTCTTTAGCTTTGCAAAACCACAAAACTCAAGCATTCAATTGTTTTTATGAGGTAAACTAAAATCATAAGTTAAGTCAAGAACTAGTATCAAGATTTCAAAATCTTAACTTAACCATATTCAAAATCTCAAAACCTCACATAGTATAACATATTCAATTTAAATTTCAAATGCAGCCAAATATTTTCACAGTACACATTCATTTTACATTTCAACTTATAGCACACATACATAGCACATTTACAACAAGCACATAGCACATAGCACATCTTGCAGGCAATATTCTTTCTCCCCCTTTTACATATGCATGGATTTTTCAAAAATTCACATATTTGCTATTCATGCTTGAGGAATTCCACTGCTATTTCTCATTTTCACACATTTTGTCATCACATTTCTTCTCCCCCTTTTGTCATCAATCAAAGATGGGGTTAATGAAAGTGAGACAGCATGTATCACATATAAGCAATATATGGACTAAACCTCATTTGGCAATTTAGTAATATATTAGCCAATTCTCATAAACTGTATATTGGCAATATTCAACAATTCTCTAGTCAAATAATTATTATCCTAATAGCAATAAGCATTATGTAGTATCTTCAATAATAATACAATAAACAATATATTATCAACTTCTTCTCCCCCTTTTTAGTAGCAATTAAACTTGGGGTGAGAGTATTTGGACAAAAAAAGTGAAACAAAAGAAGCTCTTATCACAAAGATTTCACATATTGAGCTTCAAAACATTATAATGACTAAAAAGGCACAAGTAAATTTCAATATTAAAGCATAACATGTGCATCAAGGAATAAACTAAAATAAGCATCAAAATAGAGTTTAGGGATAGAAAGGCTTAGTCTTGGATGCGTTTCATGGTCTTCACTTCCAAATTTGTTTGTTATGATGGCCATGTCTCCCTTGAGCTCTATATGATGGGGTCCTTCATTTGTTGACTCCTTACTCGTGTAGTTCTGCTTTGGAAAGCTACCAATTTGAGAGGGTCTTTGGATCTTCTTTCTTTGAACCACATTTTCCTCCCTTGGCTGAAGGATATTGGTGATGGATTTGTGCTTTGACTTTGTTAAACTTCCTTCACCTCCTTCTTCTTGCTTGTTCTCTTGGACTTTATAGGAACTTGCACCATTTAAAACCACTTGAGAATTCTTTCTCAAGTCTTCTTCCATATTCTTGACTCTAGCTTCTAAACCATCAAATTTGCCAAGAATTATCAGAGCAAAAAGACTTGAAGAATTTGTCCATCTTCTTCATTTCCTTCTTCCTCAACATCCTCACTTTCTTGTTAATAGTCTCCCATATGGTAAGGCTTCGTTGGCTGGTTTTCTTGCACTAATCATATGCTTCAACGCCATGAATCCATAGTTTAGTCTTCTATGCTCATGCAAGGCAAGCATAATCACCAAATGCATAGTAGTAGTCATGTGATGCTTAACCCTTCCTCTAGCATCAAAGGCTTTGATTTTCTTTTCCCTAATTGACCTAAATTGGCTACCATTTGTGAAAGCTTCTTCAAATCTTTCATTTTAAGAACATTACCCATATTGGATAGTTTATTCAAGTTTACTTTGTTTTCGGGAATAATTTTTCTGTTCTTCTTGCTCCATTATTTTCTTTAGCACTATATATATATTTTTAACCATCAAAAAGCTTTTATCTCTCTCTCTCTCCTTTCTAGTCTTGAGGCTTCTTCATTTATATAGGCATTCTCAATTCTTTCATATGAGTATAACTCACTTATAAAACAATGTCCCCCGGAAGAATAATGCCTAAACCCAACATCCTCAACATCACAAATTCTATTGATCAATGCATGATCAATCTCAAAAATCAACTTGTGATATTCTTGAAAAATACCACTAAATAGCTTTATTACCAACTCACTCAACTCTTTCTTCCTTATTATTTGCTTAAACTCCATAAACTAAATAAGGTAATAGCATTCATCAAACACAAGCAAAACTAGCCCAGCTCATAATTTAAAAAATGAGAGTATATTACCCATTTCGGATAGTTTGATGACATCCACCTTGTGGCTTGGCTTTGTCTTATGGTTCCTTTTTGTCCAATCATCAAATTCAGTAGTAGCCTCCACTGTGACAAATCTCTCCAGCCATGACATGCTTTGCAGAACATGAACCTTTCTTGGTTCATTGAATAATTGTCCTTCTTCTCTATCTTTGGCTTTTTCCCTTTCCTTTTTCTCATGCTAGGCTTCTTTGTCCTCATCTGGAGCTACACACTTGAATATACTTATTAGTTATTGAATTTTGAAATCCCTAAGCTTCTTCTAAGATTGGTCAAACCTTCTTCGGCCAATGACTTAGTAACGATATCAATGAATGCAAACATGCTTTAAATAAGTATTATCCTTAGTAGAATTATATCTAATGAGATGAAGTTTGATCTCTATATGCTTTGTCCTAGTTTGTTGAATAGTATGGTGGTCAAATCTATTGCATTAGTGTTATCACATAATATAGCCACACATTTGAAATATAGACCATAATCACTTAGAGTATTAATAAGGTAATAGATAATGTGTTTAACAACAATCAAATGAAACTCTTTAGGACAAGATGAAATATAGCACACAAGCACATGACAAATATAATATTGGCTCTACTTGCTGTCAAATGTAGTTGACTACTCCTATGACACCGTTTTATTCTTGTCAATAAACTTATAGAAGTGCCTATTCCTTAACTTGATTCATGAAAGTGACATCCTTGGTTTTCTTGATTTGTAGGCCAAGAAAGAAATAGAGTTTTCCTATCATGCTCATTTCAAATTTACTTTGCATCAACTTGGTAAACACATCACAAAGTGTAGTATTAAAAGCATCAAAAATTGTATCATATATTTGGACAACTTATAGATCATTGTTACAAGAGGTTTTATGAAAATAGTAGTGTCAACCTTTCCTCTTGAAAATCCTTTTGAAAGAAGAAAAACACTCAATTTTTCATACAAAACTCTAGGAGCTTGTTTTAAATCATACAAAGCTTTGGATAATTTGAAAACATGGTTAGGAAACTTTTCATGATCAAAACCGGGTGGTTGTTCCACATAAACTTTTTCCTCAATAGAACCATTTAAAAAAAATACTTTTGACATTCATTTGAAAGAGTTTGAAACCTTTAAACATGCAAATGCCAAAATCATTCTAATTGATTTAAATCTACTAACCGGAACTAAAGTCTCATTATAATCAATGCCCTCTTTTTGATTGAATCCTTGGGCAACAAGTTTAACCTTATTTCTAATAACTTCTCCGGATTCAATAAGTTTATTTCTAAAAACCATTTATTTCCAATAATGGAATGATCAGGAGATTTAGGAATTTGCAAATTTTGTATCTTTCAAATTGATTTAATTTCTCTTGCATAGTAATAATCCAAAAATAATCACACAATACATCATTAATAATTTTAGGCTAATATGTAATAAAAGAATAAAGTTATTGATAAAGTACCGCCTTTTTTTTTTTTCTCCTTGGGAGATATCACCAATGATTTGCTCCTTAGGGTGCCCTCTTGAATATCTTAGGTTCTTTGAGAGCTCTTGGTCACCACTATGTTGGTCATCTTGATTTTGTACAATCATTTCTTCCTTATTGGTGTGATCCTCCAAAGTTGGTGCTTGAAGATTGGTTTGATAGTCATTCATAGATGTACCTACATCATCTTCATCTTTTCTTTTCAAGTAAATGTAAGATTCATCAAAACTAACATGAATAGTTTCCTCATCATGTAAGGTTATTTTTCTTAGAAACTCTATAAGCCTTGTTGTTAGAGGAAAAACCAAGGAATATCCAGTTATTCAATTTTCTATCAAATTTTTTAAGTTATCACACATATTCAATATAAGGCAGTTACAACCAAATATTTTGAAATAGGCAATATTAACTAGTAGTATACAATATAAAGTACTTTGTTATGCATATTCATGTATATTTGATACAACCTGTCATGTATGTTTAAATTCTAGAGTATTCTATCAAATAAAAGTTCAAAAGATATTTTTCAAAAAAAAATGACTTCAAAAGAACTCTATTAAAAAAAAACATACCACTGCAGTGTTTTCAGCTTTGTCCCAAAAATGTTTTGGTAAAGAATTTTCTCCAAGTATAGACTTAACATTTCTTGTAAGGTTCAATTTTTCTTTTCAATAACTCCATTTTGTTGAGGTGTTTTGGCAGCCAAAAAGTTTGTGAGCAATCCCATTCTCATCACAAAGTTTTGTAAAATCTTGATTGTAAAATTCTCTCCCATTGTGACTTCAAATAGAAATCAATTTGCACTCAAGAGAGATTTGGACCCTTTTGAAAAGTCTTACAAATTCATGAAAGAACTGCATCTTTTTGAGCTAGAAAGATCACCCATGTAAATCTAGAGAAATCATCAACAATCATATATGAATTCCTCTTACCATCAAGACTAGTGATCCTCATTGGTCCAAACAATCCATATAAACAAATTTTAAGAGGTTTTGAAGTGAAAATCATTTTCTTCGGTTTGAAAGATTCTTTTGTTTGTTTTCCATATTGACAAGTATGTCAAAGACAATTTTCTCAAAACACATTTTTAGCAATCCTCCAACTAAATCTTGAGAGGAAAGTTTGTTCAACAAATCCATGTTCACATGACCAAATCTTCTATGCCAAGAAAATCATTATCATAACCAACAAGTTCATCAAGCTTATCAAGATAAAACACACACTGAAACATTTTGTGAGTAATTGATCAAAATCACAAAATATTATTTTGTCATATAAATTCGGACGACCGAATTTATGGTCTACATCCAAACCCTTTTTGTAGAGTTTTAAGAAGATGATTTTGGTAAACCAAATGCATAGATAGTCAATCATGGCTATTTTATTCATCTTATCATGACATATAGTCAACTTCAAGAACATATCAACAATGAATTTAATTCCACATTATCAATGTTATCTAATCAATTTCATAGAAGCAATTGGTAAGTCATGGTTGGCAAATCTTTAAATCTTAACAACAAAGAATGCTCAACTAAAACTTCATATGTTGGCATTTAACTTCTAATCCATTGTCACACAATTGGCTAATACTAAGCAAGTTAAAGTTCAAATCAGCAATAAGCCACATTTGTTTAAAAAGAAGAGAGGAACCTTTACCAACATTGGTTACTCCAAGAATTCTTCCTTTCTTCTTGTCTCAAAAACAAATTCTTCATCGGTTGCTTTGACCTTGATTATGAATGAGATGTTTTCTGTTATTCTTTAAGCCAACATCATCAATGTACCGCTTAGTGGTGCTTGAGTTTGAATTAAAGTATACCTACAATAAAGGAGAGGAAGTATCCTTTGGTACCCATATTTTCTTGGGTCCGTGAGGGTTAGTAATAATTCTCTTAACTCTCCAAATGGTTTTTACACCATTCTCTACTTTTCTTTTAACATAACATTTGGTGACTTTATGTCCATGTTTTCCACAATAAGTACAACAAGTATGATGCATGGAAGTAGAAGTAGCTCTAACAAAGAATTTGTTATATTTAGGCACATTGTTTACATAATTATAGCCAAGACCATTTTTAAAAAGAGGAGATCTTTGAGCTCCAAGAATTTTATCAAGATTGTCCCTTCCTTTTGTAAATTTTTCTATACATAATGTAAGCTCATCAACCTTCTTTTTCAAAGTCTCATGATCAACAAGCATTCTTTCAAGAGACAAAATCTTTTCACAAAGAATCTTATTTTCAAGGGACATGTTTTGTAAAGAGACATTTAAAACTTCTTTTTCAATATTCAAACAATCAATAGATTCAAGAAGCTTTTTGTTTTCACAATATAATTTTGAATTTTCATTCAATAAATCATTAATTTTGAATTTCATTTCCTTATTTCTTTTTGAAGCATTTTTTAATTCTTCATACATTTCAACAAGTAGTTCACTAGGATCATCTACATCATCAACATCATCATCACAACAAGTAGAGGTAGAAGGAGTGGATTGTACCTCATCATTTATTGACATAAAACACATATTGGCTCTTCCTCATGTGTTGCTTGAAGAAGTCTCCACATGTCGTGAGCGGTGTCACATTCACTCACGCTATTGTATTCATTCACGTCCAATGCACAACTCAAGATATTCATTGCTTGGTAGTTTAAGGTTATCTTTCTTGAGTCGTTCTCATCAATTTCCTCCATAGACTTTTGTTCCCTTGTAATTCCATCAGCTTTTATTCTCATAGGAACATAGGGACCTTTCTCAATGATACTCCACAAATCAAAGTTAATAGAACAAATAAAAATTCTAATTCTAGATTTCCAAAATGTAAAATTAGAACCATCAAACAAAGGAGGTCTATTTGTAGAAGAACCTTCCATATAAGGCAAATTTGATAAACTAGCCATAGAATCTTTACTTCTAGGTTGTTAGACCTTAAAAAGAAGACCTTGCTCTGATACCAATTGAAAGACCTAAGAGGGGGGGGGGTGAATTAGGTCTTTGGCTAATTATCGAAATCTTTTCCCCTTTTTGCAAATCCTTTGTCTTAATAAAAGCTCTTCTTTAAATTCACAAACTTCAAGTTATATGTGATTTGATGATTAATACAAGATTATCAAACTATAAGACCATAACCAATCAATCAACAACTAAGCATAAATAATAATCACAAGTATGTAAACAAGTAAAGCAATAAGAAAATGAACACACGATTTATAGTGGTTCGATCTCTCCAAGATCTACATCCACTACCTTGAGTCCACACTCAAGGATTTCAACCAATCCACTATATGCTCAAATTCAACAATTACATAAGAGGCTCACCACACAATGGTTTTACACTCACAACCTCTTTTAGTAATTATACAAACAAGGTTCACCCTTCCACAAGGGTTTTATATCTAAAGACAACCTAAAGACCAATATAATCAAAGGCTCACCCACAAACGGGTTTTACACCACAACCTTGATTAATCTAGTCTATGGCTCACCCTAACACAAAAGGGTTTTATGTCACAAGATAACCTTGCAATGAGCTAGTAGAAAAATAGAATTAAAATGAAGAATGGAGTTTGGATATTACCAACACTTCTTGGTAGATAATTACAATTGCTAGCACCACTTCACCTTTGCCTTTGGAATCTTGAATGTACACCTTTGAGCACAAGGAAATTTGAGAGCTTTTCAATTTGATTTGATGTAAAATAAGTTAGAGCATGTAGGATTTGTTAAGTTCGAAGTTCTACTAAAAAATCTGGAGTTTATGGCTTTTTATAGAATTCAAAAAATCAGTTCAAACGGCTATACAACGGCTAGTAACGGCTAGTTTCGGAAAATTCGGATGACCGAATTCTGCGTCCAATTTTTTCGGACGACCAATTTTTTTGCTGCATCCGAATCTTCTTCCGAATTTCTCTGGAAGAACAGTGACCATGCTGAAGGCCAAAATTCGGACGACCAGATTTTTTTGGTCTGCGTCCCGAATCTTCTTCCGAATTTCTTCGAAGAATAGTAGCAAACTTTTGCTACAAAATTCGGACGACCGAATTTTTGGACTGCATCCGAATCTTGCATCCGAATTTTTCAAACTTTGTCAAAACATATTCAAATCAATTCAAACAAGTTGGAAAACATTCTAGCCTTAAAGATAAGTCATTAAAGATCTTTTATGTGCAAAAACCATTTATGAAAACTTGATAATTTAGGTAAGTTCAAAACCATTGAAACCATTTAAATCAAGTTTTGTGCTCTCAATTTCAACTCATAGATTCCAAGACTTAAGAGTGTAGGGTTTACAATATTTACCTATTAACCACATGTCACCTACACTTCATGTCTTCAAAGCCTTCATTAATCTTGAACAAACTCTTCAATCTTTAATCACTTTGACATATTTGAGTTGTTCATGCATTGCTAGCTCCAAGGCAATGAGACTTCATACTTCTTAATCCAACAATCCTATCACACAAATGACATGCATATTAGTCCTCATCAATATTTGTCATTAATCAAAACTACATGATTTGCCCTTAGGGCTAACACTCTGGATCTTCGGTAGTCCACGTAGCTAGGACTGTCATTTGGGTTGAGCTCGGGCTCAACTAAGCTCGGCCCGTTATGAGCCCGGCCCGAGCATGTCTAATAATAATTTACAATTATATATTATAATTTCTTGATATAATAGAAATTTTTTGTGTATAATACTATATTAATATCATCATAACTATATAGATTAAAATTTTATGTGTTTTGATATAAATAATTTTGTTTATATTTCACTTTCAAAAAAATTTAGTGTATAAAATTTTCACTTCCAACACTTTAAAATTATATTTTAGAAAATCAATGTAGCTTAATAGTTTTAATTCTTAGCAGCTTTGAAAATAATATGTATGCTATTCAATTATAAAGTCTATTTATGATATTGTAACTACTTATTGAGTTTATCATAATTCTAAGGATATTAAGTATTAACACAGTAAATGCGTAGGTAGGAATATTATTACCTTTACTAACACGAGAAATAGAAATCATATGAAAGAGGAAGATAAGATTTTACCATAGTCTTCCAATTGATTTTTGCACTTGTAATTTAGAATATTTCAAAGTAAATATTTAATTTTATAAAATAATATATTCTACATATTTACTTTCGTAATTAATATATTTAACTAATTTCACAAAATATAAATTTAGAAAGAGAAGAGAAAAAAATTACCAATTACTTAATGGTTAATACTTATATTATATAACTTATAAGGTATAATTTATAAACATAATTATCTCATTAATTTATGTAAAGTAATTAGTAAACTCAGTAGTGGTGTGTTTTAGTACTTTGGTGCCTAGTTTCATTGTTGAAAATTCACTGATTTCTGGAGTTATGGGATCATTCTTCCTATTTTTCGGTTACTTCATATTGAAGCACGGCATACCAGATTATTGGATTTTAATGCATTATATATCTCTGTTTAAGTATCTATTTGAAGGGTTATTGATCAATGAATTCTCAGACTCTGGTAGTTTGGTGCTCCACTTTTGTTGATTTGTTTTGGTTGAAATTTAATGTCGTTGAGATATTGCTATAGTACTTTATTTTGGTATGGTAGTTTGTTTTTGTTGATTTCCAGATAGATGTTTGCTTAGTTTCTAGAGATATTGTTCAAAAATATATGCAAATTAGTTGAAAGTCATTGTTAGACAAGTATTAAGACATTAATTTGTGAAGTCAGTCATAATTTGTGGTGGGAGGATAATTTGTGAGAACAATAAAAATGAATAGGTATATTTCGGGCTTAGCCCGAGCTCAGCTCGAGCTCATAAGAGCCGAGCTCCGACTCAACATTTGTGAGCCCGTTCGGGCTGAGCCCGAGCTCAGGCTCAATATGATGTTACTCGGGTTGAGCCCGAGCTTAGCTTGGCCCGCCTCGTAGAGCCCGATTGACAGGCCTACCCAGAGCACTAATAATTCTAATTGAGGAAAAAGAGTTTCTTCAATATTTGTTGGTCCCTGTTGATCTTCTTTGGCAATCACTTGCAATTCCTTACAATCTTTCAAAATCAGGCATCTAATGTTTATAAGAACTCTGAAAATCTGACAAGAAAATATGTTTGTTATTCTATGACATGATGTGACTTGCAATTTCTTAAGCCCACAAAAGCTCTCACTTGGAAAGTTGGGGCTAAATATTCCTTCTATGTTGAGGCTTTCGAGTTGTAGAATCCCCAAATTTGGACACAAAACCTGGATTCACCAAAAAAAGAAAGAAGGAATAAGATAAATACTATCTCACATAATTCAATTAGCTGTCAGTAATTTTGAAATCAACGACTCAATAATAATTCTCTTATTTTAATCAATGAAATCAAAAGATGTCCAAAAGTGACAATTTCAAATAAATAATTCTAAATTATATAATTTTAAATCTTAAAACGATTACATTTCCCTACCACGATCCTTTCCTATTCTTTTGAACCTCCTCGTAGTTAAGAAAGTGAAAAAAGTAGCTGTCATTCTTCTGATCTCGCTGCTTTTTACGGCCTTTTAATCAAGAAATATATTCCATTAGATGTATTTGTTCTATTCCCCATTCTTCTTATACTTTTAAAAACACAACTTTTCAGGAAGAAAAATGTAAAAATATCAAAACTTTTTTTTTTATCAACAAGAAATTTTTTAAAAAAGAATACTTATTATAAATTTACTGTAACATAGAGCAGAATAACAATAAAATAAAAAATATTCTGATGTCTCTCTCTCTTTTTTACCTCTTTTAATTAAGAACGAAAAAAAGAAGCAGTCATAAAATTTCTTAGTAACTCTGTTTCTATTCCCCCATTCCTCTTATACCAATAAAATCTCCAGGCCTTGCACGAAAATAGTTATTTTATATCATAATTAAGACAATAAACCAAAAAAAAAAAAGAACTACTGCATTTTACATTGATGTACGTTTTAGGTGAAATCCTCTATTTCCTTGCTTGGACTCCTATGCAAAAGATAAGAAAAACAAAAATAGGAAAAACACAAACTTTGCTTTAATTTCAAAACAAGGAAAACAAAAACACATACGCACACACAAAATAAAAATTTAATGATATTTTATTTTAAAAATCTCAAAGATTTTTGTTTTAGAAAGAGTAATTATATTTATATTTTGAGCAATTCGCACAGGTCTTCCTTAAATAGAGTAATTATGCTTATTAGGCTAATTTACACTGATCTTTCTTAAGGTTTGCTAATTTGTATAATAAAGACCTCACAATTTGTTTGAAAATTAATACTGACCTCTCTTGAGGTATTCTTATTGTTAAAAATAAAAGCCTTCACTTTTAAAAAGATTTAAAAAAGCATGCAATTTGTCAAAAATGTTTTTTTTATTTAACAATAAGATGAGAAAAGAGAAAAATTTTGCAGAAACTACGTATTTGATCAATTTGGGGATATTTAAGCTAATCTTTTTTCTTTAATATAGACAAATATTATGCATTGATTGCCAATTTTTTAATTAATTATGTATATCAATTCTAGTAAATTTTAGATTGTATGAGTTGAAATATAAAAATAATGATGCCAACTCCTTCAAGCATGTAGTGGTCACTGTTCAACGGTTCGTGTTTAGGATCTACCAAAACTTGACACCTAGATTGGGTGTAGGATATGTGAGAGAAATTTCATACTTTTCCTTTTTTTTCTTTTCTTCTTTAAACGAGAGAAAACGAGCAGAAAAATATTTGTTTTTACTAAGTGATAATGGCAAAAGAAGTCAGTGTAAATTCTCAAGTAATAAAGTATATATTATACAAAGAAACCAGATCGGAGAATGGTATATCTTATTTATTATGTGTAAGATGAGATATTAATTCTATATAAAATTCTCATTTTCTTTACTTTGAGCATCTCCCGCACAAGAATAGAAAAGAAGAAAGAAACATAGAAAATCATTTACCAGAAATACAAATACTTGGTATATGAAAATGCAAGAAATTGAAATATCTATGTATGTATTGAAAGTAAAGATAGGATACCTCTTTTCCGAACAAAGATAGGCCAATTAATTCCAAGTCTGATATAGTGGAGAGTGTTTTGACAAACGTCTTCATCTTGGGACACTTCATAATCACTGCTTCATCCAGCAAAGGCAATTCTAGGTTGCTGTTGCAAAAGAAAAGGAGCTCTGGTAGATCTTGGAGTTCCAATATCTCAAGTTGGGGGAAGAGAGTTCTGTAGGTTTTTGATTCTCCCACCACATGATTTATTTCCTCCTTCGCAATCACTTCTTCCAACTAGGAGCAACGTCTTACAGTTAGGCTTTTGAGATTTTTAAAACCGCTGAGAGTGGAAGGAGAAAAGAGACATTTGGCATTTTTTAAAAGTTCAACTATCAATGTTTGAAGCCCAATGAAGTTGAAGTTGATGTTGCTGAGAGCAGTGAGAGATTTTATGTGGAGTTGTATGTTGTTGCTTTCAACCTGAAAAGCATCACTCGGCTAAATCACTATTACCTAGTAAAAAGTCATAAAACTATCATGCAGGTATCAACTTTGATATAAAATTTAAATACATTTTAATGTAATCAAATAAATAAATAAGATTCATTCGCATTACTTAAGAATTCACTAATAAAATACCCTAAAGAAATTATCAAATTTTATATTATAAAATAGAACACATATTAGACATCGAGTAAATGAGTTCAATATAAAGAAAGAAAAACCGCAAAAGAAGTTTTAGAGAGTTCAATCAAATTAAAGTAGATGCATTATTAAGAGAATAATAAAAGGATTATAAAAGAATTCATAAAATACAACACTAAATGTTTATGAAAAAATCTAAAATAAATGAGAAATGAATTAAGAATATTAAAGAATTACATTAAGAAATGACGATAGAAAAAAAAGTACGAGAGATTAGAGCTTTTAGATATGATAAGATTTGAGCGATGATTAATTAAAAAATGTGAAATATGTGGTTACATTTTAGAAAAGTGAATAGAATAAGAAAAGAATGTACGCAAGAGAATAATAATAATATGCATTGTGTGTGGAAGAAATGGGTAGACATTATAAGTTTAGCTTTAATTAATTTAATTTAAATTAAGAGATTATGTTAAACAAAAATAAAAAATAAAAATATGTACGAAATTCAAAATTCAAGTTAATATATAAGCAGTTTAAAATTATTTTAATGGGTTGAAAATGATTCTACTCAATCAGAAAATTTTAAAGCAATAATTAAAGTCTTATATTTTTACAAAGTAACTTAATATATAAAATTTAAAATTAAAATTAATGTATAAGTTAGTTTAAATTTATTTTAAAGATTGAAAATAATCATAAAAATTAAATTTTTGAAGACTAATTAAAAAGTGAACACTAAGAAATTAGGATAATTGAAAATTAAGTTTATATAAGTTCTTTAAAATTATTTTTAATAAATAGAAAGTAATTCTAACCAATCAAAAAATTTTAAAGTGATAATATACAAAATTCAAAAATTAAAGTTAATGTATACGTTATTTTAAAATTATTTTAATAGATTAAAAATTATTCTAACCAATAAAAAATTTTTAAAGTAATAATTAAAGTCTCCTACTTTTACAAAATAACTTAATATACAAAATTTTAAAATTAAACTTAATGTATAAGTTAATTTAAAGCTATCTTAAAAGATTGAAAATGATCATAATCGATCAAATTTTGTAAGACTAATTAAAAAAAATTAAAAAATCTGAGAAATTAGTATGAGAGTTTTGAAGCCATAAGAGAAATAGTTACATTTCTATAACAGAAAGCATCAGACAAGACAAGGGAAGAAAGGGTGGAGAAAATCTAGATTCTAGGTTCACAAGTTGTAGGTAAATAAACTCTTTTTTCCTATCTAGAGATAGTTTTGAATCAATTAAGGATTTAATTTCAATACAGGAGATGGTGAGCTTTAGGATTTTTCATGGAAAGATTAGGAAAGTACAAAAAGTTAGAACATGTATTTGTTTGGGCCGACCAAGTGGAAGTACAGCAAGGCCTAACATCAGGGTTTGACTCCTCTGAGCATTGTAATTTTTTTTTTTCTCCTCATTGCAAAATATGGTTTTCTGAGCTTTGTTACATCATAGTGAAAAAATGAAATTTTCTTATTTGAAGGTTGGAGCAGGTATGTTAACCAAAATTCTTCAGAAGGTTGTAAAATAATCTTTCGAGTGTTAAATTGATTTTTGGCATATTTTTGTTTTGCTTTATGAGTTGCTATGACATTGTTAAGTTATATATTAATTAAAAACGTTTTGAAAACATTTTTGTACAGCTAAAACCAACCAAAATGCTAAAAAGAGCCTTATTGCTGGAGAAGTCGGCACCCACTCAACAGAATAAGGTGAACTTGGTAGGGTTTGGTTTCAAAATCAAACTCAAAATTTCAAGTGTGAGACCCACATCTTCTCTCATAAATAATTTAACTTTTACGAAATTCACGACAAAAATTTTAAAAACAAACCCTATCCAATGTTATAGAATTTTTGGAATTCAACAGAATAAAATTTGATTTATGATTTGTGATATGTAGTTTGAGAAATTAACTTTTGAAATGTTGCCTCAACCTTTTAGGTGGGAAAACTCTAGGGGTATGGCAATGTCGTTTTCACCCAAATTGTGAGGCGTGACACTTTGCTAGTAACTTACTAGCTGAACTTACTGCAATTCGGGCTGGCCTATACATTGCTATCCATATGAAACTTAGCAAAGTTGAACTCAATTCGGATTCCAACAGAGCACTTCAACTTCTCCTAAATAAGGATAATACAGAAACTCACAACCTCCCTGAGTGCAAATCTTTACTAGATCAAATTCCAGCTAGGATCTCAATGCTTGTATTCAGTGAAGTGAACCAGATTGCTTATCACCTAGCAACGGATGCAAGATTCATGGTTGAAGAGAAGAAGCTCCTACCTGAACTTCCTGATCACATTTTGCCAATTTTACTTGATGATGAAAAGAGAGTTATGTACCCTAAGACTCTTAAATGTACAAATAAAGATGTCACATGATATGTGCATGAGTTGCTCATGTAATATCATGAACTTCTGCCTCTCTTCTTTCCTTCCATAAATTTCCTTTTATTGACCAGAGAGAGAGAGAGGACGGAGAGAGTTGAATTATTGATGCACCAAGACAGGAGGGAAAAAAACTCATGACACGAGCTTGTAACTTAAAATCAATTGATAATGAGGTGAGACATTGTGTTGTAAAAAGAGCTTATAACAAAAGATCAATTGATAAAAAATGGAGATATTGTTGAATTTGCAGCCTTTTAAATAAAAATAATATGTAGGATAAAATTTTTCTGCAGAACACCTTTGTACATCCTGTGTACTGCAAAAATGATATAAATATTCTTCCTGAATGTTTCCTTTTCCGGCTGTTAAATTAATTAATCACCCATAGATTAGTCACATTCCCTCAAGTTCTTCTTCTAATTAAATCAAATGCACAGATTTTGGGCCTAATTTTGAGAAACTATACTAACAAAAAATCAGCTCGGATTCTTTCCCTCGTCTTCTTTCCCATTCTCTTCCCCGCTGCTATAGTATTTATTGTTATATTAATTGTAGACATTTTTCACATGAAAAAATTTATATATAAAATAATAAAATAAAGGATAAAACTTTAGTGACAATATTGAAATGACATAAAATTAGAAAAATCTTTATCGTAAGTAAGGTATTGTTTATTTCGCTCTTTATCCTATCCTCTGTTCCATTCATAAAATATTATTATTATATATAATATTTTTCCCTTTAAAGTTCTTTTTTTTTTTTAGTTCTAAAATTTTTTAAAAGAAAGAATTGATATATAACAATTTATTAATAACGAGACACAGAATGAGACATGCAAAATGAAACAAAGGATCTGGACGCTTCGTTGTGGAGTTCATAGATAGTGAAAGTGAGTCAGATATATTCCTAGGGTTTACCAATTCTGTGGTTGGTTCATAAGTTGGTAAGCATATTTTTCGAATAATTTTATGACGATAGAGTAATAAAATGTGCTCAACCCAAAACATACACACCAATGATAACAACGCATATGAACAGAAAAAGCCAATCATTCCCACTCAATACATGATAGAAAAGTTAATTTTTTTTTTATGAATGGGCTTTATTTATCTATGCGTCTGCATTTATAGTATGTGAATAAGTTTTGGAACGACGATGAATCACTAGCCTAACTGTTCCTATACCAAGTGTAGATAGTTGTTCCAGAACACGGAGGAAACCATTGCGGCTGCTTTATGTTTGGCTCTTCTTCAAGGACGAGATTGCCAACGGAGGTTCAGAATCCTTTTGATTCAGGTAATTATTGGACATTAAAAGAACTTTAGTACCTTAATTACCCTTCCAAATGTTCAATCCAAGCAAAGGCAAAACAACGCCAGTCATCTATATAGTTGAGGTTTGAACTGTATTTTCACCCCAAAAAAAAAAAAAAAAAGAGAGATTCAAAATGTACAGCCGCAAGAGTAACTTCTTGCACATAACTTGCCAGTCATCTATATAGTTGAGGTTTGGACTGTATTTTCACCCAGAAAAAAGAAAAGAGATTCAAAGTGTACAGCCGCAAGAGTAACTTCTTGCCCATAACTTGTTTCCAAGTTTCAATTTATAAAAGAATCAAAATGGGGTACTGATTACTGAATAACTTACCCGGCATTTCATATATACTAGAAGACTCCACAAGACAGGACTGATTGCTACAGATGAACTGTATCTGTCATTTTGCTGGATTTAAACAAAGACCAGTAAAGTTGCCAATTGCACTGATTCTAAAGTAAGAAAAGGGTATACATCTATCCAAATCATCGACTTCTACAATCTGGAACTTTCGATTCTCAGTAAACATTCTTTTCTCAGAGGTGAATCTGTGAATATGGCCCTGATGAAGTCTTCTACCTATAAGACAAACAAGAGCCTGGAAATTAATGACTAAGAAGGTCTCATTCAAAAACTCCGAAGCTTTAGTAATCTCAGAAAAGTGGAAGAAAGGATCTATTTCAAAAAGTTGATGTGTTCAAACTGACAACTATACATCAGAGGATACTGAAGATTTTGATTATCTAAACTCCAAGAAAAATTGAGAATGACTTTTTATCCATCTGAAATTCTATAAATGTGACAACTTGCAGTTAGTGTGTGCCTACAGAAAAAATCAGTTACTGCTTCACATTAATTAGTGTTATTTTTACCTCCATTTCTGTAAAACCACAACGGACCAGCTCGCCACTTTCCCAGGCCATTGTAATGGACTTCAGAGGCATGTCCAAAAGATCTGATAATTTATTAGAAAATACCCGAAAATAAGAAACAACAGAAATAGGATGAGTTCAATATTAAAAGCAAATAAACATCCCTTCAAACAATTCATAAAATAATGTGGCATAAAGTCAACATACCTTCCAGTTTGCGTAACTTTTGAAGCGATGGAACAAGATCATTAACACTGCAGATGATACCTGAATCCCCCGTCAGCTTGATAGCCAATAATGGTTCTATTATAGATGACAAGTTCTCAAACAGCAAATGAATAAGCCTTTGAAGCTGCAAAACAAACGAAATTCATGACCTCTGATGGATCAATATAAACTGCTCTAACAAATTTGAAAATACATCAACTTGTTCAACCTGTAATGTTTCTTCTGCTGCCATGTCATCTAAAAGCAGGATGTCCTTTGAAATTCTAGAGAAAACTACCTCCAAAACCATGCACATACTCTTCTTGTAGATTGAAGGCATTAATAGAGGCTCCCATATGATGTGTATTTTCTCCAGTATAAAAGCAACCTGATACACGAATGCTTATCCTATTTCATTCTGTAAGAAACTCAAAATGGAAAGGAGGAATCTAAATTAGGATTTAATTCATTCAAGAATACCTGGTCAATGCTAAACTTAGCAGACTCATATTGCTTCGTTAGGTGGGAATTTTGAAAACCATCTGCTCCATCTATAGCCTATCAATGAAACAACTTTGATCGATGTGACAGGAATACCAGGTCCTCTGAAAAGATTAATTTTTATCTGTCATTTAAAAGACAGTCCCCCCCCCCAAGTCTTTATTTCAGCAAAAAGTACCTGCTTTAAGTTCAGAATGACAAGTCGAATTTGTCTTTCCAATATATCCTCTGACATCTTCTGGAATCTAGGACCCAAATCAACAAACACAGCAAGTTCCTTGGTGGGGTCGGGAAAGGATGGACGATACTGAAACATTTGAATCAAATGAATAACCCCAGAAGAAAAATAATATGCATCTTTTCATCTTATGATAAAGAGAGAAAAAAAAGGCAAAACATGAAGGAAAGCCAGATGAACAAGGTAGAGCAGCTTGTTCATGACAGTCACAGTTTTCAGAATAATAGGACAAGTGTCATACTTCCCAGCACGATCATGACTAGAACAAAGTTACAGCAGAAACAATTGCTCCATGCATTTATAACAGCTAATGCTTAAATATAACAGGAAAGTTTTAATTATTATTACTTGAATGTTACACTATATTATGAGAAAATTAAAAGTACTAAATAGACAAATGAGTTACTAGAAGGAAAACTCTTAACTATTAAAGAGATGAATAATGAGTCTCTAGAAAATACTAAAAGTATGGATAGGGGCTGTGGAGATTTAAACTTAGTTGTTTCTTCCTAAAAGTATGGAAAGGGCAGCGGAGATTTAAACTTAATTGTTTCTTCCTCTTTTGAATTGCCTAAAATGCCCTTAGAAAAATGGATTACTATTATTTTGATGGACTAACCAAAATAGGACACTAAAAGCACACAAGGTGTACAAAGATAATTATTTTATATAAATCCATCCTTGAAACTCTAATCTAATTACAATTATTTGGGAGTTATATAAAGAGTAATAAAAATTAATTTAGAGTTACAACAATTGCACATGCTAGATTTATATTATCAAAAAACTTCAAGTTTTAAAGAGATACTAATGTTTAATAATTATTACTAGAATCTTGCACCATATTATGAGAAAATTAAAAGTATTGAATAGATAAATGAATTACTAGAAGGAAAACTCTAAATATTAAAGAGATGAATAATGAGTTCCTAGGAAAAAAAGGGAAAAAATCTCTAAGTGTTGAAAAGAAAATAACAATTATTGAAAAATAAAACATTAAAGGATTCACTGACTCTTAATTCTGGAAAATGTTTGCACATCAAATACAGACTAAAAATTCTCAAGTTAATGGTAGAGAAATAAGAGCACATCATCAATAAAGAAATAAATTCAGTTACCAAGTCATTGATGGAGATATTTGTCTGTTTTCATGTCTTTTGTTTGTATAAAGAGACAGAAATAAAGAAAGAAAGCCAAAAGTGAATCAAATTTAGCATGTTGCAGTTATTATGTCTCAAGCAAATATTCTACATAAAGGATATCCACACCTCAAATGCAAGACCAAGGATCTCCTGAGATAAATAAAGACAATCGTTGTGAATGAGAACAGCAGCCTGATTGATGGCATCAAGTTGCTTTTCTAGCTTCAAAAATCAAAAGAAGATATTACCACAACAGGTCAGCACTAAAGTATCTCTAGCTAACCACCATTGCATGAATAGAAACATAAAGATCATGTCAAACAGACATTAAAGTGCACTTTTTAATTTGAAGCATGGTCATTTACTACTGCTTTCAAACAAACCTTAACAGGTATAATTGCTTCATAAAGGAGTAGAGCATCTCTAGCAGCACGATAGAATTCCAATCCTACTCTTGCAGAAGATAAGCAGACATCCTGCACAAAAAACTCTGTATTACAAACACAAACTCCAAAGATACTGATATTTCTAAAGATAACCAGCAGATTCATCAGAAAAGCATGGTAGGAAAGAATCTAAAGATTAGAAAATGAAGAAAAAAAAAAATAGATACAAAATACAGAGTGATGAAAGTAATAATCCTGAACCTCATCAATCTCCCTTTACATCAAGGAACAACCACATGCAGAGACAAAGAATACTCACTAAATGCCCCGAACAACAATCTACAAATCTCTCACTCTGCCATAGCATAACAAGGTAAGGATGTGATTACTCAAAAGCTTAATGAACAAGAAGCCAAACACTATTTATGCTTGCATGTGTAGGATTAAGAAAGACAGTTCACAGAAGTTGGCACCATAAATAAATTATACACTCTATACTAAATGTATAACTCCACAACTCGATAAAGCATTAGGAACTTCCGATAACCCTACGGAAAGAGCATTCACAAAAATTTGTTTTTAGTTTGTAACGATGACAGTTTGTTTTTTATACTTCAGAAGCTCTTTTATCCTTCATTTGAAAATCAAAAAACATAAACAAAGAGTAATGACTTAGGAAATTCTATCTCGATTCTCAAATCTAGCTACAGTCTTGGAAATTCCAGTCATGAACTAATAGCAAGGATTTTTTCCCCCCTAATTCAGCGTAATGTGTCTTTTAAAGGCCAGGGTATTCAGCAACTTTCAAATTTACACTAATTCTCAAGACTCATATACTTTATTGATTTGGGAATTGTGAGTTGGGTTCATTTAGTTATCCTAGTTATTATTGCTTTGTGTCTTTAAAAGAGTGTAGGAGTTGATCTTTGAGTCCACAAAAACAGGAGCTCTATATCAATAACAGATGTCCTTTACATTCATCATTCAATAGGAAAGAAAGGGGATGGGCATGAAGAAGGTCTAGAGATTGTTCTCTGCAACCTGGTTGTATCACGGAAGAAGCCTAATGAAACCATATGGTCCTAGTTGTGACTGAAAGGGTCTATGCGCTCCACCCCCGTGTGATGGTAAGAATTCTCCCTTATTATGTTTGATCACTTCCACTGGCATTGTGATTTAGCCATTCTTATAACCCAGCTTCCACATAATCCTATTTGATTCTATGTTTTACTCTATATGCCAGATTGACCTGCAATATGATCATAATTTTCAGCCTAGTAGCAGAATATAGTGAAGTATTGTCGGATGGCTTTGGTAAGTTTGTCATGCATCAAGCAGTCTTCAAAAACATTTGTACACTCTTCCCCCAAAAGGTAGAAAATTTAGCTGAAACCAATATCCTTGAATCATAAATGGCACTACCAACTTGATTAAAAATGATTTACAATCGAACTCATACCCATAGTGGATGGTATAAGTACATACTTTTCCCATTCCTCACTTATGAGTTCTCAACAGTTGACTGTTTGCAGTCTCTTCTTCAGAGTATACACTGGTCAACATTGTGTCATTAAATTGTTTTTTGAGCGAAACCCACCTCCTGGGGGGCAAAAAAAGGAAATGAAAAAAAAAAAAAGACAATCTTTTAGAGCTTAGGCCTTTACACTTCAAAGGAATTACAAAGGAATTTGAGTTCATAATCTTTTCCCAGAAGAGACCCAAGTGGGTGGCAAACCTGCATAAATCACATGAAAGGGGTCAAGAATTGAAAAGTTCTACAGTTCAGACAGTTCAGTTTCCGTCTTAAGAACTCCAGTTTTGGTGTTTTGCTGAAGAGTCTCCTAGAATTCTTGGGTACATCAGTAATTCTATAATTGCAGTAGTTTCTGAGAGTCTAGTCTTTGATTTGAATATCTAAATTGAGTTGGCTTAGAAATCCTAGTTGTCGTAGTTATTATTAGTTTTAGAGTCTGCATTTGAATTGGTTTTCTCTTACAAACCTTCTGCACTGAGAACCAAAAAAAAAAAAAAAAAGGAGTAAATTGTTTGGGAGAGACGTGGTGGAAACTAGAGTGAAAGAAGTAAGAATGTTACATTGATTTTGGTATGAAAACGAATCCAAATGCATGAGCCTAATTCTTTTTAGTTTAGGATTTGGCCTTTGAGTTTATAAAAAGGAGTCCTCTATTTTATATCAATAAAGTTTCTACAGAAGTCCACTAAGATGTGGCAAAGCAATCAAATCTAACGTCTAGAGCCTTACGCTCATAGGTGTGACACGTAGGGTTTATCCTTAGTGTGATGCTACGAGGGCTTCCTCTTAGACTAACTACTAAACCTTGATCTTCTGATTTATTTATAGCTTATTTTCTGTACTTAGTAGAATTTAGAATTTTCTTCTGGGACGCTTTTGCTAAGTTTGTCCTGCATCACCAAACCAAGTCAAAGTGTGTCTCTCTCTCTCTCTCTCTTTGGGGGGGGGGCGGGGGAGCAGGGGGTGGGGGGTGTTTTGGGAGGGAATAGATCAAATTGTCATATTCCAAGAAAAAATACCTTTTGAATGGAATAATAGTGTTCTTTCACACAAAAGTCACGTGAAATTTTCTTAGCAAGCTTGGTTGAAAGAAATTAGATTCTTTAACCAAAAATAATTTTCTAATTTCAGATCATTAAGATAACAGGAAATGTCATACGCATCATCAGAAATATGTAACCTAAATCCAAAGCAATTACTCCCTGTTGTATCCTTTCATTTGGGATGATAATTTATTCAAAAGATACATAATAAACTTCATTCTTCAGTCAATTGTGGAAAATACTAAAATCAGCTCACAGGGAACAAAGGACCAAATGGAAATGTTTAACAAATTAATTATAAATGACTAAGACCAAGAAAAAAATAAAAGCTCATTCCTCGTAATTAAAATATATAAGCTTTGACAGATAAAGGAAAGAAATCATGCATTTCCAAAACTGTAAAGAGAAAGAAAATGTCCATTTAACTTCACCCACCTTCAGCGTTTTATGTACTAATCCCATCAATTTTAGAGATGCTTCAGAAACCACACACTTCTCGGATGTAAAGAGTAAGTCCACAACATGCTTTGAGGAATTTTTCTCAGTTTCTTCAGCCTTAAATCTGCTAGTTACTCTTGTCAAGTCCTATAGGAATTTTCGCAATCAGCTCAGGTACATGCATCTAAAGTGCAAGTCAAAGATACTTCTAATCAAATAACATACTCACTTGAGGAATACTGAAGGCTGCCTGGAAAAGCATATTTCGAGTCTTCGCTAAAATCTCAACCTTCTTCCTTGTAGCAAAGTGAACCTCTACATTGTCATTAAATTCACTTAACCTTTCATCCTGGCTACCAGAGGGAGAAATGAACATCAACCCTTTCAAAACTGCCTCAAAGTCAGATGAAAGTTTAACAATTTTTTGAAAGTCAGGAAGTTTGGAAGCATCATTTGGGACAACCTGAAGCCAGAAACACAGAAGAATAATTTCACTTTACACTTAGAAAAGATTATAGATAAAAGATAGCCTCAACATTTTAATAATGGAAACATACTAACAATCACATAGACATAGCTACATTCGCATATATGCACGTCTACACATATATCTGTACACACCAATAAACTATATTGTCAATGATCAGATCCTCTAATAATTAATTCTTACAAGGCAACCACAACATGAGAAGTAGCCATTTTACAATTATAAACTTCTGTAGAGTTGGCATATGCTTAAACAAATACATTTTGCACAGAGGATTTACAACTGATCATACTATCCATATTACTTATATCAGTGGCAGAACTTGACAATAATCCTACGACAGGCTGGGGTTGGTTGAACAGTACATAGTTGTGAGTTTTCTCTTCTTCATACTTCAACATTTTACTCATAGTAGCTGTAATTCAGAGTGGCTCGACACAAGAAAGATTCAACTAATAATGAATACAGCACACTTTTTGAAGCCTCAATTCTCATCCTTTGGAAGTAAAATTAAATAGAGTAGCAAACCTTATAAATTCAACACTTTTCCTTGAGAATGCTATACGATATAAAACTTTCGAGGGAGATGTGTCCCATAAAATGCTAAGTTCCATCATTGAGTGGTCAACTACTTTTCATATCTTATAAAGAAGACAGTTCCCATAAAACATTGGGGACTTCCTAAAAACAACTGTCCTTTATAGCCATACCCAGTCTGCAATGATTGCGAACTGAGTACTCAATTTTGGTATTCTGAAGAGAGAAAAACGAGCAAGACCAATTACATGCCTATAAATTGTTCATCTTCTTTTCTGGAAGGATCAGGTACACTCTTCAAAAATCCTATATGATGAATAAGTATTGACCATCTGTAGGAAAAAATCAAAACTATGAAGGTAGATGATAAGATTTTATGGATATTCCAGCGCAAAAGCTCAGCTTGTTGGATTTTAGTTCTATCATCCTAAGACAACCAATGTAGGAACACCAGCCATCAATCAAATGTGCAGATAACAGATAAATCTCACTAACACTGGAATTTAAAATTCTCAAACTCAAAGCATGACTAGGTCTACCCAAACCTTGGAAAGGAAGTTAGAAATGATCAACTCCGACATTCTTGGCCATGTCAATCTTCCAAAAGAGCGCATCCAACATCCATTTTGAAAGCACAATGACTTGTTAATAAACTCAACAACCTTGATAAGTGAAGAATAGATATTCTCACCATCCAAACTATTGATCTGCAAGAGATAGATAAAAAGATATGTCATTTAACTTAATGTTTTCTCCCAGATTTTGATATAAGATAGAACTGTGTTTCTTTTCTTTCTCCAGGAAACGTGTATATTACACTTAAAAGAATGTTAAATCAGCACTGCAGAATAAATATTTATTTACCGTGGGATCCGCAGATGAAATAATCTGAAGTACAGCTTCAGAGGTTTGCCCCTGGTCTTCCCTAATTTCCTCAAAAAATGAAACAGTTGAGCCAGATCTTACTACCGGATTAATGACATGCTTAATCATCAAATCAGCTACTCTTGCAAGCCCATAATCCAGAATTCCAACTGCCTAGTGGAAGAAGAAGAATTAGTATCAAAGAACTCATTTCTCATATTTCTGATTTACTAAGCTGATAAGAAATGCATCAATGAAGTAAACCATCATAGCTTCATTTGTTATCTGTTTATTTGATGCAATAGAGGATCATATCCAATCCTCTGATCTAGAGAGCTTCACTTGGAAATAATTCAGAAACTAGTGTAACTGATCTCTCAGGTGTAAATAGCAGAAAAGAAAAAATTCTTATAAGATGATTTTTATTTCTAAAGGATCCAAAAGAAAAAGAACAAAAAACCAAAGTACGAACATACATCCATTGCTTTCAAGACTGCATAAAGCTCCACTCCACCAGCCTCATTCATCCGCAGCCAATGATTAACTCGCACCTTATTGCCCTCCGCCTCAAATTGGACACCACTACCCATGAACCTGATAAGAACTTCCTGGACCTGAGAAGAATAGCACAACAGAATAAAAGAACAATCATAAATAACTAAAATAATCAGCAAAATATATTAATCAGACTAATAAAACTTATAAGGTACCTAATACAACTAAAAAAGGTTTTAGAATTTTTTTCCCTTACCAGAAGGCCAAAGTAAATCACCACTTATGTCTTTTGCTTCTACAAAGCAATTATCAAATATTGGTGTAAAGGGAACCAAGTTTCAAAAGGTTATTTGCACCATTATTCAACAAGTTATTTTCAAATCATAACCTTAGGGCCTATTCTCAATTGCATAAAATAAGCTGCTTATGGCTTTTTTAAAGCTAAAAGCCATTTTTGAATTGTTCCCAACTGCTTATTCACTTCTGATTTTAGCTTAAATAAACTGAAAAAAGCTAATTTTGAAAAGCTACCCTAAGGATGCTTTTTAAAGTAGCTTTTGCTTATTGAAATTGTTAAAAATTTAAAAAATTTTATTTTAATTTTAAGTACAACTTTTTTTAGAAGCACTTATTTGTCATCTGCATAAAAAAGGCTTCAACAGTTCTAAAAGTCCATAATTAAAAACAGCTGTACCATTTCAAAACACACAAACCATTCGGTCCTCAACAATTCATAAGCAAACAGTTTCTTCTCTTCCTCCATGACAAGCACCTCCTCATCATGCATTCTTAATGCTACCTTCAGTTTTCTCAGTGCTTCTGCAGCCTCTGTGACTTTTCCAATTTCAATATCCTGCTTTACAAGTCTCAAATTTTCGTACAAGTCTAAAACTACCCCTAACAATTCCAATAATTCCTTCTTCTCCCTCACATCTTTCCTCTTTGCAACAATGTCTTGAATAACACCTCTAATTTTGGAGTCAGCAGGATGGTCACAAAGAAAGCTAAGCAAATCCATTAACTGGCTTGAAAGCTGTTCAGACCTTAAAACAACATCACTGCATTGCGAGAAAAGAGAAGAAAATTCCAACTTGTGAGAATGCAAGTAATCATGGACCAATTAGGCTTCCTCTTTGGCTCCTTTCTTGGCTTCCTCTTTGTGACTCTTCTTGTACATCTTTCTAGCCATGGCCTCGAAGTTGCCTCCTTGATCATCATTTCCATCATCGTCCTCATCATCATTCTCATCGTCATTGTCATCATCCTTTCTTTCTTCCTTGCCTTCCTTATCTCCTTCATCTTCTTTGTCAGCATTACCTTGAGGCTTAGAAGTTCCTTCACCACTTTGTGTGTTTCTCAACAATAGATCTTCTATATGTTTCACCCGAGTATCCAAGCCATCTAACTTACTCAATACCATAAGGGCAAAAGATTCAAAAAACTTGTACATCTTTTACATTTCCCTCATATGGTTATTTAAGGCTTCTTGAAAGCTACTATGGGGTCACCTCTAGTTACTCTATCACTAGGCATATTTCTAACATCTTGATGAGTTTGGGGAGTGAGCTCTTCTTCAAATTACCTAATCTTTGATTGAGGTTGCTCCCCCTCACTAGAGATTTCATGACTCTTTTGTTTTCCTCTCTCTTGCAAGAATTTCTTATTCAGCCCCATCTTTCTCTGTATTGTCTTCATCTTCTTCTTTATCACTTTCTTCCTCCTCATCTTCATCGATTTCTTCTTGATTTCCTTGATCAACACTTGCAGCCCTTCTCTCCTAGTTCTCCACACACCATCTTTATCAAGTATCAATTGCATCCTCTTGAGGGACTCATTTGTATAGATTTCTCCATTCTTCATTGAGTTCCCTCTTTCGGGAAGTTGGACATTGTAGTGCTTGAACACCTCTGTCAAGAGTCTTCTATAGGGCAAGGCTTTGTTTGCTGTCTTTCTAGCACCAAACATGTGCTTCAGTGCCATGAACCCAAAGTTAAACTTTCTACGCTCATGCAAGGCAAGCATCACAACCGTATGCATATTCCCAACTGATGATTTATGTCCAAAATTTGGTATAATCATAGTAGTGATCATATAATGCATGACGCGTCCTTCAACATCAAAAGCCTTAATTTCTTTTTCACTAGAGGTTCTAAATCTCCTACCATTTGTAAAAGCCTCTTCGAACCTTTCATTAGTAAACAATTCATTTATATAAAAATGTTGTCCTAATGAGTAATATCTAGATCCAAGGTCATCAACTCCACATATGTGATGCAACAAGGCATCATTAATTTCAAAATCTACTTGTGACACTCTTGTAGAATACCATTGAATCATAGTGCCCCTAACATGCTTAATCCTATCTTCCTTAAGATTAGCATATAATTCATAGACTAAAGAGGGATAAAAATCTTCATCTATACCAAGTACACTACCCCAACCAATCTCAGCAAAGAGATAAATTACATTACCCATATTGGAGAGTTTTTCCATGTCCACTCTATAGCCCAGAATGATCTTCCCACTCTTCTTGCTCCATTCTTCAAATTCAATGGCAGCCTTTGTATATATGAGTCTCTCCACACCAATTCTTGATTTAGGAAGTTGAACCTACCTTGGTTCATTAAGGATGAGTCCTTTATCTCCTACTTTCGCTTTTCCTTTTCCCTTTTCCACATTTGGCCTCTTGGTTCGAACCATGGTAAAATTTAATGAAGAAAGATTGATTTCAAGGATAACACAATATGTAGAGCAAGAAAATCAAGTTCTTTTTGAAGAATAATGGTGAAATTTTGGTTGAAATTGAGTTTGGCCGAAAGAGTGTGGTGTGGGTTTTGAGAAGAAATGGAATTCGGATGGTTAAAATGAAGAATTTGATCGGTTGAACAATTTAAATAATGGCTTAAATAGCAAATTCAGATGACCGAATTTCAAGTATGTGTCTGAACATGAATCCGAATTTTTTTGTCTCTTCATTTAGTAAATTTGGAAGACCAAAATTGAGGTCATGCATCCAAATTTGCGTCTAAATATTTCTGTTTCTTCAATTAAACAAATTCGGATGACAGAATCTTTAGGTCATGCATCTGAGCTTGTGTATGAATTTTTCCTATTTTTGCCACACTTCAAAACACAAATTATTTATTGAATTTTCCAATACCCAAGCTTCATCTAAAGTAGCAAAACCTTTCCTCGGCCAAAAGCTTGGTAAATATGTCAGCAATTTGATCATTATTATTCATATAGTCGAAGCAAATATCACCTTTAGCTACATGATCTGTAATGAAATGATGTTTGATCTCTATATGCTTAGTTCTAGAATATTGGATGGGATTTATACTCAAATTGATGGCACTTGTGTAATTACATAGAATTGGCACACATTTGAAATCAATGTTCTAATCAAGTAGAGTGTGCTTCATCCATAGCACTTGAGCACAACAACTATCGAAGGTGATATATTTGGCCTCGGTGGTAGAATATAACACACATGCTTGTTTCTTACTATATCAAGATATAAGGCAACTACCAAGAAATTGACAATAATCACTAGTACTTTTACGCTCGACTTTGCATCCAGCATAGTCGGCATCCGAATATGCAACAAGGTCAAAAGAAGAGGATTTTGAAAACCAAAGCCCATAATCATGTGTATCAATTAAATATCTAAGAATGCATTTCAAGGCAACTAAATGAGACTCTTTAGGACACGGTTGGAATCTAGCACATAAGCATACGACAAACATAATATGTGGAGGTTGAAGGATAGATTGTACCTCATCATTCATAGCCATGAAACACACATTTGCTCTTTCTTCATTGTCATCTTTACTCTCTTCATCGGCATGTTGATCCGAAGTTCCAAGTAATCCTTTTCCTTTCTTGAGATATTTCTTCTTCTTGAGTTTGGTTTCTCTCTCCTTTTGTAATACTTTAGGGCAATCGGGTACAAGATGTTTGGTAATCCTGCATTCATAGCATTGAGGTTTGAATAATGAAGAAGATTGTCCTCCTTTCTTGGAAGACCTTTTTCCCTTTTTGAGAAATCCCTTTTTATAGAATTTCTTGAATTTTTTTACTACCATTGCCATCTCATCATCATCTCCATCTTCATCTTCATCGCTAGATGATTCCTCTTGCTCACTAGGATTGTCGGAGGCTTTAAGTAGTACTCATTTTCTCCCTTTCTCTTCATCTTCAAGATCATTTAGTCTATTGACCTTCGTCTCATGTGTAAGTAATGATTTAATGAGCTCTTCAGGTCTTTTAATTCTTCAATTGCAAGAATCTTTGGTTGCCAAGACTTGTGTAGAGCATCCAATATCTTCCTAGTTCATTCTCCAAGTGAATAAATTTTCCTATGTGACTTTAAACCATTGGAGATGTTGGTAAATCTAGGAACATGTCACTAATACTGTCTCCTTGATTCATGGTAAATTGCTCATAATATCTTACTAGCATTGCAAGCTTTGACTCATTCACTTGATTAGTTCCTTCGTGCGTCACTTGAAGAAGTCTCCACATGTCATGAGCGATGTCACATCCACTCACTCGGTTGTATTCATTTACATCCAATGCACAACTCAAGATGTTCATTGCTTTGTAGTTCAAAGTTATTTTTCTTGAATCACTTTCGTCATATTCATCCAATGGCTTTGGTTCCCTAATGATTCCATTAGCTCTCATCCACAAATCAAAGTTAATAGAACAAATATATATATTAATGCTGGATTTTTAAAAAGTACAATTTGTTCCATCAAACGAAGAAGGTCTATTTGTGGAAGACCCTTCCAAATAAGGCAAGTTTAAAAAATAAGCCATAAGATCTTAACTTTTAGGTTGTAAAACCACACAACAAAGCCCTAGCTCTGATACCAATTGAAAGACCTAAGAGGGTTTTGAAGACTGTAGTTGATGACAAGTCGGGTTAATTAGGTCATTAGCAAATTTTTGAAAAATTTTTCCTTTTCGTAAATATAGTTTGGAAGAGATTTCAAATTAAGTTCACAAGAAGATATTCAGTTAAAACAATGAATTCCCAAATAAAGAGAGAAGAGAAATGATCACATAAGAAATATATGCTTAGCTCTCACTTAAGGATTTCAAACAATTTTAACTATAACAATAGTTATACAAGACACAATAGAGGCTCACCCAACAAGGATTTTACTCCACAACCTCTTTTTACTTACAACAATCAAGGTTCACCCTCTCAAAGGGGTTTTATATCTTTAAGAAAACCTTGAAGAAACAAATAGATGAAGTAAGAGAGAAGGATATTACCACCAACTTGGTAGATGATGACAAATCTGGCACCACTTCACCTTTTTGTCTATGGAATCTTGAAAAACAAATTTTAAGCACAAGACAAAAAAGTGCTTTTTGATATTTGAGTGATTGGGAAGAGTAAAGATTCTTAAAGACTAAAAAAATTAATAAAAATTTAAAGTTTATGGCGTTTATAGGGTTTGAAATTCAATTTCAACGTTCAAATGAGCTAGTAACGACTAGTAACAGTGAAGTTCAATTGATCGAACATGGACTTCTATGTTCAAATAATCATCTGAACTTCTTTGTTTACAGGCTGCCAGGATAAATTCGGTAGACCAAATATGGACCTAAGCGTCTGAATAGTCATCCAAATTTCTCTAGAAATTCAGCAGCCAAAGTTTTTAGTTCAGAACTCCGAACTAGAGTTTGAACTATTCAGACTTTGTCAAAATATTTGGAAATCAAGTACAACAAGTTTGAAATCATTTTAGACTATAAGATATATCTTTTTAATAGCTTTTAAACCACAAGCCATCGTCAAGAACTTGGTAAAATATGTACAATGAAAATATTTTAAGATTGAAAACCAACATTTGTGCTCTATTGTAAATTCTTTAGATTTCAAAGACAACAAGTGTAGGGTTTTCATGGATATACCTATTAAGCAAGTGTAAACCTACACTAAAGTCTTCAAAACCTTCAATCCTTAGGACATGCTCTATATACTTAGTTCTTTGAGCACATTTGAGTTATCCTTAGCACTTTATCTTCAAGGCAACGAGACTTCTTAGCTTCTACAATCCAATAATCCTATCACACAACAATTGCTCAGTCTAGTTCATATCAATGTTTGTCATAATCAAAATTATAAGATTTGTCCTTAGGGCTTACATTCTCTTTGGAAGAACTCCCTTTATAGCCTACTTCAAAATGTTTGGCTGTAAGTGTTTTATTTTGAATACTCGTGATAACCTAGACAAATTTGATAGAAAATCGGATGAAGGTATTTCCCTTGGTTATTCTTCAAATAAAAAGCATATAAATTTTATAATAAGAGAACCTTATGTATTGAAGAATCCATTCATGTGAGCTTTGATGAATCTAACAGTTATCTTGAAAGAAGAGATGAAGATGAGGTAGGTACTTCAATGAATGATTATCAAACTCATCTTGAAGCACCAACTATGGAAGACCATTCTAATGAAGAGGAAATGATGGAACAAGAACAAAAAAGTCAACCTAGTGGTGATCAATAGCTCCCAAAAGATTAAGATATGCTAGAGGCCATCCTAAGGAGCGAATCATTAGTAATGTCTTCCAAAGAGGTACTTTATCGATAATTTTGCTCTTTATCTCATATTGAGCCTAAAAATATTGATGATGTCTTGTGTAATGATTTTTAGATTGTCAAGATGAATTAAAATCAATTTGAAAGAAAAAAAGTTTAGAACTATGTCCTAAGACCCCGTTATCACCGTGTAATGGTACAAAATGAGTTTTTAAGAGCAAGTTGAATGAATCTAGAGAAATTTGAAATAATTTAGACATGTTTCCCAAGGATTCAATTATAAGGGCATAGATTATGGTAAGGCTTTTGCTTCGGTAGCTAGACTTAAGTCCATAAGAATGTTTTTGGCATTTGCTTGTTTTCAAGGTTTTAAACTATTTTAAATTTTTTCTTTTATAAATGGTTTTATTGAAAAAGAAGTCTACGTAGAACAATCTCCCCATTTTACGCATGAAAATTTTTCATGTCATATTTATAAACTTTCAAAAGCTTCACATAGTTTAAAACATGCTCGCAGGCTTGGTATGAAAGACTTAGGGGCTTTCTACTTTCAAAAGCATTTTCAAGAGGGTTGTATCGACACAACATTTTTTTATCAAAAACTCTTGCAACAATAATCTCTTACTTGTACAAATCTATGTTGATGACAATATATTTGCTGCTACTAACATCTCTCCTTGTGATGAGTTTGCTAAGATGGTGCAAAATGAATTTGAGATGAGCATGATGGGAGAGCTCAACTTTTTTCTTGGCCTTCAAATAAAGCAAACCAAGGATGGTATATTCATAAATATAGCAAAATACACCAAGGATCAATTGAAAAGATTTGGAATAGACAAATCCAAAGGGATTAGAATGCCTATGAGCCCATCACTTAAACTTGACAAGGATAAAAATGGTAAAAAGGTTGATGACAATTTATATAGAAGTATGATTGGTAGTTTAATCTATTTAACCGCCAGTAGGCCCGATATCATGTTTGTCATATGCTTATGTGCTAGATTTCAATCTTGTCCTAAGGAATTGCATCTAGTTTCTGTTAAGCATATTCTTCGTTTTCTAGTTGATACTCATGATTATGGCTTACGATTTTGAAAATTATCTTGTTTTGATCTAGTTGCCTATTCAGATGCTGACTATGTCAATTTCTTGATGGTTGTCTTGTTTCTTGGTATAGAAAAAACAAGCATGTGTTTCATTGTCTACCACTGAGGCCGAATATATAGCCGCCAATAGTTATATTGCTCAAGTATTTTAGATGAAGCACACTCTACTTGATTTTGAACTTGATTTCAAATGTGTGCCTATTTTATGTGATAACAATTGTGTAATCAACTTGACTATCAATCCCATTCAACATTCCAAAGCTAAACATACTGAAATTAAACATCACGTCACACATGAACATATTATTAAGGATGATGTGTGTTTAGACTATCTATGTTCAAATGATCAAATCCCTGACCTTTTTACAAAACTATTGGCTAAGGAAAAGTTTTACTACCTAAGAAGATGCTTAGGAATCTCAAAATTCCATGACTAATGTGTGTATTAAGTGTGTTAGATATACAGGGTAAATTCGGATGAGCAGTTCAAACACAGGCATGCAATTCAATCGTCCAAGTTGAAGTTTTGTGAAGATGAAAAGAAAATTTTGGATGCAGGACAAAAAAATTAGTTGTCCAAATTGAAGAATTTGAAACCTGCACAGAAACATTCAAACGCAGATAAGACAATTCGGCCATCAAAATTGAGTAGTTACAGAGAGTTATAAGGAGGTTCAACTGGTGCTTCTTTATTTTTATTTAAATTATTAGCAACTAATTCTCTTTCTCTTTCAAAAACCATCCATATTTTCTCGTCCAAATCCAAAATTCACTTTCATTTCATCTTATTCAAAGAAAAATCTGTCAAAATTGTGTTCTACATTCTTGAATATCTCTCAAACCTTACAGACCTCTCAATAATTCATCGTGTCTAGGGCAAGAAATCAATGTGGCAGCAAAGGCAAAGGGAATGACAAGAAAATTTACACAAGCCTTATCATAGACAAACCAAGGCGTGTAAGGATTCCACAAACCAATTCTAGGCTGGATAAGTTTATCTCTACAAAAGCAAATATCAAATTTGACAATTAGAGCAAAAAGAGTAGGAAGATTATCTCGGGTCACAAGGTTGATCTTCAAAAATTTAATGGTATGGATAATGTCCTTACACTATTTGGTAGAGTTGGTTGGAGTAATTTGTTAGTTGTTGATGAACATTATTATCCATTTCTCATCTATGAGTTTTATGCTAAATTGAAAGAAAAAAGGGTAAAGAAAATTGACAATGAGGTGATTCAATGGTATTCCTTTTGGGTCTCACAAATTGAGTTTGAATTTGATGTTCATCTTTTCAATTGCATTTGTGAAATGGATAATAGTGGATATAGATATTACACTTCGTGTCAACAATGTGTCATTGTTTATGAAAAATAGATTTGAAGAAGCTTAGGTTTAGAAGTGTAAAAGAGAGGGAAATCAATGCTTTTGATGCCAAGGAGAGTGTTGCATCCCATGCTAACCACCATCATCACTTTGAATTTCAGACATAAATCCTCGAAGGGGAAACATGCGTATGGTTGTTATGTTGGCTTGCATGAAGGAAGAAGGATAAATTTTGACTACATTAAAAAAGGAGAACAAAGCATTCCCCTACGGAAGACTTCTCACAAAGTTGTTTAAGCACTTGCAAATTCCACTACCCAGACGTGGTTTAAGCATCAAGAGTGGGAGCATATATACCGATGAGTCACTCAAAAGAACAAATATCACCCTCGATAATTAAGGTATTTGGAGGACAAGAAAGGAAACTCCATCAAAGAAAGAGAGAGGAAGAGGATGAGGAAGTTGAAGAAGAAGAAGAAGAAAATAAGGAAAATGAGGAAGACACTCAATTGAGAGAAAACAATGCTAGGAGGAGAAATGAATCACCACTTGAGGGGAAGTTACCCCATTTAAGAGGAGATTATTTACTAGTGAAGGATCTCATCCTAAATCCAAGGAGGCCAAAAACTTTGTGGCAGAAGAGATTACCCATGGTGACACCATTTTTGCCATGGCATTCCAAGAAGCCTTGAATAGTCATGCTAAGGGAAAATCATGTAGGTTTGATTAGTTTTGATTAATGATAAACATTGATAAGGACTAATTCATATGGTATTTATGTGATAGGATTTTTGGATTGAGAAGCAAAGAGTTCTCATTGCCATGGAGCTAACAATGCAAGAACAACTCAAATATGTCAAAGTGATTGAAGTTTGAAGAGTTTGTTCAAGATAATCGAAGGCTTTGAAGACATGAAGCGTAGGTTACATGTGCTTAATAGGTAAACTTTGTAAACCCTACACTCTTAAGCCTTGGAATCTATGAGTTGCAATTGAGAGCACAAAACTTGATTTGAATGGTTTTAATGGTTTTGAACTTACATGAATTATCAAGTTTTCATCAATGGTTTTTGCACTTAAAAGGTCTTTAATGACTTATCTTTTAGGCTAGAATGTTTTCCAACTTGTTTGAATTGATTTGAATATGTTTTCACAAAGTTTTGAAAATTCATATGAAAGTTCGGATGCAGAATGAAAATTCGGTCATTCAAATTTTTCCCTGCACTGTGAACAGCAATACTGTTCAGTGAACAGTACCGACTATTTTTCCAGAGAAATTCAAAAGCCATAAATTTTAGATTTTTTAAAGAACTTTTGAACTTTAGAAATCCTTCAAGCTCTAACTTGTTTTACATCAAATTATGTGAAAAGCTCTCAAATTGCCTTGTGATCAAAGGTTAAAATTCAGGATTCCAAAGGCAAGAAGTGAAGTGGTGCTAGCTATTGTATTCATCCACCAAGAAGTGTTGGTAATATCCAAACTCTATCTTTACATTATTATTGTGATTAATACAAGGTTGTCAAGAGACTTAAAACCCTTGTGGAGGGTGAGCCATTGACTAGATTAATCAAGGTTGTTGAGTAAAACCCATTGGTGAGGGTGAGCCTTGTATTAAATTGGTCTAGGTTGTCTAGTGACATAAAAATTTTTGTGATAAGGGAGAACCTTGTTTATTAGATTGAATAGAGGTTGTTGTGGTAAGACCCATTGAAGGGTGAGCCTCTTGTGTAATTGCTTGGATTGAGCATTTAGTGAATTGGTTAAAATTCTTCAGTGGAACTCAAGGTAGTGGATGTAGATCTTGGAGAGATCGAATCACTATAAATCGTGTGTTCATTTCCTTATAGCTTTACTTCTTTACATACTTGTGTTATTATTATTTGTTCTTAGTTGTTGATTGATTGGTTCGGTCTTATTGTTTGATCATCTTGTCTCAACCATCAAATCAGATATAAACTTGAATTTTATGAATTTAAAGAAGAGCTTTTATTAAGGCAAAGGATTTGCAAAAAGGGAAAATATTTTTGATAGTTAGCAAAAGACCTAATTCACCCCCTTTAGGTCTTTCACTATTTGGTAGAGTTGGTTGGAGTAATTTGTTAGTTGTTGATGAACATTATTATCCATTTCTCATCTATGAGTTTTATGCTAAATTGAAAGAAAAAAGGGTAAAGAAAATTGACAATGAGGTGATTCAATGGTATTCCTTTTGGGTCTCACAAATTGATTTTGAATTTGATGTTCACCTTTTCAATTGCATTTGTGAAATGGATAATAGTGGATATAGATATTACACTTCGTGTCAACAATGTGTCATTGTTTATGAAAAATAGATTTGAAGAAGCTTAGGTTTAGAAGTGTAAAAGAGAGGGAAATTACCAAGGAGAGGGTTGCATCCCGTGCTACCCACCATCATCACTTTGAATTTCAGACATAAATCCTCGATGGGGAAACATGCGTATGGTTGTTACGTTGGCTTGCATGAAGGAAGAAGGACAAATTTTGACTACATTAAAAAAGGAGAACAAAGCATTCCCCTACGGAAGACTTCTCACCAAATTGTTTAAGCACTTGCAAATTCCACTACCCAAACGTGGTTTTAGCATCAAGAGTGGGAGCATATATACCGATGAGTCACTCAAAAGAATGAAGCACACCCTCGATAATTAAGGTATTTGGAGGACAAGAATGGAAACTCCATCAAAGAAAGAGAGAGGAAGAGGATGAGGAAGTTGAAGAAGAAGAAGAAGATAAGGAAAATGAGGAAGACACTCAATTGAGCGAAACCAATGCTAGGAGGAGAAATGAATCACCACTTGAGGGGAAGTTACCCCATCCAAGAGGAGATTATTTACTGGTGAAGGATCTCATCCTCAATCCAAGAAGACCAAAAACTTTGTGGCAGAAGAGATCACCCGTGGTGACACCATTTTTGCCATGGCATTCCAAGAAGCCTTGAATAGTTATGCTAGGGAGATAGAGAAAATGTACCAATTCTTTGAACAATTTGCTCCAGTGATTCTTGACAAACTTGATGGCTTGGAAGAGAGGGTAAAAAGCATTGAGGAACACTTGAAAAGAAATCCACAAGGTGGTGAAAACACCTCAAAAGCTTAAGAGGAATGTGATGATGATGAAATGAAAAAGGATGAAGAAGGTGAAGAGACAGAAGAAGAAGAATGGGAGAGGTGATGATAGTGGTGAAGATGACAATGGAGATGATGAGATTGATAGTAGTGATGATAATGATGGAGATGACTTTGGTAGTTAGAAGTGATGGAAAAGGTGAAGAAGAAAAAGATAGTGATGAAGGGAAACAAGGAGAGGAAAGCAAAAGAGATGGTTAAGAGCAAGCAAGTGAAGAAGGGAGCCTAATTGAGAATGTCGAGATCGCTACACCATCATCTACTCCCTATGGAAAAAGAGATAAGAGAAAATATCAAAAGCATGTTGTTTTGAATAAGGGCACTAGAAAATCATCACGGTTGGTAATCATTCCAAAATCAGACTACACTAAAAAGGAACGTACAAACTATGGTCCACTCCACATCGATTTCAAAAGGGATATGGCAATCACCACCAACAAATTTAGAGTGAAGACTATGAGAAAAATTTTAGATGATGATGATAGCAAGAAAAAGAACTAAGCCCTTTATCTCTTACCTCTTTGACCATTTTATGAACTTTATGATATATGTTGATTAGTTTAGTTTATGATTGATGAGTTGATGTATAGTTTAGTTTGTGTTGATTAGTTATTGGTTATCTTTTTGTTGCTTAGATATTGCTCATATGATCTTACTTGCTCTATGTAATTTGTAAGCTTTATGCAAGGAACTTACTTTAGTTGAAACTCTATAATGATTACATAGTATCGAGAGCTTCTATTTTGTGTACTAACCCTCTTTGCCCACCTTATTTGATTGATAACAAAATGGATAGTGGATAGTTTGGTGAAATATGAGTAACTTGCAAATTTGTGGTTCTATGTGTGGTTATATTATGCATTTGCAATTTATGGTTTTATGTATGGTGATACTGTGTATTTGCAATTTGAAGGGTTTGCGAATTTTGGTTATATTGGGAGTGAGTTGTGCAAATACGATATTGTAGGGATATTTTGGATAGTTATGTTATATTTGATAAGGATAATAGATGAAGTTTAAAGAAGTTTTTTGGTTGATGTTTGATGTTGGACCTTTGGACATGAATTGGTGTTAGAGACCATTAGGCTATTGAATTTGAAGATGGAAGTTGTTGATTGATTTGGTATTTTGATGATTAACTTTTTCAAATTCGGACATGATGCAGCCCCATTCGGACTTGATCCAAAATTTTACCAAAATCAATCCATTGGTTGTCTAAACCTTACAAACGAATTTTAAAATCCCTCTAATGTTGATTGGACAACTTTAAGAAATTTCTTTTGCTCAAAATGCTGCCATTATCTTGCAAACTCTACAATTTAGACTTGGAAACTTGAATTCAAACTTATCTCCTTCCAAGTCCAAATTTGGTCAAAAGTGAACTCGGTCTAAGAAGGAGCTTTGTAAGTCCTTTTCTATTTTGAAAAACATCCCTTAGAAGTATTCTACATGCCTTGATGCTAAATTCTTTAGTAGATTAGAAGGAATTAGGCATACGGAGGTTGGTTGGGCCATAGGTTCCTCATGAGCCATGTTATTTTCACTATGCTTATTTGTTTATCTATCCTTTGTGACAACAATTCTTACTTGTACTACATTGTTTTTAATCCATCATTGGCCCTAAGGGCAAATCTTATAGTTTTGATTAATAATAAATATTGATCTAGGCTAATTTGACTAATTACTGTGTTATAGAATTTTTGGATTGAAGAAGTAAAGTGATCTCATTGCCTTGAATCTAAAGAGAAATAAGGACATCCAAAGTAAGTTCAAAAGCTTGAAGATTGAAGAGGATGTCAAGTCATTGAAGGCTTTGAAGATCCAATAGTGTACGGTGTTGCTTATTTTATAGGTACATCTTGCAAACTCTACACCTTTTGTATTTGAAATCTATACATTGCATTTTGAAGCACAAATCCTATAATTCTAGCCTAAACTTTGTTTTTGAGCCTCAAGTGATTTTATGATCCTTAAAGAACAAAGCTTTTGGTAACGACTTTTTGGTTTCTTGCTCTTCAAATGTTTTATCTTGTGTGTCAAATGCTCTAAAACTTAATTTGATTTAGATTGAATTGGTTTTGTAAAATTTAGAGAATTTTGGATTTTGTATCAACTTGGTATGCACTATCAAATTTCTAGATAAATTTGGACGGGCGAATGGATCTGTACACAATATTGAACAAAGATATTTGGACTACCAATTCGGATGAAGGGAGCCCAATTTGATTGATTGAACTGTTCTACTTTACTTCAAAAACTAGCTATTACTAGTCATTTCTAAATGTTGGATTTCAAAATTCAAACCATATAAAGGCTATAATCTTATATTTTATGTGGATTGAAGAACTTTACATGCCACTATCTTGAAAACATCAAATATTAAAGAAAGGCTTCCATTGTTCGTGTGTTTCATGTGATCATCCAAAGATTCAAAAGGCATAAAGTGAGGTGGTGCTCTTCAATTGTTTATTGTCAACCATCTTGTGTAATTTCTTTCCCTCTTTTCTACTTTATCCTGTTTTTTCAAAGACATAAAACTCTTTTGGTGAGAGTGATGCTTGATTAGTTGAGTTAAAGAGGTCCTTGGAGGTTGTAATCTTCAAAAGGAGATTTCAGCAAAGAAAATTTTTTCAATAAATTAGTCAAAAATCTTATTCGCCCCCATTTTTAGGCTTTTCTGAGCTCTTGTTAAAAATGGCTAGTAAAGACCTTGTTCCCATTATTGACTATGCTCTCAAGCATCCCATGTAGTTGAAAACCTTATCAATGAACTCCAAATCCATATATATTTTTTTCTGAAAAGGGACAACGCATCCTAATAAAATGGTTGAATTAAGTGAACCTATCAACTACTTCTATGATCACATCCCAGGGATTGGCTTTAGGCCTTTCTTATGGCGCTTAGGTGGAAGGTAAATCCATAATCAAAAAAGTGTTTGTTATTGTTCTAGAAGAAATGAAACATATTTACTGAACTTGTCAACTACTACTATGATCATATCTTTCCCATCGGATTTAGGAAGTCCTTCAATAACATACATGCTAAGGTGGATAAAAGGTTTGTCAGGAAATTGTAGAGGTTGTGTTGAGCTACAGTGTTGATCTTTTGCTCTACCAGGAATTTCAAACTCTAGCGATCCATCCTTATAATGAAAGAATTCCCCTCCAGGTAATTCTTCCATTTATGAATTGCAGCAACCAATGCCATTGGCTCTTTCTGATATGTGGACATTCCTTTATCTTTTTGGACCAAGTGCTTTACTGAAAAATGTTGTTGGTCTCCTTCCTTGCAGAGGTACAACCCCTATTCTAGCTTCACAAGCAACATTTTCCACCACAAACTTCTGAGTAAAATCATGTAGAGCTAAAACTAGAGGTTGACTCATAAGCATTTTTAGTTTTCTAAAAGCTGTCCTAGCTTTCTTAGTCCATTTGAATCATTCTTTTCAACAGATTAGCGAGAGGCTTACTTATGACCCCATAATTCTTAATGAATCTCCTATAATAAATAGTGAGTCCCAAAACACCCCTTAATTGTTTAACTATTGCAGGAATAGGCTAGTTAGACATGCCTTCAATCTTTTTAGGGTTTCCCTTCGCTCATTCTCCTTAGATTAGATACCCTAAATCAACCTGTTGTTGCCCAGATATGCATTTGCTTATTTTTCCAAATAGTTTATTTTACCTTAAGACATTTAAAACTTGTAAGCCCTAAGGGCAAATCATGTTGTTTTGATTAGTGACAAACACTGATAAGTGCAATGTCTTATGGAAATCATATTGATTAAATCTTGATAAGGGCTAATATGCTTGTATGTTATGTGATAGACTTTTTGGATTGAGAAGAAAGCAAGTTTCAATGGCTTGAAGCCAAAAGCTCATGAACAACTCAAGTTTATCAAAATGGTTAGAGTTAATTCAAGATTGTTGAAGGCTTTGAAGAACATAGTGTAGGTTTAATGTGCTTCATAGGTATATCTTTGTAAACCTTGCACTCCTTTGTCTTTGGAATCTAAAAGTTTTTTCAAGAGAGCTTCAAACTTGGTTTTAAATCACAAATGATCTATCTTGCAAATGCTCTTACCAAGTTTTCAATAACGACCTTTGGATTAAAAACTTTTAAAATGATCTATCTCATAGTACAAAATAATTTCAAACTTGTTGTGCTTTATTTCTACTCATTTTAACTAAGTTTGATCAATTCGGACTCAAATTCGGATGTCCAAATATGATCTCATGACTACTAAATTTTCAAAGAAATTCAGACGACCATTTGGACGCTTATGTCCAAATTTGGTCAACCAAATTTACACTGGCAATCTCAAAACAGAAAAATTTGAACGAATGTTCAGATGATATTGTCCAAATTTGATCGACAAGTTTTACTATTACTAGTCATTATTTGAACATTGCAACCTATTTTCAAACATTATAAAAGACAAAAACTTCATATTTTTTTGTAGTTCTTGAGGTTTAAAGATTCCTCACTCTTCCCAATTGCTCTCTATCAAAAAGTTATCTTTTGTCTTGTGCTATAAAGTTCAAAGTCAAGATTCCATACACAAAAAGGTGAAAGCGTGCTAATTTTTCATCATCAACCAAAAGTGTTGGTATCTTTCTTATCTCAAACCTCATCTTCTTGTTGTTTTTTCAAGGTTATGTCGTTGATATAAAACCCTTGTGTTAGGGTGAACCTTGATTGTTTGTATTTGAGAAAAGGTTGTGGTGTAAAACCCTAGAAGGGTGAGCCTCTATTGTAAGAATTAATCAACTTGAAATTATAGTTGAGCTTGGTTGAAATCCTTGAGTGAATGCTCAAGGTTGTGTATGTAGATCTTGTGTGATCGAACCACTATAAATTACTTGTGTTATCTCTTGTTCTTTATTTCATTTAAACTTGAATCTTATTGTATTTGCTTGCATATTTTGTGAAGTATTTAATTCCAATCATCTTCCCAATCAACTTAGTTAAAAAGGAAAAAGTTTTCAAAAAATTAGCCAAAGATCTAATCCACCTCCCTCTTAGGTCTTTCAATTGGTATCAGAGCTTGGACTTCATTTGCAAAGGTTTTACCAACTAGAAGATAAGATCCTATGACTAATATTTCAATTTTACTTTATTTGGAAGAATCTTTCACAAATAGACCTCCCTTATTTGATGGAACAAATTATACATTTTAAAAATCTAGAATTAAGATATACATTTGTTTTATTAACTTTTATTTGTAGAATATCATTGAGAAAGAGCCTTATATACCAATGAGGATGCGAGCCGATGGTGTGAGAAGGAAACCCAAGCCTATGGACAAATACGATGAAAATGACTTAAGAAAGATGACCCTGAATTATCAAGCTATGAACATCTTGAGTTGTGCTTTAGATGTCAATGAATACAACCGTGTTAGCGGGTGTGATACCGCTCATGACATATGGAGACTTCTTCAAGTTACTCATGAAGGCACGAATAGTGAAGATTTCAAAGCTTTCTATGTTAGTAAGAGACTATGAATTGTTCACTATAAAGCAAGGAGAGAGCATTAGTGATATGTTCACAAGATTCACAAACATCTCAAATGGATTGAAGTACTATGGGAAGAATTATTCACTTGGTGAACAAAATAGAAAGATTTTGGATGCTCTACCTAAATCTTGGCAACCAAAGACCCTTGCAATTGAAGAGTCAAAAGACTTGAAGGCTCTTCCTCTTGAAGAACTCATTGCATCATTACTCACTCATGAGATGAAGGTAAAAAAGATTAAATGATCTTGAAGATGAGGAGAAAGGGAGAAAATGAGTAGTACTTAAAGCCTCTGAGAATCAAAGTGAACAAGAGGACTCATCTAGTGATGAAGATGAAGATGGGGAAGATGATGAAATGACCATGGTAGTTAAGAAGTTCAAAAAATTCTACAAAAAGGGATTTCTCAAGAAAGGAAAGAGGCCATCCAAGAAAGGAGAAAAATCATCTTCATTGTTCAAAACTCAATGTTATGAGTGCAAAAGCACCGAACATCTTATAGCCAATTTCCCTAAAGCAATGGAGAAAGAAAGAGATGCTAAATTCAAGAAGAAGAAGTCTGTCAAGAAAGGCAAAGGATTGGTAGGCACTTGGGATCAACAAGCAAATAAGAATAGTGGAGATGACAATGATGAAAGAGCAAATGTTTGCTTCATGGCTATAGATGATGAGGTACAATATAATCCTTCAATCTACACATTGCGATGATGATATTGATGATCCTAGTGAATTGCTTGTAGATATGTATAATGAATTAAAGAAGGTTTCAAAAAAAAAAAAATAATAAATGAGATTCAAAATTGAAAATTCATTGAAGGAGAACTCAAAATTGTTTTGTGATAACAAGAAACTTCATGAATCTATTGATTGATTGAATATTGAGAAAGAAGTTTTAAAGGTTACTTTACAAAATATGTCTATGGAGAACAAATCTCTTTGCACCAAAATATATTCTTTAGAAAAAATGATTATGGATTATGAAGTGTTAAAAATAAAAGTTGATGATCTCACTCTGTGTAAAAAAATTTACAAATGGTAGAGATAATCTTGACAAACTTCTTGGTTTCCAAAGATCTGCTTTTGTTAAAAATGGTTTTGGATACAATCATGTCAACAATGCTTCAAAATACAAAAATTATTTTGTCAAAACTACATCTATGTCTATGCCTCATTCATGTTGCACATATTGTGGCAGAAATGGTCACAAGGTGACTAGGTGTTTTATAAAGAGAAAGGTTGTTAGTGGTGGTAAGACTTTTTGGAGAGCTAAGGGTACCATCACTAACCCCTTTGGACCCAAGAGCATGTGGTATCAAAAGTCACTTCCTCTCATTTGAAGTAGGTACGTACATATTCCCTTAAGATTAAATGCCACAGAGTGATTTCTTGATAGTGGATGCTCAAGGCATATGACGGGGAATGCCTCTCTCATTAGTGAACATCAAGCTATAAGCAATGGATTTGTCACGTTCGGGGACAAGAAGAAAGGAAGAATTCTTGGTGTAGGTAACATTGGTAAAGGATCTTCTCCTCTAATCAAACAAGTCTTATTCATTGATGACTTGAAATATAATTTTAGAAAGGAAGAATTCTTGGTGTAGGTAACATTGGTAAAGGATCTTCTCCTCTAATCAAACAAGTCTTATTCATTGATGACTTGAAATATAATTTTCTTAGCATTAGTCAATTATGTGATAATGGTTTCAAAGTTGAGTTTAAATGTGATACATGTACCATTCTTGATAGTGTGAGTGGGAAAAATATTTTTGTTGCAAATAGAGTTGGGAATGTATATGTTCTATATCTTGATGAACTTGTTACAAATGATGTTAAGTGTCTTGGCGTTCATGATAATGATGGTTTTCTTTGGCATAGAGGACTAGGTCATGTGAGCATGGATTTGTTGAACAAGCTTTCTGCTCAAGATTTGGTGAGAGGATTGCCAAAAATGCGTTTTGAGAAAAACCGCCTTTGTGATGCATGCCAATATGGAAAACAAACAAAAACATCTTTCAAACCCAAGAAAATGGTTTCAACATCAAAACCCCTTGAGCTTGTTTATATGGATCTATTTGGACCAATGAGGACCACTAGTCTTGGTGGTAAGAAATATGCATATGTAATTGTTTATGATTTTTCAAGATTCACTTGGGTACGCTTTCTATTTCAAAAAGATGAAGCACTTTATGAATTTGTAAAACTTTTCAAAAAAGCTTCAAACCTCCCTTGATTGCAAATTGATTTCCATTAGAAGTGACAACGGGAGAGAATTTTACAACCAAGATTTCACCAAACTTTGTGATGAAAATGGTATTGTTCACAACTTTTCGGCTACCAAAACACCTCAACAAAATGAGATAGTTGAAAGGAAAATTCATACTTTACAAGAAATGGCTAGGTCTATCCATTGTGAGAATTTTTTGCCAAAATACTTTTGGGCCAAAGCCATAAACATTGAATGCTATATTATGAATAGAGTCCTTTTGAGACCATTTTTGAGAAAAACACCTTTTGAACTTCTATTTCTTAGAACACCATCTATTGCTTATTTCAAAGTATTTGGTCATAAGTACTTCATATTGAATATGCATGATAACTTGGGAAAGTTTGATAGAAAATTGGATGAAGGCATATTTCTTGGTTATTCCTCAAACAAGAAAGCTTATAGAGTTTATAATAAAAGAACCTTACAGGTTGAGGAAACCATATATGTGAGTTTTGATTAATCTAATATCTACTTGGATAGAAAAGATGATGATGACATAGGTACATCCATGAATGAAAAACAAGCTCCTCTTCAAGCTCCAACCTTGGAAGATCATGCCAATGAAGAAGAAATGATTGAACAAGAACAAGACAATCAACCTAGTGGTGATCAAGAGCTACCTAAAGATCTAAGATATGCAAAAGGTCACCCTAAGGAGCAAATCATTGGTGATGTATCTCAAGGTGTTAGAACAAGAAGGTACTTCATTGATAATTTTGCGCTTCTATCTCAAATTGAGCCGAAAAATATTGATGATGCATTATGTGATGATTTTTGGATTGTTGTCGTGCAAGAGGAATTAAACCAATTTAAAAGAAAAAAAGTTTGGATTCTTATCCCTAGACCACATGATCATCCCGTTATTGGTACAAAATGGGGTTTTTAGAAACAAACTTAATGAATCCGGAGAAGTCGCTAGAAACAAAGCTAGACTTGTTGCCCATGGATTCAATCTAGAAGAGGGCATTGATTATGATGAAACTTTTGCTCCAGTAGCTAGACTTGAGTCTATAAGAATGCTCTTGGTATTTCTTGCTTCAAAGATTTTAAATTATCTCAAATGGATATCAAAAGTGCTTTTCTAAAAGGTTTCATTGAAGAAGTTTATGTAGAACAACCTACTAGTTTGTTCATGAAAAGTTTCCCAACCATATTGTCAAACTATCCAAAGCTTTGTATGGTCTAAAACAAGCTCCTAGAGCTTGGTATGAAAGATTAAGTGGTTTTCTTCTTTCAAAAGGATTTTCAAGAGGAAATTTGACACAACTCTTTTCATAAAAACCTCTTGCAACAATGATCTTTTGCTTGTGTAAATATATGTTGATGACATCATTTATGGAGCTACTAATGTTTTACTTTGTGAGGAATTTGCCAAGTTAATGCAAAGTGAGTTCGAAATGAGCATTATGGGAGAGCTTAATTTCTTTCTTGGGCTACAAATTAAGAAAACCAAGGATGACACCTTTATAAATCAATCCAAGTACACCAAGGAGCTCTTAAAAAGGTTTGGTATGGACCAAGAAAAATGTATAAGCACTCCAATGAGTTCATCAACCAAACTCGATAAAGATGAGAAAGGTAAAAGCATCGTCGAAAATGGTATGATTGGTAGTTCACTTTATCTTACCGAAAGTAGATAGGATATTATGTTGGTTGTATGCTTATATGCTAGATTTCAGTACTGCCCCAAAAAGTCAAATTTTGTTGCCGTGAAAGGTATTCTTAGATATTTAATTGATACACATGATTATGGTCTTTGGTTTTCAAAATCCTCCTCTTTTGACCTTGTTGCATATTCGGATGCCGACTATGCCGGATGTAAAGTCAAGCATAAAAGTACAAGTGATCATTGTCAATTTCTTGGTAGTTGTCTTGTATCATGGTATAGTAAGAAACAAGCATGTGTGTCATTGTCTATCGCCGAGACCGAATATATTGCCACCAGTAGTTGTTGTGCTCAAGTACTATAGATAAAGCACACTCTTCTTTGTTATGGTTTAGATTTCAAATGTGTGCCTATTCTATGTGATAATACTAGTGCCATAAATTTAAGCATAAATCCCATTCAATATTCTAGAACTAAGTATATAGAGATCAAACATCATTTCATTAGAGATTATATATCTAAAGATGATATTTGTTTGGACTATATGAATACAAATGATCAAATTGCGGGTATATTTTCCAAGCCTTTGGCAGAGGAAAGGTTTTTCTATCTTAAAAGAAGCTTGGGTATTGAAAAATGCAATAACAAATGTGTGTGTTGAAGTATGAAAAAAATAAGAAAAATTCAGACACAGACCTGAAAATTCAGTCGACTAAATTTTGTAATTTTAGCAACTATTAAATTGTTCAACCGCTCAAATCTCTCACTTTAAACCATCCAAATTCTCTCTCTTTTCAAAACCCACATAAATCTCTCTAGTCCAAATGCAAAATCGTCCAAGATTTCACCATTTTCTTCAAAAATCTCTTGATTTTCGTGTTCTTCATCCTTAATTGTCTCTAAAAATCATATTTTCTCTACAAAAAAACATCATGGTTCGATCAAAGAAGGGCAATGTAGCAAAAGGCAAAGGAAAAGCCAAAATGGGAGATGAAGGGCTCGTCATCAATGAGCCAAGGTGGTTTCACATTCCATAAGCAACTTTTGGAGTGGAACGATTCATCTCCACAATAGCATCCAGGGAATTCAAAGATTGGAGTAAAAGGAGTCAAAAGATCATCCCAGGCCATAGAGTGGATCTCAACAAACTCACTAATATGGGTAATGTACTCTCTCTTTTCGGTGAAATTGGTTGGGGGTAGTCTACTTGGAATCATTGAAGATTATTATCCTTCTCTAGTCTTTGAATTCTATGCAAATTTGAAAGAAGAAAGGATTGAGCATGTTGGAAATAGTATATTTCAGTGGTATCCGTCTAGAGTATCCCAAATTGATTTTCAAATTAATGATGCTCTGATGAATCATATGTGTGGAGTTGATGATAGTGGTGCTAGATATTATTCCTTGGGGCAGCATTGTTACATTCATGAGTTATTTACGAATGAAAGATTTGAAGAAGCTTTTACGAATGGTGTAAGATTTAGATCATTAAGGGAAAATTAGATTAAGGCTTTCAATGATCACTACCATGATCATTCCAAATTATGGACATAAATCAACGGTTGGGAATATGCATATGGTGGTTATGCTTGCCTTGCATGAGCATAGAAGATTAAACTTTTGATTTATGGCATTGAAGCATATGTTTAGTGCAAGGAAAACGGATAAGGCTTTCCCTATGGAAAATTATTAACAAGCGTATTTAAGCATTTCAATGTTCAACTTCCCTGAAGGGGAAGCTCTATGAAAGGTGGAGAAATCTACACAAATGATACCCTCAAAAGAATACAACTGACACTTGATGATGGTGGTATTTGGAGAACTAGAAGAGAAACCCCCTCGAAGGGAAGAGAGGGTAGAAACAAGTGAAGATGAAAAGGAGAATGAAGAAGTGGAAGAAAAAAAAGAGGATGAAGAGGAGACTTTGGCAAGGGAAACAAAGCACAAGAAGATAAATGATCTATCAAGTGAGGGGGAGCAACCTCACACTAAAAGAAGACTCTTTGAAGAAGAGGCCAACCCTCAAGCACAAGGAGGTCTTGGAAGTATGCCTAGTGAAGAAGAAGTGACTAGAGGTGACATGATAGTAGCGAAGGTGTTCCAAGAGGCCTTGACCAACCATGCTAAAGAAATGGAGAAAATGTATAAGTTCTTTGAATCCTTTGCCCCAATGGTTTTAAGCAAATTGGATGGCTTGGATACTAGAGTAAGAAGCATTGAAGAGCTCTTGAGGAAAATAAACCAAAGTGATGAGGGACCATTGATGCCTTAAGATATGGATGACAAGAATGATTAAGGAGATGATAAGGGCAAGAGAAAGAAAGATGATGACAATGAGGATGATGATGATGATAGTGATAGAAGTGATGATTAAGGAAGAAATTTTGAATTTGTGGCTAGAGAAAGTGAAAGAGATGAGGGTGCTCAAGAACCACAAGAAGGAGGAATCTAAGAAGAAAGCCTCATAGAGAAAGCCGAGATCACTACATCTGCTACATCCGTTGGACAAGGAAGGGTCAAGCATTTGGCCAAGAAGAAGGGCACAAGAAGATCTTCCCAGTTGGCTACCACTCCAAAGCCAAACTACACCGGCAAGGAGAAAGCAAGTGAGGGGCCACTTCATATATGGATTGAAGACGATGGAAAAAATTCAAGACTAAGCACTTTCTATCCTTCTCTCTCATTTCACTTATGTACTAAGCTAGTTTATGTACTTTTGTTTTATACTTGGTTAATGTATTTAGCTAGCTCATGTATTTTCAAGCTTTGAATTTCAATGTGCCTTTCTATCTCGTGTGATCTTTTGAAGCTCAATGATGATATCATAGTATTGAGAGTTTATATATTTCATATTTACTTTACTCACCTTACCCCACATTTGATTGATGACAAAAGATGGAGAAGAAGTGATTATGCAAAATGTGTACTTTGAAATTATAATGATGAATGTGTGTTGCTTATCTTATTGATGTGTGCTCATTAAAAGGGGAGATGAAGTTGATTATGTCATTTTAAGGACGATGATTATCTTGTTTTATGTATTGAATGTTTAAGATTATGAGCGTGTTTTATAGTTCATCCCCATACTTTGATGATTGTGTGATTAATTATAATCACTTATATTGCAAAATCTATCTTTTGACAACTTTGCCTATAGTTTGGACTTAAAATTTGGATGCAGGACCGAAATTCGAACGTGTGTCATGAAATTCGGATGCATCCATATTTTGTTGTCAAAAAGTGCTCATTTGTTGTTCAAATTTATTCAAATCTATTTTAATCTCTTCTACTGTGTTTGAACAACCTTAGGAAAGCTCCATTTCAATTTAAACATTCATTATGTTGGATTTATTGCAGTTTGGACTCATAGTCCACAAAAAAAATGCTTTAAGAAAAATAAGCACAATTTGAGGGGGAGCTTTGAAAACGATTTCTAATCTTTAAAACCTCTCTTAGAAGTATGTTGATGATTGCTTAAATGCTATATCTTCTTGTTTGATGGAGGGATGGAGGTTGTATAGAGGTTGGTTGGTTCATGGGCTCATTTTGAGCCATGTTTATATCATTTTGCTATAATTGATTTTCAAATGATTTTTCCTCAATTGGTATCATCTTCAAGTAGCATATGACATAAATTCTTCTCAATGCTTAAATTGTCTAAATCCATCACATTTTGCATCAAAGTTTGTCATTATCAAAAAGGGGTAGATTGTAAGTCCTAGGGGTAAATCATGTTGTTTTGATTAGTGACAAACATTGATAAGTGCAATGTCCTATGGAAATCGTATTGATTAAATCTTGATAAAGACTAATATGCTTGTATGTTGTGTGATAGGATTTTTGGATTGAGAAGAAAGCAAGTGTCATTGGCCTGAAGCCAAAAGCTCATGAACAACTCAAGTTTATCAAAATGGTTAGAGTTGATTCAAGATTGTTGAAGGCTTTGAAGACCTAGTGTAGGTTTACTATGCTTCATAGGTATATATCTTTGAAAACCTTGTACTCCTTTGTCTTTAGAATCTAAAATTGTTTTCAAGAGAGCTTCAAAATTTGTTTTAAATCACAAATGATCTCTTACAAATGCTTTTACCAGAGAAATTGGGACGACCATTGGTATGCTTATGTCCAAATTTGGTCGACCAAATTTACACTGGTAGTCTCAAAACAAAAAAATTCAGACGAATGTTTGGACGATCCTGTCCAAATTCGGTCGATCGAATTTTACTGTTACTTGCCATTACTATCCATTATTAGAATGTTGCAACCAATTTTTAAACCTTATAAAAGATATAAAATTTAGATTTTTTTGTAGTTCTTGAGCTTTAAAGATTCCTTACTCTTCCCAAAAGTTATATTTTGTCTTGTGCTATAAAGTTCAAAGTCGAGATTCCATAGACAAAAAGGTGAAAGTGTGCTAATTTGTCATCATCTACCAAAAGTGTTGGTAACTTTCTTATCTCAAACTTCATCTTCTTGTTGATATAAAATCCTTGTGTTAGGATGAACCTTGATTGTTTGTATTTGAGAAGAGATTGTGGCGTAAAACCCTAATCAACTTTGTTAAAAAGGGAAAACATTTTCAAAAATTAGCCAAAGACCTAATTCATCTCCCCTCCCCTCTTAGGTCTTTCAAAACTATCCTCCAATATGTCAGACGAGTAGATAAGTCAATATTGTATATCATTATATTATCAAAAAACACCAATACAAACTTCCCAAGGACTGTAAAGTGGTTGGAGAATTGGTAAGTCCAAATGGCATTACCTTGAATTCAAAGTGCCCAAAATGAGTGTTGAATGACGTCTTAGGGATAATCTTCCTTCAACCTAATATGGAAATAGCCTGATCTAAGGTTTATCTTTGAGAACAGTTTACCTCCATGAAGCTCGTCTAACAAATCATCCACCATGGGAATCAGAAATTTATCCTTAATTGTCAAGGTATTAAGATATCCGTAGTCAATGTAGAATCTCTAACGGTTATCTTTTCTTTTTTTACCGAAATAATACAAAATGAATGTGGACATCTACTTGAATGAATAACTCCCACTTGTAGCATTTCACTGACTTTCTTTTCTATATGAGTCTTTTGATACTGATGATGCCTATAAGATCTAAGTTTAAACGGCTTAGCCCCCTCTACCAACATAATAGAATGCTCAAGATCTCTACTGGGAGGTAGTCCCTTTGGTTTCACAAAGACATAATTAAACTCATCAAGTAAAGACTGGATTTTGGGCAAGACATCTTTTCCTAAATCCATCTCTAATGCAAAACGTAATTGTCCCAAACAAATTTTAGCTGCTCCCTCAAACCATTTGGGAAAATTCTTTGCCTCTCCGACCTTCAATTTCGCAGAACTATAACTATTTTTTATGTTGACCTCCTTCCCTCTCTTTGTGAAAGATAATTCCTCTTTCTTGTAGTCAAATGTAATAGGGCTATATTACTGCAGTCAATCAGTTCCCAAGATCATGTCACTACCCCCAGCTTCAATTCATACAAATCTAGACAGAATACTAACTCCTGCATTTGACAACTCACCCGTTGTAGACCATGGAATTCCATTTTTTCTCTCCATTGACCAAAGTGATCTGCAAAGGTTTGGATTGGCTTCTAGCCAATTTCAATTGCTTAACTACCTTCTCATCAATGAAACTGTGAGTGCTTCTAGTATCTATCAGAATTGACACTACCCTCCCCTTAATTTTTCCGAAAGTTTTGAATATTGTTCCATTAATATTCCTTGTTATAGTATGCACCTCATTAGACACTTCTTTCCCTACCAACTGCTTCCCTTCCTTGGACTCTCTCTGCAAAATGCACAACTCCTCACTTCCTTCATGTTTACTAGCACTTACTCACTACTAGCATATTTACCTCACTAAGTGCACACTTATATTGAGAAGAATATTTGTCCCCACACTTGAAGCACAATCGCAACTCCCTTCTACTCTGTATTTCCTCATCAGAAATCTTCTTAAATTTAATTGGCTCTTTGACGGACATTTTGGTGCATTGAGAAGGTTTCAGTGAGTTATAGGTTAGCGTGCTGTTAACAGTAGCCCAAGGGACCATCTTGATTTAGAAAGTCTTGAGGCATTTCTCTTGATCGAGAACTAACCTAAACATATTCTCAAGTATAAATAGTTGAAACATCGGCATTGGTCCCTTAATCTCTTCCTTCAACCCATTCAAAAACAAAAAGTGATATGTGCATACAAAAAGTGATTTTAACTCCTCAAACTTCCTCATATATTCCCTTACACTGCCTAATTATTTAAGCTTACTGAAGTCCCCAATAGCCTTTCCCATAGTCCCTACAGCAAATCTCTCAAAAAGAGCTCCTGTAAACCCTTGACAATCTGAAGTCCCATGTTCAGTAATAAAACTCTAGCACTAAATGAACACCTCTCCTCTTATGTGGATCATGAATTCGATGAGTAAAAGTATGGATTTTGTTAGCCCTAAGGGAAAATCATGTAGTTTTGATTAATGACAAATATTGATAATGACTAATATGCTTGTATATTGTGTGATAGGTTCTGTGAACTAAGAAGTATGAAGTCTCATTCTTTGAATCAAAAGTTCAAAAACAACTTCAGTTAAGCAAAATAATTGAAGTTTGAAAAATGTTGTTCTTAGATGATCTAAAGGCATTGAAGACTCGAAGTGTAGAGTGTATATTCTTAGTAGGTAAATTTCTATGTAAACTCTACACTTGTATGTCTAGGTTATCATTGAATGCATAAGAGAAAATAAAATGAAACTTATAACCTTAAAAGGCCTTGAATGAACTTTTTAATGAATGTATTGTTATTTCCAAAGATATATTTTTAGTAAATTTTATATGATCAAAGGATTTTGATTTTCAAATTTATATATGTCTAAATAAGTTTTTTATACATAACAAATGTTTTTCAAATTCATTAAAGATAAATCTCAAATGATTTTACAAAGTTTGAAATTGCTTGCAAAAAATTCGGTCGTCCGAATTTTGTAGCAAAAGTTTGCTACTATTTTTTCAGAGAAATTCGGAAGAAGATTCGGACGCAGCAGAAAAATTCGATCGTCCGAATTTTGGCCTTCAGCATGGTCACTGTTTTTCCAGAAAAATTCGGAAGAAGATTCGGACGCAGCAGAAAAATTCGATCGTCCGAATTTTCTGAAACTAACCGTTAATATCCGTTTTATGACCGTTTTAACTGATTTTTATATTCTATAAAAGCCATAAACGTGCAATATTTTGTAAGTTTTGAAATCTTGAAAACTCTAAGCATTCAAAAGCATTTAACAAACATTTCTTAAGTTCTATTATGTCTTGTGCATTCAATTGATCAATCCAAAGACATCAAAGTGTGAAGGTGCAACTTTGTGTACTATCTACCATCAAGTGGTAACATCTACACACTCTCATTTATTTATCATATTGTGTTGTTCTACTAACTCTAGCAAGGTTATCTTGATAACATAAAATCCTTTAGATAAGGGTGATCCTTGAAAGTGTGATTCAAGGTTGTTTGAGATATAAAACATTGTATTTGGTGAGCCTTGTATTGTAAGAGTTACTAGAAGAGGTTGTGAGTGTAAAACCATAGTGTGGTGAGCCTCTCTTGTAATTTGTAAACCTGAGCAAATAGTAGATTGTTTGAAATCCTTAAATGTGAGCTTAAGGTAGTGGACGTAGATCTTGAGGATCGAACCACTATAAATTGTTTGAGTTCTTTGCTATTACTTTCTTCATTGCTTTGCTATAAATTGTCTCTAATTAGCTTATATAATCTGTTCTTGATCTAAACGCGTAAAAGGCTTAAATTTGCAAAAATTAGTCAAATACCTAATTCACCCCCCTCTTAGGTATTTCAGATTTCCTTTCAGTACCCATTCCCTCTGGTTCCCTCCCTCAAATTGTGGAAAATCAATTCTAAGGAGTTTCAACCCAGCCTTATCACTTTATCCAAACTGATTACTCATCCCATCCTCAAACCACTACCCGATTGATTCCCAGGAGAACTCATTTCTACCGATCAACCCCCACCCTTCTCCACTCATTTCTTCTTAAGGAGCAAGTCCAACTTTCCCACCAATGAATCAAATATGTTGTCCAAGTCCATTTGAAGGGATGAAATCTCAATAGACCACTTTGCCAGAGTCACTCTGAGCTCATCATTTTGGACATTTTTCAACTCTGAAATTCAACGGTGGTGAATAGATCTTGATTCTTAGCGATTGGGGCGAAAATATAGGGTTCAGAATGCTGTTGTCCACTTGTTACTACCATTTGTCTGGTCCGAGAATCGATAGCTGTAATACTGAATATGCTCTGATACAAATCTAACCAATCCACAGAGAATTAGGCAAAATGAGCCAATATCATTGTTAGACTTATAGCAGAAGATAAGATTAATGCAAAAGAAGAAGAACTAAGGAAGAAGAAGACTCAACTCATAACTAATTCTTCAACCAAATCAGAAAATATTTATAGTTTGAAAAATTAAATGTCAGTCGTTTGATCTAACTAAACAATCTCCACTATAAAAAATCATAATCAGATGCCAGTTTTAATCTAACCTTCGAATCTTGATAAAAGCAATTCTCCCCTTAATTACTTCCTAACAGTAATAACTAACATTCCAATAAAGATCCAGTTTCACAAATTTTCAATTCTAGTATGGTTCTGGTTATGATTCTGATTTTGCTGGTTTCTAGTTATGATTTTACGATTAATATTTTGCATTTATCCAATTTTGATTTTGCAATTTTATAATTTCAATCCAAAACCAAGAAGCAAGAATTGTAATATACGATTACAAAAGTAAAACAATATAGAATTAGAACCGAAAATAAAAATTGAAATCGTAAAGACCCCTACTTTCTCACCTGTTGGTCCACTGGGTTCCTCTCCAATTAGCTTTTGTCATTTACATTTAGTTCTTTTCATATACCATGTAAATCATTCATATGATTTCAAGGATCTACTATTCATACTTCAGGCTGCTTTTACTTTAGTTTTAGCATTTATTAAGGAAACATTGTTTTGTGGATTAGCTAATCCCATACTCTTCATACTAGTCATAGTACCATTATATGCTGACTTGGATTTATTTTCTAGTTTGACATGTTGAGTGCTTGAGCTTTGGTCAAGACAAGTCTGGGTTCCTGAGCAATGGATGGGTTTACTTTTCTTTTCTGCGTTGTCGTATTTATATTTCATTATTTATAATGCATTAGATATGGAAAACTTGACATAATTTTTGAAGGTATACTAAATAGTATTTATATTTCTTTATTTATCACACACTGAAGTTGGAAATATTTTCTATTCTTCTTTCGGTCCTAAAACAAATACATTGTGGATATTTTCTTCTTTGTTCTGAAAAGACACATAGTCATGTCTTTTGATGTGTAGATCTTGAATGAATTGGTCCCATCCTTCATGGATTATAAAGGAATTACCGATATTTTTTACCATTACTTGCCATGAATTTCCTTCTATGTCTTTGAGAAAAATAACCAGTGGCATCATATTTTGCTTGTTCTTATTATCTTCGTTTCCAATTGTATTTGGTTTTAGTGTTGTGATAGTCTCTTAAAATTTCCAAAATAATAAAACATTTATTAATAGTTAAGTGTGTGACAATAGTTTAAAGTGATTAGATTGAATGATGTGGCAAAAGGTTGAACATATTTTTCAAAGGAATTGAATTTCCTTACTTGTTTGGGATTTCTAACTGACATTGTGATGGTTAATGCAATTTTGACAGATAATTTTTCTGCAAATGGATTAGTTAATAATTAATAAGAATAGAACTTTATACAAAGTCAATAGCAGAAGCAGAAACAAATATTGCAATTGTCAAAAGGCCTTGCGTAAATGCTATTCAAAGAAGAGTAGAAGAATTCATAGTTTGATGTGGATGTTTAACAAGGAAAATAATATAATGTCTACTTTTGCAAGCTTTTAAAAATATCTGCTATTGATTGGAATTGTTTGTATTGCGGGTAGTGCATAGACTATAATTCTTTGAATCTCTTCATTATTGACTTTTGAACCCTTTGTTTTTGTTGCTGCTTCTTCCATTTTTTGTTTGCCTTTTCCTTTTGTGTCTTCTATTTTCTTTTTCTTCATAGAGTGTTGAGGCTCTTCAATATGTATTCCTCTTGATGCCTCCTCTTGATGCCTTTGTAGTGTAGTTGACAGTGTTGTTAGTCTTTCTTTTTCTGTCCAGTCATCTTGCAAGAGTTCAACTTCATTTCTTCTTCTTTTGGTTTTTCTATTTCCGATAGTTCAACTTCATTGGTTAGTTTTGCTGCATGGATTCTTACTGTGTTGGTTTATTCTATTGGGCAGTTGCTACTTTCAATTGGTTTGAATGGAACTTTTTTTCAATAAATTTGCTCCATAATGGTAGATGTGATAAGTTTAATCATCACCATATGGTTCAAAGGCTATGAAATCTCCTTTAACTACTTCATTGTCATTGACAATTGTTTTTCCAACCATGGTCGAGTAAGAATTTATTCATTGCTATAATTTTGCTGAAGTTTACATTTGTATTGATGAGGAAAATTGATTTTGGCATAATGTTATTTCTGTAATGTGTGTAGGATATTGGAGAGGTTGAAAATATAGATACTGTATATTATTTTCTAACATGAAAAGTGAAAGACCAAAGAGGGGGGGGGGGTAAATTAAGTCTTTGGCTAATTTTCAAAAACATTTTATGTTTTATGAACTTGGTTTGGAAAGATTATATTCAATTGCTTTAATTAGAATGTGATGAACACAATGCCAAAGCAATAAACAATGAAGAGCAAAGAACACAAGCAATTTATAGTGGTTCGATCTCTTCAAGATCTACATCAACTACCTAGAGTCTACACTCAAGGATTTCAATCAATCCATTATATGCTCAAATTCAATCAATTACACAAGAGGCTCACCCTATAAGGATTTTACACAAACAACCTCTTTTGCAATGCTATAAACAAGGTTCACCATACCACAAGGATTTTATATATAAAAACAACCTTGAATCAACACCTCAAGGATCACCCTTACCAAAAAGAATTTATGTTACAAGATAGCCTTGTATTGAGCAAGTAGATAACAATATTAAATAGAGATTAGATGAGATATTACAACTTCTTGGTAGATGATTACACAAGTTAGCACAACTTCACCTTGTTGTCTTTGGCATCTAGAATAATCATATGAAAGCACAAGATAAAATAGAGCTCTAAAGATTTCAAATGATTTTAGAATGTTAGGATTTTTCAAGTGTTCTAAAGTTTAAAAAAAATCTGGAGTTTATGGCTTTTATAGATTTTAAAAATTAATTCCAACAATCATAAAACGGCTAGTTTCTGAGGAGTTCGGACGACCGAACTTGATCCTCTATGTTCGAACTATCGTCCGAACATTACTGTGACTTGCTGTCTGGGAAAGTTCAGACAACTAAACTTTGCCCATTGCTTTTGAACTTGCGTCCGAATTTCTCTGGAAAAACAGTAGTCATGTTCACAGTTTGGTCCGAACTTGCGTCCGAACTATTCAAACTTTGTCAAAACATTTGAAAATCAACCTCAATAAGTTTGAAATCATTTTGTACTAAAAGATAAGTTATAGTCATGTTCACAGTTTGGATGTCCGAACTTGCATCCGAACTGTTCAAACTTTGTCAAAACATTTGAAAATCAACCTCAATAAGTTTGAAATCATTTGTACTAAAAGATAAGTCATATAAAATCTTTTGAACTCAAAGACCGTTACCAAAGCACTTGATCATTCAAAGTTTACTGAAAGCCATTTAAGGTTCAAAAATAAGTTTTGTGCTCTCTTATGCATTCAATAGATTCCAAGAACAAGACGTGTAGGGTTTACAAGAATATACCTATTAAGCAAGTGTAAACCTACAATAGAGTTGTCCTTAGCACTTTTAGCTCCAAGGCAATGATAACTCTTTGCTTCTTAATCCAAAAGTCCTATCACACAAATAGCATATGAATTAGTCCATATCAATGTTTGTCATTAATTAAAACTAATCAAAACTACATGATTTACCCTTAGGGCTAACAATCTCCCCCTTTTTGATGATGATAAACTTTGATGCAAAATGTGATGGATTTAAATAATGTAGTACAAAGAAGCATTAATGTCAACGATAAACAATAACCAATTTAGTACTTTGACATTCGAATGGTTCAATATGAGCCTATGACCCAACTAACCTCTATTTACCCCCTTCCTTCCAACAACTAGAATAGAAGATATAGCATTTAAGCTTTAAGAAAGCTTCTAGGAGAGGTTTTAAAGATCATAAAAGATTAAAAATGCTCCCCCTTAGATTGTGCTCATTTTTCAACAAGTTTGGACTTGAGATGTTATGGATCCGAATTTTGAAATTCCAAGTCCGAACTATAAAATATGTCAGATGAAAGCTGCAATTTTTGAAAAAAAGTTTTCCTAAGGTTGTTCAAATATGATAGGAAAGATTGAGACAGTTTTCAAACAATTTGAACAACATAAGAACATTTTTGGCAAGAAAGTTTGGATGCATCCGAACTTTTGGTCTGTATCAGAACTTCAAGTCTGAACTTTTGGTATTAAGTTTGAAAAAGATGATTTTACATTTTCAAATGAACTATAGAAGTACTCAAATATGTATAATCACAATGGCACTTAATTTAGCTTTGCAAAACCACAAAACTCACACATTCAATTGTTTTCATGAAATATCCCAAAATCACAAGTCAAGTCAAGAATTAAGATCAAGCTTTCAAAATCTCAACTCAACCATATTTCAAATAATACAACACATACAACACATTCAATTTTGAATTCCAAATGCAGCCAGCCAAAGTATAACATAGTTTACACATAACACATAGCACATTTTGTCATCATTCTTTCTCCCCCTTTTGTCATCACTCAAAGATGGGGTTAACGAAAATGAGACAACATTATCACAATTATCATGTATCACATATAAGCATTATATTGACAATTTTCAAGTAGGGCCAACATTTAGCAAATCTCAAGTCAAATAATTAATATCTCAACAACAATAAGCAACATGTAACAGTTTAGCACATTCTTGGAAATCAACTTCTTCTCCCCTTTCTAGCAGCAATTAAACCTGGGGTGATCAAAGTATCATTAACCAAAGAAGCTCTCAACACTAATGTTTCATCATTGAGGTCCACAAAAACTATTACAGAAAAAGACAAGGAAATTACATAAATTTGATGACAAGTATGATGTCATCCACATAAATTTGTACAAGTAAGAGATCATTATTGCAAGAGGATTTTATAAATAGTGTTGTGTTAACTTTTCCTTTTGAAAATCCTTTTGAGAGAAGAAATCCACTTAATCTTTCATACCAAGCTCTAGGAGCTTGTTTCAATCCATATAAAGCTTTGGTTAACTTGAAAACATGGTTAGGAAACTTTTCATGAGTAAAACAGGGTGGTTTTTCCACATAAACCTCTTCCTCAATAAAACCATTTAGGAATACACTTTTGACATCCATTTGAAATAGTTTAAAACCTTTAAAACAAGCAAAAGCTAAAAGGATTCTTATGGATTCAAGTCTAGCTACGGGAGCAAAGTTTCATCATAATCAATGCCTTATTCTAGTTCATTTAATTTGTTTCTAAAAACCCATTTTGTACCAATTACAGAATGATCAAGAGGTCTTGGATTCCAAACTTTGTTTCTTTCAAATTGATTTAGCTCCTCTTGCATAGCAATAATTCAAAAATCATCACACAAGGCATCATCAATGTTTTTAGCTCAATATGAGATAAAAGAGCAAAGTTGTAAATAAAATACCGCCCTGTTTTAACTCCTTGGGATACATCACCAATGATTTGCTCCTTAGGGTGGCCTCTTGCATATCTTAGATCTTTTGGAAACTATTGGTCACTACTAGGTTGGCCATCTTGTTTTTGCTCTATTATTTCTTCTTCATTGGCATGTTCTTCCAAAGTTGGTACTTGAGGATGAGTTTGATTATCAATCATTGAGGTACCAACATCATCTTCATTTCTTCTTTCAAGGTAAATATTAGATTCATCAAAGGTCACATGAATGGATTCCTCAACACATAATGATCTTTTATTATAAACTCTATAGGCCTTTTTATTTGATGAATAACCAAGAAATATTCCTTCATCTGATTTTCTATCAAATTTTCCCAGGTTATCATGAGTGTTCAAAATAAAGCACTTACAACCAAATACCTTAAAATAGACAATTGAAGGAGTTCTACCAAATAAAAGTTCGAAAGGTGTTTTTCATAGAAAAGATCTTAAAAGAACTCTATTCATTACATAGCAAGCAGTGTTTATAACTTCGGCCCAAAAATATTTTGGTAATGAGTTTTCACAAAGCATTGATCTAGCCATTTCTTGTAAAGTTCTATTTTTCCTTTCAACAACACCATTTTGTTGGGGTGTTTTGGAAACTGAAAAATTGTGTGTAATACCATTTTCATCACAAAATTTTGTAAAGTCTTGACTACAAAATTCTCTTCCATTGTCACTCCTAATAGAGATCAATTTGCACTCAAGAGATTTGGACCTTTTTGAAGAGTTTAACAAATTCATGAAAAACTTCATCCTTTTGAGCTAGAAAGATCACCCATGTAAATCTTGAGAAATCATCAACAATCATATGCGCATATCTTTTACCACCAAGACTAGTGGTCCTCATTGGTCCAAACAAGTCCATAGAACAAGTTCAAGAGGTTTTGATGTAGAGACCATTTTCTTTGGTTTGAAAGATGTTTTTTATTGTGTTCCATATTGACAAGCATCACAAAGACGAGTTTTATCAAAATGCATTTTAGGTAGTCCTCTAACCAATTCTTGTGAAGAAAGTTTGTTCAACAAGTCCATGCTCACATGACCTAATCTTCTATGCCATAGATATCCATCATTATCATGAATGGCAAGACATTTAATATCATTTGCAACAAGTTCATCAAGATATAGTGCATAAACATTTCCAACTCTATTTGCAACAAAAATAGTTTTACTACTTACACTATCAAGTATAGTACAAGTGTCATATTTAAATTAAACTTTACAACCATTATCACATAATTGACTAATACTAAGTAGATTATACTTTAAACCATCAATAAGTAGTACTTGCTTAATGAGAGGGAAAGAACCTTTACCAATGTTACCAATTCCAAGTATTCTTCCCTTCTTCTTATCACCAAATGTGACAAAATCTTCACTTGTTGCTTGAAGTTCACTAATAAGTGAGGCATTTCCTGTCATGCGTCTTGAGTAGCCACTATCAAGAATTCACTTAGTGGTGCTTGATCTTGGAGCAAATCGGACCTACACCAAAGTTGAGAAAGTGACTTTTGGTACCCACATTTTCTCGGGTCCAATGGGTTTAGTGATAATTCCTTTGACTCTCCAAATGGTTTTAACACCATTTTCTATTTTTCTTTTCACATAATATTTCGAGACTTTGTGTCCATGCCTACCACAATACGTGCAACATGTATGAGGCATTGGAATAGAAGTGGCTTTAGTAAAGAAGGTTTTGTATTTTGGAACATTATTTTCATGAATGTAGCCAAGACCATTCTTTATACAAGAAGATCTTTGAGATCCAAGTAATTTGTCAAGATTTTCTTTTCCATTTATAAATTTTGCAATGCATAATGTAAGAGCATCAACTTTCCTTCTCAACATTTCATGATCACTAAGCATTTTTTCTAGAGAAAAGATTTTTGTACAAAGATCTTTATTTCAAGAGATATGTTTTGTAAAGCTACATTTAAAATTTCCTTTTCAATATTTAAGCAATTAATATATTCAAGAAAATTTCCATTTTCATAACATAATTTTGAATTTTCATTCAATAACTCATTAATTTTTGTTTTCATTTCCTTATTCCTTTTTGAGGCCTTTTTTAATTCTCCATACATTTCAACAAGTAATTCACTAGGATCAATATCATCATCTATTGCCATAAAGCATATGTTGGCTTTTCCTTCACTGTCATCTTCACTTTCTTGTTGGTCCCAAGTACCAGCAAGTCCCTTTCCCTTCTTGAGAGATTTCTTTTTTGAGTTTGATGTCTCTTTCCTTTTCCAAAACTTTGGGACAATCGGCAATGAGATGTTTGGTGCTCTTTCATTCAAAGCATAGAGGTTTGAATGATGATGACTGTCCACTTTTCTTGAGTGGCCTTTTTCCTTTCTTGAGAAATTCCTTTTTATTGAATCTCTTGAATTTTCTTACTGCCATAGCTATCTCCTTATCTTTACTATTTCCATCTTCATCACTTGATGATTTCTCTTGTTCACTAAGACGATTGGAGGTTTTATGTACGACTCCCTTTCTTCCCTTCTCTTCATCTTCAATATCATTCAATCTCTTGACCTTTATTTCATGTGTAAGTAGTGATCCGATAAGCTCTTCAAGTGGAAGAATTTTCAAGTCTTTTGATTCCTCAATGGCAAGAGTCTTCGGTTGCCAAGACATTGGTAGAGCATCCAATATCTTTCTATTTTGTTCTCCAATTGTGTAATTCTTCCCATAGGCTTTTAGACCATTGGAGATGTTAGTAAATCTTGTGAACATATCACTAATATTCTCACCTTGCTTCATGGTGAATAGCTCATAATCTATTACAGCATTGCAAGCTTTGACTCCTTTACTTGATTTGTTCCTTCATGTGTTACTTGAAGTAGTCTCCACATATCATGAGCGGTGTCTCATCCACTAACTTGATTGTATTTGTAAGACCTAAGAGGGGGGGGGGGTGAATTAGGTCTTTGGCTAATTATCGAAATCTTTTTTTCTTTTTGCAAATCCTTTGCCTTAATAAACGCTCTTCTTTAAATTCACAAACTTCAAGTTATATGTGATTTGATGATTAATACAAGATTATCAAACTATAAGACCACAACCAATTAATCAAGAACTAAGCATAAATAATAATCACAAGTATGTAACCAAGTAAAGCAATAAGAAAATGAACACACGATTTATAGTAATGAACACACGATTTATAGTGGTTCGATCTCTCCAAGATCTACATCCACTACCTTGAGTCCACACTCAAGGATTTCAACCAATCCACTATATGCTCAAATTCAACAATTACACAAGAGGCTCACCACACAATGGTTTTACACTCACAACCTCTTTTAGTAATTATACAAACAAGGTTCACCCTTCCACAAGGGTTTTATATCCAAAGACAACCTAAAGACTAATCTAATCAAAGGCTCACCCACACAATGGGTTTTACACCACAACCTTGATTAATCTAGTCTATGGCTCACCCTAACACAAAAGGGTTTTATGTCTAAAGATAACCTTGCAATGAGCTAGTAGAAAAACAGAATTAAATAAGGAATGGAGTTTGGATATTACCAACACTTCTTGGTGGATAATTACAATTGCTAGCACCACTTCACCTTTGCCTTTGGAATCTTGAATGTACACCTTTGAGCACAAGGCAATTTGAGAGCTTTTCAATTTAATTTGATGTAAAACAAGTTAGAGCATGTAAGATTTTTTAAGTTCAAAGTTCTTCTAAAAAATCTTGAGTTTATGGCTTTTATAGAATTCAAAAATCAGTTTAAACAGCCATAAAACGGCTAGTAACGGCTAGTTTCAAAAAATATTGTTCATATAAATAGTGGTACTGTTCATGCACTGTTCATCTGAACAGTGGCACTCTTCAGTCACTGTTCATGAACTATTCACAAAATTCGGACGACCGAATTTTTCTCCATGCGTCCGAATCTTCTTCCGAATTTCTCTGAAAGAATACTAGGTACTGTTCACGTAAATAGTGTTACTGTTCACAGTTCAGAAAAATTTCGGCTGACCTAATTTGCATCCGAATTTTTCAAACTTTGTCAAAACATGTTTAAATCAATTCAAACAAGTTGAAAAACATTCTAGCCTCAAAGATAAGTCATTAAAGATCTTTTATGTGCAAAAACCATTTATGAAAACTTGATAATTTAGGTAAGTTCAAAACCATTGAAACCATTTAAATCAAGTTTTGTGCTCTCAATTGCAATTCATAGATTCCAAGGCTTAAGAGTGTAGGGTTTACAAAGGTTACCTATTAAGCACATGCAACCTACACTTCATGTCTTCAAAGCCTTCTAACATCTTGAACAAACTCTTCAATCTTCAATCACTTTGACATATTGGAGTTGTTCTTGCATTTTAGCTTCAAGGCAATGAGACTTCATACTTCTTAATCCAACAATCCTATCACACAAATGACATGCATATTAGTCCTCATCAATATTTGTCATTAATCAAAACTACATGATTTGCCCTTAGGGCTAACAGTATTCACTCACATCTAGTGCACAGCTCAAAATATTCATGGCTTGGTAATTTAATGTCATCTTCTTTGAGTCACCTTCATCAAATTAGTTCATAGACTTTGGCTCTTTAGTAACTCCATCAGCTCTCATTTTCATTGATATGTAACGACCTTTCTCAACAATATTCCACAAATCAAAGTTAATAAAACAAAAATATATCTTAATTCTTCCAAAATGTATAATTTGTTCCATCAAATAAAGGTGGTCTATTTGTGGAAGAACCTTCCAAATAAGGTAAGTTTGAAACATTAGCCATAAGATTTTAACTTCTAGGTTGTCAAACCACACAAAGAAGCCCTTGCTCTGATACCAATTGAAAGACCTAATGGGGGTGAATTAGGTCTTTGGCTAATTTTCGAGAACTTCTTCTGTTTTATGCACTTGGTTTGGAAATATTATATTCAATTGCTTTAATGAGAATGTGATGAACACGATGACAAACCAATAAACAATGAAGAGCAAAGAACACAAGTAATTTATAGTGGTTCAAACTCTTCAAGATCTACATCCTCTACCTTGAGTCTACACTCAATGATTTCAACCATCCTCTATATGTTCAAATTCAATCAATTACACAAGAGGCTCATCCTACAAGGATTTTACACCAACAACTTATTTTGCAATGCTATAAACAAGGTTCACCCTGCCACAAGGATTTTATATCTAAAAACAACCTTGAATCAACACCTCAAGGATCACCCTTACCAAAAGGATTTTATGTTACAAGATAACCTTGTATTGAGCAAGTAGATAACCATATTAAATAGAGATTGGATGAGATATTACCACTTTTTGGTAGATGATTACACAAGTTAGCACCACTTCACCTTGTTGTCTTTGGAATCTTGAATAATCACATGAAAGCACAAGATAAAAGAGAGCTCTAAAGATTTCAAATGATTTTAGAATGTTAGGATTTTTCAAGTGTTCAAAAGTTACAAAAAATTTGGAGTTTATGGCTTTTATAGATTTTGAAAATCGGTTCCAACAGTCATAAAACGGCTAGTTTCTGAGAAGTTTGGACGACTGAACTTGATCCTCTGCGTCCGAACTGTCATCTTAACATTACTGTGACATGCTATATGGGAAAGTTCGGACGATCGAACTTTGCCCCTTGCATCCGGACTTACGTCCGAATTTCTCTGGAAAAATAGTAGTCATGTTCACAGTTTGGACGTCCGAACTTGCGTCTGAACTGTTCAAACTTTGTCAAAACATTTGAAAATCAACCTCAATAAGTTTGAAATCATTTTGTACTAAAAGATAAGTCATATAAAATCTTTTGAACTCAAAGACCGTTACCAAGCACTTGATCATTCAAAGTTTACTCAGTCATTTAAGATTCAAAAACAAGTTGTGTGCTCTCTTATGCATTCAATAGATTCCAAGAACAAGACGTGTAGGGTTTACAAGAATATACCTATTAAGCAAGTGTAAACCTACGCTAGAGTCTTCAAAGCCTTCAATCCATAGGACATGCTCTATATTCTTGATCCTTGAGAGTACTAGAGTTGTCCTTAGCACTTTTAGCTCCATGTCAATCATAACTCTTTGCTTCTTAATCCAAAAATCCTATCACACAAATAGCATATGAATTAGTCCATATCAATATTTTTCATTAATCAAAACTAGTCAAAACTACATGATTTGCCCTTAGGGCTAACAAAAAGGTATTGAATATGTATTTGAGGATGTATTTTAAGTAAAAGAATTATCGGTAAGGTAATTGTCATCTTCAATATAAAGCAAGAATCTATATCGATAGTAGTATGACATTCTATAAAAAGTTTTGAATTCTATGTAACTCTACAAAATATGTAGACTAACATGTTTTCAGTGATATTTAGGGCATGTTTTCGTTGAGGTAATAAGAGGTTATGGTCCTAACATGTTAATAGAAAATGGTTAACTTAATTAGAAAGCAATAACAAATGATTTTGTTTGTTATTGTTTGTAATATTCAACATACTAAGATTAAGTATTGTTATTGAAAGTTTTTGTGGGGAAAGAAATCATATTTCACATAAGAAAGAAAAGAAAAACTACATGTAATATCTATAAACAGGAGTTGATATTGAAATTCCATAGTAAAAATAGATAAAATATAAACAGTAATAAGCATGAAACTAAGGACAAGTAGAATTGTTGAAGGCTTTATAAAGGAGTTTTCAATTTGAGAGAGCAAATTGCAAATAACTGAAAATTTTGGTACATTGTTATTAAAATGATGCCATTAATTTAATAACATATTATGGGTGAATGAAAAGGGATCATAGATGAAGGTAAATTCGCCTAATATTAATATTGTATTAATGAATTGAATCATCAACAAATAAGAAAATAGACCGAATTACAGCAGTAATAAGGGTAACTGACTTTAGTTCATGTTGAATTAGTCAAGTAATATTTATTCAAGAACAAAATATAATTGCATACATGAAATTTTCAATTAAATTTGAGTATGGATTAATTTAGGTAACTAATGAATTTAGAATTCTTCACATTCTATGTTCAATTACAAAGTACAATTAACTTAATAATAAGAGAAAGTAGAATGGAAGAAAAAACTGCTTATTAATTCGAGTCATGGTTATTCATACATGAGTGATTTGCAGTAGGTTTTGAATTCTACACAATCTTTGGTACAATTTGTTACTTTGTTAGGGTTTATGGTCTAGGTTTTGTGGTGGGTTTTCAAGGAGGTTTTTGTTGGTTGAAGATGGTAGTGGGATTCATTGAAGAAAGGAAGAGGTTGTGTTATTCTTTTTAAAGGAAAAATAGCATCAAATGTTTATGGGTTGTGTCTGTTTTGATTTTTTGATGGGCTTTGGGGGTACATTTGATTATTTGGCTATTTTCTTTTTTATTTTTTGTGTTAGAGATATTGCGCGAGAGGCCTATTATATCATGTACATTGAATCTCGACATTTATTTAATTTTTTTCCTCTGGCGTAGGCTTCTAACATTTCTTACAATGATGGAATGTAATTAGGAGCTTCTTTTTCTTTCTTTTTGTATCATCTTCTAAATCAATTTCATGGGTTTTGGCAGAAGACTTTAGCTATTGTTAACTTTTGAAATGGATCCTTTACAATTGCTTCTATTTACGGAGGTATATTTATTTTGAAAATTTTTTTGTTCTTGGAATTTATTATTGTGCGGATATTTTTGTGTTTTATGGAATTGAAAAGAGTTGGGTTTTTTGGGGAGATGTATGTTGGAGTTTTGCAAGGAAGAGTCGCAAGGTTGATTGTATGGGATTTAATGTGGGTAAGGATTGAATGGTTATTTTCATTGATACATTTAAATTGGTTAAGTAATACATTTAAATTTGTATATATTTGTTATTTTATCTAGATACAGATTTTAACATTTATTGAATTAATTATTTTCTTCTGAATTTTGTACTAAAAATTGTGTTCAATTATGTAATTAGATATGTTAATAATTTTTTTATTATCTGTCTCTTTGGTTTCTATAAATTTTTATCTATTTTCTGTCAAAATTGTGTATATATAGTATAGTATTCATTATTTTTGAATCATTTTGATTTAGTTACAATTGAGACTTACCATAGTCTTAAACAAAAGTATCAATTGATTTGGAAACCTAAATTCTATCAATTTATCTTGCAGTCAGTTTTGCTTACCTTAGTTGATTTGCAAGATGGGAAGAGCCATTATGCAATTCCTGATAAGCATTCTGATACAGTACTAATGGTTTTGAAATCTAGTTCTAAGGAATTTCTTGAGTTTTTGGAGATCTTTATTTCTCATTTTGTCCTTCTCAATAGGCATGTAGACTGTAAATGTTGGATTGAAACTCACCCTTGGGTTGCTGATGAGGTAGAGATGGAGTTCTTTTTTAGTATTCTAATTTTGAATGAATATTTCTTAGCTCTAGAGAGACAGAGAGGAAAATGCAATCATTTTGAAGTTCTATGAACCTTTAGTTGTTGTAGTATTGGAAGCATCATCTCTTTTAGGTGTTCATCCTATTTTATTTAAGGAGTATGATGGAAAGTAGAAGTTAAAATTGGCTAGTTATTCAGAGAACAACTTCTGTCATACCATCATAAGAAGCATGCAGTTGTCTTTTCAAGCATTAGTGATGGGTAGCAAATTGTTGACGCATATCATAGATCTTCTAGAACATTTGGTCTAAAAGTTAAGATATCACAATTTGAGGGTTCTACGAGTTCCAATGCTAAGTAGATATTATATAAAATAGTTTCATTTTTTATTAGGGTTGGTAAATGAGAACACATTTTTTTTTTTACTTCTGCTAACTTAATGCTTCTTCATATGACATGCTTTCTGCAAATATATTACGCAATTAGTACAAAATTTGAATTCAACTTCTATAAATTTAATGCTTAGTTATGAAATCCTGTTGTAAACAGAATTTTAAGAATCAAAGTAGGAGAACTTGCATTGTACTTCTATGAGCTTAATGGTTGTTCATATAAAATGTTTTGGGAAATTAATTGAATAAATCAATACTAAATTTTCATTTGATTATGCTTTCTTTCAATATTTTATAGGATTTTTTCCTATAATATTTTGCAACATTCATACCTTATACATTATATAACAAGAGTCTTATGTTATATGTTGCATACAATATTATGTTTAGCTTAAATTAATTATCAAAATCTTTTATCATTAAGGAATTCATATCTTAACAATTGTCCTAGCTCTACTATTTGTAGATTATGTGACATTCTACAAAGTAACCAATACTCAAAGTAACTAAAATTAGCAATGAAATTTAAATGACATAATCTATGGTTAAAATTATCCTTATTCTATTATAGAATTTTATGAGGTTTTTTTAGCTATAACATCTCACAACATTCATATCTTATACATTACATATCAAAAGTCTTATGCTATATGTGACATATGGTATTATATTTAATAAATCTTTTTTTATAAGAAATTCACATATAACCAAAAGCTGCATTAGAAGTGATTCAAAAAGTGCCATTTTCTTTTTATAGAAAGACAAAAGAATGCATACTTCTCAAAAAAGACCAAAAAATAGTCGATGATAATTATGTATTGATTTTAATTGCATACAAGAAAATGTTGAGATTTGTTATGTGCTTCACCATTTTCAATGTGCTCATTAGCTTCTTCTTCATTTTGCTGCAAAAATGTTACTTGGCATTCACGATTAAAGCAAATGACATAATATCATGACAAAGTATTTTACAACTTATGATCATGAATCTTAGTTTTAAAATCTCTTCAATTCATTATGTTCTTTGTTAAGAAGTTTAGCCTAAAAATACTCTTTGCACGGTTTTTCTTATATAATGATTCTCCATTCTAAGTCACTGAATACATATCTGTTTAACTTACAAAAATCATCTAAAAATTTTTGTATGGGGAACAATTAATATAAAGTATGCAGAGGTCAATGCTCATGAGGAAATGTTGGAACAATGGAAATTCATAACCAATACTATGTCTGTATGTATGTCTCTCTCTATGTTTGCTTTTGTACAGAAGAACTAATGATAGAATTCAACTATTATGACAAAATGATAAAGTTAGAAACTTTTACCCAACATCCACTCATAGAAAAATCATAGATTGTAGGCTTCACATAATAAAATAGAGAAACTAACACATGAGCTTGCGTTGAAACACATTATTTCATAAATGAAAGTGTGTTAAAATATTTAAATTGCTTTCGTACCTCTATCTTGTATGGAATATCTTCCATGCGTTCCTTGAAATATGGATAGGTAGTATAAAAAACACTCTTTATTGGTTGTTCCTCGTTCTCAACAATGAAAATGAAGTTTTCTGGAATTTTTATCCATGTGGCTTCTATTTCATCCCCTCTTGGCTTTGCGTCTACAATTCCATTTCCAATTTTTCAAAAGCTAATTTGAAAATTTTGCAACAACATTTTTCTTAGATGTGTCACTTTCAAAATTTTCTTACAGTCTCATGTTCTGTATAAGCATCATAGCTACAAAAGGCCGTCGAGTAGATATTATACTTTCTTCACTCAATCAATCACCATTATGGGAAAACTGTGAACAATGAAAATGAAGTTTTCTGGAATTTTTATCCATGTGGCTTCTATTTCATCCCCTCTTGGCTTTTCGTCTTCAATTCCATTTCTAATTTTTCAAAAGCTAATTTGCAAATTTTGCAACAACATTTTTCTTAGATGTGTCACTTTCAAAATTTTCTTACAGTCTCATGTTCTGTATAAGCATCATAACTTCACATTTTTCCCATAATGGTGATTGATTGAGTGAATAAAGTATAATATCTACTCGACGGCCTTTTGGAGCTTCAGGTAGTATCTGTTGAATGTCTCCTCCTACTAATATTGTTTTCCCACCAATATGTTTTTTAAAGTTCTATCAACTATTCGAAAAACATATCTAGAAATCACTGGAGTTTCATCCTATATTATTAATAATGACTTCTTAATTAACACAACTAATTGAAAATTTGCTCTGATTGAGCATGTGGATTCTTCATATATGAATAACAAAATTTTGAATCAACCGTGTGCAGTTCTTCCTCCTGGGAGGAGCAATGCTGCAATTCCTAAAGTATTTCTTTTTGTAAATATCACAATAGTTGTTATGAATTTTATACTTTTATGAAGTAATGAGTTCTAAAATTGATACCTGAAGAAGCCAATGCCAGAACAAATTTAGACTCAGATCTAAGTTTGTTGATTATGGTTTTGTAATTCAATACTTTTCCTACACCATCGTAATCATACAAAAAGAATAATTTGCTGTTCTTTCTATTTACAGCTTCCAAAACTTTTTAATATACACTTTTCTATTCTGAAGTCAATTCGGAAATCAAGACATTAAGTTCCATTTATAATGCATCCATATCATACATAACTTCTTTAGGTATAAATCTCTTCTGTAAATCCTTGAGAATTTCCTTTCAGAATTAGCATTCCCTGAATATCTTTGAAAGACCTAAGAGGGGGGAATTAGATCTTTGGCTAATTTTCAAAAGTTTTTCCCTTTTTGAAAACTTGGTATAAGATAAGTAAAACTTCAAATATTTTTGAAACCTTGAAAGTAGATGAAAAAATATACGAACAGTTTAAGAAACACAATAAATGAAAACAACTTATCAATGGGAATCAAATGAGATCAACAAGAGAACGAGTAAAGTAAGCAGTATAAAGAACACAATCAATTTATAGTGGTTTGACACTTCAAGATTTATATCCGCTACCTTGAGCACATTCAAGGATTTTCACCAACTCAACTATGAAAATAGTTAATATAAATGAACAAGAGTTTCACCCCACAAGGGTTTTACTCCACAACCTCTTTTCAACACAAGAATTAAGGTTCAGCCTATCTAAAAGGGTTTTACATCTTCAAGATGATAAAACAAGTACATGAGAGAATAAAGAAAGATATTATTACCAATAACTTGGTGGATAATGACATATGCCAGCACCACTTCTCTTTCTTGCCTTTGCAATCTTGAATAGTTACATGTAGCACAAGACAAAAGATCACTCTTTGATGTTCTATAGATGTTGGAGTATAAAGCTTCTCCAAGCATTCAAAAGTCATGAAAAATCTGAAGTTTATGACTTTTATAAGGTTTGAAATTCAATTGCAACATTCAAATAAATGCTAATAACAGTGCAATTCAATCGATCGAATGTGAACTTCTATTTCCGAATTGGTTTGAATTGGTTGTCTGAACTTACTATGCACTAAACTATCCAAAAAAATTTGGTCGACCAAATTGGGACCTTTGCATCCTAATTGGTGGTCGGAATTTCACAAGAAATTTTGCAACCAAGACATAGTTTGGACGTATGAATCAGAGTCTAAACTTTTTCAAACTTTATCAAATCATTTGAAATTGATCATCAACAAGTTTGAAAAAATTTTAGACTCAAAGATATGTCATTTAAGAACTCTTAAGTACTAAGTCGTTTATCAAAAAAAATTCAAAATTAATGAAAACCTCTTAAAGATCGAAATCAATTTAAAGAAAGGTTTTAAGGTACCAAATGTATTCCAAAGATTCCAAATGCAAGAAGTGTAGGGTTTACAATAAATACCTATTAAGCAATGGCAAACCTACACTAGAGTGTCTTCAAAGCCTTTAATCTTCTTGAACAAACTCTATATTCTTCAATTATTTGAGCTTATTTGAGTTGTCCTTAGTATTATAGCTCCAAGGCCATGAGACCGCTTAGCTTCTCAATCCAAAACATCCTATCACACAATTATTATATGAATTAGACCTTATTAATGTTTTTAATTAAAACTATTAGATTGGCCCTTAGGGTTACAATTTTCTAATGACACCCCACGCCTCAATAACAACCATTGTATTTCAATTAATGTATAAGTTTCCAATTGATGATCTGACAACATTAACTTTGGAAACTTCAAAATGTTTCTCTGTCAATATAAAATATCTTCTGCAAGTTCTCAAATATTGGCTTCCAAATTTCTTTTCATCTGCCATGTTGTAAAAAAGTAATATTGTAACAAACAAATCTCTAAGTTGAGATCTTGTTGCCCAGTGTGCAACCTCATCTATGGTATCATATCATTCTTTATCTTCTTGTAAAAGCCCTCCTGCATAGGAAATTTTATATGAACGGTACAGATGCCCATTGTAGTTCTGATTTCTTCCTATAATCTAGGTCCATGTACATAGTTCAACAACATTCCATATAATATCTTTCTTCTGATACTGGATAAGCAAATGTTAAACGTCAAATGCACTTTCTCGGTTTTCTTTTTCTTTCATATTTCTTCTCTTTGTTTTCCATGAGTACCTTTAAGGAAATTCTACATACATAAGTTCTCTTGCTTCTAGATCTTATTTATTTTTCTCCATCCATTAAGTGAACATTGTTTTTTTTAAGACATTCTTATTCTCTATGATCTGAGGTAAATATGAATGGTCATGAAATACAACATTCTAGTCATTTTTCAAATGGGATTCAGAAATGAATATCAAATTCAAAAATTCTCCAGCATGTCTCACAGGCTGATATATACCTACAGTCCAAAAATATTTTTATTTCATCTATCTCCATATTTTCATCAGAATTTTCATTTTGGACCATACCACTTTTTTCAAGGATTGTTGTAATGTGATCTGGCCCTTTATTTATATATTTGAAGAGATATTTAATATCGCTTGACTTGTTGCATGCTTCAACATTGATGTGGCTTTGAAATTTCACCAGTAAATATTGATTGTATGGAATAACAAATCGATTATCAAGTCGAAGGCCATTTTTCTCAATGAAATAATTTGTGTTTCTTTTTCTACAAATGAAAAATCTATTTCATCAATAGATATCATTTCTTGTAGTTGTTTTGGAAAGGTTTTTAGAATATTTTCCTACATATATTGGTTAGACAATTTATTAGATTACGAGTCAATAAATATGAGGAAAACTAATTGCAAAAATAGGAAAAAACTATCATTTTATTGTACCTTCTAACATTCAAGGTAACTATTCATATCTGAAACCGCAAGGTCTTTGCATTATAAGCTGAGCAACAACTTCATATCCATCTAGATCTGTTTGTGGGTCGTGTATTTCTTCAAAAATAATTTGGTCAATGTTTCTAGACTTTGGTTCTTAGCAGATTCATCCAACCAAATAATAATATGGCAATGTGACAATCCATGCTACTAAAATTCAATGGTGTATATAAATGTAATAATAGAAAAGTTAGTATTCGTAATACAATTTTGTATTAAATCAGAATTTTTATTTGTATATTTATATGTTTTTGTTTACAGGTATGTATGTGTATATTACATACATGCTTGTACTGTTTCAAAGATTTGCAACTTTACAATATCATCAATCATTTCATCGAGCTTCATTTTGAATACTCTAGCAACAATATCTGGTTTGTTTTCTGGTCTTTGTCCTAGTATTTCAACAAGTATTTTATGAATTTTTCTCCAATAGGATTAGTAGTAAATGTCATAAAGAAATTAGGGTTGCCCAAGAATCTGCGCACTGCCATAGCATCTTAGTAATTTTGAGCCATATACCGAGGACCGCCTATAAAAGATGATGGTAATTTTGTTGTCTTTTTTTTTTTTTTTTGCAGTTAATGTCACCTTGTTCTACAATTTCATAAAGATTTATGTATAAATCAGTGCGTAAATGTACCTTGGTTATCAGAAATCCACTTCAACCTTGATAGTTCAATCGTAATACATGCATTAACTAAATATTGATGAAATAATCTCCTATAAAGTATTAGTGTCAATACTTTTTCTCATCTATATTGACTTAAATGTGCATAATATTCCCTCATGGTTACATTCATTCCCTTTGTGCATCTTGCTCCTCTATTTCTTAGATAAGGAATATTGAGATGGTATCTATCTTCGCTGTAGAGAAATAATAATGGATATTGCGAAGACATAAAAGATGGATGTAAAAAGCTAATTCTATGAAGATTTCTAGATTTCATTTCGAAGATAATATCCTTATCCTTTGTGTGATGCTCAATGTCTCCAACAAGCAAAGTCATACTTATTTTATAGGTATAACTTTGTAAACCCTATATCTTTTGCATGTGGAATCGATGCATTGCATGTTGAAGCACAAACCATTTTGATCTACCTAAACTTTATTGTTGAGTTTATATGTTTTCATTATTCTTTGAAAAAAAAAGTGCTTGATTATGACTTTTAGTTCAAAATCTTTTAAATGATCTACTTGTGATTGAGCTTCAAATAATTTTACAAGATTTGAAAAAGTTTGAACTCCAATTCAGAAGTCTGAATGCACATATTGCTATTGAATTTCCAAAGAAATTTGGATGACTAATTCAGACGTAGATGTCCAAATTTAGTCGACCGAATTAACGTTTCAACATAGTGAACAGAGATGTTCGAACGACCTACTTAGACGTAATAAGCCCAATTTGGTAAACCGAATGGCACTGTTACTAGCCATTGCTAGCTAGTTTTTGAACATTGTATTGAAATTTTGAGTCGTGTAAAAGGTTTAAACTTCATATTTTTAATAACCTTTTTGAACTTTGATAAGCTTTACATGCTACACTCTTGAGATCTTCAAAAGTTAAAGAAAAGCTTTCATTATTTATGTACTTCAAGATTCCAAATCAAAATAAAAGTACATGAGCTATGCTAAATATTCATATACTTATGATCAAACTAATCATAAAGAGAAGTTCATAAGTTAAAAACATAATAAATGAGATAGGGTTAAGAAATGCTCAGTCTTGAATCTTCTTCATAGTCTTCACTCCGTATTGGTTGGTGGTGATGGACATGTTTCTTTTGAGCTCTATATAAAGTGGACCCTCACTTGCTTGTTCCTTCCCGATGTAGTTTGGCTTTGGAGTTATGGCCAATAGAGAAGATCTTCTTGTTCCCTTCTTTCTTGCAACATGCTTCTCTCTTCCTCTTCCAAATAGAGCAGTGGATGGGGAGGTAATCTCAGTTTTTCAATTAAATCTGCTTTCTCTAGCCTTCTTTTGGATGCCTTCTCCATCTCCACTCGCTTGTTCTTGCTCATTACTATCTTTGTTTTCTTCTTGCACACCTCTATCATCTTTTTCTTCTTCATCTCTTCCATTATCTCTAGCAACCAACTCAAAATCATCCCTATTATCATCATCATTGCTAATATCTCCACCTTTACTCTCATTATCATCATCTTCAGCATTTTTCTTTTTATCCTTTTCATCATGCTTTTCCTCCTCATCCTTATCATTTTTCTCATCATTTTCTTGTCCTTTTGAGGTTCCTTCACCATTTTGAGGATTCCTCGTCAATAGTTCCTCAATGTTCCTTACCCTTTCCTCTAATCCATCAAGCGTCCAAGTACCATGGGAGTAGAGGATTCAAAGAACTTGTACATTTTTTTTTCATTTTCTTAGCATGGACGTTGAGGGCCTTTTGGAAGACTTTGGCAACAACGGTGTCTCCACGTGTGGTCCTTTCCCCAGCAAAGTCATCCGTCTCATTGGAGTGTTATGGAGGAGCTTGCTCATCTTCAAATAACTTTCTCTTAGAGGGAGGTTGCTCAACCTCACTTTGTGACTCATGTCTTCTTTTGGTTTTCCTTTCTCTTGCTTGCATCTCTTCTTCATCCTCCTCTTCTTCTTATTCTTCATTCTCCATTTCTTTACTTTTCTTCTTGTTTTTCTTTCCCTAAAGATGTCTCCCTCTTGGTTCTCTATACTCCATTATCATCAAGATTTAGATGCATTCTTTTGAGAGATTCATTTCCATAAATGCTTTCACTCTTGATCGTTAATCCTCTTCCGGGAAGTTAGACTTGGTAATTCTTGAAGAGTTTTGTAAGCAATCTCTCATATGGTAATGCCTCGTTCTCCATTTTCTTGCACTCAACATATGCCTCAAAGAAATATATGCAAAATTCATCTTCCTATGCTCATGAAGTGCAAGCATGACTACCATATGCAAATTCCCCATAGAAGATTTGTGCCCAAAGTTAGTGATGATCATGGTAGTGAGCATGTGATACATAGCACGACATCTAGTATCTTCTTTCTTGATCTTCCTATCCTTACCCGTTCTAAACCTTCTTTCATTGGTAAATACCTTTCCAAACCTCTCATAAGTGAAGAGTTGATGAATATAGCAATGTTGTCCCGAAGAGTAATATTTAAACCCTTCATCATCTACCCTAGATATTCTATTGACTAATCCATCATTGAATTCAAATTCAATTTTATATTAATACTACTGCACAAGATTACCATCAATTTCTTCTATCTTTTCTTCTTTAAGATTGGCATAGAATTCATATACAAGGGTGGGTTAGGAATCATCATTTACAACCAACAAGCTACTCCTTCCAATAGCACCAAAAAGTGATAGAACATTACCCATTCTTGAGAGCTTCTCCAAATCAATTTTGTGCCCAAGAATGATCTTCCAATTACACTTGGTCCAATCTTCAAACTCAACCCCAGCCTTGGTTGAGACGAATCTGTCTATTCCAAAGAATGCTTGAGAAACCTGGATCCTTCTTGGCTTGTTGATTATCAACCCACTATCTACTTGCTTTCTTTTACCCTTTCCTTTCCTAATACTTGCTCTCTTTGATCTCACTGTGTTGGAATTTTATGATATAAAGTGAGCTATAGAGGAAATCAAGGGCATAAAACACAAAAATGTGAAGGATTTCCAGAGAGAATGGTGAAATGAAGGTGAAATATGAGTTTGGACGTAGGTGGCTTGATGGGTTTTGAGAGAAGAGAGAGTTCGGTTGAGAGATTTTGAAGAAAAAGAAGGGTATAGTCATTTGAACTCCTTTTAAACCCTTGAAATTGCTCAATTCGGATGATTGAATTTTTTATTGTGCGTCTGAATTTGTATCCAAACTTCCAAAACTATCTCAATCTTCAATGAATTTAGACAATCGAACTTTTAGTCATGCGTCTGAACTTGCATACTAGTTTTTCTGTTTAGAATCCACTGAGATCCAATTTGGACGACTAAATTTCAGGCCTCATCTAAATTTTTCCTACACTTGAATACACACATTAGTAATTAAATTTTGATATTCCTTAACGCCTCCTTCGATAGCAAAACTTTCCTTGACCAATGGCCTAGTAAAAATGTCAGCAATATGTTCATTTGTGCAAACATAATCTAAACACACATCACCTTTAGCAACATGATAACAAATAAAGTGATGTTTGATTTCTGTATGTTTAGTTCTAGAATGTTTCATAGGATTGATTGTTAAGTTTATAGCACTAGTGTTATCACATTTGAAATCTAAACTGTTAGCCTTAAAGGGCAAATCATATTAGTTTTGAATAATGACAAATATTGATGAGGACTAATGTGTTTGTATGTTGAGTGATAGGATTGATGGATTGAGAAGCATGAAATCTTATTGCCTTGGAGTCACAATGAAAGAACAACCCTACTATGCCAAAAGTGATTGAAGAATGAAGAGTATGTTCAAAATGATTGAAGGCATTGAAGACCTAGATGTAGAATTATTATGCTAAATAGGTATAGTTTTTCTGTAAACTCTAAACTTGTATGTCTTGGATTCATTTGAATGCATGAGAGAGCACAAAACTTGTTTTTGAAATGATTTTAAATGAACTTTGTGATAACAAGTATGTTTTTGAAATCTTAAATGATCTTAAGAAGATTTTGTATGATCAAAATGTTTGGGTAACGGTTTTTGTGTTTAAATGTGCTTAAATGATGTGTCCATTCATGCAAAACGTTTTCAATATTATTAATGATTTTCAAAATATTTGACAAATTTTGATAAGTTTGGATGCAAGTTTTGTCGTCTAAACTTTGGAAATAGTTACTGTGCTTCCAGAGAATTTCGGATGCATTGAGAAAAGTTCGGACATCCAAACTTTCTCTGATAAGCATGGTTACTGTTTTTTCAAAGAATTTAGGACGAATGTTCGGACGCATAAGGAAAAGTTTGGACGTGCATGTTTACTGTTTTTTCAGAGAATTTAGGACGAATGTTCGGACGCATAAGGAAAAGTTCGGACATCCGAACTTTTCCAGACAGCTTGGCACAGTAAAATTCGGACGCATAGCAGAAAGTTCGGACGTCCGAACTTCACTGTTACTAGCCGTTACTAGCTGTTTTATAGCTATTGCATTTGAATTTTCACATCTATAAAAGCTATAAACTTCAGATTTTTTGTAAGCCTTGAATCTTTATGAACTCTAAGCATTCCAAAAGTCTTTAGCAAACTTTAAAGCTCTCTTTCATCTTGTGCATTCAATTGATCATTCCAAAGACATCAAAGTGTGAAGGTACAACATTGTGTAAATATCTACCAACAAGTGGTAACATCTACACACTATTCCCTATTTATCAAATTGGGTTTTCTACTAGCTCATTGCAAGGTTATCTTGTGACATAAAACCCTTTTGTGAAAGGGTGAGCCATATACTTGATTAATCAAGGTTGTGGTGTAAAACCCATGTGTGGGTAAGCCTTTGATTAGATTGGTCTTTAGATTGTCTTTAGATATAAAACTCTTGTGGAATGGTGAGCCTTGTTTGTATAATTACTAAAAGAGGTTGTAAGTGTAAAACCATTGAGTGGTGAGCCTCTTATGTAATTTGTGAACTTGAGCATATAGTAGATTGTTTGAAATCCTTAAGTGTAGGCTTAAGGTAGTGGACGTAGATCTTGAAAATATCGAACCACTATAAATTGCTTGTGTTCTTTGTTCTTACATTGTTCAACTACTTGGCTATAATTTGTATTACTTTTCTATTGAATCAAGCACATTCAATCTGTTTCTTTGCTTAGAATTATAAAAGGACTATATTTGTGAAACATTAGTCAAATACCTAATTCACCCCCTCTTAGGTATTTTAATTGGTATCAAAGCAAGGACTTCTTGTGTGGTTTTACAACCTAGAAGTTAAAGATCTTATGGCTAATATTTCAAACTTACCTTACCTAGAAGGGTCTTCCACAAATAGACCACCTTTGCTTGATGGAACAAACTATACTTTTTGAAAATCTAGAGCTAAGATATATATTTGTTCTATCAATTTTGATTTGTGGAATATTGTTGAAAAAGGTCCTTATATTCTTATGAAAATGAGAGCTGATGGAGTAACCTCAAAACCTAAGTCTACAGACGAATTTGATGAACATGATTCAAAGAAAACGACATTAAATTATCAGGCCATGAACATATTAAGTTGTGCTTTAGATGTAAGTGAATATAATAGAGTTAGTGGGTGTGACACTGCTCATGATATGTGGAGATTATTTCAAATAACTCATGAGGGCACAAACCAAGTTAAAGAATCTAAACTTGCCATTCTTGTTAGAGACTATGAACTTTTTACCATGAAACAAGGTGAGAATGTTAGTGATATGTTTACAAGATTTACTAACATTTTCAATGGATTAAAAGCTTATGGAAAGAGCTATACTATTGGAGAGCAAAACAGGAAGATTTTGGACGCTCTACCAAAATCTTGGCAACCAAAGACAATTGCTATTGAGGAGTCCAAGGACTTAAAAACTCTTCCGCTTGAAGAACTTATTGGATCTCTGCTCACACATGAAATGAAGATGAAAAGATTAAATAACAAAAAAGATGAAGAAAAGGGAAGAAAAGGAGTGGTACTCAAGACTTCAAATCACTTGAGTGAACAAGAAGAACCTTCAAGTGAAGAAGAAGATGGTAACAGTGGAGAAGAGGAAATTGCCATGGCAGTTAGGAAGTTCAAGAGATTCTACAAAAAGGAGTTTCTCAAAAAGGGAAGAAAGCCAACCAAAAAGAGTGGACAGACTTTCTCCTTCAAACCTCAATGTTTTGAATGCAAGAGTACAGGACATCTTGTTGCAGATTGTCCCAGAGTTTTGGAAAGGGAAAGAGACAACAAGAACAAAATGAAATCTGCCAAGAAAGGAAAAGGACTGGCTGGAACGTGGGATCAACAAGAAAGTGAAGATGACAGTGAAGGAAAGGCCAACATATGCTTTATGGCAATTGATGATGAGGTGCAATCTTCTCCCTCCATTTCTAATCTTTATGATGATGATGTTGATCCTAATGAATTACTTATAGAGATGTATGAAGAATTGAAAAAGGCTTCAAAAAGAAATAAAGAAATGAAGTGCAAAATCAATGACTTATCAAATGAGAATTCAAAATTATGTGTTGAAAATGATAAACTTCTTGAGACCATAAATTGTCTTAAAAATGATAAAGAAGTTTTAAATGTACCCATGCAAAATATATCTTCTGAAAATAAAGAGCTTTGCATAAAAGTCATTTCTCTTGAGAAAATGCTTAGTGATCATGAGATTTTAAAAAGAAAAGTTAATGATCTTACTTCATGCATTGAAAAATTTATAAATGGAAGAGAAAATTTAAATAAATTACTTGGCTATCAAAGATCTTCATTTGCAAAACATGGTCTTGGTTTTAGTCATGATAGCTATGTTTCAAAATATAAAAACATTTATGCTAAAGAAACTTTTAATTTTAAGCCTCATATTTGTTGCACATATTGTGGCAAGCTTGGACACAAGGTTTCTAAATATTTTATAAAAAGAAAAATATAAAATGGTGTTAAGACTGTTTGGAAAGTCAAAGGAATTTTCACTAACCCACTTGGACCCAAGAAAATATGGGTACCAAAAATCACTATTTCTAATTTGGTGTAGGTTCAATTTGCTTCTAGATCAAGTGTCACAAAATGGTTTCTTGACAGTGGATGTCCGAGACATATGACTGAAAATGCCTCACTTGTCAGTGAGCTTCAAGCAACAAGTGAAGGCTTTGTCACATTTGGTGATAAGAAGAAAGGAAAAATACTTGGAATAGGTAACATTGGTAAAGGTTCCTTACCTCTTATCAAGCAAGTGTTACTTATTGATGGTTTGAAGTATAATCTACTTAGCATTAGTCAATTATGTGACAATGCATGTAAAGTAGAATTTAAATGTGATACTTGTACTATTTTTTATAGTGAAAGTAGCAAAACCATTTTTATTGCTAAAAGATTTGATAATGTTTATGTGTTATATCTTGATGAACTTATCACTAATGGTATAAAATGTCTTGCTATTCATGATAATGATGGATTTTTGAGGCATACAAGATTAGGACATGTAAGCATGGATTTATTGAATAAACTTTCTACACAAGAGCTAGTTAGAGGATTACCCAAAATGCATTTTGATAAAACTCGACTTTGTGATGCTTGTCAATATGGAAAACAATCAAAAATATCTTTTAAACCAAAGAAAATGGTCACCACTTCAAAACCTCTTGAACTAGTTCATATGGATTCATTTGGACCAATGAGGACCACTAGTCTTGGTGGTAAAAGATATGCTTATGTGATTGTAGATGACTTTTCAGGATTTACTTGGGTGCTTTTCTTAGCTCAAAAGGATGAAACATTTCATGAATTTGAAAAACTTTTCAAAAAGGTTCAAACATCTCTTGAATATAAACTGATTTCTATTAGAAGTGACAATGGAAGAGAATTTTACAATCAAGATTTTACAAAATTTTGTGATGAAAATGGTATTACTCAAAATTTCTCAGCTGCTAAAACAAATCAACAAAATGGTGTTGTTGAAAGGAAAAATAGAACTTTACAAGAGATGGCTAGATCAATGCTTTGTAAAAATTCCTTGCCAAAATACTTTTGGGCTGAAGCTGTAAATACTACTTGCTATGTAATGAATAGAGATTCACTAAGACCTTTTATAAGAAAAACACCTTTTGAACTTTTATTTGATAAAACTCTTTCAATTGTTTATTTTAAAGTGTTTGGCTGTAAATGTTTTATTTTAAATACTAGTGATAATTTGGGTAAATTTGATAGAAAATCAGATGAATGAGTATTTCTTGGGTATTCATCAAATAAAAAGGCATATAGAGTTTATAACAAAAGAACATTATGTGTTGAAGAAACCATACATGTAACTTTTGATGAATCTAACATTTACCTTCAAAGAAGAAATGAAGATGATGAAGGTCCCTTAATGATTGAAAATCAAACTCATCATCAAGTACCCACATTGGAAGAACATGTAACGGTTTTTGTGTTTAAAAGTGCCAAAATGATGTGTCCATTCTTGCAAATGGTTTTCAATGATAACAACAATGATTTTCAGATAATTTGATTGAATTTGAAAAGTTTGGATGCAAGTTTGGACGTCCAAACTCTGGAAATGGTTACTGTATTTCCAGAGAAGTTCGGACGCAAGTTCGGACACATGGAGTAAAGTTCGGACGTCCAAACTTTCTCTAATAGCATGGTCACTATTTTTCCAGAGAAGTTCAGACGCATGAGAAAAAGTTCAGACGTCCGAACTTTTCCAGACAGCTTGGCACAGTAAAATTCGGACGCAAGTTCGGACGTATAACAGAAAGTTTGGACGTCCGAACTTCACTGTTACTAGCCGTTACTAGTCGTTTTATAGCTGTTGCATTTGATTTTTCACATCTATAAAAGCTATAAACTTTAGAATTTTTGTAACTCTTGAATCTTTATGAACTCCAAGTATTCCAAAAGCTTTTAGCAAACTTCAAAGCTCTCTTATCTTGTGCATTCAATTGATTATTCAAAAGGCATCAAAGTGTGAAGGTACAACATTGTGTAAACATCTACCAACAAGTGGTAACATCTACACACTCTTCTTTATCTATCAATTTGTTTTGTTCTATTAGCTCTAGCAAGGTTATCTTGATAACATAAAATCCTTTAGATAAGGGTGATCCTTGAAGTTGTGATTCAAGGTTGTTTGAGATATAAAACCATTGAGTTTGGTGAGCCTTGCATTGTAAAAGTTACTAGTAGAGGTTGTGAGTGTAAAACCATAGTGTGGTGAGCCTCTCTTGTAATCTGTAAACCTGAACTAATAGTAGAGTGTTTGAAATCCTTAAGTGTAAGCTTAAGGTAGTGGACGTAGATCTTGAGGATCGAACCACTATAAATTGCTTGAGTTCTTTGCTATTGCCTTCTTCATCGCTTTTCTTTAAACTGTCTCTATTTTGCCTATATAATTTGTTCTTGGTTTAAAAGCATAAAAGGTTTAATTTTGCGATAATTGGCCAAATACCTAATTCACCCCCCCTCTTAGGTATTTCAATTGGTATCAGAGCTAGAACTTCTTTGTGTGGTTTTGCAACCTAGAAGACAAAGATCCTATGGCTAATATGTCAAACCTACCTTACCAAAAAGGATCCTCCACAAATAGACCACCTTTGTTTGATGGAACAAATTACACTTTCTGGAAATCTAGAGTTAAAATTTATATTTGTTCTATCATTTTGATTTGTGGAATATAATAGAGAAAGGTCCTTATGTCCCAATGAAAATGAAAGCTGATAGAATAACCTCATAACCCAAGTCCACTGATGAATTTGATGAGCATGATTATAAGAAAATGACTTTAAATTATCAGGCCATGAATATATTAAGTTGTGCTTTAGATGTTACTAAATACAATAGAGTTAGTGGATGTGATTCTGCTCATGACATGTGGAGATTACTCCAAACCACACATGAAGGTACTAATCAAGTTAAAGAATCTAAACTTGCCATGCTTGTTAGAGATTATGAACTGTTTACCATGAAACAAGGTGAAAATGTTAGTGATATGTTTACAAGATTTACTAACATTTTTAATGGCTTGAAAGCTTATGGTAAAAGTTATACAATGGGAGAGCAAAACAGAAAGATTTTAGATGCTCTACCAAAATCTTGGCAGCCTAAGACACTTGCTATTGAGGAATCCAAGGACTTGAAGACTCTTCCACTCGAAGAGCTCATTGGATCTCTACTGACTCATGAAATGAAGATGAAACGGCTAAATGATAAGGAGGATGAAGAAAAAGGAAGAAAAAGGAAGAAAAGGAGTGGTACTCAAGTCCTCAAATCACTTGAGTGAACAAGAACAGTCTTCAAGTGAAGAAGAAGGAGGAAACAGTGGAGAAGAAGATATTGCAATGGCAGTGAGGAATTTCAAAAGATTCTACAAAAAGGAATTCCTCAAGAAAGGAAGAAAACCAGTCAAAAAGGGTGGACAATCCTCATCCTACAAACCACAATGTTTTGAATGCAAAAGCACAGAGCATCTTGTTGCTGACTGTCCTAAAGTGTTGGAAAGGGAAAGAGACAGCAAAAACAAAAAGAAATCTGTCAAGAAAGGTAAAGGATTAGCTGGAACGTGGGATCAACAAGAGAGTGAGAATGACAGTGAAGAAAAGGCCAACATATGCTTTATGGCCATTGATGATGAGGTACAATCTTCACCTTTATTGTAGAACTATATGAAGAACTGAAAAAGGCTTCAAAAAGAAATAAAGAAATGAAATTCAAAATCAATGATTTATCAAATGAAAATTCAAAATTATGTGTTGAAAATGGTAAACTTCTTGAAACCATTAGTTGTCTTACCATTGAAAAAGAAGTTTTGAATACAACCATACAAAGCATATCTTTTGAAAACAAAAAGCTTTGTACAAGAATTATTTCTCTTGACTTAATGATAAAAGATCATGAGCTTTTAAAAAAGAAGGTAAATGATCTAACTTTATGCATTGAGAAATTTACAAATGGAAGAGAAAATTTAAATAAATTACTAGGCTATCAAAGATCTTCATTTGTAAAATACGGTCTTGGTTTTACACATGATTGTTTTGCTCCAAAACAGAAAATATCTTTTGTTAAATAATTTTCTCATTCTAGGTCACCTATTTGTTGCACATATTGTGGTAAGCATGGACACAAGGTTTCTAGATGTTTTATAAAAAGAAAGATAGAAAATGGTGTTAAGACCATTTGGAAAATCAAAGGAACTTTTACTAACCCCCTTGGACCCAAAAAGATATGGGTACCAAAAATCACTCTTTCTAATTTGGTGTAGGTACAATTTGCCTCAAGATCAAGTGCCACAAAATGGTTCCTTGACAGTGGCTGCTCAAGGCATATGACTGTAAATGCATCACTTGTTAGTGAGCTCCAAACTACAAGTGAAGGTTTTGTCACATTTGGTGATAAGAAGAAAGGGAAAATACTTGGAATAGGTAACATTGGTAAAGGTTCTTTCCCTCTTATCAAGCAAGTTTTACTTATTGAAGGTTTAAAGTATAATTTACTTAGTATTAGTCAATTATGTGACAATGGATGCAAAGTAGAGTTTAAATGTGATACTTGTACTATTCTTGACAGTGCAAGTAACAAAACTATTTTTGTTGCTAAAAGAGTTGGTAATGTATATGTGCTGTATCTTGATGAGCTTATTACTAATGATATTAAATGTCTTGCCATTCATGACAATGATGGATTTTTATGGCATAGAAGATTAGGACATGTAAGCATGAACTTATTGAACAAACTTTCTACACAAGAGCTAGTTAGAGGATTACCAAAATTGCATTTTGACAAAACTCATCTTTGTGATGCTTGTCAATATGGAAAACAATCAAAAACATCTTTTAAACCAAATAAAATGGTTTCTACCTCAAAACCTCTTGAACTAGTTCACATGGATTTATTTGGACCTATGAGGACTACTAGTCTTGGTGGTAAAAGCTATGCTTATATGATTGTTGATGATTTTTCAAGATTTACATGGGTAATTTTCTTAGCACAAAAAGATGAAACGTTTTATGAATTTTCAAAACTTCTCTTGATTGCAAACTAATTTCTATTAGAAGTGATAATGGAAGAGAATTTTGTAATCACGATTTTACAAAAATTTGTGATGAGTATGGAATCACTCACAATTTTTCAGCTGCCAAAACATCTCAACAAAATGGTGTTGTTGAGAGGAAAAACAGAACCTTGCAAGAAATGGCTAGATCAATGCTTTGTGAAAATTCACTACCTAAATATTTTTGGGCTGAAGCTGTAAATACAGCTTGTTATGTCATGAATAAAGTTTTGCTAAGACCTTTTATAAGAAAAACACCTTTTGAACTTCTATTTGATAAAACTCCATCAATTGTCTACTTTAAAGTTTTTGGTTGTAAGTGCTTCATCTTAAACACTAGTAACTATCTTGGTAAGTTTGATAGAAAATCAGATGAAGGAATATTTCTTGGTTATTCATCAAATAAAAAGGCATATAGAGTCTATAATAAAAGGACATTGTGTGTTGAAGAATCTATTCATGTAACCTTTGATGAATCCAACATTTATCTTCAAAGAAGAAATGAAGATGATGCAGGCTCCTCAATGGTTGAAAATCAAACTCTACACCAAGTACTCACAATGGAAGATCATGCCAAAGAAGAAGAAATAATAGAGCAAAAACAAGATGGTCAATCAAGCAGTAATCAAGAACTTCTAAAGGATATAATATATGCAAGAGGTCATCCTAAAGAGCAAATCATTGGTGATGTCTCCCAAGGAGTTAAAACAAGGCGGTACTTTATCGATAATTTTGCCCTTTTATCTCATATTGAACCAAAAAAATATTGATGATGCATTGTGTGATAATTTCTGGATTATTGCTATGGAAGAAGAGTTAAATCAATTTGAGAGAAATAATGTTTGGACTCTTGTTCCTAGACCTCATAATCATTCTGTTATTGGTACAAAATGGGTTTTTAGAAATAAGTTAAATAAACTAGGAGAAGTTGTTAGAAATAAAGTTAGACTTGTTGCTCAAGGCTTTAATCAAGAAGAAGGCATTGACTATGATGAGACTTTTGCTCCAGTGGCCAGATTAGAGTCTATAAGAATGCTTTTGTCTTTTGCTTGTTTTAAAGGTTTTAAACTATTTCAAATGGATGTCAAAAGTGCTTTTCTAAATGGTGTTATTGAAGAAGGGGTTTATGTAGAACAACCTCCTGGTTTTATTCATGAAAAATTTCCAAATCATGTTTACAAATTAACCAAAGCTTTATATGGATTGAAACAAGCCCCAAGAGCTTGGTATGAAAGATTGAGTAGTTTTCTTCTTTCAAAAGGCTTTACAAAAGGAAAAGTTGACACAACTCTTTTCATAAAAACATCGTCTAAAAATGATATCCTACTTGTGCAAATTTATGTTGATGATATTATATTTGGTGCTACTAATACATCTCTTTGTGAAGATTTTGCCAAATCTATGCAAAATAAATTTGAGATGAGCATGATGGGAGAATTAAATTTCTTCCTTGGGCTACAATTTAATCAAGGATGGAGTCTTCATCAATCAAGGAAAGTATACCAAGGAGCTACTAAAAAGATTTGGAATGGATCGAGCAAAAGGAATAGGTACCCCAATGAGTTCATCAACTAAACTTGACAAAGATGAGAAAGGTAAAAACATTGATGAAAAACTGTATAGAGGTATGATTGGAAGTTTACTCTATCTCACTGCTAGTAGACCAGATATTATGTTTGTTGTATGCTTGTGTGCTAGATTTCAATCATGTCCTAAAGAATCTCATCTAATTTCTGTCAAACGTATTTTTCGGTATTTGATTGATACACATGACTATGGCCTTTGGTTTTCAAAAACTTCATCTTTTGAACTTATTGGATACTCTGATGCTGATTATGCTGGATGCAAAATTGAACGTAAAAGTACAAGTGGTCATTGTCAATTTCTTGGTAGTTGTCTTGTATCTTGGTTTAGTAAAAAGCAAGCTTGTGTGTCTTTATCCACTGCAGAAGCTGAATACATAGCTGCAGGTAGTTGTTGTGCACAATTGTTATGGATACAACACACCTTACTTGATTATGGTCTTAAATTTGATTGTGTACCTATATTGTGTGATAATACTAGTCCTATCAATCTAAGCATAAATCTCATTCAACATTCTAGGACTAAGCATATAGAAATAAAACATCATTTCATTTGTGATCATGTTGCTAAAAAAGATATATGTTTAGAATATATAAATACAAATGATCAAATTACTGATATATTCACAAAGTCTTTGGCTGAGGAAAGGTTTAGTTATTTAAGAAGGCTTTTAGGAATTGCAAAATTTAATTACTAATATGTTTTTCTAAGTGTGACAAAAGCAGGAAAAATTTGGATGCATTGAGTGAAAATGGAAATCCAAATTTTGACAGAATTTTCTGGACAAAAAAGTTTCGACGCATGTTCGGACGCTTGACAGAAAATTCGGACGTCCGAACTTTCTGAAACTGGAGAAACAGAGAAGTTCGGAAGCATGTTCGGACGCATACCAAAAAGTTTGGTCGTCCGAAATTTGTGGTTACAGCGGTTTTTAAGAAACCGACTAGCCGTTATTCACATATTTTAACATCCGAACTCTCTCCTTTTTCAAAATTTCTCTCTACCCACAAGCGTCCAAACATAAATACCTCTGTGATTTCACCATTTTCACATCAAAACACTTGGATTTTTTAATTCCTAACCCTAGATACCTCTCAAAACTCATTGCTTCTCGGTTAAAATATCAAAATGGTGAGAACAAAAGGAGCCAATGTTGTAAAAGGAAAAGGGAAGGCAAAGGCCAGTGAAGGAGGACAAACTCATCATGAACCACAAAGAATTAGGGTTCCTCAATCACCCTTTGGTGTGGATAAGTTCGTTTCAATTAAGGCTGCATCAGAATTTGAAGATTGGAACAAGAATTCAAGAAAAATCATTCCTGGAAACAAAGTTGATTTTGAGAAGCTCACCAATATGGGTAATGTCCTATCTTTATTTGGTGATATTGGCTGGAGTAATCTGTTGACTGTTGATGAAGAATATTATCCTTCTCTTGTGTATGAATTCTATGCAAATCTGAAAGAAGAAAGAATAGAATATGAAGGAGAAAATGTTAATCAGTGGTATTCATCTAGAGTATCTCAAATAGATTTCGAATTTAATGATGCATTGTTGAATAGAATCTGTGATGTAAGTGATGTTGGTGCTAAATATTATTCCTTGGGGCAACATTTCTATGAACGAGAACTGTTTACAAATGCTAGATTTGAAGAAGCTTTCACAAATTGTAGAAAGTTTAGGACCATTAAGGAAAGGGAAGTTAAGGTTTTAGATACAAGTGCAAGAGTTATGCATCATATGATTACAACCATGATAATCCCTAATTTTGGACAAAACATTTGTGGGAAATATTCATATGGTGATTATGCTAGCTTTGCATGAGCATAGAAGATTGAACTTTGGATATATGGCATTGAAGCACATTTTTGGAGCTAGAAAGACTGAAAACAAGGCTCTACCATATGGAAGACTTTTGACAAGAATCTTCAAGCATTTTCATGTTAGAATTCCTGCTAGAGGGCAGAATTTTAAAAGAGGCCAAATTTATACAAATGATTCTCTCAAGAGAATGCAATTGATCTTGGATGATGAGGGAATATGGAGAACTAAAAGGGAAACCCCTCCAAAGAGAATTGAAGCAGAAGAAAGTGAAGAAAATGAAGAAGAAGAAGATGATGAGGCAGAAACATGGGCAAGAGAAATGAAGAGTAAAAGAAGGCATGAGTCAACAAGTGAGGGGGAGCAACTTCCCTCTAAAAGAAGACTCTTTGAAGAAGAGCCTACTTCTCAATCACATCAAGTTGATGGGGAAGGTATTGGTATTGAAGAGGTCTCAAAAGAGAATAATATTCAAGCAGCACTGAACAACCACATGAAAGAAATGGAGAAAATGTATAAATTTTTTGAAACATTTGCTCCTATGGTGCTTGGAAAATTGGACAGTTTGGAAAATAGAGTCAAGTACATTGAGGAAATATTGACAAAAAATTCTCAAAGTGGTGAAGGACCTTCTAGAACACAAGACGATAAGGATGATCAGCATGATAAAGATAGCAAGAAGAGTAAAGAAGACAGTGACAGTGATGAAGAAAATGATGATGATCAAAGGAATGGCAATGAGCAGGTCATGGAATCTAAAGAGGGAAGTCAAATTGCAAGAGCTGAAATACTGACTCCATCTAATCCAGCATTTGGCCATGGAAGAGTCAAGCATGTTGCTGCCAAGAAGAAGCCAGGAAAGGACTCTGCATCAAAATCAGCATCACAAGACTAAGCTTTCTTTTCCTCTATTATATTTATCGCTTTTAAGTTGCATATCTGTACTGAATTTTTATCTGTTATGTATTCTGAACTTGTTAAGTACTTTGCTGCATTTCATGTAATAGTTTTTCTTTTCATGAAGCTCAATGATGAAACCTTAGAGTTGAGAGCTTCCTTTGGTAATTGTCAGTCTTATTTTCATTTACCCCATCTTTGATTGATGACAAAAGGGGGAGAAGAATGATGGAAATGATAGAAATGATGGCTGCAATGAATGTGCTGAAATCTGCATGATGTGCATGATGTGTGTTATGCATAATGGTTGTTTTGTGCTAAATTTTAAATATGCTGAAATGTGTGTGCTAATATGAGTATGTGATATACTAAAAAATTTGTTTTATGGCATACTTAACTGTATTGGTGTATTTAAACTTTAAACTGGAAGATTTATAATATGTGAAGATAGAATTTTAAAGTTTGGACTTGAAGTTTGGATGCAAACCAAAAGTTCGGATGCATCCAAACTGTTTTGCCAAAACTGATTTTTCTGTTATTCAAATTCATTCAAATCTGTTTTAATCTATTTTTATCATATTTTAACAACCTTAGAAAAACTTATTTTCAAAAATCAAAGTCTTCATCTCACATATTTTCTAGTTTGGACTTGAAACTTAAAAATTCGGATGCATGTTCTGAAATTCGGATGCATCCATATTTGGTTGCCAAAAAGTGCTCTTTTGTTGTTCAAATTGATTCAAATCTATTTTAATCTCTTTTACTATGTTTGAACAACCTTTGGAAAGCTTATTTTCAAAAATCGAAGCTTTCATTTTACTTAGTTTAAAGTTTGGACTTGAAATGTCAGAACTTGGATGCCTAGCATCTCAAGTCCAAAGTTGTTGAAAAATGAGCTCAATCTAAGGGGGAGTATTGTTAAACTTTTACAACCTTTAAAACCTCTCTTAGAGGTTTTCTAAATACTTAAATGCTATATCTTCTATATGTAGTTGGAAGGAAGGAGGTTAATGGAGGTTGGTTGGGCCATAGGCTCTTATTGAGCCTTTTAGATGTCAATGTGCTAAATTGGTTAATATCAATCTTTGACATCAATGCTTCTTTTTGCTACATTGTCTAAATCCATCACATTTTGCATCAAAGTTTGTCATCATCAAAAAGGGGGAGATTGTTAGCCCTAAGGGCAAATCATGTAATTATAATTAGATTTGAATAATGACAAATATTGATGAGTACTAATGTGTTTGTATGATTGAGTGATAGGATTGATGACTTGAGAAGCATGAAGTCTTATTGCCTTGAAGCTAAAATGCAAGAACAACTCAATATCCCAAATGTGATTGAAGATTTGAAGAGTATGTTCAAAATGATTGAAGGCATTGAAGACTTAGAGTGTAGAATTATTAAAATAGGTACATTCTTATGTAAACTCTACACTTGTATGTCTTGGTTTCATTTGAATGCATGAGAGAGCACAAAACTTATTCTGAAATGGTTTTCAACAAACTTTGTGATAACAAGTATGTTTTTGAAATGTCAAATGAACTTGAAAAGATCTTGTATAATCAAAGTGTTTTTGTGTGTTTAAAAGTGCCAAAATGATGTGTCCATTCTTGCAAATGGTTTTCAATGATAACAACAATAATTTTCAGATAATTTGATTGAATTTGAAAAGTTTGGATGCAAGTTTGGACATCCAAACTCTGGAAATGGTTACTGTGTTTCCAGAGAAGTTCGGACGCAAGTTCGGAAGCATGGAGTAAAGTTCGGACGTCCAAACATTCTCTAATAGCATGGTCACTGTTTTTCCAAAGAAGTTCGTATGCAAGTTCGGACGCATGAGGAAAAGTTCGGACATTCTCTAATAGCATGGTCACTGTTTTTCCAGAGAAGTTCGGATGCAAGTTCGGACGCATGAGGAAAAGTTCGGACATCCGAACTTTTCCAGATAGCTTGGCACAGTAAAATTCGGACGCAAGTTCGGACGCATAACAGAAAGTTTGGACGTCCGAACTTCACTGTTACTAGCCGTTTTATAGCTGTTGCATTTGATTTTTCACATCTATAAAAGCTATAAACTTTAGAATTTTTGTAACTCTTGAATCTTTATGAACTCCAAGTATTCCAAAAGCTTTTAGCAAACTTCAAAGCTCTCTTATCTTGTGCATTCAATTGATTATTCAAAAGGCATCAAAGTGTGAAGGTACAACATTGTGTAAACATCTACCAACAAGTGGTAACATTTGCACACTCTTCATTATCTATCTATTTGTGTTGTTCTATTAGCTCTAGCAAGGTTATCTTGATAACATAAAATCCTTTAGATAAGGGTGATCCTTGAAGTTGTGATTCAAGGTTGTTTGAGATATAAAACCATTGAGTTTGGTGAGCCTTGCATTGTAAAAGTTACTAGTAGAGGTTGTGAGTGTAAAACCATAGTGTGGTGAGCCTTTCTTGTAATCTATAAACCTGAGCTAATAGTAGAGTGTTTGAAATCCTTAAGTGTAAGCTTAAGGTAGTGGACGTAGATCTTGAGGATCGAACCACTATAAATTGCTTGAGTTCTTTGCTATTGCCTTCTTCATCGCTTTTCTTTAAACTGTCTCTATTTTGCCTATATAATTTATTCCTGGTTTAAAAGCATAAAAGGTTTAATTTTGTGATAACTAGCCAAATACCTAATTCACCTCCCCCCTCTTAGGTATTTCAGTATCCCAAGGAGTTAAAACAAGGCGGTACTTTATCGATAATTTTGCCCTTTTATCTCATATTTAACCTAAAAATATTGATGATGCATTGAGTGATGATTTTTGGATTATTGCAATGTAAGAGGAGTTGAATCAGTTTGAAAGAAATAAAGTTTGGACTCTTGTTCCTAGACCTAATAATCGTTCAATTATTGGTACAAAATGGGTTTTTAGGAATAAGTTAAATGAACTAGGAACTAGGAGAAGTTGTTAGAAATAAAGCTAGACTTGTTGCTCAAGGCTTCAACCAAGACGAAGGCATTGACTATGATGAAACATTTGCTCCAATAGCTAGATTGGAATCCATAAGGATACTTTTGGCATTTGCCTGTTTTAAAGGATTTAAGCTATTTTAAATGGATGTCAAAAGTGCATTTCTAAATGGTTTTATTGAAGAAGAGGTTTATGTAGAACAACCTCCAGGTTTTATTCATGAAAATTTTTCAAATCATGTTTTTAAGTTAACCAAAGCTCTATATGGGTTGAAACAAGCCCCAAGAGCTTGGTATGATAGATTGAGTGGATTTCTTCTTTCAAAAGGTTTTGCAAAAGGAAAAGTGGATACAACTCTTTTTATAAAAACATCCACTAACAATGATATCTTACTTGTGCAAATTTATGTTGATGATATTATCTTTGGTGCTACTAATACATTTCTTTGTGAAGAATTTGCCAAATCTATGCGAAATGAGTTTGAAATGAGCTTGATGGGAGAATTGAATTTCTTTCTTGGGCTGCAAATTAAGCAAACCAAGGATGGAGTCTTCATAAATCAAGCAAAGTATACTCAGGAGCTTTTAAAAAGATTTGGAATGGATCAAGCAAAAGGAATAGGTACTCCAATGAGTTCATCAACTAAACTTGACAAAGATGAAAAAGGTAAAAATGTTGATGAGACATCCTATAGAGGTATGATTGGAAGCTTACTCTATCTCACAACAAGTAGACCAGATATTATGTTTGATGTGTGCTTATGTGCTAGATTTCAATCTTGTCCTAAAGAATCTCATCTAATTTCTGTCAAACGTATTTTTCGTTATTTGATTGATACATATGACTATGGTCTTTGGTTTTCAAAATCTTCATCTTTTGAACTTATTGGATATTCATATGCTGACTATGCTGGGTGCAAAGTTGAACGTAAAAGTACAAGTGGTCATTGTCAATTTCTTGGTAGTTATCTTGTGTCTTGGTATAGTAAAAAGCATGCTTGTGTATCATTGTCCACTGCTGAAGCTAAATACATAGCTGCTGGTAGTTTTTGTGCTCAATTATTATGGATACATCATACCTTACTTGATTATAGTCTTAAATTCAATTGTGTGCCTATACTATGTGATAATACTAGTGCTATCAATTTGAGCATAAATCCCATTCAACATTCTAGGACAAAACATATAGAAATTAAGCATCATTTCATTCTTGATCATGTTGCTAAAAAGGACATATGTTTAGAGTATATAAATACAAATGATCAAATTGCTGATATATTCACAAAGCCTTTGGCTGAGGAAAGGTTTAATCATTTAAGAAGGCTTTTATGAATTACAAAATTCAATTACTAATATGTTCGTTTAAGTATGACAAAAGCAGGAAAATTTTGGATGCATTGAGTGAAAATGGAACTTCCAAACTTTGACAAAAAATTTCGGACAGAAAAGTTCGGACGTCAAAACTTTCTAAACTTGGAGAAACAGAGAAGTTCGGATGCATGTTCGAACGCAAATCAAAAAGTTTGGTCGTCTGAACTTTGCAGTAACAGCGATTTTTAAGAAACCGAACTAGCCGTTACTTACATAATTTATCATTCGAACTCTCTCCTTTTCAAAATTTCTCTCTACCCACTCGAGTCCAAACATAAATACCTCTGTGATTTCACAATTTTCATATCAAAATACTTGGATTTTTGAATTCCTAACCCTATATACCTTTCAAAACCCACTGCTTTTCTATTAAAGAATCAAAATGGCGAGAACAAAATGAGCCAATGTTGGAAAAGGAAAAGGGAAATCCAAGATCAGTGAAGGAGGATGAACTCCAAATGAACCAAGAAGAATTAGGGTTCCTCAATCATCATCTGGAGCAGATAAGTTCATCTCAATCAAAGCTGCATCAGAATTTGAAGATTGGAACAAGAAATCAAGGAAAATCATCCCTGGAAACAGAGTTGATTTTGAAAAGATCACCAATATGGGTAATGTCCTATCTTTATTTGGTGATATTGGCTGGAGTAATTTGTTGAATGTTGATGAAGAATATTATCCTTCTCTTGTATATGAATTCTATGCTAATCTAAGAGAAGAAAGAATAGAATATGAAGAAGAAGATGTTAATCAATGGTATTCATCTAGAGTATCTCAAATAGATTTTGAATTTAATGATGCATTGGTGAATAGAATCTGTGGAGTGAGTGATGTTGGTGCAAAATATTATTCTATGGGACAACATTGCTATGAAAGAGGATTGTTCACTAATGCTAGATTTGAAGAGGAATTTACAAATGGCAGAGAGTTTAGGACAGTTAAGGAAAGAGAAATTAAAGCCTTGGATGCAAGGGGAAGATTTATGCATCATATGATAACTACCGTGATTATTCCTAATTTTGGACACAAAAACATTTGTGGGAAACATTCATATGGTGATTATGCTGGCTTTGCATGTGCATAGAAGATTAAACTTTGGATATATGGCATTGAAGCATATGTTTGGGGCTAGAAAGACTGATAACAAGGCTTTACCATATGGAAGACTTTTGACTAGAATCTTCAAACATTTTCAAGTCAAACTTCCTGCTAGAGGACAGAATTTTAAAAGAGGTCAGATTTATACAAATGACTCTCTCAAAAGAATGCAATTGACCTTGGATGATGAGGGAGTATGGAGAACTAGAAGAGAGACTCCTTCAAGGAGAGTTGAAGCAAAGGAAACTGAAGAAGAAGAAGAAGATGAGGCAGAAACATGGGCAAGAGATATGAAGACTAAAAGAAGGCATGATTCAACAAGTGAGGGGGAGCAACCTCCCTCCAAAAGAAGACTCTTTGAAGAAGAGCCAATTTCACAATCACATCCTATTGCTGGAGAAGGTACCAGTGATGAAGAGATTTCAAGAGAAAATAAGATTCAATAAGCACTAAACAACTACATGAAAGAAATGGAAAAAATGTATAAATTCTTTGAAACATTTGCTCCTATGGTGCTTGGAAAACTAGATAGTTTGGAGAATAGAGCCAAGCACATTGAGGAAATATTGACAAGAAATCCTCAAAGTGGTCAGGGGCTTCTAGAACACAAGAGGAAAAGGATGATGAGCATGATAAAGATAGCAAGAAAAGTGAAGAAGGCAGTGACAATGATGATGAAGATGATGATGGTGATCAAGGGAATGGCAATGAGCAGGCAGCAAACTGGAGTCAATCAAGAGGGAAGTCAAATTGCAAGAGCTGAAATAGTGACTCCATCTGATCCAGCATTTGGCCATGGAAGAGTCAAACATGTTGCTGTCAAGAAGAAACTGAGAAAGGACTCTCCATCAACATCCAAAGACTGAGCACATATTCACTCTTATCTTCATTTACTATTTTTACTTATTATGAACATTTACTAGTTGTTTTCTGTTCTTTCTCTGTTTTTGCACTTTAACTTTCTGAACTTTATCACTAGTTTTTAATATGGACTATGTAATAGTTTCTTTTTATGAAGCTCAATGATGACACCTTATAGTTGAGAGCTTTCTTTAGTAATTTTGTCAGTCTCATTTTCATTTTCCCATCCTTGAATGATGACAAAAGGGGGAGAAGAATTGTTGATGACAAAATGTGAAATGTGTGAAAATGTTGAATTGTGCTATATGTTGAATTCTGTGTGTGATGACAAGCTATGACCAAATATTGTGTGCGATGAAACTGTGTATTATATGGTTGTTTTCTGATTTTTTGTACATGGCTAAGTTTTTCTTGACTTGTTACTTTATGAAAACAATTGAATGCATGAGTTATGTTTGTTGTAAAAATTTTGGATTTGAAATTTGGATGCATCAAGTTCTTTTTGCCAAAAATTTTGTTTTGTTGTTCAAATTGCTTGAAACCTGTTCTAATCCTTTTTATCACATTTGAACAATCTTATAAGAGCTTGTTTTCAAAAATTAAACTTGTTATCTCACACATTTTACAGTTTGGACTTGAAAGCTTAAAATTCGGATGCATGTTTTAGAAATTTAGATGCATGCATATTTTGTTGCCAAAAAGTGCTCTTTTGTTGTTCAGATTGATTCAAATATGTTTTAATCTCTTCTACTATGTTTGAACAACCTTAGGAAAGCTTATTTTCAAAAATTGAAGCTTTCAGTTCACTTATTTTACAGTTCAGACTTGATATGTCAAAATTCGGATGCATAGTATCTCAAGTCCAAACTTGTTGAAAAATGAGCACAATCTAAGGGGGAGCACTGTTAAAATTTTACAACCTTTAAAACCTCTCTTAGAAGTTTTCTAAATGTTTAAATGCTATATCTTCTATCTTTGATGGAAGGAAGGAGGTTAATGGAGGTTGGTTGGGACATAGGCTCATATTGAGCCTTTTGCATGTCAATATACAAAATTGGTTATTATCCATCATTGACATAAATGCTTCTTTGTACTACATTGTTTAAATCCATCACATTTTGCATCAAAGTTTGTCATCATCAAAAAGGGGGAGAATGTTAGCCTTAAAGGACAAATCATATTAGCTTTGAATAATGACAAATATAGATGAGGACTAATGTGTTTGTATGTTGAGTGATAGGATTGATGGATTGAGAAGCATGAAGTCTTATTGCATTGGAGTCACAATGAAAGAACAACTCTACTATGCCAAAAGTGATTGAAGAATGAAGAGTATGTTCAAAATGATTGAAGGCATTGAAGACTTAGAGTGTAGAGTTATTATGCTAAATAGGTATATTTTTCTGTAAACTCTACACTTGTATGTCTTGGATTCATTTGAATGCATGAGAGAGCACAAAACTTGTTTTTGAAATGATTTTAAATGAACTTTGTGATAACAAGTATGTTTTTGAAATCTTAAATTATCTTAAGAAGATTTTGTATGATGAAAATATTTTGGTAACGGTTTTTGTGTTTAAAAGTGCTTAAATGATGTGTCCATTCATGCAAAATGTTTTCAATATTATTAACAATGATTTTCAAAAGATTTGACAAAGTTTGATAAGTTTGGATGCAAGCTTGGTCGTCCAAACTTTAGAAATGGTTACTGTGCTTCTAGAGAATTTCGGACGCATGGAGAAAAGTTCGGACGTCCAAACTTCCTCTGATAAGCATGGTTACTGTTTTTCCAGAGAATTTCGGACGAATGTTCGGATGCATAAGGAAAAGTTCGGACGTCCGAAATTTTCCATATAGCTTGGCACAGTTAAGTTCGGACGCATAACAGAAAGTTCGGACGTCCGAACTTCACTGTTACTAGCCGTTTTATAGCTGTCGCATTTAAATTTTCACATCTATAAAAGCTATAAACTTCAGATTTTTTGTAATCCTTGAATCTTTATGAACTCTAAGCATTCCAAAAGTCTTTAGCAAACTTTAAAGCTCTCTTTCATCTTGTGCATTCAATTGATCATTCCAAAGACATCAAAGTGTGAAGGTACAACATTGTGTAAACATCTACCAACAAGTGGTAACATCTACACACTCTTCTCTCTTTATTAAATTGTGTTTTCTACTAGCTCATTGCAAGGTTATCTTGTGACATAAAACCCTTTTGTGGAAGGGTGAGCCATAGACTAGATTAATCAAGGTTGTGGTGTAAAACCCGTGTGTAGGTGAGCCTTTGATTAGATTGGTCTTTAGGTTGTCTTTAGATATAAAACCCTTGTGGAAGGGTGAGCCTTGTTTGTATAATCACTAAAAGAGGTTGCAAGTGTAAAACCATTGAGTGGTGAGCCTCTTTTATAATTTGTGAACTTGAGCATATAGTAGATTGTTTGAAATCCTTAAGTATAGGCTTAAGGTAGTAGACGTAAATCTTGAAAATATCGAACCACTATAAATTGCTTGTGTTCTTTGTTCTTACATTGTTCAACTACTTGGCTATAATTTGTATTACTTTTCTATTGAATCAAGCACATACAATCTGTTTCTTTGCTTAGAATTATAAAAGGACTATATTTGTGAAAAATTAACCAAATACCTAATTCACCCCCCCCCCCCCCTCTTAGGTATTTCATAAACCAAAGTCAAGTACAGTGTGCTTCATCTATAGCACTTGAGCACAACAACTATAGGTGCCGATATATTTAGCCTCGATGACAATCTTGTTTCTTTCTATACCAAGAAACAAGACAACTACCAAGGAATTGACAATGACTACTAGTACTCATATGCTCGACTTTATATCTGGCATAGTCTATATCGGTATAAGCGATAATGTCAAAACAAGAAGATTTAGTAAACCAAAGCCCGTAGTCATGCGTATCAATAAGGTAAGGAAGAATATGCTTAATGACCATTTAAGTGAGACTTTTTAGGACTGATTGAAATCTAGCACATATGCACACGATAAACATATTATTGGGGCTACTAGCAGTTAGAAAAAGTAAGCTCTCAATCATAAGTCTATATACCCTTTCATCAATATTTTTACCTTTTTCATCTTTGTCAAGTTTGTTTGATGAACTTATAGATGTGCTAATTCCTTTAAGCCTTATCCGTTTCGAATCTTTTTAATAGCTCCTTGGTGCATTTGGCTTGAATGATGAATGTGCCATCCTTGGTTTGCTTGATTTAAACTCCAAGAAAGATGTTGAGTTCTTCCATCATTCTCATTTTAAATTCACCTTGAACCATCTTAGCAAACTCATCACGAAGAAATATATTTGTTGCACCAACTATAATATCATCCACATAGATTTGTACAAGTAAGAGACTATTGTTACAAGAATTTCTTATAAAAAGTGTTGTGTCAATCTTTCCTTTTGAACATAGACAATCACTCAATCTTTTATACCAAGCTCTAGGAGCTTGTTTCAACTCATATAAAGCTTTAGAGAGTTTGAAGACATGATTTAAAAATTTTTCATGAGCAAAATTGGGAGGTTGTTCCACATAAACTTCTTCATCAATAAAACCATTTAGAAAGGCACTCTTGACATACATTTGAAATAGTTTAAACCTTTAAAACAAGAAAATACAAAAGCAAAATTTTCATCATAATCAGTGCCCTCTTCTTGATTGAATCATTGGGCAACAAGTCTAGTTTTATTTCTCACAACTTCTCCAGATTCATTTAATTCGTTTCTAAAAACTCATTTTGTGCCAATAACGGGGTGATCATGGTACTTCAAACAAGGTTCCAGAATTTGTTTCTTTCAAGTTGGTCTAGTTCCTCTTACAATTCAATAGGCCTGTCAATCGAGCTCTACGAGCCAGGCCAAGCTAAGCCCGGGCTCAGCCCGAGTAACATCATACTGAGCACGAGCTCGGGCTCAGCCCGAACAGGCTCACAAATGTTGAGCCCAAGCTCGGACCGAGCCCGAAATATACCTATTCATTTTTTATTATTCTCACAAATTATCCTCTCACCACAAATTATGATTGCCTTCACAAATTAATGTCTTAATACTTGTCTAACAATGACTTTCAACTAATTTGCATATAGTATTAAACAATATCTCTAGAAACTAAGCAAACGTCTATCTGGAAATCAACAAAAACAAACTACCATAGCAGAATAAAGTATTATAGCAATATCTCAACGACATTAAATTCCAACCAAAACAAATCAACAAAAGTGGAGCACCAAACTACCAGAGTCTGAGAATTCATTGATCAAGAACCCTTCAAATGGATACTTAAACAGAGATATATAATGCATTAAAATCCAATAATCAGGTATGCCGTGCTTCAATATGAAGTAACCGGAAAATAGGAAGAATGATCCCATAACTCCAGAAATCAGTGAATTTTCAACGATGAAACTAGGCACCAAAGCACTAAAACACACCACCATTGAGTTTACTAATCAATTTACATAAATTAATGTGATAATTATGTTTATAAATTATACCTTATAAGTTATATAATATAAGTATTAACCATTAAGTAATTGGCAACTTTTTTCTCTTCTCTTTCTAAATTTATGTTGAGAAGTGAAAAAAAAATATATTTTGTGAAATTAGTTAAATATATTAATTACGAAAGTGAATATGTATAATATATTATTTTATAAAACTAAATATTTAATTTGGAATATTCTAAATTACAAGTGCAAAAATCAATTGGAAGACTATGGTAAGATCTTATCTTCCTCTTTCATATGATTTCTATTTCACGTGTTAGTAAATGTAATAATATTCCTACCTACACATTTACTGTGTTAATGTTTAATATCCTTAGAATTATGATAAGCTCAATAAGTAGTTACAATCTCATAAATAGACTCTATGATTGAATAGCATGCATATTGTTTCCAAAGCTGCTAAGAATTAAAACTATTAAGCTACATTGATTTTCTAAAATATAATTTTAAAGTGATGGAAGTGAAAACTTTATACACTAAATTTTTTTGAAAGTGAAATATAAAAAAAATTATTTATATCAAAACACATAAAATTTTAATCTATATAGTTATGATGATATTAATATAGTATTATACACAAAAAATTTCTATTATATCAAGAAATTATAATATATAATTATAAATTATTATTAGATATATGCTCGGGCCGGGCTCATAACGGGCCGAGCTTAGTTGAGCCTGAGCTCGGCCCGAATCACAAATCGGGCCGAAAATTCAGGCTCTGGCCCGGCTCAGCCCTAGCCCGAAAAAAGCTCAGCCCTAAAAATCAGGTCGAACCGGGCCGGGCTCGGGCTAGTCCGGCCCAATTGACAGTCCTACGTAGCAATAATCCAAAAATCTTCACACAAGGCATCATTAATGGTTTTAGCCACAATATGAGTTAAAATAGCAAAGTTATCAATGAAGTACCGCCTTATTTTAACTCCTTTGGAGATATTGCTCTGCATATCTTAGATCCTTTGAGATCTCTTGGTCACCACTAGGTTAGCTTTCTTGTTCTTTTTTAATCGTTTCTTTCTCGTTGGCATGGTCTTCCAAAGTTAGTGGTTGCCAATGAGTTTGATCATTATTCATTGGGATACCTACATCATCTTCAACTCCTCTTTCATAATAGATTTTAGATTCATCAAAACTCGCATGAATGGTTTCTTTAACACATAAAGTTCTTTTGTTATAGACTCTATAGGCCTTTTTGTTTGAGGAATAACCAAGAAAAATGCCTTCATCCAATTTTCTATCAAATTTACCTAAGTTATCATGAGTGTTCAAGATAAAGCGTTTATAACCAAGCACTTTGAAGAATGCAATAGAAGGAGTTCTACCAGAGAGAAGTTCAAAAGTTTTTTCCTTAGAAAAGGTCTTAAAGGAACTCTATTCATCATATAGCAAGCAGTGTTTACGACTTCGACCCAAAAAATTTTGGTAAAGAGTTTTCACAAAGCATAGACCTAGCCGTTTCTTGCCAAGTTCGATTTTTCCTTTCAACAACACCATTTTGGGGGGTACTTCGACAACCAAAAAGTTATGTGAAATACCATTTTCATCACAAAGTTTTTTAAAGTCTTGATTGAAAACTCTCCCATTGTCACTCCTAATGGAAATCAATTTGCAATCAAGGGTGGTTTGAACCTTTTCTGAAAGTCCCACAAATTCATGAAAGGTTTCATCCTTTTGAGCTAGAAAAAGTACCCATGTGAATCTTGAAAAGTCATTGACAATTACATAAGCATACCTCTTACCAAAGAGTAGTACCTCATTGGTCCAAATAAATTCATATGAACAAGATCAAGAGGTTTTGAGGTAGAAACTATTTTATTGGGTTTGAAAGATGCTTTTGTTTGTTTTCTATATTGACAACTATCACAAAGATGTTTTTTCTCAAAATGCATTTTTGGCAAACCTCTAACAAGTTCTTGAGAAGAATGTTTGTTTAAAAAATCCATGCTAACATGACATAGTCTTCTATGCCACAAATAACCACCATTATCATAAACAGTAAGGCATTTAATATCACTAGCAACAAGCTCATCAAGATATAGCACATGTATATTAACAACTCTATTTGAAACAAAAATTGTTTTACCACTCACACTATCAAGAATTGTACATGTATCACATTTAAATTTAATTTTTCATCCATCATCACACAATTTATTAATAGAAAATAAAATATATTTCAAGTCATCAATAAGTAATACTTGTTTGATGAGAGGGGAAGAACCTTTACCAATATTACCTACACCAAGGATTCTTCATTCCTTCTTGTCACCAAATGTAACAAAGCCTTCATTTGTAGGTTGAAACTTACTTATAAGAGAGGCATTTCCCATCATATGTCTTGAGCAATACTATCAAGAAACCACTTCGTGGCACTTGATCTTGGAGGGAAGTATACCTACACTAAAGGAAAGGAAGTAACCTCTGGTTCCCATATTTTCTTGGGTCCATGAGGGTAGTGATGATTCCCTTTGCTCTCCAAATAATTTTAACACCATTTCCCATTTTTCTTTTCACATAACATCTAGTGGCCTTATGCCCATGTCTTCCACAATAAGTACAACAAGTATGAGGCATGGAAGTAGAAGTAGCTCTAATAAGGAAGTTATTATATTTAGGCACATTGTTTACCTGGTTGTTACCAAGACCATTTTTTACAAGACCGGATCTATGAGCTCCCAGAAATTTATCAAGATTTTCGCTTCCTTCTGTAAATTTCTCAACACATGAAGTAAGGTCATCGACCTTCTTTTTTAAAGTTTCATAATCAACAAGCATTTTTTCAAGAGACAAAATCTTTTCACAAAGAATTATATTTTCAAGGGATATGTTTTGTAAAGAGACATTTAAAAATTCTTTTTTAATATTCAAGCATTCAATAGAATCAACAAACTTTTTATTTTCACACAACAATTTTAATTTGTCATTTAACAATTTATCAACTGTCAATCTCATTTCCTTGTTTCTTATTTAAAGCTTTTTAATTCTTCATACATGTCAACAAGTAGATCATTAAGATCATCAACATCATCATCACAAGAAACAGAGATAGATGGAGTGGGTTGGACCTCATTTTCTATGGTCATGAAGCACATATTCATTCTTTCTTCATCATAAGTGACTTGAAGTAGCTTCCACATATCATGAGCGGTGTCACATCTACTCATCTTTTTGTATTCATTTACATCCAATGCACAACTAAGAGTGTTCATAGCTTGATAATTTAAAGCCATCTTCTTTGAATCATTTTCATCAAAATTTTCAATCATCTTTGGTTATCTTGCTATCCCATCGGCCTTCAACTTCATAGGTATATATAGTTTTTTCTCAATAATATTCCAAAAATCAAAGCTAATAGAACAAATGTAAATCTTAATAAGAGATTTCCAAAAAGTATAATTTGTTCCATCAAAAAGTGGAGATCAGTTTATAGAAGATCCTTCCAAATAAGGAAGGTTTGAAATATTGGTCATAAGACCTTAACTTCTAGGTTGTTAAACCACAAAAAGAAGCCCTTGCTCTGCTACCAATTGAAAAACCTAAGAGGGATAGTGAATTAGGTTTTTGACCACTTTTATACTGAAAAATTTTTGTTCTATGGTGGAAACAAAATTTTGCAAAAGAATTAAAATTATGAGAATTGACAATGGAACCAACTTTACCTCTTTGACTTCTTATTTTGCTACACAAGGAATTATGCTATTTTTAAGTGTAGGGTACCTTATTAATCGAACTCTCTCTCATATGCATAATAGAAAAATACCTAATGAAATTCTATATGGACAGTCCCCGATTTACTTTCATCTTTGTATTTTTTTGGATATTTGTATTTTGTTCATGTACTAAAAAAAGATCGAGATAAGTTCAGAGAACACAGTCGTAAGTCTATTTTTGTGGGATACCCTTATGGAAAGAAAGGGTGGAGACGATATCACTACTAGTGAGTTCTTGATATTCATATATATGGTTTTTGATGAAATGCAATTTCCCTATGCCATGGACCCATATGTGTCGTATACAGATTCATTGCATGCATTACCTTCACCTTCGCTTTTTGTTAATTCAGTTGGTTCTCGTGATTTTTTTCCACACATGTTTCATTCTGGAAGCAACACCAACAGGCGGAATGAGCTATGAAATTCACAAAAATTTTCAAAGAGCAGTTTACTTGGTTCTACTTCATATTTAGATTCTGATAAGATTGATAAATTAGCCTCTGATTCAGATACTCAAGAATCTGGCAAGGGAATGTTAAATGAGTCAGCTTATGGATTGTTTATTGAGTTGACTACTGAGTATAATGCAAGAGGACAACTGAGGCGAAGCAACAGGGACAACAAGGTACTAGCGAGCTTAAAGACTATATTTGTCGCACTTTGAGAGTACAAACACCCCATTCCTCTTATACTTCCCAATCCACGTCTTTGCCCTCAAGTATGTGTCTTTATCCCATAGCTCATTATGTAACATGTACTAATTTTTCTGCCGAGCATCAAAATTTCTTGGTAGCCATCACTACAGGAGTTGAGGCGACAAGGTTTTCAAAGGCAGTAGCTGATCCTAGATGGCAGGAGGCTATGAAGCAAATTATTACTACTCTTGAATAGAATGAAACATGGATATTGACAACTTTGCCTCCTAGGAAACAAAACAAGTTCAACGGATCTATTGAACGTTACAAAGCTTGTCTTGTTATTTTGGGAAACACTTAAGTTGAGGGACTTGACTTCACAGAAACCTTTTCCCCAATAGTTAAAATGGTTGCAGTAAGAACTGTTTTAGCTGTAGTTATTGCCCGCAATTGAGATATTCACCAGATAGACGTAAGTAATGATTTTCTGCATGTAAGCAATGTCCAGGTTTTATGTCTTCAACTCCTGGACAAGTATATCAGCAAAAATTGTTATATGGCATGCGGCAAGCACCAAGATGTTCGTTTTCCGAGCTTGTTTCAGCTTTAAAAAATAGTGGTTTCAAGCAGTCATATGTTGACTATTTGTTATTCACTTTTACTTCTAAGGATATTTTTCTCTGTGTATTAGTCTACATGGATAACTTGATTGTCACTGGAAACAGTACGATAGCAATTGATTTTTCACATGAAAGATTTGGGAGAACTGAAATTCTTTCTGGGAATAGAACTTGGTAGAGTTAACAAGGGGCTTTACATTTGTCACTGTAAATACATTCTTGACATATTTTATGAGACTGGAATGCTTGATACGAGGCCAAAAACTTCTCTCATTGAACAGAATCATCAGCTTGCTACCTCCAAAGGACCATTTTTCAGCGCACCAAACTGATATTGAAGATTGATAGGCCGATTCATATACTTAACCATTACCTCGGCCTGAACTTGCCTATGTGCACATTCTGTCCCAATGCATGCAGTCACCTCGTAAGTAGCATGAGGAAGTAGCTTTAAAAGTTCTTCGTTACTTGAAGGGAAGTCTGGGTTAAGGGATTTTACTTCCTTTTGATAGCAGTCTGCAGCTTATGGCTTATGGCTTATTGGGATTCAGACTGGGCAGGTTGTCCGATTACTCGCCGCTCAATTACAGGTTATTTCTTTTGTTTAGGCTCATCTCCTATTTCGTGGAAGGTTAAGAAACAACACACGATATCTTGCTCATCGGCTGAAGCTAAATATAGAGCAATGTTGGTAACTTGATGCGAGCTTAGTTGATTATTTCAGCTATAACTCGAATTGTATGTTCTCGTTTTTCAGCCTGTATTCCTTTATTGTGACAATCATATTGCTACGAATCTTGTCTTCCGTGAACACACTAAGCGTATCAAGGTTGCTCCCATTTTTTTCATGAAGAGTTTCAAGCTATTCATGTATCTCCTCAGCATATTAGTAGGCATTTTTTAAGAAAGCCCTCAGACATAAACAGATTCACTTTTTGGCTAGCAAGTTAGGAATTTTAAATTTGCATGCTGCAACTTAAGGGGGACTATTGGAGATATCCTTATATTATGTGTAATTTTGTTTCCTTATGTTTTATGGTTCCTTTTTCCAACTATATATATGAATTATGTTATGAATAAAAGTGTACCAAAAAGCTGCCTAGTGTCAGTTTAGAGTGTTTAGGGTTTCCCCGTTGTAATTGTATATATACATTTTTTTCAGTAATGCAGAAAACCAAGTCAGATTCATATATTCTAGTTCCCACTTTTATATTGAGAAATGAAATGATATAAGTAAATGAGGTCAATTGGTTTTTTACTTCCACCAACTTAATACTTCTTCATATAACATGTGCAAATATATTACCCAATTAGTGCCAAATTGGTATTTAACTTCTACGAAGTTAATGCTTAGTTATGAAATCCTGTTGGAAATAGAATTTTAAGAATCAAAGTAGAAGAACTTGTATTGTACTCCTATGAACTTAATGGTTGTTCATATAAAATGTTTTGTGAAATTAATTGAGTAAATCAATACTAAATTTCCATTTGATTATACTTTCTTTCAATATTTTATGGGATTTTTTTTCCTACAACATTTTGCAACATTCATATCTTATACAATATATATCAAATGTCTTTTGTTATATGTGACATGTGGTATTATATTCAACTTTAATTAATTATGGAAATCTTTTACCATTAAGGAATTCATATTTTAACAATTTTCTCAGCTCTACTATTTGTAGATTGTGTGACATTCTACAAAGTTACCAATACTTTAAAGTAACTGAAATTAACAATCAAATGTAAATGACAAAATCAATAGTTAAAATTATCCTTGTTCTATTACAGAATTTTGTGAGGGCTTTTTGCCTATAACATCTCACAACATTCATATCTTATACATTATATATCAGAAGGCTTATGTTACATGTGACATATAGTATGGTATTTAACTTGAATTAACGATGGAAATCTTTTATCATTAACGAATTCATATCTTCACAATTGTCTTAGATTTACTATTTGTAAATTGTGTGACATTCTATAAAGTAACCAATACTTCAAAGTAACTGATATTAGCAATGAAATTTAAATGACATAATCTATAGTTAAAATTATCCTTGTTTTATTACAGAATTTTATGAGGTTTCTTTACCTATATCATCTTACAACATTCATATCTTATATATTATATAAAAAAAGTAATATGGTATATGCAGCATACAGTATTGTATTTAATTTGAATTAGTTATGAAAATCTTTTTTAATAAGGAATTCATGTCTTTACAATTGTCTTAGCTGTACCAGTTGTTGATTACGGACATTTTACAAACGAATCAATATTTCAAACAAACTGAAATTAGCAATCAAATTAAATGGCATATGCTATAGTTAAAATTATTCTTGTTCTACTACAAAATGTAACAAATATCTACTTATACTCAACAAATAGCATTAGACATTATTGTCTCAAACAACATGACATTGCCCCATGAATGATAACAATTTCTAATTCTCAAGAACTAGCTTTTTCTTTTTGTTGCTTCCTTCTTTCATGCCTTTATTTCTGTCATTAGTTTTCTTTCTCCTCTTCTCATCTTACAGTGGAGGTAAAATAATCGTGGAGTTTTCCTCCCTCCCTCTGTAGAAGTACTTTCCATTTAGCCTTTCTATTTTTCCTTTCTCAACTAAACCTATTCCATGATGCATCATATGAACTTTTGCCATCTGTTACTACAATTTAATTTCTTTACATGTAATATATTTATTTTAAAATTATGAAAACAATCATCTTATCTGAATCCCTTTGTTACTCACTATTTCAGACACTTCATATATACAGTTAACTGCAAATGTCTCGTACAACGTGCCTCCACTCTGTTCATTAAATTTCACTTGGCAGATTATTTTCTTCCCTATCAGCGTTTTTTAGTGATCTTGGAATAGGCTCATCTATATTCTTCTGTCAAAAAATATATAATATTGTAACTAATTGTTTAAAAATATGCATGAATATTTAAACATTTCTAACTATTTTGGAATTACCTCCGCAACAATTTAAGCGAGTTGGGTGGCATATATCTCAACAAAGTTTCAACATCTCTATCAAATAAAACAAATCAGCTTTAACCAATATGTTCTCCAACCAATACCTCTGTGGCCCCTCCAACCCTTCCACTAGGCTCCACTGCAGCTAAATAGGGTACCTGTGTGCCTCTCTGACACTAGATTCTGGCCTTACATCATTGTCCAGAGTTATGATAGTACTCATAGTAAACTTAGATAAGTATAGTGGAAGATATAATGTATAGACCTAGACATACAAAAAGTCACAAAAAATCTAGAATTAACATAATCTAAGTATATAACAAAAATTCTTGGCCCAATCAAAAAGAAAACATCTGACAGGGCATAAGGATCTCTGCGATCACCTGACAGAATCAATTCGAATGCATTACCGATTCGTCTCTAGTTCCAGGCCATCTGAAAACATTTTATTAAAAGAGTGTGAACCAAAAAGGTCAGTAAGTCCTAGTGTATGTGATCATGAGAATGCTTTATGAGTAGGCAGAAAATTGTAAAATGATCGAACCCCCCCCCCCCCATTTTTTTTCTTTTTAAATTTCTTCTTTCATATAGGGGACGGAGTAGAAAGATTATCCCATCTCCCTCCAAAAATTTCATCCGAGTACAAGATAGGACAACCTATACAACTCTATGTCCTTTTTCTACACTCTGACATTTTTTTCAGCCAGTCACAAGTTCGTCAAGAGCTACCTGAAATCTCGAGTCATAACCTGCCAGAACACCTAATCATTGTACACATCAACCACTCACACTGGCCCCAAAGGATTAGAGCAATGGGACACCTACCAACTCAACCCTCAAACCTCTAACTTAGGTTCGAGGCAATCACCTAGCCTCATTGTAGGATCAGGAACCGAATCTATGGCACTATACGGGAACCCAACATTGCTTCCGGTAAGGCCAATCTTTTCCCCGGTGACCAACGCCCCCTAATATCATGGTACCATTCACAAAGTCTGGAATAAAGCTCATACTGATGATGATGAGGCCCTCGTACAGGTGACTAGCCTCACACAGTGCACTCGTACTCAATGAGTCTTCGATTTTTGAAGAAATCGTTATGTTATTCGAAATCCCATTAGGGGTTTCGTTGGACGTCACCTGGGCACCCTCTAAGTAGTATCATTGGGATTTTCATACATAAAAAATACAAGTCGATACGGAGTTTTAGATACATAGGCCCAAATAGCTATATGTACTTACCAAGATTGTAGCTTGACCAACCAATCAAAATTCCACCACCCACCCGCCATTAATTTCAAAAAATTCTATGCAAGTTCCTAAATATGATATGCTCATGTATATGATTCATTTCCCAAAGCCATTTTGATTTTTTTAACACTTTACCAAAACTTAACAGATTCTGGAATAAAGTTCCAACATATTCCTTTAAAAAAATAGAAGTTTCTAAAAATAGAAACCCTAATAGAATTAAACTCCCATGCTTTTCCAGTGCAAGTAATGCATAAATAAGTAATGGAACTTGCTAATTAATCATGCCGAATCTTTCCAAAAATAGAAATGTTCCATAAATAGAAAGTGTTTCCAAAATAGGAAGGTTTTCCGATTTAATGACTTTTCAGATTAGGACAATATAAAAATTATTTTCTTGCAAAACAATGAATTTATTTCTTGATATTTGGCATTAGAAATAGGTAAGGCTCAGTTTTTGAACTCTTTTATAGTCTGAGATTCACTAAATTACTTTATTACTTATGGAGATTCAAAGTATTAGTAATCTCTAAAGATTTATAACATTGTAGAGATTTTACACTAACAACTATTTTATTATAGTTCTTTCTTTCTAGTTTTTCATGAACATTTATGATTCTACTATCTTAACATTCTTACCTTAGATACTCTATCCTATGTCTATCATTTCTATCCTTATTCTTAAAGTTTGATTCAAAAAAATTCCATCATCTTTGATTTCCTAGTTGTTTAAGCTCTATTTTGTCTCCTTTTTCTTTCTTTACACTGGCCGGTTATAAGGTCTTTAAATTTCAAAAAATTCAGCTTCTTGTTAGCTTATTATTATGCCTGAAAGTTTGGAAATTGGAGTCCTTTGAAGTCCTTTTTAACCATTCCTATCATAACTACTCAAACTACTACTAGATCTTCTTGTAAGTGATGGGTATATTAGCTTTGTTTACTAGGTTTTAGGCTGCCCAAATTATTTTCTCTTTGAGCATACACTTTAATACATCATTTATGCAAGATTCCAGTTCTTTTCCTTGAACTTTATGGCCATTGAATTCCTTTTTATTTCTAAGTCTTGATTCCTCACAGAATCTCTTACTAGTCTCAACTATATCCTTCTTGCTTTTAGCCATCACACTTTATCATCAAGGCTGCTTTTATTCCGCCAGTTTTTAATCTCCATGACCAGTCAGTATTTACTTCATTTTTTGGCTGTATATTTCAGCAAAAACGTCTAGAAATAAGGCCATTCCAAATCCTTATATACAATCCTTCTAAAACATCATAACTATCACATGCACTCATTGTTGCATAGAAGAGTTTCCATCTTCTTCCACATGTAATGCAAGCTGTCCAAACGGTTGCTCAATCAAGCTTTTAGGTTAACATATTATTTATCAAAGATTTCAGATTTCTTATCCATAAAAATAAAAAATAAGTTCTGATTTGGACCTCTTTTTCAAACAAAAATTGTACTACCTTTTAGCACTTATCTACAGTTTTTGTAATAAAATTTCAGCCATTTTATTGAGGAAACCAAGGCTGTTTCAAATCATTTTCTTATAAAACACAAAGCTGGCCATTTGAAGCTCTAACCTCTGAAAATTTTGTGCACCACAAAACAGTCCCTTTTTTTTCAAGAATTTCAAACAAAAAATCCTAGAAAATAAAACTGAAATAGATCTATGTACTCTTGATGGATTTATTTGATTAAAGAAAAATATTTTCATGAAATCTCACATAAAAATCCAGATTTCATGCTAAGGAAACAAGACATGCAACATAGGTCTAGCAAACAAGCTCCTAGTTGCCTAATCACAAAGTTTTCAGCCAAAGGTTTCAAGAAACCTTTGCCAAATTCTTATATCTTCATTAACCAACCTCTAAACCATAAAAAAATGAAGATTACCTTGCTGGTTCTATCAAGCTATAGCTGCTGTCCACCTGAAAATTTTCAGCAAAACCACATGTTCAATAGCTAGAACTGGCATAGATTGACTTCTTATGCATAGAACCTTATTATCATCTTAACCTTGCAGCAAAATCCACAATTTAGCACTTCTCCTAGCCTAAGAAGCTCTTGTTCAAGTGAAGGGAGGTTGAAGAAACAAGAGATAGCAAAGATAGTGTCTAGAAGTGAGATTGTGTGAAATAGGTAGAATAGAGTTTGTTTTGCATACTAGGCTGAATATGGCCGGATGAAATCGAGAGAGAGGTGGGTGAAATCTCTGGTTTGTGTAGATTAGCATGTGGGGTGCAAGATAGTATCATCCTTGAGTGTAATATTGGTTAAACTAGAGAAAGAATGAAGCATATGCATTGGTCATCTTGTGAGGTGGAAAATGATTATGTTTGCATGCTTATTTTGATTTTAATTGTATAGTATAGAGGACTGTTGTAAGGACATAATCTGGAAGAATTTCAAACTAATGAGGGGTAAAAATTGGAAAATCACATTAGGGTATAAAATGGCCATTTTGTTCTTCCTTTACTAAAATACCTTTTAACATTTCTAAGGTCATTTTTTGGTACTTTAATTCTTCAAGATCCTTCTTTTAAGTCTTCTAAACTTATTATTTTCCTTGAAAGCTATTTATTAACTTGAATTATTGATTTATTATTCAGTTTTGTCGCGTGCGTTGACTTTTTCTAGTTTTTACTCCCAGTTACACAACTAGTTTAAATTTTAACAAATTCTTCACTATGACTTAGGTTCTCTAAGCCCTATAATTCATCACCAACCCTTTCACAATTCTCAATCTTGGTTTGGGACCTTCCAGTCCTCAATTCTAAGGTTCGAAAGCCTAGTTCTCGGCCCGCGGTTCTCTAAAACCCTAATTAATGGGTGGAGTGTTACAACCTTAACGCCGGTATTTGTATTTTAAAAGTTTTAAAATTGCATGACTGCTATTTTCAATAACAAGATACTTGAAATTTGAGTTAGAATTTAATTTTGTACGTAGCAATCTCAAGAACATCAACATAATTGTATTATGTTTTGTCCTAAAATAATTTGAGAGTTTTCATGCTATAAATAGAAGTAAGTTGGAATGCATAGGTATAGATAAAATCTATTTATTAGTTTACATCGAAATAAGTTGGAATGCATAGGTATAGATAAGAGCTATTTATTAGTTTACATCAAAATGTAAAACATACCCTGTAATTTTTACTTTTAATCATGAGATTTAATTCTGACAGGAACTTCTTTTTCATTTCAAAGTTTTGTCTCACTAGTACAACAGACGACACATTGATTTCAATAGCTCTTTTGAAATTTCATTTTGTTGATACCTGCAATTTTAGATGTGTATTCCAACAGCATTGTCATATCAAATTTATGTTACCAAAAATCTGCAACTTAGTTTGTGTAACATGAGAACATTTACACTTACATTTTTAAAATTTCAACACTTCAAATTCTTCTAGATTGACATATATTTTACTTGCACTTTTGCTTGCATTAGAGATCTAAGTCTTATCTTTCTTTATAATCATTAAAGTTAAAATCAATATTTCTATTTATGTACTATACAGGACTGGGGATGGCTAAATCACATTAGTCAAATTCCCTCAATGTTTTATCGCTGCAAAACATAATTTTTCTAGTATGTTAACTGTGTTATATAATTTAGAATTTGTGTCATGTTTAAATTGTCGAGCTGTCATGTTTTACTTGTAATCTCAAATTGTGATTGATTGTAAACTCACGCGAGATTCCATATATCATTCTTATGCTGCATAAAAATGACATTTTTGTTACATCAATTTTTGTTTCAAAACAAAAATTAAATGTATCTTTAGTAGATATACAATTAAATATGTTACCTACTAAAAATCTGAAGTCTCCAGCTCGCTTCTCAATCTCATCAAATATCTTCAATCTAAAATTATGTCTAGGAATATCTAACATATCTTTGATGACTTTTTCAATATAAGTACTTCCATCAATCAATATTTGCAGTTCTTCATCTATGACTTTGTAAAGTGGTATAGAATTTTGCATACTAAAATTCTTCATAAGGTAGAACTTTCCTTCTTCTATGCAATCAAAATATTCAGGAATAAACTTACGTCTAATGGGGTAATACTTCATATTATCCTACAATCATATACCATAAGATGTTTCTAAATAATATGAAACATTGTTTGATGTGAATAATCAATTGAAATTAATATGTAGATATAAGAAACATCAAATTAACAAATAATCAAATCTAATAAACTAGAATTTAAGAACAACACAAAAAACTGTTCAACCATAAAGCTGCTTGCAAAACTCAATAATGTTTATTCACAAAGAACAACATTTCTAACATTGCAATGCTTTATTTTATCATGAACTCGCGTACATAAGTTGTTATAACGGTAACTTAACAAATTATCTGATTTGAGAAACGCCAACTTTGCATCAAAAGGTAACACAAAACACTATTTAGGATATTGAACTTTAGTAAACAATTACTATTGCACATGTCAAGAAAAAATCATCAAAATTACTAAGAAGCAAAAATTGAATAACATGTAGACATATGAAACATCAACTTAACACATAATCAAAGTTAACTAACTAAAATTCATTTGCAAAGATATGAAACATAAACTTGACAGATAATCACAACTCAAAAACATAAACCATGCATCAACAACCAACACAAAAAACTCTTCAACTATAAAGTTGCTTGTAAGAGTTGATCATGTTGGATCACAACACAACAAAACAACAAACATGTTCAATCTTCTATGTAATCAACAAATTCAACAATAAATTGATTTCTAATGCTACAATCCTTCATGTTATCGTAGAATCAACTTATTGAACTTTAGTAAACAATTATTGAGAAGCAAAAATTTCTTTAGTAAACAACTTATAGAATTTTAGTACACATGTCTAGAAAAAATCATCAAATTACTGAGAAGCAAAAATTAAATAACATATTACTTTACCTTTCATCCCGTACCAAAAAATTATATACTGATCATTTCTTCCTGACTTTGGGCTTTGTATGTGTTCCATAATCTAATAACCCAAACTAAAATTCTCGCCTTCTTTCCCTTTACTCAACTGGTCCAAAAAAACATACTACATCCTTCCTTTCCCCATGCTACAAGTTGTTTCTTTTCTTTTTTCAACCTTTCAAATTTCATGTGCTCTAATATTTATTTTATAGTTTACAAATATGGATTCACTCTGAGAAAAGCTATGGCATTTTGCTTTCCTATGAGAAGAAAACTTTAACTTGTATTCTCGAAATGCCTCTCCAATGACTTGTTTTATTTAATTTGATCTTAATTTATACGTTTCTCTGTTCACACGAGCAAGTGATTTGCAGCTAATTCATGTAATCTATGCTCATATAAACCGCCAATTAGTTATGTTTTAAGTCTTCGGCATTGACCTGTTGATTTCAATAATGTGTTTTAGCTAAGAAATTAACCAAACGAATTCCTATTTCATGTATATATAGAGCACCAATAGCTTGCAAACCATCTATATTTACAAATGTATCTAACAGATGAATCCTAGGTAAGTAATTTTATAAAAAATATTGAAAAGTCCATTGTTTATCGTTAATGTTGAATACATTGGATGTAGAATTGGTTAGATATCCATAAAACTAAGATAATTATTAAATTTATGAACTATTAAATGAATTAAATTTCACCAAAATTAAAGTAATGAGCTCTTGATATGAGTTAATACATGCACATTAATCAATACATTGATAAATATACAAAATGCACTTAAAATCATGAAAGTTCAAATAAGACTAAAATTATTAACACGTCACTTTCTCAATATATATATATATATATATATATATATATATATATATTGGCTTCCATTGCTTCTTCTGGCCTCGTGAAGTTGGTTACCCCTTCCCTTCACCTATCAACTTCATTCTGAGTTTCTCTTGTCCTGTAACCACCGCCATTTCTCCGGCTAAATCAGTTGACAACAACACTCCATTCTCCCAAACATTGTTTGTCGGTTTGCTTCATTGCTGGGGTTTCCTTCACCTCAGAATTAGAGTTTCCTTCCGTGAGACTTCTCTATGATGCTTCCCTGGTGGCCTTGTCTTGGTCTCAGACCTCTTGAGAAAGTCCCCTCACTCCCCATCTAAAGCACTCCTATATACCGTCACACTGGACATGTGCATTTGCCGAAGAATGGTAGCCTTGCTTTAGCAGTTGATTTGAAGAACTAAAATATTTTCTGAGATAGCAATAGTTTCCAGGTATTCAATACCCATTACAATCCCTTAGTAAGTAAAGGGTGGAGTTTGCTACAAGCACAGAGGAGAGCTCCATGCTTCGACTTTTCCTTCCTTGCCAAACCATGGTAGAAGGGCCCCTTGATTTGCCAGATTTTCTTCCATCTCGAATCTTCGTTACATGTTTCTTGATCATACAAAAATAAGTAGGCTGAGGCAGTTGCGAGACTTCCAGTCGCAGTTGGTTTATGTAAAAGTTAATTAGATTCAGATTTTAATAAACAAAACGTATTCAAATGGACAAGGTAACCACTCTCAGTAATATAAAGAGTCATCATTCTTTGAGGTGCTAGATACACTTCCGTCCAAAATTATCACGAAGCTCAACAAAATTATTTAACCTAGCAGTTTTCTAACTTTGCATTTTCCACTATCTTTGAGAAATAATAAAGACGGTGACGAAGATAAACCTGAGCGCAGGAGCTCAGCCTTGTCCTTATCAAATGCCCTTTGAACCTCACCCTTGAGTTCCAGGAAGCACGTTCTCTTCATTCTTTCATCCTCTAGACTGTCCTTCTCAAGATAGAACAAGTCAGGTAACACCTCCTCCATAAACTTGTCCAGCACTTGGGAGCAATTAGGAAAATATCGTTTTCCCAACTCAACTGTCACAGAACCAAAACCAAAAATGTTAAGAAGATTACATCTTAACAACTGAAATATGATCAGGAAATGAAAGTGAGATATATAGGGTTCTGTATACTTCATAATCCTTGGAAGAGTGGGACTATTAATCTATTCAAGAGTCATTTATAATTAAGGCTACATATTATGATTATAGTTTCACAAGGACTGATTAGCAAATCATTTTTAAACTTTTAAAGCAGCAAAAAATTATTAATTAACTGTAACACAGACCATAAAAGGTAGTGCTGCAAAACCCTTGTTCACACATAGCAGTTCGCTCTAACAACACAACAAGGACTTCTGTACTCATTATAGAAATTGCCCAACACTACAAAGTGATAATCCTCAAAAGGTACATGGGGAACAAAAGACAGAAGTTTAAGTTTGAAAAGCTAATCCAATAAAGCCCAAACTAATGCATAAAAAATTATCAAATTTACAAGCATAACAAAGAAACGTGTACTTGACCTGAAAAGAAAAATGAGTGTGTACAGATAGCATAAGACAACATGATGAACAATACTACATCTGTTGATCATATAGTTCTTCAATTTTTCTCTTGCGCTTTTGGGAAGAGAAACTCTGTGCTGCTTTGTGCAATCAGGTTTTATTATCTGCTTTACTTCCTACTTTTTCTTTTTTAGTGGAATATAGAGGAACTAAACTTGCAAGATAGATAAAAAATGCAGTCACTGATAAAAGGATGAAAGTTTCAGAGCTTTACCTGTTCTTGAAAGAACTTCCATTCTTGAAAGGAGTCTCTTTTGCTGCATTTTAGGAGTCTCATTTAAGTCAACTTCTCTTAAGTTCCCACTTGAACCTTTTGATGCCAAAAGACCCGCAAAACCCAAAGTTGTCTCAGCATTTGCGATGTCCATGGCTAATTTAGCTTCAGTAGGGAAGAACAATCGTGCAAATGCCACTGTGACATACATATACTCTGTTAAATCTATGAGCCCATTATGTATTCATACTGCAACTGTAACAGGCATAACTCATTGAAAATAAATGACAGTTGGAGGTTAGAGGCCGTGCAATTGCAAGACGACCTAGAAACAGAAAAGTTTAGTCATCATTGAATGCCAAAACCACACGAAAATAAATGGTTATATAATGCATTCTAAAGCAACTCTTGGTAATTGAGCTTCCAATTAAAACCAGCAATAATAAAACAGGCTTGGTTGAGCCGTAAGTGCAATGCCATTCTATAGTAAATTTTCTTATCAATGGCTGAACTAGCTCCCTTTTTCATCCATGTAAAGATCAAAGCCAACCAAGGATGACCGCGTCAAGGTTGAAGCTATATAACTATTGGAGAAGAACATCTAGGCACGAACAAAATCACAGCTCAGCTAATATTACAAAGCATTTAGACCCAAAGATGGTTTTGGCTCTATTTTTAAAAAAAAAAAAATCTTTTCGGGATCCAATTTTCTGAATTATAAGTTTGTAGTCTCTCATTTCTTGAACTAACTCATTAACATACCCAACGTAGCATTATCTGAAATTGAAGAAGAAATAATTCTGTGAACCCACCCTATGACTTCATTTATGGTTCGACAAATTGCTTAATTTATAGAATCCCAATAGGCAAGCCTTATTGCTCACAAATCTGATATTTTTTAAGTACAACTTTTCCATTTTGTATTCATAAAATACTTCACTGAAGCATGGGTAAACAAATATGCTGATATGAAAAGAAGAAAAATAAACCTTCATGTCGTAACAGATAATATTAAAAGGTGTGTCTATCTCTCTAAAATTTAGCAACTTGAAGCCTAACAGAAGCCACATTCAAGTTGATAAAAAATTAAATTCAATACTGCACATCCTTTGACTAACAGTATAACTTGTAACTCTATAGTTACAAGGGCCTTAATATCAAGGAACGACACACACAGAACATTGTGAGAAAGAAGGTTAGTCAAAGGAACAGTGGAAGAAAGATAGCAACGTTCTCCTGATATCTCTCAAGCAAGGACAAAAGAAGAGGAAAGAACGGATAAGCCCAACACAATAAAGAAACTTCCATATACTAACAAGCACGTAGTCCAAGGAACTACATGCAGAATATTTAGAAAAAAGGGTGATCAAGGGGACAATACAAAGAGGATAGACATGTTCTCTGACAGCTCCAAGCAAAGACCATGAAAGGGAGGTGAAAAAACAGATGAACAAGCAGAATAAAGACATTTTCAATAAACTGACACTTAAATGCTCAAATAAAAAATGCCTTGTGTATGATGCTTTTCCGAAATGAACTTTTTATTCATCTATTTTCCTTCATATGATCAAATCTATAGTCTATAAAATAATTCTTCAAGACCTATGCCATATGTCATATTGCTTTTATTTTTTTTTTTTAAAGAATAGATGACATAGTGTTGTATCCATCATTAAGGTTCTCAAAGCATAATATGGATTTAATCAGGCAACATCAACTCCAGGATAATCCTTTATATGTTATCTGCGTATTCACATGGCCTCAAAAGTATAAGAACACCTTAAATCTCAATGTCAACCTTAGGATCCCACCAAAATAAACAGAAGATATAGTAACCAGTGCAAATCAAGAAGGATAGATGTGCAATCCTGTTGAGCAGTTCTCTTCCCATTCCACATAATCCACATTATTAACTTCTTCAAAAGACCACTGGATGTTTCCAACATAAGCATGATGAAGAATTGCTAAAACAAAAACTTCCTAACAAGGCAAATGCAGAGAAATTAGTTTGATCACTCTCCAGAGTTAATGCCCATTATGGAAACCTACCAAACAAGAAACAAACTATGAGGAATGTCTATAAAAGATTACCTCTATTTTCTAGGTAGATAAGTTTCATTTGCAGATCATCGGTGACAATGAGGGAATCAAATGATATATCACTAGCCATTGGATTCCTTCGCATCTCCCTTTCCAGGACATCAATGCATAATCGATCTTTGTTCGCTTCTTGGCCCTGTTTTATTCTTCCATAGTAATCCTTTGGTCTGGTCAACCTCCTGCAAATACTGGCAGCATTACGCCCATCTAATGTTGTATCTGATACACGAGCTCCCTTAGTCAGAAGTGAAACAATTATTGCTGGCTCTCTACGCATTCCTGCAATATGAAGTACAGAGTAACCTCGTGTGCTGCGGAGGTTGACATCAGCCAAACCCAGACTAAGTAACTCAGACATAATCTTTGTATCACAGTAAGCGGCAGCATAGTGAAGGGCATATGCTTCATCCAGAGTTACATTAGATTCAGTTAGAAGAAGTCTCACAAGCTCAACATCATCCGAATCCAGTGCCTTGTGTATTCTCTTGATTCCTTTCTCATGCAATTGATCAACAGAAACCACACTATGTTCAACTTCGGCCAGAGATTTCTGGCGAATCAATCTAATATCCTCTGCAACTTCATGTGGAATCTCCTTCTCAAGTGAAATACTCTCAAGATCTGACTTTGACACTCTATCAACACATTGAGTTAGAAGTTGGCTTGATTGACAATGATAAGCAGCTACAATTATGGGAATGACATCTTCAATAAATGCCTTTCCAATAAAGTTGAGAAGACGCCGCTGCGTTAACAGGAGACAAGAAGTAAGTTAATTAAGAAACAAAACATTTAAAGCTCATTATAACTTTATTATGTTAAACGGATATAGCAACTGAACTCGATTCTGATATACTTTGTGCTTCTTCTATATTAGGTTGTGGTGCAATCAACAGGTAACCAACTGCATAATCCTTTCCGACCTGAAAACCATACCTAACTTCTACCATGCCTTTTATGATGCAAGAATCATTTACCTTCCTTTCTCAAGATTTCACATGATAGACCCAGGCAATTTTTGACACAGCAATCATCTTTCATGTCATAGATGTGATAGTTTCATAATGAAAATGCTAGATGAAACAAAATACAACTCTATTAAGGGAACAGATTGAATCCTTCAACCACCTGCAGATATAGACTAAACTTATTACATATATATGCGGATATACACACAAAAAAGTTTTAAACATTTTAAGTTAGGAAATTAACTTTAGCAATCAATCCACAACAGTCAAGCTAATACGTATACTCTCCCATTTGAAAAGTCCAGAAACCCAGAAGGGACCTCCTGAGAATTATATAAGACCCAATTTTAAGATACAGGCCTCAGAACTGAGTCTTAACAGTATTCCCATATTTTTTGTCTGCATCTCTTTCTATTATCTTCTGAACGCTCTAATTTCAATCACCATAAATGAATTCCAAATTTTTCATCTGGATTGCTAAATATGCGGATATACACACAAAAAAGTTTTAAACATTTTAAGTTAGGAAATTAACTTTAGCAATCAATCCACAACAGTCAAGCTAATACGTATACTCTCCCATTTGAAAAGTCCAGAAACCCAGAAGGGACCTCCTGAGAATTATATAAGACCCAATTTTAAGATACAGGCCTCGGAACTGAGTCTTAACAGTATTCCCATATTTTTTGTCTGCATCTCTTTCTATTATCTTCTGAACGCTCTAATTTCAATCACCATAAATGAATTCCAAATTTTTCATCTGGATTGCTAAATAAAGAAAAGAAAAAAGGTAAATATTTCACCTAAGAAGCCAGATACAGAAACTCTTTTGTATGAAATAGCAACTTAACTATTGCATGACCAGATTAGCGCAACAGGTTTCCTATGCTAATTGAAGGAAAGACCAGAGACTGACAAAGAAATATTTGGGTCATCCACTAGAAATACTAAATGCGAGAACAGAAAGGCAAAATGTTTGCAAGTTCTTGATTCCATTTTGTAGATTTGAGGTTTAACGAACCTATAATATATCTAATATGGTAATAAAGGCCAAATCAACAACAGAAGGAGATCTCATCATCTTAAAGGGTTAAAGATCTGTATCGATAACAGCATGTTAGATAAGTTACCTGAAAGAGTGAAACTAGCTCTGGTATCTGAAAGATTGAAGATGCATACATCAGTTCGACAGCAAAATTAATAGCAGGTCTGCATGCATCATGGGCGCATATGTCATCAACACAAGTTGACACTTCTGGAGGAAATGGTTTGAGTTTCCCTGTATACAAATAACCTAAGAAAATCACAAAAGCCTCATATCGTACCCTACCATAAGGCAACAAATCCTCCATTCGGTACTTCCTCTTATGATCCTTAATAGCATATTCCTTTTCTTTTCTGAAAAGATTATGAAAAAATTTACTCCTAGCAGCTAATATGCATCGGTGAACACCTACTGGGATGCCTTCAACCACGATCTCAGCATCACTATAATCACAACCAGCCTCAGGCATAAGTTGCTCCAAATTATTACTAAGCTTACTCAAACTCAACAGCTCCATGTTAGATCCCGTCTCACTAGAACTGGCACCATAAATGTTATGGCCAGTGGAGCCATTGGATAACAAAGACGAGGAATTAAAGCTTAAGGATGATGATGGCTCAGAGGGACTCGCCATTGTTCAAATTTAGACATGAAAAACACACTCCAACATTCCATTATCTGCCCATATTGATCAGTTCACCATTAAGAAAAATCTGCCAACAGGAAAGCCTGAAGAAACAATCCAACATTAGACAAAGAAATTCTTCCAATACTTTTCCGAGGGAAAATCCAAAAATTTTACAGCAATCAAGAGAGAACTCAGCATGCAGACACCCCTTACTTCTGTTGATCAGATTCTATCCATGGCATACTAATATATTCCTCTTACAGAAAAAAGAATGTTAAATGCTAGGGTTCGATGATGGATTGAAACTCTGTTCCCTTATTTAAATGCACTTTGCCCAGAAGAAAATCACACGATAGTCAAGAATTGAACTCAACCCCCAAAGCGCCAAACTTTTCCAATCACCCCACAACAATTATCACCATAACAAAGCACATTAACGAGAACTCATCTGCAAAGCAATTCGAGTTTCAACAATCAAAAAGAACACAGCAAACAAGAAAGATTTGAGCCAAAGAGATCAATCTATAGTAGTCCATGAAGCTGATTACCAGATGCCTTCTCCTTCTTGAATTTATTCAACCAATTTCAAAAACTCTTTAAGGGTCACAGAAGAAGAATCAAGAATGCAATTCATCCAAATTCATATGATATTATACACCTCACAGGCCACAAAATGTAGGCCCCGCGGGCGTTCAGAAGAGAAGTTTCGTAAAGGAGAATCAACAGGCAAGGGACCAGAGACGGGAAGCTTCGCCCTTTTGATTTTCTTTTCCCTTTCCATCCCGGGTCGACAGATTGCTAAGGACCGGATCCCCATACTGTTCTGGTTCGCAAGTGGACTTGAGTACTTGACCCACATCTTGCGTACTTGGATTCTCGGCCCCCGCCTGCCCCCACTTCACTTGGCTTGCAAGAAATGGGTCGCGGCGTTCCAGTCACCCTAAAGCGCGACAAATGTTGCAATCGGCTATGTCGTACATGTCAGTAGTATTGGAAGGGCGTCCTCTTATCTCTCACGCCGTCTTATATCTCACGCTAGATTAGTCCGGAGTCCCTTAAATATCAGCAAATATTAGCAATCAAATCATTAGTGTTTGAGGTGTATATTAGCATATTATAATGCAAATTTTAATTTAATTCATTAGAAATATTTAGAAAAAATAATCAGTTTAGTTTCAAAAGTTAAGTATATATTATGATCTCTAATAATTTTTTCTATAATTTTAATCTCAAAAGTTAAGTGTCTAACATGTTATGATTTTTAATATTTTTTTATAATTATATACCCGAAATAATTTTTGAATAGCTAACAAAGCCCGACCACCAGATGCAACTATTGCATGGCAGCTAGTGGTGGGACTTTGTTGGCTGCTCAAAAATTTTTTCGGGACTATAATGGCAGAAAAAAATTATTAAATATAATATCATGTTATACATTTAATTTTTTAGACTAAAACAGTAAAAAAATATTATAGAACATAACATATTAAACTTTTAACTTTCAGAACTAAATTGGCTATTTTTTCAAATATTTATCTTAATTATACTTATGCCTATAAATGAAAATTTTTTATTATGGTAGTTTTGTAACTTGTGTTTATCATATAAATTATACAACTATCAATAAAGACAGCCTATGTGAATAAAAATACTAATTATTAAAAAATTAATTACTCATGTGGTATTTTCTATCCACATGAATTATTTTTATTGATAATTATATAACTTATGTGATAAACAAAAGTTATAAATTATCAAAATAAAAACTTCTCAAATGATATAATTTTTTTTTTTTTTGAAGATAGTAGTAAAGTTAACTAAATATACATACACATATAAGCAGTTTTTTTTAAATTTTAAACCACCTGTAATGGTGAGGGGTTTGGTATAGACCCTTACATGTTCATTAACAAAGGCATTAAATTTATAATGAAAGAACAACTAAAAGAAATACCAAATCGTGAAGAAAACAGAAAGATAAGCTAAAAGTATTTTCTATCCACATGAATTATTTTTATTGATAATTATATAACTTATGTGATAAACAAAAGTTACAAATTATCAAAATAAAAACTTCTCAAATGATATGAATGATCACATGAGGATGATGCAAATTTTGTTTATCCCTTTGTTTAGATTAGGACAAAATAATGCAGATTGTTGGCCTTAGTAGTTATAGTTATCCAAGAAACAAAAAAAAAAAAAAAAATTATAGTAGTGATTGTCTTTCAACAACACAACGGTTGGATAGTTGTAATAAAGTAAAATACAATACAAAAGGATAAGTTTACAAGATGGCAACTCCTTTTTTTTTTTTTTTTTGGAGGTGGGGGTGGAAGAAGAAAACTCTTATAAGCATCTTATATTAGGGAATAGATAATAACTAGAAAAAGGGAAACAAGTAAACTCATGAATAAGATGGTGTTTCATGTGCTGGTACACACAAAAAGTATGCAAGTTATTATTTTTTTTTTTTGAAGATAGTAGTAAAGTTAACTAAATATACATACACATATAAGCAATTTTTTTTTAAATTTTAAACCACCTGTAATGGTGAGGGGTTTGGTATAGACCCTTACATGTTCATTAACAAAGGCAATAAATTTATAATGAAAGAACAACTAAAAGAAATACCAAATCGTGAAGAAAACAGAAAGATAAGCTAAAAGTATAAATAGCAAGATCCTAACTAGCTCCGTATATTAGTATAAATAACAAGTTAATTCACATATATGTCTCATTCATTTTATCATAAAAAGAATGATAAATTGTTAATTGAATTAGTAAAACAAACTCTATCAAGTAAAAAGTTTTGGATTCAATTCATATATTTTTGTTCAAATATAAGAAACGAATTAATATTATTTCTATTTTCAAGAGAAACTATATCTATTCTTAGTAAATAATTGATCTCTACTTAGTGCTCTCTACTTAGTACTTAATAAAGAATCATGTATTTGGACAATATCCTACTTTGAAACATAATACAAATTTGTATGTTTTAGACTCAATCAAGATAATATTTGGATCAATCAAATATACAATTAGGTTTCACTTTTTCTCTAATAAAAAATTTACTTTTACAGAATCAAAGACAGATATTCTGCCGACCAAACATAATTCAAATACACCCTCAAATTTCTTCATAAATAAATAAGTAATTAAGAGCACTTAAAAAATAACTTTTAGCTTAAAATAAACTATAAACAACTTATTTTAATCAATTGAATGCAAGATTTTATTTCAAAAAAACTCTTTATTATATAAAAGAAAACAAATATTTATTAAACAATCATAAAAGGTCATTCAATTTGCGGGTTGGAGGAGGAGAACTGACCCATTGAATCCAACCCGGGCTTGACCCAATTATCCCTCTGAGCATTTTTTGGCAGTGGGAATATCTTAAACCATCAACTCGAAAAGAAAAAGGAAATGAAAAAGGCAGTGGGGTTCTCTTTGTCGGTTGTTGTAGGGGGCATTAGTTAGCAGCTGAAGTCGCTGTGGCTGACTATCGGAAAGACGTCACTCTAATTTGTTGGGTTCTGCTTGCGTTTTCAATGCCGTCACGCCTCTAGTGTAATAGTAGTTGCACACGCGAGTAAGGACAATGTGAAATACGTGAGCAGCATTAATAAAACCTTATCATGACTCTATACCATTCAAAGGCTGTTGACAATTTGGGGCTCTGCTACAATGCAGAACATACGGCTTGTTCGTACGCGGTGCACTGAAGCGTCGGATCAAATCTCATCTGATTAGACGATTGTAAATTTTTAAAATAAAATAATAAAATTTTAAAAATATATATTTTTAAAATTAAAAAATATAGTCTATTAAAAATATAATTTGACGGATCATATTAAGTACTGCACGTGCGACAAAAAGCCTCGTGCAACACCCTAAGAACGGCCGACAATTTGCCTCCCCTTATAATATTTTTGTTAATATTTATTTTTATAAAATATTTTACTTAAATTTATTTTTTAAATTTTAAAATTTTTATTTTTATATATTATAAATTATAAATAAATATTTATAAAAAATATTACAATAAATATTATAAAGAATCTGAATAGCTTTTACAGTTATACCTTTATTTAAAGAAATAATGTAATATACGAGATATTAAAATTTATTATTTTGTTAAGAATTAATAAATTTTATGAAATAAATTATATGTTTAAATAGAAAAATACATTATTTGGTCATGAAAACTATTAAGTAACATCAATATAAGATGATCATATTTTGCATGGAATGGATAGTAAAGTTTTTTATTCTTATTCGTCAATGAATAGTTTTGAAAAGAATAAAATATATTCATTTCTTTCCAAGAAAAAGAATCATTTGATCCGAGGTAATGAATTAACCCACTTCAAACGTAACTACGTCTTCCTTCATCTAAAACACTTTTGCATATGAGGATAAATAATGATTCTCACGTATTCTTAGTAACTCAAATCCACAGCCAATAGATTGTAATTAAGACTATTCATAACTTAAAACTACACTTATTTGTCATGTATTTTATTGTTTTAAAAATATAATATTTTTTATACTTTTTATTATATAAATTTAAAAAATGAAAGATCTTTTTTATTATATATTTAACATAGTATATATTTTAAAAAGATCTTTCATTTTTTAAATTTATATAATAAAAAGTATAAATTTAATACTATGTTTTGTATTTTTAAATATTTAATTTTTTATAAATTTTTAAAATTATTTTTACATAGTATTATTTTTAAACAGAGGGAGTCATCAATTTCTATACTCCTTGTACAAAGGATTACCCTTTCACGACCAACTCTTATTGTGGGCCACTTCTAAGGCAGCAAAAGCTCTCTGCCCCTCTATTGAAATAGATTGGAAAGGAAAAGCCATTATAATTGAGTAATGCCATGACCAGTGGAAGTTTCAACATGTTTCTAGAGATTGTAATAGGTCAGCCCATACGCTTGCTCAATGTGCAAAAGTTTGTAATAGTTATGGAGATCTGGAGATTTCAAACATTCCCACTTTCGTGTGAGATGGGACTGATGTAAATCTCTATAAATGTAATGGCCCTGGCCAAACTTCTTCTTAAAGAATGAATATCCGTTTAGCAAAAACAAGCCCTCTGCCCCCCGTTTAGTTCCTGCACGCTATTTTGCAGGACGTGTAAAATTAAATCTCGATTGTTAAATTGATTAAAAATTTTCCAACGGTTAGTACTCACAAAGAGCATTTAGGAAACATTTAAATAAAAAAAAGAAAAAATTAGCCAAAAGTTAAAAACTCCTACCATGGGTTAGACTGCACAGTTCTTTTGCCTTGATAACTGTTGAAAACGAACGACTCTACTTGATAGCTATAAAAAATTATTCAAAGCTATCACTTCATTTTTCCTATTCACTTCATTTAAATTTTCATCTACATCTTCCCTTTCTCCCTCTTCCCTTCCTTCGTTCAACCTTTCATCTTCATCATTCCTCTCTCTATCTCTTTGTGTTGTTATCTCTCTGTGTCTGGCCTCTCCGAACAATTGTTCTCAGTTGTCAGTTCACTGCGACATCATATTCGAACAATAGATAGGTTTCAGTTTAGGTGCAAAACTTCTCATATCATTGCTGTGAACGAGTCACTGTAACAGCATCCCTATCGCAAGAAGATAATTGAAGTTCTTATCAAAATAAGCTTTGATTGTCTAACAGAAATTCAGTAGACAAACCTGATAACGGATGTTGTCGATACTATCATCAACCACTACAACTCAAAAGTTGAGGCCTTTGTGCTATCTAATGATCATCTATTGAAGATTTCAAAAAAAGACGCAGGTCGTGTTTACAGACTACCAAGGGGAGCAAACCCCACCGTAGCTCTTGCAGCCAGAAAGGCAGAGAGAAAAGAAGTAGCTTTGATCGCGGAAACGATTGGACTAGTGCCTTCATCAAAAAATTATGTTGCGTTAGATGAAATAGAGGAAAAGCTACTAGAATTTAAAGGGGACAACAAGTTGTTTGCAAGGTTGTATGCGCTGCTGGCAATAAGCACAATGTTGGCTCCAAAGAATTCAATGAAAAATAAATATGACATATTATGGCAAGTATGTTAAGGATATTGAAACCATTTGGAGGTTTAACTGGGCAAGGCACGCCTTGCTTGAAGGGATTGCAACGTTTGGTAAGAAGAATAAGAAGAAGCCGACAAGATGGCCAGAAGGGAACATGCATTTGCTGTTGGTAATTATGCCTAAATGGGGACTTTTGTTACTCTGAGCAATTGTTATGTCTATTTTGAATAGTTATTCTATTGGACAATCATTTACTATTTTGTGATCAATTATTTGGAAGGTTGTGAACAATTGTTAAATTGAATATATGTGTGAACACTTATTCAGTTAAGTGTGAACCATCCAAAGTATGTGAATAATTGTTTAATGTAAATGGAAAGACTATCCTGCTACGTTCGAACAATTATTCTATATATCCTGAACAATCGTTCAATTGACGAAATAATTGTTCAATTAATGCTAAACAATTATCCAATTGAGTTTCCACAATCGCTCAGTATGATATAAACATTTTCCAGTTGGACTGGAACAATTGTTTTGTATAGTTTAAAAAATTGTTCATATTGCTTAATAATTGTTGAGAAGGGTAATTATTCTTTGTAATGAACAAATGTTGTTTGAATTCTAACTAAATCTATTTGCAATTCCTAACTCAGGTTTGGTATCTAGAAGTGGTGAGTGGCAAGGTGAAGGGGGAGTTACCTTGTTCGTGGTGGAACCCGAGTAGGGTACATGAGGTTTGCACTACTAATCCCATAAGCGATTCAGTTGCAGAAGAACTAGCAAACATGTTTAATTTTGACCGGAAAAGGTTCCTTGAGAGGGAAGCACCGGAGGCTAAGATGCACAAGTATAAGAGAAAATTGGAAAAAAAAACTTTGAAAACTCGTGGAAAAGGACCAGCCAATTGGGGTTGTGTATGGAGACCTGTCTCCAAAAAGGTAATGGAGCTAGGTTAGGAATGAGATAATAGAAGCACATTTGGAGAAGATGGCGAAACTCAGCACAGAGGTACATATTCCAGCTAGGGATGCTAGTCTAAAAAATGGGAATGATAGGGAAAATCAACTTGAACCAGGACATGCTACGGACATGGTGGATTATCTAGATGTCTTAGAGATTGCGAAGGCTTATAGCAAAAGTTTAAATGAATAATTATTCTCCCTCCTATTATTGTTGTTCAGAATACGCAAAATAATTGTCATATTTGAGAACAACTGTTCGGAGTGTAAATGAATAATTGTTAATGATGTGCAAGTGAAGTACAACCCTTGGATGGTAGTGATCAGGTTATGAAGGAAAGAGAAGTTTATCCAAATTTTGGAGTAGCTGATACTAAGCGAACGAAGCAGGAAGAACCGAACGTGGCTGCAAGACAGCAGTCTGGTGAAGCTGAATAAGAAATAGTTATTGCTTTAGACCTCCTATCTAGTGATGAAACTCTTCTGAATAATTGTTTCTTGTTTTTTCGAACAATTATTCTCAGTACTAAATAATTGTTCTTTGTTTAGGTGAATAATTATTATCTTTATGTTAAACAATTGTCGTTCGAATAATTGGTGAATAATTATTATCTTTGTTTTGGGAAAAGACCAGTAATCTGACGTTCTCGGGAGAGTTATAGCTGCAAAGAGCAACGATTGTTATTAAACCCTGGTCCACACTTGAACAATTATTCAAGCGATATTGAATTATTACATCTACAAAAAATTGTTCTGCCTGAATTAGACGTCAACTCTTGCTGACACGCAATATTTCTTCCCAGGGAGGCGAGCATATGCTTAACCCGATCAATCATGCCGTTCAATTCGTTCGCGATAATGCAAAAAATATCATTCTTCAAACAAATGCTCGTTGCCAACAAAACCATTTGCCCGGTCAAATATTGGTATCGTTCTCCATATATAGAAGGATTTTTTTTTTTTTTTTGTAGAATTGCTTGTAATTGGGAACTCCAACCCACACTTGACCTTTTTTGTCCACCTGCGCATAACATTATTTTGGGAGTGTCCTCATTTTGCTGTTGCATGTAGACTCGAACACATTCATCACTTTAAGAATATACCTGTAAAGGATTCCAACTATCGCGAATAAGTGGCATGTGCACTCAAGGGTTGGAACGCCAGGATCAACCCGCACGAACCGTTCATCCAACCGGCCTTCCTCATCCTTGCCAAGATTCTTATAAACAACATATATCACATTTTCTTGGACAGTCTCACTCGATACAACCACCTCCATCATGTACTTTTAAATTGTACGATACTGTTCCTGAAACATAGCAAATACGTTGGGTGTATATTGTTCTGCAGCAATGCGTACAATTGGATTACTTGCAAAATTATTATTCGACAACCTACCAAAAATAATTGTTCAGTAGATATATCTCAGTAAAAAGAATAATTAATTTCGACGGTAATAATAATACCTATTCGAATTTGTAGAACAATTATTCAAAGTTACATGAACAATTATTCACATATCTGTCAAAGGCATAAAAACTCAGTATCTTCTCACCCTCCCGTCTAGACTCAACCATTCTGTTTGAAGTACCCGAAAAACTAGATTAGTTTATGATTTGATTGCAAATAACCTCTGATAACTGCATTGCATGATTCGCTTAGTTATGACCATTCATGCCATGAAATGCTGTTTAACCCAAGCCACTAACCACTGCCTCCATACTACATAAATCCTTTCCAACAATTTATGGAGCACGTTTGGGAAGCACTGCTCAATCATCTTATCCCAAATGATGTTGAACTCCTCTTCATCATTGGCACTATACATTAAATAGTAAAATTTGTCAAAAAACTGCGGGGTATACATATATGATATATTTTTCTATGCATTCTTTTATATGTGCTATGTACATAGAGCATAAAATGTTGATGGTAAAACTAATCTAATTGCGGCAAACATAGCAGCATCTTGATCCATAAATATGGTTTGAGGTGCTTTGCCAGACATGTACCTCAAGAAGGTCCTAAACAGCTACTCGAAAGACTGTTGTTTCATCATACAAAAGAGCTGAGCCGAAAACACAACTTTGCTGGTGATGGTTGAAACCAACGAATAGAGCTTATGAATAGAGTTGAAAGAGGAAGTATCAATATAAATAATTGTTTAACCATAAAAAGAACAATTGTTCAATGTTGCAAATTGTGTAATTTTAACAAATAATTATTCAAGAGACTCAGGGAATAATTGTCACACAACCTATCTGGTAGATACTTGTTCAGAAGATGATGAACAATTATATGATCCTCAATGAATAATTATTCGGGACCTACCAACTGGGCGATAATTCTTATTTGTACGATACATTGTATCGATGTGATTGCATCACTGAATAGGTAGTAATCCAACTTCATTTTTCCATCCGCCTAAAATAAGTTTGCAATCCTCTTCTCGCTGTCCACTTAGATCTCATAGTAAAAGGACAGTTTAAGTATGCCTCTTGGTGGAAATATTCTTGCAAAGTCATGGCTTCCCCCTGCGTCATTGCCCTTTGCCTTCTTCTAACGATATGGTTCTTAAGATCAGTGGCAAGGGAACCAAGGCCTGCTCAGCTCCCGATACCCAAAGCCAAACTTCGAACCATGATCTCCACCGCATACTAGCATCTTCTTGTTGTTCAACCATTACTCCTTGCACATTACTAACACATCGATTAGATCTCAACATATAACAATATTGCGCTAGATGCAATTTATGATTATAGTCTACAACCCAATCAACGATGACATAAACACCCATCGACTAATCAAGCCGCAATTGTATGTATGCACCATAGCCTGTTCTGTAACATCCCACCTTAAAGATAGTCTAGGTGTGTTCGTTTTTAAGTGGAGCTCATTATTTTTTATATAAAGCATTTGAGAAAATTATCATGAGTTAGGTTAATTTACTTTTAGAAATTATTTTAGAACATATTCTTGTACATTTTTTACAATTCTAGAATATTTTAGGTTTTGCAAAAAAAAAAAAAAAAGAGAGGCCTATGAAAAAGTGACATGCAGGTCAACTTTCTCACCTTTTCTCCACCGTCTCCCACCTTTATATGGCAATTTCTCTTCATTTTCTTGGCACTATTCTTTCTTGTTCTTTTTGTTCTTGCTTTCTTTCTTTCTTTGTTTTTCTTCTCCTTCCCGAGTCTTCTTTTGTTGCTTGGTTTTTCCTTTGCTTCTTTCTTTCTTCTTGTTTGTTTTTCTCCTTTTTCCACGAATCTCCTCCTTGTTAGTTAAGGTAAGTTTTAATGTTATTTTTGTTTGTCATTTCTTTACTTTATTTAGTGATTTCTCTAAATTTATAGTAGAAATTATTTGTTTAGTAAAATTAGTATATTTTGATTTAAAGTTTTTATTTTAGTTTAGTTTGAGTTACATGTCCTTTGTTTTAGTTGCAAATTTTTATCCTTTAGAATTTGAAATACATTTGAAAGTTAAATATTGAGATTTGAGATTTAAATTAAATTGATATTTTTATTCTCTTAAAATGTTATTTTCATTCTATAAAATTTTCTCTTAAATATTCAATATTTAGTATTTGAGAATATTTAGTATTTGTGAAATTTCATTAAAAAATATATATTATACTAAATGTTTGAGAATATAATAATAATACTATTTCATTATTTTATTATGATATAATGATAATTATATATATGTGACTATTTGTAAGAATATATATTTGTAGAATATTTAATAATCGAGTGTTTTTATATTTGCAAGTGTAGGCTTAGACTTATGACTATAATATCCTAGGGATACTCGCTCAATAACTTAAAATTTATCATCTTCAGAATTTTCAACTAAGGTTTAGCTATTTGGATTTGTAGAAAATTCGCATGTTTCGTAAAATAGCAAGTAACTGTAACACTTGCTATTATGTAAGTTTATAAATCGAAGCATATTTCTGCTACTATTGTGGTCAGATAGGGCACTAAGAAAATTCCTATGAACAAATTGAACTGTGCAAAAAGACTCTCCAAATTGAAAAACACACATTTGGACCATAGCTCAGAGCAGGAAGTGCAAATTCAAGTATTTCTCCACCCGCTAAAGAGATTGGCTAGCCCTTTCTCCTAAAAAAAGCTCAGAACAAGCCGGTGAATGTGGAAGAGACTGAACATCGTAAGCCGACACGGGAAGTATGCTTGGAAGCAGAAATCAACCTTTGCCCAAGAATGCTAGAGATGTCAGAACGGCTTTCTTAAAGCTAGGATATGGTGAAGATCTCATCAGACCAAGGCCATGGAACTATAAACCCTACCTCCAGTCCAAACTATGATAACTTCTAATCCTCTTCTTATTTTTGAGTGGCTGAGCAAACTAAGTGAACCCAAGTCTTTCTGCTGCCTTCCCTAGTTAAAAGGAAACTTGTCTTGAGTGGCTGAGCAAGGCAAATTTCTACCTTAATTCTTATGAATTTTTTTACCCTAATCATATTGTTTTGGTCAACTACCAAAACCAACCTATAAAGTCCCCAATTTTCCTTGCATTAGTCTGATTTAGACGATCTAGGGAATACCATATGCTTGAACCCAAAAAGATGCTGTAGAGAAATCCAGTTCTTCTAAAGTTATTGAGGAATCCCACTTTTTAAGAATAACAAGAGCTCCTCTAATATTCCATGGTCCTTAGTTTAGAATTTTCAACAGATCATTCCTCTCCCGGAAGTTACAAAGAAAAGTGTTGTTATCAATAGATGAAAATCTAACCTTGTCTTGGAGGTTCCAAGCAATTTCAAACACAGCTTTGAGCATTTTCATGGTGATCTTCTTTTTAGATATAACTCTAGCAACCAGACATTTGTGAAGATCACTTGCATTCTCGTCTTCATTAGGTGGGAGGTCTAGAGATTCTACCAAAGGATCTAGATTTAATGTTTCAGCAAACATCATAAATAGGGAAAAGAATAAAAACCAAGTTAGAGGTGGACCACTAGATAGGGAGTAATAGATATTCACACTAGTGCAATAGGAATTAAATGAGAGTAAAAAAAGGCAATAAGGAGGAAAGAAGGAGGGAGAGGTTAAGGATAGTGAGAGAGATGGAGGAAGGGACAAGGAACAAGCAGAAACCACCGGATATACAAGATAAAACCTAGAAAAGATCACTCATACAAGGAGGGGAGGAAAGTTCTACTCTAGAGAGAGAACTAAGGAAAAAGCCGAATCAATGTGCTGTTTCAACTATCAATTGGCTATATTTCGTATTATCTATACATTCACAGCCGTCTCTTCCACATCATTATTTTGTCCCAATATGTCAAATCTCAACCCTTGAGAATGAACCTCTTTAGATTTCTCCAATAATTAACATCCCTACACATCAAATTGCATGCCTTTTCCGCAAACAAATACCTAATTTTGGCCACTGAATACGCAAGGTACTCTCCCATAATTGCTATTTTAAGCTCAGTTTATGCCGAAAGCTTCAAATTTCTCTTATTCCCCTTGTGCACAGCCTGCACCTAGCTAGGGTTCCTATGGCGCTGCAAATGATCAACTAGCATTCATGACCCATACAGATTATCATCACACTCCAGCTCTAACTTATCAATTTCCAGGAGTTGATACTCATGCGATTCACTCTCATTATCTGGCTATCTATATGTTTTCTGTTCACATTCTGCCGCTTTGTGGCCATGCTAACCACACTCAAAATAGACAAGGTGGAGTCCCCCATATTTAATAAGTATTATACGTTCTAAAAGTTGTACTTTAGCCAGTAGAGCATATCCTTTCATGCCTTTCTTCATAGCTATTGGAGTTTTTTGATCCACACATAGTTCTTGTCCCAAGCCACACCCACATCATTGTAGATGTGATCATTTATGTATTTGGACAGAAATTGGTCTCCATTTCATCATGGTGAGATAGTTTCCAAGTATGAACCATGGTCCACTCTCTAGTGCATGGAGGTAGTCTTCCAGTGATCATGCAGCCATGTTTAAGTTTCTATACATCCTTACCATGCAGTTCTATTACCTTGTAACTAACATTTTTCCAAGAACTTCTACTACGAATGCTCATTTCACAAGTATATATTCTTTACCACTTAGGTAAAGGATCCACTTGCTCATGGATTTGCTTGTGGACTCCCATTTTGATGGGATTCCTGCTGACCAAGTTTGACAATGAGAACAAACTCCTCATCAAGTCGACATTTATACTTCTTCCTATTCCGGTTGAGCTAGTCAGTTTTCTGTGTTGAGAGCAAGAGTGGACAGAAGATTCAACTGTTGGAAGGGAGCAGTATCTAGTAGGAGCTATTAATCAAATTTAGTGGAATTGATCATACTTAAATAGTAAAAAAAATTGTTGCAAAAAAAATAGATGATTTTTTTCTTCTTTTCTTCTTTCGTACATTCAACATTTGTCAGCTGATCTATGTTTTATATTAAAACTCTTCCAAAAAAAAATTCAATTCTTATAATTTGTTCTCCCCTATCACGGATAACTCATTAGAAATTACTACAAGCCAAGATAAGCTAATATATAATTATTTGACAACAAGAACTAATTCCTAGTTTGTTTCCTTTTGGAGGAACTAGTTCATAGTACTTGTTCTTTGTTGAGACCTAGAGTTGATTGTGCTTTTTTAGGAACTTTTTCACGTCTAATTTAACTTAATTTATTAATTTCTCTACGATACATTAGCCTTATTTCCAATTCTATTATTTTTATAGAGTCTATTTGTGCTTTTATTTTTTTAGTAAGTTATGATTCTGGTAACTTAGTATTAAAAGAGTTTAATAAACCTTTTATGGACAATTATAATTAAAAATAAAAATAAATTTATCACTATAAGAATTGGATTTTGTGGTTTCCATAAAGAAAGAGGTATATTAAATGTATAATTTCTCACAAAAATCTAAAAAAATGAAAATAATATAGTTTTTGAATTTTAGAATTTAATAACAGTAAAGAGAAACAAAATGAATGAAAAGCAAGATTCTTTGAAATAAAAGAGGTTTTTTTCCTGATTGGGAGACATTTTATGTGTATTTATTATTATTTTTACAACACAAATATATCTAAATAATTTTTTACCAAAAAATTTGAAATGGCCAACGTTGAATGTGCATCCCCTTCTGGTTGAGAGGTTGATTGGGCGTGTGTGTGTGTGTGTATAGGAAATTGCATCCTTACTAGATAAAGGCTTAATAAAAGTTTCTAACTCCCCTCTTTTTTCTCAGAAGGTACAATAAACTCTAAAATAGAAGATCTTATTGGAACCGAAGGTGGTTCAGAAATCCTATAAGGAGTTCTATTGGATAGGGATCTAGATAATTTGATCCTATTTTGTGGAGTGAAAGATATTTCAATGTCTCCATCATCATGTTGAACAATTTGTTCAATATTAGAACTCAAGATTGGCCTAGGTACTATTGCATCTGGCAGCAACTAGGATTTGAGAAAGTTTATTTCTTCCCACTTTAACAACTTATTAGTTGCGATGTTTGTAATCATAAAGTTAGATTAAACGAGGACTGTCTGACCCTCAAAGCTAGTATGCTTTAACTTAGGGCACAAAGTATTCATTAATCTGAAATGTATTTTGTAGATTATTGCTACAGTTCCGAACCAAGGATAAAATTATATCCATAAGTCTATATTTTGAGCGATATCGCCTCATACAAACTTCTATCAGATAAAGACAGACTCATATTAGGATATACATCAAAGTATACTGGTCCATGACAAAGATTGGTCTGGACAACTCCCATAAGTGAAGGTTTAAAGTCTAAACATCTAGCATCTCTCGGAGTTGCAAAGATTGAAAAATCTAAACCTGACAAAGTTAAAAGTTTAAAAGTAACATGGATTAATCCAATATTAATATATTTATAATCCCGGTGCCTGTATCTTTGCAAATCAGCAAGTGAAAGTAACTTTATACCTTGGATATTATTATCGATAGTTACTGTTTGTTCCATCAATTTGATGTATTGTTTTGATTTGAAATTGAAAGTACCAATTTGGTAAATTCTTCTAGGATCTACAAACGAAATTATCCATCTGTTTAATACTTCTTCATTATTAGAAGATTCAATTAGCTCATAATTCTTTACTAACTGAGATGATGTATCAGAAGTAGAAGGTAATATTCATCTAAACATGCTTCAAGATTAGATATATTCTATTTAACATAAAAAACGCTCACATGATTAATAACTAAGTATATGTTTATGTAGAAATTACAAACTAATTACTACAATTATGAATAGTTGGAAGTATTTGAATTACCAAAATCACTCACTCACACACACACACACACACACACACACATATATATAGAAATGTAACATTTTTTTTGTGGCTCCAAACCTCTCATCTTAATTTCTTAGAGTGTTAGCCCTAAGGGCAAATCATGTAGGTTTGATTGGTTTTGATAAATGACAAACATTGATAAGGACTAATATGCTTGTATGTTGTGTGATAGGATTTTTGGATTGAGAAGGAAGCAAAGTCTCATTGCCTTGGAGCTAGCAATGCAAGAACAACTCAAATATGCCAAAGTGATTGAACATTCAAGAGTTTGTTCAAGATGAATAAAGGCTTTGAAGATATGAAATGTATGTTACTTGTGGTTAATAGTTAAACTTTGTAAACCCTACACTCTTAAGCCTTGGAATCTATGAGTTGCAATTGAGAGCACAAAGCTTGATTTAAATGGTTTCAATAGTTTTGAACTTACCTAAATTATCAAGTTTTCATAAATGATTTTTGCACTTAAAAGGTCTTTAATGACTTATCTTTGAGGCTAGAATATTTTCTAACTTGTTTGAATTGATTTGGATATGTTTTGACAAAGTTTGAAAAGTTTGGATGCAAAGTTGGGACGTCTGAACTTTCCCTATGCTGAGAACAACAATTTATGAACAGTACGTAAACAGTGTATGAAACAGTAATTACTGTTTAATTAACAGTACCGACTATTTTTTCAGAGAAGTTCGGATGCACACGGCCAATTTTTGTCGTCCGAACTTTGAACAGTGCCATGAACAGTACACACTGTTTACATGAATAGTTTTTTCCAGAAAAGTTCGGACGCAGAGGAGAAAGTTCGACATTCGAACTTTCCTAAAACTAGCTGTTACTAGCCGTTTGAACTGATTTTCAAATTCTATAAAAGTCATAAACTCCAAATTTTTTAGTATAACTTTGAACTTAAGAAATCCTACAAGCTCTAACTTGTTTTACATCAAAATTATTTGAAAAGCTCTCAAATTACCTTGTACTCAAAGTTTAAAATTCAAGATTCCAAAGGTAAGAAGTGAAGTGGTGCTAGCTATTGTATTCATCCACCAGGAAGTGTTGGTAACATCCAAACTTTATCTTTACATTATTGTTGTGATTGATACAAGGTTATCTTGTGACGTAAAATCCTTTTGGTAAGGGTGAGCCATAGACTAGATTAATCAAGGTTGTAGTGTAAAACCCGTGTGTGGGTGAGCCTTGATTAAATTGGTCTCTATGTTGTCTTTAGATATAAAATCATTGTGGAAGAGTGAGCCTTGTTTGTAGGATTGCAAAGAAGGTTGTTGGTAAAAAACCTTATTGGGTGAGCCTCTTGTGTAATTGCCTAGATTGAGTATATAGTGGATTGGTTGAAATCTTACAGAGATCGAACCACTATAAATCGTGTGTTTATTTTCTTATAGATTTACATGTTTACATGCTTGTATTATTATTATTTTGTTCATAGTTGTTGATTGATTGGTTGTGGTATTATTGTTTGATGATCTTGTGTTAACCATCAAATCACATATAAACTTGAAATTTGTTGATTTAAAGAAGAGCTTTTATTAAGGCAAAAGATTTGCAAAATAGGAAAAAGATTTTGATAATTAGCCAAATACCTAATTCACCCCTCTTAGGTCTTTCTATTGGTATCAGAGCAAGGTCTTCTTTTTAAGGTCTAACAACCTAGAAGTAAAGATCATATGGCTAGTTTATCAAATTTGTCTTATACGGAAGGTTCCTGCACTAATAGACCTCCATTGTTTGATGGTTCTAATTATACTTTTTGGAAGTCTAGGATTGAGATATACATTTGTTCTATTAAGTATGAATTTTGGAATATTATTGAGAAAGGTCCCTATGTACCATTGAGATTGAAAGCCGATGGAGTTACAAGGGAACCAAAGCCCAGGGAGGAGTATGATGAGAGCGATTCAAGGAAGATGACATTAAACTACCAAGCAATGAACATTCTTTATTGTGCGTTGGTCGTCAATGAATACAATAGAGTGATGGAATGTGATTCCGCTCATGAAATGTGGAAGTTACTTCAAGTCACTCATGAAGAAGAAAGAGCAAATGTGTGCTTCATGGCAATGGAAGATGAGGTACAACCTACTCCATCTACCTCTACTTATTATGATGATGATATTGATGATCCTAGTGAATTACTTATTGAGATGTATGGAGAATTAAAAAAGGCTTCGAAAAAGAATAAAGAAATAAAATTCAAAATTAATGAGCTATTGAATGAAAATTCAAAATTATTTTGTGAGAACAAAAAACTTCTTGAATCTATTGATTGTTTAAATATTGAAAAAGAAGTTTTAAATGTTTCTTTACAAAACATATCTCTTGAAAATAAATCTCTTTGTACAAAAGTTTCTTCTCTTGAAAAAATGCTTAGTGATCATGAAATTTTGAAAAAGAAAGTTGATGATCTTATATTATGTGTTAAAAAATTTACAAATGGAAGAGACAATCTTGACAAACTACTTGGATCTCAAAGATCTTCTCTTGTCAAAAATGGTCTTGGTTACAATTATGTCAATAATGTGCCTAAACATAACAACTTCTTTGTTAGAGCTACTTCTACTTCCATGCATCATACTTGTTGTACTTATTGTGGAAAACATGGACATAAAGCTACCAAATGTTATGTTAAAAGAAAAGTAGAGAACGGTATAAAAACCATTTGGAGAGTTAAGGGAATTATTACTAACCCCCATGGACCCAAGAAAGTATGGGTATCGAAGGATACTTCCTCTCCTTTATTGCAGGTACTCTTCAATTCAAACTCAAGCAAAACTAAGTGGCATATTGATGATGTTGGCTTAAAGAATAACAGAAAACACCTCATTCATAAGCAAGGTCAAAGCAACCAATGAAAGATTTATTTTTGAGACAAGAAGAAAGGAAGAATTCTTGGAGTATCCAATGTTGGTAAAGGTTCCTCTCTTCTTTTTAAACAAATGTTGCTTAGTGTTGATTTGAACTATAACTTGCTTAGCATTAGTCAATTATGTGACAATGAATAAGAAGTTAAATGCCAACATGCAAAGTTTCAGTTGAGAATCCCTTTGTTTAGCTTTGAAAATTTGCCAACCATAACTTGTCAATTGCTTTTATGAAGTTGATTAGGTAACATTGATGATATGAGATTGAATTCATGGTCGATATGTTCTTGAAATTGATTATATGTCATGATAAAATGATTAAAATAGCTATGATTGAATATCTATGCATTTGCTTGGCCAAAAATATCTTTATGAAACTTCACAAAATGTTCGGACTTGAAGTTTGGATGTAGACCATAATTCGGTCGCCCGAACTTATATGACAATATTACATTTTATGATTTTGATCAGTTACTCGCAAAATGTTTCATTGTGTGTTTTATCTTGATAAGCTTGAATGTCTTGTAGCTTATGATTATGATGGATTTTCTTGGCATAGAAGATTAGGTCACGTGAGCATGGATTTGTTGAGCAAACTTTCCTCTCAAGATTTAGTTAGAGGATTGCTAAAATTATGTTTTGAGAAAATTGTCTTTGAGATACTTGTCAATATGGAAAACAAACAAAAGAATCTTTCAAACACATGAAAATGCATTTAGACCTCAAAACAACTTGATCTTGTTCATATAGATTGATTTGGACTTATGAGGAACTCTAGTATTGATGACTTGAAGTATGCCTTAGTAGTAGTTAAGGATTTCTCAATATTCACTTTAGTATTATTCTTTGCTCAAAAAGATGAAGTGTTTCATAAGTTTGAAAAACTATTCAAAAAGGTTCAAACCTCACTTGAGTGCAAATTGATTTCCATTAGAAGTGACAATGGGAGAATTTTACAAACAAGTCTTTACAAAATTTGTGATAAAAATTAAATTTCATATAATTGTTTCAATAGCAAAAACCCCACAACAAAATGGTGTTATTGAAAGGAAATTTTGAACTTTGCAAAAATTGGCTAGGTATATGCTTTACGAAAATTCTTCTTCAAAAATATATTTGGGCCAAAGTCGTAAACACCACATGCTATGATAAATAGAATTCCTTTAAGATCATTTTGAAGAAAAATATCTTTTGAATTCTCTTTTATAGAATGCCTCAAATTGCTTATTTTAAAATGTTTGGTTATAAATGTCTTATCTTAAATTCTTTTGATAACTTACTTAAATTTGATAGAAAACCTGATATTGGTATATCTCTTAGCTATTCTTCTAACAAAAAGGCATATAGAATTTATAACAAAAAGAACCTTACATGATGAGGAAACCATTCATGTTAGTTTTGATGAATCTTACATTTACTTGGAAAGAAAAAGATAAAGATGATGTAGGTACATCTATGAATGACTATCAAACCCATCTTCAAGCACCAACTTTGGAGGATCATATCAATGAGGAATAAATGATTGAACAAAATCAAGATGACCAACCTAGTGGTGACCAAGAGCTTCCAAAGAACTTAAGATATCTAAGAGGCCACCCTAAGGAGCAAATCATTGGTGATATCTCCCAAGGAGTAAACATATGACGGTACTTTATCGATAACTTTATTCTTTTACCTCATATGAGCCTAAAAGTATTGATGATGCATTGTGTGATGATTTTTGGATTATTGCTATGCAAGAGGAATTAAATCAATTTGAAAGATACAAAATTTGGATATTCCTAAATCTCATGATCATTCCATTATTGAAAATAAATGCTTTTTAGAAATGAACTCAATGAATCCGGAGAAGTTGTTAGAAATAAGGTTAGACTTGTCGCCCAAGGATTCAATCAAGAAGAGGGCATTGATTATAATGAGCCTTTAGCTCCGGTTAGTAGATTTAAATCAATTAGAATGCTTTTGGCATTTGCATGTTTTAAATATTTTAAACTCTTTCAAATGATATCAAAAGTGCTTTCTCAAATGGCTTTATTGATGAGAAAATTTTATGCAAAACAACCTCCTAATTTCATTCATAATTTTTTTAAAATTATGTTTTCAAACTCTCAAAAGCCTTATATGGATTGAAACAAGTCATTATAGCTTGGTATGAAATATTCTGTATTTTTCCTCTTCCAAAAGTTATTTTTTAAGAAAACTTGACATAAATCTTTTCATTAAAACCTCTTGTAACAATGATCTATAACTTGTCCAAATATATGATACATTTTTTGGTGCTTCTAATACTTCACTTTATGATGTGTTTTCCAAGTTGATGCAAAGTAAATTTGAAATGAGCATGATAGGAAAACTCAATTTTTTTTGGCCTACAAATCAAGCAAACCAAGGATGGCACTTTCATGAATCATGTTAAGGTATAAGCACTTCCATAAGTTTATTAACTATGCTTGACAAGAATAAAAAAAAGGTTTCATAGGAGTAGTCAACTCTATTTGGCAGCAAGTAGAGCCAATATTATGTTTGTCATGTGCTTGTGTGCTAGATTTCATCTTGTCCTAAAGAGTTTCATTTGATTGCTATTAAACACATTCTCTATTACCTTATTGATACTCTAAGTGATTATGGTCTATATTTCAAATGTGTGGCTATGTTATGTGATAACACTGATGCAATAAATTTGATCATCCTACTATTCAACAAACTAAGACAAAGCATATAAAGATCACTCTACTAACGGTAATACTTGTTTAAAGCATGTTTGCATTAATGAACAAAATAATGATATCATTACTAAGCCATTGGCCGAAGAAAGGTTTGACCAATCTTAGAAGAAGCTTAAGGATTTCAAAAATCAATAACTAATGAGTGTATTCAAGTGTTGTAGCTCCAGGTGAGGACAAAGAAGCCTAGCATGGGAAAAGGAAAGGGAAAAGCCAAAGAAAGAGAAGGAGGACTAGTGATCAATGAACCAAGGAAGGTTCATGTTCTGCAAAGCATGTAAAGGCTTGATAGATTTGTCACATGGAAGGCTGCTACTGAATTTGATGATTGGACAAAAAGAAACCATAAGATAAATCCAAGCTAAAAGGTGGATGTCATCAAACTATCCAAAATGGGTAATATACTCTCATTTTTAAATAATGTGAGCTGGACTATTTTGCTTGTGTTTGATGAATGTTATTACCTTCCTCAGTTTATGAAGTTTATGAAAATATTAACAAAAAAAAAAGGTTGAGCAAATTGATAATAAAGCTAGTCAGTGGTATTCTTCAAGAATATCACAAGTTGATTTTTGAGATTAATAATGCATTGTTCAATAGAATTTGTAATGTTAAGGATGTTGAGTTTAGGAGGCTTGATAGATTTGTCACATGGAAGGCTGCTACTGAATTTGATGATTGGACAAAAAGAAACCATAAGATAAATCCAAGCTAAAAGATGGATGTCATCAAACTATCCAAAATGGGTAATATACTCTAATTTTTAAATAATGTGAGCTGGACTATTTTGCTTGTGTTTGATGAATGTTATTACCTTCCTCAGTTTATGAAGTTTATGAAAATATTAACAAAAAAAAAAAGGTTGAGCAAATTGATAATAAAGCTAGTCAGTGGTATTCTTCAAGAATATCACAAGTTGATTTTTGAGATTAATAATGCATTGTTCAATAGAATTTGTAATATTAAGGATGTTGAATTTAGGCAATATTCTTCCGGGGAACATTGTTTTATAAGTAAGTTATACTCACATAAAAGGATTAAGAATGCCTGTACAAATGGTAGAAGCCTCAAACTATAAAGAAGAGAGAATTGAACATGAGAGGGATAATATAGTTCAATGGTATTTCTCTAGAGTATCTCAAGTGGATTTTGAGTTCAATGATGCCTTAGTGAACAGAATTTATGGAGAAGATGATAATGGGGCAAGGTATTACTCGTTGGGACTGCATTGCTTTATTCATGAATTGTTCACATATGAAAGATTTGAAGAGGCTTCTACAAATGGTAGGCAATTTAGGCCCGTTAGGGAAAGGGAAATCAAAGCCTTTGATGCTAGAGGAAGGGTTATGCATCACATGATTACCACCATGATTATCCCTAATTTTGGACATAAATCATCCGTGGGAAATATGCATATGGTGATTATGCTTGCCTTACATGAGCATAAACTTTGGATTCATGGCATTGAAGCATATGATTAGTGCAAGAAAAACAGCCAACAAGGTCTTAACTTATGGGAGATTATTAACAAGGATCTTCAAATACTTCCAAAAGAAGACTATTTGAAGAGGTACTCTTTATTGAAGAAAAAGAAGTTGAAGATGATAATCTCACTAGAGGTGATACGATAGTTGCCAAGGTGTTTCGAGAGACATTGAACAACCATGTAGAGGAAATGAAGAAGATGGACAAATTCTTCAAGTCTTTTGATCTGATAATTCTTGGTAAATTTGATGGTTTAGAAGCTAGAGTCAAGAATATGGAAGAAGACTTGAGAAAGATTTCTCAAGTGGTTTTAAATGATATAAGTTCCTCTAAAGCCAAAGAAGAAGAAAAGAAAGAAGATGATAAAGACAACAGTGAAAACAAAAATGAAGAAGATTAAGAAGATAACATGGGTGGAGATGGCAGCAATAAGGATGATAGTAATGACAGTGAAAATTGAAATGTCTATCAATTTATTGCTAAAGAAGAAGACAAAAGATGAAGGAAAAGGCAGTGAAGCACCCCAAGAAGAAGAAGAGCATGAAAATGAAGAACAAAGAGGTAAAGCTCAAGAGAACAAGCAAGAAGAAGGAGGTGAAGGGAGTTTAACAAAGTCAAATCACAAATCCATCACCAATTTCCTTCAGCCAAGGGAGGAGGAAAATGTGGTTCAAAGAAAGAAGATCCAAAGATCCTCTCGATTGGTGACTTTCCAAAGCAGAACTACACAAGCAAGGAGTCAACAAATGAAGGACCCATCATATAGAGATCAAGGGAGACATGGCCATCATAACAAACAAATTTGGAAGTGAAGACCATGAAACACATCCAAGACTAAGCCTTTCTATCCCTAAACTCTATTTTGTTGCTTCTTTTAATTTATGTCGTAATGCACATGTTATGCTCTAACATTGAAATGTACTTGTGCCTTTCTAGTCAATATAATGTTTTGAAGCTCAGTATGTGAAATCTTTGTGATAAGAGTTTCTTTTGTTTCACTTTTGTTGTCCAAGTACTCTCACCCCAAGTTTAATTGCTGCAAAAAAAAAGGGGGAGAAGAATTAATTTATTATTGTTGAGATGCTACACAATGATTATTGCTGTTAGGATGATAATTATTTGACTAGAGATATACTGTTTATGAGAGTTGGTCAATATATTGCTAAATTGCTAAGTGAGAGTTGATCAATATACTGCTTATATGTGATACATGTTGTCTCATTTTCATTAACCCCATCTTTAAGTGATGACAAAAGAGGGAGAAAGAATGATGACAAAATGTGCTACATGTTGCGTATATGTTGTGTGAATGATGACAAGTTGTGGCTGCATTTGCATTTGGAAAACTGCATTTGTGTGAATGCATTTGGAAACTGTGTATTATGTGGTTGCATTTGAAATTTAAATTGAAAATGATTGTTTTCTGAGATTTTGAAAATGGTTGAGTTGAGATTGTGAAATTTTTCATCATAGTTCTTGACTTGACCTATGACTTTAAGTTACAATATGAAAATAATTAAATACATGAGTTTTGTGGTTTTGCAAAGCTAAATTGAGTGTTATTGTGGCTATACATATTTGAGTACTTCTATAGATCATTTGAGAATGCAAAATCACCTTTTAAAACTTGCTACCAAAAGTTTGCACTTGAAGTTCGGATGCAAACCAAAAGTTTAGAAGCATCCAAACTTTCTTGCCAAAAATATTTTTCTGTTGTTTAAATTGTTTGAAAACTGTCTTAATCCTTCCTATCATATTTGAACAACCTTAGGAAAACTTATTTTCGAAAATTGCAGCCTTCATCTCATATGTTTTAAAGTTCGGACTTGGAATTTCAAAAGTTCGGATGCATGATTCAGAAATTCAGATGCATGTTTCAGTAATTCGGATGCATCCATATTTTGTTACCAAAAAGTGCTCTTTTGTTGTTCAAATTGATTCAAATATATTTTAATCTCTTCTACTATGTTTGAACAACCTTAGGAAAGCTTATTGAAAGACCTAAGAGGGGGGTGAATTAGGTCTTTGGCTAATTATCAAAATCTTTTTCCTATTATGCAAATCATTTGCCTTAATAAAAGCTCTTCTTTAAGCCAATAAACTTCAAGCTTATATGTGATTTGATGGTTAACACAAGATCATCAAACAATAATGTCACAACCAATCAATCAACAATTATGTAGGCAAGTAAAGCAATAAGAAAATGAGCACACGATTTATAGTGGTTCGATCTCTTCAAGATCTACATCCACTACCTTGAGTCCACACTCAAGGATTTCAACCAATCCACTATATGCTCAATTTCAACAATTACATAAGAGGCTCACCACACAATGGTTTTACACTCACAACCTCTTTTAGTAATTATACAAACAAGGTTCACCCTTCTACAAGGGTTTTATATCCAAAGACAACCTAAAGACTAATCTAATCAAAGGCTCACCCACACAATGGGTTTTACACCACAACCTTGATTAATCTAGTCTATGGCTCACCCTAACACAAAAGGGTTTTATGTCACAAGATAACCTTGCAATGAGCTAGTAGAAAAAAACAGAATTAAATGAGGAATAAATGAGTTTGAATATTACCAACGCTTCTTGTTAGATAAATACAATTGCTAGCACCACTTCACCTTTGCCTTTGGAATCTTGAATGTACACCTTTGAGCACAAGGCAATTTGAGAGCTTTTCAATTTGATTTGATGTAAAATAAGTTAGAGCATGTAAGATTTGTTAAGTACAAAGTTCTACTAAAAAATCTGGAGTTTATGGCTTTTATAGAATTCAAAAATGAGTTCAAACGGCCATAAAACGGCTAGAAACGGCTAGTAACAGTAAAGTTCGGACGTCCAAACTTTCTGTTATGCGTTCGAACTTGCGTCCGAATTTTACTATGCCAAGCTGTCTGGAAAAGTTCGGACGTCCGAACTTTTTCTCATGCGTCCGAACTTGCGTCCGAACTTCTCTGGAAAAACAGTGATCATGCTATTAGAGAAAGTTTGGACGTCCGAACTTTACTCCATGCGTCCGAACTTGCGTCCGAACTTCTCTGGAAACACAGTAACCATTTCCAGAGTTTGGACGTCCAAACTTGCATCCAAACTTTTCAAATTCAATCAAATCATTTGAAAATCATTGTTGTTATCATTGAAAACCATTTGCAAGAATGGACACATCATTTTTGCACTTTTAAACAAAAAAACCGTTACAAAAATAATTTGATTATACAAGTTCTTTTCAAGTTTATTTGAGATTTCAAAAACATACTTGTTATCACAAAGTTTGTCGAAAACCATTTCAAAATAAGTTTTGTGCTCTCTCATGCATTCAAATGAAACCAAGACATACAAGTGTAGAGTTTACATAAGAATGTACCTATTTTAATAATTCTACACTCAAAGTCTTCAATGCCTTCAATCATTTTGAACATACTCTTCAAATCTTCAATCACATTTGGGATATTGAGTTGTTTTTGCATTTTAGCTTCAAGGCAATAAGACTTCATGCTTCTCAAGTCATCAATCCTATCACTCAATCATACAAACACATTAGTCCTCATCAATATTTGTCATTATTCAAAACTAATCATAATTACATGATTTGCCCTTAGGGCTAACAATCTCCCCCTTTTTGATGATGACAAACTTTGATGCAAAATGTGATGGATTTAGACAATGTAGTAAAAAGAAGCATTGATGTCAAAGAATGATAATAACCAATTTAGCACATTGACATCTAAAAGGCTCAGTAAGAGCCTATGGCCCAACCAACCTCCATTAACCTCCTTCCTTCCAACTACATATAGAAGATATAACATTTAAGTATTTAGAAAACTTCTAAGAGAGGTTTTAAAGGTTGTAAAAGTTTAAAAATGCTCCCCCTTAGATTGAGCTCATTTTTCAACAATTTTGAACTTGAGATGCTAGGCATCCAAGTTCTGACATTTCAAGTCCAAACTTTAAAATAAGTAAAATGAAAGCTTCAATTTTTGAAAATAAGCTTTTCAAATGTTGTCCAAACATAGTAAAAGGGATTAAAACAGATTTGAATCAATTTGAACAACAAAAGTACACTTTTTGGCAATCAAATATGGATGCATCCGAATTTTTACGTTTCAAGTCCAAACTGGAAAATATGTGAGATGAAGACTTTGATTTTTGAAAATAAGTTTTCCTAAGTTTGTTCAAACATAATGGAAGAGATTAAAACATATTTGGATCAATTTGAACAACAAAAGAGCATGTTTTGGCAACAAAATATGCATGCATCCGAATTTCTGAAACATGTATCTGAATTTTTAGATCATGCATCCGAATTTTGAGCTTTCAATTCCAAACTGTAAAATATGTGAGATAACAACTTCTATTCTTGAAAATAAGCTTTTCTAAGATTGTTCAAATATGATAGGAAGGATTAAGATAGTTTTCAAACAATTTGAACAATAGAAAAACATTTTTGGCAAGAAAGTTTGGATGCATCCGAACTTTTGGTTTGCATCCGAACTTCAAGTCCAAACTTTTGATAACACGTTTGAAAAGGTGATTTTGCATTCTTAAATGAACTATAGAAGTACTCTAATATGTATAGCAACAATAACACTCAATTTAGCTTTGCAAAACCACAAAACTCATGTATTTAATTATTTTCATGATGTAACATAAAGTCACAGGTCAACTCAAGAACCATGATGAAAAATTTCATAATCTCAGCTCAACCATTTTCAAAATCTCAGAAAATAATTATTTTCAATTTAAATTTCAAATGCAACCATATATTTGTACAATACACCTTAAGTTTAGATTTCAACCTATAGCACTCATACATAGCACATTTACAGAAAGCACATTACAATACAACAAGTACATAGCATATTTTGCAGAACATTTTCACACATTTCACTGCTATTTCACATTTTCACACATTTTGTCATCACATTTCTTCTCCCCCTTTTGTCATCAATCAAAGGCAGGGTTTAATGAAAATGAGACAACATGTATCACATATAAGCAATATGTTGATCAACTCTCATTTAGCAATTAAGCAATATATTGTCCAACTCTCATAAACAATATATGTCTAGTCAAATAATTATCATCCTAACAGCAATAATCATTATGTAGCATTTCAACAATGATAAATCAAATTCTTCTCCCCCTTTTCTTTTAGCAGCAATTAAACTTGGGGTAAGAGTACTTGGACAACAAAAGTGAAACAAAAGAAGATCTTATCACAAAGATTTCACATATTGAGCTTCAAAACATTATAATGACTAAAAAGGCACAAGTAAATTTCAATGTTAAAGTATAACGTGTGCATCAAGGAATAAACTAAAATAAGCATCAAAATAGAGTTTAGGGATAGAAAGGCTTAGTCTTGGATGCGCTTCATGGTCTTCACTTCCAAATTTGTTTGTTATGATGGCCATGTCTCCCTTGAGCAATATATGGTGGGGTCCTTCATTTGTTGACTCCTTGCTCGTGTAGTTGTGCTTTGGAAAGTTACCAATTGAGAGGATCTCTGGATCTTCTTCCTTTGAACCACATTTTCCTCCTTCCTTGACTGAAGGAAATTGGTGATGGATTTGTGATTTGACTTTGTTAAACTCCCTTCACCTCATTCTTCTTGCTTGTTCTCTTGAGCTTTACCTCTTTGTTTTTCATTCTCATGCTCTTCTTCTTCTTGGGATGCTTCACTGCCTTTTCCTTCATCTTTTGTCTTCTTCTTTAGCAACAAATTGATAGCCATCTCTATTTTCACTGTAATTACTATCATCCTTATTGCTGCCATCTCCACCCATATTATCTTTTTGATCTTCTTCATTTTCCTCTTTCTCATCTTCTTTCTTTTCTTCTTCTTTGGCTTTATAGGAACTTGCACCATTTAAAACCACTTGAGAAATCTTTCTCAAGTCTTCTTCTATATTCTTGACTCTAGCTTCTAAACCATCAAATTTGCCAAGAATTATCAGAGCAAAAGACTTGAAGAATTTGTCCATTTTCTTCATTACCTCTACATGGTTGTTCAATGTCTCTTGAAACACCTTGGCAACTATGGTATCACACCTAGTGAGATTATCATCTTCAACTTATTTTCCTTCAATAGAGAGTACCTCTTCAAATAGTCTTCTTTTGTGGAAGGTTGCTCCCCCTCACTAGATGAGTCATGCCTCATTTTAGTTTTCCTTTTTCCAGCAATGATTTCCTTTTCATCCTCTTCTTCTTCTTCATTTTCTTCTTTACTACTAGCACCTCTTAGAGGAGTTTCTCTTCTGGCCCTTCATGCATTATCATCATCAAGTATTCAAGGAATTCTCTTTAGTGAGTTGTTGGTGTAGATTTCTTCACTCTTTATTGGTAAACCACTAGAAGACAATTGCACTTGAAGATACTTGAAAATTCCTGTTAATAACCTTCCATACGGCAATGCCTTATACTCAGTTCTTCTAGCTGCCATTATATTCTTTATTACTATATATCCAAAATTCATTTTTCTTTTCTTATGCATGCTTAGCATAATTACAGCATACACATTATCAACAGAAGACTTGTGCTCAAAGTATGCTATAATCAAGGTAGTAAGCATTTGATGCAAAATTCTTTTACTAGCATCAAAAAGCTTTTATCTCTCTCTCCTTTCTAGTCTTGAGGCTTCTACCATTTATATAGGCATTCTCAGTTCTTTCATGTGAGTATAACTCACTTATAAAACAATGTCCTCAGAAGAATAATGCCTAAACTTAACATCCTCAACATCACAAATTCTATTGAGTAATGCATTGTCAATCTCAAAAATCAACTTGTGATATTCTTGAAGAATACCACTAAATAGTTTTATTACCAACTTGCTCAACTCTTTCTTCCTTAATATTTGCATAAACATCATAGACTAAGGAAGGTAATAGCATTCATCAACCACAAGAAACTATTCCAGCTCACATCATTTAAAAGTGAGAGTATATTACCCATTTCGGATAGTTTGATGACATTCATCTTGTGACATAGATTTATCTTATGGTTTCTTTTTATCCAATCATCAAATTCAATAGCAGCCTCCACTGTGACACATCTATCCAGCCATGACATGCTTTGAGGAACATGAACTATCCTTGGTTCATTGATCACTTGTCCTCCTTCTCTTTCTTTGGCTTTTCCCTTTCCTTTTCTCATGCTAGGCTTATTTGTCCTTACCTGGAGCTACAACACTTGAATACACTCATTAGTCATTGAAATTTTTTTTAAAATTTCTAAGCTTCTTCTAAAACCTTTCTTCGGCTAATGGCGTAGTAAGAGATCATTAGTTTGTTTATTAATGCAAACATGATTTAAACAAGTATTACCCTTAGTAGAATGATCTCTAATGAGATGAAGTTTGATATCTATATGCTTTGTCCTAGTTTGTTGAATAATATGATGGTCAAAGTTATTGAATTTGTGTTATCACATAACATAGCCACACATTTGAAATATAGACCATAATCACTTAGAGTATCAATAAGGTAATAGAGAATGTGTTTAATAGCAATCAAATGAAACTCTCTAGGACAAGATGAAATCTAGCATACAAGCACATGACAAACATAATATTAGCTCTACTTGCAGTCAAATAGAGTTGACTATTCCTATGAAACCATTTTATTCTTGTCATGCATAGTTGATAAACTTATGGAAGTGCTTATACCTTAACATGATTCATGAAAGTGCCATTCTTGGTTTGCTTGATTTGTAGGCCAAGAAAGAAATTGAGTTTTCCTATCATGCTTTTGCATCAACTTGGAAAACACATCACAAAGTGAAGTATTAGAAGCACCAAAAATTGTATCATATATTTGGACAAGTTATAGATCATTGTTGCATGAGGATTTTATAAAAAAGGTAGTTTCAGTTTTCCTCTTGAAAGTTCTTTTGAAAGAAGGAAACTACTAAATCTTTTACACTAAATTCTAGGAGCTGGTTTTAAACCATTCAAAACTTAGGATAGTTTGAAAATATGGTTAGGAAACTTTTCATGAGCAAAACCGGGTGATTATTCCACATAAATCACTTCCTCAATAAAACCATTTAGAAAAGTACTTTTGACATTAATTTGAAATAACTTAAAGCAAGTACAGGTCAAAAGTATTCTTATGAACTCAAGTCTACATTCGGAACAAAGGTTTCATCATAATCAATTCCTTCTTCTTGATTGAATCCTTAGGTAACAAGTCTAACCTTGTTTCTAACAACTTCTCTGGATTCAATAAGTTTATTTCTAAAAAACCATTTAGTACTGAAAGACCTAAGAGGGGGGGTGAATTAGGTCTTTGGCTAATTATCGAAATCTTTTCCCTTTTTACAAATCCTTTGCCTTAATAAAAACTCTTCTTTAATTTCACAAGTTTCAAGTTTATATGTGATGTAATGGTTAAGATAAGATCATCAAACAATAAGACTATATCCAATCAATCAACAACTATGAACAACTAATAATAACATGAGCATGTAAATAAATAAAGCTATAAGGAAATGAACACACGATTTATAGTGGTTCGATCTCTCTAAGATCTACATCCACTACCTTGAGTCCACACTCAAGGATTTCAACCAATTCACTATATGCTCAAGTTCAACAATTACATAAGAGGCTAACCACACTATGGTTTTACACTCACAACCTCTTCTAGTAATTATACAAACAATACAAGGTTCACCAAACACAATGGTTTTATATCTAAAGACAACCTCAAGACTAATCTAATCCAAGGCTCACCCACACACAGAGTTTTACACTACAACCTTGATTAATCTAGTCTATGGCTCACCCTTCCACAAAAGGGTTTTATGTCACAAGATAACCTTGCAAATGAGCTAGTAGAAATCACAATTAAGATAAGAAAAGAGAGTGTGTAAGATGTTACCACTTTGTTGGTAGATGATTACACAATGTTTCACCTTCACACTTTGTTGCCTTTGGAATCTTGAATTTCAATCTTTGAGCACAAGGCAATTTGAGAGCTTTTCAATTCAATTTGATGTAAAACAAGTTGGATAATGTAAGATTTGTTAAGTTCAAAATTCTACTAAAAAAATCTGGAGTTTATGGCTTTTATAGAATTCAAAAATCAGTTCAAACGGCTATACAACGGCTAGTAACGGCTAGTTTCGTAAAAATTCGGATGACCGACTTCGCGTCCGAATTTTTTTCGCTTCAAAATTCGGACGACCGAATTTTTTTGCATGCGTCCGAATCTTCTTCCGAATTTCTCTGGAAGAACGAGTAGCAAACTTTTGCTACAAAATTCGGACGACCGAATTTTTTTGTCTCACAGTCCCGAATCTTCTTCCGAATTTCTCTCGGAAGAATAGTAGCAAACTTTTGCTACAAAATTCGGACTGATCGAATTTTTGGATCAGCGTCCGAATCTTCTTCCGAATTTTTCAAACTTTGTCAAAACATATCCAAATCATTTCAAACAAGTTGGAAAACATTCTAGCCTTAAAGATAAGTCATTAAAGACCTTTTATGTGCAAAAACCATTTATGAAAACTTGATAATTTAGGTAAGTTCAAAACCATTGAAAACATTTAAATCAAGTTTTGTGCTCTCAATTGCAACTCATAGATTCCAAGGCTTAAGAGTGTAGGGTTTACAAAGTTTACCTATTAAGCACATGCAACCTACACTTCATGTCTTCAAAGCCTTCTAACATCTTGAACAAACTCTTCAATCTTCAATCACTTTGATATATTGGAGTTGTTCTTGCATTTTAGCTTCAAGGCAATGAGACTTCAAACTTCTTAATCCACAAATCCTATCACACAACATACAAGCATATTAGTCCTCATCAATGTTTGTCATTAATCAAAACTACATGATTTGCCCTTAGGGCTAACAAGTACCAATAATGGAATGATCAAGAGATTTAGGAATATCCAAAATTTTTTATTTTTCAAATATATTTATTTCCTCTTGCATAGCAATAATCCAAAAATCATCACACAATGCATCATCAATACTTTTAGGCTCATATGCAATAAAAGAATAAAGTTATTGATAAAGTACCGCCTTATATATATATATATATATATATATATATATATATATATATATATATATTTTACTCCTTGGGAGATATCATCAATGATTTGCTCCTTAGGGTGGCCTCTTGGATATCTTAAGTTCTTTGAGAGCTTTTGGTCACCACTAGGTTGGTCATCTTGATTTTGCTCAATCATTTCTTCCTCATTGGTATGATCCTCCAAAGTTGGTGCTTGAAGATGGGTTTGATAGTCATTCATCGATGTACCTACATCATCTTCATCTCTTCTTTCCAAATAAATGTAAGATTCATCCAAACAAACATGAATGATTTCCTCATCATATAAGGTTCTTTTCACTATAAACTCTATATGCCTTTTCGTTAGAAGAATAGCTAAGAGATATACCAATATCCGGTTTTCTATCAAATCTGAGTAAGTTATCACAAGAATTTAAGATAAGACATTTATAACCAAACATTTTAAAATATGCAATTTGAGACGTCTTATAAAAGAGAATTCAAAAGATGTTTTTCTTCAAAATGATCTTAAAAGAATTCTATTTATCATAATATGTGATGTTTACGAATTTGGACTAAAAATATTTTTGAGGAAGAATTTTCACAAAGCATGGACCTAGCCAATTTTTATAAAGTTTAAATTTTCTTTTCAAATAACACCATTTTGTTGTGGGGTTTTTGCAGTTGAAACAATTATATTAAATTCAATTTTTAAAGCAAATTTTGTAAAGACTTAGTTGTAAAATTCTCCCATTGTCACTTCTAATGGAAATCAATTTGCACTCAAGGGAGGTTTGAACCTTTTTGCATAGTTTTACAATAATATGAAACACTTTATCTTCTTTTGAGCAAAGAATAATGCTAAAGTGAATATTTAGAGATCCTCAACCACTACTAAGGCATACTTCAAGTCATTAATACTAGAGTACCTCATAAGTCCAAATCAATCCATATGAACATGTTCAAGATGATTGAGGTCTAAATGCATTTTCATGTGTTTGAAAGATTCTTTTGTTTGTTTTCCATATTGACAAGTATCTCAAAGATAATTTTCTCAAAACATATTTTTAGTAATCCTCCAACTAAATCTTAAGAGGAAAGTTTGCTCAACAAATCTATGCTCACGTGACCTAATCTTTTATGCCAAGAAAATCCATCATTATCATAAGCCACAAGACATTCAAGCTTATCAAGATAAAACACATATTGCAACATTTTGCGAGTAATTAATCAAAATCACAAAATGTCATATTGTCACATAAGTTCGGGCGACCGAACTTGTGGTCTACATCCAAACTTCAAGTCCGAACATTTTGTGAAGTTTCATAAAGATGTTTTTGGCCAAGCAAATGCATAGATATTCAATCATAGTTATTTTAATCATTTTATCATGACCAAGTTTACTATGCCATAAATAACCATCATTATCATGAGTGAAAAATCATCTAACTTTATAAGCAACAAGTTCATCAAGGCAAGGCATTAATACAATTTGCAACAAAAATAGTTCTACTATTGACACCATCAAGTATAGTGCAAGTATTACATTCACATTCAACTTTTCACACTATCACATAATTGACTAATGTTAAGCAAATTATATTTCAAATTATCACTAAGCAACATTTGTTTAAAAAGAAGAGAGGAACCTTTACCAACATTGGTTACTTCATCGGTTGCTTTGACCTTGATTATGCATGAGGTGTTTTCTGTTATTCTTTAAGCCAACATCATCAATATGCCATTTAGTGGTGCTTGAGTTTGAATTGGAGAGTACCTGCAATAAAGAAAAGAAAGTTTCCTTTGGTACCCATACTTTCTTGGGTCCGTGAGGGTTAGTAATATTTCCCTTAACTCTCCAAATAGTTTTTACACCATTCTCTACTTTTCTTTTAACATAACATTTGGTGACTTTATGTCCATGTTTTCCACAATAAGTACAACAAGTATGATGCATGGAAGTAAAAGTAGCTCTAACAAAGAATTTGCTATATTTAGGCACATTGTTTACATAATTGTAACCAAGACCATTTTTGACAAGGGGGGATCTTTGAGCTCCAAGAATTTTATCAAGATTGTCCCTTCCTTTTGTAAATTTTTCTATACATGATGTAAGTTCATCAACCTTCTTTTTCAAAGTCTCATGATCAACAAGCATTCTTTCAAGAGAAAATCTTTTCACAAAGAATCTTATTTTCAAGGGACATGTTTTGTAAAGAAACATTTAAAACTTCTTTTTTAATATTCAAGCATTCAATAGAATCAAGAAGCTTTTTATTTTCACAAAATAATTTTGAATTCTCATTCAATAAATCATTAATTTTGATTTTCATTTCCTTATTCCTTTTTGAGGCCTTTTTTAATTCTTCATACATTTCAACAAGTAATTCACTAGGATCATCAATATTATCATCACAACAAGTAGAAGTAGAAGAAGTAGATTGTACCTCATCATTTATTGCCATGAAACACATATTGGCTCTTTCCTCGTGTGTTGCTTGTAGAAGTCTCCACATATCGTGAGCGGTGTCACATTCACTCACTCTATTGTATTCATTCAAGTCCAATGCACAACTCAAGATGTTCATTGCTTGGTAGTTTAAGGTTATCATTCTTGAGTCGTTCTCATCAAGTTCCTCCATAGACTTTTGTTCCCTTGTAATTCCATCAGCTTTTATTCTCATAGGCACATAGGGACCTTTCTCAATGATACTCCACAAATCAAAGTTAATAGAACATATAAAAATTCTAATTCTAGATTTTCAAAATGTAAAATTAGAACCATCAAACAAAGAAGGTCTATTTGTAGAGGAACCTTCCATATAAGGCAAATTTGATAAACTAGCCATATGATATTTACTTCTAGGTTGTTAGACCTTAAAAGAAGACCTTGCTCTGATACCAATTGAAAGACCTAAGAGGGGGGGTGTTTGGCTAATTATCAAAATCTTTTTCCTATTATTCAAATCCTTTGCCTTAATAAAAGCTCTTCTTTAAGTCAATAAACTTCAAGCTTATATGTGATTTGATGGTTAACACAAGATCATCAAACAATAATGTCACAACCAATCAATCAACAATTATGTAGGCAAGTAAAGCAATAAGAAAATGAGCACACGATTTATAGTGGTTCGATCTCTTCAAGATCTACATCCACTACTCCACACTCAAGGATTTCAACCAATCCACTATATGCTCAATTTCAACAATTACATAAGAGGCTCACCACACAATGGTTTTACACTCACAACCTCTTTTAGTAATTATACAAACAAGGTTCACCCTTCCACAAGGGTTTTATATCCAAAGACAACCTAAAGACTAATCTAATCAAAGGCTCACCCACACAATGGGTTTTACACCACAACCTTGATTAATCTAGTCTATGGCTCACCCTAACACAAAAGGGTTTTATGTCACAAGATAACCTTGCAATGAGCTAGTAGAAAAACAGAATTAAATGAGGAATAAATGAGTTTGAATATTACCAACGCTTCTTGGTAGATAAATACAATTGCTAGCACCACTTCACCTTTGCCTTTGGAATCTTGAATGTACACCTTTGAGCACAAGGCAATTTGAGAGCTTTTCAATTTGATTTGATGTAAAATAAGTTAGAGCATGTAAGATTTGTTAAGTACAAAGTTCTACTAAAAAATCTGGAGTTTATGGCTTTTATAGAATTCAAAAATGAGTTCAAACGGCCATAAAACGGCTAGAAACGGCTAGTAACAGTAAAGTTCAGACGTCCAAACTTTCTGTTATGCGTCCGAACTTGCGTCCGAATTTTACTATGCCAAGCTGTCTGGAAAAGTTCGGACGTCCGAACTTTTTCTCATGCGTCCGAACTTGCATCCGAACTTCTCTGGAAAAACAGTGATCATGCTATTAGAGAAAGTTTGGACGTCCGAACTTTACTCCATGCGTCTGAACTTCTATCCAAGTTGTTGGAAGGAAGAAGGCAAATAGAGGTTGGTTGGGTCATAGGCTCATATTGAGCCACTTGAATGTCATAGTACTAAATTGGTTATTATTTATCATTGACATCAATGCTTCTTTGTTCTAAATTTTTTAAATCCATCACATTTTGCATCAAAGTTTGTCATCATCAAAAAGGGAGAGATTGTTAGCCCTAAGGGCAAATCATATAGGTTTGATTGGTTTTGATTAATGGCAAACATTGATAAGGACTAATATGCTTGTATGTTGTGTGATAGGATTTTTGGATTGAGAATGAAGCAAGTCTCATTGCCTTGGAGCTAGCAATGCAAGAACAACTCAAATATGCCAAAGTGATTGAAGATTGAAGAGTTTGTTCAAGATGAATGAATGCTTTGAAGACACGAAGTGTAGGTTACTTGTGGTTAATAGGTAAACTTTGTAAAACCTACACTCTTAAGCCTTAGAATCTATGAGTTGCAATTGAGAGCACAAAGCTTGATTTAAATGGTTTCAATGGTTTTGAACTTAACTAAATTATCAAGTTTTAATAAATGGTTTTTGTACTTAAAAGGTCTTTAATGACTTATCTTTGAGGCTAGAATGTTTTCCAACTTGTTTGAATTGATTTGAATATGTTTTGACAAAGTTTAAAAAGTTCGGATGCAAAGTTCGGACGCATAGTACAAAGTTTGGACGTCCCAACTTTCCCTACGCTGAGAACAGCAATTTATGTTTCGTGAACAGTAACAATGTTCAATGAAAATTACGTAAACAGTGTATGAAACAGTAATTACTGTTCAATAAACAGTACCGACTATTTTTCCAGAGAAGTTCGGACGCACACGGCAAAGTTTTGTCGTCTGAACTTTTGAACAGTATCATGAACAGTACACACTATTCACATGAATAGTTTTTTCCAAAAAAGTTTGGACGCAGAGGAGAAAGTTTGGCATCCGAACTTTCCTGAAACTAGCCGTTACTAGCCGTTTGAACTGATTTTTAAATTCTATAAAAGTCATAAACTCCAAATTTTTTAGTAGAACTTTGAACTTAAGAAATCCTACAAGCTCTAACTTGTTTTACATCAAAATTATTTGAAAAGCTCTCAAATTACCTTGTGCTCAAAGGTTAAAATTCAAGATTCCAAAGGTAAGAAGTGAAGTGGTGCTAGCTATTGTATTCATCCACCAAGAAGTGTTGGTAATATCCAAACTCTATCTTTACATTATTGTTGTGATTGATACAAGGTTATCTTGTGACGTAAAATCATTTTGGTAAGGGTGAGCCATAGACTAGATTAATCAAGGTTGTAGTGTAAAACTTGTGTGTGGGTGAGCCTTGGATTAAATTGGTCTTTATGTTGTCTTTAGATATAAAATCCTTGTGGAAGGGTGAGCCTTGTTTGTAGGATTGCAAAGGAGGTTGTTGGTGTAAAACCCTTATTGGGTGAGCCTCTTGTGTAATTGCCTAAATTGAGTATATAGTGGATTGGTTGAAATCCTTGAGTGTGGACTCAAGGTAGTGGATGTAGATCTTGGAGAGATCGAACCACTATAAATCGTGTGTTTATTTTCTTATAACTTTACATGTTTACATGCTTGTATTTATTATTATTTTGTTCATAGTTGTTGATTGATTGATTGTTGTATTATTGTTTGATGATCTTGTGTTAACCATCAAATCACATATATACTTGAAATTTGTTGATTTAAAGAAGAGCTTTTATTAAGGCAAAGGATTTGCAAAATAGGAAAAAGATTTTGATAATTAGCCAAAGACCTAATTCACCCTCCTCTTAGGTCTTTCATAGAGTTTTTGCTATTTTTTAAGTAGTCATAGAAAATTTGATTGGTTAGAATTATTTTCTATATATTAAAATAAATTTAAATTACTTATCTCTATCAATTTTTTAACCTAATCTCTTAATTTAAACTAAATTTATTAAAACTAAACTTCTAACTTATACATTAATTTTAATTTTAAATTTTGTATATTAAGTTTCTTTGTAAAAGTAAGAGACTTTAATTATTATTTTAATATTTTTGTAAAAATACTTATATATTAACTTGAATTTTGAATTCCTTATTCTCAATTACTTTATAAAAGTAAATTTTTAATATTTAATAGTTTTTAATAAATATGAATTGAGTTATTCTTGGATATTTTGATCACAGGCTTTAAGGCCTAAAATTTTACATTAGGTTTCCTACTATATTATTTTGTATATTCTATATTTTTTCTAATATTTTGGCTTTATTTTTTAAATTAGTCTTTAAAATTTTGATTAGTTAGGATCTTTTTTAATCTATTAAAATAACTTTAAACTACATATCTTAATCATTTTTAACCCAATCTCTTAATTTAAATTAAATTCATTAAAACTAAACTTCTAATTTAGTTATTCTTGGGTACTTTGATCACATGCTTTAAGGTTTACAATTTTACATTAGGTTTCCTATTCTATTATTTTACTTATTATGTATTTTTTTAATATTTAGGCTTTACTTTTAAAATTAGTCTTCAAAAATTTGATTGGTTAGGATCATTTTTAATCTATTAAAATAAATTTAAATTACTTATCTTTATCATTTTTGTTTAACTCAACTAAACTCTTAACTTATAAATTAATTTTAATTTTAAATTTCTTATATTAAGTTACTTTTTAAAAGTAGAAGACTTTAATTGTTACTTTAAAAATTTTACCAAACTACTTATATATTAACTTGAATTTTAAATTTTGTATATTCAATTACTTTGTAAAAATAAAAATTTAATTATTTAATAGTTGTCAACAAACATGAATTTAGTTATTCTTCAATACTTTGGTGACATGATTCAAGGTCTAAAATTTTACGTTAAGTTTCCTACTACATTATTTTGTCTATTCTGTATTTTTTCATAATATTATGACTTCTTTTGTTTGGTAATACCATAATGGCATGACTCATAGTATCTAATTCTATTATTCTTCTAATTTATTTTGTTATTAGGAGAAACAAAAGAGATAAAAATCATATGCTAAGAGCCTAAGATGGAGAAGAAGGTATTGGATATTTTTGAACCAATGAAATTTTAATGTTTTATATGATTCAATTTTCCACCTAAACATGTTTATTTTACTAAGTAAAAAAATTCCTCTTTGGATACTTACTTTAAAAATCTAATTTTAATATTTTTAATTTTAAAATATATTCGTGCAATGCATGAGTTTTGGCTAGTTAAGAGATATTTTCAAAACAAAAAAATACGCTTTGAAAGAAAACCATGATGGTTTGTGGCAAAAAAAAAAGGTGAGGGAGCTCAAAACTAGCAAAAGACCGGCCGGAAGTGGCGTTTGAAAGGGAAAGCAACAGAAGTTAAGAGACAAGGAGGAGAAAATGAGTTTAGAAAGAGAAGTGGGATTTACTTACTTTTTATCTTTAACATGTTCTACTAGTAGGGTTTTTAATCGGATTCAGTGAATCGGACTTTTTCAAGCTCGAGCTCGGCCCAATGTTGTTTGGGCTAAAAATAAAAATGAACCCAAGCTCAGTTCACTTGGGTTCGGGTCGGCCCTAACTCGATTTTTTTTTTGCATAAATTTATTTTATAAAATTTTATTTAATTTTTTAGAATAATTGATACTATACTTTTAAAATTTTTTAAACTTGTATTTAAATTTTAAATATTTATTAATTAAAAATAAAAGTAACAAGATTAATTAATTATAATATTATTACATATAAAATAATAATAATATATTTTTAATGAGATATACTAATAATATTATTTATTAATATATATATTGTGTGTGTACGGAACGGGATGAAAACGAGTTGAGTTTATCTTAATTCGAACATTTATTCGGACTTCAAAATCTAAACTCTGAGCCTGTATTTAAGTGGGCCAAATGATCAAAATTTGGTTAGTTTGAACCCATTGAGAGTCCTATTGAGTAGTATCATCACCTCATCATTACTATTATTATTATATTCTCTTATTTAAATTCAAACATTTATTTTTATTTATTTTATATATAAAAATAAAATTCAATTTTAAATTAAGTAGATAATAAATTTTTACTTTGTGATAAAAGGTGTTTCATTCAATCCCCATAATTGAATAAAAATTAATAATGTCTCATCGAGCTTGCTTTTGCTTCTGTTGGGCTTCATTTTGTTCCCCTACCCCGGCCCACTACTGCAGCGGACAAGCCCCCTAGGCCTTTTTCTCTATTATGGAGTCCGCCGTCATCCTTTTGTACTTATGATCGAAAATTTCAAATAGTAGTAGTTCAGCAAGTATAAGCGAGAAGGAATACAAATTAAAAATTTTGGTACAGTTTTAAAAAAAGAAAAAAAGATTGATGGGCCAATGAAACTTTTTCCAGCAAACTGAATGGATACTTAAAATGTGTCTTATTCATAAGAATACTACTTGAGTCCAAATCATTTGTTACACTTTCCGGCATGAGTCTCATTTATGAGAATACTACTCGAGTTTGAATCTTCTATATTACTCTCCATTATATTTTCTATTATATTATTATCAGTCATATGTCAATTTTTTTTATAAAAAATATAAAATTTGTAGAAAGTGGGACAGATGAACCTGATACTAGAAAGGGGCCTAATCGGATTTCCACTCTTATACACAGTAGCAGTAGGAATTTTTCTTGTAGCTCCGCTTCTTCCTCTTTCCATAATTATACCTTCCATAATGAATTTAACGTCATGGATAGCAATAATAACAGTGCTAGGATCTACTTTAGCTCTTGCTCGAAAAGGCATTAAGAGAGGTTTAACCTATTCCACAATGTCTCAATTGTGATCCTTAATTTTTCTACTCTTCTCCTCCAAGGCATCTTTTTTCACTATTCATGTGATTGAAAATATGACAAGTTCCTTTTTTTCCCAAGAAAATCAATAGATTACTTATGAAAAAACTTAAGAAAAGATTGTTATACAATTTTTTTAATGCAAGTGGGGGAAGCCATGTGGGGCGCGCGGGGGAAGAGCATCAGAAATGTGAGGTGTAGAACAAAACAGAAGACAAAAGACGACCGCAAAAGGTCAAAATGCACATGCATATTATCAACAGAGAACAACAGTATCGCACCTTTCTAGTTTTCCTTTGTCATTTCTTTGTTTATGACAAAAAAAATTCTCTGCACTATAATTTCTACTGATCTTTCCAATCACCAATGTCACGCACTCAGAATTTAGCCTTTGCAGCCACTTCAATAATTCAAATTTCAAAGCTACATTCTTCTATTTTCCAAATAATTTTGGGTTGGGAATCAAAGTTATACCTCAATAAGTACAGATTTTCCCTTTATTATTTGTTCCATCCGAATTTGAGATTCACTAACCTCCTTCTTTCCATTTCTTAAGGATTTTTAGTTGCATGGTAATCTATAAATTAATACGAAAATTCTTAAATAGAATAGTAACGTTATATATTCATTTATATTTCTTCTGTCCCAAATTATTCGTAAAAAAGATTAACTTTTATACATATTAATAAAATTATTAGTTGGATTTAATTTATTGAGTCAAATAACCAAAAGACTATCATGAAACTTTGAACAAAACTCTAATGTTGTTTTGTTGAATTAATAAATGCAAGGGAAAATGGAAAAAAATGAATAAATTCTGTTTTGATTTCATAGAACGACAAGTAATGTGAGACGAGAGAAAATGAATTTTTTGGTAAGTAATTTGAGAAAATAAATTCTGTTTTGATTTCATAGAACGACAAGTTGGGAGGGCTCAATTTTTGTCATTCAAACAATAACATGCACTTGATGAAGGAGTGTTGGCCGAATTGGCTCTCTCCCTGTGTCCCCTTCACCTGGCTTGCCAAATAAGGGACGTGGGTTCGAGTCACCCTCGGGTTATAAAAGCTAAGGTCAATTGGTTATGGTTAGAGCACCTTTGATTCTTCATCTCCGGCACTTTGCATCCCTATAAAATTTTTGGTAACGATTTTATGTTTATGATTTCTCTTTTAGAGTTTAATATTTTTTTGCATTTTAAATTTTAAAAAATATTAAAATATAAAAAGAGGTGTTATAAAATATTTAGAACAATCTCAGATAATGCAGCTGCTATCATAAATTGCAAAATAGTGAATCTTTTAAGTCCAATAATAATCTAATGATGTCTAACACCTAATAGAATATTTTTAAGTACAAAGTTCAAACATGAAGGAAATTTTTGCAAAGGAAATCATCCCATCAATAATTAAAAAAAAAAAGAAACTAACCAATCAAAACATTTGAAATGAGAGTTTGGAAGCCTTCAAAGGTAATCAACGAATTATATCTGAATCTAGTTCCTATATATAGTCTATAGATATGTGTATTTGAACTAAGTTTTAATCGAAGACTTAATACAAAATTTTTATTTCAAATCTCATTTTTTTATAAATAAATTAGTTTACGAAACTTTTGTTGATGTCTAAGTTTTTTCAAATTGAAACTTCATAATTTCTTTCAAATATGATTAAGTCATAAGGGATCATTCTTAAAGATGCTATCACAACAAATTTTCCTATCACATAAGATAAAAGATGCTTTCAAAAATTTAGTTTCATTAATGTCCGTCCAATGTAAACTAGATATATAATTCCAGTCTTAGGCTTTCAAAAATGTTCTTTTTTTTCCATCCTAACTTTAGGTTAACATTCTAACTAATTAATTTAGATGAGATGAATTGGTTGACGTGAAAATTTAATTACTACTTGAATGATATATATATATAGATATCCTTTATTTTATGAAGAATTTTGGTGTCTGAATTTTCCCCTTTTTGTCAAATACTTCATCGCACATTCGTTATCTCTCAACCTTACTTATTAAATGACTTAATTTCGGTGTTGATGCCTCTTTTTCGGGAACATGCTAAATATCCACTTAATCGTCGAATCGACATCATGTTATTCCAATGGTTGAGGGACTGACAATAGCAAATGTCAGTGCTATGACTACAGCCGTTCAATATGTAGGGGTGTGCAAAATCTGGTCCGTTTTTTAGTTTTACTATTTATTTTTAGGTTCATTTTTTTAAAAAATTTTTAAAAATCGAACCATTCATTATTTAGTTTTATAGTTTGGTTTGATCGGGTTCGGTTCGATTCGATTTAAATCGAAATAAATACAAGAACGCATTACCATAATGCGTTCTTGTATTTATTTTTTAAAATTTTGATTTTTCGATTCGATTTTTGGTTTGATAATGTAAATTAAAAATCGAACCGAAATGTATATAAACCCTAAAAACCGAACCGAATCGAATCGTATAAATAGAAAATCGAATCGAAATGTAAAAAATGATTCGATTTCAATTCGATTTTCAGTTCGGTCCGATTTTTGCTCACCCCTATCGATATGTATTTGAAAAGAAAATGTTAGTACCATAACTTTGATACTTATTTAAAGTCAAAATTCAAATCTTTATTGAAAACGAATGCCTAAGATAGTTAATAAATCGAAATAGTTTCAAAATATTTCAATGTCATTTTCCTTGTTTTATAAGGGAAATAAATTGTTTCAAAAAGTGAATAATTTTAATCGGTTGTTGGAATAAATAAAAGGAATTTAATAACTAAAGGGACCTTACATAGTATATTAAATTTTTGATATTGGACCTTACGTTGTTACAGTTGTTACCTAATGAAGAGGGAATCTTGAAACTCCGGACTAATTTGGGCCCTCTTCAGCAAACCTGAGTCACATGCACTCAGCACTCAGACAACAAACAGTTCTGCTGCCTCTTGTGCTTTGACAATGAGTTCTAAAACGAGTGAACCAAATATTTGCTTGGCGAAGTCACCCGTGACTGACAATTTGCATAGCGAATATCTCCAACTCATAGTTCAATAGTTCAAAATTTAAGATGGTATTCAATTAGTGCTTGTTTGAAATTGTTGTCTTCGATTTTGTTAAAATGTGAATTAGTTGAAGATATGTGGCTAGAGTGAACCAAATATTTGCTCGATGCAATGGTCGATATCTCACAACAAGCATAGTCGAGTATTTAACTCATAGTTCAATCATTTAATATTTAAGATAGTATTACACATACAGAGTTTTTGCTTGAAATTACTATCTTGGATTATGTTAAATGAATTACTTGTGAAAGAAGATATAAGGTCAAAGTAAAATTTTTCTCTTGTTCCTGATAGAAATCATACACAGAATTACGTTATAAAAAATAAAATTCTTTCAATTATAATATGTAATTTATCATTTATGCACATTACATAACATTTGAGGAAATCTTTTATGGAAATAGAAAACTGAAATAAATTGAAATTTTTTAATATTAATTAGAAAAAAAGTTAAAATTTAGATGACAATATAAGAAAACCAGATCATAAGACATTTCGTACATAATCCACTATAAACCAAACATTGTAACACGTAACAAAATATAAAGTCTGTAACATTAATTTGAATACAAAGAAACTATTAACTAATGATGATTGGTGATGGAGTCAAGATAATTTTTCTTTCTTTTTTCCCCCTTTATATCTTACAGCATTACAAATGGGATATCGTGTTTGATAATTCATTAAATATCAAATTTAAATTTTTTAAAATTATTTAAAATAAGTTATTTATAATTTTTAAGGCAAAAATTATTTTTAGGTGATTTCAACCGTTTATTTATTTTAGATTTTAACTTAAATAAATTAAAAAAAATATTTTTGACAAATATACCTTGGATTTACTTTTCAAAACAACTTTTGTTTATTAAAACTATTAAAAATAAAAATGCTATTTTAATTTTATAAATAATATTTTTATAATAATTTCTTTTTAAAATTTAGTAAGAATGTTGTTGTGATTTTCTTTTTCAAATTTAGAGACTTGATAATTAAGCGATTTTTAAGAAGTTGATTTTTGTCCTGAATTAAACTGGGGCATCCATTACCCCTTGTACTTGAAATAGCCACATGGTTGTGGAATTTTTGTTCTCTGTAGCTTTTTCAAGAGAATGTCAGTACAATATTTCACAACTGCCTCTTTGGTGTTCCTCCATATCCACACCCAATCTATCATAGAATGGCATCTTTGCAAGAACTGCTAACTGGAGAAGGATTTGAAGTGCACAAAAAGCTCATAATGAGTCAGAAGAAAGTGAAGTTCAGAGACAGAAGTTCCCAAGATGATTCACTTGCATTGCCTATCTTCATTTGCCATGATCAGAGAAGCTTTTCAAGTCAAAAGCACAGGAGTGGTAAGGCTTCTTCCCGGAACGGCTCATCGAGAAAAGGAGGTTCAGAGTCCGGGAGATCGGTTTCGGGGGCTACAGAAGTGGGTTTGCCAAGAACAAGTGGGACTGCCATTGATGAAGTTGCTATTGGAGCAGTGATGTCAATTTTGAATGGGTTCGTTGGGCAGTATTTGAGAGAGAAGAAGTTCCGCGAAACCATAAGAACAAAATGCTATTCCTGCTTTTTGAGAAGGAACCAAGATTCAGATGATGGGGTGTTTGCGAATTTGGAATTGGGGATTGAAAACATTGAGAGATTACTGGAGAATCCAGGAACCAATAAAGAGTTGAAAACGAAATCAGTGCAGAACTCAAGGAGGCTATTAAATACTGTTGCATCCTTGAACTCAAAATGCGCGAGGAATGGCTCAACTTGTGGAGTACCAAACCCTCATCTCTCAGCTTGTGCACAACTTTACTTATCAATTCTCTACAAGATAGAGAATAATGGAAGGATATCAGCAAGACATCTCCTGCAAGTCTTCTGTGATGCACCGTTTCTAACCCGGAAACATTTGCTTCCTGAGCTTTGGGAGCATCTGTTTTTGCCTCACCTTCTTCATCTGAAGATTTGGTACAGTGAGGAACTTGATTTTCTTTCGAATTCGAACTATATTGACAAAGAGATGAAAATGAGAGCTTTGGAGGAGGCCTACAATGCCCAAATGGATATTGGAACAAGCAAGTTTGCTCTTTACTACAAGGAGTGGCTTAAAGTTGGAGCTCAAGCCCCTGCTATTCCTTCTGTTCCTCTGCCTGTGAGACAGAATCGTGCGCGTTCGAGGAGATCTTCAGATTCCTTTACTTCTCAATCCTCCAATAAATTGGTGTAAGTTTCAACGATAGCAACTTTCATTTGCATATAAAAAGTTGAAAGGTGATAATAGATAAGGGCTTTTATATGCTGGTTATTGTATTTTGTGCTATTTGAGTGTTTTCTCTTATCTTCATTCCCCTAATCTTGAAGATATAGAGCTGTTTTTGGCACCATCGCGGAAAGATTTTCACTGGACTTCAACAACGGGGATGAGGATTTAAGCTATCATTGGAGTTTGGAGGAAAATGATTTCTCCATTGACAAAGAAATTATGGCAAAGCACTCATCTTATGAAGTAGGTAACAAGAATCTTCTTTCAAAGTGTTGAATATTTTCTTGGACACTTTCAAATGATATCGTGATTGAATGAGAATATATTGTTAAACAGAGGAAATCAATGAGGCATAGAAGATCATCAAGTCTTAGTGACAGAAGAGTTAAGGCAGATATATGGCCTAACAATCAAAAAACAGACCGTTTCCGCCTTTTAAATTGCAGGAGTGATACAACAGAATGCTCAGTTCATATAGTTCCCAATGCCTCAGTAGAAGATAGATACATATGGAAACATGATCTGCACAGTGCTGTTAACATCATCTGTAGCTCAGATAGCATAAGTGAGTGCGAAATGGCAATCCGTGTGATGGCAAAAGCCTGGCTAGATTCTCATGGGAATCCTATGGGTGAAGCCGAATTATCAAATTCACAAGTGATTCAGGGCATACTAGAGATTTTATCTGCTTCTAGTAACGATGAGATTTTAGAACTTTCAATCTCAATATTAGCACAAACTGTAACAAAAAGGGAGCTGGTTGGGAACATTTTATTGAATTTTGATCCACAGCTTGACATCTTTCTGAAACTACTAAGGAACAACAGCCTATTCCTGAAAGCTGCAGTCCTTCTTTACCTTATGAAGCCAGAGGCAAAACAGATGATTTCAATGGACTGGATTCCGTTAGTCCTCCGAGTGTTAAAATTTGGGGAACAGTTGCAGACTTTTTTCAACATCCAAGTCTGTCCACAAACAGCAGCATACTACTTCTTTGATCAACTTCTTATGCATTTCGATGAAGATAAAAATGCGGAGAATGCTAGACATGTTGTCACACTCGGTGGGCTGAGCCTGCTTCTGAGAAGGCTGGAGATGGGCGACACATCTGAGAAGAACAAAGCTGTTTCTATCATTTGTCGTTGTGTTCAAGCGGATGGAAGCTCTCGATACTACTTAGCAAAAAATTTGAAAAAAGAATCCCTTATTTCCCTCCTCTTCCCTAGAAACCAGACAGTTTCTCAAGGTCATGCATTTGCATTGCTGACAGAGATATTCTGCCTTCACAGGTACAATATTTTTATTGCTGTCCCCTGTATTCATTGAACATTTCTTCTGCCAGGATGGCGAAAGATGTTGAACATTATATATTTGTCCATACCAGACATCAGCAAAGAATAGAACTTTTGAATGAACTGAGAAACGGATGGAGTAACTTGAACACCATGCATGTTTTGTTAGTCTACCTCCAGAGGGCACAACCTGAAGAACGCCCTTTGGTGGCTGCAATATTGCTACAACTTGATCTTCTGGTAAGCTTTCAGAATCTTGTCCTTCTATTATATAGTTTACAACTTCAGGGATACAATACTTGGCTTCAACAGTTTCCACAATTCAGAAGTGAAAATCCTTAAATATTTGCAGTTGTCTTGCAGGGAGACCTTTGCGAATGCAGCGTATATAGAGAAGAAGTTATAGAAGAAATTGTGAGAGCAATGGATTGTCAGGTACTTAATGAGAAAGTCCAGCAGCAGTCAGCCAAAGCTCTCCATATTCTAGGAGGTTGCTTTTCTTACACAGGGGAGCCAGTCACCGAGAAATGGCTCTTAACAAAAGCAGGCCTTAATGAGAACTCATGGGTTACATTTGGAGACAACATGGTTGACAGTAGTATCTATGCCCACCCGGTAAGTATGGTAAAAGCATATTTCAATTTCATCCAAAAAAAACATTCACAAATTTTCAAACTAAATCGTAGACTAGAGTCCTCCTTTGTGTTGATATTCCTCTAACAATAATGTACCCAACACTAAAACAGATCAGGGAGGAAGATGAAAGGGAAACCTGGTGGCGAAGGAAAGCAGCAACTTTTCTGCTAAAAAATGGCGAGACAAGGTTTCTTGTTGCTCTATCAGATTCCATAGAAAATGGCATCCCTTGTTTAGCAAGAGCAAGCCTAGTAACTGTTTCCTGGATTAGCAGTATTCTCCAATCAATGGGAGAACAAAATCTTCAGTCATTGGCATGTTCAGTCCTTCTGCCGCAGTTGCTAGAAGCTCTGGGCTATGACAAAACTATGGAGGAAAGAACCCTAGCTTCATTTTCATTGCTCAATCTCCTCAAGGGTTCAGGTGTGACCCTTTTGAGTTCTCAAAAGTTGATTTTTTTCCCCTTCATACTGCAATTTTGTTCAGTCACTCAAATGCTTAGACATTACCTTAAAACAAGCGTTATTGAAGTAATTTTCCATCAGTTTTGGCATCGAATCTACTGGAAAACCCGTAAACCCCCTCTTGTATTACATTCCTTAATTTTAATTGATGGTTTTCATTTTCTGCAGAATATTTGTGTAGATTATCTGCACCCTCCAAAGAGCTGATAAATCGCCTTCAGAAACTTTCTCAATTAACGTGGACAGCGAAGGAGCTTATCTCAATTATCAAAAGCGGTTTAAAGAATTGATGTGTCTTCTCGTATTGTTCTTCAATTTAATTATTCTTTGAATATCTTTGGAAAAACAATTGTGAATGCTAATGGAAAAACAATCATTCATCAGTTCCAGCGTTTCTTTCCTTGTAAATCTTTTCCTTTCTTTTCTTTTTTTTTTTCGTGTGCACACCATTTGTCATTTTTTAATTTTCATTACTATATTTTGAAGGGAAAGGTTAACATCAACAAAAATTGAGGGTGAAAATCGAACAAATTGAATCAACTCAATTACATACTTCTCTTCCATATCCATAGACAAATTTAGGAAATGAACAAAAACACCCAAGTACCCAATTAACCATTCTAAAATAGAAAAGGGCTTCTGCATATACGTCATTATGAACCAACATCAAATGCGACAAGAGTTAATAGAAATAACCATCCATCAACCAAAATGAGAAAAATATAATAAAACTAACCATGATCAGAACACTTAAAATCTCAGAAAATCCAGGATCTAACATCATCAAATGCCACTACTTAATACATACTTAAACTGATGATAAAAAACAAGCGTCAACCAATAGTTCATTAAGTACAAAACCACTACTACATGGTACGAGAAAGAAAGCACACTAATCTCTTCATTCAAGGGTAATAAATATCTTCACACAGACCATGCCTGGTACCAGAAGACATTCGGCACGGGACAGCAAAAGAAAACGACTCACATCACTCAACAATCAAAGACCAGAACAAAAGACGAAATCCCATTAGATTCACGCACAAACTCCTTTACCAGTTGCTCAGGAAAGGAGATTAAATCTGCGTTTCGGGCATTTCCAGAGGTGGCCATTCCAATTTCCATCACCATTGTGAACGGAGGAGATCAGATGGCCTTAATGATGCTCCTCAAATGAAGGACATTGTATTTTGTAGATCCGGGTGTAACTCGTAAAAGTCATGTCGAAATGAGGTAGCAGAAGAAGATGAGAATGATGAATGTGCAGACGATGTTGATACTGATGGCGCATGAGATGGTAAATCCATTACTACCTCTTGGAACAAGCGTCCTCTGTAGGCAACAAGGTCCGCATAATATATAGGGGGAACCAGTGAAACAGGTTTAGTGCATCGGGCATGTGTGTAACACAAGTGATATATGAGCTTCTGCAACCCATCAGATGTGAATGCATTTTCATCCCATAGGACATGGTAGTGAGTTGGCTTGCTAGTCCCGATGCTTCCATAGTGGCTGCAAAGATAAAAGTCGAACTCAAAAGGATGAACAATCGTGGTATCAACAACAGTTCCTGGAGGTACATTTGCAGGGGCACCATCGAGAAAAAGACGAGTTTGGTGCCTCTTCTGAGCCACCACAACAGTAATTGTTGGCCGATAATGATCGTCATATATGCTCCGTTTCAAATCAAGCAACTCTTCATTTAGCACCATATCAAACTGCCCTTCACTAACACCATCACGGAACACCACTATTTTCTTGGGTTTGATTTGGTTGAGCTGTGCAAAAGTATCAATTAGTTGCCGGCATATGGCTCCAAAATTCAAAATCCTTTCCGTGCGGTGCTCTTGTGGCTGAATCCTTGCAACATAACGATTTGCAGCAGGCCAGTTGATAGTGCCTACAACTGCTGCTATGGATGGGCACGTTTTGTTTCTTGCTGGAGGATGATTTACATCAGCTCCAATAAACATTACACAGTCTTCCTCCGTGAAGTGAGGAAGTTTTTCATTAAGCTCCACATTGCTGCCCCCTAGTTTTGCATTGATCTTGAGACAAAGGTTTGCTAGATACTGGTCATTCCCTTTGTTGGCCTGAAAGGATAAACAACATTGAGTGACCACGCCAATCTGTGTCTCAGAGACCCATTTAAGATACTTGTAACCAGGATGCTTCTCAGCCATCACACAGATGATAATTTGCAAGGGACCCTTGCTCTTAGCTTGAGGGTGATTAACGACTTTGTGTAGAAGATCACTAATGCTCTGAACAGAAGCAAATTCCCTCATGCCTGTCTGATGCCGGAAAACAGGCTGCTCCATATGCATCCCAAGATTTCTGGCACGATGCCTGAGATTTTTGATGAATTCATCTGCATACAGCCTCGGACGGCCATAAAAGCTAAAATCTACCAAGGCCCACCGCTCTAATTGTTTGCCTTCCACAACGGACTTCTCAACAAGGTTCCAATTGCATTTCTCTCTGTGAACTGTTATTCGACATGGTCTGCCATCACGGGTACCTAGCTTTAGTTCAGGAGCACCAATCACTCGACCTTCAACAGCTGTCATATTTTTATTAACTAGTCCAATCTCAAAATTTTTAGTAACATCTCTGCAACATTTAAGAGGTGAAGATCAATAATTCGCAATATGTGAAAAAGAATCCACATTAAGAAAAGTATACAATGTGCAACCAATACCACCAGGACATTAATTGGACAGCGTATGGAGTGGCACAACATTCACAATAGTTTCGCAAAGTAATGCATATACAACAAGATCAAGAACCCATTCACTCTTTAAAACACCAACATAATTGTCATATCAAATGTTGAATCATTTATGTACCAAAAAATTGCCCATGCTTAAAGCACTTCTGTCTTTCTGAAATTCATTCTCAAAAATCAGGCAGTTTGAGGCAAACCATTTGACACAACCGCATCAATAGTATTTCAAGCACAACTCCCGCCAGCCACAACCCTCCAAAAGCACAAGGAAAAGAAGTAAATACAAATTATTCACATTAAACAGCACGTACCCGAAAGGTCCATCCCTAGCATTCACCATTTCATAGATGGTGTTTTTCCTTTCAACCGGGGAGGCCAACGATATCGTCTTCAGGAAGTTAGCAACGTTCTTCTCCAGATTCTCCTTGGGGTAAATCTGCCCCTCAACCAAGATGCAGAACTCCATTGGAACATAATTTTTCTTGCCAGGTTTTCCAAGATTTAAGCAAGGAATATGCTGATGCAGAATTTCCTTGCCATATCTCTCCCTGAAGTAATCAACAACTCTAATCATCCTGGGTGGAGCCTGGCCTTCTACATCCTCAAGAGGAAACTCAAGGTCACGGGTGATTTCTTTAGTCAGCTCAGCTATAGCATATTTCTGTTTGGTTCTACGATGAGTTACATGTACTTTCAACCCTTGCAATGCATTCATCACGTCTAACCTCATATTTATAACATCGTCTATGCCTCGAAAGCCCCTAACATTCTCCGTTAGAAAGTTTATAACTGAAATAGGCTTGCGAAATGCCAAAACTGAGTAGTCCAAACACAAAGCAAGACCTTGAGCTGTATGCTTTAGGCTCTGCTGGAAACCTCTGTATGCTGCAACTCCATAACCAAGATCATCTTCTCTTCTGTAATTCTTGCTGTAAAAGAATCTTCGACCAACAGGAATCCTATTTCTGGAAGGATTTTCTTTGACCACCAGATCCATCCCTTGTAGTATATCACGAGGGACACACGATATGTTTCCACATATATAATCTTTCAGCTTTGAAAGCTTTAACCGGTTGACTTCCTTTATAGTGAACATGTAAGAGCGAATATTTCCCTCTTCGCCATCAGGCAGATCCACTCTGAATTGCCCAGTGGGCAGCTGAACAGCACTAAAAATATTCTTCTCTCCATCATAAGCTGCCATACCAATTGGAAAGCGCTCGGGATCGTCAGAACATAGTTTCTCCCGTATTAAGAGCATATCAGGCTTGGGAATTCTTCCTTTCAGGAATTGATTTCCTTGAGATGTAACTCGCTGAACATCCACATCGTAATGGACAATAGTGGCAGCAGGATTGAACTGGATCCTGAAATGATTAGAAAGAAGCCGGACTGACCTAATAGCCAGTGTTCCCCTGTCAGGACGTCTAATAGGGACAAGTTTGTTTTGTGATTCAACTTCAGATGATGAAGATTCCGGTACCGAGATATTCAGTGACTGAATGTCTAAGTTTAGAGGATCTGCACAGACACACAAAAAAAAACACAAACCAAAAGCCTAGCCTCAAAATACAAGCATTATGTCAAGTTCTCACAATTAACCAGATGAAATGCCTGGAACTATCAGATTTCCAAAACCAAACTAGAATGATTGACGTGAATTGTTCTGTACAAAATACCAAGATTCGAACCAATTTCTGTCATTGTGACCCAAATCTAAAAAAGAATTTAAACAACGAACCGAGGAGTACCTGGAGATGATTCAGGAGCCCTTTGAGTGTCCGATTGGGGTGGTACGGAAACAGTCAGAGACTGAGCAGTTGACGACGAAGAAGAGGAAGGAGACCCTTGGCCCCACGGTCTACCAGTCCAAACCCCTTTCCCCGCAGGCTCCACTGTACCACTGAGGTGCTACTGTTGCTGGGGCACTGAACGGTAGGGGCCCACATCGTGACTTCCCTGAGCTGGTTGCTGACTGCTGTAACCACCGCGACCCCCTAGACCTCCCTGACTCTGAGCATACCGATTCTCGTAATTACCACCTCTACCACCACCACCGCGATGGCCACGGCTTCCACGACCACGAGCCACGTACTCGTTCTCGCGATCCTCGTAGCCACCACCCATTGGCATCCAACCTCGGCCCCCTCCCCGACCCCCACTCTGGTAGTACTCGCCACCTTGGCGAGCATACTGATGGTGGTACCTACCACCTCTCTCACCACCACCACGGTAGCCGCGGCCGCCTCCGGAGCTGCCTCTGCCACTGCCACCACTTCCACGGCCGCCATCATAGTTCCTCCGGTCCGCCATCTCAAAACTCTCTTTCTCTGTCAGAGCAAAGACTCAATGTAATGCGATTCCAGTGAGTAAGCAGAGAAGTGCTTTATACAGCACAGGAAAGCAGCTAAGGGAAGCATCTTGAAATGACGATAAAGGGCATTGCTTAGTCAGGAAGTAAATCAAGAAAAAGAAATTGGATTTGGGAACGAAGGAAGAGCGAAGAGTCGCGAATGGGAAGAAGGGAAGAAATGGAAGAATCTTGGAGATTCTGGAAGAATCGATGCTAACAGAGGTAAAGGGAATTTGAAGGGTTAAGCAAAAATTTCCTCGGTCGAAATGAGAGTTAATTGTTTAAAACAAAGGAAAGCAATGTTTCATTTGTATTTGGCAAAGACCTTTTCACTTTAAATTACCTTTTCATATTTATTTTTAAGTCATAAAGAATAATTTAATTTGAGCCAAATAATATTTGTTAAAATAAAAAGTAATATTAGATAGTATTTTATTTTAAAATTTTTTATTTTAAATTTAAAAAAATTTTAAAAAAAATTAAATTAAAAAATTTATATTAAATTTCGTAGCGAAAAATCTAAATGCAGTGAAAGAGTGGAGAGGAGTGAATGGGAAGACAAGAAGAGAAGGAAGAATCTTGGAGATTCCATAAGGGTCGATGAAAACGGAGGGAAAGGGAATTGGGATCCATGGAGGGGTTGAGGAAAGGGGGAGGAAGAAACGGAGGACATGATGGGAACAGTGGTTGACGCGTCTACTTTGAAGTTGTAGCGAAGTTGGAGCGAAGAGAGAAGAGAAATGGTTGGTTGGTTAGGAGAAAATGGGGACTTCGTGTTTGTTTTTGTTTCTTCACGTCCAAGTCACGGGAAGGTAGCATAAAAAAAAAAAAAAGGGAAGACGCTTTGCACTTCGGTGGTTCAAACGAATTTCGATTCATTTTTTAATTTTATTATTTGATTTTTAGTTTTATTTTTTTTATTTTTTTAAAAACTGAACCAAATTGTTTTATTATTCGATTTTTCGGTTCAGTTTAGGGTTAAATCAAAAACCGAACTGAAAAACTAAAATTTTGAAAAATAAATATAATAACGCATTACCATAATGCGTTCTTATATTTTTTAAAAAAAATAAATACAAGAACACATTATCATAATGCGTTCTTATATTTTTTTAAAAAAATAAATAAAAGAACTCATTACCATAATGCGTTCTTGTATTTATTTTTCAAAATTTCGTTTTTTTGATTCGGTCACCTAAACTGAAAATCGAACCGAATTTTTTAAAATTCAAAAAACTGAACCGAACCGAACCGAACCGAAAAACTACAAAATCGAACCGAATCAAAAAAATCGGTTCAGTTCAATTCGGTTATTCAGTCCGGTTCGAATTTTGAACACCACTATTTGCACTTTCATTTGGATGGGCAAAGATTCTTGGTCATGTTTTGCATTTTTTTAATATAAATATTTGAAATTGAAATTTAAAAAAAGTGAATTATTTATAAAAATAAGTAATGTAAAATTTAAAACAAATGTGTCATATTAAGCAATTAAGTAAATTAGAATTTTTTTACTAAAATATATAGACCTTAAAAATATTTACGGAATAAATTGAAACGGTTTATCTATTTTTTTATTTCTAAAAATTATTTTAAAATTTTTAATCCAATCCTTTATCTTTAAAATTCCAACTGTTTGGTTTAAATTTTATTGGATTGATTGGAATAAATTGTACTAATACAAGAATTCAAAATATTAATGCTACATAAGTTTTGCAATAAGTAGATTATACAAAATTTAAAGGTCATCCAAAAGGTCTAATTGTACGTATTCTCCTAATGCCATGGCTGGAAAGTGGGGAAAAGAGACCCAGGAAAGTGTAAGAAGAGTCGTTGACCCGCGTTCACTAGGAGTGTGACGTTGGAGCGAAGAGAAAAGAGCAATGGTACTTCGTTGGTCTGTTCATGTCCTTGTCATGGGAAGAAACTTTGCACTTTCATTTGGATTGGATTGGATCCTGTGCGGGTTTTGCATTTTCTTTTAATACAATGTTTAGAATTGAGTTTTAGAAAAGATTATTTATAAGAAAAATAAGTTTCATATTAGATTTTAGAATGAAAAGGCAATCTAGTGAATCAGAAAAATCTCCTTTGACTAACCATCAATAGACGTTGGTCAAGGTAATCTAGAAAAAGATATGACTATTTCTTGCTTTTAGACCAGCAAAACGAGCAAGAACAGGATAATTTTTAGGACTGGTTTATCTTCATTGATATCATGTTGTATCAATATCTCGTTAAATGCATTAGCCCACTTAAAATTATTGCTTTAAATGGCAAGGGGATGATCCTGGCAGATAGGTTAGATTACTTCCCATTGTAAGTATCCCAACTAAATATATTTTTTTTTCTTTGAAGGATAACTAAGGGATCTTGATTACTTAAAAAATGTTCATCTCGTCATAATTCACTGAATTAATTTAAACTCTCATAATGTCAAGTTGCATTTTATGCATTTATGAATATATTGCTTACTGTGCCCCCATCAACTCATTGTCTTAGCTTTGGTGAAATTCAATTCATTAAACAATTTATAAATTTAATACTTATCTTAATTTTATGGATATCTAAACAATTCTAAATCCAATGTATTCAACATTAACAATAAACAATGGAGTTTTAAAAAATTTAATACCATTAATTACCTAGAATTTATCTGTTAGATAGATTCATAGATATGGATAGATTGCAAGCCATTTTGACTCTATATATACATGAAATAGCTATTCATTTGGTACATTTCTTCGCTTAAACACATAACTGAAATCAACAGGTCAATAACAAAGACTTAGAACATAACTAATTGGCGATTTACATGAGCATATATTACATGAATTAGCTATAAATTACTCGTCCATGTGAATAGAGAAACGTAGAAATTAAGATCAAATTAAATAAAACAAATTGTCATTGGAGAGGCATTTTGTGAATACAAGTTAAAATTTATTCTGATAGGAACGTAGAATGCCATAGCTTTTCTCAGAGTGAATCCATATCTGTAAACCATAAAGTAAATATTAGAGCACATGAAATTTAAAAGGCTGAAAAAAGAAAAGAAGGAACTTGTTGTAGCATGGGAAAAGGAAAGATGTAATATGTTTTTTTGGACCAGTTGAGTAAAGGGAAAGAGGACAAGAGAATTTAGATTATGGAACACATACAATGCAAAAAGGCATGAACAGGTGATCAATATAGATTTTTTGGTACTTGATGAAAAGGTAAAGTAACATGCTATTCAATTTTTGCTTCTCAGTAAGTCGATGATGTTTTCTGGACATGTGTAATAGTAATTGTTTACTAGAGTTCAATATGTTGATTCTAGGATAACATAAAGGATTGCAGTATTACAAATCATTTTATTGCTGAATTTGAACATGTCTGCTATATTGTTGTGTTTTGATCCAACATTATTGACTCTTACAAGTAGCTTTATGGTTGAAGAGTTTTTTTGTGTTGTTTTTTGATGCAAGGTTTTTTTTTTCAAGCTTTGATTATCTGTGAAGCTTATGTTTCATATTTTCTGCAAAAGAATTTTAGTTGGTTAGCTTTGATTATGTGTTAAGTTGATGTTTCATATATCTATATGTTATTGAATTTTTGCTTCTTAGTAATTTGATGATTTTTTCTTGACATGTGCAATAGTAATTGTTTACTAAAGTTCAATATCCTAAATAATGTTTTGTGTTTTTTTTAATGCAAAGTTGGTGTTTCCTAGATTTGATCATTTGTCAAATTGCAGCTATAGCAACTTATGGTATGTGATTCTAGGATAAAATAAAGCATTGTAGTATTAGAAAATGTTGTTCTACTGTGAAACAACATTACTGAGTTTTACAAGCAACTTTATGGTTGAACAGTTTTTTGCGTTGTTTTTAAATTTTAGTTGGTTATATTTGATTATTTGTTAAGTTGATGTTTCATCTGTTTGCGTATTAATTTCAATTGATTATTCACATCTAGGACTGTTAATTGGGTCGGGATGGCCCGAGCCCGGCCCGTTCGGCCCGACATGAGCCCGGGCTCGGGGCTGAAAAATTCAACCCAAATAATTTTCAGGCTGAGCTCGGGCTGAGGTAAGCTCAGCCCGATTTTAGCCCGGCCCGAAAACTATATATATATATATATTTTTTATATGTATATATATTTTTATATAATAATATTATTATATTATTATATTATTAAAAATATTATTTATTATATAAAAAAAATTTTAAAATCGGGTTAGGGCCGGCCCGAGCCCAACCCGAGCCCGAAAGGGCCAAAGCCCGGGCTCATGTTTTTTCGGCCCGCTGTCAATCGGGCCGAGCTCGGGCTTGGCAAAGCCCGGCTCAGTGAGCCCGATTGACAGCCCTATTCACATCAAACAATGTTTCATATTATTCAGAAACATCATATGGTATCTGATTATAAGATAACATGAAGCATTGCACCATTAGAAGTAAGTTTATTCATGAATATCATGATTGCATAGAAGAAGGAAAGTTATACCTTATGAAGAATTTCACTTTTCAAAATCCTAAACCACATTACAAAGTTTTAGATGAAGAAACTATAGATATTGATTGATGGAAGTACTTATATTGAAGAAGTCATCAAAGATATGTCAGATATTTCTAAACACAAATTTAGATTGAAGACATTTGATAAAATTGAGGAGTGAGGTAGAGACTTAAGAATTTTAAGAGGTAACATATAGCACTGTCAAAATGGGCTAAAGCTGCAGGCTGGTCCACATATTTTCATAAATGAACAAGTTTGGATTTAGTATGTCTAAACCAGTTTAAATGCGGGATCTATATATGTAGGCTGGAACGGGTTAGCATGCATTTTGTTAATATTTTTTTAAAATAAATCTTCAAAACGATGTCATTTTTTTTTCTCTTTCTCTGATACTTTTAGTTGTGTCGATTCAACTAATGAACTCAATGCACAAACATATTTTGATTTTTCCCCCCAATTTGCCCTAACAGTTGCCCCTAAATGAACCCAATAAAAAAATTTTCCCTCTGGCGATTGGCAGCCACTCCACAATCTCCACTTGGATTTGGCGGCGAAGGCAAAAAACTTCTCATCTTCAATTCTTTGAGGCTGCAAGGTATTTCTTCTTTCAGTAATTTAATTGTTGTTAACTCCACCTGAACTTCATTGTTTCGTTCTTACATTTTCTCCTCGTTTGATTATTTCTCTTTTGTCTTTTAGGGCTTAAATTGAGATAAATACCTAGAGGATTTTCTTGGAGTGTTTGTAAATATTTATTGATGGAATAAAAAGTGTATTTTGCTCTTATTTTTGAGTTGTTTTGGTGTTTTTAGCTACTCTTTTGTTTTGTTTTCCCTATGGGTGATCTACTTCAATCGCCAATTGGTCCCTTTGGGTGAACTACTTGTGTTATGTTTTCCTTCCATCAACTAGAGACTATTGATGTGCCTTATCTTGGAATTTTTTACACTACTTTACCATTTTTTAATTGTCAATGTTTTACGAGATTTTAATAAGATTTCAAGAAATGCTAGTACTAGATTGTGGTGCACACTTACGGGTTTTTTTCCTAGAGTAAAAATATCTCCTTTTATTCCATATAAAAAAGGAATTTTCAAGTAAAGAGTATGAAAGTCTGTTATTTCTAAAGTCGATCTTGAGTTTAATTCTTCTATTTTTCACACAACAAAATTTCTATTTGATAATAAAGATTGAAAAAATTAAAAAAGGAGTGAAGTAGTTGTTTAATTTTTTTCAATGGCAATTTAAAAGCCTTTTTAAAGACGCAGAAAAACAATAAAACAATTTCACTCAATGCAAGTATACAAGATATCCTATGCAAAAGATATATACATAAAGCAATAAATGAGCCTAGTATATATCGGTATATATCGGACAATCAATGAAGATAAGTAAGTATAGGAAACAACAACTGTTAACAAAGGATGGGTAGTGACAAGATGGCAGTGCAAGAGTTGCTTCACTTTTTATCATGTGATATGTCTAAATTCGAATTACATTTGTCTTTTCTTAATGTATTTAAAAAACAAAAGATGGTTAGATATGAAAACCAACAACAATTACAAGAATAGAATAATAAATATATTGAGAAGTGATAGAGTCGGTACAAAGGGTCCATAAAGTGCTCCAACCCTATTATCTTGTATTTAAGAATTGTCATACTAAATCCCAATTGTATAGGGATTCTCTTCTCTGATAAAATACTAAATATTACAAAGATTATGGTAATTACTTACAAGAATTTTATTTTTTTACAGGACTTGGAAAGACATATATATATAGACATATGAACTCTTGTTATTGACACTCATTATCATGTCTATCATAATAATTTCTTCATTGTGCTTATCTTTTCTCATGAATCAATACTAACGTAAGCATGTGAGGGTCTTTGGAGTCATTTCCCCACCTCTTTTCATCTCTCTTCATCTTTGTTTTGTCTCTTTGTCTTACTAGCATTGAGACCCCATGATGGATTGATTTCTCGACTCCATCAATTGGTGCCCATCGTGGGGCTTGCTTTTATAAGTTGGCCTTCTTATTCAAAGTAAACAACGTCAAATTCAAGAAAATTGCTTAAGATTGTGATTCCATGGGTAAAAGATTCACCTTTTGTGTGTTTGGCTACTAAGCAATTCTCGGTGAAGCTATGAGGCCGAGTTTGGTAAAAGCTGCTCGGTAACTTCCATTCAATTACTTCCTCCCTATATTGTAGTTTTTATGAGGTAGAACATAATTATTATATTTGGAAGTTAAGTTCTCAATCATTGCTTATTATATGGGTATATATATATGCTCTGCATGAGATTTTGATTAACTTGGAGTAATCAAGGCCATTATATTGTTCCTTATTCTTATCTTTTATTATGAATTGATACTGACTTAAGAATCGAAGGGCCTTTGAGGGTCATTCCTCACCTATTTTCACCTTTCTTCATCTTTTTTTTGTCTCTTTACCTTACAAGTATTGACACCCCTCGATGGATTGATTTCTCGACTCCATCAAGAAGCAATCAAAGACAATCATTTATGGTGGTTCAGAGTTATTTACTTCTATCATCTTTGGGCCAACTTGGATTGGATTTCAATTCGAATTTTCTCTCACATTTCTCCCACTTTTTTTTTTAATTTTTATTTTAGGCTCTACTTCTTCTTTCGCAAACAATTCACTTTTATGATTCTTAATACAACTCAACTTAAAAAATAATATTAATAACCCAATCGAATGTCACCTTAAGTCACTATTCTAGATTTTTTTGGGTCAAAAGTTCTAAGTTAATTGGTATGCTCTCTTTCTCTCTCTCTCTTTTAAAGTAAAAAAAAGAATCTTTTATTAGTAAAAATTACATAATAAATAATCAAATATTGTTTAAAAGTATAAGTACTGTTACAAAGAAGATTATTGTCCTATTAAAAAAAGAATAAATCATTTTCTTAGTAAGAATCAAACTTTTAACTTTTTAATTAGGAAGCATAAACTTTTATGAACCGCTTTTAACCACACACACATGGATAGCCAAGCATAAACTTCAATGTCATTTTCCTTATTTTATAAGGGAAATAAATTCTTTTCAAAAAGTGAATAATTTTAATCGGTTGTTATAATAAATAAAAGAAATTCAATAACTAAAGGGACCTTACATATTTCATTTTATTTTATTAAATTTGTTATATTGGACCTTGTGTTGTTACGTAGTTGTATGTTTTTTCTTAAGAAAATGATCTTAATTTTATATATTTGTATATATCGATAATATTATGATCACGATAAACTAACTTCTTCTCATTATAAGTATTTATCGATACTTGTGTCTATACTTATTAATGTAAATGATTCTTTTTGTATAAGATATAAATCAATTTTATTATCTATAATAACTGTTAAAGTATATATTGTTATTATATTTGCTATAGTACATTTCTATCTTGGTATGTTATTATAGTGGTTCATACCATTAACTTCTTTTCTTTAATTATTTTAATTGATATATCAGAACAATATTAATGAACTTTATTTTTAACCACATAAAAATACTTATAATTTGTTTATAATTATAATTTTGTTGATCAAATTTCTTTTTAGGAAAGATGATATGACAACTACTGATTTGATTATCTATAAAAACATATATTTTATATATTTATATACACACGTATCTATATTTTTCTTTCATTGCTAAACTTACTCGCGCATGGTTGGACCTCTCAGACATTTTTTAAAACTTTTTTTGGCAGGAAGGTTGGACCTCTCCGATCATCCTCCAACAATCAAGTATGGAAAAAATCAAAAGAAAAGCTGGACTTTACGACTCCGAATACATTAAGGTTTATATTTTAAAATATAAAATTTATCTTATTTAATTTAAAATATATAAATAAAAATTTTATACTTAAAAATATAGAGTAGCAAAAGATGTAACATAAAAGTGTAATAGAAGATTATCCTAACCTAGACTTTACTTCAAATCTCATGTATTATTATTTTCACTTCAGGCTACTTTATGTGAATATGCATACGATATTTACATCGTCCGTCCGCAAACATAATCTTTTGTTTTCACACGAATTAAGCAAATTAGTTAATATGGTTAAAATTAAAAAATTTTGCTCAATATTAGAAGATAATGTAAATTTTAATATCTTTTGGAAAGAAAAAATATTTTTTAATACTCATATATAGTAATCAAAGATATACAAAGAAATTAACGAATTTACTAATCATTTTAGACAATAATAGACCTAAATTTAAGAGGAAGAAAAGGAAAAATTAAACCTATCTTTGTGAAATGTAAGGAAGATTGACGAATAATTTTAAAATAGAGTTGGCGAATTATTGGGCCGAGCTGAACTTTAACCAGCATGGACATATTCGCAACCAATTCAGAGTCCGTCCCATTAGCTACCTGAGCATCGACCCAAGAAGAATCACTCTTAAACACATTGGTAAGTCAGGATCAACTTCCTTTTGTACTTACCTACTAGCAGGACATCACTCGAGGCGTTACCAAAAAACCGGAGATTTTATCCATTCTTCAGGACGTTTCTGTTTAGCACCACACGCAGAAGAAAATTCGGGCATTTTGTCGGGCTTTTCTACTTGTAGGATTTCCCTACCTCTCATTTACTGCAACTTACTGGTCTTGGCACTAAATTCACAGGCCGAGTGTTGAATTAGTGAAACCTACGGCATAATCAATCACGCGCAAGACCAAAACAACAGGCCTTACCTCAACCTATTTTAGGTCTAAGGTACGCCTACCCCAAAATAACCTCGCATCAGTTAAAATGTAACTTCAAGAAACAATTATAAGATCTTTATAACATAACATAGGCACTTAGCTACTACAGAATTTAATTGATTTCTTTTCTTCTAGGTCAGTCTCAAAAACAATATCGAGACAACCCGTGTGTAACTATTCCAATTAACCCCATCTACTATGCTCCATTCTTCTGTTTAGAGCATCGGTTTCTAACCTGCCAAATGAAGGACAACTAAATCTCAAGTGGATCCTCCAGAACAAAAACTAATCAGGGTCAGATCACCTCAGTTAGCTTGTGATTTTTCCCGGACAAGCAACTTGGTTTCAGATAGGCAATACACTCTTAAGCATCAAAAAATACTTAACCCGCTGCTTCAGAGTTCATCATGATTTGTTGGCTGTTGCTTGTTCATCATATCTAGTTTATCTTGTAGTTCCTATCAAATTCATCAAATTTAAGAAAATTTCAGCATTAATTAGTTTCTCAGAGAGGTCCACTTAAAAGCAGATAAACACAAACCAAGACCAAATAGAAAAAACTAAGTACCTGGAGTCTTCCCTCTAGGCAAAGAGCTGGTGTAGATAACAAAGCTAAGTATCTGTTGTTAGACAGTAGGTTAGCATCAGCAAAGTAGACATGAGAAAGCAAATGCAGAAAACTAAGTTGAAAGCACAACTATACAAGCACTTGAAAAAGATGGAGAATCTTACTCGCAACGGCTTGGCTCATCCACATCGGTAACTTCGTTTTTTAAGCCACATCTCAACTTGACCTGTAAAGTTAAATAAGACTAAAGAATGAGGGAACTAATATAAGGAAGAATCAACTGGTACAAGCTTGGTAAATATTTGTCCCTCCCATAGAAGCCAAACACGAATGAGCTGCATGATAATTAGCTAAACAATCTTGGTGCTAAAGTAAACAAAATTGAACATCTTAGAGGACCATCAGAAATAGAGAAGTAAATGATGAACAGCTGTTGACATTGTATGTACCTTTAGACTTCTATCTGGTCCATTCCAACATTTATCACCATTCATAAATTGCATGATTCTGTATGAATCTTCAAACTTCTCCCAGGTCCTAAAGTAAATTTGAAAGATGTCATTAGAAATTACTGAAAAATTACTGGAAAGCTCGGATGTAACCAAATCAAAGCTATTTGCAGATAATTCTCGAAGAGCTCAAATCTTTATTTATCTCAAGTTTGAGTCGAGCTCAAGTGATCTTGGCTTAACATTTCTTAAGTTAATCAAGCTTTTAACATTTCTTCCTTTTTTGACATTTTCTTGATACATTTAATAAAAGAATGCAAACAAGAAAAACTTTGTAAGAGTTGAGAAGGAAAGTGGTCAATGAGACCCCTAAGCAGGACTTGGTTATGATGTAAGACACACACACACTTGCATGTGAATTCCACATTTCCATTCTAAGCATACTTAAAAAATATCTTTATCAATCAGTGTGGTTCAAATAATCCATGTACATAATATGAACCACCTATCTAAGCTAAGGCAGTGAAAATGCATACCCCAAACGAGTTGTACTGTGGTCCTCCACCTGGGATGCTTGTTTATAGGGGCAGATTTTGTAAACATACCTGAAGAATATGTCCCCATACCCAGAAAACAAGAATTAGAAAAATACAGAGAAGAAGAAAAAGTAACATAACATTAGCCAAAAAGAGCATGAGCAGTTAACTTGTTTTCTTTGCTTTCGAAACATTGACCATAAAATGAATAGAACTCTTTCTCTGGTCCTGAAATAAGGATTGAGATATCAGCATCAATAACTAATGCTAAAATACACACAAAAAAATAAAATAATGTAATTCAAGTTCTAGGAACATATTTTCCTTCCTTTGCTATTATTTGAGAAAGAAAAAGAGCAAAACATGAATGAATTTTATTGCAAACTTACCGAAATCACGTTTTAGCTTTTGTGTCAAACTAGATATCCTTGACTGTAGTTTAGCCAATTTGGCACTAGACTCGTCATATTCTTTGCGAATACGGTCCGCTTCTGAACAAGCAAATGCAAAACATTAGTTCTGTTTGTTTTTTCCTCTGTGATAATAGAAAATACAAAGACAATCATACCAGATTTATCAACTGGAGTTTTGAATAGATTAACAGCCTGAAAAATGCTTCGGACAGTATTTTGTATCTTCTCCAGCAATGATGGTTTACTGCCTGTTATATCTGAACAATCGGATTTGTATTTAAGTAACCTATATTACGTAAGTCAAGCTGTTGCTGCAGTAGAGAACTAAAAGAAAGTTTTCACTTTCATGCAAAAAAATGACAAAAGCACCAGCAGACCTGATACATCAAGTTCATCATCTGACTCAGATTTATATGAACTTGAATCAACATTGTCCTCAATGCCCAAATCTTCCATTTGGTCTTCTACATCAGCATCATTTTCATCATCATCATCATTCTCATTTTCATTATCCTCTGAGTCATATCCATTATATTCTTCTTCATAGCTATTGTCAATAGCCTCTTCATGTTTTCCATGATTGTCCTCTTCAGCAGTGTTGGCCTCAGTTTGCTGCTCAGTCCTTTCCCCAGTCCAACGAGAAGCAACAAGACGACCAAGCTCTTCCCTTGATAATGAATCAGCATTTTCTGTCGCTTCTACCTCCTAAAAAAGACCAAAAAGCAGAAATATACTTACTACGCATTTAAGTCATACAAAAATACCAAATTCACAATCGATGGGAACTGGAAAACCCAATGAATAATATACTTGGAATGGCTTTCAACCATACTCCTAAAACAGAGATGACTGTTTCTATGTTTTGAATGCTTGTCAACTTTGAACTCAAAAACTCCAACATTATGTAATGATGAACCCTATGAAAAACTAAAAAGTGTTGTATTTGCAAAAGTAGGTCCATGAAACACATACCAAATGCACTAAAGAACAGACTATATACTAGTACAAGAAGAAACAATAAAAAGAAGCAAAGGACACAACCATCACCAAAAATTCCCTCTTCAGAACTCCAAAATTTGCCCCGCAAAATGGCCACATCCATAATACGGAAATCATGAACTACAGAATTTAAGATTGTGAATATAATCCCCCCCCCTTTTTTCTCAGCCAAGCCAGAACCACTTTAGTATATATGTTATTCAAGCAAAATGTTTCAGGCTTGCCAAAAAGACATTTCATCAATGGCTTAGTACTTAGTAGTATCAGACTTTCTTTCACAGGATCTCACTAAATGCCCTCTTTAACAAATCTAGCCATTTTCTGTCTTTTTAATTTTTCAATCCCATCCTTTGTCTTTATTCCAACTGATGTGGAACAAGCGGTCAAGAATTGGAAAGTCCTAAATGATGCAAAACTGAAAAGAGTTACAGAATTTTAGTTGTTATAGAAATTTTCAAATCGCAGAATTTGCAGTGGCTTTTGCGTCTTATTTCTGATTTGGGATTCCTAAATTGAGTTGCTTTAGAAATAATATTATTCTAGTTGTTTTGGTTTTAGAGTCTTAGTCTTGTTCTAGTCAATTTAGGATTTAGTTTATAAACAGATGAGTTCTCTAGTCAATAATGGTATGGGATGTTATGGTTATTCAGTGATAAGAGTTTGTACAGTGATTCTGTAAAGGTGTGACGCCTTACGGTTCTAGGTGTGATGCCTAGGGTTCTCTCATTGTGATGCTAAGGTGTTTATCTCTTTCTTTTTATGTATTTCATGAATTTCCAGCATGAAATATAGCCAGTTTTCTTTCTATAGATTAGCAGAATTTGGTATTTTCTTGCAGAGCAGCTTTGTTCAACTTGTCCAGTATCACCAACATTTTAGTTGAAATGATTAAAGCTAGATTCAGAGCGTCAACGAGGAACATAGGCTTTTCACTACCACAATCATAGTACTACGCTTCAAAACATAGATTCCTGAGGGGTGACTGGAGTATTAGGACTAATTAGAATATATTATATTGTTGAAACTCTAGATCTTTCACATTCTCAAAGAACTTTCTTGAATTTTAGCTATTTTCTTTCCTTATAAGTTCACCTAAAATAGAAAATATCTTTCATGAAAATTAATCCAGAAAAGTTTTCATCTCTCTCTCTCTCTCTCTCTCTCTCTCTCTGTGACACACATGCACACACATACAAGGCCTGTTTTCATGTGAGCAAGGAAGCCAGTATAGATAGGACACAGTAAGCTAGTGCCAGCGCAATTTCCTGATCTCCTTCCTCGTAAGAAAGGTGATTCCCATCTCTACAGGAAAAATATCTCTCTCTCTCTCTCTCTCTAGCTGTTATTGAAAGAGCAAGGGAGTCAGGACAGATAGGACATAACAAGCTAGCCAGGGGCCATATTTCCTTGTCTCATTATGTTTAAACAAGTATTAAGGGAAAGTCTAAGGCATGAAGGTAGGGAATGAAACAAGCAAACCACGTTTTGTGATCGGTTGGAATGATTGGATCCACTCTCTTTTCCATTTAACTGTGGAAGTCAGATGAAGCAATCCTTCACTGCATTGACCATACCAGAACTAAAATTAAACAGGTGAAATTTGCAAGTTCTTTCCTGCCCTTAGGGGACTAGAGATGGCAGTTCTCTTCTCTTTGTTCTTAGGTACAGAATAAGCATCCCAGTTGACTTCCTAGCCGCCACCACTACTGTCCCTCCTGTCCTTCATGCTATTTTGCTCAAACTTCTTTGTTCCATGAACACTTTCCGATATTGCTGTCTGACCTTCTCTCAACCCCTAGCACACCAACACAGCCTCCAATCTTACCATCTCCTCTCTCCCGCAATCCAATATCAGTCATCACCATTCTCTCTGTTACCCATCCCACCTTCCAGTCAGTCAGTGCTGCACCCTCCAGCCATCCCATTCCTCTTTTCACATCCCTCTCCCCCCTGCTTCTCCCTAGTCTCTACACCCAACTATTCCCTTCCCCCACAGAAGCAAATAAGCAAGGCAACCATGTTCGTCGCTTTGCCCTCTTACTAGATTACACAAAGAAAAAATAAATATGAGAAAAACTGAAAACTAATCCAAATACATCTGAAATCTTCCAAAGTTACCCCCCCCCCCCCCGAAAAAAAAAAACAAAACAAAACAAAAGGAACTAAGGAGGATAATAATTTATCTAGGTTAAAATTGCGTGAAATTTGTGAGTGCTAGAAAATACACTAAACAACCACGAATATACAAGGAGAAATTATTTGAAATATATCAGGCTGATATATTATATATTTATATTACTAAGATCCGGTCAATGCTCAAGAAATCCACTATTTGCCATGTGAACATGCTGTTTCCTTGGTAGCATACGCTTTCACGATCAAGATTACCGTAAAATTCAATTCATACCCCCCAGAATTTGCATGATTTGCAGTAAAAAATTTATACTGGTACTCAGACTTGACTTCAACATCACCTCACAAAATTCCACTCCAGCCACTCCCTTCCCAACCCCCTCGAGACAGAAGAAAAGTAACGGGGAGGCCATCCAAAAAGATCGATAGCGCCACTTTGTGGTTCAAGATGAACCATTACCCATTAAATCAACATCACATGTAAGTTTTCTCAAGTTTTGCTACGTCATATCAAATGAAAAGATGCCTAAACAAAGTTACATAAAATTTTGCAGATAAAATAAAGAAATGAGATGTCTCGATAAAAGGTCAAAAAGAAAAAGCAAGATCAGAAATAAACCCCCAAGAAAATTATTTGGGTGCCTGGACACTTGCCAGACCAGCATCAACACCAGCTTTATTATCAAATGTCATCTCTTCCTCTTGGTTTTCAACATGATATGTGAGATAATGTACAATTTAAAATGGAACATCAAATCTGCATATTGAACAAGTAAAATCTTAAAGTTGATTATTCTGCAACTATCAGATACCTGTGAGAAGTCCACATCTGCAGGTCTTGCATCAGTGTTTGGAAGTTCCTCCTTCACTTGGTGATCACTATGCTTAACTTCACTCTCAGTGTTGTCATGGTTCTCCACCAAATCCTACATGAATACAGGTGATTCAATAATGAACATTAAGCAAAAGTATCAGTGCCAAGAGCACAAGTTCATAACAAGGGCAATTTCGCAACTGCCAGAAGCTGAAAGTTTAAAGGAATAGAACACCGGCATGCTAAGATCCTTTTCTCTCATTACAGAGGGGGAAGAGGGAAAACTGAGAAAAAATAAAAAGAAGAAGAGGAAAATACATGCTATGTGAGATCATGTACAGTTTTAAATGGAATATCAAATCTGCATATTGAACAAGTAAAATCTTCTTAAAGTTGATTATTCTGCAACTATCAGATACCTGTGAGGAGTCCACTGCAACAGGTTTTGCATCCGTGTTTGGAAGTTCTTCCTTCACTTGGTGATTGCCATGCTTAACTTCACCCTCAGTGTTGTCATGGTTCTCCACCAAATCCTATTAAAAGTCTATATATGTTAGTACTAAAAAGTACCATTCCAAATAATGAAAGAAAATTACACTCAGAATAAACACGAATACCAGTGATTCAATAATAAACATTAAGCAAATGGATCATGCCAAGAACAAAAGTTCATAACAAGGGCAATTTTGCGACTGCCAGACGCTGAAGGTTTGATGGAATAGAAGACTGGCATGCTAAGATCTTTTTCTCCAATTACAGAGGGAGAAGAGGGAAAACTGAGAAAAAATAAAAAAGAAGAAGAGGAAAATACAGCTAGTTCAAGCCCCTAATGCAAAGGGCACCAAGAAAAAAATTGCAACATTTACAACTAAATAATCATCACAAATATTTAACTTCTTCTAACATGAAGAACATCAAACAAACAACAGGTGGTAAAAGAAAATTGCAGCAACTAGAACACTAATCAGTCAGTTTTCTCCTGAACTAGGAAAAGAAAACATCAAAATGTTCTTCAATCAGAGTCAGAGGCCAACAAAGAAACATTTTCCCTTAACATATTTTGCTGAGATTCATAGGTCCAGACAGCTGGGTCCTTGTGTTCCAACTAAAGGATTTTAACATTTTTCAGCAATCAATTAGAGAATTTATTCTATATATTAAGACACAGAAACAGTTTTCAAAGAGATCAATTTTGAAAAGCACAGGGGTTTCCAACTACTGGTTTTCTTGCTGGAAAATTTTGAGGTGAACCTTTGTAGATAGCAAGACAGCAAAGGAAGTTTGTCTAGCAAGCGAAAAGGTCTTAAATGGAAAGAGTCAATAAAGATTCAACGTGGCCGTGATAGTGTCCAGTTTTCCAACATTCATTATTATTGCATAATATATCTTTTTTCTAGTAAAATATGAAGCATAACCTGAGCTGAGAGAGAGTCACTGCTTAAACCAATTTTATCTTGGCCATCATTATTTAGAGGCTCTCCTTCTGAAGTATCAGCCTCTTCCCCTGCTTTCTGTTCCTTCTGACTAACTTTTTCTGCTTCTTTTCTTTCCTTCTCTTCCTTCTCCTTTTGGAGCCGCTCTTTCTCCTCTGCCTTTTCTATCTGTTCCTTATGATCTGCAGCAAATAGAAACAATACTAAGTAGTCCACAACTAAACAAGAATGGAGTAAAGACAAAATTGCCAGAATGAGTAAAAGTTAAGACACTAGCCTACTATCTTTTGCTGATAAAGTATGATCACAGCTAAGCAAGCAAGAAGCGAAAGAAGAAGGCCAAAAAAAGAAAATAGGACTCCAGCTTTGAATGAGTTTCTCAAGGCCATAAGGTTTAAGCAAAACTAAGTTCCTGATAAATGATCCAAAAGATTCAAACAGCAGTACAAGACTGACCAGAAGACGGTTAATCTTCATAACGCTTTTCTCAAGTATGAAATTGTTCACTCACCACAATACTTGCAGTTTCAGTTTGTGAAAGTTCATAATTTTATAGTCATATATAAACATATAATAGTCCTCATGAACAATTTCTCCACATTTGCGGACTCAGAAGTGAGACAACATTAATAGAGGAAAAATAAATCACTCCCAAAAACAATCTGCAAGCCCTTTCTTCAACTTATGGACATTACACGTCGACAGAGTACACAGGCGGTGGCAGTTAATGAGGAAATAGGTCTAAAAGAGCAAAAAAAAAAAAACCATCAATGACATTTGTAGATTTGATAAAAATAATAGCAGCATACCTTTCAGTTGTTCAACCAGTCCTTTAAGAATTTTCTCCTCATTCTTTAACTTTGCTAACTCAGCTTCCTCTTTTGCTATTGATAATTTTGCCTGTTCAATTTCTCGCCCACGTAAGGTGACACCTTCCTGATATGTTGCAATTTTTTTCTTCAACTTATCTCTAGCCGCTTTGCCGGCCTCCCAGCAAGTATTTGGGCACTTGATTTTACCATTATACTCATCACTCCCATCACAGCAATCTGTTCACGTAGCTCCAGTTTAACAGAAGAATGCGATGACCAGAATCAAATACTTGAGAAAAGAATAACGAAAAGGACAAAAATGACAACAGAAACAATGAGTAGACCAAAATATGACTAGAAAACTCTAGTTCTACAAAAACAGCAGAAGACTAGGAAGGGGGAATTCATAATTTCTTACCGCAAATCCCATCATTAACCCTGGAAGAAAACAATGATAGAGGCAAATGTCCGGCATTCTTACAGTAGAATCTCCCATTGGGACAAGCAGATGACCCTGCAATACCATTATCCTTTCTCAGTTATCCGTCTCCGAAGATTACACAAGCCACTCATTGCAATTCTAGTTTCTTACTTCTACTGCCAAATTATTTCTTTTATTTTCAAAATTGAACCTAAAGAAATGAGAGAAAAACTAACACTCAAGAGGAGGAATTAAGAAAAAATATACATAAAAGGAAGGAAAGAATGAAAAAATGTGGAGGAACCAGGTTCATCGGAGGCATCAGGGCAGTCACAGAAATCGTCATTGAGCTGAGACTTGGTGAATTTCTTGGATCCATCTTTGCATTTTATAGTGGCGGAGGAGGAAGAGAATAATTTCTGGTAATAGCTCTCATCTGCAACCCAAAGCAACACTGATCAGTAACCATGGCAGGCAGAAGAGACGGTCTGAGGAAATGCGAAAAGAGAACCAAAGAGAAATTCGAAAAGCTACCTTCGGGAGCAACTCCGAGCAGTAATTCTTTCTCCACGAGAGAGGCGGATCTGCAATTGGGACAAAAGCATAGAATCCAAAACAACAAGAATAGCAATCTTAATCCCATCTTCTTCTTCATACTTGATTCTACTGCTACTGTTGCGCAGTAATCTCGATCACCGGCAGGCAAACGATCAAATAATTCGTCGGCGCCGGTGAAGCGTTGTGGAGAGCAGAGGAACGGGGATTGTAATAGAGGGGCTTTTGCAGGTTTGAAGTGCCCAATGACTGAAGAGGAAGAGGAGGCCGCAGGGTGCTCAGTTTGTGTTTTTGGAATATTTTATTATGATGGCGTTCTGACGTGTATTGATTGGAGAGTCACGGACATTGAGTTAGGCATTTTTCTTGTCGAAAAAGCTTCTTGCATCAAATTGTGAGAAGAAAATGTGAATCAATAGGTTAATTAAGTTAGGGCTGTTCACGGTTCGGTTTCGGATCAATAATTCGATTTTCGGTTCGATTTTAATTTTTTTTGAAGAAATCGAACCGAACCAAATTATGAACAGTAACCGAACCGAACCAAACCGAATTATAAATTTCGGTTCGGTTCGAATTGAAAAAAAAAACCGAAATTCAGATTGAAAAAAAAAACCAACAAAAAATTCAGAAAAATCTCATAGTTTCTTCTTGTTCTTGTTCGCTGTAGAGCCGCCGTCACCGGCGGATCCCAACCATTTAGTTTTTCCTTTTATTTTTGTCCGCTGGCTCTCTTCTTCTTGGTTCTCTGGTTTACAAGCTTGCCCCCTGATTTGCTGCCAATATTCAACTAAATCAGCAAAAATAATCTCATTCCAGCATATTATTCACTAATTGTATTAGTTTAGAGCCGAAGAATACCTCAGATTCATCAAAATAGCTTTCCCTGTCACAGAACTGTGGCCACGTGCCGTCGTAGCGATTTGGCCAAAGTCCGTGGATGCCAAAATCTTCTGCAGGTTTGCCACTTGTAGGATAGCAGCAGCCGCACTTCGTATCACAGTATGATGCTGGCCACTGCATTCCCAGCCAAAAAGCAAACAAGCACATTAAACCAAGGCTCACATTCAAGATTCGAAATTCAAAAGATGATCATACAACAATCTTTCACTGCAGATCATAGGTTTCAAAGATGACATGTTGAACAAGGTAGAAAAAATCAAAATCAGAATCTTGAGAAGCAGCAAAACCTCAAACCTGTTTTCTCTGCACCAGAGGACCGAGGACATCGGCGGATCCCAACAATTCATTTTTCCCTTTTACACATGAAGGAGCAGAAAATGGGGTGCGGCGGCTGGTGAGAAGAGAAGAGAAAAGTTTGAGAGTTTGTTCAGAAAGCCCTAATTTTGAGATCATAAACCGTGACTGAACGCATTCTATGATTGCGTTCTAATTTTTTTTGCAGACATTCATTGAACGCATTACAAGTATGCGTTCTCATTTATAATTCGGTTTTTCGGTTCGGTTTTCGGTTCGATTTTAAGAACCGAAAACCGAACCAAAATTTTTTAAATTTTAAAAAACCGAACCGAACCGAACCGAATTAATAAAAAACCGAACTAATTTTCTAAATTCGGTTCGGATCGATTCGGATTTTCGGATCAACTCATATAGTGAACACCCCTAAATTAAGTCATGAATATTTTAATTATGTGAATGTATATTATTTTATGTATTAATTTATTTATAAAATATGAAATATTAAGACTTATAATAAAAATTGTAACATATATCTTTATATAATACTAACCTTATTACTTAAACTATTAGAATAAGGGATATAAATTATGTAAGTTATAAAAAATATTACTAATAATCTATGATAAGAAGGATCATTCTCTAACTCTATAAATAGGAGTTTGAAAGAGTATAGATGAATGGTAAAAAAAGCTTTCAATAAAATTATAGTTTATATATTTCTTGTTTTCTCTCTTTTTCTCTTTTATTATAGTTCAAATTCTTCTTTATTATCATTTTATAATTAGTTTTTGTTTTCATTACAATCGAATTTTACAATACATTATTAGCATGAGACTCTACCATTGAATCTTTAAAGTTTACGTGAAAATAAGAAAGTACGAGACTCTGTCACTAATTTTTTTTAACTTTATAACCAAATAACAAATGTACATCTTATACTTAGTTTTAAATTTTCATAGTTTTGAATTTTCATAGAAAATCTCAAAATTTAAATCTTTGATTTTTTATATTTCAAAAAAGAGACCAAATTTTTTATATATATACTTGGTGCTAAAATTTATCAGGATATAGTAGATCCTGAAGACACTATTTAATATAAAGTACCAAAGCCACTTAATTACTAGTAAATTTTAAAGAAAATATACAACCACTAGAAGATAGTTGTTATATAAATTATAGTTATGATTTATGATAAGTGTGGCTATAAGATGTTATATTTATAACTATGCAAAATTTTATTGCATTTAAAATTTTTCATCAATCAAAACTATAAGGAGAAATATATTGATGAATAAAAGACTTTCCCTTTCTTATATCTCGAACATGCTTCTATAGTAGCAATATTGAGAAGAAGTTTTTTAGAAGTATTTCGAATTTATATCTTCTGAAACTAAATAAGTCATTGACAAAATATTTTGACACCCGACCAAATGATTTTATGTCATTCGCTGAAGTGAATGTCATTAGAACTTATAATATCTTTATAAAAATGACTTTGGTTGCTGATAGTAGAAATGCACTTTGTTCTTATGTTATAAAATGACTCATTAAATTCTTAATATATAGATACTCACCAGAAGTGAGAAAATAATGAGAAGAGAAAAAGGAGAAATAATAATTTCAATATGTTATAGATGCGATATGAGATGATTTTTGTCAAGTACCTATAGTACATCAAACATGTTTGAATCTCTAGTAAGTATTGATTTAAAAAGAAAATAAAATATTACTTTACTTTCTTAAATTATGATACTGATTATAATGAAGCTTGTATCGATGCATTACTATTATGATTTAGAATAAATCTTAATTATAAATACTATTATTACTCTCTTCTAGTTTATATTGTATATAATTTATGAAATTGAGATGCAATTTAAGTAAACTTGAAATTTACTAATTTAAACAATTGATTAGTTGGCATGACCGATTAGACCATCCTAAATCATTAAAATATGAAAAATGATTAGAAATTTGTAAAAAAAATTATGTAATTAGAAGTTTTCTAATATGATAAATTTCTTTGTGCTATTTGTTTTGCATTATTTGAATGTTACTAATATTAATTGGGGTTTAATATGTTATTTTGGGATGAATATTAAGAAAATTTTAATTGATACATCAACATAATAGTCGTATGTATATCGTTGATTTTTGCAACATATAGTTTGCAATTCATTGATGATGAACTCATATTTTACATTCTCTCAACGACACAATTTGTCCTAATAATACTAGTTGTATTGAGATAAATATTGAATATCAGGCATAATGTTCATAACTGTGATGTATTAGCACTTATTTCATATTTTTGCCAACTAATTATAAGTTCTCCTCATAGTAGTTCATTTATAGTGAGAAACTAAATATTTCTCATTTAAGATTTAGAAATGTGCTATATATATTACTCTACCACAACGTAATAAGATGGATCCTCAGAGATTATCTAATATGTTGGGATTGAATCTTAATGGGAGATTCGTATTTTATTAATTTTAAATATGTTATCTCAACATAAAGAGCAGAAAACATAAGGCCAGATAAAGATATTATTTTGTGTCTCATCTTGATCTTCTATTTTAATCCTCATAGAAGATACTCTGAACTAAAAGTTCAAAGTATAATTTATATAACCAGGTATATTCACTGATCAATATCCAACAAAAAATATTCCTATTATATTTGATGTCCTTTGAAGACAATCTACCATTGCCAATAAATTTGAGACACAATTGGAATATAGTAGATAAATAGGTTCTAAGGTTACAAACTCATCACATTATGAAAGGAGTAGAGACTTAAGATAATCATATATGTTAAGTCGATGAGAGTTAAATTCCAGCATAATTTTTTTCAAATATGATTGATATATTATTTCTAAAAGAAATTTAGGTACCTGAAAATCATGACAATGATGAGATCTCAACATGATTGGAACTACTGAAACCACACAAGTATATGATGTCGATAATATTAATGTGCATAATATATTAATTTAGAATGATAATTTTTTAATCGAAGTCTGGAGATTCGAAATAATAAAGTTCGCATAAGAAATATAAAAAGTCCAGATGATATACAAGTACACTTGAAGTGTACATGTATTCTCAATAGGAATTATACACATGAAGTGCAATCTTTAAGAGATAGCAATGGATATTTGTTTATAAAATGTGAACTATAAAAGTAAATATTTGCCATGACTTATAGCGTATGATTCTTTGTAAGACCTAGCGCTGATCAAGAATAGATATATTTCTAGTGATGGATATAATAGTGCATAACAACACTTAATATGCATTTATCTTTGATATAATTTGATAATGATAAATATATCTAAAGTTTTTGATGGACTCGATATGCTTGAAGCGTATAATTGTACTTGTAGAATATAATGAGATTGACTTAGTGAATTCTTATTGAAAGAATGATAGAATATGTTCATGTATGTGTAAATCTATACGTAGCTATACTTGTTATATATGTTTAAATGTCAGAAGATATCCTTATTGCATAATTTGTTGATTGAAATAGTGTTCTCCACATTAGAGGAAGAATATAATCGATTGAAAAATGATATCATTTATGACTTTTATTATCTTGATCTATACACAAGCATTAATGAACTAGAAGTTCAAAATATTATTTATTTGCATAAAATTGTTAATTGATTGTTTGATTGACTTTTAGAGTTAGTCAATATGATATTCTAGCTATAGATATTCCTATTTGAATAGATGTACCAACAGAACAAATATATTAATTCTATAGCTATATGATTTTGAAGCACGCTTGTAGCATAACTGATCTCTTGATTTTGAAAATAAAATCCACAAAAGAGAAGAGGATTTAATGATCAAGATATTCTTCTTGAATAATTTAGAAAAATAAGCATTGTGATCAAAGTTTAAAAAAATTAACATTTTGTTTTGATTGAACATCCTGAAAATATTTCATATGGACATGGCACATCAATGATAATTGGATTATTATACGTGATAAAAATTCTTTATATCTATCAAAGGATATTGAAGAAGGTTCTGAAGTACCATAACTCTGTAATTTAGTGTATGAGTATACTTGTCTGCGTGCAAGTAGACATATATTCTAGTTATTCTCTAACCAATAAATTTTGGGCATTAAGCTTGTTGCCCTTTGATATCTCATTGAGATAGTTCATCTCAAATATTGATAAAATTCAACTTCTGTTGAGATGGATATACAAGGTATAAGTTACTTGTATGATCCACATAAACCAAGTCATTTATATACATGTGCTGATTATAACAATCACATCTTTGACTCATGTTGAAAAAATAGAAATTCATTAAGTTGGTTGAGAATATGTGTGATCATGATTAATACATTATTATATTTGAGATAAACATATATCCTATAAGAAGGAATTCCAACTTGATTGTATGATGGTAATAAAGTTTGGAATATATCAAATGAGATATGATAAAGTATATTTTCATGAGATTACTTTTACTTCTGAACTCTACAAGAGATCTGATATTGATGTGCAACAAATTCAACCATTTGATGATTTGATAAATCTATTCACTAAGATCTTATAGATAGCAACATTTGATTGGAAAGCATCAGTTGAGAAATCTCAAAAGATTATCTCATGAGGAGGAGTAATAATGACATAAGGAATAGTGTACTATTTTTTCTTCAGTATAGTTTTTTCTCAGTGGTTTTTATCTAGTAAGGTTTTAACGAGACATATTCTTTATGTAATAGATATCCAAGGGGGTCGTTATGAATATATCAATTATGTGGATGTCCATTTTCTCAAGTATTAATCCATGTTTGAGGTTATAGAATATGAAAGGTTAGGAGCTACAACCAAAGTTGTAATATCCATTCTTTATACACCCCTAACCCCATTACCTACATTATTATAGAGAAATGGGAGATCATAAATGTAAGTTATGTAAGTTACAGAGAATGTTACTAATGACCTATGATAGGAAGGGTCATTTCTAACTCGATAAATAGGAGCTTGTAAGAGTATAGATAGATGGTGAAAAAGCTCTCAATAAAATTCTAATTTTTACATTTCTTGTGTTCTCTCTTTCTCTCTTTTGCTATAGTTCAAAGTTTTCTTTGTTGTCATTTTATAGTTAGTTTTTGTGTTCATTGCAACCGAATTTTACAACAACCACAATATTTTAAAAAATATAATATGACTTGAATACTGTTGAATTTTTTTTAAGGTTGAAATATAAAAATCTCAAATTGTTTAAATTTTAAAAGTGATTCCTCATTGAACATAATTATTTGAGAAAATACGTAAGTAAATACTCTATTCATTTTCATACATCATAATAATTACTTTGTTCCTTTTTATACAACACCATAACTACAGTTGGAGGTCATTTCTCCATTCAACCAAACATATTAATTCTCTTATCTAACTTAACTCCAACCAAATTCATTCTCTTAACTTTACCTCACCTCCTAAACAAAAATTACATAATGTAGAAGGCAAAGAGTATTAAGATTCCTCTACCTTTTTTTTCCTTCTCCTTTAACAATACTAACCTGAAATAGAGGCAGTGGAAACAATGCTCATCTAAGAAAAGAAGCATTCTGAAGTAGCCTTGCAATTTCTACTCCTCCACTAGAAACTTTCCAAGAAGAAAATAGAGCAAAACCCTTTTGTAACCCCATATAGTTCAACTCTGAACTGCACTCTATTTCTACACTTGAAAAAAAAGAGAATATAAATAGCCCAAGAACAAAATAATCTACTAAATCATCACTCAGAGCAATGAATTAACGATTAGTGTTTGAAAGTAACAAAAGCCGTGCATCAGTAGGAGGAGGGAGAATAGGGAAAAGGGATTTTTTTAGGGTTTTAGTGAAAAAGTTTCTTGGACGAAAAAGAAGAATCTATTGAAAGAAAGATGAAGAAGAAAGTTGTGTTTCTAGCTTTGCATAAGGCAATAATGAGATAGAATAAAGTGTCGTGAAACTGAAGTTGAAGAAAACATTAATCAGTGAATAAGTGAACATGGCTACAGTTTGATAACTTATTGAATTCCATATTCCAAATTGAAATCAAGTAATTTGTTCACTTATTGAATTCCATAATCCAAATTGAAATAAAGTAATTTGTTCACTTATTGAATTCCATAATCCAAATTGAAATCAAGTAATTTGCTAAATTGAATAAACTAGACAGAGGAGAAGATTACAGGTTAACAAACATTGAAGAAAACTGAGGCCATCATCAAAACATGAACTCCATCTTGAAGCCATGTAGAATATATAAATTCCATGTTCAAAGCAATAAGCAGATACAACCCATTCCCGATTACAAAAATCAAAACATGGTTGTAGCTTGACACTTATTGAATCCCATAATCAAAATTGAATAGAAAAAACCCATTCAACTGAATTTGAAGATTGAAAAATTGAAGCCATCATCAAAAAACTCAAAGCCATGAGCATAAACAACCCATTCACATTACAAAAGAAGGCTTTCATTTGCTTTTCGTTTTGATCCCAAAACTAGAACTTGTGTTAAGATTACGTAAATCAAAAATCATGTTGAGATTTTAGATACAACAACAAAGACTAACAATAATCATATCACAACAAAAAATAGCAGCATAGAAGAAAAAAACCAATTGCCTGCCAATAGATAAGAGCTTCATTAACGAACAAGAAAAAGATTCAATGATTGCAATAGTTGACATCAACCCGAAATTAAGTTTGCATAATAAGTGATACAAGATCCCTAGGTCAAAATTATCATGGAAACACCCTAACATCAAAACAGTAAAAGAAATAGAATATGAACCCTAACATGACTATTAACAGAAACCCTAAAAGCAGTAATGGCAAATGACAAAAGGCTATTGGATATAGTTTGAGACTGAGCCAGATGTTTCTGAAGTGTCTGAAGAGATAGTCGCCATGGCCAGACAATCTATTAAATCACCTTCGCTATTATCTTATAAGTCTTCAAGAGAGGGGCATATATCAAGAGCATTGTTTGCACGTAATCTTCACTAAGGGCCTTCAACATCCTGATCAGTAGAAGCTTTGTCTCATCCTTCATAACTCCAAGTTGTTCTTTCTGGTCAACATACATGGCTTCCAATATAGTAGGACTTGCTGAGAGTAGTCATGGGTGAGTCATGGTTGATTGTTTAATCTTTGTGATAGGTATTTGGGATGACTTTTAGATTGATTGTGTAGACATGCTCAGAATTTTCTAAAGAAGTAATGCTCTCTCTATTTTGTCTTCCTTTGAAATGCTTCAAAACACTTTTTATTTCTTATGGTTATTGTTCAATTTTCATAGATGTTTTGTAGTATTGCTTGGGGACAAACAATGTCCAAGTATGGGGAAGTTTGATATCTCATATTTGTGCTTCATATAATGATCATTTTGAGCTTAAATTTCTGTTGAATTTTGGAGTTTCAATCACTATTTACACTGCCTTTATCTCTTCTTTGATTTGGGTAAGTTTATTGAAGATTTGTAATAGAAAGAAGCAAACAAGAAGATTTTACGCAATGAAGAAAGCATAAAAATACTAAACAGGGCAGCAGGACAAAACATTTTCAAGTGAGATTTTGGCTTCCTTAAAGATTTTTAAATGCAAAAGTGATCTTCTACGAACATTTTGAAGTTTCCAGAATGGTAAAATTTATGTCAATCCAAGTTCGTTTGACTACTTTGCTTATAGTGCAAAGTCAGTATTTCTGGACTTGGCTCCAGTTTTGATACATTTTGGTATAATGGTCATATCTTAAGTTCTAGATGTCTCATTGAGATGATCCAAAGCTTTTTGAAAAGCTAAGATCATTATCTACAATTTTATTAAGATATAAAGACCTAGATCATAATATTTATTGCTCTCAATTCACCAAAAGTTCAAAACAACTGCCACAGTCGCGCAGTAGAAAACTGTAGTAAAATTGGATGCAAAAGGCTCCTCCTGCAAGAATCCAAACGGCCATGATTATTCCACCCTAAATGGTGCCATTTTGGCCAACATTAGAATTTTTTGCTAATTTTCTCTCTCTTTTTAAGGGGAGATATAAATACCCTCTAAGGGCAATTTGAAGGAGGTGGCTAGGGTTCTTGGAGGAGGTGAAGAGAGGATATCTTTGAGAGAAAATCCCATCCAAACTCCTCAAACCTTGCAAGAGAAATCAGGAGGGAAGATCAAATCTTTGAAGAAGAAGAACATCCATCTTGAAGATTCAAGTTAAAGTTGCAATTTTTCCAAGACCAAAGTGAAGAATTCGAGCATTGAAGATTTGTGTTTCAACCATGAAAATGAGCATTCTCAACCATGAAAAGTTGCAATTTTTTCTTCTTTATTTTGTAAAATAATGAGCTAAATTATTGAATACTTGGATGGTTATGAACCCTAATTTTTATCTATGTGAATGATTGATTTTCGTGGTTGATCGAATTCTAAATTCTTGTGGATTGCTTATGGATTTCATTGTTTGAATTGATTTGGTTGTTAATTGATTCATGAGTTGGGTTTTTCACTTGGAATTGAGAAAGAAAGGGTGAAATAGATCATGACATAAATAATGGGAGTGATTTAGGTGACTAGAGATAGAAATCTCAATACTTTCTAAGTAATTAAAGAAATCTATTTGGGAATTCACAAATCTAAATGCATTCTTAGGTTGAATTGGTTAGAAAGAGATTTAAACTAATTAATATAAGGGTAGAAAAATCTCATCTAGAGATAGAGTGAGTCATAATATAGTAATTTCACCAAACATATGAAAGGAAAGATAGTCAACCAAGGAATTTTTCTAGGGGGATTTTCCATTCAAGTATTGTTTTCTCAATTAAATTCTCTCTTGTAAGCAAGATTAGTTAAGATAGTTTAATTATTTAAGTTAGATTTCTATTCCTAATAGTTATTTCAATCATTTTCACAAGCAAATTTTATAGGCTAAATAATAGAGTGAAAATTGAGTAATAGTATTTGACCATCCTAGAGGATACTACATTTGAAGTGCTTACCATTATACTAATCATAACGATAGGTGCGCTTGCCTAGTGTTTGTGTGAAAATTGTTAGAGATTGTGATAAAATTAAATATAAGGGCATAGAAAACACACAACAATTGGTATGGCATATTTTAAGGCATTATGTGTCAAATGCAGAACTTCCCTATATTAAGATGAGGTAGGGGTTCTACGTTTCGAAAGCAAAGAAATTTGATGTTGGAAGTGAAAGAATACAGAAAAAAGTTAAACATTATCCAAAGTATACTTATAGCTGCCAAAAGTAAGCAGAAGAGTTACGTCGATCTTCGAAGAAGAGAGCTAGAGTTTGAAGTTGGAGATAAGACATTTTTTAAACTAACACCTCACCAGTGAAAATTTGCACATTGAAGAAGAGGAAAATTGAGTCTAAGATATATCGACTCATTTAAATTTTCAAGCAGAATTGATAAAGTGGCATATCAATTAGCATTACCAGAATAGTTGACTAGACTACATGATATGTTTCACGTGCCACAACTGAAAATGTATCATCCATCACCAGATTATGTTTTGAATGATGAAGTATTTGATTGAAAGAAAATTTAACCTATGAAGAAAATATGGCACGGATTGTGAACGAAATGTAAAGGAATTAAGAGGAAAGTTGATTCCAATGTGTAAAGAAGTTTGGGAGACATTATTGGATTGAAGAAGCAACATGGGAAAATGAAGAGTATATATGGAGAAAACATCTCAAACTACTAAGTATCTACCTTTGAATTTTGAGGGGCGAAATTCTTTTAAGGAGAGAAAAATGTAACATCCTACTCTAGAGACGGTCTATGTGTGTTCATTTTGAAGTAATGCTTATATATTTTTTATATTAAGCATCTGAGGAAACTATCATGAGATAGGTTATATTTTTTTTGAAAATATTGTTGAATATTCTAGGTTTTGTAAAAAATAAAAGAGAGAGAGAGAGAGAGAGAGAAGAGCCAATAGCTAAATGATACGCAGGTCATTTTTCTAGCCTTTTCTAAGTTGTTGCTTAATAGACTTCTCCTCCCTTTTTATATCAAATTTTGTTTCCTTCTTTTCTTCATGTTCCTTTTGTTTCTTCTTTTCATCCATTTTTCTTTTGCTTCTTTCTTCTCCTCGTTTTCCTTTCTCTTTGGCTTGTTTTCTTTTTCTTCTTCTTGGTTTTATTTCCTCCTTGTTAATTAAGGTAAGTTTTAAAGTTATTCTTCTTTGTGATTTCTTTACTTTATTTAGTGATTGCTTTCAATTTTGTAGTAGAAGATGATTTGTTTGTTTTTCATTTAAAGTTTTGTTTTAGTAATAAAAAAATTTATTCTTTAGGGTTTGAAATAGATTTGAATGTGGCTAAATATTAAGATTTTGAGATTTGAGATTTAAATGATATTTTTATTCTCTTAAACATTTAATTTTTAGGATTTGAGATATATATATATATATATATATATATATATATATATATATATATATATATATATATATATATACACTCTTAGAATATTCAATAATTGAGTGTTTTTATAGTTGTAAGTTTGGCTTAGACTTATGCCAAGAATATCCTAGGGAGACTCACTCAATATCTTAAAATTTATCATCTTCACTATTTTTTACTAAGGTTTAGCCATTTGGATTTGTAGGAAATTCACACTTTTCGTAAGAAAGCAAGTAGTAACTATAATACTTTCTACCAGGTGAGTTTACAAATCGAGACTCATTATATTTTTAGTGCTATCAATATTTATAAATAAGAATTTTATTATTCAAAAGTATGAATATATTTTATTTTGAGAATTATATTTGTTACTTATTTTTAAATTAGAGAGGTTCTCCACAATGTATTTTTACTTGTGTACTAGAAATACCTGGGAACGGTGCCCTAAGTAGGTATTTATTTAGTATGGAATATTATAATTTCTAGAGATATTCTATAGATGCAAGTAAGCTTTGAAAAATATTTTATTATTTATCTTTGAAAAATCGTGTGCATTTCCATAGCATTTTGAAAAAACTTGCATTTACATGTTTGGACTGACGGACGTTTGTTATTTTGAAATTAGATTTGGTTCTGAATTTTGATCCATTTGGACGGCTACTTGAATGGACTTTACGTTGGAAACGTTGTATAAAAACTCCACCCCAACCAGATTTGATTGGGAATATGGTGTGAATGCAAATATGATGTGATTGGAATATGATTTGAGTTAAAGTGTTTATGGATTGCATTGTATGTGGCTAATCCCCTGTACTATCTCTTGCGCTATCGTGGAACGTATAGACTTTAGATGGTGGATCCACTTGAAAGGAGACGTAGTATGTCAGAGAGGTCTTAGCCTAACTGGTACTGTGTTTATTTGTGTACGGTCACCTAATAGCGAGTCGGGATGGACTCAATATTGAAGTTGATCACCAGAGTTGGACTGGTAGATACACCAAAAATCCTCAGCCTGGTCTTTGTAGCGGGAAGACATAAGGTAATTTGTGAAGTTGAACGTTCGCTCTAGTGTATGGCTGGTATTGACTATGGGATGTTGGGACATGACTCCTGATGACACCGTTATTAGTTCCAGTAGATTTACCATTGAGTCAGCATTCTATTATTTGTCTTCTTTGAGAAATTTGGGTTAAGCCTAAAACATTATCTTATGTTGATATATCTTAATTCGCTCAAACTTTCCAGCTAAGCCTAAAACATTATCATTAGATTTGTGCATTATTTTGGAATAAGAAAATTTATGTGAATAAAAAAATACTTTTGAACTGCTGTGCAAACGCATCTACCCTTATACTTTAGAAATCTCATATTTTGGAAACACACTGGAACACATGTGAACTCACTGAGCTTTCCAGCTCACGCATGTTTTTAATGCTTATTCATATGACTTAAACTATGGATCAAAGCAGTGATCATTTGATTCACTTCAGAGTTAATTCATGGAGGGATTTATATGTGGGTGTAATCAATTTGTACATTTTTGTTACCTCTCACTAGTTAGAGAAAGAAGTTTGTTTTTCAAATATTGATTTTGTGATAATATAAGATACATGATCTACCTATGTATTTTTAAATACATTTCCATCGATGTTTTGTATAATTGTATTATATTGTAATATATGTATACTTTTCTCCTTATTTTTTCTCTGAACACAATTTGTATTTGCATACATCAGTACCAAGAGACACGCTGGTACTTCATTCAGCCGCAGTGAAACCTAACAGAGGGATCAGGGATATCATAGTTGGTGAAATGATATTATTTAGGATTTGCATACATAACTTGGCAAACTGAAAGTAAGGTTGACCACGGTTATAGGGTCGATCGACCAAAACTTCAAATTTGGTAGACCAAAGGGTTGGTGTTAATGTAGCAAAATTTGAATAATTTTACTTTATCGTCTGAATTTAATAATGCTTGAAGGCACAATCAATCAAAATTCCAAAAGGAACAAGTACAGACTATTATAGGAAATATGATAGAGAATAACAAATTCAAATTTGAAGGCACAATCAATTGAAATCCTAAAAGGACAAACTATAGACTATTGTAGGAAATGTGGAAGAGAACAACAAAAGAAATCGTAAAACACCAAACCCAAAAAGAAAAAAATCCTAAAACCATTTAAGCTTTTGTATACATTCTCTTCCTGCCAACTAACAACAAGGCAAAGAAAAAAGAAGTATAAAACCGTTGAAGAATAAAAAGAAGATAGAGTGTATTGTAGAGAAACAATGAAGAAACTCTGGCGAATTTGCTTAGAATGAGAAAAGAAAGGAAGATAAGGATTGCGCATTATTCAAAATGGAAAGTTGGAAATCTATGCATTATTTAAAATGAGAGTTGGAAATCAACTCTTATTTAGGAAACAACTTTACGTTATTATCCTTAATTTATCTTTAATTATTTAAATATATAAAAAATTATAACAAATCAAATAGCTTAGTTATTTTTAACTTGTTAAAAAATTCAAAAACATGTAATATTAGGATTTACATTTTTCAAACTTATGGAGAGAGGAAAGTCTCTCTATCTCTGTCTCTCTTTGTGTGTGTGTGTGTGTATAAATACATACATACACTAGTTTTATGTGTGGAAATGTTATTTTTCATTGCTGAGTAAATATTTAAAAATGATAATGGTGAGCAATAGTAAAAAAGAGAAAAAAGAAAGAACTTTTTGATATTTAACATTAATAATATGAATAATTGTTTCCAAAGAAAAAAATTACATTTATTATATGTAGTATGAAATACTAACTTTAAATGCTATCTCTTTATGTAGGCTATCTATAATAAGGTAAAAGGCACAAAAGATAATTAGAATCTAAGTGATATATATAAAAACCTCATAAGAAGCTCTTTATTAATGTATAAAAAAATTAGTAGACATGTGATATCCTACTAAGGTTAAATGATACTTTAATCACTCATTCTCTTTTCCAACCTCCTTCACATAAAGAACGGTGATGATATTTTATATTAAAATCATTAAAAATTTTGTATTAGTAGAGTAATGAGCTTTTTCTAGTTAGGTAGTATATGATATATTAATTTTGGCATGCCTCTCTCCTACTTATACCCAGATTGTAAAATGAATAACCATTCACTTTGACACAGTAAACAAGTAGGCATCATATAATGAATAATTATTCACTCGCATACAATAAATAATTATTTAGTCTTGAATGAATAATTATCCACTTGAAGTATACTCACATAGTCATAGGTGGACGAGTCAAACGCATCACTAGGAAAGTAATTCAGCCCGGACAAAATGTTGAATGAGAAAGTGGGAATAAATATCCATAGCAACACAACTAAGGTAATGAATATTGCATACCCATATTGTGGTAGTGAAGCAAAATCTTCATATCACACCTCCGTAAGCCTGCTAGCAATTGAGAAAGTGGGAATAGGCATCAATCGCACTGTAGTAAAGATTTTGTCTTAGCCAGTAGCCGCAAACTTCAATCCTTGTCAGTTGTTGAATACCATCCCTCAATAAAACATTGGCACTACAAAGATAAACCAAAAAATTATTATTAATTATATTTTGCATCAATAAAATAATTGAATAATTATTTACTTCTGGGAGAATAATTATTCACTGAGAATGGAAAAATAACCATTCAAAAGAGTAAATAATTATTCATTTAGCAAAGATCCCTTACTTTTTCCTATATGGAGCAGTCTCGAAATAGGCACAATCAACAAGTAGGTTCTCCTCTGTAGTTAGGGTGAATGCATTGTCCTAGCCTATCTAAAAGGGTCCTCGTAACATATGCCCGGTCATCATTAGTCACCAGAGCAGTGGGTTCATCCGCATCAAGGACATTCTCAGAACTTCGGCCTCTTCATGTGGAGTCCCAATGACATTTGAACAAGTTCGCTTAAACTCATATTAGAACCTTAAATAATTATTCAATACATGTAAGAAATAATTATTTACCATAAATAAATAATTATTCACCACACAACTGAATTAACTAAATGACTAATTATTCACTATAAGTAATTACTCCCTACAACAACATGAATTGAGTGAACAATTATTCACTCAGAGGGATGTAATTCAATTATACAATGTATGGAATAATAATTCATTGTACAACTGTGGTTATACAAGCTGAAATGAATAATTATTCATTGATAAATGAATAATTATTCACCTTTTCACTACCAGGGAAATGTTGCTTTGTCTCTTACACCCACTTGCATTAGTCTCTGATGTAGAGGTAACATGGCCACGTTTCTTTGTGATGGGCCATTTACAGGTTGCCCTCTTAGCTTTGACTTTATGTTGTGAGGGCTTGGCCGACTCTTCCCAATATCAGCCTCTGTATTACAAGGGTTGGAGAAGTTCTCTCCCACAGCTTGCAACACAGTTGGGATGTTCTCTACCTCGGTGTCTCATTGAAGACAACTACAACCAATTCACCTAGGCTCCTCGCTCTAAATTTGTAGTGGCCAGCCTCCCCAATGACACTAATTCCCTCTTTTTCAGCTCACAACAAATCTTGGTGCTCTTCACTGTCAGAGAGCTATCTCAACTCAGTTTCAATTTGTTCAAGCTCAATCTATAGTAGCCTACGACGAGCATGCAACTGCACCTTTCATGCAGCTCTTTTGTGCTCTACCCATGTCTCCGCCCAATGCCATCCCATACTTCCAAAACCTTGTAGGCAGTCTACTAGGAGGAGGTGTATTGAACATCATTCGGGGTTCCATGCACTTTTTGTAAGTAGCATATCTAAAATCTAAAATAACTATCATGGGCAAATGGTTAGCAGAGAATAATTATTCTAAAAGAGTGAATAATTATCACTCTCTAATCATCACTATAGACCTTTAAGAGAATAATTATTCATACCTAATCAAAATAAAGGTAGTTAAGTGAATAATTATTTATTCTTAAGTGAAAAAAGAAGTTCATAGAGTGAATAATTCTTGATTGAAGATCGTATAAGTATTCATGGCCCAAAATATCTTTTACCAGGAGGATATGCATATTGTTGTCTGGATAGCTGCTATATATTTTTTAAACGAACTTGGCTGACTATTGTGCTAAAATTGGATTACATGTTTTGGTCAGTTCAATAACTTCACAAACCCTAAATCTTATAGGATGGGGCTGTATAGACCAGATCAATCTTGGAAGGTTTCAGTGGACAAGTCTGGTCAGTATTGCCACTATGAGCTCATCAACAGTGACATGATTTTTGGGGGATAGTGATAGCCCCAAGTTCCTAGCAAACTGCAAACCTCTCTTGGACCTGGCTGCCTATCTGAAACTTTGTAGGAAATCAATACCCTGACCTAAAGTTCGGAAGTTGTACAATGCCTGAAGAGAGAAAACCTCTTTATGGGGTTGTAGTTCCTATTTTGGTGTTCTACCATTTCTACTTTAATGATATTTAGTTGTAGTTATGTCAAGGCTTCAAAGCCAATAGCTTTAAGGACATCCATCTTCAACTTGCTTTGAGGATCCCTCTATAGTGCTTGGTTAACTTTAACAATCGGTTGTAGACATCACTTGAGTTGGAATCTCTGAGAACTCATGTTTTTTAATCGTTAGAGAGGAGGAGGAGAGCGGAGAGAGTCAGAGATATTATGAGAGAAACTTGGAGAGATTTTGAGTGCAAATGATGTGTTTTCTTCGCTGAGCTGATTAATATATGAACTCCTCTTAGATGAAGTGAATAATTATTCACTCTTATCAAATCCCAACACACAAAGGAGTTTGACATGAAGAGAATAATTATTTATTATTGTATGTACGCAACCTTAGTGAATAGTCCCTTCGTGTTAGCTTAAGCGTATTTTGGTGATGTATGAGGGAAGAAACAGAGGGTGTTAGGAGATAATCATGACTTTTTAAAAATTTTAAACTTTGTCAATCAATTGTTAATTTTCAAGTAACGAAAATACCCTTCGTGCTCCTCAGCCATCAAATCAAATGGCAGCTTATCCGATGGTGCAAAAGATGTTCGCACCTGCTGAAAAAGGATGCCCTCAGCATAGTAGCTGATCGGGCAATGGAGATAAGTTCTTTCTAGTATCAAGTACGGAAGTAATAATGAAGCAATTGTAATATGGATTAATCATGCAATGCTGCATGGAAAAATTTTTAATTTTAATTTTATTTTTAATTGATGATTTATTTGCATAAAAATACTAAACACATGATAATTTTACTGATATATGATGATTTTTATATAATATTAATATTTTTATCCTTTATACGTATACTTAATTTTTAAAAAAGATAAATGCCAGCCAGATTTTTGTGCGCTTCAATGTGGTGGCGCCTAATATCTAGCACGCCACCCTATATCATTCCTTTTTCTTATTGTAATTTTAAAATTTAAAAATTTACTTATTTTAATTTTAAAATTATAGTATAAATTTTATTTGTTTTGCATTTCAAGAATATTTTAAATTCTTGATTTATTACTAGTCAAGCATTATATGAGTGGATAACAAATGTTAGTAGCGCTTTTATCTTATTAATTAATTTTTAATGATTGTAATCAAATTTTTAGTTGGTTTTGCATAATCATAATTAAAATTATAATTTTAAATCCTAATACACAATTTAGAAATTAAAAATAATAACTATAAAATCTAAAAGCATAATAATTAATAAAATAATATTTATTAAAAATAAATTATTATTTTAAAAAAAAGAAAACAAAAAAAGTTTGGGCCTTAAAAAAGAAAAAAGAATGCGCCCAACGGGGGCGTGGCCCGCAAAAGGGCTATACCCAAGTTGGGTGCCTTGTATTATTGTACTAATTTTTTATAAAAATAAAATTTATTAAATATTAAAATTATCGAAAATTATTCTATATTAGCAAAATTGTATTTATTTAGTAATGCCCTTTATTTTTATTTATAAATTGTGATTTTAGTTACATTGAAAAAACTAAAATGTTCGTGAGGTTTTGTTTGAGAGGTAAAATTGAGACCTTCCAAATAAAATATTGAAAGTTAAATTTCTACTTAATGAAATTTAATGCAGTGTTTTCTTTTATTTATATTTTTATAGGCTCGCAATAAATTTAATGAAGGAGAAAAATTGAAGTATTTACTTTATTTTTGTATTCATTGGGTGATGCCAGAAAGAGAAAAGAAAAGGAAAAAACCATGAATAAAGAACTCTAATTTCTTATCAAACACCAAGAAAGAAAAACGGAAAAAGAAAAGCATGAACGGCGCGCCATAGAAGGAAACATGCATTAAACCCACTGCCAAACGATTTTCTTTCCAAAGCAGTTACAAGATTACTAAAGTCTAAAAATTTGAATGGTTTTGTTGAAGGAAGAAGTATGACCAGCTTTTAGACTAAGATTGTATTGGATTTTTTTTGTTAGGCCTCGTTAATTGTTCAAGGAAAATGAGTAGGGAAAGTAATTACATTCAAAATTTTTAAATTTCTATGTTTAGGTTCTTATTTATGTTTTGGGAAAGGAATATGATTCCTCAAATTCAGAAAAATAAATAAAAAATACTAGAAAAGTGAATCAATATGTAGAGGTGGTATTGTGATTCCTTTCTCAAGGAATCTAACAAAAAGGAAGACAAAAAATTTAAAATTTAATATATAATTTCTTCACATTGCATATTTTCTTCTCTCTATTTTTATTTTTTGTCTTTCCTCTCAATTATCATTTTCTCTTCTCACATCTTTGTAATTATTTTTAATTAAAATTGTATATCTCAACATTTTATATTTTTTAAAAAATAAAAAGAATAAAATTTTAATAAATTAACTATACATATATAGTTTAAATATTTTATCGTGAATATACAACTTACAAAAATCATTATCTAAAGTAAAATTATTAATTTTTTTACAAAAATTAATTTTTTAAAAATTTAAATATTATTTTTTATCCATACTAAAATTCTAAAATTTCATGAAGATAATTTTTTCCATAAGAATGTGCATTTAGGAGGAATATAGAGTTAAAAGAATATAATATATGTTTATATTCCAAAAAAATTAAATGCAAACTTCACTATAAAAAAGCATATATCTCTGAAAAAAATAAAAAGAATGAAGTATAAAAAATATTTTTCATTGACTAATATTTTTATAAAAAATAAAGTAAATTGTCTAATACTAATATACTTAGAAAATTCACTATTTATTTTAAATTAATAATCTATTCATTTTACACATTTAACAAATTAGATGTAGCAACTTTTCCTTATCAATTTATGAACTATCGAAATATAGTAATGTAATTTACTTAGAATCATAATCCGTAAATTTATTTACTAGGATTTAAATTTCTATACATTACTTTCCCTTTTGTCAAACAAACGATGCCTTAGTTAATTCCAATTGATTTCACAAATTTTAGGAGTACATCTTTACCTATATAAATAAAATAAATTATTTTTCTAGTCTCTACACATAAAAAAATATCGACAAATGGAAAAATCTCACATAGTTCAAAAGATGAAGTATTTCTATTTGTTGAACTTCAAATTTATTTTCCCTTTCTCATGGCTCAAATTGATTCTATAATGAACCACCAAAGCCTAAAAGAGCTTGAAAAAGAAAATCAATCTTTTTTGTTTTTTTTGGAATAGCAATACTAAAATTGTTTAGTCACATAAGCTCTTAAACCAACATGTACTTAATCGGTATAAAAAATAAAAAAGGTGCATTGGCATGCTGACTTCCAGATTTTTTTAATCGATAAAGGATAGCACAAATGATTACTTTCAAGGAACTAATTCTAAAATAGTTATGCGGGAGATAACGGTAGTTTTGATAATAGGGCAAGTGTTAGATGATAATGAATAAAGATTTTAAATGAAAAATATTATGTAATTATATAATTTTATAAAATAAAAAATTATGTAAAATTTTTGTATTTATTACATTAAAGGACATATATATTGTCAATAACCTATAAAATTTTTTTTAAAGTTTCTCTCATGTATTATTTTGAACAATATGATTAAAAAAAATTCAAATACTTCTTAGATTAAACATTAAGCAACATATAAGATCAAATTACAAAAAAAAAGTCTAAACCCCAATCACAAACAAGAAACACACTTGAACAGTTTTGAAACGGCTATGGTCGTGCACACATCTTTTTGGGGCAGTGCAAGACTAAGCCCCTACCGTTGAATTGGTCATCCAGTGATCTGGTAGCTAGGGCTGAAGAAGGGCATTTAGGACATAGAAGATTTTTTTTTAAAAAGTCAAATTTTAAACTTTCTAGTTTCACGATCAAATTGACCAATTTTTTCCCTCAGTTATCCAACTGCCTTGCAAAATTGAGTTGAGAAGGGACAGGTAATAATTGTTCAAAAGATTGTAGTAAGTTCATTTTCTCCATCTTCCATCTTCATCACCCTTTTCTCTCTGCATCTGTCTCTCTCCCTCCCTCTTGTCTCTCTACAAATCCGAACTTCCATTCCCGTAAAGACGTCACCTTTGTTAAACCACCCTCTGTCAAACTGCAGTTCCAATGTCTAGGTTTTAGTTTAGGTGCAAGACCTCTTCCATTGTAGCTGTGAATGAAGCTTTCCAACAACATCAAGAGCAGAAGCTCTTCTTGAAAGCTTTGGCAAATGGTGGGTTTGATTGCTCACGAAGCTCCGACTAACCAACTTAATGATCGAAGTCATGAAGACGGTCTTGAAGAGGTACGATTCAAAAAATCAGACCTTCTTGCTCGCTGCTGATCGAGTGGTGAGTATTTAGAAGAAGGATGCAAGCAGAGTCTACGAGCTCCCAAGGGGAGAAAATCAAATTGTTTTTTCTTCAACTAGAACGGTAGAAAAAAGAGAAGCTACTTCAGTTGCAAAGAACCTCGGGCTCATTCCTTCATCCAAGAACTATGTTACCGTCGATGAAATCGAGCATACGTTGTTGGAATTTTGGGGTGACAGCCACTCGTATGTATCCTCTATATTCTGTTGGCAATAAACACCATGCTAGCTCCAAAGAATTCCATGAAGATCAACATGACACATTATTGTAAATATGTGAAGGATCTTGGGCAAAGCATGTTAGAGATTTCCTACTTGAAGGAGCGAAGGCATTTTACCTGAAAAATAAGAAGAAGTCTACAAGATGGCCTGAAGGGAACATGCATTCGTTATAGGTATTTACTCCCAATTTGGAACAGCTACTAATGGAAACAATTGTTATGTTGAGTTTGAACAATTATTCACTTGAGTGTGAACAATTGTTCATTTGAATGCCTATCGCTAAACAGCAGCTCTGTTTAGTGTGAACAACAATTATTCAATTGAACAATTGTCCACTTCAGTTTGAACAATTATTCTGTTGAGATTGAACAATTGTTTATTGAATAATTATTCTGTTCAATTGATAGAGAACAATTATTCATTTGAGTGTGAATAATTTTCCTTTTCTTGGTTGTGCCCAAACAATTGTTCAATTGAGAGCTTGTGTCTGAAAAATTATTCAGCTTGGTATGAACAACTATTTATCTGAACAATTGCTAACATCGAACTGAACAATTGTTCATATGAGAATGAATAATTATTCTGTTGAATATTTAAGAATCTGAACACATATTTAGGTTAGTGTGAATAATTATTCAATTGAACAATTGTCCACTCTCATATGAACAATTGTTCAGATAAAAAATTGTTCACTTCATAGCGAACAATTATTCAGTTGAGTTTGAACAACTCTTCTAATTTTGTGATTGTGTAACTTGTGTCTGAACAATTAATTGGTTAAGTGTGAACAATTGTTCATGTTGTTAACATTTGTTTATTTGAACAATTGTTTAACACTAAACTGAACAATTGTTCATATGTACAATTGTTAATCCTGAAGTGCACAATTGTTTATATGATAGTGAACACTTACCCAATTGTTCATTTGACTATTTATTCACTTGAGTTTGAACATTTTTTTAGTGATTTTGAACAATTATTATAGTTATTTTGAACATTTTTTGTCCAAATTCTAAATAAATCTCGTTGCAATTTCCAACATAAGTGCGGTATCTAGAAGTTGTTAGTAGAAAAGTGAAGGGTGAGTTTTACCAAGCAAGGTATCTTCTACCTACGCTGCTAATCACATACAAAATATAGCTGCAGAACCTGTTGGTGATGCACCTTCTGTTGACACCTAAAGGTCCATGGAGAGGGAAGGGTTGGAGGTTAAGATCCACAAGTATTAGAGAAAGTTGGACAAGATTGAAAAAGGATTCGGGAGCTTGATGAAGAGGACCACCCCCTTGGGGTTATGTATGGATTCCTAATTTCAAAAAGAAAATGGGAAACTGTCAAGAAAGAGGAAGCAAGACAAAAACAAACACAGTGGACGATAAGTGTGATGTGCCTCATGAAGAGGATATTCATGCTGGGGATGTTAGTCCTCAACCTAGGATGGTTGAAGTTGAACAATTCAAATTTAGAGTGAGGACAAACAGGGTTAAGGATCTTAGGATCCTTGAGATCACGAAGGCTTATAGTGAAGGTGAAGGACAACCATTGGACACTACTCAAGTTCCACAGGAAAGTGGACTAGATCAATGTGGAATGGATGTTAATGACGATAAAGCCGACGAGGGACCTAGAGAGTCTATAATTGTTCAGCCTAAGCAAGGTGACAACAAACAGCACATTGATGCCTCTCTGGATGGAAGAAAGGGTTGTTTTTGGGGTGAAGATGGATCAAGAGGGCATTTGGACTCCGTCCATGGTGAGGTTGTCCTTCTGAATAATTGCTCTGTCACATTGTGAACAATTATTGTGAATATTGCTGAATAATTGTTGAATATTGTTAAGTATTGTTTAATATTCACTACTCAGCAATTGGAATTATCTTACTACTGACAGCCGGTTCAATCCCACTGTGTGTGATCTGGTAAGTGTTAAGCATACTTGTTTGAATGATTGTTCAATCGTTATTTGAACATTAGGTCTAATGGCTGAACAATAATTAAGTGTCGTTTCTGTTACTTGCAATAATTGTATTACGTTGTGAATGCAGCGATGAGGTACTCGAAGACGCACATCGGGTCGTTGGCGACGCCATGATGAGGTACTTCAAGGCATATTATAGCAAATGCAGCGACGTTCATGTGAACTTTGAAGAATTTACTCGGAATGTCCCAAACATCTCCATTCAACCCGATGGTGCAGTTGTAGTGTATTTGTGATATGAATAACACAAAGATGAATTGGGCACATCCTACAATTTTACTTCGCATAATAGGTGAAGCCCGACTACATCAAGAGTGGTAGATGAAAGATAACTGCACGCCTTCTCTTCCAAATGGAGAATGCAATATTAGGGGACGTAATGAACAAGGCAAAGTCCTAAGAGGCAGGTTTTGGAATTGCCTCTGCATGAGAGGGGAAAGGGAAAAGGGAGAAAAAGAGGCTGAGGGAAATGAGTGAATAATTGTTCAACTATTTCTATACAATTGTTAATATGCCATTGCAATTGTTCAATAATTGATAAATAATTGTTCAATAATTGCTAAATAATTGTTCTGTAGAGTGCCAACACTTAGCTAAAATTTTCATCAAAATGTTTTGTGGATAATTGTTCTATTGTGGCTGAACAATTATTCCTTGGAGATTCAACAATTGTTCCATAGCTTTCCAACACTTAGCTAAATAAGATTCAAAATGTATTGTGAATAATTATTTCATCGTGACTGAACAATTGCTCCGTACTGATTGAGCAATTATTCTGTAGCGCGCCAACACTTTGATAAATAAGATTCAAAATGTTTTGTGAATAATTTTTCCATCGTAATTGAAAAATTATTCTGTAGCATGCCAACACTTAGCTAAATAAGATTTAAAATGTACGCTAGTAATATACAATATGTTTAGAATTCATAGTGTTAATTGTAAGTCATATTCGCCAAGCTTAAGAAAAGACATATGTGTGGTCGATGCAGGGCCTTGCAAGGGCTGGAAGGTTTTTAGCATATTATGACGCTTCCTGAACACGACCTTCTTCCATTGTCTGGCTTGTTCCATCAAGCCTTTCAACTATTTCCTTGATCTGGTGGGATTTTCCCAGCACTTAATTGTCTTCGCAGGCTATCTCAACTCTTCAACCATATCCGGTTGAATAATGCTTGTTCATAGTATGTTAGTGGTTGATAATGTCTTGTAGCTAAGAATAATTATTACAGTGCTTCTGAATAATTGTTCAGCAAGAAGAGAATAATTATTAAATAATTATTCTAATGTAACAATTTAGGATGAATGTATATCTACTTGGTTGCAACGGCACGACTTGCTACTGGTTGACATTTTTTTCGGAGAGGCAAGAAACCTCTTCACCTATTTGCACAAAGCATCCAGCTCACTGTCAACAATACTATGCATGTCATCTTTCAAGCTGACATTCGTAGCTAACATAACCATCTTTCCCTTTATATATTGGTAGCGCTCAGTATATAGATAGGCTTTTTGAACCATTGCTCGCATATGGGAACCCTAGCCATTCTCCATCTTATTAGTCCACCTGCGTAGAACGTATTGTTCTGGCAAAGTCCTCATTTTGTTGTTTCCCAAAGACCTGAGCACATCCATCACTTTAAGAACATGTCGACAAAGCATCCCAACTGTTTTAAACAAATGATACATGCACTCTAAAGTTGGAATGGAGGTTTCAACCAGAATTGAATGCTTATCGAGCGTTCCTAAAGTGTCACAACCATTGAGCTGCTTAAAAACATTCTACATCACCTTTCCCTGCATTGTGTCACTTGGTGCTTGAACTTCCATCATGTACTCAAACATCAGGTTGTATTGTTCTTGGAATATGGAGAACACATTGGGTGTGTATAGTTCCGCATCAGAGCTTGTTGTTGGACTACAGCCAAAATTGTTGTTCGGTAGCTTGCCACATGTCACGCAAAACAATTATTGTTCGTCAGTATAATAATTATTTTGAAATTTTTGAACAATTACTTACACCCAGTTGAATAATTATTCACATGGTTATGAACAATTATTTCTCATCATTATAGTATTTATTTTGAACAATGTGAATAATTATTCACAAGCAGTTGAACAATTACTTAGGCAATTATGAATAATTATTCAAGCACATGTTGTTCGCCTGAAAACTTTGAGTCTTCTCAACCTCCCGTATACTCTCTATCATTTTGTTGAAGTGACCAAAGAAATGTAATAGGTTATGATCTGATTGGAGATAGCCCATAATAATTGAATTGCATGATTCGCTCAATTGCATAGTGACCATTCCAGCCATGAAATGTTGTTTAACACAAGCCGCTGACCACTGCCTATGCACTCCATGCACCATTTCCAACAATTTATGGGGTTCATTAAGGAACCATTCCTCAATCATCTTCTCTCAAACAAAGTCAAACTCCTCATCATCATCAACATCATATATCAAATAATATAATTTATTGGCAAACTGTGTGTTCTACTTAATATGCCACATACTGAGAGCATGAAATGTTAATGGCAAAACTGACCTAATTGTAGCGGCCATAGAAGCAGCTTGATTCGTGAATATAGTTTGAGGGGCGTTGCTAGACATGCACCTTAAGAAGGTACTGAACAACCATTCAAAAGACTCTGTCGTTTTGTCATACAGAATAGTGGCTTCGAAGACACAAACCTAGTGATGATGATTGAAACCCACAAAGAGAGCTGCAAAAGAAACTGCCAGTACTGAACAATTGTTCATCCAAAAAAATAACAAATGTTCACAATATGCGGAATAATTATTCACAGTATGCAGAACAATTATTCACATTATGTAGAATAATTATTATTATCTTGCTGTAATAATTATTCTATATTACCACATGTTCGATACTTATTCAAGTCAAAAGATGATGAATAATTATATTCCCAACAAACAATAGTAATTTTGGACATATTGATTGGGGAATAATTTAATTATTTTGGCATACTGACTGGCCGATAATTTTTATTTGTACGGTAAGTCGTATCAAATGTGATTGAGTCACCGAAAAGTCCATAGTCTAACTTCATCCTCATCCCTTCTACCCAAAATATATTGGCAATCCTCTCTTCGCTATCAACCTCGATGAACCTCGATGACATAATAAAAGGACGTGTTGTGATATGCTTCATAAAGAAAATATTCTTGTAGCGCCTTAGCTTCCCCATGTGCCATTACCCTTCACCTTTACCTAGTGAGGTGGTTCTTAAGATTGTTGGCAAGAAAACCAAGGCCAGCTCTACCCCCACACCCTAAGCCATCACTTCGAAAAAGGATCTCAACCGAATACCGGCATATTTATTCATTTCAACCACTAAACCTTGGACATTACTAACACGTCGGTTAAATATCAACAGGTAAGAATATTTCATTGTGTAAAGTTCGTAATTATAGTTTATAACCCAATCAATGATGAAAAAACACCCTCTCCTTGTCAAGGCTCAATTGTATGTGTGCACCACAACCTATTCTCTCCTTACTTTTTGACTTCTCCTTTGGAGGCCTTGCTTGGATGTGAGAATCGACTTTTTTGATGTTCTTGGGGTCTAATGTGCTGCCTTTCCTGAATCTCTCTTTGTTGCGTGTGTACTTCATATAGTGCACTTTATTTATTTTGAATTGTCTTTTCTCATAGATGATCCCTATGGTGAATCATGTGTGATGAGCATAACTATTGTAAAGTTCATGACATCCTCCAAAGTGGTGAACTTTGATTTCTTCATTTCTTCCAAGTTCCCTACAACACCATTAAACACTCAAAACCCCTAATTATAATTATTCTGCATGTACTAAACATACATTTTCTTCATTAACAATTATTCCAAAATATATATCATCAGCAACATACAAAATTGTTCATGGTTAGTGTGAACTATATTATTATGTGAACAGTTATTTAGTATAGTGAACAATTATTCACAGTATATTGTGAACATTTATTCCCCATTTGAGATACATTTGACACCAATAATTATTCAGTGTGAACAATTGTTCAATTTAGTCAGAATATCCATTCACTATATTTCACCTTCTAAACAATAATTCAATATATTATGAATAATTATTCAGTGCATTGTGAACAATTATTCAGTGTATTATGAACAATTGTTCAGTTTCATGTGTAGCAATTGTTCACTATTCAGTGCATCCTAAATAATAATTCAGTGCATTGTGAATAATTCTTCAGTGTATTACAAACAAGTGTTCAGTTCATCATGAATAATTGTTAACTGTACAGAGCTTCATATGAACAATTGAACAATAATTCAATGCAAAGTGAACGGTTGTTCAGTTCAATGTGTGCACAACTATTCACTATTCAGTGCGTCTTGAACAATAACTCATTGCTCTATGAACAATTATTTGCTTGCAGACTCTTATGTTACTGTTAGCCTTAAGGGCAAATCATGTAGTTTTGATTGGTTTTGATTAATGACGAACATTGATAAGGACTAATTCATATGCTATTTGTGTTATAGGATTTTTGGATTGAGAAGCAAAGAGTTCTCATTGCCTTAGATCTAAAAGTGCTAAGGACAACTCTAGAATGCTCAAGGATCAAGAATATAGAGCATGCCCTATTGATTGAAGGCTTTGAAGTCATTAAGTGTAGGTTAAATGTGCTTAATAGGTAAACTTTGTAAACCCTACACTCTCAAGTATTGGAATCTATGAGTTGCAATTGAGAGCACAAAACTTGATTTGAAAGGTTTCAATGGTTTTGAACTTACCCGAATTATCAAGTTTTCATCAATGGTTTTTACACTTAAAAGGTCTTTAATGACTTATCTTTTAGGCTAAAATGTTTTCCAACTTTTTTGAATTGATTTGAATATATTTTGAAAAAGTTTTGAAAATTCGGATGAAAGTTCGGATGCAGAATGAAAATTCGGTTGTCCGAATTTTCCCTGCACTGTGAACAGTAACTACTATTTAGTTAACAATACAGACTATTTTTTCAGAGAAATCCAGACGCAAGTTCAGACGCAGATGGTCAAGTTCGGTCGTTCGAATGTGAACAATAACAGTGAACAGTAACACTGTTTTTCATGAATAGTACTCTCAGAAAAATTTTGGATGCAAGTTCGGATCGAACTCCTCAAAAACTAGCTATTATTAGCCGTTTTATGACTGTTAGAATTGGTTTTCAAAATCTATAAAAGCCATAAACTCTAGATTTTTTAGAGAACTTTTGAACTTTAAAAATCCTTCAAGCTCTAACTTGTTTTACATCAAAATTATTTGAAAAGCTCTCAAATTTCCTTGTGCTCAAAGGTTAAAATTCAATATTCCAAAGGCAAGAAGTGAAGTGGTGCTAGCTATTGTATTCATCCACCAAGAAGTGTTGGTAACATCTAAACTCTATCTTTACATTATTGTTGTGATTGATACAAGGTTGTCAAGAGACTTAAAACCCTTGTGAAGGGTGAGCCATTGACTAGATTAATCAAGTTTGTTGAGTAAAACCCATTGGTGAGGGGTGAGCCTTGGATTATATTGGTCTAGGTTGTCTAGTGACATAAAACTCTATGTAATAAAGGTGAACCTTGTTTATTAGATTTAATAGAGGTTGTTAGTGTAAAACCTTGTTGGGTAAGCCTCTTGTGTAATTGTCTAAATTGAGCATATAGTGAATTGGTTGAAATCCTTGAGTGTGGACTCAAGGTAGTGGATGTAGATCTTGAAGAGATCGAACCACTATAAATTGCTTGTGCTCTTTGTTCTCCATTGTGAATTGTTTTGTCATTGAGTTCATTACATTCTCATTGAATCAATTGAATATAATCTTTCCAAACCAAAACCAAGTTCATAAAAGGAAAAAGTTTTCAAAAATTAGCCAAAGACCTAATTCACCCCTCTCTTAGGTCTTTCAGTTACCATGTTGTTCTATTCACCTTTCTCCGAAGTATCATGTCGTACAGGATCCATGGCCCCTGATGTGTTCATATGCATGCTTTGGAGATGTGAAGCTTCATGTTCCTCCTTCAGTGTAAGATGGGTTCATCATAGGGGAAATAATTATTCCAATCAAGTTTGTGTGAACAACTACTGACCTTTTTTCATTTTGTGCATGACAAAAGCTCGGAAGATCATATCTTTTAACACATAACAAAGGTAGAGTTCACAAAAAACATAGAAACAATAGAACACCAATGTTACCTCAGCCAAGGTTGGATTTCTACTGACCATCGTGGAGTAATTTCTACAGGGAATGAGGCTGAGAAGAAGAAAGGAAGAAGGAAGACAAATGAGAGGGAGAAGAAAGAGAGAAAGAGAGAGAGGGAGGTGTTTCTTCTTTATAAGTCAGTTTAGAGATGTTTGACAAGGAACAACATTTTGATATGACAAGATTGAAATTGGTGGGATCAGTAGAAGGTAGATCCCACGACTCATTATCAATCCTACATGTGCGGTAAAATATTGGTGCAGGACCCTAGCCATTTTGGAGCAGTTTAGCCCCCAATCCACCTATTAGTTCAGCCCTCTATCCACTTATGAGACCTTATCTCAAATTCTCAGCTTCATGCCTATCGTTTGAGTGCACCACTGGCAGTCACAGCTCACAAAACGCCCACAATTAGCCCGTCAGCCACTTCTCTCTGGGTTTTCTACGTTCAAGTAGCTTCTTTCTCTTTGAGATTCAAGAATGCCCATCCCTATTCACTTCATCACAATACTATTATTGCCAGTGCAGCCATAGAAATTACAAGGCTATTATTTTAGGGGATTTTTCCCCTTTGCCCACATTTCTTGTAAATTGTAATTGTCAAACATAAAAAAATGATAGACTAATAAAATGAAGATCATATCTGAAAAAACAAGACAATATAATGGACTAGTTCAATAGTTATTATGTTCTTGATCATGTTAGTATGACAAGATACTAGTTGAATTTAAGTGTCTGTTATTAGTTAATCTGCTACTTCGAGCTCAATAGAATAGATAAGAATGGTTCCTTCTATGTGTCATTTGCTTTTCAGTTATTCAATCACGTTTTTGTATTAATAGAGGTAAAGGTGTTTCTTTGGTACTAATTGACTCGTAATTGTTCCTCCGTGGCCAGAATAGGAATATCCATGGTTACAAGTGTGAAACTTTTTTCTCCCTCATCATGTTCTAAAAATTTGATGATATTTTGTGATGGACTCCGTCACTTCATATTTATGTGGAAAGGAGGGGAGGGAGAGGGGAGTTGTGAAAAGACCAGTCCCTAGTTATAATTATAAGTTTATAACCAAATGCTACATTATTCAGTACTTTCACACCACCAAAAGGCCCTCGGAGATGGTAAAAATTTGAAGATATTATGATTTCTTCATGCTTTATTTGGGGTTGGGAGACACTGTTCTTCTTTGTTTGTGTTAATTATGGTTATTGTTGAAGAACACATCCATCTTATTGTTTCTCAAAACATTATAAATATAAAAAGTCTATGGCATGCTTTTTCATTAATCGCAGTTATATTGCTTATGCTTTGAACTTGAAAAATTGGCTCCTTATTCTCATAGAGTTAAAAGTTCATAATTCTTTTTCTAAATAGTATATATTGATCTTAATCTTTGTAAATTGAACTAATACTAGTTATGATGCATGCGCGATGCGCGGGTTTTTTTTGTCCTTTTGAAAAAGTTTCTTTGTTTTTGCTGTTTTTTCAGTGTAATTATTTTTTTATGTTGGTTTATGTGATTTGTATCACTATGATATTTTAATTGTGCTAAGTTTTTTTTAGTAACTTAGTTAGGTTAATTTTTGGGATTGTTTCTTTGGTAACAGAAGAAATTAATGGTAATTGAAGTTGTGATTGAAGATGGATAAGGAACTCTAATTAGTAGAGCTTTGTTGCATGGATGAATCTGGTAGAAAGCTGAGGTCTGCAAAAGTGTCATTTAGAGTACCCCAATATCTTTACACATGACTCTATTCTAGCTTCTATTTTTTGACCATTTTACAAAAATCTGCTACTGACACTCCTCTAGGATTGACTCTCACTGCTGGTATTCCACATATTATGATTGTTGGGATTTCTTCGTTGGAGCTGCTTGAAATTGTTGTTTGTGTTTCTGATACTTCGACTATAGCTTTGCCCTTTCCTTCTGTGTCTTCTGTAGTTTTCTGCCCCATAGATGGTACATTCTCTTTGATGTGTATTCCTTTAGTTGCTTGTGTTTTTCCCTCCTTTTTGAAGAATTTTTTGCTCTTGTTCTTGCTGCTACGGCTACTGCAGGTGTCATTGTCTTGATTATTTCTTTTGGTGTCAGTTCGTCTTCTAATAGTTCAGCTTCATTTCTTCTTTTCTTTGGTTTGGTAACTTTGAATTCAGCTTCCTTCATTGTTTGAGAAGATGATTCTGTTGAGCAGAAACTGTTGTCCATTGGTTTGTATGGAACTCTTTTTTCTAGCATGTTTCCTCCATAGTGGTAGACGTGGTAAGTTTCATCATCGTCGTAAGCTTCAAATGCTATGAAATCTCCTTTGGACACTTTATTTTCATCCACAAATTTTTTCCAACCATGATATAGGAAATATTTGTTGTTCTTTTTCACTACTATGACTTCCCAGTAGTTTCCACTTGTGTTGATAAGGAAAAAGGCTTTTGGTATTTTGTTGTCTCTGTATTCTGTGAATGATGCTGGAAGAGGCTGCAAGTATAGCAGTTTTTATTTTTAAAAGTAGTCTGAAGTTGTTGAGTTCATAAATTCAAATGTACTTTGAGAAGAAGGATTACCACTGAAATGAGATTGTTGTCATCTTCAATGTGCAGAAGGAATCTATACTGATCATAGAGTGACATTCTGGGAAGCAGTAATTAAACAATGCAAGTGTTCAGAACATGTATATATGTATATTTGTTTTAAAAGGCAGTTGGAATTGGGCAATGATATGCTTTAACATGCCACAGAAGTAAGATGCAATGTTTATTGTGAAGGCTAAAATTATTCAGCACCTTAGTTATCTTTGTTTACACCTATTTGAGTACCATGAACAATTAACAACATAAAGTATGTTGGTTCATGTGCCACTAATTAATGGAATATGAAACAGAAAAGGGAAATCAACAACACATTTGCTACAATTGTTAAGAATTTTTCAATGTCAATTCAGAAATTTAAATACTATTATCTAATTTCAAATACAAATGACATTGGATGTTTATTTCTAATGCATAATATAAAAAATGAGCCATTGTTAGTCTACAACCATTGTTGATCATGATTACCACCGTGACTGCAATTAAGCTGCAAGTGGTGTACGGGGAAACCAATAATATTACTTTGAGGAAGTCATTGTCATAACCTATAGTTTCTTTAAAATTTACCCAGACAGGTTGTTTGTCAACCACAAGGCATAGAACAATATCAAATGGTCAAAAGAGCTAATGGCATAACTTGAAGCTATCATAGGCAGAGGAATATTGAACGAAAAGTAATATGAGTTTATGATCAAAGGGCAATTAAAGTTTTGAGTTTATGAACAATTAAGAACGTAAAGGAAGTTGAGACTTTTTAAAAGCTCTTTGGCTGTTATTGGGCAGTAATTAAAGAAATATGAAGCACCAAAGGGTATTCAACAGTACATTTGACACAATTATTATAAAATTTTCAACAGAACATCACAATTTCAAATATTATTATGTAAACTAATATATCTGGATGAGTATTTCTAATGGACAGTTTTGAAACCAAAATTTTCAATACAGAGTGTCAAATTTTTACAAATGGATAGAGACAGGGAGAGAGCTCTGGAAGAACAAACAGCACATTTGAAGGAACCGAAATAACATGTTCTGTGACAGTGAGTATATAATCGGTAACATTATATAGCCAAAGAGAAATTGAATGCAAAATAATTCATGTTTATGATCAAAGGCTTTTGTAGATACAATGAATTGAAAGAATGGAATGAGAAAGATATGCTTCATTCATTAATAGGAAATTATGAATTCAATAAGTGAAAGCTTTATTTTTTTGGAATTAAATTGTATACATACCTGTAGTTTCTTCAGTAGATGCTGCATCGACAGTTTTCTTGTTTGTTGTTGTTGATTTCGAAGATTCTGGGCCTGTTCTTTTCTTGTTTGTTGTTGTTGATTTCGAAGATTGTTGTTGATGCAGTTGCTAATTTTGTGTGTTGGCCGATTGTGATTATGTTGGAAGAAGTGGGAAAGGGTGTATTTATCTGTTTAATATTGTTGGGCTTTTTTTTATTGTGGGCTCCCTTTTTAAAAAAAACTTGTATTGGGTTGTAGGCCCATTGTTCCAGATTCATTGAATCTGGACGTTTGAGAATAGTCAGTTGTTTTGGTATTCGGTTGACCGATTGGTGGTGTGGTTGTTGTCTTCGAATATTTTGTTTATTTTTTCCTCCGCGTCGACGTTGTTCTGAAAAGATTTCATGCTTTAAATTGTTTGGCTGATCTGAGATGGACTTGGAAGGCATAGACTTTTGATTTTTAAGAGCCCTCGTTCTCAGGTATGTTTTTTTCCCTAAATTTATTGTTTTTTTGTCTTCTCTGTTATTTTGTGGAAAAGCATGTCAGAGTTATGTTGAGGAGTTCAATCGTTGTTTTTTTTTTTAAATTGCGTGGTTTTTTTTTGCGTGGTGTTTTTGTAGGTTCGGAATTTAGCATTTATTGGATTCGTGATAAGATCAGGTTTTGTAGTTTAGGTTTAGGTTCATATAATGTTTCATTAACTCCCTAATGCTTCATTTGCTCAAGTTTTACTCCATTCTAACTCTAAGAATTCAATTGTTGTTTTCATTTATTGTGTTCATGTATTTTTGAAGGAATTTGTAGTTTAGGTTCATTTCATTTTTCTTTTTTAAAACGCCTGCTGCTGAAACTCTGTATATGATTATGTATATATAGTAGTAGTTTTCAATGTTTAAGTGTCAATTTCTGAGAGTTAGAATGGAGTCTTACTATAGTTTCAGTCAGAAGTATCGTTTAATTGGGAAGCCTGAGTTTCATCCATTTATATCCGAGTCAGTTTTGTTTAACTCTCTAGAGTTGCAGGATGGTAAGAGCCATTATTGTATTCCTGATAAGCATTCTGATAGAGTGAGGATGGTTTTAAAGTCTGGTTTTGCAGAATTTCCTGAATCTCTAGAGATTTTCATTCCTCCTTCTATTCCTCTTAATATTGCTCCAGACTTGAATAGTAATTGGTGGAGTGAAACTCATCCATGGGTTGCTGATGATGTAGAGATGGAATTCCCTTTAAGTATTTTGATTTTGAGTGAGGAATTCTTAGCTGCTGGAGAAACTGAGAGAAAAATGCAGTCTTTTGTGAAGTTTTATGACCCTTTAGTAGTTGCAATAGTAGAATCTCACTCTGTTTTGGGGATTCATCCTAATTTATTTAAAGAGTATGATGGAAATCAGACTTTGAAGTTATCTGGATACTCAAAAAATAGTATTTGTCTCTACTATCATAAGAGATTTGTCACTGTATTTTCAAGTGCTACTGATGGAAAACAAATTGTTGACATCTACCGCAGATCTTCTGGTACATCTGCTTTGAGGGTTAAGAGGTCACATTTTGAGGGTGTTTCAAGTTCCAATACTGCCTAATAGGTGGAGGGTGGGATAATATTGGGCTATTGAAGGTTGTTGTGATTTGAACCAGTTGTTATGTTACTTTTGTATCAATCTTAGTCTGAATTTTATATTGTGTTTTGAATTTCTGAAAGGATGTAATTTGCAATAAATTATTGCATATGTTTAGTTATGTTATTAGCAATTGTAATGGAGTTTCAAATTGCAGTTATTATTTCAAATTGAAGAAAAGAGAAGACATATTGTATGTTCATTTTAATTTGCATTGTCTGGAGTTAAGAACCAACTATTATTTGAAAAAATGAGAAGTTTTTGATGTTGTTTTTATTCTGGAGAAATATACTATTTTTTTTCCAACGAAATCTGGGGAAAAATTGAAGCAGGCGCATTCTTGTGGGTTTTTACAAATTTTTTATTGATCATATAATGGAATTTGAAAATTAAGGCTCTTTCTGGAGTGAAGTCTAGAGTTGTTTGGATTCTAAGACAATGACATTGAAAATGTTATATATATTGCAAATAATTTTGCACTATCTTTCTTGATTAGACATCAACATTAATCTATATATATATAAGTATATTAAGATTAATATATACCACATCATTGGTTAAGACTATCATTTCCCTTCTCTTATTTCTTTTTAATTTAATAAAGAAAAATAGGGTTTTTTTCCCCCCACAGGGGTTTTTGATTTAACTGGAGGAAATGAATACATAACTAATGAACTAATATAGAAGTTAGTAAAGGGAATTGTTTTTAAAATAGTAAAATATTGTAATTGTAATTAAGTACTAAGACACATCATCTTGTCAGCAAATTCCTCTAGATACGTACAAATTAAAGTGCTTAGAGATATAACTAAATAGCTCATTTTCATGCTACAGAACATCAAACAAAATGTTCCAGAGAGCAGAATAAACAAATTAGGATCTCATATTTCCAGTTCACTATATACACAAAAATACAAACTTTAAACAGAAAATTGGCTGATCTGCAAATGGTGAAAGCTGAAATGGCTCAAGTTGGTTAAGCCAATCCTCCATCATTGCATCATTAGACTTACCCACTTTTTCCGGCCCCCAAGTCGGCTACTGCTTTATCAAATCATTCTTTTTTGCGCACTGTTTCAGTTAACAGGCTTTGTAAAGTTAGCAATGGATAGTATTGATGTATCTTGTACACTGAATTGATTATGACATAATAATGGAATTTGTATGAAATGATATTGGGCTGCTGATTGGGTTTCTTATATAAAACGACAAACCAATTGTACTTTCATTAATTGAATTATCTAATTTTCTTATTGTGGTTTTTGGCTGATGTACTTGAAGCTTTTTATAGAATTTCTGTTAATATTTATTTTGAATAATTATGATTGTGCAATATTCATTTTTCTTGGTCTGTTTGTATAAATTTGAGGTACTGGTTTTTTTTCCTATGTCCTTCTGTTTTTTACTTGTGTGAATTGACATACATGCTGTTCTTCTTTTGCTGTTTTTGATGTGGAATGCATTTCTTCGCTGCAGACAGAGTTTCTTCCCTGGTGCACGTGATATTTCTGTGGGAAAAAATGTTGCTTCTTAATTGTATATATTGTAACACATTTTTTTTGATAAATCTTATTACTACCTTTGTTCAGTTTTACTTAGTAAAGCCGTAGAAAGATTTAGTGATGGTTCAATGATGTTGAAAGCAGAAATATGCCTAAGTATAGGAGATTTTTTATGTGATTCATTAATGCTAGTAAATACTGAGAAAAAAGTTTGTGCATAATTACCTGCATGTATGTTTTTTTCCCTAATTTTCTGTTTTTGATTTTGGGCTGATGTGGAGTTCTTTTGCTATGGTGTAGCCTAATCTTAAAATCACATAACTTAGCAGAAATAAATTTGTCATGTGCTACTGTGAATACTTTAACCAATTCATTGTGTGTGTTAAGCATACAATTAAACTTCTGAATGATTTGTGCCTTCAAATTCTTTTACAATTATTCATTTTTCTTGATCTTTTTATACAAATTTGAAACACTTACTTCATTTCTTTGCCTTGCTGTTCTTGTTCAGTTGTTTTTGATGTGCAAGGCATGTCTTTGGTGCTGACAGAGTTTGTTGCATGCTGCATGTCATGTTGCTGTGGGGAAAAAAGTTGTGTGTTAATTGTATATATTGTAATAATCATAGTTAATAAAAAAGAACTTACAGTTGTTAGATTGTAGAATATTTCTTCATAGACAATATTCTTTGTGTAATTTTTGAATGCTGGATCATCTTCAAGTATCAAAACCTTTAATCCTTATGGATCCTTGAGTCTAGAAAGAGCCACATATAATTGGCCATGACTGAAAACAGGTTTTGGTAAAAATAGGCCAACTTGTCCTAGTGTTTGTCCTTGGCTTTTGTTTATTGTCATTGCATAGCAAACTTTCACGGGGAATTGCCTTCTTATGAATGTAAATGGCAATTTTGCATCAGCTGAGCTCAAATCTATTCTTGGTATCTGTACCTTTTCACCAATGTGGGATCCAGAGATTACTTTGGCTTCAAGTACTCATGCTCCTGTTTATGTAATAATTAAGCGTGTGCCATTGCACATGCCTTTTGTTGGGTTGATGTTTTTGAGAAGCATAACAGGAACCCCTACTTTCAAATGTAGTTTATGATCTGGAATTCTTGACAGTTTGAGACTGTTTAGAAATTCTATAGGATAAAGTATTTGTTCACCATATATATTTGCTGATGCTTTATCAATCCTGTCTGCACTAATGTATTCTGCCTGGTTCCCTGCTATTTACTGAAGTGCATAAGCATTGATTTGATCAACAACTTCATTTATGGGAGTCAAAATTGCTCTTTCTGTAATGTATGCAGTATTTGTCATTTGTTCTTTGAAATTTGGATAGGTAGTATCAAAAATATTCTTAATTGGATATTGGTTGTGCTGAACAATAAATCTGTCTGGAATTTTAATCCATGTAGCTTCTGATTCATCTCCTCTGAATTTTGCTTCTTCAAGTCCATTTCCTATTTTCAAAATCCAATTTGCAAAATCTGTGATTGCTTCTTTCTCACTGGATGTCGAATGCGTATTTTGCTGGAGTCTCATGTTTTGAGTAAGCACCATAACATCACAATTTTGCCATAGTGGTGATTGGTTCAGTGAACAATGCACAATATCCGCTCGTCGACCTTTTGGAACTACTGGTAGAATCTGTCGGAAGTCTCCTCCTAATAATATTGTTTTGCCACCAAAAGGTCTGTCTTTGTTGAAATTGTTTGTGTCATGCAATATGTCTTTGAAAGTTCTGTCTACTATTTCAAAGACATATCTAGAAGTCATTGGAGCTTTATCCCATATTATTAATATTGACCTCTTAATTAACTCAACCAATTTAGAATTGGCTTTGATTGAGCAAGTAGTTTCTTCAGATGTCATCAATGGAATTTTGAATCGGCTGTGTGCTGTTCTTCCACCTGGTAGCAGTAATGATGCACTACCTGGAAGTTTTTGCTCCTTTAGATCTCAGGAATTATTACATAATTTATAGTTCTATATATTAAAATGTAAATAAAATATTACCTGAAGATGTCACTGCTAGAACAATTTTTTACTCAGATCTTAGTTTGTTTATTATGGTGTTGTAAAGGAATGTTTTGCCTGTACCACCATAACCATACAGAAAGAATAGTTTGCCATTGTTGTTGTTTACTGCTTCTAAAACTTTGTCGTACACATTTCTCTGTTCAGAAGTCAGGTTGATAATCATGACAGCATGTTCTTTTTGTAACACATTCACATCATACAACACTTCTTCAAGTATACATTGATTCTGTAAATCGTTCATGATTTCTCTATTCAGATTTGGCATTCCTTGAAAATCTTCTAATGACATTCCATAACGCAGTAACAGTCTTTCAATCTCTACTAATGTGTAAGTTTCCAATTGCTGGTCTGACAATTTTAACATTGGAAACCTCAGAATTTTTCTTTGTTTGTATAAAATATCTTCCCCAAGTTTCTTTGAATTGGATTCCCAAAAATTTTTGACATCTGTCAAATTACAGAAAAGCAATATTGTTACAAACAAATCTCTGAGTTGAGGTCATGTTGCCCATTGTGCAGCTTCATCTATAGTATCATGCCATTCTTTATCTTCTTGCAAAAGGCCTCTTGCATAGCATGCAGCTTTAAACGAAGGATATAACTGGCCATTAAAAGTTCTGATTTCTGCATATGATGTGACACCTTGTACATAGTTCAGCAGCATTCGCATATAGTATCTTTCCCCTGATATTGGATGAGCAAATGTCATGCGACCAATGGTTATTTTTTCTTTTCTTTTTTTCCACTCTTTCTCTTTTGATTTCCATGTGTATCTTTGAGGAAAATCTGCATATGTAAGGTGTCTTGCTTCTGCATCTTCTCTGTTTTTCTCCATCCATTCAGTGAACATTATTTTTTGAACCCTTTCATTCTGAGTAATGTGTGGTAGATGGGAGTAGTCATGAAAAATAACATTCTGCTCATTTTCTAAGTGATATCCCAGTCTTTCAACTGCTGGAATTCTGAAATGAATTTCAAATTCAAAAATTATCCAACATGCCTCACATGCAGAAAGATATCTACAATCTAAGAACATTTTAACTTCATTTATCTCAATATTTTCATTAGCATCAGCATTTTGAATGACATTACTCTGTTGAAGTACTGCTATCATACGATCTGGTCCTTTATTTACATACTTGAATAGATATTTAATAGCTCTTGACTTATTGCATGCCTCAATATTGATATGGCCTTCAAATTTTACCAATAAGTACCGATTGTACGGTACAACAAAACAATTGTCAAGTCGCATACCACTTTTCTCAATAAAATGGTTTGTCTCTCTTCTTCTGTAAATAAAGAATCCATTTTCATCAACAGATGTCATTTGCTGCAGTTGTTTTGGAAAGTGTTTAGAACATCTTCCTGAATATGTAAATTAGATGATTAGTTAGATTAATGTTTGAGAACTATTCAATAATTTATTTCCAGAAATAAGAAAAAGCTAGAGAGTACCTTCTAACATGCAAGGAGATTTTTCATATCCAATTCCACATGGTCCATGCATCATAAACTTAGCAACAGCTTCAAAATTAATTGGATCTTTTTCTCGATTGGGGATTTCTGCACATATAATTTCATCAATCTCTTTAGGGCTTTGGTTCTTAGAAGATTCATCCAACCAGATGATTATGTGAGAATGTGGCAAGCCACGCTTTTGGAATTCAACAGTGTATACAACTGTAAATTTGAAAAATATCATTTAGAATATATTTTTTCATAAAATGAAAATAAGTGTATAATTTTATGTATATATGGCTGTTTTAAAAACTGTACATATACATGAATGTATATTACATACATGCCTCTACTTTTCCAAAAATTTTTAGCTTTATAATGCCATTAATCATCTCATCAAGTTTCATTTTGAAAACCCTAACAACAATATTTGGCCTGTTCTCTGGTCTTTGTTCTACTATTTCAGCAAGCATGTCATGAATTTCTCGCCAATTAGGGTTAGCAGTAAATGTCATAAAAAAATCTGGATTACCATAAAATCTGCATATTGCCATAGCATCCTGATAATTCTGAGCCATATATCGAGGCCCACCTGTAAAAGATGATGGCAATATTGTTCTCTTGCCTATTTTTGTACAGTCAATGTCATCTCGTTCTACAGCATCAGATAGATTTCTGTATAAATCAGTCTGTAAAGAACCTTGATTATTAGATATCCACTTCAGTCTTGACTGTTCAACAACAGTATATGCATCAACCAAGAACTGTTGAAATAATCTTCCGGAAAGAATTAGCGTCATTCCTTCTGTTCTTCTATAGTGTGTTAAATATGCATAATATTCTCTCATGGTTACGTTCTTTCGCTTAGTTCTTTTTGCTCCCCTGTTTCTGACATATGGAATATTAAGATAGTATCCATCTTCACCATAGGGAAATAATAATGGATATTGCAAAGCCATATAAGAAGGATGTAAGAAGTTGATTCTTTGCAAGTTTCCAGATTTCATTTCAATTATAATGTCTCTGTCTCTTGTATGATGGCTGATAACTCCAACTACCAAAGCTGCTATTTCATTTGATGTAGGCATTTCGTACTGTCATTCAGTAGCTCTTCTGCTATGGTGTAGCCTAATCTTAAAATCACAAAACTCACCATAAATAAATTTGTCATGAGCCATTCTGAATACTTTAACCAATTCATTGTGTGTGTTAAGCATAGAAATCAATTCCTGAATGATTTCTAGCTTCAATTTCTGGTTTGGTTGCCCTTGATTCACAGCTTCAATTCAGTTATGCACTTCATTTTTAGTATCATGAAAGTAAAGCTGAATAAAGTGTGCTTTCTCATTTGTCGTAGGAATCAATGAACCAATTCTATGATAATTTACACCATCGATTCTAAAAATATAAGATGTTGACTTATTGTTGATAGAATTGTCTACTCTTGCACCTATTGATGTCATAGAAAACATTGAGTTATATGCTCAAATGTTCTCTAAAAGCGTACATGATTCCTCTGATCCATTTGCTCTTAGTAGACTGTTTAGTGGTTCTGGAGGATTTCTGATTCTTGGTAATGTAATTTTCCCCTGTCTATAGCACAGTTTATACTTTGGATAAATTTTATTAGAACCTTTCTTCAATTTTTCTTCATCCCAAAAAATTGCTCTGCAATGTTTACATTCATATCCAGGAGAGCCGTAGTAGGATTCACTATTAGTGGAAGTATCTGGGAAGTAGAACTATGAATAAGTATACGTTTTTTTATACAATTCATTACTAAAGAAAAACACTGTGAGGGGAAAAAAGCATAATTACCTGCAGCTACAACTTTAATTCTGCTTTTCTGTTTGTCTTTTTTGCCTGTTCTGCTTGATGCTGTTTTTAGAATTACCATTAGTAGTTTTTACAATAATTGTGATTATCTGAAGTGTAAATATGATGTAACGTTCATAGGTTAATTTAATGTTATTACATGACCAATAGTGGAAACAGGAAAAGAAACATACTTACTTTTTTTTGGGTTCTTCTGTATAATCTGTAGTTGTGTTTTTTTTAATGTTCTTTCTCTTAATAATATTCCTTCGCTGTTTTCTGTTCAGCCTTGCTTGTTCTGTAATGATATATTTTGATGTATTAGGACTTTTTAATTTTTTAAAAAAAATTGGAAATATTTCAAAAGTAATTTTGAACTCGCCTTTTTTAGCTGTTTGTTGCTGATGAATTGACAAACTACATTCTGCTTCTTCCATTGTAATATTTTCTGGAATATTATCAACTGTTGAACCACTGAAGCAATTATATTTGTCTTTGACTAATAGTATTTGGATGGTCTGTACCAATGAATTTGAATGGTTTATAGGATAATTATTTCATTTAAGTTTTAATATGTTCTATCAGATAATAAAGTATTTAAAGCCAATTTAAAAATTTTAAATTGTGTCATTTAAGTAAATCCTGATATAGCATGCTTTATTTTTGAAATGTTTCTAAGTAATTCTTTAATTGCATAGGCTGTTGTACAGCTGAAACATTTATTATAGTACACTGTCTTTGGGTTTTAGAATTTGAATAGTCATTTAAATTTAATGAATACATATACAGTCGAAGTCATGATTTAGTGTTTGGATGTTTATTTGGAATTCAAATTAAATGTTTTATGTTGGATTCAAAATAATTTAAAAGCTAATTAAGTGAGTATGTTCTTTCTCTGTGTGGTTTAAATGACTCCTTGTATGCCTTAGAACTGAAACCAAGTTTTATCAATCTATTTTTTTGCCCTGTCATTTAAATGACTCTTCATATGCCAGATATAAGGTCGGGAAATTTGTTAATGACTATCAAACTTCTATTTTGCTTCCTTATCTGTTGGTGGGAACTATTGGAATGAGTATTATCATTTAAATGCCTCTTTATATGCCTTTTCTAATTTAAAGCTAATTAATTCAATATGTTGTTTCTCTGTGTCGTTTAAATGGCTCTTTTTATGCCTTATAACTGAAAGAAAGTTTAATCAATCTGTTTTTTGCTGTCATTTAAATGGCTCTTCATATGCCAGGTATAAGGGCTCAGAATTTGATAATCACTATAAAATTTGTATTTTGCTTCCTTAACTGTTGGTGAGAACTTCTGAAATCAGTATTAAACTTTGATTGAAGCCGTTCATTATACTTGCATGAATGAATGTAATTGTACATTTAGCAATTGTAAGTTTAATTTTAAATTACTCATGTTAAGTTTTTGATGTTGAATATGAACAGCATTCCAAGTCTATGTCTCACTTAAATAGCTCTTTATATGGCTTATTTTATAAGAGAATATTTGGTACTCAAAACTGAAATATATAGTCAGATCACATTAAAATTTGGTTTGATAAATGGAAAATGTATTTGTACTTGGAAAGTGTTTTGTGAATTGTTTATTTGTTTCACAGCCTTTTCCAGCAAGTTGTCCAGCCTGGATCTCGACATATTTTTCCACATCCTTATCAAACAGAACAAACCTGCTCTGACCAGTATGGTCTCCGACCAATACCTCAACACGGTATCTAAAATTGTAAAGGTGTAAATTTCCATGTCTCATATTCTTTATAATGCCATTGTTTGAATAGAAAGCATAATTAAATCTTGTTTTACCTTGTCCCAGGAAATTCCTCAGTACGAATGCAGCTATCGCATGTTAGTTTCGTCTAAAAAAATCTTAGTTTACGCCTGCATTTTGTGCAGCAGCTGTATCGCCAACCATTGTAAGTATCAATCTCTAATATGTCAACATAACTGTAGTATGTTTTTTCCTGCAACAAAAGCAGACTGATGATTAGATGTATTCATATTTAACATTAAATAAAGTGGATTGTAGATTTGCTAGAGTTGTTTTTCCCCGTTTAGTTGTATGAAGCAATGAAACATATCATCTGTTCTCCATTTTCAATCATCTCATTTAATTCTGCCACAGTCTTCTTATTTGCCTCATAATTTGGTCTTGTTAGCACAACATATGGCATGTTAATTTCGACAGCTCTTTCAGTAGCTTCATTTTCTTCTAACCTGTAAATTTGAATTCTTTTAAGAAAAAGAAATATTCTTTCCCGCAATATATGTATATATTTTTTGGCACTTAAATTTTCCAGAAGTTGAACACTTCAAAATCGTCCAAGTTAACATATATTTTGGTTGCACTACTACTTCCAATAGATACCTGTGTGTCTTCTTTTTTCACAATCATTGAAGTTAAAATCACAATTTGTGTTTCCTCACTCTCCAGAACAAAAGCCGGCTGTATCATGTTTGCTAAACTTCCCCAAAGAGTCACACACATTGTTTTTTTCTACAAAACAAATTATGTAGCAGGGTTTTTTTTTTTTTTGCTTTCAATTCCAAAATTGTCACGTTTGACTTACTTGTGATCTTGAATTGTGACTGATTGTAAGCTGATATGGTGTCCTCTACTTAATCGATACTGTACCTGTGAGATTCCAGAGATCGCTCCTATGACATCTGCAATTTAAAATATTTTGTTGATCAGTAAATTTCTAAATCAATTAACATTACTATCAGTTCATACAGTAGACATATGTTACCTACTAAAACCCTTAAATCTCCAGCAAGTTTGTCAATGTCATTAAATGTCTTGATTATGAATCTATGCCGAGGAATGTCTGGCATGTCCTTGATAACTTCTTCAATATAAGTACTTCCATCAATCAGTATCTGTACATCTTCATCTATGACTTTATAAAGTGGTTTTGGATTTTGCACGGTGAAATTCTTAATTAAGTAGAACTTTCCTTCTTCTATAGAATCAAGATATTCAGGAATAAACTTTCTTCTGATGGTGCAGTGTTTCATGTTATCCTATAATAAGAGTTTTAAATCATGCCCACACAATATTAACAAAACATAACAACATCCACGTAAGCCTGTAAATTCAGAGTAAATTTGCATCTCACTTCAATGTGAATCATTTCCTAATTATGTAATTCATTTTCCTAATTAGGTGAATCTGTTATGTTTTCTCCTGTGTCAGAAGCAAGAGCAAGTAACAGTCCTAAAGAAAGCAGAACATGGTTGAAGTTTGATGCGTATTACTTGCCAGTAAGTTCACATTTTTTTTCATTACAATGTAATTGATTTGTACATGATGTTTTGCTGATTATGGAATTCATCTTTCCAAAGTAATTTGAACTTTGGTAAATGTTTTTAACAGAAGCATTAATTTCTATGCTAATAGAAGAATACAACATGTATGTATGTATATTTGTTTTGTTTTGAATTCTCCTTCTGTTTACAATTTAGTAGGTAAGAGGTTGTAAGAGTGTTGATTTCTTTTTTTAGTGTGTAAATGATTTCTTCATGAAGATTTCCTTCTGCAAATTTAGTTATGAAGGGAGTCAGACTTTGCATAACAAATCATTTTAACATTTATAGAGTTAAAGATATCCTTATGTTTAGATAGCCGGGAAACATAAAAAAATTGAAGATTCAATTTAGTTTCGGATATCTTTGTTTAGATAGCCTTTAACTCTGCCCACCTGATAGAAATTCTCGAACTACTATCCCAATCACTATCTGCTATTTCTATATCCTCTTTGTTATGGGGCTTTGGAATTTCATTAATGTCAGAATTAAAATCTTGGAACAAAATTTGGTCTTTTTTGTATGGGTTATGAATTTTTTAAGGGTTCTTTCTGTGCCTATGTTCTCTACTGCAACTATTTGTTGCAGTGAGAATGATAGAGGATTTGTTTAACAAATGGGTTTTGGAGGAAAATGATAATAAGAGGATTTGAGAGAAAGATGGTGGGCATGCTGGGTATTCCATAATCTACAGTCATCCTATGATTACATAAAGAATATTACATAACATGTTACTTTACCTTTTCATCCAAGATCAGCAAATCAATAGGATTCTTTCTGTGCCTCTGTTCTCTACTGCAACTATTTGTTGCAGTGAGAATGACAGAGGATTTGTTTAACAAATGGGTTTTGGAGGAAAATGATAATAAGAGGATTTGAGAGAAAGATGGTGGGCATGCTGGGTATTCCATAATCTACAGCCATCCTATGATTACATAAAGAATATTACATAACATGTTACTTTACCTTTTCATCCAAGATCAGCAAATCAATACTCATCATTTCCTCAGGTCTTTGCGAGTTGTATGTATTCCACAATCTGACTACTCGCACCAAAACTATCTTCTCCTACTTTCCCTTGCTCAACTGATCTAAAAATACATACTGCATCTTTTCTTTCCCCATGTTGCAACAGTTTTAAATTTCCTTTGGTTTGAGGATTCAGGATTTCAGTATAGTGACCTCTAGCTTGTCAGTTGCAGATATACATCCAGCCGGCAGCTCTGATGTTTATCCAACCATATAATGCTTCATTAAATTCATCTAAGACTCTTCATGTGTCACATATGTAATTCAGTGCTAAGTCAACAAAGCAATCCTTCTGGAAAAAACTAATAAGCTATTTACAGTGTAATGGTTAATTACTATGATAAGTGTTGTTATATATAGATGATCAACAACTTTGATTTAGTGTTTATCTATCAATGAATCCCACAACTTTATCTTAAGTCATTTATATTGTGAAATAATTAAAAGTCTATCTGCAAATATTTATTGTAGTTCATGTTGAATTCAAAGTTTTCTATTAATGAATGAAGGATATGTATCTCATTCCATTAATTTAATTCATTGTATGTACAATAGTCTTTGGTCATCAGAATTAATGTGTTGAATCTATTGTATGTAGAAAAGTCATGAATGGAAATAATTAAAATACCAATCAATTAATGTAGTATATAATATGATTTTGGAAAACCATAGATAAGGTGATTATATATGGATATGAGTTTATGTGGGCACATAAATCAATGAAGCAATAAATTTTTAACATCCCACTTGGCATCATTAGAGTTAACTTAATCTTAAAAAATTCCACATGTCATCTCCTAGGGGTTTTCAAAATTCGAACCAGACCGAACCGAACCGAATTTTTCAGTTGGGTTCAGTTTTTGTAGTTTTTTGGTTCGGTTCGGTTCAGTTTTTAAAATTATAAAAAAATCGGTTCGGTTTTCGATTTAGGTGACTGAACCGAAAAATTGAAATTTAAAAAACAATATATGAGAACGCATTATGGTAATGCGTTCTTGTATTTATTTTTTTAAAAAAATACAATGTATTTATTTTTTTAAAAAAATACAAGAACGCATTATTGTAATGCGTTCTCGTATTTATTTTTTAAACCGAACCAAAATCCGGTTTGAACACCACTATGATCTCCTAGTGATTCCGCCTCAACTTTAATATATATATATATATATATAGATTTTGTCAGGAACAAACTATTATTTTAGCCATTGTGATTTGAATTGGCATTTTATTTGTGTGATTTTGGCAGATATTTTGTACAAGTATATTTATTAAACTTTTTTTTGGTTAAAAATATAGACAGTAGTGCTGCACCCTAGTGTTTCCACTAGTCTGGATATATATAATTCATCTTCATGTAGTGTAACATTATTAAGTTTTTCTTGCACTTACTTGTACATTTACTTGCATCTTAGTTTTTAACTTGCTATATGCTTTAAAAACCACGGTAAAAGCCACGGGCAATTGTGTTAGTAAGCACCCATGAGTGGTTCTAAAAACTAGTACTTTCTTGTGTAAAAGCTTCCTTGCATAGTTGTATGTCTTCAGCTAAGAAATCTTAATGCCTACAACTTTACTCCCTAGTTTTTATGTCTCAAAACCAAATCTATATTCTCTACCAAATGTCGCTTTGCTTGTCCCCCCCACCCCCCAAAAAAACCAAGTTTTTTCCTCACATAAGCACACCTACTAAGGCTGTGCAATTTTCATCTTTAGTGGTTGAAAATATACAACCTTCTTCCCTGTGTTTTCACACATACTTGCATCATTCGACTCCTTTAAAATCATTAAAGGAATGTCATAGCTTAGGGGTAAGTTTCATTTAAAAACAACCCTGAACATCTAAATTTCAATGCATATTCATCTCTTGTTTGCCACTCATTTGAACTGCCTTCACTCCTATCTTTCCTTTCCCTTCTTCTTAAGATAATATGATCCTTACATGATCATTTAGAGCCTTCTGAAAGCCACATTTTTTGGTAGAAATTTTAGTCTCGCTGTTATAAACCAAGGATCCATTATACTAGTGACAAAATTTCCAACTTGTCTAACTTCGCTGTAAGTATTTTCCTAGTTTTTGAGCTTTTCAGCTCAAACCAAGTGTGCTAGCCCAAAACCTAACTTTGAATTCAAGATTTTGTTTGATGAAAAAAATCCCATATTCATCCATTTAATAGTGATCAATTAGTAAATCATGGAAGTGTGGAGAACATGCCCAATGAGGATTTTTTATCCCTAGTTTTCCACTTGGCCCACTAGGGGGTTTTTCCTCCTACTTAGGGCTCCTCTAGGGATGGAAATTCTCCTTTCCCATTGGGTTAGGGATGGAGATTCCAGCTATCCTACATATGGGCTTGGGTTGGAGATGGGGATAAGTGTGGGGAAGTTGAATTGGGCACTAGTTCGATTCCTTCTCATAAGACTAAGACCATCTTCTGAAAAGCAAAAATGTCCATCCATACTCTCCATTATAGTTTGCCACAATTGCTCTCTCTTGAATCTATTCTTTCTATAGATAATTCTTTGAATAGGAAGGATGATGGAGGCTTAATAAGAGGGGGTGATACCGGTGACAATGGATGGTAGAAGATAGTAGTAGATGAAAAAGAAGAAGGAGAGCTTGAATGGACATTTTTACCCTTCAACAGATGGTCAAATGAGTTGCACATCCTCAAAGACACCAAATTTCATCATAGGATTGGTTGTGGAGATAATAAACTCTAAAAATAAATAGCTTTCGGAATAAAATAGTTTTAAAAAATCAAGACCAGCATGCGCATAAGATAAATAGTTTTGTTCTTTATTTTTTTGAATTACTCTTTCATCTAAGTGGCAAAATTTTTCATCATCCAATACATTACCGTAATGCGTTCTTCTCTTGTTTCTTTACTTTTGTGCCTTAAGGATGCATTACAGTTACGCGTTCATTATGGACGTATTACGATAATGCGTTTACTTGATGCCCAACCTTTTGAACCTTTTTTCCTTTAAAATTTTTTGTCGTTGAATGCATTACCATAATGAGTTCTCCAGTTTTGCCATAAGGACTCATTATCATCACGCGTTCATTATGGATGTATTACGGTAATGTGTTCAGATATTGTTTGATGCACTACCATCAAAATTTTTCATCGTTCAACGCACTATCATCATGCGTTCCCTGCCTTTTTTGACTTTTGTGCCATAAGGATGCATTACCGTCACGAGTTCATTAATAGACGCATTATAGTAATGTGTTCAACTACTGTTTGATGCCTAAACCTTTTGAACATTTTCCTTAAATGGACAAATTACGGTAATGTATTCATATGGACACCTTATCATGTTGCGTTCAATGCTTTTATAGACCTAATTTCGGATCGCTTATCATAAAACCATTCCTATTTTTTTTCACTACATTTGATGACTGAGATTTAATTTTATAAGAAAACGCATTATGTTAATGCATACAACATTGATAACGCATTGTCGTTATGCACTCAAATAAGATTTTTTTTGTTTGTTGGGATCAATCTTGATTGTCCCATTTTTCCTTTTTTCTTTAAAAGAAAACTGATGATCTAGATTCGCTGTTAATGGGAAGCTTCCAGAACAAATTCTACCTTTTCTTCCTTGTCATCTAGAGCTTTCCAAAAGGTCTTCCCTTTTCTCTTTCTTGCTGCTCGATCCCTTTTTCTTCCCCATTCTTATAGTGTATGTCTTATACTATAGCTATAATAGAAGTATCATTTTGACTGACATATCTTTTCTGTAGTGCTTTGAGTAGGTTTGACGTGCAATCTGTGGAAGAAAACAATGGAAATGATGGGGTTTTCAGTTTGAACAAACAAAACTCTAACTTCCGAAAACAAGTGTATGACCAAACACACAAGATAATTAAATTCATAGAGACCTCTTAGAAACTTCGTTCTAAGCAATCCCGATAATCAGAATTTAAACAAGTAAAAAGAACACTTACACGCCATAATTGAAAATCTCAATTGATAAGTGAAGTGTAGTTCTTTGAGTAACAAGAGCAAGAGGAATCCTAACCTCTCAAGATGGTGGCGGCAGCCCCTCTCTAATGATACCAAAAAATCTGACCTAATTGTCTTAAAGAATACTACTTATAGCTAGGGTAAGATAGGAAAGGGTTGGGCTAGTGATACATGTAAGCCCAACTTAAAACAAGATTCATACAAGCCCAAAATAAAACAAATTCAACATAGATTGGCAACCCAACTTTTAAAACATAACTTCCTTTTGGGCTTGAGTCCATTACATAGCCTTCAAGTGCTAAAGTCATCCGGTCCAAGTATTTGGGACAAATGGACCAAGTTGGGCTGCGGCCTACTAACTCTCCTTCAATAGGTTTGGTTAACTCTATCCTCTTCAAATATTGGCCTACATACGCAAACAATACCTCTTGAAGCGCCTTAACCCTAGCTCTGGTCATAGGCCCAACTGATATAATTAGTTCTTTATTGGGCATGTCCAAGTCATCATAACAATCCATAGTCTTGCTCGCATCAGTCCCTCCCTTCTCACAAAGATTCTTCCTTGAATCTAAATCCATATCAAAAGGAGAAAGGTCAGCAACATTAAAAGTCGAGGAAACACAATACTCACCTTGCAGATCAAGCTTGTAGGCATTGTTGTTGATCCGTTCTATCACTTGAAATGGACCATCTCCTCTAGGAGCTAATTTAGACTTCCTCCGGCAGGAAATCGTTCCTTCCTTAGATGCACCCAAACCCAATCACCAGGTTCAAAAGTCACCAATTTTCGCCATTTATTGGTTTGTTTGGCATAGACCTTATTCTTCTGCTTAATATGCTATCTTGCCTTCTCGTGTAGGGCTCGTACCAGCTCGGCTTTGCTCTTGCCATCTATACTAGACAACTCATGCAAAGGTAAAAGCACCAAATCCAAAATAGTTAAAGTATTAAAGCCATATACAAGTTCAAATGGTAAATAACATGTGGTTGAGTGCACACTCTGATTATATGCAAACTCGATAAATGATAAACATTCACTCCAAATTTTAAGATTCTTACCAACGACATCACGTAGTAAGGTACCTAAGGTCCTATTGACAATCTCGATTTGACCATCAGTCTGTGGGTGACATGTAGTATAATAAAGTAGTTTGGTACCCAATTTGCCCCACAACACACGCCAAAAATGGCTTCGAAATTTAGCATCTCTATTCAAAACAATAGATCTAGGAAGGCCATGCAATCTAACAACATCTTTGAAAAATAAATCAGCCACTTGCACAACATCATCAATCTTATGGCATGCAATGAAATGCGCCATCTTACTAAACCTATCAACAACAACGAAGATGCTATCATATCCCTTTTTGGTCTTAGGCAAACCCAAAACAAAGTCCTTAGAGATATCAGTCCATGGTAAAGGAGTATACAAACCATGAGGTTTAACAGTGAATTTTACCTGTCTACATGCAATACACTTGGCACACACACATTCCACATCCTTACGCATACCGGGCCAAAAAAATGTTCTTGCAAAATACTCAAAGTCTTAGCAACCCCAAAATGTCCCATCAATCCTCCACTATGAGCCTCAAGAACAAATAAAGTACGCATAGAACAATTAGGCACACACAATTGATTACCCCGAAAGAGATAGCCATCATGCCTATAGAATTTCTGGAATGCAATATGTTCACATGCAGAATATACAATACCAAAATCGTCATCAGAAACATATAATCCCTTAAGCTGCTCAAATCCTAATAATTTAGAATGTAGAGTAGTAATCAAGGAATACCTCCTAGATAAAGCATCTGCTACCATGTTCTCCTTCCCTTGCTTGTATTGCAGTACATAAGGAAAGGTTTCCAGAAACTCCACCCAGGTGACATGTCACTTGCTCAGCTTGCCCTGTCCCTTCAAGTGCTTTAAAGACTCATGATCGGTCTAAATGACAAACTCTCTGGGTTGGAGATAATGTTGCCAGACTTCCAATGCTCTAACAACTGCATACAACTCCTTATCATATGTGAGATAATTGAGTTGTGCACCACTAAACTTCTCACTAAAATATGCAACTGGTTTGTTGTCCTGCAAAAGCACAACACCTATACCAATCCCAGAAGCATCACATTCAACCTCGAAAGCTTTCTCGAAATCAGGTAAACAAAAAATAAGAGCAGAACATAATTTTTCTTTCAACAATGTAAATGCATGTTCCTGTTCCTAACCCCAAATAAACCCTTTTTCTTTCTTAATTACCTCAGTCAAATGAGCAGCAATGGTAGAAAAGTCCTTCACAAATCTCCTTTAGAAACTAGTAAGTCTATGAAAACTCCTCACCTCACTCACACTCTTCAGAGTTGGCCAATCCTGGATAGCCTTCACCTTCTCACTATCAACCTCAACTCCTTGAGAACTGATTACAAACCCCAAAAACACTAACTGTTCAATACAAAATGTACACTTCTTGAGGTTTGCATATAGTTTCTCCTATCTTAGTACATCTAAGACACACCTCATATGCATGACATACATATCCAGATTAGTGCTATATATCAATATGTCATCAAAGTAGACAACCACAAATTTTCCAAGAAATGCACGCAAGGCATGATTCATCAATCTCATAAAGGTACTGGGTGCATTAGTTAAACCAAATAGCATGACTAACCACTCATACAATCCATACTTAGTTTTGAAAATAGTTTTCCATTCATCTCCTGGTTTCATCCTAATTTGGTGGTATCCACTTTTCAAATCAAGTTTTGTAAAGATACATGCACCATGCAGTTTATCAAGCATATCATCTAACCTAGGGATAGGATGGTGCTACTTCACAGTGATTTTGTTCATAGCTCTACAATCCAAACACATCCTCCACGTTCCATCCTTCTTCGGCACCAACAACACATGTACGGCACAAGGACTCAAGCTTTCTCTCACGTGCCCTTTTCCAATAGCTCATCCACTTGTTTCTGAAGCTCATTTGTTTCCTCAGAATTACTCCGGTAAGCTAGGCGATTAGGTATCTGAGCTCCAGGCACGATGTCTATCTGGTACTCTATGCCTCTCAAGGGTGGCAGTCCCGGGGGCATTTCCTCAGGAAAGACATCCGCATAATCCTGCAAAAGAGATGAAAACATGCTAGGCAAAGAATCAAGAGGGTTAGTGTTTGAAACCAAACACTCTCTCTATATTACTATGACTAGTACTCTCCTCTCTCCCATCGCTCTTCTCACGTCTTTTCCCCTCGCATACAAGTTGACTTTTCTCTCTTTTTGTTCAATACATCTTTCATTCACTGTGTAGTCACTCACATTTGGACCACTCCTAATTTTCTTTTGGGCCTCTTTTCCCTCTTTAATTTTGTTACGCTCTTTGCCCGAACCCTCCTCGCCTTTACTTACCTTTGACTGGTCTAAGTATAGCTCACGAGATGATATAGGTATAAGAATGAAATTCTTACCCTTAAATTTGAAGGAGTACCTATTGGTATACCCATCATGCGATACTCTCCTATCAAACTGCCAAGGTCTCCCAAGGAGTATATGACCAGCCTCCATGGGAACCATATCACATAACACCTCACCTCATATCTACCAATTGAGAAGGTCACCAATACTTATTTAGTACCTTCACATCCGCACTATCATTAAACCACTGTAGCTTATACGGTTCTGGATGTCTCATGCAAGTCTGCCCCAATTTCTCTACCATGGTGGTACTAGCTGCATTGGTACAACTTCCCCCATCAATGATCAAATTGCACAATTTTCCTCTCACTAAACACTTTGAATGAAAAAGATTTTCTCTTTGATCTACTATCTCATCTGCAGCCCCAGTACTCAATACTCTCCTGACTATCAGTGCTTCCCCTGTAACAGCTCTCTCAAAGCAATCATCATCATCAAAGTTATTTTCAAGAACAAATTCAGATTCACTACTGCTATCCTCGGAATCAATCACTCCATTGTCTCTCATAATCATAATCTTTTTATTAGGACATTGAGATGCAATATGATTAGTACCCAAGCATTTAAAACATTTTATAGATGAATGCTTACTAGAGGTAACTTGGGTGTTGGAGGTACCTTTCATTTCAGATCCTCCGATTGGTTTCTTAGGTGCTTCCTTGAAGTCCACTCCCTTATCCTTACACTTGTCCTCCTTTTTAGGCCATCTAGAGTTCCATGCATAGCTAGAATTTGCTCCGCTCCTCGCTGCCAGCCTAGCCTTTAGCTGTCTTTCCACCTTCATGGCCATGTTCACCATGTCCTCAACCTCTAGGTAGTGTTGCAGCTCCACAACATTAGCTATTTCCCTATTGAGCCTACTAAAAAATCTAGCCATTATAGCCTCATGATCTTCCTCGATGTTGGCTCGGATCATAGGCACTTCCATCTCCTTGTGGTAGTCTTCAACTGATTTAGAACCTTGAGTGAGTCGTTGAAGTTTCTGGTGCATCTCCCTATAGTAGTAAGAAGGCACAAAACGCTTCCTCATGCATGCTTTCATTGCTTCCCACCTAGCAATTGGCATCTCTCCATTTCTCCTCCTAGATGTCACCATTTGATCCCACCATATTAGTGCATAATCTGTAAACTCAACGGCTGCGAGTTTTACCTTCTTATCCTCAGAAAAGTTGTGGCACTCAAAAATGAAGTCCACCTTCCTTTCCCACTCCAAGTAGGCGTCTGCGTCGTTCCTCACTTTAAATGTGGGAATCTGCATTTTAATGGATTTGAAGTCTTTGTCTCTTCTATTAAATGGCACGTCTCTTTGAAGTCTCCTGGTCTGCGTGCCTCAAACTTCTCCTCCTTCTCAAATTCATTATCCTCTAGTTCATACCTAGGTGGAGGTCGACGAGGTGGTTGTTGTTGTTGTCGTGCTCCCATGCGTCTCCCCTGAGGTTCCGTACGCCTTTCCTGCCTGATCTCATCTATTTGTTCCCTAATTTCTACAAAGGTTTGGTTGAACCTCTCAAATTGTTGTTGCATGGCCCTCAAGGTGAAAGCAATATTTGCATCTCCCCCTTGGTGCTCCTCGGTGCTGCCTCCCTGTGATATTGCGAAATGATATTGTACCTGCAAAACAGCGTTAGTGATAAATAACCTCACACTCTCCCTCACGTGTTTCACTCGAATGTTGTCACTCCCCTAGTGTTTATGTCATGGCAATGACACTCTCAAATAAGCTCACACACTCTTGCCTTTTTAACACTCAAATTCCTCTTAAACTCAAGCTATACTTTAGAACCGAACTCAACAAATCAACGAGTCCGATTGGTGCCCAAATAACAAACAACAACCAGTCCAATAACAATAGCTTACAATCTTCAAGTATCAAAACAACAACTAGTCCAATAACAATAGGTTACAATCGTCCAAGTAGCAAACAACAACCAATATACTAACAATTGCTTACAATCTTTGAAACTCCAATAGGGTAGCAACAAATTGCTTACAACAGTCCAATTTTCAAACAATAACCAATCCAACAATAATAAATAGCTTACAATCTTGGAAACTCCAAAAAAGAATACAACATGCTAACAATTGAAACAACTAAAATTTTAACAATTTCTTATCACAAGTAACTCAAAATGGTCCAACAAGAAGTATGAATATGCTAGGAAGGAAAATTTTTTTGCATTGACTTTGTACTCTTTTTTTTGGGGACCTCCTCTTTTTTTCTGTTTTCTGTTTTCTTTTCTTTTCCTTTCTTGTCCGAAATATATGTGTATATGTGTTTGATTGTACTTTTTTTTATAACAATCTAACCCAAACAAATATTACAAATGCTTAATAAGATGAATTGAAATTCTAGGCTGAAATTCACACCTTTTGAAGTTGTTGTCGGTAAATCTTTGAAGAAGCCGATTGAAGAGGCTGTTCGGACGGTCTTTGAACTTCGATGGAGCAAAATAGGAATCCTCCTCCACAACCACGACTCTGATACCAAAATAACGTGCAATCTGCGGAAGAAAACAATGGAAATGATGGGGTTTTCGGTTTGAACAAACAAAACTCTAACTTCTGTAAACAAGTGTATGACCAAACACACAAGATAATTGAATTCCTACGACACCTCTTAGAAACTTCGTTCTAAGCAATCCCGATAATCATAATTTCACCAAGTAAGAAGAATACTTACACGCCACAATCGAAAATCCCAATTGATAAGTGAAGTGTAGTTCTTTAAGTAACAAGAACAAGAGAAATCCTAACCTCTCAAGATGGTGGTGGCAGCCCCTCTCTAATGACACCCAAAAATCTAACCTAATTGTCTTAAAGAAGTCTACTTATAGCTAGGGTAAGATAAGAAAGGGTTGGGCTAGTGATACATGTAAGCCCAACTTAAAATAAGATTCATGCAAGCCCAAAATAAAACAAATCCAACATAGATTGGCAGCCCAAGTTTTAAAACATAACTTACTCTTGGGCTTGAGCCCATTACATAGCCTTCGAGTGCAAAAGTCATCTGGTCCAAGTATTTAGGACAAATGGACCAAGTTGGGCTGCGGCCCAACTAACTCTCCTCCAACATGTTTGGTTAACTCTATCATCTTCAAATGTTGGCCTACATACGCAAATAAGTCATCTTGAAGCTCCTTAGCCTTAGCTCTGGTCATAGGCCCAACCGGTATAATTAGTTCTTTATTGGGCACGTCCAAGTCGTCATAGAAATCCATAGTCTTGTTCGCATCAAGGTTTACTGAATTGGAAACCTTGAACTTACATTCATGTTGGATGTTCTTTCTTTTAACCTGAATTATATAATAACAAATATATGATAAAATTTTATTCAGGGTTTTATCATGTAATGCAATGTTATGATTATCGGTTTGTTTTAGGTTTGTGTGCATCACTTCCAAACTCAATACAGAATTTATGAGTCAGTTCTTTGAGTTTTATTAATCCTTTATTTTAGTATATTAATTCGACGTTCCTACTTATAGTTGATGTTTGTGAAACAACTCTTGCTGAGGATATTAACAGCATGCAAACAAAGATAGAAGAGTTGGCAAATTGAGTTTTTTTTCTATAAATTTAACTTTCAACAAAACTGATAATCGAAGTCATCAAAAATACAGTTTAAGAGAGATTCGATGTTCTACTATTCTTTCCTTCCGTATTTCTACTTGCACGGTATTAATGTTTAATTACTCATCTATTTTAAATAAAGCAATTGCTTTAAAAAGTTATATCAAGATAGATCATAGTCAAACTAATACTTTTTATTCATTCCTATATTATGCACACTTCTTGTTAAGGACCTAAATGACTACTTCAATACTTAGAACATTGTTTGTTGCTATACTACTTAAGATGTCATCTTTATAGTATTGTACTCTTATTTAACCTAGATCAAATATAATATTCAAGAAGAAAAACTTTTTTACAATTCACTTTTATTCTTATTCAAAAACTTTTATTTGTGTGATGACAAAACACATATTGATTTGAAGTTTTAATTATATTTTTTATTTCTATAAATTATAATTTATATATTAATTGTTTAAAATTATTTTTTACTATCTAAATTTTAAAATAATAATAAATAAAAAATAAACGGAATTATTAATGAATATTTACCCACAACGTGCGGAGACCGTGCGGAGACTAAACTAGTTTCTTCCCTGTTACCCATCAGCTGAATTTTGTTGATAATAGTCTCCAGCGGAGTTTTGCAAGAAACCCTTATATATGACAAGCCTCACTAGAGGACGCCAAGCTTGGTAATTTGCTCTTTGAATACACATCTATTCTACGCAAGAATTAGGGTAGAACTATGCCGAAGAGGACTACACACACGTACTCAAGTGAGGATGCTGCACCTGACGGCCCCCATTCTGATCTCTTTGTCTACTATTGCAAGCACTGCAGCTCTCACGTCCTCATTACAGGTTCAAATTCTTCTTCTTCCCTCTCCAACTTCCTTTTTCCCTTTTGTTTAATTGTTTAATTAGAGAACGATTATGATAATTTAAGTCCCGATTGAACTTCTTTGGTATGTGATATTTGCCACATTTATGATATTTTTCTAATGAATTTATGATTGTTGATCTTTGTACGCCTAATGAATATAAGAACAATGTCTCTCGCAATAGAAGACCGTGCACCTCTTGGTATCTTTTCTGTGGCGTATAGACTTCTTCTCCAGGTGAAGTTGTTGGGCTGACTTAAAGATTTTCAGGCAGCAATGGTCATAAGTCTCATTTAGCGTCGGCTGATACTTCAGTTAGTTCAGAATATTTCAGTGGAGTATTTTTCTGTTGTTTGAAAGAGTGTTTTAGAATTAGGAAAAGTGGAAAAATTTAACATCAGTTCTACATATGAATTTGTGCTGGTATAGGGAATACATGCTTTACTTGCTTAAAATAGTGCTTGGATGTAGAGTATCATCACATACCATGACGTTCCTCGTACCGTGTTATTGAACCTAGGTGCAACAAAAAGGATCCCTGAACTATAACTCTGGACTTACGAGTAGGACCATCAATGTTGTTATCTTGCTGTTTTTAACTTCTTTCCAATAGTACTGGGCGTTTTCATATAAAAGAACTTATCAGAGATTTTCTTGATCTACAGAGGTAGCCATGTTTGGTTGTTTAGTCTCCTAGCTTTTCTCCTTATTCAGTAGACCTGCTTTTTGTTTCTGACATGAGAATAAGTATGCCATATGAATGTCCATAGTCCTGACCTGTATCAAGAAGCAAAATAGCCATGGAAAAGCAGTTGATTTGTGGAATATACATAAGTTTGGTTGGGTTTAAGCATGGAAGTAAATGTGGCAGGTAAATGGTCGGTTCACTTGTTTGGTTAGGATGGAAAAATGCAGAGGGAGTAAATTGGGGAGTGTATTATTTCCCCTCCATATTAGCACTTCCTTGCCTCTCAAATTGGAGGGTTGGAGAGGGAAAGTATGCTCAGGCCATTAATGACAAAGTTGACTTCACTTTTTTATTGTTTATATATATATATATATATATATATATATATATATATATTGTTTGGAAGGGGCTTAGCTGAGAGAGAAAATGAGGGATAATAAGGTAAAGTATACAAATCTTTTGTTTCATCCTTTTTCCCCCATCCTTTCCTCTCTCCTTCATTCAAAACAAAAGTAAAGTAAAGGGAGATATTTCTCCCCTTCCCTTTATCCCTTCCACTCCTGTTGACCAAACTATACCCAACTAACCAAGGCATTGACCTTAGACTTGTTTGATTCCAATAATTAAGAACTTATCAATAATGAGTAGCAACCATGAGAATTACTGTTCCTTTAAGTTGCGGATGGAAATTCTTTCTCCAATATGATGAAAAATGGGATAATGATTATTGGTTGCTTGTATAGTCTCACTTGCCTCTTACATCCCTGCTTCTGTTCTTTCTTTGTTAGACTATCTGCCCTGCTGCCTTTCCTGTTGTTAGGTCAACGAGAACCCCTTAGTTTTGGCTACAGCCTTTGTTTACCTTTTTGTCTGCCTTCTCCAATGGTGAGAAAAAGGTAGCACTGCAAAAAGGCAAACACAAGTATAAAAACGTAATGGTTTAAGTCTGTCCAGCCCATCATGGGGGAGGCAGGGAGTCAGAGAATAAACAGAGTAGTTCTGTTGATTGTGTAGCCCCAGAAAAAACAGAATTGTGTGATTGGCACTCACATTGAGCTTGCCTAGAAGTTGTTCTTGACTTCAAATGTTAATAGCTGTATGGCGGACTTGCTTGTACCTCTATTAAACTGGACTTGGGTTAAGCCAAGTAATTTCTATATCCCGTTTAACTGGAAAAATTTGAAGGGCTAGATTGTTTGTAGAGTCAAGATGAATCATCGTAGCTCCAGTATAGAAAACACATTGTAGTAATGTTCATAATCTGCAACTAGAAAGACTACTCTGTGTAGTCCAGATAAAACTTCCAGTAATGAAAGACTTACCATCAAAAAATGGGCAAGTGAAATTGTCCTCAAATAGTTCCGGATTATAGAGACATTGTACTGAATTATCCTCGAGTACTTCCAGATTATACAGGCATTGGTACATTCTGGAAAATATAGAAGAAACATAATTATTTCAATATTTTCGAAGTCAGAATACTAGATCTGCTGGGCTTGCTGGTCCTTTTATTTCTGCTCTCAATTAAAAACGTCTTCAAATTCAGAACACTAATTATGTGTCACTTTGTTGTGCTTTTTCTTCTGCTCTCAGTTAAAAACCCTGTGCAGAAATGCCCAAACCTGCAAATAAATTTCCCACTTATAAATATTGATTGAAAAGATATTCTGAAAATTCTGAAAAAATAAGTGGAAAATTTACGCCATGGTAATCTAGCTATCCCTGTTGGTTAGCGCCTTACGTGTAAGAAAATCTTCTTTAGCAACTATTGTTAATTCCTTTTGGATTTTTATCCTCGGTCAAGTGTTTCTAAAAATTTATGATATTGAAAGTTCCCCCTCGGGGGGGGGGGGGGGGAGGGGGTTTGGATTTGTTGCAATTAAATTATAAATGGGCAAATGTGATATCTAACTGATCTTCATGGCCACCGATTTAAGCTATGATATTTGGGAAAAAAAAAACAAAAGTATAGGACAAAAGCTCCTCAACTAGTCTTAAACTTACTTTTATTTTGAAACTTTTGAGTTGCTAACAGCATTTTACTCAAGTGGTGAAATATATTGGGTTCTGAAAAGAAGCGATACAAGAAGATAGGAGAGGCCTGCTTGTGAATCCTTTTAGAAGATAATTTGTAAATTTGCCCCTCAGTCATAAATGGTTGATCCTATCATAAAGAAATGTTTACTTGCATGATACATGGACAGGCTCATGTACAATTTATAAGATAAGATATGAGTTCATTATTTACGTTTCCATCTTAAACAAATATGTAATTTCTCAGGGAGATGGTCTAATAATCCAGCTTAACTTAAAAGGTTGGTTTGTTATTTTCTGTTATTATTGCTGCTACCTTGTATCCAGTGCCACATTTGCAAGTGAATCATGAGGCCATTTAATTACTTGGCTTGTATTTTGAAATTATGCATACAGGTGACTTTAGACTTATACACTTGTTGGTTTCATTGGGTAGTGGTTGGCTATTGGTTGCTAGTAGGGGTGTTCATTCAGATTTCAGTTCGGTTTTTAAAAAAATTACAAAACCGAAAACCGAACCGAATTTTTAGAAAACAGAATCAAACCGAACCGAAATATTCGGTTGAAAACCGAAATTGAGAAAAAAAAGAACGCATTTTGATAATGCGTTCTTGAAATTCGGTTCGGTTGAAAAACGAAATTGAGAAAAAAAAGAAAAAGAATGCATTTTGATAATGCGTTCTTGAAGTATTTTTATCTTAAAGTTTTAATTTTAATGCAAGAACGCATTACTGAAATGCGTTCATATATATATATATATATATATATATATATTAAAAAATTCGGTTTTTCGGTCTATTTTTCAATCTAAGAACAAAAACCGAAAACCGAGCCGAATTTCACAAATTTTTTATAAACTGAACCAAACCGAATTTAAATATCAAAAAATCGAACCGAAATGTGTATTTCGGTTCGATTCGGTTCAATTTTTCGGATTGCACCAAATAATGAACACCCCTAGTTGCCAGAGCATTTTTGTTAAAGGTTTTCCTTGAGTTTAATATGGTGAGATGAGAAACATTTGGAGGGCTAATATTCACTTAACTGAAAAAGCACAAAATACTGGAATCTGATTTTTCCTTTTGTAAAATGCTTGTTTTACTTTTTCTTTTACTTTGTCATTGTTAGTTCAATGATACTTGCCTGAGTGTTTATCTTATTTCGATAAAGTTGTTCTCCAACTAATTGAGTTGACTACGGTACTACTTCACTGCTTATCTTTTAAAGTTCTGTTTTCAACTACTTATTTTCACTTCAATTCTTATCTTTTAAAGTTTTGTTTTCAATGCTTATTTTTACTTTAGCATCAAGTTGAATATAAGCTATCTATCTAAAGAATGTTTATAGATACTCAATTGCAGAAAATGCCCAAGAGAAAGACGGACAACGCATATGTATTAGACAAGACGAAGCATCTTGCAAGGCTGAACATACAGGAAGCAGGAAAAGTTCTATTAAAACGGTATATGATATTCTATTTTCTAGTTTTCAATGCTCTCCAACCATCATGAGACTTCCCTTCTGTATTTAGGTTAACTTATAAACATATTGAATCAATAATGTAAGCATCAAATCTCAAAGTCAGTAGAAGATGATGCAGTATCAAAGGAAGAGATTGTGTGATGCGCATGTGTGTTTGTGTGTGTGTGTGTGTGTGTGTTTTTGCATAACTTGAAATCAGGAGTTGGAAAATTTTTGTAGCTTCAATAGAAGAACAAGAGGAAGCACAATAAAGACGGGAAAAAGTCTCTAGAAATTTGGCTTACATCATTGACTCATTCCGTGCTAGAAAGAATCGCAGGAAATCCTTTGATAACATGGATTTGTATTTATCATTGATATTCCACGATCCAAGTGAATTAGCTGAATCCCATGAAACCATTTCATAGAAATTCATTGATTTCTTCTTTTTATAAAGCAAATTGACTTGAATTCTTGAAAATGCACATTATTCTTGCTTCTGTTGAACACAAGAGTCCCCTTTTCTGTGGAAAAAGCCGGTATTAGTAATTATGATTTTATGGGTGCATTTGCATTGGCTTTCATTTAAGAATGAAAAAGTGCATTGTTTTTGGTTCTGCAAACCAATGCAAATGCACCCATGGCTCTTCAGATTAACCAAGTAAAGTGATATTCATCAAGGGTGCAAAAGAATGAAAATGCTCTGCACTGGCAAAACAGGGGTCTTTAGGTATCCTTTTATGGAATAGCATGATTATAGCATATACAAATACATAAGTCATTTGAACTACTGTTCGATCCAATAATGAGCCAGGTTGGAGAGCAAATTTCAGTGAAAAAATTTATTAGAGCTTTAGTTGATCTACAGAACCAGATTTTGGAATTTTATCCAAATATTTACATTCTATCTGCCATATCCCTTCTAAGGAATGTGGAAATACCTTTCTGTACTAGGACCCGAGATGAGTATGATAATACTGAAAGAATGATTTAATTAGTCTGCTGTCTGGAGATAAGAGAGGTGGCAATATATCTCATATGTAGTGCAGCATAAGGTATGGGGCATGTTTGCTCTAGGAGGTTGATCCTTATGGCATGGAGAAATTGCAGCCAAACCAAGCTGAATTGATCAGATGGAAAGTCCCTGCTTCTAGGCTCTTCTTGGGGAAAATTCTATATAAATGGAGAACCCGGAATAGCAGTTCAAGCTTCAATGATGACTGGAGTGAAATCTGAAAAACTAAGGGCCTGCAGCATCTCAATTTTTGCCTTTGGCAGTTGAGACATGATCAACTCCCTACAGCTTCAGTGATGTTTAGCCGGCATTCGGCTGATACGCCATCTTGCTTCTTCTGCGGTGTGGTGGAAACCAATCTTCATGCAATACGAGACTATCACTGGGTGCTAGAGGTTTGGCAACATCCGGTGGCACCTGTCCAATGGCAGAGGTTTCTTCAACTTTTGACTATCAGGGAATGGATAGACCTCAATTTGAGAGCGGACTTTGGCAGACTTGTAGCAATAGCAAAATGGACTCATCTTTTTAGAGGAGTGCTGAAATTGTGGTTGTATACTCTGTAATCTTATGTTTTTTTGATTAATAAAAGATCCCATCCTTAGCTCAAGAAAACCATTAAAAGTTAAGGAGGGGGAAGGGGAAACAAGAGCCAGTTAAGGGAAAGCAAAAGATCTTGAGATTAGTTGAATGCAAATCACAAAGTATGCCTTTTCTTTTCTTTTCTTTCATTTTTTTTTTTTGATCAAAGAATGTAAATGTATATTGATCAAAAGTGTATGCAGATCAGAGTACATGTAGCATCCCACACTACAAGCCTAAGCACGTGTAGTTAGTACATGTTATCCTTCCTTGATTTACTTGATGAGACAAAACAGTGGGATACAAAGAGAATCCCAACCTGTATACTAGTGTTTTGATCCTATGCACTAAGAACTGGGGTTCCAAAATGATACCATCAAACAGTTTCCTATTTCTTGCTTGCCAGACACTATAGACAGTGTACGAGAATGCAGCTATCTTTGATTTTGCAGGCCATGTCGTCCCTCTTGCTTCCTTTTGCAACCACTTGAGGGCACTAGCAATGGTTGTCATCGGTCTTCGGATTCGTAACCAAGTTTTGATTGCTGTCCAAATTTCATTACTGAATGGGCATAAGAAAAATAAATGTCTGTGGCTTTCCGGTTGCTGACCACACAGAGGGCATTCCAAACTCTCGGGCAGGAAAGGCAGATTGTCTTTCGTTAATAGTCTTCCTTTGGCTGCAAGCCATAAGACAAATGAATGCTTTGGCAAGTTTGCTGCATTCCAAACTACTTTAACCCAAGGCTTTGGTTCAGCTCTATGCCTGAAGTATTGGTAAACTTTGAAGGTATCTAATGACCCCATCTCTGTGAATGCTTCAAGTCTGGCAATGGCACCGTTTTGGCTTCCTTCTTTGTGCACCAGGCTGTCCCGTACCAGCAGCAGCCTCTTGAACAGCGGGGACATTTCTTTGCACAATTGCACCTCCCAAAAGGATCTGCCTCGCAAGTAGTAGTTGTGTATCCATTTGATCCATAGGGTTTCCTTGTTGTTGTGGATGTTCCAAATGTATTTGGCCATGAGGGCTCGATTCCAGGTGATAAGGTCACGCAAACCTAGCCCACCTTCATTTTTTTGGAGGCATACATCTTTCCAAGCAACTAACGATCTCTTGCCATCCCAAAGGAAACGTCTGGCCCTTTGGTTGAGTTGTTCGATAACCTAGCCCACCTTCATTTTTGTTAATTGATGACATCTTGTGCTGTAACTATTTTGGAGGATCAATGAATTTGGAAGAATCCTATATTTACAGTTAGGTCTTACAACTAGTCCTTGCTCTTGTAATGAGCAAGACTAAGTGATTCCTTCTTGTTGGACCTCTCTCTCTCTCTTTCTTTCTCCTTATCTGATTCCGTAACTACTTTCACAGACATATATACTTACATTTAGTTATTCTTTGACTCGAAAATGCATTTGTTTGGAAAGTTTTGAAGTGAACCAAATAGAGAAGTAAGTATTTGTAGGAATTGCTTTTCACAGGAGATGAAGAGCCTATCTGTACACTTCTAATATATTGGGTTAGATTACTTTATGCGACTGGTGACATCGAATGCTATACCAACTGTTTCTGCATTGGTTTGGACGATGACGAGTCTGGTGTCTCTGATTTGTATTGAGAAAATAAATATCTGTTCCTTCAAAAGAATGATTTTGAATTTATTATAATTTTGATGAATTCAATTGTCTATTACACCCATTTTCTCTAACTTTCCATCTTAGAGCAGGAAAGTGCACCTGTAGCCACAAAGATTTTAGGCAAGAACCAGAATCAATTTGTTTTTAGCAGGATTTGATATTCAAAATGCATTATGTTCACTATGTTTTTCTGTACAATCAATCTAGTAGTGTTTCTTCAATCAACTTCTATTGTTGGTTTATCATTGTGAGTAGTGTTTCTTCTATTACCTTCTATAGTTGTTTTATCTTGGTTCTGGTGGATTTTTGTTCTTCAGTGGTGAGGGAAGATTGGAAAAGCAGTTTCGTATGGATTGTGTTGGTTGTGGCCTCTTTGTTTGTTATCGAGCAGAAGAAGAGCTGGAATCTACCTCTTTTATATATGTTGTTGATGGCGCACTGAGTTCAATTGCTGCTGAAACAAATCCACAGGTAGTTCATATGTACTTTTTTGGCTGCTTTTACTCTTATTCTAGTTTTCTTTTTCTTTTTTTAATCTGCAAGGGGCTAAGAGAACTGAGTCTACAGTGCTGATTTTATGTGATTATGATGAAGCAGCTATACCTTGGTTTTGATTTTTCTAATGCTGCCATGCTTTTCTGATTCACATGTTTTTCCTAAATTTTTGCTCCCCCTCAAAAGTGTGAACAAAGCATTCGAGACTTTATGTCATAAAATCTTAATCTATTCTTCTGTTACAATCTGAAGGATGCTCCCGTTCCGCCATGCATATCACAGCTAGAAGGAGGCCTCGTTCAAGTGGCCATAGAAGTGGAAGACCGTGCACAGCGCTCAGCAATTACAAGTAAATTCAATTATCTAATAGTCTATTACTTGTCACACACCAGTTCTATGTGATTTGGTGAATGAACTGAATTTTCTGACCTCAAAAATCTTTGTCGCATGAAAGCATGGCTACATAATTTTAGCTGAATAACTTAGCAGAGAATAAATGAATTCTGATTCCACAAAGGATGAGATTGTTGCCTTAAAACCTTCACTCTATTGACACATTGAAATTGAATGTGCTCATTTCAAGTGTGAAATTGAAGCTTTCCCTGTACTAGATGGGTACTGGCTAACACATGGTTGATGGTAGAATTGCTTTTTTTCAACCTAGATCTCATCATTAATCTAGAGATCTGCCTAGGCTTTCAGCCAGCTAATTCTGCAAAGGAAATTAGGCATGCAAAACATTATAAACTTGATACAATGTTCATATCACTTCCAACTTACCTTTCAATGTAATCTGCATGGGACTACTAAAAGACACAACAAACTTTGATGTAATAATTAGCTCTTGCAGAATCACTGCCTTTTGTTGTCTGAGGAAGTTCAGTGGCATGAATAGGAAGTTCAAAGATCAATTTGTGCAGCAGAATATGGCTTTGTAGTTTTGTAGTAACAGGTATTATAGTACATAGGTTATCAAAAAGAAAAATAAAAGAGTACTATAGTACGTAGGAGCAGAGATTTTAAGGTATGAGATGATAAAAAGTGAAAGTTCAAGGGTAAATGTCTTAAGAATCACTTCTTAAGTGGAAGAATTCAATTTGAACAACTAACTGCTCATGGGCTCATGCTTGTGCTTCAAATGTTTTATGGTTATCATTAGCTTGGGGTGAGAATTAGGTCCAATTGGCTTTCAAATGCTACTTTTACGTCCAGCATTACCCGTTGTCCGGTTCACCTTCACCTCCTACATGGATTTCTACTACTAAAGATACTGGTTTTGGTATTTGTCCATTTCACTAGCACCAGTGGTAGATTGCTCTGAGGTAACTAGCCTTCATCTTATGAGTTGCAGGACTCTGATCCTTATGCATATGAATCCAGCTTTCTTCTTATATTAAATAGAAAATAGGAACAAAGGTAGACATAACCCACTTAGATTTTCCTTGTGTTTATGGTTTTAATTGATTCTTTCTAGTGAATGAGACTTCAAAGGATCTATTTAATTTGTTAACGTTTTCCAAAAGAGTTTCATTAATTTCAAACTTCAACTTGGATTATTAGACCATTTTATTTAATTGTGCCCTTCTTGCCACCGTTAGAAGAATAATGGATAGGCAGTTTGTCTATCTTTAGAACTTTTTAGAAGGTAATAATCTCAGTTTCATATATAAACAGCCATAAAAAATCTTTGAGAAAGACTCTCCTTCATAAGAAAAGACTTGCTACCTTTGATCCTAAAATGCTACTCAAGACTTCAGGTGATCGATTCTATTATGTAACTTGATTTCTAAGTTTTATCTGACTAAGGATATCTCCAATAATGACATAAGTTGGGGATCATGCTTTTTGTTGTTTTTTGAAAAGCTTCCCAATGGTAATAAATGAGAAACTTTTGTTGAAGTACATTTATGTGAAACTACTAGATTATGTTAGGGATTTTTCTTTTATCATTGTTGGATCCTGATGTCTTCAGTCTATGTCTACACATTTTTTTCTTTCTTTTAACTTCTGTGAAAGATGAAATGGGTAGGTGGTCTGGCAAAGGTTTTTAATAAATCGTGTATTTGTTGACAAAAAATATTAAATAAACAGGAATGGCCACACAGGAAAGCATAGGCCAGGAACAAAAGAAGAAAAATTATCCACAGAATTAGAGTCCTCAACATTTTTTTAGTTTCATTCCATTTTATAACAACTATCTGAAAGCCAATGATATGAACTTTCTTTAAAAAGTACTTGAAGAGAATTTGTATTCATAAGATTAATATGATGCGTAAAACTTTATCTAAGTGCTCTTTTGAGTCAAATCTGTTATATTTGTCCTACAAACATTTTTAAGCTTTCAACAATAGATTGATAATATTTCTCTTGCTGATAGTTCTTTTCCAGAGAATGAAAATGATAATTGAATAGCTGTCTTTATCATGTGGTTGAAGGGGCCTTGGTTAACTCTCTTCTGTTTTTGCACAATTAAAATTTTGTAGCATTAATTGCTTTGGGAACAGCTTGCTTAACAATAGATAAGCATTTCCAGAATTTCTAACTGCCTGCTTGTGCTACATAGTCAGAATTAGCTTACCTTTATTTGTTCCCCAGTGAGACATCATTTTATGGGTAACTTGCAATATAAGATTTATATAAGTGATAGAGAACAAGGAACATGGATCTAAAAGCGCCAGCAAAAGAATCTTGGTCTGCAGTTTACAACTTTGGCCTTCTGGTCATCTAAGGAGCAGAAGTAGCTCCTTGATATTTCGCCTGAACTTCCTTGAGAAGCAGAAAAGTATACTTTTGCAGTTGATAATCATTCATGATATTAGGAGCATACTGGGGTAACATTTGTGACCTCATTAAGCTGAGAACTTGCAAAAGTCTTGTTAACATTTATTGGATTTAGATATATTGACAATTATTCAATGTTACAACAGTACAAATCAAGACTTCTAAGTGCGTGCATGTTGACAAGGAGCTTCGTCTTTTATAGTCTTTCCTAATTTTTGATGTTTCTTATACTTTTGTGCTGGGTCTATTTATTGGCTACTAAACCTTTCTTTAGTCAACTTCTTATATTTTGGTAAAAAGAAATCCCAATATAAGCAATTACCATTGATATTCTTTAATATACTTTCCCTTTTGTTTTTTTCTTCTTTTTTTTTTTGGGGGTGGGGGTGGGGGGTTGGCGGGTTGTTGTTAAACTGTCTCTTTTTCTGTGATTGCTCCTTGTTGATTTTGCTTGTAGGGGTTAGGTCTTGTATAATGTGCTTTAATTCTAGCTTTTCCTTAACTCAAGGAATCTGTAGAATCAGACCAATTTTAAGTTTTTCTAAACTAAGAAAAAGTTGTGCTCATATTATTCCAGGAGTAAATGCAGATGATGTTCGGGTCACTGTAGCAGCACCTGCAGCACGTGGAGAAGCTAACAATGAGCTTCTAGAGTTCATGGGCAAGGTATGCCATCAAATATTTGTTTCTAAATATCTGATTGCAAAACTTTTGATTTATTGCTTCAATGTCAAGTACTAAGTGAGTAGAATTTTCATTTGAGACAGGTGTTGGGATTGAAACTGAGCCAAATGACTCTTCAAAGGGGATGGAATAGCAAATCAAAACTCCTTGTGGTCAGTTCAAAATGCTATAACAGATGGCTATGTTATTAATTTTGCAGCAATATTCCACTACATGTTGATTTTTCCTTTTTTATCAGTGAGAAAATACTTGGTTTCTGACATACCTTTGCTTACAAAGTTGAATATCCAGATCAAAATCTTCGTCTATGTATGTTTGATTCTGAAGTTGTGTAGCTCGGGTAATAAGCATGCAACACATTCCAATCTAGTTCAACACGTGCTTAACAGTGGATCACAACCAAAATCATGAAATCCATTTAAAATTTCAGTCCAAGATAGATAATTGAAAATCCATAACAAAATCCTTCTTGGCCTTCTCTAAGTAGCTAGATCCTTCAGTGACCAATTTATTTAGATAAAATGGAAGGTTTAAACACAAATAGCTCTTAGTTGAATGTGGCTATGGTTTTTTTGCATTTGTGATTTCTGAATTTCCAGTTCAAAGATTCTGCTAGTGAAGTAGTCTATTATTCAAGAATTAATATTGAGCTCGATTACTTATTAATGCACAACACAACCAGGATAATAATACTTTGTAAGAGAACATAATTGTTGCTGTACCTTTTATTCACTATGTATGCACACTCCTCCAAACAGTCTATGGATAACATATCAGAAGTATCCTTTCAGTCTAAAAGCTTTTTCTACAGTGTTCCTGTGCTTCAACATGTTTGGTCAAATAACGAAGCTAAATTCTTGATTGACTAAATCCTGATAGTACTAGGGTTTTTTTAGTGCGTTAATGGGGACATGCATTTGAAGATGCAAAGTTTGAAAGAAAGTTTGCAAAAGGCCATGGAAAATCTCTCACTTGCACTGCAGTACACAGTAGCTCAGAGATCATAGAAAAGTCAAGGAATTAGTTATATTCCATGGTATGGTTTCATGGTTGTGAATTGACAACTTATGTTAGTTTTGGTTTCTGTAGTAAGAGGTGTAACTAAAGAGGGGCCACATTTTTTTTTTGGGGGGTGGGGAGGCTGGGAGAAGATGGGGTCGCTTCCCAAGATCTTAAAAATCACACTACTTTGTTTAGTAAAAGATAAGAAATTTTCAAAGAATGCTCTTAATAACCTTTTGTAATTGGCTGATTAACCCGTTTCTTGATAGGGTATTTTCAGTGCTGGAATTTGTGGGATTAGAGTTCTTATTTCTGAACAAGGATGTTGTGTGAATACCATTGGAGTACGTGAAACCTGGTTTGATGGTGATCCTTTATCTCCTTAATAATCTGAAGTTTTCCCCAATATAATTTATTTGTCATTTATTTGTTGATAATTGACCTCCTTTTCCTTTGTGGAAAGCAATTTGGAATGCGAAGGTTTCCTCTATATCAAGAGCTATCACTTGGACTCTGGTTCTTAATAGAATTTGATAGCAATCATTTATCTACCAAAGCCACCTACAATAAAATTCTAAATTCTGTTAGGTTCAAGCAAGGAAATAGCTGTATGTAATGCTGGAAATTAAGAAAATTGCAGAAATAAAGTAGAAGTTATAGCCCTGCATCACACTAACAGAGCAAAACCTAGGCTGTAAAACCTAGGCGTCACAATGGATTTACAGAAACATTATTATGTAGACTATTTCTCATTGAATAAACGTGTCATCCATCATTGAACAGAGAACTCCTCTATTTGTAGATTCAAAATGCCAAATCCTAAACTAATTAGAACAGGACTAACACTCTACAACCAAAACGACTTGGATTATAGGATTTCTAAACTAACTCAATTCAAAGATCCAATTAGAAACTCATGGACTCTCAAAAAGAACTCTCTTCAACAAAACACCAAATTGCAATAAAATAAAATTCTTAAGACTAAACTGAATTGCGGAACTTGAATTCGATCTTTGTGTTCTGCATCAATCTGTTTCTTCATTTTGGATAGCCAGGTAGTTCTGAGAGAATTTGTTCACTTCTTTGTGGATAAGTTGTTGTTTTTTAGTATTTTTCTTTTCATGCAAATAAAATTTGTGGTTTTGGTAATTGTAAGTTATGGAGAGCCTTATGGCAATGTGCTTCGTTCGCAATTCTTCAGATGTTGTGGATAGAAAGGAAAAATAGAATATTTGTGAAAAAGTAACTTCAGATTTACCATGATGTTTTACTAGGACCAAACTAATTTTTAAGGTTTTTTTCCTGATTATATATTATTGCAAGTTTGTATAAGGGTAATATGATCTCTGTTGCTGTGTTTCTTTTAGAAATTTTTATATCTTTTACTTGTGTTAAAATATATTTTTCTTTTTACTCGTGGAATATAGTTTTTTATGTATATAAAATTAACTAAATACTCTCTTTGTCCACAATTGAATGTCCTCTTTTTACTTGGCACAAAATTAAAGAGGTTTGTTTGACTATAAGCAAGTTACTAGGGTATCCTTATTAATTAAAGAGGTTAATAGTAGGACTTATATATTGTTAAATGAAGGAGGTTAGTTATGGGATTTTAGAGAGAAAATATGTTTATCTTAAGAAAGTGGACATTTGTTTTTGGGCTAACAAAAAAAAGAACTATCGAGTAGTGTCTTTTTGAAATAGTGTCAAGGATTAGGTTTTCAAAATTTTATTCTTGATTGTGCTTAAATAAGGAGAATTAAAGGGAAAAAACAATTAGATTCATCAAGTTACCTTACCATGATGATGTTGTTTTTGTTTTTTTGGTTGGTAGATTGATGTATAGGGCTGGGGTAAGGGTAAGGTAATATTTTCCTACAACATGTAGATTTAGGTAAGGTATATTCTGTATCATTTTCGTCTCTACCTTATCCTTCCCTCCTATGCTCACCTGTACTCTGAATCTTAACTTTAACCCAACAGTATAAGCATGAATAATCTTAAACTTAGCTTTAACGCATCAGTATAAGCATGAATCTGTCTTGCAGCTTTTCAATGTTCTGCGTGAAATATATGACTGCTGCTTGTATCCGCTGTGGGTTCCACAAGATTTTTGGGCGTCTTGATTATCTTTAATTAGGTAATTTTGTTGAAAATTGAAGCATTCCGCTTAGGTCTAGTTCAGCTACAGATACTCCTAGTTTTTGGATTTATCGACCTCCTTTTTGTTGAACTTGGATTGCTAAATTTTTTACTTGAGAAAAATTAGATAAGTTTTCAATGTAAGCTCAACTCAGTTGATCAAGTTGTTTGGAAAAAAAGATATGAAGAATAATTTTAGAATAATCTAGAAATAATCTTAAAAAAAGAAAATGATTTTAATTGAACTTAATGCCTTCGTTGTGAACAGAGTCAAAGTTAGATTAATATGTTCAGATGCTTCTACGTCCTTTTTCTCTTATTGACAAAACAATTTTCTTTGGCAGTAGCGAAAGTCTAGCAATTTGCCAACTTTGTTCCACAAAGCCATGATGAGTATGGCGAGTGTTGTGACTATGAAAGTTAGTAGAATTGTTAGCCATTTAAAGGGGTTTCCTAATAGAAAGCTTTCTCTTTTGTTTATTGATTTAGACGAGGAAAAGGGCTCAAGTTCTACAATTCAATTAGTCTTGGGAATTTTATTTTATTGCAATGTACTTTTGTTTTAAAAAAGTCGAGTTATAACATATTTGAATAGTGTTGTACATGCAGTAGTTTTTTGAGAATCTATGAGTTTGTGACTTGGATCTGTAAATTGAGTTGGTTTAGAAATGCTATTTATCCTAGTTGATTATTGGTTTGAAGGCTTTTACGAGTTAGTCCTGCTATGTCTAGAGTTGCTCTGTGACAACTCTGTTAGTAGGGGAATTCTCTATTCAATGGTTTATGGTATCTTTATTCAACAATAAAGTCTATAGAAAGTTCTTTGTATTTTTTGTGGTCTTGTTGTATGATTCAATCAAGCTTAAGGTCTGACACCTTATGGTCCTAGGTGCGATGCATTTATCTTCTCTGTTTGTGACGCCTAATTTTTTATTCTCTTAGTCTGACTCTAAGGGGTTATCTTCTACTCTTCCTGCAAATTTTTCCAGCTTTAAGTACAGCCTGTTTCATTTCTTTAAGTTAGCAAAATCTTCTGTTTTCTTATACCATAAAAATGCAGATGCTTTGTAAGATAACAAATTACATGCAAAGCTCTCATTAGAGCCAACAACCTTTAGACTCGCAATATCCTTCTGGAATTGTGTTAGGTAGTATGGAAAGATGGGGTGTAGTTATGTATATTGCTATGAAGTAGTCATGGCTCAGAGGTGATCTGCTTTTCCTGTTCTAGTTGAATGATCTGTTGTTTGGATCAGATCAATGGTGATACAGAAAAAACTGCTTGAGTTCATTGGGACAGATGGCGTGAATATCTTTTCCAAGAGTTGAGACTTTAAGTAGATTTCATGTGGAGTCTAAGGCTACTTTTTCTTCTTCCTCCTTTTTTTTCAAAATTAAATATAACAGATTCCACGGGGAATCTAAGGCTAGATTTTTACTATGAAGCTTCAACGATTACTGTAGCATGATACCCATGAAGTTTGGCAAACGGTTGACATTGTCATGGTTGTGCTGGCTGTTTTTACTTTCAAGGTGTTTGGGACTATTTACTTCATTTTTGTTTAAACTTTTCTTTGTAGTTTGGCAATTTTGAGATTAAGTTGGTTGGTGGTGGCAGTCACATAGCGATTGCTCCTGTCATAGGTGGTATGGGTTGGAGAGGAAGGGAAAAGAAGGACGAAGAGGAAAGGAAAATGAAAGGGACAAAGAAGAGAAAGGAAAAAACAAAAAGAAGAAAAACAAGTGGGGCTCATCCTCTACAACAAATTAACTTTGCAGTGAAACTAAATAAATTATCTGTTTCATGTTCTGCCATTTGATTGCCAAAATTAAGCTGTAGCACAAAATGAGATCATTGAAGTTATGCTTAAATACATGTGAGCTGTACCTGTGAAATTTTGAAAAGCTCTAATCAATTTGATGTCAAGCTCAGTTCTGGCATTAGTGAATTTGAATCTTTAAATTAAGTGAGATTATACTTATAAATATATATTCGCTTTTCCCTGCTTGGAGGTACGAAAGTTGTATAAAGATGAACAGTATTCACAGCAGAAGTACCTTATGTTCTGCATGTTTATATGACTTGTTATATATAAAGGTACCTTATGTTTCCTGCAGAACTACCTTATGTTTGGTTTTTTGTTAGCATGTACTGTGCAAACATGAAAACAAGCTCGGTTGAAGTTTAAAATTGAATTACATTAGGACACAATTATTACAAATATCCAACTTGGATTTTCCTCCTCTGCCCCAAAAAGTGATGAGAATTGCAACCTTTTTCTAATTCTTTGGAGATGTTGAAAAGTTCAGGACTAATCAAGGGGATAGAAAAACTTAAAAGGATTTGCTTTCAGTTTAGAGACATATTATGCAGTTTACTAAGTTGCAGTTTTTGTACCAGGTGGAGGATTTAACTGCCAGACAAGTATATGAGAAGCTACTGGAAGCTGCACAACCCTGATATAAGCCAACAGAGGAAGTTCAAACATAGTGTATGTTTGTCCTTTCTCTTCTCGTTAGTTTATCACACGTGTAGCCTCTCATTCATGCATATACACAAGATCTATTAACTTCGTGATGGTTCAGAACATATTATAACTTGAGAATGTCCATCAATGTGTTAACTGATATTCTTTACCTTCTGTCAAATTTGTTTTCCAATAATAGTTCACATCAAAAAATGAGAACTAGGAGTTGTCCGTTGCTGTACCAATGCAAGCCTCTCAAACCTCTTAATCCGCATTGATTAAACAAATTCTAGCATAGGGGATTGAGACTGCTCTAAGAAGTACAAGATCTCGGGTTAAGCTGCAACACCAGTTCGACAATGGACATTAAATTTGTTTGTCACTGTGTTTTTGTTTCTGTGATTGTGACAAAAATGGGAAGCATGTTTTCTTTTTGCTAAATGCAAAAAAGGATAATCTATATCTGTATCTGTTTATCCTTATATTCTTCTTGCTAAGGTCCTGTCTCTGGTTATAAAAAAAAACAATCTGCACACGCAGATGAAAGATCTAAACAGTAGAAGATTTTCATCAAGCTTTGTTTTGTTTTTTTATTATTTTTTTCATCAAGAGATTCTCATGAATGTTGGCCGTTGAAGTACTTAATCAGTAAGGAAGGAGATATTGTGATCCCAAAATATGGAATCTGTCAAGGCTGAATAGGTAATCCTCGTGAGATTTTTCACCCCAGTTGAGAGTGCAATTCAGGATCGATATTTGGCAGTTCATACAATCTAGGATGAATTGCTTTTTTTTTTTAAAAAAATTCCCCCTCTACCCCAAGAGAGAGAAGGGTGGCACAAAAGCCCTGAAACTATATGGATAGATCAATCAGTACAGCTAGAGAAACCTTGGAGGAATTCTCCTCTTGCTAGACAAGATAATTTTGCACTGTACTTAGCTCTCCCCATTTCTCTCTCCACAGTACTTTCTTTTTGTATCACCTCACCCAGGGAAAAACACACTGTTATGAATGCACCTGTTTTGCCTCTACCAAATTCTATGAAGTGCTAATATGAACGTATCACTTCATTCCTCATTGATCTTGCTTGAGATCTACCTATAGTAGTATTTGCATGCATCCATGTCTTGGTCTCACTATAAGCAAAGAAGACAGCTTGGTCCTCTTGCGCCCAAAGTCCTCTCCAAGTTGCAGCAGCTGAGGTAGAGTGCCGAGTTGCTTGGAGGCTAGTTTCCTCCTGGAACCATTGTGCTTCCAAATCCTCTCCCAAGCTGCTTATTCAACTCCTAAGTCTCTCTGTAACGCCTTGTACAAGATTTCCGCGCGGGGATATCCTCCTCCCCCTGTTGCATTTCAATGAAATCAAATGCATTTTTTGTTTGGCCTTGGTAGAAACATGCTCAAATTCTCCATATACACAACCCAAGTGTTGCGTCCGGTACCAGTACACTTTGTTCTTCAAAACATCATCAAAGCACAGGTATAAATATAATAGCCTTGTCACTTAATCTAGCAGCCAATCATGAAAACAAAAGTGAGTTCTCCTCCCATTACTAATCCGCCATGCCAAACCCTTTTGCAGCAGAAAGTGCCCCTAAAGCAAGTTAGGCCATGTGTATGGAATTGCTCTTGGCCACAACACGAAGCATTAACAATACCACAACCAAGTCTCTCTTGGATATTTACCCTGCCACCGCTCATCTACACCTTACTATAGATAGGGGTCTTGATGATTTATACTCATTTGATTCTTCCTTTTTTGAATTCTCCAAAATTATTTTTATTTTGATAATTTTTGGTATCTCTTATTTAATGAGAGTTATTTAGAAGTTACATAGAGGATAATGAGAGTTACACAAAGAAACAATTAATCGTCTTAATATTTTAGTTATTTTTATTTAAATATTAAATTATGTGATGGGAAAACTATGTTTTAAAGGCACAATTGTATTGGTTATATTGGTTACTATTATTTAAGCATTACACTATATTATGAAAAAATTCAAGTATTAAATATGCAAATAAGTTTTGAAGAAGCAAACTTTAAATGTTAAAGAGACAAAATGTGTTATTTGGGAAAAAAAACACTCGAAATATTAAAGAGAAAATGATATTTTTTGAAAAATGGACCATTAAAAATAACTAAATATGTTGTAAAATAGACCAAAAAGGAAAAATGTTAAACTAATAATTCTAAAATTTTACAAATAATTTAAAAAATGATATAATTTTTTACTAAATAAATTATACGTGCAAGTGCACCTTTTATTACAATTGTTCCAAGTGTATAGACCCAAAGAGCTCAATATTAATAAGCTCTTCATCTTTCAACTTGTAAAGTCCAAAATTGGAACTGAACTTCTAAATCAAAAGAACATATGCTCACCCACTACCCTAAATTTTTTTAGTTTGAGTTTACTTCACTGGTTAAAGAAAAAAATTGTTAACACAAATTAGATCATAAAATATCATTCTTTAAGGAGAATGAAGAACTACAATTAAAAAGGTAAAAGAATCTTAACTTTTTAAATCTCCTCATTCAAAGGAAGATAAATAACAATCGATGAAGTTTTCAGTAATTTGAAATTGCCAACTAAATGCCAACAATAGAGTCCAATGTCATGCAAAAAACAATAGCATCTGAGGACCAACCAAAATTTAAATTCTATGCCACCTTGCCTCATTGAGCATCAACACCAAGTTCCCAAAGCCAATTCAGGACATATATGGAAATTAAAAAAGATTCATATTAAGGAAAACCAAACCTTCTGATGAAGATGGAAGTAGCAGTCAAAAGGGAAAGAGGGAAAAAATCTCCAAAATAGAGGAGGAAATAATATGAACCAATGTACAGGGTACATCATTTTTAAGAACAAAAGATAAATATGCTAGAATTTTATAGAGTCTATAAAACTAAATTCTTAACACTATTTATGAAAATTTAGAGTTCAATAATTAAAGTAAAAGAAAGAAAGAAAGAAAAGAAAAAGCAATCAGTATTAAGAAACCCTCTTTCATATGCATTCTCTTCTAAGAAACCAAACTCATAATGAGGAAAAAATTCCAGATAAATAACAAAAAAGAATAGAACTTGTAACAAAAGGAAAAAAGAAAGAAAAGAAAAGCAGCCTGTATTAAGAAGCTTTTCTTCATATGCATTTATCTCTTCTACAGGTGAAGCATGTGGCGCAACCAAACTCTTAATTAGAAAAAAAATGTTAGATAAATAACAATAAAGTATAGAACCTGTAGAGAATAGAACTTGCAGAGGGACAAAAGCATGACTAAGTCTCTGTATGTTGATTATGGTAATAAGAAGATAAAAGAACATTCATAAATCAGAATAGATGTGCGGCAGTGGTTAATTAGGAGAGTGGGAGAGATCGAGTAGGAGAAGACAGAGATTAAATTTTAATTAAGTTTTTAGATGAGAAATATTCTAAACCAATAAAAATTTTCAACTTAGTTAAAAAATTCAAAACTTGGAAAAATATGATTTAGGTGTTGAAAGCTTTAAGAGGTGGAGAGAGAGTAAACGTGATTTATTAACCTACTAACATTTTCTGAGTCATTGAACAATAAATAACAAGACTTAATGCAAAGTTTAAAATTTCATATTCTATGTAATACAATTGTCAAAAAGAACATAACCAAGTGAATTATCCCTAATCATAGCATTGGAATCATGAACAACATAATTAGAAAGAACGTGGAATTAAATAAAAGTTCAAAATCCATCTCTTTTTCTTTGTCTAGTTCATCAAAGAGGTTTAATGCAAACATAAAACAAGGAATGCTACCAAAAGTAATATCACCAAGAAGTTGAATGCCATAATGCCAAAGTTTTCTCACCTATTTTTTAACAATTTAATATAGACTACAATACCAGTGAAATATGAAAGGCATGCTTAAAAATTGAACTTAAATACAATACAAGCATGAAACATTTGGCTCTATACCTATTTCATTTAGGGGCTTGCTATCTGCAACTCATTAATTACCTAGATGTAGCTTGGTCGTATTTATTTTAACTTTTATTTTTCCATCTAGAATCTAAAACTCTCTCAACAATCTCTTTAAAATATAAACAAATATTTGTACTAAATTGAAATTATATTCGAATATAAATATAGTTAAATTATGTTGAAATTATTGGTATATTTATATTATATTTATTCTTTTGTATGTTAATGCCATTATTTACATTTATAGTAGTGATTACCTTTAGTTGGATCTTTAAGTTATTTTTACATATGCATATGAATTTATCAATGCAGGATAAAGAACATTTACAATGCAAGACACAAGTTGAAGGCAACAAGGATGGAGGGTCGGTCGAACATTAATTCAACAACTGTTCAAGCTATTCACTGATCAAGGATATCTTCATTAGCAAAGGCTGAGGAGGGATCTGACATGCTAAGTGATTGTGTGTTTGCAAATCCATTATCCTATTAGTTAGCTCGCATGTGGACTTACATTATTGTTATGGATACAATGTACAAGATTAATCGGTACATAGTTTGATTGTTTTTAATTTGTTTGCATTTCATCACAACTTTGTTGTACATAATAGCTCTAACGATCAAAGATACATTTTTGTCAAATATAAGATGCCTTTCTTGCAATGTGTTTGTATGACCCCAATGGGGAAAATTTTTCAGTTACATTAGCCTAGATGAAGTGTGAGACAACCTCATTCTAAATTTGGGTCATCCAGTGCATCATATTTCAAATGGCTCATTTCTTCCAGATGTTATTGTTATTGATTAGTAGTTCGGTCAGATACAAGCAATTGAGTTTATTTTTCTAGATAGTCACCAAATGCTATACAAGAGGCATATTCAAAAGAATGTCGAGGTAAAGTGTGCTGCCTATTCGAAGGGAAAGAGGTAATGGTTCAATTTTTGAGGGATTTGTGGCACAAGTTGGTTGATTCACTACTAAGAAAGAGTGTGATCGGGCATTATTAACATATCTTAAATTTGAAAAAGGGTTGGTGGAAGCGCATTTATCTAGTATTTGGATACAATGTAGTTGGAGATGTAGAGGAAGAGGTTTGTCCATGCATGGACTGGCAACTGGACTCATTTGAGGCTAAGACAACCAATTGAGTTGAGAGTACCCATTTTGACTTGAAAGCTTGGTTACGCTCAACTATTAGCAGTCTCAATTTAGTTTAGGAGAAGTATGACTCCATGATTCAGGGACATATAGTTAAAATTAAAACTGAGCTAGAGATTTGTCACTTAAAAGATTAGTAAAATATCAAACAACACCAATTGTTGGCTCTAGTACGGGGATCAATATCTCACAAGATAGTAGATACCATTCGTATTGAGATAACGCGTACTTTGGATGTTGCTGATGAAAGTTCCTGGTGTGGATGTTGGCAGAGGTGCTCATGCGGTGTATTGGTGTCTGGTTGTATCTCTCAACAAATTCTGATAGCAGCTGCATGCTTAGGGACCTAATCATGTCTTTACGTAAATGCATCAAACTTGTGCTCTTGACGAGTTGGGTGGTGGCAACATTTGATGACTTCCTCTACCTGTCTTAGAATATGAGCTTGTGTATTCTAGGTCAGCCCTTCCCACTCCTGAAAAGTATAGTTAAACATGTTTCTAAACATTTCTTTTTTAAAAAATAAAAAATAACAAAAATCTGGATGAAAAGCAAAGCGAAAATTACTTGGCTCTACCGTATAGCTCAGCAACATGACCTTAGTACAATAGAAAGAGACTAGGATCCCTAGGATCCCCAGGTGCAAGACCACTCAGCCTCCAATCACAACTCAAGGCACCCCTGGTTAGCCTACGTGTGCAGGCAAATGTGTCAGGAGCTTTCTGTGCCATATCTACTACATGTGATGCCGACGAATGAGACTTCTAAATGGAAAGGATAGTAGTAGGTCTTCACCGTGATCATGAAGAGGTGCTGGTCATCTGAGGTATGGCCTCTGTCCGTGACTCAGATCGATAAAGCATTTGTATTTCCCAAGCCACTCGTCAAAGCAAATCACGACTCGAACCACTAGAAGATAGGTGTATAGTGGGCTCATAGGTCATCATATCCACATCAACTAAGGATGACGACTAAATCTCATGATCATCTATCATATCCTCTCCTTCCTCCTCTTCGTTGTCATCCCTAGTCCTCATCATCATCATCACCCTCATCAAAATCATTATCTCTGAATGTTGTGGAGTGACACCACTTAGGTGGGGCGAGAAAATAGGTCACTGATGGTATAGAAAAAGATTTACCTACTCGAATGTGACAATGTGTACTATTCATCGGACCAGTATATGCTAGGTAAAAAGATCTGTGACCACCAGGCGGAACATGACTGCTACTACCTCATGTCTATGATATAGCAGCTGGTATGCTGCTAGTTGATCCCATCACAAGTGTGAGCATATATGCCTATGATATCATAATTAGAACTAACGAGACCACTGAATGAAATGGCACATCATGATGAAAATTAGGAATATTAGGACCCAAACTATCCCCTGAAGCCTCATGGCTAGGCTTGTCTCTGTGACTAACTCAAATTCTCAAAGAGGCTGTAATTGGATGTCGACCGTGGAAGCGAGTACTATGATCTGCAATTGGTTCCAAATCATGATCTGGGCCTCTATGTTGTCTCCAATCGACCATCTATAGTCCATTTGTAAGCTTAAGCGATTACCACAACAGTAAATAATAATACTATTAAGAATGCAATTAATAATGATTTATAATATATGGAATATTCATCTGCACGAGAAAAATAAAATAATTATACTAACAATAATGTTAATATAATACAAATTTTGTAATCATTAGTAATGCAAATAACAAAAAATAATGTAAGAAATTATAATAATAACAAAAATGCAAATAACGGTAATAATAATAACTAAATAATGATACAACAATATAACATTAACAAATGATAAAAATATTTTAAAATTTTTATATTATGATTTAGAATTATAATCCATTTACAATCATTTCAAATCAATTAAAATTTTGATTATAATTAATTAAAATTTAAAAAACGAATTAAATAAGTGTCACATAAAAAATTTTAAGATCTTATAGAATGTTTGAAAGATAAAAACATCAATAATATGTAAAAATTATCTTATATCAGTAAAATCATCATGTAATTAGAATTTATAATCAATTAATTATTTTCAATATTGATATTTTAATTAGTCATATTATTAGTTTTAATCTTTTTACCCTAAGCTGTTAAATTTATTTTGCATATGCTTACACGATTCTGGTTAAGGTTCTATTACCATTTCGATTCAATATAGGTTTGCTTTTACAATTTTTTGTTCCAGTTTTATGATTTTTCGATTCTTGTGCTGTAATTTTTTAATTTTAGTTTTACGATTTTTAAATTTTGATTTTTAAGTTTTTTTATAACCCAAAAAATAGAAATCATATTGCAATTGTAACACATGGTGAATCATATTGAACCAAGACCGAATGGATACAGAACTAGGATCCATGAAACAGAAACTGTTAATATCCCTTGGGCTTATTTATGTAGGCTCTAGAATTAAATATTGTACTTAATTTTGAAAAGTACCTTTTAGTTAGAAATTTTGTCATTTTGTGTTTTTGGCTGAGTAAAATTCATTCACCATATTCATCAGAAATATCATACATGAAAGATACCGTACCTCCACATCATAGAGGACATAAGAAGGATGAAAATATCTAAACATACATATACATATACATATACATATACATATACATATATATATATATATATACATATACATATACATATACATGTATATATATATATATATATATATATATATATATATTTGTATTTTTTTAATTTTCTTTTATCTATTTATATATATTTTTTTTATATTCTCCTGTTTCCTCTTTTGTTGTTTTTATTACAGGTTCAGGTGTTATATCATTTGATGTACTAGTCATTTCTTGACTATTCATCCTCTGAAGATTCTATATATTCTGTTTTTGTTATTATAAAAATACTTTCATCTATACTTAAATTTTCAAAATCATTAATTTGTATAAAATCTCCTATTGCTATCATATTTTGAATATCTTCATCTATTTCAATTTTATTTTTATTTTTCTCAAATTTCTTAGGGCATCTATTTGCATAGTGTCAAGTTCTATACAATAATAACATCGACATTCTTGTGGATTTTTCTTCTTCCTTTTATAGATTGGTTTTTTTGCATATATCTTCTCACAATCTTTATATAATCTTTTTTCATCTTCAACTCTGCTAATATTTCTTGTTTATCTCTTGGTCTGGTTGCTTCATCATATCTCTTGATCAAGTCTTTCTGTTCTTTATATAATTGTGAAAGATATCTTCGGCAAAAAGCTAAAACCATCAACATGTGTTAAATAACAGAGAATTTCTTCAGACAATCAACTTTAAACAATTCAAGAAAAATTAAAATCATAATAAGAAAGGGTCCAACATGCTTCCTTACCTTGTCTCTTTTTGACCAAAATTAAACCGGGTATTCGTAGGGACTTTTAACAGGCATTTCATCCTCAACCAGAGAAGACTGGTAACTTCCCTTACGCTCCTTCAGTTTAATTCAGAACAACCTAGTTTCGTTTCCTACCTCTAGGTGTACGAGATTTGGATAGAGGGATATTGGAGATTTTCATGTTATGATAAAAACTTTGCTGGACTTGGATAAAGTGTAAAGTCTGAAAGAAACTCAAAGATGTTTATTTATTCATATCGAAAAGAGTACAAACTATGTTTTAAAGGAGGGTAACCATTCAATCGATGATCTGATCAAATGTCCTTACATCCCTTTATATAGATGGGTTTAACCACCTAACTGTTACACTGCATTATTAGTAATAAACAGAAGTGCAACGCGTATGTACAAGTGTGTGGTTATTCTTGATTCTTATCCCATCTTTTCTTTAGTGCTTTGCTGACTATCTTGTCCTCTTGTAATCAGATTGTCATGCAGACTGTTCTTATAGTGCTTGTCTAATCAGATTCCTTTGTCATTTGCAATCATTTAATCTTCTTCAGAAGTGGATGTCACCTCATGTTTGTCTTTATCTTTTAATGGCTAGCAGGCTGGACATATCCCTTTTGTATGTTTTCGAAACTGACAAATTCTGGCTTGTAATTCTGGGCTAGATTTGATAATTCTAGTATTAAGCCATTTTATCTTTGTCTGCAAATATCTTTCAGCTGAAGGTGGTGTCCTTTTTGTAGGGCTAATCATGACATTGTGGTCAGTAGACCAATAACTCACAAGGCTCGGGAGAGCCGTACCTCAAAAGGCACCTGTCAAGGTAGGAGAACCCTCACACTTATGAATGCTATCAGTTCTTGCTAAGCATCCCATGTGGGATTCTTAGCTACAGTAGTTATAGTAGACCACTGTTCACGGTGGGACCTATCAGCTTCCAAGCTGATAAGTCCCCACGCCTTTCATATTTGAATGTATCTAATTGCCAGAATAGATTTTTTGTTCACTTCCTATCAACTTAGCTTTAAGAGGAGAAGAGAGAGTAAATGTGATTTATTACATATACATATACATATACATGTATATCTATATGTATATGTATATGTATATGTATATATACATATACAGGTGCCTTTTGAGGTAGGGCTCTCCCGAGCCTTGTGAGTTCTTGGTCTATTGTGGTATCAGAGCCTGCAAATTCGTGGTGTGGAAGCTGTAACCAACAGGTCCCACCATGAACAGTGGTGTACTGTAGCTACTGTAGCTAAGAATCCCACATGGGATGCTCTGTAACTAACAGGTCCTACCGTGAATAGTGGTCTACTGCAGCTGCTGTAGCTAAGAATCCCACATGGGATGCTCAGCAAGAACTGATAGCATTCATAAATGTGAGGGTTCTCCTACCTTGACAAGTGCCTTTTGAGGTACGGCTCTCCCGAGCCTTGTGAGTTCTTGATCTACTGTGGTATCAGAGCCCTCGTATTCGTGGTGTTGAAGCTGTAACCAACAGGTCCCATCATGAACAGTGGTCTATTGTAGCTACTGTAGCTAAGAATCTCACATGGGATGCTCAGCAAGAACTGATAGCATTCATAAGTCTGAGGGTTATCCTACATTGACAGGTGCCTTTTGAGGTAGGGCTCTCCCGAGCCTTGTGAGTTCTTGGTCTATTGTGGTATCAAAGTCCGTAAATTCGTGGTGTGGAATCTGTAACCAACAGGTCCCACCGTGAACAGTGGTGTACTGTAGTTACTGTAGCTAAGAATCCCACATGGGATGCTCTGTAACCAATAGGTCCCACCGTGAATAGTGGTCTACTGCAGCTGTTGTAGCTAAGAATCCCACATGGGATGCTCAGCAAGAACTGATAGCATTCATAAGTGTGAGGGTTCTCCTACCTTGACAAGTGTCTTTTGAGGTACGGCTCTCCCGAGCCTTGTGAGTTCTTGGTCTACTGTGGTATCAGAGCCCTCGTATTCGTGGTGTTGAAGCTGTAACCAACAGGTCCCACCGTGAACTGTGGTCTATTGTAGCTACTGTAGCTAAGAATCTCACATGGGATGCTCAGCAAGAATTGATAGCATTCATAAGTGTGAGGGTTCTCCTACCTTGACAAGTGCCTTTTGAAGTATGGCTCTCCCGAGCCTTGTGAGTTCTTGGTCTACTGTGGTATCAGATCCCTCGTATTCGTGGTGTTGAAGCTGTAACCAACAGGTCCCATCCCACCGTGAACAGTGGTCTATTGTAGCTAGTGTAGCTAAGATTCCCACATGGGATGCTCAGCAAGAATTGATAGCTTTCATAAGTGTGAGGGTTATCATACCTTGACAGGTGACTTTTGAGGTACGGCTCTCTTGAGCCTTGTGAGTTCTTGGTTATATATATATATATATATATATATATATATATATATATATATATATATATGTGTGTGTGTGTGTGTGTGTGTGTGTATATGTATATGTATATGTAATAAATCACATTTACTCTCTCTCCTCCTCTTAAAGCTAAGTTGATAGGAAGTGAACAAAAAATCTATTCTGGCAATTAGATACATTCAAATATGAAAGGCGTGGGGACTTATATGTTCATTTTAAAGGATAGTTTTTCAATTAGAGTTTGAAAACACTATTTATGTTCCATTTTTTTCCAAGAAATTTAGTTTTTGTTTCAAAACTATCAAATGTTGTATATTTTATTACTTTTCATTCTTCTTCTATGAAACATGTAGAAGACAACAAAGTTGTTGGTTTTGAAATTTTGGATGGAAATTTTTCAAATTTGAACTAGACCTCACATATGAGTGCAATGTTTTAACTTTGGATGATCAGGAAATTGGCCATAAACGATGTATTATGAATGAGAACTCCTCAATTCTTTGGTACAAAAGATTATGTCATATCTCGATTGACCCAATTAAGAGGTTCATAATGATGGAGTTTTAAAAACTCTTGATTTTTCTAGCTTTGGTACTTATGTGGACTGTATAGAGGGAATGTAGACTAACAAGTCCTCTAAAGGTGCCAAAAGGAGCTCTTAATTACTTGAAATCATATACACAGATATCGTGGATCTTCTCCTACTCTCACTTGAATGATGAGAGATATTTTATCTCTTTTATTGATGACTATTCAAGATATATATATTTATATTTTCTGTTTGAAAAATCCAAAGCACTTAGTGCTTTTAAAATATTTAAAATAGAAGTAGAGAAACAAAAAAAATTAAGATCAAAATTGTAAGATTTGATAGGAGTAGAAAATACTATAGGAGGTACACAGAAAAAGGGCAAGCTAAAGGCCCATTTTCTGAGTTCCTTGAAAGTAAATGTATTATTGCCCAATATACGATGCCAGCAACACCATAACAAAAGGTGTGGCTGAATGAAGGAACCATACTTTAATAGATAGGGTAAGAAGCATGATTAATAGATCAAGTTTACCTTTTACCTTATAGAGCGAAGCCCTAAAAACCTCTATGTATATTTTTAATAGGGTTCCATCTAAGACAGTCCCTAACTACAATGGAAACCTAATTTAAGACATTTACACATTTGGGATTGTCCAACTGAAGTTAGGGTTTATTACACTCAAGTAAGGATGTTGGATGAAAGAACAACTAGCAGTTACTTTATATGTTGTACAGTCAACTCCAAAGGTTTTAGGTTGTATTGTCCCACTCATACTCCTAAAATTGCAGAAGTTAGAAACGCCAAATTTCTCGAAGAAAGTTGGAGTGGTTCATTTCAGAAGGTGAAACTTGAAGAAGTAAGGGAACCACCTATTGTATTAGTAGTACCTTAATACCATGGAAACTTCAACACTTCTAAAACTAATTATCATGAGTTAGTTGAGAACCACAAGTTCAAGATCCACCACTTCCTCTGGAACAACATATTGAGCAACCCACTTTAACTACTCCCACAACAAAAATGAATGAACAAGTGGGAGTTAGGAGATCCACAAGAATAAGGAAATCAACTATTTCTAATGATTATGTTGTATATATCTCCAAGAATCTGAGTATGATCTTGGAATAAAGGATGATCCAGATTTGTTTTCACAAGTCATGAGTGGAGAAAATTCAACATTTTGGTACAATGCCATGAAAGATGAGTTAGAATCCATGGCCAAAAGTAAAGTTGGGATCTTGTTGAATTACCAAAATGAGCCTCTAGTATAGGATCCAAGTGGGTCTTCGAAACTAAAAAGACTCTACTGGTGATATCGAACGATATAAAGCACTTGTAGCTAAGAGATTCACTCAAAAGGAAATAATTAACTACCATTAAACTTTATCTCTCATTTCAAAGAAGGATTCATTCAGAATAGTCATGGATTTAGTAGCTTATTTTGATTTAGAGCTACATCAAATGGATGTGAAAACAACATTTCTAGATTGGATCTCGAAGAAGAGGTGTACATGTATTAGCCACTGGGATTTGTGGATGACAAAAGTCACCTTGTTTGCAAGTTAAAGAAATCTATATATGGACTTAAATAGGCTTCCCACCAATGACATATTAAATTTCACACATTGTTTCTTCAGATAAATTTTCAGAGAACATTGTTGATGAATGTATATGCCTCATAATAAGTGGGACAAAATATATTATTTTAGTCCTTTATGTAGATGATATCCTACTTATGAGTAGTGATTTGGTTTGTTGCATGATACCAAGCAATTTTTTATTCAAAACTTTGAAATGAAGGATATAAGTGAAGCCTCTTATGTCTTTGGCATAGAGATTCACAATGATAGATCCCAAACAACACTTGGACTATCTCAAAAGGCCTACATTGAAAAGGTTTTGAAAAGATTCAGGATGAAAAATTGCTCAACTATTGCAATACCTATTGCAAAAAATAACAAGTTTAGTTTGCAATAATGTCCTCAAAATACATTGGAACTAGAGCATATGAAAGGCATTCCTTATACTTCTCTTGTTGAAAGCCTTATGTATGCATAGGTTTGTACTAGATCTAATATTACTTTTGCAGTTCAAATGCTTCACAGATATCAAAGTAAACCTAGTGTCGACCATTGGAAAGCTGGTAAAAGGGTTTTGAGATATTTCCAAGGAACCAATGATTTCAAGTTTACAAACAAATATTTCGATTCCTTAAAGGTGATTGGATATTTAGACTTAGATTTAAGTGGATGCAAAAATAGTGTTAAATCTACTTCGTGATACATCTTCCTTCTTGTTGGAGGGGTTGTATCTGGGAGAAGTATTACCCAAATCATTGTTGCAACGTCCACAATGAAAGCTAAGTTTGTTGCATGTTATGAATTTACATCACAGGCGTTATGGTTAAAGAACTTTATTACTGGCCTTTGTGTAGTTGATTCCATTTCAAGGCCATTAAAGGTCTATTGTGATAACTTGCTTTTTGTATAATTTTCAAAGAACAATAAGAGTGGCAGCCAAAGTAAACCCATATAAGTCAAGTATTTGATGGTCAGATATTACATTAAGAAGCAAGTTGTGTCATTTGAACTTGTTAGCACCACGTTGATGGTAGCAAATCGTATGACCAAAGGATTACCAAATAAATGATTTTTGAGTATCATGTAATTCATATGGGACTTAGTAGCTCATTTTGACTTGCTTTTATGCGATTATTTTTCTAGACAAATTAATATTTTCTTATTTTGCATGACTATGCGCATATGGTTTTCATGTATTAAAGTGTGATCTATATTAAATCCAATATAGTGGACCATGAATGATACTTATATTAAGTATATTCATAAAGTTTTGACACTTGATTAGGAAATATTGCACATAGTAATACATGGAAGGAAATGTTTGTTAGAAAGTATGATCGCCATGATTCTTGTATTATATCTTTTGATTAAGTGTTTGTTGCATGATCTTACAGTTTTGAGTACTCGTGATTATATGGCCGTGTTCTTTTTTTTTTTTTGTCACTCAATGCAGTTATCTAACTTCTAATATATGGACCAAGTGGGAGACTATTAGAAATCATCCCTAATTTAGAAACTTAAAAATGGCCCACACATTAGGTTATCATACATTAAGGTAAGTAAGATTTCTTATTAATAGAAAATTATATAGGTTAAGTTTTTAATTAGATTATGCATATTAGTTAGTTTCCTTGATGGATAGAAACACATGTGTATGCAATTTACTCTGTGGGGTCCTTAATCTATCTATGTATATAATGCATGTGACATTTATCAGTCTACGAAATTTTCTTCTTTTGATAGACATAGGCTAGAATATTCCAAGGTTTCTGTCATTAACTACAAAATTTGTGGGAATGTCTTTTCAAACTCAGCCTAAACAACTATGGTTATCGCGTAAAGTATGTTTCTATATCAATTTTTACGCTGCTATTTAGATACACACCTTGATGTCTTCAACATAAAACACTAACAAACCTCTTACCTTCTTCAATAAATCCTCAATAGTCTTGTTCTTAGCCTAGAAAGGGTTTCAGTCAAGTGGAAGAAGAAGAAGGAAGTTTAGAGAGAAAAAGGAAGAAAGAAAGAGAAAAGAGAAAGTGTTTGACAAAGAGAAAATGAGCGATGGCAAAATTACCCGTATGTGTTTTAAAAGTGTTTTGGGCAATCAAATGAGAGAGATGAGGGTAAAATCTACTGATTATGTGTAGGTTAGCATGGGTTGTAAAATAGTAAAGCTCTTGACTGTAAAGTTGGATAACTATGTATGAGGAGAGAAAGGCTTGCATTTGTGAAGATGACGTGAGTGTATGATTATGTTTTCTATTTCTCTTATCAAGGTTTGCATGTGTGTTTAAGGTGTCAAATGGCTTGCTACTATGAGGGAGATAAGGGATTTTTTTTCTCATGCAAATGAGGACTAAAATTGGAGAGGCACTTTAAGGCATAAAATGACAATTTTGCCCATTTTTACCACAGTAGTTCTTAACATTTCTAAAGGTGTTTTTGGTAGTTTCTCCCTTCAAAAACCTTCTCTTAAATCTTCTACGTTTATTATTTACCTTGTAACCTATCTCTTGACTTAAATTCTCGACTCACTGTTCAATTTTGTCACGTAGTTTAACTCTTTAGTTTTTACATCCGCTTTTGCAACAAATTAGCATTTCGACGAGTTCTTTGTTATAACCTACATTTTCTAAGCCCCATAACCCATCATAAACCTTGCATGATCATCATTCTCAACTTAGGACCTTCTAACCCTTAATTCGTGGATTCAAAACTCTACCTCTCAATCTAAGGTTCTCTAAAACCCTAGTTCGACTAGATTTAGTTAGTGGAGTGTTACATTATATATATAGATATATATTATATATACATATATATCCATGTGAGTTAGATGGGAATAATCAGGGACAAATAAGGATTGATTAGGGAAAGGTGGGGGCAAGGGCGGGTCAAGAGGGTCCAAGAACATCCCTACCCTGTTCCCGGCTCACCTTCTGGTTGTGAGGATGGAATTCTCCCTCGCTCTCATTTTAATGATATTAAAAAGAATATTATGGGTTCAAAATAAAAATTAGGTGAAATGTTAAGGTGGTTCAATGATATTAAAAAGAAGAATAGTAAGGTAAATTGAGAAAAGTAAAATCGCATCGATTGTAATGGTACATATATCAAGTTAAGTATAATTTAGTTAAACTCGGTTGAACTACATTTGGATTTGGAAAATAAGTTTAGGCTCAAATCAATTTGAGATCACTTTAACCTAAGGTCTAATAACTTTAGGCTCACTCAGCCAAAAAAAAAAAAAAAAAGCTTACCCAATTCTATTGACGACCCGACACAGATTTGTAATAAGGGTCAATTTGAAAAGGTTGACAAATAATGGGGCTAAATAGAGAAACCCACCAATCACCATTTGTGTAAGCGACTTGAGATTCTCATAAACAAGTATATAATATAAAATATAAGTAATTAAATAATTGGTAATATAACAAAATAATAGGGCTAAATTATTGTTGTCGCTGGCTTTGACTTCCGAAATTAGTTAATTCAACATAAGACTTGGATTAAGCAGCTTTAAGTAATAGATTAAAGAAACAATTTCAATTAATAAATTTATAAATTTTTTGCAGTCTGGTAAAGTTTGAACGGTCAAATTGAGGATAAGATAAAATATTAGACTAAGACAAAATATCAAACTTACTAAATTAATAGTTTGTACAGCGCTTGCAGTGCAGCAGAGGTAGACCAGTCAAATTAGGAATAAAGACTTCAAATTAAATGGATCGTTCTAACTCTGGCCATGTTTTTCAAAAAATATACTAAATTGGCTGATGGTGGAGGTGCGGGAATGTTCATGAACATTCCCGCACCTCCACCATCAGGCAATGTTTATTTTTTTGGTAAATCTTACTAAGCATAACGTGAGATTCAGTGTTATTTAAATTTTTATCATTTTGGAATAATTTATTATTTAAATATTGATATGATTTACAAATAATAAAAAAGAATATTTAAAAACAACTCATTTAAAAAGTATTAGTTTGGAGAATTATTAATTTGAAAAGACACTAAATGTAGAGAATTGTAGATAGATTTGAGTAGAGTATCTGCATATGTTCACCTCGGGCTGATAAATTTGAGTTTATTAACTAGACAGTCGGAACATCGGTCAACTTTGATCTAGAAGTCTATAGGGAGACTTTAGAGGGATCTTTATAAGTACAATATTCTGACTGTATATTTTATGATACATATAGTTTAAACTTTGGAATTTCTCTAATGTAAAGAAGAAAATAAATTATTTTAAAAAAATTAATATATTTTTTATTTAGTTTTCATAATTTTGATATGCTTATGTCAGCTTTCAACTCTAACACACCAAGAAAATTAAAAAAACTAAAATTTCATTATAAACATTTGCAAACTTGAGAGACTTCTAAACATTTGCAAACTAAAAAAAAAACAAGGGAAATAAAATAAAAAAGAGGAAAAAAAACACAACAGGGAAGTTATATCACAGGATTTTAGATATATGACATTTTTCTGACATAGCCATAACGTCTTCTCATTTGGCGTTATAGCAAGACATAATGCCAAATGAGAAGGCGTTACGCCCATTGATGAAACCACACCACAAAAGCAAACCCTTCTCGGTGCTCTTTGTAAAAAAAATGAAGAGGCCCTAGTAAAACCCTCAATTAAATATTGTTCGAGATTCTGAAGTTGAAGTGTTTGGTGAAATCAAATTGCAATTTGATTTAGATTTTTTTTAAAGAATTTGAACTTTGAATTTTAAGTATTATCTCATAAAAGTGAAATGTAAATTTTAGAAAATTAAAAAGAATATTACAATCCTAGTAAATTAAATTATTAAAAAATCTTAGATTTACCCTAAGAAAACATATCTAAGATTTATTTCTTTATGAAAGACTTAAGAGGGGAGGTGAATTAGGTATTTGGATAATTATCGAAAACTTTTTCCTTTTCAACAAAGTTGATTTGGAAGATGATCGGAATTAAATACTTCACAAAATATGCAAGTAAATACAATAAGATTCAAGTTTAAATGAAATAAACAACAAGAGATAACACAAGTGATTTAGAGTGGTTAGATCATACAAGATTTACATCCACTATCTTGAGCATATACTCAAGAATTTCAACTAAGCTCAATTATAATTTTAAGTTGATCAATTCTTACAAGAGAGGCTCATCCTTCAAGGGTTTTACACCACAACCTCTTCTCAAATACAAGCAATCAAGATTCATCTTAACACAAGGATTTTATATCAACAAGTTAACCTTGAAAAACAACAAGAAGATGAAGTTTGAGATAAGAAAATTATCAACACTTTTGGTAGATGATGACAATTTAGCACACTTTCACTTTTTTATTTATGAAATCTTGACTTTGAACTTTATAGCACAAGATAAAAGATGACTTTTTGATAGAGAGCAATTTAGAAGAGTAGAGAATCTTTTTGACTCAAAAACTTACAAAAAATCTGAACTTTATACATTTTATAAGGTTTAAAATTAAGTTACAATGTTCAAATAACGGCTAGTAATGGCTAGTAACAGTAAAATTCCGTCGACTGAATTTGGATATTATCTTCCAAATATTCGTTCGAATTTTTCTATTTTGAGACTGCCAGTGTAAATTTGGTCAACCGAATATGGAAACAAGCATTCGAATAGTCGCCTAAATTTCTCTAGAAATTCAGCAGTCATGTGATCAAATTCAAACATTTGAATTGATCAAACTCAGTCAAAAAGAGTAGAAATTAAACACAAAAAAGTTTTAAATCATTTTGTACTATGAGATATATCATTTTAAGACCTTTTAGTCAAAAATTCGTTATTGAAAACTTGGTAAAAACATTTGTAAGATAGATTATTTGTGATTTAAAATCAAGTTTGAAGCTCTCTTGGAAAACTTTTAAATTCTAAAGACAAAAGAGTGCAAGGTTTACAAAGATATACCTATGAAGCATAGTAAACCTACACTAGGGTCTTCAAAGCCTTCAATAATATTGAATCAACTTTAACTATTTTGAAAAACTTGAGTTGTTCATGAGCTTTTGGCTTCAGGACAATGAGACTTATTTTTTCTCAATCCAAAAATCCTCACTATAAGAAAATACGCGATTACTGACGGCAATTAGTAATGGCCAAAGTCTGTTGCTAACCTTACGACGATTTAGCGAGGAAAACTATAATTTTGACCAATAAAACAATTCATCGTTAATCCCTAGCTAATTATGAGGGATTAACGACGGATAGCTAATTTTAATATTAAAAATGATTTTTTTAATTCTCAAAATTTTTCCGTCACTAATCCCTTACAAATTTGTCGCTAAATTATTCGTAATATAGCTATTTGACTCTTTTTCGTCACAAATTCGTCGCTAATTGTGACCAAATAATGACGTCATCGCAATTAATGACCTTTTATTTAGTGAGAGAATTTTCCATTGCTAATTTGTTACTAACAATGATTAGCGACGAATTAGCAACGAATATGTCCATCGCTAATTTTGTATTTTCTTGTAGTGTCTATCACACAATACACAAGCGGGTGGTGTGCTTTCCAGGGCTTTCTTTCTCGACTGTGCCTGCATCTATGTTGGTTTTTTTTTTCTGCTTTCTTGGGGAATTAGAAATTTCCCTTCAATTCCATGTATTTTTTATTTTTAAAATTTTTTAGTTGGGGAACCAGAAGATTCCCCTTCTATTCCATACGTTTTTCTTTTGTTTTTCAAAATTTTCCTTTTTTGGTTCCCTTGTATCTCTTGCTATTTTTTTTAGGTTCCCATTATATTCAAAATACAATTCAAAGTTCGGATCTTGAAGTTTTTTGAAATAAAATTAAATGAAATCAAAAAATTTTCAAAAAAAATTAAGATTGAAATCATCTCATTCTATATTTTTTGTTAGTAAATATTATTTATCATCTAATATAATATATGTACTAACATATTTTAAAAATTTTTGAATCTTTAAAATGAACTCAAATTTTAGCGAGAAGGGTTAAGAAAATTTTAAAATTTATAAAAAATTTAAATAAATAAAAAATTATCACAATCAGTAGATGTTTATGTACTTTGGAAAACAATTTAATATGTTTCTCACACCGACAGCGTAACATGCATTATTCTTTCTTTTTTCCTTTTTTAAAGAGTAGCATGCATTATAAAAAAAAAAAACATACATTGTCCATTGTGCTACCACCTGATCTTTTTGTCATTTCAAGCCAATTTAGGGCACGGATTCCTTTCAAAATTTTTCGCACCAATAGATGCGTTAGGCAGACAATTTAAGATTGGGGAAATGCGCTACGTCATTGTTTTTTTATTGTTGAAATATTTTTAAATTATTTTTAAAATAAATTTATTAAAATAACATTTTTTAACATTTTTAGTAAGAAAGAGGTATTAAAAATCACTCCAAGGTAGTTTTAAAAAATATATTTAATTTAAAGTTAAAAGTGATAAATAATTAAAAATAATTCAAAAGTTTTAAAACACTTATGAAAAACTTATTTCAAGTTATTATGATGCTGTCGCAAAACATGTTTACTGTATAAATTTTTTTAGAACATATAAAATAGAGTTGTTGCGAAAGAGGGAGAAGAAGAGGCTCTAGAAGAGGGAGAAGAGATAGAGAGGAAGAAAATCGGTGGAGAAAGAGAGAGAGGAGATCGGTGAATACATAGGGGAGAGATAATTTGATCTCCTTGAGGCAATGTAGTATCCATATATATCTAACCCCTAGCTAAAATACCAAAAAAAAAATCTAAGAAGAATAAGTAGGAATCTATCTTAGAGCAATTAGTTATACCAATATAAGTAACTACAAACACAAACAAAGATGCAAATTTCGTCCTCTATACACACATATTCCCACTTTTTCTATATTCATGCACCAATTTGCCAATCTTCGCATTGCTTAACTGATGAGTCAATTAAACAAGGCATGTAGTTTAATAATAAAACCAAGCAAATTAAGAAAGCTTTGAATGGTTATGACAAATGAATGTAAGAATCAGATACCTGTTGAAGGAAAACTAAATATGTTGTTGAAATCAAAAGCCTTCAACTAATAACTATCCTGATAATTTTCCATTCCAACAAGAAATGGAAGATGAAGTAGTTTCCATTTTCCTCCAAACACAAGTGAAACCATCTCCTTTCCAACATGAGATAGCAATTTGGACCCAGAAACATAAGAAAATTCATCTTTAGAGCACTAATATTTTCACAAATTAGAAATTTTGAAACTATTTTTAGCCCAAATAATCAAAAAAGAAAATCAAATAAACTCTACCATAGACTGCCTAAAATTTTTTAGCAAAATGTATCACAAAAAAGTAAAGATCAATTCCCCAAGTAACAATATAAAGTTCAACAAAGAGATGAAGAGTACAGTCTAAAGGAATAGTGAAATAGTCCGACATACATAATATACCTAAATATTGATAGCATTTTGAAATTTCCTCCATACACAAGCCAAAGGACCACCGCCTTTTAGATATGAGATAGCAATTTGGACTCGGAAACAGAAGAGAGAGTGTCTTTAATGCACATATGTTATCAGAATTCATAAAAGAAAAATAAAAGAGTATGAGAAATCCTCATGAAATAAAACTAAGACAATAAAGCAATAAGTAATAGTTCATTGAATCTTGACATATTTAATATCATGTCTTCCTAGTACAAAATTTCTTGATTGGCCTTGAATGATCAAGATCTGCTGATGAAGACTAAATGCAAATAAAAGTAAATAAAGTGTACGTACAACAACTATAAGAATTTGAGAAATTTTACCATTTCTTGAATCATTTAACTGCTTGAAGCTTTTGACAGCTAAACCTCCAAGTCAACCTCTAATTTCTCCTAAAACAAATATAGCAAAAAACAATAATAAAAACATAAGGTTTTCACAATTCTTTTATCTTTTAGGTAATTCATTGATGTTCAATTTCAGACAATTAATAAGAATTTCAAAGCCAACAAAAAGAATCCCCCCAAAACAGCAACATCAAATTATTTTGTGACTCTTTTTCAATACCTTACACATCCTGCACAAAGGAAACATCTGCTGGTATTCTTGATCTATCCACATTTGAAGACAGACTTGAAAGCTAATCAATGGAAAAATAGATAGTTGATTCATGATCTAAAGAAGGTGGAAAAGCTAATAATGTAGCAAATTGAATTCATAACAGAGTAGAACTAAGCAACAATATCATTTAGAAGAGTCCACAAATTACATTCGAAATTAGAGTTCACTAACACAAAGCAAAAGGTTAAAGAAAAGTAAAACCCACCTTCTTCTACCTTCAAATTCCAACAAAATGTTTTCTCAAAGGAAAAGCCTCGTCAACGTGTGCTAATGAATTTCCTGATCTCCAAAACATACATGTGATTATTTTCAAAGCAAAGGAAAAAAAATTGAAGAAGCAAAAGCCATAAACTTTGAGGAAAAATAAAAAAATAATTGTAAAACCCACCTCAAATTATAACTTTTTTCTCAAAAAATAACTCATCAATCCATGCTGAAAAAATTTTCTATCATCACAATAAAAGTTTATGAATAAAAAATAGAAGTGAATTGAAGCATCACAACTCAAGCTACTAAAAGCATGAGAAGCTCCCTGCAGAACTTTGCAATCCAAAAAGAAGGAGAGAGGTTTCCATTTCTCAACATTTCTATTTTACAAATGTCTCTATGTTTGTCAAAAAAAATGTTAATTTTTGTTCCAATCAACAGCATCATGTCCCAACACTGTGAAAATAAAAAGCAAAAATGACCGGTAATTACATGTTCCTAGTGCTAGAAGAAAAAATAAAAAATGATATGTATACACGTGTAAACAAAATTTTTTTTTTTTGAAAAACATGCAAAAGCTTCAAGTAAAGCAACATACCATTTGAAACTAAGAATTAGAAAGGACTATATTAATATCTTCAACTTTTCATAAATTTTGAAGAAGCTTTTTCATTTATAGAATAGAAGTCAAATAATATTTAGCTATCCCCATATAAAATACCTTTCTTGATTTTGTAACAAGATCTACAGGTGTAAATTTTCGTTCACCAAACACATCATCTGAAGATATTCAAAGCAGAGATGATTATGGTTAAGTTAACAATTAAGCTATCACTTGAATTTCCTTTTTAATACTTTCAATCCCTACTTCATTGATTGTGGTTTCAGTCACGGAAGTTTCATGTTGCTATCTTCACAATCCCAAACCATTTATTTTCCTAGTTAATGATCTATTGGTTACATATAATCAAATAAAGTTTTATCCAATCAAATTGAAAAACTATAAACCAAATAGTAAACCAAGATAATAGAATACCTTTGCAAAATGCTCCTAAGGTTTAGAGCAACTTCAGATCCTAGATTCTCTTTATTATTTTGTGTCTACTGAAGCAATTTATTAATAGTGTTTACGCCACGTAAAAGAAGTAGCAAGAGGAGCATTGCAATTTCTTTTTTTAAAAAAGAAAAACCAAAATTATATCAAATTGTTTGATTGAAAACTGAAAAATAATTAATGAGTGTTGAATCTCTATAAATTCAAGAGCTTTTGGTCCATTTTACACATTAAAACAGCAAATAAGAAATTCAACAAAGATAATAAGATTAAGTTCAAAGACTTAAGAGAAACATATAATCAATTTGCTTACCATTAATATAAGTTACTAAGATTTCTTCAATCAATATACTGATTCCTTTGAAATATTCCAGGAACTTCCTCTTGCCTTCTGTCTTACGTCAAGAAACAATACAATGATTCAACCAAAGGTTATTGATGAAAAGAATGAAGTGAAAAGAATAAAGGAAAAAATCAATCGAAGGAACATGCGCAAAAGACTCACGATTTTGGAATGCAAAGAAAGAGGCAGAGACTTCGTGACCAAAAGCAAAGGAAAGGAAAGACCATAACACAAAGCACAAAGGGTAAAACGGTTGCAACATTTCAATGGAGAAAAAAAATTAGCAGAACAAAGTAGTATGAAAGCAGAACAGATGAAGCCCAAGGCCAAACTAAGCACAACGATTCCTGCCTACTTAAGTTTTCTACCTTTCCCCATCTACGGCAAGAATACATTTACTTTTCTCTTTTATATCTTTAGTTGAACATTTCTGAGTTATTATGTGGATATATTGGGATGCAATACTTTTGAACATAGCTGCTAGGGTTTGATGAAACTTTAATTTCAAAACTTTTTTGAAAAAAATATAAATCAAATCCAACTGCCAATAAAACACATTTACTTAAATACAATCTCAATTTATGATAAGCAATACAATATCATGATTCTTGAAACAATAGTGTACTTGGCACAAAACCAACATTCTAGAAGGCTTTTGAACTTCAATATACCCAGCATCCAACTACTACCAACTGTATGATATATAGGAATTTTAGTCATGGCAGATTCTCCTATTCATCTAACAACATTTTATTTCATATTCATTCAAAACACAGGTACTTTAATGACACCATCAAGTTAGATGAGATACTGATCTAAATCTCACATGAATCTATCTATTATTGTAGTGAGGAACCAAACATTCGTGTATGCCTTAGTCATTGCACTAAAGTTGATATATGTTTATATTATTTTCCAAATAGATGATTCACACCCACACTTCAATCGAGCAAAATGTAGTAAAAGTAGAGAATTCTTCAAAAGAACACATGAATCACTATGTACCCCACTCATTCACACCATAAGTTCAAACATGAAGGGGATAATAGAGCAACCTATTTAAAGCTTTATCAAATAACAATTATTAGTCATAAAGAGAAGTCAAGAACTGGTTGTCATACCAGGAAGGTAACCAATGAAACAATGTTGAAAATGGTAAATTAATTGAGACACTTGTATATACATACCTCAGCATGTACATTGAATACACAAGTTACATAATAAATGTATCTCAACATATAGACACCTCAACAATCACCATTTTTATACTTCCTTCCTCTGTAATTGAATGTTCCACTTTCCTATACAAAATGAATAGGCAAGTAGATATTCCATTAAGGACAATGAAAATATGGGTTTTTGGTAAAAATAAGAATAGAGAGAAGTTTCCAAAATCATTACCTTTCCACTATAATTCCAAAGGGAAAGAATAAAAATCTAGATAGCCAGAATCCATCTAAGATTTGAACTCACATTTTCTCTAAGAGTAAAGAGAAGGACCTCCTATCCTTTGCATAAAAAACTCGTATTGATTTTGAATTGCATCTTCTTTCTTTGAATTTGCAAAAATTGATCTAAACCATTCTTCCTCATCCTCATAACCCTATTTTAAACAAGCGAAAAGAAATAAAACACAGACAAAGTTATCTTTCTCTAGAACATACCTCAATGCAAAGAATAACAAAATGAAAATCCTATCAGAGGAGCTCGATCAAATATTTTCTTAATTCATTAGCAGAGAGGGAAGAGAATTAATGTTGTTGTGAAAGAGAAAGAAGATAGGGAAATAGAGAGAGAAGAAGAGGCTCTAGAAGAGGAGGGAAGGGCTAGAGGGGAAGAAGATCAGTGGGGAGAGAGAGAGGACATTGGTGAATACATAGAGGAGGGATATTGAGAAGGAAGAAGAAAATGGGAGAGTTCTCCAGAAAATTCTATTCAAAAAACTTGAACGCATTATGATAATGCATCAATATGGGCACTATATAGAAGCTCTAGAATCATAAAAGTGTAAGAATGCATTACTGCTATGCATCTATATATGAACATGGTATGGTAATGCTTTCCTATTGTGTGGATAATTTTCTGAAAAATATGGGTCAAATATGCTTTCCTATTGTGTGGATAATTTTTCCCTCGATTGAGCCAAAAACATTGTGACTCTATTATGGTGCTAATGCTTCTTTTTTTCGACATGTGTTGCATGAATCTATAGTCATCAAATCAGTATTATATTGATATGATTGTTGGGGGCTTATATGTAGTGGAGAATAATTATTCATGATATGTAAAATTCACTATATGTACCAAATAACTATTATATATGTGGTTAGATGTCACTTCGATGACTACAATGTCATTTAGCACCTAAAAAAAGAAAAAAGGAAGCTTCAATGGTTCAACTTATATATATATATATATATATATATATATATATATATATATATATATATATATATATATATTATAGAAACCTAAAATTAAGAGTTGAAGAAATTAGCTAAAAGACGTGTAGCTATACAATTTGTGGGGGGGGGGGGGGGGTGGGGAGACCAAAAATCAAGGAATAGGAAATTAGAAAGTCATCCATGAACTTATATTGGTATTCGAAGTAAACCTTTGAAATTATTCAAAGATTTATTTAATTTCTTATCTTCATGGGAACTTCAAAGGTTCACTTGAATTATTTAACTTAAATTTCTCATCATTATAGAACCCTATCTTTATGAGAACTTCAAAATTTACTTAGACTATAATTAGTAATTGTCTAAAAGCTTTGATAATTTTTAAACCAACTAGATTGTCACAAGGAAAAAACACTCAAGTGTGATAAGAAATGCCAATGGTAATGGCTCTCCAAAGGCTTTCTTCTATGGTCGACAAAGCTATTAAGTGTATCTACAATAATAGTAGCTTTTTCTATTACGTTGTTGAATTGTTTTTTTTATACTTCAATTTTTAATTTTGTTTTTCTCATCTATTTTAGCTCTTTTGCTTTGTTTGATAATAAATTTTAGTTGTTTGAATTCATCTTTTTCACCAAATAAAACTATTTATGAGAAAGAAAAGTGTGAGTTACTATAAGTCTAGAAGTTTGAGTTGTTTTATAAATGGCTTGAATGTATTTCAACATGAATTTTTGACTTCTCTAAGTGATATAACTAATTGTGAAAGAAGAACATCTGAGACATCCATCCCTTTTTTTTCTTATTTTACTTCCTCTTTGTCTGATGGTTGAGATTTAACTTTCGAAAAGAATGCACTACTGTAATGCATTGATGGGCTTGTCTAAACTAAGGTAGGAGAATCTTTTTCGCTCTTTGACTTTCAAAAAGTGCATGGACATATTGAGGTTGCATTAAAAGAAGGATTTTTGGATCTTAATCTATTGCTACCTGTTTAGAAATTTCTAAGGATAGGTAGTTAGAAAATTTTTTAACCTTTCTTTACCATTTTGTATAACATTGAAAAAACTTTAACTATTTGAGTGTGCTCCTAAAGCTAAAAGATTACTGTGCAAGTTCCAAGAAGCAAAGAGAAATGTGAATGCTTTTTCTCCTACATCCAAAAAGCAGATTGGAAGAGAAAGTCTTTTGAGTGGACTGCAACTATTATGTTTGAGAATCTTTTATATTTTTAAGAACCACTTACGTTTTTAGTTAGATTTACAAAATATTACCATTTTTTAGATCATTAATTTTCACTTGTTTTTGTAAAGTTCCAACAATCTCTGTAAGTTTATATTTGGTATTCAAGCTTCCATTATTCACAGGAGGGGCAGCTTTGCACATAAGTAAGTATTTTTGAACTACCTTTTCTTTGTAAGTCTGTACATGTCACACAAGAAGTTTCTACTTACTTGATACATGCGTAATGTAAATAGGCTTCTTTGTATGTTGTATTTTCTTTATGTCTTTTCATATAATAAAAAGATTTGTGTGTCATGTAGTGTACATTTTTAACTTGAACCATCAAAGATTATGTTTATCGTTACTGCATCGTCAGATTCCACAATTAAACTCTGTAGTATATCTATATAAACTACAAAAGTACTTTTTTTCCATACTAAATGCAGATAAAGGAAATAATAGCTATAAAATTTATTATTAAGAATTGACAGCCATATAAAATAAGCAAACATTATGAAGGAATGAGTGAGAAAAATGATATTTGTATGAAAGAAAATCCGCAGAATAGAAAAGGGAAGAAAGGTTGCAATGTCGCATGAAGCATACAGACAAATGTCACAAGAAAAAAAAAGATGAAATATTATGTTGCAGATATAATGCTTATTGGAACCAACCACTAGGGAAAAAGGAAGAGTTCTTGCAATGTGCTAGAAATCTTACTACCATCAAAAAAGAAGTAGAAGTTCAACTCCTAGAATTAAGCATTTTTTATAACTAAGAAGAAATAAACTTGTTTGATGATGATGAAGAAATAAACTTATTTATAGCATTAAGCATTTTTTACAGGTTGTGCAAGTAATGAAAGCACTAATCAAACTCTAGGCCCTTCATCGTGCATTGTGAAAGTTCAAGTATGATGCTTCATAACAAAATTGTAGAAAGTCATGCAAGAATTTAAGATTTCTATTAATGCAACATGCACGTAAGTTTTGATTCAATTAATAGTTTATTTATGATATATTTATACAATGATATATGCTTCCTTCATATTCAAACCAAAGTATTTTGTTAAATTTTTTTTCGTTAACGTTATTTATATAATATTTCAGATAAGATGATTCATTATACTTCTAACCAAAATGCACAACCACCATCATCTAGGATACATTCTTTATAATCATATTATAATTTCATTTGATATAACATTATTATTCTAGCTAGAAAAAAATGATATAGAATGATCATTCCTAATCAACAAAATTTTCATCTATAGCAATCTAGAAAGTAAATATTCCTACCTGTAATAATATGAGACAACCTGTTCAAAATGTATTTTGCGTACCAATTGTACCTAATTGCAAATATTATGGTGCAAAGAAATTTCATGCTGAACCTCTAAGATTTTGTTGAGTAGAAGAAGAAATATCCTTGGTTTTAAATCCTATGCCTTGTGATCTTGCAAAATTATATGTGAGTGATGATGCTGAAACTAAAGATTTCATAAAACTTGTGTGATCCTACAACAACCATTTTGCATTCACCACATTCTCAACAAAGTACGACCCTAAAATGATAAAGAATACAAGAGGATTTTATACATTTAAGATACGGGCAAGTTTATCATTTCTTACAAGATCTAATTAGTGAAAACAACAAACCAACTGGAATTCGATTATATTTTTTTGATCTTGAAGCTGAATTGAACAAAAGAGTTGAAATTTGTCCTCAATTCTAGCCTAGAACTATCATATTATTGATCAAAATCTTGAAAAAAAATCCCTATGCAGTATTCTTCAAGAGCTTACATGAAACGTCACACCTTCAGAATTGTGGCATAGTACTTAACAAATTTTCAGGTCTTGAACAAAGACTTTATAATGTCCCATCTTTATAGATGATATTGCAATATTGACAAAATCTGATCAACAAAATGTAGAGAAAACATGTTACATAGAAGTTTACACATACTCCAACTCAACTAACGAAATGTACCATACTTACAATTGTTATGATCCACTATAATAAACATTACTATTCCCAAATGGAGTGTGGTTGGCATCATAATATAGAACAAGTCTATTCTAGATGAAGAGATCAATCAGAAACATTCTATGATTCCAACAATATTAATGATATAACTAGAATGAATTTAGCTTTAGAACTTTTGGAAACTGAAAATGAAAGTAAGTACCTTTTAATACTTAACATAATTATATATATTTCTGATCTTACCATTCTATATTTAAATTGTACAATATTTTTCCAGTCTGCAGGAATAAATCAAGGCAAAACAAAAAAGACTAGAGTTATCCATCGAGAATACTGCTTTTACAAATTACAAATAATGGAAAATGACAAATCAATGCTTCTTCACTGTGGCAAATTTCTCCAACAATATATCATTGATATGTACCTCAAAATAGAAACAGAAAGATTAGAATTGCATATAAACAAACAAAAGAATATAAGAAGCGAATTATACCAAGGACTCATTGATTCTATCTCTATTAGAGAAGTAAAAGCATCTAATGTTGGGAAGAAAAGCATATTGCAAGCATCATTTGTGGGAGGACCAAAAGACATGTGTGAAAGCTACATTTATGCTATGGATTTAGTTCAACATTTTGGAAAACCATATATTTTTCTTATTGTCACTGTAATCCAATGTGGCATAAAATTCAAGATAATCCATTACCATTAGAATTATCAAAAAATCATCTAGATTTATTATGTAGGGTTTTTAAAGCAAAATTAGGATTACTTAAATATGAAATCATGAAGAGACATGTTCTTGGTGAAGTTTTTGCACGTGTATATGTTATAGAATTTCAAAAAAGAAAATTACAACATGCTCATTTTTTATTGATTATGCAACCTGGTTCAAACCCAGTAAGTGCAAAAGCTCATGATAGATTAGTATGTGCTGAAATTCCTAACAAAACAAATAAATAAATATCTTCATTTGGTTGTCAAACATATGATGCATGGACCTTGTGGTCAATATAATCCACAGAAACCTTGTATGAAAGATTGTAGATGCAATAATCACTATCCTAATGATTTTTCTGATTATACTATACATAGCGGAGATGGTTACCCTTTTTGTAGAAGATGAAATGATGGTATAACTATCAAAGTTATAGGTAAAGTTTTAGATAAACATTGAGTTGTTTCATATAATCCATACTTATTATCTTTGTTTGATTGTCACATTAATATTGAAATTTCATCAACTATCAAATTTGTAAAATATCTATACAAGTATGTGTATAAAGGACTTGATAAGGTGAGCTATTTGGAGATTGTATGGTTTTATTCTTAGTGAGATGAATCCAACAATTATGACTTTACAGATTCACTTACCTAACAATCATCCTATTATATTTCATAGGAGTTCTTATGTTAGAACTATATTGAGAAATTCACAAATATTATGAACAATGTTGACACAATATTTTTCATGAACAGAACAAATGCAAGGGGACTACGCAACTAAAATGTCTTTACAAAGAATTCCCATAACTTTTTTTGGTCACAAAGTGATCGAGTCTAGATAGAACGAAAGAAATGTGCAATTATTTCTAGAACGGTAACAGTATCACCAACAGAAAGAGAAAGGAACAACTTAAGATTATTATTATCACATGTTAGAGGAACAACATCCTTTAAAGATTTGCTAATAGTAGACAAAATACTCCACATATTTTTCAGAGATGTAACTTATGAAAGAGGTTTCCTATACTTTGAATTTGATATTGAAGTTTACCTTGAAGAAGCTATTGCTTTTCAAATGCTTGCAACATTACATCATTTATTTGCTACTATCTTGGTCTTTTGTGCTCCTTCAAATCCATAATGATTTTGGGATAAATTTCAAAATTCACTTAGCAAAGGCCTTCTCCATCCACAATTAATTACGGGTTATCATGGGAACAAATCAAGCATCAAGTACTACAACTTATAGATTACTTTTTATAGTCAATGGGCAAGTCTATTAATGACTATGTTTTGGTCCCATACACCATCTAAGTACCATTTGAAGAAAGATTAATGAGAGAGATAAGATTGGCAAAAAAATATACAAATTTCTAAAGAAGACATACTGAACAAATCAAGATTGAATGTAGGACAATGAATTTCTTTCAAATAAACATATTCTGCAACATGCAAGAAAAAGGAATTAGTTTTTTTATTGATAGACCTGGGGGTATTGGGAAAATATTTTTATATAAGATTCCATTGGCAACCATTAGATCAACTGGATATATTGCAATAGCTATAGCAACTTCTGGTGTAGTAGCATCCTTATTGCTCGGTGGCAGATTAACACACTTAAGATTTAAAATTCCTTTGAATGTTTCAGAAACTAATGGATCTCAATTAAGCAAACAAAGTAGTGTCACAAGGTTAATAAGAGAAGCGAAGTTGATTTTATGGGATGAAACTTCAATGGTAATAAACAAGCATTTGAAAGCTTCAATCTTTTATTGTAATATATTCTTGGTAGCAATGAATTATTTGGAAAAAAAAGTTATAGTTTTTGGTGGTGATTTTTGACAAGTGCTACTACTTGTGCCCAAGGCTACAAAAGAAGAAGTTATAGAAAGTAGTTTATTGACATCTTAAATATGGCAAAAATTGCACAAACTAAAGTTGACAGAAAATATAAGAGCTATTGAAAACCTGATATTCACTGAATACCTATTAAGGATAGGAGATAGAACTAAACCTATGGATTCAGAAAGTAATATCAGTCTTCAAAGAAAATGATTCTACCATTCATTAACAATGAAACTTCTTTGCTGTAACTCATAAATTTTGTCTTCCCAAATACATCACTTTTTCAAACAAATCAGAAGAAAATTATGAAAAGAGCTTCATTGACACCAAGCAACAATACAGTAGATGACACAAATGACTTAAATGATTGAAAGCTTTTTAGGAGAACTTATGGTATACACAAGTACAAACAGAGTAATAAACTTAGCACACCGAGTAGACTATGAGGATTTCTTAAGTAGTTTGGAACCATCTATTCTACCTCCTCACAAATTGAAGTTCAAGAAAAATTGTCCATTGATCCTATTCAGATATATTGATCCAAGAGAAGGTCTATGTAATGATACTAGATTGATTTGCAAACAGTTGAACGAACATGTCATCCATGTTGAAATAGCTATTAGGGAATAGCAAAAGAATGTTGTTATCTTTGATCCAATAACCTTTGAATCATCAAATCGTCACAAACATGGTATCCCGTTTAATCACACACAGTTACCAATAAAATTGTGCTTTGCAATGGCAATCAACAAGGCACAAGGACAAACAGTCGATATTGTAATATATTTACGCGAACCAATTTTTGCTTCTGCTCACAGATAGCTCTATGTTGCTCTATCAAGAGCAAAACATCCTACATATATAAAAATACTTATTATCCTGCCAACATTTGAATAAACAAGGATATGAGTCACACAAGAAATATTGTCTTCCCTGAAGTATTTCAATTGGCACAAGTAACTAAATAAATTGGGTAAAAATATTAGTTAAGTTTATCTTCATTCAACATATATTACATATATTTTGTTCACATACTCCATAGCATGTATTATATACTTTGTATATTGTTCAATACTATGCATCATGTAATATACATGTCAAAATCATGAAATTTTACTACATTTCTTCTTTATGCTTATATGTTAAATATTTATATTTAATTATAACACTCCATCGTCTTCCATCTCAATTTCAGATTATGAAGACAATTCTACCAATAAAATCTATTATTCCAAGTATGAAAAGTTGGACAACAAAAGTTAGGGTACAAGAAAAAATGCAAGTCCAATGTTCAATCAAGTCTCCAAGGAAAGTTTACCAAAGAATGATCCTAGTTGATGATGAGGTGATCACACTCTTTTTTCCCATCAAAAACTGCTAAAACCTACACATTCATCAAATTCAAAGGATAGCTCTTTTAATGCTATAGGGTACAAGAGTAATTGGAGTCCTATTTGATAGACCGATTAGCTTATATTGGAAGAAATTTGAGCCATTCAAAAGCTGCTACATATCTAATGCAATAATTGAACCAGTCAAAAGAAAACAAATAACTTCATAATTGATGGCATCATTATACAATGGATCATCTATGGTCGATCCATTGTTGCAGAGGCACTAGCCAATATGCTAGAATCATTTACAAGTGACATACAATTTAGACCATTCAAAAATATCCCACTATATGTAGAACAAATAAAGCATAGGTAAGATTATAAACATCGAATTTAAGCAACAATGTTATGATCCAATTCCCAAATTATGTGTAATTGTTCCTAACCTATTTCTCTTTATTAACTATGAAGATGTCCTTACAATTGTCTTAACTATTTTACAAATCAAGGAAGCACGTTACGAAATGGATTGGAAAGAGACATTATGCTTATAATGGAAAGTATGATACCATCTAAACTTTTAACATTCTTAATCATATATTATGTTTTACGTTTGCAATACATTCATCATTTAAACCTCAAATTACAGATTGCTACCAATAAAAATAGCCCTATGGAACCAATTTGCTAAAGTTGAAGGTCAAAAATTAAAACAAATCAATGGAACCTTACCATATATGTTATAGGAGATTTGGAGAGGGCTTACGACACATAATATCTAACATGCCTAATCCCAATTTTACTTTCTTTTATCTCAAGCTTGAATCTTCTAACTCAATATACTTTAACCATCAACATAAATCCACCTATCACATAAGTAAGGCAACTCAAAGTATGGTAAGATTAACCAAATACAAATACATTATAACTAACATATACAATATCTGAATAATAGTCTTTATAGGTTTCTATATTAAAATATCAAAAAAAATAACAAAAAAAATGCTAAGAGAGAAGCTCTAAATGCAACATATAAGGACTTCAACTCAATATTGCTCTTTCGACCTAATCAAAGGGTCACACCAACTGTAGAAATACATCCTACTGAAAATATTAGTATTGTATATATTTTCATAGTGTATCATCTGAAAAAAGTTATCTATTATAATTCTACTATCTACCACACACAACTTCTATGGCTAAAAGCTTCAATAAATTTGACGAACATTCAAAATAAATTCTATGACCAAACTTGCAAACATTGTTTTACTAGTACTTCAGCTGAAGCATGACAGAGTTTCCCATGCATTTACTGTGGAGAAAATGCTATTGACCAAGGTAAAAAAAACTATTAAACTTTGTAGTTCATTAATATATACCACTCTATACTAAACAAATTTCACAATATAAAAAATCTTTATCAATCTTCTTCTTTATACTATATACATATATATACATTTGGCATAGAGATGTATGATGGATCGGTACATTAATAGTCATTGCATTTAAGCATACTACTAAGACACTTATACTAGTGAATGTTGTGCAAGTTATGGAACTGAATAACCAAGTATAGTAATTATTTTAAGTAAAATTTAAAATTTATTTCTCTTACTAGTAACTTATTGACTACAAACACATATAAATATGCTAATTCAAAATTTTATCATGCAAAATGTTCCACTACCCTTGAACGCTACTTACAATCTAAAAGGCAAAATTTACATGGTACAAGTATGACCAACAAAAACATATGGTGGATCAAGCAAGTAAAGATATATTTTACAGCCTTTCTTTGAGGCAACAAAACTCATTGATATAAGACCAATACTATTGGAAAATAGCAAAGCTGAAAGCAATACTTCTGACGAAGGTAAAATTCAACCAATAAAGCACCAAAATTTCACCCTTAAAACTTTATTTAAATTCATTACAGCTTTTCCAATAACCAAGTATAGTAATTATTTTAAGTAAAATTTAAAATTTATTTCTCTTATCAGTAACTTATTGACTACAAACACATATAAATATGCTAATTCAAAATTTTATCATGCAAAATGTTCCACTACCCTTGAACGCTACTTACAATCTAAAAGGCAAAATTTACATGGTACAAGTATGACCAACAAAAACATATGGTGGATCAAGCAAGTAAAGATATATTTTACAGTCTTTCTTTGAGGCAACAAAACTCATTGATATAAGACCAATACTATTGGAAAATAGCAAAGCTGAAAGCAACACTTCTGACGAAGGTAAAATTCAACCAATAAAGCACCAAAATTTCACCCTTAAAACTTTATTTAAATTCATTACATCATTTCCAATACCATATAAATATTGCTGTCCATTTCCAAATAGGTATTAAAACAAGTGAATCAACTTAGAAATCCTTACTCCTAAAGATAGAAAAATCAGATCAAGAAAGCATCAATACTAGCAGTGAATCAACTCATATCAGTGCAGCAAAGAAGACAAAACTTGACTAATGAATTGAACAAGTAATGAAATCTCTTTCGGCAAATCATCTTATCTTTTGACTTTGTAAATAACATGACAGATAGGTACATCAGTCTATCTCGATCATGTACCAAAAAAATTGCAATTAACATCTTTTGTACAAGTTCAAACTTTATTTTGACTATTATCTATAAAAGTAGATGTTAAAGCCAAAAACATTAAGCTGCACATGAAGACAATACTATTTGCTTTCTTGTGTTGCACTTTTAGATTCTATGCTTGCCATAATACAGTAACATACACCATTTAATTCCTTTGAAGATAGTATGCCACATGCACATGGTTTTTGAAAGACCTAAGATGTGGTGAATTAGATCTTTGACTGATTTTTTAAATATGCTTGCCATAATACAGTAACATACACCATTTAATTCTTTCATGTTTTGAAAACTTTGTTTGAGACGACTTAACTTCCAAATATTTATGAAACCTTGATAGAGAGTAGTTGAAAGAATAATAGCACTTTAATGTGACAATAATAAATGCCAACAACTGTCAAAGGAAATTGAGTAGGATCAATAAATAGAGACTTAAAGTAAAACACACGAAGAACACAATCAATTTATAGTGGTTTGATCTGTTCAAGATCTATAACTACTACCTTGAGCCCACACTCAAAGATTTCAACCAAATCAACTAAAATTAGAATCCACATAAGTACACAAGAGGTTCAACTACAAGGGTTTTACTCCACAATCTCTTTTGCAAATCAATAATCAATGTTCATCCTTTTATGTCTTCAAGATAACCTTGAATTAACAAAAAGATAAGAAGATAAGAAAAAAGTTTACCAACAATTTGGTGGATAATCACAAATGTTAGCCCAACTTCGTTTTTGCTTTTGGAACCTTGAATAATTAAAACCTTTCAAAACTCATAATCAAGTTAGAAAAGGTTTTGTGCTACCACTTGTATTGCTTAGGCTCCGAATGCAAGGAGTGTGAGGTTTACAAGATATATCTATTAAGCAAAAGCAAACATATAATAAAATGTCTTCAAAGCCTTCAATTTCTTATACATACTCTTCATTCTTCAACCATTTGAACTCATTTGAGAGCCAATAGAGTTCACCTTGAACAGTTATGGTAGGCTAAAGGAAACATTCACATTCAGTAATATAACTCTATTGCAACGGAGATCTAATAGTGGAATCTAGATAGAATGAAGACCGTCGACATTTAGTACCCATTTTTTATGGGTTCTTCGATTCAAATCCAATTTTAGCATATTCTCTTCACACCGACCCGACAACAATAATTTTGGATAATAAAGAAAATAGGATCACAAACCCATATCTCTGTGCTAGCTCGACTATCTAACTAGTTGATGTAGAATTATTAATGTTTCAGTGGGGGAAGTAGCTGAATATTCTACTGAATCTGATTTACTCAGAAATTACTAATATAATTAGCGCTTGAGAAAGTAATGGAATGCAAATCAAGGGATCGTAAAATATTACAGTCCATATATATTTTATTGTACAAAATAATATTATTTATATAAATTTAAAATATATTTATACAATTTTAAAATCTATATCCTTACGTAGTATGGGCCAGACCACTAGTTAAGCTAATAATCATTTTCTATTCCATTCTTTTCTTTTACATACATACTATATACAGTTATTTTTTGGACTAGATATAGTAAGAAAACTAATTATTTTAAAATAAAAATTCTCTCACCTCTCTCCCTCTATCTCTCACCAAATAATAAAATTGATAGATAATGCATCAAATTAGTCGAAGCAATGCAATGGGTAGTGATCGTACAAAGGATTCTCTCGATTTTAAGGTAAAAACTTTCAAAAATCATTAATCCTTCACCACATTGCATATTTTTTAAAAAAAATTTGCATGAGTTATACCACATATGGGTGGAACTTAGGAGTAAGTTTTGCCGAATCTAAGCAAGTTCAAGTTTCGTCCATATGCGACAGAACTCATACCTGAATTTTTTAAGTTTCTATTTAAATATTATTTACTAAAGGTTATTAATAAAATTATTTATGTATTTTGTATATTTTATTACAATGTAATTGTCGAGCTAAATTTGTAGCCACTGTCTTAATCATTTGCATCAATAATCTATTTATTTTTTTGTAATGTCGTAAACTCAACATATGAATTGCAGAAGCACGAAAAAGGCTACAAAATACGGTTTCACCGAGTGCTTTATAGGGATGATCAAGAGCCATCATCATCGAAAGATTCTTTTGAAGAATTCCTAGATCTTGATAAAGTTGATGATCTGAGTCATTTTTTGGGAACACATGATTTATTTTTGAGTAAGCAAGAGTAGATAACTTGGGTGAAGACAATGGTATTGCAGGTGAAGACCTTGTTGATAATTGCTCATTTGAAATGAGAAGATAGAAATGGCAATGGATTTATTGAGCTTAGATGTGGGAGGTGTGAAGCTTACCTAAAATTTATTTTTGTGCCCAAGGATGAGACAATAGCAAATGAGAACTAGGCCGAAAGCCCAATGGTACGAAGAAGTATCATATCCGTTGAAATTAAAGGGTAAATAGCATTATGAGGATGCGTGGACTTTTGCAATAATATGCGACAAACACAATCACAAGTTAGGAAAGGCCCACCACAGTCATGCGTTAGCAGAAAGAATGACGGATCAAGAACAGGAATTAATAGAATAAATGAGTAAATGTCACATTAAACCGAAGTATATATTAGATCACTTGAAGCAGAAGAACCCAAAAAGTGTCGTCAAGTTTGTTATTTGATAATATATTAATCATGCTTCTTACCGGTCCATGTATGTATTTGTATTAACATATATTGATGGTATATTTAACATTTCTTGTTGGTTGACACAGGCCAAAGACTTCGTACAATGCTAGAAAAAAGTTAAGGTGGCAAGTACAGAAGGTCAGACAGTGATTTAATAACCTTCAAATTGTTCATTGACCATGGATATATTCATTGACACAGAATGGAGCCAAGAGCTTAAATTTAAGTAATTGTATGTTCGCTCACCCAGATTCATGCGCACTTGCTCGTGTGTATCCATTTGTATTGATAATGGATACCACATACAAAAGTGTATCCATTTCTATTGATAATGGATACCACATACAAAACTAATTGGTACATTATATTACTAATGTAAAATTATCTTATTTTAATTATATGTGATGTTACGCCATTAAAAAAATAACACCAAAATTGGTACGTATTCTTGTGTCTCATAGTTCATTTGAAATAGGTACAACATGTCGTACCTAGAGATTGTCAGTATTATGTGGGGGTTAGTGGCACTTGGATGAACCATGAGCAAACGAACAATTATTGATGGGTGTTGTAGTGCGTTTAGACTATCTTCAATAAAGTTCACCCTCCCACGTTATCATGACTGATCGTGAGCCCGAGCTGATATGGGTTATGACCGACGCCTTCCATAATTCTGAACATATGTTATGCAGGTGGCACATTTCTAAAAACGTTGAGCATCAATGCTATAAAATGTAGAAAAGTTTTAGAACAGTTTGTGGAGAAAGTTGATTGATTCTCTTACAAAGAGGATTACCATATTAATTATTCAAATATGCAGTCATCCTAGTCACAATTCCAGAATATATTTGGGATTAGTTTGTTCACATCTGGATAGAGCAGATCTTACACTTTGGAATGGAAACGACAAAATGTGCCTAGAGCTCTCACTCAACTATGAAGTCTTATGTCAGGATAGCTTTTGGTGCATTTGATATCATTGGTCGAAGGTTTATTATATGATCAAGACTTAAATTGCAGAGATTAGGGGTACATCAGAGTATTGTGGGTTTGTCAACAAGTACTGGATCCATTTGCATTCCATTTTGGGTTCCTAGTGCTATAGAGTAACACAAAAATGCAACAAATAATCTTTTTTGGTTAATGATTTGCATCCCTAAACTTCTCGATACCTGTCTCACAGTATCTCAATCATTCTTCACCGCATCTTTATGATAACCAGTGAGAAATTGAAGACTTTGTAAAGTTGATGATGGAACAACACCGACTATTTGCGATTCAGATGAGCCAGATGTTTTTTTTTTCAAATACAATGGTCTTCAAGAACAGGCCATCCGGGTGACAAATGGACTACTGAAGAGGGACTCGACCAAAAGGAATAAATCTCATTGGCAGTACATCCAGATTTCTCACAACGTCTTCAAGTGCTCGTCTAGTAGTAGTAGTTCTCAAGGCCAGGACGACCATTCATCAAGTGGGTCCAAAGAGCGCAGCGATTCTAGAGGGCAAGGGTGTCAAGTGGTCGTGGTTTTGATTCCTCTACAGGTGCTTCTGCTTGTGGAGATATGGGAAACACCATCTTTTCCATGGGGGGCCAATTTTCTTTATTTATTGTACCCTTTATATCTGACTAGGTTAATGTTAGGATGGATATGAATTGTGCATTCTAATACATCACCTATTTGCAATACTAGAGTACAGATACGTGGTTCCATGCTGACAAGAGTTATGGCAAGAGGTTCACAATCGTTCTGCGTTGTACGAGGGTATCATTGGAGGGGCCCTATGGTATCATGTCACTGTTACACCAATTGGAACACTAGAAGCCCTACCTCCGTTGACAGGTGGCTCACAATACCTAAAATGGGTTGGGTAATAGCGATAACCTACAATGCAACATTTGTTTATTTATCTCGGTCATAGTCCCATATGTATATCCCTCTTGATTCACAATTTGACAGCACAAATACAATTATAGTGATTGACTTACTATAGGATGCTGATCATTTTAATTGATTGTAGTGCATAATGTAAAATTAATTAAAATATTTAATAACTTTTAAATAACTATTATTATCATATTTTTTGGTAATTGTATAGTTTTGAATAGAGAGTGTATTTTCAGTGCTAGACGTGCAGCCCTTGTGGATTCACTACAGACAAGCCTCGATCGTTGGATAGGACGATTGTTAGAAATCAGAATTGTACGTTGGCGTACGCTTGCAAAAATATGAATAAATTTGTTGCTAATGTATCAATTGTCCACAACTATTACAACTTTAATTTGTCATTTGCATTATAATTAATATACCACTTATGTACGTTATTTCTTAATAATATTTAACAAACAAAATTATTTTTAAATAAATATTAATTGACTGAATTTTAGGGGTCGAAACTCCACATAAAGTTCCACCACATCATGGTAGAACTCCATGTCTAGTTTCACCAATTCATGTCAGAATTGGACATGGAGTTTCACTACGTTGAGTTTCACTCCCTCAATTCTCAAATAAATTATTAAATGTGCTTGAATATTGATGATTTTCAAAGTTTTTTGCCTTAAAAAATTGTTAGTTATTGCAATATTATTTGTTGAATTTGCACTTTAAGAGAAGAAAGGGAGAGAGAGAAAAGAACGCGTATCTTTAAGAATTCTATATGTTTAAAAAACCATATATTGTGTCTCTCTTTTTTTATTCGGGAGAGTGGAGGTGTGGAATTCAGAAGAATGCCAGCAAGGCATCGACGAGGCGTCTTTGTTTTTCCACAATGGAAAAAGAAAAACTTAAAATGATGGTACGAATAATTAGAATTACAGTAATTAAAATAAAGCAAAATAAAAAAAAGCTAACAAACAAACAGAGACTAACTTACTATTCTCTCTCTCTCTCTCTCTCTCTCTCTCTCTGTCAAGGAGGAAAATGCTGTGTGGAGACGGACAGCAGCAGTTGTCAGATTAGGGTTATATATATACGTATATATTCTTATGTATGTACATATATGCTGCAAACAACTTCTGAGAAGTCTGAGTAAATTTGCAGATCAAAATTCTGTATTGGTTAAAGGTGAAAGACCAGTACCTGATGGTATGGAAGCTTCTTTTTTTTTTTTTTTTTGCTAAATATGGTATGGAAGCTTCAGTTCTTGGATTGCATGTTCTTGTTTTCTTTTCTTCTTTTTTGTTTTCTAAAATATATGTATATATAACCGAAAAATTAAATTGTACTTATATACAATTTTCTTTTTATTTCTTGTGATTTTGTATTAAAGAGTGTCTAATTGAGGTTAACTTTGTATTCTTGTATTGGAAAGATGATGATGTGAATTATCCTCCTTTTCTTGCTAAAGAACGAATTGAAAGCAAAGTTATTCTTCTTGTTTTGGTGAATATTTTTATCTTTTTGTTGATGGGCTTAATATATAATTTTTCTCATAGGTACAATAAAGATCCGATTTTTAGGAGATTGGTGTTCTTTTTCTGATTCCAATTGCAGATTTTTGGAGGTTCACGGTGATAGGTTGTTGTTAATCTTCCTGAGGTTTAGGATTTCATACTACCTTTTTTTTTATCCAGTTGTTAATTGAAGTGAAGTCCGAAGCTTAGGGTTTTGGATTAGTCTGTTGGCTCTGATTTGATTAAGTTTAATGTTAATAATTGCTTGATGCAATAAAGGAGTAAGAAGTTGTGAATATATTGGAAATTGAGAGTCTTAGAATGGAGGGAGAAACAATTAATGGTAATGGGTTATCATTGAATCCAACCAACGCGATGAAGGTTGAAGAAGATGAAGAAGAGTTCCGTAGCTGCTGTGAAGATGAGGATGAATTGAAGGAGAGGGAAGAGTCAATAAAGGAGTGTTCTAAGTCTGTTGACCTTGACGAATTTTCCTTGAAAATGTATTTCAAGGGTGTATCAGTATCCGGCCCTGGGGATTCTGATTGTAATTTATCTGGAATTGGGGTGGTTATGGAGAGGTCAGGTAATGCTGCTCCTATTAAAGTGCAGAAAAAGCTTGAATTTTCTGTCGAAGATTCTGTTGCAAATTATTTAGCTTTGATAGAAGGTCTGACAGAAGCTAAACAGTGCAACATCAATAAGGTGTTTGCTTTCACAGATTCTGAGGTCTTATTTGATCAGGTGAGAGATTTTCCTGACAATTTCTTGTTATTTCATTCTTTTCTCTCCTTTAATCTTGTTTGATTTAGCCTCACAGAGTTACTTGGCGACTGATTGTGTTTTGTACACTTTTTGTCTGGAATATTTTGAATTGGAAGTATAATATGTCTCAGAATCATTCCTAGCTTTACTCTGGAAACCTTTGTCCCTTTTGGGATTCATATGTGAAGTATAAGATTTCTCAAGGATTTCTTGTATCTAAATCTGATTTACTTGTAGACGAAATGTACTGCTCTCCTTATGGATTTGGTTTACATTTGTAGCAAAACTGAAGCTTGATTGTAGTTCATTTGCCCCGTTTCCTTTGAAAATAGTCTCAGTTTGTTTGATGGAAGCAGTTGTTATATGAACTGTTATAGTCTCTTAATAGTTTTTCTTCAAAGTGTTACCTTTAAGGAAAAAGAGTTTTCCATATTTCATCTTCACAAATAAAAGAATTCACTATCTGATTTTTAGTACTATATTTTGAATTTTCCATCAGATTATGCATGGAAAGAGAGTTGATGATCAACTTCTAATGGCGTTGCGGGAGAGGATCCTTGAGCATGCCAACAATCTGGAAGCATTTACTCTTAACATTGTCCCTAGCGTGGATCTTCAAAGGGCAGTTGAGTTAGCTCAAGTAGCAATTGGGTTAATCTCTTTTCCTATTGAGGCAGATAAATCTTCTGAAAATTGCTCAATATGCTGTGATGAGAAGCTTTCTTCAATGATGATCACGATGAAATGTTCCCACAGATTCTGTGCTCACTGCATGAAGACATATGTCGAGGGCAAAGTACAATCCACTCAAGTCCCTATTAGATGCCCTCAACTAAGGTGCAAATACTACCTTTCAGCTTCTGAATGCAAATTGCTTCTTCCTGTTATCTCCTATAATTCTTTGGAGAAAGCCCTTCAAGAAGCTAGTGTCCTTAAGTCGGATAAAATTTATTGTCCTTATCCCAATTGTTCAGTTATGCTTGATCCTTGTGAGTGCCTGTCATCAAGGGCAAGTTCATCAAGTCACTTAGACAATAGTTGTGTAGAGTGTCCAGCTTGTCAGAGGTTTATCTGTGTGCATTGTGAGGTCCCCTGGCACTCGTCAATGACTTGCGAAGAGTATCAGAATCTTCCGCCAGAGGAGAGGGATGCAAGTGATATTACTTTACGTTGTCTGGCTCGTAACAGAAGGTGGAGACGCTGCCAGGAGTGCCGTTGGATGATTGAGCTGACTCATGGTTGCTATCATATGACATGCCGGTAAGATTAATTTCTTTCTGATCTCTTTGCAGTCTCATGAGAAAAGATTTTGTTGCCTTTCCTTAAGTAGAGTAATTAAATTTAAGTGAAGGCTTTACAGTTTAGGTTAGAGGCCTTAAGTGTCTGGTAGAGAACAATAAAGCTGACCTGGTTCACAGTCCTTGCATTTTGAACTAAAACTGTTGCTATGCTGTGCGTGATTCTTGCTTATTTTTGCTACTTCTTGTTACTCATCTTCTGTTTCATTTTGGTTCTGAAAGTCATGGCTTGTCATTTTTAAACTTGTCTTGTTGGCACTTCCTAATAATTTGCCAAGCGAAAATGATTTGTTTAGGATGAATAAGTCTCAATCATCTTAAGGAGTAGGAAGCTCACAGACATCTGATTAATATTTGCTCTCCTATAAGAACAATTCATTCCAGCTTTATCTAGAAAGCAAACTTGATCTCTCAATCTTTCAGATTGTGCATTGAACCAAGGAACCCAACTAAATTGTCAGACTTTGTATGAAAATACCTTCACTCTAGTGGTCCGAATAAGTAAATGTCAGCTCTTTCCCAACCGTTCTGAACTGAGGAGCAGGAACAGAATGTTAAACATTCTACTGGAACAAACCCTTAAATTAGGATACATTGAATACTGGCTATATAGTATGATAGGAATGTTATCCTTACCTACAAGGAGGGAATGTTGGAGGAAGCTTAGTGATTCTAGTCAAGTCATGATCAGATAGAAAAATTAAGTTTCATTTATGACTAATAGGAACACTTTAATGATTCACTTGAGGCACTATGTAATTTTAAAATGTCATAATGGGCATAATGGTTAGATATAATTAAAAAAGCAAGTATGTAGCACACAATCGAAAAGGGGATAAAAAAGAAAAGGAAGAAAAAGGAAAGAACTTCAATGTTTTCCTACACGAACTGAGACATGTTCAATAATTTAGTTTTACACTCTGAAACATATTCTGACTTTAGATCTTAGTTATTAGCTTTTGAGATTCATGTTGTATTCTGTAGGATCATTGGAGCCCCTCTTCTTTAGACACATAGCAGCGTTAGCATAATATTGTTACCTATAAGAGCACATTGCCTGCCTTTTGTATAAATTACAAGCTTTAGTAAGAATACAGTCTGCTTGTTTGCATATGACTAAATGAAAAGTTTTGCTGGTAGATTGTAACTCTTTAAAAAACCGACTAATTTGCTTTCTCATAACTGGAGTTCACAAAGGCGTGACTTTTTTCATCCACCTTCTGTCTAAGCTGCTGGCATTAGGGGTGTTCATTCGGTTATTCGGTTCGGTTTCGGTGGGATAATTCAGTTTTCGGTTCGGTTTTTTTTTGAAAATTTACAAAACCGAACCGAACCGAATTTTTCAAAAAGCCGAACCAAATCAGTTCAGTTCGATTAAAACCGAAATTGAAGAAAAGGGAAAAGAACGCATTTCGGTAATGCGTTCTTGAGATAATTTTATTTAAAAAAATTAATTTTTATCAAAGAACGCATTACCAAAATGCGTTCATATATAAATTTTTTTAAAATTCGGTTTTTCGGTTTGGTTTTCGATTTGAGAATAAAAATCGAAAAGCGAACCGAATTTAATTCCAACTCAAAAAACCAAACCGAACCGAATTAAAAAACCGAAAAACCGAACCAAAGGTTTATTTCAGTTCGGTTCGGTTTTTCGGATTGCACCAAATAATGAACACCCCAAGCTGGCATTGAATAGAGTTGCAATGCATTGGCTGGTTGAAATTTGGAAGGGAACTGAAGTACCATTTGTTTTTCGGGGTGCATGTCTTATGTGAATATTTAACTATCATTTGCCTTTATATGGCACTTTTGCTTACAAAAACCTCGAGAATACATGATCTTTGTTTAAACTATCAATTCTAGAAGGTACTTCATGAAAATTATGATTCAACTGGATAGAAACAGGATACACATTTTGTTTAATTGGTGCTATTGAATGGATTTTCTTTTATCCTACAACTTTGCAGCAAGAGGAGAGGCTTCAATTATGTGACTATGAATTCTTTCATTAAGTCATGAGAAATATGAGATCCTAATCATTGAGTTGCACTTTTTGCTCTATTACTTGATTACATTCTTGGTCTTATTCCTCAAATGTGTAAGCTCCTGTAGTATGTCTGATCCAATGCTAGTAAATGCAGCAAACATGAACCTGCTAATGCTGGGAGCTCAAATAGCGGCCGCTTAATGATTTATAATGTGGTTTAATGATGGTACTTCATTACATAGGACCTTAAACAAATCTAGAAAGGATCAACTCTGTTCTTAATGGGACATCTTGCACTAGTTCCTGTAATAGGTGCCAAAAACTTTTGTTTGACAAATGAGACCATGATCCATCCAAAAAAGAAAAAAAGAAAAAAGAGAGAAAAGAGACCGTGATTTATAAAGCCTTCTTTCCGTTTTAGTAAATATCAGTAGAACTAGACTGCCTCCTTTGCTAGTAGATAGCTGGACATCAATACAGAATATCTTTTGAAAAGATAGTGCCAGTTTTTTTGATGAGATTACTCTTTTTGCCTCGAAAAACCTTTGATGTGATTAAAAGATAATATCTTCCTTAGCTTTTAAGTTTTAGAGGGCTAAATTTTGTCCATGTGGTTGTGCAGCGTGCATTGCTTTCATGTACCCCAGCATTCCAGAAGGAATATGTGGTTTTCTCTTTGTGATAGTTATAGCTGTTCAGAGCAGGCTAAAGAGTTCCCTAATATTTATTGGTTTCAATCTGCAATCATTCTTAATGGATAAGAGGAGATTCATTAACTGCATCGTTGAACCATGAGCCGACATATGGCTACTTGTTAAATATAATAGAGCATCAGTAGAAACTTGTTATGCTGTGTTATTCCTAGTCTGAAATGGCTGGAGTGATTTTATTCATTGGAATTAGATGTTTATGCTTATCAATAAAAGATTTCCCTTCTTACTGGCAGGTGTGGGCATGAGTTCTGTTATTCTTGTGGGGCTGATTATAGGGATGGCCAACAGACATGTCAATGTGCATTTTGGGATGAAGATTATTCTGAGAACGTGGCAACTCATCCTACAGAAGAATATGAACATTGGGCTTGGGACTCGTTTGACTCATTTCCTTTGGCAATGGATGCATATTCAGATCAAGAACGATCACAATTGGCACTAATACAGAGGTTTCTTGATGGGGGTTTCAGTTTAACTGACCACCAAACTTATCAATCCCCACAATGCTGTACAGATTCCTACGCTGATACTATGAAGGACCTCCATCAGCTTCCGTGGCTTGAGAGATTTGTTTCAGTCATAAGTGATAATTACTATGAAGACTATATTTAACGAGGTATTTGAACATTAATATCCAAGACCTCTGCGAGAAGCTAATTAACGATCCAACAGCGGTAGAGCATCTCACTCTTTGACACATCTGTTGCTTAGCTCATAGGGGCGTCTTTAGAGCTGTTATCTAGTATCCTGTGTTCAAGGAACTGTGATACTTGATTTCTTATTGTTAAAGGTTGAGTATCTGTGCATGATAAATAGCTTTCTCTGAAAAGACAGGGAAACTAAGAAGACAAATACAAAAGAAACATATTCTTAAAAATTAAAAGGCATTGGAAAATACATGTTTTACATAGCAAGGCTTTCTATTCTTTCTGAATACTCTAATTCTAGCTTGTCTTGGGAACAACCACTGTCGCGTGGAAGCTACAAGGGTTTTATTTATCGGTTTTTTTCCTTTCTGGGGTAGATATTTGTCAGTTAGTTTTGTGACTTGTTTGTTCCGAATTGTTCTGTTCGAGGAATAAACATCCTAAATTGATTGGAAAAATGAGGCTGTGAGTAATCTTTCGTGATTTCTATATACAGTTTTCTTTTGGACTATATGTAGTGTTACAAATTTTCATTTTCAAATTTCTCTTTCTCTCTCTTCCAACAATTCTCTCTAACATTTCTTTTAAAAATTCACACTTTTCATGCAAAAACACTTAAATTTTATCGCAATATAGCAATGAGCAAAGATTCTACGAAGGATTCTCTCGAGTTTGAGGTAAAAATCTATTACATTGTCTTTAAATTCATATTTTCTTAGTTTGTTGAATTTTTGCACGTTTACACTCGAGTGGCGGAAGTATCCGACAAATTTCGTCAGCTTCCGGCGAAATTCTTGGATTAATACCGTGAAGATCTGGCGAAATTCAGCCATTAATTTTGCCAGAATCTGGCGAAATTATTCCACAAATTTCGCCAGAAGCTGGCGAAATTCATCACAGTTTCGCCAGATTCTTATGATATAGTTTCAATCTTGTTTAATTTTTTTGTGTAGTTAGTTGTATTGTTGTATAATTTTATACTTGATAATTATATCATATGTTAGGTTACACATCGTAGATAACTTTATTGTTACGGTTCTTGATGTCTTAAAAATAACCAAGAGTCACGTAATATAGTAAATTTCGCCAGCTTCCGGCGAAATTCTTGGATTAATACCGTGAAGATCTGGCGAAATTCATCACAGCTGCTGTGATTTTTATGATATAGTTTCAATCTTGTTTAATTTTTTTTGTGTAGTTAGTTGTATTGTTGTATAATTTTATACTTGATAATTATATCATATGTTAGAGTTACGCATCGTAGATAACTTTATTATACTGTTTCTTGATGTCTTAAAAATAACCAAGAGTCACGTAATGTAGTAACTCGACATTGACTAGTGTGTTTTATGTATTGCAGGAAAACTGGAGAGGCCGGAAGACAAGATTTCATCGAGCACTCTACAGAGACGGTGAAGGCCCCTCCTCATCGTCATCAGATTCGTTATGTCGCCGACAGGGCGCAACTTCCTCATTTGCACTGCAGTTAGACATAACGATCTTCGATTTAAACAAATTGAAAGGAATGTTTGCTTATGTGTTTTTCCCTGAATAATTGTAATAGGTACAACATGCCATATTTGGAGATCGTAGGGTAACTCCCGACAGGCGCAACTTCCTCATCACGCGCTACTGATCGATGAATGAGCAAGCGATAGCTACGGATGGGTGCTTGAGTGCGTGAAATGGATATTTGACATCAATTGTCCTCCAAACGCTATCGTGAATCGATCGGGAGCTCAGGGTTGATGCAGCGTTGCGTGATACATTTCCTACTTCGATCACTTGTTATGTCGCCGACACATTTCGAAGAACGCTGAGCCGGATGCTACAAGGCATGTGGGGACAAGGCTGTTGCGGAACGCTTTTCCAAAAGCACGTGGAGACGTTTGGTTGATTCCAGTACGGACGCGGAGTTTCATATGCGCTATTCGAATATGCGATCGGCATGATCCACTTTCGGTAAGTTGATGAGTTACATAGATGAGACTTGGTTGGACCCGCATCGGGAACAATTTGTACGGGTTTGGACAGGACAGATCATGCACTTCGGGACTGAGACGACCAATCGGGCGGAGGCGCACATTCTCGCGACGAAATCGCACCTTGGGGACGGCGTCCCAGCTGCGTTCGATCATCGTATGGTCAAAAGTACATTCGATGATCGAGTCTCAGATATCGGAGATTAGAGAAACTCTCGAACAATGCCGTTACGTGGATAAGTACCACCTCAGCACGCACCCGATCCTGAATCCACTTTGTTACAAAGCAATACAGATCATACTAAACGAGTGGGACCGGGTCAAAAAGATTCGTCATGATACAAGTCTTTGTGGATGTTGGGTGCGGACCTCCCACGGGCTTCCTCGCGCTATGCAGATATCTGCCGCGTATGACCACGGGCCAGCCGTTTGTTGTTGATGACCTGCATCCGTTTTGGAGCGCACTGGACTTCTCGACGGTTGCATCGCAGTATTTGCAGCCGTTCTGGCGGGGATGTCGCTGGTACTGCGCCTCGCCGCACTCACTCTCTGTCTGGCAGATGCAGTAATAGGATGACGATCAGTGCAATCGACCGCCGCGGTCCCAAATCGGTCCCCAAGTCTTGCGATACACCGCTGCGTCGCTGATGAAGTATCCGTCATCTCGCAACACTTATTTAACAAAAAATACTATCGGTGATAATTAAATTAAACAATAATCAATCCAGTAAATAAATAAACGTATTTAAACTAATATTATTTAATACTAACTTAAGATAAATTAAATTATTAAAACTACGATAAATTAAAATTCACTGCAAAAATTCTACCAGTTCATGGCGGAATTATTGCTGGAATTTCGCCCGATGCATGGCGAATTCAGCAGAATTACGCCATGCACCGGCGAATTTGCAGCGTAAATTCGCCAGAATCTCGGCGAATCCCCGCATAGAATTCCGCCCGATTCTCGGCGGAATCGCAAGCATAGGAATTCCGCCGAAATCAGGGCGAATTCAACGGTAAATTCCGCCGTAAATCAGCGGAATTTACCTTCGAATTGTACTCGCTTTTGGGTACAGTCTGGCAGAAAAATTCCGCCGGATATCGGCGGAATTTTTCACTGGAGTTCCGCCAATTGTCTAGCGAATTCTTCGAAGAATTCCGCCACTTAGTTGGCGAAACTCTTGCAGGAAGAATTTAACACCAAAATCGGTCGTTTTTTGGCCGATTTTGATGTTTTTTTAACATTAAACAATGTAAATTAATGAATAGTTCGAAAAACTAACATTTTTACGCTAAAATTCGATGTCGTTTTTCGTAGATCTGAATTTTTCTCACTAAATGCTTCAGAGGATTTTGAAAATTTTTCGAAATTCAAATAAAACTATGAAAATTTTTCGCACTACATATAGTCCAAAAATAAACTACATATAGTAGTGGCCTAATCTTTTGTGATCAAGTACTCTTTTAAGGATTGGGATCTTGGATCTTCCATTTTGGTAATCTAGCTTTATTTTCGTTTCAATACTACTCATTAAGAAAATAGCAATTACTAAAAGATTAAAAATCATCGGCTTCTATTTTGACCGAAGTCCCGTTGGTTTTATGAGAAATTTTGCCAGTACAGTCATCAAACTATTTTATTTGTCTTTAATATTTAATTTTATCTTTTTTGGTCTCCAAATTATTTTCTTTCAAACTAGATGGTCTGAGTCACTTAATTCACAGTAAATTCTAGTTACTTTCTTCACACGCATTATACATGTAGCAGTTTATAAGGGTAAATAAGTTATTTTGATTTTTTTGGATGAATCCTAAATATCTTAAATCAAGAGAATTTGTTAAATAGATGCATGAACTTTTAATTATCACAGACCAATATTTCTAAATTTTGGGGAAATAAATCATCGTTTTTGAAATACCTAAGAGGGGGGTGAAATAGGTATTTGGCTAATTTTCGCAAACTTAAACCTTTTATGCGTTTATACCAAGAACAAGTTTAATGAGCTAATTAGAGATAATTGATAGCAAGGCAGTAATGAAAGTAATAGCAAAGAACTCAAAACAATTTATAGTGGTTCGATCCTCAAGATCTACATCCACTACCTTAAGCTCACACTTAAGGATTTCAACAAATCTACTAATTGCTCAGGTTTACAAATTACAAGAGAGGTTCACCAAACTATGGTTTTACACTCACAACCTCTTCTAGTAATGTTTACAATACAATGTTCACCAAAAACAATGGTTTTATATCTTAAACAACCTTGAATCACACTTTCAAGGATCACCCTTATCTAAAGGATTTTATGTTATCAAGATAACCTTGCTAAAGCTAGTAGAACTACAGAATATGATAAATAAATGAGAGTGTGTAGAAGTTACCACTTGATGGTAGATATTACACAAATTTGCACATTCACACTTTGATGTCTTTGGATTAATCAAATGAATGCACAAGACATAAGAGAGCTTAAGAAATGTTTGCTAAATGCTTTTGAATGCTTGGAGTTTTCAAGATTTTCAAGAGTTACAAAAGATTACACGTTTATGGCTTTTATAGAATTTGAAAATCAGTTAAAACGGTCATAAAACAGTTAGTAACGGCTAGTTTCAGAAAATTTGGACGACCGAATTTTTTTGCTGCGTCCGAATTTCTCTGGATGAATAGTAACCAAGCTGAGAACAAAAATTCGGACGACCGAATTTTTTGCTGCGTCCGAAAACTTCGTCCGAATTTTTTTGGAAGAACAGTGATCATGCTGAAGACCAAAAATTCGGACGACCGAATTTTTTGAAAGCATTTTCAAACTTTGTAAAATCATTTGAGATATAACTTCAATGGGTTTGAAAAACATTTGATATTTATAGAAAACTTATTTAACCATATATAAGCTTGAAAAACAAGAACATATGAAGTTTACTAACATATTTCATAAACAGATTCATTCAAAACCTTTTAAGATCATAAGATTCTTTTTATGCTCTCTTATGCATTCAATGATAACCAAGACATACAAGTGTAGAGTTTACATAGAAATTTACCTACAAGTTAAATGCACTCTACACTTCAAGTCTTCAATGCCTTTTGATCATCTTTAGAGCAACATTCTTCAAACTCCAAATACTTTGCTTAACTGAAGTTGTTCTTGAACTTTTGCTTCAAAGCAATGAGACTTCATACTTCTTTGTTTACAAATTCTATCACACAATATTCAAACATATTAGTCTTCATCAATATTTGTCATTTATCAAAACTACATGATTTGCTCTTAGGGCTAACAGTTTTGATAGACACGGTTATTGTGTCAATTATTTAGAAATAGTCATTTGTACTTTATTTTAATCGTTGGAAATTTTAGATCCAAATAATTTTCATACATTATAGAAAAACAACGTTCTTTTATATTTTCGTTCTTTCATTCACATCTTCTTTGATGCTCTCTCTCTCTTCTAGACTTTCTCTCACTCAGTGAAAAAGGTTTTGTTTCAAATATTTTATTTGGTTAACTACAAAAAAAAAAAGGAGGAAAGATGGTTAGGAAGAAGAAGCAAAAAGTTAGGAGAGAGAGAGAGAGAGAGAGAGAGAGAGAGATGTAGGCAAGAAAATGAAAATATAGATGTAGTTGCTTTTTTATAATATGCATAAGAGTTTTTTTTAATACAGAATTTTTAAATAAGAGGTCAATGACTACTTCAAAATAGCTTACACATGAGCATGTTTATCAAGGTAACTATTGATTGCTGGACTTTAGGAGAAGTGGACCAATTATCACAATTAAGAAATTAGAATTTAAGAGAAGGAGCCAATTATCTTAATTAAAAGTTTAAGCGTCTATTTGACAAAATTCCTTTAACTTCAAAGGACATTTGGAATTAACCACAATTTTCCTTCGAAAACCATAGTACGACATTCTCACATATACTAAAACTGATTATATTATTATTGACTTTATAGATAATGAGTGATGGCTTTATAATTTAGGTTTTGATGCACGTAAAAATTTGGTGCTATTAATTGAAGAAAATATTATTTACAATAATTTATTTTCTGTTATTAACTGTCGCATGTATGATACATGCAAATAAAGTGGCCTAACTATATCATGGACTAGGGGAACGGGATCATTAATTTTGACAAAAAAAAGTGGGAAAAAAAGATGAAATTAAAGATTAATGATGAGATTAGCTACTTTAGCCCTTCAACTATTTTTCATTGGCCAAAATAGTCGTAAAACGATTGCTTTAACATTTTTAGTTCTTATAACATTTTCTTTTATTTTTTTTGCCTTGTCAGCAAAAAGTAAAAGGTGGCAATTAGTTGCACAAAATTGAAGAGTGAACTTGTAATAACAAAAAGAGCACGGTGCTTTTCCTCCATCGAGAACTACAAAGTATACAAATGGCAGGACAAAAATAGATAAAAGAAATTCTTTTAGGGATTAAAAGTCAAAATAATAGTTTTCATGAGTATAATTAAAAATAGTTGAAGGATGAAAGTAATTAATTTTTATTAAAGAATAATCATAAAATAAATAAAATATTTTATTAATTGAAAAATAAATTATAAATTAAGAACAATTATGAGATAAAATAAAATCCTTTGGAGAATAAAATTACTAATTTGTCTACAGTATACAGTGCTTACTCGATCAACGTACGAAGGGATGGATACAGATGCTTGGGTGTTGGAGATGGGGGGATACAGTACTGAAAGGTATTTGGATTATGATTCAATTCAAAAATATTTCCATTTCTTTCTATTAGAACTTTATATTTTTTCTCATAAAACTCATTAGCTCTATATAAACTGAAAAAGCAAAAAAAAAAAATCAATTCTGGTTGCAATTCGAATAGACCAGTCCTTATTTCCCTTGGTAAGGCACTGACCATTTGGTACCCTTCCTGAATGTGTGTTTTTAATTTCAGTTCGGTTTCATTTTGATATTAAAGTACGCAAACTTTTTTTTTTCAATTACTTTAGAATTTTCAATTATAGAACATCAACAAAATCTTGTCTTTATTACTATTATTTATATATTTTTTGGAGCAATATACCCTCTTAGTAGTTTATTTGTTTTGTTATTTCAGAATCACTAGGTCGGGTCAGTACAAGAAATTTAATTATATGCGACGGCAAAACAAGCATCGCAAAAGCCCAAGAAACTGTCATATTATAAAGTATATACATTGGTTAGCAACGGTTTTCGGGAGCCCCGGTAAAAAGCTGTCACAATTGTTATACCACGGGGAAAAGATAGTCGTATATAGCTTTTATGATGTTTTTTGAAACTGTCCAACTTGGTGACATAAATAATAGCCGAAAGAGGTGAGGTATACACTGGTTTTGGTATATATTGGTTTAAATACGACGCCTGACCATCTTATAATAAATATTTGAGATTTTTTTGTGATAACCACCAATATATGTTTAATTTTATACAATGGTTTAATTCCTGTCATATATAACTAAACCCAAATCGGTCAATCGAATGACACTATCACTTGTCATTATTAGTCATTCTTTGAACATCGTATCTAAATTTTTTAAGTTATATGAAATGATAGAAACTCATATTTCGAAATAGGTTGATGAACTTTACATGCTATTATCTTGAGAACATCAAAGATCAAAGAAAAGCTTTCATTTTTCATGTGTTTCATATGATTATCCAAGGATTCCAAAAGTAAAAGTGAAATGGTGCTAGAATTATTGAATATCTACCATCTGGTTTGGTAATTTTTGTCCTTACCTCCTCTTTACTTTGTTTAATCAAGGTTGTCCTAGTGAGGGTGAGCCTTGATTGTGAAATTTAAAGAGGTTGATAGTGTAAAATCCTTTGTCGGTGAATCTTTTGTTTAATTGCTTAACTTGAGCATTTAGTAGATTGATTGAAATCCTTAAGCGTAGAATCAAGGTAGTAGGTGTAGATTTTGGAGAAATTGAGCAACTATAAATTGTTGTGTTTCTTTCTCTATGCTTATTGCTTGCTTTTGTTTGTTCTATCTTTATTTGTTCATTGTGGTTGTTAATATTTGTTGTGGACTTATAGATTGCTCTTATTCTTTCAAGCGCACTTTTCTAGACACACGAAATCTCGGAGGTTGTGAATTTGAAAACAAAAGATTCTATTAAAGATTTTTTTTGAAAATTAACCGATAACCTAATTAACCCCTCTCATTGTGATTTTTCATTATCATCAAGAAGTCTTCTCATTATTTTCATTCTAAACTTGTTGGTGGTGGTCTCCATGTTTCCCTTTAGCTTAATGTTATGTAGACCATCACTAGCACCCTCAATTCTGGTGTAGTTTGGCTTCAGGTAAGTTGTGAACCTCATCAATCTTCTTGTTCCTTTCTTAAAGCTAAATGCTCTTGAAAATTTCCTCTCTCTTCTTCCAAATGGAGTGAAGGATGGGTAACAATTTCGGTTGTTTCAATCAAACTACCTTCTCCACCAACTTTCTCTTGTCCTTCTCCCCTTTCTTCTTGCTTTTCTCCATCTTCTCTTTTACTCTCATCTCATCCTTTGTTCTCATCATCTCTTGTATCATTTATAGCCACAAACTCAAAGTTATTCCAATCATCATCATCTGTATCATCTTTGAGTCCTAAATATAGTCCAAGAGGGGGTGAATTAGACTTTACAAATTTTTGCACACAAAAATTATCAAGCTAATATGATAAAAAATATTTTATTAAACTAATCAACAGTAGTGTGCTTTAGCTGAAGTAGACTTCCAGTAAAATTATCAAGTTAAGTTTGAACAGTAAACTGGTTACATACAAACTTTTTCTTGAATACTCATTTGTACAGATTTTCCGGAGTCTAAGTATATGTTTCCATCAACTTAGAAGATCTACATTGTGGCCTTAATAAATATTGCACAAAAACATTTTCTTTTCAAAAGATTTAAACTCCAAAACCATTTAAAAGTAGGCGAGAAAAAAAATGTCAGGGATAAAGCAAATTAACAAAATATAAAAAACAAGAATTTTATAGGGATTCAATAGCTTGCCTACATCCACTCCTAAAGATTCCACCTTGAGTATTTAACTAAACCAGACCTCTTTAAATCAAGAAGCGATCAAAGATCCATTTTACAACTCAATGTTTACAACCCAAAATAAAGCCATTGTAAAATCCAATTGTTTTAATCTGAATAGACAACCTAAGTATCCCTCCACAGAATTTGCTTCAGCTTTGCTAACTGAAATCAAAGTACCATTTTGAATCTACAAGGTTGATACAATGCCTGCTACTAATGTAGATTTTTGTGCTCAGTTTCTATAAACAACAGTTGCAGAAAGCCAGCTTCGATTTTGCATGTTTGATTCAGTACTTGCCACCAACACTTAGTTTGGAAGAAGATTTACATAATACAAGAAAAGATGGAAATACTTAAATTCTCATGAAATTTCCTCTTTTGCTTTCTTTCTCTAACTCTGTGTTCTTCCTAGGCTCTCAAAATTTTTGCACAAATGAGAATAGTCTAGCTGAGCCAAAATGAAATTCAGATGCCTAAGGAATCTTAAGGTGTTATTTTTGCCAATGTGAAATTATAAGAAAATCTGGTTTACCCATCAACTTTTTTGAAGTAGAAAGCTTCCTTTGGTTAGTCCATCTGAAAAAGCAAATTTTCTTTTTGTAAAGGTCATCTTTTTATAGAGCCAAGATTTTTACTTGATTATTACCCATGTGAAGGATCAAAAGTCTTGTGGGAAAAAATCCGAATTACAAGGCCAAGACAACCATGCGGGCATCACACGAGAAAATAAGATTTTGCTTTTGTCAAGACTTCTTTTTTGCAATGCAAAGATGAAAAGGTTTCTTGTTTGAATTTGGCCAAAAGATGCTTTCAAGGAAAGTCTAAAAGTGATTTTTGGTTTCAAAAAATGGATCAAAGATTTCTTTTAACCAAAGGATGCAAGTTTGGGAAGGGTAAAATACTTTTCTAGAAGATAAAATCATTCGGTACATAGAGATGTCACTATCATATAGACATGCAATGAAATTTTACAAATTGGATACATTATCTTGAAAATATTTTTTAACTTGAGAATGTAAGTTAGCTTGAAAACAATTACCCAAATGCAATTTCAAATGCAAAAATCTTTTTTGGAAGAGATGTTTTAATTGGCATAAAACACTTAAAATTCACATTACCTCTCCTACTTTTCTCAATACAAGTTTCTAAGACACAACTAGAAATTTAACAAGAAATTTACCATGAGAGAAATTGTCTTCAACTTGCACAATTTGAATCATCATCTTGATCTTGAAGACTAGTTTGTAATAGATATCCTGAATATAATCACAAACTAATTAAATAATTTTATCTTGTTTTGTTAATCATCAAAACCAATAATATTGTACCCTGGAGCCAACAATCTATTTTTGAAGTGTAATCACAATCTTTTTGATTTTTCTTTATATATTTCTCAATGATTCTCACTTTGTCTTCTAAATTATCAAGCTTTTTGAATGTAGCAGGAATAAAAATTTCAAAAATTCTATGCATCTTTTTCATTTCTCTAGCTTGGTTTCTTAAAGTTTCTTGAAATACCTTGGCTGCAATGATATCACTCCTAGTGATTTATTTACCAATAAAGCCCTCGGGTCTCCTTGGTTGAGGTTGAGATATCTCATCTTCTTGTTGTTTTTCTTTTCCTTCCTTTTGAGGAGCTCACCTTCTTGAAATAGCCTTTCCTTGGATGGGGGTTGCTCCCCCTCAAATGGAGCTTCATTTCTCTTTTTGGTCCCCCTTTCTCTTGTTATCAATTGTACTTCATCTTCTTCGTTGTCCATCTCTTCTTCTTCAATTTCTTTCTCTTTCTCCTTTTTCTTATCCCTCTTCAGTGGGGTTCCCTTCTTTGTTCTCCAAATACTACATCATCATCAAGAGTGAGCTTCATTCCTTTAAGTGACTAATCAGCGTAGATACTTCCACTCTTGATTCTAAGGCCTCTTCTGGGTAATGAGATGTTGAAATGCTTGATCAATTTGATGACTACCATAAGGAAAGGCCTTATTATCCATCTTCCTAGCACTAATCATGTGCTTCAAGGCCATTCAACCAAAATTCATCTTCCTCCTTTCATGAAGGGATAGCATAATAACCATGTGAATATTTCTTGTGGATGATTTATGGCTAAATTTTGGGATGATCATTGTTGTGAGCATGTGGTTCAAAACTCTTTCTTTGGCATCAAGTGCATTTATCTCCCTTTCATTCACAGTTCTAAACCTCTTCCCATTGGTGAATGTTGTTTCAAACCTTTCACTTATAAATAATTTTGAAGTAATGCATTTTTTTCCTACGATATAATATGTTTCACCACTATCTTCAACTTCTCAAATGTAATTAAACAAATGATCATCTAATTCAAACTCAATTTGAGAAACCCTTGAAGAATACCATTGTATTATCACCTCATCATCAATCTTCTCAATCCTTTCTTCTTTCAAATTTGCATAAAATTCATAGATAAGGGAGGGGCAGTACTCTTTATTTACAATTAATAACCTACTATAACCCATTAAATCAAATAGACCAAGCACATCATCCATGCCTTTGAATTTTTGAAGATTAACTTTATGTCCTGAGATGACCTTTCTATTCTTTGTGCTCCAATTATCATACTCAATGCTTGCCTTGGTTGTGATAAACTTGCCAATATTGGAATCGTTTGTGGTAGTTTCACACGCCTTGGTTCATCAATAATTAGGCTAGTGTCAATTCCTTTACCTTTGCATCTATCCTTGCCACCATCTTGGCCTTCTCCACGGCCTTTGTTTCCACCTAGTGTTCCTCTACCTCTTCCAATGCCATCACCCTTAACTCCACCCATGGAGATTTTGTGAAACTTGTAGGGTTTTAGATGTAATCAAGGGTGTAGATCAAGAATTTGGGGGGGGGGGGGGGGGGTTCTGTGTCTTGAATTTAACAAAATAGGGACGAATTGTGTTTGGAAGAGAGGAATGTATATGGGTTTCATTAGAGAGAAAGTTTGGTCTTTGGAAATTTTCAAATGAAATGAAGAAGGGCCGTTTGGTTTTTCTTATATGCTCTTGGAATTGCACGATTAGGACGAAAGTACTTTATTTTTGCATCTGAATTCCTCATCCTAAAACCTCTATCCAAACTTTATAAAACTTCAATTTGGACGACCAAAATGTCTTTTGTGTCCGAACTTTGTGTCTCAATTTTCCCTGTATATTTAATACACTTGAAAACACACATTAGTTATGGAATTTTGAGATTTCTAAGCATCTTCTTAGATGAAAAAAATCATTCTTTGGCCCTGGGTTTTGTAAAAATATAGGCAAATTGATCATTAGCACACACTAAGTCTTTGATACCAAGCATGGGGAACTTGCTTCAAACTATATAAATCTTTTGAAAGTTTATAAAAATGATTTGAAAAATTTTCATGAGCAAAATGGGAAGGTTGTTCCACATAAACTTCTTTTTCAATAACGCTACTTAGAAAGTTGCTTTTGACATCCATTTGAAAGAGTTTGAAACCTTTAAAGAAAGCAAATGCCAAGAGCATGCTTATAGACTCAAGTCCAGCTACCGGAGCAAAATTTTCATCATAATCAATGCCCTCTTATTGATTGAGTCCTTAGGCAAGAAGTCTAGCTTTGTTTTTAACAACTTCTGTAGATTCATTTAATTTGTTTCTAGAAACCTATTTTGTACCAATAATGGGGTGATCAGGGGGTCTAGGGACAAGGTTCCAAACTTTATGTCTTTCAAATTGATTTAATTCCTCTTGCATAGCAACAATCCAAAAATCATTACACAAGGCATCGTCAATGTTTTTAGGTTCAATATGAGATAAAAAAGTAAAGTTATCAATAAAGTACCGCCTTGTTTTAACTCCTTGGGAGACATCACCAATGATTTTCTCCTTAAGGTGGTTTTTAGCTTATCTTAGATCCTTTGGAAGCTCTTGGTCACCACTAGGTTAACTTTTTGGTTCTTGTTCTATCATTTTCTCTTCATAGGATGATCATCTTTCATTGAAGTACCAACACCATCTTTATCTCTTCTATCATAATAAAGGTTAGATTGATCAAAGCTCACATAGATAGATTCCTCAACACACAAAATCCTTTTTTCATAGATTCTATAGGCCTTTTTTTGTTTGAAAATTACCAAGGACAATCTCTTCATCTGATTTAATATCAAATTTACCAAGATTATCATGAGTTTTCAAGATAAAGCACTTACCACAAACGCTTTAAAGAAATCTATTGAAGAAGTGCTACCAAAGAGAAAATCAAAAGGAGTTTTCTAAAAAATGGTCTCAAAAGCACTCGTTTCATTACATAACAAGCATTGTTTACGGTTGCGGCTCAAAAATATTTTGGTAAAAACTTTTCACAAAGCATAGACCTAGACATTTTTGGTAAAGTACAATATTTTACTTTCAACAACACCATTTTGTTATGGTGTTTTGGCTGCCAAAAAGTGATGAGAAATACCATTTTCACCAAAAAACTTTGTAAAATCCTAATTGTAAAATTCTCTCCCATTGATAGTGTTAGCCCTAAGGGCAAATCATGTAGTTTTGATTAATGACAAATATTGATGAGGACTAATATGCATGTCATTTGTGTGATAGGATTGTTGGATTAAGAAGTATGAAGTCTCATTGCCTTGGAGCTAGCAATGCATGAACAACTCAAATATGTCAAAGTGATTAAAGATTGAAGAGTTTGTTCAAGATTAATAAAGGCTTTGAAGACATGAAGTGTAGGTGACATGTGGTTAATAGGTAAATATTGTAAACCCTACACTCTTAAGTCTAGGAATCTATGAGTTGCAATTGAGAGTACAAAACTTGATATAAATGGTTTCAATGGTTTTGAACTTACCTAAATTATCAAGTTTTCATAAATGGTTTTTGCACATAAAAGATCTTTAATGACTTATCTTTGAGGCTAGAATATTTTTCAACTTGTTTGAATTGATTTAAACATGTTTTGACAAAGTTTGAAAAATTTGGAGGAAAATTCGTTCGTCCGAATTTTGTGAATAGTGCATGAACAGTGACTACTGTTCACATGAACAGTGACTACTGTTCACATGAACAGTACCGACTCTTTTTCCAGAGAAATTCGGACGAAGATTCGGACGAAGCTGGAAAATTCGGTCGTCCGAATTTTTGTGACCGGTGCATGAACAGTGCATGAATAGTACCACTGTTCACATAAACAGTTTTTTCTGAAACTAGCCGTTACTAGCCGTTTTATGGCTGTTTAAACTGATTTTTGAATTCTATAAAAGACATAAACTCCAGATTTTTTAGGAGAACTTTGAACTTAACAAATCTTACATGCTCTAACTTATTTTACATCAAATAAAATTGAAAAGCTCTCAAATTGCCTTGTGCTCAAAGGTGTACATTCAAGATTCCAAAGGCAACAAAGTGTGAAGGAGAAACATTGTGTAATCATCTACCAACAAAGTGGTAACATCTTACACACTCTCTTTTCTTATCTCAATTGTGTTTTCTACTAGCTCATTGCAAGGTTATTTTGTGACATAAAACCCTTTTGTGTTAGGGTGAGCCATAGACTAGATTAATCAAGGTTGTGGTGTAAAACCCATTGTGTAGGTGAGCCTTTGATTAGATTAGTCTTTAGGTTGTCTTTGGATATAAAACCCTTGTGGAAGGGTGAACCTTGTTTGTATAATTACTAAAAGAGGTTGTGAGTGTAAAATCATTGTTTGGTAAGCCTCTTATGTAATTGTTGAAATTGAGCATATAGTGGATTGGTTGAAATCCTTGAGTGTGGACTCAAGGTAGTGGATGTAGATCTTGAAGAGATCGAACCACTATAAATCGTATGCTCATTTTCTTATTGCTTTACTTGCCTACATAATTGTTGATTGATTGGTTGTGACATTATTGTTTGATGATCTTGTGTTAACCATCAATTCACATATAAGCTTGAAGTTTATTGTTTTAAAGAAGAGCTTTTATTAAGGCAAAGGATTTGCATAATAGGAAAAAGATTTTGATAATTAGCCAAAGACCTAATTCACCCCCCCCCCCTCTTAGGTCTTACAGATAGTTCTAATGGAAATCAATTTTCCCTCCAAGGAGGATTGAATCTTTTTGAAAAACTTTACAAACTCTTGAAAAGCATAATCTTTTTCAACAAGACAGAGTGCCTAAGTAAATCTTGAAAAATCATCTATGATCACAAAAACATACTTCTTACCACAAAGACTAGTGGCCCCTATTGGTCCAAATAAATTGACATGAACAAGCTCAAGGGGTTTTGAAGTAGAAACCATTTTCTTGGGTTTGAAATAAGTTTTTGTTTGTTTTCCATATTGGCATATATCACAAAGATGATTTTTCTCAAAATGCATTTTTGGTAAACCTCTGACAAGTTCTTGAGAAGAAAGTTTGTTCAATAAATCCATAAGAATATGACCAAGTCTCTTATACCACAAATAACCACCATCATCATTAATGGAAAGCCATTTAACATTATTAACAAGAAGTTCATCATGATAAAGCACATACACATTACCAACACAATTTGCAACATAGATAGTTCTATCATTAACACCATCAAGAATAGTACAAGTATCACTTTTAAATTCAACTTTGCAACTATTATCACACAATTTAACTAATACTAAGCAAGTTATACTTCAAATTATTAATAAGTAGTACTTGTTTGATAAGAGGAGAAGAACCTTACCAATATTACCTACTTTCTTCTTACCAATATTACCTTACCTCCTAAGGTAACAAAGCTTCATTGGTGGCTTGGAACTCACTTATGAGTGAGACATTTCCCGTTATATGTCTTGAACAACAACTATCAAGAAAATACTTAGTGACACTTGATCTTGGAGTGAAGTGTATCTACGTCAAAGAAGAGGAAGTGACTTTTAGTACTCATATTTTCTTGGGTCCATGGGGGTTATTAATGATTCTTTTTACTCTCCAAATAGTTTTAACACCATTTTTACTTTTCTTTTCACATAGCATCTAGTGGCCTTATGCCCATGTCTTCCACAATAAGTACCTCAAAAATGCAACATAGAAGTAGAAGTAGCTCTAACAAAGAAGTTTTTGCATATAGGCACATTGTTCACATAGTTGTAACCAATACCATTTTTAACAAGAGAGGATCTTTAGGCTCCAAGACATTTATCAAGATTGTCCCTTCCTTTTGTAAATGTTTTCAATGATGAATTGACATCATCAACTTTCCGATCATAAATGTTCACTAGAGTTGCCATTAACTTTCAGGACACCCCCTTTTCTTCTGTTCTCTTCATCTTCTAGGTCATCTCATGAGTAAAGAGTGATCCAATGAGCTCTTCAAGAGGAAGAATTTTCAAATCCTTTGATTCTTCAATTGCCATTATCTTTGGTTGCCATGATTTAGGAAGTGTATCCAAAATCTTTATATTTTGTTCTCCCAAGGAATGGGTTTTCCCATAGGACTTTCCATTTGATATGTTTGTGAACCTTATAAACATATCAATAATGTCCTCCCCTTACTTCATTGTGAATAACTTACAATTCCTAATAGGCATTGTTAGCCCTAAGGGCAAATCATGTAGGTTTGATTAGTTTTGATTAATGACAAACATTGATAAGGACTAATATGATTGTATGTTTTGTGATAGGATTTTTGGATTGAGATGGAAGCAAGTCTCATTGCCTTGGAGCTAGCAATGCAAGAACAACTCAAATATGCCAAAGTGATTAAAGATTGAAGAGTTTGTTCAAGATGAATGAAGGCTTTGAAGACATGAAGTGTAGGTTACATGTGGTTAATAGGTAACTTTGTAAACCCTACACTCTTAAGCCTTGGAATCTATGAGTTGCAATTGAGAGCACAAACTTGATTTAAATAGTTTCAATGGTTTTGAACTTACCTAATTATCAAGTTTTCATAAATGGTTTTTGCACTTAAAAGGTCTTTAATGACTTATCTTTTAGGCTAGAATGTTTTTCAACTTGTTTGAATTGATTTAAATATGTTTTAACAGGGTTTAAAAAGTTTGGATGCAAAGTTCGGACGCATAGGGAAAAGTTCGGACGTCCGAACTTTCCCTATGCGGTGAACATTACCCACTGTTCAGTGAATAACAACCACAGTTCAATGAACAGTACATGAACAATGTCTACTATTTTTCCAGAGAAGTTCAGAAGGCAAAGTTTGGACGTTCGAACTTTGAACAGTACCATGAATAGTAACACTGTTCGCGTGAACAATATTTTCCAGAAAAGTTCGGACGAAAGTTTAGACGCAGAGGAGAAAGTTCGGACGTCCGAACTTCGATGAAACTAGTCGTTACTAGCCGTTTTATGGCCGTTTGAACTGATTTTCAAATTCTATAAAAGCCATAAACTCCAGATTATTTAGTAGAATTTTGAACTTAAGAAATCCTACAAGCTCTAGCTTGTTTTACATCAAATTAATTTGAAAAGCTCTCAAATTGCCTTGTGCTCAAAGATGTAAATTCAAGATTCCAAAGGCACATGTGAAGTGGTGCTAACAATTGTATTTATCCACCAAGAAGTGTTGGTAGCATCAAAACTCAATTCTTCATTTTATTCTGTTTTCTACTTACTCAATACAAGGGTATCTTGTGACGTAAAATCCTTTTGGTAAGGGTGAGCCATAGACTAGATTAATCAAGGTTGTAGTGTAAAACCCGTGTGTGGGTGAGCCTTGGATTAGATTGGTCTTTAGGTTGTCTTTAGATATAAAATCCTTATGGAAGGGTGAGCCTTATTTGTAGGATTGCAAAGAAGGTTGTTGGTGTAAAACCCTTGTTGGGTGAGCCTCTTGTGTAATTACCTAAATTGAGTATACAGTGGATTGGTTGAAATCCTTGAGTGTGGACTCAAAGTAGTGGATGTAGATCTTGGAGAGATCGAACCATTATAAACCGTGTGTTTATTTCCTTATAGCTTTACATGTTTACATGCTTGTGTTATTATTATTTGTTCATAGTTGTTGATTGATTGGTTGTTGTATTATTGTTTGATGATCTTGTGTTAACCATCAAATCACATATAAACTTGAAGTTTGTGGATTTAAAGAAGAGCTTTTATTAAGGCAAAGGATTTGCAAATAGGAAAAAAAATTTGATAATTAGACAAAGACCTAATTCACCCCCCTCTTAGGTCTTTCGTGCATGATTAGCTTTGATTCCTTCACTTGATTGGTTCCTTTCATGAGTAACCAGAGGTGCTTCCACACGAGTGCTATCACATCCACTCAATGTATTGTACTCGTTTACATCCAATGCACATCTAAGAATGTTCATAGCTTGATAATTCAAAGTTATCTTCTTTGAATCATTTTCATCAAATTTCTCAATTTTCTTTGGCTCCATTATGGTGCTCTCGGCCTTCAACTTCAAAGGTATGTTTGAATCTTTCTTAATGATATTCCACAAATCAAAGTGAATAGAACAAATGTAAATATAAATACGAGATTTTCAAAAAGTATAGTTTGTTCCATTAAAAAGTGGAGGTCAGTTTTGAAAGACCTAAGAGAGGGGTAAATTAGATCTTTGGCTAATTTTCGAAAACTATTTCCTTGGTAGGCTTAGTTGGAGCAAATTATGATTACTTAATTCAATGAGAGAATAATTAAATCAATAATAATGCAATAAACAATCTAAGTGCAATGAACACAAGAGATTTATAGTGGTTCAATCTCCTCAAGATCTACCTCCACTACCTTGAGTCTACACTCAAGGATTTCAAACAATCTACTATGTGCTCAAGTTCAACAATTACATAAGAGGCTCACCACACAATGGTTTTACACTCACAACCTCTTTTTCAATCCTACAAACAAGGCTCACCATTCCACAAGGATTTTATGCCTAAAGACAACCTAAAGACCAATCTAATCCAAGGCTCAAACCTTGATTAATCTAGTCTATGGCTCACCCTTATCAAAAGGATATTATGTCACAAGATAACCTTGTATTGAGCAAGTAGAAAATGTAATAAAATAAAGAAGAGTGAGATATTACCACGTTTTGGTAGATGATTACACAATATAGCACCACTTCACTTTGTTGTCTTTGGAATCTTGAATGACCAATTCAAATCACAAGACCAAAGAGAGCTTTGATGTTTACAAATGATTTAGAATGTTAATATTTCTCAGGGATTCAAAACTTACAAAAATTCTTGAGTTTAAGGTTTTTATAGAATTTAAAATCAGTTTTAACAGTCATAAAATGACTAGATTCAGAAAATTCGGACGATCGAATTTCTTCTTGTGCGTCCGAACTTGCGTTCAAATTTTACTGTTACATGTTTTCTGGAAAATTCGAACGATCGAATTTTTCTTCATGTGTCTGAACTTGCATCCAAATTTCTCTGGAAAAATAGTAACCATGCTGGCAGGGAAAATTCGGACGACCGAATTTTTTCCCTTGCATCCGAACTTGCGTCCGAATTTCTCTGGAAGTACAATAGCCATTTTTTGATGTTCAAACTTGGTTAAATCATTTGAATTGTAACTTCAATAAGTTTGAAAACATTTTGTGTGAATAAGTAAACTGTTTAAACACTTTTAGATTCAAGAATCATTATCAAAACTCTTTGATCATACAAAGATTACTTAAGATCATTTTAGACTTAAAGACACATTTATTAATCAAAAGTTCATTCAAAGATATTTAAGATTCAAAAACAAGTTTTATTCTCTCTTATGCATTCAATAGACAAACAAGTGTAGGGTTTACAAAAGATATACCTATTTTGCAAGTGTAAACCTACACTATGGTCTTTCAAGCCTTCAAGGCAATAAGAATTGAGTTGTCCTTAGCACTTGAGTTGTCCTTAGCACTTCTTTCTTCAAGGCAATAAGACTTCATACTTCTTAATCCAACAATCCTATCACACAAATGACATAAAGATTAGTTCTCATCAATGTTTGTTATTAGTCAAAACTTAATCATAACCTTATGATTTGCCTTTAGGGCTAACAATCTCCCCCTTTTTTATGATGACAAACTTTGATTCAAAATGTGATGGATTTAAACAATATTGTACAAAGAAGCATTGATGTCAATGATAGATAATAACCAATTTAGCATATTGACATTCAAAAGGCTCAATATGAGCCTATGACCCAACCAATCTCAATTTGCCTCCTTTCTTCCAGCAACTAGGATATAATATATAGCATTTAAGCATTAAGAAAACTTCTAAAAGAGGTATTAATGGTAAAAAAAGATTAACAATGCTCCCCCTTAGATTGTGCTTATTTTTCAACAAGTTTGGACTTGAGATACTGTGCATCCGAATTTTGACATGTTAAGTCCGAACTGTAAAATAGGTGAATGAAAAGCTTCAATTTTTTAAAATAAGCTTTCATAAGGTTGTTCAAACATATTAGAAGAGATTATTTGAATCAATTTGAACAACAAAAGAGCACTTTTTGGCAACAAAATATGGATACATCCGAATTTCTGAAACATGCATCTGAATTTTCAGCTTTCAAATCCAAACTGTAAAATGTGTGAGATAGCAGCTTTAATTTTTTGAAAATAAGCTTTTACAAGATTGTTCAAATATGATAGGAAGGATTAGGACATGTTTTAAGCTATTTGAACAACCAGAAAAATATTTTTGGCAAGGAGATCTTGATGCGTCCGAATTTTTGGTTTGCATCTGAATTTCAAGTCCAAATTTTTGGCAACAAGTTTGAAAAGGTGATTTTGCATTTTTAAATGAACTTTAGAAATACTCAAATATGTATGTGGCTTTGCAAAACCAAAAATTGCATTCATCCAATTGTTTTCATGAGGTAATTCAAAATCATAGGACAAGTCAACAACTTAGCCAGATTTCAGAAAATAATCAAGATCTCAAACTCCAAATGCAATCAAACAGTTTCACAAAACACATTCATTGTTCATAGCACAATTTAGCACAAATTTGCAATCATTTATACACATAGCACCACATAGCACAATTTTACAGTTAACAGTTTTGCATATTTTGCAGTCATCATTTTTTTCTCCCCCTTTTGTCATCAATCAAAGATGGGATCAATGAAAATGAGACTAACAATTTAGCACATTTAACCATTTAAAAGAAGCTCTCAACACAAAGGTTTCATCATTGAGCTTTACTATTACAGACATTGCAGAAATTTAAAGAAAAAAAATAACAGATTCATAGATTAGTTTGGAAATTTAGAACACATAAACTAGACTAAGTACAAATAAGTAATTAAAAGCATTAAAAGACAGGGTTGAAGAGATGCTCAGTCTTGTGATGGAGAGGCTTTGCTGAATCCTTTCTTGATTGCCAAATGCTTCACTCTTCCTTGGCTGAAAGAGATGGTTGATGGTGAGATAATTTCTACTCCTTCAACATGGCTTCCTCCTTCTTGTGGTTCTTCATGTTCATATTCATTTTCTTCTTCTTGTCTTGCCACATACTCACTGTTGCCTCCTTGATTATTATCCCCATCATCACTGTCATCATCATTATCATCATCTTCATCTTCTTTCTTACCTTCTTCCTCCTTATCATCTTTATCATTCCTATCTTGATGCCAAGAGGGTCCTTCACCACTTTGTGGATTCTTCATCAAGATTTCTTCAATGTGCTTTACTCTATTATTTAAACCATCCAATTTTCCAAGAACCATTGGAGCAATGATTCGAAGAACTTATACATCTTCTTCATTTTCTTGATATGATTATTCAAGGCTTCTTGGAATGCCTTAGCTACTATGGTGTCACCTCTAGTAATCCCTTCACTATTTGGGTCTTCATCAAAGAGTCTTTTCTTGGAGGGAGGTTACTCCCCCTCACTTGCTGATTCATTTCTTTTCTTTGTTTTTCTTTCTCTTGCCAGTCTTTCTTCTTCATCTTCTTCCTCCTCACTTTCTTCAATTTCTTCTTTTCTTGGAGGTGTTTCTCTTTTAGTTCTCCATATACCATCTTTATCAAGGACTAATTGCATTCTTTTGAGAGTATCATTAGTATAAATCTCTCCACTCTTAAATCCTTGTCCTCTCACTGGAAGTTTAACTTGAAAATGCTTAAAGATTCTAGTTAACAACCTTCCATAGGGAAAAGCCTTGGTTACTGTATTCCTTGCAGTAATCATATGTTTTAAGGCCATATGTTCAAAGTTCAATCTTCTATGCTCATGCAATGCTAACATAATTACCATATGCATATTACCAACAGATGACTTATGTCCAAAATTAGGGACAATCATAGTAGTAATCATGTGATGCAATACTCTTCCTCTAGCATCTAATCCCATAAATTTCTCTTTCCCTAATGTACCTAAACTCTGCCATTAGTGAATGTTCTTCAAATCTGAACCTTAACATAAGATATAATCCTACGTCTTAATACTTGGTCCTTCCGATCTACAATTTGCAGTGGATACTCTTCATACGATAAGTTATCACGTACATGCAATGGTTCATCATCCAACACATGCTCGGGGTCCGATACGGATCGTCTCAGTTGAGACCCCTGGAGCACGTTGTGGACTCTTGATAGGACCGATGGTAAAGCAAGGCGATATGCAACATCTCCTACCTTTTCGAGGATCTCAAATAGTCCAATATACCGTGGGCTCAAATTCTTGCCAAAACACATAACTCCTTTCGTTGGTGATACTCATAAATATATTTTTTCTCCACACTTGAAATTTAAAGGTCTCCTCTTAAAGTTAGCCCAACTCTTTTACCAATTTTGTGATGCTTTAAGCTGTTCCCGAATTACTAACACCTTCTCCTGGGTAAGTTGTACAAGTTCTGAACCAGTAATCAATTTCTCTCCTACTTCATCCTAACAAGTAGGTGATCTACACTTCCTTCCGTACAGAGCTTCATAAGGTGTCATCCCTATACTAGCTTGATAGCTATTGTTGTATGAAAATTCAATGAGCATTAAATAATCTATCCAACTTCCCTTAAAATCAAGGATATAGGCTCGCAACATATCTTCTAAGGTTTGAATTGTTCTTTCAGATTGCCCATCCGTTTGAAGGTGGAAAGCAGCACTGAGGACTAGTGTAGTCCCCATTGCTAGAATAAAGCTTTTCCAGAATCGGGAGACGAATCGAGGATCCCTATTTGACACGATACTCACGGGCATTTCGTGAAGTAAACTATTGACTCCATATACAGTTTACTAATTCATCCATGTTAGCTGTAACTTTCATAGGCAAGAAGACGGTTGCCAAGTAGTTAGCCGCAGGTGCTGCCAGGCCCATGAGTCGCTCGCTCGAGCCCACGGGCAGGAGGCGTGATATTATGGTATCAGAGCAGTTTGGTTTTGGCCAATAATTCTATTCTAGGCTCCTAGCGATAATTCTATTTTGAATTTTGTTCTGTGGTGCCTAACGAGGACGCTAGGGCCTTAAGAGGGGTGTATATGATGCCCCAATCCCACATGGAATAACTGTAAGTAAAATGCTCTGTATGTGAACATGGGCCTAAGTACCCATTTTCAACTTGGGATATACAATTTGGCATAGCGAGGACGATTGCCAAGTAGTTGTCGTGGGTGCTTCCAGGTCCATGAGTCGCGTACTCGGGCCTGCGGGCACGGGGCGTGACATTATGCTATCAGAGCGGTTTGGTCCTAGACCAATGATTCTGTTCTGGGCGCTTAGCACTAATTCTATTCTGGATTATGTCCTGAGATGCCTAGCGAGGATGCTAGGGCCTTAAGGAGGGTGTATGTGATGCCCCAGTCCCACATGAGATAACTGTAAATAAAGTGCTCTGTATATGAACATGGGCCTAAGTACCCATTGTCAACTTGGGATATCCAATTTAGCATAGTGAGAACTGTTGCCAAGTAGTTGTCGTGGGTGCTGCCAGGCCCATGAGTCTCGTACTCGGGCCTACGGGCACGGGGCGTGACATTATAGTATCAGAGCAGTTTGTTCTTGGGCCAATAATTATGTTCTTGGCCTAGCGTTAATTCTGTTATGAATTCTGTTCTGGGATGCCTAGCGAAGACGCTAGAGCCTTAAGAGGGTGTATGTGATGCCCCCAATCTCACATGAGATAGCAATAAGTAAAGTGCTCTGTATATGAACATGGGCCTAAGAACCCATTGTCAGCTTAGGATATCCAATTTGGCATAGCGAGGACGGTTGCCAAAGTAGTTGTCGTGGGTGTTGTCAGGCCCATGAGTCGCGTAATCGTGCCTGCGGGCACTGGGATTGACATCATTATTCTATGCTACATTCACAATTATCAAGAAAACTAATTATGTTTGTGCCACTAAAAGGGATGAGGAGATATAAAATAGGTTAGGGTTGTTTTCTTCACCTGTTTCTACAATTATTATGCATGTACATAGAACGAGGGTTGAGACTATTGATATGAAAGGTATGTGGTTTTAAGGACAGAATTTGGGTTCTATTTTATTTTTTCCCTTCTCTTTTCTACTTTGTCACTATCAGAAGGTTATGTTTTCAAGCAAGGTACAAAACCATTGAACAATATAGATAATGAACATAGGAGCTTAAGGTACAAAACCATGGAAAAATATAGATAATGAACATAGGAGCTTGAAGCTAGGGACAAGCATTTTACATGATTTGTGCAAGGAAATCCGCCTCTGGAATTCAAATGCTAGGATACATAATTTCCATTTGGTGGAAAGAAAACTATAAATGTTCAAAGATCTAATTACTTCAGTTCTATTCCCAGAACTTGCTACAGATCAAATTGTAATATTGTCTAAGAGGTCAAAAATTCCAACATATGCAATGGAGAAGTCCACATATGATATTTGGAAGGGCTTTGAAAAGAACTAAAGAAAATACTTTTGCAAAGCTGAACCTATGTCATTGGTTTTTTCTCTATAGCTGATGGTCCACATGTCGACATCCGAACGTCCTTAAAAATTAGTTTAGAATGTTTACCTTTTGTGAGTAACAAGTTTCTATTTCCAAGGAACTCTTAATGATAATTCCTGTAAACATATAACAACATGACTAGTTTTTTACAAATTCAGTGACAATATTGTAAAGGAAAAATGTTGTCCATGCTTTTGTTAGATTAGTTATCTAGTTACCTGGATCATTTATTTTTAATTGAACTAACCTCAAAGAAGGACTTTATTTCTGATATAGGAGCGCAGGTGTAAACGAAAACCTAACGGTGAATTAAATTTTTTACTAATTTTTTTTAAAATTTCTTAATAGAATCTCCTTTTTAAATTCACTACAAAGAGAGGTTGAGAGAAGAAGAGCAATCAATAAGTCTACAACCAATGTTAACAACCACAAAGAACAAATGAAGATAGCACAAATAAAAGCAAGTAATAAATATAGAGAAAGAAACACAGCAATTTATAGAGGTTTCATCTCTCCATCATCTATATCCACTACCTTGAGTCCATACTCAAGGATTTCAACCAATTCACTAAATTCTCAAGTCAAGCAATTACACAAAAGACTCATCTATCATGGATTTTTCACCAACAACCTCTTTAAATTCCACAATCAATGCTCACTGATGTGTTTTCCTGTGCCCTTATACTTTACTCTATTGCAATCTTCACTAATTCACACACAAACACAAGGCAAATGCACCTATCGTTATGATTAGTATAATGGCAAGTACTTCAAATGTCATATCCTCGAGGATGATCAACTACCATTGCTCAATTTTTATTCTATTGTTTAGTCTATCAATTCGATTATAAAAATGATTGAAATAAACTAATAAGAATAGTAGTCTAACTTAACTAATTTAAACTAGCTTAACTAATCCTACTTGTAAGAGGGAATTCAATTGAGAAAATGATACTTGAATGCAAAATCCCCCTAAAATTACCTAGGTGATAGAAAACTCCCTTGGTTGATTATCTTTCCCTTCTTATGTTTGATGAAATTCCTACATTAAGGATCACTCTATCTCTAGATGAGAGTACTCTACCCTTAGATTAATTAGTTGAAATCTCTTTCTAACTAATTTAACCTAAGAATGCATTTAGATTAGTGAATTTCCAATGAGATTTCTCTATATCAAGAAGATGTTAAGGCCCCTATCTCTAATCACCCAAAACATCTCCATTATTTATGCATGGTCTATTCCACCCTTCCTTTCTCAATTCCAAGTGAAATACCCAATTCATGAATCAACCAACAATCAAGTTCTTTCAAGCAATCAAATCTGCAAATAATACATAAAAAATTGGAATTCAATCAACCAAGGAAATAAATTCATTCACATAAATAATCACTATGGCTCATAATCATCCAAGTATTCAAATATTTCGCTCATCATCATATTACAAATCAAAGAACATAAAGTAACAAAGAAAAAGAAAGAATTGCGCATTCTTATGTCTTCAAATCTTCTCTTCTTCAAGGCTTAGAGTTCTTCAACTTGGTTGTGAAGAGTTGAGTTTTTTAGATTTAAGGAAGTCAAAATCTCATTTGAAAATGCTTTGTTCTGCTTAGGGAGACTTTTCTTCTTCTTTCTTCATTCTAAGTGTGTAGAATCTCCTTCATTACTTCATTGTACTCCAAATCTTCAATAAACTCACCCAAAGTAAGGAAGAGATAAAGGGAGTGTAAATGGTGATTGAAACACCAAAGTTTAATAAAAATACAAGGTGAAAATGATCATTCCATAAAGCACAAATATGATATATCCAACTCCCCCACACTTAAGACATTGCTTGTCCCTAAGCAATATGGCTACAAAACAACTAAAAATTTGAATAATAATTACAAGAAATAAAGAGTGTTTTGAAGCATTTCAAAGGAGGACAGAACAGAAAGAGCATTACTTCATGACAAAATTTCAAGCGTTTCTACACAATCAATCTAAAATTCATTCCAAATACGGAGCACAAAGATTAAATAATCACTCCTTGTCTAGTAATGCAAGTAAGAACCCGAGTGTGTTTGTTTCAAACCAATGCAAATGCTGAACAATTATAGGGATGGATGTCGGATTATTGACCAAGGAATTCATATCAAGAAAGCATAATGCCGCATAAACCTAGCATCTACAAAACCTCTCCATTAATATGGTAACCAACGTTTAACTTAGATTAGGTAGGACTTTCAAGCTTGTAAGTTTAGGCTAAGAGAAAGTTAAGGGTGCTAAGCAAAAGGTAAGAAATTCAAAGTCAAAGAAATGAGAGCTAAAGAGAAAGGAATAAGACATAAAACACAAGTAATAATCCTTTTTAACAGCAAAGGAATATCACCACTCCCATCCTCTACAAAATCCTCTCACTTTAAATTCAACAAACTTGCACAAATCATGGTTCAACCCACAACTTTGCCATCATCACTCATCTTAGTCAACCTACAAGTTTATAACTCAATCATGATAAAATTCACAATAATAACAATGAAAACAATGAAGGCATCAAGAAATGTGGTAAGCGTCCAAAGCAATAAACATATATATAACTTAACTTCTTTTCTTTTCTTTTATATTTTTTATTTTTTTCTTTTTTTCTTTTTTTTTTTTTTTTTGATTGAGACATATCTCAATTCCGGATCATATAAAGAAGTTTCATCTCACCACCTCTCTCTCTTCTTTTTTTTTTTTTTACCCATAAAGCCAATTCTCTATCATCTTCCCTTTTTCCTTTTATGCCAACTTCCACATTACTCTTTGTCGACTTAAGGGCACAAATACATTTAGCTCTCGCAAAGAAAGGTTACATATAGAAAGTGGGGTTTAAAATTTGAAAGAAGGAAAATGAAAAATAGAAATTACAAAATTCATGCACTAAGGCTTCAATTAGGGTACTACAGATAAAATAAAGAGGGATGCCTAGAAATGATTAATTGGGACAAAGAATGCCTATTACCATCATTTCAAGATCAAACTAAGGTTTCTTACTCATTTTGCCTCAAAGCAAGTGAATGCGGGTTCTAGGACAAAAATTTTATTGAGTTCTAAGGACAATAACACAAGATTCAACTCCATAATCATCACAACAAAAGTAAAAGGGAATGTTCTTAAAAGACAAATTCTATACAAGCAATGGATAAGAGGGGTGGTTACTCAATCTAAATTTAAGGTACTAGTTATGACTTCCAAAATTCTTGTATAGCTAATCTCCAAGGAAAAATCAAACATAAAAATCATGCAACATCTTGAAGATTCTCATTTTTTGGACAAGAAAAATCTATGAAAAATCATGAAAATAAACTATACTACTTCCAACTCTCCTACAATTAAGACAACATTGTCCTCAATGTTGGGAGAGAGATAAACAAAAAGCAATAACATAGAAATGTAAAAGCAAATGGGAAAGGTAAACTAAAGAAATAAATAGAAAAGCATGGTAAGAAAATAAATAAAATAATAGAAATAGAAAAGAGAGAACTTCCTTGGATATCACATTTGCACACCGCCTGCTCCTGGGAATAGTTGCCGTTAGAGGCCAATGAATTACACTTCTGGTCTTGCCATCGCTTGCATAAGTTGTTCTTGATTTGACAGAAGTAGCTCTTGAGAGTGGGCGAGGTCGGCGGATTGTTGGCCCAAAAATTGCTCATCCAACTATGAAAGTATAGCATGAAGTACAAAAATCTTTTTAGAGAAACACAATAAAATAAGAACTCAAATCCTCTTTCAATCCATTTTTAACCCAAACAACAAAATGGTACTATAATTCCAACAATTCACCCAACAAAAACACCAAAACATATGGAAACACCACAAAAACATCATATAACAAGTGTCAAACACAAGAACAAAGTAACCAAGTCTATGTTTACTTACCATTAATGTTTCCTTTTTCAGATGATAGATTTCCACTTCATATGGGAGTACCTTACTTACCAAGAATGGGCCGGTCCACTTAGACTTAAGCGTACTCGCGAACAACCTCCATTAAGAGTTATTCAATAGCACTTGATCTCCCAGCTTGAAATTTTGATTTTGGTCAATGTTTTGGTCATGCTTCATTTTCACCTTTGATGAAGAATCCTTTGTAGAATACTTTCCTTCATTTCCCTTAGAGATATCCACATAAGCCACAATCTCCTCTACTAATCGATTCTTCATCTTCTTTGCATTGTCACCTTTGATTAAATCTGGATTCAAAGAGTCCTTCACCAAGGTTTCCTGCAAAGAATTAGAAACATGAGCATCTACATCAATAATCTTGCTACAAGAGAGACTAGGATATAAAGAATGCTTCAAAGGTTTCAAAGCTTTAAATACGACCTCCTCATCTTCTACCCTAAGGGTTAGCTATCCTTCACTCACATTTATATTGGCCTTAGTAGTAGCTAGAAAATGTCCCCTAAAATAAATGGAACCTCAATATTCTTATCCATGTCAAGTATCACAAAGTCAACCGAAAATATGAATTTATCAACTTTTACAAGCACATCTTTAACAATACCCCTTGGATATCTAACTGAACCATCTGCAAATTAAATACTCATCCTAGTAGGTTTTGGTTCACCTAGGCCTAATTGTTTGAAAACATCAAATGGCAATAAGTTAATGCTAGCACCTAGGTCAACCAATGATTTATCAAATGAAAGACTACCAATAGTGCAAGGAACAATAAACTCCCTGGATCTTTTAGCTTTTGAGGTAGCTTTTCCTTCTTTTGAAGGATGGTAGAGCACTTCTCACTCAATGTCACCATTGAAAACTTTGGAAGCCTCTTCTTTAAGCCTCTTCTTTTTTGAAAGAACATCCTTGAGGAACTTGGCATATCTCAGCATCTGCAAAAGAACAAATATTTGAATAGTTCAAGAAATTTATCGAGTTGCTCATCCTTTCTATCCCTTAGAGTTGTGACAGGGTATGCAATTCTAAACTTGTACTCTGGAACCGTCTTCTTCTTAGACTCTTTCTTCTTCTCAAGAACCATTTCTTCAACTTGATTTTCACTTCCCCCATGCCTTGGGACTGCACCTTGCAGTCTAAAACATTCAATTTATTTTCACCTCCCATAGTCACCATATTCTCATGCTCTCTCGAATTGGTCTCTATATTACTAGGTAAACTTCCCATTTGCCTTTTTTAGATAAGTTTCGCCAATTGGCCTATTTGATTCTCCAACTTATGTATTGAGGCCTCTTGGTTCCATAGGGATGCTTCAATAACTTGTTGAGTTTGAAACTAGGTTTTGGTAGCTGCTATGAATTTTGTCATTAAATCTTCAAGGTTAGACTTCACCGGTTGTTGAGGAGGTAGAGGAGGTTGATGTTGGTAAGGAAGAGATGCATGGGGTCCAGAACTTGATGAAGCTTGGAAGCCAAGAGGATATACGGGTCTTTGTTGCCCTTGACTGCTCCATTAGAAATTTGGATGATTCTACTACCCTGAATTATTAGTATTGTTATAGGGATTGTTGAGTTGCTTTCCTCCTCCAAGATAATCCATGTCCTCCGTTGATAATGCATTGGAAGTTCTCGTGGTTTGGAACTCATTATTTGGATGACCACTTCCACAAAAGTCACAAGCCATCATCACTTGAAATGTTAGATATGACAAACTCAGGCTCTCAATCTTCTTGTTTAGGGCATCAAACTTAGCCTCCAAATTCGTCATCATGTATATATTATGTACTCCACTAGCCTTGGCTTTGGGTCTAGGATTCCCCCATTGATAGTTGTTCATGGCAATGTTTTCAATGAGGTCTTGTAATCCTTCCAATGTTTTCAAACTTGTAGTCCCTCCTAAAGAAGCATCAATGAGTTGCTTGGAAGGAAAATTTAACCCACTGTGGAATGTTTGCATTTGAAGCCCCAAGTCTAAACCATGATGCGGGCATTTCCTCAAGAGCTCCTTCCATCTCTCCCAAGAATCATATATTCTTTCACTCTCCATTTGTTGAAATGAGAAGATGTCATTCCCAAGCTTTCTCGTCCTTGCCAAAGGGAAGCATTTAGCAATGAACTTCTCAACGAGATCATTCCATGTAATAATGAAGCACATAGGAAGTGATTTCAACCATGACTTAGCTCGATTGCTCAATAAAAATGGAAATAGCCGAAGGCGGATGGCATCTTCAGAAGCCCCGTTGATCTTGAAAATATCACATATCTCCAAGAATTGACAATAAGAGCATTTGGGTCTTCGTCTGGCAAACCATCAAATTGCACCAATTGTTGAACCATCTGGATAATATTTGGCTTGATCTCAAAATTGTTGGCTTCAACTCTTGGCCGGGCAATCTTTGACTCCGCCCCTAACAAAGAAGGTCGTACATAGTCTCCCATTGTCCTCTACCTTGCATTTTCGTTTCCATTACCATTACAACCATGTTTGTTATGAGCCATATTATTCTCGGATTGAGAATTTTCACCTTCAATTTCAACTCCTTCAAGTATCGCTTCTAGATTTATACCTCTCAAATCCCTAAGGAAATTCTGCTCAACCTCGTAACTAAGACCAACCAATTCCTCTGGATTACTTGGGGTCATAAACCAAAAAATTCGCACATTCACCACATATACAAGCAAAAATTAAACTCAGGAAACGCTCACAAAAGCAGAACAAAGACAAAAAAATACATGCTAAACACTTCTATTCAGCAATAACTAACAAAATTACAAACAAGACAATAAATTCTAACACTAGTAATAAGTATTATAACAACTAACGAGTAAAATAACTACATCAACAGAGTTTGAATTTTTCTAATATTGACCAATTTTGTTCCCCTACAATGGCGTCAAAAACTTGATGTGTTTTCCCGTGCCCTTGTGCCATTATACTCTATTCTATCACAATCTTCAACAATTTGCATACAAACACAAGGCAAGTGCAACTATCGTTATGATTAGTATAATGAAAAGTATTTCAAATGTCATATCCTCAGAGATGGATAAAATATCATTACTCACTTTTTACTCTATTGTTTAGTCTACCAATTCGATTATGAAAATAATTGAAATAAATTCTAGGAATAGTAATCTAACTTAACTACTTTAAACTAGCTTAACTAATCTTGCTTGCAAGAGGGAATTCAATTGAGAAAATGATACTTGAATGGAAAATCCCCCTAGAATTACCTATATGATAGAAAAATACCTTGGTTGATTATCTTTCCTTTCTTATGTTTGATGAAATTTCTACATTAAAGGTCACTCTATCTCTAGATGAGAGTCCTTTACCCTTAGATTAATTTGTTGAAATCTCTTTCTAACTAATTTAACCTAAGAATGCATTTAGATTAGTGAATTTCCAATGAGATTTCTCTAATTATCAAGAAGTTGTTGAGGCCCCTATCTCTAGTCACCCAAAACATCACCATTGTTTGTGCATGGTCTATTCCACCCTTCCTTTCCCAATTCCAAGTGCAATACCCAACTCATGAATCAACCAACAATCAAGTCCATTCAAGCAATCAAATTTGAAAACAATACATAAGAAATTGGAACTCAATCAACCAAGAAAATAAATTCATTCACATAAATAATAACTAGGGTTCATAACTATCCAGGTATTCAAATGCTTAGCTCATCATCATATTACAAATCAAAGAACACAAAGCAACAAAGAAAAAGAAAGAATTGCTTATTCTCATGTCTTCAAATCTTCTCTTCTTCAAGGCTTGGAGTTCTTCAACTTGGTTGTGAAGAGTTGAGTTCGTGAGCTTGAATCTCCAAGATTGATTGCCTTTTCTTCAATGATTCCATCTCCTCTATGGATTTCTCTTGTAAGAATGAGGATTTTGGGTGGGATTTTTGCTCAAAACTCTCCCTTTTTGGCCTTCTCCAAAACCTTAGCCTCGTCCCTCTTTTTGTCCTCACAAGATATATATATATATATATATATATATATATATATATATATATATATATATATATATATATATATATATATATATCCCAAAATAGAGATGAAAAATATAGAAAAAATTGTTGCAGCCCAAGTGACGCAGCCTAGGGTGGTCCAACCGAGGCTACCTGGTCCACTTCAAGTGGCACTACTTCAACTCAGTTTTTGCTACAGTAATCCTCTGTTATGCGACTGTTACAGTTGTTTAACTTGGTGAATTTAGAGCATGAAATCGGATGATATAGTCTTGATGTCTTCATACAAGTTGTAGATCATGATCTTAGTTTTCTACAGAGATTTGAATTACCTAAATTGGATGTCTAAAATCAAGATATTATCATTTTACCAGACACTATTGAAACTGAAACCACATCCGGAGACACTAAATTTGCACCATAATTAGAGAGACCAAACGAGCTTAGATCGACATGAATTTTACCATTATGGAAACTTTAAAATGTCATATAAAATTTTCTAGAAGGTTACTTCTGTAATTTAAACCTTTAAGGAAGTCAATATCCCACTTAAAAATGCTTTGTTCGCTGCTCTATTCTTCTAGGGAGGCTTTTCTTCTTCTTTCTTCATTCTAAGTGTGTAGAATCTCCTTTGTTGTTTCATTATACACCAAAGTTTCAACAAACTCACCTAAAAGAAGGAAGAGATAAAGGGATTGTAAATGGTGATTGAAACATCAAAATTCAACAGAAATTCAAGGTCAAAATGATCATTCCATAAATCACAAATATGATATATCACTCACCCTCCTTAAAAAGTGTTTATGTCCCAATACAACCTTGATTAAAAGAACTAAAGATGAGGTAAGGATAGAAATTACTAAACAAGATGGTGGATATTCAACAATTCTATCACTATGTCATTTTTTGCTTTTGGAATCCCTGGACAATCATATGAAGCACATCAACAATGAAAGATTTTCTTTGATCTTTGATGTTCTTGAGATAATAGCATGTAAAGTTCATCAATCTGCTTCAAAATATGAGTTTGTAGCCTTTTATATAACTCATCAATTCAAATATAATGTTAAAAAATTGCTAGTAATGGATAGTAACAGTGACGTTCGGTCTATCGAATTAGGCTTACTATGTGCGAATTGATCGTCCAAACTTATTGTGTACTAAGATGCCACCAAGGATAATTCAATTGACCAAATTTGTACCTCTGTATCCAAATTGGTCGTCAAAATTTTGTTGGAACTTAAGCTGCCAAGTTACAATTCAAACGTATGAATTGGTGTCCAAACTTTGCCAAATCATTTGAAACTTACCCACAACAAGTTTAAAATCCTTTTGGACTAAAAGATAAGTTATTAAAAATATTTTGAACTATAAGCTATTACCAAACATTTGTGTTTCAAGAATGATCAAATTCTTTTAAAGCTCATAACCAAGTTAGAAAAGGTTTTGTGCTAGGAGTGTAATGTTTAGATTCCAAATGCAATGAGTGTAATGTTTACAAGATATATGTATTACGCAAAAGCAAACCTGCACTAAAGTGTATTAAAATCCTTCAATGTTTTGGACATACTCTTCATTCTTCAACCACTTGAGCTCATTTGAGTTGTCCTTAGCACCATAGCTTTAAGGAGATGAGACCACTAGCTTATTCAATCAAAAATATTTCACATAATTAATATACAAGTTAGACATCATCAATGTTTATCATTAATCAAAACTACAAGATTTATCCTTAGGGCTAATAGTAAACACCACCAATATTTTTTCACTGAAGTAGTAGACCAGTATATACTTAGTGAAATTGTTACTCACATATGGTTGCTTTATATGGAAGGTATACTCTTCAATTAAGCATACACTCTTCACATTTGCAATAGCAGATAGAAGGTCCTATGTTTAAATCTATTCTCTAAGTATGGTTAATTGTATAATAAACAAGATAGAAAAATTCATGGTAAAGTTTTAGAGTTTACATTATGAGTAAGTTGTGTTGCTTGTGTTGGTGATAGTAGTAATATGTTATGTGCGATTGCATCATATGATTTTGCTTTGATCATAGCACCATTCAAACTAAAACAATTAATTTATATCTGAAATATAAAAAAAGAAAAATGTAGCATATGATATGTGGTAGTAAATGATGCTTTATAAAGTATTGTTCTATTTAGGTAGAGAAATACATAGAAAAGGAGTACGTTGTGTGACAAGGTTACTAGAGCTCAGCAATTGTGCTTATTCTAAATTCATGGTAGTAAAAAATTATCCCGGGCTTGGTAACTGTAGTACTGACATGCACTATATAAGAAAGCTTGATTATTGGTGCCTAAAAACATGAAGCCTTTTACCCAAATGAACTGTATGTTGTAAAGAGTAGTGAAGGCAATTGAGAACATGGAAAACCAGTAGTTGAGAAAGAAGTTGAGGTTTAAAGGAAAAGGATAATGAGAAATTTAAAAACAAAAATCCAATCACTTCCAAGTTGTATGAGGTAGATTAGATATTAGGTTAATTATATCAAAAAGAAACAAGCAAAAAATTAATTTACTTTAACTAGCAGAATTAGATTATGTTTTACTTCTCATCACAAATTTTGAGTAAGAAGTAGACAAAAGGAATGCATACAAGGAGTAGAGGTAATTATAAATAGGTAGATTGTAATTGTCAAAAGAAATATAGTTATCTTTTGTAGGCATGCAAGTGAGTGGTGTTAGTAGCTGGTAACAATGGAATAGATCCAAAGGATCTATGTTCCTATAGTCAGTTTGTATAGCTAATTGGACAACATTCTGGACATGATCTTCCATCCTGTAAATATTGCATTTAGCTTATTAAATTAGTAGAATAAGAATATGTGTATGTTAACAGAATTTATTAAAGCAAACAAACCATTTTTTAAGCTCTTTAGCTACAAAGATTGGTGGATTTATAAATACCAAATATGCTAGTTTGGTTCGTAAGAAAAGGCAACAATTTAATATAGACCAATTTTTTAAACATTAGAAAAGCTTTAAAGAAGGTTAATACGCCTTCTTTGTCCCAATTTTCTAACACCATCTCATTGTCAACCATAATGATTTGTTGATATCTTCTATGTAACGAACTAGGGGAACTTTTTCGAGGCACTATCTCTAACACTTACATTTTAGCTATCCAATTAGATATATCTAATTACCAAGAAGATATTGAGATCCCTATCTCTAGTCACCTAAATCACCCCCATTGTTGTGTTATGGTATGTTTCACCTTTCCTTTCTCAATTCCAAGTGAAACCCAACTCATGAATCAACTAACAATCAAGATAATTCAAGCAATCAATTCTACAAATAATACATAAGAAATTGGAGTTTAATTAACGAAGAAAAAAATTCATTCACATGGGTAATAACTAGAGTTCATAACCATCCATGTATTCAAGATTCTAGCTCATAATATTACAAAATAGAGAATACAAAACATTAAAAGAAGAGTAAACAATGCTCATTTTCGTGCCTTCAACTCCTATCTTCCTCTATGCTTGAGGTCTCCACTTTGGCCTTGCCTTCAAGATTAAGGCTTCCCTTCTTCAAAGATGCAAGCTTCTCTCTTGATTTATCTTGCAAAGCTCAAGATTTGGTGTGAGATATTTCCTCTCAAAAGTCTTGCTTTTTGGGCTCTCTCAAACAGTAAACAGCCCTCCCCCTCCTAAAAATATGTTAAAGACATATATATACTCTCCCCAAAATGGAGAGAGAAAATGCAAATTTTTCTGCTTCTGATGAGAATCAAGAGGCACCAAACTCAAGTGATCAAGATCAGTTGAAGATTCCACTGGGCCAATCACAAGAGCTTGGGCTTGGAGGATGAGAAAGGCCTTGATAGCATTGCTCAAAAGCATGAGAAATAAACAACCAAAAGATGATGAGCTTTTGAAGGGTATATTCCGCACAAAGAGGATCAACAATTGTTAATTTATTGCAAACAAGTTTTCCAACCACTTGGGAGTCTATTAGGGTGCCAAATTGATGTCCAAGATAACAAATTGAAGGGCTCAAAATTTAGCATAAGGCCTAGCCAAAATTTCCTTATTTTTAAGAGTCTTTTAATTAGTTTTTAAGTTTGTTTAGCTTGAGAACTTTTAGTTATTAAAGCTCATATCCATTCTTTTATTTTAATCCTTAGTTGGATTTAATTAGCTAAAAATAGCTGCAAATCCAAGCCCATTAAGGACTTGTGATTTAGCCACCTACTAAAGAGTCACTGATATACTTCTGAACACTAAGCAGCTCCAAAGAGCTAGATTTAGACCTATAATGCCTTAAGTAGCATAGGGTCTACCAGAGACATGTTAAAATTTCAAAATATTGTAAAAAATAAAGAATTTGCATTGAGAGTGGTCTCCATGGTTGCTATGCAAGCATATTAGTACTCCAAATACCTAGTATCTAAAAGTGTCAATCTTGCAATCACTAGAAGCCCTTTTTTACATTGATAAGAGATTGCTAAAGGAATTACTCTAAATTAGATATGAGTAAATCCCTATTATTGCCATTGTTTGGAGAATTCAGGAGGAACATGGAGTTGCATATACTTGTAAGCCTAAGGGCAAATCTTGTAGTTTTAATAGCAAACATTGATAAGTACTAATTCATATGTTAACTGTGTGATAGGATTTTTGGTTGAAGAAGCTAAGTGATATCATTGCCTTGGGGATAATATGAAAAGGAAATCTCAAATGTACTCAAACGGTTGAAGAATATGGAGGTTATCCTAGGAGATTGAAGGCTTTGAAGATACAGTGTATGTTTGTCTTTGCTTATAGGTATCTTCTTGTAAATCCTACACTTGTTGTCCTTGGAATCTAAAGAATACATAAGGGAACACAAAACTTGCTTTTTAAATCTTAAAAGGCTTTGATCATTCTTGTTTTACCAAGTATTTGATAGCGGCTTGTAGTTCAAGTATTTTTTAATGACTTATGTTTTAGTCTAAATGATTTCAAACTTGTTGTAATTGATTTCTAAATATTTTGACAAAGTTTGAATAGTTCGGACGTTCGAACTAGAATCTTTTCTACTGAATTTTCAAAGAAATTTGTAAGACCATTCGGATGCATAAGTCTAAGTTCGATCAACCGAATTTATCCTAATAGCCTGATAAATAGAGAAGTTCATATGATCATTCAGACGCAGCAATTCATGTTCGGTCGACCGAATTTTATTGTTATTAGATGTTATTTGAACGTTGGAATTGAATTTCAAACCCTATAAAAGCCATAAATTTTAAATTTTTTAGTAGTTTTGAGCAGTTTAAGAATCTTTATACTTCCAAATCATTTGAATATCAAGAAGGTCTCTTTTGTCATGTGCTGCAAAGTGACTTTTCAAGATTTTACAGATAAAAAGGTGAAGTGGTGCTAGCTTTGTCATCATCTACTAAGTTTTTTATGATATCTTATTCTCTTACTTCATCTGCTTGCTTTATTTAAGGTTTTCTTGAAGATATAAAATGCTTTTGAAAGGATGAACTTTGATTGTTGTGTTGAAAAGAGATTGTAAAGTAAAACCTCTATTAGGTGTGCCTCTCTTATATCTTCTTTAACTATTTCAATAAATGAGTTGATTGAAATCCTTTAGTGTGAACTCATGATAGTGAATGTAGATCTTGAGGAGATCGAACTACTATAAATTACTTGAGTATTCATTACTTTTCTTCCCTTACTTGTTTATTCATTCTGTTGATGTAAAAATCACCTTGTGAACTTGAATTCTTATCACTTCCTAACTAAGTTTGCAAAAAGGAAATTTTTTTAAAAAATTAGCCAAAGACATAAATCACTTCCCTCTTGGGCCTTTCAAAAACTGTTCTTTTCCATGGACATCTAAAAGATGTTGATCCATTTTGGATGTTTGGATATATTCTTTAATTTCAGGAGGGTGTCTCTTGATAAGAGATCTTATAAAATAAGTTGGCCTAGCATAAACAGAATATGGATTGATAAGGGAAAGAGAAGTAGAAGATATTGTATCAACTTCAGAAAGTACAGTAACTTCATAAAGATGATCCAACTTATTGCCAAAGGGTCGAGGTGCAATATAGAGTAGTTGAATCTAAATAAATTAGTGATGAACAAGAAACTAAAGAAGTCTGAGGGGTGTTCATGGTTTAGGAAACTTACTGCTACCAATCTTTTCTCAAAATGGCTCTTGACTCTATACCATAAGGAATGAACGAGAGGTAACCTGTAGAGGAAGAGCTGGTAATAGATAGGGCTGTCAATCGGGCTCACAGAGTCGGGCTTTGCTAAGCCCGAGCTCGACCCGATTGACAGCGGTAGGGGTGGGCAAAAACCGGTCCGAACCGAAAACCGAACCGTTTTTCACATTTCGGTTCGGTTTTATATTTAAACGGTTTGGTTCGGTTCGGTTTTTAGGATTTATTTAAATTTTGGTTCGGTTTTCGGTTGAAATCATCAAACCGAAAACCGAACCGAAAACTGATTTTTGGTAATTATGGCTCACTGTCCTCTACATTAAGCTGTTAATTTGGTAATTTTTTTGTGCATTATGACTCACTGTCTTAGTTATTTCATTGCTCTAATTTGGAACTTCTTTTGTGAGGTTTTTTTCCGGTGTTTCTTTGCTCTAATTTTGCACATTTTTTGTGAGATTTTTTTTTTCGGTTTGGAGCTAAACCGAACCGAACCGAACCAGTTTAGTTCGGTTTGGTTCGGTTCGGTTTTAGCCATAAAACGGTTTGGTTCGGTTCTTATTTTTTAAAAAAAAACCGAACCGAAAACCGAATAGTAAAACCGAAAACCGAACCAAAAACCGATTGGCCACCCCTAGACAGCGGGCCGAGAAAACATAAGCCCGGGCTTGGCCCTTTCAGGCTCGGGCCGAGCTCAGGCCTGCCCTAACCCGATTTTTAAATTTTTTATATAATAAATAATATGTTTTAATAATATAATAATATTTTTTAATAATATAATAATATTATTATTATATAAAATATATATTCATATAAAAAATATATATATAAATATATATAATTTTCGGGCCGGGCTAAAATCAGGCTGAGCTTACCTCAGCCCGAGCTCGGCCCGAAAAATATTTGGGCTGAATTTTTCAACCCGAGCTCGGGCTCATGTAGGGCCGAATGGGCCGGGCTCGGGCCAGTTCGGCCCAATTGACAGTCCTAGTAATAGAAGAGTGAATAGTTGAATCCAACCAACCAAACTAAATGAAATTTCAACACCAACACTAAATTAAATAAAAAAATTGCAATCCCAATAACTATCAAATGATTATTCCAATAAAACTAATGAAAAATACTGAAATAAATTGATCAATTCTTTCTAATATACCAATTGCCAATTAAATGGTCAATCTTATTTTAGTTTAGTTGTCATTTATATCTTTTGAGGTATCCTTCTACACCGGCTCTTCGTGGGCCTTTGTCCTGAAGTAGGCCTGTGTGCCCTATGGGCTTCCTAAAGCACGGGAATCTTGCATAATGGGTTGGGCAACTATCACCCATATTTCAAAGCTTAGCCACCCATGGGTGTTTTCGTAAGCAAACCCAATATATAATACATCTAGCGACCCTAAGGAGTTTTGAAAACATCTCTCCTTATCTCTTACCTTTAGACGGCCCAAGGAAGATGACAACAGGAAGCAAAGAACTGATTCTCCAATAGCTTTGATTAGGGGGAGGGGAAGGGGGAGGGCGTGGGGGAAGGGAGGGTGAAAGAGAAAGAAAGATTATGCCATGGCTTTGTAGATTCTAGTTGATCAACATTGATTGAAAGCCTCAACCTTTCAACATGGTCTAATCTGCAAGCAATGAAGTAAGCACGAAGAAAAGAACTATTTCCCTAAAAATTCTCTGACGCTTAAGTTTATAAAAGTTAAAAAAAAAAAGAAAAAAGAATGAATTATCAAACATGAGGATAGGTTTTATTATCTTCATCATGAAAATATTAGGAAAGAAAAACAGGGAACAAAGGCAGAGAACAGTAGAATGCAATAAAAATTCATCTTTGATTATATCAATCCTTTAAAAGTGAGGGTTCCACAAACATTGATTAAAACTATTTCATATTTAATGAATTTCGACCGGAAGGACCGTATTGTCATTTTAATGCAAATTGCTATAACATGAGGAAAGTCCAAGTTTAATATAGTTTCCTTTTACATTTGAATGCTAAGTAGAGCTTTACAAGAAAATTAAAATTAATGTTGTTTTTTTGAAAGATTTAGTCAAGAAAGGAGGCTTCAATTCTAGTAACTTTTGAAGCACTTGATGTATTAGCATCAAGGATCCTCAATGACAATGACTGGGGAACCCAACCACTGTCTTTCAACCTTGATTTTTTGTAAGAAAGTCATGATTTTCTAACTCATACCTTAGATTTGTATCTTTTCATCCTAAACAGTTTGCTTAAAAGAGACAAGAAATTTCACATATATATCAACATCAACTATATAGGTGAAGTAATATCTTTATCCTAATATTTTTGGCTTAGTAAAAAAGTTTTCAAATTTCTGGACATCTAATTACTACCAATCATTTTTACTCAATATAGATGCAGTAAATTGATATCCTTAGTTATTAACTCTAGCAAAACAAAGAATTCAATAGGATAAAATTTGAAATGATCATTAGTTAAATGTAAAAAATCAAGAATACTTTTGCAGAGGATTTACCACATTAAGACTTGTGGACCAAAGAAAACAAAAAAGAAAAAAAAGAAAATGAAATTTCTATCATATATTGACCTTAAAATAATAATTTGTAAAATCATTCACATCATGCCTATAATTCCTAGAATTGACAACTTTTTAATAGTGTTGTCCATATAAGAAATTGTCCACACAAAAGTATAAGATGACTAGCCACCAAACTACTACTACACAAAGTAATCTTGGTGCTAATGTAGCAGCCTTTAGAAGATAAACTTTTTTATGTTGGAGATGATGGTTCCAATCACAATCAGTTTGGTTCTTCTTTAGAGGACAAATTCATCCAAACCTTGGACTTTACTAATTGAATCTAAGTTTTGTCACTTGTGCCAATGCATTCGTTGGGTGGAAAGTGATTCATGATACAATATTTTGAGTACAAAGTATTTGGCATTTGTCTAATGCCCGAAAGCTGATTGACAATGAATGTCAATAATGCCTACGTTTTTGTCTTCAACACAAAAATTTTAAATTTCTAGTCTCTTTCAGTTTATATATAGACTATTCTACCAATTAATAGTTCTTGAGCTCAATATAAAATTAATTTTAAATGTTTTTCACGAATCAATGATCAATGATTCGATACCACTTCTATCCGAGAAAATAATTAGGTAAAAGTATTATATCATTGTGTAATAAAAAATTTCTCTATTTTTTATTTTTATAGAAAAGTGGAAAATACTAAGTTTTTAGGCGATAACGAATAAATTTATGAGAAAAAATTAAATTGGTAATATCACATTTTTTCCCTCAAGTGGTTGAAAATTTTGTTATCCATTGGCAAATAAATATGTGATTTGTATATGTTATTCAAAGTTAAATTATATGTGAAAAAATTATGCATAGAAGAATGACAACCAACCAAATGAAGCAAACTTCACGCCAAAAACAAATTAATAAATTTCATTTTCATATATTTTTATACATTCATCACCCACGACGTGCCACTTCTTCTGCCATTTGGATCAGTCAAATCATTTTCATATTTTCCTTTTCTTCTTAATTTTCTTTGTTTTGGTATGTAATCACTTTCGCATTCATTAGAATTTTCTAGTCTATAGATATATGATGTTAACTCTAGTTATATTACCTTTTTGTCCTTTTTTTAAGGAATTACCTTTTGTTTTTCTTTAACTAGAATTTAAAACTTTTAAGATGTTTAATTTTTGACAAAAAAAATTGTGGGCACTTCTAGGCTTTAAATAAATCTTAACAAGTCTAAGCTAACTTGTCCCAGATCCAAACCTGTTAGTAATAGTATCGGATTCGACCCAATTATCTAGCAGGTCCATATTGTACTCTATACTATAGCATAATGGGTAGGGTCTATGTACTCAATGGAATACATTGCTCCTTTACATTTAAATATCCATATCCTTAGAGAAATTTTTTATCCTAAACAAGCAAGAATTTTAAGTAACAAAGCCTAAGAAGGATTCTAGTAAGATTACAGTAGGTAACTAGGCACAAATTGCAGCAAAAGTAAACAGAACACACCTTAGTCAAAAGCTTAATTGAAAACTATTATGACTAAGTAGAGTTACAGAGTATCTTCATATATAAGTAATAATTAAACCAATAGAGAGTAGATAAAAAAATATTATAAAATATTTATAATAAATATTAATCGATTCATGAATATATTAAGTTCGATATATGGTATATCGAACTGATTTCCATTATATAAAATTTTATCAAGTGTGGATAAACGGAAGTATATCTCGATCCATTCCTAACTTTAACAAGTTTGAACTGAGTAGGATCCAGTCCCTACCCAACCCGTCGACAACCTTAGTTGCTTCATCATGTCATGCTTAATACTGCCTAGAAAATATATACTGGAAAGGTTGCGTAGTTCTTTTTCTTTAAAAAGATAAATAGATTTTAATTTAAAAAAGTTTATCTTGAATTTCAAAAAAGTTAAATTATTTATAAAAGAAAATATGCATCTCACGTTTAAAATTTTACTTTGAGTTCTAAAACGGATGCTATCCAAGTACAAAATATCATCTATCTCTGTATCTATAGTCTGTTCCCAAAATGATTCTTAAATAGAAAAAAAATGAGCACGAGAGGAGAATATAACTAGTGATAGACAAATAATAATAATAAGACATTTTATATTTTTTACAGGGAAAAGAAGGCATTGATATACGTAGTAAGAAAGTATGCCCAGTGGTGTGAACGAAACAGGCCTCGACGTGATTTTTCTCGTCCAAAAAACCATCTCTGTCAATTGAAATTCAATACATTATTCTTCTGCCCAATAAAAGTTCAAATCCAAAGATGGAATGCTTTTGTAATCTTCTAAACTTGCATGCACCTGTTATATATGTTGATTTTGAATATGTCATAACTCATAAGTGTCTGCTTTTCTTTTTCTTTTTTTTTTTTTTTTGAGGGTAAGTGTTTCCTTACTTTATTATCTGTTTTTGTCTCATTTTACCTCAAATAACTTTACCCCAGTTCTGTCACCCTTCTGTAACTTTAATGGTGACTAAAAGTAATATTTCTTCATTGAATAGATTATGATGTGAGAAACAATAACTAAGACCGCAGAAATCTTAGATGACAAAACTTTAAAACCGAATTAGGAGATTAAGAAGTTAAGACAGAAGTTAATTTCTCTTTTTTTTAAGGGAAAAGAATGCCTACTGGGAGGCTCGATATAATTTTATTTTCTATTAATACTGTTAGTCCCTCTAATATATAAACACAAGAAAAGAAAAGCGATTCGGTTAGGGTAATGAGAACATCTTTTCTCAACACATGCTAAACTTCAATACAGTCGTTGGATTGACATCTTTTCAATTTAATGGTTGAAAGTTGCTAGAGACGTTTTTTAGACCTAAATTTTTTTTGTTTCCCACCCAGAGACAGTTTTTAGTCCAAAAGCAATTCAAAAATTTGACATCACATTTTGAATTCAAATCAACTCTCTCTGTTTCAGATTAAATCGCCTCTCTTTCTCTCGCCCCCTCTCTTTCTCAGTCTTCTTTCTCTCTTCTCTTTGCTATTGCTCTTGTGCCATCAAGAGATTGTAGATGGGGTTCATGATATTCTTGAAGGTTTAGCTGCTGAAAATGCCAGTAGTTTGTTGAATTTGTATGGTGACAACAAAACATTTGATACTGCTATTAGATGGATATAGTTATATATTGGTTATTGTCTTTTCTTATTTTCTTTATTTAACATTAAAGTGTGCATTCTTTACAGCGAAAAACAATTGTAGTGACGGGAAGTAAAACAAATAATTATCTAGTGAACGAATCGGCATTGTATTTGAAGTAAGGGTGGCAGGCATTATGTTGAGAAGGAAATTGGAAGATGGTGATCATGTTGATAGTGATGATAAGGACAATAAAGATGGTGAAGACCTACTTTAGCTGAAAGTTTTGTATGCAAAATTATAGATTTATGCAACAAAAAGTCAAGTTTAAATTTATGAAACTAATATACATCATTTCTCTCTCTTGTACCATGTTTGAGTTTCTTCCTTGTAAACATTTATATTAATTTTAATGGAATATCTTTTATATACTTATTTTGGATATACATGTTTTACTATCTTTTTCTCGAGTACAAGATTTAAAAATGGGTGGGAGATTGTATCAAAAGTAAAATAATCTATTGCAATAGACGTAATTTCTATTTCAAATTATCATGGCAAAAAACATTATAATCATTAACCATCATTAACCCAAGAGATTTGAATAATTATTCATGTAGTTTTTGAATGATTATTCATAATTATTCATATAATCAATCTTTTAAAACAATGAGAATTATTATGAAAACTTTTTGTGGTGAATAAATAGTCAACGATTTGTGAAAAAATATTCAATACTTAAACGTTTGTGAATAAGGTTTATTATTGTATGGCAACATGTTAATGTTTTGCATCAATTCTTCAATAAAAATTTTTATTTTGTTTTCTCCTTTTTTTCCCCCTTTACATTATTTTCTCCTTTATTGTATTTGGTTTTGAATAAAAATTGACAGATATTTGCATAAATTTTCACTCGATCTTGAATAATTATTTATATGACAGTTTTCTCTCTTGATAATTAATCCTTAAAATAGTGAATATCATTATTCAATTTTGTATGGTGAATAATTTTTCCAACGCTTACATCAATTATGCAATAAAAAACTTATTTTATTTTCTCCTTCACTCCCCTTTACTTTATTTTTCTTCATTTTTTATTCGTTTTTAAATAATTATTCAAAGAGATTTGAATAATTATTCACCACAAAATACTCTTTCTTGAATAATTAATCTTTAAAATAGTAAAAATTAGTATTCTAATATGTGTGGTGACTAATTATTCAAATGTTTGTCAATAAATATTCTACAATGAGTTCAAAAAAATTAAAAGGTTATTATTATATAATAAAATATTAATATTCTACATCAAAATATTTACAATTTACGTCAATTTTGTAATAATAATTTTTATTTTATTTTATCTTTTGTTCTCCTTTACTTCATTCTATTCTTTATTAAAAATGAACTATAAAATGTATTAATGAAATCGTTATACAAAAATGCATGTCTGCATGGAAGGAACCAAGAGGGCCGGGGAGATGCAACCGCCCCTTGACATTTTTTAAACCTCTCTTATGTGTATTAATATTTTATACTTATTATTATATTTTTTTTCTACTTCGTTCCTTCAATATTGTCGATACTTTTTCAATATAATTCAACATAAATTTGTACTTTTTCAAAATTAAAATTCTAATTCTGATTATAAGTGTCTGCAATACCTGCTTTGTCAAATGTTGCGACTCTGCATCCCTAATTAGACGATAAGGTATCGTTTCGCAATCAGAGGGCGAGCATACGACCTAACGCTAAGAAAGTTGGTCCCATGAATTTACAACTCACAAAAATAGTTGGGAAGCCTGCCTGACTATGACCACTCTAACCCTATAATAATATTCACAAGTTTCCTGCTACCGTGTTTGATCAGTAGCCTCCTAAAAGAGACATTCCAAAGAGAGCCGACAAATTACATCACAATCAGTTGGGTTCCCTTTGAATTTTGAGGTCTGCATCTTCCAGAAAACTTCTTTAAATGTTTGTCAATTTCGTGCTGTCTCTTTGTGGTACATAATGTCAAAAGCGCCATCTATTTAGCTCAAATTGAGCCAAAATTTGTGACTTAATGCGGGGTAAAAAGATAATTTAGCATGGAAAATATTCTATTAATAGAGAGACGAAAGTTACTTTATTATTTTTAGGACAATTTTGCCCCTTTTGATCTAGTAAACTTTGGCTCAACTCGAGGCATAGATCATTTTCCGATGTCAAATCATTTACTTAACAAGGAAGGGAAGGGAATCAAATTGCTTACGCAAGAAAAACAAATGTATATGATACTTGTAATTGGCTTAGTCTTGCATAGCAGGTTCATTTAGAATTTATTTGAACGAAAATTGTTTAATTTAACCAGACGATATGATTAATTAGTCTATGATCTTGCTTGACTAATATCTTTTCAATCTATTACTAATTTTGTTATTATGTACACCTTTTAGAAGTTGTTGAGATAAACTTTATACAGATAGGTATCTGTACAGTTTGCTTGGCCTTTTACACGAAGTTCAACTTTCTTTTCCATTCTTTTCTTTTTCAACTTTCATGATTGATGAAGTCACAATTTCAGTAGGTATTTCTTGGCTGCCGATAATTCGGGTGATGCTTTGAATCTGAAATGTCATCTTTCATCTACTCTCCCCATTTAGAATAGAGAATTCAAGATTCAACCTTCCACCAGGAGAATGTTTCATAGACCTTAATAAGAATAGTTATAATTCAAACATTGGACCAAACCGGCAATAAAATCTTCAAGTTGTGAACTATTGAGATATTATTCTACATTAATTAGTTTATATGACAATGAATATCTTATCAGTCTTAGCGAATCCCCTCTCTCGCGGAGTAGAATTAGATCCAAGTTTAATTTTTCAACATGATATTATAGTAATGTTGAACCACCCGTCGATTTTGTCTAGTAAGATACTTTTTGATGTTGAAGTTTGGCTCAAGTTTAATTTCTTAACATCAACTAAAATTCTTTTCCCTTTTCAACGCCTTCCATGTGAATGGTTTTAGTTGTGTTTGAAGAATAAAGAACCTAAAGAACAAAAGCAGAAAGAACCTATTCTTTGGTGTCATTTTGTGCATCAGTGCATGCGTGGTTATATACGAAGTACAAGAAGGTCTAGTAAAACTGTTGCAGATCTTTACGTTTCACAATTTATACTTAACTCATTGATTAACAAAAACAACAAAGCTAGTTAAATCACGTAAGGGCTCACAGATATAATTCCTATTTCAGGGGTCTTTATTGATCCTGTTGAACAACCTCTAGATGATGATGCTTTTGTCCCAGTTAAATCACGTAAGGGTAAAAGACATAAAGCAAAGGTGACTGATCGAACGGTTTTGACCAGACTGGTAACTCAAAGGAAAAAATTAGTGCAATTTTCATTGGTTTTTGATTCTCTTTGTTGTTTTTAGAAGAAAATACAGTAAATTGCACGCAATATTAATATTGATTTTCTTGGCTAATTACCGTGGCAAGGGAAAGGTCCAGTTTACCTTTATTTATCTTATCTTTCAAAGTTTTGTAATGGAACAAATCCATCATTGTCTAAGGGCGGTTCTTTGGCAATTATATGATTTATTTATTTCATCCAAAATTAAATATTAAATTTCCTATTCATCTGATATAAAAGGTAGACATTTAATTTTAGAAGAAGTATTTATTTTATTTAGTAATCAATTGAATTTCAGGTATAGACTTTTAGATTTAGTTGTATGTAAATGATACTCTATCTGTCTATCATTGAATGTCCTATTTTGACTTAATATAAAGGTAAAGTAAGTAATTTGACTATATAAAAATTACTATGACATCATTATTAATTAAGTATCATCAGTGGATAACTGTGTAGTTAATGTAAAAATTTTATCAATCTAAAAGAATTTTGTTAAGATAACAACTAATTTTTTATTGAGGAGAAATCTCTCTAATTCTCTCTACATCTCTCCATACAAAATAATCATCTCACCACATATATTTATAGCTTAAAATTAGCCTAAACCAACTAGGATTTGATTTACTAAATCAAATCTTACTAGGAACCAAATTAGGAACTAAATTCAGAATTAGAAAACTAACAATCCTATTAGGAAATCTAGAAACCAATGTGAATTAGGAAACTAACAATCCTATTAAAAAACCTATTCTAAACAATAATAGGAATCTACTAAATCAAAACTTAATATAATAAATTAAATTAATAAATCTTCTAATCCTATTTGGTTTAATATTGCCAACAGTTAATAATAGGTAAAGTTTGACGCAAAGTTTGACACCAAACCCGACCATCAAAGGTGGCTTTATAAAAAAAATTAAAATTACATTTCTTGGGATCCAAACGTTTATGAGTTTTGATATCCATCATGCGACTGGCAAAACATGGACAATGGATCCTGTTTTGTATTTGAAGGCTTCCCGTGTTTCCTTTTTCAGCAAGACACTACCATAATATTTACCCAAAAAAAAAAAAAGACACTACCATAGTGAATGATGGTACAAATTCACCAAAAATAGTTGGAGAAAATGGGATAAAAAATGGTTTGACGATCAAAATGAGATAACAAGGTACTTTTGCTACTTCTTTTGGAAAAATAAAAAGGCAACTATTTATGCTATTTCCCCAATTTTGATTGCAGCTAAAGAGCCAAATAGCAGAACAGATATTTTGCCTTCTTCACGGACCCCAAATTGTCCAACTGGTTCTTCAGTTCCCGTGCATATAATGGATTTGAAGGAAAAGATCAGGAAAAAAAGGTTTAAATCAATTACTTGGATGGTCGATAATATTTTTGAGAAAAAAAGAATAGAAAATCAATTAATTTGTCTTTGAACTTCATGGATTTTTTTCTTTCTCTTTGATCCCGAGAATATTAAGTTGGTCACTATCTTTTTAAGGAACTTAAGTACCAGAAATTGAGTTTAGGAACCAAATAGAATATTACTAACAATATATTTTAGTAGAGGAATTGTATAATGGTTACTTTCTAAAAATACATTTTGATGACAATTCATGTCATGCGAAAGAAACCCCTTTATAGTAATTGTGTCCGAATAAACATTAAAGCATCATAGCCTAGATTTATGTCTTCTTTTTTTTTTTTTTTTTGAGGAAGATTTTATGTGTGAATCATTGTTTTTCATGTGGTGGAAAATACCAAAAGATGGGGTACCTAAATATGGACGTCGAATCCAATTCCGTAACTGCATATTGATTGTTATCTTTCGGTTGCAACTCCTTTTTCCCTTTGTTTTCTTTTGCTTCTTTTCATGTCAAATGAAATTAAAGGTCAAAGGTGCTTTTTCTTCCACTTTTTGCTCCTTCATCTTTTCTTCTCGGAATATATAAAAAATGAAGAATCTAAGGATTGAACCAACTTTTACTTTTGTTTTGTCGGCAGAGAGAGCAACAGCCTGTACGGAAATAAGATGAAATACAATTAAAATGAAAGAATTTAACAGGCTTCAGCAATGTATAAAAATTTATTCTAAAGGACAATTTCTGCGGTTCCTCTAGAATTAAACAAAGCTTTCCTCTTTAAAGAGAGTTTTGGGAATACCAAAATATATTACACAGTGTAAAAAACCAACAATGAAGAGTAGAGAATGAGAGCAATAGAGGCAGAGTTTTTACATTTGGTGAGATGATCAAGGGATGTAACGTTAAATGTTAGAGGAAATAATGGATCAATGCTATTTTAGGAAGCATTCTCAAAGACTTTCGCAAAGAGTTGCTTGGGATATTAAAAATGCAAGTCCACTAAAGACCGAGTCAACATTAATTCAAAATTTAAAAAGAAAAAGAAAAAGAGAAGTGATATTTTCAGTCCAATTTTATCTACTTTTACTTTTTTTTCTTTTTTTTATAAATAAAAATGACTTTGATATTCTAACCATAACTAAAAAAAATTTAATCGATTAAATTACCCTTAAATCTAAGTGTTATATTGTTGAGAAAAAAATTCCATAAAACCTTACTTCATCTTTCCCAATTTCAAGAAAACTGCAAACGCATCTTTTCTTTCTCACTCTCCACAAGTTTCAAATTTCTTTTTCACCATTCCAGTATTGTTCATCAGAGAGCAAGGATTTCTGGTTGAGGATTTCTTTATGACATTTGCTGCAGATGAATAGGTTGATATGAATGTTAAGGGGCGTGCTTCAGCTTTGTATCTTGATCGTCTGACATGAGAGGATATGACTACTGGTGCAACACATAGCTTCTACTGGTTGCAAAATTCTATTATAAATAATGTTCGTTTTACATTATCCAATGTTTACTTGAGAGGTAAATTCATTTTAGACTCTGTAATGGAAACCACATTAAAGAGGTGTTAACCCTTAACTTGCAAACTTTTTGTTTATTTGTTTAATACGATTTCCCCCAAAGAAAAAGACTTTTCTTCTTTTTTTCTTTTTGTAAAATAGTAATTTAGTCCATTGAAAATTTATGAGGTTAGTTGGTTTTATTACTATGGATACCAAATCTTTTCATTTATAAAATAAAAGATAGGAAGTGAAAGAGGATAAATGAGGAGTGAGAATACTATTTCTTAAAAAAACTTGATTTAGCAAATTATAAAGGGAAATTGGCTATTTGATTCATGCCACTAACGTTAATTTTTTAAATTTGAGCTACAGTTGATGCCACTTCGGCACCTCCTACGGTGGAATTCAATTAAAAAAATATACAAACTCCTTACATGTTTAATATTAAAGAATAAAAATATTTAGACAATTCCATTTTCAGTCAACCCGACCCAAACTCACTCCAAGACTCAGAGAAGGCAACCACTAATTGATTTGTGATTATAGTTTTTGATCGAAAATTTTATCACTTAGGTTATAGGAGCAATAACACGAAAGCGAAACAAACTAGGATCATCAGATGGTTACCACTGAATCAAAAGAGTATGAAACAAAATGAGAAAGTAGCCAAGGGCAAAACTGGACTAGCAGACACGTGAGGATTCCTTCAACACAATAGCTTCTAGAAAGCAATCAATATTACTAATAATATGCCAATAAAGCTCTAGGACCTACAAGATGGCCCCAGAGAAATAAAGGTAATGCGAGTTGACTTCTTGGAGATGCGGATATATAGTATGATTGATATATCTTTGGTTCAATTTGAGATTTCGATTAACCATTCTCACTCTCATCTTGTACTTATAGGTTCCTGAAAACTAGTGACAAGAGATTTTGGAATCGGAACCCAATCTTGCGGCATGTATTCATGATAACCCATATATATATACGTAGTGTACAAAGAAAGCCACACAAACTCTTGCTAAGAAAGCCCTAAACACGTGCTAACCACTGAGCCAACCAAAATATATATTTACATATTTATAGCTCATACATATACAACATAATTCCCAATAGTTCCTACTATCAAACTTCCAATACAACGGCATAGAAAAGGAAACCAATGTGTGCCAACAAGGGATGCACTGTTCGATATAATGATCTTATTATAATTGATGATCCCCTGGCTAAATCTTTGGTTAGATTTTGATAGAAACAGAGTAGGAATTCAATGTTTCTTTTGTAAGTAATTTTCCTATTTTTTCTTATCAATTTTATCTATTTTGACACACACACACACCCCACCCAAAAAAAAAAAATTCAGTAAACCTATATACAAGTACTCCACATAACTAATGACACTTGACTTCAGGCTTTTCTTTATAAGATAAAGAGGCATCATCATATCTCTTTTTCCATATCTTAAGAAGCACAAGCACAGCACATTTCTGTCAGGGGGATCCATATCAATGGGAGGACAGAAATGAGGTTTGGGCACTTATAGCTCAGATAACGCCTGTTAGAGGTACATTTACTCATGTTGGGATTTTGTTACCCATTCAATATATGCCGAGGAAGTGTGTTAGCTCAATGCTAAAGCTGCCTTACGTATTAACGACTCAAATGTTTTAAAAATGTGAAAATCAAGTGATTGAGAATAATGGAATTGCTCTAGAAGGACATTTGTAGAAAATTGAGTGCTTACCGGCTATGTTTTTTGTATACATTTTGAAAAAACTCTCTTTCTCCTTCTTTTTTATTGCAAGATTAGACAATGTATCTACGAAAATCTATGCTTCTCTGTATGTAAAACCAAAAGTTATTTTTTATATAACATTACCTTATGATTGAGTAAATTTTAACAGTTCAAACTTCAGATATAGGGTTGTTTTAAATGTTAAGATATGTAAATTCTTTTGCAAAATTACATAATTAAACTCAATGTTTGTATGCCGATTTTTTTCCTACATTGCAAAAAACCACTGCTATGCACTCAACTAGTCATTTTGAAAATAATATTAGTGTTACACTATTTTGGATTGTGGCAAGGCAATAGCTCAATGATAAGAGCACTCTTTATCAAATAGAAAGTCATGGAATTCGAATCATATTCCTCTCCCCCAATACATCAAGAATATTGTTTTGGATTTTGTAGGGGCCATGATTTCCAATGCAGATTCACTTGTTTAGATTTTTGTTATGGCACAACCGCTTTTCTTTATCATTGTGAAACTTATTTCATATTTAGTGGAGAAGAAAGTTTCATTTCTTTTAAACCAAAATATTGCTGGACTAATTTGGAAAAAAATGTAAAAAGGCTTTGTAAATGGGGTCATATGACGAATTTCTAAAACAATTTCCTGATTTCATGAGTTTATCTAAAACAATTTGCCTAAAACTATTAGGTAGTTATTCTGATGATGCAGAAACTGCTAAAGAGAGAAGAAATAATATGGTCTTTGCTAGGGTGTATTTGTCCTTGCGAGTATAATTTTCTAGAAAATGGTTGATTCATTATTTCAAATGAAACTTTGATGATTCAGTATATTACTTGCATCTCTCTTTTCTCCTACTATGCTGTTTTCGTGTCATGACAAGTCTTTGTCCACAAAAAAAAAAAAAAATCAATTGTAGGAAGTCTCAAGTCGCTTTCCTCACCAAAAAAAAAAAAAAGGAAAGATCAATTAAATAAAGAACCTTAAGGCTGTATTTGGAGCCATAGAATTGGAGGTTTGGAATTAGAATTGAAGCCTCCAATGCCAATTCTTTTATTTGGTTGTAAAATTAGTTATAAAATTAGAATTCATTTATATAGGCCCCAAAGAATGTCCAAGAACGGTTGATTTGGACTTTATCAAAATTGACATATTTAAAGCGGGATTAAAAATACAAAATGTGAAATGTTATTATCTGGCTAGTAAAACAAAAGTTGAATCACAGTCTAAGTATCAAACTTTTTTTCTCAACTTAAGATAACCATAGAATAATATTAGTTTGAGTATCGTATAAGAGATTTGTTGGACTCAATGTGCGTCTTTCCATTATTTTGGAGGATGCATGAATGCAAATAACCAAGTTAATCATTGTAGCACTACAATAGCTTTAAAAAAAATTATCAAGCTAAATGTTTCCAATAGTCAGTTTGAAAATAGTTTCTGAGATATCGTATGGATGACAATTTTAGCATGCATTTTCATTATGTGGAGAGTATGCTTTGAACTTAATCATTTTTGTACAAAATGTGTTTTCTATATTGAAAGCAAAACAAGCAAACCACCAAAGCATAGTAAAGCAAAAAATGAAAGTAACACTAAGGATTATTCTAGTAGTTTGTCAACAACCATGCCTATATCCACTCATTGAGAATCTCACCTCAAATATTTTTACTAAAAATAACCTCTTTGATGGTAAAGATCAAACTATACAACCCTAAGTAACTTACACCTAAGATACTCTCAAGTTATACACACTAATTTTACAAACAGATCTAACACTATATATCACCACCATTTTTCAATATATCAAGTAACTATTTTTCATCCAAAAACCACCTCAACCTTCGTGGCACAAGTTTAAAATCGATACTTGTGAACCTTGAAGAGATGAAGATAAAAGGATTGAAACTTTCACTTGCTCCCAATATCACCTCAAACTTTGCATATTTTCTCTTTGCTACCCGAATGTATTTCTCTCACTATTTTTAGCCTTGTACTTTCAACTCTTGAAAAACGCTCAACTCTTTTGAGAAACACTCATCTCTTGAAATTTCAAGAGTGCAAAGGGTTATATTTATAAAAGATATACAAGCCCTATAAAAATATAAGAGATAGTACAATTAAATGGTGCTTTGGTCAAGTCTTGTTCAAAGGGTCAAAGTACTTTTTAAAAAAAATAAACTTTTTGTAAAGTATAGGTAGTCATGTGATTTTTCAATCGTCCTAACTTGACTTATTTTTTCACAAAAAGTAGCACATTCCTTTTCTCTCAAAAAATGGTTCAAAACATAATTTTGCTAATTATGTGCAAGTTTGAAAAAAGTAAGGCGAACAGGTTTTGAAAAAGTCATTCTGTGGAGTTGTAAGTCGCATTGAGGCAGTGTCAGTCAAATAGTGACTAGCCACTGTCAACCTAGCTCACCTCGAGATTCTATAGTTTGTTAAAAATAGCTTGACGAAATGATTCTACATGATAGTTTGGAAATTAGCTTGATAAAATAAACCAAAATAGAAACATTTTGCCTTATTCTTGAAAGATTTCCATATGTGATTTTGAATTGAAACCTTTAGAGATATGTTTTTTAAGGATTGAAATTTTGAATTTGACTAAGGCACACATGGAAACATATTAATTCAAATAACTTCTTGACAAACATCTAAAAAAAAATATACCTATGAGAGTACACTGCTTGAATTTTGAACTTGTGAGGTTTGATCATGATTACTTCAAAGTATATTTTGAAATCACTTCAAAAAGAAATTCATTAGATTACTTAACACATATTTTGTTAATCATCAAAATTGGAAGGTTGTATCCTTGAGTCAACAATTTCTAATTCCAATATTCCATATTAAAAGTGGAGAATTTTGATTCCAACTCTATGAAAATTGTTCAAATTATAAATTTCTTAAAATATATACCTACATTTGTTTTACTAAATTATAGAATAGTATATAAAATTTCACATACACACGCCCTCTCACACACACACACACGTGTTTCTCACACACTTAAACACCTTTTTTTCACATTGCACACACATGCTCTCTCTCTCTCTCTCTCTCTCTCTCTCTCTCTCTCTCTCTCAAACACATGTATTCTCTTTCTCACTAATTCTATGAGCGGAAATGACAAATATACCCTTAGTATAAAATAACAAAATATATTGGTATAAAATGACAAAAATACCTCGATACAAAATTAAAAAATCCCTGATAGTAAAATTACAAAAATGCCCTTGGAATAAAATAACAAAATCTTTCAAGCAAAAAGACAAAAATACCTTCACTATAAAATTATATAAAGTACCCTTGGTGTCAAATAATGATGAAATACCCTTAGTGTCAAATGAGCAAAATGCTCTAGATTTAAAATGACAAAAATGTCCTTAGTACAAAAATGACAAAAGTACCTTTGATGTCAAACTACCAAAATGCCCTTGGTATAAAATGATGAAATACCCTTGGTGCCAAATGACAAATCCTCTTGATGCAAAATGATGACAATGCCCTTGGTGTCAAATTACTAAAACTTCCTTGGTGTAAATGATGAAATACCCTTGGTACTAAATGACCAAAATGTTCTTGGTGCAAATCTTAAAAAAACAACTTTTGTGTCAAATTACCAAAATGCCCTTGGTATAAGTTGATAATAATAACCTTGATGCCAAATGACAAAAAAGCTCTTGATGCAAAGTGGCAAAAATATCCTTGATGCCAAATGACCAAAATGCCTTAGTGTAAAATGACAAAATTACCCTTGGTGCAAATGACTAAAATTCTTTTGGTACAAAATGATAAAAATTTCTTCGATGTAAATTGACAAAAATACTATTACTACATAATGACAAAAATGCCCTAGTTGCAAAATTACCAAAATGCCTTTAGTTCCAATTGACCAAAAAGAAAAAAGAAAAAACTACACACTAATATTTGAAGTAATTTTATATTTGTATGTTGATATCTAATTCTATGAATTTTTTGGAGTTCCAAATAAAATAATTAGAATTAGAAATGAATTTCACAATTTTACCAAATAAAGAAATTCAAACATTTAAAATTATAATTCTCAAAATTTTAATTCCATAGAATTGCAATTCCATTTCCATGCCCCCACACAAAACCTAAGGGTCAAGAGCTCCAAATGATGCCACAATTCAAGTAAGTCTTTGTTATTATAATCTTGATCTTGGTCATGATTCAATATTTTCATAATCAATGTTGGGAAACATGTTTAAGTTGGACCCATGCAGTCAATTTGGACGAAAGAGAGCCAACAAAATGGAATTTTGAAGACTTTTTTGGTCACCATGTGTGACTTTTTCTTTGAGGACAGCAATTGCAATGATTCTTGATTCTCTTTCAAATGAACAGAAGATAAAGATAGCTGTTAAATCTGGCCAAATATATATGCGTTTTAAGTTTCAAAGAAAATCAAGATGCAAAGACAATAGACAATGTGGGTGCCATTATGATCTTAGGCAAGACACTATGATGTCTTCCAAGAAAGTATTGCTTGATTTAGAAAAGTCCAATCATGCGACTATGTGAGGAAACTATCACGATGTCGTAGAATTCTCTTTCAAGCTAACTTTTCATTATATGGACTTAAACAATGAAGATTTGTTCTGCAGATGATTTGCACTTTTTTGTTAAGTTACAACTCAACGATGTAATTTAAAAATAGAAATTAATTATATTTACTTAAAAACTATTTTTACTTTTTTTACTTTTTAACCAAAAACTTTTCCTTTATCTTTTAATATCTATAAATAATTTATGAGCTTGCAGTTATAAGAATTTTTTAGCAGAGATAGAATATGATAATTTAAATCATATCTTTTGTACGTGTCACCATCCATCAAGAATTATTCTGGCATTGGACTGCCACTAAAGTGAAGGAATCAAGGCACAAGAGGGTATTTAAAGTTTCAAAGTTTCAGAAAATAGTATAAAAGGATAAAAATATCCTTGAATACAGTAGCGTGAGGCGTGCTTGAATTACTGAATTTTGCTACCGCTTATAAATGAAATTCAATTAAGGAAATACAAGAAGGGGTAGAGATTTGTAAATAATTTTGGATAGCCTTTCTCTACTCTTTTTTATTTACCCTCTTCCCACTCTATTTGTATCTATTTATCATTGTTTCATTAGAATCCTTGTTCTACAATGACAAAACCTTATTTTCTTGATCCTAGAAAATTAGGGCATTCCCGCCACAAATGCGTGAGGCATGCTTGAATTACTGAATTTTGCTACCGCTTATAAAAATTATCATAATTGCAAGCTTATAAATTTTTTATAGAATCAAAAAAAATTAAAAAAAAAGTGTTCGGTTAACGCATTGAATCATCCTCTTATACCTTTATAAAAGAATGAATGGTTTTCAATTTTTTAATACTGAAGTTTTTCAAGTTATAATTTGGTATTATAATTTTTTTCGTAGAATAATTTGTTATTATAATTGAAATATAAATTTGGGACCTCTTCCAAAAAATATTTATAGATACGTATATTTTTCCTTATGATTTATCTTAAGGATTTATCTCAAGACAATTCTAACCCTGAAGAGTTAACTATGAATTTTTATATAAGCCAAGCTGCAGTTAGCATTTACTTTTTTTTCTTTTCATTAACTTGTTTTATTGGCAACATAGCATTTGTTGCTAAAGCCTCTAAGCAATCAGCTTTTAATGAAATATTTTATTTGATTATTTATTTTATTAAATATTTTTTGAATAACAATCATTAGTGACAAAATACACACGATTAGTGTCAAAATCTTTTAATTTTTTTTTTTTTGTGGTTAAAGACCCGTTGTGTTTGATGTAAAAGAGCACGGAGATTTAAATGCACATGTCAGCAAGTGTATGGGCGATGACAGAGGGTATGTAATGGTGGTTACTTGGTCCTAAAACTATTTTATTTTTATTAATTTAGGGATTTTTTATAGTTCAATTATGCACTTAAAATTAATTTATTAAGTATTTACTGAATTAAGTATGTCTAATAATAATACAAATGCTATTAGGTGCTTAAATCCTTAGGTAAATCAATTATTGTATTCACGTAATTGTTTAAAACTCAGTTACTTACAGTTATAAATGTTAGTTTGAAATGAAAGTGAATTATGTTTGAAATTTAAATATGCTAATTGTTAATCATATATATATATATATATATATATATATATATATATATATATTCTAAATTTCAAGAAAGCGCATTACGAATAAATATTTAAAAATAAAAAATTATAATGAAATATTGTATTAGAACATTTTTATCAATTTTAAAATTTTATTTTTAATAACTAATATCAATTAAAAATAAAAATTTTAACTAATTAGAAAGTTATCAAACCTTAAAATTTTTATTGCCAAAGTATTGCAGAATAAAATTAGTATTGTTTCTTTATTAAACTTTTATTTTTAGCAATGTAATATTTTTAAAATTTATGGAATAGGAAAATTTTTTCTTTAAAACAATTTTTATCCCAAAAAATATAAAATCTTTAGATTTCATAGTTTAATAATAAATAAAGGTCATATATTAATTAAATTAGTCCTCAAATTCAAATTCAAACTTCTACATTCAAATTCATTATTCAGACTTTAGATTTTAGAATTTAAAACTTAAATGTTTCAGAATTTAATCTTTATAATCCAGTTTTATCAAAGGAACCATTAGTATTAAAACTTTTTATCATGTATTCTCATTCCCAGAATAATTTTCTTAGAAAATAATGGTCCCCACCACCCTCCAATAGTAGAATCAGCTAGAATCTTTCACATACCACTCACATTGGAATCTAAGTAATAGTAAAATTGTTAATCTCTAAATTCTCCCTCCTAAACGACCTTGCAAGCCGCTCAGTTTGGATCTGATTAAAGAAACACAAGTGGCTTGTAAAGTTATGTATGAGAAAGAAGTGAGAGGGTGATAATTTTTACCCTTATTTAGGTGTAAAATTTTTAGGTAGATTTCATTTCCGAAAGACTGGCAGAGACCATTATTTTTTCAGTAAAATTATTTCACCCGCTTTATAAAAGAAGTCAAAATCTAAGCATTACACATTTTCTTAAAAAAATCAAACTTTTTTAGATCTGATTTTGGATCTGATTAAAGAAACACAAGTGGCTTGTAATAATTTTTACCCTTATTTAGGTCCACATGTGAATAGCATGTAAAATATTTAGGTAAATTTCGTTACTGAAAGAGTGGTAGAGATTATTATTTTTCAGTAAAATTGTTTCACCCGCTTTATAAAAGAAGTCAAAACCTAAGCATTACACATTTCCTTAAAAAAAAATCAAACTTTTTTAGATCTGATTTTGGATATGATTAAAGAAACACAAGTGACTTGTAAAGTTATTTATGAGAAAGAAGTGAGAGAGTGATAATTTTTACCCTTATTTAGGTCCACATGTGAATAGCATGTAAAATATTTAGGTAAATTTCGTTATCGAAAGAGTGGTAGAGACTATTATTTTTTCAGTAAAATTGTTTCACCCGCTTTATAAAAGAAGTCAAAACCTAAGCATTACACATTTCCTAAAAAAAAATCACTTTTTTAGATCTGATTTTGGATCTGATTAAAGAAACACAAGTGACTTGTAAAGTTATTTATGAGAAAGAAGTGAGAGAGTGATAATTTTTACCCTTATTTAGGTCCACATGTGAATAGCATGTAAAATATTTAGGTAAATTTCGTTACCGAAAGAGTGGTAGAGACTATTATTTTTTTAGTAAAATTATTTCACCCGCTTTATAAAAGAAGTCAAAACCTAAGCATTACACATTTCCTTAAAAAAATCAAACTTTTTTAGATCTGATTTTGGATCTGATTAAAGAAACACAAGTGACTTGTAAAGTTATTTATGAGAAAGAAGTGAGAGAGTGATAATTTTTACCCTTATTTAGGTCCACATGTGAATAGCATGTAAAATATTTAGGTAAATTTCTTTACCGAAAGAGTGGTAGAGACTATTATTTTTTCAGTAAAATTTTTTCACCCGCTTTATAAAAGAAGTCAAAACCTAAGCATTACACATTTCCTAAAAAAAATCAAACTTTTTTAGATCTGATTTTGGATCTGATTAAAGAAACACAAGTGGCTTGTAATAATTTTTACCCTTATTTAGGTCCACATGTGAATAGCATGTAAAATATTTATGTAAATTTCGTTACCGAAAGAGTGGTAGAGACTATTATTTTTTCAGTAAAATTGTTTCACCAGCTTTATAAAAGAAGTCAAAACCTAAGCATTACACATTTCCTAAAAAAAATCAAACTTTTTTAGATCTAATTTTGGATATGATTAAAGAAACACAAGTGACTTGTAAAGTTATTTATGAGAAAGAAGTGAGAGAGTGATAATTTTTACCCTTATTTAGGTCCACATGTGAATAGCATGTAAAATATTTAGGTAAATTTTGTTACCGAAAGAGTGGTAGAGACTATTATTTTTTCAGTAAAATTGTTTCACCCGCTTTATAAAAGAAGTCAAAACCTAAGCATTACACATTTCCTAAAAAAAAAATCAAACTTTTTTAGATCTGATTTTGGATCTGATTAAAGAAACACAAGTGGCTTGTAATAATTTTTACCCTTATTTAGGTCCACATGTGAATAGCATGTAAAATATTTATGTAAATTTCGTTACCGAAAGAGTGGTAGAGACTATTATTTTTTCAGTAAAATTGTTTCACCAGCTTTATAAAAGAAGTCAAAACCTAAGCATTACACATTTCCTAAAAAAAAAAATCAAACTTTTTTAGATCTAATTTTGGATCTGATTAAAGAAACACAAGTGACTTGTAAAGTTATTTATGAGAAAGAAGTGAGAGAGTGATAATTTTTACCCTTATTTAGGTCCACATGTGAATAGCATGTAAAATATTTAGGTAAATAAGAGTGGTAGAGACTATTATTTTTTCAGTAAAATTGTTTCACCCACTTTATAAAAGAAGTCAAAATCTAAGCATTACATATTTCCTAAAAAAATTAAACTTTTTTAGATATGATTTTGGATTTGATTAAAGAAACGCAAGTGGCTTGTAAAGTTACTTATGATAAAGAAGTGAGAGAGTGATAATTTTTACCCTTATTTAGGTCCACATGTGAATAGCATGTAAAATATTTAGCTAAATTCCGTTGTCGAAGGAGTGGCAGAGACCATTATTTTTTCAATAAAATTATTTCACCCGGTTTATAAAAGAAGCCAAAATCTAAGCATTACATATTTCCTAAAAAAATCAAAATTTTTTAGATTAAAAATGAAAAATACAAAAAAAAGGACATTGAAAATTTCTCTCATGTTTTTCTCCTCAACTAACTAAAATAAACGTACATTGACGAATACCATAATTTGACGTGGAAGATTTTATAAGAACAATGCTATTCGGTTCAGATTGAGGCAAGATTTGTGGCTCAATACGAGGTAAAAGCATAATGTAGTATAAAATAAACCTCCTAGAATTGGGGAGCAAAAGTTTGTTCAACTCTTTTGTGAACCGTTTTACCTGCTTTGATCTAGGAAGTTTGGGTTTAAATTGAGCCAAAAATCATTTTTCCATTTAATAAATTCAAGATCATATGGTTGACCTGTCAAACCTTGGAGATGAAGAAGTCACTGTTTGAAAAAGATTCGTAAATTGAATTGAGATGATTCCTTTCCTGTCATGATTTCTCTCTATATCACGGGTCCTTAACACTTCTCAATTTTTTCTTTAATGAAAAATTATTTGGTTCAAGTCAATGAATCATGGTTGTGACCATCTCGATCTAGAATGTTTAACAATTTTTGACAATTTGAAGTTGAATGGATTCAGCTAACTTGGATGAAACGAGTCCAATTGAGTATATCATTATCAACCGCGATTGGTTTGCTTCATTAGGAAAACCAATATACTTTTTTCTTTTTTCTTTTTTCTTTTTTCACTTTGGGATTTCGTCTTTTCTTCTCACAATTCAATTTCATTTTTTCTTTTTTTTTAAATAAATTTTTTTGAAGGAAAACCAATCAAAATATTGCTATATGTTGACAAAAAAGAATGTAAAAAATGAGTGGTAAATTGCATGCTTATGACAAAAGGTGTGAACGCCAACAAAGCAGCAGGACCCCCTTCAATCCCCTCGTTTTTTGACCGGGAAATTTACTGGCAGGAATATTTCACATTACTGTAGTCCCCAAGACGTAATCTTTTTTATTTTAACTTTTTTACACATGCTTTTCAGGGGTAAAATTGTTTGCGCAATGCAAAGGAGAGAAAACGAAAAGGAAGATTGCGTATTTATCATATTTAAATCGGTAACATAAAAGGAAATGTCAAATAAATGTTAATTTATATCTTTATTTGTATAGCGTATCAAAAATATTTTACCTCAAAATTGTTTTTATTTACCTCTAAGATCCTTAATTACAACACGTAAGTTTAAACAGACACTCTATTAATTTTTTAATATTTTTTGTATTAAAAATTTAAAAAGATATTTATTTTTAAAATTTTGAAGCATATGAATTAATCAAATATTACTTTTTTAAAGAATGAGATTGAAAAGTTTGATTCTAAAATTTTTTTATTTTAAATGTTTTAAAAATTGAATGAATTATGAGAGGCAGTACATGTTTCGCACGTGAAATTTTACTTGATTTCTATCAGGACCCGTAACATGTACTGCACCACTACGCACATGATCATACCTCCAGGATTGTTGTCCGTACACAGCAACTCCATATCCTGACCGGTTAAGGAACGGGGACAAGGTAGCAAAACATGGAAACGCACATGAAACAGAAATTGGGTCCCACCAACGTGGCGACAAAGTCTCTCTCTCTCTCTCTAGACTTTAGGTGTAAAAAGAGAAGATATTGTCCAGATCTGGACACCTCACACGTGCGACATATAGGTCCTACTTTTATCTGGGGCCCTTCACGTTTCCAAACGAGTCCTCTGGAGTATCATTAATATAATACTACCGGCTCCGCTGACGTGGCACCAGTACTCGTAAATGCTACGTGGCAGTGTCCCACAACGTCAGTTACTTCATCGAAACTCACAGCCACGTAATCACGTCATCCGCAGTTTCACACATCATAAATTGTGGAGTTTTCGGAAAAGTAAAATCAATGGACAAAAATTTAATGCATATCCAAGAAGATTCCCTTTTTTCCCACTATTTATTTATTTTTCCGTTTTAGTTAAAAAAATTTATAAAAATCAGCCATCCTTGATCTTCTGTTTTCAAAGCACAAACTCATTAAATATTCGCATCGAAGTTTTCGCTCTAGACTTTTCTCTCTCTAGAATTCATTGACTTTCTTATCACTCTCTGATTCTCTCTCTACAACCAAAAAAAACCAAAGGCTTAAATATAAACCAAACCAAATCCCCTTCATCCTCTCCAGTTGCCACCTCCATTGCATGCTCTCTGCTCCTTGTTTTCTCTCCGCTACTCTCTCTCTCTACAGAAGCCTCCTTCAAGAGTTGTTCCAAGGCAAATCAAGAACGCCATAGAAGCAAAGAAAAGCACCCTTTTCTTTCATGGCTGTTGAAGCAAGTCATCTCAATCTTTTTCCCCCCCAACTCATACCAAACAGGTACCAACAGATTCATTTCCCTCTTTTCTTGTGATTTTCGTTTCAAAATTTCTTTCGTTTTCTGGATTCTGAATCATGGGTTGTCGACATTTTGCAGGGATTTTGTGTATTCGAATCAAGGAAATATGTTGGGATTCAACAGTAATGCCCAGATGGGTCCTGTCTCCGGTGTTCCTCCGATGACGGCAATGCCGGAGGCGCTCTTGCCTCTGCATCAATCAATCCTCTGCGATTCGTTGCAGCCCAAAACTTCTATGAACACTGAAAGTGGACTCACGTATAACGTGCCTGCCCCAAGAAAACGGTCCAGAGATTCATTCGATCAGTTCAACGCTAATTTCACTGCCCCTCATAAGAACACCAATGATATCTCACAGTTTCCTTCCATTCTTGGCGAACGCCTTCTGCCCCAAATCCAACGGTATCAAATGGATATCGACAGCATCATTTCTCATCACGTAAGTCTTGTTTTCCTCATTTTTCTTCAATTTTCACGGAGAAATGAACATGCATGTTCTATTTCTTTTGTGATTCTGATTATCTTTTTTTGGGGGGAATTTAACAGAGCAAGAAAATAAGAATGGAATTGGAGGAAAGGCAGAAGCAACATGCAAGATTATTAGTAGCAGCAATAGGAGAAGGTGTGATGAAGAAGCTGAAGGAAAAAGATGAGCAGATACAGAGAATGGGGAAGTTGAATTTGGCACTTCAAGAAAGAGTAAAGAGTCTCTACGTAGAGAACCAATTATGGAGAGATTTGGCACAGACAAACGAGGCCACCGCAAATTCTCTGCGCAGCAACTTGGAACAAGTCCTGGCTCACGTAAGCGACGAGCGTCTATCCGCCGGCGGCGGCGGTTACGCACCAGCGGCGGTGGAAGACGAGGCCGAGTCCTGCTGCGGCAGCAACGACCATCGAGGCGGAAATGGTCCGGAAGAAGAAGCCGATGAAGAAACATCGTCAGAGCGGAACGCATTGGTGGGGTCGGAGCAGGGTGGGGCGCGTAAGGTAGTACCGCAGGCGCACGATAATAAGAATAATGGGAACCGGATGTGTCGGATTTGTGGGGAGAGGGAATCCTGTGTGTTGCTGCTGCCATGCAGGCATCTGTGCCTCTGTACAGTTTGTGGGTCCACCCTCCATCAGACTTGTCCAGTGTGCAACAATACCATGAATGCCACCCTCCATGTTAATATGTCTTCTTCATAGAAGGAAAAAAAAAATCTTCCCCTCAAATTCAATAAAGAGAAAAAAGAAAAAAGGGTAATACTTATAGGAAATAGAAGCTCTAGGGTGGCTAGTGTAAATTCCTTTTTGCTAGTACTAAGTGAAATATATTGTTCATTCTTTACTTTCTTTCATTTTTTCTTCTCTTTATATATATTTTCTTTGAATTGGTATATAAAGAGATCGAGTTTGGGTGATAATCTTTACTATAGTTGCTCGATATTTTTAGATGGACTTGATTATAGAAATTTTCTGAATATTTTTTAAGTATTTAGATTTTGATATAATAAAAAAATTGACATTTAATTCTAGATTGGCTATTGGCGTATTTGCCGTAGGCCTAAAGGTAATAATGTTATCAACTTATAGATCAAGTGATTCTTTGAAGGCATAGATAACTTTTTCCTTAGGTTTGTTAACTATTGGTATGTCATCAATCTCCAATAAAGTTCATGTACAATGCCCAACTTTCGCAGAGAATCATACTTTTCAAAATTTCCTTTGGTTTTATTTGGTTATGTGGTCCATTAAGATTTGTTGCCTCACGGGGCATAATGGATTGGGGCATTGATTACACCCTTTCATTAATTATTCGCATTGGGTGTTTTTTGGTAGTTCATTTATAGCCACCCCATAAAGAGTTTTTCTCCTTTTAATTTTTTTTAAAAAAAGAAATTAGTGGGAAGTTTTTGTTTTTTTACATTTTTTATTTTTTTGTTTGTAAATATCGAAGGAAGAATTGGTGGGAGGATGGATGACCATTCATGGCGGAGAGGTCCTACTAAGGATTGATGATCCCAAAACATTGATAGGTGGGATGTCAAAGATGCTGAAAAAAGTTGAATTTGTTTTGGTAAATAAAAAAAGAGGTGTGGCCCAAAGCAACTAATGAATCTTTGATCTCTCCTAACTTTTCCGGCATGTACACTAGTGTGAAAGCAACTATTTCTGTCTACTAATTCCAAAAAAACACATTTGAAAATCATGCCCCATCTATATGCCATTCTCTCTATCTTCTCCCATATCTATGCTTAGGATTAAATCTAAAGCTTTGGTTTGCATAGTAGCAAAGTCATTGACCTCTTATCTGAGCTGAGAAAATTGAACTTTATTCTCACTAAGAGATACTTCAATTATTTCTTCTTCGTTTTTTTTTAAGACGAGTAGAGTTCAAACCTAACTCTCTACCATTGTGTTTGATTAAAAAAAAAATCAAATTTTAGATGTTAGTATGAAATCTTACATGTAAAAACACGAGTAGCATTTACATTTTATGCATATTGTATCTTAAAATTTTCTTTCCGACTTTATTTTTTTCTCACAAATACAATCACATTTTATGCAATATAAGACATAAATTTTAATACCAAACACAATTTAAATATACATTAAACATCACTTATAAAAATATACAAAAAGAGGAACACTTATCACTTTAAAAAACTCATTGATTACACTTCTTTTTCTTGTTTTGGAGTTGCTAACACTCATTGTAGTTTTTGAAAAATTTTAGGGGATTAAATGCATTGGAAGTTTCGGACAATGTTTCAATGAATCTTCCAGTGGGGAGGCATAATATTAACAAATGCAAGATAGGTAGAAATGCAATACATGTTCACATTTTTCCTTACTTCAATAATGATGGCTCTCAATGACTTCCCATGACATGATGGAGAAAGTATATCCAAAGCCAACTTTTGAGAGCAACATTTCTTTTACTTTTCTAAGTTTTCTTGTTCAAAGAAGGTGGTGATAGCAAATGCAACACAACAAAGAAGAGTTATCTTCTAAGAAGTACTCTCCTCCTAGACCTTTGAACTTTACCTTTCCATGAGTGGAATAATCAATAACTAATTTGATTGTCATAATCAAAAGTTTTAGGATGGTCTAATATGTCATTATAAAAGAGAAGCATGATTACATAAAGTAAAATGATGAAAACTCCACTCCTTTTTCTCCCATTTTCATGCTTCAAGATTTTCTCAATGCCAAGTGGATTTCTAACACAAAAAAAAGGCCCAATTATAATCTTTAAATGTGAGCCATAAGGGAAGAATATCTTAAACAAATTTATGCAATAGGGCATCCTTTTGCTAAACATGCTATAAGGATCCATTATTCTAATATTTGGGTGGAACATTATTTTTTAAATTAAATATCTAATTTTTAATAAATAAAAAATAGATATTGAATTTGAAATTGAGAGAAGTTTCTATTTTTTTGGTCAAGAAAAAAATTAAGAGAATATGAAAAAAATTTCTTCCGTGTTTTGTGGTAAAGCAAGCACTGATTTGGGCATAGCAACAATATGCGGTTGCAATGACTATGCACTCAACAAGCTTTATTTATAAATCATTAGTATATTTTAGTCACATTCTCGTACTGTTTTCTCACCTATGGAATCCCTTATAGAATCACGCTTTGATTGTATTATCAAAATACATTTTCAACAAATGGTCAGATTACTTCACCTCCTCCAATAGCATAGTTTGATACATATAATGTAATAGAATATTCAAAATAATCGAACTTCCTTTTTTCTTTAAAAATATTCAAAATTTTCTTTAAAAAAGTATTGAGTTAATTGAAAATTCACTACCTAAAATTTTAGGTCCTATTAGATTGTTACATTTTCTTCTTTTATACATTAACCGCAAGGGAATTGACCCTAAATATTTTAGAGCATTCTATCATACATTCACATTGTCCACCATATAATTGCTCCGTATATGATAATTAATATATCGATAAAAACTATTTTATGTGAAAGGTGAACAAAATATACGATTTGTTCTATCGCCTAATAAGGAATAATTCTAACTAAGCGATCAACTTGTCACAAGTATGGCTGTCAATGGGTCGGGTTTTACCTGGACCCGACCCGATAACTTTAGATTCGAAATAACATTCATACTCATTTACTCGGATTCGGATCCGGACTCGATAGTACATCTTCTAAACGGGTACGAGTACGGTACACAAAGTTTCAGACCCGATTACCAGATTAAATTTTGAATAATAAATATTTTATATACTTAAATTTTTTATAACCGTTAAATGTGTTTGATCAATGATCAATTATTTATAAATTTACATCAAATTATCTTAGCGGGTATATTCAGACCTGACCCGAGACCCTATAAGTTAGGGTACGGGTCTACCTTATTTGGGCCCATCGGGTAATCAGGCTGGGTTCGGGACAAGATGTCCCAGATCCATTTGGACCCGTTGACACCCCTGGTCACAAGTAACATATTTGTCCCCATAATATACTTATTTTTTTCTTGTAAACTTTGTTTATTTTTTTCTTTATAACTTTGTTTTGTTCAATCAAGATATTTTCAATTAAGAAATTATCAGAACTAAAATCAAATCTAATCCCAAAATGAAAAGAAAAATTGGCATTTACCACATGTAAACTCATGATGGAAACAACTCTCATCATTTGTAAATTTTTCATTTTTGTTTGACTATTTTGGTCTTTCATGAATATTTTTAGCTTTTTGGTCCTTCAAATATATTTTAACTATTTTGGTCCTAAGATATGGAGTAATATGTAAAATTTTATGAAGATGATGAAACAAAACAGTAAAAAAACAGAATTCAAGGACCAAAGAAGTTAAAAAATTTGTGATGGACCAAAATGATTGAAGTGAAAACATCAAGGATAAAAATAGAACTTTCCCTCATGATATATGCATTTGGCTTGAATTTTTCAAAGAAAAATTCTTTCCTAACTTCCCTAAAAGAAAAGGAATTATTTGTGAGGAAATAGGTGATCAATTCCAAATATGAAACTTTACCTTGCTTCTTTCAATATTCTTAAATAATCTTTGCAAAAAATGGCCATCAACACTTTGAAAAAAAAACAAAAAAAAAGTTACAGCAGTGAAACTTGGGGTTGTAAAAATTTGTAGTCATAACTTTTGGGAGCATTGAAGGTGAAATCTTGCCACTGTTCCATTACCACGTCTGATGCAGACATTACGTGTCCAGAGTCAATAATTGCTCTTCATTTCTATTTCTGATCACGATTTCAGACAACGATAAAAATCTGGTGGTACCAAAAACGGGTTCCACACCCAATATTCTGACAATTCTGGCACACGACTTCACCAACACATTCATATCACAAAGAAAGAAAAGAGGGTAGAGATTCATCATCATCATCATTTAAAGGACTTCGCTAATGAGGACTACTCAGTCCATATTGGTGCCAGCAACCCTCAGAGCGGGCTGTGCCACAGTATTTAATATTACTAGTCCGCCCATGTGCCAAGTGGCAGCCAGATCTGACACGTCAGACTCAAACAGAAGAAGAATATTGATGGTTCTTTCTATGTCTATTTTAGGCCCACCACGTGTGAACACCATTGCATGTTGTGGGGCCCCCAATCTCTTCTTGTCCTTTTGAACCATTCTAAAAAAGAACAGAATTTTTGAGATTTTTGGAATAGATGTTGAATAAGTTTTAGAAATTAGATCACGGAAAAGGATTCAATAAAGTGGACGGATTGCTGTAAGAGTTAGGGTTGTCAAATAGGTGGGATAGAAATCCAGTCCCCACTGGATATCAATTTATTAAGGTTCGGTATAGACTAAACTGCATATTTTTTTTTTTATTTAGATTTAGATTCAGACATAATAAGAATACGATCGAATATAATTTAATTTTGATATTTTTATTTTAAATTTTGTAAAAATTAAATTATTTATAAAAAAATATGAATCTCATATTTAAAATTTTAAATTTAATTTTAAGATAAGATATTATTCAAATAGAGCTTAAGCTCTACCTGGACAGGGTTTGATTGGCTCTACTTAGACAGGGTTTGATTTCAAAACAAAACTCAAAATTTCAAGTGTGGGACTCACATTTCCTCTCATAAATAATTTAACTTTTACAAAACTCAAAATAAAATTTTAAAAACCAAATTATATCCAATCGCATTGTAAGTTTCATATAATAATGAATACACGTCTAATACAGCTTATCCCACACCAATAGAGTGAACTAAATTAAACTTGAGTTGAACTCTATCTGTGCGGATAGCTCAATGATGCTCAAATACATGTGAGAGCATTGAAATTTTTGCTTTCATTCTTGAGACTTGAATCGTAATGTTAGAATAAAGAATTAGTTGCGGTAATCAAATTTCTATTTATGCTCAATAATTGAAATTGTATAATTTTTATGACTTTATAAATGGCAAAAAGGGGAAAGAATCTAAGAAGGAAGTACAATGCATGCACAAGTCAAAACACATCAATGATGATTCATTCTCTTAGTCAATGATATTGAGAAAATGTAAATATTTCAATACTAATTTTTTACTTGTTTATGCTTTAAGTCAAGAGCATAACGGACATATATAGTGATAATGCATCAAATAAAATAATTGATAAAATTATAAATTTTGGTGTTTTAACTATTTTGATATATTATAAAGTTTGGCTCATTGAAGATTAATCAATTTAATTTTATTATGGATGAAAATTCAAACTTTGGTGTAAGAAAAACATAACATTTTTTTAACGTATGCTAAGTGTATTTAAATTTAATTTTATGAGAAAATTATTAAAATATTTATTTTGTGTTTTATTTTTTATAAATAATTCATATGATAAAAAATTATAGGTAGGAATTTAATTTTGATATACATTTTCTAACAGGAATTAAGGACAACAAATTGATACACTTTTCTAAAAAGAAATAAAGACAACAAGTAAATTGCATAAAATTTTAGGATCTTTATTATTTGATGTAATTCAAAAAATTAAATCAAATCGAAATGAAATATATATTTTGGTTCGATTTTTTAATTTTTCGGTTCGATTCGATTCGATTTTTTGAGTTGGAATTAAATTCGGTTCGAATTTTTATTTTTATTCTTACTGAATTTTTTAAAAAATTATATATAAATGCATCTTGGTAATGCGTTGTTTAATAAAAATTAAAATTTTAAATAAAATTATCTCAAAAATATATTACTGAAATATAATTTTTTTAATTTTAATTTTTAACTAAACTGAATTATTTCGATTCGATTTAATTTAATTTAATAAATTTTAAAAAATTAAATAAAAAATTAAATTATCTCACTAAAATAGAATCGAATAAACACTTTACAAAATTCTTTTGTTTTCGAAAAACAAAGTTCACACATCCTTTTAACAATAAAAAAAAGAGGATAACGAATAGGACAAAGAAACACACAAAATTAATAATTAAGGTGGAGACCGTACGTTGACGCAGTGGCGCGTAGCACTTTGAAAGTGCTGCTAAAAAGAACCCCTAAAAATCGCCGGTACTGTTAGGGAAAGTGGCAGAATGGCGTACGTTAGTGGGTGTTGTCGTTCAGTCGTCAGTGAGGGCTGGACTTGAAGATCGGACCTCGGTACTTACTTCCTCCGATATTTGGCAGTGTAGTGGGGTTTGGAGGAATCCCACGATAAAGTTGGATTGGACTCTGCGATGCCAATGCCGACAAATTTTGTGACAGTAACTAGGGCTGTTCACTATTTGGACAAACCCGAATAACCGAATCAAATCGAATTTTAATTTAGTTTTCGGTTCGGTTTTTTTAAATTTCGATTTGGAGAAAAATCAATTTTTCATCTCCAAATTAAATTTCGGTTTGGTTTCGATTTAGACCAAGCCAAACTGAAAAACTGAATTTTCTCCAAAGTTTCTCCAAATTAATAATTAAGTTAATTAAAAATTAATAATCTTAATTAAGTTAATTCTTAATTAAAGTTATTTTAAAATTTAAAATAATTAATTTTTGTATATTTTTAGAAATATTATTTAAAGACTAATAATTCAAACTAAATTAGATTTTAATTAAGATTATAATCAATATTAGAGTATAATTAATATTATTTTAAAATTTAAATTATTAATTTTATATATTTCGGTTTTCTCCAAACCGAAATATTTCAGTTTGGAGAAAATTCGGTTTGAAGGTAAATTAGGTTTGGTTCGATTTTGAAAAAAAATAAAAAAAACCGATTTTTCTCTAAATAGTAAAACCGAACTTTCTCCAAACCGAACCGATGAACACCCCTAGCAGTAACCCCCCCTCGCTGTCCTTCCCTACGCAGTCCCACCGCGGCGCCCTTTACTTTCTAAAACGCGTTTGAGCAATTTTGTAGTCATCCAGTGACATCTTAGTAATTAATAGTAGTTAGTAAATAATTATTTTTAATCAAATATTAATTTAATGACAACAAAACCGTTTTATCACTCACCCAATATAAATTTCTCACTTTTATTCTATTTGTTTTTATAAAAAATTTTCTATCACGAAATTAAAGACAGAAAATCTTAAAACAAAACACTATCTAATCTCACCCATAAACAAATCATTAATATTTTAAGAATATATTTGAATAATATTTTATTTCAAAATTAAATTAAAAATTTTAAATGTATGACTCATAATTTAACTTTTATAAAATTCAAAATAAAAATTTCAAAATCAAACTCTATTCAATCATACCCTTAATTTTGACGTATTTTCTTCTCCTCCCTTTTTTTGTTGAATTTTTTCTTGTATTTCTAATTTTACATCGGAAGAGAAAATAGAGTTTGAAGAGTCCTTATAAAACCAGTAGATCATAATTTAATTTTTAAACTATTATTTAAAACAAATAGTCCTTCCAAAACTCCAATAGTAGACTAAGACATCTGGTACAGTTCCGTTTTACCATCCGGAAGGACAATTTGTGTAACTTTTTGTAGTTATTTTAAAATTGGAATTATACATCTATGAATTAATAAGACGCGCATGCATTTACTTTGCACCTCAAGTAATTCTACCACTGTTATTAATATTGAAGAACCATTTTTATGCGTTACGCTTTAAATTAATAGATTTAATTTTTTTTAAATATAATTTTGTCATTTAATTTTAGATTTCGAGCAGTTTCAAAATTCATACTCCTTCTGTCATATTTTATTTGATATTTTTACTATTAGAACGTCTCAAAATAATTGATACTTTCTATAGAATAAAATATTTTAATATATTTTATAATATCAATTAACTACTAATCTCACTATATATTATTCTTATGTATTTAAATTTGACATGAAGTATTTGTTGGTCCATATATTTTTTACGTTATATTATTCTATATTAATTTTATAATACAATTCAAATTTTTACATAAAATTTTGTGTCTGATCAAATACTATTAAATAAAATAGGACAATATGTAGTAACTAACTAGGAAACATTCATGTAATTATAGTCAAATCACAAGGATCATCATTGGTGATCACAGAGTTAGGGCAATAGTTGAGTTAGTAGAATGCATCTTATCAGACTTGAAAGTTTCACATTGACACTCATCTAACGTAATACTCATCTTATTTCTTTAAATTAAGAGAGTCTAAGAAAATAGAAAAAATAGAAATTCAATTCTATACGAAACTGGTATTTTTTTGTTGAGAAAGAGAAGTTTGATTTAATATCCCATGCCTTTATTTTTTCTTTTATAGATATTTTTTATTCAAAAATATTTTTTTAATATGTTCCAAAGAAATTTTTGGAAGAAGATATGAAATTCATTAAAATGAAATAATTATTTTTAAAATAGCTATATCATGATTTTTTTTCTTTTAATTACTTTAACACTATAAATCTAAGTTTTAAATACCAAAAAATTTCAGAAAAATATAGCAAAGCAATAAATCCAAATATAATGTATTTTAATCTCTAATCTACATCCATCGATTTATTCTTTAATATATATATATATATATATATATATATATATATATATATATATTAATTCAAATACCATTTCCAAACGAAGAAAAGCCAAACGTTAATATTTATGAGGTTTCATAAAAATTTTCTGCTTACAATAAAAAATAAAAAAGAATTAATTTACAGATACTTATTCATATATTTACTGTCACTAAGAAGGACTATTTTCTGAAAACGTTAAGAATTAGGGAAACGTAGAATGCATTAGAAAATGAGATCAAGGAAAAAAAAATACGAATCCAACTTTTATTAATTTTATTTTATTTTTGTCAAAAGATAGAGGACCGCAATTGTTTCTAGACTCATCCAAATGCAACATTACTCATTTAACCCTCCAGCAGACTGCAAGCTCCGGCACCCCGCCCCACCAACCACTCCCGCCCTCTACGCATATCATGCTAGCACATTATTGTTTCTTTGCCTCACTAAATTTTAACTTGCAAGCTCATAATAATCATTTTCACGTGAATATACAACTTTTGAATTCCAAAAAACAAGATTTCTATGAAAAGCCCCTCTGTGTCTCCTTCAATCACTGTTAACCAAAATTATAACGAAAGTAAAAATAATATATATATTATGATATGTGAGTTGAAATCATCATAGTTTGTTTGATATCTTTTTCTTTGTTGTGTATGCTTTCTTGGTAGTTTCTTGTCAACTCATAACTCTTGGGGTCCATTTCTTAAAGATAAGATGCTGCCGGCAGACTATATATATATATATATATGTATAGCAAACAGAATTTTGATGATCTAATTTGAAAACGTAGGTGAAGTTTTGATTATATCTTAATTACGAAATAAAATATCAAGATAAAAATAAATAATAATAATCCAATGGCATTTTTTAATATATATTTTTTGAATATGAAAATATGAACAAACAAAGAAGAAAGGATAGGCTCATTATATTCATAAAAATATATTAAATTTTGAGAATCTTAAATACTATTTGAAATTCAGAAGAACTCCATGGATGTGCCATTGGATCCTTTACTCATACTTATTTAATTGGAAATATTAATCAAATTCCAAAATTATGTTTCGTAATTTCATAATCCAATTTCTCACTTTCTAAACTACTCTTGGATACAAATAATGAGAATTTATATTTTTTTCTAATCTAATATTGAGAGGTAAAAGATTAAATCCTTTTATTTTAGCGAATAAGTTTTTGGTTAAAACACGAATAAAATATAAAACAAAAACCGTTTAACTATCAAAGGGTTTAATAAAACGAATCACACTTTTACCACTAAACTATACCTATTGCAATGTGATTATTGTAAACAACTAGACATTTTGTCGAACAAAGAAATTGGGCATAAAAAAAGGTAGGAACATTAAAAAAAATCATAAAATTTAGAGTATTGACCGTTTTTTGTTTTCACGAACGGAAATAGTCCTTTTTTATTCGTGCTTGAATATTTCCTAGTCATTTTTATATAATACAAAGAATTTTTGTTTTCAAATAAGATAAATGATAAATCATCATTATTCATCTATAATTAGTTGGAACAAAAAAAAGGCCCGACTAGGTAATGACCAAGTCAGGTCGTGTCAATAAGTTAATAAGAAGGACCTTCCGAACAAAATAAACTCAAGGCAAGGAACTTATTTTTAGTTTTCTTTATATTTTTGTTGGTACTTTTAAGCCTTTTACTTTATTTATATTTAATGTATATTTATCTAAATGAAATTGTTGACAAAAATTGTACATATATGCATAATATAGAAAGAAACCCCTACTTTATCTTTATGTGCAATCTAAGTTATTTTCGATTTGGAGAGATGGTTGAGTGGACTAAAGTGGCGGATTGCTAATCCGTTGTACGAGTTATTCGTACCGAGGGTTCGAATCCCTCTCTTTCCGCTTCCGCGGATGACTTTATTTTTTTATTTCAAATTTGGCAAATCCTTTTTGTTCTTATCTAAACATAAAATCCTAAGAAAATCGAAAAGAAAAACCCCCTTATTCCTCACGCCCAGGATTACGTCCAGGGTCATTAGATAGGAATCCAAAGATGAAGAGAGAAACAAAAAATATCACTACTGTGTAAACGAAGAGTTTGAGAGTAAGCATTACACAATCTCCAAGATAATTTTTTTTATGGAAAAAAAGAAAAGAATAGATCCTCTATTTTTCTACCACACATCCTATTTGTTTGGATACCAAGAACCGAGTCTCTTTCTAGAAAAAAATCATGAACTTTCTAGGAAATTCTTAAATTAAAATAATTTAAATTAAGGATCTCATCGAAAACTTACAGCAGCTTGCCAAACAAAAGCTAAGAGAAAAAAGAACACAGGTATGACTGGCATAACATCTACAATTGGGCTAAAAAAACATAGCCCCCTGCAATTTTCTAAAGAAAAAACTACTTGTTCAAGTATTACATTTTAGTATTACAATAATTATTCAAGTATTTGATTTCTTTTTTTCTGATTTTTATAAATAACTTTATAAATTAGTATTTGAAGTTTTAATCATTTCACACTTTAATTAGTATTTGAAGTTTTAATCATTTCACACTTTAAATTAGTATTTGAAGTTTTAATCATTTCACACTTTATGCTAGTATCCTAACTAGGTGGATTCAATTTTTTTTCTTTTTCTTAATATTTGATTTCTTTTCTTTTTGATTTTTATAAGTAATTTTATAAATTAATATTTAAAATTTTAATCATTTTACCTTTCATGCAGGTATCCTCACCAAACGGATTCAATTTTTTTCCTTTTCTTCAAAGAGCTCATAGTTGTTTAAATATTTTATAAATAACTTCATAAATTAGTATTTAAAATTTTAATCATTTTATCTTTCATGCAGGTAGATTGGAGTGTTTCTTACTCAATTCTTTATTTATTTAGAATGACAAAGAAATAAGGTTATGAATTTATTGTTATTTTAAAATACACACAATAATAGATATGTATAATTATTTTTACAACTTCTTCCTACTATTACCTATAATTACTTATAAATGAATAAAATTTTTTATTGAACATATAAATTTGCTACATAGTTGTAAATTTTTTAAAATATATTTCAATAATTGTTATTAAAAATTAAAAAATTTAATATCAGTGTATAGCACGTGCTTTTAGATTAATCTAAATATATATAGAATATATTAGATTGGAGTTGACAAACAATGAATACCAATATTATTCTTTAGTAGTGTCGAATAGAAATCTAAATGGGGCGTGGCCAAGTGGTAAGGCAACGGGTTTTGGTCCCGCCATTCGGAGGTTCGAATCCTTCTGTCTTAAAACATATTGTAGAGCGGAATTCTGTTTAAAGTCTAGTATTAAATAAAATATGTTTCTTGCTTTTAATTTTTATCTTTTATGTATGAATCATAACTTTTTTACGCAAACTAATTGAATTGAGTTCAAATAACATGCAAATAAAATTGACTCTATTTTTTATTCGGGTAAAATAGGAATATATGTATATGAATGAGAGAGAGAGAGATGGGAAGATTAGTAAATGATGGAGGAGGAAGAGAGGGCGGGGACATGAAAACAACATGTGATGATGAATTTAATTTTGAGGATTTTGCCAATTTGGGGTCCCTGAAAGGGGGGACTCTTTTGTGTTGTCCCTCTATGGCCAGCACAAACCTTCAAACGATATGAATTTTCTTCCTCACATCTAACATCACGTTACAAGTTGTTTATTTATTCGGATAAAGATTTTTAAAGAAGCGATATATACAAAGACACGTAAGTAATTTTTTATACGTCAAATATTTTCAAAAATTTAAATAAAATCCTTAAATCATTATGTCTGCCTGATCTTCTAATTTAGAAGAAAAAATAAAAAAGAAAAATTGCACCAAATGGTCCCTACATGTTAATCACGCTTACCAGAGTAATCACTTTCAAGGAAAGGGAAAGGATAATATATAACAAAAGCACGTTTTGTGGTGTGCAAAAGAATATAAGTAACGGATAATCTTTTCCCTAAGAGACCAATCTATAAAGAGTCCAAGAAACCTTTCCAAAATTGATGTGAAAGGGAAAGCTGTTTATTATTAATTAATTTCCCAGCTGCAACATTCTGCCAACTTGTTTCATGATTAATTCCAATTTTCTTTCAACTAGTAATCTTATTTTTTTTTATTTTTTAATAAATTTCCCGTTTCGGGCTTATCATTTTAATTTGAAGGAGAAAGAAGTGAACTATTCTATCATGGAAACATAAACAATTTTAAAATGGAGACATAAACATAATCTAATATTTTAAAGTTTCTGATTCATGAAAATTCGATTCATAGTAGAAGTTTTGGAATGGAGAGATAGTGGCATATGGTTTGGTGGCCTAATTGTACTTTGACTGATTTTGGTTCAATATTATATACAAAACGAAGCAAATACGTCGGGATGAACATATTTAGAATGACATAACCCTAATTATTATCGTAAATTACGTGCCTAACGTGAAAGTTTTGTTTGGTCAGATGAAATGGTGTGGGTGATAAGAGGAATAATATTCATTTTCAATATCATGAAAAGGACAATTGAGAAGAGGTTGCTATGTTATTGTCACCATTTGGCTTTTGATTGTGAGACCTTCATTTGCCCCCCACTCCACCGTCTTATGTTCATATCCACGATGCAGAACATGCATCCTTATCAAAATGATGTGTTCAGAATTCCTACTCCTTGGCATAAAATACAAAGAAGGAGAACTAAAAACCGACATTAAACAACTCCACAAGAAACAAATGGCGGGGTATCAATCTCATCTCTATTTAACGCTTGACTCGTATTTTAAAAAATTGACAATTAAACTTGTATATACACACTTTTCTTTTCTTTTTTACCATTCAACACAATGATTGATAGGATTAGCTTCATTTCATTTGTTTCCCTTAGTCAAAGAAGGCTAAGGTATTAAAAGGCGTAAATTATTCTTTGGTCAAACAAAGGAAGGAAGAAATTGTACAGAAACGTTGCGCATTGGCACTATTTCGCCGCCCCATTGTCCGGTCAAAATGGCGCATCCGATGCCACTGCTATCTCTCTACAGTGCGGGGGGGTTGGAAAAAAATTTCTCTGGCAATAGTTGGTTATGACCAAAGCCTTTTCGATATTTATGGGAATTCAGATCTAATGAATGATTTCTTACGGTGAGATTAGATAGTGTTTTGCTTTGAGATTTTCTATCTTGAATCTCGGAAGAAATTTTTTTTTGTAAGAAAAAAAATAAGACCTAAATGAAAATTTTGTATTGAGTTCCATTACGAAACCCAATCCAAATATACCCTTAAGCGCAATGCATAACGAGTCTATTCTCAGTAACTAGTTATCCTTTCTTTATTATGGCTAAAACCAGCTTGATTTACAAAAGTATTGCCACACAGCAGACAAAGTCTGCAGAATGGAATCTGCACAATTAATAATTAATTGCATGCTTTGAACTCTTCATGAATGTGACATAAGCTAAAATTAAAGTGTACTAATCAGAGATCATTAACTGCAAATCTCCAATTTTGTAATATATCATAGTGGGACCCACTTTCATTAATACATAAATATATATATATATATATATATATATATATATATATATATATATATATATATATATATATATATATATATATATATATATATATATATATATATATATATATATATATATATTTTGTTGAGTAAAGAGGAATATTTATATATAGTTGATTAGAACAGAAAAAATCAATAGGGGGAAAAGAACAAGCTAATGATCTCATTCATTCTGAAAATCAACAACTATGTGTCATGCTGAATGGTATCAATCAGAGGGACCTACAAAAACCAAGAATTTTTCTTTGCTTCCTTTCTATTTTTTTAAGATGGGGTGGCAAAGAGAGGACATTGAATAGTATATTTGGGATTCAGATGGTATCTTACTTTATTGGTAGATTGAATACTAGCTCTCTCTGAAATCATTTTTACAAAAGAGTAACATCATGTGGTAAATTCACCCAAAATTTCCTCATTTCCTTTCCTAACCAAATATGGGCCCCATTTATTTGGGCCCATCTGACATAAAAAGGTCGATCCCTGTACCTGGCCTAATTGCCCATGTTTCTGTCGTCAATATTTGCTGAAAGTTTCTGGGGGGCCCAGATTTGCAAAGGACTGGAAAGGTGTGTCACAAAAGTTGTGTCACTATGTAGATTTTATCCTTTATTCCAAAATTCAAACCTAAGTGGAGGTGGAAAGAGACGGGGTCTCCATCCTTACAACCAACCAACCCCCCCAGGTGATGGCCAAATTCAAGCATTAAAGTCTGGATCCAATCAAAAAGATTATGGGTCCAAGATGTGAGCTTTAACTAGCCCTCTTATTGTATTTGTCAGTGTGGTTGGGGCACACATCTGCCCTCTTCATCACCTTTAAGATAGATGTTGCTTCTGTTGTTCTCTTACAACACGTTAGCATTTTATCAGACTTGGCCTCACTTACAACTTGAGGTGGGTGTTGGGTATATATACATACACACACATCAACCAATATATATACATATAAAAGAATTCTATTATAAACTCTTCTTGTAGAAAGGTCGACCAATAGCACGAATTGAATTAATTGCAGACTATAAAATGAATATGAGTATTGGTATCTATATATATATATATATTATATGCACTTTTGAGAGAGAGAGATGAACAATGCCACCTAGTTAGAATGATGACCTTGCAAGTTGCATTTTCTTTATAAGGGAATTTTGATGAGGTTGCCATGAGTTCACCTTTTGGTGGATTTGGTAGTGGAGTAGAGGTAAAGCTATGTGGATTCTTTATTCTAAGTTGAATCAAAATCCAATGTACTATTATGAAGCAAGACTTGGAGAAAGGAGATTGAGGAATAACAAGATGAGACTTCTCTTTTCAATGGAATTTGACAGATAATGGATGATGCGCCATTTTCTCCACCCACTAAGCTGTTCCAAGATCTTGCATGTCACTTACAGATTTGAAGATTTCACCATCACCCAACATAGTGCAAGCCCAACTCCTATCTTGAATAGCATAATCATACTTTTGCTTTTTTAAAGCATCCAACTTATTTCATAATTAAGCATTCCTCTCCCGTCCTCATTGGTTGTGTGTAAGAGTAGATAGCTTTGGAAGTAGCACTGAAAAGTGTGGTGGGCACCAGTGGCCTTGAGCAAAAATGACTTCGCTATTTGGAAAAGTACAAAAATGACAAATTAAAAACCAAAGTTCATGACTTGAGTGATGATTGAGGATATCATGGGGAACAGATATACACTTATAATCTCAAGGAACTTCTCTCCTTTCCCCTTTCTTTAATCGGCACACTTGTTTCCTCTTCTTCCACCAAGACTACTTTTGCAATTACTTTGGAACTAAAAAAAGTAGTAACTCAAGACTTGAGCCAAGTAAAATGTAAAGAAACGAAAAGCAAAAGAAAAAGTGTGTGAGCGAGAGAATGGAGTTGTCGAATACCATATCTTGAGGGTGACAACAATAATGAATACCGAAAGATATTGGGAACTTTATGCCAAAATACCAAGAAACACCTAGAAAACTATGTAGGACTTGATTCTTTTAGCTAAGAAGAGATAAATAATGAAAAAGGAACCTATGATTCTTTGGTAGAATACAAACCTTTAACTTTTATGCTCCCTCAAGGAACATCACTACAAGAGTTGGCTTCTTTGCCACTTTGTTGCTTCCTAATCTTTTTTCTTGTTTTCTTATGATGCTCAATTTCCCTTTCCATAAAAAAATATCTTCTTTTATTAATTCTTTATTTTTTAAAATTATAATTTCCACAATCTCAACTAAATAAGTTTTTATTCCTTGAAGAGAAAGTATATTTTTGGATGAAAGGTCTCCTCCCTTATCAAAAAATTATTGTTTTCTTTAATTTGAAAAAATTTAAAAACCAGAAGAGAATAAATTTCTATCGTTGTATCTAATAGATTTTAAGTACATCAAGATCCCCTGGCACGGAAAAAAGGAAAAAGTATATCAAAAGAAATTATGGATTTGAATTGTATTTGATTTTAAAATTTTTATCTTTAGTTACTTCAAAATGATATGTTTGTGAGAAAAAAAATTAAAATTTTAAAAAATTTAGTATATTGCATTTAGACGAAACATAATCTATCACATTTCTTTCTATATATTGTTAAATGATAAAATTGAGAAACAATGATCATAGTGTCAAAGTCAAAATGACAATTTTTCACTATACACAACGCGTTAGGAAATTTCCATCAATTGAGTAGTAGGTAATTGGAAGAAATTTGTTTGAAATGAATGTGCACTCCTTTCACTAACACGGACTTGAATTGGAAAGATATCTTTAGTTAGTCATAGCCCAACTTTTACGATATTGAAGTGGAAAAAGGCTATACAACCTTTTAGCACTAAGAATCATCACCTCTATTATTATTAAATTGTGTTACGTGTTCTCATATTACTCAATTTCTCTTTATAGTTCTTTTATTTTTTAAAACATTTTTCCTTATAATCATGTGGTAATAATATATTGATGGAGAAGAGGATCCAAATCGCTTTATCAAGCAATTCTATAAGGTGAATGATATGTTAGAGCTTTAACAACCAACACTTTTACAATAATTTTATGACACAAATCAAATTAAATCAAATAACGATGATTAAAAAGGGTGCCGGGGGGAACAAGAATATGTAGGTCATGTTCAAGACCTGTTTTTGGGGAGATCTAGAAAATCGAGGAATCATATTTGTCTGAAGTTTCGAGTTCGCATAAGAGCTAAAATGAAGATTTCGAACCAATCTGGAATTTGAAAGATCGAAGGATGCATATTTTATCAAAATACAAATAGTTTTGAGAGTGTGCTAGTAATTCAATGCAGCCTTGTGAGAAGGTTATGATCCTTCTTCGTTACATGTCCTCTCAAATACTATAAATACACTTCTTACATTTTGAAAAAATGCCATTTTTTAATATGTAAAGCTCAGATTAATTTTCATTAAGCATCATTATTTAGCCTGAATTTGATTATCTAAACCTCTCCATAACGAGTAAACCTCAAGGGTTAATTAAACTTTTAATTAACTATTTAAATTCTAAACTCTTAGTTAACTCGTAAGATTAACTATCTAAACCCACCCTGAATTCTTTGCTAATCCTTAGTTAAACTAATGGTGGTTATAGAAATATAAGGTGTGTATTCGTAGTATTGGAAAACATGTGCAACGAGAGAGTCCTGTTCTTTCTTTTTGTATATTCTTTGAGAACCCTCCCACTTCTAGAAAATCTTTCTTGGGCCTTTTACGGAGTTGGGCTCACTTATTATGGTCGGCCGCATAAGGTGGATTGCAGGTCCAGCTATATGGGCTAGGTTCAAATCAGCGGATGAGGGATGATTCTGAAGAATATATGTTGATAGTATTTTTCTGTTGTAAAATTTCAGGTAGAGTCATAGCAGCCCAAAGGGGGTCCGGTGGATCATGAAGCAAATTCGGATCGTGTTTGGAGGGATAAATTCGTATGGGGTAGGAATCTCGGTGAAAGGGCCTCCCTCTCATCAACAGATCCAACCTTAAAGAAAAATTGTACCCATTTTGACATGGAGTCATTTGAATGGGGCCCAACCCAAATAAGAGAGATTTAAGGAAATGGGTATTTCCGAATTGAACTTTTTCTTTTAAAAATTATTTTGATGTATTTGGATTTTTTTTTTGAAAATTAAGAGGAATATTAATTTGCAAATCTTGATGTTGTTCTCAAATGAGTTATTTCCTCTATCAATTACTTTGATTTTATTGATTGATTACTATGTTTAGTTTTTCACTTTAAATTTGCTTATGTGCTATTTAGTACTCTGTCTACCTCATTTCATTTGACAATGTTTGGCTGAGTATGAAGTTTTATGCAAAAAATTAAATCATATTATAAACATAATGTATTATAATAAAAAATATGGAACATGTGAATTAATAAGTACTTTACGTCAAATTTAAATATATAAAAGTAATATATAGTGATGTTAGTAGTTAATTGATAGTATAAAATTTATTAAAATATTTTTTTAATGAAAAGTATTAATTATTTTGGAACGTCTTAATATAATAAAAATGTCAAATGAAATGAAACATGGAATTATATGTTTTGATGTTCTAGTATACAGGTATATGCTTTATAGCACTGCATTGATAGGGAAGACCCGATTGAGTTAATATATTTCGATAAACTTAATAGTGTTATGAAATTAATATTGTGGATGTCCATTATCTGATATCAAAGAGGTAATCCAATATCAGAGTTATAAAGATACTCCAACTATTCAGAAGATAGATGTGAGAGTTCTATCATATCTTTTATTAGTGATAGGATTTGTCTTCTGATTACCCTCCACCTCTTCTTATTGAGATGTACCCCTGGGCCCTATAAATAGGGCTTTAGACTGATGTATTGTACATACTCATTCATTCATTGATTTACTCTCAGAGAATCAATAAAGCTCTTGTGTTCTTCTCTCTATTTTCTCTCTATAGTTTTTCCTATTTTCTATATTGTATTTTCTTTATTAAGTTCTCTACATTAGTATTACGATTTCGTTGTGTTGACGACTATTACGCGCCAACAAATTCATAACACGTTATCAGCACAAGTCTCTACCACTGAAATTGAGAGCTTAATCAAGAGAAAAAAGAGGTATTTTTTCTACCTTTTGAATTCTCATGACAAACATGTTAAAACTTGTTTTTCTCTCTTGATATTTATAGAACGAATTATATGTCATATACACTAGATGCTCAAATTTATTGAGATGTAATGGGTCTAGCAGACACCATTGTTGAAAATAATGCATCATCATCTCAAAATAGTATAAAAGCCATAATTTTTCTCTGCCATAATTTCTATAAAGATCTAAAGGCGGAGTATCTTACCATGAAAGATCCACTTATTTTGTGAAAGGATTTAAAAGAAAGATTTGACCACCAGAAGATGGTCATTCTACCAAAAGCACAGTTTACTTTAAATCTGTGAGTAAATGCATTAGAATTAATGGTTATGGCATCAGAATATATAACCATGTGAGTAAATGCGATCAGAATATATATGCATCTAGATATATTGGGTCCTAAAGACTCCATTTAAGAAATACAAAGCATCAATGCCACTTGATTACTAGCAAACTGTGAATGAAACATACAATCACCAGAAGATGATTATTATATAAATGCTAGTTATGATTTGTTATAAGTGTGTCTACAAGATTTTATGTCGATCAGTATAAAAGAATTTTCTTTTCTCATATCTCTAACATGCTCATGAAGTAGCAATATCGAGAAGAAGTTTTTCAGAAATATTTTGAATTTATATTTTCTGAGACTGAATGAGTCATTAATAAAATATTTTGATGCTCGACCAAATGTTTTTATGACATTCCCTGAAGCGAATGACATTAAAAATTATAATATATTTATGTATGAGATTTTGGTCTCAATTAGTAGAAATACACTTTGTTCTTATACTATATGAATGAATCATTAAATTCTCAGTGAATAGATACTCACCAGAAGTGAGAAAATAATGAGAAGGAAAAAGGGAAAGTAAGAATTCTAACATATTATTGATGTAATATGAAAATTTGTCACGTACATGTAGTACGCCAAACATGTTATGAATCTTTATTAATTATTGATATTACTTTAATTCCCTGAATTATGCTACTGATAGTAATGATGCTTGTGTCGATAATATTGATATGACACATGTGAATGTTGCCAATTATTTTGAATATCCAAAAATAGTTTTTTAGAATTTTGAATATCAATCAAAATTTTGAACTATCAAATTGCTACTTATCTATTTTATCATCTTGTGATTATTTTTGAAAAGTTTTCATACTATAGACTTATATTTTAGTATTTAAATATTATTTTATTTTGTTTTGGATCAAGAATGGTGAAGATACAAATTTGTCTAAACAATATTTGTTATTTATTTGGGCAAAATTTAAAATATATATGCAAAGTATAAATGGTAAGACAAGGTTTTAGAAGAACTAGTTGATCAATAACTCTAGAAGAGTTAATTGATTAAAAGCTCCAGAAGAGCTACATGATCTTCACCTGATGGTCAATTGTTGTAATGCACCATTCTCCATATAGTCTCTTAAAATTTTTGAGCATTGATTATATTATCAATATATCGAGACATTGGATGAATGAACTTTTGAGGCATATGCATTACCATTATGACATAAAATATATGTCAATTATAAATATTACTATTCATCTCTCCTTCTTTAGATTACATATAATTATAAAATTGAGATGCAATATTGAGTAAACTTGAAGTTTACTGATAAATAATTTATTAGTTGGCATGACCGATTGGACCATCTCGGATCATTAAAATACGAAGAATGATTATGAATTTATTATGGAACCAGAAGTTTCCTAATATGACGAATTTATAAGTGCTACTTGTTTTATTTAAAGTTACTAATATCATTTGGGGTTGAATGTGTTATTTTGGGATGAATTAGAGAAATTATTAGTTGATGTATCAACAATAGTCATATGTATATTCTTGTTTTTGCAACCTGTAGTTTGCACAATTTATTGATAATGAGCTCATGTTTTAACATTCTTCCAAAGACATAATTTGTCTTAATAATACTGGTTGTATTGAGATATTGAGCATCGTGCAGAATGTTCATAACTATGATATATTAGCACTTATTTCGTATTTGCCAACACATTTTAGTTCTCCTCATAGTAGTTGGTTTGTGGTAAAAAACCAAATATATCTTATCCTAAATTTAGAGATGCACTATATATGTTGCTCCACCATAAAGGTAATGAGATGAGTTTTCAAAGATTTTATTAAATATGTTGGGAGCAAATCTCAAGGGAGAGATTCATATTTTGTTAATTTTGAATATGTTGCCTCAACATAAAGAGGAGAAAACATGAGACTGGATAAATATATAAGTATGTGTCTCATCTTAATCTTCTATTTTGATCCTCATAGAAGATATCTTGAACAAGAAGTTCAAAGGATAATTTATATAGCAAGTTATATTAACTGACCAATATTCGGCAAAGAATGCTCCTATTATATTTGATATCCCTGAAAGATAATCTACCACTATAAATAAATTCGAAACACAATTGAAACGTGGTAGATAAGTCAGTTCCAAGGATACATACTACTCACCGGAGCAAAGACTTAAGATAAACATAACTGTTAAGTTGAGGAGATTTAAATTCCAGCAGAATTTTTCTCCAAACATCATTGATATATTATTTCTAGAAGAAATTTAGGTAGCTGAAAAGTTTGGCAAGTAATGAGATCTCAATATGATTGGGAAATACTGAAACTGAACGAGTATATGACATCAATGATATTAATGCGCATAATATATTGATTCAGAATGAGGATTTCTAAATCGATGTCTGCAGACTCGAAATGATAAAGTTCGCATGAGAAATATGAAAAGTTTAAACTATTCACAAGTACACTTGAAGTGTACATATATTCCCAGCAGGAATTATACACCTGAAGTGTAATCTCAAAGAGATAGCAATTAATATTTGCTTATAAAATGTGAACTATAAAAGTGAATATTTGCCATGAGTTATGACGTATGATTCTTCGTACGACCTGGCACTGATAACGAAGAAAAATATTTTTCTAGTGGTGGATATAATAGTGCATGATAACACTTAATATGTGTTTATCTTTGTTATCATTAGATAATGATACATATATTTGAAGTCCCTAATGGACTCTATATGCTTGAAGCATATAATTGTTACTGTAGAACATAATGAGATTGTCTTAGTAAATTTTTATTAAAAGAATGGTCGAATATGTCCATATATGTTGAAATTATATACGTAGCTATACTTGCTATACATATTTCTTTATTAGAAGATATCCTCATTGTACAATCTATTGATTGACACAGTATTCTCCACATTAGGGGGAGAAAATCATCAATTAAAGAGGATATCATTTATGACTTTTATTATCTTGATCTATGCACAAGGATTAATGAACTGGAAGTTCAAAATATTATTTATTTGCATAAAATTGTATATTGATTGTTTATCTAACTCTTGTAGAGTTACTCAATATAATATTCAACTTATAAATATTCTTATTTGCATAGATGTCCCAGCAGGACAAATATATGAATTATATGGTCATATGATTTTGATACACGCCTGAAGCGTGATTGATCTCTTGATAAAATCCTCATAAGAGAAAAGGATTTGATGATCAAGATATTTTTCCTGAAGAATTTAGAGGAGCAAGTATTATGATCAATATTTTTGTTTTGATTGAACATCCTGAAGATGTTTCACATGGAAATAGCACATCAATGGTAATTGGGTTATTATAGTGAGATCCTTTATATCTATTAAAGGATATTGAAGAACTTTTTGGTCAAGAAGTACCATAACTCTATAATTTAGAGCATAAATACACTTGTCCACGTGCAAGTAGATATCGATTCTGGTTCTTCTTTACCCAATGAATTTTGAAATGACATTAAACTTGCTTTTTGATATCTCCTTAAGATAGTTTATCTCGAATATTGAGAAAATCCAACTCCTGTTGAGATGGATATGCAAGGTATAAGTTACCTATATGATCCACATAAACCATGCATTTATATGCATGTGTTAATTATAACAGTCACATCTTCAACTCATGTTGAAGAAATAGAAATTTATGATGTTGGTTGAGAATATGTTAATTATATACATAATTAATTAATGTATATAAGTTACTTATATGATCCACATAAACCATGCATTTATATGCATGTGTTAATTATAACAGTCACATCTTCAACTCATGTTGAAGAAATAGAAATTTATGATGTTGGTTGAGAATATGTGTGATCATAATTAATGTATTTGAGATAAATCTATATCCTCTAAGAAGAAATTTCAACTATATTGTTGGATGATAATAAAGTTTGAAATATATCTAAGGAGATACGATAAAGTATATTTTTACTCACGAGCTCCAGAAGAGATATGATATTGATATGTAATGAATTTGATCATTTGACAAATCTATCCACTAAGACCTTACCAATTGCAACATTTGATTGGAAAGCATTGGTTAAAAAATCTCAAAAGATTATCTAATCAGGGGGAGTAAATATGGCATAAAGAGTAATGTACTCTTTTTTCCTTCACTAGAGTTTTTCCCACTGGATTTTTTTATCTAGTAATGTTTTAACGAGGCATACTCTTATGCAATAGACATCCAAGGGGGAGTGTTATGAAATTAATATTGTGGATGTCCATTATCTGATATCAAAGAGGTAATCCAATATCAGAGTTATAAAGATACTCCAACTATTCAGAAGATAGATGTGAGAGTTCTATCATATCTTTTATTAGTGATAGGATTTGTCTTCTGATTACCCTTTATCTCTTCTTATTGAGATGTACCCCTGGACCTTATAAATAGGGCTTTAGACTGATGTATTGTACATACTCATTCATTCATTGATTTACTCTCAAAGAATCAATAAAGCTCTTGTGTTCTTCTCTATTTTCTCTCTATAGTTTTTCCTATTTCTATATTGTATTTTCTTTATTAAGTTCTCTACATTAGTATTACGATTTCGTTGTGCCAACGACTATTACGCGCCAACAAATTCATAACAAATAGGACATTGTTAAGCATATATAATAATTTTTGATAAATTTTAATTTTTTATAATTTTTTATTTTTAAAATTTCGATAAGGTGACGCACCTGCAATGACTTGGGCGCCTCCCCTTCTTTTATTTTTTATTTTATTTTTTGTTTCATTTTACTTTTTTCTGTTTTATTTTTAACTAACAATGATAATAATTTATTTTTATTAATTATTTGTTTTTAAATTTATAGTTATTATTTTTAATTTTTAATTGTTAAAAATTTAAAATTAAGATTTAAAATCTTAATCTAATTACAATCATTTTAAATTAATTAAAGATACAAAAAATATGCAAACTGAAAAAATAAAAAATATTAAGTAAAATAAATAAAATTAATAATGTAATATGAAAATTAAAACCAACAAATAAACAAACAAATAAAAAATAAAAAGGTCAACCGCCCAACATATGTAAATTAGAAAAATATAAAAAATTATATTAAGTAAGATAATAAAATTAATAATACAAATTTTAATTTAAAACAAGTAAATAAATGAAAATAAAAATTTAGAAAACAGAAAATGAATGATTGGATAGTTGTGTAGTACTCGAGATTTTGGCACGGCGCCACCTCAACCTTCAACACCTATGTTAAAAAACATTAAAATTAATTTAATTTATCTCAATATCAATACTATTTAAAAAATTAAATCTTGACAGTCTATTAAATTTTAATTATATAATAATTATTAATAAATAAATAAAATAAATATCAAGTAAGAAGTTTAGATATTTTATATAATGTTAAAAATATCTTTTAGTTGTATTAAAATTATCTGATGATATTGTTACCGAAATGATGCCTAAGTGGCAAGCTAGCACAGAAGAGCTTTGTGTCACCTCCTGAGCCAGCAAGCTCTCATAGTATTTTACAAAGACTTTCCATCCGCCAGGACACATAAAACCATCAGGAGGATTCCCACCATTTCTTGCATAAGTTCGCATCTGCAAAAATCAACGATAATGCTCCAATATTATCAAAGAAAATGGACTAAGTATAAACTAATAACAGCTAGACGCTCATCTCTGAGGCATCTTAGCCACACAAAATTTTAGTCCAATCTAGAGAATCCATCAACTTCAGGTCATTTATCAAGATTAAAGTGAAACAAGCAACATGATTAAGACCCAAACACTATAGAAAAATGGATAGCAGAGTATAATTATTTTAACAAAGTTGATAATCAAATTTTAGACATTTTAAAGAAAGACATTCAACTCAAATTAAGACTTATACAATCTTTACTAATAATGTAACATTTCTTGTATTAAGAAAAAAATAGATTAAGAGAGTCTAATTTTATATTATTTTGGCTTGAGATTTTTTATTTTATTTTTTATGGAAGAGATTTGTTTGTGAGAGAAAAAATAGAACCTAAAATAAAAAATTTATATTGAATTTTGTAGCGAGATGTTATTCAAATAGCAACTTAAGCAAAACCAAGTTAGTTTGAACTGTTTGGATAGTATTTTGCACAAGTAAAAGTCTCACATCAACAAACACAAATATTAATATCATATTTACACATAATAATATATAGGTAAACTGGGCAATTTCTTCACGCAATAACCATTTCTCGGCATCCCTAACCAGCAAACGCTTTCTTTCTAATACAGTGTAACCAATTACTGTGCAATTTGGAGTACTTCATTTTAAATTGGATTTTTTCATCACACTGTAAAATACAGTATCAATTAAATGTATTAAATAACTGTTTTAATTATTCTCAAAAAGCAGGTTAGGTTTGTCAAAGAGAAAAAGGGAATATATACATATATACTAACAGGACAGGTTAGGTTATCCAGATAAGCACTTTAGTCATCTTCCTCACTTCTATTAGATGCTATTCTCTTTTCTCGACATATTCAACAACTTTTAGATGCCATCCGTTCCTCCTTTCTGATTCCCTGAGTTCTTCTTTCTTGCCATATCATGAAAAGATGACCAAGATTTCGACGACCCTTTTTCTGATTTTCTTTTCTCTTCTATTATCATCAAATTCTTCAAATTGTCTTTCTCGTAATTTCATCAAATGCCTCTCTGAAACATTCCCATCGAATATCTCAGCAGTGAGTACTTTGTATGTCCCAAGCAATTCATCGTATGAACCAATATTAGAATCTAGTATTCAAAACCTTAGATACTTGAACAATTCCTCACCAAAGCCACTGGCCATAATCACTCCATTATTTTACTCCAATGTGCAGTCTGCGATTGTATGCTCCAAAAGAAATGGATTACGAATTCGAATCCGAAGTGGAGGCCATGACTATGAAGGTTTGTCTTATGCATCACAGTTTCCTTTCAATTTTCCGTTCATAATAATTGATCTTTCAAACCTTAGATCAGTCAACGTTAATGTCGAAAACAAGACAGCGTGGGTTGAATCAGGAGCAACACTTGGAGAACTCTACTACTGGATTGCTAATAAAACAAATATCCATGGCTTCCCAGCTGGAATTTGTCCTAGTGTAGGGGCTGGTGGGCAAATTAGTGGTGGTGGAATTGGTAGCTTGTCAAGAAAATATGGATTAGCTGCTGATAATGTGATTGATGCTCTCATAGTTGATGTTAATGGTGAAATCCTAAACAAGGAATCAATGGGGAAAGATCTGTTTTGGGCCATCAGAGGCGGCGGAGCAGCAAGTTTTGAGGTTGTCTTGGCATGGAAGATCAAACTTGTTTATGTTCCTCCACTGGTCACTGTCTTCAAGTTGAGTAAGACTTTAGAACAGGGTGCCATCGATCTGATTCAAAAATGGCAGCATTTTGCCCCAAATGCGAGTGAAGATCTTCGTTTGTCGCTCGGAATATCAAAAAGAAATGGAACAATTCAAGCTACAATCAGTGCAATGTTCCTAGGCAGAGCTAGTGATCTAATCACATTGATGGAGGAAAACTTCCCAGAATATGAATTGAAAAATGAAGATTGCCAAGAGATGAGTTGGATTAATTCGGTCTTGTACTATTCGCATTATCCAAATCCCGAAACAAAAGATGCTCTCAAGAACCGAAAACCTCTACCCAAGCATTATTTCAAAGCCAAATCCGACTTTGTTGTGGAACCCTTCTCGGATACTACGATAAAAGGGCTATGGAAATGGTGCTCCGAGAAAGAGAATTTGGAAGTCTCCTTGCATCCTTATGGTGGCCGATTGAGTGAGATACCGGAATCCGAGACTCCGTTCCCATTCCGGCAAGGAATATTATACGGCATTGACTATTTATTGACATGGGATGAAGATGATAGTGAAACATCTAGGAAAAACATAAATTGGATTAGAGAGCTCTACGAGTACATGACTCCTTTTGTGTCCAAGTCTCCAAGGGGTGCATTTTGGAACTATAGGGATCTTGATTTGGGCATAAATGATGTTTCTAGTTCATATCTAGAAGCTACAAAATGGGGAGTGAAGTACTTTAAACACAATTTCAAGCATTTGGCAATGGTTAAAGCTAGGGTTGACCGGGAAAATTTTTTCACATATGAACAAAGCATTCCACCTTTCAAGGTAAGTAAGCCTAGAAGAGAGCAGAGATATCCACTTTCAGCTGCTGCTCTTTGAGTTTCCTTAGATATTCTATGTTTTTGAATAATATTATCTACTTTTTCTACTTTTAAGGAATGATTGTTTTGTTTTCGACCTTTTCCGGAATCACCCACTCATTGGGTGACGCATAGCAGAAAGGAACTTCTTCTCCTTTATGTTTTTTTTTTTTTTACTGGGTGACTTCTCCTTTATGTTTGTTTGATTGAAAAAAGGGCTAAATGTAATTTAGACCCTCAAACACCTTCTAAGAGAACTGGATTCCCTTAGGCTTTGAGCTTTTGCCAAAAATAGCCTTCTTTTGGAAAATTCCACACTATCTGGGCCTAGCTTTTAGGATTGATTCCAGAAGTGGCTTTGACGCACAGGGTTGCTGTGTCTTCCAGTAACTCTTGATTGCTAAAGAAGCTCATATCTTTTGAAAGCTTTTAAGTAAGTCCATAAATAATTGAATGCGCAGATTAGTTGAAATATCTAATTATCTGATCAAGAAATACAAATATTAGAACAAATCGCTCGCAACAAGAGTCAAAATTTATGGAAATTGAAATATAATTTATATACTAATAAGCAATTATTAAAAGATTTAATTGAGACTTGTGAATTAAATAGTGATGAAAAAATAAAATATAAAGACTTTCCTTTAAAAAGAATTAACTAGTTAAGTAAGAATTAGAAGAAGTCTATAAGAAGATAATTTTAACTTTAAAAGAAAGAGTTGCCCAACTCTAAAATTGATATCAGAGCAATGTGGTTTTTAGGAAGGTGGTTTAATAAAATTTAAGGAGAAGAAATTTCTTAGGATAGAATTAAAGCTAAAGAAGTTTGTGGAGGCCAAATTGTTTATAGGATAAAAGGAAAAGAAACAGAACCTTCTATCACTAAGTTCAAAGTACATAAAGGTATTCTAGGATATAAAGCTGAAGTTAAGAATATTGTCAAAGAAGAAGAAGAAGAAATGCATAATTCAAATAGATATTGGCTTAAGGAAAAATAAATATTTGAAGCAGAATCTGAGAATCGAAATACTCAATATATTAGTTACTGCAATTATAATATTGAATATTATACTCCTAGGCTGGAAGGAAATAAAGAAGAACAAAATTTTATAGGATAAATAAGAGGAGAAGAACACAACAATATCCTGATATGATTGAAGAACAACAAGAATCTATAGAAAATTTTGAGAAATGAATTGTAGGTAGGAGAACTACATTAGATCTTATGGTAGAAAATAACTCAAATATTCCTCAAGCCCTTTTAAGATATGAGAAGAGCTAAGGAAGAATTTATTGATTGGACCAATATATCCTTTGTTGCTATAAAAATTATATGCAAATAAAGACATAAAAATGTTTTTAAACCAAATATTACAAGTTACTGAAAATTCTACATTTAATATAGGAGAAATGGAAAGAATGATCGATAACATCAATATAGCAGAATTTGAATACCCACAAATTAACGACAATCTCTGTATATAATAGAAAATATAATTATAACTAAAAATATAAAATATCTAATATTACAAGATGAAAAATATGCACTAGACCAACTAGAAGAAGAATATATGACAGTAGATGGAGAAAGATTATCACAACTAAGTAGAGCAATAACTAATCAGACTCAACTAATTGAACACTTAAAACAAGTAAATTTAAAAATATATGCTAATAGTACCATTGCAGGACCTCTGAATCCTCCACCAGTAAATACTTCATTCAATCCTTAAAGAAAAACATGATACAAGAGAAAGATTCATTCAATCCTTAAAGAAAAAAATGATACAAGAGAAAGCGTTAAAAGGATTCTAGGAAGAGAATTTTCTTATACTAGAAAATTTCTCTTATGTGAAAATTTTAAAAGTACATATAAAATCAATTTAAAAAATAGTCCAGAAGCCGATCTATTGTTGTAGATGATTATGAGCATCTTGTAAATTTGATTAGAGTTTTGTTAGATTTAGCACTAAAAAATATAAAATATCTAATATTACAAGATGAACAAGATACACTAGACCAACTAGAAGAAGAATATATGACAATAGATGGAGAAAGATTAGCATAACTAAGTACAACAATAACTAATCAGACTCAACTAATTAAACACTTAAAACAAGAAAATTTAAAAATAGATGCTAATAGTACTATTGCAGGACTTGTGAATCCTCCACCAGTAATTACCTCATTCAACCCTGAAAGAGAAAATCATACTAGGGAAAGAAGTAAAAGGATTCTACGAAAAGGATTTCTTATATTAGAAAATTTCCCTTCAGTGAAAATTTTAAAAGCACATATAAAATTAATCTAAAAACAATCCAGAAGCCGATCTACTCTTGTAGATGATTATGAGCATCTTGTAAATTTGAATAGAGTTTTGCTAGATTTAGAACTAAAAATATAAAGTATGTAATATTACAAGATGAACAAGATACACTAGACCAACTAGAAGAAGAATATATGGCAGTAGATGGAGAAAGATTATCATAACTAAGTACAACAATAACTAATCAGTCTCAACTAATTAAACACTTAAAACAAGTAAATTTAAAAATAGATGCTAATAGTACTATTGCAGGATTTGTGAATCCTCCACCCGTAATTACCTCATTCAACCGTGAAAGAGAAAATCATACTAGGGAAAGAAGTAAAAGGATTCTACGAAGAGGATTTCTTATACTAGAAAATTTCCCTTTGTTCGCCCTCTTTGTTTTATATATGGGGATTGATGTATACGATACCATTTTACTAATATAGGATATATAAATTTTATACACTAATCTTTTAGGATTAATTGTACAAAAGACTTTAAGGAAGAATAAACTATTCAACTAAATACAAAAGGAGAACCAAAAAGAATATAATGATGATAACTTGACATGGAAAATTTTCACTACATTACCATTAATACTATTTATTAATAGATTTTATTATTTTCTTTCTTTAAGGGCCTGTTTGGCTCAATAATTTTGGTATGAAAAAGAAATCATTTGATTTATAGTGAAAGAAAACACTAAAGAAAATAAAATGAATGAAATTAGTGAAGAAATTTTTAACAGAAAGTGTTGAAAATACTTTTCACACAAAAGTGTGAGGAAAAGGAAAACATTAAAGAAAAGTTGATCGGAGTAAAAGTGTAATTTAAAAATCAATATTAACTCCTAACTAAAGTTGTTTTTCGAATCTAACATTCACAAACAAAGCTCTTCGTATTCTATTATTATTTGTTTGTTTTGTATTCAAGTCGAATTCAAATACAAAAAATAGTTTGGGCAAGCTTGGATTAGTTTTCAATCCTATTTTTTTCTTTTTTCAATTTGAATCCCACTTCTCCTCTCACAAACAATTCATTTTTTATAATTCCCAATACAATTCAATAAAAAAAAAAAGAAACTCAATCCAATCTCACATAATTGAACAAACACAAGTTGTTCGCGAGTAAATTCGAAATTTCACAAACACATATATGAATTTATTATTCATATATTTTATAATATGACTTAAATTTTATATCAAAATTTATAATTTTATATTAATTTTTTCTTACATTATTATTTACTGTTTATTTTTTATTTTTATTATTTTATTCAAACAATTTGAACTTGAACATTATTTGAGTTACTCAAACAGTTCAAAAAAATTAACGAGTTTAACACTAACAAACTTTGAACTTTACACATAAATAAACAAACGAGCTAGAACAAATTTAAGTTTGAAACGTTAATGGAATGAATTCGAACAATATTTGTATATTATACGAATTGAGTTAGAAAACTAAACGCTCGATTCATTCGTGGTTGAATAAAGCCATACTTCCACTTCTAAATGTGCAAGTTGACTGCTAGTTAAAAGTTACTCCCTCATTTCCATTTAAATTGACAATGTTTGACCGGACACGTAATTTATGCAAAAGTTTAAATTGTATTATAAAAGTAATGCAGTATAATAAAAAGTAAGAAACATGTGAGCCAGCGGGTAATTTATGTCAAATCTAAATATATAAAAGTAATATATAGTGTGGTTAGTAGTTGATTGATATTATAAAATATATTAAAAAGTTTTCTTTTATGGAAATTGTCAATTATATTGGAACGTCCTAATATAATAAAAAGGTCAAATAGAATGGGACGGAGGGAGTATTAAATTGTTAATCGTTTATATTATTATTTCTTTAAATTTTTTAAAGATAATTATTATTTTTTCAAGAGAAGTGTTTTATTTGAAAAATATTAATGTATTATTTATTTTTCTATTGCTATCATAAAATCTTACAAATCAAATAAGGGAGTTGCTTTCTCCGAAATTATTTTCCATCTCTATAGTATTTTTCTTAGTAAACCAGACAAAATTTTATTTTTCTATGGATTTTATTTGCATTTTTCTTAATTTCTTTTTTCTCACTAAAATTATTGAACCAAACGCACCCTAAAAGAAAAGGGAAGAAAATCATGTGCATCAACTAAATCACGTCCGCAAGGGATTTACAGCAATTAACATACTTCAACATTCTGATACTTCAGATCGTGACATCTTCAACCTGTTTTGTTTATTTTTAATATGATAGGTGACATAGTCACGGGGCAACGGGATTCCAAACAAGGTCAAAGAGCATGACATCAATGAACATACCGGCGATAAATTTGCACAAGTTGGCATGTAAAAATAAATAAATAAATAACTAATAAGTTAAATTCTCGATATCACAATCACCAATTTCAGATAAGCAATGAAACTATTTGATGCTCTGTTCAAGGTCCTAAGTTCAACTTGTCACTGATATTAGTCCTAGGCATAACCCCCTAGGAGGGTTAGAATAGTTATTTACCTACTATTCCACTAGGAGGAGCCAGAACAGAACAATTTAGATAAATAAAAACATATATTTTAACGCATTTAAATTTTGTCACAGAGTGTAAAAAAACTTAATATAGTAATATTTCAAAATTTAAGATAAAAGCACTATACAAGATAATAATAAAATCTTTATAACAAACCATATTTCATATTTGCAACATTTGCTCATATAAAGTCTTTTACTGTGTGAACTTTTCAAATCAAATTCATACATATTGTACCCAGAAATCTTCCAAACCTGATCCGACTATGGTGCTGACACTACCTTTTGTCAGCACATGCGGATACATTTTTTACTATCAGATATACTGCCTTTTGATTTGACAATTGGGAAATTGGAAGGGTATTTTGGGTAGCTAAAATTAATGAGATATTTGAAAGTTTGAAAATGTCATTATTTCTCTCCTGACATCTAATGTTTCTTCAACTATTTTCACCAAATTCTCTCTCTCTCTCTCTCTCTCTTCTTTCTCTCTCCTATCTTCTCTCCATTGCTATTCTGAAACTTTTTAAATATTGAAAAACAAAACGATTCATTCTCCTCAAGATATTTATTTTGTATCCAGCAGTTTTGACAAGCCTTAGAGTTCTCTTTAGAGATCAAAACTTATTTTTTCAGATTCATCTATAGTCCAAATTAAGTTAGATATTGTAAGTTTTCATTGGGATATTTGGTAGCTTCGACGTTGTAGAAATTTTCAATAAAAATAAGATTTATTTGGATATTTAATAGTTTACTTATAGAGGTAAAGAAAGCATTGCGTTGATTCATCACTTGTCGAATACTCGTCGTGAAGTGAATAATTATTCATATCGTGAAGTGAATAATTTCTTATGATAGAGCGAATAATTATTCACTACTTGTCGAATACTCATTGTGAAGTGAATAATTATTCACCTGTCGAATATTAGTCGTTAAGTGAATAATTATTCATTTGCTGAATACAAGTCGTGAAATGAATGATTATTCCTTTATTCGTTGACTTATGATTGAACTGTTCAACTACTCAATAAGGAGTGAATAATTATTCGCTTAAGAGTGATTCATAACAGACCGAATAATTATTCACTTTGAATAATTATTAATTTAAGAATGAATAATTATTCTACTTGTCGAATACTAGTCGTGAAGTGAATAATTATTTGTTGATTTAAAATTGAACTATCAATTACTCAATAAGGAGTGAATAATTATTCACTTGTCAATACTCGTCGTGAAGCGAATAATTATTCATTTCACCATAAAAATTTGACAAGTGAACAATTATTCGTTGACTTATGATTGAACTGATCAATTGCTCAATAAGGAGTGAATAACTATTCACTTGTCAAATACTAGTCGTGAAGTGAATAATTATTCCTCTATTCATAGACTTAGGATTGAACTGATCAATTATTTAATAAGGAGTGAACGATTATTCACACTAATAATTATTAACTTAAGAGTGAATAATTATTTACGAAGCTTTGTAAGCATGAAGTGATAAGAGAATTCTAGTCGTGGTTGCAAGGTTGTGCGTGACGGAGCTGTATTTCAACGTTGTACATAATAATTATTCTTTGACTTATGATTGAACCGATCAATTATTTAATAAGGAGTGAATAATAATTCATTTGTCAAAACTTTGTATGCGTTGTCATTCTTGTACACAGTGCTTGCCAGCCAACAAAACCATCATAAACAATTCATAATTATTCATAACATATGGAATAATCAATACATAAAATTTTCAGCAAAAATAGGTACTTTATTGTCAAGAATACACCAAATAGATGAGACCAAGAAAAGATAATAGAAAATATAATAATTTTCATCTAACAACAATAGTAGATGTTTTGTCTTCACTATTAAGATTCAACAAATCACTATTCTTCTTGACAGTACACTCTTCATATCATGGACTTTATCCACAATAATTGTAATGAGTGTATCTGTGAAGCTTGACTGATGAATCTTTCACCCAATGTCCTTTATCCTCGTTGATGCTGGACTTGATTGTGGAAGAACAATAGTGAAGAGAAGAGAGATGAGGAGAGAGAGGAGAGAAAAAAAGTCAAAGATTCAAGGAAAGAGTAATCTGATGAAGATTCAAGGAAAAAGTATTCTGATGAAGATTCAAAATAAAAATAATCTGATAGAGATTTAAGAGAGAAAATAGATGAAAAAGGAGATCTTTGATACAAATTCAAGGAGATCTTTGTTGATATGCTTTGTCGAAGTTCATAATTCAAAGGTAGTATTTTTTAATTCGAATGCACGCCCGACCAGTGATTTCATATTAAAATAGTTTCAATAAAAATACAAAGAGAAAAATCTCTCACTACTTACCTCTACACTCCCAGTCCATTTACGATTCTGCACGTGATTTTTGCAGTGCAGCACGTGCAGGACCAATTTCAGACCGTTGAATCATATTTCGAATATGATCTAACAGCTGCCAAAATTTTGCAAAATTTTTTAAAAGTAAATACAGAGAGCCCACGAAATCTGATCCGTTGAATTAGATTTCAGATCTGATCCAACAGATCAGATCCGGTCCTGTACGTGCGGCACAAACGCTAGTGCAGGACTGTAGCAACAGCGCTACAAACTCCTATGGACTAACTTAATCACTAAGTTGCTCTACTCCCTCAAACTCTTTGTCCAAAGTCTCCGAAACTATTCCCTCTCTTCCTTTAACTCTCTCTAGACATCACTCCTTTCAGTGATCACTCTCACAATGAGAAGAACGTAGGTTTTTCTAAACGTTTAGTTAACTCTAAATGAATCCTTTAAATGAGAAAAAAAATTATTATTACAACCTAAGTCCCTCGAAACATAACTCTTTCTAGTCCTACCCTAGTGATGGGTTGGACTAAATACTTGGCCCAATTATTTAGGTCAAGTAATTACGATACCAGTTAGATGGAAGCTGGTTTAAGTATATACCTTGTTGAGGGTTGTACCCCTAAGGCTAGGACTAACGTAACTACTGCCAATTCTGAAGAAAGGTATGTTTCTATTAATGCAAAATTCCTTGCTATTTATGAGCCAATTGAATGACTATTTGACATTGGAGCAAATGTGCATGTTTGTACTGATAAATTGCATTTTGTATCTAACCAACCAACTGGTGAAAAAATAGTGAGAATGAGGAACTCTAGTGTACCTAATGTAACATTGCACTCTAGAGACGGTCTAACCATATTTGTTTTGATGTGAGCTTATAATTTTTATACATAAAGCATTTGAGGAAACTATCATGGGTTAGATTTATTTATTTTTGGGATTCTTTATGGTCATGTTTTGTAAAAAAAGAAGAAGAAGAAGAAGAAGAAGAAGAAGAGAAGAGCCAATAGCCAAGTGACAAGCAGGTCATTTTTCCAGCACTTTCTAAGTTGGTGAAGACAACCTACTTCTCCTCCCTTTTTATATCAAATTTTGCTTCTTTTCTTTTCTTCATGGTCCTTTTGTTCTTCTTTTCCACCATTTTTCTTTTGCTTCTTTCTTCTTCTCGATTTGCTTCATTTTTCTTCTCTTCGATTTGCTTTCTTTTTCTTCTCCTTAGTTTGATTTCTTCCTTGTTGAGTAAGGTAAGTTTTTATGTTATTTTTATTTGTGATTTCATTGCTTTATTTAGTGATTTCTTTAAATTTTGTAGTAGAAGATGTTTTGTATGTTTTTTATTTAAAGTTTTGTTTTAGTATAAAAATTTTTATTCTTTAGGATTTGAGATGGATTTGAAATAGATTTGAAAGTGGCTAAATATTGAGATTTTGAGGTTTGGGATTTAAATTAAAGTACTATTTTCATTCTCTGAAACATTCAATATTTAGTATTTAAGAAATTTTATTAAAAAATATATAATACTAATATATATATATATATATATATATATATATATATATATGAGAATATAATAATAATATTTTATTTTGTATACTATAATAATGTTATATATGACTATTTATATGAATATTTAATAATTAGGTATTTTTATAGTTGTAAGTTTAGACTTAGACTTATGCCTAGAATATCTTAGGGACGCTCGCTCAATAACTTAAATTTATCATCTTTAGAGATTTCGACTAAGGTTTAGCCATGTAGATTTGTAAGAAATTCATATTTTTTCATGAGAAAGCAAGTAACACTTGTTACTAGGAGAGTTTACAAAATGAGACTTACAATATTTTTAGTGCCATCAATATCTATAAGTAAGAATATTTGTCATTCACAAGTATAAATATATATTATTTTAAAAATTACTTTAGTTTCTTATTTTTAAATTACAGAGATTCTCCACAATATATTTTTGTTTGTTCACTAGAAATAACTAGGAGCGGTGCTCCGAGTAGGTATTTATTTTAGTTTGGAATATTATAATTTTTGGACATGTTTTATCGATGCAAGTAAGATTTTAGAAAGGTTTTATTACGTATTATGTATTTTGGAAAATCATGTGCATTTCCATGGAATTTTTAGAAAAACTTGCATTTATACGTTTGAACTGGTGGACGATTTGTTATTTTGAAATTATGTTGAAATTAGATTTCGTAATGGATTTGGATGGCTACTTGAGTAGTATTTATGTTTGAAAATTTACATAAAATCTCTATCCCTTACCAGATATGATTTGGAATGTGATGTGATTGGAATATGATTTGAATGCCTGAAGTGTCGGTGGATTGCATTGTATGTTGCTAGTTCCCCATAATAGGGCCTCTTCCACTGGAAAGGATCGCCTAGACTTTGAATTGTGGATCCACTTAAAAGGGAGTATAGTATGTCAGGGAGAGCTTGACCTAACTGATATTGTGCTTATTTGTGTGCGATCACCTAACAGCAAGTTAGGAGGGGTCAATGTTGAAGTTAGCCACGAGGGTCTAGTTGGTAGGTGCCCCAGAAATCCGTAGCATGATTTTTGTTTGGGAAGGCATAAGGTAGTTTGTGAATTCGAATGTTCGTTCTGTTGTTTGGTTGGTATTGACTACGGGATGTCCGGACTTGACTCCTGATAGCCCTATTATTGATTCCTATAGTTCTACTGTTGAGCTAGTATTTGAATATTTGTCATGTTTGAAAAATTCAAGTTGAGGAGCTACGCTGATATGTCTTGATTCGCTCAAGCTTTCCAACTAAGCCTAAAATCTTATCGTAAGATTGTGCATTATTTTGGAACAAAAAAACTTATGTGAATATAAAATAGTTTTGAAACTGTTGTGCATATGCATCTACCATCTTATTTTGGAAACACATTGACACACACTTGAACTCACTGAGCTTTTTCAGCTCACACATGTTTTTAATACTTATTTTCAGATAACTCAAACAATAGATCAAAGTAATGATTATTTGATTCATTTTAGAGTTAGCTCATGGAGGAGCGCATATGTGTGTGTGATCAATTTGTACCTTTTTGTTGCCTCTAGCTAGTTAGAGAGAGAAGTCTATTTACAAATGTTGAATTTATGATAATATAAGATACAAGATCTACCTATATATCTATATAATTTTTGTTAATGTTTTATATAATTGTATTATGTAATATTTGTATACTTTTACCCTCATACTTTCTCCAAATGTGATTTGTATTTGAAAGACCTAAGAGGGGGGTGAATTAGGTCTTTGGCTAATTATCAAAATCTTTTCCCTTTTTACAAATCCTTTGCCTTAATAAAAACTCTTCTTTAATTTCACAAGTTTCAAGTTTATATGTGATGTAATGGTTAAGATAAGATCATCAAACAATAAGACTATATCCAATCAATCAACAACTATGAACAACTAATAATAACATGAGCATGTAAATAAATAAAGCTATAAGGAAATGAACACACGATTTATAGTGGTTCGATCTCTCTAAGATCTACATCCACTACCTTGAGTCCACACTCAAGGATTTCAACCAATTCACTATATGCTCAAGTTCAACAATTACATAAGAGGCTAACCACACTATGGTTTTACACTCACAACCTCTTCTAGTAATTATACAAACAATACAAGGTTCACCAAACACAATGGTTTTATATCTAAAGACAACCTCAAGACTAATCTAATCCAAGGCTCACCCACACACAGGTTTTACACTACAACCTTGATTAATCTAGTCTATGGCTCACCCTTCCACAAAAGGGTTTTATGTCACAAGATAACCTTGCAAATGAGCTAGTAGAAATCACAATTAAGATAAGAAAAGAGAGTGTGTAAGATGTTACCACTTTGTTGGTAGATGATTACACAATGTTTCACCTTCACACTTTGTTGCCTTTGGAATCTTGAATTTCAATCTTTGAGCACAAGGCAATTTGAGAGCTTTTCAATTCAATTTGATGTAAAACAAGTTGGATAATGTAAGATTTGTTAAGTTCAAAGTTCTACTAAAAAATCTGGAGTTTATGGCTTTTATAGAATTCAAAAATCAGTTCAAACGGCTATACAACGGCTAGTAACGGCTAGTTTCAGAAAATTCGGATGACCGAATTCTGCATCCGAATTTTTCGCTTCAAAATTCGGACGACCGAATTTTTTGCATGCGTCCGAATCTTCTTCCGAATTTCTCTGGAAGAACAGTAGCAAACTTTTGCTACAAAATTCGGACGACCGAATTTTTGGACTGCGTCCGAATCTTCTTCCGAATTTTTCAAACTTTGTCAAAACATGTTCAAATCAATTCTAACAAGTTGGAAAACCTTCTAGCCTAAAAGATAAGTCATTAAAGACCTTTTAAGTGCAAAAACCATTTATGAAAACTTGATAATTTAGGTAAGTTCAAAACCATTGAAACCATTAAAATCAAGTTTTGTGCTCTCAATTGCAACTCATAGATTCCAAGACTTAAGAGTGTAGGGTTTACAATATTTACCTATTAACCACATGTCACCTACACTTCATGTCTTCAAAGCCTTCATTAATCTTGAACAAACTCTTCAATCTTTAATCACTTTGACATATTTGAGTTGTTCATGCATTGCTAGCTCCAAGGCAATGAGACTTCATACTTCTTAATCCAACAATCCTATCACAACATACAAGCATATTAGTCCTCATCAATATTTGTCATTAATCAAAACTACATGATTTGCCCTTAGGGCTAACAGTATTTGTATATATCAATGTCGAGAGACATGCTGGTACCTTATTCAGCCGCAGTGAAACCTAGCAGAGGGATTGAGGGTATCATAGTTGGTATCAGAGCTTGAGGTTCATTACTAAGTTTGAATTGGTAGATCCTAAATGAGCCATTAGAGTTTGTTACACTGGTTTTAGCTGTTCGGATATCGTTAGGATTTCTAGTACTATTAGAGATGATTCCAGATAGAATGAAAACACTGCTAATAGATGTGTCTGAGGGTGAGTTGGTGGATGAGCCTACTACAGGAGCCCTCATGATAGGAGAATCCTTTGAGGATGACCCTAGTGAATTATCTTTTGAGCTTGAACTTGTCAGGCCAGTCGGGGGTACTTTTGATAGAGAGACCATCATTGGAGAGGGGTTACCAAATTTTCCAAATCTTATTGTTGTTCCTACAATATTTTTTATATTTGCCAGATCAATCTTCTCATTCTCAAAATTTTTACCATTGCCTGAACTAGTTAGCCCTTATTTCTTCATTTAGTGGGTGCTATATGAGCACCGTATCCAAGTAGAAGGAGTGCGTCTTGCAGGTTTAAAGAGGAAGTTATGACGATTAGATCGTCTGTTGAGCTCTTTACGTCACAATAGATAACATGCTAGAGAAGCAAATAGATAGGATGGTAGAAGCTCATGCTGCTTGTCTACGTGAGATTGATAAGGTGACTCAGGATTGAGATAGTTTGGTTCGATGGTTTGATGAAACCTTAGAGTCTGCTGGAGTTTGGTCTTAGACGATTCGAGAGTAGTTGAGACCTCGAGCAGGATTTTCATGGAGACACGACCCTTAGATGAAGAGCTTTATTTGATTACTTGTATATTTTTTCTTTTGTTATGTGTCTATGTGTGTGTAGGATTGTTTGACTTTTGACTGTAGTCCATTAGGGTTTGGGGTCGTATAGGATATCAAATTTTGTAGTATAGCGGGTTGTTGCTTGTGTATTTTGTATGTTTTAGGTAATGTGACCTGGTATATCATCCATCTTTTGTCTCTAACGCTATGTTTGACTTGTGGATATATAGATACACAACACCAGTCTTTCTGGATATGATGCCTTCTTCTTCAATTTTATGATTAGGTATGTTAGCCATATGGGAAAATATGAGGTTTTGATTAAGTTTTGATTAATGACAAATATTGATGAGAACTAATATATATGTTATTTGTGTGATAGGATTGTTGGATTAAGAAGTATGAAGTCTCATTGCCTAGAAGCTAAAATGCAAGAACAACTCCAATATGTCAAAGTGATTGAAGATTGAATAGTTTGTTCAAGATGAATGAAGGCTTTGAAGACATGAAGTGCAGGCTACATGTGCTTAATAGGTAAACTTTGTAAACCATACACTCTTAAGCCTTGGAATCTATGAGTTGCAGTTGAGAGCACAAAACTTGATTTAAATGGTGAAAGACCTAAGAGGGGGGGGGGGTGAATTAGGTCTTTGGCTAAATATCAAAATCTTTTTCCTATTATGCAAATCCTTTGCCTTAATAAAAGCTCTTCTTTAAAACAATAAACTTCAAGCTTATATGTGATTTGATGGTTAACACAAGATCATCAAACAATAATGTCACAACCAATCAATCAACAATTATGTAGGCAAGTAAAGCAATAAGAAAATGAGCATACGATTTATAATAGTTCGATCTCTTTAAGATCTACATCCACTACCTTGAGTCCACACTCAAGGATTTCAACCAATCCACTATATGCTCAATTTCAACAATTACGTAAGAGGCACACCACACAATGGTTTTACACACACAACCTCTTTTAGTAATTATACAAACAAGGTTCACCCTTCCACAAGGGTTTTATATCCAAAGACAACCTAAAGACTAATCTAATCAAAGGCTCACCCACACAATGGGTTTTACACCACAACCTTGATTAATCTAGTCTATGGCTCACCCTAACACAAAAGGGTTTTATGTCTAAAGATAACCTTGCAATGAGCTAGTAGAAAAACATAATTAAATGAGGAATAAATGAGTTTGAATATTACCAACGCTTCTTGGTAGATAAATACAATTGTTAGCACCACTTCACCTTTGCCTTTGGAATCTTGAATGTACACCTTTGAGCACAAGGCAATTTGAGAGATTTTCAATTTGATTTGATGTAAAATAAGTTAGAGCATGTAAGATTTGTTAAGTTCAAAGTTCTACTAAAAAATCTGGAGTTTATGGCTTTTATAGAATTTGAAAATCAGTTCAAACGGTTATAAAACGGCTAGTAACGGCTAGTTTCAGGAAAATTAGGACGACCGAATTCTGCGTCCGAATTTTTCGAACGATCGAATTTTTCCTGCTGCGTCCGAATCTTCTTCCGAATTTCTCTGGAAGAACAGTGACCATGCTGAAGGCCAAAATTCGGACGACCGAATTTTTTGGCTGCATCCGAATCTTCTTCCGAATTTCTCTGGATGAATAGTAGCAAACTTTTGCTACAAAATTCGGACGACCGAATTTTTTGGACTTTTTCAAAACATATTCAAATCAATTCAAACAAGTTGGATAACATTCTAGCCTTAAAGATAAGTCATTAAAGACCTTTTATGTACCAAAACCATTTATGAAAACTTGATAATTTAGGTAATTTCAAAACCATTGAAACCATTTAAATCAAGTTTTTTGCTCTCAATTGCAACTCATAGATTCCAAGGCTTAAGAGTGTAGGGTTTACAAAGTTTACCTATTAACCACATTTAACCTACACTTCATGTCTTCAAAGCCTTCATTAATTTTGAACAAACTCTTCAATCTTTAATCACTTTGGCATATTTGAGTTGTTCTTGCATTGCTAGCTCCAAGGCAATGAGACTTCATACTTCTTATTTTACAGAACCTATCACACAATATACAAGCATATTAGTCCTCATCAATATTTGTCATTAATCAAAACTAATCAATCTTATATGATTTGCCCTTAGGGCTAACAATCTCCCCCTTTTTGATGATGACAAACTTTGATGCAAAATGTGATGGATTTAAACAATGTAGTACAAAGAAGCATTAATGTCAATAATGGATAATAACCAATTTAGCACATTGACATGCAAAAGGCTCAATATGAGCCTATGACCCAACCAACCTCCATTAACCTCCTTCCTTCTAACTACTAGGATAGAAGATATTGCATTTAAGCATTAAGAAAACTTCTAAGAGAGGTTTTAAAGGTTGTAAAAGTTTAACAATGCTCCCCCTTAGATTGTGCTCATTTTTCAATAAGTTTGGACTTGAGATACTATGCATCTGAATTTTGACATATCAAGTTTGAACTATAAAATAAGTGAAATGAAAGCTTCAATTTTTGAAAATAAGCTTTCCTAAGATTGTTCAAACATAGTAGAAGAGATTAAAACATGTTTGAATCAATTTGAACAACAAAAGAGCACATTTTGGCAACAAAATATGGATGCATCCGAGTTTTTAAACCTTTCATCCGAATTTTTCGATCTTAAGTCCAAACTGCAATAAATTCAATATAATGAATGCTTGAAGTGAAATAAAGTGTTCCTAAGGTTGTTCAAACATAATGGAAGAGATTACAACATATTTGGATCAATTTGAACAACAAAAGAGCATGTTTTGGCAACAAAATATGCATGCATCCGAATTTCTGAAACATGCATCCAAATTTTTAAATCATGCATCCGAATTTTGAGCTTTCAATTCCAAACTATAAAATATGTGAGATAACAACTTTTATTTTTGAAAATAAGCTTTTCTAAGATTGTTCAAATATGATAGGAAGGATTAAGATAGTTTTCAAACAATTTGAACAATAGAAAAACATTTTTGGCAAGAAAGTTTGGATGCATCCGAACTTTTGGTTTGCATCCGAACTTCAAGTCCAAACTTTTGATAGCAAGTTTGAAAAGGTGATTTTGCATTCTTAAATGAACTATAGAAGTACTCAAATATGTATAGCCACAACAACACTCTTTAGCTTTGCAAAACCACAAAACTCAAGCATTCAATTGTTTTTATGAGGTAAACTAAAATCATAAGTTAAGTCAAGAACTAGTATCAAGATTTCAAAATCTTAACTTAACCATATTCAAAATCTCAAAACCTCACATAGTATAACATATTCAATTTAAATTTCAAATGCAGCCAAATATTTTCACAGTACACATTCATTTTACATTTCAACTTATAGCACACATACATAGCACATTTACAACAAGCACATAGCACATAGCACATCTTGCAAATCAATATTCTTTCTCCCCCTTTTTACATATGCATGGATTTTTCAAAAATTCACACATTTGCTATTCATGCTTGAGGAATTCCACTGCTATTTCTCATTTTCACACATTTTGTCATCACATTTCTTCTCCCCTTTTGTCATCAATCAAAGATGGGGTTAATGAAAGTGAGACAAAGATGTATCACATTTAAGCGAGATATGGACTAAACCTCATTTGGCATTTTAGTAATATATTAGCCAATTCTCATAAACTGTATATTGGCAATATTCAGCAATTCTCTAGTCAAATAATTATTATCCTAATAGCAATAAGCATTATGTAGTATCTTCAATAATAATACAATAAGCAATATATTATCAACTTCTTCTCCCCCTTTTTAGTAGCAATTAAACTTGGGGTGAGAGTATTTGGACAACAAAAGTGAAACAAAAGAAGCTCTTATCACAAAGATTTCACATATTGAGCTTCAAAACATTATAATGACTAAAAAGGCACAAGTAAATTTCAATGTTAAAGCATAACGTGTGCATCAAGGAATAAACTAAAATAAGCATCAAAATAGAGTTTAGGGATAGAAAGGCTTAGTCTTGGATGCGCTTCATGGTCTTCACTTCCAAATTTGTTTGTTTTGATGGCCATGTCTCCCTTGAGCTCTATATGATGGGGTCCTTCATTTGTTGACTCCTTGCTCTTGTAGTTGTGCTTTGGAAAGTTACCAATTGAGAGGATCTTTGGATCTTCTTCCTTTGAACCACATTTTCCTCCTCCATTGGCTGAAGGAAATTGGTGATGGATTTGTGATTTTACTTTGTTAAACTCCCTTCACCTCCTTCTTCTTGATTGTTCTATTGAGCTTTACCCCTTTGTTCTTCATTCTCATGCTCTTCTTTTTCTTGGGATGCTTTACTGCCTTTTCCTTAATCTTTTGTATTCTTATTGCTGCCATCTCCACTCATATTATCTTCTTGATCTTCTTCATTTTCCTCTTTACTGTCCTCTTTCTCATCTTCTTTCTTTTCTTCTTCTTTGGATTTATAGGAACTTGCACCATTTAAAACTACTTGAGAAATCTTTCTCAAGTCTTCTTCCAAATTCTTACTCTAGCATCTAAACCATCAAATTTACCAAGAATCATCGAGCAAAATACTTGAAGAATTTGTCCATCTTCTTCATTTGCTCTTCATGGTTGTTCAATGTCTCTTGAAACACCTTGGCAACTATGGTATCACATGTAGTGAGATTATCATCTTTAATTTCTTTTCCATCAATAGAGAGTACCTCTTCAAATAGTCTTCTTTTGTGAAAGGTTGCTCCCCCTCACTTCATGCCTCATTTTAATTTTTTTCATTTGTGAACAATTTATGAACAAAGCAATGCTGTCCCAATGAGTAATACCTTGCCCCATTATTATCTACTCCACAAATTATGTTCACCAAGGCATCATTGAACTCAAAGTCCACTTGAGATACTTTAGAGGAATACCATTGAACTACATTATCCTCCTTTTGTTCAATTCTCTCTTCTTTATAGTCTTGAGGCTTCTACCATTTGTACAGGCATTCTCAATCCTTTCATATGGGTATAACTCACTTATAAAACAATGTCCTCAGAAGAATGATCTCTAAGCCCAAACATCCTCAACATCACAAATTCTATTGAGCAATGCATTATCAATCTCAAAAATCAACCTGTGATATTCTTGAAGAACACCACTGAATAGCTTTATTACCAACTTGCTTTGCTCAACTATTTCTTCCTTAATATTTGCATACACTTCATAAACTAAGGAAGGTAATAGCATTCATCAAACATAGGCAAACCAGTCCAGCTCACATCATTTAAAAATGAGAGTATATTACCCATTTTGAATAGTTTGATGACATCCACCTTGTGACTTGGATATATCTTATGATTCCTTTTTGTCCAGTCATCAAGTTTAGTAGCAGCCTCCACTGTGACAAATCTATTCAGCCATGACATGCTTTGCAAAATATAAACCTTCCTTGGTTCATTGATCACTGATCCTCCTTCTCTTTATTTGGTTTTTCCCTTTCCTTTTCCCATGCTAGGCATCTTTGTCCTCACCTGAAGCTACAACACTTGAATACACTCATTAGTCATTGAATTTTTTTTTATTTCTAAGCTTCTTCTAAGATTGGTTAAACCTTTCTTCGGCTAATGGCATAGTAAGAATATCATTAATTTGTTCATTAGTGCAAATATGCTTTAAACAAATATTACCCTTAGTAGAATGATCTCTAATGAGATGAAGTTTGATCTCTATATGCATTGTCCTAGTTTGTTGAATAATATGATTGTCAAATTTGTTGCATTAGTATTATCACATAACATAGCCACATATTTGAAACATAGATCATAATCACTTAGAGTATCAATAAGGTAATAGTGAATGTGTTTAATAGCAATCAAATGAAACTCTTTATGACAAGATGAAATCTAGCACACAAACACATTGCATACATAATATTGGCTCTACTTGCAGTCAAATAGAGTTGACTACTCCTATGAAACCATTTTATTCTTGTCATGCATAGTTGATAAACTTATGGAAGTGCTTATACCTTAACATGATTCATGAAAGTGCCATTCTTGGTTTGCTTGATTTGTAGGCCAAGAAAGAAATTGAGTTTTCCTATCATGCTCATTTCTAATTTACTTTGCATCAACTTGGAAAACACATCACAAAGTGAAGTATTGGAAGCACCAAAAGTTATATCATATATTTGGACAAGTTATAGATCATTGTTGCATGAGGAATTTATAAAGAGGGTAGTTTCAGTTTTCTTCTTGAAAATCCTTTTGAAAGATGGAAACTACTCAATCTTTCACACTAAATTCTAGGAGCTTGTTTTAAACCATTCAAAACTTAGGAAAGTTTAAAAATATGGTTAGGAAACTTTTCATGAGCAAAACTAGGTGATTGTTCCACATAAACCACTTCCTCAATAAAACCATTTAGAAAAGCACTTTTGACATTCATTTGAAATAACTTAAAACTTTTAAAGAAAGTACAAGTCAAAAGCATTCTTATGGACTCAAGTCTACATTTGGAACAAAGGTTACATCATAATCAATTCCCTCTTCTTGATTGAATCCTTAGGCAACAAGTCTAGCCTTGTTTCTAACAACTTCTTCGGATTCAATAAGTTTATTTCTAAAACCATTTAGTTCCAATAATGGAATGATCATGAGATTTAGGAATATCAAAAATTATATATCTTTCAAATTTATTTAATTCCTCTTGCATAGCAATAATCCAAAAATCATCACACATTGCATCATCAATACTTTTAGGCTCATATGCGATAAAAGAATAAAGTTATTGACAAAGTACCGCCTTATTTGTACTCCTTGGGAGATATCACCAATGATTTGCTCCTTAGGGTGGCCTCTTGGATATCTTAAGTTCTTTGAGAGCTTTTGGTCACCACTAGGTTTGTTATCTTGTTCTTGCTTAATCATCTCTTCCTCATTGGTATGATCCTCCAAAGTTGGTACTTGAAGATGGGTTTGATAGTTATTCATCAATGTACCTACATCATCTTCATCTCTTCTTTCCAAATAAATGTAAGATTCATCAAAACAAACATGAATGGTTTCCTCATCATATAAGGTTCTTTTTATTATAAACTCTATATGCCTTTTCGTTAGAAGAATAGCTAAGAGATATACCAATATCCGGTTTTCTATCAAATTTAAATAAGTTATCACAAGAATTTAAGATAAGACATTTATAACCAAACATTTTAAAAATATGCAATTTGAGGCGTTCTATAAAAGAGAATTCAAAAGATGTTTTTCTTCAAAATAATCTTAAAAGAATTCTATTTATCATAGCATGTGGTGTTTAAGGCTTTGGCCCAAAAATATTTTTGAAGAAGAATTTTCACAAAGCATAGACCTAGCCAATTTATGCAAAGTTCAAAATTTTCTTTCAATAACACCATTTTATTGTGGAGCTTTTGCAGTTGAAACAATTATATGAAATTCAATTTTCAAAGCAAATTTTGTAAAGACTTTGTTGTAAAATTCTCCCATTGTCACTTGTGAAACACTTCTCCAATTTTCAAGGGAGGTTTGAACCTTTTTGAATAATTTACAAACTTATGAAACACTTAATCTTTTCGAAAAATAAATAATGCTAAAATGAATATTTAGAAATCATCAACTACTAGTAAGGCATACTTCAAGTCATCAATACTAGAGTTCCATATAAGTCCAAAACAATCCATTTGAAGAAGCTCAAGATGTTTTGAGGTCTAAAATCATTTTCATGGGTTTGAAAGATTCTTTTGTTTGTTTTCCATATGGACAAGTATCTCAAAGACAATTTTCTCAAAACACATTTTTAGCAATCCTCTAACTAAATCTTGATAGAAAAGTTTGTTCAACAAATCCATGTTCATATGACCAAATCTTTTATGCCAAGAAAATCATTATCATAAGCAACAAGACATTCAAGCTTATCAAGATAAAACACATATTCAAAAATTTGTAAGTGATTGATCAAAATCACAAAATATCATTTTGTCATATAAGTTCGGGCGACCGAACTTATGGTCTACATCCAAACTTCATGTCCAAACATTTTGTAAAGTTTCATAAATATGTTTTTGGCCAAGCAAATGCATATATATTCAATCATAGCTATATTAATCATTTTATCATGACATATAATCAATTTCAAGATCATATCTACCATGAATTCAATCTCATATCATCAATGTTACCTAATCAACTTCATAAAAGCAATTGACAAGTTATGGTTGACAAATTTTCAAAGCTAAACAAAATGGATTCTCAACTGAAACTTTGCATGTTAGAATTTTAACTTCTTATTCATTGTCACACAATTGACTAATGCTAATCAAGTTATAGTTCAAATCATCACTAAGCAACATTTGTTTTTTTAAAAAAAAGAGGAACCTTTACCAACATTGGATACTCCACGAATTCTTCCTTTCTTCTTGTCTCAAAAATAAATCCTTCATCGGTTGCTTTGACCTTGATTATGCATGAGGTGTTTTCTGTTATTTTTTTAAGCCAACATCATCAATATGCCATTTAGTGGTGCTTGAGTTTGAATTGGAGAGTACCTGCAATAAAGAAGAGGAAGTATCCTTTGGTACCCATACTTTCTTGGGTCCATGGGGGTTAGTAATAATTCCCTTAACTCTCCAAATGGTTTTTACTCCATTCTCTACTTTTCTTTTAACATAACATTTGGTGACTTTATGTCCATGTTTTCCACAATAAGTATAACAAGTATGATGCATGGAAGTAGAAGTAGCTCTAACAAAGAAGTTTTTATATTTAGGCACATTGTTTACATAATTATAGCCAAGACCATTTTTAAAAAGAGGAGATCTTTGAGCTCCAAGAATTTTATCAAGATTGTCCCTTCCTTTTGTAAATTTTTCTATACATAATGTAAGCTCATCAACCTTCTTTTTCAAAGTCTCATGATCAACAAGCATTCTTTCAAGAGACAAAATCTTTTCACAAAGAATCTTATTTTCAAGGGACATGTTTTTTAAAGAGACATTTAAAATTTCTTTTTCAATATTCAAACAATCAATAGATTCAAGAAGCTTTTTGTTTTCACAATATAATTTTGAATTTTCATTCAATAAATCATTAATTTTTAATTTCATTTCCTTATTCCTTTTTGAGGCCTTTTTTAATTCTTCATACATTTCAACAAGTAATTCACTAGGATCATCAATATTATCATCACAACAAGTAGAAGTAGAAGAAGTAGATTGTACCTCATCATTTATTGCCATGAAACACATATTGGCTCTTTCCTCGTGTGTTGCTTGTAGAAGTCTCCACATATCGTGAGCGGTGTCACATTCACTCACTCTATTGTATTCATTCACGTCCAATGCACAACTCAAGATGTTCATTGCTTGGTAGTTTAGGTTATCGTTCTTGAGTCGTTCTCATCAAGTTCCTCCATAGACTTTTGTTCCCTTGTAATTCCATCAGCTTTTATTCTCATAGGCACATAGGGACCTTTCTCAATGATGCTCCACAAATCAAAGTTAATAGAACATATGAAAATTCTAATTCTAGATTTCCAAAATGTAAAATTAGAACCATCAAACAAAGGAGGTCTATTTGTAGAGGAACCTTCCATATAAGGCAAATTAGATAAACTAGCCATATGATCTTTACTTCTAGGTTGTTAGACCTTAAAAAGAAGACCTTGCTCTGATACCAATTGAAAGACCTAAGAGGGGGGTGAATTAGGTCTTTGGCTAAATATCAAAATCTTTTTCCTATTATGCAAATCCTTTGCCTTAATAAAAGCTCTTCTTTAAAACAATAAACTTCAAGCTTATATGTGATTTGATGGTTAACACAAGATCATCAATCAATAATGTCACAACCAATCAATCAACAATTATGTAGGCAAGTAAAGCAATAAGAAAATGAGCATACGATTTATAGTGGTTCGATCTCTTCAAGATCTACATCCACTACCTTGAGTCCACACTCAAGGATTTCAACCAATCCACTATATGCTCAATTTCAACAATTACATAAGAGGCACACCACACAATGGTTTTACACACACAACCTCTTTTAGTAATTATACAAACAAGGTTCACCCTTCCACAAGGGTTTTATATCCAAAGACAACCTAAAGACTAATCTAATCAAAGGCTCACCCACACAATGAGTTTTACACCACAACCTTGATTAATCTAGTCTATGGCTCACCCTAACACAAAAGGGTTTTATGTCTAAAGATAACCTTGCAATGAGCTAGTAGAAAAACAGAATTAAATGAGGAATAAATGAGTTTGAATATTACCAACGCTTCTTGGTAGATAAATACAATTGCTAGCACCACTTCACCTTTTCCTTTGGAATCTTGAATGTACACCTTTGAGCACAAGGCAATTTGAGAGCTTTTCAATTTGATTTGATGTAAAATACGTTAGAGCATGTAAGATTTGTTAAGTTCAAAGTTCTACTAAAAAATCTGGAGTTTATGGCTTTTATAGAATTTGAAAATCAGTTCAAACGTCTAGTAACAACTAGTTTCAGGAAAATTCAGAAGACCGAATTCTGCGTCCGAATTTTTCGGACGACCGAATTTTTCCTGCTGCGTTCGAATCTTCTTCCAAATTTCTCTGGAAGAACAGTGACCATGCTGAAGGCCAAAATTTGGACGACCGAATTTTTGGCTGCGTCCGAATCTTCTTCCGAATTTCTCTGGAAGAATAGTAGCAAACTTTTGCTACAAAATTCGGACGACCGAATTTTTTGGACTTTGTCAAAACATATTCAAATCAATTCAAACAAGTTGGATAACATTCTAGCCTTAAAGATAAGTCATTAAAGACCTTTTATGTACCAAAACCATTTATGAAAACTTGATAATTTAGGTAATTTCAAAACCATTGAAACCATTTAAATCAAGTTTTTTGCTCTCAATTGCAACTCATAGATTCCAAGGCTTAAGAGTGTAGGGTTTACAAAGTTTACCTATTAACCACATTTAACCTACACTTCATGTCTTCAAAGCCTTCATTAATTTTGAACAAACTCTTCAATCTTTAATCACTTTGGCATATTTGAGTTGTTCTTGCATTGCTAGCTCCAAGGCAATGAGACTTCATACTTCTTATTTTACAGAACCTATCACACAATATACAAGCATATTAGTCCTCATCAATATTTATCATTAATCAAAACTAATCAATCTTATATGATTTGCCCTTAGGGCTAACAAATGGTTCAATGGTTTTGAACTTACCTAAATTATCAAGTTTTCATAAATGGTTTTTGCACTTAAAAGGTCTTTAATAACTTATCTTTGAGGCTAGAATGTTTTCCAAATTGTTTGAATTGATTTGAATATGTTTTGACAAAGTTTGAAAAGTTAGTATGTATAAGAGAAAATTCGGCTGCACTATGGAAGTACTAATGTTTAGTGAACAGTAACTAATGTTCAAGTGAATAGTACCAACTATTTTTCCAGAGAAATTCGGACGCACCTAGAAAAATTCGGTCGTCCGAATTTTGAACAGTACTATTGTTCACATGAGCAGTATTTTCCAGAGAAATTCAGACGCACAGAAAAATTCGGTAGTCCGAATTTTGAGTAGTACTAGTGAACAGTACACTGTTCACATGAACAGTATTTTCCAAAAAAAGTTTGGGCGTACAAAGAAAAAATTTGGTCATCCGAATTTTGAATAGTATAGTCCGAATTTTTTGAAACTAGCCGTTACTAGCCGTTTTATGACAGTTTTAACTGATTTTCAAAATCTATAAAAGACAAAAACTTCATATTTTTGAAAAAACTTTTGAACTTAAGAAATCCTTGAAGCTCGTTACTTGTTTGACATCAAAATTATTTAAAAAGCTCTCAAATTGCCTTGTGCTCAAAGGTTAAAATTCAAGATTCCAAAGGCAAGAAGTGAAGTGGTGCTAGCAATTGTATTCATCCACCAAGAAGTGTTGGTAACATCCATTCTTCATTTTATTTTGTTTTATACTTGCTCAATACAAGATTATCTTGTGACGTAAAATCCTTTTGGTAAGGGTGAGCCATAGACTAGATTAATCAAGATTGTAGTGTAAAACCCGTGAGTGGGTGAGCCTTGGATTAGATTGGTCTTTAGGTTGTCTTTAGATATAAAACCCTTGTGGAAGGGTGAGTCTTATTTGTAGGATTGCAAAGGAGGTTGTTGGTGTAAAACCCTTGTTGGGTAAGCCTCTTGTGTAATTGCCTAAATTGATCATATAGTGGATTGGTTGAAATCCTTGAGTATGGACTCAAGGTAGTGGATGTAGATCTTGGAGAGTTCGAACCACTATAAATCGTGTGTTCATTTCCTTATAGCTTTAATTGTTTACATGATTGTGTTATTATTATTTGTTCATAGTTGTTGATTGATTGGTTGTGGTCCAATTGTTTGATGATCTTGTCTTAACTATCAAATCACATATAAACTTGAAGTTTGTGGATTTAAAGAAGAGCTTTTATTAAGACAAAGGATTTGCAAATAGGGAAAGATTTTGATAATTAGCCAAAGACCTAATTCACCCCCCTCTTAGGTCTTTCAATGTATGTGACATTACATAATATTTGTGTGAGAAGGTAAGCTAAAATTTTTTTCTCATCAAGTTAAAGTACTTATATACCCTAGATTCTCATGTTTGTTTGTAGGCATGCATTTTATACCATATATTTCTACACCTTCTTGCCTAACGGATTATCAAATATTAGTTAGTACACCGATGGGTGACTTTGGGATATATCACGACTATAGTATTTATGTTGAGAATAGTATTACCCAGAAATTTGATTGTTTTATCTTTAGAAGGTTACGATGTGATATTAAGAATGGATTGGTTATTTAAACAATATGCATAAGTGGATTGTTGTAGAAAATAGTCATATTTAGTCAATTAGGTCAGCCAATTCTTGACCTTAAAGGCAAAGAGAATGAGGCAGAGACTCTTTTACTTTCCAGAATGAAAGCTAGAAAATTACCACGACAAGATTTCCAGGGATATTTAGCAAATTTAGTGAATGAGCTTGGGAAGAGGCTGAAGTTGGATTCGATACTCGTGGTTAAAGAATTTAAGGATATCTTTCCAAAGCAACTAACAACTTTACCTCGTGGAGTGGAATTTAGTATTGAGTTTATGACAAGAACTGAACATATTTCTGAAATACCATACCGAATGATACAAGAATAAGAGTTGAAGGAGCAGTTGTAAGGTTTGTTGTAACAAGAGTTTATCCATCCAAGCACGTCTCCATGGGGTTCACTTGTGTTATTTGTTAAAAAGAAAGAATGAACTCTAAGAATGTATATAGACTATCGGGAATTGAATAGTGGCACTGTTAAGAACAAATATCCACTGCCATTGATTGATGAGTTATTTGATCAACTTTGAGGAGTTAGGTGCTACTCTAAATTGGATTTAAGACAGAGATATTACCAAGTACAAGTGTGAGCATAAGATGTTCCTAAGACTGCTTTAATACTCAGTATCGACATTATGAGTTTGTGGTCATGCTATTTGGAGAGACAAATGCGACAATTATTTTTATGGATCTAATGCATAGAGTTTTTCAACCTTACTTGGATCAATTTGTCGTCATTTTTTTATCCATGATATCCTTGTATACTCACCAGATACTGAGGCACATGAGAAATTTCAGAACCATATTGTAGACACCTTGAGAGCATAAATTGTATGCTTAGTTCAGTAAATATGAGTGTTGGATGGAATAAGTAACTTTCATATGTCGCGTAGTTACCCGTAAATGCATATCAGAGGATCTTGGCAAGGTAGAAGTACTGATATTTTGGGAACAACTTAAAACGCCAATCGAAATATGTAGCTTATTTGGAATGGCAAGCTACAATAAGAATTTATCAATGATTTCTCAAAGGACATAGTTACATGAGAAGCAACTGAATTCAAGTAAATCGATAGCTGTGAGCAAAGTTTTCAATAACTAATACAACAACTCACTTTAGAATTAATTTTAATCTTACTAGATCGGAGCAATGAATATTCCTTGTACACTGATGCCTTGAAAGAATGTTTGGGGTTGTATTGATGCAGAAAGGGAAAGTAATTGCTTACAGTTCTAGAAAATTAAAAGATCATGCGCAGAATTACCCAACCTAGGACTTGGAACTTATAGGGATAGGTTTTGCCTTGCAGACATAGAGACATTATTGGTATGAGCCAAGTATGAGATTTAAATTGATCACTGGAATTTGAAGTACTTAATTTTTCCAAAGGATTTGAATATGCAGCAATAGCAATGGACGGGGTTGTTAGACGACTATAGGTGTCCCATTATTTACCACCTGGGAAAAAGCTAATGTTGTAGAAGATGCTCTAAGTAGAAAGGTGAATATAACAAGTTTGACCCTAATAGCTACGTTGCAGCAAGATATTTAATGCCCAAAAGAACAATAATGAGTTTCAAGAATTCAAGTAATGGATGGAAACCAAGAAACTGCCAGACTTTTAGGGAAGAAATGATGATGGGAGCCTTTACTGCATTCCTAATGATAAGAAACGTAAGCAAAAGATTCAAGAAGAAACACATAAGAGTGAGTACAACATGCATCCAGGTGAAAACATGATGTACAAGGATTTGAAGTAGAAATTTTGGTGGAATAGAATGAAGAAGGACATAGTTGAATATGTATCCACTTGTTTTACTTGTCAGAGGGTGAATGTTGAACATCAAAAGTCAGTAGGATTGTTGCAACATTATTTGTGCTAGAATGGAAGTGGAAACATGTACCATGGATTTCATTGTGGATTACCTTGAACGGAAGGACAAAAGAAAAAAACAAAACGAAGATTCCATTTGGGGTAATTGTTGAAATAGCTCATTTTCTTGCTGTTAATATGACATATCCACTGAAGAGGTTAACTCAGTTTTATGTGGATGAAATAGTAAGATTGCACGGAGTACTTGTTGATATTGTTTTGGATCGAGACCCAAGGTTTACTTCTCGATTTTGTCCTAAAGTTTAGCTGCTCTTGGAACCAACTTGAGCTATAGTATCTCAGAATCCACAAACAGAAAGAACAATTCAAATATTGGAAGATATGTTGTGAACATGCGCTTTGAACTTTGGAAACAAATGGATTGAGAATCTTGCTTGTGTAGAAGTTGCTTATAATAATAGTTATCATTCATCAATTGGCATGGCATCTTTGAGGCATTGTATGGCAAAAAGTGCAAAGCACCCCTATATTGGGATAAGATTAGGGATCGATCTCATTGGAAGCGGAAATGGAAGAAATGTAGAAACAAGTAAAAATTATCTAGAATAGACTTAGAATGGTCAACCGTAGACAGAAAAGTTACTCCGATCTTCGACGAAGAGATGTAGAATTTGAGATTCTAGATAAAGTATGCTTAAAAGTCATACCTCATAGAGGAAAAAAAAATGGAACATCCAAGAAGAGAAAAATTTAATCCAAGATATATCAGACCATTTGAAATTTTAAGCAGGATCGCTAAAGTGGCATATTGGTTAGCATTGCCTAAAGAGCTAACTGGATTACATGATATGTTTCACGTGTCACAACTGAAAAAGTATCATCCATCACCAGATCATGTTTTGAATGATAAAGTATTAAAATTGAAAGCATATTTAACCTATGAAGAAAATCTAGCACGGATTGTGAGTGCAATGTAAATGAATTAAGAGGAAAGTTGATTCTAATGTGCAAAGAAGTTTGGGAGACATCATTTGATTAAAGAATAAACATGGGAAACAGAAGAGTATATACAAAAAAAACATCCCAAACTTTTATACGGTACCTTTGAATTTCGAGAACAAAATTCTTGTAAGGAGAGAAGAATGTAACATCCCATCCTAGAGACGGTCTAGGCATGTTTGTTTTGAAGTGGGTTTATAGTTTATATATATAAATCATTTGAGAAAACTATCATGAATTAGGTTAATTTATTTTTGGAATTCTTTGTGATCCTGTTTTGCAACAAAAAAAAAAAAAAGAGAGAGAGAGAAGAGCTAATAGCCAAGGGACACGCATGTCACTTTTCTAGCACTTTCTAAGTCGGTGAAGACCACTGACTTCTCCTCCCTTTTTATATCAAATTTTGCTTCTTTTCTTTTCTTCATGTTCTTTATATTTCTTCTTTTCCTCCATTTTTCTTTTGCTTCTTTCTTCTCCTCGGTTTGCTTCCTTTTTCATCTCTTCGATTTGTTTTCTTTTTCTTCTCCTTGGTTTGATTTCTTCCTTGTTGAGTAAGGTAAGTTTTTAAGTTAATTTTTTTTGATTTCTTTACTTTATTTAGTGATTTATTTACATTTTGTAGTAGAAGATGTTTTGTTTGTTTTTTATTTAAATTTTTATTTTAATATAAAAAATTTTATTCTCTAGGATTTGAAATAGATTTGAAAGTGGCTAAATAATGAGATTTTGAGGTTTGAGATGTAAATTAAAGTAATATTTTTATTCTCTAAAACATTCAATATTTAGTATTTTAGAAATTTCATTAATATATATATATATATATATTATAATAATAATACTATTTTATTATGATACAATAATAATGATATATAGACTATTTATAAGAATATATGCTTGTAGAATATTTAATAATTGAGTGTTCTTATGATTTTAAGTTTAGATTTAGACTTATGCCTAGAATATCTTACGGAGGCTCGCTTGATAACTTAACTTTATCATTTTCAGGAATTTCGACTAAGCTTTAGCCATTTGAATTTGTAGGAATTCGTACTTTTCATGAGAAAGCAAGTAACACTTGCTACTAAGTGAGTTTACAAATCGAGACTTATTATATTTTTAGTGTCATCAACATTTATAAGTATTTATAAATAAGAATAATTGTCATTCACAAGTGTAAATATATATTATTTTGAAAATTACTTTAGTTATTTATGTTTAAATTTGAGAAGTTCTCTACAATATATTTTTATTTGTGCACTAGCAATAACAAGGAGCGGTGCTCCAAGTAGGTATTTATTTTGTTTGGAATGTTATAATTTTTGGACATGTTTTATAGATGCAAGAAAGATTTAGGAAAGGCTTTATTACATATTACATATTTTGGAACATCATGTGCATTTCCCTGGCATTTTTAGAAAAACTTGCATTTACATGTTTGGACTGGCGTACGATTTGTTATTTTGAAATTATGTTGAAATTGGATTTGGTTACATATTTGGATTCATTTGGATGGCAACTTGAGTGGCCTTTACGTATTAAAATTTGCATAACAACTCCGTCCTGACCAGATATGATTTGGAATATGATATGATTAATATGATTTGAATGCCTAAAGTATCGATGGATTGCACTGTACGTGGCTAATCCCCTGTACTAGGGCCTCTTTTGCTGGTGTAGATCGCCTAGACTTTGGATTGGGGATCCACTTGAAAAGGGGCGTATTATATCAGGGAAAGTTTGGCCCAACTGATACTGCATTTATTTGTGCACGATCGCCTAACAGCGAGTCAGGAAGTGCTCAATGTTGAGGTTGGTCACTAGGATCGAGCTGGTAGGTGCCCTAGAACTCTGTAGCATGGTTTTTGTTTGGGGAGGCATAAGGTAGTTTGTGAAGTCGAACATTGACTCTGATGTGTGGCTAGTATTAACTATCGGATACCTAGACTTGACTCCTAATGGCCCCATTTTTGGTTCTGTAGTTCTATCATTGAGCCAATATTTGAATATTTGTCAGAAATTCAGGTTGAGGAGCTGTACTGATGTGTTTTGATTCGCTCAAACTTTCCAACTATGTCTAAAACCTTATCATAAGATTGTGCATTATTTTGGAACAAGAAAGCTTATGTGAATATAAAATAGTTTTGAAACTGCTATGCATATGCATCTACTCTTATATTTTGGAAACCTCATATTTTGGAAACAAATTAGCACACACATGAACTGACTGAGTTTTTTAGCTCACACATGTTTTAAATGTTTATTTTCAGATGATTCAATTTTTGGATCAGAATGCAGTGATTCTTTGATTCACTTTAGAGTTAGTTCATGAAGGGAAGCATAAGTGTATGTGATCAATTTGTACCTTTTTGTTACCTCTCGCTAGTTGGAGGGAGAAGTCTGTTTTACAAAGGTTGAATTTGTGATAATAAAAGATATATGATCTACCTATGTATTTGTATAATTTTCACTGATGTTTTCTATAATTGTATTATTTTGTAATATATGTATACTTTTCTCTTCATATCTTCTCCGAACGAGATTTGTGTTTGTATATGTCAATACCAAGAGGCACGCTGGTACCTTATTCAGCTGCAGTGGAACCTGATGTATTAGGGATTAGACATGAGGATTTGAAGTTTTCTTCATAGTACATTCTTCATCTCCAATTGATGCATCCTGTTCCAACAGTTTGTAGGAATATTCTTAGTGGATTATGTTTAGTTCATGGAGGTTTATTAATTTATTTTTAAATGTAATAAAGTAGTGATTACATACTATAATACTTTTTTGGCAAATGCTATTTGTCAGATAGTTTATTTAAATTGAGAGTTTAGCATATTTCTTTTGATTTGAATAAAGCTTCTTCTGTTGAGAATTTTGTTACATCCTATTGTGATCGCTATTAAATCCGCTAATATTTAGCATTGTACACTTGGTTATTTGAATTTAGATTTTGCTAAAAGGATGTCAAATTTAAAATTGATTTACAAACAAGCTATTGATAAGAAAAACAAATGTTTTGTGTGTGCAGAAGCTAAAACAAATAGGAAAAGCTTCTATTCAATTAAAAGGGATTCAAAACACTTGATTTAGTTTGTACAGATATTTGTGAGTTCAATAGCTTGTTGACTGGAGATCATAAGAAATATTGTATTACTTTTATTAGTAGATGTAGTTATGTTTGTTCTATTAAACATAAAGATGAAGCACTTGATAAATTTTTGGTATTTAAAAATGAAGTTGAAACTCAAATTGGCAAAAAACTTAAAAGTTTAAGATTCGAAAGAGGCGGAGAGTATGAGTCTAACCTATTTGTTGAATATTGCAAGAGTAATAGCATAATTCATAAGCGATACCCCATATTCCCCCTAATCAAATGGGATTGTAGAACGGAAAAATAGAACCTTTAAAAATATGATAAACAATCTTATTTTGACTTTTGGATTACAAAACTATATGTGGGATGAGGCCTTGAATATAGCTTGCCATATTCTGAATAGAGTCCCTCACAAGTATAGAGAGATAACCCCATTTGAAGTCTTAAAAAGAAAAAACCCTAACTTAAAATAGTTATGTCTGTGGGATTGTCTTGAAAAAGTTCTAATATTTGCACACAAGAGGAAAAAGCTAAGACCAAAGTATCGATGCTATCTTTCTTGTGTATGCGGAAATAAGTTATGCCATGAGCTTCTTTGTAATTAAGTTTGAAATTCCTGGCATAAATGTTAACACAATATTTACGTGCAATTATGTTACACTCTTTGAGGATATATTTTTCATGAAAATTGATTTTTCTCAAGATGTTCTACTTTTGATTTGGCCTTGGCATCTGGTTTCATTCAGATCACATGTATATGATGACAAATGTAAGGGCAAAGCACTAGAAAGAAGCTATCAAACGTGAGATGGATTCCATTATCTGTAATAGCACATGATAATTGGTTGATCTCCCTCTTGGATGTAACATTATTGGATGCAAATGGATCTTTAAGAAAAAATTTAAACCAGATTGAACCATTGATTAGTATCAGGCTAGATTAATTGCTCGAAGGTTCCAACAAAAGAAGGGAATAGAATATTTTGATATTTGTTTCCCAGTAGTTGGCTGAATTACAATCTAAGTACTTGTTACATTGGCTTCCATACATATTATTTCATAATCCACCAAATAGATATGAAAAAGGCTTTTCCTCATAATGATCTTGACCAAAGATAAAATTGCAAACCCCCTAAAAAAGGACAACAGCCTTGTTCCTTAAATCCAGCTTAGGGATGAGACTAAAAATCTATCAACGATTCATCTATAGTGGCAACCCAACTGACCAGGTAGATATCCCATAAGGTGGTTCAATATAGTATAAACAAATTGTTGAATGAATCAAGCTCCTAAATATAGATTGATAGATATGTATCTAAGCCTATTCCCAGAAAAACTTGAGAGTGCATTTACTTCAAGTCTAGTGAGAGTAATTTATTCTGAATGTAATCAAGTCTTTCTAGACATGATGTTAGCAGTATATCCTTGGAGATTACCGGCTATGTGAGTGTTATTGTGTGGCTGTAACTAAAAAGAATTGAGTTTTTTGTGAGTACACTCATGGAACAAGATCAGAATACATGGCCATAATGTTTAACCCTACACATTGTCTCTATAGCCTATACTTTGTTGTTTCTAATGGATGTTGTCATATTTAATGTTCAAATTCAAGGCCTTAGTACATCTATTTCTATAGGGGCAAAAGTTGGGAAAATTAGGTGGTGGTTTAGACTCGAAGGTACCATCATTGAAAGCAAATTGTGTTAATCTTGAATAGTCTTTTACTATGGCTTTGTGGGGCTAAATTATCGACACTTTAAATTTGGATGTCCTAATCCATCGACACATGATTTGTTAGCTATAATCAACTATTGTTATTGACATGTTAGAGACGTTCTTCGACTATAATAGAAACCATTTCAATAGTTTGCAAAGTTCAGTAATTAATCATGTGTGAGTTCATGAAATTCATAAATCCTACCTGGAAAAAGTTAAGACTAGTTGAAGCCTTTATATGAAACAAAGCTCAAGGTAGTAGTAAGCTCAAGGTAGTAGTATACACTACCACACAAGCATGTTGCTTATCTCCCCTAGCTTCGACTGTGGCTTGGGCAAAGTTTTATGCAAATTTCCTTTGCCTAGCTGATTTTAACATATTCAGGATTCTGAGATAGATTAGGAAACTACTGAAAGAAAGATTTTTTTCCCAAATTTGAGTGGGCTTAGGGTTTCCAAATTCAAGTTGGCTTAAGGTTTTGCAGTGTATAAAGATCCTATTGTTGCATACAGACAACTTTTTTACCTTTGCATTACAAAACTATCTCTCCCTCTTTTCCATATTTTTCTAACACGGGATATCGGTAAACTAAGGAGACTTTCAAGGTGATTGAAGTCGGAATGTGTCAGTATCAATCTGAGACTATCTTATCCTACATGAATGGCTGTTGTACCCACTGCACCAGTAAGTAGGGCAAATTACTACTTGAAGACGAATTAGTTTCTTGTTGGTGATTCGGTCTACCCTTTATGTTTTGTTTCTTGATTTCATTTTATGTTTTCGTTCTAGATAGTTGCTTTGTGATTATACTATTTGGCCTTACCAACATTGTTGTTATCTAATAATTGTATTTGTTAGTGCCCTGATCAAGTGCATGCTAATTCTATTAGATTTCCTATCCTTGCTCTCTGTCCTAACATATTCCACTTGAAAATTCTCACGTGTCATTGTATGGGCAAACTACTACCTTAATATATGACATAAAATAACTTTTAATAGAACCGTGCTACCTAGCCTTCCCTTCTTCTGATACCTGTTAAAAGAAATGATAGTAAAATTAGACACGAAATAAAAATAAATTGAATACCACGATGAACAAAAGAAATCTGGTAGATTTTCTTGGAATTAAAAGAGAAGGAAAAACAAACATGTGTTGAGGAGATGAGGAGTTGGAAACCAACTCTAATTGTTTTTCAGGGATAAATAATTAACTATTGTATGTTCTTATCATATTTTATCTTCAAATTTTAAAATAAAATACATTAAGTATTAGAACTAATCAAAATTAGTAAAAAATTTTGCCAACCAATTAGAAAATTTTAGCTAATAAAAAAGTCTAAAATTCTAAAAAATGAGAATAGAGGCTCCAAGGCCTCAGAGAAGGAGAGAGAGAGAAAATATAATATATATATATATATATATATATATATATATATATATATATATGTTTGTATGTGTGTGTGTTAAATTAACACTTTTACATTAATTGAATATTTCTAAAAATGCCTAAGCTTGACAAAGAAGATTCAAAGGAACACATACACTATTTAAAGTTTAATTAAGTTAATTGTCATAAAAAATTTTCTTATTAAAAAATTACATAATAAATTATCTTTTTAACTTAATAACTCGTCCTCTACACCCATGCCTTCCTCTCCCTTCTCAAATAATAAGAAAATAAGATCAACATGTGTTGTAGCCTTATACAATTTTCTCTTAATGTTTTGAGAGTTTATTTTTGAGAAAAGAAATGATGATGCAAAATTTAGTGCTCAAAAAGTAAAACTAAGAGATAACTTACATGATTTAGTAAATATTTAGATAAAAATTGCTATAATAAATGCAAAAAATAAGATATGCTTAATTGATTAGTACATTCATATATATTTTATTGGCAAACCTCCTCCCTCTCCTTATATGTAAATATATATAAAAAAATATACATATACATACATATATATATATATATATATATATATATATATATATATATATATATATATATATATATATATATATATATATATATATATACCCTAATAAATATAGTATTCGTATTAACACTCACATATCCAATTTAGATAACAATATACAACTTACTTCTTTTGATTTTTTCACATATCTTAAATATATAATTACAATTTAATATTTGCATATATAAATATGTATCAATAAATCTTATCCAAATACAAAATGGTTGGCGTCGTGGAGTAGACCAGTAACTATGATGGCATCTGCACAATCAGACTACGAGTTGAGTGGGAGATAAGTCCAGCACTGTGATCATGACAAATAAATGAGGGTTGCATTGTATGAAGTTGCAATCACTCAACGCATGTCCGATATTGTGAGTCAGAGGTCAACCGGGGCAGGTCCGTGAATATCCTAGTGGTCGAGCTGGTATAAGAGTGCCATGATACCGTTCGTCCTTCCCACAATACCCTTGTATAGCTAGAAAAGCATATGAACCTCTCGCCATAGCTCTTGACAAACTTGAAACCATATATCTTCTCCCCTGTGTCACAGATGGGTGATTGCCCATAATACACAATTTCAATTCACCCTAATGTCAACCTAATAAGATTTGAAAGGCACAATGAAGGGAGGAAATTGGTTTCCCTAAGGGAAGATGGGTGTTCCTGTGTCTCCACACCTAGAAGTACATGTGGAGGAACCAAAACCATGACCGGACGACCCTGAGCCCCGTCCTCTTGAACCACTCGAAGAATGGCCGCCTTCCTCTTGACTTTTTTGAAGAGTGACTGCCACTTCCCCTAGACCTGCTACTAGTTGAAGAGTGTTTGAACGTGCTTTTCAATACCTATATGTACTTCCAGTGAGACTTATAGCTCTTGGTTGAATCCCTCTTACGTTGGCCCTTCATTACTCATACAGTTGATTCCTGCAGACCACTGTATTTTGGAAATATCATCTGAGTCATCTACAAGGCAAATTGTTGACGTTGCTCTTGATCTCTCTTTAGCATTAACTCCGAAAAATCACGGATTGCCCGTGATCATCATAGGGGTATGGTGAGGAATGCTTAACATACTCACTGGTAGGTATCGAGAAGTCTAGGGCACTCCAAAATGGGTGCAAATCCTTCACCATAAATGGTTGTCCAGTGCTTATATGGGTTAGTATCTCGCATGAGCAAGGAAGGCAATGACCGCGCCACAACCAATATTGACATTGAACGACATCGTCTCGTATCTTGTTGACATGGCTGCACTCATTTAAAATGAGTTGCAAGGCCTTGTACGATACCCTGTAGCACAGTAGTGATAATATGGGACGTAAACAGATACCATACTTGTTGACAAACCGACACTGCTCAAACGTACCCCTAATCTTAGCTATTTGAGCCTTGATCATCAGATGCATCTTCTGTGACCTTATCACTACATGCCTTATAGCATTGATGCTCAACATTTTTTGCAATATGACGTTTACACAACATATGATAGGAATTGGGGAAGGCATCAACTAGGACCTGAATCAACCCAGGCTCACGGTTAGTCACAGCAGCGAATGGGAGGCAATCTCTATCAAAGATAGTCTTAATACACTCTAGTACCCCCTAGTAATTGTTTGTTTACTCATTTCTCATCCAAGAGCCCGCTACCAAAAAGTTTCAGCCAATTGGCGTAACACCGATGACCTCCAAATATGACATGTTTATACCTATTTCAAATAAAAGATGATTTATAACTTTTCAATAATTAACTTTCCACATAGTTAAACTAAGATACGTTTCATGTCCCATAATACCCCGTACATGTTAGTCTTGTACGATGTATCCATTATCAGTACAAATAGATATGCATTAGCAATTGCACACGAATCTAAGTGAGCAAACACACAGTTACTCAAAACATCGGCACCTAGCTCAACATTGTGCCAATGAATGTGTCCATAGTCAATGAACAATTATAAAAGTTGCTAAATCACTATTTGACCTTTCATACTTGCCACTCTCAACTTATGTCTAGCATTGTACACAGTCTTTGGCCTATACAAATAAGCAAGATACATGAACTTTAACAACACTCATATATCAAAACAAATATAAACAAGTACCAAGAAGAAAGCATGACCAAGGAAATATCTTACGAAAGTAAACCTGACAATACTCTTCAGGTTCTCCTGGTTTAGATGATCTAATTTATGTTTCGATTTAACGTGGCATTTACTCATTTGCTCTGTGATCTTCATCTCTTGGTCCATCATTCTCGCTACTAAGACATGACCATGATAGGACTTTCCGAGCTGGTGATTGTGTTTGCCGCATATCACCGTAAGACTTCACACTCCATCATAGTTCTCTCTACCCATTAATTTCAATGAACAATGACACTTCTTTGTACCCTTATGCTTTTGGTTGGTGTTTTTCCTATTCCCATTGCCTAGTGTAAGACCTAAGAGGGGGGTGAATTAGGTCTTTGGCTAATTATCAAAATATTTTCCTATTTTGTAAATCCTTTCCCTTAATAAAAGCTCTTCTTCAAATTCACAAACTCTAAGTTTATAAGTGATTCAATGGTTGAGACAAGATAATCAAACAATAAAAACACAACCAATCAATCAACACTTAAGAACAAATAATAATAACATAAGTATGTAAACAAGTAAAGCTATAAATAAATGAACACACGATTTATAGTGGTTCGATCTCTCCAAGATCTACATCCACTACCTTGAGTCCACACTCAAGGATTTCAACCAATTCACTATATGCTCAATTTAGACAATTACACAAGAGGCTCACCACACAATGGTTTTACACTCACAACCTCTTTTAGTAATTATACAAACAAGGTTCACCCTTCCACAAGGATTTTATATCTAAAGACAACCTAAAGACCAATCTAATCAAAGGTTCACCCACAAACGGGTTTTACACCACAACCTTGATTAATTTAGTCTATGGCTCACCCTAACACAAAAGGATTTTATGTCACAAGATAACCTTGCAATGAGCTAGTAGAAAACACAATTGAGATAAGAAAAGAGAGTGTGTAAAATGTTACCACTTTGTTGGTAGATGATTTTACACAATGTTTCTCCTTCACACTTTGTTGCCTTTGGAATCTTGAATTTCAATCTTTGAGCACAAGGCAATTTGAGAGCTTGTCAATTTAATTTGATGTAAAACAAGTTAGAGCATGTAGGATTTGTTAAGTTCAAAGTTCTATTAAAAAATCTGGAGTTTATTACTTTTATAGAATTCAAAAATCAGTTAAAACGGTCATAAAACGTCTAGTAAGAGTAAAATTCGGACGACCGAATTTTTTAGCTGCGTCCAAATCTTCTTGCGAATTTTTCTGAAAAAATACTGTTTATGTGAACAGTATTACTGTTCATGCGTTGTTCACAAAAATTCGGACGACCGAATTTCTTCTACTTCGTCCGAATTTCTCTGGAAAAACAGTAGGTACTATTCATATGAACAGTGTTACTGTTCACGCACGGTTCAGAAAATTCTTCACAAAATTCGGACGACCGAATTTCTTCTTCATGAAACTTTTTCCGAATTTCTCTCGAATTTTTGAAACTTTGTCAAAACATATTCAAATCAATTCAAACTAGTTGGAAAACATTCTAGCCTCAAAGATAAGTCATTAAAGACCTTTTAAGTGCAAAAATTATTTATGAAAACTTGATAATTTAGGTAAGTTCAAAACCATTGAAACCATTTAAATCAAGTTTTGTGCTCTCAATTGCAACTCATAGATTCCAAGACTTAAGAGTGTAAGGTTTACAATGTTTACCTATTAAGCTCATGTAACCTACACTTCATGTCTTCAAAGCCTTTAATCATCTTGAACAAACTCTTCAATCTTCAATCACTTTGGCATATTTGAGTTGTTCTTGCATTGCTAGCTCCAAGGCAATGAGACTTCATACTTCTTAGTTCACAAAACCTATCACACTAACATACAAGCATATTAGTCCTCATCAATATTTGTCATTAATCAAAACTACATGATTTGCCCTTAGGGCTAACAATCTCCCTCTTTTTGATGATGACAAACTTTGATGCAAAATGTGATAGATTAAAATGATGTAGTACATAGAAGTATTAATGTCAATGATAGAAAATAACCAATTTAGCACATTGACATACAAAAGGCTCAATATGAGCCTATGACCAACCAACCTCCATTAACCTCCTTCCTTCCAATAACTAGGATAGAAGATGTTAGCCCTAAGGGCAAATCATGTAGTTTTGATTAATGACAAATATTGATGAGGACTAATATGCTTGTATGTTAGTGTGATAGGTTTTGTGAACTAAGAAGTATGAAGTCTCATTGCCTTGGAGCTAGCAATGCAAGAACAACTCAAATATGCCAAAGTGATTGAAGATTGAAGAGTTTGTTCAAGATGATTAAAGGCTTTGAAGACATGAAGTGTAGGTTACATGAGCTTAATAGGTAAACATTGTAAACCTTACACTCTTAAGTCTTGGAATCTATGAGTTGCAATTGAGAGCACAAAACTTGATTTAAATGGTTTCAATGGTTTTGAACTTACCTAAATTATCAAGTTTTCATAAATGGTTTTTGCACATAAAAGATCTTTAATGACTTATCTTTAAGGCTAGAATGTTTTCCAACTTGTTTGAATTGATTTGAACATATTTTGACAAAGTTTGAAAAATTCGGATGCAAGATTCGGACGCAGTCCAAAAATTCGGTCGTCCGAATTTTGTAGCAAAAGTTTGCTACTATTCTTCCAGAGAAATTCGGAAGAAGATTCGGACGCAGCCAAAAAATTCGGTCGTCCGAATTTTGGCCTTCAAAGATGGTCACTGTTCTTCCAGAGAAATTCGGAAGAAGATTCTGACGCAGCAGAAAAATTCGATCGTCCGAAAAATTTCGGACGCTGAACTCGGTCATCCGAATTTTCCAAAACTAGCCACATTAGCCGTTGTATAGCCGTTTGAACTGATTTTTGAATTCTATAAAAGCCATAAACTCCAGATTTTTTAGTAGAACTTTGAACTTAAGAAATCCTACAAGCTCTAACTTGTTTTACATCAAAATTACTTGAAAAGCTCTCAAATTTCCTTGTGCTCAAAGATTGAAATTCAAGATTCCAAAGGCAACAAAGTGTGAAGGTGAAACATTGTGTAATCATCTACCAACAATGTGGTAACATCTTAAGCACTCTCTTTTCTTCTCTCAATTGTGTTTTCTACTAGCTCATTGCAAGGTTATCTTGTGACATAAAACCCTTTTGTGTTAGGGTGAGCCATAGACTAGATTAATCAAGGTTGTGGTGTAAAACCCGTTTGTGGGTGAGCCTTTGATTATATTGGTCTTTAGGTTGTCTTTAGATATAAAACCCTTGTGGAAGGGTGAACCTTGTTTGTATAATTACTAAAAGAGGTTGTGAGTGTAAAACCATTGTGTGGTGAGCCTCTTATGTAATTGTTGAATTTGAGCATATAGTGGATTAGCTGAAATCCTTGAGTGTGGACTCACGGGTAGTGGATGTAGATCTTGAAGAGATCGAACCACTATAAATCGTGTGTTCATTTTCTTATTGCTTTACTTGTTTACATACTTGTGATTATTATTTATGCTTAGTTGTTGATTGATTGGTTATGGTCTTATAGTTTGATAATCTTGTATTAATCATCAAATCACATATAACTTGAAATTTGTGAATTTAAAGAAGAGCTTTTATTAAGACAAAGGATTTGCAAAAAGGGGAAAAGATTTCGATAATTAGCCAAAGACCCTAATTAACCCCCCCTCTTAGGTCTTTCAATTGGTATCAGAGCAAGGTCTTCTTTTTAAGGTCTAACAACCTAGAAGTAAAGATTCTATGGCTAGTTTATCAAATTTGCCTTATATGGAAGGTTCCTCTACAAATAGACCTCCTTTGTTTGATGGTTCTAATTTTACATTTTGGAAATCTAGAATTAGAATTTTTATTTGTTCTGTTAACTTTGATTTGTGGAGTATCATTGAGAAAGGTCCCTATGTTCGTATGAGAATAAAAGCTGACGGAATTACAAGTGAACAAAAGTCTATGGAGGAAATTGATGAGAACGACTCAAGAAAGATAACCTTAAACTACCAAGCAATAAATATCTTGAGTTGTGCATTGGACGTGAATGAATACAATAGAGTGAGTGAATGTGACACCGCTCACGACATGTGGAGACTTCTTCAAGCAACACATGAGGAAAAAGCCAATATGTGTCTTATGTCAATAAATGATGAGGTACAATCCACTCCTTCTACCTCTACTTATTGTGATGATGATGTTGATGATATTGATGATCCTAGTGAATTACTTGTTGAGATGTATGGAGAATTAAAGAAGGCTTCAAAAAGGAATAAGGAAATGAAAACCAAAATTAATGATTTGTTGAATGAGAATTCAAAATTATTTTGTGAAAATAAAAAGCTTCTTGATTCTATTGAATGCTTGAATATAGAAAAAGAAGTTTTAAATGTCTCTTTACAAAATATGTCCCTTGAAAATAAGATTCTTTGTGAAAAGATTTTGTCTCTTGAAAGAATGCTTGTTGATCATGAGACTTTGAAAAAGAAGGTTGATGAACTTACATCATGTATAGAAAAATTTACAAAAGGAAGGGACAATCTTGATAAAATTCTTGGAGCTAAAAGATCTCTCCTTGTCAAAAATGGTCTTGGTTACAATTATGTAAACAATGTGCCTAAATATAACAAATTATTTGTTAGAGCTACTTCTACTTCCATGCATCATACTTGTTGTACTTATTGTGGAAAACATGGACATAAAGTCACCAAATGTTATGTTAAAAGAAAAGTAGAGAATGGTGTAAAAACCATTTGGAGAGTTAAGGGAAATATTACTAACCCTCACGGACCCAAGAAAGTATGGGTACCAAAGGAAACTTCCTCTTCTTTATTGTAGGTACTCTCCAATTCAAACTCAAGCACCACTAAATGGCATATTGATGATGTTGGCTTAAAGAATAACAGAAAACATCTCATTCATAATCAAGGTCAAAGCAACCGATGAAGAATTTGTTTTTGAGACAAGAAGAAAGGAAGAATTCTTGGAGTAACCAATGTTGGTAAAGGTTCCTCTCTTCTTTTTAAACAAATGTGGCTTATTGCTGATTTGAACTTTAACTTGCTTAGTATTAGCCAATTGTGTGACAATGGATAAGAAGTTAAATGCCAACATATGAAGTTTTAGTTGAGCATTCTTTGTTGTTAAGATTTAAAGATTTGCCAACCATGACTTACCAATTGCTTCTATGAAATTGATTAGATAACATTGATAATGTGGAATTAAATTCATTGTTGATATGTTCTTGAAGTTGACTATATGTCATGATAAGATGAATAAAATAGCCATGATTGACTATCTATGCATTTGGTTTACCAAAATCATCTTCTTAAAACTCTACAAAAAGGGTTTGGATGTAGACCATAAATTCGGTCGTCCGAATTTATATGACAATATGACATTTTGTGTTTTTGATCAATTACTTGCAAAAAGTTTCATTATGTATTTTATCTTGATAAGCTTGAATGTCTTGTGGCTTACGATAATGATGGACATTCTTGGCATAGAAGATTTGGTCAGTGAATATGGATTTGTTGAACAAACTTTCCTCTCAAGATTTAGTTGGAGGATTGCTAAAAATGTGTTTTGAGAAAATTGTCTTTCACATACTTGTCAATATGGAAAACAAACAAAAGAATCTTCCAAACCTAAGAAAATGACTTTCACTTAACCTATTAAAAATTGTTTATATGGATTGTTTGGACCAATGAGGATCACTAGTCTTGATGGTAAGAGGAATTCATATATGATTGTTGATGATTTCTCTAGATTTACATGGGTGATCTTTCTAGCTCAAAAAGATGAAGTTCTTTCATGAATTTGTAAGACTTTTCAAAAGGGTCCAAATCTCTCTTGTGTGCAAATTGATTACTATTGGAAGTAACAATGGGAGAGAATTTTACAATCAAGATTTTACAAAACATTGTGATGAGAATGGGATTGCTCACAATCTTTTGAACTTATATTTGATAGAATACTCTAGAATTTAAACATACATGACTGGTTGTATCAAATATACATTAATACGTGTAACAAAGTACTTTATATTGAATACTACTTGCATGTATTGCCTATTTCAAAGTTTTGGTTACAAGTGCCTTATATTGAATATGTGCGACAACTTGGAAAATTTGATAGAAAATTGAATGATGGGATATTCCTTGGTTTTTCCTCTAACAACAAGGCTTATAGAGTTTCTAAGAAAAAGAACCTTACATGATGAGGAAACTATTCATGTTAGTTTTGATGAATCTTACATTTACTTGGAAAGAAAAGATGAAGATGATGTAGGTACATCTATGAATGACTATCAAACCCATCTTCAAGCACCAACTTTGGAGTATCACACCAATGAGGAAGAAATGATTGAACAAAATCAAGATGACCAACCTAGTGGTGACCAAGAGCTCTCAAAGAACCTAAGATATTCAAGAGGGCACCCTAAGGAGCAAATCATTGGTGATATCTCCCAAGGAGTAAACATAAGACGGTATTTTATCGATTACTTTATTCTTTATCTCATATGAGCCTAAAAGTATTGATGATGCATTGTGTGATGATTTTTGGATTATTACTATGCAAGAGGAATTAAATAAATTTGAAAGATACAAAACTTCAAAATTTCTAAATCTCATGATCATTCCATTATTGGAACTAAATGGTTTTTAGAAATAAACTCAATGAATCCGAGGAAGGTGTAAGAAATAAATCAAGATTTGTCACCCAAGGATTCAATCAAAGAGAGTGAATTGTTTATGATGAAACCTTTGTTCCGAATGCTAGACTTAAGTCCATAAGAATGCTTTTGACTTTTACTTTCTTTAAAGGTTTTAAATTATTTCAAATGAATGTCAAAAGAGCTTTTCTAATTTATGTGGAACACTCACCCGGTTTTGATCATGAAAAGTTTCCTAACCATGTTTTCAAATTATCCAAAGCTGTGTATGATTTAAAACAAGCTCCTAGAGCCTTGTATAAAAAAAAAATTGAGTGTTTTTCTTCTTTCAAAAGGATTTTCAAGAGGAAACGTTGACACTACTATTTTCATAAAAAAAAAAAACCTCTTGTAACAATGATCTATAAGTTGTCCAAATATATGATACAACTTTTGGTGCTTCTAATACTTCACTTTGTGATGTGTTTTCCAAGTTGATGCAAAGTAAATTAGAAATGAGCATGATAGGAAAACTCAATTTCTTTCTTGACCTACAAATCATGCAAACAAGAATGGCACTTTTATGAATCAAGTTAAGGTATAAGCACTTCCATAAGTTTATCAACTATGCTTGACAAGAATAAAATGGTTTCATAGGAGTAGTCAACTCTATTTGATAGCAAGTAGAACCAATATTATGTTTGACATGTGCTTGTTTGCTAGATTTCGTATTGTCCTAATGAGTTTCATTTGATTGCTATTAAACACATTCTCTATTACCTTATTGATACTCTAAGTGATTATGGTCTATATTTCAAATGTGTGCCTATGTTATGTGATAACAGTAATGCAATAAATTTGATCATCATACTATTCAACAAACTAGGACAAATCATATAGAGATCACTCTACTAAGGGTAATACTTGTTTAAAGCATGAACAAATTAATGATATCATTACTAAGCCATTGGCCGAAGAAAGGTTTGACCAATCTTAGAAGAAGCTTAGGAATTTCAAAATTCAATAACTAATGAGTGTATTCAAGTGTTGTAGCTCCAGGTGAGGACACTAAAGCCAAGCATGGGAAAAGGAAAGGGAAAAGCCAAAGAAAAAGATAGATGACTAGTGATCATGAACCAAGGAAGGTTCATGTTCCTCAAAACATGTCATGGCTGGATAGATTTGTCACATGGAAGGCTGCTACTGAATTTGATGATTGGACAAAAAGAAACCATAAGAAAAATCTCAGCTACAATGTGGATGTCATCAAACTATCAGAAATGGGTAATATACTCTCATTTTTAAATGATGTGAGCTGAACTAGTTTGCTTGTGTTTGATGAATGCTATTATCTTCCTTAGTTTATGATGTTTATGCCAATATTAAGGAAGAAAGAGTTGAGCTAGTTGGTAATAAAGCTATTTAGTAGTATTCTTCAAAAATATCACAAGTTGATTTTTGAGATTGATAATGCATTGCTCAATAGAATTCGTGATGTTGAGGATGTTGGGTTTAGGCATTATTCTTCTGGGGACATTGTTTTATAAGTGAGTTATACTCACAATATAAATGATAGAAGCCTCAAGACTAGAAAGGAGAGAGAGATAAAAGTTTTTTTTTTTGCTAGTGAAAGAATTTTGCATCACATGTTTAATACCTTGATTATTGCATACTTTGGGAACAAATCTTATGTTGATAATATGTATGTTGTAATTATGCTAGCCATGCATAAGAAAAGAAAAATGAATTTTGGATATATATTGCTAAAGAATATAATGGAGTAAGAAGAACAAAAATAAAATAAAATTATTCCTGGAAACAAAGTAAACTTGGATAAACTCTCCAATATTGATAATGTTCTATCTCTATTTGATGATATTGATTGAAGCAATTTACTAGTAATTGATGAAGAATTTTATACTGCCCTTACATATGAGCTTTATGCAAATCTTAAAGAAGAAAGAATTGAACATTAGGGGGATAATGTAGTTTAATGGTATTCCTCTAGAGTATATCAAGTGGATTTTGAGTTCAATGATGCCTTAGTGAACAGAATTTTGTGGGGTAGATGATAATGAGGCAAGGTATTACTCATTGGGATAACATTGCTTATTCATGAATTGTTCACAAATGAAAGATTTGAAGAGGATTTCACAAATGGTAGACAATTTAGATCATTTAGGGAAGATGAAATCCTTGCTAGAGAAAGGAAAATATATATAAAAAAAGGGGGAAGCATGAGTCACCAAGTGAGGGGGAGCAACCTTTCACAAAAGAAGACTGTTTGAAGAAGTGCTCTCTATTGAAGGAAAAGAAGTTGAAGATGATAATCTCACTATAGGTGATACAACAGTTGCCAATGTATTTCAAGAGACATTGAATAGCCATATAGAGGAAATGAAGAAGATGGACAAATTCTTCACTTCTTTTGCTATGATAATTCTTGGCAAATTTGATGGTTTAGAAACTAGAGTCAAGAATATGGAAGAAGACTTGAGAAAGATTTCTCAAGTGGTTTAAATGGTGAAAGTTCCTATAAAGCCAAATGAAGAAGATCAAGAAGATAATATGGGTGAAGATGGGAGCAACAAGGATGATAGTAATGACAGTAAAAATTGAGATGGCTATCAATTTGTTGCCAAAGAAGAAGACAAGATGAAGGAAAAGGCAGTGAAGCACCCCAAGAAGGAGAAGAACATGAGAATGAAGAGCAACGAACAAGCAAGAAGAAGGAGGTGAAGGAAGTTCAACAAAGTCAAATCACAAATCCATCACCAATTTCCTTTAGCCAAGAGATCAAGGGAACCATGGCCATTATAACAAAATGGATTTGGAAGTGAAGACCATGAAGAGCATCCAAGACTAAGCCTTTCTATCCCTAAACTCTATTTTGATGCTTATTTTAGTTTATTCCTTGATGCACATGTTATGCTTTAATATTGAAATTTACTTGTGTCTTTCTAGTCATTATAATGATTTGAAGCTCAATATGTGAAATCTCTGTGATAAGAGCTTCTTTTGGTTCACTTTTGTTGTCCAAGTACTCTCACCCCAAGTTTAAATTGCTGATAAAAAGGGAGAGAAGAAGTCAATTTATTATTGTTGAGATGCTACATAATGATTATTGCTGTTAGGATGATAATTATTTGACTAGAACTATACTATTTATGAGAGTTGATCAATATACTGCTTATATGTGATACAAGTTGTCTCATTTTCATTAACCCATCTTTGAGTGATGACAAAAGGGGGAGAAGAAATGGGATGACAAAATGTGTGAAAATGTGAAATAGCAGTGGACAAAATGTGTGAAAATGTGAAATAGCAGTGGACAAAATGTGTGAAAATGTGAAATAGCAGTGGAATTCCTCATGCATGAATAGAAAATGTGTGAATTTTAGGAAAATCCATGCATATGTCAAGGGGGAGAAAGAACAAAATATGCTATGTGTTTGTTGTACTGCAATTGCTTGATGTAATTGTGATGTGTAATGTAAATATGCTATGAATGTGTACTGTGAAACTAATTGGTTGCATTTGAAATTTAAAATGATTGTTTTCTGAGATCTTGAAAATGGTTAAGTTGGGATTGTGAAGTTTTTATCATGGTTCTTGACTTGACCTATGACTTTACATTACATCATGAAAACAATTAAATACATGAGTTTTGTGGTTTTGCAAAGATAAACTGAGTGCTATTGTAGCTATACATATTTGAGTACTTCTATAGCTCATTTGAAAATGCAAAATCACCTTTTCAACTTGTTTCCAAAAATTTGGACTTGAAATTCGGATGCAAACCAAAAATTCGGACGCATCAAGATCTTCTTGTCAAAAATGTATTTTCTGTTGTTCAAATTGTTTGAAAACTGTTTTAATCCTTCCTATCATATTTGAACAATCTTAGAAAAGCTTATTTTCAAAAATTAAAGTTGTTATCTCACATATTTTACATTTTGGACTTGAAATCAAAAAATTCGGATGCATGAGTTTAAAAATTCGGATGCATGTTCTAAAATTCAGATGCATCCATATTTCATTGTCAAAATGTGCTATTTTGTTGTTCGAATTGATTCAAATATGTTTTAATCTCTTACTATACGTTTGAACAACCTTAGAAAAGCTTTATTTCAATTTAAACATTCATAATATTGAATTTATTGCAGTTTGGAATTGAATTGTCAAAAATTCGGATGCATGTTCTGAAATTCTGATGCATTCATATTTTGTTACCAAAATATGCTCTATTGTTGTTCAAATTGATTCAAACTTGTTTTAATCTCTTCCAATATGTTTGAAAAACCTTAGGAAAGCTTATTTTCAAAAATTAAAGCTTTCATTTCACTTATTTTACAATTCGGACTTGATATGTCAAAATTCGGATGCATAGCATCTCAAGTCCAAACTTGTTGAAAAATGAGCACAATCTAAGGGGGAGCATTGTTAAACTTTTACAACCTTAAAACCTCTCTTAGAACTTTTTCTAAATGCTTAAATGCTATATCTTCTATCCTTGTAGTTGGAAGGAAGGAGGCAAATGGAGGTTGGTTGGGTCATAGGCTCATATTGAGCCTTTTGCATGTCAATGTGCTAAATTGGTTATTATCCATTATTGACATTAATGCTTCTTTGTACTACATTGTTTAAATCCATCACATTTTGCATCAAAGTTTGTCATCATCAAAAAGGGGGAGATTGTTAGCCCTAAGGGCAAATCATGTAGTTTTGATTAATGACAAATATTGATGAGGACTAATATGCTTGTATGTTGTGATAGGATTTTTGGATTGAGAAGGAAGCAAGTCTCATTGCCTTGGAGCTAGCAATGCATGAACAACTCAAATATGTCAAAGTGATTAGAGATTGAAGAGTTTGTTCAAGATTAATGAAGGCTTTGAAGACATGAAGTGTAGGTTGCATGTGCTTAATAGGTAAACTTTGTAAACCCTACACTCTTAAGCCTTGGAATCTATGAGTTGCAATTGAGAGCACAAAACTTGATTTAAATGGTTTCAATGGTTTTGAACTTACCTAAATTATCAAGTTTTCATAAATGGTTTTTGCACATAAAAGATCTTTAATGACTTATCTTTAAGGCTAGAATGTTTTCCAACTTGTTTGAATTGATTTGAACATGTTTTGACAAAGTTTGAAAAATTCGGATGCAAGATTCGGACGCAGTCCAAAAATTCGGTCGTCCGAATTTTGTAGCAAAAGTTTGCTACTATTCTTCCAGAGAAATTCGGAAGAAGATTAGGACGCAGCCAAAAAATTCGGTCGTCCGAAAAATTCGGACGCAGAATTCGGTCATCCGAATTTTCTGAAACTAGCCGTTACTAGCCGTTGTATAGCCGTTTGAACTGATTTTTGAATTCTATAAAAGCCATAAACTCCAGATTTTTTAGTAGAATTTTGAACTTAAGAAATCCTACAAGCTCTAATTGTTTTACATCAAAATTACTTGAAAAGCTCTCAAATTGCCTTGTGCTCAAAGATTGAAATTCAAGATTCCAAAGGCAACAAAGTGTGAAGGTGAAACATTGTGTAATCATCTACCAACAAAGTGGTAACATCTTACGCACTCTCTTTTCTTCTCTCAATTGTGTTTTCTACTAGCTCATTGCACGGTTATCTTGTGACATAAAACCCTTTTGTGTTAGGGTGAGCCATAGACTAGATTAATCAAGGTTGTGGTGTAAAACCCGTTTGTGGGTGAGCCTTTGATTATATTGGTCTTTAGGTTGTCTTTAGATATAAAACCCTTGTGGAAGGGTGAACCTTGTTTGTATAATTACTAAAAGAGGTTGTGAGTATAAAACCATTGTGTGGTGAGCCTCTTATGTAATTTTTGAATTTGAGCATATAGTGGATTGGTTGAAATCCTTGAGTGTGGACTCAAGGTAGTGGATGTAGATCTTGGAGAGATCGAACCACTATAAATCGTGTGTTCATTTTCTTATTGCTTTACTTGTTTACATACTTGTGATTATTATTTATGCTTAGTTGTTGATTGATTGGTTATGGTCTTATAGTTTGATAATCTTGTATTAATCATCAAATCACATATAACTTGAAATTTGTGAATTTAAAGAAGAGCTTTTATTAAGACAAAGGATTTGCAAAAAGGGGAAAAGATTTCGATAATTAGCCAAAGACCTAATTCACCCCCCCCCCCCCTCTTAGGTCTTTCAGAAGATATAGCATTTAAGCATTAAGAAAACTTCTAAGAGAGGTTTTAAAGGTTGTAAAAATTTAACAATGCTCCCCCTTAGATTGTGCTCATTTTTCAACAAGTTTAGACTTGAGATACTATGCATCTGAATTTTGACATATCAAGTCCGAACTATAAAATAAGTGAAATGAAAGCTTCAATTTTTGAAAATAAGATTTCCTAAGATTGTTCAAACATAGTAGAAGAGATTGAAACATGTTTGAATCAATTTGAACAACAAAAGAGCACATTTTGGCAACAAAATATGGATGCATCCGAATTTCAGAACATGCATCCGAATTTTTTTGATCTTAAGTCCAAACTGCAATAAATTCAATATAATGAATGTTTGAAGTGAAATAAAGTGTTCCTAAGGTTGTTCAAACATAATGGAAGAGATTAAAACATATTTGGATCAATTTGAACAACAAAAGAGCATGTTTTTGCAATAAAATATGCATGCATCCGAATTTCTGAAACATGCATCCGAATTTTTAAATCATGCATCCGAATTTTGAGCTTTCAATTCCAAGCTGTAAAATATGTGAGATAACAACTTCTATTTTTGAAAATAAGCTTTTCTAAGATTGTTCAAATATGATAGGAAGAATTAAGATAGTTTTCAAACAATTTGAACAATAGAAAAACATTTTTGGCAAGAAAGTTTGGATGCATCCGAACTTTTGGTTTGCATCCTAACTTCAAGTCCAAACTTTTGATAGCAAGTTTGAAAAGGTGATTTTGCTTTCTTAAATGAACTATAGAAGTACTCAAATATGTATAGCCACAATAGCACTCAATTTAGCTTTGCAAAACCACAAAACTCAAGCATTCAATTGTTTTTATGAGGTAAACTAAAATCATAAGTAAAGTCAAGAACTAGTATCAAGATTTCAAAATCTTAACTTAACCATATTCAAAATCTCAAAACCTCACATAGTATAACATATTCAATTTAAATTTCAAATGCAGCCAAATATTTTCACAGTACACATTCATTTTACATTTCAACTTATAGCACACATACATTGCACATTTACAACAAGCACATAGCATATAGCATATCTTGCAGTCAACATTCTTTCTCCACATTTACATATGCATGGATTTTCATAAAATTCACACATTTTCTATTCATGCTTGAGGAATTCCACTACTATTTCATATTTTCACACATTTTGTTCACATCATTTTCACACATTTTGTCATCATATTTCTTCTCCCCCTTTTGTCATCAATCAAAGATGGGGTTAATGAAAGTGAGACAACATGTATCACATATGAGCAGTATATGGACTAAACCTCATTTTGCAATTTAGTAATATATTAGCCAATTCTCATAAACTGGCTCTAGTCAAATAATTATTATCCTAATAGCAATAAGCATTATGTGGTATCTCAATAATAATACAATAAGCAATATATTATCAACTTCTTCTCCCCTTTTTTTTTGCAATGATTAAACTTGGGGTAAGAATACTTGGACAGCAAAAGTGAAACAAAAGAAGCTCTTATCACAAGGATTTCATGCATTGAGCTTCAAAATATTATCATGACTAGAAAGACACAAGTAAATTTCAATATTAAAGCATAACTTTTTCATCAATGCATAAGCTAAAATAAGTATCAAAATAGAGTTTAGGATAGAAATGCTTAGTCTTGGATGCGCTTCATGGTCTTCACTTTCAAAATTTTTTGTTATGATGGCCATGTCTCCCTTGATCTCTATATAATGGGGTCCTTCATTTGCTGACTCCTTGCTCGTGTAGTTGTGCTTTGGAAAGTTACCAATTGAGAGGATCTTTGGATCTTCTTCCTTTGAACCACATTTTTCTCCTCCCTTGGCTGAAGGAAATTGGTGATGGATTTGTGATTTGAATTTGTTAAACTCCCTTCACATCCTTCTTCTTGCTTGTTCTCTTGAGCTTTACCTCTTTGTTTTTCATTCTCATGCTGTTCTTCTTCTTGGGATGCTTCACTGCCTTTTCCTTCATCTTTTGTCTTCTTCTTTAGCAACAAATTGATAGCCATCTCAATTTTCACTGTCATTACTATCATCCTTATTGCTGCCATCTCCACCCATATTGTCTTCTTGATCTTCTTCATTTTCCTCTTTCTCATCTTCTTTCTTTTCTTCTTCTTTGGCTTTATAGGAACTTGCACCATTTAAAACCACTTGAGAAATCTTTCTCAAGTCTTCTTCCATATTCTTGACTCTATCTTCTAAACTATCAAATTTGCCAAGAATTATCAGAGCAAAAGACTTGAAGAATTTGTCCATTTTCTTCATTACCTCTACATGGTTGTTCAATGTCTCTTGAAACACCTTGGCAACTATGGTATCACACCTAGTGAGATTATCATCTTCAACTTATTTTCCTTCAATAGAGAGTACCTCTTCAAATAGTCTTCTTTTGTAGAAGGTTGCTCCCCCTCACTAGATGAGTCATGCCTCATTTTAGTTTTCCTTTTTTTTTTTGCAATGATTTCCTTTTCATCCTTTTGTTCCTCTTCATTTTCTTCTTCCTTCTCTTCATTACTTTCTTCCTCCTTTTCTTCATCATCGCTAGCATCTCTTCTATCACCCCTTAGAGGAGTTTCCCTTCTAGCCCTTCATACATTATCATCATCAAGTATCTAAGGAATTTTCTTTAGTGAGTTGTTGGTGTAGACTTCTTCACTCTTTATTGGTAAACCATTTGAAAGACAATTGCACTAGGAGATACTTGAAAATTTCTGTCAATAACCTTCCATAAGGCAATGCCTTATGCTCAGTTCTTCTAGCCATTTCGGATAGTTTGATGACATCCACCTTGTGACTTGGATTTATCTTATGGTTCCTTTTTGTCCAATCATTAAATTCAGTAGCAGCCTCCACTGTGACAAATCTATCCAGCCATGACATGCTTTGCAAAACATGAACCTTCCTTGGTTCATTGATCACTGATCCTCCTTCTCTTTCTTTGGCTTTTCCCTTTCCTTTTCCCATGCTATGCATCTTTGTCCTCATTTGAAGCTACAACACTTGAATACACTCATTAGTTATTGAATTTTGAAATCCCTAAGCTTCTTCTAAGATTGGTCAAACCTTTCTTCAACCAATGACTTAGTAATGATATTATTAATTTGTTCATTAATGCAAACATACTTTAAACAAGTATTACCCTTAGTAGAGTGATCTCTAATGAGATGAAGTTTAATCTCTATATGCTTTGTCCTAGTTTTTTGAATAGTATAATGATCAAATTTATTGCATTAGTGTTATCACATAACATAGCCACACATTTGAAATATAAACCACAATCACTTAGGGTATCAATAAGGTAATAGAGAATGTGTTTAATAGCATTCAAATGAAACTCTTTAGGACAAGATGAAATCTAGCACACAAGCACATGACAAACATAATATTGGCTCAACTGGCAGTCAAATAGAGTTGACTATTCCTATGAAACCATTTTATTCTTGTCATGCATAGTTGATAAACTTATGGAAGTGTTTATACCTTAACATGATTCATGAAAGTGCCATCCTTGGTTTCCATGATTTGGAGGCCAAGAAAGAAATTGAGTTTTCCTATCATGCTCATTTCAAATTTACTTTGCATCAACTTGGAAAATACATCACAAAGTGAAGTATTAGAAGCACCAAAAGTTGTATCATATATTTGGACAAGTTATAGATCATTGTTGCATGAGGAATTTATAAAGAGGGTAGTTTCAGTTTTCCTCTTGAAAATCCTTTTGAAAGAAGGAAACTACTCAATCTTTCACACTAAATTCTAGGAGCTGGTTTTAAACCATTCAAAACTTAGGATAGTTTGAAAATATGGTTAGGAAACTTTTCATGAGCAAAAACCAGGTGATTGTTCCATATAAACCACTTCCTCAATAAAACCATTAAGAAAAGCACTTTTGACATTCATTTGAAATAACTTAAAGCAAGTACAAGTCAAAAGCATTCTTATGGACTCAAGTCTAGCATTCGGAACAAAGGTTTCATCATAATCAATCTCCTCTTCTTGATTGAATCCTTAGGCAACAATTCTAACCTTATTTCTAACAACTTCTCCGGATTCATTGAGTTTATTTCTAAAAACCATTTAGTTCCAATAATGGAATGATCATAAGATTTAGGAATATCCAAAATTTTGTATATTTCAAATTTATATAATTCCTCTTGCATAGCAATAATCCAAAAACCATCACACAATGCATCAACAATACTTTTAGGCTCATATGCAATAAAAGAATAAAGTTATTGATAAAGTACCGCCTTATTTTACTCCTTGGGAGATATCATCAATGATTTGCTCCTTAGGGTGGCCTCTTGGATATTTTAAGTTCTTTCAGAGCTTTTGGTCACCACTAGGTTGGTTATCTTGTTCTTGCTTAGTCATCTCTTCCTCATTGGTATGATTCTCCAAAGTTGGTGCTTGAAGATGGGTTTGATAGTCATTCATCAATGTACCTACATCATCTTCATCTCTTCTTTCCAAATAAATGTAAGATTCATCAAAACAAACATGAATGGTTTCCTCATCATATAAGGTTCTTTTCATTATAAACTCTATATGTCTTTTCGTTAGAAGAATAGCTAAGAGATATACCAATATCCGGTTTTCTATCAAATTTAAGTAAATTATCACAAGAATTTAAGATAAGAATTTATAACCAAGCATTTTAAAATATACAATTTGAGACATTTTATAAAAGAGAATTCAAAAGATGTTTTTCTTCAAAATGATCTTAAAAGAATTTTATTTATCATAGCATGTGGTGTTTAAGGCTTTAGCCCAAAAATATTTTTGAAGAAGAATTTTCACAAAGCATAGACCTATTTCTGCAAAGTTCAAAATTTTCTTTCAATAACACCATTTTATTGTGGAGTTTTGCAGTTGAAACAATTATATGAAATTCAATTTTCAAAGCAAATTTTGTAAAAACTTTGTTTGTAAATTCTCCCATTGTCACTTCTAATGGAAATCAATTTTCACTCAAGGGAGGTTTGAACCTTTTTGAATAGTTTTTCAAACTTATGAAACACTTCATCTTTTTGAGCAAAGAATAATGCTAAAGTGAATATTTAGAAATCCTCAACTACTACTAAGGCATACTTCAAGTCATTAATACTAGAGAATCTTATGAGTCCAAATCAATCCATATGAACATGTTCAAGATGTTTTGAGGTATAAAAGCATTTTCATGTGTTTGAAAAATTCTCTAGCTCGTTTTCCATATTGACAAGTATTTCAATGACAATTTTCTCAAAGCAATCCTCCAACTAAAACTTGAGAGGAAAGTTTGTTCAACAAATCCATGCTCACGTGACCAAAACTTCTATGCCAAGAAAATCCATCATTATCATAAGTAATAAGACATTCAAGTTTATTATGCCGTAAATAACCATCATTATCATGAGTGGAAAATCATCTAACTTTATAAGCAACAAGTTCATCAAGGCAAGGTACTAATACAATTTTCAACAAAAATAGTTCTACCATTGACTCCATCAAGTATAGTGCAAGTATTTACATTCAACTTTTCACACTGTCACATAATTAACTAATGTTAAGCAAGTTATATTTCAAATTATCACTAAGCAACATTTGTTTAAAAAGAAGAGAGGAACCTTTACCAACATTGGTTACTCCAAGAATTATTCCTTTCTTCTTGTCTCAAAACAAATCCTTCATTGGTTGCTTTGACCTTGCTTATGAATGAGGTGTTTTCCTTTACTCTTTAATCCAACATCATCAATGTACAGCTTGGCGGTGCTTGAGTTTGAATTAAAGTGTACCTGCAATAAAGGAGAGGAAGTATCCTTTGGTACCCATACTTTCTTGGGTCCGTGGGGGTTAGTAATAATTCCCTTAACTCTCCAAATGGTTTTTACACCATTCTCTACTTTTCTTTTAACATAACATTTGGTGACTTTATGTCCATGTTTTCCACAATAAGTACAACAAGTATAATGCATGGAAGTAGAAGCAGCTCTAACAAAGAAGTTTTTATATTTAGGCACATTGTTTACATAATTATAGCCAAGACCATTTTTAACAAGAGAAGATCTTTGAGTTCCAAGAATTTTATCAAGATTGTCCCTTCCTTTTGTAAATTTTTCTATACATGATGTAAGTTCATCAACCTTCTTTTCAAAGTCTCATGATCAACAAGCATTCTTTCAAGAGACAAAATCTTTTCACAAAGAATCTTATTTTCAAGGGACATGTTTTGTAAAGAGACATTTAAAACTTCTTTTTCAATATTCAAGCATTCAATAGAATCAAGAAGCTTTTTATTTTCACAAAACAATTTTGAATTCTCATTCAATAAATCATTAATTTTGGTTTTCATTTCCTTATTCCTTTTTGAAGCCTTCTTTAATTCTCCATACATCTCAACAAGTAATTCACTAGGATCATCAATATCATCATCATAATAAGTAGAGGTAGATGGAGTAGGTTGTACCTCATCTTCCATTGCCATGAAGCACACATTTGCTCTTTCTTCTTCATGTGTGACTTGAAGTAGCTTCCACATTTCATGAGCAGAATCACATTCCATCACTCTATTGTATTCATTGATGACCAAAGCACAACAAAGAATGTTCATTTCTTGGTAGTTTAATGTCATCTTTCTTGAATTGCTCTCATCATACTCCTCCATAGGCTTTGGTTCCCTTGTAACTCTATCGGCTTTCAATCTCAATGGCACATAGGGACCTTTCTCAATAATACTCCACAATTCATAGTTAATAGAACAAATGCATATCTCAATCCTAGACTTCCAAAAAATATAATTAGAACCATCAAACAATGGAGGTCTATTAGTGGAGGAACCTTCCGTATAAGGCAAATTTGATAAACTAGCCATATGATCTTTACTTCTTGGTTGTTAGCCCTTAAAAAGAAGACCTTGCTATGATACCAATTGTAAGACCTAAGAGGGGGGGTGAATTAGGTCTTTGGCTAATTATCAAAATATTTTCCTATTTTGTAAATCCTTTGCCTTAATAAAAGCTCTTCTTCAAATTCACAAACTCTAAGTTTATATGTGATTCAATGGTTGAGACAAGATGATCAAACAATAAAAACACAACCAATCAATCAACACTTAAGAACAAATAATAATAACATAAGTATGTAAACAAGTAAAGCTATAAATAAATGAACACACGATTTATAGTGGTTCGATCTCTCCAAGATCTACATCCACTACCTTGAGTCCACACTCAAGGATTTCAATCAATTCACTATATACTCAATTTAGACAATTACACAAGAGGCTCACCACACAATGGTTTTACACTCACAACCTCTTTTAGTAATTATACAAATAAGGTTCACCCTTCCACAAGGGTTTTATATCTAAAGACAACCTAAAGACCAATCTAATCAAAGGCTCACCCACAAACGGGTTTTACACCACAACCTTGATTAATTTAGTCTATGACTCACCCTAACACAAAAGGATTTTATGTCACAAGATAACCTTGCAATGAGCTAGTAGAAAACACAATTGAGATAAGAAAAGAGAGTGTGTAAGATGTTACCACTTTGTTGGTAGATGATTTTACACAATGTTTCTCCTTCACACTTTGTTGCCTTTGGAATCTTGAATTTCAATCTTTGAGTACAAGGCAATTAGAGAGCTTTTCAATTTAATTTGATGTAAAACAAGTTAGAGCATGTAGGATTTGTTAAGTTCAAAGTTCTACTAAAAATCTGGAGTTTATGGTTTTTATAGAATTCAAAAATCAGTTAAAACGGTCATAAAACGGCTAGTAACAGTAAAATTTGGACGACCGAATTTTTCAGCTGCGTCCGAATCTTCTTACAAATTTTTCTGAAAAAATAGTATTTATACGAACAGTGTTACTATTCATGCGTTGTTCACAAAAATTCGGACGACCGAATTTCTTCTACTTCGTCCGAATCTTTGTCCGAATTTCTCTAAAAAAACAGTAGGTACTGTTCATGTGAACAATGTTACTGTTCACGCACGGTTCAGAAAATACTTCACAAAATTCGGATGACCGAATTTCTTCTTCATGCGTCCGAATCTCCTTCTGAATTTTTGAAACTTTGTCAAAACATATTCAAATCAATTCAAACAAGTTGAAAAACATTCTAGCCTCAAAGATAAGTCATTAAAGACCTTTTAAGTGCAAAAATTATTTATGAAAACTTGATAATTTAGGTAAGTTCAAAACCATTGAAACCATTTAAATCAAGTTTTGTGCTTGCAATTGCAACTCATAGATTCCAAGACTTAAGAGTGTAAGGTTTACAATGTTTACCTATTAAGCTCATGTAACCTACACTTCATGTCTTCAAAGCCTTTAATTATCTTGAACAAACTCTTCAATCTTCAATCACTTTGGCATATTTGAGTTGTTCTTGCATTGCTAGCTCCAAGGCAATGAGACTTCATACTTCTTAGTTCACAAAACCTATCACACAACATACAAGCATATTAGTCCTCATCAATATTTGTCATTAATCAAAACTACATGATTTGCCCTTAGGGCTAACACTTAGTTTTGAAAGGGCAGTTTTCAAGAAGGTCCTCACCTACAATGTCGTTGCCTTCACTCAATTTACCAGCTCATCTTTACCCAAAAATATATCATGTGTACTAAAAAATGACTCAAATCGTCAACTCTATCAAGATCTAGGAATTTTCAAATGAATCGATCATCCGACGATCACAGCCCTTGACAATTCCTATAGAACGCACGATGAAATTTCATTTTGCGGCCTTGTTCCTTCTCCTGCATTTCATATATAGAGTTTCGTTGAATAAGTATCAGTAATAGTTGTATAAGTGCAAAACTTCAATGCTAATAATGCAAGGAGATGCAATTATTACAAATTCTTGTATGACAATTGTATTACAATAAAATATGTAAATTGCATGATTTATTTCATTAATAACATTTCATAAATAATATTTAAAAAAATTACTAATTTCGTGAATTATAGGTGCGTTCTGCTAGATAGTGGGTAGGTATATTATATTGCGTACGAAAAATATTAACATATATATATATATATATATATATATATATATATATATATATTATATTAGTGATATACCATTATTATATATAGTTTAAAAATTACAATTTTAACTTCTTTCTCTTTCTATTCCACATCTTCTCTCTTTTCTCTCTCTACAATTTCACTAAAATTAATTAGCATCGCATTAAATGAAGTTATACAACTCAATTAGATAAAGAACCAAATCCTAAACCCTTAATTTTGAAATAAAAAACTTGAAAATTTTTAAAACTTTTAAAATTATGAGCAAGTTCCGCCTTTCCTCCATAATTTCTACCGAGGAGCGCATAATACAATGCAATTAGATAAATAACCAAATTATAAACCTTCGATTTTGAGATAAATAAACTCGAAAAAACTTGAAAACATTTAATTTTTTTTTGAATTTTGAGCAAGTTTTGCTTTGAAAGGTGATTTTCGCTTTACAATCAAATTAGATAAAGAAATAAACTTTAAACCCTCAATTTCGAGGTAAAAAATTCGAAAAACTTTAAAGCATAACTCCACCATGAGTTATGCCCTCTAAGGCAAAACTCTTCCGTGATTTCTACTAGCGGAACTCTTCTGCCTTGGAGGTCAGAATTCATGGTAGAGTTTCTGTCTTTCAACCCGAAACTCGATCAGAATTCAAAAAATATATTTTAAGTTTTTCAATTTTTTATCTCAAAATCGAGAAAGTTTAATGTAGTTTCTTTATCTAATTGCATTGTATAGTCTGATTTAATACAATATTTATTAATTTTAATAAAATTGTAAAGAGAGAATGAGAGAGAAGTTGTTAGGTAGAGAAAGAAAAGTTAGAAATTGTTTAATTTTTAACTATATATAATTAAATTCAAAACTGTATATAACAATGACCTTAGTCAATGACATACCTTGTAAAGTTTATATATACTTTTTAATGTATTATCACCTAATAACATGCCGTATGTACAATTAGTTTACTTTATATGTTATATGATGTATTTGATACGTTGTATAGTGCACAAACGGTCGCATAACCATTATAAGTGATGCGAACCTAGGCCAAAACACATAGAAGGGGGAATAAAAAGAGAAATTAATTATATTTATCTTTAAATTATTTTTTTCTCTTTTTAACCAAAAAATTAATTTATCTTTTTATACCTATAAATTTTTTAAGCAATTATATTTGTCAAATTTTAAATATCACGATAGTTCTAGTAAAGAGAGTCATATTATAGGTACAAGTCATCATTTTCAGTAGTAATTTTTTCTATTTATGACATTACTTCTATTCTTTAACGTCAAAAAAATTATACGGGTAAAAAATAATTGAACCAATTACTCAAATACAAGAAAAATTGTAATAATAAAATAATATTTTTTAAGTTTTCGAGTCATCATTTCTTATTCCTACTCTTTTTAAACCATAATTAGATAAAAAGATGACCCACGAACTATTCTCTTCAAATTCTGCAAGAATACTTATAATATAATAAAATAATTATTAAAAAAATTTATATATATAAAAAGATAAAATAAAAATTTTTAGTTAAAAAAATAAAAATAATTTAAAAACAAATATAACCTATATCCCCAAAAAATTTGGAAGGGAAAAAATGTAATTTAAAAACCAATATGATGCATGAAAAAATGGGGAAAAAAAAGGGAAAAGGCAATCGCCGCTTGGATCTCACATTGATGAATGGGCTGTCGGTGGAGGTGCAATTAGTTCGTGGGTCATCCTTTCACCTTCTGCGGTTGCTTCTTCCAAATCCAGGCTGGTACCGCTTAAACCCCGAGCATCTTTCTCCTTCCAAACATCATCTCCACCGTCCATTGTCCATCTCTCATTCCCTGCCTTTCTCTCTCCTGAAAGAGATACTTCATCTAACTCCCAGCCTCTGCATCATCACCCTCTCCTTCCCTTGCATTTCACACAAAGAAATTCAAGAAATTCCTCTCTCTGTAAGTTGTACTCTCACTTTCTTCACTATTTTTCTAGATTTTTTGTTTAAATTCCTCTCCCAGTTGAACCACATTCCGGTGTTCTCATCTCTCAGATCTGCAGAGAGCAGGAGAAGTAGGGAAAATCAAGAATTGGGATTGGTATTAGGGAAAAATGTTATTTAGTAAAGCTATTGTTTTTGCTCTGTTGATTGTGGCTGTGGTTGTCGCCGACGAGTCATCGACGCCGGCGAAAGTGGTGAAAGTTGTTAAAGGGAAGAAATTTTGTGATAAAGGGTGGGAGTGTAAAGGGCCCTCCATACATTGTTGTAATCTGACCATTTCAGATTACTTCCAGACTTACCAATTTGAGAATCTTTTCTCCAAGAGGAATTCTCCCGTGGCTCATGCTGTTGGTTTTTGGGATTACAAGTCTTTTATCACTGCTGCTGCTGTTTATCAGCCTCGTGGATTTGGGACCACGGGTAATAAGACACTGCAAATGAAGGAGGTCTCTGCATTTCTTGGCCATGTCGGCAGCAAAACTTCTTGTAAGTTTTTATTTTTCTTTTTTTGTTCAATTTTTATTACTCCATTTCATCTTGTCCGCCTTATTTGTTTGATTGGGAGTTTGGTTTGATAAATTTATAATTTCTAAGCATTGAAAGGAAGAACCTGTTTGCTGTTTTCCTCATGGAAAAGTTGAATCTTGTTTGTGTATGTATTTTTTCTGTGACTTTTCCTTTTCAATTCCTTCCCGCTTGAGATTCTATTTGTTCATTTCTTCGGCGGATGTTGAAGGCTAATTTGATTGCACATTATGAAATGAAAGCTGAGGATATGATTTTGAAATTTGTCAATTTAATTACTGCAGTAGTAAGAACTACGGAGGCTGGGCTAGTTTGATATTCTTATAAGCTGACATGGACTTTTGGGTTTGACGGGGTGAATTTATACACCTTTTAAGGATTGCTTGGAAGTTTTAAAGGAAGGAACTTCTTAGTTTTTTATATTTACCTAGTTTAATGAATAGAATTTTATCCAGTTTTGGTGATCTGGTAATTTTATACAGTTTAGTTTAGTTAGACTTAAAACTTCTGCAGAAACCATTTATGCATTCTTTTCTTAAATTTCAATAGAATTTTGTACTTTTCACTTTGGTGGGACTGTTGCATTTCGGTCAAAACGAAAGCCATGAGGTTATTGCTACGAATCTAATTTTGATTTCAAGAGTTTGTGAGTGAGTTTTGGATTGTCATGTAGCTTCATCAATCTTTTGGTGATTTCTTACCTGAAAGTAACCTGGAGTCTGATAAATGGCTTTCTTGTCTCTGTTATGACCTAGTGAATTCTCCTCCAGGTATGACTGCAATATTGAAAAAAATGGGTAATCGTTAGGACAGACAGAGTGAAACCATCAGTAGCCCAGTTGCTAAAACAATACATAAATCTTCCTCATTTTTTTCAGGTTGCCTATTTTATTCTTCATAGGTTTGCATTTACGCTCTTGATGTTTATGCTAAATGGTACAGGCGGTTATGGAGTGGCTACCGGCGGACCCTTAGCATGGGGTCTCTGCTACAACAAGGAACTGAGTCCTAGCCATTCATACTGCGATGATTACTACAAATTGACCTATCCATGCAGTCCAGGTGTTGACTACTATGGCCGTGGTGCAATTCCCATCTACTGGTACGGAGTCTCTCTCTTTCTTGTCTTGTTTCTTTAATTCTGGGGCAAAGATATTATATTTCCAGTTCAATATCAAGATGTTGAGTCTCTCTCTTATATCTTTGAATCAAATCCTGTCATATTTATTACTCATTCCGTTTTAAAATATATATCATATTTTCTTTTTCGGTTTGTTTCAAAATATATGTCCTCTTTCTATATAAAAGCTTAATTATTATTTTGTTTTCAACTTTATCGTTATCTCCAACAAACCACTTGAAGCACCAATCCTTAATATCAAATTTGAATTTGACACACTAACCAATTATTTTTAAATTGCAGCATTTTTGATAACTATCAAACTTTTCAATAAAATTTATCAAAATCTTATTCCGTGTAAAAGGAAAATATGTTTTATATTTTGAAATGGAGGGAGTATCATGTTTGAGTGCATCAAAATATATGTTGTTCTCCTTGAATCACCCTTATGTGGTTTAAGCTTGATGACAAAATCATTCGTCCCCAGTCAGCGAGTTAAGGCTAGAGTGCTGAGTACATTCTTTTTGTTTGTTGTCTCAGGAACTACAATTATGGGGCTGCTGGTGAAGCCCTCAAGCAAGATTTGTTGAACCATCCTGAGTACATTGAACAAAATGCCACCTTGGCTTTCCAGGCTGCTATCTGGAGATGGATGACTCCAGCAAAGAAAGGTCAACCTTCTGCTCATGATGCATTTGTTGGCAACTGGAAACCCACCAAAAATGATACAGAGGCCAAGAGGATTCCTGGTTTTGGTACCACTATGAACATCCTCTACGGGGATAGTGTTTGTGGTCAAGGTGATGTTGACTCCATGAATAACATTGTCTCCCATTATCTCTATTATCTTGACCTTATGGGTGTTGGCCGCCAGGAAGCTGGGCCTAATGAAGTAGTCAGCTGTGCAGAACAGAAGGCATTTAACCCATCCAATCCCTCATCTACTTCTTGAGATTTCGTCGGTTTCATAGCCCCATTGTTAGTAAAAAAGTGCCATAATAAGAGAAGCATGTATGATGTGCCTTGTGATCATCGTTTGTTTTGTTTTCTTCTTTTCACTATAGACTATATAGGTATTTTTGGTTGTGTAATCTCATACTGTTTAGCTTAAAAGATCTGTTACATTTGTATCTACTATTCCTGTAATATAAACCTATTGAATTGTGAAGATTGAAACTGCTGTCTCTGCAATTTCACCCTTTTCTTCTTTCTGGAAATGCAATGTTGCTCTTTTTTTCAGAGCCTCTCCAATTGAAAGGATTAGTAATTCCTCCATTATGTTGTTTGCTTTCTTTTAGGATCAAGAAGGGGAAGAAAGAGAAGTTTTTTGGTAGGGTTTGATAGTATTTTCCTTTTGGTCTTGTAAAGGGTAAATTAACTGTGAAAAAAGAAATGGATTAAAAGTGAAAATATTTTTATTGAATTTCGAAATGAAACTTTGTCCAAAGAATTTTAAGATGAAGTAGCAGAAGGAAATATAGTTTTTTTCTAAACAGTGCTTCGAGGTTTTTTATTATGAAATATGTAATAATTTGCAATTGTTAAAAACATAATGAGAATTAAAATACTCTCTCCATCTTATTTCATGTTTCATTTTATGAAAAATGTCAATTATTTTGGGACGTTTTAATATAAAAAAAAATTAAATAAAATGAGACAAAAATAATTGTTCAATTGATATAATACTTTATTTTTTATCGAATCGAAAAGTTCTGACTTTAATGTTAATGAGACGCGTGATTAGTTCCTTCCTTATTCTTTTTTTGTAATAATAAATAAAAGAATCATTAGTAAATAATGTAGCACAATATATTTAGTTAATTAAAACTTGAGATTAACTAGGGCATAATTTTATTTTTTTTTTGTTTGATCTGAGGGCATAAATAAGAATTAACCTAGTAGACCAATAACTTATTGGCATAAATAAAATTAAGGTTAATTACCTTTATCTCTTGAGATTTGATCAAACTACAAATACATCTCTCAAGTTTAAGAAAACTACATTCTCCACATTTAAGTAACCATTTCCATTAAGAAATGGTAATAGCCTATCAAATGACTACTTATTTCATTGTTTCATGAAATATATTAAATAAAAATAAAGTTGGTGTTATGAATTTATTGGCGCGCAGTCGTCATCGGCACAACGAAATCGTAATACTAATGTAGAGAACTTAATAAAGAAACTACAATATAAAGAATAGGAAAACCTATAGAGAGAAAGAACACAAGAGCATTATTGATTCTCTGAGAGTAAATCAATCAATCAATGAGTGTATCTAATACATTAGTTTAAAACCCTATTTATAGGGTTCAGGGGTACATCTCAATAAGAAGAGGTAGAGAGTAATCAAAAGACAAATCATATCACTAATAAAAGATGTGATATAACTCTTCCATCTATCTTCTAGATAGTTGGAGTATCTCTATAACTCTGATAATGGATTACCTCTTTAATATCAGATAATTGACATTCACAATATTTATTTCATAACTCCCCTTGGTTGTCCATTGAAATAATATATCAATCATGTTTGGGGAAAAATTATGCTGGAATTTAAATCTCCTCGACTTAACATATATGATCATCTTAAGTCTTTGCTCCATTGAGTAGTTTGTATCTTTTGGAACCGACTTATCTACCATGTTTCAATTGTGTCTCAAATTTATTTATAATGGTAAATTGTCCTTCAGGGACATCAAATATAATAGGAGCATTTTTTGCTAGATGTTGGTCAATTAATATACCTGGCCATATAAATTATCCTTTGAACTTCTGGTTCAAGGTATCTTCTATGAGGATCAAAATAGAAGATCAAGATGAGACACAAACTAATATCTTTATCCGGCCTCATGTTTTATCCTCTTTATGTTGGGGCAACATATTCAACATTAACAAAATATGAATCTCCCCCAACATATTTGATAATCTCTTTGAGAATCCATCTTATTACCTTTATAGTGGAGTAACATATACATATGACTATTGTTGATGCATCAACTAATAATTTCTCCAATTTATCCCAAAATAACGCATTCAACCCCAAGTGATACTGGTAACTTTTAAATAAAATAAGCAGCACTTATAAATTCGTCATATTAGGAAATTTCTAGTTCCATAATAAATTCATAATCATTCTTCGTATTTTAATGATCCGGGATGGTCCAACCGGTCATGGCAACTAATAAATTATTTATCAGTAAACTTCACCGGTCATGCCAACTAATAAATTATTTATCAGTAAACTTCAAGTTTACTTAATATTGCATCTCAATTTTATAATTCTATGCAATATAAAGAAGGAGAGATTAATAGTGGTATCTATAATTGATATATGTCATAATGATAATGCATATGCCTCAAAAGTTCATTCATCCAATGTCTCAATATACTGATAATATAATCAATATTCAAAAAATAAAATGAGACAAAAAATAATTGTTCAATTGATATAATACTTTATTTTTTATCGAATCGAAAAGTTCTGACTTTAATGTTAATGAGACGCGTGATTAGTTCCTTCCTTATTCTTTTTTTGTAATAATAAATAAAAGAATCATTAGTAAATAATGTAGCACAATATATTTAGTTAATTAAAACTTGAGATTAACTAGGGCATAATTTTATTTTTTTTTTTGTTTGATCTGAGGGCATAAATAAGAATTAACCTAGTAGACCAATAACTTATTGGCATAAATAAAATTAAGGTTAATTACCTTTATCTCTTGAGATTTGATCAAACTACAAATACATCTCCCAAGTTTAAGAAAACTACATTCTCCACATTTAAGTAACCATTTCCATTAAGAAATGGTAATAGCCTATCAAATGACTACTTATTTCATTGTTTCATGAAATATATTAAATAAAAATAAAGTTGTTGTTATGAATTTGATGGCGTGCAGTCGTCATCGATAGAACGAAATCGTAATACTAATGTAGAAAACTTAATAAAAAACTACAATATAAAGAATAGGAAAAACTATAGAGAGAAAATAGAGAGAAAGAACACAAGAGCTTTATTGATTCTCTGAGAGTAAATCAATCAATGAATGAGTGTATTCAATACATTAGTCTAAAGCCATATTTATATGGTTCAGGGGTACATCTCAATAAGAAGAGGTAGAGAGTAATCAAAAGACAAATCATATCATTAATAAAAAATGTGATAGAACTCTTCCATCTATCTTCTTGATAGTTGAAGTATCTCTATAACTCTGATAATAGATTACCTATTTGATATCAGATAATGGACATTCATAATATTAATTTCATAACAGTTGACTAGTTTATGACGTTTACACTGACAAGATCCAGCTTTTCAATTCACATACCAACTCAACTCAAATTCTTGCCTTGTCTCAATCTTCTTCTCTACTTCATGGATCAAATGCCACGCATCAGCAATGATCAACTGTGTCATGCTCATTTCAATTATGGAAAAACAAATATTTTGTTCTTATCCAGTTCAGTGTCAAAATCTCGTTGCCTATCTGCTTCCTCCTCTTTTCTTCTTCCTTTAATCCACCGACACCATCAATGCAACACCCCTCTCTCTTTTCTTATCCATTGAATCTCTATTCTTTCCATTTTCCTCTCTTTCTGAAGTCTGTTTTTTATCTACACATCCTAGAAATTTCATGTTAAGGTGTACAAGATTGATCTTGAAAATTCCCCCCAATTGATATCCTTAATATCACAATAAATTTGTATATGAAGATAGATCAGATTGTTTTTTTATTATAAAACACACTTAATTGAGTTGAATGTGAAAACAAAGAGGGAAAAAGAAACCCATTTGATTGGTACATGGATTCTTTGGGTTAGTTTTTCTGTAGGTTCTTGCCAATGAGGAAATGGCAAGAAACAGCCATAATTGTTGGACACAGCTACGGGGTTGAAGGTTGAAGGACATAAAGAAAAGGATGAAGAATGGGAGCTTATTGTCGCCGTCCATGAGCAAAAATAAATTATGTTTTGAATGGGAATTAGATGACTGGAAGAGTAAACGCATTTCGAGGGGAGAAGGTGGAAGAGAAGCAACTACAGAAGGGCGGTGTAGAAACTGAACTAAATATGTTTTGTCCTATTGACATTCTTGAATAGCTTGAAAGGGTATCAGTTTTTGAGGATGGGCATTTTGGGATTTAAATTTTTATTGCTTTGGATGACCGTTAATTACTTAACCAGTAAGATTTGATTTGTTAAACATTTGTATGGTTACAGGGGGGAGATTCTAGTTTTCTTGCGTAGGATATTGATTGATTTTACTTTTAGAGCCTTAGATTGTGGATGATGAAGTGTTAAGATTTAATTGGATAATTCCAATTTGACTTTGTCTTTTTGGGTGAAAATTGAACCCTTGGATTGTGGATGAAATGTTGAAATTTGATTGGAGAGAATTATACTTTGTTTGTCTCTTCTTGCGATGAAATTAGACTCTTGGATTGTGGAATGAAGGGTTGAGATTTGATTGTCTCAAATTTAAATTTAATATTAACTATTAAATATTTACGTTACAAATAGTTTGTTAAAAATTTGATAAATTTTTAAAAATAACATTGTTTCAATAATAGTTTCTTTGAAACCATGATAAAATTAATAAATAAAAATTTTATTTGAAAAATATGTATATGTACAAATAAATTATAAAATAAAAAATATAACACATATTTTGAAATGAGTATTATTATAACAATATATTTAATTATTTTCTAGCCAATGTTAAATATACAATGCAGTATAATAATTTTTTATAATAATTATTTTGACTTTTTGTACCCTTGATTTTGAAATATGTGATTTATTTTTTACTTGTGTGTCAATATTTTAGTATATATTTTTCAAAATATTTAATTTATATGTAACTCTATAGTAGTTGATGAATATTTTTCACTATAATGCATTGCAAGAATTGCAATATTGTAATTATTTTAACTTTTCAAATATTTGATTTTAAGATATGTGATTTGTTTTTTAGTTCATTTTAACATTTTAGTATATATTTTAAAAGGTATTTTACTTATATACACCTCTACATTAGTTGTTAAAAATTTTATATATGTGTTAATATTTTATTATATATTTTAAAAATTTTACTATATATTTTAAAAATTATGTATCAAATTAATTGTCTTGCGTTATCCCTATTATAATTTTAATAAATTTTATGGAAAATTTTATTTACAATATGTTACTATATCAAATTCAAATTTAACATTAAATGTTTGTATTACAAATAATTTGTTAAAAATTGATAAATTTTTAAAATAAAATTGTTTCAATATTAATTTCTTTGAGACCACGATAAAATTAAAAATAAAATAAGAAATAAAGATTTTATTTTTGAAAATAAGTATATGTGCAAATAAATTAAACTAAAAAGTATAATACATATTTTAAAATGAGTATTATTATAACAACTCATTTAACTATTTTCTAACTTATACTAAATATACAACGCATTGTAAGAATTCTTTTGTGATAATTATTTTGACTTTTCATACCCTTAATTTCAAAATATGTGATATACTTTTTTATTTACCTGCAAATATTTTAGTATAGATTTTAAAAGGTATTTAATTTATATATAACTCTATAATAGTTGTTGAAGATTTTTTGGTATAATGTATTGCAAGAATTGTATTATTATAATTTTTTTTTACTTTTTGTGCGTTTCACTTCAGAATATATGATTTATTTTTTTATACGTGAGTCAACACTTTATTATATTTTTTTTTAAAAATTCAATTTACATGTAATTATGCAATAGTTCTATGTATATGATTAATTGCTATGTGTTATGGTATTATGCTTTTCATAAATTTTATGTAAAATTTTATTTATGTGCGTTGTGTAAAAATAATAGTTTACTATATCTAATAATTGTTGAAATTTTTTTTTCCAGTATGATGCATTGCAAGAATAGCATTGTTCTAAAATTTCAAATTATCATAAATCTAAACATCATACATAAAAATTTAAAAATATGTCACAAACAAAATTTAAAGGGCAAGTTTTTTGCACATCGCTCAGGGAAAATTAGTAGTCTACTTATTACTAATTGTCTTATGGAGGATTTGATTGATTTTGCTTTTTCTTTATGTGGGGGAGCAAATCTGGTCGTTGGAGCAAGGAGTGGATGACTGAGAACCACCAAGGTCTTAGGACTAGAAAAATAATGCAATGTCATATTTTTTGTTTTGTTAAAAGCTTTTATACATTCATAGCCTGCTTCTTGCTCAGGTTAATTTTTTTGATTTCATTCAATGTAGTTGGTGTTTGTAGTCTTTGGTTGGTGGATATTTCTTTTGAATCCCTAGAACATTACATGGTTAGAATTTTTTTGATAAAAAAAGCAAACTTAAATTTTCTTATGATTATGAAAACTTTTTTTATAGACATCTTTATTATGATGGTTAGCTCAGCTTGATTTCTACCATTTCATCCAACGTGGTTGGTGTTTGTGGTCTTTGGTTGGTGGATATTTTTCGGGAAATCTCCAAAATATTATATGGCTAAGTTTTTTTTTTTTTTTTTGCTTCCTGATAAAAAATTATCAAAGCTTTGACAAATTCCAAAACATGTCCAATGCAAAGGAGGAAGCATTCCAAATTCTATTCATCTTGAAAATGAGAATCAACAAACTTGGACCAAACATATCAAAAAAAGATGCAACAAATTCTCTATTTTACAAGGACTGCATATATCCATGACTCAAAATGCAGAGCATAGGAGACGAATTCTTTTTTGACTACAAAGATTATAACACATATAAGGTAACTATGTTTGGACTAGATTCTAGTAGCAAGGCACCACCTCAGATCTTCCAAGGCGAACTAGAAACGGAAGAATCAACAAACAATGCAAGCAACATCGTATAAAACCATTATCAACACCTAGGGGTGTTCGTCGGTTTGGATTGGATAAAAATCAGTTTGACAATTTGGAGAAAATTTAATTTTTTTAAAATTTTTTCAAAAAACCAAACCAAACCTAATACGTACTAAAACCAAATTTCTCCAAACCAAATTTAATTCGATTTTGGAGAAATTCGATTTGGAGAAAATGAATTTCTAGAAAAAAATATAATCCATAATTCTGCAAAATAGAAATATAATGAAAATTGCATGTTCAATTGAAATTCTATAAGGGGGAAAAATGGAGAATCCAAAATCACGAGCAAGAAAGAATCTAAATTGTACATGTTTTAGCAGTATGGAGAATCCAAAATCACTAGCAAGAAAGAATCTAAATTGTACATGTTTTAGCAGTAATCTTAGATGGCAAAAGTCACAAAATATCCCACAGTATAACCAAGGGAGCATCGCTAACCCATATACAACCTTTTTGCTACTGCAATACACTGCATTTTTTTTATAGGTTCTAGTGTGAGCAGCCATGAGTATGGCCATTGCCTACCAAAAGACAACAAGATTTCAGTGCCATAATTGAAACAAATGAGTCAAAATGTGAGTTTAAATGCAAGTCAAATGAGCCAAAACAGTGAAAATATACTAGCATACCTTAAAAGCTTTAATATTCAAAGATCAAGAATGGTTGATTCATGAGTATCCTTGTCAAATTCTAATAAAAGAAAACAATCAAATGACAAATTAAAAAGTAATCCTCTTAAAATTTGAATGGATCATAACAAAAGAAAATTATCATTATCCCTTCTTTGAAGAACAACAATATCTTTTTCAACTCAACTGAATATGCTTCATTACGCAACCAATATCTAAAACACATAAGTCATTACACCATCTTAGGAGTTAATGAACTCCTAAATATGTGAAGAATCTGACCTCCCATACTAAGAACAGATTCAGAAGCAACAGTAGAAACATAAACAACCAATATATCACAAGCCATTTTAGCAAGGATGGAAATCTTGGAGCATTTAACTTCCACCATTTTAAAATATTGAACTCATCCTCTCCCTCTTCATTCTCTTCTCCAAGATACTTGTCCAATTCACTTTTGTTATCAATCTCTCATTCTTTCTTGTGCATATTATAATTGTGCCTCCTATCTACCCCCAAAGATTGCCTTTTCAATGATGGAAAACATGAATCTTGTGAATGACTTGGAATTGAAGTTGAGGAGACACTAGAAGATGATGGCAATGGAGATGCAAGAAAATTAGATACTTGGCAAGGACTTAACTCTTCATTCACCTTGTTCCCAAGATCAATATTCTCTAGCTACATTCTTTCAATCGCCCATTTAACATAATCAAAATTATACCAAGGATACAAAATGACTGCATAATTTTTCTGCATTTTCCAATATTTTTTGTATTTTTCTTTCATTCTTTTTGCCATATAACTCAGTTCAACATCGTCACTACCTACCCATGTCCTCAATAATTTTGACTCATCACTGAGTTTATGAACCACTTGATTAGAAGTCATAAATAATGAACCTAAAATCCGTAATGTTAATTCATAAAAATGTTCCAAGAACTTCACAAAACGTAAACTGTTATCCCAATCATCATCACAAGGCAGCCCATCATTCTCAACTAGGTCAATTTTGTAATGGGGATCAAGATCTTCAAATCTTTCAAATGCTTTTGCAAGCGTCAAAGCTGTATCAAGCATCAAATAAATCAAATTCTACCTAGGTGGAACATCGAAACACAACATCCTTTTACTTTCAATTTTTTCCATCTCAACACACTCCTTGAAATTATTTAACCTACTTGGAGATTGTCCTATATATCTAATGGCTCCCTGAACACAAGAAATAGAAGGTAGAATTTCTTTCAAACCATCCGTCACAACAAGATTTATTATGTGAGCCAAACACTTCATATGAAGATATTTTTCCCCAAGCAAATGAGTGCCCCAATTAGAAAACCTTCTCTTCAAGTAGTGATTGTAAGGACATTTGAGATAGCATTATCAATAGTGATTGTAAAGACATTATCGATGCTCCAATCCAGTAAACATTTTTCCACCCCTTTTCCAATAGCCTCACCCTTATGACTATCAATTGGACAAAATTTTTTGTGCAATACCCAATCATCATCTATAAAATAAGCAGTCAAACACATATAATTAATTCTTTGTTTCGAAGTCCATGAATCGGTGGTGAGACTAATTCTTTGGGCCGAATTTTTCAAGAATCTCTTCAATTTTGCTTTCTCTTGCAAATACAGATCATAACAATCTCTTGTAATAGTACTATAGGATGGAATTTGAAAGGATGGACATGCAGTAGACATTAAATGTCTAAACCTGTGCTTTTCTATAAAACTGAAAGGTAGTTCATCCACAATAACCATATATGCACAAGCTGATCTAGTACCATCTTGATTAAATCTCCAACTAACTATAGAACCAACTTTAGAACCCCCACCAGTGATTGAATGTTGTTACTACTTTATTTGAGTTGCATTAGCAGGATTGTTGTGTGGGTTCTTCATGCAACTAGTCATATGGTTCCTTAATGTACTAGTACCATGTGTATAAGAATTCGCCGAATATTCATACTTATAATAGTTGCAAGATGCTTTTCATTCTCTATCATCATTTACGAATTTGGTAAAATGCAACCAAACATCTGAACGAGGCTTCATCGACATTCTTTGCTTCTTCACAATGGAGCTAGAGAAATTTGATCCTTCATGACTTGGGAGATGACTCATATTTTGTGCTTCATTATTTACTTGATCTGATATCCTATTAATACCATTAAAACCTAGAGAAATTAGAGAGAGAAATACCTAAGAGGGGGCTGAATTAGGTATTTGGCTAATTTTTCACAAATATAGTCCTTTTATAATTCTAAGCAAAGAAACAGATTGTATGTGCTTGATTCAATAGAAAAGTAATACAGATAATAGCCAAGTAGTAGAACAATTTAAGAATAAAGAACACAAGTAATTTATAGTGGTTCGATCTCTTCAAGATCTACACCCACTACCTTAAGCCTACACTTAAGGATTTCAAACAATCTACTATATGCTCAAGTTCACAAATTACATAAGAGGCTCACCACACAATGGTTTTACACTCACAACCTCTTTTATTAATTATACAAACAAGGCTCACCCTTCCACAAGGGTTTTATATCTAAAGACAACCTAAAGACCAATCTAATCAAAGGCTCACCCACACAGGGGTTTTACACCACAACCTTGATTAATCTAGTCTATGGCTCACCCTTTCACAAAAGGGTTTTATGTCACAAGATAACCATGCAATGAGCTAGTAGAAAACACAATTTGATAAAGAGAGAAGAGTGTGTAGATGTTACCACTTGGTAGATGTTTACACAATGTTGCTCCTTCACACTTTGATGTCTTTGAAATGATCAATTGAATGCACAATATGAAAGAGAGCTTTAAAGTTTGTTAAAGACTTTTGGAATGCTTAGAGTTCATAAAGATTCAAGACTTAACAAAAAATCTGAAGTTTGTAGCTTTTATAGATGTGAAAATTCAAATGCAACAGCTATAAAACGGCTAGTAAAGGCTAGTAACAGTGAAGTTCGGACGTCCGAACTTTTCCTTATGCGTCCGAACATTCGTCAGAAATTCTCTGAAAAAACAGTAACGCTTATCAGAGAAAGTTTGGACGTCCTAACTTTTTTCTATGCGTCCGAAATTCTCTGGAAGCACAGTAACCATTTCCAAAGTTTGGACATTTAAACTTGCATCCAAACTTATCAAACTTTGTCAAATCTTTTGAAAATCATTGTTAATAATATTGAAAATGCTTTGCATGAATGGACACATCATTTAAGCACATTTAAACACAAAAACCGTTACCAAAACATTTTGATCACACAAAATATTCTTAAGATCATTTAAGATTTCAAAAACATATTTGTTATCACAAAGTTTTTTTAAAATCATTTCAAAAACAAGTTTTGTGCTCTCTCATGCATTCAAATGAATCCAAGGCATACAAGTGTAGAGATTACAGAAAAATATACCTATTTAGCATACTAACTCTACACTCTAAGTCTTCAATGCCTTCAATCATTTTGAACATACTCTTCAATCTTCAATTACTTTTGGCATAGTATAGTTATTCTTTCATTGTGACTCCAAGGCAATAAGACTTCATGCTTCTCAATCCATCAATCCTATCACTCAACATACAAACACATTAGTCCTCATCAATATTTATCATTATTCAAAACTAATATGATTTGCCCTTTAAGGCTAACAATCTCCCCCTTTTTGATGATGACAAACTTTGATGCAAAATGTGATGGATTTAAACAATGTAGTATAAAGAAGCATTGATGTCAAGAATAATTAATAACAATTTAGCACTTTGACATTCAAATGGCTCAATATGAGCCTATGACCCAACCAACCTCCATTTGCCTCCTTCCTTCCAACTAAGATAGAAGATATAGTATTTAAGCATTTAGAAAACTTCTAAGAGAGGTTTTAAAGGTTGTAAAAGTTTAACACTGCTCCTCCTTAGATTATACTCATTTTTCAACAACTTTGAACTTGAAATGCTAAGCATCCAAAATCTAACATATCAAGTCCAAACTTTAAAATAAGTAAAATGAAAGTTGCAAATTTTGTAAATGAGCTTTCTTAAGGTTGTTCAAACATATTATAAGAAATTAAAACATATTTGAATCAAATTGAACAACAAGAGAACATTTTTGGTAACAAAATATGCATGCATCCGAATTTTTAAATCATGCATCCGAACCTTGAAATTTTAAGTCCAAACTTTAAAATATGTGAGATGAAGGCTATAATATTTGAAAATAAGCCTTTCTAAGATTGTTCAAACATGATAGGAAGAATTAAAACAGTTTTCAAGCATTTTAAACAGCAAAAGAATCAGTTTTGGCAAGATAGTTTGGATGCGTCCGAACTTTTTGATTTGCATCAGAACTTCAAGTCCAAACTTATGAACTCTATCCTCACATATTATAATTCTTCCAGTTTAAATTTCAAGTGTATAAATATAATCAAATATGCCAAAAAAATCTCAGTGTATCACATACTCATATATATAACATATATTGCAAAAGCACATACATTTGCATATTTTTGTAGCACACACACAGAAAGCACACACAGCAGTAATAAAAAAATTTTAAAAAATTCACACTTGCACACATTTTGTCATCAACATTTCTTCTCCCCCTTTTGTCATCAATCAAGGATGGGAAGATGAAAATGAGACTGACAAAGTTACTAAAGGAAGCTCTCAACTCTAAGGTTTCATCATTGAGCTTCATAAAAAAAGAAACTATTACATAGGCCATATTAAAGACTAATGATAAAGTTCAAAAAGTTAAAGTGCAAAAATAGAGAAAGAACAGAAAACAACTAGTAAATGTTCATAATAAGTAAAAACAGTAAATGAAGATGAGAGTGAATATGTGCTTAGTCTTTGGATGTTGATGGAGAGTCCTTTCTCAGTTTCTTTTTGACAGCAACATGTTTGACTCTTCCATGGCCAAATGCTGGATCAGATGGAGTCACTATTTCAGCTCTTGCAATTTGACTTCCCTCTTGACTGACTCCAGTTTGCTGCAATCCTTGATTTCCTCCTTGAGTCTCTATGACTTGCTCATTTCCATTCCCTTGATCACCATCATCATCTTCATCATCACTGTCACTGCCTTCTTCACTTTTCTTGCTATCTTCATCATGCTCATCATCCTTTTCCTCTTGTGTTCTAGAAGGCCTTTCACCACTTTGAGGAGTTCTTGTCAATAATTCCTCAATGTACTTGACTCTATTCTCCAAACTATCCAGTTTTCCAAGAACCATAGGAGCAAATGTTTCAAAGAATTTATACATTTTCTCCATTTCTTTCATGTGGTTGTTTAGTGCTTCTTGAATATTGTTTTCTCTTGAAATCTCTTCAGCACTGGTACCTTCTCCAGCAAAAGGATGTGATTGTGAAATTGGCTCTTTTTCAAAGAGTCTTCTTTTGGAGGGAGGTTACTCCCCCTCACTTGTTGACTCATGCCTTTTTTTAGTCTTCATTTCTCTTGCCCATGTTTCTACCTCATCATCTTCTTCTTCTTCTTCTTCAGTTTCCTCTGCTTCAACTCTTCTTGGAGGAGTCTCTCTTTTAGTTCTCCATACTCCCTCATCATCCAAGGTCAATTGCATTCTTTTGAGAGAGTCATTTGTATAAATCTGACCTCTTTTAAAATTCAGTCCTATAGCAGGAAGTTTGACTTGAAAGTGTTTGAAGATTCTAGTCAAAAGTCTTCCATATCTAGTCAAAAGTCTTCCATATGGTAAAGCCTTGTTATCAGTCTTTCTAGCCCCAAACATATGCTTCAATGCTATATATCCAAAGTTTAATCTTTTATGCTCATGCAAAGCCAACATAATCACCATATGGATGATTCCCACAAATGTTTTGTGTCCAAAGTTAGGAATAATCATGGTAGTTATCATATGATGCATAAATCTTCCCCAAGCATCCAAGGCTTTGATTTCTCTTTCCTTAACTGTCCTAAACTCTCTGCCATTTGTAAATGCCTCTTCAAATCTAGCATTAGTGAACAATTATCTTTCATAGCATTGTTGTCCCATAGAATAATATTTTGCACCAACATCACTCACTCCACAGATTCTATTCACCAATGCATCATTAAATTCAAAATCTATTTGAGATACTCTAGAGGAATACCATTGATTAACATCTTCTCCTTCATATTCTATTCTTTCTTCTCTCCGATTAGCATAGAATTCATATACAAGAGAAAAATAATATTCTTCATCAATATTCAACAGATTACCCCAGTCAATATCACCAAATAAAGATAGGACATTACCCATATTGGTGAGCTTTTCAAATTCAACTCTGTTTCCAGGGATTATTTTCCTTGATTTCTTGTTCCAATTTTCAAATTCTGATGCAGCTTTAATTGAGACGAACTTGTCTGCACCAGAGGATGATTGAGGAACCCTAATTCTTCTTGGTTCATGGTGAGTTCATCCTTCTTCATTGACCTTTGCCTTCCCTTTTCCTTTTTCAACATTGGCTCCTTTTGTTCTCGCCATTTTGATTCTCTAACAGAAAAACAGTGAGTTTTGAGAGGTATTTAGGGTTAGGAATTCAAAAATCCAAGTGTTTTGATGTGAAAATGGTGAAATTACAGAGGTATTTATGTTTGGACGCGAGTGGGTAGAGAGAAATTTTGAAAAGAAGAGAGTTCGGATGTTAAATTATGTGAGTAACGGCTAGTCTGATTCTTAAAAACCGCTGTAACCGCAAAGTTCGGATACCAAACTTTTTGGTCTGCGTCCGAACATGTGTCCAAACTTCTCTGTTTCTCCAGTTTTAGAAAGTTCGGACGTCCAAACTTTCTGTCATGCGTCCGAACTTTTCTGTCCAGAATTTTCTGTCAAAGTTTGGACGTTCCATTTTCACTCAATGCATCCAAATTTTCCTGCTTTTGTCACACTTAAACAAATATATTAGTAATTGAATTTTTCAATTCCTAAAAGCCTTCTTAAATGATTAAACCTTTCCTCAGCCAAAGACTTTGTGAATATATCAGCAATTTGATCATTTGTATTTATATACTCTAAACATATGTCCTTTTTAGCAACATGATCATGAATGAAATGATGCTTAATTTCTATATGTTTTGTCCTAAAATTTTGAATGGGATTTATGCTCAAATTGATATCACTAGTATTATCACATATTATAGGTACACAATTGAATTAAAGACCACAATCAAGTAAGATATGCTGCATCCATAATAATTGAGCACAACAACTACCAGCAGCTATGTATTCAGCTTCAGCAGTGGACAATGACACACAAACTTGCTTTTTACTATACCAAGACACAAGACAACTACCAAGAATTGACAATGACCGCTTGTACTTTTACGTTCAACTTTGCACCCAGCATAGTCAACATCTAAATATCCAATAAGTTCAAAAGATGAAGATTTTGAAAACCAAAGACCATAGTCATATGTATCAATCAAATAACGAAAATACGTTTGACAGAAATTAGATGATATTCTTTAGGACAAGATTGAAATCTAGCACATAAAAACCCAGCAAACATAATATCTGGTCTACTTGCTGTGAGATAGAGTAAGCTTCCAATCATACCTCTATAGGATTTCTCATCAACATTTTTACCTTTTTCATCTTTGTCAAGTTTAGTTGATGAACTCATTGGAGTACCTATTCCTTTTGCTTGATCCATTCCAAATCTTTTTAAAAGCTCCTTAGTATACTTTGCTTGATTTATGAAGACTCTATCCTTGGTTTGCTTAATTTGCAGCCCAAGAAAGAAATTCAATTCTCCCGTCATCCTCATTTCAAACTCATTTTGCATAGATTTGGCAAATTCTTCACAAAGAAATGTGTTAGTAGCACCAAAAATAATATCATCAACATAAATTTGCACAAGTAAAATATCATTGTTAGTGGATGTTTTTATAAACAGAGTTGTATCCACTTTTCCTTTTACAAAACCTTTTGAAAGAAAAAATCCACTCAATCTATCATACCAAGCTCTTGGGGCTTGTTTCAACCCATATAGAGCTTTGGTTAACTTAAAGACATGATTTGGAAATTTTTCATGAATAAAACCTGGATGTTGTTCTACATATACCTCTTCTTCAATAAAACCATTTAGAAATGCACTTTTGACTTACATTTGAAAGAGCTTAAATCCTTTAAAATAGGTAAATGCCAAAAGTATCCTTATGGATTCCAACCTAACTACTGGAGCAAACGTTTCATCTTAGTCAATGCCTTCTTCTTGGTTGAAGCCTTGAGCAACAAGTCTAGCTTTATTTCTAACAACTTCTCCTAGTTCATTTAACTTATTTCTAAAAACCCATTTTGTACCAATAATTGAATGATTATTAGGTTTAGGAACAAGAGTCCAAACTTTATTTCTTTCAAACTGATTCAATTCTTCTTGCATTGCAACAATCCAAAAATCATCACTCAATGCATCATCAATATTTTTAGGTTCAATATGAGATAAAAGGGCAAAATTATCGATAAAGTACCGCCTTGTTTTAACTCCTTGGGAGACATCACCAATGATTTGCTCCTTAGGATGGCCTCTTGCATATGTTAGATCCTTTGAAAACTCTTGATCATTTCTTAGTTGACTATCTTGTTCTTGTTCCATTAATTCTTCTTCCTTGGCATGTTCTTCCAATGTGGGTACTTGATGATGAGTTTGATTTTCAATCATTGAGGGACCTATATCATCTTCATTTCTTCTTTGAAGGTAAATGTTAGATTCATCAAAAGTTACATGTATGGTTTCTTCAACACATAATGTTCTTTTGTTATAAACTCTATATGCCTTTTTATTTGATGAATACCCAAGAAATACTCCTTCATCTGATTTTCTATCAAATTTACCCAGATTATCACTAGTATTTAAAATAAAACATTTACAGCCAAACACTTTAAAATAAACAATTGAAGGAGTTTTATGAAATAAAAGTTAAAAAGGTGTTTTTCTTATAAAAGGTCTTAGTAAAACTCTATTCATTACATAGCAAACAGTATTTACAGCTTCAGCCCAAAAGTATTTTGGCAAGGAATTTTCACAAAGCATTGATCTAGCCATCTTTTGTAAAGTTTTATTTTTCTTTTCAACAACACCATTTTGTTGAGGTGTTTTAGCAGCTGAGAAACTGTGAGTAATTCCATTTTCATCACAAAATTTTGTAAAATCTTGATTGCAAAATTCTCTTCCATTGTCACTTCCAATAGAAATCAGTTTATATTCAAGAGATGTTTGAACCTTTTTGAAAAGTTTTGCAAATTCATGAAATGTTTCATCCTTTTGAGCTAAGAGGAGTACCCAAGTAAATCAAGAAAAATCATCTACAATCACATAAGCATATCTTTTACCACCAAGACTAGTGGTCCTCATTGGTCCAAATAAATTCATATGAACTAGTTCAAGGGGTTTTGAAGTGGAGACCATTTTCTTTGGTTTAAAAGATGTTTTTGATTGTTTTACATATTGACAAACATCACAAAGACGAGTTTTATCAAAATGCATTTTGGGTAATCCTCTAACTAGCACTTGTGTAGAAAGTTTATTCAATAAATCCATGCTTACATGTCCTAATCTTCTATGCCATAAAAATCCATCATTATCATGAATAGCAAGACATTTTATATCATTAGTGATAAGTTCATCTAGATATAACACATAGACATTATCAACTCTTTTAGCAATAAAAATGGTTTTGCTACTTTCACTATAAAAAATGGTACAAGTATCACATTTAAATTCTACTTTACATCCATTGTCACATAATTGACTAATGCTAAGTAGATTATACTTCAAACCATCAATAAGTAATACTTGCTTAATAAGTGGGAAGGAACCTTTACCAATGTTACATATTCCAAGTATTTTTCCTTTCTTCTTATCTCCAAATGTGACAAAGCCTTCACCTGTTGCTTGAAGCTCACTAACAAGTGAGGCATTCCCAGTCATATGTCTCGAACACCCACTGTCAAGAAACCATTTTGTGTCACTTGATCTAGAAGCAAATTGAACCTACACCAAATTGGAAAGAGTGATTTTTGGTACCCATATTTTCTTGGTTCCAAGGGGGTTAGTGAAAGTTCCTTTGACTTTCCAAACAGTCTTAACACCATTTTCTATCTTTCTTTTTATAAAACATTTAGACACCTTGTGTCCAACCTTGCCACAATATGTGCAACAAATATGAGACTTAGAATTAAAAGTTTCTTTAACAAAAGTGTTTTTATATTTTGAAACATAGTTATCATGAGTAAAACCAAGATCATGTTTTGCAAATGAAGACCTTTGATAACCAAGTAATTTATTTAGATTTTCTCTTCCATTTGTAAATTTTTCAATGCATGAAGTTAGATCATTAACTTTTCTTTTTAAAATCTCATGATCACTAAGCAATTTCTCAAGAGAAATGACTTTTATGCAAAACTTATTATTTTTAGAAGATATGCTTTGTATGGTTGCATTTAAAACTTCTTTTTCATTATTAAGACAATTTATGGTCTCGAGAAGTTTATCATTTTCAACACATAATTTTGAATTCTCATTTGATAAATCATTGATTTTGCATTTCATTTCTTTATTTCTTTTTTAAGCCTTTTTCAATTCTTCATACATCTCTATAAGTAATTCACTAGGATCAATATCATCATCATAAAGATTAGAAATGGAGGGAGAAGGTTGTACCTCATCATCAATTACCATAAAGCATATGTTGGCCTTTCCTTCACTGTCATCTTCACTTTCTTGTTGATCCCACGTTCCAGTAAGTCCTTTTCCTTTCTTGACAGATTTCTTTTTGTTCTTGTTGTCTCTTTCCCTTTCCAAGACTCTGGGACAATCTGCGACAAGATATTATGTACTCTTGCATTCAAAACATTGAGGTTTGAAGGAGGAAGTCTGTCCACTCTTCTTGGTTGGCTTTCTTCCCTTTTTGAGAAACTCCTTTTTGTAGAATCTCTTGAACTTCCTAACTACCATGGCAATTTCCTCCTTTCCACTGTTACCATCTTCTTCTTCAGTTGAAGATTCTTCTTGTTCACTCAAGTGATTTGAAGTCTTGAGTACCACTCCTTTTCTTCATCTTCTTTGTCATTTAATCTTTTCATCTTCATTTCATGTGTGAGCAGAGATCCAATAAGTTCTTCAAGTGGAAGAGTTTATAAGTCCTAGGACTCCTCAATAGCAAGTGTCTTTGGCTGCCAAGATTTTGGTAGAGCATCCAAAATCTTCCTGTTTTTTTCTCCAATAGTATAGCTCTTTCCATAAGCTTTCAATCCATTGAAAATGTTAGTAAATCTTGTAAACATATCACTAACATTCTCACCTTGTTTCATGGTAAATAGTTCATAGTCTCTAACAAGCATGGCAAGTTTAGATTCTTTAACTTGGTTTGTACCCTCATGAGTTATTTGAAGTAATCTCCACATATCATGAGCAGTATCACAACCCAACTCTATTATATTCAGTTACATCTAAAGCACAACTTAATATGTTCATGGCCTGATAATTTAATGTCATTTTCTTTGAATCATGTTCATCAAATTCATCTGTAGATTTAGGTTCTGAGGTTACTTCATCAGCTCTCATTTTCATAGGAATATAAGGACCGTTTTCAACAATATTCCACAAATCAAAATTGATAGAACAAATATATATCTTAACTCTAGATTTCCAAAAGGTATAGTTTGTTCCATCAAACAAAGGTGGTCTATTTGTGGAAGACCCTTCTAGGTAAGGTAAGTTTGAAATATTAGCCATAAGATCTTTAACTTCTAGGTTGTGAAACCACACAAGAAGTCCTTGCTATGATACCAATGGAAATACCTAAGAGGGGGGGTGAATTAGGTATTTGGCTAATTTTCAACAATATAGTCCTTTTATAATTCTAAGCAAAGAAACAGATTGTATGTGCTTGATTCAATAGAAAAGTAATACAGATAATTGCCAAGTAGTAGAACAATTTAAGAATAAATAACACAAGCAATTTATAGTGGTTCGATCTCTTCAAGATCTACACCCACTACCTTAAGCCTACACTTAAGGATTTCAAACAATCTACTATATGCTCAAGTTCACAAATTACATAAGAGGCTCACCACACAATAGTTTTACACTCACAGCCTCTTTTAGTAATTATACAAACAAGGCTCACCCTTCCACAAGGGTTTTATATCTAAAGACAACATAAAGACCAATCTAATCAAAGGCTCACCCACACACGGGTTTTACGCCACAACCTTGATTAATCTAGTCTATGGCTCACCCTTCCACAAAAGGGTTTTATGTCACAAGATAACCTTGCAATGAGCTAATAGAAAACACAATTTGATAAAGAGAGAAGAGTGTGTAGATATTACCACTTGTTGGTAGATGTTTACACAATGTTGCACCTTCACACTTTGATGACTTTGAAATGATCAATTGAATGCACAAGATGAAAGAAAGCTTTAAAGTTTGCTAAAGACTTTTGGAATGCTTAGAGTTCATAAAGATTCAAGACTTAACAAAAAATCTGAAGTTTGTAGCTTTTATAAATCTGAAAATTCAAATGCAACAGCTATAAAACGGCTAGTAACAGCTAGTAACAGTGAACTTCGGACGTTTGAACTTTCTGTTATGCGCCCGAACTTGCGTCCGAACTTTACTGTGCCAAGCTGTATGGAAAAGTTCGGACGTCCGAACTTTTCCTTATGCGTCCAAACATTCGTCCGAAATTCTCTGGAAAAATAGTAATCATGCTTATCAGAGAAAGTTTGGACGTCCGAACTTTTCTCCTTGCGTCCGAAATTCTCTGGAAGCACAGTAACCATTTCCAAATTTTTGACGTCCAAACTTGCATCCAAACTTATCAAACTTTGTCAAATCTTTTGAAAATCATTGTTAATAATATTGAAAATGTTTTGCATGAATGGACACATCATTTAAGCACATTTAAACACAAAAACCGTTACCAAAACATTTTGATCACACAAAATATTCTTAAGATCATTTAAGATTTCAAAAACATATTTGTTATCACAAAGTTTATTTAAAATCATTTCAAAAACAAGTTTTGTGCTCTCTCATGCATTCAAATGAATCCAAGGCATACAAGTGTAAAGATTACAGAAAAATATACCTATTTAGCATACTAACTCTACACTCTAAGTCTTCAATGCCTTCAATCATTTTGAACATACTCTTCAATCTTCAATTACTTTTGGCATAGTAGAGTTGTTCTTTCATTGTGACTCCAAGGCAATAAGACTTCATGCTTCTCAATCCATCAATCCTATCACTCAACATACAAACACATTAGTCCTCATCAATATTTGTCATTATTTAGAACTAATATGATTTGCCCTTTAAGGCCAACAGAGAGTATAATAAAAATGTAATATTGATATATATATTAAAAACTACTAGAATAACCATATATTTACTACAACTAACAAAATTTGGTCAATGACATTGTAATCAACCACATTAAGCAAAATAGAAATAAAATACTCAAAACCCAACTTTTTATACTTTCATAACCCAAATAAATCAAAATACAAAGAAATTACCAAATAATCTGTAAAATGCCCAAGACTTAAGTTCAATGGAAAAATGTATTACCGAAAGAAATTGAACAATTTCTCTGACTAGATTTTCATCATGTACCATAAACCTTGAGTAGGTTCTCAGCATTTAAACAAGAAATGCACAATCATAAATATCCTGCCATTTTATGAGTTGCCTAAGTTTGACCTTTTTTCAACTAAAAGTTTTACCTATATAGCAGCTTTGACGTTTGATTTCTTCATTTTGAACAAGTAGATTATAATAGGTTGGTCAAGATCTCTGCATAGAGAGGAAGAAACAAACTAAGACAAATTCATAGGCAAATAATTTACTTTTCATCCCAAAACATTAAATTGTTATTCCTAATTTAATATGGGGTGACCAATACTAGGTAAAATCTAACAGTCTGTTTTATATTCAAAGGCAAATAATGTTTCTAATAATTAAAAGCAAGAACAGGACAGACATCTAAGCCAAATGTTAGGGCACATGCACAATAACAGATATAAATTATTATCATATATAAATCTCAAAATTTTTAGGCCTCGCATGCTAGAGATCCACAAATATAACTCATACCTATCCTAAAAAATTCACTTGTATAATGATGCGTGAATTTTCAATTATGCGTGTTCGTCTTGATTGACAGCATTGATTATTCTAAAGAACCAAATCAAAGGCATAGGAATAGGAGGTGAGGGATGAGTTAGATTCATAATAGAGATCTTTATGGATCTGGGACTAGAAAAAAGCAGAGGATGACTGCAGGAAAGCGAGACGACAAAGAAGCAATAATCAGCAAAGCTTACGAAGCTTACAAACATACATGGGGATGCAAACTAGCAGTAGCAGCTAACAAGTGGAAGAGGGAGTCACAGCGCCGCCTCCATTTGAAGTTTCTCTACAAAAATCTAAATCTACAGAGAAAAGAAAATCCTACTGATGCTTATTGAAGTTTAAACAATTATTTTGACTGAAAGTCAACTCAAAAATTCAGTTTTTGATTTGGTTCGGGATGGAAAATTGCCAACCCAAAACCCAAGCCAAAATTTTATTTGGAAACAATACCCCAAATTAAATTGGTTTTTTTGGAGAAATCCGAACCGAAAATCGAATTAAACTTTGGTTTGGTTCGGTTATTTAGGTTTCTCCAAATTGTAATAATCCTATCAGCAACCTCATGCTTCAACGTAAAATTACATCAACAATGAAGCCAAAAAAACTTACTCAGGTCTTACTGTCTTAGCAACAATAGTGACCAACATTTATATTTCTCTACCATTGCATTATGTTTTTGTACATTTATTTAGGAATAACTAATGATCAGTATTATTCCATCTTCATTTTATCATACAACATATACTCTATTACAAAACATAATACAAACTAAATCACAAAATTCCCCGTGCATCAGCGTGCTTACTAGTATATATATTAAAGGAGAATGTGGGTGCTATTTCAATTTGACTTTGTCTTTTTCTTGGGTGCAAATTGGACCCTTCAATTGTTGATGAAAGATTGAGATTTGATTGATGATGGGAATTGGAAAAGCAAAGCTTTGTCGTTTTCTTCTATGAGATTCAATTTGAATCTCAATCGTTGGTTGTCAAGCTTGGATGATCAAGATTACCCAAAACCCTTTGACGCATTATGGTCAAATATTTTTTGTGGCTGGAATTTGAACCTCAATCGTGGGTTGAGAATCTGTTAACAAGTGTAGATTTGTATTTATTATGAGCCTTATAGATTAATTTGAATACACTGTATGTACAATTGTTCGTGAAAAAATAAATCCCAAATAAATGTATCAAAACAGTGTAAAAATATAGTGAAACTAATTTATACTAACAAAATGCAACGTATATTTTTAAGCATGTATAATATTATTGCAATAATAGAACCAAATATGGTAAATAATACTCTATATATATAGCTTTGTACAATTGTTCAAGAAAAAATAAATTCTACATAAATGTATCAAAAAGAATATACATTTATTATTATAATCAAATTCGTCTATAAGCTTTATAATGAATGGTTTTATTATTGCAATAGTATATTAGACTGATTTGGCTCTATTACATATATAATGATATACAATCTTGTGAGAATCTCTATATAACTTAATGGTTTTGATTCATTTTATTGATTTTTGCCTTTTCATTTGTATCTTACAAAGTACAATTTTGTCAATCCCTAAGCCGGTTAAATGGTTAAAATTCAAATGGTACAACTGCTATTCTCTCAGGTTGCAGAAAAACATTTAGAGAGATAATATAAAAATTACAATTGGGACCAATTAAGTTTCATATTGCTTCACAAATAATATTCATAAAAAACAAAACTACTGCTACAACTTCCAGAACGTTCAATGCAAGTAGAACAAATTGCATTGATAATAATCCTTTATAGCTTTGATTTTCAGTTTCTTTCCAGCATTTCCATTTTCCTTTGCTAGGATTTTTTTAGTTAGCAGACTATTCTGCAGTTTCTTTCTATGTTGTTCAAGAAATTTTGTCTTTTTTTTTTGTTCTGCATGTTTGATGAATAAGAACTTTGGTAGCATATGTTTCTGCAATCTTCTTCTTTTGATCACATTGTTTGAAATCTTGGTTTTCTTCTCATCAATAAGTGTTGTAGTTCAATTTTGTAGTGATCAGGAATCTTTCTTCCACTTCTATGACAAAGTATATATTTCTACAATCTTCTTCTTTTGATGACACTTTGAAAATTTGCTATTATTGTTGTTAGTAAGTTTTGTCGTTGATCTTTCTTGATGTTTTGTGATAATGTAGTTCTTTATTTTCATCTGGCTTATCTTCTATTTTACTCTTTTAAGATTGCATCTCTTGTTATTTATACTGACACTGTTGCTGAAAATAGAATTAGAAAGCTTTTACCTTTTAGTTTCATCTTTGTTTCCATTAATTTGATAGTATAGCATCTGTTTCTACAATCTTGTTCTTTGATCACAATGTTTGAAATATTGGTACTTTCCTTCTCATTAAGTTTGCAATTCAATTTTGTATTGATCAGGAGTCTTCATTGCTGTTCTATGACAGTATGGTTCTTTACTTTGATCTTGTTTATGTTTTGTGTTTTACTTTTAAGCTTGCATCTCCTCTTCTTTGCTCTAACACTTTTGCTCAAAAGAGAATCAAAAAGACTTTATCTTTGAGATTTCATCTCTGTTTCATCTACTATGACAATGTTTATGTTGTGTGTTTTCCTTTTAAGATTGCATCTGTTGTTGTTAGGTTTGACATTGTTGCTCAGACTAGAATGACAAAGTTTTTATCTTTCAGTTTTAATCTTTCTTTCCTTGTGCATCTTTGACGGGTAAGAGTTTTGGTAATGTATGGTTATTCCTTGCTCTAGCTTTAATCACATGTTTGAAATGTCGCTGTTGTTTCCATCATTAAGTTTCACAGTTTATTTTTGTGATGATCGTGAATCATTTTTATGCTTCTATCATATTGTTCTTCCTTATTTCAGTTGTTCATGCATTATGATGAACGCTGCTCTTTGTGTTTTACTAAAGCTAACTTTCTTGGGTTTAATAAACTAGAACAACTTAGCTTTGCTATGCAGGCAAGCAAGATGATGCTCTGTCAATGAGGAGATATTTGTTTTTGTAGTTAATTGTGAACTTCAGGTTTGGTTGATATTTGGTTTTCTATTCTAAATAACCTTATTCGACTAAACAGTTAATACATTTGTTGTTTCAATATTCTCACAATGATTTTTCTGTTGGTTAAATTCGTTCGAGCGTATTAGTGGTTCATTTCTTTGAGAGTATTATGATGCAATCTTTATATATATAACTCAATTGTACTTTGCTATGCAGGCAAGCAAGACGATGCTCTGTCAATGAGGAGATATTTATTTTTGCAGTTAACTGTGAACTTCAGGTTTGGTTGATATTTGGTTTTCTATTCTAAATAATCTTATTTGACTAAACAGTTAATACATTTGTTGTTTCAATATTCTCACAATGAGTTTTCTGTTGGTTAAATTCGTTCGAGCGTATTAGTGGTTCATTTGTTTGAGAGTATTATGATGCAATCTTTATATATATAACTCAATTGTACTTTTGTTGTACTATATTCCCGGAAAGAGTTTTGTGTTGGTTAAATTTATGTTATTCAGATCAAACATAAGAACAATGTGTTCTTGGCTCAAAGCATTTGGTATTCCTTATTCCTTTCTGCTTCAGTTCAAAAGGCTTGGCTATCTGCTGTTTAAGGTAAGATAAATATATCTGATTAATTTAGTCATTAATTTCAAATCTGCATGCTATACAATAATGCATGTAAGGTGTGTACAGTATAAGTTTTCTTTTCTATTTTTTCTCCTTTTTCTATCTCGCCAATTTGTGTCTCTATCTATATGTTATACAAGATTCAATGTCCCCATCTCAACCAGTTTTTAACATGTATAAGAATAATGGTAAGGTATTTTTTTTCCTATTTTTATCTTTCAAGTACATGAATATATGTGAAATCTGATAAAGAATTTCATACCTAAAGTAAAATTGTATAGTAAACAAAATCACAGAAGTTAGCCAAAAATTAAACATTTCCAAACTGAGTTCAAGAAAGCAGAAAAAGAAGACCAATTTCATTTAGAATTTCAAACTTTGATGTACAAGAAGAAGAAAGGCGTGGTCGCATAGTTTGTTCAGGAAAGAGTGATGAGGCATTCGAACATAGATTGAGACATGGTGTAAATTGCAACGGTGTTAAAAGAAAAAAATCTACAGATGAAGATGTAATATCCTTGAGAGACGCAGACTGCTGTAGTTTTGTTAGTGACTATCAAAGTCATTCACAATTGGTGAAAGAACAACTAGTTGCCTCTTTACACAATCTAATCAGAGTTGTTTGTACAAAGGTAATACAAAGTTGATAATACTTCTATAGCTTTAGCTTATTATTAATTCTTACACTATTCCTTGTCATTTCTTTGTAGAAGGTGAGCATTTTTGTGATCATGTAGGTGGAACACATAAGTCATGTTTTGAGTCCTGAAAATGATAGCAGCCAAAAGAAAAACTATCCTTCTTATCTCTTAACATCATCGAATAGTCATAGGCAAGGCCATCAGAATACAAGTGAAGTGCTTCAACAAGCCATAACAAAAAAATGTCATAGAATGTGCTTAGACAGTTAATCAATCCAAAATAGATGTTGAGAAAAATCAAAATGTTGGATGTGGTGTTCTAAATGAATGTCTCCATGAAACAAACAGTGAAACAACAACTGAACTTCAAAATGTACAAAATGTTGAACTTTTCATCTTTTCAGAAAGGTACAATATACTTTAGTAACCTTCATTTGTTAATTTTCACTGAACACATACAATTGTTAAACACAACAAAACTTTTTAAGCTTTAGTTTTATATAGATGTTGAACTTGCTGTAAACAAACATCACAATCAACGCATAGGTTCACTGTTTGAAGAAATTACAACATTAAACGTTATGCAATTTGTTGACATAGTCAACGGAAGCAATGTAAATGTATAGCATAATCAAAATGTTTTTTTGCAGTGTCCTCTCTCAAGTTAACTCAAACGTTTAGATGTAGGTAACAACGGGACCTATTATGCCTTATGTGTTGAAGTTTAATGAATTCATTCTACTTACATATAACAAAGTTAATACCTTTCTCTTGTCATGATATAGATTCTGCAAACTCAATCAAAACAAGCAGACATAATTATTCAACCCATGTAAATAGAAATCAATTAGGTGAATATGATATCTATATAATGACTTATATCATGAAAAAGTTGTACTATATTTACTTCATACATACATCTGAAATGTTTAATGGAAGGTCTCAATACAATAATATCTTATTCAAGATTCGCTTCCTATTCTGCTTACACTACAACATACTAATAAAACAAAAACAACACTATATAATCAACAGCTAAAATTTAATATAAACATATGTAAAACACGCCGCAAATAAAGAACATAATACAAATCCAAAGACAATCATAATAATCTCATCTCAAAAATAGTTTTAAAAAAAGAACCCATACCAAAGAGCAGCCCATCGGAAATGAACGCATTAAGCCCACCTGACCTTGAAAACATATTACATAAACAAACAAACAAAAGAGGAAAAAACAATAAGCCCAATCAAAAGCCCAAAGTAATGACCCTTTTTTTTTTTTTTTTTGCAACCCAAAGGTCATACAAACAAACATGTGAGTGCCCTAGAAACAAATACTACACATATTATCTTTGCCACCTTCTTCATCAAACCATCCTTACTTGTAACCGTAAGCAGCAGAGAACAAATATACAACCAACCTTGACAATAAATACAAGTAAACTATTTTGTATATATGAACACAAAACAATCAACCAATTCATCAATCCATGTATCTATTTCTACTGCACACTAACATTAATCATTCACAGGTAACACCAAAAACGCCACTGCATTCCAGCGACAAATCTTGACATCAATTATTGCTCAAATCACAGCCACAATAGTGTCAAACATTCTCCTTTACGAAATCAATCCACAGTCTCCATCATATTTTCCATCCCCTGATGTAACAACACTGTTGGGATATAGAGTACGGAAGCGAGATAAATTCAACCAAAGATTATGAGAAATTAAGAATGATAATAAAAATGACACCAAAAATTTTTAGGTGGAAAAATCCTCTGTAAATAGAGGCAAAAAACCACCGGCGAGAGAGTCAAAATTTCTACTTTAAATTTGTGAAGAGTACAAAATATTTTCTATAGACTATGAAGATTAGTCTAAATAAACATTCTCTACAGAGGAAGAATATCCAAAATAAAATGTAGAGAAATATAAAGAAAATATAGGATGGATGAAGTTTGCTGTTTGCTTTGCTTCGCTCGGCTCTCTTGAATTTCTGAGGTGCAGGAGTTGCCTATTTATAGGCAACTCCCGCACATTGAGAGAAAACTTCAGCCGGCAGTCTTGGTGGGGAGGAATTTGGCAGCAACCATGATGAGCCGCAGAAAATGACTGAAGCAGTAGCAGCCGAAATCTCTGAAGTGCAAAGAGTTTGGCAAGCCTCAATTGTTGACTAATTCAAAGGAGAAAGGTGAGCAGCCCACAAATCTCCACCTTGATCACCTTTGGAAATACTCTCTCGCCATGAAGCCTTATTCAATTTTGAATGATACCAGCTAAGTCCAAGCAATGATCGAACTTAGCGGTTGGAAGTGGTTTGGTTAACATGTCTGCAGGATTTTCAGCTGTGTGAATTTTCTCGACTGTAATATCTCCTGCAGAAATAATATCTCGGATAAAATGGTGCTTAATATCAATATGCTTGGTTTTTGAGTGATGCTTGCTGTTTCTGGTCAAGTGAACAGCACTCTGACTGTCGCAGAACACAACAAGAATGTCTTGTTGTAGACCAAGTTCACTTACCAAGCCTCGGAGCCAAATAGCCTCTTTCACTCCTTCAGTTGCAGCAATATACTCTGCTTCAGTGGTGGACAAAGCAGCGATGGCTTGAAGTGATGAATACCAACTGATAGCAGAACCACAAAGTGTAAAAATATAAGATGAAAGTGACCTTCTCCGATCTAAATCACCACCGTAGTCAGCGTCAACATAACCAACTACGCCTCCGGGATCAGCTCTTTGTCTATCAAATACCAAACCAATATCGGAAGAACCCTTCAAATAGCGAAATACCCATTTGACAGCTTCCCAATGTTGTTTGCCTGGATTATGCATGAATCTGCTGACAACGCTAACGGCATAAGCTAAATCAGGCCTGGTACATACCATAGCATACATGAGGCTTCCAACTGCATTTGAGTACGGGACATGTGACATGCGTCTCTTGTCCTCCTCTGATTGAGGACACTGCTCAGGTGACAATTTGAAATGAGCAGCTAACGGAGTACTAACAGCTTTGCAATCCTGCATTCCAAATCTGTCAAGCATCTTCATAACATACTTCTTTTGTGATAAGAAAAGTTTACCGACTTGACGATTCCTGTTAATCTCCATTCCAAGAATCTTCTTGGCAGGACCTAAATCTTTCATATCAAATTCACTACTGAGCTGGGCCTTTAACCTGTTGACAAGGTATTTATCTCTTGCAGCAATCAACATATCATCAACATAGAGTAATAAGTATATGAATGACCCATCAGATATCTTCTGAAAATAGACGCAATTATCATAACTACTTCTGGAGTAGCCATGTTCAACCATGAAAGAATCAAACCTCTTATACCATTGTCTTGGTGATTGCTTCAAACCATAAAGAGACCTTTTGAGGCGACATACATGATCCTCCTTTCCAGGAATAACAAACCCCTCCGGCTGTTGGATATAAATCTCTTCCTCAAGATTACCATGAAGAAAAGCTGTTTTCACATCTAACTGTTCCAGCTCCAAATCATACAAGGCAACCAAAGCAAGTAATATACGAATTGAAGTATGACGAACAACAGGAGAAAATACTTCATTAAAGTCAATACCTTCCTGTTGATCAAAACCTCTGACAACAAATCTTGCTTGTACCTTGCATTCTCAACACCGGTGATGCCTTCTTTTCTCTTAAAGATCCACTTGCAGCTAATGACTCGTTTGCCTTCTGGCAATATCACCAGATCCCAAGTTTCATTATTATGAAGACTCTCGACCTCTTCTTGCATTGCAGCAATCCATTTTGTTGAATCATCACTAGAGATTGCTTCAGAATAATTTCTTGGTTCATCATTGTCTCCTATCTCTTGTGCAGCAGCTAATGCATATGCAATGTTGACAGATTCTGCAACTAGTCTTTGAGTCGGCTTTCTCGGTCTCTGTGCAGGAAGTTCCTGAGCCATGGACCACGATTGTGGCAAACCTCGTCGTTGTGGTGGATGTGGCTGTTGTGGACTCCTGTGTTCAGTGATATCATCAATTGTTGTGGTTTGATCATGTTCAGTTGTAGAGGAATTAGAAATATCTTCCTTCAAAACGGGATCTTCAACCTCAAACTCCACCTTCTTTGGAACATTCTCCTGATCACCTATATCAACAGTATTCTTCCCAGAAGATAGCATAGCATTTTCATTAAAGATTACATCTCGACTATGAAATGATTTGACAGTTTTAGGGTTATATAAGCGATAGCCTTTCACCCCTTGACCATAGCCTAAGAAAATGCACTTCTTTGCACGAGGCTCCAATTTTCCCTCGTTTACATGTGAATAAGCAGGACACCCAAATAATTTAAGATTAGAATAATCAACAGGGTTACCTGACCAAACTTCTTCTGGAATTTTGCAGTCAATTGCTCTGTTGGGGGAGCGATTTATCAAATAACATGCAGTCGATGCCGCTTCAGCCCAAAATTGTTTTCCCAAACCTGAATGAGAGAGCATGCAACGAACTTTCTCCAAGATAGTTCTGTTCATCCTTTCTGCAACTCCATTCTGTTGTGGAGTACCTAGAATGATGAGATGTCTGGCAATACCTTCCTTCTTGCAGAAATCATTGAATTCATTTGAGCAAAACTCAAGTCCATTATCTGTCCTCAACCTTTTGATTTTCTTGCCCGTCTGGTTCTCAATTAAAGCTTTCCACTCTTTAAAGATTGAAAATGCTTCACTCTTTTGTTTGAGAAAATAAATCCAGAGTTTCCGTGAGAAATCATCAATAAGTGTCAACATGTAATGACATTTACCTTTGGAAGGAATTTTTGACGGACCCCAAAGATCCGAATGAATGTAATCCAATGTACCTTTGGTTCTATGAATGGCTTTTGAAAAGCTAACCTTTTTCTGCTTACCAAAAATGCAATGTTCGCAGAAATCAACCTTGCCGGTACAGTGATTATCAAGATGACCATTCTTCTTGAGGATTTGAATTCCCTTCTCACTCATGTGGCCCAATCTGTAATGCCACAAATTGGTGTTATCCTTGTCAGATGAGGCAACAGCTGCAGAACCTGTAACAGTTGAACCCTGCAGCACATACAAACTACCAGATCGATTTGCTTTTAATATCACAAGAGCTCCTTTGGACACTTTTAGAACTCCACCTTCAGCTGAGTACTTATACCCAAGAGATTCTAGGGTGCCTAGAGAAATGAGATTCCGTTTCAAATCAGGGACATGTCGGACACCAGTCAAGGTTCTAATAACTCCATCATTTGTTTTAATTTTTATTGTACCTTTACCGACAACTTTGCATTGAGCATCGTTGCCCATCAGGACAAGACCACCATTAACTGATTCATAAGTGGTAAACCAATCTTTGTTAGGAGATATGTGAAAAGTACAACCAGAATCAAGAATCCATTCATTTCTAGACCTTTGATCAATATCGGCAACTACAAAACAATCCCCATCAGATTCGGTCTCAACAATACTAGCTTCGGCAGTTTTTTCGGGTTGTTTTCCTTTACCCTTATTTTCTCTATCTTGCTTATTTTTCAATTTAAAGCATTCAGAGATTTCATGTCCCTTTTTCTTGCAATAACGGCAATACTTAGAGTTTTTACCTCTAGACTTTGATCTGGACATATTTTTACCGTTGCTACTTCTTTCCTGGTTCCTCCCTCTTACTACTAATCCTTCACCCGAACTTTCAGAATGAATTTCAAAATCAAATTTTTCTTTGGATAGCAGGTGAGACTTGACATCATCAAAAGATAGGGTAACATAATTACCATACAACATAATTTCTTTGAAGTGTCGATATGAGGGTGGTAGAGAAACAATAAGTAGAACAGCTTTATCTTCATCGTCAACTTTAACATCCAAATTCTCCAAATCAATAATAATGGAATTAAATTCATCAAGGTGAGATTGGATGGGAGTACCTTCAGACATACGGAGAGTAAAGAGTCGCTCCTTTAAACGGAGTTTATTTGCAAGACTTTTGGTCATGTATAAAGACTCCAATTTATTCCATATACCTGATGCAGTTTCCTCGTTGATGACTTCTCGCAACACCTCACGGGATAAGCATAACTGGATTATGGACAATGCCTTTTCATCCATCTCATCTCAATCTTCCTCCTTTATAGCTTTTGGCTTCTTTGATTTTCCTGCAAGAACTTTCTTTAAACCATTCTGAGTGAGAACGGCTTGCATCTGGACTCGCCAAATAGCGAAACTGATTTTACCGTCAAATTTCTCAATATCGAATTTTGTCGACATGATAAAAATCTCAGTTGAATTTTTTTTGCGCTCTGATACCAGTTTGTTGGGATATAGAGTACGGAAGCGAGATAAATTCAACCAAAGATTATGAGAAATTAAGAATGATAATAAAAATGACACCAAAAATTTTTAGGTGGAAAAATCCTCTGTAAATAGAGGCAAAAAACCACCGGCGAGAGAGCCAAAATTTCTACTATAAATTTGTGAGGAGTACAAAATATTTTCTATAGACTATGAAGATTAGTCTAAATAAACATTCTCTACAGAGGAAGAATATCCAAAATAAAATGTAGAGAAATATAAAGAAAATATAGGATGGATGAAGTTTGCTGTTTGCTTTGCTTCGCTCGGCTCTCTTGAATTTCTGAGGTGCAGGAGTTGCCTATTTATAGGCAACTCCCGCACATTGAGAGAAAACTTCAGCCGACAGTCTTGGTGGGGAGGAATTTGGCATCAACCATGATGAGCCGCAGAAAATGACTGAAGCAGTAGCAGCCGAAATCTCTGAAGTGCAAAGAGTTTGGCAAGCCTCAATTGTTGACTAATTCAAAGGAGAAAGGTGAGCAGCCCACAAACACAAAATCTATGCTTGCATTATCTGAAGTTTATGCAATTCAAGTGTTTGAGTTATCTTGCCGCTCCACGTTTGATTGATATAATTTGAAATTTAAATTGTTTACATCTTTCAATAAGTATCAGATCTAGATAGTACGAAGTGAAGGTGCTTGTAAATCACTAGGTAGCCAGTCTTTACTTAACTCGGCCCAAAGACTCCCATTTCTTTCTTTTTTGCCTTTCGATGGTATGATGAGCTCGTTCTTCCTAACATAGACCCAGTGGGAATGAATGTCAAAAGGAGGACATTGGGTATCCAATCAATCCTATCCGCCGCATTCCTCTTGCCTTTACTAAATGGACTCGAAAGGCTATCGAAAGAGAGTACTAGCCCGGGGTACGATACTACTCAATTTGAGAACTAGGTAACCTAGCATCCTCACCCATTGAACCATAATACCTAGTTTCACTTTGCTCATGTCCAAACCTAGATCAATATTTAGTTCCACCAGGGGCAAAGACGCTAGGATAGATGACCCTACCCATCACATTGTAAACTATATTTTTGGGTAAATTCTTGCATATATGCTTACTTTCCACACCATTTGTTTTCTTTTAAAAATGTTTGGCCACCTAGCAAATGCAACAATTCCTTTGCACCTTAATATTAAGATTTCTCTAAACCATTATTTTAGCTACTATAAAAATATCCAATACACAAATTAACATGCTTCCACACTCATACACAATTAAAAATATCTACATTTGATTTTCTTAGCTGGCAATGCAATGACAATTACATTGCCAAAACATTAAAAGTTTCCTACAATGACCAAAAATTCCAACTAGAATATGGATAATCCACCTGGCTTTATCACATCAATCAATACTGTTAATCAATTTCAAGCATTGGTAGGAAACATATTCTCTCCTTTTTTTTTCCCTACAAGTACAAATTCATATAATTGCATTACACAATACTAATAAAATAACTAAATGTTCACAAATAAATAGGAAATCTCACAAAGCCATATCAAATGTAGAAGAGGAAGCATGCCAAGTTTCATCTACTTGATCAATACCAATGGACATAGCTAGAGTATCTGTACCAACAAAGTAGCTAACAAATTCTACATGCAGAAAGGCCTACATACATTCATCAATCCAAATGAAATTGTCACAAGAGACCATCTCTTCTTTCTAGACAAAGACCATAATACGTATAAAGTAACTATATTCAGAAAAATCGTAGGAATATACTCATTGTTCAGAAAAAAATCTCAAGGGAGGTGAAACTAATTAACCCATAAAATTAAGCAAATTTGAATTTCTCTTCCCTCACGAGTATCGTCACCTCACAATTTGAATCATTCTTTCCTTGCTTTACCTCACAAACACCTGTCCCCACTCCTTTTGCTGTAAAAACTGACCATTGCTACCACCTTGTCTCAAATATATATATATATATATATATATATATATATATATATATATATATATATATATATATATATATATATATATCATTGGCAAGTGGCACACTTCCGACCACTATAGCCACCAGCTTCTCTTAACTACTAGAAGGTCGTTCTTATCGAGTTCGGTAGCTTGTGAAGATTTGAGGATTTATAGGTAAATTAAGGTAATCAATTTATTTTCATTTCAAAAGTTGAAAAATTATGGCTTTCTTATCCCAATTTACTCCCCAAGGCATGTTAAGTTTGAATTTTGTTTCTCGTTACATATATAGAATAAATTATTTGTTGATTAATTGATAGTAACTATTTAAGAATAAATCGAATCCTGCTTATTGCATCGGATGACAAAGCCTAGACATAATTGTTAAATTTCCCTCTTTTAGAGGGGAATTAATTAAATTGAGATTAGTATGGTTGACCCTCGAACATAATAGGAGCTTAGAATCTTTTCAAGTTCTATTAATTTTTCAAGTTCTATTCATTTGGTATATTGTATGTGTGTGTGTACTCTAATCTTCCCCAACCGTATAATATAGCTACCACCTTATCTTATTGCTTTTTAACTTTAACTTCTTTTTTTTCGAATTGTTCCACTATGTCGATCAATGGTAGTATACTTGTAGGATTGTCCAAGCAATGTACGGAGAATTTTCCCTTTGAATTGTATAACCAAATTATTTTTTAAAATTTTAATGTGTCGTGGTTTGATTTATGATTATTTTTTATTCTTGTTTTGGTGGTTTTCTGTTTCATTTAGAAAAAAGTTTTGATTGTTGAGTTAGCAATTGGTGGAATGTTAAGTAATCTGAAATTTTTTTGAATGATAAAATGTTATTGCAGGACATGTGTATTGTAATTGATACCAAATAGAGAGAATACAAAATAAAGTTTAGAAAGTTATAGATTGCTGGTTGATTCATCTGTGTTGAGTTCATGTGGCTAGGTTGTAGGTGATTTTCTTGCTGTGGAATTTTGTCCAAATATTGTGACCTTAAATATTTGGTCATTTTCATACTTGAAGAGGAGGTGGTCTCCTTTGACAATTTTATTATGTATCATGAATGGTTGTAGGCCCTTCAGCATATAATATTTGTCCTTTCTTCTTTTGATGCAAACAATCCAACTGTGTGCATTGTCATTTTTTAGTTGGATGAAGTTTGGCATGGTACCTCCTTTACATTGAACATGTACATTTGGAATTTCTTATTTATTTGTTGATAGAAAATTGTGTTAAAATCACATGGTGTAACTATTTGATTGTGTGATGTGAAGGAAAAATGAATAAGTTTAATACTAATGCTGCAAGTTGGTGGTCATGGTTGATAGGTGTGAAAAAGTTACCTAGGCTATCCATGTTCTGTCTACAAATTTTGGTAAGTGTGTGAAAATGTTAGTATTTAGTATGTTAGCATTATCTTATTTGTGAGATGAGAAAACATCATGTGCATACATTTGCATTGATTAATGTGTACGTATGAGAACGTGTGAATTTATTTATTAAACATTTTTTGAAGCAAAAGAAAAACTGGGTAGGATAGGTACAGTTAAGCAAAAGAAACAGTTAACATTATTAGTTAACAACTTTAAGCTTACTAAATAATTTAATAACGTTAAGAGTAGGAAGGAAATAAAATTGCTTTCCTATTTCGAAGCCCATATCTACACTATATTATTCATTGGATTTAATGGTTTCTAAATATTATAAAATGAAAATTGAAACAGAGAACTATGAAGGGATAGTGTTATCAATAGTTAAATAGTAGGGACTTTCACACAGTGTGAGCACAGGGTTTATATTAGTGCATTAAGAAGGAGAATGTTTCTGTGGGTTCTTTTTGTTAGAGGATTCCTAGTGTTTAGCATAGTTTGTTAAATGGAAAATGGAAGAAGATTAAGGATGATTAACATGTCAGAATTGTAAGAAGTTGGTCTTGATTAAAAGACCTTAATGTGGCCCACATATTATAAGTAGTTATCATATTTTTCTCCTATCTAAGTAAATCAGGTAAATATTAATAAATACATGATTGGTTATGATTTTGGAATATAATCCGGATGTTTCCTTGATGGAAGGAAACTCTAATTGGTATCCATCATATGAGGGTCCCTAGCCTATCCTATATAAAGCCTGTGTAACACCATCAGTTCAAGGGGGTTTTTTAACGTTGATAGGCATAGGCTAGAAGACTCCCATACAAAACAACACAGAAACGGAGGAATCAAGGCGGGACAAATCAAGGTATTATCTTTACGCAATTACTTGAACAATATTGGTTAAAGGTACGCATTTTAATTTTTTCCGCTGTGAGACATATTTTGGTTAATGTCTATATTAAATTTCTTTCATGTGGTATCAGAGCCTTCTTTAGCCATATTGTTTGGTATATATATTTTTATATATAGAAGTTGCAAAAACCCTTGAGCTTTTGTCTTTTTTGCGTTTTTACTTATTTTGCTATGAATTTACCAAATCCAAAATTAGTTTATTTTGGTTTTGTATGGAGTTATAAAAGGCTTTTGTTTTGCCTTATTTTATTCGGTTTTCGTGAAGTCTGCCACGAAGGCAATGCTTTTTGCAGATCAATTGGGAATTTTGATTTCAAATATGCAGAAGCTAATGAATTGAAAAAGTTACGGTTTTTCCCTTGACTTGACAGTATGTACTTTCGAATTCAATAGTGGGGAAGATTGATGTAATGTCAATTTTGTTCTTGTCTATTTTTTTCCCACATAGAGGAATGTTTCATATACTGCTAATTTTGCACTCAAATCTATTGCATTGAGAATTTGCATGTTGATAAAATATAATCTTTATCAATATGGATGGCTTCAATTTTTATAAATTTATGGTAAGGATATTTTATTCCTTCCATTAAAGCCTTAAACTTTTAGGGCATCAAGATATTTTTTTTAAATAAGTGCCTCTATAAAGTCTCTTTGAACTTGGGGACGTTGATTTATTTTATTTTAATTCAATGACATTTTTCATTATATTTTTGGATTCTATTTAAAAAAAAATGTCATGGAATTATATATGGTATGATGATTAAATCTCATGTCCCTATGTATTTTTGTGTAAATCAACATTCAGTTAAGTTGATTTTTTAAATAATTATTTGTGATGTCATAAAAAAAATATTTATATTTGTGTCAATTGTTTAAGAGTAGCCAAAGCATCTTAAATACTTGACACATAAAGATTTTAGTCACATAAAGTTTTGGTGACTAAATAATGACATCTATAAGGTAACAAATAATTTTAGAGGCATATTTATTACATTATGTGTACATACAAAAAATATTATCAACATAATGATAGTTGATATTTTGGAGGTGTTTATCGGATATACAATTACGTTATGTATTTGGGAGTAGCCACAGCATCCCAAGTATTTTAAAATACTAAGGATTATTAATTACATTAAGTTTTGTAATTAGTAATTATCAAAATAAATGTTTATTATTCACCTCATTTATTGTGTGTATGTACACTATTTTGGTTTTGTCAACATTAAGTTAAGTTGACAAATTTAAGAATATTCTTGAATGTCATCGTGAAATTTTATTTTATTTTATATCATGTGCTTAAGAGTAGCCAAAGCATCTTAAGCATTTGATACATAAAGATAAATTCAATCTCATAAAGTTAAGAGGTTGAATGATGACATTTAGAATAATGAAAATAATTCATTGAAATAACAACCTCGGCCCCTACAGGGGAGGTTATTATTTTGATGAGATTAATTGAAATAAGACTATAAACTAGACATTTAGAAAATTATCCTATACCCACAGGTATGGATGATTTGTCTTACTAGTTTAGTTTATTAGTCTTATTATAAAGTATTTTAGTAAATTCTACTATGGTTGGTGGTTTTGACCATCAAATGAAAGAATTTACTTTTGAATTGGCATTAGTTGATTCATTAGCTGATGGTTTGAAATTCATAGCATTAATGTGTCTTTATCCTTGGTTATTATGTTTTTTCTTTGATTATGAATTGGGAAAATTTCTTATTTTACAATTTCAATATTATTTTGTGACATCCTTTGCAATGAAAATTTTGGGCATGCACAATATAGTAGGAGTGTGCAAAAGTAAAGGACAATGTTAGATTATATGTTCCATTTGATTTTATGTTTTGAGTCATATATTGATATTTCTTTTTGGTCTCTTTTCTTGTGTGCTCATAATTGCATACATGTTTGTACACACATAAAGATGAATGGTCAATTATAGAATCTTTGACCATGTGTGTTAGGAGAAAAAGAGACAATATAAGACACATAAAGTATTATTCGTGTCTTATGATAAAAAGAAAATATTTATAAATGGGTAAAGTATTCCAATTAAAAAATACCAATATGGTTTAATGGTATTTCATACGAACAATTTTGGAATGCTATAAAGAAACTTACCTTCATTTGTTGAATGACTCATAAGGAAATTATCTCAATTTGTAGTCCATTTTATGGAATTTGATAACATAAAAAAGTCATTTTGTAATTCATTCGCCAATTTTGTGCAGGATTTTAAGAAAATAATTTTTTTTTAAAGCATCCATATAAGATGTATTTGGATGAGTGGGAGTTTAGAATCAATATTAAAATATTATTTTTGAAAAATATATTCTATGAGCTACTATTTTTTTTGAAATTTTATTTCAAAGTTAAATTGCTTAACTCTGTTTTCAATTTTGAAATTTGAAAATATTTTTCAAATTTTTAAATCAAACTCTCTCATCCATTAGTTTTAATCCTGCATAATAATGTAATTGGCATAAAGTATTATGTTATCATTTAGAGCTCATCTATTTTTGACATATTTATATAGAAGGTTGTAAAATATCTCCATAAAGATTACTAAATGAGAAAAGAAATCCTTAAAGTTCAGGATTTCTTCAATCCTTTAGTAATTATTGGGATTGCATAAAGTAAGGCAAGCCTATCAAGATTATTAAAAATGTCAAATGAGTTCTGAATTCCATGAAATCATAAGTATTTTTAAATGCTTTTATTTCTTTTGTGAATAGTGAGAGATATCTTATCTCATTTATTGATAATTATTCACAATAAGGCATTTCTTATCCTTATTTGATAAAACTGAAGTACTTGATGCTTCAGAAGATTTGAAAATAAGGAGAAATGAAGAAATAAAAGATGGAAAGGAACAATTCTTGATATTCTGTTTATTTTCACCATAAAGTATGCTGTGAGATTAGAAAATGGAACTATAATTGTTAATTGTGGGAACAAACGTAGTGTAATTTAAGTTACATCTACCTTTGGAAAAGTTTTTGAACCACTTTTGTGTATAAGATGAGGTTTCTTTTGAGTTTTCTTTACAAGAATGTTTGGAAACCACATCTCTAATGACTACACATATGAAAGTTTCCAATTGAGGTAAGGAATTTAAAACCCTTAACCGATGAAATTGGATAAGGATAATAAGTGGTTATTATTTGATATTGTTTTTAACTCTAAAGGGTTTAAATTTATTGTCCTTTTATACTCTCCATTTAGTTTTTCAAACTCAAAATGAGGATTTCTTTGAAAAACCACATAAAGAGCACTCTTTTCATTTATTCCATTGATTAAAGTTTTTTTTAAAAAAAGAAAACAATGGGAGTTATAGGTTCTTTATGAATTTAGAGTTTTAATCACTTCTACTCAACGTATACCTTTAATATTCTAACTTTTTTGTTAGAATAAAACTGGTTCAATTATATTTTTCATAAGTCATGAATAATTTAGACTCCATATTTTGGTTTGATGCCATAAAGCATTGCTTTGTTTGAGATTAGATTTCAAGTCTAAATCTTGTTCAAATTACTAGAGTTAACCTCTATTAGTGCATACTAATATAGGTCATTATGTTGTTATCTAGTAATGTTGAGTAGTAAAGTTAGACTTATTTCTCAAATTTTTTATTTAAAGGGCATCAATTATCATGAAAACTTACTTTAAGTTTTAATGAAGGATTCTATTAGAGTATTCATGACATTGTAACTCATTTTGATATAGAGTTACTTTTAATGGATATGAAATATGATTTGACATGCATCATATATAATGGAGAGGTATACATGTGCATGTATAAAGTTTTTCATATATTTTGATACTTCATTTTGCAAGATAAGGAAAAATCTCTAAATGTCTCGAAATTATTTTCCTCCAATGGTATATCTAAAGTTATGATGTTGTTTCTTCATTTCATTTTGAAGTGAATCATTGTTTATTTATATACCTCAAGGTCGATGGGAGTAAATAAAGTTTATTACTCTCATATGTTGATATTTATTTTGTAAAATTTGGCAAAAGGATGTATGTGACTTTTGAGTAATTTTATATTTTGAATACCAATATAAGGTGGTTTTAAGTATAATCTCTTGTATTATTTGCATAGAGATTAATGAAGGATTTTAAAGAACATTTTATCAATGTTCTTGTGACCGAAATTATGGTATTCTTATTAAGTTATATAAAATACTGCTTATTATTTAAGTTTGTCACATTTAAGATGATTATCTATTTGTTACAATACATTGAAATAAAGGAAAATCCAAGGATGCTATGATGGTATCACAGGCATATAATTTGGCATATTGTTTGTCGATTTTGCTATTAGTTAAATTTATGTTATTCAACTATATTGTTCATTTTGAACAATTTATTTTGATAGTTGAATAAGCAACTCGATATAAAGTTTCTTTGTCAGTTTGCAGCAAGTGGCTATTGAGTATAAAGTTATAGAGTTGAAATTTTTAAGTTGCTTTAGCTGATTTGTTATTCAACTCCCAGTTACTCAATTAACACATAAAGGTATTGCAATAATGACATTATTTGTCTAGACATTTGAGTAATTTTACTCACATGTTTGTGCACATAAAGTTAATGTATCCATTTGTGATCCATATTGGATCCATATAGGTTGGACCACCGAATGACTTATATTAAGTTCATTCATAAAGTTTAGGGGGGCTTGATTAGAAGATGTTTTACATTGTAATACATGGAAGTGGAGTGTTCAATAGAAGAACATAACTCGCTATGATTCTTGTATTACATTTTCTGATTAAGTAACCGTTACATAACCATATTACAATAGAGTGATGTACAGTTTCTTGGCCATACTTTGAGTTTTTTCAATCACTCATAAAGACATTTACCTGATTATAACATGTGGGCCAAGTGGGAGAATGTAAGAAGTTGGTCTTGATTAAAAGACCTTAATGTGGCCCACATATTATAAGTAGTTATCATATTTTTCTCCTATCTAAGTAAATCAGGTAAATATTAATAAATACATGATTGGTTATGATTTTGGAATATAATCCGGATGTTTCCTTGATGGAAGGAAACTCTAATTGGTATCCATCATATGAGGGTCCCTAGCCTATCCTATATAAAGCCTGTGTAACACCATCAGTTCAAGGGGGTTTTTTTAACGTTGATAGGCATAGGCTAGAAGACTCCCATACAAAACAACACAGAAACGGAGGAATCAAGGCGGGACAAATCAAGGTATTATCTTTACGCAATTACTTGAACAATATTGGTTAAAGGTACGCATTTTAATTTTTTCCGCTGTGAGACATATTTTGGTTAATGTCTATATTAAATTTCTTTCAAGAATATGAAAAGAATTAGGATTTATTCATACCTGTTATTTGATTAGCGTCATTGTTTTGTGATGGTGAGTGTTGATGATGAAGAAGGGAATATTGCTGAATGTTGATGTTTGGAGTTGCAACCGGTTTCCTTTGTCTGAAATTGGTATAATTTGATGGTTACTATGTAATAAAAAAGGAATAGAAGTTGAATCAGTTACCTCTGTCTACGGTGAAGTCTAGTTTATTATTGGTGTTGGATCTGTTGAATTTGCTGGAGGCGGTGGTTTGGAGAATATCGGGGAATTTTTTGAATATGTTGAAATGAATTAGAATTGTGGAAATTTTTTTTTCAAGTATTTTCATGGACAAAAAATTGAATATTTTTGTGCACTTGTATTCTATATCTATTGTCTATGTTGTTTCTGCTCCTTGTTGCATTTTTTTGTTGTTGTATGTTTGTTCTCAAGAACTCATTAAGGGATTTGTGGAAGTACAAGATAGTATTGTTAATTAATATTGAAGATAGAGAAGGTGTATGATGGTTAGTGTGGTTCTTTTATGGTTGGTAACAGCAAAAAGTTGATTGAGGAGCAGATAATTGGCTTCGTTACTATTTTGATAGATTGCTCGAGACGTGGAGTAGTATGGGTGATGGAGGTTTTTTGCTCATGTTGTAGATCTGAGTTGGATGTAGTGAATAAAAGGCTGCAATAATTGTGTTCAATTTTTTATTTTTTAATTCATGCAATATTTTGATGGGCCGAGGTCACGTGCTATTTGGATTGCAGCTTGTTCAGTTTAGTTTGTTGTGTTAGTTATTTATGGTTTATTAGTGTTGGTATATATTTTACTTTCTCTTGAAAATATCTAAATCATGAGTTCATTGGTGTCATAACGCGGCTATTTTTTGGAGTTAATAATGCTTTCTTAATGACATTTTTCAAATTCAATTCAAAACCACTGATATTTGGAAAGACGAAACTTATCAACGCAGCTAGAGATGCCTGCTTGTTTATGAAAGGTAGAGCCATATGATTAGACAATTCAATATTATCGTTTACATCTGAGAGTTGAGTGCCATCTCCAATTTTTAAGAGGAATTTTGTAAAAGTAGGATCTCAATTACTTGCATGTTGTCTATGAGTTTGGTTTTTTTTAAGGCTTTCCAGATATTCGAACACAAAAGACTAGCTGCAAGAATGCTTTCTTTTTCAGCTTTTGGTATGACTAGTAACACCTGTCCAAAATCTTCTCGAAAACAATGACTTTACCACCAAAGAGTGACTTGTTACCCATAACATCCTATAGATGATATTCAAAGCTTTCAATTGCATCTTTTTTTGCCATTTGAGCTTCATCCCAAATTATGCTTGCTATATCAATTTTACAGATGCACTTTGCTTTCTCAAATTGCAAACAGTTTTTTCTATTGAATCCAGAGGAATTTTGAATTGTGAATGTGTTGATCAACCTCTTGGTAATGGAGAAGCTACAACTCTAGATGTTGCAGTTGCAATAGCTATAAAACCTTCTAATCTTATGGCAAAGGAAATAAGAAGTGAAAAAGGTGTACAAGTCTATGAGCAATGTTCTGTAAAGAAATGTCTTGCCAGTTTCTCTAGGTCCATCAATAAAGAGGGCAGCAGTTGAGTTAGTCATTGCTGCAGAAAAAATCTATTCAAATGCACACTTTCGTACAGTATTTAAGTCTATTCTGGTTCAAAAGGTCTTGCTCACAAAGATGTATACTTTTTTCACTTCTTATTTCCTTTGTGAGTTTTTCATGAAGAGGAATGCTGACAATATAAGAAACTAAACCATAATCATTAATAGATTTATCCATTGATTGCAAAACTCAAGCAGCTAAAGCACTTTGTTTATTACTTCTTCATTGGTAAGATTTGTGAGAGTCTGTGTGTGAATAAAGTCTTGACTTAAATCTTGTTCAAATTTCTTGTAGGTTTTTTTTTTTTGGCATTTGATGGTGCACAATAGACAAGTATTATGCAGAAAACACGCTTAATGTTGTAGGCATTTGAAGCTGAACTGATTTTGCTAGATAAGATTCTAAGTCACTGTCAAGAATAAGAAAGTCAAGTTGATATGCGGCATCTCTGGAAAGATCGTATCATGTTCCATTAATCTTAGATAATACCTTTCTCTTTCACTTGGAGGGATTATAATCATCTGACCAAGGACTTGTTGTCTTCTATGTTCATACAACATTTTGTCTAGAGAAGACCATACGAAGTGCTGAGGGAATTCTTTGTACAAGGAGTTTAACTGTCGTGTTCTTTCGTTTGTGCTATTAATGTAGAAAAATTGTGTCAGCATTGTGGAAGAAGTAGCTGGATTATTGATTACATTTTGGATATTTGCATGTTGTTCGAATATAACCGTGCGATAGTTAGGCAAATGTATCTAAAGTGCCATTACTGACGGTATTATTTCATTGATAGTGAAATACCTAAGAGGGGGGGGTGAATTAGATATTTAGCTAATTTTCGCAAACTTAAACCTTTTAAGCGTTTAGACCAAGAACAAGTTATGTAAGCTAATTATAGATAATTGATAGCAAAACAATAATGAAAGCAATAGAAAAGAACTCAAACAATTTATAGTGGTTCGATCCTCAAGATCTACGTCCACTACCTTAAGCTCACACTTAAGGATTTCAACAAATCTACTAATTGCTCAGGTTTACAAATTACAAGAGAGGTTCACCACACTTTGGTTTTACACTCACAACCTCTTCTAGTAATTTCTTACAATACAAGGCTCACCAACCTATGGTTTTATATCTCAAACAACTTTGAATCACAACTTCAAGGATCACCCTTATCTAAAGGGTTTTATGTTATCAAGATAACCTTGCTAGAGCTAGTAGATCAACACAATTGAATAAGTAAAGGAGAGTGTGTAGAAGTTACCACTTGATGGTAGATATTACACAAATTTGCACCTTCACACTTTGATGTCTTTGGATGGATCAATTGAATGCACAAGACATAAGAGAGCTTAAGAAATGTTTGCTAAATGCTTTTTGAATGCTTGGAGTTTTTCAAGATTTCAAGAGTTACAAAAAATTTGCATGTTTATGGCTTTTATAGAATTTGAAAATCTGTTAAAACGTTCATAAAACGGCTAGTAATGGCTAGTTTCTGAAAAATTCGGACGACCGAATTTCTTGGCTCGCGTCCCGAATCTTCGTCCGAATTTCTCTCGGATGAATAGTAACCATGCTTTGAGAACAAAAAATTCGGACGACCAATTTTTTTTGCTGCGTCCCGAATCTTCTTCCGAATTTCTCCGGAAGAACAAAGTGACTATGCTTGAAGGCCAAAAATTCGGACGATCAGATTTTTTTGGCTAGCGTCCCGAATCTTTTTCCCGAATTTCTCCGGAAGAATAGTAGCAAACTTTTGCTACAAAAATTCGGACGACCGAAATTTTTTTTTGAAAGCATTTTCAAACTTTGTAAAATTATTTGAAATATAACTTCAATGAGTTTGAAAAACATTTGATATATATAGAAAACTTTATTAACTATATTTAAGCTTGAAAAACATGAACATATGAAGTTTATAAACATATCTTATAGAAAGATTCATTCGAAGCCTTTTAAGATCATAAGACTATTTTTATGCTCTCTTATGCATTCAATGATAACCAAGACATGCAAGTGTAGAGTTTACATAAGAATTTACCTAAAAGTTAAATGCACTCTACACTTCAAGTCTTCAATGCTTTTTGATCATCTTTAGAACAACATTCTTCAAACTTCAAATACTTGCTTAAATGAAGTTGTTCTTGAACTTTTGCTTCAAAGCAATGAGACTTCATACTTCTCAAATTACAGAACCTATCACACAATAATCAAACATTTTAGTCCTCATCAATATTTGTCATTAATCAAAAACTATATAATTTGCTCTTAGGGCTAACAATCTCCCCCTTTTTGATGATGACAAACTTTGATGCAAAATGTGATAGATTAAAACAATGTAGTACATAGAAGTATTGATGTCAATGATAGAAAATAACCAATTTAGCACATTGACATTACAAAAGGCTCATTATGAGCCTATGACCCAACCAACCTCCATTAACCTCCTTCCTTCCAACACAACTAGAATAGAAGGTATAATATTTAAGCATTTAGAAAAGATTCTAAGAGAGGTTTTAAGGTTGTAAAAGTTTAACAATACTCCCCCTTAGATTGTGCTCATTTTTCAACACATTTGGACTAGAGATATCATGCGTCCGAATTTTTTGCATAGCAAGTCCAAACTTTAAAATAAGTAAAATGAAAGCTGAAAATTTGTAAATAAGCTTTCCTAAGGTTATTCAAACATAGAGGAAGAGATTAAAACCAGTTTGAATCAATTTGAACAACAATAGAGCACATTTTGGCAACAAAATATGCATGCATCCGAATTTCAGAACATGCATCCGAATTTTCTGATCTTGCATCCGAATTTTTAAATCTTCAGTCCAAAAATTATAATAACTTCAATATAATGAATGCCTAAGGTTGTTCAAACATACTAGAAGAGATTAAAATAGATTTAGATCAATTTGAACAACAATAGAATACTTTTTGGTAACAAGTTATAGCTCATGCATTCAAATGTTTTCATAGAGTTTTCATAGAGTAACAATTCAAGAGCAAGTTATTCATGTACAGAAAACACACAGAAAACATCTATAGGATGCATATAAAAAAAATTCATATGCAGAAAAATTCATTATCTCATCACATAGCAGTTTTTCACACTCACATAGCAGTTTTTCACACTCACATAGCAGATAGCAGTTTTTCACACTCACATAGCAGTTTTTCACACATTTTGTCATCCTCATTTTTTCTCCCCCTTTTGTCATCAGTCAAAGATGGGGTCAATGAAAATGAGATTAACAATTTAACACATAAAGGAAGCTCTCATCACTGAGATTTCATCATTGAGCTTCACTATTACAGAAGATGCAAGAAAAATTCTGAAGAAGATTATAACATTAGATGCATAATTAAAAATTTAAGTAACTTAAAGCAGTAAATAGAATGGAAGAGATGCTTAGTCTTGTGATGTTGATGAAGAGGCTCTGCTAATCCCTTTCTTGATGGCCAAGTGCTTCACTCTTCCTTGGCTGAATGAAATGTGTGACGGTGAGACAATTTCAGCTTGAGCTACTTGGCTTCCTGCCTTTTGTGGTTCTTCTTCTTCTTCTTCTTGTTCTGCCACTGTCTCATCATCTCCTCCTTGGTCATCCCCATCATCACTGTCATTATCTTTGTCTTTCTTATCTTTCTCTTCATCATCTTCCTCATTTCTATCTTGAGGCTTAGAGGGTCCTTCACCACTTTGAGTATTTCTCATTAGGATTTCCTCAATGTGTTTCACTCTACTCTCTAGTCCATCTAATTTTCCTAGAACCATTGGAGCAAATGATTCAAAGAACTTATACATCTTCTCCATTTCCTTGACTTGATTGTTCAAGGCCTCTTGGAATGCTTTGGCTATTATGGTGTCACCTCTAGTTATTCCTTCACCACTTGACTCATCTTTAGTTTCTTCTTCAACTACCCTTCTTTTTGTTGGTGGTTGCTCCCCCTCACTTGAAGTGTCATGCTTTCTTTTTGTCTTCATTTCTCTTGCAAGGGTCTCTTCCTCATCTTCATCATCTTCATCCTCCTCCTTTTCCTCTTCTACACTTTCAGTCCTTTCCTTTCTTCCTAATCTTTTTGGAGAGGATCCTCTTTTTGTCTTCCATAATCCATCATCATCAAGGATAAGCTGCATTCTCTTAAGAGATTCATCAGTGTATATTTCTCCACTTTTAAAAGCTTGTCCTCTTCCTGGAAGTTTAATCTTAAAATGCTTAAAGATCTTGGTTAACAGTCTTCCATAGGGGAATGCCTTGGTTACTGTTTTTCTAGCAGTAATCATGTGTCTTAAGGCTATATATCCAAAGTTGAATTTCCTCTGTTCATGCAGGGCCAACATTAATACCATATGCATATTCCCTACTGATGATTTATGTCCAAAGTTAGGAACTATCATAGTAGTTACCATGTGATGCAATACCCTATCTCTAGCATCCAAATTCTTGATTTCCCTTTGTAAATGCTTGTTCAAATCTCTTCCATTTGTAAATGCTTGTTCAAATCTATCATATGTAAAGAGTTGACGATCATAGCAATGCATTGAGGGTGCATAATATTTAGCTCCACTGTCACTTACCCCACAAATTCTGTTAATCAGATCTTCACTTAATTCAATATCAACTTGGGATACTCTAGTTGAATACCATTGTATCCTATCATCCCCAACAATCTCAGTTCTTTCTTCCTTTAGGTTTGCATAGAATTCATATACCAAGGTGGGATAAAAATCTTCATTAATAAACAACAAACTACTCCATCCAACATCATGGAAACAAGACAAAACCATATCCATACTAGATAGTTTATCAACATCCACCTTATATCCAGGAATAATCTTTCTACTATTCTTATTCCATTCATCAAATTCATGAGTAGATTTGATAGAGATAAACCTGTCAACTCCAGATTGTGTTTGAGGAATGCGAATCCTTCTTGGTTGGTTGAGGATTGGGTCTCCATTTCCTTCCTTAGCCTTTCCTTTTCCTTTCTCAACATTGGGCTTCTTTGTTCTCACCATGATGTTTTCTCTTGAGAAGGGTTGGTTTTCCCAGTATGAAATTAGGGCTTAGAAGTTTAAAAATGAACGCAAATCGGGATGAGACTGTAGAATTTGAAGAGATTTTGATTCGGACGTGAATGGGTATGAGAGGTTTTGAAAGGATTTAAAATTCGAAGTTATAATGTTTGGAAGAAACCGTTCGATTTTCATTTAAATAGATGCATCAAGCAAAATTCGGACGACCGAAATTTTAGGTCTCAAGTCCAATTTTTGGTCGAAAGTTTGTCTCTTTGATTCAGAAAATTCGATCGATCAATTTCTTCGTCTCGCGTCCCGAATTTCTGATCAATAAATCTCGTTTTCATCACAACATTAATACACACATTAGTCATTGAATTTTGAAATTCCTAAGAGTCTTCTTAGGTGATTAAACCTTTCCCTCACCCAAAGGCTTTGTAAATATGTCGACTAATTTGATCATTTGTGTTTACATGTTCTAAGCATATATCTTTCTTAATCACATGATCACTGAATGAAATGATGTTTTATTTCTATATGCTTTGTCCTAGAATGTTGAATGGGATTAATGCTCAAATTGATGGCACTAGTGTTATCACATAGTATAGGCACACACGTAAATTTAAGACCATAATCAAGTAAAGTATGTTGCATCCATAATAATTGTGCACAACAACTTCCTCGCAGCTTTATGTATTCAGCTTTTCACTGTGGATAAAGATACACAAGCCTCGCTTTTTTACTAAACCAAGACACTAGACAACTACCAAGAAATTGACAATGACCACTTGTACTTTTACGCTCAACTTTACATCCAAAGCATAGTCAAGATCGAATATCCAATAAGTTCAAAAGATGAAGTTTTAGAAAACCAAAGACCATAGTCATATGTGTCAATCAAATAACGAAATATTCGTTTGACGTAAATTAGATGAGATTCTTTAGGACATGATTGGAATCTAGCACACAAGCAAACAGCAAACATAATATCTCGGTCTACTAGCAAAGTGAGATAGAGTAAACTTCCAATCATACCTCTATACAATTTCTCATCAATACTTTTACCTTTCTCATCTTTGTCAAGTTTAGTTGATGAACTTATAGGAGTACTTATTCCTTTTGCTTGATTCATTCCAAATCTTTTCAATAGCTCCTTAGTATATTTTTCTTGATTGATGAAGACTCCATCTTGGTTTGCTTAATTTGTAGTCCAAGGAAGAAACTTAGTTCTCCCATCATGCTCATCTCAAATTCATTTTGCATAGTTTTAGCAAACTCTTCACAAAGAGAAATATTAGTAGAACCAAAAATAATATCATCAACATAGATTTGTACAAGCAAAATATCATTTTTAGAAGATGTTTTAATAAAAAGAGTTGTGTCTACTTTTCCTTTAGTAAAACCTTTTGTGAGAAGAAAACCACTTAATCTTTCATACCAAGATCTTGGAGCTTGTTTCAGTCCATATAGAGCTTTGGTTAGCTTATACACATAATTTGGAAATTTTTCATGGATAAAACCAGGAGGTTGTTCTACATAAACCTCTTCTTTAATAAAACCATTTAGGAAAGCACTTTTTAACATCCATTTGAAAAAAGTTTAAAACCTTTAAAGCAAGCAAATGCTAAAAGTATTCTTATAGATTCTAATCTGGCTACTGGAGCAAAGGTCTCATCATAGTCAATGCCTTCTTCTTGGTTGAAACCTTGAGCAACAAGTCTAGCTTTATTTCTAACTACTTCTCCTAGTTCATTTAACTTATTTCTAAAAACCCATTTTGTACCAATAACAGAATGATCATGAGGTCTAGGAACAAGAGACCAAACTTTATTTCTTTCAAATTGATTTAGCTCTTCTTCCATAGCAATAATCCAGAAATTATCACACAATGCATCATCAATATTTTTTGGTTCAATATGAGATAAAAGAGCGAAGTTATCAATAAAGTACCGCCTTGTTTTTACCCCTTGAGAGACATCACCAATGATTTGCTCCTTAGGATGACCTTTTGCATATGTGATATCTTTTGGAAGTTCTTGATCATTTCTTGATTGACCATCTTGTTCTTGCTCCATTATTTCTTCTTCTTTGGCATGATCTTCCATCGTGGGTGCTTGGTGTTGAGTATGATTTTCAACCATTGATGTACCCTGTGTCATCTTCATTTCCTCTTTGAAGATAAATGTTAGATTCATCAAAGGTTACATGAATAGTTTCTTCAACACACAATATTCTTTTATTATAAACTCTATATGCCTTTTTATTTGATGAATAACCAAGAAAAATTCCTTCATCTGATTTTCTATCAAACTTCCCAAGATAGTTGCTAGTGTTTAAAATGAAGCATTTACAACCAAAAACTTTGAAATAGACAATTGATGGAGTTTTGTCAAATAAGAGTTCAAAAGGTGTTTTTCTTATAAAAGGTCTTAGTAAAACTCTGTTCATGATATAACAAGTTGTATTAACGACTTTTTCGCCCAAAAAATACTTTGGTAATGAGTTTTCACAAAGCATTGATCTAGCCATTTCTTGTAAGGTTCTATTTTTTCCTTTCAACAACACCATTTTGTTGAGGTGTTTTGGCAAATGAGAAATTGTGAGTAATACCATATTCATCACAAAATTTTGTAAAGTCTTGATTACAAAATTCTCTTCCATTATCACTTCTAATAGAAATCAGTTTGCAATCAAGAGAGGTTTGAACCTTTTTGAAGAGTTTTGAAAATTCATGAAATGTTTCATCTTTTTGTGCTAAGAAGATTACCCATGTAAATCTTGAAAAATCATCAACAATCACATAAGCATAGCTTTTACCACCAAGACTAGTAGTCCTCATAGGTCCAAATAAATCCATATGAATTAGTTCAAGAGGTTTTGTGGTAGAAACCATTTTCTTTGGTTTAAAAGATGTTTTTGATTGTTTTCCATATTGACAAGCATCACAAAGGTGAGTTTTATCAAAATGCAATTTAGGTAATCCTCTCACCAACTCTTGTGTAGAAAGTTTGTTTAATAAATCCATGTTTACATGTCCTAATCTTCTATGCCATAAAAATCCATCATTGTCATGAATGGCAAGACATTTAATATCATTTGTAATAAGCTCATCAAGATACAACACATATACATTACCAACTCTTTTAGCAACAAAGATAGTTTTGTTACTTGCATTGTCAAGAATAGTACAAGTATCACATTCAAACTCTACTTTGCATCCATTATCACATAATTGACTAATACTTAGTAAATTATACTTTAAATCTTCAATAAGTAATACTTTCTTGATAAGAGGAAAAGAACCTTTACCAATGTTACCTATTCCAAGTATTTTCCCTTTCTTCTTATCTCCAAATGTGACAAAACCTTCACTTGTAGTTTGAAGTTCACTAACAAGTGATGCATTTCCAGTCATGTGCCTTGAGCATCCACTGTCAAGGAACCATTAAGTGGCACTTGATCTTGAGGCAAATTGTACCTATACCAAATTTGAAAGGGTGATTTTTGGTACCCATATTTTCTTGGGTCCAAGGGGGTTAGTAAAAGTTTCTTTGACCTTCCAAATGGTTTTGACACCACTTTCTACTTTTCTTTTGACAAAACATCTAGAAACCTTGTGTCCATGTTTACCACAATAAGTGCAGCAAATATGTGATCTAGAATGATAAGATTCTTTAACAAAAGATTTTCTGCTTTTGGAGCAGTAATAATCATGAATAAAACCAAGACCATGTTTTACAAATGAAGGTCTTTGATAGCCAAGTAATTTATTCAAATTTTCCCTTCCATTTGTAAATCTCTCAATGCATAAAGTTAGATCATTAACTTTTCTTTTTAGAAGCTCATGATCTTTTATCATTAACTCAAGAGAAATAATTCTAGTGCAAAGCTTTTTGTTTTCAAAAGATATATTTTGTATAGTTGTATTCAAAACTTCTTTTTCAATAGCAATGCAACTAATGGTTTCAAGAAGTTTTCCATTTTCAACACATAATTTTTGAATTCTCATTGGATAAATCATTTATTTTGAGTTTCATATCCTTATTTCTTTTTTGAAGCCTTTTTTTTAATTCTTCATATAACTCAACAATAAGATCACTGGAATCAATATCATCATCATATATATTTGAGATAGAGGGTGAAGATTGTACCTCATCATCAATGGCCATGAAGCATATGTTGGCCTTTCCTTCACTTTCATCCTCACTTTCTCGTTGATCCCATGTTCCAAACTAGTCCTTTTCCTTTCTTGGCAGATTTCTTTCTGTTTTTGCTTTCTCTTTCCCTTTCCAACACTCGGGGACAATCAAGCAATAAGATGCTCAGTACTCTTGCATTCAAAGCATTGAGGTTTATATGATGAAGATTGTCCACTCTTCTTGATTGGCTTTCTTCCTTTCTTGAGAAATTCCTTTTTGTAGAATCTCTTGAATTTCTTCACGACCCATTGCAATTTCTTCTTCTCCACTGTTTCCTCCTTCTTCTTCACTTGAAGATTGTTCTTGTTCACTCAAGTTGTTTGAGGTATTAAGCACTACTCCTTTTCTTCCCTTTTCTTCATCCTCCTTGTCATTTAGCCGTTTCATCTTCATTTCATGAGTCAGTAGAGATCCAATGAGCTCTTCAAGTGGAAGAGTCTTCAAATCCTTGGATTCCTCAATGGCAAGTGTTTTAGGTTGCCAGGATTTTGGTAGAGCATCTAAAATCTTTCTGTTTTGCTCTCCCATAGTGTAACTTTTACCATAAGCTTTTAAGCCATTGAAAATGTTAGTAAATCTTGTAAACATATCACTAATATTTTTACCTTGTTTCATGGTAAACAATTTATAATCTCTAACTGGCATGGCAAGTTTAGATTCTTTAACTTGATTAGTTCCTTCATGTGTAATTTGAAGTAATCTCCACATGTCATGAGCAGAATCACATCCACTAACTCTATTATATTCAGTAACATCTAAAGCACAACTTAATATATTCATGCCTTGATAATTTAAAGTCATTTTCTTAGAATCATGCTCATCAAATTCATCTGTGGACTTGGGTACTGAGGTTATTCCATCAGCACTCATTTTCATTGGGACATAAGGACCTTTCTCAATTATGTTCCACAAATCAAAATTAATAGAACAAATATAAATTTTAACTCTAGATTTCCAGAAAGTGTAATTTGTTCCATTAAACAAAGGTGGTCTATTTGTAGAAGATCCTTCTAGGTAAGGTAGGTTTGACATATTAGCCATAGGATCTTTGTCTTCTAGGTTGTTAAACTACACACAGAAGTTCTAGCTCTGATACCAATTGAAATACCTAAGAGGGGGGGTGAATTAGGTATTTAGCTAATTTTCGCAAACTTAAACCTTTTAAGCGTTTAGACCAAGAACAAGTTATGTAAGCTAATTATAGATAATTGATAGCAAAACAATAATGAAAGCAATAGAAAAGAACTCAAACAATTTATAGTGGTTCGATCCTCAAGATCTACGTCCACTACCTTAAGCTCACACTTAAGGATTTCAACAAATCTACTAATTGCTCAGGTTTACAAATTACAAGAGAGGTTCACCACACTTTGGTTTTACACTCACAACCTCTTCTAGTAATTTCTTACAATACAAGGCTCACCAACCTATGGTTTTATATCTCAAACAACCTTGAATCACAACTTTAAGGATCACCCTTATCTAAAGGGTTTTATGTTATCAAGATAACCTTGCTAGAGCTAGTAGATCAACACAATTGAATTAGTAAAGGAGAGTGTGTAGAAGTTACCACTTGATGGTAGATATTACACAAATTTGCACCTTCACACTTTGATGTCTTTGGATGGATCAATTGAATGCACAAGACATAAGAGAGCTTAAGAAATGTTTGCTAAATGCTTTTGAATGCTTGGAGTTTTCAAGATTTCAAGAGTTACAAAAATTTGCATGTTTATGGCTTTTATAGAATTTGAAAATCTGTTAAAACGTTCATAAAACGGCTAGTAACGGCTAGTTTCAGAAAATTCGGACGACCGAATTTCTTGGCTGCGTCCGAATCTTCGTCCGAATTTCTCTGGATGAATAGTAACCATGCTGAGAACAAAAATTCGGACGACCGAATTTTTTTGCTGCGTCCGAATCTTCTTCCGAATTTCTCTGGAAGAACAGTGACCATGCTGAAGGCCAAAAATTCGGACGACCGAATTTTTTGGCTGCGTCCGAATCTTTTTCCGAATTTCTCTGGAAGAATAGTAGCAAACTTTTGCTACAAAATTCGGACGACCGAATTTTTTGAAAGCATTTTCAAACTTTGTAAAATTATTTGAAATATAACTTCAATGAGTTTGAAAAACATTTGATATATATAGAAAACTTTATTAACTATATTTAAGCTTGAAAAACATGAACATATGAAGTTTATAAACATATCTTATAGAAAGATTCATTCGAAGCCTTTTAAGATCATAAGACTATTTTTATGCTCTCTTATGCATTCAATGATAACCAAGACATGCAAGTGTAGAGTTTACATAAGAATTTACCTAAAAGTTAAATGCACTCTACACTTCAAGTCTTCAATGCTTTTTGATCATCTTTAGAACAACATTCTTCAAACTTTAAATACTTGCTTAAATGAAGTTGTTCTTGAACTTTTGCTTCAAAGCAATGAGACTTCATACTTCTCAAATTACAGAACCTATCACACAATAATCAAACATTTTAGTCCTCATCAATATTTGTCATTAATCAAAAACTATATAATTTGCTCTTAGGGCTAACAGATAGCAAATGCATAAATCCTCCAAACAGATGCTTGTGGAGATATCCATCAAGCACTCTGAAAGTGTTTGATTTCATCATGTGAGTCATGATAAACAATCTGACAGCTAACTCTGTCGAGTCCCTTGTAGACATATTTGTATAGATACTTCACAAGTTTTATGGTTGAACAAATTTCAAGATTAATGTGATAGCCAAACACAGAGAGGAGATATGAATTGTAAGGAACAGGCCAATGATCGTCAAGAATGTGTCCTCGCACCTTAACTTGTCTGCAATTGTTTCTTCTTTGATAATGAGGGTAACCATCTTCTGCTTGCGTAATATAGTCAGTGAATGCTTTGGAATAGTTATTTTTACATTTACTGTTTCTCATGCATATATTTTCAAGATTTAGTTTCCCACGTGGATCATGGATCATGTGTTTAACAACCAGCGAGTACAAATAATGATTTTTGTTTTGATATGGGATTTCTGCACTAATATATTTATCATATGTTGTCAGATTTAGAGGTTTAAAGCCTAGCTTCATGATGAGAAGAAAATGCACAAGCGACCATTCTCTTTTCTGAAACTCTACAACATAGACACATATGACAATTTCTCCAAGAATATGTTTCTTCATTATTTCTTGCCTAAGCATTTCTAACTTTGCTTTGAAAACACGACACAATAATTCGGGTCTATTTTGAGATAATTCATTTGGCAGCAAGCATTCTTGAATTTCAGGCCACATTGGATCGCATGTTATTGTGACAAAGAAATCAGGTTTACAGTAGTGCTTCACTAACGCCATTGCATCAACATACCTTTTGTGCATATCTCTCGGGCCTCTAACAAAAGAAGATGGCAGAATCATTTTTTTTCCAACATTTGCAGCTTTTATTTCACCAACTGCGACAGAATCAATCAACCCCTAAAACAGTTCACTTCTGATGTCTTTTTGCCTTTTGCTATGAAAATCAAGCTTTCCATTTCAATTCTGATGTACATAGCAACAACATATTGCTGAAAAAGTCTTCCACTTCGTAGTAATGTTGATTTTCTCAGGGTTGTATTTGTATTTTATAATAGTAGTACTCACGACATGTTATTCTATTCTTTTTTTTTCTTTTGCCATCTGCCAATCCTATCAATAAAGAAAAATAGAATTATTTTTGCTTAAATAGAATTATTTTTGCTTTGATTTTTTGTTATGTTTGTTGTATTTACAGTTATATTTGTAGAGAATGTTGTGAGAATGTTAAAATGTTCGGTAGGTATACTGACCTTTGTTTTCTCTTTCAAGTAGATTATCAATAGTTGCAATCGTTTGCTTCATCATCATCACTGACAAGTAGATATGCCAAGTCATATGGCATCAAATGAGAGACCAAATAGACTTGTCCTTGTGCACAGCAGAAAGTGGGAGATTCTAAATATAATATGTCTGCATCACAATATGTACAATTTTTTGTTGCGTACAATTTAATTGATTCTTTTAGGTTCCAAAGAATGTTTATTTGTCGAAGCTGCAATTTCACATAATAACATAATCACGTTAACATTTTTGAAGCTTTATTGTTAAAATTCTATGAAATGATATTTAGAATATAAATCATGATGCAGATTTGTTATTCACCTGATTGGTTTTTGTCTGAGGGATCTGAATAATTTTGTATGCTTACCTTTTACCACTTTTGGAGAACTTAAATTTTGATAGTAAAGGATGTTTTAGAAAGTTGCATGAGTTTTATGTAGGAAAAGATTGACAAGCGTATTATGATTAGTCAAAATAGATGCTATATATAAAAAGAGAGGCATATTTATTATGACTTTTAACCTATCAGTAGTTTTAGTTTATATATGTTGTAACATACACTGCATTCATTACAGTGTAATACATAAAGCTTAATAAATTCCTTTCTCACCTATATGTAAATTCATACGTTCATCCTCAGTCAAGACAGTGCAGTCAACATTTTGAAATTGCTCCACATTAGTATTGCATCCATCAATTATCTGAACAAGTTCTATGATGTTTGATGTTGTGATTTGTTGTAACACTATTGCTTTGTCTTCATTGTCATGTAGACTCACATAAAGGTTGGTGCCTGCAAAGAATTAACATTGAAAAGGCTTGTTAAATTTTAGAATTGGTTGATCTACTAAAATGAGTTTTAAAAATGATTATAGAAGTTGCAGCCTATTTGAAATTTCAGTTTTTTTATGTTGTAACATCAAACATTACAGAATTTGTTCAGATAATTGATGAATGCAACACTAATATCAAGCAAGTTCAAAATATTGACTGCAATGTCTTGTCTAAAGATGAACTTGTGTAGTTACATATGGGTGACAAACAACTTTAAGCTTTATGTATTACACTTTCATGAACGCAATGTTCTGTCAAATGTCATAATATGTCTGAATTCTATTTCCTGGTGCATATGCAAATTATTTTGTAAATTTTCATTGTCGATAATGTTATAATTCAGACGTGTGATAGTAGCAAGGTATTGTAAAGGGACATGGAAACTACCAAAAAAAGACCAAAAATGTTTATTGTACTGTTCAATGAAAATATAGATTTATAATGCTTAAATTATAATATGAATTCAATATGATTACATTTAAACACTAATACCTGATAAAAAAACTCACATATCTACAATGTACAAATGCCAAAATATTTTGTTGCACTGATAACAAACTTCATTTCAATTGTTGCTTCATTGTGATGTTCAACAACTTTGGTATTTGCAAACAAATAATGTTTGAAAAGCTTTGTTGCATTTGACATGTCAGAGTTTAAAACATAAGGATTATAGATCACGTTGTTACCTTTGTGCAAACACATGACTTCATCTTCCACAAGAATACTACAAACAATATTTATGAAGTTGTTCAACATTAGTTTTGCATCCATCAACTATATCAACACATTGTTTACTGATATTGTGATTTGTTGAAATGCTTAATTGTTATTTTCATGACCTTGCCTACATTTTTTTTATGGCAGTGGCAGATAAGAATAATATTATTTCTTTCGTCTGATGTTACTTTCAAAAGTGACAAAATTAGTGGCAAATTCATGATTCATTATCATAAAATCTTGATCTTCTACAAAACAAATCAAACATGCAACATAACATGAGAATTATTAATATGTTAGGAGAATAAATTTAAAAAATTATTAATATATTAGGAGAATATATATTCTATTTCAAAGAACACAAGAAGTCTATTATTGAAATTCAACCGTTTGATTAGTATTGGATTGCTATAATTGTACTTTGTAAAGTACAAGTAGAAAGAAAAATAAAGGTAAAGTTAACTGTAAAAATCATAACCATTGAATCACCTCGAGATTCTAAAAAGTTTGACTATATTTTGCATAATTAAAAAAAATAATTAAATATTTTTTTAATAATGTGTGTTTTAAAATATATATCATACTTTTGTATTAATTGTTTGAACATAGATGTATTTTTTGCTATAAAACCTTTATTTTTGTATAGGCTAAAAATCAATTAAATCTATTGTTTTGATAATATTTTTTAAAAATATATGCTAGAGTTTTCATTTTAATTTGTTTTAGCAGATACACATTTTTAATAAGTATAAACTATTTATTTACTATTTCAAAATTCGGTCGCAGTATTAGAATGATTTTATACTTAAAAATTTCATGAAAAAAAAAGCCAAGACAAATTGCTGCCAAGAAGAATTAGTTAGTATCCCACTTCCGTAATGCGTTCAAGAGCACCGACACATCTAAACCGTCCAAGCTTATACCACAATGAAGGCTTGAGATTCAATTAAATGTCACAAAAAAGGACAAAGCCAAATTGACACGCGCAATAAAAACACTTGTATCTCTCTTTTCAGTAATGCATCCAATAGCTGCAGTGCATCTGAACCGTTTTTTCACCACAATAAAAGATTGAGATTAAATTGTACATGACACAAATATTTAATATTAAATTTAAATTTAATAAACTAACCAATTATTTTTACAATACAGTCATAAATAAAAATTTTATAAAAATATTAAATCTATACCAATGAATTTTGCCATTTTTTATAAAAATAATTGTGCATTTTTTTAACTAAAAAGAATATTTCATATAATTTTACCTCATATAAGAAAGCGATTGAAAGATCTTTCGAATAATATGAAGCAAGCTAACACTAACTCATCACGAGGGATTGAGAATCAATTGAATCTAATATAAATTTTATACGCTAATCATTTATTTTTACCCTAAAGATATACATATTTTTTTTATAAAATTTAAGATATTTTAATTCGTATAGCAATGAATTTTACATAAAACATTTGTAGAGTTTTTTTTTTATAGATAATTACACGGAGAAGGGAGATAGATAATTACTTACATATAAATTAATTTTTAAAAATATTTATTAAAATCTCGTGTATGAAAAATGAACATATGTTTATAAGTTAAGAGGATGGAAACTGAAAACAATGATCCCAAACGAATTCTTCAAATCCGTTGTACATGCCGTATCACAATGCGTCCACAGGCGAAATCTCATCTCAATCAACGGCCGAGATTGAAATCGGACGTCAAATGGAAGACGACAAGGCAAATTGCCTGCATGACGCATACAATAATGCGTTCATTTTCAATATGACGCATAACTGTAATGCGTTTAATAATAGCGTGAACAGATCACTGCAGCTGCCATTTCTGCTTTCTGCTGCAAGAGAAAAAGGGCCGATTGAGCCCTAACCCTAAATTTTTCCTTTCTCAAATCAAACCTGCTTGATTCACGGGGTAGGCACTGACGATCGACGCTTGTGCTTGCTGAACCCTTCTTCATTTAGGTAAAGACTCTTTCTGTCTTCCTTCCAATTTCTCCAAAACAAGAACCTGTGGATTCGTGGTTTGTTCATATTAGATAAGAATCAGCCCGCTAATATGGCCATTATGATTGCCTTTTAGCCTAGCCTTTAGTTGTTTAGATTGTTTATGATGAAACATTTTCCTAGTTCCAAGCCTTTTTAGCACTCAGGTCAGTTGTCCTGTGTTTTTGATCCAGTCAAACACCCTTCTTCTGTACAGAACAAGTGATCGTGTTAGAAAGGTCAGTAGCTTATTTGGCTATGCTGTTGATTTTATTGCTAAATAGTTTGAAGTTATTTATGAAACCACAGTTCCACTTTGTAGTGAGAACCTGGTGCACTCTAAATTCGTACTGTAAGCTAGAGAAGAGGATATTCAAGTCCTCTGTTGTATTTTGGTTGAAGGTATCCTGATTTGGATACTTTGACTGACATGCAAACAAAAATATTGATTTTATTTACATTTCCTGCAGCATTGGGAATAGAGATTTGACTGCTTTGATATAGTTGTTCTTACCTAAATGAAACTGTTTCTGCTTCCTTTAGTGATTCTGTATTCATATTCAACTGTAACAAGACTCAATTACTCCATATACACAATATTAACATAGCTCCTTGAATGAAAATTGTCGAAGACTCATTATCTCTAATATGTACAAAACAAGTTGATCAGTAGAACTTATATTTCGGGTTACCAAATTCCCCTGCCTTTAAACTTAAAATTGGATCGATACCCATATTTTTTATGACAGCAATCAACTTTATGACTTGTCTACCACAAAAATTACATACCACAGCATGTTTTTGGTTTTGAAAACTACCTCTTTTGATATTTGTATTAGATGCATTAACTGCTACTGATTGTGCATTATTTAAAGCAAAACCTTGATTAAACTAACTATGCTTTGATGCATAATTTTGGTGCCTGTCATGCTTAGTAACCATAGAAAAAGTTATGTTAATTTCTGTTAAGGGTGTCACTATCAACACCTGAGACTTACTGGTTTCCAAGCTATCATTACGGCCTTTAATGAACTTAAAAACATAATCTGCTTCGGCAATAATTTTTTTTCACTGCCTTTATTGAATAGCATGCATACTGTTCTTTTGCTGTCATATCCTTTACCATATGGAATTTTTTTTAATCATTGGCTCAGAACGTTTAACATTTTTGTGGCAGACTTGATAAAGACAGAAGTTTTTGGGTTTGAAAGAATCCACTGTTTACTCATTTTGGAGATACAAAAATGTCAACTGGACCTGGGCTTGAGTCTCTTGTCGACCGTATGTTATCCTTAGCTTGTTATTCTTCTCTTGATTTATTAGTGTGTTATCCTTAGCCTGTTTTATACTTCTCTTACTTGATTTATTAGTGGATCTGTTTTCAGTATTATGTGTATTAATGAGTAGTAATTAATAGCTACTGCAATTCCATGGCTTATTTACCCAATATGTGATAATTGAGTGTTGTCAATTTGTGTTGATTTACAACTTCATTTGACAGTTCCTTTTGCCTTTTTTACCAGAACAAATTTCCGTTATCACAAACGATGGCCGTAACATAGTGGTGTGTTTCCTATTGTTTTCTGCAAATTCAAGTACACTTAGGAATTGTATAGTTTTACTTACCATATTAACTTCTTTTGCAGGGAATATTAAAAGGTTTTGACCAAGCTACAAATATAATACTTGATGAATCTCATGAGCGGGTGTATTCCACCAAGGTTTGACTCAGGATCCAACGAAAACCTATAACCTTGTATACCATGATTGTTTGTTGTGCATTGATTCCTTCAAAGTCTTTTGGACACTTTGCAAATTAGTTTTAAGAACTGAATTAATTAATTAAGGTTGTATTTGGAACTCCAAAATCCAATGCAAATTTTTCACTTTGGATCCTACCTCCCTTCTCTCAAACAATTCACTTTTATGAAACCCAACACAAAAAAACACAAACTAAATCACTATCCCGTCCTAAAATTTATGGATCCTTCCGTTTTGTCTTCATTTTTTGCTGTCGTGTCTAGCAGATTATTACTTTGCTGTTATGCAGCTTCATTTTCTTATCATTAAGCTCTCCCGTCTGTGCTTTTTAAATATCTTGATTTTCTTAAATATGTTGAGAGAGGATATCTCTTTTGCTTGACATTCCATGGTCTACTCACTTAATCCTAGGAATCTGTCAATTGTTGTGTGCATCTTGGGAACAAGAACCATTAGACGTTGTTTGCTAAAATTTGATTAAAGAAAATTGTCAACATATTATGTTTGAATACTTGTTTTTAGCTGCATTGTAGTACTTGGGAGGAAATTGAAATTGTACAGATTCAGCAGGGGTTAATTGTATTGAAATGGAAGCCTGCATAAATTTCGTATGCTCATTCAGGAAATTAGAGTGATACTATTTTTATTTTAGCTCCTTGGCTTGTCGTGGTTGATCAATCTCATCTGTCGTAACGTCTTGCATCTGGTCATTCTTACCCCTTTTTATCTTCACCCCTCCTCCTTCCCTGCGCCCACCACTACTCTTTTTATCTTGCATCTGGTTATCCTTACCCCTATTCACTTTATCTTAGGAATCTGTCAATTGTTGTGTGCATCTTGGGAACAAGAATCATTAGACATTGTTTGCTAAAATTTGGTTCAAGAAAATTGTCAACATATTATCATTGTAGTACTTGGGAGGGAAATTGATATTTTACAGCTTCAGCAGGGGTTAAATGTATTGAAATGGAAGCCTGCGTAAACTTCGTATGCTCATTCAGGAAATTAGAGTGAAATACTATTTTTATTTTAGCTCCTTGGCTTGCCGTGGTTGATCAATCTCATCTGTTGTAACGTCTTGCATCTGGTCATCTTTAACCCTTTTTGTCTTCGCCCCTCCTTCCCTGAGGCCACCACCCTGCCCCCCTTAAAAAAAAAAATAAATGAAAAGGAAAAAATAAAAAAAGTGGACAAAGGAGTAAAATCTTTGTTGCAGTTCTGATATTTTTCTTTTATTTGCAGGAAGCCGTTCAGCAACTTGTATTGGGCCTTTACATCATAAGGGGGGACAACATGTATGCTATGTTGTTCCATTTATCATTTCAGCTATGACAGTAATTATTATGATCTGGTACATGCTGTATATATCTGCGTACCTTATTAGGTTATCTACTTTCACTTTTCCAGAAGCATTGTTGGCGAAGTGGATGAAGAGTTGGATGCAAGTTTGGATTTTTCAAAGCTGAGAGCTCATCCTCTGAAACCTGTTATTCATTGATCTGGGAACACGTATAGCAATGCGATATGAACTGTTGAGGTTGTTACAGAACCAAATTGCTATTCCTTGCTTGTTCTTATTTGGCTATATCCCGTTCACTTCTTTATCTGTTCTAATAGAGCCTTTGTTCACTAAACCAAACAGCCTTCCATGTCAAACAAAATGGAGTAGAAAATATAGCTTCATTTGACAATTCCATGGGCAATATTCTTACTGTACCTTATGTATCTTATGTCTTTTGAGTAGTTACAAGATTAAAAGGACTGCTGAATGATTTACTAAAAGCATCGTTATGAATTATATGTTTAATTTTTTGTTAGCTCATACAAAGATGATTCAGTACAATCCAAGTGTGGTGGTTGCAAATGATCTTGGAATAGAATAATACAAATTGGTTTTTTGGATTGAGGTTTCGAATCGTTTGTGATGATTTGAGTGGATTGGAAAGTCTCTTATCAAAATCTGTTTTGGAGATTGGCTGGACATACGATTGCTAAAGAAAGCAGGGTTCATGAGCCGTAGTACAAAATCAATTTGGATCAAGCAAAATTATGTTTCTTTTGAGCCTTTTGGAATGTATCTAATTGCGTAACTTAGGTGATTCATAAAGAAGTCGGATATGACATTTCACCTTTATTTGTTTAATTGATTTCTTAGAAATTACTGGTTAATTTTCGGGAGTCTTGTTTATCTATTTTGTTGTCTAACAGCCCAACAATACTAAATGCTTCTAGTTGTTGATGAAAGTACAGACTCACCTCGTCTTGCTTCTCCAAAAGCTCCATTCCCTTCTTTTATATTTTGAACGTAAAGTTCCATTCTCTTCGCCTTCAAAAAAAAGAAAAAAAATAGCGTTCCATTTTCTTCACTAATTATTAGAATAATATTACTTGTAAACTTTATGAGAATATCCTATCAACGATTGAATAAAAAATTTAAGAAACTATATAGTAATGCGCGTGTAGACAAGCAGATTTGGAGTCGCAACAGCTGACTGTAAGCGATCAGCCCCTTTATAGAATATCTGGTACTCAACTAACATATATAATAGGACAAATAATAATATACACAAAAATTTTATATATTATGAGATACAATATATACAATATTAAATGTTGATGATAATACTTTTTTATCGACACAACAAAGAAGATGTTGATAATAAGAAAAGTGGCCTATTACATATAAAAAACATTGTGCTCAAGATTTACAGGGCTTGGCTTGATGGGGATTTCATTTGCAAGGATGAACCACAGACCTTTATTGGTGCCTCACGCTGACTAACTCGATATCAAATATAAGTGTGCCCAATGTTGAGCCTTCTCCATTGGCGAGACGGGTAGGATTGAAAATTGTAGTAAAGAGTCTCTGCCTATCAAAAAACTGGAGTCCAGGACAAAATGTAAGGGGAAGAAATTTAATAGCATAAAGCAAACAATTAAAGCAATGGCATCAAGAAGGGTCAACCTAGAAGAAAGGTGACATAAAATTTTGCCTCAATCAGAGATACGAATCATTATAATTGATAGGTAAAAAGCTGATTTACTTCATTGTACATGAAGGATATCCAAATGTAGCTTTAGAAAGTTTCTTTCTCGTGAGATCCCCAAATTTTATAAAGGAGAATGAATTCCTTTCTTCACCACAAACATCACTTGTTCCACAGTTTTTCTTGCAATGTTTGATGACTAAATTACAAGAAAAGAAATGCCATAGAGAGAGCATAATAACAAAGAATCTTGGCAGTCTTATACTGTAAGCCATTAGGTTTTACTCTATTCTTCCTTTTTCACCTTTATAACAGCTAACAGAAACAAACCAGAGTTGCTGCATGCATGTCTCTATGATGATACCATACATTAGACTTTGAGCATATCCAGAAATATCAACAAAAGCTTATGAAAAACTAATAAATCATGCAGTTTGGAAAGATAAAACTAGGGGTCATCTAAGTTCAAGCTCCAGTAGACTTCTAAAAGGCTAATCATCTTATAATTCATTTGAGAATTCCCTGGTGGCAATTTATTTATTTTTCAATTATTATGGTTCAAGATTTGAAGCTGAGCTCTTGCACTGCAAAGTAAGCATTGAACCACTAGATTATTATCTTCAGTGGCCCTCTTAATCAAAATTTAGAGCAGCACAAGACTGGAATTGGACTAAAGTCGTGATGCAGCCAAAAGCTTTACTGTTGCTGTTGATCACTAAACCCTGCTCAATTCTGCAAATTAAATATCCCCCAAGTGTAGAAAGAAATTTCCAGCTGTTGGCAGTTAATTATACGTGTGATAATTCCTAACTTCCAGAAAAGTTGCCAAAGACATGTACTGGAGGAAAATGACCAACTCAACAACAATCTGGATACATCTTTGACCCCTATAACACTGGATTCCATTAAGATTGAGGGTGCCCATACCTCACAAATAATTGCCAACTTGCCTAAACATTGCTGATAAAGTTTACTATTGATATACCAAAGTGTCTTTCATGGTAACAAGAGTTCTCTTTCATGATTAAATCTTTTGAACTCACCTGTTAGGTCCAAATGGTTTGACTTTTTCCAACCAACATATGTGATTACGAAGGCCCGTCGAATGTTACTCTCGGCCACTATGGCAGATTTTCCTCTACTGTAATGAGTTCTTTTTAGCTAAAATAATACTACCTCCGTCTAAAATTGAATGTCCACTTTTCGATACAAAATGAATAGGAAAGTGGACATTCATTCTTGGAAAAAGGGAGTAATAAGGATACTAATAATATTAACCAAAAATGAGGTATTCCGCATTACCCTAAAGTTATGTTCTCACATAGGTTGGATATACTAAGCACATCAAAAAAAGGCCTACTTATGCAGTCGACATGAATCATCTTAAATGCAATCCAGTCACGCAGCTCGGGAGCTAAAGAACTTCAGCAGTTTGCACATGAGTCGCAGTCTAATATGCCTAGGTCCTTCACTGAGTAAATTGAGACACACTGTCAGTCACATAGATAATGTTATAAGGCAGGCTTAAGGTTAGATTTCAGCACTGGAATTGCTTACTGTAATTTGCCTTCTCGGCTCATAATGTCAATGTCAATATATGCATACGTAGGAAAACAGAAGACCATATTTCCTTTTTTTTTGTTGTAGTTGACACATACTCTATGAGGAAATGTCAAATGCTTCCAACGAATATTAGGAAACTGCAAGGTAATTGCAGAAATAGAATTATCGAAACATCAGAAATTAAAGATCCGTATGAAATACATACATTAGGCGGCAAGGGTTCTTGTGATGTATTCTGGTATCCTTCAGATGGCGGAATGATGACTCGGAGAATACCACCTACTTTCATCGATCCGACTGCTGATTCAATCCCTGATATGACCTGAAATAGTCTACAAGATCAAAAATATGCAGAATGCTCGCAGACTAAATTGTGTCACCAGCCCACGCCCCCAAATTAGAGAAAGAAGTTCATCTTGGTTTAATTTCATTTCAAGAGATGAGTTAGTAGACAATACTTCTATCTGCAATCTGAACTAACCACTTAAAGCCCTCTGCTGAGAAATCACTGTATAATTCTGAATGAATTATTTGTTCCAATAACTTAATTGAACTCCTCTAGCTATCTGCTCATTCTTTTCCAGATTGATTGTCCCTAACATATTAATAGACAAAGCTTAAAACCCAGATTCTTTTTGCAAATATTGAACCAAAGGCACCATTGGCTATTTGGCATCCATTAGACAACTAACTCAGTGCGGTATCCTTCACGTGATCACTTTTTATTTTCAGCAACAATATATTTCCTTTTAATTCTAAGCATATCCTATATTTTGTCAAAATCCTTTGCAGCAAAGCAGCATAAGTTTCAGACTAGGTCTGACATCACTTAATCACTAAATAAACAATGTTATTATTAGATTCCACACAAAACCACCATCCACTATCCCAGTCTACCCCACCAATAAGGAAATATAACTGTCAGTTGCCTGTATTTAAGCTGTTTTGGCTGGTTATACTTGATAGAATTACTTGGAGGGCATGGAGCTAAGCCTCTTGGCATAGCTACAATGATTGGCAGTGGAGTACTAGAAGTTTCCACTTTTGTTTCCTTAAGTTGTCATATCATTTCCCTACGTTAAGTATTTTTCTTGAATTTTTGGTGTCTCCTTCAAAATTCCTAGGCTAAGTTCCCAGTTAGTCTCATAGTACTCGAACAACCAAACATGTACAAAAGAAAGTCATACCAATAGTGGAATTGAAGGAAAGAAATGATTTTTCAGGGAACTTAAGCAAATAATTCAATCCTTCAAATTAGCATCGTGAAAATTTTGCTAGACTAAACACTTTAGCATGGTCATTTGCATATTTGTTGGTTAATCAAACAATTTTATATAGGGATACTTTAGATGTTCAGAAAGCTATTATGTTTAGGTTCAGAACCATTTATTTCAGTAAATTCAATCTTCACATTTTTTTTTAATTTTCTGTTTACGTAACTCTATCCAACCTTAAATAGGCCAGGTGATAGAACTGATGATATATATAATACCGTGGCATATACTCTCAAATAGGAAATGACCCTAAAAGTTATAAAATAAGAAAAAGAAGTTCATTTGACAACTCAAGGATATGCTTATTTCACCACTCTGTCCTAAACTTTGCTGTATCTGGCCAGTGATTGATTTATTAGAACTATGAAACAAAATTACCTAACCCAGTGTTAAGTCCAAGAAACTGACAAGTAGTCACTGTGTATGTAATTTCTTAGCTGGACAAACTATGGGGAATAATCAGATAGGTCTCAAGTTGATGACAGAAGAACTGTGACTACACTTCCAAGAAACCTGTTAATAAGATAGTAATGTGGTGACAGAAGCATAGGAAGCAAGAAGCTAGAGAATGGATTATCAAGATTTAATGCAAGGTAATTACGTCAATCAGATCATTTAAATACAAAAGTAATATGCTAATACCACAAAGAACTCTTGATATGGAGACTCCTTTTGCATATTCTACAATGAATATTACTACCAAGTGGTTTGCTCATACAGGATTTCTTGCAAGGCATTTGCATGCTTCTCTAACTCCTTCAATTGAGAGACATTGGTGCTATTTCTCATATTTCTATACTTAACTACTTGTTCAAGGGATTGAGTAGGTTGATGGATCTCTATTATCTAAGACATAGTTTGGTACACAAAAGGGGGGACGGAGGGGAGGGGAAGGGAAGGGATAGGGTGGGGAGGTTCACCTAAGTGAAGTATTTTCCTATACCTTATTTTTCTTTAATGTGAGAGGAAGAGGGAAGGAGGAGGGAAGGGGAGGAGAGAAAGAATTACTAATTTATTTTACCTTTTTAACCCTCTTTCTCTCCCTCATTTAATTGTTATTGCTAAGGGAAAATCCCTCTAAATACCATCAAACTATTTACAGGAGTCTCATTCTTACCATATTCTTTATTTTTATTTTTTTATACCCATGAGCTAAACTTGCGTATCAATTTATGGAATGCCAGCCACCCACATAGTGGTTTCTAGTGAGTTTTTGGATATAATGAGACTTTGCTAAATAGTCAATGGGTATAATGAGACTTCCATAAATAGTTGGTGGGTAATTACAAGGAATGCACACACCTTCCATTGCCGATAACCACCATATTGGTGGGCAGTGATCCAAGAAAAAAAACAACGAAATTGTGCAATGTTACAAAAAAATTTAAGGGCAAAAGGGCCCCCTAAACTTTCCAAGTTTTTGGTTTTAACACTTGAACTTTAAAACAACTAATTTTTGGACTCAAAACTCTCAAAACGTGCTAATACATGCCCTTTCGTCAGATCTCAACTTTGATCCTATAATGCTCAAAGGTCATGTGACCCATTTCAAGGGCTTTTGTGGAACACCAATAGAAAGTCAACATGAAATTATTCTTTTCTTTTAATACTCCAAAATATAATTAAGTTTCAATTTGACACCTATTTATTTAATTATTCATTTTATTAAGGTTTTAGTTGTAATTTGAATAAATGTTTGTGAAACCCTATTCCTATGTTTCTTCTTTGTCGTGGTTGGCAATGCCATTGCCACCTCCTCTTTCCATTTTCTTCTCTTTCCCCTCATGCTCCCTATTCTTCTCCTTCGTCATCCTCTTTTTCCTGCCATCACCACCCACATGATTGTCTTTGTCTTCCTTGTCCGCGGCCACCACCCATGACTGTTGGACTTATACTATTGTGTAGCAAGGACGAAGCCAATCAGTTGGCAAACTTGAGTTTCACAATCTTTGGTCTTCATCAGAAACCGATTAGGGAAGGGCATTGAATTCGTGGCGGAAGCAACAAAACGCATTTTACTGGACCTGGCTTCAAGGAACTCTGGAAATTTGAGCTAATACTGGAACTTGAAAATAAAGAAGAAGCTGGGGGTTTGGAAGATGTCCAGAAACCTTCCTTTAGTTAATAGCATGGCAAGATCTTTTAATTCTTCTCTGTACCACCTTTCTCACTTGTTTCATCTTTTAAGACATGAGAGGCATAGGTCGCCACAGTAAAAGCAAATCCAAATTTCTGTCTACTGGAGAGTGATTCTTTTAGTATTTGTTTTCACTTTTCACTCTTGTTGTAATCACTCTTTTTCTCCACTTCAACAATTACAAGTTAGCCAGAGAACCAAGCCTGAAATACAATGTCATTAGGCTTAATGAGATTCAAATTAGTTCAGGCTCAAATTGAATTCATGTTTGATTCAAGCTTTTAGTTGGACAGACCAGATTCACAAAGCGCATCTTCTACAACTCAATAAGTACTTAACGATGAAGTGCTTATATAATTTAAGTATGTTCGATCACAGATATTTTTAAGTGCTTATCAAATTCAATGTGTTTGCCAATTGAATCAGAATACCTAGTCACTAGTTTAATCATTGGTATTCTTTTCTATTTATTCCAACATGTAGTAGAATATAAAAAATGAACATTGTGAAATAGAAATTTTATAACAGAATAATATTTTTGCTCTTAAAAATAAGAAATTATTAAATATGTCAAACATCTTGAAAAAATAAATTAAAATGACTTTATCCCAAAAAAAAATTATGTTAATCACAAAGTCATCAAACAATTTTGTTCCGAATGCAAAACTATGCATGAATAACACCGATCTAGATTCTTTCTTGAAGAAAGTGGTTGCATCTAAAATATTATTTTTACTAGGGAAATTGGCTATGAATGCCACTAAAGAAAGGGTCAATTGCTTGTCTTGCCATTGAACATTTTTTTTATCTTTTATGTCATTAAACAATTAACTTGCGGCAAATTATGTCATTCCATCACTAAACACGGTGGAGTCCGGTGAAAAAAATGACGTGTGGACCATTATACCCTTCATAAATATGCCAAGTAATGCAAACATGTTTTTTTTTTCACCGGAGTCTACCGTGTTCAGTGGCAGAATGACATAATTTGCCGCAAGTTAATTGTTTAATGACATAAAAGATAAAAAAAATGTTCAATGGCAAGACAAGCAATTGACCCTTTCTTTAGTGGCATTCATAGCCAATTTCCCTTTTTACTGATATTAAATGTATAAATGTAATACTATAAAATCTTGAGCAAATAGTATATTTCATCATCTTCTCAAGTAAGATAATGAAAAAGTGTCCTTTAAATTAAAATTCAGCAATAAATTTATTATCAAATATTAATTTATTCAGTCTATTGCTTCAGATTTTGTTTCCAAACTTGGAATTTTATATTTCAGAGCTCAAAACTTCAAAGTCAATTTTGTCAAACATGCAATAAATTCAAACTTGTCAGAAAAACCAATCAGATTTTCGGTATACCTTTCAATTTAAAACGAGAAATTTCTGTTGAAATTTTGTTTAGACAATGAATCTTTTTTATGGAACCTTAAAACTACTCCTATTGGTGAAAGAATTTTACCCACTACAATAACAGATACTTCTACAAGGGCGTTGTGTGCATGTGTGTGTGTATAATAATACATATAAACAACAGACTTGAATTAATATTCTTGCAATGAGAAACTATTATAAGAGGGTTACTCTGTCTGCTATAGCAGAAAGTAAAATCAAACATCCAAAACACTCTTTTTGGACTGTGGCATATCAGTTCCTCATGCTCTAACAAATCTTTGAAGAGAATATTGCATGACCAAATTAGATCTCAAGACAATTAACAAGCTTAAAGTCGATGTTTAATTCAAACTCACTAAGTGCAACTTAATGAATATGAACTATTTATTAACAAGCAATGAATAAAAATTCATTCATGACTTACTTTTCCTGTACCAAGGATGAACTCGAAAGGAATGGCTTCACCTGTTTCATCTTTGTGATCATATGTAGAATCAAAACGCCATCCCTGCTTTGCTGCTAACCTTCCATAGTAATGAATTGCAACCTTTTTCAGTCAAATTGAAAGCAGCATACTTTAATTTATCAAAATCCATTCAACACTATACTCAAATTTAGTAGAAAATATAGCCCTTAGAACAGAGATACAAATACAAGGACTACCCAGTGTCATCCTTTGACTGCATATGCCTATACATTCTTATTGCAACAATATACATTACTCAGAATTACCAACAGAGAGAAAAAAAAAGAGAAAAGCAAGTCTCCTTTACAATTCTCAAAGACATATTCTCAAAGTCACTTGTCTAAATGCTATTGTTAAAATGAAAAAGCAATTTTAGATAAAAAGAACACCATTTTCTTGGACACAAGGACAATAGGACAGATCAATAAATAAATCTCCTGCTACATGAAACTTTACAAGTGTTTTTATTCCATTTAGTTTGATAGGCAAAGAAATGTCATGATGCAGAGCATACTGAGGGAACTATCTCGTCCTAAGTAACCTTATGAAATCACAAAACATTCTCCAGCAAATGTGCTTTTACTAAAGCTCTTATAATCAACTGCTGCAGTTTATATATCAAGCGCCAGCAGATGTAGTATGAGTTTATGTTCAAAAGAAGAGGTAAAATCAGTTATTCTGTCAAGCCTCGTGCAAGTGCAGATTACAGATATATAGTCATGTTTCCAAGCCATAATTTAGGATAAGAACAGCATCTCCATAAAGCAAGCTCTCCAGGAACCTTCCTTTACTAAGAAGCGTAAGGGCCATAGAGCAACCTTCCATAAATTAGCATTTCCATAGAGCAAGCTAAGAAATGGACTATAGATTGTCTTATAAGATTTTGCACCCATAGTTTTGTTTAAGTGTTACAACCAACTGCAATACTTGACATAAAAACAAATAACTTACGCACACTTAGAGCTGATATACAGTTATCATCGGAGATTCTTTTCTTTCTTTTTCTTTTTGGTGGTGGAGGGAGGTCATCTATGTCAAAGCTTAAGGAGCTAAAAAGGGGGTAGTTTGTAAATTTGGAATGGCAGAATAGCAAAATAATCAGATCAGCGTCATCTATGATCAGTTCCTAATATTTCACATGCCTATGGTGGATTTGAAGTAACCAATCCTAAAGATACCATAGTGCAAGTCTAAGACACAGCACCTGAAACTAACATGAAATGATAACCATTTAACATAATTAAGAAGCCAGCAAGAAAATAAGAGCACCAAGCAGAGTAATATATGACATATGACAGCTTAACTTCTTGCAACTGGATCCAACTCCAGCAAAAGGTCTATTTTTCTTTTCCAACAGAAATTGGGGTTTGTGGGGAGTTCAAAATCTTAGTATAGCTAGTTAGTATGCAAGAGGATTTTACTTTATAACAGAATTGAGCCTTTCCAATTAAATTGGTAGCAAAGCAATCCATGAATCATGCTTTATTACTTTAAATAGTCCAATGAGAACCTTGATGCAGTTTCCTTGATTTGAATCAATCAACAAAATACAGCATTAAAACAATTCACTACGATGGAATACAAGTATCAAGAAATACCCAAGAGTATAATCTCCAACCAGAAACATAAGATAACAACAATAAATAGAAAAAGGAAAAAAAATAAGGGAAAAAAAAGAAAACGAGGCTAAACCTACATTTCAGTTACCTTATCGCCATTAACAGGGACTTCACCATCTCCAATGCGAAGGTCCAAGGCTCTAACCCCACCAGAATTTGGGAGCTCCAAAAACTCAAGATTTGTGGGTTTGGACCAAGAAGTCGAAGTAACAGCTGAGAATAGCAAGAAGCCAGAGAATGATGTGGTGAGTGCTAGAAGAGAGAAAGTTCTTCTTGCTATTGTTGCTGGAGTTGCAGAGATTTGGATTGCGGGAATTCGTGGAACAGAAAGCGGCTTTGGTGGGCTATTGAGCAAGAGGTGAGATGGCGATAATGCTGCACTCAATTGCATCATCACAGACTTCATTCTTCCCCTTTCAAATATTTTCTGACGTTTGTCTCGCTTTTCTGTTTCTTTTTGAAAAGGCCTTCAATTGAAGAAATCAGAGGCAAGAACATGCCAGTGGATAAATTAGATGTGCACTGGAAAATTTCCAATGCTTTCATGCCTTCATTTGATTGGTTCTGGTCTTTCACGGCATACCCTTTCTTTTTGTTTTTTTTTTATTTAATAACTAGCAGCGGGAAATAGTCTAGTCTGGAAGGAAGGATTAGAGGGAAGAGATTTGAGAGTGATGGAAACATTCAAATTCAAAGTTGAATTGTCTAATTTTGAGAATTCTGTTTTGATTAATAGTTTTTCAATTGAATTAAAAAAAATATTGATGTGAGTGATGGTGAAATTATTACCTCCATAGATTAGTAGATTAGGCTTGTTGTGATAAAAGTCTCTTTGTGTTAATTCCTATTGATATGTTGGTGATTCAAGATTCTCCAGCCTCCTTTTGGATTGATGGAAACAAAAAGAGAGGAGAGGAGAGGAGGATAGAAAGGAAAGGGAAGGAGAGGAGAGGACATCACTAATTACTTTTAGTGTTTGATTAATTATGGAGGGAAGAGAAAGGAAAGATTAGGTTAGGTATTTGGATTATTGAAAGAAAGGAAAAGAAAGGATATGATAAAATTTAAGAAAGAAAAGAAAAGAAAGAGGATGATCAAATTTAAATTTACGTCTTTATCTTATTAATTTAAAATACTAATTAAATAATTAATTGTTTTATAATGATGAGTGGTGATTTTTTTTTTTTTTGTTTCTCATAGAAAACATTCCTATAAAATATTCATTAACTAACCTAAAGAAATGTAGAGTATTCATAATAATAAAATGAAAAATATTGAAAATTGAATGTTTACGAAATGTCATTATTTTACAATTTAATCAAGCAATTAATATAGTCATCAAAGTAAAACAAGGAAATAAAAGTTGAAATAAAAATAATTTAATATTTCAAATAAGTGAATAAGAGTGTTTTTGACACATCAAAAAAAGTTTAATAGAGCAGGTTTCCTTTCATTTTGTTTCCACCCATTTTTGGACGAAAAGTGTATTGTAGATTCTGATTAGACATTATCCCTCCATTCCCCTTCTATTCCCTTCCTTTTTGTCCCAAAAATTTAGTCCAAACATTTAAAATCTAAACCCTTTGTCTCTTCTCCTCTCCTTTCCTTCCGTTTCCCTCAATCCAAATGGAGGTTGAGGGAAACGAAAGCAGGGGAGAGGAGAGGAGACGGGGGGGTTTTGCTTTTAAGTGTATGGATTAAATTTTTGGGATAGAAAGGCAGAGAATATGAGGGGAATGGAGGCAGTTTGTCAAAAATAGCTCAAGCGTGCAATATGGATGGACTTGGGTTTATTTTTCCAAGCACATTTAAATACAGGCCAAAATTGGCTTATTTGGTTTTGCACGTGGGCTAATGGGAATTGGAGTGGGTCAGATTTTTTCTTCTTCTTATGTATTAGAAAAATTATAGGAAAAGGAATGTATGATAATCTTGGCACTAATTTTTCTTAATTACACATTCTAATCATACCCATAATTAAGTTTATTTAATTTTATTTTATTTTAAATATTTTTATATAAATTTATTCAAATTATGAATGATATATATAATTAAGATCATTTTCTATTTTGAAAATATTTTTGATTATTCAAAGATCTTTTTTATCATAATCATGAATTTATATGCTCATATATGATAGAGAGAAAAAAGAAATAAAAAAAATAGCAAAAAAAGCCTAGGCCCGCGGGCCTAGAAGGGCATATATGGGTTGTGAGTTTTCTAACCTATGAGAAAACGGGCCAACCCGCTTCACCTTGTTTAAGGGGTAGCCAGTGATGGGCAATGCCGTATAACAGTGCTAACTAGAGGGATTAGATTTAGTTAGAATCCTTCAATTCCCTTTCCGTCAAAAAATGGACGGAACTTTTATTGATGTGTCAAAAACACCTTTAATAAATATAAGTTTTATATCTGAAATCACATTAGCGGGAAGAGGAGGCACCAACCTCGTTCTCGCACTCTGTAGTACGGCCAATTCCAGAAAATAACTAAGGCGCCAATTCTACAAGAAAATTACTAATTTAAAAATCGTAATTTCTACAAGTTGTGAAGATTTATCTTGTAAAGCATCTACCATAGAAGAAGATAGGCTCATATCAAAATCGATAGAGAATAGGTTGATCTCAAGAAAAGGTTTACATATATTCTAGGTGATAATTTTGTTGTAAATTTCTTAGTTGAAATATTTATCTGAAAATTTTGAAGTTCGAATTATGCGAAAGAGGAATTGGGCAATTTGATTATTAAGCGAAATTCTGACTTTTTTGTTTCTATTAAGTTAGTTATGAGGAATTCATTGCTTTCAAATCTCCACTATATGTTTTAACAAAATATATATTTTCTCCATTACATGTGCTTATCCAACCATTATTGTATGCATTTGTAGGAGTTTGGAATGAAAAAGCACTAGAATGCTTAAATTTAGTGGGGAAATTTTTGAAAATGATTCCGCTATGCCTTTTTGTTTTCATTTTTTCTTTTTTAATTTTTTCATTAATTAGAAGAACAAAAGAAAACTTATGAAACTATTTAATTATGTATTGTACCTCTGAAAGTCTTCCATTGATGTTCCCTAGTGATATAGTAGGCAATATCAACATCATTTCGTCGAAAAAAAAAAATAGAAGAAGCATGTTTTATGCAACTTGAATACTCTTTCCGAATACTCCATTATGCCAGTGGACTTCTTTCATAGGAACACTTGTTCTGTGATGGTTGCATCAAAATCCCTCGTCCAACTAGAAAAATAGTCATTTTCTACAACCAAAGTTGTTGAATGCTTTGGCTTTAAATGAATCAGATTTCATTGAATCAAAGGGGTTGTACAACTTACATCACAAAATAGGGAATTAAAGATTAAGGCCAACTAGGAGCCAACAAAACAACTATACAATTTGCCTAGTTGCCATTTGTTTGGATGAACTAGTTTTTACCAAACTTCTGTACACCATTTGCAGTTATGTACTACATGGAAGGCTTTGGTTTTTCTCTCTAGAAATTCATTGTAAATATAGCATTTGAAGTCATGTACTGCACGAAAGGCTTTGGTTTTTACTCTAGAAATTCACTGCAAATGCCCTAAAAGGCCTTTGACTAGGCTTTGCTCATATAATATTTTAGAAGAAATTCATTAATAAGTTTTTTCCTTCTACTAAATTTGTTTTGAGGATCTCATTACTTTTAAATCTCCACCATTTGCCATTTGCTTGATAAATTGTAAAATAATGATGTTTCGTAAACATTCCATTTGCAATATTTCCCATTTTATTATTATGAGTACTTAACATTTCTTTAGGTGATTTAATGAATATTTTCATAGGGATGTTTTCTATGAGAAAAAAAAAAGAAAACTCATCATTCATCATTATAAAATAGTTAATTATTTAATTAGTATTTTAAATTGATCGAGTAAAAAAGTAAACTTAAATTTTGTCATCTCCTTTCTTTTCCTTTCCTTCCATAATCCAAACAACTAATTTAATCTTTCATTTCTTTTCCATGCATAGTTAACCAAATAAAAAAAGTAATTAGTGCTCTCCTCACCTCTCCTCTCCTCTCCTTCCTTTTCCTTTCTATTCAACTCCTCTCCTCTCCTATCCTTCTGTTTCCCTCAATCCAAATGAAGTTGAAACTTTTTTATTGAATAGATTATTATGATAGCTTTGGAATTGAAAATTTATTTAAAGATAAAGAAGTAGAGGGATTTCAGAATTTTATTAAAGTAAAAAAATATTTCTTATAATGCATGCAACGTAAGTAAATTTTTTGCTGAAGTTGAATGGGTGGATCTAGATGAGTTTTCTGATCACGAGCTTTTCATAATGAAGTTGTTTGAGAAGTGCAAGATTCTATCATCTTCTCATATCAAGTTGAAGGTTAATTATATAGTTTTTTTAGCAGAAAAACTCTATTCAAATATTAAGCTTGAGACTTGTAAATGGGAGAATATACAAGAGTATATCAATCAAAATGGGTTATCAACAAAATTGTTCTTTCCATCAAAGATAAACATTGGACAAGAAGAAAGAGTTTGTACATAAAGAGAATAAAGAGGAGGGTAAGAAAATCCTTCCATGTCTCTATAGGAGTTTTGGCCTTGATACCAATTTAAAAGATTTAAAAATTATATATATTGAATAGGAATTTCAAAATGATAGGATTTAATAAACAATTAATAAGTCAATCTAAGCTCTCAATATATCAAACTAAGACTCTCTTTAGTCCTCATAAGACCAATCTCTAAACTATAACTCTATAACACATATAACTTTAACTTTAGATACAAACTACATGAGTTTCACAAGCCTAAAAAACTAAGCCTATCTAACTTAAGAATTTCATTCCAAACAACAGGAAACTACTAAACAAAAACTTAATAGGATAAAATTAGGAAATATCAAACCTAATAAATTTTCTAATCATGCTTGGCTTAATAATACCAAAAGAGAGGAAGCCATAATCTTTTCTCTTATTTTTGTGGTAAAAAAGAGGTTGAAATATTTTATAGGGATTAAGTTCTCTTAATTGAGATAGTTACATTAGGTTCATGCAACTATTTTTATGTATGAAAAAAAAAGTGAAATTGGCAAAATTGGTCCTAATTTTTTAATCTTAATTTAGTTATAAAACTTTATTTTTTATCTATACTACTAAAAAAAATTTCTTAAAAAATAATGGTCTCTATCACCTTTCTTGTAGCAAAATATAATAAAAATTGTCATGTTTCATTCACATAGGGACCTAAATAAGAATAAAGTCATAACTCTCTAACTTTTCCCTCTAAACGACCTCACAAGCTGCTTGTGTGTGTTTAATCAAGTCCAAAAGATAATATTAACGAATGCACATGAGTGACCTATGAGGTCGTTTAAGAGGGAAAAGTCATAGAATAATGAGTTTACCCTTATTTAGGTCATAGTGGCACATGAAAGATTTGGGCATATTCCACCTTAAGAGAAGAGACATATACTATTACTTTTTGAGAAATTTTGTTCTTAACTAAAAACAAAAATAGAATAAAAATTTTCAGGATTAAGTTAAGATAAATAAAATAATTTTGGGACAAAATTTTCCAATTTCTCTTCTTTGTAAAATAAACTAGAAGGATTTGCAAATACTATAAGATATTTGAACATGTTTTATTTCTCAAACAATTTCAAGATAACCACGTCTCAACAGACTCAGCAAAAATAGGAAAACTCTTTCTCGAACCTCAACTAGATGTTCGACTGGTCAAATGCAAAATCAAGCTTGGTGTTAGTTTTTGAAGCTTGTCTTTCAATTGGGAAACCCTACAACCATAACGAAGTGATGAAAAATAATTGTATTTGAAAATTTAGTTACTCTTAACGTATAAAATTGAAAAGTTATCAATTAATAAGAGTAATCTAATTATAAATAAGTTATCATAATATCTTTATTGATTAAAAAGTTAGCAGTGGAACTCATGTATCAAAAAGAACTTAAATCCCTTAAATAAATGAAGTTAGTCATTGAGTTTAAAGAGAAGATGTGTTTATTTTAAGAAATTTAATATTTTTTTAATAAACTAAAATAAAACAAAATGTGAATATAATTTTAGAAGAAAGAGTATTTCATATTGATAATGAAAAAATGACTTTTGACATCTGGGATTTGATCCAAAGGCCTTCATCTTCAGCCATGCTGAGAGTTCAAGGAATCTTTATAAATTGAAGGATCAATTTTTTTTCTTTCTTTTTGTTCTATTGACATTATGCTACATTTGATAAAATTTAGTACGCGATTAATTTAGAAAGCTTAGAGTGTTCAAAAAGAGCTTTCAGTTGAGACAAAATTAGATTTGTTGAATTGCTTTTATCATGTACAGTTGACCAATATTTTTCACTATAGATTCTTTAGAAGATCAGTTTTAAGTTGACAAAGGGTTTGTTTTTTTTTTCAAAGGAACATTAATGAAGAAAAGCAGGAAAAATTGGTCCAAAACTACTTTATTTGTCTTAGCTTAGTTCTAAAATTTTGATTCTATTTTTTAGGTCTAAAATAATTTTTTTAAAAAAAAAATAATGATCTCTGCCACCATCGGTGTAATCCAACAAAATCTCTCGCGTGCCACCTTCATGAGGACCTAGTAAGGGTAAATTCATCACTCTAGGACTTGTCCCTCCCAAACGACCTCATAGGCAACTAGTGAAGTTAGTAAATGCACACAAGCTTCTTGTGAGGCCGTTTAGGAGAGAAAAGTCAAAGAGTAACTATTTTACTTTTACTAAGGTTCCCATGTGAATGGCACGTGAAATTTTTTGTTAGATTTCATATTGGAGGTGACAGAATCATTATTATTCAAGGAAATTTGTTTTAGGGATTAAAAAAATAAAATAAAAGATTTTATGATTAAGTTGAGAAAAATAAAATGATTTTCAAATCAATTTCACAAAATTCTCTATTTCCAAGCATTTGGGATGTTGCTAAACTATGGTAATGATGAGGAAAGAAAATAAGAAGAACTTGTTAACGAAACCAAGAGAGAGTTGGTAAAAGTGAGAAATGGAGTAAGGGCTTTCTTTCTTTCCTGCCTTTTTTGTTTTTTACTAAAAAATATAAATTATAAGAAATTGTGAAGCCAATTACTTCAGTAGTTGTGGACAATATAAATTTTTTAATTGCAGGAAAAAGGTAGAAAAAAATGAATGCAAAAAGTTAAGGGAAAGTGAAAAAATGATTCTCCCTTATTGAAATATTTAGATAATGTTGTTAAGTGGTGCTGCTTAATTAGCTGCTTAGTCAGATCAATAAGTCCAACTCAGCTTGCCAGCTCAGTCGCTGCTAGCTTTTGCCAACTTATTCTATCTCAGTTTTTGTAGATATTTTTTTCTTTCAGCTTGTACATAAACTAATTTATGCAGCTAGTTAGTTATCAAATTTGTCGACTCAAGGATACAATTTTCTAGTTTTGATAACTAACGAAATATATTTTAAGTAATCTAATGAATTTTTGTTGAGATGATTTCAGAATGTGCCTTGAGTGATCATGATCTAGTCACAAAAGTTCTAGAATCAAGCAGTGTACTTTTATTTGTATAATTTTAGACTCTTGTTAAAAATTTATTGGTGATAATATGTCCTAATATATGCTTTAGTCAAATTCAAAGTTTTCAATCTTTAAAGATGTGCTTCAAAATTGCATCTGGAAACCCTTCAAGAAAAAAGGCAAAATGTTTGCTCTAATCTATGTATCAAGCTAATTTCAAAACTATCAAGCTAGATGTATTTGTGTTAAGTTACTTTTACCAAATTACAAAATCCAAGCAAATTGTTTGACAGTGATTAATCACTGTTTAACCAACAATACATCAACATGACTTTACAACTGGTCATAATAGTTTTTTCAACTTTACTGCTAGCTAAAATCATATTTTTAAAAATAATCAAGCTTCACCTTTTTAAACTTACACAGAAATAGTAAAAAGTTGATTTAAACCATTTTTTTAAACAAAAAGAATGAGTTGACTTTTTGTGAAAAAATCAAGCTAGGACGACAGGAAATCACATGATTACTTATGCTTTATAAAAAGCTAATTTTCCTAAAAATAAACTTTCTAACCTTTGAACAAAACTGAACCAAAACACCATTTGACTAAATTATCTTCTATCTTTTTATAGAATCTTGTATTTATTATAAATATATAACACTTTACACTCTTAAGTCTTTAAGAGATGAGTGTGTTTTTCAAAGGAGTTGAAAGTTCTTCAAGAGTTGAAAGTTGAAAATAGTGAGAAAAACACACCCGAACAGAAAAGAGAAAATGTACAAAGTGTGAGCTAATATTCAAAACAAGTGAAAGCTTCAATCTTTTCATTTTCATCTCTTCAAGGTTCACAAGTACTAGTTGTAAACTTGTGCCACCACAATCGAGGAGGTTCTTGGGTGGAAAATAGTTACTAGATCTATTGAAAACTAGTGGATAAAATTACTAGATCTATTGAAAACTAGTGGTAATAGTTGCTAGATCTATTTTTAATATTAGTGTGTACAACTTGAGAGTTTCTTGGGTATAAGATACTTAGGATTGTATGATTTGGTCTCTACCGTTAAAAAGATTGGGTTTAGTGAAAATACGTGAGATGAGATTCTCAAGGAGCAGATGTAGGTATATTGTCGTACCACTATAAAAATCCTCGGTTTCACTTTTTTTCTTGCATTACTTAGCTTTGATTGTTGGCTTATTCTATAGTCATTCAACTTCTACTTGGCAAAAACATTTTCTGGATAAATGATTAAGGTCAAAATATACTCTCCACACAATAGAAAGACATATTGAAACTCTTATTTAGACAATCTCATAAAAATTGTCTTTCAAAGTGTATGTTGAAAACGATTAATTTGATAACTTTTTGAAGCTATTTTGGCAATGCAATGATTACCTTGGCAATTTGTATCCATGCATCCTCCAAAATAATGGACATGTGCACACTAAGACCAACAAAGCTTGTATAAGATACTCAACTAATATCACTCTGTGTTTAGCTGAAATTGAGAAAAATAACTTAATACTCAGTCTGGACTTCAATTTTTATTTTACTAGCAAACTAAAAGCATTTCAGCTTTTATACTTTTAATTCTTCTTCAAATTGTTCAATTTTTCAAAAATGTCCAATCCACCTACTCTTGGACATTGTTTAGGACCTACAAAATTGTATATAAATGTGGCTATGCTTTTCTGTGGAGTGTTAGCTCATTTCTCCAAAATGTTCGTCTTTGAGTTTCTACTTTCTCTCAATATAACTACTTCCTTTCTTGTGTGAAATCAACATGGTATCAGAGCCGAGGTTCTTCTACCTCACCTCGATCCTCTGAAATGTGATGCAGCTCTTTGATTTCGATTTGCAATTAGAGACTTTGTTCTTTTGGTCATTTCTATGGTTTCAATTTGAGAAAGCACTATGTTCGTGCTAAGTTAGGGTTATTTTGTTGTTGTTTCCCTTCTTATTGAAGTCTCAATTTGTTGTTCCTCTTCTTACTAAAGTCTCAATTTAATTGAATTAAAGAGCTTACCTAATTTCTTATGGTGAATCAAAACAATGTACTACATAGTCCGTTCTCTCATTCATCCAGCTGATAATCCAAATCTTCAATTGGTGTTGCCACCTCTGGATGAGCACAATTATTGCATTTGGAACTAAGAAATGACAAATGCGCTGATTTCAAAGAATAAAATCTAGTTTGTAGATGGAACAATTCCACCGGTGCCCAGAGGAGATCGCGTATTTGACAATTGTAGAAAATGTAATAAGATGGTGCTTGGTTGGATTATGTACCTCCATTACTCCTACTATCAAATAGAGTGTTACATGGTATAACACCGCCTTCGAGGTCTGGAATGACTTGGCTAAACGGTTTAATCATAGAGATTCCTATTGGTTCAGTGTTATTCAAGAGAGATTTTATACTTTATAACAATGTAATCTTACCGCGATAGAATGTTCACTAAACTGGAGATTATTTTGGGATGAAATATTGGTTTTAATGCCCATTCTTTATTGTGCTTGTGATCCTATATGTAAGTGTGGGGTTATAGCAATATGCAAGATTTGTAAGTGTAGGGGTTATAGTATTATGCGAGATTTGATGATGATTATGTTATAAGATTTGTGAAAGGACTAATTGATGAGTTTTGTGGAGTTAAATCACATATTTTACTTATGGTGCCATTGCTTAAGATTCAGCAAGCCTTTAGCATGGCAATTAAGCACGAACGTCAATCGAAATATGCTACAAATCATGTCGGAACTAATGACATGATGGTCATATTTTGCTAAGTCAAAAGGATGTTACAGTTGATAAAGCTTTTGTGGATTCATATCAAGGAAATGCTAATGTGGTTAATTCTGGTGGTTTTAGCAATAGGAGGTTTACTGGTTAACAAATGTTTATAAGTACTCATTTTGTGGATAATTGAGGTATACGGTGGATAGATGCTATAAAAACATGGCTATCCACCTAATTTTGAAGGGAAAGGTAAAGTTGGTGCTTATGCAAATCAAGCAATCATTTAAGCAAGGCCAAGTCCAAGTAAAATGATTGATCATGTTGTTACCAATGGAAAAAAGGCAGATTTTGGAGTGGTTCTGAATATGGTTCAAAATCACAGTATTGCCATAAGAATATATCAATCTAAAATAGTTTTTGATCTTCTTGTAGTTGTACTTTTCTTTTAGATTTTGATAGTAGTAAAATATTCGACATTCAAGGCTTCATAAATATGATGGCAAAGGTAAAACCATTGCTCAAATTCTATTTGAAATAAATTCACTTCAACGGAGTATTCAAGACCCATTACATCAAGATAAATTTCAATATAAATCCAGGATAAATAATTTTCTCGTAATATCAAAAGTCACATATTTAAATTTAATAATATTTGATATAATAACTAAGAAAATAAAGAACTTTTACCTCAAGAGCTTCAAAATAACTTTTCACATTAAAGAGAAGTTTCAAATAATTGAGCTTCAAAAATCGTACTTCAGTGAATTGTGTTGATAACGTGTTATGAATTTGAGAGTCAACAATACAAAGTAGACTATAAGTTAAAGCGAAGGCGATGCTTGGAATTAACAACAATATAAAATGTGAAGAATAAAAGAGAAGAGTGAACAAAGAGAGAGAATGTAGAACTTAATAATTAAAACTAAAACCTATTATTAATATCATCATAACTTCTATATATAGACTCGCAATACAAGTGTTTAAAAAAATGTAAACTCTATTTAAAAAAAAAAAAATCGAATGCAATCAAGAGTAATATTTTAGAAGTTTAGTTTTTCAGTAAACTAACTAATATAGACATCCATATATTTTATTAATTTTCATAACAAAAACATTTTATACTTTCATCTATGGTCACTCCCAAAATAGGTCATATTTCACAACAAAAATAATTGATGACCAAAAACTCTTCGTGACTAAAACTAGTGTTTCCAAATATTCACCCGAAATTGAGAAGCCCAACTTAAACTCATCTAGAATTTTTAGCTGCGCTGGAATAAAGAATACAAACGCGTAATTTCAAGTTCTGTGTAGTGTGGTGCTCCTCATACATACTTTCTAGCACTGTCAAAACGGGTTTAAGTCCGCGGGCTGAGCAAAACGAACGAATATGGACCTAGCAATTATAGGTCCGTTTTAACGAGGGCTTTTTCGGCCTGCTCCGTTTAGCCCGTAGGCTAACGCGGGCCTGCCGCAGAATAGCCCGTTTTTCTTTTTAATTTTTTTTTAAAAAACTTTTTCAAAACGACGTCGTTTTGATATTTTTTAAAATATAAAAAAATAATTTTTTTTAAAACGACGTCGTTTTGTTATTTTTTTTTACAAAACGATGTTGTTTTGTAAAGTCCGTAGGCTTATTATCGCCGCCAGCCCGTATCGGCCCGTTTTACTATTCAACCCGCTACGAGTCGACCCGTTTAACACTACTAATATTACTTTCTCTCATTAAGAGAACTCTCCCGACCTCTACATCTTCTTTGTCTCCAATTCCCTATTGGCCACATCAGAGCTCCTTCATTGAACACCTGATCTTTGACGGATTTTTGCTGTTATATTAATTTTTTGTCACTTCATCCTTCTGTTTGGCCTATGAAACCACACTGGTCTTCCCCTTTGGTAGGAGTATAAATTATTTGGAAAGCATTTAGACAACCACCTGTACCAAATTTAATTTTGGTTTCAGTTTGAGTTAAAAAAAAAATCAGTTCTGTTTCGGTTTGGGACTACTCCAAACTCAACTGGAAACCAATTTTTCTCTACAAGCCAATTTTATTTAGATTTTAAGGGTGGTGCAAAAAATAAATAAATAATTTAATATATAATGGTTATGGAATAATTCACATTTAATTCAATCTTAAAGAAATTTGATTTTCTCCAAATTGAAAGAAATTCGGTTTGAAGGAAAATTAAATAGATTTAGCTACAAAGAATTTTAAAAAAAAAGAACCAAATTTTATCTAAATAGTAATACTAAATTTTCTCCAAATAGAAGTGATTCACACCCCCTATATTTGGTACTTTTCTTTGAAATCCAAAACCATATCACATACACTCTCCGTTTAAAACTATAGAGCTTTTGAGCCTTTTTCTGTCTTTTCAAAATGTTGAACGTTTTACCAATTTTAAAAATTATTTTCTAAAATTATTATTACTCATAAATGTAACTATCTCATTATCTCTTATGTTAGTAAAAAAATTTAAATTAGTTTAAAATATAATTAAAAATACCATTTATTTTCTTTCTCCTTAATCTTTAAAAAAAAATTAAAAACCTTATATTTTAAAAAAATAGAGAATAATTTATACCTAGTCCTTCAAATTGGCGTCCCATACTCCAATCTTTTATACACCTTCCATTCTGAAATATTAACTACATTTGTCTTTTTTCATTTGTCCCATAATAATGATAATATCTACTCTATTTGTAATATTTATAAATTTTAATATATTTTTCATTACTATTACCCTTCTTTAATTACTACATTCTCCAAATTTTAAATACTCTAATTAATAAAATTATAGTGAAGTTAAAGAGTACTTAAGTCTTTATTTTGAGTGTTATAAATTTCGACGAATTTTTAAGTTAGCGAGAAAAGAACGATTTCGATGAATTCTTAAATTGCGTGAAAATGATAATTGAAGTATTTGAAGCCGGAATCAGTAATAATTTCGAACTTTTCATTTCGTTCTTAGTTGTATTTCAGATACTGCACGAAGTCTTCCAGATAACTGCTATGATGGTTTCTATGCCAAAAGGATTCGGGGGGTGCCCAAGATGGTTTCCAAGGGATTATATCAGTGTCTTGTTTTGTTTCTTTCCATTGTATACTACCCACCTCAAGACGTAATTTCTCGGCTCCCCCGAGCTTTTGAACCATTTGTGTAAGTAGCGTTTATATTGCCCCCTCTTACTCTCTTTGTTTCAAAATATAAACCCTTCAAACCACGTTTTCCTTCTCGAACTTCGACATTTTACAAATTTAAAAAATTACCTCATAAACATCTCATGCTTGCAATACTTTTTTTTTTTATAGAGGAAAGGAAAAGTATGTGTATATATTAATGTTCAACTATCTTAATAGATTCAGCTACGGCTATAATCATATTATGTATTCTTCGACTATCAGCTTCATCGTTGCTTTCAAACCACATTTTTCACAATTGTTTTTGTGATTTATATAGCTGATGACGTTGTCTTCGCCATATATCAAAATCAAGAAACATGTTTTCTGAAACATCATAAGATATGTGTATTGTAAAGCTTGTAGATAGAGAGGTCCTCAAACAGTTTTGTCATAAAGAATTAACTAGACAAAGATCTGAATAATGAAAGGTCCAACACGCTTCCTTGCCTTATTTCCGTTTTGATCACAATCCTCCCGGGTTTCCACTGAGACTTTTAGCAGGCGTTTCAGCCCCAATCTTAAACAAGGTAACTTCTCTTGCGTTCCTTCAGGAAGACGGAGCACAACCTAGTTTCGTTTCCTACCTCTAGGCGTAAGGAGTAAGACAATAAAGAAGTAGAGCTTGGATTATAAAGATCAAAGAGTAATTAATTCTAAAAACAAAGTGTTTGAGGAAGTTTTCAAACTTTTATTTCATGATGGAAGATTTACAAAGAGAGAAAAGAAAGCTGAAAACTTAAGCCGATTGCCCTCAGCATTCGGAAGTTCATCTTTTTATAGGCATCACTCTATAGTATTATAGCTCCCACTCAGCTTACATTATTGATCCTTACTATTGCATTATATTTGTTACACCTGGCTATCTTTAGTCTTATTTGATTGCTGAGTCCTCTTAGTGCCAAGAGGACTCATCTGTTTTAGAAAACGTATAAAAGACAGATGAGTCCTCTTGGCACTAAGAGGACTCAGCAGCAATCAGATAAGACTAAAGATAGCCAGGTGTAACAAATGTAATGTAATAGTAAGGATCAATAATGTAAGCTGAGTGGGAGCTATAGTACTATAGAGTGAGGCCTATAAAAAGAGGAACTTCCGAATGCTGAGGGCAATCGGCTTAAGTTTTCAGCTTTCTTTTCTCTCTTTGTAAATCTTCCATCATGAAATAAAAGTCTGAGAACTTCCTCAAACACTTTGTTTTTAGAATTAATTACTCTTTGATCTTTATAATCCAAGCTCTACTTCTTTATTATCTTACTCCTTACGCCTAGAGGTAGGAAACGAAACTAGGTTGTGCTCCGTCTTCCTGAAGGAACGCAAGAGAAGTTACCTTGTTTAAGATTGGGGCTGAAACGCCTGCTAAAAGTCTCAGTGGAAACCCGGGAGGATTGTGATCAAAACGGAAATAAGGCAAGGAAGCGTGTTGGACCTTTCATTATTCAGATCATTGTCTAGTTAATTCTTTATGACAAAACTGTTTGAGGACCTCTCTATCTACAAGCTTTACAATACACATATCTTATGATGTTTCAGAAAACATGTTTCTTGATTTTGATATATGGCGAAGACAACGTCATCAGCTATATAAATCACAAAAACAATTGTGAAAAATGTTGTTTGACAGCAACGATGAAGCTGATAGTCGAAGAATACAGAATATGATTATAACCGTAGCTGAATCTATTAAAATAGTTGAACATTACATGCAAACATATGCTTACTAAAGTTTGTATTTATTAAACTAGAGAAGCTTATATATGATTACAATATATTTGACTAGTTTATTCCAATTTGATATACTCTCTATTTATAAAAATAATGAACTTAAAAATTTGTTAATACTTTCGCGCGAATTTGGGACCACCGAATTTGGTATCAGAGCCAGTTTCGAAATAGAAAATCTAGAAATAATTATTCTAGAAAAAATAGAATCCATAAATATTGTTATAAATTATTTAAATCCTGAACTACTAATAGAAAATCAAGATGAACAATTTACAGATTTTGAGATTAATTATAGTAATGCATGGGATAATCATTTAAATGAATCATCTTCAGTAATATTTTACGATAATAATATAGATCATAACTATGATGATACTGATTGGGGTTATAATACAGATTAATGGATTGTGAAACATGTACAAACTTATTTAATGAAATAAGACCGATAGATAATCTTGTTAGACAATTAGAACAAGAAAAAATTTATTATTTATCCAGATTAGAATATGTAAGAATAACAGGAGTACATAAAATAACAATAGATATGTATCAAGAACAATATGCAAATATCTTTAATACTTGGATGATTGCAAAAGCTAATCAACAAAAGGTACATAAAGAATTAACTAAACAGTATAGAATAGATCATTTAGAAAATGACAAATAATAACTATAAACTTTTAGAAGAATCCGAGGTTTCATTAAAAACCGATAAAGATTTAATAGAAATACAAAAAACTATACTTTCTATCGGAACTCAAATAATCTCAGAAATTGATAAATTAGGAAAATTTATAGCAACATTAATATTAACAACAAACGGATCTGAAAAGAATAAAGATAAAGATAAAGAATTAATAATTCTTCCAACAGATAAACCAGTAGAAAAATTAAAAGAAGAGATTAGTCCTTTAAACAAACATTTAAAGAATTTAAAGATTCCATCTGGCTATAAAGGCATTGTCTAATTCAGATACTGAATCCATTCCTTCAGAAATAGATAACTTAATTACACAAATATGAAACATGGAAATAAATGAAACTTTTGTTAATATAAAACCTGATATAAGAGACTCTAAACCAGAATGGAACCCACATGTAACAGATATACCTAGCACAAGTACTACCCATACGAGACCTTTTAATAGATCTTTAACAGGATATACTGGCATTACTTCAGTACTTGAACAACATGATGCTTATACACCCTATGACCAGGATGATAATATAGCAAATATGATTACTAGAACCACAAAAGTAATACCTTTATCTTTATCATTTTCAAATTCGTTTGTTGATAATATTAATGTTGCTATAAATTTTTCTAATTTATCAATTTCTGAGATTATTTGAGTTCCGATAGAAAGTATTATTTTTTGTATTTCTATTAAATCTTTATCGGTTTTTAATGAAACCTCAGATTCTTCTAAAAGTTTATAGTTATTATTTGTCATTTTCTAAATGATCTATTCTATAATGTTTAGTTAATTCTTTATGTACCTTTTGTTGATTAGCTTTTGCAATCATTCAAGTATTAAAGATATTTTCATATTGTTCTTGATACATATCTATTGTTATTTTATGTACTCTTGTTATTCTTACATATTCTAATCTGGATAAATAATAAATTTTTTCTTGTTCTAATTGTCTAACAAGATTATTTATCGGTCTTATTTCATTAAATAAGTTTGTACAGGTTTCACAATCTATTAATCTGTATTATAACCCAAATCAGTATCATCATAGTTATGATCTATATTATTATCGTAAAATATTACTGAAGATGATTCATTTAAATGATTATCTCATGCATTACTATAATTAATCTCAAAATCTGTAAATTGTTCATCTTGATTTTCTATTAGTAATAGGGATTGGTTAGTAAACTTGAAATAGAAAAAGCATCTTATACAGTAACCATTGAAATGGATGTCAGTGATCAACATCAGATAGATAAAATAATTGACACATCACTTTCACTGAGGCCACAAAAGCCTTTAAAGATTTCTGACAAAGGTAGAAAAAAAGATTTCATCTCTCCTCCAGAAGAGATACAAAATCAATTGATGAGAGAACTATAGTCTCTCAAATACAGATACTTTATATATTGATTTTTCTGATATTTATCCCAGACTAAACTTTATACAAGATTCTTCTCTATAAGAAATTAGAAAGTAGTATGATTTTGGAGCAATTAACTCCATATACTTAAGCTCTCCTGATTTTAATAAAATCTGTCTACTCCCTACCTGGGTAAAAGATGGAGTTAAAGATTTTTATTTAAATAACCCTACCATTACTCCAAAAGATATTTTGGTACTAAAACTATTTTCTGCAGGACCAGACTTCTTTAAAGAAGAAAGATATCCTGCTTACCATTTTATGCAGGTGGCAAAATCAGAGACTCTTAATATATTTGTTCCTACAGAAAGAAAAGAGTTTAAAAAATTTGATGACAATGATATTCAGTATCGTCAAGCCATTGGAATCCGAATTATATTACAACAAATGGAGATATGCTTCAAAAAAAGATTTCGGACTTATGATGGTGCTAAAATACATTCATCAGTTATGATCAATCCAGCAAGAAAAACACCCCCTTCAGCCGAACGCTATCTTCAAGCTAAGATTCGAATGCTAGATACGGGAATAATCAAATCCAGCCCCGAAGCACAACAAAAGATTTGTTACTTTAGAAAACATCAGAAAGGGACATGTCCGTGCTGCCAGACACAAAAGGACAAGAAGATTCTATTCACAGATGATGAAGATTCTGATTAAATAAAGACAAACAAGATCGGACAAATGAGTCAGCAGCTCAATCAGTATAAAAGACAGATGAGTCATCTTGGCACTAAGAGGACTCAGCAATCAGATAAGACTAAAGATAGCCAGGTGTAACAAATGTAATTTAATAGTAAGGATCAATAATGTAAGCTGGGTGAAAGCTATAGTACTATAGAATGAGGCCTATAAAAAGAAGAACTTCCGAATGCTAAGGGCAATCGACTTAAGTTTTCAGCTTTCTTTTCTCTCTTTGTAAATCTTTCATCATGAAATAAAAGTTTGAAAACTTCCTCAAACACTTTGTATTATTATTTAATTGTTTATAAATTATTACCATTCTAGCCTTTCCTCTAACTATTTCAGCATGATTCCTATCTATAAAGGCTGAAGAACTATGAGGAGATGAACTAGCTTTAATCAATTTCATGTTTAATAATTCTTTTATTTGTTCTTTACATTCTTTTTTATCTATTTCATTATATCTCATGGGTTTTACTCTAATGATTTTAGTTTTGTCAATCATGTCTAAAGTAGCTAATAATTGATTTTTATCCCAAAATTACAAAGAATTTTCAGTATAACATTGTTCTAATCTAAACTTGGAAGTTCTCAGACTTTTACTTCATGATGGAAGATTTACAAAGAGAGAAAAGAAAGCTTGAAATAAAGGAAGGTATCGCAAAACCAATCATTTTACTTGGAACATTTTTAATTAAATGTCCACCTTTTTTATTTTCATGATACTGGTACTGATGTCTTATTATGTAATAATTTTCTTCAATTATTCAATAAAATTATTTTTGATACCTTAGCATTTCAAATTCATTTTAAGACTCGTCATCATTTAATTGTCATTAAACGCCTTAAGCATGCATACGCTAAGCTTTTACCTATCCCTTTTAAACCCCGCACAACCCAACGTGGTGGAATTGGTTACACACAAAAAACGAAGAGAGAAAAGAAAGCTGACAACTTAAGCCGATTGTCTCAGCATTCAGAAGTTCCTCTTTTTTTTTTTATAGGTCTCACTCTATAATACTATAGCTTCCACTCAACTTACATTATTGATCCTTACTATTACATTACATTTGTTACACCTAGCATCTTATTGGAATTATAGTTTCTCCAAATCTGAGTAAAATTTCTACATCATATTTTATTTCATGAATTTCACCATTAAAATTAGAATATTGATGTGGATATTCTAATTGATGTTTTTGTAAGAGAGTATAAAGCTTATGACTAATATAATTCCCATTAGCTCTTGTATCAATTAAAATGGCTATTGGTTGAAAAGTTTGACCATTAAAATATTTGCCTTTTATTTTATAATTTTTTATACTATATTCTTTTTCTGTAATTGCTCTAGCAGAAAAAGATTTAGATAAAGGTAGACTATTTACACCTATGGTTGTAAAGCCCGCCATCTCTGGTAAGAAAATCTGCCAAGACATTTTTATCAGTGCGAATTGTCTCAATATCAAATATATATTCAGATAATAAATTTTACCAACTAATTAATCGTTTATATTCAGGACGAGATGGTAAATTATTGTGAATAAATGCGTATTGTCTGTTCTTAATAAGAACTTTTTAGGCAATAAGAAATAATAAATTTTTTTGCACTTGATTATATATATGATAATAATAATCTTAAAAAACACATATATATCTATCTACTTCACAAATGTCACATAATGTTAATCTATATAAGGCTGTAGTATATTTTTGTATTGTTCCTGGGTCCTTAAAAAAGTTTCCTTCACCAAAAAATTCCATTTTTATTACTTCTGTAGCTCTTATAATCATATTTGCTATACTATCATCCTAGTCAAATATTAACTTTATAGTTTCTTCTGGTAAATTTTGCCAGTAACGTAAAACACTATTTACCAGGTTTCTTTCAATAAAATGTTGTGTTGAAGCTTTATCTATTTTATTTACTGCTATATAAATATATAAATATAAGAAGCTCATTACCAAAACTGATGCACTCGTTCCGCACAAAATGAATATCAAAAAAATTGGGACCGTCACTTGAAAAGTTGAACTAAAGAAAACCATGGACATAACAAAAACCTAGAAAAAAACAAATTAGAACTGTTGTCAAATGCTCGGGCAACAATAAATTATACATGAATCTATCACTCTTATCTGTTTTCTGTGGTTGTCGCGTCCACGGTAGCATATGCAGCATCAGCTGAAGAAGTGTCCATATCATTGAGGCCCAATTCCTCGTTCTGCTCCCACGACCTTTCGTATTCTTCAACTGAGTAATAGTTGAAATACGCAAGTAGCAATATCACGTTTAGATGCGCAATATTATAAAAAAAATACAAATATGAAGCCAGTGCGTGGAACACAACTTCTAACTGCAGAGGCAACGAGACATCAATTTTGGTTTCTACCAATGTGGAATTATCAAATAAGTAGTTTAAAAGGTATTGTGCCTCACTAAATGGGGATATAAGACGCTTGTTTTGTTTGAACCAATATCATAGTTCAAATGGGTAATGGTAATATAGCCAAGCAGAAGTAAGCGTCACTGAGAAGACTAACGTTGACCTACTTGTGGCTGGTCAGGAAAACTCCATATTTACTGTTTTGGCAAAAATACACCAATGCAGAAGTTTTTCAAAAAATATTTACTAAGCTTATCCGTGAGTGAAAATACACAAGCCAAAACAATGTCTCCACCTAATCATGAAATAGTGCAGGCTTTTACTGAAACTATGATACCTGTGTCTTTTGAAATAATGTGATGGAAAACTTACACATCAATTGATGGTCATCCTTAATATCATCAGTAGCCGGTGCCACAAAGGAGTTTGCAAGAGCATCATCAATGATCAAAGTCCAAGGCTTTTCCAAGCTCAAAAGCTGTTGTATTAAATAATTTTTTGCATCAGAGAAAAGAAACAGAAGATCAAGACTATGAATCTGTGATTGAATAGCAAGAGGCATTAAAGTTCAAAAATAGCTGGTTTCAAAAAGAGGCATAATAATAAGCTGGTTTCCATTTTCTTAACAATCGTCAAATTTATATTACTTCAAAATTAACAGAAGGCATAAAAGTTAGTATATAGAGTACATAGACAGATGGGAACATGTATACAAACTAGACGTGGTTCAGAAACATGAAATGTGAGTTGTGCTCCATGTATCAGAGTATGTCAAGTCCCTTTCGAGGTAAGATAGCAGCAAAAGTTGAAAAGTTAGCCTAGACATAATAAATATTCTTGAGATACCAGGGAAGATGGCAACATTATTACCTTACTAAGGCTTGTTCTGAACTCCAGCCATTTGCTTCTTTTGCTGTCATCAAGACTGTCTCCAAAAGTAAACCCATGTACTCTCTCAAGATCTGCAGTATATATGTATATGAAATTCCCAAAGAGATATGAGCAATATCATCTACCAAAGGTACAGCCTTAATGTGCAAAAGAGAACATATATCTGATGCAGAAAAAATATTGACAAATGAACAAAAGACGAGTTTAAGGATTCACTAATTTCTGAGACTCGTTTAGACAAGATGACATCCCAAGTAAAAAATATTAGTCCTCATGCAAAGAGAAAGGCACGAAACTCTTGTAATTCACTAGTTTTGAATCAAGTTTCACCATGAGTGAACAGCTTTACGAACTCATAAATGGTTTTCTGATTATAATGTTCAACCTTTGGTGACATTAGTTATTTTGAGGCATTCATTGGTCCTAAACCTGAATAATCTCACAGCTAAATAAGAAGACTACATGGGCAGTATGCTAGAGAAACACTGAACACAGAAAAAAAGGCTACATATCTGACGTTTGAAATGCTTTGATTTCCATGTTCTTCTGTATGCATCCATCATAGTTAAATTTTAATGAACATCTAGTTGCTAAAACCTCTTTGAATATTCATAAAATCTTGGTCAAATGTGCAGTCAGGCCAAACTGATCCAAAAAAAGAAGCAAAAGAAGAAAGCTGTTTAGCACTCAAAAGCAAACACAGCACAAGGCCGTAGCTGCAAGAATATTCCGATTCTATGCCCTCTGACTAGTTAAAAATATAGAGCAAATTGCTGTCCGGTTCGACTTTTCAGATTAACAAACCTAAAAACTCAAATCACTTTCAAATGTACAGGTTTTATCGCAATAGCACAAATCTTATAATACCATATTCAAACAAAATCTACATTGCCAAAAGTAAATTTGACACTACAGCTTAATATATTAAAGCATATTGTCAACATATTGCAAAATAGATAGCTAGTGCAATTAATTGGACAAATGAAAATTTGAATCTGATAGGAAGATCCTTACTTTCACTAATTTTTGTAATTAAACCTTCAATAGTTGTTACAACTCCACCCAAAGTGCCGCTAGACAACTCCAACTGAAGCTCCGGAATAATGACACCAGCAGTATCGGACTAACATAGGCAACATGCCAACGCAGTCAGATAACTTCTTTGAAGAAGCAAAAACGTGTGGCCAAAAATTTTGAAGCATTGAGACAGAATATAATGAAGATGCTAATGACTAAATTCATATATTAGACATTATAAAATCATTTTGGACAGGAGAAAAGAAAAAATTTTTAAAACATGAATGACATTCCAAGGCAGACAAATATAAAAATTGAAGTCACAGGACAAGAGGGCACACGAGGACACTATGCTGAACAACTTATATCAAGAGATTCCCAAACTTCAGTACCAACATTATTACCAAGCAACACATCACTGACAGCGTCGATTAATATATGACTAGTTGCACATTAAAGGATAAAGATCCACCAAGTTTATCTAAAAATGCATTGCATTATCATTAATTTTATCCCATAACACAAAGTCACTTGTGAATAATCTACAACAAAATGCCAGGACCGTAAACTCTAGTATTGATTTGTAGTTTTCCCTGCATATTATTCCATCTTCTTGTTATTGCCTGTTTTTGTACACTGAAATATACATTCAAGCAGCAGAAAATCAACTAATGCAGGCTCCAAAAATGGTTGTATGAGCAGAAAGAGCTTTGGAGGAATTTAGTCTTCCAAATTTTTTCCAGAGGGCAAAGTTGAATACATGTCGAGAAAATGTTAGCTTATATAGCTGGAATTTAATCTAACTTTGTAGTATGCTGGTGTTTATCTGTTGCCTAGACCTTTATCACACTCTCCTTAAGCTTAAAAATTATATAACATTTGAGCACTAGGGCAGAATTAGAGAAAGAAAACGAGTATAATGGAACATCATCTGCCCATGAAAGGCTTACTGTTCATCAAAACAACATGATAAAGAAAGATCCACCAATAAAAGACTGAAATTATTTCATTGATAGAAAGAAGAATGAGAGAAGAAATATTTGCATAAAGCACAATATAAATACCTTTATCACATCTCGACTAAGATCCTTTATGTTCTCTACTCTAACTGTGATTTTCTTTCCCTTAGGTGGAATACTTCCACCAGGTTTCAGCTGCAAGAGAAGTATGATATATCAATGCACATCCAAAGAAACTAAAAGGCTCAATCCAGTCACTACCACCTGCAAAATAGATAATGAAATGGAAGGAACTAACCTCTGAATTTCTGTAGCCACAAGCATCACAAGAGGATGCCATGACTATTACCTCTTGAAAGTAAGGAATGTCTATACTCTGTTAAGCCCAACAAAGATCTACATGCTCAATGAGATGAGAGAAGAGAAATTGTGGAACAGAGAGCCGAGTTTTAACTAGGTGAAATTTCGTGAAGGAAGGAGAAAATCTATAGTTGCTCTTGCATTTTATGTTGTCTGTATATGGTTTCTGCATTGAAGTATTTAAGTACGATGGTAATTTAAATACCTGTCTCATATTTCTTCTAATGAGATATCTTTGGCAAATGCATAGATAGTTAGAAGCATAAATTGAGCCAAAGAACATTATCCAAAGGGGAATAAAGTGAAGCTCCTTTCCGTTCTTAGGTTCTTTATCTTTTACAGCTCCCTAAAACACTGGTGATTCAAAAGTTAGACAGCATCTGATACAGTTAAGAGTTCCTGATCGAGATACGATTGAACATCTAAGTTTACATAATTGATTTCCAAAGTTATAATTCAAAGAAAAAGAAAACAGAAATTTCAAAGTTAGAAAAGGGGAGAAACAAATGGTTAAAAGTATGATTATTCATCCAAATAAATCAAGGAAATCAGCCAATAATAAAAAGCAGGATATCTATTAACAGAAATAGAAAATACATGTATATAGAAGTATGATACATTGATACACATAAACCAAGGAAATTAACAAACAATAAAGAGCGAAATATTGTCAATGAGACCTATTCATGCTAGCATATGCTATTACTTCAATATCTATAAAATTTCTCACAAGAAAAGAAAAAAGCAACAATGCCACCCCAGAAAAGAAACATAAGAAGAAAGGATACTGGTAACAAACATTCGGCATTCACACTCAGTGGCACAAGCTCCACAAGTTGATGGAAAAGTCATCACCTATTCAAACAAAAGAAACCAAACAATAGTTTCCAGGTCACTTCAATTTTGACTCTTTGAAATGACCTCTGAAAGGACTATATACCTCCTCAGGTGCTGAATATCGAAACAATGCTTCAGCCATTTCGGCGCTATTACCCTGCGCAATTGCACGATGACCAGCTTTTGCTCCAACAGATCCATGTGGTTCTCTTTCCCTTTGATCACCCACTGATGTTTCATCACCAGTTGCTCCCATTTGTGATGGATCAACAAGGTAGCCTAGAGATGCTTGTTGCTCAGGAGATCGCTCATAGAACTTAATAGTCAATGATGGATCAGGAGATGGGGCAAACCTATAAGATCATGTACATCATTCAGTCCTGGCAATAAATATCATTATGATCTCTTCAATTCAATAAACAAGAGAACTTTTCAAATTTCCAGATCCAACTTATCACAATAATCTGGCAAACCAGTTAATAAAAAGAGATCCAAGCCAATATTTGCTTGAAAGATTATATCAAAATCTCTCAAAAGTATTCTTTCATCTTTCTAAAAGACAAAGAGCAAGTCATCACATGCGATACAGAAAGAGAGAGGATAGACAGACAGACAGACACAATAATTCATCCTCCAAGACAAAAGGGTTTTACCCTAGCCTCTCGTGGAGCTACAATAAATCTATATGGCATTATAAAAAAATTTAAACTACAAAATTTCTTACGGATTCTCAATGAAGCTGTTACCAGCAGGATCATCAAGAATGAGGGTAAAGGATGAATCTCCAGCTGCACAAGCTCTCAGTTTTATCAAGAATGCATCTATTGCCTCAGCTGTTTGTGGATCCACTTTCTGTATCAGTCAAATAAAGAAATAGCTCATTGAGGTTAGAAGACTAGATGGTTACAATATAAAACAAGTTGAGCATCAAATCACGCACCTTTCTTTCTTCTTGAAGGGCCTCAAGTTCATCTGCAGCTCGTGTTAGCACCCCTTCAACCTGGAAATAACAATGCATTTAATATGATATGAAGGGCATAGGGCAGATATAACACCCATTGCGAATATCTTTACCATGATTCAGATGAGAAACTATAATTCCAATCGAAGTGCCAAAATACTTACTTCTGCCATAATTCGGATGCCAAAGCAGATTTTAAATCAAAATGCAGTCAGGGAAAGGTACATGTATTTTCTCAAAAAATATCAAAATTTCTAAGACAGTAAAGAACAAAGCTCTTTAAGAAGAACAATGACATTAACTAGTGTGAATCAAAATATGATGCTGCTGATGGTTGGGCTTGCTAAGTGTAAGAGTGACTAGTATCAAGAAGTGAAAATCCTCTCAGACCTGCATAGCATCAAATTTGGAAGTTTCTGAGAACCTATATTCCCTTTAATACTATCTGTGCTCCTCAAAAATCCTGTGATCACAATTCCTTCCCCACTGGACAAGAAATGAAAACATTAGCCTGGAATGGTTGTAGGGAGTCCTCACATAAGATACAAAAGATTATGAGGTTAACTAGTTCTTCAACTTACATTAAGATAGTGTAAGCAATTTTATGTATGTCCACTAATGAATTGAAAATTCCACATGTAGCATCAAAAACAACTACCACTTTTCCTTTTCTATACTATTATCCTCTGACAGAGAATAAAGTGCCATCAACCACTGGTTTTCCCATTACTTGTTTTTTGGACAGGAGGAAGGCTAGCTGTGCCTCCTCAAAACTATGCTTCTTTTGCCATTTAACAGAGTAATAAGCTAGGAACTAATAACAGAGAATTTCTCAAATTACAAGAAATAAGAGAGAGATACCGTTGACAAAGATCCACGCTGAGCCTCAGGAGGGATCTCAAAATCAAGCTCCGGGACCTACAAAGATTAATTAGACCAGAAGAACAAGAAAAAGAAACTGAGTTTCAGATGTGATCGAAATGGTGTTAATAAATGGAAGCCTGCAAAGTTAACATGCCCGCAGAAAATTGAACATAATGCACAAACAATTCATGAGATAAGTTCAACTTTCCTATCTGAAAATTAATAAATAATAATCATTAAACAGCATTTCATTCACTTGTGATCCTAACCTTTCATTCAACTTACAGGAAAAAGGGAAAAAATCATATAATGATTTATGATGTGATTTAAGAGATAGACAAGCAACATGTACTTCAGCAAATTGAAAGTACCTTAATAGTAGCTGTTTCAGATTTTACAACTTGACGGTCAAGTGTCTGCATGAAAGCCAAATTGCAGTTAGTCATAATGAGCAATCCAGAACCAAAAGAAAATAATACGACAAGGCAAAGAAAACAAAATCAACTTTCTTCCACTCAAGCAAGGAGAAAGAAAAACTCAAATAAAAGCAGGAGAATAAAGAGAAGTGTAATAAATAGAAACACTATCAGTAAGGTGCAGGAACTTTGATTCGTGATGCTAGAAACATGGATTTTATTCGTTGCAATGCTACCAGAAGAAATAAAGTTTGCAATGGCCATAATAAAGTTAAAAAAAAGTCGTTGCTAACAGCACAAAAGTTACATACTAGCCCATTTCACGGACAAGATCCATAGAAGATCTGAAACTAAACATAGAAACCAGGTGCATCACTAAGAAACTTGGATAACCGACAACCAACAGGTAATTAAGCAGCTGAATACTTTGTTAAGGGCTTGGTCATAATAATGATAGATTCAATTCTCTTCGGTAATTTAAATACATTGACCTTGCAAGAAGCATGAATAAGTAGACAATCAGATTACTTGAAAAATGAACATCACTGTAAAAGTTGTAAGACCAAACTCTACAATGTCTATTCTATTTCTACCAGGTAACTTATGTTGCTCTTAACTAAGAGGGAATTAATAAAGAAATAAAATCATATTTTCTGGCACAAAAATGAATGAGCTTACAACACAATAACCTTCACACCACACATATTTTCCAGGCTATAAATTATAAACAAGAACATACTGCCTTAGAGGCAGGTAAAAAAGTCCCACAAAAGGTCTACATAGAAAGGAAAAGACAATTAAATTCCAAAGCTTCTTAACCAAGATAAAAGCATTAGGAACAACCAGAAATATAAATGTCAATAAAAATGAAGAGGCAATTTACTTCACTTGACACAACCTTGCGATCACCTGGTGAAAATTCGAGGCGATAGTGACACCCTCGTGGATGGATTTCACCGGCAAACTGCACCTCATTGTTCCTTAAAAAGAGCATTAGATATAAATTCTAAGCATACAAACTTAAAACACGCAATTAACAGAATAACTTTCTTGTATCTTAAAGGGAAGAAGATATTAGTTAGCTACCTCTCACCACAGTGTGGACATTCAAAAGCTGACAATAATATCTGCAAGTAGGCAAAACTTTCTTTTAGGATCAAGAAGAATATATAAACATAGGAAAAGAGGTACAGGGAGCAGCAGCAAAAGAAGAGCATATATGACCAAGATATACGGTTTAAAGCTGCCTACAAAATTCAGTATTCATATTCATAACATCATCAGGGGGTGATCGTCAGAAGAATACCTTTCTAAAGTGTGGAATCAATGTCAACAAGAATCTTGTTATCCCCTGTTAGAAAAGATAAATCAAATTCATATGAGAAACACAAATCCTTATACTTTTTCTTTCTCAGGAAATAAGTAAAATCTGATTCATGTTTATATCATTAATTAAGCAAGCAACGATATCAAGACACAATAAAAAGGGAGAAAATGTTAACTTTCATATACACAGAAAAAGCATGGTGCCAAAAGGCACGCCAAAAACAAGCATCCCAGCTGCATAAAAAGTTTCCTCAGCTGTCTATGTACAAACATAAAGTGCAATATGAATGTTCCAGTGCCTGAGACATCAGTGCACAAGGAGAACAACTTTTAAATCACTGCTCTGGCAGTGATCTACCAAAGAAATAATCCAAAAAACTTAATAAACGTGGTACTATAATACATTCATCCAGTGCTTCCTCCAAGAACTAAACAGAAAATCAGCACAATAATACAGTTTAAACCCACAGGAATGTAGAAGATGGTGAGCATATAGAATTAGCATTGAGGCTAAATCGAAGCCAATGTGAATATGGGGAGCTATAGGCGCTTGTTACACCTATACGCCAACGTACATGTCCTTGAGTTCTTTTTGGGAAGACCATTGTGATAGGAAGGTTTCTTTTCTTTGGCCTTTTTCCATATTTTTTCCACTTTGAGACTTTCAAACTTCACAATGCTCCAATGTCTTCCTTTTATTTTTATTTCCCAGTCTATCTTTTGGAACCCTTAGCTTCCATTTTGCTAGGCTGAGTGTACATTCTAGATTGTGGCTGGTTGATAAGTCCAGAGTTTGTCCCTCAAAAGACCTCCTTTTCTTTGGCCTTTTTCCATATTTGTTTTCACTTCGAGACTTTCAAACTTCGCAATGCTCCAATATCTTCCTTTTATTTTTATTTCCCAGTCTATCTTTTGGAACCTTTAGCTTCCACTTTGCTAGGCTGAATGTAGATTCTAGATCATGGCTGGTTGACAAGTCCAGAGTTTGTCCTTCAAATGATCTCTATTTCATTTGTTGAGTGAAAGTCAACCTCCATTTCCTTTAAAGAGACAATCTGGAGGATGAAGGTACGCTTTTAGAATCAAAGTTTCCAATTGGACATTTATTCTTTATAAAATCAATCATAACAATTTGTGGCAGGTCAAAAGGACTTATAAAGCTCTCTTGGTCTTAGTCTAGATGCTTGTTTCTGGTGCAAGTCAAAGTAATGAAATTAATAATTTTTCATTATGAGAGAGAAAGAAGTTTCAGGACACTTTATTTACTTTCTTGATGAGAAGACGATGGCATGGTGCCAAGTCCATGTGAATGGAGTTTTATACTTTTGGTAAGAGTAAATGAGACAAAAACTTCAGGCCATCTGTTTGTGGTTATGGAGACAGGAACTAATAACAGGTTACAGAATTTGTAAGAGTAATTGCACCTTTTGAATTATTTTTGGCATAACATTGCTGTTTATCTTCTTTCAGGTGATAGCATCTAGCGTTTTTCCAGACATCAAATTTATAGGTTTACAAAGAGATCTGAAGCCAGCTCTTATGTAGATTTTAGTTTGTTTTCAAGTGGATTACACATCCTTTTTATTGCACATTTCTTCTCATTATACAATTTCTTCTTTTATCTATATATAAAATTTGAAAAAAAAAGAAGATGGTTCTAGGAAATGACAGTGGGCTTAAAGAAACCCATTCAATTCAAGTTTCTTAACGTGAAACTTTTAGCAAGTACCAAAATGAAATGGATTCTCAAATTTCTTAATAACAAAACTAAATCTTTGAATCCCAATTAAAAAGAAATTAACAACTTGCATTTTGGCAGGACACTTTAATAAGGTAATATGAAAGGTGGTCCACTGATCAACTACCCATCCGTAAACCTGACATCATGAGTTCATTTAGAGCTTCACCTTCCTGGCAAGCTGGGACTCCTACTAGTTCTGAGGATACATTTTGCTAAATCATTTATCATCCATTAAGCTGCCATAGTTCTTAGCGAAACCTTTAAAATCTATATATCTTTGACTATGTAAATATGTGAATAGGAGCTTTTCTTGCTATCACGACTTCTTCAGAATCTGGTTCGACGACACAACTTATTTATATATAATTGGAAAAAATTTGGACAAGTCATTCACGATTTGATAATTTCAACAAAATATCTCCAAAAACCTCCCATCAATTCATCAACTAATAGTCTTAACATGAATCCATGAGTTCACATTGCCTCAAATGCTGCCCACAGGATTATACCCAGACGCACAAAACTAAAACCACGATGAAGTCAAAGCAGATTAATGAGATAATGACCTCAAACGAGAATGTTTTAACCATGAAATTCGGGCTTGTAACTCAGTAAATTTCAGAACCCCGAGCAACTTGCTAATTCCCTTTGGAAACCCGGAAGTTAACCGTCAATTCAAATTATTCAGACAATAAAGACCGAACCTTTGTCTTCCTAATTTCCTCCATGGTTAATTCCATTATTCTAACTCGAAGCTCCAAATTAGACAGATGTACATAACTCAAAACATCAAATCTCAAAGCGCAACATATGAAGACAAAGTAAGAGCCGTAGGAAGAGGAAAAGGTACTTACATTTTCACCGCAGCGCATGCAGAGACTCTCAACTTCGTAGAGAGGAGCGTCGGAGACAGAATCGTCAGAGGCGGAGACCGCTTCCACCACTGACCTGACATCCACTATCTGTTCTTGTTGCTGCTGCTGCTGCTGCTGCTGCTGGCGGAGGTCTCTTGGCCCTGCCGCTATCGCTGCCGCGGTTGCTGCCGTAGCCTCCATTACGGTTTTACGAATAATCCAAAACTGAAACAGAGAGAAAAGCAAGAGCCCGTAGAGAAAGAACTAGAGAGAGGTCGGAGGAGAAAAGATAACGGAAGGTGTTTAAATGTGGTGGTTCTGCAGGAGGAGGCGCTCTCTAGAACTGACGCGAAAGTGTGGAGTGAGAAGGAAGGTCTTCCTTTGTTCTTTCTCTTGCTTTTTTGCTTTTTTGCTTTTTTATTATATTTTATTTATTAAAAGTAATGGGCCGCCAATATCCACTGGCCGTCTTAGCTCAGTGGTAGAGCGCGTGGCTTTTAACCACGTGGTCGTGGGTTCGATCCCCACAGACGGCGAATTATATGGGTTTTACCTTTTACTGAATATTAGGGTTATATGATATTTTTTAAAAAAATAAATGATTATTGTTATAAAATTAATATTGTGAATGCTTATTATCTGATATCAAAGAGGTAATTCAATATCAGAGTTATAAAGATACTCAAACTATCTAGAAGATAAATGGAAGAGTTTTATCATATATTTGATTCGTGATAGGATTTGTTTTATAATTATCATCTACCTCTTCTTATTGAGATGTATCCCTAAACCCTATAAATAAGCTTTAGACTGATGTATTATATACATTCATTCATTGATTGATTTACTCTCAGAGAATCAATAAAGCTCTTCTCTTCTTTCTCTTTATAGTTTTTCATATTTTCTATATTGTAGTTTCTTTATCAAGTTCTCTATATTAGTATTACGATTTCGTTGTGCCGACGACGACTACGCACCAACAAATTCATAACAAGTTATCATCACGAGTCTCTGCCACCGAAGTTGAGAGTTTAATCAAGAGAAAAAAGATGTATTTTTTCTACCTTTGAATTCTCATGACAAACCTTTCAAAACTCGTTTTTTTCTCTTGATATTTATAGAACGAACTATATGTCATATACACTAGATGCTCAAATTTATTGAGATGTAATGAGTCTGGCAGACACCATTGTTGAAAATAATGCATCATCATCTCAAAATCGTATAAACGCCATGATTTTTCTCCGCCATAATTTCTATAAAGATCTAAAAGTGGAGTATCTTACCATGAAAGATCCACTTATTTTGTGAAAGGATCTAAAAGAAATATTTGACCACCAAAAGATTATCATTCTACCAAAAGCACAGTTTACTTTAAATTTGTGAGTAAATGCATTAGAATTAATGGTTATGGCCCTGGAAGATGTCGTAATTATGTTTGAAGCCGTGGACATAGACGCGGATATGGTAAGAATAATCTATATAATCATGGTGATCAGAATATATATGCATCTAGATATATTGGGTCCTAAAGATACCATTTAAGAAATACAAAGTATCAAGGCCACTTGAATACTAGCAAACTGTGAATGAAACATACAATCACCAGAAGATGATTGTTATATAAATGCTAGTTATGATTTGTTATAAGTGTGCATACAAGATTTTATGTCTATCAGTATAAAAGAATTTTCTTTTCTCATAACTCTAACATGCTCTTGAAGTAGCAATATCGAGAAAAGATTTTTCAGCACTTTCAGTTAGCTTCAATAGAGTCTTACCATAGTGTAATCCAAAAGTATAGATTGATTGGGAAACCTGAATTTCATCTTTTTATTTTTGAATCAATTCTATTAACTTTAGTTGATTTGCAAGATGGGAAGAGTCATTATGCAATTGTTGATAAGCATTCTAATAGGGTTTGGAGATTTTTATTCCTCATTTTGTTCCCCTAAATATGGCTGTAGAGTTGAATTGTAATTGGTGGAGTAAAACTCATCCTTGAGTTGCTGATGAGGTAGAGATGGAATTTCCTTTAAGTATTTTGATTTTGAGTGATGAGTTTCTTAGCTACTGGAGAGACAAAAAGAAAAATGCAGTCATTTTTAAAATTTTATGAACCTTTAATTATTGTAATAGTGGAATTGTTGTGTTGTTTTGCATGCCCTTATACTTTAATTTTATCACAATCTCTAACAATTGCACACAAACACTAGGCAAGTGCACCTATCGTTATGATTAGTACAATGGCAAGTAATTTAAATGTCGTATCCACGGAGATGATCAAATATCATTACTCACTTTTTACTCTATTGTCTAGCCTATCAAATTTGCTTGTGGATATGATAGAAACAAACTGTTAGGAATGAAAATCTAACTTAAACAGAAAAATTCAGTTTATCTAAATTTTAGTTTGCAAGAGAAAATTTCAATTGAGAGAGTAATACTTGAATGGAAAATCCCCCTAGAATTACCTATGTGATTGAAAAGTTCCTTGGTTAATGAATTCCCCTTCTTATGTTTGATGAAATTCCTAAATTAGAATTCACTCTATCTCTAGATGAAAGTCCCCTACTCTTAGATTAATTGGTTGAAATCTCTTCCTAACCAATTCAACCTAAAAATGCATTTACATTAATGAATTTCCAATTAGATTTCTCTAATAACCAAGAAGATGTTGAGGTTCCTACCTCTAGTTACCTAAATCATCCCCATTGTTTGTGTTTGGTTTATTTCACCTTTCCTTTCTCAATTCCAAGTGAAAAATCCAGATTATGAGTCAATCAACAACTGAATTAATTCAAGCAATCAATCCTCCAAATTAGATTTCTCTAATTACCAAGAAGATGTTGAGGTTTCTATCTCTAGTCACCTAAATCATCCCCATTGTTTGTATATGGTCTATTTCACCCTTCCTTTCTCAATTCCAAGTGAAAAAATCCATATTATGAATCAATTAATAGCTGAGTCAATTCAAACAATCAAACCCACAAACAATCCACAAGAATTCGGAATTCAATCAACCAAGAAAACCAATCATTCACATAGATAATAACTAGGGTTCATAACCATCCAAGTATTCAAGAATTTAGCTCATTAACATATTACAATTCAAAGAACATAAAGCAACAAAGAAAGAGTGAGAATTTCTCATTTTCATGGCTCAAATCTTCTCTTCTTCAAGGCTTGGAGTTCTCCAACTTGGTTGTGAAAAGTTGTGTTCTTGAGCTGGAATCTTCAAGATTGATGTTCTCCTTCTTCAAAGATTTGATCTTCTCTCTTGAGTTCTCTTGCAAAGATTGACAATTTTGGGAGAGGTTTTGGGATGTTTTCTCTCTGTTTTTCTCCTCTCTGGAACCCTAGACGGCCGCCCCTTCAAATGCCCTAAAAGGGTATATATATACCTCCCAAAAAGAGAGCAACAATTGCAGAAAATTCTGTTTCTGCCAAAACTGTACCGTTTCACTTATTGGTGATTCAGAGCCTTAAATCGGACGATCTAGATTTTCTTGTCTTCATGAAAGTTGTAGCTGATACTCTTAAGTTTCTACAGAGCTTTGAATTACCTCCATTGGACATCTAGAACTCTAGATATGGTAATTACACCACAATGTATCAAAACTGGAACCAAATCCGAAAATCTTGACTTTGCACCATATGTAGGGTGACCAAACGAATTCAGATTGATATAAATGTTACCATTATGGAAACTTCAGAATCTCCTCTGTAATTTTCTTGAAGATCACATCTGCATTTGAAATCTCTAAGGAGGTCAAAATCCCACTTGAATTATTCTGTCATGCTGCACTATTTTGCATTCTTCTTTTTTTTTCTTCATTATAAGTATGTAGAATTTCCTTCATTGCTTCATTGTGCTCCAAATCTTCAATAAACTCATCTAAACCAAATAAGAGAGAAAGAGAGTGTAAATGGTGTTTGAAGACTAAAATTCAACAGAAATTTGAGTTTAAAATGATCATTATATTAAGCACAAATATGAAATATCACCTTATCTTTTGCAAATATGGATTCAGACGGAAGGGACCTCTACAATTCTGACGGAAGGGACACACACATACATAAGAAAATTTGGAGCATGTCTACACAAACAATCTAAACGTCGTCCCAAATACCCATCACAAAGATTAAACAATCACCCTCTTGTCTTATAAAGCAAGTAAGAATTCGTATGTATGTGTGTGTCCAACCAATGCAAATGCTCAATAATTATAAGAGGGGAATGTCATATTATTGGCCAAGGAATTCGTATCAACAAAGCATAATGCCCCATAAGCCTGGCATTCACAAAACCTCTCCACTAATACGGTAACTAAAATTTAACCTTGATTAGGTAGGACTTTTATGCTTGTAATATTTGGCTCAGGGAAAGTTTAGGGTGCCAAACGAAAGATAAGGAATTCAAAGTCAAAGAAATGAGAGCTAAAGAGAAAGGAATGAGACATAAAACAAAATTAATAACCCTTATTAGCCACAAAGAATATCACCATTCCCCTACATTCAACCACAAACTCCCATTCTCTACAAAATCCCCTCACTTTGAATTCAACCATTTGCACACATTGTGCTTCAACCCACAACTTGTCCATCATCACCATCTTTGTCAACCCATAAATTTAACCTCAATCATGACAAAATTCACAAAAAATAACAATGAAAAAAATTTTATACATCTTGAAGGCATCAAGAAATGTAAGAAGCCTTCTCGATAATAGACAAATATATAACAATGTGTTTTTTTTCTTCTTTTTCTTTTTTTTTGATTGAGGTGTAATCAATTCCCGATCATATAAGGTCATCTCACCTCTCTTTCCCCCCTCTCTCTCTCTCTTTTTTTTTTTTTTCATAAAGCCTATTTTTCCTATCATCTTCTATTCCACCCATTGTTTCAATTTCCACAATACTCTTTGCTAACTTAAGGGTAAACAATGAATTTAGCTCTCGCAAAGAAGGGCTAAATATAAAGAGTGGAGCTTAAAATTTGAAAGAAGGAAAAATTTAGAACATAGATGGGAAAATTTATGCACGAAGGCTTCAAGAAAGGGTACTATGGATAAAATAAAGAGCGGTGGCTAGAAAGGCTCAATCGGGACAAAGAAGGCCTATTACCCTCATTTCAAGATCAAACTAAGGTTACCTATTCATTTCGCCTCAAGGCAAGTGAATGCGGGTTCTAGGACAAAAATTTTGTTAAATTCTAAGGCCAATAATGCAAGATTCAACTCCATAATCAGTGCAACAAAAGCAAAGGAAAATGTGCTTAAAAGATGAATTTTATACAAGGAAAGAATACAAGGGGTGCTTAGTTAATCAAGTTTAAGGTACTAGTTAAGACATTTAGAAAGATTGTATAACTACTCTCTGAAAAAAGATTGAACATGCAAGTTTTGAAATACCTTGATGATTCCGAAAATAAAAACAAGAAAATTCATCCATAATTCATAAAAATAAACTATACTAAAGCCAACTCCCCCACACTTAAGGCGACATTGTCCCCAATGTTGGGAGAAAGATACACAAAAGACTATAAATAGAAATTTAAAGATTGCACTCCAAAAAACCAAACACAAAAACGGTTAACAAAAGGGTTGTTTCGTACGTGAAGGCTGGGTAAACCCATATGAGCAGCAAGCTGCACCTTCTATATACTACACAACAAAAATGCATAAGAGAAAGTTGGAAACAAGGACAAAATTAGAATTCAAGCATAAAAACATAAGAAGAAAATAAAGAAAGAGAATGAGAAAAAGAGAAAAGAGAACTCCCCAGATGTAGCGTTCATGCACCGCTTGCTCCACCACTAGCTCCGGGGCCAGCTTCGCTCTCCTCTTTTTTTTTTTGTTTTTTTTATTTCCAAGAATCCAGATCATGGAGGATTAAAGAAATGTTTTCAAGTCCCTTAGGATCCCCGCTATGATAGAGTTTGAGTCGATGACCGTTAACTTTAAATGTTCCTTTATCTGGATGTGCAACCTCCACTACACCATAAGGGTAGACCTTGTTTACTTCAAACGGTCCGGACCATCTAGATTTGAGCTTTCCGGGAAAGAGCCTCAACCGAGAATTGAACAATAATACTCGATCTCCTTCCTTAAATTCTCGGTTTGGCAGCACATGTTTGTCGTGCCATTGCTTCACCTTCTCCTTGTAGATTAGTGAATTATCATAGGCTTCTCTCCTCCATTCATCAATTTCGTTGATTTGGAGCATTCTTTGCTTTCCTGCAATGTTAAGATCAAAGTTAACCAACTTGATAGCCCAATATGCTTTATGCTCAACCTCCACCGGTAAATGACAAGATTTTCCATAAACCAATCTATATGGAGTAGACCCGATAGGAGTCTTGTATGCTGTCCTATATGCCCACAAAGCATCGTCAAGCTTAACACTCCAATCCTTTCTAGTATGCTCAACAATCTTTTCTAAAATTCTTTTGATTTCTCTATTAACAACTTCTACTTGACCACTAGTTTGAGGATGATACGGCGTTGCCATCTTGTGAGTAACACCTAATCGATGCAAGACTTTCTCAAGTTGTTGGTTACAAAAGTGAGTTCCCCTATCACTTATTATAGCTCTAGGAATGCCAAAGCGAGTAAACAATTTCTTCAAGAATTTAACAACTACTCTAGCATCATTTGTGGGCAAAGCTTGGGCTTCGACCTATCTAGAGACATAATCAACTGCGACCAAAATATATGTATTACCAAAAGAGTTTGGAAAAGGACCCATGAAATCAATACCCCAACAGTCAAATATTTCACAAACTTGAAATGTAGAGAGAGGCATTTCATGTCTTTTTGAGATATTACCTGTACGTTGGCAATTATCACACTTTTCAACATACCTTTGGGCATCCTTAAACAAAGTCGGCCAATAGAATCCCGATTCTAGTACCTTTCAGTCTGTCCCATTAGCTTGATAATGACCACCTGCTGGACCTTTATGGCAATGCTCCAAAATGTCCATATTCTCGTGGTATGCTACACATCTCCTTATGATTTGATCTGCACAAATTCGAAATAGATATGGATCTTCCCAAAGATAGTACTTTAACTCCGAAAAGAATTTCTTCTTTGTTGAGGAGTCAAGTTCTTCGGTAAGATCCGACCTACAATATAGTTAGCATAATCTGCAAACCAAGAGTGTGATCATTATGACCTACGACCGAGTATAACCTCTCATCAGGGAATGTATCATTGATGTCTTCCTCATTCAATCGCTCCAAATGTGGGTTCTCCAATCGTGATAGATGATCGGCAGCAAGATTTTCTGCTCCCTTTTTGTCCCTTATCTCCAAATCAAATTCCCCTGCAATGTAAGTACCCACCGAATTAGTCTAGGCTTTGCATCATGTTTGTTAAGAAGATATTTGAGTGCCGAATGGTCAGTATAAACAACAACTTTAGACAAAATGAGATAAGAACGAAATTTTTCAAAAGCAAAAACTATAGCAAGCAGCTCCTTCTCAGTTGTGGTATAATTCTCTTGTGCTTCCGTTAAGGTCTTGCTTGCATAGTATATTGGTTGAAAATACCTTTCTCTCCTTTGTCCAAGTACTGCTCCTACTGCAAAATCACTTGCATCACACATTAGTTCAAAAGGAAGAGACCAATCGGGGGCAACCAAGATAGGAGACTCTATCAGTTTTTGTTTCAACAAATTGAAAGCAAAGAAGCAATTCTCATCAAACACAAAGGCCACATCTTTTTCAAGTAAATTTGTGAGAGGTTTGGAAATTTTAGAAAAATCCTTTATAAACCTTCTATAGAAACCAGCATGACCAAGAAAACTTCTAATTGCCTTCACCAAAGTTGGTGGTGGTAATTTCTCTATGGTTTCTATCTTGGCTTTATCAACCTCTATGCCCTTACTAGAAATCTTATGCCCCCAAAACAATACCTTCTTTAACCATAAAATGACATTTCTCCCAATTCAAAACTAAATTGGTTTCTTCACATCTTTGCAAAACCTTTTCAAGATTTTTCAAACAACATTCAAAGGAATCACCAAAGACAGAGAAATCATCCATAAAGACTTCCATAATATCCTCCACTAGACCTTCAAAAATAGCTAACATGCATCTTTGAAAAGTAGCAGGAGCATTACAAAGGCCAAATGGCATACGGCGGTAAGCAAAAGTACCATAAGGACAAGTAAAAGTAGTTTTCTCTTGATCCTCCGGGGCTATTGGAATTTGAAAATACCCCGAAAAACCATCAAGAAAACAATAATACCTGTGACCCGCGAGTCTCTCAAGCATTTGATCAATGAAAGGCAGTGGAAAATGATCCTTCCGAGTGGCATCATTGAGCTTTCGGTAATCGATACATACCCTCCATCCACGTCACGGTCCTCATGGGAATCAACTCGCTTTTTCTCATTGGGTACCACGATCATCCCTCCTTTCTTGGGGACTACTTGGGACCAGGGACTAACCCATGGACTATCCCAGAGATATGATAAATAAGACCGGCATCAGAAGCTTGATTACCTCCGCTTTTACCACTTCACTTCATGTTTGGATTTAACCTTCTTTGGGGTTGCACCACTGGCTTGAAGTCTTCTTCCATCATTATTTTGTGGGTGCAAAATGAAGGACTAATACCATTGATGTCGGGAGATTTTCCATGCCATTGCCTTTTTATGCTTCTTTAACACTTTGATGAGCTCTTGTTTACGCTCTTTTTTGCAAATTGTTTGCAATGATCACCGGAAGTTTAGAATTATCTGCAAGGAAAACATATTCTAAATGATCCAGTAACTTCTTCGACTCCAACTCGGGGGATCTTCAATGGAAGATTTCATTCTACTCCCTTTTTTCCCTTTCAATCTTCTCAAACATCATCCCTTTGGTTGTGAATGGGGATGACTCCAAATGTGCTATAATTTCGTCAACTTCATGCTTTGCCTCTCCTTTATTTCTTCACCTTGAAATAGAGATATTTTCAAAGGGTCATCAATCAATAATTCCTGCACATAATCGAAGACAATGTTACCAATAACATCTATCCTATAACAAGAATCATCATGATCAAAAAGAATGTTTCATAGCCTCAGGGAACTTTAAAAATAACTTCTTCTTCTCCCACCCTAAGGGTCAATTTTCCTTCACATACATCTATATTAGCCTTAGCGGTAGCTGAAAAGATCTCCCTAAAATTAATGGCACATCAATATCCTCATTCATGTCAAGTATCACAAAATCAACGGAAATATGAATTTATCAACTTTCACAAGCACATCTTCAATAATTCCCCTAGGATACTTAACCGATCTATCTCGCCAATTGAATGCTCATCCCTAGTAGGTTTAGGTTCACCCAACCCTAACTTTTTAAACATGTCATATGGCAACAAATTAATGCTAGCTCCTAAATCCGCTAATGCTCTGCCAATTGACAAACTACCAATAGTGCAAGGGATAGTGAAACTCCCCTGGATCCTTTAGCTTTTAGGGGTAACTTGTTTTTGTTTTGAAGAATGGCTGAACATTCCTCGTTCAATGTCACCATTGAGAACTCTTCTAGCTTTCTTTTTTTGGAAAGGATCTCCTTTAAGAATTTAGCATATCTTGGCATCTGTGAAAGAGCTTCAACAAACGGTAAGTTGATATGCAATTGCTTAAAGAGTTCAAGAAATTTACCAAATTGTTCGTCCTTTTTCTCTTGTTGAAGTCGGGCAGGATATGGAATTTTTGGCTGGTATTCTGGAATTTCCTTTTTCTTTTTGTGCTTCTTTCTTCTCAATCCTTTCTTCATCATCCACATGCAATGGTTCTTCCATCTTTCCTTTTTCTGTTTCTTGCTCCTTTTGCTTTAGAACCTCCAATTCCTTCCCACTCCTCAAAGTGATGGCTTTAGCATGTTCTCTCGGATTTGGCTCGGTATTACTTGGGAGGGTTCCAACTTGCCTTTCCGAAACAAGCTTCGCCAATTGGCCTATTTGATTTTCCAAGTTGTGAATAGAAGCCTCTTGGTTCCTTAGGGATGCTTCTTGAATTTGGGAACCGATTTTCGATTGCCGCAATAAACTTTGTCATTAATTCCTCAAGGCTAGACTTCACCGGTGGTTGAGGAGGTGGAGGAGGTTGATGTTCGTAAGGAAGAGATGGTTGGGGTCGAGAGTTTGATAAAGATTGGAAACCGGGAGGATGTAGCGGTCTTTGTTGTCCTTGATTACTCCATGAAAAGTTTGGATGATTCCGCCACCCCGGATTATAAGTATTGCTATAAGGATTGTTGGGCTGCCTCCCTCCTCCAAGATAGTCCACATGCTCCGATGATGATGTATTAGAAGTTTCCATGATTTGGCATTCATGATTTGGGTGACCATCTCCGCAAAAGTCACAAGCCATCATCACTTGGGAGATTGAAGGTGACCGACTTAAGCTCTCGATCTTCTTGTTTAGGGCTTCAAACTTAGCCTCCAAAGCCATCATCATATCTACATTGTGTACTCCATTAGCCTTGGCTTTCGGTCTAGGATTCCCCCATTGGTAATTGTTCATTGCAATATTTTCAATAAGATCATGTAACTCTTCGGTGTCTTCAAATTTGTAGTTCCTCCCGATGAAGCATCAATAAGTTGCTTGGAAGGGAAATTTAACCCACTATGGAATGTTTGCATTTGCAGCCCCCAAATCTAGACCATGATGTGGGCATTTTCTCAATAGCTCCTTCCACCTCTCCCAAGAATCATATAAGCTCTCACTCTCCATTTGTTGAAAAGAGAAGATATCATTCCTTAGCTTGGTGTCCTTGCCTGGGAGGAAGTATTTAGCGAGAAACTTCTCGGCAAGATCGTTCCATGTAGTAATAGAGCCCGATGGAAGTGACTTTAACCATGACTTGGCTCGATCCCTCAATGAAAATGGAAATAGCCGAAGGCGGATGGCATCTTCGGAAGCCCCGTTAATCTTGAAAGTATCACATATTTCCAAGAAGTTGGCAATGTGAGCATTTGGGTCTTCGTCCGGCAAACCATCGAATTGCACCAATTGTTGAACCATTTGGATAATATTTGGCTTGATCTCAAAATTGTTTGCTTCAACTCTTGGCCGAGCAATGCTTGACTCCGTTCCTAACAAAGAAGGTCGTGCATAATCTCCCATAGTTCTTTGCCTTTCATTCCCATTGTGTGCCATATTGTTCACTTGTTGAATATTTTCACCTTCAATTTCAACTCCCTCAAGTACTACTTCAAGATTGATACCCCTTGGATCCCAATGAAAAATTTGTTCAGCTAGGGAATTAAGTTGATGCAATTCCTCCAAATCACTTGAGATCATAAACCAAAACAAATTCACACCTTCACCACAAATAAAAGTAAATGTTTAATGCAAGCAATTTTTTTGTTTTTCTTCACTAAAACAGAAAAAAAAAACAGAATAACAACTTAAACAAAACAAAAACAGAGAAACACAAACTAAGTGCTTCAATTCACCAATAACTAACAAAACTAAAAACAAGAAAATAAATGCTAACACTAGTAACAAGTATTACAAAAATAACAACAAAAATGACTAAATCAATAGAGTTTGAGCTTTCCTAATATTGACCAATTAGTCCCCGGCAACGGCGCCAAAAACTTGTTGTGTTGTTTTGCATGCCCTTATACTTTAATTTTATCACAATCTCTAACAATTGCACACAAACACTAGGCAAGTGCACCTATCGTTATGATTAGTACAATGACAAGTAATTTAAATATCGTATCCACGGAGATGATCAAATATCATTACTCACTTTTTACTCTATTGTCTAGCCTATCAAATTTGCTTGTGGATATGATAGAAACAAACTATTAGGAATGAAAATCTAACTTAAATAGAAAAATTCAGTTTATCTAAATTTTAGTTTGCAAGAGAAAATTTCAATTGAGAGAGTAATACTTGAATGGAAAATCCCCCTAGAATTACCTATGTGATTGAAAAGTTCCTTGGTTAATGAATTCCCCTTCTTGTGTTTGATGAAATTCCTAAATTAGAATTCACTCTATCTCTAGATGAAAGTCCCCTACTCTTAGATTAATTGGTTGAAATCTCTTCCTAACCAATTCAACCTAAAAATGCATTTACATTAATGAATTTCCAATTAGATTTCTCTAATAACCAAGAAGATGTTGAGGTTCCTACCTCTAGTTACTTAAATCATCCCCATTGTTTGTGTTTGGTTTATTTCACCTTTCCTTTCTCAATTCCAAGTGAAAAATCCAGATTATGAGTCAATCAACAACTGAATTAATTCAAGCAATCAATCCTCCAAATTAGATTTCTCTAATTACCAAGAAGATGTTGAGGTTTCTATCTCTAGTCACCTAAATCATCTCCATTGTTTGTATATGGTCTATTTCACCCTTCCTTTCTCAATTCCAAGTGAAAAAATCCAGATTATGAATCAATTAATAGCTAAGTCAATTCAACCAATCAAACCCACAAACAATCCACAAGAATTCGGAATTCAATTAACCAAGAAAACCAATCATTCACATAGATAATAACTAGGGTTCATAACCATCCAAGTATTCAAGAATTTAGCTCATTAACATATTACAATTCAAAGAACATAAAGCAACAAAGAAAGAGTGAGAATTTCTCATTTTCATGGCTCAAATCTTCTCTTCTTCAAGGCTTGGAGTTCTCCAACTTGGTTGTGAAAAGTTGTGTTCTTGAGTCGGAATCTTCAAGATTGATGTTCTCCTTCTTCAAAGATTTGATCTTCTCTCTTGAGTTCTCTTGCAAAGATTGACGATTTTGGGAGAGGTTTTGGGATGTTTTCTCTCTGTTTTTCTCCTCTCTGGAACCCTAGACGGCCGCCCCTTCAAATGCCCTAAAAGGGTATATATATACCTCCCAAAAAGAGAGCAACAATTGCAGAAAATTCTGTTTCTGCCAAAACTGTACCGTTTCACTTATTGGTGATTCAGAGCCTTAAATAGGACGATCTAGATTTTCTTGTCTTCATGAAAGTTGTAGCTGATACTCTTAAGTTTCTACAGAGCTTTGAATTACCTCCATTGGACATCTATAACTCTAGATATGGTAATTACACCACAATGTATCAAAACTGGAACCAAATCCAGAAATACTGACTTTGCACCATATGTAGGGTGACCAAACGAATTCAGATTGATATAAATGTTACCATTATGGAAACTTCAGAATCTCCTCTGTAATTTTCTTGAAGATCACATCTGCATTTGAAATCTCTAAGGAGGTCAAAATCCCACTTGAATTATTCTGTCATGCTGCACTATTTTGCATTCTTCTTTTTTTTTCTTCATTATAAGTATGTAGAATTTCCTTCATTGCTTCATTGTGCTCCAAATCTTCAATAAACTCATCTAAACCAAATAAGAGAGAAAGAGAGTGTAAATGGTGTTTGAAGACTAAAATTCAACAGAAATTTGAGTTCAAAATGATCATTATATTAAGCACAAATATGAAATATCACCTTATCTTTTGCAAATATGGATTCAGACGGAAGGGACCTCTACAATTCTGACTTGCTCTGCAATTCAGATGGAAGGGTCCTCTGCAATTCAGCAATTCTCCAAATGTCTCTCTAACACACCTTAGTTCACTTAATTTGGTTTTAGACTCTTCATATGCCGTTCACATGGCCATATGATTCACTACTGATGCATGTAATTAATCCTTATGGAAAACACCAATTAGCTATGTACAAAGTCTAATTCATTTAGCTATTCATTACAATTTCTGTTTTTAACTATGTAACCTAGAAATTCCTTAGCTCTTGCCTATTTATAAACAAGAAGAAGATTTGTGTATGAATGATTGTCTATCAATGTATCTAAGGATAGCTTTGAACGTATTAATGGAATCCAAGACTTGAAAAGTCAAGTGTTCATTATTATTATTGTGTATATTATATGTAATACATGTTTCATAGTTACTAAGTGAAGATAATTGCTAAATTTATGAACTTGCTTAATGATCTTAATATCACCATATCTAAGGTGATAAGTTATGAGATGAGTCTATATATATATATTGCATCTATAAGCACGAATATATTTGGGTCTTACTGTTTGTAATGTAGCCATTTACTGATTGTAATGCGACTACCTTTCACTCAACAAAATTATCTCTCTTTGGAGCTTTAAAATTCTCTCAATTTTCTCTTTCTAAACAACTTTAACAAAATTTCAACTTATTCATAAATTTAAAAATAAAAATAAAAATAAAATCTTTAAAAAAAATACCCAAGAAGAACAAGTCCCCAACAAAAGAAAAGGGGGGAAGGAATACTCATAAAAGAAAAAAGGAATTTTTTTCCCAAGGGGAACTTCATCTACTTCCCAAGAAAAAAAAAAGAACAGAAACAAAGAAGAGTAGCAACCCCACCCGACAGTGAGGAATACTCATAAAAGAAAAAAGGAATTTTTTTTCCCAAGGGGAACTTCATCTACTTCCCAAGAAAAAAAAAAGAACAGAAACAAAGAAAAGTAGCAACCCCACCCGACAGTGCCCGCAGGGTCATTAGGTGCTGCCCTAAGCTTGCCATTAGGGAACGCCAATTAGAGCCTCCCTACACCCCTCGTCAGGGGCCGTTGCTCTTCTTTGTTTCTATTTTTTTTACACATTTTTTTGAAGAACTAGATAAAGTTCTTTTTGAGAGAACATTCCTTTTTTTATTGGGTATTCTTTTTTTTTTGGGACTTGTTCTTCTTGATATTTTTAAAGGATTTTATTTTTATTTTTAATTTTGTTTTGGATTTATGAATATGTTGAAAAATTGTTAAGGTTGTTTAGAGAGAGAAAGTTGAGAGAAGTGAGTGAGAAGTTTGAAGTCTAGAGAGAGAAAAAATTTTAATAAATGAAAGGTAACTGTGCTGTAATAAGTAAATTAACGCACTGTAATCAATAGGTGCGATATAGGAAGTTTGTGTATAAAAAAGAATTTTGGATAAAAATTAATTTACAAACACATATATCCAAGTAAAATTTATTTCACAAAATGCTAATGCATTCATACTATATTGATTTTTCAAAGAAAAAAAAAAACTCTTCACTCATTGGGTGGTTTTTTTGGGGGCGAGAGTGGGTAGAAGTGTGCGCATTATTTAGAGAAAATATAAAAAATCAAATCGAATCAAACTCTAATTCGATTTTTTTCAAATTTTGATTTGGAGAAATTCAGATTTTTATCTCTGAATTAAATTTAGTTCGATTCTAGGTTTGGACTAAGCCAAACCTAAAAAACTGAATTTCTTCCAAACTAATAATTAAGTATAATAGAAGATTAATAACCTTAATTAAGTTTGATCTTAATTAAAGTTATTTTAAAATTTAAAATACTAAGTTTTATATATTTTTACAAAATACTATTTAAAAACTAATAACTTAAATTAAATTATATTTTAATTAAGTTTATTTTAAAATTTAAAATACTTAATTTTGTATATTTTTACAAACACTATTTAAAGATTAATAATTTAAACTAAGTTAGAGTATAATTAATTTTATTTTAAAATTTAAAAATTTAATTTCATAAATTTTAATTTTAGAGAAAATTTTGTTTAAAGATAAATTAAATTTGATTTGAATTTTAAAAATATAAAAAATTAATTTTTAGTAAAACGAATTTTCTCAAAATCGGATGGGAGGCAGAGGTGAAAAGTACAGAAAAGGAAACAAGTGGGGGGATTTGGCTGAACAAGGTCCAAAGAGGAAAATATTCATAAGTAGCTCAGCAGACACACTGAACTGAACTATTTTCTGGCAAAGGAAAAAGTGCAACAGAAGAAGAAAAAATGAGGATGGAGAGCAGTGAAGAAGAAGATGATTTCCCATCGATTGAGAGTGTGACCCCACAGTCCAAGATCGACACTGTCTATCAATCCAAAACTGAAAAGGTAAACACCAATCATAATCCCCACCAAACCCAAGAAAATGAGGGGGGCTTTGTTCTTAATTACATTGGTTTATCCCATTTGCATTCATGAGTTTCTTATAGTAAAAGATTGTTGCTTTTTGATGTGGGTCTTCACTGTTTGTTCAGCCGAATGATGAATCTATTGGAAAATCTGCATTTCTCTTTATGTCAGCTAAGGTGAGTATGCTAAAAGAAACAAAAAAGAAAAAAGGAGAATATTTTGACAAACTTGGAGTCAGAAATTCTAAATTTAGTGGTTTTGGAAAAATGGGTTTCAGTGGTTTCCTGGCTGAAGCTGTAAGTTTCTATTTGTTACTTTTAGTTGGCCACTTTCTCCAATTTGGTCTATATTTTGCTTAACATCGCTCTATAAGAATTTTATATGTGATATTTACACATACATATCTTTATGTAAAGATTTGATGAATCAAAAATCACTTTTGAGTGTTAGTTTTCAATGATTTTGTTAATTTTTTAAAATGCTGAAATAATGTGCAATGAAACTGAGGACCGGAGTATATCCCTTGAGAGAGTTATATATGTGGTTTGTGCCCCTAGGATATGCTTGTTTATGGATTTAATATCTTTCTCGTTTGAGATTTTATTTGCTATAGTTGTTATTATTATTGTTTTTGTTTTCTGGCAGGGAATTAGAAAGATTTGCTTTGAGCTTCTGGATTTGAAGGATGCTGTGGAAAACTTGTGCGGGAACACACGCACGAAATACTCAGCTTTCCTGAGGTAACTTACTATCTTTATTCGTTTTATTTGTCTGATAGTATGTGGAATGATGTTAGTACATCATGATTTTTTTCTGTTTATCTTACTTATGTTGTATTTCTTCTATATGGATGTCAGTTGTTTCTTTTAATCCTTTTAAAGGTGAAATTCTATGTAGTGAATCTTAATTCTTCTCAAGGTCTGGTATTACCCTAAATCAGACTGCTTTATACTAGGTTTATTTTTTATGGTATCCTGCTATGTTAATTGTTGTTCTTCTGGTTGGTAGAGCTAGTGTCAGAATTTTGTTTTCTATGCAAGCACCTTTTCAATGGTTGGAAGCAGAACGAGAACCTAGAAGGAAAAGAAAAAAGAAAAGACAATTAAGAGAGTCCAAACAGGGAAGAAAGGAAAAGGAAAAGAAATTGAAATGCAGTAAGTGGTCTTCAACGGAAATGTATTTTTTTCTAATTTTTCCTATCATGAGCTGTTCAAAAAGGTTCACTAAGTTGGGGATGGTTTCATTAACTATAATGCATTTGAATTGGTTTTGAAATGAGAAGATTTTCTACTTTCTCTTGAAAGGTCAATGCCAAACCCTATCTTTTCTTTTGCAATAGTATACTCCATATTGCCCAGAGAATGCAAATTTTCAAACAGAAAACTAATTCTATGTTGAAATTGGGAAGTTCTTTCCTCCCGTCATGATATCCAGGTCAAGAATCTAAATGCACTTTTGGCATCACACAAGTCACTAAAGTAAAAAAGAAAGGAAACCTATCTGCTGTAGTTTTGAAGCATTGCCAAAAGTTTGTGGACCTTATATTAGTTTTGGGCTTTTAGAAGCTTCTGCTTAGGTGGTTGGATCTTGAGATCAAACGAAGTGAGAAATTAAGTATTTTGAGTGAGATAAGGAGGACTTCACTGGAAGACTATTTAGGAGGAGCAAGGGAAAAGCATTGCATTTTTCACTCGATTTGGTGCTGAGTGCTAGTAGTTTGAGAGGGGAGGAAGTGTGGATAAATTTTGGTACTATTTGTGTAAAAGGATGGGGAGGGCAGGAACCACTGATCGTTTATGTTGCCACTTATTATTGGAGCCTGGTTTTTTCTCTTTCTGGCACACAATGGTAATGGCAAAATATGTTCTGGGCCTGCTAAAGGGATGGGGTTTTAAAGAGCGGAGTCATAAGAGTAAGGAAGTTGCTTTTTTAGCATTGATATGAAATTTATTGCGGATATAAACCAAAGATCTTTTGAGAACATTGAGAACCCTGCTTAAAAGATCAAGAGTATTGTTTTATATCAAATTTCTTGTGGGGTGCATTCCATTCCCACTTACATTGAGTCATGGTTTTTTTTACACATTTTCTAGCAGGTTTTGCATATAGACAAATTTTGAAGAGAATTCAACTATGGTATGCTCCAATGAGTAAGAGCACAATGGATCACTCTGCCAGTTTTAAGTATCTTAGGGAAGGGTCATTCTGTTTCAGTGCATCACATTTGGATATATGCTTTTGAGTTGAAAAGAAATTACTCTGACTTAGCTGAAGATGAAAATCTGAGTTTAAACTACTCAGCCAAATTTCTTATTGTGGCGATGCATAGGCAACAGTCATTTCAAGACACCAGAATTACTTTTGTGTAACAAAGTGGTCAAGCAAAGTGCTTAAGAGAGTGGAATATGATTCCTGCACTTGTCTTCAAACTGACTTTCAGGGTTCCAAGTCGATTTGAAGTTTGGCAGTAACTATAAGAGTCTTGAAGTTAGTAAACATGAAAGAGGTTAACAAACATCAATGCGAGTCTGTGGAGGGAGGAAAAATGGGCTTTTACAATTTTGAAGGATGATATGCAATCTGTTACATATTAGGTATTAGAAAATGTGGAGAAGCTTTATCAAAAAAGAAAAATAAGAAAGTGCAGAAGCAAAACTTTTAGTTTCCTGGACATTTTATTTTGGATTGATGCCTCTTATTTTGGCCCCTGCTTGGTTGAGGAGTAGCAGGAATCTTGCTTGCGGTCATATTTCTCCCTAAAAGAACGTCACCGGCTGGCTTTCAACATCTATAATCTATCATTGCGTTTGCTGGTAGGGTTTGTATGTTGAACCAAAATTTTGTGCACCATTAAGCTTTCAAGTTTTGGGCTTGGCATAATCATTGGAGAAGATTTTGGAGCTATCTTCAATGAGAAGTCTATTTCTGTTGCCGTTATGCTATGCATTTCCTTAGCCAACCTCTATGCCATCTACAATACATTTCGAAGTACAAAGACTATCAGGAGTGGACTGCATCTTTTTTAGTGTACCCATGGGTTATGCTTTGCTAGTTCAAATAGACTGGACGCTTTGAACTTATTTTTTGCTGTGTTAGCTTCCTTTAGCTCTAGGTGGCTTTTTGTTTGTTATTATTTCTGAGAACTTGTGTAGCCTTCTGTTCCTGCTATCTTAGTATTTACTTATTTAGCTAAGATTTTTCTTGAGAAAGTAAAACGTCCTTATCATTTCTGCATGAGCATACCATCTGTTAAAAGTTTAGTTGATTTGCATTTTGCTGCTCATACAATTCTGCTGATTATCATGCATTTCACGAGATGTTTTTTGATTTTCTCACTGCTTTTTGTGCATTATATATTTTGACATTAGTTGATGTTGAGATTGTAGATTATGTGAAGAAGTTGTAGAAGTGGAGCATGAGCTGAATGATCTACAAAAGCATATTTCAGGTCAGCGGATTCTTGTGCAGGACTTGATGAATGGCGTGTGTCGAGAACTAGAAGAATGGACTCAGGCTAGTGGTTCTATAGATGAAGCTGAAGAAAGCCCTCAAATTCATGAGTTGGAATCGAATGAAGAAGCGGATTATAGAGCGATATTCTTGGAGAAGATTGATGTCCTTCTGGCCGAGCACAAAATGGATGAAGTGATAGAGTTAATAGATATTGAAGAGAAAAGTCATCCAGAACTGAAAGCTTCTGGAGATTCATTAGCTACTGAACCATCTACATTCAGGTCTGCTTTGTTGAAAAGGAAAGTGATGCTTGAAAATCAACTTGTTGAGATCACTGAACAACCATCAATTGGTGTTGGTGAAATCAAGAAGGCTTTATCTGCTCTATTAAAGCTTGGGAAAGGTCCCTTGGCACATCAGTTACTTCTCAAGTCATATGGCTCCCGCCTCCAGAAAAGCATTGAAGCTTTTCTTCCGTTGTGTCCTTGTTACCCTGAAACATATTCAGCCACATTGTCTAACCTTGTATTCGCATCTATTTCACTGACAACTAAAGAATCTGCAGCGATGTTTGGTGATAATCCTGTTTATAGTAACCGTATTGTTCAGTGGGCAGAATGGGAGATTGAATCATTTGTGCGATTGGTTAAGGAACATGCTCCACCTTCTGATACTGCTTCAGCGTTACGTGCAGCTAGCGTTTGTGTACAGGCCAGTCTTAACCATTGCTCTGCATTGGAACCACAGGGTCTTAATTTGTCCAAGTTACTTTTGGTGCTTCTGCGACCATATATCGAAGAAGTTCTGGAGCTGAACTTTAGGCGGGCTAGAAAAACGATTCTCGATTTCTCTGGAAGTGATGAAACCATACCGTTGTCACCTCGCTTTGCGTCCCCCCTCTCTACTTTTGCAGCATCATCTGATAGTTTGCTTGTCGAGAGTGGAATGAGGTTTATTTTCATCACCAAAGTGAGTGAGTAGGATCTCTTACCAAGCTTATCTAGTCAGAGTTCTCGTATACCTAAGTCTCTGCTGGAATTTTTAGAGTAGATGCATCTTTTATGTGCTTCTTTCTTCTCTTTCCTTTTTTGTTTTGCTTTCCCTCCTTATCCTCGGTAGTGGGTGGAAGGTCAATGGGTGTTGTGTTGTACTTTTTGATGGTTTAGCATTGCCAGCCATTTATATAACTCCATAAACTTCTATTACTTTTCCTAAGATAGTGTATGAGCTTGGTTGATCTCTTCATTGAAAGAGAATCTTTTGACATGATCTTGAGTCTCACTCATCTTAGTAATATCCACTGATTTAAGTTTGGTGGCTCTCCATTTCTGCACAAACAATGTGCCTGTAGAAGCTCTTTCTAAACACAGTTTCTTGAACAAATATTGGAGATGTAATATCTTCGAGACCTCTAGCATCAAATAGCATTTATGCCAATACCCCTTATAAATAACCTGCAATTGGGCATGGCGTGTTGTTGAAAGCAGTATCTCATTAGAAATGGGATTAGGATATTTTTATCTTTTTTTTTAATCATTGGATAGCTTGTCCGGCAATGACTGCTTTTATTTAATTCAAATACATAAATGTGATTAAAAACTGACATCGCACTTAGGAAAATGCTTCTGGCTGCATTTTCTTCAGCATGCTCCTCAATTCTTATTGCTACATTCTGTTCTTCTCTACAGGACATAGCGGAGCAGCTTACCTATTTGGTTATTCACCACTTTGGAGGGAACATCTTGATTAGGATTTCGCAGCTCTTCGATAATTATGTAGATGTGCTGATTAAAGCCTTATCTAGTCCTTCTGATGACGATAATCTACTTGAGCTGAAAGAAGCGGTTCCTTTTAGAGCTGAAACAGATTCCCAGCAGCTTGCACTGTTAGGAACTGCATTTACAATTGCTGAGGAACTATTGCCAATGGTTGTTTCAAGAATTTGGAATGTTCTGAATGAAAGCAAGGAAGCAGGAAGTGGACCCGAAAGTGTGATGCCTTCTGCAAATAACACCTTGGAGTTCAAAGATTGGAGGCGCCATCTTCAGCATTCACTGGATAAGCTCAGAGATTATTTCTGCCGACAGTATGTCTTGAGCTTCATTTACTCTAGAGATGGCAACACACGATTAGATGCACATATTTATTTACATGGGAAAGAGGAGGATTTGCTTTGGAACTCCGATCCACTTCCTTCTTTGCCCTTCCAGGTTTTCTTTCTTTGCCCAAAATTGTCATACTAATTTTGGTAGATGATGGTATATCTGTGCCCTTGCTAGGTATTGCTATATTCGCCTGCTCTATTGCTAGTTGATATTTGCTATTTTACCTTAATCATGTGATTGAGGACCTTCAGTGTTAGTACTAGAGTCAGAGAAAGTTGATATAGAATCCTTTGCATAAACTAAAACCGTTTAAAAATTGAGAGGGGAAATATCACCTAGGTGTGGTGAAATGGGGAATATTACTTGAGTATGGAACCTGGATGTACTAGGAGTCTGAAATAGCTAGTCAAGGATCCTTCTCCTTGAAATCTGGTTACTTATCAAGCTGCGGAAATGAAGATATATGATAGTCTTCAACTAATATTATCTTGTGAAAATGACTCCAAGATCAACATGAGATGGTTTACGGGCTCCAGTAATTTATTTTGCCAAACTGTTTTCTGTCTTCTTCATTGGGTGTTCTTTCAAATGTGACAACGTTTGCTAACCCCTTGTTTGCCTTTGCCTATTCATCTCTATGACTTACTATTTCCAGTAGGAGATGAGGAATAAATTTTATTTTGTAGTTTGGAGGAAAAATGAAATTCTGGCTGATGATTGAATTGACTATTTGCTTCCTTGATTCCTTTCCTGAATGTTTTCTTTTCACTGAGCAGAAAAGAAAACAGAAAATAATTTTTTTCTTTTCTTCTTTTCCAGAAATGTGGATTTCCTTTTTCCTGGCAGTTACGTGGATACTGACTATGAGCAATTATCATTATTATTCTTCCATTTAGCAAGTTATCAAATATATTTGTCTCAGAGAAAATATCTTGTCCCTGACTTCTTACATATATTCTATTTAATTTGGTAGGCACTTTTTGGCAAGCTACAGCAATTAGCAACTGTAGCAGGAGACGTTTTACTAGGAAGAGAAAAAATACAGAAAGTTTTGCTTGCCAGACTAACAGAGACGGTGGTAATGTGGTTATCTGATGAACAGGAGTTCTGGGTCGTGCTAGAAGATGGTTCAACTCCTCTTAGGCCTTTAGGCCTGCAGCGGGTATTTATTTTTTTAATTCTTTTTAATTCTTTTTTTCTCTAGGACATTTATCTGAAGAAATCATACTAGCTCAACAGAATAAGTCTTTCCAATCGCAAATAGATAACTAGAGTTGCTTGTTTATTACTTGATATCCCTGATTTCTTAAGTAGAAACCAATACTCGAGAGAAATACTATGTTCTGATTATAGACAATTTTGCTTTGTTAATTGAAAGAAGTTGCTTTGTAAAGGGAAATTTCAAATATTCTAGAATCACCTCTGCATTATATTATCATATTCTGCACGTAATGCTCTCGGGACCGAAAGGTTGCATGTAAATGCCTTATGTTTGATCACTCTTTTTGTATCATAGTCAAAGTCCCAATTAAAAAAAAAAAGAAAGCATTTCTAGTATTCTCCATGGCGGCATTGTTTGATTGGTAGAAATGGAAAGTAATGTTGAGCAATTTAAATCTTAGGAAAGTGAATCCGAGTAATGTAATTCCAAATATATTACATTCTTATGTTTGGAACAGAATATTGAAGGAAAGTAATTTTTTCTTTAGAGCGAAGCTTATTCTTTGTTTCTTTAAACATATAAAATAAATAAATTAAACACTTTAAAAAATTTTAAATTATTTTTAAATATCTCATAAGTTGTTGCACATTTAATTGTATTACTTATCCTTTAATAAAACATCAATCACATAAATAAAGATGCTTCAATTATATTTTTGTTCATTAATTTGATATTCCTTCAAAATATAGTAAAAGAGTTAATGTTCATCCGGAGTAACCTCGGACACTTATAAAGGATAATCTGTGCCCTCCCTCGACAAGGCCTTTTCGGGTGGTGAATTGGTATCAGAGCCAAACGGTGTTCCGTAGGTCGCGGGTTCGACTCCCATTCGATCAATGGTTGAGTCGCCGGGGGAAAAACACCTGCACGCGCAATGCGGAGCGTGGTGGACCTCGGACACTTATAAAGGATAATCTTTGCCCTCCCTCGACAAGGCCTTTTCGGTGGGTGAATAATTAGCTTATGTAAAATCAAAGTATTTGAAGAAGTTTTAATACTTTTATTAGTAACTATTCATCTTGATTACGTACTAATAATATAACTTTTAACTAAAACTTCATAAATAATTTTGTCACAATTTTGGGTTTTGTAAATTTTTTGAAAAAAATAAAGATAATAACAGTTTGAGATATATAAAATTTAATGAGCTATCACATTTTAAGTTGGGAGTGAGGAAAAAATATCAAAAGAGGTATGAAGGGAGAGGGATAAGCAAATGAGAACACGAGGAATTAAGATAAACAAGTAAATACACTAAAATTGAATCTATTGTTTCCAGATATCAAGCGTAAAGGACTGTGGAGCCTGCTTTTCTCGCCAGCATTAATTTTGGTTTACTGATGGAGCTGTTTCATTGATCAATTTGCGGTGCCATATGCAGATTGTTTTGAGATTTTTGCTAGTCTTTTGGCCTCAAAATTATTTGACTCTGAAAAATGTCACCACTTTTGTCTCAGAACTGCATCTTTTAAGATACGATTTTATGTTTTCTGAGTGATTTTCTTCTTGCAGTGCATAAACCTACCCTCTCTCTCTCTCTCTTTCACATGCATATTTTGTGAAGTACTTTGGATGTTTGCTTTCAGTGTCTTCTATTGTCTGTACTGATGAATAACCTCTTTCTCTAACACTGCAGTTAATTCTAGACATGCACTTCACTGTGGAAATTGCACGCTTTGCGGGATACCCAAGTAGACATGTACATCAGATAGCATCAGCCATAATTGCTCGTGCAATCAGAGCATTCTCTGCCAGAGGTGTAGATCCACAAAGGTAACCCTCTTTTTCCTTTTCCTTCACCTCAAATTCTCTTCATTAGCTTCACTTCAGCCATTGAAACATTCTTTCCTGTCAGTGCCCTACCGGAGGATGAATGGTTTGTGGAAACAGCAAAAGGTGCAATTAACAAGCTTCTGCAAGTGGCATCTGGATCCGATACATCAGATATCGACGACGAACATATCATGTTGCACGATGAGTCTGATGCGTCCCCATCTTCCCTTTCGTCTGTGGAAAGCACCGAGTCTTTTGCTTCTGCAGAAATGGGAGATCTTGAAAGCCCCATGTTCAGCGATCCCGAAAGCTGATCATCACCGATTCACCCGTTTATTTTTGTTCAATCTACTGGGAAATTTTAGTCTACAGTATGAATATATTATGGTAGAGCTTTTCCCAAATGTATATTATATATCCTCTGTTATGCTGTGGCTTAGGTTGGTAATTGGGCAAATAGAGAAAGGTAGTAACTTATGATTCTTATGTTCCTCCCTTATTTTAATTCTATTTATTTTTGTATCAGTACAGATTTATAAATATATCTGCCTAAAGAACGAAGTAATAGTTCAGTTGGTAAAAATGTATTTTTCTCCTGTCATGTACATTCATGGTTTATATATATATATATTTTAAGAGAGTTATATACTCTGTTATGGGGGGGGGGTGGTGGTTATATTTCTTTATTGCTGAAATTCTGTTTTGACCAATAGAAAACAAGAATTGCAGTTACTCTTCCTTTAATTAGCAAAATTTTTTTTATAAACTGTTTAAAATTATTCTCAATGGATATTTTATTAGTCTAATTTTAAATACAATAAAGGAAAAGGGGCAAAAGTGCGAAGTATGAAATGGTATGATGAAGAGCTCAAGAAGAAGAAGAAGAAAGAGAGAACGAAAACGTCGATCCTTCCCGAAACAATTTTTGCTCAAAATCTGAACTTTTGTAACATGCTAAGAATCCTTTATCTTCTTTTTACTTTCTGCATAGCATTTGTTCATATTATCTTCGCAATCTGCACTCAAAATTTCAAACACATTGTTAATCTACATGGAAGACCTTGTAATGGAGTTTTGCAACGGGATGACATTTTATTAGAATTATGAACGTCTCAAATTAATGAGAAGAAAACATTTAAAGTTTAAACGAGAAGAGAATAACACAAGTTAAGAGAAAAATTGCTAGCAATTATGTTTTTATTTTACTAAATATTTACTTATTTTATATTGTCTTCATAAAAATTGAAGTATATCCTCTACATTTTAGTTTCACAAAATAAATTTTTTATAAATCATGATGGTATTTTAATAAATAAATGTACACTCTAATAGATATAATAACTTCTATTAATTTTGAACAGGTAATTTTAGTCTTTTATATTAATTTTATTGGAGATTCATCAACAACAATTAATTGATCAATGGTAATGTGGTTTGTGAATGAAGGGTAAATATGTAATTTTATTAAAAGGTTTGAAGGGGAAATATGTTATTTTATAAATAAAAATATGTATTTCGTAGTTTGAACAAATTTTAAAGGTAAAATCGTAATTATTCCTTTCATACTAATGTAACATGCAATTTATTTAGACAGTATGCTTTATAACATCCAGAGCTACAACCTTTTCTTGCTCTATCAAAAGATTATGTTCGTTGGGATGTCTTTATTCTTGATCCAAATATCACTTCTAGAATTACCCAAAGTACAAAGATTACTTCATCAACATATAAAAACATAAAAGCAGGACCAGAAGATCCAAAACAGGAAGGACCTCCAAATCTAGAACATTTTGGTGCTTCCAGAACTTCCAAACGCCTACAGAGAGTAGAAGTAATTAATTAAGTACAGCATTGCAGCACCAGAGAGAAAGCTGCAGTAAAATACTAAACTCTGGCCAGTCCTTGTGAAGCTGCAGCTAAGGCACAGTCAGTGGGTTGAAATCCAATTCTCTCTTTCTCCAGATCATACACAACCTCCATGTTTTGCTGTTGGAAGCTGCCAAAGACTCCAGCTGGTCCATATTCAGAGTCATCCATGCTTTGGAACAACAAACATTTCACCACAGTTGAGTTGGTTGGTGCCCCCATGGCATAGAAGCTATTCCCTGGGGGTAATTCAACACTTGCATTGTTTAGGAAATGGAAAGTGATCACTGGAAGATCGTCTTTAAGAAGGTTATTGTTTATAAATGGCATTCTATAACAGATATCAAATCCTGTCCTATTTTCGACTTCATTTGCACGAGGGTACTTTATCATGGATTGAAGCCTAGAGAGAAGGTCAGAATAGAGTGGCTCAGGGAGGTGAGTATAAGTAGTTCCGGAGTCAATCAACATGCCACCATTACCGGAGGAATCGAATTCTCTCAAGCTCAAGGGAACAGCAGTTGAAGAGAGATTGCTTACAGTAATGTCCTCTAGGCCAATGTAGTAGAAGTTTGGGTATATGGGACATTTCAACATTGGGGTGAACTGCAGATGCTCCTTTGAAGAAATGGCTTGATCACCCACAACTAATGGGCTAGAAACGTTTGGGTTATTTGCATACTTGAAGGCCAAGAAGCAGTGAGAAAAACCCTTCCGTGAAAAGCCTAATTGTGAAGGAAGTGAGAGTGGACCTTTACCAAATCCCACAATTCCTGTAGGTTCTCTATATGTGGTTCCAACACAGCCGAAACAAAACTTTGGAATCTCCCTAGTAGAACCAAGGCTGCTACTTCCATGTACTCTTAGGGTATCTCTAGTGAGTGAGCCAACAACAATACCTTCACTATAGGTGTAAGCAAATGAAGGGCATGGTCTGTAACAGGTGGACTTAAGAAGGGTACTCAAAGAGCAACCGGCCTCCGTGCATGGATCATAGGAGTTATCGGAGCTGTGAATATTGATACAAAAAGGGCTAGCACAAGAATCCCTAGAAGAAGAGGAGGAATAGGAAGGAGAGAAAGAAGCCATTATCTTATTGTTCTTGTAATCGTCGCAATCAATGCAGTCAAAAGTGAGATTCCCACAAGGAACCCAAGTAAGATCACTCCCGGTATCCATGTAAACTTGGATGATTTGTGGGGGTGTACCAAGGTTAAGAGAGATTAGATATCCATCTCTGACCTCCTTCAATGGCTCTATCATGTCCAGCATTTCGGACGGAGTTTTGGCGATATCGGAGCATACCTTTGGTGTTGGAATGGTGGCTCTTGAGTGAGTTAAGCCAAAGACCATGGACGGAATATCGTTGCTTCGTTCTCTTGCATTGCAATGAGTGCAAAAGAACAATGCAAACAAGGTTAGAAACAAATAGAAGGCTTTCATGTTGAAGAAGGCAATTGGTTTGATTTCCTCTGATTACTTTGATATGATGTGGCTGAATGCTGGTATTTATAGATTAGATTGGTTGAGGTCTGAATGATTTGATCTATGGAAAAACTAGGGTTTCTGCTGCCACTTACAGATATTGCATGGCAACATGGATAATCCTTTTTTTTTTTAAATTTTTTGGCTAAGTAGTGAGCATTTGTATAATGGTAGCTAGTAACTTAATTCAAAAGCTATTCACACACCAATATTATAAGAACTCTAAATTATAATACAAAGTCACCAAAGATGAAGCAAGTGCCAATGGACTAGCTACTTAAATAGTAACTAATTTGATAATATGGTATGTTGAAGAAAGTGGTATATTTTGCAAAGATATTTACCACTCTTGTATACTTTCTCAGTCCATCCCAAAGCTTAATGTTGTTTTCCTATTCATTTTAAATAAGAAAGTGGACATTGAATTGGAAGTGATGAATTTCCAACATATAGTTCCGTACTAATACTTAACATGAATTTTTTCAAATCAATTATTACAAAATTTCAAAAAACTATCGATTTTAGTATTTGTTCACTAAATTTGACAACTTTTACCAGATTAGTTACTAATAAATGCTGTTTGTTTTCATAGCTATAAGATCCAGGTTATAAACCAAAAAATAAATACACAATAAATATTGCTATTTTGATAAATACTTCTCTAGAACATAACATCTTTTTGTGAGTGGCACAAGCAGGATAATATTGTTTCTGGAGATTTCGTAATAATAAGATCTTATAATAAATTGAATTATTAGTGAGAGTGAAAGGTTGTGTCTGCATGGATGCTACTTCATGTGGAAAGGAAGGCCTGTGGCTTCCTCAATCGGTAGATTCAGTACGTTCGGTGAATTGAAAAATGGCTGCGCATGCTGCGTTCTATTTGTCATATTTCTCGACAGAAAGAACCATTAAAAGGTAGGTATAAATTGTTTAATATCTTTACATTAAAAAAGAAGAAGAAAAATTCTTTTATCAACCTAGTTTTCATAGCTCAGAAGTTTTAAGATATTGTATTGTGTATATTGAAAGTTGTACGTTTTAAAAATGTATAACATTTTAAAATTTTCGCACAGATCATATCATGACTGAATGATTTTTAGAAAAGAAAAAGAGAAAATAAGTTAGGGAAAATCAGGTCTTTGGGAGACATATGTCATCATTAGGACCGTGAATTGGAACGGGCTGGCTCGAGCCCGGCCCGTTTGGCCAGCTCAATTTGCGGGCTCGAACTAATTTTTCAGCCTGAATAATTTTCGGACCTAGCGAGCTAAGGTAAGCTCAGTCCGATTTCAGTCCGGCTCGTAAAATATATATATTTATATATTTTATATATGTATATATATTTTTATATAATAATAATATTATTATATTATTAAAAATATATTATTTATTATATAAAAAATTTTAAAAACCGGGTTACGACTGGCTCGAGCCTGGTCCGAGCCCGAGCTCATGATTTTTCAGCCGATGTCAATCGGGCCGAGCTTGAGCTTAGCAAAGCCCGGCTCAATAAGCCCGATTGACAGCCCTAGTCATCATTTCATGTGCAACCTACTCCAAAAATAATCACAAAAAATATTGGTTTTTTTAACTATACTAGGTCAACAAGCCTAGCAAAGTAATTTTACAAAAATCGAGAAGTAAACTGTGGGCAACTTGATTTAGGAAGGTCGATTTTTTGATTTAGAAAGGCCGATTTTGAATGAAATTAATATGCTTTTGCCTTTAAAAAACTCTCTTGGCACGTTGAATTTTATATGCAGAAATGATAAATAACTAAACAATTTTTTTGGCAAAATAGTAAATAATCAATTAGTTAAAAAATAAAATAATCCTTCTCCAGAAATAAGTCACAGGTTTCATTTACATCATGCGTCTTCAACATTTCCAAGGAAAAAAAAATATTAGTACCATACTTTCCATCTTTTCAAGATTTGTTAAGAAGGAATTTGTTTGCTATCTTATTCAAAATTTTGGGGAGAATAATTAAAATAAATGAAAATGTTACCTTGTAGGGCACTACTTGCCTTCTTAACCATACTTTTACAGATTTAAAGTTGAATTTTCTGCACCCTTCCGGGAAAAAAAAATAAAAAAAATGGGAAAAAGTTGATAAAACTGCTACCTTGTACTCTTTAATTAATTAATTAAACCACAAAAATTAATTAATTTTCTTATGTTTCTCATGCATTTTGTTGACAAATAATGCATCTGTGTTTGCTAATTCTTTGTACTTTAATCTTGTATTAATTCATCCGTACACGTTCCTTAAATACTCATATTTAAGTAAATGACAATGTTATTTAGAACTGCAATTTCAAAAAAATAAGAAGTAATAGATAATGATATTCATCTCCATATTGTATTTAAAATTCAAAATTGTATTTTGGAAAGCCAATATATATCAGATGAAAATTTAAATACATTTTAAGATTCAAAGACATGCATTTACGTTCATTAACCAAGTTAAGGAAGAAACACGTAGAATTTGTAAACAATTAAGGATTAAACTTGGAAAATGAAACTATCTATTGGCTCAAGAATTATAACAAGAATGAGATTTGAGGGTACACATGTTGTATGTGTAAGAATTGGCATCAAACTTGTCCAAAATAAAATAGGAAATATTTATAAGTACTTTTTTTTGGGGCAAAGATAAGTATTTATAAGTGTTTAATGATATAACTTTTGCTTCTCTCTAACAGTCTAAATTGCCAAAGACATCACTAATTGAATAATATCTATGGCTGCTAAAGCAAGAAAGGCTTGAATACTCCTACATGTGCACATTATGAAATGATCCTATATGGTCCTGTAGGACTTAATTGGCTTGTCAATGTAGTGATGGGAGAAAATGGACAGCATGATCTCAAGGAGTTCAAGTTTTCAACAATTTGATGGTCCAATATTGAAATTAGCAACTCTTTGGGTTCTGATTATTAAATTATCAACATTGTCGTAAGCCGCTAAGTGCTGATGTTGGAATGATGCAAAATCCTCTAATTCCAGCACCTAAAGGTCATAGCATATGGAGGACAAAAGTATATCAACCATTGGATCACTTTTCCTATTTTGGAAAAATAGCTTTCTGATCTTGAATATTGTATTAAAATAATAAACGCCACTAATTTAAAGTTTTATATAATTTATTCATGGCCCCATGATTTTCACATAATCTATTCAAGGACCCCATGGTTTTGTACTTGGTTCATTTGTTTATTCAACAAAAAGCTGCTGTGAAATGTTTAACACAGGTTAGTGGAAAATGACACTAATATAGAATCCTCGTTGGAGATCGAAGAATCTCCTAGAAAAGAGACGTAACTGACTGCACAGTCACTTTGTTTTGTCCCCCTAATATTTTGTTATTGGGTGTTCGTGAATTTAGAAAAAGCATGTTAAATTTTGATTAAAAAAATGAAAAGGCATATTAAGTAGGAGTAAACAATGAGCTTGTAAACTATGTTGTCGCTTTATATTACTTAAATGTAGTAATGCCAAACAGGTTAACCCACTTCGCTCTAGTCCAGCCTGGCCTTAAAAGGGTAGAGAAGCTGGGCCTGTTTTCTTATGAGTTGTGAAATTCTCAGTTCATATACATTCTAAGTCGCCCGAGGGCTAAATAAGCCCGCACTCAACTCGTAGGCCAATTTTTTTCTCTCTATTACATATAAGATCATATAAATTTATAATTATGATAGAAATGATCTTTGATCAATCACTAATATTTTTAAAATATAAAATAATAATCAATTATATATATAATTACTAATATAAATAAATTTATACAAATAAATGTCTAAAATGATAAAATGGTACAACAAAAATAAATTGATTCATTTAATAAAATTAAGTCAATCAACCATAATTGTAGACATATTTTTTTTCCTGTGATGTTTATAACATCTAAGAAAAATTAAATTTCACCAAATATTTTCATCAAAACTCTATTAAACTTTTTAATCTGAAATAAAAAGAATTATATCTTTAATCAATGTTGAAACCTTTACATAGTTAGAATTATATTGATTTTTTAACCAAAAATAAAAATTTAAAAATACTAAACTAAAAATTAACTTTATCAATAAAAAAAATACGAACCAATCCACTCATGTCCGTGAGTTAAACGGAATAGACCAAATAGGCCGACATTTAAATGGGCCTAAATATAGGACAAATTATATCTAGGTCTAACTATTTACTCGTGAGTTACAATCCGTTTTGACATTGCTATTTAAATGATGTGTTCATTGCTTAAAAAGAAAAAGAACATGCTGCATTGACATGTCCTTGGAGTAATAATTGAAGAATAAGTGCTTAAACTGTACTTTGGAAATTTGGAACCTATGTTCTAAATATCTCTGCACTGTAAAAAGAAGAAATGCATCTAAGATTTTTTTAGCAAACAAATTTTGAATAATATTGTAACATTGAACTGTATTATTTCCTTGTCTGAATAATTTACTAATGTTGCCTACCCAAAAGAAAACAAAAAGGTAGAATATAATATCTCATCCATTTGATTTAAAAAAAAAAAGAAAAAGGAAAAAAAAGAAAATCTTCACCCACCTCAAAATTCAATATTCAAATATTTCTACAATGAATTACAGAAAAATAAACATTAATTTTCTTAAAATACTATATTATATACTATACTATCAATATAAATTTCAAATGTTAACCTCATTTACAAGAAAATAACACACGTGAAGTCACAGTCGCATTGGACAGAAACGTTAATGTATAGCTGAGCTGAGTATTTATTAGATTTTAGTATTATTTTAAAGATCTGCATTTAATTTGTCAGCTGAGGAAGTGATGATATAATACAAATATAATAAATGCAGGGCCCTTTATTCATCTGCATTACATTTATGTAGTAACCCCAACTACTTAAGGGAGTTTTGTTATTTACGAAAGCTATAATTTTACTTTTTTGTGCCATTCGTTTATTTTGTGTTTCTTTTATTGAATTATCGCCCACCAACATGATAATTTCTAGCAATAGAAGGCTTGTAATTATCTACATACTATTTATAAAATTTTTATTATACTGATTAACTATTTATCAGAGTTTTATTATATCAAAAAATTTACTGAATAATATCATGTGGACGGACGACATTTTGTAAATTGATATACGATTTTGGGTAATATATATATAAGAATATAAAAATATAAAAATGATGAATATGGACAGAATGAGACTTTCTTAAATTGTTTATAGTATTTAGGAGGATTTTTCCTATATTCTTCAATTAGTCAATTACTTGATTAGTAATTTTAGATGGAAGATTAAATCTTAATTTTCTTCATCTACTAGTTTCCAACTATTGGCAAATTATACAAAACGGTACCAATATTATTCAGAAAAAAAGTTCCAAATATTTATGGCAGCTTTGCAAATGGTGACATTGTACCAGGAGTTCCACTCATAGGGTTATCGTATTAGACTATCACTAGTACAAAATAGAACGCATTTTGTCAAATGTATCCTAGTAATGCATTTTGAACTACGAACCCATTCGTGGAAGGTGTCCACTTCTGGATTTTCAAACATAGAAATTCAAAATCACATGAATGTTTAACCAAATCTGTTTTTTTGTTTAGAGCATCTTGTATTGGGTTGCGCCTCCCAATGTTTAACTCTTATTCGGAGAAGGTTTGACCCAAAATGTTTTTAATATAATGTCATAAATAAGAATTGAACCCGTGACATTTTTCAAGTAATTGTTAGTGCATGAATGTTAGTGATTTACCAATTATTAATAACTTGAGCTGGTAGTTGACTAGTTAATGGATCTGATCCGAATCCTATGTAATATTTCCTGTAGCATCTTTTTTATAAATTTTTGTATTCATAATTTTTTTAGAGTTTATATTTTATTTTTTAGGATTTAAGATTTATGAATGAAAATTTTACAAAAAAAAAATGTTACAGATATGATTAGTAATTTAGACATTACTCTTGTAATTGATTCTTATTCTGGTTAATAAAAAATCTCTTTTATCTTTAAAAAGAATTAAGTTAAATTAAGTCCATTATAACGGTGTACTGAATATTGTGATTAGATAAAGTTTGTGTTTTAAATTTTTTTTATTAAGTTTCGTAAAAATTAATTATTTATAAGAAAGAGAATGAGATTTAAATAAAAATTTTATATTAAGTTTCTTAACAGAATCAAATCTTACAAAATCCAATGCAAATATACAAATGATTAGGTCAATCCAGTATGTGTTATGGGTTGCTTAATTAATAAGCAGCCTGAAGTCAAGTATTCTCCTATAAATGGGATCTTTGTTCTAGGGATATGAACAGATCCAATGAGTCTGGAATAGGGCATATTGGACCCAGATTGGCTAAGCAATTTCTTTTTTCAGATCCTACCCGTTTACCGATCGAGCAGGTTTACTACAAATGAAAAAAAAAAAAGAAAGAGAAATTACTGCAACATATATACAAGTTTGTCTAACAGCAAAAAGTGAAACCATAGTTTCCTGTCCTGACTATGCATATATATATATATATATATATATACTAGCATTAAAACCCGTGCTATGCACGGGTATTAAATTTTTTTTATTTTTTAATAATAATTACTGAAATATATTTTAAAAATTTTACAATTATAAAGTAAATTTATGTGTTTAAAAAATTATTTACGTAGAAGTAATTGTAGGTAATAGTATGAAGAAATTGTAAAAATAACTATACATGCTTATTATTATGTGTATTTGAAAAATAATAATAAACTCCCAACCTCCTTAAAAAAATAATCTTATTTTTTTGTCATTCTAAATAAATAAAAAATTGAGTAAGAAACGTCCCAACCTATTTGCACGAATGATGAAATAATTAAAATTTTAAATATAGTAGCAAGATTCATTTATATTTTTATTTAGGTTGTATTTCGATTGAATTTAATTATGGAACCTAATACAAATTTTTCAAAATCCTACTCTTTCTGTCATAAATTTTTTTATAAAATTTAAAATAAAAAAATTTAAATTAAAATATTATATAGTCTCACCCTTATTTTGATTATGTAACTTGTAACTTAAGAATATTAATCATAAAATAAGAGTGAGAAACGTTAATGAGGTTTTTTTAGAGTTTTAATCATAAAATGATGTTCTCTCAAATCTTCAATTCTAATTTTTAGAATTTTAAATTTTTTTATTAGTTAGAAGAGTTGTCATTGGCTAAGAGATTTTTTATGATAAAATAATATGAACACTTTAGTTTATCCTAAATAAATCTTTTAATTTAAATTAAATTCTTAATAACTTTTCATTATCTCCACATAACTTCATCTACTGCCACTTTTTCCACAAATTTTTTTCTTCACAAACTTTTCCTCATAAGGTTTTTTATCATCAGATCATTTTATTTTTCTCTGATTAGAGTCTTATTTTTCCAAATTGAAGAGATAATAAATTTTATTTCTTTTTTTATATATGTTGCTCTTATTCTCTTCTTTTTTCTCTTTCACTTTAATGCTTAACCTCTAAATTTGATAAATAGTATTATATATTTAATTTTATTTTTTTAAAAAAATAATTTATTTTCTTGAGGAGCTTATCAAATTCTCAATGCATCTCTTATTGTTCAAAAGATGTTTGTGAATTAATTATTTTTAGAAAATATTTATTTTTCTTTAATTTGTTGAGAACTTCTTTGTGTACAGTGAGATATTTATGAATTTATTTATTTTTAGAGAAGTATTTTTTTTTGTTGAGAACTTTTTGGGATTGAGACCAAAATGGAAAGATTATCTCTTGATTTTTTCTTTAAAATAGAGAAAAATACATGAGCGTTATATACGTTATAGGTATTAGACACATTTAGGGTATTTCAATTTTTTATTCAAATAAGTATTTTATCTTTATTATTTTTTAAACTTTAAAATATATCTTAGATGTTTCTTTAGTTAGATCCTGCAAAATGATAGGTCTTTAATTTTTAATTTTTTAATTTATATTTTTCTTCTTCAATATGAGTTCGTGTAATTCCTTTTCGGAGTAATATATATTTTTAAAATTTTTAAATGTTTTGATTATCAACAAGTCTGCAAATTATACATGACTTTCATATGTAGTTATTCATTTGTCTCCTTTTTTGTCAACTTCTTTTATTTTTTTAGTTTTATTTTTAGCATCATTGATTTTTTCTCTTTTTACATATTTCATGCATTTTCTTTTTTTATTTTGATCGAACGATATAGTCTATATACATACATATATATATATATATATATATATCCACAACACTTTTAATCTCTCTCCTTCTATAAAAGCTTTATGCTTCGATTCTCATTTTCTAAAAATTCAAAAATTTTTAATTAGTTATAAAATTTTTGACTGACCAAGAGATTTTAGACTTTTAAATTTATCTAAATTTATATTATAACTTTTAAATTTTAAAACTTTTAAACTTCTTATCACATCTCAACATCTCTTGCCACTTATCCATTATTAGAATTAGTTAAAATTAAATTTTTTTTAATTATTTAAAAATATGATTAGCTAAGAAGATTTTTCTGTTAAATTATTAACTAATCAAAAAATTTTCTCTTTGAAATTTTAAACAATCCAAATACATCAAGGACTAAACAGATAAATATTTCTGAAGTCATCCCCTTAAATAAACAAAAAGAAAAAAGAAAAAGCATGAATCTTCAAAACATGTCAAAGAAAACACAAAGAAAACAAAAACTCAATAATTTTCTTTTAAAATAACTGAAAATATACAATAGATTATATTTTCCAATCAAAACAAAAAAAGAAAAATCGTAAAAGATGTAAAAAGAGAAAACATCAATGACATTAAAAATAAAAATAAAAAATAAAAAATTGACGATTAAAAAATCTAATTAGCTAAGAAGTTTTTTTTTGTTAAATTATTAACTAATCAAAATCTTTCCCATTTGAAATTTTAAATCCTAACATCCCAAACTTTTGAAATCTTGGATGCACAAGAATTGGCTTCCTCAATGCAAGGTTGTCCTTAGGGACATGCCGTCTCACAATGCTTAACATAGTCTGATTCACTATGTTGCCGCTAGTGAGGATCTTTAGGTTTGATTCAATAAGTTATCGTTACATTGTACATCCCGTATATTAGTGTAGCGCAAGCAATTCTTTTGACAAAGTTTTTTGTTTATCTAGTTAGGAGATGTAGCCTTTTCAGTTTCACATTCATTAGTTGTGACATTGGAGAGAGTCCTGGGAAACGAGAGTGGCGGTAAGGTGTTCTTATGGTTTCTTTGTTTGTTTAATTTATTTTATCTTCATGGTGAAGGTGCATTACATGGTTTTTTCGAGTCAAATTATGAGTGAACTTCTGAGCAAAATTCCCACGTATTGCTAATACATGTGCATATTTAAGCTGCAAAATTTCTTCAATTGGAGTTTCTACTAGATAAGAAGATAGGTATGATATTAATGGATACGATGTTCAGAGCTTTTCCTGAAGTAAACCAGTCTTGAAACAATTGTTTGCTGCTACCCTCCAGATGAAGAAATATAAAATTCACAAAGTCTTTGCTTCCTACTCTCCTAATGCATGGCCCTATTAAGAAATACTCTTTCTTTTTTAGAGAGAAAAAAAAGAAGAAGAAGAAGAAGAAGAAGAAGAGAAAATAGAAACTTTCATCTGAAAGAACAAAAGAATATGACTACCTTGCATCCATTTCTTTAACGGCTACTTATTCTATTGTGAGTAATATTGAAATACATACATTACTCTTTCTCCTTCTCCAAAATACTTGAAACTTCATCCCTAATTTACGTTATTATATCCAAGGATCCAAAAGGTTCTTTAGTTTGTGATTTATGAATTGTCTTTCGAGTTCTTTCTCTTATGCTTATTAGAGGCACAAAAGGTTCTTTAGTTACAAATATCTTTTCTTTTTTTAAGTTTAAAGTTTATCCAGTAACTTATCACTTATGCAACAATCTATAAATACTTCTTTTTCCTTTCTTGAAGGTTGTAGATAAAACAAAAAGGTAGGTTTGGATTGGATATTCAAACTCATTTACATGCTCCATATTTTCAATGTTTGGACTAATAGATTTGCTTAGCATCATCATAGATCTCTTAGGTTTGCTTAGTAGTTTCATTATAAGAATGGAGACCCTATAGAAGGTATTGTGGTTTTAGCATATTATTTTTTGTTTGTTTATGCACTATTCATTTTTCGTTTGTTACTGGTCATGTCGTGTATAATTTTTTATTCTTTTTTTCAGAGGAGTCTAAAAGACTTGATGGAGAGAAGAAAGGGGAACAAGAATTATAAAACTATCTCATATTGTAAGTTTTCTTTCTTTGATAAGTTTCTCAATATTCTCACTTGCAGTTCTGGAAACCATTCTCTTCAAAATTTTATTTAGGTTTATTATACTTGCTTTGTATGACTTTTGTTCTCAATTTATTTAGAATTCTACTATACCAATGAACATTTATTTTTTTTAAGGACATATTTTTTCTTTAATAACATTATTGCTTTAAGCAACCATAATTTATAACTAATTTATTTATTATTAGTTAACATGAGAGAGAATGGAGTAATTTTATTTATAGCTGAAGGTTAATCTAGAAAAATAATCCTTTAATTCTACAAAGGGCTAAACATTTTGAGAAGAAAAATGACTCAAAAAGCCCAATATTTTAAGGAGTTTGCTAATTGTAGCGCGCTTAATTGTTGATTGCAACGTATTAATTTTTATTTAAAACAAAGTAGAGGCCTTGACAAATGTGTCTGATTGCAGCACACTAAATTACTGACTACAATGCATTATTCTTTTATTTTTTACTTTCTCTTTCTCTCTCTCGTTCCACATTCTCTCTATACTTATGAATTAATTTATCCATATCTTCGACGTTTGACATTAGGTTTGAAAGAAATAAATTTAGTTCCTTAATCTTCCTTGTCTATTTCATACATATTCATCATTTGGCATTAAATTTGAATGAAATAAATTTTGTTTCTTAATCCTCCTTATGTATTCCATATATATTCATACAAAATCTTAAAAACTAGTCTTTTGTCAAAAAAGTCAATTTGAGTTGAACTCGTAACATAAATATAAATAAGTATTATTACTAAAAAAATTAAATTCCAAGAAGAATTTGTTTTAGAAATGAAATAGAGTTGCTAACTATAGCGTGCTAAATTACTAATTGTAGTGTATTATTTTTATTTAAAAAATAAATAGCAGCAAACAGCAACCTCGACAGTGTTGTCGAGGCCTCATTTCAAAGTGATCCGCCTTTGAAATTACCCCACCAATTGTGGTAGGTTAACATTCACAAAGGCCCGCAACGCCTAATTGGTGGGCTTTATCTTAATAAGAATATCCTTTTTTTGTCTTTTCTTGGGGAACCAAAGTCTCCCCTACAATTCCATGCATTTTTTCCATTTTTTTTTGTTCAATTTTTTTCCTTTTGTTGGGGAACAGAAGGTTCCCCGTCTATTCAATGCATTTTTTCTTCTTTTTTAAAATTTTTTCTTTTTTAGGTTCTCTATGTAAAATTCAATTCAAAGTACATATCTTTTAAAATTATTTAAAATAAAATTAAGTCAAATAAGAGATTCTTTAAAATAAAACTAAGGTAAAAGTCCTCTTGTTCTATATTTTTAGTTAGTATATATTATTTATCATCTAATATAATAGATATACTAAAATATTTTAGAGCTCCCGAAACTTCAAATTGGGCTTAAATTTTAGGGAGAAGATTAAGAGAATTTTGAATTTAGAAAGAAAAAGAATTAAAAATAAATAAAAGGTAACCAAGCTGCAATCAATAATTTAGCGTATTGCAATTAACAAATATGTCTAAAGAAACAAAAATCATGTTTAGAAAATTTTGAAGAAATAATAATTTAAACAGTTAATAATTTAGTAACTTTAAACTGATATAATCAATCAACACATTCATGAGTTGGAAGTAGGCTCCATTTTGAACACGAATGAATTGAATATATAATTTTCTAACTCAATTCGCATACATAATAATCAAACACTGTTTGGATTTACTTCATTAATATTTCGGACTTGAAATTTTTATTTGAGCTCGTTTGGTTATTTGTACGTAAAGTTTAATGCTTGTTTGTATTTGACTTTTTAAATTTTTATCAGTTGTTCGAATAAAATAATAATAATAAAAAATAAATAATAAATAATAAAGTAAGAAAATAAATTTAAATATAATATTATAAATATTATATAAAATATATACTATATTTTATATAAAAATATTATATAAATATAAAAATTTAAATAATATTATAAAATATATGAATAATAAATTTATATACGTGTTCAAAATGTTTAAATATGTTAGCAAACAAGTTCTTGTTTGTTGAATTAATAAAAAAACTATTTTTAGTATTTGAGTTGGACTCCAATATTAAACTAACAAACAATAATTAAAGACGATTCAATTCAAAAAATAATTATAGTTAAAAATTAACATTAACATTTAGATTGTGCTTCTGCTTCAATCAATTTTTTCTTAGTATTTTCCTTTTTCTCACACTTTTGAATGGAAAAGCCTTTTCCTCACTAATTTTGTTTATTTTATTTTCTTTAGTATTTTCCTTTATTACCACTCAAAGGAAAATATTTTTTAAGAAAAGTGTTTTCCTTTCTCCAGTAAAATTCTTGAACCAAAAAAGCCCTAAGTGTTCAATTAACAAGGTCATTGGTGTTAGAATTGGAGAAAATAGAATTAAAATTAAATTAATATTTAATAAAAATTATTTATTAAAATTTAAATAAATAAAAATTAATTTTATATATTGAATAAAGTTAAATTTTAAAATTTTTATCTTGAATTTTATAAAAATTAAATTATTTATAAAAAAAATGTAACATCTACACTAAAATTTTAAATTTAATTTTAAAATTAGATGATATTTAATTTCACCCACAAATATATCCCATCAGTTTGAAAACAAGGTCGCTTTTGTTCAATTAAGAGGCGACATTTTTTTCTTTTTAATATTAGATCTCTACTCCGTTATACAAACAAACATCATTCAAACTCAAATTCGCGTTTTGTTCAAATTATATCTATCAAAGTTTTTTTTATCTTTCCTTCGGTTGTTTTGTCTGTCTACAACTCTATGCAAGCAACGTATAATTGATAGGACCTAAGTATCAAATTTTAATGTACCTTCAGAGCCTCGATCTTTAACATATTGCACATCTAAACCTTTCGGAACATGTCAAGATTTGCACAATATAGCATGCCGTAGAAATTAGCAGAGTTATAAACAAAGCAGTAACCTGTGCTGTCTAGACTCTCTTTCCCATCTTCTTTCCAATTACTATAATGTTGTCACATAATAGGAGAATCCTCAGAGGATCAAGATCACAGAGGATCAAGATCACATAAGACACAGTGACAACTTCAAATAAATGAGAGAGAAGACGAGAGAGATTAGGCAAAGCATCATGAGTGAAATCTATCATATGGCGATTCCGACCAGTCCTAAAAATTTGCAAATACGGAACCAAATGGCAGCAATAACTCTTCAAAGAAAAGTGAAAAATACTTCTAATGACGTGCAATTCTTTATTGAAAAACGTTTTCAAACCATTTAGTTGTCGGTACATAACCATTACTTCTGCATGCCACATGCCCCAAGCACCTCAGCGGCATGGCAACTTTGTGCTATGAAACAGAAAATTACTTGTAACTTATCTTCCATGTAAGACGGAAACATCAGTGATCTAAATGTCTATAGTAATTTCAGCATCAAGAAGTGAAAATTCCTCGAAGTATGCTCTGAAGTGCTCGTATGAATGTTTCACGTCATCAACTGCACACATTTCTCTAATGCTGTGCATTGATAATTGTGGAACTCCGACATCGACTGTTCGAATCCCCACTCCACTTGCTAAAATGGGACCGATGGTTGAACCACAGGGCATGTCATTTCGGACCACAAAATCCTGCATCAAAGTATTCTTCAAAATCACATATATCTTGCACATAGAGCCACATGAATTCATTCCCATAACTACCAAATTTTAAGACTCATAGGAAACTGTGGAATTGATCCACCATATCACTTAATTGTCTAAGCCAAGCGTAAGAAATAGAGTTGGCTTACATGCATCTTTGGTCAACCACAATTACTCATTCAGGAAAACTAACATATTGATCAAGCAATCTTCTAGTCCAGATTATAGGCTTATACTCCTCTATTTCAAGAGTTTGACACAGCAAGGAATTAATAAAAAGTAGAGGATGAGGATTTAAGACTGACCAATTAGAAATGATATCTAATATGAGAGATTTGCATATTCATGATAAAAAATTTTTCCTTTCTATTTAATCGGTTACTAAAAGATTAAGCCCTATGTGGCTTCTCTTATATGCACCTCAAAAAGATCTGAGATCTATAACAGTTCATTTGCATAAAATCAACGAACGTATATAATAATAAGAGACTTTCTTGAAAGTGACAACGGATCGGACCTTCGTACTGTGAAGAACTGAAAATCAGGAAAATATCTTTACCTGGGTAGGTAGGTTATGCTTGTTTGCAATCTCCCTGATTATGAAGGAAGTGACTGCATTGGTTGCATAACGTTGATTTGCATTGTGTTTAATGACGAGGCCACCATGCAGCTTAGGCTGATGATTCTCTTCATGCCTATCCTGAGAAAATAAAAATTAAACACCAATCAGCAAAAAGGACAGAAAAAATCCGCTAAAAAGAACCTTGTTGAAATACCAAAGCAAACATACCATATAATTAGGATGCAAAGCATGTGCCATGTCAGCTGATACCAAGAAACTCCTTTGGATAGCTTTCTTTAGTAGCTGAATCGCAATTACGTAATAGCAAAAGCCAAATAATCATCACAACAGCAAACAAGTTCAAAATTCATTTCTCCAGTTAATAACAAAGGAATTGCCAACCAGCCCTAAAAGAAATTAAACTAGAAAACAGGGTAGAGAAAGAGAGAGAGAGAGAAGGAGAACAAGGTAATGGAAGAGTCCAGACAATATGTATACCTATCATGAAGCGGAACTGAAACATTCTAACTTATGGCCATTTAAGTATCCAATTAAGAGATTGCCATATCAAGCACATTTGATCACCAAGATGAAGCCTTTCAGAGATTGGGTACATAGTACCTGTGAAATTAGTGTAACTAGATGCAACCTTTCACAATTAAAACTTCTTATTATTTCCATATTAAGTATACGGAGAACAAGGAAAAGAAAGAAAGTCAAAACTCTGGATAAAAAGGACAGAAAATAAAATTAAGAAAACAATTTGTTAGTTCTCTTTACTTAAAGTAGATAGAAACCTTGGTATTTATTGTCCTTTGCATCATTAGGCCAATATTTTGATAAGAGCTTAAATATTTTTTCCATTTTTCATGCAGTTTTTCCCTTCTGCCCCTTAAGCTAGCAGTCTCTCCTGATTTTTGTTTTGACCTCCATTATGAACCCTAGTTCAATTTTTCTGGATTACACAGACCTTTCAAGAAAAAAGGCACTAAAACAGAGAAGTATGAAGCATTAGAAATAACAGAAATTTTATGAAAACATAGATATCTCTGCAAGTTTGACCATGTTGGTTATGCCAGAAATTTAGAATTAAAATATTGCTTCAGTTATAGAGCATATTCATACACAGAGTAAATGAATCAAAACTAAGACGAACTTACATTTGAATCTGAGCTGAAGGAACTTGTAATTCGAGATAGAGCATCCAACATGGCAGGAGATCCTGCTCCTTGGGCTGAGTTAGATCCAACCTCCTCATGATCAAACAAAGCTACCATTCTCACGCCAGTCTCTTCTTCAAGAGAACTTTCAGAAGAGGTAGCATCAATCAATGCCTGAATCAAACCATAAGAAAAAAAGAATTGCATGAATCCCAAGCATTGGGAAAAGAAAAGCATTGCTCTCTAGCCAGAAAACAAATTTTGTCATTTACTTCAGAATTTTACTTCAGTGTGAAGATACAAGGCCAAACCCCTTGTCCAAAATGAATTACAATAAATTTTTTTTAAAAGTGTGAAGATACAAGGCCAAACCTCTTGTCCAAAATAAATTACAATAGTTTTTTTAAAAAGAATCATATACAGATATACAACACACACACACACTCTTCAGCTGATAAAGACAGGAAAAGAGGAAGTAAAATCTCTCCTCCACCCTACCCCACCCCCCAAACCCCAACCAAAAAAAAAAAAAAAGGAAGGTAGATTGAATTTCATGGTGAAGCAACAAAAATGTTGGGCCACAGTACAAGTAACCTATTATGTATGCAGCACTTTGTCCAAATAATTAACAAAGAATAAACATTCAGATGGGTAAGAATCAGGGGACAGGATGAGGAACTGCTGCATTACACTATCAGGGACACTGAAATTTTAATTGTACCCTTAGTGACTCATTTCCTAGTTGTTGCACTACAGTAGTGTTCATGCTACAATAGTTTGGAAATGCTAGTTTCCTTACGGACTTATTTCCTAATTGATTTAGGACTTCAATTATATATTCCTTTGCTTTGCCGAGTTTCTTCAGGAAGAAGATATGTTAACATAAGAATACCACTAAAGGCTGGCTTCTAACTTTTTCTTGATTGTTCAGTATTGTCACTGTTGAATAAATAGTTTTATTCTCCATTTAGCCTACGTTAATAGTCTATTTCCATTCTTCTCAACATTATTACCCTGCTTCAAACAGTTGTAAGTTAAACAAGCAAATGATATAGTGAGATAATGCTTCTCAGAAATGGAAGATTTTCAATACTGCTTCCTCCACTCATAACAAAAAATGCTATCAAAGTAATACTCGATTACTGAATCTATTAAAGACATGGAAATGAGTAGAAAGTGATACAAATAGCATAGCTTTCAATGGTGATCCGTAATTGGATGTACACTAAATTATAACCTTTTTTTTTCCCCTAAAAGAAGAAGTGTTTATTAAAGAGGATCAGAAATCCTGAAGAAAGTAAATCAAAATTGCACCTGAGAAGCCTGCCATTCCATCATCCAAAGCGGTAAAACAAAAATAACCCCATCCCAAAGTAATTAAGGCAAGTACTAATCTTAAGAATTTCTATGACATCTTTCGATCCATATTATCCAAAAGATAGCAAGCTAATCACGATTACTTTTGCACTTTTAGATAAAAGAAGAGATCTTACTAAAGAGAAGGAGTACAATAAGGATGAGAAATCCTCAAGAGAGTAAATTAGAAACTACACGAATGCATGCATCCTTCTGATTTCTTTTCATATCAATCAACACCACATATCTATTGCCTAAGACATTTATTTATTATTTTAATTAAAAAAAAAAAAGAACTGCAACCCAAGCACATTGCTATAAAACTATCCCTCACTGAGTCTTGCCCAATGTCTTATATCACCCAAAAAAATTGAAATCCAAGCACATTGCCACAAAACTATCCCTAACTTAGTCTTGCCAAAACTATGAAATTTTTATCTGCATGAACTCTGACCATTTGGAAATACCCACCTCTCACATCTCCCTATGTTTCCTCAATTTCTGACAATGAAAGAAAAGATTATTAGTTCATTTATGAACATGAACATAAAGCATATACCCTGTCCTAGTGCTTTACGAGCTTTCTCATCAGCAATAGATCTTTGTTTTGATTCCATTAAGAACCGTTTTTGAACTGAAAGCTTTTTATTTTAAAAGCAACATTAACTTTACAAGATATTTTCAAGAAAGGAATGATTTGGAGGAAAAACTCCAGCGAAAATGACCAACCATGACCTAGAATCTACTCTTAAGCACGGTAGAGAGGAAGTTAAAAGCTTAAACAAGAGAATTGATTCATCTAATTCCCAATCTAGTCTCTAGATAAATGTAAATCAAAGGAAATAGATACATGACACGTGCAAAAGAAGGAACATATTACCATTACGAAGATAAGAAAGTCAAAACATGTCTGGGAAGGCATTAGAGAAAAAATGTCTCCTCAACCCAATGATCCTCCAGAAACTGAATACAAGAGCCATCTCCCACATTACAATAAATAAGTGGAAAGATCAGATGAGGCACCCGAGAGATGAACTTCTGAGGACCATCATATATACATATGAATCACCTTTAGCATCCCATCCATTTTGTTCCGAACTACCAATACTTCTCTTTACAACCTTATGCCACAGATTTTAACACACAAGATATACTCTTTACACACCAAAATCCCCAAGATCCAGAGCTGCTTTTGAACCAGGCTTCCCAATTAACTGAACGATCTCTATCATCCTTCCCAGTCCTCGACCAGAGAAAATCTCTTTATTTTCAATTCCATTAGCTATTTCCACTGGCATCTTGAACAAAGATTAAATTAGGCAAACAAGAGCTAATTTGAGTCTTGGACATGACATAATTGATTCTATGATCCTTTCCTTTGACTGGAAGCTAGATGTCTTAATGGATGTCTGAATAGATGGTGGATATGTGTCGTTGATAATCTTTGTTTCTACATTGTTAGCTAATGTTCTGGAGACTCCTTTCTTTACCGTTAATGGCATTGCATCTTTATGCAGTTTCACTGCTTCTTTAGCGTAGGCACGATAATAGACATCAGTTATACAGGTGCTTTAATTAGAACAGAAGAAGCACCACCGTGTACCTAAGGTATTGCATGCTGCTATCCGCAATGGGTTGCTTGTCACTATCTGCTACTACCATTCTGCTAGCTCTAATTTAAATTTGCAAAGGCCCTATTTCTGGCCCTAGGCAGTGAAATGGCATCAGTATGATAGAACTATATCAGACGCAGAAAGTTTACAAATATATAATGAAAATGTAAAGTTTACATGCATGCGCTAAGTGGAAAAGGAATGATACGCGAACATCAAATAAACTAAAATATTTGAACAAATTATCTCTCACCCTAAACTGTATTAAGTTATGTACCTACCTTCAAAGAGCTAAATGACATACAGAGGTTATCCAGTCTTCCTGAAAAAATGAACTCCTTCATAGCACCAGCAATAATACTTGGTTGAGTATCACATATTTGCAGCTCAAAATCACATATATCATCTGGTTGACACCCAATTTGAGTTGCAAGAAGCTGGATGAAAGATAGAAACAAATGAAAATTTTAAGAATTAAAGAAAATTCTAGATATCCAAGAAATCAAGTTTAAGCTCATATGGGCAAACTTGACTCCAAAGACTTCTGATCAAATGGTTACACTTAGTTGTTCCCTTAGTTGTTTACCTGCAAAAGAATAGAATGGTGGGTTTTTTGAGTTGATTTCTTTTCCTCGGTTGGAACTCCACTGTCAACAGAACCATTCTCCATAGCTGCTTTATTAAGTTCTGCCTGCAATTGAAAGAATATCTGAATACAAAATATTTTGCAAAAGAGGAAGAGAATTCATTCATGAAACATATTCATTCTACAATCTGCCATTCCTTCCATTCCCCACCATCATGTACAACAACTGAATGAAAGAACATAAAACTCTGGCGTCAATAAGTTAATAATGAACCTCTTTTTTTTTTGCCAAAATGTGAAACTCTTTTTTTTTTTTTTGGCCCAAATGTGAAACATAAAGCAGAAGTTTGAAGGAATCTGATAGTCCTTCTTTTCATGTTTGGTTATTGGTTCTGGCACATGGCTTCTTGTCCATAACAACACACAATGGAACAAGCCATCCAGATGCAACATCATATGATAGACGGTTACAAATTTTTCTCATATGTATATCGATTAGGTACTCTTTGCTGGTATTTTGTCAAACAGAAACCTAGGTCTGTGACAGAACTTTTAGTTAGCAAGCCCCGACAGCTTGGCCTTCCCCCCACCCTTCCTCTTTCCTTTCTTTCAGGGTTAATCAGGGTCAACTCCAAATCTCTCTGAAGATAAAATCAGCCATGTTGACCAAGTTGTTAGTTTCTAAATAGGACAATGATTGCATATTGGAACTGTATACCTGATGATTTATCATCAGGTTAACGATATACGTAAAATGTAGAAGATGTGCAACTGATCTAAAGAAGTAATGTTTAACTTTTTTATTTGTTCATCCTCTTTCCTAAGTCCACCAACACAGCTTCTTCCTAGGAAAAAAGCTATTGATCCTCGGAAAAGGATGTATATTGGATTACAGCTTTTATTCAAAAACAGTTTATTATTACATCCAAACTGTCAGATGACCAAACCGTGTTGCGGTTTCCACATTACCGAGAAAATGTCTCTGATATTACAGGGCTGTGAATCACCAATGATGCAGGAGATCTGAAGATGGTGGAATGCAAAATTAAAGATTGTTCAATTAAGCAACACTCATGTTTTAAAAAAATTCTGAAATAGGTTTAAGTTATCCGTGCATAAAGTATATTCAACAAAGTTATTTGTTTTGGTAGTTTCTTAATTATTGGGATAAGGTTTAGAGTCTATTCAAGCATATTGAATTCAACTTCAGCAGACTTTTAATAGAAAGTTTCAGTCAACTATAAATACTCTCCCCAAATCGTTGAGAGCATGAAGATATCCTTTTTCTTTCTTTCTTTTCTTTTATTCTTTTCCTCTTTTTCGTTGCATAGATGAAAAGGTTGGCTTCAATCTTTTATTAACTTCTAGCATCGTACATTACAAAGTCAACTTTCTAGTTAGTATATGTTACTCTTGGGCCCCCTTTACAATGATTAAACTTCCATTATGAAGAAACACGGCGACATTTAGACTCCTCTTACCCTAGGAGAGAGTTGGTAAAGATTCTTGCCACAAGAATGTCAATTGTTCTAAAAGCAAATAATGGCAAAAAAGGCAATTCAGGCTCTATAGGAGGATCTATGATTTGAAATGCAAACCTCCAGTTCTTTCAGAAATATAGTTAGTCCTCCCCTAATTTCATAGCAACCAAAATCAAATAAAGCTTACCTTGCTCATTGAGATACTATCATATTAGGAGAACTTTGGAGATGCCCACATCATCACCATCATTATACAGGAAAGTTTGTTTTGGGAAAAACAGCTTCTTTGTACATAGTTCCTTTTGCAGAGATCAATCCAGCTCCACAAGTTCTTACAAGTTCATGGGAAATCTTTACATCATCCATTTCTTTCAAAATAAGAAATATTTGACAAAAATCCCATTAGTTCATAGGTTCAAGTGGTGAAGGGCTTCCTATTCTGCCGGATAGAAGTTATCTTAAGTGGCTAAAGGAGCTTCTAAAAATATGCCAAGAGAAGAAGAGCTTAGCCACTGTTTACCACAGCATTTGTGAAGCCTTATTATAGTTCGTGGTGGTAGGAGTGGTATACTTCATAGATCACTTGAGATTGCCAAGTGATGGCAGTCTATATTGGAAACTACAGGTTCAAAATGGGCTCAGCTGTTGGATTGATACAAGTGGCAGGAGCAAAAGAGAGGCAGCAGCAGCGATCAAATGTACGTAAAATGTGAATTTAGTGATGGTTAATGCCTGAAACAGAGACTGTAACCAAATCATAAACTATATAAAACAATTAATTCTCAGTCTTTCAAAAGGTTGAGTTCCTTTTCTTTGAAGCACAACATTTTTAAGACAATTACATATCTTTTGCGTCGTTGAATTCCCAAATGTAGATACTCTCCTCACACTCTTAATTCTTGCCTAAGACTGGTTGCATAATATGTACATTTTCTGCCAACATTCCCTTACTCATCTGAAACACTTGTTTGACAGTATCCATAAAAGTTCAGACGTGCAATCTGCTTTTACCAAAAATGTATTCTATCTAGAGCTTTCGACATTGATGAGATGTTTAGTATGAAATGAGAAGGAAAAAAAATGATAAAGATAGAATAATATGAACCAATCATAAAATGAAAAAGAAAGTTGGTAAACTGTCTCTAAAATTTTTTTACATTGACCATTTTGATCCCTCACGAATATTTTTGACATTTTTGTCCCTCACCATTTTTTCTTTGACCATCTTGGTCCCTCATGATTTTTTTTTAATTTGACACTATATGACCATCTGGGAACCTCAATAAACTTTTAAGCATTGATACCTTAGGACCAAAGGTTAAAGAAAAAAAGGAAAACTTCAGGGACCGAAAAAGTTAAAGATATTCATGAGGGACCAAAATGGTCAAAGGAGAAAAACTTCAAGGATTGAAATGACGAATTTTTCACTAAAAAATAAAAAATCATCATAGAGAGACCCAGCAAAATCAATTTATTTGTAGTGAAAAGTAAATAACCAATTAGACTGAAATATGCATTGGACATGCAACCTTGTTATTGTTAGATTAAATTGTTAGACCATCTCTTTTCATTCAAGTATTTAGCCAAAACACAAACTTGCATGACTTTAAAAAACTAGTCCACATTAAATGACAGTCAGAATGTATAACCATGATGTACAGTATCAAAAAACAAGCATTGTCCTACTTTCCCAATAAATATCATGCCCAAGTGTCCGTATCATGTTGAGTCCATACTTTCCCATGTACATGTGTCAATGTTATTGCTATCTGGAAGTACTCTGACAGAATTTGAACACTAAAATAGTAGAAAAGACAGCTTGATGCAGGAGAACATCCTAGGTTATTAAGGTTTATTGTGTCTTCTTATGATTTAGAATCCTAGCATAATTAAGTTTCCATGTTAGCTATCATCTTATAGTACCAAAATCCTTATTAGACTAGGATACTTGGAATACTCTCTAATCTCTATTATTCAGCATTGTACAGCAAGTTTTATATCATTCAACATTAATACAAGATAGCCTTTGGCTTTGTGTTCTCCTTAAGAGCCTAGGGTTTGCTAAATTAGCCCCTCATATTGGTTTTCCCCTAAAAACCATAGCTTCGATATGAATCAAAGGCTCCACCCTTCTTCCTATGCTTCGCCACCATCACAGTTGTAAGGTGTAAACAATCCAAAGGAATTGCAACATTCATTAAAAGAACAGACCAAGAAACCAGGTAGAAGAGGAAGCTGATGAAAGCATGCGACTTTATTTCAGGCACAATATCCTTAAACACAGATTACATATATCTTTCAGCAGGGCGAGCAAGCAAGCACCCAAGTAATGCTTCAGATAGGAATTCAGGTTATCAACTGCAGGAACACAATTCTGGTAAGATAATATTACTATTCAGTCATACATCTTTGCATCAATGAGAAAAGAACAAAGGAACAGACCATATTTGTCATTAAGGGGTGGAAGTATATCGGTTAAAATTTCTTCATTAGAATTCTATGTTGCTGGGGAACCAAAAACAAGAACTAGGGAAAGAATCTACATTTTACTACTAACCATCCCTACCATTTGGACATAGAATGGCCCAAGACCCCCAGCACAGCCAGTATAAAATCATATGTAGGAAGTAAATCATCATCTAACACCTTGAACTAAACTATCTTCCTTAGAGATTTAATTTGTTGCAGAACCATGTAGAACTTCTGCCAATACACGAACCTAAGATTTTAGGGAGGGAGATAGTTAGTGGAAAAACTAACTATTAGAGTTTTAGGTTGTTGCGGAACCATGAAATACAACTTCCCATCCCCATGTTTTAAGGGTGCAGACAAGACAAGCAATTGTTACCTAACTAAGCATATGAGAAAGATAAATCTCTGATCATTCCAATCATCTTTTGAGGGAAACAGTTATTTTACCAAAATCAGCATTGCTACTCTGTCAAGAACGAGCAAAGCTATTCTGAAGCATATGTCAAACCATTATTGGTGATAGTGGTTATCTACACATAGTGTTAACCAAAATAAACTCAAATGAGCTTGCTTGTAATACCTTACATTGATATATTCCATGTTCATTCCACTGAGCTCTGTTGCGCAGAAGAAGCAGATTTAGGTCCATTTTCTGCCCCTCCATTTTGCTTTTAAGTTGACTTGAGGTGGTGTTGTGCCAACTTAATGATTAAAGCCACAGTGAAAACCCAGAATCTATGTACCCTAGTAAAGAGAATACAAGCATCTCTAAGGCGTGAAATCCTCTTGTGCTATAACTACAGCGTGCTGATAGGCATCAGTTTTTGTTTTGCATTACTCCTAGGATCTCACTGTTTCCTTAAAGAACCTAACTGATGCCAAATTGCCTAGTTTTTAGTTGTGAAGTATCACTGTATAGCTAATAATAAATTTCTTCCTACTGCAAAAGCTTACCTTCACTATCCCAGTACTCAGATCTTTTGCGATACGCTCTTATTCAGTTTCTACTTTGTTCCCTCTTGCAGGGTTATATTGTTGCTTTGAAGCACATTGGATACTAATTACCTTCCTGATATGATGCCAGATGTGCAAGAGATAGTTAAGATGATATAATTTTGGCATAACATAAATGAAGGGGAGCAAAGAGCATAAAATTATATATTGCACCCATTCTTCAATCTTATCCAGAAAGGGTGCGTAAATGTAATTTTACATAGCCCCTGCTCAACAGAAATGAGAAGTGCAAATCAACCGTCACTTGACAATCAGATATCAGACCCTTTAGACTTTACTGACTGTATATAAAAAAGCATATATGCAGAACATCATATTGGTCTTAGACATTTAGACGTACCTAACCCCCAACTATTTGTTCAAGTTCTTATTGAATTAGAAATATTTGACTTAACAACAAAGCAGCACATACAATTAGCAAGCATAACTTGTCTCATGGAACAACAGTAAGAGGCTTCAGATCATGAATGGCAAGATATTATTAATATCAAATATTTACCTTAACTGATGTAGCCAATACTGGAACAAGATGACTATGCGTGTTCACCTTAAATCCATCACTATTAACACCCCTGCCCAACAAAATGTAGCAGTATGTATATCTCTATAAGCACAGTTGAAATTGAAATATGAACACAAAGCATCCCAAAAACTGGTTAGAGAGTAATCCGCTAAAGGTACCTGTCCAAATGAATTGCCAGAGTTGGAATTCTCATGATTGGTTCCTGAATCCTAACAAGCCGGTGTGAGTATGATGCAGAACCATCTTTTACCTCTCTAATCATCATCCTTCCAGCAACAGTTAAATCACGATCAAACCAAGTGTGCCACAAACCACTTCCATATATCTGTACACCAACTTCTAGATACCCACCTTTGGAGACCTAAAGCCACAGTGAATTTTAAATAACTACAAGAAGAGACATTTAAATACTAGCTAAGAACATAAATATTACCTCTGAAACAGGCTTTAGTTTCAAACACGGACTATCAGTATGAGCACCAACAATGTGGAATCCATTTCCGGAAACATATCTATAAAACATTATAGACTAATGGTCATAGAGTTGAGTATCAAATCTCACGAACTAATGTACTCTGGAAATGAACTGTTAAGTTCCAGTTAAGCATACTTAAAACAGTGAATAGGTTGACTTAAGTACCTTGCCAAGTGAAATATAGAAACTAAAGTTGGGCTAAAAGCTAAAAATTGAATTCCATGTGCAAATAATCCCCTATAGACCTCAAGCCTGAATACAATTTTCAAGCAGTGTTCCCTAACCATAATGTACCTTAACCCATCGTCTTCAATTTAACTTCTTGATTTGTATATGTAATTTTATAGTATATGCTAGTGCACTTTATTAAAGCTAAAGTTATATCTAAAATACCAGAATGTAGACATATATGTCAAAAAAGCATTCTAAATCTCACAATCATTCTATTTCTAGAAATTCTCAGTTAGTGCTCACACTTACAACTCATGTTAAGAAGGAAGAGCAAAATGAATCCAGCATCTTGGTTTATGCTCCAATTATTAGTCTATCAGACTATTATATACTTGCAAGAATTTCCATTGCATATTCTAATCTGACTACCTAGAAAACACATTTGTATGACATATTCATTAAATACTGAAGCCACTATTGAACGGTAAAGCCTGTATAGTGTTGGACTTAGCTTGGATTGAAACTATATGCTTATTTTGGTATAGAAACATTAATATAGCTATAATAGAAATTTTATTATTCCTTGGAAACTAAAGTTTATTGCCACACCATTTCTTGTATTCTTTCTGATGCTTCAAGTTCAAGATTTCAAAATAGTTGACTAGAAGGCCAGAGAAATTTTGCATGAGAAAAGTGATACTTCAATAGATTAAACTGTAATTCACTTCACTCTTGTTTGAATGTAAGCCACATCCCGATGCCTTAACCTATAAAAGCAAGAGTAAAGGGATGTGTTCCATCAAGTAGAAAATTCTCAAAGATGTGAAGTGCCACAAAACGTCAAGATGAAAATATTCTATACCAAATAACAAACAGAAATTGCAGCTTAGGTTAAAGAACTATGAAAAGTGTAGATCAGTTCCATGTATCTCCCTAGCCCAAATGGCACGCACCAAATTATGTGATCTAAATTATAATCCAAATTATGTGATCTGTAGACCTAATAGTGATCGAGTGAGCAATAAAAAAAGACTAAAACATTGGGACTGCCATATATTTCCTCTCGTTTTCTTCCTCTTACTTTTCCTTTTTCCTTTCTATATTCCCCTCTCAGGTACAATAGTTAAAGATCCAAAGAACTTGAATTAACATTCTTTATCTGGATTGTTAAGATCGATATTTTTACAAAATGATAATATACAGATCAAGAAAAGGAACCTTAAACTGGAAACACTAGAATGTGGACAATTTATGAGATATATGAAAACTAAATATATCACTGTCCTCCTTCTGCATTTTTCTTTTATTTTCTCCTTTCTATATTCTCCACTCAGATGCATTAGTTGAAGAAAACAAGATTTCCAGCTGACATTTTTAACTGAATGATCAGTTTATTCAAAAAATGACTAAGTGCAGAAAATCAAGGAAGAAAAACACATCAAAAGATGGACAATTTGGGAGAAAAAATCATACTTTTTACCAATAGCAAAAGCAACAATCGTAGAATAATTCCTGGTGAAGAAATACTTTTTTCCAGCTTCTAATTTCCAGTCTTCTCTCTCCAAAACTTGCTCATACCCAGCACTCTTCAATCTCCTCTTTGCTTCCTCTAAGAAAAGAGAAAAATATCAATAACCGTCAAGGAAAAAATCATTTCCATGTCAACAACTCTATACCATAACCAACACTGATTGCAATGCTCTCTTTTCAATTCTGAAAATCTCAAAATTTGCTTGCACTTCAGTAAACAAATGAAAACCCGCCAGGGAAAGAATAATTCCAAAACTGGGTATCCATATATTCCAACCAATTCACCAACAAGTAGAAACCTCAAAGCTATTTGAAAATTTGAAAAATTTTCAAGTATTTTCTATCTTGTTTCGGCAAATAAGAATAAGATTTGGAACGTTTCATTTACCAACTGCATGAAACGCCGTCGGAGAAGCGTTCAGGAAATCAACAAGGTCCGAAGCCACTGTGCAAGCCATTCGGTCCCTTTGCTCCCTCAGAAGAAGCGTATTTGTTATTACTGACGAATTGTGCTTTGTGCGTTGTTTTACCTCCCCTTATATACAAGTACCTAAGGTACAGTGATCAAAAGGCCTTAGTAAATATGACTGGGCATGATGTGATTGGATACAGGCGAAGTAAGTGTTTTGTAATTAAGGAGGGGTAAAATTGTAAATTGGAAAATTTGGTCTTTCTACAAATAAGGGACAATAGTTACTTTGCTCCTTTTTAGACAAATTTATTCTTTTGTGCTCCAATTAATTGTGGGGCAATTTACTCCAACAATTATTTTCGAGGAGTAGAAAAGATAGGAGAGGAAAAGAAAAGATATGAGTTTTAAATAGTGTTTGTTACTAGTCTCTTTTTCCTCTATTTCTATCCATTGAATAGAAAGGAGAGCGTTAACATTTATCCTTCATTTAGATTGAGAGAAATGGAAAAAGAAAAAAGAAGGGGATCCAAAGCCAACTAGATAATCCACAGCAGTTGAGATATATCATATAATATATAAAATACATTGATAGTATAAATACTATATTATTAATGATGTAATGGTATACTACTTACACTATTATTGTACTATGTACATTTTATGGTACACCTCAACCATGTGGGATATACCAATCGGCTGAAACAGTTGTTTGAAAAATGTTTGGGCTTCAAATCCAAAGGACAGTAGTTAGATGGAAAGGAAAAGAGAGGAAAGAAGAAGAGATGATTGAGTAATTTGTTTGAATAGTTTTATCTTAATTAATGAGTAACTTATGTTCATCATTATGTTATATACTCACCAATGAAAACATAGTACATGTGTCAAATTAGCCACCTCATAGAAAAAACAACTACCTTATCATGGGCAAATAATTTTTTTTTCATCATTGTATCTTATTATTATTGATAAATGTGTAACTTATATGATAAACATAAATCACAAATTAACCCAAAAAACTATTCTTATTTTATAAGCTACTATCTTATCAATTTCTAATGATATGATATCCGTATTTTATCCAAAAAGGGATAACTTAGTCTATACAAAAAATATATTAAATTTGTCATCTTGCCTCTTCGTTTCCGTGCACTTTTTAAGTGCTTTGTTTGGTTTGGGAAGAGAAGGGGGAGGGTGCATTTACTTCAATTTGTTTGGTATTGATGGAAGGAAAGCAAATTACAAATACTTTTTCTTGTTTGGTTGGAGTGAAAAAAAAAGAAGAACGAATTGTGATAAATTTATTAGTTTACCCATTAAATATATTTATTATTTTAGATTTACTAAAACGTCTAAGAAGTATTTGGTCATTTTTACCAAATACTTCCTAACTCCTCCACTTTTGTAGCCTTTCCCCTCTACATTTACTTCACTCCCTCTAACACCCTAACAAACAAGTGTTTTTGCTCAAATAACCAACATTTACTTTTTCTCCCCATTCACTCCCTCCTCATACCCCAACCAAACATATTGTTAGATAGAAAGAGACTAATATTTTAATTTTAGAACTAATCCCTCCATTCCCATCTTATTTCTTTCATTTCTTTCCTAAAAAGTCGATCTATTAAAAAATAGAATCCTTCCATCTCCTCTCCTATCCTCCATTTCTATTTCTCTCAATCTAAACGGAAGGTTAGAGTTATTTCCTTCATTATCCACCCTCCGTTCCTCACCCATATATTTTCTTTCCTTTCTACAATATCAATCAAAACACAAAAACTTAATCCACCTATCTCCTTTACTTTCATCTTCCTTTTGCTCAATCTAAATGATACCCAAAAGTAGGGTTTAAAGATTCCTACCAACTTGCTAATTACAGACAATTCGAGAAGAAAACGGTTAACACATAACTTGCACCAAACATTAACAAATCAAAATACAATTGGCGATGCACTTTCGCTGATTCAATTAATCTTCTGATTTAGTTTTCATAAATATACTTATATTGTTTGTTTGTCTAAGTGAATAGAATTTTTTTTAGTACTATATATCAAATCACTAGTAAATTCTTATGGAATTTGTTCTCTTATACGATTTGTGCTTTGTGTTCTTATCCTTTATCCTTTGCTTAACTATGAGTTAATGCCGTTTTTGGTGCCTTTTTTCTGTTCTGGAGCTCCAGACACTAAAGCTAGAATCCTTTAGAGTTGATGAATCTTTTTCTTCCTTGTTGGATGCTCTTCCAAAAAGATTCTTTATAAGGATTTGACATGCGAATGAAATTCTCCTTTCCTTTAGACGGTGATATATTTAATTTTTAAATAGTTATGTAAAAAAATATAAAATATTTTAAATTTAGAAATTATTTTTTTACAAAAATCTTTGATAAATTTTCTGCTAGTCTTAAACTGTAAGGTGATTAAGCATATCCAATTTATCATGCTAAGAACTTAGTGAAGGGATAACTTACATAATTTCCAATCTTTAAGGATACTTTTTAACTAGTAGAGTGACCAAGCTTTTCTTGGGATAGATAACTACTAGATACTTGATTTTTTTCATTCACATGTCTCCTAGAATTAGAAATCTCCGAGCAAAAACTGCAACGGGTAGATTTTGAATTTATTTTTTTCTTTTTTTCCTGTTGAATAAAGTGTGCTTTTCTTTATTTGAAGGCCTCTTTATTGTTTAGGTTTTGGTTAATATTTTCAAGTTTGTCTGGTGAATTTTTGTTTTCGTGAAGTGCACTGGGAAAGATAATTTCCAACAGATTGGACTATGTTGTGAATAAAATTTTCGGTAGGTTCACGTACTGCAGAAAAAGATTAGGGGTAGAAGCTAAGGCCCCGTTTACTTAAACTCTTGCTTATCCTCAACCAAGAAACCAATTAGATATATTAAACACAAAATAAAAAACACACAAAACAAACTGACAAACTTATCAAGCCAACCTTCACGCAAACAACTTAAAGCAAATCATAAGTCATTGCAAAGAAACTAGGCTCACAAGTAAAACATGATCAGATAAAGAACTCAATCACCAAAATAATAATAATAATAATAATAATAATAATAATAAAGATGAGAGCTCAAGTGTGTGGGAATGGCCAATGTAAAGTTAGCAACAAACACTTCAACATTATTCCACGGAACATGATTCAAATACAATATGGTAGAAAGACACCCCATAAGCTACTTATATCTTTTCACTAATAAATTAGTGGGGTGGACATGTGACTTTTCTTTTTTGCTTTGCGTCCATCGGGATGCCCGGGAGAGACAGCAAAAAGTTTTTATGGAATAGAGTTCGGAGGTTATCTTAACCTATACCTCTTAAAATTTGTTTGGTATACTATAAAAGAATGAAAAAAATTTTAATTTAGTCTTATTAATAATAATATTATTATTATTATTATTTTGCTGAGTATAAGTTGGTTTTATTGGAATAATGTACTAGTAGGACATTCAAATCATATTTTGTAAAATTTCATTCTATTCTAACTTTGAATAATAAATTTATGAAATATAGAAAAAGAATTATTATTTTATTCTAGCTTTTCCTTCCAATAAATAGAATGAAAAGAGCATTCCAAACCTATTTCATAACGAAAGGGATTTTGGATAGAAAGACATTTCATTTTATTTTGTTCCAATATATCAAACATGATATTTGCATAAATACTCTAATTGATGGATGCTACAAGCGAAGTTTTCGCAGATGCATTAGGGTAATTTTAGAATAAATTTGGTCTGTATCCTTTGTAATAATACTGTATTTGTAACATTTATATTATAGTATTTTTTATTTATAAAAAAATATTATAGTATTTTTTATCTTTAAATCCTAAACCATAAAATATAAATTCTAAACTCTAAAATATAAATGTTAAAGACAAAATGTTGTATAAGAATGTTGGAGACGATCTAGAGTGATGTAAATTATGTGCATATGTTTCTCACTAGATCCCATGTGTCATCATCCTTTTTAACAACTATAGTATTGCCTTGATGATTGGAAATTGAACAACCACAATATTGCCTTACAATTGGAACCACATCCATCACAACCCTTACCTTTACGATTGTTGAACTAGCATCTAACCACAGTCACTATTTCCATGATTGTCAAATTGTCATCCAATTATAGCTTATTTTTGTTGAACTCGCCTCAACAGGATATGTTGAATGCTTTTCAATAGATGCGATAAGATCACACTTGTTCTTACCGTATCACGGGTAATCTCTATTAACCATAGCACATTTTTCTAGGAGAGGTAGATAGAACACAAACATGTCAAGTACCTTCAGCGTTTGTTGAAGAATCAATACCAAACACTTGAATAGAAACAACATACTTTAATACATGAGAAAAATAATAGAAAGATAAAGTGTGCTAAAGAACTCTCTCGAGATAAGACTTCTAAATCATGAGTTCTTTGAATAACTCTCTATGTCTCTCGATTTTACTTTAATGCCGTGAGATTTCTCTCATCTATTTCACACAAATTTTTTCTTTGCTTGAATCTCGAATATATAGAATTATTGGAGAGTTTTGATCTTCTTTTTCTCAAAGATTGATATCTCTAAAATATAGGAAGAAATCCCAAATTTGTAGAATATCAATCTTCTTGATATTTGGTGTTGATCAATTGCTATTATATCTACCATATCTTCTAAATATGATCTTCAAGAAATACCAAATATCTTATCCTTGCCATAATGGAGTTTTGTTCGAATAATGACAACTTCTATATTGACTCCTTAATGCCATAAAAATCTTCCTGCAAATAATACCACATCATGATCCTCCTTGCCAAGAAAATGCCTTAAAAATCTCTCCCTTTGGCATTATTTGGCACAAAACTTCCATATCTTTCAAAATTTTCATAATTGGGTGCTTCATAAAAATATGTCTAGCAGAAGCAGTTTGACAACACACATATAACAGTATAAGAGCACTATGTTGAATTAGACTTGCGCATTAGAAGTCAACAAGAATGAGAAAACTAGAACTCCACAAAAGACATAGTGCAGAAATATAGTTGTTTAGCAGTTATCCAAATATAGCCACAATAATAAGATTGTTAGGCAAGGTAAATAGCAAAGAAAATTTCAACATATAAAATTGCATCAATAATATCTAACAGATATAGTCTTTCAGAATTCCAGGATTGACAGACAATTCTTGACATAATTGATGACATAACTTCCTCATATATGAAATCTCATCCTTTGTCATGCATTCCGGCTAACCCATTACTACAAATTGCTCCTCCCTTAATCTTGTGCTTCTCCCCATTAATTTTGTACATCAAAAAGGTCAACTTACTGCCTTTTCCTCAAAAGTTGATCAACGGTTGCTTGGAGACAGAGTTGAGAAGTGGATATTGTCAAAAGCTACTATTGAAGTTAAGAGATCCGCATTGTCAAAGCATGACATCGTTTAAAACACTGTGCCACTGGTTCTTGAAGAGCTTGAGTACTGTCAACAACAAGTGTTGGATTGACTTTGACACAAGAAGAGCTAACAACAACCCGTGTTGATCCACCCCTACGAGTTGCACTTGCTGGACTTGGAGAATTAGGTAGAGAAGTCTCAAAGTTTGACTTGGTCAATGACAACTTGAAAGTCTTGATATCATTAATAATAATGTCCTCGCTAAAGACATGAACACCTCGGCAAGAAAAGATATAATCAGTAGGAAGACAGGGGAAAGAGAGAGACTTACTGTACTCACAGTGCTGATTCTTGTTAGTTTAACACTAGTGGAAAATATAATAGAACGAATGTTAAACTTTTACTTAGTTCCAATCTTGTATAGCAGCACTGCCCTATCTTTCAACACAGAAAGATGTTAACAGAAGGCATCCAATTTGTACAAGTCAGTTTATACAAAGAAAAATATTTAATTATCAAGGAAGTCAATTGATTTTCATCATGCCATTATTGAACTGTATCTCTTGTCAATTCCTTGCCGACTGCTGCAATGTCAAAGTCACTATCTACCCAACTCCTTTCAATTTCAAGATGGTGATTTGCCCCAAATACACCAGTCAACAACTCATGAAAAAATGAAATGACTATACATCTAACATAAACAACATGATAAAATGAGCTCTCGGATCATCAATAGCTCTATCAAGGTTGGCATAGAATTCAAGCACCATGTTGAGGATTTAGGATTCAGCAAAGGTGACAGAGTCATACAACTTAACCCTCTTAAAAAAGTCACCAACCCTAGTTTTTCAAATTTGGCTTCATCAATAATTCTTTTTGCTAACACATATCTCAATGAAATATTCTTGTGTTGTAGTCTACTGTCATTAGATGCATCCCATGCTTGAATCTTTCCTCTATCAAATTTCTCCTTTTTCACTCTACTCCTTAATCCTTGTCTGTTAGGTTCTCTAACCTTTCTTTTGCCCTTTTGTTTTTCTGCCGTACTCTCTGCTCTACTCCTAAATCCCTGTATGTTAGGTTCTCGAACCTTTCTTTTACCCTTTTGTTTTTCTATTGTACTCTCTAATTTCACCTCAATCTTAGTTGTCTTCTTTGTGTCAATTTCCTCACTCTCTACCTATACTACTTCAACAGGGTCAGGTTTTGCAACGGGACTAGATTGTTCTTCAATTTTCCTTTCAATTTGTTCTTGATTAATCGACTTAGTAGGACCAACATCACCATAATCAACTTCATCAATAGAAATTTTATCTGAAAAGACAACAATTTTAACAGAGGATGTCATTCTCTACTCTACGTTTAACAAGTTCATTAGAAGTATCAAAATACAATTTAAGTTCAACAGTGTGTGGGTATAGCAGAATCATTAAGAGGTTCATCATGCATCTTTAATTCTTCATTCAAATTCCCAAATTGAACAGGTTTAACAAATACATCAATATCTATATTAACAACCCTAAGTTTCACAGATTTAACTTGAAAATATTTAACAACTTGCATATTGGTGTCTTCCTCAACAATCGGCACAGAGAGAGGGTTTGAGATGTTACCAGACATTTGAGCTTCTTTGTAGAAACCCTAAAGAACTCTGTTGCATTTCTTTGTGAAAGACCTAAGAGGGGGGTGAATTAGGTCTTTGGCTAATTATCAAAATCTTTTTCCTATTTGCAAATCCTTTGCCTTAATAAAAGCTCTTCTTTAAATTCACAAACTTCAAGTTTATATGTGATTTAATGGTTAAGACAAGATCATCTAACAATAAGACCACAATCAATCAATCAACAACTATGAACAAATAATAATAACACAAGCATATAAATAAGTAAAGCTATAAGGAAATGAACACACGATTTATATTGGTTCGATCTCTCCAAGATCTACATCCACTACCTTGAGTCCACACTCAAGAATTTCAACCAATCCACTATATGCTCAATTTAGGCAATTATACAAGTGGCTCACCCAACAAGGGTTTTACACCAACAACCTCCTTTGCAATCCTACAAACAAGGCTCACCCTTCCACAAGGATTTTATATCTAAAGACAACCTAAAGACCAACCTAATCCAAAGCTCACCCACACACAAGTTTTACACTACAACCTTGATTAATCTAGTCTATGGCTCACCCTTACCAAAATGATTTTACGTCACAAGATAACCTTGTATTGAGCAAGTAGAAAATAAAATAAAATGAAGAATGGAGTTTGGATATTACAAATACTTCTTGGTGGATAAATACAATTGCTAGCACCACTTCACCTTTGCCTTTGCAATCTTGAATTTACACCTTTGAGCACAAGGCAATTTGAGAGATTTTCAAATAATTTTGATGTAAAACAAGTTAGAGCATCAAGGATTTCTTAAGTTTAAAGTTCTACTAAAAATTCTGGAGTTTATGACTTTTATAGAATTTGAAAATCAGTTCAAAAGGCCATAAAACGGCTAGTTTCAGGAAAGTTCGAACGTCCGGATTTTCTCCTCTGCGTCCGAACTTTTCTGGCAAAAATACTGTTCATGCGAACAGTGTTACTGTTCACAGTGTTGTTCAAAAGTTCGGACGACCGAACTTGGCCATCTGTGTCCGAACTTGCGTATGAACTTCTCTGAAAAAATAGTTGATACTGTTCATGCACTGTTCATTTAAAAATAGTAGTACTGTTCACGGACTGTTCATTGAATAGTATTACTGTTCACGAACATAAATTATTGTTCACAGAGCAGGGAAAGTTCAGACTGTTCATTAAAAAATAGTAGTACTGTTCACGAACTGTTCATTGAATAGTGTTACTGTTCACGAAACATAAATTATTGTTCACAGAGTAGGGAAAGTTCGGACGTCCGAACTTTGCCCTATGCGTCCTGACTTTGCATTTGAACTTTTGAAACTTTGTCAAAACATATCCAAATCATTTCAAACAAGTTGGAAAACATTCTAGCCTCAAAGATAAGTCATTAAAGACATTTTAAGTGCAAAACCATTTATGAAAACTTGATGATTTAGGTAAGTTCAAAACCATTGAAACCATTTAAATAAAGTTTTGTGCTCTCAATTGCAACTCATAGATTCCAAGACTTAAGAGTGTAGGGTTTACAAAGTTTACCTATTAACCACATGTAACCTACACTTTATGTCTTCAAAGCCTTCATTCATCTTGAACAAACTCTTTAATCTTTAATCACTTTGGCATATTTGAGTTGTTCTTGTATTGCTAGCTCTAAGGCAATGAGACTTGCTCCCTTCTCAATACAAAAATGCTATCACACAACATACAAGCATATTAGTCCTTATCAATGTTTGTCATAAATCAAAACTAATCAAACCTACATGATTTGCCCTTAGGGATAACACTTTGTAAGTATGGTTCTGCTAAATTATTGGTGTTTCCATTTCACCACTCAAGTCTAAGAGGTTCCAAAAGATTCGGTTTTTTCATAAGCAATGTATGTGAAGAATGTTGCAAGGAGTTTTTCAAAAATCTTTGAAAAAGAAGGGTTTTTGAAGAGAGAAAATTTTTTTGATAACGACAATGCTTAGACTTTAAAAAGAAATTGCCTTTTGAAGTTCTCAGAACCATTCCTCCATAACTTTCTTGCTGAGTTGTCAAACTCTTACCTATTTCTGTAATTTTCCAATTTTTTTCTGAAGAGATATAAACACAGAAAATTGAAGTGAATATATCGATATAAATACATAGAATTCTTTTTATAAAGTGCATAACCCTAATGGATTTCTCAACTCCTCAAATCTTGATACATCAAGTGGTTTTGTTAAAATATCTACTAACTATTTTTGTGTTGTAACATACTCAATGACAACAACCTTTTGTTCAACAAGCTTCCTTATGAAATGATGGTGTATATCAATGTTCTTTGTTTGGCTGTATCGAACTCAATTCTTTGAAATATCTATTGCATTTATGTAGTCACAATACATCACCTGCTCTTTTTATGTCAATCTGATATTTCATAGTTATGTTTCATGTAATGATAATTTTGAGTTTAAATTTCTGTTGAATTTTGGTGTTTCAACAACTATTTACACTTCCTTTATCTCTTCTTTTCTTTAGTGAGTTTATTGAAGATTTGGAGTACAATGAAGCAATAAAGGAGATTTTATGCACTTAGAATGAAGAAAAATGTAGAATAGGGTAGCAGGATAGAGCATTTTCAACTGAGATTGTGGGTTCTTTAAAGGTTTCAAATGCAAAAGTGGCCTTCTATAAAATTATACAGGATATTCTGAAGTTTCGAGAATCGTAAAAATTTATGTCAATCCAAGTTCGTTTGCCACCCTGCTTATGGTGCAAAGTCAATGTTTCTGCATTCGGTTCTAGTTTTGACACATTTTGGTATAATAAACATATCTTCAGTTTTAGAAGTCCAATTGACCATATCTTGGAGAAGGAAGGCAACCCAACAATCCTTATAGCAATACTTATAATTTGGAGTGGCAGAATCATCCAAACTTCCCATGGAGCAATCAAGGGCAACAAAGACCGCTAGATCCTCCAGATGTCCAAGCTTCATCAGGCTCCCAACCCCAAACATCTCTTCCTTACCAATATCAACCTCCTCCACCTCCTCAACAACTGGTGAAGTCTAGCCTCGAAGATTTAATGGCAAAGTTCATTGCAGCTACCAAATAGGCCAATTGGCGAAGCTCGTTTCGGAAAGGCAAATGGGAAGTTTACCTAGCAATATAGAGAGCAATCCGAGAGAGTATGTGAATATGGTGACTTTGGGAAGTGGAAATAAATTGAACATTTTTTAATGCAAGGTGAAGTCCCAAGGAATGGGAGAAACCGCAAACCAAGTTGAAGAAATGGTTCTTGAGAAGAAGGAAGAATAGAAGAAAAAGGCGGTTCCGGAGTACAAACCCAGAATTTAATATCCTGCCGCACTTCTAAGGGATAGAAAAGATGAGCGACTTAGTAAATTTCTTGAACTATTCAAACAATTGCATATTAACTTACCCTTTGTTGAAATTCTTTCACAGATGCCGATATATGCTAAGTTCCTCAAAAATGTCCTTTCGAAAAAGAAGAGGCTTCGAGAGCTTTCAACGGTAACATTGAGTGAGGAGTGCTTTGCCATCCTTCAAAACATTGGAAAGCTACCTCAAAAGCTAAAAGGTCCAGGGATTTTTACTGTTCCTTGCACTATTGGTAGTCTTTCTTTTGATAAATCATTGGCTGACCTAGGTGCTAGCATTAACTTGTTACCATTTGATGTTTTCAAACAATTAGGCCTAGGTGAACCAAAACCTACTAGGATGAGTATTCAATTTGCAGATAGTTCCGTTAGATATCCTAGGGGTATTGTTGAGGATGTGCTTGTAAAAGTTGATAAATTCATATTTCTTGTGAACTTTGTGATACTTGACTTGGATGAGAGTATTGAGGTTCCTTTGATTTTAGGAAGACCTTTTCTAACTACTGCTAAGGCCAATATAAATGTGAGTGAAGGAAAGCTGACCCTTAGGGCAGAAGATGATGATGTTGTATTTAAAGCTTTGAAACCTTTGAAATATTCTTTAGATCCTAATCATTATCATGGTAAGATTGATGATGTAGATGCTCATGTCTCTAATTCTTTATAGGAAACGTTGGTTAAAGACTCTTTGAATCCATCTTTAATTCAAGGCGATGATGCAAAGAAGAAGAAGAATCACATAGTAGATGAGATTGTGGTCTCCAATCCAAATGAGGAAAACTATTCTACATGAGATTCTTTATCAAAGGGGAAAATGAAGCAAGACCAAAACATTGACCAAAATTAATATTTCAAGTTGGGAGAGCAAGTGTTATTGAATGACTCGCGATAGAGTTCGTTCACAAGTAAATTTAAGTCTAAGTGGACTGGCTCATTTTTGGTAAGTAAGGCACTCCCATATGAAGTGGTGGAGATCTATCATCTGGAAAAGGGAACCTTAATGGTAAGCAAACATACACTCAAACTTCATTGTGCTGCAGTGAGAAAGAAGTTGGGACGATCATGTCCATGCTCCCCTAACTTAGGGGATGAGTAAGCTTCTTGAAACAACGTCCCTCCTTTGTACATAGTTTTCTTTTGTTTTGATTTTCATTTTGTTTGGTTACTTTGTTCTTGTATTTGAGGCTTGTTGTATGATGTTTTTGTGGTGTTTATGTTTTGGTGGAGTAGCGCGGTGCTTGGGCGCTAGAAAAAAGGGAGCTTTCTCTTTTCCATTTTTGTCCTTTTATTTATTTTATTATCATTGTTTGCAACTTTGTTTGCAATTATTTAATTATGCAACTTTATTTCCATTTTTGAAATCCATAGTTATTTAATTATGTCATTGTTTGCAACTTTCTTTCATTTCCTTTTACTGTGTAGTGTATATAAGGTGTAACTTGCTGCTCATATGGGTTCGCCCAACCTTCACGTACGAAACAACCATGTTTTTTTAACCATTTTTGTGTTTCGTTGTTTGGTGTGGAGTTCTTGTGTTTTTTGTGTTGCTTGCTGTCATTTTCTTTTATTTGCATTTTCATTTTGTTGGATTTAGTTTATTAGAATTCAATTTATGTAGTCTTTTGTGTATATTTCTCCCAATATTAGGGACAATATTGTCTTAAGTGTGGGGGAGTTGGTTTTAGTACTATAGGTTATTTTCATGGTTTTTTGTTGAATTTTGTTGTTTTATTTTTGGAATCTTTAAGGTATTTTAAGATTTTCATGTTTAAACTTTTCTTGAAAAGTAGTTATGCAAGCATTCTAAAGGTCATAACCAGAACCTTAAACTTAGATTAAGTAACTACCCCTTGTATTCTTTGCTTGTATAGAATTTGTCTTTTAAAGCAAATTCTCCTTTGCTTTTTTTTGTGATGATTATGGAGTTGACTATTGTGTAATTGGCATTAGAATTCAACAGGATTTTTGTCCTAGAACATGCATTCAGTTGCCTTGAGGCGCAATGAGTAAGTAACCTTAGTTTAATCTTGAAATGATGGTAATAGGCCTTCTTTGCCTCGATTGAGCTTTTCTAGCCATCCTTTTTTATTTTATCCGTAGTACCCTTTTTGAAGCATTTGTGCATGAATTTTCCAATATATATTCTTGATTTTTCATTCTTTCAAATTGTAAACTCTACTCTTTATATTTAACCTTCTTTGCGAGAGCAAAATGCATTTTTACCCTTAAGTCTGCAAAGAGTATTGTGAAAATTGGAACAAAGGATGGAAGGGAAGATGATAGGAAAAATGGCATTATGGGTTGAGTTATTAAAAGAAGAAAGTGAGATGAAATTTCTTTAAATGATCGGGAATTGAAATATACCTTAATCGGAAAAAAAAAGAGAATTTTTTATATATTTGTTTGTTGCTTTGAAGGCGTACCCCATTTCTTGATACCTTCAAGTATATATATATATATATATATATATATATATATATATATATATATATATATATATATATATATATATATGTATGTATTCATTGTTATTATTGTGAATTGTGTCATGATTGAGGTATAAATTTATGAGTTGACATAGATGGGCGATGAAGGAAAAGTTGTGGGTTGAACCATGATTTGTGCAAGTTTGTCGAAATTAAGGTGAGGGGATTTTGTAGAGGATGGGAGTTTATGGTTGGATGTATAGGAATAGTGATATTCTTTGTAGTTATTGCTTTTATTTTATGCCTCATTCCTTTCTCTTTAGCTCTCATTTGTTGACTTTGAATTCCTTACCTTATGTTTGGCACCCTTAACTTTCCCTAAACTTAAAGTTACAAGCTTGAAAGTCCTACCTAATCTAGGTTAAACTTTAGTTACTATATTTGTGTAGAGGTATTGTGGATGATGGGCTTATGGGTTATTATGCTTTCTTAATGAGAATTTCATGGCCAATAATATGAAATTCACTCCTATAATTGTTGAGCATTCATATTGGCTGAAAACACACACAGATTCCTACTTGCATTATAAGACAAGGAGGTGATTGTTTAATCTTTATGATGGGTATTCGGGATGACTTTTAGATTGACTTTGTAGACATGCTCAAAATTTTCTGAAGAAGTAATTCTCTCTCTGTTTTGTCCTCATTTGAAATGCTTCAAAACACTCTTTATTTCTTGAGGGTATTGTTCAAATTTCTTAGTTGTTTTGTAGTATTGCTTGGTGACAAGCAATGTCTAAGTGTGGGAGAGTTTGATATTTCAGAATTGTGCTTCATGTAATGATCATTTTGAGCTTAAATTTCTGTTGAATTATGGTGTTTCAATCACCATTTACACTCCCTTTATCTCTTCTTTGGTTTAGGTGAGTTTATTGAATATTTGAAATACAATGAAGCAATAAAGGAGATTTTTACACTTAGAATGAAGAAAAATGTAGAACAGGGCAGCATAACAGAGCATTTTCAAGTGAGATGTTAGATTCCTTAAAGGTTTTAAATGCACAAGAGGTCTTCTATAAAATTACATAGGACATTATGAAGTTTCTAGAATGGTAAAATTTATGTCAATCCAAGTTCGTTTGGCCATCCTGCTTATAGTGCAAAGTTAGGGTTTCTAGATTTTGTTTCAGTTTTGACACATTTTGGTATAATGACCATATCTTGAGTTATAGAAGTCTAATTGAGGTGATTCAAATCTCTGTGGAAATCTAAGATCATGTTCTACAACTTTCATGAAGGCAAGACATAGATCATCAGATTTTATGCTCTAAATTCACTAAGAAATCAAAAAATTTGTCATAGTTGAGCAGCAAAACACTGTAGAAAACTGGTTGCAAGCGGCGCCGCTTGGTGTGGAGCAAACGGTGCCGTCTGTAAGAAGCTAAAAAGGAGCCACCTGAAGTAGCAAACGAAACTGTTTAGGTCGGCATAATGCTTTTTTTGCTGCTTTTCTCTCTCTTTTTGGAAGATATAAAAATATGCTTTAAGGGCAATTGGAAGGAGGCGACTAGGGTTCTTGGAGGAGGCCAAGAAAGGATATTTTTGAGAGAAAATCCCATCTAAAATCCTCAATCATTGCATGAGAAATCAAGAGAGAAGATCAAATCTTTGAAGAAGGAGAACATCCACCTTGAAGATTCAAGTCCAAGATGCAATTTTTTCAAGGCTAAAGTGAAGATCTCAAGCATAGACAATTGATGTTTAAGCCATGAAAATGAGCATTCTCTACTCTTCCAATGTTTTGTGTTCTTTATTTTGTATAATTATGAGTTAAATTCTTGAATACTTGATGGTTATGAACCCTAGTTTTTATCTATGTGAATGATTGATTTTCTTGGTTGATTGAATTCCGATTTCTTATGGAATATTTGTGGATTTGATTGCTTGAATGAACTTGATTGTTGGTTGATTCACGAACTGGATTTTTCACTTGGAATTGAGAGAGGAAGGGTGAAATAGACCATGACACAAATAATGAGAGTGATCTAGGTGACTAGAGATAGGAATCTCAACACTTTCTTGGTGATTAGATAAATCTAATCAGAAATTCACAAATCTAAATGTATTCTTAGGTTGAATTAGTTAGAAAGAGATTTCAACTGATTAGTCTAAGGGTAGAGTACTCTCATGTAGAGATAGAGTGAGTTCTAATGTAGGAATCTCACCAAACATAATAAGGAAAAGATAATCAACCAAGAGATTTTTCTATCACATAGATAATTCTAGGGGGATTTTCCATTCAAGTATTGTTTTCTCAATTGAATTCTCTCTTGCAAACTAAATTTTAGATAAACTGAATTTCATTGGTTAAGTTAGATTTTTGTTCCTAGTAATCCATTTCTGTCATCTTCATAAGCAAAATTTAATAGGCTAAATAATAGAGAGGAAAGTGAGTAATGATATTTGACCATCCTTGTGGATACGACATTTAAATTACTTGTTATTGTACTAATCATAACGATAGGTGCACTTGCCTTGTGTTTGTGTGCAAAATTGTTGAAGATTGTGATAGGTTAAACTATAAGGGCATAGAAAACACACAACAAAATCCATAGTTATTTAGTATTTGCTTTATTCACAATAATTGAGTACAACAGCTACCAGCTACAATATACTCTACTTCTACTGTTGACAAAGAAACATAATTCTATTTTTTACTGTACAATGACACAAGGTTATTGCCAAGAAAAAAGCATCTTCAAGAAGTACTTTTTTATCATCACAATTACTAACCCGGTCAGCATCATTATAACTAATAAGATTAGTGTTTGAATCTTAGCTGAAGTAGATTCTATACCCCTTTGTGTAATTGACATACTTCATACTGTGTTTGACAGCCTTCAGGTGTGACTTTTTGGTGTTGATTGATATCTTGCACATACTTCAACTTTCTATGATATGTCAGGTCTACTTGTTGCCAAGTATAACAACCCTTCATGATGCTTCTATACATGTGTTGATCAACAAATTGGCCCTTGTTATCCTTTGTCAACTTCTGATTGATACCAATGGGAGTTCTGACAAGCTTTGAATATTCTATCTTGAACTTCTTTACCAAGTCTTGTGCATACTTGGTTGTGAAATAAAATACTATCTTTTAATTACTTAACCTGCAAACCAAAAAGAAAAGTAAGTTTTCCAACAATACTCATCTCAAATTCTTTTTGCGTAAGTTCAACAAACTTCTTCGAGAGCTGTGTTGAGGTCGTGCCAAACACAATATCACCAACATAGATTTGTACCATTATAACATGTGCGTTTAGCCTTTTGATAAACATAGTTTTGTCAGCTCTCTCTCTGTTGTAGCCTCTTATAAACAAAAAGTTTGTCAATCTCTTGTACTATGTTCTTGGTGTCTGTTTAAGTCTATAAAATGCCTTTTTTAACTTATAAACATGATTTGGGAGATTTAGATCGACAAATACCTTTGGTTTTTCAACATACGCATCTTCTTGGAGAAATCCATTTAAGAATACACTTTTGACATCCATATGTTGAAGTGTGAATCTTCTTGCATATGCAACAACCAACAACGATATGGTGGATTTTCGTCTAGCTACTAGAGCGAATGTTTCGTTAAAGTCTACTCCTTCAACTTGTATGCATCTCTGTGCAACAAGCCTTGCCTTATCTTATGTTATGTTTCCAAGTTTATTAGTTTTCTTACGAAACTCCCACTGCGTGCCAATCACATTGATGTTATTAGGACGTGGAACAATTTTTCACACATCATTGCGTTCAAGCTATTAAAGTTTATCCTACGCAGTGGCTATCCAGAATTCATTTGTCAATACTTCTTTAACATTCTTTGGTCCTAATGTTGAAGTGTAATAGGGAAACATCATATTCTCCTTATAATTGATCTTTGACTTTCCTTTGGTTCTTCACGATTCATCTAATCCTCCAGTGATCAAACTTGTAGGACAATTATTTTTTATTCTTGAAGATGGCTTTCTGTGTGAACCTCTCCTTCTATCTTTTCTGAATCTGTTGTAGTGTTTGTCAAATTCTCTAGTTGTGTGTTGATCTCAACATTGATAGACATTGAAGTTTGACAGGATTAGATTTCTCCTCATCTGCTGTTGCATCTTCAACAACAACATTGATGGTCTCCATAATAGTTCCATGTTTCTTGTTGAATACACAATAGGCTCTGTTGTTGTTAGAGTATCCAATGAATAATTCTTCATCACTTCTTGCATTAAACTTTTCTAATGGTTCCTTTTCATTCAGAATATGATACGAACGACCAAAAAATATGAAAAGAAGTCAATTTTGGCTTATGTTTCGTCCATATTTCATAGACAGTCTTAGTAGTGTAAAGCCTTAGATAAGTTCTGTTGATGATATGTATTGTAATGTTAACAACTTCTACTTACCATCTTTAAGATATCTCCTTGGAATTCAATATCACACCATTCTGTTGAGATGTCTATCTTTCTTGGATGGTTCTTGGATGGTTCTATCTTTCTTTTAGCCACACCATTCTGTTGAGATGTCTATGGTGTAGAGAACTCCTGTTGAATAACTTAATCAACACAGAATTTGTTTTACAGTTCATTGTTAAACTCCTTAACATGATCACTTCGTAACCCCTAGGGTGTTGAACTTTTCATTGTGTACAACTTTAAACAAAAGTTTCAAAATGAATCAAGGGCTTCTAATTTTGGTTTAAAAAATTTAATCCAAGTGTATTTGGAGAAATCAACACACCAATATATATCTTTTGCCTTCAACATTTTCAATTTGAGTGGGACAAAAAAGATCCATGTGCATAAGCTCCAATATTCTTGAAGTGCTAATCACTGTTGTTTTCTTGTGAGAAGATCTTCTCTATTTTCCAATTTGACATGAGCCACAAATTCTCTTTCAGATTTTGGCAAGCTTGGGTATGCCTTGTACTGCTTTTAATGAACTCAACTTTTCAACAGTCTGAGATTTTTCCGCCATAACTTTTGATGCCATAGATCAACTTCATCATCCATGCAACCATGCATTATTGATCATCTGACTATAGAAGTTTGTAGAAATTTTAGATGTTAGAATCATCCACAAAAAAACTAAAAGACCAAAGAGGGGAGGGGTGAATTGGATCTTGATTTGGAAGATGTTTGAAATCAAACACTTGACAAATTATGCATGTAAACACAATAAGATTTCAAATTTAAAGAGAGATGAGAAGAGACAACACAAGTAATTTATAGCAGTTCAATTATTCAAGAACTACATCAAGTACCTTGAGCCCTAACTCAAGGATTTTAACCAAACTCAACTATAACACAAGTTGATCAAAAATACAATAGAGGCTCACTCTACAAGGGTTTTAATCCACAACCTTTTTTCACTTACAAAAATCATGGCTTCCTCTATCATAGGGATTTTATATCCTCAAGATAACCTTGAAAACAACAAGTAGCTGAAGTAAGAGATAAGAAAGTTTCAAACAACTTGGTAGATGATGACAAATTAGCTAACCTTCACCTTTTTGTCTAAGGAATCTTGAATTTCAACTTTATAGCACAAGATAAAAGAGAGTTTTTTGATAAAGAATGAATGGGAAGAGTAAATATTCTTAAAGGCTCAAAACCTAACAAAAAATCTGAAGTTTATTTCTTTTATAGGGTTTAAAAATTAGTTACAACGTTCAAATAATGGCTAGTAACAGTAAAATTCGGTCGACTGAACATGGACCTCTCTATCTGAATAATCATCTGAATTTTTTCATTTTCAGGCTACCAGGATAAATCTGGACTACCAAATTTGGACACAAACATTTGAATGGTTGTCCGAATTTCTCTGAAAATTCAGCAACCATGAAATACAATTCAATTGTTTGAACTGGAGTCCGAACTTTTCAAACCTAGTAAAAATAATTAGAAATCAAGAACAACAAGTTTGAAATCATTTTGGACTATAACATGAATCTTTTCAAAAGCTTTTAGCCAATGGCCGTTGTCAAGAACTTGGTAAAAGCATTTGTAAGATAAGTCATTTGAGACTGAAAACCAAGTTTCAAGCTCTCTTGAAAGTGCTTTAGATTACAAAGACAAACAAGTGCAATGTTTATAAAGATATACTTATAAAGTATTTGTAAACCTACACTAAGGTCTTCAAATCCTTCAATCCTTAGGACGAGCTCTTCATGTTAAAAATCTTTGACCACAATTTGAGTTGCCCTTAGTACTTGATCTTTAAGGCAATGAGACTTCAAAGCTTCCACAATCCAATAATCCTATCACACAATAGATATTCAAGTTAGCTCATCTCAATATATGTCATGATCAAAACTCTAAGATTTGCACATAGGGCTTACCAAAACACTTATCTTTATTGACGTTAACGTGCAGATTATTATCACATAACTGGCCTATACTTATTATAGTAGCTTTCATCCCTTCAACAAATATAACATCTTTAGGTACATGCATATCTTCGATATTCAAAGTTTTGATGCCAACTACCTTATTCTTGGATCCATCACCAAAAGTAATATTACCACATTCATAAGCTTTGTAATTCAACAAGATTCCCTTTTGGCATGTCATATCTTGAGAAAAACCACTGCCAAGGTACCATACATCATTCACATATGTTGTGAATGACACGTGCGTAACATATCCTTTGAGTTATGTTCTTTTGACCTAAATTTGCCTTTTTCTAGTTGTTTACCTGCCTTTGTCAAACTTATTTTTCACTAGTTTGAATCCTTGTTGGAAACCTTTGATGATTTTTAAAGAAATGTCCCAAGTCTATCCCGTAAAAGAACAATAGTCACAAATAACAGGGTTTTTTTTGGGTTTTCTGATGAATCTTTTTTAGTTTGCAAAAGTCATCTTCCTTTATGATATAATTATGTTTGTTGAAGCACTGTTATTGTTGTTGTAGTCCAGGCCAGTCAAATCTCTGGATGGTTTGCTAATGGATAAAATTTCAACAAGCTTCATCTTCCCTATGTTCAACCTTGTGATGCAACATTCAACTTCTACAAGTTTGTCATTGTTGATCTATAGTGATTATACACGGTGTTGAACCTATTGTTGAAGTTGCTCATGCTCCTGTTAAAGTGAACTGTTCAATTGTTGAAGTGTTTGATTCTCTTCCTTCAGCCTCATGTTTATCTCAATAATTTTCAGCCATTTTGTATACATTGGCTGATATTTGCTTCTCAATTTCTTATAGGCAACTTCATCATCATTTGTATCTAAATCTTCATCATTAGTTTCACCATTGGCAAACTACATTTCTGGACTTGAGTGAAAGGCCACAAACCTACTAACATGATTTGCTTCATCATCATCATCACTGTTGCTATTAGACTACTTTCCATCCTCACTCAATGTAGTGTTGTATGACTTGTTTTTCGTCAAATTATTTGAACTTTCATTTTGAGTGTGACCAACTCCTTTACATTTCCAACATGTAACACTGCTGTCTTTTCTATCAGGGTACTTTGAATCACCAGTTTTCTTGCGTTCATCTCCATCTCTAACACCCTTTTTAAACTTTTGTTCGTTGATCTTTCTGCTTTATTTCTTCAACATATTACAAAATTTCTTTGCCAATAAGGCACTGTTGTCATTGTCAATATTGATATGGGCTACTTTGGAACTTGCTTCCACCTGTAGTGTAATGCCTTTGTCATTCTGTTGAGTGTTGAGTTTTTTGTGCGACATTTCAAAGGTTTACAAGGATCCCCTCAACTTGTCAATCTTCAACTCTAATAGGTTTCTAACTTCTTCAATGGCAGCAACATTGGTACCAATTTTTTGCACCATTTTTTCTTCAAAATATTTCTTGTCAAGTTGAAAAACTTGATTTGCAATGTCACACAATTTGCTACTGAAGGTGGAAATAGTTTCATCTTCACCCATTATCATTCCCTCGAACTCCGAGGTTAACATCTACAACTTTGATATCCTGATTGTGCTCGTTCCTTTATATATATTGTTTACAACACTTCTTATGCTTTTTTGACAGATTGTTAGGTTGAGATTAACTTGAATTTCTCTGTATCAACAGCCGTGAAAATATCATTGAGTGCCTTGATGTTTGTTGCATTCATCCTTTGTTCAACATTCGTCCTTCTTCCATGAGTTTTTCAATAGCAACGCCTTCATGATATATGACAGTTGGTGGAGTTCGTCCTTCTTGAATAGCAATCCAGACATTTTCATCAATAGTAGGAATGAATTTTTTCATTCATGCTTTCCAATAGGCATAATTCTCTTGATCCAGTAGCATGGCCAAGTTATTGATCCAGCTTCTGTTGGCATAAGTGCACAAATCACTTTTCCCATGATCCGACTTGCAAAATTAATAGCCAAGTAGAAACAATCGGTGACCTGCACTGATACAACTTGTAATGTTAGGTTTGTGCAATTTGTTACGCCTTTGTCAAACTTAATGTGTTAAAGTCATTCTGCACAGTTTAATATAACACAATCAAACAGAATAATAAAGTTTGATACAAGATAATTGGTCAAGCAGTTCGGCTCAACAATATATGTCTGCAGGGCCATACTCAAAAAAGCAATCCATTAAACTTTTTGTTACAATAGTACAGGAACACGCTCGCAATATCCTTTAATAATTCCCCTAGTGGATTTGACAAACACCATATGCTAAAACTACCTCAATAGTCAGAAATTCAACAGCCATAATGCTGCATCAGTGATTAAAATCCAACAACCACAATAGTACCTTAATTTAATGATTAGAACCACACAATTCACAACCCCTACCTCGACTATTGTTGAACTATCATCCAACCACATTCAATTGCCTCCACGAGTGTCAAACTTTCATTTAACCACAACTTGTTTTTGTTGAACTCACCTAAATAGGGTATGCCAAATGCCTTTCAACAAGATGCGACAAGATTATATTTGTTCTTACTGTATCAAGACTGAAATTTGTCAACACAACGCATTTTTCTCCATGAGGTGGATGGAACACGAACATGGCAAATGCCTTTAGCGTTTGTTGAAGAATTGGTACCAATTGCTCGAATTGAAACAACACACTCACATGAGCAGCATAACAGAAAGATAAAGTGTGTTAAATAACTCTTGCAAGATAAAGCTTTTAAATCATGAGTTCTTTAAATAACTCGCTGTCTCGATTTTGCTTTAATGCCGTCAGAGTTCTCTTGTCTATTCCACACATGTTTCTTTACTTTGCTTGCAGCTAGAATATATAGAATTGCTAGAGTGCCGTAAGCTTCTTTTTCTCTAAGATTAATATTCCTAAAATATAGTAAGAAATCTCTAAATTGAAGGATATCAGTTTTCTTGATATTTAGTGTTACTAGATTGCCATGAGATCCATCATATCTTCAAAATATGATCTTCAACAAATACCAAATATTTTGTCCTTGTCATATTGAAGTTTTGTTCAAATAATGACAACTTTTATATTGACACCTTAATGTCATAAAAGTCTTTTTAACAAATAATACCACATCAAGATCATCCTTACGAAGAAAATGCCGTAACAAGACATATAAGTAAAAGTGGGGCATATTTAAATCTCCCGTAGAGATACCATATCTAACAAACCATTGTAGTTAAATAGTTTAGTTTGCTTAGAATGCTTCCAAGAATCAAAACCCTATCGTTTGCCACAAGTATTATATATTATGATAGAATAATTTTGCAGAGAAACTTTTGCTAGTAGTATAAGTTTGCCGATAGATAGAACTTTGGTTACGTTGTTGTTTTCTTTTTTTGTTCTTCTTTTTTCCTGCTAAGGTTTGTAAAGGAATAATTTTGAAAGGATATAGATATGTCTTATCCGAATATGCTATTGGTACATAGGATGAGGGTGTTTTGTGAAAGAAAGAAAATGCTAAAAAACTTTTATGCATTATATAAAATACGGTACCTTCCCTACTAGTACATAGATAAAAAAAAAAATAGATTGTTTGCCAATCTTTCAGCCTTAGATAAAAAAAATAGATATTTTTGCCAATATTTTAGCCACATGAATTATTTCATTTATTATTGTTTTACTAGAGACGAATAAGGATTAAAAAATTTTCATATGGTCATGCATGCATAAGCACAATGAGATTCTTCAGTTATTTTTTTTCATTTTCAAAGACTACTTGTGATGGTGGGGGGTTAAGTATAGATCCCTACAAGTCTAGTAAATACTTCTTTTCTCTCATTAAGAAAGGCTTATTATCCTTTTTCTTCATTCTGAAATTATATATCTATTTCCTTTTGCAAAGATAGTTAATTTGTTAATTTCCTTATATACCCCTATTTTTATGAATGAATATCAACAAATGTTCCCTCTTTCTATAGGATATTAAAGCTTATATCTTTTCTAATATTAAATTTAATACATGACTCCATATTTTAGCATTGAAAAATGTAAAGATTACTAGTTTAAAAAATGACTAATTAATACTTATGAGTCAAAGTCATCTTAGTATATTAGTGAAAAGCAAATAAGAAAGATGTTAAACCAAACTTATTAGTTTAATTACATTAACTAACTTTTTCAATCTGTGGTCCTGACTAGGAAGAAACAAACTATCTAGATTATAAAAAAAAAAAAAAAACCCTGACTGGCCAGGCAATTTGGCAAAGCAACTGAAAGGACAAGAAGCACACGTAGATATAGGAAATATTCCTCAATCTACTATTGCTTGTCTGTTGATGGATTCCAATATGCAAGAATACAAAAGTGAATCAAAATTATCTAAGGAATTAGCTTGTCAGTACTTGAAAAATCATTGCATTTATAATTAAATGGTATAATATATGTCATTGGACACTGAAACTGTTATCGTCTGCGTCCCAGCAATGTTGTTCTTATCTCGTAAGTGACTCATCTCCTGCACACGGTTGGGATACACCTACCAATGCCAGGCGTTGAAGCCTAAAGAATTAGAAAGGGATTAGAGAGAATTTAGTTTTTAATTTTTTTTAAATTTATAAAAATAAAATATTATTTAAGAAATTATAAATTATAAACTTAAAATTTTATGCTAAAATTTTGAGATACTATCCAAATATATCCTTAGTTTAATGTACTTGGGACTATAAATATGATTCCAATTCTATTTAAACTTGTAGTTTCCAGCTTCAAGCTTCAAAGTAAGTAGTGAACGTCTTTGCGTTTCGTCATCTCTTTCAGTGAACATATACTACAAGTTCAATTGTCCAGCTTATCACGAGCAGTGAGAACTTCAAAAATCAAACTCAAAGCGTTTCATTAGAGGCCTTAATTGATCAACTTCCTAAAGAAAAGCACTAGGAGACCGCTGCTATGGATCAATGGGAAGGCTTCTGGATTTTGTACTACCACACATCCGAGAGAAAAAGATTTATCTATGTGAAAGACATTGTTGAGGGTCTCGAGATTGGCCTTGCTGCCCTCGTCAGCCTCTTTAAAGGTCGCAATGTCGGTAAACAGATCGTATTGGATGCCTGTGAATGATCTCACTTTTTCAAGAGGGACACACCATAGACTATAGAGTAAGAAAATTAATTTTTCTTGATCTTTCCTTATTGGATGGATGCCACTACGAAATATTAAGGAGTATGCCATGTATCTTTTGATAATATTTACTTCACAAATTTATCGTATACCAAAGACATATAAGGTTTAGTGAACCTTTTGAGGACATCACAGGTTTTTACCAATGTCCTAAGTCATTCTAAAAAAAAAAAAATCAAAGTATTATGTCTGTCATAAAGTTTAGCAAACCTAACGTAGAGAAGAAGCTGTGGGAGTGATTATTAGCAATCCTTTTGATGGATTTCTACCATCTATGCGCAAAAGCTCCATGGAGTAGCAAGTGGAACTCAAGCTGAAACGCATGCTGCCCTTGCATACGGTATGGCTATAGCTTTAAGCTTTCCAACTATTTTGGTAGCGAGGAAAGTGGGAGGGGATGTAAATAAAGATTGGGTATAAATTAGTAGGGATGTAAATAAAGAGGGGATGTACATCTGATCTTTCTTTTTCGCTTTGTATCCATTGGAATGCCCTGGTGAGACAATTAAAACCTTTTATGGAATAGAGTTCTGAGGTTACCTTAACCTAGCCTCTTACAATCTGTCTGTAGACTAGAAAAAAAACAAAATAACTGTTAATTTAACCTTATTGTTCTTATTTTCTTGTAGTGTATAAATTGGTTTTGTTGAAATGATATACTAGCCGGACATTTAAATCATATCTTTTAAAATTTCATTCTATTCTTACTTTGAATAATAAATTTAGAAAATATAGAAAAAGAATTATTATTTCATTCTAGCTTTTATTTCTGAAAAATGAAATGAAAAAAAGAATTCCAAATCCATTTTGTGAGGAAAGGGATTTTGGATAGAGAGACATTTCATTTTATTTCGTTACCAAACATGCTATTGTTAAGTGATGGATACTATAAGCGAAGGTTTCACAAAAACATTAGGGGTGTTAGAATAAATTCAGTCTGTATCCTTTGTAATAACACTTTCTTTGTAACATTTATATTATAGTATTTTTATTTCTAAATACTAAAAAATAAACAAATAAATTCTAAACTCTAAAATATAAATGTTAAAGACAAAATTTTGTATAGGAATGTTAGAGTGGAGTTAGAATGGAATAAATTATTTACGTATTATTCCCACTGGATCCTATGTATCATCATTCTATTAAGACTTGCTTTGTAATATACCATTTATAAAATTTATTATTTCTACTTTACCTTTTAAAATTTTAAATTTAAAAATAAAAATAATATTCTAGAGATATTAAAAAGAGAGCATTACACGTACGCAGTGTTACGGAGGATCCACACTGCTTGCTTCCCCTTAATCAAATCTTTTATACAATTATTTTATTTGACAAATATTAAGAGATACTAAACAATTTAATTTTAGATATATAAATCAAAGTGGGGCGTATTTAAATCTCCTATATAGAGACGACATCTAAAAAATCATTGTAGTTAAATAGACAAGTTTGATTAGAATGCTTCCAAGAGTCAAAAACCTATCTTTCGCCACTAGTAATTTATATTATGATAGAATAATTTGCAGAGAAACTTTTGGGAGTATTATAAGTTTGCCGATAGATAGAACTTTGGTTAGACTAATGTTTTCTTTTTTTCTTCTTCTTTTTCCAGCTAGGGTTTGTGGAAGAATAATTTTGGAAGTATATAGATTTGTCAATATGAAACTGAGTATATAGGATGAGGGTCTTTCGTGAAAGAAAATGCTAAAACCCTTTTATGGATTATATACAATATGGTACCGTCCTAACATAGATCGAAAAATAGATTGTTTTGCCAATCTTTTAGCAACATGAATTACTTCATTTATTATTTTTTTTGAGAGATTAATAAGGAATAAAAAATTTTCCTATGGTCATGCATGCATAATCACAATGAGATTCTTCAATTATTTTTTTCTTTTTCAAAAACTACCTTTGATAGTGGGCGTTAAGTATAGACCCCTACTAGCCTATTAAATGCTTAGGTTGTCTCACAAAGGAAGCTTATTTGCCCTTTTCTTCATGTTGATATTATAGGCCTATTTCCCGTTGTAAAGGATAAGCTATTTCGTTAATTTCCTTATATACTCCTAGTCATTATGAATGAATATCAACAAATGTTTTTTCTTTCTAAAAGATATTAAAGTTTACATTGTTTTCTAATATTAAATTAAATATATAACTCTATATTTTGGCATTGAAAAACGTAAAATTTATTAATTTAAAAAATAACTAATTAATACTTATGAGTCAAAGTCATCTTAGTATATTAGTGAAAAAACATATGAAAAAAGATGTTAAATCAAACTTATTATTTAATTACATTAACTAACTTTTTCAATGCAAAGCAACTAAAAGGACAAGAAGCACACGTAGATATACGAAATATTCCTCAATCTACTATTGCTTGTCTGTTGACGGATTCCAATGTGCATGAATACAAAAGAGAATCAAACTTATCTAAGAAATTAGCTTGTCAGTACTTGAACAATCATTGAATTTATAATTGAATGTATAATATATGTCATTGGACACTGAAACTGTTATCGTCTTCGTGCCAACCCTGTTGTTCTTATCTCTCAGGTGACTCATCTCCTGCAAGTGATTGGGATACACCAACCAATGCCGACGCCTAAAACTTATAAAAGAATTGGGTAGAGTTTAGGTTTATAATTTAAAATATTTTAAATTTTATAAAAAAGATTATTATTTAGAGAATTATAAATTATAAATTTAAAATTTTGTATTAAGTTTTGTAATACTGTCCAAATATATCCTTAGTTTAATGTAGTTTGCAGCTTCGAACTTCACAGTAAGTAGTGAATGTCTTTGCGATTCTTCATCTCCTGCAGTGAACATATACTACAAGTTCTATTGTCCAGCTTAGCATGGGCAGTGAGAACTTCAAGAATCAAACTGAACGCGAATCATTTGAGGCCTTAATTGATCAACTTCCTAAAGACAAGCACTGGGAAAGCGTTGATATGTATCCACGGAAAGGTTTCTGGTTTTTACCAGTCATACTCAAGGCCACCTTAACCTTGCCATCGCATTTTCATCTCCGGTATGAAGACGTTTTGCTGGCTTCCTCTATCAAAGTTAGCACCACTTGGCTTGAGGCCCTCTGCATAGGCATTATGCAATCGAGGCCAGGTGCTGCTGCAACTGTCAAGATGAAGATCATCATGACATTCTGACAATGGTCAGCCCACATATCGGTGTTCCCACCATCGGGTGCACGCTTTATGTTGATGACCCTTCTGCTATTCTCTCTAGCATGCAATCTCCAAGGCTAATTTAATTTTTTTATAATATCATTAATTAATTTAATTTATTTTCTGTTAATATGAAAGAGAATGATAGATATGTAAAAGTAATTTTAGAAAATTATTAATATGAAAGAGAATGATAGATATGTAAAGGTAGTTTAAAAAATAATTTTTAAAATTTATAAAAGATCAAATATTTTTAGAAGAGTAAAAGAGTTTAAAAGGCCTAGAAACGAAGGAAGTAATTTCGAGTGTTTATTGATAAAGAAGAGGTGCGGATTGTAAAATGTCTACGTTTATGGTTTTAGCGAAGATGGAGTTAAAACCTGGAAAGTTCAAGGTCATATTGTGGGGAATAATGTGGTAGAAGATATTATAAAATTTGAAAACTTTTTATTGGGGTGAATTTTAAGGAGTATTTTAAAAAAATTCTAAATGAGAGGTGTTATGATATCAATGCGTAGCGGAAGCACAAAAGAATATATATTGAGAAAGAAAATAAGGAGAGCAAGAAAAATAAAGGAGACAGAGGATTTTTAAGTGGAAAACCCAATACGGGAGAAAACCCACTGCCTACGGCGAGCCAAAAATATCCACTATAATAATCGGGTAAGTACAAGAGAAAAAAGTCTTCAACAACAATTATCAACGAAGACTTATAAAAGAGAAATAAATCTCATAAACTCAACCCTATAATTTGATGATATAGTGAATATATGTGGAGGAAAAATTTCAGCCTTTGGGGAGAGAATTTGGAGAGAATTGGTGTGTTGAACTCAATTAGAAGACCTCCTTTTATAGCCACACAAAGAGGTCTTGCAAAACACAATGATGAAGTCCATTTTACTTTCCCTAATTTGTGGCAAAAAATAAGGAAACATGTTGAGCATTTTATGGAGTAAAAGATGGAGGAATATAAGGCATAAAATGAGAAAACATGTGGAGTATTTTAGTGAGTAAAAGATGGAGGAATATTAGGCATAAAAGAGGGAGTTGGTTCCCAAAATTTGGGATACCACTCAACAATCTCCACCTTGGCTCAAATTTTGAAGTTCACCGTAGGCACCCCAAAGGGCTATTAGGCATTAATGATGCCAACTAATTCCAAGCAGTGCTCGAACTTAATAACAGGTAATGGCTTTGTAAGCATGTCTGCAGGATTTTCCGACGTATGAATCTTTTTAATAATGATAGTTCTTTTGTCAATAACATCTCTAATAAAGTGATAGCGTATATCAATGTGCTTGGTCTTGAAGTGATATGTATCATTCTTGGCAAGGTGAATAGCACTCTGACTATCTGAAAATACCATTGTAGCACCATGTGGAATACCAAGCTCAAGAACAAGACCACGCAACCAAATAGCCTCTTTAACACCTTCTGTAGCTGAAACAAACTCAGCCTCTGTTGTGGACAATGCAACAATGGATTGCAGAGTTACTTTCCAACTAATAGCACCGGAACATAAAGTGAAGATGTAGCCTGAAACAGATCTACGTCGGTCAAGATCACCACCATAATCGGAATCAATAAAGCCGTTGACATTACTTGAGGCAACTCTATTTTTGTCAAAAACCAAACCAAGATTGTTCGCGCCCTTCAAGTAACGAAAAATCCACTTCACTGCATGCCAATGATGTTTCCCTAGATTGTGCATGTAACGACTCACCATACTAAAATTTTTCATATTGAATTTTTCAAGAATCTTTTCAATGTAATTCTTTTGAGACAAGTAGAGTTTGCCAGCTCGTCGGTCTCTGCGAATATCCATACCAAGTATCTTCTTCGCAGCACCAAGGTCTTTCATCTCGAATTCAGATTTAAGTTGAGACTTCAACCTATCAATCAAAGACTTGTCTTTCGAGGCAATAAGCATATCATCTACATAAAGCAGTAAATAAATGAATGATCCATTAGAACACTGCATAAAATACACACAATTATCATGTTGACTCCTTGTGAATCCTTGCCCAATCATGAAAGCATCAAAACGCTTACACCATTGTCTCGGAGCTTGTTTCAAACCATACAATGATCTTTTCAAACGGCAAACTGATTGTTCTTTACCTGGCACAACAAATCCCTCTGGTTGTTTCATGTAAATTTCTTCTTCCAACTAGCCATGTAGAAAAGCATTTTGACATCAAGTTGCTCCAATTCCAAATCATATAGAGGTATGACGTACAACAGGAGAAAAAATTTCATTAAAGTCAATACATTCCTTTTGATCAAAACCACGAACTACTAGGTGAGCTTTCCATCTGGCATTTTCAACCCCGGGTATACCTTCTTTCTATTTGTAGATCCACTTTCAACTCAAAGCTCGACGTCCTTTGGGAAAATCACATAACTCCCATGTCCCATTCTTATGTAGGCTTTCAATTTCTTCTTGCATTGCTAAAAGCCAATGGGATGAATTAAAACTGGATATAGCTTCAGAGTAATTAGAAGGATCAATTCCTTCAGCTGTATCCTGTGCAACAGAAAGAGCATATGCAGTGAGATTATCATCATCATTATCAGCATACCTTGCAGGCCTTTTGATATTATTATGATCATTTGAAGACTGCATAGGCTCAGATGAACTAGAGGGTATTGATTCATCATGTGTTTCAAGATTCTGTTCAGACTCTCCAGTAAAAATTGGTTCACTCCTTCCTTTTTGAGTAGATACCTCTAACTCCACCTTCTCATTGGCACTTTGACGATCACATGTATCAAGAGAAGAAACAGCAGTATCTTTTCTAGGAGATAACAAGGCATTCTCATTAAATGTGATATCCCTAATTAAAATCAATTTCTTAAATTCAGGACACCACAACCGATAGCCTTTCGACTCAGATGAATAACCCAAGAAAATGCATTGAACTGCTCTAGGTGCCAACTTTCCATCATTTATATGTGTAAAAACAGGAGAACCAAAAATTCTGAGATGAGAATAGTCAATAGGATTACCTGACCAAACCTCATTTGGAATTTTAAAATCAATGGATGAATGAGGTGAGCGATTTACCAGGTAACAAGCAGTGGATACAGCTTCAGCCCAAAAATCTCTACGACTCCATAAACCACCATTAGATAACATACAACGAGCTCTCTCTAAAAGGGTCCTATTAATGCGTTCTGCAACTCCATTCTGATTCTCACAAAACTCATTGAATTCAGAATTGCAAAACTCCAAACCATTATCAGTCCTGAGTTTCTTAATCTTCCTACCAGTTTGATTTTCGACCAAAACTTTGAATTTCTTGAATTTAGAGAAAGCTTCATTTTTATGCCTCAGGAAATAAACTCAAACCTTACGAGTGAAATCATCAATAAATGTTATCATGTACCTCTTGCCGCCTTGTGAAGGAAATTTTGAAGGTCCCCAAAGATCAGAATGGATGTAATCAAGAATCCCTTGTGTGCGATGTGTTGCAGTGGAGAAGCTAACTCTCTTTTGTTTTCCAACTACACAATGTTCACAGAAAGTTAACTTACCAACACCTTACTTACCAAGAAGACCTCTTTTATTCAGAATATTCATGCCTTTCTCACTCATATGTCCTAAACGCATGTGCCAAGCTGAGTAAGATCATCATCAGAAAGAGAAGTAGAGATAGCAACAGAACTTGTCACAGTTGAACCTTGCAAAATATAGAGACTCCCAATTCTTTTTCCTTTCAACAATACTAAGGAACCTCTAGAAATTTTCAGAACTCCACCTTCAGCTGAATTCTTGCACCCTAGTGACTCCAGGGTGCCTAAAGAAATCAAATTACGCTTCAAATCAGGAATATGGCGCACCTTAGTCAGAGTTCTAATAGTGCCATCATGAGCCTTAATCTGAATAGTACCAATTCCAGCAACAACACAGTGTGAATCGTTTCCCATAAGAACCACACCAGAATCAACCTTCTCATATGAAGTAAACCAATTTTTGTGGGGACACATATGAAAAGTACAGCCAGAATCTAAAACCCATTCTAAAGAGCTACGTTTATCAGAAGTAGTAGCCAACAAAACATCACCATCAGAATCTGCTTCAATTACATCAGCTTCAGCTTTATTCTGAGCAGGTTTATTCTTTTTCTCCTCTCTCTCATTCTTATTTTTCAATTTATAACATTCTGAAATTTCATGTCCGCTCTTCTTGCTATAACGACAGGATTTAGAATTACGACCTCGAGACTTAGATCTACGATTTTTCTTGGATAAATTACTCCTATCGATAGATCTACTTCTAACATTCAAGCCTTCACCTCTATCATCAAACCGTACCTCATGATCAAGTTTCTCCTTAGACAATAGATTAGATTTAACATCTTCAAATGACAGAGTATCATTATTTCCATAAAGCATAATTTCTTTGAAGTGCTTATAAGAGGGAGGCAAAGAAACAACTAGCAGTACAGCTTTATCTTCATCTTCAATATTGACATCCAAATTCTCAAGATCAATCAAGATAGAATTAAATTCATTAAGATGAGATTGTATAGCGGTACCTTCAGCCATACGCAAAGTGTAGAGGCGCTCCTTGAGTCTAAGCTTGTTGGCAAGACTTTTGGTCATGTACAGGGATTCAAGTTTGGTCCATAGCCCTGCTGCAGTTTTTTCTTTATTGACCTCGCGCAAAATCTCCTTGGACAAACACAACTGAATAGCCGAATGTGCCTTCTCATCTAACTCTTCCCATTTTTCATCAGTCATACCCATGAGCTTCTGAAATTCCAACAAGTGCCTTATTTAAACCATTTTGAATGAGGGACTCGCTCTCATCCGAATCGCCATATACTCGAAACCGATTTTTTCCATCAAATTTCTCAATATCAAATTTGGTGACGGTGGATATATTTGGTAACTAGGCTCTGATACCACTTGTTATGATATCAATGCGTAGCGGAAGCACAAAAGAATAGATATTGAGAAAGAAAATAAGGAGAGCAAGAAAAATAAAGGAGACACAGGATTTTTAAGTGGGAAACACAATACGGGAGAAAACCCATGTACTCACTAGCGAGCCAAAAATATCCACTATAATAATCGGGTAAGTACAAGAGAAAAAAGTCTTCAACAACAATTATCAACGAAGACTTATAAGAGAGAAATAAATCTCATAAACTCAACCCTATAATTTGATGATATAGTGAATATATGTGGAGGAAAAATTTCAGCCTTTGGGGAGAGAATTTGGAGAGAATTGGTGTGTTGAACTCAATTAGAAGACCTCCTTTTATAGCCACACAAAGAGGTCTTGCAAAACACAATGATGAAGTCCATTTTACTTTCCCTAATTTGTGGCAAAAAATAAGGAAACATGTTGAGCATTTTATGGAGTAAAAGATGGAGGAATATAAGGCATAAAATGAGGAAACATGTGGAGTATTTTAATGAGTAAAAGATGGAGGAATATTAGGCATAAAATGAGGAAACATGTTGAGTATTTTAAGGAGTAAAAGATGGAAGAATATTAGGCATAAAAGAGGGAGTTGGTTCCCAAAATTTTGGACACCACTCAACAAAAGGGAATCTAAAGTTATCAAAATCCCCCGCAAGTAGATCCTCCCTCCTCACTACAAGAAAAAATGATATTTGCGACAGATAATTGTGACGGCAAAGTCCGTCGCCATTTTGCGACGGCTTTGCAACAGAACTGCTACAACGCAAAGAAGCTGGCAGAAATAGCGACAGAATAATTTCAGTCGCAAATCCGTAGCCAAATTGCTACGGATTTGCGACGGCAATAGGAAAATAAATATTTCTTGTAGTGCCTTTTAAGTTCATATTTTTTACAATTATTTTTCTTATATACCTTGTCGGTAACAATTGTTTTTATAGCTGTTGAACAATTAAACTTGAACCTAATTTTACCTCCTAAAAATAGGAGGCTGGCGAGGAGCTTTCACCGGGAACTACGACTTTAACAAAAGCTGGTTCCCCTGTGGGAAATATTGTAATTGACTTAGAACTGTCTAATGTTCAACTTCCACTGATAAGTGAAGCAAAAAATAGAGGCGACACAGAGAAGAGATTTTAGCTACACTAAGATCCAGTAGCTGGGGGGTTGATGTTGTAGCTGCTGATACGGAGGATGACATTGTTGCTCTGGTAGATTAACTTAATGCTCCCGAAGTGTTTGATGGAAGGATCAAACACGTTGATGAAGAAACCCATTTTCTATAACGCATTTTCCAAATAAGATAAATCAGTTGAAAATATGTTACAATTATAAAAGTTAATCCATAATAACATTAATCAGTAACAAAATCCAACTCACAATATTAGAAATCGACTAGCATTGGTCTTTAAGAAATCAGCTTCTAAACAAATTAATCTTATGTCATCGAGGCTTTAACCTTAAAACTCCATTTGCTGAGGCACTTCTCAATATAGACCCTATTATCGATTGTTGAATATTTGTTCTAAGCAGCTGAAAACTAAGTATTTTTTAAAAAATTTGTAATTAAAATTGAAATAAATTTTTTATTATTTATTTTTAACAATTTTGTAAGCTCTAAAGATAAATTTTATAGTTTTGATCATGACAACTATTGAGCTAATTTGAATATTTATTGTGGGATAGTATTATTGGATTGTGGAAGCTAAGAAGTCTCATTACATTGAAAATGAAGCGCTAAGGACAACTCAAAAATGTGCTGAAAGAGTTATAGCATGTAGAGCGTGTCCCAAGTATTGAAGGAATTGGAAACCTTAGTGTAGGTTTACAATTGCTTAATAGGTATATGTTTGTAAATCTTACACTTATTTGTTTTTGGAATCTAAAGCATTTTCAAGAAAGCTTAAAACTTGGTTTTTCAATCTTAAATGATTTATCTTATGATTGTTTTACTAAGTTCTTAACAACGGCCTTTGGACTAAAATATTTTGAAAATATCCATTTTATAGTGCAAAATTATTTCAAACTTGTTGTGATTGATTTCTGATAGTTTGAATATTTCGTACTCCAATTCGGGCATCTAAACTAAATACCTTGGATGCTGAATTTTTAGACAAATTTGAATGACCATTAAGACGCTTGTGTCCAAATTCAGCTGATCGAATTTATCTTGGTAGCCTGAAAACAAATAAATTTGGACTATCATTTAGACACAAGAGTCCATGTTCGATCGATCAAATTTTATTGTTAATAGCCATTACTAGTCGTTATTTGAACATTGCAACTGATTTTTAAAACCTATAAAAGACATAAACTTCAAATTTTTGGGTAGTTCTTGAACTTTTAAGATTCTTTACTCCTCCTAATCATACTTTATCAAAAAGCTCTCTTTTTGTCTTGTGCTATAAAGTTAAAATTAAAGATTCCATAGACAAAAAGGTGAAAGTGTGCTAAATTTATCATCATCTACCAAGTTGTTGGTAACATTCCTATATCTTACTTTATCTATATGTTTTATTCAAGGTTATCTTAAGGATATAAAATCCATTTAAAAGGGTAAACCTTGGTCATTGTAAGTGAAAAGAGGTTGTGGAGTAAAACCTTTGTTGGGTGAGTGTTGTGTTTTGTTGTCTATGCCCTTATACTAAATTTTATCACAATCTCTAACAATTTGCACACAAAATACTAGGCAAGTGCACCTATTGTTATGATTAGTATAATGTAAAGTAATTTAAATATCGTATCCACGGGGATGGTCAATTATCATTACTCACTTACTATTCTATTGTTTAGTATAAAAAATTTGTTTGTGAAAATATTTGGAATAACTAGTAGGAAAAGAAATCTAACTTAACTAATTAAACTATCTTAAATAATATTTCTTGCAAGAGAGAATTCAATTGAGAAAATAATACTTGAATGGAAAATTTTCCTAGAACTACCTATGTGATAGAAAAGTCCCTTGGTTGATTTGTTTCCCTTTCTAATATTTGGTGAAATTCCAATGACTTCTAGGTGAATTCAGAGCATAAAATTGGCTGATCTAGGTCTTGATGTCTTCATGAAAGTTGTAGATCATGATCGTAGCTTTCCACAGATATGATCGTTCTACCAAAGTGTGTCAAAACTGGGATACAATGCAGGACCGGTGACTTTACAGCATAAGAAAGGCAGCCAAATGAACTTGGATTGACATAAATTTTACCATTCTGAAAACTTTAGAATGTCCTCTATAAATTTTTAAAAGATCACTTTTGCATTTGAAATCTATATGGAGGTCAAAATCCTACTTAAAGATTCTTACCAGACTATTTTTCTATGCATTTCTCTGTTTTTCTTCATTGTGTAAAATCTCCTTATTTGCTTCATTCAATTCCAAATCTTCAATAAACTCACCTAAAGCAATAAGAGATAAAGAAAGTTTAGATAGTGATTGAAACACCAAAATTTAACAGAAATTTAAGCTCAAAATGATCATTATATGAAGCACAAATTGGCTAAAGAATTCTTTTCAAGAAAACATAATACCCCATAAGCCCGATATTCACAAAACATCTCCACTAATACGGTAACCAAAATTTAACCTCGATTAGGTAGGACTTTCATGCTTGTAACTTTAGGCTCAGGGAAAGTTTAGGGTGCCAAACGAAAGGTAAAGGATTCAAAGTCAAAGAAATGAGAGCTAAAGAGAAAGGAATGGGACATAAAACAAAAGTAATAACCCTTATTAGCCACAAGGAATATCACCATTCCCATATATTCAACTACAAACTCCCATTCTCTACAAGCTCCCCTTACCCAACTTTTCCTTCACCATCTATCTTTGTCAACCACAAGTTTATACCTCAATGATACAAAATTCACAATAATAATGTAACTATATAATTCTTGAAGGTATCAATAAATGTAATAAGCCTTCAAAGTAAACATATATAACTTTTATTTTCCTTTTTTTCAAAATTTTTTCTTTTTTTTTTTGATTTTTTTGATTGAGGTATATTTCAATTCCTGATCAAATAAAGAAATTTCATCTCCTTTTTTTTTGAATAACTCAACCCATAAAGCCATTTTCCCTATCATCTCCCCCTCCACCCTTTGTTTCGATTTTCACAATACTCTTTGCCGACTTAAGGGTAAAAATGCATCTCTCGCAAAGAAGGTAAAAATATAAAGAGTGGAGTTTAAAATTTGAAAGAAGGAAAAATCAATAATATAGATTGGAAAATTTATGCACAACGGTTTCAATAAAGGGTACTACGGATAAAATAAAAAGATGATGGCTAGAAAGGATCAATCGGCTCACAGAAGGCCTATTACCATTATTTCAAGATCAAACTAAGGTTACTTATTCATTTCGCCTCAAGGCAAGTGAATGCGGGTTCTAGGGTAAAAGTTATGTTGAATTCTAAGGCCAATAACACAAGATTTAACTCCATAATCTTCACAACAAAAGCAAAGTGGAGATGTGCTGAAAAGATAAATTTCATACAAGCAATGAATACAAGGGGTGCTTATTTAATCTAAGTTTAAGGTACTAGTTATGACCTTTAGAATGCTTGTATAACTACTCTTTGAGAAAAGATAAAACATTTCAAGTCTTAAAATATCTTGAAGATTTCAAAAATAAAAACAATCAAATTCAACGAAAAATCATGAAAATAGCCTATACTACTAAAGCCAACTCCCCCACACTTAAGACAACATTGTCCTCAATGTTGGGAGAGAGATAAACAAAATACTACATGAATAGAAATCTAGTCAACTGAATCCAACAAAATGAAAACTTAATAATAAAAAAATGACTACAAACAACACAAACTACACAAAAATGCCATACCAAACAACCAAACACAAAAATGGTTAAAAACATGGTTGTTTCGTACGTGAAGGCTGGGCGAATCCATATGAGCAGCATGCTGCACCTTCTATATACTTCATAGCAAAAGGAAATGAAAGAAAACTAGAAACAATGACATAACGAAAGCGGAAGCATAAAACATAGCAATAATATAAATAAATAAAAGGGAAAAAATAGAAAAGAAAGAACTCCTCTTTGTTCATATACTGCCAATTTCAGCACTAGAGCCTGGGCCAATCATCGGTGAAACTAGTAGGATGCATGTATGAAATAGTTGATGGAGGTACTTGGGGTGATGGTGATGAAGGGCCGGCTCCCGAAGAGAAAGCCACATCCCTTATGCATTTAGGCTTTTTGGGTAGGGCAGTGGTTTTCTTTGGCGTGCTTTCTTTTCCAAAATCAACCGTTAAGAGAAACTGATCTACCAATGTGAAAACACAAATACCACAAATAATGTTAAAAGTAATGCACAAAAAAATGAAAATTGCAAATTTCTAAACAAGAAAAACAATTATCACTAAAATTTAAAACAAAGGCTAATTGACTCTTAAACATGCTAAGTAGCAAAATCAAATAAACTAACTACTAAATTAAATAAAAGAAGTCTATAGTAAGCTAATGGAATGCAAAGTAGTAAAGAAAATCATGAATTTAACAAGTAAGTGTCATTGTGGCATTTCATCAAACAAATGGTAGGCATAAAAGAAAGCAAGAAAGAACCAGCAAAAATGGGAAAAAAAATTTAAATAGTAAAACGGTCATGAACAGTAAACGGCACCGCTTGGAGCACACCAAGTGGCACCGTTTTAATCCAGTCCGCAAAACTGAATTGAAACACTACAGTGAAGCAGTGCCATTTGGTTTCGTCCAAACGACGCCGTTTTGGTTTTTTTTTACACTCAATTTCAAATTCAAAAATAAAATACAACAAAAAATAATTATGTACAAACATAAAAATCACACCAAACAACACATTGTAAAACTCTACACAATTCAAGGCAATTAAAATTTTGAAAAATCACATTAAACAAAATTATGTACAAATGAAGAAGACCAAAGATAGTGAAAATCACTTATCCCCCCGGGCCATAGGAGTATGGAGACAATATTCTTTTCTTTCTAACTTCAGCATGATAAAGTTTAAGTCTATGTTTGCTTACCATTAATGTCCCATTTTCTGGATGATCACTTTCTGTAAATTCATATGGAAGTATTTTACTTACCAAGAATGGGGATGTCCATTTAGACTTAAAATTACTGGTAGAAAGTCGCCATTGCGAGTCATTCAACAACGCTTGATCTCCCATTTTGAAATCTTGATTTTGGTCATGCCTCATTTGGGGTACCACCAGTTTGATTAGCTCTTCCTCCATTAATATTTTGTGAGTGCAAAGTGAAGGACTAATACCCTTGAGTATTGGGAGTTTTGGATTGTCCACAAGGAAAGCATAATCCAATTGACCTGGTATCTTCTTCAATCCTAACTCCGGAGGATCTTCAATGGAGGAGTTCATTCTAATTTCCTTTTCCATTTCAGTCTTTTCAAACTCCATCTCTTTGATGATAAGTGGCGATGACTCCACATGTGCTATGATTTCATCAATCTCACATCGCCCCTTCTTTGCTTCTTCACCTTGAACTATGGCGATCTCCAAAGGTTCTTCATCGTTTCTCTTTTGTCCTTCCTTCTTTTCAATTCCTTCTTGTTCATCTTCAACATGCACTTTCTAATCCATCTTTCCTTCTCCTATTTCCTGCACGTTAGGCTGTGAGACATTCAATTCCATCCCACTCCTTAAACTAGTAGCTTCATCCCATTCCCTAGGATTTGGCTCGGTATTGTTTGGAAGAGTCACAACTTGTCTTTCTGAAACTAGTTTCACTAAGTTCTGAAGGGTGGCCTCTTGGTTCTTTAAGGATGCTTCAATTCTTTGGTTACGTTCTTTTTGAGTTTGAACTTGGGTTTCTATATTTGCTTTGAACTTTTTCATCAACTCTTCAAGGCTAGATTTCACCGATTGTTAAGGAGGAGGAGAAGGAGGTTAGTATTGGTAAGGAAGGAGTAGTTGGGGTCGAGAACTTAATGAGGTTTGGAAACTGGGAGAATGTGTGGTCTTTGTTGACCTTGATTGCTCCATGAGAAGTTCAAATGATTGTGCCACCACGGATTATAAGTATTGTTGTATGAATTGTAGAGTTGCTCCCTTTCTCCAAGATAGTTCCCTTGCTCCATTGACCATGCATTGGAAGTTCCCATGGTTTGCCACTCATGGGTTGGATAACCACCTTCACAAAATTCATAAGGCATCATCACTTGAGAGGGTTGTGGTGACAAATCATGAACCAAAAAGATCATTCCTTAAATAAAAATACAAACAAAACTTCAACACAAGAAATGCTCACTAAAAATTCAAACCAAGGTTTTCTCACTAAGACAGGGCAACCACACAAAAAACACAAAATAAACACTTAATTCTCCAATAACGTACAAAATTACAAACAAGAAAAAAATGATAAAAAAAGTAACGAAAACAGAGAATCACAAACCAAAATTTCAATTCACTAACAACTAACAAAATTACAAACAACAAAATAAATACTAACACTAGTAACAAGTACTATACAAACTAAAAAGTAAAATGACTAAATCAATAGAGTTTGAGCTTTCCTAATATTGACCAATTTTCCCCGGCAGCGGTGCCAAAAATTTATTTTATTTTGTTGTCTATGCCCTTATACTAAATTTTATCACAATCTCTAACAATTTGCACACAAAACACTAGGCAAGTGCACCTATCATTATGATTAGTATAATAGCAAGTAATTTAAATATCGTATCCACGAGGATGGTCAATTATCATTACTCACTTTCTACTCTATTGTTTAGCATAATAAATTTGTTTGTGAAAATGTTTGGAATAACTACTAGGAAAAGAAATCTAACTTAACTAATTAAACTATCTTAACTAATCTTCCTTGAAAGAGAGAATTTAATTGAGAAAAAAATACTTGAATGGAAAATCCACGTAGAATTACCTATGTGATAGAAAAGTCCCTTGGTTGATTTGTTTTCCCTTCTAATATTTGGTGAAATTCCAATAATAGAACTCGCTCTATCTCTAGATGAATGTTCTCTACCCTTAGATTAATTAGTTGAAATCTCTTTCTAACTAATTCAACCTACGAGTGCATTTGGATTGGTTAATTTCCAATTAGATTTCTCTATTTACCAAGAAGATGTTGATGTTTCTATCTCTAGTCACCTAAATTATACCCATTGTTTGTTTATGGTCTATTTCACCCTTACTTTCTCAATTCCAAGTGAAAAATTCCAGATTATGAATCAATTATCAACCAAATCAATTCAATCATTCCTTTCTCAATTCCAAGTGAAAAATTCCAGCAATTCAACAAATCAAACTCACAAACAATCCACAAGAAATTCGAACTCAATCAACCAAGGAAACAATTCTTCACATAGATAAAAACTATGGTTCATAACCATCCAAGTATTCAAGAATTTAGTACATCAACATATTATAAATGAAAGAACATAAAGCAACAAAGAAAGAGGAAGAATTGCTAATTTTCATGGTTGAAATATCCTCTTCTTCAAGGCTTGAAATTCGTCACTGTAGTGTTGAGAAAATTGCAGCTTTTGTCTTGAATCTTCAAGGTGGATGTTCTCCTTCTTCAAAGATTCAATCTTCTCTCTTGATTTCTCTTGCAAAGATGAAGATTTGAGATGGGATTTGAGTGAGTTTTTGTGTGTTTTTGCTGCCTCTTTCCCACTCCAGCCGTCTGCCTCTTTTTTCCCTAAAAGGGTATTTATATCCTGTCCAAAAGAGAGAGAAAAGCAGCAGAAAAACAGGTTTAGATCAACACAAACGGTGGAGCTTGGTCTGGACTAAACGGCGCCGCTTGCTCCCAGTTTTGGTGCAGTGTTCTACTGCACGACTGCGACAGTAGTTTTGACTTCTAGGTGAATTCAGAGCATAAAATTGGCTGATATAGGTCTTGATGTCTTCATGAAAGTTGTAGATCTTGATCATAGCTTTGTACAAATATGATTGTACTACCAAAATGTGTCAAAATTGGGACACAATGTAGGACAGGTGACTTTACAGCATAATAATGGCGGCCAAATGAACTTGGATTGACATACATTTTACCCTTATGAAAACTTCAGAATGTCCTGTATAAATTTTTAGAGTTCAATTTTGCATTTGAAATCTATATGGAGGTCAAAATCCTACTTAAAAATTCTTACCAGACTGTTTTGCTCTGCATTTCTCTATTTTTCTTCATTGTGTAAAATCTCCTTGTTTGCTTCATTCAATGCTAAATCTTCAATAAACTCACCTAAAGCAAATAAGAGATAAAGGAAGTGTAAATGGTGATTGAAACACAAAAATTTAATAGAAATATAAGCTCAAAATGATCATTATATGAAGCACAAATATGGAATATCAGTGAGCCTCTCTTGTATCTTGATTAACTTTTGTTAAAGTTGAATTTGGTTAAAATCCTTGAGTTATGGCTCAAGGTAGTAGATTTATATCTTATGTGATTGAGGCACTATAAATTGCTTGTGTGATTTCTTCTCATCTGTCTTTTAATTTGGAAACTCATTATGTTTACTTGCATAACTTGTTGTGAGTTTGATTTCAAACATCTTCCAAATGATATTTTAAGAAGGGAAAAAGTTTTTAAAAATTAGCCAAAGATATATTCAACCCCCTCTTAAGTCTTTTAATTGGTATCAGAGCTTGGGCTTCTTTGTAAAAGTTTTACAACCTAGAAGTTAAGATCTTATATTTCAAAGTTGCCTTACCTGGAAGGGTCTTCCACAAATTGATCTCATTTGTTTGATGGAACAAATTATACTTTTTGAAAATCTAGAATTAAGATATATATTTATTCTATTAACTTTGATTTGTAGAATATTATTGAGAAAGGACCATACATACCTAAGAGGATGAGAGCTGATGAACAGAACCAAAACCATTGGAGGAGTATTATGAAAGTGATTCAAGAAAAATGACTTTGAATTACCAAGTTATGAATATCTTGAGTTATGCATTGGATATTAACGAGTACAACCGAGTAAAAGGATGAGACACCACTCATGACATGTGGAGACTTCTTCAAGTGACACATGAACGAACCAATCAAGTGAAGGAGTCAAAGCATGCAATGCTAGTAAGAGACTATGAGCTATTCAACATGAAGCAAGGAGAGAGCATTAGTGACATGTTCACTAGATTCACCAACATCTCCAATGGATCATTACTTACACATGAGAAGAATCAAAAGACTTGAAGGTTCTTCCTCTTGAGGAACTCATTGGATCATTACTTACACATGAGATGAAGGTAAAAAGACTAAATGATCTTGAGGATAAGAAGAAAAGGAGAAAAGGAGTAGTACTTAAAGCTTCCGACAATCCTAGTGAGCAAGAGGAATCATCTAGTGATGAAGATGAAGATGGAGAGAATGATGAGATGGCTATGGTAGTCAAAATGTTCAAGAAATTCTATAGAAATGGATTTCTCAAGAAGGGAAAGAGGCCTTCCAAGAAAGAGGATAATCATCTTTACTACTCAAGCCTCAATGTTATGAATGCAAAATTACCGAACACCTAATAGCCGATTGCCCTAAAGCATTGGAGAAGGAGAGAAAAACCAAATTCAAAAAGAAGAAATCTGTCAAGAAAGGAAAGGGATTAGTAGGCACTTGGGATCAACATGCCAATAAAGAGTGTGGAGATGACAATAAAGAAAGGGCAAATGTATGCTTCATGGCTATATTTGATGAGGTACAATCTATTCCTTCAACCTCTACACATTGTGATGATGATATTGATGATCCTAGTGAATTGCTTGTAGATATGTATAGTGAGTTGAAAAAGGTTTCAAAAAGAAACAAAGAGATGAGATTCAAGATTGATGATTTATTGAAGGAGAATCCAAAGTTATTTTGTGAAAACAAAAAGCTCATTGAATCCATTGATTGCTTGACCATTGAAAAAGATATTTTAAATATTTCCTTGCAAAACATCTCTTGAGAAAAAATATCTTTGTGCCAAAATATCTTCTCTAGAAAAAATGATTTTTGATTATGATTCTTTGAAAAGAAAAGTTGATGATCTCGCCTTATATATTGAAAAATTTACAAATGGTGGAGAAAATCTTGACAAACTACTTGGATCTCAAAGATCTTCATATGTGAAAAATGGTCTTCGATACAATCATGGGAACAGTGTTTCAAAATACAAAAATAACTTTGTTAAAGCTACATCTACCTCTATGCCCATAGATGTTCCACTTATTGTGGTAGAAATGGTCATAAGGCCACTAGATGCTATGTGAAGAGAAAGGTAGAAAGTGGTGTTAAAACCATTTGCAGAGCTAAGGGAACTATCACTACCCTCCTTGGACCCAAGAAAGTGTGGGTACCAAAAGTCACTTCTTCTCATTTGATGCAGGTACATATTCCTTCAAAATCAAGTAATACTAAGTGGTTGCTTGATAGTGGATGCTCAAGACACATGACGGGGAACTCTTCACTCATTAGTGAACTTCAAGCCACAAATGATGGATTTGTCACCTTTGGTGACAAGAAGAAAGGAAGAATTCTTTGAGTAGGTAATATTGGTAAAGGATTTTATCCTCTCATTAAACAAGTTTTACTCATTGATGACTTGAAATATAATTTGCTTAGCATTAGTCAATTATGTGATAATGGATGCAAAGTTGAATTTAAGTGTGATCCTTGTACCATTCTTGATAGTATAAGTGGGAAAACTATTTTGTTGCAAATAGAGTTGGAAATGTATATGTGCTATATCTTGATGAACTTGTTGCCAATGATTTTAAATACCTTGCCGTTCATGACAATGATGGGTTCTTTTGGCATAGAAGATTAGGTCACATGAGCATGGATTTGTTAAACAAACTTTTCTCTCAACATTTGGTGAGAGGAATGTCAAAATTGCGTTTCAACAAAAATCTTCTTTGTGATGCATGCCAAAATGGAAAACAAACAAAAACATCTTTCAAACCCAAGAAAATTGTTTCAACTTCAAAACCTCTTGAACTTATTCATATGGATCTATTTGGGCTAATGAGGTCCACTAGTCTTGGTGTTACGAGGTATGCATATGTTATTGTTGACGATTTTTTAAAATTCACTTGAGTACTCTTTTTATCTCAAAAGGATGAAGCATTTCATGAATTTGTAAAAATTTTCACAAAGCTTCAAACCTCCATTGATTGCAAATTGTTTTATATTAGAAGTGACAATGGGAAAGGAATTTTCAATCAAGATTTTACAAAACTTTGTAATGAGAATGGAATTATTCACAGCTTTTCGGCTACCCAAACACCTCAACGAAATAGGGTTGTTGAAAGGAAAAATTAAACTTTACAAGTAATAGCTAGGTCTATGCTTTGTGAAAACTCTTTGCCAAAAGATTGTTGAGCCGACGCTGTAAACATCACTTTCTATGTTACGAATAGAGTTCTTTTGAGGCCATTTTTGCGAAAAATACCTTTTAAACTTCTATTTGGTGGAATTTCTTCCATTGCCTATTTTAAAGTGTTTAGTGAATATGTGTGACAACTTAGGTAAATTTGATAGAAATTTAGATAAAGGTATATTATTTGGTTACTCATCTAACAAGAAGGCTTTTAGAGTTTACAATAAAAGGTTTGGATGAGTCGAACTTTTACTTGGGTAGAAGAGACGATGATGATGTAGGTACTTGCATGAATGATAATCAAACTTATCTTCAAGCTCCAACCTTGGAAGATCATGCCAATGAAGAAGAGATGGTTGAGCAAGAACAAGATAACCAACCTAATGGTGATCAAGAGCTACCAAGGATCTAAGATATGCAAAGGCCATTCTAAGGAGCAAATCATTGGTGATGTTTCTCAAGGTGTTAGAACTAGACTTTACTTTATTGACAACTTTGCACTTTTATCTCACGTTGAGCTTAAAAACATTGACGATGCATTGTGTGATGATTTTTGGATTATTGCTATGCAAGAGGAATTAAATCAATTTGAGAGAAACAAAGTTTAGATTCTTATCCCAATACTCCTTGATCACCCCGTTATTGGTACAAAATGAGTCTTTAGAAATAAATGAAATGAATTCAGAGTAGTTGTTAGAAATAGGTTAGACTTGTTGCCCAATAATTTAATCAAGAAAAGGGCATTGATTATGATGAAACTTTTGCTCTGGTAGCTAGACTTGAATCTATAACAATACTTTTGCCATTCGCTTGTTTTAAAGGTTTTAAGTTATTTCAAATGGATGTCAAAAGTGATTTTATAAATAGTTTCATTGATGCAAAGGTTTATGTAGAACAACCTCCCGATTTTGCTCATGAAAAGTTTCCTAACCATGTCTTCAAAATTAGAGTAAGAAAACTTGTATATAAAGTTATGCTCATGTAATCAATAAAAATGAACAGAGACAGATAGATACTCTTTCTTTTCTTCTCAAATTTTGTCATGGTATCAAAACAAGGCTCAATTGGAATTTTTATTTTTTGGCCTTAATTGGCAATTACCTTGATTGTTTCTTGGTTTTCATTGTTAATTTTGCCCTCCATCGCTGAAATAATCACTATCGAAGCCACGTCGTCACCATTTCTAAAGTCACATTAGGCTTGGCCGCTGAGTTGGATTTTTGCTGATTATCTTCTGCCTAGATCAACCGGTGCAGGTGATTCAAACTGTTGTCAAAGAAGAAGGACATAGTCAAACCAATGTGTCGTTTGTGGGTAATATGTCATAAAAGTCTAAATTTCACACCACTACCAGAGTTGATGAAGTAGTACCACACTATATGCCTAGAGAATTACAATAGATTCAATCAACTTATAGATTGAACGAGAAGAACTACTTGAAGTGGTCGCAACTTGTTCAAACTATACTAAAAGGAAAAAGAAAGATCAACCATCTTCTAGGAACAGGACTAAAACCTGGAGATCCTCGTTTTGAAGCATGGGATGAAGAGAACTTCCTGATTATGGCATGATTGTGGAATTCTATGACTCTTGAGATTAGTGATACATGTACATTCCTAATTACAACAAAAGACACTTGGGATACGATTCAACAGACATAATCAAAAGTAAGAGATGCAACACAAGTTTATGAAGTCAAGATGCAAACAATTGTTGCTAAACAAGACAATAAAATAGTTACTAAATATACCAGTAAATTGAAGGCTCTATGGCAAGAACTTGATCACTATAGGGTGAAAAAACCAAATATCCTGAAGATGCTACAATTTTAAAGGAGTTTATTAAGCAAGATAAGGTTTATGATTTCCTTGTTGGGCTTAATCCAAAATTTGATCAAGTGAGAATTCAAATTCTTGGAAAGCAAGAAGTTCCATGCTTTAATGAGATGATAGCTCTAATTCAAGGTGAGGAAAGCAAAAGAGTCCTCATGCTTGAACCACAAACTACTGACAGCTCTGCTATGGTAGCTAATAGTGGGGGAAATACAATCATCAACATTGAAACTGGATAGTCAAAAGGACAGATGAAAGCTCAAAATCGTGACAATTTGTGGTGCACATATTGTAAGAAGTCTCATCATATTCGAGATAGTAGCTGGAAACTCCATGGAAAACCTCCTAGTCGAGAATGGGAACAAAAAGGAGATCACCCAAGAACTAGTAGCCAAGCTAATAGTACAATAGTCTAGCAAAGCGAAGCAAAGGAACCAGGCAGTCTCAATTACTAGGAGATCAAAAGGTTGAGATCTCTCATTGGGAATCACGAGAAACCAACAGGTACTTGTTCTTTGGCATATTTAGGTAAGGTTTCTCTTTCCATTGGATTGAATTTTTTAGATATAACTCCTACCAATTCTTGGATCATGGATTCTGAAGCAACTGATCACGTGACCCATTCATCCAAATATTTCTCAACCTATACCCCTATGTTCGAGTAATAGAAAAATAATCACAGCCAATGGATCCCTAACAATTGTTACTGGAGTAGAAGATGTCAGAATAAGTCCATATTGACATTGAAAAATGTTCTTCACTTCCTCAATTATCCATTAGTCTTATATCCATCCAAAAACTTACATGAGATCTGTGTTGCAATATTATTTTTTACTGTAGTTACTGTGTATTTTAGGACAAGGATTCAAGGAGGATGATTGGACGTGCTAGGGAATGGGATAGAGTCCACTATCTTAAGATGCCAAGTCAATTTAAAGTCCTGCATTCTTTTATGTTAGGGTCTGTCCTACCTAATAAAAAGAAGATTTTACTGCATCATTATCGCTTGGGACATCCGTCATTTATTATTATTAAGATTTTGTTTCCTTCATTATTTACAAATTTGAATGTTGAGAATTTTCATTGTGAAGTGTGGGAGTTTGCTAAACATAAATGTACATCTTTTCCCATTAGCAATAAAAAAAAAGTTCTATTCCTTTTTATCTCATCCATAGTAATATTTGGGGTCCGTCTACTATTCCTAATATTTTTGGGGCAGGATGGTTTGTTTCTTTTATTGATAATTGTACCCATGTGACCTGGATATTCTTACTTAAACATAAGTTAGATGTTAGTACCATACTTCCAAATTTCTATTCCATGATCAAAAATCAATTTGGAGTCACAATAAAAAAGTTTAGGTCAAATTGTGCCAAGGATTGCTTCAATCAAATTCTTAACCCATACTTCCAAAAAGAAGGAATAGTCCATGAGTCATTATGTGTTATGACCCCACAACAAAATGGGTAGCAAAAATAAAAAAATGGACATATTCCTGAAAAACCCAAGCACTCTTGTTTAAAAAGCATGTTCCAAAAGAATTTTGGGTAGAAGCCATTTTTACAAAAACTCAACTCGTAAGTCAATTGCCTTCTTAAATTTTGGGTTTCAAAAGTCCTATGGATATCCTCTCATCTTTTTATCTGAATCTAAAGACTACAAACAATCTTACTCCAAGAATTTTTGGGTGTATAGCCTTTGTTCATGACCATGGCCCAAATTGAGGGAAATTAGATCCAAGGGCTGTAAAGTGTGTTTTCATAGGCTATTCACAAACTCAGAAAGTTATAAATGTTATCATCCTTTCTCAAAGAAGTTCTGTCTCCATGGATGCCATATTTAATGAACACAAATCTTATTTTCCCAATCCTTATCTTCAAGGGAGAGCTCAACTAAGTAAGATAAGGAAAGTTTTCTGGATTTAGATTTGACAATTTGACAATAAACCCCATGCCTTCTAGTCCTGAGTCCAATTCTGAGTCCATGTGTGAAAATCACTCAAAATCTCTTGATTTGTCAACTTCACCCCTTGAGTCTCTTAATTCATCACCATCCAGATTATTGTTGGTCCTAAACCCTAATTGTGGGTCTCAATCTACTCTGAAAAGTTGGAGATTTGGCAAGGTGTTTGCAAGAAGAAAAGTGGTTGTTCCAGAGGCAACACAAGCTCAGGAATCCAACTCGAATTCTTTGAATGAGGTAACAATTTCTAACCATTCACTATAAGATGAAAGTTTAGTTCAAGTGAATAATGATGATCTAAACCTACCGATTGCTATTAGGAAAGGAACTCAAGAGTTTACAACACAACCATTATACCCCATTGCAAATTTTCTATCTTATAAAAATTTCTCACCAACTTACAGAGCCTTCCTTGTAAGCCTGAATTCTATTACCATCCCTAATAGGTTATCTAAAGCATTGTCTAATGAAAAGTGAAAACAAGGTTTGAATATTGAAATGAAAGCCTTAGAAAAGAACAAGACTTGTGAGTTGGTGGAACTACTAGTATAAAAAAGACCAGTGGGTTGCAAGTGGATATATACGGTGAAATATAGAGTATATGAGTCAATTCAGAGATATAATGCCAGATTAGTAGCCAAAGGATACACTCAGACTTATGGAATATTGCTGTCAATAGCTTCTAACTACAGTTGGGAGCTACAACAGTTTGAGTTAAGAATGCATTCTTGCATGGAGCCTTGAAGGAGGAGATCTACATGAAGTTCCACTAGGCTATGGAAAAAACTTAGCTAGTCATATGGTGTGTAAATTGAAGAAGGCATTATATGGCCTCATGCAATCACCACCGGCATGGTTTGGGAGATTTGCATGTGTAATGTTGACTATGGGATATAAACAAAGTCAAGAAGCTCACACACTCTTATTAAACATTCTTTGTTAGGGGAAGTTACTGTTCTCTTGGTATATGTTGATGACATAATAGTGATTGGAAACGATAATAATGAAAAATGAGTTTTGAGTCAATGCTTGGCTAAGGAGTTTGAGATCAAGGCATTGGGAAGGTTGAAGTATTTTCTCGGGATTGAGGTTGCACACTCTAAGAAGGAAATTTTTATCTCTCAACAGAAGTATGTTACAAATCTTCTAAAAGAAGCAAGCAAGACTGCGTGTAAACCGGCAAGTACTTCTATCGACCTTAATCTCAAGTTTGGAATTATAGAAGAAGATGCAGCAGTAGATAGGGAAATGTATTATTGCCTTGTGGGAAGACTCGTTCATCTTTCTCATACAATACTAGATATAGCATATGCAATGAGTGTGATTAGTCAATTTATACACAGCTCGAAAAAAGATTCACTTGCAAGTGGCTTATAAGATATTTCAGTACCTTAAGGGAGCACCAGGGAAAGAAATCTTGTTCAGAAGAAATGGAGGATTTATGCTGGTTCCATTGTAGCTTTCTTGATGGCAACCTTGTGACTTGAAGAAGTAAGTAACAAAGTTTGGTGGTTAGGTCTAGTGCTGTGGTAGAGTTTTTAGCAATGGTTCCAGGTGTGTGTGAGTTACTTTTGCTGAAGACTATTCTCCAGGATTTGAAGATTAAATAGGATGACCCAATAAGACTCTACTACGTAATAAGTCTACAATCTGCATAGCACATAATCCAGTGCAACATAATCAAACTAAGGACATTGAAATTGAGAGACACTTTATCAAAGAAAAGATGGATAGTGATTTGATTTGCATGCCATATGCGCCTATACAGGGACAACTAGCTGATGTGTTGACAAAAAGATTGAATAGCTCAGTTTTCCAATTGATTGTTTCCAAGTTGGTAATGGAAAATTCCTATTCTCTAGCTTAAAGGGGAGTGTAGGAAAATATATTGTAATTGATCATATAAAAAATAGAAAAGTTTCCTAGGATTGGAATTCACATTTGTTACTCATGACTGTCAAGACTAATTTTCTAGAAATAGGATATTTGAGTAATATTGTTTCCAAAATTAGTGTAGGGAAACTTGTATATAATGTCTTGCTCATTAATTATTTTTTAAATAAAATCAACTTTATTTTGGTTTAAGTTGGGTTATCAGTGAAAATTTTACAGTTAGGTAACAATCCTCTTTAGAATGACTTGTACTTACAACTTTATTACTTGTTTGACAATTGTGCAATAATATCCATAAAAAATAAACTTGGCAGAAATCCATAAGTCTAGTAAAAATCCTGGCTTGATTGAAATATCCTCTGACTTCAACAAGAACTGACATTGACATAATGATATAAACTCACTATTTCTTCATGCTTACTCTTACTCAAGTTTCTTCTCCCTATATCTCACTCTTACTTTGGCAGGAAACCCCCATTTGCATCAAATTAATAGCTTTTTCAATAGTTTGAGATTTATGTACCTCAACTTTTGATGCCATAGATCAAATTCATCATCCTAAGCAGCAATGCATCTTGATCATTTTATTTCAGCAATTTGTAGCAATTGTCAGAGGTTCTAACCCCAGTAGGAACTATCCTGTTGGCATCATTCACAACAAAACATTTGTCTTTACTGAAGTAAACATGCAGATTATCATCACATACCTGGCTTATGTTTGTCAGATTAGCTCTCATCCCTTCAACGAATAGAACAACTTTCATTGTAGACATACCTTTGATGTTTAGAGTTCCAATAACAACTACCTTATTTTTAGAGCAATCACAAAAAGTATCATTACCTCCTTCACAAGCATTGTAATTTATCAAGAATCCCTTTTGGTCTATCACATCTTGAGAACAACCATTGTCAAGGTACTAGCATCATTCATGCTTGTTGTGAATGGCACATATGCAACATATCCTTCAAGTTCTGCCTTTTTGACCTAAATTTGCCTTTGTCTAGTTTCTCGTGTTCCATTGTTAAACTTAGCTTTCACAAGTTTGTGCTCTTGTTGCAAATCTTTAATGAGTTTCAAGCGAATGTCCCATGTGTGTCCTGTAAGAGAGTAATAGTCACAAATAATAGGACGCTTTTTGGGGTTTTCTAATGAACGTCCTTTTGTCAAATGCCATCTTCCTTTCTGGCACAACTCTGCTTCTCAAAGCCTTGTTACTATTTTGTAGCCCAAGCCTACACTGTCAAATGGGTTAGTCCGCTCTAGTTTACCTCAAGTTGGCCCTTAAAAGGGGCAGAGTAGGCTGGCCTATTTTCTCATGGGCTAGGAAACCGTCGTCCCATATCCACCGTACCAGGCCCCTGGGCTAAACAAGCCAACACACGGGCCTAGGCCCATTTTAAAAATTTTTTCTCTTTTTCTCTCTCTATCATATATGAGCATATCAATTAATAAGTAGGATAGAAGGATATTTGGCCAATCACCAGTATTTTGAAAATAGAAAATGATCATTAATTATATAAGGAAGATATTTAAAATGAAATTGAATTAGTCAACCTGAATTGAGGCATAATTAGATTGTGTAATTTAGACAAATTTGGTGCCAAGATTGCCATACATTTCTTTTTCTATAATGTTTCTAAAACATAAGTAAAAAAATGAAAAATATTCGGCCTGCCCGCTCTAACCCGTTTTAATAGTGTATATGTCTATATATATAGTGTGTTGTATGACTAATTTTTCTTCAAATTATTTGTGTATTCATTTTGAGTGTGACTAATTCCTCCACATTCACAACATTTGACATTGTTGCCCTTCCATTAGAGTTCTTTGTATAACTAGCTTTCTTACGGTCATATTCTTTCTGACTCCTTTGTTGAACTACCATTCGTTGATCTTCCTTCTTTCTTTCATGAGTTTCAAGCAAATGTCCTATGTGTGTTAGCTTATTGACTCCTTCGTTGAACTACCATTCATTGATCTTCCTTCTTTGTCAATAAGCTAATGTTATCATTGTCAATATTGATAAGGCTGTGTTAGAACTTGTTTCTATCGTCAATGCAACAAATTTGTCCTTCTGCTAAGTGTTAAGATATATTTCAAAGGTTCGCAAGCTCATCAACTCATCAAACTTCAACTCTGACAGGTTTTTGACTTCTTCAATAACAGGAACTTTCACAATAAATCTTGGTGGTAAGGATCTCAAATTTTTGCATACTAAATTTTCTTCTAAATATTTTTTGGCATGTTGAAATGCTTGATTAGCAATATCACACAATTTATTGTTGAAGAAGGAGATAGTTTCATTCTCTCCCATTCTGAACTCTTCAAACTGTGAGGTCAACATTAGTAACTTTGACATTTTATGGTACTCCTTTATATACTTTCATCAACATCTGCTCTGGATCAACAGTAGTGAAGATAGTGTAAGCTATAAGAGCAAATCTTATAGTTCTAATTTGAATAGTTCAGAAACTAATTTGGATGTCCGAACTAAAACCTTGGCTACTGAATTTTTAGAGAAATTCAGAGGTAGGAGTCTATATTTGGTCAACCAAATTTTATTGTTACTAGCCGTTATTTGAATGTTGAAATTGAATTTCAAACTCTATAAAAGACATAAACTTAAAATTTTTGAGTATTTTTGAGCATTTTAAGATTCTTTATACTTCCAAATCATTTCAATATCAAAAAACTCTCTTTTGTCTTGTGCTTCAAAGTTGTTTTTCAAGATTTCATAGACAAAAAGGTGGAGTGGTGCTATATTTGTCTTCATCAACCAAGTTGTTTGTAATATCATATTCTCTTACTTTATATACTTTTATTCTTAAAGGTTTTCTAAAGGATACAAAACCCATTCGAGAGGGTGAACATTGACCGTTGTATTGAAAAGAGATTGTAGAGTAAAATCCTTTTTGGGTGAGCCTCTACTGTATTTTGTTTAACTATTTTTATAGTTGAATTGTTTGAAATCTTGGAGTGAGAGGTCAAGGTAGGGGATGTGGATCTTGAGGAGATTGAACCACTATAAATTGGGTGTGTTATCATTTCTCTTCTTTCTTTACTTTGTAATTCATTATGTTGACTTGAATATGTTCTTGTAAATTTGATTGCAAATCTCTTCCAAACTATATTTACAAAAGGAAAAAGCTTTTGAAAATTATCCAAAGACCTAATTCACCCCCCTCTTAGGTCTTTCAACTGGTATCGAAGCAAGGGCTTCTTCGTGTGGTTTTACAACCTAGAAGTTAAGATCTTATGGCTAATGTTTCAAATGCCTTATTTGGAAAGGTCTTCCACAAATAGGCCTCTTTTGTTTGATGGAACAAACTACACTTTTTGGAAATCTAGAATTAAGATATATATTTGTTCTATTAACTTTGATTTATGGAATATCATTGAGAAAGGTCCTCACATACTAATAAGGATGAGAGATGATGGAATCACTAGGGAACCAAAGCCATTGGATGAATATGATGAAAGTGATTTAAGAAAAATGACTTTGAAGTACCAAGCTATTAATATCTTGAGTTGTGCATTGGATGTGAATGGATACAACTGAGTGAGTGGATGTGACACAGCCCATGACACATGGAGACTTCTTCAAGTAATGCACGAAGGAACTAATGAAGTGAAGGAGTCAAATCTTGCAATGCAGTAAGAGATTATGAGCTATTCACCATGAAGCAAGGAGATAACATGAGTGACATGTTCACTAGATTACCAACATCTCCAACGGTTTAAAGTCCTATGTCAAAAATTATTCACTTGGATAACAACATAGGCTCTTGCTATTAAAGAATCAAAAGACTTAAAGACTCTTCTTCTTGAAGAGCTTATTGGATCATTTCTTACACATGAGATGAAGATCAATAGACTAAATGATCTTGAAGATGAAAAGAAAGGAAGAAAAAGAGTTGTACTTAAAGCCTCCGATAATCCTAGTGAGCAAGAGGAATCATCAAGTGATGAATATGAAGATGGAGAAGATGATGAGATGCCCATGGTAGTGAGAAAGTTCAAAAAATTCTACAATAAGAGATTCTCAAAAATGGAAAAGAGCCTTCCAAGAAGGGTGGATAATCATCATCATTATTCAAAAACCAAAGCTATGGATGCAAGAGTATCGAGAACTTTGTAGCCGATTGCCCTAATGCATTGGAAAAGGAAAGAGAAGCCAAACTCAAGAAGAAGAAATCTCTCAAGAAAGGAAAGAGATTAGTTTGCACTGGGACAAACATGCCAATGAAGAGAGTGGAGATGACAATGAAGAAAGAGCAAACGTAGGTTTCAAGGATATGAATGATGAGGTATAACTTCCCCAAGATCAAGTGCCACTAAGTCGTTGCTTGATAGTGGATGATCAAGGCATATGACGGGGAGTGCTTCGTTCATTAGTGAACTTCAAGCTACAAATGATGGATTTGTCACTTTTGGTGACAAGAAGATAGGAAGAATTCTTGGAGTAGGTAATATTGGTAAAGGATCTTCCCCGCTCATTAAACAAGTTTTGCTCATTGATGATTTGAAATACAACTTGCTTAGTATTAGCAATTGTGTGATAATGGATGTAAAGTTGAGTTTAAATGTGATACTTGTGCCATTCTTGATAGTGTAAGTGACAAAACCATTTTTGTTGCTAATAGAGTTGGAAATGTATAGGTGCTATATCTTGATGAACTTATTGCCAATGATGTTAAATGTCTTGCCATTCATGATAATGATGGATATCTTTGGCATAAAAGATTAGGTCATGTGAGCATGGATTTGTTGAACAAACTTTCTTCACAAGATTTGGTTAGAGGATTGCCTAAAATAAGTTTTGAGAAAAACCATCTTTGCGATGCATGTCAATATGGAAAACAAACAAAAACATCTTTCAAACCCAAGAAAATGGTTTCAACTTCAAAATCTCTTGAACTTATTCATATGGATTTATTTGGGCCAATGAGAACCACTAGTCTTGGTGGTAAGAGGTTTGCATATGTTATTGTTGATGATTTTTCAAGATTCACTTGGGTACTCTTTTTATCACAAAAGGATGAAGCATTTTATGAATTTGTGAAACTTTTCAAAAAGGTTCAAACCTCCCTTGATTGCAAATTGATTTTTATTAGAAGTGACAATGGGAAAGAGTTTTCAATCAAGATTTTACAAAACTTTGTGATGAGAATGGAATTGTTCACAATTTTTTGGCTCTCAAAACATCTCAACAAAATGGGATTGTTGAAAGAAAAAATCGAACTTTGCAAGAAATGGTTAGGTCTATGCTTTGTGAAAACTCCTTATCAAAAATATTTTTGGGCCAAAGCTGTAAACACCGTTTGCTATGCTATGAATAGAGTTGTTTTTAGACCATTTTTAAGAAAAACACCTTTTGAACTTCTATTTGGTAGAACTCCCTCAATTGCCTGTATCAAAGTGTTTGGTTGCAAGTGCATTATATTAAATATGCGTGAAAAATTGGGAAATTTTGATAGAAAATCAGATGAAAGAATATTTCTTGGTTACTAATCTAACAAAAAGGCTTGCAGAGTTTACAACAAAAGAACCTTATGTGTTGTGGAAACCATACATATTAGCTTTGATGAATCTAACATTTACCTGGAAAGAAGAGATGATGATGATATAGGTACTTCAATGAATGATAATCTATCTCATCTTCATGCACCAACTTTGGAAGATCATGCCAATGAAGAAGAGATGATTGAACAAGAACAAGATGACCAACCTAGTGGTGATCAAGACAATCCCAAGGACCTCATATATGCAAGACGCCACCCTAAGGAGCAAATCATTGGCGATATTTCTCAAGGTGTTAAAACAAGGTGGTATTTTATTAACAACATTGCCCTTTCATCTCACATTGAGCCTAAAAACATTTATGATACTTTGTGTGATGATTTTGGATTGTTGCTATGCAAGAGGAATTAAATCAATTTAAGAGAAAAAAAGTTTGGATTCTTGTTCCTAGACCCTGTGATCACCCTGTTGTTGGTACAAAATGGGTTTTTAAAAATAAACTAAATGAATCCAAAGAAGTTGTTAGAAATAAGGCTAGACTTATTGCTCCAGAATTTAATCAAGAAGAGGCTATGGACTATATTGAAACCATTGCTCTGGTTGCTGGACTTGAATCTGTAAGAATGCTTTTGGCATTTTCTTTCTTTAAAGGTTTTAAGTTGTTTCAAATGGATGTCAAAAGTGTATTTCTAAATAGTTCTGTTGATGAAGAAGTTTATGTGGAAAAAACCCTCGTTTTGCTCATGAAAAACTTCCTAACCATGTCTTCAAACTATCCAAAACTTTATATGGTTTGAAATAAAGCTCCTAGAGATTAGTATGACAGATCAAGTGGTTTTCTACTTTCAAAAGGATTTTCAAGGAGAAAGGTTGACACAACTCCTTTTATAAAAACGTCTTGCAACAATGATCTCTTACTTGTGCAAATTTATGCAGATGATATAATATTTGGTGCTACTAACATTTCTCTTTATCAAGAGTTTGCCAAATTAATGCAAAGTAAATTTGAAATGAGCATGATAGGAGAACTCAACCTCTTTATTGGGCTACAAATGAAGCAAACCAAGGATGGCAACTTCATAAATCAAGTCAAATATACCAAGGAGCTATTGAAGAGATTCAGAATGGACCAAACAAAAGGTATTAGTGATATTTCGTAGTTGTGCTTCTATAATGATCATTTTGATATTACATTTCTGTTGAATTTTGGTGTTTCAAACACCATGTACACTCCATTTATCTCTTCTTTTCTTTAGGTGAGTTTATTGAAGATTTGGAGTACAGTGAAGCAATAAAGGAGATTTTATTGAAAAAAATGCAAAACAGGGCTGCATGACAGAGCATTTTCAAGTGAGATTTTGGATTCTTTAAAGGTTTCAAATCAAAATTGGAGTTCTAGAAAATTATATAGTACATTTTTAAGTTTCCATAATGGTAAAATTTATGGCAATCCAAGTTCGTTTGGCCACCCTGCCTACAGTGTAAATTTGGTGTTTTTGGATTCGGTTTCATTTTTGACACATTTTGGTATAATGATCGTATATTGAGTTTTAGCTGTCCAATTGAGGTGACTAAAATCTATGTGGAAATCTGAGATCATGATCTACAATTTTCATGAGACATCAAGATGTATACAGTCTGATTTCATGCTCTAAATTCATCAAGATGTAGCAGAACACTCTAGCAAAACTAGTTGCAAGTGGAACCACTTGGCGTGGACCAAACGGTGCTTCCTGGAGCATCAATCAGCAGAATGATTTTTATGTTGTTTTTCTCTCTCTTTTTGGAAGGTATATAAATACCCTTTAAGGGCAATTGGAAGAGGGCAGCTAGGGTTCTAGAGAGAAAAAACTATAAAAACCTCTCCCAAATCCTCAATCTTTGCAAGATAAATCAAGAGAGAAGATAAAATCTTTGAAGAAGGAGCAATCAATATTTCAAGCTCAAGAACACAACTCTTCACAACCAAGTTGGAGAACTCTAAGTTGTAATATGTTGATGATCTAAATTCTTGAATACTTGGATGATTATGAACCCTAGTTATTATATATGTGAATGATTGATTTTCTTGGTTGATTGAATTCCGAATTCTTATGAATTGTTTGTGGGTTTGATTGGTTGAATTGATTTGGTTTTTAATTGATTCATAAACTGGATATTTCACTTGGAATTGAGAGAGGAAGGGTGAAACAGACCATGATGCAAATAATGGGAGTGATTTGGGTGATTAGAGATAGGAATCTTAACACTTTCTTGGTGAATTAGAGTAATCTAATTGGAAATTCTCAAATCTAAATGTATTCTTAGGTTGAACTGGTTATAAAGAGATTTCAACTAATTAATCTAAGAGTAGAAGACCCTCTTCTAGAGATAGAGTGAGTTCTAATGTAGAAATTTCATCAAACATAAGAAAGGAAATTCATTAACCAAGAAACTTTTCTATCACATAGATGATGAAGGAGTGCAAGAAGAAACTGATGAAGGTGATGACAAGAACAAATAAGTGGAGGAGAAAGAGGCACTGAAGAGGACGCTAATGAGGAAAAAAACTTGATTGAAAAAGTTAAAATTGCTACCCCATCTACCACTCCATTTTGAAGAGGAAGAGTAAAGCAAGTAATAAGGAAGAAGGGTACAAGCAGATCCTCAAGATTCCAACAACCCCAAAGCTCAAATACAACGACAAGAAATGTACAAGGGTTCGCTCCATGTTGAGCTAAAGGGCAACATGGCAATCACCACCAATCAATATTGAGTGAAGAAGATTGAAGACTATGCATCTCTTATCATGTATCCTTCTCATTTTATCTCATCTTTATGCTTGGAACGTTTATGCTTTGAACTATTAGCTTATGTTTAGTTTTTAGTATATGTTCTATTTCATTGTTTGGAAACCAACCTTTATGTATTTCATGCTTCTATAGAATGAAATGAACTTATTTTAATTGAAGCTCAATGATGATATCTTTGTGGTGAGAGCTTCTTTTTGTGATGATTAACTCACTATGCCCACCTCATGTGATTGATGACAAAAGAGGGAGTGATAGTTTGTGCAAAATGTGCAAATTGTGATTAAGTTTGCCAAATTGGTTAGTACAAATGTTAGTATGCTTGTATAAACTATGGGGGAATGAGTAATTTGGTTGAATTAAAAAATTTGTAATGATTTGTGCTTTATTTTTATGGGTTATTGCTAAAGTGCAATAGTAGCCATAAATGTATCATGGATGTTTTGCACTCGTGAGGCTTATTTGAACTTGATTGGTTAAGCTTTTCAAACTTGGACTCAAAAAGTCCAATTCAGACTTAGTCCAAAAATTTCACCAAAATGTGTTAATTTGTTGTCCAAATTGTACAAATATTCTTTAAATCATTTAAACCTTGCTTGGAAAACTTTGAGAAAGCTCATTTGTCAAAAATGCAGTCATTAGACTTATAAGTCTTCAAGTCCAAACTTGTTCAAAAATATATCATGGATGTTTTGCACTTGTGAGGCTAATTATTTGAACTTGATTGGTTAAGCTTTTCAAACTCGGAGTCGTACAGTCCAATTTGGACTTAGTCCAAAATTTTCACCAAAATTTGTTCATTTGTTGTCCAAATTGTGCAAATATTATTTAAATCATTTAAACCTTAGTTTGAAAACTTTGAGAAAACTCATTTGTCAAAAATGCAGTCACTACCTTGCATATTTTTCATTTCGGATTTGGAAACTTGAATTTGGACTTATAGTTCTTCAAGTCCAAACTTGTTCAAAAATATATCATGGATGTTTTGCACTTGTGAGGCTTATTTGAGCTTGATTAGATAAGCTTTTCAAATTTGGACTCATACAGCCAATTCAAACTCAGTCCAAAAATTTCACCAATATGTGTTCATTTGTTGTCCAAATTGTGCAAATATTTTTTAAATCATTTCAACTTTACTTGAAAATCTTTGAGAAATCTCATTTATCAAAAATGCATTCATTATCTTGCATATTTTTCAATTCGAACTTGGAAACTTGAATTCGGACTTATAATTCTTCAAGTCCAAACTTGTTAAAAAATGAGTTCAATCTAAACGAGAGCTTTATTAACCCTTTTCTATCTTTAAAACCTCTCTTAGAAGTATGCTTAATGCTTTAACGCCATATCTTCTATCCTGTTGGAAGGAATTAAGCATATGGAGGTTGGTTGGATCATGAGTTCTTCATGAGCCACATTTTGTCACTATGCTTATTTGTTTAATCATTATTGTGACATCTTTTGCTTCTTTTGACTTCATTGACTTTGAATCCGTCACATTTTGTATCAAATTTTTTCATCATAAAAAAAGGGGAGATTGTTGGCCTTAATGGTGAATCTTGTAATTTTGATCAATGACGAACATTAATATTGGCTAACTTGGATAATGATTCTGTGATCAGATTTTTGGTTGAAGAAGCTACGTGAATATATGGAGATAAATTGCTATGGATATCTCAAATGGTTGAAGGATGAAGAATATGTCAAAATGGTTGAATGCTTTGAAGGCATTATAGTGTAATGATGTACTTGCTTTATAGTTATAACTTCATAAATCCTACATCTTTTGCATTTGGAATCTATGTATTGCATCCAGTTACACAAACCATATTTAACCTTGGTTATGAGCATAAAAGATTTCTATGATTCTTTGAAATACCTAGTGTTTAATAATAGCGTTTATTTCTAAAGCTTTTAAAGGACTTATATTTTAGTTCAAAATAATTTCAAAATTGTTGTGCTTATGTTTCAAATAATTTTACAAGGTTTAGAGAAGTTCAAACTCCAATTCAGATGCTAAAATATTTTCAGTGCTGTTGAATTTTTAGAGAAATTAGAACTACCAATTTTGATGTAGTGGATGCAAAGTTCCCATTTTGGTCGACTGAATTGCCTTTAGTAACCTAGTGAAAAGACAGAAGACCAATTCAGACGTTGTGAGCTCAATTCAGTTGATCAAATGATTCTGTTACTAGACATTATTTGAACGTTATACTTGAAATTTAAACATTATAAAAGGCTAAAACTTTTGACTTTCACAATTTTTACATACATTGAAAAACTACACCCCATTATCTTGAGAACATCAATAGAAGTTTCACTTGTCTTGTTGCTACATGTAAACTGAAAGACCTAAGAGGGGGTGAATTAAGTCTTTGGCTAATTATCAAAATATTTTTCCTATTTTGCAAATCCTTTGCCTTAATAAAACCTCTTCTTTAAATCAACAAACTTCAAGTTTATATGTGATTTGATGGTTAACACAAGATCATCAAACAATAATACCACAACCAATCAATAAACAACTATGAACAAAATAATAATAATACAAGCATGTAAACATGTAAAGATATAAAAAAATAAACACATGATTTATAGTGGTTTGATCTCTCCAAGATCTACATCCACTACCTTGAGTCCACACTCAAGGATTTCAACCAATCCACTATATACTCAATTTAGGCAATTACACAAGAGGCTCACCCCGCAAGAGTTTTACACTCACAACCTCATTTGCAATCCTACAAACAAGGCTCACCCTTCCACAAGGATTTTATATCTAAAGATAACCTAAAGACCAATCTAATCCAAGGCTCACCCACACACGGGTTTTACACTACAATCTTGATTAATCTAGTCTATGGCTCACCCTTACCAAAAGGATTTTACATCACAAGATAACCTTGTACTGAGAAAGTAGAAAACAAAGTAAAATGAATAATGGAGTTTGGATGTTACCAACACTTCTTGGTGGATCAATACAATTGCTAGCACCACTTCACCTTTGCCTTTGGAATCTTGAATTTACACCTTTGAGTACAAGGCAATTTGAGAAATTTTCAAATAATTTTGATGTAAAACAAGTTAGAGTATCAAGGATTTCTTAAGTTCAAAGTTCTACTAAAAAATCTGGAGTTTATGACTTTTATAAAATTTGAAAATGAGTTCAAACGGCTATAAAACGACTAGAGTTTATGACTTTCGAACTTTCTTCTATGCGTCTGAACTTGCTTCCGAACTTTATTGTGCCAAGCTGTCAGGAAAAGTTCAGACGTCCGAACTTTTCCTTATGCGTCCGAACATTCGTCCGAAATTCTCTGGAAAAATAGTAACCATGCTTATCAGAGAAAGTTTGGACATCTGAACTTTTCTCCATGCGTCCGAACTTTGTCAAATCTTTTGAAAATCATTGTTAATAACATTGAAAACTTTTTTGCATGAATGGACACATTATTTAAGCACATTTAAACACAATAACATTCAAAAACATACTTGCTATCACAAAGTTTATTTAAAATCATTTCAAAAACAAGTTTTGTGCTCTCTCATGCATTCAAATGAATCCAAGACATACAAGTGTAGAGTTTACAGAAAAATATACCTATTTAGCATACTAACTCTACACTCTAAGTCTTCAATGCCTTCAATCATTTTGAACATACTTTACAATCTTCAATCACCTTTGGCATAGTAGAGTTGTTCTTGCATTGTGACTCCAAGGCAATGAGACTTGCCTCCTTCTTAGTCCAAAAATCATATCACACAACATACAAGCATATTAGTCCTTATCAATGTTTGTCATTAATCAAAACTAATTAAACCTACATGATTTGCCCTTAGGGATAACATAAACAATTGGAATTCCAAAGGCAAAAGTGAACTGATACTAGGCTTTTGTAATCATCTATCAAACTTGGTGGAAATATCTTTCTTTATCTCATCATATCTTTGTTTATTCAAGGTTGTCTTCCGGACATAAAACCCTTTGTGGAGAGGGTGAACCTTGATTCTAGAATTGTAAAAGAGGTTATGGTGTAAAGCCATTGTAGGGTGAGCCTCTCATGTACTTATGTGTGGTATTATATTTTAGTTGAATTGGTTGAAATCCTTGAGTAAGCATTTAAGGTAGTGGATGTAGATCTTAAAGAGATCGAACCCCTATAAATCATTGTGTTCTTTATTATTCCTTCATTGATTGCCTTTCTATTGATACTACTTGTTTTGTCATGAGGGGTAGTTGAGATTTATTGTCCATATATTTAATTTCTATCTTCTCTTCAACTACTTTCTATAACGGTATTTGGATATTTGGTGGCCAAGTATTCTTAAAAGAGTTTTCAAAAAGAAAAAGTTTTTAAATATTAGCCAAAGACTTGATTAACCCTCTCTTAGGTCTTTTAGCATCAAAAGCATCTTTAGCTTGAATTTTGCCACTGTCAACTTTTCTTTTTTTAGTCTGATTCTTATTCCCTATTTAGTAAGTTCTCTAACCTTTCTTTTGCCTTTTTGTTTCTCTGTCAAACTCTCTGTGTTCATCTCAACATCAGTAGTTTTCTTTGTGCTAATGTCTAACTTCACTACCTCAACAGTCTTAGGGTTGTTTGGGGGGGATTCAACTGGTCTCCATTTTTCTTTATTACAGGATTTAGTTGGACTAAACTAATTATGAATGGTCTCATTAATAGACACACCATAAGAGAAAAATTTTTAAAAATAAAAACTGAAGAGTTAAAATATATATGTACAATAGAAATACATAGAACTACTTTTGAAAAAGGCATAACCCCATTGTACTCCCCAACTACTCTCTAATCTTGCAGTATTAAATGATTTTGTCAAGATATCCGTAGACTTCTTTTTTCTTGCAATATATTTAGTGACAACAATTTTCTGCTCAACAAACTCTGTTATGAAGTGATGGCATATGGCAATGTGCTTTGTTCTGCTACATTGAATTAGATTCTTTGAGATGTCTAGTACATATGTATTGTCACAATACATCACTAGCACTATTTGTGTCATTCCATAGTCATTTAGCATATGTTTCCTCTGCAAAAACTGAGTACTATAGGTGCCAACTGCAATACACTATGCTTTTGCTATTAACAGAGAAATAAAATTTTGTTTTTTGCTGCACCATGTCACAAGATTATTGTGAAGATAAAACAACATCCATAAGTACTCTTTCTATCATCTCAATGGCCAACCCAGTCAACATTAGTATAGCCAATAAAATGAGTGTTTAAATCCTTACTGAAGTAGATTCCATGCTTTTTGTGTAATTAACATACTTCAGAATTCATTTGATAGCCTTCAAGTGTGATTTTTAGGTGCTGATTGATACTATGCACATACTCCAACTCTATAAGATATGTTGGGTCTACTTACTATCATTTATAACAAGCATCCAACAATGCTCCTATATATGTATTGATCAACAGATTAGCCTTCGTAATGCTATGTTAGCTTCTAATTGATACCAATAGGAGTTCTAACAAGTTTTAAATCTTCCATGTTGAACTTCTTTACTTGTTTTGTACATACTTGGTTTGTGAGACAAAGATACCATCTTTAAATTGCTTAACCTACAAGAAAAAAATAAAATAAGTTCTCCAACCATACTCATATCAAATTCTATTTGCATGAGTTCAAAAAACTCCTTTGTGAGCTATGTTGAAGTCGAACCAAACATAATATCATCAATTTTGACTTGTTCTACCATAACATATGTATTAAGTGTTTTGTCAGCTTCCACTCTACTATAGCTGTTTGTCAACTAGAAGTTTGTCAGTCTCTCGTACCATACCCTGGGTACCTATTTTAAGTCTGTAGAGTCTATTTTTCAACTTGTACATATGATTTAGGTGATCTAGATCAACAAACCCTTTTGGTTGGTCAACATGCGCCTCTTCATGTAGAAATCCATTCAATAAGGCACTTTTGACATCCATATGTTAAAGTGTGAATCTCCTTGCTAATGCAACAACCTACAATAATATGATAGATTCCAACTGAGCTACTAGAGTAAATGTTTCATCAAAGTACATTCATTCAATTTGTGCGTATCCCTGTGCATCAAGCCTTACCTTATTGCGTGTTATGTTTCCAAGTTCATCAGTTTTGTTGCAAAAACTCATTGTGTGCCAATCACATGGAAGTCATAAGGACACGGAAAAAGTTCCCACTCATAATTGCTTACAAACTGTTAAAGTTCATCCTGCATGGAAACTATCTAGAATTCATCTGTTAAGACTTCTTTGATATTCTTTGGCTCTAGTGTTGAAGTATACAGTCAAACATCACCATCTCCTTATAATTGATCTTTGACTTTCCTTTGGTTTTCCTTGGCTCATTCAAGCCTCCACTGATCAAATCTATAGAATGATTCTTTTTTATTCTTGAAGATGAATATTTATGTTAAACAACTCTTTTTGTCATTTCCAAACCAATTACAGTGTCTGCCAACTCTTCTGGTTCTGTGTTGATCTCAATATTTTCAAACTCCTAATGTTTGATAGGATTAGGTTCATCCTTATTTACTGTTACTGCCTCCTCCTCCTCCTTTGTCACAGTAACATCCTCAACAATAACATTGATGCTCTCCATGAGAGTTCTATTTTTCTTGTTAAATACTCGATAAGCTCTACTATTGAGTAGGCAAGGAACACTCCTTCATCACTTCTTCCATCAATTTTTACTAATGGTTCTTTGTCATTCACAGTGTAACATTTATTGCCAAAAATATAAAAATAAATCAAGTTTGGCTTATGTCCTTTTCATATTTTATAAGCAGTCTTAGTAGTGTAAGGCTTTAGATAAGTTCTATTGATGACATATATTGCAGCGTTAATAGCTTCTACCCACTATCTTTGAGATATCTTTTTGGAGTTCAACATCACCCTTGCCATTTCTTGAATATTTTTTTTCTTTCTCCCAACCACACCATTTTGTTGAGGGTCTTCGGTGTAGAGAACTTTTGTTTAATACAATAACCAACACAAAATTTATTAAACATTTGCGTGTCAAAATCCTTACCATGATCACTTCGTAACCTGAATAGTGTTGAAATTTTCTGTGTGTGTAGCTATATCAAAGGCTGGTGACTTTTGTTTGAAGAATTTAACCCAAGTATAGATGGAGAGGTCATCAACACACATCAATACATATCTTTTTCCTCCATCACTTTCAGTTTGAGTAGGACCAAAAAGATCTATGTGCATGACTCTATTATTCTTTACGTATTGATCTCTATTGTTTCCTTGTGAGAAGATCTCCTCTGCTTTCAAATTTGACACGAGCCGCATATTCTCTTTGTAATTTTGGCAAGTTTGGGAATGCCTCGTACTACTTCTGTTGAACTCAACTTTTCAACAGCAAGAGATTTATGTGCCTCAACTTTTGATGCTATGAATCAACTTCAACATCCTGAGCAGCCATGCATTATTGATCATTTGATTTCAACAATTTGTAATAATTTTTAGCTGTTGGCATCATTCACAACAAAACACTCATTTTGGTTGAAGTTAACATGCATATTATCATCACATAACTAGCTTATACTTATTAGATTATTTTTCATCCCTTCAACAAATAGAACATCTTTAAGTGTAGGCATACCTCATACCTTTGATATTTAGATTTCTAATGCCAACTACCTTATTGTCAAAGCCATCATAAAAAGTAACATTACCTCCTTCGCAAGTTTTACAATTCATTACGACTCTCTTTTGGCCTATCACACATCGAGAACAGCCGCTGTCAAGATACCAGACATCATTCATAGTTGCTATGAATGACACATGTGCAATATATCCTTTAAGTTCTACTTTTTTTTTACCCAAATTTACCTTTGTTTGATAGCTCATCTACTTTATCAAACTTGAATTTCACAAGTTTGATCCCTCGTTGCAACTCTTTGATGAGTTTCTAACAAATGTCGCAAGTGTGTCTTATAAGAGAGCAATAGTCACAAATAACATAGGGCTTGTTTGGTTTCTGATGAATCTCTTTTTGTTTGCAAATGTCATCTTCATTTTGGTCACAATTTTGCTTGTTGAAGCCTTGTTACTTTTATTGTAGACTAGGCCTGTTAAATCTCTAAATGGTTTACTAATACATAGAATTTCATCAAGCTTTATATTCCCTATATTTAGCCTTTTGATGTATGATATATCATATTTGTGCTTTATGGAATGATCATTTTGACCTTGAATTTCTATTGAATTTTGGTGTTTCATCATCATTTACACTTCCTTTATCTCTTCCCTTGCTTTAGGTGAGTGTATTGAAGATTTGAAGTACAGTGAAGGAAGGAAGGAGATTCTACACACTTATAATGAAGAAAGAAGAAGAAAAGTCATCCTAAGGAGAATAGATCATATTCAAGTGGGATTTTGACCTCCTTAAAAGTTTCAAATACAGAAGTGGCCTTCTTGAAAATTCTATAGGATATTCTGAAGCTTCTAGAATGGTAAAATTAATGTCAATCCAAGCTCTTTTGGCCCCCGTAATTATGATGCAAAATCAGTGTCTCTCGATGAGGTTTCAGTTTTGACAATGTCCAATAAAATGGCCATATCTTGGTTTTTGGACATCAAATTTAGGTGATTCAAAGTTTTTTATAACTTTAAGATCATTATGTACAAATTTTGTGAAGACAAAAAGACCTAGATCATCTGATTTTATACTCTAAATTCACCAAGACATCAAACAATTGTCACAGTCACGATTTTGAAGCAGAATAGAGCATACAGTAGTAAAACTGAGCTGAGGTGGCGGTGCATAGACCAACCTAGGTAGCACGACCTTGACCACCCTAGGCAGTGCCTCTTGGGCCGCAACAGCTCTTTCTGGCTTTTGCGTCTCCATTTTAGGTGATAAACATATAGCTTTTAAGGGCAAAAAAAGGAGGACGGCTAGGGTTTGGAAGAGGCTGAAAAAGGTAGAGTTTTGAGAGAAAAATCCCATCCCAAATCATCATTCCTTGAAAGAGTAATCAAGAGAGGAGGTGTAATCTTTGAAGAAGAAGCAATTAATCTTGAAGATTCAAGCTCAAGAACTCTACTTTTCACAACCAAGTTGAAGAACTCCAAGCTTAGAAGATGAGAAGATTTGAAGACATGAGAATGAGCAATTCTTCCTCCTTATGATCTTTGAGTTTTAATATGATGATGATCTAAACATTTGAATGTTTGGATGGTTATGAACACTAGTTATTATCTATGTGAATGAATTTATTTCCTTGGTTGATTGAGCTCCAATTTCTTATGTATTGTTTGTGGATTTGATTGCTTGAATGAACTTGATTGTTGGTTGATTCATGAGATGGGTTTTTTCACTTGGAATTGAAAAAGGAAGGGTAGAATAAACCATACACAAACAATGGGGATGATTTAGGTGACTATAGATAGGAGGCCTTACCATCTTCTTGGTAATTATAGAAATCTAATTGGAAATTCACTAATCTAAATGCATTCTTAGGTTAAATTAGTTAGAAAGATATTTCAAATAATTAATCTAAGGGTATAGGACTCTCATCTAGAGATAGAGTGAGCCCTAATATGAGAATTTCACCAAACATAAGAAAGGAAAGATAAACAACCAAGAAATTTTTCTATCACATAGGTAGTTCTAGGGGGGATTGTCCATTCAAGTATTATTTTTTCAATTGAATTCCCTCTTCCAAGCAAGATTAGTTAAGATAGTTTTAATTAGTTAAGTTAGATTAATATTCCTAGTAGTTATTTCAATCATTTTCATAATTGAATTGATAGACTAAACAATAGAGTAAAAAGTGAGTAATGATATTTGATCATCCCGAGGATACGACATTTGATGTACTTGTCATTATACTAATCATAACGATAGGTGCGCTTACCTTGTGTTTGTGTACAAATTGTTAGAGATTGTGACAGGATTAAGTATACGGGCATGGGAGAACACATCAATTTTTTGGTCAATATTAGGAACAAAGCTGGTCAATATTAGGAAAACTCAAACTCTGTTGATTTAGTCATTTTATTTATCAATTGATAATACTTGTTACTAGTGTTTGCATTTACTTTCTTGTTTGTAATTTTGTTAGCTATTGGTGAATTAAAGTGTTTATATACTGTTTTTGTGTGTTTGTTCTATTTTAGTGAGAATTCATTGGGTTGAATTTCTTTTTTTATATTTGTGGTTATTGTGTGAATTTTTTGGTTTATGACTACGAGTAATCCGGAGGAATTGGTTGAACTTAATTCTGAGGTTGAGCAAACTTTCCTTAGGGATCCGAGGGCTATAAATCTAGAAGTGATACTTGAAGGAGCTGAAATTGAAGGTGAAAATCCTCAACGTAAGAACAATATGGCGCATAATGGAAATTGTGGTAATGGTAATGGAAACGGAAATGCAAGGCAAAGGACAATTGGAGACTATGCACGACCTTCTTTGTCAAAGGCAGAGTCAAGCATTGCCCGGCCAAGAGTTGAAGTCAATAATTTTGAAATCAAACCAAATATTATCCAAATAGGTCAACAATTGGTGCAATTCGATGGTTTGTTGGACGAAGACCCGAATGCTCATATTGTCAACTTCTTGGAGATATGTGACACTTTCAAGATCAACGGGGCTTCCGAAGTTGCCATCCGCCTTCGGCTATTTCCATTCCCGTTGAGGAATCGAGCTAAGTCATTGTTGAAATCACTTCCACCTGGCTCAGTTACTACATGGAATGATCTTGCCGAGAAATTTCTTGCTAAATACTTCCCTTCGGCAAGGACGGCAAAGTTGAAAAACGACATCTTCTCATTTCAACAAATGGAGAGTAGAAGTTTATATCTTATGATAGGTGGAAGGAGCTCTTGAGGAAATGCTCACACCATGGTTTAGATTTGAGGCTTCAAATGCAAACATTCCATAGTGTGTTGTACTTCCCTTCCAAGCAACTCATTGATGCTTCTTCGAGAGGGACTGCAAGTTTGAAGACACCGGAAGAATTACACCAACAAGAAAAATGGAATTTTGTGACGGACCATTCCATAGGAAATCTATCTGGAATCGCATTTTGCGACGGATTAGCAACAGAAAGCTCCGTAGTAGAAATATAAGTTGCAAATTTACAACGGATGGAATTTTCGTTGTAGACATGTGATGAATTACTTATCCGTCTCAAATTAGTGACGAAATTGCGACAGATTTTTGTAATTAAAATTTACGAAGGACAAAAATTAAAATTTTAAAAGATAATAAAATTAGTCACAAATTCGTCTCAATTTTAATATTTTAAAATTTTTTGAAATTTTTATATTTTTAAAATTAATAAATTTTCATCGCACAATTGCGACAAAAATATATTATTTTTACAAAGAAAATAAAATTCTATTGCAAAATTGTCGCAATTTCGTGACAAAAAATATTAACTTTTTAGAAAATAATACACATCCGTAGAAAAGTAGTCGCAATCCGCAGCAAATCCGGCACAATATTGTAACAGATTTGCGACGGAATTGCTTTAATTTTTAAAAAAAGAATACGCAACCGTAGCAAATTTGTCGCATTAGTGCGACAGATTTGTGACAAAAACAAATTAATTTTTTAAAAAAATAAAAATATTTTCATCGCAAATGTGTCATAAAATAGGGATGCATGGATTCTCGAGAAGAGAGGAGCTATGATGGTCCCCTCGGACAGTCTGGATCCCACGAGTGAATCGAAAGTTGGATCTACATTGGATCTAAGCCGAATCGCCCCATCTATCGTCCTGAGCATAAGTTTAGTTTCAAACCCCAGTTCAAACAAGAGTATGCCATGCTATTGTGCCTTGAATTATCCACATACCTGGGTCAGGTGCCGAAGAGCACATTGAACTATCCATGTGGTTGAGAGCCCTCATCGCCCAAACACAACGAGACAATTATCAGGGTTGAGCTCTACCACTGGGCCCACTATGCCAAAAGCGAAACTCCATCCCAAATTGCGACGGAATTTTTTTATTTTTTAAAACATTAATTTGTTTCCGTCTCACATTCGTCGCAATATTGCGACGAATTTGCTGCGGTTGCGATTATTTTGTAAAAAATAATAAAATTTTGTGTCAAAATTGTGACGAATTTATGACGGATGTATATTATCTTTTTACGGTGAATTTGCGACAAATTTTATTATTTCTAATTATTTTATTTAAATTTGGAAATGATAATTTAATATTTTTAATTATTTTAGAAATCAAGGTTCTCATGTACTAATACAAAATATAAAAAATATAAATCAAAATAAATATAATTTAAAGATTAAATGTCAATATAATGAACGTACAACATGTCATTATAGAAGGTGGCGCTGCAGGTAGTAGAGGAGGTAGAGGTGGATCCGAATGGCCAGTTGTTGGAGGGTGGTCATCAAGTGAGTCGATTGTGTAAAACCCTTTATCCCATCCTATATTCATTTCTAATTCCCTTAACCCCACGCATATGTCACATATATATATTCAACTACGATCATCTATCTACATTAACAAATATTACATATTAAATTTTAATAATTAAACTCGAGAAATTTCGACAGAATATCCCCTATGAAATGGACATTTTGTAGGCAAAAGTCCACCACAATCAATTACGCAGAAGCACAATTTATCATTCAATTAGGCCAAGTAAAAGTCCATACGCCTCAAGAAAATCACACTAAGTTGATAAACTCTAAATTGAATAAAAATATTACATATATAAATGATTAATAAAAAATAAAAAATAATTAAAATTTACATAAAAAACATTCTCACAAGAGCTCCTAAGATTTCTTAAGGAAATAACTGAAACACTACAGGGCCTAAAGTCTATAATTCAATTCAGCATAGAGACTAAAATTAAACAATGAAACTGAGCGAAGAATCAAATCTTTTTTGGACGCAATCTTTGACGTTTGGCAACAATATGCGCTCACAAATAAGGACAAAATCGTCAACATAAGGTCAGTCAAAAGGTCAACCTAGAGATCGAAAATATTAACATCATCAGAACATGGTTCCACACACTTTTAGCAGTAAAAGAAATCAAACAAACTCAAACGTTTAGAAGCCACAAGCAGCACTAAGCCAACAAGAACCCACTTCACATTCATTGAAGTGCCACCCCGACAACTTTTATGCTTTTTCAACTTTAAATGACGAAGCAGGGAAACAAGATCTCGTGAATTAAATTTCACTAGATACCGACTTCTGTGTTCATGTGCGCTGGGGGCTGCTATATACGTACTCATACACAAACAAAATTTACTATTAATAGATTATCTGAGACTAAATTTTGGATTACAGACCTCACAAAATTTGAAATTTTTTTAAATATTTCTAATTTTAGTAAAAGTATTGCCTTTTGCGCTCTCTAAAATCTTTCCATATTTATATTTTAGCACCATAAATGTATACTTTTTATCATGTAATTTAAGATCTTTAATTATGTGAGTATTGAACATGAACACTTGCTTTCACATTACACAAACTAACCAATTTTATTTTCCAAAAAATAACATTACACAAGCTTCAAAATTGTTTATGTCTACTTTCTTCAGAATTTTCTCTCTAAAAGAGTTAGCAGTTGAGATAATCAAGAACCAAACAGTAGTCTTTCTTCAAGAATCGAAACTAATGGCACAAGGTCATAATCATTTTGTGATATATAAACAAGCATTTTAAGTGATAATGTGCACCTAGAAGTGACAGCATAAGTTTTCTCTGACAAACACTATTGAGTCTTTTCTTTTCTCCCCTGTTTTGGCTGGAGCACGAACACTATTGAGTCAACAACTATTTATTCTGTTCCATTATTCTGAAGCACAAACACGCTACAAAAAAATGATTTCTAAAATTAAGAGAAGAATTATATACCTTAATAGAGGAAATTTCTTTGCCGGCAAATAAAAAATATATCTTCTAAGGGAAAAATCAACCAATATCTTCTCATTTTCTCCAAATCTTCTGAGAGCAAATTCATTTACGGGTTAGACTAGTTGTTGGCTGGGTCCTAAATATATTTGTGGACGGGCATGTGATAATCTCAGGTAGAAATAGGAATTTTTATACCCTCTAATTAAACATACTATAATTAAAAAAACAAAATTAAAAAATAATAATAATGCTACACTAATGAGACTGCTAAAAAAAAAAATGGAGCTGCAATGGCTTACCTTGCAACGGTGGTGGCAGGTGGTAGCCCGGCGGCGGTGGGACTCTAGCAACGGTGGGGGAAGAGAGAGAAAGGGAGAGAGATAGAGAGAGAGAGGTGGAGAGGGGGGAGAGAGAGAGAGAGAAGTGGGTACAGTAGAGAGTGGGAAATGAGAGAAAGAAGAACAGTCTGCATAAATTATTACTTAAGGCATTTCGCGAGGGAAAAATCTGTTGGTAATTAGCAAGGGGTTTGCGACTAACATAATTTATTTTTTAATTTTTTAAAATAATTTATAGCTAATTAGCAAGAGATTTGCAACGAATATTCTTTATCTTTTTATTTTTAAAACGGATAATAGTTCATTGCAAATTCGTCGTTAATAAGAGATATCATTTATTCTTTTTTATTTTCTTATTATTAAAATAATTAGAAATTCATCGCAAATATGTCACCAATCTGTGATGAATTTGCTACCGAATGACATTTATTATTATTCTTTTCAATTTTTTTTGCATTTTACATAATTCGTCGCAGAACCATCACTAATAGGCAACGAATTTGAGACAGATTTGGATTTCATATTTCATCACAAATGTGTAGCTGTTTTGCGACGGATTTGCAATGACTTTAATTTCTGATTATTTTCTTTTCATTTTTCTTTTTCTCCTAAACATTGAATAATTTTATAGGTATGATTTGTTAATAAATTTTATTTTTTAAATCTATGCATGAAATTATCCTATAAGTTAAACTACTGTATCACTCAAGGAGATTAACATATTATGTTATATAGTTTTAGATATTATAGATGGATCATAATTAAAGTTATTACTATTATATGCATATATATGTAATACACTTTTCGTATCTTGTATAATGTGTTATTGTAATTAATAAATATGTTATATCAAAACGAATTGTATATTGTATAATTGTGGATTGAAAACTACTCAACGCATTAGTGTAATATTTATATTTTATTACATATTATGGAACAATTATAATTGAAAGTATTAGTATTATATGCATCTATAATATACTTGAAAGACCTAAAAGGGAAGGGGTGAATTAGGTCTTTGGATAATTTTTGAAAACTATTTCTTTTTATAAATTGAGTTAGAAAAGATTATGATTACTTGTTTCAATGAGAGAATAATTAAATCAATGACAAAGCAATAGACAATCTACGCACAGTGAACACACAATTTATAGTGGTTCAATCTCTTCAAGATCTACGTTCACTACCTTGAGTCTACACTCAAGGATTTCAACCAATCTACTATATTGGTCAAGTTCAATAATTACATAAGAGGCTCACTACACAATGGTTTTACACCAACAACCTCTTTAGTAATTCTACACATAAGGCTCGCCCTACCAAAAGAATATTATATCTACAAACAACATTGAATCAAAATTTCAAGGATCACCTTTACCTAAAGAATTTTATGTTTACAAGACAACCTTGTAATGAGCTAGTAGAAAACAGAGTTAAATGAAGAATGGATGAGATGTTACCACTTCTTGGTAGATGGTTACACAATATAGCACCACTTCACTTTGTTGTCTTTGGAATCTTGAATGATCACTTGTACGCACAAGACAAAATAGAGCTTTGATGTTTGCTAAAGATATTTGAATGTTAGGATTTCTCAGGGATTCAAAACTTACAAAAAATTCTTGAGTTTATAACTTTTATAAAATTCAAAAATTAATTTTAACTATCATAAAACGGCCAGTTTCAGAAAATTCAGACGACCCAATTTTTCTTGTGCGTCCGAACTATAGTCTGAATTTTACTGTTACATGTTGTCTGGAAAAATTTGCACGATCGAATTTTGTCCAGTACATCCGAACTTGCATCTGAATTTCTCTGGAAAAACAGTAACCATGCTGGCAGGGAAAATTTGGACTACTGAATTTTTTCCCTTGCATCCGAACTTGCGTCCGAATTTCTCTGGCAGCACAGTAGCCATTTTTAAAGTTTAGTGTTGAAACTTTATAAAATCAATTGAAATTCAACTTCAATAAGTTTGAAAACATTTTGTATGAATAGATAAGTTATTTAGACACTTTTAAATTCAAGAATCATTATCAAAATTCTTTGATCATAAAAAGTTTACTGAAAATCATTTAAGACTCAAAAACACACCTATTAATCAAAAGTTTATACAAAGCCATTTAAGATTCAAAAACAAGTTTTGTGCTCTCTTATGCATTCAACAGATTCCAAAACAAGCAAATGTAGGGTTTACAAAAGATATACCTATTAAACACATGTGACCTACAATTCATGTCCTCAAAGCCTTCAATCATTTTGAGAACAAACTCTTCAATCTTCAATCACTTTGACATATTGGAGTTGTTCTTGCATTTTAGCTTCAAGGCAATGAGACTTTATACTTCTTAATCCAACAATCGTATCACGCAAATGACATAAAGATTAGTCCTTATCAATATTTGTCATTAATCAAAACTTAATCATAACCTCATAATTTGCCCTTAGAGCTAACAATACTTCTATGTGTCCTATATAAAAGGCTCGAAATAGTTAATAAATAAGTTATATCAAAACATGTATTGTAAGTTATGTATTAGTTTTTTTACATTTCTTACAAACTATATACGCATTAACAATATATGATAATATACATTACGCATGCACTGCACGTGGTCTATGTTTAATGAAATAAAACATTTAAGAACACCAAGATGCATGACTCACAATTTCAACATGGAGCAACTATAAAATTAAAAAAAAGTATCAAAACAAAAGGAAAAAAATTCCGTCACAAATCCGTTGTAATTTTATGACGCATTTGCAAAGGATAAAATATTAATATTTTTTGTTTCTTTTTTACAAAAAACTGTTGTAAGTTTCTTGTAATTTTGCTGTGGATTTGCGACGGATAAAATGATAATATTTTTTATATATTTTCTCCAAAAATCCGTTGTAGATTATTTGATTTATTTTCTTCAAAAATTTTCTGCAAATCCATTAAAAGATTGCGAAGAATTTGTGACAGGTTAAATAATAATATTTTTGGTTTATTTTTTGCAAAGTTTCGTCACAAATTCATTGCAAATTTGTGACGGATATAAAGAATTTTATTTATTTATTTTCTCTAAAAATTCATCACAATTTGCAATAGATAAAAATAATTTTTTGTTAATTTTCTTCAAAATTCCATCGCAAATATATTGTCAAATTGTAACGGATTTGTGACAAATGATATAATCTATTTATTATTTATTATTTTTCTTTTTCGGTTTGCAAATTCTTAGAATATACCTACAGATTTGTGACAGAAAACATAATATATATATATATGTATTTTTTATTTTTTCACCTTTTCGTTCGCAAAGCTGTAGCAAGATAGCTATAGATTTACCAAAATATTTTCGTTACTTTTTTATTTTTTGTATTGATCCCTTTCAAATATGTCACAATATTGCAATAGACAATCTGTTGCAAAATTTTTGTCACAAAAATTGTATTTTCTTGTAGTGTACAAGACCTTATTGAAAGCATTGACATGAGCAGCTATCAATGGGGGAATCCTAGACCGAAAGCAAGGCTAGTGGAGTATACAATATAGATATGATAATGGCTTTGGAGGCTAAGTTTGATGCCCTAAACAGGAAGATTGAGAGCTTGAGTTTGTCACCTCAAACCTCCCAAGTGATGGTAGCTTGAGCCTTTTGCAGAGGTGGTCACCGAAATCATGAGTGTCAAACCATAGGAACTTCCAATGCATCGTCGTCAGAGCATGTGGATTATGTTGGAGGAGGAAAGTAACCCAACAATCCCTATTGCAATACTTATAATCTGGGGTGGCGAAATCATCGAAACTTTTCCTGGAGCATTCAAGGGCAACAAAGACTGATATATCCTTTTGGCTTCATAGCTTCATCAAGTTCTCAACCCCAAGCATTTCTTCCTTACCAACATCAACCTCCTCAACAACTGGTGAAGTCTAGCCTTAAAGATTAAATGGTAAAGTTTGCAGCGGCTACCGAAACTAGGTTTCAAACTCAAGAGATGCGGTTTCAAGGTATTGAAGCCACTCTAAGGAACCAAGACGACTCAATACATAACTTGGAGAATCAAATAGGCCAATTGACAAAGCTCATGTTGGAAAGACAAATGGGAAGTTTACATAGCAATACAGAGCCCAATTCGAGAGACCATGTGAATATGTTGACTTTGGGAAGTGGGAATAAATTGAAGTTTCGGAGTGCAATGTGAAGTCCCAAGGCATGGGGTGAAGCGGAAATCAAGTTGAAGAAACAATTCTTGAGAAGAAGGAAGAGCATAAGAAAAAGGCACACTAAAAGAAAACAAGGAATTAGAAACCTACAATTCGGATTCAAATCGGTTGTAAAATCGCAATTTGAAACCGATTTGAAACTGACACTAGTCAGTTTCAATATAATCGGTCGTGGCCCGAATTTGAAACCAAAAAATTCGGTTTCAAATTTGAAATCGACATTTTAAAACCGAATCGGTTTCAAAATTGATCTGGAAACCAATTCTTTCACCAAAAATAGAAATCGACCCAGAAACCGATTAGAAATCACAACCTTTACACTTGCAATAGGTTTGAAACCGATTTGAAATCGGGTTGAAAAATAATTATATTGTTCAAAATTTCTTAGAAACTGATTTGAAACTGAAAATTTATTTTTAATTTTAAATTAGAAATCGACTTGAGATCGAATATATAAAAATGTATTTTTTATTTTTGATTTAGAACTGATTTGAAACCGATAAATAAGAAAATTAAAAATTTAAATATATTTTTAGAAACTGCTTTGAAACTTATCCGTAAAAAAATTAATTTTTTCATTATTAGAGACGATATAAATTATAATTTTTTTTAATTCAGCAACCGATTTGAAACCACCACTTAATAAGTTTTTTTATTTTGTAGATACCCAATTGAAACTAATAGTTTAAAATATAAAATTTTGATTTAGAAACCGATTTGAAACCAAATTTAAAATAATTTTAAAATTATTTTGTCATCAGAAACCGGATTGAAACCGTATTTTTAAAATATAAGTTTTTTAATGTAGAAACTGATTTTTTTATTTTTTATTTTTAGAAAACGAATTTTAGAATATAAATGTTTTAATTAGAGACCGATTTGAAACTGTTTTTAAATAATTTTAATTTTTTTAATTTTTAAAAACGATTGCAACCGAATTTTAAAATATAATTTTTAATTGTAGAAACCGATTTGAAACTGAAATTTTAAAATTAAATTTTGTATAATTTTTTAAAGAAGTTTGCTTTTAAAAATAATTAGAAATTGATTTGTTGGTTTCTAATCAGTTTCAAAGATTTTTAATTAAAAAATTTAGAATTTCTTCATATTTAGAAACTGATTTTTGTGGTTTGTATTCTGTTTCTAAAAAGAAACTGATTTCTTTTTATTTAGAAACCACAAAAATCAGTTTCTAAATAAAAAAAATTAGAATTTCTTTTTATTTAGAAACTGGTTTTTGTGGTTTGTATTCTGTTTCTATATATTGCAAATTTTAAAACGAAATATTCTAAATTTTTTACTGCCCCCTGCAAATTATAAAAACACCCAAATGAAGACCATCAACAAGCCAAAATTAATTCAACCAAACTAAAATAAATACACTTCATAATAAAACTAAATATCAACATCAATATCAATCAATTGAAAATAAAACTCTAAATATAGTAAAATAAAAATAACAGTAAAAGTGATCCTAAGTCTTCGGAGCAGTTGGACTGGATGTTGTGTCATGTTTGTTGTCTTCATCTTCATCATCTGAAGAAGTCATGAGGCATAGGAAAGTCGAACCCAAGCTGTGCAAATATCTTTTGTTGCGCCTCATACATTTTGGTCATCTTCTTCTCCATCTTCGTCATCCTCGACGTCATTTTATCCTCCAATTCGGCGCAAACTTTAGCTTTTATACTCTCTCTCATTGATTGCAAAGTCGATGATGATGTCCCATGAATGCATGTACCACTGCCTGAACCTTAACTCTTCCTTGAGGCGAAGGGACTTTGATCCCAGACCATAAATATGGCTTTTCTTGAATCCATCAGTTGCCTTGACCATCAGCGTCAACTCATCAGGTATGCTGCCACCGCTCTCAGTAGCAGTTTGAGAGACCTGAGTCATAAGATTCTTGAAATTTAACTGTAAAGTTTTTAATGATACAATAAATAAAATTAGATATATAAAGCAAACAACCTATTAGAAGAACAGAAATATCAAAGTAAAACTCAAACATTTTTTTTTGAGTATTTGAGTTATACAAAGTTAAGGTAGAGAACTTATAAAATTATTAGATGTCACAAAAGGACTAAAAAGCTTACCCAATAATTCTCACTACGGGCATCAACAAATTGGGCTTTCTTTGGGACGTTCTGAACTTTTTTGTGTATGGAGCCAGCAATCAGAGAGCTTGAAATTGTCCCCTAACTCCTTTCCCTACCCATTAATTTTACAAAAAACATAGAATATAAGAAACACAATTCTAACAAATCATATACATAATATTTAACACTAATGGGAAAAAACTAACCAATGTCTTCTCATGCTCTTGAAAAGAAATTGAACTGCCGGTATGGCATCCACCACCTTGTCCATCGAGTCCCTCCTTTCTATTCTTTCTCCCTGTGTCAGACTTTTTCTTGAACTCATTAGACTACCAAAACTCGTAAAACCATAATTACGCAGCCTTCGGCATCCACTCCGGCCTTTGATTATTTTTTCTTACATTGCATAGGATGTCTTTCATCCACCTTGCACACCAGATACTCCAAGCTCTGCGAATAGCGCCATCATGCTCTGGATCCCACCTATACAGCTTCTGTAAATTGGAGAAAAAATCAACTTTCAATGTCCGACAAATCTTATTGAATATTATTACCTAAATTATGGTAACATAAGATTAACTTACTCGAAATTCTCCAAACCAAAGCTCAAGCACATGTGGTGTGACCTTGCCAAAGCTGCTGTAAGGGCCAAAAAACATCCTCTGAAAAATATTAGTAATGCTTCCTACATAGACGGATTGGTCACTAAATCTGAAAAACGAAACTAACAACGATTTAGCGTACACTATTAAAGAATTTTCGATACTATACTATCATAATTCATTTACCCTGTTAACATACACTAGTAAAAAATTAAACATGTAATAAACATATAATTGTATTCATCTTATGTATGACCCTCTGGATAAATCAATGCACTGGAGTCTCCAACAGCAGCTGAGCTGGAAGTAGATGGAGGAACACTACTCAAGCATCGTCCATCTCCTCTTGATACGCGTTACCAAAAATGGGCACATCCATAGTTCGAGACTTAGATCTACAAACAGCCCACCAGTCTTTTCTAGGCCTTTTACTACTCGGATAGGGTGTGAAATAAACATGTTCTGCTTGGTAAGTGAATATAAATGGGTAGAAGCTATGATATCTCCTTCTGTGGTTGATTTCAACAATTTTGTACTTTGAGTGCGTCTTAACACCACGATTTTCCACATTGTCAAACCAATCACATAGAAACAATACCCATTTCTTTTGCCTTTTCAATAGCCCAATCCACAAACCGATTTACCTTGTTAACAAAATCTTCTGATAACCCTTTTCCACCTGGGGCTTTCCTGATATACATCCACTAAAGATCTTCCATTCTAAAGACAATGAAAAAAGCAGGAGAAAAGTTTGAATCACCATAATTTCTTATGGTTATGAGTCCTGCTCACACCTTGAAGGTACAAGAAGCATGTAAGATGGTGAAGACAAAAGAGTTGCCTAGAAAATTACTTTAGGCATGGTTTGATTTTGGTGGAATATGAAAATAAATCATGAGAGAAAGTAAACCTAGAATTTTTTCCATTTATGTAATTTAGTTAAGATGAAAAGTGGGAGGGTTGGAAATTAAGAAGGATACCCATGATGAATAAGAGTTGGGCCTCAATTTTATTGTCAAATATATATTAAAATGTCTATTTTTAAAAAAATCTGTTGCCACTCACACCCCACATTTTCTGTCTTTAAATGCAAATCAAGACTTCAACTTGTGGAAATCTTTGTATCCTATTGCTAGAAGGGTAAATGGTGAATATGTAGCAAAGCCGAAATATTGTCAAATATCATGATAATAAATGCTTCTTTACTTCCCAGATTTGCTTAAGGGTTTTAAGCATTGCTGCAACACTTGCATAGACCAGTACCTTATTTTCACTAGCAAGCAAATTGTTCAGTAATTTTGGAATAGTTGTTGATGCATGCTATAACTATTCTTCTGTATACAGGTATTACAATCCTCCCCAATTACTACAATTCAAATTCATCCCAAGAAACAAAAAGAAAAAATGTAACAACCGGGAGAAAGTTCTGCAATTTCCATTATCCAAAAAAAAAAAAAACAGCTACATTCTAAGCTTAACAACACCATGATTTTGCCCAGTTACTGCAATTCAAACTCATCCCAAGAAAAACAAAAAAAGTAAAATGCAACAACCGAAGAAACCTCTGAAATTCACATTATAAAAAAAAAAGCAGCTAAATTTAAACCTCAACAACACCACGATTTCCCAACTATTGCAGTTCAAATTCATCCCAAGAAAAAATGGATAGAAAAAATGCAACAACCGGTTGTTCATTTTTTGATAGAAAAAAATGCAACAACCGGTAACAACCGGTTGTCGCATTTCAAACAACTAACAGAAGAAAATTCAACTTTTATCTTCAAACTAAAATGACGAATTAAAAAAGATAAACTCTTTACAAAGCTCAACAACACAACCATACATAGTAACGACAATTCCAATTCATCAAAAAAAAAAAAAACTTGCAACACCACTGCACATTCGGCAACTGAATAACAGTGGGAAAATCAAACATCTAAACGAAACTTAAAATAACGGATCCACACCTAGTTTGAAGACCCAACAACAACAACACTCTCCTACTCTAGCAGATTTCAGATTTGCACAGCAACCATCCCAAAGTGCTGCCTTCAAGATTACAGATTTCGGCCTTGAAAAACTCATTTGTTAGATGCTAAACAGCTCCTCCTTCAGCTGTAACAGTTGGAAAATGAAAAAAAATTGAGTGAAGATCGATTGAAGGGGAGGGAAATTACTGTAAAGAGGGAGAGGGTGAGGGCATAGACCTTCGGCCCATAATTTTGAAACGCAGGAGAGGGAGAAGATTGTACTGCGCTTGAACACTTCGAAATTTTTCTGAAAGTGAAGCGAAGGACGCATTACCAATACGCGTCCTTAGGAAAAATAAGGTCCAGCGCATTCTGGACTTGCGTTTTTCTAGTTATAAATAAGAAAATGCATTGCCGCAATGCGTTAAATAACTACTTCAAAAAAATTCTTAAAATGAATAAATAAATTAATATATATAATACTAACATCTATATTTACATAAATTAGTTATATTATTAATTGTATAATATGGATAGAGTAATATATAATATTTTATAATATTACTTAAAAACACAAAAGTAAAATATTGCAAGGGACTTAATGTTTATATGTTGCATATAATACGAAATTGTGCTAGTAATTTATTTATACTCTGAAAATTTATCAATTCTTGTTGTTAACTTATTATGTGGGTTTAGTTATTAGAGTAAATTCCTTATTGTATCTATCAACATAAAATTTTCTTTAGTGATTAATAACAATTCTTCATTGTAAACAACAAAATAAAACCTCTTCTCAATCTTTTAGGGATGTTGATTAGGGATTACTTCCTTAGGGTTAGATAATACTTGCATAATGATATAAATAAGTATTGATCAATACTTATCTTAGATATATATAATACTAAAGAAATATGATTAAAAAATAATTTGTGATAATGAATGTAGAAAGAGTACAATCTCATGTTATAAGCTCTAATTATGATTTACAAATTTTAATATTAAAATTTTGATTTGGAAACCGATTAGAAACCACATTGGGATAAGAAACCGTTTTACAACCAATTAGAAACCTATTAGAAACCGCTTTAGGGTTTAGAAACTGATTTGAAACCGATATAGGGTTTAGAAATCAATTTGTAACCGATTCATCTTCAAGTTAATTAATTTAAAAAATATTCAATTCTAAAACTGATTAGCAACCTATTAGAAACCGAGTTTAAATTGAAAAGAAAAGTTTTATTTAGAAACTGATTTGAAACCGAATTTAATATATACAAAATAAAAAATTGTGTTTTGGAACCGATTTCAAAATTCATCAAAACAATTCTTTAGAAACTGATTTGAAACCAATTACTTAATCTATTAAAAAATAAAAATAATTAAGCAACCGATTAGAAACTGATCTTTAATCTATAAAAAATAAAAGAAATTTATTTTGAAACCGATTAGAAACCGAACATACATTCATGAAATTGTAAAAATATTATTGATTTAGAAACCGATTTGAAACTGAAATCTTAATATATTCATACATATAAAATTTGAATTAGAAACCGATTAGAAAATGGAAGTTAAATTCATAAAAAATTTAAAATTTGATTTATAAACCGATTAGAAACCTATCCCAAAATTCATCAAAAATAAAAAAATTTCAGAAACTAAATTGAAACCGATTACTTAATCTATTAAAAAATAAAAATAATTTAGCAACCGATTAGAAACCGACTGTTAAAAAATTAAAAAATTATTTAGAAACTACGATGGATTAGCAACCGATAATAATTTTTTTTAATTCAATACATCAGTCGCTAATTCAGTGCAAAATTCATCGTTAATTCATTGCAAAATCCGCCGCTGATAGGTTAGCCTAAGACTTCGACCACTTTTTATTACAAACGCAAATCCGTCACTGATTGCGAGGGATATGAGTTTTTGTCACAATTAGCGACCGAGCCATCCATAGCTAGCATTGATTTAGCGACGGATTGATCTATCTCTAATCCCTATTTTTCTTGTAGTGTGAATTCTGTCAACCACAACACCCTTTCCTTTGTGAGGTGGATGAACACAAACATGTAAAGTGTCTTTAGTTGTTTTGTTGAAGAATCATAATTATGTACTTGAACAGAAATAATACACTTTAACATATGAGAACTATAATAGAAAAATAAAGTGTGCTGATGAACTCTCTTATATATAGCATGTGCTCTCATGAATTCTTGAATAACTCTATCAAGACATAGCTTAAGATGCCGAGGACTTTCTTCCCCTTTTTTCCACCGGTTTTTTCTTTGCTTTGAAGGCCAAATATATAGAATTATTAGAGAACAGTGACCTTCATTTTCACCAAGATTGATATCCCTAAATTGTAGCAACAGATCCCTAAATTGAACAATATCAATCTCCTTAATATTTGGTATTTGTTAGCCCTAAGGGCAGATCATGTAGATTTGACTAGTTTTGATTAATGACAAACACTGATATGGACTAATTGATATGTTACTTGTGTGATAGGATTGTTGGAGTTAAAAATGCTAAGGACAACTCTAATATGCTCGAAGATCAAGGATATAGAGCATGTCCTATGGAAAGAAGACTTTGAAGACTCTAGTGTAAGGTTACACTTGCTTAATAGGTATATTCTTGTAAACCCCACACTTGTTGTTGTGTGGAAAATATTGAATGCATAAGAGAGCACAAAACTTGTTTTTGAATCATAAATGGCTTTGAGAAAAAACTTAATGATCAAAATCTTTGGTAACAGTTTTTGAGTTTAAAAGAGTTTATATGATTTTATCTTTTAATATAAAATGATTTCAAACATTTTGAGATTGATTTTCAAATATTTTGACAAAATTTGGAAAGTTTGGATGCAAGTTCGGACGTCCAAACTGTGACATGGTTACTGTTTTTCCAGAGAAGTTCGGACGAAAGTTCGGACGCATGAGGCAAAGTTCGAACGTCCGGACAAAAGTCCAGAAAACATGTCACAGTGATGTTCAGACGAAAGTTCGGATGTCCGAACTTTCCTAAAACTAGCCGTTACTAGCATTTTATAGCTATTGAAACTGATTTTTGAAATCTATAAAAGCCATAAACTCCAGAATTTTTGTAAGTTTTGAATTACTGAGAAATCTTAACATTCTATATCATTTGCAAACATCAAAGCTCTCTTTTGTCTTGTGCTTTCAATTGATCATTCAAAATTCCAAAGACAACAAAGTGAAGTGGTGCTATATTGTGTAATCATCTACCAAGAAGTGGTAACCCTTTTATTCAATTGATCATTCATTTTATTCTGTTTTTCTACTTGCTCAATACAAGGTTATCTTGTGACATAAAATCCTTTTGGTAAGGCTGAGCCATAGACTATAATAATCAAGGTTGTAGTGTAAAACCCGTGTGTGGGTGAGCCTTGGATTAGATTGGTCTTTAGGTTGTCTTTAGATATAAAATTCTTGTGGAAGGGTGAGCCTTGTGTGTAGAATCGCAAAAGAGGTTGTGAGTGTAAAACTATTGTGTGGTGAGCCTTTTATGTAATTGTTGAACTTAAGCATATAGTAGATTGATTGAAATCCTTGAGTATAGACTCAAGGTAGTGGAGGTAGATCTTGAGGAGATCGAACCACTATAAATTGCTTGTGTTTATTGCACTTAGATTGTTTATTCCTTTATTATTGATTTAATTATTCTCATTGAAATAAGTAATCATAATCTGCTCCAACTCAGTTTATAAAAGGAAATAGTTTTTGAAAATTAGCCAAAGACCTAATTCACCACCCCCTCTTAGGTCTTTCAATTGGTATCAGAGCAAGGGCTTTTTTGTGTGGTTTTACAACCTAGAAGTTAAGATCTTATGGCTAATATTTCAAACTTACCTTATTTGGAAGGTTCTTCCACAAATAGACACCTCCTTTGTTTAATGGAATAAATTATACATTCTGGAAATCTAGAATTAAGATATATATTTATTCTATTAACTTTGATTTGTGGAATATTATTGAGAAAGGTCCTTATGTGCCAATAAAAATGAGAGCTGATGGAATTACTCAAGAGCCAAAGCACATAGACGAATTTGATGAGAATGATTCAAAGAAAATGACTTTGAATTATCAAGCTATGAAAATTTTAAGCTGTGCACTAAATGTAATTGAATATAAAAGAGTTAGTGGATGTGACACTGCCCATGATATGTGGAGATTACTTCAAGTGACACATGAAGGTACAAATCAAGTAAATGAGTCAAAGCTTGCTATGCTAGTAACGGATTATGAGCTATTCACCATGAAACAAGGTGAGAATATTAGTGATATGTTTACAAGATTTACTAACATTTTCAATGGTTTGAAAGCTTATGGGAAGAACTATACAATTGGAGAGCAAAATAGGAAAATATTGGATACTTTACCAAAATCTTGGCAACCGAAAACACTTGCTATTGAGGAATCAAAAGATTTAAAAACTCTTCCACTTGAAGAGCTCATTGGATCACTACTTACACATGAAATGAAGGTAAAAAGATTGAATGATATTGAAAATGAAGAGAAGGGAAGAAAAGGAGTTGTACTCAAAACTTCAAATCATTTTAGTGAACAAGAAGAATCATCAAGTTAAGAATATGGAAACAGTGGAGAAGAAGAGATAGCTATGGCTGTAAGAAAATTCAAGAGATTCTATAAAAATGAATTTCTCAAGAAAGGGAGAAAACCAACCAAGAAGAGTGGGCAGTCATCATCCTTCAAACCTCAGTGCTTTGAATGCAAAAGTACAGAACATCTTATTGATGATTGTCCTAAAGTTCTGGAAAGGGAAAGAGACAACAAATTCAAAAAGAAATCCACTAAGAAAGGAAAGGGACTGACTGGTATTTGGGATCAACAAGAAAGTGAAGATGACAGTGAAGGAAAAGCCAACATATGCTTCATGACAATTGATGATGAGGTACAATCTACCCATTCTATTTCTACTTACTATGATGATGATGTTGATACTAGTGATTTACTTGTTGAAATGTATGAAGAACTGAAAAAGGCTTCAAAAAGGAATAAGGAAATGAAGACCAAAACTAATGAGTTATTAAATGAGAATTCAAAGTTATGTTCTGAAAATGGAAGACTTCTTGAGACTATTAATTGCCTAAACATTGAAAAAGAAATTTTAAATGTAACTATTCAAAACATATCCCTTGAAAATAAAGATCTTTGTACAAAAATCATTTCTTTAGAAACAATGCTTAGTGATCATGAGATATTGAAAAAGAAAGTTAATGATCTTACATTATGCAATGAAAAATTTACAAATGGAAGGAAAAATTTAAATAAATTACTTGGTTATCAAAGATCTTCATATGCAAAAAATTGGTCTTGGTTACACTCTAAAAACTGCTTTGCTAAAGAAACTTTTAGTTCAATACCTCATACTTGTTGTACGTATTGTGGTAGGCATGGACACAAAGTATCAAAATGTTTTGTGAAAAGAAAAATAGAAAATTGTATTAAAACTATTTGGAGAGTCAAAGGAACTTTCACTAAACCCCTTGGACCCAAGAAAATGTGGGTACCAAAAGTCACTTTCTCAAATTTGGTGTAGGTTCGTTTTGCTTCAAGATCAAATGCCACTAAGTGGTTTCTTGACAGTGGCTATTCAAGACACATGACAGGAAATGCCTCACTTGTTAGTAAACTTCAAGCAACAAGTGAAGGTTTTGTCACATTTGGTGATAAGAAGAAGGGAAGAATACTTGGAATTGGTAATATTGGTAAAGGTTCTTTCCCTCTCATTAAGCAGGTTTTGCTCATTGATGGTTTGAAGTATAATCTACTTAGTATTAGCCAATTATATGATAACGGTTGCAAAGTTGAATTTAAATGTGATACTTGTACCATTCTTGATAGTGTAAGTAACAAGACTATTTTTGTTGCCAAACGAGTTGGAAATGTGTATGTACTATATCTTCATGAACTTGTTGCACATGATATTAAATGTCTTGCCATTCATGATAATGATGGATATCTATGGCATAGAATATTAGTTCATGTGAGTATGGACTTGTTGAACAAACTTTCATCACAAGAATTGGATAGGGGACTGCCTAAAATGAATTTTGACAAAACCAGTATTTGTGATGCTTGTCAATATGGAAAACAGTCAAAACATCCTTTAAACCAAATAAAATGGTTTCTACATCAAAACCTCTTGAACTTGTTCATATGGACTTATTTGGACCAATGAGAACACTAGTCTTGGTGGTAAAAGATATGCATATGTGATTGTTGATGAATTTTCAAGATTTACATGGGTAATTTTTCTAGCTCAAAAGGATGAAAATTTTCTTGAATTTGTTAAGTTTTTGAAAAAGGTTCAAATTTCTCTTGAGTGCAAATTGATATCCATTAGGAGTGACAATGGAAGAGAATTTTGTAATTAAGATTTTATAAAATTTTGTAATGAATATGGTATTACACATAATTTTTCAGCTGCCAAAACACCCAACAAAATGGTGTTGTTGAAAGGAAAAATAGAACTTTACAGGAGATGGCTAGATCAATGCTTTGTGAAAATAATTTGCCAAAATATTTTTTGGGCTGAAGCTGTAATACTGCTTGCTATGTAATGAATAGAGTTCTCTTAAGACCTTTCATACAAAAAATACTTTTTGAACTCCTATTTGATAAAACTCCTTCAAGTGTTTTATCTTAAATACTCATGACAATTTAGGAAAGTTTGATAAAAAATCAGATGAAGGTGTATTTTTTTGTTATTCATCAAATAAAAAGGCCTATAGATTTTATAATAAAAGAACATTGTGTGTTGGAGAAATTATTCATGTGACATTTGATGAATCTAACATTTATCTTGAAAGAAGAAATGAAGATGATGTAGATTCCTCAATAATGGATAATCAAACTCATCATCAAGCACCGACTTTGGAAGAACATGCCAAAGAAGAAGAAATAATAGAGCAAGAACAAGATGGCCAATCGAGCAATGATCAAGAACTTCCAAAGGATCTAAGATATGAAAGAGGTCATCCTAAGGAGCAAATCATTGGTGATGTCTCCCAATGAGTTAAAACAAAATGGTACTTCATTGACAACTTTGCCCTATTATCTCATATTGAGCATAAAAATATTGATTATGCCTTGTGTGATGATTTTTGGATTATTGGTATGCAAGAAGAGCTAAATCAATTTGAAAGAAATAAAGTTTGGACTCTTGTTTCAAGACCTCTTGATCATTCCATAATTGGTACAAAATGGGTTTTTAGAAACAAATTAAATGAACAAGGAGAGGTTGTTAGAAATAAGGATAGACTTGTTGCTCAAGGATTCAATCAAGAAGAAGGCATTGATTAAGATGAAACTTTTGCTCCTGTAGCTGGACTTGAATCCATAAGAATACTTTTAGCTTATGCTTGTTTTAAAGGTTTTAAACTATTTCAAATGGATGTTAAAAGTACATTCCTAAATGGTTTTATTGAAGAAGAAGTTTATGTGGAACAACCACCTGGTTTTATTCATGAAAAGTTTCCTAACCATGTTTTCAAATTAACCAAAGCGTTATATGGACTGAAACAAGCCCTAGAGCTTGGTATGAAAGATTGAACATATTTCTTTTTCAAAAGGATTTTCAAAAGGAAAAGTTGACACAACATTATTTATAAAAACTTCTTGCACTAATGATCTCTTACTTTTGCAAATTTATGTTGATGATATTAGTTTTGGTGCTACTAATATATCTATTTGTGATGAGTTTGCCAAATTAATGCAAAATGAATTTGAAATATACATGATGGGAGAACTTAATTTCTTTCTTGGACTACAAATTAAGCAAACTAAGGATGGAGTCTTCATAAATTAAGCAAAGTACACCAGAGAACTTTCGAAAAGATTTGGAATGGATCAAGCAAAAGGGATAAGCACTCCAATGAGTTCATCAACTAAACTTGATAGAGATGAAAAAGGTAAAAATATTGATGAAAATGTATATAGAGGTATGATTGGAAGTTTACTTTACTTCACAACAAGTAGACCAGATATTATGTTTGATGTCTGCTTATGTGCTAGATTCTAATCTTGTCCTAAAGAGTCTCATTTAATTTCTGTCAAATGCATCTTTCGTTATTTGATTGATACACATGACTATGGTCTTTGGTTTTCAAAATCTTCATCTTTTGATCTTGTTGGATATTCGGATACTGATTTTGCTGGGTGGAGAGTTGAACGTAAAAGTAGTAGTGGTCATTGTCAATTTCTTGGTAGTTTTCTTGTGTCTTAGTATAGTAAAAACAAGCATGTGTGTCTTTGTCTAACAAACTTTCTCCAGAAAATTCTGGACAGAGAAGTTTGGACACATGATAGAAAGTTCAGACGTCTAAACTTTCTGAAACTGAAGAAACAGAGAAGTTCAGATGCATACCTGAAAATTCGATCGTCCGAACTTTGAGGTTACAGCAGTTTTAAAGAAACCAAACAACCGTTACTCATCTTAACTCTCTCTCTTTTCAAATTCCACTCTACCCATTTGAGTCGAAACCCAAATCGCTCTGCAATTTCACCATTTTCACATCAAACCACTTGGATTTTTGAGTTCCTAACCCTAAACACTTCTTAGAATTCATTGCATTTCATATAGAAAAACATCATGGTGAGAACTATGACAGCAAATGTTGAGAAAGGAAAAAGGAAAGCAAAGGAAGGAGATAGATGAATAATTCTCAATGAACCTAGAAGAATCAGAGTTCCTCAATCATCATATTGAGTTGACAGATTCGTCTCCATCAAAGATGCATCAGAATTTGAAGAATGGAGCAATAAATACATAAAGATCATTCTTGGAAACAAAGTGGATATTAACAAACTCACCAATATGGTTAATGTTCTGTCATTATTTGGTGATATTGGTTGGGGTAATTTGTTAATCATTGATGAAGAATTTTATCCTTCTCTCATATAAGAGTTTTATGCAAATCTTAAAGAAGAAAGAATTGAATAAGAAGGGGATAATGTAATTCAATGGTATTCTTCTAGAGTGTCAAGTAGACTTTGAATTCAATGATGCCTTAGTGAATAGAATTTGTGGAGTAAGTGATACTGGAACAAGGTATTTTTCTTTGGGACAACACTGTTATATTCATGAGTTATTCACTAATGAAAGATTTGAAGAGGCTTTTACATACAGTAGACAGTTTAGGTCCATTAAAGAAAGGGAAATCAAAGCTTTTGATGCTAGAGGAAGAGTTATGCATCATATGATAATAACCATGATTGTCCCTAATTTTGGACATAAATAATTTGTTGGAAATATACATATGGTGATTTTGCTTGCTTTGCATGAGCATAGAAGACTGAATTTTGGGTATACGGCATTGAAGCATATGTTTAGTACTAAAAAGGCAGCCAACAAAGCCTTACCGTATGGGAGACTTTTAACAAGAATTTTCAAACATTTTCAAGTCAAGCTTCCTGTTAGAGGACTAACTTTCAAAAGAGGACAAATTTATACCAATGACTCGCTTAGAAGGATGGAATTAACTCTTGATGAAGATGGTGTATGGAGAACTAAAAGAGAAACTCCTCCAAAAAGAGTAGAAGTTGAAGCAAGTGAGGAAACTGAGGAAGAAGAAGATGCAGCAAAAACGTGGGCAAGGAAAATGAAAACAAAGAGGATGCATGATTCATCAAGTGAGGGGGAGCAACCTCCCTCCAAGAGAAGACTTTTTGAGGAAGTACCTACTCATCAGTCACATCCTAATGTTGGAGCAGTTCCCAGTGGTGAAGGGATTATTAGAGGAGACACCAATGTTGCTAAGGCATTCCAAGAATCCTTGAACAATCACATCAACGAGATGGAGAAAATTTATAAGTTCTTTGAAACTTTTGCTCCTATGGTTCTTGGAAAATTAGATGGTCTAGAAGATAGAGTGAAGCACATTGAGAAACTATTGATGAGAAATAATCAAAGTGGTGACGGACCGTCTAGAACTCAAGAAGAAAAAGATGATGATAAGGGAGATGAGGAAGGCAAGAGCAAGGATGAAGATAAAAATGATGACAGAGATAGTGATGATGATGATCAAGGGAATGACAGCAAGCTGGAATTAGCCAAGAAGGAAGTCTGATCAAGAGCTGAAGTGACAACACCATCCAATCCAACATTCAGCCAAGGAAGAGTCAAGCATGTAGCAATCAAGAAGGGATCAAGAAAGGACTCTCCATCAACATCACAAGACTGAGCATCTCTTTAATCTTATCTCTATTTACTGCTTTTATTTACTTTTGATATGCTTAGTATCACTTATGAACAATGGATTACACAATTTCACTATTTTTCTATTTAAATTTCTGAACTTTATAACTGTTTAATGTGGCTTATGTAATAGTTGTGTGAAGCTCAATGATGAAACCTTAGTGTTGAGAGCTTCTTTTATTAATGATACTTTTATCAGCCCATGCTTAATTGCTACTATCAAAGGGGAGAAGAAGTTGATTTACAAAAATTTGCTAAAACTGGTAGTTACTATTTTTGTTGGTCCTAGTTGAATATACTAAACTGATAGTCTCATTTTCATTACCCCATCTTTGAGTGATGACAAAAGGGAGAGAAAGAATCAAGAATGATGACTGCAATGTGATGTGTGTGTGTTATGCTTGTGCTAATGTGATGTGTCTATGTTTGTGCTAAGTTGTAATATAATGTGTAATGTGGAAATATATTTGTTCTAAGTTGTGAAATAATGTGTAATGTGAAAATACTTGCATTTGGCTGCACTTGGAATTTCAATTGAAATTGGTTGTTTTATGAGATTTTAAATATGGTTAAGTTGAGATTTTAAATATGTTGTTCAAATTGATTCAAATGTGTTTTAATCTCTTCTACTATGTTCGAACAACCTTAGGAAAGCTTATTTTAAAAAATTGAAGCTTTTATTTAACATATTTTACAGTTCAGACTTGACATGTCAGAATTCGGATGCACAGTATCTCAAGTCCAAACTTGTTGAAAAATGAGCACAATCTAAGAGAGAGCATTGTTAATCTTTTCTGACCTTTAATACCTCTCTTAGAAGTTTCTTAATGCTTAAATGCTATATCTTCAATCCTAGTTGCTGGAAGGAAGGAGGCAAAAGGAGGTTGGTTGGGTCATAGACTCATATTGAGCCATTTAAATATCAAAGTGCTAAATTGGTTATTATTTATCTTTGACATCAATGCTTCTTTATACTACATTGTTTAAATCCATCACATATTGCATCAAACTTTGTCATCATCAAAAGGGAGAGATTATTAGCCCTAAGGGCAAATCATGTAGATTTGATTAGTTTTGATTAATGACAAACACTGATATGGACTAATTAATATGTTACTTGTGATAGGATTGTTGGATTAAGAAACAAAGAGTTACCATTGCCTTGGAGTTAAAAATGCTAAGAACAACTCTAATACGCTCAAAGATCAAGGATATAGAGCATGTCGTATGGAAAGAAGACTTTGAAGACTCTAGTATAGGGTTATACTTGCTTAATAGGTATATTCTTGTAAACCCTACACTTGTTGTTGTGTCGAATCTATTGAATGTATAAGAGTGGAATCTACACTTGTTGTTCTTGTAAACCCTACACTTGTTTTTTGAATCATAAATGGCTTTGAGTAAAAACTTAATGATCAAATGCTTTGGTAACGATTTTTGAGTTTAAAAGAGTTTATATGATTTATCTTTTAATATAAAATGATTTCAAACATTTTGAGATTGATTTTCAAATGTTTTGACAAAATTTGGAAAGTTCGGACGTCCAAATTGTGACATAGTTACTGTTTTTCCAGCGAAGTTCGGACGAAAGTTCGGACGAAAGTTCGGACGCATGAGGCAAAGTTTGGACGTCCGAACTTTTCCAAACAACATGTCACAGTGATGTTTGGACGAATGTTCGGATGCAGAGGAGCAAGTTCGGACGTCCGATATTTCCCAAAACTAGTCATTTTATAGCTGTTGAAACTAATTTTTGTAAGTTTTGAATTACTGAGAAATCTTTACATTCTAAATCATTTGCAAACATTAAAGCTCTCTTTTGTCTTGTGCTTTCAATTGATCATTTAAGATTCCAAAGACAATAAAGTGAAGTGGTGCTATATTGTGTAATCATCTACCAAGATGTGGTAACCCTTTTATTCAATTGATCATTCATTTTATTATGTTTTTCTACTTGCTCAATACAAGGATATCTTGTAACGTAAAATCCTTTTGGTAAGGGTGAGCCATAGACTAGAGTAATCAAGGTTGTAGTGTAAAATTCGTGTGTAGGTGAGCCTTGGATTAGATTAGTCTTTAGGTTGTCTTTAGATATAAAATCCTTGTAGAAGGGTAAGCCTTGTTTGTAGAATTGCAAAAGAAGTTGTGAGTGTAAAACCATTGTGTGGTGAGCCTCTTATGTAATTGTTGAACTTAAGCGTATAGTAGATTGATTGAAATCCTTGAGTGTAGACTCAAGGTAGTGGAGGTAAATCTTGAGGAGATTGAACCACTATAAATTACTTATGTTCATTGCACTTAGATTGTTTATTGCTTTGTTATTGATTTAATTATTCTCATCGAAATAAGTAATCATAATCTGCTCCAACTCAGTTTATAAAACGAAATAGTTTTTGAAAATTTGCAAAAGACCTAATTCACCCCCTCCTCTTAGGTCTTTTAGTATTGATAGATTACCATGAGATCCACCAAATCTTCTAATTATGTTCTTCAAAAGATACCAAATATCTTGTTCTTGCCATAATTGAGCTTTACTCAAACAATGACAGCTTCTATATTGAGTCCTCAATGCCATGAAATCCTTCTAGACTAATAACATCATATCAGAAACCTCCTTGCCAAGAAAATGTCGTAACAGTAGTTTTGACATATTAAAATGTGTGGTCAGAGTTAGTGGTGGAGCTTAATTAAAGAGAACTTTTACTGGAATTAAAATTTAAGCAGCGCTATCTATGCTTAAAATGGAAACAGGACCATCCATACTTCTTGGTATAATATTCTTTAGAGAGATACTTCAACTCATTCCTTCTCTTAATCTAATCAACCGGTGGCATGAAGCGTTAGACATGCAAAGTTTCTGGGAATAGTAACTTCATTTGCGAGCTGGCTTTGGTTTTTGAGAAAAGTCCATTCAAGAAATTAAAGAATTTCCTTAAGAATCATGCTGCAATGCTCCTAACAGTTCCTTTTTGAGCATGAGACTAATTGGTTGCTTCATTTATTTGGTTGTATAAGCATTTTCTGCATGTCCGGATTAAGAGTCAGTTATAGCTCTTTCTCAGGAATTTCGGTGTTTAGGTGGTGGAGTAATTGTTGCATTGGGAGTTTGAAGTTCATATTAAGTTGATGATGCAAGGAAGAAAGCAAGAAAACACATCCAGAAGATTTTCGTGAACTGCAATTCATGGCTTCTTTAGAACCTTAATTAACCAATGGCTAATTACATTAATTGTTATGCTCTTTGAGATAATTGAATATATGATTGTCACTTTATGATAGTTTTATCAATCTTGTTAATTTATGGAAAAAATTTAGTAGATAATTAGTTGTTCGCGTCTTTTTCCTCGATCTTCCTTTCACAAGAAACCAACTTCTTTTGTCAGCTATGGCTCCATGGTCTAGAAGAAGGAAAAGCAACACAAATGTGACTTATCTGTGGGCAGCTGCACGTGAACATTTGAAAATCTGAACAAGTACGGAAAAGATAATTTGAGCAAATGTGCCTTTATTGTGTTTCAGTTTCACTCTTCAAATACAACTTTTGTTCATTACTAATCATGTCCACGTCAATAATTCTACTTGCATCTTTTGATAATAAGCAAGAACCTGATGTAATATGTTGCTACTCAGATACTTCTCTAATCAGCTCTTCTATGCTGTGAGGAATCCATAATACAACTCCATTTCCTCTTGAATCTTTAGGTTCGATCTAAAGGTTGAAAGAAAAAGACTGCATTTTCGCCGGTGCATTGTATCTGTCACCAACAAGAGAAGATTGTGTTAAAGTGATTGAACAATGAAGCACTTGGAGAACACAATGGAGCCTTAATCATGAAAATATAGCAGAAGATTGCCTGTTGACCATGATATCCAAGGTAGCCATTGTAATGTTGACACTTCAGACGATGATGATTAGAATTTCATTAATTTGCCTTTTGGAGCTGTTTTGAGAACATCAAAGTTGGTTTTAGTTGCGAACATAATGATAGTTAATTTGCTATGACGATTATTTTGGATGTTTGATAGGTCTCTTAGCAAGAGAATGATTATCTTGATGTTAATAGGCTTTTTAACTTGTTATAATTGTTATTTTGGATGTTGCCTTGTTCTTCTATTGGTTAGTTTATTTGTATTGTGATTAATTATTTATACACAGAGAATGAAATTTAAAAAAGAATTTAAGAAAAATTATTTCGCCTTAGAGAGTCTAGATATGAAAATTTTCGTCTCTATACATTTCGGTGTCCAAGATAGAGACCAACACTACATCCATATTGGTCGCAATCTGATCTCTAAAAGTAGAAACACCATATACCTTGGTCTCAATTCGTTCTCCGTACAATTATGAAATCCAGTCAAATTCACCCCCTCACATTTTTTTTTGATGAATCACCGTTTCACAATTCATCCCGCAGTTACAGACGGCACAGAGTCTATATTCTTCGTCTCTATTTGGCGACCAAACTATTCTAGTTTGGACTCAAAATGTAGTGACTAGCTATCATGAAATTCTCATCTCCAAACAATATTTGAGTTTAAGTATTAACTTTTACTTTAGAAATGAAAATTTTTCATGAGAGAGGCAGATATTTCCATCCCTAAAAGTTGAGATAGACTACTTTTTTTCATCTCTAAATATTTAGAAATGCCCTTTTCGGAGATAGAAATATTTTCATCTTAATTTAGAGGCAGAATTTGAATATCTAGAGACGAATTTCATGCAACTCTAAATAGTTGCTTTCCCGCGCGTAGTGGTCCCCTTTTGGAACTTAAACAGCGAATATCTTGGCGCTTTCGATCCGGCCATTATGCGGACTCGAGGCTCCATGCCTGAGGTAATAAAAATTAGAGGTCAGCCCCTTTTTCTTTTATATATAAAAAGAAGTTAAATGTATAGATATTATTGATGGTTCCGCATGTGCAATTATAACTCTACACCATAATTTCACAAAAGTAGCACACAATATGGCAAATACACTTATTTGTTAAATGATAATGTAATGACAAACTCACATGGTGCCAAATTCAAAGGTTGTAATTAAGTACTACTATTCACTTTAATTCTATTGTTTAATTTATCAAATTGATTGAAAGATAAAATAAAAAAATTAATTAAGAATTATAACTCTTCTACTTTAAATTACCCCTAACACTCTATCTTGTTTTGAACATTTTAAAAGAGAATGGTATACTTGAATGAGAATCCCTCTAAATTTACCTATCTCAACATTTTAACACTCTATCTTTGTTAATTGATTTTTTAAATTATGTCTCTCTTTATCTATGGTTATAAGTTTCATACTCTTAGGTGAATTAGTTGGAATATCTTTTTAACCAAAACCTCTAAAAATACTTTTAGATTATTTATTCCTTAGTAGATTTATTTAATTTTCAAAAGGATATTGCAACTCTATCTCTAGTTACTCAATTCATCTCTATTGTTTGTGTTTGCTCCCTTCCCAATCTTCCTTTCTCAATTCCAAGTAAAAGATCACAATTGAATCAATCAGCTAGCATAATCAATTCAAGCAATCAAAGCCCACAAGCGTACATAAGAAATAAAGTATTACTCAATCAAGACGCCAAAGTCTTCGTATAGGTAACATCTAGGGTTCAACCCATCCATATACAAGATAAATTTAATTCATAATCATAGTTACAAGAATGAATCAAACAAGATATAAGTAAGAAAAGAAAGAATTCTCATTCTCATGTCCTCAATCTTCACTCTCTCTGCTTGATATCCTTCTATTCTTGCTTGAGACATTGAGACCTTGAGTTTCAATCTCCTTGGTGGGGCTCCCCTTCCTTTAAAGATTTGACTTTCTTCACAAGATTGGGAGCTAGGATTTTGGAGTTTTTCTTATAAAAATCACTTTCTCTCAAGCTCCAAACCCTGTCTTGTTTAGTCTCCTTAAAAAAATTATATATATATATATATATATATATATATATATATATATATATATATATGGAACAAAAGGAGCAGGAAAGCTAATTTTTTTATTTGCTATCTACGAACTAACAAGCGGTGCTGTCTAGATACAATTTCTCCATGGTATGCACATTTTTTTAAAGAAAAAACCTTACTAGGACAATCGGTCAATTCAAAGCATGAAAGTAGAGAAATATGGTTTTGCTGTCTTCATAAAACTTGTAGAGATTAATTTTAACTTTTAAAGTACTTGAATCGTCTTAAATGAATTTCTAAAAGTCAAAATAGTATAAATTTTTTAAACGGTGTCAAAACCAAAATGTCATTAAAAAATGTAAAGAATATTAGTTTTAAAAAGGATTAATTTTTTTTTCTTTTGATAGATAATTACACGGGGAAGGGAAGAGACATACCACATGGACAGCCGGACGCAGCGGAGCACAGAGGAGAAAGAGAGGTAAGATCAAGAGGGACCCACACTCTCACACCATCTAGGCAATTGATGACTGGAAGGGGAGGTGTTAAAAAGGACTAATTAATACTTAAGAGTCAAAGCCATCTTAATATTAGTGAAAAGTATATAAAAAATATGTTAAATCAAAGATATTAATTTAATTATATTAACTTTCTCAACCACTGTGACAGAAGTAGGCCTTCTTTTTCGCATGGAGGAAGTAAATAAATTTTTTACAAATCAAGTGGGGGACGTAAAGCTATACCTTCTCATGCAAGTGGAAACATATTGACTTTAACAAAAGATGAACGATCCGCGATACAGGGAAAGGAAAACAAGCAAATGGAGAGCAAAAATTACAAAATACTCCTAAGCACTGTCCAGACTAGGAAGAGACAGCCTATCGAGATTTAAAAAAAAAAAAAAAAAGCTCTGACTGCTCCCAGTTCGGCTCCGGTGTTGCAAGAGACAGCCTATCGAGATTAAAAAAAAAAAAAAAAGCTCTGACTCCTCCCAGTTCGGTTCCAGCATTGGACAGTGCTTAAAAAAGAACGTGCAATATCACATATTAATCGTTAAATTAGATAGACGATCTAATCAAATAATAAAATTAATTTTATAAAAAATTTTTAATTTTTTTTATCTATTTAAGTTATTAAATTATTTTTCTTAATTTAATGACTATAATTCAGTACAACATTACCTGCAAGAAGAGCGTGCAACAACGTAGGCAAAGTGGACTGCTCCACGCAACTTAGGAAAGCAATTAAAAAGACAGGAAGCACACCTAGATACTATTACTTGTCTGTTGATGGTTTCCAGTATGCATGAATACAAAAGTGAATCAAAATTATCTAAGAAATTAGCTTATCAGTAGTCGAATAATAATTGAATATATAATTGAATGATATAATATATGTCATTGGAAACTGAAACTGTTATAGTCTTCGTCGCAGCCCTATTGCTCCAATCTCGCACGTGGCTGATCTACTGTACGTGATTGGGATACAGCTGCGGATGCCAAGCCATGATGAAGCTATGGATTTAGAAACAAATTGAATAAAGTTTAATTTTCAAAATTTTATTTTAAACTTTATAAAAAATTGTTATTTAAAGAAGGGTTAATTATATTTATATCCATGATGTTTAATAAAATTACATCTTCCCTTTAATCGAACAAATATTTAACAAATTCACTCTTATTTTTTCCATTCGTTAATTAAATAACAAACATCAATATCTAAAAAGTTAAAACCCAAAAATGCCCTTCTTCTGGAAGTCATCCTCCCCATTCAAACCACTCAAGGGTAGGGCGAGACTTTGCGTCGTTCCAATGCTTGGAAAATCGGAGATTGAGACTAGTTAATTTCCGTACCAAACTATCTATTTCATTAACAGTGACAATGCAAGCTGCAACCATATCAACAAATCCACTGTAATCATCCATACAGGAAGCAAGGCTTCTTCGGCTCCACCATTTTGCCATTGCTTTCTCTAATGCATTCTCAACTGTAATGGATTACTTCTCCAACACCTCATTCATCTCCCGTAATCGGCAGCCAAGATGCATCGGTGCCCATGAACAATAATGACATACCACAGTATATTCAACTAACTATTTTATCCCTATTCTTTTTTATCATTTTCTACAAGATATCCCTTTAGCCATCACCGACAACAATAGCTACTAGTTATTCCTTGTCATGACCGAATCATAATCTTTTGAGTAATTGTGTTGACACAAACCCATAAAAAACTATCCAAAATAGTTCATGTACCAATAAACTGGGTTTTCTTTTACAAACAAAATTAGGTATATTTTCACAAGAAAATTGGTTTCAGTATTATGATCAATTTGGAGGCAGAATTCAAAATCAATCTTGTTGATTGTGAGAAGGAATTTTTGGGCTTTCTAAATTAAAACAAATTTTAGGAAGAGAGAATACGGATTTAACAACAAGATAAGAAAAAGAGGAGAGAATATGACACCATATATAGTATGAATAGTGTTAATGGAGGAAGAGAAAAGAAACCGAAGTAGATGGGCAACGAGAGCTTGGGAAGAGCAAAAAGAGCAAAAGAGTTTTTTCACACGTTGGGAAAGAGGAGAAGAAAAAGGAGGAGCAAGATTTGGAGTTGGATTGGGATGTCGATTCATGCTGCCAGCGGTGGTGGTGATAAATCTGCTAACTTCATTTTTATTTTAATGATTTTAAAAATTTAAGGATAAAACGGTCACTTCATTAGTCTCTTAGTGTTTATTAACATAGACTTCAGTCAAGGGAAAAAATGTAATTTTACTAAACATTAAAAATGTGTTTGTAGTTTGGATAAACCTCAAAGGAGATAAAAGTAATTAACTCTTTAAAGAATTGTAAGTCATAAAACTAAAGTTTTATATTAAGTGTCCACCTAGTGTCCAAATATATCCTTAGTAATGTACTGAGGGACTATAACTATGATTCCAATTCTATTTAAATTTGTAGTTTCCAGCTTCGACCTTCACAGTACGTTGTAAATTTCTTTGCGATTCTTCATCTCTTCCAGTGAACATATACTACAATTTCTATTGTGCAGCTATCATGGCCAGTGAAAACTTCAAGAATCAAACTGAACGCGATTCATTTGAGGCCTTAATTGATCAACTTCCTAAAGACAAGCACTGGGAAAGCGTTGACATGTATCAATGGAAAGGTTTCTGGTTTATACCTGCCATGCTCAAGGCCACGTTAGCCTTACCATCGCATTTTCATCTCCGGGATGAAGACGTTTTGCTGGCTTCTTCTATCAAAGTTGGCACCACCTGGCTCAAGGCCCTCTGCATAAGCATTATGCAATCAAGGCCAGGAGATGCTGTAGCTGTCAAAGATGAAGATCATCAAGACATTCTCACAAAGGTCAGCCCCCATATCCGTGTTCCCACCATCGAGTCCATGCTTTATGTTGATGATCCTTTTGCTATTCTCTCTAGCATGGCATCTCCAAGGCTACTTCATACTCATTTGCCCTACAGCCTCCTTTCGGATTCGATTAAGAGCTCAAACTGCAAGATTGTATACATAACCCGGAACCCCAAAGATACTTTTGTGTCTCTGTGGCATCATTCAAACAGCACTGTCGATGGAGTTCTCATCAAGAAGCCACTTTCTCTGGAAAAGGCCTTTGAACATTTCTGCAATGGAGTTTACATTCACGGGCCGTTCTTCGATCACGTTTTAGAATATTATCTGGAGAGTCTTAAAATGCCGAACAAGATACTGTTTCTGAGGTATGAGGAGCTGAAAAGTGATCCAAAAGGGCAGGTTAAAAAGCTTGCTGCATTTCTCGGTAGGCCTTTTGCTTTGGAAAACGAAGTCGATGAGGTTCTGGTAAAGTGCAGCTTAGAGAGGCTGAAAAATTTGGAGGTGAACAAAACAGGCAGAAATGCATATAATGGGCTGCCAAACAGTGTATTTTTCAGGCGAGGAATCACTGGGGATTCAAGAAACTACTTGACACCCGAGATGGAAGAGCGACTTGATGAAATCACCCGTAAGAAGTTTGAAGGAACTGGTCTTGACCTTTCTCTTGATGCGTGAAACTTTGAATTTGCAGAATTATGAATTTTCTAGATGAGAAAATGTTGAATAGTGAAGGTACCTATTGAAATAATAAATTTTGAAAATTTATTCGTTACTCCCTCAATTAGTATTTTTTTTGGATGTTCATACTTTCAGGTAGTTACGTAGCAGAAAATTCCATTTGCTAATTATAAAATCTTATAAAATCAAACAAGAAATATCAAAATAATGATAATGCGTTAACAAGTTAAAAATTAGATGAGGAAAATATTTTTTCTTTTGGAGAAAGATGAGAAAAAGACCTAGAGATGAACAAGAGAAATATTGGCTGCAATTGTTTTACAAAAACGAGATCTAGTTTTTAGGTGTTATGAAGAAGATGAAAAATAGAATGAAAATTTTATATTATGAAAAGGAATAATTATTAAACAACATTCAGTAATTAATTAATAGATTTAATAATGGTTAATTAAGATACATTGCAGATAAAAAAAAGAATCTTTGTTTATAAATTAAAAGACTAGCTTAGACACTCCCAAGAACATCATAACCTATGCATGGCCAGATTATTATAGAAAGTTGGTTGTCGCTGGTATTTGTCACCCTTCTGTACCTTACTCCATTTGTTTAAAAATATAAGGTTTTTGTCCATTTTTACATAAATTAAGGAAGAATAAAATAAAAGTTATTTAGAGAAAAATAATTTTTAAAATTCACAAAAGACAAACATTATGAGAAAAGATAAAGAAGTTAAAAGCACTTATATTTTGAAATAGAGAGACTAAAATATTTTGGCCGAAACCTATGTTAATATTATAAGCTTTAAAATGTAGGCCTCATGTTAGATAGACTAATTCCTTGGTCTCATTCATTTTTAAAGGTTTCTGAATTAGGAAGTTGAGTAGGGAAATTAAGGATATTATTGAAACATGGGATAAAAACTTAATTTGAAGTGTTTATCTATGAAGAAGAGGCAAATATTGTAAAGTGTTTACGGTTTTAGCGAGCATGGGGTCAAAACCTGGAAAGCTCAACGTCATTTTATGGGGAAGAATGTGGTAAACGATATTATGAAATTTGAAAAATGTTGTAAATTTGGTGGTGCATTTGTTGTTGGCACAATGACATCTTAATAACAATATACATAACTAAATAATAAAATTACAATGGAAGAGAATGGAGAGAAATTATGAAGGAAGAATCAGAAGATAAATCGTATCATAAATTATGGATGTGATAAGACTCTATTGTCTAGCTTTTGGAAGGATAGAGTATCTTTATCTCTTTAGTATTGGATTGTCTCTTTGATATCGAATAATAGAGATTCATAGTATTAATTTCATAACACTTCTCCTTGGATATCCATTATATAAAGAGTATATCTAGTTAAAATCCTACTAGATAAAAAATCTAGTGGGAAAAACTCAAATGAATTAAAAAGAGTACACTACTCTTTATTTCATTGTTACTCCCCCTGATGAGATAATTGTTTAAGATTACTTAACTAATGCATTCCAATTTGGTTCACTAATTTATCAAATATTGCAATCGGCAATGTCTTAGTGAATAAATCTATCAGATTGTCACATGATCGAATTTATTGCTTATCAATATCACAACTCTTTTGGAGTTTATGAGCAACGAAAATTTTTTGTGAAATTTACTTTTCTTGTATCTCCTTTAATATATCATCCCTTTAATTAAGTTATACAAACTGTATTATCCTAATATAATCTACAATTCTCTTGAATATAATAGATCACAGATCTCAGCCATACATATTCTTAACTTGCGTCATGAAGGGCTATAATTTCAAAATTATTAAATGAGGTAGCTACCATAGATTGTTTAGTAGAACACCATAAAATAACTATACCACCATAGGTGAGTACATAATTTGTCAAAGAACATACTTTATGTGGATCGGATAAATATCCAATATCTAAATAACCAATCAACTTCAGGTTAGTTTTATTTAAATAAAACAATCTGAGATCTATGATACCTTAGAGATATCTAAGAATATACTTAACACTATTCAAATTTCATTTTGTAGGAGAAGAACTATATCTTGTTAATAAATTCACAAAACATAATATAACAAGTCTTGTGTTATTAACAAGATACATTAGTGCACCAATCGCACCAAGTAGTTCTTCACTATCTTCCGAAGGTCTAAAGGCATCTTTATTCACACATGGTGATCAAACGATCATTGGAGTACTCAATAGATGGGCTTTGTCCACATAAAATCCTTTCAGAACTTTTACCATATATGTCGATTGTTGAATAAAACATCCATTTTCAGATGTGCAATTTATAGACAAAGGCAAAACTTGGCCCTTCCAAAATCTTTTTTCTCAAACTCTTATTTCAAATCACTGCATCTTGGAGATCTTTTAGAGTTCTAATAAGATTGATATAATCAACATATAAAGTGGGTATCACAAATCTCAAAATATACTTCTTAATAACGACAAGTGGACATATTGCATCATTTATGATGTGCAATCCGCGGAAGAACGAAATAGGTGATGGAATTTTCGGCTTGGACAAACAAAGATTCGATTTTCGAACAACAAACAATTCTTATAAACACAATATAATTAAATTCCTACGACACCTCTTAGAAACTTGTTCTAAGCAATCCCGATAATAAGAATTTAACCAATAAGAAGAACACTTACACGCCACAATCGGAAAACTCAATTGATAAGTGAAAGTGAAGTTCTTGGAGTAACAAGAGTAAGAGGATTCAACCCTCTCAAGGTGGTGGCAGCAGCCCCTCAAAATGACACTCAAAATCTGCCCTAATTTTCCTCCAAGAAGGTTACTTATAGCTAGGGTTTGAAAGAAAGGGTTGGGCTTAATGATACATATAAGCCCAACATAAAAACAAGATACATATGAGCCCAAAATAAGACAATTCCAACAAGGTTGAAAGCTCAAGTCTTTAAAACATAATTGCCTCTTGGACTTAAGCACATTACATAGCCTTCAAGTCCGGCCCAAGTATTTGAGACAAATGGACCAAGTTGGGCTGTGGTCCAACTAAATCTCCTCCAACAAGTTTGGTCTTCAAATGTCGATCCACATAGGCAAACAAGGCCTCTTGAAGCGTCTTAGCCCTAGCCCTAGTTATTGGCCCGACCGGTATGATTAGCTCTTTATTTGACACGTCTAAGCCATCATAGCAATCTGTAGGCTTGCTCACATCAATTTATATATCCTACTTTCAATAAATTTTCACTAAGACAGTTATACCACATGCGTCCAAACTACTTCAAGCCATATAATAACTATTGTAACTTAATGGAATAATCTCTACGACCACTAGATTTACATGTTACGGGCATGTTGAATCCGTTTGAGATTTTTATATAAATATAATTGTCAAGATTACCATATAGATAAGTAGCTACTACTTCCATTAGACTCACAAGGTATCAGAATGTTATTGCGTCCACTACAGATGAATATGTCTCTTCATAATCGATGCCTAGCCTTTGCAAAAAATCTTGTACAACAAGTAATGCCTTATATCTAATGGCTTCATTATTCTCATTTCGCTTTAGCACAAATACCCATTTATAGCCAATGAGCTTTACACTTTTAGGTATTTGGACTATCGATCCTAACACTTCACGTTTTGAAAGTTAGTTCAATTTTGATTGAAACACATCTTTTCATTTGGACCAATTATCACTATGTCAACATTCTTCAAATGATGTTGGTTCAAGATCCTCATTATCTTTCAAAACTTCAAGTGCTTCATTGTAAGCAAATGAGTTATCAACAATCATTTCCATTCGATTCCAACTTCTACCAAACGTTATATAATTAATGATAATATCTGTATTATTTTCCGAATCTCTAATATTTTCATCAATTATCTATTGGTTCTTTTTGTCGAGTTCTTCACCATGATCACTCTGATAATTTGGTCCTCTTTTCTTCTGAGGATTTTTATCTCTTGAATCAAAAGTTTGACCATGCTTCTCACATAATTTTGATTCAACAACTATAGGTGTTGGATTTTGCTTTTTTGGGACTTCAACCTGAATAAGAACATATCTAGTTGGTAGATACAATTTTGTTGCTCTTGCAGAGTCAGCAAAGACATCTGAAAATTGATTTGTTGTCTTTTGTAAATAAATTATCTTTCAAACTTACGCTTCACTCACGCTTGTTTGCAGATCTAGATAATTCAAATGTGTTATGCAAAGAAGCTTTTTCCCTTTTGGTTTATTTTCTCCTTCTAATTTAGGGAACATAGACTCATCAAAATGGAAATCAGTGAGCATAGATCTGTAAACACATCTCCCCTCACAAGTTCAAGATACCTTATTATAGAGAGAGAGTCATATCCAATATACATCCTCAATCTCTTTTGGAGACCCATTTTAGTTTGCTGATTGGGTATTATAGGAAAACATACACTGTACATCCAAAAATTCTCAAATTAGAGATACTCGGTTTTAAGCTGAAAGCTAATTGCAAGGGATAAAATTCATGACAACTTGATGGCCTAATACACACACATATTGCTTCATGCAAAATTACATGTCCCCAAGCTGATATAGGGAGATTTTTTAATTTAAAAGTGCTCTAGCAATTAATTGTATTATCTTAATAAATGACTCGTATAAACCATTTTGAATGTGAACATGTGCTACATGATACTCAACAGTAATGCCAATTGACATGCAGTAAGAGTCTAAGCCATGAGAAAAATATTTAGCTACATTATCTAGATGAATCCTTTTAATGGGTGATCTAAGAATTGCACTCTCAGACAAATTATTGGATAAGTAATCTCACAAATGCCAAGTTGCATGTTGATAATAAAAAAATATTCAACCATCGAGTCGATATATCAATTAATACCATAAAATATCTAAATTACCCACATGGTGGATGAATAGGCACAAATATAACACCATGAATCTGTTCTAAAATGAGGGAGATTCAACTCTCATTTTTTATTGGGATGATCTAATAACCAATTTTCCTTCAAAACAAACAGCATATGGATATATACTTATTCAACACCCTATGACCTTTCAATGGGTGACTATATGTATTCTCATTTATTTTTCACTTAAAAAAATTTAAATTGCCCACATAGTGGGTGAATAAGCCCACATATATCACCATTAATCTGTTCTAGAATTGCGAGAGATTCAACCCCAATTTTTCTTAGGATGGTCTAATAATCAATTTCCCTCGAGAAGCAAAAGGAAACTTATTCATTACCCTTAGACCTTTCAACGGGTTTCCATGTGTATTCTCAATTATTTTTTGCATCATAATTGATTTTGGGTAAACTAAACAGTCATGCCAAATGCTAAATATAGTAGGATCAGTAAACTTCTAATTTATTAAATAATCTATCTATGTGTAATACATGCTGAAAGAAAGATATGGTAATTTCTCTAATATATATTTCTTTCGAGAGACAATTTGAGTAATGCGGAGATACTCAAATTTATTCCTCCATTGTTTCAACATGATGTCCATCTTGGTAGATATCCTTAAATCTCAATAAGTTTCAGCTAGATTTTGAGGAAAATAATGTCTTATTGATAACAATTATTGTTGCTTCAGGCAAAAAAGTACTAGCTCTTCTAGAGCCTTGAATCAGTTTTTATTACCGTTTATAGTACAAATATTTATTTCTCCCATATTTAAACTAGAAAAACATCTCTTGCTTTTAAGTTTTGTGTTCGTAATACCACTATCAGTGAGGCAAATATCCTCAGTGGTATTTTTAGAGTCAAAATAAGGAATAAGAGGTATCGGAACACATCAAAATATAAATTTTAGTACTTAAATAAAGTTCTATTACAAGAAAATTTGAAATAAATCACTAATATTGTTACAAAGAAAATAAACATAAAGCTTAACTAAAAGCTAGAAAGAACATTGAATACAACTCCTATTCCTTTTGGACACTGTCATTACCAATCAAATGGTCACGTCTTTCTTTTGGATGCTCAAAGATGTCATCCATATCCAGGTGAGTTACATCAACAATGTCATCATCATGATTATTGTTATAACTATCATCAGGGATGGAATTTCAAGAAGTAAAGTTTGCTTTAGGACTTTACCCTTCTTCTTAATTGATACTTGATAAAGCTCAACGAAGTGTTTTGTCGTACGATATGTACAGGACCAATTGTCTTCTATACCTCATCAATATCATTTATCTTCATAATCTTCAGGATTCACTTCCTTCACTTTTCCTTTCTCATTGTTTTTGGCCCACTTCTGGTGACTTTTGTTATTTTTAGAGCCCGATGCTCTATTCTAATCTCCATGATTATATGGATGATTTCTACCACAACGTCCTCCATGGGTTCTAACTGCATTCACTTCAACAAGTGGAGTAGAACATGTTGGTCAACCTTCATGATTTTTCATTAACAACTCATTGATTTGCTTAAACACAAGAAGGCAAGAAATTAATTTGGCATATTTCATAAAGCCCTTTTCTCGATATTGTTGCTACAAGATAATATTCGAGGCATGAAATATACAAAATGTTTTCGCTAGCATATCAGCGTCAGTGATATTCTCTTCACATAATTTCAATTGAGAGGTAATTTTAAATATTATAGAGTTATATTCACTTACAGATTTAATGTCTCTTGTAGTTGTAAGTGCATCAATTCATATCGTACTGTTGGCAGAATGATCATCTTCTGGTGGTCAAATCATTCTTGTAGATTGATGTGATTTCTATGCCCTTATACTCAATTGAAAGACCTAAGAGGGGGGTGAATTAGGTCTTTGGCTAATTATCGAAATCTTTTTCTTATTTGCAAATCCTTTGCCTTAATAAAAGCTTTTCTTTAAATCCACAAACTTCAAGTTTGTATGTGTTTTGATGGTTAAGACAAGATCACCAAACAATAAGACCACAATCAATCAATCAACAACTATGAACAAATAATAATAACACAAGCATGTAAACAAGTAAAGCTATAAGGAAATAAACACACGATTTATAGTGGTTCGATCTCTCCAAGATCTGCATCCACTACCTTGAATTCCCACTCAAGGATTTCAACCAGTCCACTATATGCTCAATTTCAACAATTACATAAGAGGCTCACCACACAATAGTTTTACACTCACAACCTCTTCTAGTAATTATACAAACAAGGTTCATCATTCCACGAGGGTTTTATATCTAAAGACAACCTAAAGACCAATCTAATCCAAGGCTCACCCACACACGGATTTTACACCACAACCTTGATTAATCTATTCAATGGCTCACCCTTGCCAAAAGGGTTTTATGTCACAATATAACCTTGCAATGAGCTAGTAGAAAACACAATTGAGAGAAGAAAAAGAGAGTGTGTAAGATGTTACCACTTTGTTAGTAGATAATTACACAATGTTTCTCCTTCACACTTTGTTGCCTTTGGAATCTTGAATTTCAATCTTTGAGCACAAGGCAATTTGAGAGCTTTTTGAGCACAAGGCAACTTGATGTAAAACAAGTTAGAGTATCAAGGATTTCTTAAGTTCAAAGTTCTACTAAAAATCTGGAGTTTATAGCTTTTATAGAATTTGAAAATCAGATCAAACGTCTATAAAACGGCTAGTAACGGGTAGTAACGGCTAGTTTCAGGAAAGTTCAGATGATCGAATTCTGCGTCTGAATTTTTCTTCATGCGTCCGAATCTTCTTCCGAATTTTCTGGAAGAACAGTAGCAAACTTTTGCTACATTCGGACGACCAATTTTTTTGGAAGCATATTCAAACCTTGTAAAATCATTTGAGATTTAACTTCAATAAGTTTGAAAAACATTTGATATGTATAGAAAACTTATTTAGACATATATAAGTTTGAAATTCAAATTCCTTTGATCATATAAAGTTTACTTAAAAATCCTTAGGAAAAAACACCACATTCATCAAAAAGTTCATAAGACTCATTTTATGCTCTCTTATGCATTCAATGATAACCAAGACATACAAGTGTAGAGTTTACATAGAGATTTACCTACTAAGTATATACACTCTACACTTCAAGTCTTCAATGCCTTTAGAACATCTAAGAACAACCTTCTTCAAACTTCAATCACTTTGCTTTACTGAAGTTGTTCTTGCACTTTGGCTTCAAAGCAATGAGACTTCATACTTCTTAGTTCACAAAATCTATCACACAACATACACAAGCATATTAGTCCTCATCAATATTCGTCATTAATCAAAACTACATGATTTGCCCTTAGGGCTAACATCAATTATTTTACAATCTCCAACAATTTGTACATAAACACAAAACAAGTGCACCTATCGTTATAATTAGCATAATGACAACTATATCAAATGTCATATCCAAGGGAATGATCAAATACAATTACTCACTTTTTGCTCTACTGTTTAGTCGACCAATTCAATTATGAAAATGATTGAAATAAACTACTAGGAATAATAATCTAACTTAACTAATTTAAATTAGATTAACTAATCTTGCTTGCAAGAGAGAATTCAATTGAGAAAATTATACTTAAATGGAAAATCTCCCTAGAATTACCTATATGATAGAAAATTCTCTTAGTTGATTATCTTTCCCTTCTTATGTTTGGTGAAATTTCTATATTATGGCTCACTCTATCTCTAGAAGAGAGTCTTCTACCCTTAGCTTAATTAGTTGAAATGTCTTTCTAACTAATTTAACCTAATAATGCATTTAGATCAGTGAATTTCTAATTATATTTCTCTAATTACCAAGAAGATGTTGAGACTCCTGTATCTAGAAACCTAAATGATCACCATTATTTGTGTATGGTCTATTACACCCTTCCTTTCTCAATTCCAAGTGAAAAACCCAACTCATGAATCAACCAACAACCAAGTTCATTCAAGCAATCAAATCCACAAGCAATACATAAGAAATTAGAACTCAATCAATCAAGAAAATAAATTCATTTGCATAGATAATAACTAGGTTCATAAGCATCCAAGTATTCAAATGTCTAGCTCATCATCATATTACAAATCAAAGAACAAAAGCAACAAAGAAAGAGGAAGAATTACTCATTCTCATTTCCTCAATTCTTCTCTTCTTCAAAGCTCGGAGTTCCTCAACGTGGTTCTGAAAAGTTGTGTTCTTGAGCTTGAATCTCAAAGATTAATTTCTTATTCTTGAATGATTCGACCTCCTCTCTTGACACCCCCTGGTCCATACCAAGTGGTGCCGCTTCAGCTCAATTTTACTACAGTAATCCTTTCTATTACTATATTTTACGACTGTGATAGTTGTTTGACTTCTTGGTAAATTCAGAGAATGAAACCAGGATATCTAGGTCTTTATGTATGCATTAAAGTTGTAGATCATGATATTACCATTCCACATAGATTTGAATCAACTCAATTAGACATCTATAACTCAAGATATGGTCATTTTACCCGACACTAACAAAACTAAACCAAATCTTGAGACACTGGCTTTACACTATAATTAAATAAACTTGGATTGACATGAATTTTACCATTCAGAAAACTTTAGAATGTTCTCTATAATTTTCAAGAATGTACGTATGCATTCGAAACTTTAAGGAGGAACAAGTCCCATTTGAAAATACTATGTTCTGCTGCTTTGTTCTGCATTCTTCTTCTTCTTTTTTTGTTGGCACTTATTTGTCATTGGCACAACGAAATTATAATAGCAATATAAAGAACTAAATAAGAAAACTATAATAAAGAAGAATAGAGAGAAACTATGGAGAAAAATAGAGAGAGAACACAAGAATTTTTATTGATCTTCTCTAAGAGTGAATGAATGAAAAGAATACAACACCTCAATCTATTTATTAAGAAAATAAATCCTATGACTAATTGTGGATGTAATTGAACTTTATCATCTATCTTCTTGAAGGATAGAATAGATCTATCTCTCTGATATTAGATTATCTCTTTGATATTGGATAATGGACATTCATAATATTATTTCATAATAAAAAAATTTTATGCTGGTGAATTTTAAGTATTCAAAATCCCCTGCAACTACCACCCTCCTTTAAGTTCATATGCCTAGTATTATTTTTCTTGTATGACTTATTGGCAAGAATTTTTTTTTTATAATTGTTGAAAAATCAAACTTGAACCTAATTCTACCTCCCAAAAGTAGCAAAATCAAAACATGAGCACATGGCCTAACATTGTTCTAATTCCTAGCTTAAATATTGTCAAGAATTTCTTTTATAATTGTTGAAAACTCAAACTTGAACCTAATTCTACCTCCCAAAAGTAGCAAAGTCAAAAAATGAGCATGTGGCCTAACATTGTTCTAGTTCCTTGCTTAAATATAAAATTTGGGCGTATTGTTCTAATGCTAACTGTTGATGCTGGAGCTATTGTTCTTCAAAAGGTATATCAAGGAAGGTTAGATTGTCCAAACCTTATAAGGAATTAATTTTTATATAGAAGAGTGAATATCATGTATCTCAACAATTGCTCCAGCATCAATAGGGATGGCTAAAGAAGGAATCATGGCGAGGAGATTTCATCGAGAACTAAGAGTTTAACAAAAGTTGTTTCCATAAGGGAGATATTGTAATTGAATTTGAACCATCTAAAGTTCAACTTCCAATGATTAATGATGGAGTCGATGAATCCATCCATTGAGGTCTCGATACCTACAAAGCACAAAGATGAAACAAAGATGACAGGAGATGGGAATGACCCCTAAAGACTCTTCGATATTTATGTCAGTAATAATTCAAGAGAAAAACATAAACAAGTGTAATAAGCATCAATATAATCAATAATAAAAGCGCATACATATATATGTACATGTGTTACTAAATCCTTGAAAGAAGGACATAAATCAGGTAAAAATGGGAAGTTTACAACGTCAATCTTCTATTAAGGAGACCGATTGTTGCTTTTTTCGAGTGTCCTTAATCATACTTGATTGTCATCGCAATATTTTTCCTCGATACAACTAATGCTACTTCAATCTAATCATCAATGATTTTTATCGCATTGCTTTGCTTGGCACAATTTTACGAAGGTTATTTTCATGCCTCTTCTCCAAAGTTATTATTGGGAATGTATATTTCACTTATCATCAGGAATGTATATTAATTTTCTTAGTCATCGGGTTTGATGTTGATGATTGAACCAATATGAGTACGTACTTATTTTATTATATAATTGGGCCAGCCTTTCTCTTCCGACAATTTCAATTGGGGAATTCTAATCAAGCCGTAGCCTTTTCCAAATGTCTTTTAAGCTATTTGCATTGTAGCGAACAATTGGAGTCGAACTACTCTAGACATTACGTAAATCTTTTGATAGTTCTTCCTTCAAGTTTTAATCCTCAATTGGCTCTACTAGAGACCCGACTGAGCTTTAAAGCATTTTTGCTTCATAATGCCTCACCCTTCTTAGATGATTATCTGCTGAAAAACACTTGTTTTCAAATTCAATAATTTTACTATGTAAAACATAAAACAATCTTTAAAGTTATTTGTGCAAAGTATAAAAATAATAAAAATAAAGATGATAAAGCATTTCCCCTGCACCTGTGTTATTTTGCTATGCTATTCCATCACCCGCTAAAAGTGATTTCTCGAGTCATGTTTCTTCAATGGCAATTGGGAGGGTAAGAAATACCTATTTTTTGCTAAATCCTTGTATCCTTAGCATGGAAACTATTTGTCTAATTTGTCAATGTTCATGTTTTAGTGAATTTAATGCACTTGTTTGTTTTCTTTGTAAGCTTGTGTAATAGAACACTTCATAGCCAAAGAGTTGTGAAAATGCTCTATTACTACACAAGAAACAATATACATCGTACAAGGGATTTATACACAACTATACACAACCAAAAGCCAAGAACCAATATCATCAGATAACTCTAGCAACTACAAGATAAGAAAAATACTAGATAACCAATCTAATCTAGTTATCCTTAACTAACTGTGTTATCATATCAACAAGTATCATTACCAATAGCATTTTCCAATACTCCCTCACAAGTTAAAGAGTGAAGATCGCGCACTTCTAGCTTGACCACCAATAAGAGATCAACTAGTTGCCAAGACATATAAATTTTGGAAGGAAGTATTTCACGAGATTCCACTAGTTCAAAAACAAAATGACAACCAATTCCATATGCTTAGTACACTCATGAAATACAGGATTTACAGCAATGTATAAAGCAGTTGGGTCATCGCAATACAAGATGGTAGGATCAGAAAAAATGGCGCCAAATTCATCCAATAAATAATGTAACCAAAATCAACTCACTTATCATAGATGCTATGGCTCTATATTCTGCTTCAGTATATGAACGAGCTACAATAGATTGCTTCTTGGTTTCTCAAGAAATTGGGGAATACCCAAGCTTCACTAGATAACTAGGAACCCCGAGTAAGTTTTTAACCACCCAATCTGCATCATAATACCCATTCAATTCCAATGGACTATGTTTATGAAGAAGAATCCCTTGACTAGGAGAGGCTTTAAGGTATATAAGTATACGTATCACAGCATCCGAAAGAATCTATTTTGGAGCTGCAACAAACTGACTGAGCGTGTTAGACGCATAAGAAAGTTCTGGTCTACTAATAGTGAGATACAAAAGTTGGCCTGTTGAGGACCTAGGTATGGCTGGATGCACGGAAGCTATCGGCACCGGTTGTGAACCGCGAAATGCTGCATGGACAGCCAAGGCAGCAAGGCAGAACAGCCATTTGGCTTCATATGCGGGTCTGTGGGCAACATTGGCATTAAATAATGATGAGCAAGCAACATTGAATGCTGGACAGTTACGAACGGCTGCCATAACTAAAGAAGGGAATTGTGGCATAAATCATCAGAAATGGTTCCTAACGGCTGCCATAACTACGGGGACCGTTATTAACGGTTACAATCATTAAGGGAGGACATTATGGGTAAAATCTTGGAGACATCAATACTATAGCTAGCTTCTATAAATAAGAGTTCTTATGCTCATTGTACCATATATTCAAACATCATTATTCATTATTGTAATATCACAGGCGATTGTCATATCTTCGGCTTCCTTTGTGTAATGCTTGGAACGCTTGGGCTTTGAAATACTGGTGTAGTGCCAGGTTGTTAGGATTATAGGCTTAGCAACTCTAGTGTTGGAAATTGGAACTTGGAGCAAACCTGCTCCTGAACCAAGTGTGCGGTCCCATGTCAAGGGTAAATTTGATTGCCCCAACAATGAAGAGGACGATAGATCCCACAGTTCCAGAATACAGATCAGTATTGAACGGGATAGACGAACTAGGTCCAATCCACTTTACGATGACTTTGAAAGGTGGACAGATGATGAGGCCTACGATTCTCTTGGAAATCCTTTTATGTGGTCAAGGAGACGAACTGAACGGCATGAGCATCGTGCCAGTCCTAGACGACCCCGAATAGTGTTTCCAACATTTGAGAAAGGAGACTCTACATAGTGGATTTTCAAAGCCGAGTACTTCTTTGCCAAGCACAAAATTTCACGTGATGAGCAAATGGAGTATGCTTCGCACTTCCTTTGCAGCAAAGCAAACCACTGGTGGCGTTGGTTGAAAATGACATGAACGGGACCAGAGACGGCTTAGGTGGAAACTGTTCACCAAGGAAATAATTGACCGTTTTGGCCCCTCCAACATTATGAACCTCGACAGGCAGTTGGCTAAACTCCATCAGGAAGCCAGCTTGGAGAAATATTTGGAGGACTTTGAACGTTTGACCTAAGCAGTAGACAGTTGGTCAGAAGGTGCTCTAATGGGCACATTTTTGGAAGGCCTTCGTCTAGCCTTGAGAAATGAGGTAAAAATTTGAGACCAAAAACTTTGTCCATTGTATTAAATTGGCACGATTGATTGATGATGGTCGAATGTTAGATAAAGGGATGCCAAAACCCGTCTTAAAAGAGCCAATACTGGATGAAAGTGAAGAATAGAATGAAAAAAACTTAAAAAGTGCACCACAGATATGAAACTAACCCCAGACGAGAAAAAAAAGGGTGGACAAGGGTTTGCGTTTCAAATGTAACAGCAAGTTGCAATCTAGCCATCAATGCATGAAAGAGATGATTCTTTTTATTGAGGAGGAATCCAGTGACGATGAGGCTGACTTAGAAAAATTTAAAAGCAAGGGAAATAAGAACAAGTCCAAGAAAGGAGAGGCAGAAGGTGAAATGGCCCTCAATTCTCTCAATGGTGCAGCAAGACCCTCTACCACGCTGCTTAAAAGAGTAATAGCGGGAACATAAATTGCAATCCTAATCGAAGACGGTGCATCTCATAACTTCATCAATGTCCTGTTTAATGTTAAAATTGCAAACGACCACAAATTATTATGCACAACATTGGTTCATGATGTGGAAATTGCAATTCAAGGGGTAACGATAAAAGCTCAATACATTTGTTGAATTTCGCAGGTTTAGAAGTCTTTTTGGCAATGCTTGGCTTTGAAAAGTTGGTAAGATAAATTTTGATTATGCTTCTATTACTATGGAATTTATGTAGGAAGGCAGGAAATGTTCTTGGCAGGCCCTACATTCTCAAGAACCAAAACAGTGCAGAATTAACAGCTTGGAGATAGTGAACTGGGCCGATGATATGCAAGGGCTGGCCAGTTCTACAAAGGACGATCGAATGTTGCGGGTACCATAAAGTGAAAATTGTGGAGGCCAAGCCGAAAGATGAGGCGTATGAGGAAGACCAATTTAAACTCAAATTTAGCTGCCCCAAATACTTTCACCTTGAGGACAAGGTAATACTTGAAGAACGAGGATTGTTCAGGACCCAGGTATGGTTGGATGCATGGAAGCTGGCGGCACCGGTCGTGAACCGTGGAATGTTGCACCGGCAACCAAGGTACCAAGGCAGAATGGCCGTTTCGCCTCATACGCGGGTATGTGGGCAACATTGGCTATAAATAATGATGAGCAACCCACATTGAATACAGTACAGTTACCAATGGCTATCATAACTAAAGGAGGGAATTGTGGCATAAACCATGAGCAACGGTTACTAAGGGGACCGTTACTAACATTTGCAATTATTAAGGGAGGTCATTATGGCTGAAATCATGGAGACACCAACACTATAGTTAGCTTCTGTAAATAAGAGCTCTTAAGCTCATTGTAGCATCTATTCAGACATCATTATTCATGATTGTAATAGCATGGGCTATTGTTATATATTTGGCTTCATTTACGTAGTTATTGGAATGCTTGGGCTTAGCAATACTGGTGTAGTGCCAAGTTGTTGAGATTATAGGCTTAGCAACTCTAGTGTCGTGTTGGGTTGTTGAGAGTGTTGGTGTTGTGCCGACCAATTATATTGTATTTCATTTACATTTGCTTTTCATCAATATAAATAGAAATCGTGGAACTTCCACATCAAAATCGAGTCCCTACTTTACTTTGCCCAAATTCTGCCTTATTTTGCCAGGTTGATATCTTGGCCGCGAGCCTCCGTACAGCCTTTGGGAAATATATTGCACACCTCACTGCCAGTATCCTAACATGGCCAACTAGCCAATGATACCGAATAGAATCACAAACAAGCTAGGGTATTTTTCGAGAAAACCTGCAGTTGATGTTGTTGTTCAAGCGACGTAGCACACGGATGTATCTGTGTTGGCTAAGCACCATCCCTCAGACACTAGAATTGCTTCAATACCAAGAAAGAATTTGACATGCCCAAGATATTTAATTGAGAAAGTGGTATCTAGCCAATACATAACCAATTGAGTATAATCGCCTAAATTCCCTACAAGTAAAACATCATTGACATATACCAAAGCAGCAACAAATATAGCATCGTGTCTATAAATAAAAAGAGAGTAATCAGCACGGGATTGATAGAAACCAAGAGCATAAACTTCTTTGTAAGACAATAATGCCAAATTCGTGAAGCTTGTTTCAAACCATAGAGTGATTTCTTCAAACGGCACACATGGGTTTCTCTAGCTCGATTAAACCCTTGGGGAATTTGCATGTAAATCTCTTCATCAAGAGTGTCGTGAAGAAACGCATTATTTACATCTAACTAATGAAGTATCCATCCCTTGACTACAACAATAGCTAATAAGGTTCACTTCAACAATTGTACAATCATTCCTTTTTGGTAATGGTGGAGTTTAAGTTGGAGTTTGTAACTCTGCCTCTGAACTATCACTACCTTCAACACCTTGTGAAACTGAATGTTGTGCATTCAGTAGAAGATCATCCTCATATGAAGAATGTGATCAAAACTACGAACCAACTAGATGAAAACAAGTTGGAAGATGTTTGAGGCTCAACTGCAATATTCTTAGAATCCAAATAAGAAAATTTATTCTCAATAAAATGGACATCTCAAGGAACCTGAATTTTTCCTGATTCCATGTCATATATTTTGTAACCTTTTTTTGACTGATTGGATATCCCAATAAAAATTCCAGCTGTCCTTTTCTCATCAAATTTATCAGTTCGTCTCTTATTATGCATATATGCTAAGCAACCAAAGACTCTCATGTTATTGTAAAGTGGTTTTTGTTCAAACAAAACTTCATGTGGCATCTTAAAACCTAGAATTTTTTAAGGCAACCCGATTAATAATATGAACTGGGGTAAGAACACACTCCTCCAAAAATTTAATTAGCAACCCAACATTAAACCGAATTGCTCTAGCAACTTCAAGAATGTGTCTATGACGTCTTTCAACTACTCTATTTTGTTGAGCAGTTTAAGGACAAAATTTCTCAAGTATTAAGCCTTCGTCAGGGTAAAATTCTGCAATTTATGGGATAAAAATTCTCTACCATTATTGCACCTTATTTGCTTAATCCATATGCCAAATTGAGTTTTTACCATTAAACCTTGAAACTGAAATTCAAAGCATTATAGGTGTGCTTCATGTTTTCCACAGAGGCATGGCCCAACCATTGATGCCATATTTTCGACTCCTACTTCTTCTGAACTATTAGAACTGCCTTACACGATGGAAGGACATCGAACACATACACACCTTATTGCTGCCTACCCACTCCAATTAGATTCTTCCATGGTAAGTCCTGCAACACACAAAAACCAGACAAGAAAGTCAAAGCACAATTACTGTCTTGAGTGAGCTTTCAAACTGACAGTAAATTGCACTTAAAATCAAGTATGTAAAGAACATTCTCCAAGATTAAAGTTCTGGAAATCATGACTATCCCAATGCTTGGACTGGAATTTTATCTCCATTGGGAATTTTGACTGGTTTAATACTGCCAACATTCTCAAGATCGTATAGAACTTGATGTCAGACACTATATGGTCAGTCGCTCCAAAATCAATAACCCAAACCATATTTCTGCTCATCTTACCAGCCATATTCACCATAGGTTCCTATTCTGCAACCTTTCCATACGGCTCCGACATACAATTAACATATTCCATGAGATTAGCATATTCAGAGAATGATAATCCTGTTATAAGACTTGCGGTTTCAACTGCATATACTTTGGGTGATTGAAATTTGCTTTCAAATCACTTTCCATTCATACCTTTCCTCCAATTTGGTGGATAACCAATTATTTCATTTCAACGATCCGCCTCATGCCCTAGTTTCTGGCTATTATTGTGTTGGCTTCCTATTGTTGCGAATGTCCTTCTTTTCTGTTACACCTTTAATAGCAGAAATTGAAGAAACACCAATTAATTTTTATAGATTAAATGCATTGATAAAATTGAATCTCCAATGCTATTTGCAGAATGATGCCAATGTTCAGAACCAAGAGAAAACAAAACCAAAGAGAGAACAATGTTTAGAAAGAGAAAACTTGCAAACTACAGAAATTTCTGCACTCTTTCATTAACCAAAATGTGCATGAATGGCTTGTCTTTATACAAAAGTCAACAACCAAAATTCCATAAATAATAACTAACTAGACAAACTAAAATTCTCTTCTTCCTTCTCCATGTCAGCATTGCCTCCAACTTATTCCAGCTGGCAACTCACTTATCCAGGTAGCAAATCATTTACCCAAGTGGCATTGCCTCCATATCTTGCAACATTGATGCTTGCTGCATATTGCATTCCAACTACATTGCATGCTCAACTATAGCAGCATTAGTCTCTCTGCTTGCTGCTTGTTGCATTCTAACTGCATTGCATGCTCAACTGCACAATTGCAACATTGGTCTCTCTGACTGTATTTTTAATAGCCCCTCTCAAGCAGGACTGGTAAACACATTCTGTAATCCCAAACTAGCAAGAAGAGCAGAAAACCGAGGAAAGCACAAGGACTTTGTAAACACATCTGTAACTTGTAACTGTGAAGCTATAGGTAAAGGTTTAACCAGGGCAGATTGAAATTTTTCTCTCACAAAATGACAATCTAACTCAATGTGCTTAGTTCTTTCATGGAAAACTGGATTTTCAACTATATGAATGGCTTCCTGATTATCACAGTAAAGAGGAATAGCAGTATGCAGAGAAATATGCAAATCATGTAAGAGATAGGACAACCATTGCAGCTCACACACAGTAGAAGTCAAGGCTCGATATTCAGGCTCAGCTAAACTCCTGGACACAGTTGTTTGCTTCTTAGAACGCCAGGAAATTAAGCCCCTCCTAAGAGAATGCAGAAACCTGTGACTGACCTTCTTGTTTCAATACAACCAGCCTAATCTGAATCTGCAAAAGCTGTAACTTGCAGATTTGAAACTACAGGAAAGAACAACCCTTGACTTGGTGTGTGTTTCAGATACATCAACATTCTGTGTGCCTTGATATGATTTTTAGTAGGCTTATCCAAAAACTGACTATGTTGTTGAACAACAAAGCTGATATCAGGTCTAGTGATGGTTAAGTACAACAGTTTACCAATCAATGTGCAATCACTATCAATAAACCACTTAGTGGCACTTGATCTTGGAGGGAAGTGGACCTACCATAAAGAAGAGAAATTAACCTTTGGTACCCATATTTTCTTGGGCCCATGGATGTTAGTAATAATCCTCTTTACTCTCCAAATGGTTTTAAAACCATTTTCCACTTTTGTTTTCACATAACATCTACTGGTCATATGCCCATGTCTTTCACAATAAGTACAACAAGTATGAGGCATGGAAGTAGAAGTAGCTCTAACAAAGAAATTGTTATGTTTAGGCACACTGTTTAGATAATTTTAACCAGGACCATTTTTGACAAGAGGGGATCTTTGAGCTCCAAGAATTTTATCAAGATTGTCCCTTCCTCTTGTAATGTTTTCAATACATGAAGTAAGGTCATCAACCTTCTTTTTCAAGTCTTATGATTAACGAGCATTTTTTCAATAGACAAAATATTTTCACAAAGAATCTTACTTTCAAGGGACGTGTTTTGTAAAGTGACATTTAAAACTTTTTTTTCAATATACAAGCATTCAATAGAATCAAGAAGCTTTTATTTTCACAAAATAATTTTGAATTGTCATTTAACAATTCATCAACTTTGAATCTCATTTCCTTGTTTCTTTTTGAAAGCTTTTTAAATTGTCCATACATGTCAACAAGTAGGTCACTAGGATCATCACAAGAAATAGATGTGGAAGGAGTGTGTTGTACCTCACTATCCATTGCTATGAAACACACATTCACTTTTTCTTCATTTTCTTCTTCTCTTTCATGAGTGGCTTGAAGTACTTCCACATGTCATGAGCAAAGTGACGTCCACTCACTCTATTGTACTCATTCATGTTCAAAGCACAACTAAGTACATTCATGGCTTGATAATTCAAGGTCATCTTCTTCAATCATCTTTGACCTTCTTGTGACTCCATCAACTCTCAACTTCATAGGCATGTATGGACTTTTATCAACAGTATTCAACAAATCAAAGTTAATCGAACAAATGTAAATCTTAATACAAGATTTTCAAAATGTATAATTTGTTCCATCAAAAAGTGGGGGTTGGTTTATTGAATATCTTTCCAAATAAGGGAGGTTTGAAATATTAGCCATAGCACCTTAACTTCTAGTTGTTAAACCACAAAAAGAAAAGTCCTTGCTCTGATACCAATTGAAAAATCTAAGAGTGGGTGAATTAGGTTTTTGCCTAATTTTTTAAAACTTTCCTTTAACAAATTCTCCTTTGAAAGTTCACAACCTCCAAAGTGTTTATAAGTTTGGAATAGAGTGGTTGAGAGAAAAAGAGTAGTCAATGAAATAGCAATAAAGATCAACAATCATAAGGCAATAAAGATAGCACATATAAGTGAAAGCAATAAATAACAAGAGAAGTACAAAATAATTTATAATGGTTTGATCTCTCCAAGATCTACATCCAATATCTTGAGCCCACACCCAAGGATTTCAACCAATCCACTAAATGCGTTAGTCTAACAATTATACAAGAGGTTCACCCTTACCAAATGTAAAAAGACAACCTTGAACAAGCAAATCAAGGCTCACCCTCACCAAAAGGGGTTTTATGTCTCAACACAATCTTGATTGAACAAAGTAAAGATGAGATAAGGATAGCAATTTCCAATTAAGAGGGTAGATATTCAACAAATCTAGCACCACTTCACTTTTGCTTTTGGAATCCTTGGATAATCACACAAAGCACACGAACAATGAAAGCTTTTCTTTGATCTTTGAGGTTCTCAAGATAATTGAATGTAAGTTCATCCGTCTCCTTCAAAATCTATGTTTCTATCCTTTTAGATAACTCAAAAGTTCAAATACAATATTTAAAGAAATGCTAGTAACAGTAAAATTCAATTGTCCAAACTTGGACCTCTGCCTTCGAATTGATCGTTGATATATCATATTTGCGCTTTATGGAATGATTACTTTGACCTTGAATTTTCATTAAATTTTGGCGTTTCAATCACCATTTATACTCTCTTTATCTCTTCCTTACTTTGGGTGAGTTTATTAAAGATTTGGAGTAGAATGAAGCAATGAAGGAAATTCTACACGCTTAGAATGAAGAAAGAAGAAGAATGCAAAACAGAGCATTTTCAAGTATGATTTTGACTTCATTAAAGGTTTCAAATGCGGAGGTGACCTTCTAGAAATTGTATAGGATATTCTAAAGTTTTCAGAACTATAAAATTCATATCAATCCAAACTCATTTGACCTCTCAAATTATGGTACAAATTTAGTCTCTCTAGATTTGGTTTTAGTATTGAGACTGTCCGGTAAAATATCCATATCCTGAGTTCTAGACATCCAATTGAGGTAATTCAAAGCCCTATGGAAATATCAGATCATGATCTACACTTCATACTTTGAATTCACCAAGAAATAAAACAAATATCATAGTTGCATAACAGAGCAGTACAGAGGATTATTGTAGTATAATTGAGTTGAAGCAGCATCACTTGGACTGGGCAACACAGTTACCAGAAGCCAGGTGGTGCCGCTTGTACTGCAATAGTTTTTTATGCATTTTCTCTCTATTTTGGGTATATATATATATATATATATATATATATATATATATATATATATATATATATATATATATATATATATTGTTAGCCCTAAGGGCAAATCATGTAGTTTTGATTAATGACAAATATTGATGAGGACTAAAATGCTTGTATGTTGTGTGATAGGTTTTGTGAACTAAGAAGTATGAAGTCTCATTGCTTTGAAGCCAACGTGCAAGAACAACTTTAGTAAAGCAAAGTGATTGAAGTTTGAAGAAGGTTGTTCTTAGATGATCTAAAGGCATTGAAGACTTGAAGTGTAGAGTGTATATACTTAGTAGGTAAATCTCTATGTAAACTCTACACTTGTATGTCTTGGTTATCATTGAATGCATAAGTGAGCATAAAATGAGTTTTATGATCTTAAAAGGTTTTGAATGAACTTTTTGATGAATATGGTTTTGTTTTTATATGATCAAAGGAATTTGATTTTTTGGTTTTCAAACCTATATATGTCTAAATAATTTTTCTATACATATCAAATGTTTTTCAAACTTATTGAAGTTAAATCTCAAATGATTTTACAAAGTTTGAATAAGCTTCCAAAAAATTTGGTCGTCCGAATTTTGTAGCAAAAATTTGCTACTGTTCTTCCAGAGAAATTCGAAAGAAGATTCGGAAGCATGAAGAAAAATTCGCTCGTCTGAATTTCGGCCTTCAGCATGATCACTATTTTTCCAGAGAAATTGGGAAGAAGATTCGGACGCAGCAGGAAAAATTCGGTCATTCGAATTTCCTGAAAATAGCCTTTAACTAGCCGTTTTATTAGTCGTTTTAACTGATTTTCAAATTCTATAAAAGCTATAAATGTGTAATCTTTTGTAAGTTTTGAACTCTTGAAAACTCTAAGCATTCAAAAGCCTTTAGCAAACATTTCTTAAGCTTTCTTATGTCTTGTGCATTCAATTGATCAATCCAAAGACATCAAAGTGTGAAGATGCAACTTTGTGTAATATCTACCAACAAGTGGTAGCATCTACACATCTCCTTTATTTATCAAATTGTATTGTTCTACTAGCTCTAGCAAGGTTATCTTAATAACATAAAACCCTTTAGATAAGGGTGATCCTTGAAGTTGTGATTCAAGGTTGTTTGAGATATAAAACCATTGTGTTTGGTGAGCCTTGTATTGTAAAAGTTACTAGAAGAGGTTGTGAGTGTAAAACCATAGTGTGGTGAGCCTCTCTTGTAATTTGTGAACCTGAGCAATTAGTAGATTGTTTGAAATCCTTAAGTGTGAGCTTAAGGTAGTGGACGTAGATCTTGAGGATCGAACCACTATAAATTGTTTGAGTTCTTTGCTATTGCTTTTCTCCATTGCTTTGCTATAAGTTATCTCTATTTTGCTCATATAATCTGTTATTGGTCTAAACGCATAAAAGGTTTGTTTTTGGAAAAATTAACCAAATACCTAATTCACCCCCCTCTTAGGTAGCGATGATTTTCGAGAAGGCCAAAAAGGGGAAAGTTTTGAGAGAAAATCCCATAAAAATCCTCATTCATGCAAGAGATATCAAGAGAGGAGGTACAATCATTGAAGAAGAAGCAATCAATCTCGGAGATCCAAGCTCAAGAACTCAACTCTTCACATACAAGTTGAAGAACTCTAAGCTTTGAAGAAGTGAAAATTTGAAGACATGTGTTGTGTGTTTTCTATGCCCTTATACTCTATTCTATCACAATCTTCAACAATTTGCACACAAGCACATGTCAAGTGCACCTATCGTTATGATTAGTACAATGGCAAGTAATTTATATGTCATATCCACGGAGATGATCAAATATCATTACTCACTTTCCACTCTATTATTTAGCCTATCAAATTTGCTTGTGAAAATGATTGAAATAACTACTAGGAATAGAAGTCTAACTTAACTAATTAAACTAGGTTAACTAATCTTGCTTGCTAGAGAGAATTCAATTGAGAAAACAATACTTGAATGGAAAATCCCCTAGAATTACCTATGTGATAGAAAAATTTCTTGGATCATGAATTTCCTTCTTATGTTTGGTGAAATTCCTATATTAAGACTCACTCTATCTCTAGATGAGAGTCCTCTACCCTTAATTTAATTATTTGAAATTTCTTTCTAACCAATTCAACCTAAGAATGTATTTAGATTAGTGAGTTTCCAATTAGGTTTCTGTTGTGTCGTGTTGTGTGTTCGGTGCCCTTATACTCGATTATATCTCAATCTTCAACAATTTGCACACCAACACAAGGCAAGTGCACCTCTCATTATGATTAGTACAATGGTAAATAAATTTAAATATCATATCCACTGGGATTGTCAAATATCATTACTCACTTTTCACTCCACTGTACAGCCTATGGAATTTGATTGTGGAGATAATAGAAATAATTACTAAGAATAAAAATCTAACTTAACCAATAAAATTCATTTAATCTAAAATTTAATTTGCAACATAAAATTTCAATTGAGAAAGTAATACTTGAATGAAAAATCCCCCTAGAATAACCTATGTGATAGAAAAGTCCCTTGGTTAATGAATTGCCCTTTTGTTTGTGAAATTCCTCAATTAGAACTCACTCTATCTCTAGGTGAAAGTCCTTTATTCTTAGATTAAAAAGTTGAAATCTCTTTCTAACCAATTGAACCCAAAATGCATTAAAATTTGTGAATTTTCAATTAGATTTCTCCAATCATCAATAAAGTGTTAAGATTTCTATCTCTAGTCACCTAAATCACTCTAATTGTCTGTGTCATGGTCTATTTCACCATTCCTTTCTAAATTCCAAGTGAAAAATTCAGATTATGAATCAATTATCAACCAAATCAATTCAAGCAATCAAATCCACAAACAATCCATACGAAATTGGAATTCAATCAACCAAGAGAACCAATCATTCACATAGATAATAACTAGGGTTCATAACCATCCAAGTATTCAAGAATTTAGCTGATCAACATATTATAATTCAAAGAACATAAACCAACAAATAAAGAGGAAGAATTGCTGATTTTCATAGTTGAAATCTTCTCTTCTTCAAGGCTTGAAGTTCTCTAACTTAGTTGCCAACACTTGTGTTCTTGAGCATGAATCTTCAAGATTGATTGCTTTTTCTTCAAAGATTTGATCTTCTCTCTTGATTTCTCTTGCAAGGATTGAAGATTTAGGAGATGTTTTTTGTAGTTTCTCTCTGTGTTTTTCACTTCTCTTGGCCTCCTACAAGAACCCTAACTGTCCCTCTTCAAAACCCATAATATCCTATATATAGTTCTTCCAAAAAATGAGAGAAAATTTGCAAAAATCTTTTTTTGGTCCAAACGGTGCTGTTTAGGGGGGGACTAAGTGGCGTTGTTTGGCTTCTTGAAGGTGGCCCCGCTTGGTCCCTTGAAGGTGGGGCCGTTTGGTCCTAATTTTGCTACAATTTTTCTGTCGCATGATAGTGGCAGCTATTTTAATTTTTTGATAAATTAAGAGCATGAAATCTGCTGATTTAGGTCTTGATGTCTACCTAAAAGTTGTAAATCATGATCCTATCCTTTTACAGTACTTTGAATCACCTCAATTGGACATCTAGAACTCAATATATGATCATTCTACCCAAATATGTCAGAATTGGGACAAACCCGTGATAGGTGAGTTTGAAACATAAGCAAGGTGGCCAAACGAACTTGGATTGACATAAATTTTACCATTAGAAGATCAATTTTGCATATGAAATCTCTATGGAGGTCAAAATCCCACTTGAAAATGGTGCTTTGAGAGTGAAAATGGGAAAGATTTCAAGTGTAAATGGTGAAATAATGAAGAAATTTATGTTTGGATAAGAGCGGGTTGAGTGGGTTTTGAGAGAAGAGAGAATTTAGATGGTAGAAATGAGAGAAATGAGTGTTTAGCTGTTTTAACACAACTATAATCACAATGTTTGGACAACCAAACTTTCTTATCTGCGTTCGAACTCGCATCCGAATTTCTTTGTTTCTTCAACTCCAGTAAATTCGAAATCATTTTACTTGGACTAATGGGAGAGAGAATGATGAGGTGGTTTTAACAAGATTGGATAGAGCTATTGTTACTTTCTTGGAGTTCAACGTTTCCTCATCATTTGATCAAACACTTGGTGTCTAGTGCTTCAGATCACCAACCTATTCTAATTGTAGATAATACGATGTAGAAACACCGGCAAGCCTGGAGAAAATCAAAGAAGCGAATTAAAATATTTGAACCCATGCGGCTGGTTGAGGAGAACTGTGGAAAATCCTAGATATAAATAACTCCTGGAAGAAACATGTTTCTGATTGGGCACACAATATTGCCGGTGCTATTAACAGATCAAAGTTGGAGTTACACGAGTGGATTTCACGAGCGCACGGCAATCTAGAAAGGAGACTTTATCAGATACAAATGGAACATCAACAGCTTGTTGCTCAAAGAGGACTAAATTCTTCTCATACTATCTCTTATAAGATTTCCGTCAAAAAGAAATTGAGAAAATTTGTGAGCGACAAGATTGAAATTGGAAAACTAAAAGTAGAATTGAATAGCTCGAAATACTGTTTCGTTTCCGTGGAGAGGCTTCTATGCATTTGAGAATAAATGCTGTTGAGTCCATCAAAGATTAAACAAGTACTCTTTTAACGGAACTTGCAGAAATTGAAGCAGTGACTGTTGGAGTTGGGTGATGATCTGGAAACCTGGACCTTAAGTAACCAGGAAAAGCACTCTTTATCTAGTGTTTTCACAAAGGATGAAGTGCTAGCTGCTCTAAAACAAATGCACCCACAGAAAGCTCTCCGTCCTGATGGAATGCATGTTTGCTTATATCAGAAATTTTGGCATATCTTAGGTGGTGATGTTCTCTGGCTTTTACTTTCACTTTTTTAATGAAGGTCTAGATTTATCAGGCATCAACCATACCTATAGCACCTCGATCGCAAAAGTTAAAGAGCCTATGCTTATGTATCGATTTAGACCTATCAGTTTAGGCAATGTACTTTACAAACTGATAGCTAAGGTGCTTGCTAATAGGTTTAAGCATGTTCTGGAGTACTTGATTGATGAAGCTCAGAGTGCTTTTGTGCCTAATCGCCTTATTACTAATAATGCTATTATTGCTTTTGACCTCTTTTGCATTGCCTCCAACATAAGCAAAAGTCTGATACTCCTCATTTAGCTTATAAGTTGGACGAATAAAGCTTTTAACAGAGTCAAATGGGGCTATGTTGAAGCCATCGTGAGCCATATGGATTTCCCTCTGGTTTTCTTGAACCTAATCATGCACTGTATTTAAACAGTCTCGTACTCAAGTCCGCTAAATAGAGATCCTTCTAAGAGTTTCCAGCCTACACAAGTAAATAGAGCTCCTTCTAAGAGTTTCCAGCCCACACAAGGAATCTGACATGGAGATCTACTCTCTCCATATTTATTCAATATTTGCTCTGAGGGTAAGGAACGCTTTAGAAGGATTTCAATTTAGTAATAGCCCGGTCATTTCTCATCTACTCTTTGCTAATTACTCTCTCATATTTGCTCGAAGCAAACCTCGGTAGTTTTCACACGCTTCGAGTCATTTTTAAGAAATATGAAGACTGTTAGGGACAAATGTTTAATTTTGAGAAATGAAGCCTTTACTTTTGCAAGGGTACTCTGATGACCTTAAGCAAACTATTTGCAATGAGTTTCAAATCCCTAAAGGAGATGGGGAGGGCAAGTATCTTGGAGTTCTTTTCACGGTTGGAAGATGAAAAACGGAGGTTTTTAACTTTATACAAGAGAGATTTTAGAAAAAGCATAATTCATGGAAGGAAAAAACTCTTTCTCAGGAAGCAAAATAGATTCTTATCAAATCAGTCATCCAAGCAATACTGACTTATGTTATGACCTGTTTCTTGCGCCTTTCCACCCTGATTGATTCATTATGAATTTAATCCGCAATTCCTAATGGAACAATAATGATTGAAAGCATAAAATATGCCGAGAGTCTTGGAACGATCTTTGCAAACCAAAAGCACTCGGTGACATGGGTTTTAGGGTTTTAGAGACATTCAACTTAGATTTAATCTACAAGCAAGGGTGGAAAATTATTCAAAACCTTATATCTCTGATGAGTCGCGTTCTCCAAGCTAAATATTTTCTGAGAGATGATTTTCTCCAAGCTATAATCTTTGTAGGGATACAGAGTGCGGAAGCGAGATAAATTCAACCAAAGATTATGAGAAATTAAGAATGACAGTAAAATGACAACAAGATTTTTAGGTGAAAAAAATTCTCCGTAAATAGAGGTAAAACAATCACCGGCGAGAGAGCCAAAATTTCCACTATAAAATTTGTAGGGAGTACAAAATATTTATCTGGACTAACAAGACAAATAGCCCAAATAATAATTCTCTACGAAAGAAAAATATTCAAAACAAGAAGTAGAGAATATGAGAAGAAAGAAAAAGAAGAGACTTGGCTTGATCTCCGTTTTTTTTGCTCCCTTAATTGTGTGATGCAGGAGTTGCCTATTTATAGGCAACTCCCGCACAAAATGTTCAGCCGGCAAATGGAGTGGCAATTGAAGCAAGCCAACCAACTCCAATTGCAGCCAACTCCAAATTGCAGCAAAACCCAATTGGGTTAGGTAAGTTTGAGTGGTTGGGCAAAGGTGAGCAACCCCACAAATCTCCACCTTGATCACCTTGGAAATACTCTCTCGCCATGAAGCTTGTTCAATTATGAATGATGCCAGCTAAGTCCATGCAATAATCGAACTTAGCTGTTGGAAGTGACTTGGTTAACATGTCTGCAGGATTTTCAGCTGTATGAATTTTTTCGACTGTAATATAAAGTGGTGCTTAATATCAATATGTTTGGTCTTTGAATGATGCTTGCTGTTCCTGGTCAAGTGAACAGCACTCTGACTGTCACAAAACACAACAAGAATGTCTTGTTGTAGACCAAGTTCACTTACCAAGCCTCGGAGCCAAATAGCCTCTTTTACTCATTCAGTGGCAGCAATATACTCTGCTTCAGTGGTGGATAAAGCCGCAATAGCTTGGAGTGAAGAATACCAACTGATAGCAGAACCACAAAGTGTAAAAATATAGGCTGAAAGTGACCTTCTCCGATCTAAATCACCACCGTAATCATCGTCAACATAACCAACTACGCCTCCGGGATCAGCTCTTTGTCTATCAAATACCAAACCAATATCGGCAGAGCCCTTCAAATAATGAAGGATCCATTTGACAGCTTCTCAATGTTGCTTGCCTGCATTGTGCATGAATCTGCTAACAACACTAATGACATAAGCTAAATCAGGTCTGGTACATACCATAGCATACATAAGGCTTCCAACTGTATTTGAGTACGGGACATATGACATGAGTCTCTTGTCCTCCTCTGATTGAGGACACTGCTCAGGTGACAATTTGAAATGAGCAGCTAATGGAGTACTAACAGCTTTGCAAACCTTCATTCCAAATCTGTCAAGCATATTCATAACATACTTCTTTTGTGATAAGAAAAATTTACCGGCTTGACGATTCCTGCTAATCTCCATTCCAAGAATCTTCTTGGCAGGACCTAAATCTTTCATATCAAATTCACTGCTGAGCTGGGCCTTTAACATGTTAACAAGATATTTATCTTTTGCAGCAATCAACATGTCATCAACATAGAGTAGTAAGTATATATATGACCCATCAGATGTCTTCTGAAAATAGACGCAATTATCATAACTACTTCTGGAGTAGCCATGTTTAACTATAAAAGAATCAAACCTCTTATACCATTGTCTCGGTGATTGCTTCAAACCATAAAGAGACTTTTTGAGACGACATACATGGTCCTCCTTTCCAGGAACAACAAACCCCTCTGGCTGCTGGATATAAATCTCTTCCTCAAGATTACCATGAAGAAAAGCAATTTTCACATCTAACTGTTCCAGCTCCAAATCATACAAGGTAACTAGAGCAAGTAATATACGAATTGAAGTATGACGAACAACAGGAGAAAATACTTCATTAAAGTCAATACCTTACTGTTGATCAAAACCTCTGACAACAAATATTGCTTTGTACCTTGCATTCTCAACACCGGTGATGCCTTCTTTTCTCTTAAAGATCCACTTGCATCTAATGACTCTTTTGCCTTCAGGTAATTTCACCAGATCCGAAGTTTCATTCTTATGAAGACTCTCGACCTCTTCTTGCATTGCATCAATCCATTTTGTTGAATCGTCACTAGAGATATCTTCAGAATAATTTCTTGGTTCATCATTTTCTCCTATCTCTTGTGCAGCAACTAATGCATAAGCAATGTTGACAGATTCTGCAACTAGTCTTTGAGTCGGTTTTCTCGGTCTCAGTGCTGGAAGTTCCTGAGTCATACACCACGGTTGTGGCAAACCTCGTCGTCGTGGTGGATGTGGTTGTCGTGGACTCCTGTATTCAATGATATCATCAATTGCAGTAGCGTGATCTTGTTCAGATGTGGAGGAATGAGGAACATCTTCCTTCAAAACGGGAGCTTCAACCTCAAACTCCACCTTCTTTGGAACATCCTCCTGATCACCTATATCAATAGTATTCTTCCAAGAAGATAGCATAGCATTTTCATTAAAGATTACATCTCGACTATGGAATGATTTGCCAGTTTCAGGGTTATATAAGCGATAGCCTTTGACCCCTTGACCATAACCTAAGAAAATGCACTTCTTTGCACGAGGCTCCAATTTTCCCTCGTTTACATGTCAATAAGTAGGACATCCAAATAATCTAAGATTAGAATAATCAACAGGGTTACCTGACCAAACTTCTTCTGGAATTTTGCAGTCAATTGCTCTGTTGGGGGAGCGGTTTATCAAATAACATGCCGTCGAAGCCGCTTCAGCCCAAAAATATTTTTCCAAACCTGAATGAGAGAGCATGCAACGAACTTTCTCCAAGATAGTTTTGTTCATCCTTTCTGCAACTCAATTCTGTTGTGGAGTACCTGGAATGGTGAGATGTCTGGCAATACCTTCTTTCTTGCAGAAATCACTGAATTCATTTGAGCAAAACTCAAGGCCATTATCGGTCCTTAGCCTTTTGATTTTCTTGTCTGTCTGGTTCTCAATTAAAATTTTACACTCTTTAAAGATTGAAAATGCTTCACTCTTTTGTTTAAGAAAATAAACCCAGAGTTTCCTTGAGAAATCATCAATAATTGTCAACATGTAATGACATTTACCTTTGGAAGGGATTTTTGATGGACCCCAAAGATCCGAATGAATGTAATCCAATGTACCTTTGGTTCTATGAATGGCTTTTGAAAAGCTAACCTTTTTCTGCTTACCAAAAATGCAATGTTCGCAGAAATCAACCTTGTCAGTACAGTGGTTATCAAGATGACCATTCTTATTGAGGATTTGAATTCCCTTCTCACTCATGTGACCCAGTCTGTAATGCTGCAACTTGGTGTTATCCTTGTCAGATGAGGCAACAGCTGCAGAACCTGTAACAGTTAAACCCTGCAGCACATACAAACTACCAGATCGATTTGCTTTTAATATCACAAGAGCTCCTTTGGACACTTTAAGAACTCCACCTTCAGCTGAGTATTTACACCCAAGAGATTCTAGGGTGCCTAGGGAAATGAGATTCCATTTCAAATTGGGGACATGTCGGACACCAGTCAAGGTTCTAACAACTCCATCATTTGTCTTGATTTTAATTGTACCTTTACCGACAACTTTGCATTGAGCATCGTTGCCCATCAGGACAAGACCACCATTAACCGGTTCATAAGTGGTAAACCAATCTCTGTTAGAATACATGTGAAAAGTACAACCAGAATCAAGAATCTATTCATTTCTAGACCTTTGTTCAGTTTCGGCAGCTACAAAACAATCCCCATCAAATTCGGTCTCAGCAATACTAGCTTCGACAGATTTTTCGGGTTGTTTTCCTTTACCCTTATTTTCTCTATCTTGCTTATTTTTCAATTTAAATCATTCAGAGATTTCGTGTCCCTTTTTCTTGCAATAACGGCAATACTTTGAGTTTATACCTCTAGACTTTGATCTGTACTTATTTTTACCGTTACTACCTCTTTCCTGGTTCCTCCCTCTTACTACTAATCCTTCACCCGAACTTTCAGAATGAATTTCAAAATCAAATTTTTCTTTGGATAGTAGGTGAGACTTGACATCATCAAAAGACAGGGTAATATAATTACCATACAACATAATTTCTTTGAAGTGTCGATATGAGGGAGGTAGAGAAACAATAAGTAGAACAGCTTTATCCTCATCGTCAACTTTAACATCCAAATTTTCCAAATCAATGATAATATAATTAAATTCATCAAGGTGAGATTGGATGGGAGTACCTTCAGACATACGGAGAGTAAAAAGTCGTTCCTTTAAACGGAGTTTATTTGCAAGACTTTTGGTCATGTATAAAGACTCCAATTTATTCCATATACCTGATGCAGTTTCCTCGTTGATGACTTCTCGCAACACTTCACGGGACAAATATAACTGGATTATGAACAATGTCTTTTCATCCATCTCATTCCAATCTTCCTCCTTTATAGCTTCTGGCTTCTTCAATTTTCCCGCAAGAACTTTCTTTAAACCATTCTGGGTGAGAACGGCTTGCATCTGGACTCGCCAAATAGCGAAACTAATTTTACCGTCAAATTTCTCAATATCGAATTTTGTCGACATTATAAAAAATCTCAGTTGAATTTTTTGCACTCTGATACCAGTTTGTAGAGATACAGAGTGCGGAAGCGAGATAAATTCAACCAAAGATTATGAGAAATTAAGAATGACAGTAAAATGACAACAAGATTTTTAGGTGGAAAAAATCCTCCGTAAATAGAGGTAAAAAAACCACCGGCGAGAGAGCCAAAATTTCCACTATAAAATTTGTAGGGAGTACAAAATATTTATGTGGACTAACAAGACAAATAGCCCAAATAATAATTCTCTACGAAAGAAAAATATTCAAAACAAGAAATAGAGAATATGAGAAGAAAGAAAATGAAGAGACTTGGCTTGATCTCCGTTTTTGCTCCCTTAATTGTGTGATGCAGGAGTTGCCTATTAGGCAACTCCCGCACAAAATGTTCAGCCGGCAAATGGAGTGGTAATTGAAGCAAGTCAACCAACTCCAATTGTAGCCAACTCCAAATTGCGGCAAAACCCAATTGGGTTAGGTAAGTTTGAGTGGTTGGGCAAGGGTGAGCAACCCCACAATCTTGGAAGCCGCCCATCCTACACTTGGAGGAGTATCCATAAGAGAAGGAGTTTTCTAGAACAAGCTTACATTGGAGGATAGGAAATGAGAGATCAGTTAAAATTTAGGGTTGCCAATAGCTTTCCACTCCTTTTTCTTTCAAGTTAAGTATGCCTGAAAACCTAGATGCTTTTTCTAAGCTAGCTACTCTTACTCAGCTTATTGATTATGAGAGGGGTGTGTGGAAGGAGGATACCATTAGTCAAGTTTTCAATCCTTATGAAGTAAAGGATGTAAACTAGTTCAGAGAAAGAATCTCAATTAAGGATGCTTAACTGAGGGAAAAGTTCTCCTCTTTTATTCAATGAATCAAACTTATACAGTACAAAATACATTGAGCATTCCTGCCACAATAATTTTCCTATAGCAACTCAATCGCTAGCTTAATCAATAAGATATGTACAAGATACACAGAAAGATACGCTGGATTTATACACTCCAATAGAGGAGATTCTAAAAATCCCGCTTAGCGACACTTGGCCGCGGGATAAGATGATCTGGAGTTTTACTTAGAAAGGAGTCTTTGCAGTAAAATCTGTATATCATTTTATCAGAGATCTTCAGGCGAAAAAGCATTCTCAGGTTGGTTCCTCCTCCCAAATGTAAGAACTCAGTTTTTGGAAACTAATATGGAGCATAAAAACGCCTCCAGAGTTTAGAAATTTCCTTTGGAGAGTTTGTGAAGGTATTCATCCTACAGGTGAGAGGTTGGCTAAGCGTCTAAAAAAATATGTCACTTGTTTGCTAGCTATGTCATGAAGATATTGAATCCCAAAGTCACTGTTTGTTCTCATGCTCGGAAGCAAGAATTTCAAGATGCACTCTCCATTTCAAATTTTTGTTAGAGCGGCGAGAATATAATTCATAGATCTATTTCGGCAAGTGCATTTGATGTTCCTTGACTTGACCCCTCCTTTTTGTTTATGCTTTATGAAGGACATGGAGCAATAGAAATTCATGCATCTTCAACGACAAAAGTGTTCCTTCACTAGACATGTGGTGAAATACAGAAGCTCTCTCTGAGGAATGCCTGTCCTTACATGACTTGGACCGTGGCCAACTTGCGTTGTCAAAGAATAGTGTACGAGATTTGGATTGCAAAGGTAAGAAAGTAGTTGATTCTCTGGTTTTAAGAGAATATGAGGCTGCAAATGGTGCTCATTTTGAAAAGGATAAGGCTGAGAACAGTGATGCACAAAGAACAGAGTGCGCTCCAGACCCTAAGACTTAATGTGCATGATGCTCGGAACCACTCTATATCCGGTCTAGGAGTTTTACTCAGAGATCATTGGGGAGATGTTTTGACGGCTATGGCAATGAGACTTACACATTCGGTTTCTCCAGAGCACACAGAAGCGCTAGCAATTATAGGAGGATTAAGACTTGCGAACCGCTTGGGATATACAGATTTGGAAGTTGAAAGTGATTGCCTATGAGCTGTATCAAACATTTATGATGATTCAGATAATTTTTCTTCTCTTGGGCATATTTATAGTGTAATCAGAGAACTCCTAAAGGACTTATGATATACTATTCATTTTGTTAGGCACTCATCTAATGTGCTTGGCCATCTTTTATCCTATCTAGCTTTATCTAAGTATCAGTCTAATATATGGATTGATACTTTCCCTCCTGTAATCAGCTCTATAGTATAGCAGCCATGAAATGAATCTCTCTTGTCTTTTTCTTTCTCTCTTTTTTTTAAAAAAATCCGGATGAAGTAATCTTTGCAATTTTATATAGATGAACAGTATCTTTTTCTTTAGGAAAAAGGAAAAAAGAAAGAAAAGAATTCTACAACACTCTATCTCATTTCTCATTTGCTTTTTGTTCTTCCACCCTTTAAAGGACTCCATTAGTCAGACTCTGCTTTGCCTCTCAAGTTTCAGTATGTGGGATTGGGAAACCAAAAGAAATAAAGCTACTGTTGAGTTCACGGATTTGGACGAGGAGGTAAAACTATATGAGTTCACGACTGATAATGAGAGAATGAGCGAAATAGAGAGAGTGTAAGTTTGCAAATGTCATTTAGCTATCTACAAATACCAATTTAGCTTCTTGCAAATAGAAATATATAATGTTCATAAAATATTTTTAAAAAAAGATAAATCACCCTTGATAATAGGGTTAGGCATGAAATCCTCCCCGTTTATTAGTTTTTTTTAAAAAAAATGAATACCAAATAAAAGGAGACATGAAGCCCTACCTCAAATTGTCATCGCCAAATCACAGTAAAAACGACTTAAAGTGATAACGCTTTAGGCTTGTCACTAAAGGTAAGCACTTAGTGACAAGATAACTGTTGCCACTAATATCTTGGGGCATTTGTGACAATATTTGTTTACACTGGTTGAGTTCTACTTTGGTTGCTAATTCCCTTAACTTGTCACTAACATAACATTTTCTGAAAAAAGAAAAATTGGACAAATAAAGTAGTGATGAGAAATATGGTCCCTAAAAACAAAATTTAGTGACAAACTGAATTTTTACAAAAAATAGTTATAAAATTGATTATAATTAAAATATTAAAAATTTTACAGTTGCCACATGGCAACCAGTTGTCCACTATGCTACCGTGTGTGCATGCCCATGAGGCGCTAGAATTGCGCTTGGCTGGCAACAACATGTGGAGCCGTATTTCAACACAAACGAACAAAGCTTCGAGCTTTCAAATTCGGTTAATGTAATACTCAAATATTATTTGACTTCATTCAATTAATCTTTTTAGTTTGAGAGTTTTTTTATTTTATTTTTTATTTATTTATAAAATTTAAAGTTTATTTATATTTTATTTATTTATAAATTTTTTACAAAAGGTTAAAAAAACTCAAATAATGTTTGAGTCAAATTTTTGAATAAAATAATAAAGTATATAAAATAATAAAAAAGAATATTTTCTTTTTTTACTATCATTTTCGTTTGTTTCAAAGTTTTGAGCTTTCCGAATAGTGTTCAAGTTGAATTTTTGAATAAAATGATAAAGGATATATAATAATGGGATAAAATATTTTCTTTTTGTTGCTAACATTTGCGTTTCTTTCAACGTTTTGAGCTTTCCTTGGTCTAGTAGTAACAAAAGGGTCTTTTACCTTGTCCTTGAAAGATTTGGAATAATGAAGTCCCTGATGAAATAATCTGTGCAATTTTATATAAATGAAAGGCAACCATTTCCTTTAGGAAAAAAGAATTCTACAACACTCTATCTCATGTGTCGTTTGCTTTTTCTTTCTTCCACCCTTTAAAAGACTGCATTAGTCAGCCTTTGCTTTCCCTTACAAGTCTCAGTATGCGGGATTCGAAAACTAAAGGACATAAAGCTATTGTTGGGTTCATGGATTTGGACGAGAAGGAGGTGAAACTATATGTGTTGACGACTGTCAAAGAGAGAAGGAGCGGAGTAGAAAGAGTGTAAGTTTCCAAATGACATTTAACTATCTGCAAATACCAATTTAACTTCTTGTAAATAGAAATATATAACATTCATAAAACATTTTTTTTAAAAAAAAAGATAAATCACCTTTGATAAGGGGGGTTAGGCATGAAATCCTACCCGTTTATTAATTTAAAAGAAAACTGCAAAATAAGAGAAGAATATGAAGTCTTCCCTCAAAATATTGGTGGAAATAAATCCACTTTTACAACAAAGACTTCATGCATGAATGCAATGAAGATGCACTTATTGTTCATGAAACATAGAAAACACCAAAATATGTAACAAGTGAGCAGTTTGGCCCCCCTAGATACCGGCATAGGCTTGCAGTTTGTCCTCACGTAGAATATTAGACTTATTGCTCCCAACATACGCACAATATTCCATATTATTGAAAGGCCTAAATTGCAAAGGGAACTCATCGTTTATTAGCTCCTTTGGTGCTTCCACTATTCCCTTTTGGAACTCAAATAGCACCATAGAATAAAGGGTCAAAAGGTCTTGGTACCCCAAAGAGTCCCATAATACCACGAGAGTCATACAGGTTAAAAAAGAATAACATTTTTAATGTATTTGGATTGTGCTTACGAGAGATTTTGTCTTGATTCATTTAAAAGATTCTCTCACGTATCTAAAACTTTGTGCTTCCTATCCTTGCGCGTTGTGATAGGTATGGATTCACCATCATCCAACGATCACTCAACCATATCAATAAAAAATTCAGCAATAGGAATCATTAGTGCCTCCACTTCTCATTTTAACAGATAAAAATAGTCACGCTGACGCCAAATTCGTTAGCATCTTTATCCATTTCGGCATTGTTTTTGAAAAATTGTATTATAGTGATCAATTTTTGAAGAGAGTTGTCGTATTTAATCATAACACTTTTGTCAATACATCATTAATTCACTATAACATCAAATCAAAAAGTATTATAAGACTACAGCAAATAAAATTTTGTAACCTTTATATTGCCTTTAGAATTGGCAATATAAAAATCTATAAGACTAATTCAAAAGGTCTTATATTCTTTGTTGTACTTCTCAAAATTTTCCCCACCTCCATTTCCTCACTTTCATTTTCATGACTTCCATCAACCTTTGCTGACTTTCATAAGTTAACGAGGTCAGCTCTTCTCCTGAATAATTTTTAAGCAAAAATATATTTCATAAATAAGTATAATTGAAGATGAAAATATACGAAAACTTTTAACCAATTCTTCCAATGATTATAAATAAAATCCAATCCGCTAAATAATTACTGAATACTTCTATTCAAAATTAAATATTTATTTTCTTTTTATCAAGTTTGACAACACAAGTAGGAATCCTATTTCAAATAAAAGGAATAATTATGAGCACATTTGAAGAGAATCTTAAATAACTTTTGAGTGTCAAAGATGATACAATGACAAAGTTAATAAGTTAGTAATTTGGTTGGAAAAACATACTTTTTATTAGCTCGTATGATTTGAGATTGATTCACGTCCTCAGTCTTATTCTCATATATAAATAAATGAAAGGCAATACTTTGAAATGATATTGGTTCTACATTTATCACTATTTAAGGCATTAACTTATTTCGTATTTGAATTGAAACTCAACGTGTAAATTTGTTTCAATTTTTTAAATTTTACTGAAAGATTCAATTGACTTTTGCAAGAGAAAGTTTGAAATTCACAAAAAGAAAGTAAAATTATATTTACAATTGGACAAAAACACTTATTATGAGCGACCTCATTGTAACTTCTATTCTCATCTTTATGCTCTAATTTGTTATAAACAAAATAAAAAGGAAATAACTTTTAATATTATTTCTCAGTGAATTTTTTGCCCTTTTCTTTTTTACTGATTTATTTACACGAATGACGCCTTTGAAAAAATATCATTTATTGCTTCACACACTTTTACCATCTCATCTCTTTCACAATTGATGCCTTTATGGAAGGCGTCATATTCAAAAAGCATCATGACCAGATATAACTACATACTTCAAAACATAGCTAATTTAGTACAAATTTTCAAAAGAAGACGAAAAGGTTAAAGACCCGATTTGTTAGGATAAATCCCACTGGCAAGAAACGAAGTTCCTGTCGGTTTTTCTTCTTTTGTTTAAGCCAAGAGACTAGAATACTTTTAAAAAATTAATCTTTTTAGACTAATTATTTTCTAAGTTTAGTGTCCCAAATGCACTATTATTCAATATAGTATTCTTAACTAATAAATATAAATACACACAGATAGAGAAACATAAATATCAGTGTAGGCGTGAAAACTGCCATCTGGTGAATTTTTGGAGACTTGTGGATCGACATGTGATGTGACCAGATTTCTCGGGCGATTTAGATCAAGTAAAACTCTGTCGAGAATATGGGAAATTGCACTTCCAAATGGACTATATATAAATGCCATCTCTTTAGCGTCCGTTTTGTTCAATTATTTTAGTGAAGAAAAATTGTGAAAAAATTAAAATTATTAGAAAATTAAAAATTTTGCAAGTTGTTTGGCTAACTGGAGAAAGTACTATAACAATAAAAAATAAATTTTAAGAAAGTAATTTCTCTTGTTTGGTTTTTGTGATTTTATGATGAAAATAAAAAATAAATAATATATTAAAAATTTTTAAACAAAAATATCTCTTAAAAAAACCATCTTTAAAAAAATTAAAGAAATAATAATTCGAACGATTATCAATTAATTTGACTCTAAATTTTCTCAAAATATTTTCTACTAAAATTTAAAACTAATAGTACATTGACCTAAAACTATAAAAATGTACTGAATTTTGCCCTTTTATTTGATTTTGTCATTAACAGACTCATAGAGATAGATTTTTAGAGTAATTTCTTCTAGTCAAATGCTTTTTTTCCCCTAATTCTTAGGTAATTAGGCCCCTTCCCACTTCCATTGGCCTCCCGGGCTCTTTGGTGAATCATACTCCTGAATTAGATCCCAATACTTACAGTAAAAAGAAAAATAGCTTTGGAAATCTTGTCTTATTCATTACTCAAGATTGGGAAACAATTTTAATTGTTGGAGAAATTTTGAAAGCAAAAACCAGGAGAGGTTCCTCGTTTTGCCAATGACTCATCTATCCCACGTGCTCGGGATACGCCTACCAACGCAGGGTGGTGAAGCCGAAGACATAATGTAGTAAGGGCCAACCATAGGATTCCACTTCCATTTAAACGTGGTCTCGAACTTCCAAATTTATAGGGCTACGTGATGTATATATTGGGTTATTTATGAGAATATTTGGATTTAATTTTATTACATAATGTAAATTTTTTTATTTTTAATAAATAATTTATTTTATAAAATTTAAAATAAAAAATTTTCAATCTAAACATTATCAAAATACACTTTAAACGCTGAAAAGTAGATTCGAATTTCCTCGTTTTGCCAATGACTATACTCTGCAAGTGCTTGGAATCACCTATCAAAGCTGGGCGGTCAACACCCATCACTGAATTTGACGTGTCTAAGTAGGTGTATTCATCGTTAAGTTGGTTTGATTTTAAGGTTTTTCAATTAAAATTAATAATTTTAGTTTACAAATATAAAATTAATATAAATTATTGATAATATCAACTCGTTTAATTCGACTTGCATCGGTTTTCTGTCATTTATTTTCTGTCTAGAATTTTCGTTCCACTTCCCTGTTCTAAGTTTTTCCGATTAAAATTAATAATTTTAGTTTTAAAATATAAAATTAATATAAATTATTGATAATATCAACTCGTTTAATTCGAGTACTATGAGTTGGACTAATGAATGTTACAAATTTTAAATAAATGCAGATTGAATAAAAGAGTAAGTAAATTCGGCCAAAATGCCATTAAAGAAAGTGTCTACTACGCTCTGCGCCAGTAAACTTCATTTTTCGCTTCTCATTCCACCCAATAATATCCATGCTTTCTTAATGCAATTCTGCCCCCTCTCACGGCAGAGTATGGTTCATATTTACAAATTGAATAAATGGGTCTTTTTTGCTAAATAATAAAAGAGTAATTGTTGAGAATTTCGGGTAATAATTTTCTCTAAAACAAACTTCTAATAAATTAAAAATACAAAATAGTATGAATATACTCGATAAATAATATTTAATACTATAATCGAAAAGAAATAATAATAACAAATGAATACAAAATAAAAGAGATAAAAAAAACACAGCCGGAAAAATTTGATAACGAAATTAGGCACAAATTTGTCTAGTCTCCGAGCATCTCTCAAGCAGCCCACTTTTATTTATAGTGGGAGAAGATATACAAACTTGGGATGAAACTAATAAGAGGAGAAGGGGTTAATTTATAACCCTTCAAACCCTTCCCCAAAACAAAACCCACCGATGTGTGATTTCTAATTAAGCTAAAGTCAACAAATCTCCACCTTGGCTTAATTTCAAATCATACCAAATATAAATCTTCTCAAACAAAACAAAAAATAAAAAACAGTCTTCACGGTGCTTCAAATTTTGCGTCATGAGGCACTAAATCAAATGTGCTGGATATTAACAAAGTATAAATAGTGTTCAAACTTGGCCCTTGTAACCACCTTGATAACATATATGCAAGATTCTCCGTCGTGTAAATCTTCTGGAGAAGTATCTCCTCTTCTTCGAGAATTTCTTGTACAAAGTGATAGCGAGCATCAATGTGCTTCGTCCGTGCATGAAAGACTTGATTATTTGCTAAGTGAATAGAACTCTAACTGTTAGAATAAACCTCAAGTTGTTTCTGACTAACTCCTAAGTCTTTAAGCAATCCATGAAGCCAAATTGCTTTATTCACAACCTATGTAATCGCCATATACTCTGCCTCTGTTGTAGACAAAGTCACCATTGACTGTAAGGTAGACATCTAACTAACTGGTGCTTTTGCTAAAGTGAACAAATAGCCAGTTGTAAACCATTGCTTATTCAAATCACCTGTATAATCAGAATTACAATGACCAAGTAATTCATGCCGCTCAAATTCCAATCCAACATCTACGGTATTTTGAAGATACCATAGAATCCATTTCACAGCTAGCCAATAATCCTCGCCCGGATCATGCATGTAGCTGCTCATAACACTAATAGCTTGTGAAATATCTAGTATCGTACACACTATTGCATACATCAAGCTGCCAACTACATTTGCATATGGGACTTTTGCCATGTATTCTCACTCTTCATCTGTTGTTGAAGATAACCGGCTACTAAGTTTCAAATGAGGAGCAAGTAGGGTACTTACAGATTTGTATCTTCATGCATACCAAAACACTATAATACCTTCTTCAAATACTACTTTTGTGTCAGCCAAAGCTTGCCTCTCTCTCTCTCTGTCCATGTTTATCTCCATGCTGGGAATCTTCTTGACTTTCTCCAAATCCTTCATCTCGAACTCTTTACTCAGCTGAGACTTCAATCTGTCAATCACAACTTGGCTCTTTGCTTCTATCAACATATCATCAACATATAAGAGTAAGTAGATGTAGGAACCATCTTGAAGCATGCACAAACACACACAATGATCGTATTTACTCCTTATGTACTTCTGACCCTACATAAACCTATCAAATCGCTTGTACCATTGCTTCGAAGATTGTTTCAGTCCGTACAATGATTTATTTAGTTTGAAAACCCAATTCTCCTTACCCGCAATCTTGTATCTATTTGGTTGAGTCACATAGATTTCCTGCTTTACATCAAGTCGAGCTAGCTCCAAATTCAACTGCGCTACCAAGGCCAACAAAATTCTAATGGAAGAATGTTTAATAATTGGAGAAAATACCTCATTATAATCAATTCCCTCCTTCTAACCGTAGCCTTTAGCCACCAACTTTTCCTTGTAAAGAACTTCATCTTTATCAAGAAATTCTTCTTTCTTTGAAAATACTCATTTGCATCCTATAGCCTTCTTGCCCATCGATAGTTATGTTAGTTTCCACGTCTTGTTCTTCTCAAGAGATTTCATTTCTTCTTCCATTGCACCTGCCATCTACTACTTTCTGAATTTTAGATGGCTTCTGGGTAGGTGGATGAAACATCATCAATAACTGGAAGTGCATAAGCTACCATGTCAGCAAAACGAGCAGGTTTTTGAATATCTCGTCTTGTTCTTCTAGCGTCAATTTTCTCCGATCGATGTAGATGTTCTTGGGTCGAAACATCTTTCTCATCTAACTCTTCTTCTGCTCTCGAAGAGTCATTAGTGTTGCTATTTTTTGGGATCACTATTGTCTACTCAAACTTCTCCTGCTTCAGAATGCGCTCAACCTGCTGCAAATTGCCATCAACCCCTTATGGATTTACCTAATGTAACATAACGTATTCATCAAAGGTACCATCCCTACTAATTATCGTCTTCTTTACCTCTAGACAACACAAAAGGTATCCCTTAACTCTATCATTAAAGCCCATAAATAGAGTTTTCTTTGCCCGTAGATCCAACTTTGATTCATTTACATGATAATATGCAGTAGAACAAAAAACACGCAATATATCATAATCAGTAACAGATTTTTCAGACCATAACTCTAAAGGAGTTTTGCCATTTATAGTAGATGATGGCAGACGATTGACGAGATGTTGAGCATATGTTATAGCTTCAGCCCAAAATTTTCTGCCTAACCGAGCATTAGACAGTATACAACGAACTTTCTCCACTAGTGTCCTGTTCATACGATCTGACACCCCATTCTGCTACGGTGTTTTTCTAACTGTGAAGTGTCGCCTTATGCCACAATCTTGGCATACCTTCAGGAATGGATCGCTCTTATATTCTCCACCATTGTCTGTTCGAAAAACCATGATTTTCCTCACTGTTTGGTTTTCAACTTCAGCTTTTCACTTAAGGAAAACTCCAAGCACATCATCCCTGTTCTTCATAGTAAACACCCAACTCTTCTGGAAAAATCATCAACGAAAGTGACAAAATAATGCCTACCACTGATTGACGGAGTCTTGGCATGTTCCTATACATCTGAGTACACATAATCCAAAATGCTCTTGGTATCGTGGATTGTAGTGCCAAACTTCACTTTTCATTGTTTTTCCAAAACACAATGCTCACAAAATTCTAATTTGCAAGTCCTCGTTCCTTTTAACAATCCCTGCTTGGCAAGAATTTAAGGATTTTTCACCAGCATAACCTAACCGCATATGCCACAGCTTCGTTGCTTAGGCATCCTTCTTGCTTCTTGAAGTTGTTGCTGCTATTGTCCCCACCACTGTACTACCTTGGTAGTAATACAAATTGTTCTTCCTCACGTCTTTCAACATAACTAGTACCCCTGGAGTTGCTTTAAGAACTCCATTTCGCAACGTCACAACTAGGTCTTTTGATTCTAAAGTCCCCCAATGAGATAAGATTCTTCTTCAACTCTGGCACATACTGCACATCCCATAAAATTCTGGTAGATCCATGATATTCTCTATTTGTGCTTCATATAATTATCATTTTGAGCTTGATTTTATGTTAAATTTTGGTGTTTTAATCACCATTTATACTCCCTTTATCTCTTATTTGCTTTAGGTGATATTATTGAAGATTTGGAATTAAATGAAGCAAATAAGGGAAATTTACACAATGAAGATCAATAGAGAAATGCAGAGGAAAAACAGACTGGTAGACATATTTCAAGTTGGACTTTGACCTCTATGGAGATTTCAAATGCAAAAGTGGTATTCTAGAAAATTATATAGGACATTCTGAAGATTTCATAATGGTAAAATTTGTGTCAATCGGAGTTCATTTGCCTAACCTAATTATGCTGCAAAGTCACCTGTTCTGCATTGGGTTCCATTTTTGACACAGTTTGGTATAATGATCATATCTTGCGTTCTAGATGCCCCATTGATGTGATTCAAATCTCTGTGGACATATAAGATCCTTATCTACAACTTTCATGAAGACATCAAGACCTAGATCAGCCGATTTGTGGGTCGGAATTCACCTAGAAGTTAAATAGTGTCACAGTCGGGCAGCAGAAACTTGCACCAAAACTGGGGACAAGCGGCGCCGTTTGGTGTGATATAAGCGGCGCCGTTTGTACCGATCTGAAGCTGCTTTTAAGCTGCATTTATCTCTCTTTTGGGGGAGATTTGGATACCCCTTTAGGGCAAAAACGAGAGAGAGGTCTGGAGTGGACAGAAAACAGTAAAACACCAAGAAAACACACCAAATTCTTCTTCCAATCCATCAATCTTGCAAGAGAAATCAAGAGAGAAGATTGAATCCTTGAAGAAGGAGAACATCAACCTTGAAGATCCATGGAAAAAGCTGCAACTTTCTCAACAAAATCGTGAAGAACTTCAACCTTGAAGAAGAGAGGAGATTTCAACCATGAAAATGAGCAATTCTTCCTCCTTCTTTGTTGTTTTATGTTCTTTGATTTGTAAAATGTTGATGATCTAAATTTTGAATACTTGGATGGGTATGAACCCTAGATTTTGCCTATGTGAATGAATTGTTTCCTTGGTTGATTTAATTCGAATTTCTTGTGGATTGTTTGTGGGTTTGAATGGGTGAATTGATTGAATGGATTCTTGATGCATAATCTGGAATTTTTGTTCACTTGGAATTGAGAAAGGAAGGGTGATATATAATTGATTCATAATCTGGAAATTTTCACTTGGAATTGAGAAAGGAAGGGTGGAATAGACCATACACAAACAATGGGGATGATTTAGGTGACTAGAGATAGAAACCTAAATATCTTCTTGATAATTAGAGAAATCTAATTGGAAATTCACAATTCTTAATGCATTATTAGGTTGAATTGGTTAGAAAGAGATTTCAACTAATTAATCTAAGAGTAGAGAACTTTCATCTAGAGATAGAATGAGTTCTATCATTGGAATTTCATCAAACACAAGAAGTGAAATTTATCAACCAAGGGACATTTATATCACATAGGTAGTTCTAGGGGGATTAACCATCCAAGTATTGTTTTCTCTATTGAATTCTCTCTTACAAGCAAGATTTAAGTTGGTTTAACTAGTTAAGTTAGATTCTTTTTCCTAGTAGTTATTCAAAACATTTTCACAAAAGAAATTTGTTAGGCTAAATAATAGAGTATAAAGTGAGTAATGGTATTTAACCACCCCCGTGGATACAACATTTGAATTCACTTGCCATTGTACTACTCATAACGATAGGTGCACTTGCCTAGTGTTTGTGTGCAAATTGTTAGAGATTGTAATAAAATTGAGTATAAAGGCATAGACAACAAAACACAACAATCCATCATGATTTCGCAGCTTGATTTAACCTATCTTGGTTGTTTTACATGAATTATCATTGCCCATGTAGACAACCCTGCCATCGAGTTCTTGAAATTCAAAGAACCACTCCCGGATAGGACACATATGATAGGTGCAACCTAAATCCAATATCAATGCATCTGGACGCGATGTTGAAGGTGAAACCACAAAAGAAATAATTAATTCCGCATCACTCTTGCATTTTGCAATATTTGCATCCTGCAACATTTGCATCTTGCGAAGTATTCCATTTATTCTTCAGTTTTGGACATTCCTTCTTCTAGTGCCCTTTCTCAAGATAGAAAGCACACTTATTTTTGGCAACGACACGACCTTTTAACTTGGACCTTCCTCTTCTCCCCTTTGACTGGCTTTGCCAATGACCTCTTGCTACTAATGCTTCTTCTGATGTCGTTGATTTGGTTTTCATCTTATCCTACTTTCTCAATTCATGACTATACAAAGCAGAACATAAATCATCTAACGACACATTCTCCTTTCTATGAAGTAACGTAGTCTCCAAATGTTCAAATTCATCGGGAAGAGACAATAACAATATCAAAGCCAAATCTTCATCCCCAAAATTTACATCTAATTTAACAAGTCTGTTACTATTTGATTAAACATAGTGATATGTTCATTCATAGTTATACCTGGTCGGTAATCAAATCGGAACAGTCTCTTCTTCATAAGGAGCTTATTCGGACCACTTTTCTTTGAAAATTTGTCCTACAATGCCTTCCACAATTTGTGCACAGAAGTCTCGTTCTTGAAAGTATACTTCTGCTCCCTGGACAGGCACTACTGAATTGTTCCGCATGCCAACCGATTCATAATATTCCAATCCTTATCTACAACATCTTATGGTTTCTCTTCTGTAATGGCAATATCAAGACCCTACTGGAAAAAGGAGTCCAAGACTTTCCCTTGCCACATGCCGAAATGACCAGTACAATCAAATATTTCTACTGCTAATTTCAAACTAGACATTGAAATCCTCGACCATGATAAAGAGGAAACTGATGTCTCAAATACTACATTTTTAGTAGATGCCGTTACAGAACGAATATGATATTTAATATTTCAAAACACTAAGTATTGTACCAAAAATTATTCCAATAAAATTTTAAGGAAAGATTGGAGGGTCACAAGTGGACCGCTTAAATACCAACCTCCTTAGACAAAATTTTACTAGATAATTAAAGTTACAATACCCAACAATGTCTATTTCAAAACAAACAAGCCATCGGCTCTGATCCCACTTGTTCAGAATTTCGGGTAATAATTCCCTCTAAAACAAACTTCTAGTGAATTGAAAAATACAAAACACTACGAATATACCTGATAAATAATATTGAATACTATAATTAAAAATAAATAATAACAACAAATAAATACGGAATAAAAGAGATAAGAAAATAACACACCCAGAAAAATTTGATAACGGAGTTCGGCAAAATTTGCCTAGTCTCCGAGCACCACTCAAGCAGCCCATTTTTATTTATAATGGGAGAAGAGATACAAACTTGGGATGAAACTAATAGGAGAGGGAGGGGTTAATTTATAACCTTTCAAACCCTTCCCCAAAACAAAATCCACAAATCTGGGATTTCTAATAAAGCCAAAGTCAACAGTAATCTTGTTATATTATCTTGTTAAATATGTAAGTAATTAGTAAGATAATAATTTAATTCGTCAAAAGCTAGTAGATTGTTGATTGTAAATTTGGTACAAATTCCTATCTCTACATACATAAAACAATGTATTTAATTATTTAAATTAATTTGTTAAGAATTAAATTTATTTGCATTAATGATTCTGCATGTTCACAACAAATTAACTATATATTAAAATCATATCCATCGTAGCCACCAACTAGTTGAACAACTACTCCTTATTTCAATAGATAAAAATAATTATGTATCGCTGACTCCAAAATTTTTACCCGATAAATCTTACTGGTGCTTCCTAAAGCTTAATGGTGAACAGTTGAGATTTCCAAATTCAGAACACTGTTGTAGTTATCGTATTTTTTCTACTCTCCTCCCATCATTTTGGTGGTTCCATCTCTCTTCTGCTACCTAGTACTGCCTTCATTTCAAAATCGAAGGCATTTTGAACATTTTTTCCTTATTAATTTTTTACATATTTAAAATTTATTTTTAAAAAGTTATTCCTATCTATAAACACGATTCTCTCATCATATTTAAAATTTATTTTTAAAAATTTATTCCTATCTATAAACACGATTCTCTCATTCTAACTCTTATATTGATGAATAATAAATTAAATTAGTTAGAAATACATATATATGTGTGTCTAACTAAAAATGATAAGATTTGAATAAAAATTAATAAATTTTATTACTTAAATAGTAAGTTTAGCTTTTGTATAAGTAAAAATTATCATTATTTAGTGAAACTCACTGTTTATAAGACGGTAAGATTCAAACTAAAAAGGGTAATGTTTGAAGAAAATTAGTAAGTTATTTAACTTGAATGGTTAGTATTATTTTTTATTTAGTTATTAATTATATAATCAAACATACGATTTCTAAAATAAAATCTACCATATATGTTGCAAAATTTACCATTTTTGTAAGACAGTAAGTTTGAAGCCAAAAATGATAAATTTAGATGTAACGATCCACTCTCAAGCGAGCCATACTTAAGAGTAAATAATCACTTTCCTGTTCCAGAGATGTAATGTAACATGTAATATCATTATATGATACAAGTATAAATTTAATAATTTTTAAATAAATAATTGTCAAAAATAATATAAGTCGCACCGACCATTCTATAACAAAAGATTATATAAAATAATTTATATAAAAACTAATTATTTTTGAAAGATTGAGATCTATTTCTATATATACTAATTAAATAAATAATCATTTGAAATATTACAATGCATTGACAAACTAAGAATGATTACAATTGATAGATGCTTCCACAATATTATCTGCTGCTGACGACTCAATTGTCACATGCGACGTAGAAGAATTGTACTTTCAATTCAACTATAAAAGTTCTGAAATATGATGAGAGAATAATAAGTTACGAAGCCCAGTGAAATTTCTATGTACATGTACAGTTTGAGAGTAAATATACTGTATTTCGTTTATAACACTTTTAAAATAAATATTAGTTATCATCGACTTTTTATGAGAATAACTACGTTTAGTACAATAGGATAGTCTGATTTAGAAATCCGTAAAATATGATATATTTATATATACGTACTTTCAAGTAATAATCATTATTTTGAAACTAATGACAAAATTAACAAACACAATAATTTACACGCCATACAAGCACATAAAAACTTTCACCGCCCTTTCAGTGACCATCTCACATTAAGCATAAATGAACACTCCACACAACACTTTCCAATGGTATTCTCACATACAACGCCAAAGACTCTCCAATTTAATTGATAACTAATCCGTTGACCTAATGATTTTTTACTTTTTTATTTTTTTTTACTGGAAGCAGGTTTCATTTTCCATGTCTCAGCCATCTAACGGTTTTTGTGAATGCAGCCATCTAATGATTGACACCAATAGGTACCCGCTCGGCACTGTATCATTGCCATTTTTAGATCTTTTTCACTGCGTGGTTGCAGCAAACCTGGTAGGAAGAGGTGTTTGATTCGATTTTTCGATTTAATTTTTTATTTGATTTTGTAAAATATGTATAAAAATTGAATGGAGTCAAAATTTTTAAAATTAAATTAGATTGAACCAAAATAAAATTAATTCAATTTGGTTTGATTTGAAATTAAATTTTAATGAATCAAAAAAATTAAGAAAAATAATAAATAAGAAATAATAAAATAAAATAAGAATTATTTTTTAAAAAATATATTTCAAGTTTTGTTCAATTTACAAAAAAATCAAATCAAATTATTAAAAAAAGAACCAAAATTAAAAATTCATCTAAATTTAATTCAATTTTTTAATTTGAATAGAATAATAAATACCTTAGTAAGGGGATAGGTTGCATCACATCCCTAATGAGACTTAGAAATGAAGAAGAGTCATCAAAGAGGATAGTCTACGCCTATAGAGTGGGAAACAAATGTCATTATTATTTTTCTTGGAGTGTGCAATCCACAGGTGAGTAGTAAAGCTATTCTTCTTTGAGTGCTCTATTCAATTATCATCTCCCCATTTTGGCTACACCAAAACAAATACAGTTATGAAATAGATTCAAAAAATAGAGAATAATCATCATAAACCATTTTTTCAGTTTTATACAACAAGAAAGCCTGAAACCATTCTATTTGCTAGTACTTGTTCGTAGTTCCGAAATAGCAATTACTGAGGAGGTCTAGACCAAGAGTAAAAAAAAATTTCTACAAGGAAATTGCAATAAATTCTATCCGAAAATCTAAGCAACTATGAGGTATTTTGTAGCACGGTCAAACTAGTAGACCTTCTCTAGCCCGTCACGAGCTATCCTCAAATAAGACCGAGTGGGTTGAGTTATTTTTTTACTGGTTGAAATAGAGAATGGTTTATTATATATATATATATATATATATATATATATATATATATATTATTCATAATTTAAATGAATTCTATAAAAAAGATATTTAAATAAAATTAAATTAATAAACTTTAATTGTAGGTATAATTGAAATGTGTAATAGAGATAAATTTAGTATCAAGATTGTCGTACATTTATTTTTTGTAATATTTTTACTATATAAGCATGACATATATATATATATATATATATATTATTCATAATCTAAATGAATTCTATAAATAAGATATTTAAATAAAATTAAATTAATAAACTTTAATTGTAGGTATAATTGAAATGTGTAATAAAGATAAATTTAGTGTCAAAATTATCGTACATTTATTTTTTATAATATTTCTACTATATAAGCATGACAAAAAAAAAAAAAGGCTATCCTATGGACTAAATGGAACATTTAAATGGGTATGAACAAACTATATCCAAACTTGTTTATGCGGACAAATGGGTCGGCCCGCGGACGACGACTTGCTATAACAGTGGTATTATTTTGTTTCCACAAAAGTATATGAGCTATCCAAAGATGTAATAGATTCTTCCCACATGAATTCCGAAAGAGCAAGAGTTACAAGTCAGCTAAATTAATTCATAGTCAGGGGAACACAATCTTACGTTGTTGAGACTTTCTGGAGTACGTTAATATCTTCTCAAGTATCTCTGATTTGCTTTTCGAATTACATCTTAGACCTTAACCAGAGTCAAGCTGCAATCTTTCAAGGACACTACCGTGCTTGAGAATATACTTCATCAGTGCAAGCTCATCATCAAGGCCTTGAACTCCCTCAAGTGTAATTTCTCTGAGGCTCACCACCAAGTAATTAGGTACTTGCTCAGGGTTTCTTCAAGTTACGTCATGAGTCTGTGAATTTGCTGGATCCTAACAAAAACAAAAGCAGCTCTCCAAATTTAGAGAAAATCTAAATAGTGATTATTGACCTCCTTTTGCAACTTGAAAACTTTTACATTATCTGAACATCTTATGAAGTCTAGCAGAGCAGTACATTTGCAGCACTTAATATTCAGATCCAGTTTGGTTAATCTCTGAAAATTTGTAGTCAACTTGGGAGTTGCATTGCTAAGAACATGCAGAAACAGAAGTCTTTCAGCAGACATCTCGAGAAGTAAGCATTTGAGCTTCAATTGAATTAAGCATTTCAGAGAGAAAATGATCTTATGAAGAGCAAGCATTCACAGAATACAAATTCTTATTGAGAGCGAAAAAATCACCAGAAAAGTTAGTGGAGTGAAGGCATCAAAAAAACTAGAGTAACTAGGTCACTGAAGAACCAGTAATATACTATCATAACATGACATGTTATACTTTAAAACTTCACAGTAGAGAGTCCTGCTATTGCTATAGAACTGAATCGCATTGTTCATAGCTTGGCCTCAACTTTTCCTAGTGAAGGTAAATATTTGCTTTGTTTAAGGAGATTAGGTTCTCCATATGTATTTTGTAGTTCTTATATAAACAGCCATTTTTATGTAGCCCTTCAAGTGAAGGAGCATCTATCTCAACCTGGAGATCACGAATATCGGGATCAGTTTCAAATCAACCACTTCAAAGAGAGATACCATTACAGGGGAAGATATTCTGAATCTAGTAACATAATCATATAGTCCTTCTATACTAATATATAGATGTTTTAGCATTGGACAGCCAGATAAAAGCTTTTGAATGCATTCAAAGACCGAATATTGAATGGCGTCCAGCCTCAGTTTCGTAAGCGTAGGAGGACAAACAAAACTCGGAACATTGATAGATATACCTCCCCGCAGTGCAAGCGCTTCGAGCGTTTCGTGGGTGAAAAGTTTACAAGGCACTTGAAACAGGACATCAATCCAATAAAGATGCACATCAAGTTCATGAACATTCTTTCACTGGCCGCTCTAACCCAAGTCCTAAGATAGAAAGGATCACTGGATGCACAATATAGCTCAAATGAATGTATGGGTTGAGAATTGTTGAGAAGCAAAGTCTTGTTAACAAATTTCTTGAAAAGGCTGTCATCAGATCCGAAAATACTAACATCATATATAAATTTAAAAGTGGGCACTTTAGTCCGAAGATATTGCCATTTCCTGGACAAAACACTTGTTCGAACAGCAGCATTGTCACGATCCAACAGTTTTAGCTTAATTAATTTGTATAGATTAACTAGGAAAGAGCTAATGAAATAAAGAAATAAGAAGGACAAGAGAATTAGATGGAACATGAAAGTCATCCTTGAACCATCTTGTTGTAAAATTGTGAGAATGCATAATGATAGTGTAGTCTTTACGGGCAAAAGAGTAGAGAATGTTTAGATACTTGAATTGCCTGGATAGTTTGAATGGTATCCGTCTAGCTTCATTGACAGATGATAGTTGATTGTGGCATAGAAGGCTAGCTGATGCTAGTATGTATTTGATCTAAAAAATTTCAAAGAAATAACTTGCTGATTGTTTTCCTAAGCTAAAGTTTGAAACGATAGCTTGTGTTATGTATGTCAGCTTGGAAAACAAAATAAATCATCATTCAAATCCAAAGGAATTATCTCTATCTCTACACAACTTGAACTACTCCATTTTGATTAGTTTGGTCTTGTTATTCCACCTAACTTAGGTGGTAAATCCTATGTGTTTGTTATTTTTGATGATTACTCTAGATTCACATGGATCCTCTTTCTAGCTCGAAAGAATGAGACATTTAACTAGTTTGTTAATCTGTGCAAGAAAATTCAAAATTAGAAAGAATACAATGTGATTGTAATCAAAAGTGATCATGACAGAGAATTTGTGAAAAACTATTAGTGGACTTTCTGTAATGAAAAAGGCATCAGTCACAACTTCTCCACACCGAGAACTCCATAGCAAAATGGAGTATTGGGAAGGAAAAACAAGACACTTCAAGAGGTAGCCAGAACTATGCTAAGTGAAAGCAAGCTGCAAAAATACTTTTGAGCTAAAATTGTAAATAGGACTTGTTACATTCTAAACAAAGCATTGGTGAGATCAACACTGAAGAAGAAACCATATGAGCTATGGAAAGAAAGAAAATGCATCATTGAGTACTTCAAATTTTTTTGATGCAAGTGCTTCATTCTAAATAAAAAGAAGGACAACTTGGACAAATTTGATAGAAAAGCTAATGAATGATTCTTTCTTGGATACTCAATTACAGCAAGACTTACTGGGTTTTCAATTGGAGGACGTGAAACTAAGTCAACTATACCTAATGCGGAAGAACATAAGCTAAGTGGAAGTGATCAAAATAATGAAGAAATTACAACGAACCTCAAGGAGAAAGTGTGAGCAAAAAGATACTGAGTAGGAATTGAGTCAATCTAATGACACTGAAGCTAATTTAGATGAAGAGCTAATTTTACAAGCTAATCTGGAGAACCTGCCCAAAGAATGGAGATATCATAAATATCATGCTAAAGAAAATCTTTTGGCATAACCATTTGAGAAAATCATCACCAGAAGCCAACTCAGAAAGATGGTTGGAAATGTTTCTTTTGTCTCACAAGTCGAACCCAAAAAGTATGAGGAAGCACAAGATGATGAAAGCTTGATGCTGACCATGCAGGAAGAGCTAAATTAGTTTGAAAGAAACAATATCTAGAAATTAGTTCCAAGGCCCAAAAATCAGTCTATCATAGACACAAAATCGGTGTTCAAAAACAAGTTTGATAAATACGAGAATGTTGTCAGAAATTAAGCAAGGTTAGTTGCTCAAGAATACAGCCAAGAAGAAGGTATAGACTTCGATGAAACTTTTACTCCTATTGCTAAATTAGAGCTAGTAGGATGTTGTATGCATTTGAATGTTTCAAAAAAATTCTTGCTTTACCAAATGGATGTTAAAAATGCATTTTTAAATGATTTTTTTTTAAAGAAGAAGTTTATATTGAGTAACCACCTAGTTTTGAAAGTTTTAAAAAATCTAATAATGTGTTTAAGCTAATTAAGACTTTGTATGGTTTGAAACAAGCTCCTTGAACTTGGTGTGAAAGACTTAGCAAGTTTTTACTATAAAATGGTTTTTCAAGAGGAAAGGTAGATAAAACCTTGTTCACTGAAATTGATTCAAAAGAACTTCTGATTGTTCCAATATATATAGATGAAAATGTTTTTTGGAGCTATTGATGAAAATTTGTGCAAAGAGTTTGCTAGCTTGATGAAGATAGAATTTGAAACGAGAATGATGGGAGAATTGAATTTCTTCCTTGGATTACAAATAAAGCAGCTTAAATATGGGATAACTATAAATCAAGCTAAATATACAAAGGAGCTGTTGAAGAAATTTCAAATGGAAGATACAAAGCCAAGTAAGACTCCGATGAGCACCACAATCAAGTTAGATAAGGATGTGAAAGGTAAGAGTGTTAACAGTAAGCTATACAGAGGTATGGTCGGATGATTACTCTATCTCACAGTAAGTAGTTTTGAAATTCATTTTAGTGTATATCTTTGTGCTCGTTTTTTGAGCTAATTCTAAATAATCACACTTGGTTGTTGTTAAGAAAATTTTGAGATACCTTGTGGGAACTTAAAAATTTAGCTTGTGGTATCTTAAGGCTACATCATTTAACATGGTAGGATATAGTGATGCTAATTTTGCAGGAAGTAGAATTCATAGGAAAAGCACTTTAGGAACTTGACAATTCCTTGATCATACATTGGTCTCATGGCACAGCAAGAAGCAAACTTCAATTAGCTTATCAACTATTGAAGCTAATATATTTCAGCTGGAAGCTGTGTAGCTCAAATCTTGTGGATAAAGCATCAGCTTAAGGATTCTAGTATGAGGTATAAAAATATCCCAATTTTCTTTGACAAAGCGAATGCCATTAACCTTACCAAAAATCCTTATCATTCTAGAATAAAACACATTGAGATTAGGCATCATTTTATCAGAGAGCATGTTAAGTCTGAAACTATTGATCTAATTTTCTTTCCCACTAACAAACAACTTGTAGATGTTTTCAGAAAACTTCTAAGTGAAGAACTTTTTGTAAAAATCTACATGAAACTCAATTTACTAAATCTCAATGGATAATCAAATGATTTTCCTCTTTTTTTGTGTGTATTTACATGTGAATATGGTGTATGTACAAAACCTTTTGACACTAATATTTTTTTTTTTAAAAAGGACTTCTCAAAATTTCCTCTGAATTCATACATACTCACAAGACTTATGAATATTTGTAAACATTAAGTCATGGTCAAAGAAATGCACTTGAGTCCTATTAGAAACTCTATAAAGTCGATAAGTTCAAATCATCTTTTCTTTGATGTAACAAGTCATTTTCACTTTTTGTGTAAGAAAGCCTCTCGTTGCTTAAGAAAGCCTCTTGTTTGAAGAGCTATTAACCATAAAGCTATTACCAAAAACTTTATTATTTAAAGATTATAAAATCACTTTAGGCAAAAACAAAGTTTGAACTTGAATTACAAGATATACTTACAAAATAAGCAACACTCCAAACGATTAGATATTCAAAGCCTATAGAGACTTTGACATCCTCTTCAATTTTTAACCTTTTAGCATCACTTGAGATGTCTTAGTTTCTCTTTATCTTCAAGGCAATAAGATCTCTTGCTTTTTCAATCTAAAAATGTTATTACATAAGAATTATTCAAATTAGCTCACATCAATAGTTGTCATTAATCAAAAGTACAAGATTTACCCTTAGGGCCAACAATCTCTCCCTTTTTGTTGATGACAAATTTTGATGCAAATTTTAAAGAATTAAATGCAATGTAGCACAAAGAAACGTAGATGTCACAAAAGATAACCAAACACATAGGCATAGTGACAATAACATTGCTCGTGAGGAGCCTATGGCCCAACCAACCTCTGTATGCCTCATTTCTTCCAACGTACTAAAGAATTCAACATCGAGGCATCAAGAATATTTCGAAGGGAGATTTTTTAAGATAGAAAAGTGCTTACAAAGCTCCCCCCTAGATTGAGCTTACTTTTGAACAATTTTGGACTTAAAGGCAGAAAAGTCCGAATTCAAGTTTACAAGTCAAAGTTGTAAAATATGCAAGATAATGTTTGATTTTGAGTAAATAAATATTCTCAAAGTTGTCCAATCAAGGTTAGAAACATTTTAAAAATTTTGTAAGGTTTAGACAACAAATAAATTGATGTTAGTAAAATTTTGGATCATGTCTGAATTGGACTTTAACAAGTTTGAATTGGATAGCATCAAGTTCAAATTTATAAAAATGAATCATCATGTACCAAATCAATCAACTATCCACCTTCAAAATCAATAGTCTAATGATCTCCAACATCAACTCCACATTTTCATTTGCAGGTCCAAAGATGCTGTATAAAACATCAACCAAAAGCTTCATTGAACTTCATCAAGTATCTTTATCAAGCATAAAGCTTCATAACAAATATCCAATCCATGCAATAGCCATATAATGCCACAATTTGCACTACTTTTTCCCTTGTACATAAAGTACAAAGCGTATCACAAGCGCTCACTCTCTTTACACACATAAATCAAACCACATAGAACTATGTTGCAATACACTTACTCCCCATTTTGTCAACCACACATATACACATCATGCACAAACTTGTCGCGTATACACATTTTGGACAAACTACTCACTCCCCATTTTGTCCAATCATTAAGAGATCATCATTAAGCTTCAACTAAAGAAAATGCATTTGATAAAGCTCATAAATTACATTTGGCAAGTAAGATCAGATGAGAAAATTTTAATCAAAATAAACTATGCTAAACATCAAGTTAGAAACTTAAACTAATTAATAATAATTAGGCAATAAAAGACGTCATAACAAGTCATAAATGGTTACAGAGGTAAGAGCTTGATGGTTTAGTCCTCTTTCTTGCTACTTCATCATCTGAAATTCTTCTCATAGTCTTTACTCCAAATTTTTTTTTTTTTTTGTGGTGATCACCATATTCGCTTTGAGCTCGATGTTGAGTGGACCTTTCTTTGCACACTTCTTTCCAGTGTAGTTTGGTTTTGTTATGAATGCCAACGGTGATGATCTTCTATTGTACTTCTTCAAACCAACAAATTTTGATATTTCCTCTTATCTCTTCTTCCATAGGAGGTAGAGGATAGTATGCTGATCTCGGCCTTCTTAATTAGACTTCCTTCTTTGCTTGCTTGCTCTTTATCATCTTCTTTGTTTTCTCTCTCCTTCTTTACCTTCATCATTATCCTTTTATCACATCTAGAAACCAATTTAAAGGCATCTACATTGTCATAATCTCCATCGTCATCATTTTTATCTTTTTCCTCATCTTTCTCATCTTCCTCTTCTCTTTCTTCAACATTTTTCATTTCAGCATCAACATCACCATCTTTATCTTTTGAGGTGCCCTCACTATCTTGAGGATTCCTCTTTAAGAGATCCTCAATGTTCTCCATTCATTCCTCTAAGCCATCAAACTTGTTGAGTACAAAAGGAGCAAATTGCTCGAAGAATTTGTACATTTTCTCCAACTCCCTAACATGACTATTCATGGCTTCATAGAATGCCTTGACAAAAGTTGTGTCATCACGAGTAATCTCTTCTCCTTCAAAGTCATGAGCATGAGATCCTGAACTAGTAAACAATCTCATCTTGGATAGGGGTTAATTGCTCCCTTTCAAGTGGTGATTCGTTTCTCCTTTTGGTTTTGGTTTCTCTCAAGTGAGTGTCTTCCTCATCTTCCTCTTCTTTTTCTTCTTCATCTTCTTCAACTTATTCTTCTTCCTCATCTTGAGTGACTCATCGATATATATGCTCTTGATCTTGATGTTAAGAGCACGTACAAGTAGTGGAATTTAGAAGTGCTTAAACAACTTGGTTAGAAGTCTTCTGTAGGGGATTACTTTGTTCTTCATCTTTTTTGTCAATGTAGCCAAAGTTCATCCATCTTCCTTCATGAAAATCAAACATCACAACCATATGCATGTTTCCTACTGAGGATTTATGTCCAAATTTGGAATGATCATGGTGGTTGACATGTGATGCATCACTTTCCCCTTGGCATCAAAAGCATTGATTTCCCATTCTTTTACACTTCTAAAATTTCTACCATTTTTAAAAGCTTATTCAAATCTATCTTTCAAAAAAAATTTTGAAATGACATACTGTTGACCCAAAGTGTCGTATCTATACCCATTATCATCCACTTCACACATGCGATTAAAAAGTTTATCATCGAATTCAGACTCAATTTTTGAGACTCTAGAGAAATACCTTTGGATCACCACATTGTCAATTTTATCTACCCTTTCTACTTTCAAATTAGCATAAAAACTCATAAATGAGAGATGGGAAGAATCTTCATCAAGAACAAGCAAATTACTCCAACCAACTTTTCCAAATAGAGTAAGAACTTTATCCATACTATTGAACTTTATTAAATCAAGCTTGCAACCCGAAATAATTTTCCTTCTCTTTTAGTACCAATTGTCAAATTCAAATTTACCTTTGTAGAGATGAACTTTTCCAGTCCGGTATTGGTTTGTGGAATCCTCACATGCCTTGGTTCGTTGATGATGAGGCTAGTGTTGATTCCCTTGTCTTTCTTTTTACCTATGCATGCACTTTGGTTTTTGCCCTAACAAAGATGAATTCTTGAAAGGTTTGTAGGGTTTGGGAGATACTCAAGGATGCAAAAAACCAATCTTGAGAGAGTTATTCTTTGAATCTAACAAAATGAGGGTGAATTTTTAGTTGGATGAGAGGAATATAGATGGGATTTTGTAAGAGATGGAGAGTCGGCTATTCAAGATTTTAAATAAAGCGAAGAGGTGTTGATTGAAACTCCTTATAACTTCTTGAAACTGCTAGATTCAAACATTCTAATTGCCGTCTTCGTGTTTGATGAATTCCTAGTCCAAAAATTTTTGTCTAGGTTTCAAATTCTTCAATTAGGATGACCAAATTTTAGGTCCAGCATTCAAATTGTGTGTCCAAAAATTTATGTTTAATCTTCACAAAACTTCAAACTGGACGGTATAATTTCATGCCTTCAGCAGACTCCTTATCCAAATTTACCTTGTATATCTAACATACTTAACACATATACTAGTCATGAAATTTTGAGATTCCTAAGCATCCTCTTAGGTAACAAAACCTTTTCTTAGCCAATGGTTTTGTAAAATTGTCGGCGATTGAATTACTTGAACACACATAGTCTAAACACACATCAGCCTTAGTAACATGATCACATATGAAATAGTGTTTAATTTTAATATGTTTCATTTTAGAATGTTGAATGGGGATTGATAATCAAATTGATTTCACAGGTGTTATAACACAAAATGGCACAAAGTTGAAATCTAGTCCAAAATCAAGCAGGGTGTGCTTCATCTAAAGCACTTGAGCACAACTATTACTGACAACGATATATTTGGCCTCAGTAGTAGAAAATGAAACACGTGATTGTTTCTTGCTCTACCAAGAGACAAGACAATCACCAAGAAATTGACAATAACTACTGTTACTTTTACGCTCAACTTTACATCTGACATAATTAGCATCCAAATAGTCAGTAAGATCAGAACAAGAAGATTTTAAAAACCACAAGCCGTAATCATAAGTGTCAACTAGATAACGAAGAATACATTTAACGAAAACTAGATGTGATTCCTTAGGATATAATAGAAATCTAGCATATAAGCATACGAAAAATATGATATGGGGTCTACTAGCGGTTAAATAGAGCAAATTAAGAATCGTTCCTCCCTATACCTTTTCATCTACCTTTTTACCTTTCTCATCCTTGTCAATTTTAAGTGATAATTTCATAGGTTTTCCATTTCCTCTCGCATTGTCCATTCCAAATCTTTTCAATAGATCTTTGGTGTATTTTTCTCCATTTATAGATGTACCATCTTTGATTTGTTTGATTTGAAAGCCAAGAAAGAAGTTGAGCTCTCCCATCACACTCATCTCAAATTCATTGTGCATCATCTTAGCAAACTCATCACAAAGAGAGATATTTGTAGCGCCAAAGATAATGTCATCCACATTTATTTATTTGTACATGTAAGAGATCATTGTTGCAAGATCATTGTTGCAAGAGCTTTTGATATACTTTCAACCATCCCTCTTGAAAATTCTTTTGAAACTAGAAAGCCATTAAGTCTTTCATACCAATCCCATGGGGCTTGTTTTAAACCAATAAGACTTTTGAAAGTTTATAAGCATGATTTGGAAACTTTTCATGAGCAAAACTAACAGGTTACCAAGAAAAATACCTTCATCCGATTTTCTATCGAATTTACATTGGTTGTCACGAGTATTCAAAATAAAACACTTGCACCCAAAAGCTTTACAGTAGGATATAGAGGGAGTTCTTCCAAAGAGAAATTCAAAAGGAGTTTTTCTTAAAAATAGTCTCAAAAGAACTCTTTTCATCATATAGTAAGTGGTGTTTACTGTTTGGTTCCAAAAATATTTTGTTAAGAAAATTTCAAAAAGCATAAACCTAGCCATTTCTTGTAAATTGTGATTTTTCCCTTCAATGATGTCATCTTGTTGAGGAGTTTTGGTAGCTGAAAAATTTTCAGAAATCTCATTTTCATCTCAAAATTTTATAAAATCTTAATTATAGAATTCTCTCCTATTGTCACTTATAATAGAAATCAATTTACATTCAAGGGAGGTTTGAACCCTTTTTAAATTTTTTACAAACTTATGAAAAGCATCATCTCTTTTAGCAATGAAAAGTACCCAAGTGAATCTTAAAAAATCATCAAAGATCATATATGCATATCTCTTACCACCAAGACTAGTGGTTCCCATATGTCCAAATAAATCCATGTAAAAAAGCTCAAGTGGTTTTGAGGTAGAAACCTTTTTCTTAGATTTAAAAGAGGTTTTTGTTGTTTTTCATATTGATAGGCATCACAAAGATAATTTTTCTCAAATACATTTTTGGTAAACATTTAACAGGTTCTTGAGAAGAAACTTTGTTCAACAAATCTATACTAACATGACCAAGTCTCCTATATCATAAATAGCCATCATTATCATAAATGATATGACACTTAACATTACTGGCAACAAGCTCATCAAAGTAAAGCACATATATGTTACTAACAAGATTTGTAGCAAATATAGTTCTACCACTAACACCATAAAAAATAGTACAAGTGCCACTTTTAAATTCAACCTTACAATCATTGTCACGCAATTGACTAATACTAAGCAAGTTATATTTCAAATCATCAACAACTAGCATTTGTTTGATAAGGGGAGGGGGGAGAACCTTTACCAACATTACCTACTCCAAAGATTTTTCCTTTCTTCTTGTCTCTAAAGGTAATAAATCCTTCATTGGTAGCTTGAAACTCAATTATGAACGAAGCATTTTCCATCATACGTCATGAGCAACCACTATCGAGAAACCGTTTAGTGGCATTTGATCTGGGAGGGAAGAGTACTTACACTAAAGGAGAGAAAGTGACTTTTGGGACCCATATTTTCTTGGGTCCAAGGGGGTTAGTAATAGTTTCCATTACACATCAAATGGTTTTAACACTATTTTTCACTTTTCATTTCACATAACATCTAGTGGCTTTATGCCTATGATTTCCACAATAAGTACAACAAAGATGAGGTAGAAGCAGAAATAACTCTAACAAAGAAATTTTTGAATTTCGGCATATTATTCACATAGTTGTAACCAAGGACAATTTTGACAAGAACATTGAACTCCAAGAATTTTATCAAGATTGTTCTTTTCTTTTGTATAATTTTCAAGACACGAAGTAAGGTCATCAACTTTCTTTTTCAAAACTTCATGATCAATAAGCATCTTTTCAAGGGATGTTTTGTAAGGAAACATTTAAATCTTCCTTTTCAATGCTCAAACACTCAATAGAATCAAGAAGTGTTTTCTTTTAACAAAAAAATTTAGAATTGTCATATAACAACTCATCAATTTTTTATCTTATTTCTTTGTTTCTTTTTTAAAGCTTTTTTAATTCTCCATACACATGAACAAGAAGATTACTAGGGTCGTCAACATCATCATCACAAGAAGTAGAGGTAGATGGAGTAGATTGTACTCATCTTTCATAGCCTTGAAGTACACATTACTTCTTTCTTTATTCTCTTCTTCATCTTCAAGATCATTCAACCTTTTGAGTTTCTTCTATTGAGTAAGGAATGATTCAATGAGCTCTTCAAGAGGGAGAGTCTTCAAATCCTTTGATTCTTCAATCGCCAATGTCTTTGGTTGCTATGATTTTGAGAGTGCATCCAAACTATTACTCTATTAACCATTTCGATCGATTGAATTTGGACATCCAAGTCCAAATTGGTTGTTCAAATTTCTCTAAAAATTCAATAGCGCATATCACATTAGACTTCCAAATTGTTGATTCAAAATTCAAACTTTTCTCTATTTTGTAAAACCAATTCAAAATCAATCAAATAAAGTTATAAAGCATTTGAAACATGAGATAGAGCATTTGAACAATTATTAACCAAAAACTTTAGGATGCCTTTGCTTCTCTTTTAGCTTCAAGGCAATAAGATCTTTTATGTCTTCAATCCAAAAGTTCTATCACACAAGAATTACTCAAATTAGCTCACATCAATATTTATTATTAATCAAAACTACAAAATTTGTCTTTAGGGCCAACATATATTATTCTATATTGGTACTTTATATTGGGTTTTACTATTTTTTTCTTGCAGTATATTTTTGTAGAAATTTAGGAGGGAAAATCGTAAGAGATTTGCTAAATCCCAAGATCTGATCAAGGAAGATTGATTTTTGTAGAGAAATTTTGAAAAGAAAAGAAAAAAAGGAAAAAACAAGAAAAGGAAATAACACAAAAATACATATAGATGGCAATTAACAAGAATTCTCGAACAAGGAAAGGAAAAAGAAAGAAGAATAAAAAAAGAGAAAGAAGAAAAGTCAGCAAAGACAGGAGGACCGGCCAAACAAGAAGGAAAAATAGAATTAGGCAAGGAAACGAATATTCTCTTCAATTGGTTTTGGGAGTTGATTCCACTTTGGACTCTGTTGTTGGGGCGGTGCGTTAATGCTATGAGTGTTTATCAGTTGGATTTGGAAAAAATTCATTTTCACTACTTGGAAAAAATAGATTTTTTATTCTTTTAAAATTAAATCAAATTTAATTTACTTTCAAATCGAATTTTTTTCAAATCAAAATATATGAAATTAAGATTTTTAAATTTTAAAATAACATTGATTATGCTCTAACTTAGTTTAAGTTATTCATCTTCAAATAATGTTTGTGAAAACATACAAATTTAAGTATTTTGAATTTTTAAATAATCTTAATTAAAATATAATTTAGTTTGAGTTATTGGTCTTGAAATAGTATTTGCAAAAATATATAAAATAAATTATTTTAAATTTTAAAATAACCTTAATTAAAATCTAGCTTAACTATGATTACTAACCTTCAATTATACTTAATTATTAGTTTGGAGAAAATTTAATTTTTTAGTTTGACTTGGTTCAAATAGAAAATCAAATCAAATTTTAATTTGGAGATAAAAAATCAAAATTTTCCAAATCAAAAACCAAATTAATTTTTGATTCTTTAATTTTCTCTAAATAATGATCACCCCTATTTTATGCACCGATATACGGTACTTAAACTCAAGCACAAGCACAAGCAAAGAAGGGATCGGCCTTTTGCCGCCAAGAAAATCAAGTCACTGATAGTGCAGTCAATTAAAATGCACTTGGCACCACGAACTATTCCCCTATTTTCATGTTGTGTTTTTCCAGGCCCCTTTCTCCCTCTTCTTTTTTCTTTCTCTCTCTTATGGTGTTTGATTTTATGGTGTTTGATATAGAAGAAGATCATAAGTTGCTTTTGATATTAGGGAGATCCTTCTTAACTACTTGAAGGACATCAACTGATGTATAAAAGGATTAATTGATATTAAAGGTGGAGGATGAGCAAAGTGACCATTAATATTCTCAAATTTATGAAGCCTCCTTCTATTCTTTATTCTTTATATTTCATTGACTTTTGTCATGATTTCGCTATTCATTTCTCTTCTTCTTCAATGTTTTCAAGGTTTGTTGATATGGAGTTCAAAGATCAAAGACTTAGATTGAAGAAGGAACCTCTTTGATGAAAGAGTTACAAAGAATGTCATGCTCGAGACTGTAAATGAGAACTACTTTATTCCCTTTTTTTCGAGTCTTTTTCTATGTTAGAGGATTAATTTTTTTTCTTTCCCTAGAAGTCTAAGTTCATCTTGGATTTGTTTGCTTTTTCTTGATCTTCCTTATTCCCAAAAAAAATTAGTTAGTTCTTTACATTGTTTTGTAGGTCTTCATTTTAGGCTGCCTTGATTGATAAACTTGTCGATTGTGTTGAGGAAGACTTCTTGCGCATCTACTTTAAATTTCCGACCAAGTTTCTTGACTCCCTTTGAACTTATTCTTGTTTTAAACATTGAGGTCAATGTTTAGTTTTAAAGTTGGGGTAGGATGCTAGTTTGAACTTTACTTCTTTGCTCTCTTTTGTACAAAAATTGTCAAAATTGTCAAAATCTTCAAAAATTTTAAAAGCTTCTGGTTTTAATGCTCCATTTTGAAGAAATTTTTGAAATAGTCTTTGAATGTCGTTAAGCACTTAAACTCTCGTCTTGGTATTGTTCTTGATCTTATGGAAGTTGTTGAAGTAGTTGTTCATGTATTTATATTGGGCTGATTTGTCAGTGTGGTTTTGAGATATTCTCTTACTAATTACACCCTAGCTGGGAGACTTGAGTAAAATTTTATTTTCTTTGTCTTGATCTTGTAGCTTGACCTTATTTTGCAAACAATGACGCTTTTTATTTACATCTTTATGCACACTAGAAGTAGGTTTTCTACATTCTTGAGGTGAAATCATATTTAGTTGATTGACTTGGGGATAACATTAGGCCTTCTTTGACCTATTTGAATCCTTTGGCCCATCCTTTATGCATTGTATCTCTATTTTTTTTGTCGAGCTCTTAAGAAAAGGATGGTTGAAACCACTATTTCTTCTTTTTAGCCACATTTACCTATGTTTTCACCAAAGAACATATATCCTTATCCTTGCATGGGAGTGGAGTATACACTGATGTGAAATTTGTAAGTGAAAAAAATGTCAATAAAATAGTGAGTACAAATCATTTCAACGAGGATTGCTATCTAGCTAAAGAATTCTTTAATTTTTAACCCAACTTAAACCAAAATAAAGATTTAAAACTAATTACTGATAAAAATAATAATAATAACAAAAAATTGATAAGTATATTAATTAAAAATTAATGGTAGTGAATGGACTAGGACACTTCACATCCATCTTACTCCTCTCATGGAAAACAATTAATTACTTTAAATTAATTCTTGACTTGATTAATGGTAAAATTCTTAATTATAAGCTAAAGTCAATCTCTTGGTAAAAAGCTCCAATACATAAACTAATCGTATATCTACATGGTTTGAATTATCATAGCTGCAAACAGCTCTATGAAATTCCTAAATTTTATTTCCTCCTCATTTAAAACTATAAAAAGAAACCAAATCTATCTCTAGTAATTTTTACAATGTGTTATTATTACTACGATCTAATTTAATCTAGTATTTCTCAGCTAGCAGAATAAATTTAAAGGCATGCAAAGATTAGGCAAAAAATTGCAAGCATTAAGAACAATAATAATAATTAACCAAATTTGAGATAAAAGTAATAATCTTTAATGATCAAATCCATAAGAGTTTCTACATTCATTGAAGGTTTTAGTGACAAAAGATTTAGCTAGTTATGATCAAAGTACTCAAAACCATGAATTTAACTAACACAAAATAATAAAAGAATAAATACAAACAAAAAAGAAGAATAGAAGAGCCTAAATAATGAAGCTCCTGTGTTGAAGCTTGCTGCCTTCTTTGCTCTTTTCCTCTTATTTCTGTTTTCCCTTTCGCAGAAAACTTCTTTTTGTCTTCGCTCGATCACTCCGCTAACTTTTCTCCAGAGAGTTTTTTGTCTATATATAACTGTCTTTTTTTAATTTCAAAATTAATTTGGATTCCAAATCCTTGTTCAAGTCAATGTCAATTTTTTATTCGAATAGTTTCTTCTTTGCTTCATTTTTCTAGCCCATTCTTAGTTCATCTTTTTCTTATATTTTTTTCTCTTGAAATTACTACTTGACCCCGCATCAATAATTAGTAAAATTAGTGAATTAATTTTTACTTTATAAGTAAAATTATCTTAACAAATCCATACAAAGTACATAACATTTGATTCACTAACACCAATCAAAGTCATAAAACTTTCTATCAATTGACTCTTAAATAAGTGAGAAATTAGTTCTCAATAATGTTAAAATATAATCTCAGCAATTATCCCCCACTTAAGACTATGATCTTCGTCGAGCAAAGAAAGAAAGAAAAACTCAAGAACATTACAAATAGAATCATCCATCTTGAAATCAACCTCGACATCCTATAGAAATAAAAGTGATCATCCATATGTATCAAATAGAATGATTGATTTATAAATAACTAAGAATAATAATAATATTAATGCAACTTAACTGTGGAAGTTGAAAAAAATACTTTTGAAACATACCACAGTCAAGTTCTTGATTCAATATCTAGGAAAAATTATACACTCAATAATCACCTTTATAGTCACAACCATATACATATGCATTTAACGATTCACAAAACGATATGATTGTAATCTTACACACTCTCCACTAATTGAGGTACTCTGACTCCAATTAAATCAAGTAGGACTTTAGTGCTTGTAACATTAGGTTAGAGAATTGGCTATCAAACGAAAGATATAATGAGACAAAAATAAAGAGAAATGAGCTTGCAAAGAAAAGTTGACTCCAAACCATAACCATATACTCTAACTCCTTTCTTGCTGGTTTTTAAAAAGAATCTCAATAAACAAATACACTCTCAAGAAATTCATACATTTCTCATAAATACTCTTTCTTTCACTTTTTCCTTCCTCTTTTTCTTCTCAAAACAACAATACAAAGCAAGTCGTGATTTCCCTTTCCAATACACTCTCAATTTTTCTTTCTCCCAAAACCTTAATATCCCAAATCCCAAGGAGCACAAAAGAGTTGAAATACAAAACAAATTCCTACAAGATTAAGAATTAAAATATTAATTGTTTTAAACAAAGAAATTGACTCATTAAGGCACAAAAGGGTACTAGGAAAACCTCTAAAAGTAGGCTTGAAAGTCTCAAACTGTCCAAAGAAGGCCTGTGACCATCGTTTTTAAGGAAAACCTGAGGTTTTAATAAAACAAGTTCTAGTGTGTTGTTGTGATAAAAGGGAGTGTCTTCAAATGCATAATAAAGTCTAAATATCTCATTAATTCACAATATCATGGCCAATAAAAATAATTAAAATTTCACATCTAAGAAGAATTAACAGAGACATTATGCAAGGTTAAATTCCTTTCATTACTGTCCAACCAACACATATAAACAATTACAATAATTCCTTAGGAACATTAAGATCAATAACAATATCAAAGATTCAATTGCTTAATATTCAAATGATTTTCAAAAAAATTCTTAAAATAAATCTTTAACATCACAAAATTCTAAACAATTTTCAACAATTTTCCAAAAGAAGTAGCCATATTCCTACCCCCACTTAAGAATAAACAATGTCCTCAATGCTTAAATATAATAAAATACAAAAAGGATTAGGAGACTTAGTTGAATCAATGAAGCAACTAAAGAAGTCCAATCTTCAAAGGTTTATGGTAGCTCTACCGAGACTCATGTTGAATTTAATTTTCCTGCAAGAAGCTTAGAAGAAGAATCATCCACAAAAGTATCAAGAACATTTATAGTACATATAGAGAATGTATAGTACGTACGTATAGTACGTATTGAGAACCAATTGGATGAATGTTGGCTCAATCTTGAATGTTCTAGTAGTGACCTTTGGAAAGTTGATGGTGGGAGAAGGAGCCTCCATCTTTGTCTTTGTATAGTCCTTCAAAACTATACTTCTTGGTTTATTATTTTTCATCGCTTGTTGCTATTGTCGAATTCAAAACTATCCTTTGAAACTGAAGACTCGATTGGTGTGATGATTTTTTCGTATTTTTTCTAATAAAATTCACTTTTGTTATGACAAGAAAGCATTTCAATATCAGGAATGTAAATTAATATTCTTTATTTGAACAACTACGAGTATTCATGCACCAAAAGAATAAAAGAAAATAAAAATTAAAATATCAAAAAATATTTCTGCTGCTTTTTTAAAAAATTTAAACTTAGGTTTGGCAATTAAATTCTACACTAGATAAAAAAAAATCCCAGCAATTAAATTCCTTTCATTACTGTCCAACCAACACATATAAACAATTACAATAATTCCTTAGGAACATTAAGATCAATAACAATATCAAAGATTCAATTGCTTAATATTCAAATGACTTTCAAAAAATTTCTTAAAATAAATCTTTAACATCACAAAATTATAAAAAAATTTCAAAAAATTTCCAAAAGAAGTAGCCAAATTCCTAACCCCACTTAAGAATAAACAATGTCCTCAATGCTTAAATATAATAAAATACAAAAAGGGTTAGGAGACTTAGCTGAATCAATGAAGCAACTAAAAAAGTCCAATCTTCAAATGTTTATGGTAGCTCTACTGAGACCCATGTTGAATTTAATTTTTTTACAAGAAGCTTAGAAGAAGAATCATCCATGAAAATATGAAGAACATTTATAGTACGTATAGATTCTGCCTTGGAGGAATTATTCAAAGATTCAAAGACATTAAATTGCACACATTCATCCCTAACCCTAAATGTTAGATGACATTTTTCCTCATTAGTCAAGGTTCTACTAGTATTCAAAAAGGGCCTTCCTAAAAACAAAGGTAGATCAAAATCTTCCTCCATATCTAAAATCACAAAATTCACTAGAAAATACAATTCATCAACCTTAAAAAGGAAATTCTCTACAATTCCCCTAGGATACTTAATTGACCTATTATCCATTTGAAGACAAATAGTAGTGTCTTTAATTTCCCTCAACCCCAACTTCTCAAAAACGGATAAAGGCATAAGGTTTATACTAGCATCTAAATCACACAATACATTTTTAAAAGCAAAATCACCAATAGAGTAAAGAATATGATAACTCATTGGGTCTTGAAGCTTAGGTGGTAATTGTCATTGAAGTATGCGAAACATTCCTCGTTTAAACAAATATTTTGAAAGTTGTTGAGTTTCTTTTAGCTAGCCAAAACATCTTTTAAATATTTTTCATATCGAGGCATCTGTGCTAGAGCATCCACAAAAGAAAAATTAATTTCAAGTTTCTTGAATATTTCAAGAAACGTTTTGAATTGAGAATCAATATGTGGATGCCTAACAGCATGTGGAAAAGGAAGAGAACTAAATCAACATTGTCATTATTATATTCTTCCTCACCATTCTTAGGTCTCTTACCTCGTGGAATTTTGGGAGATTTTAGAATACTTGGAAACATTATCTTCTTTTTCTTTGTTCAAATCCTCCTTATAGATTACCTTAATGGCCTTCAACTCCTAGGATTTCTTTCTATGTCACTTGGAAGTGCTCCTTCATGTCTATGGACTATTGCAGTTGCTAATTGACTCATTTGTACGTCTAAGTTCTTCATAGAAGCTTTCATATTTTGTTGGTCAATTTCTATTGCTTTGAGAGATTTCTTGAGTTGTTGTGTCTCATTCTGAATACTCACAAATTTGTTAGTGACAATCTCAATGAACTCTGTAAGAGTATCCTTAAGGAGACTTACCTTCTCTTGTTGGCGAGGAGGTGGAAGTGGTGCTTGAACTTAACCATTTTGCCCTCAACTGAAATTTGGGTGGTTACTCCATCCCAGATTATTAGTGGATGAATATGATCATTATTCCCATTATTCTGTCTGATAAAATTTATTTCATTAGTATTATAATAATAATTCACCATATTTCCTTGTAAACATTAGTTTGTGAGATGATTTCCTCCACAGATTTTGTAGCGATGATTGATGGCTGCAACATTCAACGAATTTAATCACCTATTTATCGCATCAAGTTGAGCCATGATTCTTGCAATAAGGTCTGTATCTGCCACTCCAGCAACCTTCTTCAAGGGAATAACTCTTGGGTTGAACCATTGAGAGTTATTCAACGCCATCTCTTTCAATAAGTTCTATGCAACTTGCTCTTCTTTAGATGTGAATTCTCTACCACTAGCTGCATCCAATGATGATGTAACCTCTTCTCTGTAACCATTATAAAATGTTTGTGCCTATATTCCTATCACCATTCCATGATAAGGACATAGCCTAAGAAACTCTTTGAACATCTACCATGCATCATGTAAAGACTTAGTAGGACCCTGCACAAAATTATAAATGTTAGATCTGATATAAATAGTTTTAATTGGGAAAAATATTTATTTAAAATTACTTCCTGCAATTGATCCTAAATGGAAATAGAAATTATAGGAAGAGAGTTTAGCCATGATCTAGCTTTTTCCTTTAAAGATAAAGGGAAAAGTCACAAATCGCCAAAAAGTTTGATATGTGTGCTTGCAGATCTTCATGCGAAAATCCAAAAAATGGAGTGTTGAGAACCAATTGGATGAATGTTGGCTCAATCTTGAATGTTCTAGTAGTGACCTCTGGACAGTTGATGGTGGGAGAAGGACCCTCCATCTTTGTCTTTGTATAGTCCTTCAAACCTATACCTCTTGGTTTATTATTCTCCATTGCTTCATTGTTATTGTCGAATTCGAAACTATCCTTTGAAACTGAAGACTCGATTGGTGTGATGATTTTCTCGTGTTTTCTCTTATAAAATTCACTTTTGTTATGACGAAAAAAGATTTCAATATTAGGAATGTAAATTAATATTCTTTATTTGAACAACTACGAGCATTCATGCACCAAAAAAATAAAAGACAATAAAAATTAAAATATCAAAAAATATTTTCTGCTGATTTTTTAAAAAAAATTTAAACTTAGGTTTAGAAATTAAATTCTACACTAGATAAAAAACAATCCCTGCAATGTCGTCAAAAACTTGGTGTGAAATTTACAAGTGTACAAATGTCAAATAAGTAATAAAATAGTGATTATAAGTCATTTCAACAAGGCTTTCTACCAAACTAGAGAATTCTTTCACTTTTAACCCAACTTATACCAAAATAAAGGTGATTTTATTTAAAACTAATTGCTGATAAAAGTAATGAGAAAAAGAAAACTGGATAATTATACTAATTAAAAATTAATGGCAGTGAATAGACTAAGATACTCAAAATCTAACTTATTCCTCTTATGAAAATAATTAATTTTTTAAATTAATTTTTGACTTAGTTAATGGTAGAATTGTCAATCATAAGATAGATCCAATCTCTTAGTGAAAAGCTCCTAACTTTAGTTAATAAACTAATTGTATATCTATGTAGTTTTAATTATCAAAGCCACAAACATCTCTATAGAATTCTATAACTTTTGTTTCCTAGTCGTTAGAAATAATATAAAGAAACTGAATTTATCTCTAGTCTGTTTTTACGATATTTTATGATTTCCACGATATAATTTAATCTAGTGCTTTTCAACCACTAGAATAAATTTAAAGGTATGTAAAAATTAGTTAGAAAAATGCAAGCATTAAAAACAATAATAATAATTAACCAAATTTGAGATCTTGGCCTTCATTGAAGGTCTAATCACAAAAGATTTAACTACTCATAATCAAAGTACTCAAAATCATTAATTTAACTAACAAAAAATAATACAAGAATAAAGAAAAATAGAAAAAACAAAAGAATAGAAGAGTCTTAATGACGAAGCTCCTCTGTTGAAGCTTTCTGCCTTCTCTGTTCTTTTCTTCTTATTTCCGTTTTCCCTTGCTACAGAGAGCTTCTTTTGGTCTTCCTCGGTCACTCCCTAACTTTTCTCCCGAGAGCATTTTGTCTTTATATAAGTATCTTTCTTGAAGTTCAAATTCAATTTGGATTCCAAGTCCTTGTTCAAGTCAAAGTCAAATTTTTATTCAAATCCTTTCTTCTTTGCTTCATTTTTCTAGCCGATTCTTCTTTCATCTTTTTCTTTTATTTTTTTCCTTTTAAAATTACCACTTGACCCCTACATCAATAATTAGTAAATTTAGTAAATTAAATTTTACTTTATAAGTAAATTCATCTTATTTAATCCATACTAAGTACATAACAGTGAATTCACTAAAGCCAGTCAAAGTCATAAAACTTTCTATTAATTAGCTCGTAAATAAGTGAGAAATCAATTCTACATAATTGTTGAAATATAATCTCATCACACACATCTTTTGCTTTGAAGTATTGTCTTTTCTTGATAGCATTTATAGTATGGTGAAGAGTTTTTCAAAGGGTTCAAGAGAATGATATTTGTGCAAATATGTGAAAAGTGGCGAACAAAAATGTTTGAAAATGATGAAAGAAAAGAAAGAGAAGAAGTTTGAAAATATATGTTCATATACAGTGCTGCAATGATTATGAATTTGTTTAAACTCCTGAATAGAATAACAAAAAAATGATGCAAAAGAGAAGAAGACAAGATAATAGTGAGAATCGAAATCTTATTATTCATCATTATCTCCTTGCATCCAAAAAACAAATTATCATTTTACATCGCATGGGGGCAAAAGGATATGTAAACCTTTACGATACGTTTGGTATACTGGAATGGAATGGAATCAAATAACTTTTTTAATTTTTCATTCCATTCCAATGTTTGGAATAGAGATTTTAAGTAGGAAAGGTTTTCCGCAGGAAAGCTAATTCTAAGAAGAAGTAGAAAAGACCTTTCCACTGCTAAAGCTAAATTATCGAGGTGATCATGTTGATGAATTTAAGAAAAATGACCAAGAGACAACTGATGAAAAGATCAAATATTCTGAAAATAATACAGAGATTTTCATTAATTATATAACTTCTGTTAGAAGTTGGAATCGAATCGAAACGATTGTTGATAACTCATTTTCCTAAAATGTAGCACTCGATGTTTTGAATGATAATGAGGATCTTGAACTAACATCAGTTGAAGAATGTCGACATAGAGATGATTGGTCAAAATAGAAACATGAAACTTTTGGACTTTTAGTATGAACACCTGAAGGTGGTAAGCCTATTGGCTATGAATCTATATGAAAACGAAATGAGAATATTGAAGCCATGAGAAATAAGGCATGACTAGTTGCACAAGATTTTTTGCAAATAACGAGTATTGATTATGGTGAAAATATTCACCTGTAGTGGATGCAATTACATTCTGATACCCTATGGATGTACTGAATCTTGACAACGACATTTATATAAAATTCCCAAAAGGATTCTACATGCCCACAACATGTAAATCTAGTTGTCGTGGACATTATTCCATTAAGTTATAAAATTCATTATATGGCTTAAAGCAGTCTAGACGCATGCGGTATAACTGTCTTAGTGAAAGCTTATTGAAAGTAGGATACAAAAATGATCAAATATGTCTTTGTGTCTTCATTCATAAATATATTTCAGGATTTGTGATACTCGATATATATGTTGATGATATCAATTTTATTGGAACTCCAAAAGAGCTCCATGATGCAGTGAATTATTGGAAAATGAATTTGAGATAAAAGATTTTGGAAGGATCTTGGTGTATAAATTGAACATTTGGAAGATTAAAGTTTTATTTACCAATCAACATAAACGGAAAAAGTCCTAAACAGATTTTTTAAATGGATAAAGCACATCCATTAAGTACTCCAAAGATGCCTTTAGCACATCCATTAAGTACTCCAATGATTGTTCGATCACTAGATATGAATAAAGTTGTCTTTAGACCTTGGGAAGATAGTAAAGAACTGCTTGGTCTAAAAGTTCCTTATCTTAGTTCAATTAGTACATTGATGCAATCTTGCTAATAATAAAAAGCCTGATATATTATTTTATGTGAACTTATTAGCAAGATATAGTTCTTCTCCAATAAGCTGGTGTTGAAATGGTGTAAACCATGTCCTCAAATATCTTCAAGGTACCATAGATCTTGGATTATTTTATTCGAATAAAACCAACTCGACGATGATTGATTATGTGAATGTTGGATATTTATCCAATCCACATAAAGCACGTTTTCAAACTAGTTATGTATATGGTGGTGATGCTATTTCATGGCATTCTGCTAAACAATCTACGGTAGCTACCTCATCTAACTATTCTGATATTATGCCCTTCAAAAGACAAGTCGAGGATGTATATTGTTGAGATCTATGATCTATTATATTCAAGAAAATTGTGAATTATTCTCTGGGAATAAGATTCCAACTCCTCTATTAACTCTTCTATATTAGGATAATGCAGCTTGTATATCTTAATTAAAAGAATGATATATTAAAGGAGATAGGACAAAGCATATCTCAACAAAAAATTTCTTTACTCATGAACTATAGAACAGTGGTAAAATTGATGTGCAACAAATCCGATCATATGATAATAAAACAAATCTATTTACTAAGGCATTATTGATGACAACATTTGAGAAATTGGTGAACAAAATTAGAATGTGCTGGATAAGGAATCTTAAAGGATTATCTGATCAGGAAGATTAACAGTGACATAAAGAGTACACATAGTGTACTCTTTTTTCTTCACTAAAGTTTTTTCCACTGAGCTTTTTATCTAGTAAGATTTTAACGCGGCATACTCTATGTAATGGACATCCAATGAGTAGTATTATGAAATATTATAAATGTCTATTATTCCAAGAGATAATTTTTTTAAGTTATGGAATATGAGAGATTAGGAAGTACAATCGAAGTTGTAACCTCCATTCTTTATAAACCACTACCTCGATTACCTCAAATATCTTAGAGAACATAAGAAATCATGAGAGCTAAGTTATGTGAGTTATAGAAAATGTTATTAGTGACCTATAATAGAAATGGTCACTTCTAATTCTATAAATAAAAACTTGTAAAACTATAAATATATTGTGAAAAGCTCTAAATAAAATTATAGTTTCTATATTTCTTTTGTTCTCTCTTTCTCCCTTTTGTTTTAGTTTAAAGGCTTCTTGATTGTTATTTTATAATTAGTTTTCTGCCTATTGATATCAAATTTTACAACAGAAAACTAGTATTAGGATTAACATTTTGATTATCAAACACACATAAGACTCCTAAGTTTTTTTTTTTTTTTCCCTTCCCCTTTCGGCCTAAGTTCGACGAGTAACTTGGATCCACTGACTTCCGCATTTCCAGGGTCCCAAATTTTAGAACTGGATTGACCCATGGACAGAGATTCAATTCCAGATCTGACCCGGAATCCATGGTGAATGGAATTCGTGTCTTTTTTTCTTTTTTTGAAGCCATGAGTGGAATTCGTGTCTTTTGATCTCAGTTACGAAATGGACCTGGCCGGGCGCCGGTCAGCAAGAGCTGCATGCATTTTTTTTTTTTTTTGGAAACCCTAGAAGGAAGGGAAACTCTAGGGGAGAGAGGAAACCTTACGGAGGGAGTCTCATGTTTTTAGCTATGAAAATATTGTTAATTCATTTTAATTCCTGTACTGCATCTGTTTCAAAATACAAAGCATTTTGACCCACTTCTTCTTTATCAAAATATTTGATTGCGTATAAATTTTTAAAAATTATTTTTTAAAATGTATCATTATTATAAATATAATTATTTCATTATCTATTATATTAGTAAAATTAGTTGAGAATCTAATAAGAAATATACTAATTATTTCCCCTCTTCTTTACCATAAGGCTAATGTTTTGTAACAAAGTGAGTAAAGTTTTAATTCTTGTATTATTCCCGTAATATTTTAAATCTTGTAATATTCTTTCTTTTAATTACATTGAATTCTTGCAATATTCCTTTTTCTTTTGGGTAACAAGTCATTATTCTTTCTTTTTCTTTTCAGGTTATATATAGACACGGACACATGCTCTAACCTGAACTTCAACACATCTTATCACTAGAAATACGAGTTATCTGCCTTTTCTCAACACTTTTTCTATTGTTGGAACCTTACAGATTGATGCAACCTTAGAGAAATATGATGTTCACGTTGTCAAGGGCCTCAACCATGTTGATCTGCGTTTCCGTTGCCAATCTAAAGATGATGATTTTGGACTCAAAATCCTTCATGAAAATGAAGTTTTCCATTGGAGTTTTCACATGAATTTCTGGTTGAAAACTCTATATTTCGGTCACTTTTATGAGTGTAACAAGAAATGTAATTTTTGATGTGTTCAATGAATGGATCGGAGACAAATGGTGTGCTGCTGATGTTGCAAGGAATCCCAACAAATGTTGTTATATGGTGAGAGAAGATAGTTTTTATGTCGCCAACAGACTTAACCCTTTTCCAAAAAATTACACAAAAGTTTATAATTGGTAAGAAGTAGCTCATGAACCATATTTCTATGTATGGAGTAATCTCTTAGGATGCACTGTAGGAATGGATAACCCCTCTTAGGATGCCTTGGGCTTTTGCTGAGTATGATTGAATCAGACATGTGAGGAGAGCTTTCAAGAGCTGAAGCTTATATATACAGGAGCGTATGCAAATCAGTGTTGATGCTTCTAAAAGTGCTTGGTGAGAGCAAAGGTTTCTAATGTATTGTGTTACGTAAAAGCTTCGTTCTGGTTTTTTTTTTATATAATATAAATAAGGTTAAATAAGAGAATCTCACAACAAAACACATGAGGAGAAGAGAACCAGAACATAAGTGAACCCCTTTTGTTTTGATTGTTCTAAAAATATTAAGACTTCTTAAATGCTTGGTTTTGGAATGTAAATGCTTCGTTTATCTACGTTCATAAGCTGGTGCTGTTATTCTTATGATCGATATATAACCATTGTATCATCCACAGAAACCGAAGCACACTGTGAGATCATCCTTTCTTTTTCATACAAACATTAGAATGGAATCTATATTACTAGGTCTACTTATTGAAGTACCAAAAAACTCGAATCATAGGATCCCAACCAAAATGGTGAATACAAGAAAGTGAACATATCAACAACCACTATGTACCCATTCTCAAACCTACACAAATCATTTATTTCAATTCTATATAGAGAGCGCTAGTATATGAACAAGGATGAATATCAATGTGTTGCTGTACCTCCATGGTCTTGAGAGCTGCTGCTACCGTTCCTTTGACGATCCACGATGACGATATCATCCATTGAAACCACGGTGATTGTAGGATCATCAACAAGACAGTCATCTATGGTTTCAAATGTTTTGCCAGCCACATAATCTACTTCATCAATGGAGTAGAAATCAAGCAGACGATCATCCAGGGTCCCGAGTCGGTACACCACATCTAAATGGTTTTTGGACATAAAGTCCCAACTCAGGCGTTTGTCAAAGATTGGATGAATTGGTAGTTCCCTGATAGTATTTTCCCAAACCAAATAGAAATTAGCCATCGACAAATTTTTACAGTTGAATCAAATCTATCTTAATTAGCCTCAATCATATAAGTAAAATTTTCTCTTCTTTTCTCCGAAGGATAGTGCTTAATATTTTTCCTACTCAAAAACGTTTTAATTGTGTCGCGCAATATTTATCAATAGAATTAATGTATATACATGAACCTGGGGCCTTAGTATGGAGCACAATAATTCAATTCATTTTTCAACTTCTTTTTCGTTTTCAATTTTTTTCAAAGGTGATTGTCACTTCTAGTCTTCTAACTATTTCAAGAGTATCATTTTTTGCATTAAATATTATTTTCTCTATTTTCATTCTTAAACTATTTTCAGAGTATTAAATTAATCCTTAAGACTGTTTTGTTTTAAAACTATTCATATATGATTCATGTTTAGGAGTACAAATATCCTTCCGACCCCTATTGAAAAAGATATATGTAAAGTGAATCACGTATGGCTGGTTGTTATAGAGAGATAACCTCCGAGACTAATTTGGTACTCTTACATAGTTAGAAACTAAAAAGTAATATAATCTAGTTTTTAAATAAAAATAAAATATTAACATCAAGTAACAAATATAAATAAAAATCACTTAATGTGTGTCTCCGCGTATAGATTCTCTTTTATGAGTATGAGAATGCGAGGGCAAGATACTCGAATTCCAAGTTTTGTGGACAGCTGAGATGAGCGGACACTTACCAAAGGTGAGAGGTCACCGAAATAGCTTCTCCGGAGGTAAAAGTTGACGGCATCCATGAATGCTGTGTACGTGAAGAGGTGGAGCCCGTCGATCCTCGGGTAAGGCAGCCGCGGAGTAGGAAGAGGCGGCTTGACTGTGAGGCGGGGACGGCTGCGGAACGGTCCTGTTCTGGTGGTGATAGTGGCTGCGCCGGCGTACTGGTACTCCTTCCAGGCCACCGGAACGTTACGAAAATTTGTTACACTCTGATTTTGGAGAATCGGAAGAGGAAAAAATCCGAGAGTCGCCATGATTGGCTCCAGTTCTTTGTGAGAAAACAGCGGCTTCAAATCGTGCGTGTACCAAAGTGACAGCTTCCTCTTCAGCCTTTTCGATTCTTCTATCTTCGCCGCCTTCTTTTTCTTCTGCTCATCTTTCTCCTCCACCGTCGTCATCTGCAGCTCTCTCCCACTCTCTCTCTCTCTAAATTTATTAGAGAAAATGTATGAGAAAAACTCAAATGTGATTGGATAAACAATATTCTTTCTCCAATTAGTTCGTTATATATAGTAAATACAGAAATAGAAAATTTCTTCAGTTCTTCTTCCAAGAAAAATAACACTATTATTAAGTAAAATTTAATAGCACTAATTTTCTATGTGCATTGAATGTTGAAGACCTTTTATAATGAATCCCCAGCGGAATTTCAAACGAATAGGAAAGAAGATTTTGGTTAGGAAATCATATATCAACTAATTAAGATCTGTGCTTAGTAGGACTAATCTGGGGTTTTGCATTTCTTTTCTTTTTCATTCCTTTACTTCTTTGTAAGTTAAATTAATTGTGATTTTAAATACTTATAAGCATCCAGAAATATAAAATATCATTTTCCTTCCTATTTTAGTTTGGAAGTTCTTTTTTTATCATTCTTTCTATTAAGATTTTATTTGCTTGTTCTTATACAAATTGCAAGATGACTGTGTAGATCCCAAATAGTATCCACAAGGGGAGGAATTGGATTTAAAACAAAAATTAACCTTTTAAGCGTGAAAATAAATTATCAAAGATTGCTTAAGCTAATCCTTCAAGGTGGAAATTTTAGTAGGTTAATCACTTAAAGACGAAATTCAAATACGATATCAAGCTTGTAGGAAAATCTTTGTAGAAAATAGGAAAGTTTCCTAAGATTGGAATTAATAGTTGTACCTTATGTCTATTTTAGAAATATGATATTTAACTGGCATGGTTGTCAAAATTAGTTTTGGAAAACTTGTATATAAAGTCCTACTCATGTAATCAATAAGTATATATAAAGACAGACACTCTTTCTTTCTTCTCAGATTTTGTCATGGTATCAGAGCAAGACTCGATTTAAAGTTTTATTTTTTCGACCTTAATTGCCAATTACCCAGATTGTTTCCAAGTATTCAATGTTAATTTCGGCCTTCATCGCCGGAATAATCGCTGCCGAATCCACGTCGTCACCGTTATTGCTGTCAAACGGGCCAGCCCGCTCCTGCCCGGCTCGGCCCGCACGGGCTGGCTGTGAAAAGGGGCCGAAACGGGCTGGCCCTTTTGGCCCGCGAGCTGGGAACTCCCAGTCCGCGGCCCGTGATAGCCAGCCCGCGAGCTACACAAAACAACGTCGTTTTGATATAAAAGAGCAAAACGACGTCGTTTATTTTTTTTATTTTTTTTAAAAATCAAAACGACGTCGTTTTAAGAAAAAAATTTTAAAAAATAAAAAAGAAAAAATGGGATGGCCCGCAGGCTAAACGGAGCAGGCTGAAAAAGTCTGCGTTTAAAACTGACTTAAGCATCTATGCCCAAGTCCGTCAAAACGGGCCAGCCCGCGGGTTGAAGCCCGTTTTGACATCACTAGTCACCGTTGCCGTCACGTCAAATTTTTGATGATTATTCTCTGCCCAAATCAGCAGGAGGAGATGATTCAAACCGTTGCCAAAGTTAGGCAATATGTTAACAATATAATCAAAGACACGTGTCATATTCAGGCAATATGTTAGAAAAGTTAGGTATTTATTCTTTGGCATATTCAGGTAAGTTTCCTCTTTCATTTGGATTGAATGTTTCAGATATAACTCTTAAAAATTCTTGAATTATGGATTATAGAGCAACTGATCACATCATCCATTCATCCAAATATTTCTCAACCTATACCCCATGTCCGAATAATAGAAAAATAGTCACAGCCAATGGATCTCTAACAACTATTGCTGGAGTAGGAGATGTCAAAATAAGTCCATCATTGACCTTGAAAAATATTCTCCATATTCCTAAATTATCCATCAATATTATCTCAATCCAAAAACTTACCCAAGATCTGTATTGCAATGTGATTTTTCACAGTAGTTATTGTGTATTTCAGTACAAGAATATGGGGAGGATGATTGGATGTGCTAGGGAACGGGATAGCCTCTACTATCTTGAGATACCAAATCAGTCGAAAGTTTCGTATTCTTTTATGTCAGAGTCTGTCCTGCCTAATAAAGAGAAGATTTTACTGCATCATTCTCGCTTAGGACATCCATCATTTATAATTATTAAGATTTTGTTTTCCTCATTATTTACAAATTTGAATGTTGAGGGTTTTCATTGTGAAGTGTGCGAGCTTGCTAAACAAAAACGTGCATCTTTTCCAATTAGCAATAAAAGAAGTCCTATTTCTTTCTATCTCATCCATAGTGATATTTGGGATCCATCTAATATTCCTAATGTTTTTGGGACAAGATAATTCATTTTCTTTATTGATGATTCTACCCATATCACTTGGCTATTCTTACTTAAACATAAGTCGGATGTTAGTACCGTACTTCCAAATTTCTGTTCCATGCTCAAAAATCAGTTTGGAGTCACAATCAAAAGGTTTAGGTCAGATAATGCCAATGATTACTTCAATCAAATTCTTACCACATGCTTCCAAAAAGAAGCAATAGTCCATGAGTAATCATATGCTACGACCCCACAAAAAATATGGGGTAGCTGAAAGGAAAAATGACCATATTCTTGAAAAAACCCGAACACTCTTGTTTCAAAAACATGTTCTGAAAGCCTTTTGGGGAGAAGCTATTCTTACAACAACTCATCTCATAAATCGATTGCCTTCTAAAATTTTAGGTTTTAAAAGTCCTATGGATATCCTCTCATCTTTTTGTCCGAAACTAAAGACTACAGACAATCGTACTACTAGAATTTTCGGGTGTATAGCCTTCGTTCATGTCCATGGTCCAAATAGAGGGAAACTAGATCCAAGGGCTCTAAAGTGTGTTTTTATAGGCTATTCATCAACTCAGAAAGGGTATAAATGTTATCATCCTTTCTCAAAGAAGTTCTATGCCTCCATGGATGTCGCATTTAATGAACATGAATCCTATTTTCCCAATCTTTATCTTCAGGGGGAGAACTTGACTAGGGAAGATAAGGAAAATTTTCTGGACTTAGATTTGACAATAAACCCATGCCTTCTACTTCTGAGTCCAATTTTGAATCCATGTGTAAAAATCACTCAAGAGTCTCTTGATTTGTCAACTTCCCATGAGTCTCTTAATTCATCACCATCCAAATTATTGCCTCACTAAGAGTCTCCTGATTTGTCATCTTCCCCCGAATCTCTTAATTAATCACCATCCAGATTATTACCGATCCTAAACCCTAATCCTGTATCTCACTCAACTCCAGGAACTTGGAGATTTGTTAAGGTGTTTTCAAGAAGGAAAGTGGTTGTTCCAGAACCTACGCAAGTTTAGGAATCCAACTCGAATTCTTTGGAGGAGGTAACAATTTCTAACCATTCATTACAAGATGAAAGAGAGGTTCGATTGAATAATGATTATCTAAACGTACCAATTGCTATTAGGAAAGGAACTCGAGAATGTACAACACAGCCACTATACCCCCTTGCAAATTTTCTATCTTTTAAAAATTTCTCACTTGCTCACAGATCCTTCCTTGTAGGCCTCAATTCTATTACCATCCTTACCAGTTTATTTGAAGCATTGTCTAATGAAAAGTGAAAACAAGCTATAAATGTTGAAATGGAAGCCTTAGAAAAGAACAAGACTTCGGAGTTGTTGAAACTACCAGTAGGAAAAAGGCTAGTGGGTGTATATGGTGAAGTATAGAGCAGACGGGTCGATTGAGAGATATAAGGCCAGATTAGTAGCCAAAGGATACACTCAGATTTATGGAATTGACTATTTAGAAACTTTTGCTCTAGTTGTCAAAAAGAATACCGTAAGAGTATTACTGTCAATAGCTGCTAACTACAGTTGGGAGCTACAAAAATTTGATGTTAAGAATGCACTCTTGCATAGAGACCTGAAGGAGGAGATTTAAATGAAAGTTCCATCTGGCTACGGAAAGAACTTAGCTGCTCATACTGTGTGTAAATTGAAGAAGGCATTATATGGCTATGGGATATAAACAAAGTCAAGGGATCACACACACTTTATTAAATAAATCTCTTGGTATACGTTGATGACATAATAGTGACAGGAAATGATGATAAGCAGTTCGAGATCAAGGCATTGGGAAGATTGAAGTATTTTCTTGGGATTGAGGTTGCACACTCTAAGAAAGAAATTTTTATCTCTCAACAAAAGTATGTTACAGATCTTCTAAAGGAAACAGGCAAGACTGAATGTAAACTTGCAAGTACTCCCATCGACCCTAATCTCAAGATTGGAATTGCAGAAGAAGATGCATCGACCCTAATATCAACGTCTTGTGGGAAGACTCATTTATCTTTCTCATACACTACCATATATAGCATATGTAGTAAGTGTGATTAGTTGATTTATGCACAACCCAAAGAGACTCATTTGCAAGTGGCTTATAGGATACTTCAGCACCTTAAGGGAACACCAGGAAAAGGCATCTTGTTCAGAAGAAATGGAGGATTGATGCTTGAGGCCTACACTGATGTTGATTATGCTGGTTGCATTGTAGATAGAAGGTCAACTTCTAGTTACTGTACATTTCTTGTTGGGAACTTTGTAACTTGTAGAAGTAAAAAAAAAGTATGGTAGCTAGATCTAGTGGTGAGTCAGAGTTTTGAGTAATGGATCAAGGCATATGTGAGTTACTTTGATTGAAGATTATTCTACAAGATTTGAAGATTAAATGTGATGGCCCAATGAGACTCTACTGCAATAATAAGTTTGCAATCAACATAGCACATAATCCAGTGCAACATGATCGAACTAAGCACATTGAAATTGAAAGACATCTTATCAAGGAAAAGTTGGATAGTGATTTGATTTGTACGCCTTATGTGTCTATACAGGGACAACTAGCTGAAAGAAACTGAAAACTGAAATACTGAATAAGTAATATATATATATATATATATATATATATATATATATATATATATATATATATATATATATATATATGAATTAGATAAGAGATAGTACAATCACATGGTAATTCAATCAACTCTTTCGAAAGGACAAATCACTTTTTCAAAAATTATTTTTTTACAAAGTATAAGTGAATATGTGACTGTCTAGATGACCTAACTTGAAATCTTATTTTATAGAAAGTCTGCTTATTCATTTTGCCGTAAAAATGATTCAAATGACCTTTTTACTAATTCTTTGCAAGTCTTGCGCAGGTAAAATTGACAGCTTTAAAAAAGTATTTATGACAGGCTCATGCTAACACTATATCAATGATACAGTTATTAGTCAATGTTAATCTACCTTGTCTCTAGATTCTATAGTTTGGTAAAAGTAATTTTGGCCATAGCATTTTATTTTGATAATTGAAATTAACTAGACACAAAATCAGAACAAAACACTATCTCATTTTTAGAAATCTTTCAGACACAGTTTTGACAAATATTTTGAAAAGCATTTCGATACTTAAAAACCTTAAATTTGATTGTAGCATACATAAATATTTATTATTTCTAACCTATTCTTAATAATATTTTAAAAATATACCTTTAGATGCATTTTAATTTGCTTGAATCTTGCATTTCAGTGGCTTTGATCATGATCGTTCTTTCAAATATTATTCTAAGCAACACTTAGTAAACATTATTAAATTATTTAGATGTGTTTTGTTAATCATGAAAATTAGAAGGTTATTACCTTGAGTCAACAAATTCTTTTTCTTGGTTTGGTCCAGTTAATTGTTACTGCGGGAGATCATTTGAATCTCCAAACGATCTTTTAAAGAATTGAAATTAATTGAGTAATTTATGGTAAACTAAATTAACCTTAGAATTAAAAATTAAGGGTATATTTGGACTGATTTTCTTTTATAAACTGTTTTTCAAAAATAAAAAATAAATTAATTTTTACTGAAAGACGTGAGATTAAGAGTAAAAAATGTAGATCTCATATTGCATTTACAGAATCAACGACAAATACATCCTATTTTAATGCTCAGAATTTCAAAAGATCAATGAGAAGATTTTATTACTTTATTAACTTTCTTACTAGTGCTGAGCTAATAATGTGTGTAAATATAACATTTTGCTATATTTATGCACCGGTTACCAATTCTCAAAATAAAAAATTGCAAAAAGAAAATCTACCTTCTAGAAACCAGTGATTATGATCAACTGAGGGCTTGTTTGATAAAGCTGAATGTGCAAGCACACGAGATATAAATATTTAAGGTTTGATTAAATTCGAGTACTGCAAAATGAATCTAAATATGATGGATGTATCTGGCTAGTATCTAATGATTTTTATTTAACTAAAATCTTAAAACTGAATATTTTTCTCATTATTTTTCCAGAAAATTAAAATATAACTTTTTATTATCTTCTTTTGGTTATTACATTTAGACGTAGGATATTGGTGAAAATATACTTTCAAAAATAATTTTTTCCATCAATAAAGAATCTATATTTATTTTCTTCATCCATACAAACTATCTTAGTTATTGCAACTTTGTCTCATAACTCATATTTTAATATTTTTGATCTATTAGAGCAATCTGTAAAAACAGTCCCTAAACTATCTTAATTGTTGTAACTTAGTCTCCCAATTCATATTTTAATATATTGGATCTATTACTTTTATAAATTTCAATGTTTACAGTTACAAACATAATTAATGTGGCAAAATTCGGTGAAGATATATGCATACATTTCATGTGTCTTACTGGTGTAGGGATCAATCCCTCCATTCAAGGGCTTTTCCTTTCAAAATTCATGGCACGTGTGATTAAAATTATTTTTTTTTAATCGAGTAAAACTGAGTTTGACAAACGAAGGAAAGAGGAAGAAAGATGCATTCTCCAAATCCTAATTCTTATTTTGAAAGATTTTTCTTTTTTGTTTGAGAAAAACGATAAACCTTACAAGACAAGAATTAGAATTTTGGGAACATGTGTTTTTTTCTCTCTCATTTTTTTGTCCAATTCGGTTTTATCGATTCACAAAAAAAAACTCAATTTCAATCTCACATGCATGATTTTGAGAGAAAAAATTCTTGAAGTGATAGATTCGTCCTCCATTAGTAAGGTACATAATATGCAGTTGTATATCTTCATCAATCTCTACTACATTAATAATGTTTTAGACTATAAATATTAAAATATATTAAGATAATAGACAAAATATATTAAAATCTAGATTGTGGGACTAAGTTGCAACAACTAAGAAAGTTTGAGAAATATTCTTGCAAATTGCTCTGACGATAATGGACCAACAATATTAAAATATGAGTTATGAAACTAAATTGCAATAACTAAAATAGTTTTGGGACTGTTTTTGTAGATTGTTTTAAAGATTATTGATTAAAAATATTAAAATATGAGTTGTGAGACTAAGTTGGAATAATTAAGATAGTTTGTGGACTATTTCTGCAGATTTTTCCAATCCGAAGATATCAAAATTAGATTACTTCTGTTTACTAAAATTAATAAAATTCAAATCAAAAGACTAATATGTCCTTTTCTATTTCATAGACTAACATTAAAAGCAACTCCTTTTCCTCATGAGTTAGGACAAAGCACATGCAAACAATTGCACTTGCTAAACTTTTCAAATTTATATTAGTATTTTAAATTTTTAATTAAAATAGGTATTTTTATATTTATTTTAATTTTTTGACAAAATAACAATGTTTTTTATGTTTTCTTTCGTACCGTTATATTTTTTTTTTTATTTTCATTCCTTGTGTATATGTGTGTATATAAGTATATAAAGGTTTTAATATGGATAATTATTCTTCATGATTATTTTAGTTTTTCTTCCTTTTTGTAAAACAACAGTATTCATTTCTTTTTTCTTATTTTCTCGAGAGGTTAAAGTGCATTGCTTACTCTTAATGTAATTATATTTGTGATATTTCAATCAGATCAACATTTATTTTTGATTATATAATCTATTTTATGGAGATTAGATATATATTCTATTTTTTATATTTTATATACTCTATTAGTTCATTTATAGTTTGGGATTAGAAAAAATTGTAATTTATGTGACGGAGTTACATGTACTTATTACTTACAAGTTAGAAATCTTTCCTCTTTTTTTTTTTTTTCCTAAGAGGAGTTAAAGGCCTTTCTATTAAATATTCAAGTGTCACTATTATTTTTTTATGTGTGCTACTCTAGCAAATTTAAGTCCCAAATAGTTCTTATTTAATTTTTATAATAATAATAATAATAAACTAATTAATATCTGTTAAAAATTATCCCTAATTTATTTAGAGACTTAAGTATGGCCCACCAATAGGTTACTATAATGGTTAAGATAACTAAGGTCTCATATTAATGAAAAATTAGATAGGATAAGGATTCGATTTTCAATTGGAATATACATACTAGTTAGTTTTCTTGATGGACGGAAATATGTGCGTATGTTATTTACTCTGAGAGTCCCTAGTCTATCTATATATATAACGGTTGTGGCATCCATCAATCTACGAAATTTTTTTTCGATAGACATAGGCTAGAAGACTCCAGAGTTTCTGTCGTGAATTAAAAAGTTGGTGAGAACATCTTTCAGAATTTATATTGAATCATCTTGGTTGATTCGTTTCTGACGGTTGTATTTTATAGCTTATGTGTTTATTCTTAGTTTTTACAGATTTTCCTACAATATTATTTAATGAAAATGCTCGTATTCTAATACTTACAAGTGATAATTGTTAGACCTAAGGGCAAATCATGTATGTTTAATTAGTTTTAATTAATGACAAATGTTGATAACGACTAATTCATATGGTATTTATGTGACATGATTTTTGGATTGAGAAGCAAAGAGTTTTCATTGCTTTGGAGTTAACAATGCAAGAACAACTCAAATATGTAAAAGTGATTGAAGTTTGAAGACTTTGTTCAAGATGATTGAAGCCTTTGAAGACGTGAAGTGTAGGTTACATGTGCTTAATAGGTAAACTTTGTAACCCTACACTCTTAAGCCTTGGAATCTATGAATTGCAATTGAGAGCACAAAACTTGATTTAAATAGTTTCAATGGTTTTTAACTTACCTGAATTATCAAGTTTTCATCAATGGTTTTTGCACTTAAAAGGTATTTGACGACTTATCTTTGAAGTTAGAATGTTTTCCAACTTGTTTGAATTTATTTGAATATGTTTTGACAAAGTTTGAAAAATTTTGATATAAGTTCGGACGTAAGTTCGGACGCAAGATGAAAATTCAGTCGCCCGAATTTTTCCTACGCTGTGAACAGTAACTACTGTTTAGTGAACAGTACGCTTATTTTTCAGAGAAATTCAGACGCAAGCTCGGATGTAAACAGTACATGAACAGTACATAAACAGTATTTCCAAAAAAGTTCGGATGCAGAAGAGCAAGTTCGAACGTCCGAACTTCTTAGAAACTAGCCGTTACTAGCCATTTTATGACCATTTGAACTAATTTTTAAAATTTATCAAAGCCATAAACTCAAGATTTTTTAAAGAACTTTTGAACTTAAGAAACCCTTCAAGCTCTAACTTGTTTTACATCAAAATTATTTGAAAAGCTCTCAAATTGTCTTATGCTCAAAGGTTGAAATTTAAGATTCCAAATGCAAGAAGTGAAGTGGTACTAGATATTGTATTCATCCACCAAGAAGTGTTGGTAATATTCAAACTCTATCTTTACATTATTGTTGTAATTGATACAAGGTTGTCAGAGACTTAAAACCCTTGTGGAGGGTGAGTCATTGACTAGATTAATCAAGGTTGTTGAGTAAAACCCATTGGTGAGGATGAGCCTTGGATTAGATTGGTCTAGGTTGTCTAGTGACATAAAACTCTTTGTGATTAAGGTGATCTTTGTTTATTATATTGAATAGAGGTTGTTGTAGTAAAACCCATTGAAGGGTGAGCCTCTTGTGTAATTGATTGGATTGAGCATTTAGTGAATTGGTTGAAATCCTTAAATGTGGACTCAAGGTAGTGGATGTAGATCTTGAAAAGATCAAACCACTATAAATTGTGTATTTATTTATTTATATTTTTACTTGTTTACATACTTGTACTATTATTATTTGTTCTTAGTTGTTGATTGATTGGTTGAGGTTTTATTGTTTGATCATCTTGTCTCAACCATTAAATCACATATAAACTTAGAGTTTGTGAATTTGAAGAAGAGCTTTTATTACGGCAAAGGATTTTAATAATTAGCCTAATTCACCCCCCCCCCCTCTTAGGTCTTACAATAATTACTCTGACTGGAAAGATAAAGTACTTTTTACGGGTGCATGAATATGGATCTGGTACTTTGTGAGGATGAATCACCCATCCCCATGGAATCAAGTATGCCAGAGGCTAAAATTGCTTATAAGGGGTGGGCAAAATCTAATCGCATAAGTTTAATGCTCATTAAAGCCCATATTAGTAAAAGCATTGGTGTTCAATCCCTGATTGCACTAAAGTCAAGTATTACATGGAGGCAATTGATGCCTAATTTGTAAGTTCTGACAAAGCCTTAGCCAGCACTCTAATAAAAAAACTTTCTAGTATGATGCTTGATAAAGACAGATCTGTGCGGGAGATAATTATGCTTATGGTCAGAGTAATTTTAGAAGTGTAATATTTAAAATTTACAAAATATTAAATAATTTGAGAAATGTAAAAATGATCAAAAGGCTTTATAGTTTGAATGGCAGGACTGTTAGCTATAAGGGTTATGACACCCTTGTATGGAGGTTTTTGTTTAAGCTGTATTACGAAATTTCCTCAATTTATCCACTGTAGTCCTTAGAATTTAAACACACTGGTTCTTCTTGCTTTCTGCATGTGAAGTCCGCGAACTTCTCCTTCAACTCTTCAAGGTCCATGGTTACTTGATCTCCTTGAACCTGTGGATCAGTCCAAATATAGGGAAACAAATAAACTAGACTTAATCTTCATGGATGGCCACAATAGTATACAAAAGGAGCGCAAAAGCCATATAAAACATTATGATTAGTCTAGGAAAGAAATAAAACAATAACTAAAAAATATGCAAGAAAATACCTGGATATGCAAGTTATAGAAAACCCTCTCTTCTAAAGACTCGAAGCACGATGAATCTTGTAAAAGGAATCCTTCCTGTTCCAGATACGAAAGAACTTGAGCAAATGACCTCTTGTTAGCTTTCATGGTGGATATCTGAATCATTATTTCCTTATCACTGATTCGAGTTGCGGAAACAAGCACTGATGGAGAGCGAAGGGCCAAGTCATTTCTTCGTTTTTCAAATTGAGATGAATTTTCTTGCTCTGCAATCTTCTTCAGAAGACTTTCCTTTTTCTCTTGCAGTGATTCCAAGTCCTTCTGCAGTTCCGGTATGTACTCTAACACACGAGAAACTGTCGCAGGAATGCTTAATTTCTTCTGTAAAATAAAACCGTTGCATCATGAAAATTATATTTCTTCTGTTCTACAGAAGTTTCGTACGCAAAAGGAAAGCAAATATTAGGTGGAGAATGCTTCCTTGCTTATTGATCATCCTTCTGCATAATATATATGATGTGCATGTCTTTCAGTGTATTACGTTACCTCATAGACTAAAATAAATTTAAAACACTAGGAAATAATTCTTCTGAAATTGAATTACTTTTTTTTATTGATTTGCTGTGTGACAAACACAAACACAGATAATCTATATACTTCCTCCATCTCATTTCTTTTTATGGTGTTCGATCGGGTATAAAGTTTTATGCAAAAGTTTTAATTGTATTATAAAAATAATATAATATAATAAAAAATAAGAAACATATAGGCCAGTGGATATTTTATATCAACTCTAAATATATAAAAGTAATATACAGTGGGGTTAATACTTGATTGATGGTATATAATATATTAAAATATTTTTATAAAAAATGTTAAATATTTTAAAATATCCTAATATAATAAAATATCATTAAAAATAGGAAGGAGGAAGCACTAGTTATTCTCTTATTTCTATCTTTTAATAAATTAAATATTGTAATAAGATAGTAAATCAATAGTCACTTACGAGCATCTCTTACTAGGAATCGATTCTGAAATAAATTTACATCTGATCTTATCCCCCATTTATCAAAAAATAATAAATTAAACATCGCTTTCTAATCAATCCTACCTCATAGTCTGGGGCGGGAAAAGAAAGATGGAAGAGTTATTTATTTAAACTTAACTCCAATTGTAAAAGTAATTATATATGAAGTTTCCTTCTTTTAAACATTAGAAAATGTGAAATGTCAGAACTTATTTATATAATAAATATATTAATGCTTTACTAGAGCACTTAAAGAAATACAAACTAATTAGCTCTATACTAAAATAGAGCAATGTTGAGTGATATGACGAATAACAACGACTTCCTCAATCTTATTTTATTTGATTTTCTTATTATATTGGAACATTTCAAAATAATTAATATTTTTATAAAATAAAATATTTTAATATATTTTATATTATTAATCAAATATTAACTCCATTATATATTACTTTTATATATTTAAATTTGACGTACTGACTCACATATTTCTTACTTTTTATTATATTATATTACTTTTATAATATAATTCTACTTTTTATATAAAACTTCATGCTCTGTCAAACACTATCAAATAAAATGAAATAGATGGAGTAATATATTTGATTAACTATTTTAAATAATCTTATATAACATGTACAATTAATGATATTATGTAATATATATTATACATAACTAATAATTTTTTTACAAAAAAGAAAAGATAGAAAAATAGTAAAATATATTTGTGAGTTTAGCGTATGTAAATTCTTTTTTTTTTTCCTTTTTTCCTGACACATTCTATTTAACTAATATATTTTCCGAAAAAATTGGCCGCCCCCAGGGTATGCTTGCGTCCGCCAGGGTATGCAATAAATATTTAATGCTCTCTTTTCTTCTCCCTCTAATTGGTCTCCGATTTTCTTCTTCTTCCATTTCTCTCAATCCAAACGGAGGGTGATTTTGCTCTGGTTTTATGCACTTCTAACTCAAACCTTCTGTAGCTGCAACTCTTTTTTTTTTTAACTTATTGACATTTATAAATATTTTGCAATATTCTAATCGTCTTTGTGATGTTTTGCAATTTGATTGCGTTGTAGGCTTTTAGCCTCCAATTGCATAGGAGACCTAATGCAGCTGACAGAGAAGCTGATGTTAATTGCATGTCAATTCCGCCATAAAGAACCTCTTTTTGGAAGCAGGTTTATTCATTATTGGGATCAGATATAAGTTTTGTTTATACTTTTTCTTGTTTTCTAGTTTTCCAGACGATTTAATGTCAATTTTTGCAAAACTTGTTCCTTTTAGAACATCACTGAAGAAATGTAACTGACCCGATTGAAGAACTAACAACATATAATTCTTCATACTCATCTTATAGATACTAAAACTAAGTTTTGTGAATTAATAATCGGTTTAAAAATTAAAACCTCTCCGTTTCAAAATATAAGTATTTTTGCATATCTTTGTGAAAACTAAGAAAGAAAAAAATAAAGAATACATTTTTATTCTATCCTTAATTAATTACGTCAATATAATAAAGAATGCCTCTGGAATTGGTTGTCAACTTTTCTCCATTTCTAAAGTAATACCCCTATTTCAAAACATAAATCCCTTTGGTCCTTTTTACATTGATTAAGAAAAATATATATTTTTATAATAAAAATGAGAAGATTATATTTATAATGAAAGTAATTTTGAAAAATAATTTTAAAAATCTTAAAATACTAAATTTTTTTAAAATAAAAAATTTAAAAAATTATATTTTAAAATGGAAAAAATGGAGTGAGTATTACAGACGAAATAAACTTAGTCGCATCTTATTATGAGTTTCCATTCATATGGCACAAAAGAAAGATATAAGATTAACACGGATCACTCCCTAATATTAAACTTGAAGAATTTATAGCTACTGAATTAACCGAACAAGCAGAAGAAAAATGAGTTCAAGTGCAAATTGCAGGTCGTGTTGACAGAAAAGAAATTTCATGTTCAAATGGATTGAAGAATGTAGGGTTCCTATACAAACCATTCACCCAAATGTTGATTATTGTTCCTATACTGTTCAAGCTAGCTATTGATCTGAGCAAGTTTATTCCATGTAAATGTGCATATTATCCAAGGGAGGGAGAGAAGGTCTTTTCTCAAACATCAGATAACTAAACAAAAAATCTTTCTCAAACCTCAGATAACTATACAAAACATCGGCCCTGTTATCAACAAACATTGACAAGAAGCAGAGCTTTTGTGTCAGGAATTGTTTCTTTACAAGGCATATTGTCTCTCTTTAACACAAAAAAGAAAGCTATTTAGAAGAAACCTCAACTTCTCGTTTTGGCCGGTTGCGGGTGCGTGGAACTTCAGGTTTTTCCTCTAAGGAAATGCCATCTACATCATCTTCTTCTCCTTCCAGTATTGCCTCGTTAACAGCAAGCTGGCTTCAAAAAATTACAGTAGTCAAAAACAAACATCCATTCAAACCAGAGAAAAAGATAATCCAAAGAAAGCATGACCTGTCTAATTGTAGGGAAAACTACACTTCCCGAGTATGGTCCAACCACAATTTTTGGAAAATTGAATACAATTCAAGAAGAATTTCAATAGGGCTAACTTACACAATTCAGATGTTTAAATTGTATGTTGACATCAAAATGCATAACGAGAAAAGTGAAACAGGGATTTTAGCTTTACAAACTACATGATGTAAATAGGATCAAAAGGAAGAACAGCATTGCTTCGCTAAACCCATAGAACAAAAGAAGGAAATACTTAAAAACAGGAGTTCGAGGGTGGAGAGTGCTAGGGAAGCGGAAATAAGTGGGGTTTTTTCTTTTTCATTTTTCCTTATTTCCCTTCACATGAAATAAGTTGAACGGCAATTTCCAGATTTCAGAAAAATGGGTTTTTCTCTGAAAAAGGCAGTTATAGTGGCTTTCACTATTGGAATGGTCTTCACATTACATATATTGCTTATATTCACATAATTAACAAATAACTCACCTTCAAATTTTACTGTAAATGCAAAATGGACTCGAAACAGAAAACTAAAAGATGGGGGCTTGGGGAATTCCGATCCTTTTCACTCATACGTATGATTTTTTCAGCTGTTCTTTGATACCTTCGTTACTAATATCAGTTGTTTAATTCAAGATATGATACTTTGAATATTCTTGGATGACTTTTTTACTAAAATCGGTCTGAATTCAAACTATATATTTTGGATGGTAATATATGATCTGCCTAATTCCTGGCAAAAGTTCAACATTTTCTGACTTTTATCCAACTGCAATGTTCTAGAAAATGGAATATGATTTAAGAACTATGCTGATAGGACTAATCTACACAGTTCAAAGTAAGCTCGACTTGTATGTTGACATCAAAAAGTTAAGAAGAAAAGTGAAAGAGAGAGGCATCATACTTAACTTACTATCTTACTTAATTGCCAAATTGACTAGAAACATAAAAATGCAAATTTGATGAGAGTTTGGGGAATGCAGACTCTTGTCGTTCATGACACTTTCAACTGTTCTCTGATAACTTTATTAGTATCCATTCATTAATTCAAACCAATATATTTCAAATGGCAATATATGAAGTGGTATATCAAGTTGAAAGACAACCCCAGCCTGTTCCTGCTAAGCATGGGAGCTTAGGGGAAAGTATTCTAAATAAACAAATACAGAAGAAGATACAAGATGAACTTTACCAACCAAAGGGAGAAATAAAAGGTTCCAACTTGCCAATTCCACTCCTATAAGATATCTAGATTCTAGAAGTCTGAGGGAACCTTTACAAGCACTTTTGGTTTTGATTCTCAATTTTTTTTTTCTACAATTCTGCAGTAAAAACGCGTGTAAGGGAAAAATAACAGAACATTTGAGCATACAGATGTTCAGTTACGCCTCACATAGTGATTTGAAGAAAATTACTGTATTATTCTTGTATAGCGTGTGAGAAATGGTGACCATATCCAAATATTTTGACTTAGCTAATTACTTTTCTTATGTATCACACTAACAAATCAAAATCAGTATCCAGTACAAACTTAAAAAGAATACTGATAAAGCATAGAATATGAGAAGTGTCTTTGGATTTGGAAACACAAATGCAATCCAGTGAAAAGTAAAGCAAGCGATTTAGTAGTTTACATAAATAAACATACAGGAAGAGACAAAAAAAAATCTAAAAAGGAAAAGAAGAAGAGGGGGAAGAGGGGGGGGGGGAGAGAGAAAGAGAAGAGAGAGACCAAGCACAATGCATAAAATATCCCAAAAGAACTAGACCAGGTATGCTTAACCATAACCAGAATGTCAATGCTTAGAAAATGAAAATGGTTTAAGATACTCAAGAGTTTCCGGTAGTGACAAAAATCATATTGCTAGTTAAAACTTGAGAGATTTCATGATATAGACTAGTATGTACATAGATTTGATGCAACAGGCTTCCTTTAACTCCATTATCTGCATATATGTATACGTAGTCAAAATGAAAATAGATTTGTTTCCAGTAAAATAGTTATTGTAAAAGTTAGTTGAATGCCTTGAACACATCTGATGGCGCAATTTTCCAATATATACCACAGTGAAACACAAACTGATTATATGCAATTAGATTATGTATTTTCCTGTTATATGCCTTAAAAATAATAAAAAATATATACTATCTTAATTCTTTTAATAAAAAACAATTGTCTACATCATATTGTACATGAAAGGGAGATAATCAGTAAATACCAGGGTTCTTCAAAATTTTTGGATTTGGTTATATATCCATTACATAACTGAATTCACAAAGCAGAAATAAAAAAATTCTAGAAGAACTATTATAAAGCCCAATGATCATTACATTAAGCTAAAACTGCTCAAAATAACCCCTAAAAAATAAAATATATTCCAACCGAAAAAACCCGGCACCCAACTTGAACAACACAAAGGGTATTGGAAGGAATTAATAAGGACCCCCCATATATATAGACAAGAAAAAAACTCTCAATTAAAAGGAACCCAAAAACTATATGACCTAATACTCAAATGCAAAAACAAAATCTGATGAAAAGAAATCTAAAGATGGCAATAAATTTCTTATACAAACGTATTTAGGCACAAACGCTTACCTCTTCAAGAAATTTTTCGTCGAGCTTATCAGCAATTCTCATGGCACTGAGGATGGTGACTGCAAGAAGGGAAAGGGGGAAAACAAAGGCGAAGATGTAGCTGGTGCTGCTGGGCCCCGCACGAGTTATCACTGATAGCCCTCTGTTCTTCTTCCCCAATTCGAGAATGGGATTCTGCGTTGAATTTTTGTTCATAAATGATAAGATTTCTGGAGATAATGGCTTCTGGGTTCGATGATTGAAGTGGAGAATGGATGAAGAAGACGAAGGGAGTGTGTTGGAGATGAAGCTTAATGTAGCCATAGGATTATGTTCAGATTGGCTTGGGCGGTGGTTATTCTCGTTAAAGGCTTTTCATGTTTTTCTTTTTCTTTATTCTTTTTTCTTTTTTAAGGAATTTCCTTTCTCTTTTTATTTTCCCTTTTGCCCTTTTTTCACAAAATAGTTCATTTTCTGCCTTTTCCGTACAAAGTTTCAACTGGAATCTCCTAAATTAAAATACGTCGATTTGATTTGCATTTCAAGAACCACATTTAAAGCATGGACAATTTAATGAAAATTTTAAAAAAAATACTTGACTACTATATATGTTATCATTGGTTTGCTCACAATTATCGAATAAAATGTAAGTGCAATTTACATTTTTTTTTTGTGAATGATTTAAAAAAATGCCATCATGAGTACCCAATCACTAATAGATTAAATGATTAAATGAATCCGGCTGATGAGAATACCAGTATAAAAGATGAAATAATTAAAACTTTAAATATTTTTTATAAAATTACTTATAAAAATTAAAAAGAAAAGAAATCAAATATCTTTGATAAAAAAGAAAAAAAAAACTTAAACTTGTCTAGTGAGGATACCTGCAAATACTAATTTATAAACTTCAAATAATAATTTATAAAGTTACTTATAAAAATAAATAAATAAATAAATCAAATAATTAAATAACTATTGTAATACTAAAATATTTATAAAATAAATTAATTATATTTTAACCATAAAATGTTCCTAAAATATTATCATGATCAAATCTTTAAAAAAATTAATTGTAATATATATTTCAATTTCTTTTCTATACTGCTCCCTTCATCTAAAATTGAATGATTACAATATAAAATATTTATTTTAGTATGCAAAGAAAATAATTTGTCAAATACAATACTAAAAACTATTCATAGTATGTAAATGAGTATTATCTTCAACAACTGTAACTATTCATACAACCTGCTCTATAACTGCATCATTATCTTCAACATTAGAGATTGTTGACGGCTGAGTAGAGGGTATTTCTCCTTGCTGGATTTGACCTCCGTATAGTACTGATGCTCCTGCAACTCTGCTTTGGCTGGTTATTGAATCTGTAACCTCAGGTTGAGATACTTGATGTGGTTCCATAACAGCAGAACATGCTCTTCTATTATGACTCAATCCTCCACAGTTCCTGCATCTGTTCATATTGTGGCCACGAGTATTGTTGGTAGCACTTTCAATACCATCAGCATCAATATTGGTAGAATTGTTAGGAGGGACAGGGCATTTTCTCACATTATGACCACTCTGGCCGTACCTTCCACACTTAGCAATCCAGAAAGCAAATCTTTTAAGCTTTCTAGCTCTTGAAGTTGTGGCTTTGCAGTTATTCTCACCCAGCTTCTGGTCGTCGCTTCATCTTTGGTCTGCCAGGTAATCTTAACTTGGGACAAGGAAGCAATGCAGGTGTTCCGGTCTTAGGCCAATTATTAGGGCCATTTGCGGGGCAGATTGCTTGCTCATATGCCATTTTATATGCAGCTATGTTGTAGCAAAAATCTACATAATTCTCTGGATTCTGCCCTCCTAACCCTAAAGATGCTACAACATGTGAGCATGAAATGCCAGATACGTCCCATTTCCTGCAACTGCATCTCCTCAAATCAAATTCAAAAGTAAACTGCCCCATGTTTGCATGTCGTACTTGAAATTGGGAGCCCCCGGCATATGATGGAAAGCAATTAGCCGATGTCTCCTTTATCTTTTCAAGAATCTTCATAATCCTTGGACATATCTTGCCTTTTTGCCTTGCAATTCACGACCTTTTTGCTTGCAACTTTAGCATTAGATACATTTTGATTCTTTCCAACATTCCCAATATAGGCTTGGACGTTGCGGCAAGGATATTTCTGTTAAATGTCTCACTATGGTTGTTCAGCAAAATGTCACATTTCATGGTTGTGTTGAAGTGTGACCTTGACCAGTGCCTAGGAGATGTATTCTTGACCAGCCAATCATGTGCATCCTCTTCAAATTCTTTTAGCATCTTAATTTCAGCCTCAAACTTGTTTATGTATGTAGACTTGGCACATTTTCACATCATTTCTTTTAATGCTTCCCCAGGATGCATCCTCTTAAAATTGTTGTGAATGTGCCTAACACAGTGCCTATGCTCAACTCCAGGAAGAATGTCAGATATAGATGGAATAAGGCCCTACAAGTCAATAGTAGGTTTATTAAACATCTCACAACAGTTTAATCAAAATAATGCATCAAAGTTCTTTGTGCAGCAACATCACTGTACTTATACCTTCTGTCTATTAGATATTAGGCAACATTCTTCTGGCTTGTAAATTGAAAGATCTTCAATAGGACCTTCAATGAACCATGACCAAGTTGCTCTGCTTTTCGCCTCAGCAACGACATAAACAATGGGGTAAATCCCATTGTTTACATTAATACCCACGGCTGTTAAAAGCACCCCAGGATGAGGCCTTTTTAGAAATATCCCATCAAGTCCTATGACCTTCTTGCATCCAACTTTGAAGCCCTTTCTAAGTGCATCTAGACAAACATAAATTCTTGGGAATACCTTCTGCGTAGTGTCCTCATCTTCAATAGCATCAATGTATACTATTGAACCAGGATTGCTTCTCCTCAATTCCTCACAATAATCCCACAGTAGTTTATACTTATCTCGATACTTGCCTTCGATTAACATTTTGGCCTCTGTCCTAGTTTTATAAACCTTCCACACTAAGATGCTAACATTAAGTTCTTTGTGGACCTTTCCTGAAACCCCAAAACGTTTATCCCATTTTCACTCCTAAATTCTTCTAAGTACTTTTCGCAAGATACCTTGATGAGACTAAACTATTATACAATGTTCGAGAACAACTGTGTTTTGGTTGCAGTGTTCTAATTTGGATGGTTGAAGTTTCAGCTACACTATGTGCATAAAGAAGCCAACCACAGTTGTTAGCCTTGCAAGCAACCCTCACCCTTACATCATCATTCTTTATGAAATAGACCTCTTTTCCCCACTTAACACCATGCTCAATTATTGCATCTCTTAGGTCATTCTTGCTGTTAAACAGCAAGCCTTCTGTGAATTTTGGATCATGGATGTCCCTATCCAATCTAAACCTTGGAAAGCTAAACTTTGAATTTTTCTTGCCATTCTCATCTGAACTAGATTCTGATAGTTCATACTCCTCATCCGAATTTTACATTCTGATTCCTCTGAGCAGGAAGATTGATCTCCTATGAACATCTGAACATCACAATTGGACTGATAGATATATTTCTTCCTGATATGTCTAGGTATTTTATCCATGGTTGGACTGTTATTATTAGCTTGATGTTCATCAGCTGGATTGTGTTCTTCATCTTCATCTATACCACCTCTTTTCACACAATCTGACTCTTTATCATTCATAACAGTGCCTGAGGCCCCTGCAACCAATACATTCCCCCTTTTTCTTTTTTGCAATTTTTGCCTCCTCAGTTCTAGACTAATACTTTGATCAAAATCTTCAAGTCCCTCATCAACAAAGTCCTCAAATAGTTGATCATCATCATTCTCACTGTCGTGGTAATCAGAGTCTTGAAATTCCTCCGCATCTGATGACCCCTCTGCTGAACCAAACAAATACATTCTTCCATTCTTTTGTCCATCTGCTGTCTGATTTGGAGCAATATTTTGGGTAGGTTTATTGCAGAACTAAGGTGTTTGTTATCTCTCTGTTTCTGAATGTGATCTGCATTCTCCCTAGCCTCAACTTCAGTCTCTTGATACTCTTCTTCACTGTTTACAGATACAACACTTGGACACTCATGTATCATGTGCTCTTCATCAACATGGGAATTTTTTGTTTGTATCTTATATTCACTATTTTCAGTTGCTACCCCTGTATATTGTGCTTCAGTGTAATCTTCATTGTTCTCTAGTTCACAATTCTCAAAGGTTGAATTTCCTGCATCATCAACATCAACACCAGCACCCTCTATTGCCAATACATCTGCCTTGGGCAAGAACTTAACAAACTCAAACTATGGAGCTTCATTCTCATGCCGAATATACACCTTAACTAGTCCCCTTTTTTCTCCAAATTTACACATCTCTTCTACATCTATGTCAGATGCTAAGAATCTCCATTCACCTGTAATATGAACTCCTGGAATTCTCCAAAAGTATCCCACATAGCAATCATATATGATAACATATGCCATTTTATCCAGCACAACCATAGACATCATATCATTTTCACACCAATCAAAAAAGTTAACATATCCAGCAACATATTGTTTCCTATTCTTTATGTCCTCTAGTTTACCACAATGGTGAATTCTTACTGTAAAATAATCAGATCCCTTCCCTAAAAAAAACTGCAATAGTTCTGATAATGACATAATAAACCGAATAAAAGTATCTACATAGGACAACATAAACATATCATACATGTAAAAGGACAAACATGTGATCAAGAACAAGGAAGAAAACAAAAGTCTTGTGCACAATAATATAACCATTTCAGCTACCAAACACCCACTAAATGGTCCAAAAAGAGGGGCCATTAGTAAAAGCGAAACAGAGACGGGGACCATATCATGTTCACTGGACAAAGGTGTGATTTTTTTTAATCCTTCTTCTTGATTAATCATTAGATACACTCTTGATGCAATAACGGTATAACAACATCATTCCATCATTAAGCAAAAGAAATTATAGATTTCAGTTGAAAAGTATGTTTTACACCCAAACATATTTAGGATTTAGTTTGGGGGAGGGGGGGAGAACCCTAACTGATACGTTTGGTTAATTGTGTTTCAGATAGGTTTAATTGTCTCTCACTTGTTTTTTGGAGGAAACGGCTTGGTTTTCCTATTTTGCCCTTCATTACAGAGACCACGTACTTAACTTGTGCTTTATTTTGTCAAACTCCGTCGTATCTGGTAGCGGAGGGGCCATAAGTTTTTCTCAATTTTACATTAGGAACTTAAAAAGTTATGATAAACCAAAAGGGACTAGTGTCGTCAACATATAAAACATTAGGGACCAATACAGTGATTTATCTACTACAGCACTATTAGAGGCGTATAGTTATTTATACTTCGCCGATTTTTGCTCCCCAACAGTCTTGCGCTTAGCAGGAAGCCCATCTTCATGCACTTAGATTCTTGCTTCACAGAAATGTTTCAAAGAAATTTGAAGACCTCTGCAGCGTGCATTTGCACTTGGATGACATGTCCACTAGATAGGTACGTAAATATTATACCATAATATCATCAATGTTTAATTTTTTTTCTATTTATCATTAACTTTTATTTTATATTATATCGACAAATTTGTTGGACTCCATATGGTTCAAGTTCGCTCGCTAGGCGCAAGGTCTCTGCATTCCACAGTTGTCTATGATTGTGCAACATTTTGGAGCCATACATGTCGAATCTAGTTTTGTGGCAATTTAGCCGTGTCGAGCGCATTCTGAAAAAAAAACCCTATACTACTACGTAAGGACTACAGGTAGAGTAACAATAAGAAGTACATAGTGCGGTATGATAGCCAGGACGAGTACTGGGAGCAACCACTCTCACATACTTAGCACGCTGCAACTTGAATATGTTGTTGTGTCTCTATCATCGTGCATCACGAATTACATGGATTGATACTGCTCTGCACACATCCCAAGATTCAAAATCCCGACGTTTTCTCGTAGAGGATGTCTCATCTTGGGATTGCACCTATCACAAAGACAGTGATAAGTACTGTTCATTAGCGATTTTAAATTGTATTCACTTTTTAATAAAACGTTTTTTATGTAACAGTTTGTAACTTGTACTGCAGAGATAAAATATGATATATCATTTTCTAGTGTTTGAGATGACCTTTGAAGATAACGTCAAAACAGAATGATGTATTTATAATAAAGGTGGCTGAAATCGCAAGTAAGCGATCGCAAGTAAGCGAGAACGAACTCTAGCAGTCCGCAAGGAATATGACGAATACCGTAAAATGTTTAGAATGCTCAAATTTAAATTTTGTTCATAAATAATGTAATTCTTTATTTATAAGACTTTGTAAGTTAATACATTTAATAATTGTTATCGTTTGTAGATTACATAAAATTTATTAATTAAAGGTTGTCTTTAGATATAAAATCCTTGTGGATGGGTGAACATTGTTTGTAGCATTGCAAAAGAGGTTGTTGGTGTAAAACCCTTGTGGGGTGAGCCTCTTGTGTAATTGATTGAATTTGAGCATATAGTGGATTAGTTGAAATCCTTGAGTGTATACTCAAGGTAGTGGATGTGGATCTTGAAGAGATCGAACCACTATAAATTGATTGTGCTCTTTGCTCTTCATTGTGTATTGCTTTGTCATTGTGTTCATCACATTCTCATTGAAGCAATTGAATATAATCTTTCCAAACCAAGTTCACAAGAAAAAGTTTTCAAAAATTAGCCGCAGACCTAATTCACCCACCCCTCTTAGGTCTTTCGGTCTCTTTGGAACTATCTCCCACAGTATTAGAAATAACAAACCATCTTTGAACAGCTAAACCTACGTAACAAACGCTTATAGCTTGATTAGGATCTACCAATTCGAATTTAGTAATGAACATTGAGCTCTGAATGAATCAAGACACATCAGCTTAGCTCTTCAAATCAAACTTCTCAAACATGATAATATTCAAATGATGGCTCAACAATAAATATACCTGAACCAATAAAGGGGTCATCAAGATTAAAATCTCAGCATCCCGTAGTCAATACAAGCCACACACCAAGATTAACGTTCAATTTTACAGATATCTTATGCCTTCCTAGATAGAGACTAGGCTGAAGATCTAGAGTACCTACATGTCCAACCCTGGTGATCAACCTCAATATTAAGCCATTCTTAACTGTTGTTAGGTGGCCACAGACAGATAAACGTAGTATAAATTCGGCCATGCCCTCCCTGAGATACTGCGCCCCTTTCAAGTGGATCTATAATCCAGAGTCTGTGCGTTTCACGCCAGCAGAAGAGGCCTTAGTACAAGGGACTAGCCACGTACAGTGCAATCCACCGACACTTCAGGATCAAATCATATTTCAATCACATTATATTCCAAATCATATCTAGTCAGGACGGAGTTTTATGCAACATTTTAAACATAAAGGCCACTAAAGTAGCCATCCAAATGGATCCAAATCCACAACCAAATCCAATTTTGACATAACTTTAAAATAACAACTATCCTCCAGTCCAAACATGAAAATGCAAATTTTTTCAAATATACCATGAAAATGCACATGATTTTCAAAAATACACAATAAAAAAATTTCTCAAAGATTACTTGCAAAAATAAGTAACTAAAGTAATTTCTAAAATAATATATATTCACACTTATGAATAACAAATATTCGTGTTTATAAATATTGATAGCACTAAAAATATAGTGAATTTTGATTTGTAAACTTTCCTGGTAGTAAGTGTTAGAGTTACTTGTTATCTTACAAAAATGTGAATTTCCTACAAATCCAAATAATAAAAAAGTATTCAAAAACCTTGAAGATAATAAATTAAAAGTTATCGAGTGAGTCTCCCTAAGATATTCTAAGTATAAGTCTAAATCTAAACTTACAACTATAAAAACACTCAATTATTAAATATTCTATAACATATATTCTTATAAATAGTCATATATATATCATTATCATTATATCATAATAAAATAATAGAATAGTATTATTATTATATTCTCAATGAAACTTCACTAATATTAAATAATATCAAATACTAAATATTAAAATGTTTAAGAGAATAAAAATATCACTTTTATTTATATCTCAAATCTCAAAATCTTAATATTTAGCTTTAACCACTTTACTAAACCAAACTTTATAGCAAACATAAACAAAAAAATTTCTACAAAAGTTCTAAAACTCACAAAACAAATGAAAGAAGTCATAAATAAAATAACTTTAAAACTCACCTTAACTAACAAGGAGGAAAGTCGTGGAAAAAAGAAGGAGAAAAACAAACAAGAAGAAAGAAAGAAGCAAAGGAAAAATCAAGCAACAAAAGAAGAGTCGGCAAGGAGAAGAAAAAGAAAGAAAGAAAGAAAGAAAGAAAGAAAGAAAGAACAAAAAGAACAAGAAAGAATAATGTCAAGAAAATGAAGAGAAATTGTCATATAAAGGGGGGAAGTCGGTTTAGAAAAAGTGAGAAAAGTGACCTGCGTGTTACTTTTTCATAGGCTTCTCTCTTTTTTTTTTACAAAACCTAGAATATTTTAGAATAGTCAAACATATTCAAGAATGGACTTTTTCATAGGCTTCTCTCTTTTTTTTCGCAAAACCTAGAATATTTTAGAATAGTCAAACATATTCAAGAATGGTCAAGAATGTACAAGAATATGTTCTAAAATATTTTCAAAAATAAATAAACCTAACTCATGATAGTTTCTTTAAATACTCTATGTATAAAAATTATGAACTCTACTTTCAAAAGAAACACGCCTAGACCACCTCTAGGGTGGCATGTTACATCCGCTAGACAAGTACGTAAATATTATACCATAATATCATCAATGTTCAATTTTTTCTAATAATGATTAACTTTTATTTTATATTATATCGACAGGTTTGCTGGACTCTATATGGTTCTGAGTCTGCTTGCTAGGCGCTAGATCTCAGCGTTCCATGGTTGCCTACGCTTCTGCGACATTATGGAGCCGTACCCGTTGGATCTAGTCTTGCGGCAATTTAGCCGTGTCCAGCGCATTCTAAAAAAACCCTATACTACTGCATAAGGACTATAGGCCGAGTAACAATAAGAAGTACGTCACACGGTATAATAGCCAGAACGAGTACTGGAAGCAACCATTCTCACATTCTCAGCACGCTACAGCTTGAATATGTTGTTGTGTCTTTATCATCGTGCACCTCGAATTACATGGATTGATACTTGTCCTGCACACATCCCAAGATCCAAGATCCAGAATCCTGACCTTCTCTCACAGAGGATGTCCGGTCTTGGGACTGCATCTATCATGAACTCAGTGATAAGTACTGCTCTTTTTTTAATTTTGAATTGTAGTCACTTTTTAATAAATTATTTTTTATATAATAATTTGTAACTTGTATTGTAGAGATGAAATATGATACTTCGTCTCCTAGTGATTAGAGATGACGTCAGAACATAATGATTCATTTATAGTAGAGGTGCCTGAAATCGCACGTAGCAGCAGTCGACGAGGAACATGACAGATAGCTTAACAGTATTTAGAATGTTCAAAATTTAAATTTTATTCATAAACAATGCAATTCTTTATTTATAAAGCTTTGTAAGTTAATACATTTAATAATTGTTATAATTTGTAGATTATATAAAATTTGTTGATTACATTAATAACAGTTAGTAAATAATATTTTAAAAAATTAAATTTTTGGTGGTGCGCCAAAGTGACAAACTTAACCCCTCAAAAGAAAATTTTTATTGAATTATTAGTTATATATATATATATATATGCAAGACTCTATATAAACCGTCCGATTGTGATTCAACGACTAAAATAATTATCCTGAATAATTATTCCAAATCGTGCTACCGTTTCATCGAACCCCAAACCCGAGTCGGAATCACCTTCTTTTACCTTCGTACATGAAAATGGGTAGCACGAACCACCAGCTCCACCTCCTTCGCGTAGTCCTCTCGTGCCGCAAAATCACAGCTCAGGTGACGAATCCAACAACAGCATCCATTGTAGCCATGGCTTCCACCACCGAGCCAGAGTTCATACCCCAGTACAGAGCGAAGCTGAACCGTTTCCCAAGGTCTCACAACTTCATGGACTCCAAAATCGCATCCAGAATCGGTGAGGTACTCGGCGTTCGTCTTAGAGAAATTGGGGTTGATAATGTTCAAATTGATTTGAATGAAGAGCTCTCCAGACCTATCCATCAACAGAAATTGGTGAATCCGATTTTTAGGTCCGTTAAACAAGTAGGAATTAACGTCGCCGGCGCTGAGCAATTACCATTCGGCGGTGGATAGGGTTCTTAGGTGTGCGCGAGATATTTTTGCCCCCTCAAATTTTAATCGTGATTATTATTTTTTAAAAAAAAATAAAGAGACGTTGACAACTTCTATTTTATTTTGTACTTTGGGACCTTTTGAATTCGGCACCAGTCTTGTATCAAGCTGTTTAGCCAATAGAAGTGTAAATGTTGTTAAGTAGTGTTAACCTATTCTTTTTTAAAAAAGAAAAAACTACGAATCTTTTTCTTTTAATTTTCCTCTATTTTCATTAAAAATCAAACAGCAGATCTTGGTTTTCACTCAAGTCAAAAGGGACTACAACCAATCTATGTACAAAAGTCTTCAATAAGATTTTCTCTTCCAAAGCAGAAAAAATATTGAAGTCAAGGTAGAGTTATGGATAAATTTGTATTGAATTTTTTTAATTGAGTTGTATTGATAATCGAAAATTTAATTGAATTTTTTTATTGAGTTATATTGAGAATAAAAAAATTAATTATTTGTAAGAGCGAAATGAAATTCAAAATAAGTAAGTAAGAGAAAATTATTTATAAGAAAGTTTTATTTTTTTATTTAGATTGAATTTTAATCTAAATACATACTATTTAACTTTAAAAGGGACAAGTTGAGCTTGAATTTTAGTAAATCCTTGTATAGACTATTTTTTCTTTTTCCTTTTTTCTCTTGATATATCTAGAATTATGTAAGTATAAACAAAATTCATAAAATACTACCTAGCAAAAGATATCTAACTAATTAAGTTTCAACTTGAGATCTCTATTTACAAGTTTATCAAGTTTTTTAAAACATTTTTTAGGAAAAAAAACTATTATAATGATGAGGATTTGACATGAACTCCTATCTGTTATTGAAATATAAATACTAAATATAAAACGTTTTTACATTATAAATTAATATTTTTATTTTTCAAACATTCTATAACATATTCAAATTTCTAACTTAACACTTATTTCAATTTTACCAAGAAACAATATCACGGAGCCCAGAACTGGAAAAGCAACAGCAAGCGGGATCCCAAGGGTCAGAAGCAACTTTTTCAGTTCGGATTGAGTCCTGCACTCTCTTTTTACACAGCGTGCATGATTAGATATTAACCGTTGCATCAGATTTGACATCTGATTCAACGGCTAAAAATTTTATAAATTTTAAAAATTTTTAAAAATATATTTAAAGATTAAAAAATAAAGTAATTGAATCAGATCTCAAATCTAATCTAACGGATAATATTTTATCATGTACGTCCTGAAAAAAAAATATTTAAGACCGGATCCAAATTAAGTTTTATTTTTCTTTTTTTTCCTGCTTTTTCTACTGGGAGAATTTGCACTATGTGCAGGATTAAAAAGTAAACAACAAAAGAAAACAGAAAAAAAAAAGAAGAAAAAGGGTTGGCGCCAAGTTTGGCGTCTCCCTATTTATAGAACTCTCTCTCTCTAGAAAAGTTTGAGAGCACCTGCAGCTGCTGCATCAGTTGACCTGGTCGTTTTCATGAGGTGGTGCAGCAGTCCAATAGTTGTCTGACATCTCATAACCTATCTCCACATCAGAAATCTGACTTGGATAACAATGATTAACGATGTTACCAACCTATATCTTTGCTTTAAATAAAAAAAAGGAAGAAAGAAAAAAGTCTAGCAGAAGGTTGAGATCTCAAAGCCTTCGGCTCATCTAAGTTTGAAAAGAATTCGTTATTGCTAGCTCCAGTATTTCAGTTCTGTGGAATCTGCCCATTTTCATGTATCAATTGTTGAGTCCAAGATTTTTACTCAGTTTTAAATAGTCTGTCTATCTTCTTCTACAACCATAGCCTTGGTTTCCAATGAAGTCTGGAGAGTATTTGACTCTGATAAAAAACCAAGAGCTTTTTCCCCAAGCCAAAGTCGATCGAAATATGGGCACTGTAATCATCATCAAGCAGTATACATATAAATTTTCGATGGATCGAGCTGTATATTATGAGGCCCTCTGTTGCTACGGAATCTATAAAACTTCTCATACTTGACTTCAACGATTTTGGTTCTCGATCTCAAATTGCTTCGCCCTCTTTTTACATCCATTGCCGGTGGTCTTCAACGATTTCATGATTTCAATCTTCAATGGCTTTTGCCTTCCCCAAACATACAGTGCCTAGCTTCAGATATTTCTGGATTTCAGCCTCTCTTATCTGTGCTTTTGTTTTGTTGCAAAAAAAAGAGATGGTTTGGAATCAAAATGACGGTTTCAATCTTATAAAGAAAAAAATAAGTTTCAATCTTATAAAGAAAAAAATAATAATTAGGCAGCAGTGTTAAGGATGATTTATTACAGTCATCCAAGTCTAGGATTTGAGATTCAATATTGTTCTGAAAACTCAGATTGACGTAGAATATGATTCTATTTGGACAAAGTTTGATTTCAAAACCAAATTCAAAATTCTATGTGTAAAATATATATCTCTTCTCCCAAACAATTTAACTTCTTTTACGAAATCTAAGACAAAAATATCAAAATAAAACCCTATCCAATCACACTCTATAGAAGAGTAACAGCGTTACAATTGCGGCTATGCGAGCCAGATCGCTGACGTGACTATAAGTTATGAAATGTCAGGTGAATCTTGGACTGCTGCACCACGCACCACATCATGACAATTGACATGGTGCAGCAGCTCCACTGAAAATTCTCTCCCTCGCTCTCTATATAGAAAAATATACGCCTCCGCTCAGATAATGATCAGGAAATGGCCAGACAATCGAACCAAGGATGAAGGTACACCGGCTGAAATCTTTTCTTCTTCGCCAAACAGAGAAGGAATCTTCAAGACCCGCATGCTTCAGAAAAGAAAGTAGCAGCAATCATGCAAGAACTATCAAGGCTGAGTGGCAGCAGAGCTGCTTTATAGTTGCCAAATGCTGAGGCATCAGAAAATTTTCTTGCTGTTGCCTGAGATACTTGTGTCTACCAATCTTTCCAGAAGAAGAGATTGGAGGAAACTGTTTTGGATGAATTGCTGCTCTCTACAGCAAGAATTTCATCCATTGAGAGTGATGCTCGGCAGATCTTATGACAGCTAAATACACCAGCCTTTCTCAAGCCTTGGATTATAGCCTGAAATAAATGGTAGAATAGTGACAAATCTCAGCGCAGCTTCTTCTCATTCTCTCTTTTTTTATTTTTTCACAGAGGCGAGGCTCCTAGAGGTGGCATTGGTAAGAATGAGATTTACAGTTCAGACCACTTAAGTAAGTGCTCTACTAAGTAAACTCAAGCTTATGATCAATAACTGCAGACCTAAGAGATACTTTGATGACAAAAGAAGAAAGCATGCTTTCTATGAATAAGAGAAAACCTTTTTGAAAAAAAAAACATGGAAAAGAAAATGGACCCAGCATGTTCCCCCTCCCCCACCTCCACCCCCTTCTATTTTCCTGATGATCATATTGATGAAAATTTTTATTTTCTTTCAGGTGAAGCGCGTATCATCAGTATTTGCTTCTACCAGATAGACAGGAATAAAAATGATGACATTCTAGTTCTATCATGTTCTTATCTTAAGATGCACACCTACCATCAAATAGCATGAGAGACCAGCAAATATCCAACCAATTTTCTCCATATTAGTTCATGGACATGCAGCTTGGTAATTAACAGAAATTGCTTGCTTACGTTCCCTTTTCCCTTTCAACCTTTAACTGTTGGGCCTCTAATAATAAGTCCAACAACCATCGGAGCATGAATGCAAGTTAAACTCCAGCAGAAATTCAAAATCAAAATTGAGTCAGAATAGTTTACTTTTTCTAAAAGGTAAATAAACTAGCATACCTCTCGATCAAACTCCAACATAAAGCATCACTTGATGTCATCCTGGGATAAGATATCATATATAAATAATTCATCCTGGAGCTTGATTTTACTGTATATTATGTTGATATTTATTTTGGATAAAGTGCAACAGAAAAAGCCATTACGAAGGAACAAATGCTTACATAGAAAACATGCATGATTTGGAAGACAGCATATCAACATTATTAGGAACATCTAGCAGCAATTGCCTGAAAGAATAGTCCCGAGCAACAGCTGGCTGTAGTGCCTTATCAGTGCCTAGATGAATTATCCAATCTATGCCGGCATCCTATATACTCCATAAGAAAAGGAAATCTTTATTGATAGATAAAAACAAATCCCAACAACTAAATACACAAACCTTGATTATTTACAGGAAAAAAGAAAAAAGGCCTACAGAAATCAGCTAACCAATACTTGAAGATGACACACTCCACAAACCAAATTCAGCCAGGGAGAAGGAAGGCTGACCATTAGTTTTTCATTGCTTTGATCATTGAACTAATGATTTAACATACAAGTTGGACGTGTAACTGCCACCTGTTTTTTTAAATAAATAAAAAATTTGAAAATGGGCATAGAAGCACACAAAAGAGAATAGTTTAGTATTTCATATAGAATATTAGTTTACTTCCTAGAACATACTTTTCTTTTCTCCATTTTTGAGGTTACATGCATGCATATTAGCGTGATACAATCCAATGTGATATCTTATTCACATTCATGCAAATAGTTTTAAAAGTTAGGCTAAGCATTACAGTTTTTTCTCTCCCTTTTATTTTTGTGCTGTGAGTGGTGGAATAGGGGGACAATTTCAATGCCATTACAGTTCAACCTTTTCTTCATAACAACTTAAATGTGAAATGTCAAGCTATTTATTAGTTTATAAAAGTGGTTAATTAAACTTCCAATAACCAGAACTCTGCTACAGCTAAAATATAAAGGTTTTATAAATGCACTGCATGAAATTAAACATAATTTACTCTTCAAAACCAAGTGATACTAACTTGCGAATAGGAGAGCCAAGCATAGCCTTTACAATTATAATTGCTATCTCATGCCAAGAGGTTGCTTCAGAAGAAGCTCGTAATTGCATGGCTTGAAAAAGAAACTAGACAACTACATTTCATTCCAGTCCGCCTGAAGAAGCATATATCATAAAAACTAAAAGGGTACATGACGAGAACATACAACATGCTGTAGTTTAGATGATAAAGAATCTAGTGAATGTGGTGAACTTGGAATGATTAGTCATGTCATCCGTCAGTATTTGAAGATTAATTTTCTTCTCCTTCATCTTCAAAAAATTCTCTGTTTGCTACCAGATTTAGTTCCATCATCAATTCATACAATTTGAAGATCAATACAGATTTGATTAACAGCCCTTGTTCTTCCTCATAACTTCAGCATTAAATTTTAGACATCAAAGAATTTCAATCCTTTTTCAGGTTCAAATAAAATGGGTAACGTCTATTAATAAGATGATTGATGCAACTAACCTCATAGCTTGTTCCTCTTCAAGCTCTCTAGTTCTGTATCACGTTTACTCCCTGCATAAGGTGCAGAGGCCCAGTTTAATTATTTCAAAACAGAAAATTTGAAATTTAAGAAGCCATCATCTAAAGAAAGAACGACAATGGATTACAATTGCGTTCCTCATTCTCACCATCAAGAATGATCGGAAAGGGGCAAAAGGCATGAGTATAAGAATTGGATGAGAATCAAACTTTTCCGAACTGCAAATAATTTCTCGAGGCAAGCCACACAACTTCACAAGAAGCAAAAAAGGTTCTTTTGGATGGAATCACGATCCCTAGGGATTTTATGGTCAATTAACTTGGATTCTATTGCTAGTAGTATCTAAAAGCTTCTGCTGGTTGTTAATGAAAATATTATATAACCTTGAAGTAACTTCGCCAAGAAGGAACTATACAATATATTCGTAAGACTCTAAACAGAAAACCCTGCACTCAAGGAAGAAAGGTAATACTAAAATGCCTAAAGTAGAAATTACATTACCCAAAGAGGCCAGGGCCACCTTGGGCTAGACATTATTTGAGTGCTCCACGATAAAAAAGTAAAGGAAAAAGGCAACAACTAATCGCACTGGATTAACTTTACCTTTTCACCTTCTTTTTCGTTTTTTGCCTTCCAGTTGTTATAAGTTTATCGCCGGTCAGCCTTGTGAAGTCCAGGAGGGAAAAGGTAGATAGAAGTTTATTTGACAGACTTCAGTGCAAGGACACTCCGCAATATAAGAGGACCAAAATGCCATCAGTAGCCAAGGATGCTAGAAGGTAAATAAAGCAACTAAACTTACCGTAGTCAATTCAAGGGCTTTAGATACACCAGGAGAAGTAGCCTTTCAACCCCAAAAAGGAAACAAATGTTGTACCACCATTAACTTTATGGTAAAACATCCATGATAGAATTTGCTCTAAGCCTGAAGAGGTACTAGTTGTAATGCAAGCCTGTATATTGCAACACATAATTCACCATCTTAACAACCAAGTACCATTATATTGAATTAATTTGACTCTGAAGCACATGACATTAAATATAGAAATAACAACTGGATAAAGTGTGCTTCAGAAGCCTAAGCATGCACATTATAGAGGAAAAATAACTAATATCAACACCAGAACAGAGTTCCAGTATCAGGGGCTGAAAATAATTTAACAAAATGGTATACTTCATCACATTGGTCTTGTGACTTTGCAATAATATAACAAGAGAGAATAAGAAGAGTTCATTATGCAATCATTTATCATTTACTGATCACGTTTGCAACAAATAAGCAAGGAATGAGAAGAATGACGTAAAAACCATATAGTAATAAACACAACGAGTATGAGAAATTATCTGAAGGAAAGCATTAGATATTTAAAAGGAAAGCAGTTCAATAATCTAGATTTGCTGTCTGTAAAATGAGGGGATGGGAATGTTGTAGTTTCAGAAAGCCCTAACCTATTTGCTACATCTATATCATTCAATCCAAAAACTAAAAGATATTCAAACAAATAGATTCACATGGAGCTAACAAACCTTGATGAAGATGGAGATCCATGTGGGCATCATGGGGCTCTATTTGCAGAATCAGATATTTCCCACATTCATGACATGAAGTAGTTTCATAGTCCAGGTGCTGTCATTTGTCTCTCATTAACCACTGCTGATAAAGTTTATATGCTTTATCTAGCTCCTTCATCTTGCAATACTTTTTCATAAGTATTTGAAATGGAACATGATCAATGACTAAGCCTAAACCTTGGACCCTTACAAGGAGATCTTCTGCTTCATTCATTCTGCCTAGCAGGCAATAACATTTGAGTAGTTTGGTGTAAGTAATTATATCTGGGTAATGGCCAGCTTTCAGCATTTCATTGTATAGCTGGAGCGCTAAATGAATGTTTCCAAGATCACAAGCAGCATCGAGTAAGATATTGTAAGTTATCAAATCAGGAGAAAGACCACGTAAAAGCATCTCCTCCTTCAAGGAATGAGCCTCAATAATGTTTCCACTTTGTATGTGAGCATGAACCAGAGCATTGTATGTGAATACATTTGGCAGAACTCCAACACCAATCATTTCATCTCTGATGGACAAAGCCTTTTGTGTATTACCACATCTCCCGTAATGATCAATTATGGTATTCCAAATTAGAGGTTCAGGGACAATTGAGCTCTCCAACATTAGTTTAAGGAAATAATTGGCTTTTACTACATCCCCATGAGCGCACATACCATGTACGAGAATTTTATATGTGATCTTATCAGGAGCAACACCCATCTTTGACATGACATTATATACATAACAAGCCTCACTGGTCCGTCCTTCCTTACAAAGCATACTAATAAGCGTATTATACGAAAAGATGTCAGGTAGAATACCATTTTTAAACATTTCGCACACATACTTATATGCAATAGCAATGTCTCTGCTCAAGCAAAACCCATGAATGACAACATTATAAGCAATAACATCAACTGGGAGATTCCTTCTGAATATTTCCCCCCAATATGTGAGAGCCTGATTCATATCTCCAGCCTTAAAGAAACCATCCATAAGTATCGTTGAGGAAATCAAGTTTGATTTGCCCTCATCCTGATTTTCACATAATATTTTATTAAGAAGCTTTCTTGCATCCTCCATAAGACCCTTCTTACAAAGGGCATGTACAAGAATGTTATAAGTAACTATGTTTGGTACAACACCATGATCGGCCATTGTAGAGAAAAGATTTAGTGCGCTATCCACATTATTCAAATTGCAATAATCCTTTATTAAAGTATTATACGTAGCACAACTAGGAAGGGGGCCCCTGCAGAACATCTTATTCAAAAACCATTCTGCCTTCTCCAAGTCACCAATTTTGCAAAGTCCATTTATAAGGTAATTATGTGTAATAATATCAGGAACAGCACGTTTTTTCATCATCTCAGACCAGAGAGAAATGGCTGCCCCCAACTTACCTTCTAAGCACAAAGCTCGAATGGTAGTTATGTCTTGATCGTAATTTGCTTCCAAGGAAAATCTTTTACTACTAATATGATCTGAAGATATGCTTTCCCTGCAAAATTCATGAAACTTAGCAATGTATTTTAAGTAAACAAATAGAATATCAAATTTATTCAGTATGAGAAAGGCCTCAATGTTGCTTGATTTCTTATCTAATTTCACTTGAAAATTACAAAAGAATATGCCATCATCATAATTGGTGACTGCATCGAAATCAACGTATTACAGAATCACATATACAATAATCTAGAAATAAAAGAACAATCTATTCAAAGAAAACACAGTTACAGAAAAGAAATAGGAAAAGAACTACATTGACTAACACTTAATGATCATATAAAACTTAATAAGGATTACTAAATTCAATAGAGACCTATGCTAACTTTATTGAACAGGCTGACTAATTGATTCAGGAGATAATTTGCCCTGATCACTTTTTTGTCTCTTTTCAGCAATCTTTTAGCTTAAAAGACTGAAGGGGGTGCATTAACAAGCAAACTGCAGAGTTGCTTTATGGAAACAAGTTTTGCTTATGCAATCTTTTTAATGGATAAAAATAGTATTTTAATTTTCAACTAATTTTCTAAATATTCACCTTTTTAACCAGCTATAGAAAAATCAAATCAAAACATAACATGCTTTAAATGAAATAGAAAAATCATTGCACTATTCCATCTAACCGTTCAATAGGAGCAGCTTGCTTTAAGTTGCATATACTAAAAAAGCCAAAACAAGAAACATAACAAAACCAAGAGACACAGACAGTTGCAGAAGCTACGGTCCCTCCCAGTTATTCCTAATTCCTCTCATTAGACATGTCATAAAAATAACTACACGGCATATGGGATAGTATTTCTAATTCTTCTCATTAGACATGTCATACAAACAACTATGCGGCATAATATTCACAGATAATGCTGAAGATTATTACCTTCAGATAATACAAAGAGAAACCTAAAACGAAAACATCAACCAGTCTAAACTGTAGCAAGTATCACTTCAGTAACAGAATGAGTAGAATTGCAGCATTAGATCTGACAAAATAGATCCTTTACTCCCTCCCTCCATCCTCTCCCACACAGCCCAACCAGGTCCTCCACAAACAAGAAAACAAAGAATATACCGAACCAACTGACCTCATCGATTTCAAGCGATCCAAACTGTCCTTCAACATTGCATCTAAAACACTAAAAACTGCACCCTGTGGCCCCCGCTTATCACCATCGGAGAAGTCGGTAAATTCATCCTTCTCTCTTAGCTTAAATTGGTTTTGAATATCAATTGTCATTGTATCATCTTGGCCAAAAAACCTATGCCCACATTGAAACCTCCTGTTCAACAAAAGAGTACAACATATACACGACAAAACGCACAAATGGGTTAGCCTTTAACATTACCTTGTAACAATCAAGTGATTATTGGACTTCGAACAGAATAAATCAGCAATAATATGGGAAATTCGGTTCCTGATGGAGGCTAAAGTCTGAAAGCTATTATTAATTATTCGAAGAAGAATCTGAGATTCCTCGGTAGCTATCAACACCTGGTAAAGTTTCCCAAAAAATCACTTCTATCATTAGGAAAGAATTTCTGATTATTATTCCGAAGCAGTATATGATATTTGTAGACATCAAAACTTACAGACTGCATTTCCGGGGAAAAGATAAGCACAGAGTGACAATGAGGAAGAGAGGACAAATGTCGCCGGCGGCGACAATGGTGACTGCTTCGAGGTTTTCGGCCGCCGCCTAAATTCAGTTCTCTGATGGCCCGCCGTAGTTCTCGGATGAAAACCGGCGGTGCATTCTTAAGGGGGAAGTGACACTATGGAGACTGGATTTTTGGAATTGTCAATCTTTTATCCCTGAATCACACTTTAGTCCCCATATTTTACACAAGTTGCATTTTTAGTTCTAATACCATTGGCCTTTATTACCTACATTATTCAAGCTTAGCAACCAAGTACCCAAATAATAATAATAATAATAATAAATAACCTTTGTTAATCAATACTAGGAAAGGGGAAGCACAAATAAAGAAATTAGTAAAATTAGTCTGAAGAGGGACTTACACTCACAGACTAATTAGTCTTGCCCCTCTTTCTCCTCTGTGCTCCGCTGCGTCCGGCTGTCTATGTGGTCTGTCTCTTCCCTTCCCCGTGTAATTATCTATCAAAAGAAAAAAAAAAGTAAAATTAGTCTGAAGAGTATTTATTTTGTCTTAAATTCATTCTAGATATTCTTTTTCAAATTTTCTAGTTTTAAATCTATTTTTTTCTTCAAAGTTTATAATTCCAACCACACTTTCATAACAGAATAGAATATGTTCATGCATATATCCTTCACATGAGTAGCAGCATGTGAAGTGCAAAATCATCAACTTATTACTCTTCTTCATCTCGCCCATTATTTCCCACCTTTCACACTTTCATGACAAAATTCAATATGTTCATGCATATATCCTTCACATGAGTAGCAACATGTGAAGTGTAAATTCATCAACTCATTACTCTTCTTCATCTCACTCATTATTTCTCACCTTTTACCACTGTTTCAATGGCAATCATCTCTTCCATTCTTTATCATTTGATTGGTATGAAAGAAAAGTAATATTAAAGGATTTGATTCCTAGAAAGGTATATGTGCATATTGTGATCCAAAATAGATTACATTATTAGATAGTCATCACTTTTGCACCTCGAATTATTTTAGGAGTGACATTTTAGTCCTTATATATGTTTTGATCCATTTTTTGTTGCTAAACTATTTTAGAATTGCCATTTTGATTGTTAAAACAATTTTTTTTTTTCATTTGCTTTCATCCTTCATATATTAGTGGTGACATGGGATGGTGTAGGCAATATTTTTTTTCAACACATGCAGAATGAAATCTCAGTCGTCGAATTTTGATTTAACAGAAATTTACACATTATAAATAATTATTCGTTTTATATTTGAATAATCATTCACCATAGAATAATTATTCATTACAAGTTAACAGTGAATACTTATTACTGTAATAAATGTGGTAATACTACCACATGATAACTTGCAATGAATAATTATTTACATGTGGCATTATTACGACAATAATATTCATCTTTCTATGAATAATTATTTAGTGGTGAATAATTATTTGACTTTTTGTTCAGCATGTGTTAAAAACACGTGTTGTTTGCATCATAGCGGGGTTGTATTTATGGAGTATTATAATTGTCCTAAAGTAAAAGAGTCATCATCACACATTTATAAGATTTCTTTTATTTCTTCTTCTCTTTCTCCTCCCTTTTTATTTTCCCCTTCTTTCTCTTGCTTCAACTCTCCTTTTTTATCCTCTCCTCTATTGCACTAATTATGCCACATATTAACTTAAGATATATAAAATCCCTTCATAATTAGAAGAACCCTAATGGGACTAGTCACATAAGGATACGTGACAAACTTTAGATGAATGGGAGAAAATAGGGGAGAGATTTGAGGGAAAGGATCATGGGTATAAAAATTTTGTTCTTTATACAAAAAATTGAATTTATTAACAAGTTAAGTTATTCTTTTCCTTTCTAAAAAAATAGTTAAGTTATTAAGGCAGGAGAGACAAGCAAGAATGGCAACAAAGGTTTCTGTAGCCATTTCAGAACAAAACATAGCTTACATACCTAAAGAAACTAAACTAGGAAATTTCAATCAGCTAGGAATTTTGAACTCACTGCCTCAGTCAACTATCACTCGATATCATCTAGTGTGTTTTGAGGAGATGGAAATGAACAGTTAGCTCAACATTAGACTAGCAGAAAAAATAGAACAAGAGGGATAAAGGGCCCACATAAAAATTATTTATTTCAGTCAAATGTTAAACAAGATTTCTCAAATGGGATTGAAACCTCCATTTTAGAATTCTCTGAAATTGAAAATTCTTCAAATGGCTATTATGATTCACATTCAAGCTCAGAAGAAGGGGAATCGTGAAGAGACACTCTCAAGTTTCCTAAATTCAGAGTAGATAGAGACACCAAAGACCCTAAATTTGAGGAAGGCATGTTCTTTAGCACTAAAAGAGTTAAGGTCTATTGTGATAAACCATGGTATAAAGTGGGAAATCTATTATACTTCAAAAACGATGATGGCATAAGAATAAGGGCATGCTACAAAGCAAATAATTGTCAGTGGATATTGTATGCTCATAGAGTAGAAAATACACCGACATTTCAAATTAGAACATTACAAAGTGAGCATAAATGTTCTAGGACACTATCTCATAGATTAGCTTCAACAAGACATCTTGAAAAAAAATATTTGGAAGACTTTAGATCTTAGCAAGGTGTTAATGTTCATGAGTTTTGAAACAAAGTACATAGAGAGTTAAATGTCAACATTTAAGTATTTAAGGTTTACAAGACTAAATTTGCCACCCAGGCATTGATTGAAGAAAAATATAAGGATCAATTCAACTTTTATGGGACAATTGTGAAGAGTCAAGGAGAAGCAATCCTGAAAGTACTGTCTATATTGATGCTCCAGAAGGTGTTTTTAGGAGGATGTATGTGCTTAAAAGCTCTAAGAGTAGGATTTTCAGTTGGTTGTAGTAAAGTGATTGGGTTAGATGGAACTTTCTTAAAGAGACCTCACCTAGGAGTACTTTTAACAGCTATTGGAATAAATGCTAATAACGGTAAATTCTCAATTGTGTATGCTGCAGTTGAATCTGAAAGCAAAGCAACTTGGAGTTGGTTTTTAAAAGGATTAATTGAAGATCTTCAAATATACAAAAGGAGGAATGTCGCTTCATTTTTTATAGAAAAAGATGTGTATAAAAATGTACACTTTTTTATCTTTTAGCATAATAACATTGTGAAACTATTAATTATAACACTTTTGTGACTATATCTTGTAGGGACTAATAGATGCAGTTTATGAGTTGTTACTAGAAATTGAACATAGGCATTGTATAGGACATTACACAATAATTTTAAGAAATTGCACTTAGAACTGTGGAAACTTGAACACTTCTGAAACTAATTTTCATGAGTTAGTTAAGGAACAACAGATTCAAGATCTACTGCCTCTTCCAGAACCACATATTGAGCAATCCACTTTAACTAATCATACAAATAGAAATGTATGAATAAGTGGGAGTTAGGAGATTCACATGAATACGGAAACCATCCATTTCTAATGATTTTGTTTTATATCTCCAAAAGTCCGAATATGATCTTGGAATAAAGGATGATCCATATTTGTTTTCACAGCCCATGAGTGAGGAATATTTCACACTCTGGTACAAAGAAAGATGAGTTGGAATCCATGGTTAAAAATATAGTTTGGGATCTCATTGAATTACAAGAATAAGCGTCTACTATAGGATCCAAATGGGTTTTCAAAATGAAAAGAGACTCTTATGCTAATATTGAACGATATAAAGCCCGACTTGTAGCAAAGTAATTCACTCAAAAAGAAAGTAAGGATTACCATGACACCTTCTCTCCAATTTCAAAGAAGGATTCGTTCAGAATAATCATGGCTTTAATTCCTCATTTTGATGTATTCTGTGAATGACAAAAGTCACCTTGTTTGCAAACTAAAAAAATTCACTAATTATGGACTTAAACTGGCTTCCCGGCAACAACATACTGAATTTCATAGTGTTGTTTCTTTATATGAATTTACAGAGAGCATTATTAGTGAACGTATATACCTAAAGATAAATGGGAGCAAATATATACATTTGTATAGATGATATCCTACTTGCAAGCAATGATTTAAGTTTGTTGCATTATACCAAGCAATCCTTTATTCAAAACTTTGAAATGAAGGATATAGGTGAAGCATCTTATGTCCTTGCCATAGAGATTAATAGAGATAGATCCCAAAGGACACTTGGACTATCTCAAAAAGCTTATATTGAAAAGGTTTTGGAACGATTTGGAATGAAATACTACTCAACTACTGTAGCACCTATTGCGAAATGTGACAAGTTTAGTTGGCAATAATTTACTAAAAATGCATTGGAATTAGAGCAAATAAAGGCATTCCTTATGCTTCTTTTATTAGAAGCCTTATGTATGCCCATGTTTTCACTAGACTTAATATTGTTTTTATAGTAGGAATGCTTGGCAGATAACAAAGTAACCTCAGTTTTGATTATTGGAAATCTAGTAAAAAAGTTTTGAGATATTTGCAAGGAACAAAGGATTTCAAGTTTATATACAAATATTTCGATTCCTTAGAGATGATAAGATATTTGGATTCAGATTTAGGCAGGTGTAAAGATAGTGATAAATCTACTTCATGATACATTTTCCTTCATGCTGGAGGAGTCATATTCTGGAGAAGTATTAAGCAAACCTTTGTTGCAACATCGGCAATGGAGGTTGAGTTTTTTGCATGTTATGAAGCTACATCACATGCGTTATAGTTAAAGAACTTCATTACTAGCCTTCATATAGTTAATTTCATTTCAAAACCATTAAAGATCTGTTATGATAACTTGGTTGCTGTAAACTTTTCCAATAACAATAAGAGTGGCAACCATAATAAACACATAGACATCAAGGTATCTAATCGTCAGAGATTACATCAAGAAGCAAGCTATCTCATTTGAGCATGTTAGCACCACCTTGATGGTGGTAGATCCTATGACTAAAAGATTACCAAATAATATTTTGTAGGATCATGTAACCCGTATGGGGACTTAGTGGCTTATTTTGACTTACTTTTCTCTGATTATTTTGTCTAGAAAAATTAATATTTTTCTTGTTTTACATGACTATGCACATATAATTTTGATGCATTAAAGTGTGATCTATACTAGATCCAATAAAGTGGACCCTAAATGATACTTATATTAAGTACATTCATAAAGTCTTTACACTTGTTTAGAAATATTATGCATAGTAATACATAGAAAGAAATATTTGTTGTAAAGTATGACCACCTTGATTCTTGTATTATGTGTTCTGGTTAAGTGTTTATTACGCAATCTTCCAGTTTTGACTGACTACATGATTATATGGCCATGTTATTGTTTTGTCACTTAATGTGATCATCTAACTTACAGTGTATGGTCCAAGTGGGAGAATGTTAGAAATCATTCTTAATTTATGGACTTCAGTATGGCCCATACATTAGGTTACCATAAATTTATGTAACTAAAGTCTCGTATTAAAGAAAAATTAGATAGGATAAGGATTTGATTAGATTATGCATATCAGTTAGTTTTTTTTATAGACGAAAACACATGCGTAAGCAATCTACTTTGTGGATTCATAGCCTATCTATATATTTAACTCCTTTGACATCTATTGGTCTATGAGATTTTCTTCTTTTAATAGACATAGGGTAGAAGACTTCCAGAGTTTCTACCGCGAACTACCAAACCACCGGTGAGAAGATCTTTTCAAATTCAACTCAAACAATTATAGCTATCATTGAAGGTATATTTTTGAATCAATCTTTTCTATAACTATTTAGATACATGTCGATGGTGTTTTTAACAAAATCTCCATATAATCCTCGCTTGTGTACATCTTATAGATCTTGGTTGGAAAACAGATGGACTATGTTAATACTTTGGGGGCATGATTGTTGCTTGACTGATAGAGGGAAGCTTTGGCAAATATGATGAGGATGGAACGACAGATCACCAAGATCTATGGTGATGCACTAGCAGTAATGGTTGCTTGGGGGAAGGAACATAGTTAGTTGAGGAAATCTTGGTTTAATCTAGGCCTAGAGGAGATCAGAAGACTTTTTCCCCTTTTTTTTCCTTGAGGTTTTCCTTTTTAATTGTAGAAATTCTTTTTTCTTCTCATTTTTATTTTCTAAGAAAATAAATTTCAGTTAAAAATATTTTTTGACTCCTCCTATTAACTCCATTTCTTTCCTATTAGTAACAAGGTTTTTTTTTGTAGTTTAGTGAAATCTTAAGGGTATTTGTAGTTTGGTCAAATGTTAAGGTAAGTAAATGTAATTAGCCCTTGATTAAATTCAGGCATGTGCATCTTTCTCTCTCTTTTTTTTCTTTTTTTAAACTTTGGCAACCATTTTTGTGATGAAACATCCGTCAAGAATGATAAACTTTCATGACAAATTTAGATGTCGTCACAAAAACATTTCGGGCCACGCTGGCGCTCCTGAATACCACACACTGGGGTGGCTTGCCATCCAACCCGCAATGTGCAAACCCAAGTGGCCTGTAAGCCTACTCCATTTTTTTTAGTAGTGTATTAGAGAGTGTACTAGATGATATATTAGAAGATCTAAAGTCCAATTTTACTTGTACTTGAGGTAATTAATCAAATTGAATTTTTACCCATATAATTTAAGTAGTGTTAAAGAATATAAGAAAATATTATAAATAAATAAAATTATCATTAAAAATAATGGCACGTGCTTGTCTCATGCTTCTTTTTGCCAAAATCCATCGAAACATTTAAAATTTGATTGATATAATTACTTAAAAAAGTATATGTATATAAGTAATAAAAGTTTTTAGTTAAAAAAAGCAAAAATAATTTAAATGCAAATATAGTAGATCACCTTTATATATATATATATATATATATATATATATATATATATATATATATATATATATATATATATATATATATATATATATATATATATATATATATATATATATATGTGTGTGTGTGTGTGTACTCTCATATATGATATGTCGACAAAAAATGTAAAATTTTAAATTTTTGAATAGGCAGAAAAGCTATTTGGATATATTTATAATATATAATATTATATACATTTAATTCTTATAATAGTATATATTATTGATTCCATTGAGATAAATACTATAGAATATAGGTAAATTATTCATAATTTTCTTTAAGTTCTTTCACTTTACAACTAAATAGACAAATGCTTTATTAAAAATTTGTTATTGTCTTTATTCTATGTGCCATTGTTACGTATGTATTAACCAATGAATTTTTTTTTTTTTTGTTCCTTAATGAAGGTTTGGACCAAGGGTCCAACTTAAACTTGAGGCCCATATAGCCTACTAATCAAAAAGGACAAACAATGATCATTAGGCTGAGTAGTGCAAACTATACCTTAGGCCGATAACCGATTTTCTTTTTAGAAAAGAACGAGGGCACCGGCCCAATAAACATTAAAGAATGTGAAATTCTGGGCAATGGGTCCAAATAAGACATTGGACCCTGGATTTCAGTGGACATAGGCCTAAAAGGTCGAAACACGCAAATATTTGTATGCTGCCTTGTTTTTTTCATTATTTTGCGTGTGTGTTGATTAAATATACTATTAAAATTTACTCCAATACAAGAAAAAATAATGTGTAAGAATTTCAATTTAAGTATCATAAATTCATGGATTGTGATTCTAAATAGATTAAATTATTACGTTTGGATAGTTCAAAAAATTAGTAAGAAAAAGTTAGTTCTACATTTAATTTTTTAAATGTGTCTAATAAATAAATTATTAATTTAAAAAATCTAAAGAATTTCCTAATATGACTCATATTATTATAAAATTTAAAGTATAATATTTTAATGAAAAGGATATATTAAGTAAAAAATGATTTTTCATGTTTTAATTTTTTTATTTTATGTAGAGGATGTATGCTTTTATTTTTATAGTGGAGATTATTCAAATTCATTGAGAATATATGCATATATTATATTCTTCTAACTCGATTTTTCTCCTAAATGCACGTTTTTAGAAAAAAATATCTTCATGAAATATTTGAATTCAATATGGACTAATAATAACATTTGTTCGTTTATAAAATTAAATTATTTGTCAAGAACTAAATAATTCTACTTTAGATAATGATATGTGAGAGTTAGTATAATCATGATACAACATTTAAACTATAACATTATAGTTAATTTTATTAAAATTTTAGGCTTTTTAACTTTTTGAAAAAATACAAAATGTAAAAATATACAATTTTAATTAGAAAATAATTACAGTGGGGGAGGTGTGAGAAGAGAAAAGCAAGATTGAGAAGGAAGATAAAAATTAAAACAGAGACAAGAAAAGATAAAATTAGCACAAAATATCTATTAATTTTAATTTTTTTTGTCTTCTTTCAAATTAGATTCCTTGAGAAATAAATTACAATAATATTTCTATCTAGTTTCAATTTTCTAGTATTTTTTATTTATTTTCCTATATCTCAAGAACCATATTTCTTTTCCATAACATAAATAATAAACTAAACACAAGAATTTTAAAATTGAGAATGTGATTAATTTCCTTACTCACTTTCTTTAAACAATCAAACAAGACTAATATAACATTATTTTATTTTTTTGATGCTAAACAAGAAAAACCCTAGAAATTTCCTTACTAAACCTCCTAAACCTCAATGTATCTAGTTTGATTGTACTTATCAAAGGTATTACCCTTCTCCTTTCTCAATCTTATTTGTAATGCTACTTCTTCCATTTCAAAATATATATTCATAATTCTCTTTTACATAAAAATTAATGTTTTGGTAAATTCCACAAATTTTTTTTTGATAAATATCTAAAATATCTCCATTTAAAAATAGTTGGTTGATACTTCGAATTCCAATTCAATATTTGACATTTAAGTAGTTGGTTGGAAAACTAATAGTTTTAAAAAAATTAAATAATTGGTTGAAATAATGGTAAAATTAAAATAAAATAATAAATAAATTTTTTATATAAAAAGAAGACATATATTTTATAATAAATAAAAAAATATGACATTGGTATTTCAAATTTATTTCCTCTGCTCTCGCAATGCAAACAATTGTGTATTTGGATTGGTTTTTATCATAAAAAGCAAACACTTTTTAACTTTATGACCACTTTTTAACATACTTTTTTTATCCTAAAAAAAAAACTCAAGAAATCCAGTTAAAATGCACCGGGCCGGTAGGTGTCGAGTCTCCGTCGCCATCAATTGCAATTGTTCCTGTCTCATCTACTCATAAAAGCGGATAAGTATGCCCTTAATACTTGGACTGCAATTTGTGCTTTGATCTCATGTCATATTTGCTGAGGGGTTGTATCCTCAAAAATCCTTACGAATATAACATAAATAGAGGGTTCATTGCTAGTTAAAAAGAGGTTATATGCCTCTTCGGGTACTTCATTAAATGAGATCCTCTTTTGTGTAAAATTTGTTGTTTTATTTTATTTTCTAATTAAAAGACTTCAAAAACATAAACATGGAAAATGTTACACAGATGGATTGGAAATTTTACCATCACTCTCTTGATGCAGACAATTGTGTATTTGGATTTGTTTTTATCATGAAAAGAAAACACTTTTTTAACTTTATGACTACGTATATTCTCACAAATTAACATACTTTTTTTCATTCTCAAAAAAAAAAAAAAACTGAAAAGAAATCCAGTTAAAATGCACCGGGCCGGTCGGTGTCGAGTCTCCGTCGCCATCAATTGCAACTGTTCCTGTCTCATCTACTCATAAAAGCGGATGAGTATGCCCTTAATACTTGGACTGCAATTTGTGCTTTGATCTCATCTCATATTTGCTGAGGAGTTGTATTCTCAAAAATCCTTACGAATATAACATAAATAGAGGGTTCATTGCTAGTTAAAAAGAGGTTATATGCCTCTTCGGGTACTTCATTTAATGAGACCCTCTTTTGTGTAAAATTTGTTGTTTTATTTTATTTACTAATTAAAAGACTTCAAAAACATAAACATGGAAAGTGTTACACAGATGGATTGGAAATTTATCATAACAGAAAAAAATATAGCATTTCAGATGGGGGAAACAATAAAAGAGGATAGCTAAACAAAACATGCGACCGCTTGACACTTAAGACATCTTCGTCGCCATTACTGAACATCAGTGGCGTGAAAAACCCAACTTTGTTATATTCTTTGAATACTACGTAAGAAACTAAAGGCCGGAAAGGAGCCCAAATCTAAATTACCCAAAAATTTTGAGATTGGAAGTTATGAATCCTTTTTCACTCTACAATGATTGTTAGCCAAGTGATTCATTTCTGGATTTCATTCGCACGATTTCTGCAAAAGTTTTAGCCATTTCAGAGCATAAATGAACAGGTCAAAATTCGAGCCCGTGGCTATATAGTTGTAGGAGGTGCAGATTTGAGAAAGGCTTATGTGGTAAACAAGAAAGTTAAGGTCATCATCATCAGAAATAGAAAGTAACCTTTCTTGTTTCCTTTTTCGTGTGTTTCTGGAAAAGTGCACAAGAAACTACCGCAGTGAAAATTGAGTCAATTTAGAAATGATATTTCGTGTTGCACAAGGAGGATCAGAACCAGGGATTCCACCCTTAAGTAATAAATCGATTTTAGATGTTTAGAGCTCATCCTCAAGTTCTTCTCCTTACTCTATTCGTTTGTGCACAAACACAGACACATGTGTCTGCTATTGCAAATAGTGTAATTGACTGATTAACGTCGTTTTGTGTCTAATATAGTAGATAACAAGTTCTACGAATCTGAGGCGATCAAGTGGAAAGATGGGTCCAAATCCTTCCCCTCAGAATGTATAAATGACAACTTTTGTGACTGCACAGGTGGCTCTGATAAATTGATACTCTTTTTACTTCAATGAGCCCATTTATGGCTCTAGATTGATTGTTCTTAAATTGTCGTAGGGAACAGCCGTGAAATGCTGACCAAAAAGGCTGGCAATTATTTCATTCTACACAAGGGATGGGATGCCTTTGTTCAAGATAATCAAATTAAAGACATTTACAATGTCACAGTACTAGAAAGAAAGCAATATACCAATGGCTTAGGGAACAGAATCTCAAAATTCTATTAATTTTGATATTTACCATGAACATATACTTTCTCTGTTCCATTTCTTTTGATAATATTTGATCGAATAATGAATTTTATGTAAAAGTTTAAATTTTATTATAAAAATAATATAATATAATAAAAAATAAGAAATATGTAAATCAATAGTACTTTATATATATATATATATATATATAGTTAATGATTGATTAATAGTATATAATATATTAAAATATTTTTTATAAAAAATATTAAATATTTTAAAAATTTTTAATATAATAAGAAGATCATTAAAAATGATTAAATAGGATGTGATATTTTCTAGTAGACTATTTTCGTTTTGCTATCAATTTTTGTAGCTATCTCATGATGAATGCAGACATCACCATTCTTAATTTGTGTCAACTATGTTTCTTATTGAGCGAAACGAAACAAATTACAGTGCCAATGCGGGTCCAAGCTCCAACTAATCTACATTCTGAGTGTTTGTATTTGCAGGGCACAAAAGAGCGTCCAAAACGCACGGTGTCGAGTCTCCGTCGCCACCAATTGCAATTGCTTCTTGTTAAAAACTATGAATTGATGAATTCAATTCACTGTAGAAACTAAACCAAAGAAAATGACTGATAAAGTCAGTCGAATGATGAGCACAATGAGCAAAGCTCAAACGAGCTACTGAGCAGAAAGCTTAGAAAGAGAAATATTACATTGGAAGAAAATTGTGAATTGAATTCTCTAGTTCTGTACAAAGTCTTGCAAGGTACATATATACAAATCAAACACAACTTCTCTACACTACATAAATAACCAACTTATTCCATGTCAGCAAACTTAGCAACCGACTTCAAAATTATCCAACTGGCAAATTAGTGCAAATCAGTTTGCTTAGCTGGCAAATTGCTGTGCTGTTCTGTTCTTGGCATTCTGACTTACGTTTCAGCTTCATCAGCTCATAGAACATCTGCACTCTGCTCAAATCAGCTCAATTCAGCTCCAATAGCCTGCATTACGTATGCATACAGGTCAATCAGCTCAATGCCAGCATGCACAGCTCAATTAGCTCAATGCCTGCATGCATGTAGTTCATGCTTCAATCTGCTGCTACAATTCTGCTTCTGATCATCAACATCTTCTGTTTTGTCATCAATTTTCAATGCCCCTCGCAGTCTGGACTGGGATATATATTTTGCAAACCAAGACTAGCAACCAAATGAGAGAACTGAGGTAAAGGCAAAGCCTTGGTGAAATGTCAGCCAGTTGAAGAGAAGAAGAAATAGGCAGAGGTTTAACCAGTCCAGATTGATATTTTTCTCTAGTAAAATGACAATCAAGTTCAATGTGTTTAGTTCTCTCATGAAACACATAATTTTTCACAATATGAACAGCTGCTTGGTTATCATAATAAAGTGGAACAGCACCAGGAAGAGAAACATGAAGATCTTGTAGAATGTAAGATAACCATTGCAACTCACAAACTGCAAGAGCCAAAGCTCTATATTCTGCCTCTGCAGAACATCTGGACACTGTGGATTGCTTCTTAGATTTCTAGGAAATCAATGCATCCCCTAAAAAGAAATAAAAAACCAGTAACAGATCTTCTGGTTTCTGAACAACCATCCCAATCAGAATCAGAAAAAGCTTTCAACTGCAATGTAGAATCTGCTGGAAAAAACAATCCTTGGCTTGAAGCTTTCTTCAAATATCTCAAGATTCTATGAGCTGCCTTTAAATGATTCACAGTAGGATGATCAAGAAATTGAGATAACTGTTGAACTGCAAAACAAATATCAGGCCGTGTAATAGTCAAATACAATAACTTGCCAGCCAGACTTTTGTAGACAGTATGAGTAGACAGGACAGTTGAATCATTATGCTCCAACTTAACATGAGCTTCCATTGGAGTAGCTACTGGTTTACTACCTAAAAAACCAAATTCTGTTAACATATCAAGAGTATATTTTCTTTGAGACAGATTCAATCCTATGCTGCTTCTTGCCACCTCTAATCCTAGAAAATATCTTAATTCCCCCAAATCTTTAATTTTAAACTGAGCATGAAGAACATCTTTGACATGTTTAATGGCATCTAAATCATTGCTGGTGAGCACAATATCATCCACATAAACCAGTAATGCAATGAAAATGTTGTCATCTACTTTCACAAATAAAGAGTAATCACTCTTAGATTGAACAAAACCAAGACCAAGTAATGTTGAAGTGAGCTTAGCATTCCACTTCCTGCTAGCTTGTTTAAGTCCATAAAGTGACTTGTTTAATTGCATACTAATGAATTATTTCCAGTGTTAAATCCAGGGGGAAGAACCATAAACACCTCCTCTTCAAGGTCACCATGCAGAAAAGCATTATTGATATCACATTGATGTAAAAACCAGCCCCTTGCCACTGCAACAGCTAACACAGTTCGAATTGTAGTCATTTTTGCCACTGGAGAAAATGTCTCTATGTAGTCCACTCTAAATTGTTGAGTATAGCCTTTTGCCACCAACCTAGCTTTGTGTCTTTCTACTGTTCCATCTGAATAAAATTTAGTCTTGTATACCCATTTACAACCTATAGGTTGTTTTCCAAAAAGGTAAAGGAACCAAAGACCATGTATTGGTACTTTCAAGTGCTTCAATTTCTTTTTTCATTGCCTCCTGCCAAACTGGAATTATGGCTGCTTCTTCATAACACTTAGGCTCAATGTTTAATGAAACATTCAATGCAAAAGATTTGTAAGCAGGAGATAACAAATCATAGGAAAAAAACTTTATCAAGAGTATGTGGTGTAGTAAGAATTGTATTGCAGACAAAATCTTTGAGATAAATTGGGGCAGTTTTAGATCTTTGATATCTTCTGGGAACAAGATTATCAATTGAAGATGCAGGAGCACTAATGTTATCAGAATGTATATCAACATCAACTGGTATTGAAGCAGAATATTCTGGAAAGAAAGTTTCCAAAGGAACAGAGGGGATTACAGAATTGAAGTATCTGAAAGAGAATTTCCAAAAGATTGATTAGTGAAAGGAAAGACATCTTCATGAAAAGTAACATTTTTGGACACAAAAATAGATCTAGAAGTCCAATCTAGAAGTATATAACCCTTGCTGGTAGAAGAATAACTCAACAAGACAGCTTTTCTAGATCTGGGATCAAATTTCAATCTGCCTTGTTCCAGAGTGTAAGCAAAAGCTAAGCAGCCAAAAACTCTAAGATTGATGAAGGAAGGATCTCTACCATAAAGAATGGAAAAAAGAGTTTTATTGTGTAATATGGGTGTAGGATGTCTGTTTATTAGATAAACAGCATGTTGAACACAAAATCCTCAGTAAGAAATAGGAAGATTAGACTGTAATTTTAAAGCTCTACCAACATTCAAAATATGCTGATGCTTTCTTTCAACTAATCCACTATGCTGTGGTGTTTCAAAACATGAAGTCTGATGAATGATGCCCTAAGATTGGAAAAAAATAGGCATATGAAACTCAGAACCATATATGTTCTGATTATTGAACAGGTTTGGAGAATTGAGTCGAAACAAAAATATAGAAGTCTTGAACAAGGTTTCTAACCTCTGATTTATCTTTCATCAAGAAAATCTACGTATATCAACTGAAATCATCAACAATACTCAAGAAATATTTCTGTTTGTATACAGTTTCATGCTTATAAGGACCCCATATATCCATGTGAAGGATTTTAAAACATCTGGATGTAGTAGACTCTTTCAAAGGAAAAGTGAGTTTCTTATGTTTTGCTAAAGGACAGACAGTACATTTGCAATTATTTGGTACAGAAATATCAGGCAAAATGCCTTTCAATAATTGCAGTCTTTGATCAGAAGGATGACCTAATCTAAAATACCAATTAACATTTTTGGTAGAACTAGAACTGGAATGAAAAACAGAAGAAGAATTAGAAGGAAAAGCATCAGAAACTTGACTTGTTGGAAAAGAATCAGGAAGTGGATGTCTTGGAATACCTCAAGTGACTTCAAAATGATATAAGCCATTGCAACATTTAGCTGAACCAATCTTCTTCAGAGTGATATTGTCCTGTATAAGACAACCAGTAGAATGGAAGAGAATATTGCAATGATTCTGTTGAATCAACTTATCAACTGAGATTAAATTGTACTTGAAGGAAGGAATATAAAGGACTCCAAGTAATTTTAATATGTCAGAAAGAACAATATGGCCTTTATGAGTAACAGATATTGTTTGGTTATTTGGCAGTTTAACAAACACATTCTGAATAGGGGTTAAAGAAGTTAAGAATGTCAAAGAACACACTATATGATCTGTAGCTCCTGAATCCAAAATCCAATGCTTTGTAGTTTCATAAGAAATTGTTCCTGTATAATTCACTGGCTGATCAAAATTAGTTGCCAGAACAGTTGCCTGATTGACTCCATGTGATTGACTAGGACCAGAATCTGCACTTTGCAGCTGAATGCTCTTAAGCATATGCATCAGATTAGCATATTGTTCATGGGTAATTCCTGCAGTTGAGGAATCCGCAATTTCTGCACTATTTATACCACTGGTTTGATTAACAACAACATTTTTTTTGGAGTAACACCAGCTCCATATTTTCTATTATCTGCATTTTCACCACCATTGAAACCTCATTCTCTGGTCCTAAACTTAAAATTTGGAGGGTATCCATGCTTCTTATAGCATTTATCCACTGTATGTCCTGATTTACCACAGAATGTGCATATAATACTTTTCTGTCCAAAATTCCTTCTGTTATTTCCTGCTGCTACATTTACCTCATACTGAACATTTCCACCAAAACGAGAAGTAGCAGTCTCTTTATTCACAAATGCAGTTTGCATTTCCTAGTTGATTGGCTTGGCCATAGACTGAGTTAACATCACTTGCACCTCTTGGCTTTGATTAGAATTGTAATTCAGCTGTCTTTCATGTTTAATAGCCATAGAAAATACTTGACTGACTAGAGGTAAGGGTTCCATAACAAGAACTTGTGATTTGATGCTGTTAAACTGATCATTCAAACCTTTCAAGAATCTTATCACACACTCTGTATCATAATATTCTCGCGTTTGTTTAATTGCTCCACACTTATAGCAATGCTCACAAATGCATTTAGGCAATGGTATTAGAACCGACAATTCATCCCAAAGAATCTTCAAATGAGTATAGTATTCATTTAATGTTTTATTTCATTGTCTCACATTGTGAATATCCTCTATAAGATCAGATAGATGATAAGAATCACCACAAGAGTATCTATCATACAGATCATCCCAGACCTCTTTTGCAGTATCTAGCCACATCACACTTTGTGCTATAATTGTGTCCATAGAATTCACAAGCCAGTAGAGATCGCTGCCACAGAGTAAAATTCCTTGAATTCCTCGATGGTGGCTCAATTGAACCATCAACAAAACCTATTTTGTTCTTGGAGATCAGCACCATCTTCATTGCACGGCTCCAGGAGTGGTAATTTTTCTCTGTAAGAACAGGTTGTACCAGTGGTTGTGTTGTATTCTCATTTGGAGCTCAACATGTGCCGTCATTACTATATCAACAATCTTCCAGAAACAAAATTGATTGTTCAAAAAAGAACAACAAACAGATCAATTGCAATCAGCAACAAACTGAGTGCGATGGAAAAGAAAGAAAAATTAGCAACAGAAGCAAGTGTTATGCTTTGATACCATGTTAAAAACTATGAATTGATGAATTCAATTCACGTAGAAACTAAACCAAAGAAAATGACTGGTAATGTCAGTCGAATGTTGAGCACAATGAGCAAAGCTCAAACGAGCTACTGAGCAGAAAGCTTAGAAAGAGAAATATTGCATTGGAAGAAAATTGTGAATTGAATTCTCTAGTTCTGTACAAAGTCTTGCAAGGTACATATATACAAATTAAACACTCCTTCTCTACACTGCATAAATAATCGACTTATTCCATGTCAGCAAACTCAGCAACCGACTTCAAAATTATCCAATTGGCAAATTAGTGCAAATCAGTTTGCTTAGCTAGCAAATTGCTGTGCTGTTCTGTTCTTGGCATTCTGACTTACGTTTCAGCTTCATCAGCTCATAGAACATCTGCATTCAGCTCAAATCAGCTCAATTCAGCTCCAATAGCTTGCATTACGTATGCATGCAGCTCAATCAGTTCAATGCCTGCATGCACAACTCAATCAGCTCAATGCCTGCATGCATGTAGTTCATGCTTCAATCTACTTCAATTTGCTGCTACAATTCTGCTTCTGATCATCAACATCTTCTGTTTTGTCATCAATTTTCAATACTTCTGTCTCACCTGCTTGATTGGTTGACCCATAGTCTATAGATGCCAATACAATGGTAAAGACGGTACTTTCTGAGTCATCGGATTTGTTCTAATGCAATTTCAATCATTGATTAAGCTAAGTGACAAAACCATGTAGTCGAAGGGAATTGACCATCCTGGTTAAGCCCCCATCCCCGCCACCCCCTTTTTAAAAAATATTTTAAATAAGAAAATCGTAGAAAAGACAGCAACTGTAAGTGTCTTTGTCTTTGAACAATAAGAAGGCGAAGGTGTTGAAGGAACATCGGATGCGTACCTGGCACAGAAGACGGAGTTGCTCCAGTTAGAAATTGGACTCATATAACAAGCAGTGGACGTGAATAGGATGCCCCAATACCCAAAATGAGTAGAAGTTCGTCCCAAATTTGAAATCTGATTGGAATCTACGCATTGGTTGGAGGGGAAGGACATCTTCACCGATCAGACCTTCTAGTATTGAATTTGATACCTGAAATACCTAAGAGGGGGGTGAATTTGGCTAATTATCTCAAAATTAAACCTTTTATGCTTTTAAACCAATAACAAATTATATAGGCAAAATAAAGACAGTTTAAAGAAAAGCGATGAAGAAGGCAATAGCAAAGAACTCAAACAATTGATAGTGGTTCGATCCTCAAGATCTACGTCCACTACCTTAAGCTTACACTTAAGAATTTCAAACACTCTACTATTAGCTCAGGTTTACAGATTACAATAGAGGCTCACCACACTATGGTTTTACACTCACAACCTATACTAGTAACTTTTACAATGCAAGGCTCACCAAACTCAATGGTTTTATATCTCAAACAACCTTGAATCACAACTTCAAGGATCACCCTTATCTAAAGGATTTTATGTTATCAAGATAACCTTGCTAGAGCTAATAGAACAACACAAATTGATAGATAAAGAAGAGTGTGTAGATGTTACCACTTGTTGGTAGATGTTTACACAAAGTTGTACCTTCACACTTTGATGCCTTTTGAATAGTCAATTGAATGCACAAGATAAGAGAGCTTTGAAGTTTGCTAAAAGCTTTTGGAATACTTGGAGTTCATAAAGATTCAAGAGTTACAAAAATTCTGAAGTTTATAGCTTTTATAGATGTGAAAAATCAAATGCAACAGCTATAAAATGGCTAGTAACGGTTAGTAACAGTGAAGTTCGGACGTCCGATCTTTTCCTCATGCGTCCGAACTTGCGTTCGAACTTCTCTGGAAAAATAGTGACCATGCTATTAGAGAAATTTTGGACGTCCGAACTTTACTCCATGCGTCCGAACTTGCGTCCGAACTTCTCTGGAAACACAGTAACCATTTCCAGAGTTTGGACGTCCAAACTTGCATCCAAACTTTTCAAATTCAATCAAATCATCTGAAAGTCATTGTTGTTATCATTGAAAACCATTTGCAAGAATGGACACATCATTTTGGCACTTTTAAACACAAAAACCGTTACAAAAACACTTTGATTATACAAGATCTTTTCAAGTTCATTTGAGATTTCAAAAACATACTTGTTATCACAAAGTTTGTTGAAAACCATTTCAAAATAAGTTTTGTGCTCTCTCATGCATTCAAATGAAACCAAGACATAAAAGTGTAGAGTTTACATAAGAATGTACCTATTTTAATAATTCTACACTCTAAGTCTTCAATGCCTTCAATCATTTTGAACATACTCTTCAAATCTTCAATCACATTTGGGATATTGAGTTGTTCTTGCATTTTAGCTTCAAGGCAATAAGACTTCATGCTTCTCAAGTCATCAATCCTATCACACAATCATACAAACACATTAGTCCTCATCAATATTTGTCATTATTCAAAACTAATCATAATTACATAATTTGCCCTTAGGGCTAACAATCTTCCCCTTTTTGATGATGACAAACTTTGATGCAAAATGTGATGGATTTAAACAATGTAGTACAAAGAAGCATTTATGTCAATGATGGATAATAGTCAATTTAGCACATTGACATGCAAAAGGCTCAATATGAGCCTATGACCCAACCAACCTCCATTTAACCTCCTTCCTTCCAACAACTAGGATAGAAGATATAGCATTTAAGCATTTAGAAAACTTCTAAGAGAGGTATTAATGGTCAGAAAAGATTAATATTGCTCCCCCTTAGATTGTGCTCATTTTTCAACAAGTTTGGACTTGAGATGCTATGCATTCAAATTTTGACATATCAAGTCCGAATTGTAAAATAAGTGAAATGAAAGCTTCAATTTTTGAAAATAAGCTTTCCTAAGTTTGTTCAAACATAGTGGAAGAGATTAAAACAAGTTTGAATCAATTTGAACAACAATAGAGCACATTTTGTCAACAAAAGATGCATGCATCCGAATTTCAGAACATGCATCCGAATTCTTAAACCTTGCATCCGAATTTTTTAAATCTTAACTCCAAACTGCAATAAATTCAATATAATGAATGTTTAAAGTGAAATAAAGTGTCTCTAAGGTTGTTCAAACATAATGGAAGAGATTAAAACATATTTGAATCAATTTGAACAACAAAAGAAATCAGTTTTGACAAAGCAATTTTGATGCGTCCGAACTTCAAGTCCAAACTTTTGAATTCTATCTTCACATATTATAAATCTTCCAGTTTAAGGTTTAAATGCTCCAATACAGTTGAATATGCCAAATTTTGTTTTTAATGTATCACATACTTATATTAGCACACACATTTCAGCATATTTAATGTAGCACAAAACAACCATTATGCATAACACACATCATGCAGCCATTATGCATAGCACACATATCATGCAGCCATTATGCATAGCATAGCACAGATTTCAGCACATTTATTGCAGCCATCATTTCTTATGCATAACACACATCATGCAGCCATTATGCATAGCATAGCACAGATTTCAGCACATTTATTGCATCCATCATTTCTATCATTCTTCTCCCCATTTTGTCATCAATCAAATATGGGGTAAATGAAAATGAGACTGACAATTAGTAAAGGAAGCTCTCAACTCTAAGGTTTCATCATTGAGCTTCATGAAAAGAGAAAACTATTACATGAAATGCAGCAAAGTACTTAACAAGTTCAGAATACATAGCAGATAAAAATTCAGTACAGATAAGCAACTTGAAAGCAATAAATAGAATAGAGGAAAAGAAAGCTTAGTCTTGTGATGCTGATTTTGATGCAGAGTCCTTTCGTGGCTTCTTCTTGACAACAACATGCTTGACTCTTCCATGGCCAAATGTTGGATTAGATGGAGTCACTATTTCAGCTCTTGCAATTTGACTTCCCTCTTGAGATTCCATGACCTGCTCATTGCCATTCCTTTGATCATCATCATTTTCTTCATCACTGTCACTGTCTTCTTCACTCTTCTTGCTATCTTTATCATGTTGATCATCCTTATCTTCTTGTGTTCTAGAAGGTCCTTCACCACTTTGAGAATTTTTTGTCAATATTTCCTCAATGTGCTTGACTCTATTTTCCAAACTGTCCAGTTTTCTAAGTATCATAGGAGCAAATGTTTCAAAAAACTTATACATTTTCTCCATTTCTTTCATGTGGTTGTTCAATGCTGCTTGAATATTATTCTCTCTTGAGACCACTTCAGCACCAAGACCTTCCCCATCAACTGGATGTGATCGAGAAGTAGGCTCTTCTTCAAAGAGTCTTCTTTTGGAGGGAAGTTGCTCCCCCTCACTTGTTGACTCATGCCTTCTTTTACTCTTCATTTCTCTTGCCCATGTTTCTGCCTCATCTTCTTCTTCTTCTTCATTTTCTTCACTTTCTTCTGTTTCAATTCTCTTTGGAGGGGTTTCTCTTTTAGTTCTCCATATTCCCTCATCATCCAAGATCAGTTGCATTCTCTTGAGAGAATCATTTGTATAAATTTGGCCTCTTTTAAAATTCTGCCCTCTAGCAGGAATTCTAACATGAAAATGCTTGAAGATTCTAGTCAAAAGTCTTCCATATGGTAGAGCCTTGTTTTCAGTCTTTCTAGCTCCAAACATGTGCTTCAATGCCATATATCCAAAGTTCAATCTTCTCTTCTCATGCAAAGCTAGCATAATCACCATATGAATATTTCCCACAAATGTTTTGTGTCCAAAATTAGGGATTATCATGGTTGTAATCATATGATGCATAACTCTTGCACTTGCATCTAAAACCTTAACTTCCCTTTCCTTAATGGTCCTAAACTTTCTACCATTTGTGAAAGCTTCTTCAAATCTAGCATTTGTAAACAGTTCTCGTTCATTGCAATGTTGCCCCAAGGAATAATATTTAGTACCAACATCACTTACATCACAGATTCTATTCAACAATGCATCATTAAATTCGAAATCTATTTGAGATACTCTAGATGAATACCACTGATTAACATTTTCTCCTTCATATTCTATTCTTTCTTCTTTCAGATTTGCATAGAATTCATACACAAGAGAAGGATAATATTCTTCATCAACAGTCAATAGATTGCTCCAGCCAATATCACCAAATAAAGATAGGACATTACCCATATTGGTGAGCTTCTCAAAATCAACTTTGTTTCCAGCAATGATTTTCCTTGAATTCTTGTTCCAATCTTCAAATTTTGATGCAGCCTTAATTGAAACGAACTTATCCACACCAGATGATGATTGAGGAACCCTAATTCTTCGTGGTTCATGATGAGTTTGTCCTCCTTCACTGGCCTTTGCCTTTCCTTTTCCTTTTACAACATTGGCTCCTTTTGTTCTCGCCATTTTGATATTTTAACAGAGAAGCAGTGAGTTTTGAGAGGTATCTAGGGTTAGGAATTAAAAAATCTAAGTGTTTTGATGTGAAAATAGTGAAATCACAGAGGTATTTATGTTTGGACGCTTGTGGGTAGAGAGAAATTTTGAAAAAGGAGAGAGTTCGGATGATAAAATGTGTGAATAACGGCTAGTCAGTTTCTTAAAAACCTCTGTAACCGCAAAGTACGGACGACCAAACTTTTTGGTATTCGTCCGAACATGCGTCCGAACTTCTCTGTTTCTCCAGTTTCAGAAAGTTCGGACGTCCGAACTTTCTCTCAAGCGTCTGAACATGCGTCCGAACTTTTCTGTCCAGAAAATTCTGTCAAAGTTTGGATTTCCATTTTCACTCAATGCATCCAAATTTTTCCTGCTTTTGTCACACTTAAACAAACATATTAGTAATTGAATTTTGCAATTCCTAAAAGCCTTCTTAAATAACTAAACCTTTCCTCAGCCAAAGGCTTTGTGAATATACCAGCAATTTGATCATTTGTATTTATATATTCTAAACATATATCATTTTTAGCAACATGATCACGAATGAAATGATGTTTTATTTCTATATGCTTAGTCCTAGAATGTTGAATGGGATTTATGCTTAGATTGATAGCACTAGTATTATCACACAATATAGGTACACAATCAAATTTAAGACCATAATCAAGTAAGGTGTGCTGTATCCATAACAATTGTGCATAACAACTACCTGCAGCTTTATATATGATCAATGGAGCTTGACTAAGTGGGGCTCCAGTTCTTTATATATGATCAATGGAGAGCGAACGGGATGAATTGGGTTGGTCTTCCCCTAATCCTAATCTCTATGGACTAGGGAAGAAAGGAAATAGTTATGGAATCAAAACAGGTCTCGAGGAATTTTCAACAAGAAGGATTGGAGACCTAACCTAGGGACCAGCCCCAATGCTGCAGTCTAGCAGTGCACCCTCATAAGGCGATCCCCTAATTGAGTTTTCAAGAGAAAATTGCCGAACCCCTTTATTTATATTGATTGACAGAGAGCAAAGAACTAACCGGTGTTAGCAGTGTTTCCGGTTTTGCCCACTTCTCACTGGACATGCCAGAGCTTCTGCAGTGGATAAAGACACACATGCTTGCTTTTTACTAAACCAAGATACAAGAAAACTACCAAGAAATTGACAATGACCACTTGTACTTTTACTTTCAATTTTGCATCCAACATAATCAGCATCAGAGTATCCAATAAGTTCAAATGATGAAGTTTTTGAAAACCAAAGACCATAGTCATGTGTATCAATCAAATACCGAAAAATACGTTTGACAGAAATTAGATGAGATTCTTTAGGACATGATTGGAATCTAGCACACAAGCATACATCAAACATAATATCTGGTCTACTAGCAGTGAGATAGAGTAAACTTCCAATCATACCTCTATACAGTTTTTCATCAATGTTTTTACCTTTCTCATCTTTGTCAAGTTTAGTTGATGAACTCATTGGGGTACCTATTCCTTTTGCTTGATCCATTCCAAATCTTTTTAGTAGCTCCTTGGTATACTTTGCTTGATTGATGAAGACTCCATCCTTGACTTGTTTAATTTGTAGCCCAAGGAAGAAATTTAATTCTCCCATCATACTCATCTCAAATTCATTTTGCATAGATTCGGCAAATCTTCACAAAGAGATGTATTAGTAGCACCAAATATAATATCATCAACATAAATTTGCACAAGTAAGATATCATTTTTAGACGATGTTTTTATGAAAAGAGTTGTGTCAACTTTTCCTTTTGTAAAGCCTTTTGAAAGAAGAAAACCACTCAATCTTTCATACCAAGCTCTTGGGGCTTGTTTCAATCCATATAAAGCTTTGGTTAATTTATAAACATGATTTGGAAATTTTTCATGAATAAAACCAGGAGGTTGTTCTACATAAACTTCTTCTTCAATAACACCATTTAGAAAAGCACTTTTGACATCCATTTGAAATAGTTTAAAACCTTTAAAACAAGCAAAAGCCAAAAGCATTCTTATAGACTCTAATCTGGCCACTGGAGCAAAAGTTTCATCATAGTCAATGCATTCTTCTTGATTAAAGCCTTGAGCAACAAGTCTAGCTTTATTTCTAATAACTTCTCCTAGTTCATTTAACTTATTTCTAAAAACCCACTTTGTACCAATAACAGAATGATTATGAGGTCTAGGAACAAGAGTCCAAACATTATTTCTCTCAAATTGATTTAACTCTTCTTCCATAGCAATAATCCAGAAATTATCACACAATGCATCATCAATACTTTTTGGTTCAATATGAGATAGAAGGGCAAAATTATCAATAAAGTACCGCCTTGTTTTAACTCCTTGGGAGACATCACCAATGATTGCTCTTTAGGATGACCTCTTGCATATATGATATCCTTTGAAAGTTCTTGATTACTGCTTGATTGACCATCTTGTTTTTGCTCCATTATTTCTTCTTCTTTGGCATGATCTTCCATTGTGGGTACTTGGTGTGGAGTTTGATTTTCAACCATTGAGGAGCCTGCATCATCTTCATTTCTTCTTTGAAGATAAATGTTGGATTCATCAAAGGTTACATGAATAGATTCTTCAACACACAATGTCCTTTTATTATAGACTCTATATGCCTTTTTATTTGATGAATAACCAAGAAATATTCCTTCATCTGATTTTCTATCAAACTTACCAAGATAGTTACTAGTGTTTAAGATGAAGCACTTACAACCAAAAACTTTAAAGTAGACAATTGATGGAGTTTTATCAAATAGAAGTTCAAAAGGTGTTTTTCTTATAAAAGGTCTTAGCAAAACTCTATTCATGACATAACAAGCTGTATTTACAACTTCAGCTCAAAAATATTTAGGTAGTGAATTTTCACAAAGCATTGATCTAGCCATTTCTTGCAAGGTTATGTTTTTCCTCTCAACAACACCATTTTGTTGAGGTGTTTTGGCAGCTGAAAAATTATGAGTGATTCCATACTCATCACAAAATTTTGTAAAATCTTGATTACAGAATTCTCTTCCATTATCATTTCTAATAGAAATTAGTTTGCAATCAAGAGAATTTTGAACCTTTTTGAAAAGTTTTGAAAATTCATAAAACGTTTCATCTTTTTGTGCTAAGAAAATTACCCATGTAAATCTTGAAAAATCATCAATAATCACATAAGTATAGCTTTTACCACCAAGACTAGTAGTCCTCATAGGTCCAAATAAATCCATGTGAACTAGTTCAAGAGGTTTTGAGGTAGAAACCATTTTCTTTGGTTTAAAAGATGTTTTTGATTGTTTTCCATATTGACAAGCATCACAAAGATGAGTTTTGTCAAAATGCAATTTTGGTAATCCTCTAACTAACTCTTGTGTAGAAAGTTTGTTCAATAAATCCATGCTTACATGTCCTAATCTTCTATGCCATAAAAATCTATCATTGTCATGAATGGCAAGACATTTAATATCATTAGTAATAAGCTCATCAAGATACAACACATATACCAACTCTTTTAGCAACAAAAATAGTTTTGTTACTTGCATTGTCAAGAATAGTACAAGTATCACATTTAAACTCTACTTTGCATCCATTGTCACATAATTGACTAATACTAAGTAAATTATACTTTAAACCTTCAATAAGTAAAACTTGCTTGATAAGAGGGAAAGAACCTTTACCAATGTTACCTATTCCAAGTACTTTCCCTTTCTTCTTATCTCCAAATGTGACAAAACCTTCACTTGTAGTTTGGAGCTCACTAACAAGTGATGCATTTCCAGTCATATGCCTTGAGCAGCCACTGTCAAGGAACCATTTTGTGGCACTTGATCTTGAGGCAAATTGTACCTACACCAAATTAGAAAGAGTGATTTTTGGCACCCATATCTTTTTGGGTCCAAGGGGGTTAGTAAAAGTTCCTTTGATTTTCCAAATGGTATTAACACCATTTTCTATCTTTCTTTTTATAAAACATCTAGAAACCTTGTGTCCACGTTTACCACAATATGTGCAACAAATATATGACCTAGAATGAGAAAATTCTTTAACAAAAGACATTTTCTATTTTGGAGCAAAACAATCATGTGTAAAACCAAGACCGTATTTTACAAATGAAGATCTTTGATAACCTAGTAATTTATTTAAGTTTTCTTTTCCATTTGTAAATTTCTCAATGCATAAAGTTAGATCATTTATCTTCCTTTTTAAAAGCTCATGATCTTTTATCATTAATTCAAGAGAAATAATTCTTGTACAAAACTTTTTGTTTTCAAAAGATATGCTTTGTATGGTTGTATTCAAAACTTCTTTTTCAATGGTAAGACAACTAATGGTTTCAAGAAGTTTATCATTTTCAACACGTAATTTTGAATTTTCATTTGATAAATCATTGATTTTGAATTTCATTTATTTATTTCTTTTTGAAGTCTTTTTCAATTCTTCATATAGTTCTATAATCAAATCACTAGAATCAATATCATCATCACATACATTTGAAATGAAAGGTGAAGATTGTACCTCATCATCAATGGCCATAAAGCATATGTTGGCCTTTTCTTCACTGTCATTCTCACTCTCTTGTTGATCCCACGTTCCAGCTAATCATTTACCTTTCTTGATAGATTTCTTTCTGTTTTTGCTGTCTCTTTCCCTTTCTAACACTTTAGGACAGTCAGTAACAAGATGTTCTGTGCTTTTGCATTCAAAGCATTGTGGTTTGTAGGATGAGGATTGTCAATCCTTTTTGACTGGTTTTCTTCCTTTCTTGAGGAATTCCTTTTTGTAGAATCTTTTGAACTTCCTTACTGCCATTGCAATCTCTTCTTCTCCACTGTTTCCTCCTTCTTCTTCACTTGAAGACTGTTCTTGTTCACTCAAGTGATTTGAGGACTTGAGTACAACTCCTTTTCTTCCTTTTTCTTCATCCTCCTTATCATTTAGCCGTTTCATCTTCATTTCATGAGTCAGTAGATATCCAATGAGCTCTTCGAGTGGAAGAGTCTTCAAGTCCTTGGATTCCTCAATAGCAAGTGACTTAGGCTGCCAAGATTTTGGTAGAGCATCTAAAATCTTTCTGTTTTGCTCTCCCATTGTATAACTTTTACCATAAGCTTTCAAGCCATTAAAAATGTTAGTAAATCTTGTAAACATATCACTAACATTTTCACCTTGTTTCCTGGTAAACAGTTCATAATCTCTAACAAGCATGGCAAGTTTAGATTCTTTAACTTGATTAGTACCTTCATGTGTAATTTGGAGTAATCTCCACATGTCATGGGCAGAATCACATCCACTAACTCTATTGTATTCAGTAACATCTAAAGCACAATTTAATATATTCATGGCCTGATAATTTAAAGTCATTTTCTTAGAATCATGCTAATCAAATTCATCAGTGGACTTGGGTTCTGAGGTTATTCCATCAGCTCTCATTTTCATTGGGACATAAGGACCTTTCTCTATTATATTCCACAAATCAAAATTGATAGAACAAATATAAATTTTAACTCTAGATTTCCAGAAAGTGTAATTTGTTCCATCAAACAAAGGTGGTCTATTTGTGGAGGATCCTTCTTGGTAAGGTAGATTTGACATATTAGCCATACGATCTTTGTCTTCTAAGTTGCAAAACCACACAAAGAAGTTCTAGCTCTGATACCAATTGAAATACCTAAGAGGGGGGGGGGGGTGAATTAGGTATTTGGCTAATTATCGCAAAATTAAACCTTTTATGCTTTTAAACCAATAACAAATTTTATAGGCAAAATAGAGACAATTTAAAGAAAAGCGATGAAGAAGGCAATAGCAAAGAACTCAAGCAATTTATAATGGTTCGATCCTCAAGATCTACGTCCACTACCTTAAGCTTACACTTAAGAATTTCAAACACTCTACTATTAGCTCAGGTTTACAGATTATAATAGAGGCTCACCACACTATGGTTTTACACTCACAACCTATACTAGTAACTTTTACAATGCAAGGCTCACCAAACTCAATGGTTTTATATCTTAAACAACCTTGAATCACAACTTCAAGGATCACCCTTATCTAAAGGATTTTATGTTATCAAGATAACCTTACTAGAGCTAATAGAACAACACAAATTGATAGATAAAGAAGAGTGTGTAGATGTTACCACTTGTTGGTAGATGTTTACACAAAGTTGTACCTTCACACTTTGATGCCTTTTGAATAGTCAATTGAATGCACAAGATAAGAGAGCTTTGAAGTTTGCTAAAAGCTTTTGGAATACTTGGAGTTCATAAAGATTCAAGAGTTACAAAAATTCTGAAGTTTATAGCTTTTATAGATGTGAAAAATTAAATGCAACAGCTATAAAATGGCTAGTAACAGTGAAGTTCGAACGTCCAAACTTTCTGTTGTGCGTCCGAACTTACGTCCAAATTTTACTGTGCCAAACTGTCTGGAAAAGTTCGAACGTCCGAACTTTTCCTCATGCGTCCGAACTTGCTTCCGAACTTCTCTGGAAAAATAGTGACCATGCTATTAGAGAAATTTTGGACGTCCGAACTTTACTCCATGCGTCCGAACTTGCGTCCGAACTTCTCTGGAAACACAGTAACCATTTCCAGAGTTTGGACGTCCAAACTTGCATCCAAACTTTTCAAATTCAATCAAATCATCTGAAAGTCATTGTTGTTATCATTGAAAACCATTTGCAAGAATGGACACATCATTTTGGCACTTTTAAACACAAAAACAGTTACAAAAACACTTTGATTATACAAGATCTTTTCAAGTTCATTTGAGATTTCAAAAATATACTTGTTATCACAAAGTTTGTTGAAAACCATTTCAAAATAAGTTTTGTGCTCTCTCATGCATTCAAATGAAACCAAGACATAAAAGTGTAGAGTTTACATAAGAATGTACCTATTTTAATAATTCTACACTCTAAGTCTTCAATGCCTTCAATCATTTTGAACATACTCTTCAAATCTTCAATCACATTTGGGATATTGAGTTGTTCTTGCATTTTAGCTTCAAGGCAATAAGACTTCATGCTTCTCAAGTCATCAATCCTATCACACAATCATACAAACACATTAGTTCTCATCAATATTTGTCATTATTCAAAACTAATCATAATTACATGATTTGCCCTTAGGGCTAACAATACCCTCTCCAAACAGGCTGTCATGGTTGCTGCTCCTTCACCGCGGGTTTACCAACCAAAAACAAAAAGTTGATTTATCGAATTAGTTGTAGAAAAGGGTGCTTAATATATGCAGAAACAGTTAAAAGACAATGACTTTTCCATTGGAATTACTGATGATCAATTTTTTTGAAGCCATCATTGTTGATTGGAGAAAATATATGATTATTTGTGGGAAAATCTAGAAGGAATAAGAAAAGTAACAACAGAATATGAGGAGATATTTGAGATATTATTAACCATCAACATACACAAATTACAATCATAAACTATTTTATTTATAGAGCTACAACTAACAGATAAAAATTAGAAAGTAGGAACTAACACCTAACTCTTATAAGTTTACAACTTACTTTACTAACTCTACAAACTCCTAAAGATTGGATAAAACTGCAACAAACTCATGCACCTCTTACAGACATAGTCAAAAATTGACTTAGTCATCTAACAATAGCCGATTAGCATAGCTGACAAAGCATAGTTGACAATAACTAACTAGTATAGTCAATTATAGACACAACATAGTCGACATATTCTTAATATTTCTCCCTCTTAAACTGAAAGCTTTCAAACTTCAGTTTAATAAGATGCACAAACCCCAAGCAAACTTTTTAACCTCTGGAACAAAGACAACTTCAATGGCTTCATCATTATGTTAGCAATTTGATCTTGACTTCTGCAAAAGAAAAGATCAATTATTCCACCTTTCGTGAGTTCACTTATAAAATGATTTCTCACATCTATGTGCTTGCTTCTTCCATGTAGAATGAGATCTTTGGAGAGTTGAATTACAGAATTGTTATCACAATAAATTGTAGTGCTTGAAATCCAACGTTTCAAGTAATTTCCTCAACCAAATTGCTTGACATGCACAAGCTGTTGTAGTTACATATTCAGCTTCGGTAGTCAACAATGTAACAATAGGTTGCTTTTTAGATTACCATGAAATAGCTCTTGAACCAAGCATGAAAACATAACCAGAAGTGATCTTCCTGTCATCTTGATCTCCTGCATACTATTTGTGAAGCTAAATAAATCTGACTCTTCACATTTCTTATAGAACAACCTCTAATTATTAGTTCATTACAAGTAGCACAAAATTCTTTTGCAGCTAAAAGATGAATATTCTTTAGACTATCCATGTATCTGCCTATAAGACTTACATCATGCATTATGTCAGGTCTTGTTGTAGTTAAATACATTAAGCTTCCAAAAATTTTCTTGTACAATTGATTATCGACTGTAATGATACTTATATCGATGATATTGATATGGCACATGTGAATATGACCAATTCTTTTAAATATCCAGAGAGAGTTTTTTAAAGTTGAGAATGTTGATAAAATTTTTTCAAACTATTGAATAATTTCTTTTTTATTTTCTATCATTTTGTGATTATTATTGGAAAGTTTTATCACTATATATTTATATTATAGTATTTGTATATTATTTAATTTGTTTTGGATTTAAGAATGGTGAATATACGATTTATCTAAACAATATTGATAGTTCATTTAGACAAATTTGAAATATATGTCCAAAGGATTAATGGTAGTACAGAGCTTTTGAAAAACTAGTTAATCAAGAACTCTAGAAGAGTTAATTGATTAAAAGCTCCAGAAGAGCAAGTGACTCTTGATCATAATGGTTAATTTTTGTAATGCATCATTTTCGATATAGTCTCGTGAAAACTATTGAGTCGTGATGATATTCTCATTATAATCAAGGCACTGGATGAATAGACTTTTGAGACCTATACATTACTACTATGAACCAGAATATATGTAAATTCTAAATACTACTATCACTCTATTCTATTTTATATTGTGTAGAATTTATGAAATGGAGATGCAATATTGAGTAAACTTGAAGTTTACTAATTTAAATAATTTATTAGTTGGCATGACTAGTTGGACCATCCTGGATCATTAAAATACAAATATTGATTAGGAATTTGTAAAAATATTATGGAACTAGAAGTTTCCTAATATGACAAATTTCTATGTGATATTTGTTTTGCCTTATTTGAATGTTACTAATATTACCTGGGGTTGAATGTGTTATTTTGAGGTGAATATGGAGAAATTATTAGTTAATGCATATACATAATAGTCATATGTATATTATTGATTTTTACAGCATGTAGTTTGCAATTCATTGATAACAAGCTCATATTTTACATTCTCCCAATGACACAATTTGTCCTAATGATATTGGTTGTATTGAGATAAATGTTGAATATTCTACAAAATGTTTTTGACTGTGATGTATTTCTACATATTTCGTCTTTTGCAAATGCATTATAAGTTCTCCTCATAGTAGTTGGTTTGTGGTCTGAAACCAAATGTTTCCCACTTAACATTTGAAAATGTGCTATGTATATTGCTCCACCAAAAGGTGATAAGATGGGTCCTCAAAGAGATTATTTAATATGTTGGGATTAAATCTCGAGGGAGATTCTATTTTGTTAATGTTGAATATGTTGTCCCAACATAAAAAGGAGAAAACATGATGTTCAATAAATATATTATTTTGTATCTCATCTTGATATTCTATTTTGATTTTCATAGAAGATACCTTTAACGAGAAGTTCAAAGGATAATTTTTATAGTAAGGTATATTAACTAACTAATATCCCTGAAGGAAAATCTTTGAGACACAATTGGAATATGGTAGATAAGTCAGTTCCAAGGGTATAAACTCCTTACATTTTGAAAGGAGTAGATACTTAAGATGGTCATATATGTTAAGTCGAAGATATATAACTTACAGCATAATTGTTTTCAAATATGACTGATATATTATTTCCTAAAGAAGGTACCTAAAAACTGTGACAATGATGAGATCCTAACATGATTGGAAACTATTGAAATAGAAAAAGTATCATGTCAACATCATTAATAGAATAGATTAATTCAGAATGAGAATTTTTGAATCAACGTCTTCAGACTTAAAATGATAAAGTTCACAAGTACACTTGAAGTGTACACAAATTCCCTGTAGAAAGTATACACCTGAAGTGTACATGGATATTTGCTTATAAATTGGGAACTATAAAAGTGAATATTTGTCATGAATTATGGCATATGATTCTTTATAAGACCTAGCACTAATTATGAAGAAATATATTTCTAGTGGTGGATATAATAGTACATGATAACACTTAATATATATTTATCTTTGTTATCATTTGATAAAGATACTTATATTTGAAATCTCTAATGAACTCGATATGCTTGAAGCATATAAGTGGATTGTTCTTGTAGAACATATTGAGATTGTCTTATTGAATTCTTATTAAAAAATGACCAAGTATGTACTTGTATGAGTAAATCTATATGTAGCTGTACTTGCTATATGTCTTTCTCTATCAAAAGATATTCTTATTACATGATTTGTTGATTGAAATAGTGTTTTCCACATTAGGGGGAAAATGTCATCAATTGAAAAATGATATCATTTATGATTTTCATTATCTACATGTGAGATTTTCATTATCTTGATTTATGCAAAAATATTAATGAATTAGAAGTTCATAATAATGTTTATTAGTAAAAAATTGTAAATCGATTGTTTGACTGATTTCTTTTGAATTAGTCAATATGATATTCTAGCTATAGATATTCCTATTTGGATAGATATCCCTGCAAGACAAGTGCACCTATCTTTATGATTAATACAATGGCAAGTAAATTTAAATGTCATATCCATGGGGATGGTTAAATATCATTACCCACTTTCCGCTCCATTGTTTAGCCTATGAAATTTGCTTGTGAGATAATAGCAATAATTACTAAGAATAAAAATATAACTTAACCAATAAAATGAAGTTTAGCTAAAACTTAAATTGTAAGGAAAAATTTCAATTGAGAAAGTAATACTTGAATGGAAAATCCCCATAGAATTACCTATGTGATAGAAAAGTCCCTTGGTTGATGAATTGCCTTTCTTATGTTTGATGAAATTCCTCAATTAAAACTTACTCCATCTCTAGATGAAAGTCCTCTACTCTTAGATAAATTAGTTGAAATCTTTTTCTAACCAATTCAACCCAACAATGCATTAAGATTTGTGAATTTCTAATTAGGTTTCTCTAATTACCAAGAGGATGTTGACGTTTCTATCTCTAGTCACCTAAATCATCCCCATTGTTTGTGTATGGTCTATTTCACCCTTTCTTTCTCAATTCCAAGTGCAAAAATTCTAGATTATGAATCAATTATCCACCAAATCAATTCAATCAATCAAACCCACAAACAATCCACAAGAAATTCGAACTCAATCAACCATGAAAACAATTCATTCACATAGATAAAAACTAGGGTTCATAACCATCTAGGTATTCAAGAATTTAGTTCATCAAATATTACAATTCAAAGAATATAAAGCGACAAAGAAAGAGGAAGAATTGCTCATTTTCATGGTTGAAATCTTCTCTTCTTCAAGGCTTGAAGTTCGTCACGTTGTGTTGAGAAAATTGTAGGTTTTGTCTTGAATCTTCAAGGTGGATGTTCTCCTTCTTCAAAGATTCAATCTTCTCTCCTGATTTCTCTTGCGAAGATGAATATTTGGAGGGGATTTTGTGGTTTTTCTCAAAGTTTTGCAGCCTCTCTATCCAACCCTAGCCGTCTTCCGCTTCTTGCCCTTAAAGGGTAGTTATATCCAGCCCAAAAGAGAGAAAAAAATAGCAGATAAAGGGGTTCTGCACGACACAAATAGTGCTGCTTGGTCCACACCAAGCGGTTCCGCTTGGTCCCAGTTTTGGTGTAGTGTTCTGCTGCATGATTGTGACAATACTTTTGATTCTACGTGAATTTGGAGCATGAAATTGGATGAAATTGGTCTTGACGTCTTCTTAATGATTGTAGCGTATGATCTTTGCTTTCCATAGAGCTTTGAATCACCTCCATTGGACATCTAGAACTAAAGATATGATCATTATACTAAAATGTATCAAAACTGGGACGAAACCTAGGACAGGTGAATTTGCAATAAAACCAGGGTAGCCAAACGAACTTGGACTGACATAAATGTTACCAATGTCAAACCTTCAGAATGTCCTTTATAAGTGTCTAGAAGATCAAATTTGTATTTGAAATCTGTATAGAGGTCAAAATTCTACTTGAATATTCTCTACCATGCTGTTTTGCTCTGCATTTCTCTATTTTCTTCATTGTGTAAAATCTTCTTATTTGCTTCATTCTATTCCAAATCTTCAATAAACTTACCTAAAGAAAATAAGAGATAAATGGAGTGTAAATGATGATTGAAACACTGAAATTTAACAGAAATTTAAGCTCAAAATGATCATTATATAAAGCACAAATATGGAATATCAAGCACCCATTCAAGGATTTCAACCAAAAACTTGTGTTGTTTTCAATGCCCTTATGCTTAATTTTATTACAATTTCTAACAATTTGCACAACAAACTCTATCATTTTGATTAGTACAATGGCCAGTAAATTTAAATGTCGTATCCACGGGGATGGTTAAATATCATTACCCACTTTCCGCTCTATTGTTTAGCCTATGAAATTTGCTTGTGGGATATAGAAATAATTACTAAGAATAAAAATCTTACTTAACCAATAAAATGAAGTTTAGCTAAAACTTAAATTGCAAAAGAAATTTTAAATTGAGAAAGTAATACTTAAATGGAAAATCTCTATAGAATTACCGATGTGATAGAAAAGTCCCTTGGTTGATGAATTGCCCTTCTTATGTTTGAGGACATTCCTCAATTAAAACTCACTCAATCTCTAGATGAAAGTCCTCTACTCTTAGATTAATTAGTTGAAGTCTCTTTCTAACCAATTCAACCCAAGAATGCATTAAGATCTGTGAATTTCCAATTAGATTTCTCTAATTATCAAGAAAGTGTTGAGATCCCTATCTCTAGTCACCTAAACCACTATGATTGTTTGTGTCATGACCTATTTCACCCTTCCTTTCATAATTCCAAGTGAAAATTTTCATATGATAGATCAATTGTCAACCAATTCAATTCAAACAATCAAGTCCACAAACAATCCATAATAAATTGGAATTCAACCAACCAATAAAACCAATCATTTAGGTAGATAATAACTAGGGTTCATAACCATCCAAATATTTAAGAATTTAGTTCATCAACATATTACAATTCAAAGAACATAGAGCAACAAAGAAAGAGGAAGAATTGCTCAATTTCTTGGTTCTAATCATCTCTTCTTCAAGGCTTGAAGTTCTCCAACTTGGTGGTGAGAAATTGTGTTCTTGAGCTTGAATCTTCATGATTGATTGCTCATTCTTCAAGAATTTGATCTTCTCTCTTGATTTATCTTGCAAATATTGATGAATTGGAAGAGAAACTTTTGAGTTTTTTTCTCTTTTTTTGCAACCTCCTTCCAACCCTAGTTGTTCTCTATCAATTGATCGAAAAGGGTATTTATATGCCAGCCCAAAAGAGAGAGAAAATTAGCAAGAAAAAGGATTCCGCATGACACAAAGGGCGCACCGTTTATGTCGTGGAGAAGCTTTTTTTCTGTTGTAAGCAGCGCTATTTGGTCCCAATTTTGGTGCAGTGTTCTGCTATACGACTGTGATAGTATTTTTGATTTCTAGGTGAATTTGAAGAATGAAATAGGTCTTGTCGTCTACTTAAGTTTGTAGCGTATGATCTTAGCTTTCTATAGAGCTTTGAATCACCTCAATTAGACATCTAGAGCTCACGATATGATCATTTTACCAAAATGTGTCAAAACTGGGACAAAATCCAGAACATGTGATTTTGCAACATAAGCAGGGTAGCCAAATGAACTTAGATTTACATATATTTTACCACTCTTAAAACTTCAGAATGTCTTCTATAAGTGTCTAGAAGATCACATTTACATTTGAAATCTCTATAGAGGTCAAAATCTCACTTGAAAATTCTCTACCAGACTATTTTGCTCTAAATTTCTCTATTTTCTTCATTGTGTAAAATATCATTGTTTGCTTCATTCTATTCCAAATCTTTAATAAACTCACCTAAAGAAAATAAGATATAAAGAGAGTGTAAATGGTGATTGAAACACCTAAATTTAATAGAAATTTATGCTCAAAATGATTATTATATGAAGCATAAATATGAAATATTAGATATCTCATTGAGATAGTTTATCTTGAATATTGAGAAAATTCAATTCCTGTTATGATAGATATACAAGGTATAAGTTACCTATATGATCCATACAAACCAAGTCAGCTATAGACATGTATTAATTGTAACAGCCACATCTTCAAAAAATAGAGATTCATAAGATTGATTGAGAATATGTGTGATCATATTAATATTTTATTTTATTTAAGATAAACATATATCTCTAAGAAAGAATTCTAATTTTATTGTTGGATAATAATAAATTTTGGAATATATCAAATGAGATACGATAAAGTATATTTTCATAAGATTCTTTTACTAATGAACTACAGAAGAGATTTGATATTGATGTGCAACGAATTCAATCATTTGATGATTTGACAAATCTATTCATTCAGATCTTATCAATAGTAACATTTGATTGGAAAGTATCAGTTAAGAAATCTCAAAAGATTATCTTATGAGAGAGAGTAATGATGACATAAAGAATAATGTAATCCTTTTTCTTCACTAGGTTTTTATCTCATAAGATTTTAACGAGGCATATTCTTTATGTAATGGATATCCAAGGGGGAGTGTTATGAATATATCAATTATGTGAATGTTTATTATCCCAAGTATTAATCCGTATTTGAGGTTATGGAATATGAAAGGTTATGAGTTACAATCAAAGTTGTAACATCTATTCTTTATAGATCATTATCTCCATTACCTCTATTATCTTAGAGAATAAAGAGATCGTGGAAAGTATGTTATTTAAGTTATAGAGGAGCCGACTAATGACCTATTATGAGAAAGATTACTTTCAACTCTATAAATTGAACTCTATGAAATAGTTTGTAAAAAGGATATATAGTTAAAATTCTCAATAAAATTTTAATTTTTGCATTTTTTGTGTTCTCTCTTTCTCTCTTTACTATAGTCTAAAGTTTTCTTTGTTATTTTTTTTTAGTTTCTGTGTCTATTGCGACTGAATTTCACATAATAAGATTTTTTGTGACAATTTATACAGAAAGGGAGTGCAATTTATGGGGATGTGATGATTACCCACCAACAGGGGACTGAAGTAGGTGTTGTACACGTGGCTGTTTTTGCTTCATTGGATTTGATTTTCTACAAGTGATAGAGAAAAGACTGCAGAATTTTCCAAATAATTCGATTGCAACATCTGCTTGATTAGTTGACCCAAAGTCTACTCTAGTTTAGACGGAAGAAATAAAAAAATTTCCCAAAAGTCTTCAAGCATTTATGACAGGAAGCTACCAACACAGTTTTCTTCCTTATATAGCCTCCCCTTAACACTGCAACCAGTTAGAGTTCGCAGAATATGTAGATTTTGGCTTTACCAACAATGCGTGTTTTCATTTTCTCTTTGCTGATAACTTTTGCCGCCATTCAAGCCCTTGCTGCAAGAAGAAAACTTCACCACAGAGAAACCAGTGAGTGAAATTATATATTGGTGATTTAAGGCCATTGCAATTTAGGCTTCATAGTTTGGTTATGCCATAGATTCTATACTTGTTATCTTATCAATGAGTTACAAATTGCTTGAAATCAACGACTCCAACCGCAAGTATCACTAGAAGTAGCGAAGCTATATGCATCATAAACAAACAGTGTTCTTATGCATTAATTTTCTTGATTACTATTTCAAATATTTCATCCCATGATAACTAATGAATGATACGTTGGGACCATCATCTGGTTAAGAGTGCTTTTTACAGCCAACTAAACTACCACTTCATCAACTGAACTATAATGTCAATGCTTATAATTCAACGCGTAGACAGTTGGAAAAGGGCAGATAATGTGATCCTTAACATGTTCTAGCTAATCGTCTGGAGATATCCGGTTTCTGGTACTTATCTAACACACTCGTTTTGTACTTTAGGGTTCATTAGCATCGACTGTGGCATCGAAGAAGACGCTAGTTACACCGATGAAGCCATGGATATCGAGTACATTCCGGATGCTGGGATCACTGACACTGGAATAAACATGAAAATCTCCGAGGAATATCAGAGGGCAGCTGAAAATTTCGAAAAGTTACTCACGACCGTGAGAAGTTTTCCCGAAGGGAACAACAGCTGCTACACACTGAAGCCGGAACAAGGCGCTCAAGGCAGAAAGTTTCTGATACGAGCATTTTTCATGTACGGAAACTACGATTCCAAGAATCAGCCGCCATTATTTCAACTGTTTGTGGACGTGAATGAATGGGATACTGTGAATCTCACGGATGCATCCCAAATTTATAAGCCTGAGATCGTATTTATGCCCAAGACAGATTATATACACGTTTGTCTGGTCAATATTGGCAGGGGAACCCCTTTCATTTCGGCACTGGAAGTGAGAGAGTTGGACGCAACCATCTATGAAACGCGGTTGAATGAGTCGCTAATCCTCTATGAAAGGTTTGATCTTGGTTCACAGTCTACCAACCGCTGGGAGAGGTAGGGGATCCTTTCATTTCTCCTTCGAGTAATAAAATAATCAAATTTGTTATAAGTCACTGTTTTAATTGTTAAATGCATGTCTCGGGTTTTTTGTCATTTCAAAGTAATGCATATCTTTTGGATTTGTCTTTTTGAAGTTTTTACATGTCGAAAATTTCCGTACAAAAAAAGAATCTAATTATTTTTTGTTAATTTTGGAATTCTTTTTTGAATGCTTTGTATCCACAAAAGATCAATTCCCAAAAATAACATATATATATTCAAATTATAGGAAGGACTCCTATAGATGCCACAAGTTTTAGTGTGATTGGATATAGTTTAGTTTTAAAAATTTTTTTAGTATCGTAAAAGTTAAATTATTTGTGAGAGTATATGTAGATCGCACATTTAAAATTTTTAGTTTGGTTTTGAGATGAAATGTTATCCAATCCCACCATTTTTTTGCAAAAGTTAATGAATTCAAAACAAGAATACAATAGCACGTCCAACAATTGCTTGAACTATACGAGATGAAAGTCTCATATATAGTTCTCGGAGGTGGAGTTCCTCAAGAAATAAGCTCCATCCTAAACTACTTAGGTAACCAATTTAATTTCCTTTCAAAGAAGATATAACTTTTATTATTGTTATTGTATCTTTATTCTTAAAGAAATTAATTATTACCTATATAAATTTTAAAAAGTGTCAATTATTCTCATATGTCCAAAAAGTGATGATGACATTAAAAAAGTCATAGTGAATTAACTATTGAAAAGGGTTAACCAAAATAAGCACAAGCTTATTTAGAGTCAGTTGTTGCATACTCTTAGTTTTTTCCTTGTTTTGTCACTCTATAACAATTTTTGGGTTGGCGTTATAGAAAGCCCTCATACTCTTCGTTTCACTCTCCAAATTTTCCACACTTCCATTTCGCGATTTCCATCAATCTTTGTTGACCTTCATCAGTTAGCAAGGTTAGCTCTTCTCCTCAAACTATTATTTTATTTGTGAAGCTAAACATCTTATAGTCTTTAGTCACTTTGTATCATTTTCTTCACAAAATCATTTTTTATCCCTATTTTCCGCTCTTCACTATAGCAAATTATGAATATTTTCATAGTTTATTTTATTGAACTTTGGTATTCTAGATTTTAATTTTATTTTAATTTACTAAATAATGCTCAAATTTTACGTTGAAAAACTAAACAAATGCAACTGTTTCATAAAACATCAAACTTTATTAATTTATTAGACAAGGTGGCAGAAGTACAACATAATATTAAAATTAAATAGTAATACAACTAATGCATACCAAACTAGGAGTTACCGGGCTCGATAGAGTCCATTAAGCCACAATATTTTTAATTATGACCATACATATGATAGTTGTTGCATCCTGGGAGAGAGTCCGGGTTGTGGTAATTCATGTTCATGTAGTACCTCGAGATTCACAATCGACCTCAACTATTCCTCATATTTGGAAGATAAAATGTCATATGAAACGATGCTTCTCGCCACAAAGTTTTGTTGGCTACTGGAAAAATGTTGGATTCGTAAGTCTTTTTACAGGATTTCTTAGAGTAGATGTTCAGTACCAATTCTGCACCGTTTCTTCAACATACAACCAATACATTTGAACAGGGAGCCTATAAATATGCCACTTTTCACACGTACAGGTGTGTTCCTCACATATATTGTCACCTTGTATAGGTGACTAAACATTGTATATGCATTATATTGGACCTCTTATAAGCTTCGGATTTTCTTTCATTTGCCACAAACTTATCCCATATCCTTTTGGAAAATTAGTATCTACTTTCGTGTACTTCTTCCCTGTAGTGGTTGAAGTACTGGACTATCTTGTTGAATGATAAAATCCTTGTCTGTTTAGTAACTTGATTAAAATCCTTGGTTAATTTCTTCATTCATACTATTTAATGATAAAATCCTTGATTAATTTCTTCATTCATTCTATTTAATGATAAAATCCTTGATTAATTTCTTCAAGATAATGTTTAATAACTCTGATATATTGGCAATCATGATTTCATGTCCGTAACTACCATCATGTAGCATGGTCAATCTCTTTGATGAAATAACTTTTAGCTAGTTGAATGCCTTCGGGCTCTTTCTTTTAGTTTCTTTTATCAACTGCTGAAATTTTGAAACCTTAGTTGCGGTCTCCACCTGCTACTTAAAGCTTTTCAACTGTATGTTCTTGAATTTTAAGTTAGAGTTAGCCCTTATGTGGCGTAGGCAAAATCTGTGGTAGGCTTAGGTGGTTGCCACTATTGTTTTTGGCTAATTAAATTCAGAATACCCTTATAACGATCAGAATTCAAATAAATTGGACGGTCTATGACCACAAATTCCCAAAGATAACTAAGAAACCAGTTCTAACTTGTTGAAGACTCCTCATAAACAATTGTAAATGAAAGAGGGTAAACATGATTATTGGCATTCCATTCACTTGAAATCAATAGTACTCCTTTATAAGCACCTCTCAAGTAAGTTACGACAACATGTATAACGGGGCGATAGTGCTTGAATCCTACAATTGAAGGTTTTTATGTCCAAAATAGATAGTTAAATACATTGTAAATCAGTGTGCTTGAGTGGTGGTGTAACTAGTAAACAATAGTCTCAAGTTTGCTATCTAATGTTACTTATATGTACCGTAGAAGAATAGTAAAGATTGACTTTCAATCTCTAAAAAAGAACTGAATTTTCCCATTCTGTTCAAACCAATCTTTCTTATAGTTATAATTTGTTTGAAATAAAACATGAACCTCTTCTATGATGAGCTTTACTAATGTTTCTTGATCTATCTTTAAGAGGTAGGTAAAGTGTATGGCAATTTATTAACCTAAAATGCTTTAGTGGTTGTTCTCTATCATCTAGACAAGACAATTTTGTTTCGAATTGTAGATAATTATTTGTCAAAGATCATGTAAGACCTAAGAGGGGGGTGAATTAGGTCTTTGGCTAATTATCGAAATCTTTTTTTCTTTTTGCAAATCCTTTGCCTTAATAAACGCTCTTCTTTAAATTCAAAAACTTCAAGTTATATGTGATTTGATGATTAATACTAGATTATCAAACTATAAGATCACAACCAATTAATCAAGAACTAAGCATAAATAATAATCACAAGTATGTAACCATGTAAAGCAATAAGAAAATGAACACACGATTTATAGTGGTTCGATCTCTCCAAGATCTACATCCACTACCTTGAGTCCACACTCAAGGATTTCAACCAATCCACTATATGCTCAAATTCAACAATTACACAAGAGGCTAACCACACTATGATTTTACACTCACAACCTCTTCTAGTAATTATACAAATAATACAAGGTTCACCAAACACAATGGCTTTATATCTAAAGACAACCTCAAGACTAATCTAATCCAAGGCTCACCCACACACGGGTTTTACACTACAACCTTGATTAATCTAGTCTATGGCTCACCCTTCCACAAAAGGGTTTTATGTCACAAGATAACCTTGCAAATGAGCTAGTAGAAAACACAAGTAAGATAAAAAAAGAGAGAGTGTAAGATGTTACCACTTTGTTGGTATATGATTACACAATGTTTCACCTTCACACTTTGTTGCCTTTGGAATTTTGAATTTCAATCTTTGAGCACAAGGCAATTTGAGAGCTTTTCAATTCAATTTGATGTAAAACAAGTTAGAGCATGTAAGATTTTTTAAGTTCAAAGTTCTACTAAAAAATCTGAAGTTTATGGCTTTTATAGAATTTGAAAATCAGTTCAAACGGCTACAAAACGGCTAGTAACGGCTAGTTTCAGGAAATTCGGACGACCGAATTCTGCGTCCGAATTTTTCGGACGACCGAATTTTTCCTGCTGCGTCCGAATCTTCTTCCGAATTTCTCTGGAAGAACAGTGACCATGCTGAAGGCCAAAATTCGGACGACCGAATTTTTTGGCTGCGTCCGAATCTTCTTCCGAATTTCTCTGGAAGAATAGTAGCAAACTTTTGCTACAAAATTCGGACGACCGAATTTTTGGACTGCGTCCGAATCTTGCATCCGAATTTTTCAAACTTTGTCAAAACATGTTCAAATCAATTCAAACAAGTTGGAAAACATTCTAGCCTTAAAGATAAGTCATTAAAGACCTTTTATTTACCAAAACCATTTATGAAAACTTGATAATTTAGGTAACTTCAAAACCATTGAAACCATTTAAATCAAGTTTTGTGCTCTCAATTGCAACTCATAGATTCCAAGGCTTAAGAGTGTAGGGTTTACAAAGTTTACCTATTAAGCACATGCAACCTACACTTCATGTCTTCAAAGCCTTCTAATATCTTGAACAAACTCTTCAATCTTCAATCACTTTGATATATTGGAGTTGTTCTTGCATTTTAGCTTCAAGGCAATGAGACGTCATACTTCTTAATCCAACAATCCTATCACACAACATACAAGCATATTAGTCCTCATCAATGTTTGAACCATATTTTCCTCTCTTGGCTGAAGAATATTGGTGATGGATTTGTGCTTTGACTTTGTTAAACTTCCTTCACCTCCTTCTTCTTGCTTGTTCTCTTGGGCTTTATAGGAACTTGCACCATTTAAAACCACTTGAGAAATCTTTCTCAAGTCTTCTTCCATATTCTTGACTCTATCTTCTAAACCATCAAATTTGCCAAGAATTATCAGAGCAAAAAGACTTGAAGAATTTGTCCATCTTCTTCATTTCCTCTATATGGTTGTCCAATATTTCTTGAAACACCTTGGCAACTATGGTATCACCTCTAGTGAGATTTTCATCTTCAACTTCTTTTCCTTCAATAGAGAGTGCCTCTTCAAATAGTCTTCTTTTGTGGGGTTGCTCCCCCTCACTAAATGAGTCATGCCTCCTCCCTGTCTTCATTTCCCTTGCCAATATTTCTTCTTCATCTTCTTCTTTCTCAACCTCTTCAGTTTCTTCAACCTCTTCTCTTCTTAAAAGAGTTTCTACTTTTGTTCTCCATATTCCATTCTCATCAAGAACTAACTGCATACTATTAAGAGAATCATTTATGTAGATTTCTCCACTCTTGAAAGTTTGTCCTCTTATGGGAAGTTTGACTTGGAAGTATTTGAAGATCCTTGTTAATAATCTCCCATAAGGTAAGGCTTTGTTGGCTGTTTTTCTTGCACTAATCATATGCTTCAATGCCATGAATCCAAAGTTTATGCTCAAGTAAGGCAAGCATAATTACCATATGCATATTTTCAACGGATGATTTATGTCCAAAATTAGGGATGATCATGGTGGTAATCATGTGTTCATAACCCTTCCTAATGAACCTAAATTGTCTACCATTTGTACAGGCATTCTCAATCCTTTCATGTGAGTATAACTTACTTATAAAACAATGCTCCCCGGAAGAATAATGCCTAAAGCCAACATCCTCAACATCACAAATTCTATTGAGCAGTGCATTATCAATCTCAAAAATTAACTTGTGATATTCTTGAAGAATACTACTGAATAGCTTAATTACCAATTTGCTCAACTTTGTCTTCCTTAATATTTGCATAAACTTCATAAACTAAGGAAGGTAATAGCATTCGTCAAACACAGGCAAACCAGTCCAGCTCACATCATTTAAAAATGAGAGTATATTACCCATTTTGAATAGTTTGATGACATCCACCTTGTGACTTGGATATATCTTATGATTCCTTTTTGTCCAGTCATCAAGTTTAGTAGCAGCCTCCACTGTGACAAATCTATTCAGCCATGACATGCTTTGCAAAATATGAACCTTCCTTGGTTCATTGATCACTGATCCTCCTTCTCTTTCTTTGGCTTTTCCCTTTCCTTTTCCCATGCTAGGCATCTTTGTCCTCACCTGAAGCTACAACACTTGAATACACTCATTAGTCATTGATTTTTTTTTTATTTCTAAGCTTCTTCTAAGATTGGTTAAACCTTTCTTCGGCTAATGGCGTAGTAAGAATATCATTAATTTGTTCATTAGTGCAAATATGCTTTAAACAAATATTACCCTTAGTAGAATGATCTCTAATGAGATGAAGTTTGATCTCTATATGCATTGTCCTAGTTTGTTGAATAATATGATTGTCAAATTTGTTGCATTAGTATTATCACATAACATAGCCACATATTTGAAACATAGATCATAATCACTTAGAGTATCAATAAGGTAATAGTGAATGTGTTTAATAGCAATCAAATGAAACTCTTTATGACAAGATGAAATCTAGCACACAAACACATTGCAAACATAATATTGGCTCTACTTGCAGTCAAATAGAGTTGACTACTCCTATGAAACCATTTTATTCTTGTCATGCATAGTTGATAAACTTATGGAAGTGCTTATACCTTAACATGATTCATGAAAGTGCCATTCTTGGTTTGCTTGATTTGTAGGCCAAGAAAGAAATTGAGTTTTCCTATCATGCTCATTTCTAATTTACTTTACATAAACTTGGAAAACACATCACAAAGTGAATTATTGGAAGCACCAAAAGTTGTATCATATATTTGGACAAGTTATAGATCATTGTTACATGAGGATTTTATAAAAAGGGTAGTTTCAGTTTTCCTCTTGAAAATTCTTTTGAAAGAAGAAAACTACTCAACCTTTCACACTAAATTGTAAAAGCTGGTTTTAAACCATTCAAAACTTAGTATAGTTTGAAAATATGGTTAGGAAACTTTTCATGAGTAAAACCAGGTGATTGGTCCACATAAACCACTTCCTTAATAAAACCATTTAGAAAAGCACTTTTTGACATTCATTTGAAATAACTTAAAGCAAGTACAAGTCAAAAGCATTCTTATGGACTCAAGTCTAGCATTCGGAACAAAGGTTTCATATCATAATCAATTTCCTCTTCTTGATTGAATCCTTAGGCAACAAGTCTAACCTTGTTTCTAACAACTTCTCCGGATTCAATAAGTTTATTTCTAAAAACCATTTTAGTTCCAATAATAGAATGATCTTGAGATTTAGGAATATCCAAAATATTGTATCTTTCAAATTTATTTAATTCCTCTTGCATAGCAATAATCCAAAAATCATCACACAAGGCATCATCAATACTTTTAGGCTCATATGAAATAAAAAAATAAAGTTATTGATAAAATACCGCTTTATTTTTACTCCTTGAGAAATATCACCAATGATTTGCTCCTTAGGGTGGCCTCTTGGATATCTTATGTTCTTTGAGAGCTTTTGGTCACCACTAGGTTGGTTATCTTGTTCTTGCTTAATCATCTCTTCCTCATTGGTATGATTCTCCAAAATTGGTGCTTGAAGATGAGTTTGATAGTCATTCATTGATGTACCTACATCATCTTCATCTCTTCTTTCCAAGCAATTGTAAGATTCATCAAAACAAACATGAATGGTTTCCTCATCATGTAAGGTTCTTTTTATTGTAAATTCTATATGCCTTTTCGTAAGAAAAATAGCTAAGATATATCAATATCCATTTTTCTACCAAATTTAAGTAAGTTGTCACAATAATTTAAGATAAGACATTTATAACCAAACATTTTAAAATATGTAACTTGAGGCATTCTATAAAAAAGAAATCAGAAGATGTTTTTCTTCAAAATGATCTTAAAAGAATTCTATTTATCATAGTATGTGGTGTTTAAGGCTCTGGCCCAAAAATATTTTTGAAGAAGCATTTTCACAAAGCATAGACCTAGCCAATTTCTGCAAAGTTCAAGTTTTCCTTTCAATAACACCATTTTGTTGTGGGGTTTTTGCAATTGAAACAATTATATGAAATTCAATTTTCAAAGCAAATTTTGTAAAGACTTGGTTGCAAAATTTTCCCATTGTCACTTCTAATGAAAATCAATTTGCACTTAAGGGAGGTTTGAATATTTTTGAATAGTTTTAAAATCTTATGAAACACTTTATCTTTGTGAGCAAAGAATAATGCTAAAGTGAATATTGAGAAATCATCAACTACTAGTAATGCATACTTTAAGTCCTCAATACTAGAGTTCCTCATAAGTCCAAATCAATTTATATGAACAAGCTCAAGATGTTTTGAGGTCGAAAAACATTTTCATGGGTTTGAAATATTCTTTTGCTTGTTTTCCCTATTGACAAGTATCTCAAAGATAATTTTCTCAACACATATTTTTAGCAATCCTCCAACTAGATCTTGAGAGAAAAATTTGTTCAACAAATCCATGCTTACGTGACCTAATTTTCTATGCCAAGAGAATCCATCATTATCATAAGCTACAAGACATTCAAGCTTATCAAGATAAAACACATAATAAAACATTTTGCAAGTAATTGATCAAAATCACAAAATGTCATATTGTCAAACAAGTTCAGCGTCCGAACTTATGGTCTACATCCAAACTTCAAGTCCGAACATTTTGTGAAGTTTCATAAAGATGTTTTTGTCCAAGCAAATGCATAGATATTCAATCATAGCTAATTTAATCATTTTATCATGACATATAATCAATTTTAAGAACATATCAACCATGAATTCAATTCCACATTATCAATGTTACATAATCAACTTCATAAAAGCAATTGACAAGTTATGGTTGGCAAAATTTCAAATCTAAACAAAAAGGATTCTCAACTGAAATTTTACATGTTGGCATTTAACTTCTTATTCATTGTCACACAATTGACTAATGCTAAGCAAGTTACAGTTCAAATCAGCAATAAGCAACATTTGTTTAAAGAGAGGAACATTTACCAACATTGGTTACTCCAAGAATTCTTCCTTTCTTCTTGTTTCAAAAAACAAATCCTTCATCGGTTGCTTTGACCTTGATTATGAATGAGATGTTGTCTGTTATTCTTTAAGCCAACATCATCAATGTACCGCTTAGTGGTGCTTGAGTTTGAATTAAAGTGTACCTGCAATAAAGGAGAGGAAGTATCCTTTGGTACCCATACTTTCTTGGGTCCGTGAGGGTTAGGAATAATTCCCTTAACTCTCCAAATGGTTTTTACACCATTCTCTACTTTTCTTTTAACATAGCATTTGGTGACTTTATGTCCATGTTTTCCACAATAAGTACAACAAGTATGATGCATGGAAGTAGAAGTAGCTCTAACAAAGAAGTTGTTATATTTAGGCACATTATTTACATAATTATAACCAAGACCATTTTTGACAGGAGGAGATCTTTGAGCTCCAAAAATTTTATCAAGATTGTCCCTTCCTTTTGTAAATTTTTCTATACATAATGTAAGTTCATCAACCTTCTTTTTCAAAATCTCATGATCAACAAGCATTCTTTCAAGAGACAGAATCCTTTCACAAAGAATCTTATTTTCAAGGGACATGTTTTGTAAAGAGACATTTAAAACTTCTTTTTCAATATTCAAGCATTCAATAGAATCAAGGAGCTTTTTATTTTCACAAAACAATTTTGAATTCTCATTCAATAAATCATTAATTTTGGTTTTCATTTCCTTATTCCTTTTTGAAGCCTTCTTTAATTCTGCATACATCTCAACAAGTAATTCACTAGGATCATCAATATCATCAACATCATCATCACAAAAAGTAGAGGTAGAAGGAGTGGATTGTACCTCATCATTTATTGACATAAAACACATATTGGCTCTTTCCTCATGTGTTGCTTGAAGAAGTCTCCACATGTCGTGAGCGGTGTCACATTCACTCACTCTATTGTATTCATTCACGCCCAATGCACAACTCAAGATATTCATTGCTTGGTAGTTTAAGGTTATCTTTCTTGAGTCGTTCTCATCAATTTCCTCCATAGACTTTTGTTCCCTTGTAATTCCATCAGCTTTTATTCTCATAGGAACATAGGGACCTTTCTCAATGATACTCCACAAATCAAAGTTAATAGAACAAATAAAAATTCTAATTCTAGATTTCCAAAATGTAAAATTAGAACCATCAAACAAAGGAGGTCTATTTGTAGAGGAACCTTCCATATAAGGCAAATTTGATAAACTAGCCATAGAATCTTTACTTCTAGGTTGTTAGACCTTAAAAAGAAGACCTTGCTCTGATACCAATTGTAAGACCTAAGAGGGGGGTGAATTAGGTCTTTGGCTAATTATCGAAATCTTTTTTTCATTTTGCAAATCCTTTGCCTTAATAAACGCTCTTCTTTAAATTCAAAAACTTCAAGTTATATGTGATTTGATGATTAATACTAGATTATCAAACTATAAGACCACAACCAATTAATCAAGAACTAAGCATAAATAATAATCACAAGTATGTAACCAAGTAAAGCAATAAGAAAATGAACACACGATTTATAGTGGTTCGATCTCTCCAAGATCTACATCCACTACCTTGAGTCCACACTCAAGGATTTCAACCAATCCACTATATGCTCAAATTCAACAATTACACAAGAGGCTAACCACACTATGATTTTACACTCACAACCTCTTCTAGTAATTATACAAATAATACAAGGTTCACCAAACACAATGGCTTTATATCTAAAGACAACCTCAAGACTAATCTAATCCAAGGCTCACCCACACACGGGTTTTACACTACAACCTTGATTAATCTAGTCTATGGCTCACCCTTCCACAAAAGGGTTTTATGTCACAAGATAACCTTGCAAATGAGCTAGTAGAAAACACAAGTAAGATAAAAAAAGAGAGAGTGTAAGATGTTACCACTTTGTTGGTATATGATTACACAATGTTTCACCTTCACACTTTGTTGCCTTTGGAATTTTGAATTTCAATCTTTGAGCACAAGGCAATTTGAGAGCTTTTCAATTCAATTTGATGTAAAACAAGTTAGAGCATGTAAGATTTTTTAAGTTCAAAGTTCTACTAAAAAATCTGAAGTTTATGGCTTTTATAGAATTTGAAAATCAGTTCAAACGGCTACAAAACGGCTAGTAACGGCTAGTTTCAGGAAATTCGGACGACCGAATTCTGCGTCCGAATTTTTCGGACGACCGAATTTTTTCTGCTGCGTCCGAATCTTCTTCCGAATTTCTCTAGAAGAACAGTGACCATGCTGAAGGCCAAAATTCGGACGACCGAATTTTTTGGCTGCTTCCTAATCTTCTTCCGAATTTCTCTGGAAGAATAGTAGCAAACTTTTGCTACAAAATTCGGACGACCGAATTTTTGGACTACGTCCGAATCTTGCATCCGAATTTTTCAAACTTTGTCAAAACATGTTCAAATGAATTCAAACAAGTTGGAAAACATTCTAGCCTTAAAGATAAGTCATTAAAGACCTTTTATTTACCAAAACCATTTATGAAAACTTGATAATTTAGGTAACTTCAAAACCATTGAAACCATTTAAATCAAGTTTTGTGCTCTCAATTGCAACTCATAGATTCCAAGGCTTAAGAGTGTAGGGTTTACAAAGTTTACCTATTAAGCACATGCAACCTACACTTCATGTCTTCAAAGCCTTCTAATATCTTGAACAAACTCTTCAATCTTCAATCACTTTGATATATTGGAGTTGTTCTTGCATTTTAGCTTCATGGCAATGAGACGTCATACTTCTTAATCCAACAATCCTATCACACAACATACAAGCATATTAGTCCTCATCAATGTTTGTCATTAATCAAAACTAATCATAACTACATGATTTGCCCTTAGGGCTAACAGATCATGTGTAGCCTTTTTTATTGTGCGTATGTACCATAAGGGCATATTTTCATCAGTTATATGTAAGCTGTAAAAATCCACTAGTCTGACTTGCTCTTAACAATCTTGTACATGCATCTCGGTTGTGTTTTGTTGTATATGCCCATATACTTAATTTTATTTCAATCTCTAACAATTTGAACACAAACACTAGGCAAGCGCACCTATCGTTATGAGTAGTATAGTGGCAAGTAAATTCAAATGTCGTATCTACGGGGATGGTCAATTACCATTACTCACTTTTCACACTATTGTTTAGCCTAATAAATTTTTGTTTATGAAAATGGTGAAAATAGCTGCTAGAAAAAAAATCTAACTTAACTAATTAAACTAGCTTAACTAATTTTTGTTTGCAAGAGAGAATTCAATTGAGAAAATAATACTTGAATGGTTAATCCCCCTAGAATTACATATGTGATAGAAAAGTCCCTTAGTTGATGAATTGCCTGTCTTATGTTTGATGAAATTCCTCAATTAAAACTCACTCTATCTTTAGATGAAAGTTTTCTACTCTTAGATTAATTAGTTGAAATCTCTTTCTAAACAACTCAACCCAAGAATGCATTAAGAATTGTGAATTTCCAATTAGATTTCTCTAGTTACCAAGAAGATGTTGAGGTTTCTATCTCTAGTCACCTAAATCATCCCCATTGTTTGTGTATGGTCTATTTCACCCTTCCATTCTCAATTCCAAGTGAAAATTTCCAGATTATGAATCAATTATCAATCATCCTTCCTTTCTCAATTCCAAGCGAAAAAATTTAAGATTATACATCAATTATCCAACAAATCAATTCAACCATTCAAACTCACAAACAATCCACAAGAAATTTGAATTCAATCAACCAAGGGAAACAATTCATTCACATAGATAAAATCCAGCGGTCATACCCATCCAAGTATTCAAAAGTTTAGCTCATCAACATATTACAATTCAAAGAACATAAAGCAACAAAGAAAGAGGGAGAATTGCTCATTTTCATGGTAGAAATCTTCTCTTCTTTAAGCTTTCCACAAAGATCATCGGACATCTATAACTCAAGATATGATCGTTATATAAAAATATGTCAAAACTGGGACACAATGCAGGACAGGTGAGTTTGTAGCATAGGCAGGGTGGCCACATGAACTTGGATTGGCATAAATTGTACAATTATGAAAACTTTAGAATGTCCTCTATAGATTTATAGAAGATCACTTTTACATTTAAAATCTCTATAGAGCTCAAAATCCTGCTTGAAAATTCTCTACCAATCTGTTTTGCTCTGCATTTCTCTGTTTTTTGTCTTTATTGTGTAAAATCTCATTGTTTGCTTCATTCAATTCCAAATCTTCAATAAAATCACATAAAACAAATAATATATAAAGGGAGTGTAAATGGTGATTAAAACACCAAAATTTAACAGAAATGTAAGCTCAAGATGATCATTATATAAAGCACAAATATGGAATATCAATCCCATGTTCATTGACCATTTTCGAACGACATATAGCCTCTTCTTTGTCCTGAAATTTCATGTCTCGTTAAAGTTCCTCTGTTGATTCGTTCTAGTCATCTATTTGCACTACCTAGTCATCTACCTAGTTGTCTATTTGTACTCCTGATTTTATATCTTGGAAGCATTCGTATGCTCGACGATCAACTAATGTGCTGGTACTGGAGCTATTGTTGATGTTGGGAATTGATAAATAGGAAAGTGGCATAGCCATGATGGTATGTCTTCTTTATTGTCAGAACCCCCTAATTCAACATTTTTGAAACATTTGACTTAGGATCACCTTTAATATTTGACGTAGAACCTAATAGGCCTGCCATTGCTGCTCCATATAGTATTGGTTACTTTGATGCCACAGGCTCGATTACTGGTGTGATGTTGTGTTGTACTAGTGACTGTGGCTTTTGTCTCGGGGGTCTAGGAGACCTTCTCATCTAACATTCATTGCTATAGTTTTAATGTTGGTATGTGTCATACAATCATTCTACATAATCATTAACACCCAACATAAGCTCAGATTGAGATTGAATCGGTTAGAAATTTAACAATATGTGCACTCCAACTCGACTAAACTACGACTGAATATCCCACAACAGTTCCATTTCATCATCCCTATTCAGGCCGACCGCACGCTAAAACATACAATTCCATTCAGGCTAGTAATACGGCCACTGCATTGCCATGCATACACACTACTTAGATGGATTAAGTCCCCAAAAGGTAAAGATCTTCTCGACAATTCGAAGTGCGGGACTCTCAACTTAAGAATCCAACTCTTTTGGGTTGTTTTGGCGTAGAAAATAAGTCTACTTTTTTCAGTTTTAATTTCACTATTCAAAAACAAAAAGATTATTAAGTGGTTCTTTAAGGACATTTTATATGCTTTAATAAATGTGGTTTGTGACGGCAGAAAATTGAATAGTGTTGATGTTGCTTTGGGCTGTTGGTTTCTAAAGATGGCTTCTATATAGTGAGGAGTATAGGCCTACATATAAAGTGACTACACTTCTATCCAAAATATCATGGTGGTTACACGAATGAAATGACAAAAGTTGATTGATTAGTCTTTCCTTCAAACCAACATGACAAAAATGACTCGATACATATAAACAATTTTTTGCACAACATGCAATCACAAGCAGAAAGGATATACAAAGTTTTAGGATATTGAACAACATGAGAAAAAGAATTGGTTCAGATAGGTCTAATAAGTCTTTAAACTTGATTAGCGTTTTCAAAACTCCTAGAAGATAAAGAAGCTCAATTCCAACCTATGTAACATGTGATTTCTTTTGCAAAGTACCTTTGAAAATGAAAAGTAATACAATCATAACAAAGTACAAAATTCAAAGAAAAGGAAAAACATTATACATGAACCAGTGGACCAAACAAGTACATTGGACACTTGGTGATAAGAAATCTAAACTTTTCTAAATTTTGCAAAACTAATTCAAATTCAATCAAATCAAGTTTTAAAGCATTTGAAACATAAGATAAAGAGTTTGAATAACTATTTACTAAAAAGACTATTACCAAAAGCTTTGTTTTTCAAAAATCATGAAATTGCTCAGGCTAAAAAATGAAGTTTAGGCTAGAGTTATAAGTTTGTTGCTTGAAGGTGCAATTCAAAGATTCCAAATGCAAAAAAGTGTAGGATATACAAGGTATACCTATTGAGTAACCAATGCCCTGCACTATTGGATCTTCAAAACCTTCAATAACTTGACATCCACTTCAATCTTTAAGTGTTTAGTCTCTCACTTGGGTTGTCCTTGTTTCTGTTTAGCTTTAAGGTAATGAGATCAATTTGTTTCTTTAATCCATAAATCCTATCACACAATAATTAGTCAAATTAGCCTACATCAATATTTGTCATTAATTAAAGCATCAAGATTTTCCCTTGGGCCAACACATAGGATGGTTAATTAAAAAATAGATTAGTAAATATACTCTAACCAATATCATAGAAGTAGATCTATTAGTAATGTATCCCTCAATCACTACCCATTGATGCAAAGGATTTTATATTAGTATGCATATGTGTGCGCGATACCACTTCATGTAGTCCGGCCGAGCAATAGGGATGTGTATCGTCGACACCCCGTCAGTGATCTGATCTCACTGCCTCGTAAGCTAGCTAGGTAAATGCCACTCAACTATCTCAAACCAAACTAGTGGAACCTTAGCTTGTCAAACATCATCAACTAGAAAGTCTCTAGTAGCATAAGGCAACCAGATAAACTGCACATAAATCAACTAAATATAGTTAGGAAAGATACATATAAAACTTAATAACAAAATATGATATACCATGAATGAAAAGCTTTGGAGTGGATAAATGCACCTCTTGTGCATACATGGCATCTAACTAATTTTGGTAGATGAGTAGGACTTGTACACGAGGCACTAGTCTATAGACCACAACAACAAAAGATACTCTGACGCCCACAATTGAACAAGGGTGACAAGATTGTGTATTTTACATGCATTCCTCAAAAGACATCAAGGAGGCACTGGTATAAGTATACCAATACTCTATTGCCCTTACTATATGACCCGATACTATCCAAATCCTCCAAGAAGTAGAGATAACGTAATGTTATTCTATTATTTAAATGATCGGAGAACAAGTAACCTCTCAGGAGAATAAACAGAAGTCTATGGATCAAATACAATCCTATTATGTTCACTGATCACCAAGGGGCGCCTTAATAAATGCCTTAAGAGACTCCTTTTATATCTTGTTTCTCACAAAGCCGAGAAGCCTCTTGATGATCTCAATCCACTCATATGGAGCCTCACTATGCTTTAAGTGAAAAAAAATAGGTCTCCAAATGCTAGCGCTTGACTAATAATGTGATAATGGTGGGCAACAGATTTAAACCTAACTAGAGCTAATGCTCCAAATCTAGCTCTGTCTATCAAGTTATAAACTTTTGCTGGAGCCTATGCATCGCAAAAAATAAGATAAAAAATGCGTACCTCATAGACCCTCTAAAGTCTCTCTATAATCTTCCCAAATTAATTCTAACTAGTGCTTTGACTATCTACTCAGTAAACTTGCAGTCCAATGGACCGAGATGAACCCCTGCAGGTATTCTATTTGCATCCATCTATAATTCACGACATACAGATCAGTGTTACAAATTATGGTTTGGCTTGAACCAAGGATTAGGGTCTAGGTTTTGAGATTTAGAGTTTAGGTTTTTAGGGTGTAGGGTTAGGGTTAGGGTTAGGATTAGGGTTACATTTATTTAGGGTAAGGGCTGGGGTTAGCCTTTGGTTTTCAGTTAAGAAATTGGGTTTAGGGTTTAGGGTTACAGTTTCAATTTAGTGTTTAGGGTTTCTGCAAGTCCCAAACAATATCTAAGAGGGAGGTAAATTGGACTTCATAAAAAATTAATCAACTTAGAGTAAAATTAAATGTACAAAAATAGTAGGTTAGTTAAACAAAAGTTAAAGTCCAATTTGAATATCAAACTATTTTTCCCACCTTTAGCTAATCACAAAGTGGTATTAGCAACGAAAAAAAAATTTAAAGTTAACAATACATTTATTCACAAAAACCGAGTCACGGAAAAATAAAAATTCAAAGTTACCACAACATATATTCACAAAGTCGAGCTACAACAAAATAAATATATACTTTACTTAGCGTAAAATAAATAAATAAAAATATATTAAAATAACATAACTTAAAATGTCAAGATTTTGTGGTCCTCAACCCCCATAAGTAAGCTAGAAATCTCACTTCAAGCGAAAAGTATAAACCTATGCTACTCCACCCTTGGTTCTATCTCGGCAATCGCAGGACCTAACATAGAATTACATAGTAACAAACAAATTTAATGTCACTCTAAAATACTCAAATATTGACATATATGCATAATACATGAATGAATGCATGATTAATATTATAGAACTAATAATTATTAAATTTTATAAAATTGTTTTAAAATAGGAACTAACCATTTTAGCTTTGTTGGGCATAAAGTTAACTTTCCATTATTTTGAAAGATACACGGATGTAAATAACCAAGCTAATCATTGCAAGAATAAAATAGCTTTAAAAAGTTATTAAGTTAAGCTTTTCCGATAGATAGTTTGAAAGACAATGTTGCGATATTGTATGAATGACAATGTCAACATACCTTTCAATTGCGTAGAAAGTATACTTTGAACTTAAGCATTCTTGCACAAAATATATTCGTCATATAAAATGTTTGATTAGATTCCTCAAAAGATAGGGAGAAAAATTGTCTTCATCATTACGCTTGATAGACAAAAGTAGTAAATAAAAAGAATTAAAAATGATTTTTTATATGTTCTCTTAAATGTTTAAAACTAAGGAAAAATGAAAAAACAAACCAATTTCAAGAAAAATATATGTACTTCATTATTAGTGTTTTCACCTGATATTTTTGACAATATCTAATTATTTGATGCCACCTGCTTCCCAAATAATGGTGGAAAAGGAAACTTTTCAGTGATCCACACGTTCTAGTTTAGCTTGCTTTATTCCATTTTTAGCTTGTTATGTAGAATTTTAAAATATTTGGGCAAATTGAGAAGAAAATTCAACAACAGAAGGATGCAGTCCGGAGTATTCTTCTTCTTATTATTATGTAAAAATGTAGAACATCTTGGTGCCTTTTAACATATACTGGGGACACTACCCCCAACCCCCCCCCTCCCCCCAAAAAAAAGAAAAAGGAAAAAACAACAAGAAGAAAGAAAAACAAACCACAGAAAATGGAAAATTGGAAAATGTTGATTTTCAAGGGACTTGGATATTGCAACACGCTGAAAAGGAAAATCAAATAGGAGAGAAAAACTCTAGCAGGTGATTCTTAAGATTATTTAATGCATTACTTTTCCATTAACATGGCATCTATATATCTTATGCCATGTAATGATACTTGTATAATTTATTATATACAATGACAACATTCACACCCCTTATATAAGTGTCCATGTGCTTATGTGTACAAGAAATATAGCATGACTGTTGCATTTAACGGGAATTCCATGTGTGGCAATCCACACTCTTTTTTAATGCTAACATTTATCCATATGAAAATGAGATTCATTTTCTTCTGTATGTGAATTTGATTATACTGGTACTTGATGCAGATACGAAGATGATTTTTATGATCGAATCTGGAGACCTTGGTCCTTTGACAAGTGGGAAAACATCAGAGCAAAATATGTGAATGAGAAATTTAGTGATAATGAATATAAACCTTCAGCTACGGTCATGGGGACCGCTGTTAAGCCTATCAATGGAAGTTACTTGGGATTCTCTGTCAAAAGTAATGCTAGTGAAACATATTATGTGTACATGTATTTTCTTGAAGTTGAGGATCCTCCAGAGAACCAAACAAGAAAGTTTACCATATATCTCAACAATGCTCCTTGGCCTGAACCCCAAACAATAGCCCCAGATAACTCTCCAATAACTATACACAACCCATCCTTCAATGGAGGCGTAGATTCCTTGAACTTCTCAATCAGCACGACAGAGGATTCCACACTTCCACCCATTCAGAATGCTATTGAGTATTACATAGTAAAAGATTTTCAACGATCACCAATGGAAAAACTAAATGGTATGTACTCTCTCTCTTAAAAAATAATACATAAATGGTATGCTTTCTCTCAAAATTAACTTTTTATCTTTCCCTGTATTTTTTTATTTGAACTTTTCTGTTTATTAAAAGAAAAAAGAACAGATGAACTACTGTTTCTAATTTTATTCTCTAATTATGGAAATCTTTTACTTCTAATATGTCCTTTGGGAAATTCAACAGTTGACGCAATGATCGACATTAAGCACTACTATGGAATAAAGAAAAATTGGCAGGGAGATCCATGTGTACCGGAGGATTTCAGTTGGGATGGTGTAGAATGTAGCAAAAGTTACCAGGGTCAAATACAAATCATCTCCTTGTGAGTGTCTACAAGAATCTTGTTTACTCTCTGCATTTCTTGAATCGGTTTCTACTTTGTTGTCCAATAATGGGAATTGAATTGAATGCAGAAACCTTGCATCCAGTGGATTGGCAAACCAAATCGTCGCATCATTTAACCTAGGTTCTTTGAAGAGTTTGTAAGTTTTCTTTCGCAAACCCCCTCAATTTCAGATCTCCTTTCATTTCTATTCTGGATGGAATGGTATTCCACAAGCACGTATATATCTAACTAGACCAATAGAGAATACTTGAAGAACATTTGAAATTTCAATAACTGAATTTTGCTGTGTAAGATTGACCGGTTGTAAAGCTGGAGCGATCCCAAAACCTCAAGGTTGGGATGGGCAAGATGATGAACACCAAGTCATTTGTGTAGGCATTTTTACAAAATATTATAAATTTCAAAGAAAGTAGATATTGTATTAACAGAAGCTGTTCTTGAATTATGATTTCAAAATGAAAAATGCATTTTTCATATGCTGCTAAAGTCAACAAAAACTAGAGAGAGGGGGAGAGAATTTAATAAACATTGGATAAATTCAGTAAGTAATGTAGTTATAATTGTCCTTGCAGTTGACCAAGTGATACAAGATGTTGTAAATGAGTGATAATAAAGTTATTCAGTTTATGTGAAATGCAACCATTGTGGCTTTTTACCTATTAAAAAGGGTCAAAAGAAAAGGATAATAATAAATAGAGCTACTATGCCCAAGAACTTCACTAAATGCACCACATGAAATTATTTTGTTGGAAGTTCCTCTATTTGCAATGCACTCAGTGCTATTCTCATTTTCAGAGATCATTTATCATGCTAAACTGCAACCTCCATCTACATAGATTCATAAATTATCTCCAGTTTCTGATGAAAAGACACATAAACTGTAATTTGCCCTATAGAAGGGAACATTTTGGAAAATAAAAATAAAAATAAAAATGATATGGGAACACAGATTACCTGAAATAATATTTTACCTTAATTTCTAGTGCATTTCGCTCTTCTTGTAGGATAACGATGGAAACACAAAAGTTGGATTGGAGAATGTTGGAGTTGTCCCATGTTCCCCAAACTTCACATTAGTGTGATATTGTCTGTTTTGGACTAAACTCTCACGGATTTGTTTTTTAGTATCTTCCAAAAGGCCTCACACTAATGAAGTTATCTTGAATTTTATATTTAGACAACTCTTCCATCAATGTTTTCATATGGGACTTGGTTTGCATTCCAACAGAGAAAACTTTTGTTTCCTGTTATACTATAATAGCATATTAAATAAAAACATATATTTTCTGGAAAGTTATTAATGGTGTTAACTATGCTTCCTATTCTTTCAGGGACTTATCAAACAATAATTTAGTAGGGACAATTCCAGATTTTTTCGCTGAAATGGACTCATTGACAACTCTGTGAGATATTACATCTTATTAATGGTTTTACGGATTTGATTCGTCTTTTTTGGCTTTGAGATCAATACTTTTCTTGTTGATCTTACAGGAACTTATCTGGAAACAAGCTCAATGGTTTAGTTCCTCCTGCTCTCCTTGAGAAATCCAAGAATGGATCGCTTGTATTGAGGTTGTCAACTTTCCAAAACCATAGATTTCGACTTCTGGATATTTAAGTTTCAGTACCAGATGCATACATTTACCAGACAATCATATTGAGTGTTCTATTTTGTTTTAGCATTGATGAGAATCCGGATCTCTGCTTATCTGGGGCATGCACGAAGAAGAAGAAGAAGAAGGCAATTATTGTTGTCACAGTATTGAGTGTGTTATGTCTCCTGCTCTTAGTGACTATGGCAATCATTTTCAAACGCAAAAGGAAAACTCGAGGTGTGCTCTTATATGTGGTGTGTTTTTAACTGCAGTGTCATTGATATACAATCACAATTTAAAAGAAACATTTTCTACTTTTACTTGCGCATTTTCTTTATTTACGATTCTCATTACCATTTTAGATCTATGGAGATATCAAGGGGGAGAAAAGAAGTAAAGAAGAATGGATTTACAGTTAATATAATTAGTCAAAAGCTTTCTATTATTCTCCCCACAAACAGCAACGAAATGATACTCGTATTCCTGAAATCTCCAATTTTACTATTGAAATCATAAACGGATACTTACTGTTCTTTAAAATGTTGCAGATTTTTCTGATGCACATAAGAAAGACAAGTCAATCAAGTCGAGAAGTCAAACATTCACATATTCTGAGGTGGTATCCATTACCAACAACTTTCAAACTATCATAGGGAGAGGAGGATCTGGAGTAGTTTATCTTGGATGTTTGCAAGATGGCTCCAGAGTTGCTGTCAAAGTGCTTTCTCCATCTAACTATGGCTCAAAACAGTTTCAGACTGAGGTAAGTTAAGTGAGCTGGATTTTCATATTATTCAAATAACAAGTCCAATTACAGTGTCGCTGCTTTGACTGAGATTGATTCCCGCTGCAGGTACAACTCTTGATGAGAATATACCATGGAAACTTGACTTGTTTTGCAGGATATTGTAATGAAGGAACAAATTTGGCTCTCATCTATGAGTATATGCCTGGTGGGAATTTGCAGGAACAACTGTCAGGTACTTCAATCTCAAGGTTACCAGTTTCTTAAAGTAATAAAGTTTGAGCGCTATTTGAAATTCATTATTCAACTCATTAATGAAATAGCGCATAAGAATTTAAGGTACTTTGCCAACATAAATTGGTGATTCGAATTTAATTTGACGCTCATGATATTTCTATTTCAATTTTTTCTACGCAGCAGAAGGTTTGAAGGTTATCCGTCTAATATGACTATTTATTATTTGTCTGGGCATGCACAGATAAAAGTTCCACGACCTTGAGTTGGAAAGAGAGAGTTCAAATTGCATTAGATGCTGCCCAAGGTATAGTCCTTTTTCTCTTGGTCCAAATTACTTTTCCTGGCTTCTATGTCTCTTTATAGAGCTAAGTATTGAGCTTCTCAGGCTTAGAGTATTTACACAATGGTTGTAAGCCTCCAATAATCCATAGAGATTTGAAAAGTTCCAACATATTGCTAAACGAAAAGTTGCAAGCCAAGATTGCTGATTTTGGAATATCTCGTACTTTTGCTTCTGAAAGTGACACCCATATAACTACTGCAGTAGCTGGAACGCACGGTTACCTTGATCCAGAGTAAGCTTTTAAATGTTTCATCCAGCTACTTCTCCTTGTTAATATTCTTTTGTCACAAGCAAGGGCATTAGGTCTACCTTTTTTATTAGGTTTACAACATGTGAATTCATCACTTGACATTGTATGATTGTGACCTAAAATTGTGCGTGTTAAACATTACAAAAATTTCTTATTCACTGCGGTTCTGGCATGCAGGTACCCCACAACCTACAGGTTGAATGAGAAAAGTGATGTGTATAGCTTCGGGATTGTTTTGTTGGAGCTAATCACTGGGCAACACGTGTTCATAAAAGATTCTGGAATGATCTACATAGTCGAATGGGTTAAGGAAAAACTTGAAAGGGCAGAAATTCAAGAAATTGTAGATCCAAGACTACGTGGACAATTCAATATCAACTCAGCATGGAAGGTATTAGAGATCGCAGTGGCATGTACTTCGACTGCTGTCCGGAGACTGAATACAGGTCAGATAATAGTGGAACTAAAGCAGGCTTTAGCACTGGAATTGTTTGATGAGAGAGACTCCGGTACGCAAATTGAAATCGGAAGATTGAGGACGGAAATGAGTGACATTGTGCCGGAAATGGTTCCCACTGCTAGATAGTTCAGAAGATTCTGATTCTATATCCTTGTGATCATGTTTAAATGTATATGTATTCCCTTTGAGCATTATGTCTAACTCTGTAAGTCTCTCATTTGCTTCCTTTTACTCCTTTGGATTGAATAATAGTGGCTACCTGTTATGTGACGTTATTGAAAGAAGATTGCGAAGGGATGGTTGTTTGATTGGCATCTTACCCTGGGAATGGGCATTTGCTCCCAAATTGGTTTTAAATAGAGACCTTCCCCCAGACAAAGTTTTTATCTCTTTTAAATATAAGATTTTGAGGGTCAATTATCCCAAAAAATAAATGGAAAGAAGATTTTTGGATGGAATTGGATAAAGTTTGGATTTGAGATTTTTCGTCTTAAGTTTTATAAAAGTGAATTGTCTGTGAGAAAATTAATAGAACTCAAAATAAAAATTTTGCATTAGATTCGCAATGTAAAAAATTGTTGAATTGCACAAATTATGTAAAGATGATGCGAGTAACATTTCCTTTCCAAATTAAACTCTCAAATTTTAATATATAAAATAAAATATTTACTTTATTAAAATAATTTTATTTTTTTTAACTGAAATTTTACTACTATTCTTTCTAATTCGACTCTCTTACTAAAAAAAGAAATCTTCTTCATTCGAAAAAGCTAAACTCTATAAACACATAATTTCATTACTAACCACCTTAACTTCCTTCAATTAAAAAATCAGACTTTACTAAAATATGACCTCACTATTAAATTCCTTAATTAATAAGAATAAGGTAGTACTCTTAATCTTATTAAAATCAAATATTTTTCTAAATTTTTATGTCAAGTCAACAATAAGACATCCGATTTTTATATGAAGGAAGCACTAATTAAATAAGTTAAATGGATAAATTCACAGCAGTAAAGTTGCTTGAGAAACAGCACATTCCTGCCCATGACCATATCATTTCCGCCACATTGACTTTAAAACTAGAGGAACAATCTGAAAGAAAAATAGAAAACGAAGATTAAGAAGCATACTATTACAATTCCCTTTTCTCTCGTAAAGGTTGATGGACCAACAATGAATTCAAGTGCCTCCAATATTTTTGTAAAAGCATCAACAAAATACACTTTAACAAGAACAACACACTTAAAATATGAACTCTATAAATATGTTAGTGTTTGAAGAACTTCCTCAAGATATAGCTTGTGCTTTCATTGTTATTTTGCTTTGCTCAAAGCTTGATTATATAGATCTTCATATGCACTATAAGCCTCTTGCTCAATTAGAAAGCTACTCTTAAAATATAGCATGCAAACTCTTGATTGTAGCTTAGTTTTTATAATTGATCTTCAATGAAAGATATGCCATAAAATTAACCAAATTTTCAATCTCCATTGTTCAGGATTTCTAAAACATTGTCCTTCCTATAATAGAGTTTTGCATAAATAATGACAACTTCCATTTTAACTCCAGGGACGCCATATTGCCATAACAAGCTCACCCTTTGATATTGTTTGGTGAAAAACCTCCAATCGTGTGCTTTATTGAGTATTTCCAACATGCATAGCTTGACAACGCACATTTCAGCATCAATGCACCATGTTGAATAGAATTAGAATATTTGCAACAGAATTTCGTAAGAAATATAGTGATAAAATAAGATATAATCGTTTAACACTCATGGACAATAAAGCAACAGTAACCAAACTATGTGGCAAGGCAAATAGCAAAGGAAATAAATTGTTCAGCAAATAAACATCATCAATTTCATCAGAAGTAACTTTGCAGAAATCCAAAAATCCAACTTTGACAGAAATTCCAAAAAGTCTCCCTTCTTTAGAGATGGAACTTGGGATGAGAGGGACCCTAGTTCCCAGTAACGGCCCTATCTTCCCCTGCTTGTCCCTCGTCCCAGCCCGTCCTCCGCCAAATGAATCCCCGTTCTTGGCCCAGCAGGGGAAATGAGAATCCTCGCCCCCACCCGTCGCCAATTTTTCTTAGTTCACTTTTTTTCTGTTTTTTCATTTTTCTTATGTAGATATTTTCTTTTATTTTTTTCTAGTGGAAGCTCTTTTTATTTCTTAATTTTCTTTTATATTGTTTAATATTTATTATAAGAAGCAGTTGAATTTTCTTTTGTATTGTTCGTAAGATTGCTAAAAAAAGTTCAACATTTTTTAGCAATCTTACGAACAATACAAAAGAAAATTTAACTGTGCTAAAAAACGTTGAAATTTTTTTTCGGTACTTAACATGAAAAAACTGAAAAATTTTCAGTAATTATCTTTTTAATGTGAGTAATATTTCATTAGAAAATTGAATTTTTTAAAAAGTGCAAATATATACTCTAATTATATAAACACAAGTTATATGTATGAATTATGAATAATTTAACATATATCGGGAAATTAAATAATTAATTTTCATATATTATTTAATAGTTGGCACATGACAATGGGAGACTATGCACGACCTTCTTTGTCAAGGGCAGAGTCAAACATTGCTCAGTCAAGGGTTAAAGTCAACAATTTTGAGATCAAGCCGAATATTATCCAAATGGTTCTACAATTAGTGCAATTCAATGGTTTACCGGAATGCCAACTTCTTGGAGATATGTGATACTTTCGAGATTAATGGGGCTTTTGAAGATGTCATCCGCCTTCGGCTATTTCTATTTTCACTGAGGGATCGAGCCAAGTCATAGTTGAAATTGTTTTCACCGAGCTCTATTACTACACAAAATGATCTCGCCGAGAAGATCCTCGCTAAATATTTCCCTCTGGCAAGGACGACAATGCTAAGGAATGACATCTTCTCATTTTAACAAATGGAGAGTGAACATTTATATGTTTCTTGGAAGAAATGGAATGAGCTCTTGAGAAAATGTTCACATCATGGTTTAGATTTGGGGCTTCAAATGCAAATATTCTATCCCCTTCAAGCAACTCTGATGTTTCTTCGAAAGGGACTACAAGTTTGAAGACACCAAAAGAGTTATAAGATCTCATTAAAAACATTTCCATAAACAACTGCCAATGGAGGAATCCTAGACCAAAATCAAAGGATAGTAGAGTATACAATGTAGATATGATGACAGCTTTGGAGGCTAAGTTTGATGCCCTAAACCTCCCATGTGATGATAGCTTGTGACTTTTGCAGAGGTGGTCATCCAAATCATGAGTGCCAAACCATAGGAACTTCCAATGGATCATGTGAATTATCTCGGAGGGGGAAAGCAACCCAACAATCCCTAGAGTAATACATATAATTCGGGTTCGCAAAATCATCCAAATTGCTCATAGAGTAGTCAAGGGCAATAAAGACCGATGCATCCTCCCGACTTCCATGCTTCATCAAGTTCCTGAGCCCAAGCATCCTTTCCTTACTAACATCAACATCTTCCGCCTCCTCAACAACAGGTGAAGTCCTCGAAGATTTAATGGCAAAATTCGTAGCAGCTATCAAAACCCAATTCAAACTCAAGAGACGTGCTTTTAAGGTATTGAAGCATCTCTAAGGAACCAAGAGGCCTCTATTCACAATTTGGAAAATCAAATAGGTCAATTGGCAAAGCTCATCCAGAAAAACAAATGGAAAGTCTATCTGGTAGTACAGAGACCAATTCGAAGAGCATGTGAATATGGTGACTTTGGGAAGTGGAAATAAATTGAATGTTTTGGAGTGCAAGGTGAAGTCCCAAGGTATGGGGGAAGGTGGAAATCAAGTTGAAGAAACGGTTCTTGAAAAGAAGGAAGAACATAAGAAGAAGGTAGTTTCGGAGTACAAGCATAGAATTCCATATCTTGTGGCATTTCTAAGGCAAGGAAAGGATGATCAACTCAGTAAATTTCTCTTTTTTATGTTTATGTCCTTTTATTTATTTTCTTGCTATGCTTTTCTACTTATTTCTTTAGTTTACTTGTCCTATTTCCTTTTATGTTTCTATGTTATCATTTTTTATTCATCTCTCTCCTAACATTGCGGACAATGTTGTCTTAAGTGTGGGGGAGTTTGAAGTAGTATAGTTTATTTTCATGATTTTTGGTAGATTTTTCTTCTTCTCATTTTTGGAATCTTCAAGATGTTGCATGACTTTTATGTTTAATCTTTCCTTGTAAGAGGAATTATTATGCAAGAATTCTAAAGGTCATAACTAGTACCTTAAACTTAAATTGAGTAATCAACTCTTGTATTCATTGCTTGTATAGAATTTGTCTTTTAAGTACATTCCTTGTTCCTTTTGTTGCGATGATTATGGAGTTAAATCTTGTGCTATTGGTGTAGAATTCAACAAAAATTTTGTCCTAGAACCCGCATTAACTTGCATTGACGCGAAATGAGTAACCAACCTTAGTTTGATCTTGAAATGATGATAATAGGGCATCTTTGTCCCGATTGAGTTTTTCTAGCCTTAGTACATGAATTTTGTAATTTCTATTTTTCATTTTCCTCCTTTCAAATTTTAAACTCTACTTTTTATATGTAACATTTCTTTGCGAGAGCTAAATAATTGCATTTGGGCCTTTAAGTTGGCAATGAGTAATGTGGAGGTTGGTATAAAAGGAAAAAGGGAAGATGATAGAAAATAGGATTTATGGGTAGAATATATATATATATATATATATATATATATATATATATATATATATATATATATATATATATATATATGTATGTATATATTGCTTTGAAGGCATACCACATTTCTTGATGCCTTTATTATTTTCATTGTTATTATTGTGAATTTTGTCATGATTGAGGTATAAACTTGTGGGTTGACAAAGATGGGTGATGATGGAAAAGTTGTGGGTTGAACCATGATTTGTGCAAGTTGTTGAATTTAAAGTAAGAGGATTTTGTAGATGATGCAAATTTGTGGTTGGATGTATGGGAATGGTGACATTCCTTTGCAGCTAAAAAGGGGTTATTACTTTTGTTTTATCTCTCATTCCCATTCTCTTTGGCTCTCATTTCTTTGGCATTGAATTCCTTACCTTTCGTTTAGTGCTCTTAACTTTCCCTTAGCCTAAAGTTACAAACTTGAAAGTCCTACCTAATGTTATATATTAGCCTAAGACTTAGACAAATATATAAGAGAGATATCAAGGATGGAAGAAGAGGTAGGAATGTACTGAATGGAAAAGAGAAGAGGGAGGGATAATCTAAGTTGATTTAAGAGATACAACACACTCTTATTTCACTTTAGGGCTGTGGTATCCATTATACACGAAATTCTTCACAAATTAAGTGTATAATTAGACTCCTAATACTCACTCTTAAGTAGCCAGCTAAAGAGATATAAATTAGGAAATAGATTGAACAAGTATCACACTTTATTCAAAGAGTATTACACAAGGTTAAGCTTCAAAAAAAAATGATCCCTAAAAACCAGAAACTTGAGGCTTATATAGGCCTTACAATACATATTTTATGCTCATAATGAAGTAAAAACAAAGGAAAAATACATGGGTGGAGAGAGGGCCCCGTCCCACACACATATTATGCAACACACTCATTACTTAGGAATAAAAATATGATTTTGTCCTCAATCCTATAGCTTTCTATTTGGGTGAATTTGACCAAGGGTATGGGTAATTTTCAAAAGGGGTTTGGGTAGGTAGGATTATTTTTGACAATGAGGTAAATAAAGTAGTCAAAAGTTGCCTAGGTGGAATATAGCAATGGGACAGAGATAACTTTTGACAATGAGGTAAAGAAAGTAGTCAAAAGTTGCCTAGGATGGAATATAGCAATGGGACAAAGTGAAGGGATAACTTTTGACAATGAGGTAAAGAAAGTAGTCAAAAGTTGCCTAGGATGGAATAAGGATTTTCTCTCTTTTGGATGTGGAATTTCGTCCATGGGCCTTAATGGGCTAGAAAAGACTTTATTCATGGATTATTTTTGAAAGAAATTAAGGTTGAAGTGTTGTGGGCTTAGTTGGGTTAGGACCAAGAGAGGGTTTGGGCCAACAGGGTAATCATATGGGCTTTAAATGTTTTGGGGTGAAGGAATTCAATCCAAAATGGATCATAGCATTTGGACATGAGGGACTTGACTTCCTTTAACTCTTGAGGTGTGAGAGTGGACTGTGTTGGATCGGATTGTGTTGGATCACCCCGGGATATATCATTCTCCCCATCTTCAAAAGAGTTTGACCTCAAACTCGGAATATCTTCCAAATCATAGTATGGACTTAAGTTGCTAACATGAAATGTAGCAGAAATTCCATAATCTCCAGGAAGGTCAATCTTGTAGGTATTGTCATTGACTTTGTTGAGAACCTCAAATGGACCATCAGCTCGGGGAAGCAACTTTGATTTGCGTTTGGTTGGAAAATGCTCTTTGCGAAGGTGTATCCATACAAGGTCTCCAGGTTTGAAATTGATGCCTCGTCTTGTCTTGTTGATGCGTGTGCTCACACGCTCATTTTCCTTCTCGATCTTCTCTCGAACGGTATTGTGTAGATCCTGAATTTCCTTTGCTCTCTTTTCTCCTTCCCAACTGAACTTTGTTTGGGCTGTGATTGGTTCAAGCTCCAAGGGTGTGAGTGGGTTGGTTCCATAGACAATCATGAAGGGTGAGAATCCAGTAGTTTTGCTCGGGTTCGATTGTAAGCAAATTCGACATGTGGTAATAGATCCTCCCATTGCCGGATGTTCTTCTTGACTAGGACTCATAGAAGAGTTCCTAAAGTTCTATTGGTCACTTCCGTTTGACGATCTGTTTGGGGGTGACTCGAAGTGCTGAAATTCAACTTGGTTCCCATCTTACGCCATAGTGTTAGCCAAAAATGGATAAGAAAATTGCTATCGTGATCTAAAACGATGCTCCTCGGGATGCCATATAGCTTAACAATATCACTAATGTATAAGTTTGCAATTTGTGAAGCATCATAGGTAGTTTGACACGCCACAAAATGTGCCATCTTCGAAAAGCGATCTACCACAACCATGATAGAATCTTTGCTACGTTGTGTTCTTGGTAGACCGGTAATGAAATCGAGGCTTACATCCTCCCATGGATAGCGGGGAGAGGCATGTGTAAACCTTGGGCTAAGGAATGACTTTTAGCCATTTGACAAGTTTCACATCTCTTGATGAAGTGCTCCACATCTCCATCCATTTTTGGCCAAAAGTAGTGCTCCTTGAGTAGCATGTTCGTCTTCTCTATACCAAAGTGACCAGCTAGTGCTCCTCCGTGGACTTCATCAATCAAGGTTTCACGAATATTGCACTTTGGAATGCAGAGTTTGTTTCTCCGAAACAAATATCCATCTTTGACAAGATAATCTCCAAATGGACTTTTAAGACATTTAGCATATATGTCTTTGAAATCTTCGTCTTTTGGGTAGAGTTCCTGCACAAATTCAAAGCCAACAATCGTGGAACTAAGTACCGTTAGTAATAAATGCCTCCGGGATAAGGAATCAGCACCTTTGTTCAGGGTTCCATTTTTGTGTCGGAGGGTGAAGGTAAAGGTTTGGATGTATTCTACCCATTTGGCATGTCGGGGACGAAGCTTGTGTTGGCCTTGAAGGTATTTTAATGCTTCATGGTCAGAATGTAATATGAACTCCTTGCTTATCAAGTAATAACGCAAATGTTCAAGGGAGCGAACAAGAGCATAAAACTCTTTGTCATAAGTGGAGTATTGTCTTCGGGTGTCATTGAGCTTCTCACTAAAGTAAGACACCGGGTGACCTTCTTGTGAAAGGACAGCCCCGATTCCGACACCGGACGCATCATATTCTACTTCAAATAACTTGTCAATACTTGGTAAGACTAACACGGGAGCATGTGTTAATCGTTGCTTGATGGTTTCAAATGCTCCTTGGGCCTTCTCATTCCACTCGAACTTCTGATTTTTGGTCAAATCCGTGAGTGGTGCTGTGATGGTGCTAAAGTCCTTCACAAATCTTCGATAAAACGAGGCCAATCCATGGAAACTCCTTACTTGCTGCAATGAGGTTGGTGTGGGCCAATCTCAGACTGCTTGGATCTTCTTTTCGTCCACTTGAATTCCTTGGCTAGACACAATGTAGCCTAAGAACTCGATTTGGGCAGCAAAAAATTGACTTTTCTCCAAATTGCCATACAGTTTCTCTTCATCTAACCTTTGTAGAACTAAGATTAAATGGTTCACATGCTCACCTTCATTCTTGCTATAGATCAGAATGTCGTCAAAGTAGACTACGACAAAATGACCTATAAATGGTTTAAGGACTTGGTTCATGAGTCTCATGAATGTGCTTGGTGCATTGGTCAACCCAAATGGCATAACTAGCCATTCATAGAGCCCGAACTTTGTCTTGAATGCAGTTTTCCACTCGTCTCCTTCATGGATTCTGATTTGGTGATAACCGCTATGAAGATCAATCTTTGAGAACACCTCTGAACCATGCAGCTCATCTAACATATCTTCAAGGCAGGGAATGGGATACCGGTACTTGATAGTGATCTTGTTAATAGACTGACTATCACAACACATTCTCCACGTGCCATTCTTTTTCGGAACCAAAAGTGTCGGGACAGCACATGGGCTCAAACTCTCTCTAATGAATCCTTTGGCTAGCAGTCCATCTACTTGCCTTTGGATTTCCTTGGTTTCTTCTGGGTTCATCCTATATGCTGGTTTGTTTGGTAAGGTGGCTCCGGGTAAAAGATCAATCTTGTGTTGGATGTCACGTTTAGGTGGTAAGCCATGTGGGACATCTTCGGGAAATACATGGGCAAAACGTTTGAGGATAGGTTCAGCCATAGGATGACAAGGGAAGTTTAGGGATTCGGATTCATGTATGTCAAGTGGGATCAACTCTTTGAAGGATTCATGTTCATGGTATTCGGCTTGTAAAAGGGTAGAAAGTGAGGTTGGGTTGTTTTCTTTAGAGGGTGAAATGGTTTGAGGTGGTAAGGAAGTAAGGGAGATCTTCTTTTTGTTCATGAGAAAAGTGTAAGTGTTATAATAGCCATCATGGATAACTTTTCTATCAAATAGCCAAGGTCTTCCCAAGAGAATGTGACAAGCATCCATGGGAATAATATCACACCACACATCATCAACATAAGATTTTCCAATACTTTATGAAATTAAACAACGAGAGTCCACGCAAAATCCCTTACCATGGTTTAGCCACTGGATGGTGTAAGGATTCGGATGGGATGAAGGCTCCAAGCTAAGCATACTTTTAGTGGTAATGTTGGACCACCAAGTAGAAGCATACTTTCTGAATTTTAAGGCTACAATTTTCACTTTCTTGTCTTCCGGTATGTCCTTGAAGTCAAAGACATGCTCCACCGTTTCAAGCCATTCTAAGAACTCGTCGGGATCAATCCTTCCTTCGAAAGTAGGAATGTCTACCTTGAAATCTGCCATGGGAGTGTGGATGTGATTCCCTCAAGTGTTGCTGCTGTTAGTAGCTTCGCCATTCACGGAGAAAGGATTTAGAGTCTCCTTTTCTTCATGCTCATTTTCGGATTCACTTGTATCCATCATCATACTTTTCTTGTACTTGGTGAGATCCGCAACTTGCCTCTGAAGAGATTCGTTTTCACGCTTCATTTGCTCAAAGGCAGAAATGAGCTCCTCCTCGGTCATCTTAGAAAGCTTGTGAGACATGCTTGCTGTTTTTGGGATAGTAGGGAGAGTGAGTTTAGATTTGAGAAAGATTAGGAGAGGCTTGAATGGATGTGTTGGGGCTGTTTTATGAGAGGAATTTCGAAATGGAGTAGAGAAGTGGTAATAGAGGCAGTGAAAATGAAGATATAGGTCTTTAGGCTTTTGGTCCCGTAGGGATGTAGAACAAGTGTGCTCTGATACCAAATGTTATATATTAGCCTAAGACTTAGACAAATATATAAGAGAGATATCAAGGATGGAAGAAGAGGCAGGAATGTGCTGAGTGCAAAAGAGAAGAGGGAGGGATAATCTAAGTTGATTTAAGAGATACAACACACTCTTATTTCACCTTAGGGTTGTGGCATCCATTATACACGAAATTCTTCACAAATTAAGTGTATAATTAGACTCCTAATACTCACTCTTAAGTAGCCAGCTAAAGAGATATAAATTAGGAAATAGATTGAACAAGTATCACACTTTATTCAAAGAGTATTACACAAGGTTAAGCTTCAAAAAAAGATGATCCCTAAAAACCTGAAACTTGAGGCTTATATAGGCCTTACAATACATATTTTATGCTCATAATGAAGTAAAAACAAAGGAAAAATACATGGGTGGAGAGAAGGCCCCGTCCCACACACATATTATGCAACACACTCATTACTTAGGAATAAAAACATGATTTTGTCCTCAATGCTATAGCTTTCCATTTGGGTGAATTTGACCAAGGGTATGGGTAATTTTCAAAAGGGGTTTGGGTAGGTAGGATTATTTTTGACAATGAGGTAAAGAAAGTAGTCAAAAGTTGCCCAGGATGGAATATAGCAATGGGACAGAGATAACTTTTGACAATGAGGTAAAGAAAGTAGTCAAAAGTTGCCTAGGATGGAATATAGCAATGGGACAAAGTGAAGGGATAACTTTTGACAATGAGGTAAAGAAAGTAGTCAAAAGTTGCCTAGGATAGAATAAGGATTTTCTCTCTTTTGGATGTGGAATTTCGTCCATGGGCCTTAATGGGCTAGGAAAGACTTTATTCATGGATTATTTTTGAAAGAAATTCAGGTTGAAGTGTTGTGGGCTTAGTTGGGTTAGGACCAAGAGAGGGTTTGGGCCAACAGGGTACTCATATGGGCTTTAAATGTTTTGGAGTGAAGGAATTCATTCCAAAATGGATCATAGCATTTGGACATGAGGGACTTGACTTCCTTTAACTCTTGAGGTGTGAGAGTAGACCCCGGGATATATCACCTAATCTAGGTTAAACTTTGTTTGCCATATTAATGGAGAGGTTTTGGGAATGCCACGCTTATGGGGCATTATGCTCCCTTGATGTGAATTCCTTGGCCAATAATCTGACATTCACCCCTTTATCTCTTCTTGGCTTTAGATGAGTTTATTTAAGATTTGGAGTACAATGAAGCAATGAATGAGAGTTTAGACACTTAGAATAAAGAAAGAAGAAGACTACAGAACAGAGCAGTAGGATAGAGTATTTTCAAGTGAGATTTTAACCTCCTTAAAGGTTTTTAAGGAAAAAGTGGCTTCTTGAAAATTATATAGGACATTTTGAAGTTTCCAAAATAGTAAAATTCATTTCAATCCAAACTCGTTTGGCCTCTTTAATTATCTTGCAAAATCGATGTCTAGCAAAATAACTATATCTTAAGTTATAGACATCCGATTGAGGCGATTCAAATCTTTGTGGAAATATAAGATCATAATATAAAATTTTATGAAGACATTAAGACCTAGATCGTCTGTTACATGCTCTGAATTTACCAAGAATTCAAACAACTATCACAGTCGTAGAACAGAATATTACTGTAGCAAACTGAGTTGAAGTGGCACTGCTTGGACTAGATCAGGCGGTGCCGATTTCAAGAATCCACGTGGCCCTGCCTGGACCATCCTAGGGGCCTTGCTTGGGCTACAATAACTTTTTTGGCATTTTTCTCTCTATTTTGGGATATATGTATATGTATATGTGTGTGTGTGTGTGTGAATAAAAGAATGAATCATTGATTAAATATTATAAAGTCTGATATATTATTCCTGAATTGAATACGATTAGAATTTTTTTATTTACTTGTTAAAGAAATTCTGGTCATTGCTAAAATTATGATAGAGATAATTCTTATAATCATAAGGATGACAATGATGACTCAATAAATTCATAAAGTGTATATTCTTACCAAAATTTAAGAAAATAATGAGTAAAATGAGAAAATACAATTTCACCACTTCGTACTAATAAATATTATTAATCCGATATGACAGAAGTTTATTATGTACATGTTGTACGTCAAACAAATTTTACATCTCTATTAAATAGCAATTGAGAAGCGAGATAAAAGTGTTGAAATAAATTTTACTTCCCAATGATATGCTACTGATTGTTGATTATGCTACTCAATGTTGATTGTACTATTCAATGTTGATTGTAGTCAATGTTGATATTATATATATAAATGTAGCCAATCTCTTTGAATATCCATAGGAAATAACTTAGTATATTTATTTGTGATTGAATTTTTAATTTTATATTATATATATATATATATATATATATATATATATATATATATATATATATATAGATTCTAGTATTATCATTTTATTTTGGTTCATTTTTTATTTGATAATGATAAAGATGAAATATTTCATATCAATAATGTGAGAAATTAAATTGAGAGTATAAATAGTAGCGTAAAAGCTACAAAAGTGCTAATTTACTGAAAGTTCTAGAAGAGCTAATTGATTAAAAGCTTTCGAAGAGCTAGTGACCTAAAAGGTCACATTGCAATTATGTAGTTGCATTATTCTTCACAGATTTCATGAAATATTATTTAAAGATTTATTGATCTTCTTCATGATCATTATTGAGATAGTGAATGAAAGAAATTTTGATCTCTATGCATTACTTCTATTATTCTATGGAACAAACTTATAATATTTAAGAAACTACCATTTCGATCCTTGAACTTATATTGTGTTGAAGGAGAAATTAGCTAAAAATGCCCTCAAACAATTTTCGTCTAGCCAGTAGTAGCAAACATCTTTTTTGTTATATAATTTATCCATAATCTATTTTCGGGGTGCCAAAAGTACCCTCACACGGCGGAATCCAGCAGAACGGGGCGGCGTATTTTCACGTGAGAAGCCCCTGACTCAAACTTTGAGGGAAAAAATGTCACTCTATTCCATCTCTCTGCAACCCATCATTTTAACAGCCATTCTCTCACCCCCTTCCTTCCATTGTTATGCAATTCGAATAAAAATGCTTTGCTACTGAAGACCCAAATTGATTTTACGCAGAGGAATCTGCTGCCGAGGAGCTTTTGAAACAAAAAGGTAGAAAATTTGTCCCAAAGTTACAAAAAACAGAGATGAGCTCAAGTAGCTCTTCAGCTTCAAGGAGAACACATATTGCCAAAACAGAGAAAGTACCGAGTTTCTGCCATTGTCGAAGGTTGGCAATCACTCATGTGTCTTGGACAAATGCTAACACAGGTAGAAGATTCAATGGGTGTGAAAGATATCAGGTAACTCATATTTGATTCCCGTAGAATTTAAGATTGTAGATGTTGGAATATTACACATTGCTGAAATTTTGTTCGAATCTTTCTATAGTCGCATGGATGTGATTTCTTCGAATGGGTTGACCCACCAATGTGTGAAAGATCAACAGTGATAATACCTGGCTTGTTGCGAAGAATAAGAAGAACTGAATTAGAGCAATTGAAGAAGGTTGAAAGAATGAGATGGTGCTGCAGAATTTTAATAATGTGTTGTCTCATCTTGCTTGTAACTGTGGCAATCTTGCTGTATCAATTAAGTTGTGGTAGGAATAAAGTGAACAAAGAGCTGCAATTGTCATATTTGCTTTAGGTGCATTGTAATTGGGTTGGAGGATGGAAATGAATTGTGGTATGCAAGCTTAGCCGGAGGTCTAGAAATTAGGTCTTCTTCTCTGTTTTCATTTAGGTAACAAACTTAATGCAAAGAATGATAATGTCTGTTTAGTTTGCCTGTCTAGTTTGCGGATTTTTTCACACTAATTAGCATAGCCCCAAAATTCATTTACACCAATTCATACTAGTTAGCATAGCCTGAGAATTCAAAGTAATGAGTAAGCTGAAATGATATCTCAAAAGGTCATATTGTAACATAGAAAATACTGAATCCAGAAATTCAGTTCACACAATGTGATGCTAACAAAGCACAGCAGCGCATTTCAAAGTTCAAAATGAAGCACAACTATAACCATTCTACAACTCCAGATCACCTCATATCAACTGAAAGTACCAAAATAAAGTCTAACTATAACTATTCTACAATCTATTTCTAAGCTTTCACGTTCTTTCTTCTTCAATTGCATTGGAACATTGGTTTCCAAGTGTCACTGTGCTTGTTTGGCTTGAAATGTCTACCTCATGTTGGACTGTCATCTGTAAGCAGAACAAAGAACAATAAAATGATGAGCATGTATACCTTGCAAAGATATGTCAAGTTACATTAACTGGAATTTCATAAATCTAAGAGAATGGACCATGTTGGGAAGTTTCCTATTCATCTATTGCAGTGTCCTGTCTGATGGATGTACCTTGCCTAGCAGAACCTTCACATGATCTTTTGTTGTGGCCCAAGCCACCACATTTTCCACATCTATTCATATTCGTTTGGTGAGAAGAGGGATTGGTTGCAATGTCCATATTTTGTCTTGCATTACACAATCTGGCATTATGACCTAGGTTCCCACATTTCCTACATTTCAGTGGTCCAGATAAGGACTTTTTTAGCTTCTGCACTCTGCCTTCTTTTGTCCTTGCCATGTTAGCTTCTTCAGGCTCTTTCCTCCTCAGTTTTTTAGGCCTGCCTGGAAGGGTCAACATTTTGGGGGGAAGTGGCTGTTTTTTTCCAGTTCTAGGCCACAAGTTAGGCCCACTAATAGGTTTAACTGACTTTTCATATACCCTCATATATGTAGAAATATGGTAACATTCATCAACATAAATTTCAGCATCATCCCCTTGGGATGCAATGGCACTCAAAGCATGTACACAGGGTATTCCACACAACTGCCATTTCCTACATGAGCATGTATATTTACCCAAATCAACTGCATATTTTTCTCCACTCATATGCTCAACCTGATACATCTTTGAACCCGCACCTCTTGGGATGTAATCTGCAGACAGCATTTTCAACTTCTCAACATACTTCCTAACCTTTGGACATACCAGACCTTGCTGTTTTCCCATCCACTCTCTTTTTATTTGAATTCTGGTCATTAGGTATGACCTAATGCTCTCTAACAGTGACAATATTGGTCTAGACCTGGCTCCTAATATTATGCTGTTGAAACTCTAACACAAGTTATTGAGTAATAAGTCACATTTGGTGTGTGTTTGGAAGTAGGCCCTAGACCATTGTGCTGGATTTGTGTTCTTAACTAACCATTCATGGGCTTCCTCATCTAAGTATTTTAGTGCAACCATGTTATCTAAGAAACTGTTAGGATGACTAGATCTAGCACATGCCCACAACCTATTTTTAAGTGCAGTTCCAGCAAAAAATTTTATGAAGTTACTATGCAAATGTCTAACACAAAACCTGTGTTCAGCCATTGGAAGCAAGTCTTGGACAGCTTGTATCAGTCCCTGCAATAAGAGAAAACATGTTAATAGTATCAAAAAGATTCAGATGCAATAATGGTAAAAATAATGAAGCTTACTTTTTGCCTGTCTGAGATCAAAGTTAAGTTTGCCTCATCTGAAATGCGCAAATCTTCAATCAATATCTCCAGAAACCACCTCTATGTCTCAGTATTTTTTATCTCACATAAAGCAACAGATATAGGAAATAAGCAATTATTGGGATCAACCCCTACTGCTACTAGCAAGATCCCTGGATGAGAGCCTCTCAATTGACATCCATCTAATCCTATCACGTTCCTACATCCATTGCAGAAACCCTCCTTCAAAGCCCCAAGCCCCATATAAAATCTATGAAAACGCTCATTACCCTTACTATCCATCTCAGTCTTCAATATAATTGTGTTGCTTGGATCTGAATTTCTAAGTTCCTCCACGTAATCCCACAACCTAGCATACTGGTCCATGTATCCCCCTTCAATGAGCTCCCTAGCTCTTCTTTTTGTTTCGAAAAATGTATGCCTTGAAATATTGAAGTTGAGCTCTCTGTGAACCTTCCCTATAAATTCAGTCATATCTACCCCTTTAATGCTTCTAAAATCTTCAATATACCTCTTCGCAAGGTATTTAGGACTGACAATCCGAGGATCATGTGTCCTGCTGCATGTGTGCACCTCAACTAATGTTTTAATCTGCCAATCACTAGTGCTCCCACGCAAGCAAGCATGAATCAACCAACCACATGTGTCACTCTCACACTTTGCCGAAATTCTGCGTTTGTCACTCTTAACAATCTTGATTTTCTTGCCCAGTTTAACTCTATGCTGTTTTATTGCTTCAAGTAGTTGTCCCTTACTTTCAAATAGCTGACCACATTTAAACTTGGTTGCTCAGCATCAATCTCAGGTCTGAATCTTTCTGCTTTAAAGTTCTTGTTCTTTTGTTGTCTCTTATCCTCACTGTCTGATGAGCTCCCACTGTTCAAATAAGCTGAATCATATTCATCTTCACTGCCACTCTGAAGAGATGCCTCAGCAGGCAATGTTTGACTAATTTGCTTGATTGAACCAGTCTCCTTATGCCTTTCATTTGGAGTATGACAAAAAGTCTCTGCATTGATACTGCCCCATATCTCAGCCTCCTCCTCATCTACTTCAAACTCAGACTCAACAAATGAACTAGACTCAGATGATTCCTCATCTTCTTCACTGGCATGGTAGTCATGATCATCCTCACTACTATATACATCTTCATTTTCAGGATCTCCAGTTTCAACTGTTGTAGTTCTCATCTTGGTTCCCACTGTAGTGCCTTCTATGCTGTCAAAATCTACAAAATCAAGTCCTACATCACCATATTCATCAGAAAAATTTGCAACAGCATTTACTGGATCAACACCAACTGTAGTGCCTTCCAAATCCTCATCATTTGCAGGGTGCTGTTGTCAGGTGTTGACTACACTAATCTCTGCATCTCTCCTTTGCCTCTTCCTAGGTGTTCTTGGCCTAACATATGCACCTGCCTTCTTTACTTTTGCCTTTTCTACTTTTTCTACTTTATTATTATCAAATCCACCAGTTGTTTGTTTTGGACCATCTATGACTTTATTTGGTTTGGGGAAGGTTTTGGCCTTTCCACCCTGTTGGACCACATACACATCAGCAATCCCACATGAAGAACCCTGCTCTGATAAGAGTGATATGTCTATTTCAGACAGCACTGGCAGCAAATATGTTGCCCCACCAGCACCCTTTAAGTCATACAAACACTCATTTACTCTGTTATAACCCAACAAACTAAAACACAACTCCAGATCAGCTAACCCAAATCTATCCACATTACAACCGTCAAAAAAGTCTACACTGCCACCCTCATATCTTCTATCACTCCCATTGACAACTATTTTACCTCCATTGTAAACTTTTAGAGTAAAGTTGCCAGAGCCCAAAGTTGGTATTGCAAAAAAAACAAAAGTATTTACCTACAATTACTCCAAATGCATGTCCTGTTTTAATTGAAATAAAGTGCTACTTCTAAAGAATTTTCTAGCAAACACAATTATTCTAGTAAACAGTAAGGCCATACATAAAAAAATCAGACATCCTTTTTGGAACCAGGAAACAAGCAAACATTTTCTTGAATTTGGGAGACAAGAAGACATTAAAAAACATATGATGATCATATATGGACAAAGACATACAGATTAAAATTTTCTCTTCTAACCCACACTATGCCAGCATGTTCGAAAATGCACATGGCAAACAGCACGCCTTCTTACCCATTTCAAACCAAATATGTTTAAAAATCTGGTTATGAGAAAGACTCACCATATGATTGATTTCCTTTATCTCTTGACTCCTTTGGTCGTAATCTCATTGTTGTTGAATGCCTTATCTTAGCTACACTTCTTTGCTCAGCCCTCAAGACTAGGGCACACGTATTCGGCTTCGCAAGGTAGATTTTCAGACAAAGGTAGATTTTAGGGCAGAAGGCTGATCGAGGATTGCAGTTGGGTAATGGAGCTTAGGGCAGAAGGTAGAGATGTGGATGAATTCAGGTGGGTTTGGTCGTTTGAGAGATAGAATGAACCGTGATTTGATTTGGGTTCATTGGTTCGGATCATCCATCAAAGATGGGTTGCAGAGAGACGGAATAGAGTGACATTTTTGCCCTCAAAGTTTGAGTCACGGGCTTCTCACTTGAAAATACGCCGCCCCGTTCTGCCGGATTCCGCCGTGTGAAGGTAATTTTGGCACCCCGAAAATATATTAGGGATAAATTATGTAACAAAAAAGATGTTTGCTACTACTGGCTAGACGAAAATTGTTTGAGGGCATTTTTAGCTAATTTCTCTATGTTGAAGTGTATGCAAATGATATGTCTTATTGAGTAACCCGAAGTTTACTAATTAAAATAATATTTTGTTGTAATTACCAGTTTCACCATCATGGATAAATAAAATACGAAGTTCTTATTAGGAACTTGTAAAATATTCTTTATGTTTTCTAATCCAACGAATTCTTTTGCGCTACTTGTTTTTAAGGCAAATCGATATCACCTACAGAATTTCAGGGTTGAATGCATTTTTGGATGAATAATCAATGCATTGACAACATAGTCACAAATATTGTTGACTTGTTTTGTAATTCTTTCATAATGAACTCATATTTAATATTCTCTCATTTACACAATTTTCCCTGATGATATAGGTAGTATTTTATGTCTATTGAATATTTGAACATCCTGCAGAATATGCTCATAGTAAATGGTCTTATAGGATCATAAATGCCTTAAATTATGTGATATGAATTATTTTTTACAAAGTAACACTTGTCATATTTTGCCAACATAATATTATGCTTCTCCTATTTGGTTCTTACATTTATTGTCAAAAACTAACTATTTTCCCATCTAAAAATTAAATGTGCACTATATATTATTCCACCACAAAGTATTGAGATGGGTATTAAAAAGAGGGTAAATCATATAGTCAAAAAAAGAATTTAGTCATTTGTGTCTCATTTTGATCCTTAAGATAGTTTGAACCAGAAGTTCACAAGATGATCAGTCTGATATTGACTAAAAATTTGACTAAATACTCCTATTATATTTGATGTCCCCAAAGGATAAACTACCACTATAAATTATAGACACAAGAGAAAGGTGGTAGATTAATCGGTTCTAATAATAATAAATCCTCGCTTATGAAAGGAGTAAATAATTAAGATGGTCACAGTTAAGTCGAGGAAGCAAAAACTCTAGTAGAGTTTTCTTAGACATGATTTTATTATTGTTTTCAGAAGAAATTGAGGTACTTGAAAGTTATGATAAATTATGAGATCTCAATAATCATGCCATGAATAGAATTGATAGACGTCGACACAATTCTACTTATGCGTATAATATTATGTATTAGAATGAGTATCTTGAATAAAAAGTCTACGACTCAATATTCAAAATTGAGAGGTATTGATCAAAATAGAAATGGAGTTCGCAAGAAAAATATGAGAATTCCTGACAATTGAAAAGTACACTAGAAGTGTACGTATAATCCTAAAATGATATAAATATATATTTGTTCAAATTACAACACAGATTAAAAATAAGTATTTATATTACTTATGACATGAGATTCTTCATAAAAGGTGTCTGGCATAAATTACGAAGAAATAGATTTTCTTGTGGTGGATGCATGTATTTTACTATTTAAATACCACATTAAACACTTGATATTTATATAAAGTCCCTGAAGGATTTTAATATCCTTCAAGCATATAAATTAATTGTTTTTGAAAAATGTAACATCATTATCTTAGTAAATACTTGTCAAAATTATGACATTGAAATATTGAATATGTCCATGAAATTTGTGTCAGACTTGATTAAACTTACCTTAAATGATTTTCTTCTGTTATTAGTATACTCCAAATTGGGGGGAGAAAAATGAGATTAGAAGAAAGATATCATATGAGAATATCATTATTGAATCATCTTAGTTCATGCACACACTAGTAAACTAGAAGTTCAACAGATTATTATTTCGCAAAAATGTTGCAAATAAATTATTTGATACTTTGCTAGCTCTTGAATAGTTATTAAATTAAATATTCTATTTATAGATATTCCTACCTATGGATGTCTCAATAAGGGAAAATATATATTCTATAACAAATGATTCTAAAGTACGCTTGAAGCGTTGCAACTTCTTAATTTTGAAATAAAGAGGATCAGATGATTGAATTGTTCCTCATGAAGAGTTTCTAAATGCAAGTGATTGTTGAACTAAGTACTATGAAAGACTTTAAGTCTTAATTTACAAATTGAATATCCAGAAGATGAAATTTGTTCATCAATTTAAGAAAGATTATATATGGACATATCATATTGCATATTACTAAATATTCCAATAGCCATTAGATGTTGATAAAGATCCTCTATATATATGAGAGAATAATGAAGACTATTTGATCCCGAAGTATCATATTTTTGTACAATTTGTGCACACTAATAGATATATTCTTTTGAGTCTTTTATAATCCAATGGGTTTGGGATGATATTATGCTTGTCCTTCAATGTCTCTATGGGTAATTGATCTCAAATTATAGAGAAAAGTTCAACTCCTGTTGAGATGGATATCTAAGATGTTGGTTACTCATTTGATCCACACAAGTTATGCATACATGGTAATGTTGTGATCTTTATTAGTTCAATCACTCTTCAAAAAAATTTTTGTCCTAGAACCCGCATTAACTTGCATTGACGCGAAATGAGTAACCAACCTTAGTTTGATCTTGAAATGATGATAATAGGGCATCTTTGTCCCGATTGAGTTTTTCTAGCCTTAGTACATGAATTTTGTAATTTCTATTTTTCATTTTCCTCCTTTCAAATTTTAAACTCTACTTTTTATATGTAACATTTCTTTGCGAGAGCTAAATAATTGCATTTGGGCCTTTAAGTTGGCAATGAGTAATGTGGAGGTTGGTATAAAAGAAAAAAGGGAAGATGATAGAAAATAGGATTTATGGGTAGAATATATATATATATATATATATATATATATATATATATATATATATATATATATGTATGTATATATTGCTTTGAAGGCATACCACATTTCTTGATGCCTTTATTATTTTCATTGTTATTATTGTGAATTTTGTCATGATTGAGGTATAAACTTGTGGGTTGACAAAGATGGGTGATGATGGAAAAGTTGTGGGTTGAACCATGATTTGTGCAAGTTGTTGAATTTAAAGTAAGAGGATTTTGTAGATGATGCAAATTTGTGGTTGGATGTATGGGAATGGTGACATTCCTTTGCAGCTAAAAAGGGGTTATTACTTTTGTTTTATCTCTCATTCCCATTCTCTTTGGCTCTCATTTCCTTGGCATTGAATTCCTTACCTTTCGTTTAGTGCTCTTAACTTTCCTTTAGCCTAAAGTTACAAACTTGAAAGTCCTACCTAATGTTATATATTAGCCTAAGACTTAGACAAATATATAAGAGAGATATCAAGGATGGAAGAAGAGGTAGGAATGTGCTAATCCTTGGAGATATCACTGATTTCTTCTCCCTCTATGCTGGCCTCACCTTCAACATCAACTAAGGCCACAACTTTCTTGTTAGGACAATCAAAGGCATAATGTCCTAATCCTTGGCAGCGAAAACAACAGGGTGTTTTAGAGTTTGATTGAGGAGCTTTGGGTAGATTTTGTATATTGGAAGAGGAGGAGGGTGGTACGGCTTTGGAGACATTAGGGGTAGTAGGTGTGGAGGTGGATTTAGAGGGAGTGTAGGTTGGTTTAGTATATAAAGGGCTAGCTCGGGTGAAAGAAGATTTGTTCTTCTTGAGTTGGTTTTCAACTTTGTGGGCTAACTGGGATAGATCTTCTAAAGTGTCATATGTTTGCAGCTCAACAACATTAGTGATTTGGTCATTTAGACAATGAAGTTACCTCACAAAGGTTTGAGCATCATCTTCTTTGAGGTCACACTTGAGCAAAAGTTGCTCGAAGTCTCTGGTGTATTCTTCCACCATTTTACTCCCTTGTTTTAAACTATGCAATTTGGCAAAGTTTTCTTGCAAGTAGTGAGATGGTAGAAACTTCTCTTTCAAGATTCTACGCATTTTCCTCCATGATCTTACGAGTTCTTTGCCTTAACGCCTTCTTTTAGTGGTAATGTTGGACCACCAAGTAGAAGTACAATTTCTGAATTTTAAGGCCACAATTTTCACTTTCTTGTCTTCAGGTATGTCCTTGAAGTCAAAGACATGCTCCACCGTTTCAAGTCATTCTAAGAACTCGTCGGGATCAATCCTTCCTTCGAAAGTAGGAATGTCTACCTTGAAATCTGCCATGGGAGTGTGGATGTGATTCCCTCGAGTGTTGCTGCTGTTAGTAGCTTCGCCATTCACGGAGAAAGGATTTAGAGTCTCCTTTTCTTCATGCTCATTTTCGGATTCACTTGTATCCATCATCATACTTTTCTTGTACTTGGTGAGATCCGCAACTTGCCTCCGAAGAGATTCGTTTTCACGCTTCATTTGCTCAAAGGCAGAAATGAGCTCCTCCTCGGTCATCTTAGAAAGCTTGTGAGACATGCTTGCTGTTTTTGGGATAGTAGGGAGAGTGAGTTTAGATTTGAGAAAGATTAGGAGAGGCTTGAATGGATGTGTTGGGGCTTTTTTAAGGGAGGAATTTCGAAATGGAGTAGAGAAGTGGTGATAGAGGCAGTGAAAATGAAGATATAGGTCTTTAGGCTTTTGGTCCCGTAGGGATGTAGAACAAGTGTGCTCTGATACCAAATGTTATATATTAGCCTAAGACTTAGACAAATATATAAGAGAGATATCAAGGATGGAAGAAGAGGTAGGAATGTGCTGAATGGAAAAGAGAAGAGGGAGGGATAATCTAAGTTGATTTAAGAGATACAACACGAGTTATTTCACCTTAGGGCTGTGGCATCCATTATACACGAAATTCTTCACAAATTAAGTGTATAATTAGACTCCTAATACTCACTCTTAAGTAGCCAGCTAAAGAGATATAAATTAGGAAATAGATTGAACAAGTATCACACTTTATTCAAAGAGTATTACACAAGGTTAAGCTTCAAAAAAAGATGATCCCCAAAAACTAGAAACTTGAGGCTTATATAGGCCTTACAATACATATTTTATGCTCATAATGAAGTAAAAACAAAGGAAAAATACATGGGTGGAGAGAGGGCCCCGTCCCACACACATATTATGCAACACACTCATTACTTAGGAATAAAAACATGATTTTGTCCTCAATGCTATAGCTTTCCATTTGGGTGAATTTGACCAAGGGTATGGGTAATTTTCAAAAGGGGTTTGGGTAGGTAGGATTATTTTTGACAATGAGGTAAAGAAAGTAGTCAAAAGTTGCCTAGGATGGAATATAGCAATGGGACAAAGTGAAGGGATAACTTTTGACAATGAGGTAAAGAAAGTAGTCAAAAGTTGCCTAGGATGGAATAAGGATTTTCTCTCTTTTGGATGTGGAATTTCGTCCATGGGCCTTAATGGGCTAGGAAAGACCTTATTCATGGATTATTTTTGAAAGAAATTAAGGTTGAAGTGTTGTGGGCTTAGTTGGGTTAGGACCAAGAGAGGGTTTGGGCCAACAGGGTAATCATATGGGCTTTAAATGTTTTGGAGTGAAGGAATTCATTCCAAAATGGATCATAGCATTTGGACATGAGGGACTTGACTTCCTTTAACTCTTGAGGTGTGAGAGTAGACCCCGGGATATATCACCTAATCTAGGTTAAACTTTGTTTGCCATATTAGTGGAGAGGTTTTGGGAATGCCACGCTTATGGGGCATTATGCTCCCTTGATGTGAATTCCTTGGCCATTAATCTGACATTCACCCCTTTATCTCTTCTTGGCTTTAGATGAGTTTATTAAAGATTTGGAGTACAATGAAGCAATGAATGAGAGTTTAGACACTTAGAATAAAGAAAGAAGAAGACTGCAGAACAGAGCAGTAGGATAGAGTATTTTCAAGTGAGATTTTAACCTCCTTAAAGGTTTTTAAGGAAAAAATGGCTTCTTGACAATTATATAGGACATTTTGAAGTTTCCAAAATAGTAAAATTCATGTCAATCCAAACTCGTTTGGCCTCTTTAATTATCGTACAAAATCGGTGTCTAGCAAAATAACTATATCTTAAGTTATAGACATCCGATTGAGGCGATTCAAATCTCTGTGGAAATATAAGATCATAATATAAAATTTTATGAAGACATTAAGACCTAGATCGTCTGATTACATGCTATGAATTTACCAAGAATTCAAACAACTATCACAGTCGCGGAACAGAATATTACTGTAGCAAACTGAGTTGAAGTGGCACTGCTTGGACTAGATCAGGCGGTGCCGATTTCAAGAATCCACGTGGCCCTGCCTGGACCATCCTGGGGGCCTTGCTTGGGCTACAATAACTTTTTTGGCATTTTTCTCTCTATTTTGGGATATATGTATATGTATATGTGTGTTTGTGTGTGTGTGAATAAAAGAACTGAGACTGAATAAAAGAATGAATCATTGATTGAATATTATAAAGTCTGATATATTATTCCTGAATTGAATACGATTAGAATTTTTTTATTTACTTGTTAAAGAAATTCTGGTCATTGCTAAAATTATGATAGAGATAATTCTTATAATCATAAGGATGACAATGATGACTCAATAAATTCATAAAGTGTATATTCTTACCAAAATTTAAGAAAATAATGAGTAAAATGAGAAAATACAATTTCACCACTTCGTACTAATAAATATTATTAATCTGATATGACAGAAGTTTATTACGTACCTGTTGTACATCAAACAAATTTTACATCTCTATTAAATAGCAATTGAGAAGCGAGCTAAAAATGTTGAAATAAATTTTACTTCCCAATGATATGCTACTGATTGTTGATTATGCTACTCAATGTTGATTGTACTATTCAATGTTGATTGTAGTCAATGTTGATATTATATATATAAATGTAGCCAATCTCTTTGGATATCCATAGGAAATAACTTAGTATATTTATTTGTGATTGAATTTTTAATTTTATATTATATATATAGATTCTAGTATTATCATTTTATTTTGGTTCATTTTTTATTTGATAATGATAAAGATGAAATATTTCATATCAATAATGTGAGAAATTAAATTGAGAGTATAAATAGTAGCGTAAAAGCTACAAAAGTGCTAATTGACTGAAAGTTCTAGAAGAGCTAATTGATTAAAAGCTTTCGAAGAGCTAGTGACCTAAAAGGTCACATTGCAATTATGTAGTTGCATTATCCTTCACAGATTTCATGAAATATTATTTAAAGATTTATTGATCTTCTTCATGATCATTATTGAGATAGTGAATGAAAGAAATTTTGATCTCTATGCAATACTTCTATTATTCTATGGAACAAACTTATAATATTTAAGAAACTACCATTTCGATCCTTGAACTTATATTGTGTTGAAGGAGAAATTAGCTAAAAATGCTCTCAAACAATTTTCGTCTAGCCAGTAGTAGCAAACATCTTTTTTGTTATATAATTTATCCCTAATCTATTTTCGGAGTGCCAAAAGTACCCTCACACGGCGGAATCCAGCAGAACGGGGCAGCGTATTTTCACGTGAGAAGCCCCTGACTCAAACTTTGAGGGCAAAAATGTCACTCTATTCCATCTCTCTGCAACCCATCATTTTAACAGCCATTCTCTCACCCCTTCCTTCCATTGTTATGCAATTCGAATAAAAATGCTTTGCTACTGAAGACCCAAATTGATTTTAAGCAGAGGAATCAGCTGTCGAGGAGCTTTTGAAACAAAAAGGTAGAAAATTTGTCCCAAAGTGACAAAAAACAGAGATGAGCTCAAGTAGCTCTTCAGCTTCAAGGAGAACACATATTGCCAAAACAGAGAAAGTACCGAGTTTCTGCCATTGTCGAAGGTTGGCAATCACTCATGTGTCTTGGACAAATGCTAACACAGGTAGAAGATTCAATGGGTGTGAAAGATATCAGGTAACTCATATTTGATTCCCGTAGAATTTAAGATTGTAGATGTTGGAATATTACACATTGCTGAAATTTTGTTCGAATCTTTCTATAGTCGCATGGATGTGATTTCTTCGAATGGGTTGACCCACCAATGTGTGAAAGATCAACAATGATAATACCTGGCTTGCTGCGAAGAATAAGAAGAACTGAATCAGAGCAATTGAAGAAGGTTGAAAGAATGAGATGGTGCTGCAGAATTTTAATAATGTGTTGTCTCATCTTGCTTGTAACTGTGGCAATCTTGCTGTATCAATTAAGTTGTGGTAGGAATAAAGTGAACAAAGAGCTGCAATTGTCATATTTGCTTTAGGTGCATTGTAATTGGGTTGAAGGATGGAAATGAATTGTGGTATGCAAGCTTAGCCGGAGGTCTAGAAATTAGGTCTTCTTCTCTGTTTTCATTTAGGTGACAAACTTAATGCAAAGAATGAGAATGTCTGTTTAGTTTGCCTGTCTAGTTTGCGGATTTTTTCACACTAATTAGCATAGCCCGAAAATTCATTTACACCAATTCATACTAGTTAGCATAGCCTGAGAATTCAAAGTAATGAGTAAGCTGAAATGATATCTCAAAACGTCATATTGTAACATAGAAAATATTGAATCCAGAAATTCAGTTTACACAATGTGATGCTAACAAAGCGCAGCAGCGCATTTCAAAGTTCAAAATGAAGCACAACTATAACCATTCTACAACTCCAGATCACCTCATATCAACTGAAAGTACCAAAATAAAGTCTAACTATAACTATTCTACAATCTATTTCTAAGCTTTCACGTTCTTTCTTCTTCAACTGCATTGGAACATTGGTTTCCAAGTGTCACTGTGCTTGTTTGGCTTGAAATGTCTACCTCATGTTGGACTGTCATCTGTAAGCAGAACAAAGAACAATAAAATAATGAGTATGTATACATCCCATTTGACCAAAACAAAGTGCAAAGATATGTCAAGTTACATTAACTGGAATTTCATAAATCTAAGAGAATGGACCATGTTGGGAAGTTGCATGTTCATCTATTGCAGTGTCCCGTCTGATGGATGTATCTTGCCCAGCAGAACCTTCACATGTTCTTCTGTTGTGGCCCAAGCCACCACATTTTCCACATCTATTCATATTCGTTTGGTGAGAATAGAGATTGGTTGCACTGCCCATATTTTATCCTGCATTACACAATCTGGCATTATGACCTAGGTTCCCACATTTCCTACATTTCAGTGGTCCAGATAAGGATATTTTTAGCTTCTGCACTCTGCCTTCTTTTGTCCTTGCCATGTTAGCTTCTTCAGGCTCTTTCCTCCTCAGTTTTTTAGGCCTGCCTGGGAGGGTCAACCTTATGGGGGGATGTGGATGTTTTTTTCCAGTTCTAGTCCACAAGTTAGGCCCACTAATAGGTTTAACTGACTTTTCATATACCCTCATATATGTAGAAATATGGTAACACTCATCAACATAAATTTCAGCATCATCCCCTTGGGATGCAATGGCACTCAAAGCATGTACACAGGGTATTCCACACAACTGTCATTTCCTACATGAGCATGTATATTTACCCAAATCAACTGCATATTTTTCTCCACTCATATGCTCAACCTGATACATCTTTGAACCCGCACCTCTTGGGATGTAATCTGCAGACAGCATTTTCAACTTCTCAACATACTTCCTAACCTTTGGACATACCAGACCTTGCTGTTTTCCCATCCACTCTCTTTTCATTTGAATTCTGGTCATTAGGTATGACCTAATGCTCTCTAACAGTGACAATATTGGTCTAGACCTGGCTCCTAATATTATGCTGTTGAAACTCTCACACAAGTTATTGAGTAATAAGTCACATTTAGTGTGTGTTTGGAAGTAGGCCCTAGACCATTGTGCTAGATTTGTGTTCTTAACTAACCATTCATGGGCTTCCTCATCTAAGTATTTTAGTGCAGCCATGTTATCTAAGAAACTGTTAGGATGACTAGATCTAGCACATGCCCACAACCTATTTTTAAGTGCAGTTCCAGCAAAAAATTTTATGAAGTTACTATGCAAATGTCTAACACAAAACCTGTGTTCAGCCATTGGAAGCAAGTCTTGGACAGCTTGTATCAGTCCCTGCAATAAGAGAAAACATGTTAATAGTATCAAAAAGATTCAGATACAATAATGGTAAAAATAATGAAGCTTACTTTTTGCCTGTCTGAGATCAAAGTTAAGGTTGCCTCATCTGAAATGCGCAAATCTTCAATCAATATCTCCAAAAACCACCTCTATGTCTCAGTATTTTCTATCTCACATAAAGCAACAGATATAGGAAATAAGCAATTATTGGGATCAACCCCTACTGCTACTAGCAACATCCCTGGATGAGAGCCTCTCAAATGACATCTATCTAATCCTATCACGTTCCTACATCCATTACAGAAACCCTCCTTCAAAGCCCCAAGCCCCATATAAAATCTATGAAAACGCTCATTACCCTTACTATCCATCTCAGTCTTCAATATAATTGTGTTGCTTGGATCTGAATTTCTAAGTTCCTCCACGTAATCCCACAACCTAGCATACTGGTCCATGTATCCCCCTTCAATGAGCTCCCTAGCTCTTCTTTTTGTTTTGAAAAATGTGTGCCTTGAAATATTGAAGTTGAGCTCTCTGTGAAACTTCCCTATAAATTCAGTCATATCTACCCCTTTAATGCTTCTAAAATCTTCAATATACCTCTTCGCAAGGTATTTAGGACTGACAATCCGAGGATCATGTGTCCTGCTGCATGTGTGCACCTCAACTAATGTTTTAATCTGCCAATCACTAGTGCTCCCACGCAAGCAAGCATGAATCAACCAACTACATGTGTCACTCTCACACTTTGCCAAAATTTTGCGTTTGTCACTCTTAACAATCTTGATTTTCTTGCCCAGTTTAACTCTATGCTGTTTTATTGCTTCAAGTAGTTGTCCCTTACTTTCAAATAGCTGACCACATTTAAACTTGGTTGCTCAGCATCAATCTCAGGTCTGAATCTTTCTGCTTTAAAGTTCTTGTTCTTTTGTTGTCTCTTATCCTCACTGTCTGATGAGGTCCCACTGTTCAAATAAGCTGAATCATATTCATCTTCACTGCCACTCTGAAGAGATGCCTCAGCAGGCAATGTTTGACTAATTTGCTTGATTGAACCAGTCTCCTTATGACTTTCATTTGGAGTATGACAAAAAGTCTCTGCATTGATACTGCCCCATATCTCAGCCTCCTCCTCATTTACTTCAAACTCAGACTCCACAAATGAACTAGACTCAGATGATTCCTCATCTTCTTCACTGCCATGGTAGTCATGATCATCCTCACTACTATATACATCTTCATTTTCAGGATCTCCAGTTTCAACTGTTGTGGTTCTCACCTTGGTTCCCACTGTAGTGCCTTCCGTGCTGTCAAAATCTACAAAATCAAGTCCTACATCACCATATTCATCAGAAAAATTTGCAGCAGCATTTACTGGATCAACACCAACTGTAGTGCCTTCCAAATCCTCATCATTTGCAGGGTGATGTTGTAAGGTGTTGACTACACTAATCTCTGCATCTCTCCTTTGCCTCTTCCTAGGTGTTCTTGGCCTAACATATGCACCTGCCTTCTTTACTTTTGCCTTTTCTACTTTTTCTACTTTATTATTATCAAATCCACCAGTTGTTTGTTTTGGACCATCTATGACTTTATTTGCTTTGGGGAAGGTTTTGGCCTTTCCACCCTGTTGGACCACATACACATCAGCGATCCCACATGAAGAACCTTGCTCTGATAAGAGTGATATGTCTGTTTCAGACAGCACTGGCAGCAAATATGTTGCCCCACCAGCACCCTTTAAGTCATACAAACACTCATTTACTCTGTTATAACCCAACAAACTAAAACACAACTCCAGATCAGCTAACCCAAATCTATCCACATTACAACCGTCAAAAAAGTCTACACTGCCACCCTCATATCTTCTATCACTCCCATTGACAACTATTTTACCTCCATTGTAAACTTTTAGAGTAAAGTTGCCAGAGCCCAAAGTTGGTATTGCAAAAAAAACAAAAGTATTTACCTCCAATTACTCCAAATGCATGTTCTGTTTTAATTGAAATAAAGTGCTACTTCTAAAGAATTTTCTAGCAAACACAATTATTCTAGTAAAAAGTAAGGCCATACATAAAAAAAATCAGACATCCTTTTTGGAACCAGGAAACAAGCAAACATTTTCTTGAATTTGGGAGACAATAAGACATTAAAAAACATATGATGATCATATATGGACAAAGACATACAGATTAAAATTTTCACTTCTAACCCACACTATGCCAGCATGTTCGAAAATGCACATAGCAAACAGCACGCCTTCTTACCCATTTCAAAGCAAATATGTTTAAAAATCTGGTTATGAGAAAGACTCACCATATGATTGATTTTCTTTATCTCTTGACTCCTTTGGTCGTAATCTCATTGTTGTTGAATGCCTTATCTTAGCTACACTTCTTTGCTCAGCCCTCAAGACTAGGGTACACGTATTCGGCTTCTCAAGGTAGATTTTCAGACAAAGGTAGATTTTAGGGCAGAAGGCTGATCGAGGATTGCAGTTGGGTAATGGAGCTTAGGGCAGAAGGTAGAGATGTGGATGAATTCAGGTGGGTTTGGTCGTTTGAGAGATAGAATGAACCGTGATTTGATTTGGGTTCATTGGGTCGGATCATCCATCAAAGATGGGTTGCAGAGAGACGGAATAGAGTGACATTTTTGCCCTCAAAGTTTGAGTCACGGGCTTCTCACGTGAAAATACGCCGCCCCGTTCTGCCGGATTCCGCCTTGTGAAGGTACTTTTGGCACCCCAAAAATAGATTAGGGATAAATTATCTAACAAAAAAGATGTTTGCTACTACTGGCTAGACGAAAATTGTTTGAGGGCATTTTTAGCTAATTTCTCTATGTTGAAGCGTATGCAAATGATATGTCTTATTGAGTAACCCGAAGTTTACTAATTCAAATAATATTTTGTTGGAATTACCAGTTTCACCATCATGGATAAATAAAATACGAAGTTCTTATTAGGAACTTGTAAAATATTCTTTATGTTTTCTAATCCAACGAATTCTTTTGCGCTACTTGTTTTTAAGGCAAATCGATATCACCTACAGAATTTCAGGGTTGAATGCATTTTTGGATGAATAATCAATGCATTGACAACATAGTCACAAATATTGTTGACTTGTTTTGTAATTCTTTCATAATGAACTCATATTTAATATTCTCTCATTTACACAATTTTCCCTGATGATATAGGTGGTATTTTATGTCTATTGAATATTTGAACATCCTGCAGAATATGCTCATAGTAAATGGTCTTATAGGATCATAAATGCCTTAAATTATGTGATATGAATTATTTTGTACAAAGTAACACTTGTCATATTTTGCCAACATAATATTATGCTTCTCCTATTTGGTTCTTACATTTATTGTCAAAAACTAACTATTTTCCCATCTAAAAATTAAATGTGCACTATATATTATTCCACCACAAAGTATTGAGATGGGTATTCAAAAGAGGGTAAATCATATCGTCAAAAAAAGAATTTAGTCATTTGTGTCTCATTTTGATCCTTAAGATAGTTTGAACCAGAAGTTCACAAGATGATCAGTCTGATATTGACTAAAAATTTGACTAAATACTCCTATTATATTTGATGTCCCCAAAGGATAAACTACCACTATAAATTATAGACACAAGAGAAAGGTGGTAGATTAATCGGTTCTAATAATAATAAATCCTCGCTTATGAAAGGAGTAAATAATTAAGATGGTCACAGTTAAGTCGAGGAAGCAAAAACTCTAGTAGAGTTTTCTTAGACATGATTTTATTATTGTTTTCAGAAGAAATTTAGGTACTTGAAAGTTATGATAAATTATGAGATCTCAATAATCATGTCATGAATAGAATTGATAGACGTCGACACAATTCTACTTATGCGTATAATATTATGTATTAGAATGAGTATCTTGAATAAAAAGTCTACGACTCAATATTCAAAATTGAGAGGTATTGATCAAAATAGAAATGGAGTTCGCAAGAAAAATATGAGAATTCCTGACAATTGAAAAGTACACTAGAAGTGTACGTATAATCCTAAAATGATATAAATTTATATTTGTTGAAATTACAACATAGATTAAAAATAAGTATTTATATTACTTATGACATGAGATTCTTCATAAAAGGTGTCTGGCATAAATTACGAAGAAATAGATTTTCTTGTGGTGGATGCATGTATTTTACTATTTAAATACCACATTAAACACTTGGTATTTATATAAAGTCCCTGAAGGATTTTAATATCCTTAAAGCATATAAATTAATTGTTCTTGAAAATTTTAACATCATTATCTTAGTAAATACTTGTCAAAAGTATGACATTGAAATATTGAATATGTTCATGAAATTTGTGTCAGACTTGATTAAACTTACCTTAAATGATTTTCTTCTGTTATTTGTATACTCCAAATTGGGGGGAGAAAAATGAGATTAGAAGAAAGATATCATATGAGAATATCATTATTGAATCATCTTAGTTCATGCACACACTAGTAAACTAGAAGTTCAACAGATTATTATTTCGCAAAAATGTTGCAAATAAATTATTTGATACTTTGCTAGCTCTTGAATAGTTATTAAATTAAATATATTCTAAAGTACGCTTGAAGCGTTGCAACTTCTTAGTTTTGAAATAAAGAGGATCAGATGATTGAATTGTTCCTCATGAAGAGTTTCTAAATGCAAGTGATTGTTGAACTAAGTACTATGAAAGACTTTAAGTCTTAATTTACAAATTGAATATCCAGAAGATGAAATTTGTTCATCAATTTAAGAAAGATTATATATGGACATATCATATTGCATATCACTAAATATTCCAATAGCCATTAGATGTTGATAAAGATCCTCTATATATATGAGAGAATAATGAAGACTATTTGATCCCGAAGTATCATATTTTTGCACAATCTGTGCACACTAATAGATATATTCTTTTGAGTCTTTTATAATCCAATGAGTTTGGGATGATATTATGCTTGTCCTTCAATGTCTCTAAGGATAATTGATCTCAAATTATTGAGAAAAGTTCAACTCCTGTTGAGATGGATATCTAAGATGTTGGTTACTCATTTGATCCACACAAGTTATGCATACATGGTATTGTTGTGATCTTTATTATTTCAATCACTCTTCAATTCATGCTGAAGAAATAGTAATTTATGTTGTTGGTTGAAATGTGTGCAATTAAGATTAATAATCAATTATATCCAAGATATTTATGCAATATTCTCTATGAGTGAAATTCTAACTATGTTGTTGGATGTATGGGTGTGCATTATTTGAAAAATATTTATAAACCAAATAAAATCGTAATTTAATTCAGTTTTCAGTTTGATTTTTTAAATTTTTGGTTTGGAAAAAATTCAGTTTTCCATCTCCAAATTAAACTTTGATTCGGTTTCAATTTGAACCAAGTCAAATCGAAAAAATTAATTTCTCCAAATTAATAATTAAATATAATTGAAAGTTAATAACCCTAATTAAGTTAGTTTTCAATTAAGGTTATTTTAACATTTAAAATAATTAATTTTTGTATATTTTTACAAATACTATTTAAAGACTAATAACTCAAACTAAATTATATTTTAATTAAGATTATAATTAATTTCATATAGTTCAGTTTTCTCCAAACCGAACCAAAATATTTTTGTATGAAGAAAAATTAGATTAAAGTAAATTAGGTTTGGTTTGGTTTTGGAAAAAATAAAAAAAAAACTTGATTTTTCTCCAAATAGTGAAACTAAATTTTCTCCAAAATCGAACCAATAAACACCCCTAGTTGGATTATGAAATTTGAGAATATATTGAAAGAGATATGACAAGTCGTTCTTTATAAGAAGAATGATAGTGATGTACAAAAATTCTGTTCAAAAGTTATAATCTTGATTATTTATTTACTAAGACATACCAACTGCAATATTTGGGAATTGAGTTTTTTTAATGTATTGGTATAATGATGTTCTAAATAGGGGAAGTAACACATAAAAGATAGTGCATTTTATTTTCCTTCACTAGAAGTTTTTTCCACAGGGTTTTTTGTCACTAATAAAGTTTTAATGAGACATATTCTTTATGTTTTAAGTCAGTTTCTTAAAAGAGAACTAACATTCTAAAATATTACTGCTGATTAGATTTGATTTTCTTTCCCTATTAGAGTTTGAGTTTTTATAAAGTCTTATATTGTAAGTCTATATATAAAAGTCGTATAATAACTTTAATAAGATAGATGAGTCTTGATTCTTAAGTTCCACTTTCTCCCTCTATGTTCTCTCTTCTCTTTATTCTTAAGTTTTACATTGTTATTCTCCAAACATATTAAGCACTACTTTCGCTTTAATCCTGCATTGCCGATGCTCAAATTTATAACATTATATCTATTTGTAAAAATGTTTTTAGACCAAAATCTACTTTCTGCATGCTTTTGGAATCTTAACCACCATCTTACTTAGTAGTTGAATCCAATATGGGCCATTCATGTGCAGTGCATGTAATATTAGGTTTAAGGATAAATTTGTCAAACATCATTACTATATACGATTTTTTTTACTATATATAGTGCATTTACATTTTATTTTTTAAAATTTTCTCTCTAACCCACACTCTCTTTAAAAATTTACATAAAATACATATAATCTTTGAGATTTTGAATTTTAAAAATTATAAAACATAATGAATAACGAACTCACACCAAATAATTTTGATTATAACATAAAAACTAAAAGAAAATTGAAGATTTAAATTTTTAAAAAATAGCGAATCTTTCTTTCTTTCTTTCTTTCTTCTTCTTTTTTTTTTTTTTTTTGATTTCAAGTTGACTTCTACCCACAAGTGCGAAAGCTATATAATACTTTCGCCCATTGTTGCGGAAGTTTGCATTTCGCCCCAGATTTTTAAATTATTTTATTTTGACTATTCTAAGTTAAATTTGTATGAATTTTTAATGCTCGAATATAGAAAATTAGATGTTGTTTGAATAAATTATCTCCTTTCCTACAAATTCAAAATAGTTTTTTATATTAAAATTTTAGTATCCAAGAAATTTGAGAAAAAGTAGACTAGTTTAGGGAAAGAAAAGTTTAAAAAAATTTTTATATTGTATATAGTTAAATTAAAAACTATATATTGCAACCCCTTTGTCAAATCAAGTCATTCTCCTCGCATGCTGAAGATCGATTTTCGTCCCCCCTAAAAAACTAGTTCTACAAATACTTGATCGAAGAGATTCTACCAAACTTGTGTTTATGCAGAGATAGGTTGATGCCGTCCCTTTGATTTCATATTTGCAGAATATGTTGTTCACACTTGAGGAGAGAAGTTTTTTTTTTTTTTTAGAAAAATATCATGATCTAACAACTTTAATACCCTTCAACGTAACATGAACGCCTCACACCGGATTTGGCCCTTGAAATAATGGTTAAGACTATAAACATGAGATTTATGACTAAAAAAAATTTAAAAAATAGATATAGGACAAAGTTATTGTTTATTAAAATAGATGTAAAACTAAAAAAGCAAAAAGAACAGATATGAAACAAAGTTATATTTAGTAAAATGGATGGACATTGTAGTACTTTTTTTGTTGGCTAATTTCTCCTTCTTTTTTTAAATTTAGGAAGAGATTAAGAAGGTCAAGGATTCAAGGGTAGTGGGGTAATTTTAGCAATTTATGTGTTGATCACGTCAGATTTTGCTAAATCTTAGGTAGGATTGGATAGTGTTTAGATTTAAGATTTTTCGCACTGAATTTTGAAAAAAAAAATATTTATAAGAAAAATAATTACAAAAGAAGAAGTTAGACCCAACATAAAAAAATTGCATTGAGTTCCACAGCGAATTCAATCTAGGTTTAGCCTTAGTTAACGAATTTTAAGGATCAGGGTAAATTTCAATTTTGTTTCTTTTTTTAAAGAAGATGGACTTCACTAATTCTTTCCCATATCGGGGAATTAAAATACTGCAATAAACCTACTTCTCAAGTCTGAGGGCTAGTTTGAGAGTTTAGGATAGAAGAACTGATCTTCTTGTCTCTTCTTTTTCACATCCCGAGAGAAAGTTTTGGGCCATTTCTCTTCGGTTCGGATCTACTCTGCTTATCACTTTTTATGATATGAACAAGATTCATTTATAATTGTTTGATTGTCTTTTTATCTAATGATTGGAGTATCTTGAAAAATAATTATTCTGTGTGTGAACAATTGTTCGTGAATAATTATTTTTCATAATACTCCAGTTGTTAAATTAAGAAAAAATTAATCGAACGGTCACAAATAAGTCATGCACATACGGCAAAAAGTGTTGTACAAGACTGGATTCGAACCCATTTCTCTTCACATTGATTCTCTCTTCTTCCTTCCAAATTCCATCTTTCCAAAATTCCATATCCTCTCACTATCCAAACCAATCTGGTTATGTTGCTAATTATACCCATTTCAGTATTGTATCGAATCGATTTAAACTATCAAATTTTAATTTAACGGTTGAAAATAAACACGGTATAATTATTCAAGTTACAAGTAGAGTAATTACTACTCATGTAGATTCGGCCTGTTATAGGCCTGACTCGAATGCTTAAATAAATATAATAATTATTATTTATAATTGTATATTATAATTTATAAATGTGGTAGAAATAGTTTATTCATAATGCTATATAGTATAAATTTATAGATAAAAATGTTATGCTCTTTATCTACAATTGAATGCTTATTTTCTTAAATTACTTATATATTTTATTTAAACTTTCATTAATAACCTTCTTAATTTAAGAGAATTAAGCCCTATGTTAACTTACCTATTCTACTAACATATGGATCCTTTGATTAATCTTTTTAATTAATAAGAATATTATAGTAATTTTTTAATAATAAAATTACTCTTCTTAGTTTTATAATAAGTCAAAGTGAGACGTTTAGTTATTGACGGGAGTATTTCTTTGTATAAACAATCTTTTTCATATATAATAGTAATAGCATGAAGAATATGAAAAGTGGGTAGATTTGGATGCTCACAACATGCTAATCTTTCTTTATTAAATCAAAATAGGATATATAATTTATGGATGGAGGCAGTGTTTCTTTGTAGAAGTAGTTTTTTTCATATATCATTTTTTGATATATAATAATAATAGCATGAAGAATATGAAAAGTGGGTAGATTTGGTTGTTCATGACCAACTAATCTTACTTTATTATTTTTTTTTTTGGATGCATAACCCGTACTGTATATTTTGTTTAAAACCTTTGTTTCATTATGTTGATCTACTGTTTGGTAGTAACATAAGCATAGTATCTTCTTTTTAGTATAAACAAGGAAGTACGGTAACATTTTGAGGATTAATATCATAAAACTACTTTAATGCTCAAGATCATTTTCATTTTATTCTATATCACTAACTGAGCAAGTAATTATAAAGGCTTATGGAGGTTTTTCAAGGCTTATGGATGTTTTGCAACAAACAATGTCAAATGGGGAGATTGTTACGACATCTTTTCCAAAGGAGAGATTGAACATATATGGAAAGTCTCTTGGTATTAGGATTTGATGAGATATTATTTGCCAAGAAGAATTGTATGGCATAAAGAAGTCTAATTTGGAAGTTGTCATTAATTGAGCAAAACTCCATTATGGCAAAAAGAAAATATTTGGGGGAATTCTAAAAATTCTAGAATTTAGAGAATCTCATGAAAATCTATTTACATCAAATATCAAAGATTGACTACATATATTCTTGGGATTGCTTGTTATATTCTTGGGATATCAATCTTGAATAAGAAAGAAACTCAAGACTCTTGCATATTATATATATGAGCTTCAAGGCAAAGCAAATAAACTCTCTTGATAACTCTCTTGATATCTCTCACGAAAAATCTCTTAAGAAGGCAACTCTTGGAGAAAACTCTCAAGGAGCTTTTGGCATTACTTATGTCATTATTCTAACGAGAAGCTTCTATGTTTTTCATGCAATATTATTGAAATAGTCATTCTTTGATCATATGTTTTAGAGGCTATATTTGGAGAAAGTTAAGCAACACAATTTATCTTCTTGTTATGCTATTCATGTATTAAATTGTGTTATTTCTGTTAAAGTGTTAGCAACTGAAGTTCAACAGACGCTGGAGTGCACTTGACAAGATTTTGTTTAAACCACCTCATGGAGTAAAAGAGTGTTGCGACTGATCAAGATCAGTTGAGAGAAGTAAATACAAGTGGAATCTTGCTGCATCCTATCAAAAGGAGTTCAATACATCCTGTGGCTGTATGACAGTTCAACAATCGTGGAGGCAGGAATTATGATTGGTGTGTTTCCAATCGTGAAGGTAGCACTGTAGTTGTTGGATTTCTGGCTGTTTAGCAACTTTGGCAAAACGTGTTTTGCTGAGCCCGCTAGGGGAATCACTAAAGGAGATTGAGAGCGTGTTCATGTACTTTTGAAACATAAAGTTTAGTATATTGTTTTTATGGGCATGGCCTCATAGATGTAGGTTGTTGAGCCAAACGGCGTTACCAATTTTGTTGTGTCAAACTTTATTTTTCTATTTGTGTATGTTGTGTTAAATTGTGCATAATCAACTTCAGCACATCGAGTTTGACAAAAGCAAAAAAGTTGCATAAACCTAACCATACACTTAATTTTATATATTTTTACAAACACTATTTGAAAACTAATAACTCAAACGAAATTAGATTTTAATTAAAATTATTTTAAAATTTAAAATAATTAATTTTTTATATTTTCACAAACATTATTTGAAGATTCATAACATAAACTAAGACAGAATATAATCAATATTATTTTAAAATTTTAAAATTTTTAATTTCACATATTTTGATTTTCTCAAAACCAAAAGAGAAATATTTTGATATGGAGAAAATTTACAGTAACTTAGGTTTGGTTTAGTTTAAAAAAAAGAAAAAATCAAAATTTTTCTAAATAGTAAAACTATTTTTTTTTCAAATCAAACCTATAAACACCCCTAAAAACTATTATCCATCATTTTTTATTAAAAAAAGTATAAAATGTCTTCTTTTATATGTTTAATTCAGAAATTTCTTTTCTCTTTTATCATACAGAAATTTATGACCTCGAACTTCAACTGATGTTCCTTCTTAAATCACTGCCCTAGTTTCATCTCAACTCATCTCCATTATGTGTGTTCATTTATTTTTCGGTTTGAAATTTTGGTTTCAATTCATTTTTGCAAACTTGTCAAGAAAATTGAACTAAACTAAATTTTCATTAAAATCAAAATTGAAATAAATTAATTTAGTTCAGTTTTAGATCAAAATTCTTTTCTATTTAATTTTTAAAATTATTCAATGAAATTCCTTATTCTGGTTCGTTTCTAAACCAAACCAAAATTTCCACAATTTCAAAGAATTTCAACTTTAGGTTCACTAAAATTTCAATAAATCAAAATAAAAACTGGATTGAGATCATATAAAATAATTTGTAAAATTGAACCAAACTTCGATAAAAGCAGAAGTATAATCCGGGTTAGTTTCATTTCAATTAAAACCAATTAATGAATACATATAATCTCCACTCAATCTAACCTTCTACTGTCAATCTCGTCTTGGATTTAGTTTGAATTTTTTACGACATTGAAAATTTGTCACATTGAATTTTTTATAAATAAAATTGTTGAGTTGGATTTAATGAATGTGGTTTACTGATACAAGAATAACATTATAGGATAAAAATAAAAATGACTTCAAATGTTAAAGAGGCTTTGTGATACTATTATTTTTCTACATCAGTCAACTTCAAGGGTAAAAAACAAAATTACATTATATTTAAATAATTTAAATAAAATTGTTGAGATAACTTTAACAGAAAGAGCAAAATAATAGAAAAATAAAGTCTTAGGAAAAAGTGAAATTTACCCCAAATATGAAGATAGTTTAGTGATATTAACCCATTTTTCAATTCTGGTTTTCCTAGAATAGTGAATTCTGGATTATTCCTATATTGAACTTCTTTGGAAGTTTTATATAGTTTTAAAGTTTATGATTGAGTTTGATTATTTATAGGAAAAATGTAATATAGTCCCTAAAATTAAGGATCTGTTACACTTAGATCCTTAAAGGTTTTTTTTTTCAACCAATAAGCTCCCTGAACATATTACGTTTTGCCGAAATGCTCTTGCCACTACTGTACTCAGTAAAATTCAACCGAAAAAATGTATGTTCTTACCACTAGTGCATGCTAGTTATTTGAGAGTTATTTGTCCCACTAGAAGGCTCCCTTAAAAAACCATGAAGCGCACATGAGGAAAAAAAGGCTGAAAGTTTTACAAAAGAGAAAAATAAATGGGAATAAAAATGAATTTTATGTGTGCTTTACGGGTAGAGCTTGTTTAGGGAAACCCTCTTATAGGACAAAAATATCTTCAAATAGTTGGGGACATGCTTTTTTTTAAGCTAAATTTTGCTAAGTACAATGATGGTCGGAATATTTTGGTAAAACATAATATATTTGAAGATCTTATTAACTAAAAATAAACTCTTGAGTATCTAAGGGTGATAAGGTCCATAACTTTAGAAACTATATTGGCCATTTTTCCTTATTTATAAGAGGGATTTTTAATTGATAGTCTATTTGTGGTTTAATTGCAAAGATGAAATGATGTTTAAATGTCTCTTTTAGAAGGGAATTTTTTTTTTGTAAAAAATTTGGTATTTACTATATTTTAGGCTAGGCTCAAGCTCGGATTGAATTCCAATGAGTGGTACTAAGTCTTAACATTAGTGAGCTAGCTCACGTTGAGGACAAATTTGGACACTCATTATTTATTAGCTCGGCTAGACCCGGTTCGTACTTCATAGAGCCTTACATACCTCCTGTTCCTCTGACTATCAATTGGGCTGGGCAGGTCTAGCCCGGCCCTGTTCGGTTAGAAATTTAAGGGCCGAGCTTTTTTCGGGTTATGGCTGAGTCAGGCTCAAGTCTTAATATTGACCTCGAACATATTTTTGGGCTAAGCTTGGGCTTATATAGGCTTAGCCCGTTATAACTTCGGTCCGAATATTTATATATAATAATAATAATTATTATTATTATTATATATGAATAATTTATTAATATAATAGTTATAGTTTGTGTATAATACTATATATTTAATTTTGTATATTAAAAATTGTATTTATTTGTATAAATAATTTTATTTATGTATAATTTTTTAAGAATTTGCTATATCAAATTTTCATTTTAAACTTTATAGTAATAATTTATAAAATTAATTTATATATGTTAGAAAAGGTTTTCCTCATGTTTTCTAAAAAGAGTGAGTGAAGATTTAAAAGATTTATGATTCTAAATAGTTGTATTTTTCTTTTTTTCCTTAAGAAAATGATCTTAATTCTATATATTTGTGTATATCAATAATATTATGATCACAATAAACTAACTTCTTCTCATTATAAGTATTTATCGCCACTTGTGCATATACTTATTAATGTAAATAATTCTTTTTGTACTAGATATAAGTTAATCTTATTACATATAATGATTGTTAAAGTATATATTACTATTATATTTGTTATAGTAAATTTCTATCTTTGTATGTTATTGTATTGGTTCATACTATTAACTTTTTTCTTTAATTATTTTAATTAATATATCAAAATAATATTAATGAATTTTATTTTTTGACCACATAAAAATACTTGTAATTTGTTTATAATTATAATTTAGCTGATAAAATTTCTTTTTAGAAAAGATAATATGACAACTAATAATTTTATTATTTATAAAAACATATACTTTATATATTTATACACAAATATACATCAATATTATCTCTTTTATTTTATTATTTAATAGTTAATACATCTATATAATTATTTAATATTTATATCACCTGAAACATATGATTCTTTAAAATTTATATATAATATTCATATTATTTTCATTACTTAATAGTAATTAGTACATTTTTATTATTTTAAAAATATAAATAAAAAATTATTTCAGGCCAATCGAAGCTCGTGTTAGCCGATCTCAGGCTCAACATCATTGAGCCCATTCGGGCCAAGCCCCGAGCTCGAGCTCAATGTATCTTAGCTTGGGTCGAGCCCAACTCACAAATCTCAATTGACAGTCCTAGTTGTTCCCTATAGAGGGCAAGGCCACAATGAATTTAATTGTTTTGAAAATATTCTTTTAGAGTTCAAAGAATACCATGGCACACTCTCCAAACAAATATTTGAAAATTTTGTTAATTTAATCCTTAAATTATTTTTATTTATAAATATGTATTTTTATTTTTAAAATTTTAAACTATGAAAATTAGCTTATTTTCTCTCTATACTGCTTACGTTTAGCCAATTGAGCCATAATATTTTTATCTTATCATTAAAAATCTCTAAAAAAATTTACGTGTAACACAAAAAGTTTCTACCACTATCTACAAGGCGAATTTAGTCAACTCTTGGTACGAGTAGATTCTCGTTCCCCTTAAATGTTGTTGACCAAAACTCAATTCTCTCTCTCTCTCTCCGAACCCCCAATTTGTTGAACCAGCTATTGGAGAATGTCTTCTTGCTTAACATCAAACTGAGGTTTAGTTTGCAACTGGGACAAGTAAGTTGGATCCTGAATAAATAAACCTCGGATCCTAGAACCATTTGGGAGTTGAACTTGCCCAATACGTGGCGTTGGCAAAGATGTGGCACTTGAAGCCTCTTGATGCTACTGACTTTGTTGTGTTTGATGAGAATTTTGGATCTTGATTGGAGCTTGGCTGCACTACAGATGATCCATCCATGATTGAAGAGCCAGATATGCTTATATTATTGGATGAAAATGACATAGGTGATGCAGGCAACCTCATGTAAGACTGTATTAATTCTGGCCCTTCTCCGGAGATTGGGACCCCCTGAAAATCCTGAATTTCCATCAGTCAACAATGAGCTGGCCCAACACTTGGACCTAAGCTTGCCACACTATTCAAAACTATATTACTGCCATCCCCAGAAACTGGACCGAAACTATTATATGTATTTTCAGGGCATATAATTCCCTTGCCCTAGTTCTGTAAATCAAGAATAAGTTTTAGGGTTTAAAGAGAGAGAGAGGTTCGCATGGACACACTGAGTTTTGGTCAATAGCATTTGAAAGGAATAAGAACTTTGGATAATTTTACCCTTCTCTACTATATCATAGTGCTCATGTATTCTGTCATGAAGATGGTGACAAAGACTCTTTGTACTGTACGTAAAAAAATTTTAAGAATTTTTAATTGTAAGATAAAAATATTAAGGGCTAAGTTGACTAAATGTAAATAGTACAAGAAATAAATGAGCAAATTTTCCTTTAAACTATTTTGTTCTTTCAGTATAATTTTAAATAATAATTTTTTAATGAAATTGAGTCAAAATCTGCATGTTTCTTTTACATTTCAATATTCGTAATAACATATCTATCTAAACATTTTTTATTTTCCTTCAATTTCACCCCTCATGCGATTCTTTTATCTTCTTTTAGTTTACTTTCTTTTTCTTTTTCTTTGTTTGCTGAATTCTTTCCTTTTCAATTAGACAAACTTTTTCACCAAATTATCTAAGCATAAAACCAAATTCGAGGAGAAGAATTTCTGGACTATAAAAGGCAAGATAGTCGTATTTGGCGAATTTCCCACATTTTTTTCCCGCAGCTTCACTCTATGGAGTGCCAGCATTTCCTATAGCTGTTGCCAAAACCCCCCTTCCCCGTAGCCGTAGCCATAGATGAGGAGGATGCTGGTTCATACTCTCTTTGCATGAGCTCCTGTTCCAGTGATGTACATCCTTTTTGTAATATGTGCTAAATTTATTTTTGATCGTCCAATCATGATCCAACGATTGAAATTCAAGTCTGAACAATTATTCAGAATAATTATTACAGCCGTCAGATCAAGATCGAACAGTTATAAATAAGTTCAGCACATACTGCAAAAAGAAACGTGCATTACTAGAATTAAAGCGCTTTGCATGGGGTTCATATTCTGATTTGGCATTTTTGGTTTGGAGTGCATGCCGAATCCCCGTTCCCCACGGCATTTTGGTCTATTTTTGTCTCAGATGCTGCCAAAATCGCCATCCCGTTTGAGTATGAAACCTAATCCAAATTACAGCCGGCAGGACCAAAATTTGACCAAACTTTCGATTGAAATGTTTCTTCCAAGATTGCTGGTCAATTTGCTGTACCGTGGGGTTTGGGTATTCTGTGGTGGTTGGTGATGGAATTGGTCGTTTTGTGTATGCAGTCAACCAAATCAGAGTGAGATGATCCAACGAACCTATGAGAACTCTATTAATTGAGATGTACTGGATTCATATTGAGAGTTCTGAATTTTGGGCCTTAAATTCCTTGGATTTGGGTTCCGAAGGGATTTGAGGGGCTAGTGTCAGATGTAGGGATTTCGAAAAATTGTTTATGAATTGTACACAGTAAGGTTTGTTTTATGGCAGCCAATACGGCAGAAGAGCCATAGGCGGCAACGCAATGCGTCTTCGCGGTCTTTGTTTGATATATGAAAAATGAGTGGGATGCTACGGGAAAATAGCGGGAAGGATGGCGGGCAGAGGTGGCAATTGCTAGCCCGTCGCCATCAACAGCTAGCTGTGTTGCCTGATAAGCGTTTCAGAGTAAGAAAAAGAAACGAAAAGAAAAGAAAAGAGAATTAGGGTGATATATAGCAAGGTGTATAAAAGGGGAAAGACAAATGTAGGAAAACTGGAAATATGAACTTTTTGGAATTCGCCATTTCGAGATTGTGCCCTATGTGTCACGTCCAGGGCCCGCAGGTCCGAGCGCGCGATTCATGGGTCTGACATCACCTAAGGTCAACTATTTAGTAACCGTCCTCGTTATGCCAAAATAGATATCACAAGTTAACAATGAGTACTTATGTCCATGTTCATATACAGAGCACATTATTTACAGTTATCCCATGTGGGATTTATGTATCATATACACCCTCCCTTAAGGTCCTATAGTCCTCACTAGGCACCTCAGGACAGAATCCAAAACAGAATTAGCGCTAAGAGCCCATAATAGAATCATTGGCCTAGAACCAAACTGCTCTGATACCATATGTGATGCCCCAGTCCCGCATGAGATAACTATAAGTAAAGTGCTCTATATATGAACATGGGTCTAAGTACCTATTGTCAACTTGGGATATCTATTTTGGTATAGCGAGGACGGTTGCCAAGTAGTTTACTGTGGGTGCTGTCAGGCCCATGAGTAGTGCACTCGGGCCCACGGGCACGGGGCGTGACATTATGGTATCCTAAATGTCACGCCCCGAATCCGGGTTAAAGACATAGTATCCAAAACGTAACACGACCGTGTTCCCGAATTAAAATTGAGAAACACAATGTCCTTACCATCAAAGAATACTAACTTCATCAAATTCATTTAAATAATACTAAGATAAATACTGAATAATTCTAAAGTGCATAAGAAAATTTAATCAAATATCTCAAATTATTTTTTTATTACAACTATCCCAAACACTACTCATCAATATTAATCGACTTTTGGAACAACCTCAATCCACCTTCAGTTCTTGATATCGCTCTCTAGTATTCCTCGTTGAAACTCTCAAAGTCCTCAGAGCCGTTCTCTGAAATAAATTTTGATAAGGAGTGAACTATCACTCAATAAGTAATTAAATCCCTTATATAAATAAAAATTAAAATATTTATAAACATATATACTAAAAAAAGTTCTTAAATATATATATATATATATATATATATATATATATATATATATATATTTAAAAGAACATAAATAGAATTCAATATGAATAATTTTTTGTCCTTTTTTAAATAGAAATAAAAATAGATTTTTCTTTACGGAATATTCTCGGTGACTAAACAGATTATAAAAATCATGAATAAATTATCTATTTTACAGAAAATATTATAGACATAAATCGTGCATGCATTATTCAAGCATATTTGAATATATTATTATTATTATTAGGTTAAGACAAAGAGATTAAATCACTTACCTGAAAATTTTTTATTCTAAACTATGTGTCTCTTGCTATTCCCTTCTAGTGCTCTCCCTCTACCTCTTCGCCGGTAGAATTCGGTGTCTTTCTCTGCCTGATATTGACTCTCTCACACTCGCCATCAGCAGCCGCCGCTGAAAGAATCCTTTCGTTAGTCGTATATCTAACCCTAAAAGGGTTTAGTAACCCTAAAGAGCTTTTTACATAACTAACTCTTTTAAATTGCAACTAAGTCCCCCAATAATATAGCTATTCTATTTAATATTAATATTATTTTCATCAATTATAATTTGGGCCATAAATTGGGCCGGATATTACATTCAACCCTCCTAATAGAAAGTTTCGTTCTCGCATTAAATAATCTATCCAACTTCCCTTAAAATCAAGGATACAGGCTCGTAACATATCTTCTAAGGTTTGAATTGTTCTTTCAGATTGCCCATCCGCTTGAGGGTGGGAAGCAATATTGAGGGCTAGTGTAGCCCTCGTTGCTTGACTAAAGCTTTTCCAGAATTGGGAGATGAATCGAGGATCCCTATCGGACACGATACTCACAGGGATTCCCTAAAGCCGAACTATTGATTCCATATACAGTTTAACTAATTCGTCCATGTTAGCTGTAACTTTCATAGATAAAAAGTGAGCAGATTTCGTTAACCTATCTACAACTACCCAAATAGTATCCTTCCAATTCTTCACTTTAGGTAACCCCGTGACGAAATCCATAGTGATATGTTTCCATTTCCACAAAGGTATCTCTAACGGCTTAAGCAAACCCCCAGGGCGTTGATGTTCCGCCTTCACTTGCTGACACACTAAACACCTCGATATGTATTCCGCTATCTCTCGTTTCATCCCACTCCACCAAAAGTATTATTTTAGATCCCGATACATCTTATTTCCACCGGGATAGATAGAAAGGTTGGAGTTATGAGCCTTACTTAAAACTTTTCTTTTCACTTCTACACTCTTAGTCACGCAGAGTCTTCCACGAAACCACAAACTCCCGTCATTATGAATTCTAAAGTCAGTTTGAGAACTTTTTATCACAACTCCTTTTATTTTCTTTAGTTCCTCATCCATCTCTTGAGCAACTTTGATGTGATCGATTAAGACCAGTTGCACCACCAGAGCTGCTAAGTATTACCTAGTTGACTATTGTCTCGATCCCTAACCTTTCCAACTCAGAAATTAGTTGTTCCTGTTGAGTGATCAATGCTGATAAATTTCCCGCAGTTTTGCAGATCAAAGCGTCAGCAACCTTGTTAGCTTTTCCAGGATGATAACTTATTTTCAAATCGTAATCCTTAAGTAACTCTAGCCACCGACTTTGCCGCATATTTAATTCTTTCTGTGTAAATATATATTTCAGACTTTTATGGTCAGTAAATACTTCGCACTGCTCTCCATACAAGTAGTGCCTCCAAATTTTCAAGGCAAAGATGACTGCTGCTAACTCCAAGTCATGCGTCGGATAATTCTGCTCATAAGGCTTCAACTGCCGTGATGCATACGAGATCACGCGATCATTTTGCATTAACACACATCCTAACCCGTTCTTTGAAGAATCACTGTAAATCGTAAATCCACCCGATTCAGTTGGCAATGTTAGGATTGGTGCCATAACCAATTTTTGTTTTAGAGTTTGAAAACTCTCTTCACAAGCTGGACTCCAAACAAATTGTATGCCTTTTTGTGTCAGCTGAGTCAAGGGTATTGCAATTCTTGCAAAACTTTCTACAAACTTTTGGTAGTAACCTGCCAATCCCAAGAAAATACGTATTGCGGTAACATTAGTACGTCTTGACCAATCTACCATGGCCTCTATTTTCTTGGAGTCAACTGATATTCCCGCTTATGATATTATGTGTCCTAAAAATGTTACACTTTTCAACTAGAATTCACACTTGCTAAGTTTAGCAAAAAGTTTCCTTTCTCTTAGGGTCTGCAACACTATCTGAAGGTGTTTAACATGTTCTTCCTCGGAAGAGGAATATACCAAGATATCGTCGATGAAGACAACGACAAATTTATCCAGAAATGGCTTAAATATTATATTCATCAAGTCCATGAACGCTGCTGGAGCATCTGTCAAGCCGAAAGGCATTACTAAAAACTCATAGTGCCCATAACTAGTTCGAAATGCACTCTTTGGAATGTCTTCCTTAATTCTAACTAGATGATAACCTGAACGTATGTCAATTTTAGAGAATACCTTGGCTCCCTTAAGTTGATCAAATAAATCATCAATCCTAAGCAATTGATATCTATTCTTGATGGTGATCTTATTAAGTTCCCTGTAGTCTATATATAGTCTCATACTCCCATCATTTTTCTTAACGAACAACATTGGTGCTCCCTAAGGTGACACACTCGGCCGTATAAATTTCATATCCAGAAGTTCCTGAAGTTGAGCCTTTAACTCTCTCAGTTCTGCAAGAGCTATCCTATAAGGTGCTTTCAATATCGATTCTGTTCCTGGAATCAAATTGATCTCAAACTCAATCTCTCTTTTTGGGGGTAACGCTGACAACATCTCAGGAAATACATTTGGGTACTCATTGACTACTGAAATTTCTTCTAATTTTAAACTATCCTTCTTTTCTTCAATTGCACAAGCGACAACCTTTCCTCAATGATCGATAAGCTCGGACGTAAGAAATTTACATGCGGTATGGTTGTCCTCTACCCTTTAGTTCCACCTTGGAAAAGGGAACTCCTCCCCCTCAGGAATAGCAAATCTTACTTTCTTCCCACGACAATCCACAATGGCGTAGTTCCTAGATAACCAATCCATTCGTAAAATTACATCAAAATCTCTCATGGGAATTTGTATTAGGTCTGCCATGATTTTCTTCCCTAGTATTCACATTCACTTCAGATACCTCTCCAGTTTGCCTACGTCGATTGCGGTTCGCCATCTATACATTGATGTATAATTATTAACATAAATCTTAAATCGATATCCTAATAATACTATTAAGTGTAATATTAATTGTATTATCGTTACTAATGTGAAGCTCATAAAGTGACAATTCTAAAAAAAACTTGATATCTTATTCCATGATTTAATGCCATATAGAGTCAAAGAAAAGTATGAAAAGAAACAAAACCCCAACAGAACTTCAAAACAAATTAGACATGTTTCTTTGATGCTTGTTCTAAGTGCATATCTATCACCTCCAATCTTCGTCTTATGCCCTCGTACCTCCATATTGAAACAAGGGTATTGTAGAGTTTTCCATTCACAGCCATTTAATAAAATAAAATAAAATTTTGTCCAAGAAATCCATAGATTATAATATATATATATATATATGTGACCTACCGGAGTTCGTACCTATTTTCTTTAAAAATATATATCCACTTATTTGTTTTCACTAAAACTTTATCCCAAAGATCTGAACCTAGGATCTGATAGCACTAAATGTCACGTCCTGAATCTGGGTTAAAGACCCAGTACCTGAAACTCAACACGACCGTGTTCCCGAATTGAAATTCAGAAACACAAGGTCCTTACCATCAGAGAATATTAACTTCATCAAATTAATTTAAATAATACTAAGATAAATACTGAATAATTCTAAAGTGCATAAGAAAATTTAATCAAATATCTCAAATTATTTTTTTATTACAATATCCCAAACACTACTCCTCAATATTAATCAACTTTTGAAACAACCTCAATCCATCTTTAGTTCTTAATATCGCTCTCTAGTATTCCTCGTTATAACTCTCAAAGTCCTCAGTAAGTAATTAAATTCCTTATCTAAATAAAAATTAAAATATTTATAAACATATATACTAAAAAAATAAGTTCTAAAATATATATATATATATATATATATATATATATATATATTTTAAATAACATAAATAGAATTCAATGTGAATAATTTTTTTCCCTTAAAGAGAATAACAAGGTAGGAATCTTTTTTTTTTTTTAAATAGAAGCAAAAAGAAATTGGGCTGTCTTAGTAACAGTTCATGACAATCTTTTCTTTTTTACCATTTGGGCTGCCAAATAACAACCAACAGGAAAGCCCAACATCTAGAGATTCACATGGCTCAAATTTGGCTGCCAATTAACAACCAAAGGTAGGGCCAAATATCTAGAGATTTCATGTAACACAGTTATCCATTGGGCTCTAATGGCCCAACACTATTGTTAGCCATCAGCCCAATTAATGGTTCTGCCAAAAGCGTGGTAGCCAGCCCAATTTTCTACTAAGCTGGTACTGGAACAAGCAACCGTTGCAAAATGCAATTGTAGCATTAATATTATATTTTTCGTGCCACAGTGACCAAATCACAGACCAATGCCATTTTCTTCTGTCAATTCACACTGTACTATTCAATCAAGGATTTGTTGGTTTGTTTTTTTTTTTTTTAACGAAACTGCAGCAACAAGAAATCAAATCTTTTTTTTTCATAAACAGAGTCCAAATCACACCAATCAATGCAATTGCTTTTGCCAATTTGCAGCACTAACACGCTTCCAGTGTACCATTCAATCAAATAATTACCCTTTTATTGGGCAAGGCAGTAGCAATTAGAAATCAAAATTTTTTCCCTTTTGCGGTTTCCTCTTAACCACAACACAGAGACCGTCCACTGCAATTTCATTCAAAAATCTCTTCCTATTCACATAACAATGACCGCCAAGTCGCATAATTTTTTTTTTTTTACTCTTACATCACAGAAGAGGATTTTAGCGCAAATAATGCTTTTCAAATAAACAACAATTTATGCAATAGATTATTGTTCATATATACATATACACATATAACACAACATGAAAGAAGAACAAGGGCAAAAGAAAAATAGAGATAATTAATACTATAATGGGTTTCAAATAATCTTACTAAGGTGGTCCGGACAGGATAGAACAGAATTTCCTTATCATGAGGATCAAAATAGAACATAATCGCTTTGCAGGATATTCTCGGTGACAAAATAGATTATTAAAATCATGAACAAATAATCTATTTTACAGAAAATATTATAGACATAAATCGTGCATGCATTATTCAAGTATATATGCATACATTATTATTATTATTATTATTAGGTTCGGACAAAGGGATTAAATCACTTACTTGAAAAAATTTTTATTCTAAACTATGTGTTTCTCGCTATCCCTTTCTAGTGTTCTCCATCTACCTCTTCGCCGGTAGAATTCGGTGTCTGTCCCTGGCCGGTATTGACTCTCTCACGCTCGTTGTCAACAGCCGCCGCTGAAAGAAACCTTTTGTTAGTCGTATATCTAACCCTAATGAGCTTTTTATATAACTAACTCTTTTAAATTGTAACTAAACCCCCAACATTATAGTTATTCTATTTATTATTATTATTATTTTTATCAATCATAACTTGGGCCATAAATTGGGCCAGATATTACATTCTACCCCCTAAAAGATAGTTTCATCCTCCAAACTTACGAACCTTACTCGATGAAGAGGTGTGGATAATTCTTCTTTACTTCTTCCCCTTGACCCTGATGGTTCACAGGCCTCGGTCTTTTCCTGTTGCGTTCATCATTGCCTCTTTTAATTTCTGCCTCCACTAGAAGACTCGTCTCATATGCTTCCTCAAAATCTCAAGGACGCAGTGCTGCCATCCTTGCCCTAATCCTAGGGTGCAGTCCTTGAGTGAACCTTAGCACCTTCATGTTAGGATCTCTCATTATCGCCCTAGCGTATTTTCCAAGAGCATTAAACTTCCCGACATATTCTGACACTGTCATATTATCCGCTTGTACAGAATCAAAGAATTGACTCTGCTTCTCCAACCTTAGTGTTTCCAGAAAATAATGTTTCCCATGTCAGGTGGTGTTCTGGTGGTGAGTAAATTGGTGTTGTCGCGCCACTTGAACATTTTTTTGCCTCACCTACTAGGAAGGGCAACACTACCCTTGCTTTTATATAATCTAGTACATGCATTATATCGAAGTTGAGTTCAACCTCCCGAAGCCACTTCTCAGCAGCTTCTAGGTCAGCACTCCCTGCGAAGGTGGGTACGTTTGCTTTATTCATCCGTTCGTAGATAGTCCCAGCACTATATGTGCTCCTTTGGGCTGGTAGTGGAGCCTGTTGCTGCTGCCGTTTTACCCTCTGCTGGTCCTCTAGTATACGTTGTTGGTTCTACACTACTTGAGCCAGCGGATAGTTCTAGTGGAATTACAGAACGAGAAGCCCTAACAACTTCAGGTTGATTAGTTTGACCCTCTTCAGTCCTTCTTTGGGAACGAGTTTGTCTCTCCCATTGGGCTAGAGGTACTTCTGTCCCTTCCCTAGTATTAACATTCACTTCAGGTACCTCTCCAGTTTGCCCACGCCGATTGCGGTTCGCCATCTATACATTGATGTATAATTATTAATATAAATCCTAAATCGATATCCTAATAATACTATTAAGTGTAATATTAATTGTATTATTGTTACTAAAGCGCATCTCATAAGGTGACAATTCTAGTAAAAAAAAACTTGATATCTTATTCCATGATTTAATGCCATATAGAGTCAACCAAAAGTACGAAAGAAACAAAACCCCAACAGAACATCAAAACAGATTAGACATGTTTCTTATAATTCAAGTGATCTATCGATACTTATTTGTAACAACTAACTAGCACGAAAATATCTAACTAATTCCTAGTGATAGTTGATCCGGTATCTGATATGTCGTCATTCTCTTTCTCCGGCTCTAATTGTTGAATTATGACGTTCAAGGTATGATTTTGCTCCCTTAGCGCATCTCGTTGCTGCAATAGTTCTTGGAACATTTGTTGATACATATCTCTATCTTGACTCATCCATTCTAATCTTGCGTGAGCCCGATCTCTATCCTCTCCAATTTGCATCAGTGTTGTATGGACTCGGTCGGCCTCTTCCTTTATCCGATCACACTCGGCTTTAAAAGTATCTCTCTCCCTAGCTACACGGTCTATCTCGTGTCTAGCCTTATTTAGGTAATAGTCATAATACCTGCTATCCTTTGATGTTTGTTCTAAGTGCATATCCATCACCTCCAATCTTCGTCTTAACTTCTCGTACCTCCACATTGGAACAAGGGTATTTTCGAGTTTTTCGTTCCGTTCCCAGCCATCTAATAAAATAAAATAAAAATTAGAGTCACTCCAAAAATTCAATATATTAGAATATATATAAGTGACCTACCGGAGTTCGTACCTATTTTCTTAAAAATATATATCTACTTATCTGTTTTCACTAAAAACTCTATCCCAAAGATCTTAACCTAGGCTCTGATACCACTATATGTCACGCCCCGAATTCGGGTTAAAGATTCAGTACCCGAAGCGCAACACGACTGTGTTTCAAAATTGAAATCCAGAAACACAAGGTCCTTACCATCAGAGGATACTAATTTCATCAAATTAATTCAAATAATACCAGGATAAGTACCAAATAATTTAAAAGTGCATAAGAAAATCTAACAAAATATCTCAAATTATTTTTTTATTACAACTATCCCAAACACTGCTCCTCAATATTAATCTACTTTCGGAACAACCTCAATCCACCTTCAGTTCTTGATATCGGCCTATAGTATTCTTCTTCGAAACTCTCAAAGTCCTCGAAGTCGTTTTCTGAAATATGATTTGATAAGGAGTGAGCTATCATTCAGTAAGTAATTAAATCTCTCATCTAGATAAAAATTATAATATTTATATACATATATACTAAAAAAACACAAGTTCTTAAAATATTTTTTAAAAAAACATAAATAGAAGTCAATGAGATTAATTTATTTTTTTCTCTTAAGAGAATAACAAAGTAGAAATCTCTTTTTTTAAAAAATAAAAATAAAATAAAAACAAACGAAACTAGGCAGTCCCAGTAATAGCCCATGACATATATATATATATATATATATATATATATATATATATATATATATATATATATATATATATATATATATATATATATATATATCATTTGGGCTACCAAATAACCAATTTTTGTTTTAGAGTTTGAAAACTCTTTTCAGAAGCTGGACTCCAAACAAATTGTATGCCTTTTTGTGTCAGCTGAGTCAAGGGTATTGCAATTCTTGTAAAATTTTCTACAAACTTTCGGTAGTAACCTGCTAATCCCAAGAAACTACGTATTACAGTAACATTGGTAGGTCTTGGCCAATCTACCACGACCTCTATTTTCTTGGGGTCAACTGATATTCCCACTTCTGATATTACGTGTCCTAAAAATGTTATACTTTTCAACCAGAATTCACACTTGCTAAGTTTAGCAAAGAGTTTCTTTTCTCTCAAGGTTTGCAACACTATCCGAAGGTGTTTAACATGCTCTTCCTCAGAAGGGGAATATACCAAGATATCGTCTATGAAGACAACGATGAATTTATCCAGAAATGGCATAAATATTCTATTCATCAAGTCCACCAACGTTGCTGGAGTATTTGTCAAGCCGAAAGGCATTACCAAAAACTCATAGTGCCCATAACGAATTCGAAATGCACTCTTTGAAATGTCCTCCTTCTTAATTCTAACTAGATGATAACCTAAACGTAAGTAAATTTTAGAGAATACCTTGGCTCCCTTAAGTTGATCAAATAAATCATCAATCCTAGGCAATGGATATCTATCCCTTAAGGTGATCTTATTAGAGAATACCTTTTTCTTAACGAACAACACTGGTGCTCCCCAAAGTGACACACTCGCCCGGATAAATTTCACATCCATAAGTTCCTGAAATTGGGCCTTTAACTCTCTCAGTTCTGTAGGAGCCATCCTGTATGGTGCTTTCGATATCGGTTTTGTTCCTGGGGTCAAATTGATCTCAAACTCAATCTCTCTCTCCGGGGATAACCCTGGCAACATCTCACGAAATACGTCTAGGTGCTCATGGAATACCGAAATTTCTTCTAATTTCAAAATATCCTTCTTTTCTTCAATTGCACAAGCGAGATAACCAATACAACCTTTCCTCAATGATCGATAAGCTCGGACAAAAGAAATTACATGCGGTATGGTTGTCCTCTGCCCTTTAGTTCCATCTTGGAAAAAGAACTCCTCCCCTCATGAATAGCAAACCTTACTTTCTTAAAATTACATCAAAATCCCTCATGGTAATTTGTATTAGGTCTACCATAAGTTTCTCACACCCCGGACGCGCATACCAGAGCGCGCGACTGATGGGCCTTGCAGCACCCACAGCCAACTACTTGGCAACCATCCTCGCTATGCAAAATGGATATCAGAAGTTGACAATAGGTACTTAGGCTCATGTTCATATACATCATACTTTTCTTACAGTTGTCCCATGCGGGATTGGGGCATCACATACACCCCCCTTAAGGCCTTAGCGTCATCACTATGCAACTAAGGACAGAATTTAGAACAGAATTAACACTAAGCACCCAGAACAAAATCATTGGCCTATGACCAAATCACTCTGATACCATAATGTCACACCTTGTGCCCGCGGGCCCGAGTACGCTACTCATGGGCCTTGCAGCACCCACGGCCAACTACTTGGCAACCGTCCTTGCTATGCCAAAATAGATATCCCAAGTTGACAATGGGTACTTAGGCACAAGTTTATATACAGAGCACTTACTTACAGTTATCCCATGTGGGATTGGGGCATCACATACACCCCCTTAAGGTTCTAGCGTCCTCGCTAGGCACCTCAGGACAGAATGCATAACAGAATTAGGGCTAAGCGCTCAGAACAGAATCATTGGCTTAGGACCAAACTGCTCTGATACCATAATGTCACGTCCCGGACTCGCGGGCCCGATCGCTCGAGGACGGTTGCCAAGTAGTTGGCTTTGGTGCTACCAGGCTCATCAGTCGCGTACTCGGGCGCGCGGACACAAGACGTGACATTATGGTATCAGAGCAGTTTTTTCCAAGGTCAATGATTTTGTACTGGGCACTTAGCGCTATTTCTATTCTGAATTCTGTCCTGAGTTGCCTAGCGAGGACACTAGGGCCTTAAGGGGTGTATGTGATACCCCAGTCCCGTATAGGATAACTGTAAGTAAAGTGCTCTATATATGAACATGGACAAAAGTATCTATTGTCAACTTGGAATATCCATTTTGGCATAGCGAAGACGGTTGTCAAGTAGCTGGCCGTGGGTGCTGCCAGGCCCATGAGTCCCTCTCGGGCCCGTGGGCCCTGGACATGATATTATGGTATCAGAGCTGTTTGGTCCTAGGCCAATGATTCTGTTCTGGGCGCTTAGCCCTAATTCTGTTCTGGATTATGTCATGTGGTACCTAGCAAGGACACTAGGGCCTTAAGGGGGGTGCATGTGATGACCAATGCCACATGGGATAACTGTAAGTAAAGTACTCCGTATATAAACATGGGCCTAAGTACCCATTGTCAACTTGGGATATCCATTTTTGCATAGCAAGGACGGTTTTCAAGTAGTTGGCCGTGGGTGCTGCAGGCCTATGAGTCGCGTACTTGGGCATGCAGGCACAAAGCGTGAGCCCTGGCATCCTCGCTAGACACCACAAGACAGAATTCAGACAGAGTTAGCGCTATGCGCCCAGAACAGAATCATTGGCCTAGGACCAAACCGCTCTGACACCATAATGTCACGCCCCATGCCCGCAGGCCCGAGCGCATGACTCGTGGGCCTGGCAGCACCCACAGCTAACTACTTGACAACCGTCCTCGCTATGCCAAAAAGGATATCCCAAGTTGACAATTAGTACTTAGGCCCATTCTTATACGGACCACTTTACTTACAGTTATCTCATGTGGGATTGGTGCATCGCATACACCCCCCTTAAGGCCCTAACGTCCTCTTTAGGCACCTCAGGACAAAATTCAGAACAGAATTAGCGCTAGGCGTCCAAAACAGAATTATTGGCCTAAGACCAAACTTGGCTCTAATACCATAATGTCACGCCCCTGGCCAGGGGGCCCAGGCACACGATTCATGGGCCTGGCAGTACCCACGGCCAACTACTTGGCAACCGTCCTCGCTATGCTAAAATGGATATCCCAAGTTGACAATGGGTACTTATGCTCATGTTTATATACAGAGCACTTTATTTACATCTATCTCATGCGGGATTGGGGCATCACAACTCTCCTCTGTATTTGATATGTTATCAAATTGTAGTTCCTTTTTTGTGATTTAGTAAGTAACAAACAACTGTTGGAAATGAATGATGATAAAAAAACTTATTCAGTTCTTTGTAAATTTTAATAATTGTGACATCCTTACCTATAAAAAGTTAAGAAAAGAGGATGATAATGATAGTGCTGCTTGTGTTGGAAGTTCCTCACATGAAAGAGAATTGCAGCAAATGCTTCACATGAACTGCAAGTTCCCCTCTGTTAGTAACATGCTCAGCACTATTCTCCTTTTCAGATCATTTGTCATGTTAAACTGCAACTTCCGTCTCCGTATAAATATAAATTATCACCAGTTTATGATGAAATGAAACATAAAATAATTTGCATGGAACAATTTATAATGTTTTTTAAGAATCCATGGTGCAGGCAAATACATACATACAAAAAAACATCAACAAGGGAAAAACCCTTAAGGAGTTGGAATTATGAATTATTTGAAATAATGTTTTTTTCCCTAGTGTCAGGTGCATTTCACTCCTTTTGGAGGATAACAATGGAACACAAAAGTTTGTATGAACCATCAGTTTAGAGAAAAAATTTTGTTTCATTTTATACTATAATACCATATTAAATAAAAACACATATTTTCGGGAAAGTTATTCATGGTTTTAACTTATGCTTCCTGTTCTTTCAGGGACTTATCCAACAATAGTTTAGTAGGGATAAGACTCTTTTAGCTTTGAATTTCAATATTTTCTTATTGGTCTTACAGGAATTTATTTGGAAACAAGCTCAATGGTTCTGTTCCTCCTGCTCTCCTTTAGAAATCCAAGAGTGGATCACTTGTATTAAAAGGTTTTCAACTTTCCAAAACCATAGTTTGACTTCTGGATATTTAAATTTCAGTGCCAGATGCATCCATTTACCAGACAATCATATAATATGTTTTATTTTGTTTTTAGTGTTGATGGAAATCCAGATCTTTTCTTATCTGGGGCATGCAAGAGGAAGAAAATAGCTCGGTTCCTGAAAGCAGCTATTATTGGCACAGTATGCCTCCTGGTCTTAGTGACAACGGCAATCATGTTTAAATGCAAAAGGAAAACACAAGGTGTGCTCTTATATGTTGTGTATTTTTAAGTGCAGTGGCTTTGGTATGCAATCACAGTTTAAAAGAAACATTTTCTATTTATTTGTACAGACTCTTCCTTCTCTTTTTTTTTTTTTTTGTGGTTAATTTTCATGACTCTTTGTTACCATTTTAGATCTATGGTGTGATATCTAAGGGACAAAAATTATGGAAATAAAGAAGAATGGATTTGCATTTAATATAATGAGACAAAAGTTTTCTATTATTCTCTCCACAAATAATAATGAAATGAAACTTCTATTCCTGAAATCCCCAATTTGTACTGTCGAAATCATAAATGCATACTGGGTACTGAATAGGATAATCTTGTCAGTCTCTGTTCTATTTACTGTTCTTTAAAAATTTTGCAGATGTTTCTGTTGTACAGAAGAAAGACAACTCAGTGAAGTCAAGAAGTAAAATATTCACATATTCTGAGGTTGTATGCATTACCAACAACTTTCAAACTGTGATAGGCAGAGGAGGATCTGGAGTAGTTTACCTTGGATGTTTGCAAGATGGCTCCAGAGTTGCAGTCAAAATGCTCTCTCTATCTAACTATGGCTCAATACAATTTTTGACTGAGGTAAGTTAACTGAGGTGGATTTGCTTATAGCATTCAAATAATGAGTCCAATTACAAGTTGCTGCTGCTTGGAACGATTTTGATTCCCATTGCAGGTGAAACTCTTGATGAGGATATACCATTGAAACTTGACTTCTCTTGTTGGATATTGTAATGAAGGAACAAATATGGCTCTCATCTATGAGCATATGGCTTATGGGAATTTGCAAGAACATCTATCAGGTACTTAAACAAAAGAATTTAAGATATTTTACCAACATAAATTGGCTGCTGAAATTTAATTTAACACGTGATATTTCTAGTTCAATTTTTCCTGCACATTATCCGTCTAATATGACTATTAACATTAGAATTTCCTCTTTGTTGATTTCTCATATGCTGTAAAACAACCCAATTGTCTGGGAATGCACAGATGAAAGTTCCACCATCTTGAGTTGGAAAGAGAGAGTCCAAATTGCTTTGGATGCTGCTCAAGGTATAATCTTTTTCTCTTGGGCCAAAACTCTTTTTTCCTGGCTTCCATGTCCAGTTATAGAGCTAAGTATTGAGCTTCTCAGGTTTAGAGTATTTACACAATGGTTGTAAGCCTCCAATAATCCAATCAAGTAAACTTATTAGTAAATGTATCCTGTACCTGCTAGAAATTTGAAATTTAGAATTGATGGTTTATTAACATACTTGTCTTTTATTTTTCCAAAATACAAGAAAAATTAAATAAGATATGTTATAAAATGCGATCGCAAAGGATACAAAATTAATTATAAAATAATAATAAAGAAGATTTTGAATTATAATAAAAGAAAGAAAGAGAACACAAGAAATATAGAAATTAAAATTTTTTTGGTAATTTTCACCATACATTTTATTACAAGTTACTCTATATGTTTTATTTATAGAGTTAGAAAGTGATATTTTTCATTATAGATCATTAGTGGGTTATTTTATAACTTTCATAATTTATCTTTCATAATCTCTCGTTCTATAAGATAATAGAGGCAATAGGGATATTGATCTATAAAGGATGTATAATATAATTTTGGTTATAATCTCTTACATTTTATATTTTATAACTTAGATGAATTATTTTTTAATATAATAAATTTTCATAATATTTCATAAGAGGATAAACTTTTTCCACTATATTTTTATATATCAAGTGAAAAAAGTGAATGATAATCTATTGTTCCCAGCGTTAGAATTTCCCTATGAGTAAATAATCTATTGTCTCCAGTCTTGTTCTCAAAGACATATGCATTATACAGCAAGGCCTAATCAAACAGGTAAGACGGAGGGAAGTACAGATATGATCAGAGAATAGGAAGGGAATGGATGGATTACCTTTAGTTTTAATAAAAGATCAGTTTTCTTTCTGTCCAAAAGTGAATAGAAAAAGAAGGAAATGAGATAATTTTTAATAAAATTTTTTGAATTGACTAAATTATTTTTTATTTTAAAATGATTATATTTATATAAAAATAAAAATAAATATATAAATTAATTATTATTTCTCTTTTTCCTCTTATTAACTATCAAAACACAATAATAACTCAACCCTCTTATCCTCCTCTCCTCTCCTCTCCTCTCCTCCCCTCTCCTTTCCTTTCTCTCTCATTTGTATCCTTTCTTTTACCTTCCTCTGCCTCAATCCAAACGGTGCCTAATTGTGGGGATTCAAAGAATATTTGTTAAACTATTGACTTATCATTCACAACGGCTTTTGCTTTATTAGTTCAATAGCTATTGAGTTAGAAAAGAAGCAACTCAAGAGTGTTCATTATTTAGTGTAATCTAAAAAATTAAATTACAATACACATTTCGATTTTATTTTTTAATATTTCGATTCGATTTAGTTTGGTTTATAAAAATTTTGTAAAATTTAGTTCGATTTTCGATTTTTATTCTCAAACTCAAAACTAAACTAAAAAATTAAAAAAAAAATTAAAATTATATATAAACATATTTCAGTAATGTATTCTTACATTAAAATTAAAATTTTAAAATAAAAATACTTCAAGAATACATTATCAAAATATATTCTTTTTTAAAATTTTTTAATTTTCAACCAAACTGAATCGAACTGAATATTACAGTTTGATTCGATTTTGTAATTTTTTTAATCAAATCAAAATTTGAAATTTTAAACTGAAAACTTAATTAAAATCTGAATAAACGCCCCTTCTGTGAGGAGATAAAATTGGTTTTAGATAGACCTAAGAGAGAAGAATTATCTCTTCCGAGCTTCCCACAAACTTGCTTTTGTATCTTTTAAAGTCAGACTTCTGAGGTGGATTATAAATCCCACAACGCCTCCCACACCCACCCCCACTCCCACTCCCCAATATAATATATATATATATATATATATCGAATTATACAAATTAAACATAAAGATTATGCGCATTGCATTTCTGTTAGAAATTAAACATTTAATTTTTAAAAATATCTCAAACTATAAATTTTTTCTTAAAATAATTATATTTCAAAAAATTTTCTAAAATATCTATAAACTATTTACGCTATCACTTTCTATTAATATTTTTTTTACTTTACTTCTTTTTTACCTGTAAACTAATTACGTGCGTCTTTTATTAGTCCGCCATCCACTACCGCAATGGCTTCAGATGAAGAATCACACGTGCAGCTCACGTTGCATACTTTGGAGTTTGGAAGGGCAAAATTGTCAAGTCCAGCTATTCCCTCCAGAAAAATAACAATTTAATCCTTCAAAATTCCCTCCCATTAAACCCTAACTTGGCTACAGCCAAATCTATTGCCTTTGTTCGTTCTGTACCCATGGTTTGCATTGGCCATTGGCCATCTCACTCCGTTTCTTGACCTATCCAACAAACTTGCTGGAAATGGTACTCAGATCTTCTTCCTTCTGCCAAGAAATGTGCAGACCAAGTTGGAACAGTTCGTACCTTCGGTCGTCCCTCAAGTTGAAGGGCTTCCTCCTGATGCGCAAACGACTTCAGATGTTCCCTTTGAAATGATTCCCCTTCTACCGCATGCCGTGGACCTTACGAAGCCAGCGGTTCAGTCTTTGCTTTAAGAAATTAAACCCCATTTTGTCTTTCTTGATTTTCAGCACTGGTTGCCATCCATTGTTTGACCTGTAGGCATAGAGGAACCAAAATTTTCATCTTGAGGAAGGACGACGAAAATTTATATTAATCTATATGAAGAAATTTTTAAAATATTAAGAGGGGAGGGGAATTTGAAAAAAACGTGACTGTAAACTTTAAAATTCTATACTTATAAAAAGGTTTTAAAAAATGTTAAGGGGCCAATCAACACCCCTCGCTCCCCCTAGTTCCGCCCCTGCCTTTAGGCACCAGCAGCCTTGCTACTCACACAGTCACGTTGCCCGCGAAGGAAATGGACGGTTTGAGATCCGATGAAGCCTCGACCTGGATTTCCTTCTTCGGCCATAGCACGTTGGACCCACGAAGCTCGTGGAATAGTTTCCACTGCAAGCAAACACGGAAGACGACGATGGTGGCATACCTCTGTTGGGGCTATTGACAATGGCCGCGCTAAATGTTGTTGCACAGTTAAGGTTTAACAGGAACTTTTAAGGGATTAAGTCATTATTTTTCTGGCGGAAATAGTCGGACTAGACAATTTTGCTTTATCAAAATATGTCATGTGAGCTGCACGCGTGACACTTCACCGAAAACCACGACAGTATGTGACGTCCCTACTCACACAATTTCATCGCTAACCACCTTAACTTCCTTCCTTCAATTAAAGAATCAAATTCCACTAAAATATAATCCCACCACTAAATTCCTAAATTAATAAGAGAGTACCGCTAATCTATCTTATTAAAGTCAAATGCTTTCTTAAATTTTTGTACATCCCAAATGGTGGAAGCACTAGATAAGTTTTAAATAGACCTATTCACACAAGTTGTTCGTAAATCGGCTCATACCTGCTCATGACCATATCATTTCAGCCATATTGACTTGAATACTGGAGAAATAATATGAAAGGAAAATAGAAAACGAAAAGAAAGAACCGTACTATTACATTACATTAACATCACTTGAGGGAGGGGGGGGGAGAGAGAGATCAGCATCAGGATAACATATCTAACCAATTTGTTAATCTACTGCACTAATTACAACAAAAAGATATCATGGTTGGTTCTCATCCTGCATCATGAACTAATTCATTGGTTGAAATTTTGGCAACAAAAATTTCATGCTAAGGTTTCATGGTGCATTCTTCCCGATAATCACCCAGCTATTCCTCACTGAGCAGCCAAAATCACAACCTACGTTCGCAAAAAAAACAAATATTGATCAACCAGATTTAGACAAAAACCATAGATAGCACTTTGCAATTTTCCCTGTTACATTGAATTTCGAGTATTGGAATTTTTAACTTTTGAAACACACAGCATCCAGGGACACTGCATGAAGAAAATTTATCCAAATGTGCAAATGCAGTAAACGGTACATGTGTTTACTTTGCTTCTGAAATGTTATATGGCCAGAAATTCCATTTGGTTGACATACAAGGAAATCAATTTCTAAATTATCTTCTTTCCAGATTGCTTCCACTATCCCTCATTCCCCTCTTCGCTGTGCATCTCTGCTCTTCCCTCCATCTCTCTTATCTGTCTCTTCCCTCCAAGCCACCCGGACAATTACTTGCACTCTGAGATACAGTCCTATCCCCAGCCCCAGCACCATCTATATATCTGTCTTATCTACTTTTCCCCAGTTCCTCTCAGTCAGCTTTAGACCTGTCTCTTTCGGTTCTTCCTTCTCTGTCATAACATTGTGACACACTAAAGTTCTCAACCCCAAGCAGACCACTGCCTCATCTTTCTGCCCCCAACCTACTGTTGACTTCCTCTATTCCTTTCTCCCAAAATCACCACCTTAACCTCCTCTCTTAATGCAGGACAAAGCTGTCCCGCAAAGAAACACCCAATCTCTGCTAAGCTATGCAAAGAAAACTGGCTATAGTTAAAGCAGGAAAACCAAAAAATATGTGGAAAGAAGATATAAAAGCCTTAGCATCACACTAAGAGAACCCTAGCAATCACACCAAGATTTGTAAGGCATCACACCTCAGGCTTGATTGCATCACACAATCGGATTTACAGAATCACTCTGCTGGCTTTTATCACTGAATACCCTCAACTACCATATCCTTATTAAATAAAGAACTCTATTTATAGACTCAAACTAAATCCTAAACTGACTAGGGAAAGACTAAGACTCTTAAAACCAAAACAACTAGAATAATATGATTTCTAAACTCTCAATTTAGGAATCCCAATCAGAAATAAAGACTCAAACTGCTGCAATTCAATAAAGCTAACAATCTTATAAAAGACTCTAAACTGAACTAAAATAGGATTTCCAAGATTGAAACTGAATTGTAAAGCCATTGCTTGACTTAGAACTTTCCAGATCTTGGACAATTTTTGTGTTCGGCATCATCTCTCTTCCATATCTCTCTGTTCACCATTTCCCCTTCATTTGACCCTTAGCCATATGCCATCATCCCCCTTTTCTCCCTGATTCCCCATAGCGGATTTTTCTTTCCGCATTCACATTACTGCTGCCTCTCACTGCAGATGACAACACCCACTTCCCCACCAGCAGATGGAAGGCTCTGTTTGTTTGTGCGTGCACATCCATGCACACAGGATGTGCACACACGTGCATTAAAAAATTCATAATTTCCACATAGCAGATCCTAACTAGGGTGGATATTGAAGGGAAGAGAGAGGATGGTCAATGGTAGGGGGTCTCAGATGTAGGCAGAGAGGGACTAATAAAAAACCACCATTAAGATTATAAGAAGCAGGATTATATGAACCTTTGCAGGTACCGCCAAACAAATAATTAACAGGTTCATGCAAAAGCCAAGCTAACTGTATTAGAAAGACAATTGAAGTCCTTCTACCTCCAATGCGGGGTAAACACTTATATAATCTTATTTCTTATCTCTTCCAGTTTCTTCATAATTTCTGCAGGTGTTCTGTCCAGCTCATCTGATATTTTCCGTTGCAGATCCATAGGCAATGTTGGAAATTGTTCACATAAATCCCCATCAATTACATCCTGCAAAAAACTTGGACAGTAAGGTCATTACCAATACACAGTAAAAGCAACCTTAACAGGACTTTAAGGAACAAGGCAGATCACCTAAATACATAGCATAGAGCATCATATAAACAAATTCCATAAAGATTAAAATCTTCTCCACAAATATGTGTAAAAGGCACACAATTTTCTGCGAGGTAACAATCAACATACACAAATGCTCTTCAGAACATCAAAAATTGGGAAAAAAAGGTTTTCATGAATGAAAGCAATGCTAACATACACACATATGAGGAATCCTGAACGCACCATCCCTAACACTCCTCCCCCTCCCAAAGAAAGAGAAAGGCTATAAAAAATGGATTAAAATTTTAGCCTTGTTTTCAGTTTCTCCCTTCTCCTAATTCCCAAAAAGGAAAAAATATGCAAGCCCATCTAGTCCAGAGATGGAAATTTTTTATCTGTAACACAATATTTAAGATTTACCCATTATTCAGTAGCGGGGAAAAAAGAAAAAAAGGGGGAGGGGGAGGGGGAGGGGGAGGGGGAGGGGGAGGGGAGCCAGCAGTGCAACAGTATAAAATGCCACATCACATATACTGTTATATAGTAAAAGAAAAAAACTACCTTAACTGGGAAATAAGCAGATCGATATGCCATATGGTCTCTGCCACATAATGGTGGGTGTTCCTGCCTCATGTGCATCTCCAAGTGAGAGAAAAAGTCAACATCATCCCGAGAGGTAAATGGAAGCAATGCTCCCAAACTCCCCATGACAGTCCCATAGATAATGCCCTCTCCACCACCTGGAATCAAAGATGCCTTTTGCAAGCAAGTGACTGCATCACCAACATGGAACTGTACAATTTCTTCAACTTTGTTGGGAGCTCCATTTAGTTTTCCTTGTTCCCACTTTATCTTCCCACCTGTGGGATCTTCTTCAATCTCATCAGATACATCCTGTGGCAACCGTACAAAGTAGATATTGCCAAACTTGTCTGCACCTGCCATTGTATCAAAATCCACATGTTGCGCTGCAGCAAGCCATCTCGGCACAGTATCATCAGCAAATATATATAGCTGATTCTCATCACGCCTATACTTGCAATAGTGAAATGACTGTCACAAACCAAACACAAAACACTCAGTACATTGAAAGTGAACCTCTAGATCCAAAAAAACAGAAAGAAATTTTGGGCAATGATATTCAGCTAATTACAAAAAAATTTAGGACTAATTTGCGGAAAGGGTTGCTGGACTAAATCCTAGTATTATCAAATTTTCAGAAATTTGGTAAAAATGATGTCAAGGAAATAGTAGATATGGTATCTGGTGCATTAAAAATGTAATTGAAAAGACATAACTAGTGATGATTTAATGTAACCTAACACAAGAAAACAATTTTGAATCAGAAAAGCAGGGCCAGCAGTGAGACAATAGAATCGCTTGTAAGGTAATGAGCTTGATAGGAAAAGATAGATTCTCCATAATTTAGATAGTGAATGAAATGACTATTTTGAAGTGAAAGCCACTTAAAATGCCAAAGCACTCAACAAAGAGCAGAAGTATAAACTGCAAACTAGAAACAAGAAAAATATTTAAATGCAAACCACAAATAAGAAGAAACTGTTCTGCTATAATAAAGATTTGAATACCACTTTTGCAGCAAACAATATTTAAATGCGTGCAATATCACTGCACTACAAGCCAATGCTCAGTCAGTCAATCAGTATATTATTACTTTATCAACAAACAAACAGCACATATATTTTAAAATGATTGTGATATACTTCTGTCCTTTGTATAGATATCTCTCCTGCAAATATATTAATTAACATAACGCCAAATTTGAGCTCTAAATGCCAATGTGATGAAACTACCTTTTGAGTTCCACAGACAGGTCTAGATTAAGTGAAGATATTTATGCACTCCCCGAGGATTTTGAAACAAGCGTCAAATTCCAAACCACCTTATACAAGCTCCAGAGATGGAGCACCAAGTTTTCTCTATTTGTAGTAGGCTAGGGCCAAAAAAGATCAAGTCTTCACTCTGTATGTCCTAGAGATTTACTCCCTTCGTTTCAGAATATATGACTTAATTCCCTTTTATATGGTAATTAAAGTTTTGGTAAATTGCAGAAAATATTTATAGATGTCTATAGTATCCCCATTTAAAAATGGTTGGTCAGTATTTAAAATTCAAAATTTAACATTGGGAATCAGTGTTTTAAGTGGTTGGTAAAAGAACTAATGGTTTTTGGAAAACAGAAGCATTTAAATGGTTGGTTGGAGACAAGGGTAAAGTTGGAAAAACAAATATCAATGAAGCCTTTACATGGAAAGTGGACATATATTTTGAAATCGAGGGAGTATCATTGAGAGAGAGGTCTCATAGGTCTAAGAATATCTACAAGAATTTAAGAAATTTTTGTCCTAAATCTAGGTTTCAGGAACCAAGTAAAATGATCCCATGTCTTTTCAGATAAAAGATTTTGTTTTTAAGTATATCAAAACAATAGATGTATTTCTGTTGGAAACAAAATAAACTTATGTCCAATGATAAACAAGTGGCTACTAAAGGAATAAATGCCAATCATAAGATGCGAACTGAATTCAGCTTGGAAATTCTATGCAGAACCCCCAATTTTGCCCCTCTCCCTCTCTCTCTTCCCCTAATCTGATCGTTCCAAAATTTCAAACCCAAACTACCTCCTGCTATTTAAAGCAATTATTTCTACTTGCATTTCTCTATCAATAAGCAAATATCAGCACACGTACAATTTTATTTCATTTAGGCTGCTTGGAAACCAATACAATGAATATGATTAACAAAATATAGACCGCTAGAAACTGAAAATCGTGTATGTATAATGCGATAGCGCTCAGAAAATCCAGGAAGATATTTTTTTTATCGCTCATAGATCAGTGCTCTTCTTTGTATTCTGAATTTAGCAAGAAGCTGAAACAAAATACAATCTTTTCGTCAGACTATTGCTATTCTAATTAAAACAGGAGATGAATCATTTGAAATGCAACTGGTACTATACTTAATCCATAAAAAGATAACAATGCTACATCCTATTTCCAAGAAACAAAAACTAAAATGGTGATCGGAACACACAAGGTTCTGCTTCTCCCAAAATTCCAATGTTCATTACTTATGACTCTCTGTACTTTCCTTTCCTTCTATATACCAACTTTTCTAGAATGAAAAATATGATACTTGCATCCTAGTGCTACAGGTAATATTCATATTCAGCACTCTTTTTCTCCACAATCACATTGTAGCAAAAAATTGAATTCCTGCCCTTCTGATCCAGAAGACATTTTGCCAACATTGATATATTTTCCCCTACTTTTTATTTATGTGAATAGTTAATTTTGGCTCATTGAACCTTCAACACCCACTAGCATACTGAAAAAGTGAGATCATATAGAAAGCATACCTCTTGAATGTCACCAACATAAATTCGGTCACGATAAGTATGGATTGATGCTATTGTGTTGGGGAACAACTTATTTTCACATTTCCTAAGCAATCTCTTCAGTCCCAAGTCATACAATCTAAGGACAGGCCCTATCCCAGCTAATAGCCGTCCCTGGAACTGACATAATGCAAGGGGGACTCCTTCTACTTGTGTCTTGTGTAAAAGTTCAAGGGACCTGCCATCTTCCTTAAACTTATATATATGAATATATCCAGCATCCAAGGATCTTTTGGGCCAAAACTGTAGGCCCTTGGCAGTACCAACAGCTAGAAGAGTTCCATGGTCCTTACCGTGAAAATTCACTGTGCATATGCTGAATGCAGCTTCATTGTTCTGAAGCTCCAGCAGACAGGATGTCTCGCCTGTCCTTGGATCAAGAACTCTAATACAAGAAGCCCACTTTTCTGACTCTGCCTTTGGGTAACCATACTGCTCATCAGACAAGGGATCATCACCATTTTCATCCTCACCACCATTCTCCATTTGCACTGCATTGGCATTTCCCCCCATCCCAGCAGCTTCAAAGCACATTTTTTTGGCTGATTCACGCTCCTCTGCTGTGAAAGCTCCCTGATCACTTTCAATAATTACTAATAACTTTCTCTTAGGCTGAAGTACAAACTTTCTTGGGGTATACCTCAAAGGAACGGCAGTTTCATTAAAGGATTCACCCAATCTTTCAATAGTGAAAACCCGTAAGGCATCCCCAGCAACAGCAACAACACCTTCTGCACACTGGTCAGATGAAAATGAGGCAGCATATTCAAGAGTTTCATATGATAGAGGAGTTAAGAGGAAATGTCCTTGATGAATATAACCAAGCCAAGGTCTACTTGACAAGGCAAGCATTGCACGCCGTCCTCTTACAACAATAGAAAAGAGCTTGGGAGCACGAAGTCCTAAGAATCGGGACCGGGCATCTGAAAGCTGACCTGTAACCATATCCACCACTGTCCTGAACAGAACTCCATTCTGCAAACCAGCATTAAGAAATAGGTTAGCAGGGTGATCAGCTCCATCCTCGCCACCCACAGAAGCCTGGACTTCAAGAAACAGGAGGGATTCTGGCGGTGAAGATACACTCTGCAGGCTAAGAATCTGCATGCAGTCATCAGGATCCAATGATAAGATACGGATAGTATTATCATATGACCCAACTGCAAGAAAGCGGGATCTTTGTCGTCCTTCAGGAACCGGGGCGATGTCCAAACAAGCTACATCCCCAGACATTTCGTGCTTCTCAACCTCCATTAATTGCCCAGTTATATCCACCTCGAAGTAAATAAGCTCCCCACCACTAAGGGCAATCACCACTTGAAGTCTATTAGACCCAACCTTCACAATTGTTCTCTTCCCAGGTGTTCTCCACTCGTTGATACGCCCATCCTCTCTAATATGCCTAATACCACTTGGATGAACTTGCATCAAAGAGTCATCACCTATCAAAGAAACAGACAGAGAAGGTGTAGTATCAAGAAACCCACTATCACTGACTTCTTCTACTGTCTCACCAATGGAAAGAACTAGAGTAGCATTGGCAAATGACACAACAATGTAAGCATCAAATTCATCATTCACATTCTTTTTCACTGTCCAAACCGCACTTGGAACACCAGGAAGCTGTGACACAGCCATTTCACTAATAGCCAAACCTGGTCTTAGTATTCTTAAAGATGAACGAGACCCACGTCCACAAAGTGTAAATATCTGAGGAGTTTCTTCCTCAAAAAGATTCGTTACTTTCATGTCCATTATTGGCATCAAGCTCTCAGCTTGGTCAATCCTAACAAGGTTTTTGAGCTTCCTAGGCTGAAAAAATACAGGCTGAAAGCCTTCTTCGGTTTCCATCAATGTAGCAGATGAGGCTTCTACATCCGGATCATCTCCAATTGCCTGAAACTGATATAAAGCATGATTTCCAAACTCAGATGCAGCAAATAGAAACCCTGACTTCAGAACACACAATGAAGAGGTGACTGGAATAGTATCGAAATACTTAATTTTCAACTCCTTAACCCTGTCATTTTCATGATCCAAAGTTACTTTGAAGATATCCCCATACTCTGTCTGCAACAGAAAGAAAAACATTGACTTCTGTTTGTGCATAGCTGCGGAGACTATAAGAACACCCCGTTCAGCAGGCAAATCAGTGCGCCTAGGAATCACGGCACGGACTTCAGGATGCCCCTGATTCTTATATATCACAAAATTCTCAGCACAAACAAGCACACCACTTGGCCCATCTCCACCTCCAGGAACAGTCACAAGCATGTTAGCGCCATTATCAACCTGATCTGACCATTTCCTGGACACATGGTTAAGACCTAAATCTAACTCATAAAATGTCAAATGCTTCTGTGCCTCATTTGCTGCCTGACCAGTAGGGTCTTGGTCGGCCTCCGAATAGTCCAACTCAATAGCAGCAAATATGGGATTATCAAAACCACAATCAACCCCACATATTGAGTAAGTAACAGTGTGGCTCTTATGAGCTTCTAAAGGAGAGGAAATAGTTAACCTAGCAGCTGTATCCCTATTCAAAACATAAACAAGCTTCTGCTTCTCACAAGCACCAATCATAACAGCCCTACCTTTCGGGTCAATAGCCAAATACTGACCCGGAACAATTCTCCGACAACCCGATTTTCCAAAAGTTTCCTGGTGAATCTTATCAAAACAATTCTTCTCCTTATTATATTCTAAAACCACAATCCGGCCAGAATCAGACCCAAGAACAATATAATCTTTCTGAGAACCAGTTAACCGAAACTGTGCCAAAGAACGAATAGCACCGAATATTTCAACCGACAGAAGTGTTTGAAGCTTACCGTTGTCATCAGGGCGAACAAGATCGAGGATTTTGCCACGGGCGACAACAATTTCTTGAGATTTACCACCGGAGAAGTTCCCGTTGATCGCACAAACCATGCCGGTGGCTCTTTGAAGCGTGAGACTGTAGAGATACATTTTTGCAGTATAGTAGCTAAAACCCTAGAAGCAAAAAACGAGAGAATACAAGAATAACAGAGGTAACTGACTACCAATAAAACAAAAGGTGATAAATTCAAGAAAATTATAGGTTTCAGAAATGGAAATTGAGCAGAGAACTTAGATTTGAGAGATGACAGAAGAGAGGGAAAGAGGAGAAGAGAAGAGAATGCAGAAGAGAGTAACAGAAGGGTTTTGGGCTTTTGGCTTTGAGAGGGAGATGAGGAAGTGCCAATTTCTCCGGAGGATTTACGTTTTCGGTCCCCCAAGTTCTTTTATTACTTCTATGGCCCTAAACTTGGCAAGATTTTTTTTTCTTTTCTTTTTTTTTTTGGAGCCACCGCACGAACAAAATTTGAATGTGTAGTACCATTACATTTCATTTTTAAAATATCCTCTTTCAATCAAATTTTATAATTTTTGAATTTATTTGGACAAAATAATGTCATGAGTAAAGATTTTACACTAGATAATATTAATTTTGAGGTAAATTTTTGTCAAAATCACAAAAAGTTATCAATTTTTTTACTTTGTGTTACTTTTGAAATATTTTACAAAAGTAACTTACCAACTTTGTGTTTCACGTACAAAAGTAATGTATGACTTCTGAGATGTTTTACGAAAGTGGAGCACTATTTCCATACTCTACTTACAAAAATAATGCAACACTTTCAGGACATTTTACAACTTACATTAAACATTCTAAAACTCTTGTTTTAAAATTTTTTAATTATTTTTTTCATGATACTTCATTTAGAAATAGATTATTTTAAATTATGGAACAATTTTGCTCTAAGTAGTTGTGTAACCCAAGATTTGGATATGAAGGAGCCTCCATGGTACCCTTGTTTGGCCAATAAAGTGAAATTAAATGCCTTCAAGTCTCAAAACCCTAAGATATCTTGTTGCTTTGATCGACAAAGGAATTCCGAACTCTTCCAAGCAATAGTTCGGTGAGATGAATCGTGCCCTTACCCAAATATCCTGATGATGGATTCAATTGCTTTGCACAATGCTAATGGCAAGAGGAAAACGAACATAGCATAAGAAGGAATCACCTAAAGGACTACTTTGATCAACACGTCACACTCTGCCAGTGATAGTAGTTTCTCTTTCCAACCACTAATCTTCTTTCACACCCGCATGTTCTTTGTCCACCCTACCATAAAAGGTGAGGCCAAGTAGCAACTACTGTCAACAGGCTAGGGCATACTAAGCTTATCCCAAATAGTCTGAGCTATAGGCGAGCTAATATCTTTGGGGATGTAGGACGCTAACTTTTGATAAATAATCAACTGGGTCGAACCCATTTCACCCCCCTCAACTGATGCCTCCAAAATAAAATATGCTTGGTACAACTTGTAAGCATAGAGATGAAGTGGGAAGGGAACCCTATTTGCTCAAACATTGTGCACAAGAATTACCATTGTACCTGATCATAAGCATTACTCATATCTAATTAAGCGTCGTGAATTGCGTGTACATTGTAGTATGGGTTTTCAATCCAATGAAGAGCTTAGAATGGCAAGATCATATTATCTATAATCAGGCATTGCTGAACAAAGATGCTCCATATATGCTAGATGAATGAGGGAAGACAAAATATTGTGTTTTGTTGTCTATGTCCTTATACTTAATTTTACTTCAATCTCTAACAATTTGCACACAAACACTAGGCAAGTGCACCTATCGTTATGAGTAGTACAGTGGTAAGTAAATTCAAATGTCGTATCCACAGGGATTGTCAATTACCTTTACTCACTTTTCACTCTATTGTTTAGCCTAATAAATTTTTGTTTATGAAAATTATGGAAATAGCTGCTAGAAAAAAATCTAACTTAACTAATTAAACTAACTTAACTAATTTTTGTTTCTAAAAGAGAATTCAATTGAGAAAACAATACTTGAATGGTTAATCCCCCTAGAATTACCTATGTGATAGAAAAGTCCCTTGGTTGATGAATTGTCCTTCTTGTGTTTGATGAAATTCCTCAATTAAAAATCACTCTATCTCTAGATGAAAGTTTTCTACTCTTAGATTAATTAGTTGAAATCTCTTTCTGACCAATTCAACCCAAGAATGCATTAAGAATTGTGAATTTCCAATTAGTTTTCTCTAATTAATTACCAAGAAGATGTTGAGGTTTCGATCTCTAGTCACCTAAATCATCCCCATTGTTTGTGTATGGTCTATTTCACCCTTCCTTTCTCAATTCCAAGTGAAAATTTCCAGATTATGAATCAATTATTAATCACCCTTCCTTTCTCAATTCCAAGTGAAAAAATTTCAGATTATACATCAATTATCCACCAAATCAATTCAACCATTCAAACCCACAAACAACCCACAAGAAATTTGAATTTAATCAACCAAGAGAAACAACTCATTCACATAGATAAAATCTAGGGTTCATACCCATCCAAGTATTCAAAAGTTTAGCTCATCAACATATTACAATTCAAATAACATAAAGCAACAAAGAAAGAGGAAGAATTTCTCATTTTCATGGTGGAAATCTTCTCTTCTTCAAGGCTTGAAGTTCTTCACGTTTTTTGTTGAGGAAGTTGCAGCTTTTGTCTTGAATCTTCAAGGTGGATGTTCTCCTTCTTCAATGATTCAATCTTTTCTTTGGATTTCTCTTGCAAAATTGATGGATTTGGAGGAGGATTTTGTGTTTTCTTGGTGTTTTTCAGCCTCTCTAGCCCTTCAAAATTGTCTGCCTCTTTTTGCCCTAAATGGGTATTTATATCCAGCCCAAAAGAGAGAGAAAAGCAGTAGAAAAACAGCTTCATATCGACACAAACGGCGCCGCTTGGTCCATACCAAACGGCACCACTTGTTCCCAGTTTTGATGCATATTTTTGCTGCAAGACTGTGACAGTAGTTTTGACTTTTAGGTGAATAAAAAACATGAAATCGGCTGATCTAGGTCTTGATGTCTTCATTAAAGTTTTAGATATTGATCTTTGATTTCTACAGAGCTTTGAATCACCATAATTGAACATCTAGAACGCAAGATATGATCGTCATACCAAACTGTGTCAAAAATGGAATACAATGCAAGACTGTTAAATTTGCAGCATAAGTAGGGTAGCCAAATGAACTTGGAATGATATAAATTTTACCATTATGAAAACTTCTGAATGTCCTCTATAAATGTATAGAAGATTACTTTTGCATATGAAATCTCTATGGAGGTCAAAATCCTGCTTGAAAATTCTTTACCAAACTGTTTTGCTCTTCACTTCTCTGTTTTTCTTCATTGTGTAAAATCTTCTTGTTTGCTTCATTTTATTCCAAATCTTTAATAAACTCACCCAAAAAAAATAAGAGATAAAGGGAGTGTAAATGGTGATTGAAACACCAAAATTTAACAGAAATTTAAGCTAAAAAAATATTATTATATGGAGCACAAATATGGAATATCATAGAACCAATTTGAGCCAATTTTGATAGATAGCTTGGACACTTAGCAACTTGATTAAGCACCCCAAGTACCAATTAAAGAATATCGTGTTCGAAAAAATAGGCAAGAACTTTTATAGAATAGGGATTCCATTTGGTCTAGAGGCCTTCATAGGATGGATTTCACGCAAAGCAGACAGCACATCCTCCTCCACAAAATGGATGTTGAAGCAAAGAAACCTATTCTAGAGATAAAGTTCGCTACACTTTCACAAAAGTTTGTCTATCAGGCATAGGAAACTAAGATCCATAGAGAAGAGTTGCTGAAATAAGACACCAGCTAGATTCTCCTCCAATTGCTCCAATTCAATACACAAGTAGGTTAGGAATACAGAAGCTTGCTAATTTGGTTTATCCTCCTTCTGTATGAGATATGATAATGGAAAACTAATGTGTTTAAATCACCTGATAACCAATTTGAACGTGCTCTACTATGCCAAAGGACATTGTACAAAGCCTAAAGATAAGAGAACCTCTGTTCTTGCACCCTCAAACTTGCTATAGGTGCCAGTTCTTGTTCTAGTTGTCAAACCTCCCTTTTCTGCTTGCCTAATATGCTCTGGGAAATCCTTAAATTTCCTATAATCTAAGTCCTGCAACAAAGCCTTTATTGTTGCAAATTCTGTGTAAAATACTGCAGTGGGGAGAAAATCCAGAAATCTAGCTATTATGGATAATTGTTATGCATTCAGCTTCCTATGTCCAATGTGCCTCAAATCGAAAAGGTTTACGTTAGGGCTCACTCATGTATCCATATCGAGGAGGAAAAATCTCTGATAGGCAAAGTTTAAGGATGAGGGATGCTTGATCAGAGTGCATGAAGGCACCGCTTGAGGAAACATACTTTGCCATGACATGTTACTGTCCAATCCAAATAAGCCTAGACACATATATCCCCCTTCTTCTTGTTCATCGATGTCAACTGTGAGCCAGTGAAACCAAGGTCATGCAACCTTGCTCGCTACAAATTCTATGGCAAGATGGTTTCAATTAGGTTAAACATTGATTTTATTTCCCTTTTTTTAGATTAGCTAGTTCTATTTCGGTTTTGAAGATATTTTTGGGTAAATTGAAATTGGAAAATGAAAATTTTAATTTTGATTAACTGTTACTGATGGAGTTGGGCCTCAAGGCCTGAGTCGATGGCCAATCCTAATATGGGCATGAGGTGCTAACAGCTCATGGTCAATCCAAACAGAATCAGATCGGCCTGATGAAGCAATATCCTAAAAAGATTCATTTACCAAAACCTAGGAGGATTTGGTTGACAAATACAAGTAAGATTCGATTACCTAAACTCAGGTATGAGTTCTTATAAATACACTTGTTTTTTGTTTCTTAAGGGGATATTCTTTGAACTAACTTAGGCATCGAAGGGTTTTTGGTGTTGAGACCCCTCCGTAACTTTGCTTGTATCTTTCACAGGTTAAAGTCCTTTCTTCAAGCTTTCGTGCAGTTCGAAGGTTGACTTCTAACAATTGGCGCCCATCGTGGTCAACCCTTGACCACTTCTTCTTTTCCTTCTCATGGATCATTTTCAGGACTTGCCGGAGTATCTTCGTGTGTATTAGCGTCGATCTCGTATGGAGCCCATTTCCTCTCCTTCTTCAGGAGTACCACAACCCATTCCTGATGCAGCTGATCCTTCTAGTACTCCGACCGCCACGTTCCCGTTTCCTCTCACTCCAGATTAATTTTGTGCTCTTCAAGTATGGATGCAAGATGTTAGCACTGGGCCTCTCTTGGGCCTCTACCAGCCCGTCCTACTAGGGGTGTTCATATAGTCGGTTTAGAGAAAAATCGAGTTTACTATTTAGAGAAAAATCAGTTTTTTAAATTTTTTTTAAAAACAGAACCAAACCTAATAAGCATTCAGACCGAATTTTCTCCAAACCGAATTATTTTGGTTTGGAGAAAATTTGGTTTGGATAAAACCGAATTATATGACCTTAGTCCCAAAGGCTTCATCATGATATTTATATAAAATCATTTCTCCCTCAATCAAGCCTGCAACTGCTCTAAATATTCAAGTTTAATATGTATTTCAGATGAAAATGCATAGAAGTAGTAATTCAAAAGGAAGTAAACTAGATGGCTACAGATTGGACGCGTAAAAACAAGCACAGATAATAATGATTTTGCTTTGCACTTCAGAGTGTGCTACAATTTCGTTTACTTTGCTGTACCTATCTCACCTGAGCCGCAGAAGATGTTATTGGCAGCAACAACAATTGAGACTAAAACAATAAGGAATAAACATGAATGTATATTAAACAATAAATCTAACAATTGAGGCAATAACAGGTTTAATACCATCAGATATATTTATGCAGAATAGGACTGCTTTGAAGCTCATTATATCCTACTTCGCTTTCTGGCAGACCCAATTTCTGTTGGTCTTGCTCTTGCTGGTCTAAATACTTTTGAAGCATTGGAGATACGAATTCGGAGTTAGGGTTAGGGTTTGGGAAGGGAGGAAGAGAGGAGAAGCTCGATAGAGTGGCAGTGGATTTTCTCTCTAGGAATGGGTTTGGGGGGATGATGCTTCCTTCTTTTTCTCGGACAAGAGGCAGATAAGAAGAGAATTGGTCTGCTAGGGCTTAGCTTTAAGGGTCTTTTCTTTTTCAAAATATCAGTTTAGGTTCGCGTTCGGGCTGAGGGTCCTCAGCCCGAACTCGAACCGAATTAATTTTTTGGATAATTCAACCCGAACCGAACCTGAAATTATATCTCTAATATCCAAATCGAAAACTAAATTATTATTCGGTTCGGTTTGGTGTGTAAATTTTCTCCGAATTATGCACACCCCTACGTCCTGCCCTTGTCTCTCATAATATGGGACAACGTCTTGATATGGGGAAAAATCTCATAACGGATCTTCCAACTGATGATATCTTTGTTCCCCTAGATTATAAGATGCAAGAAGCTCGCGCTACCATTATAGAAGTTCTAAACAATGCACGATAAGAGAATTTCGACCATTGGAATTTCCTTCAGCATAATCTCGTGTGTGAAGATTTTATATGTGATACTTTAGATACACACTTTTATAACATTATGTTCTATAAATAAAATGGTACTAGCAACCCTTGGAAGCATCTAAAAAAATTCATGTCCTTCATGCTCTAACGTGACACCACTGATGTTGCCTTTTGTAGGATGTTCCCCAGTTCACTAAAAGCTCGAGCCTTAAGGTGGTTTTCTTTTCTCAAACCACACAGCATACCTGCTTTTCAGCAGTTAGGTAAAGCATTTCCTTATGCACTTTTCTGCACATATTACCCAGTGAAAAACCATCGACGATTTACTCCATATTCATCAAAAACCCGCAGAGAGCATTACTGATTATACAGCCCGCTTTAGTCAGGAGATATTGGGCATTATCGTCTAGATATTCATCTGAGGCTCCAAGAATATACTCCTCTGAGAACAACTTGTACGAAAATTTTGCAGCAAGTAGGGTGTTTAGGCATATTGCGGCCACCACAAAAAATGTTTATCCTAGAGAAAGAAGAAATCAGAAATGATATTGCATGTTCCATAAAGACCATGGCCATGATACATAAAGTTACAATGATTTTCAAAAAGAAATTGAAGAAGCTATTCGGCAAGGATACCTTAGAATTTCATTGCCGCTTATGCTGATCGACACCATAAAGCAAAACATGAAGGTGAATACCAGCGGGCTGATGCTAAGGTCATTCATATGGTGAATGGGTGGTTTCCAACCAAGCGGCCAAAACTTGTAGATGACCGACCCTTAGTGCTTTCGCTAATAGTAGCTAATTGGACTATTCAGAGAATCTTGGTTGATACGAGAAGTTCTACCAACATTCTCTTTAAGAGTACCTTTGATATGATGAGTTTATCACCGGATAATTTTATATTTTAAGAAGTACCGTTGCATGGATTCACAGGCCATAGTATTAAATCTATTGGCTCCATAGAGTTATCTGTCTACATTGGGAGCTTTTGTAAGGCAGTTACATTCCTGTTTCTTTCCACTATTTCTGCCTATAATATGTTTTTTGGACAGCTAGAGTTGAACTAGTTCAATGCTCGGATCTCTACAGCTAGTTTATCTTTGGAAGTTCCCTCAGGGGAGAAGGATATCATATCATTAAAGGGGAAGAAAGACTGGCTCAAGAATGTTACTCGGCAGAAATTCGAGACTTTAAAGACAAAGATTGCGAGCTCCGGGTCACATCGGCAGATGAGGATTCATTATGGATTTAGCTAGAAGGAGAATTTGAGCAATATTCCATTGACCCCTCATAACCCGAAGATACAATATACCAAGTTCATACTGTATTGACCGGTTATTGGGTTGTTTTGCTTGGGATACCAATGACTTAGGTATGCTTTCAAGAACCATCATGAATCATTGACTTGGCATTCTGCCAGGAATGCAACCCGTGCTTTAGAAGAAACGAGTCTTCGCTATGCAATGCCAAGATGTTATACGACAAGAAATAAATAATTTGTTACAAGTCGGCGTCATCAAACCCATAAACTTTTTGTCGTGGTTAGCTAACCCAGTGGTTGTGCCAAAAGCTAATGGAGGATGATGTATGTTCATCTATTTCATCCATCTCAACAAAGCTATCCCAAAAAAGCTATATCCCTTACCACTAATCGATTAGATGGTCAATCCACTGCGGAGCACAACGTATTATGTTTTTTGGGCTCCTACAAAAGTTACCACCAAATTCCTATATGAATAGAGGATATGGATAAAACGTCTTTTGTGACGGACGATGGCCTCTTTTGTTATACTCTAATGCCTTTTGGGTTAAAAAATGTAGGGGCTAACTTCCAAAAAATGGTTAATAATGTATTCGCTCATCAATTCAGGTGCAGCATTGAAGTATATGTTGACGACATAATTATCAAAACCAAAAGGATGCCCCAATTGATTGAAGACATAAAGGAGACACTGGACACACTATGGCCAGTTAGGATGAAACTTAACCCCTAGAAGTGCACATTCAGAGTACGCTCAAGAAAATTCTTGGGATTTCTGATTTCTCATTGAGAATTCAAATCCAATCCGGAGAAGATACGTGCGCTTCTGAACATGAGTTCCTCTAAGACAATTAAAGACATACAACGTTTGACAGATCGGATTGTCGCTATAGGACACTTCCTAGCTTGTGCAGGAGGGAGAGGGGCACCTTTCTATCGTATCCTTCACAATGAATGAAAGTTTGAATGGAGTGATCATTGCCAACAAGCCTTTGACCAATTAGAAGAATACTTAGGACGAGCTCCTCTTCTGACAGTGCCTCAAGAGGGCGAAGTTCTCTACGTTTATATAGCAGTCTCAACGAGCTCAGTCAGTGCAGTACTTTGCACTGAGCATAGTGGACATATGAAGCCCGTATATTTTGTTAAGTCATATTCTTCATAGAGCAGAAGAGTGATACTCTATTTTAGAAAAATATATCTTGGTTGTTGTCATGACAACTCGAAAGCTTAAACCTTATTTCTAGGGTCATCCTATTCAAGTACTTACCAATGCACCTATTCGACAGGCTATACACAAGCCTGATGCATCATATTGCATGCTTTTGGTTGACATTGGAACTTAGCGAATATCAGATCATATACGTTGGCCAGTTTCTTAGTGGAATGCATAGCTGAAGATGTGGCTCAACTAGTAACACAGCTCTCGAGAGAGCTTGGTTGGAACCTTTGTTAGATATTCTATGTAGATGGCTCAACTTCATCTAGCGCTGGCAGAGCTGGAATCATTTTAGAAAATCCCAACAGATAGGAGTTTGCTTATGCCTTAAACTTTGACGTAGATGTTAGTAATAACGAAGTAGAGTACGAGACTTTAGTCGCTGGACTCAAGCTCGCCCTTGATCTTGCAGTTAGTCATCCAAAAACAGCTAAAAAGATCAAGACTTCAGCATCCAAATATACAGTTATTGATGGGGTATTATACAAGAGGTCTTATTCATGGTCGTTGTTAAAATGCCTCAGCAGGGAAGATGTTAATTACGCCTTGCGTGAGGTCCACAAAGAGATTTGTAGGGCTCACATTGGCATCAGAAGTCTAGTTCACAAAATCAAGTGATATGGATATTTTTGGCCAAGCATGGAAGAAGATGCAAAATATTTTGTTAAGCATTGCGAAAAGTGTCAGTTGCATTCTAATGTACATCGGTTACAAGCAGCGGAGTACCAGTCTATCAGAAATTCTGTACCATTTCTCAGTGGGGTATGGGACCTCTTGGGACCCTTTCCAAAGGCATTAGTAGGTAGAAATTACATAGTTGTGGCCATTGACTATTTTACCAAGTGGATAGAAGTTTGTGCCCTTGCTTCCATCATAGCAGGAAGGGTAAAAGAAATTTTCTAGAAAGAAGTCATGAACTACTCATGAACAACTCAAATTTATTAAAATGGTTAGAGTCGATTCAAGATTGTTGAAGGCTTTGAAGCTAGTGTAGGTTTACTATACTTCATAGGTATATCTTTGTAAACCTTGCACTCTTTTATTTTTGGAATCTAAAAGTTTTCCAAGAGAGCTTCAAACTTGGTTTTAAATAAAAAATGATCTACCTTGAAAATGTTTTTACCAAGTTTTCAATAACGGCTTTTGGACTAAAAGCCCTTAAAATAATCTATCTCATAGTCCAAAATAATTTCAAACTTATGTGCTTAATTTCTACTCTTTTTGATTGAGTTTGATCAATTCGGACGTCTGAATTCCATCACATGACTACTGAATTTCTAGAGAAATTAGGATGATTGTTTCCAGCTTCGGTCGACTGAATTTACACTGGCAGAGTCGAAATAGAAAATTTTGAACAAATGTTCAGATGATCCAGTCCAAATCCGGTCGACCGAATTTTATTGTTACTAGCCATTATTTGAACCTTGTAGATGAATTTCAAACCTTATAAAAGGTATAAACTTCATATTTTTTGTAAGTTTTTTAGCCAACTAGATTCTCTACTCCTCTAAATTTCTCTCTATCAAAAAGTTATCTTTTGTCTTGTGCTATAAAGTTCAAATTCAAGATTTTATAAACAAAAAAGTAAAAGTGTGCTGAATTGTCATCATCTACCGAAAGTATTGGTAATTTTCTTATCTCAAACTTATCTTCTTGTTGTTTTTCAAGGTTATTTTGTTGATATAAAACCTTTGTATTAGGGTGAACCTTGACTACTTGTACTTGAGAAGAGGTTGTGGTGTAAAATTCTTGGAAGGTGAGTCTCTCTTGTAAGAATTGGTCAACTTGAAATTATAGTTGAACTTGTTGAAATCCTTGAGTGAATGCTCAAGGTAGTGGATGTAGATCTTGTATGATCGAACCACTATAAATCACTTGTGTTATATCTTAGTCTTTATTTTATTTAAACTTGAATCTTATTGTATTTGCTTGCATAGTTTGTGAAGTATTTAATTCCAATCATCTTCCAAATCAACTTTGTCAAAAAGGAAAAAAATTTTAAAAAATTAGCTAAAGACCTAATTCACCCCCCTTCTTAGGTCTTTCATTTAGTATCATAATTTAACTTTACCAAAATTACGTATTCTATGACAAAACAAACACACATAAAATATTTATAGAGGGTGGGATGTTACAAGAACTATCTGTCATGTACAATAGATGCAATGGGTTTAGCAGACACTATTATTGAAAATAATGCATCATCTCTCAAAATCGCACAAAAGCTATGATTTTTCTCCATCATCATCTCCATGAGGATTTAAAAGCTAAATATTTTACCGTGAGAGATCCACTTGTTTTGTGAAATGATCTAAAATAAATATTTGACCACCAGAAGATAGTCATTCTACAAAAATCACGAGAGAATATTGCTAACGCTGATATATTAGATAAAACATTCTCTACATTTCACACCTTGAATATTGTCATGCAGTAACAATATCCAGAAAAAAACATTAAGATTAGTGCCAAATTTTTTAGCTTTATAATCAAACAAGAAAGATATTTTTCTTACTTATTTTTAAATTTTCATAACAAATCTCAAAACTTAGATGTTTGACTTTTTGAAAAGAGACAAATTTTTTAAATATATATACATGATGTTAAGATTCATCTAGATATAGAGGGTCCTAAAGACACCATTTAAGAAATATAAAGCATCAAAGCCACTTGATTACTAGCAAATTCTGAAGAAACATACAATCATTAGAAGATGATTGTTATACAAATGCTAGTTATGATTTGTTATAAGTGTGTCTAAAAGATTTTATGTCTATCAGTATGCAAAATTTTATGGCATTTAGAATTTGTCATCAATTAATATTATAAATAGAAATATTACTAGTGATGTGATGAATAAAATATTTTTCCTTTATCATATCTTAACATATCCTTGTAGTAATAATAGCGAGAAAAAATTTTCAAAAATATTTTAAATTTATATCTTTTAAAACTAAATGAGTCATTGATAAGACATTTTGATGCTCGACCAAATAATTTTATATCATTTCTAGGAGTGAATGTAATTCAAGTTTATAATATGTTTATGAAAGAAATTTTGGCCGCAACTAATAGAAATGCATTTTGTTCTTCTGTTAGTAAGAATGACTCGTTCAATTCTCAATGTCTAGATACTCATCAAAAGTGAGAAAATAATGAGAAGAAAAATCGGAGAAGTAATAATTCCAACATGTTATTGATGCAATATAAAAGTTTGTCATGTACTAAAGCAATATCAATACTTAAGAGAGATTCATAATATGCTTGACATACTGCAGGTCATATAGTACATGACCTGCAGTATGTCAAGCATATTATGAATCTCTCTTAAGTATTGATATTATTTTACTTTCTCAAATTATTCTACTCATAGTAATGATGCTTATATCAATAATATTGATATGTCACATGTAGCCAATTCTTTTGAATAGCTATAAAGAGTTTTTAACATTTTAAATGTTAATCAAATTTTCAAATTATCGAATTATTATTTTTCTATATTATATCATTTTGTGATTATTATTTAAAAGTTTTCATATTATATATTCATATTCTAGTATTTGTATATTATTTTAGTTTGTTTTGGATCAAGAATAGTGAAGATACAATTTGTCTAAATAATATTGGTAGTTTATTTGGACAAATTTAAAATATATATCAAAAGTATAAAGGGTAGTACAAAGTTCTTAAAAAATAAGTTGATCAATAACTCTAGAAGAGTTAATTTATTAAAAGCTCCAAAAGAGCTATTAGATCTTCACATCATTCTCCATATAGTCTCTTGAAAACTTTTGAATCTTGATTATATTATTGTTTATATCGAGACATTAGATGAATTAACTTTTGAGATGTATGCATTATCATTATGACGTAAAATATATATCAATTATATAATATTTGACTACCTAGGGGTGGCAAGCAACGGGCCCCACCGGCCATGTCAAGACCGTTGGGTGCCACTTCCGATGCCACCGTCGGGCGCTATTGAGGGAGCGCTAACGGTGCCCTTAGGGCCAACTCCCAACGTCCCTTGCTGGTGCTATTGGGGCCGCTTGTTCTTCCACTGTAATTTTTTTTAAATTTTGTTAAGGGAACCAAATGAAGATTCCTTTGAAAAAATATCTTTCTGTTTTTCCTTTCTTGTATATTCCTTTTTCTTTTCAGTTTTCTTTATTTAAGAAGGCTATTCTCTTGGTATTTCAATTTTTAAGATTTTATTTTTATTTTTATTTTGTTTTAAATTTATGATAAATTGAAATTTTGTTAAAAATATAATTTAGAGAGCAAAAATTGAAAAAATTTTGAAGTTTAGAGAGAGAAAGACTTTTGGTAAATAAAAAATAATTATTTTATAATCACTAATTAACTATGTGGCAATCAACAATCTCCAAATTCTTGTCATTGTAAATTCTAACATTAACAGATTATAAATTGAAGAATAGAAATTAATCCCTTTTTTCAGCGTTGTTGATCTCGTTGACAACCAAAACACAGAAATATGTTAATCATTTTTTAACAGAGAAACAATAAAGATTTAAAGATTTAAAGATTTTTTTTTGCTGGATATTATAGATTCTAAAAATATGATGCCTTTTTCTTCAGCTAAGTTTCAAAGAAAGCAACCCTTTTTCAGAATCCTAGTAAAAAAAAACTTCCCAGGAAATACTCAATGAAGAAAGCGATAGCCACCAATAAACTTATCCAAACTCTGGGATATCCTAAATAGATCCCGTGGTCCATCCCGGGTCCCCTATATCTGTGGAGGCAGTAGCAGCAACGTACGTCGCAGCTGCACTTCAAAAATCTGACTGGAGCTCTTGATGTGCCCCTAGGCATATAAAAACATACAGCAGCTGAGGACCTTGTCTACTTGAACCTACGTATTTACACAGTGATACACAAGGAACAAAAACTGAAAAAGATGGAGGGAGAAAACAGCAAGGGAACTGTATGCGTTACTGGGGGAACCGGGTTCTTGGCGTCATGGATGATCTTCAAGCTTCTTGAACGGGGTTATTCTGTCAATACTACAGTCAGAAACTCTCCAGGTTTGTTTTCTCTGTTCCAAATGACTGAATTTACCTGGTGTTTTTCCATTGAGAACTACAGGCGAGAAAGAACTCCATGAAGTACAAGATTAGGCTAACCAAAGAGGCAAAAATAAGAGCATGAGGATAGCTAATTTACCAATGTGATGAAGTTAAAACTACTTTACAATTTGAAAATAAAAGTAAATCACTACTTTGTTTCATAGAATTTATTCATGTAAGTATAATGATCGGATAATGACGTTTAAAATTACTGCAGAAAGGAAGAGGGATATTACCTATCTCACAGCTCTTCCTGGTGCATCAGAAAGACTGCGGGTTTTCTCTGCAGATCTTAATAAACCAGATAGCTTTGTTCCAGCAATTGAAGGATGCATCGGAGTGTTTCATGTCTCTCACCCAATGGAATTCGCGGGAAAAGAATCTGAAGAAGAACTTACAAGGAAAGCTGTCAACGGGACACTAGGGATTCTGCAAGCCTGCGTAGATGCAAAGACAGTGAAGCGAGTTGTATATACTTCAGCTGCTGCCACAGTCATCTTTGACAATAAGGCTCAAGAAATGGTGGATGAAACCGCATGGAGTGATATAGATTACACTCGGAGCACAAATAGGTTTGGATCAGTTTATGCAATAACAAAAACATTAACAGAAAAGGCATGCCTAGAGTTTGCAGAAAAGCACAACTTGGATCTTGTCAGTGTACTACCAACCCTGATACATGGTCCCTTCCTCTCTCCAAATATGCCTGGCTCAGTGCGAGGATCCATGTCTATGATCTTTGGTATGCGGTGTTTCTTTGGTTTAACTTTCTCCAGATTAATTGCACTTTAATATTGGAAACCATGTGATGTCAAGCATGCAGTAAACCAATTTCATGAATCAGAAGTTCTACCAATAATCCGCCTGGACCTCATGTACCATATTTTCCTTTTCTACTCCCCTGATAATAATTTAAACTCTAAAGTCTTAAGGTATTCACCAGAAAATTGTCTGACTACACAGGTGACTACGACTTACTCATCAATTTTTGGAATATGAGTTTTGTGCACACCGATGATGTGGCTAGAGCACACATTTTCCTTTTTGAGCACCCTGATGCAAAAGGAAGATATATTTGCTCTGCTATCGAGATCACAGTTGACAAGTTAGCTGAAATTCTTTCAGCTAGATACCCTGAGTATCGAATAAAATTTTCTGAGTAAGTTCTTTTCTCTTCTCTGTCTTCATCTTTATTCTCTATTTATTCCATAGAAAGAGAAGATCTTACTGAAGCCACCTTTTCTACAGTTCCTCAAATGAAATTCAAAGAATTAAGGATCCTACTCTTTCATCAAAGAAACTCTTGGATATTGGATTTCACTACAAATATGGCCTGGATACAATGTTTGATGACGCAATTCGCTGTTGCAAAGAAAAGGGTATTCTGTAATTCATGTCATGTCTGTCTGAAGAAGTCTTCTTCTTCTGTGTTTAAGTAAATATTCTTATGCTTTTATAAGCATTTCTCAATCTGTATAAGATAATAAGTACTTACTAAACAGTGTCATTACATCTCTATGTTATGCTATTGATTGTAATAACTAGTTTATCCAATAAGTGCTTGTTTCTGTGAAGAATCAAATTACAACTTTTGCCAATTTAAGAATGGTCCGATTGTACTTGGATTGTAACTGTAACTCAAAGGGAAGAAATTTTTTACTTTCTTTTGTTTCTGGTTTAATAGTCCGTCTAATTTTAGTGAGAAAAGCGTGTACCAAGAAAGCAAAATATTTCCAAAGCGAGTTTCTACCTAAATACAAAAAGGCTACAGTATTTGGATTGCTTCTCAAATTCAAAAATTTTTCTACTTTCCCCCACTCTTTATTCACTTTTTCTTCTCCAATGTCACATTTTTTCTTATAAAAGTCAAAGATATGCCCAGCAAACATAAAAAAAATAAGAAAACTTTTACTTTTAGTTACAATCATTTGAGGTAAGGTAAGGTCTTAAAATTTTTATAATGTTCCTTTTCTTTTTTTTATTTTTCTATGATAGGGAAATTATGACCTGAAACCTTAAAATAAATAAGAAGAAAATCTTGGTGGGACAAGATTAGCACGTGGAAACAATTTTTTTTTTTTTGCTCCAAAAAATTTTTGCAAAAGACATAAAGACATAACAATCCTATGATTAATGCAACTTTTGGGTTGCTTTTACTAATTTCCTCAACTTGATATGCAGATGATCATTTGGACACTAATAAATTGCAATATTTCATAATTGTTTATCTTAATCCTCAAAGATGAAAATGAGAAGGGGTATTCTAGTCAATTAAGGTGGGACACAGAGGAGTGGAATAGGATCACACCTTGACTGATGCAGCTGACTTTTCTCCTCCACTTTCCTTTCTTTCCACCGCTGCCACTGCCGCGGAGTGACGCCGCCGTTTGCAGCTTCTCTCTCTGGTTTTCTGTTTTTTTATAAGTGAAAGGGTCGCCCGAAAATAACGGACCAATGAGTGTAAGGGTGGGCCGGAAATACCGGACCAATAATCCATTACTAGTCAATATTTGGACTCACATGTTAAAGAAACACCATCAAAGTCTATCCGTCGAATCAACATTATGAGCCAACAATTCCGACGCAATCCATAGTATTACAATTGCGAGAAAGGTTCTATGTCTCTCTAAGGTTTTCAATCTCCAACACTTTAGCCTTAACTTGCCTCTTCAGCTCCTCCATTGCGGCCTCATAAGGCGCCAGTCGCCAAGACCTCCCTCAGCGTTGCCGCAGCCACTTTGCTCCTCCCTCTTCCTCCACCACCAACACTTCTCCTGAACCTCTCTCTCAATTTATCAGGATCCCAAGGATAGTGCGACTCCTGTAAACTAACGTACGCCCTCTTCATAGCTGAAACCGCCTCGAACACCGAACCTAGCAGCATTTCCATCTCGATTACTCTCTCTGTTCTCAGCTCAGAGCGGTCATTTTTACCTTTTTCTTCCCAATTCCTCAGCTGGCCTTCTTCTTCTTCTTCTTCTTCTTCTTCTTCTTCTTCTTCGGTTTTGTAGTTATCGTCATCAGAATCAGTCCCGGCATGACGATCAGAGACTCCATCGGCGTGGAGGGTGGCAGGCAGGGGTGGGTGTAGCAGGCAGGAGGCAGTGACGCTTTGGATCAGATCGGAGAAATGGGAGACTTCTGTTGCCATTTTCTTGATGATCCCTTTGCTGGTGCAAGTGAAACTATGGTCGAGCGAGATTGACTCACGGTAAAATAAACAACAAGTCAAATGCACTGCTGGCCATAGTTTGCTAGTGTCTACGTATACTCCAGGCCCACGACGGGTAGAATAATACAGATTCATGAGCATTTCTACAGTGCTGCAAGTGGGTTTTTGCAACACGTGCAGTACTGATCCGAATCCGTCGGATCATATCTCGGATCTCGAAATTTTATCAAATTTTCGAAAATAAAAAACACCTGCATGGGATAAAAATATGGTCCGTTGGATCAAATTTCATCAGATCCAACGGACCAAAATAGAGTGCTGCACGTGCTGCAAAAACCCACGTGCAGCAGCCTAGTAAAAACCCAGATTGATTATTATGAATTTCGTTAAATAATTCGGAAATTCAATTTTAAAAAAATACCTTATGGTGATTTGTAATACATAATCAATTTTTAAATTTAATAGTACAAAAAAATAATCAAAACATTCGTTTCCAATAAGAGGAAAAAGAAAGAAAAAAAATCAAAATATATTAATTTCGTATGAACTAACGAAGCATATGTATTGTAATAAAATAATATAATACTCAATTTGTTAAACATAATTTTTAGCAATAATTCTCCAATTTAATTTATGCTTCAATCCTTTCATGTGTAGGAAAAAACCAAAGCATTCATGTATTATGCCTACAATCGATTGCTTATGCCCGAGAACTTATAAAGAGTAACGAGGAATTAGGACAGTAAATAGTTAATAAGATGATGATAATAGGACAAGGAGAAAATGATGATCCTCGGCTCAAGTTTTCTGACCTTGTTGTGTCGCAAATAATATTTTTTCTAATGCGTATTGAATAAATTTTAACTATTAAATTTTATAAGTATAGTTAAATGAAGGACACGTGTTGAATAATTATTTATCATATAGTTAAATAAGTATTATATGGTGAAGTAGATAATTATTTAAAATAAATAATTATTTTATTATAATCAATAATATTTTTATAGTGAATAATTATTCAAATATAAAATAAATAATTATTTAAATTTAAAAAATTATTAATAATGTGTAAAATTTATCCTGTTAAGTTAATTTAAAGATTAAGAATTTATTCAGTATATACTGATAAAAAGTGATGTCTACACTCTAATTGAATTGCAAAATTTTCTCGTATATACAATTGAGGATACAAATGTTCATAATCATTGCAAGTAGGATACAAGGCTAGCCTAATTTTAGAAGCCCGAATTATATTCAGTTGAGCTCAGTTTTAAATAAGCTAGACTCATTTTTAGCCAAGCCTGTATATATATATATATATATATATATATATATATATGTATGCATATATATTATATATAATAATAATATTATTATATCTTATTAAAAAGATATTATTATTATTATTTCATATATGATAATAATATAATTAATTAATTTTTTACTTTTACTTTTAATTAACAAACATTTAATATTCAAATACAAGTTTAAAAAGTATAACATCAATTATTTTTAAAAAATAAAATAAAATTTTATAGAATAAAAATAAAAATATAAAATAAATTAATACAAAAAAATGAGCTAAGACTAACCCGAGTCCAAGCTCAAATGAACTAAACTCGAAATTGTCAAAACTCGACTTAAACCTAATTGATAGTCCAATTGGATGTGCCAATTCGAGCAATTGGGTAGTCAAATTCGTGGGGCGTGGTAGGCTTGGCTGTTGGGGGAGGGAAAGTTTCTACGGAGACTAGACTGAGAAGGATGTACTTGACCTATCTTGAAGCGACCGATCATATGTAATGGAACTTTCAAGAAAAAAATTCAAATGATATGTATTATGAAATTAATATAATTATGCATATTTATTATTTAATATTTAAAAATAATTTAATATTAGAGATATATATTTTATCCATTCAGAAAATAAATGATAAAATTCTATTATATCTTTAATTATTAATAAAATTTTATCTTTTGATTTTTTAATTTTTTATTGATATGTATCTTTAAACCCTATAAATAATTTTGTAAACTGAACTATTGTATTTATATACTCTTAAAGAAAATTAATAAAGTTCTTATTTTTCTCTCTATTTTCTCTTTACAAGTTTCTCTCTATTCTCTTCTATTATAGCTTTCTTATTTTTTTATTTCAATTCCATTATGTTGATAATTATTGCGCACTAATAAATTCATAATACGTTATCAGCACGAGACTCAGTCACTAAATTTTGAAGTTTATATTAAGGTAAGAAAGGTATTTTTCTTACTTAAATTGGAATTTTCATAGCAAATTTCAATACTTGAATTTGATATTTCTAAAATAAGACATACTGTCTTGCATACATGATACCAAAATTTATCTGGATATAATGAGTCTTGATGACACCATTTAAGAAATACTAAGGTATAAAATCCACTTGATTACTGGAAAATTTTAAAGAAAATATAAATCACCAGAAAACGATTGTTATATAAACACTAATTAGGATTTGTTATAAGTGTTGCTACATAATTTTATATCTATCATTATGGAAAATTTTATCACATTTAGAATTTCTCCTCAATTAAAGTTATTAGGTGAAAATATTATTGTCGGTGTGGAAAAGAAAATATTTTCCTTTCTCATACCTCAACCATACTTTGTAGTAGCAATATCGAGAAGAATATTTTTTAGAAGTATTTTGAATTTATATATTCTAAAGCTAAATGAGTCATTGAGAAAAAATTTTGACGCCCGACCAACTGCTTTATGTCATTCCCTAAAGTGAATGCCATTAAAATATATAATTTATTTGTGAAAAAGATTTTAGTTGCAGCCATAATGATAATAGAAACGTGCTTTGTTCTTATGTGTAAGAATAACTCATTAAATTCTCAATATATACATACTTATCAGAAGTGGAAAACAATGAGAAGAGAAAATGAAAGTAATAATTTCAACATGTTATCAATGCGACATAAGAGAATTTTTGTTATGTACCTATAGTATGTCAAACATGTTGTAAACCTCTATTAAGTATCAATTTAAAAAGAAAGAAAAATATTGCTTTACTTCTCTAAATTATGCTAGTGATAGTAATTATATTTGTATCGATGATATTGATATGATGCATATAAGTGTAGCCACTTCTTTTGAATATCCAGAGAAAATGTTTAGCATTTCAAATGTTGATATAACATTTTTTGAATTATCAAATTATTTCTTTTATATTTTCTATCATTTTGTGATTATTATTTGAAAGTTTTCATACTATATATTTACATTCTAATATTAGTATATTATTTTAGTTTGTTTTAGATTAAAAAACGGTGAAGATATAATGTGCCAAATCAATAATGTTTCATTTGGACATATTTAAAATAAATGTTCAAAGTATAAATTTTAGTACAAAATTCTTGAAGAATTAGTTAATCAAGAACTCTAGAAGAATTAATAGATTAAAATCTCCAGAAGAGCTTGCAGAATCTAGTGCCGAGAGGCACACATGTACCCTACTCAACCTCAGTAGATCCTAGCAGAAGGTTTAGGGTGCCATAGAGATAAAATCAACTTGATGGATAGTTTGGTTGTCTATTCAGATCAAAGCAATTGGGGTTATGCAGTGCTATTATTTTGGTTGTGAACTTTGTAGTAAATTGGTTCTTTGATCTCTTCTAAAAGATTGTATTTTGTGAAAATACTCAGGGTGGAATCCTCAGGAGAGTGGATGTAGGCAGGTTGCTAAACCACTATAAAAATCCTTGTGTTCTTTATTTTGTTTCATTTGCTTATATATGCTTTACTTTGTGCTTTGAAATTGGTATAATAGTTTAAATCTTTTGAATAGTAAATGTTTTTTACAATGATTAGTAAGGACACAAAGTATATCTTCCAAACTGATGGAAACATATACTCTAGAAAATCTATTTAAACAAGTATCAAAGCAAAAGTTCTTCTGTAATTTGTTTACTATTTGAATCTAACTAGACAACTTTATTGAAAATCTATTTCAGCCTACTAAAGCACACTGTCCTGAATTAGCTTGATACCAAAGTTTTTGCAAAGTTAGCTCAAGAATTTTTATTTGTAAAAAATTTTATAAAGTCCAATTCACCCCCTACTGAACTATATTTGGGACTCACATTTGGTATCAGCGAATCTCTTTTGTTAAGGGTATAACTATCTGAAAGAGGATCCTTGGTTAGTTCATTGGGGGTTATTGGTATTGGCTTGTCAAAAGGACGGTCTATTTCTCATCCACCACTTTTTAGTGGCTGAAATTATTTTATTGAAAAATCAGAATAAGAAATCTTATTCATTCCAGGAATATTGATTATAGGAAAGTCATTGTTAATGGTCCTTCTATTCCGACAAATTTTTTTTTAACAATTTTAGTATCATTGAAAGATAATATGAATTTACAAACAATGATTGGAAAAAGCATACAAATTAATACAAGAGCTAATTGTTGTGAACAAGAATCACATAGTATCAGCTTGCAAATCTACAAAAAAAAAAAAAAAGTGTGGGATAAAGTGGAAGTTGCATATGAAGGAGCAACATGGTTAAGGAGTCCAAAATTAACATGCTATGGAGAGATTATGAAATGTTTTGCATGAAACAAGATGAAAGTGCTATTTCCATGAACAATAGATTCCCTGACATAGTAAATTCATTAAAGGCACTTGGTAAAGAGTTAAGTGAGGAAGATCTTATGAAAAAGATTCTCAAATCTTTGACTGAAAATAGGAAGCTAAAGTCATAGTTATCTGTGAAGCTAAAGATCTAATCAAATTTGGTTATGATGAGCTAATTGGCTCTATTTTGACACATGAAATGGTGTGATTCAAAGCAAAGAATCCTCTCATGAAAGAAAGAAAAATGAAAATGAGGTTATACACAATTAATGCAATAAACCTACTCACATCAAGACCAATTGTCCTAAACTTAAAAAGAAGTCCAAAAAAGACAAGTCAAAGAAGGCAATGGTTGTGGAATATGGAGTGATAGTGAGTCCTCCAGCTCAATAGCTGAGAAAAGAAACTTTTGAAAAAGCCAACATATGTCAGGTGGCTCTAGAAGATGGTGAAGAATGTAGCAAGGATGCAGACAAGAACAAGAAGGAGATAATCAAGCTTGAAAAAGCAACACATGAGTTACAACCCTTTCACTCTATTCATTATGAGGAACTAGAAGATACTTATGATGAGCTTCACAAAGAATATGTAAATCTCTCAAAGAAACATACAAAACATAAAAAGGATTTCAAGGCTTTGAAATATGAAAAAGAAGTGCTACATATTGAAAATTATGAATCTAATATTTCTAAAAATTTTCAAGCTAGTTCTTCTAAGTCCTCTGGAAAATATTTTGATTTTCTTTTGGCAAAAGATGCAAAAATTTAGATGAAGTCTATTGTGAACTAAAATCCTTGAAACTCGAGTTATGTGCTACGTTTGATTTAAATGACAATCTTTTGAAATGAAATGAAAATATTCAAAAGCAGGTTGATAGTGTGACAAAAGACTTGGCTCGATTAACTAAAGAAAAAGAAAATTTTGAAAACCTTTTTGGAAATGAAAGGTTTTCAAATGAAAAATTTGTGTTAGGATACAATCCATTTTCAGAACAGAAAATCACCAAAACTCAATTTATAAAGGTAACATATTCTAGGAATTTTCCTAAGAAGTGTTTCATTTATCATCAAACTGGATGTTGTAAAAAATCTCATTTCTGAAGCTGAAATGATTTGGAGACCAAAATATTCTCAAGACAATTCATCTGTTATCCTGACAGGACCCAATCTAAGTTAGGTACTTAAATTTCAGTAATTTGTGATGGAAGTATGCCTTAAGAGCAAGATAACAACTGGTACATTGATTATGCTTGCTCAAGGCAGATGATGAGTGATGCAAAGAAGTTTACCCACTTGGAGAAATGAGATTCGGGAAGTATCACTTTTGGAGATAATAGCTAAGGAAATGTCATTAGATATTGCACAGTTGGAACAAACCCATGCATCAAAGATATTTCATTGATAAAGGGTTTGAAATATAACTTGTTAAGTGTAAGTCAATTGTGTTATCAAGTTGTGAAGTGCATAAAATATATGATGATCAAGTTGTATTTGTTGGTGAAAAAATTAGAAATGTATACATGATCAATGTTGATAACTTGCTTGCTTCTAATAATGTATGTTTAGCTTCACAGATTGATGATACTTGGCTTTGACATAGGAGACTTCAACATGCTAGTATGCATCTTATTTCTAAATTGTATAGAAAACAACTTGTTAATGGGCTTCTTGAGTTAAAATTTGAAAAGGATAGTGCCTGTGATGCATGATAGCTTGGTAAATTGACTAGTACATATTTTGAATCTAAGGGAGTGATGTCTTCATCTAGACCACATGAATTGCTTCATTTTTATATGTTTGGTCCTATTATGCCTTCAAGTTTGGGTTGTGAATCTTATTATTTTGTTACAGGAGATATTTTTTCTAAATTTACCAAGACCCTCTTACTAGTTTGAAAGGATGAGACATTTGAACAGTTTGTTAATTTTTGCAAGAAAGTGCAAAATTAGAAAGGATACAATGTAATGGCAATTAGAAGTGATCATTGTAAATAATTTAAAAATTAACAATTTGAAAATTTTTGCAATCAAATGGGAATCACTCACAACTTCTCATCACTAAGAACTCTATAATAAAATAGAGTAGTTGAAAGGAAGAACAAAACGTTACAGGAGACTGCTAGAACCATGGTGCAAACGCAACATGCAATATTTTGAGCAGAACTTTAGTGAGATCCTCTATAAAGAAAACACCATATGAGTTGGGGAAAATTAGGAAACCAAACATTGGCTACTTCGAGGTTTTTTAATGCAAATATTTCATTATGAACAAGAAGAAGGACAATCTGGCAAATTTGGTGCTAAAGTTTATGAAGAAATTTATCTTGGATATTCGAAGCATAGCAAAGCTTACAGAGTTTTGAACAATAGAACACTTGCAGTGCAAGAATCCATACATGCGACATTTAGTGAAGTTAACACAAAAGATGAAGAGGACAATTCACTTGAAGATCCTATTGTTGAAAAAGGTGAAGCTAAAAAAAGAGAAAAATGATGGAGTTAAGGATGAGAATTAGCCTGAGAATGACCAACTTAAAGATACTAGAAATCAGGGAGATCAGTTTGAAGATGCTCAACCACAACAGGCTAAAAATGTTGAATCTCAAGCTAATCTTGATAGTCTACCAAAAGATAGAGATACCATCATTATCACTCTACAGAAAATCTCTTAGCAAATCCCTTAGATAAGATATTCACAAGGAGTCAATTGAAAAATATGACGGGAAATGTGGCTTTTATCTCTCAGATTAAGCCCATGATGTACAAAGATGCACAAAATGATGAAAACTAGAAGATTGTTGTGTAGGAATAACTAAATCAGTTTGAAAGAAACAATGCCTTAGAACTAGTTCCTAGCCCAAAACATCAATCTGTAATTGGAACTTAGTGGGTCTTCAAGAATAAGCTTAATGATAATGGAAATATTATCAGAAATAAAGCAAGATTAGTAGCTCAAGGATACAATCAAAAGGAAAGTAAAATTTTAATGAAACTATTGACTCATTGATACAACCTTTCAATTTTGATGACTAATAAAATATATTTTAAGTAATCTAATGAATATCTAATGAGATGCTCTTAGAATGCGCTTTGAATGATCATGGTCAGGCCACACAAGTTCAAGAATCAAGCAATGTAATTTCATAGGTATAATCTTTAGATTCTTGTTAAGAATTGATCCATGATAATATGTCTCCACTTGTGCCTTAGTCAAAATCAATTTTTCAGTAATTAAAAATGTGCCTCATAATGTTTTATTTCAAAACTATATTTGGAAACTCTTCAAGAAAAAGACAAAATGTTTCCACTATGATATTTGTATCAAGCTAATTTTTCAAAACTATTAAGCTAGATTCATTTATATCAAACTATTTTAAGAAACTACAAAATCTCGAGGCGAGTCAACTTGACAGTGACTAATCACTATTCAACTGAAAGTGCATCAGCACGATTTTACAACTAGCTAGAATGACTTTTCCAACTTTACAATTTAGTAGAATCACTTTTTTCAAAAGTAGTCAAGCTTCACCTTTTAAAACTTGTACAGAAATAGAAAAATTGTGTTTTGAACCATTTTTTGAAACAAAAAATAATAATTTGACTTTCTATGAAAGAATCAAACTGGGACGACTAGAAGTCACAAGATCACCTACATTTTACAAAAAGTTAATTTCTCTGTAAAAGAACTTTTTGACCTTTGAACAAGACCTGACCAAAGCAATATTTGACTGAATTATCTTTTATCTTTTTCTGATATAAATATAACCATTTTCACTCTTAAGTCTTTAAGAGATGAGTGTGTTTCTCAATGGAGTTGAGAGATTTTCAACAAAAGGCTGAAAACAGTGAGAGAAACACATCTTGACAAAAAAGAAGAAAATGTGCAAAGTGTGAGCTGATATTAAAAGCAAGTGAAAGTTTCAATATTTTCATCTTTATCTCTTTAAGGTTCACAAATAATGGTTGTAAACTTGAGCCATCAAGGCCCAGGAGGTTATTGGGTTGAAAATAGTTGCTAAATCTATTAAAAACTAGTGGTTATACAGTTGCTAAATATATTTGTAAAACTAGTGAGTCCAACTTTAGGGTTTCTTGTGTGTGAGATATTTATAATTGTATGGTTTGATCACTACTATTAAAGAGACCGTGTTTAGTGAAAATACTTGAGATGGAATTGATTCTCAAGGAGTAGATGTAAGCATGTTGCTGAATAACTATTAAAAATTTTATTGTCTTTTTTACTTCTTGCTTTACTTTACCTTGATTGTTTGCTTGCCTTACCTTCGTTTATATAGGAAACACGTTTTGTGTAAGAATGATTAAGTTAAAAGTATACTCTCCACACAAAACGTGCTGAAACTATTCTTCATACATTGTCATATAAACTGTCTTTCGAACTGTCTGTTAAGAAAACTAGCTTGATAACTTTTTGAAACTATTTTAGTACCGCAATGATTAACTTGGCTATTTGTCCTCATGCATCCTCTAAAATAATGAAAAGTTGCATATTGAGTCTATCAAAGCTCTGATAAGCTACTCAAGTTGAAATTACTCTAAATTAGCTCAACCCGAGAAAAATAGTTTGATACTTACTCTGGACTTTAATTTTTATTTTACCAGCCAGTTAATAGTACATAAACTTTTGTCTTTTTAATTTCGCTTTAAATAGGTCAACTTTTTATAAAGTCCAATTCACTCCCCCTCTGAAACATTGTTTGGGACCTACAAAAACCTTTGTACTTGTAGCTAAATTAGAAGCTATGAAGATGTTGTGTGCATTTTCTTATTAAAAAGGTTTCTTACTTTACCAAATGGATGTGAAGAGTGAATTAATGAGGAAGTTTATATTCAGCAACCACTAGTTTTGAAAAGTTTTGAAAAGTCAAATCATGTTTTCAAATTAACCCACGCACTGTAAGGTCTGAAACAAGCACTTAAGCTTGGTATGGAAGAGTAAGCAAATTTTTGTTGAACATTAGTTTTTCAAGAGGAGAGGTGGAAAGAAAATTTGAAGGATAGTGAAAGGACGGAGAGCGAGGAAGAAAAAAACTGGGTTTGAGGAAGAACAGCCTGAGAGAAGTGAGTATGAATCAGAGAAGCATGAGGAAAATGAGGAAGATGAAGAAGGCAAAATATTGGGATAGATAGTGAGAGTTAAAAGGAAAAGGACTTGCTTGACCGTCTTGAGAGAGTAAGACTAAGAAAGGGCAAGGAAAAGGTCAGACAGACTGAAAAGGTTCGGAGTTGTTTTTCTCAAGGTAGAGTGAGCAAGACTGTGAGAGTTGAACCAGTTTAAGGGTCGTGCTACAGTGCTGCACGTGGATTTGTGCAGCACTGATCCTCAACCATCGAATCAGATCTCATATCTGATCCGACGGTTAAGAAAATTTATTAATTTTTTTTAAAAAAAATACATGCATGGAGTCAAAAAATATGATCCGTTGAATCAAATTTCATGTAGATCCAACGGACCAAACTAGGGTGCTGCACGTGCTGCAAAAACACACGTGCAGCACCCTAGTAAAAGCCGACTTAAAGAAAGAAAGTGGTCAATCTCCAAAAAGAAAAATAAATGCTAGTGAAGAAATTAGCTTGAAAATGGTAACCAAAGTGAGGGAGATGTCAGGAAATGAAATCTGCTACTAAGGCAGTAAAAGAGGTAATCATAGGGCTAAAAGGGTTAAAGCAGCCTGAGGAAATACTAGGAAGCGCCAAAAAAGCAAAAAAATTTCAAAGCGATTTTCCAGCCAAATTCACCGAGGTCTCCATTATTTTTCTTGTGAACATGCTACTTGACCAACTTACTAATGGGTTATGCTGTTTCTGCTCGAAAGATGAAAAATGATATATATGATTATATTAAATACATAGATAGAATTTACCATTTGCATCACAAACCTTAACATTTTTTCCAAGTCAAAAAAAAAAAATCTTAGCTGACATGGCACAATCTTAGAGCACCACATCAGCAACCACTATTTTTTACCAGAATATACAACTAATTTTTAAATTGTAGTAAGTTTGAAGGGTTTTCTAGTAAAATTTAAATCCAGTCTAGTAAATATTACCAATAAAATGGTAAATTTTAAACATTAGCATTAACTTCTATAATATTACTAATTTTGATTGAAACTTTACCATTTGCATTTTAAAACTTACCATTTTATAAAAAAAGTAAAATTTCCTACAGAAATGGTAAATTTCATTACATATATGGCTATTTTTGATAAACAATTAGTAACATAATAAAAAATAACACTTAATATTTTAGTGACAAAACTTACCAATTTTTATCAAACCTTACCATTTCTAACTTGACAAGTACCTCCACATAAAACAATAAGTTTTATTACGTAAATGAAAATTTTTATTTATATAATTGTAAATTAGAAAAAAAAATAAAAAAGACTTAGTATTAAGAGATAAAACTTACCAATTTTTATCCAATCTTTACCATTTCTAGTTTGAAACTTACTACCTCATAAAACAGCAAGTTCTATTATGTAAATAGTAATTTTTACTTATATAATTTTAAATTAGCAAAAAAAAAAAAAGACTTACTATTTAAGAGACAAAACTGACTAATTTGAATATAAAAATCTTACCCTTTCTTACCTTTTTTAGCTTTAATATTACTATTTTATGAAATGGTAAGTTTCATTATATAAATAGCAAGTTTTAAGTTATACTAATAGAACGGTAAATTTTGAACGTTATCATTAACTTATACACAAGTCTTTCTTGATGTGTATAAGATCATAAATACTTACCGAACGGTGCAGAAAAACTAGCGTCATTGCACCGCTATGTTTTGCTATATCGATGCTGGTTTCTGTGAAGAATCAAATTACAGGTTAACAACTTAAGAATGGTGTCTAAACCATGTTCCACGTGAACTTGCTACTTGACCAACTTACTAATGGGTTTTGCTGCAGTGACGAGCGGGAAGCCCATGTGGGTGTCAGCCACGCATTATGGGAAAATGGAGATTTGCAATAGCAGGTATCCAGGTAACACATATATATATATATATATATATATATATATATATATATATATATATATATATATAAATGGAGACCTGCAATAGCACGTTACCAGGTAATATATCTAAATATATAAGGTATTAGGTTGCAGCTGAACATCAAAAAAGCTTACTGGACCCCTTGATGTGCCTCTGGGCTGATAAAAAAGTAGCAGCAGTTGAGAACCTACATATTTACGCAATAATACACAAGAAGAAAGACTGAAAGAGATGGAAGGAGAAAACATCAAGGGAAGTGTCTGTGTTACTGGAGGAACAGGGTTCCTGGCCTCTTGGTTGATCTTCAAGCTTCTTGAACGAGGTTATTCTGTCAATACTACAGTTAGACCCTCTCCAGGTTTGTTTTCTCTGTTGCAAATACCTGAATTTACCTGGTATTTTTCTATTCAGAACAAGAGGCTAGAAGGAACTCCGTGAAAGTAAAGGATTAGGCAAACCACAGAAGTCCGAATAACCGGAACTTGAGGATAGCTAATTTTCAAATGGGATGAAGTTAAAACTGCTTTACAATTTGAAAATAAAAAGTAAATCACGACTGTATTTCTCAGAATTTATAATCGGATAATGAAGTTTGTAAAAAATTACTACAGGAAGGAAGAGGGATATTACCTATCTCACAGATCTTCCTGGTGCATCAGAAAGACTACGGGTTTTCTATGCAGATCTTGATAAACCAGATAGCTTTGTTGCAGCAATTGAAGGATGCATCGGAGTGTTTCATGCCTCTCACCCAGTAGATTTCACAGGAAAAGAATCTGAAGAAGAACTTACAAGGAAAGCTGTCAACGGGACACTAGGGATTCTACAGGCCTGCGTAGATGCAAAAACAGTGAAGCGAGTTGTATATACTTCAGCTGTTGCCACAGTTATGTTTGACAATAAGGGTCAACAAATGGTCGATGAAACTGCATGGAGTGACATTGATTACATTCGGAGCTCAAATAGCCTAGGAGCAGTTTATCCAATAACAAAAATATTAACAGAAAAGGCATGCCTAGAATTTGCAGAAAAGCATCGCTTGGATCTTGTCAGTGTACTACCAGGCCTGGTAAATGGTCCCTTCGTCTCTCCAAATGCGCCTGGCTCAGTGCGAGAAGCCATGTCTATGATCTTTGGTATGCAGTGTTTCTTTGGTTTAACTTCACCAGAGCAATTGCACTTTAATCTTGGATGCGATGTCAATCATGCTGTAAACTTATTTCATGAATCATAAGTTCTACCAATAATTCGGCAGGATCTCACGTATCATGTCTGCCTTTTCTATTCTCCTAATAATAAGTTAAAATCTAAGTATTATGGTATTTACCAATGCAATTGTCTGACTACGCAGGTGATCAAGAGTTACTCGATCTTTGGAATTTCTGTTTTGTGCACACAGAAGATGTGGTTGCAGCACATATTTTCCTCTTTGAGCACCCCGATGCAAAAGGAAGATACATTTGCTCTGCTCTTGAGATCACAGCTGACAAGTTAGCTGAATTTCTTTCAGCTAGATACCCTGAGTATCGCATAAAATTTCCTGAGTAAGTTATTTTCTCTTTTCTGCCTTCATAGTTATTCTCTATTTATTCCATAGAAAGAGAAAATCTTACTGAAGCCACCTTCTCTTCAGTTCCTCAAATGAGATTCAAAGAACAAAGGAGCCCTCTCTTTCATCAAAGAAACTCTTGGATGCCGGATTTAACTACAAATATGGCCTGGATACAATCTTTGATGACGCAATTCGCTGTTGCAAAGAAAAGGGTATTCTGTAATTCATGCTTGTCTGAAGAAGTTAACTTCTTCTGTGTCTAAGTAAACATTTTTCTGCTTCTATTAGCGTTTCTCGATGTGTATGAGACAATAAGTACTTACAGAACAGAGCAGGTGGCTAGCGTCATTGTTCCTTCATGCTATGCTATTGATTGTAATACTCTATATCCATGCTTGTTTCAGTGACGAATCAAATTACAAGTTGCCAACCTAAGAATGGGGATTGAGTGTAAATTTTATGTTAGTAGTCCGGCTAATTTTTATGACAAAAGCCTGGACCAAAAGTGCAAAAAGCTTTCGAAGTTTCAACCCAAATACATAGAGCTGTCTCAGTTGTTTTCCTCGTAAACTTGCAATTTGACCAACTTACTAGTCGGTCAATTGGACTGAATTGACTCGAATGTTCAGCTAATTTAATTGCAAGTTCGGACTAATTTTTTTCAAGAATGAATTTCGGGTTGAACTCGGACTAAAGTAAATTATGTTCGATTTTAAGTCTGACTTGTAAAAATAAAATATAAATATATTTATGTTTATATATATATATATTTATATAATAATATTATTATTATATTTTATAAAAAAAAGAAATGCTGAAGTCCAATCATATAACTTTAAACTCATTGCCACAGATACAAGTTCTCCACTCCTTTGCCAGCTATTAGAAGAGAGCGGCTATCAATGTCATCCTCTGATACACCATATGCACACATTTGAATGTTGAATCAATAAAACGACAAAACACCAAATCCAGCCCGCTAAAGATAGGATCCCAAGACGTACAGTCCATTCGATGAGATTTTTTTTGTTTTTTAATTGTATTTTTAAAAAAAATTATAAAATTTTGACACTAAGTGAATCATATTTGAACCAAGTTCACTCCTGCATGTGCGGTAAAAATACCGTGTAGGACTCCAATCGATTGCCGTGCAGGACCTAACCGAACTGAACTCCAGCCCACTTCAACACCCACAATTATACCTGCATTATCTGACAAAATTATCTACAGTTAAAACCAGTCTATGTTTAGCTATCAAAGAAAGCAAAAGAAGCTTCCTGCGGCACAAGTGAACTGGTCAAACAATCAAGGATACTCTCGCTGTCAGTGACAATGTAGGGGTTCGATTCCTGTTGGAAACTTGAGAGTTATATTTAGGAGATATAGTAGAATAATTAGTTTGGAGCAAACCCTTTGTGTACAGTAGTGACAAGGGCCTTGAGAATCTGAGAGCTAGTTCATGCACATCTTGTGATTTATATACCCCATGGCCTAGAGACAAGTCATAGGGTCCAGAAGTAGTTAGGCATAGCGTAGATACATGGGTTATCAAAAAAAAAAAAAAAAAGGAAAGCAAAAGAAGAACAAGATGTGGAAAAGAGAGAGAAAAGAAGAGGTGGATCATGGAAAAAGCTAGTTAAAAAATTATTTTTACTCTTCTCTTCTAAATTAAAAATTTTTATTTTATCTTTTTATTTTATTAATTTTTTACACATATAATTTAAATGATATTAAAGAATGGAAGAAAAGTTAAGAATGAACAAAATTATCATGACATTTTTTATCGAAATCTACTGAACATTAAAAATTTGATAGATATAGTTGTTTGGAAAAATATTATGTATATAAAAAGATAAAATAAAAGATTTTGATTTAGAAGAGAAAGGTCAAAATAGTTTAAGGGCAAATATAACAAATTTCTCTTAATCAAAAGTGTTGAAAATACATTTCCACACAAAAGAGTGTGAAAAATGAAAGCATTAAGGAAAAGCTAATTAAAGTAAAAGTATAATTTTAAAATTAATGTTATCTTCTAACTAGAATTACTTTTCAAACTCAATGTTCACGAACAATGCTCATTCGTATTCGATTATTGTTCGTTTGTCTTATTTTAAAAACAAGTTTAAATACTAAAAATAATTCATTTATTAATTCTAAAGAACAAAAACTTGTTCGTAAATACATATATAAATTTATTATTTATATATTTTATAATATTATTTAAATTTTATGTCAAATTTTATAATTTTATACTAAAATTAAATTTTTTACTTTATTTTTTACTTTTACTTTTATTATTTTATTCGAACAACTAAAACTTGAATACTATTCGAGTTATTCAAACAACTCACAAAAATTAATCAAGTCTAACATTAACTTTGAACTTTACGAACAAATAAATAAATGAGTTCAAACAAAATTTTAAGCTCAAAAAATTAATCTAATTAATTTAAACAATATTTGAATATTATACGAACTAAGTTAGAAAACTAGATACTCGGTTCATTCTTATTTGAATAGAGCCTTACTTTCAAATCTTGAACGTGCAAGTTAACTGCAATTTAGAAGTTACTAAATTATTAACTATTCAAATTATTATTTCTTTAAACTTTTCTAAATTTTTTCAAGAGAGTTTTTTTGTTTGAAAAATCATAATATGTTATTTACTTTTTCATTTTCGTCAGAAAATCTCATAAACCAAACAAGAAAATTACTTTCATGGAAATCATTTTTCATTTCCATAGTATTTTCCCTAGTAAACCAAACAACACACACAATTTTATTTTTCTAAGGATTTTATTTTTTTCATTTTCTTTTTCTTCACTAAAATCTTGAACCAAACAGACCCTTAATATTTTGTGAAGAAACTATAAGTCGTATAATTAGAAAAGGGGAAAAATTAGTTGTGTATGAAATTATTTACTCTTCTAAATTAAAAAAAAATTACTCAAAGTTGTATTTGGATTGCTTTTCAATTCATGAACATATCTACTTTTTCAATTCATAAATCCTTGAACTAAACAGACCATTAATGTTTTATGAAGAAACTATAAGTCATATAATTAGAAAAAGGAAAAAAATTAGTTGTGTATGAAATTATTTACCCTTCTAGATTCAAAAAAATTACACAAAGTTGTATTTGGTTTACTTTTCAATTCATAAACATATCTACTTTTTCAATTAATAAATCTTTAAACCAGACAGACCCTTAATATTTTGTGAAGAAACTATAAATCATCGAATTAGAAAAGGGAAAAAATTAGTTGTGTATGAAATTATTTACCATTCTAAATTCAAAAAAATTACTCAAAGTAGTATTTGGATTGCTTTTTAATTCATAAACGTATCTACTCTTTCAATTTAGTCACACCTCTTCTCTCATAAAAGTAAAAGGTATACTTAACTAAAATGCAAAAACTTAAAAAAAAAATACTTTTAGTTGCAATTTAAAAAGGGATCCTTCATGAAAAAGAAAGAAAAAAAAAAACGAAGGGAGTAGGATACTGATGGAGGAAAAAGGTGGATGAAAATTCAAAGAGTTGAGGCGGCAACAGGTCTACAGCTAGGACGGCAGCATGGAATGGGGGAACAAGAAGAAAAGGAGAATGAGGCGAAGAAAGATGAGAAAATGGAAGGGGTGAGATTGCGGGGTGTGAAATATGGCGAAGAAAGATGAGAAAATGGAAGGGGTGAGATTGGTTGGGAGATTTCAGTAGGATCAAAGGTGGAGTGAGACTGCCACTTTTTTTTTTTTTTCCTTTGAAATAGAAAGAAAATTAGTGAAAAGAGATTCTAAGTGGAAAGACGTTCTATTTTATTTCATTTCAGTCTATCAAAATCAATTTGGTTACGATGCAAACACCAATTTTTTCATCATGTGCTAAATAAATTCTCAATCGTCAAATTTTGATCCGATAGTTAAAAATTTATCTGTTTAAATAATTATTTATTTCATAATTAATTAATTATTATGTGGTGAATAATTATTCAATTATTGCATGATTGACTAATGCAATGATTGAATTCAAGAATTATCATATATGTTCTCAACTCTGTTAAATCAAAATCTAACAATCCAGATCTATTCAACATATATTGAGAAGCCAAGATCTTCCCAAACTGCTCATCTTGGCTTGTCGTTCTGTTCCATTGACGTAGAGACTACTTTCCTGTTTAACAAAATTAAAAACTAAAACTAATTTTTTCTAGGTATTAGAAACATCACGGAAAAAGAAACTCATGCTCACAATTATAGTTGATTAACTTAATTTCATGAAATCAATTCCTTCATTCTTGTTGTACCATTGTATAATTTTAAATATCTGTTTTATATAAATTTATCAAAATTAAGAATGATATATATATATATATATATATATAATTCAAAACAATGGTGAGAGACCAAAGATTCTTTTTATTCTAATTATAGATTCATATGATCATATATAATAGATAGAGAAAAAGAGAGACAAGGAAAAAGACAAAAACCATAGTGCGAAAACTTACTGTTCTCAACTTAAATCTTTCCATTTTATAAAATGATGAGGTTTGTGATACAAATGGTAAATTCTATCTAATATGCTCAAAGTAAGAAATTAGTAAGGTAATTGTGTTAACTATTGGCTACTTAATCACAGTTAATCAAGCATAATTTAGTGAAGAAATTAGTTAGTCTATTCATTATGTACACAATGAAATTAGTTAGTTAATCATGACTTCATTAATTAGAGTAAGAGATTAACTATTCATTCATACTTAAGATGGAGTTTGATAGAATTTAAATTTAATATTTTTTTTTGAATTTTATAAAAATAAATTCTTTACAACGTAAATATAAAATAAAACTATTCATTCTTATTTCTTAAGTCCTTGTGGGTGTGCTTGGATTGAGTTCCACACGAAATCTAAAGCAATTTTTCATCTCACATTTTACTTTTTCTCTCACAAAATATTCTCTCTCCCGAAACCCAAGATAAAAAATTTCAAAATCAAACTCTATCCGATCACATAAGGCATGGCTTGATGAGGCCCTCAACGATGTACTTATAGCAGCAACTGCTGATTCACTATTTAAATATTGTTTCAGCTTTTCTTTTTAAAAAAAAAAAAAGAAGCCCTTGTTATTGTAAATTCTAAGCTTTAGATTATAAATTCAAGAATAGACCAAAAACAGAAATATGTATATCTTTTTTAACACATAAATAAATAAAAATATCTAAAAATATAATGTCTTTTTCTTCACCAAATGCTAAGTTTCAAAGAAAGCGACCCTTTTGCAGAAAAGACCTTCCCAGAAAATACTCGATGAGGAGAGCGCTAGTCACCAACAAACTTATCCAATCTCTGGGGTGATCCTGAACGTCCAATTAATAAATCAGGCGGTCCATCCCGTGCCCCCCTATATTGTGGAGATATTAGCAGCAACGTACGTTGCAGCTGAACTTCAACAGGCTGACTGGAGGTTGCAGACTGGAGCTCTTGATTTGCTTCTGGGCTTATAAAAACGTACAGCAGCTGAGGACCTTGTCTACTAGCGTGATACACAAGAAGAAAGACTGAAAGAGATGGAAGGAGAAAACAGCAAGGGAACTGTATGCGTTACTGGAGGAACAGGGTTCCTGGCGTCTTGTTTGATCTTCAAGCTTCTTGAACGCGGTTATTCTGTCAATACTACATTTAGATCCTCTCCAGGTTTGTTTTCTCTGTTGCAAATACCTGAATTTACCTGGTATTTTTCTATTGAGAACAACAGGCTAGAAAGAACTCCGTGGAAGTAAAAGATTAGGCAAACCAAAGAAGTACGAATAACAGAAGCATGAGGATAGCTAAGTTTCCAATGGGATGAAGTTGAAGCTGCTTTACAATTTAAAATGAAAAGAAAATCACGACTGTATTTCTCAGAATTTATTCCTGTAAGTATAATGATCGGGTAATGACGTTTGCAAAAAATTACTGCAGAAAGGAAGAGGGATATTACCTACCTCACAGATCTTCCTGGTGCATCAGAAAGACTGCGAGTTTTCTATGCAGATCTTGATAAACCAGATAGCTTTGTTGCAGCAATTGAAGGATGCATCGGAGTGTTTCATGTCTCTCACCCAAATGATTTCACAGGAAAAGAATGTGAAGAAGAACTTACAAGGAAAGCTGTCAACGGGGCACTACGGATTCTGCAGGCCTGCGTAGATGCAAAAACAGTGAAGCGAGTTGTATATACTTCAAGTATTGCCGCAGTCATGTTTGACAATAAGGGTCAACAAATGGTCGATGAAACTGCATGGAGTGACATTGATTACATTCGGAGCTCAAATAGGCTTGGAGCAGTTTATCCAATAACAAAAACATTAACAGAAAAGGCATGCCTAGAGTTTGCAGAAAAGCACAGCTTGGATCTTGTCAGTGTACTACCGAGCCTGATACATGGTCCCTTCCTCTCTCCAGATGTGCCTGGCTCAGTGCGAGTAGCCATGTCTATGATCTTTGGTAGGCAGTGTTTCTTTGGTTGAACTTCTCCAGAGCAATTGCACTTTAATCTTGGAAATCATGTGATGTCAAGCATGCTGTAAACTTATTTCATGAATCAGAAGTTCTAACAATAATCTGGCAGGATCTCATGTATTATATTTGCCTTTACTCTTCTCCTGATAATAATTTAAAATCTGAAGTATTATGGTATTTACCAGGAAATTGTCTGACTACACAGGTGACCAAGAGTTAATCGATCTTTCGAATTTCAGTTTTGTGCACACCGATGATGTGGTTTCAGCACATATCTTCCTGTTCGAGCACCCTGATGCAAAAGGAAGATACATTTGCTCTGCTCTTGAGATCACACCAGACAAGTTAGCTGAATTTCTTTCAGCTAGATACCCTGAGTATCGCATAAAATTTCCTGAGTAAGTTCTTTTCTCTTCTCTGCCTTCATAGTTATTCTCTATTTATTCCACAGCAACAGAAAATCTTACTGAAGCCACCTTCTCTACAGTTCCTCAAATGAGATTCAACGAATAAAGGATCCCTCTCTTTCATCAAAGAAACTCTTGGATACTGGATTTAACTACAAGTATGGCCTGGATACGATGTATGATGATGCAATTCGCTGTTGCAAAGAAAAGGGTATTCTGTAATTCATGCCTGCCTAAAGAAGTTAACTTCTTCTATGTTTAAGTAAATATTTTTCGGCTTTTATAAGCGTTTCTTGATGTGTATGAGACAATAAGTACTTACTGAACAGAGCAGGTGCTTAGCGTCATTGCACCTTCATGTTATGTTATTGATTGTAATAACTACAATATGTATGCTTGTTTCTGCGAAGAGTCAAATTACAAGTTGCCAACCTAAGAATGGGGATTGTAATTGGATTGTAACTCCTGAGTGAAGAAATTTTTTTCTTTCTTTTTTTTACTGTTAGTCGTCTGTCTAATTTTATGTGAAAAGCCTGCACCAAAAATGCGAAAAACTTTCAAAGTTTCCACCCAAATACATAGAGCTGTCTCAACTGTTTTCGTCGTGAACTTGCTATCTGACCAACTTACTACTAAGATGATGGCTTTTTTGTCAGTTCCTAGACTCCCTATTCTAGTCACCCATATTCTTGATGAAGTTACGATTTGAACTTCAAAATTGACCAATACAGTATAGGTATTTGTAGGAATATTTATTTTTATTTTTTCTAAACATTGATCACTATTCTGATAATATACAAAGAGCGCATGTGTATTTAAAATTTAAGAATAAATACCTGCATACATAGAGGGAAAGAGAGAGAGAAGGATATGTTTCTATGTCAGATGGAAAATACAATTTCTAGCCATCAAAGCAATGAGAAATCACAAAGAACTACTAGTCCAAATTCAATTAATTTCGACCTTATTGCATGAAGAAAAAATCTAGCTTGCATGAACTTATACCAATCAACATTATAAAAATAAATCATATCTGAATAAAAAAATGCTGAAGTCAAATTCTAAACCTTTAAACTCATTGCATATATAGAGGGACAGAGAGACAGAAGGATATGTTTCTCTGTCAGATGGAAAAAACAATTTTTACCCTCCAAAGCAATGAGAAATCACCAAGAACCACTAGTCCAAATCAATTAATTTCGACCTTATTGTATGAAGAAAAAATCAAGCTTGCATGAACTTATACCAATCAACATTATAAAAACAAATCATATCTGAGTAAAAAAAAATGCTGAAGTCAAATCATATACCTTTAAACTCATTGCCACAGCTACAATTTCCCCACTCCTTTGTCAGCAATTAGAAGAGAGTGGCTACCAATTCCATCCTCTGATATGCACACATTCTACCGTACTGTGCAGTTCCAGCTCCAATACTTAATCCGTAAAACTCCAAAACACCAAACTCCAGCCCCCTAGCTGCCCTTCAGCATCCGCAATTATAGCCACATTGTCCGACACAATTATCCACCGCTAAAACCAGTCTGTGTTCAGCTATCAAATAAAGCAAAAGAAGAACTAGAGGTGGAAAAGGAAGAGAAAGGAAGAGGTGAATCATGGGAAAAGCTAGTCAAAAAGATGAGCCAGAGAAAACTTTGGTATTCGCTCAAATATTCTATCAGAAGATTACCTGTGGAAAAGGAGAATAGCCACTAAACTTGCTCGAGAAAAGGGAGGAAAAAAAGAAATCTATGCTGTACAGTGATTATTTTAGCATCTTTCTTCACAATATTGACAGGGATTTTGGCATAAAATTCCAGCAATTTATGCATTTTTTTCCACTCTGCAGTGAATCATGGTTATATTGGACAAACTGTTAATCCTAAGCCTAACGGTGCATGCTTAAAATCAAATGAACTGAAATAAAGGAAGTAATATCCCTTGTGATATTGTTCAGCTGCACAACTGTACAAATCGTAGTATGGTTAATAAAAGGAGTGAAGACCATCACTACCTACTTTACTTTTCACTCTGGTCACAGATGAGCAACCAAAAATGTTTAAAACTTCTACTAATGGTATACTGTAGGGGAAAAAATGTAACTTAGTATTCACAAATTTGTTGAAGGTGTTAACTACAATGACTTTCAGGATGAAAAATACTAAAGAACTATCAGAAGGACAAAAAGAGATCTAATTTCCTGCAGTTACCAAGTCTATTCCTACTATTTCCGACATTATACTATCATACTTCATCAACTCCACTAAAAAATGACTTCCTAAAGTTTTGAGGGTACACTGGATGCTATAATTCAGGAAAATATCTCTCCTTTTGCAGCTCCAGGAGAAGACAATCTAATAGCAGATAGATTTGAGCAGACTGAGGATGACAAGTGTCTCCAGCAACAAACATATGGGTGTTCTTGTCAACCTCAATCCAGCTGTAACCAGGTATTTTCTCTACTCCTCTATTTTTCATAATGCTCCGTGTTTTACCAGCGCCTTCCCATTTCCCAGCATCAGCTTGCAAGTTTGACAGAAGTACAAAATACCCAGAATTCTTTGGGTCCATGTAAAAAAGATGGCTTGAAGCCAGTTCGGCAAGTTCAACATTGCCATGAACCCGACAAGCTCCAAGTAATGTACCCCATATGCCAGCATCTGGAGTAAATTGCATGCTCTTAATAAGTTCAAATGCTTCTCCTAGGCAACCAGCTCGCCCAAATAAATCTACCATACTTGCATAGTGTTCCAGCCTGGCTGCAAGCCCAAATTCCTGAATCATAGAATCAAAGTATCGCCTTCCTTCCTCAACCCTGCCAGCATGACCACACGCAGATATTAATGCAAGAAAAGTGACATGATCAGGCTGGAAACCATGTTCTCTCATTTCATTGAATAGAAAAACACAATCGTCAAGGTATCCATGGTTCCCATATGCAGCTATTATGCTGTTCCAAGAGACTTCATTCTTATTTCCCATCTTGTCAAAAACACAACGTGCTAAGTCCAGCTGCCCACATTTAGCATACATGTCTATCAATGCGCTCTCAGAGAAAAGATCAGAGCTGAATGCACCTCGCATCATGAAGCCATGGATCTCTTTCCCATAATTAAGGGCAGGCAAGTTTGCACATGCAGAAAGGGCAGCTGATATACTAACGCAGTCATACTTTGCTCCTTGAAAAGCCATCTGATGGAAAAGATCAATGGCCTCCTTTGGCATTGCATTCTGGCAATAACTAGTAATCATAGAGTTCCAGCAAACAGTATCCCTTTCAGACATCCTTGAGAAAACTAAGCGTGCCAGATCTAACCTTCCACATTTAGCATACATATCTGTGATTGCACTTCCCACATAACGCCTTCCTTCAAGCCCACTTCTGAGAATGTTAGCATGCAACTCCTTGCCCAATTTCAAAACGGCCAAACCAGCACAGGCTGGTAAAACACTTGCGAGAGTTACTGCATTGGGCCACAAATTCCTTTTGAGAGCCCATCGAAGCATATCTAAGGCATCAACATCCATCCCATTCAACACGAACCCTGAAATCATAGCTGTGCAAATGACAATATCCACAGCACTGCTCTGGTTAAAAACATTACATGCCATCTCCACAGTTCTGCATTTGAAATACATGTCAATAAGTGCATTTTTCAAGAAAATGTCCAGCATCACATTTTGTCTAACAATATAACTATGAATCTCCTTTCCCATAAGTAAAGCCCCTGATTCGGAGATTACAGGAAGCAAGCTTGCCAATGTAGTAGAGTCTGGTCCAACACTGGCAGCTATCATTTTGAGAAACAATTTCAAAGCTTCGTGCATGTATCCATTTTGGACATACCCACCAATGATTGCATTCCAAGTAATTAGATCAGCTTGTGTTAATAAATCAAACAATTCCTGCGCATCAAACATGCATTGGCATTTTGCATACATAGCGATCAATGTGTTGGCCACCGGAGAATCCATCTCCAACCCGGATTTAACAATGTTACCATGGAGCTGAGTACCTAATGCAATCATTCGTTCTGCACCGCAAACAGAAAGAATACCCGCATAAGTAACCGAATTAGGCTTAATTTCACTCATCCTCATCTGTCTAAACAGTCCAATCACATTATCCAACGAATTCCTGTTTCTGGCATAACCATTAAGCATTACATTCCACAAAACACCATCCTTCTCAGGCATTTTATCGAACAAAAATAGTGCATCATCTACACAGTCATTTTCTGCATAGAATTTAATCAAAGCGCTCCCCACAAACACATCCTTCTCGAAACCCAAATCCTTGATCAAACCATGCACGAATCTACCTAAACTTACAGCACGCAAACTAGCACAAGCTTTGATCACATAAGGAAATGCATACTTATCAGGACAAGTACCAAAATCTAACATCTTAAAGTAAAACAAGAGCGCAAAATCAAACCAACGCTTTATGATAAATCCCCTAATCATCCAATTCCAAGGAGAGGCATACCACAAATTAAGCTGATAGAACAAATTCTTTGCATCCAAATGTTTGTTGCACAATATGTACATTCCCAAAATTCTTGTCCCCAGTATGCCCAGGTTGTTGATTCCATTAATAGTGATTTGGGCATGAATTTGCTGGCCTTGTCTGATAATAGAAGGAAGAGAAGATCCATCCAGACCAAGGCTAGAGCAAGATTCCAACAAAGGTGCAATTTTGGAAGCTAGAACTTCTTCTGTGTATGGGTAAATCGACCCAATTGGTCTTGCTGTACTTGTGTGAACGCGGTGGAACTTGAAACCCAATTCCAAGAAGGTGTTGATAACCGAAAGCTGTTTGCAGACTGGGAGTGAGCTCATTGGATGCATCTACACATGAAAATTTTCATGTTCTCGTTCCCCTGTCTTCCTCTTCTATCTTGAAATTCTTGTTTTCCTCATCTAAATCCTACATTAGGCCGCGGCTCGCTGGGGTTCAACGAATGGACTTTTGAATGACATTAGAGTTATCACACTGGAGGAGTTTACCGCCTACTCCCTCAGATTTTGCGATTTTATACAAAACTACAAACTTTTTTTAGCCCAAGAGTAATTGATCCATTTGGCCAGTTTTGCGGTATTTAGAAGGATAAAACTGTCTTCACGGACAATTATTTTAAGAGTGTTCATTTTCTGAATTTGGATCCGGTCCTGCACGTCCTTTTTGCAGGACGTGCAGGACCAAATATGGTCCGTTGGATCAGATGTCAAGTGTTCATTTTCTGAATTTGGATCCGGTCCTGCACGTTCTTTTTGCAGGACGTGCAGGACCAAATATGGTCCGTTGGATCAGATGTCAAATTTGATCCAACGGACCATATATTTTGACCCCTGTATGTATTTTTAAAAATTCGAAAATTTGTAAAATTTCGGAAGCCGTTAGATCATATTTCAAATCTAATCCAACGGTTCATATTTGGTCCTGCACGTCCTGCAAAAAGGACGTGCAGGACCGGATCCGGACGCTCATTTTCTTGAGTAGAAAGAGGAAGACAGACTAGTATCCTGAAGGGGGAAATTTTGCCCCCTAAAGCCTTAACTTGGTAAGAAGAGTTTTTGCTTCTAAATTTAACCATGAGGTTAAGAATTCAATTCCTCCATCATTTATAGGAAAGGAGCGTTTTATATTCTTTATAAAGTTATGATTATGAAGTATTCTAATGAGTTCTATATTTAGATTCTCCTTCAATCTAAAAATTTTCACTTTAGCGTTACTTTTTTTATAAATAATTTATTTTTATTATGTTTAAAACAAAATCTCTCAAATCATGAGAGACACTAGAGTTTTGGGGGAAAAAATCATCGCTAAAAATAAAAAGGTCCTTGCAAGAAGAAATTAAATTAGTAGGGAAAATCATGCAATCACTTCCCACTTAGGCATCATTTGATTAACAGGAATGGAAAATAATGTGCAAAAATAAATCCTAGTACACTAAATTCACTGATTGTGATTCAAAATAAATTATATTATTATGTTTGGATAGTTTATAAATTGGTAAGAAAAAATTACTACATCTAAATTGTTAAATGTATGAAATAAATAGATTATTAATTTAAAAACTAATGAATTTTCTAATTATATTAGTATTATAAAATTTAAAGTATATTTTCTTTATGAAAAAGATATAGTCAATAAAAAATATTTTTTAATATTTCAATCTTTTTTATTTTATTTATATAGAAAATCGTGAATTCATTTTTTTGAGAATATAAACATATATAATATTCTTTTTAACTTGATATTCCACCTAAATGCACATTCTTAGAAAAATTATCTTCATAAAATTTTAAAATTTCAGTATGGATAAAAAATAATATTTAAATTTTTTAAAAATTATTTTTTTGTAAAAAATTTATTAATTCTACTTTAGAGAATTATAATTGCGAGTTGTATAATTACGATACAATATTTAAACTATAGGTTTATAGTTAATTTATTAAAATTTTAGGTTTTTATCTTTTTTAAAAAATACAAATTGTTAAGATATATAAGTTTAATTTAGAAATAACTACATTGGAGATATGTGAAAGAAAAAATGTTGATGGAGAAGAAAGATTAAAAAAAATGGAGAGAAGAAAAGATGCAATGTGAAAAAAATATCTATTAAATTTTAATTTTTGTGTTTTCTTTTTTATTAGATTACTTGGGAAATGAATTACAATACTAACTTTATATAAGAATTCACTTTGCTAATATTTTTCATTTATTTTTTGGATTTAAGGAATCATATTCCTTTCCCAAACATAAATAAAGAACCAAACTTAGTAATTTTAAAATTTAAAATGTAATTACTTTCTCTATCCACTTTCTTTGGACAACCAAACAATGCTTACGATTTTTTGAAGAATCATGTAGTTAGAAAAGGGGAAAAAATTAGTTGTGTATGAAATTATTTATCCTTCTAAAGTAAAAAAAATTACTCACAGCTGTATTTGAATTACTTTTCAATTCATAAACTTATCTACTTTTTAATTTTAGATCACACATCTTTTCTCATATAAGATAGAAGTTAAAGGTATATTCTACTAAAATGAAAAAACTTATAAAAAATATTACTTTCAGTTGCAATTTAAATAGGGATCCTTCAGAAAAAAGAAAGAAAAAAAATGACGAAGGGTATATTTTGAATTCCATACTAACATCACTTTTTTGGTGCAATGGAGAGGATAGCGGGGGAGGAAAAAGGTTGATGAAAAGTCAAAGACTTGAGGCACGACAACATGTCTACAGCGACGACGGCAGCATGGAATGGGGGAATAAGAAGAAAAGGAGCATGAGGGGTTGCGGTGTGTGAAATATGGCGAAGAAAGATGAGAAAATGCGAGGGGTGAGATTGGTTGGGAGATTTCAGAAGGATCAAAGTGGAGTGAGACTGCCGCTGTTTAGAGAGAGCTGAGAGGGTGACGGCAACATCAATTACTCCAAACTTGAGCCCCTTACTAAAGTACTATTTCTAATTCAAACTATAAGACTTTTTTTTTGTTCTTTTTATAAAAATTAATTATAGTGAGATATTGGGATAATTATATTTGTAATGAATATAATTTTAAAAATAATTCATAAAATTCTTAAAAAGTTAAATATTTTGAAACCAATTGAGATAAAAAAATGATAAAAAATTTTACATTTTGAAACCAATTGAGATCCTCTCTCGCATTCTCTCCATCACCAATAAAATATTATCACGGATCTTCATATAACTCTATTTCCCTTAAGAATGTTTAGTAAATAGGAATAGAATAACTTTTTTAACTTATCATTCTATTCTAGTGTTTACTATGAGAATTTTAAGTAAGAAAGGTATTTTCCATAAGAAAGCTGATTCCAGAAAGAAATTGGAAAGGTCTTTCCACACAAAAACCTAGAAAAATATCATTTCACAAAAAATAAGAATCTTAAAATATTCTTATAATTATTATACTCTCATAATATTCGATTAAAAAAAGCATAATTTAACTTTGAATTTTGTTTTTTTTATCTTTTAGTAGTACTTCTTTTACTTTGATCTAAAATGAGACTAGTCTTTATGACTAAATGATGCTTTAATATTTAAAATATTTGATATTTTTGAAGTTTTAGTATAAATTATATCTAAATGAGATTTTATAGATGAATATTTAATTTGATTTTATTGACACAATATACTAGTTAGGCATTAAAGTCATTTTTGTAAAATTTTATTTTATTTTGATATTGAATAATAATTTTACCAAACACAGAGAAAGAATTATCATTCTATTTTGACTTTTCCTTCCGGAAAATGAAATAGAAAGAGGATTCTAAACTCATTTCTAGTGGAAAAGAATTCTAGGTAGAAAAACATTTACATTTCATTTCATTTTAATGTACCAAACATATCGTTAGGATTCTCCTATTAATGGTAGGTTTTATAATTTTTAATTTTTTTCTACATACGAAATAATTATCTTCCATTTATGGTTCTCTTATTTATGGTAAATTTTATAATTTTTTTTATATAATAACATTTATTACATGATAACATTACATTTTTTGGATTAGGGGAGGAAAGAAGAATTTAGAGAAGAGGATCCACATCGTTTTGAAATGGAGAGAGTATAAAACTTAGCAAACTTATAGTGAAGAATACTTCTATTTAAGGATACAATTTCAATATGCAATTTGTATGATCTAACGGTGTGTTTGCTACACTAGAATAGAATGGCTTTCCACCCATAATAAGTATGAAATCATTTTTCTGTCCCATTATTTGGAAGGAAAAGTCAGAATATAATAGTGATTTCTTATCTGTGATTGGTAAAAATATCATTCAGTGTCGAAATGAAATAAGTTTTTACAAGATATGACTGAAATGCCCATACTAGTAATATGGTGTCAATAAGGTATTAAATATATGTCATCTACAAACTCTCATCTAATAAATTTTTTTATTAAAACCTTAAAAAATCAAATATTTTAAATATTAAAATATAATTTAATCATAAAAACTACTCTTATTTGGATCAAAGTTAAAGGAAGTTATATCTAGAGAAGTAAAACAGTTACGAAATTATCATTTTCACCCATGCAGCTTTCTCATCATCATCATTTGTAAAAAAAAAATTGAGTTAAGTCACGATCCCAACCGATTATTATAGTTGTTTTATGCCTCTCTAGCATATTTAAACCTTGTCACTTAAGCAACTCCCAATTTAGCATTTGCTTTAAACCATTCAGACTAGCATCTTCAATTGCCAAACTAAATCGCTCACTACTTGCCTCCATTTTTGAACTAATTATTGCAGCAAAATATTTTATAACTTCGCAACTAGTGTCATCAGGAGTCTCATTCACCGCCTTTCTTTTCTTCTTTGAAGTTTCACCACTATTCACAAACTCTAAGTGATTGCATGAATGACAATAAGGCATCAAGGCCTTCTAAGGTAGGTTCTTGCTCGTCAATTTTATTTTTTGCCTTTTGTTGTTCTTCTTTATCAAGCTCTTCATTCACATCAACTGAAGTTTTTGCATCTTTTCCAGTCGCACGATTTTTTCTAAATACAACACATAATTCTGTATAACAAGGAAAAGACTTCCCCTTAAACATTTTGGCATCTTTATGGCTCTAAAAAAATTAAAATCAGAAAAATTAAAATAAAAATCATAACCTCATCTTATATTTTGAAAGAATTAATACTTATATAAACCTTTAAGTATTCATCCTATATAGCTTTCTCAGCAACAACACCTTTTCTTTCATCATCATAGCAACAACACCTTTTCTTTCATCATCATAACGAAACCCGATGGTATGTGGACCTTGTAACATATCAAAAAAATACTAAAATGTTTTTTCAAAGTTTTCATTTATGAAGCAATATATGGTTTAGCCTTTAGTCTCTAGTTTGGCAAGCTGACTGCAAGTATTTCTTCAATAGCATGGTAGTGTCCAGGCTTAAATCCACAATCACCATTGTATTTTCCAGTGTTTGATAAATGAAGAAGTGCTTCAACCAACTTTGCATCTTCATATTCTATCCAAATTTTTTTATCTACAGGTCTAGATTTTTCAGCATTTTGCTCCATTTCTATAATAACCAAGTTATGTATAAAAAAATATCTTTTGTCACATAGTTGAAATATAACATCTAAAACAATGGAGGACTACACAATATTCATTCAATAGATGTCTTACATCAATGCCATCAACAAATAAAATATTAAATTAAATTCTACAAATTATGCATTCATAAAATAAATAAATACTAAAGAAAATAAATACTCAATAAAATCTATATATTAAGCATAAGTCATTGGCCTTGTTTATTGCCTTTGTATGTATCAAACATGTTAATAGCTAAATTCTCCCTCCAAGTACACCATGCATCTGAAGTTTCAATAGTATCAATAACATCTTCGTCAACTTCATCATCTTCTTCTAGTTCTAGATTCTCCTCCATGGGGTCTATGCTCATTTCTCTTCTAATATGATTATGCAACAAACAACATGCCAATATTGAGTTTTGATAGGGTAAAATGAAGGACTCCTAAGAATAGTCCATCTCTTCTTAAGTAATCCAAAACATCATTCTATGACATTTCGAGCTGAAGAGTGCTTTATATTGTAAAATTCTTTATATATTCTTGGTTGATAATTGACCCTCCAATCATTCAATTGATACTGCCCTCTATAAGGTTATATAAATCTTTCACAATTTGTATATCCCACATCCACAAGATAATAATAATCTATCATAAACCATATGCATATGTCATAAACTTTGTTAAACTTATTTGATCTAGTAGTTTAACTAAAATTCAATTTCAAATAGTCTAATAATTTATGAATATATTACCATGAGGTACTTTTAGACCATTTTTTCTACTAATTGCATCTCAAAGTATTCTTTCATCAGCCCTTCCCAACCAGGTAGAACATAAATAAATAGCATATCTTGAGAACAGGCCGCTAAAACATTCGTAGCAATTTCAACCTTACGATTTCCATATCTAGGTCTATCTTCCATAGGTACTTTAACTTTGATATACGTATCATCTAGAGCACCCCAAACAATTCTAATATAGAAGTTAAAATGCAGTTCAGTTTAAGAAATTGCAAATTCAATAACTAAAATAATAGTTTGATAAGTGTAGTAATTTACCTTGAACCATTTCTATTTTTCATTTGTTGAGTTTTCTGGGACAGGCTCTGGTTTTTTAAGCAGTACTCCCTGTAGACGGATTACAACACTCAATACACGATTAAAATATCTACTAATTGTTTGTCCAGAGTGACGAAAATTATTCTTTTATAATACAAATCTTAATATGATGAGCTAAAATATGTAAATATATTGCAACTTACTCATCTATCAACATGTTCTTTGTGTCCTTTAAACCACCAAAAGTTCGAAGCATTGAACATAACTTGATGAATGCTCTTCTATCCATCCCAAATTCTTCCTTACAAACTAGATCACTAGCAGCATATACTAGCTAATAAATGTATTTTCTTTTCTTGTAAAATTTTAAGATATACGTACTACTAAGAGATTGATTCTTCATATATATGTCTAACAAACAATATGCCATTTGAAACCACCAACTCATTGTGCATTCTATGCCCGACCATATCAGCATTACAGATATCACTTTCTTTTGCCTTATCAACCTTTTTATTTGTAAACTCAAGCGTGGCATGACTGCAATAAAATTTATATAACGTCAAATTATCAACAAATTGAACTATTACATTAAGTATGACAAATGCCGAAGAGAATAAGCATTGATTTACTAGAAATATCTATGAAACTTGTACTATATTATTCTCACGAGGTACAGTTTTGACTTAAGCAGACAAGAACATATAAAATTTCTCTGTTAGTAGCAATTCCCTTCAATTCATTAGCTATAAGTTAAATTGGTCTTGATCAAATTAAAGATAAAATAAAACAGTCAGAGTTTTTAGTTCTATACGTATACACCTACCTAAGATTTGGAAAAGTTTTTGTCCTCACATGGCTTGTTTTATAGAAGTGATCAGATTAAAAGATAAAAGTAATATAACCAAAAGATGAAACCGAAGCATGATACTATGTTGAGTTTGTAAGTATTATACCATATTAGTTTAATAAAAAAAATTCAAATTTCACCACATACAAGAAAAGTCTATTCAAATTTTACCACATACAAGAAAAGTCTATGTATCTAGGTAATGATTAAATTTGAATTCACAACAAAAATAATTTCACCACATTGCTGCTAGTATAATAGGAATTCATAATTTCACCAAAATAACAATCATTCCTAAAATATTCAAAGTCGATCTATAGAATAAAAACATATAATCAATGCATAAAAATGTTATAAATATATAAACAAAGAGAAAACTAAAAAAAGAAAAAAGAAATTTCATACCTTACTTAGAAATTATTTTTTGTGAATTAGAGTTTGCACCTTACTTAGAAACTGTTCTTCTACTGATGCAAGCATTCACTATTTATTCTTTTGATTTTTATTGCTCTCTCCTTTTTAAAATATAATATTTTTAAGTCATTTTTTTAAATCTTTGATTTTTTGACAAATTTTAAGAATTTATTTTTTTAAAGTTACAATCAATATAAATATAATATTATTATTCTCTATTATATTAGTAAAATTAATTAATGATATAATAAAAGTATTTTTTATTTTTTCTTAATTTTCATAAAAAAAGATTAAAAATTTGTATTTTAAAACGAAGACAGTATAAGAGATAACATTAATTATTTATCAATTTTCACCACATCTATACTAGTCAGATGATTTTAGTTTGGATCCATAAGCTAGAATTTTGACTCGACCGGTACATCAGGGCCCAACTAATTTTACATGATAACTGCACAGTACAAAGGACAAGAAAAAGGAAAAAATAGAAAAAGGTACAAGAGCAAACTGATATATATATATATATATAGTACTACTATATATAATCAAGCTTGGCAGAAACTATAGTGAAGTTCTACCATGTTGGGGGAGCTTCATGGAATAATGAGTTCCGCCCAATCGGGCATAACTCATCGAAGGGTTCCGCCCTACTTGTGCTGAACGCTATGCGGGTGGTGACCAGATGGTTCCACCTTTAGGGCGAAGCCCTTCGGAGAAAGGCTGAAGTTACTGGTTTGTTTTGTCCAATAGGACGGAAAAAAATACCAATCATGCAAAATTTTAATTTTTGGCCTTTTTGGCCTTTCCAAGGTTGATTTTCATAAATATTATCTGTATAAAAATGAAAAATAGATGTAATTTGAGGAATTAATCTTTTTTCATGTAAATTCGAAGTAGTTTTCTTAGATTAATGTTTGAAAAATTTGAAAGAACTTGGAGCTAAAGAATAAATAATAAAAAATAAAAACCTTTTTATGATAAAACAAAAAATTGTATATTGTATCTAGGTTTGTAAATGGGTTTTAACAGATCTAGGATATAGTCGTGTCAAATGGGCCAGCCCGCTCCGGTTCGGCCAGGCACGTCGCGGCTATTCTTAAAACGGGCTGGCCCGTTTGGCTCGCGGGGTAGAAACCTCCAGTCTGCGGCCCATGACAAAATTACGTCGTTTTGCAAAAAAAGCAAAACGACTACGTTTTGGAAGAATTTTTAAAAAAAATTAAAAAGAAAAAATGGGTTGGCCAGCGTCCGGCCTGCTCCTGTCCGCGGGCTAAACAGAGCGGGTAAAAAAACCACGTTTAAATAAGCTTGGGTATACTAAGCCCAAGTCCGCCTATACGGGCCAGCTCACGGGCTTTAACCCGTATTGACAGTGTTACTGGGACAAATTATCCCGGACCTGGACATGGACCTATTCAGAAAAACTTAGTATCGGATCCTATCTGATTTCTCGACGAGTTCATAAAATATAGACCCATACCATACCCTATAAGGTATTGGGCAGGATCAAGTATACTTGATTTCAATAAAGATTAAAAATAAGTTACACTATTATTTATTAAATTAATCATCACAAATAAAATTTTAGTGTAATATGGTATCTCTCTTAAGAAGTCAAAACTATAATATTTATAGACTTTTAAGATTAATTACATAAAAGTTTAAGTAGAATAAAAGGGACTAAAATATTTATTTATTTTTACTAAAATAACAATATTAATCAATACATTAACTCAAGAGTTACTTTTTAATTTTATACATAAAAGAATATCAACTTTCAAATTAATATCAAGGAGTACCACCAAATGCCACTGCCACTTGTCTTTTTCCAAAGAAAAAAGAAAGCTCATGAGAAAAATTATAAATCTAAAAAATATATATAAATTTAATATATATATATATATATATATATATATATATATATATATATATATATATATATATATTAGACATAAAACTTATATATTATTTCAAATCAATTTATTTTTACAACTTTAGACATAGAAATTATCTCATCAAGAAGATACATCAAGAATTAATGTTGAAAAAGAGTTTCTATATACATTATTGAAAAAGAGTTTTTATACACACTATTATCAATATAGAGTATAATAAATAAATTATATAAAAAATATTTATAATATATATTAATCCAATCTTATATGTCGAATTTAAAATATAATATACTAAATATATACCCATTAAACAATACCTTCTGAAATTCAAATTTGAACAAATAAGTATACATCTTAAATTATATTTGACTTTATTAACTCAGAATCGAGTAGGGTCCGTATCCCTACTTGGTCAGATGACAGTCTTAATTGTATCAAAAAACTAGGGTTAAAGTATTTTAAAAAAAACAAAAAAAAAGTTAAAGAGTACCATTGAATTAGACACAGGCGTTAACCACTCAATCATTTTATCAAACAATGGACGGAGAAAGAAGTAATCGGAGTTCAACAGTTTCAATGGGGACGGTTGATTTTGGTCGGAACCAAGATTCAATGGTCGACCTCAGCGGTAAGATCCATCAGCTGCCGTGCTGCATCAAATACGATGGACCAACCGCCGTCTCTGACTACTTCAAGCCCAAACCCACTGGTACAGATTCATTCATACGGAGATATACATACTAAATGATGAAATTGGTTCTCTATTTGATGTTTTGGAAGTGATTTAGGGTTAGAGATTGACGGATTAAGTGTTGAAGAAGCATACTTTAGAGGAAGGAAATTGCAGGGGACGACTATTCCCCTTCCACAAGGGTATTCAGGTATTTCCACAGCCTTAGCTTCCTTAGTCACCTCTCCATTTTCTTATCTGAATGTTTCTGGATTAGGGTCAATGATTTTTATAATAATTATTTTTTTGGGGGTTCTGCGAATGCTAGAGAGAGTTTTGTTCATTGAAAGATAGACAATTTACAACATAAGAGGGCAGTAATGACATTGATTCAAAGTGCTTGAATTAGAAAATAGGCATGCTATTATATTAGAATGTTTGGTTCAACGTTATATCTGATTTCTTTGAGATAAATTAAAATCTCAGATTTAGCAGTCACAAGGATGAATTTGAATATATTCCAACAATTTCATTAGTTGACTTTCAATACTGTTGAAGGACTTTTGTGTGTGGACATAATTAAAATATTGCATAATTTTTAATGAATTTTGCTTCTATGGATTGCCAAAGCTGTATAATTGTCTGCTGAGGACCATCTACCATTGGAAGAGCATTTGAGTGCAAACTATGTGTAATGTTGGGATCCTGAAAAGTTACTGGGGGCCTTGTTGAGAAGTGGATTTCTGAAAGGTTCTTTCTAGATTCAATCGGAATACCATATTGCAGTGTTTCTGAAATTAAAGGGACAATCCATTTGCTTCCAACTTTAAGTTAATGGAGTTGGTGAGACACATTGGGATTATGTAAAGTTTGACTGAGTAGTTGCTCAAATTAGAATTTTTTAGTTTATCTTGTTTGGATTATGGATCTTACTGCAAATAGATAAAGATAGCTACATTGAATGGGAACACGATAGTAGTTATCTCTTTTGGGCTTGATATTCCAAATATTATATAAAACTTAAATATTTGAGAAGTTAAAATGCTTTTTTCTTTTTCTTTCTGGCTAGAGAAGTTAAAATGCAGTTCAGTAACATGGATGATTGCCACAGAGAAGCTATTTCCTTTTTAACTGGTAGACTGATCAGACTCAAGGTGCAAATTGAGCTAGAAACTGACTACGAGTCGAGTGAAAGAGACCAATAAAAATGTGAATATCAGAACCAACAAGTAATGAGGGCAATACTCGTGGAGTATTTGAGTAGATAGCATGGTAGAATGACTGGCTTGACAACGGGTTCAATTAGAAAGGGAATCAAGGATGTAATCTGGGTTCAGTTTTTGAAGGTTAGTTCATATCTGGGTTGAATGAAGTAAAAACAATCAATTCAGAAGAACCTCATACCTGATGCTCTAATACCTGCTGCAGCTCACTTGCCTATTCCTGCATTATTTGAGTTTCTTTTAAGAAAATAAATGTGAATATGATATTCTTGTACATTTTTACTTAATTAAGGAAAAAAAGAAAGCCATGGATTCTTATTGAGTATAGAATAAATCTAGTTCTTTGTTCCGAAGGACAGCAGCTGGTCATTTGATTGGGCTAAAAGTTGGAGTGGGTATAGTTGGTGATATGTATCATCTGAAAAACAAACTTTCATTCTCCAGCAGATCTTTTAGAAGATCAATTTTGATTGGCTGATCCCAAGAGTCTCTTCTGCCTATTTCTTTTGGCCTTTTAGATAAACAACTATAGGAAATTTAGCCCCATGGAAGGGAGACTTTTGATGAAGTTGTTATCGCTAGTTCTTTTTTATTTGAGATGCAAGTATACTTGTTTGACAATTTTTATTGGTAGTTCAACGAATTTTTCATTTCACAAATGTTTAGTGTGCCACTTGATATGATATCAGTTCCTGAAAAATCATTTTTGGGAACCTTGTAAACTTTTGAAACGACAAAAAATAAAAAAAATGACAATTATTTTGAAATAGAGGGAGTAAATAGAAAATATACTTTGATTACCTCGGATGTAAACGTTGATGGCATGGATTAAATAGTGTTTTTGTGTCTTTGCTTCTACCGACTTGTTTAACTTGCATCCTACTGTTTTTCCTCTTACATTTTTTTTTTATTATGGGCACTGAGAAGAATAAACTGAAGTTTCTTTGTCTAGACATTTGATAGATTACCAGTAAGTAAAGTAAGCCTTCAGATTTCAAGAGCAGCTGACTCAGGCTTAATACTACTTGTTTTAGCAGAATAATTTCTCATAATTGATCTAAGAAGTTTAAATATTTGCATAGGGGAACAATTTATACTAGTCTTGTCCCAAACTAAATGTTCACATTTGACTTGGCACTGAATTTCACGTTTGACTTGGCACAATGCTTTCGGAGAATATTTGACCATTATCTTTATTTTGCTACCTTTCCCTTAATGAGCTATTTGGGAATCCATGTGTGATAATGGTTTTACATCCATATTTGTTTTGAAGGTGATGCTAGCGAGGGAAATTTAGATTACTATTTTTTATTATATGTATAAAAAATATATCTTATGGAAGTCGGCATTTATTCTAGGACAACTTAACGTAGACACATAGCCATTAAAATTTGGACAGAGGGAGTAATATCTCAGTTATCTCAATACGCAAGCAGGTAACTCTTCATGGGCCTTAAAGTGAAACATCAACAAAGTGATGTTAATATGGTGTTAGAAAGAAGAGGGAAGATTTTGTGATTCTGATAGAGCTCCACGGTTTAATAATTCTCCTTCAATTTATAAATGAGGTGTGTCGTACTAGACTGTTATGTTTCACATGTTGTAGAACTATCTCTATTTTGTAGGCTGTATCTTGGGAAAGAGAAATCCTGATAAGAGTGCTGAGGCATCTGAGAACCCGAATTGCTGGGAGATGAATGCCAAGTTTGACAATATATCAATATGGAATCATGATATCCTCCCCTCTCAAGATGAAGCTTTCGTGCGTGCTTTCCACTGGTTTTCCATTGCTAAAGCAGTAAGTTTCTAGTTTTCATGTATCATCAGGATACGAAAAAAGATTCTTGTCACAAAATATTTGACGACATGCTTATTCATGTTCTTTTGCTGAAGTTGCCTCTTTTTTATCTTCCCTTATCTACTCTGGGTTCTATATCACCCTGCATGCACTTACTGAACTAGCTTGCTAAAGTAACTATAGTTTCTTTTTCTTTAAATTTCTTTCTAGCTTCTCTAGCATGAGGAATTCCTTCAGATGCTAATTCACTGTTTAGTTTTGTCTCTTGCACATAATCTATTAAATTCATGCTTTAGAGTGGATGAGGGAATTGGAGTCAAATGCATGAAGTTGAGTAAAAATTACAAGCCATCTCTCCTATTCACCTATCCTATCTACAGTATGCCAAATATGGAGTTCCTATTCAAATTTTCCCTTAAAGTGTTGTCGTAGGGAATCAGACTTGAGATATTCCTAGTGAATTGGTTATTGTTCAACGAATTATGTTCAATAGTTACTCTTTCCTTTTAAAACCTGTAAAATATTTCAAATGTTCATGTAATTCACAGCTTGTGTTCCATAAATCATTTAATTCTAAAACTTCTAAAATCATTGGATAAAAAATTAGTAAAGAAAAAGCTGTTAAAACAAAATTTCACCGAATAGGTTTTCTGCACCTTGCCTCTTAAGAACGTGGAACTATCATCATGCTTGCTCCTGAATTTGCTCAACAAAGTGGTTAATTACATTTTACATGTAACATGAACGCTACATCGCCCTTTTGGGTGGGTTCCATAGTTGTGGAGATTGAATTAATCATCCCTGTACCTATTTGACTTATTGTCCAGATATGAATAAACTATTCATGAATAATCTAATTTGCTGAAGATGATCTTTCAAATAAATATTCAAGGTTTTCTTAGAATTGCAATTGATCCTCGTTTCCTTTTTATTTTTAAAACTGTTTTGCTCATCTCTCAAAATTATTTCTATTTGTAGATGAAGTTGCTATCAGTTTGTTGTTATGCTACAGGCTAGGAATTGTATTTAACTTTCTAATTTGAGGTTCTGTTCATCAACACAGCTGCACCAACCTGTCAACATTCAAGATATGGAATCTCAATGTACTGCAGAGGAGCTAAATTAACACATTATTAGTAAGTATGCAGATTTGTGTCTGTTTCAGTTGCTATCCTGATTTAATTTTTCAAGGGATATTTTTTTTCCTCATTGAAGTTTTAGTTTAGTCGAGAAGGGTGACAAGCGGGTGTCGTGATATGGCAGTCATTATCCTGTAATTTTGATCTTCCCTTCTGCTTTCTAGACTGAGAAGTATACAACTATTAAGCTAAATTCACATTTCTAATTCAAGTTTCTAACTTTCTAGAAAATGTAGGCAGCAGTAACACTTGTCTAAAAGTGGCTTGATACTTTCTAGAAGAATATTATTTCTATTAAAGATCAAATTGGTTTTGCTGAAGTGCAAAAATTAACTAGTATTTATCAATGCCTTTATTCATATCTTCGCAAATGCAAGTTCCATTCAGATTAACTAGAAGTCAATTTTGGTGCAGGTTTTATCAAGTAACAGATGGTGCTTGAGCATGCTTCTTATCCACTTTTCAAAATTCCGGAGCCAAATGTGAACATCAGCAAGAAACAGGGGATCTAAATAAATTTCTACGCTGCCTGATTTTCGCCACTGGTTTTGTATTTTCAGATAGAAGTTTAAAAGGGAACAACTCTCTAGCTGGGAGAAGATGCTGCCGATTCGTAAACTAGTGTGCCAGAACATCCCTTTTAGATATGCTGCGGAATATTATGTGGCCGCAAAGCTCTGCAGTCACCGCAAACGCTCTCTTTTTAAGGATTAGAGATAGGTTCAAACTACGTGTTCCGTAGTGAATTCAGATGTCACCGAATATCTCAGTTATTCGATTCATTCAGTAGCCTTCTCCGTGTGAACATCATGCCTTACAACAAGTAAGCCAGTAGAAGAGTATGATCGCGTGGTGCCAGAAGATTCTGCACTTTGTTATGCAAAGCATCGTTTATCATTTGGCGCCAAAGGATTTTTAAAAATCTCGGTTTAATTGACGTTTTATTTAAGAGAATCTAAAGAGGAGGATCATTAAAATTGACGAATTTTGATATTATTTGGAAGATGTATATAATTCTAAATGGGTAACATAATACTGGTATGAAATGAATTGAGTTGTTTTCTAATAATTAGGTGAGGCCTTTTTTATTTCTTTTTTCTAAAGGTGAAAGGAGAGAAATTCATCCAACATCAGTCTTAATAGCCAAACATCCATAAGAGTATCCCTTGCCTATAGGATAGGTTCATCGAGTATCAAAGCTTTCCCAACCAATAAATGAGTCGGACTATTCAAAAATTTCCATGCCTTGGTAAAGATTTTGCAAGCAACGGCATATCCAAATAGTTCCTCGCAATAACACAATGCCTTGCTTCTCATGAGAAAAAGAAAAAGCAGCGTCCACATTTACCTTAATCAAAGCAAAGTTGGTGGAAACCATTTATGAACAAGCTTTGGGCGGTCAGCATCTGAAGGAACAACGGAGGAAAAGAGGGCCGCAAAATGGTAGTCGAATGATACATGGCGATCATCTTTCATACCAGTGTCCACAGTGATAGCAATATAGGTTCGGAATAAAGTCTAGGGCTGATATTCAACCAGCTGGAAAGAATAATACAACAGGCTCTTCGAAGCAAAATTTTTTCCCTCAGTTGAACCAAAAGAGAGCAAATCGATTTCCAAGGACTCGTTTTTCCTAAAAAGGAATAATAACTATTTAATAAGTTACTGATCTTATTATTTATTTTTATAATATTTTCAAGATTACACTCAATCTCGAAAATTAGGAATCAAACATCCAACTACTATATTATTACCTTTTCAGCATTTAACTAAAATTATATAAGTTTTTTAAAAAATAATGTTTAATTAAAATTTTAAGTTTTCAATATAAATCTATAAATTTTGAGCCAGTGACTTATTCGGTAGAATGCTCCATATCAAAATAAAAAAAAAATCTTAAATTTGATGTTTATTGGATGGAATATCCATCATTTTTTCTATGTCCTTTGTAATAATATAAAATTTATTAAGAACAAAAAAGTTGAATATGGATCTCCACATACTCAAGAAGATAACAATTATCTCCTCCTTTTGAGAAAACAATTTGTGTGGAGCACTGTTGATAGGTGCTTTCCGTGTGTTGAAAGAATATGTCGGTCACAATTCTAGGCTTTCTTTACTCAATTAAAACACATCCTCTTCGAAATGGCTAAGGGAACTTTCTTTTCATTTATTCCTCGCCAATTGCTTGATTCCTTTGGTCCCTTTTCCCTTCTTTTTCAGAAGTGGAGGTGGAGTTTTTTTCCCTTTTTCCTCCTTAATATGCTGTTGCTTGCTTCTCATTATGTGAGTATATATATAAGTGGAGAAGCTTAACAAAATGGTCATAACGTTTCATTCATTCTTTTAGTATTTCTCATTCAAAATGGCTTCTAAAAATCCACATCATGAGGCAGATACTAAAGATATTGAAGTCGGTCAGGTATAAAGAATTCATCACCTTCATTTTTTTCTTCCTCTTCTTTTCCTTAGGCTATCTATTCTGATTCCATATGCAGAATTCTGAGGCAACCAGGGAAAAACATATAGAGATCTATTAGGGAACCAAGAAGAAATATTTTTAGATGAATGACAAGGAAAAAGCTAATCCTTTGAGGGTGTAAATATTTTATTTTTGCAATAGGAGATCGAATCTAGGAATTTCTAAAGGTTTTGAATGTGGCAAACTTTTCATAATTTTTTCCCCTCATGGGCTATGGCCAAAGGTTTTTTTGATTCTTTCACTGGTAATATATCTAAGGTAAGTAATTGAACAAAATAAGTAAGTCTGTGTTTATTGATAGTGATATAAGCAATTCATGTGGACAGGAGAATGGGATGAAACGAATAACCTTTAAACCCAGAAACCTCAACATTGTTTGGGGAAAGGACAGCCGCTATTGGAATGTACCGGAGCAAAAGTGAGTAAAATTTCATCATCATCCCTCTATTCACTTCTTAATTTATACATCCCTGGTTTTGTGTTCACTTTATCTAAGTTTCAAATTATATTTACTATTAACTTGATCGTTGTACTTGATATTTAAATTCAAATACATTCTCGTAAAATAAGTATTCATTTGTCCAAAATTAAATATCTAATTTCCTATTCATTCTATGTAAACAAGAACGTAGGTATTAAGTTATGGATATAGGAAGTATTTGATGGTACACTTAATAGATAATTAATCTTCTTAAGTAATTAATAGTCGAGATTATGTGACAGAACACATCTTGCTATAACAAAAGGAATCTCATTCTTAGTTTCAAGAACATTGCCATTGATCATTAAACTCCATTTTCTGATCATCCTCGGTGTTTTTTTTTTCCCTTGGTGTAAAATGGGATCAATTCTCATTCAAGGCAATTTTTGGTCTAAAATTGTCACAATCTTCATCCTCAGTGATGCAGAACTGCTCCAAGTTTGCTGGCTTGAAGTCACTGGTTCTGCAGACGTTGTTCCGGGGAAGAAATACGAGGTGACCTTCAACCTATCTTTAACACCAGATGCATTTGGGTGGGACGATTGTCCTGTCTATGTTCTGGTGAAGAGTGGAGCAAATGGAAAGTTTGTTTCAGCGAAGCGCCCACTGAGCGACCACAAAGATAAGAAAGAATCTTTTTCAATCTCCAGCTACGAACTAGAATCAAAAGATGCAAAGCTATACTTTGGTCTGTATGAAGTCTGGACTGGGAAATGGAAAGGAGGCCTGAAGATTCACGAAGTGATTGTCAAAGAAACGAATTAACAGGGAAGAAACTCCACTGAAAGTCCTTCTGAGCCTCAACTGATACAACTTTTTATCAGCAATTTCCACATATTATCAGAATGAGTTTTGATTGATGTAATATTTACAGAAACTTGCAGTTTATATATGATCAACTATATGCGATCACCGTATACTTGTATTCTGATGAAATAAGTGACATCAAATGTAGTTTGATGTAATCTGTACTAAGTTTTTCATACTGAATAAATTCTTGAAGAGTGATTCTACCTATTCAATGAATTTGTGCTCCCTTTGTAAGCTTTGGAGTGCATGAAATGCTATACTCATTCTACAAACCTGATGTTTCATTCTGAAATTTACGAAATTGAGAAAAGTGGTTGGTTCTTGGAGTAGGATTTCAGCTACCTGTGAAAATCTGGCTGTTATGTATTAGCCCTCCGTTTAGGTCTTTTTATTCTTTTTATATATAGGAAGAAAGAAAAAAATAAAGAATACTTTTTCTATTATATCATTAACTAATTTTATTTATATAATAGAGGATAAGGGAATTATATTTATGAGTAAGGGAAATTTTAGAAAAATAATTCTTAAAATTAGTAAAATATTGTAAAATTCGGTCGCAATAGACACAAAAACTAACTATAAAATGACAACAAAAAAACTTTGAACTATAGCAGAAGAAAGAGAGAGAGAATACAATAAATATAAAAATTTGAATTTTATTAAAAGCTTTTCACCATCCATCTTCATACAAGCCACTTCATATGGCTCTATTTATAAAGTTGGAAAGGACATTTTCTATCATAGATCATTAGTAGGCTCATCTATAACTTAAATAACATACTTTCCATATTCTCAAGATAATATATGTAATGGAGATAGTGGTCTATAAAAGATGGATGTTACAACTTTGGTTGCAACCTCTAACCTTTTATATTCCGTAACCTCTAACATTTTATATTTCATAACCTCAAATATGGATTAATACTTGGACATCTACATAATTGTATATTCATAACACTCTCAATTAGATGTTCATTACATAAATAATATGTCTCATTAAAACCTTACTAGATAAAAACCCAATGGGAAGAAAACTCTAGTGAAGGAAAAATAGTACACTATTATTTATGTCATTATTACTCCTCCTCATGAGATAATCTGTTGAGATTTCATAACCGATACTTTCCAATCAAATGTTGCTATCGGTAAGGTGTTAGTGAATAGATTTTTCAAATTATCAAATGATTGAATTTGCTGCACATCAATATCAAATCTGTTCTAGAGTTTACAAGTAAAAGAATCTCATGAAAATATACTTTATCGTATCTCCTTTGATTTATTCCAAACTTTATTATCATCTAATAATAAAGTTGAAATTCTTTCTTAGAAGATATATATTTATCTCGAATATAATAAAACATTAATATGATCACACATATTTTTAACCAACATCATAAATCTCTATTTCTTCAACATAAGTTGAAGACGTAGCTGTTATAATCAATACATATTTATAAATAACATGGTTTGTATGGATTATATAGGTAAATTATACATTGTATATCAATCTTAAAATGAGTTAGATTTTTTCAATATTCAAGATAAACTATCTTAAGGAGATATCAAAAGGCAAGCTTAATGCCATCTCAAAATTTCATTGGATAGAGAATAACTAGAATAGATATCTACTTACATGTAGATAAATATTTTCATGCACTAAATTATAAAGTTATGGTACTTCAGGATCAAATAGTTCTTCAATATCCTTTGATACATATAAAGGATTTTTATCAATTATAATAACTCAATGACAATTGATACGTTATGTCCATATGATGCATTTTCAAGATATTCAATCAAAACAAAATGTTAATTGTTTGAAACTTTGATCACAATACTAGTTTTTTTACATTTGTTAGGAAGAATATCTTGATTATCAAATCCTCTTCTCTTTTGAGGATTTTATTTTCAAAATCAAGAGATAAACCACGCTTCAAGCGTACATCAAAATCATATACTTATAGAATTCATATATTTGTTCTGTTGGGATATCTATCCAAATAAGAATATCTATAACTGGAATATCTTATTGACTAACTCTATAGAAGTTAGTTAAACAATTGATTTACATTTTTATGCAAAAAAAAATATTTTGAACTTTCAGTTCATTAATGCTTGTGCATAAATCAAGATAATGAAAGTCATAGATAATATCATTTTTTCGATTGATGATATTCTCCCCATAATGTGGAGAATACCTTTTCAATAAAACATTATGCAATAAGGATATCTATTGATAGAGAAACGCATGTAGCAAGCATAGCTACATATAAATTTACTCATACATGGACATATTCGACCATTTTTTCAATATCACTAAGACAATCTTATTATGTTCTACATGAATAATCCATTTATATGCTTCAAACATATCGAGTCCATTAGAAACTTTAAATATAAGTACCATTATTAAATGATAACAAAGAAAAACACATATTGAGCGTTATCATGCATTATTATATTCACTATTATAAATATATTTTTTCGTAATTAGTGCCAAATCTTACGAAGAATAATTCACCCTAAGTCATGGAAAATATTTATAGTTCACATTTTATAAGCAAATAGCTATTGCTATTTTTTTTTGGGATTACACTTCACGAGTATATTCATATTAGAAATACATACACACTTCAAGTGTACTTGTGATGAATTCAAACTTTTCATATTTCTCATGCGATTTTATCGTTTCGAGTCTACAGACGTTGATTTGAAAATCCTCACTCTAAATCAATATATTATACACATTAATATTATCAACGTCTTATACTTGTATGGTCCTTGTAGTTTCCAATCATGCTGATATCTCATTATTGTCACAATTTTTAGGTACCTAAATTTCTTCAAGAAATAACATATCAGTCATGTTTAGAAAAAATTATGGTAGAATTTACATCTCCTTGACTTAACATATATGACCATCTTAAGTCTCTACTCCTTTCATAATGTGAGGAGTTTGTATCATTGGAATTGACTTATTTACCATGTTCTAATTGTGTCTCAAAATATTTGGCAGTGGTCGATTGTTCTTTAGGGACATCAAATATAATATGAGCATTCTTTGCCCCATATTGGTCTATTAATATACATGGTTATATAATTATCCTTTTGAACTTCCGATTCAAGGTATTTTCTATGAAGATCAAGATGAGTCACAAACTAATATATTTAACCAGTCTCATATTTTCTCCTCTTTATGTTGGGATAACATATTCAAAATTAACAAAATACGAATATCCCCATTGAGATTCAATCCCAAATATTAGATAATCTCTTTGAGGACTTATCTTATTACCTTGTAGAGGAGCAATATATATTACACATTTCTAAATCTTAGATGAGAAATATTTAGTTTCTGACCACAAACCAATTACTGTGAGGAGAATTTGTAATGAGTTGGCAAAATATGAAATAAGTGCTAATACGTAACAGTCATGAATATTTTACAACATGTTCAACATTTATTTCAATGCAACTAGTATTATTAGGACAAATTGTTTCGTTGGAAAAAAGTAAAATATAAACTCATTATCAATGAATTGCAAACTACATGTTGTAAAAATTAATGATATACATAAGACTATTATGTTGATTGATTAACTAATAAGTTCTTCATATTCATCCTGAAATAACACATTCAACCTCAATTAATACTAGTAACATTCAAATAGTGCAAAACAAATAGCACATAGAAATTTGTCATATTAGAAAACTTCTAGTTCTATAATATTTTTATAAATTCTTAATCATTCTTCGTATTTTTATGATCTAGGATGGTCCAGCCGGTTATGTCAACTAATAAATTTTTTAAATTAGTAAACTTCAAGTTTGCTTAATGTTATAGTTCAATTTCATAAATTCTATACAATATAAACTAGAAGAGAGTAATGGTAGTATTTAGAATATATATTTATTTTAGGTCATAATAGTAATACATAAGTCTCAAAAGTTCATTCATCTAATACCTCGATATAGTGAGAATAATTTTTACGAGCGTATATGGAGAATGATGAATTACAAAAATTAACCATTATGGTAAAGATCCACTAGCTCTTCTGGAGATTTTAATTAATTAACTCTTCTAGAGTTCTTGATTAACTAATTCTTCTAAAAATTTGTACTACTATTAATACCTTAGATATATATCTCAAATTTGTCCAAATGAACTACCAATATTGTTTAGACAAATTGAATCTTAACCATTCTTGAACTAGAAAAAACTAAATAATATAGAAGTAATAAAACTTTCCAACAATAAGAATCACAAAATGATAGAAAATAAAAAAGAAACAATTCAATAGTTCAAAAAATTTTTATCAACATTATATATATATAATGTTCTCTTTTCAGAAATATCAAAAATAAAAAATTCAGGTTTTGAGGTTTGCTATGAAAATTCAAAGCTTAGTACAAGAAGTGCCTTTGTTGCTTGGTTATAAAGTTCAAAAATTTGGTGGCAGAGTCTTGTGCTTTCTTGGCTTCACGTAAATCTCAAAGATTCAGCGGTAAAGTCTCGTATTGATAACATGTTATAAATTTCGGTCGCAATAGATACAAAAACTAACTATGAAATGATAACAAAGAAGACTTTGAACTATAGCAAAATAAAGAAAGAGAGAATACAAGAAATGTAAAAATTAGAATTTTATCGAGAGCTTTCTACTATCCATTTTTTATACAAGCTACTCCATATAGTTATATTTATAGAGTTAAAAGTGATATTTTCTATCATAGGTCATTAGTATAGGCCTCTCTATAACTTACATAATATACTTCCCATGATTTCCATATTTTCAAGATAATGGAGGTAATGAGAATAATGGTTTATAAATGATGAATGTTTAACTTTTGTTGTAACCTCTAACTTTTTATATTTCATAACTTCAAATACGAATTAATACTTGGACATCCACATAATTCATATATTCATAACGTAAAATATTAAATATTTTGAGAAAGAAAAAAATGGGTTAAAAGGCCTTATATTTTGAAATGAAGAGAGTAGAAGATTAGGTTTCTTTCCAGTATATTCTTGCAGGAATTAAACTGTTCTATCATAATATTTCTCAGTAGTTTGTACGTATGTTTTTATTACCCGAAGGATAGTTGTTAATTTTGTCTTTTTTTTTGGTGAAAATGATATAGAACTTTCCATCTTTATATATTCTCACTTCAAAAGATAAAAAATATCTAAAATAGAAGAATAAAAAAGAACTCTTCTGGAACCCTTCCTTGCATGTGCAGGGTGTAAGACTAACGCAACCTATCCTCTAGTCATTATAAGGTAAACAACAAATCATCAATTTAGACATTTAACTCCAGGAGATAAAGGCTGAACTTCGTTAAGGTTCTTCATCTTATTTTCGGGCGAATTATGGCCAAGAGATGGTCCACCTAATTTACTCTTTATTTTGTGATGTTAGACCGTTTTAGTAAGTAATACAATTCTTCTTTTATCCTTAAATGAAACACCTCCACGGCTGCATTCTTTATCATCAAATTACCTACAAAATTAATTTAAAATTTGGAACTAAGTAGAATGGTAAATTAGTTAATATACTTTTTTTTTATCAAGAACATGCACGCTATATATATATGGACCCTTTTATCAAGAATGCAATGCGTGCACTTCATATATACACACTTTTTCATCACTTTAGGAACATTATTCTTGTCAATGGCATGATAATTTTGTCGCGGATAAGATTCCATATTATTTTCATATTGTCCACAACTGAAGTTACTTTTGATCCATAGCTTACAATGTGCCTACGAAAAATTCAGCTCATTCAAGTGACAAAAAGGAAAACAAGAAATATTGCCAAAAAATATGGCAGAACCTTTCAGGATATATAAAAATTCTTATCGCAAAATTTGAAAACGGAAAAGGCATAAGGGGCTAAATGTTGGGTTGCTTTTTCGTTTCTTATGTGTTTTTGTGATATAAAATTTTCAATTCTCTTTTCAAATTTTCATTACGAGATTCATGCTTTTGTTTGCATATTCTTCATTGTAAACCTTAAGAAACAAACCAACATACACTATTTAATAATAAAAATTACTTTCAAATTTAATAAAACTTGGTAAAATTAATCCCAAATCTATTTAATTTATCCTATACAAATCCCAATCTTTTCTTTCTATTTTTTAGTCACATATCTATTATATTTTAACTTTTTTGGTCTTCTTCATCACTTTCAGTGAAGAGACTGGCGAATTAGAGAACACGCTTTCCACTAGAGTAGATTTCCTAGGGTAAAATTTTCTATTTAACATTTTTCTCTCCAAAAGCCCACCCGCTTGCACCTTACATAATTACCGACTTAATTTGAAAATGGGTTTAGGTTAAACAATTCATCTGATTTGAGAAAAAAGTAAAAAGGGGGATAAAATTTACAGAAAAGTGACAATGCAACCGAAACCAATCGTCCTAAATTGATCCTTAAATGAATCTACAATAATAGCCCCAAGAAGAGGCATGAAATTTGTAGCTGCCCTCTAAAAGAATATGATGTTCGAACCAGCTGCCGTCTCCAAGTGATATTCTCTCATCAAATAGATGGTCATAGTTGGCGGCAACCTAGTAGTTGCAACCCCTATTTGCTGACTCAATCCGAGAAAACATCCTACAAAATTAAAGTGCAATAGGATGAAATAAAGAATCGCAATTATACATTTCTGCACGTTAGAACTTGAATCAAAGTGTGGATGCCTTGCAATTAGTAGAAGACTAAAATATACTTACCAACGATGAATGGAATGGTTTGCAGCCACCCTTTTGTGAACCATCCAAGAGAGGCTCTTCTATAATCTTTTTCTTTTCCTCTGAAGAACCCTCCATCGGAGACATCCTCTACACTCTTCTTCTTTCTCACTGGCAAAGAGAAAGAAAAATTCATGGGGGAAAGAAAAAGATTATAGAACCCTCCATTTGCAAGTGAGAAAGAAGTACCCTTTGTACTCTTCTTCTTCTTCAGAAGAACCCTCCATTCGCATAATATTTGGTGAATTGGGCGGAATTGTTTAACCTAATCTACTGCAAATCCAGCCGGTAACCACTTGAAGTGAAGGTCGGTGGAATATTGGAGGACAAGAGGCTGAATTAGTGCTGTCAAAACGGGCTCCAGCATGCGGGCTGGCCCGTATAAGTAGGTTTGGGCTTAGTATGCTCAAGCCTGTTTAAACGCAGGCTTTTTCGGCCCGCTCCGTCTGACCCGCAGGCTATTCCGTTTTTTCTTTTGAATTGTTTTTTCAAAACGATGTTGTTTTAATTTTTTAAAAATATTTTTAAAAAATATTTTTTACAAACGACGTCATTTTGTACAGCCCGCGGGTTGGCTTCAGTGGACTGAGGGTGTTTAGCCCGCGGGCCAAACGGACCAGCCCGTTTCGGTCCGTTTTCAAAGCCAGCCTGTGGGGGCCAAAGCAGACTGGCTCGTTTGACAGCACTAGGCCGAATGAACAATTTTGTCCTTGAAAATCTGGTGTCATGGAATGACAGCACGGAGTATAAAAAAATTAAAATATAATAGATATGAGACTAAAAATAATAGAAAAAAAGATTTGGGACTGGCATCAGATAAAATAAATAAATAAATAAATTTGGAACAAATTTGTCAATTTCTCTAAATAAAAACTTTAAAATCAACTAAAAAACAAAAAGGAAGAAGTTTATGAAATGATAGATATGATAGCAATGCCACTTGGTAGGGCACATATAAACTTTAACAAAATAAAATTGTATGAAAGTCATCTATTTTGACTACAACAATTTAAGGAACAAGTTGAATTTTCTTCTCGTGGCAGGTAGGAACAATGGCAAGGGAATGAGTACTGGTTGCTTCTCGTTCACCAAGGCCTATAATCGCCGGACCTTGACCTTTAAGGAAATTTTGAGGTGTAAGGCGACCTAAATTCTAAAGACACGCCTAGTTTATTATAGTTAATGAGTAATTTATATACATCACATAAGTTATACACATATCAATAAAAACAACATATGTTGACAAAAAAAAATCACATTATTAAAAATTAACTATCTTATGTGACAATTTTTATTTTCATTAGCGTGTGTATAATTTGTGTGATGTATATAAGTTATTCAGTGACCATAATAAAACTACTCGACATGTTGATATTTAAGTTGGTAAAAGATTTTTAAACAACTAAATGAATTATTAAATGGGGTTGCTAAAATTGGGGTTTTTACCCTCTTTGGCATCATTTTTGAGAGAAGGAACTAAAATGGCCCTGTTCTAGTAGGGTGTAATGTATATGGCCTGAAACCTTTTAAGAATGTATTATTTAGCAATAACATCAAATCAAAAAGCGTCCTTTATAAATCAGCTTTGACTAGGAAACAAATGGTGTTATAGGGCCTCACATATGCTAATACAAAAATATCTTATTTTGCTGATATAATAAGATATCAATATTACATATTGAGATTCCTGCAAGCGTCAAACTAATCTTAAAATCGTTGCTCTAGTTTAAGTCTTTGTTTAATGACTAGAGTGTATAAACTCGACAAAGATTTTACAAGATCGTTCACTTTGCTAATAAAATGAAAGTTCGAGAAGAAGATTCAAGTTTAACTTTTTATTAAACATTTGCATTTTGTTTAAATTTGTAATGTAAAATTCAAATTAGCTAAACTTGGAAAGGTATCGAATTCTATTATTCATTTACCATGTCTTATTGGATGATAATAATACACATCAGTTAATACATTATTATGATTTCATGGTTTTTTCCTAACAATTATTATGATTCTTAGTTCCGCTTTGATCTTTATGATTTCTGTAAAAAGTTGTTCTGTTTTGTGTCACAATTGATGCCATTTATGAAATGAATGAATGGAAAAACTGGTTAAAGAGACATTATCAATACGATTTATCTCGAATTAGATGGTCTGGATTAATACCACAAAAGTGGAGAAATAGGTGGTTTAGTTTAGAATTTAAATTTAATGACTAGTGTAAGTTTTGAATTACATTGTAACATAATTCTAAGTAGAGCAATGAATTTAAGATTAGTTTGACACTTGTGGGAATCTCAATAGTATTGATATCTTATTATATCAACAGAATAAGATATCAATTTACATCAGCATATGTGAGGCCTATAATGTCATTTGTATTGCCGTCATGCATCATTTTATTGTACATTTTTTTACTATTTTGTAAATGACGTCTTTTGATTTTACATCATATTTAAACGTTGCCTTTTAAAAAGTGTCATGATCATATACAGAGCACACCACTAGCATTTTAGTACTTTTTCTAAAAATGAGGCTAGAGATTTTTCATACAATTTAAATGCTTCAAGCAGGAAAGATATCTTTTATTCTCCAAATATTTCCTACTACTATTTTGTAGTTTTGATGCGAAAAAGTTATGGTGCTATACATCTTTTTTGTAGGACGTGCAAGAAAAAATATGATCTGTTGGATGATATTTCTTACCCCTAATTGTATTTAAAAAATAATTTTTACAAATTTTTATAGTCATTGAATAAGATCTCAAATTTAATCTAACGGTTAGAAATCAGTTCTACGTGTGTGATAAAAATGTAGTGCATGACCGGAATCAGACTAGTTTTGATGCGGGATTGTGCAGTGTACATTTGACTACTTGATTGGGGGAATTGGGCTGGATACATCTCAATAATGGGCTATTTTGTACTTGGACCAATTATTTTTTCAGTGCCAGTTCTGTTTTTGGGCTAAACATGTCTCCATCAAGTTACCTCTAGCTCATTAAGTTAGAAACACAAAAAAATTATTCCTGCCCAAAATGGCTGGATACATATATATTTGTTTCACAAAACCCACAAATAACGAGTGTGCATTATTTTAAAAAATATAAAAATTAAATTGAATTGAAATTTAATTAAATTGTCTGTTCGGTATTTTCAAATTTTAATTTGGAGAAAATTTAAAATTTTTATTTCCAAATTAAACTTTGGTTTGATTGTAGTTTGGACCAAGCCAAATCCAAAAAATTTAATTTGCTTCAAATTAATAATTAAGTATAATTAAAAGTTAATAACTTTAATTAAGATAGTTCTTAATTAACATTATTTTAAAATTTAAAATAATTTAATTTTTGTATATTTTACAAACACTATTTGAAGACTAATAACTCAATCTAAATTAGATTTTAATTAAGATTATAATCAATGTTATTTTAAAATTTAAAATTACTAATTTTATATAGAGAAATTAGCTAAAAATGCCCTCAAATAATTTTCGTCTAGCCAGTAGTAGCAAACATCTTTTTTGTTACATAATTTATCCCTAATTCAGGGTGCCAAAAGTACTCTCACACTGCGGAATCCGGCATAATGGGGCGGCGTATTTTCACGTGAGAAGTCCATGACTCAAACTTTGAGGGCAAAAATGTCACTCTATTCCATCTCTCTGCAACCCATCATTTTAACAGCCATTCTCTCACCCCTTCCTTCCATTGTTATGCAATCCGAATAAAAATGCTTTGCTACTGAAGGCCCAAATTGATTTTACGTAGAGGAATCAGTTGCCGATGAGCTTTTGAAACAAAAAGGTCAGAAAATTTGCCCCAAAGTGACAAACAACATAGATGAGCTCAATTAGCTCTTCAGCTTCAAGGAGAACACATATTGCCAAAACAGAGAAAGTACCGAGTTTCTGCCATTGTCGAAGGTTGGCAATCACTCATGTGTCCTAGACAAATGCTAACCCAGGTAGAAGATTCAATGGGTGTGAAAGATATCAGGTAACTCATTTTTTATTCCCGTAGAATTTAAGGTTGTAGATGTTGGAATATTACACACTTTTGAAATTTTGTTCGAATCTTTTTGTAGTCGAATGGATGTGATTTCTTCGAATGGGTTGACCTACCAATGTGTGAAAGATCAATAGTGATAATACATAGCTTGCTGCGAAGAATAAGAAGAACTGAATCAGAGCAATTGAAGAAGGTTGAAAGAATGAGATGGTGCTGCAGAATTTTAATAATGTGTTGTCTCATGTTGCTTGTAATTGTGGCAATATTGCTGTATCAGTTAAGTTGTGGTAGGAATAAAGTTCACAAAGAGCTGCAATTGTCATTTTTACTTTAGGTGCATTATAATTGGGTTGAAGGATGGAAATGAATTGTGGTATGCAAGCTTAGCCGGAGGTATAGAAATTAGGTCTTCTTCTCTGTTTTCATTTAGGTGACAGACTTAATGCAAAGAATGAGAATGTTTGCTTAGTTTGCCTGTCTAGTTTGCAGATATTTTCATACTAATTAGCATAGCCTGAAAATTCATTTACACCAATTCATACTAGTTAGCTTAGCCTGAAAATTCTAGGATACATCAATTCATGCTAGTTAGCATAGCCTGAGAATTCAAAGTAATGAGTAAGCTGAAATGATATCTCAAAACGTCATATTCTAACATAGAAAATACTGAATCCAGAAATTCGGTTCACATAATGTGATGCTAACAAATCACAGCAGCGCATTTCAAAGTTCAAAATGAAGCACAATTATAAACATTGTACAATGAGCTCCCTTCAATGAGCTCCCTAGCTCTTCTTTTTGTTTTGAAAAATGTGTGCCTTGAAATATTGAAGTTGAGCTCTCTGTGAACCTTCCCTATAAATTCAATCATATCTACCCCTTTAATGCTTCTAAAATCTTCAATATACCTCTTCGCAAGGTATTTAGGACTGACAATCCTAGGATCATGTGTCCTGCTGCATGTGTGCACCTCAACTAATGTTTTAATCTGCTAATCACTAGTGCTCCCACGCAAGGAAGCATGAATCAACCAACCACATGTGTCACTCTTACACTTTGCCGAAATTCTGCGTTTGTCACTCTTAACAATCTTGATTTTCTTGCCCAATTTAACTCTATGCTGTTTTATTGCTTCAAGTAGTTGTCCCTTACTTTCAAACAGCTGACCACATTTAAACTTGGGTTGCTCAGCATCAATCTCAGGTCTGAATCTTTTTGTTTTAAAGTTCTTGTTCTTTTGTTGTCTCTCATCCTCACTGTCGATGAGGTCTCACTGTTCAAATATGCTGAATCATATTCATCTTCACTGATACTCTGAAGAGATGCCTCAGCAGGCAATGTTTGATTGATTTGCTTGATTGAACCAGTCTCCTTATGACTTTCATTTGGAGTATGACAAAAAGTCTCTGGATTGATGGTGCCCCATATCTCAGCCTCCTCCTCATCTACTTCAAACTCAGCCTCCACAAATGAAGTAGACTCAGATGATTCCTCATCTTCTTCACTGGCATGGTAGTCATGATCATCCTCACTACTATATACATCTTCATTTTTAGGATCTCCAGTTTCAACTGTTGTGGTTCTCACCTCGGTTCCCACTGTAGTGCCTTCCGTGTTATCAAAATCTACAAAATCAAGTCCTACATCACCATAGTCATCAGAAAAATTTGTAGCAACCTTAACTGGATCAACACCAACTGTAGTGCTTTCCAAATCCTCATCATTTGCAGGGTGCTGTTGTAAGGTGTTGACTACACTAATCCCTGTATCTCTCATTTGCCTCTTCCTAGGTGTTCTTGGCCTAACACATGCACCTGCCTTCTTTACTTTTGCCTTTTCTACTTTTTCTACTTTATTATTATCAGATCCACCAATTGTTTGTTTTGGACCATCTATGACTTTATTTGCTTTGGGGAAGGTTTTGGCCTTTCCACCCTGTTGGACCACATACACATCAGCAATCCCACATGAAGAACCCTGCTCTGATAAGAGTGAAACGTCTATTTCAGACAGCACTGCCAGCAAATATGTTGCCCCACCAGCACCCTTTAAGTCATACCAACACTCATTTACTCTGTTATAACCCAACAAACTAAAACACAACTCCAATTCAGCTAACCCAAATATATCCACATTACAACCGTCAAAAAAGTCTACACTGCCACCCTCATATCTTCTATCACTCCCATTGACAACTATTTTATCTCCATGGTAAACTTTTAGAGTAAAGTTGCTAGAGCCCAAAGCTGGTATTGCAAAAAAAATAAAAGTATTTACCTCCAATTACTCCAAATACATGTTCTGTTTTAATTGAAATAAAGTGCTACTTCTAAAGAATTTTCTAGCAAACATAATTATTCTAATAAACAGTAAGGCCATACATAAAAAAATCAGACATCCTATTCAGAACCAGGAAACAAGCAAACATTTTCTTGAATTGGGGGACAAGAAGACATTAAAAAGCATATGATGATCATATATGGACAAAGACATACATATTAAAATTTTCACTTCTAACCCACACTATGCCAGCATGTTCGAAAATGCACATGGCAAACAGCACGCCTTCTTACCCATTTCAAAGCAAATATGTTTAAAAATCTGGTTATGAGAAAGACTCACCATATGATTGATTTCCTTTATCTATTGACTCCTTTGGTCGTAATCTCATTGTTGTGGTATGCCTTATCTTAGCTGCGCTTCTTTGCTTAGCCCTCAAGACTAGGGCACACATATTTGGCTTCGCAAGGTAGATTTTTAGACAAAGGTAGATTTTAGGGCAGAAGGCTGATCAGGGATTGCAGTTGGGTAATGGAGCTCAGGGCAGAAGGTAGAGATGTGGATGAATTCAGGTGGGTTTGATCGTTTGAGAGATAGAATGAACCGTGATTTGATGCGGGTTCATTGGGTCGGATCATCCATCAAAGATGGGTTGTAGAGAGATGAAATAGAGTGACATTTTTGCCCTCAAAGCTTGAGTCACGGGCTTCTCATGTGAAAATACGCTGCCACGTTCTGCCGGATTCAGCCGTGTGAGGGTACTTTTGGCACCCCGAAAATAGATTAGGGATAAATTATGTAACAAAAGAAATGTTTGCTACTACTGGCTAGATGAAAATTGTTTGAGGGCATTTTTAGCTAATTTCTCTTTTATATATTTTATTTTCTCCAAACCGAAATATTTTGGTTTGGAGAAAATTCAATTTGATGATAAATTAAGTTTGGTTTGATTTTGAAAACAAATAAAAAATTAATTTTTTCTAAATAATGAAACTGAATTTTCTCCAAGTGGAACTGATGAACACCCTTACCCAAACTAAGATTTAGTGAATTTAGAATTTTGTGTACGTTTTACAGGTAAGAGGTTTTACAGGGTCAAGAAAAACTTTAAGCAAAAAGTGACTAATAAGGGACTTAATTGAACAGTAATTAAGCAAAATACGAAAAATTGTTTTTTTTGGAAGAGAAACGATTTATATATTGCTATATTTTCCCTAAATATTATTTTGGAAGAGAAAATCTTACAATTTTAAAATACATGAGGAAATATTATAGAAGTTTGCAGTTGCAAGTTGATGAGATGTCTTACAACTACCCATACTTGGGTGATTCAGTGGTTAAGTCATTAACCTTACCTTTCACTTGAACATTATCAGTTCGAATCTCACTAAAAATATGAAGCTCAGTACTTAGTAGAAATTTACTGTTATTTCTAAGCAAATTATTAGTATTATCATTTTGTACCTCTATTCCTTGATAATTGAACTACAAAGGGATTTGTTCACCTCTACTCTATCATTTTTATTTTCTCGCAGAGATACACACTAATTTTTCTCCAGAGATGCACACTATTGAGAATCTTTTTCTTCTAATTCTTCTTCTTCTGACCTGTTTTATTTCTCTCCATCCTTTTTCATGTATCCTTGTTTTAAACCAATTTAAAAAATTTAAAGCAGTTACGAAAATTAAGATAATTCCATGTAAATGAGAGGAAGAAAGCTCTCTGTCTATTATGATTTCACTCAGAGTCTTATTTAATTTCCCTATTAGTATGAATTCAAGGAAGGCAATAAAAGATTCAAGCCAAAAGATAGGATTAACTAATTAATTCTAGAAATCCCATGAATTTCTCTTTTCATGAATCCTCTTAGAGCACTTACAAGCACATTTAATCTTCTCATTTTCACCCAACACCACATATATGTCCTAACAACGATTCTAATTTCCATGAATACTTCAATAAATTCTCATATAACTAATTTTTTTAATAAAAGACTTGCGTCCAATCAATATCCCCTTCCCCCTTTTAATGTAGTCATATTGTAATAATAGTTAACAATAACACTCAAATAGCGCCTTCCAACTCCATTACAACTAAGCACCTTGTTTCTTTCCAAAAGTACGTTGAGAATACTAGAATGTAATGCTACATAAAAGGAAATTAAAAGCAGCTTGAGATACAAAGAATATCACAATATCCTTAATAACTTCTGATGTTGTACCAAAATCCTATGAACGAATATCTGTCTAATTAGAATTAGATTCAATGAATTTTATCTCGTGAGAACATGGTAAACATATATACATACAGTAAGAAAATGAAATCAAAATGCCAACTCAACTCATGCATCTTCTTGTAAAGAATAGAATATATATAAACCAGCTCTTGTAAGTTGTTTGTTCCATCACTCTTATACAGAAAACCCTCCTGGTGAAACTCTTCAATCTTAGCATCTGTACAACCACAGAGAAGCTTTTCTTCTTCTCTCTTCATCTTGGAGAGAAAAAGCATCCATGTCTTTGCACAATTTTTTGTACCTTCTCGCACTTTTTGCAGTCTTCCTTGGGTTCCCGAAACATGGTTTAGCAGCCAAAAAGGTTCGTGATTATTCATAAGTGGTGGCCAATGGAGGCTATTTTTATTTTTTTAAAATAACTTTTGTTATTTTAATATTTATATTATTTATTTTCCCATGATTTTGGAACAGTCTTATATCGTGTATCTGGGAGGACATTCGAATGGGCCAGAAATAACCACTGCTGATCTTCATCGGGTGAGAAATTCTCATGTTCAGTTCCTTAGCTTATTCTTGCAAAGGTAATTTCCAAAATCTTCGTTTTTCTTTTTTGGTAGAAATGACGTGTATATGAATTTTTTCATATGATCCTTCTAGTGACAATCTTTTTGGTGACCTATGATTATATGTCTATATCAACTTGTGCAGCAAAGAGAAGTCTAAGAGGCTATATTTTACTCGTACGAAAGGCATATCAATGGTTTTGCTGCAATTCTTGATGAGGAGGAAGCAGCAGAAATTGCTAGTATGATATACTAATTTTTATGGCTTCTTTATTTCTTTAAGTCATAGGACTAATATTTATAAAATCTGTGTTTTTTGGGCTGTTCTAACGAAGGTTTATTTGCTGATTTGTAGAGCACCCGGAAGTGGTCTCAGTCTTTCCAATTGGAATGAGAAAATTGCACACGACCCACTCATGGGATTTCGTTAATCTAGAAAAGAATGGTGTGATTCATCCAAGTTCCCTGTGGAAAAAGGCTAATTTTGGCGAAGATATAATCATAGGAAGTCTCGACACTGGTATATATTTGCGTTTTTCCTTTTTTTATTTGAAATCATATTTAAACTCGAATTTTAATTTGTACATAAGTATTGACTCTTTTATGAACGTTATTTGGTAGGTGTTTGGCCTGAATCACGCAGCTTTGGAGACCATGGCTACGGCCTTGTTCCTTCAAGGTGGAAAGGACGTTGTGTCAATAATACTAAGAAAGGCGTTCCTTGTACTAGGTACCATCTTTTTCTTTTGGATATATTTTTTATCTGCAAGCCTAATTTTAATATATATTCCTTACAATTCTTGAAAAGGAATGATTTATAGGAGATTTGTTTCCATTAATAAGTGTAGGTATTGATAGTTTTTTAGTTAACCTTTTCTTTTTTCCTAATTTAAGTGTATTAATGTTTAGTTGGAAGTTTTACATTGCATGAGACTGCATTCATATACGAAGAAGTCCTTCAAAAAAAAATTTTTTTGGTTTCTTTTTGAGGCAACAGATGAAGTTCTTATTTGAAAATTTATTCAAACCATCACAAGAAGTTCATAAGCCTTGGTTTTGTAAAACTAAATTTTCCTGATTTCTGTTTTTATTACAGGAAAGGCGAAAATGTTCCATGTTATAATTTGGCAAAAAATCTTGTCTCACAAAACTGTATCCCCACAGATCTTATGTATTTTTGTTTAATGTAGACCATACATTCGGAAAATGCTGTGTTGCACATTTGGTGATCCACGAGATCGTAAATTTCTTGAAAAGGATGGCAACAATTTAATGAAAACTTGTAATTTTTGGGAAGAAAATAGTAATTTTTTTTATGCCGAGTAGTAAAATTAATAATTTTGTGAATTCACAGTAAATCTTCAGCGGTTGTGCAGGGAGGAGTATTTCTACTTCTTGATTTCTCTCTGTTGGTCAGAAAAGAAGTTTCTATACACGATCATGAATCGTATACTATTTATTATTATATTTGCAGGAAGCTTATTGGAGCAAGGTACTTCAACAAAGGCTATCTTGCAGCCGGAGGCAATGCCAGCGACGATATCTTCAGCGCTCGTGACTACGAGGGACATGGCTCTCACACATTATCAACTTCCGGCGGCAACTTCGTGCCCGGAGTAAGCATCTTCGGTGCAGGAAACGGGACTGCAAAAGGGGGTTCGCCGAAAGCCCGAGTGGCTGCCTACAAAGTGTGTTACCCTATAGGATGCACTGATGCTGATATCTTGCAAGCATTTGATTTTGCCATTGAGGATGGTGTTGATGTGATTTCACTCTCGCTGGGGGGACCTCCTCAAGCTTACCATGTTGACGTCATTGCAATTGGGGCATTTCATGCTCTTAAAAAGAACATAATTGTGGTTGCCTCTGCTGGAAACAACGGCCCTTTTCCTGGATCTGTGTCCAATTTAGCACCCTGGATAGTAACTGTTGGAGCTAGCACCATGGATCGCAAATACCAGGCTTCCGTCGAATTGCCTAATGGAATTGTGCTCCGGGTACGAATGGAACTCCCCATCTAACTCGAGTACCTTCATACAGGACCTACAACATCAATTGGAACATTTTATATTGGCAGTTTATATGAGATTGCCTTTTCCTTCAGTTCAATCTCTTAATTGTAGTATGTTTCCTGGTTCCAGGGAGAAAGCCTTTCCAAAGCCTTGCTGAAGAGAAAGTTATATCCGCTTGTTAATGCCGAGGATGCAAGGGATAACGATTCATCCATTCCTGATGCGTAAGAACGAAATATGGTTTACTTTTTTTTTTGGGGAATCGATCCTATACTATTACTAAAGGGAATAGGAGAAGAGATAGACATTATTCTCGATGAGCATTGAAACAAAGATCTTATCTCCCCTGTAATGCAGGGCACATTGCTTAAATGGAACTCTAGACCCGAAAAAAGTAAAGGGGTCGATTTTGGTTTGTCTCCGAGGGTTCAATACAAGAGTGGATAAGGGATTCATTGCTGCTCAGGCTGGTGCTGTTGGAATGATTCTCTGCAATGAAGAGAGTGATGGTTATTCTCTCGATGCTGATCCACATTTTCTCCCAGCAGTGCACATCAGTTACAATGATTCACTTTCACTACTCCGCTACATTAACTCAAGTCGGTAAGTGTCTCTTTTCTCTTTTCACACTCTAGCCAATCTGAGGCAGATACCTCTCTCTAATCCCCTTCACAACTTCCTTCCCCGCCCCGCCCCCCTCCCGGGGGAGAATTTTGTATAATTTGATTACATTAAACTTCCCTATATGTTTCTTTAGAGTTTCTGGTTCCGTCCTTGGAAATAATAGAAAATCTGTTCTTAAATCATAACCACTTTATGGTTCAATCTCAACAGCCATCCCACGGGGTATATCACACCACCTGAGTCGAAATATAACATAAAGCCTTCTCCATACATGGCTACTTTCTCCTCCAGAGGGCCGAATACGATTACTCCAGACATTCTAAAGGTTAGGGAGAAATCAGGCATTTTTTCCCCTCGATTATATTGTGTTCTGATTGAATTTGATTATCTAACAACAGTTTATTTTTCTGAAGACAGCCTGATATTACTGCTCCTGGAGTCAATATCTTAGCTGCTTACTCTGAAGCATCAAGCCCTACAGATTCAGACATTGACAAACGGAGGACTCCTTACAACTTACTCTCCGGAACCTCGATGTCTTGTCCCCATGTTTCAGGCATCGGGACTGCTTAAGAGTGTCCACCCCGACTGGAGTCCAGCCGCCATTCGATCTGCAATTATAACTACTGGTATGTAATTTCTGGCCTGAAGTCTTGCAAATTTACTCAATATGTTTTCGTAATTCGAACTAAATATCTAAACAGCAAGAACCAGAGATAACACAATGCATCCAATGCGAGATGAAAACAATCAAAAGACGGATCTGTTAGCTTATGGTGCTGGACACGTCCGACCAAATCGCGCAGTGGATCCCGGTTTGGTGTATGACTTAACCATAGATGACCATCTGAACTTTCTTTGCGCCATTGGTTATAATCAGACTTCGATTCGTGTTATCTCGGGACGAGCTTACAAATGTCCCAAGAATTCTAGTGTCCACAGCTTCAACTATCCGTCCATAGCCGTGGGCAGTCTTGTAGGAAAAGTAACAGTGACAAGGACGCTGAAAAATGTCGGCTCTCCTGGAACATATTATGCTCGTTTACAACGACCTGCCGGTGTTTCAGTATCTGTAGAGCCAAATATCCTCACTTTCGGGAAGATTGGTGAAGAGAAGAGCTTTAAATTGACTCTGGAAGCTAGAAAGGGGAATCTAACATCTTATGTATTCGGAGAGTTAATATGGCGAGATGGCCACCATTTTGTTAGGAGTCCTATTCTAGTTGGTCCTGTAACCAAAGGCAAACGATTGTGAGTACGCAGAAGTTATAGATATGGAAACTCAGGACTACACAATTGCCAATTGTATGCATTGTTCGCGTCAAAGTTTGCTAATATGAATAGGAAACTGATATTAATTCAGCCAAAAAAATAGAAAAAAGAATGCACTCCAGTTTCAGCTTCTTTTACTCCCCACTCACTGTTTTTATAAATAAAAGACTTTTAATATCCATTGAGTCGAAATTTTGAAGTATACTTTAGGTATTAGAGTCTTTTCAATTATGAAAAGAATAAAAGAGGAGTGAAAGAACTTAGAAAGGAAGTGAGAGTATCATTTTTTTATCAACATTACATACTCTCTCCATTTTAAATTTTAAGAATATTTTTTTATTATATCCTTAACTATTTCTCTTATATAATGGAAAATGAGAGAATTACCGAGGGTAATTTTAAAAAATTAATTTTTAAAATTCACAAAAAGATCAAATATTAAAAAAAAGTAAAAATATCATATATTTTGAAAGGGAGGAAGTAACTTTCTTTTCTTCATTTCTAACTATTTCTGATCTTGTCATTACCATTGAAACGGCTCCATCAGTAGGCAATTCAACGATAAGCATGTTGAAAAATGGTTTGAAATAATTAGAATGAAAATTGAAAGACCTAAGACGGAGAGGGAGTGAATTAGATCTTTGGCTAATTTTTGAAAACTTTATCCTTTTTGACAAAATTAAATTAAAAGATGATTGGAATCAAATACTTCACAAAATATGCAAGTAACCATAATAAGATTCAAATTTAAAAGAAGTTGAGAGCAAGATACAATACAAGCAATTTATAGCGGTTCGATCATACAAGATCACATCTACTATCTTGAGTACTCAACTCAAGGATTTTAATCATACTCAACTATAATCACAAGTTGATCAAATCATACACTAGAGACTCACTCTTCAAGGGTTTTACGCCGCAACCTCATCTCAAATACAAATAATTAGGGGTCATCCTAATACAAGGATTTTATATCAACAAGATAACCTTAAAAACAACAAGTAGATAAAGTATGAGATAAAAAAAGTTACCAACAACTTGGTAGATGATGAAAAATTAGCACACCTTCACTTTTTTGTCTAAGAAATCTTAAACATGAACTTTTTAGCACAAGACAAAAGAGAACTTTTTGATAAAGAATGATAGGGAAGAGTTAAGAATCTTTAAAGATAAAAAACTACACAAAAGTCTAAAGTTTATATATTTTATAAGGTTTGAAAATCGGTTGCAACATTCAATAATGGCTAATAACAGCACAATTAGGTTGACCAAACTTGGACATCTGCTTCTGAATGTTTGTCTGAAATTTTCTGTCTTGAGGCTGCCAAGGTAAATTCGGTCGATCGAATTTGAATTACAAGTATCCATGGGTTCTACTTTGGACGTCCAAATTGGAGTCCGAAATGATCAAATTTAGTCAAAATAATTAGCAATGAAGCACAACAAGTTTGAAATCATTTTGGATTATGAGATGGATCTTTTAAAAGTCTTTTAGTCCAAAGGCTGTTATCGAGAACTTGGTAAAAATATTTGTAAGATGGATAATTTGAGATTTAAAATCAAGTTTGAAGCTTTCTTGAAAAAGTTTTAGATTTCAAAGACAAATGAGTGCAAAGTTTACAAAGATATATCTATAATGCATTGTAAACCTACAGTAAGGTCTTCAAAACCTTCAATAATCTTGAATCAACTCTAACCACTTTGATAAACTTGAGTTGTTCATGCACTTTTAGCTTTAAGGCAATGAGACTGGCATTCTTCTCCATCCAAAAATTCTAACACATATCATATAGGCATATTAGTCCATATCAAGATTAATCAATATTGTTTCCATAGGACATTGTACTTATCAATATTTGTCATTAATCAAAATAACATGATTTTCCCTCGTAAGTTACAAAAATATAGAGTACACTTCTCCATCTGGGATTGACAACTAATGTAACTTTGAGAAATCTACGATTTTACATTTTTCCTATGCAAGGTAGAACATATTGAAATATGTAGATAGTGGAAGTCTTCTTTGCTGAAATTACATATGAACTAAACAATCACTTTATCTTGTTGATTTGTTGAGGATGGAACTTGGATTTATTTTTTCCTTTAGCTTTTTAGATATGTTACTTTCATATGCTTCTCGTGAGATTGCCTTTGTTGTAATACAATATAAATGACTACAAAAAATGGACTATAAAGTTACCACCTGAATTGGGGTTTATGTTTCTGATTTTAGGGTTTATAATGTGTTTAACTAGTATATACATTAGAAGCACTTGTTAGTTTACCACTCAATTGAGTTTTATGTTTCCGATTTTTTGGTTGGTGTCATATTTGACTAGTATATATCTTTTGTGTTAGAATGTGATGTATGATTATGTGATTAATATGGTGAGACCATTTTGGAAGAGGGCCAAGCACTATTATTGAAACATTCTCGTTGTTAGATTGATATGTTTTACATACAACTTGTTACATAAAGAAAATGTATATATTTTCCCTTATAATAATAGTGGATTATTTCCCTTTTTAGATCAAATAGGATACTACAAAGTATAGTTATAAGCATATACCTAACTTCCCCTTGATGAAGGAAGTCTTTCACATTCTATTGCAAGGGGTACCTTTGCACATTCCTCTCAAGGACCACCCAAAGAGGCTGAAGAGGTGAGCCTAGGTAGTTGCATGACAATTGGAACCCTACCCTGCCTTTCTCTGAAAGCAAAAGTATTGGAGGTAACCTAGGGGGTGCCTCCTTTAGGAGAGAAGCAAAAATTTAGTTGCAACTCTCAATCGAAAGTGAAGGCTGCAGCTACATGCTCTACAAATGAGTTAGAGGAATGACTGGCTGGAATTGTAAAGAAGTAAAGGAGTTAGAGGAGATGAGGGCCAATGAGCATCACTCAAAGGTCTAGTCCACATGCATGTACAAAGAGATGCTGGATGCTTATGACATTCCAAATTGCATACGTATCTTGAAGGATAAGTTTGACTACTTGAGCGATGCTGATTACGACAAGGTTGGAGAAACGTTTGAGTTTTGAGGTGAAGCTTGGAGGAAACGATGGGTTTCAATGGACACAAGAAGGCGTGTGTTTGTTGTGCATAATAAAATTATGTAAAATACGACCTAGCAAAAGAGCATAAATAGTCGGATGTTGGACAACCAGCTAATGTCATGAATATTAACCCCTAGACTAGGTATGTAGTTGTGTTTTGCAAGAAGTAACAATACTATTTTGATGACTAATATTACTTTGTATTAATGATACTTGTTTGTTTTGTTGGGAATTGGTGTATTAATGAATATTAGCAGTAGTTGTATCTGTGGTTTTGAGAATAGGCTTATATCAAAATAGTAATTAGCAAATTGATTTTATTTTGAATGCACAGATCTTTTTCTCGTAATTTGGATGAAGAATAGATCATACTCATATTATTTTAAATCATAAACAATAATCTTGAAAAGAATTAAGGAGCACTTGTAATGGAATTAATTGGACGGGTTTGGAATGGTGAATAAGGGGAAGGGCACTGGAGTAAATATATAACTTCCAACGCAGCAGAGATCAACAATCATGTTGTGTAGACGCTTTTGTTAACAAAAGTGTAAACCACTTTTGTTAACAAAAGTATAAAACACTCATCATTTCAAAATTGATTTTGCATTAGAGAAAACCCAAAATTTGATTTTTTTATTCAAGTAAGATATTCAAGTATAAAATAATTAAACAGTAAGAGGGGGAAAAGAAGAAAACTCGACAATCTAGCAAGAACTAGCTAATGTTGAAAACTCAAAGCAAAATTATGAGTCAAAAATTTCTTTTCCTATCTCCTACAACTTTTGTTTTAAAGGACACCTGCCTCCATATTAGCAACTTTTTTTTTCTCTTTTCTACATAATAGAAAAGATTTAGATGTATGAATCAAACTTAAAGCTCCAAAGTTCGTAAGACATAAGAGATATTTCTAATTAATTGAACTGACACTTCATTAGTTCTTTACTTTTCTTTTAATTTAACTTTGGTTTGATGTGAAATTGAATAGAAATGATTTTAGTTTCGGTAGAAGTTTCAGTTCATTGGCGTGTTGGACATTATACATCGCTCCTAGCTTGTGTAGGAAAATATTCTAAAAGATGAATGATTTTTCCCTTGGTTTGAAAATGCCATTTTTTAAAAATGGACATTCAATTTTTTTAATTTTTTATAATTTTAGATGCCTTCTTGCTTTCCAATTGTCTCAAATGCAAAGCATAATTACATACTTAGCATAGATCTTTATTTCTTCATTTTTGTTGCAGAATCAAACCACACAAAAGTTGGCACACTGAAATTACACAGAGAGGCCATGACCACGTCATACACTAACTTAAGTAGGATTATTTGAAACCCGAGATGAAGCGTCTTGGCTTTCACATTTGTTTGGGATGATTCATAGTCATTTAACATATCATCGAATATACTGCTTCATTAGATGGCTCATGGAAAGTAGTTTGTTGAACCTCATTTTCAACCTCAAACTCATCCCTAAATTTAAAGTAATCCACGAAAGGGGGAAATTATTATTGAATAAAACATGACATTGGATAAACGGATGCAACTGCTAGGACTGTCAATTAGGCCGGGCTGAGATAAACTCAGCCCAATTTCAGCCCGGCCCGTAAAATTTATATATAAAATATATATTTATATAATAATAATATTATTATATTATTAAAAATATTATTATTATATAAAAAATTTAAAAAATAGGGTTAGGGCCGGCCCGATCCCGGGCTCACATTCCCCCAACCCGATGTCAATCGGGCCGAGCTTGGGTTTGGCAAAGCCCAGCTCACTCAGCCCAATTGACAGGCCTAGCAACTGCTATGGTCAAAATATCATTCTAGTTCAAAATTTATTTTAATAGTATTGATGGTATGCACCTTGAAGAATTTTTTCCATACCTCCTAACCTAGAGTAATGCTAACACGATTTGTCTAGATATCTCAAGCCTACTATTTTATGATAAGTAAGAAATCAAATTGCTGGTATTAATGTTGCAATTCCCTCATCTTCCTTCAGACCATCTAGTCTTAGCAATATGCTTCTCAGTAAGAATGTCATGCATGGTGCCAATTACTTTGTGAACGCGAAATGGTACTGTATAGCATGGCAACTCATGGATCGAATTAATTTTGCTCATCATCCCTTTACCATGCTTCTCCGCAGTTAGATTCACCTAGGAAGGAGTTGGATTTCCCGTTATTGCTCATGCCTCTGATTCAATAGCTTTGTGTTACGCGTTATGCAAATGAGTTACACCATTTATAGTCATCCGACGGGCTTAAGATCCGGGGCTTCACTAGAAGTGCAAGTCAGGAAGGAAGGTGCATACCATCAAACTATACCTAAATCCAAAAAGGAAAAAAGAACATTTTGGTTTGATAACATTAGTTTGGTGTGGAAATATTGAGTTGTAATTGATATAGAATATATATACTACGTGTCTTTGAATGTTTTGCCTCAATCAGATTTATATATAATCTTGTATTCATATCTTTGAATCTCTCTTTAGTATAGTTGTTGGTTTTCAATAAAGTTAAGTCTCCACCCCTGACACAACATCTGAAAGTGTTGGATATAATGATGGCTAAGTGGAAACAAATTGTTGAAATTGTAGAATAAGGTTCACGTTCACAACATAAGGTGGAGCTCCTAGATTTTGTTGTATTGGTGGCCATACACATTTTCTTCAATACCTTACTCATAGGAAACATTTTGGTCCCAAAAACATGAAATTCCTGAAGACAACTTGATCTTATTTTGCTTTCCTTGTCAGAGCCCTTAATTTGTAGGGGTGGCTATTCCTTAGTACCAAGTTATAGCACTTGTTACTTTTATCATATTTTCCATACCATTGCATGACATAAAATGAACGTATTTATATATATTGCAAATATATATAATTTTTTATGCAAAAAAATCTACTAGTATAATGTATGTATTATTGGGGTCCCACAAGTGAATAGAGCCACATTTGTTGATTTCAAAGGAAAGAGAGAAGTGAGGAAATTTTTCAACAATCTCTAGACTAAATGCACATGTAGTTCAATAATGCTTATTTACTTCTTTAACTTCACCCTTTAAATTTTTAGGTGACTTCAGTCAAGCGAGCTAAGCATACACTTCCTAAAAATCTCATATTCATTTAAGTATTCAAGATATTGGCTATAGATTAAGAAGAGTTCTTTTTGCCTTGTCCCTAAATTTTAAGAAAAGGCCTGTCAATGTTACCAGAGCTGATTTTTTTCCTCTTTGATTGTACATTCGACAACTTCTCATAATTTTATTTCTGTAGACTCAAGCCAATTTATCATTGCAGAAAATATTGAAAGACAACCAGACAAAAGGAGTTTAGGTATGAACTTCTATTATCTTTTGAACCTTTTTTATACAATATAGGTTGTTTGCTTTTAGCTGCTCATTGCATGCTTCAATTTATTTTGACTTTAACCCTCATTAGAACATCCTTTTCTTAAGGTTTATGTATCTTTAATATTTTTTCTTGAGAAACATCATAGTCACTAAAACGTCACTCCAAAAAAAGAAGTAGCATAGTCACTAATGTTGTTCTTGAATTCTTCCTTCTTCGAATAAATATGAATAATACAAAAGAAAGGAAAAGAAATGATTACTTATCTATGTAGCTTCTACTAGTCCATTCTACTGTTTCTGAATGTCCCCGAAGTGCATAGATCACATTTAAGGCATCACCTTCTAGGACAGTTTTCGGAGATTTTGTATCACTCGCCAATTTAAGAGCTTGAAAAGCAGCATAAGCTTCAGCCTCATATGCATCCAGTGCAGTTTCAGTTCCCACCCACATGTACACTATGTTTCCTTCATGGTCTCTGTTTACACAGGCCACTGACACCTCTCCATTCCTGAAAGATGCATCAAAGTTGATCTTGTTCCACTCCAAATCCGGAGCATCCCACCTTCTTTTTACAATTCTACTTCCTGTTTTGAACTCCTTACGTACAATTGCGTTCCAATATTTGTTGGGATGTGTTGTTTATGGACCGGCTGATCTCCATCCATTCTTGTATTTCTTTTCCATGCCTGTGTTGATTTATGTACATCCAAATTTTTCCATGCAAACAACAGCAAAATTGAGCATCTACATCTTTTCCAGTACACTTAGAGGGAAGAGATTTTCTAGATTTATGAGTTCTTCGATCCACATGTTCAGGTTCCATTCTTTGAAAGCCTCCAATCGGATTTGCCACTTAGAATTCCACCAAAGGGTTTTAGCTAGGGGACAATGGATAAACAGATGTGCATCGTCTTCAGGCTCCCCTTGACAGAAACAACAAATTTGATCCTCTAGCTTGATTACGTTGCTGAGCCTGGATTTTGTTGGAATGGTTCAGAGAGGGTTTTCCACAAGAAATGTTTATGTCTGCCATGCAAGTTTGCTCCCCATATTCTTTTCCAAACATCTATTGTAATCACAGAATTTGTGCTGAATTTTTCTTTGTGTGCATTTCTGTACGCTAATCGTACAGAAAAGTCCCTAACTTGGAGGGGATCCACACTAAAGAGTCTTGCTCCAAATTTGGAGGAATATGCATTCTCATTACAGTGTTTGCCACATGTTCAGGAAAGAGATTTTGAACCAAGTTTATGTTCCAGGAGTTGGTACACTGCACAATGAGGTCTCTGATCTTACAAATCTGTTCAGGCAAATGTATATTATCTGGAGGTTTAAAACCTTTCAAGCCTATTATCCATGGATCTTTGGTAATGCTAAGGTTCGAATTGGAACAAACTTTATAGCAAATACCATCCAGCAGAACCTCTTTGCTGTCCCATATACTTCTCCAAAACCATGAGCAACCTTTTTGACATTCCACTAAATCCTAGATTTTCCTTCCTCGTAAATATTTTGACCTGATCAATTTTATCCATGGCTGCTCCTCGTCTTTGCTAAGCTAGCATCTTGCGCATAGATGTTATACATTAACACTTAAATGGTTACGTCTTTTATGTTCTTGTTATGCATTCAATTTTTAGTAAGAACTAGATTTGGTAAATGCTACTATTACATAATTAGTAACTATTACTAATAACTAATTATTCGGTTACAAAATATGTAAATTACTAAATAATGTAATTAATAATAAGACATTTTATATACTAAATGCTCTACATTATTTTTCATACTATTATTTAGCTACTTTATATTTATTAACAATCTTTAATTCAAGTGATTTCTAATAATTTATTATCAATCTACTACTTACTTATACTAATATCCTGCTTGAGAATTATAATGCAAATACTGTAATACTTATCGTATTTATAATATAATGATACAAAACATATACTCACATTATATTATGTTAATGATAAGTACTAGTATCTATTTTAGGATGCTTAATGTAAGTAGAAAAGTATACATAAAATGTAAAAAAGAAGAAAATTTTGAGTGAAGCGGTATAGGACTACACCCGAAGGACCTCTCGGGTGTCGGTCCTCCATGGTCCTTCAGGGGGGCCTCGGGGGTCAAGCGGAGGTCCTCGTAGGAACACCTAATCGGCTTTCTGGGTGACCCAGTCCATTCCAAAAATTTTCTTCTGGGGATGGCCTAAGATGTTAAAAAAAAAAAAGGAAAGAGATTGATGTCTCCTCAAAAAAGTTCAAGTTTTTTCAGTCCGCTACTCATCATTCAATTATGGCATCAGCAAGCTCAAATCACTTTAAAAGTTACTACGGGATGAATCTAAAGAGAGAAAAGATTAAATGAAAAGTTAGGAAGCTGTAAATATATAAAAAAAATAGGTTGTGTTTGCTAGTCCCCATGATATTAAGAATGTTTTATTATTATTGAAATCTGAATTGATATTAGTAGATGTGTTGGTACTCATCCAAACTCAAAGGATAAGAAAAAACCAAATTGCTAGGTTGTTTAGGAAGTCATAATAATATGTCTTTCCAATTTGTTCTATATAATTGTGGCATTAAATTTAGTTTTTAATCTTTTTTTTTTTTGGTTTCATTACCAGTAGACTTGCATAGGCAGAAAATTAGAGGATTTCGAGATTTAATATTCCTTATTCTAATATGTTAAAGTGTTGTCTCATATGCCTTTTGTTTGAGTTTTTACCATCAATTGTTTTTTAGATTTACTACTATTATCATCCTCAAAAGCTACAAGATATATTTTATTACATGCTAAATTGTGCAAAATAGAGAAACAATATACATATATGATAGCCTCTCACTGTTTATCTTTTGAATTGGCAATATCCACAACAGCCACTTTCTATATGTCTACTAGTATTATCAAACAATCTAATTGCTTATGGGCAGACCTATTTATCCATATATATGGATGGGCTTGAATATAGTTGGTCCAAGTTCATTAAACACAGGTTTAACTGGCCACTCCATTTAACTTGTGGACTAGAGTGAGCCACCCACTTTTTTAAAAATAAAATGATGTCATTTAGTGTAATAGTAGTCAAAAAGAAAATAAATAGATTTTTTTAATTTTTAAAGTTGTAACAACTTTGAAATTTTCTTTTACTTTATTCACAATTTCATCCCATCTTTCTTGTTTTAAATCTTCAAATAAATTTATTATTTTATATCCTTATTACTTATCTAGAGTTGCATTTTTATACAAAAGAAAGGTATTTAGAAAAAAATGCAAAAATATGTTGAAAAACAATAGCTGGCTTGTGCGCTTGCCAGGGTGGGCAGGAATTGGGGATTTTCGAGAACGGGCCAGGCTTGCTCTGCTCAATTTATGAATAGTCTATGGTGCGTTTGACATTGCTAAATTGGCTATTATTAATAGTTCAGGTGTTTCAAGAGAAAGAGGCTACTATTGTTGGTTTAGATATACTACAGAAAAAGAAGGCTGCAATGCCATTTTAAAATTGAGCCAAAAGTGAAGGCTGCTATAATAAATTTCAGGGTTAATTCCATTTTAGTACCTCAAAGTAGAGGGGTTTTGTCAATTGAGTACCACTTCTTATAAAATTATTAATCAAGGGATCAAAAGTAGAGTGGATGTGTCAATTGAGTACCACTTCTTATAGAATTGTCAATCAAAAGACCAATTTGGTCAACAGTGAAATAATTTGACAAAAAAATAATTAAATATCTAATATACCCTTCAAAATTAAAATATAAAATTCAAAATTTCTTATTATTTATCTAATACTTAAAAGAAAAAAATTATCATTTTAATTCCTTTTCTTAATTTTCTTTAAAAAAACTCTTTCTAGCTTTTTTTTCTTTGTCATCTTTCTAACTTTTTTTTTAAATTCTTTCTAACTTTTTCTTTAAAATTATCATATTTTATCAGTGTTAATTCCTATTCTCCCTTTAACCTTGTTGTTTTGTTAACAATTCGATAAATATTCTTCGGAGACCACGCAGATTTTGGCTCAAATTCAGGAGCAGAAAAGTTTACTCAAAACATATGAAATAACAGCGAAGAAATTGGGTTAAGCTGAAAGACTCTGAAGGAGGACTAAGAAAAAAAAGTTAAAAAGAGTTTTTTTTAAGAAAATTAAGAAAATGAGTTAAAATGCTAATTTTTTTCTTTTAAGTATTAGATAAATAATAAGAAATTTTAGATTTTAGATTTTAATTTTGAAGGGTATATTAGATATTTAATTATTTTCTCGTCAAATTATTTCACTGTTTACCAAATTGGTCTCTTGATTGACAATTCTATAAGAAGTGGTACTCAATTGACACATCCCCTCTGTTTTTGATCCCTTGATTGAGAATTTTATAAGAAGTGGTACTCAATTGATAAATTCCCTCTACTTTGAGGTACTAAAATGGAATTAATCCTAAATTTCAAGAAGGCAGCTGTCAATTTAGCTTCGGAGGAGAGAAAAGAAGATTCATGAGTTTTTTTATAAAGAAACTATGGGTTTTTCCTGATTTCATTTTTTAAGTATTATGTTATTTAGTTTAGTTTCCGTTTTTCCCATGTTTTATTACCAGCAGATGCAAGAAACCTTTTCTATTATATATGGTAGAAACCTTTTCTCTTTTTCAGGAAAAAATATGCCAGAACTTATTCATCAAAAAAGGTAATATATAAGGTACAACATATGAATAATAGTGTACATTGGTACCAGATATAAAGAATGCAGAATAAAATGTATTATAGCCACTGCAATAACTAAAGAGAGAAAAGATTAATTGAAAATTTAGGAATCTGTAAATATAAAAAATGGGTTGTGTTTTGCTGCTCCCCATGATATTGAGAATGTTTTATTATTGTTGAGATCTAGACTGATATTAGTAGATGTGTAGGTACTCATCCAAACTCAAAGGATAAGAAAAAAACCAAATTGCTAGGTTGTTTACGAAGTCATAATAATATGTCTTTCCAATTTGTTCTTTATAATTGTGGCATTAAATTTAGTTTTTAATCTTTCTTTTTGTGGTTTCATTACCAGTAGACTCGCACAGGCAGAAAATTAGAGGATTTCGAGATTTAGTATTCCTTATTCTAATATGTTAAACTTAAAGTGTTGTCTCATATGCTTTTTGTTTGAGCTTTTTCCATCAATTTTTTTAGTTTTACTACTATTATCATCCTCAAAAGCTACAAGATATATTTTATTACATGCTAAATTGTGCAAAATAGAGAAACAATATACATATACCATAGCCTCTCACTGTTTATATTTTGAATTGGCAATATCCACAACAGCCACTTTCTGATATGGCTACTAGCATTGTCAAACAAACTAGTTGCCTATGGGCACGTTAATTCTATATATGGATAGGATTGGATATAGTTGGTCGAACCTCATTAAACACGCGTCTAACTAGCTCGTTCTATTTAGATTGTTGATCGGAGCAAGCTAACTAGCTCATTTTTTTAAAATAAAATGATGTCATTTTGTGTATTAGTGGGTAAAAAAATAATAAATATATATATTTTTAATTTTTAAAGTAGTAACAACTTTGAAATTTTCTTTATGAAAATATGAAATTTGCTTTTAGTTTATTCACACTTTCATCCCATCTTTCTTGTTTTAAATCCTCAAATAAATTTATTATTTTATATCCTTATTACTTATCTAGACTTGCATTTTTATACAAAAGAAAGGTATTCCTATATATATATATATATATACATATTGGTTTTAGAAGAAAAAATGCAAAAATATGTTGAAAAACAATAGCTGGCTTGTGGGCTTGCCAGGGCGGGCAGGAATTGGAGATTTCCGAGCCCTCTAGGAAAATGGGCCAGGCTTGCTCTGCTCAATTTATGAATACCCTATTGTGGTCCGTTTGATATTGCTAAATTGGCTACTATGAATAGTTGATGTGTTTAAGAGAAAGATGCTACTATTGTTGGTTTAGATGTCCGACAGAAAGTGAAGGCTGCAATTATAGGTGTTCCTTCGATTTTTCGGTTCGATTTCGGTGTGATAATTCAATTTTAGATTCGATTTTTTTTGAAATTTTACAAAATCTAACCGAACAAAATTTCAGTGTGATAATTTGGTTCGGTTCAGTTAAAAGCCGAAATTGAAGAAAAGAGAAAAGAACGCATTTCGGTAATGCATTCTTGAGGTAATTTTATTTTAAAAAATTAAATTTTATTAAAGAACGCATTATCAAAATGTGTTCATATATAATTTTTTAAAAAAATTCAGCTTTTCTGTTCGGTTTTCGGTTTGAGAATAAAAATCAAAAACCGAACCGAATTTTATTATAATCCAAAAAAGCGAACCAAACCGAACCGAAAATCTGAAAAACTGAACCGAAATGTTCGATTCGCTTCGGATTTTCAGATTACATCAAATAATGAACACCCCTAGCTGCAATGCCCATTTAAAAATTGAGCCAAAAGTGAAGGCTGCTACAATAAATTTCAAGATGGCAGCTGTCAACTTAGCTTCGGAAGAGAGAAAAGAAGATTCATGAGATTTTTATGTGGAAACTATGGGTTTTTCCTGATTTCATTTTTTAAATATTATGTTATCTAATTTAGGCCTAGTTTGGTTGGAAAGAAAAGAGAGAGGAAAAGGTAAATAGATGTTTTACTTCGTTTGTTTAGAAGAAGATAATGGAGGAGTCCACATCAGCAATTCTCACCCTTCTACTTTTGGAAGGATTGTGAGGTATTTGATACATAAAAAACTATTATACTCTTAACTTTTACTTATGTCATAATTTTTCAATTTAAGGAAATGGTAATTTGATAAACACAACAAAATATCATTTTCTCCGCTTCTACTTTTCATACAACCAAACAAGAAGAAGTATTTCTAATTTACTTCTCTTTCCCTTACACCAAACAAAATCAAAGTAAATACAAATATCTGGCTTAGGGGAATTAAAATGTGTCTCTTCCCCTCCTCTTACCCTTTGCGAATCAAACTAAGCTTTAGTTTCCGTTTTCCCCATGTTTTGTTACCAGCAGATGCTAGATTTTCGTAGACAGAAAATTATGAGATTCAAATTTAGTATTCTAAGAGCATGAGGGGTTGAGGATTTAATTAGTATTCCAGAATTATAAAGTTTAGAAATACATTTTGTTAGCCCTAAGGCCAAATCATGTAAGTTTGATTAGTTTTGATTAATGACAAACACTGATATGGACTAATTAATATGTTAGTTGTGTGATAGGATTGTTGGATTAAGAAGTAAGGAGTTATCATTGCCTTGGAGTTAAAAATGCTAAGGACAACTCTAATATGCTTAAAAGATCATGGATATAGAGCATGTCCTATGAATAGAAGGCTTTGAAGATTCTAGTGTAGGGATACACTTGCTTAGTATGTATATTCTTGTAAACCCTACACTTATTATTGTGTGGAATCTATTGAATACATAAGAGAGCACAAAACTTGTTTTTGAATCATAAATGGCTTTGAGTAAAATCTTAATGATCAAATGCTTTGGTAACGTTTTTGATTTTAAAAGAGTTTATATAATTTATCTTTTGATACAAAATGATTTCAAACATTGTAAGATTGATTTCAAATGTTTTGACAAAATTTGGAAAGTTCGGATGCAAGTTCGGACTTCCAAACTGTGACATGGTTACTATTTTTCCAAAAAATTTCGGACCCATGAGGCAAAGTTCGGACGTCCAAACTTTTCCAGACAACATGTCACAGTGATGTTCAGACGAAAGTTCGGACGTAGAGGAGTAAGTTCGGACATTCGAACTTCCTTAAAACTAGTCGTTTTATAACTGTTGAAACTAATTTTTGAAATTTATAAAAAACATAAACTCTAGAATTTCTGTAAATTTCGAATCCCTGAGAAATCTTAATATTCTAAATCATTTGCAAACATCAAAGCTCTCTGTTGTCTTGTTCTTTCAATTGATCATTCAAGATTCCAAAGACAACAAAGTGAATTGGTGATATATTGTGTAATCATCTACCAAGAAGTGGTAACATCTCATCCATTCTTCATTTTATTCTGTTTTTCTACTTGCTCAATACAAGGTTATCTTGTGACGTAACATCCTTTTGGTAAGGGTGAGCCATAGACTAGATTAATTAAGGTTGTAGTGTAAAACCCATGTGTGGGTGAGCCTTGGATTAGATTGGTCTTTAGGTTGTCTTTATACATAAAATCCTTGTGGAAGGGTGAGCCTTGTTTGTAGAATTGTAAAAGAGGTTGTGAGTGTAAAATCATTGTGTGGTAAGCCTCTTATGTAATTGTTGTACTTGAGCATATAATAGATTGATTGAAATCCTTGAGTGTAGACTCAAGGTAATGGAGGTAGATCTTGAGGAGATCGAACCAATATAAATTGATTGTGTTCATTGCACTTATATTGTTTCTTGCTTTGTTATTGATTTGATTATTCTCTCATTGAAATAAGTAATCATAATCTGCTCCAACTAAGTTTATAAAAGGAAATAGTTTTTAAAAATTAGCCAAATACCTAATTCACCCACCTCTTAGGTCTTTCACATTTGGCAACTGTTTTTTTTAGTTGATCAGTTTGTTTAATCACACACTTATTTTATACAAATGGAGATGATAGTATATTATAACCTAACTTGTTAGTATACTAAACTTTTTGTTATTTGATCTCTTTTACTAAATAATTTAGCCTTGCAATCTTTAAATGTTTGCATTTGATAAAGAAACAATTAAAACTACAATTACATATTGACAATTCTATTTGGTTGTATGTGTTTGAAAGCCTTTAGATCACATTCTAACTCCTAATATGATTTTTTGTGGCATTGTTTTACTTTTATTTTTCCTTTTTAAGTATTTTTTCTTATGATAATGATTTGAGATTTTTCATTAGCATAAGTAGTCTTATGCTAATTTTAGTTTTTATAGATTTTCTTTTTAACATTATGATGTACAAAAGAGATACAATTTATACACATATACTCATTGAACAGATAACTCTTCAAAATTAATTGTTTGTCTCATATGTTATACCATTATGAGATTAATTTGTGGAATTATTACTTTAAATCTTTTCCTCTTTAATGGTCTATAATAACCATAATAAATGTCATAACATAACACAATGATCAAGGGCAATTTAGACCATCTAAAAAGAAAAGAAGCGTATAATTTTAAACCACCATACCCCTTATCCATATTTTATAATAGTATAGATATAAATAATATTCTTTGTCATCAATTAGACATTCTCAATTATGTAAAAATTCTAATAAATAGAAAAGTTATTGCAATCTGAATGGATTATGATTTGGGTTATAAACAAGTACACAAGGATCCAAAATAAGATATCCTAGACTTAGACACATTAGAATGTCAAACCTTACCCTATTACATAGCAAGACACTATAACTACTTATCTGTCATGTGTATTCAGTATCCTTTATGCAAGAAACTTATCCCGTGTGCACTATATATAGTCTATGCAAAAATCTTCTTATGTGCCATTTGCTTGATTATTATAGCGAAAAAACAGAAGATATGTCAAATCAGTATCCTCTATCAAGAGAAATAGAGTTATATAAAAGAGAATATAAAACTAAACATCATGAGTTATTAAGTCTCTTATATAACTTTATTTCTCTTGATGAGTTTTCTCATTTACTGTATAGATTTATAGTTTATTATTTTTTAAAATAATAAAAGTTATTATTTAACAACGTCATAAGATTGGGAGAGAAGATTGGGGGGCGGGGGGGGATTTGAGGATGGTGAATAGGATCCAAACTTATTACTATGTTGCAGTGACCTCAATGTAGGGGCAGAGCCAAGATTTATCTATATTAGGGAAGAGATTTTTCCCCCTTTTCTCAATAGGTCTTGATTTCTTTTTTTACCCCTTTTAAAGGGAGGTCTCGATTATTTTATTCTAGTTTTTCAAAAAAAAAAAACAATTTAAACCAACCTGGGCCACAAAGTTTATGAGAGTAAAATCAATCGAAATCAAAACTAAAGTGGTCCAAAATGAAATTTAAAAATAAAAATAAAGATCACATCAACCAAGACACTAGGTTCAACAAAGAGCTAATAGTAATGTGTTTGAAAATAAAGTCCCAATATCAAAATTAAAGAAGATATGGTACCTCAACTAAGCTAACCATTTAATGAGCCTTATGTCTCTTGCGCACAGAATGGTAGCTTTCTTAGCCTTCGCTATGTTTGCAGTTTATAAATATGTTATACCACTTCGTTAAAGAGTCCAAAATTTTATAACTTATAATTCATGAAGATCGGGTGGACCAACATATTTTTCTTATTTTAAGAGTTGAACTTTGCAAAGTGGCCTAAGATTAAAAGACAATATGTTCGCGGCAATCGAGGAGTCCGGTTATTGCACGTACGGTTTCTTCACACGTGCAATACAAAATCTGATTCGCTGCAAAAATTTATAAATTTTAGAAAAAAAAATATTTAAAGAACAAAAAATATAATCAAATTTGATTCGCACGTCCAGCAAAAAGGATGTGTAGGATCACATCCACAGCCGCAATCAAGATAGTCAGAAGGGTCGAGGCCTTTGAATGATTTTCTGTAGCTAAAAAAGAAAGAAAGTAATAATATTATTCATTATGATGTTATTACTTTCAATGACACCATTTCAAATGAATCATTGAAGCTAATAACTACAAGAAAATGTCTTATTACTGTGGTTCAATGTTCAAACCTAGGTGATCAATAATACATTTTGGTTTGGCATCATTTCCTCAATGGTGCCAAATTAAAAAGCATTAATGGCCTAAAAAACCAGGACATTTAGTCTAGTTTTGGAAATATAAGGCCATACTTGATAAAGATCCCAATACAAGGTTTGGATGCTTTATCAAATATAATTGCCTATCTGTATAAAGCACCCAAATTTGATCAAAGAAGTTATAATAGGACTTTTGTTCAGATTGCCATTGCCAAAAATTCTTGCCGGATAAATCCTTACTCCAAAGCATTGTATTTGGGCCACAACAGTGCCCGTGCTGGCAATTGATTGTCACTAGTATATCATATAGTGCACTTGATACTCTATTTCTATTATATATGGTAGAAACCTTTTCTTTTTTTTCAGGAAAAAAATATGGCATAACTTATTCATCAAAAAAAGTAATATATAAGGTACAACATATGAATAATAATGTCCATTGGTACCAGATATAAAGAATGCATAATAAAATGTATTATAACCACTACAATAACTATTATGACTATTCTGACTATCGATACAACTCATTATTGTTATGCAGTAGCCAAAAGTAAAAGAGAAAACAAACGTTTTACTAGCATTTGGAACATGATTAAATTGTTTTGGACATGATAATGACAAGCAGAGTTACTAGATTTAATGAATTTTTATTAGATACAGCGAACCATTTAATCGTTTTGCCTCTCAAAAAATTTACTTCTCTCTCCCCTCCCTCATTTTCTCTCAAGTTTTCTTTACTAGAACACTATTCTTCACCTAATTGGAAGCTGATTTGAAGAATTTTTTCAATGGATCTATTATTAAAGGACAGTAATCAACGTTATTTATTTAAATTTGAAATTAATTTCAGCAAACTAATTAGAGTTGAATTAAGCAGAAAAAAAATTATCTTTTAATTTCTCTCTGCCAAGCTTTGTGGTCTTTGTGGCGAAGCTCCAACAAGAGCTTCTCCAAGCACCAGCAAAGCTTTTCTCATTTTCTGGTTCTGGTAAAGTTGAAGTCTTGATGATAGGATTTAAAGGCATGCCCAGAAGGGCATCATCTTGGTCATTTGTCAAGTTCCCTTGCCAAACTTCAAAAGACATATATGGACACCAATTTGCATCGGCAGATACAGGAATGTCAAATACTACATACAGTAGGACTACAACCCACGAATGTCAAATGCAGAGGAATCGCATCTCATCCCTATTCTGCATGCAGTGCTTGGTGGGAGATAAGGTAGATAATTGAGATGCCTTAGGGATTAAGTTGATTTTGTCCTTTGTTTAATGCTCAATAATTTATTGCCTTGTCGTGGTGCTTAGGAGCCGCATCTGTTTAACTTTTTAAATATTAGGTTTTGGAGAAAATTCGAATCAATATATACCTTCATGCAGTAAACGTGGTGCTCTCTTCGTCCTATTGATTTGTAAAAGTCAAGCTTCTCAGCCGCAGATTTATTGGATTAAACGGTTATACCAACTTCATTGAATAATTTCTTATCACTGTTTAGCAAATGATAATAAATACTATCGATATAATATTATTTGATTATTTAACTCGTCCCTCCAAACTTATGTACTATTTGAGATGGTAATGAATGCACTAAAAATTTTGGCCATGCTAATTAAATATTTCGTTTTGTCTTTTTGTGAATATGTGGGATCTGATTTCGAGAAAGATAATTGTCGAAGATATGGAGTCCCCACCACAATGGCTCACGTTTTTATCAGTTCCTTGCTCGTTTTTCTGCTCATGCTTTGAAAATCTTCTCTGAGGTTATTATATAAAGGAGTTCTTGGCCGATCCCAATTCCACGGAGCTAGAAAGAAAATCAAGAACATTTTCTAGGCATTGGTTGTTCTTCTCCCTCAAGGGCTTCCCTAGTCTGGGCATGTGGTTGGGTCGATCAGGGTCATCGAAATTACTTGCCTAAAGGTCAGAGGAGCCCCTGAAGGAGAAAGAACAGGTCATGTCTTGCCTGCTTTTGGGCCAGCTGCTTCACCCTAGTCTTCTTCAAGTTCCTGCAAAAATAGAATACTGATGGATTTCATTGCTCGCTCTCCCTCAAGGGCTTCCAACTTGCCTCTTGAAGAGAGCTAAGATTGAAGCCTTTGGGTGAGAGTGGATAATGCTAGCCATGCTTAATTCGCTTCGTCTCACTTGGAAGACACCAACGCCTTCTCCACCATAACAATGCTGATATGAAGTTTCTGATCAGTTTCTTGAGTAAGCAGAACTGTTAAACAATATTTCAATTCAGTACTGTTCGTAGATATATATATATATATACACACACACACACACATAGGATACATATATTTGCTTCACAAGTTGTATTGAACACACAGCAATCGTCCAACTCTCAGCTATGCTCGAGCTTTAAATAAAGTTAAACGCATTATGTGCTTATATTTATAAGTTGATAATCACGTGTTGCACTCTTCTAAAGTGATATTGTTAAAGTTCTCTAATTAAGACAGGTATTTTCCAAACTAACTATGCTTTAAGTTACTTATTGATTTCCCGTTTGAAAGAATCCTTTGCTAGTCCTCTACTACTAAGTACTTATTCTGAAGCCACGTTCTTGCCAAACTTTTTCTCTGGTTCGCAAAGTGCAGGCGCTGCCGAACAAGTTGTACCATATCCTTAATTACTAGGATTAATGACAAACACTATTCATTTTGCGAAATATATGTCTTGTTGATTGAATCGAAGCCATGCCATTATTGCCATTTCACTCTCCTTGAAGAGTTATGCACGATCTTAAGATTCAACAACTTTCTCTCTCTAAAATATATTCAAGACTTAATCAAAAATTTTTTGACTTAAACAACTAATGTCTCTAGAATTCTTTTGAAAATTACTTCCAATGGAAGCTATTAGACTATACTATAAATTATTAAATAATGTAAACCAACATAACAAAGTCGGTGAAGGAGTAGTATAATAGGCTAGTGGGGTTTATGTAAAGCGTGCAAGTGAGAGGCACTATGAGTGAATTAAAAAAAAGTGTAAAAAGAAGAGTGAAAGCTACTGTATTTTGTGAAGCAAAAAATTGAGAGATGAAATACATTATAATTATAAATGTTAAGTGTTTTGAAAGTGAAAATTTTAGAAATGTAATTAAATTCTTGGTTAAAAGTTTCTATTCACTATTTGTGCTATTTAAATTCTTTGCACGGCCAAGAGAACAAGGAAGGTTCGGAAATACAAGTTGCAGACAAATCTTTAAACTTCTTTATCTTTTTTTCTTTGAAATTCCTTTTTTATTTTTGTCATCAAATATTTTTCTTAACCTTTCATCTTTTCTGTATTCTTTTTCAACTTTCCCCATTTATATTTCTTCAAATAAGTTGTCATATATGGGCTTATCTTGGAGCTTTTCCATGGCCTTGAAAAAGCTCCTTAAGGAGCTTTGTTATGCTCTAGCGAAGCTCTGATTTTTTTTCCTTTTTTTTAGGATAGGAAATAAATCGAGTCGCCAGTATTTAACGTATTCATACATAACAAATTTTTACAAAGTGGTGACAAAACATATAACTTGTATAAATCAATCTATTATTCAAGTCGATTCGATCTATTCGTTCGTTATTCAATAGTAGAAATTTCTAAAACACCTCTAACAAAGGACAAAGAGTCAATTCGGAAAAAAACTTTTTGTCCACATCTTTCAAACATAAATGTATCTTATTGAAAAGAAAATAACTTGTATCAATATCTCAATTTCAATTCAAACATGGGTTAGATTCAACGCTCTTGATTTACAAAAAACGCTCTTGATTTACTAAACAGAAAAAATTTACTCAAAGCTTTTGATTTTTGTTAGCAGTAATCTTTCACCCAATGTAGCTAAAAAATATTGCAATTTCAGTGAAAATGGTAATTTCATTGCATTAATTTGATAACTACACATGCAAGTTTTCTACAATAACTAACTCTCAATCTTAAATTAAATTAAGAGATTTGCTACCGAAAAAAAAAATTAAAGATTTGTTACTTTAAAAAAATTTAAGACATTTGCGAAGGTCAGACAATTTTAAGGAACAGAGGAGTCCAAGAGAATTTTGTAAATGGAGAATCTTTGGTTTTTCTCGACGTTCAAAATTTGGAAAATTTAGTTAACCCGCTAAAAAATTGTTGCAGTTAGCTACTAACTATGAAGAAATGCTGAAACGAATAAATAAATGGAGAACAGCAGCTAAAAATGTAACAGCCTAATTACAAAAGAAATAAATGAACAAACTAATTCTTAACTCTCAAGTCAAATTGTAGTTTTTAATCCTAGAAAATTTCACATAGAATTTGCATACTTATGAATCATTCAGGATTCCTGTTCCCCCGAACCAACTAAAATTGGACTCCTTACATAATGGTGGCCATCTGACCACAGCAACTCCCCGAATTCATAAGATGCTCGATGCCCCATTCTAGCTTCCAGAGTCAACTTAAAGCTCCTCTCCTCACTAGTTTCTGCGAAAGTTAGGATTTCTGGCTCCACAGTAATGGAAACTCCTGCAGGTTGGCGAAGACGGGCAGCGTAGGTCGAAGGAGTGCCCACGTTCTTCAGTTTTCGGGTCACCGTAACTTTGCCCGGAAGATTGCTAACGGAGATAGAGGGATAGTTGAAGCTGTGGATGCTAGAATCATCAGGACATTCATGTGGTCCGCCGGAGAATTGACGAATCCAGGACTGATTATAGCCAATAGCACAAAGAAAGTTCAGCTGGTCCTCAACGGTTAAGTCGTAGACCAATCCAGGATCCATGGCGCGGTTAGGCCTAATGTGGCCAGCACCATAACCAAATGGTGTTGTCTTGTTAGATGTTTGATCACGCATTGGATGCACAGTGTTGTCTCTGGTTCGTGCTGCACAGGTCGGGGTATTATCAAGTTAGGATCTCTAAAACCATTAGGTAAATGAATTTCTATGTACATCAACTTTAGGGCTCGCAGGAATTATATACCCACCAGTAGTCATTATTGCAGATCGAATGGCAGCCGGACTCCAGTCGGGGTGGAGACTCTTAAGTAGTCCAACCACACCAGAAACGTGAGGGCAAGACATCGAAGTCCCTGATTCTAAGTTGAAAGGAGTCCGCCTTTTGTCGAAGTCTAAACCCGTTGGGCTTACATCTTCAGCATAGGAAGCTAAAATACTGACTCCAGGAGCAGTAATATCAGGCTGATATCCAAAAGAGAAATAAAAAACCAAAAGAAAAAAATGTTAGTAAACTAGTTTAATAAGAAAAGAAAACAGATGTGGAAAATATCTGTGGATCCCTTCCTCACCTTGAGAACATCCAGAGTAACACTATTTGGACCCCTGGAGGAGAAAGAAGCCACCAATGGAGAAGGCTTTTGGTTAAATTTCGAGACCGGGGGTGCGATGTACCCCATTGGATTGCTGTTCAGATGAGATAAGATATCTAGTAGTGAGATTTGAGAATCTATAAACTAAATATTACGAGTTTTCGGGGTATTTAGCCGAAGATTAAAGGGAAATGGAGGGAATTACCTAGTCGAGTTCATGTATTTGAATAGTGAAAGTGAATCCTCGTGACTAATGTGTATTGCTGGAAGGAAATGAGCATCGGCATTGAGAGAATAACCGCTGGCCTGATCATTGCATAGAATCATGCCAATGGCGCCGGCCTCAAAAGCCACGAGGCCTTTCCCAACTCTTGTCCCGCCCCCTCGGAGACAAACCAATATTGTTCCTTTCACTTTCTTCGGGTCTAGACTGTCTGGGCTACAAAGCGTCCTGCATTTAAAAGTAGAGAATGCAAAATTTTAGCAAACCAGTCCCCGGGGCTAATTCTTCTCGATGAAGCTTATTTGAAATCCTTATGACAGAATATATTGTTCATACGCATCAGGCTCAGATGAATTGGCACTTTTTGCATGTCCAGCATAGAGAAGGGGATATTGTTTTATCTCCGCTATTGGTTTGGAAAGACTTTCACCCTGGAACCAAGTAAAGCAAGATTGTCAGAAGTACATTCTTCTAAAACTGTCAGTGTGTGTACTTTCATTGCTATGCAACAAGTAAAGGTCTGCCGAGAGTCCATACACCATATAACATATAGATACTTCATTAGTGTACACAGTACAATGAATAATGTAATAAGTATCAAAATTCCTATCTACACCATAAAATGTTCTTATACTCTAGAAAATATATCTCAGAAATATCAACTTCATTTGTCGTTCTTATATAGATTAAGAATTCAGTAAAATTTATAAGATTCAAAATAAAAAGACTGACTTACTTTTTTCTTACTAATAAAATATATAATACTTCATCTGTCCTAATCTATTTGACCTTCATACTATATTGGGACGTCCCAATATAACTGTAAAACCACAAATTTTACTTTTACTAAATAAATTTTCAAGTGGTTTTATGATATCTATAAATTGCTAAAAATTTTATTTTACCCATTTAAAAAAAAATGAAGAGAAAAATATACATTATAAGTTTTAAGGTAAATCTATAATTATAAAAACATTGAAGGATGGTTTTGCAAATTATTTGTAAAAAAAAAAAAAAAAAAAGAGATCAGCCATACGGCTGATCCCCTTCCCCAATTTTCCCCATTTTCCCATTTCCTTCTCTTTTCTCTCTTCTCTTCTCTCTTCTCTCTTCAATTCTTCACCAAATCTTCACACAAAAATTAAATCCTTCAAACCCATGTTTAGAACTACATCAAAAGTCTCCAAATCAAGGTAAAATCTTCCATTATTTCTCATTATGGTTAAATTTAATTTTTTTCGGGAATTACTGTAGCAGTAATTTTGTATGAATTTTAATAAATTGTTGGATGCTCCGATTTGGTTCAATTTTTGAACGAAGGTTCTTGTTGTCATATTCTACCTACAGAAAAACTTTTGTTAATTTTTAAGTATGTTTGATATTTTTCTGAATTGTTGAAAAATCTGGACAGATTTCTTTATTTTTGTAAATTTTTGTTTTGATTAAATATTGAGTATTTAAATATTTATTAGATTGTTATAATGCAAAAAGAGTATAGAAATATATAAAAAGAATTAAACAGAATATTTTTCTGAATTGTGAATTTTATTAAAATAAATTATTTTAATTTCCCTAAATTGGTATATTAGGAATAAAAGGAAATAATTGAGATTTTTGTGGAGAATGGTGGATTTTATTAAAATTAATATTTTAATATTTTTATTCCCAAGAAAAACAGATAGTTTCTATTTTAAAATAATTTTATGAAATTCAATAATTTTTAGTTCTAATTAATATTAATCATGCATTCATTTATGTATATATATGTGTGTCAATATTTGAGCATTTTAGAGTGATATTAAATTCGTTTATTGCTACGAAATTATATATTAGGTCCCGAGATTTGTCGAGGTAGAACCAAGGGTGGAGTAGCGTAGATTTATGCTTTTCAGTTGAGGTGAGATTTCTATCTTACTTGTGGAGGTTGAGGACCACAAACTCCTAACAGTTTAAGTTATATAATTTTTTTATATATTTTATTTAGTTAATTTACACTAAGTAAAATATTTATTTTTGCCGTAGCTCGGCTTTGTAAATAAATGTGTTGCTATCCTTGATTTGTTGTTTTTGCCGTGGCTCGGCTTTTATGAATAAATGTATTGTTAAGCTTCAATTGTCATTTTGCCGTGGCTCGGCTTTTGTGAATCAATGTGTTGTTAATTTGAAATTATTATTTTGCCGTGGCTCGGCTTTTGTAAAAATATATAGTAGTAATATATATTGTTGTTTTGTCGTGGCTCGGTTTGTGTATTTATATAATATACTAAACCGTGAGAATTGCTTCGTTGTTGATGAGTTGTAAATGTAATTATGTGTAAACTCCGCCGTCGGGATATGAATTGACTCCCCTGCGAGGGTGAGATTATTGATTTGTGTGGAGAGTCACTTTGTGCCGTATGTGAGAAGGCCATTGGGAGATGTTGTGTGGAGAGTCCCTTTGCGCCGTGTGTGAGAAGGCCATTGGGAGGTGTTGTGTGGAGAGTTCCTTTGTGCCGCGTGTGAGATGGCCATTGGAAGGGCGGCGGAAGTTTTTATGTGCGTATATGGACTCGAAAGAGTCGTGTGAATTGTGGTTGTTGATTTGAACATTATTTTCAAAATGGTGATTATTACTTGAATGTACATATATATAAATATATTTTATTTTATCCGATTTTCAAATTAGACTATTATGTTGTACTAAATGAAGTTATTCTCATAAAAAATCAAGTCAAGGATAACTTATATCTATTTTAAAAAGTGTTATAAATTCACTACAAAGTATATTTGCTTTCAAACTGTACAAGTACCTAGAAATTTCACTTTGGGCTTTATAGCTCATTATTCTCTCATTATATTTCAGGGAGTTTCATAGTGGAATTGAGAGTATAGTTCTCTTTTTACGTCGCACGTGATGATTGAATCCTCACAGTAGACTAATAATGTAGAGGTCTTTATCATTTGTAATTATTTTGGTTTGTCAATGCATTGTAACATTTCAAGGGGTTATTGATTTAATTAGTATGTGTATGGAGAGATCTCAATATTTCGAAAACAATTAGGTTTTGTATAATTTATTTTATGTACTTTTTGCTATAGAAACGACCTAGGTGCGCTTTATATTATTTTTGTTGTTATTTGCTTTAGACACTATTAGAATTTACACTCGTATCATATAGTGGTACTACAGTTGCATTGCACCTCTGGAACAGGAAAGTGATGATTCACTCCTAGGTAGGGCCCGCCCGGGAGTGGGTCGTTACAATTTTTGGGTTATTGATTTAATTAGTATGTGTATGGAGAGATCTCAATATTTCGAAACAATTAGGTTTTGTATAATTTATTTTATGTACTTTTTGCTATAGAACGGCCGGTGCGCCTTATATTATTTTTGTTGTTATTTGCTTAGACACTATTAGAATTTACACTCGTATCATATAGTGGTACTACAGTTGCATTGCACCTCTGGAACAGGAAAGTGATGATTCACTCCTAGGTAGGGCCCGCCCGGGAGTGGGTCGTTACAATTTTGGTATCAGAGCTTAGGTTATAGATTCTGTAGACTCTTTAGTTACATGCATCATGCAAGTTTAATAGTGAGTCTCGGTTTTGTAAGCTGCTGAGGATGTCACGTGGTGAGGGAGGACGGAGAGGTCGTGCTAGGGGATGCACTCGCGAAAATGTACACGATAGGGTTCTTTGCATTGGCAACCTACCGTATGTACCCCTATTGAGGATAATAGATATTTCTTATAATAGTTTCTTACACTTGGCAAGTAAATCACTTAAGGTGGAGACTAACATATTTGAGAGAAGAGGGTACGAGTTACATTCTAAGAGGATTATGAGTGATTTTAGGACAAGAATTGGGCGGGAAATAAAGCGATCGGTTTGGCGGTTCAAATCAGAGAGGTGGTAGTCCATCAAGAGGGTTTTCCGATCAAAGACTGTTCTTATCAAATAGACAAAGTGGACATCAATGATTTATTACTTAGAGTAGAGCCGCATTTCCTCATAGACAACTAGGTAAAACAGCAACTAGCAGTAGTAGTGGAGCACTTCGAGCTAGTGGATTATATTTTAAGTTTGGGAGACTCGGACATATAGTTAGCTAATTGTTGTAATTGTGGTATTTTGTGCTATATATGCCGTTAGGTAGGACATACATTTAGAGTCATATAGGAAATTGTTGCACAGAAGGGACAAAATATATCAGTATTCAGATCCATACCGCGTATGGGACGAGTGAGATTTCAAACCAGTTGAGGCAGAGGTCATCAGAGTCGAGGAAGCCAGACTAGTTGACACAAATTATATTAGGGTAGAGGAGCAGTCCTATTGAATGGCAGAGGTTGAGGTCGAGTTTATGCGATGATTCATCAACAAGCACAGACATGTCAAGGTGTTATCACGAGTATTGCTCTTTCTTTTTTATAGAAATACTAAGCTATTATTCGATTCTAGAGAATCACATTCTTTTATATCTTCATCATTTGCATCCTATGCTATATTACCCATATCTAGCCTTACAGTACTAAATTTGTTATTAAAGATGTGTATCGAGGTTGTAAAAAGTCTTGGAGATCGTGTATTTTTTGTCGACTTGATACCTTTTGCGATTGTTGATGACTCGGGATGGATTGGCTTAGTCATCATCATGGCTTGATTGACTGCAATAGAAAAGAAGTAATATGTAGAGTTCCTAGACAGGGAACCATTTCGCTTCTTTGGTGATCGACGAGTTCTTCCTTCCAAACGATCATCTCGGTTATTTCTATCAAAAAGTTGTTTTAAAAAAAAAGAAAGTCACTACAAAATGGATAATGGTAACCCCTAACTACTTCATTCATAAATTTCACAAGTAATAGAAATACATGTCCCTACTGAGACAAAATTTGTAACTTGCTATCTTCTAACCTAGAAGGTGAAAATTGACCTTTGTAGAAAGGGACGATTCATTCGGATCGACATGAGAGTTCAACGACATTACATTTTCAAAATCCATGTTGTATATTTTAAGTAGGTGGACCTTCTTTCTTCTCTCATGGCACACTCCCTTTTCTCGCAGAGCCCCTTTTCTCCTCGGTCCCACAGAGACAAAATGTAGGATCTGTTTTGATTAGATTTGATCCACCCTCGTTTAATATCCTAAAATTGAATATCTCAAAATAGCTGATTTCTCTCACTTTCTATTTATTGAAAAAATCAAATGTGGGTTTTCATTCGCAAAAAGTCAAAATTTATGAAAAATTGGAACGATTAACTATTGATCGCTACTACTGAATTCATGAACCATTTGAATTTTCAAATTGGATTTTCTTTCCTAATGACATGAAAAAATACAAATTGATACATCAAGTATTCTTCTCTATTTCAAATTTTAACAATAATTTTGAGTATATGTAAACCCAAATGATGAAATTGTTACACAAATATTTTTTTTATTTATATATGTCACCTATAATTAATTAAAAGTAATTCTAAAAAAAAATTCATATTTCAATTTTCAATTGAATAGAAAATTGCAATTTTCTTTTAATAGAGGACGACCCGTCGTTTGCCCTCAAAAAAGAACTGCAGAACATTTATCAAATTTAAAGTGGATTACTGCACTCAAAAAATGTTTTGATGTGATTAATTTTTCGTAGGAGTATTGAACAGCTATAGGTAAACGATTTTCTTGAAACAGAGTAATCGTAAAACCTTGACCGATATATCTGGCAACTCGTATTGTTTATTGACCATCATTCATATTCTCCCAATTTGTGGCCGACCATGCGATCTATTATATAAATAGACAAATGTTCCTTTCCATTGTGGATAGCAATAGTATGTCTGACCATTGTAGGTATAATAATAGATGCTCTGGACCAAGTTACGTTAGGTTTAATTGTACATCCCAACAAGGGACAAACTCGTATTTATTCAATTTATCTCTCTCAACATGGATGCCATGAGGCGGGCCTTGGAAAGTTTTTAATATAAGCCGGAGGGATTAGTAGATCTTCCAAACGCAGAGCGCATAGGGCTTTGAACCCAAATACTTTACCTATAATGGAATTTGTATATTTTATGTAATTGCGTTGAGTATTGTCCAACAAATTATTTATCAATGATTGTAGAATACGAACTTTCAAGTTATGATCGTCACGGATTCAATTATAAACAAATTGCTTTGGGTCGGTTACCAACGTCGATGAGTTGATTATTACACCATTCGAACAATTACGAATTCACCTAAAAAAAAAAATGCTAAACTTCTCGATTCAAAAAAAAATCCAATTAAAATTAAATTAAGTTTTAGTTTGCATCTAAAAGAATAAAGCTTTCTTTGATAAATCCAAAAGTTGTTTAAACTTATCGTTTAATTTGTATTAAAAAATATTTTTCTATATTTAGAGTAATTATTTGAAAAAAAATATATATTTTCAACCCATTTTTCCAGGATATTGAATGACGGGGGTTCCAATAACACTATATACATCAACTCATTGGTGCTGAGCTAACTATAGTGCAAAGTTATATCTCTTTAGTCAATAAGATTCATCTTATTGGGAATAACAAAAACATCTCTTAATACTCAAAGTTTCATATCTGAAGCAAGTTTTCAAGAAACTACTTGAGTTTTACCAAAGGCAGCTCTTTGGGGATGTATCGATTGGTTGAAAGGTTTGAAAGAGAACGTTGTTTTGGGGGGATGATACCTGTCGGGACTGGGTTCAAAGGATTAGTGCACCCTTCAAAATCAAAACAACATAACAAGATTTCTTTGAAAACAAAAATCTATTCGAGGGGAAAATGAGAGATATTTTGTTTCACCTTAGTTGATTCTTGCCTTTCAAATTAGTTGATTCTTCCTTTTCAAAGAATTTCCACAATACATCAGAACAATCATTGAAATCATTTATAGGATTTACTGATTCCTAAGAAGGGAGTCATTCCTTTCACTAGCTTCTTTGATTTGGCGCATTCATTTGATTTAGTAATAGATTTAGTAATAAAAAGAATAATGACTGGAGTTGTGTATCTATAGCCAATCTAGGGTACATCGAAGGTTCCGTCGGAACAATTTTTGTATTTCATCTATTCACTAGAAAAATTGGTAGAAATTTATGTCAAGAACATATTGAGATTGCATAGAGTACCAGTCAGCATAGTGTCAGATCGGGATCCTCGCTTCACTTCCAAATTTTTGAGAAGTTTCCAACCAATAACTAAGACTAAACTTAATATAAGTACAGTCTTTCACGCATGCAGATGGGCAATCATAGAGAGTTATACAAATCTTGGAGGATATGTTGCGTACTTATGTTATGAGTTATTCCACTAGTTGGGATGATGATTTGTCGCTCACTGAATTTACAACAATAGCTTTCAAACTAGTTTAGGTACGGCACCGTTTGAGGCTTTGTATAGGACAAGGTATAGGACTCCAATATGTTGGATGGAGGTTGGAGAAGTCCCGGATATCCAGGGTGTAGAGTTAGTGTAGCGCACCACAGAAAAGAGATTCCAATCATTAGAGGACATCTCCGATTAACACAAACTCAGCAAAAAGAGTTATACTGGACAAGAGACTTAGAGCATTGGAATTTTAACTAGGAGATTATGTATTTTTGAAAGTATCACTATGGAAGGGCATTCTTGGATTTGGACGTAAAGGAAAACTAGAGTCGTGTTATATTAGACCTTACGAGATCACTGAAAAGGTTGGCCCTGTTGCATATAGATTGTCATTACCTGCGGAGCTTAGTCGCATCCATAATATCTTTCATGTATCTACTCTTCGAAAGTATATAGCGGATCTTTCACATATGTTGATTGAATAACCGGTAAATTTGGAAGAGGATTTGACTTATGTGGAGCAGCCAATGCAAATAATTGATCGGAATGTGCAAGTATAAAGAAGTCGAGTCATTCATATGGTTAAAGTACTTTAGAGAAACCATGGCATAGAGGAGTCTACGTGGGAACGCGAGGAGCTTATGAGAAATCCATACCCTTATCTTTTCTCGAATTTTGCCTAACCTGTAAGGTAGCATTTATTTTAGAGAGTTAGATATGATTGCCTCATACATTGCATAGTCATTTTAACATTCATTTTTATTTAACGAATCGACATTTCTTATATACATATGCATTGGTTTCAAAAATATTTTTATGCATGTATGGTCCTTTTTTTTTTTTTTCTCTGAAATTTCGGGGACGAAATTTATTTTAGAGGGTTAGAATTGTAAAATCACAAATTTTACTTTTACTAAATAAATTTTCAAGTGGTTTTATGATATCTATAAATTGCTAAAAAATTTATTTTACCCATTTAAAAAAAAATGAAGAGAAAAATATACATTATAAGTTTTAAGGTAAATCTATAATTATAAAAACATTGAAGGATGGTTTTGCAAATTATTTGTAAAAAGAGATCAGCCATACGGCTGATCCCCTTCCCCAATTTTCCCCATTTTCCCATTTCCTTCTCTTTTCTCTCTTCTCTTCTCTCTTCTCTCTTCAATTCTTCACCAAATCTTCACACAAAAATTAAATCCTTCAAACCCATGTTTAGAACTACATCAAAAGTCTCCAAATCAAGGTAAAATCTTCCATTATTTCTCATTATGGTTAAATTTAATTTTTTTTCAGGGAATTACTTGTAGCAGTAATTTTGTATGAATTTTAATAAATTGTTGGATGCTCCGATTTGGTTCAATTTTTGAACGAAGGTTCTTGTTGTCATATTCTACCTACAGAAAAAACTTTTTGTTAATTTTTAAGTATGTTTGATATTTTTTCTGAATTGTTGAAAAATCTGGACAGATTTCTTTATTTTTGTAAATTTTTGTTTTGATTAAATATTGAGTATTTAAATATTTATTAGATTGTTATAATGCAAAAAGAGTATAGAAATATATAAAAAAGAATTAAACAGAATATTTTTTCTGAATTGTGAATTTTATTAAAATAAATTATTTTAATTTCCCTAAATTGGTATATTAGGAATAAAAGGAAATAATTGAGATTTTTGTGGAGAATGGTGGATTTTATTAAAATTAATATTTTAATATTTTTATTCCCAAGAAAAACAGATAGTTTCTATTTTAAAATAATTTTATGAAATTCAATAATTTTTAGTTCTAATTAATATTAATCATGCATTCATTTATGTATATATATGTGTGTCAATATTTGAGCATTTTAGAGTGATATTAAATTCGTTTATTGCTACGAAATTATATATTAGGTCCCGAGATTTGTCGAGGTAGAACCAAGGGTGGAGTAAGCGTAGATTTATGCTTTTCGATTGAGGTGAGATTTCTATCTTACTTGTGGAGGTTGAGGACCACAAACTCCTAACGATTTAAGTTATATAATTTTTTTATATATTTTATTTAGTTAATTTACACTAAGTAAAATATTTATTTTTGCCGTGGCTCGACTTTGTAAATAAATGTGTTGCTATCCTTGATTTGTTGTTTTGTCGTGGCTCAGCTTTTTATGAATAAATGTATTGTTAAGCTTCAATTGTCATTTTTGCAGTGGCTCGGCTTTTGTGAATCAATGTGTTGTTAATTTGAAATTATTATTTTGCCGTGGCTTTCGGCTTTTGTAAAAATATATAGTAGTAATATATATTGTTGTTTTTGTCGTGGCTTTCGGTTTGTGTATTTATATAATATACTAAACCGTGAGAATTGCTTCGTTGTTGATGAGTTGTAAATGTAATTATGTGTAAACTCCGCCGTTGGGATATGAATTGACTCCCCTGCAGGGTGAGATTATTGATTTGTGTGGAGAGTCCCTTTGTGCCGTATGTGAGAAGGCCATTGGGAGATGTTGTGTGGAGAGTCCCTTTGCGCCGTGTGTGAGAAGGCCATTGGGGAGGTGTTGTGTGGAGAGTTCCTTTGTGCCGCGTGTGAGATGGCCATTGGAAGGGCGGCGGAAGTTTTTATGTGCGTATATGGACTCGAAAGAGTCGTGTGAATTGTGGTTGTTGATTTGAACATTATTTTCAAAATGGTGATTATTACTTGAATGTACATATATATAAATATATTTTTATTTTATCCGATTTTCAAATTAGACTATTATGTTGTACTAAATGAAGTTATTCTCATAAAAATCAAGTCAAGGATAACTTATATCTATTTTAAAAAGTGTTATAAATTCACTACGAGTATATTTGCTTTCAAACTGCATACAAGTACCTAGAAATTTCACTGGGCTTTATAGCTCATTATTCTCTCATTATATTTTAGGAGTTTCATAGTGGAATTGAGAGTATAGTTCTCTTTTTACGTCGCACGTGACAGTTGAATCCTCAAATGACAGACTAATAATGTAGAGTGTCTTTATCATTTGTAATTATTTTGGTTTGTCAATGCATTGTAACATTTCAAGGGGTTATTGATTTAATTAGTATGTGTATGGAGAGATCTCAATATTTCGAAACAATTAGGTTTTGTATAATTTATTTTATGTACTTTTTTGCTATAGTAAAGCAGTAGGTGCATGCTTATATTATTTTTGTTGTTATTTGCTTAGACATTTATTAGAATTTACACTCGTATCATATAAAGTGGTACTACAGTTGCATTGCACCTCTGGAACAGGAAAGTGATGATTCACTCCTAGGTAGGGCCCGCCCGGGAGTGGGTCGTTACAATAACTGACACATTCATAAAAGGAAATTTATTTTTGTTTTTTATGCTATCATCAACTACTAACTCCACTATATATTAGTTTTATACATTTAGGTTTGACATAAAGTATCTGTTAATCCATATATTTCTTACTTTTTATTATATTATATTACTGTTATAATACAATTTAAACTTTTATAAAATAGTCGCAAATAATTGTTTTAAGAAACTACTGAAAAGAAATAAGAACCTGGATCTTTTGTCCATTTTGCAGTTCAAGAGTAGACTTGTATTTCCGATCCATGGTGCTGGCTCCCACAGTGATAATCCATGGGGCTACATTGGACACAGATCCAGGAGCTGGTCCGTCGTTTCCGGCAGAGGCAACGACGACTATGTTCTTCTTCAAGGCGTGAAAAGCTCCGATTGCAATAGCGTCATAGTAGTAAGTAACCGGCGGTCCTCCGAGAGACAATGAAATCACATCGACACCTTCGTCAATTGCAACATCGAAGGCTTTCATGATATCGGCATCAAAGCAACCATCAGGCCAGCATACTTTGTAGGCAGCCACTCGGGCTCTCGGCGAACCACCTTTTGCTGTTCCATTTCCCAGACCGAAAATACTTGCTCCGGGGACAAAGTTACCGCCGGCTGTCGATAACGTGTGAGTCCCATGTCCTTCATGGTCGCGTGCTGTGAACATATTCTTGGCGAGGGTTACATTCTTTGCTGAAAGATAACCTCTGTTGAAGTACCTAGCTCCGATTAGCTTCCTGCAAAATTTGACAGGGAAATAAATTGATATAGGGAGTGCCAAAAGACCAAAAGAGCTTTGGCAAACGGAATAGCACTTAATTAAGATTTAAGAATAGATAGAAAGAAATTTTGACATACAAGTTCTGAATCATTTTCACTTTGTCGTTGCATAATTTAATGCCTTTTCGCCTATTGCGTAAGAATGAAGAGTTGTCGTAACAATTAAATTATTAAAATATAATACATTTTATATCCTTAATGAATAAAAAAGAGATAGAAAGAAAGAACATAAATGAGATTAAAAATTGATAAATAGAAAATATATAATAAATATTCTTTGAATATCCAATATTTTAATTAGAAGAAATAAGGCAAAAAGGCATGTCTTTGAGAAAACAAAGTATATTCTATTAAGTAGGAAAATGCCTCGTGTTATATTTCTGTTTTTGTATGTATGTGTGAATTTATTCTAATTCAATAACTCTTCATGACAGCATTAGAACTGAATTTTTTTCCTATGCCTCGAGAAAAGATAGAGAGTTTTATTTCATATTCGAAACAATAGCATTGTAAATTACATGAGAAATTAATTCTATTCATACATTGAATCGGTAGTTTTTTTTTTCTTGGGTACTTATTGAATTGATAGGTTGACAAGGCATATTTAGCCAGGGTATGGGGAGGCAAGTTCGCCAAACCATTCGCATAGTGAGGTGTGTCCTATAAACAAAAATAATTTTTAAAATTTAAAATGAAAAATGGTAAAATTAGTCCCTAAATTATTTTGTTCATCTTAACTTAGTTCTAAACCTTTTTATTCTGATTTTTTAATTCTAAAATATTTTTTTAAATAATGGTTTCTATATTTTCTCACAAAAGTAAGAGAGACCCAAAAAGAGGAAAAAGAAAACCTCCGAGTTTTAATCCAACTACAACCTTAGATGTTGCTAGTCATCAACAACCAAAGATAATTGATGGAAAGAAAACATCTAGAAAACAAAATTGGAAATACCTATTGCAACGGACGCTTTCGTTGTGTGCACAAAATCCATTCCACTTTGAAGGAATAGGACCATATCCATGGCCGTTGAAGCTTTTTGATTCAGGCCAAACACCTGTGAAATTATGCTTCCAATTAAGGATCACCAGTTGGAGGTCGAGTTCGATTAAGAACTAATTAAGATGATCATAAATTAAAGGATAATTCAACCTGTATCAAAATTGGCTATGATTACGTCTTCGCCGAATTTAGCCTTCTTCCAGAGAGAAGAAGGGTGAATCACTCCGTCCCTTTCTAGACCGAGGAAATCCCATGAATGTGTTGTGTGTAGTTTTCTGAGTTTGTTTGGGAAAATGGAGACCACATCCGGATGCTCTACATTTATCACCAAAAAAAAAATGTGAATCACTGTGGTGGTAATATATTCTGCAACACCAAAAATCTATGAAAAATGGCAAAACAATTCCAGCATAACCTATATATGCTATTATGATGCACGACAAAGAAAAAAAGAAAAAAAATGATTAATGAGGCCTTCCACATAATATAGATTTTTTATATACTTAAAAAATAAGTGATAAATGTGAATCGAATCTGGACTGAGTTAATATCTAAGGTAAGTAAAATCATTTTCGCATATATTTAGAACTTCGTGACATCATGGAATCAGGAAACTTGAGAAATTCCCTTACGGATCATGACATATGAAGAAAACAAAAAAGGCATGAAAGATATGACTATATCGTACTTGAAATGCTTGCTGCCTCTTCTTCTTCAAGAATTGCAGCAAAACCATTAATATGTCTATTGTAAGAGTAAAAAATAGCATCTTTGGCCTTCTTTTTGCTGCAAAAACAAATACATTTATATAGTAGTAATTCTTTAGCAAAGAAATCATATTTTATAAGAAATATATTCTACAAAACCCAAAAAAACATTATTTTCCCATTGATTACCTTTCCAAGACGGAGCCAAGCAACTCCACATGAGAATTCGTCACTCGACGGAGATCAACAGAAGTAACCTCGGAGCCATGCGAATGTCCTCCCAAGTACACAATGTAAGACTATTTCACAAACGCCAAAAAAAATTAAAATAAAAAGATTCCATCGACAAGATTACCTTTAAAAAAAAAAAGACAATCATTTTACATACCTTTTTATCTGCTGAAACATGCTTTTGGAAGACAACGAAAAGTACAAGAGTGAAAACAAGTTTAGTGAACAACATTTTTAACTCTCTGGTAGAGAAAGAAGGAATGCTTCTGTTATTAGTTATTTATACATATCCCAATTAGGGTGGAAGAGAGATTTTTGGAGGGATGATTTTTTTGGGAGGGATTTTGAAAAAAGGAATATATCGATATTTTTTTTAAAACCATATAGGATAGCTTTTGATAAGTCATTTTTTATAGTGGGGCTCATCATATCAATTATTTTCAAAAGTAAAAATAGGTTTTTCCCATATCGAAATTAAAAGATTTTCCTTGCATGACTTCCGCTGGTTGTTGGTAGGATTATCAGTAGGAGATTCATCAGACTTGGTCGCATACAACAATATTGGATATGGTTGGATTCTTTTTTAAGTATTCATAAGAGCCCCCCATCAAAAGAAACCGAAAAGAAAAGAAAATAATTACTATCCCACGACAGCAATTTTTTTTAATCATGATTATCCACAAGATTTTTTTTTATATCTATCTAAGGTGTTAACTAAAAAAAAAATTATTTCTACTGTTTAGATAATTGGATAACTCAGGATGGTAAGACTCTTCTAATTCCCACTTTGAACCAATGTAGCTAAGCACTATCCTTAATTTTCTTCAAAATTTTATAAACCCGGCCAAAGATGAGCTGAAATGGTATCAATCTTGATAAATAAGGCTTGAAATCTTTTACGCTACGTTTGGTACAGTCGAATGAAATGTCTTTGACCTAAAATCTTTCTTCACCTGGAATAGGTTTGGAATCTTCCTTCCATTACTTTATTTGGAAGAAAAATTTAGAATGGAATGACAATTCATTTTCTGTGTTTGGTAAATTATTATTCAATATCATAACAAATGAAATTGCACAAGAAATGACTTAAATACTCTACTAGTATAGTGTCAATAAAACCAAATTATACTCAACAAAAAAAGGCTAAATTAGATTTTCATCTATAAAATCTCATTTAAATAAAATTTACACTAAAATTTTCAAAACATCAAATATTTTAAATATTGAAGTATAATTTAGTCATAAAAGACAACTTTCATTTTAGATCAAAGTAAAAGAAGTGCTACTAATAAAAATAAAAAATTCAATATAAGTTGTGTTTTTTCTTAATCAAATGTTATAAAGTTATAATAGTCAAAAGAATTTTTTTAGATTTTCTTCTTCTCCTATAAAGGCCTTTCCTTAAGTTTTTGTATAGAAAGGCTTTTTCCCAATTCTTCCTGGAATCAATTTTCTAATTTTCCTATAGAAAGACCTTTCATACTTACAATTTTCATACCAAACAATAGAATAGAATGATTACTGGAATGGAATGAGTAGTTGAAAAAGTCATTCAATTCTATTCTTGTGTAACAAATGTACTATTAGTATACTCTTTGCTATATTATTTATTATACCATATATGACTGTATCATTGGATCAAGAAGAACTAATAAATTTGAAATGCAATTTGATTGGTGTGCTAGACAATACACTAAAGAGTGTACTAGAATATTCAAAACCGATAAATAATCTTCAAGTAATGAGTATTTGCAATAATTTTGTTTCAGAATTAATTAAATGTTATCGCAAAATTTGAATTATTTTATAAGGCCCTGTTTTCGATTGCTAAAACTTTTTTTAAGCAGCTAAAAAATAAATACTTTTAAAAATTTTTACTTAAAATTAAAATTAAAATTTTTATTTTTAATAATTCAATAAGAAAAAGTTGTTTTAAAAAGTATTTCCATGACAACTTTTCAAAAATAACTTTTTTAAATTATTTAAACTAAAATTAAAAGTGAATAAACAATTGAAAACAGTTCAAAAATAATTTTTAGCTTAAAAAAAGTTATAAGTAGTTTATTTTAAACAATTAAAAATATGCTATAATATTTGTATTCCCAATTTGAAAGGATAACCACTCAGTTCAACACTAATATTAATTTATGTGACTAATAAAAAGAAAAAGCATGAAATGACTTATATTTTAAAATGGAAGGGTATATGCCCAAGAAAAAGAAAGAAAGCAAAATAGCGAAGCAGAAAGGAAATGTTTTCTCCTATTATTTTCACCATGATTTTTGGGATAATCGTAGAGTGAGATTAGCAACGGATATACGATAAGAACTGGCCATGTTGCCAGGGCACGTTTCCTCCTGCAAAAGCAATTTTTGCTCTAATGACACATACGTCCTTGCTAATTAAAAACCAACTTCTTTCAATTAGTCCTCATTTTCTTTCCAATCTTCTCTCTTCTCCCCATATCTATCAAATACACCCAATTGTCTGTTTCTCCCTCCTCAGGATCATGTTCAGGGCAAGAAACCTCAGTAGAATTTGTAAAAGAAATTAAACTCTTGACTTTAAACTAAAAACAAAGGAAAACATTTATTTGCTTGGGAGATTACCATCAACAAGGTCTTTATTTCATTTCTATACTTTCTGAAGAACTCAGAATGAAGAAATGATTATGGAAAGATTAGAGATTCTTGAAACATTTTGCATTTCGTGAGGAAGGGAAGAGATGAACTATATTAGAAATCTTGACTGCTAGGTTTAATTGCTTCAAGATTGTTGGAGGGAAGTCAAGAGAAAAGAAGAATATGGTGGGAAATAGAGGTTTTCAAAAATATTCAAACCACACTAATTCACACTAATATTGTGGTTTTATTTTTAATTGGTTTGATTATAGTTTGGATTATTTTCAAACCTCAAAATTGGTGCGGGTTGAAGAATTACAATTGTATTTTGATCTTGATGGTATCTAGATTACCTTAGTCCAACTAATCCAGCGTGGGAGTCGGGAGGGAACCCTCTAGTTCTATGACATATAGCTGACTAGAGTATTAAGTGTCTCCAAGGTGACTTGAATACGTGACCTACTACTTAGTAAGTCAGGTGAAGTAGCACAAGTGGGATGGCCAACTTAGCTAAACCCTCTTATCCGACATTTGTATTTCAATAATATTTACTGATGTCCTAATTTTTCAACAGTAGATTTTTTAGAGTCATTTTGCTTGAGATTAAAACCAAGTATGTTTAAATGAAACATTAATTTATAAAATTTTCATGTAAAATAACTTGAAATGTTCAAAAGCATTCATTTTTTCCCTTAAAGTTTCACCGCATGAAACTTTGAATCTTGTAACTATTTTGTTTGATACAATTTTAAATTTATGGTGAATATCAATTCATATGTTTCTCACTGCAAAATCACAGCAAACCAGACCAAACTGCACTTCATGATTTGAGGTTTTTAATTATTTTGTGTGGTTTTAAATTTTTTCAAACTGCAACTTGTGATGCGGTTTAAAAACTAGACAAAATCGCACCACCTTGCACTATGAACGCCCTTAGTGGGAAAGGCAATGAGAGGAAAGGAGATAGAAGATTACGAAAGGACTAGAGAGGGGGGAGAGGATAGAGAAGGAGAGAAGCTAGGTTGTAGGTGAGAGATTACGTGGAGGAGAGAGAAAATAAGAGGATGAAGATTTGTTTGATTGGAATTTGGAAAGGACAATTGTGTCATTAGAGCGAAAATACTAGCATTTGGAAAACTGCTCTGGCAGTATCTCCGCGTAATGGTAATTGGTAAAGAGATAACTAGAAAACTTCACCTATTTAATCCCTGTACTATTTACATTTGATCAAGTATCTAATACTTTTATCTTACCATTAAAAATTTTTAAAAAATTTACGTATGGTATAAAAAATTTCTGTTACCATATCCACAGCGGTTTTTTACTAAAGTTTAAAATGTGCATTGCACGTAATAATTTAGTAAGGGTAAATTAGGTATTTAATAAATTTTTATTTATTCTTTATTTTTTCTCTTTTCCTATATTTTTTAAAATTCTCCATTGCTTTCTTTCTTCCCTACTTGGTTAGAGCAACCCCATTGTGGCTACCGCCGCACCAAACATTTTTCTTCAGTGGTCACCACCATGGTAGATTCCATCACAATTTTTCCTTTTCTATAATTCTTTCCCTTTCTTTTCTTGCTCTTCTTCTACCTTGAATAAAACCTTAGGAACAGTTGTCGCTTCCATGGCGACTGTTGTTGCCGACATTTCTGTGGCCATAGTTGTTGCCAACATTTTCTGCCAGTTGCTGATTGCAGCCATTCTTCTTTGAAAGTCATGAAAACAATTCCAATTCCTGTTATCATACAAAATCCAAATCCAACCACAAAAACATCTTTTGATAAATTTTTCAAAATCAAAAACCCATTTTAGTGTTTCCCTAATTCATTCTAACTTCTAAAAAGACCAACTTCATATATAAAAGCCTCAATCAACTACATCCATCAGCCAAATCAAAAGACAATTTAGAATCATACTCAAAAGAGAGAGAATCCAAAAGAAGATAATGTGTTTATTCTTTGTTTCTTGTACGGAAGTCATAAAAACAATTTCCACCACCCTTAGATGACCACTCTTCTTTCCCTTCTAAAACTGTTCTCCCCATTCCACCTACTCGCTTCACCTCGACTCATTCTTCCAAAGCCTGCTCCTCTTTGATCCCAAACCTCTACCTCCCAAACCCAGAAAAGAAAAATCAAAATCTTCCCGCATTCAGAGTATGTTGTTCTAGATCCAAATAAAGTGGCGATGTAGATTTATCATGGCAGCAAAATAATTTGTTTTAGTCATGGCAGTAACGACAACGGGGATGAGAGGGTATGGCTTCAGACTAGAGAAGAAAGGAAAAATAAATTTAAAACAATAGAGGAAAATGAAGGAAAAAAAAGAATATAGAATAAAGAAAATATATTAAATGTCAAAATTACCCTTACTAATAATATCATGTGCAAGGCACATGTTTAATTTTGATAGGAAACTACCGTGGAGATAGTGATAGGGATTTTTTATGCTACACATAAATTATTCAAGAATTCTTAATGGTAAGATAAAAATATCAGAAACTCACTTGGCCGAAGATAAATAGTAAAGGGATTAAATAGGCGAAGTTTTAGATAATTGTCCTATAAACCATAATCACATACTAACACACAATTTTTTTTTTTTTGAAATGTAAAAAGGAGAATTCTATTATGAAATTAATGTATATAATATGGATGTTCATATTCCTTCTTTGAAGAGAACTTAATTTCTAGATTGTTAATCTTATGTGGTGTCATCTCTCTTAATTTATAGAGTTTTATTCTTTCTCAAATCTTGTAAACTCTTGTACTATATATTAGCATATAAATAGAGACTGTATGAGTTAAAATTTATAAGATATTGCAATTTCGATTACTTGTTTCTCTCTTGTTCTCCCTGTTTTCATCTTTCTTTATTGGACATGTTATGCTCTCAAGTTCATATCAAATTCAAACTGATCGACTCTTATTCAACAAAAACTCTACCATTAATTAAGTATAATTTTAAAAAGTACATCATCTTTTTTGTTTTTAAAAAGCACAGTTAAAAGAATTTATTTAATTTTATTTAAGTAGCCGCTTAATGGAAGAAAAAAATATGGAGCCTTTTCTAAACTACTCGTCCATTTCAAATATAAAGCATTTTGGTATTTGTATAGATTAAGGAAGAAAAAATGAGTATTTTTTTAATTTATCTTTAATTATATTTAATTTATTATCTACTAATATAAGAGAGAATGTGAGAATCTAATTATAGGTGAGGATAATTCTAAAAAAATATTTAAAATTTATAATCAATCCCCATCCTGACCAGCAGGGAAATTATAATCTCCACCTCGAGTCCAGTCACCAAACCCTAAGTGGGGAATTAGGATTAAATTTTCCAATGAGCCAACTGGGAAATTAGGAATAGAAATGCTTCATCATCCAGGTTGTCATTAAAATTAAAAAAATAATAATAATTTTGCCACTGAAAAATAAATATTAAATAAAATCATACAAATTAAATAGTACTAGTTTGTTCAAACACAACATGTCCAATAAAAATATATAAATTAAAATAATTCTCAAACACAGCATGTTTCTAAAAAATACTAATTGTCAAACTGCAACCAAATTACAATATACCTAAACAACAATAAATTTGAGTAGACACTATTGCATGATGAAGATCGTCGAATCCAATCATCATTCAACATTAATTGTACAACTCTAGGACCTCTGAAAAATCAAAATTGTTAATAATATGTCATGTTATGTCTTTTCAAAATAGAAAATACTAATTAAAAAATAAAAATATATATAATTAAAGGTAAATTTTAGAATATTTACTATCATATCATCTACATCCATATCTACTAAAGTAAAGCCAAATTCCCCATCCTCAGGAGAAGAGCTAGTAAAATTATTATTTCTAATTAGAATATAAAAATAACTAAATTGAAATTGAAAAAATAATGTTTATGATATTTACCTTTAATGTTGGATGCCAACTAATTTTGGCCACACATCAGCACTTCAAGTAAATTAGTGCGAAGCCTATTATGATGTGGATTCACAATCCTCCCTCTAGTGCTAAATGCACACTCTGAAGCAACTGTAGAGACCACCAAAATAGAAAAATATCCCTATCAATCATTTGAAGAATAGAATATTTTGATTCATTTGTCTTTCACCAAGCTGAAATATCAAAATCTTGATTTCTTGGCAAAACAAGTTCCTCTAAATATCTATCAAGCTCTGACTTCTCATGCAAAGTACTCGCTTGAATTGTCATGAAATCATCAAATCTAGTAAGATTATCTTCCATACACGAATATGACTGCTTTGCCAATTTAGAAAACTTAGAGGACAAGGAACGAATCTTCCTGCTTCATTGTTTTTCATTTCCTGACTTGTATTCATAAATAAATCAACACAAGATTTCATAACTTTCTCAATCTTCATAGGAGCTTCATCACTATATATCTTGGGGAATACTTATTTCACCAAACCCATCTTAAATAATGGTGGCAAAATGGGCCCAAGCCCGTGGGCTGACCTGTGATATAGGTGAGTTTGGGCTTAATTTTCTCAAGCTCGTTTAAACACAGGCCGAATTGGCCTGCTCCGTTTAGCCCGTGGGCTGGAGCCGGCAAAATCTTCTTTTTGTATTAGAGACAATTATAAAAAATATAATGTATAGCAATTTTGATACAAAATTTTCTTACATCACACATTCTAATCATACCTACAATTAAGGTTAATTAATTTAATTTTATTTTGAATATTTTTCTTATATAAATTTATTCATATTAGGTATGACATATATAATTAATGATCATTTTCTATTTTTAAAAACATTGATGATTAGTCAAAGATTTTTTTTTATCCCAATTATAGATTTATATTCACATATATAATAGAGAAAAAAAATGTATAGTATAAAATTAAAATTTATAAAAAAATAGTGATTGGCCCACTAGCCTAGTCGTTTGATGGGTATGGACTAGGGGTTTCCCAGACTGCCAAAAAAATGGGTCAGCTCACTTCGTCTAGTTTAAGGAGTGGCCAATCATGGAACCGACCCGTTTGATAGTACTAATCTTATATCATGTATCTAAGACTATTGCCCACTCATAATCTAATACTTTTCAAACATTTGAATCATTTTTCCAACCAATAATTTTCCACAGATATGCTATTTGTTCAACTCAATTCTAATATTGCAAATAATGAGAAAAAACACATTTATTGTGGGATAATTACTTCTTGAAAATATTTCTATAGCATTATAAAATATGAGAAGATGATCACATATTTCTTGTGCCACCCTCTAATCATCCTCAATTAGCAAACAAGTACAAAAACACTTCCTATGTTTCACCCTAAAAGACACATTTGTGTATAGTAAAGTAGTAGAAAGCATAAAAAAGGTTGAATTCCATCTAATTTTGCTATCCAAAACTAACTTCTTGGTATATGGAGTACCTATTTGACGTGCAGCATGCTCAAATTTTTGTTCTCTCTGAATGATGTAGTAAAAAATATGACACTTTTACATGTTCTCAATCTCCTCATATATCATAGATAATCCATCTTGAACTATCAAGTTGTAAACAGAACACCTCATATGGAATAGCTTCCTATGTAAAATGAGTAAATTAATTTGAAGCCTACCTAGAAAATCCTTAATGATGGCATTATTAGTAGAGCAGTTATTAGGAGTAAGTGAAGATAACTTTCTATCAATGTTCCAATCAAATAGACTTTCCTCGAGACTTTCATAAGCATCTCACTTGTGTGAGGAATCCACACATGTGCAAACCTATTTTAAGAGCAATAAGAAAAGCTATAAAATAAACTGTAATTATTGTATAAACTTTATTAGAAAAAGTTAATCTACAAAAAAAACATATAAAGTTATATAAAATAGCATAGCTTAGAAGCATATGTTGTAAGACTCTCAACATTATAGAATTTTAAGAAATATTTTCTCAAAGTATTTCTTGAAATAAGTGTAAACAAATTAAGGTTCAAGACCCTTGCAAAATTTTCTAGAAGTATATCGATAAATTATGGACAAAGGGTATTTGCATAGCATTACGCTTGTCAAACTAAATTCCTCCTTGAGACCTCTTGGTTAAAGTGATAAGTTGTCATGGTTGTTATTATTGGTGATGTTTCACTTTCCTTTTCCACTAGCAAATATTGTTTAAAGTCGCAATTCGTTCTCCTGTTACATGAGTTGAAATGACCGGTCAAATGTCTTGTTCCAACTTTAGCTCCAGTAGTAAGTAGAGAATTGCAATAAATGCATTTAGCTTTTGGTTTACCATCAACCGTCTTTTGCTTAAAATGATTCCATGTCTTTGGATAGTGACTGTCAGGGGAACCGGGTATGGCTGGAGGCACGGAAGCCGTCGGCACCAGTCTTGAACCACAGAATGCTGCTCGCCGAACTGTGACGGTAGCCAAAGCAACTAGGCAGAACGGCCGTTTGGCCTTGTACATGTGCCTAAGGGCCAAATCAGTTACAAAGGATGCTGGTCAAACCATACTTAATACTCGACTGTTACAAACAGTAGTCATAACTAAAGGAGGAAATGGTGGCATAAACTATGAGAAACGGTTCATAACGGCTGCAATAACTAAGGGGACCGTTACAACAGTTACAATCATTAAAAGGAGGACATAATTGCTGAAATTATGGGACACTAACAATATAGTTTGCTTCTATAAATAAGAGCTTTCAAGCTCATTGTAGGACTTTCTATCGATCGAACTATCTATCAATTCAGACATCATTGTTGATGATTGTAATAGCATAGGCTATTCTCATACATTCGGCTTTCCTTTGCATAGTGCTTGGAACGCTTGGGCTTAGCAATGCTAGTGTAGTGTCAGGTTGTTATGATTAATAGGTTTAGCAACTCGAGTGTCGTGCTGGGTTGTTAAGAGTGCTGGTGTTGTGCCGGCCATTTACCTTGTACTTTGTTTTTACTCAATAAGCATAAAACGTGGAACTTTCACACCAAAAAGTATCTCTTCTATACTTTTTTCCAATTCTGCTACACTTTGCCCCAAGACTTACCGAGTTGGTGCCTTGACCGCGAGCCTCCGTGTATCTTAAGAGAGAACGTGCCGCGCAGCCGCTGCAGGTACCCTGATAATTGGTGCTTTCATTGAGAGAAGGTTTGCTTTCTCAAGTGACCTTGCTCGTTTTGTTTTGATGGCTGCCTCAGAATATCAAGTCGGTGAGGAAAACTCACGCTCCACTCGGTTTCGCGTCGATCGTTAGGAAAGGAATCATACTCATCTCTTGAGCTGAATTGACCAAGTAACATACGGAATCAAAGGTATGCAGGCTAACTTCAATAAATTATTTAGCTTGCTTGAGAACCGAGGTGCTGGTACATCAAGCAGACTTGCTCCCAAATCATGTGTGCAGTCCCAAGTTTTGGGTAGAAATTCTTGCCCCATTGATGAAGAGAACGGTAGATCACTTCGTTCCAGAATCCAAATCAGTCCGAAACTGGATATTCAAATGAGGTCAAACCCACTATATGATGATTACGAATGTTGGACAGACGATGAGACGGGGTTTGAATTATTTAAAACCAAGGGTGATGAGCATAAGCCCAAGAAAGAAGATGCAGAGGCTGAACAAGCCTTGAATTCCCTCAACGGTGCACCAAGACCCTCCACCATACTACAAAAGGAGGTAGTAGCTGAAACGAAAGTTGTAACGCTAAACGATGAGGGTGTATCTCATAACTTCAGCAATGCCAAAGATTTGCAGAAAGTGAAGCAGAGCATCAGTCCCGTAGTTCTGTTTAACGTTAAAGTGGCAAACGGCCCCAAGTTGCTTTGCATACCAATGGTTCGTGATGTGGAAATGGCAATGCAAGAGGTGAAGGTAAAAATCTCATTACATGTGTTAAAGTTGGCAGGTTTAAACATTGTTTTCAGCATCCTCTATCAAGAGAAATAGAGTTATATAAAAGAGAATATAAAACTAAACATCATGAGTTATTAAGTCTCTTATATAACTTTATTTCTCTTGATGAGTTTTCTCATTTACTGTATAGATTTATAGTTTATTATTTTTTAAAATAATAAAAGTTATTATTTAACAACGTCATAAGATTGAGAGAGAAGATTGGGGGGCGGGGGGGGGGGGATTTGAGGATGGTGAATAGGATCCAAACTTATTACTATGTTGCAGTGACCTCAATGTAGGGGCAGAGCCAAGATTTATCTATATTAGGGAAGAGATTTTTCCCCCCTTTTCTCAATAGGTCTTGATTTCTTTTTTTACCCCTTTTAAAGGGAGGTCTCGATTATTTTATTCTAGTTTTTCAAAAAAAAAAAACAATTTAAACCAACCTGGGCCACAAAGTTTATGAGAGTAAAATCAATCGAAATCAAAACTAAAGTGGTCCAAAATGAAATTTAAAAATAAAAATAAAGATCACATCAACCAAGACACTAGGTTCAACAAAGAGCTAATAGTAATGTGTTTGAAAATAAAGTCCCAATATCAAAATTAAAGAAGATATGGTACCTCAACTAAGCTAACCATTTAATGAGCCTTATGTCTCTTGCGCACAGAATGGTAGCTTTCTTAGCCTTCGCTATGTTTGCAGTTTATAAATATGTTATACCACTTCGTTAAAGAGTCCAAAATTTTATAACTTATAATTCATGAAGATCGGGTGGACCAACATATTTTTCTTATTTTAAGAGTTGAACTTTGCAAAGTGGCCTAAGATTAAAAGACAATATGTTCGCGGCAATCGAGGAGTCCGGTTATTGCACGTACGGTTTCTTCACACGTGCAATACAAAATCTGATTCGCTGCAAAAATTTATAAATTTTAGAAAAAAAAATATTTGAAGAACAAAAAATATAATCAAATTTGATTCGCACGTCCAGCAAAAAGGATGTGTAGGATCATATCCACAGCCGCAATCAAGATAGTCAGAAGGGTCGAGGCCTTTGAATGATTTTCTGTAGCTAAAAAAGAAAGAAAGTAATAATATTATTCATTATGATGTTATTACTTTCAATGACACCATTTCAAATGAATCATTGAAGCTAATAACTACAAGAAAATGTCTTATTACTGTGGTTCAATGTTCAAACCTAGGTGATCAATAATACATTTTGGTTTGGCATCATTTCCTCAATGGTGCCAAATTAAAAAGCATTAATGGCCTAAAAAACCAGGACATTTAGTCTAGTTTTGGAAATATAAGGCCATACTTGATAAAGATCCCAATACAAGGTTTGGATGCTTTATCAAATATAATTGCCTATCTGTATAAAGCACCCAAATTTGATCAAAGAAGTTATAATAGGACTTTTGTTCAGATTGCCATTGCCAAAAATTCTTGCCGGATAAATCCTTACTCCAAAGCATTGTATTTGGGCCACAACAGTGCCCGTGCTGGCAATTGATTGTCACTAGTATATCATATAGTGCACTTGATACTCTATTTCTATTATATATGGTAGAAACCTTTTCTTTTTTTTTCAGGAAAAAATATGGCATAACTTATTCATCAAAAAAAGTAATATATAAGGTACAACATATGAATAATAATGTCCATTGGTACCAGATATAAAGAATGCATAATAAAATGTATTATAACCACTACAATAACTATTATGACTATTCTGACTATCGATACAACTCATTATTGTTATGCAGTAGCCAAAAGTAAAAGAGAAAACAAACGTTTTACTAGCATTTGGAACATGATTAAATTGTTTTGGACATGATAATGACAAGCAGAGTTACTAGATTTAATGAATTTTTATTAGATACAGCGAACCATTTAATCGTTTTGCCTCTCAAAAAATTTACTTCTCTCTCCCCTCCCTCATTTTCTCTCAAGTTTTCTTTACTAGAACACTATTCTTCACCTAATTGGAAGCTGATTTGAAGAATTTTTTCAATGGATCTATTATTAAAGGACAGTAATCAACGTTATTTATTTAAATTTGAAATTAATTTCAGCAAACTAATTAGAGTTGAATTAAGCAAAAAAAAAATTATCTTTTAATTTCTCTCTGCCAAGCTTTGTGGTCTTTGTGGCGAAGCTCCAACAAGAGCTTCTCCAAGCACCAGCAAAGCTTTTCTCATTTTCTGGTTCTGGTAAAGTTGAAGTCTTGATGATAGGATTTAAAGGCATGCCCAGAAGGGCATCATCTTGGTCATTTGTCAAGTTCCCTTGCCAAACTTCAAAAGACATATATGGACACCAATTTGCATCGGCAGATACAGGAATGTCAAATACTACATACAGTAGGACTACAACCCACGAATGTCAAATGCAGAGGAATCGCATCTCATCCCTATTATGCATGCAGTGCTTGGTGGGAGATAAGGTAGATAATTGAGATGCCTTAGGGATTAAGTTGATTTTGTCCTTTGTTTAATGCTCAATAATTTATTGCCTTGTCGTGGTGCTTAGGAGCCGCATCTGTTTAACTTTTTAAATATTAGGTTTTGGAGAAAATTCGAATCAATATATACCTTCATGCAGTAAACGTGGTGCTCTCTTCGTCCTATTGATTTGTAAAAGTCAAGCTTCTCAGCCGCAGATTTATTGGATTAAACGGTTATACCAACTTCATTGAATAATTTCTTATCACTGTTTAGCAAATGATAATAAATACTATCGATATAATATTATTTGATTATTTACCTCGTCCCTCCAAACTTATGTACTATTTGAGATGGTAATGAATGCACTAAAAATTTTGGCCATGCTAATTAAATATTTCGTTTTGTCTTTTTGTGAATATGTGGGATCTGATTTCGAGAAAGATAATTGTCGAAGATATGGAGTCCCCACCACAATGGCTCACGTTTTTATCAGTTCCTTGCTCGTTTTTCTGCTCATGCTTTGAAAATCTTCTCTGAGGTTATTATATAAAGGAGTTCTTGGCCGATCCCAATTCCACGGAGCTAGAAAGAAAATCAAGAACATTTTCTAGGCATTGGTTGTTCTTCTCCCTCAAGGGCTTCCCTAGTCTGGGCATGTGGTTGGGTCGATCAGGGTCATCGAAATTACTTGCCTAAAGGTCAGAGGAGCCCCTGAAGGAGAAAGAACAGGTCATGTCTTGCCTGCTTTTGGGCCAGCTGCTTCACCCTAGTCTTCTTCAAGTTCCTGCAAAAATAGAATACTGATGGATTTCATTGCTCGCTCTCCCTCAAGGGCTTCCAACTTGCCTCTTGAAGAGAGCTAAGATTGAAGCCTTTGGGTGAGAGTGGATAATGCTAGCCATGCTTAATTCGCTTCGTCTCACTTGGAAGACACCAACGCCTTCTCCACCATAACAATGCTGATATGAAGTTTCTGATCAGTTTCTTGAGTAAGCAGAACTGTTAAACAATATTTCAATTCAGTACTGTTCGTAGATATATATATATATACACACACACACACACATAGGATACATATATTTGCTTCACAAGTTGTATTGAACACACAGCAATCGTCCAACTCTCAGCTATGCTCGAGCTTTAAATAAAGTTAAACGCATTATGTGCTTATATTTATAAGTTGATAATCACGTGTTGCACTCTTCTAAAGTGATATTGTTAAAGTTCTCTAATTAAGACAGGTATTTTCCAAACTAACTATGCTTTAAGTTACTTATTGATTTCCCGTTTGAAAGAATCCTTTGCTAGTCCTCTACTACTAAGTACTTATTCTGAAGCCACGTTCTTGCCAAACTTTTTCTCTGGTTCGCAAAGTGCAGGCGCTGCCGAACAAGTTGTACCATATCCTTAATTACTAGGATTAATGACAAACACTATTCATTTTGCGAAATATATGTCTTGTTGATTGAATCGAAGCCATGCCATTATTGCCATTTCACTCTCCTTGAAGAGTTATGCACGATCTTAAGATTCAACAACTTTCTCTCTCTAAAATATATTCAAGACTTAATCAAAAATTTTTTGACTTAAACAACTAATGTCTCTAGAATTCTTTTGAAAATTACTTCCAATGGAAGCTATTAGACTATACTATAAATTATTAAATAATGTAAACCAACATAACAAAGTCGGTGAAGGAGTAGTATAATAGGCTAGTGGGGTTTATGTAAAGCGTGCAAGTGAGAGGCACTATGAGTGAATTAAAAAAAAGTGTAAAAAGAAGAGTGAAAGCTACTGTATTTTGTGAAGCAAAAAATTGAGAGATGAAATACATTATAATTATAAATGTTAAGTGTTTTGAAAGTGAAAATTTTAGAAATGTAATTAAATTCTTGGTTAAAAGTTTCTATTCACTATTTGTGCTATTTAAATTCTTTGCACGGCCAAGAGAACAAGGAAGGTTCGGAAATACAAGTTGCAGACAAATCTTTAAACTTCTTTATCTTTTTTTCTTTGAAATTCCTTTTTTATTTTTGTCATCAAATATTTTTCTTAACCTTTCATCTTTTCTGTATTCTTTTTCAACTTTCCCCATTTATATTTCTTCAAATAAGTTGTCATATATGGGCTTATCTTGGAGCTTTTCCATGGCCTTGAAAAAGCTCCTTAAGGAGCTTTGTTATGCTCTAGCGAAGCTCTGATTTTTTTTCCTTTTTTTTAGGATAGGAAATAAATCGAGTCGCCAGTATTTAACGTATTCATACATAACAAATTTTTACAAAGTGGTGACAAAACATATAACTTGTATAAATCAATCTATTATTCAAGTCGATTCGATCTATTCGTTCGTTATTCGATTCGATCTATTCGTTCGTTATTCAATAGTAGAAATTTCTAAAACACCTCTAACAAAGGACAAAGAGTCAATTCGGAAAAAAACTTTTTGTCCACATCTTTCAAACATAAATGTATCTTATTGAAAAGAAAATAACTTGTATCAATATCTCAATTTCAATTCAAACATGGGTTAGATTCAACGCTCTTGATTTACAAAAAACGCTCTTGATTTACTAAACAGAAAAAATTTACTCAAAGCTTTTGATTTTTGTTAGCAGTAATCTTTCACCCAATGTAGCTAAAAAATATTGCAATTTCAGTGAAAATGGTAATTTCATTGCATTAATTTGATAACTACACATGCAAGTTTTCTACAATAACTAACTCTCAATCTTAAATTAAATTAAGAGATTTGCTACCGAAAAAAAAAATTAAAGATTTGTTACTTTAAAAAAATTTAAGACATTTGCGAAGGTCAGACAATTTTAAGGAACAGAGGAGTCCAAGAGAATTTTGTAAATGGAGAATCTTTGGTTTTTCTCGACGTTCAAAATTTGGAAAATTTAGTTAACCCGCTAAAAAATTGTTGCAGTTAGCTACTAACTATGAAGAAATGCTGAAACGAATAAATAAATGGAGAACAGCAGCTAAAAATGTAACAGCCTAATTACAAAAGAAATAAATGAACAAACTAATTCTTAACTCTCAAGTCAAATTGTAGTTTTTAATCCTAGAAAATTTCACATAGAATTTGCATACTTATGAATCATTCAGGATTCCTGTTCCCCCGAACCAACTAAAATTGGACTCCTTACATAATGGTGGCCATCTGACCACAGCAACTCCCCGAATTCATAAGATGCTCGATGCCCATTCTAGCTTCCAGAGTCAACTTAAAGCTCCTCTCCTCACTAGTTTCTGCGAAAGTTAGGATTTCTGGCTCCACAGTAATGGAAACTCCTGCAGGTTGGCGAAGACGGGCAGCGTAGGTCGAAGGAGTGCCCACGTTCTTCAGTTTTCGGGTCACCGTAACTTTGCCCGGAAGATTGCTAACGGAGATAGAGGGATAGTTGAAGCTGTGGATGCTAGAATCATCAGGACATTCATGTGGTCCGCCGGAGAATTGACGAATCCAGGACTGATTATAGCCAATAGCACAAAGAAAGTTCAGCTGGTCCTCAACGGTTAAGTCGTAGACCAATCCAGGATCCATGGCGCGGTTAGGCCTAATGTGGCCAGCACCATAACCAAATGGTGTTGTCTTGTTAGATGTTTGATCACGCATTGGATGCACAGTGTTGTCTCTGGTTCGTGCTGCACAGGTCGGGGTATTATCAAGTTAGGATCTCTAAAACCATTAGGTAAATGAATTTCTATGTACATCAACTTTAGGGCTCGCAGGAATTATATACCCACCAGTAGTCATTATTGCAGATCGAATGGCAGCCGGACTCCAGTCGGGGTGGAGACTCTTAAGTAGTCCAACCACACCAGAAACGTGAGGGCAAGACATCGAAGTCCCTGATTCTAAGTTGAAAGGAGTCCGCCTTTTGTCGAAGTCTAAACCCGTTGGGCTTACATCTTCAGCATAGGAAGCTAAAATACTGACTCCAGGAGCAGTAATATCAGGCTGATATCCAAAAGAGAAATAAAAAACCAAAAGAAAAAAATGTTAGTAAACTAGTTTAATAAGAAAAGAAAACAGATGTGGAAAATATCTGTGGATCCCTTCCTCACCTTGAGAACATCCAGAGTAACACTATTTGGACCCCTGGAGGAGAAAGAAGCCACCAATGGAGAAGGCTTTTGGTTAAATTTCGAGACCGGGGGTGCGATGTACCCCATTGGATTGCTGTTCAGATGAGATAAGATATCTAGTAGTGAGATTTGAGAATCTATAAACTAAATATTACGAGTTTTCGGGGTATTTAGCCGAAGATTAAAGGGAAATGGAGGGAATTACCTAGTCGAGTTCATGTATTTGAATAGTGAAAGTGAATCCTCGTGACTAATGTGTATTGCTGGAAGGAAATGAGCATCGGCATTGAGAGAATAACCGCTGGCCTGATCATTGCATAGAATCATGCCAATGGCGCCGGCCTCAAAAGCCACGAGGCCTTTCCCAACTCTTGTCCCGCCCCCTCGGAGACAAACCAATATTGTTCCTTTCACTTTCTTCGGGTCTAGACTGTCTGGGCTACAAAGCGTCCTGCATTTAAAAGTAGAGAATGCAAAATTTTAGCAAACCAGTCCCCGGGGCTAATTCTTCTCGATGAAGCTTATTTGAAATCCTTATGACAGAATATATTGTTCATACGCATCAGGCTCAGATGAATTGGCACTTTTTGCATGTCCAGCATAGAGAAGGGGATATTGTTTTATCTCCGCTATTGGTTTGGAAAGACTTTCACCCTGGAACCAAGTAAAGCAAGATTGTCAGAAGTACATTCTTCTAAAACTGTCAGTGTGTGTACTTTCATTGCTATGCAACAAGTAAAGGTCTGCCGAGAGTCCATACACCATATAACATATAGATACTTCATTAGTGTACACAGTACAATGAATAATGTAATAAGTATCAAAATTCCTATCTACACCATAAAATGTTCTTATACTCTAGAAAATATATCTCAGAAATATCAACTTCATTTGTCGTTCTTATATAGATTAAGAATTCAGTAAAATTTATAAGATTCAAAATAAAAAGACTGACTTACTTTTTTCTTACTAATAAAATATATAATACTTCATCTGTCCTAATCTATTTGACCTTCATACTATATTGGGACGTCCCAATATAACTGACACATTCATAAAAGGAAATTTATTTTTGTTTTTTATGCTATCATCAACTACTAACTCCACTATATATTAGTTTTATACATTTAGATTTGACATAAAGTATCTGTTAATCCATATATTTCTTACTTTTTATTATATTATATTACTGTTATAATACAATTTAAACTTTTATAAAATAGTCGCAAATAATTGTTTTAAGAAACTACTGAAAAGAAATAAGAACCTGGATCTTTTGTCCATTTTGCAGTTCAAGAGTAGACTTGTATTTCCGATCCATGGTGCTGGCTCCCACAGTGATAATCCATGGGGCTACATTGGACACAGATCCAGGAGCTGGTCCGTCGTTTCCGGCAGAGGCAACGACGACTATGTTCTTCTTCAAGGCGTGAAAAGCTCCGATTGCAATAGCGTCATAGTAGTAAGTAACCGGCGGTCCTCCGAGAGACAATGAAATCACATCGACACCTTCGTCAATTGCAACATCGAAGGCTTTCATGATATCGGCATCAAAGCAACCATCAGGCCAGCATACTTTGTAGGCAGCCACTCGGGCTCTCGGCGAACCACCTTTTGCTGTTCCATTTCCCAGACCGAAAATACTTGCTCCGGGGACAAAGTTACCGCCGGCTGTCGATAACGTGTGAGTCCCATGTCCTTCATGGTCGCGTGCTGTGAACATATTCTTGGCGAGGGTTACATTCTTTGCTGAAAGATAACCTCTGTTGAAGTACCTAGCTCCGATTAGCTTCCTGCAAAATTTGACAGGGAAATAAATTGATATAGGGAGTGCCAAAAGACCAAAAGAGCTTTGGCAAACGGAATAGCACTTAATTAAGATTTAAGAATAGATAGAAAGAAATTTTGACATACAAGTTCTGAATCATTTTCACTTTGTCGTTGCATAATTTAATGCCTTTTCGCCTATTGCGTAAGAATGAAGAGTTGTCGTAACAATTAAATTATTAAAATATAATACATTTTATATCCTTAATGAATAAAAAGAGATAGAAAGAAAGAACATAAATGAGATTAAAAATTGATAAATAGAAAATATATAATAAATATTCTTTGAATATCCAATATTTTAATTAGAAGAAATAAGGCAAAAAGGCATGTCTTTTTTTTTTTTTGAGAAAACAAAGTATATTCTATTAAGTAGGAAAATGCCTCGTGTTATATTTCTGTTTTTGTATGTATGTGTGAATTTATTCTAATTCAATAACTCTTCATGACAGCATTAGAACTGAATTTTTTTCCTATGCCTCGAGAAAAGATAGAGAGTTTTATTTCATATTCGAAACAATAGCATTGTAAATTACATGAGAAATTAATTCTATTCATACATTGAATCGGTAGTTTTTTTTTTCTTGGGTACTTATTGAATTGATAGGTTGACAAGGCATATTTAGCCAGGGTATGGGGAGGCAAGTTCGCCAAACCATTCGCATAGTGAGGTGTGTCCTATAAACAAAAATAATTTTTAAAATTTAAAATGAAAAATGGTAAAATTAGTCCCTAAATTATTTTGTTCATCTTAACTTAGTTCTAAACCTTTTTATTCTGATTTTTTAATTCTAAAATATTTTTTTAAATAATGGTTTCTATATTTTCTCACAAAAGTAAGAGAGACCCAAAAAGAGGAAAAAGAAAACCTCCGAGTTTTAATCCAACTACAACCTTAGATGTTGCTAGTCATCAACAACCAAAGATAATTGATGGAAAGAAAACATCTAGAAAACAAAATTGGAAATACCTATTGCAACGGACGCTTTCGTTGTGTGCACAAATCCATTCCACTTTGAAGGAATAGGACCATATCCATGGCCGTTGAAGCTTTTTGATTCAGGCCAAACACCTGTGAAATTATGCTTCCAATTAAGGATCACCAGTTGGAGGTCGAGTTCGATTAAGAACTAATTAAGATGATCATAAATTAAAGGATAATTCAACCTGTATCAAAATTGGCTATGATTACGTCTTCGCCGAATTTAGCCTTCTTCCAGAGAGAAGAAGGGTGAATCACTCCGTCCCTTTCTAGACCGAGGAAATCCCATGAATGTGTTGTGTGTAGTTTTCTGAGTTTGTTTGGGAAAATGGAGACCACATCCGGATGCTCTACATTTATCACCAAAAAAAAAATGTGAATCACTGTGGTGGTAATATATTCTGCAACACCAAAAATCTATGAAAAATGGCAAAACAATTCCAGCATAACCTATATATGCTATTATGATGCACGACAAAGAAAAAAAAAGAAAAAAAATGATTAATGAGGCCTTCCACATAATATAGATTTTTTTATATACTTAAAAAAATAAGTGATAAATGTGAATCGAATCTGGACTGAGTTAATATCTAAGGTAAGTAAAATCATTTTCGCATATATTTAGAACTTCGTGACATCATGGAATCAGGAAACTTGAGAAATTCCCTTACGGATCATGACATATGAAGAAAACAAAAAAGGCATGAAAGATATGACTATATCGTACTTGAAATGCTTGCTGCCTCTTCTTCTTCAAGAATTGCAGCAAAACCATTAATATGTCTATTGTAAGAGTAAAAAATAGCATCTTTGGCCTTCTTTTTGCTGCAAAAACAAATACATTTATATAGTAGTAATTCTTTAGCAAAGAAATCATATTTTATAAGAAATATATTCTACAAAACCCAAAAAAACATTATTTTCCCATTGATTACCTTTCCAAGACGGAGCCAAGCAACTCCACATGAGAATTCGTCACTCGACGGAGATCAACAGAAGTAACCTCGGAGCCATGCGAATGTCCTCCCAAGTACACAATGTAAGACTATTTCACAAACGCCAAAAAAAATTAAAATAAAAAGATTCCATCGACAAGATTACCTTTAAAAAAAAAAAGACAATCATTTTACATACCTTTTTATCTGCTGAAACATGCTTTTGGAAGACAACGAAAAGTACAAGAGTGAAAACAAGTTTAGTGAACAACATTTTTAACTCTCTGGTAGAGAAAGAAGGAATGCTTCTGTTATTAGTTATTTATACATATCCCAATTAGGGTGGAAGAGAGATTTTTGGAGGGATGATTTTTTTGGGAGGGATTTTGAAAAAAGGAATATATCGATATTTTTTTTAAAACCATATAGGATAGCTTTTGATAAGTCATTTTTTATAGTGGGGCTCATCATATCAATTATTTTCAAAAGTAAAAATAGGTTTTTCCCATATCGAAATTAAAAGATTTTCCTTGCATGACTTCCGCTGGTTGTTGGTAGGATTATCAGTAGGAGATTCATCAGACTTGGTCGCATACAACAATATTGGATATGGTTGGATTCTTTTTAAGTATTCATAAGAGCCCCCATCAAAAGAAACCGAAAAGAAAAGAAAATAATTACTATCCCACGACAGCAATTTTTTTTAATCATGATTATCCACAAGATTTTTTTTTATATCTATCTAAGGTGTTAACTAAAAAAAAAATTATTTCTACTGTTTAGATAATTGGATAACTCAGGATGGTAAGACTCTTCTAATTCCCACTTTGAACCAATGTAGCTAAGCACTATCCTTAATTTTCTTCAAAATTTTATAAACCCGGCCAAAGATGAGCTGAAATGGTATCAATCTTGATAAATAAGGCTTGAAATCTTTTACGCTACGTTTGGTACAGTCGAATGAAATGTCTTTGACCTAAAATCTTTCTTCACCTGGAATAGGTTTGGAATCTTCCTTCCATTACTTTATTTGGAAGAAAAATTTAGAATGGAATGACAATTCATTTTCTGTGTTTGGTAAATTATTATTCAATATCATAACAAATGAAATTGCACAAGAAATGACTTAAATACTCTACTAGTATAGTGTCAATAAAACCAAATTATACTCAACAAAAAAAAAGGCTAAATTAGATTTTCATCTATAAAATCTCATTTAAATAAAATTTACACTAAAATTTTCAAAACATCAAATATTTTAAATATTGAAGTATAATTTAGTCATAAAAGACAACTTTCATTTTAGATCAAAGTAAAAGAAGTGCTACTAATAAAAATAAAAAATTCAATATAAGTTGTGTTTTTTCTTAATCAAATGTTATAAAGTTATAATAGTCAAAAGAATTTTTTTAGATTTTCTTCTTCTCCTATAAAGGCCTTTCCTTAAGTTTTTGTATAGAAAGGCTTTTTTCCCAATTCTTCCCTGGAATCAATTTTCTAATTTTCCTATAGAAAGACCTTTCATACTTACAATTTTCATACCAAACAATAGAATAGAATGATTACTTTGGGAATGGAATGAGTAGTTGAAAAAAGTCATTCAATTCTATTCTTGTGTAACAAATGTACTATTAGTATACTCTTTGCTATATTATTTATTATACCATATATGACTGTATCATTGGATCAAGAAGAACTAATAAATTTGAAATGCAATTTGATTGGTGTGCTAGACAATACACTAAAGAGTGTACTAGAATATTCAAAACCGATAAATAATCTTCAAGTAATGAGTATTTGCAATAATTTTGTTTCAGAATTAATTAAATGTTATCGCAAAATTTGAATTATTTTATAAGGCCCTGTTTTCGATTGCTAAAACTTTTTTTAAGCAGCTAAAAAATAAATACTTTTAAAAATTTTTACTTAAAATTAAAATTAAAATTTTTATTTTTAATAATTCAATAAGAAAAAGTTGTTTTAAAAAGTATTTCCATGATAACTTTTCAAAAATAACTTTTTTAAATTATTTAAACTAAAATTAAAAGTGAATAAACAATTGAAAACAGTTCAAAAATAATTTTTAGCTTAAAAAAAGTTATAAGTAGTTTATTTTAAACAATTAAAAATATGCTATAATATTTGTATTCCCAATTTGAAAGGATAACCACTCAGTTCATCACTAATATTAATTTATGTGACTAATAAAAAGAAAAAGCATGAAATGACTTATATTTTAAAATGGAAGGGTATATGCCCAAGAAAAAGAAAGAAAAGCAAAATAGCGAAGCAGAAAGGAAATGTTTTCTCCTATTATTTTCACCATGATTTTTGGGATAATCGTAGAGTGAGATTAGCAACGGATATACGATAAGAACTGGCCATGTTGCCAGGGCACGTTTCCTCCTGCAAAAGCAATTTTTGCTCTAATGACACATACGTCCTTGCTAATTAAAAACCAACTTCTTTCAATTAGTCCTCATTTTCTTTCCAATCTTCTCTCTTCTCCCCATATCTATCAAATACACCCAATTGTCTGTTTCTCCCTCCTCAGGATCATGTTCAGGGCAAGAAACCTCAGTAGAATTTGTAAAAGAAATTAAACTCTTGACTTTAAACTAAAAACAAAGGAAAACATTTATTTGCTTGGGAGATTACCATCAACAAGGTCTTTATTTCATTTCTATACTTTCTGAAGAACTCAGAATGAAGAAATGATTATGGAAAGATTAGAGATTCTTGAAACATTTTGCATTTCGTGAGGAAGGGAAGAGATGAACTATATTAGAAATCTTGACTGCTAGGTTTAATTGCTTCAAGATTGTTGGAGGGAAGTCAAGAGAAAAGAAGAATATGGTGGGAAATAGAGGTTTTCAAAAATATTCAAACCACACTAATTCACACTAATATTGTGGTTTTATTTTTAATTGGTTTGATTATAGTTTGGATTATTTTCAAACCTCAAAATTGGTGCGGGTTGAAGAATTACAATTGTATTTTGATCTTGATGGTATCTAGATTACCTTAGTCCAACTAATCCAGCGTGGGAGTCGGGAGGGAACCCTCTAGTTCTATGACATATAGCTGACTAGAGTATTAAGTGTCTCCAAGGTGACTTGAATACGTGACCTACTACTTAGTAAGTCAGGTGAAGTAGCACAAGTGGGATGGCCAACTTAGCTAAACCCTCTTATCCGACATTTGTATTTCAATAATATTTACTGATGTCCTAATTTTTCAACAGTAGATTTTTTAGAGTCATTTTGCTTGAGATTAAAACCAAGTATGTTTAAATGAAACATTAATTTATAAAATTTTCATGTAAAATAACTTGAAATGTTCAAAAGCATTCATTTTTTCCCTTAAAGTTTCACCGCATGAAACTTTGAATCTTGTAACTATTTTGTTTGATACAATTTTAAATTTATGGTGAATATCAATTCATATGTTTCTCACTGCAAAATCACAGCAAACCAGACCAAACTGCACTTCATGATTTGAGGTTTTTAATTATTTTGTGTGGTTTTAAATTTTTTCAAACTGCAACTTGTGATGCGGTTTAAAAACTAGACAAAATCGCACCACCTTGCACTATGAACGCCCTTAGTGGGAAAGGCAATGAGAGGAAAGGAGATAGAAGATTACGAAAGGACTAGAGAGGGGGGAGAGGATAGAGAAGGAGAGAAGCTAGGTTGTAGGTGAGAGATTACGTGGAGGAGAGAGAAAATAAGAGGATGAAGATTTGTTTGATTGGAATTTGGAAAGGACAATTGTGTCATTAGAGCGAAAATACTAGCATTTGGAAAACTGCTCTGGCAGTATCTCCGCGTAATGGTAATTGGTAAAGAGATAACTAGAAAACTTCACCTATTTAATCCCTGTACTATTTACATTTGATCAAGTATCTAATATTTTTATCTTACCATTAAAAATTTTTAAAAAATTTACGTATGGTATAAAAAATTTCTGTTACCATATCCACAGCGGTTTTTTATTAAAGTTTAAAATGTGCATTGCACGTAATAATTTAGTAAGGGTAAATTAGGTATTTAATAAATTTTTATTTATTCTTTATTTTTTCTCTTTTCCTATATTTTTTAAAATTCTCCATTGCTTTCTTTCTTCCCTACTTGGTTAGAGCAACCCCATTGTGGCTACCGCCGCACCAAACATTTTTCTTCAGTGGTCACCACCATGGTAGATTCCATCACAATTTTTCCTTTTCTATAATTCTTTCCCTTTCTTTTCTTGCTCTTCTTCTACCTTGAATAAAACCTTAGGAACAGTTGTCGCTTCCATGGCGACTGTTGTTGCCGACATTTCTGTGGCCATAGTTGTTGCCAACATTTTCTGCCAGTTGCTGATTGCAGCCATTCTTCTTTGAAAGTCATGAAAACAATTCCAATTCCTGTTATCATACAAAATCCAAATCCAACCACAAAAACATCTTTTGATAAATTTTTCAAAATCAAAAACCCATTTTAGTGTTTCCCTAATTCATTCTAACTTCTAAAAAGACCAACTTCATATATAAAAGCCTCAATCAACTACATCCATCAGCCAAATCAAAAGACAATTTAGAATCATACTCAAAAGAGAGAGAATCCAAAAGAAGATAATGTGTTTATTCTTTGTTTCTTGTACGGAAGTCATAAAAACAATTTCCACCACCCTTAGATGACCACTCTTCTTTCCCTTCTAAAACTGTTCTCCCCATTCCACCTACTCGCTTCACCTCGACTCATTCTTCCAAAGCCTGCTCCTCTTTGATCCCAAACCTCTACCTCCCAAACCCAGAAAAGAAAAATCAAAATCTTCCCGCATTCAGAGTATGTTGTTCTAGATCCAAATAAAGTGGCGATGTAGATTTATCATGGCAGCAAAATAATTTGTTTTAGTCATGGCAGTAACGACAACGGGGATGAGAGGGTATGGCTTCAGACTAGAGAAGAAAGGAAAAATAAATTTAAAACAATAGAGGAAAATGAAGGAAAAAAAAGAATATAGAATAAAGAAAATATATTAAATGTCAAAATTACCCTTACTAATAATATCATGTGCAAGGCACATGTTTAATTTTGATAGGAAACTACCGTGGAGATAGTGATAGGGATTTTTTATGCTACACATAAATTATTCAAGAATTCTTAATGGTAAGATAAAAATATCAGAAACTCACTTGGCCGAAGATAAATAGTAAAGGGATTAAATAGGCGAAGTTTTAGATAATTGTCCTATAAACCATAATCACATACTAACACACAATTTGAAATGTAAAAAGGAGAATTCTATTATGAAATTAATGTATATAATATGGATGTTCATATTCCTTCTTTGAAGAGAACTTAATTTCTAGATTGTTAATCTTATGTGGTGTCATCTCTCTTAATTTATAAAGTTTTATTCTTTCTCAAATCTTGTAAACTCTTGTACTATATATTAGCATATAAATAGAGACTGTATGAGTTAAAATTTATAAGATATTGCAATTTCGATTACTTGTTTCTCTCTTGTTCTCCCTGTTTTCATCTTTCTTTATTGGACATGTTATGCTCTCAAGTTCATATCAAATTCAAACTGATCGACTCTTATTCAACAAAAACTCTACCATTAATTAAGTATAATTTTAAAAAGTACATCATCTTTTTTGTTTTTAAAAAGCACAGTTAAAAGAATTTATTTAATTTTATTTAAGTAGCCGCTTAATGGAAGAAAAAAATATGGAGCCTTTTCTAAACTACTCGTCCATTTCAAATATAAAGCATTTTGGTATTTGTATAGATTAAGGAAGAAAAAATGAGTATTTTTTTAATTTATCTTTAATTATATTTAATTTATTATCTACTAATATAAGAGAGAATGTGAGAATCTAATTATAGGTGAGGATAATTCTAAAAAAATATTTAAAATTTATAATCAATCCCCATCCTGACCAGCAGGGAAATTATAATCTCCACCTCGAGTCCAGTCACCAAACCCTAAGTGGGGAATTAGGATTAAATTTTCCAATGAGCCAACTGGGAAATTAGGAATAGAAATGCTTCATCATCCAGGTTGTCATTAAAATTAAAAAAATAATAATAATTTTGCCACTGAAAAATAAATATTAAATAAAATCATACAAATTAAAATAGTACTAGTTTGTTCAAACACAACATGTCCAATAAAAATATATAAATTAAAATAATTCTCAAACACAGCATGTTTCTAAAAAATACTAATTGTCAAACTGCAACCAAATTACAATATACCTAAACAACAATAAATTTGAGTAGACACTATTGCATGATGAAGATCGTCGAATCCAATCATCATTCAACATTAATTGTACAACTCTAGGACCTCTGAAAAATCAAAATTGTTAATAATATGTCATGTTATGTCTTTTCAAAATAGAAAATACTAATTAAAAAATAAAAATATATATAATTAAAGGTAAATTTTAGAATATTTACTATCATATCATCTACATCCATATCTACTAAAGTAAAGCCAAATTCCCCATCCTTAGGAGAAGAGCTAGTAAAATTATTATTTCTAATTAGAATATAAAAATAACTAAATTGAAATTGAAAAAATAATGTTTATGATATTTACCTTTAATGTTGGATGCCAACTAATTTTGGCCACACATCAGCACTTCAAGTAAATTAGTGCGAAGCCTATTATGATGTGGATTCACAATCCTCCCTCTAGTGCTAAATGCACACTCTGAAGCAACTGTAGAGACCACCAAAATAGAAAAATATCCCTATCAATCATTTGAAGAATAGAATATTTTGATTCATTTGTCTTTCACCAAGCTGAAATATCAAAATCTTGATTTCTTGGCAAAACAAGTTCCTCTAAATATCTATCAAGCTCTGACTTCTCATGCAAAGTACTCGCTTGAATTGTCATGAAATCATCAAATCTAGTAAGATTATCTTCCATACACGAATATGACTGCTTTGCCAATTTAGAAAACTTAGAGGACAAGGAACGAATCTTCCTGCTTCATTGTTTTTCATTTCCTGACTTGTATTCATAAATAAATCAACACAAGATTTCATAACTTTCTCAATCTTCATAGGAGCTTCATCACTATATATCTTGGGGAATACTTATTTCACCAAACCCATCTTAAATAATGGTGGCAAAATGGGCCCAAGCCCGTGGGCTGACCTGTGATATAGGTGGGTTTGGGCTTAATTTTCTCAAGCTCGTTTAAACACAGGCCGAATTGGCCTGCTCCGTTTAGCCCGTGGGCTGGAGCCGGCAAAATCTTCTTTTTGTATTAGAGACAATTATAAAAAATATAATGTATAGCAATTTTGATACAAAATTTTCTTACATCACACATTCTAATCATACCTACAATTAAGGTTAATTAATTCAATTTTATTTTGAATATTTTTCTTATATAAATTTATTCATATTAGGTATGACATATATAATTAATGATCATTTTCTATTTTAAAAACATTGATGATTAGTCAAAGATTTTTTTTATCCCAATTATAGATTTATATTCACATATATAATAGAGAGAAAAAAATGTATAGTATAAAATTAAAATTTATAAAAAATAGTGATTGGCCCACTAGCCTAGTGCTGACGGGTATGGACTAGGGGTTTCCCAGACTGCCAAAAAATGGGTCAGCTCACTTCGTCTAGTTTAAGGAGTGGCCAATCATGGAACCGACCCGTTTGATAGTACTAATCTTATATCATGTATCTAAGACTATTGCCCACTCATAATCTAATACTTTTCAAACATTTGAATCATTTTTCCAACCAATAATTTTCCACAGATATGCTATTTGTTCAACTCAATTCTAATATTGCAAATAATGAGAAAAAACACATTTATTGTGGGATAATTACTTCTTGAAAATATTTCTATAGCATTATAAAATATGAGAAGATGATCACATATTTCTTGTGCCACCCTCTAATCATCCTCAATTAGCAAACAAGTACAAAAACACTTCCTATGTTTCACCCTAAAAGACACATTTGTGTATAGTAAAGTAGTAGAAAGCATAAAAAAGGTTGAATTCCATCTAATTTTGCTATCCAAAACTAACTTCTTGGTATATGGAGTACCTATTTGACGTGCAGCATGCTCAAATTTTTGTTCTCTCTGAATGATGTAGTAAAAAATATGACACTTTTACATGTTCTCAATCTCCTCATATATCATAGATAATCCATCTTGAACTATCAAGTTGTAAACAGAACACCTCATATGGAATAGCTTCCTATGTAAAATGAGTAAATTAATTTGAAGCCTACCTAGAAAATCCTTAATGATGGCATTATTAGTAGAGCAGTTATTAGGAGTAAGTGAAGATAACTTTCTATCAATGTTCCAATCAAATAGACTTTCCTCGAGACTTTCATAAGCATCTCACTTGTGTGAGGAATCCACACATGTGCAAACCTATTTTAAGAGCAATAAGAAAAGCTATAAAATAAACTGTAATTATTGTATAAACTTTATTAGAAAAAAGTTAATCTACAAAAAAAAACATATAAAGTTATATAAAATAGCATAGCTTAGAAGCATATGTTGTAAGACTCTCAACATTATAGAATTTTAAGAAATATTTTCTCAAAGTATTTCTTGAAATAAGTGTAAACAAATTAAGGTTCAAGACCCTTGCAAAATTTTCTAGAAGTATATCGATAAATTATGGACAAAGGGTATTTGCATAGCATTACGCTTGTCAAACTAAATTCCTCCTTGAGACCTCTTGGTTAAAGTGATAAGTTGTCATGGTTGTTATTATTGGTGATGTTTCACTTTCCTTTTCCACTAGCAAATATTGTTTAAAGTCGCAATTGTTCTCCCTGTTACATGAGTTGAAATGACCGGGTCAAATGTCTTGTTCCAACTTTAGCTCCAGTGAGTAAGTAGAGAATTGCAATAAATGCATTCAGCTTTTGGTTTACCATCAACCGTCTTTTGCTTAAAATGATTCCATGTCTTTGGATAGTGATCGTCAGAGGGAACCGGTATGGCTGGAGGCACGGAAGCCGTCGGCACCAGTCTTGAACCACAGAATGCTGCTCGCCGAACTGTGACGGTAGCCAAAGCAACTAGGCAGAACGGCCGTTTGGCCTTGTACATGTGCCTAAGGGCCAAATCAGTTACAAAGGATGCTGGTCAAACCATACTTAATACTCGACTGTTACAAACAGTAGTCATAACTAAAGGAGGAAATGGTGGCATAAACTATGAGAAACGGTTCATAACGGCTGCAATAACTAAGGGGACCGTTACAACAGTTACAATCATTAAAAGGAGGACATAATTGCTGAAAGTATGGGACACTAACAATATAGTTTGCTTCTATAAATAAGAGCTTTCAAGCTCATTGTAGGACTTTCTATCGATCGAACTATCTATCAATTCAGACATCATTGTTGATGATTGTAATAGCATAGGCTATTCTCATACATTCGGCTTTCCTTTGCATAGTGCTTGGAACGCTTGGGCTTAGCAATGCTAGTGTAGTGTCAGGTTGTTATGATTAATAGGTTTAGCAACTCGAGTGTCGTGCTGGGTTGTTAAGAGTGCTGGTGTTGTGCCGGCCATTTACCTTGTACTTTGTTTTTACTCAATAAGCATAAAACGTGGAACTTTCACACCAAAAAGTATCTCTTCTATACTTTTTTCCAATTCTGCTACACTTTGCCCCAAGACTTACCGAGTTGGTGCCTTGACCGCGAGCCTCCGTGTATCTTAAGAGAGAACGTGCCGCGCAGCCGCTGCAGGTACCCTGATAATTGGTGCTTTCATTGAGAGAAGGTTTGCTTTCTCAAGTGACCTTGCTCGTTTTGTTTTGATGGCTGCCTCAGAATATCAAGTCGGTGAGGAAAACTCACGCTCCACTCTGGGTTTCGCGTCGATCGTTAGGAAAGGAATCATACTCATCTCTTGAGCTGAATTGACCAAGTAACATACGGAATCAAAGGTATGCAGGCTAACTTCAATAAATTATTTAGCTTGCTTGAGAACCGAGGTGCTGGTACATCAAGCAGACTTGCTCCCAAATCATGTGTGCAGTCCCAAGTTTTGGGTAGAAATTCTTGCCCCATTGATGAAGAGAACGGTAGATCACTTCGTTCCAGAATCCAAATCAGTCCGAAACTGGATATTCAAATGAGGTCAAACCCACTATATGATGATTACGAATGTTGGACAGACGATGAGACGGGGTTTGAATTATTTAAAACCAAGGGTGATGAGCATAAGCCCAAGAAAGAAGATGCAGAGGCTGAACAAGCCTTGAATTCCCTCAACGGTGCACCAAGACCCTCCACCATACTACAAAAGGAGGTAGTAGCTGAAACGAAAGTTGTAACGCTAAACGATGAGGGTGTATCTCATAACTTCAGCAATGCCAAAGATTTGCAGAAAGTGAAGCAGAGCATCAGTCCCGTAGTTCTGTTTAACGTTAAAGTGGCAAACGGCCCCAAGTTGCTTTGCATACCAATGGTTCGTGATGTGGAAATGGCAATGCAAGAGGTGAAGGTAAAAATCTCATTACATGTGTTAAAGTTGGCAGGTTTAAACATTGTTTTCAGCAATGTCTGGCTGAAGGAAGGTGGCAAGATCAATTTTGACAATGCTATGTCCAAGAACTTCAATTGTAATGGGAAAGAGTACACTTGGCAAGCCCCCAACTTAAATGAACCAAAACCGTGCAAACTTAATAGCCTAGAAAAGACGGACCAGGCCGATGATATGCAAATGCTGGCCAAATCAGCAAAGGTGTCCCAATGCTGGAGACGTAAACTGAAGAAACTAGCTAATTGGAAAGACCCTGACAAATTCAAATTGACCAGCCCCAAATATGTTAACCTTGAGGACAAGGTAATACTTGAAGAACGGAGAATTGTCAGGGAACCGGGTATGGCTGGACGCACGGAAGCCATCGGCACTAGTCTTGAACCACAGAATGCTGCTCACTGAACTGTGAGGGTAGCCAAAGCAACTGGGCAGAACGGCCGTTTGGCCTTGTACATGTGCCTAAGGGCCAAATCAGTTACAAAGGATGCTGATCAAACTATACTTAATACTAGACTGTTACAAACAGTAGTCATAACTAAAGGAGAAAATGGTGACATAAACCATGAGAAACGGTTCATAACGGCTGCAATAACTAAGGGGACCGTTACAACAGTTACAATCATTAAAAGGAGGACATAATTGCAGAAATTATGGGACACTAACACTAACAATATATCTTGTACTTTGTTTTTACTCAATAAACATAAAACGTGGAACTTCCACACCAAAAAGTATTTCTTCTATACTTTGTCCCAATTCTGCTACACTTTGCCTCATGACTTGCCGAGTTGGTGCCTTGACCGCGAGCCTCCGTGTAGCCTAAGGGAGAACGTGCCGCGCAACCGCTGCCGGTACCCTGATAGTGCATTCCCTTTAGTCCAACACCACTTTCTTTTTTTTCTTTCTGAGATTCTCCAACATCGTTAGGAATAGGACTTTCATCAATCGGTGTAACCATTTGTAAATGAACAACATCCACTTGGCTGCTACAATCACGAGGATTTGAGATTTCTTCTGCCATGGAGTTGAATTATGGTTGATTTGGTCTTGTGGAACTTGAAATAAAGATTAATATAAATTAGCAATAAAATCATAACTCAAAAAAATATTAAAAATTAATATAAATTCGTACATCTAAGGAGTACTTTACAGAAAGAGAAATTAGCCATTTTTGCCCTCGAAATATTTATGCTTTGCCACTTTTATCCAAATTCCTTTTCTTTGACTACTTATACCACTAAATTGTTTTCTAACAACCAAAAATGTGCTAGTACGGTGGTTTGCGATAGCTTGAGACTGTGGCTGATGGTGCTATCTCAAGCCATCGTAAGCCCCAGCACTAGGACATTTTTGGCTACTCAAAAATAGGTTAGTGGTATAAGTAGTCCAAGAAAAAGAATTTCAGCAAGATTTGCAACACGTAAATAGTTTGAGGGCAAAAATGGCTAATTTCTCTTATATAAATTACAAGAAAATTTTATACTTAAATTTATTTAAGATGACAGTATTCCATTTTTAAAATATAAAGTTCTTCATCAGAATGTAAGTACATGAATAACAGTGTAGAAATATATTATTTCAGAGAACAAAAATTATGTAATGATAGTGATTAAGTTGTTTATCTTTGAGTTGTAAAGATTGATCTTTCCTTTCAAGGGTACTTTTTCTACTTATTTAACCAAATAGCAACTTCATTTAAGTTAATAACCCCAAAAAAAGAAAAAACATCATATAAGTTTTCAAATATCATCATACTGATGCTAACTCCTTCAGCATCATACCAAGAGTAAGCCTTATTCTAAATCACTTTGGCATTTAGCGTACTTTTCTTTTGCCGTAATGTAGTTCTTGCACAATATTGATGGCCAAAGCTACTGGAAGGACTCCTAAATACCATGAAAAACTAGTTAAGAATTATAATTTAAGCTAATTACAGTCCTAAATTTAATTTTCTTTTCACATTAATTTTATTCATTTTATGCATCATATCCTATTCAAAATATGGATTACCATGACTTGTTTAGTTGCTCTATTCTGTGAAAGACAAATTGAGTTTAAACATATTCACACTTCTTATATCTACTTAAATTTTTCTTAGTAAAGCATTTAAGGATTGCCATGAATCATGGAAAGCAATTGTATTAGATGAGTTTCAGGACACAAGTCCAATATAATATGGTGTTTTGTGGCTTTTTACATCTCATAAACAAATAACTATGATTGGTGTTTAGGATAATTAAATCATAGAGATGAATTTGTTTCAGAAGATGGTGAACCAGTGGCTCAAAAAATCTGAGACAACTGAAAATCAACAAATTTATTTAACAAAAGTAAGTGTAAGGCAATATGATTTTGAGAATGTTGAAAATTTAAATATTTTAGATTGTTCAACAAAAAAATGCAAGTTTTAAATCGCTGACATCCTATAACCTTAGTTTAGCAGACTTCATTACCACCCGATAAGTATTCATATTGTTGACCCAAGGTTACAAACTCTCAATTTTGATGACCAACAAAACATATTTAATTAATTTAATAAATTTTACTAAGTGGTTTTAGAAAAAATCTTGAAGAAATAATCATGTTCAAGTCACCCAATGCAAGGTTCAAGACTAAATTTTTTGTTTTTAGTTAAGTCTTAAATTCTTGTTTTAAGAATTGTTGCAGAGATAATGTGAATTTTATGTGTCTTACGCCAATCAAAATTCTCTTCTCAAAATATTTTTTTTGAAAAGTGCATTTGGTAGATCTTCAAAACTTTGTAACACAAAAAGCATTTTTTGTGTCTATTTCATGAATGAAACCTTTGGTCCAAAGTCAAACAAGCTATGTCTTTTATTGTACTTGTGAAAAAGGACATCTACCTAAAATATTTGTAGACTTTTTCACGAATTACCCAATTGGAAAGATTGAATTTTGATTTTGTGAAAAGGAGAATTACCCTTCACATGGGAATGATCGGTTGGAAAATTGGCCTTGTGGAAAGGAGTTTTACCCAAAAGTTTTCTACACTTTCACATGGGCAATGATAGTTGCAGACCTTGGCCTTGTAAAATGAAACAAGAAAGAAAGGCTCCATCTTCACATAGACTTGACAAAATGAGCACTCTATCTTTGCAAAAAGTGACAGTTCACACAAGAACCAAAGTCAGATTTCTTCTTGGAACTTCAAGTTGGCAAAAGAGATATCTTTTCACACTATCTCTCTCATTATTTCATAGGCTTTGTATATACTTTATATATGTAAACTTTACCACAAAAACATTTCAAGAGATGAGAGTTTTTCAAGAGTAGAGAGCACAAAGCTAAAAACAAAGAGAAAGACTCATCCGGGTAGCAAAGAAGAAATTCTGCAAAGTGTGAGATGATATTGGAAGCAAGTGAAAGCTTCTATATTTTCATCTTCATCTCTTCACGGTTCACAAGTACCCATTGTATACCATCAAGACCAAGCAGATTCTTGGGTGGAAAATAGTTGCTGGATTTATTGAAAACAAGCGGTGATATTGTTGCTAGATCTATATGTAAACTAGTATGTACAACTTGAGAGTTTCTCGGTGTAATATACTTAGGGTTATATGGTTTGATCTCTACTGTTAAATAAATTGTGTTTAGTGAAAGTACTTGAGATGAGATTATCGAGGAGTGGATATAGGAATGTTGCTAAACTAGTATAAAAATCCTTGGTGTTTCTTTCATTTCTTGCTTTACTTAGCTTTCATTGTTTACCTGTCTTATCTTCACTCACTTTGTATTTGGAAAACACATTTTGTGTAAGAATGATAAAGTTCATAGCACACTCTTCTCACAGTGGAAAGACGAGTTGCAACTGTTGTTCTGACAATATCACAAAATTTGTCTTTTAAAATGTCTATTGGAACAATTAGCCTAATAACTTTTTCAAGCTATTTTTAAACATGCAAAGCCCTTATAGGATACTCAAGCTAATCTTACCCTATAATGGATTTCAACTTTTGTTCTATCAGCTAGCTAGTAGCACTTTAATTTTTTTACTTTTAATTACACTTTAAATAGGTCAAATTTTAATAAAGTCAAACCCCCTTCTTGGACATTATTTGGGACCTACAATTGGTATCCGATCTTGTCTCTTGTAGCCAAAAGGTTTAACAACCTAGAGAGGATCCATGGCTGGTACGTCTGGGCTTACTGGTTTTGGTTTACTCGAAGGACATTCTATTTCTCGTCCACCACTCTTTAGTGGCTCAAGCTATTCCTACTAGAAAAATAGAATAAGAAATTTTATACCATCCACAAATATTGAATGTTGAAAGGTCATTGTAAATGGTCCTATCATTCCAACAAATATTGTTAAGGATGTGAAAGTTGTAAAACCAGAATATGAATATTTTGAAGTTGACTGGAGAAACATCCAAATTAATGCCAAAGCTTTGAATATTCTTCACTATGCACTTGATGTAAATGAATACAACAAATTTTCTACTTGTAAATCTACGAAAGAAGTGTGGGACAAACTTGAGGTTACCTATGAAGGAACCAATCAAGTTAAAGAGTAAAAAATCAACATGTTGTGGATAGACTACGAAATGTTCTCTATAAAATATGATAAGACTGTGTCTGAAATGAACAATAGGTTCACTGACATTGTGAACTCATTGAAAACTCTGGGCAAAGAGTTAACTGAGGAAGAAATGGTCAAAAAATTTCTCAAATCCCCGACTGAAAAATGGGAAGCTAAAGTCACAGTTTTGTATGAAGATAGGAATCTAACTAGATATGGACATGATGAACTCATTGGATCTCTTTTGACACATGAGATGATGATGACTCATGGAAAAAGCTCCACCAATGAGAGAAAGAAAAGAGGAGGCATTGTCTTGAAAGTTTCATCTAGTGACAATGAAACATCCAATGAAATAGAGGATGAGGAGATAGATCTACTAGCTCAAAAGTTCAGAAGATTCTACAAAAAGAATGGCAAGAACCTGAAAAGATGCTGAAAAAGGATCTTCCCGCAAAGCCTAAATCTCAACCAAAGAAAGAATGAATAGACGTGGTATGCTATGAATGCAAGAAGCCTGGACACATTAAGCCAAACTACCCCAAGATAAAGAAAAAAGGAAAGAACGAGACAAAGAAAGCCATGATAGCTAGTACTGGAGTGATAGTGACGATTCTAACTCCTAAAATAGTGAATGTTGCAAATCTATGTTTGATGACAGAAGAAGATGATGAATGTAGCAACAACAAGGCAAAACCAAATATGAGGTATACTTTTCTAACTCTATAGGTTATGAGGAACTTGAAGATGCTTACAATAAACTTTACAAAGAGTACAAAAATCTCACAAAGAAATATGTGCAACTCAAGAAAGATTTCAAGTCATTAAAATCTGAAAAATAGTTGCTACAAACAAAATGCTTTGAATCTAGCTTGTCTAAAATTACTCAAGCTAGTACACCTAGTTCTTCTGAAAATATTTTTGGTTTGTTTCTTGGTCAAACTTGGGAAGAATTAGATGAAGAATTTTCTGAATTGAAAATTTTGAGAAAAGAACTTGTCATTGCAAATGATTTGAATACTAAATTTTTGAAAGAAAGTGACACTTTACAAAAGGAAGTGGATTCTTTGACAAAAGATTTGACAAAGCTTACAAAGGGAAAAGAAAATCTCGATTTGCTTCTTGGAAGTCTAAGTATTTTTGAAAAATGAGCATTAGGATATGATCCTTCATTCTCTCAGAGAAAATATGTACCTCATGTTATAAAGGCAACATCCTCTAGTCACTCACACATAATTTTCTTTACTTGTGGTCGTGAAGGACATAAAGCTAACTTCAGCGGAAGAAAGAAATATTGAGTTAAAATGATCTGGGTGCCAAAAGGATCTCAAGCTAATGCACCAGTTAACCAAAAAGGACCCAATTCGATTTGGGTACTAAAAAGATGTTTTGCAGGTGTGCCTCAAGACTAAGCTAGTCAAAAAATGAATGGTACATAGTGGATGCTCTAGGCACATGACCGGTGACCAAAAGAAGTTCACCCAACTAGAACTGAAGGAAGCTAGAACTATTAGCTTTGGTGACAACAACAAAGGTAAAATCATAAGAACTGGTAAAGTTGGAACTGATCCTTGTATTGAAGATGTCTCTTTGGTGAATGGCTTCGAATATAATATGTTGAATGTGATTCAATTATGTGAAAAGAATATGAAAGTCATCTTTGAACATTCTTGTTGTAAAGTTGTGAGAATGCATGATAATAGTATGGTCTTTACTAGCAAAAGAGTTAAAAATGTTTATATGTTTGATGCAAACTATTTGGACAGCTTGAATGGTATCTACCTAGCTTCACTGACTGATGACAATTGGTTGTGGCGTAGAAGACAAGGTCAGCTAGCACGTATCTAATCTCAAAACTTTCAAAGAAAGATCTTGTCGATGGCTTCCTAAACTAAAATTTGAAAAAAATAGCTTATGTGATGCATGTCAACTTGAAAAACAAACCAGATCTTCATTTAAGTCCAAGGAATTATCTCTACCTCTAGACCACTTGAACTTCTTGATTTTGATTTGTTTGGTCTGACTACTCCATCCACTCTATGTGGTAAATCTTATATGTTTGTTATTGTCGATGATTGTTCTAAATTTACTTGGACCCTCTTCCTAACTCGAAAGGATGAAGCATTTAATCAGTTTGTTAATCTATGCAAGAAAATTCAAAATCAGAAAGCATACTATGTGACTGCAATTAGGAGTGATCATGGTAAAGAATTTGAGAACAAGCTATTTGAGGACTTCTGCAATGAAAAGGGCATCAGTCATAATTCTCAGCACCAAGAACTTCACAGTAAAATGGAGTAGTAGAGAGGAAAAATAGGATACTTCAAGAGATGGCAAGGACTATGCTAAGTGAAAGTGGACTGCCAAAATACTTATGGGTTGAAGCTATGAATAAAGCTTGTTACATTTTGAACAGAGCACTTGTGAGATCAATATTGAAAAAGACACCAAATGAGCTATGGAAAGGAAGAAACCCAACATTGGGTACTTCAAAATTTTTGGTTTCAAGTGCTTCATTTTAAATGACAAGAAAGACAACTTGAAAAAATATGATGCAAAGACTAATGAAGGAATCTTCCTTGGATACTCATATCGAAGCAAAGCTTATAGAGTCTTCAACCAAAGGGCACTTGTTGTGGAAGAATTAATTCATGTTTCCTTAAGTGAAGGTAGCTCAAGCACACCCAATGAGGAGAAATGTGAGCTACTTTCTAACGAAAATAGAAATGATCGAAATAAAAAGAATAGAGAAATTAGCAATGAACCTCAAGTAAAATATGGTAAGCTGAAATATGTTGAAAAAAAATGAGTCAAGCTAATGATATTGAAGCTAATCCTGGTGAAGAGCTAATTTCTCAAGCTAATTTGGAGAATCTACCTAAAGGACTGAGATTTCACAAGTACCATGCTAAGGAAAATCGTTTGGCTGAACCATCTGAGAAAATCATCACAAGAGGCCAACTCAAAAAGATGGTTGGAAATGTTGCTTTTTTCTCTCAAATTGAGCCTAAAAAGTATGAGGAAGCATAAGAAAATGAAATTTGGATGTTGGCCATACAGGAAGAGCTAAATCAGTTTGAAAGGAATAATGTTTGGAAATTAGTTCCAAGGCCCAAAAATCAATCTATCATAGGCATAAAATGGGTGTTCAGAAACAAGCTTGATGAGAATGGGAATGTTGTCAGAAATAAGGCAAGGTTAGTTGCTCAAGGTTACAACCAGAGGAAGGTATAGATTTCGATGAAACCTTTGCTCCTATTGCTAGGCTAGAAGCAATTAGAATGTTGTGTGCATTTGCATTTTTTAAAAACTTTTTGTTATATCAAATGGATGTTAAAAAAGAAGTTTATGTTGAGCAGTCACCTGGTTTTGAAATGTGTGAAAACTCAATCATGTTTTCAAGCTAATTAAAGTTTGTATGGTCTAAAACAAGCTCCTCGAGCTTGGTATGAAAGACTTAACAAGTTTTTACTAGAAAATGATTTTTCAAGAGGAAAGGTGAATAAAACTTTGTTTACCAAGAGAGATTCCAAGGAACTTCTTATTGTTCAAGTGTTGTCACAAAAAATTGGAATGTTCAGGTACAAAAACATTCCAATTTTTTGTAACAACACGAGTGTAATTAACCTCACCAAAAATCCTGTACAACACTCTACGAATAAGAACATTGAGATTAGGTATCACTTTATCAAAAACATGTTGAGTCTAGAACGATTGAGCTAATTTTTTGTCTACTGACAAATAGCTCGCTAATATTTTTACAAAAACTTTGAGCCAAGAATCCTTTTGCAAAATTTGTATGGAACTTGGTTTGATGAGTCTTAAGGGTAGATCAGTTTCTAAACTCATTCATTTTGTGCATTGCTACATATTTTTGCATATTTTCTCTTATATATCACTTTTGCATCTATCATGAAAAATATTTTTGTGTTGTCAATTCCCTTGAATTCTAAGTAGTTACCTATAAAGTATTGAACATTGCTAAACTTGAAGTTTTAGTTGTTGAAATATTAGTCATTATCTTGTGGATTTCTGAGCAATTATTTTGCTAGATACTGCCTTTCATATTGTCTAGACAACTCTTGTTTGTAAAGGTACTCTCAATGACTCAGGAAAGTATTCTCACTTTGACCTATAGTTCATGGGTAACCAGGGGAGATAGAGATAAAAGATCATAATATGACAAAAGAGGTAACTGACAATTGGATTTCAAATAAATCCTTCCATCTTTCTCTCTCTCTCTCTCTCTCTCTCTCTCTCTCTCCATCTCGGTCAGATAACCATGTCTTTGGTCATTTTATATTTCACCATTAATCATCTACTTCCCCCTATTTTGGAAAGTTTCTCTTTCTCTCTATATGTCAATTGCTCCTCATAGAAGACCTCTTATCTTCCTTGTGATGTTTATTCACTCATATTCTTCCTACAAAACCAAAGACTCTATCCTTCTACTCAAGGAATCATTTCTTGTGGTCTCTAAGAAATGGGTTGCCTTATGGAATGATATAAGTTTTGTTGTTTTTCTTGAATCTGGAGTTGGAATTTGAGGTTTGCAGAGTTATGATTGAGGAAAGTAAAAGAAGATAAAGAAGACATTAAGGAATATAAAGGTGAAAAGTGTGAGAAGGAAAAAGAATTTGAGGGTGAATTTGAAGACAAGAAAGATTATCAAGCTAGTGAGAAAAAAGATGAATATGAAATGGTGATGATGATGACAGAAAAACATAAATAAAAGAAATAGGGTTGGAAAGGTCTGAATTTGAAGATGACTGCTATAAAAATTTAAAGGAAGAGGCTATTGAGGAAGAAAAGAAAATTAGTGTGATAAAGGATAAAAAGAGAAAGAAGATGAATGATGAAGCTAAATCTGAAACAATTAAAGGAGGCCAAATGAAGAGAAAACGATAGGAAATATGCCAGTAACTGATGTTGAAAAGGTTGAAGCTAAAAGAGTTAACAAAGTTAGCTCAAACATTGGAGTGATAAGAAAACTGGCAAAGGATATGAAACAGGCTAATTTATTATTCAAGCTATGTCAAGATGAGCTAAAAACATGAGAGCTCAGGAAGCAAAGTTGAAGTAGGTGAAACCACTTAAGCTACTCAGAGGGATTATGAGGATTGTTGGAAAAAACTTGTTAAGACAGTAGAATTTTAACTATATATATATATATATATATATATATATATATATATATATATATATATATATATATATATATATATATATATATATATATATATATATATATATATATATATAGGGAAGAAGAGGGGCTTAAATAGATTGTGATGGAGTTGCAAAAATAGAGAAGAAAAAATAAATAAGGAGGTTCAAACTCAAGTTAGAGCTAGACCAACTGAAACTATAACTGATCGTCAGTCTAGCCTAGAAGGTAATCCCAAATATGATGCTATTCTCATTTCTTTCCAAATTCAGACCATTTCAAGGTTGATAGTTGATCCTAACTTAGATTCTTCAACTTCTACATCTTATGCTACTGTACCTATTCTTACTAACGGGTCATTCTTTGTTCCAATCATCATTCCACCTCTCCAAATTATTCCCCTAATCCTTCCTCAAGGTTTTTGTTGCAATAATGACTACTCAAGCTATATCTGTTCAAGCTGCTACATTTTGCACTTCAACTGGGTTTGCTCAGTTTCTCGAAGTCTAACTATTGGGAACTTCTTAGTTTATTATGATACTTTATCTTTAATCGGGCTGGTGTTCATGAACAATGTTCTAACTTTCTATTTTCTAAAGATTTATTTTGTGAGAGTACCCATCTTTTAGTTGTTTATTTTTTTGAATTCCTCTTTGATGTATGACAAAAAGGGGGAGAAGTATTGGTAGCGTTTGCTTGCTTTGAACTGATTACTTATCTTGTTATTCTGAGTATCTATTCTTGTTCTGGTTGATAGTTCTTGACTTATACTCGATACCAGAAATTTTGCTTGATGTATCAAGCTAATCCTTTTGTCATGGCAGCTTTCTAGTTGTCAAGTGTCAAGCTACTATTACCCTTGAAATTATCAAAACTTATCGTGCTAAATTTTCTTACTTGTCAAGCTAATCCCTTGTCTATCAAAGTTCTGACATGATAGATATCTTGATTACTACTGATTTAAGTTAGAAGTGTTCATAACTAGTGGTATGCATGGATTCGGGGGGGAGCTAAAAATCTCTTGTCAAAAGCAATTAAAAGATTTTCCATTTGGCACATCTATTATTTCATTTTTGCACACATAGCATTTTGCATGATTAAGAGACTCAACGTTCTCATTATTCTGATATCTTGCAGTTTTTATACATATTAAACAAGTTTTGTCATTCATCAAAAAGGGAAAGAATGTTGACTTAAGATTACAACCTTTCAATTTTGATGACCAACAAAACATGTTTAATTAATCTAATAGAATTTTCTAAGTGGTTTTAGAACAAATCTTGAAAAAATGATCATGTTCAAGTTACCCAATGCATGGCCAAAGACAAGATTTTTTTTGTTTTCAGTTAAGTCTTACATTCTTGTGTTAAGAATTGTGAGAGAGATAATGTGAACTTTATGTGTCTTATTCCAATCAAAATTTTCTTCTCAAAATAATTTTTTTTGATAAGTGCATTTGATAGATCTTCAAAACTTTGGAACAAAAGAAGCATTTTTGTGTCTATTTCATGAAGGAGAACCTTTGGTCCAAAGTTAAACAAGATATGTCTTTTCTTGTACTTGTGAAAAAGGATATTTACCCAAAATATTTCTGGACTTTTTCACAGGTAATGACCAATTAGAAAGCTTGAATTGTGATCTTGTGAAAAGGAGAATTACCCTTCACATGGGAATTACCGGTTGGAAGATTGGCCTTTTGGAAAGGAGTTTTACCCACAAGTTTTCTACACTTTCACATAGTTAATGATGGTTGGAGACCTTGGTCTTGTAAAAAGAAATTTTAACAAGAAAGAAAGGGTGCATCTTCATATGGGCTTGAAAAAATGAACACTCTATCTTTACAAAAAGTGACGGTTCACACAAAAACCAAAATCAGATTTCTTCTTGGAACTTCAAGTTCGCAAAAGAGACATCTTTGCACACCATCTCTCTCATCATATCATAGGCTTTGTCTATCTTTTATATATGTAAACTTCAGCACAATTAACATTTCACAGGATGAGAGTTTCTCAAGAGTAGAGAGCATAAAGCTAAAAACAAAGAGAGAAACTCATCCAGGCAGCAAAGAAGAAATTATGCAGAGTGTGAGCTGATATTAAAAGCAAGTGAAAGCTTCTATCTTTTCATCTGCATCTCTTCACAGTTCACAAGTACCCATTGTAAAGTTGTGCCACCAAGACTAAGGAAATTCTTGGGTGGAAAATAGTTGATAGATCTATTGAAAACTAATGGCGATAGAGTTACTAAATCTATATGTAAAACTAGTGTGTACAGCTTGAGAGTTTCTTGGGTGTAAGATATTTAGGGTTTTATGGTTTGATCTCTACTGTTAAAGAGATTGTGTTTAGTGAAAATACTTGAGATGAGATTCTCAATGAGTGAATGTAGGCATGTTGTCGAACCACTATAAATGTCCTCGAATCAAAAAATCACGTCAAAGTAATGGTTTTTTTCACACTCATCTTTATGAAGCCCTGAATGTTATATTTCTTATCGTAAAAGAATTATTTATTCTTGAAAAAAAACTTAAAAGAAAGGTACAACCACCGAAGAAGATGGTTGTTTATTAAAAGTTCCTTTTGATTGGATATATTGATGGCTACAAATTTTCAAACCTATAAGTATGCAAAATCTTATTATGTTTAGAATTGCTTCAAAATAGAAATTGTATAAAAAATATATTCTCTTTTCTTATGTATCAAATGTGCTCCTGCAGTAGCAATATTGATAAAAGATCTCAAAATTATTAATCTCATATCATATTTCTTGAAGTGAATACAATTAGAATTTATATTTATTTATTAAATAAATTTTGGTCATAGCTATAATTATGATAAAGATAATCCTTATAATCATAAGGACGACAATAGTAACTTATTAAATTCTTAAACTATAGATTCTCACTAGAAGTTGAGAAAATAATGAGAAGGAAAAGAGAAAAATATAATCTCTACACTATTCAATGCGGTATGAAAGAACTTTGTTGCATACCTGTTGTATGTCAAACAAATTTTGCATCTGTATTAAGTATCAATTGGGAAAAGAGATATAAAAGTGGTGAGATAAATTTAACCTTTCCACAGTACATGACTGATAATTGATTATGTTACTCAATGTTGATTATAGTTAATGTTGCCATAATACATATATGAATGTAGCCAATTTCTTTGAATATTTATAAAAAATAACTTGGCATATTTTATTTGTGATAGAAATTGTAATTATATATATATATATATATATATATATATATATATATATATATATATATATCAATTCTAGCATTATTATGTTGCTTTGGTTTATCTTGGATTCAAGAATGACAAAGATGAAATATAATGTATCAATTATGTGAGAAATAAAAGTTAAAAGAGTATAAATAGTAGTGTAAAGCTCCAAAAGAGCTAATTGACTAAAAAATCTAAAAGAGCTAACTGATTAAAAGCTTTAGAAGAACTAGTGACCTAAGGTCGCATGTCCATTATGTAATGCATTATTCTTCACAAAATCTCATGAAATTTTGTTTAAAGTTTTAATAATCTTCTTTAATATTAATATTGAGATAGTGGATGAAGAAATATTGATGTCTATGCATTACTACTATTGTTATATGAAGGAAATTTATATTAGAGAAACTAACATTTCTCTCTTTGGACTTATATTGTACCGAACTATATGTAACTGATATGCATTATTGTGTAAACCTGAAATTTACTCTAATTTAGAAAATATTATTAGTTGGCATGACCTGTCGAACTATCCCAAATCAATAAAGAACAAAATTTTCACTAGAAACATATAAAATATTCTTTGTATTTCCTAATTCAATGAATTCTTTTATGCTACTTGCTTTTAAGGTAAATTGGGTTTGAATATGTTTTTGGGAAGAATAGTTGATACATCGATATCATAGTCACATATAATGTTGACTTATTTTGCAGTACTTTCGTAATGAACTCATATTTAAAATTCTCCTATTTATGCATTTTGTCATGATAATATAGGTGCTCTTTTATGTTTATTGAAACATAAGTGCTTTAAATTGATTAATATGAATTATTTTGTACGAATCTGCACTTGGTTCATATTTTGCCAACATAATATTATACTTCTCTTTTGGTTCTTGGACATGTCAAATCCTTTTTTGTTCAAAAACAAAATATAAGTTCCATAATTAATGATTCTAAAGTATGAACTGGCTAACTTTTTGGTTTTGGAAATAAAATTCTCAGAAGAAAATGTATTATATGATTAAGTATTCCTCTTGAAGAGTCTGAAAAGGCAAGTAGTTAGTAAAAGTAAGAATTATAATCAATGGTTACAAGTCTAATAAATTGAATATGCATAAAAAAGTTTTACATGGTAGTAACATATTACATATTATTATATATTCCAATAGTCATTTAGCTATTAGATATTTATAAAGATCCTCTATGTATGTGCAAGACTAATGAAAATTATTTGGTCTTGAAGTACCCTATTTTTACATAATTGGTGTACACAAGTACATGTATTCTTTTGAGTCTTCTACAATATGATGACTTTGGAATAATATCTTTATAGATAATGATCTTCAATTATTGAGAAAAATCCGACTTGTATTGAAATGGATATGCAAGGTATTGGTTATTCATTACACCCACACAACTTATGTATTCACACCAATCACTTCTATAATTAATGTTGGAGGAATAAGAATTCATGTGGTTGGATAAAAAAATGAGGGATCCAAATTAATGATTAATTATATCCAAGATATTTATGTAATATTCTCTATGAGAGAAATTCCAATTATGTTATTGGATGGTAAGGATACATAGGAGATATGAGAAGTCATTCCTTATAAGAAGAATAAAATTGATGTTCAATGGTTTGGATAAAAAATGATAATCTTGAAGATCTATGCACTAAGACATACTAGTTGCAACATTAGAGAATTGAAAATTTAACTACTTTGGTTTAATGATGTTCCAAATAGGGTAGTAAAAGCACAAAGGATATTGTACTATTTTTTCTCCACTAGACATTTTCTCCCACATAGTTTTTTTCTCAGTAAGGTTTTAGTAAATAATTAATAAAAATATGTGGATGTTTATATTAGTTAGTTTCCTAATGAGAATTAAACTTTCAAAATATTACTTCTGATTGAATTTGATTTTCTTTTCCTATTAGAGTTTGGATTTCTATAAAATCTTGTATTGTGAGCCTATTTATAGAGGTTATATAATGACATTAATAAGAGTGATTTTAATCTTGATTCTTGAGTTATACTTTCTCTTTTTACGTTCTTCCTTCTCTTTTATTCTTTAATTTTATATTATTAATCTTCCAAACATTTTGTTTGCCACCTTGACTAAATTCATACCACGTGTTGCCGATGCTCAAATTCGTTGCCAATGCTCAAATTCATAACATAATATTATTTTAGTTTTAAGAACAATTTTTTTTCAAAAGCGCACTCATTTTTCAACAATTTTAACAAAGCTTCAACAATGAATTGTGAAAGAATCACAAGCTCAAGTTGTTAAACTATCCAAATACACCTTTTAGCTATTATCTCTACCATTGGCTCCAAGAGATCACTTTTTTTATAATTAAAATACTTCATTAATAGAAATAAGAAACTAAGTTACACAAATGGATATCCATAAACCCTAAGTAGGTAAAGTGCAAAAGAAAATAACAAAAACAATCACATTCTAATCTTCCATCTAGTTTCTTTTTCAAAATCTTCGAAAACTATTAGTATGAGAAATGTAACTTCATCACCTTCTCTTAACAGAAACTTAAATGACTCTAGACGTATCAACGATTTCAAAATTTGTCTAAAAAAGAGATAAAAGATCAAGGAGGGGCCCAAATCTAGTCTGGATATGAACAAAATTCCAAATGAAAGGAGTATTAAATATCAATTTGAAAAGATCAGTGGTAAAACATGTCTTTGAGCCTTGAATCTTGAAAGAAAGTACTTCAAAAGAAGCACTATTGTAGTTTGTAAGCAAAAGATGGGGTGAAGAACTAAAAACAAGGAAGAAAAGAAAGAATATGGCCATAGTTGCATTGCAAGTGAAGGAAGAGCAAAACTAGTCGTGGGAGAGGAAGGGGTAGAAAGAGAAAGGAAGAAGGTGTTTTTCCTTTTAGTTTGCAAACAATTCATTGTTTATCGATCATGGTTCAAGTCCTTCCAATATTTGACTACTTCTTTGCTTGCAATGTGATCATCCCCCATTCCTCTCCTATGTTTCTCTGTATTGCCCAATTTCTATGCATGAATTAGATATGAGAGATAGTTTTTTCTGAGATAAACTAAAGAGTGGCCTATTTTCAACTGTTTAAAATAGGTTATTTATAATATTTTTAAAGTCAAAAGCTGTTTTGAGTTATTTTTAACTACTTATTCACTTCTTATTTTTGTTTAAATAAGTTGAAAAAAGTAATTTTTGAGAAACTATCCTATGTTGCTTTCCAAAAAAATTTTTGTTTATTGAATCTGTAGAAAATAAAAATATTATTTTAATTTTAAGTATAAATTTTTTTAAAGCACTCGTGTTTTAGTAACTTAAAAAATAGTCAATAATCAAGAACAGGCCGAGGAAATGCAATGTTAGAGATGCATTTTCTCTATTCATAAAAAAAACGATGTATTTTCTCTTCAAACTCCCAGATATAAAATATTAGTTCTTTTATTTTCTCTCTAAAGTCCTAAATAACATTGAAAGTAAATCATCTCACATTTTTTTCTCTTATTTTCTTTCCTAACTTAAGCTTTCTCTTATTTTCTCTTCTCGCCTAAACTCCCAACTAAGTAGGGTAGGATTGGATATAGTTTGGCTTTGAGAATTTGATTTGATAATACCTTCATTTCCAAATATAGATTCACACAATATTTTTAGTATTAGGTCAATTCTTATATAGTCTTTTTTTTCCTGATAAATTTCCAAAAGTTAAATCTTTATTAATTACAATCGTCGGTCTAACTTTAACAAGTGAGCCAAATTCTTTATGACTTGCAGGGGTGTTCAATCTTTGGTTCAACTTAAAAAACCAAACTGAAATTTTCATTTTAGTTTAGTTATTTGATATATTCGTTCAATTCGGTTCGATTAATAAAAATTATGCATATTTCAGTTAGATTTTCAATCTGACCAGAAAAATTAATTTTTTTAAAAATATGAACACATTACAAGAATGCGTTAAACTGAAAATAAAAATTTTTCAAAAACAATTATTCATAAACCTATTACCTAACTGCATTTATTTACTGGAAGAAGATTACCGATCACAAGAATGCGTTCATTTTTCCCCCTCTCTCCACTCTCCTTTGTCCTTTACAGTCCACTTTCATACCTTCTCACCTCTCCACTCTCTGTGATTGCCAATCTTACCAGTTTAGTAGTCACCATTATTGCTCAGCTCTTTTGTGGCGGCTCTGCTCTGACCTCACCAGTCACCACCGACACATTACTGTTCTTCTTTTTTGCGGTTATTGCTCTGCTATGACCTCACCAATATCCACCGATGTTCTTCTCTGGCATTCGCTGCTGCAGTGATTAAGGTAATACTATTACTAGTGAAATAATCTAAAAGTTAGTTGGCTTTGGCAATAATGCATTTTTTGTGAATGTTGTATTTCTGTGGGAGTTATGTGCACTGGCTTTATTTTTGCTGTTCTCAAATTGCATATATCAATGGAATAAACAAGGCATTCTAATCATAATTTGAAGAAACATGAATCAAGTAAGCAAAGAACTTTTGCTATAGATTGCATATATCATGGGAAAAATAATAACATTGTGTTACAAAATAACAATAGGAATACATTTATGTTGTTCTAGTTTACTCTGAATCCAATGAGTTCACATTTGTGTTTTGTCAAACACTCTGTTTGGTTTCAGCTTTAATTGGATTTGAAGAAGATTCCCCATCAAAAAAGAACTTCAGCTTAGAAAATGATTGCTTCCTGGTACAATTGCTTTTTCGGGCTCATTATATGTAACTTCTAATCAAGTTCTTCATGAACCTAGTGATGTAGCAAAATAGTTGAGAACATGGAAAAATATTGATGATTTTGAGCTGAGTGAGATGGCAATGAGAATGAATGTTAAGTATGACACGTATTTGGGAATAACGAAAAGACGAACTTCGTTATTTTTTATGTAGTCATTCTTGATCATCAGTTTAAATTACATTATGTTAAGTAGGTGATTAGTAGAATGTATTCTGAATTTATAGACATTGCGAGGAAGGTAAAGGAAGGGATTTATACATTATTTGAGGAATATAAGAAATTAAATAAAGTCAAGTACCCGATACATTACCATTGCATTCATCTTCAAGTACATCTTCTGGTTCAATTTCTAGTTAGCATAACAAAGATTCATATGGACCAACATTGAAAAGGAGAAATTTTGATGTGGACACTAGACGTGAGTATGGTATTTTCATTAATGAGGTTAGAGGTGTTGACAACAAAAATGAATTGAATAAGTACATTGGAGAAGAAAGGAAAAGGAATGATGATGGATTTGATATTTTGAAGTGGTGAAAGTTTAATATACCCCCGATTTCCTGCAATTTCTCAAATGGCTAGTGATATTCTTACTATTCATATTTCCACAGTCGATTCCGAATAAGCTTTTAGTATAGGAGGGTATGTTTTTGACACATTTAGGAGTTCTTTGACTTCTAGTATGATGTAGTATCTCATGTGTTGTGTGCCAATGACTGGTTGAGGAATGAAGTCTATCCAGTTATCATTGAAGAAGAAATTAACACTCCTAAAAGAATGGATTATGGTAATTTTCTTGTTGTGTAGTTCTTCTTTGTTTAATTTCTTTCTCGTAAATATTAACTTGCATTCTTATTTTGTATTTTACAATATTATTTGACTTTCTCTTTCAATTCTTTCTTAGAATTTACAAACTTTTCTCATGACTCAACTATTTTGGACCTTTGAAAATTAAAGTTGTAAGGTAAAATGTGTTATTACAGTTCAATGTTTGCAGTTTGCATTCAATATTAAGGTAAAATGTAAAATGTGTTGTTAGACATATTTGCTGTTCACAGGAGTAGCCTAGGAGATGTTGGAGACTTGGAGTTGTTTGTTGTTGAGTGTTCACAAGAGGATGACTACTTAAGATTTTCTTTTCCTTGTTTCTTGTTTCAGAAATCATGTCATCAAGTACTTAGCAATGATTTTAACTTTATTGTTTTATTGCTTTTACAGAGTTGTAGACATGAAGTGAGTAATTATGTTTATGTATTCTAAATTTGAAGGATATTAGCTTATTGTGAATTAGGATAGAGATGTTTATTTGCTGCTTTACAGCTTTAGTGCTTCATATGTATCTTTAGTTTAGAATACATTATTTTTTTTCTTTATTTTCTTTTTGAGATTTCGATTTGGTACCAAACCAAACCAAACCATGGAATCAATTTACTTTGATTTTAATATAAAAAATATTAAACTGAATATTTTTAAAAAATATATAAAATCAAATAAAAAATCAAACTATACCATAAAAAATCGAACTGTTAACCCTTGCCCACCCCCCTAACGACTTGTTTAACAAAAGATAAGGAAACACATCCAAACCTATCAAGTTTTAACATAAAATTATAGTTAATATTTGAAGTTTAATTAGAAAAATAAGATAAATGAGATTTGAAGGATACAGTATATAAAATACTTGGGAGAAAATCTTCATTCCGTTCACTAAATCTAGCCTATCTAAGGAGAGGTGAATGCAATTAGCGCATCACTCTCCAAAGAAATGCTACACAAAACATGACAATTGGATGGCCTTTCGCTTTGCAAAATTTCCCGGCCTTCTAAACCCCTCTCTCCAACCCCACCAAATTTCTCTATGCAAGCCGTCGGAGCAGAGCAGCAACTGCAAATTCATTACCTTCTTCTTCTTCTTGGGCCAACAACCTCTCTGTAGTTATGCTTCTTTATCCTCGTAGTTCTATCTTCAAGAGCTCCAAGAAATTTACTGTAATGGGCTCCAAGCAGTTTTTCTTCCTCAAGTCTTCTGCTATGGTTGTTCATACACTGAAACCAGCGGGAACGAATTTTGCCTCACAGACTCACCATTTCAGCAATGATAAACTGTTCTTTTCCAATGTTTTGCTGCAACCCATTTCGCCTATTTGCTGCCGAGCCTCTCCTTTCTCTAATATTTCCCATGCTGCTATTCCCAGACCAGGTAATCTTTCTCTTTTTTTCTGTTTTTGCATTTTCTATTTATTGTTCGGAGTTTGCATATAGTTTTCTTATGCTTTGTAGCTATTAAGGGCAAAAGAACTGCTGATTTTTTTGCTTTCTCTTGTTTGCACTAATTGCACATGCGCATTAATGAGTTCTTGCTTGATTTTTTTAGTGTCATTTTATTCTTCAATAACCTCTATGATAAGAAACAATTACAAGGTTAGGATGGACCTTCTCTCTCTCTCTCTCTCTCTCTCTCTGGGGTTAATGTTTAAATTTCATAATTGCTCCCTGTATGATAAAACATTCACTCACAATTGTATTGAATTTGTGTGCAAGAATCTGTAAGATACGCATTTCTTTGTCGTTTATTTTCAGTAAATAAAAGATTTGAAATAATTTCTGCTCAAGCTTTTCCTCTTCTTTGTCCTGTTATTCTTCTGCATTTTGTTCTCAAGGAACGCTTGAGAAATTGAAGAGGGAATGCTCTCATGTAAATGAGGTCTTTCTTCATCTGTTTTTTGAATAGATTACTGTGTAATGCTTTTCTGACACAATGGTTTTTTGAAAGGGTTCTTTTGTGGTTTTGTTTTGTAGTCCATTTGCGTAACAATGAGCAAGACACAGTGGTTTCAGCTCGATTGTCGATTTTGAAGACTAAATTAGACAGAATTGGTATAAATGGTAATTCTTGTACAAGGGGGCAGCATTGTCATTTGCTTTGTCCAGTGGTATGTCTTCATGGTTGTTGCTTTACTTTGGTTCCTTTCCCATTTCTTGGATTCATTATGGTCTATGGATTTTTATGCTTGGTGCAACTTCATAGTTGGTATCCAACATATGGTGTCTTCTTTTTTTCCCTTTATTTAAATTTCTGTTATAACTTTATTGCTTTTGATTTTCTGGATGCGAATCATTAATGTCTTATGAAACAACTCTGTTGTGATCTATGATCAACCTGGGAAAGAGCATGAACAGAGGATATCTGTCACCCGGGCTAAAAAGGATGGTTCAAAGTCTATAGGTAGACAAAAAGTATTCTGTAGTCGTAGAGGAGTTATAAGTAGTTTGCAGTAATTTTACTCCAGCTTTATTAATTTGTTGGTCTGAGATATACAAAAAAAGAATCTATTTACAAAGAAAGATATGATAGGACAAGAAAATAACATTAAGTGCATAGTGGCTGCATGCATAAATTTTCTATTAACGCTTCAGAAGAGATGATATACATTCTTTTGTTGGCTTCCAGGCAGACGAAATGATTTGAACAGTTAACATGATGTGTACCAGAAAAACTTAAATCTATAAGCTGTTTATGTTTTTCTTCTTGGTGTATTCAAGTTTCATATTGATTTCATATGCAAGTGTTCTCTTACATATCTCATTCTCCCTGCAGTGCGAAGGTGGGAGTTCAATGGAGAAGAGCCTATCTCTTTTCATCATGGAGGATGGGTAACTTTTGAATATCCTTGTTGTTTATAATTTTCTCCTGTAGTGCCCCCCGGGGGGTCTCTTGCAACCATGATAGTGATAAGTCCCAGTATGTTGCAGGAGTGCTGCTTTATGGAATTGTTTTCGGGCTAAGTGTGGGTGGAAAGGCAGTACCCAGGTATTAGATGGTTACATATTTTTTCCATTGCTATTAAGTGTCGAATGAGATCTTTGGCAAACTCACAAGTGTGTAATTGCAGGCTTTAGCCACTACTAAATCAACTTATGGGGAACTCAGTATGATCTCAAAACCAAAACAGCAATACAGACAGATCACGGAGGAGGATTTGCAGTTGGAACCTTTGGGTAATGAGGTAGTAACTTTACTTTCTTTCAATTTTGCAGTGATAAAAGTAGATTGGAGTTTTTTTTTTTTTTTTTTTTTATTGAGATGGTTTTTACTCCTGAATTACATTCTGTATATACCTCAAATTTAAACCAGGTTACCATGTATGATTGCTATGATTGTTTTTCATTTTCCACTTGTTCTCTAGTAGTGCCTTTCCTCAAAAGATAAATCTCTAAGGCACTATACTGTATCGCAGATGCTGTTTGCGGTAGTAATATCAAAAGATCATCAAGTGTTTGCTGAACTTCTACATAACTATCGGCTAGCTAGGAAAGGTTTTCTGCTTTATCATCCAAGGATAAACTCCAGATTCAAAGAATATTAGGGGTCTTAGCTTTGAAATATTGAATTCTATTGTTTTGCCGGGCTTTTAAAATCTGAAACGTTTGTTATACTAAGAAATGAGTGCCAAATTACATCATAATTATGTCATAATTATTTATTGAGAGATATATCTCCATATTGTCCAAGGGAGGAAAGCATACTCCTGAAAGAGGAAAGGAGATTCTAGTATTAGAAGTCATAAACTTGATAAAAGCACTTTCTGTTGAAATGATCAAGAATGAGCTTTGAAGGGAAATCATCTGGAATATGGAATATCAAGCATGCAGAAACAGGGATGGGCAATCATCATTGAAGTGGTAATTTCTAATTTGGGATATCAGTTGAAGTTCTGTGGGATCTAAGGATGGTTGGAGATTATCTTTCTAGAAACATGGATAAAGACTTTGAAGCATCATAAGATGTACTTTTTGGACACAAATATTCTTGTCAGAATAGCTGATGAAATGTTAAAATAAGTGCTACAGTAATTAAGTATTACGTTAAAGGGCTTGCAAATTTGAAATTGTCTTTGCCGTTTTAGTTTGTATAGAGATTTTCTAGTATGAACTTAGTACATTCAATTGGACTTGAGGTGAAACTTCCAAAAGGGGGTTTGATTTGTCTTGGAGACAATTTGAAATTCTGATGTTTCTTTTGCCTGGGAAGCTCCATATGAGAAGATACTTTAAGGTGAGGATTTGAAGAAGGAAAAAGATTGTAAGAGTAATTGAGCCTTAGTCAGCTACGCATATTTAATTGTATGGAGCATCAAGTAGTGCAACCTGTTCTACTTGACTAAGCCCAAGCTCCTGCAAGGAGGGCGGAGGGAGTTTTCCCAACTTTGAATTGGCAAAAACTTCTGTTGCTACCATGTTCAGGCTCCCTGCCTTGTGCAAGAAGGTAAAACTCTGTAGATAAGCTCTCCACCTAGCGTGCCTCGTACCGAGCTTATCCTGCATCTTCAGAAAGCTTCAAGTTTAATAGATGTGTAAAGGTTCACGTTCTGTGAAGTGAAACTTCTAGCTTTTCTCTGTAAGATGAACTAGTTGGTTAGTTTCCCTATGTAAGGTGTTTAATTAAAATTGTGACAAGGTGGTAGCTTAGTTGAGTTTAATTAACTTCGCTCTCCCTCTTGATGACTTGAAATGGAAAAGAAAAGGCTATTTCTTTGAAGTTTGATTGCTTTGCAATATATGACTTTGTCATGGATCAAGAAAATTCAATAGAACTGACACATATCCTGTTCAAAGTCAGAGGTTCTAGCTGATAACTTTTTCCACTGTGATTTTAGCTACTTGCATATTTTGCTGAGCGGATGATATCAGCAGAAACATTGCGAAGAAATGCTGTAATGCAAAGAAGACTCAGAGATCGGGTATGCTTTATTGTTTTGTTCTGTTACTCAGTCTTTTTATGGTCTATCACAATGTTTTCCAACTAGTATACTCTTACTTCTTTTCTTGCTATCTCTCTTTGTCTTGTTTGCGTTTTTGTTTTTCCTCTTTATGTTTCTCAAAGCACGCACATTTCGCACTCTTAAGACAAAGAAGTTGCTATATTGATGAAATTTTTTTCATGAAAGTTCTTCATTTTGAATTGCTACATTCTTTTAGTGCTTTTTATATTTCTGGAGATTTTGATACAGGTTGCCATTGCATTTACTTATCGGAGGAATGGTATGCTTGTAAGCTGTAAGTACCGGGAAACCCCAAAAAGATTTTGGCAGGTATTTGTTATAATATATTGCCTTTTTTAGTGAAGAATGTTCCGTTCATCCAAGGGGTATATTTCAAAAAATGTATAATCTTCCTTCAAAAAACATAGGGTTGTAATCTAGTACCTTATGCGCCTAGTTTGTTTGCTTAGAGATGCCTTTTTTAGGATTTTTATTTCATTTCCGATACCTCTGGAGATGGTTGTTTTCCTATCTTACTAGAGGACTATCAAGAATGCTTGAGATACAATTGAGGTTTATTAGTTCTCCAAGAGAGTATCTACTTCTGTTGAAGTCCAGAGGGAATATGGTCGTACAAAAAATACCGCTTTCTCTTGCTGGCCTTCTCTCTGACATCACTCCTCCTATCGTATTGGCAAACATCGTCTAACAAGCTCACATTCTGTGTCATTTCTGTTCTAATTTTTTAGTTTAAAAAAAAAAAAAACTAACTTGTAATGGTTGGGGTTTGTTGTGAACTTGGATTGGTTTTGTCAATAATACAGAATAGACTACATTGAGGGGAGTCAGGCCATAACCTCTAGAGAAAATGAAGTCCAGTAATCTGATTTTACTACTCTACTCATTAGTCAGGTCTTATGCAATTCATGCCTAAACTAAGTAGATTGAATGTGCATGACCTTGTTCTCATTGTTATTTTTGCTTTTTTTTTTCTGTGTACTCATTGTTATTTTTGCTATTCACAGGAAAGTGACACTGAAAAGATATTCTATGGACTGGATGATATACAGGAGACAAGTGATATTATAATTGTATAATTCTTCCCATTTCTTCTGTCTATTGGCAAATCCAGTGACATGCCAATGCCATTCACTTCAAATGTCTACTCTGATGATTTTAGGTTGAGGGTGAAATGGACAAACTTGCTATGGAAGAAGCTGGTTTTCGGAATTGTGTGAGCGTTCCTGATGGCGCACCTGCATCTGTTTCAATTAAAGAATTGCCATCTCAAGAACAGGTCTATGTCCCTCAGTGGCTTTTTATATTGTGTCTTCGCAGGCCCCTTTAAGATTAGAACTGTTGATTCACAAATCAGATGGTCCACTTCCTTCCATTTCAAGAAGCATAGTGCAATTACATTTTAGTTTTAAAATATTCCTTTGTTCAAAAGGAAGTGAAGTTACTTGAGTGAATTTGTCTGGTGAATCCCATTATCCTACCTCAGGTTTTCTTTTAATTATCTTGACTTTCTCTGAGTTGAAGTAATTTCCCTTCTAATGGGCGAATAAATGACAGCATCCAAAATCTAAAATTGACATCTTGTTTAGTTCATCAGAGGTCGAACTTAATTCTAAAACATAGGAATGTATTTGCCACTATGGCCAAACTAGTGGGAGGTAAGTATAATTTCTGGGTTTTTTCTTTTTTTTCCTTCTGTGATTAGATGACTTGTTTGTGGCTTATGCTCTCCCATGAATGTCATGGCTTTTCTTAGTGAAGTGGAGGGAGAAGATGCTGCAAAGAAATGAATAGGATGTCTCATATCCAGTCTTGCATATGAATATATCTTCTTTAGGCATAACAGAGTTTCTTTTGAGCTCTTCAATCTAATAATCTTCTCATGGATCTTGTAAACCTAGGACAAAAAGTACCAATATCTTTGGAACTGCAAAGAGTACTTGAACAAGGTTTGTTTTTATATGCTTTTTTCTAGTAATATGTTTACTTGATAATGGAAATGCTGGAGATTTTGCCTCATTGTTCTTTCAACAGGCATCTCGCATTATTCTGGCAACTGATGGTGATGCACCCGGCCAAGCCTTAGCAGAAGAACTTGCACGCCGCTTAGGAAGAGAAAGGTATGCTCTTTTTGTTACACTATTTGCAAATACTATACCTTCTCCTGATTTTTTGCTGTCTAACTAGGTGTTGGCGAGTCAGATGGCCAAAAAAGAATGACGTTCAACACTTCAAAGATGCAAATGAGGTATGTCCATCTATACTTGTACATTCAGTTTTATTCCCGGTTTATATAGCAAAATTTTTTGACTTTTATACTATTGATGTAAACTTGTGATTAATTTTTCATCTACTCATACATTTCTTTACTTCTTTCTCTCTGCCCAACCACCGGCTGGGGGAGGTGGTGGGTAGCTTCTGGATAGCTATGAACCTGTAACCAATGATATAAGTTTGTACACATTTTCTTCCCATTAATACTACGTCGCCATGGTGGAATTAAGTTTATCTAAAGCCACCATGTCTTGCAACCAGGAAGCACACCGCAAATTCCAATATATGATTTCTGAACTTTAGAAAAGCTAAATGATTATGCTTTGTAGCAGCAAAGATTTGGCATATGTTATCCAGTACTTAATGATAATTTTTCTTTTAATGTCCATTCTTTGGCATGTACATTGAAACTTGAAGTTCTTAATTTCACATGCATTTTGTTTTTCAGGGAATTTCATCAGTGGTCACTATCATTTTATGATTACTGTTTAACTATTTCCGAGACAACTGAAGTTGAAAGATTTAAAGTGTGTCATGTATGTCTAGTTATTCAATTACTGTTTTAATTTGGCACTACAATAAAGCTTTTTAAGTACAGATGTTTTCCTGTTAAATATTTCAGTGGTCTGTCTGAGAGCAGAGTTTTCTCCTATTAAGCTTTGTAAGTTTGATGTTTTAAAATTACCAGCTCATTTAAAAGCTTTAAGTTATTAGATAGGAGCGTAACTTATGCATAAAACAATTCGATACACCTTCGCTGTTGTCGGCTGTACAAATCTCAATAGGTCAAAGAAGGGCACAGCCGCACAAAGGATTTTACCTACTGGGGTGGTGATGAGACTTGAATGGAGGACATTCTATTCTATTACATCTTGAATTATCATGTCACTTAAAAGCTTAACCTAATAGAGGGAAGCAATATTTTGCACTGGAACAATTTCAGAAGTGTTTTTCTCTGTTTTTTTTAACTACTGCACTTGGATTGTTGGTTACAGTTATTGTCTGGTTGATGTTGCCACTTTGATAGCTTCCCTTGTTGATGGTCATAGGTGCTTATATACATGGGACCTGGTGTTCTTAGGGAAGTCATTGAAAATGCTGAGCTCTATCCAATACAAGGATTGTTCAACTTTAAAGATTATTTCACCGAAATTGATGCATATTATCATAAAAAAATTGGATATCAGATTGGGGTTTCAACTGGATGGAGGGCTTTGGATCATTTGTACAATGTAAGTTAAGGTAGTCCTAGCTTTCGGTTTTGGCTTGTTGCTCCATTGTTCTTCATTTTGAAGTTAAAGGAACTCAAAGGAAATCTTATGGTCATTTTCTTACTTCATTGTTCGTTAAAAGGTACTTTAGAAAGATTGAGAAGCTGTTGAAGAAAACCACAAGATCTGCATATAAGCATATGACTATTGATTTTCTCCTCTTTTTTTTCCCCCCTTCAGGTTGCTGATTCTGGACTTTTAATTTTTGTCCAGGTTGTGCCAGGAGAGTTGACAATTGTTACAGGTGTTCCAAATTCAGGCAAAAGTGAGTGGATTGATGCTCTTTTATGCAACCTAAACCACAGTGTTGGCTGGAAATTTGCACTGTGTTCCATGGAAAATAATGTAAGCTGGCAGTCCCGAGTAGACTTCTTCTTTTATAAGTTAAACTTGTTGACTTCTTCCTAAGGTATCTGAAAATGGTGCACTACGACAACATGAATTATTATGAATTTTACAGGATTTCAAGCGGATATTTGCTGGCATGAAATTCAACTGTTTTCCATGCCATATAATGTCCTGGTGTATGAGCCTCATTTGTGATATTTGTTATAATGGAAAATACCGTAGGTAACATTATGATATGCTTGTTTATTCAAAAAAAAAAAAAAATTGGCTCTTCACATTGGTTTTCGGGCTTAGACAAGGGCTTGCCATCTTTAACTTAATTTGAGCATCTGAAAGTTCATGCTTTTCCTCTGAAATATAAGTAATACACGGAATGATTCAATTATAGGTGTTTTATTGAAGAATCAGATAGATTTTGATTGTGTATTCTGACGAGGTGAAAGATCTCTTGTAAGAGATTTGTCAAACTACCATCTGAATCCTTATTAATTTCCATTGAGATCAACAATAGCCCTGCCACTGTCAACAGCACCAACCAACAGTTGAAGACATCTTAAGTAAATGCAACATATGAATCTCAATCACTGGTATAAAACTTCCTAACGTTTGGAAAAAAAAATGCTAGATTCTAGTGTCTCTTCTCTTTGGACAGAGAAGACTGGAGGAGGAGGGAGTGGGAATTAGAGAGCAAGCATTGATGCAGTGGCAGAGAGATGAGGAAGGTGGGGAAATTGTGTTGGAAGTGGGGGAGGGAAAGAGAGGAGAGAATGAGCCAGAAGAGGCCCTGGGGGAGATTCTTAGATATAACTTTGTCACCAAATTGGAAGCTGAAATTTAGTTGGCAACTCAAGCAAATACAACAATCCCAATAATGTAGATGGTATAAAAGGCTGATACGTTTCCGTATTAAAATCCAATGAGGATGCATCAATGGATTTTTGCTTATTAACTAAGCAAGCTAAGTTCTGGATCTTTGCTGCCTTTTCTAAACAGAATGAACTTACATTGCTGTGCACAATTTGCTGTTTCACATAGCAGGATGCATGGTCTAGTTCAAGGTTTTGACAGAACAGGTTCTGGTATGTGCTTTCCTCCAGCCCTTCCCAGCAGCGCTTTAGAGTGCAATATTTAACTGATATGCATATGATATTTCAAGAAGCTCTTTTCTCTTTGCTTTTTCTCCATGGTTTTGGGTTAGGAATGTGGGGATCCTTTTGGACTTGAGTTGAATAGCTTTACGTTTAATGTGAATCCGTAAATGCTTTGCCTCTTTTTGATAGGGAAGGAATATGATTTGTATAGCATAACCCCACTCCTCAAAATTTCACAATTTATGTGCTGTTTGTGTGTATGAAGCTCTAAATTAGGTTACCTTTGATGTGTCAAAAGGTTCAGGAGCATGCCAGGAAACTTTTGGAGAAGCATTTAAAGAAGCCATTCTTTGATGTAAGGTAATTTGGAATGGCCTATATCAATTTCATTTGATGTTTGGCTCTTGGTTATCCTGAAAAGATATTGGTAAGATACTGCATCACTGATTGTAGCGGGGATATTTATGTTCTAATTAGCATTCTGTTGCTTCCAGTTAATACCGAACATGATATGGTTAGTTTGGTTGATGGGTGACAGTCAAGAGGTTGGGATTTTGTAAATTGGAAGTTGAGTAGCTCTAGATGAACAAATAAAAATTTATTTTTTTCCAATTGCATGTAATATTCTGCACTCGTGCCCCAATTGTAATGAAGACAGATATAACAGATTCCAATATTTGTCTTCTAGAGTACTGCATATAGATTTTCTGCTGTTGATTGACATCGTTTTGCAGAAGTGCACTGGATTTATTAACTTTTGACAAAATGATATATAGGGTGTAGACTTTCTTCATATCCATTATGCAAGAATGCTGGTTATTCATTTTATCTGAGGTGCCTTGCACATGAAATATAATCAGTGTCTTCCTCTCAGACAAGTTAGGCGAAGGCATTTTTATAAATAAGATTCAGTTTAAAGCCATCTTTCCCGAATTAAAGAAGTTGCTTTCAATTTTTAAGTTGCTTTAAATCTTTGGGTTGCCCATAATCTTCATCTTATTTTCTGAAAGGGAAAAATATTTATTTCCTAATTTAAGCAACTATAAATGCCTTTGAGAATCTGTTGAGGGTGATGATCTTGGGCCCTTAATGGGGCCTATGGAGGAGAGCTCTATAGAAGATCTAAAGGGGCAAACTAAACTAATTAATTAGCTCATACATGCAGTTGAGAGTCAACAGTGTTAATCATCCTTTGGAACCGACTTCCGTATGATGAGAGAAAGAAATTGCAAAATATTATGCCGGCTATGTTTGGCAGTAATGGTTTGCCATTTCTGAATTTTCACTGGCAAAGTAGACATGCTTGCTTAGTTTGAAAGAGAAGGATGTGTGGGTCTGCTAAATTCTTCCCTACTTCATGTTTATAATTAAGGTCTTGAAGTTTATAATTAAGGTTGCTCTATCCTTATATATAGATGGATGTTTTTGAGGTTTTAATAAAATTTTCTTCAGCTTTTGCTTAGTTATTGAGATTGTGCAATGCAGTCAAGCCTAAAGTTTTCCATTATTCCATTTATTTATTGCTTTTCTTGCATTCTAACTATAATTTATAGTGTTAATCTGCACTCAAATCTAAGCAGAAAATATCTACACAGTTCTGGAGGAATGTTCAACTTGTCCTTCATCACCTTGTTTTTTCATATTTATTTCTATCTTTCTATAGCGTCGTTATGATAAATGATGAAGGTAGGCTTAAAAATTTATGGAAGGATTTTCCCCCCCTTTTTCGTGGGATGGCAGAAGGGGAAGAAATGTGTATTCTTGGACAGCAATGAATTTTATGGAAAGAGTTTTATGCTTGTAAATCTCTAGAAAACTTGTTTGTCTGGTTATCTAAACATGTATAGAACTCTGTTACTCTTGTGAAGCATACCCGATTTTAGTGTGCTTTGTCAGATGATGGAATTTCTTTTTTTGGTAAGTGTCAGTATTTCGGCCTTTTCCTGAAAAGCTTTTAATTCAGTCTGAAAACTTCTCTTTTTCCCCTTTCTCTACAACAAGAACAGGAAAAATGAATTTCATTGAGAGAATATTTAGTCTTATGTCTTTGCAAGGTTTGATTTGATTCACTAAATAGTTTATTTCAAAGGTAGGTACGCAGAATCTCTTGAGCGGATGAGCGTGGAGGAGTTCGAAGAAGGAAAACAATGGCTCAATGATACATTTTATCTAATAAGGTGACTTTCAGAACTTATTAGTATTTCATGGGGATGATCTTTCAAGTGTCTCATGCATAGCAAGCTAAATTAATTTATCATTTCAAAGACTTTAATTAGAAATCGAAACAAAAGATATGAAATTATATTGATCAACTTATTGACATGGAATTCCTCAATTAGTTAGAAATAGAGTATGGCACTACATGGTCTACATTATCTTGTTATTAAGCACTAACATTATTAATTTTTTTCTTCGTGAAAAGTTTGGAATGTGGTGAAACTTCTGAAGTGAATATGGATGGATCTTAGGAAATTTGCCCGAACAGCATGGCACTCAGACTCATGTTTGACACACTTTTGATTGACCCGCCTATAATTCGAATTATGTTGTGAAAAGTTTTATTGGATGTCCTCCCACTTGGTATATACACATTAGAAACTTTCAAACATTCCTTTGCATACAGCTAAAGGAACAAAGCTAGAAGAAATACATAAAGAAATCACCATATTCTACTCCGTACTTGGCATGTGATTGTTGGCATGAAATGAGTGTACACTCCCATAATTCATGAGTATTGAATCTGACTAAGATCATGAACTTGCAGCAATGATAAAATAGTACATAAACATAATGAATGCTGTAATATGTATGACTACGTCATCGTCAATCATGGTCAAATATGCATATGCTATGTGCTTTTGTAAGTACGTCTGTATGTTTTGTATTCAAAGTGTGTAACTGCTTCTGAAAATATGCTATGTTTATCTCTGTTCCTTTGTTTCTGTCTGTATGTTCTTGGGTCAAAAGGGTATCAGGGAAGACATGCTAGTTGTTATTCTGTTATGACTAAACACCTTTCTGAGGAGGATGAACCTACCGCAACCACTTTAAAAGATGTGGGCATTATTCTAAGATTTGCTAAAGATATCATTGAAATGAAAACAGTAGCACAAATATATAGGTCGGTACAGTTTTTTCTTAAGTTTTTTTAAAGATTAATTTCAATTTGGTCGTCATGTCTATGCCCAAGTTCAATCAAGGATGTGGTAAGACGTTCTCAATCTAATCCCTGTAATTAAAAAATTGAGCCAAGCCCTTCTGTTAACAGTCAAAGCTGAGAGAGTCAACACTAGAGGTCTGAATAACCTTTCAATAAATGGCATATGAACAGCCACTTCATCTCGTTCCTTTACCGTCGTATGCCCTATGAAGGCGAATAACGGGCTAGCTTATATCTCGGCTACTCGTACTGACACCAGCCTCCACCATCCCTTTCTTCTAAAACCAATGTTAGCAAATCCTTGGGGTGAGATTTTGGGCGTGTCTGCAGGATTAGAAGCTCTTATTCAGTTCCTAGATTTTGCCCAGACTTACTTTTCAACTGCTGTGCCACTCAGTCCACTTCTCAGCCACCTTCAAATCCATTGGCAGCTTTTCATCCCCTTCTTTGCCTTCACTCCTGGCAAAATCAAAATATTCCAAATTTCCACATTCCTCAAAGCCCTAATTCAAGCTGGTTTTAAAGAGGATAAAGAGACAATAAAAATATTAGTTCAATGTAAAATGAATATGCAAGTGACCAAGTCTAAGGAAAACACGTAGCTCCTGTTAAACTGAAGGACAGAGGGCTATAAGTTTCTTGAAGCCCTATTTGTGCAACACCTAAGCAGAGACACCAAAGGCCAAGCTTGTGGAGATCATGAAGCTTTGATGGCTGTCATCTTGCAGCTCTGCAGAGTGGGGACAGTAGTGGTTAGAGGAGAAAATAAAAGAGAAAGAAAGCAGTGAATGGCATGTGGTGGCAGCAACAGCTGTTCCTGTGAGGGGAGGGGTTAGAGTCAAGCCTAAATTGGACAGTGAAAGGAAAGAGATGGCATGATGGTGCTTAGTGACATTGGTGGTGGCTAGATCTTATTATGTTTTGGGCTTGGGATAGGGGAGGAATTAGTTGATTATTATTTTGACCCCATTTATTAAAGGGTTTGGGGTTGGCTTTCTTTCCTTTGACTGTTAGTTGGTGAATTGAAGTTAACAAAGAAATTGCATTGGATTATGAGGATTTGATTGAGAAATTTGTATTTTCAGGTGCTTAATTGAGATTTCAACATCTTTTTAGGGACCAAATTGGCCCTTTATGTTTTCTCAAATTGAAATTAGAAAGCATATGAATGGGCTTTTCTTTATAGGATATTCAATAGGGAAGTATTTGGTTATATATCGTAGCGGTTGTCTTTCCTGAATTAGTCTGCATGTTATTATCGATGGGCGAATCTAAAACCTGATTTGATGTGTCTAGAGGGATTACACAAGGTAATTCTTTATCACCTTATTTCTCTGTAGCTGTGGGTGTTTTAAGTTGAATGATTATGCGTGCCTAAGGCTGAGATAATAACCATGGCCTGGGGAGGAACTGAGGTGGTCGAAGCTCCACATTTTGCAATTTGTTAAAAACCTGAATTTTCCTTTAGTGTGATTTCTCAAAGTTTAAGGAGATGGTTGGTCTACTTGGGAGCTTAGTTATTTTGCTCGTTGTGCTTTACATAATTTCTTTATCTACATCTTCTGGGAGGTAATCCTAGTGCTGCATCCTTTTTCGATGCTATGTTGGTAAGGTGAGTTAGCATCCAGTAGGTTTAAAAAGGTACTATACTTTCATTATGGCAACTTACTATCATTAGTTCTAGTTTGTCTAGGATTCTTGTTTATTCTATGGCTTTATTCAGGATATCCTTGGGGATGGCTAACAGACTTTAAAGAATTATAAAAGAGTTTCTGTGGTCAAGAATTGGGGATGATGATAAAGATCATTAGTTAGTTGCCCTCGCCCCCCTCCTGCTGCTAAGTCCCCGTAGTTAAAATGTTTCCGAACTCTCTATTATTATACTTTCTGTGGCTTTGTATGAAATTTTAATGTTTCTGCTTTTGTGGAACAGATCTGAGAAGGATTGCCTCCCAAATATTGATTGGATTCTTAATCTTGCAAGGGCGGCTGTTCTTAGGAATGGTGTAACTGGTCTTGTTATTGACCCATACAATGAGCTTGATCATCAGCGCAATGCCAGCCAGTGAGTGATTTTTTTGCACCTGTATCAGCCATCTGTAGAATACTCATTGCTGAATATTTGCAGGAGCTGATAGCTTGTTTCAAGATTAAACTTCCCTCAGTCCCAAAATGTGAGCTCCGTTTGACGCTTTCACAGATATTAAGAAATCACTAAAATCTATAACATTCAAAGCAAAAAGACTTAGATGCCCTTTGACTTTAACTATGATTCATTAATTAGAGTACTTGAAATCTGGGGAAGGTAGTAGTTAAAGAGGGGTAAGAATGGAAAAACCTCATTAAATTTTCATTTATATTGCAAATGGAGCAGATATTATGGGACAAATGGAGCTAATATTTCGAGACGGAGGGAGTATTATTTTATCAACTGTGGCTTTGGAGGGTTTAAATTTGGCAATACAATCATAATAATAAAATATAAATGTCCAATTTCCAATCATGCAGAAAAGTACTTGTTCTTTGAAAAATTTATATGGTCGTATTTCAATCCACTGACATGCATGTGGAAAAGGCAGCACATAAAGATATTAATCACATATAGTGCAATTTTTCAATGGCAAAGATGCTAGACAACAGTCGATGGCAATGTTTCAGTGACATAAAAAAAGCTGTTCTGCGGAGGATCAAGGATCCTAAGGGGCTGTTTGTATTGTGTCTCAAGACTCAACTTTTGTGTCTATAGACCATGAAGTATTACGAGATTTGAAAGTTGGACTGCATTCTTAAGTTCATCTCTAGAGGTTTGGGAGTTTTTGGATCTCAATTTCAAGACAAGTCAGGAGGTGTTTCTTAGACATGGAGACTGTCTTTGCAATGTAGCACTGTTTGTCATTGAAAAGGTCAAGGCTTTGATTTTTGTCCACTTCAAATTCATTTTCTTTCTTGTGCATATAATCATCTGTCCTTCTTTCTTCCCTATCACTTTCAATGTTTCTCCATATGGTTTCCTTTACCATCTGATTGGATCAGAATTCCCAACTTGATGCAAATACCTTCCATTCTCCACAATCTCCTTCCTGGTCCTTTTAGTTTCCACTTCCGCCTCTGTCCCATCTTCTCCTTCACTCTGCCTCCTTTTTTCCCCCTTTCTATTTGACTTTTTCCATATGGTGTGCTCTGCTCCTTTCGCACCAATTACGTCCCTATTTCTGCTCCACACTGCAGCTACTGAGCACCCAATAGCCCAAGATTTCAGGACTAATATTACATTGGATTAGAATTTCATAATTAATGAAGAATCACTCAGACAAAAACATGCTTCTTTGCGCCTCTTCCCTGTTCTATAAATACCTTTTGTTTTACACCTTATTCTTCCCTAGTCTTTCATAATTTTGGTTTTACCAAGGCTGATTTGAGTATTAAGTACTGTAGTATCTGATGGGTTCTTGGTGATGATGCTCATGAGGTTGTGGTATCTGATCAGCAGATGCACTATGAGTATACGGGTGGAATTTTGAAGATCTTATGAATACAGAGCGCAGTGTTGCATTATTTGTTATAAAATTGATGGTGATTGACTTTGAACTTTTGCCAGGAGATGTCTTGGAAACACACAATTTGCTTTCTGAATGGAGACTCAGAGATCAAGAAAAATATATAAACACTGCTCTTAAACTTAGTTTTATCCAAGACTCAATCCAGACTGGGGAGCCTAAAGGATTTCATTTGGAATTTTACCTACTTATTAACTCTGATATGAGTAGCTTAAGCTCTGGCAAAATGCTTGCAGGTTCTAATGCAGTTTATGGATGATGGATAACTTTTTCCTTTATTTATTTATTTATTTTGGTTTTTAATCAAGGAAGATGGAAATTAGTGGTTGATATTTTCTCTCGTCTGAAATTCCTCTCCTTCATGCTTATATTTCTTGGCATTCTCTAGATGGATACAGCTTTTGATTACTGCAAGAACTGGTTCCAGTGGAAGTGTACTAATTAAGTAACTCTTATGTTTTCAACTAGTGTTTTAGCTAAATCTGTGGCACTAATTAATAGTGTAACAGGACCGAAACAGAATATGTTAGCCAGATGCTAACAAAGGTCAAACGGTTTGCTCAACATCATTCTTGTCACGTTTGGTTTGTTGCACATCCAAGACAGGTTCGTAGCTAAGCACATCTGCATTGCTATCTGGTTCACATCGTTAACATTTTAGATCTTCTAAATAGTTGCATTATTGGATTGGGAATCCTCCAAATTTGTACGACATCAGTGGAAGTGCTCACTTTATAAATAAATGTGACAATGGAATTGTTATTCACCGTAATAGAGATCCAGAAGCTGGTCCCATTGATCAAGTTCAGGTTGGTGTTGTCTGCTCTTTCTAAGACTTTTTTTGAGACATAGAATATCACTCTCTAAATTTGAATCTTTCACATCTAGGTTTGTGTACGCAAAGTACGGAACAAAGTCATAGGAACAATAGGAGATGCATTCTTGTGTTATAACAGGTACGGGAGTTTTTAGTTCTTTATCAAGTCATAGCTATACTAGTAGTTTCGGCTTAGTGTTATTCAACTAGCGAATAACACATCTATTACTTGATATTTAAACTGGCGTCTACTATCTTAATGCATCTTAAGTGGTTCCTTCTATACGTTATGGTTCAGTAGATTGAATTTCTCTTGATTGTGTTCTCCAGAGAAGAAGGTAACACAGATGTGGGTATGCTTGTGAATTATTTTTTGGGATATTCTTTTGGCATATTATTAATTATTTCATGAAGGTAAGTGGAGTTACTGATTAACTTCGTAGTAACTGCAAAATAGAGGAAGAATAGATTTTTTATTATTACAATTTTAACAAAATACAGAAATGAGATGTCAAATTGAATTAAGGTCTAAAAACTTAACCATAGGTAAATTAGAATTAATACATATCTGGAAAATGATGCAAGAACCATAATACCATGACTCTTTCTGGATATCAGACCGATATTGTCAAGTTGGCCTTATATTCCTTCCACCTTTTCTCTTTCTTAACTTTCCTTCTGGTACAGATAGCTTGTGGTGGCACTTTCTCGCCCTCTATCGGAACATTGTTGTTGCTTACTTATAACGAACATCTTCTGCCTGTAGTTTTGTATTTCATTATTTGTTATTCCAACTCTTAACAAAGAATGGTTTCTTGTCAAGCTTGTTAGCATATTTATGTTTTTAGGTCTGTTTGATAATGTTGATGTCTGAATACTTAGATTCCAAAATTTGAAATTTGAAGACTGAAAAATCTAAATCTGAATGTTGAATATGAATTTGAAAATTGAATTGATAAATATATAATGATCATTTATTATTGATAAACATATAATGATCAATGTCCTTGCAGTTGCAGATCTCTCTCTTCTCTGTCTCGTATATGCTTACATTACGTGTTTTTGATATTTGTATTTAGAAGCCAGATACTAAAATTCAGTTTGACCATTGGGCAGAGTCACTGGAGAATACATGGACATTGATCCAGAGCCAAAAAAAGAAGCTGCATCAGTTTCATAGTCCTGCAAGATAAAGGTCTAATTCTTTAATTTAAGGTTGTAATATAAGGCATCTTCCTTGCTTGGAATCCAAAGAAATGAAACAAGATTAACGCCGAATAGTATAGAGGTGCTCTGTACAGCGGATTTGACTTGCTTTGGTTTTGGCGGGAAACCTTGTGTACTGGAAATCTGAATTAGTTTTCTGATGTGGCTTCCTGGCTTTCTTTGATTATGTGGAGAGTCGGTGTTATTTCCGTTGTTGCTCTCTCTCTCTCTCTCTACCCTCCTTGCTCGCTCTCGCACAGAAACTCTTGCACATACATACACATTCACCCTTGCATTTGTTGAACAGGGAATTGCTTTTTTTTTTTAACTGAATTTACGCAAATCTCCCTATAAATTTTGTCGTGAACAAAGAATGTATATACATGAACAGTCTATTAGTTATTCTAATAGCTTTGTAATTTATATTTATATTATATAATTACCAATAGAAACAATTTATATGAGTAGAAAATGATAACTCACTAATGAATAGTAAAATTACTATTATAATATATTAAATTCAGGATAAGATTAGATAATATTTTATTTTAAAATTAAACTAAAAATTTTAAGCGTGGATTTATATTTTTTTACAAATAATTTAATTTTTACCAAATTTAAAATAAAAAATTTTAAATTAAATTTTATACAATCAAACCCTCAATTTTGGTGCATTATTAGAATATTTCCTTTCACATGCAACAATAATTTTATGAGAAAAGAAAAGTGCAGTAATTCAATTAGCAAAATCATACTATGTTTGCAATTAATGCGTCCAGAAAGAAAAATTTTGGAAGTTTAGAAGTATTTCCTCGTGTTGCCAATAAAAGAATGTCGACCTTCAATGCCCTCAGGTATAAGCAGGTTAGTGACCAAGTGATTTGGAAGTTTAGAAATATTTCCTCGTGTTGCCAATAAAAGAATGTCGACCTTCAATGCCCCCAGGGGCATAAGCAGGTTGGTAAGTGATCAAGTGATTGGGGTGGAGACCCTCCAACAATGCGGGTTCAAATTCGTATCACGGTAATTCCTCCCTAAAATATTGAGAGGACTGCTGCTAAATTTAGTCCGTTGGTCCTCTCCCTAGTATGACTGACACTCGTGCACATCCTTCAATTTACATCCCACATGGTCAAGGGGCCTTTGACACAAGTGGAAGGGATTTTGCCTTCGTGACTTTCCCTTAAATCCAAAACATGTTGACCTTCAATATTTCCATCATTCCACAAATCTTTGAAGGCTTGCTTTACAAGCAAAGAAGGATGAAGATCTCTCTTCTCTGCCTCATGCTTTTTGTCGGCCCTTTTCTTGAGTTCTTTCGGTATTCTTAAGATAAAAATTTTTCTTTATATTATTTACTTATTGACACTTTGATCTTATAAAAACTATCAAAATTCTTAAGTTAATATTGGACATTCCAAATATGTGTTTCTTAACATGCTAACTATTTTCCGATCGTAAAAGAGAAGAGTTTTAGTTAGCAATTAAGAAAAGAAAATAAATTATAATGTTGGAAAAACTGAAAGTAAAGCAGAAAAATTGTCCAGTGATTTTTATTTTTATTTTATTTTTATTTTTTGCCGGTGCCTGTATACTCAGCATTACCTTTTGCTACTGCCAAGCATCCAAATGCTGAAACCAAGTCGTCTGTCAAAATTCTCTGTAGTTTTTACTTGACGGAGTTTTGCTTCGCCACTTTTCTATGGTTAATTAGAGTTGGATTTCTTAGCTTTCAATAAATTTATATTTAAGCCTTGCGAAGTTTACATCCAGATGTTAGTGTCTGTGCTGTATGTCCTGCCAATCCATGGAATTAATAGAATTTTCTTTATTTTGAGATTTACCACCTTTTTATTTTTTTTCAGCTTATATATATATATGAGAAATAGTTTGACTAAATTTCCAATTTTAGTTTTGGTGAATGCTATTTTTATTTCTTACTTTCTCACTCTTGAGAAGACATGCAAAAAGTACCATTTTTTCGGGCCAGGGTAAGGTGTAGAATTTTTTTTTTTTAAGCGCGTGCTTAAAAAAAAATCCTCAGCTTGGGATCATTCTTTCATCCAATGGTGACATTAAGGGCTCTCATGCAAGGCACACACTACTACGTGAAGAGAAACCTGCCTTCAATAATTTGGATTCACATTTTAATTCACGATTCTTTTATTATTTTTCTTCAAAAAAGTAATCACAAATCCAACCTCTAGTTATTAGTCTAGTATTCAAGCTAACTTAGTTAATCCACAATTATACTACCACGTAATAATACTATTACAATACGATTGGTATATAGAATGAAATTACTTTTGTTATTTCTCATTCAATTTTAGTATTTAGTATGAAAATTTTAAGCAGAAAAGTGATTCTACGAAGAAGTAGGATACTAAAACTTAAGGAAAGGTCATTCCACGAAAAGTAAGAATTCTTAAAAAATTCTTATGACTATTATATCCTCAAAATATTTTATTAAGAAAAATATAATTTAGTCTTGAATTTTATTTTATATTTCATAGTAGTGATTCTTTTAGTTTTATTTAAATTAAAAGTTATCTGTATAACTAAATTATGTTTTAATACTTAAAATATTTGATGTTTTTTAAATATTTATGTGAATTTTATTTAAATGAGATTTTATAAATGAATATTTAATTTAACATTTTTTAAGTATAATTTGATTTTATTGTCACATTATACTAAATATAGTAGTAAGGCATTCAAATCATTTCTTGTGGAATTCTATTTCATGATGATATTAAATAATACTTTTACCAAGCACATAAAAGGAATTATTATTCCATTCTAGCTTTTCCTACTAGACAATGGAATGAAAAGAGGATTCCAAATCCATTCCGGATGGAAAGGTATTCTAGGTAGAAAAGCATCCCATTCCATATTATTTTAGCGTACCAAACGTAGCATTAGATTAGTGTTTGAGTATGTCCTTTTTCTTTCTTTCCTTACGTATTGTTTTCTTTGTTCATAATTGAATGTCATATGTTAATTTGGTATAAATTTTAAGGAGTATCTTGACTTACTCAATTTATCAATTTTATCCTTATCAATCTCATAATATATTTATTAATTAAAAAAGTTAAGGTATGATTGTATATATTGTGTAACTTAAGGGTATCTCTGAATTAGATTTCGTTGCAAAATCTAATGCAAATTTTTTTATTTTTGAATCACATTTACTCTCTTACAAACAATTCACCTTTACAAAAATCAATAAAAGAAACTTAAAACTCAAACATTATTCAATCTCACTCTAAATATCTTAATTCAAGGAAGTTAAAAAAAGATCCTCATGTGTAAGTAGTGTTTTTCATTTTTTTAAAATTAAAGAGACTAACCATAAAAGTTTAGATAAAAATATATAAATATTTTTTAAAAAATTAGACTTGCACATTCAATTGTGAATGAAAAGAGTATCTTATTTGTTGTCATAAATGACTATGACACATAAATTCAGAAATTTATGCTATATTGTCCTTGTATAAATTTTAAAAAATATGAGTAATTATTTCTTTTTTCTACTTTTTTCTAACTAATAAATATAACATTTTAGTAAATCGATAAAGAATAAGAGTAAACTTACAAAATATTTGTAAAGACATTTTTAAAGATTACAAAACCAAGTAAAAGTAAACAAGAAAAAAAAAACAAGAGAAGTAGCTATATTTATTCATAAATAATTTTTACTTTTCTTTCCTTAATTTTTTTAATCTTTTTGTATACATGGTTAATTTTCAAATCGCCAAGATTGTCAAATTTACAGAGACGCGGCGGAATCCGGCGGCACAAGCCACGTGCAAGAAATATTAAGAAGTCAAGTCGGAAGAGATACGCGTTCCTTGCAATCGTCGTGAGCCGTATTTCCGCCCATTCACACTCTTCCCTCCATTTTATTAACATCCAACCTGATCTCCAATCTTTTCTCTACAAAAATTGCTCTGCTCCTACTGAATCCAATATAATTTCAACCTGTGAAACCAATCAAAATCAAAACCCCCAAAAGATCTTCTTCTATGTCTATATTCCAAGCCAAACGATCCAAATCTCGGGAAAAGCCAGATGGAGGCATTAAAAAACTGCAACTGTAACCTCACCTCATCCCCTCTAAAAGCCACCTTGAACTCCCTTCGACTTCCTACCATTTTCATTTTCATTCATTTCCTTCAAACCCTCGCATCAGTCCTAAACAATCCAAATTCAACTACATCAAGCAGAAGGTCCTGTCAATTTCATCAAAAATTTCTGTTTCCCCTAAGAAATAAATCCAGAAGGTGCAGAAGAAAAGGCAAAAGAGGTCGAAATTCTCATGATGCATTTCCAAATTAAATACTAATCCAGAAGAGAAACCCCACACGCTGCATATAGGAATATTAAAAGTTTTATAAACCAAGATAAGCTTAAAGAAGCTTTCACCATATTGGATTACTTGGACCACTGGGCTATCCCCGTGATCACACCACATTCTCTTCTCTTATAGCCAGCTGCTTGCATTACATTGAAAGCTCTTGAGGAAGGAAAATTGGAGCACACTCATATAAGAATAAATGGGCTTGAAACTAATGAGTTTCTGAAGACAAAATTTGTTCACATGTATTCGGCATGTGGGTCTTCGAAGAGGTTGATGAACTTCTTGCTATCATGAAGTATGAAAAGCGACAGCGGACGCTTTGATTTAGGGATCAATGTGCTTTCTTCGCAGAGCGACTTTGGGGATATTAAGGAAGAGAAGGGGAATTGTGGGTTTTCATTGTGCTTGGCCTCGTTTCTGAAAAAAAGGCACCCAAAGCATCAGCTTTTGAGGTCGAGTTTCGACAATGATCATAATGCTTCTTATTTGGTGTTATAGCAAGTCATAACATCATGCGTTATATAGGCTGCTTATAGTAAGTCATAACATCAAATAAAAATGTGTTATAAAGGCTGCTTATAAAAAAAGTAGCCTATGTAACGCGTTTTCATTTAATGTTATGATTTGTTATAACGTCAAATGAAAAGGCGTTATATGTTCTCAGAAAAGCATTGACATATAACACATTTTCATTTGTCGTTTGGCATCATAACTTCTATAACGCCAAATAAAAACGCATTATATCGATCATTTCAATCCACTCAAATTTAGAGCGAGTGTATGAAGGCTTAATTACTGGATAACCATTAATAGACAATCCCTACAAGATAGCTACATCCTACAAAGTAATGGTAGTCTCACCATATGTCAAGTGAAAAGTATGCGTCTCTGGATGCCATCGCTAGACCAACACTGTGATAAGTGCGTGGTTAACGGATTTGAACCCGACTTGAGCCAATCCTCCGAATCCTACTCTATCTATCAAGTCATGAACTCTAGTTGGAGCCGCACTATATGCATCGTAAAATATGTGGTTAAAGCATTGTACTCACGAAGATCCCTCTAAAGTCTCCCTATAGCTCTCCCAAATCAATGTTGATCGATACTGTAACTGTTTAGTCAGTAAACTCAGATCGATCGGCCCGGAGTGAACATTCGCTGGTACTCAATTTGTATCCATCTACAATTCTTCACATTTAGTGTCTTTATAAATGAATAATTCTCCAAACTGAGTAGATTTCAAATGAGTAGTTTCTAAATATTATATTTTTATCGTGTAGACTAATATATATATATTTTTTATTGTAGAACATATCAACATTTAAATAACAAATTATTCCTAAATAATACAAATTTAAATAACATTGAATAATAATGAATCTCAAGCTATGCTAAGTAAGATTTACCAAAAAATAATAAACACTACATAAGAAAAACAATTTAAAATAATAAAAAATAAATATTAGTGAAAATATTTACAAAAAGAAGAAGAAAATTTCATAGCAGCCTTTCACACACAATATACACAAAATTACCTAAATTATAAAATTTAAAAAATTTAACTTGCATGCATTAATTAAAAATATATCCAAAAATTAATTATCATACCACAATAACCCTAAACCGCAACATAAAAAGAAAGAAAAAAAAATGCAAATTGCTTGGATTAATCGAGCCACACAGGCAGAAGAAAAAAAAGAGAAAGAAAAAGAAAGATAAAAAGCAAACAATCGGTCAAGACTGACACGAAAAAAGAAAAAGAAAGAAAGAAAAAAACAAGAAAGAAAAATGATCTTGGGGAAGAAAGCAAATAATTGGTAAAAATTGACAAGAAAACAGAAAAAATTAAAGAAAAAAGGACCAAAAAAGCAATGCCACCACTACAGAGAAATGGCTGTCAACGACAAGAAAGGAAAAAACCAAGTTGGATGCAGGTGAAAGAGGTGGAAGAAACAAGGCAGAAAATTTGTAGAAAGAGACAAAAATAAAAAACAGAGGAAGGGAGGCAAAGAGGTTGTACCTGCAGTTTCTAAACCTACCATTGGTTGCTACTGCAAGCCATCGTTAGTTGCCACTGCAGAAGAAAATGGGGGAAGAAAGGACTGATGATAACGCATTCGGTGTTGGTGTTATAAAATATATAACACAATTTCATATGATATTATACATATAACGTCATTTTATATGGCGTGAAACCTATAACGCCAAATGAAATGGAGTTATATTTTTGAAAAAGATATAACACTATTTTATTTAGTGTTATAGCTATATAATGCTATATGAAATGACTTTATGGTCATTCGGGCAAAATACCACCACAATGAGGTCCATTTTAGTACAAATTTTGAAAAAGAAGGCCATAGTTAGTAATGACCTGGAATTGTGGGGAATTAGCTCTGAAATAGGCATTTGATGTGAGTGGTGAGATAGGTCATGTGTTGGGGTTGGTTTATACCTAAGCAATCTGAGTTAGATCGTGAAAATACCCCTCACTACGATTATACGTGCAATGAGCATGAGTTCTTTTGCTGGATTCCGCCGTGCCTCTATAAATTTGACAATTTTGGCAGTTTAAAAATTATTTATGTATACAAAAACGTTTAAAAATTTTTTGGTTAAGAAAAGAAAAGTAAAAATTATTCATGGGTAAATAAAATTAATTTCTTAAAAAATTAATTCAGAAGAAATAAAAGTGACTATGAAAAATGCTTCAAATTTAGGTGCCAAATCAAGGAAACTTTAAAATAAAAATGTCAAATCAAAGGTATTTTAATTCAACGGCTAATAGAGATATTACTTCCTTTTTTTAATATAATAGGTTCTACATTATTAGTGAAAATTATATAACTATTGAAGAACAATCTCTTAATTAGAATACATATACATGTAGGAAATAAAAGGTAGAAAATGTCTCTATTTCTTAGTTAAAATACCTATATAGTTAGGAAATACTCCATTCGTTTTAAAATATATATCCTATATTCTATTTTAATCTGTTTCAAATTATATATCCTATTTCTATATTCAGCATTTATTTATTAATTTTTTTCTATTTTACTTTTGTCTTTAACTAATCATTTAAGCACTTTTATATTTTTAAAGCATTCAAAGATAAAAAAGAGAATACTGACTTTTATACACTTGACCGGTCGACCACTCCTTTTCTTTCCACTTGACCACTATTTATCCGTGAGTTGTCCTTTCATTTACCCACTTCAAGTCTAGTCAGTTAACATCCACAAATTCTAATAGGATGAGGGCAGGGACAACAACATGAACAAAAGTAGGTACGAAAAGATTTAATAGAAGTCGAAGGTACAAAGTCACAAAGAGTAGAATTGAACAGAAGTTACAAAGAAATAGACAAAGTGGAGATTGTTAAAGATTCACAAGATTCGGAATTTGAAAGTGCAACTTGCAGCCAAATTGAGCATGGAAAGAAAGTGAAAGTTGCAGTGAATTTTGATTTGAATGTACCTGCAAATCACAATTTTGATTTGAATAAATTTCCAGATGAGGTATTTGAGATTTATATTGAAGAAGAAAGGGAATTACAACTAGTTGTGAGGACAATGTTGAAAATATATCTTCCTAATTTTTATTAAGGATACGTGTCTCTCTTTGATAAATTTCATGATTAAAGTTACTTTTATTTTTTTTTATTATTTTTGGAATCTTGATAAAAGTTGTTGTTCTAATGTTCTGATTCTATTAGTATTGTTGTCTTAATCAAAGTTGCTAGACAAGTTTTTGGATACTAATACTTGTTTATTTGTGTTATTTAGTTTGATGTTTGGAACATTTTTGGAGTCCTCTGGCATAAGCTTTGTTAGTCTGTGGATCAACAAGGATGTTGGAAAGGCTAGCTAAGGTTAGAATGACAGATAATGTGCCATAGCTATGTCAAGTCAATTAGCAAATCACAACAATCAAACACAGAGGAAAAGAAAGAAAGAAAATGCACGTGATCCATGCCGTGCATGTTCTATACAAAAATTGCAATATTAAAATAATTCAGCTAAAAATTTGACAGACCTTTTCTACTACAATGCGATCACACTTCAGTCGGGTTGGCAATTTGCCTTCACGTTCTAACATTTGTTTGTTAATATGAGGATTTTGGTATTTATTGGATCCTTCTGCTTTCATGATCTCAATCATGCATTCCTGCAGTGATAAAAATATGAAGTTAGAATTCTTCACTATGTATTCTTCAAATGACTTTGTAACAACAACTACAAGCCCATCAACGGTTTTAGATGACTTTTTGTATTGTAAAGATTGAATAGCTCTAAAATATCCAAGATCCAAAACATTCAGATATGGATAATTCACAAGCAGACATATCAAACGAATATCCCAACCATCTTCTATGGCTACTTTGCAGAACTCATCATCATTAGGATCAATGTGTGTCCTTGCATTATCCTGTTGAATGAGTAGTGGACCTCTTAAGTCTTCTCTAGGCCATTTCTCTTTGATAGTAGGCAAGACTTTGTTAATCATAAATGACCTTATGTCTTCTTTCTTCACAGAAGTCATTGCTTTTGTTTCAATTGTGCCTGCAACTTGATTTCTTCACAAAAGGGAATAAACCAATATTTCCAGAAAAAAATTTTATTTCCCTGTGCGTCAAATCTTGGCCTTGCTACAGCAGCTAAAAACATTACTTTTGGGATAAAATTCTTGCTCTTAACTGAGCGCATTGGATATGCTTCGACTGGCAATGAGTAGTAATTCTCTGACTTTTTTGACATATAGAACCACTTCTCATCGATGTAAACGATGTTATACATCCCTTTGAAAGTTGGATCCTCGGGTATACTGCTTTCCTCAATCATCGATAAACAGAATAATAAACGAGATCTTTTATTCTCTTCTGTCGATAACGGTTTCATAGCATTCGAATGCGTCTTATTGACCCTTCTTTTCGACGTCTACATAATGTAGTTTTTTTGGTAATTTTCTACTCTTTCCTAGTAATTTTTTTGGTAATTTTTTGGTAATTTTTTTGGTAATTTTCTACTCTTTCCTAGTAATACATATACAAGTAGGAAATTACTAACCTATAAAGAGTAGAAATGTCCATATAACCTATACAAGAGAGACTAATAAAATCTTACGTTAAGAAAAAATAACTTATAAAGGGTAGAAAATGTCTCAATTTCTTAGTTAGAATACATATACAATTAGGAAATAATCTATAAAGAGTAAAAAATGTCAACATAACCTAATACATATACAAGTAGGAAATAACTTATAAAAAGTAGAAAATATCCATAGAACTTATACAAGGGAGACTATTAAAACCTCAGGCTAAGTAATTTGTTGATTGCAGTGCACTAATTTACTAATTGCAACACGACAATATTTCAATTTTAATTTTTTTCCACATTCTCTAAAAAATGTAAACAAAATTTTGATGATTTGAAGTTTTGAAGATACAATATGCAACGAAATACAAGATATTTAGAAGAAAATGCATCTTTTACAAATTCTTTTTTTTTTTTTACATTTTTGTAACTCCTCGAGGAGAACTAGGGGAGTCACACTAATGATCCCTGCCACCGTCGGCAGGGATACATGAAACAAGCCACCGCCAGCGGATCCATAAAATAAGCCTCCGTCATCGACGACCAGGCTTGTATCATGGGCCCATGCCGTTGGCGATGGGGGCTTGTTTTATGGATCCTCGTCGGCGATGGTGGGAATCATTATTGTGACTCACCAAACTCTCCTTGGGAAGTCACAAAAATGTAAAAAAAAAAAAAGAAAAAGAAAAAGAAAAAAAAAGTGAAAAATTCATTTTTCCTTTAAATTTGTTATATTTTGTTGAACATTGCTTTATGCCGATTTGCACAAATATAAAGAAAGAAGAAGTGAAAGCTAAAGAGAATTTAAGAAGAAGAGAGAAAGATTTTTTTAAAAATAAAATATAATCGCACAGCAATAACATGTGCAATAAAAATTAAATTCTCAACCTCATTATTAAAGGATGAACTCTTGCTATTGATACAAGTCCTCATTGCAATATAGATATGACTTTAACTTAACCTTTTGTTTATTCAGCAAAAGGGGTAAAAAAAAAACCGTAACCTTTTTTTTTTTAATGATAAAAATCCAGTGTCTTAAAGAATTTATCTTTTACTCGAGAAAAATTGATCATAATTTTGAACTTTTTTAAAAAAAGTTTTTACCGTTTAGCTAATACTCTTGTCTAATATAATCTTGTTTGGACCTCTCTTGCGTCATCAGTTCCTGCAAAATATATGCGCTCGTGAGCCTCGCTAAGAAGATTGAATATTGTCAGTAAGAATCAATTTCCTGAAACATATAGCAAATCAGTCAACCTTAGTGCAGATTTTAAGTACTATTAGATAGCCATTTTCAGAAAACTAAGGCAGAAATCCTGAAATTCTCCGAAATGGGGAGGAGCCTGCTCTTCTCCTCGGTCACGCCACTCAGAAATTGTCAGAAATCCTTCCCAATTCTGCCTTGTAACTACCCAATTAAACCTTTGAATCAAAGGAATTTGAATGCAAATTCAGAATGGTTTAAGGGTTCCCCAAATGGATTTTGTAGGACACTGTCTTACAGGGCCTTGTGCAGTAGGGCTGTGTTGTCTGAAGTTCCAAACAAGAAGCAATTCCAGAGAGTTGGTGCTGAATCAACTGGGTCTATTCCTTCCAAACAGCTTTTCCAAGTGGCTGAAAGTGCTGCCAAGACTGGTGCTCAGGTCAGAAATACTTTCTTTCACGTCCCTGATATTTTGTCTAATATGAAGATGCCCGTGACTATTTCGATCCAGAAAAATGGCCCTTTTCATTGTATGATCAATTTTGTAGGCTCATGGAACCATATTCTGTTACTTTTTTCCTTTGAAGTGTTGACAAGTTCCAGTTTCTAGTCTTCTAGATAGTAACGTGTTGCAAGAATTAAGAATTTTTTTTTTTTTGGGAAAACCAAGAATTAATAACATCGAAGTCGTGAATGTGGTGTGTCTTAGTTAGTTGATGGTGTTATGTTGTCTGGCTTTTGTATAGGTTCTTGATACTTGCTTCTTGTAATGGCTGATTTGTTGATTCATTTGGAGTTAATAAAATCTTCATTTCACAAAAAAAGAAAAAGAAAATCTCAAGAACAAATGAGTTTATTTGACCTGATAAAGATTAAAGTAACAAGTTAACGGAATTGATTGAGAAAATTAATGCCCCTGTATTGAAGAGGGCATTTTTTTCAATCAGCTGTTGGCGGAAAACTCTTGGTAGCTCTGACCTTTTGTTATTCTCAGATGACAATTTTTGAAGAACTCTGACAATTATAATTCTGGATACACACCAAGGATTTTGTCACAGGAGTCAAATAATGAGGCAGAAAGAAACAAAGGACTCTTTCTTAACAAAAGCATAATTATGTGAAACAATAGGGGGAAAACATCTGATAGTGTTGTTCTGTCCTGATTCTAATGAAGCCATAACTGGCATGAAATATTAAGGAATGTAGTTAATATGAGGAAAATCCCAGATAAGTGATCCTCTACACTGAAACACCCGTCTGGCAGGGAATAGAAAAGACCGATAAACCATATAAGAACTTGAAGGTATTGTTTATTATGAGAAGTGATTTGCTTTAAAAACCTGGCCACGCTTGCTGTGGATTGATAACTTACATTCTGCAACCATATAAAAGGTATGTTGAAATGCCCCTGACTTCCAGGATGGTGATTGCTCTTCTCTCTCTAACTATTTATTTGAAGGCCATGCTGCCAAGTTACAGCAGAATACTGTTAAAGAGCTTTACCTCATTAAAAATCAAAATATTACACCTAGTTCAATTGGTGAAAGTTTTGATGTTTCTTAACTAATTCCAGTAGCTCACTGATTTCTTCATCAAAATAGGGCATTGATGTTCTAATATAACAATTTCCCCAAACGCTTCAGTTTGTTGAAATGTATTCTTCAGTTCCTCCCTAAATAATGTTAGTCAATTGCCCTTCTATGCTAAATTTCTTAATACATCTGTAGATATGCAGGCAATTGTATTCAATAGAAAAACTCTGCATCTTCAGTTTTTGATGATGACATTTAGATTTGTGGTGAGCCCGTGCTTTCTGCTTCTGCCTTAAGCATGTTCTACGTGATCTCTTAGTAGTACTTAAATCACTGTTCTGTTTCTTGGTACTGTTTCTGATAACCCATTTAATTTAATTTGATTTGACTAGTTTGAGAGAAATACACAAGGCTCTCTCCATTTTCTGACTAGAACTCTTATCTATTTCAGGTTGTAATGGATGCTGTGAATAAGCCTAGAAATATTACCTATAAAGGACTTACTGATCTGGTGACCGAGTAAGGTTTTTTCTGTCTCATTAAACTTTCTTCATTTTGATTTTTTTGATCTAGAAACCTAAGATCACATCCATGATTCTGTTTTATTACTGTTGTACTGATTGTTTTTCTAATTTTATTTTTTGGTTCCATGGTGTTGGTTATGAAGTTTAAAGTTACTAAAAGGAGTTGGTTTCCCTATCACTCCATTGCCAGTACAATATGCATTAGATTACCGTTAGAAGTACTTGCAATAAAAATTCGAACTAAGCAGCTCCACTGGCAGAGGGTCTTGTAATTTTATTTTCATTACCAACTATGTATTCATATAAATGATGCAATGCAAATTAAAATAGTTTATTTTCAAAAAAAATCCTAATTTGAGTGAGCACTTATTGTTATTCAGAATCCTTTGTGTTTCAAGCATATCTTAATTTGCATCACGTACCAACAAAATGAGCAGATCTAGTGAGTCCTTTTTCTTTTAAAGTAATCATGTTTTCTATTTGGCACTAAAATTTTAACCTCTTATGCATCTATTCTGACGGGAAACACTAATCTTCTCCTCTGACATTTTGGGTTCCTCTTTGGAGATATCTCTCATGTGGTTCCTATTTTCTCGTGCTAGTAGATTTCGTACTTTAGATGTTGTGTGTCTATCATTTTACTTGTGTTTTGGTTTGTGGTAACTGCTCCTTCCAGAATCCACAAACAAATCAAAAGGAGTAAATTTTTAATTACCCTTATTTACAATTATCTGTTGATGTTTTATATCATAAGACAGCATTTTGAGAATAGGATGTATTTTGGTAGAAGTAATACATGGATCTTTCTCCCTGGCTTTTACTAATCGGATGTGATATGGAGAACAATCTCTTCTCCTTCTTTCCCTCCTCCTGAGCTCATGTTTCTTCTCTCAACCATCACCAGACTCGATCGCTTGAGAAAACATAGACGGACACATTTCTTCTCTCTAATTAGTTCTGGATATTCATTGACTTCACCCGTTGTGGAATTCTGCGAATTTGACTGTACTTGGTAATCTGATAAATAAAGCACATATGCCACTGAAAGATACTAATAATAAACATGGGTGATTGACTTAATACCCAATCTGGTTTGATGTCCAATTACTTTTGGGAGTTCTGAAGGAAAATCTAAGTTGACATCTCTTCATTAGTTTCTAGTGGTGGAATTGGACATGAATGGCAATGTATCCTGGATGTATTCTTGATAGTATGGCATCTTTCATTTCTTCTAGTCTTTATTGGTCGTTGGATGTGTAAATCTGGTTTGTTAATTGTTTTCACAACGTCCAATATAGATAACCTGAGTGCAGAATTGCTCATTTACTAATGTCATTAAGCTGTCATTTGGTGCATGAGCAATAGAAATTTTTAATCCGTTATTTGATGAATACTAAAAATGCATATAATAGAGGAGATAAATTACAAATGATGTAGTTCTTATAAGGATTCTCATTGCTATCTAAATTCATGAACAAAAATTTGGGAGATGTTACATGACTACCTACTTTAGCTAGATATGATGCTGGAGGGGTGATACTGAACTGTTCTGCGGGCAGTCTTCGTTAGTAATATTGTTGGGTTTCACAAAGCAACCAAATGCTACTTATGCTTCTTAGGGTTGTATTTCTAACGTGCTTGTTTATAATGGCTGATCTTTGTCTACTTTCTTATATCTCATATATATATCCTCAAGAATGATAGTCCTCACTGTTATGCTATATAATGCTCTTTGTTTATTGTTGGGTGTCATAAAGCAACCGAATGCTACTTATGCTTCTTAGGGTTGTATTTCTAACGTGCTTGTTTATAGTGGCTGATCTTTGTCTACTATCTTATATCTCATATATTCCTCAAGAATGCTAATTCTCTCTGTTATGCTTTATAATGCTCAATGACAACTTCTTCTTCTTTCTCTGTGAAAATATTTCACTTGATCGGACTAAACAGTTTTCTTTTTGCTATTTTCAATCATTTTCTTCCTCAACTGTCTTTTTATTATTTTCAATAATGTGTTACAGTTGATCCTGTTTCCTAAAATTTTGTGCAGCACAGATAAAAACAGTGAGGATGCTATTTTGGATGTTGTTAAGAATAATTTCCCAGATCACCTAATTCTTGGAGAGGAGGGAGGGATCATTGGAGATTCATCTTCTGATTACCTTTGGTGCATCGATCCTTTGGGTTTGGCTCCAAGAACTCTTTGCTTGATTATTAGTAGCTACAAGATATATCTTCAAACTCATCAATTTCTTGAGACTTTCTTTGTTTTTGGCTAGCTTTGAACTGGTTTCCTACTTTATATGCCACATGCAAACATAAGATTTTTTTTTTCAGTAATAATTGTCTGTGCTTGTTGGTTATAAATTCTAAATGATACAGTTTGTCTTCATAAGTAATAGATCCAAGGTGTGACATCAAGCATCATGATTGCAATGCAATCTTTTTGCACCATGCAGATCATTGCAAAAAATTCTTGGACTTTTGTGATTTCATAATCAAAATACAATGGAGGATTTTAAATTCTATTTTTGAAGGAAGGACATTCTGAAAGTGATCCCCTTGTGGAAATACTGTTTGATAACCAGATTAGTGCAATCAAAAAGTTTTGTTACAGAAGGAAAGTTTCCCTCTAGAACACTTGTAGCCTTATTAGAATGTCCAGTTGGGTTTCCTTTTACAGGCATACTTCTAGAGTCCGTAAGTCTAAAGGCTATGGTTTCAGGCATACTTAACGATTTGCATTCTGACACTGTGCCTCCGTGTTCATGTTTTACTTATTCAAGTTTGTTTTATTTCTAATGCTGGTTCGATAATTTGAATATTGAATAAAGAAATCAGAATTTTATTGGCTTTAATTTTGTATAAATTCTAAGATGTCCTGTTTGTTCCTGAAAAACTAAAAGATCTCTTCTGCTGACAAATTTCTACATAAGGTTAGTTCATATAGTTGAAACTATTCTCTGTTTACATCTCTTCTCAATTGCAGTTTTTAGAACACTTCGCATATAACATTCTGTTCTTCCCAGAAGGGACAATTTTCCAGCCATCTTCCTGCATATGTAAACAGTAGAAAAACTTTGCAGGCACTTCTAGATAATAGTATGTTTCCACAAAAGGCATTCCACAAACTATCAAGATGCACAATTAGCCTCCATTTTTCTTTTGGACTTCTGGGAACCCTTTTGCACATTTGGCAGTGCTAATGTTGTCGTCAGTAGAACATTACAACAAACACGCCTGAAGCCAATTTCTTTCTCTTGCTACTACACAATTTGGACCATAGTTGCTTTCTTAGATACTCAAATATTAGAATTACTGCAATAGCTTGGCCTCTGAGGGTACACATAAATTACTTTTAACCCTGCTGCATGAAATCCAAAAGATTTTTCCTTTCTCTAAGACGGATATTCTACAACAAGGAAGTAGGTTGGGTTTTCCAACATCATGCTATTCACTAGTTACTGAAGGACATGTCGATGACTATTGTACTTACGAGTTTGTTGCATTTTCTTCTTTTAGATGCAAGATGTCTTGAAATCTAAGCACCTTATTTTCCTATCTATCTGATTTCTGTTTATTCCAACTTGTATAGATGGGACAACAAACTTTGCACATGGCTATCCTAGCTTTGCTGTTTCAGTGGGAGTTTTGTTTCAAGGGAAGCCAGCTGCTGCTTCGGTGGTACATAATAAGATATCTTGGGTTTACATATTCTAATGATGATTCACTATTTGGAAGTTGAGAGTTGAGAATACGGATTGATTATCAGTTTGTTTATTTTATAGTCATTTTAGTTTTTTTTGCTGATGATACTGTCTGCATGGTTCTAGTAGGATCAAATATTATGCACTCTGATCTGGGTTGAATAGAGGAAAGTGGATACAATCTTCAACATTATGAGTCGATTACAGGATTTACATCTTAAACTATGTATCATTTGCTGAGCAGAAGAATAATATTTTAAGTGGTTGTTTCTATATAACATTTTTGTGGATCGACTTCAGGGCTTCAGGTTTTATTTAACTGAAAAGGAGTTGTGTCAGAGATATAAGTACTTATTATAGAAAATGAATTTTCTTCTAGTTTGGTTGAAATTGGATTCTAATGACAAGCACTTGCATGAACACTAATAGATAATAAAGAGGAAGTAAGCTCAAAAGTAAAAATGTTGGTAATATGAACTATAGTAACACTTTTGAGAGATCTAGGGGCCTGCCTGAATAACTTTTGAAATTCCCTTTCAATATTTTTATCCATTATCTCTTCATCTTTTGCCTTGATTTTCATAAGTTGTGTTTTTCAATGTGGAATCTTCATTTCTGATGAGCAAGAGACTGCGCTTTTTGGATTTAGTGCTGTTTTAAGTTGGATTCTTGAGTTGAATCAAAACAACGTAATAATGGAAATAGGTTTTTCCTATAAGGTTGATTAGCTATATGCATATAACAGAAACTGTGAGCTTGAAAGTGAATATAGTTTCTCAAAACATGACAATGATTTCCCTTGTGTGTTTCAAGGTGACTATGTTGCTCTTGTAGGTTGAGTTTGTTGGAGGCCCCATGTGCTGGAATACTCGTACATTTTCTGCTGCTGCAGGTGATAATTTAAACTCTCTTTAGAAAATTTACTTTACAAAGATATGGGTCTACGACTCATAATTAATCACGCTATTCCAGGTGAAGGTGCATTTGCCAATGGTGAAAGAATACACGTGAGTCCAACAGATATGGTAAGTCATTTAGCCACATGCAGATGGAATGATTTTGAGCATGTTAATTAACTTCTCCCTTCTATGTCTTCATACTATGCACGTACCACATGATCACTGGGACATCATATTTTTCCAAGTACTGTATTTGAACAATCAGTGATTCAATGTTTTGGATCTCGCAAAAGCAAAGACGTTCTGGAAAATAAATACTCCCTCCATCCCTCAAAGATAGACTCACTTTCCTTTTTCTTCCGTCCCAAATTATAGGCCTATTTCCATTTATAAAGGGTAGTTCATTCGTTAAATTCCTTGTATGCCCTAGTTATTTTGCATGGGTATCAACAAACCTTTCCTCTTTCCAAAGAATATTACTTATATCTTCTAATATTGAATCAAATGCATAACTTCATATCTTAGTATTGGAAAATGTAAAAAAATATTAGTTTAAAAAATGGTGAATTAAGATGAGTCAAAGTTATGTTAGTATTAATGAAGGGCATGTAAGGAAAATATTAAACAAAAAGTGTTAGCTTAACTACATTAACTAACTTCCTTAATCACTGTAAAAATCAAAGTAGGCCTATCTTTGTGGGACGGAGGGAGTGATTTCAAATGTGCATGTTTCCATTCATCCCTTTGCTATCCTATTCTTGCTTCTTTTATATTTAAAATAATTTTCTCTGCAACTGTTTAAATTCCCTTCAAGCTCCAAAGAGGTCTCTCTCTTCATTTTCCTTTCCAGTGTGCAGAGTTCTGTAGGATATTTTACTTTTATAGAGTTAAGTTTTCTTGTTTGTTTGTAAGGTGGAGCGATCTCTTTTGGTGACTGGATTTGGATATGACCATGATGATGCATGGGCTACCAATATAGAGCTGTTCAAGGAATTTACTGACATCAGCAGGGTAACAACTTTCTTCTAAATGTTACTCACAGTATATTTACATTTCAGAGCATAGACTTTATCCGCATTTGCTTTGGTAATATGAAAGACCGATCCATTTTTCTAGTAAAAATTTACCATTTCCCTTCTGGCTTTCACTCTGGCCGTTGCATGTAGGGTGTCAGAAGGCTTGGTGCTGCTGCGGTGGACATGTGCCATGTTGCTCTGGGTATTGTTGAAGCATACTGGGAATATCGTTTAAAACCATGGGATATGGCCGCTGGGGTTCTGGTAATTGTTTTCTTTGTGTTATACTTACTAGGTGAATTATAAACACAATCCTGCTTATGCCTTCAGATGTATTACAAACTGTTTTGATACCGGATTTTTAAAATTTTTTTCGTAATATGTTACTGAGAGTTATACAAAATTTCTGTCTAATTTAGTATATTTATATTTAATTTGATCAAATTATATAACATTTTAGGCCTTGGATTTTATGATATTTTATTGTCTATACTGCCAATGTTCATTTTGTTCCCATCTACGAAAATGATTATTAGAAAAAGATTAGCCTTCTGCAGTAGCACTTTGATAAAAAATTGTTATAAGTTGATCTTAGGTTTGTCCTTGCAAATCTTGGAAGAGGTCTTCTGATTGGGAGAGTGGTGCATCAATGAGTATCTATTATCTTCATAAAATTGATTTTGCTGCTTCCCGAATCTCAGTACTGAAATTTGCCAGTTGATCCTATGGTTTAAGATTGGAATACTGATTGCAGTAACTATGTAAATCTTATTCATTATAAATTTTGGAAGTGATTAGTTTGTGCCTAGTTCGTCTATTTAATGTTAACCCTGAGCAGATGGTTGAAGAGGCTGGAGGAACAGTTTCTTGCATGGATGGAAAAAAGTTTTCTGTTTTTGATAGATCGGTCTTGGTATCAAATGGTTTATTGCATGCAAAGGTAAGCTCACTCTCTCTCTCTCTCTTCTTTTTCCTCTCTTTTGAGTCATAAGAGTTTACTGGAGTTTGTGATAACCCATCTTAGAGCCAGTAACTTATGTAATAAACATAAATGTAATAATGCTTTTATATCTTCTCTTAAAAATGGAAACGAACGTTTCATACTTGATGATATGAAGGTAGAGCTAATCTATGAATAGACTCTGGTCATGTATATTCAATCTTAATTGATTTTTTTTTAGTATTGATCAGTAAGATTTTTAAAACATCACCTCACAAGCAATTGGTAAAGAGAGCTAGGTGGAAAATTTTGTTCTCGAGATCTGAACTTTTAATAGTTGCAGTTTTTGTACTTGCTTTATGCCTTTGATATCAAAATGTATTGTACAATCTGTTTTTCTTCTCCCTTTTTTCTTTTTTTAATAATTAGAAATGAGAGATCTTGTTCAACATAATTCTATTTTGTTTGGTCTAAGTACTCTTTATGGCGTACCAGCTTATGCTGACTGCAATGGATTTATCGCTTTTGCCATACTGCTCCCTTATGTCAATTCAATATCCCTCCACACCACACCCCTGAAAAGAGACTTGGGGGGGGAAGGAAGAAAGAAAAGCAAAAGAGAGAAACTAGATATTTCAGGACCTAAGTTTAAATTTGGTTTTATAGCAATTAGAGATAGCCAAGTAGGAACTAGGGTAAAATTATCTGCATGTAGGCCTTGTCTGACCTTTGGGACTGGTAACCTGGTGCATTTTGGACTGTTTAGCCCCATAATTTCTCCATCTTCGCTTGCAAGTATGGTTCTAATTCTTATATTTGAATCTCTTGGTTAGAATAGTTTGATTTAGCCTAGCTTGATGTAAGATCTTATCCTGCAATAGATTAGCACAATCTAATTTTCAAATTTTAATTTTTTCGTTGTTTTGGTTAGCACATTTGTTAGTCTCTCTTGATATTTTGTATATATACATCTAAACGCAATGTTGCTATGGTTCCTACTCACTGGTTGCTGGAGATACGTATATGCTTTCTTCAATTATAGTAAAATTATGTTCCTAATCAGGAAAGTCAAATTCCAACTTATCTGTCATTGAAAATTTAAGATTGCTTCCTTTATTTTGCAGCTTCTTGAGAAAATTGGTCCTGCAACGGAGAATTTGAAGAGCAAGGGGATTGATTTTTCATTGTGGTACAAACCAGAAAATTATTATGCAGATCTTTGAATCTTTGGTATATACCAAAACTCGCATGTTTCTTGATCGAGATTATCCATCCGGAAATCAGGTTTCCTGGGTGGATTTTTGTTTATTGAATTCTAATTTTTCTTGATGTTTTTTATATATTTTTACACCAATATATAAATGGCTTATCAATTTTCAATTTATAATCAAAAGAGGTGCATCTTGTCCTTTCCTGGTGAACATCCAGGAGAGCAGAAGTTAACTGCATCATACCTTGCAATAATATAGGAGCACTGAAGATGCATAATCTTTTAGATGAGAACACGCTACTTTTTAGTCTTGTATTAGAGTACGTTATCTTATTTCTTGTTTTGGCTGATTCAGTAATAAGCAAACTCTTGCATCCAACTGTCGCATCTATTACATGGTAAAGCATATTTGGAACTGTCTTTTCATTCTCAACTGGTACCTTATACGGTGTTTAGTGAGTTATTGACAAAATCTGAGAAGAAAAAAAAGAGCGTCTCTCTTTGTATGTTTTTTTTATTGATTACATGAGTATGATTTTATATACAAGTTTTTCTAAACTAATTTTGGAAACAATATTAATTAAATATTTTATTTCTAAGAATTAACCTTGACGGCTGTAAGTTACAGTTGTTAATTTCAATATTAGAAAACTTTCTTATTTTTTATTCTTAGGAAACTTTCTTGTTTTCTACATGATCCATTATAAAGATTTTTCTACACTCCTCCTCAAGTTGGAGAATATGAATTTTTCATTCCTAGCTTGAAAATAATTGATTGGAAAATTGAGCTATTAAATCCTTTTATCAACACATCAGCTAGTTGTCCTTGTGTTGACATATAAGGCGTGCAAATCAAACCACTATCTAGTTTTTCTTGATGAAGTATCTATCAATTTCAATGTGCTTAGTTCAATCGTGTTGCACTGAAATATGAGCTATGTGGATTGCAGACTTATTATTGCAGTAGAGTCTCATTGGACTATCCCATTTAATCTTTAAATCTTGTAGAATAATCTTCAACTAAAGTAACTCATACATACCTTGAGCCATTGCTTGAAACTCTGACTCAGCACCAGACTTAGCTATCACACTTAATTTTTTACTTCTCCAAGTCATAAGGTTCCTACAAAAAAATATATAGTAACCAGATGTTGACCTTCTGTCTACAATGTAACTAGCATAATCAGCATCAGTATAGGCCTCAAGCATTAATTCTCCATTTCTTTTGAACAAGATGCCTTTACTTGTTCCCTTAAGGTACTGAAGTATCTTATGAACCACTTGCAAGTGAATCTCTTTCGGGCTGTGCATAAATTGACTAATCACTCACTGCATATGCTATATCTTGTCGTGTCTGAAAAAGATAAATGAATCTTCCCACAAAGCGTTGATACATTTCCCTATCTACTGTTGTATCTTCTTTTGCAATTCCAAGTTTGAGATTAGGGTCGATGGGAGTACTTGCCAATTTACATGCGGTCTTACCTGTTTCCTTTAGAAGATCTATAACGTACTTTTGTTGAGAGAGAAAAATTCTCTTCTTAGAGTGTGTAACCTCAATCCCAAGAAAATACTTCAACCTTCCCAATGTCTTGATCTCGAACTCCTTAGCCAAGCATTGACTCAAAACTCATTTTTCTTTATCATCATTTTTTGTCACTATTATGTCATCATCGTATACTAAGATAACAGTAACTTTCCCTGACAAAGAATGTTTAATAAAGAGTGTGTGATCCCCTTGACTTTGTTTATATCCCATAGTCAACATTACCTTTGCAAATCTCCCAAACTATGTCCTTGGTGATTTCTTGAGGCCATATAATGCCTTTTTCAATTTACACATAGAATGAGCAGCTAAGTTCTTTCCATAGCCAGGTGGAACTTCCATGTAATTCTCCTCCTTCAAGTCTTCATGCAAGAATGCATTCTTAACATCAAACTGTTATATCTCCCAACTGTAGTTAGCAGCTATTGACAGCGATACTCTTAGGCTTCGTTTGATTGGCGTGAAAGGAAAGTTGCACTAGGAATATGATTACTTGGAATCTAAATTTACGAAATATAAATTCACAAAGATTCTTTTATCTTGTTTTGAATGTTAAGGAATGTTAAGTAAGAAAATAATATAAATTCTTTTAAAATGTTTGGTTCAATAAAATCTAATTGGGTAAGAGATTTATATTTTTATTAATATGCCAGAAGTGCCCCGGGTACATACGACATAAAATTTTAATTAGTCAATTATATTATAAACATTAATTATCATTTTTAATTTTGAAAAACTCTAGTATATTTGATTTTGTAGCATATTTTACATATGGTCAATAGCTTCATGAATCTATTGGTGATGAGGCTTTTACCCCAACTGTTGGTGAGTAGAACAAAGGGTAGAACCAGGAAAAATAGAATCATCAAATAGAATAAAAAGTAGAACCATATATACAAACGAAAAGTAGAACAAAGATGTCGAAAAATTTACGTTTAAATAAAAAATATAAATAATAGAGTAAAATTAATTTTTCAAACCTCAAACGTTAATGGACGAATGACTTGAACAATCCAAAACCCTTACGCTTGCTCGAAAATTATAGAGGTGGAGAGGATGAGAAGATACATAGAAAAATTGTAAAATAGAAAGGAGGCGAGCCATGAATAGACAACTAAAAAAGAGATGTGAGAGAAGGAAAAAACTGAGGTAATAGAGTATTTTTTTATTTTATGCATGTTTAAGTTTTAAAATTCTAAGAAAAGTATTTAGAATACCATCTCTATCTAGGTATTCTTTTTCCTGGTATTTTGTAACTACTTTTCTTCATTCAAGGAATCACAATCCTTTTCAAAAATAAAAATAAATTACTAAACAATGAACTTTAATAAATGGGAATTAGATTACTTTCCCAAGTATAGAATTCTTGATAATCAAACGAGGTCTTACGGTTTCTAAGTAGTCAATTCTATAAGTCTGAGTATATCCTTTGGCTACTAATCTAGCCTTATGTCTCTCAATTAACTCGTCTGTTCTATACTTCACCATATAGACCCACTTGCAACCCACTGGTCTTTTTTCTGCTGGTAGTTTCACCAACTCCCAAGTCTTGTTCTTTTCTAAGGCTTCAATTTCAACATTCATAGCTTGTTTTCACTTTTCACTAGATAATGCTTCAGATAAACTGGTAGAGATGATAATAGAATTGAGGCTTACAAGGAAGGTTCTGTGAGCCGGTAAGCAATTGGTATGTTTAGATCATCATTATTTACTCGAACCTCACTTTTATCTTGTAATGAATGGTTAGAAATTATTACATCATTCAAAGAATTTGAGTTGAATTCTTGAACTTGCGTAGGTTTTAGAACAACCACTTTTTTTTTTTTGAAAACACCTTGTCAAATCTCCAAGTTTCCGGAGTTGAGTGAGACACATGATTATGGTTTAGGACCGGCAATAATCTGGATGGTGATGAATTAAGAGACTCATGGGAAATTGACAAATCAGGAGATTCTGAGTGATTTTCACGCATGAATTCAGAACTGGACTAAGAACTGAAGGCACATGGTTTATTGTCAAATCTAAGTTCATAAAACTTTCTTTATCTTCCCTAGTCAAGTTCTCCCCCTGAGGATAAGGATTGAGAAAATAGAATTCGTGTTCATTAAATGTGACATCTATGAAGACATAGAACTTCTTTGAGGAAGGATGATAACATATATACCCTTTATGAGTTAATGAATAGCCTACAAAAACACACTTTAGAGCTCTTGGATCTAGTTTCTCTCTATTTGGACCATAGACATAAAAAAAGGTTATACATCCAAAAATGCTTGGAGTAAAATTGTTTGCAGTCTTTAGGTTCGAATAAAAAGATGAGAGGATACCTATAGGACTTTTAAAATCTAAAATTTTAGATGGTAATCGATTTATGAGGTGAGTTGCTGTAAGAATGACTTATCCTCAAAAAGCTTTTAGAACATGTTTTTGAAACAATAGTGCTCGGATTTTTTCAAGAATATGACCATTTTTCCTTTCAGCTACCCCATTTTGTTGTGGGGTCGTAACACATGATGACTCATAGACTATTCCTTCTTTCTGGAAATATAGGGTAAAAATTTGATTGAAGTAATCCTTGGCATTTATCTGACCTAAACATTTTGATTGTGACTCCAAATTGATTTTTGATCATGGAACAGAAATTTGGAAGTATGATACTAACATCCGACTTATGTTTAAGTAAGAATAGCCAAGTGACAGAGGTACAATTATCAATAAAAGAAATGAACCATCTTGTCCCAAAAATATTAGGAATACTGGACAGACCCTAAATATCACTATGGATGAGATAGAAAGGAATATAACTTTTTTTATTGCTAATTGGAAAAAATGCACGTTTATGTTTAGCAAACTCACACACTTTACAATGAAAATTCTCAACATTCAAATTTGTAAATAATGAGGAAAACAAAGTCTTAATAATTATAAATGACGAATGTCCTAAGTGGGAATGATGCAGTAAAATATTCTCTTTATTCGGCAGGACAGACTCTGACATAAATTAATACGAAACTTTCGATTGACTTGGTATCTCAAGATAGTAGAGGCTATCCCCTTCCCTAACACGTCCAATCATCCTTCTCGAATTCTTGTCCTGAAGTACACATTGTAATACAGATCTTAGATAAGTTTTTGGATGAAGATTAGTGTTAGCCCTAAGGGCAAATCATATTAGTTTTGAATAATGACAAATATTGATGAGAAATAATGTGATTGTATGTTGAGTGATAGAATTGATTATTTGAGAAGCATGAAGTCTTATTGCCTTGGAGTTACAATGCAAGAATAACTCTACCATGCCAAAAGTGATTGAAGATTGAAGAATATGTTCAAAAAGAGTGAAGGCATTGAAGACTTAGAGTGTAGAGTTTTTATGTTAAATATGTATATTTTTCTGTAAACTCTACACTTGTATGCCTTGGATTCATTTGAATGCATGAGAGAGTATAAAACTTGTTTTTGGAATCTAAAATGATCTTAAAAAGATTTTGTGTAATCAAAATATTTTTGGTAAAGGTTTTTGTATCTAAATGTGTTTGAATGATGTGTCCATTCATGCAAAACGTTTTCAATGATATTAACATTGATTTGAACAAGTTTTGACAAAGTTTAATAAGTTTGGATGCAAGTTTGGTCGTCCAAACTTTGGAAATGGTCACTGTGCTTCCAGAGAATTTCGGACGCAAGTTCGGACGTCTGAAAGTTCGGACAGCTTGGCACAGTAAAATTCGGACGCAAGTTCGGACGCATAGCAGAAAGTTTGGACGTCCGAACTTTACTATTACTAGCCGTTTCTAGCCGTTTTATAGCTGTTGCATTTGATTTTTTCACATCTATAAAAGCTATAAACTTCAGAATTTTTGTAACTTTTGTATTCTATAAACTCCAAGCATTTCAAAAGCATTTAGCAAACTTTAAAAGCTCTCTTATCTTGTGCATTCAATTGATAATTCCAAAAGGCATCAAAGTGTGAATGTGCAACATTGTGTAAACATCTACCAACAAGTGATAACATCTACACAGTCTTTCTTTATTCATGAAATTGTATTGTTCTACTAGCTCTAGCAAGGTTATCTTGATAATATAAAATCCTTTAGATAAGGATGATCCTTGAAAGTGTGATTCAAGGTTGTTTGAGATATAAAACTATTGTGGTTGGTGAGCCTTTTATTGTAAAAGTTACTAGTAGAGGTTGTGAGTGTAAAACCAAAGTGTGGTGAGTCTCTCTTGTAATATGTAAACCTGAGATAATAGTAGATTGTGTGAAATCCTTAAGTGTGAGCTTAAGGTAGTGGACGTAGATCTTGAGGATCGAACCACTGTAAATTGCTTGAGTTTTCTGCTATTGCTTTCTTCATTGCTTTGCTATAAACTGTCTTTATTTTGCCTATATAATTTGTTTTTGGTCTAAACACATAAAAAGTTTTAATTTCGTAAAAATTAGCCAAATACCTAATTCACCCCCCTCTTAGGTATTTCAATTGGTATCAGAGCTAGAATTCTTTGTGTGGTTTTACAACCTAGAAGACAAAGATCCTATGGCTAATATGTCAAACCTACCTTATCAAGAAGGATCCTCCACAAATAGACCACCTTTATTTGATGGAACAAATTACACTTTCTGGAAATCTAGAGTTAAAATTTACATTTGTTCTATAAATTTTGATTTGTGGAACATAATTGAGAAATGTCCTTATGTCCCAATGAAAATGAGAACTGATGGAATAACCTCAGAACCCAAGTCCACTGATGAATTTGATGAGCATGATTCTAAGAAAATGACTTTAAATTATCAGGTCATGAATATATTAAGTTGTGCTTTAGATGTTACTGAATACAATAGAGTTAGTGGATGTGATTTGCCCATGACACGTGAAGATTACTTTAAATTACACATGAATGTACTAATCAAGTTAAAGAATCTAAACTTGCCATGCTTGTTAGAGATTATGAACTGTTTACCATGAAATAAGGTGAAAATGTTAGTGACATGTTTACAAGATTTACTAACATTTTTAATGGCTTGAAAGCTTATGGTAAAAGCTATACACTGGGAGAGCAAAACAAAAAGATTTTAGATGTTCTACCAAAATCTTGGCAGCCTAAGACACTTGCTATTGAGGAATCCAAGGACTTGAAGACTCTTCCACTCGAAGAGCTCATTGGATCTCTACTAACTCATGAAATGAAGATGAAACGGCTAAATGACAAGGAGGATGAAGAAAAAGGAAGAAAAGGAGTGGTACTCAAGTCCTCAAATCACTTGAGTGAACAAGAACAGTCTTCAAGTGAAGAAGAATGAGAAAACAGTAGAGAAGAAGGGATTGCAATGGCAGTGAGGAAATTCAAAAGATTCTACAAAAAGGAATTCCTCAAGAAAGGAAGAAAACCAGTCAAAAAGGGTGGACAATCTTCATCCTACAAACCTCAATGCTTTGAATGCAAGAGCACAGAGCATCTTGTTGCTGACTGTCCTAAAGCATTGGAAAAGGAAAGAGACAGCAAAAACAGAAAGAAATCTGTTAAGAAAGGAAAAGGATTAGCAGGAACTTGGGATCAACAAGAAAGTGAGGATGAAAGTGAAGGAAAGACCAACATATGCTTTATGGCCATTGACGAGGAGGTACAATCTTCACCTTCTATTTCAAATGTATGTGATGATGATATTGATTATAGTGATCTAATTGTAGAGCTATATGAAGAATTGAAAAAGACTTCGAAAAGAAATAAAGAAATGAGACTCAAAATTAATGATTTATCTAATGAGAATTCAAAATCTTGTGTTGAAAATGGAAAACTTCTTGAAACCATTAGTTGTCTTACCATTGAAAAAGAAGTTTTGAATACAAAACATCTTTTGAAAACAAAAAGCTTTGTACAAGAATTAATTCTCTTTTATTAATGGTAAGGATCATGAGCTTTTAAAAAGGAAAGTTAATGATCTAACCTTATGCATTGAGAGATTTACAAATGGAAGAGAAAATTTAAATAAATTACTTGGTTATTAAAGAACTTCATTTGTAAGACATGGTCTTGGCTTTACACATTATTGTTTTGCTCCAAAACAGAAAAAGTCTTTTGTTAAAGAATCTTCTCATTCTAGGTCACATATCTGTTGCACATATTGTGGCAAGCATGGACACAAGGTTTCTAGATGTTTTATAAAAAGAAAGATAGAAAATGGTGTTAAGACCATTTGGAAAGTCAAAGGAACTATTACTAACTCCCTTGGACCCAAGAAGATATGGGTACCAAAAATCACTCTTTCTAATTTGGTGTAGGTACAATTTGCCTCAAGATCAAGTGCCACAAAATGGTTCCTTGACAGTGGCTGCTCAAGGCACATGACTGGAAATGCATCACTTGTTAGTAAGCTTTAAACTACAAGTGAAGGTTTTGTCACTTTTGGAGATAAGAAGAAAGGGAAAATACTTGGAATAGGTAACATTGGTAAAGATTCATTCCCTCTTATCAAGTAAGTTTTATTTATTAAAGGATCAAAGTATAATTTACTTAGTATCAGTCAATTATGTGACAATGGATGCAAAGTAGAGTTTAAATGTGATACTTGTATTATACTTGATAGTATAAGTAACAAAACCATCTTTGTTGCTAAAAGAGTTGGTAATGTATATGTGCTGTATCTTGATGAGCTTATTACTAATGTTATTAAATGTCTTGCCATTCATGACAATGATGGATTTTTATGGCATAGAAGATTAGGATATGTGAGCATGGATTTATTGAACAAACTTTCTTTACAAGAGCTAGTGAGAGGATTACCAAAAATACATTTTGATAAGACTCGTCTTTGTGATGCTTGTCAATATGGAAAATAATTAAAAACACCTTTTAAACCAAAGAAAATGGTTTCCACTTCAAAACCTCTTGAACTAGTTCATATGGATTTATGTGGACCAATGAGAACCACTAGTCTTGGAGCTAAAATATATGCTTATGTGATTGTAGATGATTTTTCAAGATTTACTTGGGTGCTTTTCTTAGCTCAAAAGGATGAAACATTTCATGAATTTGTAAAACTTTTCAAAAAGGTCCAAACATCTCTTGAGTATAAACTGATTTCTATTAGAAGTGATAATGGAAGACAATTTTGCAATCAAGACTTTACAAAATTTTGTGATGAAAATGGTATTACTCACAATTTCTCAACTGCTAAAACACCTCAACAAAATGGGGTTGTTGAAAGGAAAAATAGAACTTTACAAGAGATAGCTAGAACAATGCTTTGTGAAAATTCCTTACCAAAATACTTTTGGGTTGAAGCTGTAAATACTGCTTGCTATGTAATGAACAGAGTTTTATTAGGGCCTTTTATAAGAAAAACACCTTTTGAACTTCTATTTAATAAAACTCCTTCAATTGTTTATTTTAAAGTGTTTGGTTGTAAATGTTTTATTTTAAATACTAGTGATAATCTGAAAAAATTTGATAAAAAATCAGATTAAGGAGTATTTCTTGGATATTCATCAAATAAAAAGGCATATAGAGTTTATAACAAAAGAACATTATGTGTTGAAGAAACCATGCATGTAACTTTTGATGAATCTAACATTTATCTTCAAAGAACAAATGAAGATGATGCAGGTTCCTCCATGATTGAAAATCAAACTCATCATCAAGTACCCACATTGGAAGAACATGCCAAAGAAGAAGAATTAATGGAACAAGTACAAGATATTCAACCAAGCAATGATCAAGAGTTACCAAAGGATCTAACATATGCCAGAGGCCATCCTAAGGAGCAAATCATTGGTGATGTCTCCCAAGGAGTTAAAACAAGGCGGTACTTTATCGATAATTTTGCCCTTTTATCTCATATTGAACCTAAAAATATTGATGATGCAGTGAGTGCTGATTTTTGGATTGTTGCTATGCAAGAAGAGTTAAATCAGTTTGAAAGAAATAAAGTTTGGACTCTTGTTCCTAGACCTAGTAATCATTCAATTATTGGTATAAAATGGGTTTTTAGGAATAAGTTAAATGAACTAGGAGAAGTTGTTAGAAATAAAGCTAGACTTGTTGCTCAAGGCTTTAACCAAGAAGAATGGATTGATTATGATGAAACATTTGCTCCAGTAGCTAGATTGGAATCCATAAGAATACTTTTGGCATTTGCATGTTTTAAAGGATTTAAACTATTTCAAATGGATGTCAAAAGTGCATTTTTAAATGGTTTTATTGAAGAAGAAGTTTATGTAGAACAACCTCGAGGTTTTATTCATGAAAAATTTCCAAATCATGTTTTTAAGTTAACCAAGAGCTTGGTATGAAAGATTAAGTGGATTTCTTCTTTCAAAAGGTTTTGCAAAAGGAAAAGTGGACACAACTCTTTTTATAAAAACATCTCCTAACAATGATATTTTACTTGTGCAAATTTATGTTGATGATATTATCTTTGGTGCTACTAACACATTTCTCTGTGAAGAATTTGCCAAATCTATGCAAAATGAGTTTGAAATGAGCATGATGGGAGAATTGAATTTCTTTCTTGGGCTGCAAATTAAGCAAACTAAGGATGGAGTCTTCATCAATCAAGCAAAGTATACCAAGGAGCTTTTAAAAAGATTTGGAATGGATCAAGCAAAAGGAATAGGTACTCCAATGAGTTCATCATATAAGCTTGACAAAGATGAAAAAGGTAAAAATGTTGATGAGAAATCCTATAGAGGTATGATTGGAAGCTTGCTCTATCTCACAGCAAGTAGACCAGATATTATGTTTGCTGTGTGCTTGTGTGCTAGATTTCAATCTTGTCCTAAAGAATCTCATCTAATTTCTGTCAAACGTATTTTTCGTTATTTGATTGATACATATGACTATGGTCTTTGGTTTTCAAAATCTTCATCTTTTGAACTTATTGGATATTCGGATGCTGACTATGCTGGATGTAAAGTTGAACGTAAAAGCACAAGTGGTCATTGTCAATTTATTGGTAGTTATCTTGTGTCTTGGTATAGCAAGCTTGTGTATCATTATCTACTGCTGAAGCTAAATACATAGCTGCTGGTAGTTATTGTGTTCAATTATTATGGATGCAGCATACCTTACTTGATTATGATCTTAAATTCAATTGTGTGCCTATACTATGTGATAATACTAGTGCTATTAATTTGAGCATAAATCCTGTTCAACATTCTAGGATAAAACATATAGAAATCTAGCATCATTTTATTCGTGATCATGTTGCTAAAAAGGACATATGCTTAGAATATATAAATACAAATGATCAAATTGTTGATATATTCACAAAGCCTTTATCTGAGGAAATGTTTAATTTTTTAAGAAGACTTTTAGGAATTGAAAAATTCAATTACTAACATGTTTGTTTAAGTGTGACAAAGGCAGGAAAAATTTGGATGCATTGAGTGAAAATGGAACGTCCAAACTTTAACAGAAAAATTTTGGACATAAAAGTTCGGACGCATGACAGAAAGTTCAGACGTCCAAACTTTCTAAAACTGGAGAAACAAAGAAGTTCGGACGCATACCAAAAAGTTCGGTCGTTCGAACTTTGCGGTTACAACGGTTTTTAAGAAACCGACTAGCTGTTATTCACACAATTTAACATCCGAACTATCTCATTTTCAAAATTTCTCTCTACCCACTCGCGTCCAAACATAAATACATTTGTGATTTCACCATTTTCACATCAAAACACTTAGATTTTTGAATTACTAACCCTAGATACCTCTCAAAACTCACCGCTTTTCTGTTAGAAAATCAAAATGCCGAGAACAAAAGGAGCCAATGTTGAAAAAGGAAAAGGGAAGGCAAAGGCCAGTGAAGGAGGACGAACTCATCATGAACCAAGAAGAATTAGAGTTCCTCAATCATCCTCTGGTGCAGACAAGTTCATCTCAATTAAAGCTGCATCAAAATTTGAAGATTGGAACAAGAAATCAAGGAAAATCATCTCTGGAAACAGAGTTGATTTTGAAAAGCTCACCAATATGGGTAATGTCCTATCTTTATGTGGTGATATTGGGTGGAGTAATATGTTGAATATTGATGAAGAATATTATCCTTCTCTTGTGTTTGAATTCTATGCAAATTTGGGAGAAGAAAGAATAGAATATGAAGGAGAAAATGTTAATCAGTTATATTCATCTAGAGTATCTCAAATAGATTTTGAATTCAATGATGCATTGTTGAATAGAATTTGTAATGTAAGTGATGTTGGTGCAAAATATTATTCCATGGGACAACATTGCTATGAAAGAGAGTTGCTCACTAATGCTAGATTTGAAGAGGCATTTACAAATGGCAGAGAATTTAGAACATTTAAGGAAAGAGAAATTAAGGCCTTGGATGCAAGGGGAAGATTTATGCATCATATGATAACTACCATGATTGTCCCTAACTTTGGACACAAAACCTTTGTGGGAAATATTCATATGGTAATTATGTTGGCTTTGCATGAACATAGAAGATTAAACTTTGGATACATGGCATTAAAGCATATGTTTGGGGCTAGAAAGACTGATAACAAGACTTTACCATATGGAAGACTTTTGACCAGAATTTTCAAATTTTTTCTAGTCAAACTTCCTGCTAGAGGACAGAATTTTAAAAGAGGTCAAATTTATACAAATGACTCTCTCAAGAGAATGCAATTGGCCTTGGATGATGAGGGAGTATGGAGAACTAAAAGAGAGACCCTTCCAAAGAGAGTTGAAGCAGAGGAAAGTGAGGAAACTGAAGAAGAAGAAGAAGAAGATGAGGCAGAAACATGGGCAAGAGAAATGAAGAGTAAAAGAAGCCATGATTCAACAAGTGAGGGGGAGCAACCTCCCTCCAAAAGAAGACTCTTTGAAGAAGAGCCAACTTCACAATCACATCCTACTGCTGGAGAAGGAACCAGTGCTGAAATTCAAGAAGCACTCAACAACCACATGAAAGAAATGGAGAAAATGTATAAATTCTTTGAAACATTTGCTCCTATGGTGCTTGGCAAACTGGATAGTTTGGAGAATAGAGTCAAGCACATTGAGGAAATATTGACAAGAAATCCTTATAGTGGTGAAGGACCTTCTAGAACACAAGAGAAAAATGATGATGAGCATGATAAAGATAGCACGAAAGGTGAAGAAGGCAGTGACAGTGATGATGAAGAAGGAAGTGACAGTAATGATGAAGATGATGATGGTGATTAAGGGAATGACAATGAGCAAGTCATGGAGTCTCAAGGAGGAGATCAAGGATTGCAGCAAACTGGAGTCAGTCAAGAGGGAAATCAAATTGCAAGAGCTGAAATAGTGACTCCATCTGATCCAGCATTTGGCCATGGAAAAGTCAAACATGTTGCTGTCAAGAAGAAACCAAGAAAGGACACTCCATCAACATCCAAAGACTAAGCATATATTTACTCTTCTCCTCATGTACTGTTTTTGATGTTTATGAATATTTACTAGTTGTTTTCTATTCTCTTTCTATTTTTGCACTTTAACTTTCTACACTTTATCATTTTTATTGCCATGTAATAGTTTCTGTTTATGAAGATCAATGATGAAACCTTAGAGTTGAGAGCTTCCTTTAGTAAGTCTCATTTTCATTTACCCCATCTTTGAATGATGACAAAAGGGGGAGAAGAAATGTGAGATGACAAAATGTGACTATGTGTGAATTATTTTGTGATGACAAAATGTGACTATGTGTGAATTTTTTTGTGGACCAAATGTGTGTGATCTTTATGTGTGAGTTTTCTGAAAATGTGTGTGATCTTTATGTGTGAATTTTCTAAAAATCCATGCATATGTCAAGGGGGAGAAAGAATGTTGAATGCAAAATTTGTAAGGTGCTTGCTGTAAATGTGCTATGTATGTGTGCTACAAAAAAGTTTGGACTTGAAGTTCGGATGCAAATCAAAAGTTCGGATACATCCAAACTTTCTTGCCAAAAATATTTTTCTGTTGTTCAAGTTGTTTGAAAACTGTCTTAATCCTTCCTATCATATTTGAACAATCTTAGAAAAGATTATTTTCAAAAATTAAAGTTGTTATCTCACATATTTTAAAGTTTGGATTTGAGATCTTAAAATTCGGATGCATGATTCAAAAGTTCGGATGCATGTTTCAAAAATTTGGATGCATCCATATTTTGTTGCCAAAAAGTGTTCCTTTGTTGTTCAAATTGATTCAAACTTGTTTTAATCTCTTCCACTATGTTTGAACAACCGTAGGAAAGCTTATTTTCAAAAATTGAAGCTTTCATTTTACTTATTTTAAAGTTTGGACTTGATATGTCAGAATTCGGATGATTAGCATCTCAAGTCCAAAGTTGTTGAAAAATGAGTACAATCTAAGGGGGAGCATTGTTAAATTATTACAACCTTTAAAACCTCTCTTAGAAGTTTTCTAAATGCTTAAATGCTATATCTTCTATCCTAGTTGGAAGGAAGGAGGTTAAATGGAGGTTGGTTGGGTCATAGGCTCATATTGAGCCATTTGAATGTCATAGTGATAAATTGGTTATTATCTATCTATGACATCAATGTTTCTTTGTACTACATTGTTTAAATCCATCCCATTTTACATCAAAGTTTGTCATCATAAAAAAGGGAGAGATTGTTAGCCCTAAGGGCAAATCATATTAGTTTTGAATAATGACAAATATTGATGAGAACTAATGTGATTGAATGTTGAGTGATAGGATTGATTATTTGAGAAGCATGAAGTCTTATTGCCTTGGAGTCACAATGCAAGAACAACTCTACCATGCCAAAGGTGATTGAAGATTGAAGAGTATGTTCAAAAAGAGTGAAGGCATTGAAGACTTAGAGTGTAGAGTTTTTATGTTAAATAGGTATATTTTTCTGTAAACTCTACACTTGTATGCCTTGGATTCATTTGAATGCATGAGAGAGCATAAAACTTGTTTTTGAAATTATTTATATGAACTATGTTTTAACAAGTATGTTTTTGGAATCTAAAATGATCTTAAAAAGATATTTTGTAATCAAAATGTTTTTGGTAAAGGTTTTTGTATCTAAATGTGTTTGAATGATGTGTCCATTCATGCAAAACGTTTTCAATGATATTAACATTGATTTGAATAAGTTTTGACAAAGTTTAATAAGTTTGGATGCAAGTTTGGTCGTCCAAACTTTGGAAATGGTTACTGTGCTTCCAGAGAATTTCGGACTCAAGTTCGGACGCATGGAGAAAAGTTCGGACGTCCAAACTTTCTCTAATAAGCATGGTCACTGTTTTTCCAGAGAATTTCGGACGCAAGTTCGGACGCATAAGGAAAAGTTCGGACGTCCGAACTTTTCCAGACAGCTTGGCACAGTAAAATTCGAACGCAAGTTCGGACGCATAGCAGAAAGTTTGGACGTCTGAACTTTACCGTTACTAGCTGTTTCTAGCCGTTTTATAACTGTTGCATTTGGTTTTTTTACATCTATAAAAGCTATAAACTTCAGAATTTTTGTAACTTTTGTATTCTATGAACTCCAAGCATTCCAAAAGCATTTAGCAAACTTTAAAAGATCTCTTATCTTGTGCATTCAATTGATAACTCCAAAAGGCATCAAAGAGTGAAGGTGCAACATTGTGTAAACATCTACCAACAAGTGGTAACATATCTACACACTCTTCTTTATTCATCAAATTGTGTTGTTCTACTAGCTCTAGCAAGTTTATCTTGATAACATAAAATCCTTTAGATAAGGATGATCCTTGAAAGTGTGATTCAAGGTTGTTTGAGATATAAAACCATTGTGGTTGGTGAGCCTTGTATTGTAAAAGTTACTAGTAGAGGTTGTGAGTGTAAAACCAAAGTGTGGTGAGCCTCTCTTGTAATCTGTAAACTTGAGCTTATAGTAGATTGTTTGAAATCCTTAAGTGTGAGCTTAAGGTAGTGGACGTAGATCTTGAGGATCGAACCACTATAAATTGCTTGAGTTTTCTGCTATTGCTTTCTTCATTGCTTTGCTATAAACTGTCTTTATTTTGCCTATATAATTTGTTTTTTGTCTAAACACATAAAAGGTTTTAATTTTGTAAAAATTAGTCAAATACTTAATTAGATTGATGGATAATTTAGGAACATGGAGAATATTTTTCAAGGTCAATAATGGACTTATTTTGACATCTCCTACTTTAACAATAGTTGTTAGGGATCTATTGGTGACTATTTTTCTATTACTAGGACATGGGGTATAGGTTGAGAAATATTTGGATGACTGGTCATGTGGTCAGTTGCTCCAGAATTCATAATTCAAGAATTGGTAAGAGTTATATCTGAAACATTCAATCCAATGAAAAGAGGAAACTTACCTGAATATGCCAAAGAACAAGTACCCGTTAGTTTTTCAATATTGCCAATTAGAGATCTCAACCTCTCAATCTCCTCGTGATTGAGATTGCCTGACTCCTTTGCTTTGCTTCTCTCGACTGTTGTAGTATTAGCTTGGCTATTAGTCCTTGTATGATCTCCTTTTTGTCCCCACTCTCGTCTATGAGGTTTTCCATAGAGTTTCTAGCAGCGATCTCGAATAGATGAGACTTCTTACAATATGTGCACCACAAATTGTCACGATTTTGGACTTTTATCTGTTCTTTTGACTGTCCAGTTTTAGTGTTTATGATTGTATTTCCCATGCTATTAGCTACCATAGCTGAGCTGTTCGTAGTTTGTGGTTCAAGCATGAGGGCTCTTCTACTTTCCTCATCTCGAATCAGTGCTACCACCTCATTGAAGCATGGAACTTCTTGCTTCCCAAGAATTTGAATTCTCACTTGATCAAATTCTGGATTAAGCCCAACAAGGAAGTCATAAATCTTATCTTGCTCAATAAACTCCTTTAAAATTGCAACATCTTCGGGACATTTGGTTTTTATCACCTATAGTGATCAAGTTCTTGCCATAGAACCTTCAATTGATTGGCATATTCAGTAACTGCTTTATTGTCTTGTTTAGGACATTTGGTTTTTATCACCTATAGTGATCAAGTTCTTACCATAAAGCCTTCAATTGATTGGCATATTCAGTAACTGTTTTATTGTCTTGTTTAGCAGCAATTGTTTGCACCTTGACTTCATAAACTTGTGTTGTGTCTCTTGCTTTTGGGTACGTATGTTGAATCGTGTCCCAAACGTCATTTGTTGTAGTCAGAAACATACATGTATCACTACTTTAAGGAGTCATATAGTTCCACAACCATGCCAATATCATAGAGTCCTCTTCATCCCATGCTTCAAAATGAGGATCTCTTGGTTTCGGTCCTGTTCCTAGAAGATGGTTGATCTTTCCTTTTCCTTTTAGTATAGTTCGAACAAGCTATACCACATCAAGTAGTTCTTCCCGTTCAATCTATAAGCCGATTGAATCTGTTGTAATTCTCTAGGCGTAGAGTGTGGTACTACTTCATCGACTCTGGTAGTGGTGTGAACTTCAGACGTTTCTGATATATTGGCTGAAAGTGACATGTTGCTTTGACTATGTCCTTCTTCTTTGACAACACTTTGAATCACCTTCTCCGACTGATTTGGGTAGAGAATAATCAGCAAAAAATCGGCGTGTCTTCGGCAACGGTGACGACGTGGCTTCGACATCAGTTATTCTAGCAATGAAGGATGAGATTAATAATGAATATTGGGAAAAAACCCGGGTAATTAACAATTATGGTTGGAAAAGAATAAAACTTCAGATTGAGTCTTGCTCTGATAGCATGACAAAAGTTAAGAAGAAAAGAAAAAACGTCTCTCCTTGTATATCCTTTTAATTGATTACATGAACAGGACTTTACATACAAGTTTTTCTAAACTAATTTTGAAAATAATATCAATTAAATATCCTATTTTTAAAAATTAACTTTGATAGCCGTAAATTACATCTGTTAATTCTAATCTTATAAAAATTTTTTATGTTCTACTCTTAGAAAACTTTCTTATTTTTTACACGATTCATTACAAAGATTTTCCTACAGTTATGATAGTCTTTATGATGTCCTTCTGAGAGAGGCATATTGTTACACTAACAGTCCCAGACATATCCAGACAGTTGGGGGCTGGGAGTTGATGGATGTAACATATTTCTACAACCAAGACTTGATGTTCTGAACTATCTAATTTCTAGATTAGCTAGTTGAAGCTGAAGCTTATTTTGTGCCAGTAAGCTTTGGTGAAGGTAAAGACTTGTCACATTTTGGATTTCCTTTTCAATATGAACTTATTCCCGTGTAGCTCTTCGGAACAATATAACACTGACATTTTTATGCTTGTATGGCTTTACATATTTCCAATGAGGTTCAGTTCTGCAATAACCAATTCTCTCGAATGTGCTGTGAAATGTTGAACCATTAAAGCCCAGGCATATATCCTTTGGGAATTACTCCTAGGGAGGAGTAGAAAGTTTACCCCATGCCTTCCAGCGCCTTGTCTGTGGATCTTTCGTTGGCACTACCATTTGGTGTGAAATGAAGTTCTCAATTTAAAGGTGGTGGTTCCAAAGAAGTGCCTCAAAGTTAGGGGCCTTGACAAGTGAATCCCCATTGTATTGCTATACCCAATTAGGGGCCAGATTTCAGTATGCTGTGGAATGATTTGGCCAAAAAGATTTTAATATCTAATTTTTCCCCTAAAGTAAAAGTGAAAATTGAAAATTTCCCTGCAGTTGCAGGATCTCCACCAACAGACAAAAAGGGGAAAATAAAGAAAATTGAGGGAAAGAAAGAAAGAATGGTATAATGGGAGGAGATGGTGGGGAGAGAGAAGAGGGTTGGGTGGAGAGAGAGACTGTTAATTTTCAGGAGAAGTGCAGTTGAAGATTAGGCCGGGTCTGGAGGGGTTTCAAATGCATTTTGAAAGGTGATGTTCAGGCATGGTTTCTGTGTTAGCGGGTTGAAGGGGTTTAGCAATGGAGAAAGGAATCTCTGCAAGAGAGAAGGGGAAGTGGCAGCTGTGGAGTGAGCTAGAGGGACGTTGGTTCTATAGGCTGGCTAGACTGGGAGTGGTGCGGTGGGGGAAAGAGAAGGCGGGTAGTTCCAGCGGTGGTTTTTTTTTTTTTTCTTTTTTTTTGGGGGGGGTGTGTGTGTGTGGTTGATGGGGGCAGATATAAGTTGCTGGAGTAGGGAGTTGTGAGTTCCGGATGTGGTTTTCAGTAGGAGAAGAAGTAGTTGAAGGAGGAGGAGGGGGAGGAGGAGAAAGAGTGTAGACTCGTAACGGTGGGGGGTCACTGTTGCAGGTCCGCTGAGGAAGAAGCTGTGTGGTGGGAGAAGTAAGGGTAAAAGCTATGGTGATTTTGTATGATTCTGTCTCTCTCTCTCGCCCGCTCTTTCTTTTTCCCCTATTGACAGAAATTCATATTTGTTAAGGCAATTTTACCCTCTGACGTTTTATCTGGCGGAATCATCCCACCGATGAGTGAATCTGATCCCAATTTGCAATGACGATACAAGAGGGACTCAGTTGTTGTTGCCCCTATATAAAAGATTTATTAAAACTTTGAGATCCTTTTTGTAATTAACATTTTATAGGTATTCACCAATAGACTTTAGAATTAGGCTGTTAAATCCAAAAACTGCAAAAGGGACTACCGTGGATTACTTCAAAAACAAAAGGAATTTTTATAGAGATATGGATACTATTTATCAGCTGATTTGCTTCCTGTACTGGTGAAGGGAAACGCAAATGTATGTATGTTTGTGGATAATAGTAGCATCTTATGAGTGGTAAAGATAAGGCTATATGTATAGATTATTTAGGGTAAGGATGAGTAGTTTTAGGCTATTGGTTTTTGCAATGCAACTGCATTTTGTAAAGTAAAATGTTTCGGCTGTGTGGAGTACAAATTGCTTAATTTTGGCTTTCAAATCTCTTTTACGATGTCTTTAACCATTTAACTTGCACATTCAATTGTATTGAAATGATAACTTCTATGGCAGCAGCAATATTCTCTCTTTCCTTTTTTCACTATGATTAGGATCTTTAAATTCCTGGCCCTGTAGTTAAAATGCTCATATTTTTAGATAACTTTCCAATATTTGTGGACTACTTTACTGCAAGGACTTGCAATATGGATGTTAGAGTGAAAGACTATCTCATAACTTCATAATCACACCGTTTCAAAATATATATCCTATTTCTCTTTTACACAGAGAATTAAAGTTTTGATAAATTTTATAGAAAAAGTTTGATATATGTCTAAAATGCTCCTATTTAAAAATTCTTGGTTAGTGCATTAAATTCAAATTTAACATTAAGGATTGGTGTTTAAGGTGGTTGGTTAGAAAATTAATGATTTTTAGAAAATGAAAGCATTTAAATAGTTGGTTGGAGATAAGGGTAAAATTGAAAATAAAGTAATAAATGAAGCCTTTATATAAAAATATGACTTATGTTTTGAAATAAACGAAAGTATAAAGTAAAACATATATTTTGAAACGGAGTAAGTATTTGCCAATTCCTATTATGAATTTTGGTTTAGGCCTAAAGGAACATTTTATTCTGTGTCTAATGAAACTTTGTCCAGTATAAAGTTCACCTCATATCTAGTGAAACATTAGATTCCATGAAAGCTAGTTACATAATGTGACAACTCGTACATAATTTTCAAAATCTAGTCTTTACTGCCAGCAGTTTGAGCTCATTGAAAAGTGAAACAGCTAGCATCATGAGTACTTTTGAAGAAAGTTTATCTTTCAAAATTCTATGAAAAATTATTGTGATATGGGAAACCTTCTCTTGCATATCAAGGTTAACTCCTTGAGGTTTTTGCCCGAATGACAACCCCTTTTAGTACTAGCCCCCTCTTCCAGATCCCAGCCTCATATTCATATAGAGAAATCTCCATTTCCCCCGTATTCTTTGGTGATGTTATAAATTCTCCTACAGGAACTTCTATCCATCTTTCTCTTAGCTTGTCGATCATATTTTCTTTACGTTCTTTTCTAGTTCCATCTGCTAAAATGAATCTTAGATTCACTGGAACTCCCCATCCATAAGCTGGATCTTTCAACATCACAACAAACAAAACCTCATAGAGAGTTTGTGGTGTGAGATTGACTGTGTTGAACCTTCCATGAACTTCCAGCCAGCAAACATTGCACAGTTCTGCAGCAACTACGGACACATTACTGCAAATGACAAGAAGCACTGGAAATCAATCTGCATACTCAAGCATCACTAGATCATCAGTGCAAACATTTCAGTTATGATGTTTTTCTAGGTATAACAACTTGTTCTTTTATTCTCTTTTAGATCTGATCTTTCTGTTAAGCTTTGGAGTCTATATAAGAAATGGCACGCGACTTGCATCTTAATAACATGATTGCAAAAATAAATAAATAAATAATAACATGATTGTTTTGTACCTACCTTGATTCTTTAATGATAGGCCAGTGCCAGTAAGTACTATCTTCACCCCAGGTAATTGAGAGACTGCTTGCATATAACATAAAGCAGTTCTTAGAATTATCATCAACCCAATACTTCTGCAACATGTAGAAATTCTCCAGTAAGAAAACTTCTACTGTAGTAACATGAGGAGTAACATGACAATGATTTTGGTCATAGTTTCAAGAACCATTTAGTGATTGGGTTAATCTTCTATACTGTCAATTTGAAGAAGCATGCTTTTATTTCTGTCACATAATTATTACTTACATATTCAGGAGATGGATTGACATGCATGGAATTAACTAGAACATCCGTATATATGAAATTCAGTGTGTAGTGATAAATGATTTCCGGAAATTGCTGTTATCAACGGAAACAGGTCAAGCAATAATATGACGTAACCTTTTACTGATCCTAAGCAGCTCATAAGCTTCTTCTCTCCAAAGAAATGATTCCTATAGTTTTAACTGTTTATTGGCTCTTGGAAAGTAACTTTGAAAGTATTGATTGATGTTTGCTTTCACAAATTTGTATCTGGAATGAAATTGTTTTTGCATAGATTGCACAAATATAAATCCTGCTTGTGTGAAAACTGAGCTACAGTGTAATACGGGAGAATCTATTTGAAGCATAGGGGAAGAGTTTTGCATACCTTTCTCTTCTGGTTCAAGAATACTCCTCCATTTGCAGCTATGTCGATTGGTTGGTCCGCGTCTTGCATTATTTGGTCTTGATTATGAGGGAGCCCTGACCATTTGGTGAGTATGGGTTCCTCACCTTCACCATCTTTGTCCTGTGGCTTCTGCACCTTTTCTTGTTCTTCATGATGCTCTGGACCTTTATCCTGTGATGACCCTGTTCCCATTTCATTCTAGATTACCTTCCTGTGCAATACCTTGTTTATATAGTACAATACTCATTTCTGTCTCTTTTTGAAAATAAGATTCTGATTTTATCATTTGCTTGACATTAATAATAATTCACTATGGACATACCTCGTTTTGGTTACTGAAATGTTGAGGAAAATGTTCTCTTCCATGTTGTCTTTTCCTTTCTATTCCTTTAATGAATTCCCTTATCCAGATTTTGGCCAAGGATTGACTTCATTCCTTGAATTGGCACTTGAAACTTAAAGCAAAGCATATATTCTTGATGTCTGATCTCTGGATGATTCAATTTTGGCCATCACTATTCTCAAATTCCGTCTTTGCTATTTAATGGTTTGATGAGATGTGGATAATTGAGAAGTGTAACTCAATCCTTTTGTCAAATTTCGGGGAATATGTTATACTTCTTTAGGGGATAACTGTATTCTCTTTCTCTGTGGAAAGTTTCCAGTGGCTGATGGAATTATTCTCCACTGGATAAAGTGGTGTTGGTTTGGTGATGCCACCATCATAATAAGATTCTTCAATTTCTCGGAATAAAATCGCATGTCAAATACCGTTAGATTTCCATCTCTCTCTCTCTCTCTCTCTCTCTCTCTCTCTCTCTCTATACATATATATATATATATATATATATATATATATATATATATATATATATATATATATATATTAATTCCCTCATTTTTTTGGTAGAATATCCTTAATTCTAGAAATCAGAATAGCAGAGTCTAGAGGTAATTACTTTTTTTTTTTTTTTTGCTTCCCTCACTTAACATATTTAGTAGTTTCATTATTCATAATCTTCCCATGATAAGATAAAGGGGGAGAAAAATGAAAAGTAAAACGGAAAAGGATAAAGGAAATGAAACTTATGCTTCATAAATTCGATCATAAATTTGCTTAACAATAATAAATTATATGAAATTAGGTGATCTTAAAGCTTCTTGCATACAAGCTAAATTTCCTTAACAAAAATAAAGAGAAATAAATTATAAAAAGAAAAATGAAAAGAGAAGAGTAAGTTTTTCAAGGAGAAAAATGAGAAAGGATGGTTGGTCCATTGCATAAACGCCTATAATGCCCATACCCCTTGCAACTTTATTCCTTTGGTTGTAGGGACCGGAAAAGATTACAAGGTCGAACCCCTTCTTATTGCTATTATTCTTCATTTTTACTCTATAGGATGATCAACATTTGGCTCAATCTTGAGTTGCATTTCTTCCAATACATTTGTGCTGTTATTTAATGGTTCAAAATTCTATTGACTCTCACTTTTACAATTTTCTGACAAAAAATGAAAAAAATAAACAATATTTCTTAACATAAGATGGCATTTTCTACATAATCTTGGTATTTGCCTTGTCCCTATCTCACTCTTTCTTCACATTCTCTTTGTTCTACCTGAACTTTTAATCTCGATTTTTATTTGTTTTCATCCATTGTAACATCAATTGGGGCCATTTACCTGACAAATCTTTGATTACAGTTTTGTTACTCTTATTTTCTGTTTCTCATTTTTTTTGAGAAATATTTTCTATTTCAATTTGATTTTGATTGCACAAATCAATACTTAGAATATAAAAGAAAATTTACTTTTTTTTGCAAATAGTGGCAGGAGAACCGCCGGAATCTAAGCACGGTCCTTGGGGATAGTGGCGGAACCAAGATGTGAATTCAGGAGCGGCCAAATTAAAATAATATTTTTAATGTATACATTTTACTGTGAAAATATTATAATTATAACATAATTTTTCTATTTTTAATTTATGATGAAACCACATACATTGTGAAGAAAAATTAAATTTGGAATCTCTTATTTTGCTGGGTAGAATAGAATATCAAACGATTAAAACAAAACTCTAATGACTTGAAGAGAATCAACAATAACAGAAAATGGAAGTATCTGTTGCTTTCAAGGCTACATAACAATATAGAAGGAAATTAAATCATAAAATATAAAAAATAACAATATAAAACTAATATCTTGATTCATATGGGCGTCACACCTTCTATAAATTTAAGACAAGAAACTAAAAAAAAAAAGTATATCAAAATTATCATTGTCACCATTAATCTGAACAAAAATTTGTACAAAGATGTTAAAAACTATTTTCTTGAGGGGACAATAATTCATAATTTAGAGAGAATGGACAAATTATTACATATAATACATAATAGTATTCAAATGAATTTCAAAATTTTGGGGGGCAGGAGTTCATTTTTAGTTTCGCCTCAGCTAGGGGGATCGCCCCTATGGGTGGCATGACGCGTCCACTTGGGTACACTGATTGTAGTAGGGTGGCACGCCTTCAACTTTTTTATTTTGTTTATATAAATATTTTATTCTAGAGTAATTGTAAAAAATAGTGCTTCAGTTATTTAATTTAAATTTTTTATAACCTCAAAATACTTTTACTTTTTATAGTTGGTGCTAACCACTGTGGGTTTGTTGCATATTGTCAAATTCTGGCATGCCCACAGTGATTGGAACTAACTAAAAAAGGAAAAATAATTTAAGGGCATAGAAAGAAGAAAAAAATTAAGGACTAAAATAAGTATCAGAAATATTGAAAGACTATTTTTTATATATTTTAATATAGTTTTTAAACAATGATACCTGCCAGTTATATATATATATATATATATATATATATATATATATATATATATATATATATATATATATATATATATATATATATATATATATATATATAATTGGTTAAAAATTATTATAAATTTGTTGGCATGTAGAATCATCAACACGTCGAATTGAAGTAATAATAATAAAATTATAAAATGTAAAATTAAAATTTAGAGAATACAATAAGAGAGAATAAAGAGAAATTATAGAGAGAAATAGAGAGAATTCTAAAATTTCATTGATTTTTCAAGTGTATACAACAATTTAACATGTAGCCCTATTTATATATTTTAGGGATATATATCAACAAGAAGAGATAGAAAAGAATCATAAGATAATGTTAGTAATCAAAGATATGATAGAATTCTATCATTTACAATCCTCAGAGGATATAATATCTCTATCTATAATATTAGATTATCTATCCAATATTGGAGAATGAACATCCACAATTATATTAATTTCATAATACTCCCTTCAGATGCCTATTATATAAAAAATATGACTATTTGAAATCTTACTAGATAAAAAAAATTCGGTGGAAAAAAACTCTGGCGAAAGAAAAAAAGTAGATTATTCTTTATGTCATTATTACACCTCTAATGAGATAGTCCCTTATGATTTCTTAAGTGATGCATTTCAATCAAATGTTGCTATTTCTTAAGCGATTAATTTGAATTAAATGTTGCTATCAGTAATGTTTTAGTGAATATATATGTTATCACATAATCAAATTTATTGTACATTAGTATCACCTCTCTTCTGGAGCTCAGAAGTAAACAAAACCTTGACAAAAATATACTTTATCATATCTACTTTCGTATATTTTCAAACTTTATAATTATTCAACACTATAGTTGGAATTCCTTTTAGAAGGATATATGATTATCTCAAATATAATCATGATCATACATATTCTTAACCAACTCCATGAATTTCTATTTCTTTAATATGAGTTGAAAAAGTGATTGTTAGATTCTATATGATTTCACTTTATCACCACATGTCTATGCTTGACGTGATTTGTGTAGATCATATAGGTAACTCATATATTGTGTTTTTATCTCAACTAGAGTTAAAATTTTCTCAATACATTGAGATAAACTATCTCAAAGAGATATTGAATGACAAGTTTAATGCCATCTTAAAAATTATTGGTTAAAGACAAACAAAAATAGATATCTACTTATATACAGACACACATATTCATGCACTAATAGTGCATAACTATGGTACTTCAAGATCAAAGAGTTTTTCAACATTTCTCTATTGATATAACACATCTTTATAACGGGCAATGAGAACTGTTTGCTTCTCAATCCAAAAATCTTATCACATAAATACCATATGAATTAGTCCTTATCAATATTTGTCGTTAATCAAAACTAATCAAACCTACATGATTTGCCCTTAGGGCTAACAGTATAGGAGAAAGGAGTTTAAAAGGAGAAAAAACATTTTGATGAGGAAAAAGATAGAGAAGAGGAAGGAGTCCAATTATCAGATATATTACAAAAGTTGGAATCTATAGAGTAGAGCCAATGGGGTCAACATTCTTCCTTCAAGAAATTTAAAAAGAAGTCAAGATACAGCTTAAGGCAATATTATCACAAATAACTGACATTTTGGCTTGTTTGAAGAAGACTACATCTTCAACTTTTCAGCTGGAACAGAGTCACACTCTTCCAAATCAATTTGCAGAAGAGAACCAATAAAATACAAAGGAGAACTAACAGATAATTTGGAGCAAGGTCATACTCTTCCTAATCTTCCTACAGAGGAGAACTAGAACAACGATTAAGTTGTTATATAGTATATTAGATTATTCTGTTTGAGATTAGACCTAGATGTTACTTTTGGTTTTGTCCTACTTAATATTTTTCGAATGGAATAGGTTAGACTTGGATGTTGGTTTTGGTTTTCATCCTTGTTAAATTAGTTCAAACCATGATTATGAACAAATGATGTCTTTTGGTTTATGTTATGACAAGTATCAGTTTTTTTTTCAATTTGATTAGTCTATATTTTTAACATAGAAAATTTCAGTTGCTTGTCAACAGATGTTGGTTGCCAAACTAAGTTCAATAGACTGAGGTTGTTGGTTGTTGATCCAAAAAATTATACTTTGTTTACACTTTTGTTGCCAATTGGTTCCAAGTAGAAATTTTTTTCGCACTTATACAAATATCAAATCAAATTTCAATGAATACACTCTCTTTCTAACAAATAAAATAAAAGGTTAATATATAATTTGTTAGATAATTTATCAATAGTTAACAAGGACGGTTAAGTATTAGTTTTAAATAATAATACATTTGCTTATAATTGTCAATGGTTAACACGAACTGCCGACTATTACTTTTGAATAACAAAACAATTATATTGTAGTTGTCAATAGTCAACAAGAACTGTTGACTATTGATTTTGAATAACAAAATATTTACTCATAGTTATCAATTTTTAATACGACTATCGACTATGAGTTTTGAATAACAAAATATTATATTGTAGTTGTCAATAGTCAATAGGGACTGTGGACAATTGGTTCTAAATAACAAAATATTTGCTTGTAATTGCCAGCAGTTAGGATGTTGAACTATTGGTTCTAAATAACAAAAGAAAAAAAATTATCAACTCAAATCACTTTTATGCCATAGTTTAACAATATTGAAAAAAAGAAACAAAGTTCGCTCAGAGAGCTTATTGAATACTAGTAAAAATAGTCAACAAGCACTATCAACTATTGAATGTGAATATTAGTCAAGTTTGATCAAACTACTTGTCATACATGACAAATCCATCCCTTACTCCAAGCTTAAGACTTAAAAATAAATTCATTTATCATGAGTATTAATTTGGACTATCTATAATTGACAAGGGGTGATGACTGTTACTGTTAAGAGAAGTTGCTCCAAACTATTTCAAGAAGACACTTCTAAAACATTTAATATACTTGATATCAAATTGGAATCTCACAATTCCAAAACAACATTAACTCCATAAATTTCAAACTAATTCATATACATATGAGATGGCTCAAATTCTCTTCATAGTCTAACTTGAGATCAAAATTCCCTTATCCTATTTGATGGCTCCATTGTTGCATTATGCATAGCCTCACACCACAACACAAAGAAAACTTTCTTATCTAGATCTAGCCTCTAGAGTTAACAAATTAACAACAATAGAACTAAAGGAAAAAAAGATCATATACCTGAACTTGAGATTCTTGACTTAAAACATAAGTTGAAAATGCCCCACGGCCTCGACTACCGCCACCCCGACTACCTCGTTCCCTTGTTAGAGTTCTGAGGCACCCTTCTTTCAAAAGTAGACCTAATACGAGTACCTTATGGCCTTCCTCGTGTATATGCAATTGGAGGATTGCAAATCATGGGTGGTTGAATATCTAAACTTTCATCATCATTAATAGCTTCATGGTCCAATGAATTATTTGTTGAGTCATTATCATTCCATTCTATAAACGCTAACGTCAAATTTTCAAGGCAACTTTTCAAACAATTCATTCTTGAATTGTTAAGAAATGCAATATCCATAGTGTTATTGAAAAGGTTTCAATTTTTCTGAATTTTTTGTCTTTTATTGTCATATGTGGGTAACCTCCATCAAAGAAACTCTTGTTGTACTGATGATAAAAAAATTTTCTCCATCTTTTTATCAACAATGTTTCATGAATTTGCCTAATATCTTTCATGGTCACGACTTTTAAATATGAGCACACAGTAATCCCATTGAGTCAAACCTTTTACAATTGGTTCCACTTGTTCTCAAAAACTATGGTCGATAGGCTCTCATAAACTACGACGATGAACTCTTTCTTTACGTTCTTGTATACCTCAAAAATTTTCAAGAATCTTGCAAAGTGTATGCCATATGCAATATCTGTGGGTCATATTTGGCATTACTTCTCTTATTGCTCTTTCCATGCTTTCACATTGATCCGTCATAATTGCATTTGGAGCTTGAGCACCTATAGACATCAGTCATGTATTGAAAAGCCAAGTATATATTTCAAAATTTTTGCACAAAACCAATGCATATCCTAATAAGATCGACTGACAATGTTGATTTACTCCAACAAAAGTTACAAATAGTAGCTTATAATGATTGACAAGATATGTGAAATCAACGCTCACAGCATCATTGCAATCCTCGTATGATACTTTACTAGTAGGATGCACCCAAAAAACTGAATCAAAACTTTCCTCTTCATCAATTTGAATAATATGAAAGAAGTTGTTGTCCTTCTGTTGCATTTGCAAGAACATCCTATTTATGCAATCAGCATCACCACTTCCGTGTCTTTCTCCTCTTGTTTTCTCAATAAAATTCAACAATCTTTTGGTAAAGTAGATAAATGTTTTGGCCCTCCAGCTTGAACTTCTAAAATCAGACACTCTTGCTTGGTTGTATTCCATCAAAATCATTTGCTTCCAATTTATGTTTAGTGGTCGAATTAATATTTCTGTATAACTCATGGATCTAGACATTGAAGAATCTAAATTATGGTTATGCTCAATGTGAAGCTTAGAAACCTCACATATACCATTCTCTCTTCAAATCGCATTTAACCGTGTTGGACAAGTGATCCTGTTTGTATTCTTCTTTGCATTAGACTTTCTATCCTTATCACAACTAATAGTTTGGTACGGTCTAAAGTAATCGTTGTCCTTTCACTACAAGAAAACACAGAATTAGCGACGGACATATCCATCGCTAATCACTGTTAGCGACGAAAAATTCTCTCCCTAAATATAGAGTCACTTAATTGTTACGGTGTCATTATTCCATCGCAACTGGCAACGGATTTGTGACCAAAAAATAGTAAAATGGATAAATTGCGAACAACGATTAAGTTGTTATATAGTATATTAGATTATTCTGTTTGAGATTAGACCTAGATGTTACTTTTGGTTTTGTCCTACTTAATATTTTTCGAATGGAATAGGTTAGACTTGGATGTTGGTTTTGGTTTTCATCCTTGTTAAATTAGTTCAAACCATGATTATGAACAAATGATGTCTTTTGGTTTATGTTATGACAAGTATCAGTTTTTTTTTCAATTTGATTAGTCTATATTTTTAACATAGAAAATTTCAGTTGCTTGTCAACAGATGTTGGTTGCCAAACTAAGTTCAATAGACTGAGGTTGTTGGTTGTTGATCCAAAAAATTATACTTTGTTTACACTTTTGTTGCCAATTGGTTCCAAGTAGAAATTTTTTTCGCACTTATACAAATATCAAATCAAATTTCAATGAATACACTCTCTTTCTAACAAATAAAATAAAAGGTTAATATATAATTTGTTAGATAATTTATCAATAGTTAACAAGGACGGTTAAGTATTAGTTTTAAATAATAATACATTTGCTTATAATTGTCAATGGTTAACACGAACTGCCGACTATTACTTTTGAATAACAAAACAATTATATTGTAGTTGTCAATAGTCAACAAGAACTGTTGACTATTGATTTTGAATAACAAAATATTTACTCATAGTTATCAATTTTTAATACGACTATCGACTATGAGTTTTGAATAACAAAATATTATATTGTAGTTGTCAATAGTCAATAGGGACTGTGGACAATTGGTTCTAAATAACAAAATATTTGCTTGTAATTGCCAGCAGTTAGGATGTTGAACTATTGGTTCTAAATAACAAAAAGAAAAAAAATTTATCAACTCAAATCACTTTTATGCCATAGTTTAACAATATTGAAAAAAAAGAAACAAAGTTCGCTCAGAGAGCTTATTGAATACTAGTAAAAATAGTCAACAAGCACTATCAACTATTGAATGTGAATATTAGTCAAGTTTGATCAAACTACTTGTCATACATGACAAATCCATCCCTTACTCCAAGCTTAAGACTTAAAAATAAATTCATTTATCATGAGTATTAATTTGGACTATCTATAATTGACAAGGGGTGATGACTGTTACTGTTAAGAGAAGTTGCTCCAAACTATTTCAAGAAGACACTTCTAAAACATTTAATATACTTGATATCAAATTGGAATCTCACAATTCCAAAACAACATTAACTCCATAAATTTCAAACTAATTCATATACATATGAGATGGCTCAAATTCTCTTCATAGTCTAACTTGAGATCAAAATTCCCTTATCCTATTTGATGGCTCCATTGTTGCATTATGCATAGCCTCACACCACAACACAAAGAAAACTTTCTTATCTAGATCTAGCCTCTAGAGTTAACAAATTAACAACAATAGAACTAAAGGAAAAAAAGATCATATACCTGAACTTGAGATTCTTGACTTAAAACATAAGTTGAAAATGCCCCACGGCCTCGACTACCGCCACCCCGACTACCTCGTTCCCTTGTTAGAGTTCTGAGGCACCCTTCTTTCAAAAGTAGACCTAATACGAGTACCTTATGGCCTTCCTCGTGTATATGCAATTGGAGGATTGCAAATCATGGGTGGTTGAATATCTAAACTTTCATCATCATTAATAGCTTCATGGTCCAATGAATTATTTGTTGAGTCATTATCATTCCATTCTATAAACGCTAACGTCAAATTTTCAAGGCAACTTTTCAAACAATTCATTCTTGAATTGTTAAGAAATGCAATATCCATAGTGTTATTGAAAAGGTTTCAATTTTTCTGAATTTTTTGTCTTTTATTGTCATATGTGGGTAACCTCCATCAAAGAAACTCTTGTTGTACTGATGATAAAAAAAATTTCTCCATCTTTTTATCAACAATGTTTCATGAATTTGCCTAATATCTTTCATGGTCACGACTTTTAAATATGAGCACACAGTAATCCCATTGAGTCAAACCTTTTACAATTGGTTCCACTTGTTCTCAAAAACTATGGTCGATAGGCTCTCATAAACTACGACGATGAACTCTTTCTTTACGTTCTTGTATACCTCAAAAATTTTCAAGAATCTTGCAAAGTGTATGCCATATGCAATATCTGTGGGTCATATTTGGCATTACTTCTCTTATTGCTCTTTCCATGCTTTCACATTGATCCGTCATAATTGCATTTGGAGCTTGAGCACCTATAGACATCAGTCATGTATTGAAAAGCCAAGTATATATTTCAAAATTTTTGCACAAAACCAATGCATATCCTAATAAGATCGACTGACAATGTTGATTTACTCCAACAAAAGTTACAAATAGTAGCTTATAATGATTGACAAGATATGTGAAATCAACGCTCACAGCATCATTGCAATCCTCGTATGATACTTTACTAGTAGGATGCACCCAAAAAACTGAATCAAAACTTTCCTCTTCATCAATTTGAATAATATGAAAGAAGTTGTTGTCCTTCTGTTGCATTTGCAAGAACATCCTATTTATGCAATCAGCATCACCACTTCCGTGTCTTTCTCCTCTTGTTTTCTCAATAAAATTCAACAATCTTTTGGTAAAGTAGATAAATGTTTTGGCCCTCCAGCTTGAACTTCTAAAAATCAGACACTCTTGCTTGGTTGTATTCCATCAAAATCATTTGCTTCCAATTTATGTTTAGTGGTCGAATTAATATTTCTGTATAACTCATGGATCTAGACATTGAAGAATCTAAATTATGGTTATGCTCAATGTGAAGCTTAGAAACCTCACATATACCATTCTCTCTTCAAATCGCATTTAACCGTGTTGGACAAGTGATCCTGTTTGTATTCTTCTTTGCATTAGACTTTCTATCCTTATCACAACTAATAGTTTGGTACGGTCTAAAGTAATCGTTGTCCTTTCACTACAAGAAAACACAGAATTAGCGACGGACATATCCATCGCTAATTACTGTTAGCGACGAAAAATTCTCTCCCTAAATATAGAGTCACTTAATTGTTACGGTGTCATTATTCCATCGCAACTGGCAATGGATTTGTGACCAAAAAATAGTAAAATGGATAAATTGCGAACAATTTAGCGATGAATTTGCGACGGACAATAATATATTTAAATTTTTAAAATAAAAATTTACCATTAATTCTACGCAAATTTTGTTTTAGAAATTAATTTTCAAAAAAATCAGTCGCAAATCCGTTGCTAATTAGTGACGGATTTGCAACGAAGATAAATTATAATTTAAAAATAAATAATAAAAAAATATAAATTATTATTTTAAATTTTTAAAATAAAATTTTAAAAATAATATGAATTCGGCTAACCCGACCCGATTTGGCCCAATAGACAAATTATAATTTAAAAATAAATAATAAAATAAAATATATAATTTATTATTTAAAAAATTTTAAATAATATGGATTGGGCTAACCCAACCCGATTTGGCTCCAATGGATCGAGTTAGCCCAATTCGAATTTAATTCTCTTAAATGCTTTGTTTCGCTCGAAGAAGGATTCAAACCCTTTTTGCTTCAGAGTTGGAGGATGTCCTCCTTCACTAGGCCAAGTCACTTCTTGTGTTTTATTTTACTATATAATATATTTATATTATATATTTGTTATTATATATTGTTATATTAATAATTTACTTATATTACAATATAATTATATTATTATTACATCTAATTTACAAACTAATATATATTTTTTATTTTTTTGTTCGTATCTGTTGCTAATCTCTTGCAAATTAGCGATGGATTAGCAATGGCCACCTAATTTTCAAATTACTGTACATATTTTTTAATTTTCTCTGGTGGTTGTTGCTAATCCGTCACAAATTTACAACGGATTAGCGACAAAAATATTCTGATTTATAATTTATGATGCCGTTGCAAATATGTTGTAACTTTGCAATAGAAAGGTGAAAAATAAAAAAAACATATATTAATTTAAAAATTATCATGCCGTTGTTAATCCGTGACGGAAACATGTAAAAAGATAAAAAATTAAGCGGCTATCACTAATCATTGGCAAATTTACTAAGGATTAGCAACGGTCTTCTCAGTAAAAATGAAAAAAGGCTTCCTGAATACTAATTTACTCCTATCTCACTTATCTTAAACCCTAATCTGTGGTAGAGCATTAAGCACTACTTTTTTTGCATTCATTTTTATTTATAGTCTAAAGTATCTAACTATATATTAATTACCCTATCTTCTATTGATGTATATATATGTCTATTTCTACACATATATACTATACATGTATGTTATATTATATTTATGTTATTGAGAAGCTAATGTGGTTGCGGATGCCTTAGCCAATCAAGGGTATATAAATTTAAAATACTTCTAAAAATTTTCTTTTCGATATTGCTACTTCAGGAGCATGTTAAATATATGAGAAAGAAAAAATATTTTTCTCATCACATTACTAGTAATATTTCTCCTTATAACTTTAATTGATGAGAAATTCTAAATGCAATAAAATTTTACATAATGATAAACATAAAATTTTTAGGCACACTTATAACAAATCATTACTAGTATTTATATAACAATCATCTTCTGGTGATTGTATCTTTCATTCACAATTTGCTAGTAATCAAGTGGCCACAATATCCAAATGCATATATTTTAATTACCATGATTATATAGATTATTTTTACCATATCTGCACCTATGTCCACAGCTTCTAGCATGATTACGACCTCTTCTAAGGCCATAACCATGAGTTCTAATGCATTCACTTATAGATTTAAAGTAAACTGTGAGTGCATATAATCATATCGTACTTTTACTATAATGACCATCTTCTGGTGGTCAAATCTTTCTTTTATATCCTTCCACAAAATAAGTGGATCTTTTATGATAAGATATTCCGCCTTTAGATCTTCATATAAATTATGACGGAAAAAAATCATGGCTTTTACACGATTTTGAGATGATGATGTCTTATTTTCAACAATGGTGTCTGCCAGACCCATTACATCTCAATAAATTTGAGCATCTAGTGTCTATAACATATAGTTCTTTTTATAAATATCAAGAGAGAAAAAAATGAGTTTTGAAAACTATGCCACAGGAATTCAAAGGTAGAAAAGAATACCTCGATTTTCTCATGATTAAGCTCTTAACTTCGGTGGCAGAGACTCGTGTTGATAACATGTTATGAATTTGTTGGTGCGCAATCGTCATCGGCATAATGAAATTATAATACTGATATAGCGAACTTAATAAAGAGACTATAATGTAGAGAATATGAGAAAACTATAGAGAGAAAATAGAGAAAGAACACAAGAGCTTTATTGATTCTCTCAGAGTAAATCAATGAATGAATGAGTGCTACAATACATCAGCCTAGAGCCCTATTTATAGGGTTCAAGGGTACATCCCAATCAGAAGAGGAAGAGGGTAATCAGAAGACAAATCTTATCACGAATCAAAGGTATGATAGAACTCTTCCATCTATCTTCTGGATAGTTGGAGTATCATTATAACTCTAATATTGAATTACCTCTTTGATATCAGATAATGGACATCCACAATATTAATTTCATAACAATATATATATTTTTTACCTTTTTGTCGCTAATCCATTATAAATTTGCAACAAATTTACAAAGGATTAGCAATGGACTCATAATTTTTAAATTAATATATTTTTTTATTGTTTTCACGTTTTCATCGCTAATCCCTCGCAAATCATCGCTAATTTGCGAGGGATTAGCAACGACCTCTTAATTTTTAAATTAGGCAAAAAATTTAAAAAATCCATCGCAAATTTGCGACGGATTTTTTGTGAGAAATTAGCAACGGCCACTTAGTTTTTAAATTAGAAAAAATTAAAAAATCTATCACAAATTTGAGAGGGATGAACAACGGCCACTTAGTTTTTAAATTAGAAAAAATTTTAAAAAATCCGTCGCTAATCCCTCACAAATTTGTGAGGGATTAGCAACGGCCCCTTGCAAATTTGCGAGGGATTAACGACGAATTTGTAGTTTCACAAGGGATTAGAGGCGGATTTGTATGTTTGGTAAAAGTATGGCATTGGTAGCTTTTCCTTTGTTACGTCCTCACAAATTTAGCGTTGAAAAATTTCTTTACTAATAATTTTTTTCTTGTAGTGTTTGCAGTTGACTTCTTAGCCACGCTAGAACCTTTTTTCCGAGCATATGAGAAGTATGACTTAAATACTCTCAATGCATATTTGTGAATCACACTCTCCTCTGAAAATTTTATCGTGGCAATTATGCTCCGGAATTGTTACTGCATAAACAGTACGGCTTCAGTGAGTATAGCTAAAACTTTTTAATATGTTAAGCATAAGGTTAAACTTTAGTTGTTTCACAAGAAGAATAATTTAGAATAAGCATTACATGTAAACATTTGGTACCTCTGAACCTTTTGCAAAACATTTTTCTTTTTTTTTTGTCTCGAATTTTGCCATAAAGTTTTGGAAAGCAATACATGATTTTCAAAGGTTCTCGAGAACTAAATTAGAGCATGTTGCCAGTTGTTGGAATACTTTTTTCATAATGATCAATCGCAATGGGAAGTATTTCAAGACATAAATAAATTTGATTTCCAATATGGTATTACTCATTTAAGTAAATAGAAATTCCTTTTTTTTTCCTTCTTAGCATTTATGGTCTTATATGCTTCTTGAATGTAATCTCCCTTCACAATTACATAAATCATGTCATCAAACTAAAAGTACAATCTAATACTTAAATACATGAAAAGAAAGTAACCAATCAAATAAGTTCCAAATATCATGAAAGAACAATCATACATAAAAGGGAGGTCAAGAGGGTATGAGATGCGTAATTCATCATAGGATTATTATTGAGATTAGTTTGCCGAAATTATTTAAAGGATATTATGTCCTAATACAAAGAAGAAAGATCGAAGTATTTGAATTAGATTATGTTGTGAAACGTAATACAATTTTTTTTTACTTTGAGTTTTACTTTTTCTCTCATAAATAATTCACTTTTACGAAATTCAAAACAAAAACTCTCAGACTCAACACTATCCAATCCCACCCGAAACTTAATCAAGCGATAAGATTGCCAAAGAATTACCTGAAAAGACTTTAAGCAAGATTGTGAATATGAAGATTGTGTAAAACTTCATTTTGCGACATTTGGATTTAGGTACATAGGATTCGTAGGAATCAGCTCGGCATGTGCCACCATTGTTATCACACCAAAAAATATTGAAGTGGAAGAAATTATGGAATAATTTCATTACACCAAAAAAAAAAAAATACAAGGTGTTTATATACAAAAGTCAACACCTCAGCTGCCTTCTCACGCTACACTACATAAATAACTAACTAAACTGAACAAAAGCCACGTTAGCAACATCTCAGCACCGACTTCCAGCTGTCATCTACTTGTCTGCCATCTGTCTGCCATGTCAACTACATCATCTTACCGCAACATCTTCCTGCAGCTGCATTGCATCTGCAATTTCATGTTCAACTGCTGCAACTGCATCTGTTTTCAATACACGGTACCAAGAATTCAGCACTATAAAGGATTAAGATAGTTTACACTCTTATAAACTGGTATTAGAAAGTTAAAGTAATAATTTAACTATACGCTTTAATTAATAGATATAGCTTTAATTAATAGATATAGATTACGCTTTTTTTATTGCTCAACTTTAAGAATAAGATTTACATAAATTCAAGACCCTTTGGATTTAGACAAAGAGCAAAGAGAGATCACTCAAAATACATATCCAAGACAAAATTTGGTTTGAGAGGAACGTTTTATCCCAGTAACTAAAAATCATGTTTAATTGGAGATAGTTATTGAATATTTAGTAGCAGTCTTTGCATTCATTTAGCCATCAATTATATATCTTTATTTCCTAAATATTGTATTTTTATGTTTGCTAAGGAGTTATTATTGATGATTAGCATTGGATGCATTTTAAGAATTAGAATTAGAAAGTAAATTCTTAAGCTAACCAGCATAAAAAAGAAACCGATAGTGAAATATATAGGTAACAAAACATATAAAGGAACTTACAACATAAGTGGTATAAAAGAAATGCACAAAAACTACAAGGTTGGGGCGCGGATATCTTGCTTTCTTTAAAGAGCTTCGAGCCCTTTACCTTACCGTAGATAGAATCTTCAAAAACTAGCGCAGTAGAGTGCTACCTTTGACCTGTTTCCTCCAAGATAATACGGCCCAACATTTCTGTTGTGTAGCTTATAGTAATTTGGCATAAATTACTCGTGCTCAAGCTCCACCAAAAGGTTACCTTTCTCCAACCAGAACTCTCTCTCAATTTATGCATCTACGATTATGAACATGTGTATCTAAAATGACCATCTATACGTGTTTGTGTTTGTGTGTGTTAGGCAGTAGCTAGAATTCTTCATGTATTAATTAATGAAGATATACAATTCTTCAAACTCATTATCATATATTCATTATTAAGTTAAAATATACATTAATCGAGTCATATTCAGCATATTCATATACTTTCATCAAACATAAAAGATTAATATGCATGTATCATCATCATAGGTTATTAAAATGTAACAATGGAAACATACTTAGTATAGTATCCTAATTAAAGAAGATGGCAATTCTTAGTTTCTTATGAAGATTAACCGTTTCATCATTTTGGTTATAATTTTATTTGTTGGCTGAAATTTACTAAGTAAAATGCCTTCACAAGTTTCCTTTGGAACGTATACCTTTCTTTCTTAGCAATCTTTAGTCGTTAAATTTGTTACAAAAGTGTATTGAGAAAACCTAATCTTGACTCCAATAGATGCCTTTTGTATTCTAACAATCTTTTCTTCATTTGGAATGCACTAAAAGGAGAATTTTTTTTATTTATAAATCTACCTAAAAGAATCCTATTGTGAAAAGAACACGTCATTTTGTCAAGCTGCTGTACAAATCTCAAAACTCCCAATAAGCTAAAACTGTATATTATTGCGTTTTTTAATTAAATATTAATATACTGTCTTTTTTTTCATGAATAGAAGAAATACATCGTTTATTAATATTTAATTAAAATAAAAGACATAGTATATTAGTAGACTATGTCATGTTATCTTGTGTAAGTCATATGTAATCATAGAAAGAAAGGCGTTAATTACAAAAAAAAGAATTTGACTGTATTAAAAACTAAAACTGCAGGAACTTTTGTCTTCTACTTCGACGAATTAAATATCAATTGTCCTTCCTTCAAAACAAGGGAGGAAATGTCTATTATCCTACTCATTTTATAGAGAAAAGAACCTATGAAAAAAGTAAAAAGAAATAGATCTTAAATTCCAAATAGAATAGTCCGAAATTGTTCACAAAGAACCTAGGCTTTCATGTTAGATTGATTTAATTTAATTTAGCAGAAGCTAAATTTTTTTTTAGTATAAAATGTGACACACTATTAGTAGAGATTAAATGATTTATAAAAAATTATAGTGCAAAATTATAAATTTTATTGAAGAAAAAATAAATCTTATTAAAAGATAAATCCTACGCTAACCAACTCCCGGTTTAGCAGAAGCTATTAAGCTAGATCAATTAGTATATGGAATTTGTTCCTTAATTCATGACCAATAAATTTAAAGCTTAAACAAACATGGGCTATTTGCTCATTGGAATCAGCCCAAGTGACCTGAAGGACAGTTATAAGCAAGAAGGTCAAAATGGCAGGCTTAGTTCTCGTCTGGGCTCTAACCACAGAGTACCCAAAATATCAATCCTAAACTTCATCGTTCAAATTAGTTTCTCGAAATTTCACGTTGAAACTACCACTGTCAATCCAAACGGTTCGTAGCTCGTTCATATCCACAAAATTGGATGGCCTTAGATTTATTTGAGTTAAAGATGTATTTTTTTTTTCATTTGAGATTGAAGAGTTTAATAGAGTTTTGATAAAAATGTATGGTGTAATTTAATTTTTTCTAGGTATTAGAAACATCACAAAAAAAGGGAAAGCATGGCAATTTTAGCATAAAATCTACCACAATTACACAAGCTAATCATGTCTACAATTAGTGTTGATTGACTCAGTTTCAAAAATCAGTCCCTCCATCCCTGTTGTACCATTATATTATTTTAAATATCTTTCTTATATAAATTTATCTAAATTAGGAATGATATATGTATAATTAACGATCATTTTTTTCCTTTGAGATATTGGTGATTGGCCAAAGATAATTTACATCATAATCATAGATTTATATGTTTATATATAATAGAGATAGAGAAAAATTAGCTCCAAAAAAAGACCCATGCCTACAGGCCTACTAGGAAGGATATGGTTGGGAGTTTTCCCGGTCCATGAGAAAACAGGTCAAGCTTACTCCACCTCATTTAAGGTTAGCCCGCAATGGGTTGGAGCTGGCCGACCTATTTGACAATATTAATTGAAACTCATCAAAGCATAATATTGTTTTTTAGGTAGTTTTATTTTGGTAGGTTTTAGAAGGTTGGTAATTGTTTAAACATCAATAGAAACAACGCAAACAAATAAAACTACGAAGATCAGACTATGCTACTATGTATATTCCCTTCGTTCCAAATATAATATTTTTGACTTTTTTTTCCTTTCCAATATATTTAAATTTTGTCACTTTTAAGGATTATTTTTCTAAAATGATACTCGCTATAAATATAATTTTCTTATTTTTTATTATTGTACTAAAATTAGTTAAGATTATAATAAAAAAATACTCCTTATTTACTTATTCCTTAATTTATAAAAAAATAACAAAAAGTTTATATTTTAAAATAGAAGGAATAGACATTTTTTACCTAAATGTGTAACTATTAATTTACTGATAAATTACTAACATAACAATATAAAACAACTTCTTTCAAGCAACGAAAGCATGTTGTACAATAAAGGTGAAAAAGGTTGATGAAATTTAGATTGCCAAATGATGGCATGACAAATTTAACAATAAAATAGTTGCTCGAAAACACAATATTCCACCAGCTATTCCCTTGTGTAATTGCACATGCTTACTTTAATATTCTAAACTATTAAATTTAAAATAATTTAACTGTATTTGGAATTAACTGTTTAAATTCATATGAAAAGCCAATACTAATTAAAGGTATCTTTTGAGAGTTTTTTTTTAAGAGAAGAATTTTTTTAGTTGTTGGAGGTAATTTCTCCATTTAAACTCAAAGTCATCTTTGGGCCCCTAGAAAAGCAATTGTCAAGATACAAAAGTTAAAGAAATAATTGAAATAAAAGATAGTAGTATAATGAATACTAGTTAAAAATACTAAAATACTAGTTAAAAATTGTTACAAACCAGAGGAAATGCAGTGACAATTGGACAGTCTTGGAGAGTCAACAACTGAGCAACAATAGTCAACAACAATGCAGTTAGTTTTAGTTTAGTCACAACCCGGTTTTAGTTAGTTAATTAGTTTGGTGATTGAGCCCGGTTCACTAGGCACCGACTCCACCGACTCAACTAATTATTTCTGTATATAAGCCTTGTTTCTGTTTTGTAATTTTACACAGAGAAAATGAATACAATTCCAGACTTCATTTTCTTCATGGTATCAGAGCAGAAGGTTCCGTCTGCAAATTGACTTCTGTTCTTTCTTTTGTTCTTCATTGTCTTTGATTCCGTCTGCAAATTGACTTTTGTTCTTCATTTTGTTCTTCATTGTCTTCTTCTTCGATCTTCATTGATTTCAGAATTTTAACAATGGCGACAGTGGCAAATCACGAATTGCCTTCTTCTAATCCTTTTCATCTTGCTTCAAATGAAAATCCTTCATTAGTTCTTGTTTCACCAGAACTTGATGAATCAAATTATCATGCTTGGAGTCGTGCCATGAAAATGGCACTTATTTCAAAAAGCAAACTTGGATTTGTTGATGGCACAATTGTGGCTCCGGCTAAGGATGATGCACATTACAAACAGTGGGAACAAGCTAATAGCATGGTGCTATCGTGGATTACCAGAGTTGTCTCTCCTACAATCAGGCAAAGCATTCTGTGGATGGACTCTGCTTATGAGGTTTGGCAAGATTTGCGTGATCGATATTCAGATGGAGATTCTTATCATCTCTCTGACCTCATTGAGGAAATTCATGCATTGAAGCAAGGTAACAAATCTGTGAATGAATACTTTGCTCAGTTGAAGGTGTTATGGGAAGAAATGCTTGTTCTTAGACCGATTCCTACTTGTACTTGCATACCAGCTTGTAACTGTGGTGCTTTTAAAACTGTGAGAGAGTATTTTGATGCTGATTATGTGATAAGATTTCTGAAAGGTTTAAATTCATCTTTTGATACTGTTAAGTCACAAGTATTGATGCAAACGCCTCTTCCTTCTGTTAAGAAGGCTTTTAACATGGCTATGAAACATGAGCGACAAATGCATTATAATTCTGTACATACATCTAGTGCAGAAGTTCAAGTTATGATGACTCAAGGTACAAGTGTTGATTCTGGTAATGGAGCTAGTGATAATGCTCCAGTGTTGTTTCGAGGTTCTAATATGAACAATCGAAATAATGATCAATTTGTAAAGACTTATAGTTCTCCAGCTATTGGTAATGCTGTGACTTTCAGGCAGAACAATTCTGGAAATCAGAAGAAAGTATATGTTTGTACCTATTGTGGTAAAACTGGTCACACTGTTGACAGATGTTATAAAAAATTTGGCTATCCTTCAAACTACAAGGCACAAAAAGGTACTTCAGTCAATGTTCCTGTTAGACAGAGGGTTGGAAATATCAAGGCTCAAGTCTCAAACCAATTTTCACAGAATAATTTGGCAAATCAGGTTTCTGGACCTTTGGATTATGGTTCTTCTTCTGTGGCATCTGCAACATCAGAATATTCTGGTGGAATTTCTCAAGATCAAATTCAGCATTTGGTTCAATTGCTACAAGGCATGCAAGTTCATTCTGGAAGTTCTTCTCATACTCCAACAGCTAATCAAGCTGCAGTGTTATCAGCCAATTTTAATAATCCTAATGTGCCAGCTACTTCAGGTAAATATTCTGATGATAATTCAAAGTGTTGGATTTTAGATTCAGGTGCATCTGATCATATCATTTGCTCTCCATTATATTTCTCTTCTTGTACTCCTGTTGCAAATCTGTTTGTCACCTTACCTAACAAAGTTGCTGTTCCTGTTACACACAAAGGTTCTGTTTCTTTGAATTCTCATTTACTTCTTCATGAAGTCCTTTGTGTTCCTTCTTTCAATTTTAATCTCATTTCAGTTAGTAAACTTTGTGTACAGAATCATTGTTTAGCCCTTTTTTACTCAACTAAATGTTTGCTTCAGGACATTGCAACTATGAAGATGATTGGCTTGGCTGAAGGTTGCAATGGCCTATATTTTCTTCCTCCAACTTCCAATTCATCAGCAATTGTTACTGCACAATCTAGATACAATTTGTCTTTTCCTAATTCTGCTTTCAATGTTAATGCTCCTATTTCTGTTACTTCAGCTGAGATTGATTCCTTGTTATGGCATTATAGATTAGGCCATTTATCACCTCAACGTTTGCAGTTGATTGGTTCTACATACAAACCAGCTTGTATTACTTCTTCTTCTAAATCTGTTTGTTCCATTTGTCCCCTTGCGAAGCAAAGAAGAAATCCTTTTCCTTTGAGTACATCTCAAACTACTAAATGTTTTGAGCTCATTCACATGGATATTTGGGGACCATATAAACAGAAAACTGTCTATGGTCATAGATATTTTCTCACTGTGGTAGATGACTATAGCAGGTATACTTGGGTGTTTCTTCTTAAAGAAAAATCAGAAGTTTGCTCCCATATACAAGCTTTCCATTCTTTTGTTCATACTCAGTTTTCTCAGTCTATCCAAATCATTAGATCAGATAATGGACCAGAATTTCATCTTCCTGATTTCTATCTTACAAATGGTATTATTCATCAAACCTCTTGTGTTGCTACTCCTCAACAGAATGGTTTGGTAGAACGCAAACACCAACATATTCTCAATGTTGCTAGAGCCTTAAGATTTCAAGCTAATCTGCCCTTGATATATTGGGGTTTCTGCATCCTACATGCAGTTTATTTGATCAATCTTATTCCTACCCCAGTTCTGCATTCTTTAAGTCCTTTTGAACTTCTGTTTCATAAACTTCCTGATTATACTCTTTTGAAAGTTTTTGGTTGCTTATCTTTTGCTTGTACCTTGAATCACAATCGAGGGAAGTTTGATCCTAGAGCTAAAAGATCAGTATTTCTAGGATATTCTACCAAAAGTAAAGGATATATTCTTTTGGATTTGGAGACAAGAAATATTTTTGTTTCCAGAGATGTTCAGTTTCATGAGAGTATTTTTCCTTTTTCTTCTGTTTCAATCCCTTCTTCTACCTCTTCTCATAATTCATCTTTTCCAATTCCTTCATTCACTCCTTCTTTTACACCTGATACTCCAGAACAACTTGCTTCAACAAGTCTTCCCACTCATGATTCATCAACTGTTGACAATCTTCCTGAGCAACCTCATAATACTACACTTTCTAATTCTTCACCAAGAAAGTCTGTTAGAAATAAACATCCACCTGCCTATTTGAAAGATTATGTTTGTAATATTCTACCTACTTCACCACATTCTATATCCAATATTCTCACATATGAGCAGATTGCACCACATCATAAAATTTTCACTTTGAATGTTGCTATGGATATTGAACCTAAAAGCTATACAGAGGCTGTTAGGCATCAAGAGTGGAGAAATGCCATGCAAACTGAAATTGAAGCATTGCAGGCTACAAAAACTTGGCGATTAGTTCCTTTACCACCAAATAAACATGTGATTGGTTGTAAATGGGTTTACAGAATCAAGAGAAAGTCAGATGGATCTATTGAAAGATAAGATTTTTCCTTTCTCGTATCTCTAACATACCCCTGTAGTAGAAATATTGAGAAAAAGTTTTTCAGAAATATTTTGAATTTATATCTTCTGAAACTAAATGAGTCATTGATAAAACATTTTGACTCCCAACCAATTGATTTTATGACATTCCCTGAAGTGAATGTAATTTAAATTAATAATATATTTATGAAAGAGATTTTGGTCATGGCTAGTAGAAATGTACTTTGCTCTTACACTATAAGAATGACTCATTCTCAGTAAATAGATACTCACTAGAAGTGAGAAAATAATGAGAAGGGAAAAGGGAAAGTAATCATTTCAACATGTTATTGATGTAATATGATAGGATTTTTGTCATGTACCTGTAGTACGTCAAGTACGTTATGAATCTCTATTAAGTATTGATATTAATTTACTTCTCTAAATTATGCTACTGATTATAATAATGCTTGTATCGATGATATTGATATGATAAATATGAATGTAGTCAATTCTTTTGAATATCTAGAAATTGTTTTTAGCGTTTTGAATATTAATCAAAATTTCAAATTATCGAATTATTGCTTTTCTATTTTCTATCATTTTGTGATTATTGTTTGAAAGTTTTCATATTACATAGTTATATTCTAATATTTTCATATTATTTTAGTTTGTTTTGGATAAAAAATGGTGAACATACAATTTGTCTAAACAATATTGATAGTTTATTTGGACAAATTTGAAATATATGTCCAAAGTATAAATGGTAGTACAAATTTCATGAAGAACAAGTTGATCAATAACTCTACAATAGTTAATTGATTAAAATCTCCAGAAGAGCTACCAGATATTCACCTCATGGTCAATTGTTGTAATGCATCATTCTTCATATAGTTTCGTAAAAACTTTTGGGCCTTGATTATATTATCATTATATCGAAACATTGGATGTTTGAACTTTTGAAATATATGTATTACCATTATGACTTAGAATAGATATCAATTATAGATACTACCATTCATCTCTTCTGGTTTATATTGCATAGAATTTATGAAATTGAGATGCAATATTGAGTAAACTTGAAATTTACTGATAAATAATTTATTAGTTGGCATGACTGGTAAGACCATCGCAGATCATTAAAATACGAAGAATGATCAGGAATTCGTAAAAGTATTAAGAAACTAGAAGTTTCCTAATATCACAAATTTCTATGTGCTATTTATTTTACATTATTTGAATGTTACTAGTATTACTTAGGGTTAAATGCGTTATTTTGGGATGAATACAAAGAAATGTTAGTTGATACATCAACAGAATAGTCATATGTATATTGTTGATTTTTGCAGCCTGTAACTTGTGATTCATTGATAATGAGTTCATATTTAACGTTCTTCAAATGACACGATTTGTCCTAATAATACTAGTTGTATTGAGATAAATATTGAATATCCTGCAGAATGTTCATGACTATGATGTATTAACTCTTATTTCGTATTTTTCCAACGCATTATAAGTTCTCATCATTGTAGTTGGTTTGTGGTCAGAAACCAAATATTTTTGATCTAAAATTTAGAAATGTGTTGTGCATATTGTTCCACGACAAGGTAATAAGATGGGTCCTCAAAGAGATTATCTAATATATTGTGACTGAATCTCAAGGGAGAGATTCATATTTTGTTAATTTTGAATATGATGTCCCAACATAAAAAGGAGAAAACATGATGTCGGATAAAGATATTAGTTTTCATCTCATCTTGATCTTCTATTTTGATCCTCATAAAAGATATCTTGAACTAGAAATTCAAAGGATAATATATATAGCCAGGTATATTAACTGACCAATATCTAGCAAAGAATGCTCATAGTATATTTGATGTCCTTGAAGGACAATCTTTCACTACAAATAAATTTGAGACACAACTAAAATATGGTAGATAAGTCAGTTCCAATGATACAAACTCCTCACTGAAGCAAAGACTTAAGATTGTCATATATGTTAAGTTGAGGAGATTTAAATTCCAGTAGAATTTTTTCCCAAACATGATTGATATATTATTTTTAGAAAAAATATAGGTACCTGAAAACTTTGATAATGATGAGATCTTAACATGATTAGGAACTACTAGAGCCGCACGAGTATATGACATCAATGATATTAACGCGCATAATATATTGATTCAAAATTAGTATTTTCGAATCGAAGTCTGTAGACTCGAAATGTAAAGGTCGCATGAGAAATATGAAAAGTTCAAACTATTCACAAGTACACTTGAAGTGTACATGTATTCCCAGCATGAATTATATACCTGAAGTGTAATCCCAATGAGATAGCAATAAATATTTAGTTATAAAATGCGAAACTATAAATATGAATTTTTGTAATGACTTATGGCGTGTGATTCTTTGTAAGACCTGGCACTGATTACGAAAAAATATATTTCTAGTGGTGGATATAACAATGCATGATAACACTTAATATGTGTTTATCGTTGTTATCATTTGATAATGATACATATATTTGAAGTCTCTAATGGACTCGATATGCTTGAAGTATATAATTGTTCCTGTAAAACATAATGATATAGTCTTTGTGATTTCTTATTAAAAGAATGATCAAATATGTCCATATACGAAGAAAGTCCATACATAGCTATACTTGCTATATACATTTCTTTGTTAGAAACATCCTGATTGTATAATCTATTTATTGGCATATTATTCTCCACATTATGGAGAGATAACATTAATTGAAAAAAAGATATAATTCATGACGTTCATTATCTTGATCTATACACAAGTATTAATGAACTGAAAGTTCAAAATATTGTTTATTTGCATAAAATTACAAATTGATTGTTTGACTGGCTTATGTAGAGTTAGTTAATAATATAATATTCTAGCTATAGATATACTTATTTAGATAGATGTCCCAGCAAAACACATATACGAATTCTATAGCCATATGATTTTGATGCACGCTTGAAGCGCGGTTGATCTCTTGATTTTAAAAATAAAATCCTTTAAAGAGAAAAAGATTTGATGATCAAGATATTCTTCTTGAAGAATTTAGGAAAGCAAGTATTGTGATCAAAATTTTGAAAAATCAATATTTTGTTTTAACTGAATATCTTGAAGATGTTTCACATGGACATAGCACATTAGTGGTCATTGGGTTATTATACGTGATAAAGATCTTTTATATCTGTTAAAGGATATTGAAGAACTCTTTGGTCCTGAAGTACCATTATTCTGCAATTTAATGTATGAATACACTTGTCTACGTGCAAGTAGATATCTATTCTAGTTCTTCTCCACCCAATGAATTTTGAGATGGCATTAAGCTTACCCTTTGATATCTCCTTCAGATAGTTTGTTTTGAAAATTAAAAAAATCTAACTCCTATCGAGATGGATACTAAGGTATAAGTTACTTGTATGATTCACATAAACCATGCATTTATAGGCTTGCGTTGATTAAAACGGCCACGTCTTTGACTTATGTTGAAGAAATAGAGATTCATGATATTGGTTGAGAATATGTGTGATCATGATTAATGTATTCGAGATAAATCTATATCCTCTAAGAAGGAATTCTAACTGTATTATTGGATAATAATAAAGTTTGATATATATCAAAGGAGATACGATAAAGTATACTTCCATAAGATACTTTTTATTCATGAACTCTAGAAGAGATCTGATATTGATTTGCAACACATTCAATCATTTGATGATTTAACAAATTTATTCACTAAAGCCTTACTAATAGTAACATTTGATTGAAAAATGTCCGTTAAGAAATCTCAAAAGATTTTTTCATCAGGGGGAGTAATAATGACATAAAGAATAATGTACTTTTTTCCTTCACTAGAATTTTTTTTCCATTGGGTTTTTATCAAATAAGGTTTTGATGAGTTATATTCTTTATGTTACGAATATCCAAGTGGAAGTATTATAAAATAATATGTGGATGTTCATATTAGTCAGTTTCTTGAAGAGAACTAAACTTTCAAAATATGACTCCTTATTGGATTTGATTTACTTTCCATATTAGATTTTGGGTTTCAATAAAATCTTATATTATGAGATTATATGTAGGGTCATATGATGACATTAATAACACACATACTAGTCTTGATTCTTGAGTTCTACTTTCTCTCTCTATATTCTCTCTTCTCTTTTTCTTCAGTTTTATATTGTTATTCTCCAAACATATTGAGTGACGCTTCTGTGTTGCCAACACTTAAATTTATAACACTAAAAGTTTTGAGGAAAAAGTTCTAAAAAATTTGGGGAAGCAGCAGCCACACCTCTCCACCATAACCATATATAGCTCTATTTTCTTTCCCTACTAAATTTAAAACTCCCTCCTTATTCTTTTAGTAATTAGTAACATATCAGACTTAGTTCAATGATTTTTGTAATTTAGGAACTTACAAAAATATAATAAGTGTATTACATTAAATCATTTTATTCCTCCTTCAAGAACCAAAATTTTTAACTTGTGCAAATCCTTTTAAATTTTATATATTTCTTTGTAAAACACTGTTCAATTACAATTTAAAAGACTACTTTTTTAACTAAAACAAGTTTGTTAGTTTTCAAACTTAATGTTCCTTATTTCCCCCCTTTAGAAGAGTTTTCAAACCTAAAAATTAGTTTTTTTGGATAAAAAAAGAGAATATCATTAAAGTAAATCCACACTAACTCGAAGTCAATTACATTTCAAAAAACTCGAAGCCAGATATCGGAGCGGTGAGTTATGATTGCACACTAAAACAAGTACGTGCAGGAACATTGCACTGCCTCCTTACAGATGAGATGTTAACACTAAGATGAAAGAAATTTAATATAGACATTAACCAAAATATGTCTCGCAGCGGAAAAAACTAAAATGCGTACATTTAGCCAATATTGTTCAAGTAATTGCGTAAAGATAATACCAATTGCGTAAAGATAATACCTTGATTTGTCCCGTCTTGATTCCTCCATTTCTGTGTTGTTTTGTATGGGAGTCTTCTAGCCTATGCCTATCAACGTTAAAAACCCCTTATAACTGATGGTGTTACACAGGCTTTATATAGGCTAGGTTAGGTTAGGGACCCTCATATGATGGATACCAATTAGAGTTTCCTTCCATCAAGGAAACATTCAGATTATATTCCAAAATCATAACCAATCATGTCTTTATTAATATTTACCTGATTTACTTAGATAGGTGAAAAATATGATAACTACTTAAAATATGTGGGCTACATTAAGGTCTTTTAATCAAGACCAATTTCTTACATTCTCCCACTTGGCCCACATGTTATAATTAGGTAAATGCCTTTATGAGTAATTGAAAAAAAAACAAAGTATGGCCAAGAAACTTTACAATCACTCTATTGTAATATGGTTATGTAACGGTTACTTAATCAGAAAATGTAATACAAGAATCATAACGGTTATGTTCTTCTATTGAACACTCTCTTCCATGTATTACAATATAAAGCATCTTCTAATCAAGCTCCTAAACTTTATGAATGAACTTAATATAAGTCATTCAGGGTCCAACTGTATGGATCCAATATGGATCACAACTGGATACATTAACTTTATGTGCACAATCATGTGAGTAAAATTACTCAAATGTCTAGACAAATAATGTCAGTATTGCAATACATTTATGTGTTAATTGGGTAACTAGAGTTGAATAACAAATCAGCCGGCAACTTAAAATTTCAACTCTATAACTTTATACTCAATAGCCACTTGCTGCAAACTGACAAAGAAACTTTATGTCGAGTTGCTTATTCAACTATCAAAATAAATTTTTCAAAATGAACAATATAGTTGAATAACATAAATTTGGCTAATAGCAAAATCGACGAATAATATGCCAAATTATATGCCTGTGATATCATCATAGCATCCTTGGATTTCCCTTTATTTCAATGTATTGTAACAAACAGATAATCATCTTAAATGTGACAAGCTTAAATAATGAGCAGTATTTTATATAACTTAATAAGAATACCATAATTTCGGTCACAAGAACATTGATAAAATGTTCTTTAAAATCCTTCATTAATCTCTATGCAAATAATACAAGAGATTATACTTAAGACCACCTTATATTGGTATTCAAAATATAAAATTACTTAAAAGTCACATACATCCTTTTGCCAAATTTTGCAAAATAAATATCAACATATGAGAGTAATAAACTTTATTTACTCCCACTGACCTTGAGGTATATAAATAAACAATGATGCACTTCAAAATGAAATAAAGAAATAACATCATAACTTTAGATATGCCATTGGAGGAAAATAATTTCAGACATTTAGAGATATTCCTTATCTTGCAAAATGAAGTATCAAAATATATGAAAAACTTTATACATGCACATGTATACCTCTGCATTATATATGTTGCAAGTCAAATCATATTTCATATCCATTAAAAGTAACTCTATATCAAAATGAGTTACAATGTCATGAATACTCTAATAGAATCCTTCATTAAAACTTAAAGTAAGTTTTCATGATAATGGATGCCCTTTAAATAAAAATTTGAGAAATAAGTCTAACTTTACTACTCAACATTACTAGATAACAACATAATGACCTATATTAGTATGCACTAATAGAGGTTAACTCTAGTAATTTGAACAAGATTTAGACTTGAACTCTAATCTCAAATAAAGCAATGCTTTATGGCATCAAACTAAAATATGGAGTCTAAATTATTCATGACTTATGAAAAATATAATTAAACCAGTTTTATTCTAACAAAAAAGTTAGAATATTAAAGGTATACGATGAGTAGAAGTGATTAAAACTCTAAATTCATAAAGAACCTATAATTTCTTTTTTATTTTTTTTAAAAAAAAACTTTAATCAATGGAAGAGTATAAAAGGACAATAAATTTAAACCCTTTGGAGTTAAAAACAATATCAAATAATAACCACTTATTATCCTTATCCAATTTCATCGGTTAAGGGTTTTAAGTTCCTTACCTCAATTGGAAACTTTCATATGTGTGGTCATTAGAGATGTGGTTTCCAAACATTCTTGTAAAGAAAAACTCAAAAGAAACCTCATCTTATGCACAAAAGTGGTTCTAAAACTTTTCCAAAGGTAGATGTAACTTAAATTACACTACGTTTGTTCCCACAATAATTAATTGTAGTTCCATTTTCTAATCTCACAGCATACTTTATGGTGAAAATAAACAGAATATCACTAATTGTTCCTTTCCATCTTTTATTTCTTCATTCTCCTTATTTTCAAACCATCTGAAGCATCAAGTACTTCAATTTTATCAAATAATGATAAGAAATGCCTTATTGTGATAATTATCAATAAATGAGATAAGATATCTCTCATTATTCACAAAAGAAATAAAAGCATTTAAAAATACTTATGATTTCATGGAATTCAGAACTCATTTGACATTTTTAATAATCTTGATAGGTTTGCCTTACTTTATGCAATCCCAATAATTACTAAAGGATCGAAGAAATCCTGAACTTTAAGGATTTCTTTTCTCATTTAGTAATCTTTATGGAGATATTTTACAACCTCCTATATAAATATGTCAAAAATAGATGAGCTCTAAATGATAACATAATACTTTATGCCAATTACATTATTATGCAGGATAAGACTAATGGATGAGTGAGTTTGACTTAAAAATTTGAAAAATATTTTCAAAATTCAAAATTGAAAACAGAGTTAAGCAATTTAACTTTGAAATAAAATTTCAAAAAAATAGTAGCTCATAGAATATATTTTTCAAAAATAATATTTTAACATTGATTCTAAACTCCCACTCATCCAAATACATCCTACATGGATGATTTTAAAAAAAAATTATTTTCTTAAAATCCTGCACAAAATTGGCGAATGAATTACAAAATAACTTTTTTATGTTATCAAATTCCTTAAAATGGACTACAAAATGAGATCATTTCCTTATGAGTCATTCAATAAATGAAGGTAAGTTTCTTTATAGCATTCCAAAATTGTTCGTATGAAATACCATTAAACCATATTGGTATTTTTTAATTGGAATACTTTACCCATTTATAAATATTTTCTTTTTATCATAAGACACGAATAATACTTTATGTGTCTTATATTGTCTCTTTTTCTCCTAACACACATGGTCAAAGATTCTATAATAGACCATTCATCTTTATGTGTGTACAAACATGTATGCAATTATGAGCACACAAGAAAAAAGACCAAAAAGAAATATCAATATATGACTCAAAACATAAAATCAAATGGAACATATAATCTAACATTGTCCTTTACTTTTGCACACTCCTACTATATTGTGCATGCCCAAAATTTTCATTGCAAAGGATGTTACAAAATAACATTGAAATTGTAAAATAAGAATTTTTTCCAAGTCATAATCAAGGAAAAAACATAATAACCAAGGATAAAGACACATTAATGCTATGAATCTCAAACCATCAGCTAATGAATCAACTAATGCCAATTCAAAAGTAAATTCTCGCATTTGATGGTCAAAACCACCAACCATAATAGAATTTACTAAAATACTTTATAATAAGACAAATAAACTAAACTAGCAAGACAAATCATCCATACCTGTGGGCATAAGATAATTTTCTAAATGTCTAGTTTATAGTCTTATTTCAATTAATCTCATCAAAATAATAACCTCCCTGTGGGGCCGAGTTGTTATTTCAATGAATTAATTTTTATTATTCTAAATGTCATCATTCAACCTCTTAACTTTATGAGATTGAATTTATCTTTATTTATCAAATGCTTAAGATGCTTTGGCTACTTTTAAGCACATGATATAAAATAAAATAAAATTTCACGATGACATTCAAGAATATTCTTAAATTTGTCAACTTATCTTAATGTTGACAAAATCAAAATGTGTACATACATACAATAAATGATGTGAATAATAAATATTTATTTTGATAATTACTAATCACAAAACTTAATGTAATTAATAATCGTTAGTACTTTAAAATACTTGAGATGTTGTGGCTACTCCCAAATACATAACGTAATTGTATTTATGATAAACACCTCCATAATATCAACTATCATTATGTTGATAATATTTTTGTATGTACACATAATGTAATAAATATGCCTCTAAAATTATTTGTTACCTTATAGATGTCATTATTTAGTCACCAAAACTTTATGTGACTAAAATCCTTATGTGTCAAGTATTTAAGATACTTTGGCTACTCTTAAACAATTGACACAAATATAAATATTTTTTTATGACATCACAAATAATTATTTGAAAAATCAACTTAACTGAATGTTGATTTACACAAAAATACATAGGGACATGAGATTTAATCATCATACCATATTTAATTCCATGACATTTTTTTTAAATAGAGTCCAAAAATATAATGAAAAATGTCATTGAATTAAAATAAAATAAATCAACGTCCCAAGTTCAAAGAGACTTTATAGAGGCACTATTTAAAAAAAATATCTTGATGCCCTAAAAGTTTAAGGCTTTAATGGAATGAATAAAATATCCTTACCCTAAATTTATAAAAATTGAAGCCATCCATATTGATAAAGATCATATTTTATCAACATGCAAATTCTCAATGCAATAGATTTGAGTGCAAAATTAGCAGTATATGAAACATTCCTCTATGTGGGGAAAAATAGATAAGAACAAAATTGACATTACATCAATCTTCCCCACTATTGAATTTGAAAGTACATACTGTCAAGTCAAGGGAAAAACCGTAACATTTTCAATTCATTAGCTTCTGCATATTTGAAATCAAAAATCTCAATTGATCTGCAAAAAGCATTGCCTTTGTGGCAGACTTCACGAAAACCGAATAAAATAAGGCAAAACAAAAGCCTTTTATAACTCCATACAAATCCAAAATAAACTAAATTTGGATTTGGTAAATTCGTAGCAAAATAAGCAAAACCGGAAAAAAAACAAAAGCTCAAGGTTTTTTCAACTTCTATATATAAAAACATATATACCAAACATTATGGCTAAAGAAGGCTTTGATACCACACGAAAGAAATTTAATATAGACATTAACCAAAATATGTCTCGCAGCGGAAAAAAACTAAAATGCGTACCTTTAGCCAATATTGTTCAAGTAATTGCGTAAAGATAATACATTGATTTGTCCCGTCTTGATTCCTCCGTTTCTGTGTTGTTTTGTATGGGAGTCTTCTAGCCTATGCCTATCAACGTTAAAAACCCCCTTATAACTGATGGTCTTACACAGACTTTATATAGGCTAGGCTAGGGACCCTCATATGATGGATACCAATTAGAGTTTCCTTCCATCAAGGAAACATCCGAATTATATTCCAAAATCATAATCAATCATGTCTTTATTAATATTTACATGATTTACTTAGATAGGTGAAAAATATGATAACTACTTATAATATATGGGCCACATTAAGGTCTTTTAATCAAGACCAATTTCTTACATAAGATTCCTAAGGAGTGTGCTAATCTGGGAAAAAATATGTCCAAGAATTCCCAAATCGCTGTCTTTAGCCTTGATACCATCAATAATGGCTTTACAGTCACTTTCTGCTTAAAGCCTTACTTTTCGAGGATAGCACAAGACTCTAATGCTTAGAGAAAGTGGAGTGCAATAACTTTTTTGTCATAGCCAGAAAACATTTCCCAGAGTGATCTCTCAGAGACACCATACTTCAGCATTCAGTGGTGACTAAGTGGCATCAACATTCATTTTGAGTTTCCTTTGGCATGGAGGTACCCAGCTCAAGTCCTCCGTGGATGATTCATTCGTATTACAACTACAATTGAGTTTCATCAAACCTTGTATACCTCTATTCTGACGTGAATTTGTGAGTAATTATTTCCTCTCTATTCTGATGTGAATTTGTCAGTAATTCTTTCCCCTTCACTGCGAATCATTTGTAAATTTGCAACGGATTTATACTGCTCCTAACCAAATTCTGTTTTAGAATTTCTTCCTTAAGAAAAGTATATTAAGAAAAGAATAAATTGTTGTAAATCGACTGCAAATTTTCAATGGATTTACAACGCTTCCAAATTAAATTTTATTTAATTATTTCTTCTTGGTGAAAAATAGAAACTGCTACAAATCTCGTGCAAATTTGCAACGTCTAGAAATTAAATTTTATTCTTGATGGAAAATTGAAACCCACAAATTTGCAATAGCTAGAAATTAAATTTTATTTTTATATTTTTTCTTGATGGAAAATAGACATTGTTGCAAATCCCTCTCAGATTTGTGAGAGAATAGCGACGAATTTAAATTATTTTATTTTTCATGTTATATAAAATTTGTGAAGTACTATCCATTGTAAAATTGTTGCTATATTTTGTCGAGAAATTTTTTGCATGATGGTTGTTACAAATTTGCAATAATTTTCTTGTTTGTAGCTAATCTGTTGCAAAACTATCATAAATTTGCTAGAGATTTGCAATGCTATTTTTACCATAGCAATTTGCTCCTACATTTTTTGAGCCATTGGAATCCTATTTTTGATTTTGCAACAGCTATGTTTTTCATTGCAAATCCATCGCTATTTTGTTTCGTGGCAAATTTCCATTGCAATTCATAATTTTTCCTATAGTGATTCATCTTGTTCTTACTTGGTGTGATTGTTGATATTTGATCCAAAGAGGCCTCTAAAAGGTTTTAGAGAGTTAATGATAGATAAGTTCGAGAAGAGTAAATACTTGCCATCCATTGCATTAGATTCTCATAGGAATTGCTTTGGAGTATGAGGGTATTTTGATATTGATATAGATTTATAGAGTCTTCCATGAGTGTTTCTTTGATGCAATCATGTGATTATCCTATGCTATTCATTGAGTGGAATCATGAAAAAAGTTTTCATACTTTTATGAAGTTTTATTCACTTAGGGTTGCTTCTTGTTTAGATCCAATAAACTCCTTGGAATAGATGCCTTTGTTTTCTTCGGGTTTTCATATTTTGACTTCACTATACATAAGTTATTTTTACTGGTTGAGGAAGGAATTAGAATGGAATTTCTTGCACATTGTTGAAGATGTTATTGTTGTTGAATTTGTTAAGAAACTATTTGAGAAGAACTTTGAACATTTTAGAGCCAAGATAAATAAGAGTCAAAAGAAAAAGATTATATTCCATCCCGGAGCTTGGATATTTCAAAGATTTGATGAGAATACAGAGTTTGTTTATCTTGGAAGACCCTGCATTATACTTGTGTTCCTTATGTCTAATTTGTTTTTTTTTTTTTTGTATAGGTGCACAAGATTCGAAGATGAATCTTTTCGAAGAACTGGGAAATTATAAGGGACAACACCCTCCAAGGAAGTCAAAGTTTGAAGTGAAAAGATTCTGCACGGACTTATATCAAAATGGTTCATGGAAATATTAATTAAAAATGGAAAAAAATCTCGTTGGCTTCTAAAAATCCAAGTTTTAACAAATATTCTTACTTTAGAGATTGGAGAGCTTAAAAGAAGAGAATGAGCTTGTAACAAATTAGCCTAACTACCATAACTATATTTTCTTGATTTTTTCCCTAAATTTAGTTAGTCTTTGGTCCTATTCAAATTAGGTCATTGTCAAAAATTGAATCCTATTAGTTTTAGATAGCTGTCATAAGTTAAATCCTAATTACATTCTAATTTCTTATTTTCAAAAAAGCCTAACACTAAATAAAGGCTTCTAGCTGTTGTAATTTTTCATTTATCAATAAACATTGTTCTTGAGTTTTCTCTTGGTGAGGAAAAGTTTGTTTCTTTGGTTCTTGTTAGAAATAGTGTTGTTTTCTATTGTGAATGATAGGTCATCTTTCGAATACTATCACCTAGGGTCTTACAATGCTTTGCATATAAGGTTCATGATTTTCAGTCAAAGATCTGTATTTTCTTTGATATAGAGGTTTGAGGTAATCATCAAATTTGAGAAATTAGATGATGCAGGGTTTTGATTTAACTTGCCTGTGCATCTAGGATCATCTACAAAGTCTTTGCCTTATGGATTCGTATCATCTACAAGAATATTATTTGTTAAAATTTAGGCCTTTTGGAAGCCAATGAGATTTTTTTCATCTTTAATTAATATCTCCACCGGTCATCTTGAAATAAATCCATGCATATTATCTTTGAATCTTTTCGCTTCAAACTTTGACTTCCTCGAAGATCTCGTCTCATATCACTTTTGCATGTCTTCCAAAAACGTAAGATTAGGCGGCACCGAAAGGTGAAAGGATGAGGAGTTATGAGTCAACGATTACCCCAAATTCTAAAAGCCGGTCCTTTTCAAGTCTCTAATGAATACCTTGGGAAAGGTATTTTCTTCCTTCCAGGATACTTATCCAAGCATAGGAAGATTTTGGACCTAGGCCAGCAAATGAAAAATCCCCAAAGAGGGTACTATTTAACATTGAACAGTTATAACTAAATAATTTGTGATATAAGATAATTATAAAATTTTGATTGATATACTTAGTAGCTCGTATTATTTATCGATCATAATTTATAAACTTAGTTATAATAAAGAACATATTGTAGATGCATTTAAATGATAGAATCGTAGGCTTGTTTCTTTCTTTGTTTGATATAAGTAGTGAATAATATTTAGAATCTTTTGCAGTGAAAGAAGTAGGGATGAAGTTTATAATAATGGATTACCAAGAGAAATAGGCAAAAGAAATTTCTATCCAAAATTTAATAGTTAGTCCATTCTAGGCCTTGGTAAAGTCCATCTTGTTACAATGTGAATAAACAAGAACAAATAAATTTTAGTTAATATAGCAAAAATATTAATTATTATTCTAAAAATTTTACTTGCTTTATTTATACTTATGTCAAAAATTTCATAAACGAATATGTACGGAATAGGAAGATTCCAACCTCTCATGCAAAGAATTATTACAAATAATGCTTAAACTTGCTTGAAGCTTCGTAAGACATCTAATTAAGGGACACATGTCAACTGTCAAGCGAAAGTGGAATTAAATGGCACCTAATTTAGCCATAAATGTCAACTCGGGAGATAACCCAATGGTGCAGGCTTTGGCAAGCAAATAACAACTTTTTTTATTAAATAAACAAGATATGAGAATTTAATGTGATCCAATTACAATCACACTAATTTTGGTAATAAAACAAATAATTTATTAGATTCCATAGAAAAGTATAAATTATAAAAATTATGATAAAGTTCCGATTAGAAAGGTTTGCGCTTATAAATTCAAAGGAAAAATGATTAATTGAATTAACTCTGCCAGATAACAACGCTATTAAAATATAGTTATAAATAGAGTTATAAGGGTTATATGACTGAGGAGACAAAAAGCATTAGGAAAACAAGCAAAAAGGCATGGCTAGTTAGGAAAACTACATACTTCCATTCTATAACATCTTTTTGCCAAATACAAATACCTTAAAATATTGATCATTTTACTGTCTCTTGCTTCTTTTCAATTAAAAATTTTTTTCTGACAACTTTTTAAGAGAAATTACCTTAAATCAAGAGACAGAAAAATGGTCATTACATTAAATTACCTTAAAAAAATTTCTGACATTATGCGTAAAGAAATTATTATTTCGCATTTGGAGAAGAAAAATCAAGGGAATGATACATGCCAAGTTTAGAAATAAAGATCAATAAAAGATCTATAGATTATTACGGTACACATCACAAAGACTTGTTAGTCTTCTGAAGTTGATAACATGAAATTGGTGATGCATGCTAATAGAAATATATATCCTTTCACATGAAAGTGATAACTCTTTCTCTTTTTTTTTTTTCCTTAATTTGCCAAAGAATATTATTTGTTCAAATCTTTTCCTCTACATGACGATATAATTAATACTCTCTCCGTCCTATTTTATTTGTCCTTTTTACTATATTGCGATGTCGCAAAATAATTAACACTTTTCATAAAATAAAATATTTTAATATATTTTATATTATCAATCAATTATTAACTCTATTATGTATTACTTTTATATATTTAGATTTGATATAAAGTACCTACTAACCCACATATTTTTTACTTTTTATTACACTATATTACTTTTATAATATAATTTAAACTTTTGCATAAAATTCTGTTACTGGTCAAACACTGTCAAATGAAATGAAATAAAGAGAATATATTATTTTATTTTGTTCTATAATGAGAACATAGGCCATAAATTTCCATTTTCTTCTTTTCTCTTGTTTAGTTGAGAGGACTCATTAGAATTTGATACTTTTGGTTTTGTTTAATTACCTAGTTGTTGTTGTTTTTGTTACTGTTGTTATTAAGAAAATGCTGCACTATTGTCGAAGGAATAATCATAAGCAGTGATCATCATGCTCGAAAGATGTCTGAGTTATGATCTTCATTAGCATAAATCCATAATTAGCGAGCTTTTTAAGAGGATAATCCAGTGATTTGTCTGGTTTTCTTTGGTACTGATTCATAACAAATCAAATCTCAATTCTGAAGAGAAAATATATATTTAATTAACATGTTTAATTTCTTTTTTGTGTATTGTACAATTTACTCAATAACTTCTGAATAACGAATCATCTAGAATTCTACTTTTCATGTATTCAACCAAGTTGGTATGTTTGGTTTGTCATTCTTCCAATCAAAAAAAGTTTTTTCACTGCAGAAAATGTTTTTTGGTGATGTAATCCCCAACCTCTTTTGATAAAAGAATTACTCCTTAGACAGCGAGTAAGTGGTAAAATTCACATTTTGAGGAATCAAAAGCTTGCCTTAGAGGCTTAAACTAGTCCTATGAAATAAGTAGCAAACCAGAGATGTTCGAAATTATGGTAGGGAAGTGGAATGAGAATTGAAGTTTAGGATCCCAAATTTTGACTTGTGCTACCATTTAGATCAGAAGATCCAGAAGTCGAGACCCATTGTGGTTCTTCCAATACACAAACAAAAATAAATAATAAAAAAAAATCCTTATTCTAATTAGATTCAACCTATCATTCCTCAATCTATGCTAACATGGGCTTAAGTTAAATCAAAGTTACTATGGAATTTATATTGGAATTTCTATTTATATACAGAAAAGCATCAATCAGGTGTAATTGCCTACTTTTGGGAAGGTACTAGAGATAAATTGCTTTATACACTTTGAGAAAATGAGGTTGGGGGTTAGCAATATCTAATTATCTGAGAGTTCCTCTAATTCTTGAACTTTAAAATGTAAGATAAAAGAAAAGATACTGAAATTCTTCATCAAAGTCACTCTCTTTTTCTCACACAACAAAAGCAGATTGAGCGAATATTTATAAACAAACCAAGCATATCTCTTGTCTATAGTTCCAACAATTTCAAAGGCTAATATCCATAACCTAGCTCAGGCTTGTGCTATCATAGTATGTCATGGAACCTTAGCTATGTTTCATTCTGAGAATGTCAGATTGAAATATGGCTTTAAGATCAAATGCTACCAAAGAAAAGGCAACGTTGTATGTGAATTGATCAATGGAAAAGAATCATGGAATAGCTGAGACAAATGCAATTCCATTTTCTTTAATCCATGAATCCGATATACACATTTTGATGAGAAAAGAGAAAACAAATGGTTGTACATTCCTTGAATGAATCAGATTTCACAAAACGTACGGATGGATTATATGTATCCTTTTCTTTTCGAATTCTTTTTGTTAGGAACATATACAAGAATGTCTGCTCTGGACAATGAAAAAGAGTCCAATATAGTAAACTCTAAGCACATTTTAGTACCGTAAAGCATGCAGCACATTGTAGTGAAACTCTCCCAAGTCTGCAGATTACATTTCAACACATTAGTTAAGAAAGAAAAGCAAAACTATTTGAAATTTACAGGTAAACGGTCTTTGCCTTCTTTTTCTAGTAAATGAAACGACTGATTTACATGTCAAACAAGAGATTATGGTAGAAGCAATTTTCCACACACGAGTTCTTGACTAATAGATATTTTCCAGATTGTTAGAGCAACCGCTAATGAAGCCATCACCTATGTGTTTATAATCCTTTGGCCTCCTTTTAATCCAAGGTATAGTTTCAGCGCTCAAAAACGTGTTAAGGTAAAAATAAACAAACAGAATTGTCTGAAGATGAGCGAATATTTATAAACAAACCAAGCATATCTCTTGTCTATAGTTCCAACAATTTCAAAGGCTAATATCCATAACCTAGCTCAGGCTTGTGCTTATTTCAGTTTCAGATTACGAAACGAGGCAATTGGTTCGGTCAAGGATTGAGTATATATCTAGCAGCCTAATAGAATGTATTCGGGAATGCCCAAAACTGAGTTACTCAAAGTAGCATATTCTCTAACCGGACTAGCTCGCATGTAATGTGACAAGAACATGCCTCGTTATCTATAGGCAAGGGAGGCCTTCAACCTAAGCTAAAAAGAAAAGAATGTCAATCTGCAAAACTAGATGGAAAAAAGCAACCCATGGACCATAAGAATTAACATAATGTATAGCTTATCTTGGACCACATTAGAGATGAATAATTCATCGAAAACAAAAGTAGACCATAGAAAATTCACTGGCTTCACAAAAGGGGGAATTGTAGATTAGACCATTGAAAGGTACCGAAGAGAGGTCATTTATTGTGAGGTCTTTGTAAAGACAAAATTTCTATATATTCATATTTGTAAAAAAAGGAAATTGAAAAGCGTGTCTTTCTCGTGTCTTGGGATTTTGTTTCTGTTTTGCTGACTTCTGAATCATCTGCATGCTAAAGACAAAGAAAGAAATAACAAACACAGACAGAAGAACCAGCCTGCGGCGCACGCATGAAGATGCATAAATATATGTGTAGACCTTTTTGTGGCCATTTGAAAGTAAAAGTTGGTGATAATTTAGGTAGAAAACCAAAAGCCCTGAGACAGAAAAGCAAAGTTTTCAGTATAGACAGATTTAGACATGGAAAACAAATGCAAGAAATTACCTGCAAATGAGATCAGATTGAAGATTTGGCAGAGTTAAAGAAAAGATTCCCAGAAGCAATCTGATTGGAGGTCGATATGGATGACAAGTTTCATCAGTACACTTTTGTAATGATGGTGAGCGATTGAAGCTGCTAGATGACCTGATGAAATCAAATCTTGGAAGCAAAAATTAAGCCTAGGCCAGTTCCTAACTTAAATTACTGAATCTTTTGATGTGGTTGGCTTGACATGAACTCAACTGAACTCTGTCGCCATTGGAACCGTCTAAAACCAATAGCCTCACGGTCCATGACTAATCCGACCACTCTACTGATGACTACTCCACAGGATTAAGAGTAGATGGTTTTGGTTTCTGAGTATCCCCCCAGAACTAAACCCTGGTATCTGAAAATTTCTTTCTTGGGGCGGGGGAGTGGAAGGAGAAGAAATTAGAGAGGAGAAGGAAAATGAGTACTGATGCTCACTATTCTGCTGTATCAATGAAGCTGATCTGCAGCAAAACTAAGAAAGTTATGCAAATTTGATTGGCATCTAATTACTCTAATGGTCCCTAAGATTTAGTTATCTAAGGAATCACGAAAGAGGACTTGTTCTTACCAGATCATGCTGGCAGCTTCAACCTCTCAGACCAACATACATCATCAGACAACAACTTTGATGAAGAAACAGTAAAGCAGAATAGGGTTTTGTGTACTTTTGGGAAGCTTTTAAGGTGAGGCTTCTGATGCAGCCATGCATGCCTTAGTTGAAATCTTGAAATCTCTCGTGACTCTCTCTTCCTCAACTAAATAAATGCACCTCCGTCTTCTTGTACAGTGCCATATATAGCGTTTTCATGGCCAGTTTTGGGCCTTTCTTACAGCTATTGACATTGACTTATTGCCTCCTAGTCTCCCTCTTCCCAGCCCCCCCCCCCCCCCCCCCACCCCCTTCAAAACAGAAATATAATGTGTATTGGTTGGGAAGTGGTCCGGTTCAGCAACAAGGTCCACAGCGAAACCAATAGCAGTATCGAACTGCATCACATGGCTCGTGAAATCTTTATACCTAATGTATAGTCTGCCTTCTCTTTGAAAAAAACTATTCAAAGAAATTTGAGAGATGGGGACCATTAGGCTGCCCTTTTTCTGCATTGTTTAAAGATTGGAGAATACTTACTAGTTGAAAGATAAGTCAAAGTTGATTGGTGAATGTTAAATCAAACACAAGAGAAAGGGGGGTTGATCCAACTCTTCTAGAAAACATCAAACTTTACATGTCCAATTAGTTAAAGACAGGTTAGAGTTATTAATAAAAGAAGTGACTTAAATCATGAAGCTAAGAATAGTGAAATACCTAACAAAACAACAGCACAAAAAAGGACGTTTGGCCAAAGAGATAATATATCCAAAGCTGGCGTTTTAATAGAGTTGGAAATTGGAAGACAGAATATATATATATATATATATATATATATATAGAGCATGCTTGCTTCTGTCACATGGCAATGTCCTCTTCCTACAGAAAATGCAGGCTATACTACAGCTGCTTGGTGATCTTGTTTTCTTAGTGGTTGATACATTTCAGTACGCAGAGAAATTTTTAGAACATTGAGAAAATAGCAAGTATTTTCTCCTATCAAATATTTTTCTGGTGGGCCATAAAATCTTTATGCGTCTTGTTGTATGATGTGATAAAATATATAATTATATATAATAAGAAATGTTTTTGAAATAAAATTCATGTATCTATCTGCACAAGATAGAGTATTCTTGGTGACTAAATGTGAATCAATACTTGGAATTATCCTACATTTTGAGATTTAGTATTTAGATTCAAGCATGTTGAGCCCAAAAGATTTTTTGATGCATCTGTTCAAGATGACTGCAGTTTATTATGAGATGACATCAAATATCTGATGAAATTCTTTTCCTTCGTGACATAATATTTTCTTAATGCTTTAACTAAATTTGTGGCAGTGCTTAATCCACGATGTGATATATTTACTCAACTCTAAAAAAAACGTTACTTTTTTCACTTGATGACATGAAATAGTGAATACGCTAGAATTCTATCAACGACGCCACTCTTCACTTAATTGGAAAAATACGGAACAATGAATAAGCCAAATTTGCTCTCAAGATTTGATCATTTACACTTCGGTTGAGGGGCCTGGCGAGAATCCTCGCCTGCTAGTGACCTGAGCGGGTACAAAAGGAAGCCCTACAATATGCCGCCAGCAGACGGCATCAAGGGATGGAAAAGCAGTAGCCCTTCAATAAATACAGGTTGATGATTATACATATACTATATGTGTGCGTCTATATATATATATAGGGGGAGAGAGAGAGATTCTTTTAGCATTTACTCCATAAACACATATTAATAAAAATTAAGTATATTATATATAATAGTTTAAATTTTCAATTTCCTTAATTTTTCTCATTTTCTATAAAACGATAAATGTTAGAAACAACTTATGTGGTGTATGTATGTATCATTAAATGGCCAAGTTGGTGAGGAATCAGTTGGGGGCACTCTTTTGTCTTTAGCTTTGGGTGGTTCTGTCGTCTTTAATTGGTGTCCATGGTTGACGAACAAGGAGATGTAGACAAGCCCTAATTGAAGGCAAGGACCACAAACTTTTTTTATAGTTTGATTAATGGATAAGAGTCACATGGTTTTGCTTTGTAATTTACCTCAAAGAGTTTGAATCTTACATTTTGGTTATGGTTGGTGTGGTGATGGGGAAAATTTTTTAAAAAAAAGAAAAAGAAATAAGCTGTCCTAAATGGGGGTTTTCTTTTGTCTTAAAAATCCTTTTTTTAATTTTTTTGTGCCTTTTACCTATTCTTTTTTGGTCCCACTAAGGTTTTGATTATTGATTCTTGCTCCTTATGGATGGGATAGCAGATGTCTTTTGTTTGTCTAACAGTTATAATCAGTAGTTGGTTAGGAGTGGCTTATATTCATCTGCTGGATTCCATTATCTTGCCAGAGATCAAATGTTGTGTTATTGGACCTGTTTGGCTTACTGATAGCTGATGGTAAGGCTTCCTATACACTCTATTCTAATTTCCTATTCTTCTTCACATATATATTTTATATCCATTGCTAAATGTAACTCTTAAAATTACTAATTGAATGCCTCTGCCTTTATTCTTTTTTTTTCTTTTTTATCTTTTGTGAAAATACCCAAAACCTTTTACGAGAGGTGGAAGCATCTCCCGTGAAAATTTTTGGGAGGTGATTTTCACCTCTCGAAAAATTTAAAGCTTCAGGAAGGACAAAAAATAAAAATAAAAATAAAAAGATTTCGGGTGCAATTAGATAAAGAATGTATAATATTTAGCTACCCCATATTAATTACTTTTTTATTTACTTTTTATTGTTTCGCATTTAGATTTCTAAAACATTACTTTGATTTTATATATTAAAATTATTTTATTCCTATTGATGGCACCATGTAAATAATTTCCATCTTTTCTATTTTTGTTCCATTTATCAATTATGGATGGATATTTTTCTTTTGAAATATTAATAAAGGGTAAAACTATATCGGCCTTCCCCTTTTGTTCTATAATTTGATGGGGAGGCCACCGATATAATATTTAGTGGAGGAAAGGATAAAACTATTTGGGGTGAATTGAGATTTAACTTATTCTAATTCCTAAACTTTTCCACATGTATTTTTTTTCTGCCATACAAAATGAGGATAGATAATTTTGGTTACTCGCTCGTTTCAAAATATTACTTTTTGTACTTTTTATATAAATTAATAAAGAAAAAATAAAATACGATTTTTATGTTATGTACTTAACTAATTTAATTTATTTCTTTATTAATATAAAAGAGATTAGAAGATATGTAAAAGTAATTTTTAAAAAATAAAAATTTATAAAAGATCAAACATTTTAAGACATAAAAACCTAAAAGGTCTTATATTTTCGAGGATCCTTTTCTTCCTATGGATGGCACTATGAAAAACTTGCCATATTTCCTCCTTTGTTCAATTAATCGCTTTATGCTACTAATAGAAAGATATTTTCCTTTTGAAATATAAATAAAGGGTAAAACTACATGAGCCTTCCCTTTTGTTCTTTTACTAATTTACAAAGTCATCGATCACAATGAGTGGAAGTAATATGTCATTTTCTTCTCAAGATACCATCACTCGATGTATCCGATTGCAAAGTTGGCAAATCACTAATAGTTGTTGGGAGTAAGAACATAGGATACAATATATTTTATGAAAAATAAAATTAATTTTTAAATTAAAAAATTATTGCAAACACTAAAAAGGGTAAGAAATTGAAAAATATTTTGTAAGAGAGCGATATACTATTATAAAAATTTACAAAATTATATTAAATTATAAAGATAGACACACATATATATATATATATATATGAATAACAAAAACCTTTTCTCTTTCTCCGATAAAAAGAGTTTTTTTTTTCCCTTTAGATTCATGATAAGTTATTGTATTCGCTTGAAATGTTTGATTCCCATGGCGGATTCGAATTGTTGAAATTTAAAATTATTGAAGACTTTCTCTCATAATGTAATGGCATCAAAAAATTTAAATAGTTGCGATCAATCCGAACTTTGCGGGTCATGAAGAGACATGATTGTCTGCGCAGCTCTAAGTAGGTCGGAGAGAACGAGAGAAAGAGATCTCATCCATGTGAAATCACAAATCTAATCTTTACATATTGTCATTGGGAGTAGCAAATTAGGTTTTGTTTTGTGTCCCATCGATTTCCTCTGTGGATAGTCAAAGCTTTTCTATTTTGAGCAAGTTGAGAAATTCACTTACCAAAACAAGAAGTATTGTAGTATTGAATCCACTATTGATTTTGGTTCTTGGAGGAAGGAAATGGTGGAGTTTCACTATACAATAATGATAAAAATTACTTTCTTTATTTGAAATTAAATACTTTATTTTAATATATATATATATATATATATATATATATATATATATATATATATATTAAAATTCTTTATATATGTTAAGTTGTTTATAGATATCTGATGTGTACATCCATTGACATCCTCTTTCATCTATTATAAAGATTAAAGTTTGAATTATTTGATTAAGAGTTTGATTAGCGAACTATTAAAAAATTATAACTTAAATTATAGTCTAACATTAGGTAAGTGTGCACTTGTGCCCTCAAATCTGCTCATGTGGGCATGACAACACCTTTAAGAGGGATGGTGGGGTTTGTCTACTTTGATTATATGTTTTTGTTCTCCATGATGGTTTATGGCTAATTCATGTTAGGAGTAAACAATGCTAAGAATTTGATTAGGTTCATTATCATGGCCAACAAGTTCTTTCAAACAATTAAAGTGTTGTTATGTTTATTCAATTTGGAGACAACTCCATAATTACTTATCATAATCACCATGGGATATTTGAATAAGCCTAATTTTGCTAGTCATCCCCTACGTGTCGCAGTGAGATTGGACAAAAACTCATATCAGTATTAATAATCAATGTTAACCCTTCATTATGTGATCCTATTATTTTGTTGATTTTTTATGTTGTGAACGTGATTTTGTGTTTGCTTTGGATTAAACAACATTTTAATAGCATTATTTGGTTCTTAGTACTTTTAATTATAAGTTTTTTGTTGTGAATTTTATAAAAATTAAATTATTTATAAAATATATATATATTCTGTACAAAAAATTTTACACTTAGAATTTCAAATGAGTCTTAATACAAATACTTGATTTCTTGTTGTCCTCAATTTATGAATTTTACCACCATTGTTCTCCCTCCATGGAATTTGAGTTAAAGTTGAACAAAAAATTCAAGCAAGAGAACACAGCTTCCTTGCTGAGGAGTAGATTTAGTTTATTTATGGTGACTTATGTACGTCTCTCTCTGGTGACTCGTCGATCTACTTACTCACTAAGCATGATGGGAAGATGCAAGACTCGGCTCAATAAGCTGAAAAAGTCTCAACCATGATTTCTAAAGCTTCGCCCACCTGATATGTCTCATCTTAGTTTCGTCCTCTTCATCTTTTAAGCTACTAAATAAAATGTAAAAAAATTAAAATTGAAAAATATAACAGTTACTTGAAAAGTTCTGTTATAAGAGAGAATCAAAGGAGGATGAAGTGCCAAGAAGCAAAAAAGAAACACAAATTCTTCAACATTATGTTATAGGGTTTGTTTGGGCGTTTGTTCTTGTAACCCAATCTAGTTGGAGAGAAACTTTACCGATTAAATTAGAATTTCAACTATAAGAACAAATCTCTTTTCAAAATGCAATTCCAGATAAATGTCAACCATCTAATCTTGGATTGAGAAACCAATGTTTTCAAGATTTTTTCCGACATCATAAGAATGTAAATCAACTCTATTTAAAGGTACAAGGTATGCAAAGTTCCTCCTGTTTGCTTTATCCTTTTGTCTTCAGTGTATCAATAGAAGAAAGCTTCAAAGTGGTAAAAGAGGGTAACCATGGAGGAAAACCAATACCTGCATATATCAGGAAGGAAATTTTCGACTGAAAAGTTACGCATTAGCAGCTGGAGTACTGGGTTTTAAACCAACAGTACTGGTTTTTGCCCTTCAATGAATTCTGAATATTCTGTTCAACAGGACTAATCTCTAGTAGTTTCAATGTTAGGCCAGCCTTGATCTGCCTGAAGCTTCACAAACTCAGCTAAAAGTTTGATCTCATCATCTTGCAATCTCGGACCAAAAGTGCATTGACCTCTTGGTGTACAGTTCTCACCAAATCCCTGCAGAAGGAGAAGGATGTATGCATAACAATCTAAAAGTTGATGGTTGAATGTAAATACAACTCAGCATAAGACTTACTGGCATTCTTCCCTTTCCAGAATATGTTACTCGATATATTTCCTTTTCGGTATCAACTCCATTTCTGTGAAATTTTGATATCATAAATGCATACTAGATGTATTAGCTCTTGGTAGACATCTCAATCAGACGAACAGTGTGTCTAAATGGAAAAGCATATCATTTCAGAAGTCTGGACATGATTGATTATGTGAGAGTCGAACCCTAAACTTCTATGCTATCAAAACTACCAAACAAATAAAAGGAAGGAAAAGTAAATGGGTTTGTTGGACGTGAGAATTAGTAAAGAATTGCAATGTTTATTTACTTTTCAACAAAAAAGGACGACAATAACTAATCCCATTTAGGGACTCAATCATCCGTTGAATAAGATTACTGATATTTAATTTTCCAGATTCTGGTTGCTTGTTTTCATTTCATTTTATTCACTAGAACCTCCTATACGAGTTCAATTGCCAAAAATGACCTGCCAGAAAGAGGTGTCCAAACTATTAAATATCATTTGCAGCTTTATCATTCAAACATCAGCAAGGGAAAAGAACTGTGTGGATAGGTTGATCTGGTTGACGAATTACCTCTGAAGATCTTTCAAGAAGAGTGTTGCACCCTAGCACAAGATGAAGTCATCAACATTTAGGCTTAGACTGATACCGGAATCAGTTACCAGGAACTTAGAGAACTGGAATATGCTCACCGGCTGAATAATGTTTCCACCTCCATCATGGCATCCAATGCATGATCGAGTAAACAAGGTTGCTCCTTTTTGAATATCTATTGCTTGTGCAAGTGGAACTGGAAGAAAAATGAAGGCAAACCATTTACTGTAACCATGCAAACACTTGAAAAGATCTATTTAACTCTGCCAAAAGATATGTAAGGTCAAGCAATTTGATAAGTATATAGGAGTAAACAAAATGTAGAATCTACAGTTGGGCCATCTTATAACAATTGCTCATTTTAAACAGTCTACTATAAAAATGGTTCTTTCAGATTATATGCCAAAATATAGCGGTGGAATTTTTACTGGCTTCAATGATATCTGCAGTTAGCTTCATGCCAGGTAGGTATGACTAATTTTCAATGTTAAACAAAACGTAGAATCTATTGTTGGGCCGTATTATAACAATAGCTCATTTTAAACAATCTAATATAAAAATGGTTCTTCCAGATTATATGCCAAAATATAGTAAGGGAATTTTTTACTGGCTTTAATGATATCTGCAACTAGCTTCTTGCCAGGTAGGTATGACTACTTTTCAATGTTCAGCATGCTTATGAAGAAATGTCAGAAGTATGAGTTATTCCCACCAGATACATGCTTACCGTGTCCCAGCAAACCATATTCATATAGTAAATGGTGCTAACTAATATCTTCTGAGTTGATAAGTGGAGAATGATTTCATCTTCATGACAATATAAACCTTAGTCAGATAGGATTTATAATCTCCATGTCAACTTCCCCCCCTTTTGGAAAGAAATCTCCATGTCAACATTAAAAGGTGATTCTAAATTTATCTCAGAAATCACGAACAGGTACAAGATTTTCTCGATATATAGTTATAAAAATAGCAAGTCAACATACTCGACCTTTCTTACAAGGAAACTCAAAGTATCAAAATACTTAACAAAGAGATAAATGTGTCACTAACAATTTATCCACAAACAACTACTTGTTAGCATGGTATTCTAGAAGTAACTGATGCCATCCCCAACTTGTCAAACTGGAAATTTAAGGAGCAACAACCATGAGAAGTATGTACATTGTACAAAAACAAAGAGCACTTCCAGCAAATACACCCACAAGGAAGCAACAACTTCAACAAATACACAATAGGGGTTCTGTCCGCAATCAATACACAACAACGAATGCTAAAATCAAATCTCCACTGTCCAAATGTGGAACATGGTTCTCTCTATCACTAGTAAGAGTTTCAGACTAATCAGATAATGTTTAACCAACCAATCGTCCACTAAATCACAACTGTGTAGATGACCTTTTCTGGGGAAAAAAAAAACTCTGTTCTGCTCTCTTTTCTCACTAACGCTGGATGCTCATTTCATACCTACAAACTGTTAGAAAACCAGTTAATCATGAGGGTTAAAGTGACTTCTAAAATAGGCTGTAAACTTGGACTTTATGAACATAGGAAGGAAGCTCAAAAACCTAACAATTTTGAGCCTTGGTGTCTTACTTTATTTTTTTTTTTCAACATTCTATGTTGAAAAAAAAAATAAAGTAAGACACCAAGGCTCAAAATTGTTAGGTTTTTGAGCTTCCTTCCTATGTTCATAAAGTCCAAGTTTACAGCCTATTTTGGCTAACAAAGCCCAACCAACAATTATAATAATGATAAAGCGCAAAATTACCTCTCTTTGAGAAAGAAACGAACCTCATTGTGTCTCTTGATTTCAGTTTTGAACTAATTCTTTAAGAAGCCTAAATGACTGTTCTAGGAGAATTGATCATCTCCACTAAAACAATAATGAAGAATTGAACATTAGGTGATCAAAGAAACATCAAAAGCTAACCTTGAGTCTCAATTCTTGTGCCTATGGTAGAATTCACTAGTAATAGATGCATCTTCTTACCATTCCATTTATTTGCCTCGCTTTTCGGAGCCCACCCTTCCCTCAAAACTGGGCAGTCAAAGGTTACCATCCACTACTACAACATCCAGAATGTCCATTCATAATCAGCTTAAGCATACTAGAAATCTGAAGGAACATAATGAGCTCACTTCAGGTTTTTTTTTTTTTTCTTCTCTAATAACAACTGTACCCTATCCCTATAAAAGCAGGCACAGAAGGTTCTCCTAAAATGTACATCGACATAACAATGTTCTATGGGCCTTTTCTCATTTGCTTTAAATAAGTTGTTTTCAGCTTTTTTAAGCTGAAAGCTCTTTTGAGCTGTTCTCAATTGCTCTTTCACTTTTGATTTTAACTTTAAATTTAAAAAATTATTAAAAAAACTTTTGTTGAGGAGCTACCGTGCAGGTGCTTCTAGAAACTTATTAATGCTACCAAAACTAAGAATGTTTACTTGATTCTAACACAGCTTTTTTCAAAAGCACTCCCCTTCAGCAGCTTTATTTAAAAAGAAAAAAAGAAAATCTGCAACTGAGAACAAGGTCTATACACTTTCTTGTTTACGTGAAGCTGATAGAAAATATTTGCACAATAATTCCAAAAAAAGTGCTAGCTGCCAAGAAATACTAGCAGAGGTCACATTTTTCTTCATCATGTTCATGTGAGAGAAATGTGGGTTTTATTTCATTTTCTAGATCATATAATCTTCTTTTTTTTTTTTTTTTTGGTAAACAACTCAACTTGCACTTAAACTTTACTCCGATTTTGATTTTTGCCATTTAACTATAAAGTGAATGATTTGCGACCTTAAATTATGAAAAAAGATCAAATCTTGCCCTTCCACCTATTTTTATCATTAAAAGTCTAACAGTACACGTCATATGACATTCACATGACTTTCATAAGGGTACTTCAGTCAATACAATCAAACCATCATGTCTTTCTTTTATTAAATCTACTCTCACTTCCCAAACAATTTTTTTGAATTTTTTGTTCAAAATTGAATTCAAATTTATTTCAAAATCAATTCAATAAAAAAAATCAGTCTTTTGGAGTTTGATGAAGAGGACTTTTGAGAAGTTTTTTGGGTTTTTTTGTCAAAGCTAAAAGTTGCAACATGTAGTCTATGGAGAAGATAGTTGATAGAGAAGATGAAAAGAAAAAGATTCACTAAAAAAAAGAAAAGAAAAAGAAAAAAGAAGAAAGTCAATTGTCGAAATTTTTTTTTAAAAATGTGTTGATTATATTAGCCAAAATATCCTTAGAATGTCAAGTCAAATGACATATTTTATTAGTTATTTAATAGCAAACGTAAACGGAAAGGCAAGTTATGGTGATTTTTCATAATTTAAAGTCACAAATCTTCTACTTTGAAGTTGGAGGGCAAAAACTAAAATTCAGATAAAGTTTAAGGGCAAACTGAGTTGTTCACCCTTTTTTTTTTTAACAAAAACCACTTTTGATGGTTGGGGGGGAGGGGGGTTTAGGTGTAGACCCCTACCTGTTTATTAAAAATAAAGGAAAATTCAAAATGCAAGAGGGAACAGAAATCCTGTTTGATTCTCATTTGCTGGATTTTCTTAGCTTCGGTATGTGCTCAGCCACAGTGAACAGGAATCCTTCTCACTATTTTTATGTTTTTTGTGTTTTTTTTTTTTTGGTTTTTTTTAACATTTTTATCTCAAATAAGACCTATGCCAATGCTTGTATTGATATCAAGTTAAATGAACTTGTCAGTAATAAAGCTGAATAGAGATCAAGTTGCTCAATGGCAGAACTCGGGAACCATTTTAGCAGGCTTAAAAGAATTTGTGCATCACTATTAAACCAAATATGGCTATTATTCATTCTTAAAGGAACAAAACAATGGTATTCTAACAAAGAGTTCTATTTTATAACTTTCTCTTGCTGCGTGTTTCATATCTACCAAGTGAAACTAAAATATGATTGTTGACTATATTGATAATATGTAAAAATAAGCACAAAATTGCCCAATCCAATCTTTTTTCACAGATATTGTTCTCTTTCTTGGCCATCTTCCTATTAACATGACAATTTGAAATCAAGCTCAATCAAATTGCTCCCAAGTGGTGACTTAATTGATTGATTGCAAAAACTAACTACCAAACTACTTCAGGCATTGGAAAAAAGTTTTAGGGGCTAAAGCTTTTATAATTGAGTGGGACCATAGCCCCTTAGCCTGTCTTAGTTCCAACGCTGAAGCTGCTAATGGGAAATACATAGAACTATCCTAGCTTACAAAGCTTGATAGAGATTATTATCTTAACTATTGGATCTACCTTTTCATTTTGAAATATCCTCTTCCCTAAAACATGCTTCAATATAAACATATCATTCTACCTATATGAATTGACTCATTCCTTTGAAATATATATATTGCATCAAGAAGCAATCTTTCGGAGTTTTGATAGCTCCAATCAGCCTTTTTGCATTGAATTCAGTTTCACAGACTACATAACAGATACGAACTTCAATATATTCATTCATCTAAAATCATGTCATGAAGCTGATTCATTTGAAGTTATATCATCCCATAGAAGTCAGTCTTTACAATATGACCTACCATCTTCTTAATTAACTATGGCTCTCTCAAAATAAATTTCCTTCTCTCCTTTCAAGACCAGGCCAAAGCATTATCTGTTTTTCTTATAAAAAGATTTAACCACAGAAGATTGTTCCCATTTTGTCCTCGAATTATCTTTGAAGGAACTATCATAGATTTATAATGAGTCAACCTATTCTGCCATTCCCTTCAAGATATTATACTTTAGAATTCTCCCTCAAACTTCATTTATTAAATTAGAAAACACATTTAGAGATGGAAAGAGTAATTTCCTATTTTGTCCAACGAAGGTACTGAATTTGTCCGTAATTAGAACCATAATTATTCCACCGCTAAAAATGAGCAACTAAATTCTAACCAACATGAAAAATACGTTATTTGTGACGCAATTCGCAATTATTTTCTGAAAAGAGGGTTCTTAACCCAAAAACACAGAACTCTTACGAACTACGGAGTGAGAAAAACAATTAAAAATCAAGAAACTGAGAAAATTTAATAGTTTTCCATACCAGGAGAATGAAGAACAGGAGATAAGGTAAAAATTACAGCCATCAAAGGTGAAGCCAAACGCTTTAATAAGTTCAATTGTTGTTTTGGTTTCTGGGCTGCATATTTCTGCTGCCTCACATTTTTCTTCTGGAAAAAATGGATAAAAGAGAGCCATCGATAAATGCAGATAAAAGGTTCAAAAAACAAATCCCAATTCACATTTTGATTCAGAAAGTTACCTCCGCTGCGACAGAACAACTCCTGATGCAACAACTAGGCCTCATATAGAGAAGCTGCATTTCCTCTTACGCCTTAGAGAGACAGGGAGTGAGAGGGAGAGAGAGAGACGAGTAAAGAGTGGTATTGTTGTAAGCCTCATTATATAATTAATTGGGGGATTTCACATTACGCCCATAAGTTTGTATATGAGAGGTGGAGATAATTTTTAGCTACGATTTATTCCCCTCTGCGTAGGTTAGTATGGGGGTTTAGACGAGAAAAGTAAAGATGAGAAGTTTTAAATAATTAGATAAGAGAAAAGAAAACAATATGGGTTTAGTCACTATCACGTTTGTTATTATATAATTTTTTCAGCTTTCTCTGTAGGTCGTTTCCCCCTCTCTCTCTCAGTTCTACCTTGAAGTATATGGTTCTGCCCTTCCAAGTGAAACTCGGCAAAATTAATTTAAAAATATTGGCTAGGTTCGGCTATCACGAGCGATCTTGTCGATTAGTTCTAGTATTGGCCAATCCGTTTCGGTCCGATTTAGTCCGTTACGGGATGGTTTTAAAACGGATCGATACTTATTCGTTTGGTTCGTAAACTTTATAAAATAAAATTATTTTATAAAAAAATAATAAAATGATTTTATTTTAAAAAAATATTTTTTAAATATATTTAAAAATATTAAAATAATATTTTTTTAAAAAATATTTTTTAAAAAATTAAAAAAAAAAACAGGATGACGCCCTCGAACTAAATGGAGTAGGCTAAAAAGCCTACCTTTAAAACGGGCTTGACAGTATTAATTAGTTCCGTAGTTGACTACAAAACTTGCCCAAAACTTTTACCAGCCGCATTATATCGCAACCACAGAAGGTACTGGACTTCCGCCCAGAAGGGCATTAGTCTTCAGATTGTTCCGTCAAAAGGATCAAACAACTCCCAACCAATACAAAATAGCAAATGTGGTTATTCTGAAGTCGATTTTATGAGCAGTATATGCATAAAGATAAAAAAAGATAGATGTAATTTGAGGAACTAATCTTCTTTTGTGAAAATTTAAAGTAGTTTTTTTTTTTAGATTTGAGTTTTAGTATTTGTAAAATTTGAGAAAATTTGAATGAAACTAAAGAATGAATATGGAAAAACGAAGTTCTTTTACTATATATAATTAAACTAAAAATATATATAGTAGTGGCCTTTACTATAAATATTATTTGCAAGTTTTGATGATAAAGAAAAGAAGTATTATTTTCTCATTTAAGGGTTTCAAGAGAAATGGAAACAAAATTTATACGATTTCGGGTTAATTATTTGTTAGGTTTCTAAACCGTGGGGGACTAAGACAATTAAGTACCATTAGTTAAGTATGTGACAATAGAGGGTCAAATTACAGCAAAATTAAGCCCTAAACATGAGAGGTTAGTTGACAGACTTTTTCAGCTAAACACTGGGAATAATTCAATGGTTATAAATCTTAAGTTTCCAAAAAACTCTTAAGTTTTAGTTATTTATATAGAACAATGTGGTCCACTTTTTCCCTCTTTATCATCTCCACTAATCTTCCCTCTTCCTCACTCGCATTCCTCCATTAAAGACCAATTGAAGCACTCCTTTTTTCTGTAGAAAAACAAAGCATTAAAATCCAGCACAATGCCAACTAATTCAAGCCAAAGTAGAACATGGATACCTAAAAAAAAGAGATTTCAAAATGTTTTTGTGGCTAACTAGCACAAATCTCCACAACTTAGACAAAAGAAAATCTAGGGAGGAAATTTGCAGGCCATCCAAACTTTGAGATTCTGTGAAAGTTTTTCATCTGAAATACTTATTCATATGAAATCCAATTTTGATACTGAAAAAAAAAAATCACAGAATATCATAGAAAAGAGAGTAAGGCCTGAAAAAATATCATGGCCTTAGAATTATAAATAATTGAAAATATCATAAATCATAAATTTTGATAGGTCAAGTGAAGAGAATAATTTTCCTTGTTTGTTCATGTATAAACTCCTAACAATGAGTCAGCTAAGAACCACGAAAATCTCCATAGAAAATTACAGACAAAAATTATCCTTTTTTAACTTAAGGTATTATACACCTCTTTATTTCAAAGAAATCCAACTCAGTGTTAATGTTGTTCCTCAACCCATGAGTTTCTCCACAGAAACCCGATTAAATTTTATATGTTTCTTTTGATGACAAATGATTAATGCTACAGAGATATGAGAGACGACTAGATGAGATAAGGGTTTTCTGGGTAATTAGAGAGAAAGTCTTGATTATTTGGTGTTTTAATGGAAGGTGATCAGCGGAAGATGGTAGAAGGAAAGACATGGGATGATATGTCATTTTTCATTGATAAATTGTTTTTTACTTTCCTCTACAATAAGGGTAAATTTGGGGTATACATATTATTTAGAAATATATTAAACATTTCATTTCTTCCAATTCATTCTGGTTGAAGCAAGACTAATTATAGTGTAATATGACCCTCCATTTGGCCCAAAACCCTTCTTCTCTCCTTGTTTCTCTCCTGTCGAACTAGTCCTGATAGTTGGAAGATTTAACACTACACTTCATAAGTTTATTGCTTATGACTTCCTTGGTCAAATGCCATTAGTTAAAAGTTTTGAAAAAGACAAAAAAACCCTATATTGTTGTAACTAGGAGTGTTCAATAACAACCCAAACTGCCCAAATCAATCCAAATAGATTATGTGATTTGTTTTACTCATTGAGTGATTCGTTAGGTGAAAACCATTTTTGTGTAGGATTTTATCTTTATGTTTGATATAAACATCTGTTTCTAAATCCAAAAAAAAAAAAAAGTGTCCAAATACTTGTATGGTTTATGGTTTATTTTAAATTTTATTTTCTACTAGGTTTGTCAATGAGGACTTGTGTGGGAAATGAATGAATTAGTTTTAAACTTTATTTTGGTTCAGGCTCTAGATATGAAATTTTTGGAACAATATCAATTTTGATCATAAAGACTTTTGGATATCAATATATTGGCTTCTTGTGATCTTTAAATACATGTGATAGTTAATTTTTGATAGAAATGAAATAAATCTAAGTTGTGAAAAAATTGAGGATGCAAGAAATATGTTGGTTTTCATAAAGATGAATGGAAAAAGAGGTTGGGTGAATTTATTGTTTCAAATATTGGGAACGGATTTATTTGCATTGTTATAATATAAGTCACATTTCTTCACAAAATATTTCTACAATACATAAGCTTGGTTTTCAAATGCAAACGGAACAGATAAATAGATTATATATTTGGCCTTGAGAATGTTCATAATATTCTCCAAAAACTTAATATTGTTTGAAGTTTTCTACTTTACTATCTTCTTATTGTATTATCTATTATATTAAGTGAGATTTTGTTAGGGCAAAAATGATCTGAACAAAACATTGAATTCTTACTAATGTTGTTCGATAATAGTAGTTGGACAAGACCTGCTTTGGTTTCACAATGTTGTAGTAGTTGATACTTTATGTTCTAAGGATAATACTTTATATTCTTTTATATTGTATAAGTATTAATTGATATTCTGATAACCATAAATTTTGATATCATTGCATTTTGTATCATTCCCTAATAATCATTATATAAGTTTGAAGAAAATTTTAATTTTAATAAATGCTCAAACCAAATCGAATTTATGCAAACCGAACTTAACAATTTGAGATTTTTAATGGTGGTTTGGACTGGTTTCAAAATTTTCAAACCGAAATTATTAGTTTGGTTTAAAAAATACTTAAAACCAAACCAAATCAAACCAGGAACACCCATAATTTTAACACTTTGCACTGGGCAATAAGTAGTGTGTTTAATTGTAGTTTCTTCTTCTTACTTTTTTTTTTAATAGAAGAAAAAGCTCGAGAAAGAGTAACAACATATATTTGTATCACCTTTTGCAATAAGTGCCACAAAAAACTATTTAAGTGTCAAGAAAGCTCATTTGTGGCATTTATATAGTATTTTAGGAAAATGCCACTAAAATTGGTGTCCTTTTTTTTTTAAGAATTTCATAAATGGCACAAGTATATTAGTGGCGCAATTTGTGGTACTTTTTTAAGGCCACGAATACTTGGCAAATATAATATTTTTGTGGCATTTTCTGGTAAACACCACAAAAAGAAATTTAGTTTTATTAGATAAAATAAAATGAGGAAAATATTTTATTTAAAAAATAAAATTTCAATGAAAGTTAGATTCATAATAGCAATAAAAATCCATGTAGTTGTATTTTGTAGGATCCAAATATAAAACCCCTCACTTCAAAGATGAGTATCTTGTTCGATGTATTACATGCACTTTTGCTATATTATTTTTTATTGTATTTATTTATATTGCATATCAATATATTAAATTGTAATTATTTTTAAATTTAATAGTTGTATTTATTAAAATAAATTATACATGACTAATAAAAAAAGAGATACTATTAGATAAATAATATTTTTTTCTATATTTAATGATTTTTTAAAACAAATAGATGTAAATTGTAGCATATGAAATTTTTTATTTTCAAGATGACATATATATAATTATTTTTCTCTCTTTTTCTTCAATATAATTACGAAGTCGATATATAAAGTATAAGAATTACTTTTTTCCTAAATAAAAGGTTATCCATTAATATGAAAATTGTCGGGCTATTATAACTAAAACAATCCTGAAACTTTTTTTCCAACATACAAAAGGAAAAAAGTTGAAGAATTGGGACAATTCAAGAACTACTACAAAACAAACAAAAATAATAGTTATATAAGGTAACTAACATAAACCCAAACTCCAAGAACCCTGGGTGGATAAAATATACTAATAATAGTAAGACACACAAATACACAATGGTTTTTCTTATAGTGCTTTTTTCACAATCTTCAAATTGTTTCGGCATGAGAAGCTCAAATTCACTATTTTCCTCAGAGATCATCAATTTAAAAGACCATAGGCATATCAACAGTATTAAAAATTACCTCAGAAAACAAAAAACTGAGGAGGGGTCCAAATCATGTTTGCGTGGACAAATAAGTCAAAGGAGTATCATAATATCCCTGATCTAAAAAGATCGATGATAAATCTTTCCTATGAGTCCTAGATCTTGAAGAAAACTATTTTCAGAGAAATGTATTATGGTATGTGGGCAAAAATAGAGTTGCAGACACAAAAAGAAAGGAGAAAATAAAAAAATTCAGGTGAGATCCAGACATTGGCCAAGACCATTGGCCAAATCTGGTTAGAGAAGATAAAAGAAGACTCTGATAGCCAAGAGGTTTAGAAAGAAGGAAGAGCAAATCATATAGAAAGAGAGAGACATTTATAAAGTTTAAGAATTATATGATATAAATAGCATTATATTAATTTTTTTTCTTTTTCTTACAATACCTTTTGGGTTTAATTTCATTTTAGTACCATAAAGTATGGAGTGTTGTCAATTGAGTACAACATCTTTTTACATTATCAATCAAGGGTCAAATTTCATCGATTGGCCAATTCAAATAGCGAAAAGTATGAAATATCTTTTGTGCCCTTTATTTATTTTGGATTGATGCCACTTTAGTGTCCCAAAGTTAAGGGTTCTGTTAATTGAGTACCACATCTTTTAAAATTGTTAATTAAGGGACAAATTTCAACCGTTGCCCAAATAATTCGATCGAAAATGTTTAAATGACCAATTTACCTTTTAAATAGAAATAAAATTCTTATTTTATCCTTTTATTTAACTAATTAATAAAAATAAAAGATTCAATTTAATTTTTTAAAATATAATTTATTAACTTTCCTTAAACTTCATGTTCATCTCTCTGCCCTTCCTTCTTTCACTACCAACCAATGTTCATAAATCTTGTTGCAACCACCAAAACTCTCGCTGCTACATTTGCTACCAAATTTTCATAAACTCATATTAAAAGTTGGATAATTTTTGTATTAACTTATTAAATTTTAAATAATTTCAACATTTAAACAATACAAGAAAATCTTCATAAACAATTTAAGAAATAGATGAATATGAAGTTTAGGAGAAAAAAATTAATAAATTATTTTAAAATATTAAATTGAATCTTTCTTTTTTATTGATTAGTTGAGTAAAAAGATAAAATTAGAATTTTAATTTCTATTTAAAGGGTAATCAGTCATTTAAGAAATTTGTATCGAATTATTTGGATATCAATTAAAATTTATCCCTTAATTGATAATTTTAAAAGATGTAGTACTCAATTGACAGGATCCTTAACTTTGGAGCACTAAAGTGGCATCAATCCAAAAAAAATTAAATAAAAGGTATAAAAGATATTTCACAGTTTTCGATGATTTGAATTGGCCGGTCGATGAAATTTGACCCTTGATTGACAATGTAAAAAGATGTAGTACTCAATTGACAACACCCCTACTTTATGGTACTAAAATAGAATTAACCCTACTTTTTGTCTTTCATAAATTTTCGTTGACACATTATATGATACTTTTATGTACATGCCACAAATTAATGGCATTTGAACTTACGCTATATTTTGGCTGCATTATTTATATCATTTGAGTTTATGTTATAGTATGGTGATATTATTTGTGGTACTTAATTTTGTGCCATATTTCAATGGTATTATTTGGGTCACTTTCTTATATTGTCATAATTCTATGGTATTTTGTGTAACAATTTTAAAAATACCATAATTTTTTATAGCACTACTTGTTGAAAAGTGCCACTAAAATGTAGCACTTTGGTATAAATATCGTAAATTAATAGTATACATAATAAGTGTTATAATTATGTGGGATGAAAGTCTAATTTTACCATTGCGATACTTTTCTTCATCACTGTTATTTATGCATTTGAATTACTTTATAGTTTACCCAATATATAATGGAACTTAAAAAAAGTTGGTATAAATCGATACCAACATTTGTCACAATGTCAAACAAATGTCACATTTGCAATAATCTCTATGAGTTTTTGCAATATTTGTAACAAACTTAGATACATATCTATTCCGACATTTGTTCCAATATTTTTAAGTGCATCAGAAAGTTTCTTTTCCTAACGTTAGGGGCGTTCATGGGTTCAATTTAAAAAAAAAATCAATTTCACTATTTGAAGCTCCATTTCAGAAGATACTTGGCTCGCCATATTATCATATATGAACCTCTTACATCTCAAGAGAGGGATGGGCAACTAGTAAGCGATCAATCGCAAGCAAAAGATACAAGAATTGGGACATTCCTCCCCAAATTCAATCCTATAATAACCCTAGAAGATTCTTCTTTCAGCAACATTATTGATAAGCCCTTAGCACAAAGAATGAAGAAAAAAAAAGAGATAGGGCCTCGGCTTGTTGAATCCCCTAGGTGAGTTTGAAAAATTCAGTTGGTGAGGCATTAATTGGCATTGAATAAGAGACCGTGCAGACATAAGCCATAACTGAGGATATGAATTTAGTATGGAAGTACATTCCATTCATAATGAACTCTGAATATTGCCACTTCACCCAGTCAAAAGCCTTCCTTATATATCCAATTTGTAAGAGTCTACTATATATTGTGAACAGCTTTAAGAGCTACTATAAGATTCTTTGAGGCGCATAAAGCAAGCACATGTACAGACACAGGCATGGACGATACCTTCAGTCTAGACTCTGTCGCTTGCTATTAGTAGCTATTGGACAGCCAAGAACGAATTCAAAAAGGGAACCAACCATCCACTGGCTTCAACTGAGGATCGTTCGTACATCAGTTAAGATCCGATCCTACACTTGTTTTTTACAGCACGTGCAGGATTGGCTTCTGGGCGTTGGATCTTGTTGCATCTGATATAACAACCAAGGAATACAAGGGCAAAGAGGGAAAATTAAAAAAAATATTCTCAAAAAATTGAAAAATTTTTATTTCCTGCCCTAGATGAGACTATACACATGCATTAGTTGTGCAACCGCTGTAAAAAAATAGTTGGACTTTATAGAGTAATAATTGTTCCAAAATAACACTTCATCTTCTTCAACCATCCAAATAACCCTAAATCTCCCCCCTTTTTTTCTCCTCTGCCTCTCTCGCTTTTGTAACTGCTGTCCTCTCTCTGTATTCATTCCAAATTCCCCTCTTTTCTAATCGTTTTCCCCTTCTTGTTGCGCCCTCGCTGTCTGAACAATTGTTTCACCAATCTGTCATTTGAAAGTATGCAACTTCTTTATCCCTTTGCCTCAGTAACTACCTTTCTGCCTTTGTGCCCGAACCAAAATTCCCTCTTTTTGCATCATTTTCCTCCACTTGCCACCCCCTCGTCATCTGAACAATTGTTCTAGAAATCTAAAAATCAATGAGAAGGTTTCAGTTCAGGTGTAAAACGCCCTCTGTCATCAGAGTGAACGAGGCATTAGAAGAACATGCCTCCCGCATGTCGTTGTTGGAAGCTCTAGCCAGAACATGCTTTCACGGCCTAACAGAGCTCCGATTGACAAATCTTACGACAGATATAATAGAGACAATCCTCAAGCGGTACGATGCAAAAGAAGAGGCTTTTCTGCTCGGTGGTGATCGATCCTTCAAAATCTCAAAAAAGGATGTTGCTAGAGTTTATGGCATTCCAGGGGGAGCAAACTCAATTGTTCGTCCAACAGGCAAAATAATTGAGAAAATACAGGCCATTGCAATCTCAAAAAGCCTCGGATTGCACCCTTCATCCAAGAACTATATTGCCATTGATGAGATAGGGGATAGGCTTTTGGAATATCATGGCGACAATAACTCATTTACAAGGTTGTATGTTCTATTGGTCATTAACACAATGCTAGCCCCAAGAAACTCAATGAAGATAAACATGGCATATTATGATAAATATGTGAATGATGTCATTACAATTGCAAGCTGTAACTGGGCAAGACATGTTCGTGAATTCCTGATTGAAGGGGTTGCTACATTTTACTTAAAAGACAAGAAGAAGTCCGTAAGATGGTCGGAAGGGAACATGCTACCTTTTGTTGGTATGTGAACAATTGTTCTGAAGAGTTTAAATAGTTGTTTTGTTAATTATGAATAATTGTTCTGTTGATTGTGAACAATTGTTCCTCTTGTGTTGTTCTGTTGAAGGCAGTGACTGGATGTAAATGATAGGCTATTTTTCTGTTCTTTGCTCCAAGTAAGCTGCTTCCCTTCCGGAATCCCTCTTTGTTGCATGTTTACTTGACATAGTGTACTTTATTTATTTTCGGTCACCTCTTCTCGTACATGATCCTTGTAGCGAATCCTTTGCGATGAGCATAGCTATTGCAGAATTTATGGGCATCCTCCAAATTTTTAAATCCCATTTTCTTCATTTCTTCCAAGTTTCCTGCACCATCATTAAATACATAAGCCACTAATCAGAAATATTATACATGTCTTCTTTACATATTTTTTGGCAGAACAATTGTTTTCCACTACAACATATATACTTATATTGAACAATTGTTCAGTCTAGTGTGAACAATTGTTCAATACATTGTGAATAATAGTTCATTCGACCATCAGCAAATTTTCTTGGGCTCAGATAAAATAAACGTGGTTCCAAGTTCAGTTGTCCAGAATTATTCTTAGCATTGTGAACAATTGTTCATGGCATTGTGAACAATTATTTTCTAGCATACATTTCTTTATCTTCGATCGTTCTCCATATATTTCTCCTTAGTATCAGTAGCCGCAATATCAATGCAAGTATCTATTGCGTGCATGCTTTCAGCACTGGCATCTTCATGTTCGGCCTTCAATATAACACGGGATCATTAGTTACTATTGCAATAAATATTTTGAAGAAAAACACAATTTGTTTGCCCATAGGGCTGCAACGAAGGTGGAACACAGATTTATAACGAGGCAAGAAGGCAGGTAGTCACAAAAAGCAAAAAAAAAAAAAAAAACAAAATAGAGCAACAACATTACCTTAGCTGTGGGTGTTTCTGTACTGCCCATTATCGTGGATAACGCTTGTCATGAGGAAGCTCCGAAGAGGAGAAGAAAGACATAAAAGAGGAACAAGGAAGATAGAGAAAGAGAAAGGGAAAGTAAGGTTAAAATTGAGAAGAGAGAAGCTTCTTCTTCTTCTTCCTTTAGCCAAACAGCTTCTGAGTTTGAAAGCTGATATCTTGCAACTTTATAGTGACAAGATGGATCTACGCGGGACTTTTTGAATTTTTCTGATTTTCTGTGATTTTTTTAAGTTTCCCTCTTTGCCCTTGTCTTCCTTGGCCGTTGGATTAGATGCAGCGAGATCAAACGACTGCATCTAATCCAATGGCTAGAAGCCGGTCCAGCACATGCAACAAAAAGCAAGTGCAGGACCAGATCCTTGTGCTTCGTACATGGTTCTGTCTTGGGACTTCCTGAAGTCATTTTACAATTTGGTTTCAAACACATTTCAAATTGTTAGTCATATGCATCTTTTTAAAAATATTTTTGAGATTAAAATAATTTTTTGAAGAAGCTTTTGAATCTAATGAATTTCATAAATTTAATGACATTCTCAAAGGAACTTAGTCACAAGAATTATACACATAAGCACAAGACTGATTCTTTAGGTTTTCAAATCTTCAAAAATGGATGATCAACTTCTATGAGTATTCCTTATGACTCTATCCATCATCTCAATTAACTGTGAGGTTTTCTTGAACTCTTCTAAGTGTAATTCTACACTCTTAGGATTCATTTGGATAGTGTTTGGTTCAACCAAATACACAATTAAGTTACACTTCTCATCTTACAAAAAATTTACTTTTATAAAACCCAAGATATAAACTCTCTCAGCCAAACATAATCCAAATACACCCTTCTTAAAAGAGCTTCCATCTTTGATCAACTCCTTTGAACTTTCTTCATCTCCTTATTTATGATCTTCATTGTTCTTCATGAAATTCTTCTTCACTACCAAGCTTCTTCAAGACTTCTTTTCCAATAATCTTTATTATTGTCCATGAAGTCTCTTCTTTATCATCAAACTTTCAATCATCACCATCAACTTCATTTCCTCATTTGTCCATGAAGTCTCTTCTTTATCATCAAACTTTCAATCATCACCATCAACTTCATTTCCTCATTATCTTCATGATTCTTATATTTCAACTTGAATAGATATGAGTATAAAACCTACTCAATGACATACAAGTAAGTTACACAATCATTAGGACTTCTCAATATTTTGCTATCATTAAATATAGGTTCAATGTCAAAAGTACTCACCCATAATATTTGGTAGATAATTAAATTATTAACATATCTTTTACAACTTGTTAGAATTCTTTTTTATCAAAGTTTCTTCTCCTTCTTCCAAAATACTTGTTTAATTTGAAGTTTGCTTCGACTGTACTTTCACATATAAGTCGTTTTCATCTTCATTCTTTACTAGAAAGTAAACTTTTACAAATTTAATTTTCTTTTTCTTTTTTTAAAAAACTATAAATATTCACTTTAAATCTGTCTTATTATTATTTTGCTTTCAAATTTTATAGTCCCTATCTCTTCTTCTCATTTTCAAGTTGTTTCGACTAAATGTTTCCCCTTATGATCACAAATCTTGCATAAATTTCTTTGTACCATTCTGATGAAAAACGTGATGGCGATACTTATAACCTCCAAATTCTTGCTCAATAAACTTTAACTGACAACCTTTTTCAATCCCACCAGGCCCCACATGACATAGCATAATATAACAAGAAAAGAAAAGAAAAATGGGAAAAAGAAGGAAAGCAAGCGGATCACGATATCTGGGTCAAAATCGTAACTCTCACTCAACGCCAACCCCTCGTTTTCTATGTAATTATTGATTTCTACTCTTTCTGTCCTCCTTTTTTCACCTTCTCCTTCTCCTTAACCCCACGGCTCTTCCTGCTCCTCCACCACCACCACCACCACCACCACCACCGCTGCCACAACTACTGCCGTTGACCACCAGTCGACCACCCATAGAATCCGCAATCTTTCTAAAATACGCCTCAATTTTTTTTCCTGTACTTAAGATTTTGTGAGTTAATTGGTGTATTGTAGGTTAATTGTATATAGAGATGGCTGTGTTGTTGGAGGAATTGGTGAAGTCGCTGGAGCTGTGGTTGAAGCTGATTCATGGAAAATCGCAGCAGCAGGATTATGTGGATCCTACATTGGACCCGGTTCTGTTGGTGCCTGGGATTGCTGGTTCGATCCTCGAAGCGGTTGACAAAAAAACCGGTGAAAAGGAACGCGTTTGGGTCCGGATTCTTCGGGCGGACCACGAGTTCCGGACCAAGCTCTGGTCTCGTTTCGACCCTTCCACTGGTAGGATTTTGAAAATTATTTCGGGGTTTTGTTTTTCTGTTGAAGGTTTTTAATATTCTGACGTGCTTTCTATTGATTTTTTATGGGCTGATAATTGTTCAGAATTAGAAGTCTGAAGTTTCTTAATGGGTGTAATTTATAATTTCATGTAGCAAAATATTAGTATGTGCTATGTAGCTTTGTGCTGTAATTTCAAAGTTTGATAGTCTGTTTAGACATCCCATTTTAGCAACCATGTGGTTATAGTTATTTATGCAGCTATGAAAATGGGAAATCTTGACCAAAAAGAGAACAGATGTTGAATTCATGGCCTTACCAGGAGTCCATACTTATATTTAGTGTGATCGTTAAATAAGTATGATCTATATTGTTGCTTTCTTTTCCCTTTCTATTACCGTGATTCTGGGAAAATATTACTAGAAAAGAGTTTAATTTATTCATAAACATCTTTTGGTTGCCATGGAAAGATATAGATCACAATCTGATAGTAATTGGTGTTCTTTCAGAACCGTTTCCTGTTTTCATCGATCATTATTCATTTGTAAGACGTGATAAATGGATGAATGGTTCTCTTTGTGACACAGGTAAGACTGAAACGTTAGATAAGAACACAAGGATTGAAGTTCCGGAGGACAGATATGGGTTATATGCAATTGATGTCCTGGATCCTGACATGGTATATAATGCGGTCATTTTTTTACTTGATGCTTTATTCAGACATTGAATATCCCATAACAAGAAAATTTCCTTTACATAATGATCTTGTATTCATTTTTCTCAAATATATATCTGAAACTGCATAATTCTACATATTAACGTCTGTTTCAAATTTCATTATATTTTCAACAATTTGCTTGAAGCTGCAATAAAATGTGCTGCAAATGAAAGTTTCAAACTAATTTAATTTTCCCTGAAATGGCTATTTGTATCAGCCTGATAATTTCATGTCCAACTGCCTGCTTGTTGATTTAATGAATGCATTAGATGATCCTAGTTGCAATTTGGAATTACCTCTTACTTAATGAGTTGGACCAGTTATGAAAAGTACTCTGGTAAAACTGTCAATAGGACTGAAGCTGAATATTTTTCCTTTACTGTTTTATTTACATTTTATACTTGGTCTTTGCATCTTTGAAGTATTATTTACAATACCATGGATGAGTTTTGTCTCTTAGCAGGTTTGGCAAAAAGATGATGTGTTATAACGGGTGATGAAGTTTTACTTTTATTTTTTTTAATCTCAGGTTATTGGTGCTGAAAGCGTATACTATTTTCATGATATGATAGTTGAAATGCTCAAATGGGGTTACCAGGAGGGGAAAACGCTCTTTGGGTTTGGATATGATTTCCGGCAGAGCAACAGGTAGCTGCTAGATGGTGTTGTTATTGTCTAGTTGATGTTTATTTTATTACTTGTTTAAATACCCCATTGTTCCTATTCTAGGTAATGAATGGCCTCCAGCAGTGTGCTGTGACATCTGTTCCCTAAAATTTTGATTATATCAGCAGTAACTTTGTTGGACTGGCTCCTTCTATGAACAAAGAATCAAACAGAAAACATTTGATTTAAGACTTGACCAAAATGATAATAATGTTTGACAAGTATATCACACCAGCAAAGCTTGACATTGGGTTTTAGAGGACAACTTCAGTTACGAGAATTTTCGGGGCGTATTAGCATGTATATTAAGCTGTCCCAAGCATTGGCGCAGTGTTGAGTCTTTCAGTGTAGACTTGCTCAGCATACGTCCAGTTTTTTCTCCATTTAGATATTTAGCCATGCAGATTAGCTCTCTCTCTTTTAAGGGAAATTTGAATAGCGGGGGAATACAAACATACTTTGTAATCTTTTTTCCTTTCGTTTATGTACTGGATTGTATCCTTTTGTATTGGCAGTATGAATAATAAATGAAACATCATGCAGTAAAACAAGCGGTTAGTTCATGGACAGTTACTGTTTGGAACTTATTTGATGTAAGCCTGTAAACCTGCAGCGTATCTGTTTTACATAATGTTGGTGCAAAAATCAAGCAAAAGTTTGATCAATATGAATAAAGTAAAAGTTGTGTCATATCAGGGGCAAAATTTGAAACTGGTTGAGCTTATTCTTAGAATCCCCAAGGCTCTTCCAGCAAATGCACATTTTGAGTTGTGAATTTACCTCCTTTAAGTTGTTTTGATCAGAAAGACCTTGTAGATAGCACTTCTAGAAATGAAGCCTTGTTGTGAAATAGAATTCAAGCCAAGGAATCTAATAATGATGTCACAGATGGACAAATCTGCTGTCTTTATGGAGTACAACGTAGTTTTTGCAGTAGTCATAAGATTTTGAAGCTGAGATTAAAGCCAGGTTTCTTTTCTTGTCCCTTTGACCACCAGTTTTTCCACCAAGATGACTAATAACAGATTGCTTTCATGATGTATGGTAGGCTGTTCTCTCCATTTGATTGTCAGAGACATACTTAGGGATTACAGGCCGTTGTCAATTGATCAAGAGGTTCTAGGGTTTTGTCTGACCAATTTGTTACTCAAATTTATATATTTTCAAGAATATGTAGTTTTTCATACCATGATTAAGTCAGTTTATATTTGAGTTTCTTGGAAACGGACCTGATTGCTCGCTCATGTCTTCTCTGTTGAGTGCATACTACCTGAAAAGTTTGGGAGCAAACCTTCCAATAATTATATGAGAAGTTATCTTCAAGATCTCTTGCTTGAGTTCTGTAGGTTTAATTTTGCATTTCCCTTTAACTACACACCAGCCAACATGCACAGATAAATAATTCAATCTGAGAACATAATCTGAATGTCTGTTGTTGTTCAATCCATTACAAAGGGGACAAGGGTTTTAAGAAAGTTGGTGGGCATAGACCAAGAATGCTAGTAATAGTTGTAATTTTAATGTACATGGCGCATCAGTACATAGTTTACACTGATGAATGATGGAACATGCATTATGAATATATTTAAACAGCCTTGCTCTCTATATTTGAAGAGATACAGTTGATCTAACTGCTTCTTTTGCAAGATCCTTTTGTGTTCTCCTTTGGTTTTCTTTTCACCTTTCCACATTTTCTTTCTTTCTCCTTTTGAAATAAGTTTCTGTGGAGTTCCAAGTCTTGGTGGGTGAAGGAAGGGGAAAAAGGGGGGGGGGGGGTATAAAATGATATTGGAAGTGGATGACCTAAGAAACTTTGGCTATGGTTGAGGCTAGGTGACTGGAGATCAAAATAGAGTGTAATCCTTCCAAGCATTCCTTGACCTTACATAATGTTGGGATCTGTGATGTCATGCAGAAATGCAACTCTGTATGCAAAATGCAGGCTTAGGAATGTGTACAAATGTCATATTTCTGAGAAAAAATCAATTAACTTGAATTATTTTAGTATCATAAAGTAGTTGATGTTTGGTTCCAAATATATATTTTTACCCCTATTTCATTATGGCTTAAAATGGGTACGTTAGAATCTATATATTTTACGAAAGAGAAACTCATAAAGTTCTGTTTTCAGGTTTCAGGGAACCCTTGAACGATTTGCTTCCAAACTGGAGTCTGTATATACTGCATCTGGAGGGAAAAAGATAAACCTTATAAGCCATTCAATGGGAGGGGTCCTTGTGAAATGCTTCATGAGTCTTCACAGTGATGTAAATATCTCATTTTTCTTCTTCTTACCTGTTCTGACCTTCACTTTTGCGTTTCTTCATTATATTTTTGTACTTTGTTAGATTTGGCAATTCACTTTATGTCATTGTTCTGCAGATATTTGAGAAATATGTGAAGAATTGGATAGCCATAGCTGCACCATTCAGGGGTAAGTGGCTCAAGAATTTGTTAAAGTGATTAGAGATTAAAATATTGGTTTCTGATTCTTCAGCGGTCTTCATGCATAATTATTTTATTGGCCAAAGATTGCATGCTACTAGAATTGCCTCCAATAATGTTTACTTCAGCCTTGCTCTTTATTAAGTTCTTGAGACTTAATTCTCCATATTTTCAAAACCACAATATAATCACATGATGTCATTTTTTCTTCGTAAATAAAATAGCTTCCAAGGAGTTATCAAATGTTTTGTGCCTGTATTGGGGGATTCCTCCCTGCACATTCTTTCCTGCTAGTCCCTAGAACCAACTGGCTGTCTTGGGAAGGGGAGGCCTTTGGAGGGCCTAGGTTTTCGCCACACTCATGAGGTGTCCCCTTGAATTGGTGGTCATTTCATAGGAGATCCGTCTGCTTCCTGAACTAAGAACTTTAATGAACTCCAGTCTTCCAAAGGATATATTAGGAACCAAAGGTTAACTTTTTTTTCTTTCTGGTTTTCACATGTTCCTCTGCTGGTAACAATCTGGATACTGTATTTGTGTATATATTTGCAAAATAATCATGTATCACACCATTTACCACAGGCAGTTGGATTTCCTTGTTTTTCACTTCTTTAGTGGTGGTTGACTATTCGTATTCATTCTGGAAATATTAACTTGCATATCAAGTTTGTCTCTGACTTTAATTGATATACATAGATATACAGTACTTGGTGATTTTTGTCCAATTTAACTCTTGTTGTATGCAAGGCCATTCAGTCATACTTACTGATGTGCATTTGCATTTGTGTTAGAAATCTTCTTCTGATTGTAAATGTAATTACTTATGCTTTTATACTATTTTAGTCAAGAAAACAGTATGCATACTAAAAGATTAAAAGATCTTAGCCTAATTTTTCGTAAGGATTTTATTTAGCATTCAGACAAAGGAGGAGCTTGTTCTTGAGAAAGAAATTTAATGCTCCTGTAATCATATCCACAACCTTATTTTCCTAATATTGCCAGTTGTGTTTTTACTATATTTATACTTCTGGTGAATATCTTTTTCCCTTTTTAACAGGTGCCCCTGGATATATTACATCTACACTTCTGAATGGAATGTCATTTGTGAAAGGGTGGGAGCAGAATTTTTTCATATCAAAATGGAGCATGCACCAGTTGGTATATAAGCTATTGCTATAGATTTGCTATTTTTGTTTGATTCTCTCTCTCTCTTGTTCTGTCATACACATGCACAACACAAACAAATCGCACATGGATGTTTAATCAAATTAATTCCCATATTGAAATTCTTCTTCTTTAGCTGTTCTGGTCCTCGGGCGATTCAATTGCCCAACAAAACCCTCTCCTTCAAAAAAAAAAAAAAAGCCTGTTGTCTCTGTATGAAAGAAAAGGAATAAGAATTCATTGGTTTCATTTCACTGAAAATTCGTTTACAATCATAGTTATTAGTGAAATAATGCATTTTATTTTTCTTCTTTTGTTTCAGTTGATTGAATGTCCATCAATATATGAACTAATGGCATGCCCAGATTTTACTTGGCAACATCCTCCAGTTCTAGAAATTTGGAGGGAGATGTTCAATAATGATGGGGATTCAACTGTTATGCTGGAGTCTTTTTCTGCAAAAGATACTGTAAAAATCTTTAAAGGAGCTCTTTCCTGTAACACGGTGAGCAATTACTTCATTTTTATTTTGGGTTTTATTTAGGCTTAGCTTATAATTCAAGCAATTGCCTGTTATAATAACTTTTATGGATCATAAGATGTTTCGAGATTAATGATGATCCTGTTCTTCAATGGATGAACGAAATGTTAGACCTGCATATTTATTGTGCAGCTTATTCTGGAAAAAGTTAGTATCCTTATTACCTTTGGGTCCTTATATATTTATCATATTTGTTGTGCTTTAGTCTGACTTATTTTGGAGCTGTAAGTTATCAAAAATCTGTCAGATTTCTTTGTAACGCTGTTGTCCTCATTTTTTTTTTAATTTTTAAAGTCTAGGGATTGTTAGTGTGTAATGAAATATTTAAGCAAGATGTTTGCCATTTGTAAAAAAGAATTTCTGAGATCTCTGGTGCTGGAGCTTGAATCTAGAGATGATCTTGGAGAACTTCTGTGTATTGACAATGTATATACACAAATCTCATGAACCTTATCAGAGTCCCAGCTGAAAAGAAGACTCTACCATCTGTCTATAATGTGCTTTTGTCGGGACATCATGTTATATTTGTTTTTTTTGTTATCCTTCATATTTTGTTGTGCATCTAAAATACTGCAATCATATTTGTGATTCTGTCTACAGGCTAATTTTGATGGTGTGGATATTCCTTTACCATTCAATATGGAGATTTTGAAATGGGCTAATGAGACACAAAATGTGTTGAGAAATGCTAAAGTTCCTTCGCAAGTTAAATTCTACAATATCTATGGAACCAATCTTAAGACGCCTCATAGTGTTTGGTAATTTCTTTTAACTTATATTGAGTTGCTGACATGTTGCTGATTTTATAACTCATCAGCTGTGAAACTTAATTTATTGGGTGTGCTTGTAGTTATGGAAGCCAGGATGCCCCGGTCTCTGATCTGAAACAATTACCCTGTTATCAGGTACTTGCTGATCTAAACTTGGAAGTTTTTCATATTTTGCGTGCAGTTCTTGTCTTTCTACCTATAAGTTGCTTTGCCTTGCCTACATTTACAGCCAAAATATGTCTATGTTGATGGCGATGGGACAGTTCCAATGGAATCTGCAAAGGTACCCTTTACTTTGATGATCATGCGTTCATTTGGTTGTCTGTCAGTTAGTAGGAACCCATAAAAAAGTTTAGTAAGAGATTATGAAAATATCTATCCTGCCTAGAGATTAGGAACCATAGTTGGAAGCGCAGATGATTGAGTGAGCTCTTGCACTGTGAGTTTAGGGCGAGTAATCATTTTTAGATTTTGGTCAAATTTTTGTTGCAATAGGGGCAGTCAAAATGAACTAAGCTGAGGGTGTGAAGCATGCGTGAACCTGACACCTTGGAGCATGAAGTGAGCTTTGTTTTTTAATGTTTTCTCCTCCCAAAAACAATTGATTTTATTTAGCTTTGCTAAACTTTTCTGCTGTAAGATCACTGGGCAAAACAGTTGAAAGCCGTTAATGGTTATTTCTTTTAGTACATTTTAGACCTGAATTGAATATCTACATTGTTAATAATCCTGCCTTGCAGGCTGATGGATTTGATGCAGAAGCCAGGGTAGGAGTACCTGGGGAGCATCGAAAAATCCTCTGTGATCGTCATGTTTATAGAATTGTCAAGCACTGGTTAAGGGCAGATCATGATCCATTCTACAACCCAGTAAATGACTATGTTATCCTTCCAACTTCAGTCGAGTTTGAAAGGCTTCACATGAAAGACTTGGATGTAACATCTCTTAAAGAGGAATGGGAAATTATTTCAAACGACCCAGATGACCAGGATAACAAGGGAGATTCAGTATCTATATCTTGTATGCGGGGCGATGAAGTTTCCTGGGAAGAGGCCAAAGTCACTCTCTTTGTTCACCCTCAAAGCCATGGTAAGAAGCATGTCGAGCTTAATGCCACATCTGTCTCAGCAAATGCGTAGTCATATTCTTCAAATGTGAATTGCAGAAGCAAGAAAGAGGAAGAAACGGAAGGGGGCGGGGGATGGAGGGGAAGGAAGAGGCTCTATTTGACATTGGCCATAGCCTACTACTGCGGGCAATCCCTTGTATAAAAATATATCCATGACCTTCCTTGTGTGCCCTTTGTTATACTGGATGTAAATATAAATATCTAACATCTATGATCAACCCCATTGGGAAAATGTTGTAAATATAATGTTCGAACAGTGATGATCATCCTCTCCTGCATGAATGAAATATCAATTTCTTGTTTAGGAGGAATATTATGAAAGACTGATCTCTCTGAATCAAAACAACAGCCCTCTGAATTCAGTAGAGGAAGTATTTAATATCCGATATCTATTTCTATTTCGATTCTGGCAAGCACACTAAGTACATCTTTTAGTTTACTTTTTAATATACCATTAATTATAATATTAAATATTTAGTTTAAAATTCATGGTTTCAAAAGGCAAGACTTATCTTTCCTCAAATTTGTTCTCTAGGCAATGACAATTTCGTGTGCTTCCAGGCATTTTAGAAACAAAATACAAAATTCTTGCCATTAATGACATGTAGGTTTTTCAAATTCCAAATATAGTTATGCAGAAAGAAATAAGAACACAACAACTGTTGAAAGAAAAAAAGATAATAACAAGAAAAGAATACAGAAGAAAAAGCGGAAACGTAAAGAAAATAGCAAATCAATGTGCAGAAAAAGAAATCAAGTGCAGATCAAAACCTGAAAATTCAGAGAAACAAAACACTTAGGATCCATTTTGGATTGGGATTTTGAACCCGACGTGAATCGAACACGCAACCTTCTGATCTGGAGTCAGACGCGCTACCATTGCGCCACGGATCCGATTGCTCTTTGAGATACCATTTAAATAAATAGTTTCTAATAGATACTTATTTCCGTGCTCTGTTTTGCTGGGATGCAAGAGAGATCTTCAACAGCAGTTTTCTTGTGAAGGGAATCTTCGGCAGTAACTAACTTAAGAATAATAGTGCTCATATCTTCCCAAATTAAATACTAAGTATCTACTAAAATATGCACCTAAGACATAGTATCGTTGATAACGGCTAAACTAACAATAGTATACATAGGATCTGAAGAAGCAGAAGATAACTTAGCCAAAAGAAGGAAGAAGCAGCAAATGTAAAGACTTTATATATCTGGTAGTAATCCAGAAGAGTCTAAATTTGTTGAACAGTCTACGTTACACGAGTAATGAGACGAAGCTCTCTTGCAATCTCATTATTCGTCTGCCGGCTTCTTGAGAATCCCATATAGATGAGGAATTTTATGCAAAGGATGTCAGACAGAATGACATTAACTCCAGAGCAGTCACAAAATATTCTGGTAAATTTATCATGCTTGTCCCGGTACAAATATGCATCTCTGAGGAAATTGAAATGACCAAGAACATAAACGAAAAACTGACTCAGGGATAAGGATGGGAAGTCAGGATCACGTCCCAAAAGCCCGAAGGTGTGAAGACTGGCAAACGGAAGGTAGGGTAATGCACGAAAAAGCCCTCCAACATTCACCATCCAGTCGAAAGAGAAAAGCTGAGAGAAGAGGGAGTGGACAAACGCCACTACTATGAGGTCCAGAAGGGTTGGTCCGGTACTTGAAACGGCGCAGCTGAGGAGGGATGTCAATGCCATTGTTGCCAGAAGACGCCATAGTGAAGAGGCGAGGAGTAGACTGGAGAAGATGTAGGCTGCGATGATATTCGATGTTCTTGAGTAAAGAAGCAACAAGGAGTTCCAAGAGACTGGCATTGTTCTGTGCCTTTTTTATGCTTGTAGAAAATGGAGAATGGAAATGGTGAAGACTTGAAGATGAAGTGCAGGGTTATCTCTAAAAGCATGCTATACTTGTATGTGGGAGAGAATATGTAAGAAGGGGAAAGCTTTCAGTCATGTATGAATATGATGCATGTTTTTGTAAAACTAATGCATTAAAAACTTGTTACCATTTTCGATGATACGATTTTTAATGCATGCGATACAAGCTTTTAATTCGATAGTATTAGTTGATATCGCGATAAGTCTCTGACAATTTTTATACATAGTTATGACAAACAAATGTAAACATTTGGACCAAATCTATCCATCATCAGGATGAAATGATACTCCAATAATAGTTAAGAGTTGGTAAAATATTAATTTAAGTGCGTGTTCAACTTTTCTAGTGTAACAGAAATAAAAGTTATTCTCTTCATCTCATTTTATTTGACACTATTTGACTGGAAGCAGAGTTTTATATAAAAATTTAAATTATATTATAAAAGTAATATAATATAATAAAAAAATATGTAATATATATGTTAGCGGGTACTTTATGTCAAATTTAAATATATAAATGTAATATATAGTAGAATTAGTAGTTAATTAATAATATAAAATATATTAAAATATTTAAAGTGTCAATTATTTTGGGACGTCTTAATATAATAAGAATGTCAGATAAAATAAGATAGAGAGACTATATTAAAGGAAGTTAATATGAGACCTCGATAATTATTGATGAAAAAATTCACTAATAATACGTCCCAATATAATAAGAATGTCAGATAAAATAAGATAGAGAGACTATATTAAAGGAAGTTAACATAAGATTTCGATAATTATTGATGAAAAAATTCACTAATAATCAAGTATTATAAAGAAAAGAAGAAGGGGTTGGGGGTGGGGGAGGAGGGGTGTTGGGAATATTCCATTTCATCTCATCTTGAGTCTCAACTTAGTTATAGTCGTCGTGAAGTTGTGATCATCAAGTTTTCAGGATAGTAACTTTCTTATTTAGAAAAGACAATATCTCATGCCATCACGCATTTGATTTGCATTTGTTAAATTTGAATATTTGATAAGACTTTGGACCAACTTTTAGATAACTTGAAACCTTTTACTATGCTCGCTAGTAAATTATCTAAATACGTTAATTAAATTACACCACATATAATTGTATGATTAGTTTCATTAATTTTTCTTCATCCAATGAATAGTCATACATGATACAATTTAATTGGTATTCTAGACGAAAAAAGAGTATGCTCTAAGAGGTTCACAATGAGGTAGAGGTGATATTGTAACTCATATTTTTCTCTCTTTTTTTTTTATTCAGCTCATTTTTCTCCTCTAATATCGGCAATTTACTTTATGAATTATTATTATTGCAGCCATATATTTTTTGAAACTTAGTATTTAGAATATTGTTTCGGTAATAAAATAATAGCCGAGTACGTATTTAACTGGTAATTTAAAAATTAAAATAATTTTTTATGAATGCAAAAAAGGAGAAAAGAATGGATTTCTATTTTGTTGATCCGAATCGATATGGAAGATGCTATGAACTAATGAATCAAAAATTTCTCAATTATCACAGTCATACCAATTCCTTTCATAAAAATTTTCATCCTTTTTTCTTGCGGTTCTATTGTTCAGTCGCCTATTTTACTTTTTCTTGGAAACCTAATTTTATTTCATTAAAGAACTAAAAACGAAGCAAATTGTAGGCTTCTCAAAACTCCTTTTTGATACTTAAAATAAGGTTTCTCAAACCCAATTTTATTCCCTTTTAGCTTTTTTTTTTTTTTTGAGGAGGGTGTTGGGGGAGGGGGGGGAAGATTTATGGATTGATACCACCTCTTTTTTTTTTTTTTTTTGAAGTTAACCACCTTCTTTTAGAATATAGATTTCTTTGCATAATATATACTCTGTTGTCTATTCTGAAAGCCTAGAGAAAAAGGAAAAGGAAAAGGTGTGGCAACAACTCGAATTCTACCGTAAACCGCTATATGAAGACGCCCTCTCACATAAATATCGAAACGTGATCTTCAAAGAAGAGCTCAATTCCTTTTCTCTCTCTCCCTCTCTCTCTCTCTCTTTTTTTTTTTTTTTTTGTTGCGCAAGAGCAGGTACAACATTTTATAAATGGTTCTTTGCAAATACATTTTTGCTCTATATTCAATTATATCATTATTAGCCCAATAGGTTAAAGCACTTAATAAATAGACTGTTAATATTAATGCAACATTATTAATTTTAACTCTTACTTGTGGTGTTATGCTGAAAGCGTCTAAATCATCAAGTCTTTTCTTGAATAAAAGCTAGTCAAATCTGAATAAATTTTACTAATTGATTAAAATACTAGTACTCTAAAAAAATATTATGATATTATTTGTAAGAGTTGATGAAAATATTGTGTATGTCCTTACACTACAATTGGAATTCTTGTGTGTGTTTTTCCTAATAAAAATAAATAAATAAAATTTATAAAGACTTTTTTTGTTTTAAAATCAAAAGTAAAATATCATTAAAAAGTAGAAAGGTCTGTTATCCGATCCAAAATTATATCCTACATCACACATTCATAAGTGTGTAAATGAAAGTTAAAGCCCTTTTGAGCTACGACATAAATGGATCATTACAATTTACCAGATAAATTCCTTTTAACACCTAAAAAAAAGGATAAAAATAGATAGGAAAAGGCAATTTTCACACTGTTTTATTAGCTAAATCTGAAGCAAATTCTCAAAAGGGACAATTCACTCAAAAGAGTTACCTAATATTATATATTAACAAGTTTAATCCAATTATTTTTCTATAAAACTCCATGCAAAATTTTTATTTTAAATTATATTTTCCTTCTCACAAACAATTTACAATTTACTTTTAAAAATTTTAAATAAAAAATTCTCAAAACTAAATTCTATTCAATCTCACGAATTAAGAAATAAGCAAATAAACATTGATAGTTATAATTCTGCTTCAAGATGATGTGGACATCCCCAGTTCAGAAGTGGCTGTTCCCAGAAAGGCCACAGTTTGATTCAAAATAATATACAACAGTAGGAAACAATTGCAGTTTCCTTCTAAAGCATATTTCCTTTTACATACTTTACATATGTAGCCTATAGTATTACCCTTTCAGAAATACTTGGGGAAAAGAATAATTATTTGTCTTCTTGGAGGATTCAATTTCTCCTCACAGCTCAAAACTTTGGATACGTACAGTTCGGAACTCGTAATCTCCAATGAAGAAGGCACATTTTAAGAATCAATCTTCGAAAGAGATGATACCGGCAAAAATGGGGGTAAATTGGGTTTATTTTGAGTTCTCAGTATCCAATGAAGACTCAGAATGCTTTCTTCTCTTAGGTTCAGGTTCACCTAACTGCAAAGAAACAGATACCTCGTCTTCAGCCCCATTTTTGAAGATGGAAAGGTTCTTCAATACCATACTTTCCCCGGGGCTTTTCTGAATCGCTGGAGGCGTGTCGGCAAATCTTGGGATGAAATCATGCTCCACACTGGGAGGTGATTCAGTAACACCCTCAAATTGAAACTCATGATTTCTGATTGGTTCAAGAATTCCATGATGAGACTCGACGTCAATAGGGATTTGTTGAATGCTCAACCCAAGAGACTCAAAGTGCTCCTCAATGTTGTCCTTAGAAGCAATGCGCTCATTAGGAGATGACTCTCCAACTGTTGATCCAATTCCTGCCCCTGATGCATTTCTTTGCTCCAGCAATGCGGCTATTAGAAGAATAACAAAGGGAGAAAAAATAATAAAAGAGCAGTGATCAGAGAGCAAAAATCCGCAGGGAAAAATTATACGCAGCAAGAAAGTTAATTTGGCAAATGCAGCAGCAATGTGAAATAAAATTTGAAAAAAAATCACATGCAGCAAGAAAGTTAACTTGGCAAATGCAGCAGCAATGCGAAATAAAATTTGAAAAAAATGGCATGCACTAGGCTGTTAACGCATCAATCTCATTCTCACGAAAGATTACAGTTAACTGGTAGGTGAAACAACTCCCAACCACTGCAATTGCTTATAAAACTTTTTCCTAAACTGGAACTATTTGCTTCAAGATAGTTCTAACAGCAATCATAATTTCTCTGAGCAGTTTTTCCAATGCAAACCTATTGTCTGTATTCACCAAAACCAGTTCAAACCAAAAAAACAAAAAAACAAAAAACAAAAAAGAAAAAAAGGTTCCAATAACCTTGTTCTGTTTCAACAGTAAAATATTTTCACCCAAATATAATTTTTTGTACAATATCCATCACATAATTCATGAGCAAATTAACAATATTTTATCCAAAAAGCCGTGCAACTGCTCTACGCCACATACTTTGTTCATAACAGTGACATAAAGTCAACTTGAACTAGTACGATCAGAAATAAATGATGGGAGTGTCAAGTCTATGACTGGCAGAAACATTATCAGGGGCCTTTTTTCTGCCTTACGCAGGTTTCATGACTTCATTAACCTTTTTTCCATAATAAAAATCTCTGAAGAACAAAGAAAGTGTAGTTATTTTCACTGAGAAATAAATTCTTCGGATAATGAAACTGTATGCATGTGAATTTCAATGTATTATCTGATCTCCATTGTTTCTAGAGATTATGTTGCCTATGCAACCCCCATTCCACATAAATTATTGCAATCAATCAAAATTCAAATCAATGTGTATGAGATGCACTAGGACAAGCAGACACTCAGAAGCACAAACCTTGGAGCCCTTCATTAGATGTAATCAAATCAAGTTCAAGGAGGTCAAGAAGGCGCCCTAAGTCAACCCCACTAGTCCAATTCTCAGGAGGTTGACCAACCTGTAACTTCAACCTACCTCGGTTGGCCGTCCCACCCCATATGATCCCCACCGGCCGTGGTTTCTCCCCATTTGGACCTGTTAGAAGAATTAGGCTTCCACTGTCACCCTCAAGGTCAAATGTCTGTTGGTTCTCACCAACCACAAGAAAATCAGTAAAGAAACAAATCCCTTTCTCATCATTGTACTCTAAAGCATATGCCATTATGGTCCCTGCAGTCAAGCCAGAGCTCCTTCCAACTTTCACTACTTGCCTTCCTATGAGACTACTGATGGGAGACTGCAAATCTATTTTATTGACGTCACCAATCTTACCAACACCTTTTACAGATGTAGCCACAAAGGAGATATCAAAATCTTCAGCAAAAGGGATAAACGCTCCATCAGCTCGGACAAAAGTTTCTGCAGGACCAGAGCATCATAAAGGGCATACAAGAGGTCAGGACACATTCGGAGTTGTTAGCGGTACAGAACTGGTACAAAATTGGATTCAAAGTACTCAAAACAATAAGCAGGGCATCAAACACACAGTTTGAATTTGGATACTTGCATAAGAATGAATCCTATACGCATCCTCACTTGTTCAATAAATCATAATGCACAAGATCCTAAAATTATTATCTTTAAACTTCTGTAGAAAACTATGAAAATAGGACAGTGGAAAGTCTTATTTTGATAGATTAAAAGCGTAAGATAAACAGCAACAGCAAGTTTGATATTTCCAAGCAACATTTATGTGTATATTCTTGAGATAAATTGTTTCTTATAATGAATATAACCTAAATTTGGTGTTGTTGAACCTTTCCCAAAAAATCAGGAATTCTGCATAAGCTAAATCTCTATGCCGAAAAATTCGTACCAATGGAATTTAAGCTTCTTGTTTGATGCCATAAATATTAAACAAAATTTTATTTTATAAGAATAAAGCCTATAAGTGATGTTAGATAAAAGTGTGATTAAATTTCAAATACTAGAACATAAATAATCAAATGGGCTTTTAATCCATTGATTATCATCCTGTCTTACCATTCCAGAAGCAGAGAGATTCTGTCTGAAAATGGAATCTGTGAATTTTATCACTTCTGTGGGAAAACTCAATTAGTTATTACATTCTTAAGTGTAGCTAAAGAGAAAACATATCCAATTATAAGCAAGAGCTCCAGCAAGGATACCTGGATTCGTTCCAGCAAAGATGCCGTACCAAAGGTCATCAGTAATAAATGATGTAGCCCTCTCCACAGCACCCAAATACACCCCAGGTCCAAGGCTTGGTGGCAAGGGATGGAACATTTTCTGGCTCGGATAATCCAGGTCAACTGCCACATGTCGATTGGTAAGGAAACCAACCTGCCTGTTTCCTGTCCTGCTCTTTACAATAGCACCCAGGGTTCCATATGTCTCTTGGCTTGCAACCTGGAACACCAAAGCAATCCAGTTGGCAATCTTTTTTTAAATAAAAAAGTAATAGATGACAAGAGAATAATTCAATAATAAGTGAGATTTCTTCGCAACCAATTGCATTTTATAAAAGAAAATTGCAGATTCAATGATACATCTACATAGGTTAGTTTCACACTTGGCATTTTCTATAAGGTAAATTGTTTATACACGATCAGCATAAGAATTTTCTGCCCAAGAATGGTTAGATATCGGTTTTGTAAAACAATGAGTCACACTGTGTGAGCTTTTCTTAATTCTTCAAAAAGAACAAAAAGTATAGATACTCTTTTGCAGCTTTAACTGAAAAAACTTCTTCTGGTGGCTTCAGATTTACCCTAAACATCAAGTGAAATACAAGTCCTTAATCCAAGAACAATTAAAGCTTTCAGATTCATGGTACTCTAGAGTCAATTTCAAAACAGTTCCACTTGGAAGGAAGTAGAGAAAGTTGAATGATGAAAAATAATGACTTTCTAGCATTGAGATTTCATCTATAGGTCATGGTAGGAAATAAGCAGGCTCATGAATCACTGAAAGTACCAAAATTTCTGATATAAAAAAGGCTAATATAACAGTGGTAATAATGGTGCTGCACAACAAACAGTTCACGAATTGCATTTGCTAAAACAAACATAATGAAAATGTGCCAAGAATACCTCAGTAAGGGTGAAATTTTGAGGTGTCCTCCAGGATTATTAGATTAAAGGGATCAATCAAACCACTAAACATAATGGGCAATCATCTCTCAAGAAATTCTTTTAAGCATTCATATCTTTTATACAACAAAATCAACTCTCTTAACACTCAGATTTGACACTGAAGTCCGGGAGAAGACTGAAACAACAAAAAGTTAGAAGAAGCACTGACATCATCGGTCTGCAATGAACTCTGACTCAGATGCTAAGCTAGTCATTCTGGAAAAGAAAATAGAAAATAATTGTCGCATCATATGGCATCACAAATGTCTCTAAATTAATACACATCCCTAGAAATAAGAAACACAACCAGACAAAAAATGTTTTCATGGAGAAACAAGAAGTAATAGGTATCTTTTAACCATGACAAAGGCATAAAGATAATGGCAGATTACACGATAGAAAATTTTTCTCTTTGGAGTTGTTCTCCTTCTTCTCTATTGTTTCTATCGTTACCTCCTACTATTTACCTCTAAATATGATGTTACCGTGAAAATAGACAAGACAAACAAAATATATGGGCCATGAATCAGGTAAAGCAAAAACAACCTTGAAACAGGTTGGAGCCCACTTAAGGTTGGATTTCACTTGAAACATCCAAGCCAACTAACAATTAATTCCCCACCCAATAACACCCAAGAACCATCTGAAGACTACACTGCCAAGAAGAGAGAATAATTGACCACAGAATCAGAAAATATACATCCATTCAGGTTGAATTGAACAATTAACTCCACTTTATAAAAATTGACAATCTGAAAGATATTACTAGAAAATGAGCAAATTCACTATCCATTAACATGGATAATACAACAGAATTATCACTATCATCAATTGTAAAAACTCATTTTTAGTATGCCTGATTGCTTCAACTATTCCTAACCCACTCTACCTTGTCCCCCTCTCCCGAACCAAACAAAATAATAACAAATTGACCACTATCTGATTGCATTTCTTCTGTTTCTTCCTCAGGAACAAAGAAAGGTTAAGTAAGTATGTTTGTGGAAGACATATCTTGGGATCTTATTATTCTTATTACCATGTAATAGCAGCTCAGAAACTGCTCCACTAGATTCTTCCAAAAGATTTTAGGTTATTCTCCTAGCTCAACAAAGGTTGTGAGCTAGGCTTCAGCTTCTAAGGAGACAAAGACTGTAAAGAAAGAAAATTTCTAACCTGGGAACCAGAGCCAATGTGTGGATTACTTCCCCTCAAGCCATCTACTAGTTCTGTGTATAGTTGCTCCTTTGGTGTAGCTGCAGGGGCACCATAGTAAGAAAACTCAACAACATCAACCTCACACCATATACCACCAGGTCCCTGCTCAATAATTATACAGGAAGTTCAATCTCACAAAAATAGACAGAAAGACAGAAGGAAGCTCCACATTTAGTAAACAAAAAGACTTCAAGATTTGGTTTCATAAACTCCGTCTATAACGTTTGATATTTGGTTCAATATCTACCAACTTTTCCTACCTTTATTTTCCCTTTTTTTTTTTTCCTCTTTTTGTTGGAGGTGAGGTAAACTTGAAACTTCTCAAACTGAGACCGGCATTTAATTGGAAAGCAAAAAAGGTCATAAAGTTCAGGCCTCAGAAATATCATATCAAACCTCAAACCAAAAGTTACATGAAAGAAACTTATCCATGTATTATTAAATTGGAAGAAATCAAAAGCCAAGAAAAATCTGCCTTTAAATCTTTGATACCTCAAGGGCAGTTGGTAAACACTGTGAGTGGCTGAGCCATTGCCTATGAACTTTCCTAGCAACAAAGACAAGAATAGCTGGTATCTCTGTCAACACACCCCGCCTAATCCTAAAACCAATTGCTGTGCCAAGACTATAGCGACGCAATACTTTGCTGTGAAATGCTCTAATGGTCATTAGATCGAGCAAGGTTGTAGCTTGCTGCCCTCTGGGCAGCCGACCTAGAGTTTCAGGCAAAACACCCTTTTGAAGGTTTCCAAAGTAATTGGCTCTATCTTCAGCAGAATCATTTAAAAGACTGGAAGTAGGCCAAGAGAAGTAGGCAGCATTGCTCTCGGAAAGCTGTCCGCCTGATGCAAAAGCTTGTAAAGGAGAGGGGCTTGCAGAATTCAAGTTTGGATTATTCCAACAGATTCTTTCCAAATCTAAAGCAGATTCCTCTGATTGTGAGGATCCAGAGCGATTTAATCTTACATCTAATCTTGGCCTGTCCATTTCTCAGCTTTCCTACAGTGAAGAAGAAAGCATCAGAACCATCTAATCTAGTAACAAGATGAATTCAATAAACAGAGTCAAAAGTCTCAAAACAGCATATTCAAGAAAAGTGCAATTATCATTTTTTGGTATAGCTAAGTAAATTAATCGATTCACATAAAAGAACCACTAACATGAGAATGTAACAAGATTGACATGTTCAATGAAAAAGTAAAATTAGAAAGAAAGGAAAATTAATCAAAAGAACAAGACGTTCTGACTAAAAATGTTTACGGTACACTAACAGAAGAATGCAGGTTTAAAATGATAATCAACACCAGAAGGAATAGCAGTCATTAGCAGCCATAATCTAAAGCACAAACAGGATAAATTTCATAGACAAAATGCAGAGTGGAAAGAAAATATTATCAGCCACTAAGAAAAGGACCACTGGTAAGTTTACAAGCTTTCAATCATTTCCATTAACAAAGATTTCGAAGAAGTGAAGCCAGCATAAAACATTTAAAATTATAGAGAAAAGAGGAATTTCCCCGCAACTTGCACAAACAGATAAATAAACACATACACCCCTATTTATCGATTTATCCATGGCTTTCACTTCCCCGTGCCAACACAGACGAAACATATAGCCCTCCGAGAAAGAAACTCCAGACAGTTCAAAATACCAGAATTAGAGCATGAACTACGACAAAGAGTGTCTGAAACGAATAACAGTAAAATTCCCAACTCAGGAAAGAAAACACGCCAGTTGAGTTAATTCAGATAAACCCAGACAGAAATGAGATAAAGATTGAATCTTTTATGTGAATTCATCAGAAACCCACCTATCAGAGATGATGGAGCTATTTATATAGGCTTCCCTCTCAATCCCCTTCATATATGCAAATCTAAAGCAAAGTTTTTATCTACCAAATCAACTAGTGAAATGAATCCTTTAATCATTTATAACCCCATCTGGCCAATCTGCATAAGAATCAAAGAGAAAAGCTCAAAGTCCTGTGTCCCTCACTGCAAAGCCCAGGGTGAGACTGTGTACCCCGGAGAGAGAGAGCGAAGGGTATTGAACTATATAAAGACTTCTGTTAGAAAATAGAAACCTACAAATACAAGCTATATTATGTATTCCCAGACTAGTATCTACTAGTATTACAAAAGAACTATTTCTTAATGTGTTTTTTCCAACCCTTTTCCCTTTCCTCCTTTTTCCTGTCCCTGTCAATCTTTTCTACTATTCTTTTTTGCCACTCATATTTGCCACCCATGAATTGAGTGGTCACATACTCACATACACACTCTCTCTGGTGTGGAGATCAAGCAAGAACAAGAAGGCATGAGGAGATTATAATGGAAGAAAAAAGGACGAAAAAAACCATTTTCCTGGATACTATAGACATTAGCTTGGTGGGGAAATTAGGGGCCCATCCATATTTGCTCCCCAAAAGTTGCACACTTGCTTATCCAATTGCCACTTATCAGCAGAGGTGGGGGTATGTTTTTTGTATTCTTCTTGCAGTATCACTGCCAATTTTGTTCTCCTCTGATATGATGTTTTCTCAATGGATTCAGGAAGAAACAATCTATTTGTTGGTTTCTCCCTTGCAAATCTCGCAGAATCCATTTAGCAGTTAAAATCTGCAATTATTGTCTTTTTCTAGGTTTCAAAAATTACAAATTTATATAATCAATCACTAAATATATATGAACCAAAGAAAAGCATTTTAAGCACTCGAGATTCTTTATAACATTTCACACAAAATTTATTTAACATTTTCTTTTATGAATTTTTTAATTTAGAATAGATCTTTAAAGTTTACAGTTTATCTTTTATAGTTTAAGATTTATAAATTTTATAACAAAAATGTTAGAAGAAGAGGTTACAAAAGATGTTATAGAACATTTAGACCACATTTGAAATAGTTAGAGTATACGATAAAAATCCAAACCATCCAAACCAAACTAATCTAAATCAATCCGAACCGATTTCAAGATTTGTACTATGAATTGAGCTGGTTTGGGTTTGGTATTCAAAAATGAAAATTTGATAGGAAAAATTTTCAAACTAAATTAAACCAAACTATATATATATATATATATATATATATATATATATATATATATATATATATATATATATTGGAGATTGCCTTAGGATTTACAATAAATTTAAGGATTTATAGATGTTGTATTGATTGATAATTAACTGATTTTTATCATGTTTGTTTTAGAACTTTTTTACTTGTTTCCCATTTTATTGTTGATGCTTATATTGTTTAGATTATGTTGTATTGGCTAATAATTAACTAAACTTTATTAGGCTTGCTTTAAAACTTCTTTATTCGTTTTTCTTTTTATTGTTAATACTTGTATTGTGATGTCTATATTGTATAAATATTAATTGATAATTTGATCACTATAAATTTAATGTCATTGCCTTTTGCATTATTCTATAATGATCCTAGTATAAGTTTAAATAAAAGTTTAATTTTAATGTATGTTCAAGTAGCAGATAAATGATTTTTCAAGTCGAGTACAAATGGTGCATGTTTAAATTGTCCAAACTAAACAAAATCAATGCAAACCGTAATTTGATATTAGTAATAATTTTAGTTAGTTTCAAAATTCTCAAATTAAGATTATTAGCTTAGTTTTAAAAATGACTAGAATCAAATGGAATCAAATTATGAACACCCTTAGTAATAATTATATACAAACAAAAGTATTGTCTATAACTAGGACTGTCAATTGGATCGGGTTAGCCCAAGCCCGACCCTGTTCAACTCGTTTAATTACAGGTTCGGGTTGATATTTTTCAGTCCGAATAATGTTCGGGCCGAGTTCAGGCTGAGGTAAGTTCAGTCCGATTTTAACCCGATCCGTAAAATTATGTATATAATATATATAATAATAATATTATTATTATTATTATTATATTATTTAAAAATATTATTATTATATAAAAAAATTTAAAAAATCAAGTTAGGACCGATCCAAGCCCGAGCTCACATTTCTTCAACCCGAAATCGAGCAGGCTGAGATCAAACTTGACAAAGCCCGACTTACTAAGAGGCCAATCTATAACTCATCTATAATTAATATTTTCAAAATATAAATTATTTACAAATTATGAGGACAAGTTACATTTTCCATGAACCTGGTAAGATGTTGGAGGGATTAGATGTTTAATGGTGATGTGGTGGGGGCATGGATGCTGTTCAATGGTTGACGCGTGCCTTTTATGTTTGAAAACTTTTTTAATATATTGAAGCACCTTATCTTCTTTCTCTAAACTGATATGCTAATGCTCCGTCCATTAGTTCTCTTGACAAAGCCTATCTCAAACGGCAGGTGTAGACCATCGTTTCAGAAAAATAAAATAAATAGTATTTCTGGAAGTTAAATTCATCTCTCTCTCTCTCTCTCTCTCTCTTCCTGTCACTTTTCATTATCTTCTCATCCTTTGGTCACTTACATCATCTTTATATATCTTTCAATAATCTCCTCTAACTATCATTCCCACATCAAGTGTGGAAAGTCCATCATATATAATTGTATTTTTTATAAAGTTTATTTAATATAGTAATCAAATTGAATTTTTTATTTTAATTTATATAAAAGTAAAAGAGGTTTATTTTATTATAATATTTTATTAATTAAATATTTTAGTAGTAATACTAAAACTTATATGTCTTAAATTAGAGGAGTCTAAGAAGGTAATGCTAAGATTTATAAATTAATGAAATTTATTTTTAAAAATTAAAAATATTAGTAATAAAGATTTTAATAAAATATATAATTATTTTAAGAGTAATTATTTAATTCTATATATCCGATCACAAAACAACGTCGAAGATGTATAGCTGTACCATTTCGTAATGGAGATTGTAATTTTTTATAAATTTTTCATTTCTCACTTAATGACAAAACTTTGCTTATTTCTTTTTTTTTTTTTTGAGAATTGATGATTCAAATGATATTTTTGTTCCAATTTGTGCCTCTTCTTCACCCGTTAAATCAAATCTTTCCTTGCCATAATGATTTAATTCCTATTAGTATCCATGATACAGGTCGAATTTTAAATGTAGAAATATAAAGGCAGCTCACTCTCTATCGAAAGAAATGATCTTTTGCAAATACAAGACATTCAAAAAAGAATTCTAAATTTAACTAAATTTGTCCGATGTAAAGGCAATTAAAGAAGAGATGTAAATATTCAATTATATACGAAATAAATATTATAGTTCATGTTGTTTTCATCAAGATATTGATGACCAAAGATACCCCTTTTAATAACTCCTTAAAAAAACCCCCCTTTCACAAGAATCATCTACATAACATGGAAACCCCCTAAGGATGTCTTGAAGCTCAACAAGAATGGCTCTTCAATAGGAAATCCAGGTGGAGGAGAAGTAGGAGTTATTCGGGATCACTATGGCAACTAGATTGTTAGCTTCTAAATGCATCTGCAAGATGTATCAAATACATTAGTTGAAATTCTAGCAGTAAGGAAGGATCTCTAGTTAGCAATATCAAATTCAAGAACTAGAAATTAATTTAGACTCACTAGTTGTCCTCCATATGATCCAATCCATTACAAATTTTAGATTTACTAACTTGATTGATGAGATGATTACAGATCCCTTCTCTCAGAAGTGACCAAGTGCAAGACTTCGTACAGCCACAGCAAAGCCAACTTGTTAGCTGATCTTTTCGCAAAGAAAGGAAGCAGTAGTCCCCTCTATGAAAATAGCAACAATGAAGTTGAATGCATAGTTTTAGATGGTCCGTCTATTTTTGTTCAACGTATTTTGGATCTAAATAGGAAGGGTCATATGTATCATCATATTTTCGTTATTACTATATTTATTATGTAATTTTGTACTCTCTTTTTAAATATAATATCTTTATCTTATAAAAAATAGATATTAATGATAATACACGCTTCATAAAAAAAAATATACTAGGAGTATTTGGATTAAATTTCGCTACGTAACCCCAATGCAAATTTCTCACCTTAGGTCATACTTTTTTTCTAAAAAAAAATTCTCTCTTTCAAAACTCAAGACAAAAAATATCAAAATAAAACACTATTCAATCTCACCCTAGATTTAATCCTTTTTGTCTACAAATACTTACATCATTTACTTGAATGAAGGATTTATGTGAAACCAAGTTTCTATGTCCAAATTGATTTTTGAAATTTGATAACAAAAATCATTTTTTGTTTTCCTTTTTTATTTGAGGAAATATATGTCTGCTTATTATAATATATAAAGCCATGATCTACTTTACCCTGATAAAAATAAGCAAATTTAGAAAAGAATAGTCAATCTATGAGTGCCTCGCTTGATTAGTTCCACTAAGCCTCCTCTCTCCCCAAATCCCTTTCCCATTCTCTCCTCCACCAATTTTGAGCGGTTGTGTCGTTATATTGCTTCATTTATCTTAGAGTTTTCTTATTTTTTGCAAAGTCATTTTTCTACACGATAGTATTATCTTGGTGAAGAGAGAATGAGAGAGAAAATGGAGAGGAGGATCTAGGCCGGACCGATTCCTTCTTTACTAGCATTGGACAACACTTCCTTCTTTTCAACATTGGATAAAACCAAGAAACAGATTGAAAATTTATACTCCTTCCACCCTAATTCTAGTGACTACCTTGTTACCATATTAAAATGTTTAAAAATATTTAATATATTTTATAAAAAATAAAATTTTAATGTATTATATACTATCAATAAATTATTATTTCTGATATATATTATTATATATTTAGATTTAACATCAAATATATACTAGCCTACATGTTTCTTATTTTTTTAATATTATACTATTTTTATGATATAATTTAAAATTTTACACAAAATTTTATAATCAATCAAACAATATCAATAAAAGTCTTTTTGTTAAGCGTAATGAATTTTTTATCCGTGCAGCGATCATATTTTTGTTTTGTTCATTTATACAAACATAGCTGCCTTTTTCTCTCATCCCTATTATCTCTCAACTATCTTATTCAAAACATTAAATTAGAAATAGAATGGTTTCTTCAAAAATTTTATTATAAATTCATAAGTATAATTAGATGGAAAAACTTACATTCATAATTTGAATAATGAATTGATATATAGAAAAAATATAAAATATAATTAAAAATAAAAATTATAGAAAAAAGGACCAGATGAAACTTTTCCCAATATTAGTGAAGCTCCAATTTGAGATTCACCTCGGTGAAGCTTCATTTGAAGCTCTAAAAGAAGCTTTGCCAAATTCTAACGAAATTTTACAAAAATTTAAAAAATTGTACTCTTTTGACATAAATTTGGATCAAATAGATAATCTATTTTAAATTTTAATAAATTTAAATTCAAAGTAGAATGAAGACAATAAATAATATATTTTTATAGAGAGAGAAATATATAAATTTATAGAAAAAAGTAAAATATAATCATTGTGATTACAAAAAAACTTGCAGCAATTATCAATTTCTAATAAAAAATAGGACAGCGAGAGTAATCACAAAGGACTATTTTGGAATTGAAAATTCAAAATCAATCCAAACGCATTTGGGCCTTGGGCTCCTCCGATCCGGTCCTTCAAAAGGTTGGGATCCGCCATACAATCGATAAATCCGAAGTGTAGAAAATTTAGGAGCAACAACTGAAGAAATTCTCCTACTATCAGTAGGACCCACAGTAAACATGTCAAGCCGAGGAGACTTAGCAGCACCCGCAGGTGATGTTAGTAGTATTTCCACACCGAAATGCGACCGCCTTCACCGCGCCTTGACACAGTGCCACCGGAGAATCCCAGCTGGACCGCCGCGCGAGGCCGCTTGTCGCCACCTGAACCGCTCTCTAGCTGAGTGTCTAGTGGCGGTGGCCTGCCCAGAAGAATCGGAGGCAGTTCGTAGCCTCTGCTCCAGCGGCGGCACCGCCCTGAAGCGGCACCAGTGTCAACAAGCGCAGCTTTCTCTCTCCGTTTGCCTCTCTTCACATCAGTCCCAATCCTAATTTCTAAAGCTTCTCCAGTCTCCTCCATACGCATTGTGACTTCTTATAGATTCAAGAACTGCCCAACTCGTCTCTATGTGAGTGCTTTTTAACTCAATATATGCCCATTGTTTGTGCTTGTTAAATGGGCACTTGTGGTACAAAAAAATGATCAAAGTTGTGTTTTTGGGCTCAGTCGACTGGAATATTACTAAAAGCACACTGGTGCTAAGTTGAGTTGATCAAAGGGACTCTTTTTGCTTCGATAACTACTGGAGAAATAAGTTGTTGACAATTGTTGTTAGTAATATATGTATGATTATATTGAAGGTTCTTGAGTGTGTTTTTTATGACATAAACATAAAAAGAAACAAGAAAAAAGGGGAAAAAGAAGTCATGGTTTAGCTTCAAAAGAGGAGGGCCCAGGAGATGGGTAGTGTTACTTAATGCACTTTCCAATATTTGTTTTGGGACGAGGTTTATCATGTTGATGATATTCATCTAATTGGGGGGTTTTTTAAACATCATGTATCATCTTGCTGGAAGGACAGCACTGAGACAATGTTGTAGATCATTGATCACTTGTAAGAAGTGCTCTCAACTTGCTTTCTAAAAGTTGAATATAATAATGTGATTTATATTAATTATTCCTTCTGGGCATTCAATTTGAGATGGCAGAAGGAAGGTGGGTCAAATTTGTATAGACATCTTACTTGTGTAATCACACAGTATTTACATGAGAAAGTTCTAATTTCCTGCTAAGGATGCTTTGTTGATGGTACTGTCTCTTTGGTAGTCATGACTACAAATTAACATGAATTAGTTATCAAGGAATGCTTTTTTATTAGCATCTTTGTGTATCCAAGGCCCATTTGGTGATAAATGGACCCTGCTTTAATTGCTTTGTATACAATATTCAGTGTCAAAATATTTTTCACAGCCATTTCTACATTTCTATCAATTATCTTAAGGTTTCTCACTTATCTTCTTCTAATAAATCCACATATGCTCATTGAAAGTATACATGTTTCCTCATATTGATAGCCATGGTTTTTGGTCTACCGACCATATTGAACCTTAATTAATATGTATCGTGGTCTGGTTAAGTTTGACATGCTTATTGATTTTAAAACACTATAGCTTCACCATGTTGAAAAGGTATCTAATATTTCCTAGATCTGATCGAGTATCATGCTTTGCTATCCATTAATAAAATCCCAGTTATCTGAAGTTGTTCAGTTTCATTATATTACCTGTTGGGAGAATTTAAATCAGTCTGTTAATGATTAGTGTATCTAGTTCAAAATTTTGTTTTATGGATTTATCCTGCAAATTTACTTGTTTTAACTGTTTTGGAATATTATCTCCAATTCCTGTGTTCACATGTTGCTTTTTATGTACAGTTCTTTCACTTTTCAGTTGAGTAGAAATACATCTTATTCGAAAAGTGAAAAAATGGTTAATTTCTAATGTCAATATCCTTTTCTTGCTGTAGATGCTCACTCTTGCTGCTGTAGAGCCAGTAAAATTTCAGCAACCGATGCTGCCTATGAAGCAATTCCTGTAAGAAGAGCCTCAGAGAGGGTGATTCCGTTGGTTTAACCTGTTATTTGGTTGAAACATACCATTTCTTTTCATATAAATATCGAAACAAGTGTTGATGAGATTTGATTGAATAGGATTCTCTATTTCTTTTTGGCGGTATTCTTTTCATCCTTTAGTAAGAATCTATAATTGAAGAACAAAATTTAGTACGAGGAAAGAGGCAACCTTTACTCTTGTAACTTCCCCATGTAACATGCCCAATCCGTTTTACTCTAGTTAATGAAGATTCTATATTGCCAAGTTTTGATAGCTTTGCAAATCACTGAAGTTTGGATCGCATATGGGTTGCAGAAGAGGTATCTTTACAAGAATTCATTTTTATATTTTGCCAGAGAAAGAACTAGTATTCATTTTTAATCTGAGATGTCAAGAGCATCACGAGCTGCAGAACAGCTCAAAGCTTCATTGAGATTTAAGTCTGCAGAATGTACAAATTCCTCAGGTATAACTTCTCTTTCATGTCAAGCATTATGAGCCACAGAATAGCTCATAAATTTGGACTCTCATGGTATCTCTGTCTAGAGGAACTGAACAGAAACTGTACACGGAATCTTGCGTTACAGTTGATAAACATAAGACAGAATTGGCAATAAAAAGAAACTGAAGGATTATTGAATTTCATACAATGAATGACATTTGTAAAAAAGAATTCAGACCAGCATGCTCACAGCAAAATATTTCTTATCAGAAACTCAACGATTTGCAATATGGTTTCTGACATTGCAGGGTTAAGTTCGACATATTTCCAAGATAAAACAGAGCATTTGCATTTGTGAAAAACTGTGTACAAACTTACTATTTTAGCTAATTTACATTCCTTCTTTATTGAGAAGTTTTCTGTTCTTCTAAACAGGTTTACGTTAAAGGATGTGGATTGCAATGCTGACAGAAGAAGATTACGTGTATCTAGTGAGAGAATCGCTCTCTATCATGTGGTGAGGAATAGTCAATGTTTGGACCTTGGGGAATGATTCCAAACGGGTTGATGGTAGGATGGCTTCCATAGTAATGCTTCTTGATATGTTCCATGTTTACTGTACTACTCATACTCAGCATCTGGAAAATATCCTTGGTGTAATTGAAAAGATTTGGGTACTCACGCAATAATTTCTTGTTGCACTTGAAGTGAACTGCATAAACCTGCAAAAGTGAAGATTCATTTTTGGTGAGCAAAACAGCACTTAGCCTCAAATCTTCAATCGACTAAAGATCATCAAACCTATATACAGTTTGCTTCAGCCAAATCATTCCAACCAGTACTAACCAATTCCACATCCGTTTTTTATAAACTCCAGTACTGGAGTTGGAAACAACATGATTTTTGCAGGGTTTTAAACATCTTGCTGTTGACCTAATAGTTCAGAAGTCAAGTACCTGAATTATAATTCAAAAGATATGGAAAAACAAAGAGTTCTAAACCAATGATTGAATAACTTAAGAATAAGTTGGTTAGCTTATGACATATGAAGTGCGAAGGATGCTGGTGCTTGTGCATTGACAAAGATAAGAAAGATTTGTTTTGATTAAAGATATACTACTGCATAAACCTTACTTAAAAAAGACAGTATAAAGAAATACATTAATTGGAATTTTTAAAGAGGTATCTATTGCACCAACGCTTTGCAGTTATCCAGACCTCCATTCCGACCATCCTCACCGCCAAAAAGAGAAGAAAATGCCAAAAATTTTTAAAGAGGGAGAGAGAGGAAAGATACTGAAGAAAGTGTGCTGATGCTGATTTCCTGCCCACTTTGAAGCCTATCAACTTTAACCATTGTCAAGCAAGTGCAATAGGAAGTAGATTGGCTATAAATCCTACTCCTGATAATGTCTTTACCAGGTCTTTATTAAGGTAATAAGATAGTGAAAAGTGTCTACCATGATAAAGGAACTCTGTAAAACGGAAAATAACAAAACCATAGCTCAGTTAGTCTAGCGCTGTTAAAGATAAGTTATTCCGTAAACGATTTGAATCGTTTTGTCTGACTCATCAAATTCACAATTAATGGCTTAACTCATAACCCACAAGTTTCAAAGAATATGTAATAAAGGCTAATAATAATTCTACCCATGTAACAAAAAATTGAAATAATTGGATTCAAATGATATTAGAAGCTAACTGAATCCTACATCATTAAATTTGAGCTGATTTACAAGTTTGCAAGTTAAAATTTTAGAAGTTAAATGGCTTTCAGAAACTTCTCAGGTATGTCATTATTCACCTCTCGATAAATTTCTCTTCCAGGTTTCAATCTGTATCCACTTCAGTACATCTCTATGATTACCCCTAACAATGTTCACCTACGAGGATACCATACCACACTGAATTTCCAAGTACATAAGAACTTCCAAATTTCTTTCTTGAGTAGCAGTAGAGTTCAATGTTTAACATTAGATGCATAAACTTCCTCAGGAAGAAGATCCATACCTCATCAAACCTTGTTAGGGTCACAAACAGGCGAATATCTGCTTCTGTCACAGTCCCTCCACATAGGTATCGCTGTTTGCTGAGTATGTTCTCACATTTGTCCAAAGCATCGTACAAATTTTTGGCTGCCTGAAAATGATTATGTAATAATGGTTCATTCATCATGACAAAATGTCAAGAATGAAGGATGCACACTTCCGGTGGCTATTTAATTTTAAAGAAAAATGGTGCATGGGGATCTAGAAGAAATAGTAACTAAAACATTTACCTCATCATAAGGCTCTTGCTTCTTAGCAAACCCACACTTATAAACTCCATTATTTATGTCATTGTATATCCATTCATTTATCTCATTGATTTGAGCTTGCAAATCAAAAGGGTAAAGGTCCAAAGCTGGATTTTCAGCCAGATCATTGAACTCCGTATTTAACATGCGGATGATTTCCGAGCTCTCATTGTTCACAATGGTTTTGAGTTTCTTATCCCAAAGAACCTATTCGGATAATCAAACTTTTATCAAAATGAGACGGGAAAGGAATAAATCTGAGATACTAAAAGAGCGGCATTTGATAGAAAACACATACAGGAACAGTATATTTCCCAGAGTAGTTTGTGCTTGCAATCTCATACAATTCTCTTATGCTTTTTGCCCCATTCAAATGATCAGGCTCGGCACCTGGTTCCTCTGTACCTGAAGCTGGAAAAACCCATCCCCTGTGATCATCAGTATCCTTTGTCCTCTCCCATATTGGTTTGACAGACTGACATGCGAAGGGAATTACATTATAACAGCAAGTAAAATTTTAGTTATAGCAGAGGGGTTTAGTATATCACTTACTGTAAAACTGATGATTTTATCAAGTCCTTTTATCTTTAGGTATGCTAGACACCTTGATGCCCAGGGACAAGCATATGATATGTACAGGTGATACCTCCCAGCTTCTGCAGGAAAGTGGGAGTTTGGATCTTGGGAAATAATGTTACGGAAAGTTGTAGGAGTTCTAACAAAAGCACCTGTTGCTGATATCTCATCTAGCGCAGAGTGAGCCATTTGAGTTGTGTCCTAAAGAAAAGGCACCAACATCAGATGTCATGGAATTTTATTATGACATGTTATGAAGAATGTCCTACAGAATGATTAATTCTACATATTCCAGCACCATTCTCCTGCAATTGGATTGATAAATCAAGAACCTAGTTTTGCAATCAGGTTATAACACCATGTCATATTTCAAAAGATCGATGGTTCGTACGGAATGCATAGAAATATCAATTTAACTGAGTTGAATTGCATTTGATAGCTTGAATTAGAAGAAATGCACATTACCATATAGAAAATAATTAGTATTGCTTTTCCCTTCTATAGCTTTTACAATATTAAAAGAGCTAACACTGTCCAGCTTTTGTAGTTTTCCATTCTATAGGTTTTACAATATTGAAAGAGCCAAGAAGGTCCGGCTTTTGTACTTTTTTTCCTCCCCAAATCTATTTGATCAATTATATATCAGCTCTTTTGCAGTTCAAAAACAGCTAGTAAACTAAAAATTTTCTTTTAAGGTATTATTGGAACATTCATTATTTGGTAGTTTGCCACTTATCAATCCAAGCTGTCTGAGGAAAATAGGATTCTAAAACCAACACAGGTAAACTACAAAGACTTAACTATAATCCTATCTTCAACTACTAAAACACAAACCAAAACCTAATACAACAACTTAGGATTGGAAGCTTCCTGTTTAGATTCTGATTCTTAGAATATCCCTGTTTACTGGGGATCAGATTCGTTAACAAGAAGGAAACACATCAATCGTTTCACATTTTGTCAAATTAAATCACAAATTCACTAACAAACTAGGAGACCAAAACAAAAGTATAGCAGATTGACGAAACCAGGAGGAATAAGAGACTAAGCGGAAATTGTTTCGGACAAATTTGTCATTGACAACACTGGCACTCAGTCTACAGTTGTCTGAAACGTTACCTAGACTTATGTGGTGATATTATCACTCTTAACAATTCTAAACTTATGTAACACTGTTATTCCAGCAGAAACTAGCAGCCATAAGCTATTAGTTGAACACTATATTCTTTTTCTTATTAAAGCACTACAGATGTATAGCATGAATGGTTAAAAGTTGAAGGAAGTCATATCAGCTGTACATAATACACAGAATTTTGGGAAAAAAGGAAAAGTAAATTAAAATCTGCGTTTTTAGAGCAAAACAAGCTCTTCAACTTAGCAAATTAGCATAGGATAAAGCTAATCCGTCCCTATCTCCATCTTACCAATTTTCTTATATCCTTTAATCCAATCTCAACACTCCAATCATCACTGGGAAAACAAATTAATGCAACTGATTTCGAACTCAAGATCGAAATCAAATCTTTTTAACAGGGCATCTGTATGCGAGAGCAAGATCAATATAAAATAACTCAATTAATCATACATCCTAACAAAAGGGTATCGCAAGAATCTCATAAAAGAAACATCTTCACCATACCCCATAAAATTTGCCATCAACTAACGGTTCCGTCTGAAAAACAGCAACCAATTCAAAGAAGAAACAATCAAGATGAACAAAAAACAGTAACACATCAAACAAAACCAACGAAGAACAAAGAGTGCTGAAGATCAAAACTCATATCATTTGGCTGTTTACCTTGGAGGAAAATTGAAGAAGACAAAAGGGATGCCTTTGTTTTACTCCAAATGCAGCGTTCAAAACTGTAGTCTTTACTTTACAAATGGAAGGAGAGATCATGAGATCACATCAGCACAGAGCCCACAAAGTGGCGGTTTTTATTATTTTTTTCCCTCGATCCAGAGGTTTATCTTAATTGTGAGTGGGATTAGATTCATTGAATTTGTTAACATATGATTCATAAAAAAAAAAAGAAAAAATTTTGTTAACATATGCTCCTTTACAGTGGACGACTACATGACCAATCATGAGAAACCCGTAGGTGTCACTGCGACGAAGCTGCTCTTGGAAGTATTTGGCGGCGGAAAAGCCTTCTAATTTTAATTGAGAAAAACACCTATTCTTTCGGTCCTTTGTTATACGCTAGTAATTAGTCGTTGATTAAATTAGTAATTCTGTGAATATAATAATTAATTGTAGTTTTGCATATTCAATTATTACATTTGACACATAGTAAATTTTTGTAAGAAATGAACTTTCCGCGATAGAGGTCAATACTTCTATTTAGTGGTGTGTAAAAATTGAACCGGACTGAAAACAAATCGTTTTTTATATTTCGGTTCGATTTTCTATTTATAAGGTTCAGTTCGATTCGATTTTTAACAATTACATAATTTTCGGTTTGGTTTTTGATTGTAGCTATCAAATCGAAAATCGAATGGAAAACTGATTTCTTTTTTAAAAAAGAACTCATTATTGAAATGAGTTCATTGACTTGGTTAAGATAACACCAATAATGTGTTCATATCGTTGTATCAGTTTAAGATTTTTTACACACTGACACACGGTATTCTCTATCTCTCGATTTTCCTCTTGGCTGTAAAATCTCTTTTTTTGCACTTTCTTTCTCTCTATTGGCCTCTGCGAGGAAGAAGCTTTACAGTTTCGGTTTTCAATCAACATTCTCTTTGGATTAGGGAACAAGAATTTTGAAGTCGAGAGAAGACTCTGCATCTAGGAGGTATTCTATTTTTTTTGGGTTTATAATCTATTTTCTTCTCTTTCTTCATCTATATTGGTTTTATTTTATGAATTCATGTAAAATCTAGTTTGATAAGGACCTCTTTATTGTAATTCTTGAGTTTACTTAACCTGATATATGTAAGTTGGTTTCTTCCGGTCACTCAGCTTGCAATGGCATTATGAATATTTTCTCAGATTCTGTAGTCTCTTCTCTTCTGTCACATATATTCTTTGTTCTTCAAACAATTCTTTTTGCTGATAAATAGGATTTATGGTCCAACTATATCAAATTTTTGCGTTTTGCACTTTGTTGATGTTCATGGAAGGGATAACTTCTCCTTGACTGGTATCTTTTGAAACTAAGCAGAAACCACTTCAGGAACACTTGGGACTTGACAAAACCCTTACAGAAATTGACAAAAACTGTGTGGTAATTTGCTAAAAGCTCCTGTAAAATGTTCGGACACTGTCCAGAAAGCTCCTGTGAAATGTTCAGAAACTGTTCAACTTTATGAATTAACTTTTCAATAAACTGCTGCTTCCTTGAAAATGTACAATGATAAATTAGCATCAAGTTCCACATAAATAAACTTTTCTTTAAGTCTCAGTTACATGTTCTGGCTACTATTGTCTGCTTGTCTATTACCATTTGTCTGTTTGTCTATTACCATTAGGATCCAAAGAAGCATCCAATCGCCTTAAAAATGTTCCAAGCATGTTGACTGGAGCTTGTGATTTTCTGTGTCATTTTCTTTTGATTTCAAAAAGAGCAAATTCTTTTGTGGCTATATTACCTGAACACTTTAGTGAGATAGAAAATCAACTAGGTTCCCAAGCTCTGCTATATTTTTTAAAATTTTCTTTTAGCATTTGTGTTAAACTTCTTTAATTTTCAAAATCACATTGCACAAAGTATAACTATTCTTCATTATGTGCTTGACCATAAGATGCTAGGGCACTTGAGAATAAGCTGAAATACTTGTCTGTGTTCTATGAATTGCTTGTCTAGCTTTCATTTTCTAATGTTCTTCTGATTTGCAAGTTTTCATTTAATACTTCAAGTGCTAAATTTATTTTTATATTAATTTGTAGGAATGTCAGATCAAGCAGAGAGTTCACCGGTGGCTATTAAAAGTGAGCGGCAAAGCACTGAACGAGGTGATATAAGTTTGCCACCAAGTTGAGAAGGATCAAGTGATTGCAATGTCACTCAACAGCAGCCTAAGAAAGGAAATGAAAGAGTCCCTCGTTCCCCAGTTTGGCAGCATTTCACCAAGTTCACAACTGAAAGAGGAGAGAATAAAGCATGTGGTAACTATTGCGATGCATCGTATGCTGCCAATAGCTCCACAAATGGCACCACAACATTGAGAAACCACATGAGAAGTTGTCTAAAGAAATCCATACAACAATGAGACCTCTCAAGCAAAGGTGAAACAACAAACTAAAATTTCTGCTCATGGCGGGATAGGGGTAGGGCTGGTTCTATACTTGGAGATTTAATCAAGAGGAAGCTAGGAAAGCATGTGCATATATGATAGTTGTGGATGAACAACCATTTAGTTGTGTTGAGAAACAAGGATTTCACCACTTCATGTCTATTTCTTGTACTACTTTTCAAATTCCATCTCGTACTACTGTTACAAGGGATTGTTTTGATTTATATGTGGAAAAAAAATCAAAACTGAAGGAATTTTTGAGACGGTATTCTAAAAGGATTTGCCTTACAACTAATTCTTGGACATCTGAGTATAGAATTAATTATATGTGTCTTACTGCTCATTTTATTGATGATAATTGGGTTTTGCACAAGAAAGTTTTAAAATTTTGCCCAATAGATAGTTGAGGGCATTTGTAAAGGAATAGAGAAATGCTTGCTTGATTGGGGGACTGAAAAGATATTTACAATCACTGTTGACTAGGACTGTCAATAGGGCCGGGCTAGCCAGAGCTCGGCCCGATTTTTAAGGACTGAGCTTTTTTCGGGCTAGACCTGAGCCGGGCCAGAGCCTAAATTTTCGGCCCGTTTGTTATTAGGGCCTAGCTCGGGCTCGACTAAGCTCAGCCCGTTATGAGCCCGGCCCGTTAGGTAAGTTACAGTTTCACCGTATCCTTTGATAGCCTTGTAGGCAATTGACAATTAATGTAGATGTGTTTGTAAATAATAAAGCTTAAGAGTTGACATGCTCTTATAGCAAATTATCGTGTATAACTAACTAATAGAAAAGCCCTTGTTTTTTTTTTTTTGCGGATGAAAAGCTCTTGTTCATTGTCTTTTGCTGCAGTCCTGTTGAGCACTCGTTGAGACTTGAGAGCGGATATTCCGAGAACCTCCTCCTCTTCTGCCCGCCGAGCTACTCTCCAGTCTCATCCTCTCTTACTTCTCGATTGTGGTTAAATCGACCATTCCTCAGAGCAAGCAAAGATCTTTCAAAAAGAGAATCCAGAGAAAGCGCTGCAACCAGGCTAGGGTTGAGTCGTCCAGAGACTGAAAACCCTCACTGCCTTCCTTTTCTTTCGGTAAGATTTAAAGATACTTCCTTTTCCTGTTGATTAAATGGTCTTGCAATGAAAAATCGTTTCTTTTCTTTGTAACTCTCATTTCCTTTTCTTCGAGGTTCAGCCTAGGTTTAATAGAAATTTTTCGTCAAGAGGTTCAAGACTTTGGTGCTTTAGCCTCGGCATGGTATAGTGTCTGCTGTGGCACCGGTGTCAAAAACCCACCACAGATTTCAATTGCTGAGTTTTTTTCTATTTTAGGTAAGAATTTCCAGGTACCCTCTTTCCAATTTCGTTTCAGATTTTCTGTATTTTTTGGTTGGGCAATTTGGGTCATTTGATTATTCGGTTTTCTTGATGACCCACCTGTGAATTTTAGTTTTGCTTGTCTTAACAAGGATGCTGAATTTAGTAGAGAAAGGAAACTCATGAACAAGAGGAGCACGGAAACTTGATTTATATAACTCTGCCCCTCCAAGCTTTGGGATGAATTGGGGGAGTAGCTGGCCCCATTTTAGTACTGCTTCCTGCAAGTGCATTTTATCCATAACTCATCTATATCATTAATTTGGCCGAGAAAAGTCTGTCTATGATATTATAGAATAACGACCAGTATTCTTTAATTATTGAAATTGGAATGCAATTTAGGATAGGATATGGGCAAGAAGGACCAGGATTTCAGCTAAAGATCATGGTAGAGAGTCAATCATTAGTTGGAACATAAATGTGGATTATTACACCACTGAATGGAATGCTTGTCACTCAAATTGATCATTTTTGGATCCTTGCTTCTAACTTGTTAGCTGTAATGAACAAAACTTTCTTATTGTCTTTGTTTATGCTCATGTCTTAAATTTAATTGTTCAAGAAGGTTTAGATGAGATTAAGCTTTGCATACAAAAGGTTCGCAATGCTGTAAAATATGTGAAGGCTTCGCCTAAAAGAAAAATTGAATTTCTTAATTATGCTGAGCAAGAACGCATTTGCAAGAGTAAGATGCTGGTTTTAGATGTTTGCACTCGATGGAACTCTACATATTTAATGCTTGGATCTGCATTGCATTATAAAAGAGCATATGAGAAAATGAAGTCTCATGATTTGAATTTTAAGGATCCTCCAACATCTGAAGATTGGGAAAAAGCTGAAATTGTGCATGGATTTTTGGAGTCATTTCATATTGTTACAAATATCTTCTCAGGCAGCAAATTTTGTACAGCTAATGTGTTTTTTCGGGAAGTTTACCGTATTCTTATGTTGTTGAGAGAAACCAGCAAAGATGACAACTCACTGCTTGGAATAATGACCTTGAGCATGCTTAGAAAGTTTGAGAAATATTGGGTGAAAAAAGAGCCGAATGTGTCACTCTCTATTGCTTTAATTCTAGATCCCAGATTTAAGCTTAAATATTTGAAGTTTTGTTATAACAAGATTTATGAGTCTTCTTTGTTGAGAACTACAGTGAGTCATGTTGAGGCATAACTTTATGCACTTTTTGGAGAATATTCAAAAATATATGATGCATCTTGCCAACAAGAAAAATCTGCAGAAATGGAACTCTTGAACAATGAGGTGGGTTGTAGCTCTGTTAAGCTCAAGAAGAACTTGGAATTCATGGAAGAATTTTATAAGTTTAGTGAGGAAGATGACATAATCAACAGTAAGAGTGAGTTAGATGTTTATTTGGAAGAAAAACTCTATCCACATAAGTTTGCTAATGATGAGGAATTTGATATTTTGGATTATTGGAAAAGTAATGTGACTAAATTTCCTATTTTGTCTATGATGGCAAGAGATGTACTAGCAATTCCTGTAAGTTCAGTAGCATCTGAGTGTGCTTTCAGTACTGGAGGACGTGTTTTGAACAAATTTCGTAGTTCACTCCTTCCTTCTACAGTCGAAGCATTAATTTGTACTAAAGATTGGATTAGAAGTTCTCCAAAAGAAATAGATTATGAAGAAGAATTTGATGCTGCATTTTCTGGTTAGTTTTATTCTCAAAAACTCTTTGATTTGTTTTTTTTTTTTACTTTTTGGTGTTCTTACTTTATGCTACAATTGTATTATTGTTTGAGGGACATCTCTATCTTTAATTTTTTGTATTTTGCAGATTTAAGCTTAGCCAAGAGTTCACAAGATTGAAGATAATTAGGTTTCCAAATCTGAAGTTTGCAAAAGAATGGAAGAAGGTAGTGTTGTTTGAAAGATAGTTCATTTGCTTCCTCAACATTTCCTTTGAACCTGATATATTTAAATTCCCTTATTTTTGAAATTACAGGTAGTAAAAGAGATGAGCAAGTGGGCATGAAGCATATGAAGAAGTTGGCAATTTTATTTTAATTTGTTTTGGGAGCATAATTCTATTGAGCATGTTTTTTATGAATAGTTGATAGTTGTGCTACTTTGGACTTATGTCATAGACTAACTCTAGATAGTAAAATCTTGATGCATATTGAACTCAATATTCCTATATTGTTATGGTAGTGGTGTTGATCAGTTTATGAGACAGTTTGCACATTTGGAGGAAAACTATGGTAAAGGTGGAAGTAGTACTCCTCTTTGGAGCCTTGCCTAAGAATTTAGTATATCAATGATATGGTTATTCTGCCGAAGAAATTTCTTGCAGTAGAACTGCTCTATTTAATCCCAGCCATGTGCTGTCTTTCAAGTTTCAAGCATTATTTAAAATTTCTTCGCTTTCCTACATTGTTTGCTGCAAATTTGGTTGATTCTCTATACAGCAAACTCAGAAATGAATAAGTATATTTCGGGCTCAACCCGAGCTCGGCTCTTATGAATAAGAGCCGAGCTCGGGCTTAACATTTGTGAGCCTGTTCGGGCTGAGCCCGAGCTCGGGCTCAATATGATGTTACTCGGGCTGAGCCCGAGTTTAGGTCGGCTCGGCTCGACTCGTAGAGCTCAATTGACAGGCCTACTGTTGACAATGTAAGTTCTAATGATGTTGAAGTTGGTTATTTGAGAAAAAGATTGTCTAATTGGGGACTAATTTGGTTGGGGGTAAGCATCTTCATGTACATTGCATTGCTCATATTATAAACCTTGTTGTAGTAGTTGATGGTTTAAAAGAAATTTCTCCCTCTATTGATTGTGTTCGGGGTGCAATTCGATATATTAGGCAATCACCAAGTAGATTGAAAAAAATAAAAGAATGTGTTCAAATGGAGAAATTGGAGAGTAAGAGATTGTTGTGCTTAGATGTCCCCCCTAGATGGAATTCTACTTATTTGTTGTTAGCTACTACATTGACACTTGTAAAAGCATTTGAAAGACTTGAAGATATGGACCCACATTACAAGTTTGATTTGACACGAGAGAATAGTAGTGGGCTACCTAGTCAGGAGGATTGGTGTAATGTATCATGTTTTGTGAAGTTCTTGTCACATTTTTATGAACTCACATTGCGAATTTCGGGGCCATTATATGTAACTTCTAATCAAGTTCTTCATGAACTTAGTGATGCGGTGAAACTATTGAGAACATGGCAAAGTGGTGATGATTTTGAGTTGAGTGAAATGGCAATAAGAATGAAAATTAAGTTTGAAAAGTATTGGAGGAATAATGAAAAGATGAACTTCGTTATTTTTTATGCAGTTATTCCTGATCCCCAGTTTAAATTACATTATGTTGAGTGGGTGATTAGTAGAATGTATCCTGAATGCACAAACATTGCGAGGGAGGTAAAGGAAGGAATTTATGAATTATTTGATGAATATAAGAAATTAAACACAAGTCAAGTACCCGAAACATCATCATTGCATTTGTCTTCAAGTACATCTTTTGCTTCAATTTCTAGTCATCATAACAAAGACTCATCCAGACCACCATTGAACAGGAGAAATTTTGATATGGACACGAGACATGAGTATGATATTTTCATTAGTGAAGTTGGAGGTGTTGACAACAAAAATGAATTGGATAAGTACATTAGAGAAGAAAGGGAAAGGGATGATGATGGATTTGATATTTTGAAGTGGTGGAAGTTCAACGTCCCAAGATTTCCTATACTTTCTCAAACGGCTCGTGATATTCTTGCTATTCCTGTTTCCACAGTCGCTTCCGAATCAACTTTTAGTATGGGAGGGCGTATTCTTGACACATTTAGGAGTTCTTTGACCCCCTAGGATGGTACATTTTCTCATGTGTGCCAAAGATTGGTTGAGGAATGAAGCCAATCCAGTTACCATTGAAGAAGATATTCATAATCTTGAAAGAATGGATTCTGGTAATTTCTTATTATCTAGCACTTCTTTGTTTACATTCTTCTTGTAAATATTATCTTGCTTTCTTATTTTATATTTTGCAATATTATTTGACTTTCTTTTTCAATTCTTTGTCAGAGTTTACAGGCTTTGCTCATGACTCAACCATTTTGGACCTTTGAAGATCAAATTTGCTCAAGACAGGTTTTTTTCTCTCACCAAAATCAGTTATTCTGAAGCTCTTGTTTGACACAATCTTGGCTAGCCCTATCCTATGTCGAGCTTGAACTAGAGACTTAACCTTTTGAAATGGATAGTATGATTTGTATTTATATTCCCGACAAATGATTTGGTGTTCATTCTTTAATTAAAATGTTTCAGTGGCATAATCTCAAAATGAACTTATAGTTGCTTATGAATTTCATGAAATTCAGACATATAGAAGCAAGAATTTTCATATGAATAATATATTAGCGAGACTTCATTCAGTTCAAATTGATAAAGATATGAGCCCTTATGTTGTCTTTTTATGGAACTTATTAAGTGGCCTAGCCAAGCTTCGTATTGCAGTATCTTGGTTGTTTTGCATTCATCCAAAACTTTCTTTCCCTTTGTAGAATATTAGGCCACAGTGGCTAATATTAATCACAAAATATTTTTTTCAGATTGTGAGATGGCTAAAGCAACAGGTTTTACCGATACTGTGATAATTAAACCTTTGAGGGCAAGCATGATTGCAGCATGCCTACAACATGTTTTACGGTTGGGCAAGAAGACCCAAGGAGTAAAAGATGTGTGCAATGGATCTTCTTTCCATCGTGGGCTGCTTTGCAGCAAGAAAATCTTGGTGGTTGATGACAACATGATGAACCGTAGGGTTGCTGTTGGTGCCCTCCAAAAGTTTGGAGCTCATGTTAAGTGTGCTAAGAGTGGGAAAACTGCTCATGAAGTGAGTAATGATGTTTATATATTTTAAATTTGAAGGATATTTGTTGAATTTGAAGGATGTTATTTGAAGGATAATGTTTGAATGGTTCATCTATTTTACTTCAATTTGAATGCAGTAGGCTAGCAACACATTCTTGAACTCCTCTATTTTTTTTTCCGGTTTGGAACCGAATTGAACCGAACCAGTTTAGTTCGGTTCGGTTTTATCAAATAAAATGGTTCGGTTCGGTTCTTATTTTTTAAAAGAAAACTGAACTGAAAACTGAACAGTGAAACTGAAAACCGATTGCACACCTCTACTTCTATCAAAGAGTATACCAATAACTCTATTTCCCTGACATTAATAGAAGAAGATACATATATATTATTTTTGTATCATTTTTTCCCTTTTTTAAGAAGTGAAATGGTTTAACTAACCTCATCATCAATGAGAATAATTCTATGGTATACTTTTTCAGAAATTGTGATTGAGTTTCAAACTTGCATTTTTTCTTGTACTCGAACTTTTGCAGTCCAATTCATCATACTCGGTATGATATACTTAAGTGGAATTATGATCTTCATGATCTGTGAAAAGAGAATGTTAGCACATTAAATTCATACATGATAATATTGTAAAAATTAATTGAAATAATTTGAACAGTTACAATGATTGTGTTTCTATAAGTTGTAGTGAATATTTGTCTATATGTTGCAGTAAGTAAGAATATGTTATTAGCATATTAGTTTGGACAATGTAACTATGATTTTTGCTTCAATTTACCCTAGGCTTTAGTCAGTGTACTGTGAAAGTTTAAAAACTTTTGGGTAGACTATATTCCTTGTGAGAGTTAGAGCAAACATTTCTTCAAATGTTGGTGGAATGATTAAAACTTTGATGTTCTTGGAGTATTTTGTTTACCAATTCCAACAATGAGGTTTCTTTCTCAATAAATGGTATGGTCATATGCTGAGGCAATTTGATGTTATCATTAGAATCAGTAGGCTCAATTCCATTACCAATTCTTAAGAGATAAGCTGTAAATGAAGGGTCCTCAATAGCTCTCATGTTTTCTGTCAAGTTCAACTTGTGTAACTTAGGCCAGATATATAATCTTAACAAACTGCTATTAAGAATTTCTTCTTTTGATCCATTTCAAACAACTGGTAGAACTTGACGAAAATCACCTCCAAAACCAACAACTTTTTCCCAAACATTTCTTGATTATCCATGATGTCTTTGTAACAAGAAGTTGAAGCTTTCTATTGCATGTTTATTAATCATTGGAGTTTCATCCCATATGATCAATTTTGCTTCTCTGATCAACTCTGCAATACTGCTTTGCTTGCTCAATTGACATGCATTAGTGTCTGAAGTATCTAATGGTATCTTAAACCTTGAATGTGTTGTCCGACCTCCTGGTAACAATGATGCAAAAACTCCATAACTTGCTATTGCTATTGCAATAAATCCAATTGATCTTAATGTGACTAATAGTGTTTTGTATAAAAATGTTTTTCCTGTTCCACCTGGTCTATCAATAAAAAAGCTTTTTGCTGTTTCTTGAATAGCAGTTGCCAATATATGTTCAAAAGCTTGTTTTTGCCCTACATTCAGTTTGTTTCTCTTTAAAAGATCTTCTTTTGAACATCAATGTCCTTTTCCTACTTAATTTCTCGTGTCATTTTTTCTTGAAGAGAAATGTTCATAGTATAACGAGCAAACTCAAAGTCATTCACATATTTTCCCATGTTTTGCAAAAAAGAATCTGTCTTCAATAACCCTTCTTCTTATTTGTTCTGCACTGAAACTAGTGATCTGTTTGTGATGAGTAAAATCTTCACTCAATTGAAATTCAAATTTCTACCTAAGCTTTTTTGGATCATTTGGTCCATTGAAAGCTAGAATAGTATCAAATGCCGTAGAGTTTTTGGCATATGAAAATAAGTATCTTCTTCAATATATAACTGAATATTGTTCTCTGAATGTAGCAAGTCTCTTGCATTTGCTGCATCACGAAAAAATGTGTATAATTTTTCATTTACTGTTAACAAATCTTGAAAGGATGTTGGTTCATGAACATGAGACATGAGTAGTTTTAGATAGTATTTGTCTCTTTTGATCGGTGATATAGTTACCATTCTTCCTATGACAGAGTATTGCTTCTGTTCTATCCAAATTTTATTACCCGAGCACTACAACATAGTTGGTGATGCCCAAGTTTGGAGCCTCCCCTCTTTTATTTTTTATTTTTTATTTTTAATAGTAAAATAACTTTTCATAAATATTATTTTTTTTTGAATTTTAGCTATTAGTTTTTAAATTTTATTTTAAGCTTTAAAATTAAAATCCAATTATAACTATTGAAAATTAATTGAAGATATGAGTATAATCATGAAAGTCAATTGATAAGATTTATAAACTACTAACATTAAATCAATAATTTATGTGAAAATATTTTTAATTTTTTTTTATTATGTTTCATTCTCAAATATTCTATCATTCTAAAACAAAAATAAAGAATTTATTTAATAAAATTCTTAAAATAATAACAAAATAATTAAATAACCAAAGAATTTGATTAAAAATTAAAATAAATAACCTTAAATAGTTCTTAACATAATTTGGACTTATCTTTATACGGTGCGTTCTTTCATTAGAATAGAAATCTCCACAATCTATTTCACCAGGCTTGGTGCCTCACCACTTTTAAATTTTTATTTTTTATTTTTATTTTTACTTTTATTTTTAATAAAAATAAAATAATATTTATTATTATTTTTCTTAATTTGTAGTTATTAGTTTTTAAATGTTATATTTAGAGTTAAAATCATAATCAAATTATAATTATTCAAAACCAACGAAAATTTTGACTATCATCAATAAAAGTCAATTGATAAGATTTATTAACTACTAACATTTGTTAACCATTCTTATTATTTTCCAACGATGTGCGAGAAATTTGTTATTGAAAATTTTTATGCTTATGTCAATATTTTACTATATATTTGAAAATTAATCAACAACAATTTTTATAAAATTTATCATTTTAACATATATGGTAACATTTTAACACATGTATACAAATATAAATTATATATTTTGAAGTGAAATACACGAAAAGTCAAAACAATTATCACAAAAAAATTCTTGTACTATATTATACTGGGGATAGAGTTACATATAAATTAAGTACTTTTAAAAATATATTCTAACACCGTAAATTATTTCTAAGTATGTATTATATTTTTTATTTTAGTTTATTGGTACATATATGTATTTTCAAAATTAAAATTATTTCAATAATAATTACTTTGAGACCATGACAACTCAAAAAAATTAAATTTAACATTAATTAAATATTTGTGTTACAAATAGTTTGTTAAATATTTTTGTAAATTTTAAAAAATAAAATTATTTCAATAATAATTATTTTGATATCATGATTAAATTAAAAATCAATCTTTTCTACAAAGAGCACATAGAAATTTGATAAATTGATAAATTTCAGTCATCCATTCCATGATCTAACGGTCAAATTTTGTCTCCAGATAAAGACAAAATAAAATCATTGTGGATCCACTACAAGCCAATTAATAGTAGGTAGTAGAATAAGAAAGTATTGATTATGAACATTCAAATAATCTCTAATTTTTGCAAATGCATCAATTTATTTGTTCACAAACTATTTGCAAGGCATCGGGAGAAGAGTGCAATATCTAATTGCATTCTGTTTTTTTTCCTGACTTTCCAATTTGAACTCAAGTCCATATTGCGTTGTTTCGTACGATCATCAACCTGAACGCATGACAATATATCGCTCAGAAAGTTCATCAGCGGTGTTCCTCAGCGGCTGAATTGAGAGATCTCAACCATTCATTTCATGATTCAACGGTCCAATTATAAAGACAAAGTAAAATGTTTGTAAATCTACCACAGGCCAATTAACTATATGTGTGTAGATGAATTGAGAGATCTCACCTATCCATTTTATGGTCCAATTTTGTTTCCAAATAAAGAGGAATTGCAAATACACTACAAACCAATTAACTATATGTACATAAGTAGATAAAACAAGGTTTTTGGGGAATTTCAGATTATTAATCGTTTAACGGGATTTCAAACTATCTTCTAGTCCAGCCAATGACCGCCCAGAAATACCCAATAGACTCCCGCGCGCTTCTCAACTGGTACGCGCCTTGGCGCTTCAGAGAAAACCACCACAGTCCCTGTATCAAGCTGCTAAAAACCTCGGCTGATACGAGGAACCTCAAGCTTGGCAAAATTATTCATGCCCATTTGTTAGTATCGAACCAGGTCTCCTCGTACAGTGTGATCGGGAACAATACTTTGCTTAATTTTTATGTGAAATGTGATCAATTATCGATTGCTCAACAGGTTTTTGATGGAATGCACCTCAGAAATATTGTCTCGTGGAGTACTTTGATGGCAGGGTATTTGCATAATGGCTCTTGTTTCAAGGTTCTTGAATTGTTCAAAAGCATGAGTACAGCGGATGACGAGAACCCGAATGAGTGTTTGGTTCCTAATAAATATGTGCTATCCACGGTTCTTTCTTCTTGTGCTGATAACGGCTTGCTCCGCGAGGGCCAGCAGTCTCATGGCTATGCAGTGAAGTCTGGGTTGATTTTTCATCGATATGTGAAGAATGCACTTTTGTCCATGTATTCAATGTGTTCAGAGGTGTGTGCGGCTATTACAGTTTTCAGTGAGGTACCTGGATCGGATATATATACATATAACTCTCTCTTGAGTGGGCTTCTGGAGAATGGCTTTCCGAGTGATGCCCTGAATGTTCTGAGGAGGATGGTGGATGAGCGTGTGGACTGGGATGTTGTCTCTTTTGTTGCTATTTTTGGCCTTTGTGCTCGACTCAAGGATTTGAAGATCGGTTTGCAAGTGCATGCTAAATTATTGAAAATTCATCCCGTCTCTGATCAGTATATCAGTTCTGCAATTATAGATATGTATGGGAAGTGTGGTAAGATTTCAGCAGCACAAAAAATGTTCGATAGATTAGAAATTCGAAATGTAGTCTCTTGGACGTCAATCCAGGATGCTTATTTTCAAAATGATTGTTTTGAGGAAACATTGAAGCTTTTTCTCAGAATGGAACTCGACGGTGTAAGGCCTAATGAATACACCTATGCAGTGCTATTGAATTCTAGTTCTACCTTGTCAGCGTTTGGATTTGGCAGTTCACTACATGCACATATTGACAAGACAGGTTACGAAGATTACGTTGTAGTGGGAAATGCTCTGATCAACATGTATTCTACGAATGGAAACATTGAAGCTGCTACTAAGATCTTTGCAACTATGAGGTTTCGAGACTCTATTACATGGAATTCCATGATATCTGGTTACTCCCATCATGGGCTCGGTAAGGAAGCCCTGGCCGTATTTTATGACATGCTAGCTGCACAAAATCTACCAAATTATGTAACTTTTGTTGGCGTCCTCTCTGCTTGTGGACACTTGGGTAGAGTAGAAGAAGGTTTCTACTATTTGTACCATTTGATGTACAAGATCGGAATTGAACCCGGTTTGGAACATTATACCTGTATTGTTGGACTTCTTGGTAAGGCTGGACAGCTTAATGAAGCTGAGAGTTTCATGAGATCAACACCAATCAAATGGGATATTGTTGCGTGGCGTACTTTGCTAAATGCCTGTCATGTTCATGGGTATTATGGCCTAGGAAAGCAAGTTGCAGAAGTTGTTTTGCAATTGAATCCTGATGATGTAGGTACTTGTATTCTGTTCTCTAATATGCATGCCAAGGCAAAGAGTTGGGATGGAGTTTCGCGGATAAGGAAGTTAATGAGAGAAAGAAATATAAAGAAAGAACCTGGATTGAGCTGGACGGAGATAAGAAACACCATGCATGTCTTTGTTTCAGATGATAATGAACACCCAGAATCAGTTCAAATTCATAAGAGGATAAGAGACTTGTTATCTGAGATAAAACCACTTGGATATGTTCCAGATATTGCTTCTGCACTGCATGATGTGGAAGAGGAACAAATAGAAGATAGTCTTACCTATCACAGCGAGAAACTGGCTATTGCTTATGCTCTCATGAAAACACCTCCAAATGCACCTATACGTGTCATTAAGAACCTGAGAATCTGTGACGACTGCCATTCTGCTGCAAAACTAATTTCAAAGGTCACAAAGAGGCTCATTATCATCAGAGATGTTAACCGTTTCCATAGTTTCCGAGATGGATATTGTTCTTGTGCTGATTACTGGTAATGGATTCAAGTATTTAAAAATATTAAAGCGTGACACAACCAGATGAGAATATTTCCTACTGCAAGAGCAAGAGTGCCATAAAACCTTCCTGCAGAGCTTTTCCGAAACATCTTGATGAAGATATAATCTTATGGCCTGTGTAAGTCACTCAACATGTTCAGGTTCCTTTATGTTTATCTATTTTCTGTTTGTCTGGGTGGGCTAAGAGACAACCTTCTTTTTCCCAGGAAAAGACACTCTCATAACAACGTTACCTTAGAAGTAGCATGCAACCACATCCGGCAGGCTTTTGCAAGAGCCTTTAGGTTTCTACTGCCTGGCGCCTGAGCTGAGTGTGGGTATTCTAGTGTTGGACTGAGGCTGTAGAAGGGTGCATTTGTATTGGAGGTATTCAATGTATGTTCCAAAAACCATAGCTTCAGCTAGATGATTCTGAACCTTTACCTGTGTGAGAAGTCCTATATCAGAATCTTTGACGAACTGGAACCCTATCCACCATCCTATTAAATGCAATAATGATCAATAGTTCTATACTGAGGCTGTCAGTAAGGTGAATCGGTTACAAGGATCAGGGATTTCCAAACAAGATAAAATCTCTGAGCTCCAAGTGGAAGTGAATAAATTAGTTTCGATGGAAATTCATTTCGTCTCTGTTTTCTCTTGCAACAGTCATGTTTCCTTTTATGGCCTCTGCACTAAAGTTGAATTAAGTTGCATGCTGTTCTTTTCAGCTTCTGTGCCTCATGATGCAATAAGCAGAGTCAAATTCATTATCTGGCAGTGAAATGGTGTCGCGGGGCTCTTTTCTTTTCTCTGGTCTTCACTAGTTTCAAACCTTACCTGGTTAAGCACAGGAGCAGATCATTGCTGCTTTTGGCATTTCTCAAGGGACTGTAGGATTTTTGTTTTCCAGAACCACTTCATCTCACAAAACCAAACAATTTTCCACTGAAGAAAAAGAGGCAACAGTATTCAGTCTGAGTTATTGCTTTCCTTGTGCATTGTATTTTAGTTAGTAGTTCTTTTCTCTGTTGTTTCTGCCATTCTTTCTGATATTCTCTACTGACCCAATTTTTTCCTGTTATCAATTTTGTTGGAAAATGACCTCCCAATAGCAAAAATTGCACAAGCTCTTCCTTCAAATTTGAGGTCATTGATAACACTTGGACAGCTGAAATTCGTTAGCTGTAAATTAAGTGTCAAGAACAAGTTATTGAGTAGGGATGTTAAAGGCATTGTTAACACAAGGTTGCAGATATATGATCCTGATACTCCATGTTAATCTGCTTCCCCACAAATGAGTTAATTTGCAGGGAGCATATTTACCCCAAAAAAAAAAAAAAAAAAATATATATATATATATATATATATATTTGCAGGGAACATAGTTCTTCTAGTAATTTGTTGACATGCTCATGAATTCGTTTTCTGGAAGAATGGGATTCTGTTAGCTCTTCAACAACCCTGATCCCAGAGACAGAGACAGCAAGGTGGACTTTCAAGGTTCTTCCTCAAGACTGAATGCATGTGCTGCATATCATTTGGATATCATGTAAGCACACACTTGGGATTCAGGAACATTTGTGAGCGTATTAACTAGGTTTTTTCTTTTTGTTCTTATATTTTCAATGCTTTGAGAACTTTTTCATAGATCAAGATGGTTGTAACGAGATCCAAAACGACACATGTACAGTTTGTCAAAGGTTTCTTTAAGCTTGCGTTAGATATACGGCAAAGAGCAGATGTAATAATACTTAAACTAAATCTAGACTGTCAAACACATAAACATCAAACAATTAAGAAATAAAAAAAACCTACACTAGGACAAATCTAATGACATGTTCATTGCTTTGAGGGGTGATTTTGCATTATGAAGAAAATGTATAAAATTAGAAGGGATGGATGATAAGTATTTACCCCTTCTTCTCTTCTTGGTCTTATTTGTGGTCTGTTTGCTGGGAAATTTCATGATCTTTGATGATTTCTCTGTCAATCGTGTTTGCATATTTGTCTCAGTGATTTTATCTCTTTTTTCCAGTCTTATATATTGTTCTCAATCTCCCGGATTTCCATGATTGATGTTCTGGTGCGGTATGCTCAGTTTTGTTCTGTTGTTCTTTGTTTTCTTTTTCTCCCCTTCTCGTTTCCTTTTTTTTTGCTTGCATGCCTGGTTTTCTTAGAGTGATTTTCTTGGTTGTATCCATTTTTTATACGAAGCATTTTTCTATTATATTGTGCCTATATTGCAGTTGTTCCCTTTCATTCATGTTTAAGCTGTTTCTGAATAACTAGGATTTTGCATGCCGTATCCTTCTCTTTCAAATCTTCAGAGTAAGAAATTATGATCTTTCTCAAGTTGTTGTGACTTCTTTCGATTCAAAATTTAGGTGTTTCTGATTTTTCTGGATATTCTTGTTTGGTAGCTAAGCTTGATTATATGCGTTAGTTTTCTTCAAAACTTGCAAGGCATATTTCTCTTCATTTTTTTTTTTCAAATTATGATCTTTTTCGAACTGTTATTACTTTTTGTTCAAATTTGAATATTAAGAATAAAAAAATTACTTATTAGGAGTCAAGTCCAAAGTTTCGTGTAATCAATATTTCCAGAGATACTTCTGGACAAAAGTTACAAGAGTCTTGTGTAATCAACATTACTTCAAAAATTTCAAGCTACTTTTGCAAAAAAGTTACAAAATTTTTGATACAAATGTGCCTCATGCATATTCATTTTTCCAAAAGGACGAATGTATTTGAAATGTTTATTTGAGCAGGATACCTATGATGCCTATGCAGACGGGAATTATTTGAAAACTCAGAAGCAGCAAAGAAGGATGTTGCAGTAGATAATAGTTTGCAGGCTGATAGAATTAGCTCAAGCCCACAACTGCTGGCACAAAAAATTCCAGCAGCAGCTGGAATACCTTCAAAAACCCAAGGAGCCAAGCCGGGAATCTGGTCAGTGATCTTATTCCGACTGGGAGCCTAACAATGAAGGAGAAAAATAGAAATTAAGCTTTCTAGAACTGTGAATCATATCTGCTTATTTTGCAATTGGATGCAGACTTTGTTACTGCAAAAGACACTGATTCTTTTTTGAGAACTACAATGCAGAATCCATAGCCTGATTAGGTACCATTTACAGTCTTATTCCTTTTGAAAAGCAGATCACAACATCCATATCATGAGTCTCTTTTGTCTTAAAGATCTAGATGAAGCGATGGCCATTCTCTAAGTCTCAATACATCCTGTATCTTGTTTCATAATCTTTTCTTCAGTGTACTGCAATGATACACGCATTGCATACCTCAGTTCATATCTTCTGCAATGCCTCTCAAATAGCATACTACATCCATTTGTATTGCAGCTTTAATATTTTGAAAGAAAATGCACACAATTTTAAAGTGTATATATATATATATATATATATATATATATATATATATATATATATATATTAACATTTTCTGTAGCAGTAAATTAACTCCAGAATGTTACACCAGTAACTTTTCGAGCAGAAGCCATTTCAAAGTTAGGAAGCTCTCAGCTTAAAAGATGAAAAGAAAAGTCGATTGGATAGTATAAAATACGCCAAACTTTTCATGATTTTGTGAAGTGTATTATTGACATTTGGCAAGAACCATAAATTGTTATTTATAACATAAGAATCTTGTACTTAAGGAGTGACAATTCTAGTAGGGGGGGGGGGGGTCGGTGGGTGGGTAATTTGGATGGAGGTCCCTTCCCCCATCTCCGGCCGTTCTACCTAAACTTGTCCTCCATCTACTGCCCAAACAACTCATCCGGTCATCCCCAATCACTATTCCACCCCAAATGGGCATCCTGCATCATTCGTTGTGTTATGAAAACAATTTAATAATAAATTAAGACTTACATTTAAAGAGTAACTGGATAATAACCAAAATGCCTCTTGTAAATTGGAATTTGAACAGACATCATGCTGTTTGTTCCTTCTCCTTTTTCCTACTTTTCTCTTCAAAGGTAACTGGCTTCTATTAGGAAGCAACAACAGGTGTAGTCCTTGTTTATCCAAATAGTTCATCAAGGGTATACGGTCTGTACTATGCCACAAAAAGAACCACGTTGTTCCTGGCATCGAGTTTTTAACCAGTGGTTTCTTTTGATTGAAACCCCCAATTGATGGATCTACATATACCTCTTGTTAAACCACATATTAAATCTTTTAAATTATTCAGTGGAGATCACACCAGTGGATGTTCAGGATTTCGCTATCCTTTTCTCTTTAATAAGTTTTGTCATATTTAATCTGACTTTTCAATGGTATCAGCAGATAATTGCATTTCATTTGCTTTCTAATACTATCTTCTTATTCTATGTAATACGTATAGCACAATCTTTACATTCTAATTGTCAAATCACATTATTTTATGAAAGTAAAACTAACGAATCAGAGCTAACCTTGGTAAAACCCTAAGGTGAAAAATACATATAACCAAACAGAACTAACCTTGGTAAAACCCTATGGTGAACAATATATAAAGCAACAATGCATCCAAGTGTTCAGTGAACCCGTGGTCTGGACTCAACCCTCTCTGAAAGGACAATGGTAGGAACTAAAAAGAGAGGAGGCAATCCAGATTATAGATGTATCAAAAGATCTTTTACTTTGTGGGGGTCCTTGGAGCTCCCATTGCAACCTTTACCCTCAATTTACTTTGGTCCAGAGTGTTGAATTTGTTTATTTGATTTAACAATTACAGTCAAGCTTGGCTTCAATTTTTTCTAGATTCAAAAAACCGGATAAAGTTCATTCCGCACCCAAGAAATTAGACCAAGAGTAACTTGAGTTCTCGCATTCTCCCCTAATAAATTCCTAATGCACTTATATTATCCCAAATGCCAGAATTCCATAATTCCTATTTCTCCAGAGACTAGATGCATCCAACACCAAAAAGGCAGCACTAGATGAAGACTAAAAGAAATACAGCGCGAACTTTGCTCCCAGACATAAGGGCACCGAAAGCATCCTAATATAAGCTAACTAAAAATGGAAGAGAATCCAAGCTTTCATATTTGTCAATTGTGTAAATGTTAGAAAAAGAAAGGGCTTTGCCATGCTAAATGCGATACTTACATCTGCAAGATCGTGAGCCAATCCATGATAGCAGTGTTGAAAAAGCAGCTTACATTTTCATTACCTCATAGACAACAAGCTGCAAGAGCAACAATGATATAACTAAGAGTACTCAGATAGTAAGATCAATGATTACTAATTGATTCACATTTGAAGACTAGTAATCACAAGATTTAATTAATGACACAAGGCAGAGAAGTCCTGCTGAGAAATGCAATTTAACATACTCTAAACCATAAAAAGTAAACTGAAAACAGAAGACGTTCAAAGGAGTTAATTACAAAGAAAAAAATTCTTAAGAACAAATTTTTAAAGTACACATACAGACCTGATAAAGATTCCAATTTTCAAAATTTTAAAGTGTGTTACTCTACAATTTTTTGAGAACCAATGTTCAACCCTGATCTAGTGTAATTAAAGACTAGGGGAACAGGCTTATTCTAGACAATATTTTTCATCCTCTCACTCATTAATAGACTAAGAAAGGAGAAAGAGATTACATTTTAAATCAGGATGATCATGATTAACTTTAATCTGCTCTGACTTCAGAAAATCTACTCATGGTTTGTCATTAGTCTGGAGAAGGTTCAAAACAAACAAAGAAAATCATGCCGACCGCCATAGCTTCTGCTAGAAAGGTCCAAAGAACAGCATCTGTGATGATACCTCTACCAGTTCCTAAGAAAATCCTCTGTATCTACAAGATGATATCAACTCCAGTTTGCAGTTTCAATCCCTCATCTAACGGGAAAGCAGATAAAATTGGGGAATTCACTGCTTACTCCCAAAATAGGGTGTTCCCTATATTGCTGTTGTTTGTCCTTGAATAGTGGACATACATTAAATCATCATTTTCGTACAAATTCTCTGACAATGTTTGCTTAATCTCCACATCAACCTTGGAAAACCCTCAAATTGCAAGGAGGTAAAAGTCATCCTTATTTGAAGGTGTAGGTGTACCAAAAAAAGAAAATGTTACCACTTGAAGGTATAGGGGTACCAAAAAAGAAAATTTTTCCACCAATACATATAAATAACTAATCCTTTTGCTTCTGAATTTTTGCAGAGATATCTGAAACAAGTGAATAGTTGTTGCTATCATAACATGCAGTCACAAAAGCCGTAAGAGTTATGGTGTCTGCATTCTGTTGCGTATCCAAAAATTTATGAAAAAACACAGCTGCTGTATCCACCTTCTTTTCACTGCAAAGCTTCCGAATCAAAGTATTGACAGTCCGAATCCAGGGTTTCTTGTCTAATTTATCTAACAGGACCATAGCAGTGGAAGGTTCCCCCATTTTGCAGTATTCATAAGCTATTGTCAACCGAGTAACTTCACAGGGGGAAAGGCCCTTGTCCATCATTGTATTGTACAGTATTCTAGCCTCGTCAACCTTGCAGTCCTTGCACAATCCGCTAATCATAGCACCATAGGTAAGGCTATCAGGTACACAACCCTGCTCAATCATTTTCTGATAGAACTTCGCAGCCATGCAGGCATTTCTATCTCTAAAATATCCAGATATCATAGATGTATACATTTCTGTGGTTGGAGCTATGCCAAGCTTGATAGCATCATCGAATATTCTTTCACTTTCTGTCATTCTTTTTTGCCTACAGAAAGCAGAAATTAAGGTAGTGTATATATGCACATCAGGCATTAAACCATCCTTTACAATCTTACTTAAGAGTGCAAAAGCTTGCTCCATATCTCCATGCTTGCAGCATTCTGATATGAGAATAGTAAATGTAACTAAATCAGCAGAAAGTCCAGTGTCAAATCCTCTCTTCAGGAGTTTATAAGCTTCACTTACCCTTCCCTTCTTACAAAGACTATCAATCATGGAATTGTATATACAAATATTTGGAACCAGACCAACTTTGGACATTGTGTCCATCAATTCATAGGATCGATCCAAGTTCCCTACTTTACAATAACCATCAATAAGAGTTGAATAGGAGTGGGCATTAGGAGTGAGCCCCTGTTCTAGCATTCTGCCCAATAACATCTCTGCCCGATTTAACTTTTTCTCTTTGCAGTAACCAGCAATCATTGCTGTATAAGTATGCACATTAGGCTTGTAATGATCACTTCTAACAAGCTTCAAGAAGAGTCTAAATGCCTTATCTGTCCAACCTTTCTTACAAAGACCATCAATCAGTGCAGTATGTGTATACACGTTAGGCTTCCAGCCTTTACGAACCATTTCCTCCAATAGTTCAAATGCTTGCTTAATGCTGCCTCGCTTACACAACCCATTAATCAAACAAGTAAAATTTACCACATTAGGAGTGAAACCCATCTCCACCAGCTTATTGAATATCCATAATGCTCTATGTAGACGACCCTTCTCACAATAAAGAGTCATAATTAAAGTACATGTTGCATTGCCCACAAGAAATCCTCTTTCCAGCATTGCACTCAACCACCTATCGGCCTCCAAATCTCTGCTAACTCTACAATAACTAACGACCATCGACTCAAAACTACAAGTATTAGGAACCACTCCTCTCTCACACATATCACCGAACACATTCTGAGCCATATCAACACAAGCCGTCTCAGCGGCAACATTCAGGATACAATTTAAAGTGTGAACATTCAAAACCAGCCCTTGGTTTTGCATATCAAAAACCATGTCTACAGCCTCCTTTAACATCCCAATCTCACCAAAATTCTTCACCATGCAATGCATTACTTCATTTGCTCTTTCAAAGTTCCCATTTTTTATCAAACACATAGCCAAAACAATATAAAACCTCCTGAAATGTTTGAATTTCGAATGCCCTATTGCCCAACAGAAGAAACTCAATGCTACCGCAGAACCTGCCTCGTCAGCTAAAGATGCAGCAACGGTTATCGCCTCCTCTGGGGTCAAGAACTCAGAATCTATAGGAATTTTAAGCTTGCAAATTGTTGATCTGAAATTCTGTTTCTGCTGCTGCTGATCATACGATTCACAGACTAACGAGCTGACAGTTTTGACAACTGAATGCGACGTTGAAATGGAGTCACTGTGAGAATGGCGTATGCCTCTTACACTAACGAGAGAGCGGAGGGGTTGAGTGAAGGCACGATATCTCCACCACTTGCCGGGCATCACGATGCTGCGGCCGCTGTCTCCTGGTTCGCCTGAATTTAGATATAGCGATAACAACAACCACCGCTCGTCGCACGTTCACAGTAGCGGTAGTTAGTACAAGTCAGAGCATCAAACAGCCTTTTCTTTTTTTCCCATTTATCTTGGCTTTCTATTTTTAAGCTAGCTGACAGTGACTTCCTTCTCAAAAGGGTATATTTACTACTAGTGGCTAGTTGATAGCCCATTTTGCCAGAAGTAGTGCCATTTAAGCTTTCAAAAAAGAAAGGAAAAAAAAAAAACCAATTAGCATCTACCCTCGACCTCGTATTACATTGTTTGATTGTGTAACGAAAGTAAGTAAATAAAATAATTAACTTCTCAATTTTAAAATTTTAAGTAATCTAGGAGTATGAGATTAAATAAATACAATCTAATTTTTTTAAAAAATAAACTCATATCCAGTAATCGATTGTGGGTGATTAAGTATTTGATTTGTGAGATTATAGAGATAATAAGTTTTGACCGTTAATCTTAAAATAAATTAATTTGATGGTCATCGTTGATCATTATCCTTGTAGGAATATCTTTCTTCTTTTTTCATTTATTTTATTTATTTTTGAAATCTTGATTCTTTGTTTTTCTGTTTGAACCTTATTTGCTTGATATGACAATGTTATAAAAAATTCTTTATGTTTTATGTCATCTTTTTTCGTCAAAACATGCTTGAATCTTGATATGTAGTATATCCACTACACTTGGTAGTCCAATTAGATTTATAGAACTTGAGCAATAGTATCATACTACTTGTATCTGCTTGTGCTAATGTTGAGCCATTGAGGTCTCGCCGAGATGATTCTAAAGTTTTAGTGTACATTATCTACCTTTGTAAATGGACTTGTAATAAATAAATGGAGGATTAGAAGGGTGAATAATTATTCAATACAGCAAGACCGTTCACTTACCTGCACATGATAAGAGTGAATAATTATTTATTTCAGTAAATAGTGGTAATATTATTAGTCGCGACTACAACCTCACACCGCATCAATTGCTTGCTCACATAACCGCTCAAATTTTATCATCGCTCAAATTCTCTCAAACTCTTTCTCAAAACTTCTTCTCCTCTTCTCCATCAAAGATGAACAGACATGGGTCCTCAAAGATTTCAATTTAAGTGTCATGTACAACCGATTGTGGACGTGAATCATGCACTGCGGATGGATCCTCAGTGCAAATCGAAGATAGACGCTATTAAATCAACTGGTTTTGAAGTCCTGGTTGAATTAAAGCTGATGACTATTAAAGCAGAGATGGTAAAACACCTCTGCCGAAGCTATGACCCCACAAGAGAGGTTTTCCCTCTTGAAGATGGAGATTATCTAAAAATAACGGAGAGCGACGTTCGGACTGTGTATGAGTTTCGAACCTCAAGCCATGATATTGATTCGACCAACTTGGCAATCAAGTCCAAAAGGGTTACGGGCTTCGCCAAGACTATCGGTCTATCACCATCGCCCAAGAATCATGTCTCCATTGAGGAAATTCGAGAAGCAATTTCCCGACCAAACTTGCCAGCCGAGGATTTTGCCAAGCTCTATATTCTCTTGGCTCTAGGGACCATTTTGGCCCCGAAAGCATCATCAAAGATTGATCTGGGTGCATACTGTCCCATTCTAGAAGACTTACGATTTGTAAAGGTGTTTAACTGGTCGCGACATATACTCCAGTTTCTGCACAACAGTTGGGCAATTTTGTTTCAAAAATGTCCAGTAGTTGGCCAGACGACAATATGCATCTCCTTCTGGTAAGAGATAATATGGGTCATGAATAAATTATTGAGTATGAAGTGAATAATTATTCACTCTTAAGTGAATAATTATTTACAGAGTGAATAATTATTTACTCTTAATTGAATAATTATTCACTTAAGATGGAATAATTATTCATTTAAGAGTGAATAATTATTCACTTGAATGGAATAATTATTCACTCTTAAGTAAGTGAATAATTATTCACTCTTATAATTATTAGCTCTTATGTAGATAATTATACATTATTATGTGAATAATTATTCAATTGTAAAAGTGAATAATTGTTATGAATAATGATTCTTGATATAAAGAATAATTATTCTTTTGATTCCAGATATGCTACTTACAAAAAATGGCCGGCACGCCGAAGGATGTCCAATGCACCTGCAGCTGGTGGACTGCCCACAAGGTCTTGGATGCATGAGATGGCTGTAGGCAGAGACATGGGGCAGAGGGACAAAGAGCTGCACAAAAAGCTGAGTTACGCGCAAGGAAGGGGTGATCCAAAGGGAGCTTGATAGGACTGATGATGAGCTGAGACAGCTATATGATGTGGAAGAACGTCTGGATACTCTGCAGGCCGATAAAGATAAAACGGAGAATATTGTTAAGGATGAGACTGGCCAATAAGAATTTAGGGTGAGGAGCCCAGTGAGTTGGCCATTGTTGTCTTAGCTCATGAAGCAGCAGAAGCGACTATCGAACCCGTTGCCCCGCCTGGGGAAGAGTATGTTGAGGTACATGCTAGAGCTAAGCCGGTCACTCCCCTCCAGCCCAAATTACAAAAGAATTCAAGAACCCGTAAGCGGGTCACTAAAAAGACAACTGCACGCCCAGTCACAACTGCAGGTGTTGGTTTGAGGAGTAGGCGATTTTAATGAATAATTATTGGAACTTGACTAAATAATTATTCATTCAAGTTATACTGTGTCCATGCCCGAATAGAGAATAATTATTCACTTAGTGCATGTTGTTATGGGGAATTATTACTCTAGTTTTCACTTTGTACATTGAATAATTATTCATGACATATTGAACAATTATTCACTTTATAGTGGACAATATGAAATATTTATTTTTGTAATTTGGTCTTTTATCAGATGTGACTGATACTGTCCTGCACACGGATGAACCCACTGCACTGGTGGAGGACGTCCCAGCAGGCCCATTGCCCAAGTGCCGACGCCTAATAAAGCCTGGTTAATTTTTGCGATCTCCCTTCGTGGTAGGCCTGTCGAATCCATTCCCCTTTACTACAGAAGAGAACCTACTCGTTGATTATATTGGTTCCAGACTGCTCCAAATGGAATTGAGTAAGAGTTTTTTTATTAAGTGAATAATATTTCATTTTTGTTTGAGCATTTGAATAATTATTCGAGCAAACGACTGAATAGTTATTTATGCTATCTATAATAATTATTCACCCATGTTAATTATTATTCGTTCTGAAATGAATATTATTCAGTGGAGTGAATAATTATTCATGTTGTCTAGAATAATTATTCACTCATATTAATTGCTTTCTGAAGGGCCGATATTTTGTTGAGGGATGGGATCCAACAGCTAAATAGAATAGAGGTTCGTAGCTGCCGGCTGATCCAAAATTTTTACTGCACTACGATTGACGCATATGCCCACTATCTCAATCGACAGCAGGCTTATAGTGGTGCGATGCGTAGATTTTGCTTTACCACCACACTAGGGGTATGTCAATCTCTTTAATTATTCGTATTTGTTGAGAAATAATTATTCAGTGCATTCTTTTCTTTTTTCCTTCAGAAATGGGCGGAAGGTTGTCAGGAAGCCTTTGCTTGATGAAATGGAGCATGAAGTCGAGGGCATTTTATCCGGGCTTAATTACTTCCCTGGCAGTAGTGGATTTGACTCATCCGATTGTGACTACGTGAGTTCGCTTTGCTATGGTGATTACATAGTGAATAATTATTCAGTAGAGTGAATAATTATTCACCCTGTGATAAATACGAATAATTATTCACTCCTTAGTAATTTGAAATGAACAATTAAGAAGACTTACATGAATAATTATTCACTTATGAATTTTGTTTGATCATGTAGTACTTCTTCCCCATAATCAGAGGGCACCACTTTTTCTTGTACGTGATAGATGTGGGGACAAACCTTTTTCTCTGCCTGAATAGCCTACCTTGTCAGTCAACTTTCCGTGAGATTCAGCAACAGCTTGGTATCTTGGTGATCAAGTATTTCACCACGTGGTACAGTATATGGGGTAGGCGAGAAGTTGATTGGCAGAAGTTCATTTGGGATGTCCCTGCAGTTCCGGTTCAGCCTGACTTACGCATCTGCTATGTTTTTATGTGCTGGACAATGGAGTCGTGGGTTGGTCACTTACTGCAGGAGTGTTACGGCACATGGGTGAAACCAGAAAAAATCAATGCTGTGCGGAGACAAATTGTGGCATGGCTATTGGGCCAAGATGAAAATGCATTGCTTTATGATATCCGGAAAGCAACTGCAGCATGGAGGCAGATATGACACCCTATGACAATATTTTTTTCCTTCTGATGTAAATTGTTATGGCTATTAGGCATTGTTTAATGTACATTAGCGATGATTATTCAAAAATATTATTCTTTCTTATAATTTCATAAATATTCACTTACGGCACAATGACTCCTAAACCCTGCCTTTAAATATCATGAAGCGAATAATTATTCACTCTTTGATGAATAATTATTCACTCTTAAGGGAAGGAATAAAGTGAATAATTATTGATTTAACATATGACAAGATTTAATAAAACTATAGGATGTCCCATGATCGTTTACATTGTTCAATGAAGCTTCGCTTAAGCCAACTTCAACATTGCTATTCGACTCAGGAACTCTATTTCGTAATCTTTTGATCAATGCCTTTCTCTTATGCTGCAACTGTTCTTGGATACTCCGCAGCCTTTTTAGCGATCTATTTGGGTTATTTATGGGTTTGATGGCCTTGCCAGTTACATGTCCATCGTCACAGCTGGGTTGATGTGATGGATCTATGTTAACAAAGGACAAAATAATAAATGAAATGAATAATTATTCAGTCATGTATAGCTGGAGTTGATAATTAAGCACTATTGAATTTCATTCAAGAGTGAATAATTATTCACTCTTGCAAGACTACACTCACAGTGGAGTAACTGACCTTTTATTGAGGCTACTACTGTCTTTTCAGAAGTTGAGGTTCAAGGACCATATGAGAGAAGTAATTTAGTCTGTTTACATATATCGTCCATCGCTTGATCAACAATCTTGTATGCATTGTCATCCATGCAGACGGTGGTTGCCAACAAAATCATCTTAGCTTTGAGTAGCTGTAACGTTCACCGTACTCCGAGGGTTTTTTTCCACCAAATATGGACGGGAAGTCTATCTGACTATTTGCATTTCGTTTCCATCTTTTAAGTACGTAATTTTCTGGAATCGATCTGAATTGTTGATTTCCTAAAGAGTCAAGAATGTCCATAACCTTTAATACATGACGGCAGAGTAGTCCCAAGGTTTCATACAGACGACAGCTACACTTGAGGATGTCATTCTTAGTATTCGAGGCATTAACGAGAATGATCCATTCATTGACTTTTGAATAACCGCCATCAAGTGTCTTATACACAGTGTAGACCGGGCTACAATTCTCATTCTTCTCAGTACATGGCTCTATCAAATACTCAAACGTCTGCTGGTATTGTTCATGAAACATTGCAAAAACATTAGGAGTATAAACCTCAGATGCATTACGCGCCAGGGGGCTGTAGGAGAATTGGTTATTTGGTAACTTGTCTGGAGCTTAAAAATCATGAACCTTCTCGGTATGTCATCTGCATTCAACCATCCGGTTAAAATGGGTAAAAAATTGAACGAGGTTGTGATATGCTTGCAGAAAATGTCTGATTAAACTGTTGCATGACTCGCTTAATTGCGTTGACAACATACCCACTGTGAAATGCTGTTTAACCCAAACAGCTGACCACTGGGTTCGAAAACTATAAATCCTCTCTAGCCATTCGGAAAGCAATCAGCGATCATCTTTGCCCAAACAAAGTCAAAATCGGGTTCGTATTCTGCGTCATACATTAAATAAAAAAATGATCTGCAAAGTTTGAGATGTACAATTGCCCCAGATTTTTTTGCGCATTTTGCTTTATGTGCCAGGTGCAAAGAGCATGGAACGTCATAGGAAGTGTAATTTTGATGGCGACAACCATAGCAGGATCCTGATCCGTAAATATAGTAGCAGGTGCTTTGCCTAACATGCATCTCAGAATGACTTGAACAACCACTCAAATGATTCTCTTGTCTCATCAAATAACAGGGTCGCCCTGAAGATGCAACTCTAATGGTGATGGTTGAAACCCACAAAGAGAGATGCGTGCCAAAGTCAATGAATAATTATTCACGTAATAGTGAATAATTATTCACTTAATATGAAATAATTATTCACTCTGAGCCACGTTATTCACTTAATATAAATAATTATTCGTTCCAATATTTTTCGAATAATAGTGAATAACAAGGCTCATACGTGAATAATTATTCAATAGGAGTGAATAATTATTCACTCTTATTGAATAATTATTCGCGTATGAGTGAATAATTATTCACTTAATATGGAATAATTTGTCAGTCAGAACCACTTTATTAACTATTAATGGAACAAATATTGGAACAAATGCTTACATAAGAGTGAATAATTATTCATTTTAGACAAACACTATTTTTTCCTGATTAAATAAAGATTAACTGTTTATAAGACGGCTTGGTTAAACTATTCATATAATAAATAAATAACTATTCATAAAGAGAGAGTATGTTACCAATGAGTCTATAATTTTTATTTGTTCTGTAGGTTGTGTCAAATGTGACGGAATCCCCGAAGAAGATGTAGTCCATCTTCATTCTTCCATCCGCCCAAAATATATTTGCAATTATCTCCTCGCTATCGACCTCAATGTCGTAGTAAAAAGAGGGATTGCGATATGCTTCTCTGCGAAAATGTTCCTGCAACGCTGTGGCTTCCCCAAGCCTCATAGCCTTCTGTCTTCGCCTTGTAAGATGGTTCTGGAGGTCCGAGGAAAGAAAACCTAGGCTTTCCTTGCCATCGGCTGCCATTGACATCACTTCGTATGAAGACCTCAGTCGAATTCCACCATTTTCATTCAGTTCAACTACAACTCCTTGAACACTACACACTCTGCGATTCGACCTTAACATATAGGAAAACACTTTTGGGTGTAGATCGTGGTTATGATCTGTAACCCAACTAGTAATAACGTATACACTTTGAGTCTGATCCAGTACCATTTTGATGTGTACCGGACATCCTGTTCTCTTCTTACTTCTTCTGCGCAGAGCAAGGGTGTAGCTTCAATGTGGCTAATTGGTGTTTTCTCATTCTTGGGGTCTAGTTTGCTACCCTTCCTAAATCATTTTTTGTTACACACATACTTCATGTACTGAACTGTCGGTGTACTGATTTTCTTGGAAGTATATTTCTTCTCGTAGTTGATTCGTGTGGCAAACCCCACGCGGTGAGCATATTCGGTGTAAAATTCACGAGCCTCCTTTACTGTGCTGAACTCCCGTTTCTTGAGTTCTTCAACGTTGTCTAGAAAGCATGCACCGAATAATTATTCATATGCATGTGAATAATTATACATTATGTAAGATTAAATAATTATTCTCTTAAGTGAATAATTATTCAGTGTAGTTGCTTTCCGATAGGGAGAACAAGTTGTCATTCAACTACTGATTACGAAAGAATCTCATTCCCAGTACGTAGTGATTCAGACTGAGTACCATTTTCAGGCTGATATTCAACGACCGATTCCGTAATAATCTCAATCCCAGTCGCAAGTTGATATTCAATGACTGATTCTGTAAGAATCTCATTCCCAGTACGTTGTGATTCAGACTGAGCATCATTTTTTTCATTTTTTTGGCCATGCAAGAGAAAAAAAGAAAACATAACCAACTTTTAGATTCAATGCATGTAAGAAAACACAAAAAGTACCTCGAGGGAATCCATCCAAAATGCAGGTTTTTTTAAGAGATAAGAGTTCTTGTTTGAAGAGAGGAGAAATACGAGAGAGATGTGAGATCCAAATGGAAGAATGGAAGAATGGAAGAATGGAAGAGATAAGAGAGGCGAGAGTTGGAAAAAAACAAAAAGAAATTGTTATGTGACATTTGTCTTTCTTGATATGATAGATTTAGGTGGGACTTTTGCTCCAAAATAATTTTTACTCCAAAATATCCCCGGTCTCTCACAACCATTAGATCAAAAGATTCTTATCTAATGGTTGTGGAAGGAATCCTACACATTTTGAAAAAAAAAGGGCTCAGCATATTAACTATGCCGATAGCACACATATACCTTTTGTCTACGTAGTAGGATACAACCACAATGGAGGGTGCTGCATTTATATGCTATTCGACTATGGTAATGATAGAGGTGTCAATCGGGCTCATTGAGGCGTGCTTAGCAAAGCCCGAGCTCTGCCCAATTGACATCGGGCTGAGAAAATGTGAGCCCGGGCTCCGCCATAGCCTTAACCCGATTTTTGAAATTTTTTATATAATAATAATATTTTTTAATAATATAATAATATAATAATATATATATATATATATATATATATATATATATATATATATATATATATATATATATATATATATATTACGGATCAAATTGAAATCGAACTGAACTTACTTTAATCCAAACTCGGTCCGAAGCATTATTGGGGCTGAAAAGATTCGTCCGAGTCCGCAATTGACCGTCCTAGGTACTGATAGTACCTTTCTGCACACGCAATGAGTTGCTGGATTAGTTCCAGCTCCTCTTTAATTTGACACTTGGTTATGCACAAGGGCACCGTCTTCCTTCTAATCAAGCTGAACGAGACTCTCTCTCTATCTTCTCTCACTCTTTCTTCTCTCCTCTCTGGTCCCTTCTCTGCAGCTGTCGCCGGAAGTCTTTGAAGGAGGCCAAATGGAATCTCTCATGCGCGATTCACTTGCAATTTGGAAACTCATTTCTGAGGTCACTTCACTCCTTTTCTTCTACAAGTGTTTATCTGTATGCTTTGAAGAGGAAAGATAATCTTCTTTTTAATCCTTACTCCTATCTTTTTGCCTTGCTCATAACTAAAATCAAAAGCTGCATGTTTTGGCACATTCAATGGAATATTTTGAAACCTTTTTACTGAATCCCAAGATGCGCATGAGCACCCCCCAGACAGTTGGGAAAGCACTCAGCACATGCTGAGAAAATGTACCATTAGCACCATAGCTGAATCGACCTATATGGGGTTGCTTTAGTTGATTCGACAATCATTTTATAGTAGTTCAGAAGATGGAGGTGGCGGACGAGCTTAGGGGTTTTACAAGGGATCTAAATTATTTTGATGGGTTATGTTAAGATAATGATTGTTCTACATTGTTAGATGATCATCTTTTGACAAAAAAAGTTAACAGATCAGAAATTCAGCACACACACACCCCCCCGCCCCCCGGTACCCCCAGCCAAAGTTAGGTAAAGAGGATTTCTTTGGCTTGTGCACTTAAAAGTCCCTTCTTTTTCTTAGGGGAAAGCCCAAAGAACACCCCCACCCCACCCCACCCCACCCCAAAAAAAAATGTTAACAGGTCACGAGGTTGAGTTTCATATCTGATTTCGTATTATGCAGTTGATGGTGGATGTCTTATGAGTGTCAATCCAATACGAAAGTGAGGGTCTCCCTCTATTACGTGATTTGAATTCACTTGGCAGATTTAGTTGTGCTTCCCTTTGTGGAGTAGTATTTAGAGTATTGATGCATTTTGTTATGGATATTTCGAGGTCGACCTTAGTGTGTGTTCAGGTTAGGAGATTTTCCCTGCTAGAAACATACACTACACAACCTAGAGCAGAACTCATTTTATTTATCCTATAATTGTGGCAAAACAGCACCAAGATGTAAGTTAACGTTGATTGACTTGCTAATTACTCCAAATCGTCCTAAGACTGCAACAAAGATAAGAACCAAATGGCATTTTTTGGCTGGGTGATATGAACTAAATGTCTCAAACTTAAGTTCTAGTGCTTAACAATATTTTTATAAACAAATTAGGAAGAGGGAAACAAAGCCCAGCCCTTGTCTTGCCATTGTATATGGCAAGATATCCATGAGGAGGCTTATTAGCCCAACCATTCTGCATGCCATTAGAGATTGCCACTGGGCAAAGCACCTGCGGAAAGACCTAGTTCACTCAAGTTTTCAGTGGATTCGGGAGGGCAATATCAGTTTGTAAACCATACATTTAATCGAAGTACACAGTATAAGGATTGAAGTAAATCCATAGTATAAATAGTAAATTATCACAGTATAAGGATTGAAGTAAATCGATAGTATAAATAGTAAATTATTAGTGAGTTTACATTGATAGTATACTACTTACACTAATGTTTCATATTAGTACTCCAATCACTATATGTTGGTACTTTGATTGAAGGGTTACTTTCATTTTAATACCTCAAAGTAGAGGGGATGTGATAATTGAGTATCACTTCTTATAGAATTGTCAATCAAGGGACCAAAAGTAGAGGGGGTGTGTCAATTGAGTACCACTTCTTATAAAATTGTCAATCAAGAGACCAATTTGGTCAATAGTGAAATAATTTAACTAGAAAATAATTAAATGTCTAATATACAATTCAAAATTAAAATATAAAATTCAAAATTTCTTATTATTTATCTAATACTTAAAAGAAAAAAAATTATCATTTTAACTCATTTTCTTAATTTTCTTAAAAAAACTCTTTCTAACTATTTTTTCTTGGTCCTCTTTCAGAGTCCTTCAGCTTAACCAGAGAATCCAATTTCTTCGCTGTCATTTCATATGTTTTGAGTAAACTTTTCTGTTCCTGAATTTGAGCCAAAATCTATGTGGTCTCTGAAGAAGATTCATCAAATTGTTGACAAAACAACAAGGTTAAAGGGAGAACATGAATTAACTCTAATAAAATATGATAATTTTAAAGAAAAAGTTAGAAAGAGTTTTTTTTTAAAAAAAGTTAAAAAGAGTTTTTTTAAAGAAAATTAAGAAAAGAAGTTAAAATGATAATTTTTTTCTTTTAAGTATTAGATAAATAATAAGAAATTTTGGATTTTATATTTTAATTTTGAAGGGTATATTAGACATTTAATTATTTTCTGGTCAAATTATTTCAGTATTGACCAAATTGGTCCCTTGAATGACAAAAGAAGTGGTACTCAATTGATACATTCCCTCTACTTTTGATCTCTTGATTGACAATTCTATAAGAAGTGGTACTCAATTGATACATCCCCTCTACTTTGAGGTATTAAAATGGAATTAATCCTTTATTAAAATATGTATACCAACTTATTGCAACAGTTGTTCTAGTTTCCGGAACAATTTCTAATTGGCCACTGAATGCTAAACTTAGTTCTCTAAGTTTCGAAATCATTATATGAACACATTGAAACCTCATCAGAAGGCATCACATGCCCTAAGGCCTACCTACCAAGATTTCACATAAGGAAACTACAATTTGGTATTCGCGCAGAAGGAATACGTGTTTGCCTTTAGGCTCATTATGACATGAGTCGCGAAGAAATGCGACTCCGGATAGCCCATAATGGCCTAGCCCAACATTAGGGCACCTTTGCAGGAAAAAGGCTCACCCTGAGGCCTACTAACCAAACTCAGAGTACATGGTCCAACATATCCTCTATAAATATGAAACTAATCCATACAAAACTATATCAACAAGGGAAAATTTCTCAAATTACCTAAAAATTATATTTGGGGCGGTTAATTTTAGCTACATTTTTACTTTTTATTTTTTTATACCTATCAACTAATTTTATTTATTAGTTAAGAGAATGCTGCCTATCCAAAACAGTGGTTTCTAGTGAGATTTTGTACGTGTAACTTTTGTGCCACATTTTGTAGAAGCAATTTAGTTAAAACAAGTTAATCCTCACAAAAATAATGCATCAACTCCATTTCTATTATTTTACTCACTTCTTGTGATTTGCATAATAAAAGTTATTATAACTTCCATTTTCATTAGGAAATAACTTCTTGCGAGTAATTTATCCTACTAAAATGTGGTACCAGAATTGTACGTGCAAAATTCTATCAAAAACCGTTGTGTGGGTGGGTAATATTTTATTAATTAATACAGAAAATTAGTTGATAGGTATAAACGAACTAAAAACAAAGAATATGGATAGATTGGAATTTTGATATATAATTTTTGGATATTTTGAGAGATTTTTGCTACCAACAAAGTATAATACTTTTAAGCTAATATTCTCCATTTAGGGTTAAAATTCATTTTCAAAGTATAATACTTTTAAACTAATATTCTCCATTTAGGGTTAAAATTCATTTTTTTAAAAATATATCTTTTACCTTTTCTACTCTTTATTGAAAAATGCCAATACTGATAGAACAGATCAGACAGATCAACAGAATTGCAAATGAAGGCATTGAGCTGAATTGAGCTGAGGCTGCTGGAATTGAGCTGAATAGAGTTGCATGCACACGTAATGCAAGCTGTTGGAGCTGAATTGAGCTGAGATGCCAATAACACAATTATTTTCCAGCTAAGCAAAAAATGATTTGCCAGTTGGATAGTTTTTCTGGAGTCGGTTGCTGAATTTGCTGACATGGATCAAGTTTATGTATAAGTCGGTTATTTATGAAGTGAAAAAGAAGGAGTGTTTGATTTGTATAAATGTACTTGACAGCTTTGTACAGAACTAGAGAATTCAATTCACAATTTTCTTCCAATGCAATATTTCACTTTCTAAATTTTCTGCTCAATAGCTTGGTCGAGTTCTGCTCATTTTGTTGATCAAGTTATACTCATTGTGTTCATCAATTGATTGACATTATCAGTCATCTTTCTTGGTTTAGTTTCAGCATTGGATTGAATTCATCAATTCTCATATTTTAACATGGTATCAGAGCATATAATTTGCTTCTGTTGCTAGTTTTTTTTGATTGAACTGCTTTTCTTGCTGATTAATTTCAGTTGTTCTATTGTTCATTCGAACACTTGATTTTCTTTCTGAAAAATTGATGAGATAACTATGGCAACACATATCGAGCCAATTCCAACCAATCCTATGTATCTCAATCCAAATGATAATACAACTCAAGCTCTAGTTCAACCTGTGCTCACAGAAAAGAATTATCATTCCTGGGGTCGCGCAATGAAGATGGTGCTGATTTCAAAAAAATAAAATAGGCTTTGTTGATGGATCAATTGAACCACCACCGAGGAGTTCAAGGAATTTCACACTTTGGCAGCAGGTAAACACAACTGTTCTCTATTGGCTAGTGAATTCTATAGATACAATAATAGCACAGAGTGTGATGTGGTTGGATACTGCAAAAGAAGTCTGGGATAATTTATATGATAGATATTCCAGTGGAGATTCATATCACTTGTCTGATCTTGTAGAAGAAATTCATAATGTGAGACAAGGAAACAAAACAGTGAATGAATATTACACTCATTTGAAAATACTTTGGGATGAGTTGTCTGCTCTCAAACCTTTGCCAAAATGTATCTGTGAGCCATGCTGTAAATGTGGAGCAATTAAACAAATGAGGGAATATTATGATACAGAATGCGTGATAAGGTTTTTGAAAGGCTTAAATGATCAATTCAATAGTATAACATCACAGGTTCTTGTTATGGAACCTTTACCTTTGGTTAGTCAAGTGTTTTCTATGGCTATTAAGCACGAAAGGCAGCTGAATTACACTTCTAATCAAAATTAAGAGATGCAAGTAATGTTGACTCAGCCTATAGCTAAGCCTGTGAATCAGGAGATGCAAAATAAAGAAGCTGTTGGTAATCGTTTTGGTGGTAATGTTCAGTATGAAATAAATGCTGCAGCAGGAAACAATCGAAGAAGTTTTGGACAGAAAATTGTTATTTGTACATTCTGTGGTAAATCTGGTCATACTGTGGATAAGTGCTATAGAAAACATGGATATTCTCCAAATTTCAAGTTCAGGACCAGAGAAAGGGGTTTCAATGGCAGTGTGAATGCAGACAATCGAAGATATGGTATTGGTAGTGTTCCCAAAAAGAATGTTGCTATTAATCAAACCAGTGGTGTGACTGGTGCAGAAAAATCAGAATGTTCAATTGCAGGAATTACTCAGGAGCAATATCTTAACTTGATGAATATGCTTAAAAACTTTCAACTACAGGGTGCAGAGACTATTTCAAGTCAATCTCATGGAATCAACCAGGCTACTGTTTTAACAGCTAACTATGACAAGCCAGTCAATTACACAGGTATGATTTCTTATGAAACTACAAAGCATTGGATTTTGGATTTAGGAGCTACAGATCATATAGTATGTACTTTGGCATTCTTTACTTCTTTGATTCCTATTCAGAATGTTTTTGTTAAGTTGCCCAATAATCAAACTATACCTGTTACTCATAAAGGTCAGGTGATTCTTCCTAACCAGTTAAAGTTACTTGAAGTTCTTTATATTCCTTCCTTCAAGTACAATCTAATCTCAGTTGATAAATTGATTCAATAGAATCATTGCAACATTTTTTTCTATTCTGTTGGTTGTCTTATACAGGACAACATGACTCTGAAGAAGATTGGTTCAGCTAAATGCTACAATGGTCTGTATCATCTTGAAGTCCATTGTGATATACCTGTACATCAGCTTCATAATTCTCCTCCAACAAGTCACAGTTCTGATGCTTCTTTTGTTGATTCTTCTGTTTCTCTTTTCCATTCTTGTTCTAATTCTGTCAGAAATATCAGTTGGCATTTTAGAATAGGTCATCCTTCTAATCAAAGATTGCAGTTATTAAAGGGCATTTGGCCTGCTGTTTCTATACCAAATGACAGCAAATGTACTGTTTGCCCTCTGGCAAAACAGAAGAAACTTTCTTTTCCCTTGAAAGAATCTACTACATCTAAATGTTTTGAAATTCTTCACATGGATATTTGGGGTCCTTACAAACATGAAACTGTGTATAAACAGAAGTATTTCTTGAGCATTGTTGATGATTTCAGTAGATATACTTGGCTCTTTCTGCTAAAAGTAAGTCAGAAGTCAGGAAAATTGTTCAAGATTTTTATGCCTTTGTTTCAACTCAATTTTCAAAATCAGTCCAAATAATTCGGACTGATAATGGTTCTGAGTTTCATATGCCTGTATTTTTTCAGTCAAAAGGCATAATTCATCAGACATCTTGTGTGGAAACACCTCAACAGAATGGATTAGTTGAAAGAAAGCATCAGCATATTTTGAATGTTGGTAGGGCCTTAAAATTACAGTCAAACATTCCTATACCTTACTGGGGTTTTTGTGTTCAACATGCTGTTTATCTCATAAACAGACTTCCTACACCAATTCTACATAACAAAACTCCTTATTCTATTCTTTATAACAGAAATCCTTCTTTTATCAATCTCAGAGTTTTTGGTTGTTTAGCATTTGCTTCAACTCTGCAACAAGGCAGGTCCAAATTTGATCCAAGATCCAGAAAGGCTGTTTTATTGGGTCTTTCTTCCACCAGTAAAGGTTACATACTTTTAGATTGGTCTTCCAGATTCATTTTTGTATCCAGAGATGTTATCTTTCATGAGGATGTTTTTCCTTTCAATGATCAAACTTCTGAATCTTGTTCTTCATATCCTTCTAATTCTGTACTTCCTTCTGTTCCTTTAGATACTTCTTTTCCTGAATCTTCTGTTTCAATACCAATTGATCTTGGTGTGCCTTCTGAAAATATTTCTTCTCCCATATCCTCAATTGATAATCATGCTCTTAGCAGATCTCAAAGATCAAAATTCACACCAGTCTATCTCAAGGATTATGATTGCAATACAATTCTTACTACTTCTCATACTCTTGACAAGGTTATGTCCTATAATTTGTTATCTCCTGCTTACAAATCTTTTGCATTGAATGTTTCATTGGATATTGAACCTAAATGTTATGAACACGCAGCAAGAATTCCAGTTTGGCAGGAGGCAATGAAAAAGGAGATTGAAGCACTTGAAAGTACTAATACCTGGTCTTTGGTTTCCTTACCCCCTGGAAAGCAACCTATAGGTTGTAAATGGGTATACAAAACTAAATTTCATTCTGATGGTACTGTGGAGAGACACAAGGCCAGGTTGGTAGCAAAGGGTTATACTCAACAATTAGGAGTGGATTACATAGAGACATTTTCACCAGTGGCAAAAATGACTACTATTAGAACTGTGTTAACTGTTGCAGTGGCAAAGGGTTGGTTTCTACATCAATGTGATGTCAATAATGCTTTTTTACATGGTGATCTTGAAGAGGAAGTTTATATCGTTCTTCCCCCTGGTTTTGATGCTGGAGATAAATCTGTAGTTTGCAAGCTAACTAAGTCACTCTATGGACTCAAAAAAGCTAGCAGGCAATGGAATGCAAAATTGACTTCTGCATTGCTCAGTCTTGGTTTTACTCAGTCTATGAGTGATTATTCTTTGTTTGTGAAAGCAGATGACAAGGTTTTTATAGCCTTGTTAGTTTATGTAGATGATATTGTACTTACTAGCAATGATCTGGATGCCATTCAAGATGTCAAAGCTTATCTGCATGATCAATTTAAAATCAAAGACTTAGGAGAATTGAAATATTTTCTGGGATTGGAAGTGGCAAGAAGCAGAAAAGGGTTGAATTTGTCTCAAAGGAAATATACTCTTGATATGCTATCAGAATTTGGTTTTTTGGGTAGTAAGCCAGTAGCTACTCCAATGGAAGCTCATGTTAAGCTAGAGCATAATGATTCAACTACTTTGTCTGCTCACACTAATTACAGAAGTCTTATTGGAAAGCTGCTATACTAAACCATTACACGGCCTGATATTTGTTTTGCAGTCCAACAATTAAGTCAGTTTCTTGACAAACCGACTGTGAATCACTTAAAAGCTGCACATAGAGTCTTGAGATATTTGAAGAAGGCTCCAGGACAAGGATTATTTTTCCCAGTAGATTCTGATTTACAGTCGAAAGCATTTGCAGATTCTGATTGGGCAGGTTGTATAGAAACCAGAAGGTCAGTTACTGGTTTCTGTTTTTTCTTAGGAGGTGCCTTGATTTCTTGGAAGTCTAAGAAACAATCCACAGTGTCTAGAAGTTCTGCAGAGGCAGAATACAGGGCTTTAGCTCAAGCAGTATGTGAATTACAATGGTTATCTTATATTTTACAAGATCTACATGTTCCTATTTCTGGTGTTGTTCCTCTTATTGTGACAATCAAGCAGCTGTACACATTGTAGAAAATCCTGTATTTCATGAGAGAACTAAACATATTGAGCTTGATTGTCACTTTACCAGAGAAAAATATCAATCTGGACTGGTTAAGCCTCTACCAGTTTCTTCTTCATTACAACTAGCTGATATTTTCACCAAGGCTTTGCCTTCACCTCAGTTCTCTCATTTGATTGCAAGTCTTGGTTTGCACAATATATATCCCAGTCCAGCTTGCGGGGGGGTATTGAAAAATGCCAATACTGATAGAACAGATCAGACAGATCAGCAGAATTGCAAATGAAGGCATTGAGCTGAATTGAGCTGAGACTGCAGGAATTGAGCTGAATAGAGTTGCATGCACACGTAATGCAAGCTGTTGGAGCTGAATTGAGATGAATTGAGCTGAGATGCCAATAACACAACTATTTTCCAGCTAAGCAAAAAATGATTTGCCTGTTGGATAGTTTTTCTGGAGTCGGTTGCTGAATTTGCTGACATGGATCAAGTTTATGTATAAGTCGGTTATTTATGTAGTGAAAAAGAAGGAGTGTTTGATTTGTATAAATGTACTTGACAGCTTTGTACAGAACTAGAGAATTCAATTCACAATTTTCTTCCAATGCAATATTTCTGCTCAATAGCTTGGTCGAGTTTTGCTCATTTTGTTGATCAAGTTATACTCATTGTGTTCATCAATTGATTGACATTATCAGTCATCTTTCTTGGTTTAGTTTCAGCATTGGATTGAATTCATCAATTCTCAAATTTTAACACTCTTTTCATCGCCAGCTCTATCGTCTCACAAAAGTCATATGTCTATTTTAACATAATAAAAAAGATACATTTTTTTTACTTTGAATTGCAACCAAAATAGAGAACTTATTTCTCTCACTATTACTGTGGAGAAATTCTTGAGTGTTGGATTCCCACGGCCAGATTGGATATATTTTGGTTCTGACTATTTCAATTTAGATTTTATAAAAATAAATTATTTATAAGTAGATATATTAAATTCAAATATAAAATTTTATATTAAGTTTCACAATGAAATATTATATTTTTAAAATTTTATATTTTTTAAGGGTGAGATTGAATAGTATTTTATTTTGAGATTTTCTATCTTAGGTTTAGAGAGAAAAAATTTTTATGAGAAAAAAAGTAAAACTCAGTGTGAGAAATTTATATTAAGTTTCGAAACCCAATCCAAATACACCCTAATTCTTTCTTATATAAGTGCTTGACAGCAGAGGAAGAATGGGAGAGAAGGGAGAGAATCTGGATCCCGCATCTAAACAGTGTTCATTTGTCCACAGTGGTAGATATCATCAATCAGCAGGTAACCGCCGAAGGCACTTTTTACTTTAATAGTGGAGGCTATTCTTCTTAATGCTGAGATTCTTTCTGAATATGTAAAGTCCTCTCGGGTAGTAATTGATTCCCTATTTGCATGTGAACTGTGGACTTCTCCAACCGTTACAATTTGGATTCTTTACAATAAAAATTTAGAATTATCTCATGGTTCAGAATTTCGGGTTTTTTTTGAGCCAGAGTTTCTGTATTCATGGCCTTCTATTAAGTTAATCTAACCTTAGATATTCCAAAAGATGTTCTCAACTACCTAGATTCTTTGTCTGGAAAACACAGAAGATGTGCTTTTACCAAAGGGTTGGCTCCTTCAAGTCTTGATTCTCGTTTCAAAATATAATAATTTTTAATTATTTTTAAAATATTTAACTTTTTATAAATTTTAAAAATTATTTAGTCTTTTTAATTAAAATACCTTATATCTATAAATAGAAGAAGTATTATAAGAATATTCATCATATTTTTATTAATTAAAACTTTAAAGATATCAGTGTCCATATTTACAGCTCAAATATGTATGTACAAACACAAAGGTATACGCTCATGTATGATACCATAAAACTCTATATTGTTTGTTTAAAACTATACTGTCTTTTCATCTCTATTTGGGTATCGGAGTGAAAAAGCAACACAAAATAGTTAAAAACGCCTTTTATTTCAAGAAAATGTTAAATCAATTATTTCATGCAATCCAAAACAAGCTCAATCTTGGAAACATTTATTTCTCGCCGACTGGCTTCCTCCGCCTATGTTTTTTTTCATCCTTCTCCGACATATTCGTATTCGTTTTATAATTCATGATCATTTCAGTTGCTTTACACAAAAAAACGTGTGAAGTAATTCAATAAATCAAATATCCAGCTCAAAAACATTTTTTCTCAATAGATTTTCATTAATTAATGAAGGTGTATCCATCCCATTCCTACTGCTTTTGCTCTGCCCCTAAAATTATGTGAATTTCAAGCTAATTAAATAGACAAAAATTTGGCCGACTGCCAAAGCATGACGGGGACCATAGGAAGTGGTTTAATTAGTTGACTTCCCTATTTATTTGATCACCAAAATCAACTTTCTAAAACTTTAATTATCCCTAGCTTGAATGGTAGGAGGAGATTGGATATTTAAAGATGCCCATTGTCACATGCGGCATGCATCTTCTATCTTTAGCTAAACCAAAAAAGAAAGAAAAAAAGGTCCGAATAATTCTCGCCAATTTATCTTTGAACAATCTAAGAAAAAGACATCAGCCATATTCTCTCTGAAATATGGCTGATGTCTTTTTCTTAGATGTAATTGAATTATTAAAAAACTAATATTTATTAGATGCATTAAATTACTCTTCATATTATTAATTTTTTGTAAAAGTACACTTATATGAAAGGTAATCTAATAATACGTATATAACCATGCGACAAGCTACCATAAATTAAACCTATAGTATGAAAAATTACACATAATGTCCATATTGATTAAACTTTGTCGTTCCAAAAAAAAAAAAACAAAAAATATTTAACTTTGACTATGTGATAGAGAAGGAAATAAAAACTTAGCAAGGCGTTAGACTAAATTGAGAGGTTGATTTCTTGCCTGGCTTTGAATGTCCAAGTGTGAATCTGACTTGTTGGGTGAGAGACAAGTAAATGTGGTCAAAGATATTGAAAAGGGGCTCACTGTATTCCAAAAGGGGGGAGAATTATGAAAAGATATCACATGCTTGCTTTACTATGGGATACACTCATCATTGGCTTTACAACTTTGGTTTTGACCCCATCTTTTCCTAACCTTACCACCTTTATGCAATTAGCTTTAGTTCTGATTCGAGCCTGAAGAATTCACTCAACGACTGATAATTGAACCCCCATCTGAAGGGTACTCCAAGAGAGGCCAAAAAAAGGGGGCTGGGGGTGGGGGGAAGGACAGACAGAAAAACAAGGGGTGCCCTTTTGAGTCCATAATTACAAGGGCAAATATAGTGATTTCTTTGTACATTTTACCAAGATAAAACCCAAGAAATTTGAAGAAAAAAAAATTAGATTTTGACTTCAAGGGTTCTGTCTATTTAGTGCATTGAATGAAACCCATAAAAACAGAGAATAAAAAAAGAGGAGAATTTATATACTAACAACACCTGTCACAACATTTTCTCTTCGATTGTTTGGTCCTGAGCTCTTGAGTTTGACACTTTGGATAACAAATTCCAAGCGAAGATTAAGGTAGGATACATGGAGTGGAAGAATGTAAACAAGTGTTCTCTCTCTCGGCGAAATCAATGCTTGAAAACAAATGGAATAAGCAACGGTAGCACATAATCCGTGCGAAGTTAGTTAGACTAACTGTTTATTTTAGTCCAAGCAGTGCAATATAGAAAAAGTTGGAACATGCCAATCAAATAAAAGCACATATAGTGATGAAAATCAATCATGTCCACCACAAAGGAATAGAAGAATCCAATATAGTAGACTACAATTAATTAGCTTTGTTAGCATTTCAAAATATAAGTTATTTTAGAATAAAAAAGATTTTCAAAATACATTTTTCATCCTAAAATATTTGCTTGATTTGTCTTTTTTATTTGTTTCATAATACTTATTTTATTTATAATATTAATAAAAATTTAATGAGTTTTTCATTCTTATTACTCTTTAACTACTATCTATCACAAATTTTAAATATTTTAATTAATGAATCATAATTAAAATCAAAAGCCACCTAAGTTTTTTTTGAATGTTATAGATTTTATAAATTTCTTAATTTCTATGGAAGTTTCGAATGAAAATTCTATTTTGAAATAGGGGAAGTATAATTTATTTTATTTAGGGATGTGATGCTTTGATTAATGAGAGAACAAATAAGAGAGAAAATATATTTTTCGGCACTTGAATAGAAAAAAATATCTTGTTTTCAACACTCTTACTCTCTGTGTACAAGTCTAAAATGACTTATACTTTGAAATAGAGAGTATTATTTTCTAAATAGAAATTAATAATATGAAATCGGCGGTTGAACTATTAGTAATTATATATAAAGTGTAGATAATTAATAATTATATATAAGTACATATCAATCTACAAAAAATTGGGCGGTTTGAATCTTATGTAAAATTTTTTGTGACACTTCTGTTATGAAATTTTTAACCGTAAATGATAAACTCTAAACTCTGAATTTTATAATAAGATTTTTACAGAGAGACTGTCACCGAGAATTTAGCTACTTTCTATCATAGTTTCTCCCCCTATATAAGTCAAGTGCATATAACAGTTATCATATTCAGAGCCGCAGTCTCAGGTTTCATACATAACAAAAGAGAAGCTTTTCAGTTCAGTCTCAAAATGCAAAAGCTGAAGCAGATGAATCTCTTATTGCTATCCCTAATTTGCCTCTGGCCACTGTCTGTTTCATGGAGCAAAGATCAGCAATATGAAGAAGCTAAGAACTTTGAGGGCTCTTCTAATCTTGTGGATCTTCAATATCACATGGGTCCTGTTCTTGCTTCTCCTATCAACCTTTACATAATCTGGTATGGTCAATGGAATCCTAATCATCAATCCGCCATTAGAGACTTTCTTTATTCGCTCTCTTCTCCTGCTCCTTCTCCTTCTGTCGCCGACTGGTGGCGAGTCGTCCAGCTTTACACTGATCAAACAGGTTCGAATATCACAGGAAAGATAGCTCTCTCCGGAGAATTCTTTGACTGGAAATGCTCCCATGGAATGTATCTCAGTCGTCTATCAATGCAGTCCGTCATCAAAGCGGCTGTCACCTCCAATAAAAGGCCATTGCCTATGAATTATCACAATGGGCTTTACTTCGTACTCACTTCTGCAGATGTCCAAGTTCAAGATTTCTGCAGAGCAGTTTGTGGATTTCATTACTTCACATTCTCTTCTGTAGTTGGTGTCACTGTACCTTATGCTTGGATTGGTTACAGCGGCAAACAATGTCCAGGCATGTGTGCTTACCCCTTTGCATGGCCTACTTACTCCGGCAAGCCGCCAGCGAACGGAAAAGGAGGCAATAACATAATGAAGCCACCAAACGGCGATGCAGGCGTTGACGGGATGATCAGTGTGATTGCTCATGAGCTAGCTGAGGTATCAAGCAATCCTCTGGTGAATGCATGGTATGCTGGTGATGATCCAACTGCACCTACTGAAATTGCTGATTTGTGCTTGGGAGTTTATGGGACTGGTGCTGGTGGTGGCTTTGTAGGAATCATTTACAAGGATTCATGGGGTAATGGTTTCAACGTAAATGGAGTTAAGGGCAGAAAATTTCTGGTGCAGTGGATTTGGAACCCTGTGAAGAGAAGGTGCTTTGGTCCAAATGCCATGGATTAAGGCGTCTAGTCCTCTGTCCCGATCCTGTCTTATTCTGTGTCACTGCCGTCAACTTATCACATGGCAACTTGATGATGATGAGAAGAGAATGAGATTAGAGATAGAAGATTGGGGCATGGATAAAGGCCCTGTCTAAACAACCATTAAGGTCGAGTTTGACAACACCAAATGATGATACCTAAGTTGTTTTGTCATGTAAATAATAGTGATTCTTGTCATAAATACATGCTTTTGTATTTGGGAACAAGAGAAATCAGTTGGTTATGGAATCAATTTCTTTATCTTAAATCAAGTGAGATGTCTAGGAATCGGTTCATTGGGCAGCTGGAAATGGTCAATGTGTTTGTAGTCATTTTCTAAGAGGTTGATCCTGCTCTATTTCTTGCTTTATTTACAGTTTTTTAAAATTTGTTTAAATTAGTAGGAAGCATTATAGCACCCAGAACATGAATTTCCTACTGAAGTTTGACAGTGCATTAAGGAGTTCTTCAACTATTAACTCCAATGATATCAGATTATATTAGATGCTTGCTAAAATATCACATGGATCCTCTGCGTCTTTTTCTCAATAACATTTTTCTATGATAAAATTTTAGAATTTAGAGCTATCTTCTTAAAATTAGAGTTTAATGGTGAAAGATTTTATATATAATGAGAACGTTAGAAAGAGACTTATGCAAATAATGTTTTAGAGGATTCAAACCGCTAAAATATTATCTATGAAAGTGTGAAATTGAAATGCATTTGTTGCCCTACCTAAGGAAGGACATGACCATAAAGAAGGGGGGTGACAGCAGGATAGAGAGGTGGAATATGGACGACTCCACTGGAGAAACAAGAAAAATTAGGTTCAGAGTCCACAATCAAAGGAACAAAACAGGAGAAAGGACAGCCATTCTGTAAAAACAGATTCCCTTTTCATGGTAGGTGAAGGGAGTCTGTCTACTTTCTGATAATTAAAAGTCAACACAATCAATTTACAAGTTAATGCTCATAAATATGGCTAAGAATTAAAAAGCTATATCCATTTATTTCCTTTGCATTATGGTAGAGAATATCAAAGATTGAAGTTTGGATACTGTAGTTTTGCAAAAAAAAAAAAAAAAAACTCGTAACAGAAAAGAGAGCCAGCTGGTGTAATAACACGTTGAAGAAGAAAAGAAAAGTTTTCTGCAATCATCTCTTTCTAAAAGGAAATTATTTATCAGGCCGTGCATTGCACGGTACTATTGATTTATAATAACTCATAGGAAGTATAACTTAATTGCCTACGAAAAAAATTTCAACTTTCTTTACCACTAGCTATGAATTGGACTCACAATTATATAGTGATATAGAGTCCTACTTTATCAGCTAAGTTATTACTCCATTCGTTTCAAAATATAAAACTTTTTAGTTATTTTCTTCCTTTTCAAAATATTTGATTTTTTATGAATTTTAATAATTATTTTTTAAAATATTATTCTTACTATAAGTATAATTTTTAATTCTTTATTTTATTAATAGAATTAGTTAAGGACAAAATAGAAAAATACTTCTTATTTTTTGGTAATCTTTACTATATTAAAAGTGTAGAGAGAGGTCATGCGGATTTAAATTTACTTTATTTATTTCTTTTTTAAATTGTCAAAAATACTCTTTAGTTGGATGAATTGTTTTGATTTTGATGTTCAAATGCTCCAAATTTATATGTAGATTTTTATATAACTTATTAATGTGGGCAATGCAATAAATACCCTACTAACTACTAATTTATTTTAAAATTAATAAAAATTTATAACTATTTAGCAATAAATACGTACTAACTTTCTCACTTAAGTTACAAATTTTTTAACCTTAAAGTATATGTAATGTAATAGAATATAAGAACAAACTATCTAACCTCTACAACAAAAAAGGATATTGCTATATTAGAAAAACTAAAATCACTTGAGAAATAATTATTAATTAAATAGTTTAAATACCGCTATAATTTATAAAAAATCTAAAATATAACAACATGAGATTAAGTGATTACCATTATAATTAGTAAAAATATGTATTTTATTCTAATACTATAAAAATAATTAAATAACAATTATTTATTCTCTATCACTAAAAAAAGAATAAAAAATCATTTTATAAAAAAATTTAAATAAAATGCCTAATTCATGTAATTGCACGTAAATGACGCTAGTCTGTATAAAAAAGGGCAAAAGGTCTTATATTTTAAAAGAGATGAGGTATCTTGGTACAAATTTTCTAGTATGTATAATCTATATTTATACTATGCTAAAAGTGTTAATAAGAATAGAGTGATATACACTGTTTTTGTTTTTTCCATTTTTGAATATTCTTAAAATGTTTTAGAGTGTTACGATGCTAGTGAAGGACATTTTGTATAGAACTAAGGAAGTAGAATCTGCTATATATGCAGAGGTCAACTAGAAAAATAGTGGATAATATCCCACTTAGCTGCGGTGGTTTTTCCTCTTGATGTGTCTAATGCTGTTTACAGTTTACATATAATTTGACTTCATGAAATTAGATCCCATTTCAGACAAAAAAAAAAGTATATCGAGAGCTTTCTCCCATAAATAAAAATCAATAAAAATGATAATATAGTGAGAGAAGATAATGCCATACAATCACTAAGTTGCTAATTTTATGTGTAAACCAACAGACTTACCGTTGGGTTCATATAAATAATGCTAAGATATGCTGAGGTAATATTTCTTACATCCTCATTTTAGTGCTGTTTATGGCTAAGCGATTAAGGCGCAGATGCAAGATTGTTGGGAAGGACAAATGGGCTTAGCAATTATAAGCTTAGAAAACTACTATCAGTAATAACATTACAACTTTGTCCTGCACTAAGAGGTTGTTTTATAAGCCTTTAAAAATCTGCCTAGTTGCACAAGAACTAGCATTATTTTTCCTTTCTCTGCCTTATTTTCAACGAAATCCACAAAATTTAGAAATTAGAAATTAGAATTCCCATTCAGAGTCTCAGACAGATCTACACGTATGATAAGAATGAATTTAAAGGTGCAGTTGAGTATCATATTGGCCTGATTCTTTATCCACCGCAAACTATCTACCTATGAAGGAATTTACTGTTTTACAAGTATCTAAAGCCTTTGCACAATCAACATTATGGGAAGTTCTGTTTTCAACTTGTGTTGATTAGCCTATGGGAGCAGGAATCTAGACTTGAGGGGATGGAAAAATTCTATTATAAATCGAGTCTTCCTAAATAAGAAGTTTTAGAATATTATACACAGAGATTGCTAAATACAAAACGATTTTATTGATATTTAATAATTTTTGATAATTTTAATATTTTATTTTTTTAAAAAAATTTAGTGTGGTGGCATATCAGAAAAATAAAGCAAAGTGACTGGAAGAAACTCTTGTATTTTCACTAATTTACTATCTGTAAATTTTACAATATATAACCAAAACAAAAGAGAAAATTTAGGAGTTGTGCGGCTACTCTATAGATACTCCTACTTTAGGGTTTACAACGCAAGAAGTAAAAATACAAAAAAGTACATATTACACATAAGGAAAACATATCCTAAGGTGATCTCGTAATGTCACTTTTGTCTACAATTTTACTAGTAAGACCAAGACAGTCTACCAAGAAAGCAAAGCGTGAAGAATGCAAAGCTTTGTTCAAGATGTCAGCAGCTTGAGAATGGGAAGGAATATGCAGTGGTTTCACAAGGCCGGCTTGAGCCTTTTCGCGAACAAGATGACACTCAATTTCAAGATGTTTTGTACGTTCATGAAAGACAGGATTGACTGCGATATGAAGAGCACTATCATTATCACAGAAAAGAGGGATGGCTTGGTGATGAGGAGCATGAAGATCTTGTAAAAGATATAATAACCAAAGAATTTCACAAGTAGCGGAAGCCATAACACGATATTAAGCTTCATAGGAACTTCTGGACACAGTAGGTTGTTTCTTTGACTTCTATGAAATCAAGGAAGATCCCAAAAACATGCAATATCCAGTGACAGACCTTCGTGTATCAAGACAACCAGCCCAATCACAATCAGAATAAGCTAACAGAGATAAAGATGTTTGAGCAGAAAAATGAAGACCCAGAGCAGGTGTACCTTTTAAATAGCAAAGAATACGATGACAAGCTCGTAAATGTAAGATAGTTGGCTTGTCCAAAAATTGGCTTAAGCATTAGACAACAAAACTGATGTCTGGTCTGGTATGAGTAAGAAATAACAACTTGCCAATTAATCGACGGAAACCAATGATATCAGTTAAAAGCTTAGAATCACCAGCTGAATGAGAATAAGCAATGTCCAAAGGAGTAGGTGCAGGTTTGCTTCCAAGAAAACCTGCTTCCTCAAGTAATTTAAGTGTGGACTTGCGCTGACAGAGATTAATGCCAATAGAGGAACGATTTACTTCCAAGCCAAGGAAGTATTTCAACTTACCAAGTTCCTTAATGCGAAAAGAATGATGAAGAAATGCCTTGACAGATTGAATAGCACACATATCATCACCTGCAACTATAAGATCATCAACATAGATTAAAACTGCATGAATGACGAAGGAGATTTCTGAAGATATAAGCTCGGGTCAACATGAGCAGGAGAAAACCCCTGAGAAATAAGAGCTTGAGAAAGCTTATGATGCAATTGTCGACTAGCTTGCTTTAAACCATAAAGAGACTTGCTCAATCAACAGACAAAACCCGAAGGACAAGGATATCCTAATGGAGGTTGCATGAAGACTTCTTCACTAAGATCGCCATGGAGAAAGGCATTATTGACGTCCAATTGCTCTAAATATAATCCACGGACAGCAGCAACATCAATAAGTGTTCGTATTGTGGTAATTTTTGCAACTGGTGAAAATGTTTCTACATAATCAAGGCCTTCCTGTTGAGTGTACCCTTTTACAACAAGCCGTGTTTTATAATGTTCAACAGAACCATCAGCCTTATATTTAATCCGAAAACCCATTTACAACTAATGGTTTCTTGCCTTTAGGGAGAGAAACCAAACGCCAAGTATCATTATCAGCAAGAGCCGTAAGTTCCTGCTGCATAGCATCTCTCCATTGTGCCTGCAAAACAGCATCATGATAGGAACTAGGTTCCTCAGTAGTCAACACATTTAATGCAAAGGATTTATGTTCGGATGACAAGAGATCATAACCAATGAATTTAGATAGAGAATGGGGTGTAGAAACATAGGAGAAGGAGTGGAATCGTGAAGCATATTACAAGCATATTCTTGAAGATATGAAGGTTGCTGCCTAATTCGTGTGGAATGCCTGGTTATGTTTTGAGAGGAGGATCCTTGAACTGAAGTGGAAGGAGGAGATTGAGAAGAATATTGTTCAGTATGAGTATCATGATTAGAAGAACAAATCATTCTAGAATCATTTGGTGATGGTATGGTGGATGGAGACGGAAATATAGGAAAAGAGTCTTCTTCAAGATCTGTAATTGGTAAAGGAATAGAATTATCAAGAGGATAGGAAGTGGAATGATCAGTTGTACCAATAGAAAATGAATTAGAAAATGGGAATACATTTTCATAGAAAAGAACATTTCGAGAAGTGAATATTTGCCGAGTTTGAATATCAAGAAGTAAATAGCCTTTCGTACTAGATGGATATCCTATAAAGACACATTTTCGACTTCGAGGATCAAATTTAGAATGCCCTTGGGTGTTAGTGGAAGCATATGCAAGACAACCAAAAACTCTAAGGGATTTAAAAGGAGGAATTTTGGTATATAGAATTTGAGTGGGAGTTTTATTTTGTAACAAGGAGTAGGAGTAATGCTAATGAGAAGGACAACATGTTGAATGCAGTAGTCCCAGTATGCTAAAGGAAGAGAAGATCGAAATTTTAGGGCGCGAGCAACATTTAAAGTATGTTGATGTTTGTGCTCAACCACCCCATTTTGTTGAGGTGTTTCAACACAAGTTAGTTGATGAATAATGCCCTTTGAATTATAAAATTCAGGCATGATAAACTCTGTACCATTATCAGAACGGATAATTTTGATAGTCTTGTCAAATTGGGTTTGGACAAATGTAGAGAAAGTTTGCAAAAATTCACGTGTTTGGGACTTTTGCTTCATTAAGAAAACCCAAGTGTATCGAGAGAAATCGTCCACAATGGTAAGAAAATAACTATAACCATGAACACTTTGAATTTTACTCGGTCCCCAAATATCAACATGTATCAAATCCAAACAAGAAGAAGTAGAGTGTTCATGTAAAGGAAAAGAAGCACGTTTCTGCTTTGCTAAAAGGCACATTGAACAAAGTGGAGAATCAACAATATTAATTGAAGGGTCTATATCATGCAAAATCTTTAGTCTAGAATTAGAAATATGGCCGAGTCTGTAGTGCCATAGCAGATCTTTATGAAAGTGCTACTATGAGAAATAGAAGCTGCAATAGATGGCAAGGAATGAGAAGAAGTGTTGGTAGATTGGAGGAAGTAAAGTCCATGCTTTTCCCTGGCCAATCCAATCATCGTCCATGTCACTAAATCCTGAAGAAAACAGAGACCAGATTGGAATATTGCACAAATATTTGATTGCTTGAATAATTGGCTCAAGGATAGTAAATTAAAACAAAAAGATGGAATATAGAAGACATCATGTAAGATTAAGGATGATGTTACCCACACAGTTCCTTTCTTTGTAACTGGAAATAATGAACCATTAGGAAGACAAATGGTGTGATTAGAAATGGAATAAAGTGCAGAAAAAACTGATAAGGAACATGCTATATGATTTGAAGCGCTCGAATCCACAATCCAAGGCAGTATAGGTGTGTCTAAAGAGATACCTGTGTTCTTACTAGATTTTCCAACAGAATTTGCAGTGAAGGCTAAGGCATGATGATTAGTAGTTGGGGCCGAAGAAGTATCAACCATAGATGCAGGAACAGAAGGCTTAAGACCTTGTAACAAATTCATCAATTGGTTATATTGCTCATGAGTAATGAGAGGAGTAGGACTTGAAACACCACTATTTCCGTCTACTGAAACTTGGTTGATGCTTGCAGATGATGAATCTTTTTCTTTGGGAGGATACCCATGTTTCTCATAACATTTCTCATGGGTATGACCTGTTTTCCGTAGAAAGTACAAACAACAATTCGTTTCTGAGAAAAACTCCCACACCTATAAAACAGGTAAAGTGCTACTGTTCATGGGTGAACCCAACAAAGATGGTTCACCAGAAATCACTGAAGAGGGTGATTGAAGTTGCCGTTCATGCTGAATAATCATACTGAAAATTTCCTTAATTGAGGGGAAAGGATTCATCAGAAAAATTTGAGATCTAACATGAGAGAAATTGTCATTCAATCCCATCAAAAACCTACTAGAATGATCCGACTCCATATAACCCCGCACAGTTCGATATCCACCATAAGAACATTGTACATCACAGATACAATGAGGAATAGGACGCAAAATACTAATTTCATCCCAGAGAATCTTTAGATTAGTATAATAGTCTGTGGCAGCGAGAGTACCTTGTTTGATGGAGTGAAATTCTTGCAATAGATTTGAGAGTCGCACTTGATCTCCTTTTGTATATCGACTACGTAGATCTTCCCAAACCTTCGAGGCTGATTCCATAAACATAATACTTTGAGAAATTGGTTTCTCCACTGAGTTTACAATCCATGACAAGACGGTACTATTACACTGTTTCAATCTGCTTAGAAGGGGATCATCCATTCTTGGACGAGGGAGATTGCCATCAACAAAACCCAGTTTGTTCTTGGATTCTAATGCCATCCGCATGGCCCTAGACCAAGAATGGTAATTGTTTGATGCTAACGGTATAGTGACAAGAGACGTTGAAGGATTCTCATTATGAGACACAAAATAAGGATTGGAAGAAGTATTATCCTCCTTCGCCATTGTACGAGAAAAAAACAGTAAAGTAACAAAACACACAGTAGAAGAAATTTATTCTAGGAGAAAATTAAGCTCTGATACCGTATCAGAAAAATAAAGCAAAGTGACTGGAAGAAACTCTTGTATTTTCACCAATTTCCTATCTGTAAGTGTTACAATATATAAACAAAACAAAAGAGAAAATTTAGGAATTGTGCGGCTACTCTACGGCTACTCCTACTTTAGGGTTTACAACACAAGTAAAAATACAAAAAAATACACATTACACATAAGGAAAACATATCCTAAGGTGATCCCGTAATGTCACTTTTAATGTGGTGGCGTGCCAAAGTTAATGATGGGGGATGCCTTTCGACAAACTGGGGTGTCTGGCTTGGGCATTCCCACCTAGGGTCAGACAGCCCCCATTTTTTATTTTTTTTCTTTTTATCTTTTTATCTTTTTTTTTTGAACAACAACAACAATTTATTTTTTAATAAATATTATTCTATTAATTTTTTATTTCTTAATTTGTATTTATTATTTTTATTTTTAAATATATTAACTTTTAGAATTATAATCTAATTAAAATAGTTTAAACCAATTGAAGATTTAATTATATGTAAAAAAATTAATTGATAAGATTAATGAACTACTTATATTTGTTACCTACTCCTATAGTTCTTGTATGATAGGATATAGAGAATTCATTTGAAAATACTCTTAGAGATTTTTTCATAATGTCTTATTTTCAAATATTCTATTCTTCTAACATATAAAATTAACCAAAAAATAGTAATATTAATCAATAATAAATTTTTTTATAAGAGAGTGATAACATTATTAACAAATAAATCCTTTATTTAATAAAACTCTTAACATAATAAAAAATTAAATAACCAAAAGAATTCAATTAAAAAGTTAAAATAAATAACTCTTAAATAAATAAATAAAAACAAAAAATAAAATAAAATAATGAAATGAATTAAGTAATAAAGTAAATTTATAAATAATAAAAAATTAAATGAATCAAATTTTTAAAAAATAATTATGACAAATACATATGCAAATTGAAAAAATACAAAAAATCAAGTAAAATTAATAAAATTATTAGTATAATATGTAAATTAAAACAAATAAAAATTATAAAAAATAAAAAGATCTTGTATCCAACATATGTAAAAGTAAAAAAATAAAAATTATTATTAAAATAAATAAAATTTATGATATAATTTACTGTTTAAATAAATAAGTAAATAAATAAAGTAAAAATAATAAAATAGAAATAGAGTCTTTCTTATTGGGTGCCAAGAAAGAGTAAGGTGGCGCTAATGTTTGTTGGTGTGCCCAATTTTGGTGCATCGTCACCTTAAGACACTAAATTTTAGAGCACCTGCTTTAAAAAAAATTAACATAAGTTTTAACGATAAAAATATAAATAATATTTAAGAATCATCTTCTATCAGTAAAATAATTCTACCATTAACATTTATATTATATATTTTAAAACTTCTAATACCCAAAGGTTGGGTCAGTGATAGAATGATTCCTAATGGGCTGAATAAATTGACGTTTCTAAGCTAGTGGTGTAGTAGCATTATGCCAACAGCTTGGCAATTAGCCTGGAGGGCTTGTCCATCGGCTCTGTATGAGCCTATGGCTGTATGAGCCAAGGCTTCATTAGCTTCACAGTCAAGCCTAGCGGTATGGTCCGGTCTCAAGCTGCGCCTTAATCTGGCGTGAGTTAGAGCAAAGTGCCTGAAAGGCAAGACGACAAACAATCAGCATGATTCCGAAGCTATAAACATCGCACTTGGTAGAAACAAGTCCGTCTAGTCCGTACTCTGCATCAACAGTCCATGAATTTTCTCTTTAATATGTGGAATTTTGAGGAAGACGGCAAAAATATGTCAATAGGCAAAAGCCAAAAAACCAGAGATTCAGAGGTCACCTGGTGCAATGTATCCAATTGTAGCAAGAGTCTTTGTTTGTACAATGCTATCTTCCACCCCTAATAACTTTGCAATTCCGAAATCACATACATGTCCGACCATATCTCTGTCCAACAAGACATTACTTGGCTTCATATCACAATGCACCACTGGCATTGAAAGACCGTTGTGAAGATAATCCACTGCACATGCCACATCTATCATTATCTCCAGCCTTTCCGAGATGTCTAAAATGTAATTATGAGAGTATAACCATCTCTCAAGGCTTCCATTAGGCATGTACTCAAGTACTAGTACTCTGAAGTCTGGGCTGCAGCAACTGGTTATGACTCCGGTTAGATTTCTGTGCCGAATATTGCGTAGAACTTCACATTCAGTCTCAAAACTCCTAAAAGCTCCTGCAAATTTCAGATCAAACGCCTTGATTGCCACTAGAGTACCGTCACTGACTATGCCTTTGTAAACCTTGCCGTAACTTCCCATACCAAGCAAATTGCTTTCACTAAATCCATTAGTCGCTCTATCAAGTTCATGATATGAAATTCTTTCATGACTCAATGCCGGCGATGGACTGTCTTCTGATGTAGCTCTTTTTCCTTTTTTCCATCGTTTGAACAATAAAAATCCAAGAACCGATGCAAGAATTAGTGATGAAATCCCAAAAACAAGAGAAAGAATCAAAAGTAACCTTTTGCTTTTACTTTTCTGGGGAGAAGAATTGCATAGGGGCACATGAAACCGAGAACTACCACAGAGCTCATCATTAGACAAAAAAGACTGATTTGTGAAGTTCAGGAATGGACCTTTTGCAGGAATTTCTCCTCTTAATTGATTGAACGAAACATTGAACTTCTTCAGGTACAAGAGATCCTCCATTGACTTGGGAATCATTCCGGTTAGTCTATTATAAGACAAGTCCAAAAGTTCCAAGCTCAGCACTCTGCCTAATGAATCTGGAATTGGACCATCTAGCCCTTTACGAGCCAGGGAAAACTCAATCAAGTTCTGTAGACCATCTACTGAAATAGGAATATTTCCAGAGAAATTGTTCATCGATAAATCAAAGAGGATAACAGCCTTCAGATTTCCAATTTCGGGTGATAAATGACCACTGAGCAAATTAGAGGATGCACTAAACCTCAAAAGATCTTTCAGCAACCAAAAGCTTGAAGGCAGACCGGAACTCAAGTTATTGGAAGCTAGATTAATCTGTCTCAGAGAAGTCATGTTACCCAGGCACGTCGGAATAGGCCCAGAAATTCGATTGTCGCTAAGTACTAGACTTCCAAGCTTTTGCAAACTGCATATGATGCTCGGGAGAGATCCTACTAAGCTATTCTCGTTCAGATGCAATCGTTCAAGGCTTTGCAAACCCTCAAAAGATCTTGGAATGGATCCTGTTAGTTCGTTTTCTTGCAGAGTTAACCAATAAACTTGACTGAGATTACCAATTTCTTCTGGAATGTTTCCTCTGATTTTGCTATGATGTGCAGCAAAAATTTGGAGATAGGTAGAAAAATTACCTATGGAAGATGGAAGTGTGCCATTGAAAGGATTGTCACCTATCACAAGTTCCTTAAGATATTGACAATTGGTCAAAGATGTGAGAAACCTGATTTCTGAAGATGATGAATCAATAACAAAGTTGTTGCTTCCTAATTGCAGAATTTCAAGGGATCCTAATTTTCCTAGAGATTTGGTACTGTACCAGTGAAATTGTTATAGGAAAGGTCTAAAATGGTGAGTTTTGAAGCATTTGAGATTGAATCAAGCACATTTCCGCTGAGATTATTCTGTCCCAAATAAATTTCTTCAAGATTAGGCAACCCTTGACCTACATTCGCAGGCAGATTTCCTGGAAATTTATTCCCCACAAGTGTAAGGATTCGCAATGTAGAGATATTAAAGATGCTTTCGGGAATAGAACCACTTAGGCTATTAAAATTTAGTCCGAACACTTCCAATCTCCGAAGATTACCAATTTCGGATGGTATGGAACCTGCCAAGAAATTCATAACCATCAGAATATCAAACTTTCTCTATCTAATCATTTATAATTATTCTGGATGACTTTTCCAGTATCTATGTTAAGTTTCTTAATTAACTAAAACAATCCCAATTCGAAGCAGAGATCATAGAAAGCTGGCTGGGTAATACTCTTCCATCTTCTACAATCTTCTCCGCCATCTATTGCGCTGCTATGATAAGTTTTTCTTGCAAGAAAGAATTTAATATATAAAACCTTACAACAAATTGGAGAACCCTAGAGGAAACTGGAGTAAAATGAGAACATGTGGTAACTCAGCAAGAATGAGGTAGAGGATGGGGGAGGGACTCCTGAGTGGGGGAAATCACATGCTCGCTGGCAAGCAACTTTCAGTTTGTCTATGGGTAAAAAGAATTGTACCTTCCAAGTAGTTTGCTCCGAGATGTAACGTAGTTAGCATTGTCAAGTTTCCGATTTCTCTGGGTATGGTTCCGGTAAATCTGTTTAGTGATATCGATAGAACTTGAAGCTGTGAACACTTCTGCAAACTTGTAGGAATCGTCCCATCTAGGCTAGTGTCCGAAATAGAAAGCCATTTAAGATTCGGAAGGTTGTAGCAAATATCTGATGGGAGTCTGCCAGTTAAATTGTTGGTCGATAAACCAAGTCTTTGCTACGAAGAGAGGTTGAAGATGCTTGACGGTATCGGACCTATAAGCCGATTTCGCTGCAGGTTTAGAAAGGTCAAGTAATGAAGATCACCAATTCCCTCAGGAATGCTTCCTTCTAGAAAATTCTGATCCAAGTTTAGCTGCTCTAGTCTCGATAAGTTGCTAAACGAAGATGGTATTCTACCGGAAAATTGGTTCTGGAAAAGGGACAAGGTCCGAAGATTAGGCAAGGAGCTGAAGAATGCTGGAAGCGCACCACTGAAGTTGTTGCTACTGGAATTAATAAAACTCAATCGGCGCAGCCCGGCCAGCTCTTCGGGCAGATTTCCACGGAAACTATTGTTACTTATATCGAGTGAACGGAGAAAAGAGAGATTTCCCAGATGCGGAGGAATCCTCCCGGAGAGACTCATGCCGGAAATATCCAAGGCGACAACTCTGTGATGGCGAGAACTACAAATGATACCCATCCAGCTGCAGACAGAAGATTCTGCAGACCAGTTCTTTTCTAAGACATTATTGGGATTAAAAGAAATTTGAGATTTCAAAACGAGAAGCGCAGATTGATCAGTGCTTATGTTGATGAAGCCAACCGAAACATGGTTAATCATCAACAGGTATGCTACAGAAAAGAGGACACTTCTTGTTGTATCCATAAAAGGGATCTGTGAGCCTGAAAGTTTTGGACAGTTGAGGAAACGAAAACGGTGGATGACTCTCAGAAAGTTCTGCATGCAGCATACGCCTTTGGATTCAAATTTATTCAGGGTATAAATTTCCAGTGTTGATTTATCCATGAAGGCTGTAAACGGGAAAAAAAAAAAGATAAAAGCAAATATTTGGAAAATTCCAGTATAGGAGATTTAAAAGAGGGAGGAAAATGTGTAGTAAAAATTAAAATTTTCCTCTATGTAAAACACACGATTACCGTTCAAATGAGTTCAATTTCCTACAAGTCGGAATTCGGATCTCGTCTCAAGTTTGGTCTCATCCTCCTTCATAGTACTATCATTAAGTTGTTACATATATAGTATCATATTTTTCTCTTTTAAGTAACCTATTTATCTCTTTTAAAGTATATAACCTATTGAAATGGCAGAATCCTAAAGGAGAGAAAGCAAGACACGTGACAAGTTTTTTAAAATGAAATAGAAGTTGAGAAAGATGGTGAAACATATAATCCCAAACCTATAGGTTGTTAAGAAAGAGTTAGTGGTGAGATCTATTTGTTAGTAAAATTAATGTCGGTTAAACAATATTCGTTGTGAAGATTTAGGTGAAAAATATATTCTCATTGGAATAGATAAAACAAAAGGAAAGGAAAGGAAATGAGAGGAGACAGTAGAATTGAGCTTTTGGTATTTGAATTGATATTTCATAAAGGAAATTGAAGGAATGAGAGAGGAATTTGAATTGATATTTTATAAAGGAAATTGAAGGAATGAGAGAGGAATTGAGAGATTAACTTTATTTTTAAAATATCAGTAATATTTTCATCAAAACATTGACGAAAATGGAAGGAAAGCAGACAATCTTTAATGATTTTTTTGAACTGACTAAATTAATTTTATTTTAAAATATTTATATTCATAAAAAATAAGAATAACGATATAAAGTAATAGTTATTTTTCCTTTTCCTTTTATTAATTATTCAAATACCAAAATAACTCAATCATCTCTTTCCCTCTTGTCTCCTTTGCTTTCCTTTCCTCTTCCTCAATCCAACCGGGCCAAGGAAACCAAGGATGTGGCATAAGTGAGAAAATAAAGACCGAAATAATAATAGGAATAAAACTCTTTTCTTCTATTTTGTATTGCATTTTTATCCTCTAACCCCTCCTATATATGGGATATAAGAGAAACCTTTTATTAATTAAGATTACAAATAAAAGACACAGTCTTATATTAATAAAGAGGAAATAAGGTTGAGATTTCAATTTGGATGAAAGAATAAGACATCCACATTTTAACTTTTGTGTTTATAACAAAACATTCAATTTTGGACCGGCCAATTTCAATGTCGGACTCCGGACAGGGGCAATATTTATTTTGATTGACTTTTCCCTTTGGGATTTATTTTCATTGACTTGGAGTCTTCTTAGCTTGCTCTTACAATCTTGTCCACATGCATCGCTAGGAAATCAAAACTGCCACGTCGAATAGTTGCCCGGACAAGACTTTAAGGGGTTACACGCAGTAAATGTGTAACGTCACCCGAATAGTATGGTGAAGGATTCATAAAAAGTGGAAAAGAACTCCTTTTTTTTTCTTTTTCAGTTTTCATAAGAAAGATGATATCATATGGTTATGATCACTGTTATTTTTAGCAATCTAAATAATTCATTTTAATTCTTGATAATAAATAACTTATTGCTAGTTTTCCTTTTTTTTAAGGTCTCATCTTCTTCTATATACTTACATTTTAGGTAGGTAAATTACACTTCTGCTTCGAATGATTGGAGGACTTGGCAGATTGGAAAAAGAAAAGGTCAAAAAAGAAAATTTTATCCACATTTTTTTTGAGGGAAAGTTATTATTCCACTAAACAATATCAATTAAGTTTTTAATTTTTAAGAATATCAAGATGGTAATTTATCCTTCTTTAATAGTTTGGTTAATTGACTTGTATTATGTTAAAGCGACAATGAATTAGCTAAGGTAGAGATAATACTATTTAAGGGGATTGGCAATATTAATGTGAATGCTAACAACTGCAAACCAATATTTCTCATTTGGAGTTCGGCATGTCGAAAGCTAGCTGTAACTTCAGCAATTAGGGAAAAATTCTAAGTTTGAAAATTTGATTTCTTTAATTTTTTTTGCGCCGGGCCAGGGGGCGGGTGTGGGAAGGGAAAACTGCTTCGTTACTTAAAGAGACCGCCTTCTGAGATGATTCCTCGTATAAGTCAGGTTCTTCAACCATTGCTGCATATGCATACTTGGGGTTTAGTCTTCTTTGTCTGCTTGATCGTCGGAGTTGTGGATTAGTTTCATCATCGCCATCTTCTTCTACTTCATATTGACTTGGCCTCTGATCTTCTATTATTTTGTGTGCTCCAGTTTTTCATGAATTCTTTGCTTTCCTTGAAGCTTGTTCTTCAGTTGGTGAATCTTCTTCGACTTCTTTGGATGGTGAAGAATCTCCCCCTTGCTCTTCTAATCTTTCTTCGATCTCTTCCTCAATTTTCTTGGAATCTGGTAATTTCAAGGCTTGAGATGACCACCAGGAGGATGCTTCATCGAACACGACATTTCTAGATACATAACGTTTGCTTGTGTTTGGATTGCAACAAGCCTAAACCTTTCTTCGAGGATCATATCCTACAAAGATGCAGCGAATAGCTTTCTTGTTCAACTTACTTCTCAAATCAGGCACAAGCACATAACAGACACATCCAAATACTCGAAAGTAAGACACCGAAGTTTTATTCTTCCAAAGCTTCTCATAGGGCGAAGTAAAGCCAAGCTTTGCTTGTGGTAGCTTATTAGTAATATATATTGTTGTTCTCATACATTCTGCCTAAAATCGTGCTTGCACATTTTTTGCTTGTATCATGCTTCTACAAGTCTCCATTCTAACAGATACTTGTTCTTCCTTTCTGTAACTTCATTCTGCTGTGGGATGCTTGGACATGTCAACTGTCGTCGTATTCTATTCTTCTTCAAGAATTCAGTGAACTCGTACAAGGTATATTCTCCGCCATTAGCCGTACGAAGACACTGTATTTTATGACTTACCTGATACTCCACTTTTTCCTTGAAGGCTTTTAATTTTTCTAATGCTTCTAATTTTTCTTTCATAAAATCTATCCAAACATACCGAGAGTAATCATCAATAAATGTTATCATACAGCGATAGCCACTTACTGATGCTTGCTTCACTGGTCCAAACACGCCTAAGTGTACCAACTCCAAAGGTGTCTTGACTCTAAACTTTGACTCCTCATTTAGTAGTTGATATGCTTTTCCATACTAGCATCTGACACATATTATGTTGTCTCGAACTTCTAATTATGGAAGGCCATTGAGCATTGCTTTCTTCATCATTGCCTTTAATCTAGTATAGCTCACATGTCCCAACCATGCATGCGATAAATTTGGTGTCTCATTCTTCATTGTCCTGTCTGCATATGCTTTTTTTGCTGACATTACATAGACCGACTCCAATTTGCGTCCTTCCATAATTGGTGGTCCCACACAACAAAATTGCCTAACGGAGTTAATTGCGATACTAAGAGAAGATTCTTTTTCATGCCTAGCACATATAATACATTTTCTAATTCTATTTCAGTTGAGTTGAAACGAGGTATCACATTGGCCTTGCCAACGTGTGTGATTGGCATCTTGGAATTGTTTGCAGTCACCACAACTCATTTTTTGTCATACTCTTCTATATTCTGGATATTTTTCTTATCTCCTATCATATGATTGGAGCACCCAGAATCTACTATCCAGTCATTTTTAAAATTGATCAAATTATCACTTACCGTGACCAAGGAATGATCTTCTTCCAGTACAAAGGATGCTTGAAAATCCCATTCATCTTCACTGCTATTTGTCTTCTTGGAAATAGCAGTATTTCCTTTTATGTGATTGTGACAAAAATCTCGAGTAAAATGTCCTTTCTTCCCGCAATTGTTATAGACGTCAGCTTGTCATTGATTTCTTCGATTGTTTCCACCTTGTTGTTTATCTCCCCCCGATTGAGGGCCTTTCCAAAGGAGTACTTGTCTTGAGTTTTTCTGCTTTGATTCTTTCCTTCTTCAGGACTTTTCTTCTCTCTAAAAGTTCATCTCCTGACAAAGAGTGCTTTCTCCTCATCTTGGTCTGAGACTCTAACTTTTTGTTTGTTTAGAGCCTCTTCATCAGCCAGTATATTTTTCAACTCATTGAGAGTTAGTTCTTTACCCCATCCAGGTGTTGCTGCTATGATGGGATTGAGTTCATGACGAAGCCCTCGCACTATTATCTTTCTCATTCCTGTCTCATCAACAGGATTAAACAAATATAATTTTGTAATTTTCTCAGACAAAAATTTAACATTGTCAAAAAATTAACTTGCAGTCATGTCGCCTTGTGTGAGTGTCATCAACTCATTTTTGAGCCTCTGCAATTTGGAGTCATGTGCCTTTACGAAACACTCTACTAATGTGTCCCATGCTTCTTTTGGAGTTTTTGCATATTTAATTTTATCTAAAAACCGCTTCTCTACTGTTAAGGCTAAGATAGATTAAGCCTTACTAGTATTCGTGTTCCATTTTTTATACTCTGCTGCATTTTCCTTTGGAGGTGGCATTGTCTGGTTGCCTTCGATTATCTCCCATAAGCGTTGTCCTCTCAAGTAAAACTTTAGATGGATACTCCATTCACTATAATTGTCGTCGTTGAGTTTCTCGATGGTATTAACGAACTCCGCCATTATGAGTTGGTGATTCCTCGTCCCGATCAACCAACTTCACAATCTTGCACGAGCAGAGTCTTCACGTATCATGATTACGAGCTAGCCAATGTCAAGCATGGTCCCTGACTGTTTATTTCGAGGGAACCTCCTCATAGCGTGATTCTCGATCGACGAACTCAAATACGGTCCCTGGCCATATTTACCTTAATTTTGACAGGCCCATAATAACCTGTTCTTATACCACTTGTAGAGAATTAAGGTGGCACAAGTAATGAATTGAACAAAATTTTATTACTCCACTAAACTCTCACTTACAAGCCACCTAACACTCCTAATTAGAGTGTATTTAACTTCTCACTAGACACTCTAAGACAAGTAACTCTCACTCTCTTTCTTCTCTCTTATTTGCTCACTCAATGGAGCACCTCATACTTACTTGCACTCTTCACTCTTTCTTGCACGCATGTTTCTCCTAAGCACTAGCCTATTTATAGATCTTGGTTCACCAACTTTGGTAAATTCTAGAACTCTCTAATTGCTTCTTATTTCAAGAAAATTCTAGATATTCTTTGAGTCAAAATTTGTTGCTCCAACTTTCTTGAATATTCTTCAATTTGCTTGAACTTTCTCCAACTTGTTTGAACCTTCTAGAATTTGTTTGAATCATCTATAGAGTTATAGATGACTCTCTCAACATAAGTGAGGTAGAGATGTTACCAATGGAAGAGGGCAAAATTCCATTCAAGGGATTCTCACTGATGCGATGTACCTCTAAATGCACACAATTTGTTAAAGTAGTGAGAAATTTTAGTTTTGAAGATGAAGGTACAACTGTAAAGTTGTTTTCCCCCAAGTCCAGAAGTCTAAGAGAACCTAAATTTCCAAGAGAAGTTGGTATTGGAATTGAGAAACTGTTAACAGATAATTCCAGATGGGACTTGAACAATTTGAGATAGAATCTGGGATATTTCCGCAGAAGCTATTTTCAGCAAGGAAAAACCTTTCAAGATTTGGCGACGTTTGGCATAAATTGGAAGGCAGATTACTTGAGAGTCTGTTGTCGATTGTATAAAAGGCTTGCAGTGTTGAAATGTTAAAAATAGTTGTAGGAACAAATCCATTAGGCCAACATTATTAGCTTTAAATGTTTCTAGTGTTCGAAGATTACCCATCTCCATCGGTATTGAACCTAAAAATAGTCAACATGAATAAACATGATACTTGAATCCTGGACCAGATTTTTGAAGTTTTAAATAATGTTCTAGATGTTGGTTCGGTTGCCCAAAACTAGAAAAAATCCAATGATGTACTTCACAGAGAGTAGCAAAAGAAGGGAAATCAATGGCACATTAATTACACGTAAGAGGCTAATTAAAAACAATTAAACATGAATATTTGTAAAGCTCAAGAATACCTTCCAAGTTGTTAGCATCGAGATATAATTATGTTACCATTGTCAAGTTCCGGATTTCTCTTGGTACGGTTCCACTGAATTTTTTTCTCAGGTTTTGAGAGAACTTCCAAAGATATTGAAGTGACTTGATGCTATTGAACTTGAAAATAGCTAGAATGAAGAATTTTTTTTCTTATAAAAAGCATTACAGTATTTGTGAAGATTATGAAATTAATCAATAAAAAAACAAGCTGTTAGATGTAAAGATATAAATAGGTAGCAAATGTTCCTATAAAAGAAAAAATACTAAAAACACTGCATTAAGTAGGGTTTAAACCTCAACCTCATGATATTTGAATCTTGGACTATATTTTTGAAGGTTTTGTAGTGTTCTAGATATTGGGAAAAAAGGTCACAATATGAGATTTACAGAGACAAAAAATATTTCCCAATAAGAGGTATTCACCAACCACCAAGAGTAATAATAATAGCATCATAGAACACTAAGATTTTCACCTAGCCTATCAAAACTTCCACTATGATCAATAATAATAAGCAGTAGAAAATTGCCTATAGATAAATTAGAGGCACATTAACAATATTACCGATATCATATTTCAAACTATAATTAATTAAGATGTTGGTTTGGAAAGACGTTACTAAGTAGAGAACAAAATCTAAATCTGAATCGGTGGATGTATAGAGCTTGTTGAGGGGATTAAATGGGTTTCGACAGGGGGTTCTAATTACAAATCGATCAACGGTTCAAAACTAAAGAAGCTTTCAGCTGTCTCCAAATTTTCTTCGTCTCTTTCTATTTAATGTGTAGAAGAAACAGAAGACATGTACATCTCAAGTCATAAGACATGGAAAGAATTTTGGATTTTATGGGTTGTAATCACCTTGTGGGCCTTTTTTCTATTTTCCAACTAAATGGGCTGTTTATTAGCCCAACACTAGAATAAATCCAATGATGAACTTAACAGAGAGTAATGCTAGAGAAATCAATGACACATTACAAGTTAAAAGAGGCAAATTGACAATAATTAACCATGATTGTTTTTGGAGCTTACTAGTACCTTCCAAGTTGTTAGCACTGAGATATAATTATGTTAATGTTGTCAAGTTCCCGATTTCTCTTATTATGGTTCCCCTGAATTTGTTATCGGACATTCCAAGAACTTGAAGTCGTGAACATTTTACTAAACTTGGAGGGATTAGGTCATCCGCGTTGTTATAAGACAGATAAAGCCTTTGAAGTTTTGGAAGACTAAGACAAATATCTCCTGGAAGTTCACCCGATAAATTATTATCAGTTAAGGCAATAACTTCAAAAGATGAGGTATTAAAGACACTCAATGGTATAGGACCTATAAGGTTATTATAGTGCAGCTCTAGGTCGGTCAAGGAATGAACATCACCAATTCCTCAGGAATGCTTCCTTCAAGGAAATCTTGTACAACGTTAATTCCTCAAGTTTTGAAATGTTGGATATCAAAGACGGTATGTTGCCTGAGAATTCGTTTCCCACAAGAGGTACAAGAACTGAAGATTTGTTAAGGAACTGAAAATGTAAGAATTGTATAACTGAAATTGTTGCTAACTAAATCGAGTAATTCTAACCCGAGCAACTTGGCTAGCTCTTCAGGCAGCTCTCCATAGAAGAAGTTGTTATTGATAACTAGGGAATGGAGAAAAGAGAGATTTCCTAGATACGGAGGAATCCTCCCAGAGAGGCTCATGCAAGAAATATTCGAGGTAGTCGCCCTAGGATGATGCCGACCGCAAATGATACCGACCCAGCTGCAGACACACACTACAAGAAAATGCGAGATTAGCGACGGACATATCCGTCGCTAATAAAAATTTGTGACGAAAAATTCCCTCGCTAAATAAGACGTTGCTAATTGCAACAACAGCATTATTTCGTCGCTAAATAGCGACGAATTTGCGACGAACATAAATTATAATTTAAAAATAAATAATAAAAGAAAATATAAATTATTATTTAAATTTTTTGAAATTAAATTTTAAAAATAATATGAATTGGGCTAACCCAACCCGAGCGAGCACCAGTGGATCGGGTTAACCCGATTCGGCTCCAATGGATCGGGTTAGCCCAACTCGAATTTAATTCCCTTAAATGATTTGTTCTCTCATAGTTGGATGATGTCTTCTTCCACTAGGCCAATTGACTTCTTGTATTTTATTTCATCATATAATTTTTTTATATTATAAATTTTTGTTATCATATATATTATATTAATAATAATATATTATATATTATTATATAATATATTATAATATAAATATATTATTATTACATCAAATTTATAAATTGATATTGATTTTTTTAATTTTTTGTTCCTATTCGTCGACGGAAAAAATTTAAATATTTAAAATGATTTTTTTAATTCTTAATTTTTTCCGTCACAAATCCGTCGCTACTTAGCGATGGATTTGAGACATAATAGTGTTTTTAAATATTTAATTTATGATTAAAACATTTTTATATGTTCTCTTGTGAAACTATGTATTTTATTGCATAACTCGTAATATCTTAATATACACTAACTTTGTGTACTTTATTTTCTTTCTCTATTGCATCCCATTCTTTATAATACATCTCTGTGAATTTGATAACTTCTATTAGGATCTTTGAATTTGTAAGCATTTTACAAGAAAAAATATTTCTAACTTTCAAGTTTCTTATTTACTAGAGATAAATATGCGTAACATGATTCCACATTTCCAAACTATATTCTTTGCCATGATACATGTTATATAGTATTATATTTAAAACTTATTAATGACATCAATAACTTACACATAAATTGAAAACATAGTTGAAGGAACTCCCTTGCGTAGTGCTGGCTAATACACTAGTGTTGAAAATAATTGCAGGAATAGATCCACTTAAGCCAGCATTATGAGCACTAAACCCTTTTAGTCTTCCACTACAAGAAAATACGGGATTAGCGACGGACAAATCCGTCGCTAATCACAATTAGCGACGGATTTGCGACGGAAAAAATTTGCGACGGATACTAATATATTTAAAATTTAAAAATAAAAAATTATTGTTAAATCTATTAAATTTAATTTTAAAAATTATTTTTAAAAATCCGTCGCAAATCCGTCGCTAATTAGCAACGGATTGCGACGAACATAAATTATAATTTAAAAATAAATAATAAAAAAATAAATTATTATTAAAAAAGTTTCAAATAAAAAATTTTAAATATTGTGGATCGGGCTAACCCGACCCGATTTCGCCCAAAGAAATTTTTTTAATTTTAAAATTAATAATAAAAAATATAAATTTTTTATTTAAAAATTTTTAAATTAAAATTTTAAAAAATATCATTTGGGCTAGCCCGACCCGTTTGGGCACAAGTGGATCGGATTAACCCGATTCAGCTCTAATGGATCGGGTTAGCCCAAACCGAATTTAATTCCCTTGCTTTGTTTTGCTTGAAGTGAGATTCGAACCCTTGTTCTCTCAAAGGTTGTTGATGACTTCTTCCACTAGGCCAATTGACTTCTTGTGATTTATATCATCATATAGTATTTTTATATTATAACATTTTTTATCATATAGTATTATAATAATAATAATATATTATATATTATTATATAATATATTATAATATAAATATATTTATTATTACATATAATTTATAAATTAATATATGATTTTTTTTTATTCTTAATTTTTTCCGTCGCAAATCCATCGCTAATTAGCAACGGATTTGCGACGGAATAGTATTTTTAAATATTTAAAATAATTTTTTAATTCATAATTTTTTCCGTCGCAAATCCGTCGCTAATCAGCGACGGATTTGCGACGGAATAGTATTTTTAAATATTTAAAATATATTTTTTAATCTCTCGATAAAAATAAAAATTAAAAATAGCAACGTCCTTCTTAGTAAAAATAGAAAAAGTCTTCCTAAATACTAATTTAATCTGACTTCACTTATTTTAAATATTAATTTATTAAACACTATATTTTTTGAATAGATATTTACTTATAGTCTAAAGTATCTAAATATATATTAATTATCATTTCTTCTATTGACGTATATCTATGTCTATTTCTGCACATATATGCTACACATGTATGTTATATTGTATTTATGTTATATCCATACATATTATCTTATATGTATGGGTTATTAATATACTATATATATTACTAAAAATGCATGATTTATTACATGTGTATTACATAGGAATAATACTACTTAGTAATTGATATATATTATTCAATATAATTTATTTTACTTCTATTCATATTCTTCATGCAAAGTAGAAAGTTAATATTACTAAAAAAAATAAAAATAAATTTTTTTAATTTAGAAAAAAATAATCCGTAGCTAATCAGTCGCTAATTAGCAACGGATTAGTAACGGAAAAATTGTTAAATAAATTCTAATAAATAAATAATTTTTTCGTCGCTAATCCGTCGCTAATTAGCAACGGATTAGCTACGAAAAAATTCTTAAATTATTCTTAATATTTTATTATTTTTCTGTCGCTAATCCGTCGCTAATTAGCAACGGATTAGCTACGGAAAAATTTTTAAATTATTCTTAATATTTAATTATTTTTCCGTCGCTAATCCGTCTCTAATTAGCAACAGATTAGCTACGGAAAAGTTCTTAAATTATTCTTATTATTTAAATTATTTTTTCGTGGCTAATCCGTCGCTAATTAGCAACGGATTAGCGAGGGAGCTAATTTATAATTAAAAAAATTATTTTTAATATATAAATTATTTTTCCGTCGCTAATTAGCAACGGAGTGTATCCCTCGCTAATCGCCGTCGCTAATTGCCGTCGCTAATAGCGAATTTTTTTGTAGTGTTCGAAGATTGCCCATCTCCATCGGTATTGAATCTAAAAATAGTCAAAATGAACAAGCAAGATACTTGAATCTTGGACCAAATTTTTTATATTTTTTATGATGTTCTAGCTATTGAGGAAAAAAAGTCTCAATATAAAATAAAACAAGTATTTTTTAAGTGCTAATTAAAATAAGTATTTAAAAAACTACCAAGAATAATAATAATAGCACCAATAATAAATAAAAGCATAAACTAAATAATGTAGAATACCAAGATTTTCACCTATGATCAACATTAATGGTTACTGTCAAATTCCCTCTAAATAAACGACATTACCAATATCATCTTTCGAACTAGAATTAGTCATAAAGTAAGTTTGGAAAAGTATTACGAAGTAGAGAATAAAACCAATATCTAAACCGATAAATCTGTAGAGCTTGTTCAGAGTATTAAATAGGTACAAATTTCATCTCTCAGGTTTCAAATTACCAAGGGTTCAAAACTAAATAAGCTTTTTCCTCTCTCATAACTTTCTTCGTCTCTTTCTCTATAATTTGTAGAAGAAAAGGGAGCCATGTATATCTCAATACTTGGTAAGCATTATGGATTTTGTGGGCTTTCATTACCTTGTGGACACCTTTTTATTTTACAACCAAATGGGCTAGTTTATTGGCCCAACACTAGAAAAAAAAATCAAATGATGTATTTAAGAAGGAGTAATAGAAGTAAAGAAATCAACTACACATTATACATTAGAGGTAAATTAACAATAATTAAACATAAACATTTGTAGAACTCACTAGTACCTTCCAAGTGGTTATCTCCGAGATGTAAGCTCTGTAGCATTGTCAAGTTCCCGATTTCTCTTGGTATTTTTCCCCTGAATTTGTTCTCTGCTATTGAAAGAAGTTGAAGCTGTGAGCATTTCTGTAAACTTGGAGGGATTAGGCCATCTAGGTTGTTAGTAGATAGATAAAGACTTTCAAGCTTTGGAAGATTTTGGCAAATATCTCCTGGAAGTTCACCCGCTAAAGTATTGTTGGTTAAGGGGATGACTTTTAAGGATGAGCTATTGAAGAGACTCGATGGGATTGAACCTGTAAGCTGATTACCTTCCAAAATTAGGAAGTACAAGAATTGAAGATCACCAATTTCCTCGGGAATGCTACCTTCAAAGAAATTCCATATAAAGTTAATTCCTTGAGTTTTGAAACTTTTAGCTGCCAATTCTGAATGGGTAGGCCAAAATCTAAGATATTTCCCCAGAAGCTATTGTTTGCAAGAAATAACTTTTCAAGATTTGTCATGGTTTGCATAAATTACCTGAGAGTCTATTATTGGATGCGGAAAAGGCATGTAGCGTTGAAATATTTCCCATCTCCATTGGTATTGAACCTAAAAATAGTCAAAATGAATAAAGATAATACTTGAATCTTGGATCAGATTTTAAAAATTTTTTATAATGATCTCAATGTTGGAAAAAAAGATATCAATATTAAATTGACAGGACAAATAATATTTCCCAAATGCTTATTAAAACAAATATTCACCAAACCACCAATTATAGATAAATGATATAGAATACCAAGATTTTCACCAAATCGAGTAAAAATTTCACTAAATACAAAACTCCCTCTAAATAAACTAGAGGCCTATTAACAACATTTCCAAACCACAATCAACCAAAAAGTGAGTTTGGAAAGGTGTTAGTACGCAAAGAATAAAATCAATATTTAAACTGGTGGATGTGTGCAGAGGATTATATAGGTACAAATTACAATCGGATCAAGGGTTCAAAATTAAAGAAGCTTTCTCGTCCCTCCAAACTCTTTGTTTTTCTTCGGCATTTTCTCTCTTGATGTGTAGAAGAAATGGGAGCCATGTATTTCTCAAGTCAAAAGACTTGGAAAGCATTTTAGATTTTGTGGGCTTTAATAACCTTGTGAGCCTTCTTTCTATTTTCCAACCAAGTGGGATGGTTTGGTGGCCCAACACCAGGGAAAAAAAATCCAATAATGTACTTAGCAGAGGGTAGTTAAAGTAAGAAAATCAATGACACATTACACATTAGAGGCAAATTAATAACGACTAACCATGAATATTTGTGATGCTTACAAGTACCTTCCAAGTTATTAGAAATGAGATCTATGTTCGCTAGCGCTGTCATGAAGCCGATTTCTCTTGGTATAGTTCCTCTGAATTTGTTCAAGGATATTGAAAGAACTTGAAGCTGTGAACAATTCTGTAAACTGGGAAGGATTGAGTCATCTAGGTTGTTAGTTGATAGATAAAGGAATTCAAGCTTTGGAAGATTATGGCAATGTTTCCTGGAAGTTCACCCGATAAACTATTGTTGGTTAAGGCAATGAGTTCCAAGGATGAGCTATTGAAGATACTATACGGTATTGAACCCGTAAGCTGATTATGTTCCAACACTAGCAATGTCAAGGAATGAAGATCGCCAATTCCCTGGGGAATGCTACCTTCAAGGAAATTCCCGTATAAACCTAATACCTCAAGTTTTGAAATGTTTGATATCGAAGATGGTATGATGCCTGAGAATTTGTTTCTCGAGAGATACAAGAACTGAAGATTTGGTAAGGAACAGAAAAAAGTGGGAAGTTTGCCGCTAAAATTATTGTGACTTAAACGGAGAAATTTCAACCTGTGCAACCTGCCAAGCCCTCCAGGCGGATTTCCGTGGAAGCTATTATCACCTGCATCAAGGGAATGGAGAAAAGAGAGATTTCCCAGATGCGGAGACATCGTCCCTAAGAGGCTCATGCCAGAAACATTCAAGGCAGTCGCTCTACGATGGCGCCGACCACAAAAGATGCCGATCCAGCTGCAGACAGAGGAATCCGCAGACCAGTTCTTTTCCAGGACTTTGTTAGGACCGAAAGAAATGTGAGATTTGAATGCAAGAAGAGCAGATTGGTCGGTGCTAATGCTGGCTAAACCACCAGCTATAACACAGTGGAAGAAGAAGAACGAAACTGAAAATAAACTGCAAATTCTAATTGTACCCATGGAGACAATGTTACTAGGAATAACAATAATAATGGAGACAGGATCCTACAAGGGTGAATTATGAAATTAATAATCCACTGTTTCTTTTTATCAGAGTCTGCCTACAACACATCAATTTTTGCAAGTCTTCGTTGACTGCAACATCAGATGGTGAAAGCACAAAGAGGATGACAAAATACCTCCGCAAATGCTAACTTAGGACCACTGACGCTGGAACTTCTGTGGAAAGCGGTAAAGCAGAAACCAAAAGCAGGAAAAACGAAATGCTAGTTAAGTCAAGACTATAATAGAAGTTCTTAAGAAAATATTATTATGGATGTTATGAAATTATTTATTTAAATAGAGGTCTATCAATCCTAAAATATATTAAAAAATGACATCTATCATCTAAGAGGATAGGGTGACATAGTCACCACCCTCATTAAGCGTAGCTTATCCCATATATTGTAAAAGAAATTCATCAAAAAATGTATAACTCCTGATGCATTTCGTAAATCCAAAATTATTTTTTATTTTTTAAAAACTATTTATGTGATGAATTCACGCATTTAGAAAATACATCTAAAAATAAAATGTTACATTTTTTAGATGTACTAAGTCCATTTTGAAAAATTGGGCTAAACATGTAAAAAAACCCCTCCAGATTCTATACTCTTTTCACCTTTTAAAACCATTGCCCTCCTATTTCCCTCCTAGTTTCTCTTACATATTAAATCAAAAGATTCTGATTGAAAGTCTAGACCACGTTGTTTCTTTTCTGTGTTTTTTTGGGGAAAAGGCATGCTATTTGTTAAACTTAATTTTGAGTCATCTGGTTGATTGCACATAATATAATTATTAACAAACTTTCATGACTAATTTATTATGCATACATTATTAGAAAATAAATTATCGGGGACGAAAGGCAGAATTTCGTTGCTTGGTAAAAAAATAGTAACAAAATTTTTTCAAAGAAAATTCAATTTTCTTAGATATTCTATGTATAAAAGATAGAAATTTTAATAAAAAGAATGTTGTAAAGTTTAATAAGTTGGTCTACATGAAAAAATAGAGATGAAATTTTAATAAGAATAAGAACTATATTCATCTCATAATTTCATCTTTGTTCCATCTCTCATAAAATGAGCATCGCTAACCCAATGCAAGTAATACATAGAAAAGCTCACACATGGCAGTAACTTGGTATAAACATTGCCAAGTAAGTTTTGAATTTGATATAAAACAAAGAGCTCCCAAAATATAAGGATCTGGGACTAATTGGAGTCGGTTGGCACACCCTGCTGCATGGAAGATACACTGGACAATGTACATAGAACATTAATAGCATTAATAATATAAGTGACACACTATTAATGAATGTTATTGGTACTATATCTGATAGTGTAATTTTACTATCAAGTGCACTATCATTAACGTTTTACTAATGATGTGCCACTAATGCTATTAGTGTAATGTGTACGTTATATAATGTACTTCAAACATTTAATGTATATTAATCTGCGGCAAGGTGTACTTCAAGCTAACTAATTGGCTTGGTGTTTTTTTTTTTTTTAAAGAAGACTTGGATATCATGTGATTGCCTTTCCTACCGGTAGAAGTGACAAGAAAGGATATTTGGAGAAGTTTTACTATTACTGTAAGATTGGGTTTGTAAAATTTCTAAGTCCTAATGTGTTGAAATAGTTCTGAAAAGTTAACATAATATATAGAGATTGAAATAATAATGTTTGACAGAAGAAAATTGGTAATACAATTTAGCTCAATAACCTATAACTGCAGGGCTATACCATGAAAAATAATTCCCGAAATTTTTTACTATAGAAAATACAAGAACATACTTATTTCAATCATCCAGTGATTTTCTTAGTGGATTTGAAAAACTCCCTCTGCCAAAGATGCTTCAATGATTGGAAATTTAGTGATTTCCTTACTGGACTTAGCAAACTTCCTTTGGCAAATCTGTTTTAACAATTGGAAATTTATCAATCATAACACTGCCTTGACGATTGACAATATACAAATTACAATCGCATCATCCAAGATTGTGAACCTTCATTTAACTGCAACTTGTTCTATTAAACTCGCTTCAATAGGATGTACTATGCCGGAAGTTCACCTTCGCACTGCATAGAAACTCGAAGAAAGGACTTCAACTTGTGAAAATAGAAGCAAAGTCACGGAAGGGTCTCATTTAATGTATACCAATCTGCTGCAACATCCAAATCTAACGTATAGATCAGGACAAAGCTAACTAATTGACTTGGGGTTTTTTTTTTTTAAAGAGACTTGGATATCATGTGATTGCCTTTCCTACCGGTAGAAGTGACAAGGAAGGATATTTGGAGAAGTTTTACTATTACTGTAAGATTGGGTTTGTAAAATTTTTAAGTCATGTCAAACCTAATGTGTTGAAATAATTCTGAAAAGTTTAACATAATATACATAGATTGAAATAATAAAGTTTGATAGAAGAAAATTGGTAATAAAGTTTAGCTCAATAACCTATAATTGCGGGGCTATACCTTGAAAAATAATTCACTAAATTTTTTATCATAGAAAATACAAGAATATAATTATTTCAATCATCCAATGATTTTTTTAGTGGATTTGAAAAACACCCTCTGTCAAACCTGCTTCAATGATTGGAAATTCAGTGATTTCCTTACTGGACTTCGCAAACTTCCTTTGTCAAATCTATTTTAACAATTGGAAATTTATCATAACGGTGCCTTAACAATTGGATGTTATGATATCAATGCGTAGCGGAAGCACAAAAGAATAGATATTGAGAAAGAAAATAAGGAGAGCAAGAAAAAAATAAAGGAGACACAGGATTTTTAAGTGGGAAACCAATACGGGAGAAAACCCACTGCCTACGGCGAGCCAAAAATATCCACTATAATAATTGGGTAAGTACAAGAGAAAAAGTCTTCAACAACAATTATCAACGAAAACTTATAAGAGAGAAATAAATCTCATAAACTCAACCCTATAATTTGATGATATAGTGAATATATGTGGAAGAAAAATTTCAGCCTTTGGGGAGAGAATTTGGAGAGAATTGGTGTGTTGAACTCAATTAGAAGACCTCCTTTTATAGCCACACAAAGAGGTCTTGCAAAACACAATGATGAAGTCCATTTTACTTTCCCTAATTTGTGGCAAAAAATGAGGAAACATGTTGAGCATTTTATGGAGTAAAAGATGGAGGAATATAAGGCATAAAATGAGGAAACATGTGGAGTATTTTAGGGAGTAAAAGATGGAGGAATATTAGGCATAAAATGAGGAAACTTGTTGAGTATTTTAGGGAGTAAAAGATGGAAGAATATTAGGCATAAAAGAGGGAGTTGGTTCCCAAAATTTGGGACACCACTCAACAATCTCCACCTTGGCTCAAATTTTGAAGTTCACCGTAGGCACCCAAAGGGCGATTAGGCATTAATGATGCCAACTAATTCCAAGCAGTGCTCGAACTTAGTAACAGGTAATGACTTTGTAAGCATGTCTGCAGGATTTTCCGACGTATGAATCTTTTTAATAATGATAGTTCCTTTGTCAATAACATCTCTAATAAAGTGATAGCGTATATCAATGTGCTTGGTCTTGAAGTGATATGTATCATTCTTGGCAAGGTGAATAGCACTCTGACTATCTGAAAATACCATTGTAGCACCATATGGAATACCAAGCTCAAGAACAAGACCACGCAACCAAATAGCCTCTTTAACACCTTCATCGTAGTCGAAACAAACTCGACCTACATTGTGGGACAATACAACAATGGATTGCAGAGTTGCTTTCCAACTAATAGCACCTGAACATAAAGTGAAGATGTAGCCCGAAAGAGATCTACGTCGGTCAAGATCACCACCATAATCGGAATCAACAAAGCCACGACATTACTTGAGGCAACTCTATTTTTGTCAAAAACCAAACCAAGATTGGTCGTGCCCTTCAAGTAACGAAAAATCCACTTCACTGCATGCCAATGATGTTTCCCTGGATTGTGCATGTAACGACTCACCATACTAACTATATAAGCAAGATCAGGTCTAGTACAAACCATAGCATACATGAGACTTCCAACTGCACTAGAATAGGGAACCTTGGACATATACTCAATATCTTCCTTTGATTTTGGACAAAGATCAGCAGATAACTTAAAGTGTGCAGCAAAAGGAGTAGAGACATGCTTACAATTTTTCATATTGAATTTTTCAAGAATCTTTTCAATGTAATTCTATTGAGACAAGTAGAGTTTGTCATCTCGTCGGTCTCTGCGAATCTCCATACCAAGTATCTTCTTCGCAGCACCAAGGTCTTTCATCTCGAATTCATATTTAAGTTGAGACTTCAACCTATCAATCAAAGACTTGTCTTTCGAGGCAATAAGCATATCATCTACATAAAGTAGTAAATAAATGAATGATCCATTAGAACACTGCATAAAATACACACAATTATCATGTTGACTCCTTGTGAATCCTTGCCCAATCATGAAAGTATCAAAACGCTTATACCATTGTCTCGGAGCTTGTTTCAAACCATACAATGATCTTTTCAAACGGCAAACTGATTGTTCTTTACCTGGCACAACAAATCCCTCTGGTTGTTTCATGTAAATTTCTTCTTCCAACTCGCCATGTAGAAAGGCAGTTTTGACATCAAGTTGCTCCAATTCCAAATCATATAAAGCAACAAGAGCGAGTAGCACTCGAATAGAGGTATGACGTACAACAGGAGAAAAAATTTCATTAAAGTCAATACCTTCATCTGGCATTTTCAACCCCGGGTATACCTTCTTTCTGTTTGTAGATCCACTTACAACTCAAAGCTCGACGTCCTTTGGGCAAATCACATAACTCCCATGTCCCATTCTTATGTAGGCTTTCAATTTCTTCTTGCATTGCTAAAAGCCAATGGGATGAATTAAAACTGGATATAGCTTCAGAGTAATTAGAAGGATCAATTCCTTCAGCTGTATCCTGTGCAACAGAAAGAGCATATGCAGTGAGATTATCATCATCATTATCAGCATACCTTGCAGGCCTTTTGATATTTCTCCTTGGTCTGTCACGTGCTATATTATGATCATTTGAAGACTGCATAGGCTCAGATGAACTAGAGGGTATTGATTCATTCTGTTCAGAATCTCCAGTAAAAATCGGTTCACTCCTTCCTTTTTGAGTAGACACCTCTAACTCCACCTTCTCATTGGCACTTTGACGATCACATGTATCAAGAGAAGAAACAGCAGTATCTTTTCTAGGCGATAACAAGGCATTCTCATTAAATGTGACATCCCTACTTAAAATCAATTTCTTAAATTCAGGACACCACAACCGAAAGCCTTTCGACTCAGATGAATAACCCAAGAAAATGCATTGAACTGCTCTAGGTGCCAACTTTCCATCATTTATATGTGCAAAAACAGGAGAACCAAAAATTCTGAGATGAGAATATTCAATAGGATAACCTGACCAAACCTCCTCCGGAATTTTAAAATCAATGGATGAATGAGGTGAACGATTTACCAGGTAACAAGCAGTGGATACAGCTTCAACCCAAAAATCTCTACGACTCCATAAACCACCATTAGATAACATACAACGAGCTCTCTCTAAAAGGTTCCTATTAATGCGTTCTGCAACTCCATTCTGTTGAGGTTTTCCTACTAATGTTCTGTGTCTAGCAATGCCATGATTCTCACAAAACTCATTGAATTCAGAATTGCAAAACTCCAAACCATTATCAGTCCTGAGTTTCTTAATCTTCCTACCAGTTTGATTTTCGACCAAAACTTTGAATTTCTTGAATTTAGAGAAAGCTTCATTTTTATGCCTCAGGAAATAAACCCAAACCTTACGAGAGAAATCATCAATAAATGTTATCATGTACCTCTTGCCGCCTTGTGAAGGAAATTTTGAAGGTCCCCAAAGATCCGAATGGATGTAATCAAGAATCCCTTGTGTGCGATGTGTTGCAGTGGAGAAGCTAACACTCTTTTGTTTTCCAACTACACAATGTTCACAGAAAGTTAACTTACCAACACCTTGCTTACCAAGAAGACCTCTTTTATTCAGAATGTTCATGCCTTTCTCACTCATATGTCCTAAACGCATGTGCCATAACTGAGTAAGATCATCATCAGAAAGAGAAGTAGAGATAGCAACAGAACCTGTCACAGTTGAACCCTGCAAAATATACAGACTCCCATTCTATGTCCTTTCAACAATACTAAGAAACCTCTAGAAATTTTCAGAACTCCACCTTCAGCTGAATACTTGCACCCTAGTGACTCCAGGGTGCCTAAAGAATTCAAATTACGCTTCAAATCAGGAATATGGCGTACCTTAGTCAGAGTTCTGATAGTGCCATCATGAGCCTTAATCTGAATGGTACCAATTCTAGCAACAACACAGTCTGAATCGTTTCCCATAAGAACCACACCGGAATCAACCTTCTCATATGAAGTAAACCAATTTTTGTGGGGACACATATGAAAAGTACAGCCAGAATCTAAAACCCATTCTAAAGAGCTACGTTTATCAGAAGTAGTAGCCAACAAAACATCACCATCAGAATCTGCTTCAATTACATCAGCTTCAGCTTTATTCTGAGCAGGTTTATTCTTTTTCTCCTCTCTCTCATTCTTATTTTTCAATTTAAAACATTCTGAAATTTCATGTCCGCTCTTCTTGCAATAATGACAGGATTTAGAATTACGGCCCCGAGACTTAGATCTACGATTTTTCTTGGATAAATTACTCCTATCGATAGATCTACTTCTAACATTCAAGCCTTCACCTCTATCATCAGACCGTACCTCATGATCAAATTTCTCCTTAGACAATATATTAGATTTAACATCTTCAAATGACAGAGTATCATTATTTCCATAAAGCATAATTTCTTTGAAGTGCTTATAAGAGGGCGGCAAAGAAACAACTAGCAGTACAGCTTTATCTTCATCTTCAATATTGACATCCAAATTCTCAAGATCAATCAAGATAGAATTAAATTCATTGAGATGAGATTGTATAGCGGTACCTTCAGCCATACGCAAAGTGTAGAGGCGCTCCTTGAGTCTAAGCTTGTTGGCAAGACTTTTGGTCATGTACAGGGATTCAAGTTTGGTCCATAGCCCTGCTGCAGTTTTTTCTTTATTGACCTCGCGCAAAATCTCCTTGGACAAACACAACTGAATAGCCGAATGTGCCTTCTCATCTAACTCTTCCCATTTTTCATCTGTCATACCCGCATGCTTTTCGGAAATTCCAACAAGTGCCTTCTTTAAACCATTTTGAATGAGGACTGCTCTCATCTGAATCTGCCATATACTGAAACTAATTTTTCCATCAAATTTCCCAATATCAAATTTGGTGACGGTGGACATATTTGGTGACTAGGCTCTGATACCACTTGTTATGATATCAATGCGTAGCGGAAGCACAAAAGAATAGATATTGAGAAAGAAAATAAGGAGAGCAAGAAAAAAATAAAGGAGACACAGGATTTTTAAGTGGGAAACCCAATACGGGAGAAAACCCACCGCCTACGGCGAGCCAAAAATATCCACTATAATAATTGGGTAAGTACAAGAGAAAAAGTCTTCAACAACAATTATCAACGAAAACTTATAAGAGAGAAATAAATCTCATAAACTCAACCCTATAATTTGATGATATAGTGAATATATGTGGAAGAAAAATTTCAGTCTTTGGGGAGAGAATTTGGAGAGAATTGGTGTGTTGAACTCAATTAGAAGACCTCCTTTTATAGCCACACAAAGAGGTCTTGCAAAACACAATGATGAAGTCCATTTTACTTTCCCTAATTTGTGGCAAAAAATGAGGAAACATGTTGAGCATTTTATGGAGTAAAAGATGGAGGAATATAAGGCATAAAATGAGGAAACATGTGGAGTATTTTAGGGAGTAAAAGATGGAGGAATATTAGGCATAAAATGAGGAAACTTGTTGAGTATTTTAGGGAGTAAAAGATGGAAGAATATTAGGCATAAAAGAGGGAGTTGGTTTCCAAAATTTGGGACACCACTCAACATTGGAAATATACAAATTGCAGTCGCATCATCCAAGATTGTGAACCTTCATCTAACCGCAACTTGTTTTGTTAAACTCACTTCAGTAGGACGTACTTTGTAAGAAGTCAACCTTCGTGTTGTACAGAAACTCGAAGCAGGGACTTCAACTTGTGAAAAAATAAACAAAGTCAGGGAAGGGTCTCAACCCCGAAAACCTTCCAATGCTTAGGTCACTTCGAAGAAAGTCCTCCAAAGAAAGAGAAAACAAGCATATTTATAGGAGCTCACACATGATTTTAGGTAAGTGAATCTTACTAGAATTGCCAACCAAATCCTCCTTGGATTTAGTAAATGAATCATTTTAGAATATTTTCTTATCAGGCAGACCTGATCCTACTATGATCAGGTGTGGCCTATTATTACCACACATTCAGATTTTGGATTGGCTGCCCAAGCCAAGCCTTGAGGCCCAACTCCATCATCTATCCTCCCTGAAGAGAGACATGCAATTCAACACATTGTCAGGCCAAAGTGACATGAAACACTTCGAATTGTAGCTTTTAAGGTAGATTTTCAAAATGTTTTGCCTCAATAAAGTCCATGTCTATTCGTTTACTTTCCACTTTTCATTAAAAAAGTTCCAACCGTCGTCACCCCTAGCATTGTGAGGAAGAAGCTCCCTATATCATTTTTGAACTTTCTCTCACAAGGATCTTCTTTCATTTCCATTGGTCCTTACAGAAAAATCATATTTTTGCAATATGGCTTCTGGGAAAACTCCGGGTCCTTCTGTGACAGATGAAGGTAACTCCCCTTTGAATCCTTCTCTTATCATTTCATCCATAAAAAATGGGGATGTTCACTTTGCCTTAGGGGAAAGCCAGATCACCTTTCCCTCAATCCTTTATGATTTTACTCCAACTCATCTTTCCACCACGGCTAGGTTTGCCCAGTATGAGCACCAAGAGAGGACTCTATTAATTGCATCTCTAGCGACTCAAATCCCTCCAATCACATCTGATAGTCATACAGTGTGGTGTTACTCTAAATTCTGAATTCGAAAAGAAGAATGTAAACTAATAAAACCCTCAAGTTCAGACAAGGCCTGTTTGCCACCTTCGGGCTGTTTTTTTTTATACTTCAATTATTTTATAAGGGGACTAGATTTACCTTTTTCCAAACTATTGAAAGACATCTTATGACTTTGGTCCTTAGCCCCATTACAACTGTCCCCTAACACTATGTGCAGTCATAGGGTTTGTCCTGGTATATTGATCCCTTAGGGTCTCGACCATTTGGACTTATTTAAAAATTTCTATAACATAGGTCCTGCTCATAAGGGTTCAAGATATTTCATGTTTAATTGAAGGAAAAATTCTCCCATACTTATCGTGAAGACTCCATCTATTCATGGGTGGAAAGACTTGTTTATTTTTATAAAGCCCACTGGTCCATTTCATCCCATAGCTTGGAACCATCAGGAGAGACTTCCTAACCCTCCAGTCAAAGATTTTCAAGTGAGCCACTCAGTTGTAGAGCTTTTGTCTCAATATGCATACAAGCTAAAAATTGGCAAAGGTTGGGCGGGGCAGATCTTGAGAGCTGGTGGGTTACTTTCCCACCTTGATTTCAACATGGAAAGACTGTGTCACTTCTATCCTTTTATGCTTGTTCATCTGTCATATTGTGGATTTCTTTTGTTTTTTTTCATCTTGCCACATTGATAATGTTTCCTTTTCTCTTCAGGGACGTGGTCGAAAATTATCCCATGCGTCGCCTACCTCTCCCTGAAGGAGAGGACGCTGCACTGCCATTTTGCCTCTCTTGGTCTCTTAACGTGAACTGGCGCACATGTTACCTCAACCAGGCTCAGGAAGCTTTGGAAGGTATGATGCCTCCCCAGGACAGTAGAATGGTGGCTCAATGCAGTAATTTAGAGGTATTTGAGAATTACTGCTTTTCTTCGATCTAAGCGGCAATCTTCAATCGTAAGTGTATCCAAACTCCTGAAGAGTTAGCGGATACGATTCAAAGTCAGCTGAATGATCGCCTTCGGGAGAATGAGGATTTGAAGAAAAGTTTTGCGAAAGCTCAGGCTACAGCGGAGTGCAAAGTGGAAGAATTCTGAAGGGATTTCCATTTAAGGAGAGGGAGATAGCCAAATCAACAGATGAGTTGCAGGGCACCGTTGATCAAGTCTTGAAGCCAGATGGTAGGCTCCGTTCCTTTACGATGAAAATAATTCAAAAATCATTTATAAAAGTAAGAAGATGGGGGGATCTATTTAACCATTTTATTCCTCCGCTTGCTCAAATTGCCACCACCCGAGTCATTAATCTAGTGAGGGAGCAACATCAGGATATTGTGCTTTCAGATAACCTCCAAGGGTTGTTTGTTTCCGAGACTGTGGTGTTGAAATTTTCTTGGCCTCCTGCTTCAACGTCGAGGCTTTATGTGGATCCTATGTGATATTCCATATTTGTACTCTATATAATTATCATTTTAAACTTATATTTATTTAAATTTTGGTGTTTTAATCACTATTTATACTCCCTTTATCTCTTATTTGATTTAGGAGAGATTATTGAAGATTTGGAATTAAATGAAGCAAACAAGGAGATTATGTATAATGAAGAAAAAACAGAGAAATGCAGAGGGAAAAATTGCCTGGTAGAAAAAGTTCCAGTGGGATTTTGACCTCCTTGAAGATTTCAAATGCAAAAGTAGTCTTCTATAAAATTATAGAGAACATTCTGAAGTTTTCATAATGGTTAAATTTATGGCAATTTGAGTTCATTTATCTGCCCTGCTTATGCATCAATATCAACTGTCCTCCATTGTGTTCCAGTTTTGAGACATTGTGGTATAACGATCATATCATGCGTTCTAGATGTCCACTTGAGGTGATTAAAATCTCTGTGGAAATATAAGATCAATATCTACAACTTTTATGAAGACATCAAGATCTAGATCAGCCGATTTAATGCTTTGAATTCACCTAGAATTCAAAAAAGTGTCATAGTTGCGCAGCAGAAGCTTGCATCAAAACTGGGGGCAAGCGGCACCTTATGGTGTGATCCAAGCGGCGCCATTTTTGCCTATCTGAAGTGGGTTTTCTGCTACTTTTCTCTCTCTTTTGGACAGGATTTAAATACCCCTTTTAGGGCAAAAAGAAGGGATGGCTAGGGTAGAGAGAGAGGCTGCAAAAACACCAAGAAAAACACAAAATCCTCATCTCAAATCTTCATCTTTGCAAGAGAAATCAAGAGAGAAGATTGAATTCTTGAATAAGCAGGACATCCACCTTGAAGATTCAAGACAAAAGCTGCAATTCAAGACAAAAGCTGCAATTACAGCCTTGAAGAAGAGGAGATTTCCACAATGAAAATGAGCAATTCTTCCTCTTTCTTTGTTGCTTTATGTTCTTTAAATTGTAATATGTTGATAAGCTAAGCTTTTGAATACTTGGATGGTTATGAACCATAGATTTTATCTATGTGAATGAATTGTTTCCCTTAGTTGATTGAATTCAAATTTCTTATGGATTATTTGTGGATTTGAATGGTTGAATTGATTTGGTAGATAATTGATGTATAATCTGAAATTTTGTCACTTGGGATTGAGAAAGGAAGGGTGATTAATAATTGATTCAAAATCTGGAATATTTCACTTTGAATTGAGAAAGGAAGGGTGAAATGGACCATACACAAACAATGGGGATGATTTAGGTGACTAGAGATAGAAACCTAAAATTTTCTTGGTAATTAGACAAATCTAATTAGAAATTCACAAACCTTAATGCATTGTTAGGTTGAATTAGTTAGAAATAGATTTCAACTAATTAATCTAAGGGTAGAGGACTTTCATCTAGAGATAGAGAGAGCCCTAATATAGGAATGTTATCAAATACAAGAAAGGGACACCTTCTTGGTAATTAGAGAAATCTAATTGCAAATTCACCAATTCAAATGCACTCTTAGGTTAAATTAGTTAGAAAGAGATTTCAACCAATTAATATAAGGGTAGAGAACTTTCATCTAGAGATAGAGTGAGTTCTATCATTGAAATTTCACCAAGTATTATAAGGGGAAACAAATCAACCAAGGGACTTTTGTATCACATAGGTAATTCTCGGGGGATTAACCATCCAAGTATTGTTTTCTCTATTGAATTCTCTCTTGCAAGCAACATTTAAGTTGGTTAAATTAGTTAAGTTAGATTTCTTTTCCTAGTAGTTATTCAAATCATTTTCACAAACAAATTTGTTAGGCTAAACAATAAAGTCGAAAGTGAGTAATGATATTTAACCATATCCGTGGATACGATAATTTAAATTGTTTGCCATTATACTAATCATGACGATAGGTGTACTTGCCTTGTGTTTGTGTACAAATTGTTGAAGATTACGATAAAATTAAGTATAAGGCATATACAACAAAACACAACACTATGCCTATTCCAACTCCTTTAGGGAATGATGATAATGTTGCATAGCCTGTATATGGGCTTTTTAGAATTTTCTATATGCCTAGATTAGCCTTGTGTTTTTGCTGGGTTGCAAATTTTAACCTATTCTTTGTTTTGTTCAGGCCACAATTTTAGGTCTAGAATGAATTTTGTTCTAGTTTTCTTTTGTTAACTAGACTTTGATTTTTTGAACAATATTTTGTGATTGGGTACTTATAGCCCAAAAAAAGTTTCTTGTGAGTACTCTTTTTCTTTTTTGCTCGTGAGCAGTAGCACATTGTGGACAAGTTTTTCCCACTATTCTAAGTGTTTTTCTTGTCATAGTGAGATCTCCACTATATTCAAGTGTTTGTGATCTTCTGCATTGGTGTCTCCTCATGTTTTGAGGCTCATCGTATCTCTCTCTACAAGATATACCTATGTTGATTAGGGTATGATTCCTACTAGTTTGTCCTTCTAACTACCAATACAATCTCCACTGTGTTCAAGTGTCTCTAATCCCTTTGAGCTTGGTGTCTCTTCGGGCTTCGAGACTCTCATACCTTTTCCTATGGGATACATAAATGGTTTTGACGGCTATAACTCATGTCACTTTGCCTTCCAATTGGTAGTCTACCCGGCTTACACCTTTTACCTGTTTATGGCTCTCAATGGCTGGCCTATTAACTACCTCATCTTCTTTCCACAATCTCCTCTCTTGCTCCACTTAATCCTTGTACACTCCTTCATTATGGCTTTGCTTCCTACTTTTCCCTATGCAACCCGTCCTCACTTGGCCGAATATTTGCATGTGAATAATCCATTCATTATATTCCTTTATCACGGCGTTCGGGATGGTCGAGAAGTGCTAAAAATGAATCTAAATGATGTTTGTCACTCTTGCAGTTCTGCAGGGGTGAAGCTACAAAGACACTTGCTAGTAATGCAAGTCTATATGTCTCTCCTTGATCATGTCTCTATTTTGGAGTTCGACACATATTCTGTCTTTTATCAGACTGAGAAAGACGAGAGAAAGTACAAATCCCAACCTTTTCCCGGATGCCCAGAGGGTTCTGGAGTTCAAATCCCTTATGCCATTAGTATTTATGAGTCGGAGGTGGAATATTTAGAGTATATGTTATGCCCGTCCTTGTATCTTTCTAGTGATTATGATGATTAAGTGACTCAGACGAGTCACTAGAGTGATCTTGTATAATTGTTATGGTGGGGAATAAATAATATTGATATTTCTGTGTTTTTTAATAAAGAAAAAACTATACTAATATCACTGCTTCAAAAGAAAACTTATGGATAAAATTTTCGCAAATTAGCTACATTTCATGGCCTAGCTAACTCCAGACCTTCGGCATCTTTTAGTCAGTAGCTTCTGTTCTTGAGTGATTTGGTTACCACATACAGTCCTTCTCGACGGGTAGTCTTGTACGCCTATTGAATGCCATGTAACTCGTCGTACCATCTTCTTTTGGCTTGATCCAACATTTTCTTTAACCCCTAAAGGATAGTTTTGTTAGTTACTTCTATTAGATCATTGGTTTGCGGGTAGGCTACGGACGTGAATCTCTGCACTATATATAATTCTGTACAAAACTCCCTGAATTCCTTTACATCAAATTGTTTTCCATTGTCCACGACCAAGATCCCTGGGATTCTAAATTGGGTTACGACTTCCTCCTAGAAAAGTTCTTTTACCGTCCCTGCAGTGATGGAAGCAATAGTACGAATTTCTATCCATTTTGTAAAGTAATCAATGGCCACGACTCGATAATTTTGACCTTCTAGTGCTTTCGAGAATGGCCCTAAAAGTTTCATACCCCAATGAGAAAATGGGATGGCATTTCCTAGAGACTGGTATTCTGTTGCTGGCAGCCGATATACATTAGAATTAGGACTGTCAATTGGGCCGGGCTAGCCCGAGCTCGGCCCGACTCGGCTCGTTTTTTGAGGGCTGAGCTTTTTTCGGACTAAGGCTGAGCCGGGATAGAGCTTGAATTTTCGGCTCGTTTGTGAATCGGGCCGAGCTCGGGCTTGGCTAAGCTCGGCCCGTTATAATCTCGGCCCGATCATATATCTAATAAATATATATTATAATTTCTTGATATAATAGAAATTTTGTGTATAATACTATATTAATGTCATCATAACTATATAGATTAAAATTTTATGTGTTTTGATATAAATAAATTTGTTTATATTTCACTTTCAAAAAAATTTAGTGTGTAAAGTTTTCACTTCCAACACTTTAAAATTATATTTTAGAAAAGTAATGTGGTTTAATAGTTTTAAATTCTTAGCAGATTTGGCAACAATATGCATGCTATTCAATCATAGAGTCTATTTATGAGATTGTAACTACTTATTGAGCTTATCATAATTCTAAGGATATTAAGTATTAACACAGTAAATGTGCAGGTATGAATCATATGAAAGAAGAAGATAAGATCTTAGCATAGTCTTCCAATTGATTTTTGCACTTGTAATTTAGAATATTCCAAAGTAAATATTTAGTTTTATAAAATAATATATTCTACATATTCACTTTCGTAATTAATATATTTAACTAATTTCACAAAATATAATTTTTTTCACTTCTCAACATAAATTTAGAAAGAGAAGAGAAAAAATTATCAATTACTTAATGGTTAATACTTATATTATATAACTTATAAGGTGATTAGTAAAGTGATTAGTAAACTTTAGTATTAGCACAATATCTTTTTAAAAAATTAATATTTATTATTAGGGCACATTAGAAGATTGTTTTTTGTGTATTAATAACTTAATATGCATTCAAAATATTAAACTGCTTACTATACAGCAAACTCAGTGGTGTATGCTGCAAATTTGGTTGATTCTCTATACAGCAAACACAGTGGTGATGTGTTTTAGTGCTTTGCTACAATACTTTATTTTGCTATGGTAGTTTATTTTTGTTGATTTTCAGATAGACGTTTACTTAGTTTCTAGAGATATTGTTTAATAATATATGCAAATTAGTTGAAAGTTATTGTTAGACAAGTATTAAGACATTAATTTGTGAAGGCAATCATAATTTGTAGTGAGAGGATAATTTGTGAGAACAATAAAAAATGAATATGCATATTTCGGGCTCAGCCCGAGCTCGGCTCTTAGCTCGGCCCGAGCTCATAAGAGCATAGCTCGGGCTCAACATTTGTGAGCCCGTTCGGGCTGAGCCCGAGCTCGGGCTTAATATGATGTTACTCGGGCTGAGCCCGAGCTTAGGTCGGCTCGGCTCGTAGAACCCAATTGACAGGCCTAATTAGAATGTAGCTAACATTTTTTGCAACATTCAACAAAATCTTTTGCATCTTCTCCCATACTCGGTCAAAAGTATCCATATCTCATGATTTTTCAAACTGAACGTCGGATGCCTTTGTGGGCTTGAAAAATTCCTTTGTGAACCTCGCGCAGGGCGTAGTTGCCATATTTCCTACTGAGGCATTTTAGCAATGGCCAAGAATAAGATCGTCTATATAATGGCCCACCAATACCTGCATATCTGGATGCTGTATTCTTGAACTTTTTTACCAATTCCTCATTGTCGAGCATAATCCCTTAAGTGATGTAGTTTAGGATCAGGCTATCCAATTGTCTTCATAACTAATACTTAATGCTTCATGTTGTATGCTTTTTTACCACAAATGCTCCATCCAAGTTCCTGGCATAGGTTCTCCTTCTGCTAGCTTAGAAAGCATATCTACTTGGCTATTGTGGCACTGGCCGATTTTCTCGAACTTGATAAACTAGAATTTGTTGAGTAGTCTTCGAAGAAGCTGTAGGAATTTCATTATATTTTTCTCTCAGTGTTCATAGACACCAGTGACTTGCCCGACGATTATCTGGAAGTCACCCCGAACTAGCAAATGATTAACTGCAAGGTGAAATACTAACTTGAGTCTGGCAATTAGGGCCTCATACTCTGTTTCATTTTTGCTGATGTCAACGTCAAACTTTAAGGCATACGCGAACTCCTGTCCCTCAGGATTTTCTATGATGATTCCTTCTCCTCTAGTGTGAGAAGAAGCTGACCCATCTACATACAATGTCCAACAGAGATCCCAATCAGGCTCTGCCGAAAGCTATGCTACTGGTCGGGTCTCATCTTCGATTGTGCATTTAATCAGGAAATCAAATAATACCTGCCCTTGAACAGTTTTTCAGTGAACATATGTAAAGTGGTGCTCACTGAGTTCCTAATGCATCAGGCTTGTACATAGCATATTCGGTGTATTAGTTAGTACTTGAATCGGATGAACCTGGAAATAAGGCTTGAGCTTCCGAGTTGTCATGACAATTGCCAAGATGTATTTTTTTAAAACAAAATATCGGTCTTCTACACCATGAAAAATATGACTAACATAATTAGGATTCACAGTGTAACATCCCACCCTAGAGATGGTTTAGGGTTTGTTTTGAAGTGGAGTTTATAATTTTTATATATAGAGTATTTGAAAAAACTATCATGAGTTAGGTTAGTTTATTTTTAAAAATTATTTTAGATATATCCTTGCACATTCTTGACTAATCTAGAATATTCTAGATTTTTGTAAAAAAAAAAAATATCTTTCCAAATATTGCTCTAGCATGCCACAAAATCCAATTTGATTCTTCCTTGTGGCATGCCAAATTGCCACAACTTTCTCCTTTCTATTTAAATTTTTGCTTCTTTTCTTTTCTTCTTTCATTTTCTCTTTGCTTTCTTTCTTCTCTCGGTTGCTTCTTTTGTCTTTTTCCCACTCCCATTTCAACCGATTCCTTCTATTCCTTAAGCTTTTGATTTCTTTTGTTTTCTATCACATATTTCATTTGCTTCACAAATTCTTTCGCTTCACAGATTCTTTTGCTTCTTTCTTTCTTCTCCTCGGTTTTCCTCCTTTTTTTCTTCTCTTTAGTTTGTTTTCTTTTTCTTATCCAGAGTTCCTCCTTTTTAATTAAGGTAAGATTTCATTTAATTTTTTTTGTGATTTCCTAAATTTGTTTTATGGTTTCCTTAAGAATTGTGGTAGAAATTATTTGTTTAGTAAAATTAGTATATTTTTATTTAAATTTTTTATTTTGGTTTAATTTAAGTTAAATGTCTTTGTTTTAATTGCAGCTTTTATATTTTATAATTTTTAATTGATTTGAAAGTGACTAAATATTGAGATTTGAAATTTAAATTAAAGTGATATTTTTATTCTCCTAAAAAGATATTTTTATTCTATATTTTCACTATCTTAAGAATTCAATATTTAGCATTTGAGAATATTTAGTATTTGGAAAATTTTAATATTTGTGAAATTTCATTAAAAAATATATATTATACTAATACATATAAATATATTTAAGAATATAATAATAATACTATTGTATTATTTTATTATAATATAATGATAATGATATATGTAAGACTATTTATAAGAATATATATTTTTACAGTATTTAATAATTGAGTGTTTTTATAGTTGTAAATTTAGGGTTAGACTTATGCCTAGAATATCCTAGGGATACTCGTTCCATAACTTAAAATTTATTATCTTCAGGTTTTCGACTAAGGTTTAGCTATTTAGATTTGTATAAAATTCACATTTTTCGTAACATAGTAACTCTATCACTTGCTACCAGGTGAGTTTATAAACTCATACTCACTCTATTTTTAGTACCATCGATATTTATAAATATGAATATTTTCTATTCACAGGCCTAAATATATATTATTTTGGAAGTTACTTTAGTTACTTATTTTTAAATTGGAGAGGTTCTCCACTATATATTTTTACTTGTGCATTAAAATTACCTATGAGTTGTGCTCCGTGTAAGTGTTTATTTGGTTTGGACTATTATAATTTCTGGACATGATCTATAAATGCAAGTAATCTTTGAGAAATAGTTTATTGTGTATTTCTGAAAAGTCATGTGCATTTCCATGGTATATTTGGAAAAACTTGCATTCACATGTTTGGATTGGTGGACGGTTGTTATTTTGAAATTATGTTGAGATTGAATTTGGTTATGGATTTGAATCCATTTGGATGGCTACTTTAGTGGCCTTTATGTTTGAAAATTGCATAAAATTGTCATCCTTACTAGATATGATTTGGAATTTAATGTGATTGGAATACGATTTGAGCCTAAAGCGTCAGTGGCTTATGGATCCACTTGAAAGAGGGCGCAATATGTCAGGGAGGGCGTGACCCAACTGGTACTGCATTTATTTACTTACGGTCACCTAACAATGAGTCAGGAGGGGCTCAATGTTAAGATTGATCACCAAGGTTAGACTGGTAGGTACTCTAGAATCCTTAGCCTAGTTTTATTTGGGGAGGCATAAGGTATGTGTGAAGTCGAATACATTCGTACTAGTGTGTGGCTAATTTTGACCATAGGATGCCGAGATTTAAGTCCTGATGACCCCATTATTGGCTCCGGTAATTCTACCATTAAGCCAGAATTTGAATATTTGTTATATTCAAAATACATTAGCATACACCTGAACTCACTGAGCTTTTCAGCTCACACATGCTTTTAATGTTTTTTTCCAGACACTTAAACCATGGATCAGAACAATGATTTTTGAATTTAATTCAGAGTTGGCTCGTGGTGGGGCTCTTGTATTTGTTTGATCAATTTGTACCTTTTTATTACCTCATGCTAGATAGAGATAAAAGTATATTTTTTTAAGGATTAAAATGGTAGTATTGTAAGACGCATGATCTATCTATATGTTTGTATACTTCAGCTGATGCTTTCTATAATTGTATCCTATTGTATTATATGTATATTTTTCTCATTCTTTTTTCTCTAAACATGATTCGTATTTGCACACATTAGTGCTGAGAGTCATGTTGGCACCTTATTCAGTTGCAATGAAACGTAGCGGAAGAGTTAGGGGTATCACAGTTGGTATCAAAGCTCGAGGTTCATTACTAACTTTGAATTGGTAAATCTTAAATAAGCCACAAGTGTTTGTTACGTAAGTTTTGACTATTCGGAGATGGTTAATTATTTCTAATACTATGGGAAAGTTCCAAAGAGACCAGTGTCACTGCTGGTAGATATGTTTAAAGGTAAGTCAGTGAATAGGCCTACTACGGGAGCCCTCATGATAGGAAGATTTGTTTATAATGACCCAAGTGAATTACCTTTTGAGTCTGAACTTGTAGAGCCAGTTGAGGATACTTTCGACTAAGAAATTGTCATTAGAGAGGGGTTACTAGATTTTCCAAATCTTGTTACTCTATTACTATTATTTTTGCAGCATTTGTTGTATTTGTTGGATCAATCATTCATTTTTGATTTTGTCACCATTTCCTGAGCTTGTTAGCCCTTATTTTTGTCTTTAGCGTGTGCTATATGAGCACCATATCCAAGCAGAGGGAGAGCATCTTGTGGGGTTAAGCAAGGAGTTACTATGATTAGATCGTATGCTGAGCTCTTTACATTGTGATAGAGAGAATATGGCTATTAGAGCTGACTTGTTAGAGGAACAATTAGATGGGATAGTAGAAGTTTATGTTGCTCGTCCACGTTAGATTGATGAGGTAACTCAGGATAATGATAGTTTGATTCTATGGTACGATGAGACATTGACATTTACTGGAGCTTGGTCTTAGGGGATTCAACAGTAGTTAAGGGTTCAAGCAAGATTCTCATGGAGCTGTAACCCTTAGATAAAGACCTTCATTTGATTATTTATATATTTTCTCTTTGTTATATGCCTATGTGTGTAGAATTGTCTAAATTTTGACCATGGTCGATTAAGGCTTAGCATCGTATAGGATTTCAAATTTTGTGATGTAATAGGGCGTTACTTGTGTATTTTGTATGTTTTGTGTAAGGCTACCTGATAGGTTATCCATCTTTTGTCTTTAACAGTGAGTTTGACTTGTGAATATATGGATATAGGACACCACTCTTTATGGGCATGATGTCTGTTTTCTTTGGGATTACGATTGGGTATTTGATATTGGATATGCTTATACATCATGTATTCTCATATTTATTTGTAAACATGCCTTTTGCACCATATATTTCTGCACCATTGTGCTTGATAAATTATCAGATGATGGTTAGTACACTGATGGGTGACTATAAAGTATCTAAAGAAGTATATCTCGAATATCATAATTATGTCAAGAACGTATATTTCTTGGGAATTTGGTTGCTTTAGCATTTGATGTTTATGATGTGACACTAGGAATGGACTATTTATTTAAATAGTATATATAAGTGGATTGTCAATAGAAAATAGTCATATTTAATCTACTAGGTCAGTCAATTCTTGAGTTCAAAGGCAAAGAAGATTATCATAGAGACTCGTTTAATTTTTGGAATGAAAGCTAGAATAATTAATTTGAAAAAAATTTCCAAGAATATAGCATATTTATTGAATAAGTTTAAGGAGAAGCTGAAGTTGGACTTGATTTTTTTTGTTAAGGAATTTAAGGAACTCTTTCTAAAAGAATTGAGAACTTTATCTCTAGGTGAGAAGTAGAGTTTAGTATTGAGTTGATACTCGGAGTTGAACCCGTATCCAAAATAATGTATCGAATAATACAAGAAGAATTAAAAGAGTTAAAGGAGCGTTTGTAAGGTTTGTTGCAGCAAGAGTTATCCGTCTAAGCATGTCTCCGTGGAGATCATATATGTTATATGTTAAAAAGAAAGAGAAAACACTGAGAATATGTATAGATTATTGAAGACTGAATAATATCTCAACCAATAAAAACAAATATCCACTGTCATTAGTTGATGAGTTGTTTGATCAAATTTGAAGGTTAGGTGTTACTCTAAATTGGATTTAAGACAGGGATATTGTCAAATACAAGTGCGAGCGAAAGAGGTTACTAAGACTGTTTCTAATAATCAGTATGAGCATTATGAGTTTGTGGTCATGCTCTTTGGACTGACAAATGCACTAGTTTTTTCATGTATCTGATGCATAGAGTTTTTCATCCTTATCTGAATCAATTTGTCATCGTTGTCATTGATGATAACCTTGGGTTTTCACCAAATCCTAAGACACATGAGCAACATCTCAGAACCATATGGTAGACTCTTTCGGGTATGTAACTTGTATGTTAAATTTAGTGAATGTGAGCGTTGGATGGAACAAATAACTTTATTAGGTCACACGATTACCTGTGAAGGTATATCATTGGATCCCGCCTAGGTAGAAGCAGTGACCTGTTGGGAACAACCAAAAATACCAACCAGAATATGTAGCTTCTTGAGAATGACTATCTGTTATAAGGATTTATCAAATATTACTTAAAGATATCTGTATCTATGACACAGTTAACATGAAAAGCAACTGAATTTAAGTGGACTGGTAGTTGTGAGAAAAGTTTTCAAGAACTATTCCGACTACTCATTTTAGAACAAATTTTAATCTTGCTAGATCCGAGCATTGAATATTTCTTGTACACAGATAACTTGAATGAATGTTTGCAGTTGTATTGATGCATAAGGGAAAAATAGTTGCTTATAGTTCTAGAAAATTAGAAGAGGATGTGTAGACTTTTTCAACTCAAGATTTGTAAATTAGATGGATAGGTTTTGCCTTACAGACATAGAGACATTATTAGTATGGGCCAAGTATGAGAGTTACACTAATTACAAAAGTTTGAAGTATTAAATTTTGCAGAAGGATTTGAATATGGCACAACAGTAGTGAATTGAATTGAATTCTCTGAGAACAAATCAATGAATGAATGTCTTGAATTAGCACTGTCAAACGGGCTACCGGCCTGCAGGCTGGGCCGTTTGATAGTATATATAGCCTACTCACCCGCTCTGCCCACAATTATTTTTTCTTTTTGGCTAAAGTTAACTTTTATGTTTAGTATTTTAAAATTTTTACTTTAGCTCAAATATTAAATATAATTCTAATTATATAAATGTTTCAACATTAAGTTAAAGATATAATTTTTTAATTTAAAATTGAAGAATTTAATGTACTTTTGATAAAAATATTCTTAAGTGTTAGAAATATAATAGAAAATAAAAAACATGCATAAGATTAGGGTTGATCGATTTAATTTCATGAATCAATTATTGTGTCATTTTAAATATTTTTATATAATTTTATCTAAATTAGAAATTATATATCTATATGTAAAACTAATATTTTAAGAATATTAGTGATTGACCAAAGATTATTTTTATCTCAATTATAAATTTATATGATCTCACATGTGATAAAGAAAAATAGATAAAAAATTATTAAAATTATACTTTTTCAAAAAATATCTTGGCCCCGTGAGCCTAGTATATTCAGATATAGACTATATAATCTCATCCAACAAATAAACGAGTTAGCCCATCTCGCTCTGCTCTGATTAAGGCTTGACCTGCGATAGGCAGGAGCGAACTTGCCCGTTTGACATCATTATCCTTAATAAATCAGTCTAAAGTCCTATTTATAGGGTTCAAAGGTACATACCAATAAGAAGAGGTAGAGACTAATTAGAAAATAAATTCTATCACTAATTAAAGATGTGATATAACTCTACAATCTATCTTTTGGATAGATAGAGTTAGGGGTGTCAATCAGGCTCACTGAGCCGGGCTTTGCTAAGCCCGAGCTCTGTCCGATTGACATCGGGCTGAGAAAACATGGGCTCTAACTCGATTTTTTAAAATTTTTATATAATAATAATATTTTTTAATAATAATATATTATTATTATTATTATATATATATATATATATATATAAATATATTATATTTTTTTTACGGGTCGGGCTGAAATCAGACTGAGCTTACCTCAACCCGAGCTCGCCCCGAAACACTATTTGGGCTGAAAACTTTAGCCTGAGCCCGCATTTTAGCGGGTCGAAAAGGCCGGGCTCGAGTCAGCTCGACCCAATTGATAATCCTAGTTAGAGTATCTCTATAATTTTAACATCGAATTATTTATTTGATATTGGATAATGAACATATACAATATTAATTATTTCTTTGATATTGGATAATGAACATCTACAATATTAATTTTATAACAAGTGAAACATATTGGATATATTATATGATGTACTTTAAATATTGTAGCATGTACCAACAGGCCATAGCAGGATGTTGTAGGCCCAGCTCCAACGTATAGTTTGGGACTAAACCAACTAATTGACTTTATGTGTTTCTTTCAAAAGAGAAAAAAAAAAGAAATAAATAAAAACACGTGATTAGAAATAAATAAAAACACGTGATTCCCTTTCCTACGGTAGAAGTGACAAAGATACTGTGTTTCTTTTTTTAGATTGGGATTAGATAAGCTTCATTTGAATAATATCTCATTACGAAATATAATATAAATTTTTCACTTTTAGTCTTACGTTTTTTCTTACAAACAATTTTTTTTTACAAAATTTAAAATAGAAAATTTCAAACTAAAATAAACAAGACTGGGCTTGGGTTGTCTCGGTCCTATTAACAATTGTAGCCATGACTATGTTAGTGGTCACATGAAGATTGGCCACCATGATATTGGATTGGTCATGATATTAGTTGAGGCTTGAATTTAGTCCTTTTGTTTCAACAGCACTACTTCTATATCTACCGTTCGTCCCTAACTCCCAGTCCTCATCCCAGTGACCAAAGTTCTTGACCATATTGCTAATTGATTGTCTATAAAGAGCCATGTACAGTTGATTTAGGAGAGGCATGAGTGAAGAAAGTTTGAGTGCTATTGGGTGTAATTGGGTCTGTAGGATTGTGAGTGCTTAGCTCATCTTGTAATCTTCTTCCATTTAGTAAAGTTCCTTTTTCTCTTTGTCTGTGAACGTAGGTTTAATGCTGAACTACGTAAATCTTTGTATTATATTTGATGCTGAACTATATAAATCTTTGTATTATATCGAATGCTGAACTACGTAAACTCTTATGTTTATACTTTGTCATCTCTTTATCTCAATTTTTTTCTCTTACTGAATTTGTTTAGTTAGAGTTTTTTCCAAATGTATTTATTTCTCAAGTGGTTGAGAAATCTAACAACTCCTTTAAGCGTGATAAAAGATCTTCATTAATATTTTTGTGTATACTTGCCGCTAACACCTGGCATGGAGGCAACAGGTCATGAATACTATTGGTTTGTTGTAATAATACTAGGGTAATAATTTGTTGAATAACAGAAATCCAAACCTATGAAATTCATAATCCTGAATTCTAGAACTCTTATTATGAAGAATTTATGTAAATGGCATATTTTGTCAATTTTAGTTAGTGTAACATCAAAGGCTAGAAGTGTCTTCCTACGGCATGCCGTAGAAGAAATATCAAAAATCTCCAGAAAATGCCAACTTAGCAACAATTACGATGGAATTTTTGTGGAAATTATAAATCAGATATCAAATCGGAAATGACGTATGCTAAGGTTAGTCGTGAGTCTATTAGCGGGATTGGCAGATATAAGACTCGGTCGTCATTTCCGGACAGAAGAGGTGCCATAATGCGGCTGTTACTGCAGATATTTCCTTTTAATGAAGTGTATTTGTTTTAGTGTTTTCCTTTAAGATAATAGTTAAATCGTTGTACTCTCTTAGTTTTTTAAATTAAGAATGTTAAAGAAGATAATTGTTGAATTATTTTACAAGTGGAGCTTATTTTTTAAAATTAAGAAATTTATTAGTATAAATTTATATAAAACATATTGTTATTTTAACAAAATGGACATTTTATTCTTGATATTTTTTAAAAAAATATATGAATATTCAATTTTGTATGGAGTGAATATAACCTAAGTAGGCAAGTAGAGAAGAAATGTAGAAGAACACAAGCAAAAGAAACAAAAAATGTAAAAATAATTTAACATTAAACCTAATCATAAATGCATAATATGAAATAAATGAGTTTCCAGTAATCGTGCCAGAAATTTAATGTGCCAAAATATAACAAATATATTATTATTTACTTATAAAATAAAAATTTAGTATTATATGTGGATTAATAGATAAGTATACTATAATTATATTTTTAGTTAATCGTACTAGATATATGTTCTTATTACTCATGATTTTATCCAATATCTTCTATTAGCCCCAAAAATGAATGTTTAATCATTAAAAAGATGGTTAACCTCTTCGAAACATTTTGAACAAATGATAAGAACTAATGACAAAAAGATATATAAATATAACCAAAGTAACAAGGAAATTAGCCTAAATGAAGACTAAACCGTCGAAGGACTTGTTCAAGGCTAGGACGGTTCCATGGGGACTTGTTCCTCCTCCCAACTCAAAATAAAGAAGAAGACTGTTTTAGTAAGAAAAGCGTCCATTTGTAATTAGTAGAAGAACTTGAATCCTTGACGCTCAAAAACTTCTCCTTGAAGCCCTCTTGATTTAATATAAGGATGACATTTTGATTTTTCATAATATGCTCTGCACATCTACTAGTTCAGATTTTGATTTTTCACGTCTTGGTTTCTTGTGTTACTTTTGTTCTGCATTTATTCATTGTTACTGTTAGTATCATTAGCCTAATGCTTTCCAATATAATTAACTTTTTATTTTAAAAAAAAAGCATCAATCGTCCTTCACTTAGTCATACTAGTGGTAAGACCCGCGGGATATTTGCCTATTTGTGTGTGATATACTAATAAACATAATATTTATTTTTAAACTAATTAATAATTAATATTACTCTTAAACATATATTGGTTGGAGCTTCCTTTTCCACCAACCAAACTTGGGATATATTACACGTGAGGCATCAGTGCAGGAAAATGAGTAATCAGCAGACAACATAATGCTTTTTTGGTTTATTGAGATATTTAAATGTGATTCCTCTAAACCTTTCCGTGTATAAATAATGGGATTTAAACAATCATGGCATGATTATAGCATGTTTGTGAAGGCAGGAGTTTGGAGTTTTCTTGGTATTATTAGTTTATGTGGATGATGTGGTACTCGCAATAGCATGGATGCTATTTCTTCATTTAAAGGAGTATTGGATGATTTGTTTCAAATCAAGGATTTGGGAGAAACAAAATATTTCCTAGGCATGGAGGTGGCTTGCAGTGATACAGGGATCAATTTGTTACAACGAAAATATACTATAGATCTTCTTAAGGAATACGGTTCCTCAAACAACAAACTGCAGCTACACCCATTGAAACAGTAGTCAAATATTCACATGGAGATTCAGAGCTTCTTGTTGATCATACGTATTATAGAAGCTTGGTGGGAAAGCTTTTATATCTAGCCATTACACGTCTTAACATTACTTTTGCTGTGCAACAGTTATTCCAATTTCTTGATAAGTCAATTGTGTTACATCAAAAATCTGTTCATAGGGTGCTGCGATATTTAAAGGCAACTCCAGGGTAGGGACTTCATTTTCCTACAACAACAAACTTGCAATTAACTGCCTTCTCAGACTTTGATTGGTCAGATTGTTCAGAAACAAGAAGATCAGTTATAGGTTTTTGTGTTTTCCTGGGAGATGCTTTGGTGTCTTGGAGATCAAAGAAACAAGCTACCATTTCCAAAAGCCCCTCAGAAGCATAGTACAGATCCATGGCAATGGTGACTTGTGATGTTCAATGGATGTTATATCTCTTGAATGATTTGCAAGTACCATAATTTCAAGTTGTGCCCCTTTTTTGTGACAGTAAAAGTGCAATATATATTGCTGAAAATCTAGTATTTCATGAAAGAACAAAACGCATTATAATTGACTGCCATTTAGTAAGGGAGAATTACTTATCAAGGGTCATCAAACCATTACCCATATCTTCAGTGAATCAATTGGCAGATTTGTTTACAAAACCTCTTAGTGGAGTTCGGTTCCGTTTCCTGGTTAAATATCTTGGTGTCCAGAATTTGTATGGGGTCTCAGCTTGTGGGGGGCAGGTGGGGTTGAAGAACAGGGTTGGTATTGCAAGTCTTGATCAAATAAAGAGCAGAGTAGAGAACAAAATCAAGAAGAAGAAACTTTTCAAGTGAGGAGTAAGTTGGTTGATAGATTGCTGCCAAGTCATCTGTTGACTAGGATTACCAAACATGTGTGTATAGCTATGGAGAAGACAGCTGGTATAGAGTTAACTTGGCTCTTTAACTATTTATTTAATTATACATAGTAGAGATTTCTTTTTTGTATAAAACCAGAATATTGGCTTCAGTTCAAAGCAATGTAATTCAATTGAAACTTCTAGAACACATTGAGTTCCTTTTTTGTCAAATAGAATCTGGGATATTTCCGCGGAAGCTATTTTCAGCAAGGAAAAACATTTCAAGATTTGGCGACGTTTGGCATAAATTGGAAGGTGGATTACCTGAGTCTATTATAGATTATATAAAAGGCTTGCAGTGTTGAATTGTTAAAAATAGTTGCAGGAACATATCCACTTAAGCCAACATCATTAGTTTTAAACGTTTCTAGTCTTCGAAGATTACCCATCCCATTGGTATTGAACCTAAAAATAGTCAACATGAATAAACATGATACTTAAATCCTGGATCAGATTTTTGAAGTTTTATATAGTGTTCTAGATGTTTGTTCGGTTGCCCAAAACTAGAAAAAATCCAATGATGTACTTCACAGAGAATAGAGAAAGAAGGGAAATCAATGGCACATTAATTACACGTTAGAGGCTAACTAAAAACAGTTAAACATGAATATTTGTAGAGCTCAAAAATACCTTCCAAGTTGTTAGCATCGAGATTTAATTCTGTTAGCATTGTCAAGTTTCAGATTTCTCTTGGTATGGTTCCCCTGAATTTTTTCTAGGATATTGAAAGAACTTCCAAAGGTATTAAAGGGACTTGATGGTATTGAACTTGAAAATAGTTAGCATGAATAAATATGAACCTTAAATATATATAAATATATATATATATATATATATATATATATATATATATATATATATATATATATATATATATATATTATAAAAGGCATCATACTATTTGTGAAGATTATGAAATCAATCAATAAAGAACAACCTGTTAGATTTAAAAGTTATAAATAGGTAGAAAATATTCCTATAAAAGAAAAATTCTAAAAACACTGCATAAAGTTGGGTTTAAACCTCAACCTTTTGATATTTGAATCTTGAATCAAATTTTTGATGTTTTTGTAGTGTTCTAGATGTTGGGGGAAAATGTCACAATATCAAATTTACCAGGACAAGTAATATTTCCCAAAAAGAGGTATTCACCAAACCACTAAGAGTAATAATAAAGCATCAATAATAAATATAGAAAAGCATAAATTAAATAATACAGAGCGCCAAGACTTTCACCTAGCCCGTCAAACTTCCACTATGATCAATAATAATGGGCAGTAGAAAATTATCTTTAGATAAACTAGACGCACATTAACAATATTACCAGTATCATATTTCAAACTGTAATTAATTAATATGTTGGTTTGGAAAGATGTTATTGAGTAGAGAACAAAATCCAAATCTAAATCTGTGGATGTATAGAGCTTGTTGAGGGGATTAAATGGGTCTCGATATGGGTTCTAATTACCTTTCGATCAAAGGTTATCAAGGGTTCAAAACTAAAGAAGCTTTCACCTCTCTCCAAACTTTCTTCGTCTTTTTCTCTTTAATGTGTAGAAGAAACAGAAGACGTGTATATCTCAAGTCATAAGACGTGGAAAGAATTTTGGATTTTGTGGGCTCTAATCACCTTGTGGGCGTTCTTTCTATTTTCCAACTAAATGGGCTGTTTATTAGCCCAACACTAGAATAAGTCCAATGATGAACTTAAGAGAGAGTAATAGAAGTAGAGAAATCAAGGAAACATTACAAGTTAAAAGACGCAAATTGACAATAATTACCTTACAAGTACCTTCCAAGTTGTTAGCACTGAGATATAATTATGTTAACGTTGTCAAGTTCCTGATTTCTCTTAATAAGGTGCCCCTGCATTTGTTATCGGGCATTCCAAGAACTTGAAGTCGTGAACATTTTACTAAAATTGGAGGAATTAGGTCATATGCGTTGTTATGAGACAGATAAAGCCTTTGAAGCTTTGGAAGATTATGGCAAATATCTCCTGGAAGTTCACCCGATAAACTATTATCGATTAAGGCAATAACTTCAAAGGATGAGATATTAAAGACACTCAATGATATAGGACCTGTAAGGTTATTATAGTGCAGCTCAAGGTCGGTCAAGGAATGAACATCACCAATTCCCTCAGGAATGCTTCCTTCAAGGAAAATCTCGTACAACGTTAATTCCTCAAGTTTTGAAATGTTGGATATCAAAGACGGTATGTTGCCTGAGAATTCGTTTCCCGAGAGGTACAAGAACTGAAGATTTGTTAAGGAACTAAAAAATGTAGGAATTGTACCACTGAAATTGTCGCTTGCTAAATCGAGTAATTCTAACCGGTGCAACTTGGCCAGCTCTTCAGGCAGCTTTTGTTAAACAATAATAAAATATTGGCTTGTGGCAGACATAAGGACAACATCATGGGTGTTCAGCATGGGCACATTCACGGGTGTTCCAAAATTCAATAAGCATGCGGTATGGAAAAACCACCATATTAATTGTGCTCTGTTTTGAAGACGGCAGAGCAGTTCGGGCTTCCTCATCTGACTGAAGCAAAGCAGAGCAGAGAGCTCCAAAATTAACATGGTATCAGAGCCCGGAGAATGAAGCTTGTTTGTTTGAACAACTGTAACTGCAAGTTCTTCTTCTTCTCCTCTTATTTACCTCTTGTTCCAGTCCTTCTAAAAGGACTTCATCTGTAAACTTTATTTGCCTCTGAGAGGACGTCAGAACAAGACTATCTTAATGGCGGTTTGTGTACAAAATAACAAAGATGCTGGAATTTATTCACTTATGTCAGGTGACAGTCCCGGAACTCTATTGACACATGTTCAACTCAAACAAGAAAACTATGATGAATGGGCAAAGGCTTTTCGGATTGCTCTGCGAGCAAAGAAAAAGCTTGGCTTTGTGGACGGAACTCTACAACAACCAGATAAAGATGCGGCAGAAATTGAAGATTGGTGGCGGGATTAACTTCGATGGTTGTATCTTGGATTTTCAACACCATCGAGCCATCACTACGTTCGACAATAACATACACTGACTTGGCTAAAGATCTTTGGCAAGATCTTCAACAGCGATTTTCCATAGGCAATGGACCACGAATTCAGGAACTGAAGGCAGCAATTGCAAACTGCCGCCAGCAAGGCCAAACCGTGATGCAGTTTTACGGTAGATTGAAGAAACTATGGGATGAATTGGCTAATTACGAACGCATTCCTACCTGTGAGTGCAAAGGTTGTCAATGTAACTTGACCATTGAACTGATTCGACGACAAGATGAAGAGAAACTTCATCAATTTTTGATGGGTTTGGATGATACGGTTTTTGGCACTGTCTGTTCTAACATACTCAGTATGGAGCCGTTGCCAAAAATTAATCAAGCTTATTCCATGGTGATTCGGGAAGAAAGACACAGAACTATAGCACGCAGCAAAGACGATCGCACGGATGCAGTGAGCTTTGCAGTTCGTGCTTCAAACAAAGCTGGACTGGTGTGTTCAATATGCAATAAACAAGGTCATGATTCCCAAAGTTGTTTTCAGATTATTGGATATCCAGAATGGTGGAAGGAACGTTCAACAACATTATCAAACCGAGGTGGTCGTGGAGGAGGCAGAGGTGCAACTAGTCGAGGGCGTGGACAGCCGCGAATAGGCCGCGCTAATGCTTGTCCGAGGCGGAATCTTCAACGGATTGCGAAATTTTTTCAGGTCTTAATGCAACACAATGGACAACACCGATGTCTCTTTTAGACTCTTCTAAGTCTTCCGCATCTCAAGAGCATTTAATGGGTAAGTTTGACAAACAAGATTGGCTTACGGATACTGGGAGCCTCTCATCACATGATTTGGAAATTCTTCTTATCTAATTGATGTTCATGAAATCACTCCTTGGCCGGTTATTCTTCCTGATGGGACTCAAACTATTGCACGACTAGAGGGAAGTGTTCTTTTTGAGAATAATTTTCTTCTGTCTCATGTATTGCTTGTGCCGAAGCTGACCTGCAATCTTATCTCTATATCCCAATTAACAAATGAGTTAGATTGCACACTATTTTTCACTGATCGTTTCTGTATAATCCAGGGGCCAACACTCGAGGATTCTGATTGGTGTGGGTGAATGCAAAAACGGGGTATATTGTCTGCGCAAGATAGCCAACCATACACTTTGTCATGTTCAAACCGGTGCTTCCAAAGGATTGTGGCATTTAAGACTCGGTCACCCTTCTGATAAGATTCTCCACTATTTGCCAGTTTTTAAAGATCATTTTTCTGTGCAACTAGATCATTGTGATGTTTGTTTTAAGGCTAAGCAGACAAGAGATAAATTTCCTATTAGTTGTAATGAATCTGATGAACCTTTTGCTCTTGTTCACTGTGATATTTGGGGTGCTTATAGAACACCTGCATTTTGTGGTGCATCTTACTTTTTAACAGTTGTGGATGATTGTTCTCGTGCTGTATGGATTTATCTTATTGCTTTGAGAAAAGTGAGGTTGCTCGAACCCCTACGAAAGTTTTTGTGCTATGATTAAAACGTAATTTGGCAAACAAGTGAAGTGTATTCGTTCTGATAATGGAACTGAATTTCTAGTTTTAAAATCCTATTTTGATGATCATGGAATTCTTCATCAAACCTCAGTTGTAGGTACCCCTCAACAAAATGGTAGAGTTGAGCGTAAACATCGTCATATTTTAAATGTCGCTCGCGCTCTACGCTTTCAATCTCATCTTCCTTTAGAATTATGGGGAGAGTGTATATTGACAGCAGGTTATTTAATCAATCGCACTCCTTCGTCTCTTTTAGGTGGGAAAACACCCTATGAGATTTTATTTGGCAAAGCACCCGATTACTCTCATCTTCGTGTCTTTGGATGTCTATGTTACGCCTCAAAAATTCCTCGTGACAAGGATAAGTTTGCCTCTCGAAGTAGAGCTTGTGTGTTTGTTGGCTATCCTCATGGGAAGAAGGGTTGGCGAGTCTATGATCTAGATACTCATGACTTCTTTGTTTCCCAGGGATGTTCGTTTTTGTGAAAGCTGTTTTTTCCTTATGCTTCTTCTTCCTCTTCATTTACTTCGTCCCTGCTCCTCTTTTTCTGACACATCTCTTCCTACGTCTTCCTCTACTTCTTTCAACGATTCTTCTTTGTCTTCATCTTCTACTACATCCAGGGGGCATTCTAGATGTGAGGGGAGCAGAAATAATGAAAGGGGGACATAGAGGGACTCATGGAGGGGATGGTGAGCCTAATATTTCTGATTCCACAATAGCTTCTGATCAACAGCCAGAAATTATCCAAAGTTCATTTGAAAATTTGACAAGTGAAGGAGCCACAGAAATAGCACAAGATGAGCAGCATCTCTTACGCCGTAGCACACGTGACAGAAAGAAACCAGCAAAATTGCAAGATTATGTCTGCTATTCGACTCAATGTCAAGCCCCTAATTCTTTGCATTCTACTCACTCCCACTCAGAATCCTCAGGTCAGTGTTTTTATCCTTTGGCTCATTATGACAGTTGTGCTAATTTTTCTCCAAAAACATGCTTTGGGTTTTCAAAGTCGCTATTACTACAGGGACTGAGCCAACAAAATTTACTGAAGCAATGAAATTTCCTGAATGGCGTAAGGCTATGCAACTTGAAATTGCAGCTTTAGAACAGAATGAGACTTGGAGTTTGACAAATCTACCTCCAGGAAAGAGAGCCTTAGGCAGCAAATGGGTCTATCGAATAAAGTTTAAATCAGATGGTACCATTGAAAGATACAAGGCTCGTCTAGTTATCTTGGGAAATACTCAGCATGAAGGTATAGATTACAATGAAACTTTCGCTCCTGTTGCGAAAATGGGGACAGTGAGAGTTCTCTTAGCTGTAGCTGTTGCTAAACATTGGGAGATACATCAAATGGACGTCCACAATGCCTTCTTACATGGTGATTTGAAAGAGGATGTTTATATGCAACTACCACCCGGATTTCATTCTACTAAACAAGGGCAAGTTTGCAAGCTACGAAAATCCTTGTATGGCTTGAAGCAAGCTCCACGTTGTTGGTTCTCTAAGCTTGCATCTGTCTTGAAAGAATGTGGCTTCCGGCAATCTTTGGCTGATTATTCCTTGTTCATTTATCAGGTTGATGGTAATTTTTTAAGTGTCCTTGTTTATGTTGATGATCTCATTATTACAGGCAACAATTCTAGCTCAATTGCAAGGTTCAAACAGCATCTCAGTCAGTGTTTCAAAATGAAAGATCTTGGTTCTCTCAAATATTTTCTTGGCATTGAAGTTGCTCGTACTCCTGAGGGTATGTATCTCTCTCAACGAAAATATGCTTTGGATATTATTTCAGAGACTGGCTTATTAGGTGCAAAACCATCCATCACCCCCATAGACCAAAATCATAAACTTGCAATTGCTACTGGTGCACAATTGGCCTCACTAGAACGTTATCGTCGCCTAATTGGTCGCCTTATTTATCTGACCATCACTCGACCAGAGCTCAGCTATACTGTGCATATCTTAGCCCAATTTATGCAGCAACCTCAAGAAGTACACTGGAATGCAGCATTGAGAGTTGTTCGCTACTTGAAAAATAGTCCTGGACAAGGTATTTTTCTTCCCTCCGCTAGTGATTTACAGCTTGTTGCCTTTTGTGACTCTGATTGGGCATCCTGCCCAATCACGCGACGCTCTCTTTCTGGCTATTTTATTATGTTGGGATCCTCTCCTATTTCTTGGAAGACGAAGAAACAACACACTGTTTCTCGATCATCTGCCGAAGCTGAATATCGTTCCATGGCTGCTGTGTGTTGTGAGCTAAAATGGATACGTTATGTCCTCACAGATCTTGGTGTTCCTCAGTTACATCCTACTAAACTCTATTGTGACAGCCAGGCTGCTATTCATATTGCTGAAAACCCAGTTTATCATGAGCGTACAAAGCACATCGAAGTTGACTGTCATTTTGTTCGTGATGAAATCACTTCTAAACGGCTTGCTCCTCATCATATTCGTACTGCTTTCCAACCTGCAGATCTTTTTACCAAGGCCTTAGGAAATCATCAATTCCTTTTTCTTCTGTCCAAGTTGGGCATTCGTAATTTGCATGCTCCAACTTGAGGGGGAGTGTTAAACAATAATAAAATATTGGCTTGTGGCAGACATAAGGACAACATCATGGGTGTTCAGCATGGGCACATTCACGGGTGTTCCAAAATTCAATAAGCATGCGGTATGGAAAAACCACCATATTAATTGTGCTCTGTTTTGAAGACGGCAGAGCAGTTCGGGCTTCCTCATCTGACTGAAGCAAAGCAGAGCAGAGAGCTCCAAAATTAACAGCTTTCCATAGAAGAAGTTGTTATTGATAACGAGGGAATGGAGAAAAGAGAGATTTCCTAGATGCGCAGGAATCCTCCCAGAGAGGTTCATGCCAGAAATATTCAAGGCAGTCGCCCTAGGATGGTGCCGACCGCAAATGACACCAATCCAGCTGCAGACAGAGGAATCGGCAGACCAATCCTTTTCCAACCATTGGTAGGACTAAATGAAATATGAGATTTGAATGCAAGAAAAGCAGATTGGTCTGTGCTAATGCTAGCTAAACCACCAGCTCTAACACAATGGAAGAAGAGGAATGAGATTGAAAATAACCTGCAAATTCTACTTGTGCCCATAGAGACAATGTTGCTAGGATTATGCTGCAATCTCAATTAGTTTCATTCTTTTATTTGTAGATGTTAGAAATCTACTGAATAAGTTGCTTCGATTAAATAGACCTAACCTTCATATTAGCTTATATACGTAATATGATTGGAACGCGTTAAATAGTTCAATTATTATGTTCTATCGTTTTAATTTATGATTAAAAGATTTTGATATGTTTTGCTTTGAAACTATTTATTTTATTACATAATACCTATTATCTTAATATATATTAACTTTGTACTTTTTTTCCATCTGTTTTGCATCCCATGCTTTATAACACACCTAGTGAATTTGATTACTTCTATCAGGATATTTGAATTTATAAAAATTTTACAAGAAAAAATATTTCTAACTTTGAAGTTTCTTATTTACTAGAGATAAGTATGCTTAACGTAATTCTATATTTCCAAACTATATTTTTCACAATGATTCATGTTATACAGTACTATATTTGAAACTTGTTAATGGCATCAATCAAACTTACACATAAATTGAAAGCATAATTGAAGCAACTCCCTTGCGTAATGCAGGCTTATACACTAGTGTTGAAAATAGTTGCAGGAATAGATCCGCTTAAGCTAGCATTACGAGCACTAAACTCTTTTAGTCTTCGAAGATTGCCCATCTCCATTGGTATTGAACCTAAAAATAGTCAAAATGAACAAGCAAGACACTTGAATCTTGGACCAAATTTTTTATATTTTTTAAGTGCTAATTAAAAAATGTATTTAAAAACCCACCAAGAATAATAATAATAGCACCAATAATAAATAAAAGCATAAACTAAATAATATAGAATACCAAGATTTTCACCTATGACCAACATTAATGGTTATTGCAAAATTTCCTCTAAATAAACGACATTACTAATATCATCTTTCGAACTAGAATTAGCCATATGGTAAGTTTGGAAAAGTATTACTATGTAGATAATAAAATCAATATCTAAACCGATAAATCTGTAGAGCTTGTTCAGAGTATTAAATAGGTACAAATTTCATCTCTCGGGTTTCAAATTACCAGGGGTTCAAAACTAAAGAAGCTTTTTCCTCTCTCAGAGCTTTCTTCATCTCTTTCTCTGTAATGTGTAGAAGAAAAGGGAGCCATGTATATCTCAAGACTTGGAAAGCATTATGGATTTTGTGGGCTTTCATTACCTTCTAGACCACCTTTCTATTTTACAACCAAATGGGCTGGTTTATTGGCCCAACACTAGGAAAAAAAGATCAAATAATGTATTTAAGAGGGAGGACTAAAAGTAAAGAAATCAACTACACATTATACGTTAGAGGTAAATTAACAATAATTAAACATGAATATTTGTAGAACTCACAAGTACCTTCCAAGTAGTTATATCCGAGATGTAAGGTCTCCAACATTGTCAAGTTCCCGATTTCTCTTGGTATTTTTCCCCTAAATTTGTTCTTGGAGATTGCAAGAAGTTGAAGCTGTGAACATCTCTGTAAACTTGGAGGGATTAGGCCATCTAGGATGTTATGAGATAGATAAAGTCTTTCAAGCTTTGGAAGATTACGGCAAATATCTCCCTGAAGTTCACCCGATAAACTATTGTTGGTTAAGGCAATGACTTTCAAGGATGAGCTATTGAAGAGACTCGATGGGATTGGACCCGTAAGCTGGTTATGTTCCAACTCTAGGAAGTACAAGAAATGAAGATCACCAATTCCCTCAGGAATGCTACCTTCAAGGAAATTCCCTTGTAAAGTTAATTCCTTGAGTTTTGAAACTTTTAGCTGCCAATTCTGAACGGGCAAAGCTTCGAACAATTTGAGATAAAATCTAGCATATTTCCGCAGAAGCTATTGTTTGCAAGAAAAAAACTTTTCAAGATTTGGCAAAGTTTGCATAAAGTACCTGAAAGTCTATTTTTCTCTGCAGAAAAGGCTTGTAGTCTTGAAATGTTAAAAATAGTTACAGGAACAGATCCACCTAAGCCAGCATTACGAGCGTCAAATGTTTCTAGTCTTCGAAGATTGCCCATCTCTATTGGTATTGAACCTAAAAATAGTCAAAATGAATAAAAATGATACTTGAATCTTGGACCAGATTTTTAAAATTTTTTATAATGATCTCCATGTTGGAAAAAAGATATCAATATCAAATTGACAGGACAAATAATATTTCCCAAGTGCTTATTAAAACAAGTATCCACCAAACCAAGAGTAATAATAATAATAATCCCAATAATACATAAATAATACAGAATGCCAAGATTTTCACCAAATCGAGTAAAAATTTCACTACGATCAATAGTAATGGGCAATACAAGACTCCTTCTAAATAAACTAGCCGCAAATTAACAACATTTCCAAACCACAATCAAGCAAACAATGAGTTCAGAATGGTGTTAGTACGCAAAGAAAAAATCAATATTTAAATCGGTGGAAGCGCGGGGAGAATTAAATAGGTACAAATTACCATTCGATCAAGGGTTCAAAACTAAAGAAGATTTCTCGTCTCTCCAAACTCTATCTCTTTGTTTTTCTTCGTCTCTTTCTCTCTCAATGTGTAGAAGAAACGGGAGCCATGTATATCTCAAGTCAAAATACTTGGGAAGTATTTTGGATTTTGTGGGCTTTAAACCAAATGGGCTGTTATAGGCACAACAATAGAAAGAATCTAATAATATACTTAACAGACAGTAGTGAAAGTGGGATAATCCATGACAGATTACAGATTCCAAGCAAATTAATAATAATTAACTATGAATATTTGTAAAACTCATAAATACCTTCCAAGTTGTTATCACCGAGAGCTAAGTTGTCTAGCATTGTTAAGTTCCCGATTGCTCTTGGAATGTTTCCCCTGAATTTGTTATTGGATATTGAAAGAAGTTGAAGCTGTGAACATTTCTGTAAACTTGGAGGGATTGGGCCATCTAGGTTGTTCTGAGATAGATAAAGGCTTTCAAGCTTTGGAAGATTATGGCAAATGTCTCCTGGAAGTTCACCCGACAGACTATTGTTGCTTAAGGCAATGACTTTCAAGGATGAGCTATTGAAGAGACTTGATGGTATTGTACCCGTAAGCTGGTTATGTTCCAACTCTAGGAATGTTAAGGATTGAAGATCACCAATTCTCTCAGGAATGCTTCCTTCAAGGAAATTCTTGTGTAAAGTTAATTCCTGGAGTTTTGAAATGTTGGATATCGAAGACGGTATGCTGCCTGAGAATTCGTTTCTCGAGAGGTACAAGAACTGAAGATTTGTTAAGGAACTGAAAAATGTAGGAACTGCACCACTGAAATTATTGCTAGATAAATCGAGTAATTCTAACCGATGCAACTTGGCAAGCTCTTCAGGCAGATTTCCATCAAAGAAGTTGTTATTGATATCGAGGGAATGGAGAAAAGAGAGATTTCCCAAATGCGGAGGAATCCTCCCGGAGAGGCTCATGCCCGAAATATTCAAGGCAGTCACTCTGCGATGGCGCCGACCGCAATTAACACCAATCCAGCTGCAAACAGAGTCTGCAGACCAGTTCTTTTCCAGGACTTTGCTAGGACCGAAAGAAATATGAGATTTGAATGCAAGAAGAGCAGATTGGTCGGTTCTACGGCTGGCTAAACCACCAGTTATAACCCACTGGAAGAAGAAGAATGAGACACAAAATAAACTGCAAATTCTACTTGAACCCATGGAGACAATGTTCCTAGGAATATGCTGCTGTCTCTGTTAGTTTCATTCTTCTATTTATAGATGTTAGAAATCTACTGAATAAGTTGCTTCTATTAAATACGCCTGACGTTCATATATTTACTGCATGAACACATATTCACCGTCTTGAATGCAATTGCAATTGCATTCTGACTTCTACTCTAAAATTCTGACTTCTGCATGAATACATATTTTAGAGTAGGAATGCTTCCCACCCCTACTCTAAAATAATTGACCACCAATAAAAAAAAAGTCAAGTTTGACTTTTGTAAATGATCCTCGGGTGAATTATGAAACTAATAATCCTCGATTTCTTTTTACCAGTCTGTGTTCACAACACATCAATTTTCACAAGTCTTCGTCGACTGCAACATCAGATGGTGAACGCACAAAGAAGATAACAAATTACCTGGTCACCACCCTCACTAAGGTAGAAGGCCCTCACCACGGCTACCTTCTTCTTTCACTTTTTTCACTTTTTACAACCACTGCCCCTCCTTTTGCAAAAAACTTCCATCTCCTCCGACGATGTCATCATCCATCTCCTTGTCGCTCGTGATTCAATTTCTAAAACCTTTTCTTCAACTCAAATCATCTTTGCTCTGCATTCGTTTCAAAATATAAATTTTTAAATTATTTTTTAAAAAAGATTTAACTTTTTATAAATTATAAAAATATTTTTTATTATCAATATAATTTTACTATTCTATATTATATTAATATAATTAGATAAAAATATTCTTTAGTTTTTTAATCTATGTAAAAAAGAACAAAAAATTTTATATTTTGAAATAAAGTAAATAATATTTAACAAATCAAGATTTTGAAAGTGAAAAACAACTGTCCAATTTAGAAAGGACCAGGGATTTAAAGCCATCTGAATGTTCCCCTTGCATTATTAGAGGGAAATTAATATTAGCCACATGAGGCGTAAACGGAGGGGTGGTATTTGTTGTTAGAAGTGGAAAAAGAAGGTGGCGGCTGTGGTGATGGGATGGTATTATCAGAGAAGTATTATAGTGGTGGAAAATAGTGGTAAAAGGTGGAAGAAGATGGAGGAGAAAAAATGGACCTATAAATCGTAAATTGCATGTATGAGATGCACGTGACAGATACGCCTCATTTGGTCATGATAGCTGTGAGTAGGATTTTTAATTTCAAAACAGAAATTCAAAATTTAAAGAATTTGAGAAAAAATTATGAATGAAGTTGAGACAAAATAAATAATTTTGTAGCTAATTTTACTAATTACTTAATTTAATTTCTCAGTACTATCAAACAAGTTGTTTATATAAGAAATATAATACGAACATTTAAAGTAAATGATACTTTACTCAAATAATAGAATAACTGGATTAATTTGATTCGTCAAACTTAAGCTTTCACTTTTGCAAACAGGGTTCCATGAGGAATTATGAAATTTAAAGTTCTCAATTACCGGTAACATGTTCTTATCTCGAGGAATCTGTGTCAATGCTGCATTTTGGCAAGCCTTCGTTGACGGCAATATCAGATGGAGAACTGGCAGAGAAGATAACAAAAGATCTCCACCAAGCGGTAGCTTTTGTGGAAATAACAAAGCAGATATCAAAATCAGGAACAAGAAATGCTAGTCAAGTCTAGACCATATCGTTACGTTTGCTATATGTGAATCGGACGAAATTGATCTCTTTCTACTCAAAATTCATTTCTATCCAAAATAAAATTAAAATCTTCTTTTTATTTCATCATCTGAAAAGAAATATCAGAACGAAATGAGAATTTTTTTAAATATGCTTAGTAAAATTATTAGTCAATATTAGTTTAGAATGAGATTTATCATACTATAACTTAAATGTAACAATAATAAAATGACTAAATTAATTGTGTCATCTACAAACTTTCACTTGAAAAACTTTCATACTAAAATTTAAAAGTCATCAAACGTTTCTTTTAAATATTGTAAAGCATAATTTATATACACAGTTGAACACCATCATAAAAATAAATCTCATTGTGTATCAAAATTTAAAAACATACTCGCTATCTAAAAATAGCTAGACTTTTATATTCTTTGAATATTTTGAATATTATGAAAAGAGAGAATGATATAATAGTCATTAAGCTTATGTGTTTTTATTTTCAGGTTCTTTCAAAAGATCTTTCCATAACTTTTAGTGTAGAAAGGCTTTTTCACTTCATTTGAAATTAGTTTTCTTGTGAAAAGCCTTTTCTATTTTGGTTTCACAAACCAACCACTGGAATAAAAAAATAAATTAAAAATATCATTGTATTCCATTCTAATGTTATAAACGTGCCGTAAGGGAAAAGATCTTAAGAAAATATGATGGAACAGAATTTTCATTTTTATATTTTAGTTGTGCCATGTTGTTTCATTTTTTTTCTTTTTTCTTTTTTTTTTTTTTGTGGAGAAGGTCATGTTATTTTTTGTTAAACTTAATTTTGAGGTATCTGGTTGGTTCCAAACTCACTTCTTAGTTGATAGTAATTTGAGAGTGATATTGTTAATATAAGCCTATAGATTATCTAGAGATAACTTTATATTACCCATTATTACTGATGATAGTATATTTATTCGAGTAGATTCTCTGATCTTTCCCATCTTAAAATTTTGACGTTAAAAATCATGGAGTCCCATGTTATTTAAGTTGAGCAATTGGTATTAGCATCCCTATTGTTTGGTCGCTAGATGCCTTTTGTCTTTAGTTGACTGCATCAATTGCCCAAGGCTTTCCATGAAAAGTATATTTAGGAAGATTATACTTAATGAATTCAGCTGTAAAAGTAAAACTATTTTGACAATATTCAAGTCAAATAACATGCAGAATATAATAAACAAAGTTTTTTTCCAAAAAAAAATACAAATGATTTCAATTTACAAACTTACTATGAAAAGAGACATAGCAATGTGGATTTTATTTTTAACTTCTATCTAAAAATTCAAGAGTTTTTCACTCCGTAATAGTTTATAAATGTATAAGCAAATCAAATTAAATCATTTTGATAATTTAAGAAAAATATTAGTGATTGACCAAAGATCATTTTTATCTCAATTATAAATTTATATGATCTCACATGTGATAACGAAAAAAGAGAGATAAAAAATTATTAAAAATTATATATTTTTTAAAAAATGTCTTGACCCGTGGACCTAGCATATTCAAATATAGACTGATATAATCTTAGCCCGCAAATAAATGAGCGAGCTCGGTCCACTCTGCTCTGTTTAAGGTTTGGCCAGTGATAAGTCGGAGCGAACTGACCCGTTTGACATCACTATCTTTAATACATCAGTCTAAAGTCCTATTTATAGCGTTCCGGGTATATATCAATAAGAAGAGATAAAGAGTAATCAAAAATAAATTCTATCACTAATTAAAGATGTAATAGAAGTCTACCATCTATTTTTTGGATAGTTAGAGTATCTCTATAGCTTTAATATTGAATTATCTCATTGATATCAGATAATAAATAACCATAATATTAATTTTATAACAAGTGAAACATATTGGATTCATTATATGATGTACTTTAAATATTGTAGCGTGTACTAACCGGCAACAGCAGGATGTTGTAGACCCTGATCCAACTTATAGTCTGGGACTAAGCCAACTACTTGACTTTTATGTGTTTCTTTCAAAAGAGAAAAAAAAGAAATAAATAAAGACACGTGATTCCCTTCCCTACGGTAAAAGTGACAAAGATACTTTATCTGGTGTTTCTTTTTTAAGATTGAGATTGGATAAACTTTATTTGAATAATATTTTATTACGAAATTTAACGTAAATTATTTACTTTAAGTCTTATGTCTTATTTTATAAATAATTCTTTTTATAAAATTTAAAATAAAATATTTTAAATCAAAATAAAACAAGACTGGCTTAGGTTGTCTCGGATTGACAATTGTAGCCATGGCTATGTTAGTGGTCACATGAAGATTGGCCACCATGATATTGGATTGGTCATGATATTAGTTGAGGCTTGAATTTAGGCCTTTTGTTTCAACAGCACTACTTCTATGTTTACCGTTCGTCCCTAACTCCCAGTCCTCATCCCAGTGGCCATAGTTCTTGACCATATTGCTAATTGATTGTCTATAAAGAGCCATGTACAGTAAATTTAGGAGAGGTAAGAGTGAAGAAAGTTTGAGTGCTATTGGGTGTAACTGGGTCTGTAGGATTGTGAGTGCTTATCTTGTAATCTTCTTCCATTTAGTAAAGTTCCTTTTTCTCTTTGTTTGTGAACTCTTATTATGAAGAATTTATGTAAATGGCATATTTTGTCAAGTCTTAGTTGACTGTAACATCAAAGGCTAGAAGTGTCTCCTACGGCTACGGCATGCCGTAGAAGAAACATCAAAATATCTCCACAAATTTCCAACTTAGCAACAATGGCGTTGGAATTTTTTGAAAATAATATATCATATATCAAAATTGGAAACGACGAAGGCAAGTCCACAGGGGGAATGGCGAATATGACAGTCGGTCGTCGTTTCCGAATAGAATATATGCTATAATGCCCGAATTCTACTCTCTTAACTTTTAAAATTAAGAATGTTAAAGAAGTTAATAGTTGAATCAATGTACAAGTGGAGCTTATTTTTAAAAATTAAAAAGTGTTATGAAATTAATATTGTGTATGTCCATTATCTAATATCAAAAAAGTAATTCAATATCAGAGTTATAAAGATACTCTAACTATCCAGAAGATAGATGTGAGAGTTCTATCATATCTTTTATTAGTGAAATGATTTGTCTTCTGATTACCATCTACCTCTTCTTATTGAGATGTACCCCTGGACCCTATAAAAAGGGCTTTAGACTGATGTATTGGACACATTTATTCATTGATTGCTTTACTCTCAGAGAATCAATAAAGCTCTTATCTTCTTTCTCTCTATTTTCTCTCTATAGTTTTTCCTATTCTCTATATTATAGTCTCTTTATTAAGTTCTCTATATTAATATTATGATTTTGTTGTGCCGACGACGAATGCGCGCCAACAAATTCATAACACGTTATCAGCACGAGTCTATGCCAACAAAGTTGAGAGCTTAATCAAGAGAAAAAAAGAGGTATTTTTTCTACGTTTGAATTCTCATGACAAACCTTTCAAAACTCGTTTTTTTTCTCTTGATATTTATAGAACGAACTATATGTCATATACACTAGATGCTCAAATTTATTGAGATGTAATGGGTCTGGCAGACACCATTGTTGAAAATAATGCATCATCATCTCAAAATCGTATAAAAGTCATGATTTTTCTCTGCTATAATTTCTATAGAGATCTAAAGGCGGAGTATCTTACCATGAAAGATCCACTTATTTTATGAAATGATCAAAAAGAAAGATTTGGCCAACAGAAGATGGTCATTCTACCAAAAATACAGTTTACTTTAAATCTGTGAGTAAATGCATTAGAATTAATAGTTATGGCCCTGGAAGAGGTCGTAATCATGCTCGAAGCCGTGACATAGACACGAATATGGTAAGAATAATCTATATAATCATGACGATCATAATATATATGCATCTAGATATATTGGATCATGAAGACACCATTTAAGAAATACAAAGCATCAAGGCCACTTGATTACTAGCAAACTGTGAATGAAACATACAATCATCAGAAGATGATTGTTATATAAATGCTAGTTATGATTTGTTATAAGTATGCCTACAAGATTTTATGTCTATCAGTATAAAAGATTTTTCTTTTCTCATATCTCTAACATGCTCCTGAAGTAGCAATATCGAGAAGAAGTTTTGCAGAAATATTTTAAATTTATATTTTCCGATACTGAATGAGTCATTAATAAAATATTTTGATGCTTGACCAAATATTTTTATGACATTCCTTGAAGTGAATGACATTATTAATTATAATATATTTATGTATGAAATTTTGGTCGCAACTAGCAGAAATACACTTTGTTCTTATACTATATGAATGACTCATTAAATTCCCAGTGAATAGATACTCACCAGGAGTGAGAAAATAATGAGAATGAAAAAGGGAAAGTAAGAATTCTAACATGTTATTGATGTAATATAAAAATTTGTCACGTACCTGTAGTACGTCAAACATGTTATGAATCTTTATTAATTATTGATATTACTTTACTTCCCTGAATTATGCTACTGATAGTAATGATTCTTGTGTCGATAATATTGATATGACACATGTGAATGTATCCAATTCTTTTGAATATCCAAAAAGAGTTTTATAGCATTTTGAATATCAATCAAAATTTTGAATTATCAAATTGCTACTTTTCTGTTTTATCATCTTGTGATTGTTATTGAAAAGTTTTCATACTATATACTTATATTTTAGTATTTTTAAATTATTTTAGTTTGTTTTGGATCAAGAATGTGAAGATACAATTTATCTAAATAATATTTTTTATTTATTTGGACAAAATTTAAAATATAAATAGTAATACAAAGTTTCAGAAGAACTAGTTGATCAATAACTCTAGAAGAGTTAATTGATTAAAAGCTCCAGAAGAGTTACATGATCTTCACCTAATGATCAATTGTTGTAATGAATCATTCTCCATATAGTTTCGTAAAACTTTTGAACATTGATTATATTATCAGTATATCGAGACATTGGATGAATGAACTTTTGAGGCATATGCAATACCATTATGACAAAAATATATATGTCAATTATAGATACCACTATTCATCTCTCCTGATTTATATTGCATAAAATTATGAATTTGAGATGCAATATTGAGTAAATTTGAAGTTTACTGATAAATAATTTATTAGTTGGCATGACCGGTTGGACCATCCCAGATTATTAAAATACGAAGAATGATTATGAATTTATTATGGAACCGGAAGTTTTCTAATATGATGAATTTATAAGTGCTGCTTGTTTTATTTAAAAGTTATAGTATCACTTAGGGTTGAATGTGTTATTTTGGGATGAATTGGAGAAATTATTAGTTGATGCATCAACAAATAGTCATATGTATATTCTTACTTTTGCAACCTGCAGTTTGCACAATTTATTGATAATGAGCTTATATTTTAACATTCTCCCAAAGACATAATTTGTCCTAATAATATTGGTTGTATTGAGATAAATATTGAACATCCTACAGAATGTTCATAACTATTAGCACTTATTTTGTATTTTGCCAACACATTTTGATTCTCCTCATAGTAGTTGGTTTGTGGTCAAAACCAAATATGTCTCATCTTAAATTTAGAGATACATTATGTTGCTCCACCACAAAGGTAATGAGATAGGTTCTCAAAGAGATTATTAAATATGTTGGGAGAAAATCTCAAGGGAGGGATTCATATTTTGAATATGTTGCCCCAACATAAAGAGGAGAAAGAATGGGGCTGGATAAATATATAAGTATGTGTCTCATCTTAATCTTGTATTTTGATCCTCATAGAAGATACCTTGAACCAGAAGTTCAAAGGATAATTTATATAGCCAGATATATTAATTGACCAACATCCAACAAAGAATGCTCCGATTATATTTGATATCCCTGAAGCATAATCTACCACTATAAATAAATTTGAGTCACAATTGAAACGTGGTAGATAAGTCAGTTCCAAGAATACAAACTCCTCAATTGAGCAAAGACTTAAGATGGTCATATATATTAAGTCGAGGAGATTTAAATTCCAGCAGAATTTGTTCCCCAAACATAATTGATATATTATTTCCAGAAGAAATTCAGGTACCTGAAAAGTTTGACAAATGATGAGATCTCAATATGATTGGGAAATACTGGAACTAACGAATATATGATGTCAATGATATTAATGCGCATAATATATTGATTCAGATTGAGGATTTCTAAATCGATGTCTACAGATTCGAAATGATAAAGTTCGCTTGAGAAATATGAAAAGTTTGAACTATTCACAAGTACACTTGAAGCGTACATATATTCCCAGCAAGAATTATACACCTGAAGTGTAATCTCAAAGAGATAGCAATTAATATTTGCTTATAAAATTTGAACTACGAAAGTGAATATTTGCCATGAGTTATGGTGTTTGATTATTCGTAAAACCTGGCATTGATAACGAAGAAATATATTTCTAATGGTGGATATAATAGTGCATGATAATACTTAATATGTGTTTATCTTTATTATCATTTGATAATAGTACTTATATTTGAAGTCCCTGATGGACTAGATATGCTTGAAGCATATAATTGTTCCTGTAGAACATAATGAGATTATCTTAGTGAATGATCGAGTATGTCCATATATGTAGAAATGATATACTTAGTTGTAATTGCTATCAAAATATATCCTCATTGTACAATCTATTGATTGGCCTAGTGTTTCCCACATTAGGGGAAGAAAATCATCAATTAAAAGTGGATATCATTTATGACTTTCATTATCTTGATCTGTGCACAAGCATTAATGAACTGAAAGTTCAAAATATTATTTATTTGCTTAAAATTGCGTATTGATTGTTTATCTGACTCCTGTAGAGTTAGTCAATATAATATTCTACTTATAAATATTATTATTTGCATATATGTCCCAGCAGGACAAATATATGAATTCTATAGTCATATAATTTTGATACACGCCTGAAGCGTGATTGATCTCTTGATTTTGATTTTGAAAATAAAAATCTTTAAAAGAGAAAAGGATTTGATGATCAAGATATTTTTCCTGAAGAATTTAGAGGAGCAAGTATTGTGATCAATATTTTGAAAAGTCAACATTTTGTTTTGATTGAACATCCTGAAGATGTATCATATAGACATAACATATCAATAGTCATGGGTTATTATAATGAGATCCTTTATATCTATTAAAGGACAGTGAAGAACTATTTGGTCTTGAAGTACCATAATTCTGCAATTGAGTGCATAAATACACTTGCTCGCGTGCAAGTAGATATATATTCTAGTTCTTCTCTACCCAATGAATTTTGAGATAGCATTAAGCTTGCTTTTTGATATCTCCTTAAGATAGTTTATCTCGAATATTGAGAAAATTCAACTCCTTTTGAGATGGATATTCAAGGTATAAGTTACATATATGATCCACATAAACCATGCATTTATAGGCATGTGTTGATTATAACAACCACATCTTCAACTCATGTTGAAGAAATAAAAATTTATGATGTTGGTTGATAATATATGTGATCATAATTAATGTATTAGAGATAAATTTATATCATCTAAGAAGGAATTCCAACTATATTGTTGGATGATAATAAAGTTTGAAATATATCTAAGGAGATACGATAAAGTATATTTTTACTCACGAGCTCCAGAAGAGATGTGATATTGATGTGTAATGAATTTGATCATTTGATAAATATATTCACTAAGACCTTACCAATTGCAACATTTGATTGAAAAGCATTGGTTAAGAAATCTCAAAAGATTATCTCATCAGGGGGAGTAAATATGGCATAAATAGTAGTGTACTCTTTTTCCTTCACTAGAGTCTTTGTCACTGGTTTTTTTTATCTAGTAAGGTTTTAACGAGGCATACTCTTATGCAATGGACATCCAAGGGGGTGTGTGATGAAATTAATATTGTGGATGTGCATTATCTAATATCAAAGAAGTAATCCAATATCAGAGTTATAAAGATACTCCAACTATCCAAAAGATAAATGTGAGAGTTCTATCATATCTTTTATTAGTGATAGGATTTGTCTTCTGATTACCCTCTACCTCTTCTTATTGAGATGTACCCCTGGACCCTATAAATAGGGCTTTAGACTGATGTATTGGACACACTTATTCATTGATTGCTTTACTCTCAGAGAATCAATAAAGCCCTTCTCTTCTTTATCTCTATTTTCTCTCTATAGTTTTTCCTATTCTCTATATTATAGTCTCTTTATTAAGTTCTCTATATTAATATTACGATTTCGTTGTGCCGACGACAATTGCGCGCCAACAAATTTATAACAAAAAGTTATTAGTATTAATTTATATAAAAATATTATTATTTTAAGAAAATAGATATTTTATTCTTGATATTTTTTAAAAAATATGAATATTTAATTTTGATGGAGTGAATATAACCTAAGTAGCCAAGCAGAGAAGAAATGTAGAAGAACACAAGCAAAAGAAACAAATAACAAGAACTAATGACGAAAGTATATACAAATATAACCAAAGTAACTAGAAAATTAGCCTAACTGAAGACTAAACCGCCGATGGACTTGTTCAATGGTAGGACGGTCCCATGGGGACTTCTGCCTCCCCCAACTCAAAATAAAGAAGAAGAATGTTTTAGTAAGAAAAGCGTCCATTGGTAATTAGTGAAGAACCTGAATCCTTGATGCTCAAAAACTTTCCTTGAAGCCCTCTTGATTTAATACAAGGGTAAGAGAATAGAAAGACATATATTTTGTTGGGCCAGTTGACCGGCCCATTTGGTTGGTAAATAAAAGAAAGCCCACAAGTTGTTAAAACCCACAAAATCCAAATATTTCTTCTCATCGGATTAGGGACAGAAAGAGTGAGCTTTGAGAAAGAACAATGCTGAACCCTTGATCGGCTCGTGATTCGAAACCTGATAGAGATGAAATTTGTACCTTTATAATCCTCATAATATGCTCTGCACATCAACTAGTTCAGATTTTGATCTTTCACGTCTTGGTTTTGGTTTCTTGTGCTACTTTTGTTCTGCATTTATTCATTGTTAGTGTTGGTATCATTATTGATCTGGTTTGTTTGGTGTCTTTAGTTGACTGCTTCAATAGCCCAACGCTTTCCCATATAACTACTTTTTCAGTTTTTAAAAAGCATCAATCGTCCTTCACTTAGTCACACTGGTGGTAAGACCAGCGGGATGTTTGCCTATTTGTGCGTGATATACTAATAAACAGAATAATTATTTTAAAACTAATTAATAATTAATATTACTCTTAAACATTTAGACTTTCTTTACCGTATTAAATGTGGATACGATACATCTCAAAATTTACATCTTTTGCTAAATAATTTTTTATGAAAAACCAGTAATGAAATCTTTCTTTTGCAAACTTCATATGCCGTAATATTCAAATAAATAGTGAAAGAAATAACATATATTGGTTGGAGATTCCTTATCCACCAACCAAACATGGGATATATTAAAACGTAAGTTATCAGTGAAGGAAAATGAGTAATCAGCAGACAACATACTGCTTTTATTTTTATTGAGATATTTAAATGTAAATCCACTTTGATTCCCCTAAACCTTCCCATGTATAAATAAATATTTTGCTTTTCCAAGTTTAAGAACTTCATTGAATTATAAAGAGAAAGGTAGTAAACAAAAAAAATTAAAATTCATATAAGATAATGCTTTCGTCATTGATCTAAAACTTTAATTTTTTTTTAAAATTAGATTCTTCATCCTTCTCCGAGAAGACATGGATGTATGAGAAATTACTATGAAGTAATTTTGAAGTTCTTTTTATGCTTTGTACTCTTGTGTTCAAAATTTACTTTTGATGTAATTTTGCCTTTTTGTTGTTAATATATGTAACTTTACAAAGTTAATGACATAAATTTATGTAATTGATAAAAAGAAGAGAAATTGGTAAAAACAGTCCCATAACTATTTAATTTATCTTAACATAGTTCTAAATCTTTTATTTCAAACTTTTTTAGTCCTAAATCTATTTTGTTCCTAAATTAAAGTCCTCACCGCCACTTTGGTGGCGGAATCCGGCGAACCCGTTCATGTGCATCTCACGTGTGCAAATATGAAGGGCAAATTAGTCAATTCACAATTCTTTTCATCTCCTCCAATCTTCTTCCCACCATTTCCGACCACCCATTCTTTTCACGTGTGCCTCTCTGTCCTTTATACAGTCCCATTGTTTCACACTCACTCTGTCCTTTATTCATCCGTTTCCAATTGACATTGTAAGGTTGCGAAGAAAATTGTTTTTGTAAATATCTCTTTAAGTTGAGGAAAAATTGACATTGTTCAGCCCAGTTGAGGAAATATCTCTTTAAGTTGATAAAGCTTTTGTAGCATTTTCTTGCCGGCGAAGGAGTCACAAAGTTTATACACTGTTGTGATTTGCCGTCTATATAGTTAAAGAGGAGATGGACTCTAGCTCAGAGAAATTGTCACCATTCGAATTGATGAGCGCGATCTTGAAGGGAGCTAAATTGGATGGGTCTAATTCCTCAGAGTCTGGTGGAGTGGTGTCGCCGGCAGTTGTGGCGATGTTGATGGAGAATGAGTTTGTGATGATTTTGACTACTTCATTGGCGGTATTGCTCGGATGTGTCGTAGTCTTGATATGGCAGCGGTCGTCCGGATGGGCTAAAAAGGTTGTGGAGCCTCCGAAGTCCCTGGTGCCTAAGGTTGTTGTGGAGCCGGAGGATGTTGATGAAGGGAAGAAGAAATTTACCGTCTTTTGTGCGGTCTAAAGTAGTGGCTCGAAATGCTTCCTTTTCTTCTGGGTTTCGCTTCCTGATTAATGGAAATTGTTGATCTTTTCTTTTTAGGCTCTAGTCGAGGAAGCCAAAGGACAGAGAAGGCCGTCGTGGAACATCTTCTACGGCAGAAGCAGAATTAGATCATTAGCCGTAGAAGATGATCTAATGGTGGGAAAGACTTCAAGGGTGGTCGGAAATGGTGGGAAGAAGATTGGAGGAGATGAAAAGAATTGTGAATTGACTAATTTGCCCTTAATATTTGCACACGTGAGATGCACATGTGCGGGTTCGCCGGATTCCGGTGAGGACTTTAATTTAGGAACAAAATAGATTTAGGACTAAAAAAATTGAAATAAAAAATTTAAGACTATGTTAAGATAAATTAAATAGTTACGGGATTGTTTTTGCCAATTTCTCTAAAAAGAACTATAATACAGTTAAATATTAATAACACTAAAAATAGAAGAAAAAAATTTGATCTAAATTAAATATTTATAGTATCAGGAGTATGCAGAATACGCGTCACAATTTAATGGAACTCCTTTCAAAATTCTTAACCACTATGCTGCATGCCACAAATGCTGCAAATCATAGAAAATCCAACAGAATCCAATTCACCGTTTGCTCAAGCTTTCCTCGTTTTCTAATGCCAAATTTTTGCAAAACCTTAACCTAAAATCCTTTTTTCTCTTCATCCTTTTCTAAATTATACAAAAATTCTCTATGAGATTGAAGGATTTTATATAACTATTGCATCGAAATTCTTTTCATGGGCTTCTTGTTTCTTCAGAACTATAAGAATTTTGCAATTTCGTAAATTAATTGTTCCTAGAAGAAGTAAAAATTGAAAAGGAAACTGCAACACTGTGTCAGAGAGAAAAAGGTAAAAGGAGAATACAAAGTTCACCTGGTGCAATGTATCCAGTTGTGGCAAGGGTTTTGGTTTGTGTAATGCTGTCTTTTGCTCCTAATAATTTGGCAATCCCAAAATCACTGACATGCGCTACCATATCTTCATCCAGCAAAACATTGCTTGGCTTCAAATCACAATGCACTACAGACATGGAGTAACCATTGTGGAGATAGTCAATAGTACTTGCTACATCTATCAGTATATCTAGCCTCCGCAAGATGTCTAGGAAATAATTGTGAGAGTATAACCATTTCTCCAGACTCCCATTAGGCACGTATTCCAGTACTATCGCTTTAAAGTCTGCGGTGGAGCAACTAGTTATGACTTTGGCCAGATTTCTATGTTGAAGATTGTTTAGCACATCACATTCTCTATCGAAGCTCTTCAAAGCTCCAGCTGCATTCAAATTGAATACCTTGACTGCTGCATGGCTACCGTTACTGAATATATCAAAAAAATAAAGCAAAGTGACTGGAAGAAACTCTTGTATTTCACACATTTACTATCTGTAAGTGTTACAATATATAACCAAAACAAAAGAGAAAATTTAGGAGTTGTGCGGCTACTCTACGGCTACTCCTACTTTAGGGTTTACAACACAGGAAGTAAAAATACAAAAAAGTACACATTACACATAAGGAAAACATATCCTAAGGTGATCCCGTAATGTCACTTTTGTCTACAATTTTAACACCCCCCTCCTCGCAAGCCAGACGGTGGATAAATACTAGTAAGACCAAGACAGTCTACCAAGAAAGCAAATCGTGAAGAATGCAAAGCTTTGGTCAAGATGTCAGCAGCCTGAGAATGGGAAGGAATAGGCAGTGGTTTCACGAGATGGCTTGACCCTTTTCGCGAACAAGATGACAGTCAATTTCAAGATGTTCTGTACATTCATGAAAGACAAGATTGGCTGCGATATGAAGGGCACTATCATTATCACAAAAAAGAGGGATGGCTTGGTGTTGAGGAGCATGAAGATCTTGTAAAAGATATAATAACCAAATAATTTCACAAGTAGCGGAAGCCATAGCACAATATTCAGCTTTAGAAGAACGTATGGACACAGTAGGTTGTTTCTTGGACTTCCATGAAATCAAGGAAGATCCCAAAAACATGCAATATCCGGTGACAGACCTTCGTGTATCAGGACAACCAGCCCAATCAGAATCAGAATAAGCTGACAAGGATAAAGATGTCTGAGAAGAAAAGTGAAGACCCAGAGCAGGTGTACCCTTTAAATAGCGAAGAATACGATGACAAGCTCGTAAATGTAAGATAGTTGGCTTGTCCAAAAATTGGCTTAAGCACTGGACATCAAAACTAATCTCTAGTCTGGTATGAGTAAGAAATAACAACTTGCAAATTAATCGACGGAAACCAATGGTATCAGTTAACAGCTCAGAATCACCAGCCGAAGGAGAATAAGCAACGTCCAAGGGAGTAGGTGCAGGTTTGCTTCCAAGAAAACCTGCTTCCTCAAGTAATTTAAGTGTGTACTTGCACTGACAGAGATTAATGCCAGTAGAGGAACGACTTGCTTCCAAGCCAAGGAAGTATTTCAACTTACCAGGATCCTTAATGCGAAAAGAATGATGAAGAAATGACTTGAAAGATTGAATAGCACACATATCATCACCTGCAATTATAAGATCATCAACATAGATTAAAGCTGCCATGAATGACGAAGGGGATTTCCGAAGATATAAGCTCCGGTCACTATGAGCAGGAGAAAAACCCTGAGAAATAAGAGCTTGAGTAAGCTTATGATGCCATTGTCCACTAGCTTGCTTTAAACCATAAAGAGACTTGTTCAATCGACAGACAAAACCCGAAGGACAAGGATATCCTAACGGAGGTTGCATGAAGACTTCTTCATCAAGATCGCCATGGAGAAATGCATTATTGACATCCAATTGCTCTAAATATAATCCACGGACAGTAGCAACAACAATAAGTGTTCATATTGTGGTATTTTTGCAACAGGTGAAAATGTTTCTACATAATCAAGGCATTCCTGTTGAGTGTACCCTTTTGCAACAAGCCGTGTTTTATAACGTTCAACAGAACCATCAGCCTTATATTTAATCCGAAAAACCCATTTACAACTAATGGGTTTCTTGCCTTTAGGGAGAGGAACCAAACGCCAAGTATCATTATCAGCAAGAGCCGTAAGTTCCTGCTGTATAGCATCTCTCCATTGTGCCTGCAAAACAACATCATGTTAGGAACTAGGTTCCTCAGTAGTCAACACATTTAATGCAAAGGATTTATGTTGGGATGACAAGAGATTATAACCAATGAATTTAGATAGAGAATGGGGTGTAGAAACAGAATGAGAAGGAGTGGAATCGTGAAGCATATTACAAGCATATTCTTGAAGATATGAAGGTTGCTGCCTAATTCGTGTGGAACGCCTGGGGATGCTTTGAGAGGAGGATCCTTGAACTGAAGTGGAAGGAGGAGATTGAGAAGAATATTGTTCAGTATGACTATCATGATTAGAAGAATAAAGCATTCTAGAATCATTTGGTGATGGTATGGTGGATGGAGACGGAAATATAGGAAAAGAGTCTTCTTCAAGATCTGTAATCGGTAAAGGAATAGAATTATCAAGAGGATTGGAAGTGGAATGATCAGTTGTACCAATAGAAAATGAATTAAAAAATGGGAATACATTTTCATAGAAAAGAACATTTCGAGAAGTTAATATTTGCCGAGTTTGAATATCAAGAAGTAAATAGCCTTTAGTACTAGATGGATATCCTATAAAGACACATTTTCGGCTTTGAGGATCAAATTTAGAACATCCTTGGGTGTTGGTAGAAGCATATACCAGACAGCCAAAAACTCTAAGGGATTTAAAAGGAGGAATTTTGGTATATAGAATTTGAGAGGGAGTTTTATTTTGTAACAAGGGAGTAGGAGTAATGTTAATGAGAAGGACAGCTTGTTGAATGCAGTAGTCCCAGTATGCTAAAGGAAGAGAAGATTGAAATTTTAGGGTGCAAGCAACATTTAAAATATGTTGATGTTTGCGCTCAACCACCCCATTTTGTTGAGGTGTTTCAACACAAGTTCGTTGATGAATAATGCCCTTTGAATTATAAAATTCAGGCATGATAAACTCTATACCATTATCAAAACGAATAATTTTGATAGTCTTGTGAAATTGGGTTTGGACAAATGTAGAGAAAGTTTGTAAAAATTCACGTGTTTGGGACTTTTGCTTCATTAAGAAAACCGAAGTGTATCGAGAGAAATCGTCCATAATGGTAAGAAAATAACTATAACCATGAACACTTTGAATTTTACTCGGTCCCCAAATATCAACATGTATCAAATTAAAACAAGAAGAAGTAGGGTGTTCATGTAAAGGAAAAGAAGCACATTTTTGCTTTGCTAAAGGGCATATTGAACAAAGTGGAGAATCAACAATATTAATTGAAGAGTCTATATCATGCAAAAGCTTTAGTCTAGAATTAGAAATATGACCGAGTCTGTAGTGCCACAGCAGATCTTTATGAAAGTGCTCAAGAGTACTATGAGAAATAGAAGCTGCAATAGATGGCAAGGAATGAGAAGAAGTGTTGGCAGATTGGAGGAAGTAAAGTCCATGATTTTCCCTAGCCAATCCAATCATTGTCCATGTCGCTAAATCCTGAAAAAAACAGAGACCAGTTTGGAATATTGCACAAATATTTGATTGCTTGAATAATTGGCTCAATGATAGTAAATTAAAACAAAAAGATGGAATATAGAAGATATCATGTAAGATTAAGGATGATGTTACCCGCACATTTCCTTTCTTTGTAACTGGAAATAATGAACCATTAGGAAGACGAATGGTGTGATTAGAATGGGATAAAGTGCAGAAAAAACTGATAAGGAACATGCTATATGATTTGAAGCACCTGAATCCACAATCCAAGGCAGTAAAGGTGTGTTTAAAGAGATACATGTGTTCTTACCAGATTTTCCAACAGAATTTGCAGTGAAGGCTAAGGCATGATGATTAGTAGCTGGGGCCGAAGAAGTATCAGCCATAGATGCAGGAACAAAAGGCTTAAGACCTTGTACCAAATTCATCAATTGGTTATATTGCTCATGAATAATGAGAGGAGCAGGACTTGAAACACCACGATTTTCGTCTACTGAAACTTGGTTGATGCTTGTAGATGATGAATCTTTTCCTTTGGGAGGATACCCATGTTTCTTATAACATTTCTCATGGGTATGACCGGTTTTTCCGCAGAAAGTACAAACAACAGTTCGTTTCGGAGAAAAATTCCCAGACCTTTTGATTTGAACAGCATTAGCATGCACTGAGTTTGTCTGTAAAACAGGTAAAGTGCTACTATTCATGGGTGAACCCAACAAAGATGGTTCACCAGAAATCACTGAAGAGGATGATTGAAGTTGCCGTTCATGCTGAATAATCATACTGAAAATTTACTTAATTGAGGGAAAAGGATTCATTAGAAAATTTTGAGATCTAAGATGAGAGAAATTTTCATTCAATCGCATCAAAAACCTAATAGAATGATCCGACTCCATATAACCCCGCATAGTTCGATATCCACCGCAAGAACATTGTACATCACAGATACAATGAGGAATAGGACGCAAAATACTAATTTCATCCCAAAGAATCTTTAGATTAGTATAATAGTCTGTGACAGCGAGAGTACCTTGTTTGATGGAGTGAAATTCTTGCAATAGATTTGAGAGTCGCACTTGATCTCCTTTTGCATATCGACTCTGTAGATCTTCCCAAACCTCCGAGGATGATTCCATAAACATAATACTTTGAGAAATTGGTTTCTCCACTTAGTTTACAATCCATGACAAGATGGTACTATTACACTATTTCCATCTGCTTAGAAGGGGATTGTCCATTCTTGGACGAGGGAGACTACCATCAACAAAACCCATTTTGTTCTTGGATTCTAATGCCATCCGCATGGCCCTAGACCAAGAAAGGTAATTGTTTGATGCTAACGGCACAGTGACAAGAGACATTGAAGGATTCTCATTATGAGACACAAAATAAGGATTCGAAGAAGTATTATCCTCCTTCGCCATTGCACGAGAAAAAAAAAACTAAGTAATAGAACACACCCTAGAAGAATTTATTCTAGGAGAAAATTAAGCTTTTAAGGAATAATGATGATTATTAATATTCAAATACATATGTAATTATAATAAAAAGTAAAAAATATAAAAGTTTGAAAAGAAAAATAAAAGACATTATTATTTTATTAATAATCAAATGAATACAAGAGTTATATTGAATAAAAATTTCAATACAAATATATAACTTTTTAAAACTCTAGCACGTGCTTTGGAATAGTAATTGATACAAGTACAAACTAAATAACACAAGATACCAAGATTTTCACCTAGGTCAATAAAACTTCGGCATGATCAATAGTAACAGGCAATACAATCTTCCCACTGAATAAAATAAAGGCACATTAACAACATCACAGATATTATCTTCCAAACCACAATCAACCAAGAAGTGGGTTTAGAAAGGCGTTATGAAATAAAGAACAAAATTAATATCAAAACCGGTAGATGTGTGGAACTTGAGAAGGAACAAATTACCATTCGATCAACTATTCAAAACTAAAGGTGCTTTCTCCTCTATCTGAACTCTCTCTCTTTGTTTTTCTTTGTCTCTTTCTCTTTTAGGCTTAACAAAGGATTTGCTACGGAAAAAATTTAAAATTTAAAAAACTTATTCTTAATATTTAAATAATTTTTCCGTCACTAATTATCAACAGATTAGCGACGAAAAAATTGAGAATTTAAAAATTATTTTTAATATTTAAATAATTTTTTCGTCGTTAATCTGTCGGTAATTAGTAACGCATTAGCAACGTAACTAATTCAGAATTTAAAAAATTTATTTTTAATATTTAAATTATATTTCGTAGTTAATCCATCGCTAATTAGCAGCGGATTAGCGATGGAACTAATTTAGAATTTTAAAAAATATTTTTAATATTTAAATAAAATTTTCGTCGCTAATTTATCGTTAATCTATTGAATAAGTGTAGCTTATCCTATCTATTGCAAAAGAAATTTATCAAAAAAAGGTATAAATCCTTATGCATTTTGTAAATGCAACATTATTTTTTAATTTTTTAAAAAATATTTATGTCATGAATTCACACATTTAGAAAATACGACGAAAAATAAAAATGTTACATTTGTTAAACGTGTAAAGTCCATTTTATGAGAAGTTTCTCAAAATTGGGCTACACAGGTAAAAAAAAAAAAAAACCCAACCACAGCAACCTTCTTCTATCACTTTTTCCCTCCGTTTCAACTCGAATCATCTTTGCTCTCATATACTCCTTGGTTGTAAAATATAAGGTCTTCTAACTTTTTTATAAAATATTTAATTTTTTACAAATTACAAGAAATATTTTTGTTAAATTTATGTTTACTATAAATAAATTTTTTAAATTTTCTATTATATTAGTAGAATTAATTAAGATTATAATAAAAATACTCTTTATTTTCTTCTTTTTTATTTTATATAAAAAGAAACAAAAATATCTTATATTTTAAAATAAATAAAGTAACATTTATCAAATCAAGATTTTTAAAGAGAAAATAGTCACTATCGAGTTCAGAAAGTATCAGGGATTTAAAGCCCTCTGAATGTTCCCCCTGAATTATTCGTGGCAAATGAATATTTGCCATATGAGGCGTAAAGGGAGGGATAATTGTTGTTAACAGTGGCAAAAGAAGGTGGCATTGGTGGTGGTTATATGAGAGAAGTGGCATGGTGGTGGAAAGGCAGAATTGCGTTGCTTGGTTAAAAGATTGAGACTAAAGCTTTTCAAAGAAAATTCAAAATTTTAAGCTATTCTATGTAAAAAAAATATAAATTTTAATAAAAGGAATTTTGAAAAGTTTAATAAATTGGTCTACATGATAAAATAGAGATGAAATTTTAATAAGAATAGGAACTAAATTCATCTTTATTGCATCTCTCATAAAAAATAAGCACATGCAACAGCATGCAAGAAATGCATGGAAAACCACACACATTGCAATAACTTAGTTGGTATAAACATTGTTTACCAAGTAAAAGTTTTGAATTTAATATACAACCAAAAGTTGCCAACATAAAGGAATTTAGGAGTTATTTGCTGTCGATTGGTATGCCCTATAGCGCAGGAAATATATTATACAATTTATGTAGTATACTAATAATGTAAATAGTAAACAAGTGTATCAGTATATATGATGTATCAACGGGTCATGACCTGGTATGTTTCTTTCAAAATGAAAAAGAAGAAATAAATAAAGACCTGGCTATTACGTGATTCCCTTCGCTACGGGTAAAAGTGACAAGGATTTACACGATTCCCTTCGCTACGGGTACAAGTGACAAGGACACTTTGAGAACTGTTGTTTTTAGTCTAAGTGGATGGCTTTACATTAGTGCACGGGTGCTTGATTTTTTGGATCTAAACGGTAACTTTGTTAAAGAATTTAAAAGCATTTACTTTAATATCTTATTTTAATTATGATAATATTTTAATTAGGATAATAAAATAATAAAAATATGGAAAATTATCAATTATTTCCAAGAAGGAAATTACCCTATTTGATTTGTGAGATTTTACAATGGAAATTCACAAAAGTAAATAATACATTAAGATTTTTAAAATAAAAAATTTGTCTCTAAAAATTAAAAATTATTTTTTAAAAAATTTAAAAAATAATTTGAACAGTTAATAATTTAATAACTTTTAACTAGCAATCAACTTCTAATTTAGTAATTTGAATATCTCATTTTGATTGTGATGATATTTTGATTAGGACAATAGAATACTAAAAATATATCTATTAACACTAGAAAAAGACATGTATTTTGTTGGCCAATGAAGAGCCCACAATGCCCACAAGTTTATACGTAATTTGAATGGAGATTTTATAAATTATTTTTTTAGTCTTACCTTTTCTTTTAACTACTACTATTACAATCTTCAAAGAGATTCTTTAGTCTGTTTTATGGTTAGAGAAGAAAATATAAATCTTTGAATTGTACAAATTTTAGAAAATCTTTAATTTGCTAAGTGAATGTTAGACGACAAAGGGAGTAAATAGAATCTAATATGCTTTTACTAAGTTTGCAAAAATGGCCAACAAGTCAGAGAATAACAAAGGTGATGTAATTTTATTTACTTTTAGTTTCAAATTTATTAGTAAATTTTGTTAGTGGTTGTTACTTTCAAGTTTGCCCATAATTAGGCCGGTCAAATGAGTTATATGAGCTAGGCCTAGCGAGCTCGACCTAATTCATGCGAAGTTCGAGTCTAAGCTCGGTTCGGACGCACTCATTAATGTTGAGTCCAAGCTTGTGCTTGGCCCACAATAATCTTTTCTATTTTTTTATTAATTGAAATAATCTTTCCTATGAATGAGAATTTTATCCATAATTATAAATTGAAAATTTTGCAATTAAATTTAATTGCATATGATTATTAGCTAGAATAGATAAATCTTCAAAAGAACTTTAATATTAGAGGGATCTAACTTACATCTCAAAAAATCTGGAATTCTGAAACAAAAATATATCAATATTAAATATATATATATTAAATAACTATATGCTTGAAGATATATAATATTAAATAATTAAATATATATATATATTAACTATTAAGTAATAAAATAAGAAGGATGTAAAAATCAAGTAACTAAGCAATTTTTTTATCTTTTCAATTTTATTTTATTAAATATATTTTTATTTAGATATATGAGTATGGAAAGATAAATAAATATATTTTTATTTTGTAAAATTACTTAAAGCTAATCATTCAAAAAACTTATGAACTATTAAACACACACACACACACACACACACACACACACACACACACACATATATATATATATATATATATATATATATATATATATATATATATATATATATATATATTCATAAATAAATAGTCAAACTATTATTTGTCATGTAATTTCTCCTTAATGAAATTTGATCCATAAAAATTATAATTAAACACAAATTACATGTAGGTGAGATACTATATATATTTTTATGTGGTTAAAAAGTAGAATTCACTAAAATTATTTTGATGTATCAATTAAAATAATTAAAGATAAGAATTTCGCAATGGAAACCAATATAATGACATACAAAGATAGAAACACACTATGATAAATATAATAGCAACACATACTCTAATAGCTACAATAAGTATTAAATAATAAGAATTATTTATATACAAAAATTTATTTACATCAATGTAATTATAGATTTATGTGGCTAATAGATACTTATAATAAAAAAATGAGAAGGAGTTGGTTAATCGTGATTATAATATTGTTAATATATACAAATATGTAAAATCAAAATTCTTCTCCCAATAAAAAAACAAACATAAATGTGTAAATATCCTAAATCCCTCATGTCCTCACTCCTTCCCTTCGTAGAAAACAAGGAACATATTTTATAACATGTATACATATTGAAAATATGATATATAAAATTATTAAAAAATAATATGTAAAAATTTATTTATATAATTAAATAAAAAAATTTAATTTATAAAGTTATAATATATAGTATTACGCATAAACTATTACTATTAATTTGATAAATTATAATATATAATTACAAATTATTATAATTACTGTATGTATATACTTGAGCTAGATTTATGACAAGCTAAGCCTATGCAGGTCTAAGTTCGACTTGAAATTTATTTAGGCTCAAATTTAAGGTTTGGATTCGACTTGGCCCTAACGTAAAAAAGCTCGGTCTAGAAATTTCAGATCCGACAAGATTGAATTTGGGCTAGCTCGGTTTGATTGACAGTTCTACCCATGACAATATTAGTGGTCAAATTAAGATTGACCGCTATGATTGTGGATTGACCATGGTATTGGTAGAGGCTTGAGGCCTTTTATTTCAACACCGCTATTATATTTACCATTCGCCCCTAACTCCCACTGCTCATCACAATGGCCGTAGTTCTTGGCCTCATTGCTACATTGATTGTCTAGAAAGAGCCATGTATGGTAGAGTTAGGAGAGGCAAGAGTGAAGAAAGTTTGACAGGGCTATTGGGTGTAATTGGGTGTGTAGGATTCTAAGTGCTTAACTCATTTTGTAATCTTCTTTCCTATGATAAAGTTTCTTTTGATATTTGCTTGGGAACATTGGCTTAATGCTGAACCACGTAAATTCTTATATTTATACATAATGCTGAACTATGCAAATTCTTGTGTCGATAATTTGTTATCTCTTTATCTCAATTTTTTTTATTTTACTCTTATTGAATTTGTTTAGTTGGAGTTTTCTTCTTGACAAATTTATTTCCCAAGTGATTGAGAAATCCAACAACTTCTTTAGCGGAATGAAAGGTCTTTATTAATATTGTTGTGTGTACTTGCCGCCAGCACTTGGCATGAAGGCAACAGGTCACGAATACTATTGGTCTATTGTAATAATACCAGTATAATAACCTGTTAAATAAAAAAATCCGAGCCTATGAAATTTATAATAATGAATTTTCCAACTCATATTATGAAGAATTTATGTAAATGACATTTTATCAAGTATTGGTTGACTGTAACATCAAGGGCTAGAAGATCTCCTACGACATCCCGCAGAAGAAATATCAAAATATCTCCGCAAAATCGGAAACGACAGATGCTAATGCGAGTCTATTAGCGTGTTTGGTGGATATGATTCTCGGTCGGTGTTTCTGGATGGAACAAGTGTCGTAATGCAGCTGTTACCGCAAATACTTCCTATTAATGAAGTGCATTTGTTTTATTGTTTTCTTTTTAATTATAAAAGAAAAATATTAGTCAAGTCAATCCCGAATTCAGCTCTCTTAGTTTTTTAAATTAAAAAAGTCAAAGAAATTAATGGTTGAATTATTGTAAGCGAAACTTATTTTATGAAATTAAAGAATTTATTAGTATAAATTACATAAAAATATTATTATTTTAAAAAAGTAAACATTCAATTCTTGACATTTAAAAAAATGAATGTTTAATTTTTGAAGGATTGAGTACAAGCTAAGTTACCAAGTAGAGAAGAAGTGTAGAAGAACACAAGCAAAAGAAACAAAATAATGTAAAAATAATTTAACATCAATAATTTATTATCTACTTATAAAATAAAAAATTAGTATTACATATGGATCAATAGATAAGTATATTATAATTATATCTTTAGTTATTATTCATGATTTTATCCGATATCTCGTCTTGGCCTAAAAATTGAATATATTTAATCATTAAAAAGATGGTTAAGCTCTTCGAAGCATTTTGAACAAATAATAAGAACTATTGACAAAAGAATATACAAATATAACAAAAAATAAATAGGAAATTAGCCTAATCGGAGAATAAACCATCACTTGTTTCAGTAGTAGAATAAAATCCAAGTTCGACACCAGTTTTAACCCGATCAACTTTACCTCCACAACACCAAAAACAAAAATGAAGAATAAACCATGAACATCGTATAGATCATTGATAAAACACAAAGAAAGACTCTTCTAGTAAGAAAAGCGTCCATTGGCAATTAGTGAAGAACTTGAATCCTTGATGCTCAAAAACTTCTCCTTGAAGCCCTCCTGATTTAAAACGAGGATAAGAGAATAGAAAGATGTGTATTTTGTTGGGCGTGTTGACCGGTCCATTTGGTTGGTAAATAAAAGAAAGTCCACAAGTTGTTGAAACCCACAAAATCCAAATACTTCCCCCCACTCTTGCGGTGCTGGCTGCCGTACGTCCCTTCTAATCGGATTAGGGGAAAAGACGACAGAAACAGAGAGAGTGTGCTTTGAGAAAGAACAAAGCTGAACCCTTGATCGACTGGTGATTCAAAACCTGATTGAGATGAAACTTGTACCTTTATGATCGTCTTAATATGCTCTGCACATCCTCTTAATAGTAAAAGGTTTTACTTACTAGATTCTGTAAGTAAATCCAACAGCAACCAATCCGCCGTTTGCGCAAGCTAATCCTTTTTCAAAATTTTGCAAGACCTTAACCTCAAATCCTTTTTCTCTTCATCGTTTTCTAAGTTATACAAACAATCTCTATGAGATTGAAGGATTTTATAGAACTATTGCATGGAAATGCCTTTCATGGGTTTCTTGTTTCTTCACAACTATGCCTTCTTCAACTATTGGAGGATAAAGGCAAGATTGCCTCTATATTGTTAAAAAATTGAGAGAATTCTTCGTATAATATTAGTTTATTATCTTTATATTTTAAAAATAACTATAAAGATATAACGAAAGATCAAAGTATATATATCTATTACATTACTAGTATTAGTAATATTATAATTTATCTATTTTAAGTATTTAAGGTATGAGATATTTTTTGTTATCATAATTTTTGAACCATTATATAATTTTTATGTTTCTCTTATTGGATTATCTCTCAATTTTCTTCCTTTAAAGTATTAGAGTATTAATTTGAAGACTATTTTAATTGTAATGACTTGATCATTTTATTATTAATAAATAATTCTTATTTAGTAAAAAAAAAGAAAGAGAGAGAAACAAATTTAGTGAAAAAAAAAATAAAAAGACCTAGCCTGCGGGCTATTAGGCTAGATATGAGATGGGATTTTTCGGCACACGAGAAAAGGGACTAGGTTTGCTCTACGTTGTTTAAGGCTAGCAAGGGACGAGTCGAAGTAGGCCAATGCATTTGACTGTGCTAACGAACTACTAAGATAGGTTACTCAATTGTCTGACATTTTCGAGTTTCGCGGTGGCTATGCGATCGTATATGACGCATGTAATTAGATTTGAAATTTGATTCGATGAATCATATTTTTTTATTTTTTATATTTATATTTTTATAAAAATTTTTAAAATTTTATAGTTATCAGACCCGATACAAAATTTGATCCAACAAACTAGATTCGATCTTGTACGTCTGACGAAAATGCACGTGCAGGATAGTAACCGGACTCTTCTATTTTGGGGTGACTTGGCAGAGTCGTGTCTAGAGGTTTTGGAAACTTCAGGCAAATCAGTAATGCAATAATATTTTACTTTATTCTTCTTATTAAAAAAATAGATAATGGGAGATTTTGACAACCTTAAACATAAAAAAAATAAATAAGAGATTTAGAGAAATCTACTCACGTATGGAATATATTCAAGATCAAGAAAAAAATATGAGAGTTAATATGTTTACATTTATCTATCCTTCTAATAAGAAGAAATTATATAAGTATGTACAAAAATACTACTCGGATTGATTTTTCTTGAAGAAAAAGTAACTATTTCAGATTGATTCTGATTAATTTATAGTAATTAAAATCAATTTAGAGTAATTTTGTAACAATCATTCTTTTTTTGTCATGGATATAATATATTGTTTTTACCTTAAAAAGGCCAATTAGAAAATTTTTAAATCTATTATGCTAAAATCTTTAAAAAATTGAGATTTTCTCAATTTTTGTGAAATTTTTAATTATTTAAATAATTCCACGTACTATCTTTAAGGGCTAATAGAATATTTGGATTGGATTCTATTCTAAAATATAATATAAATTTTTTATTTAAAATTTTATTTTTATAAATAATTAAAATTTATAAAATTTAAAATATAAAAAATATCAAACTCAAATTTTATTTATTCGGATCTCCGTAGCCCTACTGATGGGCATGTACGATTCTTTGTTGCTATGAACGCAACATAGCAAATCCATAGGCAACCAAGAAGACGACAGCCTCTGTGGGGTTGGGGGCGGGGGGATACAAAACAGTTATTCAAAATACGCATTTTTGGGTCCCGTCAAGGAAGTCAGACGCTACAAACTCGAAAATCAGTTCCCAATCTCAATAAGAAAATGTTTTTTTCCTTAAAACAAAATCTCAATAAGAAAATCCAATTGGGATTTTTTGTGTTTGTCCAACTGGGACCATTATTTTTGGCGCACTTTGTCCCGGTCTTTTGGTCTTCTTTTGACCGAAAATTCCCCAATAAACTTTGTCACTGCACTCTGGAGGTGCAAATAGTACGCAGTGAATTACATTTGCTCCCGCATTGTCATCATCCATCTCCTTGTTACTTGTGATTTAAAGTCAGATGGATAAAAATTAAATTTGAAATTTTTAGTTTTAAATTTTTTAAAAATATATTTTTTATGAAAATAATATTATATTCAAAATAAATAAATTATATTGAGTTTCTATCTTTAAATACTGCTTAAACTCAAATTATCTTTCCTCTCATGAAGCGTTTACAAAATCAAGATTTCTAAAGAGTAAAAAGTAACTATCAAGCTCAAAAAGGACCAATAATTTAAAACTAGCTGAATGTTTCCTCAGCATTATTAGTGGGAAATTATTAGCCATATGAGGCGTAAAAGGAGGGTAATGGTGGTTAAAATTGGAAAAATGGCAAAAGAAGGTGGCTGTGGTGGTGATAATTTGAGGGAAGTGGGTGTGGTGGTGGAAACTAGTGGTAAAAGGTGGAAGAAGATGAGGAGAAGAGATGAGCCATAAATCGACAACTTCGTCCCTCATAAATTATCCACTTGAGGTGAACGTGATTTGGTACGCAGACGATCATGGGGGTGGTGGCTAGGATTATTAATTTCGAAAAAATAGGTTCATAATTAAAAAAGTTGAGAAAAAAATTATGAATAATGTTATCATGAAATAAATAACTAATTAATACTGTCAAACTCGCAATATATATAAGAAATATAATGTGATCATTTAAAATAAGTAACATCTTTTCTAATAGAAATGTAATAGGATATTGTTATTTTCATTTTCTATATTCTCATTTATTAGGTAAATTACACTTTTGCTCCTAATGTTTTGAGAACTTGACAAAATGAAGAAAAAAGAGCTCGATTCACTATCTTTTGCATATACTATAATTAATATACAAAAACTTCCTTAAACTAAATAATTGTAAAATAATCATACGAGGGATTTTATTATGAATTAACAAACTATTGATATACTGGCAAAATTATAGAAGATTAATATTAGTTTCTGTTTATGATATAATCTCTGCTGCCATTATTTACTTACACACAACAAGAAGGCCAAGATATTCGATCAAAATGAGGCTAGGAAAATCAGTGTGATATTTAAGTAATGAAATTATCCGTTGCTTTAAATTATTTCTTTTGATTTTAAAATTTGCAGCTTCGTATTATCAAGGCAATAATTTTTTTTTAAAAATTTATCCTTACGTTTTATTATTCCACTAAACTATATCAATTTTAGTTTTTAATATTTAAAAATATTAAGATGGTAATTTATCCCTTTTTAATAGTTTGAATGGAGATAATACTATTTAGGGGGATTGACATTAATGTGAAAGCTAACAATTGTGAACCACCACTTCTCATTTGAAGGTCGGTATGTGAAAAGCTAAGCATAGCTTTCAGCAATGAGGAAGAATCTATGTTTGAAAATTTTGATTGTTAACTTCGAGAGCATCAAGAAAGAGTGAGCAAGTTAGAGAGATTTCAGCTTAGAGTGGAGAAAGATGATCGGAGAAAATTGCAGGGGCCTAAGAGTGACTATCTAGCTTCCTAGTCTCAAATATTTTTTACCATTTGGTAACTTCAAATTTTAACTCCAAAATTCACAGAGAAGATCCCAAAGAATTGACATAGATGTAAGAAATAAGTATTGCTGTATGTTTGATGAAAGCTTGAAATCTGAACAAAAAGGCCATAAAATTTTTTTAAGCTTCTTCACTCTCAAGTCAATTAATGGGAAGAAGGAAATAAAATCATGACAAGGTACCGTTTGTTCAAAATGAACCAAAAGTACTCTCCACTGGTCTCTTCTAATGATCTTTCCGAAGAGATTTTTATCAGTTTCTGGAGGCAAGGCGACAGTTTTCTGTAATGCACAAATCAAGAATTTCAAGCCCTTGTTACTAGACCAACATTAAAAAAAAAAAAGAATAATGGAAACCACTTTTTGATGAAAAAGCATTTAGGATTGGAACCTTACTTGTGTTATTCTCTAACTGTTTGATCGGAGCTAAGCTTCTTCGTATTTCATTTAACAGGACATTTACAAGAAAAAGCTCTGTTACAAATGTGAATAGAACTCATGTTAAGAGTGCTTGTTTTAGCTGAGTGAAGCAAAAAGAATGAAAGATAAAAGCAGGAATTTCAGAGATAAAAGGAAAGATAACCCTGAAAAAGTGTATAGGAAAGGCATTGGAACAGCATTTTTTATCAGTTCAAGTACATCTTAAGCAGAGGATATTCTTCCAGTTAATTCATTGATCTGCCAACCGTTACGGAAAGCTTCAGATTTGGCTTTATTGCACCAACTCATTTATAACATGAGATTCTACAGACTAAAGACAGATTTATAAAGAGATAGGCAATCAAACAGAAGAACTCTGAAAGGTGGCTCAAAAACTGAACCACAGCCTTTATTTTCTGCTCTAATTATTGCTTGTGACGAAGTGAAGTCTAATATTTTGAAGCCTAGAAAGAACGTCTTTGATGTTGATCCTTGAATCAGGTAATTCTGAAGTGCACTCCAATGCTAAATCCATAAGACATAAAAGACAGTGTGCCTTTGCATCAAAAGACTGTTCTTCTGGTTTTAGCAAATTAGAGTCCACCACCTGCATGATTGCATTTGGAACTGAACACTTTATCCAGTTGCGAAGGGATATTTCTCCAGAAAACATGTCATCACTAGGTCTTAGTCTCGTAAAAGTTTCCATCATCATGATTCAGAAACTGTAAATGTCACATTTTGTAGTCACAAGCCCTTCCTGTCCATACTCTACATCAAAAAATTTTGCAATTACCTAAATTACTTGTTCCTAGAAGAAGTAGAAATTGAGAAGCAAACAGCAAAAATATGTTAAAAGAGGAAAAGGTAAAAGAAGAAATACAAAGTTCACCTGGTGCAATGTACCCAATTGTGGCTAGGGTTTTGGTTTGTGTAATGCTATCTTTCGTTCCTAATAATTTGGAGATCCCAAAGTCACTGATATGTGCTACCATATCTTCATCCAGTAAGACATTGCTTGGCTTCAAATCACAATGCACCACAGACGTGGAGTAACCATTGTGGAGATAGTCAATAGCATTTGCAACATCTATCATTATATCTAGCCTTCGCAAGACGTCCAGAAAATAATTTTGAGAGTATAACCACTTCTCCAGACTGCCATTAAGCATGTATTCCAGTACTAAGGCTTTAAAGTCTGGGGTGGAGCAACTAGTAATGACTTTGGCCAGATTTCTATGTCGAAGATTGCATAGCATATCACATTCTCTATCGAAGCTCTTCAAAGCTCCAGCCTCATTCAAATTGAATACCTTGACTGCTACACGTCTACCGTTACTGAATATGCCTTCGTAAACAAAGCTGTAGCTTCCCTTGCCAAGCAGATTGCTCTCACTAAATCCATTGGTTGCTCTTTGAAGTTCATGATATGAAATTCTTTCATGTTCTAGTGCAGGTGGTGGACCTAATCCCAGTGTTGGCTGCTTTCCGTTATGCCTCTTTATCAACAAAATTCCAAGAACTACTAGAAGAATTAGAGACGAAATCTACAAAAGCGCATAAACAATCACAAGTAATCTTTTTCGTCTATGATAAGAAAAGTTCCGGCATGGGGGAACATTAAATTGAGAACTACCGCAAAGTGCACCGTTGGACATAAAAGACTGACTTGTGAAGTTCGGGAAAGGACCTTTCTTGGGAATTTCCCCACTTAATTGATTGAAGGAAACATTGAATTTCTTGAGGTATAGAAGAGCCTCCAGAGACTGAGGAATTACTCCAGTTAGCCTATTGTAAGACAAGTCCAAAACCTCCAAACTCAGAACCTTGCCCAATGAATCTGGAATTGACCCTTCTATCTCATTGTGAGCCAAGGAAAGCTGAATCAAGTCCTGTAGACCATCTACCGAGCCAGAAATATTTCCCGATAAATTGTTTGTTATGATATCAATGCGTAGCGGAAGCACAAAAGAATAGATATTGAGAAAGAAAATAAGGAGAGCATGAAAAAATAAAGGAGACACAAGATTTTTAAGTGGGAAACCCAATACGGGAGAAAACCCACTGCCTACGGCGAGCCAAAAATATCTACTATAATAATTGGGTAAGTACAAGAGAAAAAGTCTTCAACAACAATTATCAACGAAGACTTATAAGAGAGAAATAAATCTCATAAACTCAACCCTATAATTTGATGATATAGTGAATATATGTGGAAGAAAAATTTCAGCCTTTGGGGAGAGAATTTAGAGAGAATTAGTGTATTGAACTCAATTAGAAGACCTCCTTTTATAGCCACACAAAGAGGTCTTGCAAAACACAATGATGAAGTCCATTTTACTTTCCCTAATTTGTGGCAAAAAATGAGGAAACATGTTGAGCATTTTATGGAGTAAAAGATGGAGGAATATAAGGCATAAAATGAGGAAACATGTGGAGTATTTTAGGGAGTAAAAGATGGATGAATATTAGGCATAAAATGAGGAAACATGTTGAGTATTTTAGGGAGTAAAAGATGGAAGAATATTAGGCATAAAAGAGGGAGTTGGTTCCCAAAATTTGGGACACCACTCAACAATCTCCACATTGGCTCAAATTTTGAAGTTCACCGTAGGCACCCCAAAAGGCGATTAGGCATTAATGATGCCAACTAATTCCAAGCAGTGCTCGAACTTAGTAACAGGTAATGACTTTATAAGCATGTCTGCAGGATTTTCCGACGTATGAATCTTTTTAATAATGATAGTTCCTTTGTCAATAACATCTCTAATAAAGTGATAGCGTATAACAATGTGCTTGGTCTTGAAGTGATATGTATCATTTTTGACAAGGTGAATAGCACTCTGACTATCTGAAAATACCATTGTAGCACCATATGGAATACCAAGCTCAAGAACAAGACCACGCAACCAAATAGCCTCTTTAACACCTTCTGTAGCTGAAACAAACTCAGCCTCTGTTGTGGACAATGCAACAATGGATTGCAGAGTTGCTTTCCAACTAATAGCACCGAACATAAAGTGAAGATGTAGCTCGAAAAGAGATCTACGTCGGTCAAGATCACCACCATAATCGGAATCAACAAAGCCGCTGACATTACTTGAGGCAACTCTATTTTTGTCAAAAACCAAACCAAGATTGGTCGTGCCCTTCAAGTAACGAAAAATCCACTTCACTGCATGCCAATGATGTTTCCCTGGATTGTGCATGTAACGACTCACCATACTAACTGCATAAGCAAGATCAGGTCTAGTACAAACCATAGCATACATGAGACTTCCAACTGCACTAGAATAGGGAACCTTGGACATATACTCAATATCTTCCTTTGATTTTGGACAAATATCAGCAGATAACTTAAAGTGTGCAGCAAAAGGAGTAGAGACATGCTTACAATTTTTCATATTGAATTTTTCAAGAATCTTTTCAATGTAATTCTTTTGAGACAAGTACAGTTTGCCATCTCGTCGGTCTCTGCGAATCTCCATACCAAGTATCTTCTTCGCAGCACCAAGGTCTTTCATCTCGAATTCAGATTTAAGTTGAGACTTCAACCTATCAATCAAAGACTTGTCTTTCGAGGCAATAAGCATATCATCTACATAAAGCAATAAATAAATTAATGATCCATTAGAACACTGCATAAAATACACATAATTATCATGTTGACTCCTTGTGAATCCTTGCCCAATCATGAAAGCATCAAAACGCTTATACCATTGTCTCGGAGCTTGTTTCAAACCATACAATGATCTTTTCAAACGGCAAACTGATTGTTCTTTACCTGGCACAACAAATCTCTCTGGTTGTTTCATGTAAATTTCTTCTTCCAACTCGCCATGTAGAAAGGCAGTTTTGACATCAAGTTGCTCCAATTCCAAATCATATAAAGCAACAAGAGCGAGTAGCACTCGAATAGAGGTATGACGTACAACAGGAGAAAAAATTTCATTAAAGTCAATACCTTCCTTTTGATCAAAGCCACGAACTACTAGGCGAGCTTTCCATCTGGCATTTTCAACCCCGGGTATACCTTCTTTATGTTTGTAGATCCACTTACAACTCAAAGCTCGACGTCCTTTGGGCAAATCACATAAATCCCATGTCCCATTCTTATGTAGGCTTTCAATTTCTTCTTGCATTGCTAAAAGCCACCGGGATGAATTAAAAAGCTGGATATAGCTTCGAGTAATTAGAAGGATCAATTCCTTCGATTGTATCTCGTGCAACGTGAAAAGAGCATATGCAGTGAGATTATCATTATCATTATCAGCATACCTTGCGGGCCTTTTTGATATTTCTCCTAGTCCATCACGTGCTATATTATGATCATTTGAAGACTGCATAGGCTCAGATGAACTAGAGGGTATTGATTCATCATGTGTTTCAAGATTCTGTTCAGACTCTCCAGTAAAAATCGGTTCACTCCTTCCTTTTTGAGTAGACACCTCTAACTCCACCTTCTCATTGGCACTTTGACGATCACATGTATCAAGAGAAGAAACAACAGTATCTTTTCTAGGAGATAACAAGGCATTCTCATTAAATGTGACATCCCTACTTAAAATCAATTTCTTAAATTCAGGACACCACAACCGATAGCCTTTCGACTCGGATGAATAACCCAAGAAAATGCATTGAAGCTGCTCTAGGTGCCAACTTTCCATCATTTATATGTGCAAAAACAGGGAGAACCAAAAATTACGAGATGAGAATATTCAATAGGATTACCTGACCAAACCTCCTCTGGAATTTTAAAATCAATGGATGAATGAGGTGAGCGATTTACCAGGTAACAAGCAGTGGATACAGTTTCAGCCCAAAAATCTCTACGACTCCATAAACCACCATTAGATAACATACAACGAGCTCTCTCTAAAAGGGTCCTATTAATGCGTTCTGCAACTCCATTCTGTTAAGGTTTTCCTACTAATGTTCTGTGTCTAGCAATGCCATGATTCTCACAAAACTCATTGAATTCAGAATTGCAAAACTCCAAACCATTATCAGTCCTGAGTTTCTTAATCTTCCTACCAGTTTGATTTTCGACCAAAACTTTGAATTTCTTGAATTTAGAGAAAGCTTCATTTTTATGCCTCAGGAAATAAACCCAAACCTTACGAGAGAAATCATCAATAAATGTTATCATGTACCTCTTGCCGCCTTGTGAAGAAAATTTTGAAGGTCCCCAAAGATCCGAATGGATGTAATCAAGAATCCCTTGTGTGCGATGTGTTGTAGTGGAGAAGCTAACTCTTTTTTGTTTTCCAACTACACAATGTTCAAAGAAAGTTAACTTACCAACACCTTGCTTACCAAGAAGACATCTTTTATTCAGAATGTTCATGTCTTTCTCACTCATATGTCCTAAACGCATGTGCCATAGCTGAGTTAGATCATCATCAGAAAGAGAAGTAGAGACAGCAACAGAACCTGTCACAGTTGAACCCTGCGAAATATAGAGACTCCCAATTCTTTTTCCTTTCAACAATACTAAGGAACCTCTAGAAATTTTCAGAACTCCACCTTCAGCTGAATACTTGCACCCTAGTGACTCTAGGGTGCCTAAAGAAATCAAATTACGCTTCAAATCAGGAATATGGCGTACCTTAGTCAGAGTTCTGATAGTGCCATCATGAGCCTTAATCTGAATGGTACCAATTCTAGCAACAACACAGTGTGAATCGTTTCCCATAAGAACCACACCAGAATCAACCTTCTCATATGAAGTAAACCAATTTTTGTGGGGACACATATGAAAAGTACAGCCAGAATCTAAAACCCATTCTAAAGAGCTACGTATATCAGAAGTAGTAGCCAACAAAACATCACCATCATAATCTGCTTCAATTACATCAGCTTCAGCTTTATTCTGAGCAGGTTTATTCTTTTTCTCCTCTCTCTCATTCTTATTTTTCAATTTATAACATTCTAAAATTTCATGTCCGCTCTTCTTGCAATAACGACAGGATTTAGAATTACGGCCCCGAGACTTAGATCTACGATTTTTCTTGGATAAATTACTCCTATCGATAGATCTACTTCTAACATTCAAGCCTTCACCTCTATCATTAGACCGTACCTCATGATCAAATTTCTCCTTAGACAATAGATTAGATTTAACATCTTCAAATGACAGAGTATCATTATTTCCATAAAGCATAATTTATTTGAAGTGCTTATAAGAGGGCGGCAAAGAAACAACTAGCAGTACAACTTTATCTTCATCTTCAATATTGACATCCAAATTCTCAAGATCAATCAAGATAGAATTAAATTCATTAAGTTGAGATTGTATAGCGGTACCTTCAGCCATACGCAAAGTGTAGAGGCGCTCCTTGAGTCTAAGCTTGTTGGCAAGACTTTTGGTCATGTACAGGGATTCAAGTTTGGTCCATAGCCCTGCTGCAGTTTTTTCTTTATTGACCTCGCGCAAAATCTCCTTGGACAAACACAACTGAATAGCCGAATGTGCCTTCTCATCTAACTCTTCCCATTTTTCATCTGTCATACCCGCAGGCTTCTCAGAAATTCCAACAAGTGCCTTCTTTAAACCATTTTGAATGAGGACTGATCTCATCTGAATCTGCCATATACTGAAACTGTTTTTTCAATCAAATTTCTCAATATCAAATTTGGTGACGGTGGACATATTTGGTGACTAGGCTCTAATACCACTTGTTATGATATCAATGCGCAGCGGAAGCACAAAAGAATAGATATTGAGAAAGAAAATAAGGAGAGCAAGAAAAAATAAAGGAGACACAGGATTTTTAAGTGGGAAACCCAATACGGGAGAAAACCCACTGCCTACGGCGAGCCAAAAATATCTACTATAATAATTGAGTAAGTACAAGAGAAAAAGTCTTCAACAACAATTATCAACGAAGACTTATAAGAGAGAAATAAATCTCATAAACTCAACCCTATAATTTGATGATATAGTGAATATATGTGGAAGAAAAATTTCAGCCTTTGGGGAGAGAATTTGGAGAGAATTGGTGTATTGAAATCAATTAGAAGACCTCCTTTTATAGCCACACAAAGAGGTCTTGCAAAACACAATGATGAAGTCCATTTTACTTTCCCTAATTTGTGGCAAAAAATGAGGAAACATGTTGAGCATTTTATGGAGTAAAAGATGGAGGAATATAAGGCATAAAATGAGGAAACATGTGGAGTATTTTAGGGAGTAAAAGATGGATGAATATTAGGCATAAAATGAGGAAACATGTTGAGTATTTTAGGGAGTAAAAGATGGAAGAATATTAGGCATAAAAGAGGGAGTTGGTTCCCAAAATTTGGGACACCACTCAACATTGTTCGACAATCAATCTGGGTTATGACCTTTAGATTTCCAAATTCAGCAGGTAGAGGACCACTGAGAGAATTCGATGATACAGTCAACAGCAAAAGGTCTTTCAGCATCCACAAACTTGAAGGCAAACTGGAACTAAAATTGTTGGAATCAAGAAAAATTTCCCTCAATGTAGTAATGTTCCCGATGCAGGTTGGTAGAGCTCCTGAAATTTGGTTCCCACTCAAGTTTATTGCACCGAGGTTTTTCAAATTGCAGATAATGCTCGGAAGAGACCCTCTTATCTTGTTGTTGGCCAAATACAACTCTTGAAGGCTTTGTAAACCTTCAAACGTTCTTGGAATGACTCCTGATAATTCGTTCTCAGATAAACTTAGGTACGAAACTTTGCTAAGATTACCAGTTTCTTCGGGAATATTGCCTCTAATATTACATGAACTGGCATCTAAACTTCGGAGTGAAGAGAAGTTCCCAATGGAAGAGTGCAAAGTTCCATTCAAGGGATTCTGACTGATATCAAGTTTTTTTAAATGCACGCAATTTGTTAAAGAAGTGAGAAACTTAAATTCTGAAGATGAAGTTTCAATTGTAAAGTTGTTTTCCCCCAGGTGTAGAAGTCTGAGAGAAGCTAAATGTCCAAGGGAAGTTTGTATTGGACCCGAGAAACTGTTAGCAGTCAATTCCAGACCGGTAAGCTTTGAACAATTTGCGATAGAATCTGGGATATTTCCACGGAAGCTATTTTTGGCAAGGAAAAAGCTTTCAAGATTTGGCAGTGTTTGGCATAAATTGGAAGGTAGATTACCTGAGAGTTTATTCTCGTTTGCGTAAAAGGCTCGCAGCGTTGAAATGTTAAACATAGTTGCAGGAACAGATCCAAGTAAGCCCGCATCATGAGCTTCAAACGTTTCTAGTCTCCGAAGATTGCCCATCTCCACTGGTATCGAACCTGAAAATAGTCAAAATGAATAAACATGATACTTGAATCTTACATTAGATTTTTGAAGTCATTTATAATGTTTTAGATGTTGGGAAAAAGGTCTCAATATCAAAATTTACCAGGACGAATAATATTTCCCAGGTGCAAATTAAAAAACATGTTCAATAAATCACCAACAACAATAATAGCAGCACCAATTTATACTACAATAAAAGTATAGATAAGGGATATGGTGATTTTAGCTTCATGGTTTTTTTATTTTGGATGGTCTAAAATGCCATCTGAATTAAACTTATCACTATTATATTAGTTATTTAATTAATTAAGAGAGAATAGACAACTTCATCCTTAAAGTATGAGCCTCGTCATTATTTAGTAATAAAATTTTTTTTAGCCTTTAAAGCCCTTAAATATTTTATGTGTTGCCAAAATAAACCTACCATTATCTCGTTGACGGATGTCTACTAGAAAATAGAATGTGTTAAGCAAGTGGTATTTCTTTAAAGACTTATTTATGTAATCAATGTTAAAAAATTTTGAAATTGTAGTCTATTTTGTCCTTAAAGTTAGTAGTTCATCACAAAAAATAGTCAATTTTATTCAATTTCCTTATATTATTTGGACAAATATGTCCTCACAAAAGAGCCATTATGGACTAAAAATATTGAAAAAAAAATTTTAAGATCAAATGATGAGGAGGGTCAAATTTAAGTGAAAATTTGGCTATTTTTCATTAATTAATAACTATATAAAATTAAATAAGAGATATTTGAGAGTTACAATAATTAAAGAATCACAAACAAAAGAAATAACAGTTATACATAAAAATTAATAAAAATCTTTGTAATTATTGCACAATAAATATATTAATTACCCAACTTAAGTTGCAAACTTTTCAATCTCAAAATATAATGTAATGATATATAAAATTGAGCTATCTAACCTCCATAAAATTTATTTCAAAAGAAAGCTCAATAAAATAACAAATAATAGCAAAAAACAATCTACCATGAAAAATGCTCTTTGACCTCTGGCATTATAAAAATAGAAAAAAACAATTTTACTTTATAAAAAATAAATTAATCATAAAAATAATAATACTAATTAAATTCTAAATCATTTATAAGTAACGAAATAGTAAACAAAATTATTATGGCATGAAATAAAATATGAAAATACTTTTATGATACTATTATATTGTTTAGTTAGTTAATTAATTATTATATAATTAATTTTTAAAAGCTTAAATAAGAGCTATTTAGCAAGTTACATGAGTTGAAGAATAGTACTATATTAGTTTATAATTATTATTGTTGTTGTTGTTATTGTAATTATTATTATTACTAAAAATTAAATTATATGTGTTATTTGAGAATTACACGAGTTAAAGTAGAACAAATAAAAAATGAGTATTGTACATAAAGAATTAATAAAAAATATTCTTAACTATGTTCTTAACTACTAAATAAATAACAAAGTTAACCTACACTTAACTCCTCCACTCAACTTACAATTTTTTCTAATAATGTAGTGAAATATATGAATGAATCATATAAACTCCATAGAATAAATTATATAAATTAATAATATTTATTGGAATACCATAAAAATAATAAAATTACTGTCAAAAAATGCATTTCAATCTCTTCCTTTGAAAAAACAAGGAGGAAGAAAGAACATTGTTATTTTACAATAAAATAAACATAAAGATAATTATGATTGCTAAGGCTCAAATACATATGAAAAAATAAAAGATATTAGTATTTTATTAAAAATTAAATGAATACAAAAAATAAATATATTAAATAAATATCTGAATTCCAGTATAACTTTTAAAAATTTTAGTATGTGCAATAGATGGACGTGCTTTGGACAAGTAACAGATAAAAGCACAAAATAAATAATATAAAATACCAAGATTTTCACCTAGTCTAGCAAACTTCCACCATGATTAATAGCAACGGGCAATATGAAATTCCCTCTAGATAAACTAAAGGCAGATTATAACAACATCACAGATATCATCTTCAAACATCACGGATATCATCTTCCAAACCACAATTGACCATGAAGTGCGCTTGGAAAGGTGTTAATAAATAAAGAACAAAACTAAGATCTAAATCGATAGATGTGTAAAGCTTGTTGAGAGGGTTAAATAGGTATAAATTACCATTCGGTCAAGGGTTAAAAACTAAAGGAGCTTTCTCCTCTCTCCGAACTCTCATCTCTTTGTTTTTCTTTGTCTCTTACTCCCTTAGGCGCTTTGTTTGGATAGAACGATTTAGTGAGGAAAGGAGATACTAGAGAATAAAGTAAACCTCTCATTCTGTTTGTTAGATTTTTAGAGAGAAAAATTGAGAGTAGACAAAAGAAACAAAAGGATGAAAACCTCTTCGTCTCTTTCCAAAACTTTCTTTCCAAATACCTAAACAACATTTGAAAGAAAACACTTCAACATTTTTCCTTTTTTTCCCTTCCTTCTAACTTAAAAGTTTCTATCCTTTTCTATGATATTCCGAACTTCCAAACTAGGCCTTACTGTGTAGAAGGAATGGGAGGATGTATTTCTCAAGTCTTAAGACTTGGAAAGCATTTCCGGATTTTGTGGGTTTTAATAACCTTGTGGGCCTTCTTTCTATTTTCCAACCAAATGGGTTGGTTCGGTGGGCTAACGCTAGAGAAAATTCCAATAATGAACTTCACAGAGAGTAACAGAAGCAAGGAAATCAATGAATTATTACACGTTAGAGGCAAATTAAAAACAATTAAACATGAACATTTGTAGCTCACAAGTACCTTCCAAGTTGTTACTACCGAGATACAATTCTGCTAGCATTGTCAAGTTCCCTATTTCTCTTGGTATGGTTCCCCTAAATTTGTTCTCTAATATTGAAGGAATTTTCAAAGATGAGATATTGAAGAAACTCGATGATATTGAACCTGAAAATAGTCAAAATAAATAAACATGAACCTTGAATATACATATATGTATTTTTGTATAACATGTGTCACACTATCTGTAAAAATTATATAATCAATCAACCAAGAACAACTTCTTAGATATAAGGCCCATAAACAAGTAGAAAAAGTTCCTATAAATGAAAATTAATAAAAACTCTACATTAAGTAAGGTTTTAAACCTCAACCTCATGATATTTGAATCTTGGACCAGATTTTTTAAGTTTTCGTAGTGTTCTATATGTTGGAAGAAAAGGCCTCAATATCAAATTCGCCAGGACAAATAATATTCCTAAAAACAAATATTCACAAAATAACCAATGGTAATAATAATATCATCAATAATAGATATATAAAAGTGCAAATTAATAATATAGAGTATCAAGATTTTCACCTGACCCATTAAGATTTTGTTCTCTATTGATAAACTAGAGGCACATTAACTGTATCACTGATATCATCTTTAACAATAATCAGTCAAAAAGTTGGTTTGGAAAGAGGGTACTAAGTAGAGAACAAAATCAAGATCTATATCAGTGGATGTGCAGAGCTGGTATTAAATAGGTCCAAATTTCATCTAAAGAAGCTTTTTGTTGACTTTTTTTGGCCGAAGTGTAGGCCGAAAATTTTGACAAATTGGCTGCAATTTCAATCCCACATCGGTGGGATTAGGATTTGAGGGGGGAGGTTGAGAGTTATAAATAAACTCCTCCTCCTCCTATTAGTTTCATCCAAAATTTGCATACTCTTCTCCCATATTAAATAAAAGCGGGCTGCTTGAATGGTACTCGGAGACTAGGCAAAATTTTGCCGAACTCCGTTATCAAATTTTTCCAGGTGTTTTCTTTCCTTATCTCTTTTATTCCGCATTTATTTGTTGTTATCGCTTTCTTTTGATTATAGTATTCAATATTATTTGTCGGGTATATTAGTAGTGTTTTGTATTTTTCAATTTACTAGAATTTTGTTTAGAGGGAATTATTACCCGAAATTCTCAACAAGTGGTATCAAAGCCGAAGGTTCGTCCTTGGCTTGTTTGTTTGGTATTGTAGCTTTAATTATCTAGGAAAATTTTGTCTAAGAAGGTTGGAATTTAAGCGGTCCACTTGTGACCCTCCAATCTTTCCTGGAAATTTTCTTGGTATAATTTTTGGTACAATACTTAGGATTTTTTGAAATATTGAATATTGTATTAGTTTTGTAATGGCAACTACTACAAATGTAATATCGGAGACATCAGTTTCCTCTTCATCATGGTCGAGGATTCCAATGTCTAGTTTGAAATTAGCAGTAGAAATATTTGATGGTACTGGCCATTTCGGCATGTGGCAAGGGGAAGTCTTGGACTCCCTTTTCCAGCAGGGTCTTGATATTGCCATTGCAGAAGAGAAACCGGAAGATGTGGTAGATAAAGATTGGAATATTATGAATCGGTTGGCGTGCGGAGCAATTCGGTCGTGCCTGTCCAGGGAGTAGAAGTATGCTTTCAAGAACGAGACTTCTGCGCACAAATTGTGGAAGGCATTGGAGGACAAATTTCAGAAGAAAAGTGGTCAGAATAAGCTCCTTATGAAGAAAAGACTGTTCCGATTTGATTATCGACCAGGTACAACTATGAATGAACACATCACTATGTTTAATCAATTAGTAACAGACCTGTTAAATTTAGATGTAAAATTTGAGGATGAAGATTTGGCTTTAATGTTGTTATCGTCTCTTCCCGATGAATTTGAACATTTAGAAACTACATTACTTCATGGGAAAGAAAATGTATCGTTAGATGCTGTATGTTCTGCTTTGTATAGTCATGAATTGAGAAAGCAGGATAAGATGAAAAACAAATCAACGACAACAGAAGAAGCATTGGTGGCAAGAGGTCGTCAGCAAAGCCAGTCAATGGGGAGGAGAGGAAGGTCCAAGTCAAAAGGCCGCGTCGTTGCCAAAGATGAGTGTGCTTTTTGTCATGAGAAAGGGCACTGGAAGAAGGACTGTCCAAAGCTGAAGAAGAAAGGGAAGACTCCGCAAGATGCAAATGTTGCAGAATGCAAGAGTGATGCAGAATCAAAAATTTCCCTTGTTGTTTCACCTTCAACATCACATCCAGATGAATGGATATTGGATTCAGGTTGCACTTATCATATGTGTCCCATTCGGGAATGGTTCTTTGAATTTCAGGAACTCGATGGCGGGATTGTCTATATGGGTAATGATAATCCATATAAAACAGCCGGGATAGGTTCAATCAGGTTGCGAAATCATGATGGATCCACCAGAATTTTGCGGGATGTGCGGTACGTGCCAAAGTTGAAGAAGAATCTCATCTCATTGGGGGCCTTAGAATCAAAAGGCCTAGTTGTGACGATGCGAGATGGAGTTCTTAAAGCAACTTCAGGAGTACTGGTGATGTTGAAAGGCGTGAGGAAGAATAATCTGTATTACTACCAAGGTAGTACAGTGATGGGGACAGTAGCAGCGGCAACTTCAAGTAGTAAAAAGGATGCTGAAGCAACGAAGCTGTGGCATATGCGGTTGGGACACGCTGGTGAGAAATCCTTGCAAATTCTTGCCAAGCAGGGATTGTTGAAAGGTACAAAGACTTGCAAATTAGAATTTTGTGAGCATTGTGTTTTAGGAAAACAACGAAGAGTGAAATTTGGCACTGCAATCCATAATACCAAGGGCATTCTGGATTATGTGCAGTCAGATGTATGGGGACCTGCCAAGACTCCGTCAATCAGTGGTAGGCATTATTTTGTCACTTTTGTTGATGATTTTTCCAGAAGAGTTTGGGTGTTTACTATGAAAAATAAGGATGATGTGCTTGGAGTTTTCCTTAAGTGGAAAGTTGAAGTTGAAAACCAGATAGGGAGGAAGATCAAGGTTCTCCGAACAGACAATGGTGGAGAATACAATAGCGATCCATTCCTGAAGGTATGTCAAGATTGTGGCATAAGGCGGCACTTCACAGTCAGAAAAACACCACAGCAGAATGGGGTGTCGGAGCGTATGAACAGGACATTGGTGGAGAAAATTCGTTGCATGCTGTCTAATACTGGGTTAGGCAGAAAATTTTGGGCTGAGGCAATAAATTATGCTCAACATCTCGTCAATCGTTTGTCATCATCTGCTATAGAGGGAAAGACTCCTTTAGAGGTATGGTCCGAAAAACCTGTTACTGATTATGATACTTTGCGTGTTTTTGGTTCTACTGCATATTATCATGTGAATGAATCAAAGTTGGATCCACGGGCAATGAATGCTCTATTTATGGGCTTCAATGCTGGAGTTAAGGGATACCGTTTATGGTGTCTAGAGGCAAAGAAGACGATAATCAGTAGGGATGTTACCTTTGATGAATCTGCCATGTTGCAAAAGGTAAATCCAGAAGGAGTTGATGGCATTCCGCAGCAGGTGGAGTGTATTCCGAAACAAGTGGAGTTTGAACAGACATTGGTGATTCCAGCGAATAGCACCACTAGAGACTCTCCGAGGGTAGAAGAAGAGTCAGATGAGGAAGAGGTTCCTACCCAAGAACCTCAACAGCAATCGGAGCCAATTGTAGTTAGAAGGCAAAGACGAGAGATTCAAAAACCTGCTCGTTTTACTGACATGGTAGCTTATGCACTTCCAGTTGTTGATGATGTTCCATCCACCTACCCAGAAGCCATCCGAAGTTTAGAAAGTGGTAGATGGGCAGGTGCAATGGAAGAAGAAATACAATCTCTCGAGAAGAACAAGACGTGGAAGCTGACACAACTATCGAAGGGCAAGAAGGCTATTGGATGCAATTAGGTATTTGCAAAGAAAGAAGGATTTCCTGATAAAGATGATATACGTTACAAGGCAAGATTGGTGGCTAAAGGCTACGCTCAGAAGGAGGGAATTGATTATAATGAGGTATTTTCTCCAGCTTGTTAAACATTCCTCCATTAGAATTTTGTTGGCCTTGGTAGCGCAGATGAATTTGGAGCTAGCTCAAGTTGATGTGAAGACCGCGTTCCTGCACGGTGATTTGAAGGAGGAAATCTATATGACTCAGCCAGATGGATACAAGGTTGCTGGTAAGGAGAATTGGGTTTGTAAACTAAGTAAATCATTCTACGGATTGAAACAATCTCCGAGACAATGGTACAAGTGTTTTGACAGTTTTATGAAGGGTCAGAAGTACACAAGGAGTAAATACGATCATTGTGTGTATTTACGCAAGCTTCAAGATGGTTCTTACATTTACTTACTCTTATATGTTGATGATATGTTGATAGCAGCAAAGAGCCAAGTTGAGATTGACAGGTTGAAGGCTCAGCTGAGTAAAGAGTTCGAGATGAAGGATTTAGGGGAAGCCAAGAAGATTCTCGGCATGGAGATAAACAGGGACAGAGAGAGAGGCAAGCTTTGGCTGACACAGAAGCAGTATTTGAAGAAGGTATTACAGCGTTTTGGTATGCATGAAGATACAAAATCTGTAAGTACCCCACTTGCTCCTCATTTGAAACTTAGTAGCCGGTTGTCTCCAACAACAGATGAAGAGCGAGAATACATGGCGAAAGTCCCATATGCAAATGCAGTTGGAAGTTTGATGTATGCAATGGTGTGTACGAGACCAGATATTTCACAAGCTGTTAGTGTTGTAAGCAGGTACATGCATGATCCAGGCATGAGTCATTGGATAGCTGTGAAATGGATTCTACGGTATCTTAAAAATACCGCAGATGTTGGATTAGAATTTGAGCGAGATGAATCACTTGGTCATTGTGTAATTGGATATTGTGATTCTGATTATACATGTGATTTGGATAAGAGACGATCTACGACTGGTTATTTGTTCACTTTAGAAAAAGTGCCGGTTAATTGGAAGTCTACCTTGCAGTCAACGGTGGCTTTGTCTAGAACAGAGGCAGAGTATATGGCGATTACAGAGGCTGTGAAGGAAGCAATTTGGCTTCATGGGTTGCTTAAAGACTTGGGAGTTGGTCAGAAACAACTTGAGGTTTATTCTGACAGTCAGAGTGCTATTCACTTAGCAAAGAATCAAGTCTTTCATGCACGGACGAAGCACATTGATGTTCGCTATCACTTTGTACGAGAAATTCTGGAAGAAGAGGAGATACTTCTTCAAAAGATTCACACGGCGGAGAATCCTGCAGATATATTGACCAAGGTGGTCACAAGGGCCAAGTTTGAACACTGTTTAGACTTGGTTAATATTTTGCATATTTGAGTTGGCGCCTAACGACACAAAATTTGGAAGCACCACGAGGACTGTTTTTATTCTTTGTTTGTTTGAGAAGATTTGTATTTGGTGAGATTTGAAATTAAGCCAAGGTGGAGATTTGTTGACTTTTTTTGGCCGAAGTGTAGGCCAAAAATTTTGACAAATTGGCTGCAATTTAAATCCCATATCGGTGGGATTAGGATTTGATGGGGGAGGTTGAGAGTTATAAATAAACTCCTCCTCCTCCTATTAGTTTCATCCAAAATTTGCATACTCTTCTCCCATATTAAATAAAAGCGGGCTGCTTGAATGGTGCTCAGAGACTAGGCAAAATTTTGCCGAACTCTGTTATCAAATTTTTCCGGGTGTGTTCTTTCCTTATCTCTTTTATTCCGCATTTATTTGTTGTTATCGCTTTCTTTTGATTATAGTATTCAATATTATTTGTCGGGTATATTAGTAGTGTTTTGTATTTTTCAATTCACTAGAATTTTGTTTAGAGGGAATTATTACCCGAAATTCCCAACATCTTTCACCTCTCACGGAAGTTTCTGACATCGAAAGAACTTGAAGCTGTGAACATTTCTGTAAACTTGGAGGGAGTAAGCCATCTAGGTTATTAGAAGATATATAAAGTGCTTGAAGATTTGGAAGATTATGGCAAATATCTCTTGGAAGCTCACTCGATAAACTATTGTTGCTTAAGGCAATGACTTCCAAAGATGAGATATTGAAGAGACTCGATGGTATTGAACCTGTAAGCTGATTATGTTCAAACTCTAGAAAGGTCAAGTAAAGAAGATCACCAATTCCCTCGGGAATACTTCCTTCAAGGAAATTTCTGTGTAAAGTTAATTCCTCGAGTTTTGAAATATTGGATATCGAAGACTGTATGCTACCTGAGAATTCGTTTCTTGAGAGATATAAGAACTGAAGATTTGTTAAGGAACTGAAAAAATTTAGGAACTGCACCACTGAAATTGTTTCCAGCTAAATCGAGTAATTCTAACCGATGCAACTTGGCTAGCTCTTCAGGCAGATTTCCATGGAAGAAGTTGTTATTGATAACGAGGGAATGGAGAAAAGAGAGATTTCCCAGATGCGGAGGAATTCTCCCGGAGATGCTCATGCGAGAAATATCCAAGGCAGTCACTCTACGATGGCGCCGACCGCAATTGACACCTATCCAGCTGCAGACAGAGGAGTCTGCAGACCAGTTCTTTTCCAGGACTTTGTTAGGACCGAAGGAAATATAAGATTTGAATGCAAGAAGAGCAAATTGGTCTGTGCTATTGCTGGCTAAACCACCAGCTATAACACAGTGGAAGAAGAGGAATGACACTGAAAAATAAACTGCAAATTCTACTTATACCCATGGAGACAATGTTACTAGGAATATGCTGCATTCTCCGTTAGTTTCATTCATTTATTTATAGGTGTTAGAAATCTACTGTATAAGTTGCTTCCGAGAACATATAAGCTGTCAGAACATATTTTCTAACTGTGAAAAAAATTAAACAGACTGATGTTCATATTAGCTTATATGTTTTCTACATGAACAGTTTATATTTGTGTGAAATCATATTCACCATCCTGAATCCAATTGCAATTGAACGCTGCCGTCTACCTAGGGCCTAAAATTCGATTTTTTTAGTACTTTCAAACTAGGAATGGTTCCCACCACTACCCAAAAATAATTTACCACTACTCATGTGAAAAGCTTAGGTAGTTAATAAAATTGATAGAACTTAATTTAATAGTAATTAATACAATTGATAGAACTTAATAATTGATTACCAGTCACGTGATTAAAGTAAGTGGTTTTTATGAGAAATATAATATGAACATTTAAAATAAATAATATTTACCGTTTTGTATTTAAATAATAAAATTAATTTTATAACTTTTTTTTAAAATAAATAAATTGCTAATATTAATATAAAGTCATGAGTTTAACTATAATTTATAATGGCAATTGAAAGTATTTTAAATTATACATTTATTAAGAGTTAGATTTTATGAATGTAACTTGAATCGAATCTGAATTATTTTTACTAGTAAAGATACCAACGGTTTGAAAAAAAAAGAAACTCAAGTTTTACTTTTATAAATGATGAAAGTAACGAAATATTAGTAAAGGAGAACAATAATGGAGAGAATCGTACGACGGTGAATTATGAAATTCATAGTCCTCGGTTGTTTAGTACCTGAGTCTGTGTCGACAACACAATAATTTCGGCAAGCCCTCATTGAGTGCAACATCAGATGCTGAACACAAGCGCCGACTTAGGAACAATGGCACTGGAACTTCAGTGGAAAGCAATAAAGCAGACACCAAAAACAAGAACAGGAAACGATAGTCGAGTCAAGACCAAAATGAAATATTATGGATGTGTTGAAATTATTTATTGTAATAAAGCAGACACCAAAAACAAGAACAGGAAACGATAGTCGAGTCAAGACCAAAATGAAATATTATGGATGTGTTGAAATTATTTATTTTAATAAATATCCACTAATTCCAAAGACAATTCAATATAAAATAATATCATATATCCTTCAAGAAAATTCGGTGACATAGTTACCGCTCTTAGTAAGTACAATTTATCATATTATAATAAAAGAAATTTATCAAAAAATTTATAACTCCTTACGCATTTTGTGAATGTAACATTTTTTTAATTTTCTTGAAAAAACATTTATATGATGAATTTACTAATTTAAAGTAAAAAAAAGCATGTGTCGAGTTCGTAAAAGACCAGAGATTTAAAGTCATTTGAATGTTCCCTCTACATTATTAGTGGAAATAATAGTCATACGAGGTGCAAAAGGAGGGGTACCGCTTGTTAAAGTAATATGAAAGAAGATGAAGCAATTATAAATCGACAATTTTGTCCTTCATAATTGCCCATGTGAGGTGCACGTGATCATGTACGTCTGATTCTGTCATAAGGGTTGTGATTAGAATGATTAATTTAAAAAATATTCATAAGTAAAAGAAGTTGATAAAAAAATTTGTGGATGAAGTTGATACAAAATGAATAGCTTTAGGACTAATTTTTCTGTTCACTCGATTTCTGAATATTATCACACTAGGAGTTTATATAAGAAATGTAATATGAACATTTAAAGTAAGTAAAAATTGTTCAAATAATATAAATAACTGAATTAATACGTTATATCAATGTTAAGCTTTAAGCCTTCACTTAGTTGGTTAGCAACATACTAATATTAGGCGCTATTTTCTTATCACAGGGAATCTGTATCAACGCTGCATCTTGTCAGGTCTTTCTTGACTGCAAGACTGCAACAGGGGATATCGAACCTAGAAAGAAGACACGAAAGATCTCCACCAAGAGCCAATTTTTGTGGAAATAATAAAGCAGATATCAAAATCAGGAACAAGAAATGCTAGTCAAGTCTAGACCATGAGCGAAAAGTTCTTAACAAAATATGATATTTTATTAGTGTCTTGTTGTTTCTGAGAGAGAGTCCCCTTAGTTTTCTGGTTGGTAGCATTTAATATAAATGTAAACAAACTTCCGTGATTAATTTATTATGCATTTACAAATAAAAAGAAGTTTGAAAAGTTTAATAAATTGGTCTACATGATAAAATAGATATGAAATTTTAATAAGAATAAGAACTAATTAAATGAGCATATCATAATTTCATCTTTGTTCCATCTCTCATCAAATGAGCATCTCTAACCTCGTGCCAGAAATACACAGAAAAGTTCAAACATGGCAGTAACTTGGTAGAAACATATTTTATCAAGTAAAAGTTTTGAATTTGATCTACAAGCAAGAGCTGCTAATGTACAGGGATTTGGGACTATTTGCAATCGGTTGGTACAACGTATAACAAAAAAGATATATTAAAAAATATACATTGTTATGAATTTAAGTGTTGGTAACGTAGAATTAAAATAAAAGTCTCACTCAATATATTTGAAGAATAATAATATAAAATAAAAAAAAAAAGAAGATAGAATATATAGAGAAAAAGTAGAACTCAAGAAACAAGACTAATCTCCCATCTTATTAATGTCATCACATGACCTTATATATTGGCTCATAATAAAAGAGTTAATGAAAACCTAAAATTTAATAGGGAAAGGAAATCAAATATGATTATGAGTCATATTTTGGGAGTTCAGTTCTCTTCAGAAAACTGATTAATATGAACATCCACATATTATTTCATAACATTCTCCCTTGTATGTTCATAACATAAGTAATATGTCTCGTTAAAATTTTACTAGATAAAAACCAAGTAAGAAAAACTCTAGTGAAGGAAAGAGTACATTATTCTTTATGTCATTATTACTCCCCTGATAAGAAAATCTTTTGAAATTTCTTATCCTATGATTTCCAATCAAATGTTGTAATCGAAAAGGTCTTAGTAAATAAATTTGTCAAATAATCAAATGATCAATTTCACTGCACATCAATATCACATCTCTTCTGGAGCTTGTGATTAAAAATACACTTTATTGTATATTCTTTCATATATTCTAAACATTATTATCAACTAACAGTACAGTTGGAATTTCTTCTTAAAAGATGTAGATTTATCTCGAATACATTAATTATGATCATACATATATTCTCAACCAACATCATGAATTTCTACTTTTTCAACATAAGTTGTAGATATGGTCATCATAATCATCACATACCTATAAATTCATGATTTATGTGTATCATATAGGTAACTTATGTCTAGAATATCCATCTCAACAGGAATTGAATTTTCTCAATATTCGAGATAAACTATCTCAAGAAGATATCAAAAGGCAAATTTAATATCATTTCAAAATTCATTGAGTAGAAAAGAACTAGAATAGATATTTACTTGCACGTGGACAATTCATGCACTCAATTACTGAATTGTGCTACTTCAAGACCAAATATTTCTTCACTATCCTTTAATAGATATAAATGATCTCATGTATAATAACCCAATGACCATTGATATGCTATGTCCATGTAAAACGTATTTAGGATGTTCAATCAAAATAAAATAGTGACTTTTTCAAAACGTTGATCATAATACTTGCTCTTCTAAATTCTTCGAGAAAAATATCTTGATCATCAAATCCTTTTTATCTTTTGAGGATTTTGTTTTCAAAATCAAGAGATCAATAATGCTTCGAGCGTGTATCAAAATCATATGACTACGGAATTCATATATTTGTCCCTGCTCGGGACATCTATAAGAATATCTATAGCTAGAATATTATATTGACTAAATCTACAGAAGTTAGTAAAATAATCAATTTATAATTTTATGCAACTAAACAACATTTTGAACTTCCAGTTCATTAATGCTTGTGCATAGATCAAGATAATGAAAGTCATAAATGATATTCTCTTTTAATTGATGATTTTCTCACCCTAATGTGGGGAACACTATATCAATCAATAAATTGTACAATGAGGATATCTTCTGATAAAAATATATATATAGCAACTACAAATACATATAGAATTTCTATATATGTGGATATACTCGATCGTTCTTTTAATAAAAATTTACTAAGATAATCTCATTATGTTCTACAAAAACAATTATATGGTTCAAGCATATCGAGTCCATCAGGGACTTCAAATATAAGTATTATTCTCAAATGATAACAAATATAAACACATGCTAAGTGTTATTATGCACTATTATATCCACCACTAGAAATATATTTCTTCGTTATCAGCGCCAGGTATTACGAAAAATCATACGATATAACTCATGACAAATATTCACATTTGTAGTCGTATTTTATAAGCAAATATTAATTGTTATCTTTTTGAAATTACACTTCAGGTATATAACTTCTGTTGTAAATACATGTACACTTCAAGTATACTTGTAAATAGTTTAAACTTTTCATATTTCTCATGCGAACTTTATCATTCGAGTCAAGCAGGGCTTTCGATTTAGAAATCATCATTCGAATCAATATATTATGTGCATTAATATTGTTGATGTTATATACTTGTGCAATTACAATATTTTTCAATCATGTTGAGATCTTATCATTATCAAAGTTTTAGGTACCTGAATTTCTTATAGAAATAATATATCAATGATATTTGGAAAAAAATTCTACTGGAATTTAAATCTCCTCAACTTAACATATATGACCATCTTAAGTCTTTACTCCAGTAAGGAGTTTGTATATTTGGAACTGACTTATCTACCAGGTTTTAATTTTATCACAAATTTATTTATAGTGATAGATTGTCCTTCAGGGATATAAAATATAATAATAGAAACATTCTTTGTCGAATATTAGTTAGTTAATATACCAAATTGAATACCTTGACTGCTGCATGGGTACTGTTACTGAATATGCCTTCGTAAACAAAGCTGTCGCTTCCCTTGCCAAGCAGATTGCTCTCTCTAAATCCATTGGTTGCACTTTGAAGTTCATGATATGAAATTCTTTCATTTTTCTAGTGGAGCTGGGGAACCTAATCCCAGTGTTGGTTGCTTTCCGTTATGCCTCTTTATCAACACAATGCCAAGTACTGCTGGAATATTTAGAGATGAAATCCCCAAAAGCACAAAAACAATCACAAGCAATCTTTTTCTTCTATGATGAGAAAAGTTACGGCATGGGGGGACATTAAATTGAGAACTACCGCAAATTGCACCATTTGGCATGAAAGACTGACTTGTGAAATTTAGAAAACGACCTTTTCTAGGAATTTCTCCACTTAATTGATTGTAGGAAACATTGAATTTCTTGAGGTATAAAAGACCCTCGAGCGACTGAGGAATTACTCCGGTTAACCTACTATAAGACAAGTCCAAAACCTCCAAGCTGAGAACCTTGCCGAATGAATCTGGAATTGGCCCTTCTAGCTCATTGTGAGCCAAGGAAAGCTTAATCGAGTTCTGTAGACCGTCTACCTACATAGGAATATTTCCCTAGAAATTATTCGTTGACAAATCAATATGGGTTATGACCTTTAGGTTTCCAATTTCAGGAGGTAGATAACGGCTAATAGAATTTGAGGATGCAGTAAACAACAAAAGGTCTTTGAGCTTCCACAAACTCGTAGGTAGACTGGAACTGAATTTGGTGGAGTCAAGAAAAATATTCCTCAACGTAGTAATGTTACCAATGCAGGTTAGTAGAGCTCCTGAATTTTGGTTCCCACTCAAGTTTGTTGCACCGAGGTTATTCAAATTGCAGGTAATGCTGGAAGAGACCCTCGTATCTTGTCGGCTAAATACAAATCTTGATGGCTTTGTAAATCTTCAAATGTTCTTGGAATGACCCCTGATAATTCATTCTCAGATAAGTCTAGCCATGAAACGCTGCTATGATTACCAATTTCTTCGGGGAATATTGCTTGTAATATGACATTAACTGACGTCAAAAACCTGGAGTGAGGCAGAGAAGTTACCAACAGAAGATGGCAAGCTCTATTCAAGGGATTGAAATTGATTAATTGGAAGAGTTTCTAAATGCACATAGTTTGTTAAAGCAGTGAGGAACTTCAATTGGTAAGATGAATTCCTTTTGGATATTTCCCCGGAAGCTATTGTTTGCAAGGAAAAACTTTTCAAGATTTGGCACCGTTTGGCATATATTGGAAGGTAGATTACCTGAAAGTCTATTTGTTGAGATGTTAAAAATAGTTGCAGGAACATATCCCCTTAAGCGAGCATCATCAGCATAAAACACTTCTAGTCTTCGAAGATTACCAATATCTATTGGTATTGAACATATAAGTAGTCAAAATGAAGAAACATGATCCTTCAATCTTGGGGATATGTTCACCAAGACAAATAATATTTTTCAAGTGCTAATTAATACAATATTCACTAAACCACCAAGAATAATAATAATAATAGCATCAATAATATAGAATTACAAGATTCTCACATAACCCATTAAAACTTCCTAGTCTATCGGGTTTCAAACTACCATTCGATCAAGACTTCAAAACTAAAGAAGCTTTCTCCTCAGTCGGAACTCTATCTCTTTGTTTTTATTCCTGTCTTTCTTTCTTAATGTATAGAAGAAACGGAAGCCATGTAAATGATATGAGTGTATCTCAAGTCATAAGACTCGGAAAGCACTTTATTCAGCAAAAAAAAAAAAACTTGGAAAGAATTTTGGATTTTGTGGGCTTTAAGAACCTTGTGGACCTTCTTTCTATTTTCCAACCAAATGGCCCAACACTACAAAAAATCTAATAATATACTAAACAGTGAGTAGTTGAAGTAAAAAAATCAATGACACATTATACATTAGAGACAAATTAACTATAATTAACCATGAATATTTGTGGTGCTTACAAGTTCCTTCCAAGTTGTTGGAACCGAGAAGTAGTCTTGCTAGCGTTGTCAAGTTCCGATTTCTCTTGGTATGGTTCCCCTAAATTTGTACGCGGATTTTAAAAGAAGTTGAAGCTGTGAATATTTTGTAAATTTGGAGAGATTGGGCCAGATAGGTTGGAACTAGACAGATTGGGCGTTTGGAGCTTTGGAAGATTGTGGCAAACAACTCTTGGAAGTTCTCTGAATAAACTATTAGTGGTTAGGGCAATGTTCCAAAGATGAAATATTGAAGACACTTGATAGTATTGGACCCGTAAGTTGATTATCGTCCAGCTGTAGGAAGGTCAAGGAATGAAGATCACCAATTCCCTCAGGAATGCTTCCTTCAAAGAAATTTTTGTGTAAAGAGTTCTGAAATGTTGGATGTCGAAGACTGTATGCTGCCTGAGAATTCGTTTCTTGAGAGGTGCAAGAACTGAAGATTTGTTAAGGAACTGAAAAATGTAGGAATTGTACCGCTAACCATGCAACTTGGCAAACACTTCAGGCAGATTTCCATCAAAGAAGTTGTTATTGATAACGATGGAATGGATAAAAGAGAGATTTCCCAAATACGGAGGAATCCTTCCGGAGAGGCTCATGCCAGAAATATAAAAAGGCAGTTACTCTACGATGGCGTCGACCGCAATTGATACCAATCCAGCTACCGGCAGAGGAGTCTGCTTCTTTTCCAGGACTTTGTTAGGACCGGTAGAAATATGAGATTTGAATGCTAGAAGAGCAGATTGATTCGTTCTAAGGTTGGCTAAACCACCTGCTATAATACAGTGGAAGAAGAGAAATGAGATTGAAAATAAACTGCGAATTCTACTTGTACTCAGGGAGACAATGTTACTAGGAATCTCTGTTAGTTTCATTCATTTATTTGTAGATGTGAGAAATCTTCTTAATAAGTTGCTTCTCAGAACATATTTACTAGCTGTGAAAAGAATTAAATAGACCTGATATTCATATTAGCTTATATATTTACTGCATGAACAGCTTATAGTAGTGAGAAAAACATATCCACCTTCTTGAATCCAATTGCAATTGCACTCTGCCTTTTACCTGGGGCCTAAAATTCGATTTTTTTGGTACTTTCAAACTAGGAATGCTTCCAACCGCTACCCAAGAAAAAATTGATCACCACTCATATGAAAATCTTAGGTAATTAATAGAATTGATGGAACTTAATTTAATGGCAGTTGAGTCTATCTATAATACAAATCTATGTCATTTAAAGAAAACGTGATTAAAGTACGTAGTTTTTATAGGAAATATAATATGGACATTTAAAGTAAAACCCATTCACTGTTTTGTGTTCAAATAATAAAAATAACCTAACGGTTCTTATTTAAAGTAAGTGAATTACTAATATTAATGTAAAGTTACAAGTTTAACTCTCATTTGCGATGACATATGAAAAGAACTTTGAGCTATACATTTTTCGAATAAGAGATAGACTATGTGGATTCAACTTGAATCGAATTTGAATTACTGCTATCAGTAAAGATACTGGCTGTTTTAGGGAAGGGAAAAAAAAACTCAAGTTTTACTTTTGTGAATGATGAATATAACAAAATGTTAGTAGAAGATTCTACGAGGGTGAATTATGAAATTAATCCTCGGTTTTATAGTACCTTCAGTCAGTGTGCACAACACATTAATTTCGGAAAGCCCTCGTTGAGTGCAGCATCAGATGGTGAATATATGCCCACAAAGCGCCGATTTAGGAACAATGACGGTGGAACTTCTGTGGAAGGCAATAAAGCAGACACCAAAAACAGGAACAGGAAATGCTGGTCATGTCAAGACCATAACAAATGTTCTTAAGAAAATATTATGGATGTTATGAAATTATTTATTTTAATACATGTCCATTAATTCTAAAGAAATAATTCAATGTAGAATAATATCATATATCCTTTAAAAGGATTCGGTGACCTAATTAAGTGCAACTTATCCTGTTCATAGTAAAAGAAGTTTATCAAATCATTTATAACTCAAGGAGCAATTTTAATATTATGGATTGCGATTTCTCAATTTTAATACGATTCTATTTTCTGATTTTAATTTTGAAAATTTTTTATTCTGATCTACAACAAAAATATAGTAATAGTAATCGTAAGATATGATAACAGTACGAAACCAGAATCGAAAAAATTAGAACGATGAACACCATATATTGGGCTAACTGGCATGAAGAACTCTATGTTGCTTTGAACGAGACACAGCAAATCAATTGGCCACCAAAAAAAAAAAAAAACAAAGGCAAATCAATTATTCGAAATATGCGTTTCCGGGTCCAAACTATAAAATCAGGTCCTAATCTCAACAAGATAATGCAATGGGTATTTTTTATGTTTGTCCTAATGAGACCTTCATTTCTGGCACACTTTGTGCCAATCTTACATTTACTTGCGCATTGTCATCATCCATCTCTTTGTCGCCCATGATTTGAGGTGAGATTGGATAAAAATTTAATCCAAATCTTGAAACGGAATCATTATCGCTTTCATTAAGATCAAGATTTCTAAAGAAAAAAAAAGCAAGTATCGAGTTCACAAAAGACCAGAGATTTAAAGTCATATGAATGTTCCCTCTACATTATTAGTTGGAAATAATAGTCATACGAGGTGCAAAAGGAGGGGCACCGCTTGTTAAAGGCGGAAAAAAGTGTAAAAAGGTGGTTTCAGTGGGGGTATTATGAAAGATGATGGAGCCATTATAAATCGACAACTTCGTCCTTCATAATTGCCCATGTGCGGTGCGCGTGATAAAAAACGTTTGATTCTGTCATAAGGGTTGTGATTAGGATCACTAATTTACAAAAAAAAAAAAAAAAATTCAGAACTAAAATAAGTTGAGGAAAACTAATTATGGATGAATTTAAGAAAAAATGAATAACTTTAGGACTAATTCGATTTCTGAATACTATCAAATTAGGAGTTTATATAAGAAATGTAATATGAACATTTAAAGTAATTATTGATATTTTGTTCAAATAATAGACATAACACCTTATATCAAAGTTAAGCTTTAACTTTTGTTTTAGAAACACACTCAATCAGGCCATATATCCTTATCAAGAGGAATATCTGCCAACGCTGCATTTTGTCAAGTCTTCGTTGACTGCAAGTCTGCAACAGCGGACTGTGAACCTTCAAGAAAAATTGATCACCACTCATATGAAAAGCTTAGGTAATTAACATATAAAAATAACTTAGAGGTTCTTATTTAAAGTAAGTAAATTACTAATGTTAATGTAAAATTACAAGTTTAACTCTTGTGGTGACATATGAAAAGAACTTTAAGCTATATCTTTCTCGAATAAGAGATAGACTTTGTGGATTCAACTTGAATCAAATTCGAATTACTCATACTAATAAAGATACAGGCTATTTTAGAAAAGGGAAAAAAATCTCAAGTTTTACTTTTGTGAATGATGAACATAACGAAATGTTAGTAGAAAATCCTACGAGGGTGAAGTATGAAATTAATCCTCGGTTTTATAGTACCTTGAGTCTGCATCCACAACACATTAATTTCGGCAAGCCCTCGTTGAGTGCAGCATCAGATGGTGAACATCTGCCCACAAAGCGGCGATTTAGGAACAATGACGGTGGAACTTCTGTGGAAGGCAATAAAGCAGACACCAAAAACAGGAACAGGAAATGCTGGTCATGTCAAGACCATAACAAATGTTCTTAAGAAAATATTATGGATGTGAAATTTTTTATTTTAATACATGTCTATTCATTCTAAAGAAATAATTCAATGTAGAATAATATCATATATCTTTTAAAAGGATTTGGTGACCTAACTAAATGCAACTTATCCTGTTTATAGTAAAAGAAGTTTATCAATACATTTATAACTTCACACGCATTTCGTGTAAAAAACCCACCACAACTGTCAACAGCCACCTTATTCTATCACTTTTTGCACTTTTACAACGATTGCCCCTCCTTTTGCAGCTCACATTGATCAGTTCATAATCTCAATAAGATTGCAGTTGGGACATTATCGGATTTGGTTTCGTTTTCAATTTAATACGATTTTCATTCCCGTTTCAGTATGGTTTTAGTTCTGATTTTGGATTTTCTTTTACAGTTTTTTTAGTTTTGATTCCACGATTTTAATATTATATATTACGATTTCTCAATTTTAATACGATTATATTTTCTGATTTTAATTTTGTAATTTTTATTTTGATCTGTGACCAAAATATAGTAATCGTAATCGTAAGATATGATAACAGTACGAAACCAGAATCCAAAAAATTGGAATGATGAACACCCTATATTGAGCTAACAGGCATGAAGAACTCTATGTTGCTTTGAACGAGACACATCAAATCGATTGGCAACCAAAAAAGGGAAAAAAAACAAAGGCAAATCAATTATTCGAAATACGCGTTTCCGGGTCCAAACTATAAAATCAGTTCCAAATCTCAACAAGATAATGCAATGGGTATTTTTTATGTTTGTCCTAATGAGACCTTCATTTCTGGCACACTTTGTTCCGATATTAGGTCTTCTTTTGACTGACAATTCCCCAACAACTGCACTTTGTCCCGATCTTACATTACTCGCGCATTGTCATCCCGATCTTACATTTGCTCGCATATTGTCATCATCCATCTCTTTGTCGCCCACGATATGAGGTGAGATTGGATAAAAATTATCTAGATAAAAATTATCTAGATAAAAATTATATTATATAAATATAAGTTTATTATAAGAAAAATATAAGATTTAAAATAAAAAAATTTATTTTGATTCTGAAACTTAATCCAAATCTTGAAACGGAATCATTATCGCTTTCATCATGTTAGAGTTGTCGGATGTCAACTTAGATTCACATTAATATGATATTATCTACTTTGGGCTAAGTCTTCACAGATTTATTTTTGGGTATTTCCCAAAATACCTCATAATAATAGAGTTATCTTGAATCTTATATTTAGACAACTCTTTCATCAATTTTTTCATGTGGGACTTGATTTGCATCCCAACAATCCTCCCCTCTAACTAAGGACTACAAAGGTCATAACCTCTCCTTCGAGGTAATTCATTTGATCTCGCCAACCATCTTGTACCGTCGCTATCAACTAGTGGAACACGCCTCCTGACCACCACATTATTAAGAAGACTTTCGACACAAGACATAAACTGTAGATCTCCAACGAGGAGTCTTCCCACACAGTGTCACGTCATCCAGAAGAACCATTGACTTTGATACCACTTGTTAGAGTTGTCTGATGTCTCCCAAACTCTACATTAGTATGATATTTTCCATTTTGGACTAAGCTTTCACAGATTTATTTTTGGGTATCTCCCAAAATACCTCATACTAATGAAGTTATCTTGAATCTTATATTTAGACAACTATTCCATCAATTTTTTTATGTGAGACTTGATTTGCATCCTAACGCATCAATATCAAGATTTCTAAAGGAAAAAAAAACAAATGTCAAGTTCACAAAAACCGGAGATTTAAAGTCATATGAATGTTCCCTCTACATTATTAGTTGGAATAATAGATCATACGAGGTGCAAAAGGAGGGGCAACGCTTGTTAAAGGCGGAAAAAAGTGTAAAAAGGTGGTTTCAGTGGGGTTATTATGAAAGATGATGGAGCCATTATAAATCGACAACTTCGTCCTTCATAATTGCCCGTGTGAGGTGCGCGTGATCAAAAACGTTTGATTCTGTCATAAGGGTTGTGATTAGGATCACTAATTTACAAAAAAAAATTCAGAACTAAAATAAGTTGAGGAAAAATAATTATGGATGAATTTAAGAAAAAATGAATAACTTTAGGACTAATTCGATTTCTCAATACTATCAAATTAGGAGTTTATATAAGAAATGTAATATGAACATTTAAAGTAATTATTGATATTTTGTTCAAATAATAGACATAACACCTTATATCAAAGTTAAGCTTTAACTTTTGTTTAAGAAACAAACTCAATCAGGCCATATATCCTTATCAAGAGGAATATCTGCCAACGCTGCATTTTGTCAAGTCTTCGTTGACTGCAAGTCTGCAACAGCGGACTGTGAACCTTCAACGAAAAATTGATCACCACTCATATGAAAAGCTTAGGTAATTAACAGATAAAATAACTTAGAGGTTCTTATTTAAAGTAAGTAAATTACTAATGTTAATATAAAATTACAAGTTTAACTCTTGTGGTGACATATGAAAAGAACTTTAAGCTATATCTTTCTCGAATAAGAGATAGACTTTGTGGATTCAACTTGAATCAAATTCGAATTACTCATACTAATAAAGATACAGGCTATTTTAGGAAAGGAAAAAAAATCTCAAGTTTTACTTTTGTGAATGATGAACATAACGAAATGTTAGTAGAAAATCCTACGAGGGTGAAGTATGAAATTAATCCTCGATTTTATAGTACCTTGAGTCTGCATCCACAACACATTAATTTCGGCAAGCTCTCGTTGAGTGCAGCATCAGATGGTGAACATCTGCCCACAAAGCGGCGATTTAGGAACAATGACGGTGGAACTTCTGTGGAAGGCAATAAAGCAGACACCAAAAACAGGAACAGGAAATGCTGGTCATGTCAAGACCATAACAAATGTTCTTAAGAAAATATTATGGATGTTGTGAAATTTTTTATTTTAATACATGTCTATTCATTCTAAAGAAATAATTCAATGTAGAATAATATCATATATCCTTTAAAAGGATTCGGTGACCTAACTAAAAGCAACTTATCCTGTTCATAGTAAAAGAAGTTTATCAATACATTTATAACTTCACACGCATTTCGTGTAAAAAACCCACCACAACTGTCAACAGCCACCTTATTCTATCACTTTTTGCACTTTTACAACGATTGCCCCTCCTTTTGCAGCTCACATTGATCAGTTCATAATCTCAATAAGATTGCAGTTGGGACATTATCGGATTTGGTTTCGTTTTCAATTTAATACGATTTTCATTCCCGTTTCAGTATGGTTTTAGTTCTGATTTTGGATTTTCTTTTACAGTTTTTTTAGTTTTGATTCCACGGTTTTAGTTCTGCTATTTTTACGTTGATGGCATTCCGCAGCAGGTGGAGTGTATTCCGAAACAAGTGGAGTTTGAACAGACATTGGTGATTCCAGCAAATAGCACCACTAGAGACTCCCCGAGGGTAGAAGAAGAGTCAGATGAGGAAGAGGTTCCTACCCAAGAACCTCAACAGCAATCGGAGCCAATTGTAGTTAGAAGGCAAAGACGAGAGATTCAAAAACCTGCTCGTTTTACTGACATGGTAGCTTATGCACTTCCAGTTGTTGATGATGTTCCATCCACCTACCCAGAAGCCATCCGAAGTTCAGAAAGTGGTAGATGGGCAGGTGCAATGGAAGAAGAAATACAATCTCTCGAGAAGAACAAGACGTGGAAGCTGACACAACTATCGAAGGGCAAGAAGGCTATTGGATGCAATTAGGTATTTGCAAAGAAAGAAGGATTTCCTGATAAAGATGAGACACGTTACAAGGCAAGATTGGTGGCTAAAGGCTACGCTCAGAAGGAGGGAATTGATTATAATGAGGTATTTTCTCCAGTTGTTAAACATTCCTCCATTAGAATTTTGTTGGCCTTGGTAGCGCAGATGAATTTGGAGCTAGCTCAAGTTGATGTGAAGACCGCGTTCCTGCACGGTGATTTGAAGGAGGAAATCTATATGACTCAGCCAGATGGATACAAGGTTGCTGGTAAGGAGAATTGGGTTTGTAAACTAAGTAAATCATTCTACGGATTGAAACAATCTCCGAGACAATGGTACAAGTGTTTTGACAGTTTTATGAAGGGTCAGAAGTACACAAGGAGTAAATACGATCATTGTGTGTATTTACGCAAGCTTCAAGATGGTTCTTACATTTACTTACTCTTATATGTTGATGATATGTTGATAGCAGCAAAGAGCCAAGTTGAGATTGACAGATTGAAGGCTCAACTGAGTAAAGAGTTCGAGATGAAGGATTTGGGGGAAGCCAAAAAGATTCTCGGCATGGAGATAAACAGGGACAGAGAGAGAGGCAAGCTTTGGCTGACACAGAAGCAGTATTTGAAGAAGGTATTACAGCGTTTTGGTATGCATGAAGATACAAAATCTGTAAGTACCCCACTTGCTCCTCATTTGAAACTTAGTAGCCGGTTGTCTCCAACAACAGATGAAGAGCGAGAATACATGGCGAAAGTCCCATATGCAAATGCAGTTAGAAGTTTGATGTATGCAATGGTGTGTACAAGACCAGATATTTCACAAGCTGTTAGTGTTGTGAGCAGGTACATGCATGATCCAGGAAGGGGTCATTGGTTAGCTGTGAAATGGATTCTACGGTATCTTAAAAATACCACAGATGTTGGATTAGAATTTGAGCAAGTTGAATCACTTGGTCATTGTGTAGTTGGATATTGTGATTCTGATTATGCAGGTGATTTGGATAAGCGACGATCTACGACTGGTTATTTGTTCACTTTAGAAAAAATGCCGGTTAGTTGGAAGTCTACCTTGCAGTCAACGGTGGCTTTGTCTAGAACAGAGGCAGAGTATATGGCGATTACAGAGGCTGTGAAGGAAGCAATTTGGCTTCATGGGTTGCTTAAAGACTTGGGAGTTGGTCAGAAATAACTTGAGGTTTATTCTGACAGTCAGAGTGCTATTCACTTAGCAAAGAATCAAGTCTTTCTTGCACGGACGAAGCACATTGATGTTCGCTATCACTTTGTACGAGAAATTCTGGAAGAAGAGGAGATACTTCTTCAAAAGATTCACAAGGGCCAAGTTTGAACACTGTTTAGACTTGGTTAATATTTTGCATATTTGAGTTGGCGCCCTAACGACACAAAAATTTGGAAGCACCACGAGGATCTGTTTTTATTCTTTGTTTGTTTGAGAAGATTTGTATTTGGTGAGATTTGAAATTAAGCCAAGGTGGAGATTTGTTGACTTTTTTTGGCCGAAGTGTAGGCCAAAAATTTTGACAAATTGGCTGCAATTTAAATCCCATATCGGTGGGATTAGGATTTGATGGGGGAGGTTGAGAGTTATAAATAAACTCCTCCTCCTCCTATTAGTTTCATCCAAAATTTGCATACTCTTCTCCCATATTAAATAAAAGCGGGCTGCTTGAATGGTACTCAGAGACTAGGCAAAATTTTGCCGAACTCTGTTATCAAATTTTTCCGGGTGTGTTCTTTCCTTATCTCTTTTATTCCGCATTTATTTGTTGTTATCGCTTTCTTTTGATTATAGTATTCAATATTATTTATCGGGTATATTAGTAGTGTTTTGTATTTTTCAATTCACTAGAATTTTGTTTAGAGGGAATTATTACCCGAAATTCCCAACATCTTTCACCTCTCACGGAAGTTTCTGACATCGAAAGAACTTGAAGCTGTGAACATTTCTGTAAACTTGGAGGGAGTAAGCCATCTAGGTTATTAGAAGATATATAAAGTGCTTGAAGATTTGGAAGATTATGGCAAATATCTCTTGGAAGCTCACTCGATAAACTATTGTTGCTTAAGGCAATGACTTCCAAAGATGAGATATTGAAGAGACTCGATGGTATTGAACCTGTAAGCTGATTATGTTCAAACTCTAGAAAGGTCAAGTAAAGAAGATCACCAATTCCCTCGGGAATACTTCCTTCAAGGAAATTTCTGTGTAAAGTTAATTCCTCGAGTTTTGAAATATTGGATATCGAAGACTGTATGCTACCTGAGAATTCGTTTCTTGAGAGATATAAGAACTGAAGATTTGTTAAGGAACTGAAAAATTTAGGAACTGCACCACTGAAATTGTTTCCAGCTAAATCGAGTAATTCTAACCGATGCAACTTGGCTAGCTCTTCAGGCAGATTTCCATGGAAGAAGTTGTTATTGATAACGAGGGAATGGAGAAAAGAGAGATTTCCCAGATGCGGAGGAATTCTCCCGGAGATGCTCATGCGAGAAATATCCAAGGCAGTCACTCTACGATGGCGCCGACCGCAATTGACACCTATCCAGCTGCAGACAGAGGAGTCTGCAGACCAGTTCTTTTCCAGGACTTTGTTAGGACCGAAGGAAATATAAGATTTGAATGCAAGAAGAGCAAATTGGTCTGTGCTATTGCTGGCTAAACCACCAGCTATAACACAGTGGAAGAAGAGGAATGACACTGAAAATAAACTGCAAATTCTACTTATACCCATGGAGACAATGTTACTAGGAATATGCTGCATTCTCCGTTAGTTTCATTCATTTATTTATAGGTGTTAGAAATCTACTGTATAAGTTGCTTCCGAGAACATATAAGCTGTCAGAACATATTTTCTAACTGTGAAAAAAATTAAACAGACTGATGTTCATATTAGCTTATATGTTTTCTACATGAACAGTTTATATTTGTGTGAAATCATATTCACCATCCTGAATCCAATTGCAATTGAACGCTGCCGTCTACCTAGGGCCTAAAATTCGATTTTTTTAGTACTTTCAAACTAGGAATGGTTCCCACCACTACCCAAAAATAATTTACCACTACTCATGTGAAAAGCTTAGGTAGTTAATAAAATTGATAGAACTTAATTTAATAGTAATTAATACAATTGATAGAACTTAATAATTGATTACCAGTCACGTGATTAAAGTAAGTGGTTTTTATGAGAAATATAATATGAACATTTAAAATAAATAATATTTACCGTTTTGTATTTAAATAATAAAATTAATTTTATAACTTTTTTTTAAAGTAAATAAATTGCTAATATTAATATAAAGTCATGAGTTTAACTATAATTTATAATGGCAATTGAAAGTATTTTAAATTATACATTTATTAAGAGTTAGATTTTATGAATGTAACTTGAATCGAATCTGAATTATTTTTACTAGTAAAGATACCAACGGTTTGAAAAAAAAGAAACTCAAGTTTTACTTTTATAAATGATGAAAGTAACGAAATATTAGTAAAGGAGAACAATAATGGAGAGAATCGTACGACGGTGAATTATGAAATTCATAGTCCTCGGTTGTTTAGTACCTGAGTCTGTGTCGACAACACAATAATTTCGGCAAGCCCTCATTGAGTGCAACATCAGATGCTGAACACAAGCGCCGACTTAGGAACAATGGCACTGGAACTTCAGTGGAAAGCAATAAAGCAGACACCAAAAACAAGAACAGGAAACGATAGTCGAGTCAAGACCAAAATGAAATATTATGGATGTGTTGAAATTATTTATTGTAATAAAGCAGACACCAAAAACAAGAACAGGAAACGATAGTCGAGTCAAGACCAAAATGAAATATTATGGATGTGTTGAAATTATTTATTTTAATAAATATCCACTAATTCCAAAGACAATTCAATATAAAATAATATCATATATCCTTCAAGAAAATTCGGTGACATAGTTACCGCTCTTAGTAAGTACAGTTTATCATATTATAATAAAAGAAATTTATCAAAAAATTTATAACTCCTTACGCATTTTGTGAATGTAACATTTTTTTAATTTTCTTGAAAAAACATTTATATGATGAATTTACTAATTTAAAGTAAAAAAAAGCATGTGTCGAGTTCGTAAAAGACCAGAGATTTAAAGTCATTTGAATGTTCCCTCTACATTATTAGTGGAAATAATAGTCATACGAGGTGCAAAAGGAGGGGTACCGCTTGTTAAAGTAATATGAAAGAAGATGAAGCAATTATAAATCGACAATTTTGTCCTTCATAATTGCCCATGTGAGGTGCACGTGATCATGTACGTCTGATTCTGTCATAAGGGTTGTGATTAGAATGATTAATTTAAAAAATATTCATAAGTAAAAGAAGTTGATAAAAAAAATTGTGGATGAAGTTGATACAAAATGAATAGCTTTAGGACTAATTTTTCTGTTCACTCGATTTCTGAATATTATCACACTAGGAGTTTATATAAGAAATGTAATATGAACATTTAAAGTAAGTAAAAATTGTTCAAATAATATAAATAACTGAATTAATACGTTATATCAATGTTAAGCTTTAAGCCTTCACTTAGTTGGTTAGCAACATACTAATATTAGGCGCTATTTTCTTATCACAGGGAATCTGTATCAACGCTGCATCTTGTCAGGTCTTTCTTGACTGCAAGACTGCAACAGGGGATATCGAACCTAGAAAGAAGACACGAAAGATCTCCACCAAGAGCCAATTTTTGTGGAAATAATAAAGCAGATATCAAAATCAGGAACAAGAAATGCTAGTCAAGTCTAGACCATGAGCGAAAAGTTCTTAACAAAATATGATATTTTATTAGTGTCTTGTTGTTTCTTTTTTTTTTTTTTGAGAGAGTCCCCTTAGTTTTCTGGTTGGTAGCATTTAATATAAATGTAAACAAACTTCCGTGATTAATTTATTATGCATTTACAAATAAAAAGAAGTTTGAAAAGTTTAATAAATTGGTCTACATGATAAAATAGATATGAAATTTTAATAAGAATAAGAACTAATTAAATGAGCATATCATAATTTCATCTTTGTTCCATCTCTCATCAAATGAGCATCTCTAACCTCGTGCCAGAAATACACAGAAAAGTTCAAACATGGCAGTAACTTGGTAGAAACATATTTTATCAAGTAAAAGTTTTGAATTTGATCTACAAGCAAGAGCTGCTAATGTACAGGGATTTGGGACTATTTGCAATCGGTTGGTACAACGTATAACAAAAAAGATATATTAAAAAATATACATTGTTATGAATTTAAGTGTTGGTAACGTAGAATTAAAATAAAAGTCTCACTCAATATATTTGAAGAATAATAATATAAAATAAAAAAAAAAAGAAGATAGAATATATAGAGAAAAAGTAGAACTCAAGAAACAAGACTAATCTCCCATCTTATTAATGTCATCACATGACCTTATATATTGGCTCATAATAAAAGAGTTAATGAAAACCTAAAATTTAATAGGGAAAGGAAATCAAATATGATTATGAGTCATATTTTGGGAGTTCAGTTCTCTTCAGAAAACTGATTAATATGAACATCCACATATTATTTCATAACATTCTCCCTTGTATGTTCATAACATAAGTAATATGTCTCGTTAAAATTTTACTAGATAAAAACCAAGTAAGAAAAACTCTAGTGAAGGAAAAGAGTACATTATTCTTTATGTCATTATTACTCCCCTGATAAGAAAATCTTTTGAAATTTCTTATCCTATGATTTCCAATCAAATGTTGTAATCGAAAAGGTCTTAGTAAATAAATTTGTCAAATAATCAAATGATCAATTTCACTGCACATCAATATCACATCTCTTCTGGAGCTTGTGATTAAAAATACACTTTATTGTATATTCTTTCATATATTCTAAACATTATTATCAACTAACAGTACAGTTGGAATTTCTTCTTAAAAGATGTAGATTTATCTCGAATACATTAATTATGATCATACATATATTCTCAACCAACATCATGAATTTCTACTTTTTCAACATAAGTTGTAGATATGGCTGTCATAATCATCACATACCTATAAATTCATGATTTATGTGTATCATATAGGTAACTTATGTCTAGAATATCCATCTCAACAGGAATTGAATTTTCTCAATATTCGAGATAAACTATCTCAAGAAGATATCAAAAGGCAAATTTAATATCATTTCAAAATTCATTGAGTAGAAAAGAACTAGAATAGATATTTACTTGCACGTGGACAATTCATGCACTCAATTACAGAATTGTGCTACTTCAAGACCAAATATTTCTTCACTATCCTTTAATAGATATAAATGATCTCATGTATAATAACCCAATGACCATTGATATGCTATGTCCATGTAAAACGTATTTAGGATGTTCAATCAAAATAAAATAGTGACTTTTCAAAACGTTGATCATAATACTTGCTCTTCTAAATTCTTCAGGAAAAATATCTTGATCATCAAATCCTTTTATCTTTTGAGGATTTTGTTTTCAAAATCAAGAGATCAATAATGCTTCAGGCGTGTATCAAAATCATATGACTACAGAATTCATATATTTGTCCTGCTGGGACATCTATAAGAATATCTATAGCTAGAATATTATATTGACTAAATCTACAGAAGTTAGTAAAATAATCAATTTATAATTTTATGCAACTAAACAACATTTTGAACTTCCAGTTCATTAATGCTTGTGCATAGATCAAGATAATGAAAGTCATAAATGATATTCTCTTTTAATTGATGATTTTCTCACCCTAATGTGGGGAACACTATATCAATCAATAAATTGTACAATGAGGATATCTTCTGATAAAAATATATATATAGCAACTACAAATACATATAGAATTTCTATATATGTGGATATACTCGATCGTTCTTTTAATAAAAATTTACTAAGATAATCTCATTATGTTCTACAAAAACAATTATATGGTTCAAGCATATCGAGTCCATCAGGGACTTCAAATATAAGTATTATTCTCAAATGATAACAAATATAAACACATGCTAAGTGTTATTATGCACTATTATATCCACCACTAGAAATATATTTCTTCGTTATCAGCGCCAGGTATTACGAAAAATCATACGATATAACTCATGACAAATATTCACATTTGTAGTCGTATTTTATAAGCAAATATTAATTGTTATCTTTTTGAAATTACACTTCAGGTATATAACTTCTGTTGTAAATACATGTACACTTCAAGTATACTTGTAAATAGTTTAAACTTTTCATATTTCTCATGCGAACTTTATCATTCTGAGTCAGCAGGCTTCGATTTAGAAATCATCATTCTGAATCAATATATTATGTGCATTAATATTGTTGATGTTATATACTTGTGCAATTACAATATTTTTCAATCATGTTGAGATCTTATCATTATCAAAGTTTTAGGTACCTGAATTTCTTATAGAAATAATATATCAATGATATTTGGAAAAAAATTCTACTGGAATTTAAATCTCCTCAACTTAACATATATGACCATCTTAAGTCTTTACTCCAGTAAGGAGTTTGTATATTTGGAACTGACTTATCTACCAGGTTTTAATTTTATCACAAATTTATTTATAGTGATAGATTGTCCTTCAGGGATATAAAATATAATAATAGAAACATTCTTTGTCGAATATTAGTTAGTTAATATACCAAATTGAATACCTTGACTGCTGCATGGGTACTGTTACTGAATATGCCTTCGTAAACAAAGCTGTCGCTTCCCTTGCCAAGCAGATTGCTCTCTCTAAATCCATTGGTTGCACTTTGAAGTTCATGATATGAAATTCTTTCATTTTTCTAGTGGAGCTGGGGAACCTAATCCCAGTGTTGGTTGCTTTCCGTTATGCCTCTTTATCAACACAATGCCAAGTACTGCTGGAATATTTAGAGATGAAATCCCCAAAAGCACAAAAACAATCACAAGCAATCTTTTTTCTTCTATGATGAGAAAAGTTACGGCATGGGGGGGACATTAAATTGAGAACTACCGCAAATTGCACCATTTGGCATGAAAGACTGACTTGTGAAATTTAGAAAACGACCTTTTCTAGGAATTTCTCCACTTAATTGATTGTAGGAAACATTGAATTTCTTGAGGTATAAAAGACCCTCGAGCGACTGAGGAATTACTCCGGTTAACCTACTATAAGACAAGTCCAAAACCTCCAAGCTGAGAACCTTGCCGAATGAATCTGGAATTGGCCCTTCTAGCTCATTGTGAGCCAAGGAAAGCTTAATCGAGTTCTGTAGACCGTCTACCTACATAGGAATATTTCCCTAGAAATTATTCGTTGACAAATCAATATGGGTTATGACCTTTAGGTTTCCAATTTCAGGAGGTAGATAACGGCTAATAGAATTTGAGGATGCAGTAAACAACAAAAGGTCTTTGAGCTTCCACAAACTCGTAGGTAGACTGGAACTGAATTTGGTGGAGTCAAGAAAAATATTCCTCAACGTAGTAATGTTACCAATGCAGGTTAGTAGAGCTCCTGAATTTTGGTTCCCACTCAAGTTTGTTGCACCGAGGTTATTCAAATTGCAGGTAATGCTGGAAGAGACCCTCGTATCTTGTCGGCTAAATACAAATCTTGATGGCTTTGTAAATCTTCAAATGTTCTTGGAATGACCCCTGATAATTCATTCTCAGATAAGTCTAGCCATGAAACGCTGCTATGATTACCAATTTCTTCGGGGAATATTGCTTGTAATATGACATTAACTGACGTCAAAAACCTGGAGTGAGGCAGAGAAGTTACCAACAGAAGATGGCAAGCTCTATTCAAGGGATTGAAATTGATTAATTGGAAGAGTTTCTAAATGCACATAGTTTGTTAAAGCAGTGAGGAACTTCAATTGGTAAGATGAATTCCTTTTGGATATTTCCCCGGAAGCTATTGTTTGCAAGGAAAAACTTTTCAAGATTTGGCACCGTTTGGCATATATTGGAAGGTAGATTACCTGAAAGTCTATTTGTTGAGATGTTAAAAATAGTTGCAGGAACATATCCCCTTAAGCGAGCATCATCAGCATAAAACACTTCTAGTCTTCGAAGATTACCAATATCTATTGGTATTGAACATATAAGTAGTCAAAATGAAGAAACATGATCCTTCAATCTTGGGGATATGTTCACCAAGACAAATAATATTTTTCAAGTGCTAATTAATACAATATTCACTAAACCACCAAGAATAATAATAATAATAGCATCAATAATATAGAATTACAAGATTCTCACATAACCCATTAAAACTTCCTAGTCTATCGGGTTTCAAACTACCATTCGATCAAGACTTCAAAACTAAAGAAGCTTTCTCCTCAGTCGGAACTCTATCTCTTTGTTTTTATTCCTGTCTTTCTTTCTTAATGTATAGAAGAAACGGAAGCCATGTAAATGATATGAGTGTATCTCAAGTCATAAGACTCGGAAAGCACTTTATTCAGCAAAAAAAAAAAAACTTGGAAAGAATTTTGGATTTTGTGGGCTTTAAGAACCTTGTGGACCTTCTTTCTATTTTCCAACCAAATGGCCCAACACTACAAAAAATCTAATAATATACTAAACAGTGAGTAGTTGAAGTAAAAAAATCAATGACACATTATACATTAGAGACAAATTAACTATAATTAACCATGAATATTTGTGGTGCTTACAAGTTCCTTCCAAGTTGTTGGAACCGAGAAGTAGTCTTGCTAGCGTTGTCAAGTTCCGATTTCTCTTGGTATGGTTCCCCCTAAATTTGTACGCGGATTTTAAAAAGAAGTTGAAGCTGTGAATATTTTGTAAATTTGGAGAGATTGGGCCAGATAGGTTGGAACTAGACAGATTGGGCGTTTGGAGCTTTGGAAGATTGTGGCAAACAACTCTTGGAAGTTCTCTGAATAAACTATTAGTGGTTAGGGCAATGTTCCAAAGATGAAATATTGAAGACACTTGATAGTATTGGACCCGTAAGTTGATTATCGTCCAGCTGTAGGAAGGTCAAGGAATGAAGATCACCAATTCCCTCAGGAATGCTTCCTTCAAAGAAATTTTTGTGTAAAGAGTTCTGAAATGTTGGATGTCGAAGACTGTATGCTGCCTGAGAATTCGTTTCTTGAGAGGTGCAAGAACTGAAGATTTGTTAAGGAACTGAAAAATGTAGGAATTGTACCGCTAACCATGCAACTTGGCAAACACTTCAGGCAGATTTCCATCAAAGAAGTTGTTATTGATAACGATGGAATGGATAAAAGAGAGATTTCCCAAATACGGAGGAATCCTTCCGGAGAGGCTCATGCCAGAAATATAAAAGGCAGTTACTCTACGATGGCGTCGACCGCAATTGATACCAATCCAGCTACCGGCAGAGGAGTCTGCTTCTTTTCCAGGACTTTGTTAGGACCGGTAGAAATATGAGATTTGAATGCTAGAAGAGCAGATTGATTCGTTCTAAGGTTGGCTAAACCACCTGCTATAATACAGTGGAAGAAGAGAAATGAGATTGAAAATAAACTGCGAATTCTACTTGTACTCAGGGAGACAATGTTACTAGGAATCTCTGTTAGTTTCATTCATTTATTTGTAGATGTGAGAAATCTTCTTAATAAGTTGCTTCTCAGAACATATTTACTAGCTGTGAAAAGAATTAAATAGACCTGATATTCATATTAGCTTATATATTTACTGCATGAACAGCTTATAGTAGTGAGAAAACATATCCACCTTCTTGAATCCAATTGCAATTGCACTCTGCCTTTTACCTGGGGCCTAAAATTCGATTTTTTGGTACTTTCAAACTAGGAATGCTTCCAACCGCTACCCAAGAAAAATTGATCACCACTCATATGAAAATCTTAGGTAATTAATAGAATTGATGGAACTTAATTTAATGGCAGTTGAGTCTATCTATAATACAAATCTATGTCATTTAAAGAAAACGTGATTAAAGTACGTAGTTTTTATAGGAAATATAATATGGACATTTAAAGTAAAACCCATTCACTGTTTTGTGTTCAAATAATAAAAATAACCTAACGGTTCTTATTTAAAGTAAGTGAATTACTAATATTAATGTAAAGTTACAAGTTTAACTCTCATTTGCGATGACATATGAAAAGAACTTTGAGCTATACATTTTTCGAATAAGAGATAGACTATGTGGATTCAACTTGAATCGAATTTGAATTACTGCTATCAGTAAAGATACTGGCTGTTTTAGGGAAGGGAAAAAAAAACTCAAGTTTTACTTTTGTGAATGATGAATATAACAAAATGTTAGTAGAAGATTCTACGAGGGTGAATTATGAAATTAATCCTCGGTTTTATAGTACCTTCAGTCAGTGTGCACAACACATTAATTTCGGAAAGCCCTCGTTGAGTGCAGCATCAGATGGTGAATATATGCCCACAAAGCGCCGATTTAGGAACAATGACGGTGGAACTTCTGTGGAAGGCAATAAAGCAGACACCAAAAACAGGAACAGGAAATGCTGGTCATGTCAAGACCATAACAAATGTTCTTAAGAAAATATTATGGATGTTATGAAATTATTTATTTTAATACATGTCCATTAATTCTAAAGAAATAATTCAATGTAGAATAATATCATATATCCTTTAAAAGGATTCGGTGACCTAATTAAGTGCAACTTATCCTGTTCATAGTAAAAGAAGTTTATCAAATCATTTATAACTCAAGGAGCAATTTTAATATTATGGATTGAGATTTCTCAATTTTAATACGATTCTATTTTCTGATTTTAATTTTGAAAATTTTTTATTCTGATCTACAACAAAAATATAGTAATAGTAATCGTAAGATATGATAACAGTACGAAACCAGAATCGAAAAAATTAGAACGATGAACACCATATATTGGGCTAACTGGCATGAAGAACTCTATGTTGCTTTGAACGAGACACAGCAAATCAATTGGCCACCAAAAAAAAAAAACAAAGGCAAATCAATTATTCCAAATATGCGTTTCCGGGTCCAAACTATAAAATCAGGTCCTAATCTCAACAAGATAATGCAATGGGTATTTTTTATGTTTGTCCTAATGAGACCTTCATTTCTGGCACACTTTGTGCCAATCTTACATTTACTCGCGCATTGTCATCATCCATCTCTTTGTCGCCCATGATTTGAGGTGAGATTGGATAAAAAATTTAATCCAAATCTTGAAACGGAATCATTATCGCTTTCATTAAGATCAAGATTTCTAAAGAAAAAAAAAGCAAGTATCGAGTTCACAAAAGACCAGAGATTTAAAGTCATATGAATGTTCCTCTACATTATTAGCTGGAAATAATAGTCATACGAGGTGCAAAAGGAGGGGCACCGCTTGTTAAAGGCGGAAAAAAGTGTAAAAAGGTGGTTTCAGTGGGGGTATTATGAAAGATGATGGAGCCATTATAAATCGACAACTTCGTCCTTCATAATTGCCCATGTGAGGTGCGCGTGATCAAAAACGTTTGATTCTGTCATAAGGGTTGTGATTAGGATCACTAATTTACAAAAAAAAAAATTCAGAACTAAAATAAGTTGAGGAAAACTAATTATGGATGAATTTAAGAAAAAATGAATAACTTTAGGACTAATTCGATTTCTGAATACTATCAAATTAGGAGTTTATATAAGAAATGTAATATGAACATTTAAAGTAATTATTGATATTTTGTTCAAATAATAGACATAACACCTTATATCAAAGTTAAGCTTTAACTTTTGTTTTAGAAACACACTCAATCAGGCCATATATCCTTATCAAGAGGAATATCTGCCAACGCTGCATTTTGTCAAGTCTTCGTTGACTGCAAGTCTGCAACAGCGGACTGTGAACCTTCAAGAAAAATTGATCACCACTCATATGAAAATCTTAGGTAATTAACAGATAAAAATAACTTAGAGGTTCTTATTTAAAGTAAGTAAATTACTAATGTTAATGTAAAATTACAAGTTTAACTCTTGTGGTGACATATGAAAAGAACTTTAAGCTATATCTTTCTCGAATAAGAGATAGACTTTGTGGATTCAACTTGAATCAAATTCGAATTACTCATACTAATAAAGATACAGGCTATTTTAGGGAAGGGAAAAAAAATCTCAAGTTTTACTTTTTGTGAATGATGAACATAACGAAATGTTAGTAGAAAATCCTACGAGGGTGAAGTATGAAATTAATCCTCGGTTTTATAGTACCTTGAGTCTGCATCCACAACACATTAATTTCGGCAAGCCCTCGTTGAGTGCAGCATCAGATGGTGAACATCTGCCCACAAAGCGGCGATTTAGGAACAATGACGGTGGAACTTCTGTGGAAGGCAATAAAGCAGACACCAAAAACAGGAACAGGAAATGCTGGTCATGTCAAGACCATAACAAATGTTCTTAAGAAAATATTATGGATGTGAAATTTTTTATTTTAATACATGTCTATTCATTCTAAAGAAATAATTCAATGTAGAATAATATCATATATCCTTTAAAAGGATTCGGTGACCTAACTAAATGCAACTTATCCTGTTCATAGTAAAAGAAGTTTATCAATACATTTATAACTTCACACGCATTTCGTGTAAAAAACCCACCACAACTGTCAACAGCCACCTTATTCTATCACTTTTTGCACTTTTACAACGATTGCCCCTCCTTTTGCAGCTCACATTGATCAGTTCATAATCTCAATAAGATTGCAGTTGGGACATTATCGGATTTGGTTTCGTTTTCAATTTAATACGATTTTCATTCCCGTTCTGATTTTGGATTTTCTTTTACAGTTTTTTTAGTTTTGATTCCACGATTTTAATATTATATATTACGATTTCTCAATTTTAATACGATTATATTTTCTGATTTTAATTTTGTAATTTTTATTTTGATCTGTGACCAAAATATAGTAATCGTAATCGTAAGATATGATAACAGTACGAAACCAGAATCCAAAAAATTGGAATGATGAACACCCTATATTGAGCTAACAGGCATGAAGAACTCTATGTTGCTTTGAACGAGACACATCAAATCGATTGGCAACCAAAAAGGGAAAAAAACAAAGGCAAATCAATTATTCGAAATACGCGTTTCCGGGTCCAAACTATAAAATCAGTTCCAAATCTCAACAAGATAATGCAATGGGTATTTTTTATGTTTGTCCTAATGAGACCTTCATTTCTGGCACACTTTGTTCCGATATTAGGTCTTCTTTTGACTGACAATTCCCCAACAACTGCACTTTGTCCCGATCTTACATTACTCGCGCATTGTCATCCCGATCTTACATTTGCTCGCATATTGTCATCATCCATCTCTTTGTCGCCCACGATATGAGGTGAGATTGGATAAAAATTATCTAGATAAAAATTATCTAGATAAAAAATTATATTATATAAATATAAGTTTATTATAAGAAAAATATAAGATTTAAAATAAAAAAATTTATTTTGATTCTGAAACTTAATCCAAATCTTGAAACGGAATCATTATCGCTTTCATCATGTTAGAGTTGTCGGATGTCAACTTAGATTCACATTAATATGATATTATCTACTTTGAGCTAAGCCTTCATGATTTATTTTTGGGTATTTCCCAAAATGCCTCATAATAATAGAGTTATCTTGAATCTTATATTTAGACAACTCTTTCATCAATTTTTTCATGTGGGACTTGATTTGCATCCCAACAATCCTCCCCTCTAACTAAGGACTACAAAGGTCATAACCTCTCCTTCAGAGGTAATTCATTTGATCTGCCAACCATCTTGTACCGTCGCTATCAACTAGTGGAACACGCCTCCTGACCACCACATTATTAAGAAGACTTTCGACACAAGACATAAACTGTAGATCTCCAACGAGGAGTCTTCCCACACAGTATCACGTCATCCAGAAGAACCATTGACTTTGATACCACTTGTTAGAGTTGTCTGATGTCTCCCAAACTCTACATTAGTATGATATTTTCCACTTTGGACTAAGCTTTCACGATTTATTTTTTGGGTATCTCCCAAAATGCCTCATACTAATGAAGTTATCTTGAATCTTATATTTAGACAACTATTCCATCAATTTTTTTATGTGAGACTTGATTTGCATCCTAACGCATCAATATCAAGATTTCTAAAGGAAAAAAAAACAAATGTCAAGTTCACAAAAACCGGAGATTTAAAGTCATATGAATGTTCCCTCTACATTATTAGTTGGAATAATAGATCATACGAGGTGCAAAAGGAGGGGCAACGCTTGTTAAAGGCGGAAAAAAGTGTAAAAAGGTGGTTTCAGTGGGGTTATTATGAAAGATGATGGAGCCATTATAAATCGACAACTTCGTCCTTCATAATTGCCCGTGTGAGGTGCGCGTGATCAAAAACGTTTGATTCTGTCATAAGGGTTGTGATTAGGATCACTAATTTACAAAAAAAAATTCAGAACTAAAATAAGTTGAGGAAAAATAATTATGGATGAATTTAAGAAAAAATGAATAACTTTAGGACTAATTCGATTTCTCAATACTATCAAATTAGGAGTTTATATAAGAAATGTAATATGAACATTTAAAGTAATTATTGATATTTTGTTCAAATAATAGACATAACACCTTATATCAAAGTTAAGCTTTAACTTTTGTTTAAGAAACAAACTCAATCAGGCCATATATCCTTATCAAGAGGAATATCTGCCAACGCTGCATTTTGTCAAGTCTTCGTTGACTGCAAGTCTGCAACAGCGGACTGTGAACCTTCAACGAAAAATTGATCACCACTCATATGAAAAGCTTAGGTAATTAACAGATAAAAATAACTTAGAGGTTCTTATTTAAAGTAAGTAAATTACTAATGTTAATATAAAATTACAAGTTTAACTCTTGTGGTGACATATGAAAAGAACTTTAAGCTATATCTTTCTCGAATAAGAGATAGACTTTGTGGATTCAACTTGAATCAAATTCGAATTACTCATACTAATAAAGATACAGGCTATTTTAGGAAAGGGAAAAAAATCTCAAGTTTTACTTTTGTGAATGATGAACATAACGAAATGTTAGTAGAAAATCCTACGAGGGTGAAGTATGAAATTAATCCTCGGTTTTATAGTACCTTGAGTCTGCATCCACAACACATTAATTTCGGCAAGCCCTCGTTGAGTGCAGCATCAGATGGTGAACATCTGCCCACAAAGCGGCGATTTAGGAACAATGACGGTGGAACTTCTGTGGAAGGCAATAAAGCAGACACCAAAAACAGGAACAGGAAATGCTGGTCATGTCAAGACCATAACAAATGTTCTTAAGAAAATATTATGGATGTGAAATTTTTTATTTTAATACATGTCTATTCATTCTAAAGAAATAATTCAATGTAGAATAATATCATATATCCTTTAAAAGGATTTGGTGACCTAACTAAATGCAACTTATCCTGTTTATAGTAAAAGAAGTTTATCAATACATTTATAACTTCACACGCATTTCGTGTAAAAAACCCACCACAACTGTCAACAGCCACCTTATTCTATCACTTTTTGCACTTTTACAACGATTGCCCCTCCTTTTGCAGCTCACATTGATCAGTTCATAATCTCAATAAGATTGCAGTTGGGACATTATCGGATTTGGTTTCGTTTTCAATTTAATACGATTTTCATTCCCGTTTCAGTATGGTTTTAGTTCTGATTTTGGATTTTCTTTTACAGTTTTTTTAGTTTTGATTCCACGATTTTAATATTATATATTACGATTTCTCAATTTTAATACGATTATATTTTCTGATTTTAATTTTGTAATTTTTATTTTGATCTGTGACCAAAATATAGTAATCGTAATCGTAAGATATGATAACAGTACGAAACCAGAATCCAAAAAATTGGAATGATGAACACCCTATATTGAGCTAACAGGCATGAAGAACTCTATGTTGCTTTGAACGAGACACATCAAATCGATTGGCAACCAAAAAGGGAAAAAAACAAAGGCAAATCAATTATTCGAAATACGCGTTTCCGGGTCCAAACTATAAAATCAGTTCCAAATCTCAACAAGATAATGCAATGGGTATTTTTTATGTTTGTCCTAATGAGACCTTCATTTCTGGCACACTTTGTTCCGATATTAGGTCTTCTTTTGACTGACAATTCCCCAACAACTGCACTTTGTCCCGATCTTACATTACTCGCGCATTGTCATCCCGATCTTACATTTGCTCGCATATTGTCATCATCCATCTCTTTGTCGCCCACGATATGAGGTGAGATTGGATAAAAATTATCTAGATAAAAATTATCTAGATAAAAATTATATTATATAAATATAAGTTTATTATAAGAAAAATATAAGATTTAAAATAAAAAAATTTATTTTGATTCTGAAACTTAATCCAAATCTTGAAACGGAATCATTATCGCTTTCATCATGTTAGAGTTGTCGGATGTCAACTTAGATTCACATTAATATGATATTATCTACTTTGGGCTAAGCCTTCACAGATTTATTTTTGGGTATTTCCCAAAATGCCTCATAATAATAGAGTTATCTTGAATCTTATATTTAGACAACTCTTTCATCAATTTTTTCATGTGGGACTTGATTTGCATCCCAACAATCCTCCCCTCTAACTAAGGACTACAAAGGTCATAACCTCTCCTTCAGAGGTAATTCATTTGATCTGCCAACCATCTTGTACCGTCGCTATCAACTAGTGGAACACGCCTCCTGACCACCACATTATTAAGAAGACTTTCGACACAAGACATAAACTGTAGATCTCCAACGAGGAGTCTTCCCACACAGTGTCACGTCATCCAGAAGAACCATTGACTTTGATACCACTTGTTAGAGTTGTCTGATGTCTCCCAAACTCTACATTAGTATGATATTTTCCACTTTGGACTAAGCTTTCACAGATTTATTTTTGGGTATCTCCCAAAATGCCTCATACTAATGAAGTTATCTTGAATCTTATATTTAGACAACTATTCCATCAATTTTTTTATGTGAGACTTGATTTGCATCCTAACGCATCAATATCAAGATTTCTAAAGGAAAAAAAAACAAATGTCAAGTTCACAAAAACCGGAGATTTAAAGTCATATGAATGTTCCCTCTACATTATTAGTTGGAATAATAGATCATACGAGGTGCAAAAGGAGGGGCAACGCTTGTTAAAGGCGGAAAAAAGTGTAAAAAGGTGGTTTCAGTGGGGTTATTATGAAAGATGATGGAGCCATTATAAATCGACAACTTCGTCCTTCATAATTGCCCGTGTGAGGTGCGCGTGATCAAAAACGTTTGATTCTGTCATAAGGGTTGTGATTAGGATCACTAATTTACAAAAAAAAATTCAGAACTAAAATAAGTTGAGGAAAAATAATTATGGATGAATTTAAGAAAAAATGAATAACTTTAGGACTAATTCGATTTCTCAATACTATCAAATTAGGAGTTTATATAAGAAATGTAATATGAACATTTAAAGTAATTATTGATATTTTGTTCAAATAATAGACATAACACCTTATATCAAAGTTAAGCTTTAACTTTTGTTTAAGAAACAAACTCAATCAGGCCATATATCCTTATCAAGAGGAATATCTGCCAACGCTGCATTTTGTCAAGTCTTCGTTGACTGCAAGTCTGCAACAGCGGACTGTGAACCTTCAACGAAAAATTGATCACCACTCATATGAAAAGCTTAGGTAATTAACAGATAAAAATAACTTAGAGGTTCTTATTTAAAGTAAGTAAATTACTAATGTTAATATAAAATTACAAGTTTAACTCTTGTGGTGACATATGAAAAAGAACTTTAAGCTATATCTTTCTCGAATAAGAGATAGACTTTGTGGATTCAACTTGAATCAAATTCGAATTACTCATACTAATAAAGATACAGGCTATTTTAGGAAAGGGAAAAAAATCTCAAGTTTTACTTTTGTGAATGATGAACATAACGAAATGTTAGTAGAAAATCCTACGAGGGTGAAGTATGAAATTAATCCTCGGTTTTATAGTACCTTGAGTCTGCATCCACAACACATTAATTTCGGCAAGCCCTCGTTGAGTGCAGCATCAGATGGTGAACATCTGCCCACAAAGCGGCGATTTAGGAACAATGACGGTGGAACTTCTGTGGAAGGCAATAAAGCAGACACCAAAAACAGGAACAGGAAATGCTGGTCATGTCAAGACCATAACAAATGTTCTTAAGAAAATATTATGGATATTGTGAAATTTTTTATTTTAATACATGTCTATTCATTCTAAAGAAATAATTCAATGTAGAATAATATCATATATCCTTTAAAAGGATTCGGTGACCTAACTAAAAGCAACTTATCCTGTTCATAGTAAAAGAAGTTTATCAATACATTTATAACTTCACACGCATTTCGTGTAAAAAACCCACCACAACTGTCAACAGCCACCTTATTCTATCACTTTTTGCACTTTTACAACGATTGCCCCTCCTTTTGCAGCTCACATTGATCAGTTCATAATCTCAATAAGATTGCAGTTGGGACATTATCGGATTTGGTTTCGTTTTCAATTTAATACGATTTTCATTCCCGTTTCAGTATGGTTTTAGTTCTGATTTTGGATTTTCTTTTACAGTTTTTTTAGTTTTGATTCCACGGTTTTAGTTCTGCTATTTTTACGTTGATGGCATTCCGCAGCAGGTGGAGTGTATTCCGAAACAAGTGGAGTTTGAACAGACATTGGTGATTCCAGCAAATAGCACCACTAGAGACTCCCCGAGGGTAGAAGAAGAGTCAGATGAGGAAGAGGTTCCTACCCAAGAACCTCAACAGCAATCGGAGCCAATTGTAGTTAGAAGGCAAAGACGAGAGATTCAAAAACCTGCTCGTTTTACTGACATGGTAGCTTATGCACTTCCAGTTGTTGATGATGTTCCATCCACCTACCCAGAAGCCATCCGAAGTTCAGAAAGTGGTAGATGGGCAGGTGCAATGGAAGAAGAAATACAATCTCTCGAGAAGAACAAGACGTGGAAGCTGACACAACTATCGAAGGGCAAGAAGGCTATTGGATGCAATTAGGTATTTGCAAAGAAAGAAGGATTTCCTGATAAAGATGAGACACGTTACAAGGCAAGATTGGTGGCTAAAGGCTACGCTCAGAAGGAGGGAATTGATTATAATGAGGTATTTTCTCCAGTTGTTAAACATTCCTCCATTAGAATTTTGTTGGCCTTGGTAGCGCAGATGAATTTGGAGCTAGCTCAAGTTGATGTGAAGACCGCGTTCTCGCACGGTGATTTGAAGGAGGAAATCTATATGACTCGACCGAGATGGATACAAGGTTGTCTGGTAAGGAGAATTGGGTTTGTAAACTAAGTAAATCATTCTACTGATTGAAACAATCTCCGAGACAATGGTACAAGTGTTTTGATGAGTTTTATGAAGGGTCAGAAGTACACAAGGAGTAAATACGATCATTGTGTGTATTTACGCAAGCTTCAAGATGGTTCTTACATTTACTTACTCTTATATGTTGATGATATGTTGATAGCAGCAAAGAGCCAAGTTGAGATTGACAGGTTGAAGGCTCAGCTGAGTAAAGAGTTCGAGATGAAGGATTTAGGGGAAGCCAAGAAGATTCTCGGCATGGAGATAAACAGGGACAGAGAGAGAGGCAAGCTTTGGCTGACACAGAAGCAGTATTTGAAGAAGGTATTACAGCGTTTTGGTATGCATGAAGATACAAAATCTGTAAGTACCCCACTTGCTCCTCATTTGAAACTTAGTAGCCGGTTGTCTCCAACAACAGATGAAGAGCGAGAATACATGGCGAAAGTCCCATATGCAAATGCAGTTGGAAGTTTGATGTATGCAATGGTGTGTACGAGACCAGATATTTCACAAGCTGTTAGTGTTGTAAGCAGGTACATGCATGATCCAGGCATGGGTCATTGGATAGCTGTGAAATGGATTCTACGGTATCTTAAAAATACCGCAGATGTTGGATTAGAATTTGAGCGAGATGAATCACTTGGTCATTGTGTAGTTGGATATTGTGATTCTGATTATACATGTGATTTGGATAAGCGACGATCTACGACTGGTTATTTGTTCACTTTAGAAAAAATGCCGGTTAGTTGGAAGTCTACCTTGCAGTCAACGGTGGCTTTGTCTAGAACAGAGGCAGAGTATATGGCGATTACAGAGGCTGTGAAGGAAGCAATTTGGCTTCATGGGTTGCTTAAAGACTTGGGAGTTGGTCAGAAATAACTTGAGGTTTATTCTGACAGTCAGAGTGCTATTCACTTAGCAAAGAATCAAGTCTTTCTTGCACGGACGAAGCACATTGATGTTCGCTATCACTTTGTACGAGAAATTCTGGAAGAAGAGGAGATACTTCTTCAAAAGATTCACAAGGGCCAAGTTTGAACACTGTTTAGACTTGGTTAATATTTTGCATATTTGAGTTGGCGCCTAACGACACAAAATTTGGAAGTACCACGAGGACTGTTTTTATTCTTTGTTTGTTTGAGAAGATTTGTATTTGGTGAGATTTGAAATTAAGCCAAGGTGGAGATTTGTTGACTTTTTTTGGCCGAAGTGTAGGCCAAAAATTTTGACAAATTGGCTGCAATTTAAATCCCATATCGCTGGGATTAGGATTTGATGGGGGAGGTTGAGAGTTATAAATAAACTCCTCCTCCTCCTATTAGTTTCATCCAAAATTTGCATACTCTTCTCCCATATTAAATAAAAGCGGGCTGCTTGAATGGTGCTCAGAGACTAGGCAAAATTTTGCCGAACTCTGTTATCAAATTTTTCCGGGTGTGTTCTTTCCTTATCTCTTTTATTCCGCATTTATTTGTTGTTATCGCTTTCTTTTGATTATAGTATTCAATATTATTTGTCGGGTATATTAGTAGTGTTTTGTATTTTTCAATTCACTAGAATTTTGTTTAGAGGGAATTATTACCCGAAATTCCCAACATCTTTCACCTCTCACGGAAGTTTCTGACATCGAAAGAACTTGAAGCTGTGAACATTTCTGTAAACTTGGAGGGAGTAAGCCATCTAGGTTATTAGAAGATATATAAAGTGCTTGAAGATTTGGAAGATTATGGCAAATATCTCTTGGAAGCTCACTCGATAAACTATTGTTGCTTAAGGCAATGACTTCCAAAGATGAGATATTGAAGAGACTCGATGGTATTGAACCTGTAAGCTGATTATGTTCAAACTCTAGAAAGGTCAAGTAAAGAAGATCACCAATTCCCTCAGGGAATACTTCCTTCAAGGAAATTTCTGTGTAAAGTTAATTCCTCGAGTTTTGAAATATTGGATATCGAAGACTGTATGCTACCTGAGAATTCGTTTCTTGAGAGATATAAGAACTGAAGATTTGTTAAGGAACTGAAAAATTTAGGAACTGCACCACTGAAATTGTTTCCAGCTAAATCGAGTAATTCTAACCGATGCAACTTGGCTAGCTCTTCAGGCAGATTTCCATGGAAGAAGTTGTTATTGATAACGAGGGAATGGAGAAAAGAGAGATTTCCCAGATGCGGAGGAATTCTCCCGGAGATGCTCATGCGAGAAATATCCAAGGCAGTCACTCTACGATGGCGCCGACCGCAATTGACACCTATCCAGCTGCAGACAGAGGAGTCTGCAGACCAGTTCTTTTCCAGGACTTTGTTAGGACCGAAGGAAATATAAGATTTGAATGCAAGAAGAGCAAATTGGTCTGTGCTATTGCTGGCTAAACCACCAGCTATAACACAGTGGAAGAAGAGGAATGACACTGAAAATAAACTGCAAATTCTACTTATACCCATGGAGACAATGTTACTAGGAATATGCTGCATTCTCCGTTAGTTTCATTCATTTATTTATAGGTGTTAGAAATCTACTGTATAAGTTGCTTCCGAGAACATATAAGCTGTCAGAACATATTTTCTAACTGTGAAAAAAATTAAACAGACTGATGTTCATATTAGCTTATATGTTTTCTACATGAACAGTTTATATTTGTGTGAAATCATATTCACCATCCTGAATCCAATTGCAATTGAACGCTGCCGTCTACCTAGGGCCTAAAATTCGATTTTTTTAGTACTTTCAAACTAGGAATGGTTCCCACCACTACCCAAAAATAATTTACCACTACTCATGTGAAAAGCTTAGGTAGTTAATAAAATTGATAGAACTTAATTTAATAGTAATTAATACAATTGATAGAACTTAATAATTGATTACCAAATCACGTGATTAAAGTAAGTGGTTTTTATGAGAAATATAATATGAACATTTAAAATAAATAATATTTACCGTTTTGTATTTAAATAATAAAATTAATTTTATAACTTTTTTTTAAAGTAAATAAATTGCTAATATTAATATAAAGTCATGAGTTTAACTATAATTTATAATGGCAATTGAAAGTATTTTAAATTATACATTTATTAAGAGTTAGATTTTATGAATGTAACTTGAATCGAATCTGAATTATTTTTACTAGTAAAGATACCAACGGTTTGAAAAAAAAGAAACTCAAGTTTTACTTTTATAAATGATGAAAGTAACGAAATATTAGTAAAGGAGAACAATAATGGAGAGAATCGTACGACGGTGAATTATGAAATTCATAGTCCTCGGTTGTTTAGTACCTGAGTCTGTGTCGACAACACAATAATTTCGGCAAGCCCTCATTGAGTGCAACATCAGATGCTGAACACAAGCGCCGACTTAGGAACAATGGCACTGGAACTTCAGTGGAAAGCAATAAAGCAGACACCAAAAACAAGAACAGGAAACGATAGTCGAGTCAAGACCAAAATGAAATATTATGGATGTGTTGAAATTATTTATTGTAATAAAGCAGACACCAAAAACAAGAACAGGAAACGATAGTCGAGTCAAGACCAAAATGAAATATTATGGATGTGTTGAAATTATTTATTTTAATAAATATCCACTAATTCCAAAGACAATTCAATATAAAATAATATCATATATCCTTCAAGAAAATTCGGTGACATAGTTACCGCTCTTAGTAAGTACAGTTTATCATATTATAATAAAAGAAATTTATCAAAAAATTTATAACTCCTTACGCATTTTGTGAATGTAACATTTTTTTAATTTTCTTGAAAAAACATTTATATGATGAATTTACTAATTTAAAGTAAAAAAAAACATGTGTCGAGTTCGTAAAAGACCAGAGATTTAAAGTCATTTGAATGTTCCCTCTACATTATTAGTGGAAATAATAGTCATACGAGGTGCAAAAGGAGGGGTACCGCTTGTTAAAGTAATATGAAAGAAGATGAAGCAATTATAAATCGACAATTTTGTCCTTCATAATTGCCCATGTGAGGTGCACGTGATCATGTACGTCTGATTCTGTCATAAGGGTTGTGATTAGAATGATTAATTTAAAAAAATATTCATAAGTAAAAGAAGTTGATAAAAAAAAATTGTGGATGAAGTTGATACAAAATGAATAGCTTTAGGACTAATTTTTTCTGTTCACTCGATTTCTGAATATTATCACACTAGGAGTTTATATAAGAAATGTAATATGAACATTTAAAGTAAGTAAAAAATTGTTCAAATAATATAAATAACTGAATTAATACGTTATATCAATGTTAAGCTTTAAGCCTTCACTTAGTTGGTTAGCAACATACTAATATTAGGCGCTATTTTCTTATCACAGGGAATCTGTATCAACGCTGCATCTTGTCAGGTCTTTCTTGACTGCAAGACTGCAACAGGGGATATCGAACCTAGAAAGAAGACACGAAAGATCTCCACCAAGAGCCAATTTTTTGTGGAAATAATAAAGCAGATATCAAAATCAGGAACAAGAAATGCTAGTCAAGTCTAGACCATGAGCGAAAAGTTCTTAACAAAATATGATATTTTATTAGTGTCTTGTTGTTTCTGAGAGAGAGTCCCCTTTAGTTTTCTGGTTGGTAGCATTTAATATAAATGTAAACAAACTTCCGTGATTAATTTATTATGCATTTACAAATAAAAAGAAGTTTGAAAAGTTTAATAAATTGGTCTACATGATAAAATAGATATGAAATTTTAATAAGAATAAGAACTAATTAAATGAGCATATCATAATTTCATCTTTGTTCCATCTCTCATCAAATGAGCATCTCTAACCTCGTGCCAGAAATACACAGAAAAGTTCAAACATGGCAGTAACTTGGTAGAAACATATTTTATCAAGTAAAAGTTTTGAATTTGATCTACAAGCAAGAGCTGCTAATGTACAGGGATTTGGGACTATTTGCAATCGGTTGGTACAACGTATAACAAAAAAGATATATTAAAAAATATACATTGTTATGAATTTAAGTGTTGGTAACGTAGAATTAAAATAAAAGTCTCACTCAATATATTTGAAGAATAATAATATAAAATAAAAAAAAAAAAGAAGATAGAATATATAGAGAAAAAGTAGAACTCAAGAAACAAGACTAATCTCCCATCTTATTAATGTCATCACATGACCTTATATATTGGCTCATAATAAAAGAGTTAATGAAAACCTAAAATTTAATAGGGAAAGAAAATCAAATATGATTATGAGTCATATTTTGGGAGTTCAGTTCTCCTCAGAAAACTGATTAATATGAACATCCACATATTATTTCATAACATTCTCCCTTGTATGTTCATAACATAAGTAATATGTCTCGTTAAAATTTTACTAGATAAAAACCAAGTAAGAAAAACTCTAGTGAAGGAAAAGAGTACATTATTCTTTATGTCATTATTACTCCCCTGATAAGAAAATCTTTTGAAATTTCTTATCCTATGATTTCCAATCAAATGTTGTAATCGGAAAGGTCTTAGTAAATAAATTTGTCAAATAATCAAATGATCAATTTCACTGCACATCAATATCACATCTCTTCTGGAGCTTGTGATTAAAAATACACTTTATTGTATATTCTTTCATATATTCTAAACATTATTATCAACTAACAGTACAGTTGAAATTTCTTCTTAAAAGATGTAGATTTATCTCGAATACATTAATTATGATCATACATATATTCTCAACCAACATCATGAATTTCTACTTTTTCAACATAAGTTGTAGATATGGCTGTCATAATCATCACATACCTATAAATTCATGATTTATGTGTATCATATAGGTAACTTATGTCTAGAATATCCATCTCAACAGGAATTGAATTTTCTCAATATTCGAGATAAACTATCTCAAGGAGATATCAAAAGGCAAATTTAATATCATTTCAAAATTCATTGGGTAGAAAAGAACTAGAATAGATATTTACTTGCACGTGGACAATTCATGCACTCAATTACAGAATTGTGCTACTTCAAGACCAAATATTTCTTCACTATCCTTTAATAGATATAAATGATCTCATGTATAATAACCCAATGACCATTGATATGCTATGTCCATGTAAAACGTATTTAGGATGTTCAATCAAAATAAAATAGTGACTTTTCAAAACGTTGATCATAATACTTGCTCTTCTAAATTCTTCAGGAAAAATATCTTGATCATCAAATCCTTTTATCTTTTGAGGATTTTGTTTTCAAAATCAAGAGATCAATAATGCTTCAGGCGTGTATCAAAATTATATGACTACAGAATTCATATATTTGTCCTGCTGGGACATCTATAAGAATATCTATAGCTAGAATATTATATTGACTAAATCTACAGAAGTTAGTAAAATAATCAATTTATAATTTTATGCAACTAAACAACATTTTGAACTTCCAGTTCATTAATGCTTGTGCATAGATCAAGATAATGAAAGTCATAAATGATATTCTCTTTTAATTGATGATTTTCTCACCCTAATGTGGGGAACACTATATCAATCAATAAATTGTACAATGAGGATATCTTCTGATAAAAATATATATATAGCAACTACAAATACATATAGAATTTCTATATATGTGGATATACTCGATCGTTCTTTTAATAAAAATTTACTAAGATAATCTCATTATGTTCTACAAAAACAATTATATGGTTCAAGCATATCGAGTCCATCAGGGACTTCAAATATAAGTATTATTCTCAAATGATAACAAATATAAACACATGCTAAGTGTTATTATGCACTATTATATCCACCACTAGAAATATATTTCTTCGTTATCAGCGCCAGGTATTACGAAAAATCATACGATATAACTCATGACAAATATTCACATTTGTAGTCGTATTTTATAAGCAAATATTAATTGTTATCTTTTTTGAAATTACACTTGGGTATATAACTTCATTGTAAATACATGTACACTTCAAGTATACTTGTAAATAGTTTAAACTTTTCATATTTCTCATGCGAACTTTATCATTCACGAGTCGAGAGCTTCGATTTAGAAATCATCATTCTGAATCAATATATTATGTGCATTAATATTGTTGATGTTATATACTTGTGCAATTACAATATTTTTCAATCATGTTGAGATCTTATCATTATCAAAGTTTTAGGTACCTGAATTTCTTATAGAAATAATATATCAATGATATTTGGAAAAAAATTCTACTGGAATTTAAATCTCCTCAACTTAACATATATGACCATCTTAAGTCTTTACTCCAGTAAGGAGTTTGTATATTTGGAACTGACTTATCTACCAGGTTTTAATTTTATCACAAATTTATTTATAGTGATAGATTGTCCTTCAGGGATATAAAATATAATAATAGAAACATTCTTTGTCGAATATTAGTTAGTTAATATACCAAATTGAATACCTTGACTGCTGCATGGGTACTGTTACTGAATATGCCTTCGTAAACAAAGCTGTCGCTTCCCTTGCCAAGCAGATTGCTCTCTCTAAATCCATTGGTTGCACTTTGAAGTTCATGATATGAAATTCTTTCATTTTTCTAGTGGAGCTGGGGAACCTAATCCCAGTGTTGGTTGCTTTCCGTTATGCCTCTTTATCAACACAATGCCAAGTACTGCTGGAATATTTAGAGATGAAATCCCCAAAAGCACAAAAACAATCACAAGCAATCTTTTTCTTCTATGATGAGAAAAGTTACGGCATGGGGGGACATTAAATTGAGAACTACCGCAAATTGCACCATTTGGCATGAAAGACTGACTTGTGAAATTTAGAAAACGACCTTTTCTAGGAATTTCTCCACTTAATTGATTGTAGGAAACATTGAATTTCTTGAGGTATAAAAGACCCTCGAGCGACTGAGGAATTACTCCGGTTAACCTACTATAAGACAAGTCCAAAACCTCCAAGCTGAGAACCTTGCCGAATGAATCTGGAATTGGCCCTTCTAGCTCATTGTGAGCCAAGGAAAGCTTAATCGAGTTCTGTAGACCGTCTACCTACATAGGAATATTTCCCTAGAAATTATTCGTTGACAAATCAATATGGGTTATGACCTTTAGGTTTCCAATTTCAGGAGGTAGATAACGGCTAATAGAATTTGAGGATGCAGTAAACAACAAAAGGTCTTTGAGCTTCCACAAACTCGTAGGTAGACTGGAACTGAATTTGGTGGAGTCAAGAAAAATATTCCTCAACGTAGTAATGTTACCAATGCAGGTTAGTAGAGCTCCTGAATTTTGGTTCCCACTCAAGTTTGTTGCACCGAGGTTATTCAAATTGCAGGTAATGCTGGAAGAGACCCTCGTATCTTGTCGGCTAAATACAAATCTTGATGGCTTTGTAAATCTTCAAATGTTCTTGGAATGACCCCTGATAATTCATTCTCAGATAAGTCTAGCCATGAAACGCTGCTATGATTACCAATTTCTTCGGGGAATATTGCTTGTAATATGACATTAACTGACGTCAAAAACCTGGAGTGAGGCAGAGAAGTTACCAACAGAAGATGGCAAGCTCTATTCAAGGGATTGAAATTGATTAATTGGAAGAGTTTCTAAATGCACATAGTTTGTTAAAGCAGTGAGGAACTTCAATTGGTAAGATGAATTCCTTTTGGATATTTCCCGGAAGCTATTGTTTGCAAGGAAAAACTTTTCAAGATTTGGCACCGTTTGGCATATATTGGAAGGTAGATTACCTGAAAGTCTATTTGTTGAGATGTTAAAAATAGTTGCAGGAACATATCCCCTTAAGCGAGCATCATCAGCATAAAACACTTCTAGTCTTCGAAGATTACCAATATCTATTGGTATTGAACATATAAGTAGTCAAAATGAAGAAACATGATCCTTCAATCTTGGGGATATGTTCACCAAGACAAATAATATTTTTCAAGTGCTAATTAATACAATATTCACTAAACCACCAAGAATAATAATAATAATAGCATCAATAATATAGAATTACAAGATTCTCACATAACCCATTAAAACTTCCTAGTCTATCGGGTTTCAAACTACCATTCGATCAAGACTTCAAAACTAAAGAAGCTTTCTCCTCAGTCGGAACTCTATCTCTTTGTTTTTATTCCTGTCTTTCTTTCTTAATGTATAGAAGAAACGGAAGCCATGTAAATGATATGAGTGTATCTCAAGTCATAAGACTCGGAAAGCACTTTATTCAGCAAAAAAAAAAAAACTTGGAAAGAATTTTGGATTTTGTGGGCTTTAAGAACCTTGTGGACCTTCTTTCTATTTTCCAACCAAATGGCCCAACACTACAAAAAATCTAATAATATACTAAACAGTGAGTAGTTGAAGTAAAAAAATCAATGACACATTATACATTAGAGACAAATTAACTATAATTAACCATGAATATTTGTGGTGCTTACAAGTTCCTTCCAAGTTGTTGGAACCGAGAAGTAGTCTTGCTAGCGTTGTCAAGTTCCGATTTCTCTTGGTATGGTTCCCCTAAATTTGTACGCGGATTTTAAAAGAAGTTGAAGCTGTGAATATTTTGTAAATTTGGAGAGATTGGGCCAGATAGGTTGGAACTAGACAGATTGGGCGTTTGGAGCTTTGGAAGATTGTGGCAAACAACTCTTGGAAGTTCTCTGAATAAACTATTAGTGGTTAGGGCAATGTTCCAAAGATGAAATATTGAAGACACTTGATAGTATTGGACCCGTAAGTTGATTATCGTCCAGCTGTAGGAAGGTCAAGGAATGAAGATCACCAATTCCCTCAGGAATGCTTCCTTCAAAGAAATTTTTGTGTAAAGAGTTCTGAAATGTTGGATGTCGAAGACTGTATGCTGCCTGAGAATTCGTTTCTTGAGAGGTGCAAGAACTGAAGATTTGTTAAGGAACTGAAAAAATGTAGGAATTGTACCGCTAACCATGCAACTTGGCAAACACTTCAGGCAGATTTCCATCAAAGAAGTTGTTATTGATAACGATGGAATGGATAAAAGAGAGATTTCCCAAATACGGAGGAATCCTTCCGGAGAGGCTCATGCCAGAAATATAAAAAGGCAGTTACTCTACGATGGCGTCGACCGCAATTGATACCAATCCAGCTACCGGCAGAGGAGTCTGCTTCTTTTCCAGGACTTTGTTAGGACCGGTAGAAATATGAGATTTGAATGCTAGAAGAGCAGATTGATTCGTTCTAAGGTTGGCTAAACCACCTGCTATAATACAGTGGAAGAAGAGAAATGAGATTGAAAAATAAACTGCGAATTCTACTTGTACTCAGGGAGACAATGTTACTAGGAATCTCTGTTAGTTTCATTCATTTATTTGTAGATGTGAGAAATCTTCTTAATAAGTTGCTTCTCAGAACATATTTACTAGCTGTGAAAAGAATTAAATAGACCTGATATTCATATTAGCTTATATATTTACTGCATGAACAGCTTATAGTAGTGAGAAAACATATCCACCTTCTTGAATCCAATTGCAATTGCATTCTGCCTTTTACCTGGGGCCTAAAATTCGATTTTTTGGTACTTTCAAACTAGGAATGCTTCCAACCGCTACCCAAGAAAAATTGATCACCACTCATATGAAAATCTTAGGTAATTAATAGAATTGATGGAACTTAATTTAATGGCAGTTGAGTCTATCTATAATACAAATCTATGTCATTTAATGAAAACGTGATTAAAGTACGTAGTTTTTATAGGAAATATAATATGGACATTTAAAGTAAAACCCATTCACTGTTTTGTGTTCAAATAATAAAAATAACCTAACGGTTCTTATTTAAAGTAAGTGAATTACTAATATTAATGTAAAGTTACAAGTTTAACTCTCATTTGCGATGACATATGAAAAGAACTTTGAGCTATACATTTTTCGAATAAGAGATAGACTATGTGGATTCAACTTGAATCGAATTTGAATTACTCCTATCAGTAAAGATACTGGCTGTTTTAGGGAAGGGAAAAAAAAACTCAAGTTTTACTTTTGTGAATGATGAATATAACAAAATGTTAGTAGAAGATTCTACGAGGGTGAATTATGAAATTAATCCTCGGTTTTATAGTACCTTCAGTCAGTGTGCACAACACATTAATTTCGGAAAGCCCTCGTTGAGTGCAGCATCAGATGGTGAATATATGCCCACAAAGCGCCGATTTAGGAACAATGACGGTGGAACTTCTGTGGAAGGCAATAAAGCAGACACCAAAAACAGGAACAGGAAATGCTGGTCATGTCAAGACCATAACAAATGTTCTTAAGAAAATATTATGGATGTTATGAAATTATTTATTTTAATACATGTCCATTAATTCTAAAGAAATAATTCAATGTAGAATAATATCATATATCCTTTAAAAGGATTCGGTGACCTAATTAAGTGCAACTTATCCTGTTCATAGTAAAAGAAGTTTATCAAATCATTTATAACTCAAGGAGCAATTTTAATATTATGGATTGAGATTTCTCAATTTTAATACGATTCTATTTTCTGATTTTAATTTTGAAAATTTTTTATTCTGATCTACAACAAAAATATAGTAATAGTAATCGTAAGATATGATAACAGTACGAAACCAGAATCGAAAAAATTAGAACGATGAACACCATATATTGGGCTAACTGGCATGAAGAACTCTATGTTGCTTTGAACGAGACACAGCAAATCAATTGGCCACCAAAAAAAAAAAACAAAGGCAAATCAATTATTCCAAATATGCGTTTCCGGGTCCAAACTATAAAATCAGGTCCTAATCTCAACAAGATAATGCAATGGGTATTTTTTATGTTTGTCCTAATGAGACCTTCATTTCTGGCACACTTTGTGCCAATCTTACATTTACTCGCGCATTGTCATCATCCATCTCTTTGTCGCCCATGATTTGAGGTGAGATTGGATAAAAATTTAATCCAAATCTTGAAACGGAATCATTATCGCTTTCATTAAGATCAAGATTTCTAAAGAAAAAAAAAGCAAGTATCGAGTTCACAAAAGACCAGAGATTTAAAGTCATATGAATGTTCCCTCTACATTATTAGCTGGAAATAATAGTCATACGAGGTGCAAAAGGAGGGGCACCGCTTGTTAAAGGCGGAAAAAAGTGTAAAAAGGTGGTTTCAGTGGGGGTATTATGAAAGATGATGGAGCCATTATAAATCGACAACTTCGTCCTTCATAATTGCCCATGTGAGGTGCGCGTGATCAAAAACGTTTGATTCTGTCATAAGGGTTGTGATTAGGATCACTAATTTACAAAAAAAAAAATTCAGAACTAAAATAAGTTGAGGAAAACTAATTATGGATGAATTTAAGAAAAAATGAATAACTTTAGGACTAATTCGATTTCTGAATACTATCAAATTAGGAGTTTATATAAGAAATGTAATATGAACATTTAAAGTAATTATTGATATTTTGTTCAAATAATAGACATAACACCTTATATCAAAGTTAAGCTTTAACTTTTGTTTTAGAAACACACTCAATCAGGCCATATATCCTTATCAAGAGGAATATCTGCCAACGCTGCATTTTGTCAAGTCTTCGTTGACTGCAAGTCTGCAACAGCGGACTGTGAACCTTCAAGAAAAATTGATCACCACTCATATGAAAATCTTAGGTAATTAACAGATAAAAATAACTTAGAGGTTCTTATTTAAAGTAAGTAAATTACTAATGTTAATGTAAAATTACAAGTTTAACTCTTGTGGTGACATATGAAAAGAACTTTAAGCTATATCTTTCTCGAATAAGAGATAGACTTTGTGGATTCAACTTGAATCAAATTCGAATTACTCATACTAATAAAGATACAGGCTATTTTAGGGAAGGGAAAAAAATCTCAAGTTTTACTTTTGTGAATGATGAACATAACGAAATGTTAGTAGAAAATCCTACGAGGGTGAAGTATGAAATTAATCCTCGGTTTTATAGTACCTTGAGTCTGCATCCACAACACATTAATTTCGGCAAGCCCTCGTTGAGTGCAGCATCAGATGGTGAACATCTGCCCACAAAGCGGCGATTTAGGAACAATGACGGTGGAACTTCTGTGGAAGGCAATAAAGCAGACACCAAAAACAGGAACAGGAAATGCTGGTCATGTCAAGACCATAACAAATGTTCTTAAGAAAATATTATGGATGTGAAATTTTTTATTTTAATACATGTCTATTCATTCTAAAGAAATAATTCAATGTAGAATAATATCATATATCCTTTAAAAGGATTCGGTGACCTAACTAAATGCAACTTATCCTGTTCATAGTAAAAGAAGTTTATCAATACATTTATAACTTCACACGCATTTCGTGTAAAAAACCCACCACAACTGTCAACAGCCACCTTATTCTATCACTTTTTGCACTTTTACAACGATTGCCCCTCCTTTTGCAGCTCACATTGATCAGTTCATAATCTCAATAAGATTGCAGTTGGGACATTATCGGATTTGGTTTCGTTTTCAATTTAATACGATTTTCATTCCCGTTCTGATTTTGGATTTTCTTTTACAGTTTTTTTAGTTTTGATTCCACGATTTTAATATTATATATTACGATTTCTCAATTTTAATACGATTATATTTTCTGATTTTAATTTTGTAATTTTTATTTTGATCTGTGACCAAAATATAGTAATCGTAATCGTAAGATATGATAACAGTACGAAACCAGAATCCAAAAAATTGGAATGATGAACACCCTATATTGAGCTAACAGGCATGAAGAACTCTATGTTGCTTTGAACGAGACACATCAAATCGATTGGCAACCAAAAAGGGAAAAAAACAAAGGCAAATCAATTATTCGAAATACGCGTTTCCGGGTCCAAACTATAAAATCAGTTCCAAATCTCAACAAGATAATGCAATGGGTATTTTTTATGTTTGTCCTAATGAGACCTTCATTTCTGGCACACTTTGTTCCGATATTAGGTCTTCTTTTGACTGACAATTCCCCAACAACTGCACTTTGTCCCGATCTTACATTACTCGCGCATTGTCATCCCGATCTTACATTTGCTCGCATATTGTCATCATCCATCTCTTTGTCGCCCACGATATGAGGTGAGATTGGATAAAAATTATCTAGATAAAAATTATATTATATAAATATAAGTTTATTATAAGAAAAAATATAAGATTTAAAAATAAAAAAAATTTATTTTGATTCTGAAACTTAATCCAAATCTTGAAACGGAATCATTATCGCTTTCATCATGTTAGAGTTGTCGGATGTCAACTTAGATTCACTTTAATATGATATTATCTATTTTGAAGCTAGCCTTCATGCATTTATTTTTGGGTATTTTCCCAAAATGCTCTCATAATAATAGAGTTATCTTGAATCTTATATTTAGACAACTCTTTCATCAATTTTTTCATGTGGGACTTGATTTGCATCCCAACAATCCTCCCCTCTAACTAAGGACTACACAGGTCATAACCTCTCCTTCAGAGGTAATTCATTTGATCTGCCAACCATCTTGTACCGTCGCTATCAACTAGTGGAACACGCCTCCTAACCACCACATTATTAAGAAGACTTTCGACACAAGACATAAACTGTAGATCTCCAACGAGGAGTCTTCCCACACAGTGTCACGTCATCCAGAAGAACCATTGACTTTGATACCACTTGTTAGAGTTGTCTGATGTCTCCCAAACTCTACATTAATATGATATTTTCCACTTTAGACTAAGCTTTCACAGATTTATTTTTGGATATCTCCCAAAATGCCTCATACTAATGAAGTTATCTTGAATCTTATATTTAGACAACTATTCCATCAATTTTTTTATGTGAGACTTGATTTACATCCTAACGCATCAATATCAAGATTTCTAAAGAAAAAAAAACAAATGTCAAGTTCACAAAAACCGGAGATTTAAAGTCATATGAATGTTCCCTCTACATTATTAGTTGGAATAATAGATCATACGAGGTGCAAAAGGAGGGGCAACGCTTGTTAAAGGCGGAAAAAAGTGTAAAAAGGTGGTTTCAGTGGGGTTATTATGAAAGATGATGGAGCCATTATAAATCGACAACTTCGTCCTTCATAATTGCCCGTGTGAGGTGCGCGTGATCAAAAACGTTTGATTCTGTCATAAGGGTTGTGATTAGGATCACTAATTTACAAAAAAAAATTCAGAACTAAAATAAGTTGAGGAAAAATAATTATGGATGAATTTAAGAAAAAATGAATAACTTTAGGACTAATTCGATTTCTCAATACTATCAAATTAGGAGTTTATATAAGAAATGTAATATGAACATTTAAAGTAATTATTGATATTTTGTTCAAATAATAGACATAACACCTTATATCAAAGTTAAGCTTTAACTTTTGTTTAAGAAACAATCTCAATCAGGCCATATATCCTTATCAAGAGGAATATCTGCCAACGCTGCATTTTGTCAAGTCTTCGTTGACTGCAAGTCTGCAACAGCGGACTGTGAACCTTCAACGAAAAATTGATCACCACTCATATGAAAAGCTTAGGTAATTAACAGATAAAAATAACTTAGAGGTTCTTATTTAAAGTAAGTAAATTACTAATGTTAATATAAAATTACAAGTTTAACTCTTGTGGTGACATATGAAAAGAACTTTAAGCTATATCTTTCTCGAATAAGAGATAGACTTTGTGGATTCAACTTGAATCAAATTCGAATTACTCATACTAATAAAGATACAGGCTATTTTAGGAAAGGGAAAAAAATCTCAAGTTTTACTTTTGTGAATGATGAACATAACGAAATGTTAGTAGAAAATCCTACGAGGGTGAAGTATGAAATTAATCCTCGGTTTTATAGTACCTTGAGTCTGCATCCACAACACATTAATTTCGGCAAGCCCTCGTTGAGTGCAGCATCAGATGGTGAACATCTGCCCACAAAGCGGCGATTTAGGAACAATGACGGTGGAACTTCTGTGGAAGGCAATAAAGCAGACACCAAAAACAGGAACAGGAAATGCTGGTCATGTCAAGACCATAACAAATGTTCTTAAGAAAATATTATGGATGTGAAATTTTTTATTTTAATATATGTCTATTCATTCTAAAGAAATAATTCAATGTAGAATAATATCATATATTCTTTAAAAGGATTCGGTGACCTAACTAAATGTAACTTATCCTGTTCATAGTAAAAGAAGTTTATCAATACATTTATAACTTCACACGCATTTCGTGTAAAAAACCCACCACAACTGTCAACAGCCACCTTATTCTATCACTTTTTGCACTTTTACAACGATTGCCCCTCCTTTTGCAGCTCACATTGATCAGTTCATAATCTCAATAAGATTGCAGTTGGGACATTATCGGATTTGGTTTCGTTTTCAATTTAATACGATTTTCATTCCCGTTCTGATTTTGGATTTTCTTTTACAGTTTTTTTAGTTTTGTTTCCACGATTTTAATATTATATATTACGATTTCTCAATTTTAATACGATTATATTTTCTGATTTTAATTTTGTAATTTTTATTTTGATCTGTGACCAAAATATAGTAATCGTAATCGTAAGATATGATAACAGTACGAAACCAGAATCCAAAAAATTGGAATGATGAACACCCTATATTGAGCTAACAGGCATGAAGAACTCTATGTTGCTTTGAACGAGACACATCAAATCGATTGGCAACCAAAAAGGGGAAAAAACAAAGGCAAATCAATTATTCGAAATACGCGTTTCCGGGTCCAAACTATAAAATCAGTTCCAAATCTCAACAAGATAATGCAATGGGTATTTTTTATGTTTGTCCTAATGAGACCTTCATTTCTGGCACACTTTGTTCCGATATTAGGTCTTCTTTTGACTGACAATTCCCCAACAACTGCACTTTGTCCCGATCTTACATTACTCGCGCATTGTCATCCCGATCTTACATTTGCTCGCATATTGTCATCATCCATCTCTTTGTCGCCCACGATATGAGGTGAGATTGGATAAAAATTATCTAGATAAAAATTATATTATATAAATATAAGTTTATTATAAGAAAAATATAAGATTTAAAATAAAAAAATTTATTTTGATTCTGAAACTTAATCCAAATCTTGAAACGGAATCATTATCGCTTTCATCATGTTAGAGTTGTCGGATGTCAACTTAGATTCACTTTAATATGATATTATCTATTTTGGGCTAAGCCTTCACAGATTTATTTTTGGGTATTTTTCAAAATGCCTCATAATAATAGAGTTATCTTGAATCTTATATTTAGACAACTCTTTCATCAATTTTTTCATGTGGGACTTGATTTGCATCCCAACAATCCTCCCCTCTAACTAAGGACTACACAGGTCATAACCTCTCCTTCAGAGGTAATTCATTTGATCTGCCAACCATCTTGTACCGTCGCTATCAACTAGTGGAACACGCCTCCTAACCACCACATTATTAAGAAGACTTTCGACACAAGACATAAACTGTAGATCTCCAACGAGGAGTCTTCCCACACAGTGTCACGTCATCCAGACGAACCATTGACTTTGATACCACTTGTTAGAGTTGTCTGATGTCTCCCAAACTTTACATTAATATGATATTTTCCACTTTAGACTAAGCTTTCACAGATTTATTTTTGGATATCTCCCAAAATGCCTCATACTAATGAAGTTATCTTGAATCTTATATTTAGACAACTATTCCATCAATTTTTTTATGTGAGACTTGATTTACATCCTAACGCATCAATATCAAGATTTCTAAAGGAAAAAAAAAACAAATGTCAAGTTCACAAAAACCGGAGATTTAAAGTCATATGAATGTTCCCTCTACATTATTAGTTGGAATAATAGATCATACGAGGTGCAAAAGGAGGGGCAACGCTTGTTAAAGGCGGAAAAAAGTGTAAAAAGGTGGTTTCAGTGGGGTTATTATGAAAGATGATGGAGCCATTATAAATCGACAACTTCGTCCTTCATAATTGCCCGTGTGAGGTGCGCGTGATCAAAAACGTTTGATTCTGTCATAAGGGTTGTGATTAGGATCACTAATTTACAAAAAAAATTCAGAACTAAAATAAGTTGAGGAAAAAATAATTATGGATGAATTTAAGAAAAAAATGAATAACTTTAGGACTAATTCGATTTCTCAATACTATCAAATTAGGAGTTTATATAAGAAATGTAATATGAACATTTAAAGTAATTATTGATATTTTGTTCAAATAATAGACATAACACCTTATATCAAAGTTAAGCTTTAACTTTTGTTTAAGAAACAAACTCAATCAGGCCATATATCCTTATCAAGAGGAATATCTGCCAACGCTGCATTTTGTCAAGTCTTCGTTGACTGCAAGTCTGCAACAGCGGACTGTGAACCTTCAACGAAAAATTGATCACCACTCATATGAAAAGCTTAGGTAATTAACAGATAAAAATAACTTAGAGGTTCTTATTTAAAGTAAGTAAATTACTAATGTTAATATAAAATTACAAGTTTAACTCTTGTGGTGACATATGAAAAGAACTTTAAGCTATATCTTTCTCGAATAAGAGATAGACTTTGTGGATTCAACTTGAATCAAATTCGAATTACTCATACTAATAAAGATACAGGCTATTTTAGGAAAGGAAAAAAAATCTCAAGTTTTACTTTTGTGAATGATGAACATAACGAAATGTTAGTAGAAAATCCTACGAGGGTGAAGTATGAAATTAATCCTCGGTTTTATAGTACCTTGAGTCTGCATCCACAACACATTAATTTCGGCAAGCTCTCGTTGAGTGCAGCATCAGATGGTGAACATCTGCCCACAAAGCGGCGATTTAAGAACAATGACGGTGGAACTTCTGTGGAAGGCAATAAAGCAGACACCAAAAACAGGAACAGGAAATGCTGGTCATGTCAAGACCATAACAAATGTTCTTAAGAAAATATTATGGATGTTGTGAAATTTTTTATTTTAATACATGTCTATTCATTCTAAAGAAATAATTCAATGTAGAATAATATTATATATCCTTTAAAAAGATTCGGTGACCTAACTAAAAACAATTTATCCTGTTCATAGTAAAAGAAGTTTATCAATACATTTATAACTTCACACGCATTTCGTGTAAAAAACCCACCACAACTGTCAACAGCCACCTTATTCTATCACTTTTTGCACTTTTACAACGATTGCCCCTCCTTTTGCAGCTCACATTGATCAGTTCATAATCTCAATAAGATTGCAGTTGGGACATTATCGGATTTGGTTTCGTTTTCAATTTAATACGATTTTCATTCCCGTTTCAGTATGGTTTTAGTTCTGATTTTGGATTTTCTTTTACAGTTTTTTTAGTTTTGATTCCACGATTTTAATATTATATATTACGATTTCTCAATTTTAATACGATTATATTTTCTGATTTTAATTTTGTAATTTTTATTTTGATCTGTGACCAAAATATAGTAATCGTAATCGTAAGATATGATAACAGTACGAAACCAGAATCCAAAAAATTGGAATGATGAACACCCTATATTGAGCTAACAGGCATGAAGAACTCTATGTTGCTTTGAACGAGACACATCAAATCGATTGGCAACCAAAAAGGGGAAAAAACAAAGGCAAATCAATTATTCGAAATACGCGTTGCCGGGTCCAAACTATAAAATCAGTTCCAAATCTCAACAAGATAATGCAATGGGTATTTTTTATGTTTGTCCTAATGAGACCTTCATTTCTGGCACACTTTGTTCCGATATTAGGTCTTCTTTTGACTGACAATTCCCCAACAACTGCACTTTGTCCCGATCTTACATTACTCGCGCATTGTCATCCCGATCTTACATTTGCTCGCATATTGTCATCATCCATCTCTTTGTCGCCCACGATATGAGGTGAGATTGGATAAAAATTATCTAGATAAAAATTATATTATATAAATATAAGTTTATTATAAGAAAAATATAAGATTTAAAATAAAAAAATTTATTTTGATTCTGAAACTTAATCCAAATCTTGAAACGGAATCATTATCGCTTTCATCATGTTAGAGTTATCGGATGTCAACTTAGCTTCACATTAATATGATATTATCTACTTTGGGCTAAGCCTTCACAGATTTATTTTTGGGTATTTTCCAAAATGCCTCATAATAATAGAGTTATCTTGAATCTTATATTTAGACAACTCTTTCATCAATTTTTTCATGTGGAACTTGGTTTGCATCCCAACAATCATCCCCTCTAACTAAGGACTACACAGGTCATAACCTCTCCTTCAGAGGTAATTCATTTGACCTGCCAACCATCTTGTACCGTCGCTATCAACTAGTGGAACACGCCTCCTAACCACCACATTATTAAGAAGACTTTCGACACAAGACATAAACTGTAGATCTCCAACGAGGAGTCTTCCCACACAGTGTCACGTCATCCAGACGAACCATTGACTTTGATACCACTTGTTAGAGTTGTCTGATGTCTCCCAAACTCTACATTAATATGATATTTTCCACTTTGGACTAAGCTTTCACATATTTATTTTTGGATATCTTCCAAAATGCCTCATACTAATGAAGTTATCTTGAATCTTATATTTAGACAACTATTCTATTAATTTTTTTATGTGAGACTTGATTTACATCCTAACGCATCAATATCAAGATTTCTAAAGAAAAAAAAACAAATGTCAAGTTCACAAAAACCGGAGATTTAAAGTCATATGAATGTTCCCTCTACATTATTAGTTGGAATAATAGATCATACGAGGTGCAAAAGGAGGGGCAACGCTTGTTAAAGGCGGAAAAAAGTGTAAAAAGGTGGTTTCAGTGGGGGTATTATGAAAGATGATGGAGCCATTATAAATCGACAACTTCGTCCTTCATAATTGCCCGTGTGAGGTGCGCGTGATAAAAAACGTTTGATTCTGTCATAAGGGTTGTGATTAGGATCACTAATTTACAAAAAAAAATCAGAACTAAAATAAGTTGAGGAAAAATAATTATGGATGAATTTAAGAAAAAATGAATAACTTTAGGACTAATTCGATTTCTCAATACTATCAAATTAGGAGTTTATATAAGAAATGTAATATGAACATTTAAAGTAATTATTGATATTTTGTTCAAATAATAGACATAACACCTTATATCAAAGTTAAGCTTTAACTTTTGTTTTAGAAACACACTCAATCAGGCCATATATCCTTATCAAGAGGAATATCTGCCAACGCTGCATTTTGTCAAGTCTTCGTTGCCTGCAAGTCTGCAACAGCGGACTGTGAACTTTCAACGAAATTTTTGTGTAAAGAGTTCTAACATGTTGGATATCGAAGACTGTATGCTGCCTGAGAATTCGTTTCTCGAGAGGTGCAAGAGTTGAAGATTTGTTAAGGAACTGAAAAATGTAGGAATTGTACCGCTAAAATTTTTGTTACTTAACATGAGTAATTCTAACCATGTAACTTGGCAAACACTTCAGGCAGATGTCCATCAAAGAAGAAGTTATTGATAACGAGGGAGTCGATAGAAGAGAGATTTCCCAAATGCGGAGGAATCCTCCCGGAGAGGCTCATGCCAGAAATATAAAAAGGCAGTCACTCTACGATGGCGTCGACCGCAATTGACACCAATCCAGCTACAGGCAGAGGAGTCTGCGGATCAATTCTTTTCCAGCTACGAGGGCTTTGTTAGGACCGGTAGAAATATGAGATTTGAGTGCAAGAAGAGCAGATTGATACGTTCTAAGGTTGGCTAAACCACCAGCTATAATACAGTGGAAGAAGAGAAATGAGATTAAGTGACTGAGAAATCTAACAACTCCTTTCCATGTGATGATAGTTCTTCATTAATATTGTCGTGTATACTTGCCGCCAGCACTTGACATGGATGAAGAAAGTAAAGGGCCGACAAAAGAATGAGAGAAAACTCTCATATATTTTCTTTATAAAATATAACTAATACAACAATGATATATATACACTGAAACCAGTTGAAATTCCTAGCAGTAGCAAACCCTAGCTGGAAACCTATACATGCAAAATAAGAAAATATAAGTAATTACGATGAAGTACACTACGAGACAACAATATCAATGGAGTCCTTGGTTCTAACACACCCTCAAGCTGGAAACGGGTATAGGTAAGTAAATGGAGACTGTCAACTAGGAAAGTGAAATGAGAAGAAGGGAGAGGCTTCCTGAAGATATCGGCAAGCTGTGAACGTGAAACCATAAGAAGAAGCTTGATGAGTCCGGCTTGAACTTTTTCACGAATGATATAATAGCCAATTTCAAAATGTTTCATTCACTCATGAAATGTGTGGTTTGCTGCAATATGGATGTTGGGATGCAAACCAAGTCCCACGTAGAAAAATTAAAGGAATAGATGTCTAAATAAGATTTAAGATATCTCCATTAGTATGAGTCCTTTTGGGAGATTTCTAAAAACAAATCCGTGAGTGCTTAGCCCAAAGCGGACAATATCATACTAATGTAGAGTTTGTAAGACATCAGAAATTCCCAACAATGGAGAGCACTAACATTATCGTAAAATAAGGTAACAACTTAATCTTGAAAAATGTGAAGATCCTTGAGAACAAAGAGGAGTCAAAGAACTTCGTAAGTTGTTGATGAAAGGGCGTGATACTAAAGGATCTAAAAAATATATATTGAATATAAATTTTAAGGTGGTAGGACCTAAAAATCAAACAACAAAGATAATCTAGTATCTCAAGACTCTCTCAAGTCCTCATTGGACCAATATCTAAATTATGACTATATACCACACATAATTCTATATACAAACTCATATATATAGAGTTTTCAATTCTAGATTACTAAACATATCTACATTAGGAATTCTATTCTAAATAACAATAGGAATCTACTAAACCAAATCTTAATAGGATAAACAAAATTAATAAATCTTCTAATCCTTCTTGGTTTAATATTACTAACATTGCCTCTCTTAAACCAACCTTGGCAAGAAATTAAGTCCAATTCCATCACGAGCCAAATTTTTCATTGTGTACTCTTTAGTAGTGAGTACCTTACGCAATACCAAATTTTGAATAATTTTGAAACCTTCACTATTGTTTTTAGAATGCATTTGCTATCAGCGCCAACAAGATTTCCTCTACCATTTAGTCTAACTAGATTTGCTCCTAGTCCAACCTCATCAACCAAGTGTAAGTTCTTTCCTTTTGCTCTTATAGCACCCAACAAACCAACTATTGCAACTCCTATTGTTCCCTAGACTTCCTTTAATCTTTGATGGTCAGGTGCACCCAACTCTTCTACTTCTTTTAACTTTAGACAGATATAAGTTTCATTCACCTTATTTGTGGCTTGAATATGAAACAACTCATCAATGTGATTTCCTTGTTGCTCAACAACATCCTTGAATTATTATTCTTCAAATAATTTGTCAAATCCAAAATTATCACAACAATCCATCCAATCAAAAATTTCAAATTTTGAAAGGCTTCCAATCACCAACACATCATCAATTGCAGGACTCAACAAAGAAATTGGACTATCACAACAAGAAAAATTTACTGACGTAATTTTTCCATCATCACTCAAATCAATATTTTATTCTAACCCAACTGGAGAACTATTAATCAAATCACAATACTCCAAATTGGACGATTCAACTTCATCTTGAATCGTTTCTACCAAATCTTTTCTTTCATCTGAAGAAGGTAAAGCTTTTTTCTTCTCCTTATCAAGAACAATATTCCCAACAACATATTTTAAATGAAAAACCTTTTCTTTCTCAACCATTCCTTTTCTACTAGAATTCAAAAAAAAATCTTACCTCCAAAAGAATACATCAAAACAGTCCAACTTTCCTTTGCTGATCTTGCATAGAAAAACTTCTTTGCTACATCTAATGTAACTGTAGTTTGAAGATGAAACAATGCAAGGGTATTCTGATTCTTTTTATTCTTCTCTTCTTATGTTAATTCAGTGTTGGGAGAAGGTTCTTTGTAACCTTCTTCAATAATACACCAAACTCTAACTTCTTTAAGAATATCTTGCGTATATTGACACCACAAATCAAAATTATTTTGTCCATCAAAGATAAACCTTGGATGAGAAGAAAGAACTTTGTCACAAAACAAATAAAGAGAAGGGAAAGAAAATCTTTCCATGTATGTCGACATTCTGGCTCTGATACCAATTTGAAGGATCTAAAAACCAAATAACAAAAATAATCTAACCTCTCAAGACTCTCGTAAGTGCTCATTGGACCAATATCTAAATTATGACTTCATACCATACATAACTCTAGTTACAAACTCATATATATATATATATATATATATATATATATATATATATATATATATATATATATATATATATATATATATAAAGCTTTCAATTCTACATTACTAAACTAATATGCATTAGGAATTCTATTCTAAATAACAATAGAAATCTACTAAATCAAAACTTAATAGGATAAACAAAATTAATAAATCTTCTAATCCTGCTTGGTTTAATATTGCTAACAGATACTTTGCCTCTATGGAACTTTGAGCGAAAGTGGGTTGCTACTTGGATTTCCAGGATATCGAGGAATTACTAAGAAATAGGCAAAATCTGGTAATTGAATGATGTGTATCTGGACAATTGGCCCAATTAGAGTCTAAAAAAGCTATCAGAACTAATTAATGAGGTACTAGAAGCGAAAAACAATCCAAGGGCAGGTGTGCCCCTTAAATAACGCAATATTTAATGAGCGGCAAAAGTTTTTGTTTCTCCCTGGTTTTCATGAAGACAAAAGATTGAGAGACAACTCTCGTTGATTTTCCTCATAAAACAAAACTGATACAACAATGATATATATATATATATATATATATATATATATATATATATATATATTTATTTATTTATATATGATATCAGTAGAAATTCCTAGCAGTAGCAAACCCTAATTCATTTAAGTTATGTGGCAAAGTTACCAAGTATTTTTGCAAGACTCTCAAGCACCTAATTTAGCATAAATGAATTGCTAAAATCAGTGATAGTGGGATAGAGAATTCTAGCAAGGAGAAGATGAAGCACAAGTTTTTCATCTAAAGATGAAAAGAATAACTATATAATGAAGACACTCAAGATTCCCTTCCCCCAAACCCCTCTCTCATCCTCTTTCCCACTATTCTAATTTTTTTATATTTCCTCATGTAACTCTATTTCTCTTAGGTTCTCCTAGTTAATGTGGGGAGTTATATTTTTTTAAATTTTTTTATATAATAAAAGTTATCATGTGATAGTATTATAGTAGTAAGAGAGAGGATCATGAAGATATTTTATGGCCAAGTGGTCCATATAGACAATGGCTTTAAATAATACAAGATAAGGACAAATTTTTTCAAAAGCAAACACTATAGCAAGTGGTTCCTTCTCGATTGCAGTGTAGTTCCCTTGTGCTTCTATTAAGGTCTTGCTTACATAGTATATTGGTTGAAAATACTTTTTTTGCCTTTGTCCAAGCACCGTCCCTACTCTAAAGTTACTCGCATCGCATATTAGTTGAAAGGGGAGGGACCAATCGAGGGCTACCAAAATTGGAGAATCAATGAGTTTTTGCTTTAACATATTAAAAACATAAAAGCGCACATCCTTTTCAAGAAAATTTGTAAGATGTTTGGCAAATTTCAAAGACTCTTTTATAAACCTTCTATAGAAACCAATGTGACTAAGAAAGCTTCTGATTGCCGTTACTGAAGAAGTTTATGGCAATTTCTCTATAGTTTCAATCTTAGCTTTATGAACCTCTATGCCCTTGCTAGAAATCTTATGACCTTATACAATGCCCTCTTTAATGATAAACTGACACTTCTTCCAATTTAAGACCAAGTTGGTTTACTCACATCTTTATAAAAATTTTTCAAAATTTTTCAAATACAGTTAAAAGGAATCACCAGAGACAGAGAAATCATCCATAAAGACTTCCATAATATCTTCCACTAAACCTTCAAAAATAGCCAAAATGTACCTTTGAAAAGTAGCGGGAGCGTTACAAATACCCAAAGTCATCCAATGGTAAGCAAAGGTACCATAAGGACAAGTAAATGTAGTTTTCTCTTGATCCTCTGAGGCTTTCTGAATTTGAAAATACCTCAAAAAACTTTCAAGAAAAAAATAATACTTATGACCAGCAATTCTTTCAAGAATTTGATCAGTGATCAGTGTCATCATTGAGCTTCTTGTACTCAATGCATACTCTACATCCCGTCATGCACTACAAAAAATACGCTATTAGCGACGGCGATTGTCCGTCGCTAATTAGCGATGGCTATTAGCGATGGACGAAGTCTATGGCTAATTAGCGATAAAAAAATAATTTAACTCTAAATTTAACAATTTTTTTAACTATAAATTTTTTTTGTAGCTAATACGTTGCTAATTAGTGATGGATTAGTGAGAAAATAATTTAAATATTAAAAATAATTTAAGATTTTTTCCGTAGCTAATCCGTTGCTAATTAGCGAAGGCAAAATTATTTAATTATTAAGAATAATGTTTTTTAATTCTCAATTATTTTCGTAGCTAATTATTTAATTATTAAGAATAATGTTTTTTAATTCTAAATTATTTTCGTAGCTACGGAATAGAAGTAAAATAAATTATATTGAATAATATATATCAATTACTAAGTAGTATTATTCCTATGTAATACACATGTAATAAATCATGCATTTCCAGTAGTATATATAGTATATTAATAACACATACATATAAGATAATATTTATAAATATAACATAAATATAATATAACATACATGTGTAGCAAATATGTGCAGAAATAGACACAGATATACATCAATAGAAGAAATGATAATTAATATATATTTAGATACTTTAGACTATAAGTAAATATCAATTCAAAAAATATAGTGTTTAATAAATTAAGATTTAAAATAAGTGAAGTCAAATTAAATTAGTATTTAGGAAGACTTTTTCTATTTTTACTAAGAAGGTCGTTGCTATTTTTTATTTTTATTTTCAGCGAGAGATTAAAAAATTTTATTTTTAATATTTAAAAACACTGTTCTGTTGCAAATCCGTCGCTAATCAGCTACGAATTTGTGACGAAAATAGTTATGAATTAAAAATTGATTTTAAATATTTAAAAATACTATTCCGTCGTAAATTCGTCGCTAAGTAGTGATGGATTTGTGACGGAAAAAATTAAGAATTAAAAAAAAAAATCGTTTTAAATATTTAAATTTTTTCTGTTGCTAATCTGTCGCTACTTAGCGATGGATTTGCGAGGGATAGGAACAAAAAAATTTTAAAAAATCTATATTAATTTATAAATTAGATGTAATAATAAATATATTTATATTATAATATATTACATAATAATATATAATATATTATTATTAATATAATACTATATGATAACAAAAATTTATAATATTCAAATATTATATGATGAAATAAAACACAAGAAGTCAATTGGCCTAATAGAAAAAGACATTATCCAACTATGAGAGATCAAGGGTTCGAATCTCTCTTCAAGCAAAACAAATGATTTAAGTGAAATAAATTCGGGTTGGCCTAACCAGATCTATTGGAGGGTTGGGTTAACCCAATTCATATTATTTTTAAATTTTAATTTCAAAATTTTTAAATAAAAAATTTAATATTTTCTTTTATTATTAATTTTTAAATTAAAATTTTAATTTTGGGCGAAATTGGGTCGGATTAGCCCGATCCACATTATTTTTAAATTTAAAATTTAAAAAAAATGTAATAATAATTTATATTTTCTTTTATTATTTATTTTTAAATTATAAGTTATGTTCGTCGCAAATCTGTCGCTAATTAGCGACGGATTTTCTACGAACATTAGCGATGGATATGCGACGGTTTTTTAAAAATAATTTTTAAAATTAAATTTAATAGAATTAACAGTAAATTTTTTTAAAAAAATTTAAATATAATAGTATCCGTCGCAAATCCGTAGCTAAATTTTTCTGTCTCTAATTAGCGACGGTATAATGATGCCGTCGCAATTAGCAACCTTCTATTTAGCGAGGGAATTTTATGTCGCAAATCCATTGCAAATTGTGATTAGCGACGGATATGTCCGTCGCTAATCTCGTGTTTTCTTGTAGTGACGGTCCTCATGGCAATCAACTAGTTCTTCTCATTAGGAAATATAGACATCCTTCATTTCTTAGAAACTACTTAGACGGGACTCACTCACAGACTATCTGAGATGGGACAAACAAAACCGACATCAAGAAGCTTGATTACTTTCTCTTTGACCACTTTTTTCATGTTTGGATATAGCTTTCATTTGGGGTTGTAACACCGATGTGAAGTCTTCTTCCATTGATATTTTGTAGATGCAACATGAAGGACTAATGCCATTGATATTCAAGATCTTCCATGCCATCACTTTCTTATGCTTCTTCAATACCTTGATCAACTCTTTTCTTTGCTTTTCTTGCAAATCGGTTGCAATAATCATTGGGAATCTTGAATTGTCCACAAGATAAACATACTCCAAGTTATTTGGTATATTTTTCCTCTCCAAATCCAAAGGATCTTCAATGAAAGACTTCATTCAACTTCCATGTCTCTTTGGTATTGAGTGATGATGACTCCAAATATATTATAATTTCATCAACCTTACAATGCCCCTTCTTCACTTCGTCACCTTGAAACAATGATATCTCCAAAGATTCATCAACTAAAAATTCATTCACATGATTGGAGACAAGGTCATCAATCACATCAATCTTATAACAAGAATCATCATGATCAAGAGGATGTTTTATGGCCTCTGGAATTTTAAAGGTGACTTCTTTCCCCCCACTCTAAGGGTCAACTTTCTTTCACCCACATTTATGTTGGCCTTAGCGATAATTAGAAAATGTCTCCCTAGAATTAAAGGTATCTCAACATCTTCATTCATATCAAGTATAACAAAATCAATATGAAATATGAGTTTATCAATTTTCACAAGCGCATCCTCAATAATACCCCTAGAAGACTTCAGCGATATGTCTGCCAATTAAATTCTCATCCTAGTAGGTTTTGGTTTGTCCAACCCAACTTTTTAAGCATGTCACATGGCAACAAATAAATGCTAGCTCCTAAATTTACTAATTCTTTACCAATGGACAAACTACAAATAGTGCAAATGATAGTGAAGCCCCATGGATCCTTTAGCTTTTCGGGTAGCACTACAAGAAAACATGGATTTTACGATAGATAATCCGTTGCCATTTTGCAACAGATTTATGATAGAATAGCTAATGCAGGGATTTGCGACGAATATAAAAATATGATAATTTAAATTAAATTTTTAGTTACCATTGCAAATCCGTAGTTCTTTGGCTACAGATTTGTGACAAAATTATAAAATGAATTTTTAGTTATTCTATTTTTATTTCCTTCGCAAATCTGCAACCAAAAAGCTTCGTATTTGTGATAGAATTTAAAAAAAAAATTGAAATTACTTTCTTTCTTTTGTAGTCGTAAATCCATAGTTATTTTTGCAATGAAAATAAAAAAAATAATTACAATTTTTTAAAATTACTTCACAAATCTATCGCCAAACAACTACTGATTTTCGACTTAAATGAAAAAGAAAATAATTAAAAAATATTTTAAAAATTTTATCACAAATATAATAAAAATTTTTACGATGAAAACAAAAAGAAAATAATAAAAAATTCTTTTGATATTTTCATTGCTAAATAGCTATGGAATTGAGATGAGAAAAATAAAATAATTAAAAATTATTTTTATAATTTCATCGCAAAATTACAATATATTTGCGACGAATTAAAAAAATAATTAAAATTATATTTTTTATTTATGTTGCAAATCCATTGTGAAATAGCTGTAGATTTGTGAAGAATAAAAAAAGAGCATGCTTAAAATTTTAATTTTAAATTCCATCACAAATTCATTGCTAATTATGACAGATTTACGATGGAATTCAAAAAGACAATAATTTAAAATTTAGTTTTATGTTTTGTCCCAAATCTATCACCAAATAGCAATAGTTTTGCAAAAGATTTCCTTCTTTGTGATGAATTTTTTTCCTACGCTTGTTTCTACTTTAGTTGTCCCGTGTTAAATTTGTGATGCATACATTGCGGTGTTGAGGGGTGTTTATTATTTGGTGCAATCTGAAAATTTTAAAAAATATATTATATGAATGCATTACAAAAATGCATTTAGATATTATGCTCTTCTTCTTCTTCTTCTTCTTCTTCTTCTTCTTCTTCTTCTTCTTCTTATGTTGTTTCATTTCCAGTATGTCAAATTCAGTATTGTGATTTTGATTTTTTTTTGGCTGAATGGAAATTCGTAAAAATTGACTATAAAGGGAGGAGGAATGTCAAAAAATCCTCTGTTGAATTAATTCCTTCTTTTTGTTTAATTTTTTTTTTCATATTTGGTGTTTTTATGAAAATTTTTATTATTTTTTTCAATTTTTGTAAATCTATGCTAAATAAAATTTTTGTGAATATTTTTATGCAAATTTCAATTATATTTAATTTTTTGTTGCTACTTTTTAAATGTAATATTTTTGTTCAATTGTGAATTTTTAATTGTATGAATTTTTAATCGGCCCAATTGTGAATAAAATGTACTTGTGTAGAATTGATTGTGGTTATTGTGGTGGCCTTGTGCTTGGAAAATGTTAATTTTTTATGGGAGAATTTGTCAAATTTTTTTAAAGATATCTTAACACTTGTTTAATTTTTAGAGCCAGTGATTGACTTTTATCTTAATGTATATCTGTGTCTTACTTCAGCTATTCAATTTATTTAAACTTAATTTTTACAAATAATTATTGAGTATCTAGCTAATGAATACTCTTCCCATTTCAAAATATATGTCATATTTCTCTTTTGCACAGAAATTAAGATTTTGGTAAATTTTATAGAAATTTTTTGATAGATGTCAAAAATGCCCCTATTTAAAAATTCTCAGTTAGTGTATCAAATTTAAATTTAACATTGAGGATTGATGTTTAAGGTGGTTAGTTGAAAAACTAATGGTTTTTCGAAAACAAAAGTATTTAAATAGTTGGTTGTAGACAAGGGTAAAATTGAAAACAAAGTAATAAATAAACCCTTTATATAGGAAGAGAACTTATATTTGGAAACAAACGAAAATAGAAAGTATGACATATATTTTGAAACGGGGGAGTATATTATTCCTCTTTGATGCCTCTACGTAGATCACATTTGTTAGCATCACATGGGATGGGTGATCTTACTTCTTCTCCTTCCTTGTCCAAACCGATGTCTTTACTGAGTAAGGGTGACACACGAGTAGCAAAGTCGAAGCATATTCCTTCGACCACAACTTTTGCGGTACTGTCTACGGTTGCTTCTATAGGTGGGGTTCAGATAGAGGATACCTGAATTTTGATAGTGACAAGTACGTTTCTATGTACTTTCAAAAAATTTTACTTACTTTCTTATGTTTTATTTACTCTAAATTTTTAATTATAAATTTTTTTTGTACAATGGAACAGTTTCTTTCCATCTTAAGGAACGGTATATTCGACATCGATATATTCCACTGGCATTTTACTGGACTGTACCTTAATTTTGAGGCTATCCTATTTGAGTTATGGAACATATGGTTCTAGATGTAAAGTGTAAGTAAAGAATTATAAAGATTATTTTTTTATAAATTTGACATTTTTACTTTTCATGATTCTACAGAGACATTATCGGTGGCTGCATAGTATTCTGGTTGGATACGAGAGATTTTGGATGATAAATACACTGGTCGTCTATCCGATCAGCTATTGAAGGTTTGGAGCAAGGAAAATTGTCCACCATAGATATCTCTTGAAATTTTTAGTCAATTGTTTAGTGATCACTAGGGCATGAAACAATTCAAATGTGTTTCAGTTGTAGCTAGGTGGAATATGGCAATCACTCCAGGACCGACTCACACGAGAGGATGCATCTCTTTCATAGAGCATGAGAGTTGGATGGTAACTATTATTTTTATAGTTGTAAAATAATAGTTACACAAATCTAATATAATTGCTTAACATTTATATTAATGTAATTGTAGTTTAACCATCGTGGAGATGACTTCCACTTCATTGATATGTAAGAGGCGATGCACATATAAGAATGACCCGAAAAAGGGTATGTTTGTCAGTCAAAAGTCATGACAAACATTGGTAAATATAAAGATTATACATTGACACATATTTATGATTTATATAATTCATAGGACAACATTAATAAAGGAGCGCTATTCACAATTAGAGTCTCAGGATCCGTGACTTCTTATTTACTATCGGATGAGAAGTCACCATTTTTGGAGGTTACTGGCGATTTTATGAAGAATCGGATCTTTGGATTGGATTTTGAGACAGTTAACATTTGACGGAGGTTACATCAATCTACTTCTGCCTCTCTATCAATAGTTTGCTTGGTCACCTTGCATCCAATGCATATCTATCTCCAGAGTCAGTTATAAATAGAGTGATCAATGCGTGATTATTTCCAGCGGCATTTGTAAGTTCTGACCAATATTTGTGAGTGTATCTGAGATGCTATATCTGCCTCCATCGCCTTTTTCAATCTTAGATTCTGAAGACGCAGCAGATGATGTCGTTAAGGATTACATGATTGACTGGCCAGACAGCCATCCTCGGGTTACTAGCCCCCTAGATCCACCTTCGCCGTCTCTACCAGTTGCACCACTGGCTTCTATTATGACATAGATTTTGTAAAATATTTTAATGTTGTATGTATATATAATATTGATATTTGATTTTTGAATTATATTTATTTTAATTTATATTCTTTTATCTTATTATAATTATATAATTATCTTTTTCTTAAAAAATAAAAGTTTTAAAATATCAGTTAAAATTTTTTTAAAAAATTAAAAATTGAACTGCATTTAAAAATTAATTTAAATTAAAGCAAAATAGTGCTTTAGATTAGCAATAGAAAGTATTGTAAAATTTGTGACAAAAGTTATATTAAATAAAATTTTCAAATAAATTTTCGTAGCAAAATCATTGCCAATTTGCGACAAATAAGTAACAAAAATATTAATTTTTTATAATTAAAATGAAAAAATGTCACAATTTTGCGATGACTTTTAATATTAAATCAAAAAGAAAATAAATTTTTGTCACAATTTTGGGATTATTTACGACGGATTTTTACGTTTTTTAAAAAATTAAGATGATTTTCATTGCAAAATTGCAACGATTTTGTGATGGATCTTATATAATAACTTTTTATTCATCATAAAGCTGTCATAAATACCTATGTAATTTGACCAACATATTTTCATCGCAAATCCATTATTTTTTTAAATAGACTTGACTCTGTGGCATATTTGCTATGGACTTGAATTTCGTGGCATATTTGTTAGACTTGAATTCCATGGCAAATTTGCGATTGACAGTTCAATCACAGATAAAGATATGTGATGGATTTGCTATAGAATTGTCCATCGCAAAATGCTTATTTTCTATTGGTGTAGCGTGCTCTTGTTTTGAATAATGGTCGAGCACTTCTCATTCAACGTTTCCATTGAGAACTCTTCCAGCTTTCTATTCTTGGAGAGGATCTTCTCAGGAATTTAGCATATCTTGGCATTTGCAAAATAGCTTCAACAAACGGTAAGTTGATATGCAACTGATTAAAGTGATATTTACCAATTGTTCATCATTTTTCTCTTGTGGGATTTCTGGCTTGTACTCCAGGATTTTCTTTTTCTTTTGTTCTTCCTTGTTTTCAACCTTTTATTTATCATCAATTTGCACTTTCTTATCCATCTTCCCTGTAAGACCTAAGGGGGGGTGAATTAGGTCTTAGGCTAATTATCGAAATCTTTTTCTTATTTGAAAATCCTTTGCCTTAATAAAAGCTCTTCTTTAAATTCACAAACTTCAAGTGATATGTGATTTGATGATTAATACAAGATTATCAAACTATAAGACCACAACCAATTAATCAACAACTAAGCATAAATAATAATCACAAGTATGTAAACAAGTAAAGCAATAAGAAAATGAACACACGATTTATAGTGGTTCGATCTCTCCAAGATCTACATCCACTACCTTGAGTCCATACTCAAGGATTTCAACCAATCCACTATATGCTCAAATTCAACAATTACATAAGAGGCTTACCACACAATGGTTTTACAATCACAACCTCTTTTAGTAATTATACAAACAAGGTTCACCCTTCCACAAGGGTTTTATATCTAAAGACAACCTAAAGACCAATCTAATCAAAGGCTCACCCACAAATGAGTTTTACACCACAACCTTGATTAATCTAGTCTATGGCTCACCCTAACACAAAAGGGTTTTATGTCACAAGATAACCTTGCAATGAGCTAGTAGAAAACACAATTGAGATAAGAAAAGAGAGTGTGTAAGATGTTACCACTTTGTTGGTAGATGATTACACAATGTTTCTCCTTCACACTTTGTTGCCTTTGGAATCTTGAATTTCAATCTTTGAGCACAAGGCAATTTGAGGGCTTTTCAAGTAATTTTGATGTAAAACAAGTTAGAGCTTGTAGGATTTCTTAAGTTCAAAGTTCTACTAAAAAATCTGAAGTTTATGGCATTTATAGAATTTGAAAATCAGTTCAAACGGCTATAAAACGACTAGTAACGGTTAGTTTCAAGAAAATTCGGACGACCGAATTTTTTAGCTGCGTCCGAATTTCTCTGGATGAATAGTAACCATGATGAGAACAAAAATTCGGACGACCGAATTTTTTGCTGCGTCCGAAAACTTCGTCCGAATTTTTTTTGGAAGAACAGTGACCATGCTGAAGACCAAAAATTCGGACGACCGAAAATTTTGGCTGCGTCCGAATCTTCTTCCGAATTTCTCTGGAAGAATAGTAGCAAACTCTTGCTACACAATTCGGACGATCGAATTTTTTGAAAGCATTTTCAAACTTTGTAAAATCATTTGAGATATAACTTCAATGAGTTTGAAAAATATTTGATATGTATAGAAAACTTATTTAACCATATATAAGCTTGAAAAACAAGAACATATGAAGTTTACTAACATATTTCATAAACAGATTCATTCAAAGCCTTTTAAGATCATAAGATTCTTTTTATGCTCTCTTATGCATTCAATGATAACCAAGACATACAAGTGTAGAGTTTACATAGAAATTTACCTACAAGTTAAAAGCACTCTACACTTCAAGTCTTCAATGCCTTTTAATCATCTTTAGAACAACATTCTTCAAACTCCAAATACTTTGCTTAACTGAAGTTGTTCTTGAACTTTTGCTTCAAAGTAATGAGACTTCATACTTCTTTGTTTACAAATCCTATCACACAATATTCAAACATATTAGTCTTCATCAATATTTGTCATTTATCAAAACTACATGATTTGCCCTTAGGGCTAACAATCCCTTTTCCGCTTTGTTGCAAGAAAGTTTGGATGCATCCGAACTTTTGGTTTGCATCCGAAATTCAAGTCCAAACTTTTGATAGCAAGTTTGAAAAGGTGATTTTGCATTCTTAAATGAACTATAGAAGTACTCAAATATGTATAGTCACAATAGCACTCTTTAGCTTTGTAAAACCACAAAACTCAAGCATTCAATTGTTTTTATGAGGTAAACTAAAATCATAAGTTAAGTCAAGAACTAGTATCAAGATTTCAAAATCTTAACTTAACCATATTCAAAATCTCAAAACCTCACATAGTATAACATATTCAATTTAAATTTCAAATGCAGCCAAATATTTTCACAGTACACATTCATTTTACATTTCAACTTATAGCACACATAAATTGCACTTTTACAACAAGCACATTCACATTACACATCACAATTACATCAAGCAATTATAGTACAGCAAGCACATAGCGCATTCTGTAGTCAACATTCTTTCTCCCTCTTGACATACACATGGATTTTCAGAGATGCACGAGGAATTCCACTGCTATTTCACATTTTCACACATTTTGTCATCACATTTCTTCTCCCCCTTTTGTCATCAATCAAAGATGGGGTTAATGAAAGTGAGACAGCATGTATCACATATAATAAGTATATGGACTAAACCTCATTTGGCAATTTAGTAATATATTAGCCAACTCTCATAAACTGTATATTTGCAATATTCAGCAATTCTTTAGTCAAATAATTATCATCCTAACAGGAATAAGCATTATGTAGTATCTCAATAATAATACAATAAGCAATATATTATCAACTTCTTCTCCCCCTTTTTAGCAACGATTAAACTTGGGGTAAGAGTACTTGGACAACAAAAGTGAAACAAAAGAAGCTCTTATCACAAATATTTCACATATTCAGCTTCAAAATATTATCATGACTAGAAAGACACAAGTAAATTTCAATATTAAAGCATAACTTGTTCATCAATGCATAAGCTAAAATAAGCATCAAAATAGAGTTTAGGGATAGAAATTCTTAGTCTTGGATGCGCTTCATGGTCTTCACTTCCAAATTTGTTTGTTATGATGGCCATGTCTCCTTGATCTCTATATGATGGGCTCCTTCATTTGCTGACTCCTTGCTCGTGTAGTTGTGCTTTGGAAAGCTACCAATCGAGAGGATCTTTGGATCTTCTTTCTTTGAACCACATTTTCCTCCTCCCTTGGCTGAAGGAAATTGGTGATGGATTTGTGATTTGACTTTGTTAAACTCCCTTCACCTCCTTCTTCTTACTTGTTCTCTTGAGCACCTCTTTGTTTTTTCATTCTCATGCTCTTCTTCTTCTTGGGATACTTTACTGCCTTTTCCTTCATCTTTTGTCTTCTTCTTTAACAATAAATTGATAGCCATTTCAATTTTCACTGTCATTACTGTCATTTTTATTGCTGCCATCTCCACCCATATTCACTTCTTGATATTATTCATTTTTCTCTTCACTGTCCTCTTTCTCATCTTCTTTCTTTTCTTCTTCTTTGGATTTGTAGGAACTTGCACCATTTAAAAACACTTGAGAAATCTTTCTCAAGTCTTCTTCATTTTCTCTAGACTTTAGCTTCTAAACCATCAAATTTGCCAAGAATCATCAGAGCAAAAGACTTGAAGAATTTGTCCATCTTCTTCATTTTCTCTACATGGTTGTTCAATGTCTCTTGAAATACCTTGGCAACTATGGTATCACCTGTAGTGAGATTATCATCTTCAACTTATTTTCCTTCAATAGAGAGTACCTCTTCAAATAGTCTTCTTTTATGGAAGGATGCTCCCCCTCACTTCATGCCTCATTTTAGTTTTCCTTTTTCAGCAAGGATTTCCTCTTCATCATTTTCTTCTTCCTCAAACTCCTCACATTTTTGTTAATAGTCTACCATACGATAAGGCTTTTCAAATCTTTCATTTGTGAACAATTCATGAATAAAGCAATGCTGTCCCAATGAGTAATATCTTGCCTCATTATCATCTACTCCACAAATTTTGTTCACCAAGGCATCATTGAACTCAAAGTCCACTTGAGATACTTTAGAGGAATATCATTGAATTACATTATTCCCCTCATGTTCAACTCTCTCTTCTTTATAGTCTTGAGGCTTCTACCATTTGTACAGACATTCTCAATCCTTTCATGTGAGCATAACTTACTTATAAAACAATGTTTCCTGGAAGAATAATGCCTAAACTTAACATCCTCAACATCACAAATTCTATTGAGCAACGCATTGTCAATCTCAAAAATCAACTTGTGATATTCTTGAAGAATACCACTAAATAGTTTTATTACCAACTTGCTCAACTCTTTCTTCCTTAATATTTGCATAAACTTCATAGACTAAGGAAGGTAATAGCATTCATTAACCACAAGCAAACTAGTCCAGCTCACATCATTTAAAAATGAGAGTATATTACCCATTTCGGATAGTTTGATGACATCCACCTTGTGACATAGATTTATCTTATGGTTCCTTTTTATCCAATCATCAAATTCAGTAGCAGCCTCCACTGTGACAAATCTATCCAGCCATGACATACTTTGAGGAACATGAACTTTCCTTGGTTCATTGATCACTTGTCCTCCTTCTCTTTCTTTGGCTTTTCCCTTTCCTTTTCTCATGCTAGGCTTATTTGTCCTTACTTGGAGCTACAACACTTGAAAACACTCATTAGTCATTGAATTTTTTTAAATTTCTAAGCTTCTTCTAAGATTGGTTAAACCTTTCTTCGGCTAATGGCATAGTAAGATATCATTAGTTTGTTTATTAATGCAAACATGATTTAAACAAGTATTACCCTTAGTAGAATGATCTCTAATGAGATGAAGTTTGATATCTATATGCTTTGTCCTAATTTGTTGAATAATATGATGGTCAAAGTTATTGAATTTGTGTTGTCACATAACATAGCCACACATTTAAAATATAGACCATAATCACTTAGAGTATCAATAAGGTAATAGAGAATGTGTTTAACAACAATCAAATGAGACTCTTTAGGACAAGGTGAAATCTAGCACACAAGCACATGGCAAACATAATATTGGCTCTACTTGCTGTCAAATAGAGTTGACTACTCTGATGAAACCATTTTATTCTTGTCAAGCAGAGTTGATAAACTTATGGAAGTCCTTATACCTTAACATGATTCATGAAAGTGCCATCCTTGGTTTGCATGATTTGTAGTTATTGATAAAGTACCGCCTTATGTTTACTCCTTGGGAGATATCACCAATGACTTGCTCCTTAGGGTGGCCTTTTTTGGATATTCTAAGTTCTTTGAGAGCTCTTGGTCACCATTAGCTTGGTCATTTTGATTTTGTTCAATCATTTCTTCCTCATTGGTATGATCCTCCAAAGTTGGTGCTTGAAGATGGATTTGATAGTCATTCATAGATGTACATACATCATCTTCATCTTTTCTTTCCAAGTAAATATAAGATTCATCAAAACAAACATGAATGGTTTCCTCATCATGTAATGTTCTTTTTGTTATAAAATTCTATATGCCTTTTCGTTAGAAGAATAGATAAGAGATATACTTATATCCGGCTTTCTATCAAATTTAAGTAAGTTATTACAAATATTCAAAATAAGACATTTATAACCAAACACTTTAAAATATGCAATTTGAGGCATTCTATAACAGAGAATTCAAAAGATGTTTTTCTTCAAAATGATCTTAAAGAAATTCTATTTATCATAGCATGTGGTGTTTACTGCTTTGGCCCAAAAATATTTTTGAAGAAGAATTTTCACAAAGTATAGACCTAGCCAATTTCTGCAAAGTTCAAAATTTTCTTTCAATAACACCATTTTATTGTGGAGCTTTTGCAGTTGAAACAATTATATGAAATTCAATTTTCAAAGCAAATTTTGTAAAGACTTTGTTGTAAAATTCTCCCATTGTCACTTGTGAAACACTTCTCCAATTTTCAAGGGAGGTTTGAACCATTTTGAATAATTTACAAACTTATGAAACACTTAATCTTATCGAACAATGAATAATGCTAAAATGAATATTTAGAAATCATCAACTACTAGTAAGGCATACTTCAAGTCATCAATACTAGAGTTCCATATAAGTCCAAAACAATCCATTTGAAGAAGCTTAATATGTTTTGAGGTCTAAAATCATTTTCATGGGTTTGAAAGATTCTTTTGTTTGTTTTCCATATGGACAAGTATCTCAAAGACAATTTTCTCAAAACACATTTTTAGCAATCCTCTAACTAATCTTGATAGAAAAGTTTGTTCAACAAATCTGTTAGCCCTAAGGGCAAATTACATAGTTTTGATTAATGACAAATATTGATGAGGACTAAAATGTTTGATTATTGTGTGATAGGTTCTGTAATTTGAGAAGTATGAAGTCTCATTGCTTTGAAGCAAAAGTTCAAGAACAACTTCATTTAAGCAAGTATTTGAAGTTTGAAGAATGTTGTTCTAAAGATGATCAAAAGGCATTGAAGTGTAGAGTGCATTTAACTTTTAGGTAAATTTCTATGTAAACTCTACACTTGCATGTCTTGGTTATCATTGAATGCATAAGAGAGCATAAAAATAGTCTTATGATCTTAAAAGGCTTTGAATGAATCTTTTTATAAGATATGTTTGTAAACTTCATATGTTCATGTTTTTCAAGCTTAAATATAGTTAAATAAGTTTTCTATATATATCAAATGTTTTTCAAACTCATTGAAGTTATATCTCAAATGATTTTACAAATTTTGAAAATGCTTTCAAAAAATTCGGTCGTCCGAATTTTGTAGCAAAAGTTTGCTACTATTCTTCCGAGAAATTCGGAAGAAGATTCGGACGCAGCCAAAAGAAATTCTGGTCGTCCGAATTTTTTGGTCGTCAAGATGGTCACTGTTCTTCCGAGAGAAATTCGGAAGAAGATTCGGACGCAGCAGAAAAATTCGGTCGTCCGAATTTTTGTTCTCAAACGATGGTTACTATTCATCCAGAGAAATTCGGACTGAAGATTCGGACGCAGCCCAAGAAATTCGGTCGTCCGAATTTTCTCGAAAACTAGCCAGTTACTAGCCGTTTTATGAACGTTTTAACAGATTTTCAAATTCTATAAAAGCTATAAACATGCAAATTTTTGTAACTCTTGAAATCTTGAAAAACTCCAAGCATTCAAAAGCATTTAGCAAACATTTCTTAAGCTCTCTTATGTCTTGTGCATTCAATTGATCAATCCAAAGACATCAAAGTGTGAAGGTGCAAATTTGTGTAATATCTACCATCAAGTGGTAACTTCTACACATTCTTCTTTTACTTATTCAATTGTGTTGATCTACTAGCTCTAGCAAGGTTATCTTGATAACATAAAACCCTTTAGGTAAGGGTGATCCTTGAAAGTGTGATTCAAGGTTGTTTAAGATATAAAACCATTGTTTGTGGTGAGCCTTGTATTGTAAACATTACTAGAAGAGGTTGTGAGTGTAAAACCATAGTTTGGTGAACCTCTCTTGTAATTTGTAAACCTGAGCAATTAGTAGATTCGTTAAAATCCTTAAGTGTGAGCTTAAGGTAGTGGACGTAGATCTTGAGGATCGAACCACTATAAATTGTTTGAGTTCTTTGCTATTCCTTTCATTACTGCCTTGCTATCAATTATCTATAATTAGCTTACATAACTTGTTCTTGGTCTAAACGCATAAAAGGTTTAAGTTTGCGAAAATTAGCCAAATACCTAATTCACCCCCCTCTTAGGTATTTCAATTGGAATCAGAGCTAGAACTTCTGTGTGTGGATTAACAACCTAGAAGACAAAGATCCTATGGCTAATATGTCAAACCTACCTTACCTAGAAGGATCTTCCACAAATAGACCACCTTTGTTTAATGGAACAAATTACACTTTATGAAAATCTAGAGTTAAAATCTATATTTGTTCTATTAATTTTGATTTGTGGAACATAATTGAGAAAGGTCCTTATGTCCCAATGAAAATGAGTGCTGATGGAATAACCTCAGTACCCAAATCCACTGATGAATTTGATGAGCATGATTCTAAGAAAATGACTTTAAATTATCAAGCCATGAATATATTAAGTTGTGCTTTAGATGTAACTGAATACAATAGAGTTAGTGGATGTGATTCTGCTCATGACATGTGGAGATTACTTCAAATTACACATGAAGGTACTAATCAAGTTAAAGAATCTAAACTTGCCATGCTAGTTAGAGATTATGAACTGTTAACATGAAACAAGGTGAAAATATTAGTGATATGTTTACAAGATTTACTAACATTTTCAATGGCTTAAAAGCTTATGGTAAAAGCTATACTATGGGAGAGCAAAACAGAAAGATTTTAGATGCTCTACCAAAATCCTGGCAGCCTAAAACACTTGCCATTGAGGAATCCAAGGATTTGAAGACTCTTCCACTTGAAGAGCTCATTGGATCTCTACTGACTCATGAAATGAAGATGAAACGGCTAAATGACAAGGAGGATGAAGAAAAGGGAAGAAAAGGAGTAGTGCTTAATGCCTCAAACAACTTGAGTGAACAAGAACAATCTTCAAGTGAAGAAGAAGGAGGAAACAGTGGAGAAGAAGAAATTGCAATGGCTGTGAAGAAATTCAAGAGATTCTACAAAAAGGAATTTCTCAAGAAAGGAAGAAAGCCAGTCAAGAAGAGTGGACAATCTTCATCATATAAACCTCAATGCTTTGAATGCAAGAGTACTGAGCATCTTATTGCTGACTGTCCCAGAGTGTTGGAAAGGGAAAGAGAAAGCAAAAACAGAAAGAAATCTACCAAGAAAGGAAAAGGACTAGCTGGAACATGGGATCAACAGGAAAGTGAAGATGAAAGTGAAGAAAAGGCCAACATATGCTTCATGGCCATTGATGATGAGGTACAATCTTCACCCTCTATCTCAAATGTATATGATGATGATATTGATTCCAGTGATCTTATTGTTGAGTTATATGAAGAATTAAAAAAAGGCTTCAAAAAGAAATAAGGATATGAAACTCAAAATAAATGATTTATCTAATGAGAATTCAAAATTATGTGTTGAAAATGGAAAACTTCTTGAAACCATTAGTTGCATTGCTATTGAAAAGGAAGTTTTGAATACAACTATACAAAACATATCTTTTGAAAACAAAAAGCTTTGCACTAGAATTATTTCTCTTGAGTCAATGATAAAAGATCATGAGCTTCTAAAAAAGAAAGTTAATGATCTAATTTTATGCATTGAGAGATTTACAAATGGAAGGGAAAATTTGAATAAATTACTTGGCTATCAAAGACCTTCATTTGTAAAACATGGTCTTGGTTTTACTCATGATTATTTATCTCCAAAACAGAGAAAATCTTTTGTTAAAGAATCTTATCATTCTAGATCACATATTTGCTGCACTTATTGTGGTAAACATGGACACAAGGTTTCTAGATGTTTTGTCAAAAGAAAAGTAGAAAGTGGTGTTAAAACCATTTGGAAGGTCAAAGAAACTTTTACTAACCCCCTTGGACCCAAGAAAATATGGGTACCAAAAATCACCCTTTCAAATTTGGTATAGGTACAATTTGCCTCAAGATCAAGTGCCACAAAATGGTTCCTTGACAGTGGATGCTCAAGGCACATGACTGGAAATGCATCACTTGTTAGTGAACTTCAAACTACAAGTGAAGGTTTTGTCACATTTGGAGATAAGAAGAAAGGGAAAATACTTGGAATAGGTAACATTGGTAAAGGTTCTTTCCCTCTTATCAAGAAAGTATTACTTATTGAAGATTTAAAGTATAATTTACTGAGTATTAGTCAATTATGTGATAATGGATGCAAAGTAGAGTTTAAATGTGATACTTGTACTATTCTTGACAATGCAAGTAACAAAACTATCTTTGTTGCTAAAAGAGTTGGTAATGTATATGTGTTGTATCTTGATGAGCTTATTACAAATGATATTAAATGTCTTGCCATTCATGACAATGATGGATTTTTATGGCATAGAAGATTAGGACATGTAAGCATGGATTTATTAAACAAACTTTCTACACAAGAGCTGGTGAGAGGATTACCTAAATTGCATTTTGATAAAACTCACCTCTGTGATGCTTGTCAATATGGAAAACAATCAAAAACATCTTTTAAACCAAAGAAAATGGTTCTACCACAAAATCTCTTGAACTAATTCATATGGATTTATTTGGACCTATGAGGACTACTAGTCTTGGTGGAAAAAGCTATGCTTATGTGATTGTTGATGATTTTTCAAGATTTACATGGGTAATCTTCTTTGCACAAAAAGATGAAACATTTCATGAATTTTCAAAACTCTTCAAAAAGGTTCAAACCTCTCTTGATTGCAAACTGATTTCTATTAGAAGTGATAATGGAAGAGAATTTTGTAACCAAGACTTTACAAAATTTTGTGATGAATATGGTATTACTCACAATTTTTCAGCTGCCAAAACACCTCAACAAAATGATGTTGTTGAAAGGAAAAACAGAACCTTACAAGAAATGGCCAGATCAATGCTTTGTGAAAACTCATTACCAAAGTATTTTTGGGCTGAAGCTGTTAATACAGCTTGTTATATCATGAACAGAGTTTTACTAAGACCTTTTATAAGAAAAACACCTTTTGAACTTTTATTTGACAAAACTCCATCAATTGTCTATTTCAAAGTTTTTGGTTGTAAATGCTTCATTTTTAAACACTAGCAACTATCTTGGTAAATTTGATAGAAAATCAGATGAAGGAATTTTTCTTGGTTATTCATCAAATAAAAAGGCATATAGAGTTTATAATAAAAGAACATTGTGTGTTGAAGAAACTATTCATGTAACCTTTGATGAATCTAACATTTATCTTCAAAGAGGAAATGAAGATGACACAGGTACATCAATGGTTGAAAATCATACTCAACACCAAGCACCCACAATGGAAGATCATGCCAAAGAAGAAGAAATAATAGAGCAAGAAAAAGATGGTCAATCAAGAAATGATCAAGAACTTCCAAAAGATATCACATATGCAAAAGGTCATCCTAAGGAGCAAATCATTGGTGATGTCTCTCAAGGGGTAAAAACAAGGCGGTATTTTATTGATAATTTTGCTCTTTTATCTCATATTGAACCAAAAAATATTGATGATGCATTGTGTGATAATTTCTGGATTATTGGTATGGAAGAAGAACTAAATCAATTTAAAAGAAATAAAGTTTGGTCTCTTGTTCCTAGACCTCATGATCATTCTGTTATTGGTACAAAATGAGTTTTTAGAAATAAGTTAAATGAACTAGGAGAAGTAGTTAGAAATAAAGCTAGACTTGTTGCTCAAGGTTTCAACCAAGAAGAAGGCATTGACTATGATGAGACCTTTGCTCCAGTAGCCAGATTAGAATCTATAAGAATACTTTTAGCATTTGCTTGCTTTAAAGGTTTTAAACTTTTTCAAATGGATGTTAAAAGTGCTTTCCTAAATGGTTTTATTGAAGAAGAGGTTTATGTAGAACAACCTCCTGGTTTTATCCATGAAAAATTTCCAAATTATGTGTATAAGCTAACCAAAGCTTTATATGGACTGAAACAAGCTCCAAGATCTTGGTATGAAAGATTAAGTGGTTTTCTTCTCTCAAAAGGTTTTACTAAAGGAAAAGTAGACACAACTCTTTTTATTAAAACATATTCTAAAAATGATATTTTGCTTGTACAAATCTATGTTGATGATATTATTTTTGGTTCTACTAATATTTCACTTTGTGAAGAGTTTGCTAGAACTATGCAAAATGAATTTGAGATGAGCATGATGGGAGAACTAAGTTTCTTCCTTGGACTACAAATTAAGCAAACCAAGGATGGAGTCTTCATCAATCAAGAAAAATATACTAAGGAGCTACTGAAAAGGTTTGGAATGGATCAAGCAAAAGGAATAAGTACTCCTATGAGTTCATCAACTAAACTTGACAAAGATGAGAAAGGTAAAAGTATTGATGAGAAATTGTATAGAGGTATGATTGGAAGTTTACTCTATCTCACTGCTAGTAGACCAGACATTATGTTTGTTGTTTGCTTGTGTGCTAGATTCCAATCATGTCCTAAAGAATCTCATCTAAATTCTGTCAAACGAATATTTCGTTATTTGATTGACACATATGACTATGGTCTTTGGTTTTCTAAAACTTCATCTTTCGAACTTATTGAATATTCTGATGCTGACTATGCTGGATGTAAAGTTGAGCGTAAAAGTACAAGTGGTCATTGTCAATTTCTTGGTAGTTGTCTAGTGTCTTGGTTTAGTAAAAAGCAGGCTTGTGTATCTTTATCCACAGCTGAAGCAGAATACATAGCTGCAGGAAGTTGTTGTGCACAATTATTATGGATGCAACATACTTTACTTGATTATGGTCTTAAATTTAAGTGTGTGCCTATACTATGTGATAATACAAGTGCTATCAATTTGAGCATTAATCCCATTCAACATTCTAGGACAAAGCATATAGAAATAAAACATCATTTCATTCGTGATCATGTGATTAAGAAAGATATATGCTTAGAACATGTAAATACAAATGATCAAATTGCTGACATATTTACAAAGCCTTTGGCTGAGAAAAGGTTTAATCACCTAAGAAGACTCTTAGGAATTTCAAAATTCAATGACTAATGTGTGTATTAATATTGTGATGAAAATAGAGATTTACTGATCAAAAATTCGGACGCAGGACAGAAAATTCGGTCGACCGAATTTTCTGAATCAAAGAGACAGAAACTTTTGACCGAAAATTCGGAAGCAGACCTAAAATTCGGTCGTCCGAATTTTGCGGATGCATCTCTTTAAATGAAAATCGAGCGGTTTCTTCCAAACATTACAACTTCCGAATTTTACATCCTTTCAAAACCTCTCATTCCCATTCACATCCGAATCAAAATCTCTTCAAATCCACACACTCTCATCTCGAGTTTCTTTCATTTTGAAACTTCTAAGCCCTAATTTCGTACAGAAAACAAATTCTTCTCAAGAGAAAACATAATGGTGAGAACAAAGAAGCCTAATGTTGAGAAAGGAAAAGGAAAGGCTAAGGAAGGAGATGGAGACCCAATCCTCAATCAACCAAGAAGGATTCGCATTCCTCAAACACAATCTGGAGTTGACAGGTTTATCTCTATCAAATCTACTCATGAATTTGATGAATGGAATAAGAATAGTAGAAAGATTATTCCTGGATATAAGGTGGATGTTGATAAACTATCTAGTATGGATATGGTTTTGTCTTGTTTCCATGATGTTGGATGGAGTAGTTTGTTGTTTATTAATGAAGATTTTTATCCCACCTTGGTATATGAATTCTATGCAAACCTAAAGGAAGAAAGAACTGAGATTGTTGGGGATGATAGGATACAATGGTATTCAACTAGAGTATCCCAAGTTGATATTGAATTAAGTGAAGACCTGATTAACAGAATTTGTGGGGTAAGTGACAGTGGGGCTAAATATTATGCACCCTCAATGCATTGCTATGATCGTCAACTCTTTACATATGATAGATTTGAACAAGCATTTACAAATGGAAGAGAGTTTAGATCTATAAAAGAGAGGGAAATCAAGAATTTGGATGCTAGAGGTAGAGTATTGCATCACATGGTAACTACTATGATTGTTCCTAACTTTGGACATAAATCATCAGTAGGTAATATGCATATGGTATTAATGTTGGCCCTGCATGAACAGAGTAAATTCAACTTTGGATATATAGCCTTAAGACACATGATTACTGCTAGAAAAACAGTAACCAAGGCATTCCCCTTTGGAAGGCTGTTAACAAAGATCTTTAAGCATTTTAAGATTAAACTTCCAGGAAGAGGACAAGCCTTTAAAAGTGGAGAAATATACACTGATGAATCCCTTAAGAGAATGCAGCTTATTCTTGATGATGATGGAGTATGGAAAACAAAAAGAGGGTCCTCTCCAAAAAGATTAGGAAGAAAGGAAAAGGAGGAGGATGAAGATGAGGAAGATGAGGAAGAGACCCTTGCAAGAGAAATGAAGACAAAAAGAAAGCATGACACTTCAAGTGAGGGGGAGCAACCACCAACAAAAAGAAGGGTAGTTGAAGAAGAAACTAAAGATGAGTCAAGTGGTGAAGGAATAACTAGAGGTGACACCATAATAGCCAAAGCATTCCAAGAAGTCTTGAACAATCAAGTCAAGGAAATGGAGAAAATGTATAAGTTCTTTGAATCATTTGCTCCAATGGTTCTAGGAAAATTAGATGGACTAGAGAGTAGAGTGAAACACATTGAGGAAATCCTAATGAGAAATACTCAAAGTGGTGAAGGACCCTCTAGGCCTCACGATAGAAATGAGGAAGATGATGATAAAGAGGAAGATAAGAAGGACAAAGATAATGACAGTGATGATGGGGATGACCAAGGAGGAGATGATGAGACAGTGGCAGAACAAGAAGAAAAAGAAGAACATGTACATGAAGAACCACAAAAGGCAGGAAGCCAAGTAGCTCAAGCTGAAATTGTCTCAGCATCACACATTTCATTCAGCCAAGGAAGAGTGAAGCACTTGGCCATCAAGAAATGGATTAGCAGAGCCTCTTCATCAACATCACAAGACTAAGCATCTCTTTCATACTATTTACTGCTTTAAGTTATTTAAATTTTTAGTTATGCATCTAATGCTATAATCTTCTTCAGTATTTTTCATGCATCTTATGTAATAGTGAAGCTCAATGATGAAATCTCAGTGATGAGTGCTTCCTTTATATGATAAATTGTTAATCTCATTTTTATTGACCCCATCTTTGACTGATGACAAAAGGGGGAGAAAAATGAGGATGACAAAATGTGTGAAAAACTGCTCTAGACAAAATGTGATGAGATAATGAATTTTTCTGCATATGAATTTTTTCTTGTATGCATGTTTTCTGAGTCTTATGTCTCAATCCTATAGATGTTTTCTGTGTGTTTTTTGTAAATGAATAACTTGCTCTTGAATTGTTACTCTATGAAAACATTTAAATGCATGAGCTATAACTTGTTACCAAAAAGTATTCTATTGTTGTTCAATTTGATCTAAATTTGTCTTAATCTCTTCTATCATGTTTGAACAACCTTAAGCATTCATTATATTGAAGTTATTATAGTTTTGGACTTAAGATTTAAAAATTCGGATGCAAGATCAAAAAATTCGGATGCATGTTTAGAAATTCAGATGCATGCATATTTTGTTGCCAAAATGTGCTCTATTGTTGTTCAAATTGATTCAAACTGGTTTTAATCTCTTCCTCTATGTTTGAACAACCTTAGGAAAGCTTATTCTCAAAATTTTAAGCTTTCATTTAATCTATTTTAAAATTCGGACTTGATATGTCAAAATTCGGATGCATAGTATCTCAAGTCCAAACTTGTTGAAAAATGAGCACAATCTAAGGGGGAGTATTGTTAAACTTTTACAACCTTTAAAACCTATCTTAGAAGTTTTCTTAATGTTTAAATGCTATATCTTCTATCCTAGTAGTTGGAAGGAATGAGGCAAATGGAGGTTGGTTGGGTCATAGGCTCATATTGAGCCATTTGTATGTCAATGTGTTAAATTGGTTATTTACTATCATTGACATTAATACTTCAATGTACTACACTGTTTTAATCTATCACATTTTGCATCAAAGTTTGTCATCATCAAAAAGGGGGAGATTGTTAGCCCTAAGGGCAAATTATATAGTTTTGATTAATGACAAATATTGATGAGGACTAAAATGTTTGATTATTGTGTGATAGGTTCTGTAATTTGAGAAGTATGAAGTCTCATTGCTTTGAAGCAAAAATTCAAGAACAACTTCATTTAAGCAAGTATTTGAAGTTTGAAGAATGTTGTTCTAAAGATGATCAAAAGGCATTGAAGACTTGAAGTGTAGAGTGCATTTAACTTTTAGGTAAATTTCTATGTAAACTCTACACTTGCATGTCTTGGTTATCATTGAATGCATAAGAGAGCATAAAAATAGTCTTATGATCTTAAAAGGTTTTGAATGAATCTTTTTATAAGATATGTTTGTAAACTTCATATGTTCATGTTTTTCAAGCTTAAATATAGTTAAATAAGTTTTCTATATATATCAAATGTTTTTCAAACTCATTGAAGTTATATCTCAAATGATTTTACAAAGTTTGAAAATGCTTTCAAAAAATTCGGTCGTCCGATTTTTGTAGCAAAAGTTTGCTACTATTCTTCCAGAGAAATTCGGAAGAAGATTCGGACGCAGCCAAAAAATTCGGTCGTCCGAATTTTTTGCCTTCAGTATGGTCACTGTTCTTCCAGAGAAATTCGGAAGAAGATTCGGACGCAGCAAAAAAATTCGGTCGTCTGAATTTTTGTTCTCAGCATGGTTACTATTCATCCAGAGAAATTCGGACGAAGATTCGGACGCAGCCAAGAAATTCGGTCGTCCGAATTTTCTGAAACTAGCCGTTACTAGCCGTTTTATGAACGTTTTAACAGATTTTCAAATTCTATAAAAGCTATAAACATGCAAATTTTTGTAACTCTTGAAATCTTGAAAAACTCCAAGCATTCAAAAGCATTTAGCAAACATTTCTTAAGCTCTCTTATGTCTTGTGCATTCAATTGATCAATCCAAAGACATCAAAGTGTGAAGGTGCAAATTTGTGTAATATCTACCATCAAGTGGTAACTTCTACACATTCTTCTTTACTTATTCAATTGTGTTGATCTACTAGATCTAGCAAGGTTATCTTGATAACATAAAACCCTTTAGGTAAGGGTGATCCTTGAAAGTGTGATTCAAGGTTGTTTAAGATATAAAACCATTGTTTGTGGTGAGCCTTGTATTGTAAACATTACTAGAAGAGGTTGTGAGTGTAAAACCATAGTTTGGTGAACCTCTCTTGTAATTTGTAAACCTGAGCAATTAGTAGATTCGTTAAAATCCTTAAGTGTGAGCTTAAGGTAGTGGACGTAGATCTTGAGGATCGAACCACTATAAATTGTTTGAGTTCTTTGCTATTCCTTTCATTACTGCCTTGCTATCAATTATCTATAATTAGCTTACATAACTTGTTCTTGGTCTAAACGCATAAAAGGTTTAAGTTTGCGAAAATTAGCCAAATACCTAATTCACCCCCCCTCTTAGGTATTTCAAAATCCATGTTCACATGACCAAATCTTTTATGCCAAGAAAATCATTATCATAAGCAACACGACATTCAAGCTTATCAAGATAAAACACATATTCAAAAATTTGTAAGTGATTGATCAAAATCACAAAATATCATTTTGTCATATAAGTTCGGGCGACCGAACTTATGGTCTACATCCAAACTTCATGTCCAAACATTTTGTAAAGTTTCATAAATATGTTTTTGGCCAAGCAAATGCATAGATATTCAATCATAGCTATATTAATCATTTTACCATGACATATAATCAATTTCAAGAACATATCTACCATGAATTCAATCTCATATTATCAATGGTACCTAATCAACTTCATAAAAGCAATTGACAAGTTATGGTTGGCAAATTTTCAAAGCTAAACAAAATGGATTCTCAACTGAAACTTTGCATGTTAGAATTTTAACTTCTTATTCATTGTCACACAATTGACTAATGCTAATCAAGTTATAGTTCAAATCAGCACTAAGCAACATTTGTTTTAAAAAAAAAGAGGAACCTTTACCAACATTGGATACTCCACGAATTCTTCCTTTCTTATTGTCTCAAAAATAAATCCTTCATCGGTTGCTTTGACCTTTATTATGCATGAGGTATTTTCTGTTATTCTTTAAGCCAACATCATCAATATGCCATTTAGTGGTGCTTGAGTTTGAATTGGAGAGTACCTGCAATAAAGAAGAGGAAGTATCCTTTGGTACCCATACTTTCTTGGGTCCATGGAGGTTAGTAATAATTCCGTTAACTCTCCAAATAGTTTTTACTCCATTCTCTACTTTTCTTTTAACATAATATTTGGTGACTTTATGTCCATGTTTTCCCCAATAAGTACAACAAGTATGATGCATGGAAGTAGAAGTAGCTCTAAAAAAGAAGTTTTTATATTTAGGCACATTGTTTACATAATTATAGCCAAGACCATTTTTAAAAAGAGGAAATCTTTGAGCTCCAAGAATTTTATCAAGATTCTCCCTTCCTTTTGTAAATTTTTCTATACATAATTTAAGCTCATCAACCTTCTTTTTCAAAGTCTCATGATCAACAAGCATTCTTTCAAGAGACAAAATCTTTTCACAAAGAATCTTATTTTCAAGGGACATGTTTTGTAAAGAGACATTTAAAACTTCTTTTTCAATATTCAGACAATCAATAGATTCAAGAAGCTTTTTGTTTTCACAATATAATTTTGAATTTTCATTCAATAAATCATTAATTTTGAATTTCATTTCCTTATTCCTTTTTGAGGTCTTTTTTAATTCTTCATACATTTTAACAAGTAATTCACTAGGATCATCAATATTATCATCACAACAAGTAGAAGTAGAAGAAGTAGATTGTACCTCATCATTTATTGCCATGAAACACATATTGGCTCTTTCCTCGTGTGTTGCTTGTAGAAGTCTCCACATATCGTGAGCGGTGTCACATTCACTCACTCTATTGTATTCATTCACGTCCAATGCACAACTCAAGATGTTCATTGCTTGGTAGTTTAGGTTATCGTTCTTGAGTCGTTCTCATCAAGTTCCTCCATAGACTTTTGTTCCCTTGTAATTCCATCAGCTTTTATTCTCATAGGCACATAGGGACCTTTCTCAATGATGCTCCACAAATCAAAGTTAATAAAACATATAAAAATTCTAATTCTAGATTTCCAAAATGTAAAATTAGAACCATCAAACAAAGGAGGTCTATTTGTAGAGGAACCTTCCATATAAGGCAAATTTGATAAACTAGCCATATGATCTTTACTTCTAGGTTGTTAGACCTTAAAAAGAAGACCTTGCTCTGATACCAATTTTAAGACCTAAGAGGGGGGTGAATTAGGTCTTAGGCTAATTATCGAAATCTTTTTCGTATTTGAAAATCCTTTGCCTTAATAAAAGCTCTTCTTTAAATTCACAAACTTCAAGTTATATGTGATTTGATGATTAATACAAGATTATCAAACTATAAGACCACAACCAATTAATCAACAATTAAACATAAATAATAATCACAAGTATGTAAACAAGTAAAGCAATAAGAAAATGAACACACGATTTATAGTGGTTCGATCTCTCCAAGATCTACATCCACTATCTTGAGTCCACACTCAAGGATTTCAACCAATCCACTATATGCTCAAATTCAACAATTACATAAGAGGCTTACCACACAATGGTTTTACAATCACAACCTCTTTTAGTAATTATACAAACAAGGTTCACCCTTCCACAAGGGTTTTATATCTAAAGACAACATAAAGATCAATCTAATCAAAGGCTCACCCACAAATGAGTTTTACACAACAACCTTGATTAATCTAGTCTATGGCTCACCCTAACACAATAGGGTTTTATGTCACAAGATAACCTTGCAATGAGCTAGTAGAACACACAATTGAGATAAGAAAAGAGAGTGTGTAAGATGTTACCACTTTGTTGGTAGATGATTACACAATGTTTCTCCTTCACACTTTGTTGCCTTTGGAATCTTGAATTTCAATCTTTGAGCACAAGGCAATTTGAGGGCTTTTCAAGTAATTTTGATGTAAAACAAGTTAGAGCTTGTAGGATTTCTTAAGTTCAAAGTTCTACTAAAAAATCTGACGTTTATGGCTTTTATAGAATTTGAAAATCAGTTTAAACGGCTATAAAACGGCTAGTAACGGCTAGTTTCAGGAAAATTTGGATGACCGAATTTTTTGGCTGCGTCCGAATCTTCGTCCGAATTTCTCTGGATGAATAGTAACCATGCTGAGAACAAAAATTTGGACGACCGAATTTTTTGCTACGTCCGAATTTTTTTTGGAAGAACAGTGACCATGCTGAAGACCAAAAATTCGGACGAACGAAAATTTTGGCTGCGTCCGAATTTTCTTTCGAATTTCTCTGGAAGAATGGTAGCAAACTTTTGCTACACAATTTGGACGACCGAATTTTTTGAAAGCATTTTCAAACTTTGTAAAATCATTTGAGATATAGCTTCAATGAGTTTGAAAAACATTTGATATGTATAGAAAACTTATTTAACCATATATAAGCTTGAAAAACAAGAACATATGAAGTTTACTAACATATTTCATAAACAGATTCATTCAAAGCCTTTTATGATCATAAGATTCTTTTTATGCTCTCTTATGCATTCAATGATAACCAAGACATACAAGTGTAGAGTTTACATAGAAATTTACCTACAAGTTAAATGCACTCTACACTTCAAGTCTTCAATGCTTGTTGATCATCTTTAGAACATCATTCTTCAAACTCCAAATACTTTGCTTAACTGAAGTTGTTCTTGAACTTTTGCTTCAAAGCAATGAGACTTCATACTTCTTTGTTTACAAATCCTATCACACAATATTCAAACATATTAGTCTTCATCAATATTTGTCAATTATCAAAACTACATGATTTGCCCTTAGGGCTAATATTCCCTTTTCCGCTTTGTTGCACCTTAGGCTTGGGAATCTTCAATTCCTTCCCACTCCTCAAAGTAATAGCTTTTGCATGTTCCTCAGGATTCAAATCAGTATTGCTTTGAAGGGTTCCAACTTGTCTTTTTGAAACAAGCTTTGCCAATTGGTCTATTTGGTTCTTAAAATTATGAATAGAGGCATCTTGGTTCCTTAGACATATCTCAATGCTTCAGCCACGTGCCTCTTGAGTTTGAAACTAGGTTTCAGTGGCTGCTATGAACTTTGCCATTACATCTTCAAGGTTAGACTTTACCGGTTGTTGAGTAGGTGGAAGAGGTAAAGGTTGGTAAGGAAGGGATGCTTGAGACTGGGAATTTGAGGAAGCTTGGAAGTCGGGAGGATGTATCGATCTTTGTTGCCCTTGATTGCTCCATAAGAAATTTGGATGATTTGTGCCAACCTAGATTATAAGCATTATTGGCTTGCATTCCTCCTCCAAGATAATCTACATACTCCGTTGATGATGCACACTACAAGAAAATATGTGATTAGCGACAACCAATAGTGATAGCAAAATTCCCTTCCCAACTTTGCGATGTTTTAGCCAGAGAAAACTTAAATTTAACCAATAAAATAATCCTTCACTAATTAGTGAGGGATTAGCAACGGATAGATAATTTTTAAATTAAAAAAAATTCGTTTTGGTCTCTAATGCCCCAAAAAAATTGCGAGGGATTAGCAATGAAAAGCTAATTTCAATATTAAAAAAGAATTTTTTAATTCTCAACTTTTTTTTGTCTCGAATCCCTCGCAACTTTGCGAGGGATTAGCGATGGACAACTAATTTTAATATTAAAAATATATTTTTTAATTATAAAATTTTTTCCGTCGCTAATCCCTCACAAATTTGCTAGGGGTTGGCAATGTACATCTAATTAATATTAGTCATCACTAATCCTTCACTAATTAGCGATGAAAAGCTAAATTTAAAATTAAAAAGCAATTTCTTTACTTCTGAAATTTTTCATCGCTAATTAGACAGGGATTAGTGAAGGGATGGGGAATTGGATAATTGAAAAAAAAATATTGTATTCAAATTCCATAATCTGTCACTAATCAGTGAGAGATTAGTGACGGAATAGGGGATTGAAAGCCAATTTTTTAAAAAAAAATTTCCAAACCCCTATTCCACCGCTAATCCCTCACTAATTAGCTAGGGATTAGTGACCAAATATTTGAATTTGAATACCAATAGTTTTTGCAATTATCCAATTCTCATTCCATAGCTAATCCCTGGCTAATTAGCTAGGGATTAGCAACATATTATTTGAATTTGAATATCGATATTTTTTGCAGTTATCCAATCCCCACTCTATCGCTAATCCCTACCTAATAAGTGAGGGATTAATGGTGAAATTTCAAATTTTTAATATTTTTTATATTAATTTTGGTTCTATATTCCATGGTGATGTAGATTTGTAGATGATCGCTACTTCTTCACTATATTATGTTTGTGTATTATAAATAGTTATTCTAATTAAATATACATTGTGTTTTTGATATCGTACATATACAATTCAAAAATTTAAAATGTATGTATAGCATATATCATTCATATGTCGGGAAAAATATGTTGTAATACGCATAAGATATATTAGTCTAATGTAACATAATATAGTTTTTATAGCATTCATTGTTCTTTGCTTTAATTACTATGTTAACAAACAGTAACATTGATTATTTGGAATAGATGTTTATATTACTTGGTTTAATTAACATTGTTTTAATTTTACAAATTATTAAAAAATCTTCCTAGATTGTCCTAACTAATCATTGGCAAGATTTAGGGAAATATTAGTCTTGTCAAATTTATGGAATTAAAATCAAATTTATAGAATTAAAATATATTTTTTAATTTGCATTGCTAATCCCTCCCAAATTTGTGAGGGATTGGCAATCGGACGATGAATAACGTATCATTATAATGCGTTCTGGATGCGTTATTAGAATGTGTTCTTATCACATCAAGAGTTGTCAACCTGTGAGTGAAGAACGCATCATTATAATACGTTATTGATGTGTTATTATAAAGCGTCCTTATCACGTCAAGTTTGTCAACCTCAAGTGAAGAACACATCATTATAATGCATTATTGATGCGTTATTAGAATGCGTTCTTATCACATCACGTTTATCAGCCTGCGAAACAGTGTGAGAAACGTAACATTATAATGCGTTATTGACTAAGAATACATTTTTGTTGCATCAAACAACATGAAGAAAACATTATTATAATGCGTTATTGACGCGTTATTAGAATGAGTTCTTATCGTGTCAAGTTTGTCAACCAGCGAAACAGCATGAAGAATGTATCATTATAATGCCTTATTGACGTAGAATGCAGTCTTATTACGTCAAACAGCGTGAATAACATATTATTATAATGCATTCTTCACGCTGTTTCACAGGTTGACACATTTAAATAATGCATTATGCTTCTAAATTTGACAGAAAACACTGAGTTCTTGTCCAGACCTCTTTGTCTGCGAAACATTGGAGGGAAAAAACCCTTCGCTCTCCTCATCCTCGAATATGGTCAAAATTTTTGATGTGTTACTGATTCCAGATATTTTTCCTTGCAATACAATGGTAACACGAAATCTGATGGATGTCAGTTGCGGTTAATCATCAAGATTGTAGCTGCATTGCTTGTCAATTTTGGGTTATCGATTAGGGCAAGAGTTCCATATAATCCTCAAACAGTACGAATTGTGCTGCGATTCTTGGTTTTATTTTGGGGTTCTTTTTCTTTTCTTTCTTCGGAACTCATTTTGTTTTCTACTTAGCTACCTGCTACTTCTATGAATTGGATATTTTCTACATGCTTGCTCGACGCTGCCTCTAGCTCATAACCAACTCTTGTTGAGGTTTTTTTCCCATTCTTTGATAACCGTACTCTTACCCTATTTACTTGATTGAAGTCGTTATGGAATTTCTGTATAATGCACCATCTTTTTTCTTTTTCCTATTTGCTTTCTTTATGTTTAAAATGGAAAAAAATTATAGGACCAGGATAGCTAGACTACTATCAATTCTCTATTTTTTCTCCTAATTTCACCATCTTTGAATGTCATAGAAGAAGTGTATCCCTCTGGCCACATTAAGGACCTTTTGACTTTCTTTCATCTGGGCATGTTAATGTCTACATAACTGAAATCCTTATGCTGAAAACAAGAATCTTTCCATTCTGCCTGCTAAGTCATTCATCTAAACATGTTACAATGATTTGTAACCTTGAAAACCTTTACTGCACTTGAAATTGGGCTTTTTGTATGTGGGGAAGTTACCTTTGGAGAATAAACCAAGCATTTCTAAGCCTCAAAATCCCAACATGGCTGCTGCAGTTGATGTTAGACTTTTTATCATTTAAATGGTTACTTTCCCACTTTCTAAATGGTGCACAGGAAATTAATTTGGCATGACCCATCTTATGGTATATAAAAACATGTTTTTGGATAGATATGGATGATTCAAATGGTTCTGCACTTGTCCTAAAAATAATGGAGAAGCATAGTGAAATTTATGCGGCAGTTTAACAGAAAATCCTTATATGTTACACTAGGATAAAAAAAACTTGAGGTATAATCTATACTTGCTACATTGATGATGGCTTTACCTGTATACTTCGCTGATTTCTTGAATTTGAGCAATGTAGCATTGTGGACCCTAATATTTCACTGGAGATCCGTTTTGGTGCCTAACCTAGCGCTCAATGACATTAAGAGGCTACCTACTGATTTCAATGTGACCAAGACATGTGCATCCTTATCTTTGTGTTTAAACTCATAGGCAGATAAGCTTTGAACATGTTATTTAAGGTAAACGATATCTTTTCTTTTCGTTTATCTTTTTTTTTTTAAAAGAAATGAATGATATCATTTAAGTAAATCATAAGCACATTTTTTAAGTAATGAATGAATAATGATGAAGATGTTAGCAAAACAAACTTACATGGACCTAGTTTTTCAATATGCAAAATTTCAAGAAGCGTGATCGGGCAAATTCGAACCAAATATCTAACATCAAAGGAACTTAAGGCAATTATGACTTATATCTTTTTCAATTTCGAGGAGCTACAACCGTATATTAGGTAAATTTGCATATTATACTACTCATAAGTGACGCGTTACCTTCATTCTTATAGACTGATTCAAGGCGGAATGATTACTGTAGAGTAAATTCAATGTCGAAGTACAAACCGTTACAGCACATATAACGAAGAAGGAAGTTGATAAGAGATTAGAGAATTACTTTCTAACATGGTTTAGAACTTATATAAATCTTCCACCTACCTTATTTTTGAGTTTTTTTAATTATCATCTGGATTTTCTGCCTAACATGTAGTTTTTTTTATAGGTTCTGATGTGAGCAAGCCTACGGATTGCTATGATGGCTTAGCCGTGTCAAATAAAGAGCTAATCATACCGATCGGGCCAATAACTAGAGCTAGGGCTAAGACGCTTCAAGAGGCCTTGTTTGCCTACGTGGATCAACATTTGAAGACCAAACTTGTTGGAGGAGATTTAGTTGCACCACAGTCCAACTTGGTCCATTTGTCTCAAATACTTGGGCCGGACTTGAAGGCTATGTAATGGGCTTAAGTCCAAGAGGCAATTATGTTTTAAAGACTTGGGCTGTCAACCTTGTTGGAATTGTTTTATTTTGGGCTCATATGTATCTTTTTTTTTATGTTGGGCTTATATGTATCATTAAGCCCAACCTTTCTTTCAAACCCTAGCTATAAGTAGTCTTCTTGGAGGAAAATTAGGGCAGATTTTGAGTGTCATTTTGAGGGGCTGCCGCCACCACCTTGAGAGGGTTGAATCCTCTTACTCTTGTTACTCCAAGAACTTCACTTTCACTTATCAATTGAGTTTTCCGATTGTGGCGTGTAAGTGTTCTTCTTATTGGTTAAATTCTTATTATCGGGATTGCTTAGAACAAGTTTCTAAGAGGTGTCGTAGGAATTTAATTATATTGTGTTTATAAGAATTGTTTGTTGTTCGAAAATCGAATCTTTGTTTGTCCAAACCGAAAATTCCATCACCTATTTCGTTCTTCCGCGAATTGCACGTCATTTTGGTATCAGAGCCGAGGTGTGGAGAGGATTTTCATTATGCTCCGTTGAAGCTCAAAGACTGCCCGAACAGTCACTTCAAACGTCTTCTTCAAAGACTAACCGAGAAGCTTCAAAAGGTGTGAAATTTTCAGCCTAGGTTTCCAATTCTTTGTATTAAGCATTTTGTAATATTTGCTTGGGATAAATTGTTATATAAAAAAACAGTACAATCAAATACATATACACATATATTTCGGACAAGAAAAGAAAAGAAAAAAACAGAAGAAAAAAAAACAGAAAAAAAAAGTCGGTCCGAAAAAAAAAAAATTCTTTCTAGTATATTCATACTTCTTGCTGGACCATTTTGAGTTACTTGTGATAGGCAATTTTTAAAAATTTTGTTTGTTCCAATTGTTAGGTTGTTATAGTTCTTGTTTTGGAGCTTCCAAGATTGTATGATATTTACTGTTCTTGGGTTGGATATTGTTGTAAACTGGACTGTTGTTGGCAATTTGTTGCTGGACTATTGAAGTTTCAAAGATTGTAAGCACTTGTTAGTGTATTGGTGGTGTTGTAAGCACTTGTTAGTGTATTGGTTGTGTTGTAAACAATTGTTAGTGTATTGGTTATCGTTTGCTACTTAGACAATTGTAACCTATTGTCTTTGGGCTGTTTGGTACTTGGAAGGTTGTAACCTAGTGTTCTTGGGCTAGTCATTGTTTGATATTTGTAAACACTTGTAACCTAGTGTTCTTGGGCTGGTCATTGCTTGATGCTTTTGTAACCTAGTGTTCTTGGACTGGTTGTTGCATGTTATTTGGGCTCCAACTAGACTCGTTGGTTTGTTGAGATTGGTTCTTAAGTGTAGCTTGAGTTTAAGAGGAATTGAGTGGTAAAAGGCAAGAGTGTGTGCGCTCATTTGAGGGTGTCATTGCCGTGACATAAACACGAGGGGAGTGATAACATTTGAGTGAAACACGTGAGGGAGTGTGTGAGGTTGTTTATTTCTAACGTTGTTTTGCGGTGTACAATATCACTTCGCAATGTCACAAGGAGGTAGTACCGAGGAGCACCAAGGGGGAGATGCAAATATTGCTTTCACTTTGAAAGCTATGCAGCAACAATTTGAGAGGTTCAACCAAGCCTTTGATGAGATAAGAGAACAAATTGATGAAATCAGACAAGAGAGGCGTGCGGAACCTCAAGGGAGACGTGCGGGAGTGCGCCAACAACAACCACCACCTCGTCGACCTCTACCTCGGTATGAACCGGAGGAGGATGAGTTTGCGGAGGAGGAGGAGATTGAGGCACGCCGACCTAGGAGATTTCAAAGAGACTTGCCATTTAATAGAAGAGACGGAGACCTCAAATCCATTAAAATGCGATTCCCGCATTCAAAGGAAGGAATGATGCCGACGCTTACTTAGAGTGGGAAAGGAAGGTGGATTTGATTTTTGAGTGTCACAACTTTTCCGAGGATAAGAAGGTAAAAATTGCAGCCGTTGAATTTACTCGATTATGCACTAATATGGTGGGATCAACTCGGTGACATATAGGAGGAGAAATGGAGAGATGCCGATTGCTACGTGGGGAGCAATGAAGGCATGCATGAGGAAAGCGTTTTGTGCCTTCTTACTACTATAGGGAGATGCACCAAAAACTTCAACGACTCACTCAAGGGCCTAAATCGGTTGAAGACTATCACAAAGAGATGGAAGTGGCTATGATCCGAGCCAACATCGAGGAAGATCCAGAGGCGACAATGGCCGGATTTTTTGAGTGGGCTCAATAGGGAGATAGCTAATGTTGTGGAGCTGCAACACTACCTAGAGATTGAGGACATGGTGAACATGGCCATGAAAGTGGAGAGACAACTAAAGACTAGATCGGCAGCAAGGAGCGGAGCAAATTCTAACTATGGTCGGAACTCTAGATGGCCTAAAAAGGAGGACAAGCCTAAGGATAAGGGAGTGGAATTCAAGGAAGCACCTAAGAAACCAATCGGGGGATCCGAAATGAAAGGTACCTCCAACACCCTAAGCTACCTCTAGTAAGCATTCTTCCATGAAATGTTTTAAATGCTTCTGAACCGGTCATTTTGCATCTCATTGTCCTAATAAGAAGATTATGATTATGAGAGACAATGGAGAGATTGATTCCGAGGATAGCAGATAGTGAAACCGAATTTGTTCATGAAAATGCCTTTGATGATGATAATTGCTTTGAGAGGGCCATTACGGTGGGAAGCACTTGTAGTTAGGAGAGTATTGAGTACTCGGGCTGCAGAAGAGATTGTGGATCAAAGAGAAAAATCTTTTTCATTCAAAGTGTTTAGTGGGAGGAAAAAGTGTGCAATTTGATCATTGATGGGGGAAGTTGTACCAATGCAACTAGTACCACCATGGTAGAGAAATTGGGGGTCGACTCGCATGAAACATCCGTAACCTTATAAGTTACAATGGTTTAATGATAGTGCGGATGTGAAAGTAACTAAACAGTATTGGTGACCTTCTCAATTGGTAGATATGTGGATGAGGTGTTGTGTGATGTGGTTCCCATGGAGGCTGGTCATATACTCCTTGGAAGACCTTGGCAGTTTGATAGGAGAGTATCACATGATGGGTATACCAATAGGCACTCCTTCAAATTTAAGGGCAGAAATTTCATTCTTATACCTCTATCACCTCGTGAGCTGTACTTGGACCAGTCAAAGGTAAGTAAAAGAGAGGAGGGTTTGGGTAGAGAGCGTAACAAAATTAAAGAGGGAAAAGAGGCCCAAAAGAAAAGTGGGAGTGACCCAAATGTGAGTGACTACACAGTGAGTGAAAGATGCATTGAACAAAAAGAGAGAAAAGTCAACTTGTATGCGAGAGGAAAAGACATGAGAAGAGCGATAGGAGAGAGGAGAGCACTAGTCATAGTAAGATATAGAGAGTGTTTGGTTTCTGACACTAACCCTCTTGACTCTTTGCCTAGCGTGTTTTCATCTCTTTTGCAGGATTATGCGGATGTTTTTCCTGAAGAAATGCCCCCGGGATTACCACCCTTGAGAGGCATAGAGCACCAAATAGACTTTGTGCCTGGAGCTCAAATACCTAACCGTCCAGCTTACCGGAGTAATCCTGAGGAAACAAAAGAGCTTCAGAAACAAGTGGATGAGCTATTAGAGAAAGAAAACATGAGAGAGAGCTTGAGTCCTTGTGTTGTACCTGTACTATTGGTGCCGAAGAAGGATGAAACGTGGAGGATGTGTGTGGATTGTAGAGCTGTGAACAAAATCACTGTAAAGTATCGCCATCCTATTCCTAGGTTAGATGATATGCTTGATGAACTGCATGGTGCATGTATCTTTACAAAAATTGATTTGAAAAGTGGATACCACCAAATTAGAATGAAACCAGGAGATGAGTGGAAAACAGCTTTTAAAACTAAGTATGGCTTGTATGAGTGGTTAGTCATGCCATTTGGCTTAACTAATGCACCCAGCACCTTTATGAGATTGATGAATCATGTTTTGCGTGCATTTCTTGAAAAATTTGTGGTTGTATACTTTGATGACATTTTGATATATAGCACTAATTTGGATATGCATGTCATGCATGTGAAGTGTGTCTTAGATGTATTAAGACATGAAAAACTATATGCAAACCTCAAGAAGTGTACATTTTGCATTGAGCGGTTAGTATTTTTGGGGTTTGTAATCAGTTCTCATGGAGTTGAGGTTGATAGTGAGAAGGTGAAGGCTATCCAGGATTGGCCAACTCCGAAGAGTGTGAGTGACGTGAGGAGTTTTCATGGACTTGCTAGTTTCTATAGGAGATTTGTGAAGGATTTTTCTACCATTGCTTTGCTCCTTTAATCGAGGTAATTAAGAAAGAAAAAGGGTTTACTTGGGGGTCGGGAACAAGAACATGCATTTACATTGTTGAAAGAAAAAATTATGTTCTGCTCCTATTTTATGTTTACCTGATTTTCAGAAAGCTTTTGAGGTTGAATGTGATACTTCTGGGATTGGTATCGGTGCTGTGCTTTTGCAGGAGAACAAGCCAGCTTGCATATTTCGATGAGAAGCTTAGTGGTGCACAACTCAATTATCCCACATATGACAAGGAGTTGTATGCAGTTGTGAGAGCATTGGAAGTGTGGCAGCATTATCTCCAACCTAGAGAGTTTGTCATTAGGACCGATCATGAGTCTTTAAAGCATTTGAAGGGACAGGGCAAGCTGAGCAAGCGACATGCCACCTGGGTGGAGTTTCTAGAAACCTTTCCCTATGTGCTGCAATACAAGCAAGGGAAGGAGAATGTGGTAGCTGATGCTTTATCTAGGAGGTATTCCTTGATTACTACTTTACATTCTAAATTATTAGGATTTGAGCAGCTTAAGGAATTATATGTTTCTGATGATGATTTTGCTACTGTGTATTCTGCTTGTGAACATACTGCATTCCGAAAATTCTATACGCATGATGGGTATCTCTTTTGGGGTAATCAATTATGTGTGCCTAAATGTTCTATGCGAACTTTATTTGTGCTTGAGGCTCATAGTGGAGGATTGATGGGACATTTTGGGGTTGCTAAAACTTTGGATATTTTGCAAGAACATTTCTTTTGGCCTGGAATGCGTAAAGATGTGGAACGTGTGTGTGCCAAGTGTATTGCATGTAGACAGGCCAAATCCACTGTTAAACCTCATGGTTTGTATACCCTTTACCTGTACCTGATGAACCATGGACTGATATCTCTATGGACTTTGTTTTGGGTTTGCCTAAGACCAAAAAGGGATATGATAGCATCTTCGTTGTTGTTGATAGGTTTAGTAAAATGGCGCATTTCATTGCATGCCATAAAACTGATGATGCTGTGCAAGTGGCTGATTTATTTTTCAAAGATGTTGTTAGATTGCATGGCATTCCTAGGTCTATTGTTTCAGATAGAGATGCTAAATTTCTAAGTCATTTTTGGCGTGTGTTGTGGGGCAAATTGGGTACCAAACTTCTTTATTCTACTACATGTCATCCACAGACTGATGGTCAAACCGAGGTTGTCAATAGGACCTTAGGTACCTTACTACGTGCTGTCGTTGGTAAGAATCTTAAAACGTGGAGTGAATGTTTACCATTTATCGAGTTTGCATATAACCGGAGTGTGCTCTCAACCACAGGTTATTCACCATTTGAACTTGTATATGGCTTTAATCCTTTAACTGTTTTGGATTTGGTGCCTTTACCTTTGCATGAGTTGTCTAGTACAGATGGTAAAAGCAAAGCTGAGCTGGTACGAGCCCTACACGAGAAGGCGAGACAGTATATTGAGCAGAAAAATAAGGTCTACGCCAAACAAGCCAATAAAGGACGAAAATTGGTGACTTTTGAACTCGGTGATTGGGTTTGGGTGCACTTAAGGAAGAAACGTTTTCCTGCCCAGCGGAAGTCCAAATTAGCTCCTAGGGGAGATGGTCCATTTCAAGTGATAAAAAGAATCAACAATAATGCCTACAAGCTTGATCTGCCAGGTGAGTATGGTGTTTCCGCGACCTTTAATGTTGCTGACCTTTCTCCTTTTGATATGGATTCAGATTCGAGGACGAATCTTCGTGAGGAGGGAGGGACTGATGTGAGCAAGCCTACGGATTGCTATGATGGCTTAGCCGTGTCAAATAAAGAGCTAATCATACCGATCGGGCCAATAACTAGAGCTAGGGCTAAGACGCTTCAAGAGGCCTTGTTTGCCTACGTGGATCAACATTTGAAGACCAAACTTGTTGGAGGAGATTTAGTTGCACCACAGCCCAACTTGGTCCATTTGTCTCAAATACTTGGGCCGGACTTGAAGGCTATGTAATGGGCTTAAGTCCAAGAGGCAATTATGTTTTAAAGACTTGGGTTGTCAACCTTGTTGGAATTGTTTTATTTTGGGCTCATATGTATCTTTTTTTTTATGTTGGGCTTATATGTATCATTAAGCCCAACCTTTCTTTCAAACCCTAGCTATAAGTAGTCTTCTTGGAGGAAAATTAGGGCAGATTTTGAGTGTCATTTTGAGGGGCTGCCGCCACCACCTTGAGAGGGTTGAATCCTCTTACTCTTGTTACTCCAAGAACTTCACTTTCACTTATCAATTGAGTTTTCCGATTGTGGCGTGTAAGTGTTCTTCTTATTGGTTAAATTCTTATTATCGGGATTGCTTAGAACAAGTTTCTAAGAGGTGTCGTAGGAATTTAATTATATTGTGTTTATAAGAATTGTTTGTTGTTCGAAAATCGAATCTTTGTTTGTCCAAACCGAAAATTCCATCACCTATTTCGTTCTTCCGCGGATTGCACGTCAGGTTCACCATGCTAAGAATCATGTGACTAACAAAAATCTTAAAAGCTTGGCTTGGTGCCTTTCGAGGCATGTGAAGTATTTTCATGGGTACTTCATAACCATTAATTAAATTAGAGATATTAAAAACCATCAAAGTAATCTAAATTCTAATTTTCTTTTATATCCAACCTACTAACAATACCAATATTTTATCGTGATATAGTATTTTTTACTTTTTAAATAATTTTTTTGAAAATTTCAAATCCCTTTTTATTTATTTTGTAAATTTATGAACACATATTCAAGTTGTAATTTAAGAGATGTATATACTAACTCGATAATTACAGTTAGTAAAAGAATAGAAAAAAGAATTTACTAATTGAAGTCTTTTTATTTAATACTCTTTTTGAGCAACTTATTTCTCTCATTAATTCTTTAAGTTATTTATGTTAAACTTACTTTACAACTAAATCTTTCAAATTAATTGTTTTTACGTAACTCATAAATAATTATTATAAAGATGTCAAAGACTCTAGAAATTACAATAATATATTTCATAAAAATAAAAAAATAATTTTATTAAAGGGTTTCTATTTTAATTAACGGTAATTCTCATGTTCATTTCTTAACATTATACTTCTTTAAAAACTTTCAATTTTCTCATAAAATAGTATAACATTCAAGTAGTAATAATCAAATGTTAGTGTCTTTGTAAAACTCTTAGGTTTTTAATAATATATGTCTAGCATGTGTAATTATTGTAACTCTCCAAATCAATTTTTAATATACTCTATATAACTCTCAAATAATAATAATTAATTTAAATTTTTAAGGATGAATTTATATAAAATAATTATATTTGTACTCCTAGTGTGCCATTAGTATTCTTTTGTGGTTAACCTATTAAAATAATAGTAATCTATTTTACTAAAAGAATTTTAGATAATTTTTTAAAAAAAAAGAAATAACTTAATTTAAATCTCTAGTAATCTTATCAACACTTTTAGTATAATAGAAAAAGTAGTGATCTTTAAGTTATTTTATATTATTTTTATTAAGCAGATGCTTTTAGGGTGTTGAACCATCCATCCCTTCCCGTGCAAAAAAGTCAAATATTATTATTATGTGAAAAGAAGGAGGAAGAAACAGATTTGCGATTCAGTGGTCGACCGGATGGTCATTTTATAATTCAGTAGAAATGGGCCATTTTCCTTTAAAATTTACTATTATTATCATATTAAGTACTTCAGTAATTTTAAAATAATTATCAGTTTTTTTTCATTTTTCATTTTAAAATATGTTTAAATAATATATTTATTATTTCTATTCTCTTTCTATCTTGTATGATAAGATAATTTTCAAATCAAATCTTTCTAATACTATTCTTCAAAAAAAATATCTAATGTATCGATTTATCGTCTTTTTTAATATATTCAATCACTTCTTTAATGAGATTATTTTAATCGTTTTATTTGGTTTAATAAGAATATCTCCAAAACCTTAATCCGATCACTTTTTTAAAAGTAACAATTATTAAGTAAAGTTCCACTATCTATAAATAAATGGGTTCAACTTACAGGGACTGCGTATTCCTAGTAAGTAACATCGTTTCCATGGGTATCAGTAGAACTTGCAGTTCATTTTCAGTTTCATTCATCTTCTTTCACTGTGTCGTTTTAGCTGGTGGTTTAGCCAGCATTAGCACCGACCATTCTGCTCTTCTTGCATTGAAATCTCATATTTCTTTCGGTCCTAACAATGACTTGGAGAAGAACTGGTCTGCAGATTCCTCTGTCTGCTGGTGGGTTGGTGTCATTTGCGGTCAGCTCCATCACAGAGTTGTAGCCTTGGATATTTCTGACTTGAGGCTCTCTGGGAGAATTCCTCCGCATCTGGGAAATCTCTCTTTTCTCCGTTCGCTGGATATCAGTAGGAACTTCTTCAATGGAAATCTGCCTGAAGAGCTTGGGAAGTTGCACAGACTGAAATGGCTCGATTTAAGTGGCAACAACTTTAGTGGTATGGTTCCTACATTTTTTAGTTCCTTACCAAATCTGCAGTTCTTGTACCTTTCCAACAACCAATTCTCAGGCAGAATACCGTCTTCAATTTCCAACATTTCAAGACTCAATGAGTTAACATTATACCTGAATTTCCTACAAGGAACCATTCCTGAAGGAATTGGTGATCTTCATTCCTTGACCTTGCTGGAACTGGAAGATAATCTGCTTACAGGTTCTATTCCTTCGAGTATCTTCAATATCTCATCTTTGGAAAACATTGGATTAAGCAGGAACAAGTTATCTGGAAAACTTCCAGGAGATATTTGCCACAATCTTCCCAAGCTCCAAGGACTTTATCTATCTCGAAACAACCTAGATGGCTTAATCCCTCCAAGTTTACACAAATGTTCACAGCTTCAAGTTCTTTTATTATCTTATAACAAATTCAGCGGAACCATACCAAGAGAAATTGGGAACTTGACAATGCTGATAGCACTGCTTCTCGGTTTTAACAACTTGGAAGGTATGGATCCTGCTTCGTGAGCTGAACCAATTTTCCTGGCTAATTACTGCAAAATTTGCCATTGATTTCCCAGCTTCCCCTTTATTCTGTTTAAAATATCATGAAAAAACTTAAAATTTTGGTCCAGGATTCAAGTATCATATTTTATAATTTTATTTTTTGCAGGTTCAATACCAATGAAGATTGGTAATCTTCGAAGACTGGAAGATATAGGATTTGATTACAATGGCTTAAGTGGTTCTATTCCTGCAACTATTTTTAACATTTCAGCGTTGCGAATCTTTTCAGCAGACGGGAATAGACTCTCAGGTAAATTACCTCCACATATTGGCCAAGGATTACCAAATCTTGAAGAACTTTACCTTTATACCAATAACTTAAGCGGAAATGTCCTAGACGCGATCTCAAATTGTTCAAAGCTTAACAAATTAGAACTTTCTCACAACAGTTTCACGGGTCCAATACCGAATTCACTTGGAAATTTACGTTCTCTTAGTTTCCTGAATTTGGGGTTCAACAACTTTACTATCGAACCTTCATCTTCAGAATTGAAGTTTCTCACTTCGTTAACGAATTGTGTTAATTTAACACACCTTGATATCAGTGAGAATCCCTTGAATGGAAATTTGCCATCTTCCATAGGTAACTTCTCTGCCTCACTCCAGCGATTCCTTGCATATAAATCTACAATTAGAGGCAATATTCCAGAAGAAATTGGTAATCTTAGTAAAATTTCAAAACTTTTCTTATCATGTAATGAATTCGGAGGCATTCCAAGAACATTTGAAGGTTTACAAAACCTTCAAGAATTGCACTTAGCATACAACAAGATAAGCGGGTCTTTTCCAAGCATTTTCTGCAATTTGCAAAACCTGGGTTTATTAGATTTGAGTGGGAACCGCATTTCAGGATCGCTACCATCTTGCATCGGAAACATTACTACTTTGAGGAACATTTATCTTGATTCCAACAATTTCAGTTCTAGTTTACCTTCAAGTTTGTGGTTGCTGAAAGACCTTTTGGAGGTACATGTGTCCTCAAATTCTCTCAGTGGTCATCTTCCTCCTGAAATTGGAGGTCTTAAGGTCATAACCCTGATTGATTTGTCAATGAACAATTTCTCGGGAAATATTCCTTTGGTTGACGGTCTACAGAGCTTGATTGAGCTTTCCTTGGCTCACAACGAGCTAGAAGGGCCAATTCCACATTCATTAGGCAGAGTGCTGAACTTGGAGATTTTGGACTTGTCTTTTAATAGGCTAACCGGATTAATTCCTCAGTCGCTGGAGGCTCTCTTATATCTCAAGAAATTCAATGTTTCCTTCAATCAGTTAAGTGGAGAAATTCCTAGGAAAGGTCCTTTCCTAAACTTCACAGGTCAGTCTTTCATGTTCAACGGTGCACTTTGCGGTGGCTCTCAATTTAATGTTCCACCATGCCGGACCTTTTCTCCCCACAGAAGAAAAAGATTACTTGTGATTGTTTATGCGCTTTTGGGGATTTCATCACTAATTCTTCTAGCAGTTATTGGAGTTGTGTTGACAAAGAGACATAAAAGAAAGCAAACAACACTGGAATCAGGTCCCCCAGCCGCACTAGAACATGAAAGAATTTCATATCACGAACTCCGAAGAGCAACCAACGGATTTAGCCAGAGCAATCTGCTTGGCAAGGGAAGCCACGGCTTTGTTTATGAAGGCATATTCAGTGATGGTACCCGTGCAGCCGTTAAGGTATTCGATTTGAATGTGACTGGAGCTTTGAAGAGCTTCGATAGAGAATGTGATGTGCTACGCAATATTCGACATAGAAATTTAACCAAAGTCGAAACTAGTTGCTCCACCCCAGACTTTAAAGCATTATTACTGGAATACATGCCTAATGGGAGCTTGGAGAAGTGGTTATACTCTCACAATTATTTCCTGGACATCTTTCGAAGGCTAAATATAATGATAGATGTAGCAAGTGCCATTGATTATCTCCATAATGGTTACTCCATGGTAGTGGTGCACTGTGATTTAAAGCCGAGCAATGTCCTACTGGATGAAGATATGGTAGCGCATGTGAGTGATTTTGGAATTGCCAAATTATTAGGAGTGGAAGACAGCATTACACAAACAAAGACCCTTGCCACAATTGGATACATTGCACCAGGTAAACTTTGTATTTCTCCTTTTAACTTTTGCTTTTCGGCATCTTTTTGTTGTATGCTTCTCAAATTCTACTTCTTCTAGGGACACGTGATTCTGGAAATTTTAAATTTCTTAATGCAGAGTATGGACGAGAAGGGCTTGTGTCTACAAAGTGTGATATTTATAGTTTCGGAATCATGCTGATGGAAACTTTCACGAGAAAGAAACCTAATGATGATATGTTTTCTGGAGATATGTCTCTTCGGAACTGGATAAAGTGTTCACTTCCAAATGCAATCGTTCATGTGGCAGACTCTAATTTCCTGAAACCAGAGGAACATTCTTTTGATGCAAAGGCTCAATGTCTTGTATCGGTGATGGAGATAGCACTGGAATGCACTGCAGAATTGCCGGATTCAAGAATCAACATCAAAGATGTTCTTGTAGGGCTTCAAAAGATCAGACTTCAGTTTGTCAAAAGTAATATTGAGACTAGCTAAACATAAGGACTGCTGTTCAGTTGCATTTTAGTTTTTGGCTACCTTGCAGAATTCTGCTATTTGATTCCCTGTCCGTTTAATCTAGGATTGTCTTTTGTCAGATGATTTAACTTAAAGAAAGCCTTCAATGCTTATTCCTCAAGCTCGGTTTTGCTTTGCTTCATACAACTAAAACAAGCGCTCCAACATGAGTTCTTTTCACATTTGTGAGATAACTTTTTCTTGTAAATGTCAAATTGATGGAATATCAAGATACTTAGCTTAGTTATAAACACTTAGAGAAGAACAAAAACCTTTCAAATCAGAAATGCCTTTTCACCAAAAAGTAAATTTCATTAACTTTTAAATCTTGCAACAAGAACCTGAAATTCTTATAATTGGTGCATCACAGACAACTGTCTCTTTTCCTTCAAAAACTAAAAAAGAAAAAAGATCTCTTCTTAAAACCTCAACGACTGGTGGCGAGTACTTTTGGTTCATTGTGAAACAAAAAGTAACGTGCCATGATTGTTTGCATCTTCCGAGTAACTGAAGAAATTTAAGGTGCTAATATAGTCCCCGAGACTCTAAGAACTCTTGGGTAGTTTTAGAGTTCTCTTTAAAAGCATTAATTGTTAGGAATTTCTGATGTCTTACAAACTCCACATTATTATTATATTATCCGCTTTGGACTAAGTCCTCACGGATTTATTTTTGGGTATCTTCCAAAAGGCCTCATACTAATGGAGTTATCTTGAATTTTATATTTAGACATCTCTTTCCTTAATTTTTTTTATGTGGGACTTGGTTTGCATTCCAACAATCCTCCCCTCAAACTAAGGACCACACCGATCATGACCTATCCTTCAGAGGTAATCCATTCGATCTGCAACCATCTTGCACCGCCGCTACCAACCAGCAGGACACTCCGCCTGACTGCCACATTATCAGGAAGACTTTCGATACAATGCATCAACTGCAGATCTCTAACGAGGGGACTTCCCACACAACTCCAAGTCACCCAGACTAACAATCGGCTCTGATACCACTTGTCTGCAGATCTCTAACGAGGGGGTTTCCCACACAACGCAACGTCACTCAGACGAACCATCAGCTCTGATACCACTTGTTGAGAATTTCGAGTAATAATTCCCTCTAAGATAAAATTCTAGTGAATTAAAAAATACAAAACACTACGAATAAACCCGACAAATAATATTGAATACTATAATCAAAAAGAAAACGAGAACAATAAATAAATGTGGAATAAAAGAGATAAGGAAAGAACACACCAGGAAAAATTTGATAACGGAGTTCGGCAAAAATTTTGTCTAGTCTCCGAGCACCACTCAAGCAGCCCGCTTTTATTTATAGTGGGAGAGGAGTATACAAAGTTTGGGATGATAACAAATGAGGGAGGGGGCTTCCTTTTATAGATGTAAGGAAGCCCCTCCTTACATAATTTTTCCCAAGTGGGATTCCTAATGAAGCCAACAAAGTCAACAAATCTCCACCTTGGCTTAATTTCAAATCCCACCAAATACAAATCTTTTCAAACAAAACAAAAATAAAAACAGTCATCGTGGTGCTTCCAAATTTGCGCCGTTAGGCGCCAACTTAAATATGCAAAATATTAACCAAGTTTAAACACTGTTCAAACTTGGCCCTTGTAACCACCTTGGTCAATATATCTGTAGGATTCTCCGCCGTGTGAATCTTCTGAAGATGTATCTCCTCCTCTTCTAGAATTTTCCGTACAAAGTGATAGCGAATATCAATGTGCTTCGTCCGTGGATGAAAGACTTGATTCTTTGCTAAGTGAATAGCACTCTGACTGTCAGAATAAACCTCGAGTTATTTCTGATCAACTCCCAAGTCTTTAAGCAACCCATGAAGCCAAATTGCTTCATTCACAGCCTCTGTAATTGCCATATACTCTGTCTCTGTTGTAGACAAAGCCACCGTTGACTGCAAAGTAGACTTCCAACTAACTGGCCCTTTTGCTAAAGTGAACAAATAACTAGTCGTAGATCGCCGCTTATCCAAATCACCTGCATAATCAGAATAATAATATTCAACTACACAATGACCAAATGATTCATCCCACTCAAATTCCAATTTAACATCTACGGTATTTTGAAGATACCGTAGAATCCATTTCACAGCTAGCCAATGACCCCTTCCTGGATCATGCATGTACCTGCTCACAACACTAACAGCTTGTGAAATATCTGGTCTCGTACACACCATTGCATACATCAAGCTTCCAACTCCATTTGCATATTCTCGCTCTTCATCTGTTGTTGGAGATAAGCGACTATTAAGTTTCAAATGAGGAGCAAGTGGAGTACTTACAGATTTTGTATCTTCATGCATACCAAAACGCTGTAATACCTTCTTCAAATACTGTTTCTGTGTCAGCCAAAGCTTGCCTCTCTCTCTGTCCCTGTTTATCTCCATGCCGAGAATCTTCTTGGCTTTCCCCAAATCATTCATCTCGAACTCTTTACTCAGTTGAGCCTTCAATCTGTCAATCTCAACTTGGCTCTTTGCTGCTATCAACATATCATCAACATATAAGAGTAAGTAAATGTAGGAACCATCTTGAAAGCATGCGTAAATACACACAATGATCGTATTTTCTCCTTGTGTACTTCTGACCTTTCATAAACCTATCAAATCGCTTGTACCATTGTCTCAGAGATTGTTTCAATCCGTACAATGATTTACTTAGTTTACAAACCCAATTCTCCTTACCAACAACATTGTATCCATCTGGCTGAGTCATATAGATTTCCTCCTTCATATGCGCTACCAAAGCCAACAAAATTCTAATGGAGGAATGTTTCACAAATGGAGAAAATACATCATTATAATCAATTCCCTCATTCTTTATCAGGAAATCCTTCTTTCTTTGCAAATACCCATTTGCAAACATCTTCCGGTTTCTCTTCTGCAATGGCAATATCAAGACCCTGCTGGAAAAGGGAGTCCAAGACTTCCCCTTGCCACATGCCGAAATGGCCAGTACCATCAAATATTTCTACTGCTAATTTCAAACTGGACATTGGAATCCTCGACCATGATGAAGAGGAAACTGATGTCTCTGATACTACATTTGTAGTAGATGCCATTACAAAACTAATATAGTATTCAATATTTCAAAAAATACTAAGTATTGTACCAAAAATTATTCCAAGAAAATTTCCAAGAAAGATTGGAGGGTCACAAGTGGACCGCTTAAATACCAACCTCCTTAGACAAAAATTTTCTAAATAATTAAAGCTACAATACCCAAACAAACAAGCCAAGGACGAACCTTCGGCTCTGATACCACTTGTTATGAATTTTTGAAATCTTACAAACTCCACATTAGTATGATATTGTCCACTTTGGGTTAAGCCCTCATGAATTTGTTTTTGGGTATCTCCCAAAAGACATCATACTAATGGAGTTATCTTGAATCTTATATTTAGACATCTCTTTCCTTAATTTTTCCATATGGGACTTGGTTTGCATCCCAACAGTAATCGATAGGGATAGAGTACTTAGGTACAGATTTTCTTATTTAAAAATTATAAATAAGATTGAATTTGACATAATAAAGTTTAGATGAAAAGATTGAAGCTTTTGGTTGTTTTCAATTTCATCTCACACTTTGCATGTTCTTCTTTGCCACCCAAATGAGCTTCTCTCACTATTTTCAGCTTTGTGCTCTTTACTCTTGAGAAACTCTTGGCAAGTTTTTGTGCTGAAGTTTTCATACATGAAAGATATACAAAGCCTATGAAATGATAAAAGAGATAGTGTGAAAATATGTCTTTTTGCCAACTTGAAGTTCCAAGAAAAAATTTGATTTTGTTTCTTGCGTGAACTGTCACAATTTTTTATTTTTTATTTTTTGTAAAGATAGAGTGTTCATTTTGTCAAGCCCATGTGAAGATATAGCCTTTTTTTCTTGTCAAAATTTCTTTTTACAAGATCAAAACTCTAACCATCATTGCTCATGTGAAAGTGTTGAAAACTTTTGGATTAAACTCCTTTTCACAAGACCAATCTTCCAATTGGTCATTCCCATATTAAGGGTAATTCTCATTTTCACAAGACCAAAATTCAAGCTTTTCAATTAGTCATTACCCATGAAAAGGTCTATAAATATTTTGGGTAAATCTCGTTTTTCACAAGTACAAGAAAAGGCATATCTTGTTTCTTTTATGAAATAGTTACAAAAATACTTTTTGTGTTCCAAGGTTTTGAAGATCTACCAAATGCATTTTTCAAAATCAATTATTTTTGAGAAGAGAATTTTGATTGGAATAAGACAAAATGTTTACATTATCTCTCTTACAATTCTTAACACAAGAATTTTGAATTTAAGACTTAACTAATATATATATTGTCCTCAACCTTACATTGGTTACATTGGGTGACTTGAACATGATCATTTCTTCAAGATTTATTCTGAAATCACTTAGTAAAATTTCATTAAATTAATTAAACGTGTTTTTTTAGTTATCAAAACTAAGATGCTATAATCTTGAGTCCGCAATCTCCTTTGTCTCTTTTATTTCATAGTTTATATTCTTAATATTCTACTATTATTTTACAACAAATTTACAACAAAAAGATATAATTTACTAATTCAACTCATAGTTCTGTTTTACAGTTCTTAGTTATAAAAAAAGACTTAGTAATTTCGTCTCTTAGCAATGACGTAATAGCGGAACATTTTTTAAAATTAAAAAAATTAATCCGGAGAAAAACTAATAACAACAGTACAAAATAAGGTCATCTCACATGCAGCACTATTAACATCCAATTGAAAAATCAAATAAATAAGGTCACCTTTGCAATGGTTACTCAGCTCCCGTCCAGTCTACTCCTACAATACGGGGTGAAGCTTCCAACAAATTTTTTTTTTATATACCATATTCTAAACTCAAGATATTTCAATAGATTTTTCTCTATAAAGAAATTTTAAACTCGACATATTACTTAAAAAACATCAAACTCCTCCGGCCTGGGCTAATTCTTGTTGGTATATCATTTATCTTAATTATTAATCTACTAAAAAAAATTTTGTGGAGCTTTCATAAACAAAATAGTTAGAAAAAAATAATTCTGTTTCATCTAAAAGATGTTGGACAACCTTCTAAAGGTTGTTGAAACTCAAATCGAAAATTTTTTCACTATTTTACGGTGGGCCTTATTATATGCCACTATTCATACAACGACTCGTCTTCACCTCGAATTTCTAATTGATTTTCGTGCAATGCTTCCGAAGAGGAAAAATCCTTTGGGTTACTTTTCGAGAAAAGTGTTGGAACTTTAATCTTGAAAAGCGTTTGGGTAGAAATCCTTTGTTATGCTCAGCTTCAGCATTCAAACCTATTTCTCCGCTTCTAATGGGAAAAGAAGAAACACGACGACTTGAAGAGGCTTAGAGAAGAATTAAGTCATTTTATATTATTTTTGTTCAGCAAATGCTTTTAGGTTCTTCCTATGTAGGGGTGTTCACTATATGGGTTGATCCGAAAATCTGAATCGATCCAAACCGAATTTAGTAATTTAGTTCGATTTTTTATTAATTCGGTTCGATTCAATTCGGATTACCAAATTTTGAAAAAATTCGGTTCGATTTTCGATTGCTAGAATCAAACCGAAAATCGAACTTGGAAACTGAATTATAGATAAGAACGTATATTTATAATGCGTTCAAGGATAATCTGAAAAAATACGAACGCATTAGAAGAATGCGTTGATTCACGGAAAAAGTAGGCAAAATTAGGGTTTTCACTTTTCTCTCTCAAAGACTCAAACCATTCTCCAACCAATCTACTAGTCGGCCGCCTCCATTCTCCACTTATCCCTCTCTCCATTCTGATTTGAGCTAAACTCCCCTGAGTTGTCAGCTGGGACTGGGAGTGCTTTTCTGTTTCTCTCATCTTTGATCTGTAAGTATCTCTGAATATGCATTCTTGAACCGCATAATTACAAGTGATATATAGCGCAGAAGGGATTGGGGGCTTGTGGGTTTTGGAAATGATGATGTTTTTACTCTTCTGAGAAAGATCCTTCTGCTGTTCATCTTGAAGTTCTTGACGCAGAGGTATTTTCCATCAATGGCTTTTGTTTTTTTTTGTGGTGGTTACAAGGTGGAATGGGAACGGAACATAACTTGATGTCTTCTGCTAGTTAAGAGGCTCCTTTCTCTCCCTCTTACCTCGTTCCAAACTGCTGCAATCTGACCTTAATACTCTGAATCTAAACACTATGATGTAATACTTGTGACTTTGTTACCTGGGAAGGTATTTCGCTGTTCATACTCTTGAAGTTTCTTTGAAATTCTTTACGACTTCTTTAAATGAATCTTTATACTTGACTTCTTTATGCTTCAGAATGGTTCACTCCTAAAGAAACACACATATTTGAGTAATGAAAGCAGCTACTCAGTCTTCCAGGAAGATGGTGTTGAACTTGTGTTTCTGGAGAAAAATTCTTCTAGCACTGAGCTTTCTGATCATATGAAAGACACGTCTTATGCTTCTGAGTCTGTTCAAAGTGAATCATATAGATTGCAGAGCTTCAGTTTTGAAACACAGGTACTACTTCTATTGATGGGCTTCAATAGGACTGTTCCCTGCTTTAGTTTTGTGCTTCCTAGCTGTTTTATTCTCTTACACTCTTTGATGTGATAAATTTAGAGTTGATTATTATTGGATATGGTATAGTAACATACTATGTATATAGTTGTAATCTATTTGTTCTTTGATAGTCATATATTAGTTAATTCGTTTGCTTGTAAATTACCTTTTCTATCTGTAGTCTCACTCCTTTTGTTCCCTGCTTTCTGCAGGTTGTTTCTCCCGAGTTTACCTTTTATGACAGTAGTAAGTCATCCCTTGATGATTCTATGCATGGTGAAAAGCTTCTTCGTGCAAAGATGGATTTCAGCTTCATGTAAGCCCTTTTATTTTGGCCTTAATGCAAGTAACCCGCCTGCCAAAGAATTTGCAGGGTTATTCTTTCATTAAATTGATAAGCACAGTAGCTCATATTATGAATTCAACCTTCTGAAATTTAATGCCAAATTGGGTACTTTCTTATGTAACTGGGCTATTTAAGGCAAGGACAAGCACTGAGGAGAAACTCTTAGCGTAAAGAATATGACCATTAATTCAGCAAAGAACACTGCAATTTACAGAATCAAAATAGTTATCCCTATTCAAGATTTTCTCTGCTGTACTTTTAAGTAGAAGAAAGATGTATGATGCGTGTGCTTGGATTTATGGGACTACTTGCCTTTTTGGCTGGAAGTCTAATATAGATGCCATGTGGGCTTCCCTTTTAAGTGCTCACTAGAAAATGAAAAACCATAGAAAGCTTATCTTTTTGGTATTGCAATATATGCTTCGGAAAACCATGTCTGCCTTACAGGCTTTTATTCCTAGCTTGACTTGAAATTAGAAAAGCATAGAAAGCTTGATCCAGTCAAAGTGATATTACTTGGTAGTTTCTGCTTCACAGGGAAAAGGAAAGTTACTTGGTGTGTTGAAAACTTACAAAATCTTAGTAATGAGAGGTTCATATAGGAGTTGCATTGAATTTGAGATGAGCTTTCTTGTAAAAAGTTGTCAGATTGTTACAGTCTAAACAAAATTCAGGGCGTTTGCTTTATGTTGCATTGGCGCTGTTATAGCTGTTAGGGTTTTTTATGTCTAAACAAATTCGTTTTAGATTTATTATAGTTATGTGATAAGCTTTATTTCTAAGGAATTGTTAATGATTATTTTTTGTGAGCTTGTTAATGATTGTTTCTTTCAGTTAGCTTTTTCAATTTCAATTTGTTAAGGTTTTTTTTTCAATATGAATTTCGGTTTTTTCCCCAATCCGAACCGAACTGAAATTTATAATTCGGTTTGGTTCGGTTCGGTTACTGTTCATAATTTGGTTCGGTTCGGTTTTTAAAAAATAAAAATAACCGAACCGAAAACCGAATAGTAAAACCGAAAACCAAACTGAAATCCGTTTGAACACCCCTATTCCTATGTGCGTAAAAGTCAAAACATTTGTGATCCATTTTCACCTATTTATCATCTTCTAGTGGGAAAAGAAGAAAAACGATGACCAGCTAGATCGTCCGCGCATTTTTGCTAAGTTGTGAATCTTGGAATTATATTATATATATTATAACATATTATAAATATTTATTATTTTAAGAGATAATTCTTTTAAGTTATATAATATGAAATGTTAAGTGTTATAATTAAAATTGTAACATCTATCTTTTATAGACAACTATCACATTACCTTCATTATCTTAGAAAAAATAAGAGATTATAACATGTAAGTTATGTAAGTTGAGAAAAGCTACTAATGATTTATGATGGAAAGAGTCACTTCTAATTATATATATAAGAGCTTCTAAAAGTGTGAATCGATTAGGAAAAGTTTTTAATAAAATTTTAGTTTTCATGTTTCTTATGTTCTCCTTTTTTTTTCTTTTGTTATAATTCAAAATCTTCTTCGTTGTAATTTTATAAGTAGTTTTAGTGTCTATTGCGATCGAATTTTACAACACGTTATCAGCACTAGCCTCTACCAATGAAGTTTAAAATTTATTCAAGACAAAAAAAAAGATATTTTTCTCTTTAAATTTTCATGTTAAACCTTACAAAACTTGAAATTTTTCTCTTGATATTTTCGAAAATAGCTATCTATCATGGATACTAGATGGTCAAATTCATTTAGATGCAAAAGATCTGGCAAACACCATTGTTGAAAATAATGCATCCTCATATCAAAATTGTGCAAAAGTTATGATCTTTCTCTGCCATTATTTTCATGAGGATCTAAAGACAGAGTATCTTACCGTGAGAGATTTACCTATTTTTTGGAATGATCTAAAAGAAAAATTTGACCACTAGAAGATGGTTATTCTCTCAAAAGTGTGGTATGATTGGATGCACTTATGGCTACAAGATTTTAAATATGTAAGTTAGTATAAGTCCTCAATGTTTAAAATTACCTCTCAATTAAAATTGTGCTAAAAGAATATCACTGATGTTGATATGTTAGAGACAACATTCTTTTCATCTCATGGGCGAATATTGTCCCGCAGCAATAATATCGAAAAAGGGGTTTTAAGAAATATACTGAATTAATTTCTTACCTTTTTGTGACTAAGCAAAACAATGAGCTATTGATGAAAAATTATGAAGCTTGAGTACCAGGTTCTATTCCACCCTTTGAAGTGAATGTAGTTAGAAGGCATAGTTATGACCCTAGAAGAGGTCGTGGTCATGCTCGTGGTTGAGGCCGTGGACATGGACGTGACCATGAAAGAAATCATCCATATAGTTATGGTGATCAGAATAGAGCATCAAGCGCTAAAAATAACAAAAATTACCAGAAGTGTGCCAAAAACAATGAGGAAAGAAAAGGGAACGAAGTGGATCCAGAAGATCTTGCGAATAAATACTGCCAATGCGGCAAGCAAGGCGATTTGTTCCATACCTCTCGTATGACAAAGCACTTTATTGAAGGGTAAAAGTCTTAAAGCAAACTTTAGTTCCCAAAATTCCATTTCCGATGATAGTGATGATAATAATCTTGATGATGCCATTATTAATGTAACTCAACTGGATGTGACTGACTTCTTTGAGCATCTAGAAAGAAGATTGACCATTTGATTAGTGATAGAAGTGTCCAAAAGAAATTAGAGTTCTATTCAATTTTTTTAGTTAAGTTTTGTGTTTAGTTATATTTTCTTTGTAATAATATTTACTAATTTATTTCAAATTTCCTTTGTAATAGAATTTTAATTATTTAATTATTTAAATTTATTTTTTGATGTGCTCATATAGTTTTTATTCTTTATTATGACCCTAAAAATATCAATGAGGATATTTGTCTCGGTGATAGTTGTACTACGCAGAATATATTTAAAAGTGAGAGATATTTGCTTGTTTGAATATGGGAGAAACAAATTTTTACACTATAAATAGTAATGTAAAACTGTTTGAAGGCTCCAGAAGAGCTAGTATTTCATTGCCTGGAGGCATAATAATTTTCATCAATAAGACATTATTTTATTTGAAATCTAGAAAAAAAATTAGAGTTTTAAGGATATCTGTCGAAATGGATATCATGTTAAAATAATAGAAGAAAATAACTTTAAGTATCTTTTTGTTACTCAAATTTTCTCAGAAAATAAATCTATCTTATAGAGATTATGATCTCTTTCTTCTGGCATATATTACGTAAAGATTAATAATATTGAAGCGCATCATTTAGTAAACCATAAGTTTATTGATCCTGCTATATTTAGCATTTGACATGATTGTTTAGGTCACCCAGAATCAATTATGATGCAAAAAATAATTGAGAATACACATGGCCACCCATTGAAAGGTCAAAGGGTATTGAATAAATTTTCATGTGTTGCTTGTTCTCAAGGAAAATTGGTTATGAGACAATTCCAAGCAAGAGTGAGAGTTGAATCTGCCACATTTCTAGAACGGATTTATGATGATAAATGTTAACCCACCATGTGGACAGTTTAGATATTTTACGGTGTTAATTCACGTATCGACCCAATGGTTGCATATATGTTTATTATCAACTCACAGCCTTGTGTTTTCTAGATTACTTGCTCAAATAATTAGCTTAAGACAACAATTTTCAGGTCATCTTATTAAAAGGATCTGTCTAGATAATGCAGCCGAATATTGTTCTCATGTCTTTGATACTTATTGTATGTCAATTGGCATTACTATTAAATATTATGTAGTATATATTCACACTCAAAATGGTTTAGATGAGTCATATAGTAAGAGATTACAATTAATTGCTATATTGCCCTTAATGAGACCAAATCTCCCTATATCGGTATGGGGACATGCAATTTTACATGCTGCAACACTTGTGCATATTAGGCCATCAAGTTATTATGAATTTTTTCCCTGACAATTAGCCTTTGGCTTTGCACCAAATATCTCTCATTTGAGAATTTTTAGATGTACAATGTATGTTCCTATAAGACCCAATCGGCAAACTAAAATTTGTCCCCAAAGGAGATTGGGGATATATGTTATATATGACTCTCCCTCTCTAATAAAGTATCTTTAGCCTATGACGGGAGATGTATTTAAAGCAAGATTCATTGATTGTCATTTTGATGAGTCAATGTTCCCCAAGTTAGGGGGAGAAAATAAACCAACAGGAAAAGAGTTTGTTTGGACAATATATTTTAATCATCTAGATCTACGCAAAAGCTTAAGAGACCTTGAAGTTCAAAAGATAATTCATTTACAAAAGATAGCATATTAATTTCTAGATGCCTTTACCGACTCTACAAGGGTAAAAAAATCACATCTACCAGCTATAGATGATCCTATTCTGGTTGAAATCTCAAAAGAGTAAAATCCAATATCTATAGCTATTGAATCGAAACACGCCAAAAGCATGGTTGACCTCTTAGTACAAAAGATAAAAATTCTCAAAAGAAAAGAGGACCAATGATCAAGATGATCATATTGAAGAATCTAAGGAAATGACCAAGAGACAACTAGTGAAAAAGTTCAAGATTCTGAAAATAATTGTTGATAACTCATTTGCTTACAATGTAGCACTTGATGTTTTGAAAGATAATGAGGATATTGAACCAACTTCAATTAAAGATATCGACATAGAGATGATAGGTTAAAATGTAAAGATACGACTCAATCAGAATTGAACTCACTTTCTAAACATTAAGTTTTTGGACTTTAGTTTGAACACCTGAAAATGTAAACCCATTGGCTATAAATGGATATTTGTACAAAAGTGAAATAAGAATAATAAAGCCATGAGATATAATGCATGACTAGTTGCACAAAATTCGCAAAGATAAAGTATTGATTATGATGAGACATATTCACCGGTAGTGGATGCAATCAATTCTAATATCTTGTAAGTCTGGCAGTAAATGAAAAATTAACATTAGTGGCTACTTATCTATATGGGAATCTTGATAATGACATTTATATGAAAATCCCAGAGGGATTCAACATACCCATAACATGTAAATTTGGTTGTCGTGGAAACTATTCTATTAATTTACAAAATTCGTTGTATGACTTAAACCAATCGAGACGCATGTGGTATAGCTGTCTTAGTGAAAGTTTATTGAAAGCAGGATACCAAAATGATCCAATATGTTCATGTATATTCATTAAGAAGTATATTTAAGAGTTTGTGATACTCTCAATATATGTTGATGATATCAATTTTATTGGAACTCCAAAAGAGCTCCAAGATGCGGTGAATTATTTAAAACAAGAGTTCAAGATAAAAGATTTTGGAAGGACCAAGTTCTATCTTGGTCTACAAATTGCATATTTGAAATATGAATGTTTATTCACCAATCGACATATGCGGAAAAAATCCTGAAAATATTTTACATAGACAAAGTATATTCATTAAGTACTTCAATGGTCGTTCGATCACTAGATGTGAATAAAGATATCTTTAGACCTTAGAAAGATGGTGAAAAACTACTTGCTTCTGAAGTACCTTATCTTAGTGCAATTGATGTACTGATGTATCTTGATAATAATATATGACATGATATATTATTTTCTATGAACTTATTAGCAAGATATAGTTTTTCTTCCACAAAACGACATTGAAATGGTATTAAGTATGTCTTTAGATATTATCAAGGTACCATAGATCTCAGATTACTTTATTTGAATAAAATCACCCGCAGTTGATTAGTTATGCAGATGCCGGATATTTATCTGATCCACATAAAACACTTTCTCAAACTAGTTATGTATTTACCTATGTCAGTATTGCTATATTATGGCGTTCTACAAAACAATTTATAGTAGTTACTTCATCTAATCATTCTAAAACTATAGCCTTTCATAAGGCAAGTTGAGAATGCTTATAGTTGAGATATATTATTTATTATATTCAAGAGAATTATAGATTATCCTTTGGGAAAGAATTCTAACTTCTTTATATGAGGATAATGCAACTTGTATAACTCAACTAAAAAGAGGATATATTAAAGAAAACAGAGCAAAGCAAAACCAACTAATTTTTTTTTTACTCATGAACTCCAGAAAAACAGTGAAATTGATGTGCAACAAATTCGATTATGTGATAATTTAGTAGATCTATTAGCTAAAACATTAACAACATCAACATTTGAGAAATTGGTGAAAATAATTAGAATGCGTCATTTAAGAAATTTTAAAAAATTATCTTATTAAGTAAAGTAATAATTACATAAAGTGTAGTGTACTATTTTCCCTTCACAAAATTTTTATATCAATTTTTCATCAAATTTTACAATAATATGAAATTTATGATAAAAATATTTTTGGATTTTTCATCTTATATTTATGCCAATTTTCATCAAAAAGTCATTTGTAACTATTGATAATATTAATTACAAAGCCTTGAGACCATATTTCCAAACAATATTCTACAAAATGAGTAATTGAATATTAAGAAAGTCTTTAAAAAATATTTATAGACAAAAGAAATATTCTCTCTTCACTGATATCTTTTACTTTGTATAGTCAACAAAACATAAACAAGACAATGATACCAAACTGAAAATCGAAATGCAGTTGCATCAATTGAAACCTCCATTCAAAACTGTTCGCGCAAAATTCAAAGAATGCACGTCCTTAGGTGGAAACCAAAGCATCAGGACGCATAAGCCAAAGCCTAACCAATCTTCACCGTCCGTCAAACCGCAAGACAACAAGATTATCATTGGGATGTTTGAGTTTTAGTTTATAGAATTAAGTCATTTTATATTATTTTTAGAGAAGACATATTATTTTTATTCAGTGTACTGATCCTAAGTCATTTTATATTATTTTTAGAGAAGGCATATTGTTTTTATTCAGCAAATGCTTTTAGGGGGATTGGACCATCCTTCTTTAGGCACAGCTCTAACTGTGAAATTTTATTAAGTTAAATTAGTTTAAAATTTATCTAATTTTGATTAAATATAAATTTTATTTTTATTTTTTAAAATTCAAGTAAATTCTAATTTAAATTAAAATGATGATAATAAAAAATATTTTTTATAAAGTGAGAAATGCGTAAGTTAATTACAAGATAAAAATTAAATATATTTACTATGCATAAAAAATATGGTGTGCTTACCAAAAAATAAAAATACTTTGTGGCCAATTTTTGGGTCTTCTTCACCTCCATTTACTACAGGTTTTGACTGAGTTGAAAAGGAGGAGGGAAAAACTGGTCCGGATATTGTACCGACAACATCTTATTTTAGCATGGCTGAATAGATCTCAATATTAAATTTTGATTCAATGGTTAAAAACTTATGCATTGTAGATAATTATTCAAGTTAAATAAATATACACTATAGAGTGAATAATTATTTAATTATAGAATGAATAATTATTTATAATGTATAAATTTTTAATCATTAAATCAAAATGTGACGAGAATCTCTTACAAAAGGTGCTATCTGCATTATAGCCGAACCAGGAAGAAACAAATAATTTCTAGACAGAAAGTGCTGAGTAGTTGCGATTAACTTTCTAAACAGAAAGTCCCAAAAACAAAAAAAAAAAAAAAAACTTTCGAGACAGAAAGTGGTCCATCGGATAGTCATTTTATAATTCGGTCGGTGGAAATTGATTTTTTCCTTTAAAATTTACTATTATTATCAGATAAAATACTTTAGCAATTTTAAACCACACCCTTATTGCTTTTATTTTCTTTTATCTCGCATGAAAGTCTAATTTTCAAATCAAACGCTCCCATTCTAATAAATAAATAAATGTCGATTTCGAGAAGAATGTCTAATATGTTGACAAAGTTATTTCTATAATTTTGTTTGACTAAATAAGAATATTTTCAAAGTACCTTGTCAAAAAATAGTTATTTTGACACGACTAATGTCCCCATTTTCATTATTTAGTTATGCTCCAGCCACAAGTGGCTGAGCCCCCTTGCCAGCCACAGGGGAAACGGCAACTTGCTATTGCAGGTTTGCAGGTTTTTTTTTTTAAAAAAGGGACGGGTTATTTACAGCATAATAATTTACTAGTTCTAGTACGATTATTTTTCATTTTAACTTTTTATTTATTCCTTTAAAATCTAAAATTCTTTCAAAAATCTCTCTAAAATCTAAATAATTTATTAAGGATTAATGAGCAATGAAATTCAGTCAAACACATGAGATCTTGAGGTAAAAATATATTTTTCGCTTCTAAAATAGAATTATTTTTACATTTATAATGACTCGTCAAGAACAATTTGAGAAGCCACTCAAATAATCCCCGCGCAGTAGGGTGGGGGCTCTTGGAACATGCCCCTGCCGCCGATGACAGGGGGCTATGATATGGTACCCTTGTTTTTTTTAATTTTAATTCCTTTGAATAAATTAATAATACTAATATCGTATTAATTTTAATTCCTTTGAATACATTATTTTTATATAATATCGTAATATATATGTGTTCTGTGCAAAGTGGAGAAAAAATTGTAATTGTTAAAGTGTATGTTAATGCTATGTTGGTGTTCTTTGAATACAATGTTTAATGTTAGTGCATTAACTTAGTTGAAGTAGCGTTAATATTAATATCAATGTTAACATTAATTTTTTTTTGTAATGTTGCTTTAATAAATTTAATTTAAGTGTTAATAATACGTTAATTGACGAATGTTAATCACGTTGGTAACTAAATAGTCTTATTCAAACATAGCATTTAAATAAATTTGATATTTACGATAGTATAAAAATTTAGTTTCCATTTGTTTCTTTTTAGGATGTTAATATTTGGTTAATTATATACTTATTATTGTGTTATATAAATGTAAGTGTGTTAATGTAGTTTTATCTTGTAATGTTATTGTTCTGTCATTCTGTTATTAATATTATTGTGCCATAGTAATACATTATTCTTACATGTGAAGGAGGTGAGAGACGTAAACGTCAAACAGTTTCCTAAAGTGTTAGTAGATTGCAATCCCATTTTTACTATGGACGAGTTATTTGGCTCTAGATGAATTACTACTATGGGCAAAAAAACAAGGGTCTTGAATCGGGATATTTTTTAATAATTACCTGAACAAAAATGACGGATGAAGGTGACCGTCTCTATACTTGACTAATTTTTGAGCGAGGAGTTAAGAGTAGACGATACCTTGAAGATATTACTGATGTGACACAGAGCAAGTCTAGGGGCTCAATTGGAACGAAAAAAATGTGATTGCCGATTTTGAATAAAAGGTACAAAGTTGCAATTAGGTTTATGGGCAGTGGCTGTATATGATGCTAGGCACAACCACGACTTGGGAGAATATCTCCAGAGGCATGCATTGACGTCGAGGATGTCCGAGGCTGAGTTATGTACGATGGAACAATTGATTAGATATTATGTTTAATTGAAGCAGATTATAACTTGATCGTAAAGATGGATAGTCAAATAGTAATTCAACAACTATTCAAGCTATTCTCTGACCGATAGTATATTCATTGACAGAGGGCTGAGGAGAGTTCCGAAGTCCTCAGTGATTGTGTGTTTGTAAATCTATTATCTTTTCAGTGTGCCCATACGTGACCATAAGTTATTGTCATAAATACGACAAAATTGGTAATATTATAAAACTTTATATTAATTAAAATTTACCATCTTGTAAAACTTCCTAGATTGAGTTTAAATAATAATAAAAACCTTTCAAACTACACAATATTTAAAAATTAATTTTATATTTTTGGTAAAAAAATAGTGGCCAACCCCACTTATTCACACCTACTACTATATCCTGCCAATTTACTAATTACAATATAATTACTTTTTATTTATCAAAACTTGTCTCCCCTTAAACTTCAACTTTTTTACTAACTTTTCTCAACTTTCTCTTTCTAAACAACCTTTAAAAGTTTTCAACATACTCAAAGCCCCCATCGGGAGCCGACTAGTCAGAGGAAGAAACGAAGAAGAACGGTGCCCCCACCAGGAGCCGACCATCTGGGGGCACCGTCAAAGGCACCAGTCGGCGGTCTCAACGGCTCCGTCGGAGGCCCTCTCTGTGGCGCCTAGCCTAGGAGGCTGCTTCCAGTTGGCCCCTGATGACAATCAATAAATAATTATTATTGAGACAGTAATCCCCTGCTGATTTGACCGATAAGTAGTCAATACCACATTATCTGAGGGTTTTTCTTTTTTTTTTCTAAAGAAACCTGCAATAGCAGGTTGCCATTTCCCAGAGTCGACCCGACCATGAAGGCGCTCAGCACTACAGACAGAGCTTGACCAGCACGACCATGAATGCGCTGGGGCAAAGACTACCGCATAGCCCTTCATTATTCAATAACTACCTTTCAATATCACAGGGTTATTCCATGTCGGAGAGTTATGCGGGCATTTTCTACCTTTCAATATCACTGGGTTTTTGGTGCAGTAAGTTTTTCTTTACAAGTACTGAATTTTCATTGCAGACAAAATCTCACAGAGAAACTTGTTCATTAAATGGGTTCAACTTACAGGGACTGCGTATTCCTAGTAAATAACGTCGTTTCCATGGGTACCAGTAGAACTTGCATTTCATTTTCAATTTCATTCATCTTCTTTCAATGTGTCGTTTTAGCTGGTGGTTTAGCCAGCATTAGCACCGACCAATCTGCTCTTCTTGCATGGAAATCTCATATTTCTTTCGGTCCTAACAATTTCTTGGAGAAGAACTGGTCTGCGGATTCCTCTGTCTGCAGGTGGGTTGGTGTCATTTGCGGTCAGCGCCATCACAGAGTTGTAGCCTTGGATATGTCTGACTTGAGGCTCTCTGGGAGAATTCCTCCGCATCTGGGAAATCTCTCTTTTCTCCATTCCCTGGATATCAGTAACAACTTCTTCCATGGATATCTGCCTGAAGAGCTTGGGAAGTTGCACAGACTGAAATTGCTCGATTTAAGTGGCAACAACTTTAGTGGTACAGTTCCTACATTTTTTAGTTCCTTACCAAATCTGCAGTTCTTGTACCTTTCCGACAACCAATTCTCAGGCATCATACAATCTTCAATTTTGTTGGGATGCAAACTAAGTCCCACATAAAAAACTTGATGGAAGAATTGTCTAAATATAAGATTCAAGATAACTCCATTAGTATGAGGCCTTTTGGGAGATACCCAAAAACAAATCCGTGAGGACTTTGCCCAAAGCGGACAATATCATACTAATGTGGAGTTTGTGAGACATCAGAAATTCCCAACAAGTGGTATCAGAGCCGATGGTTCGTCTAGGTGACGTGGCACCGTGGGAAGCCCCCCTCGTTGGAGATCTGCGGTTGATGCCTTGTGTCGAAAGTATTCCTGATAATGTGGTGGTCAGGCGCCGTGTCTCGCTGGTTGGTAGCGGCGGTGCAAGATGGTTGGCAGATCAAATGGATTACCTCTGAAGGAGAGGTCATGACCTGTGTGGTCATTAGTTTGAGGAGAGGATTGTTGGGATGCAAACTAAGTCCCACATGGAAAATTTGATGAAAGAATTGTCTAAATATAAGATTCAAGATAACTCCATTAGTATGAGGCCTTTTGGGAGATATCCAAAAACAAATCCGTGAGGGCTTTGCCCAAAGCGGACAATATCATACTAATGTGGAGTTTGTGAGACATCAGAAATTCCCAACAAATTTCCAACATTTCAAAAATCAATGAGTTAACATTACACCTGAATTTCCTACAAGGGACCATTCCTGAAGGAATTGGTGATCTCCATTCCTTGACCTTTCTGGGACTGGAAGAAAATCTACTTACAGGTTTTATTCCTTCGAGTATCTTCAATATCTCATCTTTGGAAAACATTGGATTAAGCAGGAACAATTTATCTGGAAATCTTCCAGGAGATATTTGCCATAATCTTCCCAAGCTTCAAGGACTTTATCTATCTTATAACAACCTAGATGGCTTAATCCCTCCAAGTTTACAGAAATGTTTACAGCTTCAAGTTCTTTCAATATCCTATAGCAAATTCTGGGGAACCATACCAAGAGAAATCGGGAACTTGACAATGCTAACAGCACTGTTTCTCGGTTTTAACAACTTGGAAGGTATGGACTTCGTGAGCTGAACCAATTTTCATGGCTAATGAATGCAAAATTTGCAATTGATTTCCCAGCTTCCTCTGTATTCTTTTTAGAACATCATGGAAAAACTTAAAATTTTGGTCCAGAATTCAAGTATCATATTTTACAATTTTATTTTTTTGCAGGTTCAATGCCAATGGAGATTGGTAATCTTCGAAGACTGGAACAGATAGGATTTGGTTACAGTGGCTTAACTGGTTCTATTCCTGCAACTATTTTTAACATTTCAACTTTGCGAATCTTTTCAGCAGATGGGAATAGACTCTCAGGTAATCTACCCTCAAATTTTGGCCAAGGGTTACCAAATCTTGAAGAATTTAACCTTCATAGCAATAAGGTCAGCGGAAATGTCCTAGATGCGATCTCAAATTGTTCAAAGCTTACCAAATTAGAACTTTCTCACAACAGTTTCACGGGTCCAATACCGAATTCACTTGGAAATTTACATTCGCTTAGTTTCCTAAACTTGGGGAACAACAACTTTACGATCGAACCTTCATCTTCAGAATTGAAGTTTCTCACTTCGTTAACGAATTGTGTTAATTTAACACAACTTGATATCAGTGAGAATCCCTTGAATGGAATTTTGCCATCTTCCATAGGTAACTTCTCTGCCTCACTCTGGAGATTCATTGCATATAAATCTACAATTAGAGGCAATATTCCAGAAGAAATTGGTAATCTTAGTAAAATTTCAAAACTTAGTGTTGAGTGGTGTCCCAAATTTTGGGAACCAACTCCCTCTTTTATGCCTAATATTCTTCCATCTTTTACTCCCTAAAATACTCAACATGTTTCCTCATTTTATGCCTAATATTCTTCCATCTTTTACTCCATAAAATGCTCAACATGTTTCCTCATTTTTTGCCACAAATTAGGGAAAGTAAAATGGACTTCATCATTGTATTTTGCAAGACCTCTTTGTGTGGCTATAAAAGGAAGTCTTCTAATTGAGTTCAACACACCAATTCTCTCCAAATTCTCTCCCCAAAGGCTGAAATTGTTCTTCCACATATATTCACTATATCATCAAATTATAGAGTTGAGTTTATGAGATTTATTTCTCTCTTATAAGTCTTCGTTGATAATTGTTGTTGAATATTTTTTCTCTTGTACTTACCCGATTATTATAGTGGATATTTTTGGCTCGCCGTAGGCAGTGGATTTTCTCCCGTATTGGGTTTTCCACTTAAAAATCATGTGTCTCCTTTATTTTTTCTTGCTCTCCTTATTTTCTTTTTCAATATCTATTCTTTTGTGCTTCCGCTACGCATTGATATCATAACAAGTTGTATCAGAGCCTAGTTACCAAACATGTCCACCGTCACCAAATTTGATATTGAGAAATTTGATGGAAAAATCAGTTTCAGTATATGGCAGATTCAGATGAGAGCATTCCTCATTCAAAATGGTTTAAAGAAGGCACTTGTTGGAATTTCCGAGAAGCCTGCGGGTATGACAGATGAAAAATGGGAAGAGTTAGATAAGAAGGCACATTTAGCTATTCAGTTGTGTTTGTCCAAGGAGATTTTGCGCGAGGTCAATAAAGAAAAAACTGCAGCATGGCTATGGACCAAACTTGAATCCCTGTACATGATCAAAAGTCTTGCCAACAAGCTTAGACTCAAGGAGCGCCTCTACACTTTGCGTATGGCTGAAGGTACCGCTATACAATCTCATCTTAATGAATTTAATTCTATCTTGATTGATCTTGAGAATTTGGATGTCAATATTGAAGATGAAGATAAAGCTGTACTGCTAGTTGTTTATTTGCCGCCCTCTTATAAGCACTTCAAAGAAATTATGCTTTATGAAAATAATGACACTCTGTCATTTGAAGATATTAAATCTAATCTATTGTCTAAGGAGAAATTTGATCATGAGGTTCGGTCTGATAATAGAGGTGAAGGCTTGAATGTTAGAAGTAGATCTATCGATAGGAGTAATTTATCCAAGAAAAATCGTAGATCTAAGTCTCGAGGCCGTAATTCTAAATCCTGTCGTTATTGCAAGAAGAGCGGACATGAAATTTCAGAATGTTATAAATTGAAAAATAAGAATGAGAGAGAGGAGAAAAATAATAAACCTGCTCAGAATAAAGCTGAAGCTGATGTAATTGAAGCAGATTCTGATGGTGATGTTTTGTTGGCTACTATTTCTGATTAACGTAGCTCTTTAGAATGGATTTTAGATTCTGGCTGTACTTTTCATATGTGTCCCCACAAAAATTAGTTTACTTCATATGAGAAGGTTGATTCTGGTGTGGTTCTTATGGGAAACGATTCACACTGTGTTGTTGCTGGAATTGGTACCATTCAGATTAAGGCTCATGATGGCACTATCAGAACTCTGACTAAGGTACGCCATATTCCTGATTTGAAGTGTAATTTGATTTCTTTAGGCACCCTGGAGTCACTAGGGTGCAAGTATTCAGCTGAAGGTGGAATTCTGAAAATTTCTAGAGGTTCCTTAGTATTGTTGAAAGGAAAAAGAATTGGGAGTCTCTATATTTTGCAGGGTTCAACTGTGACAGGTTCTGTTGCTATCTCTACTTCTCTTTCTGATGATGATCTTACTCAGCTATGGCACATGCGTTTGGGACATATGAGTGAGAAAGACATGAACATTCTGAATAAAAGAGGTCTTCTTGGTAAGCAAGATGTTGGTAAGTTAACTTTCTGTGAACATTGTGTAGTTAGAAAACAAAAGAGAGTTAGCTTCTCCACTGCAACACATCGCACACAAGGGATTCTTGATTACATCCATTCGGATCTTTGGGGGCCTTCAAAATTTCCTTCACAAGGCGGCAAGAGGTACATGATAACATTTATTGATGATTTCTCTCGTAAGGTTTGGGTTTATTTCCTGAGGCATAAAAATGAAGCTTTCTCTAAATTCAAGAAATTCAAAGTCTTGGTCGAAAATCAAACTGGTAGGAAGATTAAGAAACTCAGGACTAACAATGGTTTAGAGTTTTGCAATTCTGAATTTAATGAGTTTTGTGAGAATCATGGCATTGCTAGACACAGAACATTAGTAGGAAAATCTCAACAGAATGGAGTTGCAGAACGCATTAATAGGACCATTTTAGAGAGAGCTCGTTGTATGTTATCTAATGCTGGTTTATGGAGTCGTAGAGATTTTTGGGTTGAAGCTGTATCTACTGCTTGTTACCTGGTAAATCGCTCACCTCATTCATCTATTGATTTTAAAATTTCAGAGGAAGTTTGGTCAGGTAATCCTATTGACTATTCTCATCTCAGAATTTTTGGTTCTCCTGTTTTTGCACATGTGAATGATGGAAAGTTGGCACCTAGAGCAGTTCAATGCATTTTCTTGTGATATTCATCTGAGTCGAAAGGCTATAGGTTGTGGTGACCTGAATTTAAAAAATTGATTTTAAGTAGAGATGTCACATTTAATGAGAATGCCTTGTTATCTCCCAGAAAAGATATTGCTATTTCTTCTCTTGATACATGTGATCGTCAAAGTGCCAATGAGAAGGTGGAGTTAGAGGTGTCTACTCAACAAGGAAGGACTGAACCAATTTTTATTGGAGAGTCTGAACAGAATCTTGAAACACATGATGAATCAATACCATCTAGTTCATCTGAGCCTATGTAGTCTTCAAATGATCATAATATAGCACGTGACAGACTGAGGTGAAATATCAAAAGACCTGCAAGGTACACTGATAATGATGATGATAATCTCACTGCATATGCTCTTTCTGTTGCACATGATACACCTGAAGGAATTGATCCTTCTACTTACTCTGAAACTATATCCAGTTTTAATTCATCCTAGTGGCTTTTAGCAATGCAAGAAGAAACTGAAAGCCTACATAAGAATGGGACATGGGAGTTATATGATTTGCCCAAAGGACGTCGAGCTTTGAGTTGTAAGTGGATCTACAAAAAGAAAGAAGGTATACCCGGGGTTGAAGATGCCAGATAGAAAGCTCGTCTAGTAGTTCGCAGTTTTGATCAAAAGGAAGGTATTGACTTTAATGAAATTTTTTCTATTGTTGTACGTCATACCTCTATCAGAGTGCTACTCGCTCTTGTTGCTTTGTATGATCTGGAATTGGAGCAACTTGATGTCAAAACTGTCTTTCTTCATGGTGAGTTGGAAGAAGAAATTTACATGAAACAACCAGAGGGATTTGTTGTGCCAGGTAAAGAACAATCAGTTTGTCGTTTGAAAAGATCATTGTATGGTTTGAAACAAGCTCCGAGACAATGGTATATGCGTTTTGATGCTTTCATGATTGGACAAGGATTCACAAGTAGTCAGCATGATAATTGTGTGTATGTTATGCAGTGTTCTAATGGATCATTCATTTATTTACTGCTTTATGTAGATGATATACTTATTGCCTCGAAAGATAAGTCTTTGATTGATAGGTTGAAGTCTCAACTTAAATCTGAATTCGAGATGAAAGATCTTGGCGTTGCGAAGAAGATACTTGGTATGGAGATTCGCAGAGACCGACGAGGTGATAAGCTCTACTTGTCTCAAAAGAATTACATTGAAAAGATTCTTGAAAAATTCAATATGAAAAATTGTAAGCATGTCTCTACTCCTCTTGCTGCACACTTTAAGTTATCTGTTGATCTTTGTCCAAAATCAAAGGAAGATATTGAGTATATGTCCAAAGTTCCCTATTCTAGTGCAGTTGGAAGTCTCATGTATGCTATGGTTTGTACTAGACACGATCTTGCTTATGCAGTTAGTATGGTGAGTCGTTACATGCACAATCCAGGGAAACATCATTGGCTTGCAGTGAAGTGGATTTTTCGTTACTTGAAGGGTACGACCAATCTTGGTTTGGTCTTTGACAGAAATAGAGTTGCCTCAAGTGATGTCAGTGGCTTTGTTGATTCCGATTATGGTGGTGATCTTGATCGACGTAGATCTCTTTCGGTTTATCGACTACATCTTCACTTTATGTTCCGGTGCTATTAGTTGGACGGCAACTCTGCAATCTATTGTTGCATTGTCCACCACAGAGGCTGAGTTTGTTTCAGCTACAGAAGGTGTTAAAGAGGCTATTTGGTTGCGTGGTCTTATTCTTGAGCTTGGTGTTCCACAGGATGCTACAATGGTATTTTCAGATAGTCAGAGTGCTATTCACCTCGCCAAGAATGATACATATCACTTCAAGACCAAGCACATTGACATACGTTATCACTTTATTAGAGATGTTGTTGACAAAGGAACTATCATGATTAAAAAGATTCATACGTCGGAAAATCCTGCAGACATGCTTACAAAGCCATTACCTGTTACTAAATTCGAGCACAGCTTGGAATTAGTTGACATCATTAATGCCTAATCGCCCTTTGGGGTGCCTACGGTGAACTTCAAAATTTGAGCCAAGGTGGAGATTGTTGAGTGGTGTCCCAAATTTTGGGAACCAACTCCCTCTTTTATGCCTAATATTCTTCCATCTTTTACTCCCTAAAATACTCAACATGTTTCCTCATTTTATGCCTAATATTCTTCCATCTTTTACTCCATAAAATGCTCAACATGTTTCCTCATTTTATGCCTAATATTCCTCCATCTTTTACTCCCTAAAATACTCCACATGTTTCCTCATTTTATGCCTTATATTCCTCCATCTTTTACTCCATAAAATGCTCAACATGTTTCCTCATTTTTTGCCACAAATTAGGGAAAGTAAAATGGACTTCATCATTGTGTTTTGCAAGACCTCTTTGTGTGGCTATAAAATGAGGTCTTCTAATTGAGTTCAACACACCAATTCTCTCCAAATTCTCTCCCCAAAGGCTGAAATTTTTCCTCCACATATATTCACTATATCATCAAATTATAGGGTTGAGTTTATGAGATTTATTTCTCTCTTATAAGTCTTCGTTGATAATTGTTGTTGAAGACTTTTTCTCTTGTACTTACCCAATTATTATAGTGGATATTTTTTGCTCGCCGTAGACAATGGGTTTTCTCCCGTATTGGGTTTCCCACTTAAAAATCCTGTGTCTCCTTTATTTTTTCTTGCTCTCCTTATTTTCTTTCTCAATATCTATTCTTTTGTACTTCCGCTACGCATTGATATCATAACAAAAACAGAAGTGTAGGAGCTCAAATTCAGGTAAATTTTTCTTTAGCAATAACAAACAGAAAGTTTACCAGGGTACAACTACTAAGATCAAGAGATAAAGCCACTGATATTCCAGGGTAAAGAAATTAGCAGAGCATTATGCTTCCTTCCTTATCAGCAAACAGCAATTTGGGACTACTACATTTTCATTTCGTTGTATCTTTGTTGTTGATTTGCCCTTAACAAAGAAACAAATAGACATAAAGCAACATCAGAAAGGAGGAATGAAGCATAACTAGAAAGTGATCTGCTTATATGATTTTTTCTCATTCTTAATTTTCTACTTCTTTTTTGCTTCTGATCCCCTTATTTGATTAATATATATCCCACTGCCTCAAATGTTAGTAATCTTGATAGAATAACCATAGCAGGGCCTGCAATTGCTTTCTGCTGGGTCTGCAAGAACAAATTATGCCAGAAATTGATCTGCAGAAATTAAAGCACTTGGCCTTTCTTTATCAGATTGGAATTACTAATACAAAGACCAATAAAGTACTTCATTAATGAACAAATCACCTTAAAGCTCATAGCATTCATATCCAGGATATATAAAGGTAGCTCTGACGATGAGTTATTGGTTTGTTTTCTTGAGGATTCCTCATCCTCTTTGTTGTTCTTTTTTCTTTTCATTGATATACTTGCTACTATTATTTAAATAAAGGCAACAAACAAAGTTCTATGATCTCTTTCTTCTCTCTCTCTATGATAATAAGAACCTTATTACCTTTGGTATTAGGCTCAAACTAACACAGCCAGAATTGGGTAATCTAAGCATTCTTACTGATAACTTTTGACCGGAAGGCATGTATACTACATGCACATTCTTACTGAACAGACTCTAAATTTCCTTCTCATTTTCTTTTGATGTCTAGATTTTAGATGTTTTTAACACTTTGAAATCAAACCTAACATTCTCACCGGGAAGGGGCAAGCGCAAATATTCTGCAATTTCAGCTGGGAAAGGCCATATAGATATATATATATACACACACACACACACACACATACATACATACCTACATATATATTTGCTTTAGTGGTTTAGGCTCTAGCAAGCTGCTGAGCTAGTATCCTGCAGTTCGCTTTCGGCAAATACATGAAGATCATACTTTGTCAATATCAAGTGGAGCTTTTTCATTTAAGCTAGGAAAAGTAGAGGTCAAAATTTTCTAATTATTTATGAAGAATTTCAGGCATATAGATGGCATGGATAACTTGGTCTTAGCCTAGGAAATTGCATCTGTTCAGAAGGCAAAAACCTAAGATGAGGTTCCAGAAGGACTTGGGTAAAGCTGATAAAAGGATATTCTTTGGCTTCTTTTCACAAAGGATGTCAGAAAATCTAGAGAACAAAATATTCTTGTGACAGAGAGTGACTAATCTTCTGGCTACAGATTCTCCAACTGATATACATCTAGAAGACATTTAAATTCTCAAAGACAACCGAGCTCATGGTCCTTACACTCAAAAGCTGCTCAAAGCTAAAACAATTACAGAACATATTCTCTTTTTTTTCCAAAAAGCAACAAGTTGGAACATACTGACTGATCATCTCACACAAAAGTTAGAAGCCTTTTGCTTGGAATGTGGGTCACTGTTCTGCAGAAATTCAAATTCAATAAGCTTTTATCATTGAAGAAAATGGTACAATACCATAATAGAGATCTTAAAGATATTACACGTTTGCCAAAATTTTTCTTGTTATAGATGCTTGAGAAGCACTCCCTTAATCTAGCAGATTAGATGCTTACTTAAAATGAGATCTTCTTCTCTGTCTCAAACAGTCCATTCTTGATGATTTTCAAGGCGTTCATTTAGGAGAGGCATCTCCAGCTACATCAAACAGAAAGAACAAATGCAAGATAGAAATTGATGTAATTAGCCAGAGTTGTAAGTAGCTAGGTAGAAAACTATAACAAAATCATGTAAACCCAAATGGGAAAAGGTAAAGTCAAATGCGTAAATAATTACCACTAGTAGTATTAGGGGCAGGATAATCATTTGAGATATGCGACTGCAATCCAAGCATTATCTGACAAAGAATCAGAATTCTTTCAGACTACTTGTCTTTGAATTAAGTAGGGGTGCAAGAGTGGATCTATGCACCTTCGTTTTCTCATTTTTTCCAATATAATCACACAGAGCTTTTCCCATCATGAACTGTTTCCCTGCCCACCACAGCTGAACTGAATCTTCTTGAAGGAGCTCCAGATCTGAAATTTATAGATATCAGTGCACTTATTTCCTCCATCAACGTAATGATATCTCAGACTTGTATTACACATTAACAGATTCAAAAGTTTACAGCATGTTTCCTTTTTCGAATTTGGAAGATTTCATCTACAACAAGTAGAAGCAGCTGATTGTGCTATGTAAAAGTTTGGTAAGTAAAAGAAATCATAAATTGGAGAATGAATGTTTGCAATAAATTATCAAACTTAAGCAATGTGCATACATTAGGATAAACAAAAGGACATAAAACAGAAACGCAATTCCCTGTAAATATTATTTAACTGGTTACCTGAAAGAAATTGCCTCAAATTGGATTCTGGAAAATCCAATAGGCGGCAATTTGCTTCAAATTCCTTCTCTATGATTCTGATGCGATCTCTTAACACAAGCCTTGACAACGGCCTACCATGTAGAACTTGTTCCTGGCCTCAATTAGACAATTCATGCTAAGTTACTAACCACTATGAAGCGACCTATAAAACCAAAAAAAAAATTCCACTTTATATTCAACTCAACCATGGAAAGTTTTATCGCGTTTCATGAATCTCAGCTCCAAGATTCCATCTTTAATTAAATAGCATGCATTCAAAGAAAAGTTTCATAAGCAGACAGTTCGAATGAAGTCATAAACATTAGGAAAAGGAGCAATCTTTGGAGGGAAAGAGGAGGACCTTGGAGGCATATGAAGTGGCTTCAGAGAGGGCTCTGTGAAGGGCAATTGCTGCAGTAGTTAAAAATGGAATTTATATCACATTTGCCAATCTCTACAAGAAATCAGTTGGAAAAGGAAAGAAATGGCAAAGAAAAATCAGTGTGTTTTTTTCCACCTTGTGGGTGAGTGTGGAGAAGAGCAGAGAGGGCAGGGAGGAGGCGGAGCCCGAGACGTTGAATTTGAAGTTGAAGATTAGCCATCTCGGTGACGTCCTTGGTGATTTCTTGGATTGTTGAAGAGGTCTCGCAATCATATAGAAACTCAAACTCGGCACGATTGTCACCACGGTGTCTGACATGGATCCGAACCATCTTGAATTGAACACTCCTACAGGATGACTACTCCCGAACCCTGCTAGAATCTGGGCACTTCAATGGGGCCTTGGTGATCAAAAAAGGGGTTGTTAGAAGCAGTAAATTCGTTTGCTACCCGCAGTATCATTGTGTCATTATATTTCATTTTTAAATTTCTTGATTCATTTTTCACCAAATAATAATATTAATTTTGAGGCAAAATTTCATAACAAATTACAAAAGATTCATCAATTTTATTATATTGTACTACCACTTTAAAAATATTTTATGAAAGTAATGCATTTCAAACTGAGACTTATTGGCTCTGCTATTATATTAAATTAATTTTTTACTGCTACCAATCCATGAACCATGATACCATACTAGATTGGTCCAAGTAGAATTTGCTGCTTACTTCCTGTTTCACTCGTCTTGTTTCGCTCTGTTGTAGCTGGTGGTTTAGCCCACTATATAAGTTGTGGCCCTGGATATTTCTGGCATGAGCTTCTTCTGGAGGATTTCTCCACATCTGGGAAATCTCTCTTTCCTCCGTTACCTTGATATGAGTAACAACAGTTTCTCTGGAAGTCTCCCCGAAGAGCTTGCTAAGTTGCGCAGATTGAAATTACTCGATTTGAATCGCAACAATTTTAGTGGTGCAGTTCCTTCATTTTTCAGTTCCTTACCACAACTCCAGTACTTGTACCTTGGATTTAACAGATTCTCCGGAAGAATACCGTCATCGGTTTCCAATATTTCCCAAGGGAATTCGTGATCTTCATTCCTTGACCTTTCTAGAGCTGGAACGTAATCAGCTTTCAGGTCCTATACCAGCGAGTCTCTTCAATATCTCATCTTTGGAAGTCATTGCCTTAAGGAACAATAGTTTATTAAGCAACAATATTTTATCTGGTGAACTTCCAGCAAATATTTGTTACAATCTTCCAAACCTTGAAGAGCTTTATCTGTCTTATAACAACTAGATGGCCTAATCCCAACAAGTTTACAAAAGTTTTCACAGCTTGAGCTTCTTTCAATGCGCAATAAAAAATTTAGGGGACACATACCGAGAGAAATCGGGAACTTGACTATGCTAGAAGAATTATATCTCCAGCATAACGACTTGGAAGGTATGGTTGCAGCGTTTCAAGCTGAAACAACTTTCATACTGTAAATTTGCTTCCTATATATTACGTATGCCATTGATTTCCCCGCTTTCCCTGCTTTCTGTTGACTACCTACATGATTGGATTCTTCTTAGAAAATTATGGAAAGACTTAAAGATTTACGCGTAGTCTGTATGTGCAGGTTCAATACCAAGGGAGATTGGTAATCTTCCAAGAATGGAAATATTACAACTTCAAGACAATAGATTAAGTGGTTCTATTCCTGTGCCTATTTTTAACATTTCAACACTGCAAGAGTTGCAGCAGACCGGAATAGGCTCTCCGGTAATCTACCTCCGAATTTAGGCCAGGGGTTGCCGGACATTGAACAATATTTCATTCCTATCAAAAACTTCTACGGGAATATCCCAGATTCTATCTCAAATTGTTCAAAGCTTTACAGATTAGAATTGTCTCAAAACAGCTTCTCGGGTCCAATATCTAATTCACTTGGAAGTTTAGGTTCCCTTAAACTTCTTAACTTGGAGGTGAACTACTTTACCGTTGAACCTTCATGTTCAGAATTGAACTTCCTCGCTGCTTTAACAAATTGTATTCATTTAGAATTTCTTCTAATCAATTTGAATCCCCTGACTCGAGTTTTGCCATCTTCCATTGGTAACTTCTCTGCCTCACTTCAGATTTTTTATGCCAGTTCATGTAATATTAGAGGCAATATTCCAGAAGAAACTGGTAATCTTAGCGGACTTACATATCTAGGCTTGTCTCAGAATAAGTTATCTGGAGTCATTCCAAGAACATTTGAAGGTTTACAAAGCCTTCAAGGGTTGTATTTAGCCAACAACAGGATAAAAGGGTCTCTTCCAAGCATTATTTGCAAATTGAAAAAACTCGGTGCAATAAACCAGAGTGGGAACCAAATTTTAGGAGCTATACCAACCTGCATTGGAAACATTACTAATTTGAGGAACATTTATCTTGATTCCAAAAATTTCAATTCTAGTTTACCATCAAGTTTGTGGTTGCTGAAAGACCTTTTGGAGTTAAATGTGTCCTCAAATTCGCTAAGCGGTCATCTTCCTCCAAAAATTGAAGATCTTAAGGTCATAACCCGGATTGATTTGTCAATGAACAAATTTTCGGGAAATGTTCCTTTGGTTGACGGTGTACGGCCTTTTCCTTGGTTCACAACGACCTAGAAGGGCCAATTCCAGATTCATTAGGCAGAGTGCTGAACTTGGAGATTTTGGACTTGTCTTATAATAGGCTAACCGGAGTAATTTGTAATGTCCAGTCCAGAACTATAGCCCAATTGATGAATAATAATAATAAATAAATAGGTATAATTTTGGAGGGTTTAGTTGTAATTTAAAAGAATTAATTAGATTAAAAGCTCTTTAGGGTTAGAAAACGTTTTGAGGGTTAGACAGATAACCGACGGTAGGGTTCTTTCAATGGCAACTACGGACAACGTGCATGAGAGAGTCAATACTGGCGAGAAATAGACACCTGATTCTACTGGCGAAGAGGTAGAGAGAGAGAGCATTAAAAGGAAAAGCAAGAAGCACATAGTTAGAGTCGAAAACTCACAGATAAGTGATTTAATCACTTTGTCTAAACTTTATAAATATATATGCTTGAAGAATGCCTGAATGATTTATGTTTCTGATATTTTTCGCAAAATGAATAATTTTTTTACGATTTTAATAACCTGTTTAGTCACTGAGATTATTCCGTAAAGCTATTCTGTTATGTTCTAACCCTCGTGATGAGGTAATTTTTGGTTTGTCCTGTCCTATCCTGTCTTGACCACTTTAGAGAGATTATTTGAAACTCATTATAGTATTTATTGTCTCTTATTCTTTATCTTTGTTCTTCTTTCATTTGTGCCATGAAGTTTATTGCTACTGATGGTCGAAATTATGTATTCATTATTTGCTATTAGAAAAAAATATTTATATATTTGTATATATCTACATATATCTATATATGAATGGTGATTGATTGCATAAATTGTTGTTGTTTGTTTTTTGGAAAAGCATTACTTGTGTTCTGAAATTCTCTTCGATGTTGTAAGCAAAAAAAAAAATTTGATATTCTGACTGTTGATGTTTTTGTGCGTGGGAGGTGTCTGTTGGAATGAACTGAAATGGATTTCGTCTATGTGATGTGGTTCAGAATGAACCATAAGAAAAAAAAATTTGCTGATATGTATTTCGAGAAGGAGTACATAGTATTTGGAGGTTAAGGAATCTTTGGAAGCTTCTCGTAACATAGCTTCAAGTATTTTAGACAGGGTGGAAGCTTTGGTTACTGCTTGGATGCCCAACGTAGGCACTTGTCTAGCAGGAAACTCATCTTTGTAACTTGCTGTGCTGATTGCTAACATTCTACTGGCCAGCAAATGTCATGGGCCGAAGCCCATTAAAGTTGGGCAATTTGCCTAGTCGAGTTCTGGGATAGAGCCCAATCAGCAACTGAGCTTCTGCCCACCAGATTCATGGGCTGTCATTTGGGTTTAGTCCAAATTTAAAAAATTCAGTTTTGGGTTGCGTTTTTTGAACAGTCCAGTTTTTTAAAAAAATATATAGAGAGAGATTTTTACTATGTTTTTAAAAAATACATATTATTATTGTTGAAATTTATTTAAAAAAATTTATGAATATGATTTTATCTTATAGAGAAAAATTATATATATTTTGATCTTTGTTTGAATAAGGGATTTAATTATTTATTGAGTGATAACTCACCCCTTATCAAATTATATTTCAGAGAATGATTCTGAGCACTTTGAGAGTTTTGATGAGGAATATTGGGGAGCGATTTTAAGAACTAAATGTGGATTGTGATTTCTTCAAGAGTTGGTTGATATTGAAGAGTAGTATTTGGGATAGTTTGTAATAAATTAAATAAATAATTTGAGATATCTTATTTAGTTTTTTATGTAATTTAAAATTATTTAGTATTTATCTTAGTATTATTTGAATTCATTTAATTAAGTTAGTATTCTCTGATGGTAAGTACCGTGTATTTCTAAATTTCAATTCGATTACTAGGTCTTAACCCAATTTCAGGGCGTGACATAATTCCTCAGTTGTTGGAGGCCCTCTTGTGCCTTAAGCAGTTCAATGTTTCATTCAATCAATTAAGTGGACAAATTCCTACCAAAGGACCTTTCATAAATTTCACAAGTTAGTCCTTCATGTCCAATGCTACACTGTGCGGTGGTTCTCGATTTAATGTTTCTCCATGCTGGACCTCTTCTCCACATGGAAAAAGAAAAAGGTCACTGGTGATTGTTTATGTACTTTTGGGGATTTCATCAATAATTCTTCTAGCTTTTCTCGAAAATTATGTTGATAAAGAGGGATAAAGGAAAGCCACCAACACTAGAATCAGGTCCATCAACTGCACTAGAATATGAAAGAATTTCATATCATGAACTCCAAAGAGCAACCAATGGATTTAGCGAGAGCAATCTTCTTGGCAAGGGAAGCTACAACTTTGTTTACAAAGGCATATTCAGTAATGATACCCCTGCAACCGTCAAGGAATTTGATTTGAACGTGGCTGGAGCCTTGAAGAGTTTCAATAGAGAATGTAATGTGCTATGTGTTGGGAATTACGAGTGATAATTCCCTCTAATATAAACTTCTAGTGAATTGAAAGATATAAAACACTATAAATATACTCGAAAAATAATATTGAATAAGATAATTGAAAAGAAACAATAGCAATAAATAAATACAAAATAAAAGGAGACAAAAAAAGAACACACCCAGAAAAATTTGATAATAGAATTCGGCAAAAATATACCTAGTCTCCTAACACCACTCAAAAAACGTGCTTATATTTATATGTGGGAGAAGAGAGTACAAATTGGGATGCCTTACAAAGAGAGAGGAGGTTTCCTTTTATAGTTGTAAAGAAGCCCTTCCATTCTATTGGTATCCATGTTGGATTGTGCCAAACAACAAAACTCCACATTGACACAATTCTTTATTCCACCAAATATTAATCTTCTTAATCAAACAAAACTAAAACGATCCCTGTGGTGCTTCCAAATTTGCACCATCAAGCACCAACTCAAAAGTTCAAGACATTAACAAAGTCTAAACAGCATTCAAACTTGGTCCTTGTAACCACCTTGGTTAGCATATTTGTAGGATTCTCCTTAGTCTGAATCTTCCAGAGAAGTATCTCTCCTTCTTTGAGAATTTCCCTTACAAAGTGATAACGAACATCAATATGTTTTGTCCGTACATGAAAAACTTGATTCTAAGGTAAATGAATAGCACTCTAACTGTCAGAATGTATCTCAAGTTATTTCTGACTAACTCCCAAGTCTTTAATCAACTCATGAAACCAAATTACCTCCTTCATTGCTTTTGTCATCACTATATACTCTGCCTTTGATGTAGACAAAGCCCCTTCATCTACAAAGTAGACTTCTAACTGATTGAAGCAGTCTTTAAAGTGAACAAATAGCCAGTTGTAGATCGTCACTTATGCAAGTCACCTGCATAGTCAGAATCACAATATCCAACTACTCATAGACCAAGTGTGATTCATCCCACTTAATGCTAAGCCAACACCTACCATATTTTGTATACACCGTAGAATGTATTTCACAGCTTGCCAATGAACCTTGCCCGAATCATACATGTACTTACTCACAACATTAACAACTTGTGAAATATCTGGTCTTGTTCTCACCATTGTATACATCAAATGTCTAATTGCATTAGCATACGAGACTTTTGCCATGTATTCTCTCTCTTCATCTGTTGTTAGAGATAACCTGCTACTATGTTTTAAATGAGTAGTAAGTGGGATACTTAAGGTTTTGAATCTTCATGCATACCAAAACATTGTAGTACCTTATTCAAATATTGCTTCTATATCAGCCAAAGCTTGCCTCCCTCTGTATCCCTGCTTATCTCCATGCCAAGAATCTTCTTAGCTTTTCCCAAATCCTTCATCTTGAACTCTTTACTCAATAGTGCCTTCAACTTATCAATCTCAACTTGACTCTTAGCTACTATCAGCATATCATTAACATACGAGAGTAGGTAGATGTAAGAACTATCTTAATGTCTGTGCAAATACACAATGATCGTATTTGCATTTTACATACTTCTGACCTTTCATAACTTGTCAAATCAATTGTACCACTGCCTTGGAGATTGTTTCAGTCTGTACAATGATTTGTTTAGTTTACAAACCTAATTTTCTTTACCAGTAACCTTATATCCATCTGGCTGGGTCATATAGATTTCCTCCTCCAAGTCACCATGTAAGAATGCAGTCTTCATATCAAGTTGTGCTAACTCCAAATTCAATTCCACTACCAAGGCCAACAAATTTTTAATGGAGGAATGTTTAACAATTGAAAAAATTACCTTCTTATAATCAATCTCCTTCTTATGAGCGTAGCTTTAGTCACCAATCTTTCCTTGTAGCGATCATTATCTTTTTTAGGAAATCCATCTTTCCTTGCAAACACCCATTTGCATCCAATTTTCTTCATGCCCTTTGCTAGTTTTGTCAGCTTCTACGTCTTATTCTTCTGAAGTGATTGTATTTCTTCTTCTATTACACCTTTCCATCTGCCACTTTATGTGCTCCGAATGGCTTCTAGAAAGATGGATGGAACATCATCAACAACTGGAACTGTATAAGCCACCATGTCAGTAAAACAAGTAGGTTTATGTGTTTTTCATCTTGTCCTTCCAACGACAATTGACTCTGATTGCTGTGGAGGCTCTTGCATCTAAACTTCTTCTTCATCAGACTCTTTTTCTACCATGTGAGAGTCACTAGTCTTGCTTTTTGCTTGGATCGCCACTCTCTGTTCAAACTCCACCTATTTTTGCTTTAGAGTACTATTAGCTCGTTCTAGATTTTCCTTATTCAACATGGTATATTTATCAAAGGTAACATCTCTGCTGATAATTGTCATCTTCGCCTCTAGACACCATAAATGATATCCCTTCACTCCAATATTGAAGCCCATAAATAGAGCTTTCATTACTTATGGATCTAATTTTGATTCTTTTACATGATAATATGCAATATAACAAAAAACATGCAAAGAATCATAATCTGTTGCAAGTTTCCCAGACCATACCTCTAAAGGAGTCTTGCAACCTATAGCAGATGATGACAAGTGATTGATGAGATATTGAGTGTACGTCACAGCTTTAGCCCAAAATTTTTTTCCTAACCCAGCATTAGATAGAATACAATGAACTTTCTTCAATAGTTTCTTGTTCATATGTTTTGACACCTCATTCTGTTGCAGTTTTTTTCTAATTGTGAGGTGTCAAACTATGGCACAGTCTTGGCATATCTTTAAGAAAGGATCGCTCTTATATTCTCTATCATTGTTTGTTCGGAGAAGTTTGATCTTTCGTCCCGTCTGGCTTTCTATTTAAGGAAAATTCCAAGCACTTCATCTCTGTTCATCATAGTAAACACCCATACTCTTCTAAAAAAATCATCAAGAAAGGTAACAAAATAATTCTTACATCCGAGTGACAGAGTCTTGGCAGGTCCCTACATATCTAAGTGCACATAATCCAAAATATCCTTGATATTATGGATAGCAGTACCAAATTTCACTCTCGTTGTTTTCTCAGAACACAATGATCACAAAATTCTAATTTACGATTCTTCGTACCTCTCAACAATCTTTGCTTGGCAAGATTTTACAAGGATTTTTCACCAGCATGTTCCAACTGCATATGCCTTAGCTTTGTTACCTCTGTATCCTTCTTGCTACTTGATAGTAATATATATTGTTCTTTCTTATGCCTTTCAACAGAACTAGTGCTCTCGAATTTGCTTTAAGAACTCCATCTCATATCATCACAACTAGGCCTTGTTATTCCAAAGCTCCCACTAAAGAGATATTTGTTTTTGCATCACTTTTGTACACTGCAACAATTGCTTTTTGTGGAGCCTTCCATTTCTTCTTCAACTTTAGATAGTCTTTCTTCCAATGTCCTTTCTCATAATAGAAAACACATTCATCTTTGGCAACTCGACTTTTTGATTTAGATCTTCCTCTTCTTCACTTTGATTGGCTTTGCTGAGGATCTCTTTCCATCAATGCTTCATCTGTTGCAGCTGCTTTGTTTTCAGTTTATCCTGCTTTCTCAATTCTTGGCTATACTAGGCAGAACATACAACATCTAAAGATACATTCTCCTTCCCATGGAGTAAATAGTCTCTAAGTATTCAAATTCATGGGAAAGGGATGATAACAACATGAAAGACAAATCCCTATCCTCAAATTTTACACTTAGTCTGCTACTAAATGATTAAATATAGTATTGTGTTCATTCATAGCAGTACCTGGTCATTTATCAAATTGAACGACCACTCTTTTTTAGAAACTTGTGCTCCAATGCCTTCCGCAATTTGTGTGCAAAAGTCTTATTCTTAAAAGCATACTTTTTCTCTTTGGACAGGCATGACTGAATTGTTCTGCATGCCAACCGATTCATAACATTCCAATCCTAATCTTCAACATCTTTTAGTTTCTTTTCCGCAATGGCAATGTCAAGAACCTGTTGGAAAAATGAGTCCAAGACTTCCCCATGCCACATACAGAAATGGCCAGTAGTGTCAAATAATTCCACCACCAATTACAAACTTGACAACGGAATCCTCGACCATGATGTTAAGAAAATTGATGTCCTTGGTACTACATTTGTAGTAGATGCTATTACAGAACTAAAATATAGTATTCAATATTAAAAAAAAACAAACAAGCCAAGGACGAATCTTTGGCTCTGATATCACTTGTTGGGAATTATGGGGAATAATTCCTTCTAAAGCAAAATTTTAGTGAATTGAAAAATACAAAACACTATAAATATACCCGACAAATAATATTGAATATTGTATATGAAAATAAAAAATAGCAATAAATAAATGCGGAATAAAAGGAGATAAGGAAAGAACACACCTAGAAAAATTTGATAACGGAGTTCGGCAAACATATACCCAGTCTCCGAACACCACTCAAACAACTTGCTTATATTTATTGTTGGATAAGGCGTTCGCTTCCGAATGCAATAATGCAAGTGGCAGACTATAATTTGATAAAACAAGAGGGTCATTCTTTGGATGCAAAGACAGTGTATTTCGTCCCTTATGGAGTTAGCATTGGAGTGCACTGCAGAATTGCCTGATTCAAGAATCAACATCAAAGACGTTCTTTCGAGGCTTCAAAAGATTAGACTCCAGTTTGTCACAAGCAACAAATATTAAAACCAAATGTAAGGAGTGAGGTTCAGTTGTATTTTAGCTTTTGAGCCACCTTTCAGATTTCTTCTATTAGACTACTAATCTCTTAAATCTAGGATTTTCTTTGTTTTGTAGACTAAACGGACTTGAATTAGTCAAAACAACCTCTCTCTGTTCCAAGGATTCTTCTGCTCTGTTTTGGCTCCAAGGATTCTTAAAATGAGTTCTATTCACACTTTCAGGATACATTTTCTTGTACATGATATAAAAGAAGCCGAGTTCATTTCTAAGCACTAGAAACTTTCCAACCCAAAATGCCTTTTTATCGAAATTTCATTTTCTTTTAATTTGTTCAAATGCTTTGATAAGCTATACAGAAATTTTCAAAGTCTTGGAAGGAAGCATTCCCGAGGGAATTGGTGATCTTCATTCCTTGACCTTTCTAGGGCTGGAACATAATAAGCTTTCAGGTCTTATACCAGCGAGTCTCTTTAATATCTCATCTCTGGAAGTCATTGCCTTAACCAACAATAGTTTGTCTGGTAAACTTCGACTGGATATTTGTTACAATCTTCCAAAACTTGAAGAGCTTTATCTGTCTCATAACAACCTAGCTGGCCTAATCCCTCCAAGTTTGCAGAAGTGTTCACGGCTTGTGTATCTTTCAATGCACGACAACAAATTCAGGGGAGTCATACCGAGAGAGGTCGGGAACTTGACTATGCTACAAGAATTATTTCTCGAGCATAACTACTTGGAATGTATGATTCCAGCTTTTCAATCTAAAAAACTTTTCAAGGTTAAATAATGTAAAATCACTTCCTATATATGTATGCTATTGATTTCCCCACTTACCCTGGTCTCTATTAACTACGTGATTGGATTCTTATTAGAACGCTATGAAAAGACTTAAAGATTTACACAAATTCTTTATGTGCAGGTTCAATACCGATAGAGATTGGTAATCTTCCGAGACTGGAAGTGTTAGAATTGCATTACAATAGATTAAATGGTTCTATTCTTGCAACTATTTTTAACATGTCAACACTACGACAGTTTGCATTAGACGGTAATAGACTCTCATGTATTCTACCTCCCACTTTAGGACAAGGGTTGCCAAATCTTGAACAATTTTTCATTCCAATCAATAACTTCTATGGAAATATCCCATATTCTATCTCAAATTGTTCAAAGCTTTGTCGATTAGAATTGTCTCAAAACAGTTTCTCAGGCCCAATACCGAATTCGGTTGGAAGTTTAGATTCCCTTAGACTTCTTAACTTGGAGGTGAACAACTTTACCGTTGAACCTTCATCTTCAGAATTGAACTTCCTCACTGCTTTAACAAGTTGTATTCATTTAGAAATTCTTCTAATCAATGTGAATCCATTGACTGGAGTTTTGCCATCTTCCGTTGGTAACTTCTCTGCCTCACTCCATATTTTTTATGCCAGTTCATGTAATAATGAGGCAATATTCCGGAAGAAACTGGTAATCTTAGCGGACTTACATATCTAGGCTTATCTCAGAATGAGTTATCTGGAGTCATTCCAAGAACATCTGCAGTTTTACACAGCCTTCAACAGTTGTATTTAGCAAACAATAGGATAAGAGGGTCTCTTCCAAGTATTATCTGCAATTTGAAAAACCTCGGTGCAATAAACTTGAGTGGGAACCAAATTTCAGGAGCTCTACCAACCTGCATTGGAAACATTACTACTTTGAGGAACGTTTTCCTTGATTCCAACAATTTCAATTCTATTTTACCATCAAGTTTGTGGTTGCTGAAAGACCTTTTGGAGTTAAATCTTCCTCCTAAAATTGAAGATCTTAAGGTCATAACCCAGATTGATTTGTCAATCAACAATTTCTCGGGAAATATCCCTTTGGTTGACGGTCTACAAAGCTTGATTGAGCTTTCCTTGTCTCACAATGAGCTAGAAGGGCCAATTCCACATTCATTAGGCAGAGTGCTGAACTTAGAGATTTTGAACTTGTCTTTGTTAAAATTGCCTTAGAATTTAAAGATTCACACTACAAGTCTATATTGGTTGGCCACATTTTTTTCATGGTTTATCCTAGTTTTTGGAAGGCTAAGGAAATTCAATGTTGTTTGGTTACGTTTGGTGACCTAACTTGGACTAAGATGACACAATGTTGGTTGGTTATGTTTGGTGACCTAACTTGGACTAAGATGGCACAATATTGGTTGGCTATGTTTGGTGATCTAACTTAACACATTTTTCAACAATGGTAGGAAGACTTGAAGTTTGTTCACATGGTGATACATCTCTATATAAGGCAATCTTGCTTGGAGCAAAGAAAATCATCCAAAAGAGAGGAATTCATCCAAGAGAGAAATCCTCTCAAACTATCCTCTCTCTTCATATACTACCTCTTCATATATATACACACTCTTGTCATTTTTATTGAGTGTAGTGAGGTGTAATCTTGAGCGTATGTTTTCTGTAGGGTGTAAAATCACTTGTATCTTCTCCATATTTTTCATAGTGCATTTACTCCTCTCTCGCCCCGTGGTTTTCCCCTCTACATTGGAGGGTTTTCATGTAAATCTTGTGTCTCTTTCATTTATTCTTTTGCTTCTCATTTTATCATCAACTACCCAAACTAAATATTTATCCATTATCACGCTAAATTCCGCAACAAACTGGTATCAGAGCTTTGTAATATTTATTTGGGTTTCACAACATAGCTTCTGTCATGAAATTTGATGTTGATAAATTTGATGAAAAAATTAGTTTTGGCATTTGGCGAGTTCAGATATGGCCATTCTCACCCAGCATCGATTGAGAAAGGTGCTTGCAGGAAAGGAGAAAAAGCCGAACACCATGTCGGATGAAGATTGGGAAGAGTTGGATGAAAAAGCCTTGTCAGCAATCCAACTTTGTTTATCCAAAGAAGTTTTGTGATAGGTTATCAAGGAGGATACATCTGCAGGTATATGGCTTAAGTTGGAGTCATTGTATATGACGAAGAGTCTTGCCAACAAGATTCGTCTCAAGGAGCGCCTCTTTACCATTAAGATGGTCGAAGGTACACCCATTCAAACTCACCTTGATGAGTTTATTTCTATCGTAGTTGTTTTGAAAATTTGGATGTTTCAATAAGTGATGAAGATAAAGCTATTTTGTTAGTTTACTCACTCCCCCGGTCATACCGTAACTTTAAGGATATTTTATTATACGGTAGTAATGAGACTCTAACATTTGATGATGTCAAGCAAAATCTCTTGTCCAAAGAAAAATATGACTATGAGAATAATTCTAAGGATGAAGCTGAAGGGTTAATTGTTAGAGGGAGAACTATGGATCGCGGTAGTAGCAGTAAGAGCAAGTCCAGATCAAAGTCTAGAGGCCGAGAAAATAAGAAATTTTGTCGCTATTGCAAGAAAAAGGGACATGCAATTTTAGAATGCTTTAAGTTGAAGAATAAGCAGCAAAGGGGTGAAAACAATAATCAAAAGAAATTAGATAATTCAGCTAAAGTAAGTATTGCTCAAAAAGAGTTTGAAAGTAAAGTTTTTTCAATTACTGATTTTGGAACTAGATCTAAAACGGAGTGGATTCTAGATTCTGGTTGTTCCTATCACATGTATCCTCATAAAGATTGGTTTACTACTTATGAATCAATTGATTGTGGTGTTGTCTTAATGGGGAATAATGTTCAGTGTAAAGCTGTTGGAAAATTAACAATTAGAATTAAAATGCATGATGACATGATTAGAACTTTAACCGGTGTTAGACATGTTCCTGATTTGAAACGGAACCTTATCTCTGTTGGCACCCTGGAGTCCCATAGGTGTAAATATACAACTGAAGGTGGAGTTCTAAAGGTCTCTAAAGGTGCTCTTATTTTAATGAATGCTAACAGATTTGGGAATTTGTATGTGTTGCAAGGATCTACTGTTACAGGTTCCGCAGCTGTATCATCATCTATGTCAGATTCAGATGTCACAAACTTATGGCATATGCATCTTGGCCATATGAGTGAAAAAGGAATGATATCCTGAGCAAGAGAGGTCTTTTGTGTGGTCAGAATACCGGTAAGTTGGAGTTCTGTGAACATTGCATTCTCAGTAAACATAAAAGATTAAGTTTTGGTACCGAAATTCATAGAACCAAAGGTACTCTTGACTATATTCATTCAGATCTATGGGGACTCTCACGTGTTCCTTCAAAAGGAGGACATCGTTACATGCTGACCATTATTGATGATTTTTCTCGTAAAGTCTGGGTTTATTTTTTAAAGCACAAAGATGAAGTTTTTTCCACTTTTAAGAAATGGAAGATTTTGATAGAAAACTAGACAGGGAAGAAAATCAAGCGACTCAGGACCGATAATGGTCTAGAATTTTGTGGAGGTGATTTCAACACGTTCTGCGAAAATGAAGGAATTATGAGACACCACACAGTTGTCGGTACGCCTCAACAAAATGGCATTGCAGAACGGATGAACAGAACATTGATGGAGAGAGTTCATTGTATGCTCTCTAATGCTACCTTGCCTAAAGAATTTTGGACTGAAGATGCATCTACCGCATGTTATTTGGTGAATCGTTTCCCACACACATCACTCGACTTCAAGATTCCAAAAGAAGTTTGGTCAGGTAATCCTGTTGATTATTCAAATTTGAAAATTTTTGGATGTCCTGCATATGCACATGTAAATCAGGGAAAATTAGAGCCTAGAGCTCGAAAATGCATATTTATTGGTTATGCATCTGGTGTGAAAGGATATCGCTTATGGTGTTCGGAACTTAAGAAAGTAATTATTAGTAGGGATGTTACTTTCAATGAAAATGTGCTAATTCTCCCTGGAAAAGAAACTGTTAGTTCTTCCAACACAGGTGATTCAGAGAATACCGACGAGAAGGTGGAACTTGAGTTTGAAATACCGACTTCTAGCGAAGAAATATTTCCTCATCTCCGATCACATCAGAGGTTTATGATTCCACTGAACCAGATCGTCGTGAAATCTATTCTATTGCCAAAGATAGACCCAGAAGAGAAATCAAACGGCCTGAAAGATATAATGGAGGGAATTTGGTTGCTTATGCTCTTGCAGTTGCAGAGGATACAGTTGAAGGTGGAGAACCTCACACATACTCTGAGGCAATCTCATGTTCTAATTCTTTTGAGTGGCAGGTTGCGATGCAAGAAGAAATTGAATCTCTATACAAGAATGATACTTGGCAGTTGGTGAAATTGCCAAAAGGTCAAAGAATTGTAGGTTGTAAATTGGTCTATAAGAAGAAAGAAGGAAACCTTGGAGTTGAAGATGCAAGATATAAAGCACGTTTAGTTGCTAAAGGCTACACTCAAAAACATGGTGTAGACTTTAATGAAGTGTTTTCTCCTGTTGTTCGTCACACTTCTATACGTGTACTTCTTGCCCTTGTTGCCTTGCAGGATCTTGAATTAGAATAACTTGATGTCAAGACTGCTTTCTTACATGGAGAGCTCAAGGAGCAGATTTATATGCAACAACCAGAAGGATTTATTGTTCCAGGAAAAGAAGACTACGTTTGTCACTTGAAGAAGTCTCTTTATGGATTAAAACAGTCCCCGAGACAATGGTACAAAAGGTTTGATTCCTATATGGTTGAAAATTGGTATTGTCATAGTCAGTATGATAATTGTGTTTATCACAATAAGTTTTCAGATCGAGCTTTTGTCGACTTATTGTTATATGTTGATGACATGCTAATTGCTGCTCGTGATAAGTCATTAATCAAAGAATTGAAAGATCAATTGAGCAGTGAATTTGAGATGAAAGATCTTGGTGCTGCAAAGAAAATTTTTGGTATGGAGATTCATAGAGACCGATCAGCTAGAAAATTATATTTATCTCAAAGAAATTACATTGAGAAAGTTCTTGAGAGATTCAACATGAATAACTCAAAACCTGTGAGTACTCCTCTTGCAACTCATTTTAAATTATCATCTAATTTTTGCCCTCAGTCTAAAGAAGAGAAAGAGCAAATGTTATATGTCTCTTATTATAGTGCAGTTGGTAGTCTTATGTATGCTATGGTTTAACCCAAGATGTTGTTACTTTATTTTGTGATAGTCAAAGTGATATTCATTTAACGAAAAATCAGATGTACCATGAAATGACCAAGCACATTGATGTGAGGCAGTATTTTATTCGAGATGTTGTGGCAGATGGGAAGATCATCGCGAAGAAAATTGCTACAGCTCATCATCCTACGGATATGCTCACAAAATCAGTTCCAAATCTCAATGTTGTTTGGCTACGTTTGGTGACTTAACTTGGACTAAGATGACACAATGTTGGTTGGTTGTGTTTGGTGACCTAACTTGGACTAAGATGGCACAATATTAGTTGACTATGTTTGGTGAGCTAACTTAACACATTTTTTAACAATGGTAGGAAGACTTGACGTTTGTTCACATGGTGATACATCTCTATATAAGGCAATCTTGCTTGGAGCAAAGGAAATCATCCAAAAGAGAGGAATTCATCCAAGAGAGAAATCCTCTCAAACTATCCTCTCTCTTCATATACTACCTCTTCATATATATACACACTCTTGTCCAAGCTAAATATTTATCCATTTCCTTGCTAAATTCCGTAACAGTCTTTTAATAGGCTAACCGGAGTAATTCCTCAGTCGCTGGAGGCTCTCTTATATCTCAAGAAATTCAATGTTTCCTTCAATCAGTTAAGTGGAGAAATTCCTAGGAAAGACTGACCTGTGAAGTTTAGGAAAGGTCCTTTCCTAAACTTCACAGGTCAGTCTTTCATGTTCAACGGTGCACTTTGCGGTGGCTCTCAATTTAATGTTCCACCATGCCGGACCTTTTCTCCCCACAGAAGAAAAAGATTACTTGTGATTGTTTATGTGCTTTTGGGGATTTCATTACTAATTCTTCTAGCAGTTATTGGAATTGTGTTGACAAAGAGACATAAAAGAAAGCAAACAACACCGGAATCAGGTCCCCCAGCCGCATTAGAACATGAAAGAATTTCATATCATGAACTTTGAAGAGCAACCAGCAATCTGCTTGGCAAGGGAAGCCATGGCTTTGTTTACGAAGGCATATTGAATAATGGTACCCGTGCAGCCGTCAAGGTATTCGATTTGAATGTGGCCGGAGCTTTGAAGAGTTTCGATAGAGAATGCGATGTGCTACGCAATCTTCGACATAGAAATCTAGCCAAAGTCATCACTAGTTGCTCCACCCCAGACTGTAAAGGATTAGTACTGGAATACATGCCTAATGGGAGCCTGGAGAAATGGTTATACTCTCACAATTATTTCCTAGACATTTTACAAAGGCTAGATATAATAATAGATGTAGCAGTTGCCATAGATTATCTCCATAATGGATACTCTGTGTCGATGGTGCATTGTGATTTGAAGCCTAGCAATGTCTTGCTCGACGAAGATATGACAGCACATGTCAGTGATTTAGGAATTGCCAAAATATTAGGACCAGAAGAAAGCATTACACAAACCAAGACCCTCGCCACAATGGGATACATTGCACCAGGTAAACTCAATATTTCTCCTTTTACCTTTTCCTTTTTGACATCATTTTGTATTCTGCTTGTCAAACTTTACTTCTTCCCAAATACATAGTTCAGCAAATCATTTTCTAATTTTATGTCGGAGTATGGACAACAAGGACTTGTTTCTACAAAGTGTGACATTTATAGTTTGGGAATCATTTTAATGGAAATTTTCACAAGAATGAAACCTAGTGATGACATATTCTCTGGAGATACGTTCCTTAGGAACTGGATAAAGTGTTCGCTTCCGAAGGCAATCATACAGGTGGCAGACTGTAATTTGATAAAACCAGAGGATCACTCTTTGGATGCAAAGACACAATGTATTTCATCCCTTATGGAGCTAGCATTGGAGTGCACTGCAGAATTGCCTGATTCAAGAATCAACATCAAAGATGTTCTTTCGAGGCTTCAAAAGATTAGATTTCAGTTCGTCACCAGCAACAACTATTAGAACCAAATGTAAGGAGTGAGGTTCAGTTGCATTTTACCTTTTGAGCCACCTTTCAGATTTCTTCTACTAGATTACCTATCTCTTAAATCTTGGATTGTCTTTGTTCAATAGACTAAATGGAATTAATCAAAACACTTCTCCTTGTTCCAGATTTTGTTACAGATTTGCTCACTAAGACATTACTGACTGCAACTTCTAAAAAGATTATCTATAAGATTAGTATGATCTATAATTCCATATTCGATTCAATTTTTCACAATAAATTTGTAAAATTAAAGTTTTAAATTAGCATCTGATTGAAAAATCAAATAAATGTCTAATCTGGTTTTCGCTTATGGTCGGGGCCCTTTGCAAGGGCAAAGCTCCCATCCAGTCTACTACAACACGGGGTGAAGCTTCGAACAAAATTTTTTTTTTTTGGTTTTATATACCATATTTTAAACTCAAGATATTCTAACCGAGTTTTTTCTATAAACAAAATTTCAAGTGTTGAGTGGTGTCCCAAATTTTGGGAACCAACTCCCTCTTTTATGCCTAATATTCTTCCATCTTTTACTCCCTAAAATACTCAACATGTTTCCTCATTTTATGCCTAATATTCCTCCATCTTTTACTCCCTAAAATACTCCACATGTTTCCTCATTTTATGCCTTATATTCCTCCATCTTTTACTCCATAAAATGCTCAACATGTTTCCTCATTTTTTGCCACAAATTAGGGAAAGTAAAATGGACTTCATCATTGTGTTTTGCAAGACCTCTTTGTGTGGCTATAAAAGGAGGTCTTCTAATTGAGTTCAATACACCAATTCTCTCCAAATTCTCTCCCTAAAGGCTGAAATTTTTCCTCCACATATATTCACTATATCATCAAATTATAGTTTGAGTTTATGAGATTTATTTCTCTCATATAAGTCTTCGTTGATAATTGTTGTTGAAGACTTTTTCTCTTGTACTTACCCAATTATTATAGTGGATATTTTTGGCTCGCCGTAGGCAGTGGATTTTCTCCCGTATTGGGTTTCCCACTTAAAAATCCTGTGTCTCCTTTATTTTTTCTTGCTCTCCTTATTTTCTTTCTCAATATCTATTCTTTTGTGCTTCCGCTACGCATTGATATCATAACAAGTGGTATCAGAGCCTAGTCACCAAATATGTCCACCGTCACCAAATTTGATATTGAGAAATTTGATGGAAAAATCAGTTTCAGTATATGGCAGATTCAGATGAGAGCAGTCCTCATTCAAAATGGTTTAAAGAAGGCACTTGTTGGAATTTTCGAGAAGCCTGCGGGTATGACAGATGAAAAATGGGAAGAGTTAGATGAGAAGGCACATTCGGCTATTCAGTTGTGTTTGTCCAAGGAGATTTTGCGCGAGGTCAATAAAGAAAAAACTGCAGCAGGGCTATGGACCAAACTTGAATCCCTGTACATGACCAAAAGTCTTGCCAACAAGCTTAGACTCAAGGAGCGCCTCTACACTTTGCGTATGGCTGAAGGTACCGCTATACAATCTCATCTTAATGAATTTAATTCTATCTTGATTGATCTTGAGAATTTGGATGTCAATATTGAAGATGAAGATAAAGCTGTACTGCTAGTTGTTTCTTTGCCGCCCTCTTATAAGCACTTCAAAGAAATTATGCTTTATGGAAATAATGATACTCTGTCATTTGAAGATGTTAAATCTAATCTATTGTCTAAGGAGAAATTTGATCATGAGGTACGGTCTGATGATAGAGGTGAAGGCTTGAATGTTAGAAGTAGATCTATCGATAGGAGTAATTTATCCAAGAAAAATCGTAGATCTAAGTCTCGGGACCGTAATTCTAAATCCTGTCGTTATTGCAAGAAGAGCGGACATGAAATTTCAGAATGTTATAAATTGAAAAATAAGAATGAGAGAGAGGAGAAAAAGAATAAACCTGCTCAAAATAAAGCTGAAGCTGATGTAATTGAAGCAGATTCTGATGGTGATGTTTTGTTGGCTACTACTTCTGATAAACGTAGCTCTTTAGAATGGGTTTTAGATTCTGGCTGTACTTTTCATATGTGTCCCCACAAAAATTGGTTTACTTCATATGAGAAGGTTGATTCTGGTGTGGTTCTTATGGGAAATGATTCACACTGTGTTGTTGCTGGAATTGGTACCATTCAGATTAAGGCTCATGATGGCACTATCAGAACTCTGACTAAGGTACGCCATATTCCTGATTTGAAGCGTAATTTGATTTCTTTAGGCACCCTGGAGTCACTAGGGTGCAAGTATTCAGCTGAAGGTGGAGTTCTGAAAATTTCTAGAGGTTCCTTAGTATTGTTGAAAGGAAAAAGAATTGGTAATCTCTATATTTTGCAGGGTTCAACTGTGATAGGTTCTGTTGCTATCTCTACTTCTCTTTCTGATGATGATCTTACTCAGCTATGGCACATGCGTTTAGGACATATGAGTGAGAAAGGCATGAACATTCTGAATAAAAGAGGTCTTCTTGGTAAGCAAGGTGTTGGTAAGTTAACTTTCTGTGAACATTGTGTAGTTGGAAAACAAAAGAGAGTTAGCTTCTCCACTGCAACACATCGCACACAAGGGATTCTTGATTACATCCATTCGGATCTTTGGGGACCTTCAAAATTTTCTTCACAAGGCGGCAAGAGGTACATGATAACATTTATTGATGATTTCTCTCGTAAGGTTTGGGTTTATTTCCTGAGGCATAAAAATGAAGCTTTCTCTAAATTCAAGAAATTCAAAGTTTTGGTCGAAAATCAAACTGGTAGGAAGATTAAGAAACTCAGGACTGATAATGGTTTGGAGTTTTGCAATTCTGAATTCAATGAGTTTTGTGAGAATCATGGCATTGCTAGACACAGAACATTAGTAGGAAAACCTCAACAGAATGGAGTTGCAGAACGCATTAATAGGACCCTTTTAGAGAGAGCTCGTTGTATGTTATCTAATGGTGGTTTATGGAGTCGTAGAGATTTTTGGGCTGAAGCTGTATCCACTGCTTGTTACCTGGTAAATCGTTCACCTCATTCATCCATTGATTTTAAAATTCCAGAGGAGGTTTGGTCAGGTAATCCTATTGAATATTCTCATCTCAGAATTTTTTGTTCTCCTGTTTTTGCACATATAAATGATGGAAAGTTGGCACCTAGAGCAGTTCAATGCATTTTCTTGGGTTATTCATCTGAGTCGAAAGGCTATCGGTTGTGGTGTCCTGAATTTAAGAAATTGATTTTAAGTAGGGATGTCACATTTAATGAGAATGCCTTGTTATCTCCTAGAAAAGATACTGCTATTTCTTCTCTTGATACATGCGATCATCAAAGTGCCAATGAGAAGGTGGAGTTAGAGGTGTCTACTCAAAAAGGAAGGAGTGAACCGATTTTTACTGGAGAGTCTGAACAGAATGAATCAATACCCTCTAGTTCATCTGAGCCTATGCAGTCTTCAAATGATCATAATATAGCACGTGACAGACCAAGGAGAAATATCAAAAGGCATGCAAGGTATGCTGATAATGATGATGATAATCTCATTGCATATGCTCTTTCTGTTGCACAGGATACACCTGAAGGAATTGATCCTTCTAATTACTCTGAAACTATATCCAGTTTTAATTCATCCCAGTGGCTTTTAGCAATGCAAGAAGAAATTGAAAGCCTACATAAGAATGGGACATGGGAGTTATGTGATTTGCCCAAAGGACGTCGAGCTTTGAGTTGTAAGTGGATCTACAAACAGAAAGAAGGTATACCCGGGGTTGAAAATGCCAGATGGAAAGCTCGCCTAGTAGTTCGTGGTTTTGATCAAAAGGAAGGTATTGACTTTAATTAAATTTTTTCTCCTGTTGTACGTCATACCTCTATTCGAGTGCTACTCGCTCTTGTTGCTTTATATGATTTGGAATTGGAGCAACTTGATGTCAAAACTGCCTTTCTACATGGCGAGTTGGAAGAAGAAATTTACATGAAACAACCAGAGGGATTTGTTGTGCCAGGTAAAGAACAATCAGTTTGCCGTTTGAAAAGATCATTGTATGGTTTGAAACAAGCTCCGAGACAATGGTATAAGCGTTTTGATGCTTTCATGATTGGGCAAGGATTCACAAGGAGTCAACATGATAATTGTGTGTATTTTATGCAGTGTTCTAATGGATCATTCATTTATTTACTGCTTTATGTAGATGATATGCTTATTGCCTCGAAAGACAAGTCTTTGATTGATAGGTTGAAGTCTCAACTTAAATCTGAATTCGAGATGAAAGACCTTGGTGCTGCGAAGAAGATACTTGGTATGGAGATTCGCAGAGACTAACGAGATGGCAAACTCTACTTGTCTCAAAAGAATTACATTGAAAAGATTCTTGAAAAATTCAATATGAAAAATTGTAAGCATGTCTCTACTCCTTTTGCTGCACACTTTAAGTTATCTGCTGATCTTTGTCCAAAATCAAAGGAAGATATTGAGTATATGTCCAAGGTTCCCTATTCTAGTGCAGTTGGAAGTCTCATGTATGCTATGGTTTGTACTAGACCTGATCTTGCTTATGCAGTTAGTATGGTGAGTCGTTACATGCACAATCCAGGGAAACATCATTGGCATGCAGTGAAGTGGATTTTTCGTTACTTGAAGGGCACGACCAATCTTGGTTTGGTTTTTGACAAAAATAGAGTTGCTTCAAGTAATGTCAGCGGCTTTGTTGATTCTGATTATGGTGGTGATCTTGATCGACGTAGATCTCTTTCAGGCTACATCTTCACTTTATGTTGCGGTGCTATTAGTTGGAAAGCAACTCTGCAATCCATTGTTGCATTGTCCACAACAGAGGCTGAGTTTGTTTCAGCTACAGAAGGTGTTAAAGAGGCTATTTGGTTGCGTGGTCTTGTTCTTGAGCTTGGTATTCCATATGGTGCTACAATGGTATTTTCAGATAGTCAGAGTGCTATTCACCTTGCCAAAAATGATACATATCACTTCAAGACCAAGCACATTGATATACGCTATCACTTTATTAGAGATGTTATTGACAAAGGAACTATCATTATTAAAAAGATTCATACGTCGGAAAATCCTGCAGACATGCTTACAAAGCCATTAGCTGTTACTAAGTTCGAGCACTGCTTGGAATTAGTTGGCATCATTAATGCCTAATCGCCCTTTGGGGTGCCTACGGTGAACTTCAAAATTTGAGCCAAGGTGGAGATTGTTGAGTGGTGTCCCAAATTTTGGGAACCAACTCCCTCTTTTATGCCTAATATTCTTCCATCTCTTTACTCCCTAAAATACTCAACATGTTTCCTCATTTTATGCCTAATAATCCTCCATCTTTTACTCCCTAAAATACTCCACATGTTTCCTCATTTTATGCCTTATATTCCTCCATCTTTTACTCCATAAAATGCTCAACATGTTTTCTCATTTTTTGCCACAAATTAGGGAAAGTAAAATGGACTTCATCATTGTGTTTTACAAGACCTCTTTGTGTGGCTATAAAAGGAGGTCTTCTAATTGAGTTCAATACACCAATTCTCTCCAAATTCTCTCCCCAAAGGCTGAAATTTTTCCTCCACATATATTCACTATATCATCAAATTATAGGGTTGAGTTTATGAGATTTATTTCTCTCTTATAAGTCTTCGTTGATAATTGTTGTTGAAGACTTTTTCTCTTGTACTTACCCAATTATTATAGTGGATATTTTTGGCTCGCCGTAGGCAGTGGGTTTTCTCCCGTATTGGGTTTCCCACTTAAAAATCCTGTGTCTCCTTTATTTTTTCTTACTCTCCTTATTTTCTTTCTCAATATCTATTCTTTTGTGCTTCCGCTACGCATTGATATTATAACATCAAGCTTAACACCTTGTTTAAGGAACATCAAACTCCTCCTGCTTGTGCTAATTCTTATTGGTATAACATTTATCTTAATTATTAATGTTAATAAAAAAATTATGGAACTTTCATAAACAAAGTAGTTTGAAAAAATAATTCTGTTTCATCTAAAAGATGTTAGAGAAGTTCTAAAGTCCTTGAAACTCAAATCAAATTTTTTTTTCACAATTTTATGGTGAGCCTTATTCTATATGCCAGTATGCCACTCTTCATACAATGACTTGTCTTCACCTCAAATTTCAAAATGATTTTTCGTGCAACCCATCTGAAGAGAAGAAATCCTTTGGTTACTTTTCTAGGAAAGTGTTGGAACTTTAATCTGGAAAAGATTTTTATGCGGTTTTGGCGGAAATCCTTTGTTATACTCACCGTCAGCATTCGCACCTATTTCTTCTCTTCGAATGGGAAAAGAAGAAACACGAGGTGTAGAAGAGGCTCGTGCAAGAATTAAGGTGAGATTGAATAGTATTTTGTTTTGAAATTTTTTATTTTAAATTTTGAAAAAAAAAATTATAAAAAAAATAAAATTTAAAGTAAAAAATGTACATTAAATTTCGCAACGAAACTCAATTCAAATACATCCCTAATTAACTGATCTTAAGTCATTTTATATTATTTTTATTCGGCAAATGCTTTTAGAGGGGTTGGGCCATGCATTCCTATGTGCATAAAAGTCAAAACATTTGTGGCTCATTTTCACCTTGAGAAAATGATTATAATTATTCATAAACTCTTTTTATTTTGTTACTTTTGTCCAAAAAATTTTTAAAAATCTTTTTGTATGTATCAACGTTTTACGGGTTACTAAAACGGACAAATTGTTACAGAGAATCTGGTGTCTAAAGGCACGTGGCCTGCATGTGATCCTGATTATATTTCTCTACTCTACCAACGGTCTAACCCACCCCAGAAAGTGACAAACCTGACCCGACCAAAACTTGCTCCTTCAGCCACTTTCAATTAACCCATAGATATAATTTCCCCCAAATCCCAGAGCCAAACTTCAACGGAAAAAAACAACTTAAATCCTAAACTGACCCATTCATCAAATTTGCTATCTGGACTAAAGCATCCAACAAAGGGACGAAGAAGATGAAGATTTGACCGAGAGACAAAGACGATAAGAAACCGAGATATGGTGAGTCACTCTCTAATTCAAACGCATAAAACCGCTGCCTTTTCTTTAAATCATGCTTTGGATTTGCTGCTGCATGCTGAAATTCTTACTCTTGTGGCTTATTTTTGTGAACACACCTTGTGGTCTTGCTTTGTTTAATCACAATGCGCTTAAATTGATGTTCTTTGTCTGCCAACTAGTTGTGTTGTGGTTTCAAACTTTATATATAATATTGTCTTTAGATTCCTTTGCCTTTTTTTTACTCTTCAATGCTTCCAAATGAAGTCGTCCCAAATTGAACTATTTTTCTAACCTGTCCCTACTCTTATTTTGTTACATTAAACGCCCTTCTTTCAAGACTATTCACCCTTAAAGTATACCATGATGGCAAATTCCAAGAAAATGAGAACAAAGAGATGTATATAATGGTGTATGTAATATAGATAAGTTCACACTGAACGACTTGGATCTATTTTTGTAAGATATTGGGTCACAAGAGGATGATTGAATTCTTGTATTATGTGGGCAGGCGGTGGTGGAAATAAATACTTAAATAACAATATTGTCTGAAACCGAACTGTCAACTATGTGTGAATATGGGATTCCAAAGGGGGAAACAGAAATATTTGTTATGGAGTAACATGGTTTCATTCGGTTGTTGCCTTTTTACATAACATGGTTCTCATGCAAAAAGATGAAAAAAAAATTTAGATAAAAACAGCAAAACCAAAAAAAGTATGTGTAATTATAGTCATTTTCTCTCCACCTATTTCTCATCTTCTAGTGGGAAAAGAAGAAAAACGACGACTTGAAGATACTAGAGAAGAACCAGTTAGAGTGTCCGCGAATTTTTACCCTGTTGTCATATTTATGATAAAATATTTCCTCATTTGTCATTTAAGATTGGATAATATTTTGTTTTAAGATTTTCTACTTTAAGTTTCAAAAAGAAAAATTTTTTTGAGAAAAAAGTAAAATTTAATCTAAAAATTTGTATTGAGTTCTATAACAAAACACAATCCAAATACATATTTACAATAATCTTAATAAAAAAGTCACTGTGTAACTATTGATAATATAAATTACAAAGCCTTGAGATCATATTTAAAAAAAATATATTCTACAAAATGAGTATATTAAGGCTGTCTTTAAAAGATATTTATATACAAAGTATAAAATTATAAGATTGGAGATATAGAATAAATATTTTTCTATTTAATATTTTTTTATATAGACAAAAAAACATAAACCAGACAATGGTATCAAACTCAAAATCGAAATGCAGTTGCATCAATTGAAACCTCCATCATTAATCATTCTTCTCCAGCTACCCAAAGCTCCATTCAAAACTCTTCGTGGAGGGAAGAAAAGAAATTCGCACAAAATCCAAAAAAATGAACGTGTCCAAAGATGAAGAAGCCAAAGCATCAGAAAGGACAAGGAGAATACATCCTAAATGGGAAAAACTTGGGGTTGGATTGTTTTGAAAGAAATTTAATATAGACATTAATCAAAATATGTATCGCAGCGGAAAAAACTAAAATGCATACATTTAGCCAATATTGTTCAAGTAATTGCGTAAAGATAATACATTGATTTGTCCCGTCTTGATTTTTCCGTTTCTGTGTTGTTTTGTATGGGACTCTTATAGCCTATGTCTATCAACGTTAAAAACCCTTTTTAACTGATGGTGTTATACAGGCTTTATATAGGGTAGGCTAGGGACCCTTATATGATGGATACCAATTAAAGTTTCCTTCCATCAAGGAAACATCCAGATTATATTCCAAAATCATAATCAATCATGTCTTTATTAATATTTACCTGATTTACTTAGATAGGTGAAAAATATGATAACTACTTATAATATGTGGGTTACATTAAGGTCTTTTAATCAAGACCAATTTCTTACATTCTTCCACTTGGCCCACATGTTATAATCAGGTAAATGCCTTTATGAGTGATTGAAAAAACTCAAAGTATGGCCAATAAACTTTACAATTACTCTATTGTAATATGGTTATGTAACGGTTACTTAATCAGAAAATGTAATACAAGAATCATAGCGGTTATGTTCTTCTATTGAACACTCCCTTCCATGTATTACAATGTAAAACATCTTCTAATCAAGCCCCTAAACTTCATGAATGAACTTAATATAAGTCATTCAGGGTCCAACCTTATGGATCCAATATGGATCACAACTGGATACATTAACTTTATGTGCACAATCATGTGAGTAAAATTACTCAAATGTCTAGACAAATAATGTCAGTATTGCAATACATTTATGTGTTAATTGAGTAACCAGAATTGAATAACAAATCAACCGGCAACTTAAAATTTCAACTCTATAACTTTATACTCAATAACCACTTGCTGCAAATTGATAAAGAAACTTTATGTCGAGTTGTTTATTCAACTATCAAAATAAATTGTTCAAAATGAACAATATAGTTGAATAACATAAAATTGGCTAATAGCAAAATCGACGAACAATATGCCAAATTATATGTCTGTGATACCATCATAGCATCCTTGGATTTCCTTTTATTTCAATGTATTCTAACAAACAGATAATCATCTTAAATGTGACAAGCTTACATAATGAGCAGTATTTTATAAAACTTAATAAGAATATCATAATTTCGGTCACAAGAACATTGATAAAATGTTCTTTAAAATCCTTCATTAATCTCTATGCAAATAATACAAGAGATTATAATTAAGACCACCTTATATTGGTATTCAAAATATAAAACTACTCAAAAGTCACATACATCCTTTTGCCAAATTTTGTAAAATAAATATCAATATATGAGAGTAATAAACTTTATTTATTCCCACTGACCTTGAGGCATATAAATAAACAATGATGCACTTCAAACTGAAACGAAGAAACAACATCATAACTTTAGATATACTATTGGAGGAAAATAATTTCAGACATTTAGAGAGTTTCATTATCTTGCAAAATGAATTATCAAAATATATGAAAAACTTTATACATGCACATGTATACCTCTACATTATATATGATGCATGTCAAATCATAATTCATATCCATTAAAAGTAACTATATATCAAAATGAGTTACAATGTCATGAATACTCTAATAGAATCCTTCATTAAAACTTAAAGTAAGTTTTCATGATAATGGATGCCCTCTAAATAAAAATTTGAGAAATAAGTCTAACTTTACTACTCAACATTACTAGATAACAACATAATGACCTATATTAGTAGGCACTAATGGAGGTTAACTCTAGTAATTTGAACAAGATTTAGACTTGAACTCTAATCTCAAATAAAGCAATGCTTTATGGCATCAAAATAAAATATGGAGTCTAAATTATTCATGACTTATGAAAAATATAATTGAACCAATTTTATTCTAACAAAAAAAGTTAGAATATTAAAGGTATACGATGAGTAGAAGTGATTAAAACTCTAAATTCATAAATAACCTATAACTCCCATTGTTTTTAAAACTTTAATCAATGGAAGAAATAAAAAGAGTGCTCTTTATGTGGTTTTTTCAAAGAAATCCTCATTTTGAGTTTGAAAACTAGATGGAGAGTATAAAAGGACAATAAATTTAAACCCTTTGGAGTTAAGAACAATATCAAATAAACAACCACTTATTATCCTTATCCAATTTCATCGGTTAAGGGTTTTAAATTCCTTACCTCAATTGGAAACTTTCATATGTGTAGTCATTAGAGATGTGGTTTCCAAACATTCTTGTAAAGAAAACTCAAAAGAAACTTCATCTTATACACAAAAGTGGTTCTAAACCTTTTTCAAAGGTAGATGTAACTTAAATTACACTACGTTTGTTCCCACAATAATCAATTATAGTTCCATTTTCTAATCTCACAGCATACTTTATGGTGAAAATAAATAGAATATCACGAATTATTCCTTTCCATCTTTTATTTCTTCATTTCTCCTTATTTTCAAACCTTCTGAAGCATCAAGTACTTCAATTTTATCAAATAAGGATAAGAAATGCCTTATTGTGAATAATTATCAATAAATGAGATAAGACATCTCTTACTATTCATAAAAGAAATAAAATCATTTAAAAATACTTATGATTTCATGGAATTCAGAACTCATTTGATATTTTTAATAATCTTGATAGGTTTGCCTTACTTTATGCAATCCCAATAATTACTAAAGGATCAAAGAAATCCTGAACTTTAACGATTTCTTTTCTCATTTAGTAATCTTTATGGAGATATTTTACAACCTCCTATATAAATATGTCAAAAATAGATGAGCTCTAAATGATAACCTAATACTTTATGCCAATTACATTATTATGCAGGATTAAAACTAATGGATGAGTGAGTTTGACTTAAAATTTTGAAAAATATTTTCAAAATTCAAAATTGAAAACAGAGTTAAACAATTTAACTTTGAAATAAAATTTCAAAAAAAATAGTATCTCATAGAATATATTTTTCAAAAATAATATTTTAACATTGATTCTAAACTCCCACTCATCCAAATACATCCTACATGGATGCTTTTAAAAAAATAAATTTTATTTTCTTAAAATCCTGCACAAAATTGGCGAATGAATTACAAAATGACTTTTTTATGTTATCAAATTCTTTAAAATGGACTGCAAAATGAGATCATTTCCTTATGAGTCATTCAACAAATGAAGGTAAGTTTCTTTATAGCATTCCAAAATTGTTCGTATGAAATACCATTAAACCATATTGGTATTTTTTTAATTGGAATACTTTACCCATTTATAAATATTTTCTTTTTATCATAAGATACGAATAATACTTTATGTGTCTTATATTGTCTCTTTTTCTCCTAAACACATGGTCAAAGATTCTATAATAGACCATTCATCTTTATGTGTGTACAAACATGTATGCAATTATGAGCACACAAGAAAATAGACCAAAAAGAAATATCAATATATGACTCAAAACATAAAATCAAATGGAACATATAATCTAACATTGTCCTTTACTTTTGCACACTCCTATTATATTGTGCATGCCCAAAATTTTCATTGCAAAGGATGTCACAAAAATAACATTGAAATTATAAAATAAGAATTTTTTCCAAGTCATAATCAAGGAAAAAATATAATAACTAAGGATAAAGACACATTAATGCTATGAATGTCAAATCATCAGCTAATGAATCAACTAATGCCCATTCAAAAGTAAATTCTCGCATTTGATGGTCAAAACCACCAACCATAATAGAATTTACTAAAATACTTTATAATAAGATAAATAAACTAAACTAGCAAGACAAATCATCCATACCTGTGGGTATAGGATAATTTTCTAAATGTCTAGTTTATAGTCTTATTTCAATTAATCTCATCAAAATAATAACCTCCCTGTGGGGCCGAGTTGTTATTTCAATGAATTATTCTTCATTATTCTAAATGTCATCATTCAACCTCTTAACTTTATGAGATTGAATTTATCTTTATGTATCAAATGCTTAAGATGCTTTGGCTACTCTTAAGCACATGATATAAAATAAAATAAAATTTCACGATGACATTCAAGAATATTCTTAAATTTGTCAACTTATCTTAATGTTGACAAAACCAAAATAGTGTACATACATACAATAAATGAGGTGAATAATAAATATTTATTTTGATAATTACTAATCACAAAACTTAATGTAATTAATTATCTTTAGTACTTTCAAATACTTGGGATGCTGTGGCTACTCCCAAATACATAACGTAATTATATTTATGATAAACACCTCCATAATATCAACTATCATTATGTTGATAATATTTTTATATGTACACATAATGTAATAAATATGCCTCTAAAATGATTTGTTACCTTATAGATGTCATTATTTAGTCACCAAAACTTTATGTGACTAAAATTCTTATGTGTCAAGTATTTAAGATGCTTTGGCTACTCTTAAACAATTGACACAAATATAAATATATTTTTTTATGACATCACAAATAATTATTTGAAAAATCAACTTAACTGAATGTTGATTTATAAAAAAATACATAGGGACATGAGATTTAATCATCATACCATATTTAATTCCATGACATTGTTTTTAAAAAAGAGTCCAAAAATATAATGAAAAATGTCATTGAATTAAAATAAAATAAATCAACGTCACAAGTTCAAAGAGACTTTATAGAGGCACTATTTAAAAAAATATCTTGATGCCCTAAAAGTTTAAGGCTTTAATGGAAGGAATAAAATATCCTTACCCTAAATTTATAAAAATTAAAGCCATCCATATTGATAAAGATCATATTTTATCAACATGCAAATTCTCAATGCAATAGATTTGAGTGCAAAATTAGCAGTATATAAAACATTCCTCTATATGGGGTAAAAATAGACAAGAATAAAATTGACTTACATCAATCTTCCCTACTATTGAATTTGAAAGTACATACTGTCAAGTCAAGGGAAAAATCATAACTTTTTCAATTCATTAGCTTTTGCATATTTGAAATAAAAAATCCCAATTGATCTGCAAAAAGCATTGCCTTCGTGGCAGACTTCACGAAAACTGAATAAAATAAGGCAAAACAAAAGCCTTTTATAACTCCATACAAAACCAAAATAAACTAATTTTGGATTTGGTAAATTCGTAGCAAAATAAGCAAAACCGCAAAAAAGATAAAAGCTCAAGTTTTTTGCAACTTTTATATATAAAAACATATATACCAAACAATATGGCTAAAGAAGGCTCTGATACCACATGAAAGAAATTTAATATAGACATTAACCAAAATATGTCTCGCAGCAGAAAAAACTAAAATGCGTACCTTTAGCCAATATTGTTCAAGTAATTGTGTAAATATAATACCTTGATTTGTCCCTTCTTGATTTCTCCGTTTCTGTGTTATTTTGTATGGGAGTCTTCTAGCCTATGCCTATCAACGTTAAAAATCCTTTTTAACTGATGGTGTTACACAGACTTTATATAGGCTAGGTTAGGGACCCTCATATGATGGATACCAATTAGAGTTTCCTTCCATCAAGGAAACATCCGGATTATATTCGAAAATAATAACCAATCATGTATTTATTAATATTTACTTGATTTACTTAAATAGGTGAAAAATATGATAACTACTTATAATATGTGGACCATATTAAGGTCTTTTAATCAAGACCTATTTCTTACATGTTTCGCTTGTCCTGGCTCCACTCTTTTCATTAAGAAAGTAAGAGGCTGGTAATTGATTGCAATGTTAAATTATTAATTATAATATAATATTTTTTATTTTTAAAAGAATTAGTTTGGACACTTAGAATTTTTTTAAAAAACAAAAACTTCTACAAATTTAATTTTTTATTTTAAATTATTAAAATATATATTTATAATTAAATTAATAATACTATTATCATTAATTATGGTAGTAATATTTATTTATATTTATATTACAAAGTATGTTCAAATCGACTTTTAAAAAAGTATTAATTTTTTAAATTTTATATAAATATATATATAATAAATAAAAAAACTTAAAGATTTAAATTTATTTCTTTTAATTTAATGTTAAACGATAAATATGTATGAAATAGACAAGAATGATTAAAAAATTAAATTTATTTCATTTAAACTTAACGTTAAACATCAAAAATTTTAAAAAATTAATTCATAAGTATAAAAATATTTAGAATAAGAGAGAAAAATAAAAAATAAAATATAAAAATTAACATACTACAATCAATTCAATCAATAAATTAATACTTTGTGTGAAAATATTACTCTCTCTTTCTCATCCTCTCTAATTCTTTCACTAAAAAAAATTAAAATTCTCCTTTCACTCTCTTCTTCTCGTGTCTCTTTTTTCTGTCTTTCTTTCCTTCTGCTTCTAATTCTCTCTTCTCACTTGTCCTGCTTCTTTTTTTTTTTTCTTGAAAATGAAGAACCACTTAATAGAAAACACACAAATTATTTCTTGAAAATGAAGGCCCACTTAATAGAAAACACACAAATGAATCTTCTGCAGAAATATATATGCATTTCTACAGCAGCAGACACTCGTAGCTGCTGAAGTACCGACGACAACTAAACCAACGTCCCGTAGGCGGCATGAGAGTATGCAAAAATATTCTAAATCTTTAAATAATCACATGAAACACTTAATTCTTAAACTCTTGTTCAACCTTAAATTTGCTCAAGTTGAAATACAAAGTTAGCACCTTCACCCAGAATCACAAAAGTTTAAGGGGGGGGTAACTCTTATCAAAGAGACAAAGATGCCAGATGCAAGTGATTCACTGATTTATAGTTTTGCTTTCCACCAATTCGGCCAAATCATATTCCCCACATTACTAGCACCCTACAACCATCATCTTTTCTGGCTGTCACCACAACACAACCACCAACACATAGCACAATATCATAAATAATAATTGAATGGGAAGACAGAGATTTGAGCATTCACAGAAAGCATGCGGACAGCATAAAGAAGAGCAGTTGGAGGAGGTGTAATACAAGAAATGTGAAGGGAAGGGTCACAAAGAGTAAGGAAAAGGTTTAAGGTTCAGTGCTTTTTAGATGGAAGGAGACAACAAGATGCAGAAGAGAAAGAAGATAGAAAAAACCTGGAACCTTAGAATTGAGAGAAAGGAAAGAAAAAGGAATTTTGATTTAAAAGGAGGGGAGAGAGAATAAATATTTAGGACCACTGGGACTGTCCTAGCCCATCTCTGGTGGCTAAGCCATTAATAATCCAAGGGCTAAGCAGCAGCATGCATCACAAGCATGAGCCTTACTGGTGTAGAGAACCACTACCACAAAGTCTAACCAATCTGGAGCGTCCGTTGTACCACAACGCAAGACGACAAGAGCATCGTTGAGGATGTCTATACATTTAGATTAGACTAGCATTGTCCACGAATGCAAGTGAGAAAGTTTTGTAAGATAAATTTTTTTAGTTTATTTTTTATATAAAAATATTTTAAATTATAATTATTTCTTTAATTAATTGTTTGTCTTACTATTACACTTTATATAGTTTTTATTATTATTTATATAACTCTTAAATAATTTTAATTAAATTGGAGATATTAAAAGTCATCAAAGTAATGTAAGTTCTAATTTTTTTTATATCCAACCTGCTATCAACCCTACTATTTTATTGTGAAATAGTATTTTTTTACTTTTCAAATAATTTTTTTGAAAATTTCAAATCCTTTTTTATTTATTTTGTAAATTTATGAACACATAATCAAATTGTAATTTAAGAGATATATATACTAACTCAATACTTACACTTAGCAAAAGAATAGAAAAAAATTTGCTAATTGCTTATATTAATAAAGTCTTTTTATTTAATACTCTTTTTTAGCAACTTATTTCTCTCATTAATTCTTTAAGTTATTTATATTAAACTTACTTTACAACTAAATCTTTCAAATTAATTTTTTTATGTAACTCATAAAATATTATTATAAAGATGTCAAAGACTCTCAAAATTACAATAATATATTTCATAAAAAAATTAATTTTATTAAAGGGTTTCTATTTTAATTTACGGTATTCTCATGTTTGTTTCTTAACATTATACTTCTTCTTTAAAAACTTTGATATTGATAGGGTTTAATTCTTAATTTTTGTTCTTGGACTAATTTATTTTCGAACTTAGACCTCTTTCCTGATTAATTTCTAAACATTAGTGTGTACCCATATTTTTATTTAATTATTATCCTTTGATGTATTGGAGAAAATAGGATTTAGGTTTGATGTTTTTAATTATCATATGACATATTAGTTACTTTATAGTTCTTTTTATAACAATCAAATATCAATATTTTAATTTTTTAATATATTAAGTAGTAATATATCAAAATTCATTTATGATTCATTTTTTATCACTCTAAATGTTTCTTAATGTTTTTGTTTTATATCCTGTAATGTATTACCTACATAATTATTTTTAATATTCTATTTTCTGATAATTGTTATTTTTCTCTTCAACACTTGGAGTTTTTTTTCTTTTTTCTAGTAATACATTATTCATCTTGTTAATATTTAGAGTTTCCCTTCTTGTAACTCATTTGTCTAATTAAAATTTTTAATTTTCTCATAAAATAGTGTAACATAGTAATAATAATCAAATGTTAGTGTCTTTGTAAAACTGTTTAGTTTTTGATAATATATGTCTAGCATGTGTAATTATTGTAACTCTCCAAATCAATTTTTATTATCCTTTATATAACTCTCAAATAATTATAATTAATTTAAAGTTTCAAAGATAGATTTATATAAAATAATTATATTTGTACTCCTAGTGTGCCATTAGTGTTCTTTTGTAGTTAGCCCATTAAAATAATAGTAATCATTTTATTAAAAAAATTTAGACAATTTTAAAAAATAAGTGACAACTGAATTTAAACTTCTATTACTCTTATCAACACTTTTAGTATAATAAAAAAAAGTAGTGATCTTTAAGTCTTTTTATATTATTTTCATTCAGCAGATGGTTTTAGGGTGTTGGACCATCCATCCCCTCCCCTGTGCATAAAAGTCAAAATATTATTATTATGTGAAAAGAAGGAGGAAGAAACAGATTTGCGATTAAGTAGAAATGGGCCGTATTCCTTTAAAATTTGCTATTATTGTCATATTAAGTACTTCAGTAATTTTAAAACAATTATCAATTTTTTTTTTCATTTTTCATTTTATGTAAATGTCCTTTTACATAATATATTTATTATTTTTATTCTCTTTCTACCTCGTATAATAAGAAAACTTTCAAATAAAATCTTTCTATTTTAAGAATAAATAAATACTGATCTTCAAGAAAAATATCGATTTATCGCCTTTTCCAATATATTCAATCTCTTCTTTAATAAGATTATTTCAATTGTTTCATTTGGTTTAATAAGAATATCTCAAAAAGCTTAATCCGTTCACTTTTTTAAAAGTAACAATTATTAAGTAAGGTTCCACTATCTATAAATAAATGGGTTCAACTTACAGGGACTGCGTATTCCTGGTAATTAACATCGTTTCCATGGGTACCAGTAGAACTTGCAGTTCATTTTCAGTTTCATTCATCTTCTTTCACTGTGTCGTTTTAGCTGGTGGTTTAGCCCGCATTAGCACCGACCATTCTGCTCTTCTTGCATTGAAATCTCATATTTCTTTCAGTCCTAACAATGTCTTGGAGAAGAACTGGTCTGCAGATTCCTCTGTCTGCTGGTGGGTTGGTGTCATTTGCGGTCAGCTCCATCACAGAGTTGTAGCCTTGGATATTTCTGACTTGAGGCTCTCTGGGAGCATTCCTCCGCATCTGGGAAATCTCTCTTTTCTCCGTTCGCTGGATATCAGTAGCAACTTCTTCAATGGAAATCTGCCTGAAGAGCTTGGGAAGTTGCACAGACTGAAATGGCTCGATTTAAGTGGCAACAACTTTAGTGGTACAGTTCCTACATTTTTTAGTTCCTTACCAGATCTGCAGTTCTTGTACCTTTCCAATAACCAATTCTCAGGCAGAATACCATCTTCAATTTCCAACATTTCAAAACTCAATGAGTTAACATTACACCTGAATTTCCTACATGGAACCATTCCTGAAGGAATTGGTGATCTTCATTCCTTGACTTTTCTGCAGCTGGAAGGTAATCAGCTCACAGGTCCTGTTCCTTCGAGTATCTTCAATGCCTCATCTTTGGAAAACATTTTATTAAGCAGCAACAATTTATCTGGAAAACTTCCAGGAGATATTTGCAATAATCTTCCCAAGCTCCAACGACTTTATCTATCTCGAAACAACCTAGATGGCTTAATCCCTCCAAGTTTACACAAATGTTCACAGCTTCAAGTTCTTTTATTATCCTATAACAAATTCAGGGGAACCATACCAAGAAAAATCGGGAACTTGACAATGCTAACAACACTGTTTCTCCGTTTCAACAACTTGGAAGGTATGGATCCTGCTTCGTGAGCTGAACCAATTTTCCTGGCTAATTACTGCAAAATTTGGCATTGATTTCCCAGCTTCCCCTTTATTCTTTTTAGAACATCATGAAAAAACTTAAAATTTTGGTCCAGGATTCAAGTATCATATTTTACAATTTTATTTTTTGCAGGTTCAATACCAATGGAGATTGGTAATCTTCGAAGACTGGAAGAGATGGCATTTGATTACAGTGGCTTAAGTGGTTCTATTCCTGCAACTATTTTTAACATTTCAGCGTTGCGAATCTTTTCAGCAGACGGGAATAGACTCTCAGGTAAATTACCTCCACATATTGGCCAAGGGTTACCAAATCTTGAAGCACTTTACCTTTATACCAATAACTTCAGCGGAAATGTCCTAGACGCGATCTCAAATTGTTCAAAGCTTAACAAATTAGAACTTTCTCACAACAGTTTCACGGGTCCAATACCGAATTCACTTGGAAATTTACGTTCTCTTAGTTTCCTGAATTTGGGGTTCAACAACTTTACAGTCGAACCTTCATCTTCAGAATTGAAGTTTCTCACTTCGTTAACGAATTGTGTTAATTTAACACACCTTGATATCAGTGAGAATCCCTTGAATGGAAATTTGCCATCTTCCATAGGTAACTTCTCTGCCTCACTCCAGCGATTCCTTGCATATAAATCTACAATTAGAGGCAATATTCCAGAAGAAATTGGTAATCTTAGTAAAATTTCAAAACTTTTCTTATCATGTAATGAATTCGGAACCATTCCAAGAACATTTGAAGGTTTACAAAACCTTCAAGAATTGCACTTAGCATACAACAAGATAAGCGGGTCTTTTCCAAGCATTTTCTGCAATTTGCAAAACCTGGGTGATATAGATTTGAGTGGGAACCGCATTTCAGGATCGCTACCTTCCTGCATCGGAAACATTACTACTTTGAGGAACATTTATCTTGATTCCAACAATTTCAGTTCTAGTTTACCTTCAAGTTTGTGGTTGCTGAAAGACCTTTTGGAGTTAAATGTGTCCTCAAATTCTCTCAGTGGTCATCTTCCTCCTGAAATCGGAGGTCTTAAGGTCATAACCCTGATTGATTTGTCAATGAACAATTTCTCGGGAAATATTCCTTTGGTTGACGGTCTACAGAGCTTGATTGAGCTTTCCTTGGCTCACAACAAGCTAGAAGGGCCAATTCCACATTCATTAGGCAGACTGCTGAACTTGGAGATTTTGGACTTGTCTTTTAATAGGCTAACCGGATTAATTCCTCAGTCGCTGGAGGCTCTCTTATATCTCAAGAAATTCAATGTTTCCTTCAATCAGTTAAGTGGAGAAATTCCTAGGAAAGGTCCTTTCCTAAACTTCACAGGTCAGTCTTTCATGTTCAACGGTGCACTTTGCGGTGGCTCTCAATTTAATGTTCCACCATGCCGGACCTTTTCTCCCCACAGAAGAAAAAGATTACTTGTGATTGTTTATGCGCTTTTGGGGATTTCATCACTAATTCTTCTAGCAGTTATTGGAGTTGTGTTGACAAAGAGACATAAAAGAAAGCAAACAACACTGGAATCAGGTCCCCCAGCCGCACTAGAACATGAAAGAATTTCATATCACGAACTCCGAAGAGCAACCAACGGATTTAGCCAGAGCAATCTGCTTGGCAAGGGAAGCCACGGCTTTGTTTATGAAGGCATATTCAGTGATGGTACCCGTGCAGCCGTTAAGGTATTCGATTTGAATGTGACTGGAGCTTTGAAGAGCTTCGATAGAGAATGTGATGTGCTACGCAATATTCGACATAGAAATTTAACCAAAGTCGAAACTAGTTGCTCCACCCCAGACTTTAAAGCATTATTACTGGAATACATGCCTAATGGGAGCTTGGAGAAGTGGTTATACTCTCACAATTATTTCCTGGACATCTTTCGAAGGCTAAATATAATGATAGATGTAGCAAGTGCCATTGATTATCTCCATAATGGTTACTCCATGGTAGTGGTGCACTGTGATTTAAAGCCGAGCAATGTCCTACTGGATGAAGATATGGTAGCGCATGTGAGTGATTTTGGAATTGCCAAATTATTAGGAGTGGAAGACAGCATTACACAAACAAAGACCCTTGCCACAATTGGATACATTGCACCAGGTAAACTTTGTATTTCTCCTTTTACCTTTTGCTTTTCGGCATCTTTTTGTTGTATGCTTCTCAAATTCTACTTCTTCTAGGGACATGTAATTCTGGAAATTTTAAATTTCTTAATGCAGAGTATGGACGAGAAGGGCTTGTGTCTACAAAGTGTGATATTTATAGTTTCGGAATCATGCTGATGGAAACTTTCACGAGAAAGAAACCTAATGATGATATGTTTTCTGGAGATATGTCTCTTCGGAACTGGATAAAGTGTTCACTTCCAAGTGCAATCGTCCATGTGGCAGACTCTAATTTCCTGAAACCAGAGGAACATTCTTTTGATGCAAAGGCTCAATGTCTTGTATCGGTGATGGAGTTAGCACTGGAATGCACTGCAGAATTGCCGGATTCAAGAATCAACATCAAAGATGTTCTTGCAGGGCTTCAAAAGATCAGACTTCAGTTTGTCAAAAGTAATATTGAGACTAGCTAAACATAAAGACTGCTTTTCAGTTGCATTTTAGTTTTTGGCTACCTTGCAGAATTCTGCTATTTGATTCCCTGTCCGTTTAATCTAGGATTGTCTTTTGTCAGATGATTTAACTTAAAGAAAGCCTTCAATGTTTATTCCTCAAGCTCGGTTTTGGTTTGCTTCATACAACTAAAACAAGCGCTCCAACATTAGTTCTATTCACATTTGTGAGATAACTTTTTCTTGTAAATGTCCAATTGATTCAATATCAAGAAACTTAGCTTAGTTCTAAACACTTAGAGAAGAACAAAAACCTTTCAAATCAGAAATGCCTTTTCACCAAAAAGCAAATTTCATTAAATTTTAAGTCTTGCAACAAGAACCTGAAATTCTTATAATTGGTGCATCACAAACCTGAAATTCTTATAATTGGTGCATCACAGACAACTGTCTCTTTTCCTTCAATAACTAAAAAAGCAAAAAGATCTCTTCTGAAAACCTCAACAGAAGGGACTGGTGGTGAGTACTTTTGGTTCATTGTGAAACAAAAAATAACGTGCCATGATTGTTTGCATCTTCCGCGTGACTGAAGAAATTTAAGGTGCTAATATAGTCTCCGGACTCCATGAACTCTTGGGTAGTTTTAGAGTTCTCTTTAAGAGTGGTAATCGATAGGGATAGAGTACTTAGGTACAGATTTTCTTATTTAAAAATTATAGATAAGATTGAATTTGATATAATAAAATTTAGTTTTAAATTTAATTAGAGATATTCCTCAATAAATTTTCAGTGTGAATTGTTTAAGGTCTACATATGTGTGTTATCTAAAATCTTTTGCTTAAAAACAAAATTTTGCACGAATATGATGTCTGAAACCATTTTAAAGGCTTGGGTTGAAGATTAATAGCACCTAATGATTTCTGATGTCCAGATCAAATGGGTGAGAAGTTTTAAATTCTGCTATTCAATCTTGTTTTGTCTTCTCTGGTTGGTGCGGAATCTGGTTTCACGTGGATTTTTTGCTTTCAATATTATTGTATTCTATTTCTGCTTGTACTGTCCCCCAAAAAAAAAAAAAAAACTGAAACAGCTGCCCAGAACAGCGGGGCGATTGACCGACCAGCAGCCGGTTGGGTCATAGCCCAGCTATACAGCTAGGTCAGACGCTGGGTACTGGCCTAGAATTAGTTCCCAGTAGCAACTTGGCTTGCGCGTAGAGGATTGGGCCAGCCTAGGTTCATTAAGATTAACTCCATATCATTAGCTTAACTCATTCCTATTCAATATCTTTCTGTTCATTACTTTCTCCTTGAGATTCATTGTTGATTTCTTCATTCTTGTCATTTTGATTATTTTCTCTTTCATAAGCAAGTAGCTCATGTTCTTTATTGGATATAGTCGAGCTACTTTCACTAAAGATAACATAAATTGATTCTTCCATAATAAGTGTCCTTCTATTGAAGACTCTGTAGGCTTTGCTTTGATTTGGATATCCGAAGAAGATTTCTTCATCAATCTTTACATTAAATTTTCCTAAGTTGTCATTCTTGTCATTTAAAATGAAGAACTTGTATAAAAAAACCTTAAAGTATCCAATGTTGGGTTTTCTTCCTTTCCATTGATCATATGGAATCTTATTCAGTGTTGACCTCACCAGTGCTCTATTTAGAATGAAACAAGCTGTATTTACAGTTTCAGCCTAAAAGTATTTAGGCAGTCTGTTTTCACTTAGCATGGTCCTAGCCATTTCCTGAAATGTCCTACTTTTCCTTTCCACCACTCCATTTTGCTATAGAGTTCTTGGTACTGAAAAGTTGTGACTAATGTTTTTTTCATTGCAGAATTTCTCGAATAGCTTGTTCTCAAATTCTATACTATGATCAGTTCTGATTGTCGTCACACTGTATCCCTTCTAATTTTGAATTTTCTTGCACACATTAACAAACAAGTTGAATGCCTCATCCTTTGAGCTAGGAAAAGGGTCTATGTAAATCTAGAATAATCGTCAATGAAACACATAAAATTTACTACCTAAGTTAGATGGAGTAACAAGACTAAATAGATCAAAGTAGAGCACTTCGAGTAGTCTAGAGGTAGAGATAACTCCTTTGGATTTGACTAATAATCTAGTTTGTTTTCCAATCTGGCATGCATCACACATGTTTTCTTTTTCAAACTTTTGTTTAGGAGGACTATTAACAAGCTATTTCTTTGAAGGTTTTGAAATATAATACATACTAACATGACCTAGCCTTCTATGCTATAACCAACTATCGTCAGTCAGAGAAGCTAGATAGATACCATTCAAGCAATCCGTACAGTTAAATCAAGCATATAAACATTCTCAACTCTTTTACTAGTAAAGACTATGCTATCATTATGCATTCACACAACTTCATAATAAGATGGTTCAAAGATGGCTTACATGTTCTTATCACATAATTGACTACACTCAGTAGATTACGTTTTAGGCCATGTACTAAAGAACTATTTTCAATGCAAGGATAAGTTCCAACTTTTTCAATTTTTGTGATTTTACCTTTGCTGTTATCACCAAAGCTAATAGTTCCAGCTTCCTTCAGTTTCAGCTGGTAAACTTCTTTTGATCACCACTCATGTACCTAGAGAATCAACTATCTATGTACTATCTATTTTTTATTAGTTTACTCTTGAGGCATGCCTATAATTTGAGGGGAGGATTGTTGGGATGCAAACCAAGTCCCACATGGAAAAATTAAGGGAAGAGATGTCTAAATATATGATTTAGACATCTCTTCTCTTAATTTTTCCATGTGGGATTATTTAGACATCTCTTCCCTTAATTTTTCCATGTGGGACTTGGTTTGCATCCCAACATGTTTTTATCAATTTCTCTATTAAATATAGAAAATAAGTACTAGGCAAAATTACTTCAAGTATGAAAGAGAAATTCCAATTTTGAAACGGAGCAAGGGATTGATTGCATGCCAGGGATACGCAGAACGAACATACACAAAATATAAATGGCTTGAAATTTTCTAAAAACGTACATGACAAAACAATAAAATAAAACACTAGTACTTTCTATGTTTCATAATAATTATCTTAATTTTCCATTTGGCCTTCTTCAAATTAATTGTCCTATTTCTAAATAGAGTTAGTATTTATAATATACTTTTTTTTTATTTATACATCTACTTCAAAACTAAAAACACGAACCAATATTGATTTTTTACTTTTCTAAAAAAAAAAGGACTTTGAGAGAGGAAAAGCAACTGTGGGGACACATAATTTAATTTAGTATAAGTTTTTATGTCAGTCTTAATTAGGGTAATTTTTAAATCTGATTTAATTTTTGAGTTAATGTCATAAAATCACCTTAACCTTCAGAGTCATTCTCACCTTACCATATAATGTTATTTTTGTATCAATTTGCCCTATTAACTATTAGTCAAATGTAAAGGACATTAACAAACATTTAAAATAACATTATTGTCCTTCAAGACATTATTACTTAGCCGCCTTAAAGTTTAGAAAATTTCATTTTCTCCTATAACATTATTTTTTGCATCTACTTAGCTCATCAATCATTAAATTTGATTATCAATTTAACAAAAATATAAAAAAATATTCTTCATTTTTTATGAAAAAAGTCCAACATGTCTTCTTTTTTATGATCAATTCCGAAATTTATTTTCTCTTCTCTCATACTGAAGTTTGTCATTCTCAACTCCAATCAATATTCATTCTCAAAGCAATGCCCTACTTCTATTTTGACTTTATCTCTATTATGTTTATTCACTGATTTTTTGGTTGGAAATTTTATTTTTCATTGAATTTTGTAAAATTTTCATAAAAATTGAACTAAATCAAAATTTTATTAAAATCAAACTAAAAAAAACTAATTTGGTTGAATTAAAATCAGATTTGTAAAATAATTTTATGAATTATTCAATAAAATTCTTTATTCTAGTTCAATTTTGAACCAAATCAAAATTTTAACAATTTTAAAGATAATTTAGGTTCGCTTCATTTTCAATAAATCAAAAGAAATTAAAATTTAAAATTATATTAAATTTGTAAAGCTGAACCAAATATAACTAATTTTTTCTAAAAAATAGAACTATAATCTGATTTAGTTTCATTTTTGCCCGAAACATATTGGATATTACTACCTATCAATAAATTAGACAAACTTATCATGAAAATACCCAAGTAACAAAATAAAACTACTACTCTTTTTGAAGAAGTAATTAACAAAAAGAAACCTCCAAATATAAGCAAAACTGGGACAGTTCAAGAATCTTTTACATAGTCCTCCGTTCCATGATAACAGTCACATTGTCAATATCATTCTTGTTTTAAAATACTTACCATATCTATCATTTCCAAGTAAAATTGAAAATTTTCATTCGACTGGGAAAAAAATTGAAAATTTTCTTCTAACTTTTTGCTTCCTTAGTAAACACAATATGCCCTGAAGACTTACTATAGTGCCAAGTAATGAGGTGAGTTCGATTCTTATTTAGTTGTAACTTCTAACCTTTCATATTACATATCTTAGACGAATTATCTCTTGAAATAACGGACATTCTTAATATTTCATAATACTTCCCCTTAGACGTCCATTAGATAAAGAATATACCTAGTTAAAACTTTATTAGAAAAAAAAAACAGTCAGAAAACTCTAGTGAAAGACAAAGAGTACACTATTCTTTATATCATTGTTACTCCTCATGATGAGATAATTCTTTAAGATTCCTTAACCGACACATTCCAACTTCGTTCACAAAAATCTTAAATTGTTATTGTTGGTAATGTCTTAGTGAATAAATCAACCAGATTGTCACATGATCAAATGTGTTGCACATCAATATCACAATTCTTCTGGAGTTTATGAGTACAAAAAATCTTTTGGTGAAATATGTTTTGTCCTATCTCCTTTAATATATCATTCTTTTAATTGAGCTATACAAGTTGTATTATCCTTATATAGAGGAGTTGGAATCATATTATTAGAGGATAATCCACAATTCTCTTGAATATAATATACTATCATACATCTCAACAATACACATTCTTGACTTGTCTCATGAAGGGTTATAATTTCAGAGTGGTTAGATGAAATAGCTACCATGAATTGTTTTGTAGAATGCCATACAATAGCAGTACCACCATATGTAAATGTATAACCAGTTTGAAAACGTGAGGTAAATATCAAATATCTGCATAACCAATCAACTTCGAGTTGGTTCTATTTGAATAAAAAAATATGAGATCTATGGAACCTTGAAGATATCTAAGGACATGCTTTACACCATTCTAATGTCATATTGAAAGTTAAACTACTATCCAGTAGCTAGTAAAAGAAAAGTTCAAGTATATACCAAGTATCAACTATTTTTCTCAATGTGAGCAAAACATAAAACATAGAGTGATATTAGCTTGGGAATCTTAGAAGAGTTTTTTTATACTCTATATGGAAGTTTTCATAGTTTTGGATAACACAAATAGACCAGTTAATCATTGAAGCACTAAAATAGCTCTGAAAAGTTATCAAACAAATTATTCTCAACAGACAGATTGAAAGATAGTTTCTGCGATGTTGTATGACTAAAGTTTCAACATGTCTTTCCATTGTGTAGAGAATATCCTTTCAACTTAATCATTCCTGCACTAAATAGGCAAACAAACGGAACAAAGTAAAGTACGAAATGAAAATGACACCAAGGATATTATAATGCTTTGGCAGCATGCCTACATCCACTCATTGAGAATCCCAACTCAAGTATTTTCACAAAAAATAATTTCTTTAACGGTATAAATCAAATCATGTAACTCCAAGTAACTCTCAACTTGTGCACACTAGTTTAACAATAGATCTAGCAACTATATCCGCTAGTTTTTAACAGATTTAGCATCTATGTAATCACTAATTTTCAATAGATCTAGCAAATATTTTTTGCCCAAAATTCTCCTCGGTCTTGGTGGTACAAGTTTAAAACAAGTCCTTGTGAACCTTGAAGAAATGAAGATAAAAAGATTAAAGCTTTCACTTGCTTCCAATATTAGCTCACACTTTGCATATTTTCTTCTTTTTTGCCCGGGTATGTTTCTCTTATTGTTTGCAGCTTCTTGCTCTCAAATTTTGAATAACTCCAACTCCTTCGAGACATGCTTATCTCTTGAAGACTTTAAACTGCAAAGGGTTATATTTATAAGAGATATAAGAAACCTATGGAAAGATAAGAGATAGAACAAAGAATAGTTACGTTGCTCTAGTCAAATCTTGTTCAAAGGGTCAAAGTGCTTTTTTAGGAAAATCAAATTTTTGTAAAGTATAGGTGGTGATGTGAATTTTTAGTTATCCTAGCTTGATATATTCTTTCACAAAACTTTAGCTCTTTCCTTTTGTCTCAAAAAATGGTTCAAAATACCTTTTGCCAATTCTATGCAAGTTTAAAAAGGTGAGGTTAATAGCTTTTGAAAAAGTCATTCTAGTAAGTTGTAAAGTTGCGCTGACGTACTATTAATCAAATAATGATTAGTCACTGTCAAGCTGACTAGCCTCGAGATTTTTTGTAGTTTAGTAAAAGTAGCTTGACACAAATGGATCTAACTTGATAGTTTGAATAGTAGCTTAATATCAAAGCAGAAACACTTTGCCTTTTTCTTGAAAGGTTTCCAGATGCAATTGTGAAATAAAATCTTTTGAGGAGCATTTTTAAGGACTAAAAATTTGAATTTGACTAAAGCACACATGGGGATATATTATCTCAAATCAATTCTTAACAAGAATATAAAAATTATACCGATAGAAGTAAATTGCTTGATTCTTGAACTTAAGTGGCTTAATCTTGATCACTCAAAGCACATTATGCAATCATCTTAATAGAAATTCATTAGATTAATAAAGACATGTTTTTTTAGTCATCAAAAGTGTAAGGTTGTATTTTTTAGTCAACATTCTCCCTCTTTTTTATGAATGACAAAACTTGTTAAATTAAACGAACACCAAAAGATATAAGAATAATAAGTTAGTAAGTAGCTTGATCATACTACTCGAATAAGAAAATATTTTGGCTTTTTGAAAGTGCATATGCAAAATGAAAAATATTTTTAATTTTTTTGAAGGTAAGGACAAATGTTTTTGCTCCCTCTGAATTCATGTATACTCTTCAAATGTAAATGGCTTTGATCTTTAGTCTGCAATCATAATATGTCTAAGTAGATGAGAAGAGATTAGCTTGATAAAGAAAGTAGATTGACACCAAATAGTTAGCTTGATAATAGATAAACAAGATATATTAAGCTAGAATTTAAAAAATGAGTAAGAAGATAAGGCTCAAAATAAGCAATGTAAACTAGAAATAACCAAAAATCCACAAATCCTACTAGTCCCCCCCCTTTTGTCATGCATCAAAGGGGGATCAAGTGGTAGTAAAACAAGAAATTGTTAGCTCAAATCAAAATGTCATGAGAGCAACAAAGGTAAATGTTCGAAGGTATATAGCCATGCTAAGAAAAATCGACATAAGAGAGATTGTAGTTAGCAAGTTTGCTTCCATTGGCCATATAGGTGTTCAAATCTAGGAGCTACACTTCTGGTGATCTTTTTTCCCCCTTTTTGATGTGCCTGTAGATGAGCTACAAAAGGAGTGGCTTGAGCTTGTGTAGAACCTAGAGTATCAAACAGTTCAAACTAGATTGCTTGACTAGGTATAGCATAAATTTGGTATCAAACTTTGGATACCAAATTCTCTCAATCTTTAGATACCAACTTTGGATCCTCTCAAACTTTGGATACCAACTTCTCTTAATCTTTGGATACCAACTTTGAATCCTCTCAAACTTTGGGTACTAACACCTCTTAATCTTTGGATACCAACTTTGGATCCTCTCAAACTTTGGATACCAACTCGTCTCAATCTTTGGTTGGATCCTCTCAAACTTCAGATACCAAGTCCTCTCTCTGTTGCCACATATTCCTATAGCTTTTACTCCCCTAAATACTCCACATGTTTTCTTCTTTGCAACAAATTAGGGAAAGAAAAAATGAACTTCATCATTGTGTCTTGCAAGACCTCTTTATGTGGCTATAAAAGAGGTCTTCTAATTGAGCTCTACACACCAATCATCCAAATTCTCCTTCCCAAAAGCTGAAATTCTCTCCACTTATATTCACTATATTCTCAAATTATAGGGTTGAGTTTATGAGATTTATTTCTCTTTACAAGTCTTTGATGATAATTATTGTTGAAGAATTTCCTTATACTCATTCGATTATTATAGTGGATAATTTTGGCTCGCCGTAGGTAGTGAGTTTTCTCCCGTATTGGGTTCCTACTTAAAATCTTGTGTTTCCTTTACTTTCTTACTCTCCTTATTTTCTTTCTCAGTATCTATTTTGTGCTTTCGCTACGTGCTGATATCATAACAAAAAGAAGTTTATAATATATATTTTGATCCTGCTTCTCTTATATAGTCATGCTCTACTAAAGTTTTATTGCTTTTATTGGGTATAGAAGTTAAAGTCAGAGTTTGGTATATTTCACAGATAGCTTCATTGTTTTTTTAAGTCGACGTCACTTGCTATATATGGATACAAATATACATATTACATTTCTTGTTTAAATTAACTTCATAAATGTGAAAAATGTCATACTTGAAGATTCTATTGGAGAACTACTGACGCTAACATTCTTGAATGCTCATATTTAAATATTATTTGCTCTTTCCTAAATACTCATATTTTCAAATAGGCATTGCTTAAGTAACATCATATTATTAAACTTGATTTCCTATATGTATATCCTAAAATTTTTTCTTCATATGAAATATTTGGAAACCCTCAAAACTGTATCATGAGTGCCAAGAAGCCAAGAACTTTGTTTGTGGTGCTATGTTTGGGCAAAGACTTTAGCAATAGATCAAAGAAGATAGAAATTCTTGTTTATATCGTGAACAGACAAGTTCCATGGATTATTAGGTCCATTATGTGGCACAATACAAGTTTCTAGAGCAACTCTTAAATTGTTAAAAACAATACTTTTATTACAAAGTTGCAGGTCTTAAACAATGTCCAAGAGGAGGGGGGATTGGACTCTAAAAAACATTGACCTATTTAAATCATAATTATAAGTACAAAAGTTGAAATGCTATTTATGGGTTGTTAAAATGAGGGTTGAAGTATGGACTAGATGTCAAGCTATTTTTCTTGGATTAAGATAACTCAGAGTAGTATTAGCTTGAGTATCTTATAAGAGCTTTTCTAGACATAATATACGAATTTTCATTATTTTTAAGGATGCATGGATGCAAATAGCCAAGCTAATCACTGCAGTACTAAAATAAATTCAAAAATTTATCAAGCTAATTATTTTTTGAGACACTTTTTGTAATATTATTTGAATAATAGTTTCAGCATGTTCTCCCATTGTCTGGAGAGTATGCTTTCAATTTAATAATTCTTGCACGAAATGTCTTTGCCACATAGAGAGTAAATGAACCTAAAACAAGCAAACAATCAAAGCAAAGCAAAGCGTGAAATGAAGGAGACACCAAAGATTTTTATAGTGGTTTGGCAATATGCCTACATCCACTCATTGAGAATCTCATCTCAAGTATTTTAACTAAACACAATCTATTTAATGGTAGAGATCAAACCCATACAATGCTAATTATCTTACACTCAAGAAACTCTAAAGTTATACATACTAGTTTTACAAATAGATTTAGCAACTATATCCACTAGTATTGAATATATCTAGCAACTATATAATCTCTAGTTTTAAATAGATTTAGTAACTATTTTCCACCCAAGAACCTTCTCGTCCTTAATGACACAAGTCTACAACCGCTCCTTGTGAACCTTGAAGAGATGAAGATGAAATTATTGAAATTTTCACTTGCTTCTAATATCAACTCACATTTTGCACATTTTCTTCTTTTCTACCCAGATGTGTCTCTCTCATAGTTTTCGGCTTTTAGCTTTCAACTCTTATAGAACTCTCAACTTTTTTGAGAAGCACACTCATCTCTTGAAGATTTATGGTGCAAGGGGATATATTTATAGGAGATATAGAAACCCTATGAAAAGATTAGAGATATTGCAGTCTCATGGTGCTCTTGGTCAATTCATGTTCAAAGGGTCAAAGTGGTTTTTTTCAGACTTCCTAACTCTATATATTCTTCCACAGAAAGTCAGCTCATTCTTTTTGTCTCAAAAAATGGTTCAAAATACCTTTTGTTATTTCTGTGCAAGTTTAAAAAGGTGAAGTTGGATTGCTTTTGAAAAAGTGATTCTAGCTAGCTGTAAAGTTGAAAAAGTCATTCTGGTTAGTTGTAAAGTTGTGCCGACGTAGTGTTACTCATCCAGTGATTATCACCATTAAGTTGACACGCCTTGAGATTCTACAGGTTGGTGAAACTAGTCTGATACAATGGAATATAGCTTGATAGGTTTGAAGGTAGCTTGATACAAAGATCAGAACATAAACACTTTGCCTTTTTCTTGAAAGCTTTCCAAATGTCATTTTGAAGTAAAAATTTTTAAGACGCATTCTTAAGAACTAAAAATTTGACTTTGACTAAGGCATGCATGAAGATATATTATCACAGATTAATTCTTAGCAAGAATCTAAAAATTATACCCATGAAGGTGCATTATGTGATTCTTGAACTTGTGTGGATTGATCATGATCACTCAAAACACATTCTGAAATCATCTCAGATATTCATTAGATTACTTAAAACATGTTATATTAGCCATCAAAATTGAAAGGATATATCCTTGAGTCAAAATTCTCCCCTCTTTTTAATGAATGCGAAAATTGAATGAAGTCAGAATAGTAAATCAAAAAGTAGTTTGATCATACTTGCTTGAATAAGAAAATATTTTTTTGGGTTTTGAAGGTACATATGCATAACATAAAATCTTTTTGGTTTTTCTGAAGATAAAGACGGATGTTTGTGCTCCTCCTAAATTTATGCATAATATCTTGCTATAAATAGCTTTGATCTTTGGTCAATAGGCAGAAACAAAGAGGTTGGCATGATAAGGAAAATAGTTTGATAATGAAATGGTTAGCCTGATAATAAGTTAGGAAAAATATATCATGCTAAATTATCCAAAATAAGTAGTAAAATACGGCTCACAATGAGAGAAATATCTAGAGTAAATCCTACTCTCTGTTTTTGTTATATATCGAAGAGGCATCAAAAGATAATAGGAGAGAAAACAGTCAGCTCAAGTCCAAAACAAAATGCCATAAGAACAAAAAATGTAAATGTTTGAAGGCATACAACCAGGCTAACAAAAATTAGTATAAACTAAATTGCATTCATTTAAATCTCTTCTATAGATCAGCACCAGGAGCTACACCCCTTGTGGTTTTCTTCTCCTTGTAGAGGGGTCGGCAGATGGAGCTACAATAGGAATGACTTAAACATGAGCAGAACCTAGCGTATCAAACATTTCAGATGACATTTCTAGAATAAGCGTAACATAAATAGAAGTAGAAAGACAAAAAGAGGGTACATACTATGTTACTAGAGGTTGGACTAGGAATGATAGGAGTTAGATTGAGATCAAGAGGTTTGGGAATACCTCTGCCAATTTGAATTACTGAAGTAGCCTAAGGAATAGGAAGTTTGGACTCTGTTTGAAAGACCTCTATAGGGGATGCTCAGTTATAGCTTGCAAAGATTCCTTTTTCTCTTTTGGAGCATTAATTTGTTTCCCATATCTTGATCTTGCTGACTTGCCACTGGTCCTTTAGGTTCAGGACTAGCTTGTTCCTTACTTCCCTCAATATTAGCCTGAAGCTCTCATCGCATTCTGTCAATAGCATTTTCAGGCCATATTCAGAGGCAGCAACAAATCTTTGCCAATATTCTTCATAATCTCCTAGGTCACCTCTAAAAGTCTTATCAGGCCATATTCAGAGGCAGCAACAAATCTTTGCCAATATTCTTCATAATCTCCTAGGTCACCTCTAAAAGTCTTATCAACTTCTAAGTCTAGCCTTTAACATGATAATTTGGTCAATGGAGCTTCTGACTGACATAGTTGCCTTGGTCATATCGTCAACAATCTTCCTTAGTTCCTCTATGTCTATCTTGGCTTAATCTCTTTTCTTAGTCTCTATTTTATCAACATCTATCACAAGTTCTTTTCCATCCCTTCTTTTTGCTTTGACTTGCTTAGTTTCCATTTTGTCAATATTCTCCTCAGCTTTTTGGACATCTTCAACCTCTTCATTTTAGTTTTCTCCATTCTTCCCAAGCTATCTCTTGCTATTTTTATAGCAATTCTCTTCTGCCTTTCCCCAACTAGTTGTTAAGCTACTCCCTCAGTAGCTAACTTTCTAACTTAGCTTCATCCTGAGTAGTAGGCTCATTATCATCACCATCATCATTTTTATTTTCTTCTTCTAAACTTCGACTACCTTGTTCTTTTTTTGCTTCCTCTACTACCTTTTCACGGCTCTCTTTAGTTTACTGCTTTCTTCTACTTCCTCAGTTCTTTTCTCTTCACATTTTCTTCCTTACGTTTCTCACTAGATTTATTGCTACTCTCTTCCCCATCTTCCTCCTCTGATTCCTTAGAGCTTTCTTCCTTCATAATCTCTTTGCCTCTGATTTTTCCTTCCTTTTAGAAGCAGAAAAGTGAAAATAACTTGTCACATCAAGTAAAAAGTTATTTGAGATCATCAACTTCATAGATTCTCTAGGAGGACACAAGCACATTTCATTGACCATGACTTGATGTTTACAGTTGTTCGCAAATATCATGAGATTGCGAAAATTTAGAGGAAATTTTGAGAATCCCTTTTCAAATCAAAAAGTAGTGAAGTCAAGAACCAAAATTACTATGTGTATAATATATATGTATGTAAATTCACACAAAAAGAGAAAAGCCACAATACTATCCTTTGAGATTTAACAAACCAAGTTTAAAGTGAATTTTACAAAAAACTTTCTCACTTAGAAGTTTTGTGAAACTATTTGTCGGTGGGCACAAAAATTAGCTCAATAGTTTTGACACAACATGTTCTCTGATGATCTTGAGGAGCTTGTTTTAGACCATACGAAGCCTTAATTAGCTTTAAAACTTGATTAGGTTTTTAAAAAATTTTAAATCAGATAACTGTTCAGCATAAACTTCTTCTTTTAGAAAGTAATTTAAAAATGTACTTTTAACATCCATTTGGTAAAGCAAGAAGTTTTGAAACATGCAAATACACACAACATCCTAATAGCTTCTAACTTAGCAATAGGAGCAAAAGTTTCATTGAAGTCTATACCTTTTTCTTGGTTGTATCCTTGAGCAACTGACCTTACTTTTTTGACAACATTCCTACTTTTATCAAGCTTGTTTTTAAACACCTATTTTATGCCAAAGATAGACTGATTTTTGGGCCTTGGAACTAACTTCCAGACATTGTTCCTTTCAAACTGATTTAGCTCTTCCTGCATGACCAACATCCATCTTTCATCTTCTTGTGCTTCCTCATACTTCTTGGGCTCAATTTGTGAAACAAAATCAACATTTCTAGCCATCTTCCCGAGTATGCTTCTTGTAATGATTTTCTTAGAGGATTCTGCTAAAAGATTCTCCTTCGCATGATATTTATGAAATCTCCATTTCCTGCACAGATTCTTCAAATTAGCTTCAGAAATTAGTTCTTCGTTAAGATTGGCTTCAGTATCATTAGTTTGACTCATTCCTTGTTCAGCATCTTTCTGCTCACCATTTTGCCCTTGAGGTTCATTGTTGATTTCTTCATTCTTTTCATTTTGATCAATTCCATTCTCATTAGCGATTAGCTCATGTTATTCTTCATTAGGTGTGGTCGAGCTGGCGTCACTAATTGTAACATGAATTGACTCTTCTATAACAAGAGTCCTTTAGTTGAAGACTTTGTGGGCTTTGCTTTGATTTGGGTATCCAATGAAGATTCCTTCATTAGCCCTTGCATCAATTTTTTTCAAGTTTAAAGTACCCACTGTTGGGTATTCCTTCTTTCCATATCTCATATGGTGTCTTCTTCAATATCGATCTCATTAGTATTCTGTTCAAAATGTAACAAGTTGTATTCACACCTTCAGTCAGAAGTATTTAAGCAGCCTGCTTTCACTTAAGATGGTCCCTGCCATATCTTGAAGTATCTTGTTTTTTTTCCAGTACACCATTTTGTTGTGGAGTTCTTGGTGCTAAAAAGTTGTGACTAATCCCTCTTTTATTGCTGAAATCCTTGAATAACCTGTTATCAAATTCTATACCATGATCGCTTCTTATTGCAGTCACACTGTGTCCCTTCTTATTTTGTATTTTCTTGCACAAATTAACAAACTAGTTAAATGGACTAATACTGCGTCCAAGTAAATTTGATTTTTATTTTGATTGTAGTCATACTGAGTCCAAGTAAATCTAGTGTAAGTCAATCGATCCTAATCATGCGGATGCTTTTCTTCTTTTGTGATATTTCTAACATCTAAGAAAAATTTGATTTCACCAAACATTTCCATCAAAACTCTATTAAACTCTTCAATCTCAAATAAAAAAAATTTACAACTTTAACTTCATATTGAAACCTTTACATTGTTAGAATTGCATTATATATTTGAGCTAAAGTAAAATTTAAAAGTTCTAAACTAAAAGTTAAGTTTAGAAAAAAAAGCGCTGGCCAGCTCGCTCTAACCTGCTCCAGCCCACGGGCCTAATAGGCTTGCATTTAAATCACCTAGACAAATAGGCTATTTATGTGGATAAAGGGGCCGGCCCACGGGGTATGGCCCATTTTGACAGTACTAACTATCGTTATGCATTCTCACAACTTTACAACAGGATGGTTCAAATATGACTTTTATATTCTTGTCACATAATTGGCTTACCTTTATATTTATATTTTGAAGTCATTTACCAAAGAGACATCTTCAATGCAAGGATCAGTTCCAACTTTATCAATTCCTATGATTTTACCTTTTCTGCTGTCACCAAAGCTAACAATTCCAACTTTCTTCAGTTCTAGTTGGATAAACTTCTTTTGATCACCCGTCATGTGCCTAGAGTATCCACTATCTATTTACCATCTATTTTTTATCAACTCACTGCTGAAGCACTCCTGCAAAACATATTACTTCTTTCCAGGTACCTAACTGAATTGGATCCTTTAAGCATCTATGTCATTTTAGCTCAAGACTTTTTCTTCTTGTAGAAGTTAGCTTTGTTTTCTTCATGAGCAAAGCAAAGTAGACTGTGAATGAGTGACTAGAGGATACTGTTTTTGCAAGATGAGATACATAGTTTCTCTAAGAAGATAAGAGATCAAATCCTAATCTAGACTTTTTCTCATGAATATCTTTGACTTCCGCGAAGTAAATCGAGATTTTCTTAGCCTTCTGTAAACTTTGTCAAATATTTGGTCAAGGAATCTACTTTATTTTGTAAATTATCAATTTCATTCAAAATTTCAATATTCAAATAATTTTTAAATGACACGTTATTTTCTCAAGTTTTTCAGCTCAGAAAATGCTTCATCTTACTCCTTACAAGTTTGACCAAGAAGCAAATCATAAATGTTATCAGAGGAACCAGGAGGACTAGCTTAAGTAGTTTCTGGTTATGTTTTCATGCTTGGTTCAGGAGCTTTTTCATGGTCATCTAAAAAGCAACCTATTGTCACTTTGTCAACTATTGAAGCTAAATATGTAGTTGGAACAACTTGTGCATGTCGAGCAACTTGGTTGTGCGAATTACTTGAAACATTGGATTTCAAGCAAGAAAAAGCTATTGCAATTTATTGTGACAATAATTTTGTAATCAAGCTCTCCAAATATCATGTTCTCTATGGAAAAAGCAAGCACATAAATGTGAGATATCACTTTATAAGGGAACTCACGAAGAGTGGAGTAATTGATCTTTTCTTTTGTAGAAGTCAAGATCAAATTGCTAACATAATGATGAAGCCATTGAAGTTATCTTTGTTCAAGAGGCTAATAGGTTTGTTTGGGTTATGTGCATCTAATTAAATTGAAGTTTGAAAACTTTCAGTTTAAGAGCAGGAAATGTTAAGAATACGTCGACTATGTTGTACCTATAGCCGACTATGCTAGTTGATTATTGTCAACTATGTTGTGTCTATAGTCAGCTATGCTAGTCAGTTATTATCAGATGACTAAGTCAATTATGTCTTTAGGAGTTAATGGAGTCAGTTATAGACTTGTAGGAGTTAGTGGGTGTTATTTTCTACTTTATAATTTTTATCCGTTTGTCATAGCTCTATAAATAGAGTTGGTGGTAATTTGTGCGTGTTGACGATTAATAATATCTCAAATATTTCCTCATAATTTGTCTTTACTTTCATGGCAAATAGCACTTGTGGTCCCAATTTGCTTTAAAGAAGTTTTGTCTGCAAAGACTTGATAGTAGGGGTGTTAACAATTGGGAGAAACCCGAATAACCGAACCAAACATAATTTTAATTTGGTTTCCGATTAGAGTTTCTCCAAAAAAAATTGTTTTAGTTCGGTTATGGTATCCAAATAAAATTTTGGTTCAGGTTTCTGGTTGGCAATTTCCCAACCCGAACCAAACTGAAAACTGAATTTTGGAGTTGATTCTCAGTCAAAATAATTTTTTTTAACTTCAATAAGCATCAGAAAATAGGAATGTGTAGCAGCCGTAGGGTTTCTTTTCTCAACAAATTCATATTTTTTTCTCCCTCTTTCTCTTGCGGGCTGCCGCTGCTAGAGTTTGCATCCCTAGTTACATTTTTAAGCTTTGTTGAATGCTGAGTATGGCTTCATCGTCTCGTTTTCCTACAAATAGTAATGCCACTGGTAGGGGTCCTAAAGTTGGTTCTATAGTTAGTTGGCGACTTACTCAAGATCATACTAGATCGGCTTGTGCATATATGGTTATTGTGGATGAACTACCTTTCCGTTTTATAGAAAAGCAAGGGTTTAGACATTTAATATCTGCTGCATGTCCACTCTTTCAAATTCCATCCCATAGTACTATTACAAGAGACTGTTATGATTTGTATTTGCTAGAGAAAGAAAAATTGAAGACATTCTTGAAAAATTCAGCCCAAAGAATTAGTCTCACCACCGATTCATGGACTTCTGAACAAAGAATTAATTATATGTGTTTGACTGCTCATTTTATAGATGATGATTGGGTATTGCACAAAAAAGTTTTAAATTTTTGTCTAATTGATAGTCATAAGGATGAGGCGATTAGAATTTGAGCAACTTGATGTCAAAACTGCCTTTCTACATGGTGAGTTGGAAGAAGAAATTTACATGAAACAACCAGAGGGATTTGTTGTGCCAGGTAAAGAACAATACCCATTTTAGTTACTAGTGCCATACTGGTAGACTTGGAATAACATGCATTCTGGACAGCTTGTTCTCTGGAATGCCAGAACAGCTGCTGTCCAGCTTTGCAGCATCCGACAGGTTGAACTCGGGAGCATAGTTACGTTATATTTCGCTTTTCAGGATTCAACTATGGCATTAAAAATGAAAGGACCGTTCTCAAAATCAGTCCTTCACATTTTCAACATAGAAACCAGCAGGAAAAGATCATTGAAGCAGCATTCAAGCAAAATTTACTCTCTCAAACAGCAGCAACAAAGAAACTGGCTAAATCATAATCTCCATTACCTCTTCAGATTTGAGTCTAGATTTAAATTTAGCAACAAGATCCTCTGCTCTAACTCGTTGGTTCTGCAATAAAACGGCCCAAATCTCATCTTCTGTAACAGAAGCGGGAGAAGGCATTGGACCATCTTTTGGAGATGGCTGTGGATATGCAACTATTGAAGGAACAGTATGTGTCATAGTAGGAGGAGTAGCAGTCTCTTCTTTGACGGTCTTAACATCCTGAAAGAAAAGGTATTGGCCAAATAAGTAGTTGTGTACATTGAAAGATCATTGTATGGTTTGAAACAAGCTCCGAGACAATGGTATAAGCGTTTTGATGCTTTCATGATTGGGCAAGGATTCACAAGGAGTCAGCATAATAATTGTGTGTATGTTATGCAGTTTTCTAATGGATCAATCATTTATTTACTGCTTTATGTAGATGATATGCTTATTGCCTCGAAAGACAAGTCTTTGATTGATAGGTTGAAGTCTCAACTTAAATCTGAATTCGAGATGAAAGACCTTGGTGCTGCGAAGAAGATACTTGGTATGAAGATTCGCAGAGACCGACGAGCTAGCAAGCTCTACTTGTCTCAAAAGAATTACATTGAAAATATTCTTGAAAAATTCAATATGAAAAATTGTAAGCATGTCTCTACTCCTCTTGCTGCACACTTTAAGTTATCTGTTGATCTTTGTCCAAAATCAAATGAAGATATTGAGTATATGTCCAAGGTTCCCTATTCTAGTGCAGTTGGAAGTCTCATGTATTATATGGTTTGTACTAGACCTGATCTTGCTTATGCAGTTAGTATGGTGAGTCGTTACACAATTCAGGGAAACATCATTGGCATGCAGTGAAGTGGATTTTTTCGTTACTTGAAGGGCACGACCAATCTTGGTTTGGTCTTTGACAGAAATAGACTTGCCTCAAGTGACGTCAGTGGCTTTGTTGATTCCGATTATGGTGGTGATCTTGACCGACGTAGATCTCTTTTAGGCTACATCTTCACTTTATGTTCCGGTGCATTGTCCACAACAGAGACTGAGTTTGTTTCAGCTACAGAAGGTGTTAAAGAGGCTATTTGGTTGCGTGGTCTTATTCTTGAGCTTGGTGTTCCACAGGATGCTACAATGGTATTTTCAGATAGTCAGAGTGCTATTCACCTCGCCAAGAATGATACATATCACTTCAAGACCAAGCACATTGACATACGTTATCACTTTATTAGAGATGTTGTTGACAAAGGAACTATCATGATTAAAAAGATTCATACGTCGGAAAATCCTGCAGACATGCTTACAAAGCCATTACCTGTTACTAAGTTCGAGCACTGCTTGGAATTAGTTGGCATCATTAATGCCTAATCGCCCATCGGGGTGCCTATGGTAAGCTCCAAAATTTGAGCCAAGGTGGAGATTGTTGAGTGGTGTCTCAAACTTTGGGAACCAACTCCCTTTTTTATACCTAATATTCCTCCATCTTTTACTCCCTAAAATACGCCACATGTTTTCCTCATTTTATGCCATATATTCCTCCATCTTTTACTCCATAAAATGCTCAACATTTTTTCTCATTTTTTGCCACAAATTAGGGAAAGTAAAATGGACTTCATCATTGTGTTTTGCAAGACCTCTTTAAGTGGCTATAAATGAGGGTCTTCTAATTGAGTTCAACACACCAATTCTCTCCAAATTCTCTCCCCAAAGGATGAAATATTTCCTCCATATATTCACTATATCATCAAATTATAGGGTTGAGTTTATGAGATTTATTTCTCTTTTATAAGTCTTCATTGATAATTGTTGTTGAAGATTTTTTCTCTTGTACTTACCCGATTATTATAGTGGATATTTTTTGCTCGCCGAAGGTAGTGGGGTTTCTCCCTTATTGGATTTCCCACTTAAAAATCTTGTGTCTCCTTTAGTTTTCTTGCTCTCATTTTCTTTCTCAATATCTATTTTTGTGCTTCCGCTACGCATTGATATCATAACAATTATCGACCGAATTAAATATCTCAAAACCTTACTTTCAACAAGGAAATAAGGCACTACATCTAATGCGTTTGTTAGAATCCCCTGCAGGCCAACTCGGAATAGAAATAGCCCCTCACTTTAGAATAAATCAGGAACCCTCCAAAGCAGAGAGCCCACATGGATTCCTAACCGCCCTGTAAAACATCAAGCGTCCTGTGGAGGAGAATTTCACACTTATCTCATTGTAGCGAGGTAACAGGATTCAATGTTGCACCATCCTCAACTCTTATCGAGATCTGGAGTTTTTCGTGAAAAGGTCCCATTCTTCAATATCATGATTGGGTCGACCAGGCCAGATCATGAGTGAATAGAAAATCGGATGTATGGTAGGGAAAGGAAGTATGTAGGTTATCGCTTTGACTCGTTTGTCGGGAAAACCCAACAACCTTCCCAAAAGCAAGAGTTTTAGGTCCGGAAGCAGAACGCTCGTGATATTGAGATTGACCCCTGGCCTAGATATTATCTGACTTAACTAAAGTAGTTCGTCCTCAACCCTGAATCCTGGATGGCTGCACTTGTATTTCACCACTAAAGACATCAATGCTTTTTATAAAAAAATTCCCTTCCGCCTCAAAAAGCTCATACCAATTTGACCATCCGGCACTAAACGAAGTAGGTCAATACCAATAATAGGAACTGAAAGCCACTCTCTTCCATAAAGAATTGTGAAACTCTCACTCTTGTGTATCCGATAAATGGAAAGAAATGACTCTTAAATCAGTCCCTAAAGTGTAGGAATGTTAATCAACTGAGTTCATATTTTGGTTAAGTAATTTACATTTTTAAAATGTACTCTATATTTTTTCTAAATTCTTGAATCTATATCATTGTTGTTCAAACATAGCCAATTTTCATGATCATTAAAAATAAACTTGTGCCACCAACTTTTTCTTTTAAAAAGAAAAAGCAATTCAACTGAAATAAAGTGTTTTAGAAGTAGTATGCAAATCTAGGAGCAACTAAGTTTGACAATTTGATGATTTCATTCGTAGATATTTGACAATTGAATAAAGCTAAATAACAAAGTTAGCGAATGGATTGCTTTTAGAGGCATTCGATAAATTATTTTTGGAATGTTGTTTTGTATGGTCTGTGCTTTGCAAGAAATGATTAAATTTATGTTTATAATTAATGTAGAAATTGTACTGTAAATGTGTTAAGAAGATGAAATTTACTATTATGTTGATGCTTCGTTTGTTTTTGTGCTAATGCAGTGGAATAAATTGGATCAGAAAATAAATGTTGTTATTTTGATAGATGACATGTTGAAAGTTAATCTAATTTTATTTTTTATCATATTTTATTTAAAATAATTGCAAATAATATGAATTGATCACATTTAAAATAAGGTAAATTAAGAACTATCCATAAAAATGAGGAGGTGCTCCATTGGGTTTTAACATGGACTCACTGTAGTTATATGTAACTAAATAGAGTAACTGTGGCATCGAACCAATGGAGCTATGGAAATGAAGTTAAATGTTAATGTGGCCTCTTATGCTAAGAAGGGTAAAATGTAACAGAGCAAATGACATATTCAATATGTTATTTTATTAGTAATATTGTTATATTGAAATTTCCAAATCCAATTTGTGAGGGTCAAGGGTGTACTTGTGGGATTAATAGTACACTTATGAGACACTAGGAGGAAGAATGTCTTCACCAATTTCGTATTTGTTTGAATGATACAGTGTTTGGGGCAATATGCTCCAATGGATGCCCCAATCCCACACGAGATATATGTGAATACAGTGATATGTATATGAGCATGCCCCTAAATATCCATTGTCAACTTGGAATATCTATTTTGGCATAGCGAGGACGGTCGCCAAATAGTTGTTCGTGGGTACTTCCAGGCCCATGAGGCCTGTGCTCGAGGCCTGCGGGCGCAGGGTGTAAGTTTGTGGTATCAGAGACAGTTACCAGCATGACGTGTGGGAACTAAATGCTACAGGATGTGCAGTGAGAGCCACATCTAGAATCAATCACCTCTTATTTGGTCTTGGGCTGTTGATTCTGTTCTCCCACACCTAGTGGGATGCTAGGGCCATAAGGAAGGGGGGCGGAATGTGATGCCGCAATCCTATATAGGATAACTCTAAGTAAAGTGATCTATATATAAGGTGCCCGCAAGCTTGAGTGCACTACTCATGGATCCGACACCATCCATGACCAATTACAAAGCAACTATTCTATGTGGATACTTAGGCTCATGCTTATTTACAGATCACTTTAGTTATAGATATCCTATGTGGGATTGAGCAATCACATTCATCCCCCTTTAAGGCTCTAGCATCCTCGCTAGGCGCTCCAAAATTAGCAGCCTAGGACCAAACTGCTCTGATACTATAATGTCATGCTCTGCGCTCGCAGACTAGAGTTCGCGAACCCATAAGCTTGACAGCACCCATAGACAACTACTTGGCAACTATCCTCACTATGCCAAAATGGATATCCCAAGTTGATAATGGATATTTAGGCCCATGCTCAGATAAGGATATTCCAAGTTGACAGTAGATATTTAGGTCCATACTCATATAAATATCACTTTACTTACAGATATCCCATGTGGGATTGGGGCATCACATTTATACTAAATATAGAGCCTTTGCCAAACATCAAACAGGCTTAATGATTATTCTAGAAGAGAGGCATTAAACTATGGCCAGGAGCAAGGATGAAAGGTAAGAAAATGTAGTAAGCTTTGCTGTACGAGCTGTATAGCCTTAATTTGGACAGACGGTAGACAAAAATCTTTTATAATACACTATTTGTCATAGGAAGAGACATGAGATAAGAGACTGTTTTCAGATAAATGGCTATCTAGATTGGTGGAAAGAATGCAACAAAGGTGTTCGGCAAGGTAATGGCCGGCGTGGGGTAAAAAGTATTGCCTGGAAAGAAATTCAGATAGTTCTTTCGGACTGCACATGACGGTGCCACACACAGAGACTTCCCAGCAACCCAAAAATTTAGTAACTTATATAGAAGTTGATGTTTCACTGTTACTTGGGATGTCATCAAAGCAGTGGACAACTCTATTGAATATGCTGAACAATCAATCCTCAACTTCATCTTCTAATAGACTAACTGGTAAGTCTATTCATGATAGATAGTATCTGGACAGGGGAGCCTCGAATCACATGACAGGTGATTCTGTGATTCTGAAAACTTATTTGATATCTATGATATTCCTTCTTGTTTAGTAGAACTCCTAAGGGCGATCGTCTAGAAGTGTGATACTAGAGAATATATTGCTTGTGCCTAATTTGAGCTATAATTTGATTTCGGTTTCTCATTTACTTGGTGATCTTAAATGTAATTTCATTTCAATTGATACAATGTGTCTTACAGTACCACATTTCGAGGACACTGATTGGAGCGGATAAAGGCAGGAATGGGATTTATTATTCTAGGCCAATTGATGTTCAGATAGTGAATATAATGATGAAGGCACCTGTGAAAGAATTATGGCTCAAATGTATTGGTCATCCTTCAGATTTGCCTCTAAATTATTTACCGAAGCCGATTGTTGGTAATTTTTCTAGTGTCAAGTATCATGCCTTGTGATGTTTGCATGCGAGCAAAACAAGCACATGTTAAATTTTCTTATCTTTAGTTATTATGTTTTTTCAAAGATGAGTGTAAGATGAAGTTTTTTCAAACAGCAATTCATATGGTGTTTTCTCTCTTAATGAAATAAATGGAGTTTGATTGATCAAGTATGTGGCAGTAAGCACATTCTCCATCCAAAATTTAAGAGGAAGATTTTTTTGAAAACGTAAAGCACGAGCAACATTTAAAATGTGTTTGTGTTTTCTTTCCGCTCGACCATTTTGTTGAGGAGTGTAAACAGGAGATGTTTGATGTAAAATTCCTTGGTCAACAAAATAAGTTCTCATATGCATGAAATCGGTCCCACTATCTATTCGGATCACTTGAACATGTTTCTTAAATTAGGTCTTAACCATTTCACAAAATTGCCTCCAGACAGATACTATATTTTTTCCAACTAGTAAATATACCCACATTGCACGAGAGTAGTAGTGAAGGGATATCATTTATGGTGTCTAGAGGCGAAAAAGACAGTTATCAGTAGAGATGTTACCTTTGATAAATCTACCATGTTGAATAAAAAAATCTAGAACGAGCTAATAGTACTCTAAAGCAAAAATAGATGGAGTTTGAATAGAGAGTGGTGATCCAAGAAAAAAGCAAGACCAGTGACTCTCCCATGGTAGAAAAAGAGTCTGATGAAGAACAAGTTTAGATGCAAGAGCCTCCACAGCAATCAGAGTCAATTGATGTTAGAAGGATAAGATGAAAAACACATAAACCTACTTGTTTTACTGACATAGTGGTTTTTACACTTCCAGTTGTTGATGATGTTCCATCCACCTTTCTAGAAGCCGTCTGGAGCACATAAAGTGGCAGATGGAAAGATGCAATAGAAGAAGAAATACAATCACTTCAGAAGAATAAGATGTAGAAGCTGACAAAACTAGCAAAGGGCATAAAGACAATTGGATGCAAATGGGTGTTTGCAAGGAAAGAAGGATTTGCTAAAAAAGATAATGATCGCTACAAGGCAAGATTGGTGACTAAAGCTACGCTCATAAGAAGGGGATTGATTATAAGAAGGTAATTTTTTCAGTTGTTAAACATTCCTCCATTAAAATTTTGTTGGCCTTGGTAGTGGAATTGAATTTGGAGTTAGCACAACTTGATATGAAGACTGCATTCTTACATGGTGACTTGGAGGAGGAAATCTATATGACCCAGCTAGATGGATATAAGGTTAATGGTAAAGAAAATTAGGTTTGTAAACTGAACAAATCATTGTTCAGACTGAAACAATCTCCAAGGCAGTGGTACAAATAGTTTGACAAGTTTATGAAAGGTCAGAAGTATGTAAAATGCAAGATCATTGTGTATTTGCACAGACTTTAAGATGGTTCTTACATCTACCTACTCTCGTATGTTAATGATATGTTGTTAGTAGCTAAGAGTCAAGTTGAGATTGATAAGTTGAAGGCACTATCGAGTAAAGAGTTCAAGATGAAGGATTTGGGAAAAGCTAAGAAGATTCTTGGCATGGAGATAAGCAGGGATAGAGATGGAGGCAAGCTTTGGCTGATATAAAAGCAATATTTGAATAAGGTACTACAATGATTTGGTATGCACGAAGATTCAAAACCTGTAAGTATCCCACTTGCTACTCATTTAAAACTTAATAGCCGATTATCTCTAACAACAGATGAAGAGAGAGAATACATGGCAAAAGTCTTGTATGCTAATACAATTAGACATTTCATGTATGCAATGGTGAGAACAAGACCAGATATTTCACAAGTTGTTAATGTTGTGAGTAGGTACATGTATGATTCGGGCAAGGTTCATTGGCAAGCTGTGAAATACATTCTACGGTGTATACAAAATATGGTAGGTGTTGGCTTAGCATTCGAGCGGGATGAATCACACTTGGTCTATGCGTAGTTGGATATTATGATTCTGACTATGCAAGTGATTTGGTTAAGTGACGGTCTACAACTGGCTATTTTTTTACTTTAAAGAATGCCTCAGTCAGTTGGAAGTCTACTTTGTAGATGACAGTGCTTTGTCTACAGCAAAGGCAGAGTATATAGCGATGACAGAAGCTATGAAGGAGGCAATTTGGTTTCATGAGTTGCTTAAAGATTTGGGAGTTTGTCAAAAATAATTTGAGATATATTTTGACAGTTAGAGTGATATTCATTTACCTTAGAATCAAGTTTTTCATGTAAGGACAAAGCATATTGATGTTCGTTATCACTTTGTGAGGGAAATTCTCAAAGAAGGAGAGATACTTCTCTAGAAGATTCAGACTGAGGAGAATCCTACAGATATGCTAACAAAGGTGGTTACAAGGACCAAGTTTGAATGTTGTTTAGACTTGGTTAATGTCTTGAACTATTGAGTTGGCGCTTGACGGTGCAAATTTGGAAGCACCGCGGGGATCATTTTAGTTTTTGTTTGATCAAGAATTGTGTCAATGTGGAGATTTGTTGTTTGGCACAATCCCACATGGAGACCAATAGAATGGAAGGGTTTCTTTACAACTATAAAAGGAAACTTCCTTGCTCTTTGTAAGGCATCCCAATTTGTACTCTCTTCTCCCATATAGAAATATAAGCACGTTGTTTGAGTGGTGTTAGGAGACTAGGTATATTTTTGCCGAATTCTATTATCAAATTTTTCTAGGTGTGTTCTTTTCTTGTCTCCTTTTATTTTGTATTTATTTATTGCTATTGTTTCTTTTCAATTATCTTATTCAATATTATTTTTCGAATATATTTATAGTGTTTTATATCTTTCAATTCACTAGAAGTTTATATTAGAGGGAATTATCACCCGTAATTCCCAACACATAGCACATCACATTCTCTATTGAAACTCTTCAAGGCTCCAGCCACGTTCAAATCAAATTCCTTGACAGCTGCACGGGTATCATTACTGAATATGCCTTTGTAAACAAAGTCGTAGCTTCCCTTGCCAAGAAGATTGCTCTCGCTAAATCCATTGGTTGCTCTTCGGAGTTCATGATATGAAATTCTTTCGTATTCTAGTGCAGTTGATAGACCTGATTCTACTGTTGGTGGCTTTCCTTTATCCCTCTTTATCAACATAATTTCGAGAACAACTAGAAGAATTATTGATGAAATCCCCAAAAGTACATAAACAATTACCAGTGACCTTTTTCTTCTTCCATGTGGAGAAGAGGTCCAGCATGGAGAAACATTCAATCGAGAACCACCGAACAGTGTAACATTGGACATGAAGGACTAACTTGTGAAATTTATGAAAGGTCCTTTGGTAGGAATTTGTCCACTTAATTGATTGAATGAAACATTGAACTGCTTAAGGCACAAGAGGGCCTCCAGCAACTGAGGAATTATGTCACGCCCTGAAACTGGGTTAAAGACCTAGTAATCATAGCGCAACACGGCCGTATTTATGAATTGAAATCTAGAAATACACGGTACTTACCATCAAAGAATACTAACTTAATTAAATGAATTCAAATAATACTAAGATAAATACTAAACAATTTTAAATTACATAAAAAAACTAAATAAGATATCTCAAATTATTTATTTATTTTATTACAAACTATCCCAAATACTACTCTTCAATATCAACCAACTCTTGGGGAAATCACAATCCACCTTCAGTTCTTGAAATCGCTCCCTAATATTCCTCGTCAAAACTCTCAAAGTGATTAGAATCATTCTCTGAAATATAATTTGATAAGGGATGAGCTATCACTCAGTAAATAATTAAATCCCTTATTCAAACAACGATCAAAATGTATATAATTTTTCTTTATAAGATAAAATCAAGTTCATAAATTTTTTTAAATAAATTTCAACAATAATAATATGTATTTTTTTCAAAACATAGTAAAAATCTCTCTATAGATATTTAAAAAAAAACTGGACTGTCCAAAAAAAATACAACCCAAAATTGAATTTTTTAAAAATTTTGGGCTAAACCCAAATGACAACCCACGAATCTGGTGGGCAAAAGCCCAGCTGCTAGTTGGCTCTATCCCAGAACTCGACTAGGCAAACTGCCCAACTTTAATCGGCTTCGATCCATGACGTTTGCTGGCCAATAGAATGTTAGCAATCCGCCCAGCTCTTTGTTGGGCCGATTTCTACCTTTGGCCCAGCATTCTGCTGGGCAAGTTACAAAGATGAGTTTCCTACTAGACAAGTGCCTACGTTGGGCATCCAAGCAGTAACCAAAGCTTCCACCCTGTCTAAAATACTTGACGGGAAGCTTCCAAAGATTCCTTAGCCTCCAAATACTATGTACTCCTTCTCGAAATACATATCAACAAACTTTTTTTCTTGTGGTCCATTCTGAACCACATCACATAGACGAAATCCATTTCAGTTCATTCCAAAAGACACCTCCCACGCACAAAAACAGTAACAGTCAGAATATCATTTTTTTTTTGTTTTTGCTCACAACATCGAAGAGAATTTCAGAACACAAGTAATGCTTTTCCAAAAAACAAACAACAACAATTTATGCAATCGATCACCATTCATATATAGATATATGTAGATATATACAAATATATAAATATTTTTATCTAATAGCAAATAATGAATACATAATTTCAACCATCAGTAGCAATAAACTTCATATCACAAATAAAAGAAGAACAAAGATAAAGAATAAGAGACAATAAATACTATAATGGGTTTTAAATAATCTCTCTAAAGTGGTCACGACAGGATAGGACAGGACATAAAAAAATTACCTCATCACGAGGGCTAGAACATAACAGAATAGCTTTACGGAATAATCTCAGTGACTAAACAGGTTATTAAAATCGTAAAAAAATTATTCATTTTGCAAAAAACATCAGAAACATAAATCATTCAGGCATTCTTCAAGCATATATATATATATATAAAGTTTAGACAAAGTGATTAAATCACTTATCTGTGAGTTTTCGACTCTAACTATGTGCTTCTTGCTTTTCCTTTTAATGCTCTCTCTCTACCTCTTCGTTAGTAGAATCAGGTGTCTATTTCTTGCCAGTATTGACTCTCTCATGCACGTTGTCCGTAGTTGCCATTGAAAGAACCCTACCGTCGGTCATCTGTCTAACCCTCAAAACGTTTCCTAACCCTAAAGAGCTTTTAATCTAATTAATTCTTTTAAATTACAACTAAACCCTCCAAAATTATACCTATTTTATTTATTATTATTATTCATCAATTGGGCTATAGTTCTGGACTGGACATTACAAATTACTCCGGTTAGCCTATTATAAGACAAGTCCAAAATCTCCAAGTTCAGCACTCTGCCTAATGAATCTGGAATTGGCCCTTCTAGGTCGTTGTGAACCAAGGAAAAGGCCGTACACCGTCAACCAAAGGAACATTTCCCAAAAATTTGTTCATTGACAAATCAATCCGGGTTATGACCTTAAGATCTTCAATTTTTGGAGGTAGATGACCGCTTAGCGAATTTGAGGACACATTTAACTCCAAAAGGTCTTTCAGCAACCACAAACTTGATGGTAAACTAGAATTGAAATTTTTGGAATCAAGATAAATGTTCCTCAAATTAGTAATGTTTCCAATGCAGGTTGGTATAGCACCGAGTTTTTTCAATTTGCAAATAATGCTTGGAAGAGACCCTTTTATCCTGTTGTTGGCTAAATACAACCCTTGAAGGCTTTGTAAACCTTCAAATGTTCTTGGAATGACTCCAGATAACTCATTCTGAGACAAGCCTAGATATGTAAGTCCGCTAAGATTACCAGTTTCTTCTGGAATATTGCCTCTAATATTACATGAACTGGCATAAAAAATCTAGAGTGAGGCAGAGAAGTTACCAATGGAAGATGGCAAAACTCGAGTCAGGGGATTCAAATTGATTAGAAGAAATTCTAAATGAATACAATTTGTTAAAGCAGCGAGGAAGTTCAATTCTGAACATGAAGGTTCAACGGTAAAGTAGTTCACCTCCAAGTTAAGAAGTTTAAGGGAACCTAAACTTCCAAGTGAATTAGATATTGGACCCGAGAAGCTGTTTTGAGACAATTCTAATCTGTAAAGCTTTGAACAATTTGAGATAGAATCTGGGATATTCCCGTAGAAGTTTTTGATAGGAATGAAATATTGTTCAATGTCCGGCAACCCCTGGCCTAAATTCGGAGGTAGATTACCGGAGAGCCTATTCCGGTCTGCTGCAACTCTTGCAGTGTTGAAATGTTAAAAATAGGCACAGGAATAGAACCACTTAATCTATTGTCTTGAAGTTGTAATATTTCCATTCTTGGAAGATTACCAATATCCCTTGGTATTGAACCTGCACATACAGACTACGCGTAAATCTTTAAGTCTTTCCATAATTTTCTAACAAGAATCCAATCATGTAGGTAGTCAACAGAAAGCAGGGAAAGCGGGGAAATCAATGGCATACGTAATATATAGGAAGCAAATTTACAGTATGAAAGTTGTTCAGCTTGAAACGCTGCAACCATACCTTCCAAGTCGTTATACTGGAGATATAATTCTTCTAGCATAGTCAAGTTCCCGATTTCTCTCGGTATGTTTCCCCTAAATTTTTTATTGCGCATTGAAAGAAGCTCAAGCTGCGAACACTTTTGTAAACTTTTTGGGATTAGGCCATCTAGTTGTTATAAGACAGATAAAGCTCTTCAAGGTTTGGAAGATTGTAACAAATATTTGCTGGAACTTCACCAGATAAAATATTGTTGCTTAAGGCAGTGACTTCCAAAGATGAGATATTGAAGAGACTCGCTGGTATAGGACCTGAAAGCTGATTATGTTCCTGCTCTAGAAAGGTCAAGGAATGAAGATCACCAATTCCCTTGGGAAATATTGGAAACCGATGACGGTATTCTTCCGGAGAATCTGTTAAATCCAAGGTACAAGTACTGCAGTTGTGGTAAGGAACTGAAAAATGAAGGAACTGCACCACTAAAATTGTTGCGATTCAAATCGAGTCATTTCAATCTGCGCAACTTAGCAAGCTCTTCGGGGAGACTTCCAGAGAAACTGTTGTTACTCATATCAAGGTAACGGAGGAAAGAGAGATTTCCCAGATGTGGAGAAATCCACCCCAATAAGCTCATGCCAGAAATATCCAGGGCCACAACTTATATAGTGGGCTAAACCACCAGCTACAACAGAGCGAAACAAGAGGAGTGAAACTGAAGTATGCAGCAAATTCTACTTGGACCCATGTTGCTAGGAATTTGCAATCTCTGCAAGCTGAATTCATTTATTTACAGATGTTGGAATCTTACAAATAAACTTTTCGGAACGTTTAATTAATAATTTCAATTGAAACTTACCCTGAAGAGACGGAACGATACAGGTGATGTTTGCGATAATTTGTCTCAAAGCAATAATACTTACGGCTGCAATTGAGTCTAGCCCTTATTCAACATGTTGACATTAAATTTTAAGTTTGATTTTTTTCAGTTTGATTTCGAATTTCAGCTTGTTTTAAGTTTAAATTTTTAAATTAGTCAAGTTTCAATATTCAGATATTTAGCTCGAAAGCTCATTAAATCAATAAAATTATATAGTGGTTTCTTCCTAAATTAAATCAAGCAAGTTTGTCTATATTAAGTTTAACCAAGTAAATATTTCAGAACTACGTCTAACTTCACACTATTAATACCAAACTGGAAATTGCCGTCCATCATCCCATCCTAAGACCTTTTCTCTTTATAAGAATTTTGCATTGACTTGACTAACATTTCTTCATCCTTCTGACATCAGCTTTATTATTTCCATGAAAGTTCCACTATAGAATATATATTTCTGTCCTTTGGTCTGTAGCAGTCAACGAAGACTTGACAAAATGTGTCGTTTACACAAATCCTTGATCATCATAATTAGAATCCGAGATTTTTTTTTTTTTTGAGAGAAGAATCTGAGAATTATGAATTGCATAATTCACCCTCATAGAAGCTTTATTACATACCTTAATCCTATTTCTCTTATAGTTATTCTCTACTAAGATTTGATTATTTTGTTGGTATATAAAAATTAAAGTCTTGAGTGTTTATATGTAGAGACACGCATAGACATATCACATTCTTATTTAAATCCTCATATTTTTATCACATTTTCTCTACATTACATAGACTTGTATATATAGATTAAAGAGCTGGCCGGCAACTAATAAACTTGTTATGATATCAATGCGTAGCGGAAGCACAAAAGAATAGATATTGAGAAAGAAAATAAGGAGAGCAAGAAAAAATAAATGAGACACAGGATTTTTAAGTGGGAAACCCAATACGGGAGAAAACCCACTGCCTACGCCGAGCCAAAAATATCCACTATAATAATTGGGTAAGTACAAGAGAAAAAGTCTTCAACAACAATTATCAACGAAGACTTATAAGAGAGAAATAAATCTCATAAACTCAACCCTATAATTTGATGATATAGTGAATATATGTGGAGGAAAAAGTTCAGCCTTTGGGGAGAGAATTTGGAGAGAATTGGTGTATTGAACTCAATTAGAAGGCCTCCTTTTATAACCACATAAAGAGGTCTTGCAAAACACAATGATGAAGTCCATTTTACTTTCCCTAATTTGTGGCAAAAAATGAGGAAACATGTTGAGCATTTTATGGAGTAAAAGATGGAGGAATATAAGGCATAAAATGAGGAAACATGTGGAGTATTTTAGGGAGTAAAAGATGGAGGAATATTAGGCATAAAATGAGGAAACATGTTGAGTATTTTAGGGAGTAAAAGATGGAAGAATATTAGGCATAAAAGAGGGAGTTGGTTCCCAAAATTTGGGACACCACTCAACAATCTCCACCTTGGCTCAAATTTTGAAGTTCACCGTAGGCACCCCAAAGGGCGATTAGGCATTAATGATGCCAACTAATTCCAAGTAGTGCTCGAACTTAGTAACAGGTAATGGCTTTGTAAGCATGTCTGCAGGATTTTTCGACGTATGAATCTTTTTAATAATGATAGTTCCTTTGTCAATAACATCTCTAATAAAGTGATAGCGTATATCAATGTGCTTGGTCTTGAAGTGATATGTATCATTCTTGGCAAGGTGAATAGCACTCTGACTATCTGAAAATACCATTGTAGCACCATATGGAATACCAAGCTCAAGAACAAGACCACGCAACCAAATAGCCTCTTTAACACCTTCTGTAGCTGAAACAAACTCAGCCTCTGTTGTGGACAATGCAACAATGGATTGCAGAGTTGCTTTCCAACTAATAGCACCGAAACATAAAGTGAAGATGTAGCCTGAAAGAGATCTACGTCGGTCAAGATCACCACCATAATCAGAATCAACAAAGCCGCTGACATTACTTGAGGCAACTCTATTTTTGTCAAAAACCAAACCAAGATTGGTCGTGCCCTTCAAGTAACGAAAAATCTACTTCACTGCATGCCAATGATGTTTCCCTGGATTGTGCATGTAACGACTCACCATACTAACTGCATAAGCAAGATCAGATCTAGTACAAACCATAGTGTTAGCCCTAAGGGTAAATCATGTAGTTTTGATTAATGACAAATATTGATGAGGACTAATATGCATGTCGTTTGTGTGATAGGATTGTTGGATTAAGAAGTTTGAAGTCTCATTGCCTTGAAGTTAAAATGCAAGAACAACTCCAATATGTCAAAGTGATTGAAGATTGAAGAGTTTGTTCAAGATGTTAGAAGGCTTTGAAGACATGAAGTGTAGGTTGCATGTGCTTAATAGGTAAACTTTGTAAACCTTACACTCTTAAGCCTTGGAATCTATGAGTTGCAATTGAGAGCACAAAACTTGATTTAAATGGTTTCAATGGTTTTGAACTTACCTAAATTATCAAGTTTTCATAATTGGTTTTTGCACATAAAAGATCTTTAATGACTTATCTTTAAGGCTAGAATGTTTTCCAACTTGTTTGAATTGATTTGAACATGTTTTGACAAAGTTTGAAAAATTCGGATGCAAGATTCGGACGCAGTCCAAAAATTCGATCGTCCGAATTTTGTAGCAAAAGTTTGCTACTATTCTTCCAGAGAAATTCGGAAGAAGATTCGGACGCAGCCAAAAAATTCGCTCGTCCGAATTTTGGCCTTCAGCATGGTCACTGTTCTTCCAGAGAAATTCGGAAGAAGATTCGGACGCAGAATTCGGTCGTCCAAATTTTCTGAAACTAGCCGTTACTAGCTGTTGTATAGCCGTTTGAACTGATTTTTGAATTCTATAAAAGCCATAAACTCCAGATTTTTTAGTAGAACTTTGAACTTAACAAATCTTACATGCTCTAACTTGTTTTACATCAAATTGAATTGAAAAGCTCTCAAATTGCCTTGTGCTCAAAGATTGAAATTCAAAATTCCAAAGGCAACAAAGTGTGAAGGTGAAACATTGTGTAATCATCTACCAACAAAGTGGTAACATCTTACACTCTCTCTTTTCTTATCTTAATTGTGTTTTCTACTAGCTCATTTGCAAGGTTATCTTGTGACATAAAACCCTTTTGTGGAAGGGTGAGCCATAGACTAGATTAATCAAGGTTGTAGTGTAAAACCCATGTGTGGGTGAGCCTTGGATTAGATTAGTCTTAAGGTTGTCTTTAGATATAAAACCATTGTGTTTGGTGAACCTTGTATTGTTTGTATAATTACTAAAAGAGGTTGTGAGTGTAAAACCATTGTGTGGTAAGCCTCTTATGTAATTGTTGAACTTGAGCATATAGTGGATTGGTTGAAATCCTTGAGTGTGGACTCAAGGTAGTGGATGTAGATCTTAGAGAGATCGAACCACTATAAATTGTGTGTTCATTCCTTATAGTTTTATTTATTTACATACTCTTGTTATTATTACTTATTCATAGTTGTTGATTGATTGGTTGTAGTCTTATTGTTTGATGATCTTATCTTAACCATCACATCACATATAAACTTGAAGTTTGTGAAATTAAAGAAGAGCTTTTATTAAGGCAAAGGATTTGCAAAACAAGAAAAAGATTTCGATAATTAGCCAAAGACCTAATTCACCCCCCCTCTTAGGTCTTACACATAGCATACATGAGACTTCCAACTGCACTAGAATAGGGAACCTTGGACATATACTCAATATCTTCCTTTGCTTTTGGACAAAGATCAGCAGATAACTTAAAGTGTGCAGCAAAAGGAGTAGAGACATGCTTACAATTTTTCATATTGAATTTTTCAAGAATCTTTTCAATGTAATTCTTTTGAGACAAGTAGAGTTTGCCATCTCGTCGGTCTCTGTGAATCTCCATACCAAGTATCTTCTTCGCAACACCAAGGTCTTTCATCTCGAATTCAGATTTAAGTTGAGACTTCAACCTATCAATCAAAGACTTGTCTTTCGAGGCAATAAGCATATCATCTACATAAAGTAGTAAATAAATGAATGATCCATTAGAACACTGCATAAAATACACACAATTATCATGTTGACTCCTTGTGAATCCTTGCCCAATCATGAAAGCATCAAAACGCTTATACCATTATCTCGGAGCTTCTTTCAAACCATACAATGATCTTTTCAAAGCAGCAAAGCTGATTGTTCTTTACAGCATGACAAATCCCTCTGGTTGTTTCATGTAAATTTCTTCTTCCAACTCGCCATGTAGAAAGGCGGTTTTGACATCAAGTTGCTCCAATTCCAAATCATATAGAGCAACAAGAGCGAGTAGCACTTTTCGAATAGAGGTATGACGTCATAACGGGAGAAAAAAATTTCATTAAAGTCAATACCTTCCTTTTGATCAAAACCACGAACTACTAGGCGAGCTTTCCATCTGGCATTTTCAACCCCGGGTATACCTTCTTTCTGTTTGTAGATCCACTTACAACTCAAAGCTCGACGTCCTTTGGGCCAAATCACATAACTCCCATGTCTCATTCTTATGTAGGCTTTCAATTTCTTCTTGCATTGCTAAAAGCCATCGGGATGAATTAAAAGCTGGATATAGATTGAGTAATTAGAAGGATCAATTCCTTCGATTTGTATCTGTGCTGTGAAAGAGCATATGCGGTGAGATTATCATCATCATTATCGGCATACCTTGCGGGCCTTTTGATATTTCTCCTCAGTACATCACGTGCTATATTATGATCATTTGAAGGCTGCATAGGCTCGAGATGAACTAGAAGGGTATTGATTCATCATGTGTTTCAAAATTACGTTCGAGACTCTCCAGGTAAAAATCGGTTCACTCCTTCCTTTTTGAGTAGACACCTCTAACTCCACCTTCTCATTGGCACTTTGACGATCACATGTATCAAGAGAAGAAACAGCGAGTATCTTTTCTATGAGATAACAAGGCATTCTCATTAAATGTGACATCCCTACTTAAAATCAATTTCTTAAATTGAGGACACCTGCAACCGATAGCCTTTCGACTCGGATGAATAACCCAAGAAAATGCATTGAAGCTGCTCTAGGTGCCAACTTTCCATCATTTATATGTGCAAAAACAGGGAGAACCAAAAATTCGAGATGAGAATATTCAATAGGATTACTCGACCAAACCTCCTCTGGAATTTTAAAATCAATGGATGAATGAGGTGAGCGATTTACAGGTAACAAGCGGTGGATACGACTTCAGCCCAAAAATCTCTACGACTCCATAAACTACCATTAGATAACATACAACGAGCTCTCTCTAAAAGGGTCCTATTAATGCGTTACTGCAACTCTATTACAGTTGAGGTTTTCCTACTAATGTTACTGTGTCTAGCAATGCCATGATTCTCACAAAACTCATTGAATTGAGTGCAAAACTCCAAACCATTATCGATCTCGAGTTTCTTAATCTTCCTACCAGTTTGATTTTCGACCAAAACTTTGAATTTCTTGAATTTAGAAAGCTTCATTTTTATGCCTCGAAATAAACCCAAACCTTACGAGAGAAATCATCAATAAATGTTATCATGTACCTCTTGCCGCCTTGTGAAGGAAATTTTGAAGGTCCCCAAAGATCCAGAATGGATGTAATCAAGAATCCCTTGTGTGCGATGTGTTGCGGTGGAGAAGCTAACTCTCTTTTGTTTTCCAACTACACAATGTTCATGAAAGTTAACTTACCAACACCTTGCTTACCAAGAAGACCTCTTTTATTCGAGAATGTTCATGCCTTTCTCACTCATATGTCCTAAACGCATGTGCCATAGCTGAGTAAGATCATCATCGAGAAGAGAAGTAGAGATAGCAAATGAACTTATCACGGTTGAACCACTGCAAAATATAGAGACTCCCAATTCTTTTTCCTTTCAACAATACTAAGGAACTTCTAGAAATTTTCATAACTCCACCTTCAGTGAATACTTGCACCCTAGTGACTCCCAGGGGTGCCTAAAGAAATCAAATTACAGCTTCAAATCGAGAATATGGCGTACCTTAGTCGGAGTTACGATAGTGCCATCATGAGCCTTAATCCGAATGGTACCAATTCCAAGCAACAACACGGTGTGAATGCGTTTCCCATAAGAACCACACCCGAATCAACCTTCTCATATGAAGTAAACCAATTTTTGTGGGGACACATATGAAAAGTACATCCGAGAATCTAAAACTCATTCTAAAGAGCTACGTTTATCGAAATAGTAGCCAACAAAAACATCACCATCGAATGCTGCTTCAATTACATCAGACTTGACTTTATTACAGCGAGTTTTATTCTTTTTCTCCTCTCTCTCATTCTTATTTTTCAATTTATAACATTCGAAATTTCATGTCCAGCTCTTCTTGCAATACGACGAGGATTTAGAATTACTGACCCCGAAACTTAGATCTACGATTTTTCTTGGATAAATTACTCTCATCGATAGATCTACTTCTAACATTCAAGCCTTCACCTCTATCATCGGACCAGTACCTCATGATCAAATTTCTCCTTAGACAATAGATTAGATTTAACATCTTCAAATGACGAGTATCATTATTTCCATAAAGCATAATTTCTTTGAAGTGCTTATAAGAGAGCGGCAAAGAAACAACTAGCGATGCGACTTTATCTTCATCTTCAATATTGACATCCAAATTCTCAAGATCAATCAAGATAGAATTAAATTCATTAAGATGAGATTGTATAGCGGTACCTTCACTCATACGTAAAGTGTAGAGCGCTCCTTGAGTCTAAGCTTGTTGGCAAGACTTTTGGTCATGTACGAGGGATTCCGGTTTGGTCCATAGCCTCGCTGCAGTTTTTTCTTTATTGACCTCGCGCAAAAATCTCCTTGGACAAACACAAGCTGAATAGCAGAATGTGCCTTCTCATCTAACTCTTCCCATTTTTCATCTGTCATACCGCAGGCTTCTCGGAAATTCCAACAAGTGCCTTCTTTAAACCATTTTGAATGAGGATTGCTCTCATCCCGAATCGCCATATCTCTGAAACCCGATTTTTCCATCAAATTTCTCAATATCAAATTTGGTGACGGTGGACATATTTGGTGACTAGGCTCTGATACCACTTGTTATGATATCAATGCGTAGCGGAAGCACAAAAGAATAGATATTGAGAAAGAAAATAAGGAGAGCAAGAAAAAAATAAAGGAGACACGAGGATTTTTAAGTGGAAAACCCAATACGGGAGAAAACCCCACTGCCTACGGCGAGCCAAAAATATCCACTATAATAATTGGGTAAGTACAAGAGAAAAAGTCTTCAACAACAATTATCAACGAAGACTTATAAGAGAGAAATAAATCTCATAAACTCAACCCTATAATTTGATGATATAGTGAATATATGTGGAGGAAAAATTTTAGCCTTTGGGGAGAGAATTTGGAGAGAATTGGTGTATTGAACTCAATTAGAAGACCTCCTTTTATAGCCACATAAAGAGGTCTTGCAAAACACAATGATGAAGTCCATTTTACTTTCCCTAATTTGTGGCAAAAAATGAGGAAACATGTTGAGCATTTTATGGAGTAAAAGATGGAGGAATATAAGGCATAAAATGAGGAAACATGTGGAGTATTTTAGGGAGTAAAAGATAGAGGAATATTAGGCATAAAATGAGGAAACATGTTGAGTATTTTAGGGAGTAAAAGATGGAAGAATATTAGGCATAAAAGAGGGAGTTGGTTCCCAAAATTTGGGACACCACTCAACAAAACTAGGTTCTATATTAGCAAAATGTGATGGTGTTGAAGCATATAGTAAACTAAATTTATGAGTGCAATTGGATAGCGTATTGGTTTAAAATTTTTTGTTTTGAATTTCATGAAAAAGAATTATTTGTCACAAAAACAGTAGGACCAAAAACAAAAAATTTGTATCGAATTTCGTAATAGAACCCAATCCAAATATTTCAATTCAATAACATGGAATGGCATAAAGTGTAAGTGTTTCTCCTCCCCCATTTTGGTCTCCTCTAAAAGTGAAGGTGTACAAGCATGGCATAAAGTAACTTCGTAAATGTGAAATAAATCATACTTGAAAATTATGTTGGGGGAACTATTGATTGATTCCCACGTTCTTGAAGCCAAATATTATGAATTATTCACTCTTTCATAAATATTCATATTGCCAAATTGGTTTTCTTTTTCTTTTTTTTTTTTGGGTGAATATTGTCAAATTGGTGTTGATTAAATAGCATCACACAATTAAATAACAAACTGAAAATTCCATTGCACATTTTTTTTCTAGGAAGAATTTTTTTTCTTCCTGTGTAATATTTGGAAACCTGCAAAACTGTATCTAAGGTGACAAGAAGTCTAGAGTTTTATATGTAGTGATATGTCTGTGCAAAGACTTCGGCAGATTGAATTGAAGAAGTCTTCGTAGAAGATGGACCAAAGCAGATAGAAATTCTTGGTCCTTGTCTTCTATAGTTGGATTTCTGAATCTCATTGGAATCTGATTTGCTGCTAAATTTTAAAAAACTATAACCATTTTGTTTCTAAACTTCTTCAAAAGTCGTCAAATTACATCCAATATTCTTATTTGTAATTTACACTAGCTCCCTTGAGGTTTCTTTGTATAACAGAAACCTCAAGTCTTGTTTGAAAATTCAAACTCACCTTCTATTAACTATCATATCTATTATCCGCCCCTTATCTATTAAATCTATTCTCACTAAAACTCTACTATTTGGAACCTTTAATAATATGTCAGAGCTAATTTAAGAATATAATCTTTTTTTTTCTACCTCTGATGGGAAAAAAATCAAAGTTGGAAAAAATAATTACTCCATCCATCCCATTTCATTTGATAGTGTTTGACCAGACACGAAGTTTTATAGTATAAGTACTATATATTATAAAAGTAATATAGTATAATAAAAAATAAGAAACATGTGAGTCAGTAGGTACTTTATGTCAAATTTAAATATATAAAAGTGTATATATTGGGGTTAGTAGTTGATTAAGAGTATAAAATATATTAAAATATTTCTTTTTATGAAAAAGTGTCAATTATTTTGGACCGTCTAAATATAGTAAGAAGGTCAAATAAAATGAAAATGAGGGAATATATTTTTAATTATTGTATAATTAATTATTTTACATTAGAGAAAATAATATTGCTATAACATACATAAAAGTTAATCATAATGAATTGCTTACCGGATCTTGAGTGAAAATCTCTACTCAAATTTCAAGAAATATATATATATATATATATATATATACACACACACATTTGGTGGGGTTGAGCTCAACAAAAGTAGACTAGTTCAACAAAATCTTTAAACTTTGCTTTCCTTCAATATTTCAAGTATAGGTTTGAACTCACATTTTTGTGAGTACTTTAATTAGCTTTGCCTCACAGGCGGCATATTAACTTGTTTTGTAATTTTAATTCTTTTATTTTTAGTTAGGCTGTTATGTATCTTTTTAATTCTTTTTTCTAAATTTTATTTTAGACCTTCTTAGCTTGATCTTTGGTCAGACATAATCTCTTGAATGGTGAGCTTTGCTTTATTTTTTTCTTTAAACTAAGTTAAATTATTGACTGTTTATTCTTATTTTTAAGCTTTGTTTCGTACCACCTTAGCCTTGATTCTTCTCCCCCAACACCAACTCCTGAATCCGCTCTTGCCTATCGTGGCAAGGATTTTGTAAATGCATACACAAGCTGATTATCCTAGGAAACATAATCTATACTGTATTAAAATTATAAATAAGGGCAATGGTGATCTGAAATTTGTTGCTTCTTTCTTTTCTAGATAGTCTAAAATACCCTTGAGGTGTTATTTGATGAACTAAAATATCTTTGAATGTTACGTTAGGTTATGAAATTATTTGTTAATCATTGCATAAGAGTTTATTATGTTATGGAAAAACTTGCAAGTATTAAAGAGACAATTATATTTGAGTGTTATTTAAATGATGTAAAATGCCTTTGAACGTTACATTTAGTTATATATGAGATTATAATGGTAACTATTACATGAGAGTTACTTTACGTTATGGGTAAACTTCCAAGTGTTAAAGAGATAATTATATTAGTTATCATCTCTTAAGTGATACGTTATGCTATGAAAAAAAATCCAAGTATTAAAGAAATAAACGAGTTACTAAGAAGAAAAACTCAAGTATTAAAAAGAAAAATAACTATTAGTGGAAAATAGACCATTAAAGTGATATTATAAGAAAAAAGAGAATTAAAGAGAAAAATATATTAAAATAATAATTTTAAATTTACAAATACTTAAAATTAAATATATATTTTTACTACAACAAAATTATTTAAATCAATATGGAATATTATACTACAAAACATAGATGATAATTTATTAATAATAAAACTATCTAAATAAATCTGATTTTATGAATATTCATTACAAAAAAATACGCTATTAGCGACGGCGATTAGCAACGGCCAAAGTCCGTTGCTACTTAGCGACAGATTAGCGATGAAAAAATAATTTAAATATTAAAAATAATTTTTTTAAAATTATGAATTAGTTCCGTCGCTAATTCGTTGCTAATTAGCGACGAATTAGCAATGAAAAAATAATTTAAATATTAAGAATAATTTTTTTAAACTCTAAATTTTTCCATCGCTAATTCGTTGCTAATTAGCGACGGATTAGCGATGAAAAATTATTTAAATATTAAAAATAATTTTTTTAATTGAGTTATGCTGGTAATAGTGAAATAAAAAATTAGTCTTCGGGAGTTATTTGCTACATAAAAATATTTTTAGTTTATAAAATATAAATTTAAATTAAAATTGTACAAAATTTTATCATGTGCAAAGGCAGGTGAATAGAGCTACTGAATCGCGAAGGAAATGAAAATTTGATCTCAATGTGATGAGTGCAAGCATGAAACACATGGTTGGCCAAATAGCGAAAGTAGATTCTTCTACTGTTTTATTTATTTATTTAGCTTAGATTTTTTTAGACTCAACATCTCATGATTTTTCTAAATTATTCTAAGAACCGTGTACTAACAGAAGTAACAACAAATTGGCAGGGAAAGAGAAGCTTGGCGAGGGAGGTTTTGACAGTTTATACAGAGGTTTTGTAAGAGACCTTAATTCATATATATTGCTGTGAAGAGTGTCAGAAGGATCTAATCAAGGGCCAAAGGATTACGCGTCTGACGAAGTGAAGATCATAAGTCCATTAACAAGGGACATAAACCTGGTGCAAAGCATCGTTTGGTGCCATGAGAAAGACGAGCTGCTGCATGTTTACGAATTCATGCCGAATGGCAGCTTAGAAGGATCACTGCTGACTTTGGATGTAAGGTAGAAGATTGTCCGAGGCTTGATGTCGGCTTTGTTTTATCTTACATAAAGAATGGGAGCAATGTGTTGTAGATAGCGGTGTATCAAGTCCAATAATATCAATTTGAATTTGAGCGTTAACACAAGTTGATTTTGTTTTAGCTAGGAACGTTGATGATGCAAAAGGATCACAAACAACGGTTCTTGCTAGAACCACGGATCCTGACTGTGCAATCACAGGCTGGGCCAGCAAAGAATCAGATGTCTATAGCTTTGGAGTAGTTCTTCTGGAGATAGCATCTGGAAGGAAGTTGATTTCAATGCCAAGGAAAATGAGAAAATGCTAGTGCAATGGACTTGGGACATATATGGAAAGGGAAAGCTGCTTGCAGGAGTGGATCAAAAGCCGGGCAAAATTTTTGACCATGAAAAAATGAAACGCTTGATGATTGTTGGTCTATGGTGTGCTCATCCTGTCAATTCTACAAGGCTAACGATAAGGCAAGCGATTCATGTCCTACATTTGGAAGGTCGATTGCAAATAATACCATCAAAGATGCTATTAGCAACATAAGGCTCCCACATTTTCAGATCCAAATTTATATTAAGTAACAAAAAAGAATTAAAAAGAAAAAATATCTGTCTGATCGAGTGTTTTTTCATTGTTTGATATTTATTTACCATGTCTTAGATAATTTTTATCATCATTTTCGCTTCGATATTGGATGTTCAGTGGACCTTTAAGCTTTTATAATTTTCTATTGAATCTCTGAATATCCTTGTCCATCTACACAATCTAATAATATTTGCTGCAGATTTCTTGACCAGAAACTTGGTTAGGTGATTATAAACTGATTCGATATTCTATTGGTTTCTAGCTTCCCCAACATTCTTTTCGCTCTGCAAGGATCAAGAAATTGTTAGAAGAAGAACAGCTCTCCAAATGATACATGCATGCTTTGCAAAACTGAAAGTCCGATTTTTCTTATCAAATAACCAAAAAAAGTCCCAATCTCGCTCAACTGAAAGAGACTGCAACTTTCAGCTGAATGTAGAATGACCTAACTAGAGAAAATTTCAAGGGCGCCTTGTATTCTAACTCCTACATGTAGCAGATATGCTTTCCAAGAATTGGCATGGACAGTAGTAACTTTTTTTTTATAGTATTTTCATTCCCTAGCATTCGAAAACGTTTTAATTTCAGACTTCTGTGGGGAGATATAGTATATCAAAGGCTGCAGTACTTTAAATATCTGCGGTCACGAGGAAGAAGCAAACAAATCGTGGCACATTTGTTCCCAACGAACCAAAAGTACTCGCCAGCGATCTCTTCTTTTGAGCTTTTCAAAAGAGATGCTTTTTTTTTTTTTTTTGAGTTTTTGAAGGAAAAGAGAGAGTTGGCTAAACAGGGCTTGATGCACTAACATTCATCGGTTGAGAGGTGTCTCAAACTTTGAGAACCAGTTCTCTCTTTTATGCCTAATATTCTTTCATATTTTACTTCCTAAAATACTCCACATGTTTTCTCATTTTATGTCTTATATTCCTCCATCTTTTACTCCCTAAAATGCTCTACATGTTTTCCTCATTTTATACCTTATATTCCTCCATCTTTTACTCCCTAAATGCTCAACATATTTCCTCATGTTTTGGCACAAATTAGGAAAAGTAAAATGGACTTCATCATTGTGTCTTGCAAGACCTCTTTATGTGGCTATAAAATAGGGTCTTCTAACTGAGTTCCACACACCAATTCTCTCCAAATTCTCTCCCCAAAGGCTGAAATTTTTCCTCCACATATATTCATTATATCATCAAATTATATGGTTGAGTTTATGAGATTTATTTCTCTTTAATAAGTCTTTGTTGATAATTATAGATCAAAGATTTTTTTATTTCTTGTACTTACCCGATAATTATAGTGGATATTTCTTGGCTTGCCGTAGGCAGTGGGTTTTTTCCTTTATTAGGTTTCCCACTTAAAAATCTTGTGTCTCCTTTATTTTCTTGCTCTCCTTGTTTTCTTTCTCTATATCTATTTTTGTGCTTCCGCTACGCATTGGTATCATAACACCATCAAGGTATAGGAAGAAGTTTTTTATCAATTCAAGTCCATTTAAATTGAAGGCTTGCTTCAAGCTAATTCATCTGCCAACAGACGAAAGACAATGCTATATTAAAGAGGTAGAGAATCAAATAGCAGAAATCTGCAAGGCAGCCGAAAACTAAAATGCAACTGATCAGCAGTCCTCATGTTTAGCTAGTCTCATTGTTGCTTTTGACAAACTGAAGTCTGACCTTTTCAAGCCCGGAAAGAATATCTTTGATGTTGATTCTTGAATCAGGCAATTCTGCAGTGCATTCCAGTGCTAACTCCATAACAGAAACTAAACACTGAGCCTTTGCGTCAAAAGAGTGTTCCTCTGGCTTCAGCAAATTAGAGTCTGCAATATGGACTATTGCATTTGGATGTGAACACTTTATCCAGTTCGGAAGAGACATATCTTCATAAAACATGTCATCACTAGGTTTCATTCTTGTGAAAGTTTCCATCAGCATGATTCCAAAACTATAAATGTCACACTTTTTAGACACAAGTCCTTCTTGTCCATACTCTGCATCAATAAATTTACAATTTCCTAAATTATATGTTCCTACAAGAAGTAGAATTTTTGAAGCATACAACAAAATGATATCGAAAGCAAAAGGAAAAAGGAGAAATTCAAAATTCACCTGGTGCAATGTATCCAATCGTGGCAAGGGTCTTGGTTTTTGTAATGCTGTCTTCCGCTTCTAATAATTTAGCAATCCCAAAATCACTGACATGTGCTACCATATCTTCATCTAGCAAGACATTGCTTGGCTTCAAATCACAATGCACTACAGACACAGAGTAGCCATTGTGGAGATAGTCTATAGCGCTTGCTACATCTATCATTATATCAAGCCTTCGCAAGATATCTAGGAAATAATTGTGAGAGTATAGCCATTTCTCCAGACTCCCATTAGGCATGTATTCCAGTACTAATGCTTTAAAATCTGGGGTGGAGCAACTAGTTGTGACTTTGGCTAGATTTCTATGTCGAAGATTGCGTAGCACATCACATTCTCTATCGAAGCTTTTCAAAGCTCCAGCCACATTCAAATTGAACACCTTGACCGCTACACGGGTACCATTACTGAATATGCCTTCATAAACAAAGCCGCAGCTTCCCTTGCCAAGCAGATTGCTCTCACTGAATCCGTTGGTTGCTCTTCGAAGTTCATGATATGAAATTCTTTCATGTAGTGCAGTTGGTGGACCTGATTCCCCTGTTGGTTGCCTATTTTTATGCCTCTTAATCAACATAATACCAAGAACTGCTAGAAGAACCAGTGATGAAATCCCCAGAACCACATAAACAATCAGAAGTAATCTTTTTCTTCTTCTGTGAGGAGAAAAGGTCCGGCATGGGGGAGCACTAAATTGAGAATCACCACAAAGTGCATCGTTGGACATGAAAGACTGACTTGTGAAGTTCTGGAAAGGTCCTTTTCTAGGAATTTCTCCACTCAAGTGATTGAAGGAAACATTGAATCTCCTAAGGTATGGGAGAGCCTCCAAAGACACAGGAATTACTCCGGTTAGCCTATTATAAGACAAGTCCAAAGCTTCCAAGCTCAGAGCTTTGCCTAATGAATCCGGTATTGGTCCTTCTATCTCATTATGAGCCAAGGAAAGCTCACGCAAGTTCTGTAGCGCGTCTATCGAGCTAGGAATACTTCCAGAGAAATTGTTCATTGACAAATCAATCCCGGTTATGACCTTAAGACCTCCAATTTCAGGAGGAAGATGACCACTGAACGAATTTGAGGACACATTTAACTCCAAAAGGTCTTTCAGCAACCACAAACTTGAAGGTAAACTAGAACTGAAATTGTTGGAATCAAGATAAATGTTCCTCAAAGTAGTAATGTTTTCGATGCAGGATGGTAGCGATCCTGAAATGCGGTTCCCACTCAAATCTAATAAACCCAGGTTTTGCAAATTGCAGAAAATGCTTGGAAAAGACCCTCTTATCTTGCTGTTTGCCAAGTACAATTCTTGAAGGTTTTGTAAACCTTCAAATGTTCTTGGAATGACTCCAGAGAACTCATTATATGATAAGCTAAGTTTTGAAATTGTACTAAGATTACCAATTTCTTCTGGAATATTGCCTCTAATTGTAGATTTATATGCAATGAATCGCAGGAGTGAGGCAGAAAAGTTACCTATGGAAGATGGAAAAATTCCATTCAAGGGATTCTCACTGATATCAAGTTGTGTTAAATTAACACAATTCGTTAACGAAGTGAGAAACTTCAATTCTGAAGATGAAGGTTCGATCGTAAAGTTGTTGTTCCCCAAGTTCAGGAAACTAAGAGAACGTAAATTTCCAAGTGAATTCGGTATTGGACCCGTGAAACTGTTGTGAGAAAGTTCTAATTTGGTAAGCTTTGAACAATTTGAGATCGCATCTAGGACATTTCCCCTGAAGTTATTGCTATGAAGGTACAATTCTTCAAGATTTGGTAACCCTTGGCCAAAATTTGGAAGTAGATTACCTGAGAGTCGATTCCCATCTGCTGAAAAGATTCGCAAAGCTGAAATGTTAAAAATAGTTGCGGGAATAGAACCACTTAAGCCACTGTAATCAAATCCTATCTGTTCCAGTCTTTGAAGATTACCAATCTCCATTGGTATTGAACCTGCAAAAAATAAAATTGTAAACTATGATACTTGAATCCTGGACCAAAATTTTAAGTTTTTTCATGACGTTCTAAATAGAATACAGAGGAAGGTGGGAAATCAATTGCAAATTTTGCAGTCATTAGCCATGAAAATTGGTTCAGCTCACGAAGCAGGATCCATACCTTCCAAGTTGTTAAAACCGAGAAACAGTGTTGTTAGCATTGTTAAGTTCCCGATTTCTCTTGGTATGGTTCCCAGAAACTTGTTATAGGCTATTGAAAGAACTTGAAGCTGTGAACATTTCTGTAAACTTGGAGGGATTAAGCCATCTAGGTTGTTATAAGATAGATAAAGTCCTTGAAGCTTGGGAAGATTATGGCAAATATCTCCTGCAAGTTTTCCAGATAAATTGTTCCTGCTTAATCCAATGTTTTCCAAAGATGAGATATTGAAGATACCCGAAGGAATAGAACCAGTAAGCAGATTTTCTTCCAGTCCCAGAAAGGTCAACGAATGGAGATCGCCAATTCCTTCAGGAATGGTCCCTTGTAGGGAATTCAGGTGTAATGTTAACTCATTGAGTTTTGAAATGTTGGAAATTGAAGATGGTATGCTGCCTGAGAATTGGTTGTCGGAAAGGTACAAGAACTGCAGATTTGGTAAGGAACTAAAAAATGTAGGAACTGTACCACTAAAGTTGTTGCCACTTAAATCTAGCAATTTCAGTCTGTGCAACTTCCCAAGCTCTTCAGGCAGATTTCCATGGAAGAAGTTGCTACTGATATCCAGGGAATGGAGAAAAGAGAGATTTCCCAGATACGGAGGAATTCTCCCAGAGAGCCTCAAGTCAGAAATATCCAAGGCTACAACTCTGTGATGGCGCTGACCGCAAATGACCCCAACCCACCTGCAGACAGAGGAATCTGCAGACCAGTTCTTCTCCAAGACATTGTTAGGACCGAAAGAAATATGAGATTTGAATGCAAGAAGAGCTGATTGGTCGGTGCTAATGCTGGCTAAAACGACACAGAGAAAGAAGATGAATGAAAGTGAAAAAGAAATGCAAGTTCTACTGGTACCCATGGAAACGATGTTAATTACTAAGGAATACGCAGTCCCTGTTAATTGAACCCATTTATTTATAGATAGTGGAACTTTACTGAACAAGTTTCTCTGTGAGATTTTGTCTGCAATGAAAATTCAGTACCTGTAAAGAAAAACTTACTGCACCAAAAACCCTGTGATATTGAAAGGCAGAAAAGGCCGCATAAATAGTATTTGTATTTTTTATCTAACTAGAATTTTTAGATCAAATTAGATAGTGTTTTATTTTGAGATTTTTTATCTTAAATTTTGTGAAATAGAATTTTTTGTTTGAGAAAAAAATAAAACTTAAGTACAAAATTTATATTAGGTTCCGTAGCAGAATTCAATCCCCGACTTTAGAGTGTGAGTTATTATTTATTATTATAATTATTTAACTATTATATAACTTTTTATATCAAGTTAAAAGAATTTAAAAATTATTTTGATCCTGAATTAAGTTATTTTTATATTAATAAATAACTTTTTTATTTACCCCAAAAAAACTCTCCGACGTGGAAAAATCCTGTGATATTGAAACGTAGTTATTGAATAATGAAGGGCTATGCTGTAGTGCTGCCCAGCGCATTCATGGCTGGCTGGCTATGCTGTAGTGCCGAGCGCCTTCATGGCTGGCTGACACATGGGAAATGGCAATTGGCAACCTGCTATTGCAGGTTTATTTGGGGGAAAAAAAATCCCTCAAAGTGATGCAATTTTAGAGTACTAAATCAGCTAAGGTATTGACTACTTAGCGGTCAAATCAGCAGGGGATTACTGTCTCTATCACAATAAATATTGCAGCACAATTAACTTTTATTTAACAAAATTTTTTCCTTTAAAATTTTAAAATTCTTTTAATTTTATTTTTTAAAACAATATTAAAAATTTTTAATTTATTTATAATTTTAAAAATTTAAAAATAAAAAGAATACAAAAGAACAAGATTTCCCAACAAAAAAAAGAAAAAAGAAATACCCAAGGAAAAAAGAAATTCTTTTCAAGGGAACCTGGAAATTTTTTAAAAAATAAAAGAGAATTGCAGAGAAAGAACAACGGCCCTTGAAGTTAGGGCAGCTACAAATCACCCTGAGGTGTCGTCAGGGGCTGACTGGGAGCAACCTCATAGGCGCCACAGGGAGGGCCTTCGAAGGAACCGTGGAGGCCGCAGACTGGTGCCCATGGCGGTGCCCCCAGATGACTGGCTTTGCTGCGGGCACTATTCTTCTTTGTGTCTGCTCTTTTTATTCTTTTGCATTTTCTGGGGAACTAGATGAAATTCTCATTGAAAAAAATTCTTTTTTCCCCCTTTTTTGGGTGTTCTTTCTTTTCTTTTCTTTTCTTTTTTGTTGGAGGCTTGTTCTTCTTGGATATTTCTTTTTTTAAGATTTTATTTTTATTTTTATTTTTATTTTAGAATTATGAATAGGTTGAAAATTTGTTAAGGCTGTTTGAGGGAGAAAGTTGAGAGAAGTGAGTAAAAAAGTTGAAGTTTAGAGAAAGAAAATTTTTGATAAATAAAAGGTAATCACGCTACAATTAGTAAATTATTAGCAGATTAACAGGCCATAATAGTAGGTGCTACTATTTTTTAACCAAAATATAAATTTAATTTTTAAATATTGAGTAGTTTGAAAATTTTTATTATTATTATTTAAACTCAATCTAGGAAGTTTTACAAATAAGATGGTAAATTTTGATCAATATCAAGTTTTATAAAATTACCAATTTTGTCAAATGTATGACAACAACTTATGGCCACGTATAGGCACAATGACAGGATAATGGATTTGTAAACACACAATCACTGAGGACGTTGAAACTCTCCTCAGTCCTCTGCCAATGAATATACCATCGGTCGGTGAATAACTTAAATAATTGTTAAATTACTATTCGACTATCCATTCCTATGATCAGGTTGAACGTACTTTTGGTATACACATGCGGGCTGCACTCTTGGCCCTTGGATGGGCTTTTTTTTTTTATCCAATGGTTGGGAGTGCTCAATGACATATTTGAGATTAAAAAAAATTAAATTCCTGCTCAAAGCTCAAATCAGTTCATAATATAAATTTTAATTCAAATTTATATATCAAAATCTGACTTTCTCTCTCCCCTCTCTATCAAATCTTCTAATTCTCTTTCTCTCTCTTTCTCTTCTTTCACTCTCCTTTCGATATTCTCTCTACAATTGTTCAAAACTATGCTACAGAAATGCAAGACAAATAAGTTTGCTATGGATAGACAGCAATAAGGTCAAAGTTGAAGTCTATGAATGATTTCAAAACTTGGTGAAGATTTGAAGTCAATATGAAATCTCGAATTCAAAGAAAAAAATGCAGATGTATCATTCATATTTATTGAAGAATACAAGTTTTCATGTTATTAAAGTAAGATATACTTTTGGTATTTATTTAGTTTTGACATTTCTTTGTTTTGGTAAATCTGGTTTTTTATCCTTTTCATTGAGTAAATATCTTTTTGTAATTGGTGTTTTCAGGTTTGGAAACGAATTGTTGATCCTAAGAAATGAAGAGATTTTAAAGATGAACGTTATTCATTTTCTTGGTTGGATTGCAGTGGTTGTGTGTATGGGTTATGTGCTTGAGTTGATTTCAAAATTGCATGAAACAAGTATTCATATTCGAGCAATTAATAATTATTCATTTAGTAGTAAATAATTATTTAAGACAGTGTGAATTGCAAAAATTGGCTGTAGGTTTCTTTGTGTTGACTCTTATAGCTTGAAGAACAATTTTGATGGTGGAATATTTCGGGGGTGGATCTTTCTTTGTTATTTTAAAATACTAATATCTATTTTGGCTTCTCATGTAATGATTTTAATTGTTTTGAAGATTAATTATTTAAAAGAGAAAAAATTATATTGTGAATAATTTTTCAGACATCTATGAATAATTATTCACCACTATGACAATCCATAATTGATGTAAATACTAATATTTTATTGTACAATAATTACTTTGTGATCTTTTCGTACTCTACGTTGAATATTAATTCACAAATTATGTGGTGTATAATTGTTCAAATTTCTTAGAATAATTATTTAAGACTGAAAACAAAATTGATGTAAATATGAACATTTTGATGCAAACTGTTAACGTTTTGACATATAATAATAATCTCGTGATTTTTTTAACTTCATGTCGAATAATTATTCACAAATTTTTGAATAATAACCTTATAATTTTTTCAAATACTTAAATAATTCAAGAGAGAAAAATTGTATAGTGAATAATTATTCAAACATCTATGATATTACAGAGTTGATGTAAATATTAACAATTTTCTATATAATAGTAACCTTGTAATTTTTTCAAACTCCACTTTACATGCTTATTCACAAATGTTTTGATATTTATTTTTTATCTTCAAACTCAAGATTTCATATTGACTCCAAATCTTCGGCAAATTTTGGAATTATTCTTAGACTTTGATTTGAACCTCGGTGTTGTATATTCATAGTAAACCCATTTGTCTTACATTTCTGTAGCATATTTTTGGACAATTGTAGAGAGAAAACTAAAGGGAGAGTGAAAGAAGAGAAAGAGAGAGGAAGATAATAAAAAAATTTGATAGAGAGGGGAGAGACAAAGCCAGATTTTGATATATAAACTTGAATTCAAATTCACATTTTGAATTGATTTGAGTTTTGAGCGAGAATTAAAATTTTTTTATCTCAAATATACCATTGATCACTCCCAACCATTGGATAAAAAAAGCCCATCCAAGGGCCAAGAGTGTAGTCTGCACGTACGTACCAAAAGTATATTCAGTATTGTAACCTGACCACCATTCTTACAGCCTTCAACTTGTGACTTGTGTTGTAAACATTCTTTACCTTGCACATATCCTATTTCATGCATATATAAATATACCTTATAGACTAATGTTCGGACAAATTGTACTGTTAAAATAAATATTCGCCGCTCACATTTAAAAAATAATGTAAATGTAGTAATAATTTGATCATAATTTATTTTTTAATTTTAATTATAGTCAAAGAAAATTTAAATTTAATACAAATAATTTAATTTAAATATAATTAAAGAAGGAAAATTTAAAAATGATTAAATATAAATAATGTTACATGATATTTAAATATTTATTTCTATTTAAAATTGAACTATTTTTAACAAAAATATACAAATAATTTACTTATCATTCAAATGTAGATAAATATAATTATATATTCCTACAGTTAAAATATACTTATTAACTAAATCTAAATTACATTTATTTTATATATAATTGTGTTTTAACTAAAAATTAATATTATAGTATTATAACCAGTTGTATAGATTTTAATAAAAAATATACACCTGACATTATTTTCAAGATTCTTTCGTCTCAAATGATTCATAATCTGCTTCGATTGAACACGATATCTAGTCAATTGTTCTGTCGTAAACAACTTAGCCTCGGACATCCTCGACGTCAATACGTGGCAATTGAGATATTCTCCCAAATCGTGGTTGTGCCTAGCATCATATACATCCAATGCCCATAAACCTGATCACAACTTTGTATCTTTTATTTGAAATGGGCAATCACACTTTTTACGTCCCAATTGAGCCCCTAGACTTGCTCTGTGTCGCATCAATAGTATCTTCAGGGTATCGTCTTTTCTTATCCCCTCGCTCACAAATTAGTCAAGTATAGAGACAGCCACCTTCATCCTTCATTTTTTTCTAGTAATTATTAAAAACTGTCCCGATTCAAGACCCCCTATTTTTTGCCAATTACACTAATTCGTCTAGAGCCAAATAACTAGTCCGTAGTAAAAATGGGATTACAATCTACTAATACTTCAAGAACCTGTTTCACATATACGTCTCTCTCCTCCTACACATGTAAGAACGATGTATTACTATAGTACAGTAATACTAATAATAGAATGACATAACAATAACATTACAAGATAAAACTACATTAACATACTTACATTTATATAACACAATAATAAGCATATAATTAATCAAATATTAACATCTTAAACAGAATCAAATAGAAACTAAATTTATATACTACTGTAAATATTGAATTTATTTAAATGCTATGTATGAATAATACTATTTAGTTACCAACATGATTAACATTCGTCAATTAACGTATTATTAACACTTAAATTAAATTTATTAAAGGAACATTACAAAAATAATTAATGTTAACATTGACGTTAATATTAACGCTACTTCAACTAAGTTAATGCATTAACATTAACATTGTATTCAAAGAGCACGAACATAGCATTAACATACACTTTAACAATTACAATATTTTCTCTACTTTGCGCATAACACATAAATAGTACTATATTATATGAAAATAATGTACTTATTAGTAGTATTAATTTGTTCAAAGGAATTAAAATTAAAAAAAAAATAACAAGGGTACCATATCATAGCTCCCCCGTCATCGGCGGCAGGGACATGTTACAAGAGCCCCCGCCCTATTGGGCGGGGATTATTTGAGTGGCTTCTCAAATTCTTCTTGACGAGTTACTATAAATGTAAAAATAATTCTATTTTAAAAGTGAAAAATATATTTTTATCTCGAGATCTCATGTGCTTGACTGAATTTCATTGCTCATTACTTTAATTTAACTTCAAAAATTTCAAATCCTCAATAAATTATTTATATTCTAGAGAGATGTTTGAAAATTTTTAGATTTTATAAAGATAAATAAAAAATTAAAACAAAATATAATTATACTATAATTAATAAATTATTAGGCTGTAAATACCACGTCTCTTAAAAAAAAACCTGCAAACCTGCAATAGCAAGTTGCCGTTTCCCCTGTGGCTGGCACGGGGGCTCAGCCACTTGTGGCTGGAGCATAACTAAATAATGAAAATGGTGACATCAGTCGTGTCAAAATAACTATTTTTTTGACAAGGTACTTTGAAAATATTCTTATTTAGTCAAACAAAATTATAGAAATAACTTTGTCAAGAAGCGATTGAATATATTGAAAAAGATCGTAAATCAACATATTAGACATTCTCCTCGAGATCAACATTTATTTATTTATTAGAATGGGAGCGTTTGATTTGAAAGTTAAGACTTTCATGCGAGGTAAAAGAAAATAAAAGCAATAAGGGTTTCGTTTAAAATTCCTAAAGTATTTGATCTGATAATAATAGTAAATTTTAAAGGAAAAAGATCAATTTCCACCGACCGAATTATAAAATGACTATCCGATGGACCACTTTCTGTCTCGAAAGTTTTTTTTTTTTTTTAGGACTTTCTGTTTAGAAAGTTAATCGCAACTACTCAGCACTTTCTGTCTAGAAATTATTTGTTTCTTCCTGGTTCGGCAATAATGCAGATATCATCTTTTGTAATAGATTTTTAATCGTCATATTTTGATTTAATGATTAAAAACTCACACATTATGAATAATTATTAAAGTTTAAATAATTATTCATTCTATAGTTAAATAATTATTCACTTCATAGTGTATATTTATTCAACTTAAATAATTATCTACAACGCATATATTTTTAATCATTGAATCAAAATCTAACACTAAAATCTATTCCGCGTATGCTAAAATAAGATGTTGTCTATACAATACCCGAACCAGTTTTTCCCTCCTCCTTTTCAACTCAGTCAAAACCTGTAGTAAATGGAGGTGAAGAAGACCCAAAAATTGGCCACAAAGTATTTTTTTTTTGTTGGTAAGCACACCATATTTTTTATGCATAGTAAATATATTTAATTTTTATCTTGTAATTAACTTACGCATTTTTCACTTTATAAAAAATATTTTTTATTATCATCATTTTGCTTTAAATTAAAATTTATTTGAATTTAAAAAATAAAAAAAAAAATTATATTTAATCTAAATTAGATAAATTTTAAACTAATTTAACTTAATAAAATTTCACCGTTAGAGCTGTGCCAAAAGAAGGATGGTTCAATCCCCCCAAAAGAATTTGCTGAATAAAAACAATATGTCTTCTCTAAAAATAATATAAAATGACTTGGGATCAGTACACTGAATAAAAATAATATGTCTTCTCTAAAATAATATAAAATGACTTAAATATATAGATTAAAGCTCAAACATCCCAACGATAATCTTGTCGTCTTGCGGTTTGACGGACGGTGAAGATTGGTTAGGCTTTGGCTTATGCGTCCTGATGCTTTGGCTTCCACCTAAGGACATGTGCATTCTTTGAATTTTGCGCGAACAGTTTTGAATGGAGGTTTCAATTGATGCAACTGCATTTCGATTTTCAGTTTGGTATCATTATCTTGTTTATGTTTTGTTGACTATACAAAGTAAAAGATATCAGTGAAGAGATAATATTTGTTTTGTATATAAATATTTTTTAAAAGGCTTTCTTAATATTCAATTACTCATTTTGCAGAATATTGTTTGGAAATATGGTCTCAAGGCTTTGTAACTAATATTATCAATAGTTACAAATGACTTTTTGATGAAAATTGACATATATATAAGATGACAAATCCACAAATATTTTTATCATAAATTTCATATTATTGTAAAATTTGATGAAAAATTGATATAAAAATTCTGTGAAAGAAAAATTGTACACTACACTTTATGTAATTATTACTCTCCTTAATAAGATAATCTTTTAAAATTTCTTAACTGACGCATTCTAATTATTTTTACCAATTTCTCAAATGTTGATGCTGTTAATGTTTTAGATAATAGATCTACTAGATTATCACATAATCAAATTTGTTGCACATCAATTTCACTGTTCTTCTGGAGTTCATGAGTAAAACAAAAAAAAAATAGTGAGCTATGCTTTTCTATGTTTCCTTTAATATATCCTCTTTTTAATTGAGTTATATAAGTTGCATTATCCTCATATAAATGAGTTGGAATTCTTTCCCAAAGGATAATTCACAATTCTCTTGAATATAATATATAATATATCTCAACTATAAACATTCTCAACTTGCCTCATGAAAGGCTATAGTTTTAGAATGATTAGATGAAGTAGCTAACATAAATTGTTTCGCAGAACGCCATAATATAGCAGTACTAATATAGGTAAATACATAGCTAGTTTGAGAAAGTGTTTTATGTGGATCAGATAAATATCTAGCATCTGCAAACGAATCAACTGTGGGTGATTTTATTCAAATAAACTAATATGAAATCTATGGTACCTTGAAGATATCTAAAGACATACTTAATACCATTCCAATGTCATTTTGTGGAAGAAAAACTATATCTTGCTAATAAGTTCATAGAAAATAATATATCATGTTATATATTATTATCAAGATACGTCAGTACAACAATTGCACTAAGATATGATACTTCAAGAGCAATTAGTTTTTTCATCATCTACCCAAGGTCTAAAGACATCTTTATTCACATCTAATGATCGAACGACCATTGGAGTACTTAATGAATGTACTTTGTCTATGTAAAATCTTTTCAGGACTTTTGCCGCATATGTCAATTGGTGAATAAACATCCATCTTTCAAATATGCAATTTGTAGACCAAGACAGAACTTGGTCCTTCCAAAATCTTTTATCTTGAACTCTTGTTTTAAATAATTCACCGCATCTTGGAACTCTTTTGGAGCTCCAATAAAATTGATATCATCAACATATATTACGAGTATCACAAACTCTTAAATATACTTCTTAATGAATATACATGAACATATTGGATCATTTTGGTATCCTGCTTTCAATAAACTTTCACTAAGACGGCTATACCACATGCGTCTTGATTGCTTTAAGTCATACAATGACTTTTGTAAATTAATAGAATAGTTTCTACGACCACCAGATTTACATGTTACGAGTATGTTGAATCCCTCTGGGATTTTTATATAAACGTCATTGTCAAGATTACTATATAGATAAGTAGCCACTATATCCATCAAGCACATGTTAATTTTTCATTTATTGCCAGACTTATAAGATATTAGAATTGATTGCATCCACTACTGGTGAATATATCTCATCATAATCAATACCTTATCTTTACGAAAATTTTTGTGCAACTAGCCATGCCTTATCTCTCATGGCTTCATTATTCTCATTTCGCTTTTGTACAAATATCCATTTATAACTGATAGATTTTACATTTTCAGGTGTTCAAACTAAAGTCCAAAAACTTAATGTTTTGAAAGTGAGTTCAATTCTAATTGAGTCGCATCTTTACATTTTAACCTATCATCTCTATGTCGATATTCTTTAATTGAAGTTGGTTTAATATCCTCATTATTTTTCAAAACATCAAGTGCTACATTGTAAGCAAATAAGTTATCAACAATCATTTCCATTCGATTCCAACTTCTACCAAAAGTTATATAATTAATGAAAATCTCTGTATTATTTTCGAAATCTTGAACTTTTTCACTAGTTGTCTCTTGGTCCTTTCTCTCAGATTCTTCAATATGATCATCTTGATCATTGGTCCTCTTTTCTTTTGACAATTTTTATCTTTTGTACTAAGAGGTCAACCATGCTTTTGGCATGTTTCGATTCAATAGCTATAGATATTGGATTTTACCCTTTCGAGTTTTCAACCAGAATAGGATCATCTATAGCTGGTAGATGCGATTTTATTACCCTTGTAGAGTAGGTAAAGGCATCTAGAAATTGATATACTATCTTTTGTAAATGAATTATCTTTTGAACTTGAAGGTCTCTTAAGCTTTTGTGCAGATCTAGATGATTCAAATATGTTGTCCAAACAAACTCTTTTCCTGTTGGTTTATTTTCTCCCCTAACTTGGAAACATTGACTCATCAAAATGGCAATCAATGAATCTTGCTTTAAATACATCTCCCGTCATAGGCTAAAGATAATTTATTAGAGATGGAGAGTCATATCCAACATATATCCCCAATCTTCTTTGGGGACAAATTTTAGTTTGTTGATTGGGTCTTATAGGAACATACATTGTACATCTAAAAATTCTCAAATGAGAGATATTTGGTGTAAAGCCGAAGGCTAATTTTCAGGGAGAAAATTCATAATAACTTGATGACCTAATATGCACAAGTGTTGCAGCATGTAAAATTGCATGTCCCCATACCGATGTAGGGAGATTTGATCTCAATAAGAGCAATAGATCAATTAATTGTTATCTCTTACTATATAACTCATCTAAACCATTTTGAGTGTGAATATATGCTACGGGATATTCAACAGTAATGCTAATTGACATGCAATAAGTATCAAAGACACGAGAACAATATTCGGTTGCATTATCTAGACGGATCCTTTTAATAAGATGACCTGAAAATTGTTGTTTTAGGCGAATTATTTGAGCAAGTAATCTAGAAAACACAAGGCTGTGAGTTGATAATAAACAAATATGCAACCATTGGGTTGATACGTGAATTAACACCGTAAAATATCTAAAGTGTTCACATGATGGGTGAACATTTATCACTATAAATCCATTCTAGAAATATGGGAGATTCAACTCTCACTTTTGCTTGAAATTGTCTCATAACCAAATTTCCTTGAGAACAAGCAACACATGAAAATTTATTCAATAACCTTTGACCTTTCAATAGGTGGCCATATGTATTCTGAATTATTTTTTGCATCATAATTGATTATGGGTGACCTAAACAATCATGCAAAATGCTAAATATAGCAGGATCAATAAACTTATGGTTTACTAAATGATGTGCTTCAATATTATTAATTTTTACGTAATATATGCCAGAAGAAAGAGATCATAATCTCTATAAGATAGATTTATTTCCTGAGACAATTTGAGTAACGAAAAGATACTTAAAATTATTTTCCTCTGCTATTTTAACATGATATCTATTTCGACAGATATCCTTAAAACTCAATAATTTTTTCGAGATTTCAAAGAAAATAATGTCTTATTGATGAAAATTATTATGCCTCCAGACAATGAAATACTAGCTCTTCATGAGCCTTCAATCAGTTTTACATTACTATTTATAGTGCAAAAATTTGTTTCTCCCATATTCAAAGAAGCAAATATCTCTCACTTTTAAAATATATTGTGCGTAGTACAACTATCAACAAGACAAATATCCTCATTGGTATTTTTCGGGTCATAATAAAGAATAAGAACCATATGAGCACATCAAAATATAAATTTAAATAATTAAATAATTAAAGTTCTATTACAAAGGAAATTTGAAATAAATCACTAAATATTATTACAAAGAAAATATAACTAAACACAAAACTTAACTAAAAAAAATTGAATAGAACTCTAATTTCTTTTGGACACTTCTATCACTAATCAAGTGGTCAATCTTCTTTCTAGATGTTCAAAGAAGTCAGTCACATCTAGGTGAGTTACATCAACAATGACATCATCAAGATTATTATCATCACCATCATTGGGAATGAAATTTTGGGAAGTAAAGATTGCTTCAAGACTTTTACCCTTCTTCTTAATGGATGCATGATAAAGCTCAATAAAGTGCCTTGTCATACGACAGGTACGGAACAAATTGCCTTGCTTGGCGCATTGGCAGTACTTATTCTCAAGATCTTATGGATCCACTTCATTCCCTTTTCTTTCCTCATTGTTTTTGGCACACTTCTGATGATTTTTGTTATTTTTCGCGCTTGATGCTCTATTCTGATCATCATGACTATATGAATGATTTCTTTCATGGTCACTTCCATCTCCATGGCCTCAACCACGAGCACGACCACGACCTTTTCTAGGGCCATAACTATGGCTTCTAACTGCATTCACTTCAAATGGTGGAGTAGAACCTAGTACTCAAGCTTCATAGTTTTTCATCAATAGCTCATTGTTTTGCTTAGTCACAAAAGGTAAGAAATTAATTCAGTATATTTCTTAAAATCCCTTTTTTGATATTATTGCTGCGGGACAATATTCGCGCATGAGATGAAGAGAATGTTTTCTCTAACATATCAACATCAATGGTATTCTTTTAGCATAATTTTAATTGAGAGGTAATTTTAAACATTGAGGAGTTATACTAACTTACATATTTAAAATCTTGTAACCATAAGTGCATCCAATCATACCACACTTTTGAGAGAATGACCATCTTCTAGTGGTCAAAATTTTCTTTTAGATCCTTCCAAAAAACAAGTAAATCTCTCGCGGTAAGATACATGGTCTTTAGATCCTCATGAAAATAATGGCAGAGAAAGATCATGACTTTTGCACAATTTTGATATGAAGATGCATTATTTTCAACAATGGTGTCCTGCCAGATCTTTTGCATCTAAATGAATTTGACCATCTAGTATCCATGATAGATAGCTATTTCCGAAAATATCAAGAGAAAATTTTCAAGTTTTGTAAGGTTTAGCATGAAAATTTAAAGATAGAAAAATATCTCTTTTTTGTCTTGAATAAATTTTAAACTTCATTGATAGAAGCTAGTACTGATAACGTGTTGTAAAATTCGGTCGCAATATACACTAAAACTACTTATAAAATAACAACGAAGAAGATTTTGAATTATAACAAAAGAAAAAAAAGAGAACATAAGAAACATGAAAACTAAAATTTTATTAAAAACTTTTCCTAATCGATTCACACTTTTAGAAGCTTTTATGTATATAATTAGAAGTGACTCTTTCCATCATAAATCATTAGTAGCTTTTCTCAACTTACATAACTTTCCTGTTATAATCTCTTATTTTTTCTAAGATAATGAAGGTAATGTGATAGTTGTCTATAAAAAATAGATGTTACAATTTTAATTATAACACTTAACATTTTATATTATATAACTTAAAAGAATTATCTCTTAAACTAATAAACATTCATAATATGTTATAATATATATAATATAATTCCAAGATTCACAACTTAGCAAAAATGCGCGGACGATCTAGCTGGTCATCGTTTTTCTTCTTTTCCCACTAGAAGATGATAAATAGGTGAAAATGGATCACAAATGTTTTGACTTTTGTGCATATAGGAAGGACCTAAAAGCATTTGCTGAACAAAAATAATATAAAATGACTTAATTGCTCTCTAAGCCTCTTCAAGTCGTTGTGTTTCTTCTTTTCCCATTAGAAGCGGAGAAATAGGTTTGAATGCTGAAGCTGAGCATAACAAAGGATTTCTACCCAAACGCTTTTCAAGATTAAAGTTCCAACACTTTTCTCGAAAAGTAACCCAAAGGATTTTTCCTCTTCGGAAGCATTGCACGAAAATCAATTAGAAATTCGAGGTGAAGACGAGTCGTTGTATGAATAGTGGCATATAATAAGGCCCACCGTAAAATAGTGAAAAAATTTTCGATTTGAGTTTCAACAACCTTTAGAAGGTTGTCCAACATCTTTTAGATGAAACAGAATTATTTTTTTCTAACTATTTTGTTTATGAAAGCTCCACAAAATTTTTTTTAGTAGATTAATAATTAAGATAAATGATATACCAACAAGAATTAGCCCAGGCCGGAGGAGTTTGATGTTTTTTAAGTACTATGTCGAGTTTGATGGTATATAAAAAAAAATTTGTTGGAAGCTTCACCCCGTATTGTAGGAGTAGACTGGACGGGAGCTGAGTAACCATTGCAAAGGTGACCTTATTTATTTGATTTTTCAATTGGAGGATGTTAATAGTGCTGCATGTGAGATGACCTTATTTTGTACTCTTGTTATTAGTTTTTCTCCGGATTAATTTTTTTAATTTTAAAAAATGTTCCGCTCTTACGTCATTGCTAAGAGACGAAATTACTAAGTCTTGTTCTTTTATATAATTAAGAACTGTAAAACGGAACTATGAATTGAATTAGTAAATTATATCTCTTTGTTGTAAATTCGTTGTAAAATAATAGTAGAATATTAAGATTATAAACTATGAGATAAAAGAGACAAAAGAGATTGTTGACTCAAGATTACAGCATCTTAATTTTGATAAAAAAACACGTTTAATTAATCTAATGAAATTTTACTAAGTGATTTCAGAATAAATCTTGAAGAAATGATCATGTTCAAGTCCTAATGTAACCAATGTAAGGTTGAGGACAATATTTTCTTTTTTGTTTTTAGTTAATTCTTAAATTCTTGTGTTAAGAATTGTAAGAGAGATAATGTAAACATTATGTCTAATGCCAATCAAAATTCTCTTCTAAAAAATAATTGTTTTCAAAAAATGCATTTGGTAGGTTTTCAAAACCTTGAAACCCAAAATGTATTTTTGTAACTGTTTCATAAAAGAAACAAGATATGCCTTTTCTTGCACTTATGAAAACGAGATTTACCCAAAATATTTATAGACCTTTTCATGGGTAATGACTAATTGGAAAGCTTTAATTTTGGTCTTGTGAAAATGAGAATTACCCTTAATATGAGAACGACCAATTGGAAGGTTGGTCTTGTGAAAAGGAGTTTTATCCAAAAGTTTTCAACATTTTCACATGAGCAATGATGGTTAGAGTTTTGATCTTGTAAAAAGAAGTTTTGACAAGAAAAAAAGGCTGCATCTTCACATGGGCTTGACAAAATGGACACTCTATCTTTGCAAAAAAAAAAAAAAAAAAAATGTGACCGTTCACGCAAGAAACAAAATCAATTTTTTTCTTGGAACTTCAAGTAGGCAAAAAAGACATCTTTTCACACTATCTCTTTTATCGTTTTATAGGCTTTGTATATCTTTTATGTATGAAAACTTCAGCAAAAAAACTTGTTAAGAGATGATAGTTTCACAAGAGACAAGAGTCAAGAGTTTCTCAAGAGTAGAGAGCACAAGTGTGAGCTGAAATTGAAAGCAACCAAAAGCTTCAATCTTTTCATCTTCATCTTTTTAAGGTTCACAAATAATGGTTTTAAATTTGTGGCACAAAAACCAAGGTGGTTCTTGGGTAGAAAATAGTTACTAGATCTATTGAAAATCTATAGATAGTTGCTAGGTCTATTGAAAAACTAGTGGTTATAGTTACTAGATGTATTTGTAAAATTAGTGGGCACAACTTGAGAGTTTCTTGGTTATAGGATATTTAATGTTGTACAGTTTAGTCTCTACCATTAAAGATATTGGGTTAGTAAAAATACTTGAGATGGGGTTCTCAAGGAGTGAATGTAGACATGTTGCCGAACCACTATAAAAATCATTGTGTCTTTTTTCATTCTTGCATAACTTAGCTATGGTTGTTTGCCTATTTCAATCTTTATTTGCTTACTATTTGGTGCACATATCTTCAGGAAAAATGATCAAGTTCATAGTAAACTCTCCACACAATGGAAATATATGCTGGAATTGTTATTCACAAAAATTGTCTTTCAAACTGTATATTGAAAAAATTTAACTTGATAACTCTGTAAAGTTATTTTTGTATTACAATGATCAAATGACTAGATGATTGTATGCATCCTCCAATATAATGGAAAGTTGCATACTAAGTCCAACAAAACTCTCTTAAAATACTCAAGATAATCTTACTATGAATTAGATCAATCTGAGAAAATTAGCTTGATATTCAGTCTGGACTTCAACTTTTGTTTTATCAGTTAGCTTGTAACACCTCAACCTTTGTATATTTTTAATTTCACTTTAAATAGATCAATATTTTGATAAGTTCCAATTCACGCCGCTTTTGGACATTGTTGGGACCTATAAAGATGGTAGGAGGAAATTTCGTTATACAATTCTTCGTCTTCCAATTGCTCAATTTATAGCCAATGGATTCTTTAAGCAGAAATTATGTAAGATAAAATTTTTATCTTACATAAATAAGGGAAAAGTAAGATAGGGGTTTTAATGTAAAGAAATTGTAATATATATATATATATATATATATATATATATATATATATATATATATATTCTTAATTTCTTGGATATAACACTCTCTCTTGGATAACTTTAACGTAAAAATATATCTCATTAAAAATTTATTTGATAAAAAACCAATGAAAAATTATCTAATGTAGGAAAACGAGTACACTATTCTTTATGTTTACTCTTTCTGTTGGCATAATCCTATAAGATTCTTGAACCAAAACATATCAATCTTATAGATCATCTTCTTAAAAGTTGAATTCCGTAGTGTCTTAAAAAGAAAATTTGGAATTATCACGTAAGTAAATCTATTACACATCTATTTCATTCTTATTTTGAATTTCATAAGTAAAGAAGACTTAGACGAAATATAATTCGTCATATCTCATTTGATATATCACCTTTTCAGTTGGGTTGTACAAGTTGCATTATCCTCATATAAAATAGTAGGAATTTCTTTCTTGGAGGATAAATTACAACGCTGTCAAATATAATAAATCATTGATCTCAACCACACACATTCCCTACTTGCTTCATAGATGACTATTAATACAACATTATTCAAAGATGTGGCTATTATATAATTTTTTGTAGATCACCATAATATAGCATTATTACCACATGAAAATAAATAACGCGTCCGAAAATATATTTTTTTGGAGATCAGATAGATAACTAGTATTTGCATATCCAGCCAATATAGATTTTGATTCTCGTACATAAAACACTATGAGATCTATTGTCTCCTAAAGATATTGAAGGACATGTTTAATGCTATTTCAATGTCGTTGTGTAAAAGAAGAACTGTATCTTTCTAACAAATGTACTTTAAATGATATATCAAGATGTGTATTATTTGCAAGATACGTCAGTGCTCCAATTGCATTAAGATGTGGTACTTTAGGACTAAGTAATTCTTCATCCTCTTCTTGCTATTAGAATGGATATTTGGAAACATCTAGCTACCAAACAACCATTAGAGTACTTAAAAGATGTGCCTTGACTATGTAAAATCTTTTCAAAGCCTTTTTAGTATATGTTGATTGATAAATAAAGATTTTATTTTCAAATGTTCAATTTATAAATCAAGACAAAATTTGTTCTTCCAAAATCCATAATTTAATTTTTTTTTCAAATAATCTCTTGTTTTCATGTGCTCTTTAGGATTTCTAGTGAGATTAATATCATGAATATATATAACAATATAATGAAGCTTGATTCCTTGCAAGAAAAAATGTTATTACTGACATAAAACTTCATTACCAAAGTAGTAATGGATCAGTGAGGAAAAAAACTGTAAGACCTAAGAGGGGGGTGAATTAGGTCTTAGGCTAATTATCGAAATCTTTTTCCCTTTTTACAAATCCTTTGCCTTAATAAAAGCTCTTCTTTAATTCCACAAGCTTCAAGTTTATATGTGATTTGATGGTTAAGATAATATCATCAAACTACAACCAATCAATCAACAACAATCAATAAGTAATAATAACATGAGCATGTAAATAAATAAAGCTATAAGAAAATGAATACACGATTTATAGTGGTTCGATCTCTCCAAGATCTACATCCACTACCTTGAGTCCACACTCAAGGATTTCAACCAATCCACTATAAGCTCAAGTTCAACAATTACATAAGAGGCTAACCACACTATAGTTTTACACTCACAACCTCTTCTAGTAATTATACAAACAATACAAGGTTCACCAAACACAATGGTTTTATATCTAAAGACAACCTCAAGACTAATCTAATCCAAGGCTCACCCACACACGGGTTTTACACTACAACCTTGATTAATCTAGTCTATGGCTCACCCTTCCACTAAATTTATGTCACAAGATAACCTTGCAAATGAGCTTGTAGAAAACAAAATTAAGATAAGAAAAGAGAGAGTGTGTAGAAGTTACCACTTGATGGTAGATATTACATAATTTTGCACCTTCACACTTTGATGTCTTTTGGGCTGATCAATTGAATGTACAAGACATAAGAGAGCTTAAGAAATGTTTGCTAAATGCTTTTGAATGCTTGGATTTTTTAAGATTTCAAGAGTTACAAAAATTTGCATGTTTATAGCTTTTATAGAATTTGAAAATCTGTTAAAACGTTCATAAAACGGCTAGTAACGGCTAGTTTCAGAAAATTCGGACGATCGAATTTCTTGGCTGCGTTCGAATCTTCGTTCGAATTTCTCTGGATGAATAGTAATCATGCTGAGAACAAAAATTCGGACGATCGAATTTTTTGGTTGCGTCCGAATCTTCTTCCGAATTTCTCTGGAAGAATAGTAGCAAACTTTTGCTACAAAATTCGGACGACCGAATTTTTTGAAAGCATTTTCAAACTTTGTAAAATCATTTGAGATATAACTTCAATGAGTTTGAAAAACATTTGATATATATAGAAAACTTATTTAACTATATTTAAGCTTGAAAAACATGAACATATGAAGTTTACAAACATATCTTATAAAAAGATTCATTCAAAGACTTTTAAGATCATAAGATTATTTTTATGCTCTCTTATGCATTCAATGATAACCAAGACATGCAAGTGTAGAGTTTACATAGAAATTTACCTAAAAGTTAAATGTACTCTACACTTCAAGTCTTCAATGCCTTTTGATCATCTTTAGAACAACATTCTTCAAACTTCAAATACTTGCTTCAATGAAGTTGTTCTTGAACTTTTGCTTCAAAGCAATGAGACTTCATACTTCTCAATTTACATAACCTATCACACAATAATCAAACATTTTAGTCCTCATCAATATTTGTCATTAATCAAAACTATATAATTTGCCCTTAGGGCTAACAATCTCCCCCTTTTTGATGATGACAAACTTTGATGCAAAATGTGATAGATTAAAACAATGTAGTACATAGAAGTATTAATGTCAATGATAGAAAATAACCAATTTAACACATTGACATACAAATGGATCAATATGAGCCTATGACCCAACCAACCTCCATTAACCTCATTCCTTCCAACAACTAGGATAGAAGATATAGCATTTAAGCATTAAGAAAACTTCTAAGAGAGGTTTTAAAGGTTGTAAAAGTTTAACAATGCTCCCCCTTAGATTGTGCTCATTTTTCAACTAGTTTGGACTTGAGATGCTATGCATCCGAATTTTGACATATCAAATCCGAATTGAAAAATAAGTGAAATGAAAGCTTCAATTTTTGAAAATAAGCTTTCCTAAGGTTGTTCAAACATAGTGGAAGAGATTAAAACAAGTTTGAATCAATTTGAACAACAATAGAGCACATTTTGGCAACAAAATATGCATGCATCCGAATTTCAGAACATGCATCCGAATTTTTAAATCTTAAGTCCAAACTGCAATAAATTCAATATAATAAATGTTTAAAGTGAAATAAAGTGTTCCTAAGGTTGTTCAAACATAATGGAAGAGATTAAAACATATTTGAATCAATTTGAACAACAAAAGAGCACATTTTGGTAACAAAATATGGATGCATCCGAATTTTTGAATCATGCATCCGAATTTTAAGATTTCAAATCCAAAATGTAAAATATGTGAGATAACAACTTTAATTTTTGAAAATAAGCTTTTCTAAGATTGTTCAAATATGATAGGAAGGATTAAAACAGTTTTCAAACAATTTGAACAACAGAAAAGACATTTTTGACAAGAAGATCTTGATGCGTCCGAATTTTTGGTCTGCATCCGAATTTCAAGTCCAAATTTTTGGAAACAAGTTGAAAAGGTGATTTTACATTTTCAAATGAACTATAGAAGTACTCAAATATGTATAGCTACAATAGCACTCAGTTTATCTTTGCAAAACCACAAACTCATGTATTTAACTGTTTTCATGATGTAATGTAAAGTCATAGGTCAAGTCAAGAACCATGATAAAAACTTCACAATCCCAACTTAACCATTTTCAAAATCTCTGAAAACAATCATTTTCAATTTAAATTTCAAATGCAACCAATTAGTTTCATAGTACACATTCATAGCACATTTACATTACACATCACAATTACATCAAGCAATTGTAGTACAACAAACACATAGCATGTTTTGTTCTTTCTCCCCCTTGAAATATGCATGGATTTTCAGAAAATTGACACATTTTCTATTCATGCATGAGGAATTCCACTGCTATTTCACATTTTCACACATTTTGTCATCCCATTTCTTCTCCCCCTTTTGTCATCACTCAAAGATGGGGTTAATAAAAATGAGACATGTATCACATATAAGCAGTATATTGATCAACTCTCATTTGGCAATTTAGCAATGTATTGACAAACTCTTATAAACAGTATAGTTCTAGTTAAATACTTATCATCCTAACAGCAATAATCATTATGTAGCATCTTAACAATAATAAATCGACTTCTTCTCTCCCTTTTTATCAGCAATTAAACTTGGGGTTAGAGTACTTAGACAACAAAAGTGAAACAAAAGAAGCTTTTATCACAGAGATTTCACATATTGAGCTTCAAATCATTATAATGACTAGAAAGGCACAAGTAAATTTCAATATTAAAGCATAACATGTGCATCAAGGCATAAACTAAAATAAGCAACAAAATAGAGTTTAGGGATAGAAAGGCTTAGTCTTGGATGCACTTTAGGCATGGTCTTCACTTCCAAGTTTGTTTGTTATGATGGCCATGTCTCCCTTGATCTCTTGGCTAAAGGAAATTGGTGATGGATTTGTGATTTGACTTTGTTGAACTTCCTTCACCTACTTCTTCTTGCTTGTTCGTTGCTCTTCATTCTCATGCTCTTCTCCTTCTGGGGGTGCTTCACTGCATTTTCCTTCATCTTGTCTTCTTCTTTGGCAACAAATTGATAGCCATCTCAATTTTCACTGTCATTACTATCATCCTTGTTGCTGCCATCTTCACCCATATTATCTTCTTGATCTTCTTCATTTGGCTTTATAGGAACTTTCACCATTTAAACCACTTGAGAAATCTTTCTCAAGTCTTCTTCCATATTCTTGACTCTAGCTTCTAAACCATCAAATTTGCCAAGAATTATCAGAGCAAAAGATGTGAAGAATTTGTCCATCTTCTTCATTTCCTCTACATGGCTATTCAATGTCTCTTGAAATACATTGGCAACTGTTGTATCACCTATAGTGAGATTATCATCTTCAACTTCTTTTCCTTCAATAGAGAGCACTTCTTCAAACAGTCTTCTTTTGTGAAAGGTTGCTCCCCCTCACTAGATGAGTCATGCCTCCTCTTTGTCTTCATTTCCCTTGCCAATATTTCTTCTTCATCTTCTTCTTCCTCAACCTCTTCACTTTCTTCAACCTCTTCTTTTCTTAAAGGAGTTTCTACTTTTGTTCTCTATATTCCATTCTCATCAAGAACTAACTGCACACTATTAAGAGAATCATTAGTGTAGATTTTTCCACTCTTGAAAGTTTGTCCTCTTACGGGAAGTTTGACTTGGAAGTATTTGAAGATCCTTGTTAATAATCTCCCATAAGGCAATGCCTTATGCTCGGTTCTTATAGCTGCCATTATATTCTTTAGCACTATATATATATATATATCCAAAATTCATTTTTCTTTTCTTATGCTTGACTAGTATAGTTACAGCATACATATTATCAACAGAAGATTTGTGCTCAAAGTATGCTATAATCAAGGTAGTAAGCATGTGATGCAAAATTCTTTAACTAGCATAAAAAGGCTTTTATCTCTCTCTCCTTTCTAGTCTTGAGGCTTCTTATCATTTATATATATAGGCATTCTCAATTCTTTCATGTGAGTATAACTCAATTATAAAACAATGTCCCCAGAAGAATAATGCCTAAACCCAACATCCTCAACATCACAAATTCTATTGAGCAATGCATTATCAATATCAAAAATTAACTTGTGATATTTTTGAAGAATACTACTAAATAGCTTTTATTACCAACTTGCTTAAATCTTTCTTCCTTAATATTTGCATAAACTTCATAAACTAAGGAAGGAAATAGCATTCATCAAACATAAGCAAACTAGTCCAACTCATATCATTAAAAAATGAGAGTATATTACCCATTTCGGATAGTTTGATGACATCCACCTTGTAGCTGGGATTTTTCTTATGATTCCTTTTTGTCCAATCATCAAATTCAGTAGCAGCCTCCACTGTGACAAATCTATCAAGCCTTGACATGCTTTGAGGAAAATGAACCTTCCTTGGTTCATTGATCACTGGTCATCTATCATTTTCTTTGGCTTTTCCCATTTCTTTTCCCATGCTTGGCTTTAGTGTCCTCACTTGGATGCTACAACACTTGAATACACTTTAGTTATTGGATTTTGAAATTCCTAAGCTTCTTCCAAGATTGGTCAAACCTTTCTTCGACCAATGGCTTAGTAACAATATCATTAATTTGTTTATTAAGGCAAACATGCTTTAAACAAGTATTACCTTTAGTAGAGTGATCTCTAATGAGATGAAGTTTGATCTCTATATGCTTTATCATAGTTTGTTGAATAGTATGATGATCAAATTTATTGCATTAATGTTATCACATAATATAGCCGCACATTTGAAATAGACCATAATGACTTGGAGTATCAATAAGTTAATAGAGAATGTATTTAACAACAATCAAATGAAACTCTTTAGGATAAGATGAAATCTAGCACACAAGCACATGACAAACATAATATTGGCTCTACTTGCTGTCAAATAGAGTTGACTACTCCTATGAAACCATTTTATTCTTGTCAAGCATAGTTGATAAAGTTATGGATGCTTATACCTTAACTTGATTCATAAAAGTGCCATCCTTGGTTTGCTTGATTTGTAGGACAAGAAAGAAATTGAGTTTTCCTATCGTGCTTATTTCAAATTTACTTTGCATCAACTTGGAAAACACATCACAAAGTGAAGTATTAGAAGCACAAAAAATTGTATCATGTATTCGGACAAGTAATAGATCATTGTTGCATGAGGATTTTATAAAAGGGTAGTTTCAGTTTTCCTCTTGAAAATCTTTTGAAAGAAGGAAACTACTCAAGGAAACTAGGGACTGGTTTTAAACCATTCAAAACTTAGGATAGTTTGAAAATATGGTTAGGAAACTTTTCATGAGCAAAACCGGGTGATTGTTCCATATAAACCACTTCTTCAATAGAACCATTTAGAAAAGCACTTTTGACATTCATTTGAAATAACTTAAAACAAGTACAAGTCAAAAGCATTCTTATGGACTCAAGTCTAGCATTCGGAACAAATGTTTCATATCATAATCAATTTCCTCTTCTTGATTGAATCCTTAGGCAACAAGTCTAACCTTGTTTCTAACAACTTCTCCGGATTCAATAAGTTTATTTCTAAAAACCATTTAGTTCCAATAATAGAATAATCATGAGATTTAGGAATATCCAAAATATTGTATCTTTCAAATTTATTTAATTCCTCTTGCATAGCAATAATCCAAAAATCATCACACAAGGCATCATCAATACTTTTAGGCTCATATGAAATAAAAGAATAAAGTTATTGATAAAATACCGCCTTATTTTTACTACTTGGGAGATATCACCAATGATTTGCTCCTTAGGGTGGCCTTTGTGGATATCATAAGTTCTTTGAAAGCTCTTGGTCACCACTAGGTTGGTCATCTTGATTTTGTTCTATCATTTCTTCCTCATTGGTATGATTCTCCAAAGTTGGTGCTTGAAGATGAGTTTGATATTCATTCGTAGATGTACCTACATCATCTTCATCTTTTCTTTCCCAAGTGAATGTAAGATTTATCAAAAATAAACATGAATGGTTTCCTCATCATATAAGATTCTTTTCATTATGAACTCTATAGGCCTTTTTTGTTAGAAGAATAGTTAAGAGATATATCTACATCCAATTTTCTATCAAATTTAAGTAAGTTTTCACAAGTATTCAGAATAAGACATTTATAACCAAACACTTTAAAATATGCAATTTTAGGCATTTTATAAAAGAGAATTCAAAAGATGTTTTCCTTCAAAATGATCTTAAAAGAATTCTATTTTTCATTGCATGTGATGTTTACAACTTTGAACCAAAAATATTTTTTGAAGAAGAATATTCACAAAGCATGGACCTAGCCAATTTTTTTTCAAAGTTCAAATTTTCCTTTTAATAACACCATTTTATTGTGGGGTTTTTGCAGTTGAAACAATTATATGAAATTCAATTTTCAAAACAAAATTTGTAAAGACTTGTTTGTAAAATCTCTCATTATCACTTCTAATGAAAATAAATTTTCACTCAAAGGAGGTTTAGACTTTTTGAATAGTTTTTTTTTATAAACTTATGAAACACTTCATCCTTTTGAGCAAAGAAGAATGCTAAAGTGAATATTGAAAAATCATCAACTACTACTAAGGCATACTTCAAGTTATCAATACTAGAGTTTCTCATAAGTCCAAATCAATCCATATGAATCAAGCTCAAGATGTTTTGAGGTCTAAATGAATTTTCATGTGTTTGAAAAATTCTCTAGTTCGTTTTCTATATTGACAAGTGTCTTGAAGACAATTTTTTCAAAACACATTTTTAGCAATCCTCCAACTATATCTTGAGAGGAAAGTTTGTTCAACAAATCCATATTCACTGACCAAATCTTCTATGCCCGTAATGTCCATCATTATCGTAAGCCACAAGACATTCAAGCTTATCAAGATAAAACACATAATGAAACATTTTGCAAGTAACTCGATCAAAATCACAAAATGTCATATTGTCATATAAATTCGATCGACCGAATTTATGGTCTACATCCAAACCCTTTTTGTACAATTTTAAGAAGATGATTTTGGTAAACCAAATGCATAGATAGTCAATCATGGCTATTTTATTCATCTTATCATCACATATAGTCAACTTCAAGAACATATCAACAATGAATTTAATTCCACATTATCAATGTTATCTAATCAATTTCATAGAAGCAATTGGTAAGTCATGGTTGGCAAATCTTTAAATCTTAATAACAAAGAATGCTCAACTAAAACTTTATATGTTGGCATTTAACTTCTTATCCATTGTCACACAATTGGCTAATACTAAGCAAGTTAAAGTTCAAATCAGCAATAAGCCACATTTGTTTAAAAAGAAGAGAGGAACCTTTATCAACATTGGTTACTCCAAGAGTTCTTCCTTTCTTCTTGTCTCAAAAACAAATTCTTCACCGGTTGCTTTGACCTTGATTATGAATGAGATGTTTTCTGTTATTCTTTAAGCAAACATCATCAATGTACCGCTTAGTGGTGCTTGAATTTGAATTAAAGTGTACCTGCAATAAAGGAGAGGAAGTATCCTTTGGTACCCATACTTTCTTGGGTCCGTGAGGGTTAGTAATAATTCTCTTAACTCTCCAAATGGTTTTTACACCATTCTCTACTTTTCTTTTAACATAACATTTGGTGACTTTATGTCCATGTTTTCTACAATAAGTACAACAAGTATGAGACATGGAAGTAGAAGTAGCTCTAACAAAGAAGTTGTTATGTTTAGGCACATTATTGACATAATTGTAACCAAGACTATTTTTGACAAGAGAAGATCTTTGAGATCCAAGTAGTTTGTCAAGATTGTCTCTTCCATTTGTAAATTCTTCAACACATAATGTAAGATCATCAACTTTCTTTTTCAAAATTTCATGATCACTAAGCATTTTTTCAAGAGAAGAAACTTTTGTACAAAGAGATTTATTTTCAAGAGATATGTTATGTAAAGAAACATTCAAAACTTCTTTTTCAATATTTAAACAATCAATAGATTCAAGAAGTTTTTTGTTCTCACAAAATAATTTTGAATTTTCATTCAATAACTCATTAATTTTGAGTTTCATTTCCTTATTCTTTTTCGAAGCCTTTTTTAATTCTCAACACATCTCAACAAGCAATTCACTAGGATCATCAATATCATCATCATAAGAAGTAGAGGTAGAAGGAGTGGATTGTACCTCATCATTTATTGCCATAAAGCACACATTTGCTCTTTCTTCTTCATGAGTGATTTGAAGTAGCATCCACATTTCATGAGCGGAATCACATTCCATCACTCTATTGTATTCATTGACGACCAACGCACAACAAAGAATGTTCATTGCTTGGTAGTTTAATGTCATCTTTCTTGAATCGCTCTCATCATACTCATCCATAGGCTTTGGTTCCCTTGTAACTCCATCGGCTTTCAATCTCAATGGCACATAGGGACCTTTCTCAATAATATTCCACAATTCATAGTTAATACAACAAATATATATCTCAATCATAGACTTCCAAAAAGTATAATTAGAACCATCAAACAATGGAGGTCTAGTAGTGGAGGAACCTTCCGTATAAGGCAAGTTTGATGAACTAGCCATATGATCTTTACTTCTAGGTTGTTAGACCTTAAAAAGAAGACCTTGCCTTAATAAAAGCTCTTCTTTAATTCCACAAGCTTCAAGTTTATATGTGATGTGATGGTTAAGATAATATCATCAAACTACAACCAATCAATCAACAACAATCAATAAGTAATAATAACATAAGCATGTAAATAAATAAAGCTATACGAAAATGAACATACGATTTATAGTGGTTCGATCTCTCCAAGATCTACATCCACTACCTTGAGTCCACACTCAAGGATTTCAACCAATCCACTATAAGCTCAAGTTCAACAATTACATAAGAGGCTAACCACACTATGGTTTTACACTCACAACCTCTTCTAGTAATTATACAAACAATACAAGGTTCACCAAACACAATGGTTTTATATCTAAAGACAACCTCAAGACTAATCTAATCCAAGGCTCACCCACACACGGGTTTTACACTACAACCTTGATTAATCTAGTCTATGGCTCACCCTTCCACTAAATTTATGTCACAAGATAACCTTGCAAATGAGCTTGTAGAAAACAAAATTAAGACAAGAAAAGAGAGAGTGTGTAGAAGTTACCACTTGATGGTAGATATTACATAATTTTGCACCTTCACACTTTGATGTCTTTTGGGTTGATCAATTGAATGCACAAGACATAAGAGAGCTTAAGAAATGTTTACTAAATGCTTTTGAATGCTTGGATTTTTTAAGATTTCAAGAGTTACAAAAATTTGCATGTTTATAGCTTTTATAGAATTTGAAAATCTGTTAAAACGTTCATAAAACGGCTAGTAACGGCTAGTTTCAGAAAATTCGAACGACCGAATTTCTTGGCTGCGTCCGAATCTTTGTCTGAATTTCTCTCGATGAATAGTAACCATGCTGAGAACAAAAATTCGGACGACCGAATTTTTTTGCTGCGTCCGAATCTTCTTCCGAATTTCTCTGGAAGAACAGTGACCATGCTGAAGGCCAAAAATTCGGACGACCGAATTTTTTGGCTGCGTCCGAATCTTCTTCCGAATTTCTCTGGAAGAGTAGTAGCAAACTTTTGCTACAAAATTCGGACGACCGAATTTTTTGAAAGCATTTTCAAACTTTGTAAAATCATTTGAGATATAACCTCAATGAGTTTGAAAAACATTTGATATATATAGAAAACTTATTTAACTATATTTAAGCTTGAAAAACATGAACATATGAAGTTTACAAACATATCTTATAAAAAGATTCATTCAAAGACTTTTAAGATCATAAGATTATTTTTATGATCTCTTATGCATTCAATGATAACCAAGACATGCAAGTGTAGAGTTTACATAGAAATTTACCTAAAAGTTAAATGCACTCTACACTTCAAGTCTTCAATGCCTTTTGATCATCTTTAGAACAACATTCTTCAAACTTCAAATACTTGCTTAAATGAAGTTGTTCTTGAACTTTTGCTTCAAATCAATGAGACTTCATACTTCTTAATTTACAGAACCTATCACACAATAATCAAACATTTTAGTCCTCATCAATATTTGTCATTAATCAAAACTACATAATTTGCCCTTAGGGCTAACAAAAACTACCGATAGTTAACCAACAATAGAAATCTATCACAATTTACTAACTAATTTGCAAGGAATTAACCACGGATGGCTAATTTCTGAATTATTATTATTATTTTTGTATTCTATTGCTAATTCCTTACTAATTAGTAATGGATTAGTAACGAATATCTAATTTTTGAAATTAAAATAATTTTTAAATTTTATCTTCGGTAATCTGTTGCTAATTTGCAAGGTGTTAACCATATATGTCTAATTTCAGAATTAGTTTTTTTTTTTGCATTCCATTGCTAATCTCTTGCTAATATCACACTAATTAGCGATGGATTAGCAACATATATCTAATTTTTGAATTAAATATTTTTTTATTTTTTATCATCACTAATCTATTGCTAATTAGGAAGATTTTAGCAAAGAAAGCCAAATTGACAAACTAAAATATATTTTGTAGTTATGAACTTATCCATCGCTAAATCCCTTGCTAAATTGGTGACAAATATCTAGTTTTTGAACCACAATATTTTTTGTTAAGATAGTCGTTGCTAAATTGCCATTGATTAGTGACATAATTCTAATTTATGAATTAAAATACTTTTATTGTTTATAAAAAATATGTCTCTATTTGGTTGCTAATCCCTCGTTACTTAATAAGGGATTAGCGACCAAATGTGGAATTTTCCAATTCCCGCTTCTTTCTTGTGTGGAAAATTGCTTAATTTTCAAATCAATATGTTTAAAATTTTCAAATTAGCAATGGAATATTGAAATTTTGAATTCTCACTTTTTTTCGGGTTTGTGAGTAGAGATCTATTGCTAATCCATAGCTAACTAGCTATGGATTTACGACGGGCTTTATTTTTTTGATATTTCCTTTAATAATTTTTTTGTCCTAAATTATGTGGGTGATGTAAATCTTTGAATAATTGTACTTCTTCACTATATTATATCTGTGTATCATAAACACTCATTTTGATTGAACATGGGTTCGTCTTTAATATTGTACATCTATCATTCATATATATATATATATATATATATATATATATATATATATATATATATATATATATATATATATATATATATATATATATATATATATAACTTTTGGATAAGATATGTAATACTAGCATTCATATGTCAGGAGAAAATATGTAGTAGCTACGTATAGCATATATTAGTGTAACATAACATACTATAACTTATATAGAATTCATTGTTCTTTGGTTTAATTACTATATAAGCAATTTGTAACACGGGTTATATGAAATATTTGTTTAATTACTTATTGATTATAAGTAAAATTTTCACATAAAAAACTATAGTAACACAAATTAAGTAACATTGGTTTAATTTTGTAAATTATTAATAAATCTTCCTAGCTTACCCTTGCTAATCCCTTACAAATTTATGAGGGATTAGTGATAGATACCCAATTTCAAAATTAAAAAATATATTTTATAAATCCTCTAGCTAGCTGTCGCTAATCTCTCACTAATTTGCAAGGGATTATAACAAAAAATTATTTTTATTTTTTAACAAGCCGTTTCTAATCTCCTACAAGTGAAGAGGAAGAAGAAAGCACTAAAAAGGCAAATCTATGCCTAATGACAAAAGAAGATGGCGAATGTAGCAAAGACAAGGAAAAAATGACAATCAGCTTGACCAGACCAAAGATGAGGTATATTTTTTCTGACAATATAGCTCATGAGGAACTTGAAGATGTTTACAATGAACTTTACAAATAATACTAAAGTCTCACAAATAAATATGTGCAACTCAAGAAAGATTTCAAGTCATTGATATCTAAAAAAGATGTGCTATAGACAGAATGTTTTGAATTTAGCTTATCTGAAATTACTCAAGCTAGTCTTCCTTGTTATTTTGAAAATATTTCTAGTTTGCTTTTTGGTAAAACATGTAAGGAATTAGATGAAGCATTTTCTGAGTTGAAAAACTTGAGAAAAGAGCTTGTCATTTCAAATGATTTGAATACTAAATTTTGAAGAAATGATATTTTACAAAAGAAAGTTGACTCATTGAAAAAAGATTTGACAAGGTTTACAAAAGGAAAAGAGAATCATGATTTGCTTCTTGGAAGTCCAAGATATTTGTTTAAAAATTTTGGATTAGAATATGATCCTTTATCTTCTTAGAGAGAATATGTACCCAACGTTATAAATGCAACATCCACTAGTCACTTACCTATAATTTTTTTTGTTTGTGGTCATGAAGGACACAAAGCTAGCTTCTACAGGAAAAAAAAGTCTCGAGCTAAAGTACTTACTAACCAAAAAGGATCTAAGTCAGTTTGGGCACCTAAAAATAAATAATTTGTTTCTAAGGACCTTATAGGTCATGACCTCTCATTCAGAGGTAATCCATTTGATCTGTCAACCATCTTGCACCGCCGCTACCAACCAGCGGGACACGCCGCCTGACCACCATATTATTAGGAAGACTTTCGACATAAGGTATCAACTGCAGATCTCCAACGAGGGACTTGGTTTGCATTCCAACAAAACATTCATACAACTAATCTTAAAAGAGTCCTATATTTTTAATTTCTGTAATTTTATTCTTATATCTACTTTATAAAAAAAAAAAAAGGTCCTTGCCATTGATCCTTCGGCAGAGTCCAACCAAGAGAATCGTGTGAATCCTAGATGCCTACAGTTGGAAGAGTAAAAACATCTGATCATGCCCAGTTCCCTCCAAACCCACGCCACCTACTGGTGCTCTCCCCCTTCCCCCAGTGCCCAAAATTTTTTCAGCCTGAATTCCCTCCGCTTCTGATTTCTATCGCATTCTCATCGGAAAACAACTCTACCCCACAACGGTAACATTACTAACGATTTCAATTCTTAGAAACATTGACACTTACTGCTAATAGCTTGAGGTATTTATTGCTCTTGACTTTTTTCCCTTTTCGTGTGGTCTCTCCCAATACAAGCGTCAAAGAAATCTTTCCCGGTGCTTTCAGGTGAATTGGAAAAGCCACAATTTGTAAAATCACTGACCACTCCAAGTCCAGAACGACCTAAAGAATTTTCTATGTCAGAGATGCGATAGCCTGAGTTTGAGGATTTTCGTGCGTTTTTCATTCAATCACCAAAAGCAATGCAAGAATTTCGTGAGTTTGAGTGTATCGATAGTGGAAAAGCTAAATATATTCTAGATGCTATTAACATGTCTACTCTGTGTGCAATTCACAAGCTAATTTACCGGATGGATTCACAATTCTAACATGGCATTTGCTTACCAGTCTTTCGTTAATTGGTTTGGCAGCTAGCTTAGCATTTGGACCAATTTTACCTTTTCTAACCTGACTAGCCATCTGTTTTTCTTCTATCTTCAATTGCTGAACGGAGCAACTACAATTATCATTATCATCCTCTTGATCTGAAATTGCCCTATTATTCAACATCTTCCTCTTCAGATATTTGAATTGAAGGAAGGGACAAGGACATCCTGAAAGTTCTGCGAAGAAAGCTTCGAGGCTCTCATTCGAAGTTCTACAAAGAAACTCCAACTCACAGCAACACCGAAGGAGCTTTGAGGATGAAATTATTTTGGGTGCTGGGGAAGGGGGGAGAGAATTTGCAGGTGGTTATGCATCAGATTTAGAGTGGATTAGGCATGAACAAGCATTTTTGCCCTTCCAAGCGTATGCACGTGGGATTCACATAACTGTCTTTGCTAGACTCAGACTCCGTCGAACAATTGGCAGCAAGAACCGCTTTTTTTTTTCAAAAAAAAAAAAAAAACAAAGATATAGGACTAAAATTATAAAAATTAAATATATAAAATTACCTTTTATTTTTTAGATTGATGTATGGATATTAAAAATTGTTTTGCTCTTTAATTTTTTATTTTTTTTGGTATTGGGCGTATGGTGGATATTGTTTTCTTTTTTTCATATTGGCTTCTTTTGAAAATTAAATACTTCCTTTTCTACTAATCTAAGAGATTCTAAATTTAAGGCCTTAGAAGATTTTATTACTTCATACCAAATAGAGATGAGACTGAATTTATTTTACTTTTTTATTAATTTATTTCTCTTATATCTTGTTAATTCGTAGATTAAAGTTGCCAACTAAGCTCTTATTGTCCTTTTCTCTGTCTTTTTTCTTTTTAATTTTCCTTATTTGTTCTCAATTTATTATTTTCTTAATTTTTCTTTTTTTTACTCTTTAATTTTCATTCATTAAATTAATTTTTAGGTGCATTTTTTTTTTGGTGAAATATCGCTAGTATATGATGAGTGATTTATTCTTTTAAGAGAAACATATGAAGATTATCTAAATATTGAAATTATGTTTCTACAATTCTAGGATCATTCAAGCAGGTTTGAGAAATTTTTTGTGAACAATTTTATTTTTTGATCTAAAACATACTTTGTGAAAATTTTAAAATATGAAACTAGTAGTGCTTTTTCCTTTTTCATTTAAAAATGTACTTAAGAGGTTGACTCGTTAAATGTAATTTCAGAATATAACACATACATAATTAAATATAATTTTTTAATGAAACCAAGATTAAAAACTAAAAAAATTATTTATCATTTTTAGTCCCCCCCCCCAAGCCAAAGTAAAGATCATGGTTTCGCAGCTGGCCTTGTTGGTGATTCTTCAACTCAAATTAACTCCCAATTAATAATAATGGTCAATGTAATTTCATAACAATAATGTAAACACTAAAAAGGCATTTCAGACCATCTAGTAAAAGGAAGAAACACTTCAAATGTAAATCACCATGTTCCTTATCTAAAATTTTCTAATAATATACTTCCTCGTCCACAATTAAATATTTCATTTTGACCTGATATAAAATTTAAAGAAGATTTTTTACTTATTTAATTTGCTAACTTTACCCTCATTAACCTCATGATATCGTTATTAATTAAGGATATCTTATTAATTAAGGAGACGAGTAATAGGAACCCACATATTACTTGAGTTTAAAATTCTTTAAATTAATAGAATTAAAAGGGTTAGTCGTGGGCCTATGTATTAACGAAGCTTATTTTACTTATATTAAAGAGATTAATAGTGAAAGTTTAGATAAAATATACTGTGAAAGGAGGGAGTATATTAATTGGTCTAACAAAAGAAAATTTAAAAAGTTTTAAGGCCTTTTTGTTTTGAATTCAAGGGCTTGGAAACTTTCGAAGAATCCGGAATGAAAGTTCTACGAAGTTATACTTCTTCGTCTATGCTAATTCTTGGAAGTTAATTACCAAACTGTAAAAGAATGAGATTTTAGGAAGTTTGATTCGTCACTCTTAAGGCCCTCCAATTTTCTCTGATTAATTAGCTCACTCCACTATCAGCAGTAAGTTGGCAGTCTTTTATGCGAAAGTTCAATTAGTAAAAGAAAATGGAATTAGGTTATTCAATTTTAATCTTAATCATAATGGAAAAACATTTCATGCATCGAAAAGGCATTCTGGAGGTTTCTAATTTGCATACTTTCTTTCGTTGACTATCTTTAATTTTGCCCCTAAACACAGATTGCAAATGAGGAACCTTTAGATTGGGGCTAGGAAAATCTGATCACTGTCTCGGGGGGCTTTTTGAAAAAAAAAAATTTGGTAGAGTGAACAATGACCTAAATCATTACTAGTTGAAGGAGAATTTCAAAACTGTGCAAAACCTGAATAGACATTTATCATTTTGTGTGACTTATTTTCTTCTAATTTCTTGATTTTTGGATCCAATCTAATATTAAATCAACAAAAAATCACGTAACCAAATTTCTCATCAAGAAATCTGCACCAAATAGTAGATTGTGCAGATGGACAGAGAAATTGAGAGATAGAACAGCATCAAAATCAGCATCACAAATCAAAGAAAAAACTGATGCTTACAAGTAACCAAGACATGGCAAATGAAAATCAAACTTCAAAAGGCAATTCATAGGACAAATACCCCTTTTGTCACTTCAAAATGTAAATTAGGAAGAAGATTTCAAGATATGCTGCAAACCTTTATTGATGTAGAACTACCCTCAGACAAAGGAACATTAAGTAAATCTGGAACAGAAACTGTGGAGACGTTATGTTGCTGGTGGCATCTTCGATGGTAGAATTGGCAATTGACCTTCGAAATTTAGGACTTGAATCGCTTGCCTTATCGTTGGCCTTGTAGAATTGTTGGGGTGAGCGCACCATAGACCAACAATCATCAGGCGTTCCATTTCTACATTGTCAAAATTTTTGCCAAGCTTTGGATCTGCGCCTTCCAGCAGCTTTCCCTTTCCGTATAGTTCCCAAATCCACTCCAACAGCATTCTTTCGTTTTCTTTGGCATCGACATCGATCGGTTTCCTTCCGGATGCTATCTCCAGAAGAACTACTCCGAAGCTATAAACATCCGATTCTTTGCTGGCCCTGCCTGTGATGGCACATTCAGGATCCATGTACCCCATGGTTCCAGCCAGAACCGTTGTTTGCGATCCTTTTGCATGATCAACAATCCTAGCTAAACCAAAATCCCCAAGTTTTGCATTAAAGCTCAAATCCAGCATAATATTGCTGGATTTGATATCCCTGTGTACAACACATTGCTCCCACTCTTCATGTAGATAAAACAAAGCCGACGCCAAGCCTCGGAATATGTTGAACCTTACATCCCAGGTCAGCAATGATATTTCTCTGAAGAGATGGGAATGTAAGCTGCCATTTGGCATTAATTCATAAACAAGCAGCAGCTCTCCTTTTTCATGGCACCAACCTATGAGTTGTACCAGGTTTCTGTGCCTTAATTGACTGATGATCTTCACTTCAGAGGCGTACTCCTTTGTCCCTTGATTAGATCCATTTGGCACTCTCTTTACAGCAATATATGAGTTCAGGGCTCTTACAAAACCTCTGTATACACTACCAAAACCCCCCTCGCCGAGCTTCTCTTGCGCTGCAAAGTTGTTTGTTGCTTCAGCTAGTTCTCGGTAGGTGAACTTCTTCGGTCCAGAACTATTCTCAAATTCACTGTCAAGTGATGTATCAACGTGAAGTCCTCCTCCTTGAACGTCATTTCTGTTCCTCTTCTTCCATAGGACATATCCAAGAAAACCTGCTAAAACAAGCGCTACTGATACGGAAACGGCCAAAGCAATCACCAGGCGTAACTCCATCTCTTTCTCTCTTTTAGCAACCCCATTCAAATTCGGATTACTTGGCAGCGCTGGAACTAGATTACCTGGTACATGAGGGGCTGGAGCTAATACTTGTGGAGTACTTGAATTGAATTGCCATGATTTGACATTATTCTTCTCAAAGCACGAACCTGTTGAAGCTGAGAAACCAAATATCACCCATTCAGGCAAGACAAGCCTCAGGTCGACTGGAAAGGAGAGGCCCTTCGTTTCCATTGTACTCTTTGAAAAACCAGTAAACGCAACGCTGAGGTTCTTGGTGCTTGAATAGTAAGTAATCCAAGCATGATTTACATTCCCCTCAGTGGCATCGTCATTCCAAGTTTCATAAGTAACTGATCTCACAGAATCGATATCAATGCCTACATGTTTCCCACTTGGATCCCACAGGTTGGGAAAGGTGTCGAACTCTACAGCAACGAAAGGATTTGAAGGATCGTAAAGCTTTATATTGTTTACAAGACCAAGGCCACAGCCATCTGAATTTTCAGGAATACTTGAACCCGCAGGAGCCAGGAAGAAAGCCAATCCATCGGCAGAGCAATCTTTCTTATCGGCAGCGATGTCAAATGAAAAATTTGTCTGGAAGTCTGCAAGGTAACCCGAGGCATTATCCCACAGATGGAACGGTTGCATGTACGTGGCTCGGCCTGTTTTTGATGTAAAACTGCTGTCATCTGAGGTGACCTGAATGCCTTTGTTTGAGATATATGCATCTCCCGTGACATTTATGGAGCCGTTAGCCTCTTCTGGTCCAATGGTGCGGAAGTTGAATTGCAGTGGAGATATATGATGAATCATGAGGAGGAAGAATAAGGAGACATGCAGAAAATTTCTTAAAGCCATCTATACTGAAAGGAGCAGCAAAACATCTTTTGTTTAGCTTCTCAAATGTCTATTTATGTCTAGATTCAATTGAAGACATGCAATACACAAGAAAAACAGTCAATTTTATGACGCATTTTGCGCCTTGACACATTTTATGATACCAAGAAAATTTCTCATAACTCATTAATACAATAACTCAAACCCCGTACTGGCAGTTATGGTGTACACTTTCTAGCCTAAGTTCTTTGTATGACTAAACCAGCTGGTATCCAATTTGCTTTAGACAAGTTTTGTCTGCAAAGACTTGATAGTCATTGTTAGACCAAGTCTTTCTTGCACATAGTCTTTGTTCCGCCGTGAACTGCACTCCGACATGGCAAGATTAGTTTGGAAATACTCAATGATTTGTATTTGTACCTATGATAGTTTTTATTTTTTAATCCAACGGAAGAGGGACAGAAATTAATTAATTTAGAAATTTTCGCCTTATAGCAAATGCTTTTACTTACTAAGTTCTAAGTTTTTGAAGTTTATTAAGAGATACATATGAATAATGTGTGATTGTGTGTGCAAAAATTCTTTTAATGCTCAAATCGGATTTTCTTGTAACAAAACATGTAGATTTAATTATGAATAATTTGTTAGACTTTTTTTTTTTTTAATTACAAGATTGTGGTTTTATTGCGTTCTATCAGCTTCAATTGCGGAAAGAACCGAAGGAGGGCAACCCCCTCCAGATGTACATTTCAATCCCCTGGCTTATCAATTGAGAGAGCAAGTGTAAGCTGGATACTGTCGTAAAGGAAATTATTGAGACACCTATTAATCAAAATCTTTTTTTCTTTTTTTTTTTAAATACATGGAAGAAGAAAGATGGTTATAATCTTAAATTTTCTATTCGATAAAAAGTACTTCTACTACTAAACTCCTATTCTTTATGAAAATCTTTCTTCCATGCGGCACTACTTTTGTTGTAGTTTTACTAATACTAATAATTAGGATTACACTCTAATTAATTACTAAAGTAGTTTCATTAGTGTTGTCAAACGGACAAAGCCCGGTTTGACCTTCCACATATGGCTTGATCCATTTTCTCACGGACTGAGAAAGGTGTAGTCTATATCCGCCATAAGATAGTCTTCGGGTCAAACAATTTAAAAGAAATTTACATCTTAGTTTTTGTAGACATATTTAGCAATTAATAGGTATAATAATTGAGGTAGAAACTTAAAATTTATAACATTTATGCTTGAAAATAAAAGTTTATTTGCCAAATAATATTAGATATAAGAATTTCATTGTTTGTAATGATATCTATACACATAAATGATTTATATAACTTGCCTTAGCTAAGTTTTTTAACTTGCTAAATTAATTTTCTATGATAAACAATCATCATTCGTTTCTAACTTAATAAATTAATAAAATATTCAATATTAAATCATACAATTTTAAATAACCAATAAATATAAATTTTGAAATAAAAAACAAAAAAATACTATTTAATCCACGATCTTAATAATCTGCGTTTAAATGGGGTTAAACTACTAAGCCTAAACTCATTCACATATATAAGCCCGCGAATTTTAGGCCATTTTGACACAATAATGGTCCATTTTACAAGTTCGTAAAAACTTCCACCCTTCTCGGGGGTTGATTATGGTGAGGTCCTGCCTCTTTGATGTCATTAAAGGTTGGGGTTGGGAAAGCTTTAGAAAAACATTAATTTTAGACTAGTTTAGTTGTCCAGTCTTGATTCCATGGCCCTTCCCATATTTTTTAGAGCTGCTAAAAAATATGGGAAGGGCCATGGAATCAAGCTGGACAACTAAATTAGTCTAAAAAGCTGCTAAAAATTATGGGAAGGGCCATGGAATCAAGACTGGACAACTAAACTAGTCTAAAATTAATGTTTTTCTAAAGCTTTCCCAGCTGCTAAGCAAAAATAAGTGGTAATTGTGGAGTCAGTACCAATAAGTTTTCTAAAATTTAAGATTTTAAAACTTAGTAATTGAAAACGACTCCCTTGTGATCTTTGAATGCTAATTTCTCCCAAATAGGTGCTTTAGTTGATAAAGTTTTTTAATGTAATGTATTAACTGATCTTTCTATAATATTTTTTGTAATACACCTTTAAAAAAAATTCTTTTATAAAATATTTATTATAAATTTTAAATTATAAAAGATAAATCATAAATAAAAATTTTGATAAAACGAATACTACAGAAGATGCAGATTGTGTAATAGATGGGAATTCCACTTTTTTCTCATGTTTCTAGGTTTGGGAATAAACCCCCAACTCACCTGTGGACAAAACTTACTTTAAACTTTTTTTTAATGAATAAAGAATTATTCACTAATAGTAAAATGGTGATCCATTGCCTATTACAGTTCAGCCAATCAATGGTGATTATGAGGATAATCGATCTAATTTGGAGCATTTTACACATATGATTTATAGTTTCTTGCCTTATTTGAACAAATTCTTTTAAATGTATCTTATAGACTAAATTTGTCAATGCATTAATTATCAAAGTTGATATGTTATTTTTGCAAAATTCAAGACAAAAAGTTCTAAAATTGAAATCCAAGAATGAATACTCAATTCCTACAACCCTAATTCCCCTATTCTTTCCACCTGTTCTACGACCTTTCTTTTTGGTTTGTACCTGCATTCTTTATCAATTATCACGCTTCTAGTTTTATTTTCGTTAATTCTTAATGGCAGCAAGTGTTTTTTAATAGCATTCATATATTAACATCTGATATAAAATTTAAATTTTATGTTTGAGATCTACATTTCAACTCTTAAATAATCTAATTTTACAATACTCAGGCAAAAAACAATTTAAATCACAAAATTTATTCAATACCACCCTCACTTATTCCACACATAATATTTAGGTAAAGTAACTCATGCTTTCTTTGAGAGAGGTAAATTGTTCCTATGCTAGTATCTATTTTCCGAACCCAACTTATTGTCAAAAAAAGATACAAAGAAAAGTAAAGAAAACAAGAGGAACTTCACGATTATTAAAGATAAAACCTCTTAAAATTTTGGGGGGATAGAGGAAAAACCAGAAGGAAAAGAAAAAACCAATTACTCGAAGCTTCAGATATTGCAACTACAACACTTGCAGACATTGAACTTTTAATGTCTGTGCATCTATCTGTACAATTGCAACAAATATAGTTTTTTTACGGCCTCTAATTTCTAACTCTGGAAAAAGATTTGAAAACATCAAAACTGCGCTTTTCTTCATGTTTCATTTTACAATACACTTAAATGAACAGTCAAAGTCTACAAATCATCATAACATGTCAGAGCAACGGATGCAAGAACGGTTAATTAACCTTGCAATGAGGCTCTCAGGCACTGGAATCAAGGAAGACGTTAAACTGTTCCACAAATGAACAGTCAATGACTCTTTCAGAATCCTGTTTAGTAGCAAATCTTGTTCAGCTCTTTCAGTCTCTGTTGCCGGAGCAGTGAAGTACCTGTTGAAGAACAAATACAAGAATTAGTAAAGATAATTCCCAAGACAACCTATGATATAACTGGATTTGGATCTTGGGAAAGTAATTGCAGGGGATTCCGGGCAGCAGCGTAAAATGAACTATCACAGCTTATAAGGCTTGTGGAACAGGTGATACAATTGTAAAACAATGTTATCTTCCTATTGGTTAAATATCCTTCAAGTACCCGAATCAGGTAAACCGCACAGTACAGGGCCCAAACTGCAAAAGATGGCATCTCTTGCATGGTAAATATTGTGGTGGGATCTAAGGCTGTCAGCAAGTTAAATCAAACAAAACCTGGCATCTTAGAGCTGGATTCTATTACTTATAGATGAGCAAAAAATTGAGCTCAATCTTCAGTCGAGCTCTGTATCAGGATTGAGCTCAATTCAAAGATTTAAATTTTTTCAAGCTTCAATCCAGATTGCTAATGGAATTTCCTACTAATATTAAAGGAAACAGAAAATTTTCTACACACACCCAAAAGAAAATTAATCTTATTTAAAAAAATTGAGAATGAGGATGAGAATAAAAGAAATCTGATTAACAACTATTACTAACATCCTAATCAAGCAGCCTCAGCAGCTTCAAACTAATCCAGTATTGAACTTCAAGTATGGATTTAATACAAGCTTGAGCACATTAATTTTGAACTCAAGTCAAGCTCAGATAACTCGATTTGGGTACAAACCTAGTTATAAAATATTTTCTTTCCACCGGTGAAATATATAACTACAAAAGATTATACTGGTCCGTTGGCCTAACTAAACATCAGGCTTCTATATTCTAGATCCCGAACTCCAGCTCGAAGCGCTTCTTAAGTTCCAGAAGTATAGATCCGTAGAGACTAATGCCTCATGTAACATTATGTATAGTTCTTTTCACAAACTTATAAGAAATATATTGTCTGGTAGAGTGACTGAATTTTGGTAAAATCTTGTAGATGTCAGGTTTTGAGATACTTTAGCTACTAGATAAACAACATATGTTATTACGTACAAGAGCTCCTATTTCATGTATATATGCATATTTCATGCTAATACAACTATCTCCCCCACGCTCCCCACAGTGACCTATATTTCTTGTGTAGAAATTACAACTCCCAGCAAAATCCTGTTAAGATTTCAGCATAAAATTAAAAAAAAAAGAAAGGACAACATCCTCTTCAGGTCAAAGATTCTATACCTTTTTGTTCTTGGGTTGACAACCTGTCATCTTTTTTTGTCATTAAAGAACATCACCATAAATTATTCACATGATCCACAAGGAAAGAAGCTAGGTAGGTTTGCATTCCTTTCACTCTAGTATTAAGGTGCCTCTGCTTCCAAAAAAGAGGAGTCTCTTTTAGTTAGTTGGTGATTGGTGATATTGTAGGCTTCTTCCTAAAAGTTGATGGTTGAAGGAAAACATAAGTTAACCGGGATTGGAGACACATAAGAGGTTATCCAAGGTTCAGTATAATGCGAAGAGTTTGGTCTCGGGATTCTTCCTTGTTATTATCTTGTGCCTATGCCATAGGCATGGGTTTCCTCTTTCACATGTAAACAGAGAAGAGCAAGGCAAGTTGCTTTCATTGTCTAAGCCATAGACCATCTATTATTTGACCCCTCGACTGGCCAATATACTCAAGGAACAGGCATAATAAGTTGAAAGGAACCACGGAAAACAAATTTGAAGGAGCTTGACCCAGGATCTAAGTCCCCCCAAAAGAAGGATCAGGCTCTGGGAGATGAAAGTGGAAGGCAACTTAATTAGGTTTTTCAGGTCACCCATGAGCTATGATTCTTATTCTCTCTATGACACCTATATTTGAACTGAGTTCTAGCTAATAGAGAAGAGGAAGTAAATGAAGGAACTATACGAACCTATGGAAAGAGATATCAGAAAAGAGTAATCAGGAGTGAAAGATTTCCAGGTAAGCCAGTTGCTCATTGCAGAAACAACTAGGAAATGTTTCTGACTAATCATGATTAGCGGAGGCCACGTATGAGAAAGCAGAATGAATGGATACAGGCAGGAAAAAGAAATTACAATATTTGTTGCTGCTACTTCTTCAAGGAATAGAATTATGATCCATGCTTTATGGATTTAGTTCTAGCCAAAATTATCATTGGGTACTGTTAACTTCATCCCTGTTTCTTGTAACTTTTACCAGTCACTGGCACAGGCATGTCTATACTACCCTGCACAAACACCTATGTCCAAGACAGCAATGAACATCTCAAATGACATTCAGTACATCCGTCAGTCCATGAACTCTACGCACTTTGCCAAGGAAGAAGGCTAGGCATCTTCCCCTTTCTATTGATAAATCTAAACAACTAAAGTTTCACAATCACAGAGGAATTGACAAGAGAATGGTGAATTAAAAAGTGTTTGAATAAATTGATCACAACTTATTAAGTTGTTTGGGCTCTGATGACGCCATATGCAGGTAGTGCTCGCAAACAGAAAACCATGAAATTAGACAGAATACTCTTGTGTTACCTAGAAATGTTGCCGGGGCTTATTGGAAAGAAAACAAAATATGGTTGCAAGTTCAACTCCATCTTCCCATCCGAAAGCACCCTATTGCTTGACACATTTTGAGCTACTCTACTCAAAAGATCAGCTCCATTCCCTCTCAAGAGAGTATCATCATATGATGCATAAAACTCCATCAAGCATTCCTTCAGAAATGGACTGCAAGCAGGAATTAGATAAATGTCAAAAAAGGAGATAAATATGCTATTGGTAAAAATAAATTACTAGCATCCACAATATGCCCTTCTCATCCAAGTTTTATCCCCTATAGAAAGTTATTTAGGAAAACCAACAGATGGTCAACTTTTATGGAAAAGAACGTTCCACTTCGACGTTGAAATGGCTATTAGGAATCACCACACTTTCGTCTGGCAAATGAGCATAATCTTTCACAAATGATTTTACATCTACATAATTTTAAGGCATTTAGGTCCCATTCAGTCCCTTTCCTGATAAGTTAATTTTTTCAAGTTATCGTAAATCATCATCATCTTCAGGCACAATAAATTCAAAGAATTAAAAAAAAAGCAATTTTTATCAATGTTATACCACTGACAGGTTATGACAAATAATTTTACCTTCTCTTTGCCCCTCCAGATACCTTAAGATCAATCATGAGTTAAGTCATGAATTGCTGTATTGAACAGTAAGACCTACATAGTTCTGAAACCAATACGAGACTGCAGTGGCATCAGACACTTGATTCTTTCTCCAACTTACCTTTTATGAATAACAAAATCAATCTATAAATTCAATTAAGCTAGTGAAGTACTATTATAGCACTAAGATAAAAACATTTGAGGATAAAATCAAGAAGATGCAAAAGTTACTTTTAAGAAGAATTTCTCCCCAGTGATATTTGCAAAAAAAAAAAAAACACTTATTAGTCTATAATATTTCAGAACAACTATAAAATAGGACTTATTTGCAAAATTCACCAGGCGCATTCATGATAGCTTATAGATAAAACATGTAAAGGAACGGTCAAACTTCCAATTGATTGCAGAATAATAAAACCTGAAAGAATGCAGAAAGCAAGCATGGGTGAACCTGCGTTTTTGAAAGGCCATGACCGCACCATTCAAAGCATTCTTGTTTAGCTCATCCTCCAAACCAACAGTGTCACTAAGTGAAGACAATGGCTTCAGTACAATAATATCGGAGTCAAGATAGATTCCACCATATCTACAAAACACCAAAGAACAAAATTATACCACTTTCTGGCTCAAATGATGTCAATGTGTACGGTGAAGAGAAATTGCAAGTGTTGATAATACTCTTCAACTGTTGAGGGATCATAATTTACTTCCAGGTTGGAGTAGGGCATAATTAAAGCATTTTGTAATCAATAAATAATAATTATATCCAAAGCCCTAAAAAGTTTTTTTAAAAAAAGAGATAATTTTATGAGTTCAGAAATATGAAAACTTGAATAGACGAATTTACTGTATAAAGATATCTACAGAGCTTCAACGAAATATAAAAGCAAACAGAATATGCTTTTTCAGCTATATATGTGTATATCTGTATATATAGATATTAAAGTATGTTTCACTGTATATATGCATATATGTGTCTTTGGTGTGTTTTTGCAACATATATAGTTTCATATCTCGATTTCCCCATAGACATGCAATTTAACGTTTATATAAGTGTGTTCAATACTCAGAAAAAGAATCGTACAATTCCAGTTTCTGGCAAGTATACAGTATTATTTCACCAAGGAAAGGAAACTCTTGATAAACTAAAGAGCACCACGCGATACACCAGAAAAGAAATTTTAGAACCATTGCTCTGTTCTATATATATTGTGAATTCCAACTTCGCTTCAAAAATCTTCTTTAAAATTTATTTTTGGATAGTTTTTTTTTCAAACTTAGCGAAAGAAAAACATCTTCCTTTTAATTCTTGTTTTAGAATAAAATCTTATAAATTATAAAGCATATTATGGTGTACATTTCACAAACTTCCACTTAAAGATTTATACAAATGTATTTAGATGAAGCAAGAGCGTTTTCTTTTTCTATATTGCCACCTTGCATGCTTAGTTTAATGGCTAGATTCAGTGCATTGTCCTCAATAATCATTGTGTATTAACAAATTCTTGCTTCAGTAAGCAAGCTTTTTTCGGTCTTGCGATCTACCCAAAAAAAAAAAAAAATTGTTGATGCACTCACACTTAAGAACTTTGATCCCCTCCTTGAAATCTTCGCTATAGTTATCAAAATTATATAAAAATACAAGGAAAATAAAAGTTTCAACCAAAAGCTACAAGATTTTTGAGCTCATAGAACGGAAGGTACTAAAGAACTGAGAAACTTGTGTCATTTAGCCATTAAAGAATACAACATTCAGGGCATGTTCAAAGTCTTGATAAAAAACCTGCATACTACTACTCACAATTTTAGTTAAATTTCAGAGTTTATTGAAACAATCTCCAAAACTTTACTCCATAAAACTCCAACCAAAGTATATCCTAATTTCAGTGCCATCTTACAACTATTTTCCAAAATTCTGCTTCATCAGATCCATCTATGTATAACATTAGTATCAAGATATATTGCACAAGCAAAATCTTCCATGCTATTGCAATGGCAGAACATGGAAAATAGCCACCATAAAATTCATTCAGAGACACTTCTTTAGGAGTGACTTGTTTATCATTTTTCCTTTCTCGCAACCATTTTATTCTCCTTGTATTCCACTAACCTACCTTCTCTTGTGATAATGAAATGTACTCCTACCTATTCATGTTCATCAACAGCTAAATCCAGCTATTGCCTATTGGTGCACAAGTAACAATCAAATGATTTTCAAGCATGAGACCTTTGGAAACATTACTACAAAAATAGCATTTGTAAGGTGCTTACTTATATAGAGCAGCAAGCCTGATGAGTTCACTGTAATGAGTGGGATAATATTTTGTCTTCTTCCATTCATGCCATACTGAGGCAAAAATATGTGATGGTGTGTCTTTCAGCAACTCATCGAGATTTGGCATAACAATGGCCACCTTGAAACTGATAAACAGGCATGAATAAGCTACCAATCATCTCATTCTACTTATACCTAAATTTTGTATATGGCAGCATACAGCCACGTTCAGAAATAAAATACTGTTACAAGCTAGCCAAAGTGAAAGTTCTCTTCAAAATAAAAAGTAGATCTTTAATTATCCACATACATGAAAAGAGGAACGGGATCTAAGTTTGAATAGTTACCCTTCCTTCACAAAACAACTGAAGAAATTAAGCTCAAGTGTCTCTGAAAGGACCACCACGCAGGCATCCCGATGATGCATAAGGACACTCTCAAGACCCCTCTGGTGCCGAACACCAAACATCCATGAAGGCGAGTTCCACACCATGAAAACCCTCATACTACATTTCCCCTTCCTGAAAAAGGCATCCATAAAGTTGGAAAATGAGAGTCTTGAATCCAGGCCAGGATAAAAACCCCATCTCCTCCCATCTGCATACAATAGCCCCGAGAACTCGTTGTGCACATTCTTCTCCTCACTCTTCCCATCATTTCCCGTGCTCTTGCTGGATGCCTTGATCTCATCTGAATCCTCATTATCAACAACTTTCCTCCTAATATATCCATGATCATCAGCAATTCTAATATCATTCTTCCTATTATCACTAGAACTACTATTGTTATCCAATGTTTTTCGGTTGATCCTCATTGTTTCAATACCCCCTACATTAAGATTTTCACTCTTCATAAAACTCGTTAGCTTCTCAATTGCCAGTGGCTTTTTCACCAAAAACGGCACTTTCTTAAACTCATTTAGTATTCCCTTCTGCACAAGCTTATCCCCTCTAGTTAATCCCGTAACACCAAGCCCATCTGGATCCTGCAAAATCGGATTACGCAATGGATTTAAAACCTCCAAATTGGACTTGAACATCCGATCCCTCCTTAAAAAATCACCTTTCTTATCAAACCATTCCCCCCAACCTTCTCGCAACTTCGAACCCTTCAGTAATAAGGCATCCTCTATGCCCTTAATTTCGGTTAATTTCGTTCTTGTCTTCTCGTCCACTGGAATATCATCAGATCCAAACGCTGCCTTAGATTCGTCATTATTGAACCCTAACTCTAACCCCAATTTCGATTCAAAACTAATATAATCTTCCCATTCTTCAATTGATTTCCTATTAAACCCCCTTCTAACAGCTCCATTTTGGTGGTCATAGTAATAAAGTGAAGAACCCTTATCTTGACCGGAGACAAAATTCTCATCTTCATCCGCGTCTTCTTCAGATTCCCCTAACTGAAACTCATCAACGTTGTTATTGCCGTTTGTGTTCAAAACCGCATCATCAAGTTCATCGATGAGATCATCAGAATTCGACAAGCTATCAAGAGTGTCGGTGGGATCATCCAGCAGTGGATTGTTCGTCAGTGAAACCGCATCGTACTGCGAAATGGAATGGGAGTTGGAACGATTAGGGTGGGCCTGGAAGAAGTTGATGCGACTATAGAGAAGAGTTACTGAGAGTAGGAGGAGTAAGGCCGCGACCAAAGCGCAAATGTGGGCGCCATACCGGGGGTGCCGCCGCTGCCGGAGCATGTGACGCCGGTGATGGAGAGAAGTTTGCTTGGTGGAGCGTGTGGCCGTGTCGGGATAGATTCACACAGTTAACGGTTAGAAAATGTGGGACCGGTTTAGGGTGCTCATGGATATTGAATAGGAGCTCTATGAACCGGGCTTGGGCGGCCCGAGTTAAGACATATTGAGCCTGCTCGCCACGAATGAGCTCAATAATATTAAGCACGAGTTTAGGTTGGCCCGAAATAATTTTTTTAATTTATTTTTTAAAATAATAATAATATAATAATTATTATTAAGTAATAAAAATTATACAAATATTAGATATAATTTTTTAAGAATCATATGTTTCAACTGATATAAATATTAAATAATTAAATATATGTATTAATTATTAAATAATAAAATAAAATGTATATCAATATTAAATTTTTTATCTTTTTTAATTTAAGTTGAATAATGAAAGAAAAATATAAATACATGTGTGTGTATAAATATATAAAGTATATATTTTTATAAATAATCAAATCATTAGTTGTCATATCATTTTTTCTACAAAGAAATTTTATTAACAAAGTTATAATTTTAAATAAACTATAAGTATTTTTAGATGGTCAAAAAATAAATTTCATTAATATTTTTTGATATATCAATTAAAATAATTAAATAAAATAAGTTAATAGTATGAACCACTATAATAATATAACAAGATAGAAATGTACTATAACAAATATAATAGCAATATATACTTTAACAATTACTATAGATAATTAGATTGATTTATATCTAGTATAAAAAATTATTTACATTAATAAGTATAGACACAAGTGTCGATAAATACTTATGAGTTATAATGAGAAGAAGCTAGTTTATCGTAATCATAATATTGTTAATATAAACAAATATATAGAATTAAGATCATTTTCTTAAGAAAAGAAAAAAAACATGTAATTACGCAGAATTATAAATCTTTAAAATCATCACTCACTCTTTTTGGAAAATATGAGAAACAATATTTTTAACATAAATACATATCGATTTTATAAATTATAACTATAAAGTTTAAAATGAAAATTTGATATACCAATTTTTTAAAAAATGATACATAAACAAAATTATTTATACAAATAAATAGAGATTTTTAATCTATAAAATTAAATATATAGTATTATACACAAACTATTACTATTATATTAATATATTATTAATATATAATAATTATTATTATTATTTATAAATACTCAGATCGAACTTTTTACAGGTTGAGCCTATACAAGTCCAACCTTGCCCCGAAAATATTTTTGGGCTCAATATTAAAGCTCGAACCTAACTCAACCCTAACCCGAATAGAGGCGGGCTCGCGCCAACCTAGTCCAGCCCAATTGACAGTCCTACTCATAGATTCTGCAAAGGATTATCAACACTTTGCACCCATAATTATCAAGGAGTTATCAGTTTACCCTCCAAAATGAAAAATAATATGTATGCCCCCTATGCACATTAGAAGGAACTTTTAGGAGGAGAAATCATATTTTTTGAGGAAAAAACAAAATTTTATTAATTTTTTTCATTTTAAAATTTAAAGCTTTTGGCTCTTTTGGCATAGATTAAGAAAGAAGAAAATAAGAGATATTTTTCTATTATATTCTTAACTAATTTTACTAATATAAAATATAATAAAATAATAATATTTATGGTGAGATTAATTTTAAAAATAATTTTTAAATTTCATAAAAAAATTAAATATTTTAAGAAGAGAGAAAATTACTAATGTTTTATATTTGAAACGAGAGAATACGTTTTATTAGTATCGAAAACAAGAGTTACATCGAGAGAGAGATTATGAAACCACATAGAATGTGTAATTAGAGTTTGAGACATGGTGTGTTAGTAAATAAATCAGAATGTTGTCCTATCCCTTAACATGAGTAAAACTGTAAAATGGTAAAAAAGATCAAAAAGAAAAAGTAATAGGAGTTTATATAAGCAAGAACAAAGTACCAATTTTTGAACCATCTACATCATGACATTTAACCTTATTTTATAGTATAGTGAATCGTGAATCATTTTCAAAATGTGATTCAAAATGCGGTTTTTTAAAGCCTTGATTCAGGGTTAATTGCATTCCATTTAGCAAAGCTAAAACCTCTCCATGCAGCAGGGAGCAAAAGCCAACCTCTCCATGCAGCAGGGAGCAAAAGCCGATTAAAGTTTGGCAGCCATCAAGGGCTCCAAATCCTTAAAAATAAAAGGATTGAAAGTTCTTCCAAGCAGCACTTCTCAAAGTGAACATATTTTATGAGGGCACACTTTATTATGTTCTGGCATATTAAGAAATTTAAAGTCGACTAATATATGAATTTTTTTATTTATTTCTTTAATTAATAAGAATATTATAGTATCTTGTTCATGATTAAGCTATTCTTTTTTTTTTTGCATGTCAAAAAAAGATGTTTAGTTTTAAACGAAAAGAGTATATTTTTAATCTTTATATTATATATTAGATATACTTGTTTAAATGAGGTTATTTGTAATATACCAGACCATTTATTTGTTGGCCTCTCCCTCTCCCCCTCCCCACGCGGTTCCAAATAAGTATTGGATTTAGTTGGAAGATGTTCCTGCGCATGTAATTTTCTTTACTACTATATGTAAGGTTAAATTTTTGCAATTTTTATTTCTTGTCAAATTTAGTGTGTTGAAGTCATTGTGAAAAGTTTAACACAACACATATTATATGTCCCAATCAATGTCCAAGAGAGGGTGAATTAGACTTATCAAAAACTTGACATATTTAAAAAGAAATTAAAAATACAAAAAGTGAAATACTATTAATTGGCTGGTAAAAAAAAGTTGAAATCTAGTATAAGTAACAAGCTATGTTTCTCAGCTTGAGCTAAACAAAGAGTAATATTACCTTGAATATCTTCTAAGAGATATATTGGAGTCAATGTGTAACTTTCCATTAGTTTGGAGAATATGCATATGCAAATCACCAAGCTAATCATTGCAAGACTAAAATAGCTTCAAAGGGATATCAAGCTAAATATCCCCAACAAATAGTTTAAAAACAGTTTCTACAATATTGTATTAGTGAAAGTTTCAGCATACCTTTCTATCATGTGGAAAGTATACTATAAACTTCATCATTTTTGCACAAAATATGTATTCCGTATAACAAGTAAATGAAAATAAAGCAAGTGAACAACCAAGGAAAGAAAAAGGAAGAAATGGAACTAACATTGACGATTTTCATAGTGGTTCAGCAACATGCCTACATCGACTCTTAAAAAATCGCATCTCAAGTATTTTTACTAAAAATAAATCTTTTAATGGTAGAAATCAAACCATGTAACCCTAAGTAACTTGCACCCAAAATACTCTCAAGTTGTATACACTAGTTTTACAAATAGTTCTATCCATTATATCACCACTACTTTTCAATATATCTAGTAACTATTTTCCACCCAAGAACCACCTCAGCCTTGGTGGTACAAGTTTAAAATTGGTAATTGTGAACCTTGAAGAGATACAGATGAAAATATTGTAGCTTTCATTTGCTTCTAATATCAACTTACACTTTGTATATTTTCTTCTTTCTTGCTCGGATGTGTTTCTCTTACTGTTTTCAACCTTGTGCTCTTAGCTCTTGAAAGCTCTCAACTCTTTTGAGAAATACTCATCTCTTGAAGATTTTAGAGTGTAAAAGGTTATATTTATAAGACATGCAAACCCTACAGAACATAACACTCCCCCTTGAATATCTATTACATAAAGAATATGCCTCATTAAAACCTTACTAGATAAAAAAAACTATAGTGAATAAAAAAAGTACACTATTCTTTATATCATTATTACTCTCCCTGATGAGATAATCTCTTAAGATTTCTTAACCGACGTATTCTAATCAAATATTATTGTCGGTAATGTCTTAGTGAATAGATATGTCAAGTTATCACATGATCGAATTTATGCACATCAATATCGCATATCTTCTACAGTTCATAAGTAAAAAGGAATCATGATGAAATATACTTTATCGTATCTCCTTTGATATATTTTCAAACATTATAATCATCCAACAATATAGTTGGAATTTCTTCTTAGAGGATATGTTTATCTCGAACATAATTATATGTTAATTATCATCACACACATTCTCAGCCAACTTCTTGAATTTTTATTCTTCAAGATGAGTTGAAAATGTTAATGTTATAATCAACAAATGTCTATAGATAACATGGTTTTTGTGGGTCATATAGGTAGCTCATATCTTGTATATCTATCTCAATAGGTATCAGTTTCTTAATATTTGAGATAAAATATCTCCGAAAGAAACTAAATGACAAGTTAAAGGCCATCTAAAAAATCATTTGTTAAAGAAGAATTACAATATATATTCACTTGCATGTAGGTAAGTATATGCAATAACGATGTATAACTATGATATTTTATGACCAAAGTGTTTTTCAACATTACTTTATAGATATTGTGTAATAATCTAATGACCATTGATGTGCCATGTCTATGTGAAGCATCTTGAAGAAGGTTAATTTATACATCGGGATAAAATATTGATTTTTTAAAACTTTAATCACAATAGTTTATTTTTTAAATTTTTTAGGAAGAATATCTTGATCATCAAATCATTTTCTCTTTCAAGAATTTTATTTTCAAAATCAAGAGATTGGATATGTTCAAGCATGCTTAAAAATAATGTATCTATAGAATTCATATTATTTTTCCTACGGGATATTTATCCAAATAGAAATTCATATATAACAATTGATTTGCAATTTTATGTAAACGAAAAATCATTTGAACTTCAAGTTCATTAATGCTTGTGCATAGATCAAGCTAATGAGAGTCATAAATAATATCTTTTTTTATTAATAATATTTTCCCCCTAAACTCTATTTCTATCAACAAATTGTGTAATAAAGATATCTTATGACAAAGCAACACATATAGCAAGTATAGCTACATATAGACTTTCTTATACGATCATTCTTTAATAAGAATTCACTAAGATAGTCCTATTATATACTATAGAAACAATCTACTTATATACTTCAAGTATATTGAGTTCATCAAAGACTTCAAATATAAATGTCAAATAATGATAAACACATATTAATTATACTATACACTATTAATTATATCCACCACAAAAAATATACTTCTGCATAATCAATGCCAGACTTTTACGAAGAATCTTATGCTACAAGCCATAGCAAATACTTTCCTTTTATAATTCACAATTTATTAGCAAATACGCATTGCCATTTTTTTGTTATTACACTTTAGGTGTATAATTCCTATTGAAAATTCATGTACTCTTCAAATGTAGTTGTGAATCATCCAAAATTTTCGTATTTCTCATGTGAACTTTATCATTTCGAGCTTGCAGATTTCTTTTCAAAAAATTCTCATTCTAAATCAATATATTATGTGCATTAATATGATTGACATCTTCTACTTTTGCAGTTCTAGTAGTTTCTAATCATGTTGAAATCTCATTATTGTCATAGTTTTTAGGTATCTAAATTTCTTCTAAAAATAATACATCAGTCATGTTTGCAAAAAATTCAGCTGAAATTTACATCTTCTTGACTTAACATATAAACCATTTTAGTCCTTACTCCTTTTATGTGCTAGGAGTTTGTATCTTTAGACCTGACTTATCTACCACACTTTTAGTTGTATCTCAAATTTACTGTCAGTAGTAAATTGTTCTTCAGGGGCATCAAATATAATATAAACATACTTTGCTGGATATTGGTCAGTTAATATGTCTGGTTACATAAATTATCTTTTGAACTTCTGGTTCAAGATATCTTCCATGAGATCAAAATAGAAGATCAATATGAGACAAAATTAATATCTTTTTCTTGTTTCATGTTCTCTGCTATTTATGTCAGGACAACATATTCAAAATAAAAAATACGAATCTTCCCATTCAAATTCGTACCCAACATATTTACTTAACCTCTTTAAGCACCCTTCTCATTAGTTTGTGGTGGAACAATATACATAGCACACTCCTTAATCTAAGATGAGAAATATTTAGTTTCTGACAATAAAACAATTATTACGAGGATAATCATAATGTATTGGTAAAATTTGAAATAAATACCACTACATAACAATCATGAACGTTCTATAGGATTCTTAACATTTATTCCAATATAACTAGTATTATTATAATCAATTGTGTCACTGTGAGAATGTAAGTATGAGCTCATTATCGATGAATTGCAAACTACATATTGCAAAAATAAAAAGTATATATGTGACTATTTTGTTGATGCATCAATAAAAAATTTCTTTATATTGATCTCAAAATTAACACATTCACCCCAAATTAATACTAGTAACATTCAAATAATTAATTTACATACAAAACAAGTAGCACGTGAGAATTCTTCATAATAGGAGACCATCTGGTTCTGTAATATATTTTTTTTCAAATCTATAAATATTTTTATATTTTAATGATTCAAGATGGTTTAATTGGTCATGTCAACTAATAAATTATATAGATAAGTAAATTTCACGTTTACTCAAATATGCAACTTAAAAACTCTGGCGTGGTATAAGACAAGAAAGAGGAATCGTTTTACAAAATTATCCTATAGAACAAAAGTAGTAATGCATTGATCTCAAGACTCCATTTATAAGTTGTCTCAATAAAATCTTAATTATTAAGAATATATCTAAAACTTAACCATTTTCAGCGATACATTAAAATGCATTACATACTAGGATTTCATTATGCTTAATTAACTTAACTCTTCTAGAGTTAATAATTAGCTAGTCCTTCTAGAACTCCCATTATTGTTTATGTGCTGAATATATATTTTAAACATGCCTGAATAAACCACTATAGGTGAAAAGTATATCAAGTTTGCCATTCATGAATTCTAATCCAATGATGACAGAGTACCAAAATTAAATAACATAATATGCAAACAGAAAATGTGCAAAATGATAAGAAATACAAAAACAGTAACTTATATTTTTTAACAATTTTATCAACAACTAATATTTCAAAAATTTCCCATGGATATGCAGAAAATTTGGTTACATTATCATGTATCATAATTACAATCAATCACATAGTTTTGAAAAGAAATAACTCTTTTATTATTCATTCTCGATTGATACATAATAGCATACAATAGGTACATGATAAATATACTTTAAAAATGCATTGATATTTTCATAAAATATTAAATTATAACTTTCTCCTTTCCCTTTCTCGTTATTTTCTCACTTCGAGTGAGAAATCGTAATTTAAAAATTTGATGAGTCATTTTCACTAATTATATAATTGTGAAGAATACTTCTGCCATAACCAAAGTCCCTTTCATAAATGAATAATAAGTTCTAATCATATTCACTTCAAGGAATATCATAGAACTAATAGTGGGGCATTACAAGATTTTTCATCACGACTTAACTTCTCATTCTTCTGCAATTCCAATGGATCATTCTTGTGAGAAAAAAAAATATTTTTCTCAATATTGATGTTGCAGGAGGATATTTTGAGACATGAAAAGGAATAATATAGTATATAAATTGTATTATAAAAGTAATATAGTATAATAAAAAGTAAGAAAATATGTGAGCCAGGTACTTTATGTCAAATCGAAATATATAGAAGTAATATATAGTGGGGTTAGTAGTTGATTGATAATATAAAATCTATTAAAAAGCTTTCTTTTATGAAAAGTGTCAATTATATTGGGATGTTCAAATAGAGTAAGAATGTCAAATAGAATGAGACGGAGGGAGTATATATATGTTTTTTCTTATATTTTATTAAAAATCTAAAATATTTTTTAAAGAAATCAATAGGAAATAATATTTAAATATTCTTTTATTTGTTAATTTTTAAAAAAAGAGCATTATTTTTACGAATTTTAAAACAAAATATTCTAAAAACACATTTTCGAACACTTTTAGAAAAGGTTCGATGTAATGAAAACATTCATTAGTTATCTAACTTTAAAGGAATTAAAATACAAAGGATTGTGTTTAAGTAAATTGGTTGTCCCAATTACCTATTTATTGGAGAAGATGCCCAAAAAGTAAAAGCATATCGTAGATGTCTGTGATTTATGTAAATCCTATATAGATATTATTCGCCTAATATAATTTTAAGAACTTCCTAAGAGTCGAATCTTGACCCACGACTTGTTTTATGGATTCTGCTCCAATATTTCATTTCAACATTTGAGCTTCGAAGTCCCAAATAAATAAATCATAATTAGAAACCTTCACCAATGGCACTTTAGGTTCCTCAAAATTCTTCTTCAAAATATATATAGCCTTCATCATTCAGATGCACCGAGAAATTCGAGCGCTGAAAATTTAGCAAGGTTCTGGCTGCACAGCAAGACATTCTTCGACGTTCCAAGGTATGAATGATCCTTCCCGAGTCAGATTCTAAAGAACAGAAGTTCATGCAATTTAATCAACTAAGGAAAGTTAGATTCTAAAGCAACAGCCGATGAATACTAATTGCAATTAGCTACAAGATAAGGTGAAATCAAGAGAAAAATAACTTTACCTTTAGCCAAAAGAAAAACCCACGTAACAAATTTAACTGTTTAAGATCATCATCACTTGCTGCTTGAATCATTCTTTTGAGATCTGTTGAGGTTATTGCAGAGGGTAATATAATATATATATATATATATATATATATATATATATATAAAGATTGAAGATTTCATGTGAAATATAAATTCAAGAAAAACTAAGAACCAACATATCACTAGCTCTATAAATATTCTAAATTTCTAGCTCAAATATTAAAAGTGATCACCAGAGCAATAGAAGAAAGTAGAGAAGAAGTGAGAAATGGCTATAGATGGCATTTACATATATAGTAGTGACGGGACTAGGGGACTGGGGGGTGCCGGCCCAAACATTTTTGAAAATCTTTTTGTACATATAGATTTTTTAACTTTGTAGTCATATTTTTTTTCAAATTCATCCTCCAATATTTGTTTAAAATTTCTTTGTATAATTTAATATAAATTTTTACCTCCGTAAAATGAAAATTCTGTTCCGTCTATGATATTATATGTTCATATAGGAGAAACAATACTTCTAATGCGTTAGTGATTTTCATTAATCATTGCAATCAACTAAGTGAATATGAGAAAGCCTAGAAAATAATCAACTTACCCACATGATAATCAAGCAATGATTTTCCCATTTTATTTGATGCATAAAATTTTACCCCTCCAGATCGCAGATCAATATGCTTGTTTTGAGGTTTCTGCACAGTGATTGCCTCCATAAGCCTTTCATGCTCTTTTCTGTCATATGGCTTGCTGAGGATTCTCATGATCTCCGCTTTAAAGCCAGAATGTTTTGTCTCTCTTGGATTGCTACCATGGTTGCTGCTTTTTCCCTCGGACTTGATAAATTTAAAAGAGCAAAAATAGAAAATTAGATCCGAAATTTCTGCAGTATATTTAAAGAACACGAAAGAAGAAGGAATTCGATCAAATTATTGAATGATAACTTACGATATTTTTCGATTTTTCGCTGTGAATGGGCTGCTTAGATTCCTGTTTCCTTGAAGATGAAGCATCATCTGTCTGAGAATTTGGCAGAATCTGATCATCATTTACAACTAAATTATTCTTACATTGATGAACTACGTTGAAGCCTTCAACCCTCATGTTGTCATGCGAAAATGCAAACTCATTATCCAAATCTTCTTGACCTTTATGCTTCAACCCATCTGGCTCATATGGCTCATATAGTTCAAACCTCAAAGGCTTGGCCAAGCCAGTTTTCTCATTAGCTTGGAGTACATAAGAAGATCCCTCTTTCTTCAGATTACTAAAAAACAGTGCATGATTTGGATCTTCACCCTCATCAACAGAAAATCCAAGTTGTGGATCAAAACGACTGTACATGTATTCACCTGTAATATATCCAAGATAATCACTGTCTGCATCTTCCATACAATTAGTTATCTGCTCTCTGAAAGCTTCCTTGGAGAAGCTAACATGATTTTCATCATTGCCAAATTTCTTCTTAAAAAATCTTAGATCGTCAGTAACATCACTCGACTCCGAGGCCATGTTTTTGCTCACTCAAACTGGGAAACAACCCAATAGAAGATCCAAAAAACCTTTTTTTCTTGCTTACCTTTCAAGTACTCAGGCAGTATATATTCTTCTTCTTACAGAACGCAAAATCAAAAGTTTCTGCAGCCCAAAGAAAATGAAAAGTCCCTTTAGGATGGGGCATTCCTAGCCATTTGAATAATTAATTAAACTCAAACGGAAAGAGGAAGAATTATACCAAAAAAATGTTGAAGGATGTGAAAGATAAGAAAATTGTATGTAAGGAAAAACAGAGGAAAACCTACTTTATTTACAGAGAAGGAAAAACGAGTAACAAGAAAACAAAAGAAGAAATGCATTCACAAGTACAGTCAGTTGTCAAATCATTAAAAGGAACAGAGTGGAATGCTGAGCATGTGACAGTTGTCATACTTTGATGATTATTTATTACAGGATGTAAATAGATGTAGTTTATGTAGATAAATAGCAATACAAAATTGTAGACTTGTAACTTTTTTACTCTTCCAGTCAACAGAAAGCTTTTACTCAATTGCTATTGTTTCTCTATCTAGTTCGTTGAAATCTTGAAATCGTTTTTCAACATGGTATCAGAGCAAAGAATTGCTTCTACTGTGTTCTTCATCTGATCGTTTGCGATTTCAAATTTCATTTGGTTTTGCGTTTCTTTTCGGAATCTCTATTGGTTTTCAAGTTCGAAGTGTTCTTACATCGAGCTTGTGAATTGTCTTTGACCGAGGTTGTGAATTTTTTTATTTGAAGTTTACTGTAAGCCTTGATGCTTAAATTTGGTTACGGAGACTGTGAATTTGGAGGCTAGTCAATCATATTCATTTTTATATTCATTCGAACAAAAGCGTCAACCAAGAGCTTGTGAAAATGTCTCTTATAGGATCGACTTGCAATTTGGAAGGATTAAACACTTCGGACTTGTCAAGTGTTGTCAAGTGTTACAGGTCAAAGGCTTACTACAGAGCAATTTCAAAAACTATTGCATTTGTTGGAACATGTTCGTGCGGATATGCAGAATGCAAGTGGTCAACATGATTTTAATCAAGCTGTAGTTCTTGCAAATTTTGGCAACATGGAGAATTTGAAAGGTAATTCTGCTTCCTTGTTATCTCGTGCATGGGTACTAGATTCATGAGCTACTGATCATATCGTTAGCACACATGAATACTTTGTTTCTTCTGTTCCTGTTGAAAATCTATTTGTTCAGTTAACAAATCAACATTTAGTTCGTGTCACACATAAAGGCGTTATACATTTGACTTCCTCTTTGATTCTCAAAGATGTCTTGTGTGTGCCAAGTTTTCATTTCAATTTAATTTCCTTAAGTAAACTTACTATCCAAAACTCTTGTTGTGTTGTTTGTACTGCTTCTGACTGCATAATCCAAGATCTTGCCACCTCGAAGAAGATTGGGTTAGCTAGGTGGTGGAAGGGTCTCTATGTGTTGGATATTGCAGCTTCTTATAGTGATTCTTCTAGTTCAGCTTCTAGTCCTTTATCTCAATCTTCTAGTCCTATTTCTCACATTCTCCTACTTTAAATTCTTCTACTCTCAGTGGTTCCAAGGTGAATGCCACACATATGTCATCTGAAGTGACTTCTTTACTCTGGCATTATCGTTTGGGTCACTTGTCTTTGCAGCGTTTGCAACTCTTGAAAAATGTTATTCCTAATTTTCAGTTTAATAAAGAATGTCCTTGTAGTGTCTGTCCCATTGCCAAACAACATCGACTTGCTTTTCCTTTACGCACTTCAGTTACTAAACATTGCTTTGAGCTTGTACATGTTGATGTATGGGGTCCATATAAACAATGTACTGTCTATGGACAACGTTATTTCTTGACCATCGTGGATGATTTTAGTAGATATACTTGGGTGTTCTTGCTTAAGAGCAAATCTGAAGTTTCTTCTCGTATTCAGTCCTTTTATTCCTATGTGGAAACTCACTTTGCAGCAAAAATTAAAACTCTTCGGACTGATAATGGTTCTGAGTTTTTCCTGTCCTCTTTTTATGAGTCAAAGGGCATTATTCATCAACGTTCTTGTGTCCAAACCCCACAGCAAAATGGGCTTGTTGAACGAAATCACCAACACATTATGAATATCGCTCGTACTCTTAAATTTCAATCTGGCATACCCCTCGTCTATTGGGGTTTTTGCATGAAGCATGCTACTACCCTTATAAATGTCACTCCTTCTCCTGTTATACATAATAAATCTCCACATGAACTGCTATATCAATCTCTTCCTTCCTATGATTCTTTCAAAGTATTTGGGTGCCTAGCTTATGCTTGCACTTTGGAGCATGGTCGGGGCAAGTTTGATCCTCGCGGTAGGAAAGGTGTATATTTGGGTAACTCTGAAACATCAAAAGGTTCCATTCTATTGGATTTTGAGACTCATGATCTATTCATTTCTAGAGATGTAATTTTTCTTGAACGGTTCTTTCCGTTTCTTGATTGTTGTTCTTCTTCTTCTATTGATATTTCTACTGGTCCATCATCAACTTCCTCTCCTCCACCAATTTTTGATGATCTTTCTTCTCCAGTGATGCCTAATAATTCTTCTTCATCTCCTCCTCCTCCTCCTCCTTCTTCTTCTTCTTCTTCATCTTTAGTTCCAGCTTCTCCTTCCTCTGATTCTTCTTCCTCCTTAGATTCTTCTACTTCCAGTTTTTCACCTGGTTCTGCTTCTCTTGCTGTTTTGCCCCGTAGGTCCACTAGGGTTCGTTCTTAGCCATCTTATTTGTCTGATTACGTTTGTCATGTTTCTTCTACTCCAATATCATCCCCTTATATTACTTCTCCTCATTCACTTAATTGTATGCTTTCATATGATCACTTGTTTCTTGAAGCTAAGTCTTTTGCATTGAGTTTACATTTGCATTAGGAACCTAAAACATTCTCTGAGGCTGTCCAATCTTCCGCTTGGAATGAAGCCACGCAAGCTGAATTGTATGCTTTAGAGGCTAATCATACTTGGACATTAACTGAATTACCTCAAGGAAAAACCCCAATTGGTTGTAAATGGGTTTTTAGGGTGAAGTATAAAGCTGATGGCACTGTTGAACGGTATAAGGCCCGTTTGGTTGTAAAGGGTTATACTCAACAATTTGGGGTTGATTATATAGATACTTTTTCACCTGTTGCTAAAATGACTTCCATTCGTCTGTTATTTGCTGTTGCTGCAGCTAAGAATTGGTTTATACATCAACTTGACATTAATAATGCCTTCTTACATGGGGATTTATATGAGGAGGTTTACATGGTTCCTCCTCAAGGTTACTCTTCTGCTACACCAGGTTTAGTTTGTAAGCTAAATAAGTCGATCTATGGCCTTAAACAAGCTAGTCGACAATGGAACATGAAACTCACCATTGCACTGCTTCACATGGGTTTTCGACAGTCTTGGCATGATTACAGTTTATTTGTGAAATCTACCCCTGATGCTTTTATTGTATTGCTGGTCTACGTTGATTATGTAATTCTTGCTAGCACTAGTTTGGATGCTATCTGTTTCGTCAAGCAAGTTCTTCATGACCAGTTCAAGATCAAGGATCTTGGTGAGGTGAAATATTTCTTGGGTTTGGAGATTGCTCGCAGCACGGGGGGGATTAGTATTTCACAGAGAAAGTATGTTTTAGATTTGTTGTCTGAATATGGTTTTCTACATAGTAAACCCATAAGTACTCCTATTGATTCTATTGCAAAGTACACCCGTGAAGATTCAGAGCTTATTCCAGAACAATCACAATATCGAAGTCTCATCGGCAAATTACTCTATTTAACTGTGACGAGGCCTGACATTTGTTATGCTGTGCAACAATTGTCGCAGTTTCTTGATAATCCAACAATATTACATAGAAGAGCAGCACATAGAGTACTGAGGTATTTGAAATCTTCTCCTAGTCAAGGTTTATATTTCCCAGCTGAATCTGATCTTCAATTGACAAGTTTTTCTTATTCGGACTGGGCGGGCTGCTCTAAGACAAGGAAGTTTGTAACTGGATTTTGTGTGTTTCTGGGTAAAGCATTAGTTTCATGGAGGTCAAAGAAGCAATCAACTATATCTAGAAGCTCTTCCGAAGCAGAATACAGAGCAATGGCAATGGTGACTTGTGAGGTGCAATGCATTCTTTATTTGCTTGGTGATTTACAGGTCTACCAAAACCAAGCTGTACCGTTGTTTTGTGACAGCAAGAGTGCGATATATATAGCTTAAAATCTAGTGTTTCATGAAAGAACAAATCACATTGAAATAGATTGTCATTTAGTGAGGGAAAAATATCAAGTTGGGGTTATAAAGCCTCTTCCTATTTTAACAGATAAGCAGCTAGCTGATGTCTTTACAAAACCATTGTCTGCTGCTCGTTTTCAAAAATTGGTGACAAGTTTGGGAGTATACAATTCTTATCTTGGTACAGCTTGCGGGGGGGTGTTGAAGGATGTGAAAGATAAGAAAATTGTATGCAAGGAAAAACAGAGGAAAACCTGCTTTATTCACAGAGAAGGAAAAACGAGTAAGAAGAAAACAAAAGAAGAAATGCATTCACAAGTACAGTCAGCTGCCAAATCATTAAAAGGAACAGAGTGGAATGCTGAGCATGTGACAGTTGTCATACTTTGATGATTATTTATTATAGGCTGTAAATAGATGTAGTTTATGTAGATAAATAGCAATACAAAATTGTAGACTTGTAATTTTTTTACTCTTCTAGTCAACAGAAAGCTTTTCCTCAATTGCTATTGTTTCTCTCTCTAGTTCGTTGAAATCTTGAAATCGTTTTTCAACAAATAAAATAAAATAAAATGATCAAGTCTCCATTCCGATGGCTATCGATCCCTGCTCTATTTTTTGGATAATTTCGTGAAAAAATAACATTTCTCTATGATTTTTAGACCTAAAACAAATGTGGGCTATCAGACCAGACGTGAAAATTCCTGCCAAGGTATCAAGTAACGTGTAGCAAAGATGAAAATGGACAAACTGACTTGATGTGTTTGCCTAGACAAAATTCCCCACACTATCTTCTCCCCCTCCCCCTCGCCCTCCCCCGGCGGGGATAACTCAGAAGCAAACCCACCTTAACAAATCTGCTTTTCCTTCAACATTACATCTCAGTCTTTCACATTCTTCCCTTCAATCCCTGCCAAATAGGAGTTCCGAAATTTTTACGGTTTGACTAGTGTGCAGATAATATTTTTTTAAATTTGTACAGACTAAATTTTAGACGTCAAATTTTGATTAAACGGTTGAAAACTCACTAAATTTTGAATAATTATTCAAGTTGAATAATTATTCACTATAGAATGAATAATTATTCTACTATGAAGTGAATAATTATTTCAACTTAAATAATTATTCACAATATGTGAATTTTTAACTATTGGATCAAAATCTAACGATTGAGAATCTGTTCTGTAATAATTGAAAAAAGTATTGCCTACACTCTAGCTAAATCAAAATTTACCGGAAGTAAAACCCAATTAAAAAGATCCATGGTGGGCATACTAAATTTTTGCAAAACGAATTCGGAAGGTAAGAGATCATGGCAGAAATGCAAAAGCGATTTCAGATCCAGATTATGAAAACCAAAAAACAAAAAACAAAAAAAAAGGGAAACAAGTTCATTATACCCTAAACCAAGATTGTTAAGAAATGTAGGTTTTAAGGGGAAGCCAAAAGTCACCTGTTCATGCTCGCCAAGGTTCAGTCTCCTGTAGACTACCCACTTTTGATCGGTTTGAGAAGAAGCCTGCAACGAAGGAGAATATTTTCACTTATACTCTTTATGGTTAGCTGCATTTAGACAATGTTTCGTTTTAAAATTCAGTAACAAATTTTATTTTAATCACATCTCATCTCGTAAGAAAAAAGTCACCGTTTATCAGATTTAATATTAAATTATCCCACCCACGTGTCAATTTTGATAAAACGTAGATGTTAGCTAAAGCCTAGAAGGAAATCCACTTTGTTTGCAGATATTGGAAAGAATTCAGCAACCCAACCGTTACATCCCTTCGCACCAAACATTGCAAATATGTCCACTTTTTGTGTCAGTCTTTTTTATTTTCTTTTTTTTATTCCTTGTATTGTAGAGACAATTAGAGTTTAATGTCTTGGTATTTTCTGGTTCTTGCTGTTACCGAACGCAACCTTCCAATTTTTTCATTCTCACTCATAGCTGTGCTTTCAGTTACATATTGAAGCTGTTCTAAAAGAAGGGAAAAAGAAAAAAGAAAACAAAGAGGCTCTTATGTTTTCTTTTATATAATTTTTAAGGAATGAGTTATCTTGTTTAAAGTTAAAAGTTAAAAGTACAAATACAAGGTGACTTTTATTTTATTTCAGTAATATTAATATAGCCTTACATTTGTTACATGCAAGTCCTCCCTTTTCTTTTAATACATTAAGAGAGTGGTGATGCATACAATTCACAATTTGAAAGTAAGTTATGCATCCATAGTGATGCTATGATATTTATCGTAGCAACGACTCTTCAATTTATGTTGAAGAAATAGTAATTCATGTGATTGTTTGAAAAAATGGGTGATCAAAATTAATAATTTTATCTTAGATAGTTATATAATATCTTCTGTGAGATAAATTTCAACTATATTATCAAATTGAAATAAAAATTTGGAGATATATTGAAGGAAATAGGACGAAGTATTCTTTATGAGAAGAATAAAATTGACATGCAATGATTTCGATTAAAAGTGATAGTTATGTAGATTTATTTACTAAGACATACAAACTACAATATTGGAGCATTGAAACTTTCATTGCTTTGATTTAGTGATGTTCTAAACAAAGCAAAAACATAAATGATATTGTACTCTTTTTCTATCACAATATGTTTTTCTCTCAATTTTTTTCTCTAGTAAGAGTTTAACAAGTTATATTCTTTAAGTTATGAACATCCAAGGAGAGTGTTATGAAATAATTAATAAAGTATGTGGATGTTCATATTAGTTAGTATTCTAAAGAGAACTAAACTCCCAAAATATTATTCCTTATTGGATTTTATTTTTTTTCTATTAGAGTTTTAATTTTCATAAACTCTTATATTATAAACATATATATAGAGTCACATGATGACATTAATAAAGTTAATGAGTGTTAATTAGTAAGTTCTATTTTCTCTCTTTATGTTCTCTCTTATTTTTATTCTTTAGTTTTATATTGTTATTTCCTAAACATATTGATCGCCTCTTTCACTTTAATTCTATGTTATCGATGCTTAAATTTACAATAATATATCAATTTTAGGAGTCCAGAAATTCATGTACCTGGGGAGATTCCCTGGTATCCAGATTGGCCTACACATCCCTACTTTGGTGAAATCTTAATCTACACTGAAGCACACTCGGGGAACATTGATTACGACAGCTATGGACATCGCATTCACCACTATCTTCTGATGACGAGGATCACCACTTTTATGATGAACCCGTGGATGTCGCACAATAATTCAGAATACGACACTGATGCTGAAGATCATTAAGCAAAAGATTCTCGGACAACCACATGTGAAGAAAGCATCCATAGTCAAAAGTTACTTTAGCTTTATTGCTTTGAATGATTGTACGAAGGTATCTTTACTTTACTTTCGCTTGTAAGCTTTGTATGTTTGAGTTGCTATAAAGACTCAGAACCTCTCAGACTTAGATAGAGTGTGAAAAACTGGGAGAAGTATTGTAAGCTTGGCTTGTTGCATATAAAGTTTGGATTGCATAATTCTCTCTCTATCTTGTTCTATCATAGTTACAAAGGAGGTGTAAGATCCATTGTCATGAACCCCTAAGGTTCTCCACGACCTTGACACTCAGTAAGAGATACTTTTAACAAATTTACTATCTTGTCTAGCACAAAATTCTTTATTAAAATAAATCAATGAAATCAGGTTCCCTAACTAGTAGAGAATACATGAATAAGTTTTGGAATGCAATGTTTTACTCATAAGAAAGAGAATGCAATGTTTCAAGTTTAGTTCTTTAATGATTCTGTTTCTTTTCCTTTTCTTTTGGTAATATTTCTCAATGACTAGCATTTATTTACTGTTATTATATTATTGATGATTCTTTTCTTTTAAAAAAAAATAATTCCAACCTTGGACTAGTAGCTTTGTTTTGTGGGTATGGATGCAGCTTTAGTATAATTTGTAATTAATTTTGTCTTCGCCATCTTATATTACAAAGTTTTCACGTGTTTAAAAACCCCATTATAATATAGAGACGGTATTCTGTATTATTAACCCTTTTATTTTAACAATAAAAATTTTCATTTTCACAAAAAATGGGATCTATTTCATTAGTCAGAGGTATCAACGTACAACACTAGAGTAAAACCCCTATAGCGAATATACACATTCTACCCTAAAACAGATCCTCGCAATTCTTGCACTCTATCTTGCATCTGTTGGGCGACAACTCTTTTGTAGGCGGAATCAACTTGAGTGGAACATCCACCCTCGTGAAAAGGTCCATTAGAGAGCTTCTCAGCCTTGCATAAATAAAATTTTACTTTGTTATTTCGGTTTCAAAATATAAAGTATTTTGGTATTTTTTATATAAATTAAAAATAAAAGAGTAAGAGATATTTTTTATTTTATCTTTAATTATTTTAATTTATTCTTTACGAATATGAGAGAATGGATAAATTATATTAATAAGTAAGGATAATTTTAAAAAAATAATTTTTAAAATTTATAAAAGATCAACTATTGTTTAAAAAAATACCCAAAAGACTTTATATTTTAAAATGATGGAGTATAAAAGAAAAAGTTCTCCACGAATGGCTGTTGTCCAATACTGACTTGTAATAAAAGTTTCTTATGTGTTTAAAATTACCGTCATGATTAATGCAAAACCAAACCCAAAAAAATTAATAATAATTTTCATAAATTTGGAAAGAATAATTTTGAATTTTAGTTTAATTTCATGACAGATTCATTATTCACTCATTAATTAATTGAGAAAAAATAAGGATTAAAATTTTAATATGCGTGGTTTGTGATTCAACACAAAAGGATAAATTTATATTTTTTTAAAACGGTAAATTTCTAATTTTCAGGAAAATCTTATTTTCTCAAATAAGAAAATTTATTACATAGTCCGGAGAAACTGTAAGGGAATAAATATAATTATTCATTTCATATATAATAATAGCATTTGTGACGATGGCATCAAATTATCTAATATTTCTTATAAAGGAATTATTCTTCAAAATGTGTAATATATCCGATCCGCTGTAGCAGATTATCACCTAAATAACAGCACACAAGTTATAGATGTTCAGAGACTGGGACGTCAATCCCCCCTATCGTGTGCCATGCGCATCGGACCATCCATGAGATTTTCAATCAGCAGTACCAGTGAAAGGCCACAAATAAATAAATTAAAGGCATTTATTATTTATAGTGCTTTTCCACGTCACTACCATAATCCAAATCGTCCCCCTTCCTCCTGCAAGAGGAGAGGAAGAATATAATCCACCTTCATCGACAGATAGAGTTATGCCTGCAAAAGTTTTCCTTCATAAGGCTATGCAAGAATGAGAGAATATATTAAGCTTCAGCATGCAGAAACTGGGCATCTGCTTTAACTAGAATGATGGCCAAATTCAAGATTCCCACGTACTTTTGCCGTAAAAAATTGGATGAATACTTTTGTATGTAAAATAAATAGAAAAGTGGATATTCAATTTTTTTACCAAGGAAGTAATATATACTGAAAAAGAGAATAAAGGGAATGCGTACAATTCTATCCCATGAGTAGCGGCTACCTTAGATTTACTAACAGATAATCAATAAACCACAGCACATCGAACTGCTCCAGGCAATGCTCCTTCAAACTATGCTGATTCATTCAGATATATTCAGAAATTTGAGCACTGAAACTCTAGCAAGCTTGTGGCCGCACTGCGAGACATTCACTATCATTCCAGGGCATGAATGATCCTTCCCGAGTCAGATTCTGAAGCAATGGACACCAAATTTCAGCATAAGAAGCAACTTCTAAAATAACTTAAAAGTACAAGAACAGAGACAAAAAGCCTCTACTCTTACAGAAATAGTTTTGATAATGATGATGGAAAGACGTCAATTTATGAACAAAAGAGAGGTGTTTCAAATCAACTGAGATATCACCTTGAAATTGCAGTAAGGAGTAGTCTCAAAGTGAGACCTGAAATGGTCAATGAAATTGAATTAATAGGAAAGGCATGCTTTTGTTACCCAAGAGTCACTGTTACACTCCATTAAATATTTCTTGAGTAAACCAGTTTAATGTACCAGTAAAGTTACTTGTCGTTGCATCTTTTAATACTCATTGAGAAGGGAATTCCAAAAAAGTATCCTTAGTTTGGGGCTTTTGTCAATTGAGTGACCAATCTTTTACAATTGACAATTGCGGGTCAAATTACACTGGCCGACCAAATGATTTGATCAGAAAATTTGAAATGTTGAATTTAAATTAAAAGTGAAGCATCAATATTACCCTTTGCTTAACCAAAGAAAATGAAAAAAGAAGAGAAAATCCATTTTTCTTCCCCCCACCCCCCCCCCCCCTCCATTGCATTCTTCCTCGAGCTACACAGACTGCAAACTCCTTTTCAGGCTCCTGCCACTGCTGTAACTCTCTCCTTGCCTCATTCTTCTCCTTCTCCTACTGCCACCACCCTTGGAACTCGCCCCTTCCTACCCCAGCAACTTCTCTCCCCCATGCCCACTCGTGATCACTGTTAATCTCTCCTCTGTTTCTTTCACTCCTCCTTTCTTCTATATCGGTCACCACTACAACTCCCTATAGCCCATGGCACTCCCATCTTAAACCACTCTGAACCCCTGTTGCACACACCACCAGCCACGCATCTTCATTTGCTGGTGCTGTAAAACCATTTATCACCACATACACTTTTCTGAAAACTAATTGGAAACAGAGAGCCCCAAAAATTTTAAGGATCTGAAAAGTATAAACATGAAAGCAGTTTTATGTTTAATCAAATTGCAGCGGTGTGGATTAAGCATTTCCAACTTATAAAGCTTTTGCAAACCAGACAAAAGAATAATTCTTCATCTTCTATAGTTGCCATACACAAAATTCAATCCCAAAGAAACTCTGAAAGCAATTAAAAATTCAAGGTGAAACTGACTTGCTTACTTGCACCTACTACTGCTGAGTAGGTGATTTTTGGTTCCAGATTTCAATTAAACGAAGGAGTTTATCTGAAGGACTAGGTTTACTTATGAAGAAGGAATACATAAAGGTTTGAATTGTTTCTGCGGTAGAATCAAAGAAATTAGGATATAAATATTCAGGGAAAAAAAGAAATTAGGGTATAATGGTGCCAGTATTGTGGTTAGGGAAGGAAAAGTAGTGGGTGGAGGTAACTGTGGCTGCGATAGGAGAAGAAAAGGAGGAAGAGGAAGAAGTGGCAGAGGACTGGGATATCATTGACAGGGATGAGGAATGAGATAGGGGAGGAGAGATTAAAAAAAAAAAAAAGCAAATTATACATCTGACGTGTCCCTTTTTTTTCCCTGCAATTGTTTTTTTTTTTTTTCAAATGTATTACATTAAATGGCATATCTACCCTTCTAACATGTAAAGCCATATGTTTTCCAGCCAAATCATTTGGTCAGCCAGCATAATTTGACCCTTCATTGTTAACTGCAAAAAATTGATCACCCAACTGACAAAACTCCCAGACTAAAGGGTACTTTTCTGGAATTAACCCCCATTGCAAATAAAGGACTTATCATTATTGTTACTTGTCATTTCTCAATCCCAAAGTATAAGGTGATTAATTATCTTTTTAGACAGTTTGGGAAGGTCATGCATACCCCTTGTTGGTGTTATTTTTCTTAATCGTTATACAAGCAACAAATGCTATGTAACCATGTTATCATGTAATACAAAACTTTCAGGTATACGATCAAATTAAATAATCCCAGTTAAGATATTTTCCCTTCTCCCATGAGCAATGGTAATCACAATTTAGACGAAAATAAAGTGAAATCAGTAGAAAAATATTTTATTTTAATGCAGTCTCAAAAGTGTATAAAAGATGAAAGAATCCTTACCTGTAGCCAAAAGAAAAAGCCCCGTAGCAAGTTCAACTGTTTAAAGTCATCTTTGGCTGCTGCTTTAACCTTCTGTTTAAGATCTGAAAAGGTTGTTGCAGAGGGTCATATATATTAAGATGGAAGATTGGTTATTTATGCATGACGCAATCTCAAGAAAAAGTTCTGTTTAAGATCTGAAGAGGTTATTGCAGAGGTAATATATATTAAGATGGAAGATTGGCTATCTATGCGTGAAATGATCTCAAGAAAAAGTGAGAGCAAACATATCACCTGCAATATGAGTGTACCTTTCTAGCCCAATTAAAAATGACCAAAGCGATAGACAATTAAGGAGTGCCCTAGATATGACTTCAGAACAAGAAATGGTTATAGAAAACCCAACAAATCAATGTAAGGCTAATCAAACTGTCACAAAAACCAAAAGGAGGTTTAAGTCTTCCTATGGTAAGCTCTATCTAAAGCGGAAAATTCACCTATTTTCTCCCTTTACTATTTATGTTTAGCCAACTGAGCCCCTAATATTTTTATCTTACCATTAAGAATGCTTGAAGAATTTACGTGTAGCACAAAGCGTACCTGCCACCATCTCCACGGAGGAATCCGGCCAACTCTTGGCACAAGCACTGCACATGATCTAGTAGAGAGGGGTAAAATCGTCCAAGGATTTCATTCCCCCCCAAATGCTGTTGACCAAAACTCAATTCTTCCCAAACCCACCCACCCCCCTTCTCTCCCCATTCGATGGTACATTTAGATCCCACATTAGATCATGTGTAGCAGGGCAGCGGTGGCCCTGGTGGCGGTTTTTTGCTGTCGGTCACGGGAGGGCTACTGTCACATGGAACAATATCAAGTGGGAAAAGACGGAGACTATCATTTTTGGAGTAGGTGTTCTGATGGTGGTGGTAACGATACCGGTGGAAGAGGAAGGCTGCAATGGCGACAATAATGGTAGCAGAGAGAATGGAGACGGAAACAATAACAGCTATAAGTTTGCGAGAAATTGGTTTGTTGGAGGAGGCAGAGTGAGGAAGAATAAGAGAAGAGATGTTAGCCGGAAAAGTAGCAATGGTGGAGAAGGGAGGCGGCAGAGGTGGTGGCGGAGCTACGAAAATCGGGAAAAATGGGTTCTGTATCAGAGGTGCAGCAAGCGGAGACAGTAGAAAATGGATACTTAGGCTGCAGTTGTGGAGACAAGAAAGGAGGCGTAGCTTCACTAGTCAGAGGAAGAGCAGGAGCAGTTGACTGATCTAGCGGGAACAATGGCTGGCGGAGGATACGGTGAGGGTAATGGTGGTTCTTGGCGGCAAAAGTGGTGGTGATTGAGTGGTGCGGTGTTGCCAAGAAACTCAAATGACAGTAAAAGCAAACCAAAAAGGAAGCATTTTGTCAAAGAAAAACAACTCCTTCAATGAATTCTCTAATTTTTCTTGGTTCAATCAGAGAGAAAGCGAGAGAAAGAGAGACAAAGTTACATGGTGGCCTTCGGTGTTGTGGGGGGTGGGAGAGGGAGGGACATAGTGACTGGTAGCTCGGGGGGGGGAATGAGAGTTGCAACATTGTCTTGGGTTGGTAGCCATGGCAAGAATACCACAATGTACAGCAGCAGCCTAGGTTCTGCAAATCAGGAATAAGTTTTGCAGACGGGGTGGTCCGAATGGGGAGAGAGGGGTTGGGGGGAGGGTGGATAGAATTGAGTTTTGGTCAACAGAATTTGGGGGCAATGAGATCCTTGGACTATTTTACTCCTCTCTACTAGATCATGTGTAGTGCTTGTGCAAAGAGTTGGCCGGATTTCGCCGAGGAGATGGTGGCAGGGACTCTTTGTGCAGCATGTAAATTCTTCAGAGATTCTTAATGGTAAGATAAAGATATTAGGAGCTCAGTTGGCTAAACGTAAATAGTACAAGGAGTAAATAGGCGAATTTCCATCTAAAGCAGATTTTCTTGTTTTCTCACTCTTCTTTGAATTTTTTTAATTAGGTTTCTTAAACTCTAGTCATTGTCAGTATGGAGAAATCTAATCCAGAAAAGAGTAGCAGAATGATCTACAAAACGGTGAAGAGAAATAAGCATTACATAATAACTCTAGGAAAGTTGTGAGCTTCAGACTCCTATAAAGGTCAAAACATATTTCAGGGCTTATAAGGTCTTCTAAGAGTAGATATAGTAGAAACTATAAAACAGTTTTTCACACTAAACCTGGCAACTGGGCCATATGAATCAGTAGGTAAGGAAATCTAAGATGGCAGGTAAACAGCTTCCAGATAGTCATAAAGGAAGATCATGAAGCAGCTCAGTCAGCTTATTAGTGCTAAATCAGTCTGGAGCGAGGTTCTAAGAAAGATTTGCAAGACTGGTAAAGAACAAAACTCTATAATAAACTCCTTAGCAGAAAAAGGATCTCTCAACCAACACGGGAAACATAGTAAAAAAGGTTGGGAGATGATGCCACAACTCTAGTACTTCCGAACAGACTATGATGATTCCATAGAAAGGCATACAAGTCCTTACCACAATCAAAAAATCTCTACCAAGTTACCCCTACTGTTAATCAAATTTTCACATCTGCCATTTCAATCAACCCACAAGAAATGGATAAAGCAAGTGGTGCTGCCACCACACTGTTCCTCTTAGTCAATGCAGAACAAACAAACCTTAGGACAGGCATGAACACCACCAAAAATGCCGCAGGACCACCACAAACAAACTCTGGATCCCAATTTCATGGACATCTCCTGAAGGAGATAAATACAATTTATTTGAGAAGGCAGTTTCAACAATGGAAGCCAACAAAACCATTCTTCTTCCCCGTTAGCCCTCTCTTAAATACAATTTGATCATGAAATTACCAGCCTAAAGGCTCCAGAAGTTGAGAGTCAGAAAGATAGCAGAGATTCAATAAGAATCTATGGTGCAGGAGAAGAAGCATGAGAGAAGAATGGTTGATACTGAAAGAGAAGGAGAGTTAGTGTGATCAGAGAAAGAGGGGAGGTGCAGCAGTGCGATGAAGGAGATGAGTAAAAGTGATGAAAATTTTTGCCAACTAAAGGGCTGACACCAAAGAGTCACCCCTTGAAACAGTGCAGGAAACCCCAAACTTCAAATGGGAAACTTATCTGTCATGTTTATATTAATAGAAAAGATTTTCCTACTTCCCAAACCCAAAGTTAGGAAATTTTATCTAAATACATTTTTCTTACTGTTCCTTAGTCTGCAAAAATTTGCAAACAGAAAAGAGCGTTTTAAAACGAAACAAAATGCAACCAACACCCTTTCTCAATTTTCAGTTATAATGTCATTTGACCAGAAGAAACAAACTGTTTGACTTTGGCTCTCAAAAAAGAGAAGCTTCATAGAGCAATTCTTGAACATGATGCAGAAACAGTAACAGAAAGCAATAGGCAATAAGAAAAGCTACAGATGTATAAAGCAAGCACAGGAACCCAGAAATGGAAAGTGTGAAATAAAGCGAAATGAAGAAGCACAAACAACTGAGTTTAGACAAGCCATAAAAGGAGTATAGGAAAAGTAATACCTGTATCTTTACTAGATGCCATATCCTGAACTCATCAATTAAACATTTTGAAGTTCAATAAAGTATCTGAATATTTCTCCATTCTTAGAGTCCTAATTGCAATGGATTGGTTATAAAACTACTCTTACTACTACAACAATGTTAATTCATTTATGTCATTAGTTAGTCATTGCAGTCACCTATGTGAACATCTAAAAACCTGGAAAACAATCAACTTACTCCAATGTTGATCAAGCAACGATTTTCCCATTTTATTTGATGCATAGAATCGCACCCCACCAGAGCGCAAATCTATATGCCGATATTGAGGTTTCTTCTCACTGATTGCATTCATAAGCTCTTTATGCTCTTCTTTGTCATATGGCATGCTGAGAATTCTCATGATCCGCATCCTGAACTTGGAACGTATTTTTCTGCTTGAACTGCCGAAAGGGCTGCTGCTCTCTTCCTCTGACTTAATAAATGTGAAAGAACAAATATATAAATCAGATAGGAAATTTCTGTAATAAATCAAGAACGAACAAAGGAAAAGTGAAGTGTAAATAAGACTTTAAAAAAGGCTCAGAAAGTGGTGGAAAGGGATAACTTACACTATCACTTGACATGAAATTAATGGAGTGCTTAGACTTCTGTTCCCTAGAAGATGCACCACTATCTATCTTTGGTAGATCCAGACTGTCATATACTACAGGCGGATAATTCTCTATTTGACAAATCACATTGGAACCTTCAACCCTCAGGTTGTCATAGAAAAATGCATAGTCATTATCAATTTCAGGCTCTCGTCGCTGAGTTTTTGGAAGACTATCAGAAACTTCTTGACCTTCATCATCTGACTCATATTCTTCATACCTCAAAGACTTGCTCAACCCAGTTTTTTCATTAGCCTGAAGCACATAAGAAGATCCATCTTTCTCCAAATTACTCAAAAATAATGCATATTGCGGATCATAACCAGCACCCTGAATAGAAAATTCAAGCTGTGGATCTTTACCAACATCCTGAACAAATAACTCATGTTGACCTGTTATATATTCAATATACTGAGTATCTTCGTTACCCCAGCAATCAACTATCTGCTCTTCCAATTCTTCAATTGAGAACCAAACTGAAGGGTTCTCATTCTGCGCAGGATTTTCTATATTGCCAAATTTCCTCTTAACAAATTTTACCTCATCAGCAACGCGATTCACATTCAAAGCCATATCTAGCTCAATTAAACTGGAATACAGCTCCAATAAGAAAATTCAAAAACCATTTCCTCCACCTTCCAGACAAAATCAACTACTCAAGCAGAATTCTGCTGCATTCGGAATTCGGAAACAGAATGTTCTGCAGCCAGAAGAAAATGACAAAACTCAGTAAAATTGGGCACCCACTCAATTGAATAAAAAAACTCAATTGAAAGAGGAAGAACTAAAGAACAAAAAAAATCAAGTCTCTGTTTCGATGCAATCCTACTGAATTTTTTGGAAAGCTTTTTGAAAAACTTTACAGTCATTTTTAGACCTGAACAAATGGGGGTTATCAGACCAAAGGTGTAAATGCCTGGCAAGAAATCCAATTGGAATCTTGTTAGTCAACCACGATTACCTCTAGGTACTTGGTATTAGAAAAATGAAAATGGACAAATTGATGTGAAGCATGCAAGAGTAACAGTTAATGGGCCCCTGCCCTTAAAATATTTTCAGATTGGTCTTTCTTTTTCAACATTTGTGTCTCCTACAAATAGAAAAATTCAACAGATTATTGGTCAAGACACATTTTGAGTAAGTCTCCTTCATGCAATCTTAATTATTCTGAACCAGAACTATTTTCCTTTCTTTCTTTCCCTTTATAATTGATGATGGCACTAACTAACTTCTCTTCCTATATATATGTTACAACCACTTCTACCAAGTTGAATCACTTCATCCTTTTTTTTTTTTTTTTTGTTTATTTTGTAGGTGCAGATGCACAGATCACTTAAGGGAACAACATTTAACCTCAGCAATTTGGCGGGAAAAGAGGAAGTGATAAAACAAGAGCTTTAAAATACCTAATTTAACCAAATAAAGTTAATGAATAGAATGACACATGATCCGAGCAATAACCAAAACCTCAACCCCAGCAAATAGCGTTCAGCTAGCAAAATTTTTGCCCCGACCCCTTCCCGGCCCCAGATAATTCACATTACCACCACACTGACATATCAAATTTCCTTTCAATAACACACATCATCCTCTCACATTCTTCCTTTTAATCCTTTCAAAGATAAGTTCCGGAATTTCATATAAGTAATGCCCATTTAACAAGGATGCATGCGGGCATACTCAAGAGTAAATTTTGCAAACCGAATATGAAAGATAAGAGAGAATTTTGCACAAGTGCAAAAGGTTTTTCAACCGAGGTTGTCAAAATAAAACAAATTCTTGAGACCCTAAACCAAAATCTCAAAGGGGAAATGCAAAATTTAAGGGGAAGACAGCAGTCACCTGTTCACGATCACCAGGGTTCAGTTTGTTGCAAGAAACGACCTCTTGCTCGATTTGAAAAGCCCGGAGAAATCTCTGATTCTTGGATAGTCACGAGCCAAGACGATTATCAGAGAAAGATTACCTGTTGAAGATAGCAGTTTGCTATGTACTCTTCCTCCCAGGGGAGGAAAGAAGAACGGTTGTGGTCTTTTTACCGCCCCGGTTTATGTTGGAGTCGACTTTACTTCTACTCCCTTTGGTAAATTTGAGTCAGTTTTGGTAAAATTGGATAAAGTAGGTAAGTAAATAGGGTGGATGGGATGGGAGGAAATCAAACTGCCCTAAGCTTTGGGTCTTTTCACCAAACACTGCAAATGAATCAAATTTTTCTTGCAAAGTTAAACAGAATCAATCTTTTCTAAAATTTTGTAGAGAATATTAAGGAGCTTTTGTCTACTAGTTGTGAGGGGCCGATTCGGCGAAGGTGCTGAAGGCTTTTTTTTTTATAATGTGTGAACAAATTTTTACTATCATATGGATATTTTTTTTATCCTACGAGTACGAAGGGCATTTTAAATAATCACAATTTAAAAAATATTTAAAATTTTAAAAAATTTATCAATACTTTTTTAACACTGAGTGTTTCTTTAACTACTCTCGTCAAATTCTTTTCCTATCTTTCTATCTTTTTTCTATCTTCTCTCAAACATTTTAAATATTGATGAATAAAATAATTCATTATTCTCAAGATCTTTACTTTGTATCTAACAACTTCGACGAGCCTTAAAGTTTTTTTTAGATCAAAATTTATTTTCTCAAATTCACTTTTAGACAAAACGAAGTTAAATATTATGAGTTTCTATTGGGATGTTTAGTGGCTTGTCGTTGCAAAAATCTTTATCTTAAAAAAAGATTTAATTATATATTTAATGGTCTACTTGTGGAGGTAAAAAAAGCATTGTACTAATTTTCATGGCTTGAGAAATTATTTCGATAGTGGAATACTCTCATGACTTTAGAAAATAATTTTGATGATGGAGAATTTCAATATTGGATCTTTTAAAAAATTGAATGATCTGCTTTGACTTTTTGTTTAATAATTATCATTGTTTTAAGTAATGACTCTAAATATTAAGTATTCATTACTCATCAAATGCTCATCGTAAAGTGAATAATTATTCAAGATAAAGTGAATAATTATTCACTTGTTGAATGCTCATCGTGAAGTGATATTTATTTATTCATTGACTTAGGATTGAATTGATCAAATATTCAATAAGGAGTGAATATTTATTCCCTTAAGAGTGATTCATAACAAAGCGAATAATTATTCACTTCGGATAATTATTAAATTAAGAGTAAATAATTATTCATAAACTTTGTACGCATTATCATCCATGCATTGATTACTCTTCTGAAATGAATAATTATTCACTTTGTCGAATGTTCGTTGTGAAGTGAATAATTATTCATTTATTCATTGACTTAGATTGAACTGATTAATTATTCAATGAGAAGTGAATAATTATTCACTTAAGAGTGATTCATAACAAAGTGAATAAGAATTCAATTCATATAATTATTAACGTAAAAGTGAATAATTATTCTAAAATTTTGCATGCGTTGTCATCCATGTATCAATTACTCGTCTGAAGTGAATAATTATTCACTTGTCACTTGTCGAATGTTCATTGTGAAGCGAATAACTATTCACTTAAGAGTGATTCATAACAGAACAAATAATTATTTATTTCCAATAATTATTAATTTATGAGTGAATAATTATTTGGAAACTTTGTACGCTTTGCATTCCATGTGTGGATTACTTGTTTAAAGTGAGCAATTATTCCTTTAATAGTGAAAATTTATTCATTATAAGTGAATTCTAATCATGGTTGCTTGGTTGTGGAGACCAATCTGTATTTCAACACTGTACAGAATAATTATTCGTTGACATAGAATTGAACTGATTAATTATTCAATAAGGAATGTATAATTATTCAGTTAAGGGTGAATAATTATTCACTCAAGAGTGAATAATTATTCATCGAAACTTTATGCGCGTTTTCATTCTTGTACACAGTGGTTGCCAATAAAACTATCATAAACGTCTGTTTATAATTATTCGTAACGCATGAAATAATCAGTACATAAAATTTTCAACAAAAATAGACATTTTACGGTCAAGAATACATATTTCAGATCCAACAAATCATCACTCTTCTCGACAACCTACTCTTCATATGATGAACCTCATCTACAATACCTATAACTGTAATGGTGACTCTATGAAGATTGACTGATGAATCTTTTATATAATGTCATTTATCTTCGTTGATGTTTTTTCAAACTATTAAATTAATAATATTATTTTAATATTAAGAACATATTTTTAATGAGCGTTTTTTTTTTGCAACTTAAGAAAAATTCAATAATCTGGAATAGACCTTTTAACTTAAAAAAAAAACAGTTTTAGTCCTCTTTTTGGAGGACACTGGGCTATTATAAGCCAAATGATTTAAAGCTTTATTGTCATTCGGGCGAAATTGGACCCCTTCTCAAATTTTATTCCCCTCTTAGATGATCTTCAAAGAGTTCAATTTGTTTGAAGTCTTTCACAATGATGTTTAAGCCAAAAGAAAAAAGAAAAAAGCAAAATTAGGGTGTACTTGGATTACAACTAGAAAATATTTTATTTTTTTAATTTAAGTCATATTTTTTTTCTTACAAATAATTTACTTTTACGCTTTCATAGACCAAAAAAATTAAAATGTATCTACTTTCTCTACTCTTCTTTTTTCTTAAATCTTCCATGTTAGTACAATAGTACTATATGCTTTTCCAATATCTCTTCTGTGTACCGAATAGGGACAATTTGTAAAATAGTAATTAAGCTATTTTAATTGTTGTAATTTAATCTTATTATTTATATTTTAATATTTTTAGTCCATTATTTTTAAAGTAATTTGCAAAAATAATTACAAACTCTCTTAATTGTTTCAACTTAATTTCACAATTCATATTTTAATATTTTTGATATATTATATTTATATATTTTAATATTTATTTTCTAAACGCTATTAATGTGACAGAAAATATAAAGATATTTACATTTCATGTGCCCTATCAATATAGGAACAAATCAATCCATTCAAAAAAATTTTCAGTCAATATTTATGACACATGCAATTGACTTTTTATTTCCTTGTTAAACAATCTTCAAAGACGTTGATTTGATTCGTCCAAAATCGTCTATATATAATCCATTCTTTTTTAAATCTCCCATGCTTCTACATCTTTTGGTAATCTCCCATGACACGTCTGTCCTTCATGTTCAACTACTTTGTCCAGTGCTGAAGTATGGCTACTGATTACTAATTACTTACTATTGTTACGGTAGACAACGGAATTTTGAGAAAATAAAAAATCTATTTTTATTAAAATTAAATAATGTAGTCTTGACTAATTAAATTTAACTAGGCCTATTATTCTTGAGACGCTAATGATAATGCCTGCGCATTGCATGAGTTATTTATTTATTTAATTTTGAGATTAAAAATAGAATAATTTTTTAAGAATTAATTAAAAATAATATTACAATGTATCATTCTCTTTAGCTTAAAAATATTTAACTTTAAAAAAAATTAAACTTTTTCTTTATACTATGGAGACTCGTCTTCTACACTAATTCAAGATTCAAATCCCTCATTCAATAGGTGATAAGACTTTTGGTCCTTCTTTGTTTGTCTGGAGCATCTCAAATCCATTAGATATGACCAAAGAGACTGAGGCCCCAATATTTACTCAAAATAATCAGACAAATGCACAACATTTATAAAAAATGTCGCCTCTATACTGTCTTGCCCTCCAAATGTTTAGCCCCAGAAATCGCAGGATCACTATGGTAGTCTTGATCTATCAACTAAAATATGACAAAGGAAAATAATGCATACTGTAAAGGACGGTGTGAGCGAGAATTGTTCGATAGCATTACAGGCTGGTAGGAGAGAATCCTAGCTTTAAACCGAAGCATGAAGGAAACATTCTTCATGATCTATCAACCAGAACAAAGTGGAATAATTACCCTGCCATATGCATTGGTATCTAAACCATGTTTCAGAAGATCAGAAATATAGTTCTTCAAGTACTTTTGCATTGCATTTATTTTCCACTTAATCATTTCTATTCGAGTCTTAGTCAGCTTAATCGCCGACTTGCTGCATCGTAAAACGCAAAATTAGAATAGCTCGGTCACCAAAAATATAGATGGCGAAATCCGGCAAGAAATCATGAACCGAAAAAGGAATTTGTCTGACCTTTTCGAGTAAAACTTGCTCTTCAGTAATGTGTGAACATTATTAACTGCTCTTTCTTCGTCTTCCAATAACCAAAAGGGGTAAAAGATTGAGATAAAAGACCAACCAATTTAAAGAACTGGGTTGTTCCTGACATGCGAATCAAACCACGCCAAGAATCAAATATTGAAGCCCATAACCCAAAGAAACGAAGCTATTCCCAGAGCAGAAAAAACCAGGAACTTGAAGAAACAACAAAGCCTCTTACAAGATTTCATCAACCCGTCACAAACGGCAATTTTAAAGGGAAAATTTTTCCTTATATTGATAAACCATATACTTCCATCCCATCCACCTAAGAGTCCTTAATCTCCTTTGACATCTCAATTGTTGCAAAAGTCAAACCAATACTACCAATTCAACCAAAAAAAAGTTGTAGATAAAGCATACAAATTCGCAAGAAAAGTAGACATACATGCTTGGAGTCAATTATAAGAACCTTTGCGAAGCAAGCCACAGAGAGCAGTGAACTATTGCTTCCATTGTTCTTTTCTGCTCCAAATTCTGAGTTTTTCCACTTATGTACAGATTTTTCCCTTCTAAATAGTGATTCTTATGGACTAAGATAAAGAATTGACGATGGACTATTCGAGAGTAGACAAAGGCCGAGGCTTTGCTTCGAAAAGTATGGTATTCTCAGCAACGATGTAGTCATCGCTAATCAAAAGGTCCTTGAAGTGTACGAACAGATGGCAAACTTGGAAAATCATTATAAATACATTATGAATATATTACCTCCACATGTCTTTCCATTACCTCGCTTTTCTCTTTAACCGCTGTCAGATTCATTTTCTACAGACACCAAAGCAAAGAACAGAACAGATAAGCAGACCAAAAGCCCTCTGAACACCCTTTCAGGATTTAGACTTCATGTGAATGGGTAATGTGTATAACTGGTTCCACTGAAGAAGAGAGTCGACATAGAGTTGGACTTGACGTTGTTGGTGCTCACTTAAGGTTTCCAAGTGGGAGGTATGGAGGGTTGCAGTGGTTGTGGTGGCGGCGATGGTGCCGAAGGACTATGTAGCATTCTTGGGGTTGGATTTCCAAGTGGAGAGATCTTCCACTGGTTGCTCAGAACAGTAAGGATTCGGTCCAGCACTTGTTTGTCCTACACTTATTTTTTGTAGCATATGCACGACTAGCTTTTAGCCGTTGGATCTCACTGTATCTGATCCAACAACCAGGGAAGACAGGGACAAAGAGGAAAATCTAAAAAAAATGCATAAAATCAGCAAAATTTAAAAATTCTCGTGTAGATCTATCTTGTCACTGTAAAGTTGTAAGATGTCAGCTATCAACTCAGAAGCTATTCAGTTAAAAGAATGAGAAGAAGTTCTATCTTCTTACCTTTAACCTCACTTTCCCTTTCTCCTTCTCTGTCTTCCTTGTTGCTCTTTTTTACTTTTCTTCTTCTCTTCCGAGCTTCCTTATGACAAACGCTATCCTCAACAATGGGCAGTACATAAACACCTAAGACTGAGGTAATGTTAGGCTAACTGTTTTCTTTGTTTTTTTGCATTGCCTGCCTAAATAAACTGAGTTTTTGTTCAAACTATTTCCCGCAACAGTAACTAATGATCCTGTGTTGCATTGAAGACCGTACATGAAGATGTCGATGCAAAAAGCGTGCACGAAACAGATACTTGCGTTGATGCTTCAATTGCGATACTAAGGAGAAAGGTAAGGAGAATGCCCGGAGAGAAAGAAAGGAATGCTGAAGAATAATTATTTACAATGCCATGAACAGTTATTCACAATGCTAAGAATAATTCTGGACAATTGAATTGGGCACCACGTTTATTTTAATTGAGGCCAAGAAAATTTGCTATTAGTCGAATGAACAATTGTTCACAATGTATTGAACAATTGTTCACACTGGACTAAACAATTCTTCACTATAAGTATATATGCTGTACTGAACAATTATTTTGATTAGTGGCTTAAGTATTTAATGATGGAGCTAGGGCTGTCAATCGGGCTCACTGAGCCGGGCTTTGCCCAGCCCGAGCTCGGCCCGATTGACGGCGGGCTGAAAAAACATGAGCCCGGGCTCGGCCCTTTCAGGCTCGGGCAGGCCATAACCTGGTTTTTTAATTTTTTTATATAATAAATAATATTTTTTAATAAAATAATAATATTTTTTAATAATATAATAATAATATTATTATATAAAAATATATACATATAATATATATATATTTTGCGGGCCGAGCCGAAATCGGGCTGAGCTTACCTCAGCCCTGGCTCGGCCCTAAAATTATTCGGGCTGAGCCCGAGCCCGCAATAAAGGCGGGTCGAACGGGCCGGGCTCGGGCCAGCCCGGCACAATTGACAGTCCTAGATGGAGCATGAAACTTGGAAAAAAAATAAAAAAGATAGAGTTTACAACTTTGGAGGATGCCAATGATGGGATGCCCCCAACTCCTCCGCTAGGTTTAACTGCGGCTGAGTAAGGTACCAGTGTGGCTCTCGGTACTGATATGTACAAGTACTAGTGTCCGAAGAAGAACTAAAAAAAACTAAACATATATAAAATAATATAATAAACAAAAAATAATAGCGAAAGTTTTTATACACAAAAGTAGATCCTTAATTCAATCTTTTCTCTTTCTAAAACTAACGAAAGAGAACAAAAGATACAGTATGTTTCAAAAGTACTTATACATAGCAAAAGATCTTCTTCGAGTTAAAACTATAGTAAACATGAAACTCACTACTCGGTCTCCTGGTATGTTTCCTCTGAAATAGATATTAAAAATATATTTGAGCTAAAAAGCTCAGTGAGTTTACGTGTGTGTTTGTGATATCAAAATGATATGGATAAATGCCCATGCATGGTATTGTACAAATTATTTGCATGCAATTAAATATTCTTTTCATTTTAAATAAACATGCACAAACTGATGGTGAAGGTTGAGCATAGCTAGAAAGTTTGAGCGAATCAAGACACATCAGCATAGAGCATCAATCCAATTTCTCAAACATGACAAATAATCAAATACTGGCTCAACGGTAAATCTACCGAAACCAATAACAGGGTCATCATGAAATAAATTTCGGCATTTCGTAGTCAACACCAGTCATACACCAGTACGAATATTCGATTTACAGACTACCTTATGCCTCCCCAGACATAAACCAGGATAAGAATCTGGGGCACCTACCAGTCCAACCCTGGTGATTAACCTTAACATTAAGCCCCTCTTGACTCACTGTTAGGTGACTGTAGATAGATAAACACATCACCTCTTGACTCTCTTTGTTGGTTTCAACCATCACCACCAAAGCGGCGTCTTTGGAGTTGCTCTTCTATACGATGAAACAACAGAGTCCTTTGAATGATTGTTTAGGACTTTCTTGAGGTGCATGTCTGTGAAGGTCCCTTAAACCATATTCACAGACCAAAACGCTGCAATGGCTGTAGATTAGTTTTTCCATTAACTTTTCATGCCTTTTGCACATGTCATATAAACTAGAATGCCCTGAAAAATCTAGTACAACCTAATCATATCACAACCTAGTATAATTCTTCTGCCACTTCAATAGGATGGTTGAGAGTAGACATGAGGTCGAGAAGTTGCAAAATTTTCATGCATGTGATAGGTAATTGAACAATTGTTTGTGCTACCGTTGAACGTGAACAATTGTTCCCTTTTGCGTTTTGAATGATTTTTTCTACTTCCAAATAATTTTTCTTGTTATGAATTTGGCAAGCTGTCGAAGTTGAAGGATTTTACATGCAGTCCATTGGCTCGCAGTGCTGTAGAGGTGTATAATCCCAATGTGTTTGCCATATTTTAAGAATAGTACCGGCAAATGTTTGAGTACATGCTCGATGTTGTTGCTTCAGAAGTTGAAGGAAAGGTAACGTACAATGTATTCAAACATCATAAAGCATCAAATGGTGGAAAACTAGACGAGCGTTGCGTACGGTTGACCCAACCATTCCAACTATGGACTATTCATGCTGCATGTTCGAGACAGTTAGAGTCCTCTGCAAGCATGCTCTCAATGTTATGGACGTGCTTGGATCTCATGGGAACAGAAAAATGAGGACTATTTTGGTGTAATACGTTCTACCCAGATGGACTAAGCAGGTTAAGAATGGTTGGCAGTTTCCAAGTTCAAGCAATTACTGGGATAAGCCCACTACGTATGGTGAACAATACCAGCATCTAACCGAAAGAATGGTTCTATTGGCAACAAACATTTGCATGGAGGATGACATATATGCGGTTGTTGAGAATGAGTTGAACCATCTCTTTGAACGTGTCATGCAGATACTCTCCTCACTGGAAAAAAATGTTGCCAATCCATCGGAATCGACTTCCACCACAGGTAGTACATATACTTTTTCCCTTGGTTGGCTATTAATGAACAATTGTTCACTTCCTTCCCAACATGAATGACTAGTAACAATTTTTCCTGCTCGAACGCCAAGATGCTATTCCACCAAGCAGGGTAGAAGGACAACTATTTCTAGCCAAGACTGTTAAATTGAGGGAGAACCCTAATCAATCATGGAAGCAGTTGAAAAGCCTTATGGAATAGGTCAGACAACGAAAGAAGACACAATTGTGAAGGCAGCGTGACAACATATCTCTCAACAATCTGAAAGACAACTGTGAAGCAGACTTGTAGCTAACATTGTGACGAACAATTGTTCAAGAGTCCAATCGGTTCTTGGAGTAGTGTTACAGGCGTAGTCGAGACAAATTTAGAAAAGAGTGGTTAGTCATTTTGGAGAACATTTATGCATGAACAATTGTTCACCCCAGTTCATTTTTGTTAGTATATACTTGGTAATGAATTTAAACTTGTCTGTGGTTGTGCATGAACAATTGTTCAATAAATATTATATGCATAGAGGATACATGAACTATATGTAAAGTAGTGGGGAATATTTTTCGTAGAACAATTGTTGCAAAACATGATTGACAAACAATTGTTCTCACGGTTACAATCCAGACATGAACAAGTGTTCAGAAGAGAATTTTTTACAGAAAGAACTTAACACTTTTTCTATGCCCCCTGTGAATATTTTTTTGATCAGTATAAATATGATCAAACAAATGCTCTATATAAGTACTGTTCAATTGTAATACTATTCACCGACCCTCTTTTCCCCTTTTCCCTTAATTGTCTCCTCTTTCCAGATTATGGCCTCAGAAAATACGTGATCCAAAATGGCATTATCCGCCTGAAACAGAAGTCGCACAACAACTTTCTCTCTGCCATTGTCGATATAGTCTAGTTTTACCCAAGTGGCGAAGCACTCCTATAGTAAATACCCAATCCATGTTTCCATCATACATATCACGAACATACTATAGCTACATGCATCCAGTTGAATAGGAATATTTAGGACATCCCAAGCAAACTCTCCAAAGTCCATATGTGAACCACTGCTTTTATTGAACTAGGTGAGGAAGTACCTCATCAAGACGTCTCCGACAACCCGATGAACATTGTTGAAGACTTCCGCGCAAATAGGAAGAAATGCTCCACATGGCATATCGGCAAAAAGAACTTCCTCAAACGGAAAAAAATGTAACAAATTAGGATGAGTTTCCGGAACAATTATTCCAAGTTTTAAAAAAATCATAGAATGAACAATTGTTCACAGTGCAGAAAAAAGAACTGTTCAGCTTACAATTTTAGGCATGATGGGCCTAAACAGATTCTCGGGCTTGACATAATCCCAACCATTGAGCAGCTGTTAGACTTTGTCCGCCATCTCCTCCTCAGTATGCTCAGCACTTTCGTTCAAGTCATCCAGCACCCACGTTTGTACTGAGAACAAAATTTGAGGAGCAAAACACAGGAACATGCACCTGAACAATTGTTGATAAGCATGATGGTGAACAATTGTTCATAACAATTAACTTAACACTGAACAATTGTTCATGCACAGTCCACCCATAGTTGGGGTTGTGGTGAAACAAAACTACTCAAAATCTCTATTTTTAATCTGCTCCCTATTCATCAAGTATTCACGGGGTCGGTTTCCACTTCGATCCATTCAAGTATGCATTTGGACCCTATCATCTAGCATGGTCAGCGCATTGCACAGGGACAATAACTGTTTAGGACTAAGAACACTTGTTCGAAGTCATACCAAATCAGCAAGAACAATTGTTCACTTCAAGTAAAAAACATGTTACAACTTACTCCCTCCCATCCAGTGGGTTCTTCAGTCGCCCTCAGTCAACCAGAGTTTATTCGTGTTCAGCCAGAGAATGCAATGCACCTTTAGGGACAATATAGAGTGAGCTGACCTTGGCACTTACCTTTATCAGTCTTCTCTTCTTGGTAGTTCTAGGGGCCTTAGCAACCTTGGCAGGGATTGTGCCTTGCACTTGGTCAGTCTGAGATTCAAGCGCAAGGACGACCCCCAAAGAACTGTTACCCTCAATCACAGTCACTGCTTCTCCAGATTTGACTATAAGGTTCAGCCATGAGTTGCCATAAACAATTATTCCAAATAAAAGAAAACAGTTCTTCACAACGTAAACTGCTCTATTTAAGTTAAAGAAATAAAGGCTGACCTCCTATTTTGGGAATTGCAGTGTAATGTTCGTCAAACAATTGTTCCGAATGCCCTGGAGGCTCTCCGGTTTCACCCTGATCAGCAGTTACTTCTTGCTCAGCGTAAGCCTTGGTGATCTCAAGGACTCCCATGTCGTCCGAAAAGTTCTCCCTCACCCTCAGCTCAAATTGCTAGTCTTCATCCGACTCAGTTTGGGGGCTAACATATGGGTAAAGTCGGGGTTAACCTCTACCTCAAGTTTTTGCCTCTTCAACCTTGCCTCAGCCAGTTTTACTTTCGGAGTTAGATCTTCGTACATAACTCCAAGTGGCTAGTCCTCCTCATCAAGTTCCTGTAGCTACTTTTCAATCTTTTCTAACTTTGGCTAGCATTTACGCCTCTTAGACGCTGTAAAAATAGACAGAATGGCAGTTGCTGAAGCAAGGGAGAGGAGAAGAAAAAAGGAGCATTAGGGTTGAACGGTTGAAGAAGATGAAGAGACATTGTTTGAACAATTATTAATCCATGTCAAGTCCAACCTTTTTTTTTTTACAATGATTGTACAACCGATGCAACTGTACAATCTCATCTAGGACGGGAGTTTTGGATATTTTTCAATTTTGTGCAATTTTTTAGGTTTCCCTCTTTGCCCTAGCCGTTGGATCACATGTAGTGAGATCCTACGGCCAGAAGCTGGTCATATACGTGTTGCAAAATATTTATGTTTCTATTAAATAAGATCAGAGTGCAAAAAACTGGTCATGCACATGCTGCAAAAATATAAATATTTTGCTCAAACCTAAATGTTTTGCAACATGTGCTCAAAACTAAATGTCAGTAATATTTGTGTAATTAAATATATTGAATACATGAATCTATAATTATTGAATTAAATCAATAACTAATCAAATTACTAAATTCAATAAGAATACAATTTTCTAATGGTTATTATACATGCATTGATCTTATTTAATAGAAACATAAATTTTATAAACATATTAATTATATCAAAATTTATGATATCTAATTATATTCTGAGTTTATGGAGGCACTTAACCAATGTGCTCATTAATGCCATATATACCAGTTGGTAAATTCAAAATTTACTTTAGTTTAAAATTGTTCACGTGTCGCACCCTCAAACTTTCAGCTCAACTTTAATATACATACATACATATATATATATATATATATATATATATATATATAGATTTAAATTGGGGCACACCTAAAATCCCTTCAAATAATATCCCAATCAATTGAATTGATGTCCAATAAATGCTGGTCTGAGCTTTAACAAATTACGCCCAAAGTCAAGTAAAATTAGAATTCATTAAATAATAAATTACTTCAAATAAAGATCAGACTAGCCTAATGTAGATACCAGGTTTCTTAATCAACAAGCAACCTAAAGTCAATCTCTCAACTATAAATAGAGGGCTTTCCCCTAATATTGCGATCATTCAAAAGCATTTAAGTAACCCACAAGCTTCTAAAGCAGAGAAACTGTCCAACAATCTTCTTCAAATTTAAAGATCTTCTCCGAAGGTTATCTTCAAATTCAAATGTCTTCTCTAAAAGTCTTCACCAAATTTGAAGATCTTCTTTGTGTTCTGTGAGATGCTCTTTGCAATCTGTGTCCCAAAATCTTGAAGGCTCAATGATTGAGTGTTAATCATCAAAATCAATTCAATTCAAGATCAAACCGCTAAGTCCTCATATTATCATTTTTCTGAAGAAGAAAAATCATAGGACTATCTTGTGAATTAAGAAAATTTTCAGAGATTTTATATCAACTTTCAATATTTAACAAATATTGCATATTTTGTCACTATTTTCTTGTCTCTTTTAAATATTTAAATTTTATTGTGTACAATTACTATTATTGATGATTCTTTCTATGAGGTGTTAGTTGTAACTCCCTAAATCTCAAATTGTAAACCCCAATACCTTATTTTCAAAAAATATTTTCTCTTTCTAGCCCACAATATCTCTCTAAAAAATTAGAGCTTTCTAAGAGATTTTTGAAGATCAATTTTAAACTTCAGAAGCACTATAACACAATGAGTGAAGACTTGGACGATATTCCACTAAAATTTCTTGCTGGTAAAATTTCCAAAAAACTCAAACAAATTGAGTTTTTCACAGCAATTAATATATGCAATTCCCATATTCTCAACTTGTAACCCTCCTTCGGTCATTTTAACAAACACACTCTCTTTCTATAAGTTATTGTTCTCTCTAAAATCAACTTAAATATTAGATATTCGATTTTGAATTTGCACAACAGAAGGTAATATTCTTTCTCTACACTTGTTATTTCGTAAGTTAACAAAAAATTTGATAATTTAAATAAAAAAATGAAGTCTAAGCAGCGTTCGTGTGTGAGATCACCAACCCCATCACCGGAGCAGGGCGGCGAGGATAGAAATGAGCCCCTGCCACCATTTAAATAGTTAATTAAGTTAATTAGTTTTGAGTTAACTATACTAGTAGTTACTTGAATAATTAAATATTTCAATAGTTAGCTAGAAAAAATAATTAATTAGTTAATGAGATATTAGTTAGCAAGTAAATAGTTAATTAGTCAGATAATTAAATTAGTGATAACGCATTGGTAAGTAATTAGACGTGCTATGATATGACTCGGCACAGGATCCATACCATACCCCAACTAATCTATCTGCATGAAGGCCCAAGAAGAAGACCTATTCCTACCAAGGTTTGGTATGCAGAATAAGGTAAGAATAAGGTATGACTCGTTAAGAAGTAATTACCTAATCTAAATAGGTAAGCCAACTATATCTATATATACTTATGCTCGTTTACTGTAAGACTTATCTTGTTCTTTTATTATATTTGTGCTTCCAAATCTCTCTAAATTAATACTGACTTAAGTATCAGAGGGCCTTTGAGGGGGAGTTTCCTGCCAAGTGCTCATGTGTTGTCTTGTAGGGTTTCTTTTGGCTAGGTGGATCTAGGAGGCAAGTTTCATCTTCCATCAACTAATACCCACCATGGATGAACTTTGTTCATACTTCTTGCAAGTTATTTTCTGATTGCCCCTCCTACTAATAACCTTCCTCCCATAGCTACCGTCAGCTCCACCGGCTCATTTACAGACCTTTGCGTTTATCAATGCTCTATGCGAGGGGCTTGGGGTTCTTGGTGTACCAAACACTAAGCATTTTTACTCAATAGTATGTTGGGGTTCCAAGCATATCATTTGGGGTGTCACTGCTTCAGATTACTGAGAAACAATTAACTGCCTTGCAAGATTGGATACAAATAGTTAATTTATTGTACTCACAAGAAGTCCAGATGCTTGAACAGATGCACCATTCGGTGAATCAAAACACAACCTTTGTATCTGAGCAATTTCTTCCAACATGTGTAGGAGAATTTGGGGAACAAGATAAAAGGCATGGTAGAAAAAATGATTTGATGCAGACCTGTTAGAGAATCAACTAGTATCATCACAAGACTAGGCCTGTCAATCGGGCCTACTGAGCCAGGCTTTGCTAAGCCCGAGCTCGGCCCGATTGACATCGGGCTGGAGAAACATGAGCCCGGACTAGGGCCTATATGGCCGGGCTTGGGCTCGAGCCGGCCATAACCCGATTTATTTAAAATATTTATATAAATACAATATTTTTAATAATATAATAATATTATTATTATATAAAATAATATACATATAAAAAATTTTATATTTTACATATATTTGTCGGGCCCGTCTCGAAATTCATTCGGGCTGAAAATTTCAGCCCGAGCCCGCAATTAAACGGGCAGAACGAGTCGGGTTCGGGCCAGCCTGATCCAATTGACAGTCCTACACAAAACGATCCAATGGATCGAGAACGAGAAGCTCGGCAACCATTATAGAGTTCATAAATAAAGAGCATCAGAGCAATTTTGGAGATTAGAATTTTAATCAGCATAACCCACTGTGTGAACAATTTCAACATGCAACTTGGACGCTAGGTTTTACAACCTAAAGTTTGATAAATACGATGACTCTAGTGTTTCCAGGGAGCACCTAGAAAAATTCATGTCCTTTATATTGCAACGAGATACATATGACATGGTTCTATGCTAGATTTTCTCGAGTTCTTTAAAGGCGTAAACCTTGTGGTGGTTTTCCTCTCTCAAGCCAAGAAGTATATCTACCTTTCATTACTTAGGTGAGTAATTTTTTATGTTTTTTACTGCTAACATAATGCCTTCAAAAACAATACAGAATCAGTGACAGATACAATGCTCGATTCAGTCTGGAAGCATTGGATGTAAGGGATCTTTAGGATGAGATGTATCTAAAAGCAAACATTTATAGTTTGTGGACACTGCGATTAGTTCACAAACTCACATTGGGTAGCCCACAATCTATTATTGAGCTCTATGATCAAGTTCAACATTTCATTAGGTTTGAGAAAATTGTAAGAAATAAAAATGAACTTGATCAAAATTGGAGGAACAAGAACTGGACAAAAAAGAGAACAGTAAAAAGTACCACAAAGTTGATACTTTGGAAAATAATGATCTAGCATATGCCCGAGCCTAACAACTTTATAAAGGCAATCAATGTGACATCCACTTGCACATGCAAGAAACAAAACCGTTAAGGACAACAAGGATGAAATTTTGCAACAGATTGAATCCTTGGGTATCTTGAAGCTGTTGCTGAAAATGTTCGCTCCTCTTGAGAAAAGGAGCAAGAAGCGCTATTGCTTATTCCATAGGATCATGGTCATGAAACAAAACATTTCCATGATCTAAAGAGGGAAATTGAAGACGTAATATAGTAGGGACAACTAAAGAATTTCATAGCTGCATGTGCAGACAAGCAGGATAAGGATGAATTGATGTGTCAGATACAATGGAAGCTGAGGTACTACCACCTAAGCAACAATGAATTCTAGATGATGGACCGCTAGTAGTCTCCTTGGAGGTAGGTGAATGGAAACCGAAAGCTAGACCAATATCTTATTTAAAAACTCATTTGATAAGATGGGCCTGCCAGATGAAAGAACAACCTTGAAGAAGTACCGCTATACGGGTTTGGTGGGACAAGTGTCACGTTCATAGGTTCAAATGATTAGCCAGTGCGAGTTAGGGATATATCTTTGCAGTAAATTTCTTGGTAGTTCTGACTACATCCACTTACAACTTGTTGTCAAGATGCCCATCGTTAAATAAATTTAACACACAAATATCTACTGCTAATTTAACTGTAGAGGTTCTTATAGAGCAAGGTATCATATACTGAAAGGAGAGGGGAATGAGGTGCAATAACTTTACTTAACTAAATTGGAATCTTAGTATAAAGATTATGAACTCCAAGTAATGAAAGTTGGGGAACCATCACCGAAGATAGAACTAGAAGGGGAATTTGAGCAGTATTGCACTGACACTTAGAAACCTGAATGTTGAGTACGGATTAGGAAGAAACTATCCAAGACTATCCATTGTAAAGTGAAGAAGGTGTTAACAGTCTATAGAGAAATGTTCACATAAAGTAATGCGGATCTTGACATGGTCACGGTTCCAAAACTTCGGCTAGGCATTTAGCCTGTGTTTCGGCCAGTATTCCAGAAGAAATAGTTCTTCACCTAGCAAGACAAGAGATCATACATCCAAAAGTAAATAACTTGTTGAGCACCAGAATAATTAAGCTTGTGCATTTTCACACATCGCTTGCATGTCCCATGGTAGTTTGTAAGGCCAATAGAGGATAGCAAATATGCATCGACTTCACAGATTTGAACAAGACTATTTCTAAAAAACCATATCTCCTTCAAAGGATTGACTAGTTAGTCGATGTAATTGCTGAGCATGATCTATTATGCTTTCTAGATGCATACAAAGGATACAATCAGATACAGTGAATGAGGAGGACATGGATAAAACATCCTTTGTTACAGATGATAGAATATTTGGTTATACTCGAATGCCTTTCACCTTAAAGAATGCAGAGGTAGACTTCCAGGAGATGGTCAACAATGTTTTTGCCGTTCAAATTGGGTGAAACATAGAAGCTTATGTTGATGACATCATTATCAAGTACAAGAAGATGAATGGTTTGGTGGTCGACATACAAGAAACATTGACGAGGTTGCAGAACACATGTATAAAGTTGAATCCAAAGAAATGCATGTTTGGGGTCCGGTCAGGTAAATTTTTAGGATTTTTAGTATCTCATAGAGAAATCAAGGTGAACCTAGACGATCAAGGATGTGTAGAAATTGACAGGATCGATAATAGCTATGAGTCATTTCTTGGCCAAAGTTGGAGAGAAAAGGTCCTTATTTTATCAGATTTTAAGGAATGAAGGTAAGTTTGAATGGACTAAGAATTGTTAGTTAGCCTTCGACAAATTGAAGGAGTGTCTGGGTCAACCTCTTCAGTTGGTGGCCTCCCGAGATGGGAAACGCTGCTCATATACCTGCCTATTTTGGATATGGCAGTTAGCTCAGTCTACTTGCAAGGAGAGATGAAATAATGAAACCAATCTATTACGCCAACCACGTTTTGCATGGAACAAAAGAGAGGTATTCAACTTTAGAAAAATATATTTTAGCAACAATTGTGACAACAAGGAAGTCATTGCCGTATTTTTAGAGCTATTCGATCCAAGTATTAACCAATGCCCTAATCACGCAGATCATGCACAACCCTGACATGTCAAGAAGAATGCTCTAGTGGACTTTAAAGCTAAACGAATATTAGATAGACTACATCCCTAGAAAAACTATCCAAGGACATACATTGGCAAATTTTGTTATAGATTTCCTACCATGGAAAGAAGAAGAGAAAGATGAAATCAAGATGGAGAAGCCCGACTGGTATAAATACTAGATATAGTATGCAGACGGTTTGACCGTTTGACCCCCTCTCAGACCAACGAAGTGGGGATAGTACTGGAGAGTTCGGATGAAAAGGGGTTTGTGTATGCTTTTAAATATGTTAGCCCTAAGGGCAAATCCTGTAGTTTTAATTAATGACAAACATTGATGATGGCTAACTTGAATATTAATTATGTAACAGAATTTTTCGATAAAGAAGCTAAGTGATTTTATCCCCTTAAAGCTATACTATTAAGGACAACTCAAATGAGCTCAAGTGGTTGAAGAATAAAGAGTGTGCACAAGAGGATGAAGGTTTTAAAGATACTTTAGTGTAGGAATGCTTTTGCTTTATAAGTAAAACCTTTTAAACTCTATACTCGTTGCATTTGGAATCTAGCATCACAAAAAATTTTCTAAACTTGGCTTTAAGCTTTAAAATATTTTGATCATTCTTAAATACCAAGTGATTGATAATGGCTAAGTGCTTAAAAACTTTTAAACGACTTATCCTTTAGTCCCAAATAATTTCAGGCTTGTTGTAGTTAAGTTTCATATGATTTGACAAAGTTTAGAAAAGTTCAGACACCAATTCGAACGTCTAAATTGTAACTTGGCTACTGAACGTTTAGAGAAATTTAGATGTAGAGGTCCAAATTCGGTCAACCGAATTGTCCTTGGCAGCCTAGTGTACAGAAAGTTTGGACGACCAATTCGAATATAGTAAGCTCGATTCAATCGATCGAATTGTACTGTTACTAGTCTTTACTAGCTATTATTTGAATATTGCGATTGAATTTCAAACTATATAAAAGGCTTAAACTTTAGATTTTTTCTAACTTTTACATGCATTGAATAGATTTTCAACCCATTATCTTGAGAACATCAAAAAGATTTCATATGTCTTGTGATACAATTGATTATTCAAAAGTCCAAAAGTAAAAGTAAAGTGGTGCTACCATTTGTTATCATCCACCAAATTTGTGGGTAAACTCTTTCCTTATATTCTCATCCCTTTGTTTATTCAAGACTGTTTCAAGACAAAAAAACACCTTTGGAGAGGAGAACCTTGATTCTTGATTTGTAAAAGAGGTTGTGGTGAACCTCTTGTGTACTTTTGTGAATTGTGATATTAGTAGATTTAGTTGAAATCCCTGAATGTGGGCTAAAGGTAGTGGATGTAAATATTGAAGAGATTGAATCACTATAAATTATTGTGTTCTTTGTGCTTTCTACTTTTATTTCCTTTATTGATCTTGCTTTCTTTCTTTTGAAAGTTATTGACATTTATTACTTTAACCTTAATTGCTATCGTCCTTTCAACTGCTCTGTATTAAGATGTCAAAAAAAAACTTATAGGTTGAGTTTCTTAAAAAAGTTTTCAACAAGGAAAATATTTTAAAAATTTTCCAAAGACCTAACTCACTTCCTCCCCTCTTAGGTCTTTCAATTGGTATCGGAGCAAGGACTTCTTTTTGTGGTTTAACAACCTATAAGTAAATATCTTATTACCAATATTTCAAACTTCCCTTATTTAGAAGGATCTTTCATAAATAGATCTCCTTTGTTTGGTGATTCAAACTACACTTTTTGAAAATCTAGAATTAAGATTTATAATTTTTCTATTAACTTTGATTTGAAGAAAATTATTGAGAAAGGTCCCTATATCCCAATGAAGTTGAGCGCTAATAGAATTACAAGGGAACCCATGACAACTGAAGAATTTGATGAAAGTGATTCAAAAAGGATGACATTGAATTATCAAGCAATGAACATCGTTAGTTGAGGCATTGGACATCAATTAATACAATCGGGTGAGTGGATGTGACACCGCTCATGATATGTGGAGGCTTCTTCAAGTGACTCATGAAGGGACATATCAAGTCAAGGAATCAAAGCTTCCAATGCTTGTTAGAGACTACGAACTATCCACAATGAAGCAAGGAGAAAACATTAGTGATGTGTTCACAAGATTTACAAATATCTCAAATGGGTTGAAATCCTTTGGTAAAAACTATTCCCTTGGTGAACAAAATAGGAAGATATTAGATGCTCTTCCAAAGTCATGGTAACCAAAGACAAAGTTATTGAAGAATCAAAGGACTCGAATACGCTTCCCCTTGAAGAGTTCATCAGATCACTCCTCACATGTAAAAAGAAGATCAAGAAATTGAATGATCTAGAAGATGAAGAAAAGAGAAGAAAATGAGTTGTTCTCAAAGCCAATGATCATCCTAGTGAACAAGAGGAATCATCAAGTGATGAAAAAGAAGATGGTGACGATGATGAAAATGGCTATGATGGTTAAGAAGTTCAAGAAATTCTACAAATTTCTCAAGAATAGCAAAAGACCATTCAGGAAATTTGTACTATCATCATCTCTATTTAGACTACAATGCTATGAATGCAAAAGCATCGAGCACCTTGTTGCCAATTGTCCAACAGCTTTGAAAAAGGAAAGGGAAGCTAAACAAAAGAAGAAGAAGTCTTTCAAGAAAGGGAAAGGACTTGTTGGCACCTGGGATCAAAATGCTAATGAAGAAAGTGAGGAAGAAAATGATGAAAGAGCTAATGTTTGTTTCATAGCAATGGAAGATAAGGTACAACCTACTTCCTCTACCTCTACTTTTTTTATGGTGAACTAAGAAAACTCTCTAAGAAAAACAAAGAAATGAGATAAAAGAATGATGAATAATTGAATGATGATTCAAAATTATTTTGTGAAAACAAAATACTTATCGATTCTATTGAATGTTTGAACATTGTAAAAGAAGTTTTAAATGTTTTCTTAGAAAACATGTCCCATGAGAATAAAGCTCTTTGTGCAAAAATTTCTTATCTTGGAAAAATGATTGTTGATCATGAGAATCTGACGAAAAAGGTTGATGACCTTACTTTATGTGTTGAAAATTTTGCAAATGGAAGGGACAATCTTGACAAACTTGTTGAATCTCAAAGATCCCCATTTTTTTTAAAAAAAAAATGTCCTTGGTCACAACCATGCAAACAATGTTTCTAAATACAAAAATTTCTTTGTCAGAGCTACTTCCACTTAAATGTCTCATACATGTTGTACTTATTGTGAAAAACATAGTCATAAATCTGATAGTGGATATTCAAGGCATATGATGGGGAATGCCTCACTCAGTAGTGAGCGTCAAGCTACAAATGAAGGATTTGTTACATTTGGTGATAAAAAGAAAGGAAAAATCCTTTGTGCACGTAACATTGGAAAAGGTTTTTCACCTCTCATCAAACAAGTTTTGTTCGTTGATGTGACTTGAAATACAACTTACTTAGTATTAGCCGATTGTGTGACAATAGATGCAAAGTTGAATTTAAGTGTGATACATGTACTATTATTGATAATGTAAGTAGCAAAACTATTTTTGTTTCAAATAGAGTTGGAAATGTATATGTGCTATATCTTGATGAGCTTGTTACTAGTGATGTTAAATGCCTTGTTGTTTAGGATAATGATAGTTATTTATGGCATAGAAGATCAGGTCATGCGAGTATGAATTAGTTGGACAAACTTTCTTCTCAAGAATTAGTTAGAGGTTTACCAAAATTACGATTTAAGAAAAATCATCTTTGTGATGTTTGTCAATATGGAAAAAAAAACAAAAATCTCCTTCAAACCCAAGAAAATAGTTTCTACCTTAAAACCTCTTGAGGTTGACCAATAAGGACCATTAGTTTTGGTTGTAAGAGGTATGATTATATAATTGTTAACAACTTTTCAAGATTTACATAGGTACCCTTCATTTCTCAAAAAGATGAAGCTTTTCACGAATTTATAAGACTTTTCAAAAATGTTCAAACCTTCTTGATTGCAAATTGATTTCCATTAGCAGTGACAATGGGAGAGAATTTTACAATCAAGACTTCACAAAGCCTTACGATGAAAATGGTATTTCACATAACTTTTTGGCTGACAAAACACCTAGCAAAATGGTGTGGTTGAAAGGAAAATTCGAACCTTGCAATAAATGGCTAAGTTCATGCTTTGTGAAAATTCCTTATTAAAATATTTTTAGGCTGAAACCGTAAATACCGCATGCTATATGATGAATAGAGTTCTTTTAAGATCATTTTTAAGAAAAACACCTTTTGAACTTCTCTTTGGTAGAACTCTTTCAATTGCATACTTTAAAGTTGTAAGCCCTAAGGGCAAATCTTGTATTTTTAATTAATGACAAACATTGATGAGGTCTAATTCATATGCTAATTGTGTGATAGAATTTTTTGGATTAAGAATCTAAGTGGTCTCATTGCCTTGAAGCTTTAATACTACGGAGAACTCAATTGCTTGGAGAATGAAGAATATGTCCAAGAAGTTGAAGGCTTTGAAGACACTTTAGTATAGGTTTGCTTTTGCTTAATATGTATATCTTCTACACTCCTTACATTTGGAATCTATGCATTGCATTTTGAAGTACAAACTATTTTTTATCTATCCTAAACTTTGTTGATGAGCTTAAAAGTTTTTCACAATTATTTAAAAAATAAAGTGTTTGACAACGATTTGTTGATCAAAAGTTTTAAAATGATCTATCTTGTGATTCAAAATTATTTCAAACTTCTTGTGGTTTTTAAAAAATTTTACAAAGTTTGAAAAAGTTCAGACATTCGAATTCGAGTCTGAATGCACTGTTTCTAGCTACAATATTTCAAGAGAAATTCATATGACCAATTTGGACGATAGAATTTTTCCTGACAACCTAGTTAACAGAAAAGATCGGATGACCAATTCAGATACGGCAAGCCCAATTTGATCGATCGAATATCACTGTTACTAGCCATTTTTTTGTCTTCTTCTTATAGATCTCAACAGTGAAGAGTCAAAATTTGTATTTATCAGGTAGAAATATAGATTGTAATTGCAAGCAAAATATCACGGCTTTGTGGTGTAACCTTCTTCTAATTTGCCGTTAGAGCTATTTTAAGCATAAAAAATTTACCTTTTAAATTAGAAACTATAAAAAATTTTAATCCTTACTTTAATAAATTAATAGTTATCTAATGAATTTTTCATAAAATTAATCAAGACGATCAAAATTATTCTCCCGAGACTTGGAAATTTATTTCAGCCTCCATATTGTGCCAGTACTGTGTCTTCGCAGACACAATATAGAGTTTAAAAATATTTTTTTAAAATGAAATTATATGGAGGATAAATAACTTTTATGTATATTTCAGAAGGATAACTTTAAATTTTAGGATAATTTTATGAGAAGCATCGCCCAACCATTAGCCAATTAACACTAAGGATTAATAGTTATATTTTTTATTTAAAAGGTATATCTATAATTTTAAAACAGGTTGAACAACAAATTTATATTTTTCCACATAAGAAAATTTATTATCTGATTTGAACAACTTAAAGATCTAATCGTAATATAAAAAGTGTGATTATTTTAAACTCCTTGATTTTACATAGTTCAATAATATTATTATATGTGGAGCAGTTTCATTAATATACAAAGATTTGAAGCTGTTTCGTGGGTTACAAAGAAAGCCTTCTACTCATACTAGTCCAGGGGTTGAGAATATGAATTGAACTCTATATGTATATAACACTAATCTCTCGATATCTGTGTGTGTGAAATTCGAGATGAAAGACAGATCTCCGTTATCCACTGCCTCATTGCTGTCAAAACCTAACCAATTTAGTAGCGATATATTGTTGATGACTAGTTACTTGTTATCAATTCCAAGTGATTGTAATTATGAGCTACAAAATCAAGCAATGAATCATAATTCAGTACACTCCAAAGGGATCAAATTAAAATTGCACATTCCATGCAGCTTACTTTCTAAGTTTGGTTGGGATGTAAATGGAGGGAAAAGACAAGAAATTATAAAAATGCGTGTAAATGACACATACCTCTGTATTTTCATCATTTTTCCGAACAAAGCTCAAGCATATATATCGATTTACAAAAAGGAAGAAGAGGTCCAACATGAGAGAAATGAGTACAAAATTAGCCAAGGAGACTGCCTATAAGAACCACACAAAAGTACAAATTCATCATGCAAATGCACCTGCCATTTTACGTGCAATTTTGGTTGTGCATCTATGTTTTTCATGCCGTAACAGAAAGCATTTGAAGCCCTTTCGGGAGGCTACAGGCAAGTCATCCTTGGCTACCATAGACGACTCTTTCTCCTCATGTGAGACCTCTCTTCCTCTCTAAACTCTTTATGTTCTAACTATTGGATTGCTTTTGCTTTGCATGCTATAGCTACCAAGGTTTGGACTCCTATATATAGCCAAATTAGGGATGCCTTTTGAATCATTAGATTCTATATCACAATGTGAAGTGGCACCGTTACTACAAAAATTCCATCCACAAATCTTAATGGAGGCACTTATTCCATGGGGATACTTCTTGTCTAATGAAGTTCAATTTGATGGTCAAAAAGGTTGGTGTCCCTTAGGGCATTGAGGAGTTGGTTTTTTCTTTTCTTCTTCTTTTTTTTTTTTTTCCTGAATAGGGCATTGATGAGTTGGCTGAGGCCTAAAGGGGACTCTAACATGTATGTTCAAGCATCTCAGGAAGCCTATTCAAACATTTTCTTTTGAGACACCAAGTGTATACTACAAAAAACTCTTGCAAAGAGAAGTCCAAATCCCAAATGAGAAGTGCTGCCGAATCCCAAATGACATTGATGCCCATTGCTTCTTATGCTATTGAAATCTTACCTTTTTTTCCCCTTTCCCTTGTTGGGGGGAGGGGGTGGCGCCGGGAGGGGGGTTTCAAAAGAATGCGTTTGTGTGTGCGTTGAAATTCTATTTAAGAGTAATACTCCCTCCGTTTCAAAATATATGTCATATTTCTCTTTTACAGGGAGATTAAGGTTTTGATAAATTTTATAAAAAATTTTAATAGATGTCTAAAATACCTTTATTTAAAAACTATTGGTTAGTGTGTCAAATTTAAATTTTATATTGAAGATTGGTGTTTAGGGTGGTTGGTTGAAAAATTAATAGTTTTAAAAAACAAAAGTATTTAAAATAGTTAGTTGAAGATTAGAGTAAAATTGAAAATAAAGTAATCAATGAAGTCTTTAAACGAAAATAGAAAATAAGACACATATTTTAAAACGGATAAAATATTGTTTTAACATTGAAAAATAAACACAAGTCAAAGCCAATTGGCCACTTCCCTTCCAATTGTTGAGTGACACAAGTGCCTGAGAAGAACCAATCAAGTCGCACTTGCGCTTTTTGAAATGGACACTTGGAAATGGAATATTGTGCTGAGAATAAAGTAAGAAAAAAGCAAGGATGGGAGAGATGACAGACAATCGAATCCTTCGCGAATCATTTGAATTAAATTCTTTGAGTGATTTCATATTCTTCAACATTTCTTAGTGAAAGTCAAAGTTCATGTTGATTTGGTACCATTAGGACCATGCTTCAAAGTTTAAATGTGAGATTAGGGCACGACACGTATAGGCTTTGAACGCTTTCTGAACAAAGGATGAAATACCCTTCTGGGATATATAGCCCAATGGCAATGTTTTGATAACTACGTTTTGATACTTTTTTCTCTTAAAGAGATACGCTTGGTACAAAGGGGAAAAAGATCGCCATCTTTAACGCTTGTAAACTTTCCACTTAACATGTATTAAGGTTTATCTAACTTGTATCTGACATATGTTTATTTGAATTAAATATGCTATATACGATAATTTTGAATTTATCATAAACTATATAAAATTTATCACCTTACAAAGAATTTTAAAAAATAAAAAAACTTAAATTACTATACATGTTATACGTAATTCGTATTAACATTCGCTTTTGTGATACAAGTTACAAAATTTCTATTATGATTCAAAAATTAATATTATTTCAAAATTTAGGACATGACTAAGGAAAAATTATCAGATGTTCAAACCTTTTTTGCTAAATTACTTGTGATCTTCATTTTTTAAGGGAATTTATGATTTTCATTTTGAGATTACATTTGTTGTGCATCCATCAGCGTCTTAAGAACTTATTGGATACAGTGATCTAAGCATGAAATATTTTTGGTACAAATTCATCATTAGACGATGTAACGAAGAAAAACCTTTTGGCGATTCAAACCTTTTCTGGTAACTTCTCATTTTGATGAGATTGCATTCTGTGGTTGATGGATCGCCATCATCTAGAAGAACATCCTGGAATGCTGACTTTTTTAGGCAAGAAAAATACTTGGAATAAGTTCCCCTGATATTGCATGGATTGATAGTGGTACAACTTGATCCCATTTCTCTTTATAGGACTCACATTCAACTATATATATAGGTCTCAAAACCCTCCATCATAAGCATGCAAAACTTTTATGTATTTCACATACTTCTTCATAGTTTGAGAGGGAAAGAAGAGAGATCTTACATGAAGATAAAGAGTCTTTTTTCTTTGGTAGCCAAGGATGACTTGCCTGCAACCTCCCAAAAGGGCTTCAAACCACACTTGAAAGCCAATGTAGACATATATTTCATTTTCCTTAAGTACATAGTCGTTGTATGTAATAATTACTCGACCACTTTTTACGTACTGAGAGCTGTATTTGCTTTTGTAAACCAAATCCTTTTGTGTGGTTTCTGGGCAGCCTCCTTGGCTAGTCTGAGGGACTCTTATCTCTTATGTGGGATCTCTTCTTCTTCGTCAACAAAGCCCTTGAGACTGCATTTGCATCTGAGAATGCTTGAAATATATATAAAGGGTAAGTTTGATGATTGCATGGGAAGCTATAATCAGATTTTCTTTTTATTTATTAATCCCTCAATTTTAAAAATTAAGACATTTTATTCTTTTTTTCATCTTAAAATATTTGACCTTTTGCAAATATTAAAAATTATTTTTATAAAGTTATCTTTACTATAATTATATTTCTCTTATTCTATATTATATCGATAGAATCAGTTAAAAATATAATAAAAAAAATATCATTTATTTTTTTCTTAATCTATACAAAAAATTTCAAAAAGTCTCATACGTTTAAACAAATGGAGTAGTTATATATATATATATATATATATATATATATATATATATATATATAGCTTATTTCCATTCATAAATTTTAATTCAATTAATTAGTGCGTGATCTTTTGTGGCCGCAATATAGGGCTTTCATTTTTTTCCCCCTCCCAGGCAAAAAAAAAGTTGAGGGATGGGTTACTTTTTATTGGCATTGGAAGCACATCACATTGTGGCAGGGTAACGTTTCTTATTGATTAGCGTGCCCGTTGTATTTGCTTCTCCTGATGGTTGGTCGAGTAACAAAAATGTTATAAAAGTTACAAATTATATATATATTTCAAAAGTATCAAGCAGTCGTGACATAAAGATGTTTCGGCCAATAAGCTTAGACTAGTTGTGGGAGGATCAAGTTGATCAAGGAAATGTGGATCAAGAGTTTGTCTTTTAGGAGGAAGAAGAGAGAGACAGAGAGTTGATATGACTTTTGTAATATAATTACATAATCAGTTTTTTTAAGCCTTTACGTAACTGATTAAACTATTAATGTTGGATTTGATTATCATGTAAAAGAATTCCTTTTTCTTTTTCTTTTAAGGTACGAGAATATAGAGATACGGACCGGACCCGATAATGATCACCCGAAAGAAGGCTCTGCAGATTAATAAACAGAGCAATTCTTGTTTTCACTTTCAAAAGTTGACAAAAATTTATTCACAATATTGTTTAAATCGTCAATATCAACAGTTTTGGTTTCTCTTCTTAGACAATCATTTATAACCTCTTTCTTTTGTCCGTCACCAACAAAAAAAAAAGGTTTTTCTTGCATTGTTGTTTCGATTACTTAATAATTATCTTGAGTTTCTTTCTGATCTATTTCAAATTAATTAATTGTCCTATCTCTAAATGAAGAAAGTATTTATAATTTTTCTTTTCAGATATGCCTGTACTTCTAATTAAACAATTAAATGCATTAATTTTTTCAAAAATACCACCCATATATTAATTATTTCACCCTTGATACTATCCTGGTAAGTTGGGTTAGTAGATACCATTGATAAGTTAAAAAAAATATCGGAATTTTTAGAGAAATAAATGCGTGGTGACATGATAAGCTCTAGTGAATTCAATTCACAAGTAGGCCGTAGACTGAATTTGCCTAAAAATTTTTCTATATTAAAAATAAGACAAACTTTAATTTTGCACTTTTCAAGAAAACAGTAGTTGACTTCTCAATTTAAAGGGAAAATTTGGTTAAAAACTAAAAAAGAACTGGTCGGTAATTACTCCAACCAATTTTTCCCTCCGTTCGCCTTTGTCGTGTTGGTAGCATTTAAGAAATTAAATATTTTATTAGATTTTTTATACTTTTAATAATGCATTTGGCTTCAAATATGATCCAACAGCTTAAATTTAGCCGTGCACGTCTTTAATTTAACCCTGTACATCCTGATGACGTGCAGAACCCGATCTGATCAACGGGGCAAGACGAAGAGGAACAGGGTGGCGACACTCTCAAGATGGAGGAAAAGCACGCGCATTATTGGGATGAAGTATAAATTTTACTAGCTTGCTGCAGTAGATCACCCAATGCAACGGATGCATCGACGATTTTCTCCCCACGAAAGGAAACTCGGACACCACCAATCCCCTGCACATAATCTCCGGTGCATCTATTCAAGCAACTATAGAACACGAAAATGTCCATTACCTCTGCTGCAAAACTTTGAAACTATTTTGTCACTTTTTATCAGCAGTCCAATGATCAATAACACAGCAAAGTGCCCCCCGCAACCCGCCCCAAAACAAAAAATTTTAAAAAAATATCCCAAAATAGGGGTAATGCAGCTTTCAAGATTCATTAATGACAGAAAAATCAACAATGTCCAAGATCGATTATGAATCCAGATCCTTTAATACCTTAAAAAGATTAGAAATTAGCTAACATGCAAAGTCAGTATGAAAGAACTTTTACATAAGAATGCTTCAGTCGGTGTATGAAAAACTGTCTAATAAATATGTAATCTTCTCGAAATCATTATCCAGTGTGATCTTTTCTTTACCCCTACTTACTGTTCAAGATAACCAAAATTAAAGAGCTTTTGATTGCTTTACCAAGCGCATCTGCATAAAGAGTCTGCATAGGGGAAATTACGCAGTACAACCAAAATTACTCAAAGATGCCTCGCCATTACTGCAGCAATTATAAGAAGAGCAGTCGAAGCAAAAAAGGGGCTCCCGGTTGGTTTATGTTAGGATGTGGTATTTGTAATGGCTTCCAAAAGTATTGAGAGAACAAAACACTTTCTGCTCAGGCATGGGCTCACATTTCCATCAAGCAGAGTATGTATACAGACATGAGCAGTAGCAGCTGAACTCTTACCAATTACTTTATTCTCTTTGTCTAGGCCTGAGGCATAGAAAGCAAATTTTAATTATTGTTGGTTCCATTAACCAAGTTATTCTGATCGAACACTGGTCTTACCAACTTTCGGCGTCTTCCCTGCTTATCCAATGGAACCTTATTTTCTTTACTCTCTCCAGATTCACTATCCTGTTTCCTGATAACATTACTCTCCAGACTCCCGTCGTCCAAACTTTTCTTCATTTCTCTACGACGCTTAAACTCCACCATTCTTGTCTCTTTTGGCTTGTCATCAACACATTGTTCAATTGCAGGATTAGCATATTTATTTGTCTTCACCGAGATCATCTTTGATTGGCCAAGCTCTATATGATTCTCAAAGGAAACCTTCTTGTTATTCCTTTCCATTTGTTCCTCTTCATAATGATGTTTAAACAGTAAGTTAGGTTTCTTCAAACTTTTCATCCGAACATTCTGACTCTGGTGCAACATTTCCATGACCTCATCCACTGACGATACACCATAAATATCAGCATCCTCTTCTTGATCTTCCAGAGCATATAGCTTCGGAGTTGATTTCAAGCGAGTAAAGACACTCTTGCGCTTCTCAATATCAGAACATGGACCTTCAGGAGATCTATAGTACAGGATGTCATCATTGATTAAATCAGCTCTATATTCTCTAGAAGATTCAGAGTGACGATTTATTGGATCCTTCTCTTGATAGCATATGTCAAGCTCTGTTGAATTTGCATATGGGGACAGTAGTTCATTGCCAGCATATAATTCATCATTTGTATGTCCAGGAATACATTTCTGCTCATCATTTTTTCGTTCAGGAATGTACTTTTGCATACCTTGTGTTGCTGCGTACAGAAGACCATCAAATGCTAGAGGACTTCTCCTGGTACTGAAGTCATCAGACTTGGAAAAGGGAACAGAAGCTAGAGTAGATGGAGTAAACTGGTAAGTTCTATAGTCAGCAAAAGAAGGGGACTTTAAGTTCACGCCACTGGCGATTTCATCAGTAGGGGAGCCGCAGTAATTATGATAGTTAGGAAAGGGAACTTTATCACCAAAATCAGAAGTCTTATATCTATTTGAGCCATCTGTTTCAAAAGATTTGCCCTTTGATGAACTAAGGAAATTCCCACCAGCCTGGTGAGGAATGGATTCTTCTGCTACACTAGCAGTCTGAAGAGCTCCAAAAGAAATAGACCGTTCATGGTGAATACTAGGAAATTCGGAGACACTGGGAACAGATCTGGTAACCACAGCATCATGAAAGATTGAATTTGAAGCCATGAAATTTTGTGATTCAGTGGTTAAGCCAGGAAACTGAGTAGCTGGAAAAGGCTTGTCAAAGCCATCCACTGAACTCCGACTAGGCTGATGAAAGGCTCTGGACTTGGTTGACATGCCAGGCCTAGGAAAAGTTCCAATATGTTGCACATTATCTATTGAACAGGTCTTGCTGAACACAAAGTCACTAGGTATTTGTCTTTCTATTCTCGCATTGTATCCAGAAGACAAATTAGGGATGGCAGAGCCAGTAAGCCCCTCCACATAATCTGCTTTGGCTAAGTCATCCCTAGGAAATCTTTGTTCATCAAATTCTCTATGGTGAGAGTCCAAAGGATTCACAACTTTTGCAGATGAAAAGCTTATCCCCAGAACGCTACCTGGATCATGTCCATATATAACTCTCTCATCCGTCAAAAGTTTTCTGTGCCCAGCTGTTCCTCTCGCCATAGGAAGAGAGGTCTCAAAGCTTTCAGATGGAACACCAGGTGCAATACCATTGCCTATGTGACGTTTAAGACCTAATTTACTATTCCTTAGAAACTCACGATCATCAGCTGCTTCTCCAGCTCTCTTGAAAAGGTAAGAGTCATGCTCATTAGTGATGACAGGTCTACGAGCATTATGCAAACCAACTTCAGTTTCCAGGGTATCACTCAACAGGAACCTGCCATCAATAGTAGCAAGTCTATTACCATCAGAAAAAGGCCTTTCATAATCTGCTGCTTTTGTTAAATCAAAAGGCTGCTCTGAGTATTTAGTAGCAATAGCAGGAGAAAGACTGTTGAAGCTGTTGCCACCATCATTTATATTTTCACCTCCTAAAAAACTGCTAGAAGCAGCTGGTATTCTTTCCTTGTCCATGGGAAGTTTTCGGTTATCAGTCCCAAAAGAAAGCGAAGAGGCATGAACTTCCTCAGTTTCTAGTCCTTCATAAGAAATTCTCCTCTTTTTATGTAGAGAAGCATCAGCATGACCAGTCAAAAAGCCTTGTCGAGATGGATACAAATTTTCACCACCTTCTATCCTATCATCCATGTAAAATCTCATATCATCTTCTTGAGTGCCTCTATCTTCTAAGTTCTCCATGTACTCACCCATAACAGTCGGATTAAAGTCTTTGTTGCTCCGTTGCATCTCTAACCCTTCTCTTATGCCGAACTCCCTATGATCAATTCGTCTTCTACCTTTACTAGAAAGCCAGCTGACTCCTCCAGTGACTTGTCTCGGTGGTGTTGGTAGCCTGCCCTTCAGCTTCCTTGTACTGAATAACCGCAGAAGCCGACGCACCTACATATGAAATTAAGCAACTAAGTATCTACTTTATTTTCCTGAAAACAATTATTAAATTAAGAAATAGTCATCTGACCTGATCTTCACTCAGACCGAACTTGAATTTCCTTGGAGTATAGTAGTTCTCATGTATTGCCCTTTTAAACTCATTTTCAGAAAGCGGACTACAGAGCCAGATGGGGGTAAAGCAGACCTGGATATGGTAAAATAAGAGGACAAAGAAAAGGAAAGAGCTATACACATTGGTTACTGTCAATCTATTATGCACTACCAGCCAGCAAACACCTAAACAATAATTGGAAAAAACAGCAACCATAGTATAGTCATCATACCTGAGCAGGGAAATACTTTCCTCCAGATCTAAACACATTCGGGAGAATATTCAATGCACCGTCAGAAGTGGCCTCATAAACTCCAAAAAGTTGCCTCTTCTCAAATTCGAATAGGAATAAAACCATTCCTGTCTTAACATTCTTAACAAACCCTGCCTTGGATTGTGGAAGAGCAAAAACTCTCTGCTTAAAGCACTCCCTCTTTGTTTCAGCATTTGACATGAAGATTGCACCAAATTCAGGGAAATTTCCAGGAGCATTATTTTCATCCTCCTCGTACTCCATTAAGAAGTCTGTTTTTAATCACATAAAGATACTATAAAAAGTAAAAGAATTCATCTCCAGAAAAGCAAGAACAGCACCCATAAGAAATCAGTGACCAAACCATGTTCGCGAGACAATGTTTTTACCCAAGAATGTGGCAAACAAACTTTAGCGTAGCTATGAATGAAAGGATTTCACTACCTGCTCCCCATGAAAGCAATTATGGAACCAAATGGCAGCCTAGTCCACCACCTCTGAATTAAAAACCCATTTTTAAGATTCAAAATCCCTCAACCCTCTGGTCCTCTTTCATGACTTCAAATTTTACCTAACATTTCTATCAACTCTCAACTTTCCCCTTAATGATGAAAGCATCATCTGAAAATTACAATTTTTCAGGCATTTGGGCTACATTTGCTTCACGTTGTTCTCCAAAAGAAAGAAACGACTGACCACCCTGAAATTCCTAGCCCTAGAAGGTCTTAAGCTAAACAACTTAGTAACAGCCTCATTCACCCAAGTAGAGAATTTAATCACTTGAACTAAAACAAGATAGAACCAAAAGACTCCAACCGCAGACTATAACCAGCAGATTGAAACAATCTTGAAGTCAGACAAAAGAATACAAGAAACAAAACACTGCAGCCCGAAAAAAAATTCATATTCACACGGACCAAAAAGTTCAATCAATCAACATTATAGAAGCCAAAATAATACATAATAAGGAAAATTCGAGTTTGAGTCATTTACCATAAACAGTTGCCTGCCAGTAAAATCCTCCCCCAAATCAATTTGCTGACCAGTACACAAACTCCAGCAGAAGCAAAACCGACTGAACCTTCTGTTTCCCACCCCAAAAACAATACACCAAAAACCCTTTCCACCACCAACTTTTTACCAAAAACAGATCTCGAATTGCGATTATTGGCAAACCAATAACAGACAATCAAAAGAATCATTAAAATTCCTGACCAAATCATACATTGAAAAAAAACCAAAATCTAACCACAAATCCATCGAAAAAAGAAGATCCTAAGGAGAAAAAGAAACGGGATTTACCCGAACAGTGGCAGCGATTGCTTCGATTTCGATTATCAAAAGCTTTGAATATGACGAAAATTTTCCGGGTCTAAACAGCGGGTGTAATAGTCCTTATATATTGGACGATAGTTGCCGAGTGTCGTCAGTCGTGTGTGCTCCCCTTCCTTCTTTTTGATTATTCCCCTTGGGTTTTCTCGAGGTTTAAAAATTTCTTATCCTAAAACAGAAATTCTGATAAAATATAAGAAGTCGTGTTCTGCGGCGCGAGCACGTTCGCGCGCTCTATACGGGTGGTTTCTCAAAGTAGGCGTGGCGTGTGTTCGGGGGAGATGCTTAGGTCGTTGAAGTTTCTTGTAAAGGAAGCATGATTGGACCAAGTGGCGCCGGGATTTGTCGCCGCCTGTCAATTACGTCCAAGGATTAGAATCCGTTTTCTTTTCTTTTTTACAATTGCTAATTACACGTTTTAAATTGCTAACTGTAATATAATTACTTTTCACTTAAGAAAATGACTATAATTATGTATAAATTTTTTTCGTTTTGATACTTTTGTCTAAAAATCTTTTTTCATCTTTTTATACAATTAAATTTTTTACGAATAGCTGCAAGTGACAAATTCTTGCAGCCATGACAGAATCTGAGGTCCAAATGCATGCGACCTGTATGTGATACCATTATAAAAGGGTAATTTCGAACATTTACCTCTTTTCCCTCTCCTCCCAAGAGTCCAACCCATCACATAAAGATTTTTTTCCCCAAATCCCTAGCTTCTTGCCTCCATTTACTCTCTATCTCCTACCCCCTCCTTTGTTCAATGAAACCAGAAAACCAACAGCAACATATATCCTACCATTTATTATCTTTCCATACTTAAGCAGATCAAGATTTCACATTACTCGAGTTCAAATGGCTCCTGCAACTCACAAAGATCTACAATTTGTGACTGTGGAAAGCTGACGAAATTCTACACCTCATGGACTTATTTAAACTCAGGAAGGCGATTCATGGGGTGTGAGAATTATGAGGTAAGAAGCTAACATAATTTGAGAAACTACTTCGTAGTTTACAAAGTCAGTGATTCTTTGGCCTTCAAAGGCCAATTTCTATTAATAGATGCTTGAAATGGTAGGTTGGAGGGCTACGGTTTTTCCCAATGGTATGATGCTCCAATGTGCAATCGATCGAAGCAAATTATACCAGGCTTGCTACGGAGGTTAGATCTGAAGGAAGAGAAGTAGAGAAGGTTGACTGGGAGGATGAGAAATTGTGTTGTCATTGTTGCAATTTCAAGCATTGTTGCATTTACGTGTGTGGCATTGTTAATGTATCAGACGACGAAGTACAGAATGTTCCTGAGATGCTAGAATTTTTTATGCAGTTCATTATTGGGGGTTTTTTTTTTTTTTGTAGCACTGGTTGTAATGTAGATCTCTTTGCAATGTCCTAAGTACTCCTTGTAACTTGATCTTCTCTTAAATGCACAGAATGATTGTAACAAAAGTTTTCTTTGTAGCAACTTTGGTATTTGAATGCTATATTCAACTAAAACACATTCCTTGAATAACATGGACCAGGGGGGGAAAAAAGGCATGATAGTCATCATTTCAAGTTAACAAAAGCCACGAATAGGACAGTGTTGTACAAAATTCACAAGCCACAAATAGGATAGTGTTCTACTAAAAAATGAGGCATGATAGTCATCCAAATGTCATGCTTCCAAAAAATTACAAGTTTTCTAGAGGAAACAAATGCCAACATCCAACATTTTATCCCAAAGATAGTAAACAACCTCCTCTAGATTTCCAACACTCAGAAGCATGACATGTTCTTTATTCACTAGCCCATCTCTTGGACATTTTGCCCCATTATGCCTAGCTTTGCAGTAAACCTTGCACAGCCTAACCTTCTTGTTCATCTGCAAAGGCTGCATAGAATCACAAAAATTGTTAGAATTTTATCTAAAATAGAGCATACACTTACAGCAGAAATTCAAAATATCATGGAAATTACACTGGAGGCACTCTCTCCATTATTTGGCCTATCAACATGAATTTCTTGCTAATTGACCATATTACTTCCCTCACCTCCCTACAAAAAATTAGTGGGAACCTGACACACTTTCAGCGTAGTATATAAATTTCTAAGTGTAAAGATTAAACTAGCAGAATGCTCACTTCTTCCATAGCTGATTGATATTCATTGATATCAACAATTTGTGATTCATTCCCTGCTACATCAACCTAGTGGAAGCAAGAAATGCAAATGAGTACTAAAGCCACTAAAGTGCAGTGTTAAGAAATATTGATGGTTACCTATGAAATATGTGACTGTTGCGGACTCTCAATAACATTTGCAATATTTTCTACCACAACTTCTTGAATCACATTGTTTCCATCAGTATTTTGTGTCTCAATCCTACAAATTCTCCTGTTATGACCTAACTTCTCACATTTTTCACACTTATTAATGTTAAAGTCTTCAAAAACTGGCTCAACAGTTGCAGTATTTCCATCACTTATAGCAACTACAATTTCAATATTTCTTACATGGCACTTTCTTGCATTGTGCCCTTTCCTTGAACATTTTCTGCACTTGGACTAAACTCTCCCAACTCTTGTAAGGTTCTTCTGCCCAGCAGTTGAAGTCACATCCTTAACTAGATCTCTTTTCCTCATTTTTTTTGGACCTACCATGTAACTTGAGCCTCTTAGGGGGTAGCATGTTGGTTCTTCCAGTTAGGGGTGTGCAAAAACCGAACCGGACCGAAAACATAACCGAATTTTTTGGTTCGGTTCAGTTTTCTACTTATACGGTTCGGATCGGTTCGGTTTTTAGAGTTACTATTCGGTTTCGGTTCGGTTTTCAATTTAGGTTATCAAATCAAAAATCGAACCAAAAAACTGAATAGTAAAAAAAATAAATACAAAAACGCATTATGGTAATGCGTTCTTGTATTTTTTTAAAAAAATGAATACAAGAATGCATTATCATAATGCATTCTTGTATTTATTTCGGTTTAAACCGAACCGAATCAAACAGAATATTAAAATCGAATAGTGAACGGTTCGGTTTTGGTTTTCAAAAAAATTAAAAAAAAACCGAACCGAAAACTGAATAGTAAAACTAAAAACCGGACCGAACCGGTTTTGCACACCCCTACTTCCAGTCATGGGCCATAACATGGGTCCACTAATTGGATTGACAACATGCTTATAGACCTTAGCAAACGTGGACGTATGGTATACTGCACTCACATAGTCCTTCACTTCCTCACCCCTAATTGCTATTGCACTCAATGAATGAACACAAGGAATGCCACAAATTTCCTACTTTCTACATGAACATGTTCCGGCTTCAAGATCCACAACAAACATATCACCCCATATCCCTTCTACCTAATACTTTTTACTTCCAACTCCTCTAAGAATAAATGCAGCTGACTGATCTTTCAGCTTTTCAATGTATTTTTGAACCTTAGGACAAATAATCCCCTCCTGTTTTTCTATCCACGCTCTCTCCCCTTCATGTCTAGTCATCAAATAAGTCCTAAAGAACTCGAGCATCCCAAGGATTTGCTAAGACCTAGCATGCATTATGGTTGCATTAAATGACTCACATAAGTTGTCCTGAAGATGTCACGTTGAGTAAATGTCCTAAAGTAGGCTCTACTCCAGTGTTTAGGATCACAATTTCTAACCAATCATTCATATGTAGCTTCATCTAATGCTTTGAGTACAACCATATAGTCCAAGAATTAAAAGGGATGTGTAGACCTGGCATACTTCCACAACTTTTCTTTCAAGGCATTTCTAGCAAACTATTTTTGAAAGTTTTGGTGTAGATGTCTGACACAATGCCGGTGTTCCAAAATAGGTAATAACTCAGAAATAGCTCGGACTAGACCCTGCAAAAGAATCAAGAAAACTAGGTCAGATAAGTAACTCCAGTACATGTAACTTACATTTTTTTAAGCAAACAATTCTAAAAACAAAGTACCTTCTGTCTATCTAACATTAAAGTCCAAATTTCTATTTCTGAAATTTTGAAATCCCGTGTTAGTAACTCAATGAACCAACTCCAGGTATCTTTGTTTTCAACTTCCACAGCAGCAATTGCAACTGGATACAATGAATTATAGGGATCCAATCCCACAGCAGTCAACAATATTCCAAGATAAAGACATCCCAAGTGACACCCATCTAACCCAATGACATTTCTACACCCACTAAAAAATCCTTCTTTAAATGCATCTAGACACATGTAAAACCTATGAAACCTCTCGTTCCCCTTGCTATCAGTTTCTTTTTTTAATACTACAGTATTATTGGGATCATCACTCCCAAACTCCATTGCATAATCCCACAACATACTGTATTGATCTTTGTACCTCCCCTCAATCATATCCATAGCAATTCTTTTTGTTCTGTAAACCGTATAAATTGAAATATTATAGTTAAAATCCCTGTGAACCTTCTCATTAAATACCCTTGGCTCTACTCCCTTGTTGATCTGAAAATCATCAATGTATTTCCTAGCCCAGAATTTCGGGCTAATGATCTTTAGATAAGATGATATAGTAAACCTATGTTTTTTAGTAATGGTTTTGATTTACCAATCTATACTATCCCCTACCCTCAATGCATAGAATGAACACTTACACCTCTTTCCTAAATAGTAAACAAGGATCCTGTCATGTTTACTTTTGCCAACTTTTATGAACTTTCCTAGCTTCACTTTGTGCTTCTAAACAGCCTTCTTTATTTGCTCCTTACTGCTGAAAATCAAGCCCAACTTGAACTTAGGATTTTGACCATCTATGTCAGGCTTAAACCTTTCATGCATAACCTTTGCTCCATATGTTTGTACATCTTCACTTTCTGTTGAATTTTGACTCAAGAGTACATCAAAATCATACTCATCGCCATCACCACTTATGTCTATGTTGTCTTAAGCAAACAGTTGCAAAGGTTCTTTATCTTGTTGTACATGCCTTTGGGCCTCCTTTTCCTCTATTTTGCTCACTTCTTCTATGTTGCTCTGAATTTCCACCCACAATAGTAGCTACTGTAGCTTGACTAGCTAGTCTAGATGCTCTGGACCCCCTTTTCTCTAAGCTTCACCAGGTTTTATGATCATCATCACTATTGTCAAAATCTGATTTGCAGAATGAACTACCTTCTGCAAAATTTGTATGTTCTGCACTTTTGTGCTGCTCTTGATCCTCACTAATATCTGCCAAGTTTAGTTCTGGTTTTGGCTCTGTAGTAGCTTTCCTTGAGACTCTAGCAAAATGACTTAAATTTTATTATGTGTTTTTCACATCTATTTCACTATTTTTCAACTTCTTTTTTGTCCTTCTTGAGGCCCTAACATAGCTAGAACTTTGAACAACTTGTTGGCTAACACTTTCTTCTATGTATACACCATTTTTTTGTTTTTGTTTTTGTCCACACTTACCCTTTCCTAACCTCACATGTGCCTCCCCCGCCCTACTTGCCTGTCCCATATCCCCTCTTGTTCTAGCCCTACCACTGGTTCCACTCCTTTTTTTTTTCTAAACTTTTCCTACTTAGGCACCAACTTAATAGCATCAGGTTCCTCCACAACAAACACCTATGTTTCCCCCCTTTGCAGCCCCACATTCACACATAATTGACATATCAGTTTCGGACAATATTATCATTAAGTATTTCTTTCCACCACCTCCTTTCACATAATACCAGCATTCAATCACCCCCTTGTGTCCCAATATCTTACATAATAGACCCAAGTTGTCCAGTGTGAACTTATCTACATTACAGTAATATACATAATCAAGTATCCCACCTTTATATACTTTATCTTTATTTTCATTTTCAAGGAATTTCCACCATGGTGTATTTTAAGTGTGAATAGTCTCGAACCAAAGGTTGTTAATATCAGAAAATAAGAGAGGGGATAGGTTAGAAAAGCAATTCAATTTGGGACCACTTCATTTGGAAGCATTGAAGAGTTTAAAAAAAATACGAGCAAAGGAATCAAATATCAATATTATATATAAAGATTGGAATTTTGAAATTTAGAGAGAAAAAGATTTTAATAAATAAAATATAACTACACTACAATCAACAACCCCCTTCTCTTTTCTCCTTTTTTAATGAATATTACTATGTTACTTTCTCATGAAATATTATCTTCATTTGTCTTTTTTATTTATCCCATAATATTCGTTCCATTAGTAATATCAATAAAAATTTAATAAGTTTTTATTCTTACTCCTCTTTAACTACTACCTACCACAAATTCTAAATCATCTAATTAATGAATCATAGTTAAAGTTAAATAGTGCCTAAGATTTTTTGTTGCAAATATTATGAGTTTTAATAATTTATTAATCTCTATGAATAGAACTCGTATTTTGAGATAATAGAAGTATTTTGTGCTCTCTTTCTCTAAACATTAGAGGTAGTGAAAAGATAGTAGATGAATTGGTGAAAATTAATTTTGGCATAATTTAATTTATAAGTGAAAATTAATTTTAGCATAATTTAATTTACAATCTTAGCTTGTGAGAAGTGATTTTTATACAATACTAATATCTTTTCTTGATTTATAAGTGTTTATATTAAAAAATTTGCAACTAGCCAGACGGGTCAACCGGGACAATAGCAGCCTAGGCCGCCTAAGGAATTTGGATCCGGTCCTGCAGGTCCTTTTTGCAGGATGTGCAGGACCAAATATGGTCTGTTGCATCAGATGTCAAATCGGATCCAACGGACCATATATTTTGACCCCTGTATGTATTTTTAAAAATTCGAAAATTTATAAAATTTCTACAACCGTTAGACCAGATTTCGAATCGATCCAACGGTCCATATTTGGTCCTGCATGTCCTGCAAAAAGGACGTGCAGGACCGGATCCGGACGCGACAACTAAGATGTAGTTAGGTCGATCGAGCTAATTAGGTTGGCCAGTAGACTTTTATTTTAAGAGGGTGGAAATCAGAATACTCTCTTCGTGTTGCATTTTTAATTTATTTTAAAATATATTTTATTATTTTATATAAAAGTTTTATTTATTATTTTATTTTTAATTATCTTTATTTCTAATTAATTATTTCTTAACTTTTACTTTTAAAAATTATTAATTTTTCAACTAATACTTAAAATATCAATCATTTATATTAAATTTAAATTTGACATATTAATCAGTTATTTTTAAATAAATATATTTTAAATATTTATCAAAATGTTAATTTCAGTATAAAAGGTAAGAGAGTACATGGCTGAAAAATGAGGGGATGGAAGAAGTGATTGAAAATACAACTTTAAAATTATGAAGTAACTAACAAGACATAGAGGTTCATTATTTTAACCCCCAAGCCACTTACCTCATAGTTCAAAGAGGCTAGTGGAAGATCTATTGTTGGCTATCACTGCCATAAACAAGAGGAGAACAATCAAAAAGGGAACCATTAATTCAATACATCAAGAATCAGCATATTTTTTAAATTCTGTCTTCTTGTTTGTTACTTTTAGAGTTTTTAGTCATTTTTACAAGTTTCTGTTGTATTTTTACAGTCTTCTATAAAAGTTTCCTCCAAAATTGTATCACTCTTCTTTTTGCTTTTATCCTTTGGATGTTTTTGTCCTCTATTAGTGTGTGATTGGATAAGGTTTGGTTTTAAAATTTTTATCTTGTATTTCGTAAAAATTTAAATTATTTGTGATAGAAAATGTGAGTCCTATACTTGAAATTGTTTATTTGGTTTTGAAACCAAACTTTAAAGCTTTCAGACTGCATAACAGCCCCAAGAACTAAACCTCCGCAACTTCATCATTCTTTTGGATTTAATCAGCTCCAAACTTTGTTTTCACTTCTATTGTGATTCCTTTTCCTCACTTTTAAATCAAACAAAATTCTCTTGTCACTCTTTTTTTTTAATTCCTTAAAAAATGTAAGATATAAATTTAACTTAAAAGTTTTAGTTTATTGTGATCATAGAACACTTCTAAATAATTAAATTATTATATTATTAAATTTATTCCTTCTAATACTGGACCTTGAAAACATGTGCATAAAAAACAAAAGGAATACAAAAACAACCCCAGATTTTCTTTTTTTAAAAAAAAAACCCAATAAATTAAAAGAGAAAATTCCTCCAAAACGCAACCTGTTGGGAAGGGTGACCCTCTGTCTGCATCTGCATGTGTACGAGATATTTTTACAACATTTTCATTATCTCATAGCCAACTCCTCCTTACTCGGAGCCACTCTGCTGATTGTGATTTGGCTGTACCTTTATAGGACTCCATGTAAGCTCATCTTCATCTTCCATTTTTTCGAATTCATTCAAGAAGTTCAAGAATTCCCTTAAAATAAATTCTCTGATTTCTTGTTTCTCTTTCTTTACCTCTTTCATAGTTTTCTTCAAATACACTGTGTTCTTCTGCATTGGCTTCTGACAGTTTAAACTCAAAATAATATTCAGTTTTTTGTCACTGGGCTAAAAGGTCCAGTTTCTGACTTAGAATAAGGGAAACTTTTTGTGTGCTTTCTTGTTCTTATTGCGATCCCAGTACTAGTTCTTTGTTATGCTATAGAGTCGGTGATTATTTACGTGGATTTTTTTTTTTTCAATTTCTTATTGAACTTGCTCATAAATTTCTTTGGGACATAGTGTGCTCTTAATTTGCTTGTCCTGTTCTTTTACTCTAATAAAGCGGATTCGTGCTTTAGTTTTCTAGCAAGGTGTGTTCTTCCTCTTGGAAGCAAATGAGTGTCACCTTTAGCAGACTAGCTCATGATAGAGCAGTCCTCTGGGTTCTTGATTCCTTATATGGGTTTGCCTAAATGGTGAACGTTTCAACATATGTTTCTTTGTTCGACACCAATTGATTTGTTTGAAATGTAGTACATTTCTTGTCAATTTCTTCATATTTGAATCAAATTCCTTAATCTCCAGTAAAGTAGTTCCCTAATTTCTCGGATTTTGATGCTTCATTTCTGGTGTTCTTCAATGCATCAAAGTTTTGATTTTTACTTGTGGATAAACTAAATAAACGCGGTCTTACCTTTTTGGTAAATTGAAAAGTATTAAAGACTTTCAACATATGCTTGCAGGCTGTTCGTTAAATGGCCTGTTAGTTATTTCTTGAATGAGCCAACTACTTATAAAAGTGAAATCAGATGGTTTGCAAAAGCTTCCAGTCAGGAACCTGTTGAGAAATGGAAAGAGGATGCCCATTTCATCGACAAGCGTGGCAAACTAAGAAGCTTCAATCACAAAAAGGTTTCTAGGAAAAAATGTAATAAAATGCCCAAGTTTTGGTTTCGTTTTGCACGTATGCATGTTTACATGCCTACTGATGTCTTGGTCCATTTTCTTTCCTAGGTGGTTCTCTAAGGGGCAGAGGATGGAAATATGGTTCTGGCTTTGTTGATGGGATTTTCCCAGTTTTGAGTCCCACTGCTCAACAGATTCTGAACTTCGTGCGGAAAGAAATGGACATAGATAGAGTGTGGAGTTCTTTAGACACTCTTCCTCCTACTAATATAATTTGGGATGACCTCATTAACGTAGCTGTTCAATGTCGTCTTAATAAACAATGGGACCCAATCATAAAGGTACTGACCTATCCCTCTTCCTTTTTCTTTTTAATATATATATATCTCTTAGGGTAAAGTGGGGAGGATGTATGCCCTGTTTATTGACTTCTGGTGCTCTAAGTGCTTTCCTTTGAAGCACTTATAAATATGGTGAAGGAGGTGCTGAATGAGGTTACTACCACTTTGTTGGAAACTAAAGAAATCACATTTGACATTGAAACTGAAATTTCGAGCAATCTGATAGTGAAGTGAAATATCCCTAGAACAATCAACAAAGAAGATAACCACTATCAAAAAGGAAAATTGGAATATGGTAATTACTAAAGCATTCAGCAGGTGAACATGAAGCTTCACCAATTCTCTTAGAGGACTGATGAGCTCTGCTCTAGTTGCAGATGCATTGATAGTTGACTCCTTTGACTGCTATTCTAAAATTTTTTTGATGATAATAGATTGATTAATATTTTTGTATCATTACATGCTTATTTGCAGAAGAACAAGCTTATGGCTATGCTCTGTCTCCATCTACTCATGCTCAATGATTACTTAGCATGTAACTTCCTCCCTCTGCATGTATTTTACTTGGCATACTATTTCCTTGAACCTTTAGATGTTCGGCATCAATATCTTACTCATTTGATGACATGTTTGTCTATTCCATCATAATCAGTAAAGGCAGAGCTTTGAAATTTTAGAATTTGGAATCTTAGGCCTATCTTGATTGTTTGATACAGAATTAAATCCCCCAATACCCTGCTGGAACCTGTTTGTTTTACTGTTATGTCAGTGGTTTGGTTGCTTCTTGGTCTTCATAGTCCTGATTGATATATATAATCACCTTTTCAGATCAATGAATGGATATTGTACAGGAGTTCCTACCGTCCAGATATCATTTGCTACAATTTGCTTATAGATGCTTATGGCCAGAAGTCACTTCCAAAGAAAGCAGAAGCACTCTATATCGAACTTCATGAGACTCATTGCATCCCTACCGAAGACACTTTTGCACTTCTCACGAAAGCCTACTGCATGTGCGGGCTGCTGCGGAAGGTTGAACTTGTATTTGCTGAAATGCGGAAACATGGCCTTCCCCCGAGTATGTTTCCAAAAATCAATTATTCTTTCTTAGGGAATTATGGAGGCAAAGTGATGTTTAGAATTGCCCTTCTGTTTCTTCTTTACTATATAAAGGTATCTTATTCTATTTGAAGCTACCATTGACCACCACTTGAGACTCGTGCTTCATTTACCTTCTTACTGTTTTTTGTAAAACCTTACTTTCATCTTGGCTTGGAAAAGAGCACCTTTCTAACAACCCAAGAGAACCCAGCTAAATGGCCTAGACATTTAGGCTCACAGAAGATCATGATTCTAAATTTTCGTCTCTCTTTGTTTTTCTGTTATACATGAGACAGGGATAAATACTGAAGAATAGGAGCAACATGTTAAGTGTGTTGTAATTAGAGTTTTATAATGAGGTGGAGATGTGTTTTTGTGTGTGTGTGTGTGTGTGTGTGTGTCAGAGAGAGGGAGAGAGAGAGGAAGCAACTTAAGAAAACAGGATAATAACATTGAATGTCCATTTTTCTATTCATTTTATATAGAATGAGCTAATGAAACATATTACCACTTTTCTGTGGCTTTCAAAATTCAATTTCCATAGTTTTCCAGATCAGACTATATACTCTTACTCTTAGCTTTTAATTTGACAAATTATAAATCCTATTATTTTATCATTTGGTTGGTTTGAATTATATTGCTCAGCTAGAGTTTGTAGAAGTCCATCTTATATCAAGATAATAACAATTTGAAATCCTTAACTATTCCTCATGATGCAGTCAGAGTAACTATTCCTCATGATGCAGTCAGAGCTCTTGCTGTCTCATAGTTAATTTTTCACTATAAATACTCCAAAAACATGGAATCTGTTCAACCTGTGTGGTTCCTCTTTATGTATCCTGAAGAGTGAAAAGTGTCATGATAGAAGTTGTTTCAACTTTATATTTCTGGCCAGGTTCAAAGCTAAATCGTCTCCTCATTTAACTTTTACCCCTTCCTGTAATGGAAATGTTAATAGGCCTTGAATATACATTCTGGCTTTTGTGTTATTTAATGTCATCCGCATCTTTTACATACTTAACTGATTTGAGCTCTGTTCAAACTGTGCAGCCACTGTAGTCTACAATGCTTATCTGGATGGGTTAATAAAGCAAAGGAATACATCGAAAGCTCTTGAGATCTTTCAAAGAATGGAGAGAGATAAATGCAAACCCTCTACTGATACATATACCATGTTGATCAACTTATATGGAAAGGTAAAGTTGATATGGTATATCCTTCCTTTACTCTTGCCATATCATGAGACTAGCGGTTGTTTTGGTTTACTTGAATAAGTTCTTGCAATGAAAATTTTCCGGTTATTGGATTTACTGCAACAACTTTAAAGCGATTGGGAAATATAAGTTATCACTATGTCACTTAAATTCAATTTTAAAAAGACAATAAGGAACATTTTGAACCACTACAATTTTAGTGAATCAAGTGTTTAGGAAATGTTAAATTATATTACTGGAACTTCCATTTTGAGTAGTGTAAAAGGTTTATCTATTGAAGTTGAGAATAAAAGTTCTGCAGTTCTTTGTCTCTTGGACCTCTTCTGCTCTTCTTAAACATTCGCAACTGTATCCAGGAAAACAAATCCCACATGGCTTTGAAGTTGTTCAATGAGATGAGGAGTAAAAGGTGCAAACCAAATATTTGCACATATACTGCAATGATAAATGCTTTTGCTAGGGATGGATTATGTGAAAAAGCAGAAGAAATATTTGAAATGCTACAGGAAGCTGGTTATGAGCCTGATGTCTATGCATATAATGCTCTCATGGAAGCTTACAGGTCAATACAGACTCATGAAACTGTTGGAAGCAAGTGCAATTAAAATGATTTTGTTGCACTTTTGTATGATTCTTTAGCAACTACAGAAACTAGTGCAATTAAAATAATTTTGTTGCACTTTTATATGATTATTTAACAACTACGGAAAGTAAAAATATGTTAGAATTCAGTGTTGTTTGACTCTGAATGATGAAACGTTTTGATGGTCTCTTAGGCTGTCTATCACTCCAACCCTAATATTAAAGTTGGTAAAAATTGATTTGACTTGATCGATACTGCTGTCTTGATTATATTTATCACGTGCCAAGTAACACGGATATCAAATTGATCATGATTAGCATGGTCCTATCTTAAAGAAATTGTTTCTCTAGCAGCTGAGAACAGGTAGAAACGATTTTACAACCCATTTCAATGCCACAAGTCAATTCCATTTTAAACAAATATTAGTTGCTTAAATGGGTTGTGTATATGTTGAGATATTCTAAATTAATTTTGTTTCTTATCGTCTAATAATTCATCCTTTTTTATTCTAATTCTCACCCAGTTGGCCTAGTTAAAATAGGCAGCAAGAAAACAATCATGAAATTTGAAGTAGCAAAAGAAGGGGAAAAAAGAAAAGGATTGCAAGCTATTTTATGGAACCAGAAGAATTTCTCAATTGCAGGATCTCTGGTGACGTTGCAACTATTTATTAATGTATAGGTTGAAGTTCAAATCTGTGTTTATCTTCTGAACTGGTAAGATTGAGATGCTTAAGCTAACAGTTGAAAATCTTTTTTCACTATAGTTAGAGTCCCCGTGGTCACTTTAGTTGTTGACTTAAGCTTGAGAAGAACTTGGATCTTCCATGTGGAAGCCCATTGATTGACTTCATTACCATCCTTTAGCGTTTCCTAATCGTTGAAAAACTTCCTTATTAATGAAATTATGATCTTTCAAAATCATCATGCTCAAAAGTTGTCTGGTTACTTTTCCAACAGTCGTGCAGGTTTTCCTTACGGTGCTGCAGAGATATTTTCACTTATGAATCATATGGGATGTGACCCAGACAGAGCCTCATACAATATTATGGTGGATGCATATGGGAGAGCTGGCCTTCATGAAGGTATATAAATATGGTTCTGCTATCCTTCTGCCTGAGCAAATTAAATAACAGACTTCAATAGTATTGTATATGCTTTAATGCAAAATATGAAATGTACAGGACTGCAATCTTGGATGTCCTAAATTTGAAATGCAAAATTGAGAAAGGAGAAAAGGAAAAAGAAAGAAATAAATTTATGGGCAAGCCTTTAACATAATTCTCCATAAATACTGTCTCAGTAAAATAATCACATGGCCGAATATATTGGGATTCTTACTTGGTTTTCTGAAATTCGGTACACTTGTTGCTGATTTTCCTGCTTCCTTCATATTACATCAAGCAACAGGATGCAGTTATTTTGCCACTACTGCAGTGTAGCTTAGATTACTAGATGGAATTTAAATGATTTTTTATGACATTCTACAGTACTTGATGATTTTTGCATAAAATATCTGGCAGATGGATGATTCCAGTCTTTTATTTTTGAATTTTGGAACTTTCTTATTCTGAAATTCCAATGCTCGTGAGCAGGCTTCTTACGATTGGTTTTTTTATTTTTTTTATTTTTGTAAAAAAATTAATTGGTTCCTGCTTGCTTCTGCTTTAGATGCACAAGCCGTCTTTGAAGAGATGATCCGGTTTGGCATTAAACCAACTATGAAATCCTACATGCTACTCATATCAGCCTATGCAAGAAGTGGTAATGTTCAAAAATGCGAAGAAATTGTGCATGAAATGCAGGAATATGGACCGGAACCAGATACTTTCGTACTAAATAGCATGCTTAATTTGTACGGTCAGTTAGGCCAATTTGAGAAAATGGAACAAGTCCTAGAAGCCATGGAAAATGGGTTGTTTGAAGCTGATATTAGCACTTACAATATCCTGATCAATGCCTACGGAAGAGCTGGTTTTGTCAAGAAAATGGAAGACGTTTTTCTCTCACTGCCTGCCAAAAATATGAAACCAGATGTCGTAACTTGGACCTCCCGACTTGGTGCCTACTCAAGAAAGAAACTATACAAAAGATGCCTAGAAATCTTTGAGGAGATGATTGATAGTGGTTGTCATCCAGATGGAGGAACTGCCAAAGTGCTGCTTAATTCTTGTTCGAACGATAATCAGATTGAGCAAGTTAGTACTGTAATTAGAACAATGCACAAAGATGTGAGATCTGTGCTTTTGCCATAGTTATCTTCTCTTATTAGAACTTGTTTATATCTTTGTTCGGTCTTGGAATATTGGCTTTGTGTGGATACTTATGCCTTTGGCTTTTACCAAGGAACAATCATGATTCCGATAAATTGAGAAGCACTGATTGAAAAACTTCCCTGCAGACTCTGTCCAGAAGTAGAAAATTGCTCGCTAGAACAAAAGCTTGGAAGAGCCTTTGGAACAGCCAAAGCTTAGTTGTGGTCAATGTCAACCTCGCTTTCCTTAGAACAGCCACAACCTAAAGTAAAAACACATTTATGCGTGGGTTTGGCTTTGGACTGCCCTTCTTTTACTTAAACAAAAGATAACTTTAAAGTAAGTAATAACATATGTTGTCCCAAATTAGTAATAGAAACATTTCTTATCCATTGATAATTTTGAATTCGATTAATATCTCGTTCCTTTAATACATTTGAAAAACAAAGAATTGATTGGTTAGCAGTAGAATCATTTTGGATTTTTCTTTAATTTTTTGGTTATTGATTATATTTTATTTTTAAACTATTTTCAAATAGCACCCAAGTGGGTATCCAAATTCTCATATACCTCTAGAGTTTAAAACATTTCATCTTATATGAATCCGTGATATAACACTTGTCGAGTTTAATTTACCTTTTCGTATGATTAATGATTATTGTGTAAAACAAAATTTATCGAGTGCATATATTAAGATTCTTTTAAAAAAATGGTTAGATTGATATACGTTGCATTTTTTTTATTGGATTATACAGTTACAAATAAACTCAAGAAATTTGATTGGATTCAATGCCCTCACGAAGAAGAGACAGCTTTTAAAGGTTCTTCAACTACTGCATAAGTAACCAAAAAGGAGGTGAGATCTTGTCCACTCCGAAAGGATAAATCACTTCTATGCTTCTATCTTCCATACTGAAAACACCCATGTCGTGACCTCCATAGCAGTCATGTTCGTTGATTCGATCCCAATAATCATCAGTAAAGTATATTGAATTCTTCTTGCATCTTGCACTTAAATCCTCTGCGTTGATTGAAACTGATTGATTTCCGCCCAGAAACAGCACCTGATTGCCTAAGCTTTCTGCCTGAACCCATCTTTTGGCATCTGAATCCAATTTGTACACATAAAATTTCTGGGTCATATAGGGGCATATCAGGTCATCCTCTTCAATAAGTTCGTCTTCTGTACGAAGAACACCGCGCGGATCGACAAAGTTACCGATCCATCTCCCCACAAGCAATACACTACCTTGAGACTCCAGGATATAGAACTGATTCGTGTATTTATCTCTCAGTGGCTCTTTACTTTCTGGCATATCTTGAGGAAAAGGCAGCATAATCTCCACGTTTTTACTAGGGATAGAAGTGCTCAAATCCCAAACTTTAACTTCGTTTTTGCCTGATAACGTTAATATAGTAGAAGTTTTGTAGCAAGTTACGTCCCGGTAATAGTCTTGATTTTCTGATCCAAGATCACTCCAGCGAGAGTCTCCATTCCTGACAACAGCCAGTTTCCCACCTGCATACATGACTATAACTCCATAGTTGCTGCTGCTTATGGGATCAGAGCCGAATAACGCTGCTTTTGTAATCCAATCCTCAGGCACTGCGGAATCAATCTTGACGCGGGGAAAAGTTAGAACTGAAGGCAGATGAATTTGGACGTCAAAGAGTGGATTCCAGAGGACTAAATTCCTTTTCTTTTTCATTAAAAGAAGCCATCCCCCTCGACAAGATCCCAAAATATGGCTTTCATGCGGCATCGTCACTTTCATGAATGCTTGATCCTCCATACTAAACATACGGTCACCGGTTTCCATATAATCTTGATCACCAGGCAAGAAGAGAACTGGTAATTTGGGCAATGAAGCTCTCAAGAAAAGTTTGATTTCTGCCTTCGCTAAAGTGCGCCAAGAACGACAAACGGATTTGAAGCGGAGCTTGTCCGCGACATGGAGGCCATCAAAGATCTTTGCCAAAAGATCAAAGTGCAGATTAGACCAATCTGGATAAACCGCAATTCTTTTTTCCTTAAAGCAGGTGGAATATATCCGAACCATCTGCAAGAACTCTTGGAAGTATAGAGAGAATTGTTTAGGCGTGAGTAATAAAAAGTACGATGTTAGAGAGCAAAGTGTGTTGGTCTGAGGTTTTGGAAATTAAGGTTAGTTGTTCTTGCTAGAATAGGGTTTGTGGAGTAACCATTGTTAAATTTACTAGTTTTAAGGAATCCTCACCTAGTTCGTTTTGGATTAGGATTTGTGGTACTTCAATCCCAACTTCTTTGAAGAACTATTGAAATTAACGTCGCAGCGTGAATGAAAGTAATTCTTGATTTGAAGAAAGAGGTCAAATACCCACACGTTTTTAGTTTCCTCCATGTCCTAAAACTGAACATTCTATAACCAATGTCCATTACAAATACAAAAGTATGCCTTTCTATTTTTAATATACTCCATCCATTTATTTTAAAATATAAAGTATTTTTAAAATTTTTTACATAAATTAAGAAAAATAAAAGATATATTTTTTTATTCTTAACTAATTTAATTTATTATTTATCAACATAAAAATTAAGAAATTATATTTATATATGAAGATAAATTTAAAAATTAATCTTTAAAATTTATAAAATATCAAATATTTTGAGAAGATAAAACGAGTTAAAAAATCTATATTTTTAAATAAATAAAATATAATCAATAACTAAAATATTTACGAATCTAATAAAGGATTTTTGACTCGATAAAAGAGTCAACAACTTTTGTCAAAAAAATAACAATAATAAGATCATTAACAACTTGTTCATAATTATACATACTACTTTGGTTAAAAAATTTTAAAAAGAAAGAAACTATTGGAGTAGGCTCCCCCCCTTAAGTCGCCGAAATTCTACCTCTCATTTCTTAAATTAGGAATTAGACACTCGATTTTACAATTAACGGAATGAATTATTTCTCCAAAATCATATGATTAATATTGGGTTAACCTTACCAAATAATGAGAATGTTGGGTACTCAAGTGAAATATAAAAATCAAAGAAACTTATATGATTTAAGAACATTATTAATATTTATAATTTTTTAATTATATATAGTTTAAAAATAAAATATTTTTCACTTTTTTCTCTCTCTATTCCATATCTTCACTTTCTTTTCTCTCCCTACTATCATGAGGGCTGAACTCGCTTAAAATTAAAAAATTTTGTAAATTTTTTCAAGTTTTTATCTCAAAATTGAAGGAATCTGATGTGATTTTTTATCTAATTATATTGTGTAGCCCGATTTAATGCATTGCTCATTAATTATAATGAAATTATAGAGAGAATGAGAGAGAAGATGTTTGATAGACAGAAAAGAGTTGAAAATTATTAATTTTTTTAATGTATATAGTCAAACTAAAAAATATATATAAAAATAGCCTTTAAGAATAATCTCCAAGAGTTCCACCAACCCCTAATCCCCACTCTCATTTTAACTTTGAATTTAAAAAATTTAAATGTTAAATGTATGATAATTTCACTTATATATGATAATTTTTACGTAATATTTATGTTATTGTCCTTCAAACATTCTATAAAATTTCTAAATTTCGTACGGATACTTATTTCATTTATTTTTTAAATTTTAATTGATTGCAATTGGATTATATTTTAAATCCTAATATAAAAATTTTAAAAACTTAAAAATTTAAAAATAATAACTATTAATTATTGTTTTTGAAAATTTTAAAAATTATAAAAAAAAAGAAAAAAGGGGTGTTTTGTGAGTGGCGCCCTACTTGGTCGTATTCAACATTGGCAGCACGTCAAACTATTGGAATTTCAAAAAAACAAAAATAAAAAATAACGAAAGGTTAAATTGTCAATAATTGTTTTATATTAGTCAAAGTGTCGTGCGGTAAGTAATTCTCATAAAAATGAACCGATTTTCTCAACAAAAAAAAACTGATCTTTCTTTTTCTTGCATAAATTGAATAGGAATTATTATTAAAATAATGTCAAATACCTAACTTTTAATTGAGAGAATTAGGATCAAATTACGAATATATATTACAAGAAAGAGAACAATCACTACTCTAAAAAATTAATAAAACGTACATAATTTTAAAATTATTTTATTTTATTTTTTACCTTTTTGTTATGAGTCTTGCATTTCTCTCATAAATTTTGGGTGTAGACCCTAATAAAACTTTAAAAAATAAAAAAAAATCAGTTTACGTTACAATCCAAATGGAGTAATTAAAAATAAGAATTTGTAACTGAAAAATCACTGGGGCATTACATTTCCAAATAAAAATTACAGAGAAACATGAAACATCCGTAAACCCGAACGTGAAAGCATCAACACTCGCCAACCCACCAACTTCTGCTTATGGGAGTTGTTGACACATCGACCCACCAACTCACCTTTTATTTTATGGTAATGGCTTCAAAGTATAATATTTTTAAATTTTTGTTATTTTATTCACCCAAAAAATATTATACATAATTCTTTATTTTAGCATCCTAATGCCAAATTATGCATATGCCCTTAATGTTTTATGAATTATCGACAATAATACTTGTCTTATGGAAAATAGCTACCGTCATTAGATCTTTTACATTTTCCCATCATGATGGTAGAAAATTTTAGTTATCACAATGTATTTTTAATTATTTTTAATGTATTTAATATTTTAATCCTTTTTTAGTAAAAATAGAAAAATACTTCAATCATTTTCAAAAGAAAACTAATACTTAAATAAAATTGAATTTAAATTTTAATAGATACATGTAAAAATTATTTCAACTCAATTATTTTGTTGAAATATATTTTATATATATAAATTTAAAATATAAAATGCCCACAATAAAAAAATTAAAAAAAGATACAATCACTAGTTAGAGAATCTTGTACAAATGATTTTTTATGAAGCTAGCCATGAATAGAAGGTGCATGTGTTATTATACAAAATTCAGGGGGTCCATGTAATTTACCTGTTTTGAAAATCTTTCCATCAAACCCAAAAAGAAAAAAAAAAAGTTATAAAAAGAGCATTGGACTCCATATTAAGCTAGACTCTTCAGTACCTCGGCACTGAAGAGAGCAGTGACGGTGGGGGTGGTGGTTGCGGCGGCTGGGCTTGTCTTGTCTTGGTGTTGGTGATTAAACATGGCTTCAAAGTTGTTGTGGGCATCAAGGGCTGCTTCATACCTTAGGATCTCAGCGTTTCACAGAGGTTTTGCCACAGGTAATATATCGCCACCTAACATACCTTTACAAGACTTTGTTTTTGCGCTTTCTATTTAAAAATATGTATCTCATTGGTTATTGATATGGGGCTTGATCTGCGATTGTTTTGATAAAGATCTGATTTTTAATCAGTTCTGGCTCATTTCTTGTATTTAGATCGGTAGAAAAGAGATTCTTGGGTTTTAAGTATTGGGTTCTTCATGGCTTTCTTGTAGTTCAACATCTACGTGTATTTGTTTCTGTTTGTCATTGTGTGTTCTTCTCGTATTTCTCTAGAATCTTGCGATATGTTGTACTTTTTTTTCTCTTTTTTCTGCGTACAATGATCTTTTGGGCTTGTTTAAATGCTTGGTAAAGCAGAATGGTGCCAGTCTCTGAAGTGTACTATTAAGTGAATCAGAGATCAACCTAATTTTAGTTAATCTTTTATGCATATGGCCAGCGTTCAGTTTTCTCATTTGATGTCCTTGATAATGTTGATTGTTCTACCCAAGTTTGGCTGATAATATTTGGTCGATTATTACAGCTCATGGGATTTGAATCATCCATTCATGGCTTGTAAATATCATAGGTCTTAGGATTTCCATCTATTCAGCTTCTTTCCTTCTATATTGTTCAACCACTAAACCATCCTTCAATAACTCATTTCTTGTATTTAGATCGGTAGAAAAGAGATTCTTGGGTTTTAAGTATTGGGTTCTTCATGGCTTTCTTGTAGTTCAACATCTACGTGTATTTGTTTCTGTTTGTCATTGTGTGTTCTTCTCGTATTTCTCTAGAATCTTGCGATATGTTGTACTTTTTTTTCTCTTTTTTCTGCGTACAATGATCTTTTGGGCTTGTTTAAATGCTTGGTAAAGCAGAATGGTGCCAGTCTCTGAAGTGTACTATTAAGTGAATCAGAGATCAACCTAATTTTAGTTAATCTTTTATGCATATGGCCAGCGTTCAGTTTTCTCATTTGATGTCCTTGATAATGTTGATTGTTCTACCCAAGTTTGGCTGATAATATTTGGTCGATTATTACAGCTCATGGGATTTGAATCATCCATTCATGGCTTGTAAATATCATAGGTCTTAGGATTTCCATCTATTCAGCTTCTTTCCTTCTATATTGTTCAACCACTAAACCATCCTTCAATAACTCATTTCTTGTATTTAGATCGGTAGAAAAGAGATTCTTGGGTTTTAAGTATTGGGTTCTTCATGGCTTTCTTGTAGTTCAACATCTACGTGTATTTGTTTCTGTTTGTCATTGTGTGTTCTTCTCGTATTTCTCTAGAATCTTGCGATATGTTGTACTTTTTTTTCTCTTTTTTTCTGCGTACAATGATCTTTTTGGGCTTGTTTAAATGCTTGGTAAAGCAGAATGGTGCCAGTCTCTGAAGTGTACTATTAAGTGAATCAGAGATCAACCTAATTTTAGTTAATCTTTTATGCATATGGCCAGCGTTCAGTTTTCTCATTTGATGTCCTTGATAATGTTGATTGTTCTACCCAAGTTTGGCTGATAATATTTGGTCGATTATTACAGCTCATGGGATTTGAATCATCCATTCATGGCTTGTAAATATCATAGGTCTTAGGATTTCCTTCTATTCAGCTTCTTTCCTTCTATATTGTTCAACCACTAAACCATCCTTCAATAACTCTCGCAGCTATAACATACATTTTATTTGGCTGATAGGCAGATATTCTAATGGCTGGTTTTGGACATAATTGTTGTGATTGTGGTTGCAAAATGTTTGTATTGACAATTCTTGTAATCATCTAATATTTTTTCTTGTGCAAAAGAAGTAAAACTCTCTTGCATCCTGTTTCTATATGTACATGCATGAATTGATATCAAATATGCTGACTTACGTATTTGTCATTCTTGATAATTGGGGTTAGAAATTTTTCCAATATTACATCACATTACATTGTGGAAGGTAAGTTATATTCATCTCATTTCTTTCAGCTCATATGTACACTTGGATAGCTCTCTGTCCCTTTAGCTAGATGGTCAACACAAACCATGCAAAGTTTAAGATGAGGACATGAATTTGTAAACCTGAATCAGTATTAAGTTTGTTTATACAGCTGCAGATAATTTCAGTCTCCAAATATCTTGTTTTTATGTTCTGGAACAATGTCCATGTACATAGTGAACTTTGTGTTACGTGGAAATATGACATCAATCTAGGTAGCAAAGTAGAATCATATAAATTCCAAAGTTACACCAATAACAAGTGAATGAAAGTTTTAGCCATAATGGACTCTTATAATCAATTCCAGTTTCATCCTCCTCGGTACTTAATGTTTGGCACAACCTTCACTTTTCATGCTAATTCAGCTCTGAAATAGAAGGAAAGAGGGAAGGAAATAAGGTATGAGCATGTGATAAAATTGGTAGAAGGAGATCCATTTGTCATAATAGTTTCCAGCATTGCAGCGTGCTTATCCTTTTATTTCTTCAAGTCATATATGTTTATTGAGTTTACACTTTGATCTAGTAATTTTCAGGAGTATGATCGAGAAAGAACATTGAATTAATTTTAATTTTGAATACTAGGTTCATATTTTTATTTATAGCTAACTTTAGATCATTTTGCAGCTTGAGTTTCATCTATGTGTGTGCTAAGTTCTCTCAATTGTTCCTGATTAGTGGTTCATCATATTTTTCCCATTTTATACCTCTTCATCTTGATTCTGGATGTGGTCCTCTTTTATATGTTAACATTGTGACTCTGTGAGAGCATCACATTCTTATACTCCAGCTAAAGTTTGCATTGGTTGAAGTAGCAGATAATTTTTCCTTGATAACATATTTCTCCTTTTAAACCTTTCTGCAGTTATCAAGGATCTGAAGTATGCTGAATCACATGAATGGGTGAAAGTTGATGGTAACTCTGCTACAGTCGGCATTACAGACCATGCGCAAGATCATTTGGGTGATGTGGTGTATGTTGAATTACCTGAAGTGGGGGCCTCTGTAAAACAGGGGGAGAGTTTTGGTGCTGTTGAAAGTGTCAAAGCTACTAGTGATATCTATTCTCCGGTTTCCGGGAAAGTGGTTGATGTTAATAAAGAGCTTGATTCATCACCTGGCCTGGTAACTAGCCTGAAGCTTTATCTCCTGAGGTTTTATTCTGAATTATTTGTTTTACTTTGTTTGCAAATGTTACTGGTTCAATTTGATGAAACTCTTCTTTCATCTTTGTTTTCAACAACCATTTTATACATTGGTCCATCCTGCATTTGTGTGTTGTCTAGTTCATAATTCCACTTCCAAACAATGGCTTAAAAAATTTATAATCACAATGAGTAATATTTAGTAAATTGGTTGAAGGAAAGTAGAAAATTGTAGTACTTAGTAAATGTGTTGTGTCTAAATTGTATCTTGGGGGAATAATCTAGCATATAGCATTGGAATTGTTACAAAGGCTCTAGTAACTAAGAAGATCCCAAGTCCACTAGCATAGGTCTCCTGCTCTGTTTTCTCTTTACAAAGTTTGAGACCTCGAACTTATTACTTCTTCATTCTGCATTTATCAATATAATATTATTGTTTTCATAGGTTCATCTCGTTACTAGCATATTTGATTCACTCCCCTAAATTTCTATCTTTCTGATCATTTGGTGTTCAATGAAATATCATCTGCATTCAGATCAATGGTAGCCCCTATGAAAATGGGTGGATCATGAAGGTAGAGATAAGCAAAAAGGATGAACTCAACTCATTACTAGGCGCTGATCAATACTTGAAGTTTTGTGAAGAAGAAAAGCACTGAATCAATGCCAAAAAGTGCCATAAAAGATCAAAAGGCAATTTCTTGTGTTTCTCTTGATATTTTACATAAATCAATACATTACAATCTTTTGGTTCTTTATGCTTAAACATTCAGTTCTTTGATGTTGATTAGTAACCTAGGTCATGAATAATAGTTTTCTCCCATTACATTTTGCATTTAGTTGGCATTTGGTTATTTCCATGGCAGTCAAATTGATGTCTAAAATGTTCTGATAACATTTTCAGAAACCAGGTGTTATCTGTAGATTCTCTACTGCCACTAGTCTTCTTTGAAGAGAAATGGAAATTTCAAACACACAACTGTATTTAGATTAGATTTCTGTTTGAAAATTTGTCTTTTTTTCCTTTTGTCAAAATTAACTATTTATGAAATTTTTGTTTTGAGCATAAAAATGAAACCTAATCCAAATATATATTTCCAGAATAGGTTTTGATATAGGTTAAATTTTTCGGGAGCTAATGTACTTTCAGTAACCTAGGTTAATATATTGAATCAGTTGCTCTCATTTCAGTTTTCTGGTATTTCGTTATCCAGGAACATATTCTGTAGGGACTTGAAGAGGCGCTATAATGAATTGGGTTTCTTATCAATAGATTTTAGTCTATTATGAGCAGTAATACTCGGTTTTAAATTTTAGTTATGTAGGTTTTGTCCATCTCTTCGCGGTAGCACTTGCATAGTCTCTACAGTTTTAATTTTTATCATCAGTTTGAACAAAAATTGATCTTATGGTCAGATAAAATATGAAATTCGGAATTATTACTTAAAAATTAATTTTTTTCTTCCTCAAACCCACATGGTGTTCTGAAAAGTCCATTTCTATAATTTCCTAGAATTCTCTTTAAAATCCTCACTTCTCTCTAAAAATTTAGCGCTAAACGTTGAAGATCTGATATTTATATTCTGGTTGAACTACTACCAAAATGCACCATAGCCTTATAATGTAGATTTCATCAAGGTTGAAATAGGCGGAAAATCTGAAAGGTCTAAAGAAAATGTTGCTTGTAACATTTCCGTGGAATCCGCACGAAGCTGCCAAGTAAGATCCATAAAACTCCTTTGTTGGCTCCTTTGAAACAACCTATTGGTGTCTTAAGAGCCAGAATTTTAGTTCAAATACACAATCAAAATGTTAAAAGAACCTGCTTAATGTCCCAAAGCTATCGAAGATTGGGAGGTTTTACATGACAAAGAACAGTGTAAGGAAAGGTTCAAGACACCAGAGGACAGAGCAGGCCTGAGGCCTTAAAAGAAATAAAAAGTAGTCTTGTCCAAAGAAAATGAGTAGGGCGCCGTATAAAGGGTATTGCCGCTTGGTTCAAGTGCAATCTAACCTTGAGTCTTTTACTCTATATGTACTAAACATCAGTGTGAATGAGCTCAAGCAAAAGTCCAAATAAGACAGCAACCAAAAATTTTCATGGTAAAAGCAGAAGCGGCATAGTTCTGTTATCCAATTTCTAAGTCCAAGCAACAATGAAACACAGAACTGAAATATATGGATCTTTCACTTGTGGGAATATAAAATCAACATTTCTGGTCAAAAGCAAATAAGTTCTACGACTAAACCCTCCCAATAAACACCAAAGATTTCACAAGTCCATAGCCTCAAAAATTGAGCAGCATTTGATGATATCATCACTCACTGATCTCCGGGCAAAGATTTGATTATATCAGAATCACCTGCAGCAAGGAATCAAACCACGGTCAGTCAGCCCTCAAACCACTTGTAAGCAGATAAGACTGATAATTATAGGGTGATCTGGAGTTGGAGAGGAATAGTACCAGGGTCAACTATGCTAAGGCAGGATACCCGGAAATACTTTCCACAGGCTGTTCCTAGATCCACATTGTCTACAGTGGTACAGAAAGACAACAAAACACCATTAATTAGATGCAAGGAAATATTCAGACTCAATGACCATTATCAAACATCTTTTTCCATGAACATGTGCAAGCAAAAACAGAGTTACTACTTGATTGGAACATGGAAGTGCTAAAACATAAAGGTCATCAATTTGCAGCAACAGATTATCAAATATCAGGTAGTGTTTATTACAGGAACATGCCAAGATAATTGTGATTTCCCAAATTCTGTTTGTACTTGCAGTAATTTAAGTTATAAGTACACAGCCGAATCATATCAAGAAACAATAAAAGCAAAACCAAAAATCAAGCCCCCTGTCTAGGGCACAGTAACTTATTAGCCTCCGGGAATGATATACACACAGACCTAGTTATTAGCCAGCACAGGGCAGGAGCTGAAACTAGGAGAAAACATAATCCGAGCACATTACCCTCCAACCAAACTAACCCAGAATTCTAAATGGTTACATATAATGCAGAACAAACAAGACCGGTTAGATTTATTCTTCACACTTTACTAAATTTGTTGGAATTAAATGGCTTATTCTTCAACCTTTACTAAGTTTGTTAATAGCACACAAAACCTAAGGATCTAGTTTAATAGAATGCAAGAGCAAGTCCAAGTCATGCCTACACACAGAGTCGCAAAGGGATATATGAATTAACATCCATGCTGAGTAATTCAACGGGAAATAATTCAAGCTACTTATCTCAGTTAACTGGAAAATTCAGGCATGATACAAATTAAATTTTATAGCACAAACTCAGAACTGGTCATCCTTGTATTCGTCCACAAAACAGCATGCTTGTACATGTTTCATGACATCGCTTGGTAATTGCTAATAAATTATGTCAGGTTAAGATAAAAATGGCAATTAATTGAGGTAAAAAGGAACTGGAACTTACTTCCGTTATAATGGTGGACTCCAACCTTCGCAAGCATAGCATAGTATTCAATCTCAGACTTTCTCAATGGTGGGCAGTTGTTTGAAATCAAAATCAACTTCCCTGCAATTCCCCGTTTCAATATGTATACAAAACCCATTCAAATTTCCCTAACTTTTCTACAAATATGCAACTATTTTCAAATAAAAGCAGGACAAAGAGCGCAAAAATGAATAACAAATACCTTTAGAATTCCTCAGGGTCTTGAGCACGGTCTTGTAACCCAGTGTGTACTTTCCACTCTTCATCACCAAAGCCAACCTATTGTTGATGCTCTCATGGGTCTTCTTCTGCAATTTCCAATTTCCTCACCCATTAACAACGAAACTAAAAACTCAGCATTTGTGTAACAAGATATACATGTAAAGGGGAAGAAAGGTGGGCAACTAAAGGAGCCCCGAGCTTACGATCTTTTTTCCAGTGGAGGCCATGGCGTCGGCGGAGCTTGCGGTGGCGAACCTGCGACGTCCAAACAGAGTTGGGAGGAAGAGACCAGGCTAAGGTCTGAGCGGGAGGAGAGATACGAAGGGATATTAGGGTTTAGAAGGATGTATAGCAAGTGCGGCTCACGTAATTTTCTGTACAAAGATTTGGGCATTTGGGATTTGGCCCATTCATCGGAATTTGGACATTTGGACTTGGCCCATTCTTTTTGGTTACTATTATATACATTAATTTTTTATTATATATAGTGCGAAAAAATTTTATTATTTTATTTAAATTTCAAAGAATTTTTAAAATTTTCTAAAGTACTCAGACAGAAAATTTTAGATCTACAAACAACGACGAAGAATCTTAGCGAAAAAATGTTAGTTTATCAAAATACTTAACGTTTTATGTTGTTTTATATTAAAAAATTCAAAATTAGCCTTTTTAAGGCCGATTTTAAAGTCGGTCAGAGAAAAATAAATTTCGCCAATTGAGTGGCAGAATTCATCATCGACTTCCGCCACCAGTTGGCAGAATTCAGCCAAAAATTCTGCCATATTCTCGCAGAATTTTCGGTGGTTCCAACATCGGTACAATTCCCCCACGAATTTCTCCTAATTATAGCGAAATTCGTGGAGGAATTCTGCTAGAAAATGACAGAATTATTCAACATAATTCTTCCACCTTCTGGCAGAATTTTGGCCAAAATTCTGCAAATTTCTGGCAAATTATATCCAGAATTTTTCTACTATGTGACGAAATTTGAAGAGAATTTCTCTTCAAATAAAAAAAATTGATTTCTGCAATACAATTTAAATTATTTTTGTGTATATTTGTACTAATTAAGTTAATTATATTTTAATATTTTTATTATATTATAAGTATTTTGTTTACTTATTTATCTTATTTATTTATAATTTAATTTAATTACTATTTATTTATATCTATTTTAAATTAATAGCAATTTTCTTATGACGTAAGGTTTTGTGAACAATATACATAAATTTTCAGTATGAGTTGCATATTAACGACATTTGTTGAATATGTGTTGTAAATGGCAGATCCTTCTCGATGATGGCGCGATGCATCGCTTGATTTGGGATCAGTTGCTGATCGTAGCGGTTGATTGTACGGTTAACAGCCTATTACAGCGTCTGCCAGATAGCGAGCGGTGACGAGGCGCAGCACTAGTGATATCCTCGTGACTACTACGGATGTCACACGGGGCGTCGATTTCGCTCCTCATATGTCGTGGGTCCTGGGGATATACGCGTCTCCGATGACGTCGCTTGCTCCGGTCACACAGTGTTCTGATCCGGTGGGACCTGCGGCCAAGCAGAGGATGCAGGGCCATCATATTACTATCTGTCATCGGTCCCTATTGCACCATATAGACATCCGGAGGATGAGAACGAGGGTGCGGGCGCTGCGGAGGATGTGCATAACGCAGATGATCGTGCTACTGAAGCGGATTATGACATGGATGCGGGTAGCCCGTTGCCGACGCATTTATGGAGGAGGAGGAGGCATTTGATCAGGGCATTTCACACACGACCCCGACGACTTCTTCAGCAAGACCGCGGAGAGGTTTCTTACATCGTGTTGCAGCAGTGGTAGGCAGCCTAGCTCATTTGGTGTCCGGAGCTAGAGCTTCAGCCAGGAGAGATAGGTCAACTGGTCCAGTTCCGGTAAGTGTCAGCGCTTCGGCTCGCTCTCGAGTCAGTAGGGCAGCTGCAGAAGCATCACGAGTACCCCTAACCTCGAGTAGGGTTTTAGTCGACGATGAAGATCAACCCAGACCCACTATAGCAGGACAGGCGAGTGCTAACGAACGATGCACTCAGGCTGCCGGTCTGAGATGAACTTGCCGGAGCGGATCCACAAGAAGAGTGGCGGCTATTGGAACCATCACTTGTAGGTCCGCAAGATCCATCCCTCATCCCATCTTTTTTCGATCACATTGCCAGCCTCATATGCCGAGACGAGATATGTCCACTCGATTACGATTTTCAATATACGATTATGATTCGTTTATGCTATTTGAAACATACAGTGATGAAAATTTTCATGTTGTTGTGCAGGAGCGCCTGATGCTGACTGTCCATTCTCGACAGGGCTACGTCGATAAGTGGACGGTTCGGGATGGCGCTGTCAAGGCGATTGTAGTATGCAGCGGTCTCAAGTGATTGCAACAATACATTTTTGCGAGACCAAACAGTCCTCTAATATCTGTTTTTGTTGACAGGTGGCAACCCGATACTAACACATTCCATATGTCGTTCGGTAAGATGAGCATTACCCTTCACGATGTGGCACAGATACTTGCGATTCCCTTGACTGGTGCGATTCTCCGCCATGATATGAGTAAGGAGGATATTATAAAAGACTTATTGGTCACCCTCGACATATCGAACGCACACGTTCATAGCCAGTTAGATAATGGAGGAATGAGATTCAATGTCATGAAGGACTATATGGACGAAGGATCCCTTGACGTGTCGAACTATGCTCCGGGGCACTTAAAGTATCTGATCGGCATCACACTTTTCATCGACAAGGGTAAGGATCGGATGCCTTATCAGTACTTGTTGTTCCTTAGCACTGTTGAGGAGATCCAGAACTTTGCCTGGGGAGCTACCTATCTTGCGTACCTATATCGCTAGGTTGGGAAGGCATCCAAGGTCTACTGCAGGTAAATTGGTGGGGCCACAGCACTACTTGAGGCATAGATATATCTATACTTTTCTTCATTTGCCCCGCAGTTGTCGCCAAATTGGAGTGAGTCACAGTCACACATTCTACCCTTCCAACGCCGGGACAGCGTCCCAAGAAAATTGGAGGACATGCGAACGGTGCACTTGTATTTGGATGATATGATTGCAGGACACAGCTCGGGGCACATGCCATTCCACCGTCAGCCTCCACACCAGAGTACCTGTCGTGGTTCTTGGCAATGACGCATCCCTACATTCAGAATCTGGATATGCTGCATTCGGGGGTGTCCCGGACCGGACCTGCACCAATCACCGACGCAGTGGTAAGAAATTCATTGAATATTTTTTTTAATACGACTTAGGTGTTGATTATTTTGCTTAAACGGTTTATTGCTACATTTTAGCAATAAGATATATTGCATCGTGTGTGTTGCGGCTGTTACAGATGTGCAGCAGATTACCCCGGAGCAGAGGGATGCCGCGCTGCAGAAGATACTACAGATATTGGCCGAACAGGAGCGTTGTTTGGGAAGGGCAGATAGTGCGGGACCGTGACTTGCTCGTAGGCTGTTTTGTATCCAGCCGACCATGCCTATTCATTTTTTTTTTTTTTGCTTGAATTCATCTTTTGTAATGTGTTAGTCATGAAACTACGTACGGATTGCATTGTGTGGCTTTTGTGAATAAATATAATTATTTACTTTGAAATACAAGACCTCGATCATTTATAACAATTGCATGTTTACAGTTAAACATTAAATTTCAATTACAAACGAAAAATGTAACAATAAAATATTTATGATGCTTAATGTAACGTACAATATAATTACAAAAGTCTAAAAAAATACAACAATACAACTAAATAAGTTATTACTACCAAAAAAATCAAACAAAATTTGGGAAAATTTGCACCAGTTTCGCCAAATTTAGCCGAAACTAGGGGCCAAGTTTAACCAGGTTCTGAAGAAACTGTTGGCCAGATTTCGCCAGAACCTGGCGCAACTCTCAGTATTGTTTTGCCAGAATTTGGCGAAACTCAGCAGAAAATTTTGCTAGGTTCTGGTAAAATTTTACCACAAATTTCGCCACAACTTGGCAAAATTAGCTACTGAGTTTTGCCATTTTGTGGCGCAACTATGTTGAGAGTTGGGCCACTCAGTGGCGAAACTAACACAGGATTTTCAAAAAATGTTACAAATACCAATTTAATTAGAATTTAGAGACTTTTTACCTCAAAATTGATAGAATCCTTCTATAAATCTTTGCTTATTGTCTTGTTGCGACTAAATTCGCCTATTTTTTTGAAAAATGTAATTTTTTTAAGGAAAGCTTGAGAGAGTATTAGGAGAGAGAGAGAGAGAGAGAGAGTTTACGAAAAATAAAAATTTTTCGTACTTCATATAGTCAAAAATATTGCATATAGAAATGACGTTCTTTTCTCTAAAGTGACCTCAAAAGCATAGTTAAGACTGTCAATTGATTCGGGCGGTCCAAACCCGGCTCATTTATCTGTGTCAAATCAAGTTCAGCCCATGCTTGGATTAGTGTTTAAACTAGTTTACATCCGCAGGGACTGATTGTTGATTCAATTAGTAATCACGTGGATGTAGTGACTTTGATAAAATTTTATATGTATATTGTAAGTTATGAATTAAAATAAAATTAAAAAAATATATTATTGAAAATATATTGAAATTATAAATTTAGTAGTAAAATTTAATATATTCTAAATTTAATATAATGTGTTGTTTAGATTTAAATATTGTGGTGATATGTAAAAATGGTTTAGAATATTAGATTTTAATTTTTCAAATGATAGCAGCAAGGGGGCATGTTGGAAATGCGTTTTTGATACACTAATGTACGAGAATGTATTACAATAATGTGTTTGTATGTATCCTATTCCTCTGTTGGAATTGAAATTTTTGAACTGCTGGATGTAAGTACATGTTATTATAATGCATTATCAAGGATAAGAATGCATTATCATAATACGTTCATAAGTGTACATCGCATTCTTCTATTAGATATTAAAGTTTTGAACTCTTGAAGTTAAGTCCGTGTTATCATAATGCATTCTGGCAATAAGAATATCTTATATTAATGCATTCATATGTGTACATCGCATTCATCTCTTGGATATTGAAGTTTTGAATTATTGATTTAATTATACATTGATTAAAAAATTTTAAAAATGGTAGCAAGTATTTTCAATAAAAATTAATAAATTAGCAATTTAATTTAAATAATTTCTAATTAGCTAAATAGAAAATAGAATCAAAATAGAATAAAAATTCTATTTCTATTCTATTTCATTTTAAAAATTAATAAATAAGTTTTGGCAATGCGGTGTAAGAATTTTGCGCATGATACTAATGTATCCTTGGGCCTAAAAAATACATTATAATAATGCACACTTATATCAGAGACTCAAAGCGTTCGCGACCCAAGAGAAGAATGCGATGTAAAATAAAGAACGCATGACGCTAATGCCAGGTAACGAACAGAACACATTATGGTAATGTGAACTTAGTTCAGAGGTTCAAAACATTCACGACACAAGAGAAGAATGCAATGTGAATGTATAACGGATTATTATCATGTGTTCTTACACTTCCAAGTAAAAAAAGTTGACCGCACATTACAAGAATGCGTTAACGACAACCAAAACTCTTACCATGTAAGAAACGGAACACATGATGATTATAATTATCATGAATGCTATATAATTATGTGCACTTAGTTCAGACATTCAAACATTCATGACACAAGAGAATAATGCGATGTAACTGTATAACACTTATGGTAATGCATTCTTATACTTCGAAAGTCAAAAAATTGACCTTGCACTATGATTATGCACACTTCATTCAGAGGTTTAAAACATTCACGACACAAGAGAAGAATACAATATACATATATAACGAATGCATTCTTATACTTGCAAAGTCAAAAAAAAAATTGAATTTTGGCATAGTTATTGCACTGAAGTTGACATATGTTTATATTATTTGGCAAATAGATGATTCGCAACTACACTTCAATTGAGTAAAATCTAGTAAAAGTAGAGAATTCTTCAAAAGTACACATGAATTACTATCTGCCCCACTCATTCACACCATAAGTTCAAACAAGGCAGGTGGATATTCCATTATAGACAACGAAAATATGGGTTTTTGGTCAAAATAAGAATAGTGAGAAGTTTCCAAAATCTTTATCTTTCCAATATAATTCCAAAGGGAAAGAATAAAAATCTAGATAGCCATAATCCATCGAAGATCTAAACTCACCTTTTCTCTTAAAGTAGAGAGGAGGACCTCCCATCCTTTGCCTTGTTTCTTCTGCAAAAAAGAATACAATGATTCAACCAAAGATCACTGACGAAGAGAATGAAGAGAAAAAAATCGAGAAAAAAGCAGCTGAATGAGAAGGAGCAAAAGGTTCGCGATTGTGGAATGGAAAGAAAGAGACAAAGAATTGGTGATGAGAAGTAAGGGAAAGGGAAGAGTTTTTTCTTCAGAAAGACAGACAACACAAACGAAAAAGGAGAGAATTCAAAAACTTCTCTGCATCCCTAGATAAAGAGAAGGGAGAGAAATGAGATTGGTAGAGTAGACATAGAGGGAAAAGATAGTGATAGGGAAGAAAAAAACAGGTGAGTTATTTAGAAATTTCTTATTTCAAAACATAAACGCATAACCATAATGCGTCTTTTAGAATAGCAAACGTGAAAGCATAATGGTAACACATTGAATGACAACCAAAACTCAGCTTTAGTATATCACTTAGATAAAAAAATAAAATTTTTTACTTTTTCATTTTATACATCACTTATTTTCCCACAAATAATTTATTTTTATAAATTTTAATACAATTTAAATTAAAAATCCTCAATCCAATCTCACCTTTAGAATTCAAAATGAAGTTTGGGTTGAACTAAGCTTCAAAATGAAGTTTGGGTTGAACTAGAGCTTAGTTGAGTTTGACCTATTTTAAATATGATCCATATATAATTAAATATTTTTATGCATATTATAATTTTATTATATATATATATAATAGCATAATTTTTATTTTTAATTAAGAAATATTTAAAATTCAAATACTAGTTAAAAAAATCTTAGATGTATAAAATCAACTATTCTTCAAAAAAAATCAAGAAAATTATTTTAATGTGAAAAAATAATTACCAAATATAGAATGTAAAAATTTTATGCCCGAAAAATAGAGGCATGCCCTATCCAAGCCCGTGCAAGCCGAACTCAAGTATTGCAGAACCTGATTCATTGAACCTAATTAACAATTCTAGACATATCATATATTATTACAAACAAAAGAAAAAAAAGCTCCAACCTATATGCCTTCGATATTAATGGATATAAACCAAAAAGAGAAAAAAATTACCGGTTGCTTATCATTAAATTACGATAGTTTAATTGTTGCTTTTTTTTAATTAAAGAAAAAAGAAAGAAGGCAAATATCATAATGTAAACAGAGTTTCGGGAACTAAAAATTTGAAGTTTTAAACTCAACTCATTTGAAACTCGAAATTTACATTTGAAATTGTACATTTAATTGTTTGAAATATTTAAAAATCATTTGAGTTTGATTCGTTTAATTTTACAAATCTAGTTCCAGAAACTTAATTAGCATTTGAACTCGAGTTATTTCAATTAACTCATGCTCATTCTCGAATTCAAGTTTATTTTTTAAATTTTTACCCCAAAAGTTCTATTAGAAAAATAACTAATAGAAAGAATTAAAGATAAATAAATATGAAATAAATAAAAATATATTTTATATAATAATTTTTATTTATTGTTTTATAATACTAATGAACAACTCGAACACTTTTGAAAGCTCACGTTTATTTAATTAGTGTTTGAATTTTCTTTGTATTCAAACTCAATTTCAATGGTTAAAAAAGGAGCAACTATCGAATATTAGATAAAATTTAGTTTTGAGATTTTTATTTTAAATTTTTTAAAATTTAAATTATTTTGATTACATTGTAAAAAATATTTTTAACACATTATGAAATCTTAAGAGTTCATTTGGATTGTATCTTTCTTAACTAAATATACAATTGTACCATACTTCTCATCTCACAAAAAATTCATTTTCACATAACCCAAGACAAAATCTCTCCAAATCAAACACAATCCAAATACACCCTAAGAGTTTATTTGGACAATATTTTGTTACGAAACTCAATGCAAATTCTTCACTTGAGTTATATTTATTCTCTCACAAACAATTCTCTTTTACGAAACTAAAGTAGAAAATATCAAATCAAAATAATATCTAATTTCACCTTAAATATCAAATTTTTATTTAACAGTATTATTAAATCAAAATTTGATAATTAAAAAATGTTAGTACCTATAAGAAAATCCTGTCTGCTCTATTGCCAAATTGAAAATCCACATACTCGTTTGCGCAAATTTAAAAAAAAAAAGGAAAAAGGAAAACCTCGTCAAATCCACAACCCTTTAAACCCTTCCAAAACCTCCATTCCAAAAGCAAGGAAAGAGACTGACAAAATCTGAGGTTCAACCCCTGTTCATCATCACGTTTGTTCAGAAACGAAATATGTCCCTCTTCAATTCTTTCTCTCCAATTCTTTCGTTTTCTGTAAGTCTTCTTTACTGCAAATTTTTTGTTTTATCTTCATAGATTAAAGTACCTAATTGTTCTTAACCTCTTTGTAGCACCTTTCACTTGTGGTTTTGATTTCTGGGTTTTTGGTTTAGGGAGTTAAAGAAAAGCATATTGGATATGGGTTTTGGAGAAGATATGAAGGCCATGATTCTAAAATGAGAATTGATTTGAAGATGAAGAAGAACTATAGACTGGTGTCAGTTAGAGCAGGGCCAAAGAAAATATATTATGGCAGAGAGTGCAAAGAGGGCTTATTGAAGGGAATCAATAAACTTGCGGATGCTGTTTCTGTTACGATAGGACCCAGAGGTATAATGGGGTCTGTCGCGTTTCTCTCTGTTCGAAGTTTTTATTTCCTGTTCTTGCAATTTTGTTCTGCTGTTTAAGTTGAACAGTTTGGTGTTTGGAACCGTATTTCTTGATTGTATTCTTACTTTATTGTAATAGAAGATAAAATGTTAGCAGATATTTATGTTGTTCAAACTCGCCATTTGGAGCTTGTTGATGATACAAATTACTGTGCTTTGAAAATAAAAAAATTAAAATTGATGTTTGAATTTTCTAACCATGTTTAAATTTTATAAAGGATATTTTCCTTTCCTCTTCCTGTTTCAGAATTAAATCTTGATTGCCTATACAGTTGGAATCTCTTCATATTTCTAGATCTAATTGGAGAAGGAAGGCTCCCTGATTTGGTACATTAATATTATTTAAGAAACTGAAGGAGTTCCATTTTTGAAGTTGATGTCTTGGTTATTAATATGATATTAACTAGAAATGAGTACTAAAAGTAGTTCAGCAGGTCTATGAGTATCCCGTTTGTAAAGGACTTATGGGAACTAGAATTACCATTCCTTCTCCTAAAACTAATTGCAAGATGCTTGATTCGGCTAAACTTTTATGTACACGGAACTGTTTAAAAGATTTAGTAGCTTTTATTTATTTTGGTCTGTGCCTTTAATGCTCAGATTGGGTAAAATGTTTCTGTTCACTAACAGGACGAAATGTTGTTGTTGCTGAAGCTGATGCAATTAAAATAATAAATGATGGCGTGACCATCGCCCGTTCTATAGAACTTTCTGATGCAGTTGAAAATGCTGGAGCAATGTTGATACAAGAGGTAGCGTCCAGTTGACAGGCATATCAGGAATTTGGTGCATTGTATTAATAATAACTTCATCTATGTATCTTCTTAATTTAGTTCATGGGAACTCTCAAACAATTTTATGTTTATTAATTTCACTGCAGGTAGCAACTAAGATGAATGATGTAGCTGGTGATGGTACAACAACGGCAATTATTTTAGCGCGAGAAATGATCAACTCTGGCTTGTCAGCTGCTTCTTTTGGGGCTAATCCTGTGTCTTTAAGGAAAGGGATGGAAAAGACTGTAAAAGAATTGGTTAAAATTCTGAAAAGAAATACTTATTCTATTAAAGGCAGTGATGACATTAAAGGTACTTTGTCCAGATTACCGAGTCTTCACTCATCTTAGAAAGCACCTTATAATACTTCCCTTTTTATTCCTCCAGCTGTTGCTTCAATATCTGCTGGAAATGATGAATATGTTGGCAACATTATTGCTGAAGCTATAGATAAGATAGGTCCCGATGGGCTGATCTCCATTGAATCTTCCCCGACATTTGAAACCTCTGTAACAGTTGAAGAAGGAATGAAGGTAATGGTATCATTTGAAGTATAAGTTGTATGTTAATTTGATAGTCACTATAGTTCAGTAGGGACTATACTTTATTTTAGTTAGTTTGAAATATCCAATCACCACGAAGATTTTAGTTTGAAATATCCTATAAAGCAGTTCAAGTAATATACATCCTGAAGTTTTGCCAAATGTTAATGGATAGGATATCAGGAATCTCACAAGAAATCTATATCCTGAAGTTTTGTCAAATGTTAATAGATAGAAGACCAGGAATTTCAGTTCCTGACAAATTGACAATGTATTGGCTTTGGCTGAGACTTGAGGGGAAATATTTTAAGATTTTTATTTTTTCTAATGCTTGTAAATAGGATCCAACATCTAGTATGATAAATCTCAGGAAGTTCACACTTTTTGTTTTATCACTGTATTTGGAAGAATTTATTGTTTATATTTATTGTTTATCTCCAAGCTAACTGCACTTTTGAACAACCTTACGACCTAAAGACTCTATGCTCCTCCTTTCCAAGTTAAAGTCCACACCTCTGATGTAAAGTGGAAGTTACGCCCGGTTATCAAGTGAAATATCTTAGCCATCTAGGAAGTTGCTTGGGACCTGGACCTGAAGAAATGAACCTCTGAATGGTTCAAAGTCCACAAAAGAAACCTGCTTGCACATGTTTCACATGGTTTCCACGTTATAATGTGAAAAATATTATACTCTACTTATAGTTTAAAATGGATAGCAGATTGGATCAGTTGGGTGTATTTGTTTCACTACCTACCTCAATATTTCATTTTTCTGATAGATCCAAGTATGGCATGCAACACTGCCCTTTATAACTCTGCAGCTATTTTGCTCTAGATACCTGTTTAAGTGTAGATTTTATTTATTCATTTTGTTTTTACGATTTTCTTGATTTCTATTCAGGCATTCTTTTCCTACAGATTGACAAGGGTTATATGTCTCCTCACTTTATTACAAATTTGGATAAAAGTATAGTGGAGTATGAAAACGCGAGAATTATGGTAACAGACCAAAAGATATCAAGTGTCAATGAGATTGTGCCTATGCTGGAAAAGATCACCCAGTTGAGTGTCCCGCTGCTAATCATTGCCGAGGATATTTCGAAGCAGGTGCTGGAATTGCTAGTCAGGAATAAAATGCAAGGCATTTTTAATGTTGCCGTTGTAAAATGCCCAGGGTTTGGAGAAGGGAAGAAAGCACTGTTGCAAGATATTGCCCTCATGACTGGTGAATTTTCTGTATCTAATTCTCAAAGTAACATGTCTTCATCTATGATCCTGTGAGAAAGAGAAAATTTGTCACATGAATTATCTTTTAAATTTCAGAGATCACCCAATTGTGCGAACTTATGATGAATGTACAGATACTATTTAATTCTCCACGTGACAACCAAAAATACCATACCAGCTCCATCTAGTTATGCTAATATGCTGTGTCCATGTTTCAAGAGCAATTGAATTAGCAAATTTGATTACCAGCTTTTGCGGACCTGCAACATACAGTCAAAAGTTTATCAGCAAACTAATGCTTGAAGTGGCATTGTCCCGAAACAAAATCAGCATCAGGCTGAGGCTCACCTTTTCAAGAGCTTGTAGTGCTAGGATGAAAGTTGACCCTACTGTCTAGATTTCGCAATTGTCTCTGTTCAGTAGCTATTGCTAATGGTGAAGATTTTACATTCATGTAATAACAAGTTCGATACGCTTATGAGGGTGCAGTTCCTCAGTTATCATTGATTTATCTACTTCCTGAACTTGCATAAGGATTACCCTATAACATTTTCTTCAGGTGCTGATTTTCTCTCTGGGGATTTGGGTCTGGCTCTGGAAGGTGCAACCTCTGATCAGCTTGGAATTGTTCGAAAAGCGACCATAAGAAGCAATTCTACCACCATAGTTGCTGATCCATCCACCAAGGCTGAAATACAAGCAAGAATTATGCAGATAAAAAAGGACCTAGCAGAGACTGATAATAAAAATCTGTCAAAAAAACTCTCTGAAAGAATTGCAAAACTCTGTGGTGGTGTGGCTATAATTAAGGTTTGTACAATTTGAAAGTTCTTACTGAACATGCTATACGAACCAGTTCTCCTGCTTGGTTTACAATGCTTAATGTTGTTTCTTCTTGAACTGGGGAGGTTTGTCACATTATGTGGCCTGTAAATTGTGATCTAAATATATAAATATACTAAATTTGCTAGCTGTTTCTTACATTTACCTCTGGATAAAGATTGAGGTTCTCTCTGTTTAGCATTTAACCCAGAAGAGATTTGAACACTGAAGTAGCTAGTCTCTCAATTTTGTCCATCATGCTTGGGTTCCTCTTAGTGCCAATATCCTCAGCTTGTGAAATATTTCAATTATTGCTGTTTGAAGCTTGGTATTTAGGGTGTTTCCGTTAACCATCTGGCTTGTGCTGGCCTTGAGTGATGCTTTAGATCTTTGTACGCAAGAAAAGAAAAAAATTAAAACAAACTCCAGTATCTATCTTTTTCTTGTGTACTCATGGGACAATGTATATGGTTGTAATAGGACTTTCTTGTAAGGTGGTCTGCACCTGCATTGGTGCCTCATTTTTTATATCCCTTCTTCTCAAAAACAGAAAAAAACATTTATTATGGTGAAAATTTTATTAGTGGTTTTCACTGACTGAATAATTTTGTGGCCTAAGGTTGGAGCTCACACTGAGGTAGAACTTGAAGATCGCAAGCTGAGAATTGAGGATGCCAAAAGTGCGACTTTTGCTGCAATAAATGAAGGAATAGTACCTGGTGGTGGAGCTACACTTATACACCTCTCAGAAGAAGTACCCACAATTAAATGTTCTCTTCAAGATCCTGATGAGCAGCTTGGTGCTGACATTATTAAATCAGTATGACAAATTTTCTCCTCCATTTTATTGAATATTCTGTCTAATATTTGATTTTGCGTAGTTTCTAATGTGAATTTTACATTGATGAAATGAGGTACAGCTAATGGTATTTTGATTATCATATCATATGATTAGTGCATAACAGATGAATAGACTTGCTTGTTATGTGGGAAACTCTGATCTGTTGTCCCCTTAACCTCCTTTCGAATGCTTGTATGTAAGTTCTGAATATGGTTGGTTGATATTACTTAACTTGATGAGCGTTCGTAAATGAGAAGGACGACAAGATGTGTAATTCAGGTTGTTGAACACGTGATTACTTAACCACCCTCTCTTGCCCTCCTCACTAAACTGGGATTAGCAAATGAAAGAGCCTGACTTTAAACCTGGAATTGCCTAAAAGCTTGCTTTGGAGGTAACTTCTGAATACATTGGAACAAAACCAGAAAGTTGGGGAGCTACCAACTTAATTTTTGTCTTCCTATTCAGAGTAAATTCCTTTAGAGATTCAGTTAAATGTATTTTCTGAAGTTATTTTAAGAATTCATTTTACCAAGCATTTCTTTTTTGTTGTGGAAGTTGTGACCTATTGTTCATTAGACTCACATTTATGGATGCTCTGATGAAGCATATTTCTTTTGAACTACAATATGGTTTACAAATGTCATTGTGAATTTCAGGCACTCCTTGCACCGGCAAAAGCTATAGCTACTAATGCGGGTGTTGATGGCACTGTAGTAGTTGATAAAGTTAGAGAATCTGACTGGCCAATGGGATATAATGCATTGACTGGAAAGTATGAAAACCTTCTCGCTGCTGGTGTTGTTGATCCTTGTCAGGTATCAAGACATGCCCTTCAAAATGCCGTCTCAGTTGCTGGTTTGGTGCTGAGTACACAAGCCATGCTGGTTGAGAAAACAAAGAAGCCCAAGCCACTTGTTCCCCAGATTCCTGGTATATGTCCTTGAGGCAAAATAATATGGAAATGCTCGAGCTCTAAGTCCAATGAATGGGAAGATAACATGAATTCTCTGCTAGTGTTAAATATAAAATATCCCTTAAATCTTGTTGGTGGTTCTGCAACCCGGCTCGGGCTCGCTACTACTAATTGGAGAATTAGATTTTACTCTCATTTTCAGATTATTGACAAGGCGGTACACACTAGACATAGAAGAGAACATCGGTAGCCTCAGACTACCCGTAATTTGCCATGGAGACGCATGGAATTTCCTCAGGCTACCATACCATAGGGTTCTAAATAATCTGACTAGGAAATAACTCCACTTACCTCTCCTCATACATGGTTTAGTATATGAATGGTAAATCTCATTTTGTAATGTACATTAATAATGGATGATATTATTATTTTTCGATTGCATAACATCGACGTTCCAAAATAATCTCACGTACATCTTTATTCTTCTCATACATAGTTTAGTATATAAATAAGGAACCTCACGAGTTTTATTTTGTAATGTACATTAATAGTGGATTATATTATTATTTTTTGATTTCATAAATAAGAAGGGAAACAAGTTTCGAATTATGAATTTGATTAGAATTTTTAGTAAGGTACGGCAAGTCCTTTTAGTACAACTTTTCATTTTCTGTAAAATTAAGATTGACTTTGCCTGGAAAAAATTTAATAAGATGATTGCTTTGAGGACTTTAAGGAGTGCTGCTTAAGGCTTTGTTTGGTTTGTGCAGAGAAGGGAGGAGGGGAAGGGAAAGAGAAAGGAGAGTAACATCTTCTATTTTAGCTTTGTTCAGTCTTTGTGAAAGGAAGATAAATTATAAATACTTTTTTTTTTATTTGGTTAAAGTGAAAAATAAAAAATATTGTGATAATTTTATCATTTTATTCATTACATATATCTATTATTAAGGATTTGCTAATAATTCTAAGGAATTTTCACAAAATACTTCCTAGTTCTTCTACTTTTGGAATGGGTGGTTTTGATGATGTGAAGGGAGGACCTTCTCCGTCCACATTTACTTCTCCTACCTATTATCATCTAACTAAATAAGTACATTTCTTTAAATATTTCTTCATTTACTTTCCTTTCCGATTTACTTCCTCCTCCCCAAACAAACATAGTGTAAACTAGGATTAATTAAATCCTCATGCAACATCTATGTTTTAGATATAGAACTTAAAAGCGGTGTTAAATTAGGGTTTAAAATATTAATCCAATGTGTTTACTAGCAAGTCTTGGCTATGCAGTTTTGCTAAAAGTCTATTGTAATGATTGTTTGCTTAAACTATAGTATTTGAAGTCTAGCTAGCTTTTAGTGCGATTTGAGTTGATTGTATCTATGGTGTTTTAGGCATAGGAGCAATGAAATATACTACACGACGTTATGATCTATAGAAAGAATGGTCATATGAGGTTATGATTTTGATGATCTTTTGTCATTTTCTGTCACATTAGAATGACAAAAAGAAAGGAAAAAGATAAAATATATGATGGTGAGTTTTTTATCAAAAAAAAAAAAAGAAAGAAAAGAAAAGAAAAGTAGAAGTGGAAAAAATAAAGAAAACAATTTCTCATTGAGAGCAACTTTTTCCTGTTGCAAATTTGAACTTTCAAGCAAAATCAACCTTAACCGAGGATATGCTTTCAAATAATCATTACAATAATTAAGTATGATATTTCTCAGTTCATGTTGTCCCGCCAAGCAAGATTGCAGACAGGGTCAATGACTTTTTAGTCTCGTAACATCTTATATTGAGATAGAGCTTACAAACCAATATTTAAAACATTATTTCTAGACTTGTTTTTTTTTAATTTGTCAATTCCTTTAAGAAAAGATGGGAGGAGTACTACTTATCTAAGCAAAATTAGTTATTATTAATACCGATTCGATCCGAGCTCGCTTATTGATTCTTCTTTGTATCATAGTATCATAATTGTAAATTTCTCGAGTTATTAGAATCTGTAACTTCAATGAAATCGGAATAGTTCGGAATAGTTCCTTTCATTGGTATCTTATATTATTATATTTCTATTGGAATGAAAGAGACGACTTTCTTTATTTATCAATTCATTCAAGAAAAATAAGGAGAGAAAATATAGTTACACCAAAGGAATGATAATTAAAGTAAAAATTCATTACATGATAAGTTATATTTTGACTAATTGAATTACTATCTTAATTCGATCATATTTAAAAGATACATTTTTTAAATAGTTCTTCAAGAATATATGTTAATATGGATTAAGTAAAATATGGTACTTTAATTTTTTTATATTCTCTTATTTTTCATAAGATAATAAAATTTTACATTATTTGTAATAAACTTAAAATATTATATATAATACACTTAATTTGTATTAACATATGCCTCGAGAACACGCGTTAAAAAAAACCTTAGAAGACTAATTACATATTCATGATCATATCAAATTTTCTGATCCTTTGAGGAATGGTATATCCTCAATCACTTCAAATTTGTTACACTTGTATAGAAATCCTTTGCTATTTGTTTTTTGAGTGGCAGAAATAGTATAGAACTAATGATGATTGCTTAATGTCAAAGGTAAGTATGTCTTCCACAACTTGAATCAAAGCCTTTCACAATAAGCACAACAAAACGCTGCTGGCTTTGTCACACCCCAGTGAGCTGCATAAGACAATAGTACTCTTCTAAGCCCTAATTATAACATCTTATTTTAAGCAACAATCACCTTTTTGCTTTCCTTTTCTTCTTCACTTTCCTTTTGCACCAAGCTAGTTAAGCTTGTGACAGTTGGACCTTTGTAAGTTCAAATTCATTGGATTAGCCAAGAACTCGTACTTAAAAAAAAGAATAGAGTTTTAATTCAGCATATAACAATAATAACAACAACCAAACCTCAATCTCAAATATTAGAAAAAAATAGGAAGCTTTATTACTAACAAAATTTTCAAGAGAAATTGATAGAAGCAATATTTTTTCATTATTATTATTTATTTGGTAATTAATATTCGTTATGTCTCAAAATACCTGTAACTTTATGTCCTATAATACATGCTATATTTTGATTATTAATCTTTCAAAATTATTTGATACATTCTGTTCCAAAACACCTTTCCTCTAATAGTATTTAGTGGAGTGGTAATACTCCAATTTCAAAGACTAACCTTACCCTTTTTCAAGGAATTCATTCTTTCATATTTACTCCATTAATGACATGTAAAAGGTAGAATTATGTATTAAAAATAATAGGTCAGTACTTTCTTCTTGGGAATTATGCATTATCTTTTTTTCTTTTAAATGCAGATGTGATTAGGATATATACAGAACCCTCCATTAAAAAAAAAGTAAAAATGCATTTGAGAGTATACCACACTATAACTAACATCATTTGATAATTTGATTAGATAATTATCTCACTATGCAGAGAGAATCACCTTTAAAAAGTAATTATCAACATGATAATGATCACTTGTATTCTCATTCCATTAGATCACTTGTTGTATCCCTGCACTATATGACTTCATTTCTTTGGTACAATACATCAATTGTATCTTCAAACCATTTCCCATTAGGCAAACATGCAATCCATATTACAAAACTGCACTTGAAACCATTCAACATGGAGAAAGGCAAATAAAAATATCAAGCCAAGCTATTTTTTTTCTTTTAATCCTTTGTAGTATTACAATTAGGGCAAGTTGCTACACCAAAGAAGAAGAAGAAGAAGAAGAAATCAAGTATATTTTTCATGGTTTTGCTAGTCTATATTTGAAATTATTTAAACTTTTGTGGATGGAACAAAATAGAAACTATTATATATGTTCATAATTAACTGAATTTTACTTCAATAAGATTTTATAAATAAATATTTAATTTAACCTTTTTTTACTGCATATAATTTGACTTTATTAATACATTATACTAGTAGGATATTTAAGTCATTTCTTGTCAAACATAAAAAATGAATCATTATTCTATTCTAACTTTTTTTTCTAGACAATAGAATGAAAAGTTTCATTCTAAGTAAACGGGCATTTTAGGTAGAAAAGTATTTCATTTTTATTTCATTCCTATGTACCAAACATGGTATTATAATACTCTACTCCAGAAAAAAAAAAAAAAAAAAACGCAGTCTAGTCCTTGGTTAATAGGAACATATACTTTCTTGAATCATTTTCTGATTTCTTACCTCTCCTATGGTGATTATGGAGGACCAAATGTATAAGGCTATTTTAAGAAAGCAATTATGTGTTTCAATTTCTATAAAATAAGGAATGAATTACAACTACATTTGGGGGGAAGGGGGGAATAAATGAAAATTGCAATGTAAAACAAAAATGTACCTATGTAGATAAGGAGTTCAATCTTATTATTCTTGATGATTGACAGTGTAGTAATTGACAATTTTTTTTTGTTTTTCTTTCAAAGGAGAAAGAATTTATAAAAAATTTTAAAAATACTTTTCAAGTAATTGAGCCAAATGCTCAAAGTAGGAAAAATTTTTTTGGGAAAAATTCTTCATTTCTCGTGAAGTGATAATTCATTTATTCAAGACGTTCTGCTTATCGGATAAACATTTTAGATTCAACCTACTTTTATTTGACCTATTATTTACCATTCTCTAAATCGCTATTTGTAAGTCTATTTTAATTTATTCCTTTGAAACTTTATTTTTTCCAAAATCAAAGTAGATTTTAAAAGATTTTGAACTTCTAGATTCAAAATAACAAAGATTTTAAACCAAATGTTAATGATTTTTAAGTAAAATCTCACAAAGGATTTGAGAAGTTGAAAAAAAAAGGAGAGTTTTTGAAGTGTTCAAATGTAAAAATAACAAGAATTCAATAATTTGAAGAAAATTGAGAAGCCCTAAAATGTTCAAAAGTAAAAATTATAAGATTTAATAATTTAAAAAAATCAAAAGATTTTTAAATGCCGAAACATAAAAATAAAAGAGATTAAATTGTCTAATTTTTTTGAAAAGAAAAAAAAGAAAAATCCTCCCTCCAAAATTTAAAAATGCCTTGATCAAAGCTTTGGCAGATTGCAGAGATTAGCTCTCAAGATGTCTCGAAATTTATCACTACTTAAAAAGAAAAAAAATCTCAATTTTCACAATGCAAGACAAAAATTCTTAATTTTAAAATAGAGAATTATGGTGATAATTTGGTAAATTCAACAAAAACATATCTTATTAAGTAAAATGTCTAATTTCCAAATTTAAAAAAAAGTTAGACATCTCAAATTCTATCCATACTTACTCTATTAAAGAAAGATAATCTTCAAAAGTAACAAATGTTAATAAAAATCTCTTTTGGACCAAAAAGTAAAAAGAAATTTAGTTAAAAATACTCACCTATACTTTCACCCTATAAATCTTATACTTTAAGAATTTGTATCATTTTATAAATTATAATATTCAATATATGAAGTGTAAATTCCTTAGCAAATAACGCATGAATATTAGATTATCTAAATATTTTTTGAAAAAGTGAATTGATATTTTTGCTTCATTTTAGTATTTTTACTTCCCATTTATTTTTTTATAATAAAAAAGTTGTTAATATCCAAAAAAAACTTTAAAAATTTAACTCAAGTCTTATTAAAAAATAGCTATAAATATTATTTTTTATTTATTAAAAAAGTGCATAGTGTAAGAAACTAAAAAAGAATTATTCTAAATAAAAATTAAAAAATAATAAAAAGCAGCATGACGCAAAAATGACGACTATACTAAAAATAAAAAAAGACAGTCCGACAATAACGGATTCTTTTTTTCTTTTTCTTCTTACCCAAAGACGATACAGTGGACTAATAAGTAGGACTGTTAACTGGGCCGGGCTAGCCCGAGCTCGGCCCGGCTCGGCCCGTTTTTTGAGGGCTGAGCTTTTTTTTGGGCTAGGGCTGAGCCGGGCTAGAGCTTGAATTTTCGGCCCGTTTGTGAATCGGGCTTGGCTAAACTCGGCCCGTTATAAGCTCGGCCCGATCATATATCTAATAATAATTTATAATTATATATTATAATTTCTTGATATAATAGAAAATTTTTGTGTATAATACTATATTAATGTCATCATAACTATATAGATTAAAATTTTATGTGTTTTGATATAAATAAATTTGTTTATATTTCACTTTCAAAAAAATTTAGTGTGTAAAGTTTTCACTTCCAACACTTTAAAATTATATTTTAGAAAAGAAATATGGTTTAATAATTTTAATTCTTAGCAGATTTGGCAACAATATGCATGTTATTCAATCATAGAGTCTATTTATGAGATTGTAACTACTTATTGAGCTTATCATAATTCTAAGGATATTAAGTATTAACACAGTAAATGCGTAGGTATGAATATTATTACCTTTACTAACACGAGAAATATAAATCATAAGAAAGAAGAAGATAAGATCTTAGTATAGTCTTCCAATTAATTTTTACACTTATAATTTAGAATATTCCAAAGTAAATATTTAGTTTTATAAAATAATATATTCTACATATTCATTTTCGTAATTAATATATTTAACTAATTTCACAAAATATAATTTTTTTCACTTCTCAACATAAATTTAGAAAGAGAAGAGAAAAAATTATCAATTACTTAATAGTTAATACTTATATTATATAACTTATAAGGTGATTAGTAAAGTTATTAGTAAACTTTAGTATTAGCCCAATATCTTTTTAAAAAATCAATATATTATTAGGGCACATTAGAAGATTATTTTTTGTGTATTAATAACTTAATATGCATTCAAAATATTAAACTGCTTACTATACAACAAACTCAGTGGTGTATGCTACAAATTTGGTTGATTCTCTATACAGCAAACACAGTGGTGGTGTATTTTAGTGTTTTGGTGCCTAGTTTCATCGTTGGAAATTCACTGATTTCTGGAGTTATAGCCTATAGGATCATTCTTCTTACTTCATATTGAAGCACGACATACCAGATTATTAGATTTTAATGCATTATATATATCTGTTTAAATATCCATTTGAAGGGTTCTTGATTAATAAATTCTCAGACTCTGGTAGTTTGGTGCTCCACTTTTGTTGATTTGTCTTGGTTGGAATTTAATGTGGTTGAGATATTGCCACAATACTTTATTTTGCTATGGTAGTTTATTTTTGTTGATTTTTAAATAGACGTTTGCTTAGTTTCTAGAGATATTGTTTAATAATATATGTAAATTAGTTGAAAGTCATTGTTAGACAAGTATTAAGACATTAATTTGTGAAGGCAATCATAATTTGTAGTGAGAGGATAATTTGTGAGAATAATAAAAAATAAATATGTATATTTCGGGCTCAGCCCGAGCTCGGCCCGAACTCATAAGAGCCGAGCTCGGGCTCAATATGATGTTACTCGGGTTGAGCCTGAACTTAGGTCGGCTCGGCTCGTAGAGCCCAATTGACAGACCTACTAATAAGTAGTAGTAATAATAATAAATTAATTTTTAAGTTTTAATAAAAGATCGTGTATGCTCGCTAGTTTTTCCTCTCTCAGACAACGGAAGTGCAAAGAAAGCGAAAGAAAAATTAAAAATTTCCTAAAATAAAGAAACTCTCTCTCTAGTCTCTACTCTCTCAATTGAAATTCTTCTTGCTGTAAGCTCCAGTTTATTGCTCAGATCTGAAGCTTGAACTCGTGGAATCAAGAACCCATTTCAAGTTTCAATGTGTTCTACTTGAACTTCTCATTCAACGGTACTGTTTTCCCACCCTCTTCTTATATATGCATGTTGTTTGTATCGGTGAAAGTACATGTCTAGTGGCAAGTTTTCGTCTTAATTGAATTGAAGTGCTTATTTTTCTTGTTTCTCATTGAATTCTGTTTGGAAATTCTGCTGGAAGTCTGAATTCACTTGAGCATTATAGTTTTCTATGGGGTGTGCTAGTGTGTGTGGTTTTGGGTTTCTGGGTAATTGAGAAGCAGCCAATTTGTGACTTGAGGAGTTGGAAGGAAGAATTGATTGCTTGTTTGATGTTTCTGTCTTTTCTCTTTCGTGTTAGTATTTAAGTGATAATTTGAGGATACTGAACTGGGATGGCAAAGAAAGTGTTTCATGGGACTTGGACTTTGGAGTTTCTTCTGTAATTTACGGCTATTTGTGAAGTTCTCTAGTTCAATTGTTAACCTTTAAGTATTCATTTTAAAGCATTGATGGAAAAGGGAATCAAGATTTTCTGGTACGTTTTTATGGCACTAAGAGAGCCATTTTTATTGTGCAGTAAAAAGGTTTTACTGCGTCTAAAACCTTGCAGTTAGTTGCTTAAAATGGCAAAGTCAAGACATCATTTTGAGGAGGAAGATGTCTTGTCATCCTCGCCCACATCTATGAGGTCAAGGGAATGGGATGGTCCATCAAGGTGGAAAGAATACTTGGGTGACGATATAGGCTTGAAAACTGCTTCCAAGGGTTCGAATAATGGGGGCTCTGATGGTTCAAGTGGGTCAACAACCCACAAGGGGTTGAACATGCAGTGGGTTTATCAGCTCACACAAGTAGCTGAAGGGCTGATGGCCAAGATGTATAGGTTGAATCAGATTATGGATTACCCTGATGTTATTGGTCATGCATACTCTGAAGCATTTTGGAAGTCTGGTCTGTTTCCTCATCATCCAAAGATATGTATCTTGCTTGCGAAGAAGTTCCCTGAGCACCACAGCAGGCTGCAACTCGAGCGTGTAAGAGTTTGAATACTTTTCAGCTTCAACTAGTTAGGTTTTGTGGTTCATTAAGAAAAAGTTGGAGTATTTCTGTTATTAATGGGAGGACTCAATGTAGGTAGATAAGGTTGCGTTGGATGCTATGAATGATGCTGCTGAAGTTTACTTACAAAGCTTGGAACCGTGGATTCAGGTATCTAGTTGCTCCCTGATTTTCTTTCTTTTACTTATTTATGACATCCTTGAATATTGTTGCATAGTTCAATTTGAGTTAAGTTGATATTTGTGTCAATGATTCTCTTCTCGACTTGTTTCAGCTTGTAAAACATCTCTTTCACTGTTCAATGAACATGAGCACACATATCAGTAAATCCAGAAAAAAGTCCGTATTCTGTTTCTTTGTCACAAAGTTGTTTAAGAACATGAATATGGCATTTTCATTTTGTGTTTTGTTTTTTTTTTTGTGTTGGTTGGTGTAGGTGCATGTGAAGATATTTTCAGAAGTTCGCAATTTAAGTATGTAGGTCCAATAATTGATGAATATGGAGACATAAATGATAATGTTAGTCAAAGGGCTGATATTGATTGGGTCGAGGATTGCGTCAAGAATATGACATAGCTTTATGCTGCTTAGACTAAAGGAAGTTGCAAATTGCTGCTACACCAGATAGGTTCAGTGAAAAATAATGTTGAGGCAACAAATTTCACTTCAGTTGAACTAGCGTAGCAGAAAGCATTGTTAAAGATTAATTTTTGTCAAAACTCCACTGGGTAGTAGTAGAGATAAATGCATCTGAGGGAGGTGGCTAACAAAGTGTCCAGAGAAAATGAACTTTGTGATATGAGTTAGATGGTTAGCATGCTGTAGACTAATAAGCGCGCCTAAATGCGAACTGACATAGTTTATTACTGGTATGCTAACAGAATGTCAAGATTAGAAAATGAAACTGAATAGTGTTGTAAGAAGGCCGTCAATTCCTCTGTGACATTACAATTAGCATTCTAGACTGAAATAATAGTAATAATTTAAATTCCAGTTCGAGAGGGAGGATCTTTCTAGGACTTGCATGATAAAGTTCATTCAAATCAATGTTTGAGGTAACTTGGGCTTTGTAGGTCCAGTCTGCAAGATTCTTTTGTTACATGATAAAAGTGGAGAAATTTCATTCTTCTTCTAATCTTCTTCTAGAATGTTCTAGATAAATAGGTTGTGCGTTTGCAAAATAGTTCTTTTCATTCATGTTCATTGGAAGATACTCTCAACATTAATTAGCTTCCTTACTGGAAAAGGAGAAATTCCTGTTTCCGTTTCCATTTTTTTTCTTATGTTAAAAAATATTTGATCACGCATTTGATAGATATTCCTCCTGATATCTATTCAATTGAATCAGTTCACTGCTGAAAATGAACTTGTTTTCAAGTTTAATCTAATTTCTCTATTTATTGCATGATGGAAATGGGGAAATTCAAATTTTCTTTTAAATTTTCTTCTTATATGTGGTATAGTATAGGCAAGAAGTTCCTCTTACTCAACTGAAGTTGCTCATGATATAAATTAGCTCCCTTGTTTTTCTCAGGTGCTTCTTGACCTAATGGTATTTCGAGAACAAGCTTTGCGGCTCATCTTGGATCTAAGTAGCACAGTGATCACCTTGCTGGTGAGTCATTATTCAGTTTTTAGTCATCAAGTGATGTAGATCACTGAAAATGGCCTTTATATTTGAACTGAAAACTAGACAAGTTGAATCTTATTTTCTGTTTCTTAACTTCAGATACTTGCTATTACTATATATTTTCACATCTCTCTGGAAACTGTCACCTTCAAATTTGAAGAAAGAAAATGACTTAATGTGATTGTGGCAGAGAAGAAATTTTATTTCTTGATATCTTTACTGGTTTGGTGACTTCTGTTGCAGCCCCATCAGAACTCTGTGATATTGCATGGGTTTATGGACCTGTTTTGTTCCTTTGTACGTGTTAATCTCTTATCCGAGAAGGCAAGTCCTGCAACTCTCAACTTCATTATTTGTTTCTTTCAGCAGAATACTCTTCAGCTTAAGTTATTATTCTTTCTAGTCAAGGTGCTGATTAGTAATTTACTTATTCGTGCATAACACATGAATTTGATGATATTGACTTTTTCAAGCGTGCTATTTTTTAATCACAGATTCCAAGGAAAATGATGCTTCAAACCTACAACCTTCTACATGCAATGTCAAGGAATGACCGAGATTGTGATTTTTATCATCGGTAGGACCGTGAATAAACCAATTAATTTGTATAGTCTCTTGTCAATTATTTGAAAGTTCTCTTCTGATGGTGGATACATAATCTTAAACTTAATGCCTTTTTTCTTTCTTTATTCTATATGTACTTTTCCAACCTCTAGTTGATTAAAGAATTACTTATTGCAGATTGCAGATATAATGTAGCACAATTGGCATTATGACACAAATCTGCTATGTAATAAAAGTTTTTACTTAGAAGTAAATTCATTTGGTTCCTTCATGTCTTGAGGCTTGATTAGGAAACAAGAATACCATGTATAATCTGGGATTGGTCTAAGCTGCAAGTTGTCATTCTGGTGCCGGTATTTCCATATTGTTTTGAATAGCCAACATCTTGCAATTTTTCTCTTGCAAGCAAGTGTATAATTGAGACTTGAAGTAGGAAAAAAAAAAAAAAAAAGAAACAGAAGGGTCGTTCGTAGATTAGCACAAAGATATTGATCCAATCCAAGATGAGTAACCGAGAGGGAATGAAGGGATAGGAATAGGAATTATAGTACCATTGGAAGAAGGGGCACCTGTGGGAACATCTCTACTGATGAACCATTTCAATAGGATGGGTGCTGGCGTGCCACGAGGCACAACCATGAAAGTAAGATACTCTTGCATTTCAACTTTCATGGCTTGTGTCAGCAAACTCTTGGACATTACCAAGGTTGTCCCATCATAAATATTCAGGAACCTCCTTACTAATTCATGAAATTTTTTGGTGAGAAATGATGACAACTTTGGCTTAATGTTTTGGGCTCGTTTTTCAGGCTTTAGTAACTTGCTTAGCTTGTTTCACTGCCTGGCTATTGCATGATGTAATTTAGGAACTGTTTAGTTTGGGAGAATTTAATATTCATCAAAATAAGTGACTTTGGAATTTTCTGTAGGAAAAATATTTGCTTGTATTAGAATAGCATGAGCAAATTGCATGGGATGTGATTTTACATATTCTTATTCTTTATGCTATGGACATTAATCTTGTAAAGAGCAATGCAGAAACTAGGTCAAATGTGCATGAAGAAATTTTTTACTTCTGATATAGTGCTTTGTACTGAATGGCAGGTTGATTCAATTTGTAGATTCGTATGATCCGCCATTGAAGGGGTTACATGAAGACCTAAATTTTGTCAGCCCTCGAATTGGAGAGGTCACATTCATATGTCTGGACTTACTAACACGAATTCTGCAGCTATTTTCTTTTCATCCCTCTCCTCCAACTTCTTCTTTACCGAATAAACACAATTTTGCACCAGATTGTCTTTTATTCCATGGTTTTCCCTGGTCAAGTTCATGCAAATGCTATAGGTATGCAGTCTCAATGATGTTGGAAAGAATACAATTTTGCTTCCCAACATATGAGTTAAGCTTATGCCTTATCGACTAGACCAATGAGCCTCTAAATACACCCCCACCCCCAGCCTGCATTTAACTTACAGACATTCTATCACAACTTCCTGAAACTAAATGTTTGTGATAGTATTTTTCTGCTTCAGAACTATGACAGCAATTTACCAAATTCAAAAATGATTAAAAGTTTCTAAAATTTGGTATGCTTTGATCAAATAGTGTATTTCCTTTTCATGTTCAACCAACTTGCTCTCTTTTGCTATAATTTGATTTCTGTTTCACATTTGCTAGTTCCTCTGATAATTTTGACACTATAAATTTTCTCTTTTTGGTAGGTTATAGAGGCTATAGGTCCAATCATATTCTTATCTACGGATACAAGAAAGCTGCGAAATGAAGGTTTTCTAAGTCCGTTTCACCCTCGATATCCTGACATACTTACCAACTCTGCACATCCCATGGTAGTTACTAATTACTAGCTCTCTTATTCCAACACACTTACAGTGGTCTTTTGCTTAGTCTCTGCTTGTCCTTTTGCTATTTCTCAATTCTCTTTTGGTTGTTTAATTCTTCTTTCCTTCTCTGCAGAGAGCTCAGGACTTGGCAAATGTTACCGCTTATCGAGACTGGGTTTTATTTGATTATCTTGTTTGTCCTGACGAGCTTCTAAGAGTCACCAGCATTGACATTGCTCTGGTACAGTACAATATATTTTCTCTTTTCCTTTTCATTGATAATCCATGATCAGTTATAAGCTTTCTTCATGATTCATATGTGGTCATCCATTCATGATTCATACAACTTATGCCTTGTAGTTGGTACATAAGGTATGTTTAATTGACAGGAATACTGCTATGCACATTGTGCTTTGCCGTATTAATTTCTTATGTATGCATATGCATAAAATTTGAATTGATTCTGCATGTACTGAAAAATATGTTCAAACTTGTGGATGTTAACATATCTAATCACACTTCATTTACTAAGATACGAGGATGATGCAGCACCAATTCAGCTTAGGTAGCGGCTGATATTCTGTTGCTTTAAATAGGGAAGAATCGAAGGATTTGAGACACAAAAAGGCTTCCAATTTTGGAGTATAGAGAGAGAAAGAGAGCTACAATTCTTTAGGATTTATCGCCAAGAGTAAAGTTGCATAAATTTTAGGAACATAGTATAAGACAATAATTATTAAAGAACACCTCATTTAGTTTCATTCTTAAGTTCTGCAATCTCCTCAATGAAAACTATATCAGCCGTATATATAGCATACAAAAATTTGAAGCCAGGATTAAGCAAAAGGAAACCTTAAATTCTAAGAAACTTGCAAGCTGCAACATTTGGACCAAAAGAGGATGTGGTTTGGTTGAAGCTCACCTAAAATTAACGTAAATTAACGTATTGTGATGATTACTAAGTTCATCTTTGAATTTCCAAAATAACCAAGAAACTAAAATCTTGGGGACACATAAACATGCTACTATTACCAACAATAAATAATCATCATCAAAGCAACCGAAAAATGCTTAACTCCTATCTCATATTCAATCTGTCAAATTCTCTTAATCTTGTTGTTGAATTTATTAAATCCCACATTGGCTAAGCTTTGTCAAAAGTTGCTCCCTATAAGACAGGGTGGATGGTGTTAGGCCCAAGTCTGATTTTTCAACATTGTTTTAGAGACACCTAGTCCGATTCTGAGCCACCTGCAAATGTCCAGTCTTGTAAACTTCGAAATCTAGATCTCCAGACTGTGAGGATGAGTCTATTAAACCCCACATTTGCTAGATTCTGTGCCGAATTGCTCCGTATAAGATCTGGACAGTCTTCCTCTTAAGGTACCTTTTGGAGGTGTAGTTACACCCGGGTCCAATTTTCAATACTTGCCTTGTGTTCTATGTCGGAGGAAGTTCCTACATCAAAATGCAAGATTCTGCTATAATCGTATTAGAAAGTAAAGAAAGAGAATTGTCAAACTTGGAGAGAAGTTGACAAAAAGATTAAAGGAGTTGGAGAAGAGCTTTAAGGTGTGTAATAATGAATCTCATTTATTCTCAAGGAAAATGCTCATTTATTCCCTTGATCTTTAGCAATAATCCTGCTCTACTAATACATTTAGTGAGAAAAAGGAGAAGCAAAATATATTTGTGAGAATTCTGGGACGACTCATGTACTGTAGTAACAAGGGAATACAAAAAAGTTAGGATTGTTTTGTTAGGCTGACAAATGAGTTATTATGGTAGTTAAATCTTGTTTTGCTTCTATAGATTACAAATCCAAAGACAAGTAAAGGGGAATGATAGATTTCTAGAGCTAATAAATGTACTATGGTTTCTTAGAGCTTCTGTCTTGTACTGGTTAGGAAACGTTTCATTGGATACAATCTTGGCAAATTTTTGTGGCTTACCTTCACCCTTTTCCTTATGGTTATGGGTGTTCTACTTCAAGTGCTGACAACTTTCAGAAACTGAAGGGAGCATTTCACAATCTGATTTTTTTTTTTGACTTTAACTGTTTAGACATGAAAAAATCACATATGTAATCAGATGTCTGTTTCAAATATTGAGTAAATGATACATATATGATTACATTGAAAACATTAAATTTGCTGCTTTCAACTTTTTGCCATTTATACAGTGTCATCGTGCATGCTGAGAACAGTGATTTTCTTTATCAGTGATATTGTATGTTTTATGGTGCCTTCCAGGTTGTACTGAAGGAAAATTTGGTTATTACGTTGTATAGGGATGAGGTCAGTTCAGTACATGAATACTTAAACAATTGAAATGATACTTTTTATAATGCTAGTTCAGTACATCGATTACTTAGACAGTTGAAATCATACGTTTTATACGGTAATTCTTGTTTATTGTCATACTTCCAGTATATATTGTTGCATGAGGACTATCAGTTGTACGTTCTACCACGGATTCTGGAATCAAAGAAGATGGCTAAGTCTGGACGGACAAAACAAAAAGAGGCAGACCTGGAGTACAGTGTTGCAAAGCAAGTTGAGAGAATGTTAAGGTAAAAGCACGAAAAGTGTAACTCCTTTTTTTTCCTCTTCTTTTTTAACTCGAGTGCTGTAGAATGTGGTAAAAAGATGATTCGACAAAGATCCTACAAAGATCTATTAGTACATAAATGCATCTCTGGGTGTAAGAAGCTCTGGATGCAGTGCTAGTCATCAAGTTTTCCTGGAAAAATTGGTCTCTGTTGGACCTGGAGGGAATCTGATGAACTAATCTCCCATTTCTTGAGGTTGAAGCATTTTCTGGTTGTGGTTTCTTGCAAGTATTCCATAATTAGTTGTGCATCAAATGGCTTATAAAGATCAGTGCCCCGATTTCTAGCATGTTATGTAATAGTTTAAAGGCGAAGGCTACCTGATTTGGCATATCAAGAATGATTTTCTGCTGATATTTTGCTCAGCATCGGAGAATTTTTGGTGCTTACAGCACATAGCTCCCATGTCACATCAACACGCATGACCAATAGGGGAAAAGATGCTAAAGAAAAAGTTGTTGTGAAGTCATTATTTTTGAAGAGAAACTGATTCTCGCCACTCAGTAAGGCGTGAGCTTCATTAATGCAGCCTCCCTGATTTCCAGTTCAGTTTGTTCCCAAAAGCCATCTCTTCATGGGCATATAAAGTCCAAGAAAAATGTAACTGGGTAAATTAATAACAAGACTGAAGCACTAGCATAGTTTAAGAGCCAATAAATCTAGAAGAAAATAGAAAATATTATCAAAAATGATATGGAAAGATCCAAAACTGCTGCATTTGTGCTCTCGCTCTAATCAATCACCATAGCTTGCTTATTATTAATATTAGTATTTTATTTTCCGAATGGGAATTCAAGGCATATTGCAAATCCCAATAAGTAGTTGGGACAAAATTACATTAGTTTTTTTCATGGTTATGGTACCATAGCTGTTAAAATTCGGATCTGACTTGCTTCATAACCACAGTGAAGTGCATGAGCAAGCAATATCTTTCTGTGATGCCATTCACCACGACAGAAGGATATTCTTAAAGCAAGAGATCGGAAGAATGGTTCTTTTCTTCACAGATCAACCAAGTCTATTAGCTCCAAATATTCAGGTATTCAGTGTTTGCATATCGCTGTTGGCCTGTTCCTGTGTTCTGTGAAAAATTAGCCCTTCAAAATGCTAAAGTTGATAATAGTATGTAGAATTTACTATTTACGAACAAAAATTTCTTTTGCAACCTGGAGTTTTGGATGAGAAGTGGAAATCATGATTCTCTAGTCAAAACTAAACTAGAAAGTTACTTTTGGCTGGACTATTTACATATTTTTATGTTTTTGATTTTGTTTGATCTCTAAAACTTTTATACTTTTCCTGCATCTATTAAGATAGAGTTTTCTATCTACTGGATGCTTAATGGAGTTAACCTACTGTACTATATATTTTATAATGATTGGCTGAGAGAGCTCTGCTGCTACGTTTTTTTACCTTTGTGCCTCTAGCTGTGGGTCACTAGATGTATACTTGATTCTGCATCCTTTAACTCTCTGATATGGTGTCTATGTCTGCAGGTGAGCTTATTTTACTTGTTAATGTACATAAACACGCAAGTACCCTATGGATGTTTATGATAGAATAGGAACCATGGCTACAGGAAACTTTTGCATATCTGAACCTCTAGAAATTGTTAAGATGCCTCAAATAGCCTTTTATATTATATAAGCTTTGCCATGCAAAGAGAAATGCAACCAAATATATCTTATGCAATTAGCTTATGCTAGAATCGAGAAGTTCCAGTGGCAATTGTATTCTTGTTTTATTTTCATTAGTGTCATTTAATCATCATATTGCTTTCCAACATCCGTTGGTATCTGTAGATGGTCTTCTCTGCACTGGCCTTTGCTCAAAGTGAGGTACTCTGGTACTTCCAACATGCGGGAGTAACATCATCAAAATCAAAAGCTGGTCGGATGGTGCCTGTAGATATCGTAAGAAATCTTGTTTCTGCAGTATATTTGTTGTTAGCAGAATACTTCTCTAATTGCATCTCTCTTATACTACTTATAACGAGACTGAGAAAAAATGTTGAATGCAATTCGCTTGTGTTTCTTTTGTTTTGTAGGATCCAAATGATCCAACTATTGGGTTCTTGTTGGATGGAATGGATCACCTTTGTTGTCTAGTGCGCAAGTATATTGCAGGTTAGCTAGACTCTCTTTTGCAACCATGTATTGATGTGCAGCTTTTGTCTTGACATCCTACTTTCAGCTGATGTGCTGTGAAGTTAACAGTAATATATGAAACTAACAATCTTAGGCTTTTTATCATCAGTGTTGGTCACCTGACCCAACCAGAAAAGTTGAGAAGATTTCTGACAATCATGATCACATTGTACATGGGAAATGAAATCAGTTGAAAAGTCTATTGTATTTGTCATTATGATCCTGAGAAAATCATAATTGTACTAACACGTGAGAACTTGATGATAGAATCTCAGTCTTTTGCCATCGGTCAGGCTTTTCACCAATTTAACTATTAGTTAAACTATTCATGGAAAGTTGAATCAGTGACCTATTGTCCCTTCAACAGTCCTTTTTTGTTTCTTTCTTTTTTGTCCCTTTGACAGTTAGATGAATATATAGGAGTCAAAACAGTGAGATACTGCAGGAAAATGTAGTTAACTTTAACTATTGGTTTTGGAAACTCCATCTCAATTAAGATTTTCTTTGCTCAGTGCTTAGTCATTTTGCATTTCAGAGGGGATTCTAGAACTCCTTATATGGCCTTGACTAATATGTGCAGTTAAAGATTAGTGCTTTAACTAGTTTAGAAGTTTTCCATTCAGTTGCACATTTTACTTGAAAGAATCATCTCTTGCTATGTGCTTGACTTTTTTATTTGTTTGTTAAAAACTGAAGCTAGAAAATCTGATTTGGTTTCTTCAGCTATTAGAGGCTATGCCTTATCATACCTCTCATCCTGTGCTGGTAGAATCCGCTTTCTCCTGGGCACACCTGGGATGTTGGCTCTTGACCTGGATGCAACACTGAAAGGGCTTTTCCAGAAGATGGTTCAGCACCTCGAAAACATACCAAAGCCTCAGGGAGAAAATATATCTGCCATCACATGTGATTTATCTGTGAGCAACTTAAAAGCCGACTTGTACTTCAAGTGAATATTTTATATGTTTACTTTTTCATGCAGTAGAAATATGTAGAATGCGAATCTATATGAAATGGAAACATATGATAATGACCGAAGTATTTTGATATTTAAAATTTCCAAACAGCTAATGTCATATGTTATGTATTGAGGTGTTGCTTTAAAAGTAGGAACTGTGAATCGTCATTTTTCCTTTCTAAGTTGTAGATTCAACAGATTAACCCGCTCTATATTCCCAGTCTATGGCCAAAAGGGTGCTTTTAACTTTCGGCCAGTTGTTTTGTATAGCTGTGTCTTTGTGTGCATTTTTGAAAGCAGCATAGTTTAGTACTCCTGATTGACTAACCTGCTGTTTTGTAAAATGGATGAGTTCAGTTTAATTGGCGTGTACTTAGGAGAGAATTTGACAATACATTTGTGTCTGTGGGGGAGCGCAGATTGCAAAATTGATAATTTGGGAACACAAGTGGCACTCGCATGGATTACCAGTGCAAAAACATTAATTAACTTGAAAATAAGTGGCATTTCTCTGGGCTTTGCTGGGACTTATATTCCACTAACTGCAAATGAAGTTCATACTGAAGTGAAATAATCAGAATTCTCAGTTTTAAAAATTGGACATTAATTTGGAACAACCCAGAATAGAAATGAAGATACTCTTCGTCAAACAGAGGGAGCATAATGTATGCTTCATGTCTAAACTTTGGATTAATTGGCTATGCTATGCTTCGTTGCTCTTAGCATCTGTTGATTCTGTAAGCATCCTATCCATTTGGATGTTGTTTTCAGTCAATAATTTTCTTAGGGCAACGTATGTGGTGACAGAAATTGGCTTTTAGAGTACAGGCTTTCCAGCAGTAATTTATTTTTCATTTGTTTTTTTCCCCTTTTCCTTGATGTCATTGGTAAGATTGTCAGTGGTGTCACATTATTTATCCTTTTCAGTTCATAAGGGCGTTTGGTGTTTCAGGAGTTACGGAAGGATTGGTTGTCGATATTGATGATGGTTACTTCTGCTCGGTCATCTATAAACATTAGACATCTGGAAAAAGCTACAGTATCCACAGGAAAGGAAGGCTTGTTATCAGAAGGGAATGCTGCTTACAATTGGTCTAGGTAATTGATGTTGGAATGACCAAGAACAAGAAGTTCACTACTGTTCTTTTTTTTGCGACTACTTGCTCATCACCTCTCTATGTTCTTATTTTCTTTCAGTAGATACGGTTGATTATTTTGTTCTTCAGTGTCAAGTTTTCATCATAATGAATATAATGAAACTGGACTTTGCTTTTTGATGAGTGAAATGTTGAGATTTTGATTTGGTTAAAGAAAAAATTCTTTATATAACTTCTCTTTGTCTGGTGTATTCTTTATAAGTTTGAGGTCTATTTCCATTTGCTTCATTTTTAGCCCACTTAATTTGCTAATGGACAGTAAATTATTCCAAAGTTTTTGCTCTGCTGAGAAGTCTCCGCAAATGCGCTACTTAACAAGATCATGTTTTAGCTGGCCTCAACCTGGTCCTTGTGTTGTTCAGCAGTTAAATCCGACAAGCTAATGCCATTGTCATATTTCAACTTTATCTGGTTTTAATAATGAAATTGTAGTAATCATGAAAATGATGCATCTTCTCTTTCACTTTTAATTTCTCTTAAATATGTATTTAATTGGAAATTTCTGTGTCAAGGCAGATGTGTTGATGAGCTTGAATCTCAGTTATCAAAACATGGAAGTTTGAAGAAGCTATACTTTTATCACCAGCATCTTACTACTGTAAGTTATGGTTTGCTTGGCATGCTGTCCCCATTTGCTTCCATCAATAGCCTTTCTCTCTCATGTGTGTGCTTGTGCATGCTGGCAAGAAGTTAAATAAAATTATTACTGCTGAGAAATTTGGTTTAATCTATAAAACCATTTTAAATTCTCAATTGAAAGGGCAATGCAGGTTTTCAGGAACACTATGTTTGGGCCTGAAGGTCGTCCACAACATTGCTGTGCATGGCTTGGTGTTGCCAGCAGTTTTCCAGAATGTGCTTCTGCAATTCTTCCTGAAGAGGTATATATAGCCACTCAACAATGGTCAACTCTCATGTTGGTTCTTGTTTTTTGTTTTGTGCTCATTCAAGATATTATCAGTTAGGAGTGTTGCAAATTTTGAAGAGGTAGAAAATGTAATTTGGTGATACTTTTTTCATGATCTAATATTTGGATCAGTTAAGGCAGTTTAGTAGATTGAATATAATGTCAGCTATTTTATCTGGATCTAGCATTTTAGTTAACCTATGCTCATGACAGCTAACATTTGCGGTTTTCAAGTTTGCAGCTCTACTTTTTCTATGAAGAGATGTTTTAACTTGAATACTGATAGAACATGTGAAGTTATATTCTAAACAACTCTTTACTCCTGTATTTCTCTAGTCATGGCATGGCATGCCATGTTACTGACCAAAGTTCTTTTATTTAGATGCAAGAGTTTCCCTGTTAACAACATCATAAGATGAAAGTTCAGTTTTAAGATATTTTGGTTGAATACTTACCTTCCCCTGAATGGAACTCGTATTACCATATTGAGAGCTTCTTAACCGAATTCAACTGCATGCAATAGTAAGCGATTAGAAAGAACTCTGGCAAAAGACTAGGCATATCCTATTTTGGTTGAGATTCAAGAACACTTCAGTGACAGTCTATTTAGGTGTCTAGATGAATCTTATATTTGTGGCATGCCTAGGGCTTCTTTACATTGGCACTTCGTTTTATTCTCTTTCCTGTCTCACTGAGTATAAGACATTATTCCCTCCATCCCATAATATTACCTCCATTTGCACTTTTTATTTGTCCCATAATAGATGTCTTTAATGTGTTCAATGAGTAAAAAAGAACATATGAGTCTTTTTATTTTGTATTTTATAGATTTTAAGGGATCCTTTGTGGAAAGTGCAAATGGAGCTAATATCTTGAGACTGAGGGAGTAACAAAATTTCCATCTCGCTCTGATGCACTTAATGTTTTGTGATAGGGATTGCATTTTCCAATAAACTCCTTTATTTAACCCTTGCTAAGATACAAAAGCAGTTATTCATCACCATCAGTGCTTCTATCATGACATCCAGGGTAGGCTTTAAAAAATTTGTCATTAGTTTTGTGTACTAATTGAATTGTCTCTGCCTAAACACTTCATTTAGTCTGTGGCTCTTGCTTCTTTGCAACCTGTTTTGCAGTCAACAATATTTAAATACCAAAAGTGATTTATAAATTTATTTCATACAGGTAACAAAAATTGGTCGTGATGCAGTTCTTTATGTTGAGTCGCTTATTGAATCCATCATGGGAGGATTAGAAGGATTGATCAATATTCTTGATTCAGAAGGAGGGTTTGGTTCTCTTGAAATGCAGGTTATTACTCTCTCATGATATTGTTTTTTCTGGTGAATATGCTACTAGATAAATTACCAACATCCTTTGATGACACATACTTAGTTGCAAATTTCAGCTTCTTCCTGAGCAGGCAGCAAATCTCATGAATTTGACATCCAGACTTACAGCTCCTTCAGCAAAATCACCAAAACCTGTGTCTGGATTTCTTTTTCCTGGTTTTGAGAGCTATCCTGCTAACAGTGAATCTATCAAAATGTAAGGCATTATAATAGACAAATTTGATTCCGCTCATATAATTTTAAGACTCTTTCATTCCTTAATTGTGCAAAGTATTAGCTTCATTAGCTTTGTGTTGATGACAGGTTAGAAGCAGCAATGCAGAGGCTAACAAATCTTTGCTCTGTGTTGAACGACATGGAGCCTATTTGTGTTCTAAACCATGTCTTTGTTCTGAGGGAGGTATGACTTTGATATTGTTTGTCTGAAGTTGCTGATATAGTTTTCTCTGAATCTACAGTTGTGCAATGTTTTCATTAAATTTGTTATGCATCTTAGTTTTATTGCATCTACCTCCTCTCAGTCTCCGAAACCAAATGAATAAACAAATAAAAGACAAAAGAGAACACCCATACCTTTTAAAGGAAAAGAAGCAGAAGATAATTCCCTCTTTCCTGCCTTTTTGTCCTCTTGGTTGGCTTACAAAAATATCTCATCCTTTTCTAGTTTCCTGCTCGTCAATCATATATCATTTCATTGGTTCTATTTATCCGACACACCCTTCTCCTAAATCGTGCGCCCTTCCCGGACCACCTGTCTGCTGCGCCCCCCGCCCCCGCCAAAAAAAAAAAGGGAAAAAAAGGAAAAAGAGAAAATAAGAGAGGGAAGAAAGGAATTGACGAACTTAACAAGATCAGGAATCCCTGGTCAGAGAAAAAATGAAAAAGAAACAAGATCAGAAATCGGATAGAAAAGTTATGGAGCAGAAAAAGAAAGCCGTAAATATAAATTAGTGCTGACCAGACAATATATATGCTGAAGGGTTAGAATTGACATCATGAATTTGGAAGATATTACTTTTTAGATAAAAGAAGAGATTTTATTAGTGAAAAGAACAAGAAAAGGATGAAGCATCTGCAAGAAAGTAAACTAAACACTATGAATGCAGATACTAGTATCTCTTTACAAATGTTTCATGCAAATGTCTCCAAAAACATCTGATGCAACTGCAATCTTTTTCAAAACTCTTTGAAAGACATTAATAAAAAATAAATCATAAAGTTGTAGTGGCTCAAAGAAATTAAGATCAGAATGAAGATGTAAATATATGATCATAGAAAGATTCTAATGTATAAAACAGTACACAAGGGAGAAAAAGAAGAAGAAGAATCAGAGGATAGGAAAGTAGTTGACTCTGGAAATGAGTGAATATTAAGTGCAAGGAAGATTAATAGATCATGGGAGTACATTGAAGCAAATTTGGTTTCTTTCTTTGGTTAATTTCCTTAGTTTTTTGGGTCTCGTTCTTTAGTCTTTAATCAATTTACTTGTATTAGCAATTAGTCAAACAGATGCGAGTGCATAGTCAATTTGTTGTAATGAAAGTATGACGAGTACCATGTGCAGTGAGAGAGATAGCTAGGGGACAGGGCAAGGGTGGCAGGGAGTGAGAAAAGATAATGAAAGACCAACAAACTGAAACTTACTGATGGTTTTCTTACCATGTCCACAAAATAATTCTTGCTATGGGCTGAGAAAGTCTATCTATATGTTATTTTATGTTGTTGCTTGATATAAGTTTTCATTTTTCAAGCTAGTAGTTACATAGGTACAACCATTGCTTACCCCCCTACCTCTTTCACTCTATGAGCATACATGTTGGAGCCAAGGGAACTTCAGAAAACTGCAACTTATTTCTGCTTCAAAGTAAATTCAACGTTGTCTCAATTACAGAATTCCATATTTAAATTTTATACATTTAGTAGGATCCTACATTGGGAAATCTACATCTATTAAAAACAGGTAATTACAAGATTCAATTTGTTTGATTGTGGTTTGGTTATGGGCTAAGGATGCAGTGCTAGATGAAGATCTGTATCATATTATGTTTTTCTTGGTCTGTTAGTAGGTATGCCTTTCTGCAATCTGTTTTTCACTAAAAGTCCTGAAGTTGTGAATCATAGTATGTTTTTCTTGGTCTGTTAGTATTATGCCTTTCTGCAATCTGTTTTTCACTAAAAATCCTGTGATGCTATTTGCAGTATATGAGAGAATGTATCCTGGGGAATTTCAAAAGGAGACTGCTTGCTGTGCTGAAAACTGAAAATGATCTTCAGAGGCCATCTGTTCTAGAATCACTAATTCGTAGGCATACTGCAATAGTCCATTTGGCTGAGCAACACATCAGCATGGACCTCACACTGGGTATCCGAGAAATTTTACTTTCTGAAACATTTTCTGGTCCAGTTTCCTCATTACACTTGTTTGAGAAGCCTGCAGAACAGCATACAGGATCTGCTGCTGAAGCTGTTTGTAACTGGTATGTTGAGAACATTGTGAAGGATATATCTGGTGCCGGTATCCTCTTTGCACCATTACATAGATGCTTTAAAAGCTCAAGGCCTGTTGGGGGATATTTTGCCGAGTCAGTGACAGATCTTAGGGAATTGAAGGCCTTCACACGTATATTTGGTGGCTATGGAGTTGATCGATTGGACAAAATGATGAAAGAGCATACGGCGGCACTTCTAAATTATATTGACACCTCATTGCGTGCAAACCGTGAGAATCTGGAGGCTGTTGCTGGAAGTATGCATTCTGGTGATCGCATGGAGAGAGAAGTAAACATTAAGCAGATCATTGACATGGACACAATAATTGGTTTCTGTATTCAAGCAGGACAAGCAATTGCTTTTGATTGCCTTCTAGCAGAAGCTGCTGGTGTGGTGCTTGAAGAAGGTGCACCTTTAATACATTCATTACTCACTGGGATTGCCAAGCATTTGCCTGAAGAAATACCCGAGAAGAAGGAGATTAGGAGGATGAAAAGGGTAGCTAACACCATTAATGTATTAGATGCTCATGACTCTGAGTGGATCAGGTCAATTTTAGAAGAGGTTGGGGGTGCAAGTGCTGGTTCATGGACCTTATTGCCATATTTGTTTGCTACGTTTATGACATCTAATTTATGGAACACAACAGCTTTCAATGTTGACACTGGAGGGTTCAACAACAACATCCATTGCTTGGCCAGGTTTTCCAGTCTCCTCTTTGTCTGTCTTAATCTGAGAATATAACATATTTGCCAAAATTACGGAAGGGGACAACTGTTGCTTGATCATTTAGTCAATGTTGAAACATGCATGCATATCTCAGTCCCAATCCCATTTTGTCTGTCATGGTTGGACTATGAGTTGCAAAATTTCCACGATGACTTTGTAGCAACTCCTCTGAAAATGCATTTGACTTTTTTTCCCCTTTTTCACATGAAGTGGGTTACACATATTTCTCAATATTTTTTTAGTAACATTTTGATCAAGTGAATTCACACACTTAAAGAGAATTTATTGATCAGACATTTATTTTGGATGCGGAGTAAGTTTAATCAAGGTGTGTATGGAATATTTGCTTTATCTAGTACTGCTGAACAAATGAATGTTCCTGAGCTTCACTGCAGTTCTAGAGTTTCTTTAAATAAGATCTTGAAAACTATGTATTTAATTCTATCATATTCCTCTTTGTGCTGCTAAACAATTGTTTATAACATTGTTTGCACATTATATGTGCTTAGCTGACCTTTTATTTAATAATTTGTTAAATTACTGTAATGTCCTGTGCACACAATTCCATACAGAGTGGAAGGAAAGTATTGAAACATTAGTTCATTTCTGATTGCGTTGACATACTGCGCTTAGAAAATATATTCTTTTGGCAGGTGTATATGTGCAGTGATTGCAGGGAGTGAATTCGTTCGACTTGAAAGAGAGCATCATCAGGAACAGTCCTTTTCTAACGGTCATGTTGATCAGACATTGAGTTCTGAAATACAAAATCAAGTTTCAGCAGAGGCAAACATAAAAGCTACAATGCAGCTCTTTATCAAATTTTCTGCTGGAATTGTTCTGGATTCTTGGACCGAAAGCAACAGGTAAGTTAATTTCTTATCCTGCTATATTCATAAAAAACCTTAAAACTATCTCATTATTGTACTGAAGTGTTGCGATCTGAAATTTTTGGGGACCGCCAAATTAATGCCTGGAATAGTGTTGATGAAATCTGAGCTTGCCTAGATGGCTATAGTTAATTTAGACAACAGCCAATAGGAAGGTTTTGTCCTGTCCGGATCATATGTATCACTAAGCTCATCGAAGTGTCTTTCCAGCATCTTTTGGTAATTCCCAACCAATGAATTCATTGATTTGCCAGTCTCTCAGTGTCTAGATCATCCAGCACTCAGCAACCAGCAACAAAAGTGGCTGTGGTAGGGATTAGAAGAAACTGCAGCAATTTCGATGCAGTTAACAATAAGCGAATTATGTATTTTGTTATAGGGTTCTAAATGCGAAATTTCTGGTTTAAATTTTCCCATCGAAAATATAATAAAGGTCTGAAATTGGAAATAATATTCTATGAGTTGTCCTGATCAAGGATCACTTGGGAATTGGGGAATCACTTCAAGCACCGCTAGTCTACATGATTTTACTGCAAGCATCTGACTTCTAAGATTCTGAATATTCTTGTTTGAACTTTTCTGTGTGTAGGTCTGATCTAGTTGCAAAGCTGATCTTCCTAGACCAGTTTTGTGAGATATCACCATACGTACCAAGGAGCACCCTGGAGACTCATATTCCTTATGCCATACTTCGTTCGATATACAGCCAGTATTATGCAAATTCTCCTTCTACACCACTAGCATTGCTAAGCATATCGCCACGCCATTCTCCTGCTATATCGCTAGCACATGCATCTCCTGCAATGAGACCACGTGGTGAACTCAACTCCTCAGTCCATTGTGAATGATTCAGGGTACTACAAAGCATCAACCACCCCTACCCGAGAACAACTATATGATGCAGGGACTGGAAGCATAAGAAATATTGACAGCAAGCATCGGAATGTTAGACGATCAGGCCCATTGGATTACAGTTCTAGCCGAAAAGTGAAATACGCTGAAGGCTCGTCATCAGCAAGCACAGGTCCCAGTCCATTGCCAAGGTTCGCAGTGTCAAGATCTGGTCCCATATCATACAAATAGAATCTTGGAGATAAGAGAGCGGAGGAAGTTATGTATATTGCTCTTCCTCCCAATGATGAATCATTATTTTACTTACAATTTTAATTGCTGCTATAAATTAATCCAATTTTGGCAATATTTATATCCATATTTCTTTGTACCGATCTTTTTTCTTGCCCTTCCTTCCAAAATCGCAATGGCTGTCAACGGCAGAGTCGTGCATTATTTGAAAAAAATTTACGAGAATAGAATTTAGTTTTAAAGTTTGGTTTGGATTTTACTAAAAAAATTTCAAAATAATAATTCGGTATGGGAATCAAGAGATGTATCAAACAGAGTTGAATTAAAATTGAATTTTCTTTTAAAACTAATTTTATTCGAATATTAAGGGTGGTGCAATAAATAAATAAATAATTTAACATATAAGGGGTTGTGGAATAATTCAAGTATGATTCTATCTTAAAGACATTCGGTTTTCCAAGTGTCTTTTTTAAAGTGAACTGATGCACACCCCTAGTAAATGGAATCATGGGGTTGGTAGCATTGGGGGGAAAGATCAAAGAAGGTGAACGAACAGCTGCAAGCAAACGATGATGGTGTGCATGGTGGTGAGAAATTCAAAGAGATGCAAGTAGAACACCTCTTCCAAGTGGAGGGGAGGGGCGTTCACTTGAGAGAGAAAGAGAGAGAGAGAGATACTCGAACCATCTAAGACGATGTATGGGCTGGAAAAGAAGGGGTTAACTTCATAAGTTCAGTTTGGTTCCTGTTAAGGATATCAAGGAAAGTAGAGAATTTCTAGAACAAGGGAAACTAGAAACAACATCAGGCATGTGGAAACTACACGACTCCAAAATGCATATCGCTCCCCTTCTTTGATTAGATTTGGGCCATAGTAGTTGAAAACTGTTGCTACGAATAAGCACAGTCTTCGTATAGGCGTGTTTGAGTTTAATATGCTCAAATTTATTTAAATACAAACCTTTTTAGCCTGACGGTCAAAGCCTGCAGACTGACTCGTATAGATAGATTTGAACTTAATATGCTCAAATCTATTTAAACTATTTTTTTGACCCGTTCCTATTAGTCCATGAGTCGGAGCGAGCCAATATTTTTTCTTTTTAATTTTTATTTTTTTTTTAAAATGACATCAAAAAAATATTTTTTCTAAAACACAAAATAACGTCGTTTTGTAAAGCTCGCGGGCTGACTATTGAAGGCCGCATACTGAGATTTTTCAGTCAGCGAAAAAACGGACTAACCCGCTCCTCCCGTTTCAAGGACAGCTCGCGACGGGTAGAGCCGGACCGGAGCAGGCTGACCTGTTTTACACTACTACTACCAATTGGTATATTATTATACAATATATAAAATATACTGATAATGTAAGTAATATATCATTAGTAATGTTTAGTAATAATATATATTATAACGTAACTAGTATATTATTTTAGTATAAAATATAAATATCATTGACGGTATATTATTTTTCCAATCTAAGTATTTCGAACACTGTCAATTGGTAGCAATTGTTGTAACCACGGATCCCTTTTGATCAACTACTTACATGATTTTACCATTTTGGTTTACTTGTAGATAGTCTTGAAGCGAAGGCAAAAGATTTTATTCTTTTCAGTAGTCACATATATCATTAAGTAGTGCATGACTATAAGCAAAAGGCGGCGTCCAACCAAGTTTCCTTTTACGCAAATATATACATAATTCCTATGGGACAAGAAGTTCATTAGGTGATACAGAAGTCATTACGGACTTACTATAACTAAGCCTCCATCAAATGTCAACTGATTTCACTGGATTGATATTAATTCACTGGCACTCATCATCGCAGGTGATGCCTGTGAGGAAGATAACGAGATGGAGAAGAGGATTATGTTCTTATGTTTCAGAAATTTAAGATAGCAAGTATATTGATGAATGAAATGAAATGAGAACAAGTGAAATATAAAATGCAATGGGAAAACAGGAAGGAACCTCAAGGTTTCTTTTGTTCCGCGACGGACTTTGCATCTGATATTTGGGAGCCCCAGGCGCTGATGAGCCTCATAACGGTGACAACCAGAGAAACCTATCAAGATATAGAAGGTAACCATGAAGCTTATTTGTGCGTCTATAGCAGAGGGTCTGATTTCAGATACTTGAAAAAAGGTCATGCAATTACATATACTTCCATAGAACTGTAGAAGAGTTGGATGCTAAAGACATATCCTTTTATTCAAATGTGAGCATATCAAAGAAGCTCAAGTATGCCTTACCATAATAGACCCCATCAACCTCAAGTACATCAATCTGCAAAGTAATTGAATGATCTTTAGATAGTAAGTCCATACGACCCCATTCAACATGGAATAAACAGACTAATATTGAACAAAGCTTAGGAACCAGCAGGAAGTAAATTTGTGACTCATTCTCATGAAATAGCCTAGGAACTAGTTAGTACTTTCGACCTCTCCCTCATGTAAGAAGAGTTACATGCTTATATTTTTCATCAGGGATAGGATAGTGGTAGAAATTTTGAATCGAAACTGGACATAATACCAAAAAAATCCAGACACCTAGAAACAAAATTCCTGTGTTAACATAAACTGATTTTTATGGAAGCTGTACCGTGTAGGGCATCATTTATCAATACAGATTTGTGTCTTTTACTCAAAACTTCCAACTATATCATCTTACTTTTTTGCAGAGTTTCTTCAGTGATTAGGTCCAAAATCATCAAAGATCCTATCATGCATCTAAGAAAAGTAGTATTTCAACGAGTTATAATTCTGTGTGTGTGTGTAGCATTGGCAGGTTCCAGAAAACTACAGTTAGCTACTGTGTGTGTATCATTGGCAGGTTCCAGAAAACTACAGTTAGCTACTTCTACATTCCATGCTGTAATTCTTTCTTCAAATCTTCTGGAAAAACAGAACCAAGGTCTATTGGAGAACATACTAAATTAGTTAGTTATTCATGCCTCAACGAAGCTCACGATAAATTAAACAAATAGCATCAAGAGATGTTTTGAGTAGCATTACATTGCTAATTCACTATTTAAAATTTCCCACAAACTATAGTACTCAAAGGCTAAAGCTAGTCACAATCACCAATTTCAGCAGTTCCACTTGCTGGTAGCAATACCTTGTAGCCTAGTTGATTCCTACTGCAAACTATCCATTTGCACAAACAATGCAGCAAGTGTTAAACTGACAATCCAAAACTTTATGCTCAGTTCCTGCACATATGCAAGAAAAAACAGAATCACTCTTACAGGGACTTGAAGGCCGATTTCTTTGATACTGTCCATGAGGTCTTTCACCTTCTGTGGGTCATTCGCCCTTGTGCGCATGAGGGGCCTTCTAATTTTATCAAGGGGTATCTCCATAATCACTGGTCCTGCTGATTGAGGCACCCCAGGCGGTGAACCTGAAACCACAGAAGCACCACATGCTAAAAAAAGAGCAATAATCCTCCGGGAAATTGCGATGCTACGAAATTACAAATCTAATAAGCTTCTTGGATAATCACTACCCAAATACACATACAAAATTATGTATTTTCACAAGCAAACACAAGCCCACAATCTAGAGAAGAGGGGTAGGACATGCCATTAGAAGCAGAACGAGCAAATACTCTGATGTTGTTAGGGACTTGCAGAAGAAAATTTGCCATTTCTTTCTCTCTTCCCGCCTCAAGACACAAAGAACTGATTTTTCTCTGATTTTTTCTGAGTATTCTTTAGCCACAATACTTGGAGAGCAAATTGTCAGCACATCATTGCACCGAAAATGTCAATTATATCCTCAAGCTTAACCCCTTGCACAATAAGAAGCAAAGTACAGCGATGGTAATTCACAAAATAGACATGTTTCTTTTACTGGGATTCTTCAGCTATAGTTCATTTCAAGTACCTAAGCATCAAGCATGGCTGCTGCCATGAACTCTCTCACCCTATTACGGCAAGTTTCATTTTTCTTTGGAAATTCAATTAAGTTCCTGCTTAAGTACCAATACTGACCCTTTTATGCTTGCTTTCTTGAATTTAATTTGATTTCTTCAGTGGCCCTCTTACTGTGAGGGCTTTGGGCTTCATCAGGGCATCAAATTTCGCCCCGAAAGCCAGAAGCCTCCCTCTCTTTCATCTCCCTATTAACTTCGGCAGGTACTAACGCATTCATTACTAATAGAGTCATACGTTAGGCAGGTTGCTTGTATAGCGGCTAGTGTGAATGAGTCCCCTTTCTGTTCTTTTGGCAAATTTCATGAAATTTGCTTGTTTCTTGCATATTGTATTTGCTCTTGATATTGATAGGATTTATTGCAATTCACTTATTTGATCACAATGAATATACATGAAATTTGCTTGTTTCTTGCATATTGTATTTGCTCTTGTTATTGATAGGATTTATTGCAATTCACTTAGTTGATCGCAATGAATCTACGTTGAGAATGATAACTCTTGAAGTGTTTGGAGTCTTTAATTCATCGGAAAGTGCTGATAGTTTCAGAGAATTCTTTCCGAAAAGAAAACAAAGGGAAAAGGACAAAAAACTGCATTTGACTTGTGAAAAAGATTGTCATTAAAAAATTTGTCCATTGGAAGATTCAGCTCTTGTTATCTTGTATTAAATATACGGGAAAATGGCTACTTGTTTCACCAAAGTAGGATGATTTTTTGGTTCTTGTCACTAATATCAATTTTGACCTTATTTTTGTCTTCAAGTCGCGGTTGATGCTACTACGGCAGAAGTTAGCTAAAAAAGGCATTAGCTTCTCACATGCCTTTCAAGTAAAAAATGTCTGGACATCTCCATTTGTAGCTACGCGACCAAACTCACTAGATTCCTCCATTTTCAGCCCACGAAGGACAGAAGTTACTGCAATTGAATAGGAGGACGGGTCAGGTTGGCTATAGAAGGAGGTGTTTTAACATTTTTGCATCTAAATTTTAAGCATATGAGGAGCTCGTGCCTTTTTTCGGCTGAACTCCATCATGGGAGGTACTGAAGTGGCATTGATTGAGAATTGAATTTTGTTCAGTAGCAAGAAAAGTTAAAAATTGACATTAGTGGCATGAACCAAAAAAGCACCTTATTTTAGTTGGCATGAGGAGCCAATTTCCCTAAATATATTGTAAAGCTTAGTGGTTAAATTGGAGACTTCATATGCAGTGATGTGTGACATTGTTAACTTCTAGATGTAATTGGAAATGGAGATCCGGCACAGATGTGACTTGAAGAAAAGAATGGTATTCAACTTTCATTTGACTTGGACAATTCTGTTTCTCTGCTTTCTGCTTTATCTGTGTGATCACTGATTTTTCCTGCTTCATTGTTTTTTATCTTGAGGAACATTCTTATTTCCTCGAACCTTGCCCTCACCTTTTTTTTTTTGGTTTTCCTTCCTTCCATTTCACAGAACAATGTCATCTGTGAGGGCTGTAAATGATGAAGAGGCTTCCGCTAGAGCAGCTGCTGCAACTGCTGATACTGGAGCACTAACCATGTATGGTCCTTGTCAAGTTTGGTTTTGCTTGTCACTTGGTATATGTGGATAGTTCTGTACTCACCAACTGTGCATATATCCAACACAAGGTTATTTGCATAATCTCGTTTCCTTTTTCTTTGACGATGATAAATACAATGCTGCTAACATGTTTGAGTTAGATCTGTTTTATTGGCCTTGATCTTTTATAACCTCACTAGATTGGTTCCTTTTTGAGGTTAAAAGAGAGGGAAAAGACAAAAATAGTAAAGGAAAACCAACTTCCTGAGTCTTCTTGAGTCTTACATGTTTACACCAGCCAACATTGAAGGCAGAAAAAGCAGGTCAAGTCACCGAATGCATTCATATGTATCTAAGAATAAAATAAAATAAATCAAAGGAGTTAATGGATTATGCATGGTCTGATGAGTTTTCATGGAAACCTTCTTAGATTTTCTAATTTTTGCTTCCACTTGTGGTTGGATTCTTGCCATGGCAGTTTTGCCACTAGTGTATAGCTCTCAGATATGAGTGTCAGATAGGTGGCTTACCCATGCTGAACATGGATGATATCATCAAGGGTAGAAAGGATTTCCAAAAGTGGTTGGCTCTCAGTCAAAATTGGATGATTGGAATAAATTTTACATGCTTAAAAAGCTGTTAAACGAATACTTGATAGCATTCAATGGAATGCCTACTATGAAATCAGCTCTTTGGTTTCACTAACTGGCTCCATTTCTGTCACAAGATTGAAAGCTCTATCAGAACTGGTTGTAGGGGAATATGATCAATTTTCCAAGTTCTAAAAAGTTAAGGTTACTGGATCAGGTGCTGATTAATGGGATGGATAGGAGGAAAAAAATAAAAGGAAGAAAAGTTTAGACAGGGTGGAGAAGAAAAAGACTTGGGAGTTTTTTGGAAATTAGGAATAACAACAATTCTCATCATGAAGTAGAGATACAGAGATATTGCTGAGCATGCATGCTGTTGAAGGAAGAGGGATTTTAGGGAGCTGGAAACTTGAGGTTTATTCACAAACTGGCTAAGGCCTAGTTTGGTTGGGAGGAAAAGAGAGAGGAAAAGGGGAGGGGAAGAAAAAGAGGAAGTAAATGGGTATTTTACTTCGTTTGGTTGGAGGGGGAGAAGGGAGGGAACTAAATGTGGAAGGGGAGCTCTCCCCCTCCACATCAGCAAAATCAATCCGTCCAAGAGTGGATGGATTGGGATGTTTTTGGTCTGTAAAGACCATTATGCCCTTAGAAAACATTCCAAATTCCAGCATAGGATTATACCCACATAAGGCTTCTGGTTTGCTTCCCCTCCCCTTTCCCCTCCCCCTCTCCCTTGAGAACCAAACTAGGCCTAAAGCTTGTGGTTATGTTTCTTTGTTTGATGTGGATCGCTTGTGGTAGAGAAAGGAATAGGAGACTGTAGAGTGAAGTCAAAAGAGTAATTTGGATGATTGAAAGCTTTTGATTTATCTTATTATGGCCCTTTTTCCTCTTCAAGTGATAAATTAAGGGAAATAGGATTGGACTAAAACAATAAGATTTATTCATTTAGCAGGATCTTTTTAAGTGGTTATATCTAGTGAGAACTTTTCCTAATGCAATTTCTCTTCATTATATTTTTTTTCAAAAAAGAAAATTGATTGAAAAAGAAAATTGAATTTTTTACTTCTAAAATTTTAGTCCAGATATTTTGAAAAACAGAGAAAAGGTTCAGCAACATGACCAATATTAACCTAGACCGGTTTCTTGATTGATCTCAACTATATAGGGGCTACATTACACCTTGCTATTTCATGCCGTGCTACCATAGGCAGAGTAATGTCTGTGTGATTTTTGTCTTGCATTTTTATTGGAACATTGTAAAGACTGAAATATGTAAGCTTTCCTTTGCTGAGGTAATTTCCTCAGCTTGAATTTTTAAAAGTTCCTAGTTATTGCTATTATCAGTCACTTATTGTTGTTACTTCTTTCTGCTTCCTGCTCAGATTTGACAAAATTATTGCAAAGGAAATTCCTTCCTCCATTGTATATGAAGATGAAAAGGTTCTTGCATTTAGAGATATCAACCCACAAGCTCCTGTTCATGTTTTAATCATTCCGAAGTCAAGGGATGGTTTAACAGAGCTTGGCAAGGTAGCTTGTTCCTGCTGTTTCTTCTGTTTATGAAGTATGATTAGTTCTTTAGTATGTTTAAATGTCCATCAATATTATTATATAGTAAAGCACTAAAGGACACAGAAATGATACTACTATCATAATGAAAGAAAGAAAGGAAGGCAGTGATATTAAGACCGAAATGGGTCTATTAGGTGATGATTATTTCTCCTTGTCACCTTTGCTTGAACAAAAGATAAGTTTATGGTGAGGACATAACATGGGATAGTGGGCAATATTAGCACTCCACTTTTCGTGATTGACATTCCTCTTTATTATACTTTGTATTTTTGAACAATTTTACTCTTCTTTTACTGAAACTTCGCACTTCTTCATTTCACCAAAATATAAATTTTGCATTTGAACTAGTATATTAATTTTATATGATAGATATTTGCTGGAATAGGTCTTCTTCCAACTTGGCACTGCTTCTCTTATAATTTTTGACAAAATGGTTTGCTTGAATGTGATGAAGAAAAGGGGATAGGGTCTTATCAATAAGGTGAATTGATTTAAGCTACTGTGGAAAAGAAATAAAGAGCGTGAAATCTGCTGACATAAACTAGTCTTGAATTCCCCTTCTTCCTCTTAATCAAAATATTGCATATTGATGCATTAAATTCTTGCTTGCTTCGACTAAATTCCTAAAACCTAGTTAACATGAAGTGCATGATTGAGTGAATTTGGAATTGAATAAAATGTCCAAGAGCTGACATCGAAAGAAAAGATGACTGTTTGTCTAGCCAAAGGAACTTCATGCGAAGTAAATATTTGGAGAACTGAGGTATTAATCATTCTTCTATGTATAACTATTATTTGAGCACGAAAATCTAAGGTCATTCTGTCGGCAACAGTCATAATATTTGTGGAAATATTTATATAGATAACATTACACATGACTCCATTTTTAAAACTATAGTTTGACCGACAACTTTTTCTAAGGTTTCAGAATCTATGTTTAGAAATGCAATGCAAATACTGAAGAATAGCCTGTAACCTAGAACTCTTACCTGAAATAGCGAACTAATTAAACTTGTACAATCATGTGTGTGGGTGGGTGTGTGTGATTTGATTTACTGCGAGAAAAACTTACATGTAAATAAGAATGCCGAAGATGCTTTCAAGTTTAACACAAATAGTTTGCTTATACTTTTGTGATGTGCCGCCAATGCTTGGCAGGCTGAACAAAGACATGGGGAGATATTGGGTCATCTGCTTTATGTGGCCAAAATTGTTGCAGAGAAAGAAGGTGTTCTTGATGGTTTTCGTGTTGTTATCAACAGTGGACCAACTGCATGTAAGTCTACTATCTCCATATTTGTCCCTCCATAATTGTTCACCCATGTCTGTAAACGTATGTGTTAAGGCGTGTTTGAGAGAAAAATTCGTGTCTAGCTCAAAAGGAAGAAAAACAAGATTAAACACTGCTTTTCAATTTCACCAAGTTATAAGATATACTTTTTCTGATTTTATACTGGAAGCAAAGAACTTGATTTCTTCTCTCATTGCCAAATTGCTGAATTGCAGTTTCTCACTTGTTATGCAGGTCAATCTGTTTACCATCTGCACTTGCATGTACTCGGTGGAAGACAGATGAAATGGCCACCAGGTTAAGATCAAGTTCCTTTGCAAGTTTCTTCCTTTTTTCCCCCTTCTTATCCTTTTTCTCTAGTCTTGATCTTCTTTAAACTAGAATTTCCTGTCAAAAAAGCAGAAGAAAGACTGATGTGATTCTGGCATTGTTATTGTCTATGTAAACCGAGTCTGCTATTGCATTTTCTGGACAATTCCATTTGGTTGCCTGGGATAATCTTGTTAATCTGTAGTCTCAGAAGTTTGGGACTGTATAATTTTGCATATCCCGATTCTTACTTCCAAAGCAGTTTACTATAAATGCACAGATACTCTGGACAAGAGCCGTAAAATTTCCTCTTTCATACCCTTCTCGCCATCCACCACACTTACAGCATTTGTGTGGTTATGAACTTGGTACTTTAAAATAATTGGGATGCATTAAATGCTACTACAAGAATTATTAACACAACGAAATTAAACTTCATTTTTCAACATTCTTTCTCTCTCTCTCTCTCTCTCTCTCTCTCTCTCTCTCTCTCCATGTGGTTTGCAAAGGCGACCAGTGGATCATCTTGTGACTTTCACAGGTAAAAGTAAGGTAAGCTCATAATTTTTTCAAGCGCGAATTGATGATTCCTGTACAAAATCATAGAAGAAAATATGGCCTTACTTGGTTTTTCACGGAAGGCATTTTTCCTTTTTCTATGAAAATAAAAAAGACGTCGTGCGTCCCACCACGTAAGGGTGTGCAAAAATCAAACTAAAGCCAACCGAAGTTTTCATTTCTATTCGTATTTTTAATATTTTGATTCGATTTGATTCGTTTTTTAAAATTTATAAATATTTCAATTTGATTTTTAATTTTCGTGATCAAATAAAAAATCAAACAAAAAATTAAAATTAAAAAAATATATAAGCACATTCTTGTAATACGTTTTTGCATTATTTTTTTTAAAAAAATCATAAGAACGTATTACATGAATATCGTTTTTAAAAAAATTTAATTTAAATTTGAATCGAATTGAATTTTAAAAATTTTAATTTAAATTTGAATCAAATTGTACCGAACTAGTTTATTTCAGTTTAGCTTTAAAAAAATAAAAAGAATTGAATAGTTTTCAAAAAAATGAAAAAAATCGAATAGTTAAATCAAATCGGACTGAAAAATTAATTGCAAACTCCTACCATACGCACAGGCGAACCCAGACACTTTCGTTATGACGGGCCAAGCGACTGCTTCACCCAGTGCGCCGTGCAAGTTGCAGTGGCACCTTGGCGATTTTATAACCAGCACCGCCTTTTATTGTAAAAATGGCCTATTTGGGCCAATTTCAAAGTATTTTTCAAGTTAAAACAGTAAAATAATAAGTTAAGATTGATTATCGAACATGTTTTGGAGTATATACATTGGACAACATTTAAATTTGTTGAATTTAAATATAATTCAAGTGTTTTTAGAAAAAGAATGAAGAGTTTCGATAAGTAATAGTGAAATAATTTTGCATTTATTTGGTTTTGAACTCGGTACCTTGGCAGAAATCGAACTATAGCTCTAATACCAATTGCCTGGAAGAGCATGCCATCTGCAAACGATAAAAATCTCTTCTACTTCTAGCTAGAACTTCCCAGTTTTATCACTTGAATGGGTAGAAAAATGCTTTGAAACAGTGGGAAACCCTGGGAAGGTCTCATTTCATTTATTATGTAGCTGCTTGATGCTGAAATTGTCTTCTCATAACGACTGCTGCTAATGCAACTCGAATCCAATTGAATTGATTCCATTAAAGAATTGTGGTGCTAAAAACTTGTAAAAATCAGTAATTCCAAGATAAGAACTTCAACATTATACTGAGCTTATTGAAGGACAGAACATTTTGGCAAATGCTAATCCCAGCATTTAGCTGCCTTCAAACTTTTCCTCCTTTTTTTTTTTTTTTGTTTGGAGAAAAGTTTCATAAAACCTGCTCATAATATTTTCAGAAACATTCTTGGCCCAGAAAAGGTATAACAAGCACAGGCCAAAGTAATTCTTTCTGCAGATCAAGTTGCTAATTCCAACAGATTCTTGCTTAATACTTAACAGTAGTTGATACCGATTTTGAAATGGCGAAAGTAGCTAGATGGAGGCAAAGTACAACAAAATAGTCCTACCTCTATTTCCTGGACATGAGGAAAAGAAAAAACTACATTAGCAAAGATTATTTTGCCAACTCAATCGTTACAATAGGATGCGACAGGATGTACAACTCAATTGTTACAAATAAGATGTGAATTTAGCTTCTACAACAATTGAGATATCAGTACATAAAAGAACTCCAGACACTATGGAACTGTATAAGTGGCATGTCTCAGAAAGGCCGTTCTGTTGTATCATGAACTCAATAAGAGGCAGAAAATAAATGAATGAATGTATCGCTACATATTTTGCTGGCAGATTAATAACCTGATACCTGTAAGAATCGGCTTGTCTTGGCTAATGTACAGTAGTCACTATATCAATCATCTGTTACGTCTTCAATAGGCAATGTCAGAGAGTCATGTGAACTCCTGTCTGGTTTGAGCATAGACAAGAGCAGTCTGGTTCCATTAGTTCCCTTTTCACGAGTCGTTTATCACGATTTATCATCAGTTTAACAAGGGGTAGCTTTTGAGAGACTTGGCGCCAGGTTTCTTTGACTGTGCCATTTGGATCCTCATATTCGAAGTAATGTTTTACCTGGAAGACCAAATAATGTTGGGAGTCAACTACTATAATACTCCTCAAGGCTACCTTTTCCCAAGGAAGACAAACATTTCTACAATTTATCTCTCTTTTCTTTTCCAAACAAGTACTCAGTTGATCTCAAGCAGACACATACAGTCTTCATCAGAAACAAGAAATACAAATCATCAAGTTTATCTAATTTCACACAGTAGAAGTGCCAAAATTTCCAACTCAATGCTATATACAAAGTTCAAGAGTAAAACAATCCTGAGCTCCTTCATGTAGGCTTAGCATTATAATAAACCCTTGTGCAAAAGCTTGGTTTAGTCTAGATATGGTTACTCAGCAGCTTACTATAAAGAAAACCTAAATCTAATGCATTTTCATATTATTTATCCTCTTGAGCCCTCTAGCTTCTTTGGTCCTTACAGATTTCCAGATCTTCAGTTTCCAAAAGTATTAATGTAATGTACCATAACATATCTTGGGACCTATGGAAGAGAGGGTGGGGGATATCTCCAAGCTATATAATGATGAGATTAATCTATATTTCCTACATTTCACTCCTTAAAATTCCTAAGATACCTATTCAGGAATTTTACCAAGCAGTAATATTAGAAAACCACTTAAGACAAGCAGCAATCCTTAATACTTTGCACCTTTCTTCCACCACTACTTGCAACCAACAAATCAATATATGAACTATGGAGTAAAACATATTTGATAGCCTTCAATCATCCTAGAAAGCAAAACTAACCTCTAATGCTTTTCCAGACAATAACATCAATAATGACAGTGAAAGCTACAAGAATAAGGATATATAAAGCAAAATTAATGCATATAATATATGAAGATTGAAGGAAAATGAAAGTTTAGCATATTGGTATCGAACTCCTACATAGCTTCCCTTTCCAAACACAAGCAGAGACACAGAGATTCCATATTGATCGATACCTTTTTCAGCTCCTGCTGAAATTCCAAAATCCGCTCTACACTTACTCTCCTAAGCAATTTGACCAAGTATCCTGGCTTTATAGCTGAGTTTGTGTCCACAAATATTGCAATCTTCCTGTAGTCTATGATGTCTTCAAAAGGCAACTCAATATAATCGCTAACAACAACTGGGATACACGAACTCACAATAGCATCAAATAGTCGACAAGCAGAAGGTGTATCACCAGCGGGATGCAAACAGAACTTGGAACTATGCATCCCCTTTGTTGCCTCACGACGACTCTCCCTGGATTGTGCACCATGTTTTATAACCACATCTTCCTCATTCTCAAGCACTTGAAAAAGCATGTCACGGACTTTACCCCCCTAAAATTAAGCACAAAAAGCTCTAAGAAATTGATAATTCTGATAACAAAACGACAATACAAGAAAGCCATGCAATGCACAAGAAGTTATGGTTTCACTGCTAAAGAAGATCTTTTTATATTAACAAGACAGTTTTCTTTTGCTGGACAACAACTTTAACCATTCTTTCTTGTTAAGTATGTTAGATAAGAAAATAGAATCAGAATTGTCTCATATACAAGGACAACTAGCATGTCAAAACAGGCAATTGCATCTTGCAAGATCCAAATACTACTAAAATACCTCAGATGTAAATTAGTATCAAGTCTTAACTGACATAGAAAGAACTAAGCTATTAATACGTATTGCTATATCCCAAAGGAAATAAGACTCTTCTTCACCAAGTTACTACCATATAACTGAACAAGTTTGGACATGATGTTTTACATAACCTAAAGTATATACAAGTACTAAAATCCCTATCAAAAACTTAAACAACTATGCCTAAAGAATAGGTAATTTGATTTCAATACCTACTTGGAAATATTTGCAACCAGCAACTTCTATTGATGGCAAACGTGTTTCAAAAATCACGAAAGGGTCATTGCATTACCATGGTTGTGGTCTATATTCTCAGGTGGCATCTCCAGAAGAACGCTGTGCTGATTTATTTAATCCATGGAAACATCACACAAGAAATCACAAAGTGCTAGCAATTCAACTTTTTGGTCTCAAAATGCTAATAGGGCAAGGACAAGATGCATAGCATATATCCACTAGTTGATAAAATAACTCATACGGATTGCATACCTTCCCTTACTTCCCTTCATCATCGTCAAGTAGCACAGAGTTGCACACGTAAAAGGAGAAGTGATCTCATTTTCTTTATCTTAAGGTATTAACAATGTATGTCCTTATTGTTAATCTGAAGACCATAAGGATAAGAAATACCTTTTCAATCAAAAGTTAATAGACAGCATTTAAAGCCAATTCTTCCGCCCTCAATAACTGATGGTGGATGATAACACATGTCACTTGGGATAGAATGGTATTAGCAAGAACAAAAATTATGAGACCACAGCAGAGGAGTACTCTGAGCCTTTCAGCATGCTAATTCATTTAGAAATTAAATTCTGGGAATAGATGCTTAAATGTTGCACTAGCGAAAGGTATTTAACATAGCATCAATATAACAAACAACAAAAATCCAACTTGTATTAATAGGATTCAAAAGCCTTTGTTTCTCTTCTGTTACTAATCAGTCATAAACTGGATAAATAAATGACATCAGCGTGAAACATGATCAAGGCATTACCTCTTTTCGATATCGGTTTCCCATAAAGAATAGTAGTTTTTTACGATTCTTGACTCCAATATCACCCATATATGGGTTAATCCGATGTGAATATGGTAAGATCACATCTTTGACCAGTGATCCCTGATCATGAGTCAACCTCCCAAAATCAGAAACCAATAAAACCCCATTCTTCAGCCGATCAACCACCTTATACAATGCATTAGGGTCTTGACATATAAATACATGATCCCTGCCATTGTTCCTCTTCCAGTACACCTGCTCCTCCAACCACTCCATTAGAGACTCCTGCACCATCAATTAGTTGGTTATCAGTTTAGAACATATCACGCAAATATGTTCAGTATGAAGGAAATTTACAAACTGAAATTCTGTAAATGCAAATATAAATAAACTGCAATCAACAATTATATTATACATTAAAAAAAAAAACTCCTTACTGTCTAACCAGTATCAAGAATTAACCAGAATTCTAACCAAAGCAAAGCAAAGGCATAATAAAGCCATACAATGCCGATATAAAAGAATACAGCACATAACAGTACTCCGAGAAGAGTAAACGTAGAATACTAGTGGATATTAGGAAAGTCTTAGATGGCAAAAAAATTATCTTTTTGTAATGCAGAGTTTCCTGTATTTTTTTTCCTTAATATGATCCAATCTTTCTTATTTAGTCCATAAGTCCCGCCCTTTCCAATATTTTCACAAATGGAAAGCAACTGAAAATTGATCTCAGAAGGCGCGTTTAGTATCTTAAACATGGCATTGAAACAAAAGGTAACTGAGTAAATGCCCCATTTGGGGAACCTGATGACCTGAGAGAGCATGAAGGATGCAATTTGCAAATGAATTTCACATGAACAGAAATCTAGCTTTTCAAGAACAGCTATCGCACTCCAAAAACATGAATTGTCACAAGACAAACGCCAAAATAACACAACTTCTGCAGAAATATCCATAACTGATCAACTGAATTGCATAGAAAGAACTAACCTGCATTTCTTCATCGCTATACGTTGACACCTCCAAGCTGCCCGGGCGATTTATTTTAACTACAAGACTTAACGAAGAGAAGAAGGGCACATAAAATAGGTCGGCCTCCTCCGGATCATCAGCCCGAGTTACCACCGAGTCAACTCTCTCATCACTCGGCCGATTCAGGTCACGAAACAAGTGCCACTCAGCCGAATGCTGGTGTCCCGGGTACTTGAACAAAGCATCATCCTCCTTCTTATCCCTAGTCCCGCGTGCCTGCTCATACTTCTCTATAACTCCATAAGTAAACTTCCTGGGCAGATCATACATAAAAATCTTAACTTTACTCTGAGAATTATGAACATTCTCTCTGGAACTAAAGACCGATTTCGTGCTGCTATTCAAATTAGGGGTGAAGGGGCTGAGGAAGGTGTAGTAAAAGGCAAAGAAGGAGACGGAGAGGAGGAGGGCAAGGGTCAGGGTTGGCTTTAACATTGCTTTGCGAGGCATTTTGGGGATGAGTTTGGCGTTGATTACATCCGGTGAGAATGGAATTGGAGGAGAAGGATTTGAGGGTGATCTGAGTTTGGTTCTTGGATTCATGGGTGATGTATCATTGTTTTCTGTGTTTGTAGTTTCTTTCTATTGCTGCCGAGATTGAAGAACTGCTTGGTTACGTTTACAAGTCAGAGAACAAATTACAGAGCCGGGCAAATTCCGGCGGTGACAGCGGTGGAGGAGAGAGGTGGGGCTGAAGAGCAAAGAACAGGGGTGATGGAATTAATTACGTAAATAAGGCTTTTTTTCTTTTTCTATATGAGGGTAACACAAGGCATTTCGTAGTATGCACCGAGCTAAATGTGTGAGATTGAGAAGTTTTGTCTCGGAAATGATAACAGTAGATTTGCTAGACGACAAGAGAGGTGAGTTTCAAAAATAAAATTTAATTTTGAATTGGGTTGGATTTTTTTGCATGAAATGTATATAGTTTTTTAATATAAATAGTAAAAAATTAATTAATTTTTTTAATTTTTTTCGCTTCTCTCTTTTCTATGTAGACGTCGGTCATTTCTTAGTAGAACTTACTCACTATTAAAAATGTGCTATAGATATTAAATTTTTTATTTATAATATTCTTCATCAGGCATCTTGTGTAGCAACTCCCCAGCAGAATGGCTTAGTATAACGGAAACATCAACACATTCTTAATGTAACTAGAGCCTTAGGCTTAGATTGGACAGGGTTTTGTTTTAAAACCAAACATAAAATTTTAAGCGTGGGATCCAATTATTCTCTCACAAATAATTTATATTTTACGAAATCTAAGACTCAAATTTCAAAACCAAACTCTATTCAATCACACCCTTAAAGTTTCAATCTCATTTTCCCTTAATTTACTGGGTTTCTCTATCCAACATGTTGTGTATTGCTGTGTACCTTATCAATTTTCCTCCTACTCCAGTTCTTCATAATTCTAGTCCTTTTGAGTTTCTTTTTCATAAACCTCCTAAGTATTCACATTTGAAGGTTTTTGGTTGCTTATCTTTTGCTTGTATCCTGGAACACAATTGGGGAAAGTTTGATCATAAAGCTAGAAAATCAGTGTTCTTGGGTTACTCTACCAAAAGTAAATGTTATATTCTTTTGGATTTCCATACAAGGGGTATTTTTGTTTCTAGAAATGTTCAATTCTATGAACACATTTTTCCATTTTCTTCTGTTTTATCTGCTTCATCCTCTTCTTGTTTAACTTCCAATGATTCTTCTTTTTATATTCCTTCTTATACTCCTTCATCTTCTGATAGCAATGTAGAACAATATACTTCCTCTGTTGTGTTCACTGATACTCAATTACAATATTCTCACTATGTTGATCCTTCTTTTAACTCATTATTTGTTTTATCTCCAAGAAGATCAACTAGACAGAAACATCCACCTGCTTATTTGAAAGATTATGTTTGCAATGTTCTTCCTACTTCTCCTCATTCTTTGTCTGATGTTCTTACATATGAAAAGCTTGCACCACATTACAAAACTTTTACTTTGAATGTTACTATAGATGTTGAACATAAAAGCTATGCAGAAGCTGTTAAACATCAGGAATGGAGGAATGCTATGCAGACTGAAATAGAGGCTTTATAAGTCACCAAAACATGGAAGTTAGTCCCTTTACCCCCAAATAAACATGTGATAGCATGTAAATGGGTTTATAGAATCAAGAGGAAGTCTGATGGTTCCACTGAGAGATATAAAGCCAGATTAGTAGCCAAAGGGTATACATAGCAAGTTGGTATTGATTATTTAGAGATTTTTTCACCAGTTATTAAAATGACAACTGTGAAATTGGTTTTAGCTATAGTTGTTGCTAAAGGTTTACATTTGCATCAATTAGATGTGAATAATGCCTTTTTACACGGGGAACTGAATGAAGAACTGAATGAGTATACCACCTGGTTTCCAGTGTTCTGATAACAACATGGTATGTAAGTTGGAAAAGTCTTTGTGTGGTTTAAAACAGGCAAGTAGGCAATGTAATGCAAAGCTGGTTTCAGCCTTACTTTCTCTTGGTTTCAAGTAGTCTTACTATGATTACAGTTTATTTGTCAAGTCTGATGCTGCTCAGTTTACTACTGTTCTGGTTTATGTGGATGATTTGATCATTGCAAGTAATGACTTGAATACACTTCAAATAGTTAAAACTACACTGCATGATCAGTTCAAAATCAAAGATTTGGGAGAATTGAAATATTTTCTTGGTTTGGAAATTGCAAGAAGTCATACTAGTTTGAATTTGTCACAGAGAAAATATACCATTGATTTGCTTAAGGAAACATAATTTCTTGGTTGTAAAGCAGTAAGTACTCCTATGGATCCTAGTATCAAGTTGTCACATGCAAATTCTTCAGCTTTAGCAGACAATCGAAATTACAGAAGTATAGTTGAAAAATTTCTTTATCTTACACTCAGCAGACTTGATATTTCTTTTGTTACTCAACAATTAAGTCAATTTCTTGATGCACCAACATAGCAATATTTAAAGACAGTTCACATAGTGTTAAGATATTTGAAAGGCATTGTGGGTCAAGGTTTATTTTTTCCAGTAGCAAATGAACTGACTCTCAAGGCATTTACAGATTATGATTGGGCAAGTTGTAAGGATACAAGGCGTTCAATTACTGGATATTGTATTTTCTTGGGTAAATCTTTAGTTTCCTGGAAAAGGAAGAAGCATTCAAGAAGTTCAGCAGAGGCTGAATATCGTGCTATGGCAGTTACAGCCTATGAATTGCAATAGATTACATATTTGATGCACGATTTATGTATTCCATTATCTGGTCCAATTCCAATGTTTTGTGACAATCAAGCTGCACTTTATATAGTGAAAAATCATGTGTGCCATGAGTGCACCAAACACATTGAAATTGATTGTTATTTTGTTCGAGAGAAGTATCAAATGGGATTGATTAAGCCTCTTCATGTGTCTTCATCTTTGCAATTAGCAAATTTGTAAACTAAAGCTTTGTCTGCTCCTTCTTTTTATCAGTTGCTATCAGCTTATGGGGTTCAAAATGTTTACACCAAGTTCTACTTGAGGGGGGTGTTACAAATCAGGAATGCAAGTTAGCAGAGGAAGAAGAAGTTAGTAACAATCAACAGAGGTGCAGAGGTGAAGATAACAAAGTCAGCAAATGACAGCAAAGCAACAACAATGCTACAACTTGAATAATCCGGTTCAAGTTAGCTAGGAATAGTTAGCTTTAGTTAGAAGCAATAGTTCAACCCGATTCATTAAGTCGGTTTGCTTATTTATTGACTTGTATATAAACCCCATTTTCCTTCTTGTAATTCAATTGAATGAATGAACATTCCAGAAATACATTTCTTCAGGTGGCATCGATGGAGCAACCAAAGGGGAAGGAGATAAAGGGGAGAAGAGGAGAGAAGAAATGAGGATAGGAAGACCAGAAAATAATATATGAAAATAGTTTATAGGTAAATTTTAGGTAAAAAAGAATAAATTTTAGAAGTTTGAATGATAATTTAGTGAATTATATTAGAGATTCTATTTGCTGCTCAGCAGTGACAACAAATTCTGTCACAACAGAGTATCTATAGTGGACAAATTTGTTTCGTAGTTAAAAAGTTTCATTGAAAGACATTCTTCTTGTAGTGACAGTTTTGGAAATAATTAGGCCGATAATTATGCTAATTATCAACAAAAAATTCAAAGCCTGCATGCACATTGAAAATGCTTTTGTAAGTGTACCGCATAACATATAAAATGCAGTATCGATGTATTAAATTTTGAGAAAGTAAATGTTGAAAATATAGTATCAGAAGCTGGAGTTAACAATGCAGTTGGAGTGTAATTGATCATGCAAGGAAGGAAGCAGTGAAGTTACAAGACATGGAAGTAGTTCAGTTGTTTAGTTGACAACATTTAGGTGATATGACATTGACTTAGCAGACAGCTGTTTGCCAACAGGATAAATGAGTTGCCAGCTGGAACGATTTGAGAGTCGGTGCTGACATGGAGAAGATTTAGTTTGTTTTAGTTAGTTATTTTTATACAGCCTTTGGTTGTTGACTTTTTGTATAAAAAGCCATTCATGTACATTTTTCTGATTAATGAAAAGGAGTCCAGAATTTTCCACACTTGCATGTTTCTCTTTCTAAACATTGTGTTCTCTCTGTTTTTTGTTCTCTCTTTGTTCTGTTTTGACTTCATTCTGCAAATAGCATTGCAGATTCAATTTTATCATGGTATCAGAGCATTGTACTATGCTTCTTTTGTGCTGCGATTGTTCATCAATTGTTTGTGATTGACTCTGCATACGAATTATCAATTTTTTTAATTCATCTTCTTCGGTATCTCTATTAATTTTTACATACAGCAGCAAATGTAGAACCAGTACCAACCAATCCATTATATCTGAATCCAAATGATAGCTCTACTCAACCGTTGGTTCAACCGATTCTCACAGAGAAGAATTATCATTCCTGGAGCAGAGCTATGAGGATGGTGTTGATCTCAAAGAACAAGCTAGGTTTCATAGACGGTACAATTGAGCCACCGCAAAGAGGTACTAGAACTTTTACTCTCTGGCAGCAAGTTAACATTACGGTTCTTTTCTGGCTTGTGAATTCTATGAGTTCTTATATTGCACAAAGTGTAATGTGGCTTGACATGGATAAAGAGGTTTGGGAAGATTTATACAATCGATATTCTAGTGGAGATTCTTACCATTTGTCAGACCTAATTGAAGAACTTCATAATGTGAAACAAGGAAGCAAAACTGTTAATGAGTATTATGCACAACTTAAAATTCTTTGGGATGAATTAGTGTACTGAGGCCACTTCCTACCTGCAGTTGTGAACCTAGTTGCAAATGTGGAGCTATTAGGCAAATAAGGGATTACTATGATGAAGATATTGTAATTCGTTTTTTGAAAGGATTAAATGAGCATTTTAACAATGTTAAATCTCAAGTTCTGGTTATGGATCCCTTGCCTTTAATCAATCAAGTTTTTTCTATGGCCATCAAGCATGAAAGACAACTCAATTATACTGCAAATCAAGCACCAGAGATGCATGTTATGTTTGCAAAGCCTACTAATGCATTTGCAGATTAGCATACCCGTACTAGTATAACCACTGTTTCTAATGCATCAGTCGGGTAAAATTATCCAACATGCAGTCTAATGAAAGATTATTTTGCAAGGCTAATGCAGTTGTTGGAAGTAATAAGAGAAATTTTAGCCAAAGGAATTTGTTATGTACCTTTTATGGCAAAACTGGGCATACAATTGATAAGTGTTATAGGAAGCATGATTTTCCTCCAAATTTCAAGTTTAGGACAAGATATGTTGGTTATAATGTTGGAAATAAAGGGGCTATGATGGTGAATCAGTTTATAGGATATGAAAAAACACAAGAGATTGGCATTCAAGACAAACCAGCTAATCATAATGTAATGTCAATAAAGTCTGATGCAGGGATCACATAGGAGCAATATCAGAGTTTGATGCAAATGTTAAAGGAGTTTCAGTTGCAGGGTTCACATGTTGCTGCAGTTTCTCCTTCTGCAGTAAACCAAACTAATGCTTTAACAGCTAATTTTGAGCCATCTGACTACACAGGTAATCAGTCTTTTGAACTTTCAAGGCATTGGATTTTGGATTTAAGAGCAACTGACCATATAGTGTGTTCTTTGACTTCTTTTACTACCTTTCATTCTGTTCAGAATGTTTCTGTCAAGCTTCCAAATAACCATTCTGTTTCAGTCACTCACAGATGACAAGTTCTTTTATCTGAACATTTGTTCTTAAAGGATGTTCTATTTGTTCTTACTTTCCAATATAATCTCATTTCTGTTGATAAATTGATTCAACAAAATCACTGTAGAATTGTGTTTCATTCTACTGGTTGTTTGATACAGGACACTGTAACCTTGAAGAGGATTGGATAAGCTAAATGCTGCAATTGCCTCTATCTCCTTGATACTCCTTCATTCTATTCAATTCCACGTTCTGGTATTTCTAATTCCTTGGATAGAACTGTACCCTTTTCTACTGAAGTTGTCAATTCTAGTTCACAGTTTCATACTTCAAATTCTGTTATTGAAATTACTTTGCATTTTCGATTAGGACATCCTTCTATGCAAAGATTGCAATTGCTCAAAGGCATTTGGCCTGAAATTTATATACCTATTGATTGTAAATGTCATGTTTGTCCTTTAGCTAAACAAAGAAAACTTTCATATTGTTTGAGACAATCTTCTTCTTCCAGATGTTTTGAATTACTACACATGGATATATGGGGTCCTTATAAGCATAAAACTGTCTATGGTCAAAGATACTTCCTTACCATTGTTGATGATTACAGTAGATATACCTGGCTTTTCTTGTTTAAAGAAAAATCTAAGGTTAGAAAATTAGTTCAAGATTTATGTATTTTTGTTGGGACTCAATTCTCCAAACCAGTTCAAGTTATCAGGACAATAATGGTTCTGAATTTCATATGGCATCTTTCTATCAATCCAAGGGTATTTTACATCAGAAATCTTGTGTAGAAACCCCTCAACATAATGGATTAGTAGAACGAAAACATAAGCATATTCTCAATGTTGGCAGAGCACTTAAATTGCAGTCTAATCTGCCCATTTCTTATTGGGGTTTTTCTATTCAACATACATTATATCTCATTAATAGACTTCCAACACCTCTTTTACATAATAAGACCCATATTTCTTTCTTTATGGTAGAGATCCTTCTTTTACTAACCTTAGAGTGTTTGACTGTCTTTCCTTTGCTTCTACACTTGAACAAGGAAGATCCAAATTTGATCCCAGGGCTAAGAAAGCTGTTATGCTAGGAGTTTCCCAAAGCAGCAAAGGCTATATTTTGTTACATTTACATTCCATACACATCTTTGTTTCTAGAAATGTTTTGTTTTCTGAGGATGTTTTTCCTTTCCAATCTTATGATCACATTCATCCTCCTTCAAATCTTGATTATCCTACTTTGCCAGTGTTTCCATCTAGTTCTGGACCTTCAGCACCAGTTTCTGTTCCAAAGTTTGCTTCAGAACCTGATCATTCTTCATCTATTCCTTCTGAAATACCATCTTCATTAATTTCTTCTTCTGATCCTAATATGATTCCTATTACCAGATCTTCTCCTAGAAGGTCTAGCAGACTGAGAACACAACCAGCATACTTACAAGATTATGTCTGTAATCAGATTCTTACTACTCCACATTCTATAAATAACATCTTGACTTATGATCAGTTAACACTTGCTTACAAAAATTTTGCAATGAATGTTTCATTAACTGAAGAGCCAAAGTGTTATGAAGAGGTTGCCAGAATTTCTGTTTGGCAGGATGCTATGAAGCATGAAATTGAAGCATTATAGTAGACCAAGAGTTGGGTTCTGGTTCCCTTACCTCCTGGAAAATGTCCTATTGGTTGTAAATGGGTTTACAAGGTTAAATTTCACTCAGATGGTACTGTTGAAAGGTATAAAGCTAGACTTGTAGCTAAAGGGTATACTCAACAGCATGGGGTAGATTATTTGGAGACTTTTCTCATGTGGCAAAAATGACCACCATTCAGACTATTTTGGCTGTGGCAGTAGCAAAGGGTTGGTACTTACATCAGTGTGATGTTAATAATGCCTTATTGTATGGAGATATTGATGAAGAAGTATATATGACACCCCTCCTAGTTTTTGCAGTCCAGATTCTTCTTTGGTGTGTAAGTTGCAGAAATCTCTTTATGGTTTAAAACAGGTTAGTTGGCAATGGAATGCTAAACTTACTTCTGCTTTGATCAGCCTTGGTTTTTAACAGTCTAAAAGTGATTACTCATTATTTGTTAAAGCTGATTTAACTACCTTAATTGCTTTATTAGTATATGTTGATGATGTGGTCTTGGCAAGTAACAATTTGTCTGCTATTCAGGAAGTTAAACATTTTCTCCACACACAATTTAAAATCAAAGATTTGGGGAGCTTAAGTATTTTCTGGGGATAGAAGTTGCAAGAAGTCACAAAGGGTTGAATTTGTCACAAAGAAAGTATACTGTGTATTTGCTTTCTGATTTTGGCTTTCTTGGTCGCAAGGCAGTTTCTGCTCCTATGGAAGCTAATGCTAAATTTGGAGATTCTCCTTTGTTGCCTAATAGTTCTTCTTACAGAAGTTTAATTGGAAAACTTCTATACCTAACCATCACTAGACCAGATATTAGTTTTGATGTTCAACAACTTAGCCAGTTTCTGGATAAGCCTACTACCAATCATATTAAGGCAGTTCACAGAGTATTAAGATATCTGAAAAAGACACCAGGTCAAGGGTTGCTCTTCCCTACAACTTCTAATCTGCAAGTTACAGCATTTGCAGATTCAGACTGGGCCGACTGTATTGAAACCAGAAGGTCTGTCACAGGATTTTGCATTTTTTTGGGAGGAGCTTTGATTTTCTGGCGTTCTAAGAAGCAAACCACTGTGTCTACGAGTTCAGCAGAAGCTGAATATCAAGCTTTGGCTTCCATTGTGTGTGAGCTACAATGGTTATCCTATCTTTTACATGATTTGCATGTTTCTCTTCCTACTGCTATTTCCCTTTACTGTGATAATCATGCATGTATTCATATAGTTAAAAATCCAGTTTTTCATGAAAAAACTAAGCACATTGAGCTAGATTGTCATTTTGTGAGAGAAAATTTTCCATCTGGCCTGGTTAAATCTTTACCTATAGCTTGTCGGTTACAACTTGCAGATTTGTTTACAAAATCTTTGTGTTCTCCTTAGTTTTCTGCTCTTCTTGATAGTTTGGGATTACATAATGTGTTTACCAGTCCAGCTTGAGGGGGGCTGTTGAAAATGCAGTATCAGAAGCTAGAGTTAATGCAGGAAAATGCAACTGCACTTGATTAAGCAATGCAGTTGGAGTGCAATTGATCATGCAAGGAAGGAAGCAGTGAAGTTACAGGACATGGAAGTAGTTCAGTTGTTTAGTTGACAACATTTAGGTGATATGGCATTGACTTAGCAGATACCTGTTTGCCAACTGGATAAATGAGTTGCCAGCTGGAATGATTTGAGAGTCGGTGCTGACATGGAACAAATTTAGTTTGTTTTAGTTAGTTATTATTTATACAGCCTTTGGTTGTTGACCTTTTGTATAAAAAGCCATTCATGTACATTTTTCTGATTAATGAAAAAGAGTCCAGAATTTCCACACTTGCATGTTTCTCTTTCTAAACATTGTGTTCTCTCTATTTTTTGTTCTCTCTTTGTTCTGTTTTGACTTCATTCTGCAAATAGCATTGCAAATTCAATTTTATTAGTAAAAACGACCAAAATGAAGTTATAGCAGAGTAATTAGGTGTGGAATTAATATGATGAATTTCTTTTTCCTACAAGCTTTTTGTACATAAAATAATCTCAACTTTCCCTACTCAATCTCTATGAAGCATTTTTCACTTTCCCTTGAAAAAATCCCAGATCCATAAGTTGAATGGATCATATCAGCTACCAGAGGAAATTGAGAAAACGCAAATAATGTTGTGGGAATACACGCAGCAAGTGCCACTGGAATGATAATCCAAACCCTATGATGGCCAATAACAATAGAAAAGCTTGCACTAAATGCAATAAGCATTGATGCTATGGAGAAAAATAGCATCGTTAGGCCGATGATCAACCTTTTAGGCAATGTTTCCTGGAAATCTTCTTCTGCATATCGTGATGTGAGAATGGACAAGAACATCAAGATTGAAGTCACCGATGAGAAGAGGGCAAGTGCATCACAGATCGAAAAGATTACGAATGCCTTGCTTTCGACAAATATTGGCATGCCTGTGCTGTTGTTGTTGCCTCCTGGAACAGTAAAAATTGCAGCAAACATTACTGTTGTTATCAGGGTAGCAACTAGCATGCATGAAGATGAGGTGTCCTTCATCCATTTTTCTCCTGCTTTGAGTAAGGACTTGTGTTCATGGGTGAATAACATTCTCGGTGTTCGCCCTTCTGAGTCTCTCGTTTCTTTGTATTGAGGTTGTACATTCTTTTCAACCTCCTGTTGTAGATCAGAAGAAATCAGAGAATAGAAGACAGAGAGAAACTCCATTTGGAAAATGGAAAGGGTTCAACTTCTATGCCTAGTGACTAGTGAGTGTGTTAAAGAATATTCTAAAGTTGTAGCAACAAACAAAGCATGCTCGTGTAGGAAATTTGTGACTCTTAAACTTTAGAAGACTAATGCAAATTAAAGCTTGGAGAACGAAAAGCAATTACCTTAAACCATAACAGTTCTCGCTGCATTTGCAGGGCGGCTCCAGAGACGATGTTTAGTCTGTTTGAAGGAGCTAATTTCGCTGCTAGGTGTAACATGTTACTGTTCTTTGTGCTTTTGTAGGATGTGATCAGATCTTTAAGAGCTCCGATATGGTAGATGAGTTTGAAGACCTTTTCTTGCCTGTGAATGACTGCAATATGGAAAAAGCTCTGGCTTTGCTCATCAACTTTCCAGATGAGATCGGGATAGGATTGTAGCAGGTCTACTATAAACTCATAGTTTCCATACTCTGCAGCAACAAAAAGTGGCCGAGATGGACTTCTGATTAACTTCCCAATTTCTGAGTCATCCAACAGCAGAACTCGTCCCCACAAGCATTTCAGCAATTCAAGTGCCTTCAAGTGCATCAATTTCTTCTCAGCTACTTGTTGGACCCCTGTTGTTTTAAACAAAAGTAATTGATCAGAACCAGTTCTGAATAACACACAAAAAAACAGAGATATCCGAAATAAACCTTACTTAATTTTGCTGCTACATTTTGCAGAACCCTAATCATTAATTGGTAAACTGCAGTTCAATGAGAAACATTTCTGATCAGATAATAAGCATCAGATAATTTCAGGATACAACAGTAGCATTTTCCTGTCAACCTTTTCAGATCTTGACAATTTGTAGGTAACATTAAAGGCTTGTAATGTTCTTTTTGAATTGAATAATTTGCATACCTTTGGTACAATTGTTGTTTCGGTGCACAGAGATGTAAGGGATGTGGCTAGGTTTGTCCCATGGATGCACGCTAATCCCTGCAGACATTCTTACGGTGTATTACTGATCATGATTTAGCCAAGCAGAGTGACTTTAAATAGTGGCAGAATAACCTTCCCAGTGAGTATGCTTTTGAAAGTAAAATTGAACTGACTTACAAGGATAAATGCATCTCTCCCACATTCCTAGCCTCTGTCTGCAAGAGAAAGCAGATGGTTTTCTTGCTAAAACATGAATTGCAGTCTCTCCGTTTGGATCTCGCTCGGTTGCTAGCTCGGGTTTTTTCTGAATTATGTGCAAAGCTATATCTGTTTACAGTAGCAGAACTACTAATTAGCCTCTGGTTCATCAAGTTCTACCACGTCAAGTGCTAAGAGGCTCATTTACTATCTAATTTTCTTACCATATAAATCAGAACTTATAGTTGCAATAAGCAAACCAACATAATCCTCTTTGGTTAGATATTTTTCATCAGTCACCTCATAAAGATACCAAGCCATGTCCCTATAGCCAAGTAAAGCAGCCATGTGAAGGGGGGTAACTCCCTTGCTTCCCCTGACCATAGGCATGTAATTGTTCTTTGCCACCATTAGTTCTGCGAGTTTTGTAATTCCGGATGCAGCAGCAAAGCAAAGTGCAGTGTTCCCATACTTATTTGGCACTGCCAAATCCTTTGGTTCCATCAATTTGATCAACTCTTCGACGAACTTGACATGTTTTGCCCCGGCTGCAATATGAAGCGCTCTTTCCCAGCCTTTAGTGATTTTGGCAGTTATCGCCTCTGGATGCTGCCCGATGAATTCTTTAGCCTTTTCCCAGTCACCCTTAAGTGCAGCTTTGTACAACGGTACATAAAAGGTGAGATTGGTCACTGATTTAGGACCTTCCATACATAAACAAAAGACAATCAGAAATCATATCCTAATCATTCTGTATGTAAGTTTCCATGAAAGCAAAATATATGGCACAGAAAGCAAATAGGTTTAGCCCAGAAAATGGAAAACCACGTTGAAGAAATCAAGCAAAACGAAAAGAAATATTTTCCATCTCATTTTCTATACAATCAAGCAACTTCATGAAGAAATATAAATCATAATTCCGTTGAATTTCCTAAACAGTTATGAGAATGATGCTAAGCTTAGCTTTGACAGTTCATCAAAAAGGCCAAACAGGAATGTTCATTACATGATAACAATTTCATTCCGCCAAAACAAAACCAGAGTTTTAAGTAAAATTGACTGATAGGATATCATAAAGAGAAATCCTGCTTGTTAGAAATGAAATGCAAAGCAAGACCAACAATTCAAAAGCACCAGAGGGGACAAAACTTCATAGCTATACCTAAGTTTAGTACAATTTTGCTGCAGAAACAGAGATATAAGTTCAAGAATTGAGTTTGTTTATCAAGAAATCGAGATGAATGGTATTGGGAAAAGGTTGTACTCACTATCTCCCAACAATGGCGCAATCGGTATCAATATATGTGCTGCTGCATCAGGACTATATTCCAAATCGTTGGGTTTCATATTAGATTGTGCTGGTTGAGTCACATTTGTGCTGCAAGGAATCTGAACTGAAACAGCTTGATGCGGAATGCAATTTCTTGCAATGTAATTCAGTTCTTCATCTGCGGTAGAAGCTCCGGAGTTGGGATCAGAATGCCTCTCGGGGAAGCATGATTGAATTGAAAGTGTTCTTTCCCATTCCAGCTTCCTCAAGCTTTGCATAGTGTTCCAAGAAGCTGAAATTGCAGCAGAGTTTTTCTTTTTCTTTCCTCTTTTCTGACGGAAGACAAATCAATAATGCAAATGAAATCCACAAGTCAACTCTTATAATGCACAGAAAATTCTTGTTTGGATGTGAAGAATAGAGAAGAAATTTTGGGACTTCATTTTTCTGATGGGCAGAAATTGGGTTCTTGTTTCCCAGAAATTGTTATTGTTGTGTTTACGCGGAAAGAATCTTTGTCCATGAAAACATTTCCACATATAGTACAAAAAAGGGAAATGTCGTGCAAGCTTGCTCTCATGAAAGTCAAGATAAGAAAATCATAAGGATTGTTAGAATTTTTTTTTTTCATTCTTTTAGAGGGAAATGAAGACCGAACGAGGGCTGGGGAGGGGTAGTAAGTAGTAGGGGAATCCTGCAAATATCATAGGTAAGATAGAAGGTACTATATATTTAGTTTAACTATAGTAAAAAAATTATTTTTTACTATTTATTTTTTAACTTACTTTAAATTATCTCAAATTTTACAAACTCTAAAACTTAAATCTACGACAAACTATAAATTTGTACAAAAGAAATTTAATTTTTCAAACTACATCTATTATTTTCAGATTTGTACATATATCTTGAAATAGCCAAAAGTTAAATCTTGAAAATTTAGCTGGAAGTCGGTTACTTCCTTCGTCAAGGGCAGAAGTCACCAGATGCGGCCATGGAAGTGTACTTTTGGTTCCGGAGGCGGCAGCGGAACCTATAGAACCAACCGGTTAGGTTCTGCTCGCCTTCCAATGTTTTTTAAAATTAATTTTTACTTGATAATTAATTACATTATTATTTTACTTAAATTATTTAATATTATTCTTTAATTTGTAAATTTATTAATAAATTACTTAGTTTTGCTTATTATGTTATTCGTAGATAATCTAAACTAGTTCAGGTCTACAAATTATAAATTTGTTCAATATGTTTATTATTTAATTATGTGTATTTAATGTTCTAATATTTTGAGAGTTACGTATAATTAAACAAATTAAAAGTTAAGTATATAAATTTAATAGATTAAACAAAATAAAATGCTAATGAATCTACTGCATAAATATTAATAGAAAACAGATTAAATCATAATTAGTTTGTAATTTTTAAATGTAATTAATTTTGTTAAATAATTATTAGCTAAGTGCTTAATTTGTTTACTTAATCATTTTTTATTATTCCTTAATTTGAAAATTTATTGTTGAATTACTTAATTTTACTTATTATTTTCTTCATAGGTAATCTGAATTAGTTTACGCATGCAACTAATTAGTTGTTCCAAAAGTTTGTTTTTAATTACATGTATTTAATGCCATAATATATTGTGAGAGCATTGTTACAAGTTTACTAGTGTAAATGTATAATTATTTTTTAATAAATTAAATTTAATTATGTTAGTTATAAAATGTCGATGGCTGAACCTTTTAGAAGATATATAAATATTGACTATGATCTATGATTGGTGACGGATCATAGCAGTACATTACACGATTTTCCTCTGATTACCACCCCAATTAGACAATAAACATCTCGGGCGACAATTTCGGACACATCTATGTTGCACACAGAGACACCAATACCTCCCTGGCATGCGAGATCTTCACTGCAGTTGAGGCTTATCATGCCATGGCCTCTAAAGTATTTACCGCCATATCCCGTATATTCGCTATATCCTAGCCTATGAGTGCATCACTCCACTAGCGCCTCAAAATTATTATCTATATCTTGCAGCGCTGGTGCCTGAAGTTGAGGGTGCTTATGCAGACCTAACTGGGGCATGATACTTCGATCAGTCACCAGTTCCGTGACGCCTATTCGGCATCCAGAATCCACCAAGAATGAGCCTAGTGATGAGGACGTTTGAGGTGGTAGGTTGGTTGCGTGTGAAAGATATTGAACTGAGAGACTGGAAGTTGAAGAGAGACAAACAAATAATGCAAGTGAAGTCCACAAGTCAACTCTCATAATGCAGAGAAATTTCTTGTTTGAATGTGAAGAATGGAGAAAAAATTTTGGGATTTCACTTTTCTTATGGCCAGAAATTGGATTCTTGTTTCCCAGAAATTGTCACTGTTGTGTTTACGCGGAAAGGAGATTTGTCCATGATAACATTTCCACGTATTGGCATAGTACAAAGAAAAGGAAATGTCCTCCCTGCTTGCTCTCATGAAAGTCAAGATAATAAAATGATAAAGATTGTTAGATTTTTTTTTAAAATTTTTTTAGAGGGAAATGATGACCGAGGGAGGGGTGGTAGGGGAGTCAAGTAATATCATAGGGAATATTGGAGTACTATATATAATTTTAAATTTAATTATACATAATAAAAATTTTATTTTTTACTATTTATTCTTTAGCTTCCTTTAAATTTTCTCAAATTTTAAAAATTTTATAACTCATATCTAGAAGAAACTACTTTGAATTTACGTGAAAAAATATTACTTCATCAAATTATATCTATTTTTTCACGTTTATACATATAATATTCATGAAAATTAATATTGAAATGACCGAAAATTAAATCTTGAAAATTTAGTTGGAAATTGGTAACTTCCATCGTTAAGGGTAGAAGTTACCAATGCGCCTACGAAAGTGTACTTTTGGTTCTAGCGACGGTGACAGAACTGACAATCAGGTTTCACTTGCCGTCCAATTTTTCTAAATTAATTTTTACTTAGTAGTTAATTATATTATTTTTTACTTAAATTATTTTTATAATTCTTTACTTTAAAAATTTATTAGTAAATTACTTAGTTTTGCTTGTTATGTTGTTCGTAGGTAATATAAACTAGTTAGGTATCTAAATTACAAATTTATTCAATATGTTTGTTGTTTAATTAAGTGTATTTAATGCCTTAATATTTTGAGAGTTTGCGTAATTTTGTAACTTAATAAATCACTGTTAAATAAATTAAAAGTTCAGTTATAAATTTAATAAATTAAATAGAATAAAATACTAATGAATCTATTGGCATAAATGTTAATAGAAAATGAATTAAATCATAATTTGTTTATAGTTTTTTATTCTAATTAATTTTTTTCTTAAATAATTATTAGTTAAGTACGTAATTTGTTTACTTAAATTATTTTTATTATTCCTGAATTTCCAAATTTGTTGATGAATTATTTAGTTTACTTGTTATGTTCTTTGTAGGTAATCTAAACTAGTTTAGGCATATAACTACTTAGTTGTTCTAAATGTTTATTTTTTAATTATGTGTATTTAATGCTGTAGTGACTGGACCATGCAATTTTTATTTTCTTTGGATCCTCCCCCATGCGGTGTTAGAGAGTGGGCTCATCCCTGGACCATAGTGGGTCTACCAAGATATGATGTTATTGAGTTTGGCAAAAAGTTCCTATAGGCGTGCCCTCCGCATAGATTCCATCTGATTCTCGTGATAGTCCGGGTCCTATACATATCGATGATCATTCCAAGGCAACCCAGGTCGCCGTGCCTATGGCTATTGCATAGCTCATGAGGACTGGGAGATGACACACATAGGAAGACTAATAACTAACCGAACTAGCTCCAGTTGGTCCTCGGGGACCTGTCTCTCTTTCTCTCATTTTTGGGTCGCGTGGTATATTCCTTTGGAGAGGAGAGGTACGTATATGGAGATATTACTTATCTTTCAGTACAATGTTGAACATTAATCGCATCTTGAATTCCATTTTTTTAGGAGCTTCTAGTGCTTGAGGTATAAGAAAGAGCACATGTTCTTGCTTGGTGGGTTACACTCAACCCATCTGTGAAGGAGTTTGTCAGGAACTTCAGCTGACCCATTTACGAGAGTTTATGTTCGATCTTGTTAAATGGTGTCTTAAATTTTGGAAAACAACTCTCTCTTTTAAGCTTAATATTCCTCCATCTTTTACTCCCTAAAATACTCCACACGTTTCTTCATTTTATGCTTTATATTCTTCCATATTTTACTCCCTAAAATGCTCAACATGTTTCCTCATTTTTTGCCACAAATTAGGGAAAGAAAAATAGACTTCATCATTGTGTCTTGCAAGACCTCTTTATGTGGTTATAAAAGGGAGTCTTCTAATTGAGCTCATAGCAACCATTCTCTCTAAATTCTCCTCCCCAAAGGCTGAAATTTTTTCTCCACCTATATTCACTATATCATCAAATTATAGGGTTGAGTTTATGAGATTTATTTCTCTCTTATAAGTCTTCGTTGATAATTTTTGTTGAAGATTTTTTCTCTTGTACTTACCCGATTATTATAGTGGATATTTCTTGCCTTGCCGTAGGTAGTGGATTTTCTCCCGTATTGGGTTTCCTACTTAAAAATCTTGTGTCTCATTTATTCTCTTGCTCTCCTTATTTTCTTTCTCAATATCTATTTTTGTGCTTCCACTACGCGCTGATAGCATAACAGATCTTGTAAATACTTTGTTAATTTATGCATTTGTTGAGAGATAGAAACTAGACAAAAATACATTTCACACGCCCTTTAGTGCTGTGCCATGGAGTATGTAATTCCAGATGAGTAATGGATCCAACTTAACTCACATATCCTCAGGGCACTTCAGCTGGGCTCTGTTATAGTACCTCCTGCAACGTGTGCTTCAAATTACATGGATTGGTACTGATAAAAGGTTGAACCCCTAACTTTGCCCTAAAAGCGCGCTCGAAGGAGAAGGTTTGAACCCAACTATATATACCAGCCCAGGGTGCTCTTCGCAAGTGATGTGGGATGCATCATCCCCACCCCCATAAGCTCGATGGCCTCAGTCGATGTTCTACCTAACCTTATAAGACATCAATCCCATAGAACCTGGCTCTGATACCAATTGATAGAAGGTTGAACCCCTAACTTCACCTTAAAAGCGTGCTCGAAGGAGAAGGTTTGAATCCAGCCATATATGCAAGCCCGGGGGCTCTTCGCAGGTGATGTGGGATGCATCATTCCCACACCCATAAGACTCGACTGCCTTAGTCAGCGTTCTGCCTAACCTTATAAGTCATCCCCCATAAGACTCGACTATCTCAGTCAGTGTTTTGCTTAACCTTATAAGATATCAGTCCCACATCGCCTACAAAGAGCACCCTGGGCTGACATATATGGTTGGGATCAAACCTTTCCCTTTGAGCACGCTTTTGGGGAAAAGTTAGGGGTTCAACCCTCTATTAGGTACTTGTAGCACGCACACCCAAGGTTCCATAATCCAGACTATCTCTCGAAAGACATGTATTGATCCTGCCTACTTTTGGTCACGAACTCTGTGGTACATATAACTTATCCATATATGGGGCTTGTTCTAGAGCAAACATAAGTTGCACTAATCTTAATTTTTTTTGCTACAAAGACAGAAGGTGATACACTGTTTGCTGCAGATTCAAGATGACCTAGAGCAAATGACATTAGAGCAGATGTGCACTTTCATACTAGAGGTACGTGATATCTCCCGTGAATGAAGGAGGTTTCTTATAGAGGTGGGCGAGGGCCCGTCAATGAAGATGCGTTGTGTTTAGCATTGTATGGTATTTTTTAAAATTTACTATGGGACTATGTGCTTCGTTTGTTAAATATATTCTGATAGTGATTAATTATATATTTAAACTATACCCTTTTAAATTGTTGACGTTGTTTTCCTAGCACAATCTCGTTTTAACAACAAATGACACTAAATTTCTACATTTTCAAATAAAGTATATGTACAATGCAAACAATATTAAAAAAATGATGTAGTAGTAAAATTAAAAATATTGCACAAATAAATTATGTAACGGATAAATTATCCTTCAACCAGTGTCTTATGGTGTGCAACTCTCCCCTCTAATGGATCCTCTCATTCAGCTGCTAAGTCTCGTCTATAGTAAATCCAAGATGGATGCAATTCCTGGCACTGGAAAATCGTTCGCTCTCCAAAACAACACTGCAAAATGAAAGGTTTAGGATGTATAAAAATCTTTAAAAAATAAAATGAGCATAAATTAATGCTGGGAGATTTATTGCGATAAAATAGTCGGCATCCTTAAGAAGACCTATTACCAATAGCATCAGCACGGTCAAAATGTGAGTCGAGCAGAAGATATGTTCATGACCGTAATCAGAATATACAAATGAAAGTTGAGTTATACATGGTCGCAATAACCCATCTTATGTTAGAAATAATTAGCCACAAGTCACTAGGTTGGTCTATGGAGATCTTAATACTCGAATTGGTGTAATAGGGTCATGATCCTATGTGGCTCTCCGACGATACTCTAGTATAGCCAAGACTAACTATGCAACTCTCACCTTAATGCTTGTCAAATATGGAACCACATGTCCTGATTCCTATGACATAAATGTACAATTGATCTGATGCACAATTTTTGTTTGCCCACATATCAACCCAATTAACTATGAAAGCTAGTACGAAGTTGGGAAACTATAGCCTCCAAGAAAAGATGGGGGTTCTCGACTCGCCGCATCTCGAAGCCCCATTGGAGAAACCAAATCCATGCCTTGACGACCCCGATCCCTGCACTTTAGAACTGTAGTGGCCAGTGGATCTACTACTACAGGACAAGCACTTGAACGCACTGTAAGAGACTTGTATTTATTCCCAATTTGATTTATATCTCTTCGGTTGCTCCTTGGTTGCCATCCAATTTGATGCTAATGCAACCCACTATATTCCAAAAACAGAATTTGACTCATCTAAATTGTGAACTATGGTGGTTGCTCCTAATCTGTCTTCATTATCAACTTCGAAAAATCATGAATTACATTTTGAGCATCATAAGGGTGCAGAGAAACCTATTGGAAATATTACAAGGTAAGCATCGTAAAGTCTAGGGCACCCCAAAAAGGATACAAATGCTAAATCAAAAAGGTTCATGTATTGCTTATGTGTGTTAGTATCTCACAGGAACAAGGAAGACCATGACTGTGCTGCAACCAACATCCGCAAAGTATGATGTGATGTCAAATTTTGTTGACACAACCTTATTCGTTCAAAATGAGCTATAGGGCCTTGTGCAATGCTCTACAACACAAAGAAGCCAAGATGTGATGCAAATAAAGATATATTTTTTGACAAACTGACATTGCTCCAACATACCCTTGAACTATGTGATACGTACATCAATTATAGAATGCACATTCACCCAAACAATGTCAAATGCACCAAAAGCAGTCCCAAGACATGGTTTCATAATTGAATGAGAGTTTTCTACCTGATTTGTCTTCTTCGTTCTGAAATATAAGATCTTTCTAGTCTAATTCTGACAAACCACTCTCGGTGTGAATCCAGTCAAGTTTCATTCAAGTATCTCACCAAGTTCCAAAATCTCGATCATGGTGCCTATTTCTGAGCATAATTAACCTAGTACTCTTCCTCCGTAAGAGAGTCAACTAGCTTTCTCCAAATTCCCTTCAAAAACTTTTTGGCTATCACTTTATCACCGCATGCCTTAAAGCATCTATGCTCTACGTTTTTCACAATGCGATGCCTATACAACATATGATTAGAATTTGGAAAGATGTCAATGAACTCTTGCATCAACTTGAGCTCACGATTTGTCACAATAACATGTAAGGGCAATCTCTATCAAAGATAGTTTGATCACACTTCAACCCCCACTTGTAAGTGTCTGTTTGCTCATTACTCATGTAAGCTGCAGCCACCAAAAAGTTACGCCCTGTTAGCGTAACACCGATGACCTCTAAGTATAGCATATTGTACCTGTATGAAATGAATGATGATTTATTTCTTGGAACATATAACACAACTCATATGATTATAAGATGTATATGTTCGTGTTGTAGGTTGTAACAATTATCAACACAAATGGACACGCCTTTGAAAGTGTGTTGAAATCTGAGTGCCCAAACATACAATCACTTAGAATATTTGTCTTCGGTGCCAATGAATATATCCATGATCACTGAATTGTTTGAAAAGTTGTTACAACACCATCAGACCTTCCATACTGGTTATTCTCAACTTATGTCTAGCGGTATACACATTATTGTTTTGTTTAATTAAGCAGATAGTTGAAATTTCACAACAACGGAAACTCAACCAAATTAATAAAACAAAAAGTAAGCTAACAGTGAATTTACCAATCTGATGACACCGGTCAAAATTTTCCTCTTGAAATGATCCAATATATGTTCAAGTTAAACTTGACATTTACTTATTTACTCTGTGATATTCTTCTCTCGTTCGTTCAGACTTGCTGCTAAAGCATGACCATGACAAACTTTCTAAACTTGTGATTATGTTTCTTGCACATCATCGCAAAACTCCACGCTCCTTCACAATGCTCTCTACCCATTAATTTCAAGGGACAGTGACAATTATTTGTTCCCTTAGGCTTTCAAAACTTTGTGACATTACAAAGCTGATGTAAATATTAATATTTTTTATATAATAATAACCTTGAGATTTTTTCAAACTCTACTTTAAATAGTTATTCACAAACATTTGAATATTAAATTATTCAAGCTATAAAATTATACGGTAAATGATTAGTCGAATATCGAACCTCTATGAATAATTATTTAAGAATGTGTGAATAATTATTCAACACTACATAGTGATTAAACATAATGTCATTCTGTCATGATTGAAACAAAAATCACCTCTATACTAATTTTACTTTTTATACAAATTTCTTACCAATTTATTAATATCAAATGCACTCGGGAATAAGATATTAGATCATTTATATGCATAGTAAGTATATAAATGATATTTCATTAAAGTTAATACTTATCATTTCTTGCGGTGGACAAACTTGAACATGGTACATGTGAGATAAAAGATATATTATGTTCATTTACCATATTGTTTTGAATAATTATTCATACAATATAGAATAATTATTCGTAAAGGGTAGAATAATTATTCTCTAAACATTTTTCTCTTTTGAATAATTAAGTATCCAAATGTTTGTGAATAAATTTTTAAAGTGGAGTTTGAAAAATCACGAGGTTATTATTATATAAGAAAATATTAATATTTACATCAACTATATTATGTCACAAAGGTTCGAATAATTATTCACAAAGGTTTAAACAATTATTTACTACAAATTTTTTTTCTCTTGAATAATTTAAGTATTAAAAAAACTATAAAGTTATTATTAGAACATATTATCTGAATAAGTATTTGGCGTGGAGTTCAAAAAAATTATAAAGTTATTATTGTACATAAAAATGTTAATATTTACATCAACTCTATGTTGTCCTAGTGATGAATAATTATTCATAATACATTTGTCTCTTTTAAATTATTAATCTTTAAATTGGTAAAAATCATGGTTGAAAACAATAAAAATGATTATAAGAGAAGTCAAAGTAGGAATAAGTGAGAATACTGCTTGAATATGAAAATTCATTTTACTCAATTTTGAAATCAATCCAAATATTTAGCCCATACAGCACCAAAATTCAGCCAAGAGAAGATGTTGTGTTTAACTTTTTTGATTTATAAGTTCTTGAAAAGCAATCTTGCGTAATTATTTATAGAGATTCAAATAATTATTCACCACACATAATATTTATTTACGACACAACTTTCTCTCTTAAATAATTAATATCTAAAACAGACAAAATTATTTCTTAAAACAGTAAGAACAATTACAGGAGAAGTCAAAGTAGACATGAGTTTTTCTGAAATAGCAAAAAAGAACCACCACTGAAATTTTCCATCCACAAAATCGTTTCTTTAAGTCATGGAAATTGACACAAAGCAATCCACCATCAATGCCTTTAGCTTATGTTGTCTTCAATAATTATTTGCTTGGCCAAAATAGTGAAAAACTATATTTACCAATAAAAAAATCAAGACTAAATGAAAATTACAAACATGTCTTACTTTAAAAATGTAAAATTTATATCACGCAAGTCACTGTTAAATTTTGGAATCATTCTTAGATTTCGAAATGAGAGAAAGAAGAGAATCAGATTTGGTCAGTAGAAAGAGAGAATTATACTTGATATAGATGGTTGCATTAAATTTTTAATTTTGAACTATCTTTTAGTTTGGAAGGGATATTAAAATATTTTTCATTCCCAAAATGCCCTTAAGCTTTCTCAACTATCAGATAAAAAAAAAAAAAAAAGCTGATCGAACAACCTGAGATTAAAATATGCACTTGTTGAGAAAATCACATTATGCACTATAGCGGAACCGTAGCTTTGCCACTTTTGCCCCAGGTTGAACTTGTGCAATCATTTTTTATTTCTTTGGTCCCACATATATTAAATGCAAGGAAGCAACAATCCAAAGGAAGCAATAGTCTGCGTTTAAAAGTTGAAAGCTTCATTTGAAACAAATGGGAGGCAATGCTTCGGCTGCAATTTTTTGCGAATGGTGTTCGTGTTTCTAGTCCATAAATATCAGACCTTTTTACGTGTGATTTACACTAGCAAGAACAAGGGAGAAAGAAGAGAGAAGAGAATGCTAAAATACAAGATTAATTGGAGTGAGATGGAGAGAAAAATAATGAGAAACTTACTTCACCATTCTGATTTATTATTCTTTTGTAAGATTGTTCTAATCTTTTATTTTTTTTTGTATCTATCTAGTTTGGTAAGGATATTTATATTACTTTCTAGTATATTTAGAAGAAAATTTCAACCCAATTTTTATAGAAAAAAATTCGATCAGTGTTTGATCTATACGTTTTACACATTTTTTATTTTTTCATGTAAATTGTGATATCATTGCATTTTTATATTTTTCTTTGCTGACAAAATTATTTTTGTTATTAATAAATTTACACTTTATTAATATTAAAGTTCATAGAAAAGCTATTTTAAATTCTAGTAATGTAATTCATTTATTTGTGATTTTATTATTTCTTTTATTTGTCCCGATAGCAACCCCAATTCAGCCAACTGCAGTTGTTGCCATTACAGATCTAAAAGTAGCTATTTAGCCGCAAATTAATCCAACTGCAAAGTAGTCACATATCGCTGATTCTGAAGCTTACATGAATTTTTACATATATAATTTTTTTTAATCATTTTACAATAATTTTGGAGAGAAAGAGAAGCTTTCTACTTATTTGAATAGTACTTCTATGGTATAACAAATACAACACTGAAGCTAAATTTGGGTACAAACGGAAGCTTAAATTATGCTTTAAACTACGGAACGAATCTATGCTCCCAAAATACAAGAGATAGCCATTGAATCTGCAATATTGGAGCAGCCGCACGTTATGGCTACTGAGATTTTGCATGGCTGAGGTTTCCGTCGGAATTCTCAACGGTGTGGGAAATTGAAATTTGCCCAGATGAAACTGTGCTGGAGCTCCTACTTCCTATTGTCCAAGAAGAACTAGCATTAAAAGATGCTTCTGGTTCTTCAAAGCGCCTAAGATTTTGAAGATTTGTTTGAATAATTGGACTTTGCTGCACTTTTGAACCTCTAATCCTTTCCAACACAATGGCCACTTCTCTCATGGTTGGCCTCTTTTTTCCGCTCAAGTTTAGGCATTGTTCAGCAAGTAAAGCAACAGCTATGATCTCTTCTTGGTTGCTGTGGTCCTGAAGTTGAGCATCAAGAATTTGATGGAGACAATTTTGTTCCATGGACACAAGAAAACGCGCTACTAAACTCAGGTTGCTATCTTCTCCTCCTGGCCCCAAAGAAACTGGCTTTTGCTTTGTCAAAAGTTCAACAAGAACAACGCCGAAGCTATAAACATCGCTTTTCTCAGTGAATTGGCTTGATCGGAAGTACTCAGGATCCAGATAGCCAAAAGTTCCTTTTACCAAGGTGGTTATGTGAGTTTTATCAATAGCAATGGACTTGGAGGTTCCAAAATCTGACACTTTGGCAGTGTATTTTTCATCCAAAACAATATTGCTCGACTTGATATCTCTGTGGTAGATGGGAGTTGCTACTGCTGAATGCAGATATGACAAAGCAGCCGCCACTTCTGTCGCTATCCTTAGCCGAATCTTCCATGTAAAGAACTCCTCATTGTGACTATGAATAAGTTCGAAGAGAGTTCCATTTGGGATAAACTCGTAGACGAGTAACGGGACTTCTGTCTCCAAGCAACAGCCAAGCAATTTAACGACGTTCTTATGAACTACTTGCGAGAGAACCACAACCTCGTTGATGAATTGTTCGAGCTGACTTTCATCAACCAACTTCGATCTTTTAACTGCTATAACTCTTCCATCAGTTAACATCCCTTTATAAACTATGCCTTGGCCACCTCTGCCAAGTATTCGATTTTCATTGAAATTGTCTGTGGCCTTCTCCAAATCTATTGATGTGAAAAGCCTTATAGTTTCCATTATACTATCATGATCACGTAACTGTTTCTGTAACAAAAGACCCCCATTTCTTTTGAAAAATCTCTCTCTGGTCTTCTTAATCCATCGTGTTCTTAGCCATTTGTACGCGATAATACCTGCAGCAACTAAACAAAATACACCGGTGCTTGTTGCAACACCTGTGTAAGTATAATAGAACCTCAAGATTAGCATCTGAACTTAACCAATGTTGAAATGCCCAAAGGGAAATGCCTATTGAGCAGGAAAAACCAAAACAGAGTGATCTGATTTGAATAGTCTGAAAGCAATTCACTTTGTTCTGGTTAAATTGTTGCTAAACTCTTATACAGTGTCCAATAGGATGACATTTTGTTTGTTTTTCCCAAAATATATGAGAACGATGACTTACCAACGATGATCCCGGTCAAGTTCTTTTTCCTATCCAGTTCCGGAGGAGTTGGAGGCCGAGGAGGTACCGGATCTTGAATTGGTATCGTAATTGGAACAGAAAGTATAAGAGCGACTTCAAAGGTTTAATGTAATTATTCGTAGATAAATAGAATCAAGAAGACATTGCCTCCAAACTTACCATGGCATTGCATACCAGAAAGCGCACCACATGCGCAGGTCAGAGTGTCAACGGTTTTTCCTGGCTCGAGTTCCAGGGAGGCATTGTAGGCAGTGCAATAATCTGAAAGAGCATATTGATGGGATAATTCAATGGTCCAGAGCAGTGTCACAGGTAAATATCTGGGTGGCGATGCTCTAACAAGTGAATCAGCGTAGTTGCCTGGATACCAGATTTGGTCTACCAAGAAGGCAGAACTGCAGGATCCCAAGCTACTGGATTCTGAGCTAGTGAAATTGACAGAGAATTCTCTGAGATAAAAGGGAATACTTGTTTCACAGCAATTGATTCCATGGCAACCAGTTATCTTTTTCTTGGATTCGTAACATGTTGACTCGCAGCCGGAGAAGGCATCGTTCTGTTTCCGGAGCAGCATAGCATTTCCACAGCCAAACACCACAAGTCTGTTGTATTCCTTAGAAAAGAAGAAGGGGCTCCCAGTGAGGTTGATGCTATTCCATGTGACAGAACCACGACCGCAGAACGAATTCGCCGAAGCATTAATGGTCACGGTTTGGTTGTTTATAAAAATCCCAACCACTTCCAGGTGGAGTTTACTTAGGTATGGTTTGTAAGAACCTGAGGACTCCCTACAATCTATGGAGTACCAGTCATTCAAAGAACAACCGGAACCAATTCCAAATGGATAGGACATAGCCACATCACCACAACTACCAGGGCAACGTGCAGGCCATGCTGGTTGTGCTATTGTAGATGATTGCATCTCAAACCAAAGAAACAGAAATTGCAAACAGATGAACTTTAGGTTACTCATAACTATTAATTAACCATGCAGGGCAAGGGACCAAGAATAGCAGGTATGGATTTTAAGGTGACACATCGGCTAAAGTGATAGAGAAAACAGTTTACAAACTGTCCCCCCGGAATATCACTGTCCATGGAATAATGAAAAAACAAATTAATGTCATAATTAATCCCAGAGTGTGATAGAAGGAGCTTTGTTGTAGGAGTCCCCAGTCGTGGTTAAGACTATGGAAAAAGTTTGGAAGACTGGAAAAACTAGAAAAGCAGACTTTTCATGATTATGAAACAACTTCTGCATATGCAAAGAACCTGTTCCCATCAAATGAAGTGAAGTTCTTCGGGAACGGATAAGATTGGTCATGTATAATAAAACGGACACGGATACCGAATGAGGGGGAAAAAATCTTGGGTATGCTTCACTGACTCGAATACGTGCATGGACTTGCTACCTCTAGCGCACTTTGATTCAAAGCAGCAGGAAGGAATATCAGTTTGCAAAATGGTTTATCACTTTAGCCGATGTGTCCCCTTAAAATCCATACCTGCTATTCTTGGTCACTTGTGCTGCATATTTAATTAATAGCTATGAGTAAGCTAATGATTATCTGTTCGCAATTTCTGTTTCTTTGGCTTGAGATGCTATCATCAGAAACAGTACAACCAGCACGGCCTGCACGTCGCCTCCATAGTTGTGGTGATGTTTCCGTGTACTATCCATTTGGAATTGGTCCCGGTTGTTCTTTGTACAACTGTTACTCATAGATTGTAGGAATTCCTAAGGTTCTTACAAACCTTACCTAATCAAAAGTGGTTGGCATTTCAATTTTAAGGTTAGGTTTGTGCATTAAAGTCGTCCCATATAGTGTAATGCAGTATACTCAAATAGAATAATAAAATTTGATGTAGTCTGTGAGGCCACACCTAAAAAAGTGATCTATTAAACTTTTTGTTACAAAAATAACAAACAAAATTAAGTAATTCAGTAACAAATTTGTAAATTAAATTATAATAAAAATTGATTTAGGTAAACTAATAAAGTACGTAGCTAGTAATTATGTCAATAAAATTTATTAGATAATTGAAAAATAAAATTTTTAGAGGTAAAATTGTTAATTTTTGAAAATGTTGGGACTTAGGGGTTTAATATATATATATATATATATATATATATATATATATATATAATTATCTATATGTATTGTACACTATATAATATATGTGTTATACATATTATTATACGTGCCTATATAAAAACTACACTATATAATGTAATATATGGTGATAGAATAATTTGTATGTGTGTGTATATAGGAATATATGGTATATATATTTGTATATATATTTAGATAGTATTGAGAATGTAGAGTGTATAAGAATATGTATTTTATATTACATATCTGCGTATTGTGCATTTTAGTGATGACATATACTATAAAAATATGATATTTCTAAGTTCATTTAATTCGTTTAAACATATTTTAGTTTTTATATCAATTTAATTGAATAAAAACCAGTTTAGATTACTAGTTCCTAACAACATAACGTTTTATTCTCTTTAATCTATTAAACTTGTCTACTTAAATTTTAATATATTTAACTGTGATTTATTAACTAACCAATTACAAAAATAAGTTTAATTGTGATTTATTAGCATGACCTTGTAATTGCATACCTAAATAAGTTTAGATTACCTAAGAATAATAGAACAAGCAAAACTAATTAATTTACTAACAAATTTACAAATTAAAAAAATGTAATTAACTACTACAAATAAAAAGAAAATAATTTATAAATTTTTTAACAAAGGGAAAAAAAGAGCATAGTTCCGCCGCCAAAGGCAGGACTAACATTTTCCTTCCAATGCGGCCACGGAAATGTGGTGACTTTCGCCATTCTACTACTATGGAATCCAAGTAGTATAACACTTTCTGTCTAGTGCTATGGAATCCAAGTAGTATAATAATACTTTCCAAGCAAAAGCAATAACTATATATAAAAATAAATTATAACAAAACTATAAGTTGCCTGAGAGGATATTGACAAAGCGTGGGATCAGACAACCAGTAATTCCGTGCTATATATATTGCCCTTCAAATATAAAAAAATTAGAAAACATCGAAAAACTAGAAAAGGGTCGACAATTATTTTCACTAGTAAAACTAATCAACACAAAACTCTATTCTTGTGTTTTGAGAAAACAAATCTAAGAGAAACACAACCACCTCTGATATATTCTGATAGATCATGAAGATAAAACTAAAGAAATCATTAAAAATCCTGGACAACAACATTCTTCACGTTGAAAACCAGCATCGTCACCAGAAAGAGCCTATTAAAGGACTTGGTGGTGCATCTCACAAAAGAGAAGAGTGGCCCCTAAATCAGAATCAGACAAAGAAAATTTAAAAAGAATTAACAAAGGGAAATATGATCCCCAAATCAGAGTTATGTTCAAACAAAATAGATATGTATTGATACGTGGACAAGTGTATTCATGCACTCAATTACATAATTGTGATACTTTAAAACCAAAGAGTTCTTCAATATCCTTTAATAGATATAAAGAATCTCACGTATAATAACCCAATGACCACTGATATGCTATGTCCATGTGAAACATCTTCAAGATGTTCAATCAAAGAAAAATATTGATCACAATACTTGCTTTTCTAAATTCTTCAAGAAAAATATCTTGATCATCAAATTCTTTTCTCTTTTGAGAATTTTATTACCAAAATCAAGAGATCAACAACGCTTCAAACATGCATAAAAAATCATATAGCTATAGAATTCATATATTTGTCATGCTGGGATATTTATCCAAATAAGAATATCTATAGTTAAAATATTATATTGACTAACTCTGCAGAAGTCAGTCAAATAATCAATTTGTAATTTTATGCAAATAAACAATATTTTGAACTATCAATTCATTAATGCTTTTGCATAGATCAAGATAATGAAATTCATAAATGATATTCTCCTTTAATTGATGATTTTCTTCCCCTATGTCAATCAATAGATTATACAATGAGGATATCTTCTGATAAAGAAATACATATAACAAGTATAGTTACATATAGAATATCTACATATATAGACATATATACTCGATCATTTTTTCAATAAGAATTCACTAAGTCTATCTCTTTATATTCTACATAAATAATTATATATGTATCATTATCAAATGATAACAAAGATAAACACATATTAAGTGTTATTATGCACTATTATATCCACCACTATAAATATATTTCTTCGTACTCAGTGCCAAATCTTACGAAGAATCACACGCCATAAGTCATGGCAAAAATTCACATTTATAGTTTGTATTTTATAAGCAAATATTTATTATTATCTCTTCAGAATTACACTTCAGGTATATAATTTCTGCTAGGAATACATGTATACTACAAGTGTACTTGTGTAATAGCTATAGAATTCATATATTTGTCATGCTGGGATATTTATCCAAATAAGAATATCTATAGTTAAAATATTATATTGACTAACTCTGCAGAAGTCAGTCAAATAATCAATTTGTAATTTTATGCAAATAAACAATATTTTGAACTATCAATTCATTAATACTTTTGCATAGATCAAGATAATGAAATTCATAAATGATATTCTCCTTTAATTGATGATTTTCTTCCCCTATGTCAATCAATAGATTATACAATGAGGATATCTTCTGATAAAGAAATACATATAACAAGTATAGTTACATATAGAATATCTACATATATAGACATATATACTCGATCATTTTTTCAATAAGAATTCACTAAGTCTATCTCTTTATATTCTACATAAATAATTATATATGTATCATTATCAAATGATAACAAAGATAAACACATATTAAGTGTTATTATGCACTATTATATCCACCACTATAAATATATTTCTTCGTACTCAGTGCCAAATCTTACGAAGAATCACACGCCATAAGTCATGGCAAAAATTCACATTTATAGTTTGTATTTTATAAGCAAATATTTATTATTATCTCTTCAGAATTACACTTCAGGTATATAATTTCTGCTAGGAATACATGTATACTACAAGTGTACTTGTGTAATAGTTTAAACATTTCATATTTCTTACGTGAACTTTATCATTTCGAGTTTGCAAACTTAGATTCAAAAAATTCTCATTCTAAATTAATATATTATGCGCATTAATATATACTTGTGCTGTTCCAGTTACTCTCAATCATGTTGAGATCTCATTATTTGTCACGGTTTTTAGGTACCTGAATTTCTTTTGGAAATATTCTATCAATCATGTTGAGAAAAAACTTCTACTGGAATTTAAATCTCCTCGACTTAACATATATGACCATCTTAAGTCCTTACTCTAGTGAGGAGTTTGTATCATTGAAACCGACTTATCTACCACATTTTAGCTATGTCTCAAATTTATTTATAGTGGTAGATTGTCCTTCAGGGACATCAAATATAGTAGGAGCATTCTTTAACAGATATTGGTCAGTTTATATATCTGCCTATATAAATTATCTTTTGAACATCTAGTTCAATGTATCTTCTATGAGGATCAAACTAAAAGATTAAGATGAAATACAAAATAATGTCTTTATCCAAACTCATGTTTTCTACTCTTTATATTGGGGCAACATATTCAAAATTAACAAAATACGAATCTTTCTCTTGAGATTCGCTACCAACATATTTTATAATATTTTTGAAAACCTATCTCATTGCCTTTGTGGTGGAACAACATACATAGTGCATCTTTAAATTTAGGATGAGAAATATTTAGTTTCTATCCACAAACAAACTACTATGAGGAGAATAACAATGTGTTGGCAAAATACTAAATAAGTGCTAATATATCACAGTTATGAACATTATGCATGATGTTCAATATTTATCTTAATAAAAATAGTATTATTAGGACTAATTATGTCCTTGAGAGAATGATAAACATGAGCTCCTTATCAATGAATTGTGCTAATTGTAAGTTGCAAAAATAACAATATACATACGACTATTTGTTGATGTATCAACTAATAATTTCTCTATATTCATACCAAAATAACGCATTCAACTCTAAGTAATACATGTAACTTTTAAATGAAACAAGTAGCATATATAAATTCGTCATATTAAGAAACTTTTAGTTTAATAATAAATTCATAATCATTCTTCGTATTTTAATAATCCGGGATGGTCCAACCAGTCAAGCCAACTAGTAAATTATTAGTAAACTTCAGGTTTACTCAATATTGCATCTCAATTTTAAGAATTCTATCCAATATAAACTAGAAAAAATGAATAGTAGTATCTATAATTGACATATATTCTTCATCATAATGGTAATGCATATGTTTCAAAAGTTCATTCGTTCAATGTCTTGATAGAATAATAGTATCATTAATGTTAAAGTAATGAGATTATATGGAGAATAATGCATTACAGAATTGACCATTAGGTGAAGATTATGTAGCTTTTTGGAGGAGTTTTAAATCAATTAATTCTTCAAGAGTTATTGATCAACTAGTTATTTAGGAATATTGTATTACCTTTTATACTTTGGACATATATTTCAAATTTGTCCAAATAAACTACAAATATTATTTAGATTATTTGTATTTTCACCATTCTTGATCCAAAACAAACTAAAATAATATATAAATACTAGAATATAAATATATAGTATTAAAACTTTTCTATAATCATCACAAAATGTTAAAATAGAAAAATAACAATTCGATAATTCAAAATTTTGATTAAAATTTTAAAATACTAAAAACTCTTTCTGGATATTCAAAAGAATTGGCTACATTCATTTTGTCATATCATGATTATCGATATAAGCATTATGTCAATAACATGCTTGACGTACTATAAATATGTAACAAACTTTCATATTGGATCAATAACATATTAAAATTATTACTTTCTTTTTTTTTCCTTTATTTTCTCACTTCTTGTGATTATCTATTCACTGAAAATTTTAATGAGTCATTCTTATAGTATAAGAACAAAGTGTATTTCTACTAGCCACCACTAAAATCTCGTAAATAAATATATTATAATTTCTAATGTCATTCACTTCATGGAATGTCATAAAATTATTTAGTTGAGTATCAAAATATTTTATCAAGGACTTATTTAGTCTCAGAAGATATAAATTCAAAATACTTTTCTAAAAATATTTTTCTCGATATTGCTACTTTAAGAGCATGTTGGAGATTTGAGAAAGGAAAAACATTTTATTCATCACATTACTAGTAATATATCTCCTTATAACTTTAATTGATGATAAATTCTAAATGTAATAAAATTTTGCATACTGATAGACATAAAATCTTTTAGGCACACTTATAACAAATCATCACTAGTATTTATATAACTATCATCTTCTGGTGATTGTATGTTTCCTTTAGAATTTGTTAGTAATTTACTGGTTTTGATGCTTTGTATTTCTTAAATGGTATCTTTAGGATCCACTATATATAGATGCATCTATTCTGATTGCCTTGCCATGATTATATGGGTTATTTTTACCATATTCGCGTCTATATCCATGGATTCGACCATGATTACTATCTCTTTCGGGGCCATAACCATGGGTTCTAATGTATTCACTTCCAGATTTAAAGTAAACTTTACTTTTGGTAGAATGACTATCTTCTGGTGGTCAAATATTTCTTTTAAATTCTTTCACAAAATAAGTGGATCTCTCACGATAAGATATTCTGCCTTTAGATTCTCATAGAAATGATAGCAGAGAAAAATCATGGCTTTTACTTAATTTTGAGATGATGATGCATTATTTTCAATAATGGTGTCTGCCAGACCTATTGCATCTCGATAAATTTGAGATCTAGTGTCTATGACATATGGTTCTTTCTATAAATATTAAGAGTAAAAAAAAAACGAGTTTTAAAAGGTTTATCATGAGAATTTAAAGGTAGAAAAATATATCTTTTTTGTCTTAAGTAAACTTTAAACTCCGGTGGCAGAGACTCGTGCTGATAACGTGTTATGAATTTGTTGGCGCGCAATTATCGTTTGCACAATGAAATCGTAATAGTAATATGGAGAATTGAATAAGAAAACTATAACTTTTGGATATTTAGAGTATCTTTATAACTCTGATATTAGATTATCTTTTTGATATAGGATTGGAGTTTGTAAGTATTTAGCTGCAAATTAATCCAACTGCAAAGTAGTCATATATCTCTGATTCTGGGGCTAATATGAAAGCCAATGAGGCTTTCATGAATTTTACATATATAGAGCTTTTTTGTGAATCATTGTACGATAATTTTGTGGAGAAAGAGAAACTTTCTTCTTATTTGAGCAGTACTTCTAATAGGATAACAAATACAAAACTGAAGCTAAAATTCCGTACAAATGGAAGATAAAATTATACTTTAAATTAGAGTAGGAATCTACGGTACAAAAATGCAAGAGAGAGCCGCTGAAGCAGCAATATTGGAGCAGTCGCACATCAAGGCTTCTGAGAATTTGCATGGCTGAGGTTTGATTTGGTATTCTCAACAGTGTGGGAAATTGAAATTTGCCCATATGAAACTGTGTTGAAGCTCCTACTTCCAATTGTCCAAGAAGAATTAGCATTAAAAGATGTTTCTGGTTCTTCAAAGCACCTAAGATTTTGAAGACTTGTTTGAATAGTTGGACATTGCTGCAGTTTTGAACCCCTAATCCTTTCCAACTCAAAACCCACTTCTCTCATGGTTGGCCTCCTTTCCATTCAAGTTTAGGCATTGTTCAGCATGGAAAGCAACAGCTATGATCTCTTCTTGGTTGCTGTGGTCTTGAAGTTGTGCATCAAGAATTTGCTGGAGACAATTTTGTTCCATGGACTCGAGAAAACGCACTACTAAACTCAGGTTGCTATCTTCTCCTCCTGGCCCCAAAGAAACTGGCTTTTGCTTTGTCAAAAGTTCAACAAGAACAACGCCGAAGCTATAAACATCGCTTTTGTCAGTGAATTGGCTTGATCGGAAGTACTCAGGATCCAGATAGCCAAAAGTCCCTTTCACCAAGGTAGTCATGTGAGTTTTATCAACAACAATGGACTTGGAGGTTCCAAAATCTGACACTTTGGCTGTGTACTTTTCATCCAAAAGAATATTGCTCCACTTGATATCTGTGGTAGATGGGAATTTCTACTGCTGAATGCAGATATGACAAAGCAGCAGCCACTTCTGTCGCTATCCTTAGGCGAATCTTCCATGTAAAGAACTCCTCATTGCCACTATGAATAAGTTGGAAGAGAGTTCCACTTGGGATAAACTCGTAGACAAGTAACGGAACTTCTATCTCCAAGCAACAGCCAAGCAATTTAACAACGTTCTTATGAACTACTTGCGAGAGAACTGCAACCTCGTTGATGAATTGTTCGAGCTGATTTTCATCAACCAACTTCCATCTTTTAACTGCTAGAACTATTCCGTCAGTTAACGTCCCTTTATAAACTATGCCTTGGCCATCTTTGCCAAGTATTCGATTTTCATTGAAATTGTCTGTGGCCTTCTCCAAATCTATTGATGTGAAAAGTCTTATACTTTCCATTATACTATCATGATCATATAAATGTTTCTGTATCAAAAGACCCCCATTTCGTTTGAAAAATCTCTCTTTGGTCTTCTTAATTCTCCTTGTTTTTAGCAATTTGTATGCTATAACACCTTCACAAACTGAATAAAATACACCTACGCTCGTTGCAATACCTGTGTAGTATAAAAGAACCTCAAGATTAGCATAAGCACTTAACTAATATCGAAAATGCGGAAAAGGAAAAGTCAATTGAGCAATAGTTTGAAAGAAACTCACTTTTTTTTGGTTAAATAGTTACTACTTAGTTTATACATTATCCATTAGGAAGATATTTTATTTGTTTTTCCCATAATAAATGAGAACGATGAGTTACCAACGATGATGGCGGTCAAGTTCTTTTTCCTGTCCAGTTCCGGAGGAGGAGGAGACGGAGATGGAGGAGGAGGTGGTGGTCCTTGAATTCACATAGTAATCAAAACAAGAAGTATAAGAGTAATTTCAAAGCATTAATCTAATTATTCGTTGATGAATAGAATCAAGATTACGTTGCCTTCGAACTTACTATAGCATTGGCTATCAGAGAGCTCAGAACATATGCAAGTCGCAATGTCAATTGTTTTTCCTGGCTCCAGTGTCAGGGAGGCATTGAATGGAGTGCAATGATCTGAAAGGGCATATTGATGGGACAATTCAATGGTCCAGACCAGCGTCACAGGTAAAGATCTGGGTGATGCTCCAACAGGTGAATCAGTGTAGTTGTCTGGATGCCAGATTCGGTCTACCAAGAAAGCAGAACTGCAGGATCCCGAGCCATTGGATTCTTGGCTAGTGAAATTCAATGAGAAATCACTGAGATAAAAGGGAATACTTGTTTCACAGCAATTGATACCAAAGCAACCAGTTATCTTTTTCTTGGATTCGTAACACTTTGACACACAGCCGGAGAACGCATCGTTCTGTTCTCGGAGCAGCACAACCTTTCCACATCCGAAAACCATAAATTTGTTGTGTGCCTTAGAAAAGAAGAACGGGCTCCCCGTGAGGTTGATGCTATTCCAATTGAAAAGAAGAACGGGCTCCCCGTGAGGTTGATGCTATTCCAATTGAATGAACCACGACCGCAAAAATAATTCACTGAAGCATTAATGGTCACGGTTTGGTATCTTATTAAAATGCCAAGCACTTCCAGATTCAGTTTGCTTAGGTACGACTTGTAAGAACCTGAGGTCTGCCTACAGTCTATGGAGTACCACTCATTCAAAGAACAACCAGAACCAATTCCAAATGGATGATAGATGGAAAGCAACTACTGGGGCAACGTGCAGTCCTTTCTGGTTGTGTTACCGTTGATGATTGCATCTGTTATGATATCAGCGCGTAGCGGAAGCACAAAAATAGATATTGAGAAAGCAAATAAGGATAGTAAGAGAATAAATGAGACACAAGATTTTTAAGTGGGAAACCCAATACGGGAGAAAACCCACTACCTACGGCAAGCCAAGAAATATCCACTATAATAATCGGGTAAGTAGAAGAGAAAAAAAAAAGTCTTCAACAACAATTATCAAAGAAGACTTATAAGAGAGAAATAAATATCATAAACTCAACCCTACAATTTGATGATATAGTGAATATAGGTGGAGAAAAAATTTCAGCCTTTGGGGAGAGAATTTGGAGAGAATGGTTGCTTTGAGCTCAATTAGAAGACTCCCTTTTATAGCCACATAAAGAGGTATTGCAAGACACAATGATGAAGTCCATTTTTCTTTCCCTAATTTGTAGCAAAAAATGAGGAAACATGTTGAGCATTTTAGGGAGTAAAAGATGGAAGAATATAAGGCATAAAATGAGGAAACATGTGGAGTATTTTAGAGAGTAAAAGATGGAAGAATATAAGGCATAAAATGAGAAAACATGTGGAGTATTTTAGGGAGTAAAAGATGGAGGAATATTATGCTTAAAAGAGGGAGTTGGTTCAAATTTCCACCTTGGCTCAAATTTTGGATCTCACCGTAGGCACCTCGAAGGGCGATTAGGCATCAATGATGCCAACTAATTCCAAGCAGTGCTCGAACTTAGTAACAGGTAATGGCTTTGTAAGCATGTCTACTGGATTTTTTGACGTATGAATCTTTTTAATAATGATCTTTCCTTTGTCAACAACATCTCTGATAAAGTGATTGCGTATATCAATGTGCTTGGTCTTGAAGTGATATGTATCATTCTTGGCGAGGTGAATAGCACTCTGACTATTTGAAAATACCATTGTAGCACCCTGTGGAATGCCAAGCTCAAGAACAAGACCACGCAATCACTGCATGCCAATGATGTTTCCCTGGATTGTGCATGTAACGAATCACCATACTAACTGCATAAGCAAGATCAGGTCTAGTACAAATCATAGCATACATGAGACTTCCAACTGCACTAGAATAGGGAACCTTGGACATATACTCAATATCTTCCTTTGATTTAGGACAAAGATCAACAGATAATTTAAAGTGTGCAGCAAGAGGAGTAGAGACATGCTTACAATTTTTCATATTGAATTTTTCAAGAATTTTTTCAATCTGAGACAAGTAGAGGTTGCCAGATCGTCGGTCTCTGCGAATCTCCATACCAAGTATCTTTTTCGCAGCACCAAGGTCTTTCATCTCGAATTCAGATTTAAGTTGAGACTTCAACCTATCAATCAAAGACTTGTCTTTCGAGGCAATAAGCATATCATCTACATAAAGTAGTAAATAAATGAATGATCCATTAGAACACTGCATAAAATACACACAATTATCATGCTGACTCCTTGTGAATCATTGCCCAATCATGAAAGTATCAAAACGCTTATACCATTGTCTCGGAGCTTGTTTCAAATCATACAATGATCTTTTCAAACGGCAAACTGATTGTTCTTTACCTGACACAACAAATCCCTCTGGTTGTTTCATGTAAATTTCTTCTTCCAACTCATCATGTAGAAAGGCAGTTTTGACATCAAGTTGCTCCAATTCCAGATCATACAAAGCAACAAGCGCGAGTAGCACTCGAATAGATGTATGACGTACAACAGGAGAAAATTTTTCATTAAAGTCAATACATTCCTTTTGATCATAACCACGAACTACTAGGCGAGCTTTCCATCTGGCATCTTCAACCCCGGGTATACTTTCTTTCCGTTTGTATATCCACTTACAACTCAAATCTCGACGTCCTTTTGGCAAATCACATAACTCCCATGTCCCATTCTTATATAGGCTTTCAATTTCTTCTTGCATCGCTAAAAGCCACTGGGATGAATTAAAACTGGATATAGCTTCAGAGTACGTAGAAGGATCAATTCCTTCAGGTGTATCCTGTGCAACAGAAAGAGCATATGCAGTAAGATTATCATCATCATTATCAGTGTACCTTGCAGGCTTTTTGATAATTCTCCTCGGTCTGTCACGTGCTATATTATGATCATTTGAAGACTGCATAGGCTCAGATGAACTAGAGGGTACTGATTCATCATGTGTTTCAAAATTCTGTTCCGACTCTCCAGTAAAAATCGGTTCAGTCATTCCTTGTTGAGTAGACACCTCTAACTCCACCTTCTCATTGGAACTTTGACGATCACATGTATCAAGAGAAGAAATAGCAGTATCTTTTCTAGGAGATAATAAGGTATTTTCATTAAATGTGATATTCCTACTTAAAATCAATTTCTTAAATTCATGACACCACAATCTATAGCCTTTTGACTCAGATGAATAACCCAAGAAAATGTATTTAACTGCTCTAGGTGCCAACTTTCCATCATTTACATTTGCAAAAACAGGAGAACCGAAAATCTTGAGATGAGAATAGTCAATAGGATTTTCTGTCCAAACCTCCTCTGGAATTTTAAAATCAATGGATAAATGAGGTGATCGATTTACCAGGTAACAAGTAGTAGATACAGCTTCAACCCAAAAATCTCTACGACTCCATAAACCAGCATTAGATAACATACAACGAGCTCTCTCTAAAAGGGTCCTATTAATGCGTTATGCAACTCCATTCTGTTGAGGTTTTCCTACTAATGTTCCGTGTCTAGCAATGCCATGATTCTCACAAAACTCATTGAATTCAGAATTGCAAAACTCCAAACCATTGTCAGTCCTGAGTTTCTTAATCTTCCTACCAGTTTGATTTTCGACCAAAACTTTGAATTTTTTGAATTTAGAGAAAGCTTCATTTTTATGCCTCAGGAAATAAACCCAAACCTTACGAGAGAAATCATCAATAAATGTTATATTGAACCCTGTCACAGTTGAACCCTGCAAAATATAGAGACTCCCAATTCTTTTTCCTTTCAACAATACTAAGGAACCTCTAGAAATTTTCAGAACTCCACATTCAGCTGAATACTTGCACCCTAGTGACTCCAGGGTGACTAAAGAAATCAAATTACGCTTCAAATCAGGAATATGGAGTACCTTGGTCAGTGTTCTGATAGTGCCATCATGAGCCTTAATCTGAATGGTACCAATTCCAGCAACAATACACTGTGAATCGTTTCCCATAGGAACTACACCAGATTCAACCTTCTCATATGAAGAAAACCAATTGCTATTGGGACACATATGAAAATTACAGCCAGAATCTAAAATCCATTCTAAAGAGCTACGTTTATTAGAAGAAGTAGCCAACAAAACATCACCATCAGAATATGCCTCAATTACATCAGCTTCAGCTTTATTCCGAGCAGGTTTATTCTTTTTCTCCTCTCTCTCATTCTTATTTTTCAATTTAGAACATTCTGAAATTTCATGCCCATTCTTCTTGCAATAACGACAAGATTTAGAATTACGCCCTCGAGACTTAGATCTACGATTTTTCTTGAATGAATTACTCTGATCAGTATATCTACTTCTAACATTCAAGCCTTCGCCTCTATCATCAGATCGTACCTCATGATCAAATTTCTCCTTAGACAATAGATTAGATTTAACATCTTCAAATGACAGAGTATCATTATTTCCATAAAGCATAATTTCTTTGAAGTGCTTATAAGAGGGCGACAAAGAAACAACTAGCAGTACTGCTTTATCCTCATCATCAATATTGAAATCCAAATTCTCAAGATCAATCAAGATAGAATTAAATTCATTAAGATGAGATTGTATAGCGGTACCTTCAGCTATACGAAAAGTGTAGAGGCGCTCCTTGAGTCTAAGCTTGTTAGCAAGACTTTTGGTCATGTAAAGGGATTCAAGTTTGGTCCATAACCCTACTGCAATTTTTTCTTTATTGACCTCGCACAAAACTTCCTTGGACAAACACAACTGAATAGCCGAATGTGTCTTCTCATCTAGCTCTTCCCATTTCTCATATGTCATATCCGCAGGCTTCTCAGAAATTCCAACAAGTGCCTTCTTTAAACCATTTTGAATGAGGACTGCTCTCATCTGAATCTGCCATATACTGAAACTGATTTTTCCATCAAATTTCTCAATATCAAATTTGGTGACGGTAGACATGTTTAATATCTAGGCTCTGATACCACTTGTTATTATATCAGCGCGTAGCGGAAGCACAAAAATAGATATTGAGAAAGCAAATAAGGAGAGTAAGAGAATAAAGGAGACACAAGATTTTTAAGTGGAAAACCCAATACGGGAGAAAACCCACTGCCTACGGCAAGCCAAGAAATATCCACTATAATAATCGGGTAAGTACAAGAGAAAAAAAAGTCTTCAACAACAATTATCAAAGAAGACTTATAAGAGAGAAATAAATCTCATAAACTCAACCCTACAATTTGATGATATAGTGAATATAGGTGGAGAAAAAATTTCAGCCTTTGGGGAGAGAATTTGGAGAGAATGGTTGCTTTGAGCTTAATTAGAAGACTCCCTTTTATAGCCACATAAAAAGGTTTTGCAAGACACAATGATGAAGTCCATTTTTCTTTCCCTAATTTGTGGCAAAAAATGAGGAAACATGTTGAGCGTTTTAGGGAGTAAAAGATGGAAGAATATAAGGCATAAAATGAGAAAACATGTGGAGTATTTTAGGGAGTAAAAGATGGAAGAATATAAGGCATAAAATGTGGAAACATGTGGAGTATTTTATGGAGTAAAAGATAGAGGAATATTAGGCTTAAAAGAGTGAGTTGGTTCCCAAAGTTTGAGAAATTGCAAACAGATGAACTTTAGCTGTGTCATAACTATTAATTATCTATGCAGCAAAAGTGACCAAGAAGTGGCAGGCATGTCAATTTTAAAGGGATACATCGACTAAAGTGATTGAGAAACCATTTTACAAACTGATTTTCCTTCTTGACTGCATTGACTCAATGTGCTCTCGAGGTAGCTGGTCCATGCACGGAATCAAGTCAAAGCACACCGAAGTTTTTTAAAAAAGTTTATTTTTCACACTTTCGGTATCTCTGTATACCGAAGAATTTCACTTCATTTGATGGGAACATATTCTTTGCATATGGTGAAGTTGTTTCATAATCATGAAAAGTCTGCTTTTCTAGTTTTTCCAGTCTTCCAAAATTTTTCCGCTTCTTAATCACGGATGGGCACTTCTACTGGAAAGCTCCTTCTTTCACACCATGGGATTATGACATTAGTTTGTTTTTCCTCATTTGTTACACGGACTGTGATATTTCATGTTTTTTCTACTAGTGAATTACCAACATGTCATTTTATTTTGTTTTGGTGGATATTTGGAGTCTAAATCTTAATAAATTCTTAATACTAATAACTCTGGTAATCAAAGTTATGCAACGCATTTCTGGTGGATTTGGATATGATTTGTATTTGAAAATTTTTAATTTAAAATTTGTAAAAATAAATTATATTTGAAAAAAAATGCGAGGCTCAAAAAAAAAATTTACATAGGGTTTTGGAATATTTGATAGAACTAACATTTGATTAGGCGAGCATTAGGGGATAAAAGCTACTTCAAGTTTATTTGTATTCTAACAATGTTAATTCGTGCAATAATTAAGTGCAGTTGGAATAAAAAATTTATTGTGTACATTGAATTTATAAACAAATTGAACCATTGAGCACAATTATATTTATATTTATATTTATTCATATTCATATTTATATTTTATTAATATTTATTTAAACAATTTAAACTTAAGCAATTAGAATGACTCGTGTTGGATGGTGGACTCTCGAACAATGCTTTGCTTGCATGGATCTCCTATGAAAGATGATTAACTGGTGGGGATCTATCCCAAAAAAATCTTCAACGCTTAAGTCAATATAGATTGAAGAAAGAATAATCAAAATGAGAGATAATAACAAACATTTATAGGAACCAAACCTGTAAGAATAAAGAAGTAAATCATGTTTAGAAAGTACCTTTTCATAACTCATATTCCAAGCAGGAATAGATTTTCTTACTGGGCCTTACCCTTTAATGCACAATCGGGAAGCTTGTCTTTGCTTCCATGCCCAACTGTATGATCTGCCTCACTTATGAGCCAAGTAGGAGAACCGACACATCTCTTCAAATGACATCAGTACCCGGCACTCTGCTGCAAACACGCCTTTTGAGGAGATTTCTTCATGTGTTTGCTCTTGGCTAAACCATTCCGATCTGTACATATGGTGCCGAGTTTCCCTTGTCATCTCAACCATCTGAGGTAGGTAACTCTTCTTCTGCACTTCCCATAGTTGTTGCTTCTACTGAAAATAGAGATTTGAAATTTTGTTTAGGGGAGTCATTGATTATATTTCCTCTTGTTTCTGGAGACTTTATTCCTACCCATCTTCCTCCAGCAATGAGATTTACATATTTTGGGCCTCAGTAAAGTGATTTTGTAGTCATACCATTAGCTATGAATATTCGTCTAGTGACATTGGATAGACAGATAGATTTAGCATACTCCCCTATTCAATGAGAAGATTTTGAACTGATAAAACCTTTTGACTCAAATAGGACATGTTCTCTCCCTCCTATTGGATTTAGCATGTATTTAAACTACCTGAAAGGAGGTCTAAGTTTTCCATTTCAAGAATTACTGTCGGATATTCTGCGGTTTTGGTCTGTATCACCTGCTTAACTAGCACTGAATACTATAAGACTAGTGATAGGATTTATTCTATTGTGTTGATCTTTAGGTATCCCCACTAATCTAGACTTATTCCAGAAGTTCTACACCACAAGTTCAGTATTGTGAGGTTCGAGGTACTTCATGTTTAACTAGAGAAAAATTCTATAGAATTAATTGCCAAAATCCCTTTTTCAATACAGGGTGGAAAGACTTTTTCCTCTTTGTCCGTTTGTCTTCACCCAGACAACTTATAATATAGAACTGCTAGGAGAAGCTACCAACCTACAATCATTTACTCACCCATAGAAGTATTAAACAAGTATGCCTATGAGCTAAGGATTAGCGAAGCCTGGGTGATAGATATTCTAAAAGTAATAAACATGTATGCCCTGGACCAATTTAACTTAGAGAGGCTACGTTGTCTTGTTATTCCTTGCTTTTGTTACTCTTGTGCTATATGTGTTGACGCTAGTCCCATTCATGGATTAAGTGTGCTTGTTACATGTTGAATTTACATGTACTAATATTTTAAAAAACATTGTTGCCTTGTTGTAAGGGCATGGAAGAGTGCCTTGTCTGAGAGGCTAGACATTTCATCTGATGTAAAGGACTGCCCTTTAGGTGAGTTCCCGAGGCTTTCCCTATCATATTGGGCGCCACAATGCTGAAATTGTTGTTATTGTTTCCCTAACATATGCATTTTTTGCTCCTTCAGCTGTGATGTGCTCTTCCCTTCCGGAGATGAGCTCGAATGATGAAGAGGATGGCATGCCTCTTATAACTCGCCTCTCCCAAAAGAGGAAAGCACCCTTAAAAGGTTTGATGGCTCAACCCTCGACTTGCTTGTCGGGCAAACGCGTGGCTTCTCACTCTGGTAAAGATGAGCAGCAAGTAGTGGAAGGATCGGCACCAGATGGATCTAGCTACTTGGTATATAAAAAAATACATAATGCACCCGATGCTACTTCCTGGGAGTGAAGTGTAATATGTTGCATCTCACTTCTATTCATCCTGGGGATTGAATATGGACCAGAAAATGTGATACCTTAACTATGTGCGGGAAGTAGTTGAGATGCTGATTTCTCTGCGAGATTGTGAGATGACTAGCCTTTGTAATAATTTAGAAGTATTCGAGAATTACTATGTGCCTACAATTCAAGCGGCTACTTTTGGGACAGGCATTATGGAAGTGAATACAAACGGCTGGGGAGGTGTTACAAATGCAACTAAATAAACTAACCCTGGAGAATAATGAATTAAAAGGAGAAATTAATGAGGTCTAGGCTGCTAAAAGTCTTGCAGACTTGAAAGGGATGAGCTTTTCGAGGAGTTAGAAGCTTGCAAAGGTGAATTGGCAAGAGCTTAGGAGGCGCTAGAGGCATTGGAGAGCATTGTGAAAGAATTGCAGGCTGTTTTGGATAAGTTCTTGGATCCTAACGGAACTTTAAGAGCACCTATTATGGAAAGGGTCCAAAGATCTTTTGTGAAAATTTAAAAGATGAAGGATCTCTTCTGTGAGTAGGCTACCCCTCTTGCTCAAATTGCTACTACCCAAGTTCTAGACAAGGTAAGAGAGAAGTACCGTGACTTTGAATTACCAGAGGACATGCAGTCGTTGTATGCTTCTGGTGTACCCAAACTAGTTTACGCTTGGTTCCATTTGCTTTTGTCGAATTTGCCTCTACCTCTGCTCCTGCAAATGAAATGAAACAATTTTCCACTCAATTTAGATTTGCTAGCTAGTTTTGAAAAACTAGACTTTTTATTCTTCTATCAGGCCTTGTCATTTCCTAATCAGTTTTTGTTGGGCTTTGATTTATGCCCTGTCTTTTGTGTAATTTGTTGGATCTTGTTTATTAGACCAGACCTTCGTATTTAAACAATTCTTCTGATGCAGTACTTATAGACTGGATCATATTTTGTTTTGAGGGCACCCAATTTAGCCTTTTTTCAACTAATGAAATTTTCTACATATATGGCATAGGACAAGCACTAAGGTGCTCTTGTAATGGTCAATCATTGGTGGTGGAAAGGAGGATGCCTTCCTCCCCCTATGATCGATGATGATAAACGCAAATATGGTCAGGGGAATCAAGAGTATCATTACGAGAGAAGTTAAGCATAGAAAGATCCATAAGAGAGGTTGTGGTTCAACCATGTTGGACACCAATTATTGGATGGTAGACTCTCGAACAATGCTTCCCTTGCGCGGATCTCCTACGAAAGATGATTAATTGGTGGAGATCTATCCTCAAAAATTCTCCGGTACTTAAGTCAATATAAATAGAAGAAAGAATAATCAAAAGAAAAAGTAATAATAGGAATCAAACTTTTGAAAATAATAAAATAAATTATATTTAGAAATTACTTTTTCATTACTCCTATTTCAAGCGGGAATGAATTTTTTATTGGACCTTACCCTTTAATATACTACCGGCAAGCTGGGCTTTGCTTCCAAGCCCAACTCCATCAACTCGTAACACAATCAAGTGGAATACAAACAGATTTCAAACGGTACAAACAAATCTACAACTGAACACGAAAGTTCAAGTTTGAACAATATCCACTAATGGAGTTCAAATGACAGATACTCAATCGCTTTGTTTTTCACTACAACCCTGTATTAGGATATAATATCCACTTTTCTCCCACTTCGCTCATCTCGTTTCACCACATAAAAGTTATACTCCTTTCGTCCAAAATTGAATGTTTATCTTAGTCTAACCAGGATTTTTACTGAAACAAGTCATTGCTATGGAAGAAAATGATTTATGGATGGAAACAAAAATTTGTGGTATCTAAAAGCATATGTATTAAGTTTTTTCATTATTCTTTATTTTTTTAAAGCATTCGGTATCTTCACCAATTGGTGAGACTAATTCGAATTTAGTTTGACTTGCGTTCACGAGGTTTAACTCTTACTCAGGAAAAAGTATTATCCAAAACTCTTTTAACATTGCGTTATAAGCAAAGATCGAACTCATAACATTGCAAGTATTAATTATCCACTTATTAATTGTTCCAAACTATTAAATTTATTTAGTTTTTTTTGATGAATTATTAAATTTATTTAGTTATTTGTGAGAAATCCATACATTTCTGATAGGAAATGGGATTAACGAAGACAGAAATAAAGGCGCATGGCTCCTCTCCACTATGAGAATTTTGGAGGATCCTTCAGCTTTTAAGTCTCACACGTCATCAAAACATCTCACAAATGGGTTATATTTCCTTTGACGACATTTCAAGTTTAATTTATTTTTGTTTTGAAATTCTGCATCAATGTGTAATAATCATTCAAAGTTAGCTCTCCTTCTGTTATGAAAATCATAAACTAAAGTAGTTCTAGCGTACACGTTAATCAAAAAGAGGTATACCTCTTGGCTTTTACTTTTTTTTTTTGTGCTCAAAATTGTCAGACATCAATCTTTTAAATTACGAATTTAACACTTAACCGTTATATAGGTATGCCTATCTATTCTGGTGATGTTTCCTATCTTCGGACAATAAAATCAATTAAAAAAAATAAAAAATGTAATTAATGTATAGGGATAGTAGTGTAGAAACGAACGCAAATATGCAGCTGCTTCTCTAACTAGATTCATATTCCTTCCAACTCAAAATATTAACTCTATTTATTTTTTATTTATTCTATGATATCTATTCTATTTATAGTATTAATAAAAATTTAATACTTTTTTCCGTTCCTATCCTCTTTAATTACTACCTACACAAATTTCCAAATATTCTAATTAAAACATTATATATAGTTAAAGTAGGGAGATGTATTTAGTGTGTTTGCTGGTAAGAGAAGGGTATATAAATCTTTTTATTTTGAATTTTACATATTTCAGTACACTTTTAGTCTACTCTAAAATGGTAAATAAAGTTGATATTTCGCGCGAAAGAGATAGTAAAAAATTAATGGTTTGAAATACGAATAAAAGCATGCAATAAAATAATGGTTTTGGAATTAATTAGGTCAATAATTATGTTAATTATCAACAAAAAATTCAAAGCCTGCATGCACATTGAAAATGCTTTTGAAAGTATTCAACATAACATATAAAATGAAGTACCGATGCATTAAATTTTTAGAAAATAAAAACGACCAAAATGAAGTTATAGCAGAATAATTAGGTGTGGAATTAATATTATTGAATTTCTTTTTCCTATAAGTTTATTGTACATAAAATAATCGCAACTTTGCCTACTCAATCTCTATGAAGCATTTTTCACTTTCCCTTGAAAAAATCCCAGATCCATAAGTTGAATGGATCATATCAGCTACCAGAGGAAATTGAGAAAACACAAATAATGTTGTGGACCTTAATGGGACACATCGGCTGAAGTGATTGAGAAGGCATTTTACAAACTGATTTCCCTTCCTGATTGTATTGACTCAATGTGCTCTCGAGGTGGCAGGTCGTTGCATGCAGTCGAGTCAAAGCATACCAAAGATTTTTTTTTTTTGTCAAATATGAAGAAATCTTGGAAAGAAAATATTCATCCAAGAAGGTATATTTTTAAACAAGCTATCTATATAATGTGGAAGAGAAGAAATAAGTTTAATATTATTATACAAATGATAATAATGTGTTAGTTATATAAATTTGAGATAAAGTATATAATTCGTTTGTAATTTATATTTTATAAAGTATAAATATTTTATATTTTTTTCTTTCGCGCGCACACAAAAATAAATAAATAAATAAAAATGATATATATATATATATTATTTTTATATACTTTATAATATAAAATAATTAAAAATAGATTTCACCGGTTGTCAAAGTCATAGATCCGCTCCTTTACGGGTCTATAACCATTTTAGACCGCTTTACAATGGTACCACTTCGAGGGAACCTTCCAACAGAATATTATCCGTATACCAAGAATTTCACTTCATTTGCTGGGAACAGAGTTCAGAATCATGAAAAGTCTGCTTTTCTAGTTTTTCCCGTCTTAATCACGTTTTGGAACTTCTACTAGAAAGGTACTCCTTTCACACTAGGAATTATGACATTAGTTTATTTTTCTTCATTTGTTGCACATACTAAGGGCGCAACATAATTATTCAACACTGGAATGAGACAATTAACAGAATTTGAACGTAAGCTAGATAAACATTTTGACTCCAAGACACATAAGCCATTTGACAATCGTCCTTCGTACAATCCTAATAAGATACGGATTATAACCAAAGCTATAACCAAAGCTAGTATAGTAATTTTGATCTTGGATAATTATACTAATTATTCTACGGTAAGTTTTACTCTTACTTTAATGGCTTAATATTTTTTGGATTTGTTCCATAAGAATACACCATAATATACTTTGGAGTTTTATTCTGGGAATTGAATTTTCTATCCACATGTTTCTTGAAAAATCTTTTTTCTTATTTATATTTTGTTTTGGTCAAACTTTTCATAATTCTATTAATTTCATTAGGTGAAAGAGTATATTTGAATGTTTTTCAGGTATGTTTGCTGTGATGCATTTGAATGTGCTTTCAACTTGTATCATGTTTGAATGTTTTTCAGGTATGTTTGCTGTGATGCATTTGAATGTACTTTCAACTTGTATCATGAGAGTTGGAATTCCAATCTATTTATTGTATGCTTCAAAAAATTTTTTTCTTAATTCACAATTTGATTTAACTCTACAACTCTTGCTGCTTCATTTAGAGGGAGAGTAAACGAGTTTACTAAGCTACAATCTTCAAATGATGAAAAAAAGTGATGAAGAATCAGAAAGTAAGATCCTTGTATAATGATTAACTATGAAATTTAGTATTTTACTCTGGATGGTTTTGAATTCTACACTTATTTTTGTTTTCTTGAAAAGTGTAGCAAATTGTGAAAGACATTACATTGTTTATTCAATATTTGTTTTTTCTCCTTCTCTTGTGATATTTGACTATATGCTCCGTGCCACCACCAAAACATTTCTTGTCTTTGTTTCTTCTAATTGTATGTCTAAGGCATTTCCTTTGGTGTCACTCATTAGCATTAAACTCTCAATTTAGTTGAATGAATATCACACCATTTTTATGGCATTGATAATTAGGAAGATTAAGGAAATGGAGAGCTTATCTTATGTAAAGAGAAAATTATTATAATTGTCTTATTATTAAATTTATATAGTTCACAAATAATTTCTTTAGTATGCAGGCACTCATAATGTCATTATTTATAAATTCAATACTTTGTTGCTACAATAAGTTCTAATCAACCCTGAATGTTAGATTTAGTTGAATTTTTACCAATTTGATGAGGTTTTCTCTTTGTTTAGATTTACTTGTGGTTGAAAAATCATTGTTTTTGACAATTTGATGATGTTTTCTCTTTGTTAACTATTAGACAATTGCAATATTGCCTTCAATTTCTTTGGACTTTATATGCTTGTTGATGACTGAAGATGAAAATTAAAAAATGAACTCATGGAAGCTTAAAATTAGCCCGATATTGTCTAGATCAATTCTGTATCTGAGTTTAATTAGGTCTGCCACACTACTACGGAAATGGAATAAAAATCATATGATCTTTTGGCTTTCACCTAAATTATAGAGGTTTTTTTTTTTACCCAAGCCTCTTTTTCTTTCCCAATCAATTTTGAGTAGTTACTGATCAAAAATTTTCGTGCGCAAATGACTGAATTGCTTTCTTTGGCACCATTGCCACCCATTTGATTTGGCATCAAGGTATTCAGATGTTTATGTCAACAAGAAAGAAAAACTTGCAGCATTGACAAGAATTCATAAAGTCTTCAAAGAACATGAAGAAACCAAAACTAAAGTTAAAGACAAACATTATTAGCCTTCCTGGCTAAACGTTTCAGCATTGCCAGCTCATTATATTTTGTCCAAATATTTTACTTGCTCTATGATCCTTAAAACATGTTCCGCTAAGTAACAACAACTGATATTGTCTTTAGATTTTGCTGACTAAAGACTTACCAGTTATAGATGATAGATTTTTGTACAAATATTTTGCCTCCTATACGATACTTGGAACATCTTTTACTGATGATTTTCCATGCTGTAATATGGTATTATCTATTGGTAAGTTCTATTACTTATGATGTGTTCTACTCATGTTGTATTGAAGATATATTGTTTAAAATATTTAACGTTCTGGTACTCTACTATTTAATTTAAATTATATGATATAATATTTAGTAACAAATTATACTAACTAAGAGTTCGTTTTAAGAAATACAATATTTAGTATTAGTACATTTTAACTATTAGAATGTTAATTTCTATCTAAATTCATAAGAAATTGATTATACATTTATTATAAAATCTTAAAAATTATTAATAAATACTTTATTGATAATTGAAATTGTACTATTTTTTAATGATTATTAGGACCACTAGCCAAATTATGGCACGTAGCGCAGAGATGTTGACTAGCTTTTTTTACGTATTAGAAACATTACAGAAAAATGAAAGTCTACCCATGATTTGGGTTGATTGGTTTAGTTTCATGAAATCAATTCCTCTATTCTTGTTGTGTCATTATATTATTTTAAATATATTATTTATAATTTTTTAAAAATAAGAAATGATATATATATATATATATATATATATATATATATATAATATTCATTTGCTATTTTAAAAAAATTAGTAATTGATTAAAAATTCTATTTATACTAATTATAGATTTATATGATTATATGGAATAGAGAGAAAAAAGAGAGGCTCTAAAAATAAAAAACACTTAGCACACAGAAAAAAAAAATCAATCTGGCCCGCAAAGCTCTTAAAGCTAATATGAATCTGAAGTTTCTCAACCCATAAAAAAATAAATTAGACCCATTTGGTCCGGTTTAAGGAGTGGGGTCAGTTTTACAACACTGCTAAATGCCCGCAGCCAGCTTTATTATTTGTTGACTATTGGTTGGGTTATTTCATCCACCGACAGCATTTTGGAACATCGGGATGATAAGCTTCTATAGTTTGTTCGAAATGAATGGTTTTGGTGCAATGAACACTTCAGAACCCACAGAAGACCATAGCACTCATTCTACTGAAGATAGATCTCCATCGCCAGTACAGTGCATTAACTCGGGTGACCATATTTCAGCTCCTAAAATTCCTTAGCCGAATCTCCCATGTAAAGAACTCATTGTCACTATGAATAAGTTCCAAGAGAGTTCCATTTGGGGATAAACTCGTACACGAGTAACGGAGCTTCTGTCTCCAAGCAACAGTCAAGCAATTTAACAACGTTCTTGTGAACTACTTGCGAAAGAACCACAACCTCGTTGATGAATTCTTCGAGCTGACTTTCATCAACCAACTTCGATCTTTTAACTGCTACAACTCTTCCATCAGTTAACATCCCTTTAGAAACTATAACTTGGTCCCCTCTACCCTACCAAGTGTTCAATTTTCATTGATATTGTCTATAGCTTCTCCAAATCCATTGATGTGGAAAGCCTTATAGTTTCCGTTTTGCTATCATGATCACATAACAGTTTCTGTAACAAAAGACCCTCATTTTGTTTGAAAAATCTCTCTGTGTTCTTCTTAATCCATCTTGTTTTTAGCCATTTGTACTCTATAATACCTCCACCGACAAAACTAACACCTGTGTAAGTATAAAATAATCTCAAGATTAGCATTTAAACTTAACTAATATAGAAATGCTCAAAGAGAAATGTCTATTGAGCAGGAAAAACCTAAACAGAGTGATCTGATCAGAATAGTCTGAAAGAAATTCACTTTGTTCTGGTTAAGTAGTTACTAATTACTCTTGTACAGTATCCAATAGGATGACGTTTTGTCTCTTTTTCCCAAAATATATGAGAACGACGACTTACCAACAATGATCCCGGTCAAGCTCCTTTTTCTGTCCAGTTCCGGAGGACTAGGAGGCCGAGGAGGTACCGGATCTAGAATTGACATAGTAATTGAAACATAAAGTATAAGAATGTCTTCAAAGGTTTAGTGTAATTACTCAGTTGATAAACAGAATCAAGAAAACATTGCCTCCAAACGAATTAATGTCATAATTAATCCCATAGTGTGAAAGGAGGAGCTTTCTTGTAGAAGCCCCCAACCGTGATTGAGACTACCGAAAAAGTTTGGAAGGCCGGAAAAACTAGAAAAGCAGACTTTTCCTGATTAGGAAGCACTCAACTTGCGGTCCTGCATGTACGGATTCGTTAAACTAAATTTAAAATTTAATTTAATAGATTTGATTATTTATTTTTTAAATATATATTTTTAAAAAATTATGAAATTTTTGCCGCCGTCGCGTACGGAAAAACTGCACCTGTTGACTGTAGCAAATCCCTTAGGAAACAACTTCTGCATTTGCAAAGAATCTGTTCCCATATTCACCAAAAAATAAAAAAGAATCTGTTCCCATTAAATGAAGCGAAATTCTTCAGAAACTGGATAAATTGGGCTTGGCTACAGTGCTGCAAATATGTATTGTCAGACGTGCATACTAAATTTGGTTCGTATGTGTAAAAATTTATATATATTGTCACATATGTATACTGAATTTAGTTCGTTAGATTAAACGATTATAAAAATTTATAATTTTTTTAAAATATATTAAAGTAAAAAATATAATACGTTAAATTAAATTTTAAATTTAATCTGACAAATTAAATTTGATTATATACGTCTTTGAAAAAGAAAGCCGTAACTTTAGCATAAAAATTAAATGCTTTGGGCTACTAAAACGGATACGGATACTGAATGAGGAGAAAAAAAATATTGGGTATGCTTCTAACCGTACATAAGCAAACTGAATCCGGAAAGAGAAACATTTTAATATTTTTCACAATTAATATATATTCATAAAAGAAAGAAGGGAAAAGAAACCCAAATCAACTTGTGCTCCGAAAAAGTCATTATTTTGGATGGTATTTTTCAACGGATATCAGTGCCATTTCATAAAAGTCAGAAAAAGATGATGAGATTCAGTCAACAACCTTCTACAATGGGGACCTTAGCTTCATATTTGGACGCAGTCCGTCAATGAAAATATCTTATAATATCGGGTCGTTGGAATAACGCCCGATGCGTAAAACAGTCTGCCAACGTTAACCGGTACCGCATTTGAATTACGGTCAACAGTCCAAACATGATCTCTTAATAATTGTTCACGCAATTTATTATCGCCACATGATCTTTATCTTTTAAACAAATGTCAAGCCTTTATAGGTCTTCGTCAACGTAAACTGTACGTCATTTTATATCTCTATATTCCGGAAGCAGGCTTTGCGTTCTCCTTCCGATTCTGAAGAGACAGCAAAGCAATGATATTCACATGCTCGATAGACCATATGTTACGATTTCCGATTCTTGATATTTCTTTACAATAGAAACATGTGTTCTTCGCTGCTGTATTTGCAAGTAGTTTTTGTTTTTGCTGTGGTAGGAAAGATGTCAGCAGTAGCAGCTCAATCTCAACCCGGCTGTCCCGGTAGATGCGGAAATGTTGACATCCCTTTTCCATTCGGTATCGGCCGCAACTGCTCCCTTGACGATTCTTTCAATATCACCTGCAACAACACATACAACCCTCCAAGACCATTTCTGCAAGGCCGTGAAGTCCTCAATATATCTGTCGATGGCTACCTAAGAGTTCCATCATTCAGGGTTACTGGTTGTTACAATGGTTCTGGAGAGAGGAACCGATCTGAATTGCAGTTCAGTTTGGAAAACTTTGTCATATCCAATACGCGCAACCAGCTCACCGGTGTAGGTTGTGATACTATTGCAGTTTTTACTGGCAGCGGTGGATACAGGAGTGGCTGCGCATCAACCTGCACCACCTTAGAAACGGTACAAAATGGATCATGCAACGGAATTGGCTGTTGTGCTATATCGATTCCTTTTGGAACAACAGAATTTCAACTGGAAGTTGGTAGCTACGGGAATTACACGAATGTCTACGAATTCAATCCATGCGGGTATGCGTTCGTAGCGGAAGCGGGCTATTACAAATTTTCTTCTGCAGATCTCCGGGGTTTAACGGAGGAAACAGGGACCACTCTTCCTCTCGTCCTTGACTGGTCAGTTCAAAATCTGACTTGCCAACAAGCACGGGAAAATAAATCGACTTATGCATGTCAATCGGTTCATAGCGAATGCAAAGATTCCTTGAGTCGAAGAGGCTATAACTGCGACTGTATAGAGGGTTTTGCAGGGAATCCCTACCTAGAAGATGGCTGCGAAGGTATTGGAAACTTCATAAGTTTCCAATATAGTACCGTATAAATTCTAATTTCTTTCTTTTGTTTTTTCTGTTTTGCTGTTTGTATGACTTAATACCTTCATTTTCAGATATTGATGAGTGTGAAATTTTGAATTCTTGTAATGGAGTATGCATAAATCTGCCGGGAAATTATACGTGTTCTTGCCCAAACGGGTACGAAGGCGATGGAAGAAAAGATGGTATAGGTTGTCTCAAGAATAAAGGCGCGGGGCCGTACGTCATCATTGGTATGATTTTCCTTTCTCGTTTTAGATTGATGATTCGCACATTATTGCACTTTATGCCATTAAGTTTATTAAGTACTTTAGTATATCAAGTTGATAAAAAACAAATAACCTACTGCAGTTGAACATTATTCAACTATCTTACATGCCATAATGCTCATGAAATAACATTTGTGCCCCTAACTATTCTGGAATTTTACACTTTATCCCATTGTGTTTTAGATATAGACACTTAAATCTCCCAGAGGTAAATAATGTTGCACTTAAACAAGGCAACCAATCCAGGTGAATGAGGAACACTCAATGGATTAAATGAGGAAGATGCCTTTTAGATAATCGATTACGTTTTTTACTTCTTATTTTTCTCTCCTAGTTCTGGGAGTGAATGAGGAAGACTCATTCAAGAAAGAGAAAATTCAAAAATTTAAATAATCCTTATCTGTAAGAGTTTTTTATTTCTAACCCAAATACGAATCTTTTATGATTTTATACTTTTTGTTTTAACAGTCTAGAGTTGGTAGTTTTTCATTTTTTTTCTCTTCTTTGTTGATAAATAAAAAAAGTAATTTTTTTTCTCTAGAATCTATAAAATATACTTTTACCAATTAAGTTACTATTCTATCATTTTTAAGGTTGATACTTGGGATAGAATTTTGTCTCTTAACATGATTATCTCTTATGAAGAGTTGCAAGTTACACGATTACACGTTTAAAGGCAACATTCCAACTCCATAACCTTCTTAAGCCACCAATGAACAGAGCATCATGCTTGGTAAATTAAGATGCTAGCTAACCTATATACTACTGCGTACACGTATCATGTCTTCCCTCGTTTTGCTCCGAATTTCGATACTTAAGTGTTGTGCTCGAGTGACAAGGTAGTATTCATTTGGTTTGAATTATCACTTTATACGAAGTGGTAGGTTTTGATTTGATTAATATCCTTATTCCTGCTATATATATACACGAAGATATGAATTATGTAATTTACTTTTGTTTAGCTGTTGAAGTGGTAATAGCCACATTATATTCTCTTTATGCAGGAGTTACCACAAGTATTGGCATCTTACTTCTGGCAGCTGCTAGTTTCATGTCATACAAATTGCTAATTAGAAGAAGGGAAAAAATGGAGAAAGAGAAAAATTTCAAGCGAAATGGTGGTCTTTTGTTGCAGAAACAACTTCATGTTAATGACAGTGAGATCCCGAAAACTATAATTTTTACAGCAGCAGAGTTGGAGAAGGCGACAGACAACTTTAATGAAAATAGGATACTCGGACGAGGAGGCCAAGGTACTGTCTATAAAGGAATGTTAACTGATGGAAGAATTACAGCAATAAAAAGATCGAAACAGGTTGATGAAAGGCAGCTCCAACATTTCATCAATGAGATTGTGGTTCTTTCACAAGTTGTTCATAAGAATGTGGTGAAACTATTAGGTTGTTGCCTAGAGACAGAAGTTCCTTTAGTGGTTTACGAGTTCGTCCTGAACGGAACTCTTTACGACCTTCTCCACAAGGAGAGCGACGAGTTCTTAACGTGGAATATTCGACTAAGAATAGCAACGGAGGTCGCAGGAGCTTTAGCATATCTGCATTCAGCAGTATCAGTTCCCATCTACCACAGAGACGTCAAGTCCAGTAATATTCTTTTGGATGAAAAATATACTGCTAAAATTTCAGACTTTGGAACATCCAAGTCCTTTGGGGATGACAAAACTCACATAACTACTTTGGTTAAAGGGACTTTTGGCTATTTGGATCCTGAATATTTCCAGTCGAGCAAATTTACTGAGAAAAGCGACGTTTACAGCTTTGGCGTTGTTCTTGTCGAGCTCTTAACAAGACAAAAGCCCATTTCACAAGGGTCAAGTGTAGAAGACAGTGATTTCAGTTTAGCAACACGATTTTTGGTATCCATGGAACAGAATTGTCTCTCTTCAATTCTTGATTCTCAAATTCTAGATGACAAGAACAAGGAGGAGATCGTTGCTGTCGCTAAGCTCGCAGAACAATGCCTAAACTTGAACGGGAAGAAAAGGCCGACAATGAGAGAAATAGCCATTGAGCTGGAAAGAATTAGGGTCTCAAAACCGAATCAGAGAATCGAAGAAAATTTTCGGAGTCTTGGACGGATTGAGGAAGAAACAGAAACAATTTCTGATGCCAGCTCCATATGGACTACGGGAAGCAGCTCTGTTCCCGATGATCACCCCTTGTTGTTTAATACAGTTTAATTGCAGCTACTCTGTTGAGATTAGTAATTGATTTGTATCTTTGGTGATCTTGGTTACTCTCTTTGTAATATTTTGTAAATATGTTTAGTCAGAGTAAGCTAACTCGAGTTTGGAAGTATATTATATAAATAATATAATATAATATAAAAAAATATAGAATAATGAATATTTTATGTTAAATTTAAATATATAAAAATAATATATATAATAAAAATCATAATTGTTCGATAGTGATTATAATATATTAAAATATTTTTTTATAAAAAGTGTCAAATATTTTAAGACATTTTAGCATATTAAGAATGTCATTAAAAATGAGATAAAAAAATATCGACTCTTTCTCTTATATGTACAATGTATGTAGTCCAGTAAGCTCTACTAGTTAAAAGGTATGCTTGAAGGAAATTGTTTTGTATTTAAGAGTACCTAATTTGGTGAAGAAACAATAAAAATAGTTTTTAACAATTTTGTTGAGTTTCATTTATTAATTTGACAAAATAGACAGATTTCACGAAAAGACAGTACGTTTAATCCACTATATAACAAAAATCAACAAAAATTACTATTTTCTTGTTGTGTATATTAGATAATCAGCTTCAACTCCTTAAGGGAAAAAAAAAAAAAAAAAGAGCCACACCTCTCTCATAGCCGTCCTTGACTTTACTCAGCAACTCTATTTCTGCAAATAGAGCTACTAAAATTTTGATCACTTATATAAACAGCTTGAAACTATGAATTTCGAGTACCAAATCTATTATTTTCCCTTATAAACAACTTGTCTATTATTTTCGAGTGAGAATGGAAAATGGTCACAAGTTGTTTATTGGGGGAAATGAATAGGTTTAGCACTTAAATTAGTTTTATTGCTTTTTCATTTATTCCTTTTTTACTGGTGTTGAGATCTATTTCCATTATTATCTTTAGGATAACAAATTTATACCCACTGCTAAACCTTACAGTGTTGAGCCAATGGAATAGCTATCTTTAATTTTGAAAACTTTGTATCTAATAGTTATCTTTTATAAAAAAATGTCAAATATTTTGGAATATTTCAATATAGTAAGAAGGCCATTAAAAATGAAGAGGGAATACATTTTTTAAATGCACATATTTTGGTTTTTGCCCCTTTATGCAAACAAAACCTTTCTCTCTCATCATATTCTCTCTCAACTGTATTATGCAAAATGTCAAATTAAAAACAAATTTGAAGGTTTTCTTTGACAAATATTAACACAAAGCCAGTAAATCACTTCTTCTATTCAAATGAGTAATTTTTTACGTGAAATTGAAAAAAGAGCCTAGAAATTAATTTTTTAGCTGAAATTTCTTCTTCGCTAGCAAAAGGCTTCAAATATTCAAAATTTTTACATTCTGAATTAGAATATTAAAACTTATAAATAGAAAATTAATAAAAAATTAAAAAATAAATTTCATAAAAAAGTGGATGAAATAGAGCTTTCCCAAGTTTTCGTAAAGCACCAATTCGAGCTTTACCCAATTCGAGCTTCATGGGTAAAGCTTTAATTGGAGCGCCACCATGCCGCCCTGGGTACAGCTGAAGCTTCACCAGGCTTGGTGGTGAAGCTCCAATTGGAACTTTACCAAACCATGGAGATTCATTAGGGAGCTTCACCAAAGCTTGATGAAGTTCTACAAACTTAATCATGAATTGTATTACATTAATTACTTTCAAGCTTATCAAATTTGGATTAAATGGAGTATCGATTCTGAACTTTTAAATTTTAATAAATTCTAATTCAAAATAGAATGAAGACAGTATAAAGTATTCTTTTGTGGGGAGAGAAATATATAAGTATATGTTAATAACAAAAGTAAAATATATTTGCTACACTTGTAAAAAAACTCGGTGTATTTATCAATCTCCAAACATATATTGTATAAAATAAATTTTAAAAAAATCAAAGTTAAAAAAAAGATTAACATTCCATCCCAATGTGACCATTTTAAATTTTTATTAGAAATTCAATTTTATATTTTTATCCAACTCAGAAATATAATGATATAAAAATTAGTCTTGTATATTATGTTTGATTACACATGAATATTTATAGTGTGAAAAAGAGAAAAAGAGCTTTGTGGAACGGAAGAGAAAAAGAGAAGAGTCAGCATGAGACTGAACGAACCCAAGACGAAGAAGAAACGAGCTTAAGCATTGACACTGGGCACGAGATGCCTACTTAAGCCCATATAACAATCTTCTTAATTTGCAAGCATAATCGGGATGATGTGTACCTACAAAGCCTTGCAGCTGAACCCATATAAATATCTTCCTACAAAAAATCATTGAGAAAAACATTATTGATATCCAATTGACGAAGCTTCCAACTGAGAGAAACTGCAACTATCAAAACTGAACAAATAGTCACCGGTTTCACCACTGGACTAAATGTATCAGTAAAATCCAATCCATAGTCTTGGCTGTTACCACGTGCTACAAGCCTAGCCTTTAACCGTTTAACCGTGCCATCGGCGTGGCATTTCACCTTGTATATCCAGCGATTACCACAACATTGGCATGGGGAGAAGAAGCAGTGGAAAATCCTCAGCGGCCTCTACCACCACGACCTCGACCATGACTAGAAATACCAGAAGATTGAGAAAAGGAACGCTGAGCATGATTCACCATAGGCAAACTATACTGTTGTGCCTTAAGGAGTAATTCATGAGCCACAAGCTGACCATGAAGCTCATTCAAAGAAACTAACGTATGACATTCTCAAGGAGCACCAATAATGACATTATATTCCATGCCAAGCTAACGAAAAATGAGGGCATTGAATTCTGCATCTGAAATGGGTTGACCAGCTAGGGCTAGGGAATTTGTAATTGCCTTAGCGTGATAAAGATATTCAAAAACGGACTTGGCATCTTCGGAAAGATTATAAAGTTCAACGTGCAGTTGCGTTCTCTGAGCATGACTAACAACCCCATAGGCTGCCCCAGTGTTGCGGAAGCAAATCAAAACACCTAAGTAGGTTAAGTATTCTACATAAAATTATCCCAAGAAAATTTTCAGAAAAAAATGGAGGGTCAATAGCCTAAATACCAACCTCTTTAGACAAATTTTTTCAAGATAATTAAAAGTATAATACTCAACAATGGCTATTAAAATAAATAAAAGAATACTGAGAAATTAATAAGGTTCGGTTAATATTACCTACTCCTCGAACACCACCAATATTATTTTATGAGAAGATAGAAGAAAGAAACAATAGCCTAAAGAAGTAATCAAGGCTATGCTATACAAAAGGGGAGGAAGCTTCCTTTTATAGTTGTAAGGAAGCCTCTCATTTACCTTAGCTTCCATGTGGGATGCTAGAAATAGTTAGCTAAATCAATAAATTTTCACCTTGGCAAATTTTTCTTTGCACTCTTCAAAACTCGTCACAAATATTCATATTGGTAATGTCTTCCAATGCTCCTCAAAAAGCGCCAAACTTTAAATTTGCAAAACATTTATCAAGTCTGAGTAATGATTGAACTTGATAACTGTTACCACCTTTGTCATCATGTTTGCAAGATTTTCTGGATTGATACTCGACCATCTTCCATAATTTCTCTAATGAAGTGATACCTGACATTGATATGCTTTGTCCTTGCATGATAAACATGATTCTTTGCTAAATGAATAGTATTCTGACTATCATAATGTACTCTGACATGCTTTTGTCTTACTCCTAGTTCATCAAGCAACCCTTGAAGCCAAATTGCCTCTTTAACAGCCTCAGTAACTACCATATACTCTACTTCTATTGTAGATAGAACCACTTATATTTGTAAAGTAGACTTCCAACTAACTGGTACTTTGGCTAAAGTAAACATATAACCTGTCATTGATCGACACTTGTCTAAATCACCAGCATAATCTGAGTCATAGTATCCAACTAACCATTGACCATCATCCTTATCCTGCTGAAGCATTAAACCAATATCCACGATTTTGATAATATACCGTAGAATCCATTTCATAGCTTATCAATGTTCCTTACCAGAATCATGCATGGACCTTCTTAAAACTCCAATTGCTTATGAAATGTCAAGCCTTGTATGCACCATAGCATACATCAAGCTACCAATAGCATTTGCATAAGGAACTTTTGACATGTATTCCAGTTCCGTATCATTCTTTGGAGATTAAGTTGTACTAAGCTTAAAATAAGGATCTAGGGGGTACCAACAGGCTTTGATTGTTTATTCACGCCGAAGCGCTTTAGTACTTTTCTCAGATATTCTTTCCAAGTCTCCCAATTTTCTGTCTCTGCATATCTCCATACCAAGAATCCTTTTTGCTTCTCCTAAATCCTTCATCTCAAACTCTTTATTGAGTTGAGCCCTCAACTTTTCAATTGCTTCTTTATTCTTCGAAGCTATCAACATAACATCAATATATACGAGAAGGTATATGAAAGTTTCATCTTGTAGCTTGTGAAAGTATACACAATGATCATACCTGCTTCTTGTGTACTTTTGCCCTTGCATGAACTTATCAAATCGCTTGTGCCATTGTCTTGGGGATTGTTTTAATCCGTACGATGATTTGTTAAGCTTACACACCAACTTTTCTTTCCCAGCAACTTTGAATCCCTCTGGCTAACCCATATAGATTTCCTCATCTAAGTCTCCATGTAGAAATGCAGTCTTCACATCCATCTAAACTAGTTCCAGATCCAATTGTGCTACCAAGGCCAATAAGATTCTGACGGAGGAACGCTTCACAACTAGAGAAAATACTTCATTATAATCAACTCCTTCCATTTTAGCATAGCCTTTAGCTACCAATGTTACCCTGTAACGAATGTCAGACTTGTTAGGAAATCCATTATTCTTTGCATATACCCATGTACAACCAATTGGCTTCTTCCCCTTTGATAAGCTTGTTAACTTTCATGTTTGATTCTTCTCAAGGGACTACATTTTTTCTTCCATTGCATTTCTCCACTTGTCACCATTAACATCCTGAATGGCTTCACGATAAGTGCTAGGAATTTCATCATTTGCAATTGAGATTGCACATGCTATTGTATCATCATAGCGAAGAGGCCTTTTGATGGTCCTCTTTTCTTTTCTCAGTGCAATTGGCACATGCTGCATCTGGGATTGTTGTTGCTGTTGAGTTTCATCAGTTGAACACTCTTCTTCATTTGACTCTTCATCTATCTCCAGTGTATCTCCACCTGCTTCTTTTCTAGTTGGGTTCAAAGTTCTATTAAACTCCACCTACTTTGAGATTGTCTCCACCTGCTGATAAGTTTCGTTTACTTGTTGAGAGGTTTCATTTGTCAATTTCTTCAACATGTTTGGCTCATCAAAAATAACATCTCTGCTAAAATTTATCCTTTTATTTTCAGGACACCATATGCAATATCCTTTGACTCCAGCAGTGATTCCCATGAACAATGCCTTCTTAGCTCTTGGGTCTTGCTTTGATTGCTTTACATGATAATAAGCAGTGCAGCCAAATACATGTAAAGAATCATAATCAGTAGCAGGCTTTCCAGACATTTTTGTGGAGGAGTTTTACCATCATTAGCAATTGATGGTAATCGATTAATGAGATGGCTTGCATAAATTACAGCTTTAGTCCAAAATTATTTGCCCAACCTAGCACTAGACAACATTCAGTGAACTTTGTCCAGCAATGTTCGGTTCATGCGTTCTACCACCCTATTTTGTTGTGATGTATTTCTAATCAAGAAGTGTTGTACAATTCCTTCATCTACACAAATCTTCAAAAATGGGACACTTTTGTATTCTCTACCATTATCAATTCGGAGACATTTGATCTTTCTCCCCGTTTGATTTTCCACCATCTTTTTCCAAATAAGGAAAGTGTCTAACATTTCATCCTTTGACTTCATAGTGTACACACACACTCTTCGTGAAAAATCATCGACAAAGATTACATAGTAATGCTTTCCTCCCATTGAAGCTGTTTTGGAAGGAGCCCAATTTTCAGGTTTGCATTCCTTTCAATAATCCTTGAATCGATAAAGTTTTCAAGAATTTATCACTAGCATGTCTCATGCGCATATGCCAAAGCCTGGTTGCATCTATCTCATCATTATCCATAGAAGCAATATTTGATGATGTCTTCATAACTATACTTCCTTGATAGTAATACAAGTTGTTGCTATTCCGAATTCCTTTCAGCACAACTAATGCTCCAGATATGATCTTCATTATTCCTTTACTTATCTTGACATCGAAACCCTTTGCTTCTAGAGCCCCCATGAAAATGAGATTCTTTGTCAAGTTTGGTATATATCTGACAGGTTTGATTAGTTTTAATTAATGACAAACATTGATATGGACTAATTCATATGTTACTTGTGTGATAGGATTGTTGGATTAAGAAGCAAAGAGTTATCATTGCCTTGGAGCTAAAAAATGCTAAGGACAACTCTAATATGCTCAAAGATCAAGGATATAGAGCATGTCTTATGGATAGAAGGCTTTGAAGACTCTAGTTACACTTGCTTAATAGGTATATTCTTGTAAACCATACACTTGTTGTTGTGTGGAATCTATTGAATGCATGAGAGAGCATAAAACTTATTTTTGAATCATAAATAGGCTTTGAGTAAAATCTTAATGATCAAATATTTTGGTAACGGTTTTTGAGTTGAAAAGAGTTTGTATGATATATCTTTTGATCCAAAATGATTTCAAACATTTTGAGATTGATTTTCAAATATTTTCAAAAAGTTTGGAAAGTTTGGACGCAAGTTTGGACGTCCAAACTGTGACATGGTTACTATTTTTCCAGAGAAGTTCGGAAGAAAGTTCGGACGTTCAAACTTTGGTAGACAACATGTCATAGAGAAGTTCGGACTAAAGTGCGGACGTCCGAACTTCCCTGAAACTAGCCGTTACTAGCCATTTTATAGCTGTTGAAACTGATTTTTAAACTCTATAAAAGCCATAAACTCTAGAATTTTTGTAAGTTTTGAATCTCTGAGAAATGTAAACATTCTAAATCATTTACAAACATCAAAGCTCTTTTTCTTCTTGTGCTTTCAATTGATCATTCAAGATTCTGAAGACAACAAAGTGAAGAGGTGCTACATTGTGTAATCATCCACCAAGAAGTGGTAACATCTGATTCATTCTTCATTTTAATTTTGTTTTCTACTTGCTCAATATAAGGTTATCTTGTAACGTAAAATCCTTTTGGTAAGGGTGAGACATAGACTAGATTAATCAAGGTTGTAGTGTAAATTCATGTGTGGATGAACCTTGATTAGATTGGTCCTTAGGTTGTTTTTAGATATAAAATCCTTGCCTAAAGGTGAGCCTTGTTTGTAGAATTGCAATAGAGGTTGTGAGAGTAAAACTATTGTGTGGTGAGCCTCTTATGTAATTGTTGAACTTGAGCGTATAGTAGATTGTTTGAAATCCTTAAGTGTAGACTCAAGGTAGTGGAGGTAGATCTTGAGAAGAACGAGGCACTATAAATTACTTGTGTTCATTGCACTTAATTTGTTTATTGATTTGTTATTGATTTGATCATTCTCTCATTGAGTTAAGTAATCATAATTTGCACCAACTAAGTTTATAAAGGAAATAGTTTTTGAAAATATTCCAAAGACCTAATTCACCCCCCTCTTAGGTCTTTCAATTGGTATCAGAGCAAGGGCTTATTTGTGTGGTTTTACAACCTAGAAGTAAAGATCTTATGGCTAATATTTCAAATTTACCTTATTTGGAAGGCTCCTTCACAAATAGTCCTCCTTTGTTTAATGGAACAAATTATAAATTTTGGAAATCTAGAATTAAGATATATATTTGTTCTATTAACTTTGATTTGTAGAATATTATTGAGAAAGGTCCTTATGTGCCAATGAAAATGAGTGCTGACGGAACTAGTCAAGAGCCAAAACACATAGATGAATTTGATGAGAATGATTCAAAGAAAATGACTTTGAATTATCAAGCTATGAACATTTTAAGCTGTGCATTAGATGTAACTGAATATAATCGAGTTAGTGGATGTGACACTGCCCATGATATGTGGAGATTACTTCAAGTGACACATGAAGGTACGAATCAAGTAAAGGAATCAAAGCTTGGTATGTTAGTTAGAGACTATGAGCTATTTACCATGAAGCAAGGTGAGAATATTAGTGATATGTTTACTAGATTTACTAACATTTTTAATGGTGTGAAAACTTATGGGAAGAACTATACAATTGGAGAGCAAAACAGAAAAATCTTGGATGCTTTACCAAAATCTTGGCAACCGAAGACACTTGCCATTGAGGAATCAAAAGATTTAAAAACTCTTCCACTTGAAAAGCTTATTGGTTCACTGCTTACATATGAAATGAAGATGAAAAGATTGAATGATATTGAAGATGAAGAAAAGGGAAGAAAAGGAGTTGTACTCAAGACTTCAAATCATTCTAGTGAACAAGAAGAATCATCAAGTGAAGAAGATGGAAACAGTGGAGAAGAAGAGATAGCTATGGCTGTAAGGAAATTCAAAAGATTCTATAAAAAGAAATTTTTTAAGAAAGGAAGAAAACCAATCAAGAAGAGTGGACAGTCATCATCCTTTAACCTCAGTGTTTTGAATGCAAAAGTACATAACATCTTGTTGCTGATTGTCCTAAAGTTCTGAAAAAGAAAAGAGACAGCAAACTCAAAAATAAATCTACCAAGAAAGAAAAGGGACTAGCTGGCACTTGGGATCAACAAGAAAGTGAAAATGACAGTGAAGGAAAAGCCAACATATGCTTTATGGCAATTGATGATGAGGTACAATCTACACCTCTATTTCTAATTACTATGATGAAGATGTTGATCCTAGTGATTTTCTTGTTGAAATGTATGGAGAACTGAAAAGGACTTCAAAAAGGAATAAGGAATTGAAGACCAAAATTAATGAGTTATTAAATGAGAATTCAAAATTATGTTTCGAAAATGGAAAACTTCTTGAGACTACTAACTGTCTAAACATAGAAAAAGAAATTTTAAATGTAACCATTCAAAACATATCCCTTGAAAATAAAGATCTTTGTACAAAAATCATATCCTTAGAAAACAATGCTTAGTGATCATGATATATTGAAAAAGAAAGGTAATGATCTTACATTATGCATTGAGAAATTTACAATGGAAGAAAAAATCTAAATAAATTACTTGGTTATCAAAGATCACCATATGCAAAAATTTGTCTTGGTTACACTCATGAAAGTAATGCTTCAAAATATAAAAACTTCACAACTAAAGAAAATTTTAATTCAATGCCTCATACCTGTTGTACAGATTGTGGTACGCATGAACACAAAGTGTCAAAATGTTATGTGAAAAGAAAAATAGAAAATGGTGTTAAAAGTCACCTTTGCTAATCTTGTGTAGGTTCATTTTGCTCCAAGATCTAGTGCCACTAAGTGGTTTCTTGACAGTGGCTATTCAAGACACATGAAAGGAAATGCCTCACTTGTTAGTGAACTTCAAGCAATAAGTGAAGGTTTTGTCGCATTTGGTGAGAAGAAGAAGGGAAGAATACTTGGAATTGGTAATATTGGTAATGGTTCCTTACCTCTTATCAAGCAAGTACTACTTATTGATGGTTTAAAATATAACTTGCTTAGTATTAGTCAATTATGCGACAATGGTTGCAAAGTTGAGTTTAAATGTGATACATATACTATTCTTGATAGTATAAGTAACAAGAGTATTTTTATTGCCAATAGAGTTGGAAATGTGTATGTATTGTATCTTGATGAACTTATTGCACATGATATTAAATGTCTTGCCATTCATGATAATGATGGATATCTGTGGCATAGAAGATTAGGTCATGTGAGTATGGAATTATTGAACAAACTTTCATTACAAGAATTGGTTAGAGGACTGCCTGAAATTGGACAAAACACGTATTTGTGATGCTTGTCAATATAGAAAACAGTCCAAAACATCTTTTAAACCAAAGAAAATGGTTTCTACATCTAAACCTCTTGAACTTGTTCATATGGACTTGTTTGGACCAATGAGAACTACTAGTCTTAGTGGTAAAAGATATGTATATGTGATTGTAGATGATTTTTTCAAGATTTACTTGGGTAATCTTTCTAACTCAAAAGGATGAAACCTTTCATGAATTTAATAAGCTTTTGAAAAAGGTTCAAGTTTCTCTTGGATGCAAATTGATATCTATTAGGAGTGATAATGGAAGAGAATTTTGCAATCACGATTTTGCAAAATTTTGTGATGAATGTGGCATTACACATAATTTTTCTACTGCCAAAACACCTCAACAAAATGGTGTTGTTGAAGGGAAAAATAGAACTTTACAAGAGATGGATAGATCAATGCTGTTTAAAAACTCTTTACCAAAATATTTTTGGGCTGAAGCTGTAAACACTGCTTGCTATGTAATGAATAGAGTTCTCTTAAGACCTTTCATACGAAAAACACCTTTTAAACTCCTATTTGATAAAACTCCTTCAAATTTTTATTTTAAGGTATTTGGTTGTAAATGCTTTATCTTAAATACTCATGACAATTTAGGAAAATTTGATAGAAAATCAGATGAAGGTATATTTCTTGGTTATTCATCAAATAAAAAGGCATATAGAGTTTATTATGTCTTGTGCATTCAATTGATCAATTCAAAGACATCAAGGTGTGAAGGTGCAACATTGTGTAATATCCACGATCAAGTGGTAACATCTACACACTCTCCTTTATTTATCAAATTGTGTTGTTCTACTAGCTCTAGCAAGGTTATCTTGATAATATAAAATTCTTTAGATAAGGGCGATCCTTGAAAGTGTGATTCAAGGTTTTTTGAGATATAAAACCATTGTGTTTGGTGAACCTTGTATTGTAAAAGTTACTAGAAGAGGTTGAGAGTGTAAAACCATAGTGTGATGAGCCTCTCTTGTAATTTGTAAACTTGAGCAAATAGTAGATTGTTTGAAATCCTTAAGTGTGAGCTTAAGTTAGTGGACGTAGATCTTGAGGATCGAACCACTATAAATTGTTTGAGTTCTTTGTTATTGAAATACCTAAGAGGGGGGGTGAATTAGGTATTTGGTTAATTTTCGCAAACTTAAACCTTTTATGCGTTTAGACCAAGAACAGGTTATGTAAGCTAATTATAGATAATTGATAGAAATGCAGTAATGAAAGCAATAGCAAAGAACCCAAACAATTTATAGTGGTTCGATCCTCAAGATCTACGTCCACTACCTTAAGCTCACACTTAAGGATTTCAACAAATCTACTAATTGCTCAGGTTTACAAATTACAAGAGAGGTTCACCAAACTATGGTTTTACACTCACAACCTCTTCTAGTAATGTCTACAATACAAGGCTCACCACAAACAATGGTTTTATATCTTAAACAACCTTGAATCACACTTTCAAGGATCACCCTTACCTAAAGGGTTTTATGTTATCAAGATAACCTTGCTAGAGCTAGTAGATCAACACAATTGAATAAGTAAAGAAGAATGTGTAGAAGTTACCACTTGATGGTAGATATTACACAAATTTGTACCTTCACACTTTAATGTCTTTGGATTGATCAATTGAATGCACAAGACATAAGAGAGCTTAAGAAATGTTTGCTAAATGCTTTTGAATGCTTGGAGTTTTCAAGATTTCAAGAGTTACAAAAATTTGCATGTTTATAGCTTTTATAGAATTTGAAAATCTGTTAAAACGTTCATAAAACGGCTAGTAACGGCTAGTTTCAGAAAATTCGGACGACCGAATTTCTTGGCTGCGTCTGAATCTTCGTCCGAATTTCTCTGGATGAATAGTAACCATGCTGAGAACAAAAATTCGGACGACCGAATTTTTTTGCTGCGTCCGAATCTTCTTCCGAATTTCTCTGGAAGAACAGTGACCATGCTGAAGGCCAAAAATTCGGACGACCGAATTTTTTGGCTGCGTCCGAATCTTCTTCCGAATTTCTCTGGAAGAATAGTAGCAAACTTTTGCTACAAAATTCGGACGACCGAATTTTTTGAAAGCATTTTCAAACTTTGTAAAATCATTTGAGATATAACTTCAATGAGTTTGAAAAACATTTGATATATATAGAAAACTTATTTAACTATATTTAAGCTTGAAAAACATGAACATATGAAGTTTACAAACATATCTTATAAAAAGATTCATTCAAAGACTTTTAAGATCATAAGATTATTTTTATGCTCTCTTATGCATTCAATGATAACCAAGACATGCAAGTGTAGAGTTTACATAGAAATTTACCTAAAAGTTAAATGCACTCTACACTTCAAGTCTTCAATGCCTTTTGATCATCTTTAGAACAACATTCTTCAAACTTCAAATACTTGCTTAAATGAAGTTGTTCTTGAACTTTTGCTTCAAAGCAATGAGACTTCATACTTCTCAATTTACAGAACCTATCACACAATAATCAAACATTTTAGTCCTCATCAATATTTGTCATTAATCAAAACTACATAATTTGCACTTAGGGCTAACAATCTCCCTCTTTTTGATGATGACAAACTTTGATGCAAAATGTGATAGATTAAAACAATGTAGTACATAGAAGTATTAATGTCAATGATAGAAAATAACCAATTTAACACATTGACATACAAATGGCTCAATATGAGCCTATGACCCAACCAACCTCCATTTGCCTCCTTCCTTCCAACACCTGGGATAGAAGATATAGCATTTAAGCATTAAGAAAACTTTTAAGAGAGGTTTTAAAGGTTGTAAAAGTTTAACAATACTCCCCCTTAGATTGTGCTCATTTTTCAACAAGTTTGGACTTGAGATACTATGCATCCGAATTTTGACATGTCAAGTCCAAATTTTAAAATAGATTAAATGAAAGCTTAAAATTTTGAGAATAAGCTTTCCTAAGGTTGTTCAAACATAGAGGAAGAGATTAAAACCAGTTTGAATCAATTTGAACAACAATAGAGCACATTTTGGCAACAAAATATGCATGCATCCGAATTTTTTTGATCTTGCATCCGAATTTTTAAATCTTAAGTCCAAAACTATAATAACTTCAATATAATGAATGCCTAAGGTTGTTCAAACATAATAGAAGAGATTAAGACAGATTTAGATCAATTTGAACAACAATAGAATACTTTTTGGTAACAAGTTATAGCTCATGCATTCAAATGTTTTCATAGAGTTTTCATAGAGTAACAATTCAAGAGCAAGTTATTCATTTACAGAAAACACACAGAAAACATCTATAGGATTGAGACATAAGACTCAAAAAACATGCATACAAGAAAAAATTCATATGCAAAAAAAAAAAATTCATTATCTCATCACATAGAGCAGTTTTTCACACATTTTGTCATCCTCATTTTTCTCCCCCTTTTGTCATCAGTCAAAGATGGGGTCAATGAAAATGATATTAACAATTTAACACATAAATGAAGCTCTCATCACTGAGATTTTATCATTGAGCTTCACTATTACATAAGATGCATGAAAAATACTGAAGAAGATTATAGCATTAGATGCATAACTAAAACTTTAAATAACTTAAAGCAGTAAATAATATGGAAGAGATGCTTAGTCTTGTGATGTTGATGAAGAGGCTCTGCTAATCCCTTTCTTGATGGCCAAGTGCTTCACTCTTCCTTGGCTGAATGAAATGTGTGATGGTGAGACAATTTCAGCTTGAGCTACTTGGCTTCCTGCCTTTTGTGGTTCTTCATGTACATGTTCTTCTTCTTCTTCTTGTTCTGCCACTGTCTCATCATCTCCTCCTTGGTCATCCCCATCATCACTGTCATTATCTTTGTCCTTCTTATCTTCCTCTTTATCATCATCTTCCTCATTTCTATCTTGAGGCCTATAGGGTCCTTCACCACTTTGAGTATTTCTCATTAGGATTTCCTCAATGTGTTTCACTCTACTCTCTAGTCCATCTAATTTTCCTAGAACCATTGGAGCAAATGATTCAAAGAACTTATACATCTTCTCCATTTCCTTGACTTGATTGTTCAAGGCTTCTTGGAATGCTTTGGCTATTATGGTGTCACCTCTAGTTATTCCTTCACCACTTGACTCATCTTTAGTTTCTTCTTCAACTACTCTTCTTTTTGTTGGTGGTTGCTCCCCCTCACTTGAAGTGTCATGCTTTCTTTTTGTCTTCATTTCTCTTGCAAGGGTCTCTTCCTCATCTTCCTCATCTTCATCCTCCTCCTTTTCCTCTTCTACACTTTCTGTCCTTTCCTTTCTTCCTAATCTTTTTGGAGAGGATCCTCTTTTTGTTTTCCATACTCCATCATCATCAAGGATAAGCTGCATTCTCTTAAGGGATTCATCAGTGCATATTTCTCCACTTTTAAAGGCTTGTTCTCTTCCTGGAAGTTTAATCTTAAAATGCTTATAGATCTTTGTTATGACCTTCCAAAGGGGAATGCCTTGGTTCTTGTTTTTCTAGCGAGTAATCATGTGTCTTAAGGCTATATATCCAAAGTTGAATTTCCTCTGTTCATGCGGGGCCAACATTAGTACCATATGCATATTACCTCACGATGATTTATGTCCAAAGTTAGGAACAATCATAGTAGTTACCATGTGATGCAATACTCTACCTCTAGCATCCAAATTCTTGATTTCCCTCTCTTTTATAGATCTAAACTCTCTTCCATTTGTAAATGCTTGTTCAAATCTATCATATGTAAAGAGTTGACGATCATAGCAATGCATTGAGGGTGCATAATATTTAGCCCCCACTTGTCACTTACCCCACAAATTCATTAATCAGGGTCTTCACTTAATTCAATATCAACTTGGGATACTCTAGTTGAATACCATTGTATCCTATCATCCCCAACAATCTCAGTTCTTTCTTCCTTTAGGTTTGCATAGAATTCATATACCAAGGTGGGATAAAAATCTTCATTAATAAACAACAAACTACTCCATCCAACATCATGGAAACAAGACAAAACCATATCCATACTAGATAGTTTATCAACATCCACCTTATATCCAGGGAATAATCTTTCTACTATTCTTATTCCATTCATCAAATTCATGAGTAGATTTGATAGAGATAAACTCGTCAACTCAGATTGTGTTTGAGGAATGCGAATCCTTCTTGGTTGATTGAGGATTGGGTCTCTATCTCCTTCCTTAGCCTTTCCTTTTCCTTTCTCAACATTAGGCTTCTTTGTTCTCACCATTATGTTTTCTCTTGAGAAGAATTTGTTTTCTGTACGAAATTAGGGCTTAGAAGTTTCAAAATGAAAGAAAATCAAGATGAGAGTGTGCGGATTTGAAGAGATTTTGATTCGGATGTGAATGGGTATGAGAGGTTTTGAAAGGATGTAAAATTCGGAAGTTGAAATGTTTGGAAGAAACCGTTCGATTTTCATTTAAAGAGATGCATCCGCAAAATTCGGACGACCGAATTTTAGGTCTGCGTCCGAATTTTCGGTCGAAAGTTTCTGTCTCTTTGATTCAGAAAATTTGGTCGACCGAATTTTTGATCAATAAATCTCTGTTTTCATCACAACATTAATACACACATTAGTCATTGAATTTTGAAATTCCTAAGAGTCTTCTTAGGTGATTAAACCTTTCCTCGACCAAAGGCTTTGTAAATATGTCGACAATTTGATCATTTGTATTTACATGTTCTAAGCATATATCTTTCTTAATCACATGATCACGAATGAAATGATGTTTTATCTCTATATGCTTGGTCCTAGAATGTTGAATGGGATTAATGCTCAAATTGATAGCACTAGTATTATCACATAGTATAGGCACACACTTAAATTTAAGACCATAATCAAGTAAAGTATGTTGCATCCATAATAATTGTGCACAACAACTTCCTGCAGCTATGTATTCAGCTTCAGTTGTGGATAAAGATACACAAGCCTGCTTTTTACTAAATGAAGACACTAGACAACTACCAAGAAATTGACAATGACCACTTGTACTTTTACGCTCAACTTTGCATCCGAGCATAGTCGACGATCGGAATATCCAATAAGTTCAAAAGATGAAGTTTTAGAAAACCAAAGACCATAGTCATGTGTATCAATCAAATAACGAAATATTCGTTTGACAGAAATTAGATGAGATTCTTTAGGACATGATTGGAATCTAGCACACAAGCAAACAACAAACATAATATCTGATCTATTAGCAGTGAGATAGAGTAAACTTCCAATCATACCTCTATACAATTTCTCATCAATACTTTTACCTTTCTCATCTTTGTCAAGTTTAGTTGATGAACTCATAGGAGTACTTATTCCTTTTGCTTGATCCATTCCAAACCTTTTCAATAGCTCCTTAGTATATTTTTCTTGATTGATGAAGACTCCATCCTTGGTTTGCTTAATTTGTAGTCCAAGGAAGAAACTTAGTTCTCCCATCATGCTCATCTCAAATTCATTTTGCATAGTTTTAGCAAACTCTTCACAAAGAGAAATATTAGTAGAACCAAAAATAATATCATCAACATAGATTTGTACAAGCAAAATATCATTTAGAAGATGTTTTAATAAAAAGAGTTGTGTCTACTTTTCCTTTAGTAAAACCTTTTGTGAGAAGAAAACCACTTAATCTTTCATACCAAGATCTTGGAGCTTGTTTCAGTCCATATAGAGCTTTGGTTAGCTTATACACATAATTTGAAAATTTTTCATGGATAAAACCAGGAGGTTGTTCTACATAAACCTCTTCTTCAATAAAACCATTTAGAAAAGCACTTTTAACATCCATTTGAAAAAGTTTAAAACCTTTAAAGCAAGCAAATGCTAAAAGTATTCTTATAGATTCTAGTCTGGCTACTGGAGCAAAGGTCTCATCATAGTCAATTCCTTCTTCTTGGTTGAAACCTTGAGCAACAAGTCTAGCTTTATTTCTAACTACCTCCCCTAGTTCATTTAACTTATTTCTAAAAACCCATTTTGTACCAATAACAAAATGATCATGAGGTCTAGGAACAAGAGACCAAACTTTATTTCTTTCAAATTGATTTAGCTCTTCTTCCATAGCAATGATCCAGAAATTATCACACAATGCATCATCAATATTTTTTGGTTCAATATGAGATAAAAGAGCGAAGTTATCAATAAAGTACCGCCTTGTTTTTACTCCTTGGGAGACATCACCAATGATTTGCTCCTTAGGATGACCTTTTGCATATGTGATATCCTTTGGAAGTTCTTGATTATTGCTTGATTGACCATCTTGTTCTTGCTCCATTATTTCTTCTTCTTTGGCATGATCTTCCATTGTGGGTGCTTGGTGTTGAGTATGATTTTCAACCATTGATGTGCCTGTGTCATCTTCATTTCCTCTTTGAAGATAAATGTTAGATTCATCAAAGGTTACATGAATAGTTTCTTCAACACACAATGTTCTTTTATTATAGACTCTATATGCCTTTTTATTTGATGAATAACCAAGAAAAATTCCTTCATCTGATTTTCTATCAAACTTACCAAGATAGTTGCTAGTGTTTAAAATGAAGCATTTACAACCAAAAACATTGAAATAGACTATTGATGGAGTTTTGTTCAAAAGGTGTTTTTCTTATAAAAGGTCTTAGTAAAACTCTGTTCATGATATAACAAGTTGTATTAACAGCTTCAGCCCAAAAGTACTTTGGTAATGAGTTTTCACAAAGCATTGACCTAGCCATTTCTTGTAAGGTTCTGTTTTTCCTTTCAACAACACCATTTTGTTGAGGTGTTTTGGCAGCTGAAAAATTGTGAGTAATATCATATTCATCACAAAATTTTGTAAAGTCTTGGTTACAAAATTCTCTTCCATTATCACTTCTAATAGAAATCAGTTTGCAATCAAGAGAGGTTTGAACCTTTTTGAAGAGTTTTGAAAATTCATGAAATGTTTCATCTTTTTGTGCTAAGAAGATTACCCATGTAAATCTTGAAAAATCATCAACAATCACATAAGCATAGCTTTTACCACCAAGACTACTAGTCCTCATAGGTCCAAATAAATCCATATGAATCAGTTCAAGAGGTTTTGAGGTAGAAACCATTTTCTTTGGTTTAAAAGATGTTTTTGATTGTTTTCCATATTGACAAGCATCACAGAGGCGAGTTTTATCAAAATGCAATTTAGGTAATCCTCTCACTAGCTCTTGTGTAGAAAGTTTGTTTAATAAATCCATGCTTACATGTCCTAATCTTCTATGCCATAAAAATCCATCATTGTCATGAATGGCAAGACATTTAATATCATTTGTAATAAGCTCATCAAGATACAACACATATACATTACCAACTCTTTTAGCAACAAAGATAGTTTTGTTACTTGCATTGTCAAGAATAGTACAAGTATCACATTTAAACTCTACTTTGCATCCATTATCACATAATTGACTAATAATCAGTAAATTATACTTTAAATCTTCAATAAGTAATACTTTCTTGATAAGAGGGAAAGAACCTTTACCAATGTTACCTATTCCAAGTATTTTCCCTTTCTTCTTATCTCCAAATGTGACAAAACCTTCACTTGTAGTTTGAAGTTCACTAACAAGTGATGCATTTCAAGTCATGTGCCTTGAGCATCCACTGTCAATGAACCATTTTGTGGCACTTGATCTTGAGGCAAATTGTTCCTATATCAAATTTGAAAGGGTGATTTTTGGTACCCATATTTTCTTGGGTCCAAGGGGGTTAGTAAAAGTTTCTTTCACTTTCCAAATGGTTTTAACACCACTTTCTACTTTTCTTTTGACAAAACATCTCGAAACCTTGTGTCCATGTTTACCACAATAAGTGCAGCAAATATGTGATCTAGAATGATAAGATTCTTTAACAAAAGATTTTCTCTGTTTTGGAGTAGAATAATCATGAGTAAAACCAAGACCATGTTTTACAAATGAAGGTCTTTGATAGCCAAGTAATTTATTCAAATTTTCCCTTCCATTTGTAAATCTCTCAATGCATAAAGTTAGATCATTAACTCTCCTTTTTAGAAGCTCATGATCTTTTATCATTGACTCAAGAGAAATAATTCTAGTGCAAAGCTTTTTGTTTTCAAAAGATATGTTTTGTATAGTTGTATTCAAAACTTCTTTTTCAATAGCAATGCAACTAATGGTTTCAAGAAGTTTTCCATTTTCAACACATAATTTTGAATTCTCATTAGATAAATCATTTATTTTGAGTTTCATTTCCTTATTTCTTTTTGAAGCCTTTTTTAATTCTTCATATAACTCAACAATAAGATCAGTGGAATCAATATCATCATCATATACATTTGAGATAGAGGGTGAAGATTGTACCTCATCATCAATGGCCATGAAGCATATGTTGGCCTTTCCTTCACTTTCATCCTCACTTTCCTGTTGATCCCATGTTCCGGCTAGTCCTTTTCCTTTCTTGGCAGATTTCTTTCTGTTTTTGCTTTCTCTTTCCCTTTCCAACACTCTGGGACAGTCAGCAATAAGATGCTCAGTACTCTTGCATTCAAAGCATTGAGGTTTATATGATGATGATTTTCCACTCTTCTTGACTGGCTTTCTTCCTTTTTTGTAGAATCTCTTGAATTTTTTCACTGCCATTGCAATTTCTTCTTCTCCACTGTTTCCTCCTCCTTCTTCACTTGAAGATTGTTCTTGTTCACTCAAGTTGTTTGAGGCATTAAGCACTACTCCTTTTCTTCCCTTTTCTTCATCCTCCTTGTCATTTAGCCGTTTCATCTTCATTTCATGAGTCAGTAGAGATCCAATGAGCTCTTCAAGTGGAAGAGTCTTCAAATCCTTGGATTCCTCAATGGCAAGTGTTTTAGGCTGCCAGGATTTTGGTAGAGCATCTAAAATCTTTCTGTTTTGCTCTCCCATAGTATAGCTTTTACCATAAGCTTTTAAACCATTGAAAATGTTAGTAAATCTTGTAAACATATCACTAATATTTTCACCTTGTTTCATGGTAAACAGTTCATAATCTCTAACTAGCATGGCAAGTTTAGATTCTTTAACTTGATTAGTACCTTCATGTGTAATTTGAAGTAATCTCCACATGTCATGAGCAGAATCACATCCACTAACTCTATTGTATTCAGTTACATCTAAAGCACAACTTAATGTATTCATGGCTTGATAATTTAAAGTCATTTTCTTAGAATCATGCTCATCAAATTCAACAGTGGATTTGGATACTGAGGTTATTCCATCAGCACTCATTTTCATTGGGACATAAGGACCTTTCTCAATTATGTTCCACAAATCAAAATTAATAGAACAAATATAGATTTTAACTCTAGATTTCCAGAAAGTGTAATTTGTTCTATTAAACAAAGGTGGTCTATTTGTGGAAGATCCTTCTAGGTAAGGTAGGTTTGACATATTAGCCATAGGATCTTTGTCTTCTAGGTTGTTAAACCACACACAGAAGTTCTAGCTCTGATACCAATTGAATTACCTAAGAGGGGGGTGAGTTAGGTATTTGGCTAATTTTCGCAAATTTAAACCTTTTATGCGTTTAGACCAAGAACAGGTTATGTAAGCTAATTATAGATAATTGATAGCAATGCAGTAATGAAAGCAATAGCAAAGAACCCAAACAATTTATAGTGGTTCGATCCTCAAGATCTACGTCCACTACCATAAGCTCACACTTAAGGATTTCAACAAATCTACTAATTGCTCAGGTTTACAAATTACAAGAGAGGTTCACCAAACTATAGTTTTACAGTCACAACCTCTTCTAGTAATGTCTACAATACAAGGCTCACCACAAACAATGGTTTTATATCTTAAACAACCTTGAATCACACTTTCAAGGATCACCCTTACCTAAAGGGTTTTATGTTATCAAGATAACCTTGCTAGAGTTAGTAGATCAACACAATTGAATAAGTAAAGAAGAATGTGTAGAAGTTACCACTTGATGGTAGATATTACACAAATTTGCACCTTCACACTTTAATGTCTTTGGATTGATCAATTGAATGCAGAAGACATAAGAGAGCTTAAGAAATGTTTACTAAATGCTTTTGAATGCTTGGAGTTTTCAAGAATTTGAAAATCTGTTAAAACGTTCATAAAACGGCTAGTAACGGCTAGTTTCAGAAAATTCGGACGACCGAATTTCTTGGTTGCGTCCGAATCTTCGTCCGAATTTCTCTGGATGAATAGTAACCATGCTGAGAACAAAAATTCGGACGACCGAATTTTTTGGCTGCGTCCGAATCTTTTTCCGAATTTCTCTGGAAGAATAATAGCAAACTTTTGCTACAAAATTCGGACGACCGAATTTTTTGAAAGCATTTTCAAACTTTGTAAAATCATTTGAGATATAACTTCAATGAGTTTGAAAAACATTTGATATATATAGAAAACTTATTTAACTATATTTAAGCTTGAAAAACATGAACATATGAAGTTTACAAACATATCTTATAAAAAGATTCATTCAAAGACTTTTAAGATCATAAGATTATCTTTATGCTCTCTTATGCATTCAATGATAACCAAGACATGCAAGTGTAGAGTTTACATAGAAATTTACCTAAAAGTTAAATGCACTCTACACTTCAAGTCTTCAATAACTTTTGATCATCTTTAGAACAACATTCTTCAAACTTCAAATACTTGCTTAAATGTTGTTCTTGAACTTTTGCTTCAAAGCAATGAGACTTCATACTTCTCAATTTACAGAACCTATCACACAATAATCAAACATTTTAGCCCTCATCAATAATTGTCATTAATCAAAACTACATAATTTGCCCTTAGGGCTAACAGTTATTACTTTCTTCATTGCTTTGATATAAATTGTCTCTAATTAGATTATATTATCTGCTCTTGGTCTAAACGCATAAAAGGTTTAATTTTAGAAAAATTAGCCAAATACCTAATTCACCCCCTCTTAGGTATTTCAATATATATATATATATATATATATATATATATATATACTTTCAAGTAATAATCATTATTTTTGTAAATTAACGCAAAATCAACAAACACAATTCACACGACTCTTACAAGTTCATACCAGCACATAAAAACTTCTCACACGTGGCGCAAAGGGAATCTCTACACAAATCAATAATCTCACCCTGCAGGGGAGTCAATTCATATTCCGACGGTGGCGGTTACATATAGTTTACATTTACAACTCATCAACAATCAAATCAATTCTTATGGTTTTGTATATTGTATAAATATACAAGTCGAGCCACGACAAAACAACAACTTATATTAGTACATATTCTTACAAAAGTCAAGCCACGACGAAATAATAATTTAAAGTTAACAACATATTTGTTTACAAAAGCCAAGCCACGACATAATAATAATTTTAGGTTAACAACTCATTTATTCACAAAGTTGAGCCACGACAAAATACAATTCAAAGTTTCCACAACGTATATTCACAAAGACGAGCCACGGAAAAATAAATATTTTTTTTAGTATAAAATAAATAAATAAAAATATATTAAAATAACATAACTTAAAATGATAAAATTTTGTGGCACTCAACCTTCACAAGTAAGTTAGAAATCTCACCTCAAGCGAAAAGCGTAAACTTATGCTACTCTACCCCTGGTTCTACCTCGGGAATTTTAGGACTTAACATATAATTACGTAGTAACAAATAAATTTAATGTCACTCTAAAATGCTCAATTATATATATATATATATATATATATATATATATATATATATATATATATATATATATATATATATATATATACATGAATGAATGCTTGATTAATATAAATTAGAACAAAAAATTATTGAATTTGATAAAATTTTTTAAAATAGGAACTAACCAATTTTCAAGGGAATGAAAACATTAAAATGATGAATTTTAATAAAATTAACCATTCTCCACAAAAACCCCAATTATTCTATTTTATTCCAAATATACCAATTTAGGAAAATTATTCTATTTTATTCCTAATATATCAATTTTGAAAAATTATTCTATTTACATATTTTCATACTCCTTTTGCATTATAACAGTCTAATAAACCTTTAAATACTCAATATTTAATCAACTAAATTCACAAAAATAAGTAAATCGGTCCATTTTTTTCAAAAATTCAGTAAATATATTAAACATGCTTAAAAATTAACAAAACTGTTTTTTTAGATAGAATATGATAACAAGAACCTTCGTTCAAAAGTTAAACAAAATCGGAGCATCCAAAAATGTTTTAGAATTCATATAAATTTACTGCTACAGTAATCTGTGAAAATAATTAAATTCAACCATAGTGAGAAAAAAAAGAAGATTTTACTTTAATTTGGAGACTTTTGATGTAGTTCTAAACTATGGTTTTAATTTGTGTGTGAAAATTTTGTTAAAAATTGAAATGGGAGATAGAGAAGAGACGAGAAATAGGGGAAATTGGGGAAATGAGAATCAACCGTTCTGATCCCTGTTTTTTTATTTTTTATAAATAATTTGTAAAATCAACCTTCAATTTTTTATAATTATAGATTTACCCTAAAACCTATATTTATCTTCATTTTAAAAATGTGTACAATAGATTTTTAGCAATTTATAGTTATCATAAAATCACTTGAAAAATTTATTTAGTAAAAGTAAAATTTATGGTTTTACAATTCTAACCCTCTAAAATAAATTTTGTCCCTGAAATTTCAAAGTGAAAAGGAATATACATGTATAAAAATATTTTTGAAACCAATGCATATGTATATAAGAAATGTCAATTCGTTAAATAATAATGCATGTTGAAATACCTATACAACGTATGAGGCAATCATATCTAACCCTCTAAAATAAATGCTACCTCACAAGTTAGGCAAAATTCAAGAAAAGATGAGGGTATTGATTTCTCATAAGCTCTTCACGTTCCCACGTAGACTCCTTTATACCATGGTTTCCCCAATGTACTTTAACCATATGAATGACTCGATTTCTTAATATTTGCACCTTTTGATCAATTATTTGCACTAGCTGTTCCACGTACGTCAAATCCTCTTTTGAATTTGCCGGTTATTCAACCAACACATGCGAATGATCTGCTATATACTTTCGGAGAGCAGATACATGAAAGATATCGTGGATGCAACTAAGCTCCGTAGGTAATGACAATCTATATGCAACAGAGCCAACCTTTTCAATGATCTCGTAAGGTCCAATATAACGCGACCCTAGTTTTCCTTTACGTCTAAATCTAAGAATGCCCTTCCACGGTGATACTTTCAAAAATACCTAGTCTCCTAGTTAAAATTCCAATGCTCTACGTCTCTTGTCCGCATAACTCTTTTGCTGACTTTGTGCTACCCGCAGATGTTCTCTAATGACTGGAATCTTTTTTGTGGTGCGCTGCATTAACTATACGCTGGATATCTTGGCTTCTCCCACCTCAATCCAACATATTGGAGTCCTACACCTCATCCCATACAAAGCCTCAAACAGTGTCGTACCCAAACTAGTTCGAAAGTTACTGTTGTAAGAAAATTCAACGAGCGGCAAGTCATTATCCCAACTAGTGAAATAACTCAAAACGTGAGCATGTAGCACATCCTTCGAGATTTGTATAAATCTCTCTGATTGTCCATCTTTCTGTGGATGAAAGGTTGTACTCATATTAAGTTTAGTCCCAAGTGCTTGTTGGAAACTTCTCCAAAATCTAGAAGTGAAACGAGGATCCCGATCAGACACTATATTGACCGGTACCCCATGCAATCTTACTATGTTCTTGACATAAATATCTACCAATTTTTCTAGTAAATAGGTGAATCATATCGGAAGAAAGTGAACAGATTTGGTCAGTCGATCAACTATTACCCAAATTGCTTCATATCCAACACGAGTTCACGGTAATCCTGATATAGAGTCAACATTTTCTCATTTCCACTACGGGATTGGCAGTGGTTGCAATACTCCGACGGGATGTCGATGCTCTGCTTTAACTTGTTGACATATCAAACATCTAGATACATATTCTACTATGTTTCTCTTCATTCCTGGCCACTAATAGAGTTCACGTAAATCTCGATACATCTTGGTACTCCCTTGGTGCATAGTGTATATCAAATCATGTGCTTCCTCCATAATCTCTCTCTTTAAGTTTGCATTATCTAGAACATAAACTCGACCTCTAAATGCCAGTATCCCATCATCACGAACTGAGTACTCTGTATGTTCTTCTTTTCGCAATTGCTCTCGAAGTTCGTGAAAGGTAGCATCCTTTTCTTGAGCCAACTGAATCATCTCTAATAATACTAGTCTGATCCTTATATGTGCAAGTAGAGCTCAATTCACCGACATTTTGAATGATAAACATAATTTCTTTATTTCTTCTAATTCACCTCTACACCTGTTCCTCAAACATGCCAAGATACTAGTACCAGTCTCCTTACTATTTAAAGCATCTGCAACTACATTAGCATTCCCTATGTGGTACCTTATAATCAAGTCATAATCAGAAATCAACTCCATCTATCTTCTTTTCCTCAAATTCAACTCCTTTTGTGTCTGAAAATACTTCAAACTTTTATGATCAGTAAAAGCCTTACAAGCAGCTTCATATCAGTAATGTCTCCAAATCTTTAATGCAAATACAATGGTCGCCAACTTGAAGTCATGCGTAGGCATATGCGACAACTTTACCATGTTGTATTAAAATACAACCTAATCCTTTCTTCGAGGCGTCACCATCGGTCCTGGATGGAATAGTTAAAATTGCTGCGGTAGTTAATTTCTTTTTCAATATCTGGAAGCACTATTCACACTCATCGGTCTACATAAATGATTCGTTCTTCTGAGTGAGATGAGTTAAAGGAGCAGAAATGATGGAAAATCCCTGGATGAATCTTCGATAATACCTTGCCAAACCTAAGAAGTTTCGAACTTCGTCACATTTTTTGGTTATTTCCGAAGATGTAAAGGAGCCGAAATGATGAAAAATCCCTGGATGAATCTTCAGTAATACCCTGCCAAACCTAAGAAGCTTCGAACTTCAGTCACATTTGTTGGTTATTTCCAATTTAGTATTGCTTCCACCTTTTGCGAGTCCACACTAATACCTTTTCAAAAAAAAACATGGCCTAAGAAGACCACTTGATCCAACCAACATTCACATTTAGCATACAATTTTTCTCTTCTTAGCGTCTCTAACATGACCTTCAAGTGTTGGCTATGCTTCTCCTCATTTTCAGAATACACCAAGATGTCATCAATAAAAAAATACCACAAATTGGTCAGAACAATTTGAGAACTATATTAAAGAGATCCACAAAGGCAGTTGGGGCACTTTTCAAACCCAAAAGGCAGAATCAAAAACTCGTAATGTCCATATCTAGTATGAAAAGCTGTCTTTGGTACGTCTTCCTTCCGAATCCGCAAGTCATGATACCCCAAACAAAAATCAATTTTGAAAAATACTCTAGCTCCTCTCAGTTGGTCAAACAAGTCATCAATCTGTGGTAGTAGATATCGATTTTTAATAGTAACTTTGTTCAACTATCTATACTCTGAGTAATAAATCCTGAATGCCCAATTCGTCTATCTGATAGGAACGACCTTTGATTAGAGAATCCTCTTGATGAACTGCAACTTCTCTGACTTGAACTGCCAAATTGATTGTTCTATTTCTTCCCAAGTTTTCTCCTAAAATCAGTCCTAGTCCTCTTAGAATGTGACTCGTATCCTCCTCTCTCAAATATGTCAGCCTCCAACTTAAGTGTTTTACTCCTAGTCTAAGAACCCGTCATAAGAAATATTAGATAGTCGATGCCTAATATCCATGGATAGTCCATTATAAAAGTCGGTGCATCTCCTCTCCTCATCTGAAATTCGGTGTGGCCGCATCCATGCTAACTCTGAGAAACGTCACTCATACTGTTGTACTGTCATATTACCCTGTCTCAGATTATGAAGTTCTCGAGTCATAGCAAACAAATGTGCTTCAGAGCAATACTTTTTCTTCAACTCTTCTGTCAATTTTTCCTAAGTCACATGTTAAGGTAGATCACGTTTCCTAGTATCCCACCAATCTCGGGCATCTGCATAAAGTCTATAAACTGAAAGTTTGACTCGACGATTATCAGTGATGTCCATGGCCTCAAATATGCACTTCATATCTCTAATCCAATCCATAAGCATCGTAGACCTCTCGGTCTCGTAGAATTTCAGAGGATCTTTCTTTAGAAAATGATATAGTATATCTGTTCCATTTCCTGCCTATCTATTAGTGACTTGTGTAAGTACAGTAATTGATCTTCCTACCAGTCCATCTAAAGTCCCTTGTTCTGCTGCTCTAACCAATAAACCTAGTGCAACTCGAGTCATAGGATCCGAAGGATTAACTTCTATATCTTGTATCTCAATAGGTGAAAACTGTTGGGCCGTAAATGGTGGCTGGAGGACAGTAGCCGCTGAAGCAACCTTATTACGAGAACATCGAGTCTGCCTAGTATTTGGTTGGGTTGGAGAAATTGAAACATTTATAGGTGTATTGATGTATTGATGACACATTGATTCATTCATTTACTCTTAGAGAATCAATAAAATCTCTCTAATTCTCTCTCTCTATTTTCTTTCTAGTTTTCCTATATTCTTCATTATAGTTTTCCTATTCAATTCTCTATATTATTATTACGATTTTGTTGTGCTGACGATGATTGTGCTCCAACAAATTCATAACAAATAAGTTATTATATTATTAGTAATAAATTTACAAACTGTATATAGTAATTCTTTTGACGTGCAAGCTAAAATAACGCTTTATGGTTCAGAATAGACTAGTAAGCAATAAATTGCCAAATTGACATTAGCACTTATTGGTGAAGCATTATTTTATTATTATTTCTTCTATTTTTCACTTAACTTCTACTAAATAATATATATATATATATATATATATATATATATATATATATATATAGTTAAATGAGAAAAATATATATTTGAACTCTATTATCATAATTTGGTAAATTTTATGTGTCAAGAGTGAGTTAACATAAACTTCTCTTTTAATATTTTATTGAGTTAACTTCATTCTTGAAATTATTTCTTTTTCAAGAAAATTTGAAGAATAAAATGTGAGAAAGAGGAAATAATAAAAAAAGAAAAGAAGAAACAGGTTTGAAGTGGCGTCTAGCCGTCTACCACATAAAAAGAAGGAAGAAAGAGAGAGAAGTACAGTCAACGGCGTCTCACTAGCGGAGTTTAGCACGTGCTAGAATTTTGATCTCTTCCATAGAATTTTGCTGGAAATTCGCTGCACGTGAGTCCTATTTTCTTCTTCTGTTGCGCAGCGTTCTCAGGCAGTTATACTACAAGAAATACCTTCATTTTCTTGTTCTGGCAGTGGTGGAGCTTATGCTCCAATACACCATTCGAATTCAAATTCTAAGCTAGATTGAATTTTAAACGGTGACTTTATATTTCTTTTTTCTGATTCTTCACAACTTTAAATGTTTCTCCACACTCTTTAAACAAGTTTTACAAAGATAAACTTGGAAATTAGTAACTTTGCATATGGGAAACACCCCTAAATTTTAATCAAGCTTCTAATGTAAGATATAAATTTGATTGGAGCATAGAAAGATTTAAAGTCGGACTTGTTGCAAATGGATAAATGCATGTACAACAAACAAAGATTGATCTTTTGCACACCTTTTCACTTGTTACTAAGATTATCAGAATTAAAACCTTATTCGAGTTATGATACCAAACCCATTTTGACGTGCAAGTTGGAAAATTGCTCTATGGTTCAAAATAGGCTAGTAGGCAATGAAGTGCTAAATTGACCTCAGCAGTTATTCACTTTTGATTTAAACAATCTTAGAGTGATTATAGCTTATGTGAAGACTACTTATCAACCAATTTTTGCATTGCCAGTATAGATCGATGAAAGAAAATATGTAAAAGGAAAATAGCGAGCTTATGGAGTCACATCTCGAAATTTCTTCAGTGAAAAAGTCGTGAGCAAAGTATGTGGAATTTTTCATTCCACTTAGTCCAACTGCCATTTCAATCCTTTTTACTATGTAATAATTTTGTTATAAATATCTCCAAACATTTTGGCCTAACACCACAAACATTTTCAGAGGACAGGCAAATGGATACTAGCATTCCTTCTGCTCTTATTTTGAACGACAATCTCAAGCTCGAAGCGCATCGCCGCTCTGCAAACTTCCATCCAAGTGTGTGGGGAGATTTTTTCCTTTCTTTCTCTTCTAACAACTCGGTAAGGCTCGAACAATTCGTTACTCACTGGATGTTTTCGTTCTTTTCTGTAATATACTTTTCAGCTTTTAAACCATTAATTTTGTTTACATTTCGTGTTGATGAACTAGTTGAGACAATCACTCATGGCTGATAATTTCAGGAAAGTGATAGCCGTGATGAGGCAGAACTCCAATATCTGAAAGAAGAGGTAAAAAATATACTGAATAAAACGTCTGATGAATGTGTAGAAAAACTACACTTAATTGACACAATCCAACGTCTAGGCGTGGCTTATCACTTTGAAAGTGAGATTGAAGCATGCCTCCGAAATATTTATGATTTCTACAACAAGTTTCTTAATGAAGATCATAAAGAGGCTGGCAATCTTCATGTTGTCGCTCTTCGATTCAGGTTACTTCGACAACAAGGATACCGTGTCTCTTCTGGTGAGTACTTTGCCACCCTAAGAGTCCACTCCATGCTATTATATTTTAATATGCATCATATAAAGTTGCTCTTTTTTTCAAATGGGAGCAGATGTATTCACCAAATTCAAGGATCAATATGACGAAGGCAAGTTTAGCGACTCTTCCACGGGCAATGATTTGGAGGCAATTCTGAGTTTATATGAGGCTTCAAACTACGGAGTTCATGGAGAGGATATTCTTGATGAAGCACTGGTATTTACGTCTTCTTATCTCGAGTCCTTGTTGCCCACATTGAACCAACTTGATGCAGAAAAAGTTAGTCATGCCCTAAAGCTACCGGTACAGAAAGCCGTGACTAGGGTTGCAGCAAGGTTTTACATTCTTCTTTACGAGAATGAGGAATCACATAATGTCATATTGTTAAAATTCTCAAAATTAGACTTCAACTTGTTGCAGAAGTTGCATCAGAATGAGCTAAGTGGTATAACAAAGTAAGTGTTTTATTGAATTGTTCGTTTTTAAGGGAATAAGAAATAAAGTTTCTATATGATAACGTTTTATTGTAATATTTCAGATGGTGGAAAGGATTAGAAGGTCCAAAGAACTTTCCTTTTGCAAGAGATAGGCTTGTAGAGGGTTACTTTTGGATTTTAGGAGTGTGCTCTGAGCCTAAATATTGCATTGCTAGAAAGTTTCTTACTAAAGTAGGTTCGCTGGCTGCCGTTATTGACGACATATACGATTCCTATGGAACCCCAGACGAACTCACTCATTTCGCAGATGCAATTGAGCAGTAAATTTTTTAAATGCATCTCTGTTATTTAAACAATTTCTTGATGGTGGAGTCAAGCTAAGCACAAATTATTTTTAATAATTGAGGCATTAATTGATGCACAGGTGGGATATTAATGCAACGGCTCAATTGCCACCATACATGAGGTACTGTTATCAAGCTCTATGGGACGTTTATTTAGAAATGGAGGAAGAGCTGGCCAAGCAAGGTGAAGCTAGAATGTTTGGCATCAGCTATTTCAAAGAAGAAGTGAGTATGCATTATAATCTCAAGAAATTTGATATTATTGGACTGATAAACTATGCAAGGATTTTAAACTAAAACTGCAAATTTATAATTATGATTGTGAAATGCATTCATGTTACAGTCCTACCCTACGACAAAATGGAACATATAAGGGGAATACTGATCTTGAGGATCTGAATAAATGCTTGTATTCGGATTGGTTTTCTTTGACAATTCTCGTTTTGAAAATAAAAACGTGAATTTGCTAAATTTTAGGAGGAAAGTTGGGACTCAAAATTCTTGTATTGTCATGATTGTGAGATACTTTCAGATTATGTCCTAAAATTCCAAACATGCAAGGATCATGAGGATTTTGAGTAAACATTTGGGCTACTTTTGTGCTTTGTTGTGTAAAGTAATTATTCTGCTCTTTTTCAGATGACAAAATTCGTAGGGGCAGATTTTGAAGAAGCCAAATGGTTTAACAATGGTTATGTTCCATCGGTTGAGGAGTATTTGAAGGTTGCTATTGTCACCTGCGGGTACCCGATACTTTCGACAAATTCATTCATAAGCATGGGAGAGATGGTAACAAAGGAAGCCCTTGATTGGGTTTCGCATCAGCCTTTGCTTGTTAGAGCTGCATCAATAATTTTGCGACTAATGAACGACATGGGTGGACACGAGGTACAATTTAACAATGAAGGAAACCCTTCCAACAGTTGATTCATAAATAACATCATTTTCTAGTAGAACTGAGCAATAAGTTGTAGTAAAATCATGAATTTTATCCATATATTCCTATTGTGCTTCTGTAGTTTGAGCAAAAAAGGGGACATGCCGCCTCAGCTGTGGAATGTTACATGAAACAAAATGAGGCATCAAAGCAAGAGGCATATGCTGCGCTTCAAAGAATGGTAACAAATGCATGGAAGGATATCAACAATGAATGCCTTGAGCCGACTGCGGTTCCAAGGCCTTTTCTCCAACGAATAGTCAATTTTGCTCGAGTGGCGACTGTATTGTACTCAGATGAGGACACTTATACACATCCTACGATGAAGCTCAAGCATCTTATTACCTTGTTGCTGGTTGATCCTCTGGAAATATGAGTATCGGGTCATCACTATATTAATACTTTCTAACTAGCTAGAGTTTTTGATGGGGCATTTTAGTTCCTAAATATTATATCTATAATCGAAATAAGATTGTAATCTTGATAATGTGTAAGGAGTGTTTTTAATTTCTTATCAGAAACTTATATATATTATTCAGTTACATATTTTCGATTGACTGTTTTCTATGTAGGAATTTTTGTGCCTCAATATTACCTACTGTGATGTGGAGTTTTTGTCACATTTGTAAATTGGACTACTACACCCCAAAGTAAAAGCCATGTGGTGCAGCAGTTATAGGGAAGAATTTCTCCTCTACCGGACCTCCATTTTCGTTTTAATTTTTTATTTTACTTAATATTGCATCTAAAACTAAGAAAAAAGGCTTTAAATGTCACTAAAGAAATACAATTTTATTCCAAAGGTGCAATGCAACCTGTAATACAATTATATGTACAAGTGTAAATCTAATAATTTTTGAATAAATAACAGCTAAAAACAATATAAGGTGCACGACCGTTTTATAGAAAAAATTATATAAAATGGTTTATAAAAAATATAATTGTTTTCGAAAAATTGAGATCTCTCTGTATACATACTAATTAAATTAATAACCATTTGAAATATTACAATACATTGACAGACCAAGAATGGTTACAAATGATAGATGCCTCCACAATATTATTTGCTGTTGAGTACTCAACTGTCACGTGCGACGTAGAACAAGAACAATACTCTCAACTCAACTATAAAAATCCTAAAATATGACGAGAGAATAATGACCTATGAAGCCAAGTGAAATTTCTTGGTACATGTACAGTTTGAGAGTAAATATACCGCATTGAATTTCTAACACTTTTAAAATATATATAAATTATCCTCGACTTTTTATGAGAATAACATCATTTAATACAACAAGACAGTCTGATTTAGAAATCATGTGAAATATGATATATTTATATATGTATGTACTCTCAAGTAATGGTCATCATTTTTAAAAATAACGGCAAAATCAATAAATACAATTCACATGGCTCTTACGAGAGCACATAAAAAATTCCACCGCCCTTCCAATGGCCATCTCACACGCGGTACAACACCTCCCAATGGCATTTTCACATACGGCTCAAAGGGACTCTCCACACAAATCAATAATCTCACCCTGTATGGGAGTCAGTTCATATTCTGACGGTAGAGTTTACATATAATTCACATTTATTACTCATCAACAACCAAATCAATTCTCATGATTTAGTATATTGTATAAATATACAAGCCAAACCATGACAAAACAACAACTGATATTAGTACTACATATTTCCACAAACACCGAGCCACGGTGAAATAACAATTTAAAGTTAAAAACATATTTGTTCACAAAATTCGAGCCACGCCATAATAACAATTCAAGGTTAACAACACATTTATTCACAAAGCCAAGCCACGGAAAAATAACAATTCAACATTTCTGTAACATATATTCACAAAGCCGAGCCACGGCAAAATAAATACTTTACTTAGTATAAAATAAATAAATAAAATATATTAAAATAAAATAATTTAAAATAATAAAATTTTGTGGCCCTCAACCTCCACAAGTAAGTTAGAAATCTAAACCTCAAGCGAAAAGCATAAACCTATGCTACTCTACCCCTGGTTCTACCTCGGCAATCTCAGGACCTAACATATAATTACGTAGTAATAAATAAATTAAATGTCACTCTAAAATGCTCAAATATTGACATATATATATATATATATATATATATATATATATATATATATATATATATATATATATATATATATATATATATATATATATATATATATAATATAATACATGAATGAATGCATGATTAATATTAATTAGAACAAAAAATTATTGAATTTGATAAAATTATTTTAAAATAGGAACTAACCATTTCTCAAGGGAAGAAAAATATTAAAATGATTAATTTTAATAAAATTCACCATTCTCCACAAAAATTCCAATTACTCCATTTTATTTCAAATATACCAATTTGGAAAAATTATTCTATTTTATTCCTGAAATACCTAAGAGGGGGGTGAATTAGGTATTTGGCTAATTTTTGCAAATACGGTCCTTTTATAATTCTAAGCAAAATAACAGATTATATGCACTTGATTCAATAGAAGAGTAAGACAAATAATAGCCAAGCAGTAGAACAATATAAGAACAAAGAACACAATCAATTTATAGTGGTTCAATCTCTTCAAGATCTATGTCCACTACCTTAAGCCTACACTTAAGGATTTCAAACAATCTACTATGTGCTCAAGTTCACAAATTACATAAGAGGTTCACCACACAATGGTTTTACACTCACAATCTCTTTTAGTAAATATACAAACAAGGGTCACCCTTCCACAAGGGTTTTATATCTAAAGACAACTTAAAGACCAATCTAATCCAAGGCTCACTGATATTCCATAATTGTGCTTCATATGATAATCTTTTATGAGCTTAAATTCTGTTAAATTTTGGTGTTTTAATCAACATTTGCACCCCTTTTATCTCTTATTTTCTTTGGGTGAGTTTATTGAAGATTTGGAATTAAATGAAGCAAATAAAGAGATTTTACAGAATGAATAAAAACAGAGAAATGCAGGGGCAAAACAATCTAGTAGATAATTTTCAAATGGGATTTTCACCTCTATAGAGATTTCAAATACGAATGTGATCTTCTAGACATTTATAGAGGACATTCCGAAGTTTTCATAATGGTAAAATTTATAGAAATACGAGTTCATTTGCTTGACCTGATTATTCTTCAAAATCAGCTATCCTGCACTGTGGTCCAGTTTTGACACATTTCGGTATAACGATTATATCGTTCTTTCTAGATGTTCAATTGAGGTGATTCAAATCTTTGTGTCAAGATAAGATCCATATCTATAACTTTCATGAAGACATCAAGACCCAGATCAGTCGATTTCATTCTTTGAATTCACCTAAAAGTCAAAACAGAGTCACAGTCGGGCAGCAACAGCTTGCCCCAAAACTGGGAGCAAGCAGCGCCGTTTGGTGTGATCCAAGCGGCGCCGTTTGGTGTGATCCAAGCGGCGCCGTTTGCAGCGATCTGAAGTGCATTTCCATCTGGTTTTCTCTCTCTTTGGAAGGGGATTTAAATACCCCATTTTAGGGCAAGAACACAGAAGGCTGGGAGGAGTAAAAAAGGATGCAAAACAGCAAGAAAACACACCAAATTCTTCCTCCAATCCATCAATCTTGCAAGAGAAATCAAGAGAGAAGATTGAATCCTTGAAGAAGGAGAACATCCATCTTGAAGATTCATGCAAAAGCTGCAATTTTCTCCATTGCTACAGTGACGAATTCCAAGCTTTAGGAAGAGAAGATTTCAACCATGAAAATGAGCAATTCTTCCTCTTCCTTTATTGCTTTGTATTCATTGAGTTGTAATATGTTTATGAACTAAGCTTTTGAATACTTGGATGGTATGAACCCTAGATTTTATCTATGTGAATGAATTGTGAAAGACCTAAGAGGAGGGTGAATTAGGTCTTAGGCTAATTATCAAAATCTTTTCCTGTTTTGCAAATCCTTTGCCTTAATAAAAGCTCTTCTTCAAATATACAAACTCTAAGTTTATATGTGATTTAATGGTTGAGACAAGATGATCAAACAATAAATTCACAACCAATCAATCAACAACTAAGAACAAATAATAATAACATAAGTATGTAAACAAGTAAAGCTATAAACAAATGAACACAAGAATTAAATGAAGCAAATAAAGAGATTTTACACAATGAATAAAAAGCAGAAATGCAGGGGGCAAAATAGTCTGGTAGATAATTTTAAAATGGGATTTTCACCTCTATAGAGATTTCAAATACGAATGTGATCTTCTATAAATTTATAGAGGACATTCCGAAGTTTTCATAATGGTAAAATTTATGGAAATCCGAGTTCATTTGCTTGCCCTGATTATGCTTCAAAGTCAGCTGTCCTGCACTGTGGTCCAGTTTTGACACATTTCGGTATAACGATCATATCGTTCTTTCTAGATGTTCAATTGAGGTGATTCAAAGCTTTGTATCAAGATAAGATCCATATCTACTACTTTTATGAAGACATCAAGACCCATATTAGTCGATTTCATCCTCTGAATTCACCTAAATGTCAAAACAGAGCCACAGTCGGGCAGCAACAGCTTACCCCAAAACTGGGAGCAAGCGGCGCCGTTTGGTGTGATCCAAGCGGCGCCGTTTGCAGCGATCTGAAGTGCATTTCCAGCTGGTTTTCTCTCTCTTTGGAAGGGGATTTAAATACCCCATTTTAGGGCAAGAACACAGAAGGCTGGGAGGAGTAAAAAAGGATGCAAAACAGCAAGAAAACACACCAAATTCTTCCTCCAATCCATCAATCTTGCAAGAGAAATCAAGAGAGAAGATTGAATCCTTGAAGAAGGAGAACATCCACCTTGAAGATTCATGCAAAAGCTGCAATTTTCTCCATTGCTACAGTGACGAATTCCAAGCTTTAGGAAGAGAAGATTTCAACCATGAAAATGAGCAATTCTTCCTCTTCCTTTATTGCTTTGTATTCATTGAGTTGTAATATGTTTATGAACTAAGCTTTTGAATACTTGGATGGTATGAACCCTAGATTTTATCTATGTGAATGAATTGTGAAAGACCTAAGAGGGGGGTGAATTAGGTCTTAGGCTAATTATCAAAATCTTTTCCTGTTTTGCAAATCCTTTGCCTTAATAAAAGCTCTTCTTCAAATATACAAACTCTAAGTTTATATGTGATTTAATGGTTGAGACAAGATGATCAAACAATAAATTCACAACCAATCAATCAACAACTAAGAACAAATAATAATAACATAAGTATGTAAACAAGTAAAGCTATAAACAAATGAACACAAGAATTAAATGAAGCAAATAAAGAGATTTTACACAATGAATAAAAACAGAGAAATGCAGGGGCAAAATAGTCTGGTAGATAATTTTAAAATGGGATTTTCACCTCTATAGAGATTTCAAATACGAATGTGATCTTCTATAAATTTATAGAGGACATTCCGAAGTTTTCATAATGGTAAAATTTATGGAAATCCGAGTTCATTTGCTTGCCCTGATTATGCTTCAAAGTCAGCTGTCCTGCACTGTGGTCCAGTTTTGACACATTTCGGTATAACGATCATATCGTTCTTTCTAGATGTTCAATTGAGGTGATTCAAAGCTTTGTATCAAGATAAGATCCATATCTACTACTTTTATGAAGACATCAAGACCCATATTAGTCGATTTCATCCTCTGAATTCACCTAAATGTCAAAACAGAGCCACAGTCGGGCAGCAACAGCTTACCCCAAAACTGGGAGCAAGCGGCGCCGTTTGGTGTGATCCAAGCGGCGCCGTTTGCAGCGATCTGAAGTGCATTTCCAGCTGGTTTTCTCTCTCTTTGGAAGGGGATTTAAATACCCCATTTTAGGGCAAGAACACAGAAGGCTGGGAGGAGTAAAAAAGGATGCAAAACAGCAAGAAAACACACCAAATTCTTCCTCCAATCCATCAATCTTGCAAGAGAAATCAAGAGAGAAGATTGAATCCTTGAAGAAGGAGAACATCCACCTTGAAGATTCATGCAAAAGCTGCAATTTTCTCCATTGCTACAGTGACGAATTCCAAGCTTTAGGAAGAGAAGATTTCAACCATGAAAATGAGCAATTCTTCCTCTTCCTTTATTGCTTTGTATTCATTGAGTTGTAATATGTTTATGAACTAAGCTTTTGAATACTTGGATGGTATGAACCCTAGATTTTATCTATGTGAATGAATTGTTTCCCTTGGTTGATTGAATGCAAATTTCATGTGGATTGTTTGTGGGTTTGAATGTTTGAATTGATTTGGTGGATAGTTGATGGAATTTTGTCACTTGGAATTGAGAAAGGAAGGGTGAATTAGACCATACACAAACAATGGGGATTATTTAGGTGACTAGAGATAGAAACCTCAATATCTTCTTGATAATTAGAGAAATCTAATTGGGAATTCACCAATCCAAATGCATTCTTAGGTTGAATTAGTTAGAAAGAGATTTCAACTAATTAATCTAAGGGTAGAGGACTCTCATCTAGAGATAGAGAGAGCTCTAATATAGGAATTTCATCAAACAAAAGAAATGGACACCTTCTTGGCAATTAGAGAAATCTAATTGGAAATTCACCAATCCAAATGCATTCATAGGTTAAATTAGTTAGAAAGAGATTTCAACTAATTAATCTAAGGGTAGAGAACTTTCATCTAGAGATAGAGTGAGTTCTATTATTGGAATTTCACCAAGTATTAGAAGAGGAAACAAATCAACCAAGGGACTTTTCTATCACATAGCTAATTCTAGGGTGATTTTCCATCCAAGTATTGTTTTCTCTATTGAATTATCTCTTGCAAGCAAGATTTTAGTTGGTTTAAATAGTTAAGTTAGATTTCTTTTCTTAGTAGTTATTCAAACCATTTTCAAAAATAAAAATTTGTTAGGCTAAACAATAGAGTGAAAGTGAGTAATGGTAATTGACCATCCCCGTGGATACGATATTTGAAGTACTTGCCATTATACTAATCTAAACGATAGGTGCGCTTGCCTAGTGTTTGTGTGCAAATTGTTGAAGATTGAAATAAAATTAAGTATAAAGGCATAGACAATAAAACACAACACTCACCCACACATGGGTTTTACACCACAACCTTGATTAATCTAGTCTATGACTCACCCTTATCAAAAAGGTTTTACGTCACAAGATAACCCTGCAATGAGCTAGTAGAAAACTCAATTTGATAAAGAGAGAAGAGTGTGTAGATGTTACCACTTGTTGGTAGATGTTTACACAATGTTGCACCTTCACACTTTGATATCTTTGGAACGATCAATTGAATGCACAAGATGAAAGAGAGCTTTAAAGTTTGCTAAAAGCTTTTGGAATGCTTAGAGTTCACAAATATTCAAAAAAAAAATACAAAAAATCTGAAGTTTATAACTTTTATAGATGTGAAAATTTAAATGCAACGCTATAAAACGGCTAGTAACGGTTAGTTTAAGAGCAGTTCTGACGTCTGAACTTGCGTCCGAACTTTACTGTGCCAAGCTGTCTGGAAAACTTTTCCTCATGCGTCCGAACTTCTCTGGAAGCACAGTAATAATTTCCAAAGTTTGGACGACCAAACTTGCATCCAAACTTATCAAATTTTGTCAAATCTTTTGAAAATCATTGTTAATAACATTGAAAACGTTTTGCACGGATGGACGCATCATTTAAGCACATTTAAACACAAAAACCGTTACCGAAATATTTTGATCATACAAAATCTTCTTAAGATCATTTAAGATTTCAAAAGCATACTTGTTATCACAAAGTTTATTTAACATAATTTCAAAAACAAGTTTTGTGCTCTCTCATGCACTCAATTGAATTCAAGACATACAAGTGTAGAGTTTACAGAAAAATATACCTATTTAGCATAATAACTATACACTCTAAGTCTTCAATGCCTTCAATCATTTTGAACATACTCTTCAATCTTCAATCATCTTTGGCATAGTAGAGTTGTTCTTGTATTGTGACTCCAAGGCAATAAGACTTCATACTTCTCAATCCATCAATCCTATCACTCAACATACAAACATATTAGTCCTCATCAATATTTATCATTATTCAAAACTAATATGATTTGCCCTTTAGGGCTAATAATTCCTAGTATAATAAACATCTAAATACTCAATGTTTAATCAAAACAAAAATTCATGAAAATAAATAAATATGTCTAGATATTCAGAAATTCAAAAAAATTATCAAACATGCTTAAAAATTAACAAAACATTTTCTGTAGCTAAAATATGATAACAAAAACCTTAGTTCAAAAATTGAACAAAATCGGAGCATTGAACAATTTATTAAAAGTCATATAAATTTACTGCTACAGTAATATCTGAAAATAATTAAACTCAATCATAATGAGAAAAAATTGAAGATTTTACCTTGATTTGGATACTTTTGATGTAGTTCTAAAATTAGATTTAATGGATTTAATTTGTGTGTAAAGAATTTGTTAAAAATTGCAATGGAAAAGAGAGAAGAGAGAAGAGAAATAGGGGGAAATGAGGATCAGCCGTGCTGATCCTTTTTTAAAATTTTTTATAAATAATTTGTAAAATCATCCTTTAGTTATTTATAATTATATATTTATTCTAAAATTTATAATGTATTTATTTCTCTTCATTTTAAGATTGTGTAAAATAGATTTTTAGCAATTTATAGTTATCATAAAACCACTTGAAGATTTCATTTAGTAAAAGTAAAATTTATACTTTTACTGTCCATCTTATAAAAACGGAGCTTTAATTTGAAGAGTTTCTTATGCAGTATGCCTACTATCTAGCAAATGCAAAAACTCACACAAACTCACATTAAAAACGTTTAAAAAGTATGGATATTATGGCTGAATATTCGAATCTCAAAACGGTCATAATTTGTTACGGATAAGTATTTAATTGTGACGTTTTATCAAACGTTGATCAAAGTGTTAATTTTGTTTAGAAAAATATGTGGATTGAAAAGTAATCTAAACACTCGACGACCAACTATCTAGTAAGATTGGTGGCTGCCATTGACTAAGCAATGTGCAGCCACCAACTATCCAGCAAGATTGGTGCCCCCATTCTTCTGCTCGACGACCAACTATCTAGCAAGATTGGTGGCTGCCATTGACTAAGCAATGTGCAGCCACCAACTATCCAGCAAGACTGGTGCCACCATTCTTCTGCTCGACGACCAACTATCTAGCAAGATTGGTGGCTGCCATTGACTAAGCAATGTGCAGCCACTAAATATCTAGCAAGATTGGTGCCAGCATTCTTCTGCTTGATAGTATTGACAACTAACTATTTGCAATTGTACTCATTATTTTAAAATAAATATCTTAGACTGACTATAGATAATTTATAATTATTTATATATCGTTCATCATTCTAATGCATACTCTTTTTGATAAAAAAATATATACCTTTTTTAAATAGAAGAATCTATCTTATCAAAATATAATTTGTTCATATTTTTCCACGATAGTTTAATTAATACTTTTTTCTAAGATTATCTTTATTTAATAAATTGTCGGAATTAGTGAAACATAAGAGGGATAAAGATGACAGATAAAGCGATAGTTTAGGTATCTCAATTTAAAAATATTTTTTCAATTCTGAACTAAGTGCACAAAGTTAATTATATATTTATATTTCTAACTAGAAAGAGTATTTCATGTGGGATGGAGTATCATGAGTCGCTTTATAGTTTCTTAACATCAGCAAAATGTGCAGCTTGTTTGGTTATGTAATTAGTGCAAAGCGTCCATGTTTTTCCCATCTTTCTATTCTTCGCCTCAATCTAGAAAACTAACATTGTTTTCCATGTTTTGCTCTTTCTTTACAACCTTATCTACCAATAGGGGAAATAATAAATTCCTATCTTTCTATTATCTTTTCTCTCTTTTTGGCTCTTCGTTTCTAGTGTTTAAGGCCCTCTTTGGTCCAAGAATTTTAGTGACAAAAAGGAAAATGAGAAAAAAGGAAATAAAAACTGAAAATCTATATTTTTTTGGCTAGTTAGGGAAAATACTATGGAAATGAAAAATGATTTAGAAGAAAGCAATTTTCCTTGTTTGATTTGTGAGATTTTACGATGGAAATGGAAAAATAAGAAACACACTAAGATTTTTCAAACAAAAATTTCTCCTAAAAAATAAAAATCATCTTTAGAAAAGTTTGAAGAAACGTAATCAATCAGCAAGTTCTGGAGTAGGAAGTAGGATTCTATTCGATTCCCGAATGAATGGAATATCTAACTTTTTAACTTAGTTTGTATATATAATACTCAAATACTTTTTTGATTTGTTCGATTACTGTTTTGAACTTGAATCTTTATTCGAGTTCATTTGTCTATTTGTTTGAAAAGTTCAATGTTTGTTCATATTCTACTTGTTTAATTTTCATAAGTTGTTCGAATAACGTGTGCAGTGTTCAAATCCAAGTTGTTGGAATAAAATAATAAAAATTTAAAAACATATAGCAAATAATAAAGTTAGAAATTAAAATTTAATAATATTATACAAATTTTATGCCATTTTATATAAAAATATTATATAAATATAAAGTTCAATATAAAATGTAAATAATATTATGAAATATATCAATAATAAATTTATATATGTGTTCGTAAAAAATTTGAATTTATTTGCGAACATGTTCTTGTTGATTCTATTAATGAATGAATTATTTTTTATGTTTGAGCTCGATTGCAATACCAAACAAATAAATAAAAATTGAATTTGAGCAAGCTTTGTAATATTCAATTTGAAAAACTATTCCAGTTGGAAGTTAACATTGGTTTTTAAATTTTGCTTCTACTTCAATCGATAAATTTTCCTTAGTGTTTTCCTTTCTCTCACTTTTTTGTGGAAAAGTATTTTTAACACTTTCTATTAAAATTTTTCTCTCTAATTTTCTTCATTTTATTTTCCTTAGTGTTTTCTGTCACTATCAATTCGTAGAAAAATTCTTGCTACAGAAAAATTCTTGAACCAAATAGACCTTGAGGGTCGAACGTTGTGGGAAAAACTAGCGGACAAAAGAAAAAGAGTGTGCAGTAAAAAATCTTCAAGTAATAATAAAATAATAATCTTTAAGTATAATAAACAAAAATCCTCGTGTAACAACGATCCACAGGCAACATTAGGATATGATTGAGCACGAAAGATTTTGCGAATCCTACTATTTTTGGCTTTGTAATTTCCCTTATGTGTGTGTATATATATATATATATATATATATATATATATATATATATATATATATATATATATATATATATATGAAATTTATAAATTATATGAAAGTCCATATCAGTTATTTTCTTAAAAAGGATCAAAACTCTCAAAATATTACTCCTAATTGATTTTAATGCCTCTCTGCAACCATTATAAAAAGTTTGTGCTTGCATTCCTATCGCAATTCCATGATGAGCGCATAACCTAAGATAATTTTTTACTTCTCCCATGCATAATACATGGACTCAGCAGTAACCGGCAAAAACTTATAAATATTAGATCTAATTAGAAAAATTTTAATTGGGAGAAAGTATTTATTTAAAAATGCTTCATGCAACTGGCCTCAATTAGAAATAGAATTTGTAGGAAGAGAGTTTAGCCATAATCTATCTTTATCGCTTAAAGAGAAAGGGAAAATCCTAAGCATTTTTTCATCTTCAGGTACTCCACCAAGTTTAAAAGTGTCGAAGATTGCCATGAAGATTGATGTGTGTGATTGCGGATCTTCGTGCAACAATTTGAAAAATGGAGTGTTAAGAACCACTTAGATGAATGCAGGCTCAATTTTGAAAGATGTGGCAGTGACCCCTGGATAGTTGATGGCAGGAAGATTCTCCATCTTTGGCTTTGTTTAGTCCTTCAGAGTCATATCCCTTGGCTGATAATTCTGTATTTCTTCACTACTATAATCGAATTCGAAATTATCCCCTAAATTTGAAGACTCAAAGGGTGTTATGATCTCCTCCTATTTTCCTTTATAAAATTCACTCTTGTTGTGACGAGCAAACAATTCAATATCAGGGGTGTAAATCAAAGGTTATTTATTTGAATAACTTCGAGTGTTCATGTATCGAACAAAATAAGGTTGATACTAGCACCTAAGTCAGACAACACAATTTAAAATGAAAAATTAGCAATATATGAAAACTCCCTAGTCTTGCAGCTTAGGTGGTAATTCCTTTGAAGTACTGTAGAGCATTCCTCATTTAAGGAAATCTTTTGACAGTGTTTGAGTTTCCTTTTGCTAGCCAAAACATCTTTCAAATATTTTACATATCGAGGCATCTGTGCTAGGCCATCCACAAAACGAATCTTAATTTCAAGTTTCTTGAATAGTTCAAGAAACATTTTGACTTGAGAAGCAATATATGGATGCTTAACAGCATGGGGAAAAGGAAGAGAACTCAAATCAACATTGTCATGGCTATATTCTTCCTCAACCTTCTTGCCTCTCTTCCCTCGCGGATTTTTAAGAGATTCAAAATTCTTGAAAACTTCATCCTTTTTTCTAGACTCCACTTCTTTTTTCTAGACTCCACTTCTTTTACTTCGGCAAAACCCTCTATATTGATATCTTGATAGCGTTCCACTCCTTATGATTTTGCTCTGTGTCACTTGGAAGTGCTTCTTGAGGTCTATGGAGTATTGAAGTTGCTAAATGACCATTTTCACTTCTAAGTTCTTCATAAAAGCATTTAAATTTTGTCAGTCCACTTCTATTGCTTTGAGAGATTTCTTCAGTTGTTGATTCTCATTCTCAATGCTCACAAATTTTATTAGTGGCAATCTCAATGAACTTTGTAAGAGTATCCTCAAGAAATCTTACATTTTCTTGTTGGGGAAGGGGTGGAGGTAGTATTTGAACTTGACAATTTTGCCTCCATCCACCATCAAAAATTTGGGTGGTTTCCCATCCCAGATTATAAGTGGATGAATATGGATCATTATTCCAATTATTTTGTCCAACAAAATTTACTTCATTAGTATTATAATAAGAAGTCACCATATTACCTTGCAAACATTGGTTCATAAGATGATTTCCTCCATTGATTTCTCTGGTTGAAACACTCAATGAATTCAATCTCTTATTTGTTGCCTCAAGTTGAGTCATGATTCCTACAATAGTGTCCATATTTGCCACTCTTCCAATAAGTTCCAAGCAACTTGCTCTTCTTTAGACATGAATGTTCCACCACTAGCTGCATCTAATGATGATCTAACATCCTCTCCGCAACCATTATAAAACGTTTGTGCTTGCATTCCTATCACCATTCCATGATGAGGGCATAACCTAAGATAATTTTTGAACTTCTCCCATGCATCAAGCATGGACTCTGCGAGAACCTGCACAAAATTACATATATTAGATCTTATCTGAATTGTTTTAATTGGGACAAAGTATTTATTTAAAAATTCTTTTGGTCTCAATTTGAATTAGAATTTTTAGGAAGAGAGTTTTGGCCATAATCTAGCTTGACGCTTAAAGAGAAAGGAAAAATCCTAAGCATTTTTAAATCTTCAAGTACTCCACCAATTGGAAAACTGTCAAAGATTGCCAAGAAGATTGATGTGTGTGATTGCGGATCTGCATGCGACAATCTAAAAAATGGACTGTTAATAACCACTTAGGCTCAATCTTGAAAGTTCTGGCAGTGACCCCTGGATAGTAGATAACAGGAGGACTCTCCATCTTTGGCTTTGTTTAGTCCATCAGAGTCATATCCCTTAGCTGATTTTTCTCTGTTGCTTTAATACTATATTCGAATTCGAAACTATCCTCTAAATTTGAATACTTGACTGGTGTGATGATCTCCTCGTATTTTCTTTTATAAAATTCACTCCTATTGTGACGATCAAACAATTCAATATCAAGCATGTAAATCAAAGGTTATTTATTTGATGAACTACGAGTGTTCGTTTACTGAGGAAAATAAGATTGATAATAGCACCTAAGTCATACAATACATTTTTAAATGCAAAATAACCAACAGAGCAACAAATATGAAAATTCCCTGGTCTTGAAACTTAGGGGGTAATTTTCTTTGAAGTACTGCAGAGCATTCCTCATTTAAGCAAATCTTTTGAAAGTGTTTTGAGTTTCATTTTGCTAGCCAAAACATCTTTCAAACATTTTACATATCGAGGCATCTAGGCTAGGACATCGACAAAACGAAGGTTAATTTCAAGTTTCTTGATTAGTTCAAGAAACCATTGGAATTGAGAAGCAATATATGAATGCTTATCAGCATGGGGAAAAGGAAGAGAACTGAAATCAACATTGTCATCGTTATATTCTTCCTCAACTTCCTTAACTCTCTGACCTCGTGGATTTTTGAGACATTCAGAATTCTTGAAAACTTCATCCTCTTTCCTAGACTCCACTTCTCTTCCTATGGCAATAAAAGTCTTCAACTCCCGAGGATTTTTCTCTGTGTCACTTGGAAGTGCTTCTTTATGTCCACAGGGAATTGCAGTTGCTAAATGAGTCACTTGCACTTCTAATTTCTTCATAGAAGCATTTATATTTTGTCGCTCAACTTCTATTGCTTTGAGAGATTTCTTGAGTTGTTGATTCTCATTCTCAATGCTCACAAATTTGTTAGTAGCAATCTCAATGAACTTTGTAAGAGTGTCCTCAAGGAATCTTGCCTTTTGTTGTTGGGGATTAGGGATGGTTTTTGAACTTGCCTAATTTACCTCCATCCTCCATCCAAAATTTCGGTGGCTTCACCATCCCAGATTATAAGTGGATGAATGCATATCATTTTTCCAATTATTTTGTCCAACAAAATTTACTTCATTAGTACTATAATAAGAATTCACCATATTACCTTGCAAACAAAAATGGAGTGTTAAGAACCACTTAGGCTTAATCTTGAAAGTTGTGGCAGTGATCCCTGGATAGTTGATGGCAGGAGGACTCTCCGTCTTTGGCTTTGTTTAGTCCTTCATAGTCATATCCCTTAGCTAATTATTCTCTTTTACTTTACTACTATAGTTGAATTTGAAACTATCCTCTAAATTTGAAGACTTGATTGGTGTGACAATCTTCTCGTATTTTCATTTATAAAATTCACTGCTATTGTGACGATCAAACAATTCAATATCAAGCATGTAAATCAAAGGTTATTTATTTGATGAACTACGAGTGTTCGTGTACCGAGCACAATAAGGTTGATACTAGCACCTAAGTCGCACAATACATTTTTAAATGAAAAATCACCAACAGAGCAAGAAATATGAAAATTCCCTGGTCTTGAAGCTTAGGTAGTAATTTCCTTTGAAGTACTGCAGAGCATTCCTCATTTAAACAAATATTTTGAAAGTGTTTTGAGTTACATTTAGCTAGCCAAAACATCTTTTAAATATTTTACATATCGAGGCATCTATGCTAGGAAATCCACAAAACAAAAGTTCATGAAACCTTTTGAATTGAGAAGCAACATATGGATGCTTAACAGCATGGGGAAAAGGAAGAGAAGTGAAATCAACATTGTCATGGTTATATTCTCCTCAACTTTCTTACCACTCTTACCTCATGGATTTTTGAGAGATTCAGAATTCTTGAAAACTTCATCCTCTTTTCTTGACACATCTTCTTTTCCTTTGGAAAATCCACTTTATTGATATCCTGATGGTCTTCAACTCCATAGGATTTTGCTCTATGTCACTTGAAAGTGTTTTTTGAGGTCTACGGAGCATTGCAGTTGCTAAATGAGCCACTTGCACTTCTAAGTTCTTCATAGAAGCATTTATATTTTGCGGTCAATTTTATTGCTTTGAGAGATTTCTTGAGATGTCGATTCTCATTCTCAATGCTAACAAATATGGTAGTGGCAATCTCAATGAACTTTCTAAGCGTATCCTCAAGGAATCTTGCCTTTTGTTGTTGGGGATTAGGGGTGGTTTTTGAACTTGCCTAATTTACCTCCATCCTCCATCCAAAATTTCGGTGGTTTCACCATCCCAGATTATAAGTGGATGAATACATATCATTATTCCAATTATTTTGTCCAAAAAAAATTACTTCATTAGTACTATAATAAGAATTCACCATATTACCTTGCAAACATTGATTCGTGAGATGATTTCTTCACAGATTTTGCTGGCTGCAACACTCAACGAATTCAATCTCTTATTTATCGCCTCAAGTTTAGACGTGATTCATGCAATAGCGTCCATATTTGACACTCTTCCAATAATTTCCATGCAAGTTACTCTTCTTTAGACATGAATGCTACACCACCAGCTGCATCTGATAATGATCTAACATCCTCCCTGCAACCATTATAAAATAGTTGTGCTAGCATTCCTACCGCCATTCCACGATTGCGGCATAACATAAGACATTTTTTGAACTTCTTCCATGCATCATGCATGAACTCAGCAGGAACTTGCACAAAATTATAAATATTATCTCTAATCTGAACAATTTTAATTTGGAGAACGTATTTATTTAAAAGTTCTTCATTCAATTGGTCTCAATTAGAAATAGAATTTGTAGGAAGAGAGTTTAGCCATAATCTAGCTTTATCGCTTAAAGAGAAAGGGAAAATCCAAAGAATTTTTTCATCTTCAGGTACTCCAGCAATTTGAAAAGTGTCGAAGATTTCCATGAAGATTGATGTGCATGATTACAGATCTTCGTGCGACAAAACGAAAATGGAGTGTTAAGAACAACTTAGGCTCAATCTTGAAAGTTGTGGTTGTGAGCCCTGGATAGTTGATGGCAGGAGGATTCTCCGTCTTTTGCTTTGTTTATTCCTTCATAGTCATATCCCTTAGCTAATCATTCTCTGTTACTTTACTACTATAGTTGAATTTGAAACTATCCTCTAAATTTGAAGACTTGACTGGTGTGACAATCTTCTCGTATTTTCATTTATAAAATTTACTATTGTTGTGACGAGCAAACAATTCAATATCAAGCATGTAAATCAAAGGTTATTTATTTGATGAACTACGAATGTTCGTGTACCGAGCAAAATAAGGTTGATCTGGCACCTAAGTCGCACAATACACTTTTAAATGAAAAATCACCAACAGAGCAAGAAATATGAAAATTCCCTGGTCTTGAAGCTTAGGTAGTAATTTCCTTTGAACTACTGTAGAGCATTCCTCATTTAAGCAAATCTTTTGAAAGTGTTTTGAGTTTCATTTAGCTAGCCAAAACATCTTTTAAATATTTTACATATCGAGGCATCTATGCTAGGAAATCCACAAAACAAAGGTTAATTTCAAGTTTCGTGATTAGTTCATGAAACCTTTTGAATTGAGAAGCAACATATGGATGCTTAACAAAACGGGGAAAAGGAAGAGAACTGAAATCAACATTGCCATGGTTATATTCTCCTCAACTTTCTTCCCACTCTTACCTCATGGATTTTTGAGAGATTCAGAATTCTTGAAAACTTCATCCTCTTTTCTTGACACCTCTTCTTTTCCTTTGGAAAATCCACTTTATTGATATCCTGATGGTCTTCAACTCCATAGGATTTTGCTCTATGTCACTTGAAAGTGTTTTTTGAGGTCTACGGAGCATTGCAGTTGCTAAATGAGCCACTTGCACTTCTAAGTTCTTCATAGAAGCATTTATATTTTGCGGTCAATTTTATTGCTTTGAGAGATTTCTTGAGATGTCGATTCTCATTCTCAATGCTAACAAATATGGTAGTGGCAATCTCAATGAACTTTCTAAGCGTATCCTCAAGGAATCTTGCCTTTTGTTGTTGGGGATTAGGGGTGGTTTTTGAACTTGCCTAATTTACCTCCATCCTCCATCCAAAATTTCGGTGGTTTCACCATCCCAGATTATAAGTGGATGAATACATATCATTATTCCAATTATTTTGTCCAAAAAAATTTACTTCATTAGTACTATAATAAGAATTCACCATATTACCTTGCAAACATTGATTCGTGAGATGATTTCTTCACAGATTTTGCTGGCTGCAACACTCAACGAATTCAATCTCTTATTTATCGCCTCAAGTTGAGACGTGATTCATGCAATAGCGTCCATATTTGACACTCTTCCAATAATTTCCATGCAAGTTACTCTTCTTTAGACATGAATGCTACACCACCAGCTGCATCTGATAATGATCTAACATCCTCCCTGCAACCATTATAAAATAGTTGTGCTAGCATTCCTACCGCCATTCCACGATTGCGGCATAACATAAGACATTATTTGAACTTCTTCCATGCATCATGCGTGGAGTCAGCAGGAACTTGCACAAAATTATAAATATTATCTCTAATCTGAACAATTTTAATTTGGAGAACGTATTTATTTAAAAGTGCTTCATGCAATTGGTCTCAATTAGAAATAGAATTTGTAGGAAGATAGTTTAGCCATAATCTAGCTTCATCGCTTAAAGAGAAAGGGAAAATCCAAAGAATTTTTTCATCTTCAGGTACTCCAGCAATTTGAAAAGTGTCGAAGATTGCCATGAAGATTGATGTGCATGATTACAGATCTTCGTGCGACAAAACGAAAATGTAGTGTTAAGAACAACTTAGGCTCAATCTTGAAAGTTGTCGTAGTGACCCCTGGATAGTTGATGGCAAGAGGATTCTCCGTCTTTGGCTTTGTTTATTCCTTCATAGTCATATCCCTTAGCTAATCATTCTCTGTTACTTAACTACTATAGTTGAATTTGAAACTATCCTCTAAATTTGAAGACTTGACTGGTGTGACAATCTTCTCGTATTTTCATTTATAAAATTTACTGCTGTTGTGACGAGCAAACAATTCAATATCAAGCATGTAAATCAAAGGTTATTTATTTGATGAACTACGAATGTTCGTGTACCGAGCAAAATAAGGTTGATCTAGCACCTAAGTCGCACAATACACTTTTAAATGAAAAATCACCAATAGAGCAAGAAATATGAAAATTCACTGCTCTTGAAGCTTAGGTAGTAATTGCTTTTGAACTACTGTAGAGCATTCCTCATTCAAGCAAACATTTTGAAAGTGTTTTGAGTTTCACTTAGCTAGCCAAAACATCTTTTAAATATTTTACATATCGAGGCATCTATGCTAGGAAATCCACAAAACAAAGGTTAATTTCAAGTTTCGTGATTAGTTCATGAAACCTTTTGAATTGAGAAGCAACATATGGATGCTTAACAACACGGGGAAAATGGAGAGAACTGAAATTAACATTGTCATGGTTATATTCTCCTCAACTTTCTTACCACTATTACCTCATGGATTTTTGAGAGATTCAGAATTCTTGAAAACTTCACCCACTTTTCTAGACACCGCTTCTTTTCCTTTGGAAAAATCCACGTTATTGATATCCTGATAGTCTTCAACTCCATAGGATTTTGCTCAATGTCACTTGAAAGTGTTTCTTGAGGTCTACGGAGCATTGCAGTTGCTAAATGAGCCACTAGCACTTCTAAGTTCTTCATAGAAGCATTTATATTTTGCGGTCAATTTTATGGCTTTGAGAGATTTCTTGAGTTGTCGATTCTGATTCTCAATGCTAACAAATATGGTAGTGGCAATCTCAATGAACTTTCTAAGGGTATCCTCAAGGAATCTTGCCTTTAGTGGTTGGGGATTGGGGGTGGGTTTTGAACTTGCCTAATTTACCTCCATCCTCCATCCAAAATTTCGGTGGTTTCACCATCCCAGATTATAAGTGGATGAATACAGATCAGTATTCCAATTATTTTGTCCAACAAAATTACTTCATTAGTACTATAATAAGAATTCACCATATTACCTTGCAAACATTGGTTCGTGAGATGATTTCTTCACAGATTTTGCTGGCTGCAACACTCAACGAATTCAATCTCTTATTTATCGCCTCAAGTTGAGACATGATTCATGCAATAGGGTCCATATTTGCCACTCTTCCAATAATTTCCATGCAAGTTACTCTTCTTTAGACATGAATGCTACACCACCAGCTGCATCTGATAATGATCTAACATCCTCTCTGCAACCATTATAAAACAGTTGTGCTTGCACTCCTATCGCCATTCCTTGATTCCGGTATAACCTAAGCCGTTTTTTGAACTTCTTCCATGCATCATACTTGGACTAAGCAAGAACTTGCACAAAATTATAAATATTAGACCTAATCTGAACAGTTTTAATTTGGAGAACGTATTTATTTAAAAGTGCTTCATGCAATTGGTATCAATTAGAAATAGAATTTGTAGGAAGAGAGTTTAGCCATATTCTAGCTTTATCGCTTAAAGAGAAAGGGAAAATCCAAAGAATTTTTTCATCTTCAGGTACTTCAGCAATTTGAAAAGTGTCGAAGATTGCCATGAAGATTGACGTGCATGATTACAGATCTTCGTGCGACAAAACGAATATGCAGTGTTAAGAATAACTTAGGCTCAATCAAGAAAGTTGTCGTAGTGACCCCTGGATAGTTGATGGCAAGAGGATTCTCTGTCTTTGGCTTTGTTTATTCCTTCATAGTCATATCCCTTAGCTAATCATTCTCTGTTACTTTACTACTATAGTTGAATTTGAAACTATCCTCTAAATTTGAAGACTTGACTGGTGTGACAATCTTCTCATATTTTCATTTACAAAATTTACTGCTGTTGTGACGAGCAAACAATTTAATATCGGGCATGTAAATCAAATGTTATTTATTTAATGAACTACGAGTGTTCGTGTACCGGGCAAAATAAGGTTGATACTAGCACCTAAGTCGTAGAATACTTTTTTAAATGAAAAATCACCAACAAAGCAAGAAATATGAAAATTCCATGGTCTTGCAGCTTAGGAAGTAATTTCCTTTGAAGTACTGCAGAGCATTCCTCATTTAAGCAGATCTTTTGAAAGTGTTTTGAGTTACATTTAGCTAGCCAAAACATCTATTAAATATTTTACATATCGAGGCATGTTTGCTAGGAAATCCACAAAACAAAAGTTAATTTCAAGTTTCGTGATTAGTTCATGAAAACTTTTGAATTGAGAAGCAACATATGGATGCTTCTTAACAACACGGGGAAAAGGGAGAGAACTGAAATTAACATTGTCATGGTTATATTCTCCTCAACTTTCTTACCACTCTTACCTCATGGATTTTTGAGAGATTCAGAATTCTTGAAAACTTCATCCTCTTTTCTAGACACCGCTTCTTTTCCTTTGGAAAAATCCACGTTATTGATATCCTGATAGTCTTCAACTCCCTAGGATTTTGCTCAATGTCACTTGAAAGTGTTTCTTGAGGTCTACGGAGCATTGCAGTTGCTAAATGAGCCACTAGCACTTCTAAGTTCTTCATAGAAGCATTTATATTTTGCGGTCAATTTTATGGCTTTGAGAGATTTCTTGAGTTGTCGATTCTGATTCTCAATGCTAACAAATATGGTAGTGGCAATCTCAATGAACTTTCTAAGGGTATCCTCAAGGAATCTTGCCTTTAGTGGTTGGGGATTGGGGGTGGTTTTTGAACTTGCCTATTTTACCTCCATCCTCCATCCAAAATTTCGGTGGTTTCACCATCCCAGATTATAAGTGGATGAATACAGATCAGTATTCCAATTATTTTGTCCAACAAAATTACTTCATTAGTACTATAATAAGAATTCACTATATTACCTTGCAAACATTGATTCGTGAGATTATTTCTTCACAGATTTTGCTGGCTGCAACACTCAACGAATTCAATCTCTTATTTATCGCCTCAAGTTGAGACATGATTCATGCAATAGGGTCCATATTTGCCACTCTTCCAATAATTTCCATGCAAGTTACTCTTCTTTAGACATGAATGTTACACCACCAGCTGCATCTGATAATGATCTAACATCCTCTCTGCAACCATTATAAAACAGTTGTGCTTGCACTCCTATCGCCATTCCTTGATTCCGGTATAACCTAAGCCATTTTTTGAACTTCTTCCATGCATCATGCTTGGACTCAGCAAGAACTTGCACAAAATTATAAATATTAGACCTAATCTGAACAGTTTTAATTTGGAGAACGTATTTATTTAAAAGTGCTTCATGCAATTGGTATCAATTAGAAATAGAATTTGTAGGAAGAGAGTTTAGCCATAATCTAGCTTTATCGCTTAAAGAGAAAGGGAAAATCCAAAGAATTTTTTCATCTTCAGGTACTTCAGCAATTTGAAAAGTGTCGAAGATTGCCATGAAGATTGACGTGCATGATTACAGATCTTCGTGCGACAAAACGAATATGCAGTGTTAAGAATAACTTAGGCTCAATCTAGAAAGTTGTCGTAGTGACCCCTGGATAGTTGATGGCAAGAGGATTCTCCGTCTTTGGCTTTGTTTATTCCTTCATAGTCATATCCCTTAGCTAATCATTCTCTGTTACTTTACTACTATAGTTGAATTTGAAACTATCCTCTAAATTTGAAGACTTGACTGGTGTGACAATCTTCTCGTATTTTCATTTACAAAATTTACTGCTGTTGTGACGAGCAAACAATTTAATATCGGGCATGTAAATCAAATATTATTTATTTAATGAACTACGAGTGTTCGTGTACCGAGCAAAATAAGGTTGATACTAGCACCTAAGTCGTAGAATACATTTTTAAATGAAAAATCACCAACAAAGCAAGAAATATGAAAATTCCATGGTCTTGCAGCTTAGGAAGTAATTTCCTTTGAAGTACTGCAGAGCATTCCTCATTTAAGCAAATCTTTTGAAAGTGTTTTGAGTTACATTTAGCTAGCCAAAACATCTATTAAATATTTTACATATCGAGGCATGTTTGCTAGGAAATCCACAAAACAAAGGTTAATTTCAAGTTTCGCGATTAGTTCATGAAACCTTTTGAATTGAGAAGAAACATATGGATGCTTAACAAAACGGGGAAAAGGAAGAGAACTGAAATCAACATTGCCATGGTTATATTCTCCTCAACTTTCTTCCCACTCTTACCTCATGGATTTTTGAGAGATTCAGAATTCTTGAAAACTTCATCCTCTTTTCTAGACACCGCTTCTTTTCCTTTGGAAAAAAACCACTTTATTGATATCCTGATAGTCTTCAACTCCCTAGGATTTTGCTCTATGTCACTTGAAAGTGCTTCTTGAGGTCTACGGAGCATTGCAGTTGCTAAATGAGCCACTAGCACTTCTAAGTTCTTCATAGAAGCATTTATATTTCGTCGGTCAATTTTATGGCTTTGAGAGATTTCTTGAGTTATCGATTCTCATTCTCAATACTAACAAATATGGTAGTGGCAATCTCAATGAACTTCCAAAGGGTATCCTCAAGGAATCTTGCCTTTTTGTGGTTGGGGATTGGGGGTGGTTTTTGAACTTGCCTATTTTACCTCCATCCTCCATCCAAAATTTCTGTGGTTTCACCATCCCAGATTATAAGTGGATGAATACAGATCAGTATTCCAATTATTTTGTCCAACAAAATTACTTCATTAGTACTATAATAAGAATTCACCATATTACCTTGCAAACATTGGTTCGTGAGATGATTTCTTCACAGATTTTGCTGGCTGCAACACTCAACGAATTCAATCTTTTATTTATCGCCTCAAGTTGAGACATGATTCATGCAATAAGGTCCATCAAGTGGTAACTTCTATACACTCTCATTTATTTATCATATTGTGTAATTCTACTAGCTTTAGCAAGGTTATCTTGATAACATAAAATCCTTTAGATAAGGGTGATCCTTGAAAGAGTGATTCAAGGTTGTTTAAGATATAAAACCATTGTGTTTGGTGAGCCTTGTATTGTAAACATTACTAGAAGAGGTTGTGAGTGTAAAACCATAGTTTGGTGAACCTCTCTTGTAATTTGTAAACCTGAGTAATTAGTAGATTTGTTAAAATCCTTAAGTGTGAGTTTAAGGTAGTGGATGTAGATCTTGAGGATCGAACCACTATAAATTGTTTGAGTTCTTTGCTATTGCTTTCATCATTGTCTTGCTATTAATTATCTCTAATTAGCTTATATAATTTGTTCTTGGTCTAAACACATAAAAGGTTTAAGTTTGCGAAAATTAGCCAAAAACCTAATTCACCCCCCCCCCCCTCTTAGTTATTTCAGGGTGGGTTTTGAACTTGCCTAATTTACCTCCATCCTCCATCCAAAATATCGGTGGTTTCACCATCCCAGATTATAAGTGGATGAATACAGATCATTATTCCAATTATTTTGTCCAACAAAATTTACTTCATTAGTACTATAAAAAGAATTCACCATATTACCTTGCAAACATTGGTTCGTGAGATGATTTCTTCACAGATTTTGCTGGCTGCAACACTCAACGAATTCAATCTCTTATTTATCGCCTCAAGTTGAGACATGATTCTTGCAATATGGTCCATATTTGACACTCTTCCAATAATTTCCATGCAAGTTACTCTTCTTTAGACATGAATGCTACACCACCAGCTGCATCTGATAATGATCTAACATCCTCCCTGCAACCATTATAAAATAGTTGTGCTAGCATTCCTACCGCCATTCCACGATTGCGGCATAACATAAGACATTATTTGAACTTCTTCCATGCATCATGCGTGGAGTCAGCAGGAACTTGCACAAAATTATAAATATTATCTCTAATCTGAACAATTTTAATTTGGAGAACGTATTTATTTAAAAGTGCTTCATGCAATTGGTCTCAATTAGAAATAGAATTTGTAGGAAGATAGTTTAGCCATAATCTAGCTTCATCGCTTAAAGAGAAAGGGAAAATCCAAAGAATTTTTTCATCTTCAGGTACTCCAGCAATTTGAAAAGTGTCGAAGATTGCCATGAAGATTGATGTGCATGATTACAGATCTTCGTGCGACAAAACGAAAATGTAGTGTTAAGAACAACTTAGGCTCAATCTTGAAAGTTGTCGTAGTGACCCCTGGATAGTTGATGGCAAGAGGATTCTCCGTCTTTGGCTTTGTTTATTCCTTCATAGTCATATCCCTTAGCTAATCATTCTCTGTTACTTTACTACTATAGTTGAATTTGAAACTATCCTCTAAATTTGAAGACTTGACTGGTGTGACAATCTTCTCGTATTTTCATTTATAAAATTTACTGATGTTGTGACGAGCAAACAATTCAATATGAAGCATGTAAATCAAAGGTTATTTATTTGATGAACTACGAATGTTCCTGTACCGAGCAAAATAAGGTTGATCTGGCACCTAAGTCGCACAATACATTTTTAAATGAAAAATCACCAACAGAGCAAGAAATATGAAAATTCCCTGGTCTTGCAGCTTAGGTAGTAATTTCCTTTGAAGTACTGTAGAGCATTCCTCATTTAAGCAAATCTTTTGACAGTGTTTTGAGTTTTATTTAGCTAGCGAAAACATCTTTTAAATATTTTACATACCGAGGCATCTTTGCTAGGAAATCCACAAAACAAAGGTTAATTTCAAGTTTCGTGATTAGTTCATGAAACCGTTTGAATTGAGAAGCAACATATGGATGCTTAACAACACGGGGAAAAGGGAGAGAACTGAAATCAACATTGTCATGGTTATATTCTCCTCAACTTTCTTACCACTCTTACCTCATGGATTATTGAGAGATTCAGAATTCTTGAAAACTTCATCCTCTTTTCTAGACACCGCTTCTTTTCCTTTGGAAAAATCCACTTTATTGATATCCTGATAGTCTTCAACTCCCTAGGATTTTGCTCTATGTCACTTGAAAGTGCTTCTTGAGGTCTACGGAGCATTGCAGTTACTAAATGAGCCACTTGCACTTCTAAGTTCTTCATAGAAGCATTTATATTTTGTCGGTCAATTTTATGGCTTTGAGAGATTTCTTGAGTTGTCGATTCTCATTCTCAATGCTAACAAATATGGTAGTGGCAATCTCAATGAACTTTCTAAGGGTATCCTCAAGGAATCTTGCCTTTTGTGGTGTGGGATTGGGGGTGTGTTAGCCCTAAGGGCAAATCATGTAGTTTTGATAAATGACAAATATTGATGAAGACTAATTTGTTTGAATATTGTGTGATAGGATCTGTAAACAAAGAAGTATGAAATCTCATTGCTTTGAAGCAAAAGTTCAAGAACAACTTCATTTAAGCAAGTTTTTGAAGTTTGAAGAATGTCGTTCTAAAGATGATCAAAAGGCATTGAAGACTTGAAGTGTAGAGTGCATTTAACTTGTAGGTAAATTTCTATGTAAACTCTACACTTGCATGTCTTGGTTATCATTGAATGCATAAGAGAGCATAGAAAGAATCTTATGATCTTAAAAGGCTTTGAATGAATCTTTTTATGAAATATGTTAGTAAACTTCATATGTTCTTGTTTTTCAAGCTTATATATGGTTAAATAAGTTTTCTATACATATCAAATGTTTTTCAAACTCATACAAAGTTTGAAATTACTTTCAAAAAAATTCTGTCGTCCGAATTTTGTGTCTTCAGCATGGTCACTGTTCTTTCAAAAAAATTCGGACGAAGATTCGGACGCAGCAAAAAATTATATCGTCCGAATTTTTGTATTCAGCATGGTTACTATTCATCCAAAGAAATTTGGACGAAGATTCGGACGCAGCCAAAAAATTCGGTCGTCCGAATTTTTTGAAACTAGCCGTTTCTAGCCGTTTTATGAACGTTTTAACAGATTTTCAAATTCTATAAAAGCCAAAAACGTACAATTTTTTGTAACTCTTGAAATCTTGAAAACTCCAAGAATTCAAAAACATTTATCAAACATTTCTTAAGCTCTCTTGTGTCTTGTGCATTCAATTGATCAATCCAAAGACATCAAAGTGTGAAGGTACAAATTTGTGTAATATCTACCATCAAGTGGTAACTTCTATACACTCTCATTTATTTATCATATTGTGTAATTCTACTAGCTCTAGCAAGGTTATCTTGATAACATAAAATCCTTTAGATAAGGGTGATCCTTGAAAGTGTGATTCAAGGTTGTTTAAGATATAAAACCATTGTGTTTGGTGAGCCTTGTATTGTAAACATTACTAGAAGAGGTTGTGAGTGTAAAACCTTAGTTTGGTGAACCTCTCTTGTAATTTGTAAACCTGAGTAATTAGTAGATTTGTTAAAATCCTTAAGTGTGAGCTTAAGGTAGTAGATGTAGATCTTGAGGATTGAACCACTATAAATTGTTTGAGTTCTTTGCTATTGCTTTCATCATTGTCTTGCTATTAATTATCTCTAATTAGCTTATATAATTTGTTCTTGGTCTAAACACATAAAAGGTTTAAGATTTCGAAAATTAACCAAATCCCTAATTCACCCCCCTCTTAGGTATTTCAGGGTGGTTTTTGAACTTGCCTAATTTACCTCCATCCTCCATCCAAAATATCGGTGGTTTCACCATCCCAGATTATAAGTGGATGAATACAGATCATTATTACAATTATTTTGTCCAACAAAATTTACTTCATTAGTACTATAATATGAATTCACCATATTACCTTACAAACATTGGTTCGTGAGATGATTTCTTCACAGATTTTGCTGGCTGCAACACTCAACGAATTCAATCTTTTATTTATCGCCTCAGGTTGAGACATGATTCTTGCAATAGGGTCCATATTTGACACTCTTCCAATAATTTCCATGCAAGTTACTCATCTTTAGACATGAATGCTACACCACCAGCTGCTTCTGATAATGATCTTACATCCTCTCTGCAACCATTATAAAACAGTTGTGCTTGCACTCCTATCACCATTCAATGATTGCGGCATAACCTAAGCCATTTTTTGAACTTCTTCCATGCATCATGCATGGACTCAGCAAGAACTTGCACAAAATTATAAATATTAGATCTAATCTGAATAGTTTTAATTGGGAGAACGTATTTATTTAAAAGTGCTTCATGCAATTGGTATCAATTAGAAATAGAATTTGTAGGAAGAGAGTTTAGCCATAATCTAGATTTATCGCTTAAAGAGAAAGGGAAAATCCAAAGCATTTTTTCATCTTCAGGTACTCCAGCAATTTGAAAAGTGTCGAAGATTGCCATGAAGATTGACATGCATGATTACAGATCTTCGTGCGACAAAACGAAAATGGAGTGTTAAGAACAACTTAGGCTCAATCTTGAAAGTTGTTGTAGTGACCCCTGGATAGTTGATGGTAGGAGGATTCTCCGTCTTTGGCTTTGTTTATTCCTTCATAGTCATATCCCTTAGCAAATCATTCTCTGTTACTTTACTACTATAGTTGAATTTGAAACTATCCTCTAAATTTGAAGACTTGACTGGTGTGACAATCTTCTCGTATTTTCATTTATAAAATTTACTGATGTTGTGACGAGCAAACAATTCAATATCAAGCATGTAAATCAAAGGTTATTTATTTGATGAACTACGAATGTTCGTGTACCGAGCAAAATAAGGTTCATCTGGCACCTAAGTCGCACAATACATTTTTAAATGAAAAATCACCAACAGAGCAAGAAATATGAAAATTCCCTGGTCTTGCAGCTTAGGTAGTAATTTCCTTTGAAGTACTGTAGAGCATTCCTCATTTAAGCAAATCTTTTGACAGTGTTTTGAGTTTTATTTAGCTAGCGAAAACATCTTTTAAATATTTTACATACCGAGGCATCTTTGCTAGGAAATCCACAAAACAAAGGTTAATTTCAAGTTTCGTGATTAGTTCATGAAACCGTTTGAATTGAGAAGCAACATATGGATGCTTAACAACACGGGGAAAAGGAAGAGAACTGAAATCAACATTGTCATGGTTATATTCTCCTCAACTTTCTTACCACTCTTACCTCATGGATTATTGAGAGATTCAGAATTCTTGAAAACTTCATCCTCTTTTCTAGACACCGCTTCTTTTCCTTTGGAAAAATCCACTTTATTGATATCCTGATAGTCTTCAACTCCCTAGGATTTTGCTCTATGTCACTTGAAAGTGCTTCTTGAGGTCTACGGAGCATTGCAGTTACTAAATGAGCCACTTGCACTTCTAAGTTCTTCATAGAAGCATTTATATTTTGTCGGTCAATTTTATGGCTTTGAGAGATTTCTTGAGTTGTCGATTCTCATTCTCAATGCTAACAAATATGGTAGTGGCAATCTCAATGAACTTTCTAAGGGTATCCTCAAGGAATCTTGCCTTTTGTGGTTGGGGATTGGGGGTGGTTTTTGAACTTGCCTATTTTACCTCCATCCTCCATCCAAAATTTTGTGTGGTTTCACCATCCCAGATTATAAGTGGATGAATACAGATCAGTATTCCAATTATTTTGTCCAACAAAATTACTTCATTAGTACTATAATAAGAATTCACCATATTACCTTGCAAATATTGGTTCGTGAGATGATTTCTTCACAGATTTTGCTGGCTGCAACACTCAACGAATTCAATCTCTTATTTATCGCCTCAAGTTGAGACATGATTCATGCAATTGGGTCCATATTTGCCACTCTTCCAATAATTTCGATGCAAGTTACTCTTCTTTAGACATGAATGCTACACCACCAGCTGCATCTGATAATGATCTAACATTCTCCCTGCAACCATTATAAAATAGTTGTGCTAGCATTCCTACCCCCATTCCACGATTGAGGCATAACATAAGACATTTTTGAACTTCTTCCATGCATCATGCATGGACTCAGCGGGAACTTGCACAAAATTATAAATATTATCTCTAATCTGAACAATTTTAATTTGGAGAACGTATTTATTTAAAAGTGCTTCATGCAATTGGTCTGAATTAGAAATAGAATTTTTAGGAAGAGAGTTTAGCCATAATCTAGATTTATCGCTTAAAGAGAAAGGGAAAATCCAAAGCATTTTTTCATCTTCAGGTACTCCAGCAATTTGAAAAGTGTCGAAGATTTCCATGAAGATTGACGTGCATGATTACAGATCTTCGTGCGACAAAACGAAAATGGAGTGTTAAGAACAACTTAGGCTCAATCTTGAAAGTTGTGGTTGTGACCCCTGGATAGTTGATGGCAGGAGGATTCTCCATCTTTTGCTTTGTTTATTACTTCATAGTCATATCCCTTAGCTAATCATTCTCTGTTAATTTACTACTATAGTTGAATTTGAAACAATCCTCTAAATTTGAAGACTTGACTGGTGTGACAATCTTCTCGTATTTTCATTAACAAAATTTACTGCTATTGTGACAAGCAAACAATTTAATATCGGGCATGTAAATCAAATGTTATTTATTTAATGAACTACGAGTGTTCGTGTACCGAGCAAAATAAGGTTGATACTAGCACCTAAGTCGCAGAATACATTTTTAAATGAAAAATCACCAACAGAGCAAGAAATATGAAAATTCCCTGGTCTTGCAGCTTAGGTAGTAATTTCCTTTGAAGTACTACAGAGCATTCCTCATTTAAGCAAATCTTTTGAAAGTGTTTTGAGTTTCATTTAGCTAGCCAAAACATCTTTTAAATATTTTACATATAGAGGCATCTTTGCTAGGAAATCCACAAAACAAAGGTTAATTTCAAGTTTCGTGATTAGTTCATGAAACCTTTTGAATTGAGAAGCAACATATGGATGCTTAACAAAACGGGGAAAAGGAAGAAAACTGAAATCAACATTGTCATGGTTATATTCTCCTCAACTTTCTTACCACTCTTACCTAATGGATTTTTGAGAGATTCAGAATTCTTGAAAACTTCATCTTCTTTTCTAGACACCGTTTCTTTTCCTTTAGAAAAATCCACTTTATTGATATCCTGATAGTCTTCAACTCCCTAGGATTTTGCTCTATGTCACTTGAAAGTGCTTCTTGAGGTCTACGGAGCATTGCAGTTGCTAAATGAGCCACTTGCACTTGTAAGTTCTTCATAGAAGCATTTATATTTTGTCGGTCAATTTTATGGCTTTGAGAGATTTCTTGAGTTGTCGATTCTCATTCTCAATGCTAACAAATATGGTAGTGGCAATCTCAATGAACTTTCTAAGGGTATCCTCAAGGAATCTTGCCTTTTGTGGTTGGGGATTAGGGGTGGTTTTTGAACTTGCCTAATTTACCTCCATCCTCCATCCAAAATTTCGGTGGTTTCACCATCACAGATTATAAGTGGATGAATACAGATCATTATTATAATTATTTTGTCCATAAAAATTTACTTCATTTGTACTATAATAATAATTCACCATATTACCTTGCAAACATTGGTTCGTGAGATGATTTCTTCACAGATTTTCTGGCTGCAACACTCAACGAATTCAATCTTTTATTTATCGCCTCAAGTTGAGACATGATTCATGTCATAGGGTCCATATTTGCTTTTCTTCCAATAATTTCCATGCAAGTTACTCTTCTTTAGACATGAATGCTACACCACCAGCTGTATCTGATAATGATCTAATATCCCACTACAAAAAAATACGCTGTTAGCGACAGAGATTCGCGACGGTGGTCGTCCGTCGCTAATTAGCGATAGCTGTTAGCGAGGGATACAATCTGTTACTAATTAGCGACGAATTAGCTACAGAAAATAATTTATATAATGAAAATAATTTTTTTAATTATAAATTAGCTCTGTCGCCAATTCATTGCTAATTAGTGACGGATTAGCAACGGAAAAATAATTAAATATTAAGAATAATTTAACAATTTTTCCGTAGCTAATCCATTGCTAATTAGCGAGGGATTAGCGATGAAAAAATAATTATATTTTAAGAATAATTTAACAATTTTTCCGTAGCAAATCCGTTGCTAATTAGCGACGGATTAGCGACGGAAAAATAATTAAATATTAAGAATAATTTAACAATTTTTCCGTAGTTAATCTGTTGCTAATTAGCGACGAAAAAATAATTAAATATTAAGAATAATTTAACAATTTTTCCCTAGCTAATCCGTTGTTAATTAGCGACGGATTAGCGACGAAAAATTTATTTAAATATTAAAAATAATTTAACAATTCTTCCGTAGCAAATCTGTTGCTAATTAGAGACGGATTAGCGACGGTAATATTATTTAATTATTAAGAATAATTTAGAAAGTTTTCCGTTGCTAATTAGCTACGGTTTAATGACGAATTAGTTTTTTCTAAATTAAATAAAAATTATTTCATTTGTTTTAGTAATATTAACTTTCTACTTAGCGTGAGGAATGTGAATAGAAGTAAAATAAATTATATTGAATAATATATATCAATTGCTAAGTAGTATTATTCCTATGTAATACACATGTAATAAACCATGCATTTCTAGTAGTATATATAGTATATTAATAAACCATACATATAAGATAATATGTATGAATATAACATAAATACAATATAACATACATGTGTAGCATATATGTGCAGAAATAGACACAGATATACATCAATAGAAGAAATTATAATTAATATATATTTAGATACTTTAGACTATAAGTAAATATCAATTCAAAAAATATAGTGTTTAATAAATTAATATTTAGAATAAGTGAAGTCGGATTAAATTAGTATTTAGGAAGACTTTTTATATTTTTACTAAGAATGTCGTTGCTATTTTTTATATTTAGTTTTAGAGAGAGATTAAAAATTTATTTTAAATATTTAAAACACTATTCCGTCGCTAATCCGTCGCTAATCAGCAACGGATTTGCGATCGAAAAAATTATGAATTAAAAATTTTTATTTTAAATATTTAAAATACTATTCCGTCGCAAATCCGTCGCTAATCAGCGACGGATTTGCGACGAAAAAATTATGAATTAAAAAATTTATTGTAAATATTTAAAAATACTATTCCGTCGGTGATTAGAGATGGATTTGCGACGGAAAAAATTAAGAATTAAAAAAATCATTTTAAATATTTAAATTTTTCCGTCGCTAATCCGTCGCTACTTAGCGACTGATTGCCGACTGATTGGAACAAAAAATAAAAAAATAATTTATAAATTATTTTTTTATTTTTTGTTCCAATCAGTCGGCAATCAGTCGCTAAGTAGCGACGGATTATAATATATTATTATTAATATAATACTACATGATAACAAAAATTTATAATATAAAAATACTATATGATGATATAAATCACAAGAAGTCCATTGGCCTAGTGGAAGAAGTTATCATCAACCCTTGATCGAACAAGGGTTCAACCCTTGTCGAAGATTGCCAAGAAGATTGATGTGTGTGATTGTTGATCTTCGTGCGACAAAACGAAAATGGAGTGTTAAGAACCACTTAGGCTCAATCTTGAAAGTTGTGGCAGTGACCCCTAGATAGTTGATGGCAGGAGGACTCTCCGTCTTTGGCTTTGTTTAGTCCTTCATAGTCATATCCCTTAGCTAATTATTCTCTGTTACTTTACTACTATAGTTGAATTTGAAACTATCCTCTAAATTTGAAGACTTGACTGGTGTGTCAATCTTCTCGTATTTTCATTTATAAAATTCACTGATGTTGTGACGAGCAAACAATTCAATATCAAGCATGTAAATCAAAGGTTATTTATTTGATGAACTACGAATGTTTGTGTACCGAGCAAAATAAGGTTGATACTAGCACCTAAGTCGCACAATACACTTTTAAATGAAAAATCACCAACAGAGCAAGAAATATGAAAATTCCCTAGTCTTGAAGTTTAGGTAGTAATTTCCTTTGAAGTACTGCAAGCATTCCTCATTTAAGCAAATCTTTTGAAAGTGTTTTGAGTTTCATTTAGCTAGCCACAACATCTTTTAAATATTTTACATATCGAGGCATCTATGCTAGGACATCCACAAAACAAAGGTTAATTTCAAGTTTCGTGATTAGTTCATGAAACCTTTTGAATTGAGAAGCAACACATGGATGCTTAACAGCATGGGGAAAAGGAAGAGAACTGAAATCAACATTGTCATGGTTATATTCTCCTCAACTTTCTCACCACTCTTACCTCATTGATTTTTGAGAGATTCAGAATTCTTAAAAACTTCTTCCTCTTTTCTAGACACCGCTTCTTTTCCTTTGGAAAAATCCACTTTATTGATATCCTGATAGTCTTCAACTCCCTAGGATTTTGCTCTATGTCACTTGAAAGTGCTTCTTGAGGTCTACGGAGCATTGCAGTTGCTAAATGAGCCACTTGCACTTTTAAGTTCTTCATAGAAGCATTTATATTTTGTCAGTCAATTTTATTGCTTTGAGAGATTTCTTGAGTTATCAATTCTCATTCTCTAGATGAAAGTTCTCTACCCTTAGATTAATTTGTTAAAATCTCTTTCTAACTAATTTAACCTAAGAATGCATTTGAATGGGTGAATTTCCAATTAGATTTCTCTAATTGCCAAGAAGGTGTCCATTTCTTGTGTTTGGTGAAATTCCTATATTAGGGCTCTCTCTATCTCTAGATGAGAGTCATCTACCCTTAGATTAATTAGTTGAAATCTCTTTCTAACCAATTCAACCCAAGAATGCATTAAGGTTTGTGAATTTCCAAGAAAATGTTTAGGTTTCTATCTCTAGTCACCTAAATCATCCCCATTGTTTGTGTATAATCGATTTCACCCTTCATTTCTCAATTGCAAGTGAAAATTTTCAGATTTTGAATCAATTATCAATCACCCTTCCTTTATCAATTCCAAGTGACAAAATTCCATCAATTATCCACCAAATCAATTCAATCATTCAAACCCACAAACAATCCACAGGAAATTTGAATTCAATCAACCAAGGGAAACAATTCATTCACATAGATAAAATCTAGGGTTCATACCCATCCAAGTATTCAAAAGTTTAGTTCCTCAACATATTACAATTACAAGAACATAAAGCAATAAAAAAAGAGTAAGAATTGTTCATTTTCATGGTTGAAATCTTCTCTTCGTAAAGCTTGAAATTCGTCACTGTTTTTGTTGAGAAAATGCAGCTTTTGTGTTGAATCTTCAAGGTGGATGTTCTCCTTCTTCAAATATTCAATCTTCTCTCTTGATTTCTCTTGCAAAGATGAAGATTTGAGATGAGGATTTGGTGTTTTTACAGCCTCCCTCTTCACTCCAGCCTTCTGTCATTTTTGCCCTAAAAGGGGTATATATATTCCGTCCAAAAGAGAGAGAAAAGCAGCAGAAAACGCGACTGTGACACTGCTTTGAATTCTAGGTGAATTCAGAGCATGAAATCGGATGATCCAGGTCTTGGTGTCTTCATGAAAGTTGTAGATAAGGATTGTAAATTTCCTCAGAGCTTAGAATCACCTCAATTGAACATCTATAACGTAGGATATGATCGTTCTACCAAAATGTGTCAAACCTGGAACACAAATGCAGAATAGTTGACTTTGAAGCATAAGCATGGCAGGAAAATGAACTCGGATTCCCATATATTTTACCATTATGAAAACTTCAAAATGTCCTCTATAATTTTTTAGAAGACCACTTTTGCATTTGAAATCTTCATAGAGGTCAAATTCCCACTGGAACTTTCTCTACTAGGCAGTTTTTCCTCTGTATTTCTCTGTTTTTATTCATTGTGTAAAATCTCTTTATTTGCTTCATTTAATTCCAAATCTTCAGTAAACTCACCTAAAGCAAATAAGAGATAAAAGGAGTGTAAATGGTGATTAAAACACTAAAATTTAATAGAATTTAAGCTCATAAAAGATTATTATATGAAGCACAAATATAGAATATCAAAAAGAAATCCTCAAAATAAAATAATAAATTTCCACTTGTGAATAGTTAATTTTGACAACACTAAAAATATAGTGAGTTTGAGATTTGTAAACTCACCTAGTAGCAAGTGTTATGGCCACTTGCTATTTTACGAAACATGCGAATTTCTTAGAAATTCAATTAGCTAACCATTGATCGAAAACCCTGAAGATGGTAAAATCTAAGTTATCGAACGAGCATCCTTAGGATATTCTAGGTGTAAGTCTAAGCCTAAACTTACAACTATAAAAAAAATACTCAATTATTAAATACTTTACAACCATATATTCTTATTAATAGTTATATATATAATTATCATTATATCATCATAGAATAATACAATAGTATTATTATTATATTCTCAAATATTTTTATATGTATATTAATGTAATATATATATTTTTTAATTAAATTTCACAAAGAATAAATATTTTCAAACACTAAATATTGAATGTTTAAGAGAAAAATATATAGAATAAAAATATCATTTTAGGAGAATAAAAATATCACTTTAACTTAAATATCAAATTTCAATATATAGCCACTTTTAATATTTCAAATTCTCAAATATAAAAGTTGTAACTAAAACACAGAAACTTAACTCAAATTAAACTAAAACAAAAACTTTAAATCAAATAAAATTTTTTACTAAACCAAACTTTATAGCAAACATAAACAAAATAATTTCATTAAAAATTCCAAGACTCACAAAACAAATAAAAGAAATCATAAATAAAATAACATTAAAACTTACCTTAAAGAAGATGATGAACAATTGGTTGAAATGGAAAAGAAAGAAAAATAAAAAGAGCAAACCGAGAGAAGAAAGAAAGCAAAGAGAAAATGGAGAAAGACGAAAGAGAAGAAAGGAAGGAGCAGTCTGTGAAGCAAAAGAAAGCAAGAGAAATGGAAAAGAAAAGAAATAAGAGAAAGCAACCGGGGGAGAGAAAAGAAAGGAATATAAATGAAGAAAACAACAAAAATCAAACCATTTATAGGAATCATGAATCGGTGGAAAATTGGTGACTAAGCAAGCCAATTCAAAGACTAGTGACATGCATGCCACTTGGCTTCTTTTGGCTTTTTGCTTTTCTTTTTCTTTTTTTCACAAAAAATCTAGAATGTTTTAGAATAGTAAAAAATATTTAAAAATAATCAAGTATATATAAAATTATATTCTAAAGTATTTTTTAAAAAAATAAATTAACCTAACTTATTATAATTTTCTCAAATAATTTATATATAAAAAAATTATAAATTACACTTCAAAATAAATATGCTTAAATTACCTCTAAAGTGGGATGTTACAAGTAAATAAATGCATAGTATGTAGAATACACTCCGTCTGTTACAACTTGGCTATTTTATGTTCTCTCATGTCTTGACATTAATTACGACAACCAATCCTCCCCCCACAGGTTTTAGTCTAATGAATTTTCTAAAAGGGAAAATATTATTTGGTTATGCATTTAATTGCATGCACTATTGAGAAAGTTTACATTGTCGCGATTGAATCATTTTTGTCATTTTATTTTCCCTTAAATTTTTTTACCTTCTGTTGTTCCTCTTCTTGCTTGCAGTCTCTCTCTAACAATATGGCAGTCCATAAATGAATTGACTCAATATATAGTATAGAATTCTTGATGAAGTAATGGCCGGCTTGACTGCTTTTCAACCTTTGCTAAAGTGCTACATTTGTCATCCCAAATGCCAATATCAAGTTTTAGTCAAAGGTAAACCACATATCAAATCTAACGCATAAATTAAAATAGGTATATTCCGAAGGCACAGTGTCGTTATCTCTATCCTAACATGAATAGAAGAAATTCTAACATTACCTTCATCGTTATTTACGCACAGCGTTGTCATCACACCCTCTCACAAATGGCTCTATATTTTCTGTGACACTTTTCAAGTTTAATTTATTTTTGTTTTGAAATTATGCGTCGATGTCTAATCATTCAAAGTCAATGCTCTCCATCTGTTATGAAAGTGAACTGAAGTTGTTGCTCTGGCATATACCTTACTCAAAAGAGGCATGCCTCTCTCTTTCTTTTTTTTTTTTAAGGAAAAAAATTAAAGTGTTATCTCTAAATATTTTGAACTACGAGAAGATACTCCATTGTTATGCGAGTGTACCTCTTCTATTAGAGTAATCGTTCCATACTTGGGACAATAAAATGATTCAGTTAAATAGATCAAATAAAAATCAAAAGTATATTAATGTAATAAGAATCAAAGGCGAACGTAAATGCATGTTATTCTCTAATAAGATTTCCGCTCCCCCATCTTGAAATATTACTTGTATTCATCTTTTTTGCTAAATATAACATGTTAATTTATACACTGTAACGTGATTACCTTTTATTTACTAAAATTTTTCTTTCATTAAATTCCAAAACTCTCTCAACCTTCTTAAAATTTTTTTAATTTATTCATAAATTTTAAAAAATAAAAATAATAATAAAATCCTTTTTAAAAAAGGAATACAAGGAGAACCTTTTGGTTCCCAAGAAAACAAATAATAGTGCAAGCGCAAACTTTGTCTGATTCCTCACGAGCAAAAAAGAAATAATGCCAGGGAAACCATCTTCTGGTTCCCATATCCGGCCCAGTAAGAACAAAATTGCCTAGGCCCAAGCAGGGAACTGAAGATAAAATTACCCAATGGGCTGAAATTGGGAATTTTTTAGTATCTAACTTAAGCCCTACTTAGATTGAGTCTTTTTTTCACTTTTTTTCTTTTTTGATATTTCACTTATTCTTTCATAAATAATTCACTTCAAAAATTTCAATACAACTTAATTTTAAAAAAACTCAAATTCAAATACTTTAAAAAATGCAAATTTAAATACACCTTTAATTAAGTTCAATTGCAAAAGTTAATAAGTTGAATATTTTGTAAAATTAGCTGCTATTAACTTTCATTTAACAATTAATTAATCATAATTTCCTTTATTTTTCTCTCATTTATCCTTTTTCTAGCTACTAATTAAGGTGAAAACAATAAAGTTTCAAATTTCCTAGTTAGTAGGTAATCTTCATACAAATTAATATAATATCAATTAAAATTTTTACGTCGATCTCATCTATTAGAGGATGCAAAATGTAATTATTCAGATTATATTGAATTGAAAGAGCATAAAGGAAAATTATAAAGAAAAAAGACTAAAATATTCAAGAGAAACATTATAGTAAGTATGAATGATATGTCTCTGTTTGTGTGTGTGTGATATATTCGCACATACAAATTAAAAAATAGATTAGGATTTAATATTACATAAGCATATAAGCATGCACGCACGAACTAATACATACTACATATAATGTCTTAAAGGACAGGGATAATTAAATTTATACCCTTGAAGTTTGTTGAAAGTACGTAATAAGTTTTCATATTGAAAAAATTATAAATGTAACCTTTGAGTTATTTTAAAAGTTATAAATATCTCCCTTAAATCACAAAGCATATGAGATTTCAATACTGACTTTAGTCAACAACTACTTGACTAATGAATCTCCTATAAATTAATCTAAATTTTAAAATTACTCCTTCAAAATTTATGAAAATTATTATTCCCACATTTCAGTATAAATATCATTGTATAAATTTAATTTTGTTACAAAATAAGTGTCATTAAATAAATATTAGAATTTCTTTTCCTTTTTATCCTCATAATAGAACAATAACATTTTGTGTAGTAAATAATGGTAGTTTCTAACGAGAAAAGAGATTATTTAATTAATTAAGAGTAAATTAATTAGTTTAATTAGTGGCTTAATATATGTGAAGATTTTTAAAATGATGCTTAAATTGAAATAGGTGGAGTATATTCTACATATTATGCATTTATTTACTAAATTTCATTATACTTTATAAAATTTTTGATTTTATGAAAGTATAACATAGACGCTATCCTTTTATTTTATAAAGACACAAATATAAAATACGAATATATTTTAACAAAATGAAAGTTTATATTACGGAGGATAAATAAATTTTATAAGTTTTAAAAGAATAATTTTAAACTTTTAAGTTAATTTTGTGAGAGATTCATCACTTAGTACTTTTAAACATTAAAATGTTATATGGTTTGTGATTTGAAAAGAAATTTTATTTAATTTTTAAAAATAACTTGAATATTAAATTTTTAATTTTTCCAGACAAGGAGGTTTATTATATGCTTTGGACGAACTTCAAAGATACTAGAACTATAATTATCCCTAAGGTATAATACATAGTGCATGTCGTAAATAATACAAAGTATATATATAGGACTTAAGCGGTGCTAAGGGAAGAGGTGTGGGGACGGCCCCGGCTGGGGACAAGGCTATCCCCATCCTCGCCCCACCCATAGTGAATGGTACTGTACGTAGTACTTTTTCTTTTCTTTTTCTTTGAAAAAAAAAAAACTGTATGTAGTTCAAACATATTTAATATTTAATATTTAATTTTTCTTGACAAATCAATATCAAGAAACTTAATTCTATATAGTGTTCTAAGAAACATTTCATAGCTATATGCTTCACAGCAACATTCATTCATGATCTAATGGTTTACGGATTGTCCTGCTGCCCTTATTTCTCAACATTTACTTTTTTATAACTATTAAAAATAAAAAATTCAATGTAAGATTTTGAGTTTATCTTCTTTTTTTGTGAATAATATTTTCTTCTGTCCCATTTCCCCTTTTCCGTTCTCTTTTTTCCTTTCTGGTTTCTTGGTCTCTCCTTCCTGCTCTTACTTTTCTCCAACTTTCATTTTGAAAAGCTATTTCTGGATGTATTTTAAGAAAAATGTTTTTATTAGTCTCTACAGAATTATGTGTACTTGGATAAACAAATAAAATTGAATTTATAATAAAAAATTAAAATGGTCACATTCTGATGGAATTTCAATCTTTTTAACATTTTTTTAATTTAGTTTATACAATATATGTTTGGAGATTGATAAGCGTAGCGAGTGTTTTGCAGAGGCAACGAATATATTTCACTTTTGATCTTACCATATACTTATGGTGGGATTGGATAGAGTTTATTTTAAAATTTTATAACTTAAATTTTATCAAAGTGAATTGTTTGTGAGAGATTGAGCATGACACAAAGTAAAAAAAATTGTATTAAGTTCCGTAATGGAACCCAGTCCAAATACACCTTTATATACTTCTTCTCCACCAAAAAAAAAAAAAAAAGCTTCCCACTGTCTTCATTCTATTTTAAATTAGAATTTAATAGCATTTAAAAATTTAGGATCAATTCTCCATTTAATCTAAATTTGATAAGTAAAAATAATTTTAATGTAATACAATTCAATGACCTCGTAGAACTTCATCAAGTTTTGGCGAAGCTCCCTAGTAAATCTCACTGGTTTGGTAAAGTTCCAATTGGAGCTTCACCATGGCGTGTGGTGAAGCTTCAATTGGAGCTTTACCCAGGGCGGCATGATGAAGCTCCAATTAGAGCTTTACTCGGCCCTAGTGGTGAAGCTTCAATTGGAGCTTTACCTAGGGCGGCGTGGTGAAGCTCCAATTAGAGCTTTACTCGGCCTTAGTGGTGAAGCTCCTATTGGTACTTTACCAGCTCCTGGTAAAGCTCGAATTGGTGCCTTACCAAAACTTGGCGAAGCTTCATCTCCTTCACTTTTTTATCAAATTTAATTTTTAATTTTGTTTATTATTATTTTTCTCTCATTATAAGTTTTAATATTTTAATTAAAAATGTAACCGTTTTCCATATTCAAAGCCAGTTGCTAGCGGAGAAGAAACTTCAATTGAAAAAAGTTACACATTTAAATAGAAGAGGTGATTTACTAGCTTTGTGTTTATTTTTTATTGAAGAAACACTTTCATATATTTCTAATTTGACAATTTGAATGAAAGAGTTGAGAGAAAATATAATGAGAGAGAAAGAGATATGCTTGCATAAAGAAACAAAACCAAAATATGTTTGTTGTATCCATTAAAAACTCAATGCGCATATAAAAATGTATATGTTTTCATACTCACAATATTTAAATTTATTAACCAATCATGTGAAGAGATTCACTATAATCCATTCTAATTTCTTTTTTTTTAAGTAAAAGATGTGTCATACTATTTGTAGAGATTATATACTCAATTAATAAAGAACAACCTTTTAGATATAAGACCTATATAAATGTTCCTAGAGAAAAGTATTCATATAAAGGGAGAATAATATGAACTCGGCATTTGGCAACGGTTGAACCCTCAACCTCATGGTTGAGAGGTTAATCCATTCTAATTCTGATCCCCCTTATTGGAATTAATAAAAAAGCACTTCACAAAAGTTAAAAAGTCAAACCAATCCTTGTGCAATTAAATGTGTTTTCTTAGAAAATAGATTCTATTGTCAATTTCAAGTCCATCAATTGTGGAATAGGAAAAAAAAATTCTTTGAAAATACACTTAAATGAGATTTTGAAATAAAAATTTTGAGCCGGGAAAAAGAGTAGGATAATGGAGGAGAAAATGTGGGAAAGAGCACAAAGTACTGATCTTTTATTTATCTTTTTATTTATTTTTTGCACTTTGGGATCATATAGTCCTTACCTATTTGCACTTGCGTCCCTACCCATGGCCAATAGCAACTTTGTCAGTAAGATTTCCAACAGAATGCCAAAATTGAAATTTTTTAACATTTAGAGGGACACAATTGAGCATGTTGTAGGTCGGGAATGACTGCAAAAATAGCCTAATTTGAAGGGCAAAATAGAAATTAACCCACAAAATAAATAGACAAGTGAACATTTAATTCTAAATGCATACAGATATACACATAAGAGAAAGAGAGTCCGCATTTCTTGAAAAAAGCAACAGTATGTTTATATATATATAATATTTCTTTCATTTTATTTTTAATAATCTTCTTATTTTATTATAATTTTTCAATTTTTTTTTATAAAAAATATGAAATATTTGAAACATTATAATACAATAAGAAGATTATTAATAAAAATAAAATAAATATAACATAAAATACTTACTTTTTTTATGTTTCATACTTTTTATTAAATTATATTATTTTTATAATGTAATTTAAATATCTGCATAAAATTCCTTATTCAGCGTCAAGAGAAATGGAGTATATAGTAGCTGCGATTAAACTGTATTAAACAATAAGGGGTGATCAGCTGGAACAGAGGTAAGACTGCTGCTTCCGGTTGTCCATATAAAACTGGCATCAGAAATTGTTTCTGGTTTTTCCACAATCCTTCCAAGACTTTGAAAATTTTCATCAATTCTCAGATTCGGTTTTGAGACTCTAATTCTTTCCAGCTCGATGGCTACTTCTCTCATGGTCGGCCTTTTCTTCCCGCTCAAGTTTAGGCATTTTTCTGCGAGCTTAGCGACAGCAACGATCTCCTCCTTGTTCTTGTCATCTAGAATTTGAGCATCAAGAATTGTGGAGAGATAATTCTGTTCCATGGATGCCAAAAATCGAGTTGCTAAACTCAAATAACTGTCGTCTCCACTTGACCCCTGAGAAATGGGCTTTTGTCTTGTTAAGAGCTCGAGAAGAACAACGCCATAGCTGTAAACGTCGCTTTTTTCAGTAAATTGGCTCGACTGGAAATATTCAGGATCCAAATAGCCAAAAGTCCCTTTAACCAGAGTAGTTATGTGAGTTTTTTCATCTCCAAGGGACTTGGAAGTTCCAAAATCTGAAACCTTAGCAGCATATTTTTCATCCAAAAGAATATTGCTTGACTTGATGTCTCTGTGGTAGATGGGAACTGATACTGCTGAATGAAGATATGCTAAAGCTCCTGCAACCTCCGTTGCTATTCTTAGTCGAATATTCCATGTTAAGAACTCGTCCCTCTCCTTGTGGATAAGATCGTAAAGAGTTCCGTTCAGGATGAACTCGTAAACAAGTAAAGGAACTTCTGTCTCTAAGCAACAACCTAATAGTCGCACCACATTCTTATGAACAACTTGTGAAAGAACCACAATCTCATTGACGAACTGTTCCAGCTGACTTTCATCAACCTGTTTCGATATTTTTACTGCTGTAATTCTTCCATCGGTTAACATTCCTTTATAGACAGTACCTTGGCCTCCTCGTCCGATTATCCTATTTTCATTGAAGTTGTCTGTGGCCTTCTCCAACTCTGCTGCTGTAAAAATTGTAGTTTTCCGGATCACACTGTCATTAGCATGAAGTTGCTTCTGCAACAAAAGACCACCATTTCGCTTGAAAAATTTCTCTTTCTCCATTTTTTCCCTTCTTCTGATTAGCAATTTGTATGACATGAAACTAGCAGCTACCAGAAGTAAGATGCCAATACTTGTGGTAACTCCTGCATAAAGAGAATATAATGTGGCCATTACCACTTCAACATCTAAACAAAAGTAAATTACATAATTCTTGTCTTCCTACCACTTCGTATAAAGTGTTTCAAACCAAATGAATACTACGTTGTCACTCATGCACAACATTTAAGTATCGAAATTCGGAGCAAAACGACGGAAGACAAGATACGTGTACGCAATAGTATGTAGGTTAGCTAGCATCTTAATTTACGAAGCATGATGCTCTGTTCTTTGGTGTCTTAGAAGGTTATGGAGTTGGAATGTTGCCTTTAAACGTGTAATCGTGCAACTTGCAAGGGTCTAACTCTTCATAAGAGATAATCATGTTAAGAGACAAAATTCTATCCCAAGTATCAACCTTCGAAATGGTAAAACAGTAACTTAATTAGTAAAAGTATATCTTATAGATTCTAGGGAAAAAATTACCTTTTCCCATTTATCAAAAAGGAGGAGAAAAAAATAAAAAACTATCAACCCTAGAATATTAAAACAAAACGTATAAAATTATAAAAGATTCGTATTTTGGTTAGAAATAAAAACTCTTAGAGATGAGGATTATTTAAAATTTTGAGTTTTCTCTTTCTTGAATGGGTCTTCCTCATTTACTCGTAGAACTAGGAAAGAAAAATAAAAAGAAAAAAACGAAATTGATTGAGTATCTAAAGGCATCTTCCTCTCATTCAATCGATTGATTGTTCCTCAATCTCCTGGATTGGTTGCCTTGTTTAAGTGCACATTATTTACCGTTAGGAGATAAAAGTGTTTATATCTAAAGCATAGTGGGAGTAAAGTGTAAAATTCTAGAATAGTTAGGTGCACAATGTCATTTCATGTGCATTATGGCATTTAAGATAGTTGGCTAATGATCAATTGGAGTAAGTTATTTATTTTTTATCAACTTGATATACTAAAGTACTTAATAAACTTAATAGACATAAACTGCAATAATGTGCGAATCATCAATCTAAAACAATAAAGGAAAATCATACCAATGATGACATATGGCCCAGTGCCTTTATTCTTGATACAACCTACACCATTTTTTCTTCCATCTCCTTTGTACCCCTTTGGGCAAGAACACGCATAATTTCCCGGCAGATTTATGCATACTCCATTACAAGAATTCAAAATTTCACATTCATTGATATCTGAAAATAAAGGTATTGAGTCATACAAACAGCAAAACAGAAAAAACAAAAGAAAGAAATTAGAATTTATGCGGCATTATATTGGAAACTTATGGAGTGGGTTCTCAATACCTTTGCAGCCATCTTTTAGGTAAGGATTTCCTTCAAAACCCACTTTACATAGGCAATTATAGCCTCTTCCATTCAAAGAATCTCTGCATTCACTATGAACCGATTGACATGCATACGTCGATTTATTTTCCAGTGCTTGTTGGCAAGTCAGATTTTGAACTGACCATTCAAGGGTGAGCCGAAGACTGGCTACTGTTTCCTCCGTTAAAGACCGGAGATCTGCAGAAGAAAAACTGTAATCGTCCGCTTCAGCTACGAAGGCATAACCGCAAGGATTGAATTCGTAGACATCGGTGTGATTCTTGAAGCTCCTAACTCCCAATTCAAATTCAGTTGTTCCAGAAGGAATCGACATATGACAACAGCCAATTCCTTGGCATGATGTATTTTGCACCAATTTTAAGGTGGTGCAGGATGATAAGCAGCCAGTCATGTATCCATCTCCGATGCCTGAATAAAGTGCCATAGTATCACAACCTATACCGGTGAGCTGGTTGAGCGCATTGGATATGAAAAAGTTTCCCCATCTGTACAACCGTGAATGGTAACCAACGTTCCTCTCTCCAGAAACATTGTAACAATCAATAGCCATGGCTGGTGGAACTCTTAGGTAGCCGTCGAGAGATATATTGAGCACTTCGAAACCCTGCAGAAATGGTCTTGGAGGGTTGTATGTGTAGTTGCAGATGATAATTAAAGTATTATCAAGAGAGCAGTTACGGCCGACACCGAATGGAAAAGGGATGTCGACATTTCCGCATCTGCTGGGACACCCGGGTTGAGATTGAGTTGCAACTGCTGGCATCTTTGCTACCACGGCGAAGACAAAAACTACTTGCAAATACAGCAGCGGAGAAGACATGTTTCTTTTGTAAAGACATATCAGGAATTGGAAATCTTAACATATACTATATCGAGCATAAGAATATTATTGGTTTACTCTATCTTCAGAATCAGAAGCAGAACGCAAAGCCTGCTTGCGGAATATAGAGTCATAAAAAAATGTACAGTTTCGTTGACGAATACCTCTGAAGTCTTGACATTTGTTTTTTTGGATGGCGGGGGACTACATTTCCATTGTCAAGAGCCGTCAAGCACGACCAAAAGAAGCTTCATAAGACAAGTCGAAGCCCTCTACATATATGGTTGAACAATTCTGGGCCCCATCATTTCTTGGTTTACCAGAGAACTTTCTTTTTATTTTCTTTTTTCTTTTGAATAAATCTTATATTATTACAAATAAGATTTAGAAGGTTAGATATTGATGTATTATATGCCTTTATACATAATTTTATTATAATATTTATAAATTAGTACACAAAAATAAAGAAATCACATATATCATTTAGATTAGTATAATGACAAGTAAATTAAATATTGTATTATCGCAGATAATAAAATATTATTATTTACTTTTGTTTTATTATTTAGCTTACTAATTTAATTATGAAAAATGATTAAAATAAATTGATAGAATCAAAAGATCTAACTTATCTAATTAAAATTTCCTTAATTAACCTTGATTGCCAAAAGAAATTCAATTGAAAAAATAATACTTGAATAAAAAATTCTCCTAAAATTATCTATGTGATAAAAAAATCTATTGGTTAATTAGTTTTTCCTTCTTATGTTTGGTGAGATTCTTATATTATGGCTCACTCTATCTATAGATGATAATCCTTTAACCTTAGATTAGGTAATTGAAATCTCTTTTTAACTAATTTAACCTAAGAATGCATTTAAATTTTTGAATTTCCAATTAGATTTTTCTAACTACTAAGCAGGTGTTGAGGCCTCTATCTCTAGTCACATAATTCACTCCTATTATTTGTGTTATGGTCTATTTCATCTTACTTTCTCAATTCTAAGTGAATAACCTAATTCATGAATCAATTAGCAATCAAAATTAATTCAAGAAATAAATCCACAAACAATACATAAGAAATTGGGGCCCAATTAACCAAGAAAACAATTCATTCACATAGATAATAACTAAGGTTCATAACCATCCAATTATTCATGATTCTTTACACTAAAATAAGAGTAAAGAATACTCATTTTCATGCGTTCAACTCTATCTTCTTCTATTTTTGAGATCTCCACTTTGGCCTTGGAAAAGTAAAAACACATTTTTCCTTTTTCTGAAGCCAATTAAGAACAGGTTTAAGATGTGAATTCGGATGCAATGTTGAGTTACTTATCTCAGAGCCTGTAATCTTCCCTCTTATGTCAATTTACCTCATGTTTTCTGGAAGTATTTGCTTTCGATTTTAGGAATTTGTTGGTATATATTGCTCGTTGGTCTCCATATTGGTATTTAAGATTTAAGAAATTTATATTAACTATTCAAGTTTTATTTCGGAGCTTAATTTCTCCGTGAAGATTGTTTCAGAATTCCAGTGTGTGCAAGAGTGTAACATGCTACTACCATTTTCTATTTTTGCGGAAAAAATTCTTATCTTAGAATTTTCAATACTGTTGAAAAACGAGTTTGGGCCTAACGCCACTTCTAAAAGTCACCTCTAAGGGGAAGGATTCTCTAAGTTTTATAAGTGATTAATTGTTATATTAAAAATTCAATGTAAGATCTCAACACACTCCCCTCATACCCAAGACTAGACTTCTGAAGTATGAAGTCTTAAAATAAGCGGGTGGCCAAATATTGCTTTGATACCATATCAGGAAAAAATGGATCATGGTGATCAGATGAATCTCATGATATTGCTCTTGTTGAGATCCCATATTGAATTCTTAATATAACAATTAATCACTTATAAGATTTAGAGAGTTCTCCCCCTTAGAGGTACCTTTTGGGAGTGGAGTTAAGCCCAAACCCGTTTTTCAACAAATTCAATTTTGGAAAATATTTTCCACTCGTTACAGAAAGGGAATTCTTACGTTGCTCTTCGTCAAATTTAAAGTTATCCATATGAATTAGCTTTATATTTAACTTTCTTTTATTCGAGCCTAGTAGTTGAATGAAATCATCCAAGAACTCCACCAATATGCTTTTAAGGGAAAAGTAAACTTATATTAGCTAGGAGTCCTAATTATGAAATATTAGACTTTGAGGGTAGAATTGAATTCCATTTCTATTTGAGAATTTTGTTTTAGATTTTGTTAAAGCATAACTTGTTTATAAGAGAATAAATATTTTTTAACATGAAATTCTTTAACTTGATGTTTGGAATGAGATACTGTCCCACTTAAGGAAATACTCCTAATATAGAGAAAAAAATTAAAATTAAAACTAGAGAAACTTTTTTTTTTTGGCTAATTAAATAGAGAAACTTATTTAGGTGAAAGAAATTAGTTTGAAAATACAATTTCAAAATCTATTAGAAACCGGGATATATGCTGGGAATACACTGGCATCACCTTGAGCACTGCGAAGCCTAGCTGTCTTATGTGGCTTGCACTGGTTCATGACTTTGGGTTATGACCGTATCCTGGCAGAGGTCTATTCTGCTGTGGTGATGAAGAGTTGCAAGGTCCTTAGCAGCCCCCCGCCACCCCACCAAAAAAACAAAACAAAACAAAACAAAACAAAACAAAAAGTACAAGGCTGAGGAAAAGGCCCCACCCGTGATGTATACCTATATTAAAAAAAAAATGACAGAGAAAGAGGATGTTTTTTTAATAAGTGAGGAGGAGGATCTTTCTTTGGTTGGTCTTCTCTATAAGCAAATTAAGCTATTTACCGAGAAAAGGAAAAAATAAGGTTGAGGAATATAACTGCTTATTTATTTGCACATATTAAGTTTTATGTATGACCTCATGCGTTGTATGGTTGGATGATTTTCCATTTAATCTAAGCTATTGGCAATACTAGTTAATAAATGATATCTTTTGTTTTTTAAAAGGAAAATACCAGCTATCTCGACTTGGCCCAAGAGGCCCAAGATCCATACCATATATACGCCTAATGTTGTTTTTATATATAGTTTTTTTAAACTATATATAGTAAAAAAAATGTTTATTTTTTCAAAACTCTCTCTCTCTGTTCTACGTCTTCTCTCAACTCATATGTCGAAAAATTAATAAATTCAACAAAAAGATGTCAATTTAGTCATAATAAGACAATGAGTAAGGATTTTACGAAGAATTCTCTTAATTTTGAAGTAAAAACTCGTTAAATCTCTATTATATATGCAAATTTATCAAATTTCACCGATTTTATACCACTTCCGCCACTTACTGGTGCAACTTGCATGTAACTTGTGCCACTTACTATCCGGGAATGATGGCGCATAGTAGTACGACGGTCTTGTATCATTTCCATATCCGCTTACGGCCTGCGGTGCACATACAGGGGGCATTAGGTAATAATATAGTACAGTCAGAGGAGTCGATATCGGGAGGGGGCAGGTCAAGGATGTGGTGAGTATGGTGGTATGAGAGCATGCATTCCCAGCATCTATTGCATGAATGGTCTCAATTGGGATGAATCAACACCCTTCTTCACGTTCGTAATAGTGACAGGTAAGTCACTGGCATTCTACCTTGATGCCATGCCAGCTCGTGCCGCACAGACTGCTACGGTTAGTCACAAGTCCCAAATCAAGCGATGCATCACGTCATCGTCGAAAAGGATCGGCCATCTGTTATATATATAAACAAATATTATTATTTTTTAAAAAAATAAAAAAATTAAATAAAAATTACATTTAATTCAATTTAATTTAAAAATTCAAATATTATATTAACAAAATCGCAATAACTGATATATAAAAATAAAAATAGATGTGAATAATGGTATATCCGAAATAATAAATATCCCATGATATTGAATTTACAATTATAATACTACATTATTAATAATACACTGTTTTATATTACAAAAGTTAGAATTTTATATTATTGTTACTATAATAATTGATGATAATAGTAATTAACAACATCACAATAATACCATAGTAATGAAATACTCAACTACCAATAAAATATAAATGTAAATTAATGATATATCTATTAAATAAGCAGCACATGACATTTAACTAAAAAAATCAACTTTTAGTCTAAATTTACAATTAGATAATATAAACTTAATTATAAATAAACTTATAAAAATATAATAAAGTAAAGACTAGATATAATTTTTCACATTTAGAAAATAAACATCAAACGACATATATACTTACTAAATTAGACAGTGTTTGACATAATAAAAGTATCCGACAGTCAATATTTTACTAATTAGAGCAAATTATAGAATTTATCTGTACTATAAATGTAAATAAATATATTCTATGCGAAATTAAAAAAATAATTCGAGGGTGTAATTTCGACCAGCAATTGATATCTGGCAGAATTTGGGTGCAAATTGTACTAAGTTTGTGTACGACAAGCAATTGGCAATAATGGTATGCCATTCCTCCACTTACTGGTGGAAATGGCATGGCTTGGCAGTTAAGCTTCAAAATCGACCGTTTTGAGGTCGATTTTAAAGTTTTTTATATGTAAAATGAGGTAAAATTATATATAATTTGATAAACTAATATTTGTTCAAGAAAAAACATAATCATTATTGACAAATTTGAGTTTTTATACTTTAAAGGCTTCAGAAAAATATAAGAATTCTTAAAAATGAATGGTGAATAATGAATTTTTTGGCACTGTATATAGTCCAAATTTTTAGTGTATATAGCAAGCCCCTATGCTAATGTGGGCAAGAAAAACCATTTGGGCAAATTACACAAGCACTTTCTTCTGGATTACTCTTTCTGCCATATAATATTATGGGTGCATATAAATAAGGTTTTATCTAGACAGTAATGTAATTGAGTTCCACTTTCTCTTTCACAAAAAAATTTTATTTTGTGGAATATAAAACAAAAGATCTCAAATCCAAATCCAAACCCAAACCCAATCCATATAAACCCTAACTCAATTGTATTTTTCAAATAGGTTAAGAATTTTTAAAAATCCTAGAAGTGTTAAGACTTGCAAAACGCTTGCCTGGTTTAAAAGCTGAAAATGGCTGCCAAGGAGTTGTTATCAAATATCGGTGATGTTTCTGGTAATTTTTCTTTTCTTTGGCATATTGATAGTGTTATTAGAAACCTCCTGGTACTATTTACTTTGTTAGCTACTTAGCTAATGTGGTTATTCATCTTTCATATCAACTAGCTTTATCTACATATCAATTAATGGATACATAGATACTTTTATTATTATAATTAGCTTTATAATTATAGAAAATATGAAATGAATCTTTTTACGTAAAAAATTTCTCTAAAATTATTATAAAATTAAAAATAAAAAGACCCATACCTTTTTTTGCCCATGGGACATGTAAAAGATATTTCTTTAAAAACTGGGATAGTAGTAATTAAAGAAGGATAAGATTCACAATAGTAAATATTATGGGACAAGTAAAAAGTGTAAATAGATCTTATATTATGGAATAGAAAAATTACATTATGAGAAGAAATAGAGAAGAAGTGACCTAAAACAATATAATTTAGAATTTAGAATTAAAAATGATATATCCAAAGTTAAGGTTGTTCACCAGAGTTGTACTGGTAGGTACGTATAACTCCTTAGCTTGGCATTTGTGTGGGGAGGCATAAGGTAGTTTGTGAAGTCGAATATTCGTTCTAGTATATGGCTGGTTTTAACTACGATATGCCGAAATTTAACTCCTGATGACCTCGTTATTGGTTCCAGTATATTTGCCATTGAGCCAGCATTTGATTATTTGTCATGTTTGAGAAATTCAAATTGAGGAACTATACTGATGTGTCTTGATTCACTCATACTTTCTAGCTAAACGTAAAACCTTATCTAAGATTTGTGGATTATTTTAGAATAAAAAAACTTATATGAATTTAACACTTTCGAACTGCTATGCATACACATCTATCCTCATATTTGAATCTCATATTTTGGAAACACACTGGCACATCCGTGAACTCACTAAGCTTTTAAACTCACACATGCTTTTAATACTTATTTTTAGATGACTTAAACTATGGATTATAGCAATGATCTTTTGATTCGCATCAGAGTTAGCTCATAAAGGGTCGCATGTGTGTGTGTGATCAATTTGTACCTTTTCGTTACCTCTTGCTAGTTAGAAAGTGAAGTCTATTTTCAAAGGTTGAATTTATGATAATATAAGATATAGGATCTACCAATGTATTTGTATATTTTTGCCAATATTTTCTATAATTGTATTATATTGTAATATATCTATAATTTTCTCCTCATTTTTTTATCAAGATTCGTATTTGCTTACACCAGTGTCGAGAGGCACGCTGGTACCTCACTCAACTACAGTGCAACCTAACAAAGAGATTGGGTGTATCACATTTGGTATCAAAGCTCAAGGTTTATTACTACATTCAAATTGGTAGGTCCTAAACAAGTCATAGGTGTTTGTTACGTTGATTTTAGTGGTTCGGAGATGGTTTGTATTTCTGGTATTATTAGAGATAGTTTCTAGATAGAATGGTGATACTGCTGAAAGATGTGTCTGAGGCTGAGTTGGTGGATGGACCTATTGCGAGTGCCCTTATTATAAGAGGATCCGTTGAGGAAGATCATAGTGAATTATCTTCTGAGCTTGAACCTATTGGGATAGTCAGGGGTACTTTTGACGGAGAAACTGTCATTGGAGAGGGGTTACCAGATTCACCAATTCTCGTTTACCCTTTTAGTATTGTTCCTGCAGGTTTTTTGCTTGAGCTAGCTAGCCTTTATTTTGGTCTTCAATATGTTCTATATAGGCATTGTATCCACGTATAAGAAGAGCGTCTTGCAGGGTTAAAGAGAAAGCTCTGATGATTAGTGATATTCCATAATTGTGCTTCATATGATAATCTTTTATGAACTTAAATTCTGTTAAATTTTGGTGTTTTAATCAATATTTACACTCCTTTTATCTCTTATTTGCATTGGGTGAGTTTATTGAAGATTTGGAATTAAATAAAGCAAATAAGGAGATTTTACACAATGAATAAAAACAGAGAAATGCAGGGGCAAAATAGTCTGGTAGATAATATTCAATTGGGATTTTCAACTCTATATAGATTTCAAATACGAATGTGATCTTCTAGACATTTATATAGTACATTCTGAAGTTTTCATAATGGTAAAATTTATAGAAATCCGAGTTCATTTGCCTGCCCTGCTCATGCTTCAAAGTCAGCTGTCCTGCATTGTGTTCCAGTTTTGACACAGTTTTGTATAATGCTCATATAATGCGTTATAGATGTCCAATTGGGGTGGTTCAAAGCTCTATGGAAATATACGATCAATGGCTACAACTTTTATGAAGACACTAAGACCCAGATCAGCCGATTTCATGCTCTGAATTCACCTAGAATTCAAAATAGTGTCACAGTCAAGCAGCAGAGACTTGCCCCAAAAACTGGGAGCAAGCGGTGCCGTTTGGTGTGATCCAAGCGGCGCCGTTTGCAGCGATCTGGACTGAGTTTTCAGCTGAATTTCTCTCTGTTTTGAGGGGGATATAAATACCCCTTCTAGGGCACAAAATACAGAAGGCTGGGGAGTGGGAAAACCCTGCAAAAACACAAGGAAAACACACCCAAATCCATCCCAATCCATCAATCTTGCAAGAGAAATCAAGAGAGAAGATTGAATCCTTGAAGAAGGAGAACATCCGCCTTGAAGATTCATGGAAAAGCTGCAATTTTCTCCATTGCTACAGTGACGAATTTCAAGCTTTAGGAAGAGAAGATTTCAACCATGAAAATGAGCAATTCTTCCTCTTCCTTTATTGCTTTGTATTCATTGAGTTGTAATATGTTTATGAACTAAGCTTTTGAATACTTGGATGGTATGAACCCTAGATTTTATCTATGTGAATGAATTGTTTCCCTTGGTTGATTGAATGCAAATTTCTTGTGGATTGTTTGTGGGTTTGAATGTTTGAATTGATTTGGTGGATAGTTGATGGAATTTTGTCACTTGGAATTGAGAAAGGAATGGTGATTGAAATTGATCAAAAATATGGAATTTTGTCACTTGGAATTGAGAAATGAAGGGTGATTGATAATTGATTCAAAATCTGGAAATTTTCACTTGGAATTGAGAAAGGAAGGGTGAATTAGACCATACACAAACAATGGGGATTATTTAGGTGACTAGAGATAGAAACCTCAATATCTTCTTGATAATTAGAGAAATCTAATTGGGAATTCACCAATCCAAATGCATTCTTAGGTTGAATTAGTTAGAAAGAGATTTCAACTAATTAATCTAAGGGTAGAAGACTCTCATCTAGAGATACAAAGAGCTCTAATATAGGAATTTCATCAAACACAAGAAATGGACACCTTCTTGGAAATTAGAGAAATCTAATTGGAAATTCACCAATCCAAATGCATTCTTAGGTTAAATTAGTTAGAAAGAGATTTCAACTAATTAATCTAAGGGTATAGAACTTTCATCTAGAGATAGAGTGAGTTCTATCATTGGAATTTCACCAAGTATTAGAAGGGGAAACAAATCAACCAAGGGACTTTTCTATCACATAGGTAATTCTAGGGGGATTTTCCATCCAAGTATTGTTTTCTCTATTGAATTATCTCTTGCAAGCAAGATTTTAGTTAGTTTAATTAGTTAAGTTAGATTTCTTTTCTTAGTAGTTATTCAACCCATTTTCAAAAACAAAAATTTGTTAGGCTAAACAATAGAGTGAAAAGTGAGTAATGGTAATTGACCATCCCCGTGGATACGATATTTGAAGTACTTACCATTATACTAATCTAAACGATAGGTGCGCTTGCCTAGTGTTTGTGTGCAAATTGTTGAAGATTGGAATAAAAAGTATAAAGGCATAGACAATAAAACACAACAATTAGATCGTCCACTGAGCTTTTTACATCGCGATAAAGAGCATGGGGCTATCAAAGCTAACATGCTAGGGGAGCAACTAGATAGAATGATAGAATCTCATGATGTTCGTCTACCTGGGGTTGATAAGGTTACGCAAGATTATGATAGTTTGATTTTGAGGTTTGATGAGACCTTAGAGTCTGCTGGAGTATGGTCTCAGACGATTCAACAGTACTTGAGGGCTCAAATAGGATTCTCATGGAGTTGTGACCCTTAGATGAAGACCTTTATTTGATTACCTGTATATTTTCTCCTTTGTTATGTTTCTATGTGTGTGTAGGATCGTTTGAATTTTGACCATACTCCATTAGGGTTTGGGTAGTATAAGATCTTGAATTTTGTAGTGTAGTGGGCCGTTACTTGTGTATTTTGTATATTTTCGATAAGGTGGTCTGGTAGGCCATACATCTTTTGTTTCTAATGCTATGTTTAACTTATGAATATATGAATATACAGTACCACTCTTTTTAGGCAAGATGCCCAAATACGGAAGCAGGATTTGAATTGGGAGGAGGGAGGCCAAATTAAAATAGAAATTTTAGTGTATGTTTTTTTATTGTGAGAAAAAATAGCAGTTATAAATTAGCTCTTTTATTTCTATTTTATGATGAAATATCATAATTTGTAAAGAAAAATTAAATTTGAAATATCTTATTTCGAAAGCTAGAAGAGATTATCCAACAATTTTTAAAAAATTCTAATGACTTAAAAAGAATCAACAATAGCAGAAAAGGGAAACCCTCAAACTTTCAAGGCCACATGACAATATGAAAAAGAAACCAAATCATAAAATACTAAAAATAATTGTAAAAACTAATATTTTAATTTACATGTATACCACATATTGTAAAAATTTAAGATAAGAAATTCAAAACAAATCAAGGTATATCAAAATTATCAAAATTACTATTGTCATCATTAATCTGAAATAAAAAATTTGCACAAAGATGTTAAAAATAATTTACTTGAGGGGTCATAATTTGTAATTCAAAATGAATATGCAAATTATTACATATAATACATAACTCTATGCAAATGATTTTTAAAAGCTTGGCCCCCTTTGGGTTCATATGTAGTTTCGACACTGATGATGCCTGTTTTCTTTGAGATTACGATTGGGTACATGATATTAGATATGTTTATATTTTATTTCTTTTTTATATATTTGTGTACAGAAGGTAAGTTACAAATTCTTTCTCATCAAGTTAGAGTACTTATATGCCATGGATTCTCACATTTGATTGTAAGTATACATTTTACACCATATTATCTCTACATCTTCTTACATGATGAATTATCAAATGTTGGTTAATACACCGATGGGTGACTTTAGAGTCTCTAAAGAAGTATATTTCAATGTTGTACTTATATCGAGAACGTAGTATTGCTTGAAAATTTGATTGCTTTATCCTTTGAAGGTTACGATGCGATATTAGGAATGAACTGGTTAATTAAATAGTATGCATAAATGGATTGCCGATAGCAAATAATCATATTTAATCTACCTGGTCAGCCAATTCTTGAGTTCACAGGCAAAGAAAACTAAGGCGGAAACTCATTTAATTTCTAAAATGAAAGCTAGAAAAATTATTGTAGAAAGATTGCCAAGATTATTTACATATTTATTGAATAAACTTGGGGAGAAGCTGAAGTTGGACTTGATATTCGTGATTAAGGAATTTAAGGATCTCTTTCCAAAAGAATTCCAAACTTTATCTCCAGGCAAAAAGTGGAGTTCAGTATTGAGTTGATTCCATAAGCTGAACCCATGTCCAAAACACTGTACCAAATGATATAAGAAGAATTAAAATAATTGAAGGAGCGATTGTAAGGTTTTTTACAGCAAGGTTTATCCGCCCAAGCACATCTTTGAAGAGAGCACCTATGTTATATTTTAAAAAGAAAGAGAGAACCTTGAAATGTGTATAAATTATCGGAGATTGAATAGTGTTTTAACCAACAAAAAACAAACATCCACTACTGTTGATTAATGAGTTGTTTGATCAACTTTGAGAAGTTGGGTACTACTCTAAATTTGATTTAAGACATGGATATTACCAAGTATGAGAACAAGCAAATGATCCTCCTAAGATTGCTTTAATACTCGATATGGACATTATGAGTTTTTCACCCTTATCTGGATCAATTTATCATCATTGTTATCGATAAAAACCTTGTATACTCACCAAATCCAGAGACATGAGCAGCATCTTAGAACTAGATGGTAGACTCTTCAGAAACATAAATTATATGCTAAATTCAGTGAATGTGAGTGTTGGATAGAACAAGTAACTTTCTTCAGTCACACGATTATCCGTGAAGGCATATATCATTGGATCCCACCAAGGTAGAAGTAGTGACCCATTAGGAACAACCCGAAATGCCAACCAGAATATGTATCTTGGAAATAGCTATCAATTATTAGGATTTATCAAAGATTTCTCAAAGATCTCTCCCCCTTCAACACAATTAACGTGAAAAGCAACCAAATTCAAATGGATTGATAGCTGTAAGCAAGGTTTTCAAGAACTAATACGACGACTCATTTTAGAACAAATTTTAATCTTACTAGATTTGAGCAATGAATATTTCTTGTACACAGACACCTTGAAAGAATGTTTGGGGTTGTATTGATATAGAAGGGAAAATCAATTGCATACAGTTCTAGAAAATTAAAAGATATATGTACAGAATTACCCAACCTAGAACTTGAAAGTTATAGGAATAGGTTTTACCTTGTAGATATAGACGTTATTCGTATGGGCCAAGTATGAGATTTATATTGATCACAAGAGTTTGAAATATTTATTTATGCAGAAGGAATTGAATATGTGACAATAGTATTGGATAAAATTGCTAGACTATTGTAGGTGTCTCATTAACCAAAAGCCAATGTTGTAGCAGATACTCTACGTTGAAAGGTGAAAATAACAAGTTTGACCCAAACATTCATGTTGTAGTAAGAGATTGGAGATGCCCAAAAATTATAATAATGAGTTTTAAGAATTCAAGTAATGGATAAAAGCCAAGAAACAACCAGACTTTCAATTAAGTCAAGATGATGGGAGCCTTTATTTTTTGACAGTGACTTTGTATTCTTATTGACAAGGAACTGAAGTAGAATATTCTAGAAGAAGCACATAAGAGTAAGTACACCATTCATTTTGTTAAAAAAGATGTATAATAATTTAAAGGAAAAATTTTGGTCGAATGGAATGAAAAAAGACATAGCTAAATATGTATCCACTTGTTTTATCTGTCAGAGGATAAAGTTTGAACATTAGAAGTCAACAAGATTGATCACAACCATTACCGGTGCTACAATGGAAATGGGAACATGTTATCATGGATTTCGTTGTGGGATTATCTTGCATGAAAGAATAAAAAGATGCCACTTGGATAATTGTTAATCATTTGAGTAAAATAGCATATTTTTCTTGCTATGAATATGACCTATCATTTGGATAAGTTAACTCAGTTGTATGTGGATGAAACAGTAAGGTCGCAAGGAGTACCTGTTGATATTGTTTCAGATTGAGACCTAGGATTTATCTCTCAATTTTGCCCCAAATTTTAGACTACTCTTAGAGCCAACCTGAGCTATAATATCTCAGCGCATCCACAAATAGATAGAACAATTCAAATATTGTATGATATTTTGTGAATATGCGCTTTAGACTTTGGAAACAAATAAAGAAAATTTAGCACGGATTATTAGCTCAATGTATAGGAATTAAGAGGAAAGTTGATTTCAATATGCGAAGAAGTTTTGGAGACATCATTGGATTGAAGAGGAAAATGGAAAATGGAAGAATATATACCAAGAAAATATTCCGATTTGTTAAGTATATACATTTGAATTTCGAGGGAAAAATTCTTTTAAGGAGAGAGGAATGTAATATCCCACCTTAGAGACATTCTACGCATAATCATTTTGAGATACATACGTAATTTTAGTAAAGACAATTAGGATGTTAGACTTTTAAGAAACTATTCTAAGTTAGGCCAATTTATTTTTTAAAAATATTCTAGAATGTATTCTTGCACATGCTTGACCATTCTTGAATTTTCTATGTTTTGCAAAAAAAAAAAAAAGGCCAACAAACAAGAGACACGCAGGCAACTTGATTTTTTTACCCAAGTTGGGAAAGTAACTGACTTTCTTTTCTTCATTTAGGCTATTGCTTTCTTTTGCTTCGTTCACATATTTCTTTTGTTTCTTTCTCCCTTATCTTGGTTAGTTTTCCTTTTTCTTCTTTCTTTTTTCTTGCAAGGAGTTCTTCCTTGTGATTCAGGTACGATTTCATATTACTTTTGTTTGTGAGTTCTTTAGTTTGTTTTATGATCTCTTTAAATTTATAGTAGAAATTATTTGTTTGGTAAAAGTTGTGTGTTTGATTTCAATTTTTATTTTAGTATAAAAATTTTTATTCTTTATGATTTCAAATAGATTTAAAAATGGCTAAATATTGAGATATTGAGATTTGAGATTTAAATTAAAGGGTAAATGACTGTAAATAAAATTTAACTATTTTCAAACCTGCAAAAATAGCCATAATAATTTTTTTTTCAAATTTTAATACCAATAATATATTATCGTGCTCATTGTTATACCCACCAACCACCACAGACGGTATTTTTCGTTGCAAGACTCACTTGTAACACACATGATATTTTTTTAAAGGGCATAACAGTCTATTTACATTTAAAAATGAGAGAAATAGTTTAATGACTCTACCCGATTTAAATGGGTTAAACTAACCCAAACGCAAGCCTTAATTATTTAACCCAAATGCAAAATTTTCCTCAAAAATCTACTAGTGCATTCTACCATAGAAATCTGGAATTGTAAAGAAATCAAACAAACCTAAAGAAGATGCTTCTGTGAAGAGACGTTGGGGACCATTATGGGGATGCCTTATATGGTGAGTGTCCGTCAATTCTTAGCTAGATATGTATATACGCAACATTGATTTTGGTGTTCACATGTTTTTTTTTTCTATTATTGCTTGACGTGGGTTAGTGGGTTTTTTGCCTAAAAATTTTCACCAGTAAAGTAGGCTTCTTGATGTAGTTCTGCAATTAAAAATGAGATTCACAATGCTTGTTCTGTTTTTTTCTGGTTTGGTGTCCCAGGTTGTTTGTAAATGTGGTCCCCATTGTGTGAAAAATAATCTGTTTTTGATGCTCAATGCTGCCATTTTTTTTATTCAGATAAAAGCTCAGGTGATTTTACAATGAAAGTCTACTATGGGGTTAAAATATTGGGCAGAACCAATAAAACTTATGTAGGTGGCAGAGTGGATTATTTTGACTACTATAATGCTGATAGATTTTCGCTATGTGTTTGGATAAAATGGTAGAGATGTTAGGACATACTAATATCGGTTATTGGTGTAATATTGATGGTATTGGTGAAGAAAGACATTTGGTTTTTTACAATCACCAAAGAATATGATGGGTTAATGGCAGAAGTTGGTACTGCCAACAACTTAGTCGAAGTTTTCTTTGTGCATGAGGAAGATAAACTATTTAGCTTACCTTTATCGGATGCACCACCACCAACTCATATGGGAGCAAGTGTTGAAAAAGTGTTTCATAAAAAAGTAATTGGGAGTGGGTCTGAAATTGATAAAAGCAATAAAAGAAAAAAAATTGAGGGAGAAAGCCAATAAACAACTAGCAACAGAAGTGTGTTGCCCTGTTGATACATCTTCAGAGGATGAATATTTTCAGCCAGAAGACAGTGGGTACTCCTCATCGTATAATTCCTTTGTTAATTCTGAATTTGAGGGCAGTAATGTGAAAGAAATCATTTGGTCTAATTCGAGTAAAAGAAGAACTGTAGGGCAAAAAATAAGGAATGAACAAGTGCAGCAGTAGAATGAAACTGCAAGGGGTTTAGGTGATGTGGATCAATCAGAGCAGGACAAGCAAAATCCAATAGGTAGATGAAGGGGAAGGCTTCCTACAGAAGGACAGTCTGAAGATGTGAATTTCTTCATGGATGAGGGTATAGCAACTTCCGATGATTCAAATGAATACAATTCTGAAAAGTTAGAGAGTCAAAGTTCCTCCGACTCAGATGAATGTAAATTGCAGCATTCAAGGCCTAGACATGTGAGGTTTAGGCATGAAATTGATATGGAAAACCCCAAATTTGTTTGTGGGATGATATTCAGCAGCAAACCAAAATTTAAAGATGCAGTAAAATCTCACAAGGTCAGAATAGGTAAGTTGGTAAGGATTGAGCGAAGTGATTCCTGTAGGATTTAGGCTGTTTGTTTAGGCAAGGGTTGTGATTGGCTGATATTTTCAGATTAAAGCAATTCAGGATGAGCATATGTGGGATCCCTTGTCTTCATGCAATTACTTCAATTGCTTGTCAAGGAGAGGATGTTGAAAATTATGTTGATGTCTCCTATCATAGGGCCACTTATATGAAGGCCTATGAACCAGTCAGTGCAATTAGTGGTATAAATATGTGGCCAAGAATTGGTAGAGAAGCACATTTGCCTCCCAAGACACTAAGAATGCCTGGTAGGTCAAAATAGCTAAGAAGAAGGAACCTGGTGAGGAAAGTATCACAAAAAGTTGGACAAAAAACTGTCCAAATCCGGTGATGGTCCTTTGAAGTGCAGAAAATGTGGAATTAGGGGTCATAATTCCATAAAATATGAAGCAACAGAAGTGGCATCCACAGATTTTTTGTCTTCTAATATGAATAAATGTAGTAAATGTGGACAACTTGGACACAATAAGAGGGCATGTGCAACTAATTCAGTTTCCAACTGTTGCACTGCATCTACAACTCATATAAATATGAGCTCAGATTACAACTTGTCTCAAGTGTCCAATGTAAGCCTTACTACCTTTATGTGCTGTTACAGTTGCTTTGTTTACACTTCTAATCATCCTTTTTTTTCAGGTTACCAATTTAGATAATTCCAGAGTTGCTACACAATAGAACGATCCAAGAATAGAGTAATCTGCGAAAAAATAAGCAGGTGCTTATTTTCCTGAATAGCTGGAACTGATGAGAGGGTTTGCTCAGGTTGCAAAAACTTTGAGCTTAACTTTTTTCTAATATTCTCTATTTGTTCACTAAATACAAGTTATGCCTCGAAACAAGAAAGTTAGATTATGCAGAAAATGTCACAAACCAGGCCACAACAAGCAAACTTGTATTTCTGGACAATTAGAAAAGAAATGAGAGCTTATTATGATTATGACCGTCATTTTGAGTACTGCGATTATGACATAAGTATGATTATGGCTGCCTTTTGGAGGCCTTTTTGTATAAGTGTGATTATGGCTATCACTTTTGGAGGCCTTTTGTATAAGTTTGATTAGTTGTGTCACTTTTGGAGGATTTTTTTTAGTATTGTAATTTATATTTTTGCTACCTCTAAATATTTGGTGGGAAACAAAAGCAGTCATTTCACGGCAAAGTCTTAAACTGCAACTTTTTACAATATAATCTACCTAATCTAAGGTTTGAATCATTACATCCCATAACTATTAAATTTCACATTTTGGTTTCGCAATGCTACTTTCCAGCATCAAAACTTCTAAAGTACAAAGTGGTCCCAGTGCAAAAAATGACAATTCCACAGATCCCTATTATAGTGTAACATATTTTCAGCTTTGCCATCAAGTTCCTCAATTCTAAATCCATCTTGTCTTGCCTTCGTAATAACTCAGGAATGATCCTAACTGCTCGAGGGTACATGGAAGGGTCAAGCCACTCAAAAAATCCACACCCTTTGCCTTCCTGTGTTCAGTTGCCATACCAAAATTGTAGTGTCTTCTTATAAAAAGTTTGACTAATACATGAGCCAAATTAAAGAAAAAACCTAGAACTACAACTTCTTACTCAAAATGTTGCGCATCCATGGAATCTTCTTCCTGGATTTGTGTCAGCCCAAGATGTATGAATATTGGCAGGTTACTTGCAATGACAAACTTTGGAGGACTCCATTGAAGAAGTGGAGCATATTGAGATGGAAGATGCCATTTTTAGTTGCTCGGCTGCCGACAATAAAACCTCAACGTTCCTATCTCAACTCAACTGCAACTTATATAGAGAGTTAGTGAGGATTTTTTTTTTAATTTTTAACAAGATTAGTTGAGAGTGATTAAACTCTTGACATAGACTTATGCCTAGAATATCCTAGGAAGATTCGCACGATAACTTAGAATTTAAAATCCCAATTTGAATTTTTCGTAAGAAAGCAAGTAACTTTAACACTTGCTAGCAAGTTAACCTACATATCGAAACTAACTCTATTTTTAGTGCGATTAATATTTATAAATAAGAATATTTGTTTTTCACATATATGAATATATATTATTTAAAAAATTATTTAGTTACCTATTTTTTTAAAATTGTGAAGGTTCTCCACAATATGTTTTTACTTGTGCACTATAAATATTTAAGAGCAATGCTCCAAGTAGGTATTTATTTGATTTGAAATATTATAATTTTTAAACATGTTTTATAGATGCAAGTAAGTTTCAGAAAATGCTTTATTACGTCTTTATGAAAAATCATATGCATTTCCATTGCATCTTTCGAAAACTTGCATTTACATGTTTGTACTAGTAGACAGTTTGTTATTTTGAACTGAAATTGGATTTGGTTATAGATTTGAATGGCTACTTCAGTGGTCTTTACGTTTATAAATTTGCATAAAACTTCGTCCCGATCACATATAATTTAGAATATGATTTGAGTTTGAAGTATCAGTGAATTACATTATACGTGGCTAGTCTTCCGGACTAGGGCCTCTTCCAATGTCATGGAACGTATACACCCTGTATTGTGGATCTACTTGAAAGGAGGTATAGTATGTCAGGGAAGAGCTTGACCTAACTGATATTGTGTTTTATTTTTATGTAATTACCTAAAAGCGAGTCAAGAGGGTTCAATATTGAGGTTAGTCACCAGAGTTGAACTAATAGGTACCTATAACTCCTTAGTCTGGTATTTGTGTGGAGAGACTTAAGGTAGTTTGTGAAGTTGAATATTCGTTCCGTGCCTGATTTTGATTTATGAGATGCTAATTTCTATCAACAACAAACCTTGTTTCATGCGCCTAAGGAAGAGTGAAAATATCTGCAAAGCCCTTTTAAAAAGATTTGGTCGATTGGAAAGAATTCAAGAAGGTGCAATATCTGCAGTTCAACATCCAATGTAGTGGTAACAGCTGGGAATTCAAAAAGAACATGAAAATTAAGAACATCGTGCATCAGCTGCAACGCTTGATAAGCATCCCCAGAATAGAGGCCGCACAAGAGTTTGAGCTCGTAGATTTGACGAAGCAAAGTATCAAAAATGCCCCAGTCACGAGAGAGACAACGACAGGGTTATATTTGGTCCAAGCTTAGGGTACCCAGATGGACCATAGTGGTACTGAGTACACAAACAACCACTGCTAATTGTCCCTCTATATAAACTTGTCGCTTCGCGTTCCTGTTACCCTCTGTCTGGATTGAGAAAAATGAGAAGAGAGGAAATGACAGTAGTTAAATGGAAAGAAAAGGAGAGGAGATAAAAAGATTTTGACTGATTATTGTGTTTGGATAATTGATAGAAGTTATAAATTTACATATCTGTGTGTTTTAAATTAATTATATGAACATAATTATCTATCAAAAGAAAAAAAAAAGAACATAATAAAAATAAGGGCAATATAATCCACACAAAAAGATTAATTAAATTAATATTCTTTTCCTTCTTTTTATTCCATTTTAAGTAGAAATGAGACATATTTTAATATTAGAATTGATACCTCATCCTCTTTTCCTTCCCCTTATAAAAAGTCAATCAAAAAATTAAAAGTTGAATTCTTCCATCTCCTTTCATTTCCTCTCTTCCCGTTTCTCTCAACCCAGACAGAGTGTTAAGAGAGATTAGAATCATTAAAGAGCTTCCTGGGAAGTTTCTGTGCCCATCGCAAATCGATGCGTAGCGTTTTTTTTTTTTTTTTTTTGTGGGGAAGGGGGGGTGGGGTGGGGGTGGGGGGGACCAAGTAGGAATCTCTCTGTGCTGAAAAAGGGGACCTCTGCCCAGATTTTTTTTCCTTGATGGATAAACAATGGCCAAAGACGGGAGAATTTCAGGGGCTAACTCAACTCGATTGGTAGGCGGATGCAGCGGACGAAGTTCATCATTTTGTCTGTGTTGATTCAATCATAAATCAACTGTCGAAGAACTTGACATGGATTTTTCAAATACCATAATTTTTTTAATTTGAAATTTAAACATAATAGTTTTATTAGAAGTAGAGTATAGCGGCCGGTTGATATGTTGTTAAAATCGAAGTAGTTTTATTAGGCGTAGCGGCCGGTAGATATGTGGCTTTATTTTTTTGTAAATTTATTATATTATTCTCCAATATTTAAAATAAACAGATTATACTGTCGAATTAACAAATTATAATCTAAACGCTTTCCTCTCTAATACTAGATATCATTAGTTCATCAGTTTCTTGGCTAATAATGTTGGTTTATGATTCTATCTTCTCTTGAAGTTCAAGATAAAATGAAAATATGAAAAAAAAAATTTACATCCTAATTTTGCTAGAAAAATATTTAAGTTTCTTTTCTTTCAAGTTGAGAAGAAAGGAGACTTTAATTCAGTCTTTTTTGAAGATAATTGAAGAATTTTTCTTAATTAACATTGCTATGTCCCGAATTTTGGTGCCTTTCGTAATATTTGGATTTTTTATTTGCAATTTTTTGTAATTCCATTCCTATTTTTATTTAATATATTATTCACAGAAAAAGAAGATAAACTCAAAATTCAACATTGAAATTTTATTTTTAATAGTTATAAAAAATTAAATGTTAAGAAATAAGGGCAGCAGGACAATCCGTAGACCAATAGAAGAAGGAAAGCACTAAGAAATTATAACAAATGAAATAATTTGTTAGGATTATCACATTAGATCATGAATGACTGTCGCTGCGAAGCATATGGCTATGAAGTGTTTCTTAGAACACTATTTACAATTAATTTTCTTGATTTTTATGTTAAAATTAATTTTCTTGATATTAATTTGTCAAGAAAAATTAAATATTAAGATGCTAAACTATTAACTGCTACATACACTTTTTTTTTTCAAAGAAAAAGAAAAGGAAAACTACTAGGTACAGTACCTATCAGTAGCCGTGGGCAGAGGATGCGGATTGCCTTGTCCCCAGCCCGGCCCCGTCCCAACCCTCTTCCCTGATCACCGCTTTAAGTGTGTGTGTCTATATATATATATATTCTAGTGCAAAAGTTCGTAATATGTATGGGTATTAAATTTTTTATTTTTAATAATAATTATTAAAATATATTTTTAAAAAATTATAATTATGAATTAAATTTATGTGCTTCATAAAAACTAATTATTCACATAGAAGTAATTATAAGTAATAGTAAGAAGAAGTTGTAGAAACAAATATATATATTAATTATTACGTATATTTAAAAAATAATAAACTCTTAATCTTATTTTTTGTCATTCTAAATAAATAAATAATTGAATAAGAAACACTCAAACCTATCTGTACAAATGATGAAATGAATAAAATTTTAAATACTAATTTATAAAGTTACTTATAAAGGTAAGAAAGAAAAGAAATTAAATACTTAAATAACTATGAGCTCCTAGAAGAAAAAGAAAAAAAATTTAAATCCGCTTGATGAGGATACTTGCATAAAAGGTGAAATGATTAAATTTTAAATATTAATTTATTAAATTACTTATGAAAATTAGAAAGAAAATAAATCACATACTTAAACAACTATGAATTCTTTGAAGAAAAAAATTGAATTCATCTGGTGAGGATATCTACACAAATGATGAAATGATTAAACTTCAAATACTAATTTATAAAGTTATTTATAAAAATTTTAAAAATTAAATATTTAAGCAACTATGCAATACTAAAATATTTCTAAAATAAACTAATTATACTTTAACCACAAACTATTTTTAAAATATTATCATGATCAAATCTTTGAAAAAAAACTACTTTAATATCTAGTTCAATTTCTTTTCCATGCTACTTCCTCCGTCCAAAATAGAATAATTACAACATAAATTATTCATTTTAATAAGTTAAGAAAAAAATTTATCAAATACGATAACATAAACAATTCATATTACATACAATTATTGATATTTTTCGTTAAAACCTTAAAAATATATTAATGATCTATAAAGTATTGATTTTATGTTGATATATCACACTTACTTATCATTTTTTTTGTTGCGTTTCCCAAGCCCATCCCCTCAAAGAAAAAATCAAAATAAAAAAAGTCATTAACATTAAAATATCAAAGTAATTTTTAAATAAAGCCTCCGCTAAGAAGAACTATAATATATTTGCAATAAAATCATTATGAATATTAAAAATCCTCTCTCCTTCCTTGTCTCTCTCTACTCGTAAAAAATAAATAATTTACAAAATAAAAGATATTAGTATTTTATATTAAAAATCTCAAAGAAAAATTTTTCTAAAATTAAAAAATTATCAGAACATTGCTCAAAAATTTTTCAAAAAAATAGTGCTTTTGATTTACCATAAAGAAAGTATAATATTATTATATTTATTATACTCTACAAAAATTATATCTTTTTTTTTAATCCACTTGATAAAAATACAAAAAAAAAATTCAAAAACTATTGACCATTATATTTCGTATGAAATGTACTACAAAGTCATAGATATTCTGATATAGAATGTTTTAATAGGTAATCAAACACTTTTGTCCTTAAATTTTAGCATATGAAGGATCAAATTAGAGTAATAGATACCAATGACAAAATCTATATATATATATATATATATATATATATATATATATATATATATATATATATATATATATATATATATATTAAAGTTGAGCCGGAATCACCAAGAGGTGACATGTGAAATTTTTAAAGCTTAAGTTAACTCTAATGATGCCAAGTGAAATGTTGAGAATTTATTACTTCATTGATTTGTGTGCCCATATAAACTCATATTCATAAATAATTACCTTATCTATGGTTGAATTTTTTTTATTAGATACTATATTAGTTGAATTGTATCTTAATTATTTTCATTGAGGATTTTTCTACATACAATGAATTCAACATATTAATTTTTATGTTCAAAGACTATTGTACATACAATGAATTGAATAAATAGAATGAGATAGAAAATTTAATTTTGGTAAAATTAAATAACTAATCACCTTAATTTTGATAAAATTTAATTTATGTTCAAATACATGAATCTACTAATTACTTTAATATTGATAATATGTAATTAATTATCTAATCAATGAATCTTTAAACAATATTAAACAATAGACTTTTAAACTTTTAGATACAACTAATGATCTTGAATTTATCTTAAATCTAATATATAAATAACTAATCACCTTAATTTTTGTGAAATTTAATTTATGTTAAAATACATGAATCTACTAATTACTTTAATAATAATATCATCTATTACATTTATTAATAGATAATCACTAATGCATTATCTAATATAATAAAGTTATTTAATAAGTTTATGAAATTTATATAAGTAAATAAATACATGAACTTAATAAAATCTTCAATTATATATATATATATATATATATATATATATATATATATATATATATATATATATATATATAACTAAACAAAATAGCTAATAGGTATATACCATATAAAATTTAGATTAAATTGAAAAATTAAGAAGCAAAAAATGAATGAAAAAGATCAAAAATATGAAAAGACAGAAAAATTCTAATTTATCCTTATCTAAATTTATTCGTCCAAAGCATCACAGAAGCAGCTGAGATGTTTCCAGAGTAATATTGGATATCAGTTCTTTTTCTTCCTCTTCCTCATTCCCCACCGGATCTCCATGGTAATTTCCATCGGGTTTTTGATATCATCCTCTGTCCTATGTATCTTAGGATTAGGAAATAACTTTCCTAAATGGAAGCTTCACAGACAAAATCCAATTACCTCTCCCTCAATCTTCATCTTCATATTTCCCAGATCACCAAGTTCAGAAATTTTGAAGGGTTCCCCAGAGGTCTGCGCAAATGAATCCTTCCTCTTTCCCGCAGTATCTGCACTATAATCCGATGCATAATGAAGGGTTCATGAAAGTTGGGCAGCCCTACGGCCATGGCGATTTTCTTGAATCTCTAGGAAGATGATGCTCCTTCTACCCTGGGACTGTTTTCTTCAATGCTTTTACTTATATATCTTAATTGAATTTTAATCGGTTCTGTTTTTTGTTTTGAAGATTCTGTGCTAGCCTTTTTAAGATTAAAGGTCTTCGATGGCTTCAAAAATGATCCAGAAGGAGCTTAAGGATTTGCAGAATGACCCTCCTGCTTCATGCAGTGCTGGTTAGTAAATATTCTAAATCTGTCAATTAATGGAAAGAGTGATGAATCTATTTACTCACACTGTTTGATGATTTCCACTCGGTACCCGTATGTCTGTGCGTAACATTTGCCTTATCTCAGGGCTAGGTCAAACAGTCAAAAACCCAATTCCTTCTCTCTTCTCTATATTTCTGGCTGGCCATCGTCGGCTGTGTTGCTAGAAGGAGGACACACGTGAAGTGATGACTGTTGTCAGCTCCATAATTCAATTTCTTTACATATATATTGTTTCAAGCTGAAAAAATTTCAACTGGTTACCGCTTCTTTAGATCCATTACCACAATAACTTTTGCAAGTTTAGTATCCAATTTTTGGTAAAATTTCATTCTGGTTTCTGTGGTTTGATTTCTGAATGAAAAAGAAGAAAGAGATTTGTAGTTTTTGTGATTCCAATTACAAGGCAAAAATTTTCTCCTTTGTTTACTGCATACAGTGTAAGTATGAAACATGTTTTCGTCTTCTCTGGCATGAACTAGGAGGATTTTAATGAAGGTCATGCTTTTCTTGGCTTTTTCACTTCTGTGTTGAACAAAAAGCAACGATTTTAAATTATTTTCTTTCTCCAATTTGTAAAATTTTATTGTATTGTAGATGTTTGAGTAATTCTTCATGTAGCTGATATGAACTCTCTTCGGATTCCCTCCCATACCTCATAAAGAGAATGTGTAACTTGAATGATTGATTTCAGTATGATTATCATCGTTGTTCGGGTAATTTTAAAAATGATCTCTTTTTTAATGGTGCAGTTTCTGATATGCTTATGAATGCCGTGGAGAGTGGCTGGAAAAAAAGGTTAGTTTCTCACCTTTGTCTTTTTCATGTAACTTCAATTTAAATTGCTTTCATTTTATGCTTTAAATTGTGTTGGAGCTTAACTGTGTCCCTTTATCTTTGAGGCATTCAAGAATTTCTTATGGACCGCCAAAAGGGGAACTTTTTTACTCTTTTTTAGGGATTGCTTTCCTTTCTAACACTTATAATGCGAGCTATTTGCTATTTGAAATTATGTAATACTCCAGTGTTTTCGCGCTAAAGGTTCGAATTGAAGCTCTAATTAGGCAATGCAAATTCCGAATTTATGCATTGGACAACACTAAATGCAGAATTTAAGCTGGAGGCATTTACAGCTGCAATATAATTGGCTTACTGGTGGTTTCCTATTGTCTTTTAAGATTTTGTTTCCTTCCTCTTAGCTTTCTTTGTTCCTGTAACTTGAATATTACATGAAACCACTGAAATTCTGACTTCACCTGTACTTAACTTTGCAGGGTATAACTCCTATTGATGGTTCAATCAATTACTTCTTCAGAATGCTTGCTAATGATTTATTTTATTAGTATATGATATATGGAATGTACGCCCTATCGTTTCAATTGGAAGAACAGGTACCAAAGTTGATCTTGAAAGGGTCTCAAAAGAAGCTGGAAATTTTGCCAGAAGTCAGGAATTGGGGGAAGATGGGATGGATGCTTGGGTTTTTGACGTGGATAAGACTTTGCTCCCCAATCTTCCTTATTATGTTGAGCATGGTTATGGGTATGCTTCTTTTGAAAAATTTCGTTGCTTCAGTTTTCATTGACAAATTGTCCTTGTACAGTTTTATTAGAATTTGAATGTTCTCTGGGAATTTAAATTTGGCATTGAAGTTGGAGTTTTAGGGAATGGAAAAAGTTTGTCGATTAACGTGCAATATCTGATGTATGCCTTATAGATCATGCAGAGTTTGACAAGTGGGTTGAGAAGGGAGAGGCACCAGCCATAGAATCCAGCTTGGCACTTTATCGTGACGTTATAAACTTGGGATTCAAGGGGTTGAGAAGGGAGAGGCACCAGCCATAGAATCCAGCTTGGCACTTTATCGTGACGTTATAAACTTGGGATTCAAGGTTTTCTTCCTTACTACCTTTTCTTCAAGGTGATAATCGAGTAACTTAGTATGCCTGCTAAACAAGGACTTGACATCTTTCCCTATCCCTGAGATTTTTTTGGTTCTATCTCGGCAAACTGCATTAATCGAATCGATGATTTTAACGAACTAGATCTTAATTTATCAACCACGGATGTTGGTATAGGTGATTATTAGAAAATATGGCTTCATTGCACAACTAAATGAATGCAGACACCTAAAGAAGAGGCCTACTGAGTTTCAAATTTTCTAAGGTCGGGCAAAAAGAGGTTCTCTTTCAGTTTGAACCATATTGATTGCTTAAGCCATTTTAAAATTTGAAATGGTTAATTGCTACGAATTGGAAAAGAAAAAGAGCAAATAATGTCTTCTGACCTGGGATTTTGGAGCGTGGTGTATGGGTTCAATTAACATCTGAATACATGGTTCTATTTTAGTGATAGTGATATTGTGTGTTTTTGGTAACTTCGAGTGTTATTCATTTGGTAAATGAAAAGGCTTCAGTTAACTAAACTGGGAGACATGAGACTGGAATACTTAGAATTGAGTTTAAGAAGTGAATGTAAAAATTGTTCAGCAGTTTTTGATGTCCCTTAACGGCAGTTGGAGCAGCAGCTTCTTTTGCAAAGAAGCGAAATTGAATTGCATGCTCATGTTGAAGGATAACTTGAGCAGAATACAATTGCAGAGCCACATAAATCCTATACTTCCATCCCATCCACCTAGGAGTCCCTTAATCTCATTTGATATTTCAATTGCTGCAGAATTCAAACCAGTGCGAACCAATTACATGTTGTGAAGTTTTCTCTAAATACAGTTTTTAGTTCACACTGCCCAATCCAAGAAGAATATAATGTTATTAAAAACTTGAACATCTAGGCATAAGTGGAGTTTATAATGGCATTAATAGAATTGAGTTGGGAGAAATATAAGTTGGATGAAATTTTGCCACATATGAACCACCTTGTGCTACAAGATTTTGGATTCTTCCTGATTGAAGTAGATTATGGTAATTTGTCCCTGTCATTTTGTACATAAACTACTCTGTCAGCAAAACATGGGGATAAATCCAGCATTGTCATTTTTTTCCCTGCAGGTCGCTTTGGTCGTGGCAGATGCAAAAGCCTTTTGAAAAAGCAATGTTTGAATTGGAGTTTGGCAAGATTAATGACATAGTGAACACTGATAGTGGTGCTGATGTTAGCAAACACTAAACAACAGTTGTGAGTTCTAGCAACAACAGCGGTCCCTGAGTATTAACTCCTGTATATTCTATTAGCAAACACTAAACTTTTGTAATAAAATTTTTGAAATTTTAAGTGTGATTGTTATGTTGTCGTTTTCTGTCTTTTTCAGAATTGTATGAAAATCTCTTGACTTATTACATGCCTCAATATTGATATGAATTTTGAATTTTACCAATAAATACCGATTGTATGGTACAACAAAATGACTGTCAAGTCACATACCACTTTTTTCAATGAATGATTTGCCTATCTTCTTTTTCTGTAGATGAAGAATCCATCTTCATCAACAGATACATAAACTCATATAAAAAATTAATTACCTTAATTTTGGTAAAATTTAATTTATATTAAAATACATGAATTTATTAATTACGTTAATATTGATGATATGTAATTAATTATATAACTAATGAATTTATAAATAATATTAAATTATAAATTTTTAAACTTTTGAATATAATTAATGATCTTGAACTTATCTTAAATCTATTTATTTTATATATATCTCTCCAACTATAAGATAGATACATGAATTTACTATAAAATTAATATATAAATTTATAATTATTATTTTAAATACATAAGTTTAATAAAGTAATTGATTACCATATCTATTAGTAATAGAATATATATATATATATATATATATATATATGTGTGTGTGTGTGTGTGTGTGTGTGTGTGTGTGTGTGTGTGTGTGTGTGTGTGTGTGTAAAAGAGCTAATAGTGGACATAAAGAAAGTTTAATTAAGATTAAAATATTGAGAGTAAAAAAAAATAGTTGAAAAGACCTTGAAAAAAATAAAATTTGAAAAAGATATTAATTTAATCATTAAAATTTTAAAAGATTTTTCTTCAAAATTTTAAATATATTTGGATAAATTCAAGAAACAATAATTATATGAAAATTCAATTTATGTTAAAATACATGAATCTACTAATTATCTTATTTTTGATGATATGTAATTAATTTTATAACCAATCAATATATAAACAATATTAAACAATATATTTTTAAATTTTTAGAGATAACTAATGATCTTGAATGTATCATAAATTTACTTATTTTATATATATGTCTTTAGCTATAAGATAGATATATGAGTCTACTATTAAATTAATATATAAAGTTATAATTATTATTTTAAATACATATGATGCACAGCATGATACCAATACCAAAGACATAGAAAGAAATTTATGGCAAGTTATGATTAAAAGAATTAGAAACTCTTTTATCATCTGTGATGATTAAACTAATTTATTAAGGATATTCACATAAAATAGCATGATAATATAATTTTTAAAAATAAAAAATATTTATAATTTATTAATCTTACAATAAAAAATAATATAAATAAATATCCACTCATGATCCAAATCAGATAAAACAACATGATCAAATCATTACATTGAAAAAGCAGCAAAAAACAAAGAAACTTTTAAAAAAACAGGGGAAAAAACACCCGCGCATCGCGAGGGCATCACAACTAGTAGATAACTATTTATAAATCATTCACTCAAAGAAAAAAAATATTTTATGATCAAAACAAAGTTGTTGGAATATATGAATCTTCAAAACTTGCCAATTAAAATAAAAACTTACTATTTTTTATTAAAAGAATTAAAAATATATATTAGTGTATATAATCCAATTAAAATAAAAAATGCATGAAAGATATAGAAAGATAAAACATGAGTAAGGAAAACATGAATAATACAAATTAGGGAATTTAATTGGAGAAGTGAGGCTAAGAATTGAGATTTTTAAATTTGAAAGTTTAAATTCTAGCTAATAGTATCTTTCTTATTAAAAAGCTTAAAATTCTAAAAAATAAGAATAAATACTTCAAAACTTTCAGGGAATGAGAGAGAAAAAAGAATATTTTATTAATATATATGTGTGTGTGCGTGCGTGTCTATATACTGTGTATTATGTACGAAATGTACTATATATTATACCTTAGAGATAATTATAATAGTATCTTTGAAGTTTGTCCAAAATATGTAATAGACCTACTTGTCTGTAAAAATTATGAATTTAATATTCAAGCTATTTTTAAAGATTATAAATTTTCTTTTCAACTCACAAACTATATAATATTTTAATCTTTAGAAATAATAAGTCATGAATCTCTCTCAAAATTAACTTAAAAGGTCAAAATTATTCTTCTAAAACCTATAATAGTTATCTATCCTCCATAATATATGCTTTCATTTTGTTAAAATATCTTCATATTTTATATTTGTGTATTCATAAAATTAAAGGATATCATCCATATTATATTTTCATAAAATAAAATTTTTATAAAGTATAATGAAATTTAGTAAATAAATGCATAGTATGTAGAATACACTCCGTCTATTACTACTTGGCCATTTTAAACGTGTTTTCTTTGTCTCGACATTAATTATGACAACCAATCCTCCCCCAACAGGTTTTAGTCTAATGAATTTTCTAAAAGGGAAAATATTATTTGGTTATGCATTTAATTGCATGCACTATTGAGAAAGTTTACATGGTCGCGATTGAATCATTTTTGTCATTTTATTTTCCCTTAATTTTTTTTCTTCTGTTGTTCCTCTTCTTGCTTGCAGTCTCTCTCTAACAATATGGCAGTCCATAAATGAATTGACTCAATATATAGTATAGAATTCTTGATGAAGTAATGGTCGGCTTGACTGCTTTTCAACCTTTGCTAAAGTGCTACATTTGTCATCCCAAATGCCAATATCAAGTTTTAGTCAAAGGTAAACTACATATCAAATCTAACGCATAAATTAAAATAGGTATATTCCGAAGGCACAGTGTTGTTATCTCTATCCTAACATGAATAGAAGAAATTCTAACATTACCTTCATCGTTAATTACGCACAGCGTTGTCATCACACCCTCTCACAAATGGCTCTATATTTTCTGTGACGACTTTTCAAGTTTAATTTATTTTTGTTTTGAAATTGTGCGTTGATGTCTAATCATTCAAAATCAATGCTCTCCATCTGTTATGAAAGTGAACTGAAGTTGTTGCTCTAGCATATACCTTACTCAAAAGAGGCATGCCTCTCTCTTTTTTTTTCAAGGAAAAAAATTAAAGTGTTATCTCTTAATATTTTGAACTGCGAGAAGACACTCCATTGTTATGCTGAGTGTGCCTCTTCTATTAGAGTAATCGTTCCATTCTTGGGACAATAAAATGATTCAGTTAAATAGATCAAATAAAAATCAAAAGTGTATTAATATAATAAAAATCAAAGACGAACGTAAATGCATGTCATTCTCTAATAAGATTTCCGCTTCCCCATCCTGAAATATTACTTGTATTAATCTTTCTCGCTAAATATAACATGTTAACTTACATGCTGTAATGTGATCACCTTTTATTTACTAAAATCTTTCTCTCTTTAAATTTTAAAACTCTCGCAACCTTCTTAAAAAAATTTAATTTATTCATAAATCTAAAAAATAAAAATAATAATAAAATCTTTTTAAAAAAAGGAATACAAGGAGAACCTTTTCGTTCCCAAGAAAACAAATAATAGAGCAAGGGCAAACTTTGTCTGATTCCTCACGAGAAAAAAAAGAAATAATACCAGGGAAACCATCTTCTGGTTCCCTAAGGAAAGAAAAGGAAAAAAAAAAAAGAGCAACAGATTGCTGTCAGGGAACATATGCACTGTATGGGAACACAACCCTCGACAGTCAGTGCCAACAGTGGCAGCTGAGAGCGGTGCCTGCCGACGCTGGCAGGGTTTGCCGAGGGGCGCCTCGGGGGTGGCTGGGCACCCTCGGCAAACCCCGCCACACCTGTAGGGGTCGTTCCTAGCGACCCCCCACCGATAATCTATTCCTGCACTTTTCTTTTTAATTTTTTTCTTTTCTTGAGTCTATCCCCTTGATTTCTTTTTCCTTCTCTTTTCTTGGGGGAACCAAAAGGGTTGCCTTGCATTTTTCTTCATTTTTCTGTTTATTCTTTTCTTTTCTTGGGGAGCCTTTTGGTTCCCCTTGTATGGAAATGCATATAAAGATCGAAGATTTAAAAGTTTAAATAATTAACTTCCATTTTTTTGTCACCATGTGAGATCGGAGATTTAGAGAACTTCGAATATTCTAAGTGTACTTAAATTTTAGAGAGCATATTGATAGAAATTTAATAAATGAAAGATAAGCACTTCAGTCAGCAATTGCAATTAGCAGTTGTTCTCTTATTTGCTTCATAATATTTTTTCATTTATAATAGTAATAAAAAATTAATAAATATTTTCTATTCTTACATCTCTCTTTAACTGTTGTCCATTATAGTTTTCAAGTACTCCAATTAATTAAAATGAGGATTGTATTTAGTATATTTATTAGTAAGAGAAGGCAACATAATCCTTTTGTTTTGAATTTTTCAAATTTCAGCCCATTCTTAATTTATATAAAAATAACGAATAAAGCTAATATTTTGCGACAAACAGAGTAATAAATCAGTGTTTTGAAATTTAAATAAAAGCATGCAAAAGAATAATGGGAGTTAAACTAGTGATACAGATAATACAACCAATAATAACTAAATACAACGCAAAGTTTTAAGTCTTATTAAAGGACAAAAATAACCCTAATAAAGGAGAATAAATCTTTCATTATGTCAAAATTAATACACTAAACTTAGCTCTAAGGGGCAAAAGTTTTTCAAGTTTTTGTTTTTGTTTTTCTTATCTTTTTTCGAACTGGTCATGGTATGATTCCTAATTTAACTAAAGAGTGAGATACCCAATAGTTAGCCCATTATTAATGAGTCATGGGTCCCACTACTAAATTTTAAAAAATATTTAATGATAAAATAAAGTTAATAATCTACTGGCTAAACGAATGGGCAAATATGAAAAAATTAAATATAAAAGGTTCTTGAATAACACTAAAGTAGTTATTTAATTAGTAAAATATTTTTTATTTAACTAATAAATATTGAGTTTGATGTTTATCAAATCTACATACATCCTTTTCTATCTTATTTATGATAATATAAGATTTATTCAATAATGTATGTCGAGGGCTTCAGCTTGTCTTACGAACCTTCTTTTGGTCGTGCTTGACGGCTTTAACCTCCGTTAAACTGGTACATTTGTCCATTGATAATAGAAGCAATCCCTACCCCAACGCTGCCAAATGTCACTTTATAAGTTCCCGTCAACGTAAACTGTACAAATTTTTTGTGTATGTTCCTGAAGCAGTCTTTGGGTTCTACTAATGATTTTCAACATCGAAAAAGTCGCAAAATCAACAATATTTATCTCCTCAATAAATATATGTTAAGATTTCCGATTCTTGATGTTTCTTCGCAAGAGAAACATGTATTCTCCGGCGTTGAATTTGCAAGTAGCTTTTGTCTTTGCGGTGGTATTAGCAGAAAAGATGCCAGCAGTAGCAGCACAAGCTCAATCCGGCTGTCCCAGTAGATGCGGAAACGTTGGCATCCCTTTTCCATTCGGTATCGGCCGCAAGTGCTCTCTTGATGATTCTTTCAATATCGCCTGCAACAACACATACAACCCTCCAAGACCATTTCTACAGGGTGTTGAAGTGCTAGATATATCTCTCAACGGCTACCTAAGAGTTTCATCATTCATGGCTATTGATTGTTACAATGGTTCAGGACAGAGGACCGTTAATATGTCTTCATGGTTGACATTGGAAAACTTTGTCATATCCAATACGCGCAACCATCTCACCGGTATAGGTTGTGATACTTTTGCACTTTTTACAGGCCTCAGCGGCAGATACAGGAGTGGCTGCATATCATCCTGCGACATCTTAGAAGTGGTACAAGATGGATCATGCGCAGGAATTGGCTGTTGTGCTATGTCGATTCCTTTTGGAGCAACAGAATTTCAATTGGAAGTTGGTAGCTTCAAGAATCACACCGGCGTCTACGAATTCAATCCTTGCGGTTATGCCTTCGTAGCTGAAGCGGGCTATTACAGTTTTTCCTTTGCAGATCTATGGGGTTTAACGGCGAAAACAGGGTCCAGTTTACCACTCGTTCTGGAATGGACAGTACAAAATCTGACTTGCCAACAAGCACTGGAAAATAAATCGACATATGTCTGTCAATCGGTTCATAGTGAATGCAGAGATTCCTTGAATCGAAGAGGCTATAACTGCCACTGTAAAGAGGGTTTGAAGGGAATCCTTACCTAGAAGATGGCTGCGAAGGTATTGAGAACCCACTTCATAAGTTTCCAATATAGTGCCGTATAAATTCTAATTTCTTTCTTTTGTTTTTTCTGTTTTTCTTTTTGTATGACTCAATACCTTTTATTTTCAGATATTAATGAATGTGAAAGTTTTAATCCTTGTAATGGAATATGCATAAATCTGCTGGGAAATTATACGTGTTCTTGCCCAAAGGGGTACGAAGGTGACGGAAGAAAAGATGGTACAGGTTGTCGCAAGAATAAAGGCGCGGTGCAGTATGTCATTATAGGTACGATTTTCCTTCTTCGATTCGGATTGATGAGTTGCACATTGTAATCGTTGCAGTTTACGCTGATTAATTTTCGGAAAATAAGAAATTTAGTAAATCAAGTTCAAAAACAAGTAATTTACTCCAGTATTCATTAGTCAACTAACTTAAGTACGGAAATGCACGTGAATGACATTTTTTACCATAACTATTCTAGAATTTTACACTTTACTCCCATTATGTAATTTAGATATAAACACTTACCTCTTAAAGGCAAGGAATGAGGAACACTTAATTGATTGAATGAGGAAGAATGCCTTAAGATACTCAATCGATTACTTTCTTTTTTCCTTTTCTTTTTCTTTCCCTAGTTCTACGAGTGAATGAGGAAGACTCATTTATCAAAAAGGAAATTAAAAAATTTAAATAATCCTTATTTGTAATTTTTTTATTTCTAGTCGTTCAAATTCGAATATTTTATGATTTTATACCTTTTATCTTTTAACTTTCTACATTTGATACTTCCTCTTTTTTTTCCCTTCCTTGTTGATAAATAGGGAGAGAGCATGTCAATCGAATCTTGATCTTTGGTCTATAAAATATGATTTTATAAAATAATTCTCGTTAGACGATTATCTCTTCTGAAGAGTTAAACCCATGCAAGCTGCACGTTTACACGTTTAAAGGCAAGATCCCAACTCCATAAGCCACCCAAGAACAGTACTCACCCCCGCATCTCCAGTCTTTTACCTTTATTACTTATTTTGCCAAAGGAAGTCAGCGCGGCTGGCAAGAGGTTTGGCCCTCAACCCAAAAGGTTGAGGGTTCAAATCTCACCGGAGGCATCAAAGTCCCCCGGGGCATATGCGGGCTGGTGAAACAATTAGGGTTACTGTCGCTGCCAGCAGCAGGGTATGGGTTCGACTCCTGCTGGGAACCTGGGAGTTATATTTGGGAGAGGTATAGTGGAACAATCAGTTTAGAGCGGACTCTTTGTGCGCAGTAGTGTACATGGGCTTTGGGAATCTGGGAGCCAGTTCGTACACATCCCTCGATTTACATACTCCATAGCTTAGGGGCGTGGTTATGGGGTCCAGGAATAATTAGTCATAGCCTAGATACATGGATTATAAAAAAAAAAAAAAGAACAGAGCGTCATGCTTTATCAAGTGTACACGTGGCATGTCCTCCCTCATTTTGCTCCAAATTTCCATACTCAAATATTGTGCATGAGTATTCATGTGCTTTGAAACACTTTATAAAAGAAGATAGGTTTTGATTTGATTCACATTCTTATTTGTGATGCACGCCCAAGAATTATATAATTTTCTTAATTAGTTTAGATGCTAAATTGCAAATATTGCCACGTTACATTCTCTTTATACAGGAGTTACAACAAGTATGGGCATCTTACTTCTGGTAGCTGCTAGTTTCCTGTCATACAAATTGCTAATTAGAAGAAGGCAAAAAATGGAGAAAGAGAAATTTTTCAAGCGAAATGGTGGTCTTTTGTTGCAGAAACAACTACATGCTAATGACAGTGTAATCCCGAAAACTACAATTTTTACAACAGCAGATTTGGAGAAGGACACATACAACTTCAATGAAAATAGGATACTCGGAAGAGGAGGCCAAGGAACTGTCTATAAAGGAATGTTAACTGATGGAAGGATTACAGCAATAAAAAAATCGAAACAGGTTGATGGAAGTCAGCTCGAACAGTTCATCAATGAGATTGTGGTTCTTTCACAAGTTGTTCATAAGAATGTGGTGAGAATATTAGGTTGTTGCTTAGAGACAGAAATTCCTTTACTTGTTTACGAATTCATCCTGAACGGAACTCTTTACGACCTTATCCACAAGGAGAGCGACGAGTTCTTAACATGGAATATTCAACTTAGAATAGCGACGGAGGTCGCAGGAGCTTTAGCATATCTACATTCAGCAGTATCAGTTCCCATCTACCACAGAGACATCAAGTCAAGCAATATTCTATTGGATGAAAGATATATTGCTAAAGTTTCAGATTTTGGAACTTCCAAGTCCCTTGGAGATGACAAAACTCACATAACTACTCTGGTTAAAGGGACTTTTGGCTATTTGGATCCTGAATATTTCCAGTCGAGCCAATTTACTGAAAAAAGCGACGTTTACAGCTTTGGCGTTGTTCTTGTCGAGCTCTTAACAAGACAAAAGCCCATTTCTCAGCGTTCGAGTGGAGAAGACAGTAATCTGAGTTTAGCAACACGATTTTTGGTATCCATGGAACAGAATTGTCTCTCTACAATTCTTGATGCTCAAATTCTAGATGACAAGAACAAGGAGGAGATCGTTGCTGTAGCCAGGCTCGCAGAAAAATGCCTAAACTTGAACGGGAAGAAAAGGCCGACAATGAGAGAAGTAGCCATTGAGCTGGAAAGAATTAGAGTCTCAAAACCTAATCTGAGAATTGAAGAAAATTTTCGTAGTCTTGGACGGATTGATGAAGAACCAGAAGCAATTTCTGATGCCAATTTTATATGGACTACCGGAAGCAGCTGCCCTGTTCCAGATGATCACCCCTTGTTGTTCAATACAGTTTAATTGCAGCTACTATATACACTTCCATCTCATTTCTCCTGGCAGTGTAAGTGCAGCTATTTGTGTGTGTGTGTATATATGTGTTTATATATATCTATATATATGTCATAATATATATACGTTCAAGCTTTGAAGTTAGCTATTTATATTAATAAGAAGTCATTTGCAAGTTCAATTTCCCTCCTGTGTCAAACATTTTTCTAACCAGGTTAATAGTTCTCTCATTATACAGTTCAACGATGTACTTTTCTCAACTTTGTATACTTTGAGTTTCACCCTTTTTCTCCCAAACTAATTTGTTTACCTAGAGTTGATATTCCAACCCAACATTTGTTAACAAGATTCGTTTCAGTTGGTTTGTATTCAAATAATGTTCATGTATTTGAGTTTGTCTGAACATTCCATTATTTGCGATAACGTATCTGCCATCACATCGTTCCAAATCCAGAATTTCATGCTGGAACAAGATATTTTGAGATTGATTATCATTTCAGTCCAGAACTAGCTGTTTTTGGTGTTCTTCACATTCTGCACGTATTCTCTATTGATCAACTGGTTGATACGTTCACTAAAGCTTTGCCTCGTCATTGTTTTCAGTCTCTTGCTGCCAAGCTTCAACATTTTTAATCTGCCGTTTTGCTCGAGGGCGTAAAGGAGGTGATTAGCAGGTGTGTGATTGTAACATATGAAATTGTAGGACTTCATTGATCTCGTGATCAGGATTTGTATGCATCTTGATTGGTTCTTTTCATATCTATACATCTAACTAGGATTTCTGAGGTGATGTATATGCTTATCAAACAATGAATACGGAAGGCAGCACTATTGCAATTCCTCTCTTAATCCTTCTCCTTCTGCTATGTCTGCTCTATAGTTGCACGAACAATGATCTACATGAACAAGAGTTAAAAAGAGATTAATTTCATTACCGGTGATTCCTACATCATAATATAAGATGTAAATAGCTAGGGGATTATCTTTAAAAAAAAAATTAGAATTCCTTCTTTACCTTTTGGTTTAAAAAACTTGGATAATTCACTAAGAAAGAAAAAGATTTGAGAGAAGGAAGAAATGGAACACAGCTTAAGTAAGAGCTCCAGTAGAAGCCGTGAGAAAAGCACTGATCTAAACGGAGGTTCATTTGATTGTAGTGTTGCAGATTTCATTTGATCAAAATTTTTTTTATGTATTTCATTTTTTCTTTCTTCAAATCAGTTTTTAAATTCAGTTTAATATCGGTGCCAATGTGATTCCAAACTTGGTTACTATATTTGGTTTAAAAAATTTGGTTCTCGAGTTAATTTTGAAACCAACTATATTTGGTTTCAAAATTGATTTCAATTCGGCTTCAAAATTGAAATCAATTTTGTGCGGTTTCAAATCCTTATTTTGAAACCGATTTGTTAGTTTCAAATTTGTTTTTTACTTGTAGTGAGTAAAACATGGTCAAGTTTTATGATTTTTCATCACTAGCTCATTGGTTTGCTCAGGCACAGGAAGGCAATAAATCAACTCAATATATTTTTTAAAACTCTTCTCTCGATATTGTTGTTGCAAGAGAATATTTGAGGTACGAAAAGTAGATAATATCTAACATATCAGAATCAATGATATTCTCTGCGCATAATTTCAACCAAGGGATAATTTTAAACATTGTAGAGTTATATTCACTTTCGCATTTAAAATCATATAGTCGTAAGCGCATCTAATTGTACCGTATTTTTAGTATAATGACCATCTTTTTGTAGCAAATCTTTCGTTTAGATCATTCCACAAAACAAATGGATCTCTCACGGCAAGATGATGGCTAAGAAAGATCATGACTTTTGCTTGATTTTGTGATGATGACGCATTATTTTCTACAATGGTGTATGTTAGATCCATTGCATCTAGATAAATTTGAGCATTTAGTATCCATGATAAATAATTTTTTTAGAAATATCAAGAGTAAAAAATTAGAGTTTTGTAATGTTTGTCATGGAAATTCCAAGATAGAAAAATTCTTCTTTTTATTGTCTTGAATATACTTTAAAACTCTGGTAGCAGATACTCGTGCTATAACGTGTTATAAAAATTCAGTTGTAATAAATATACAAATAACTATAAAATAACAATGAAGAAAACTTTGAACTATAGCAAAATAAAAAAAGAGAGAATATAAGAAATGTAAAATTAAAATTTTATTGAGAGTTTTTCACAATATAATCACCCTAATACAAGCTACTTTATATGATCATATTTATAAAATTGGAAGTGACATTTCCTACCATAGGTCATTAGAATGTTCCTCTATAACTTATAAAATTTACCTCGCATGATTTTTCATGTTCTCTAAGATAATAAAGATAGTGGTCTATTAAGGATGTATATTACAACATTAGTTGTAACATCATAACTTAGATGAATTATTTTTTAGAATAATGGGCGTCCATGAAAAAAGATTAATTAAATTAATATTCTATCTCTCCTTTTGTTTACAATTAAATCTTTATTTTATATAGGAAAGTAGAAAGTCTTTTTTTTTTTTTGACGGGTTAGGAAAAAGCGAAAATCTAATTCTACTATATATAGGGTGTATTTAGTAATTGAATTTGCAACTGAAATTTAAGACTAAAATAAAGCTTTCAATCTTTTAACACGCTTTCTTGTGCTTTGTCTACTACACAATTTAAATTGCACCTCAACAAATTATAAAATTAGCCCAAGCTCAGTTTCTAGTACTTTCAATCTTTTTAACACACTTTGTTAGTCCAATGATGTTGCTATGAAAAAAACAATAAGATAACTATAACCAGATTAAGAAAACTAGAAACTGAACTACCATACACAAAAAAATCACAATAATACGTAAACCATTAATCACTAAAAAAAAGAAGAAAAAAGAAGAAGAAGCATTTCAATTGCTTTGAAAGAATCGCCCTCTATAGCAATTTGCTCCCTATCTTCCTGGTAATAGAGAGCCGTTAAATGACTCCTAGAGCCTCGCCATAATCAACTCAATGAAAGCCTACTCCGGAACAACCCGAGCTATTCATGGAATGCCAAAAAAAAAATACGGACAATAATCCCAATACCAAGCTCAGTGTTATCAATACTTAGAGGGGAAAGTTTTCTCATGGTGGCACTATTGATTTGGCTCATTTTTCCACCATACCACATGGATACTAAAGTAAAATGGGAGGCTTTCGTACAACTATAAAATGAAGCCTCCTCCCCTTTTATACAACATCCTAAAATATAGTCTTGATTACTTCTTTAGGCTATTATTTTTCTCTTATATCTTCTCACAAAATAATATTGGTGGTGTTCGAGAGTAAGCAATATTAACTGAACTTTGTTAATTTTTTGTTTTTCTTTTATTTATTTTAATAGCTATTATTGGGTATTATACTTTTAATTATCTAGAAAAATTTTGTCTAAGGAGATTAGTATTTAAATGGTCCGCCTGTGACCCTCCAATCTTTCTTGAAATTTTTATTCGGATAATTTTTTGTTGAATACTTAACCTACTTTGTTTTTTTGATTTACTTCCGCAACAATTGGTATTAGAGCCAAAGGTTTTTTGAGTATGCTTTGTGATTGTAGCATAGAATAATCTTCCACATCAAAAAGAAAAACTCTCTTGGTTTATTGGCATTTTGCATTTGTTGGCTATTAAATTTTTTGGAGCAGAAATGGCAGAACCATCAAAGGCGATATCATCCACTTCCTTAATTTTCACTACAAGAAAATATGTGATTAATGATGGTAATTAGCGACGGCAAAAATTCGTTGCAAATTTGTGACGGTTTAGCGAGGAAAAACATAAATTTGACCAAAAAATCAATCCGGAGTAGCGACGGATTGATCATTTTATTTTAAAAATAAATTTTTTAATTCTAAATTTTATGTCTCGCTAATCCGTCACAAATTTGCGACGGATTAGTGAGGGATTACTAGTAAAAATAAAATTTTTTAATTCTAAATATCTCCCTCGCTGATCCCCCTCTAATTAGCGAGGGATTAGAGAGAGAATATAGCGATGGATTATCGAAATAATTATATTCAAAATTTATTTCCTCCGTCGCAAATCCTTCGCTAATTAGCAAGGGATTTGCGTCGGAATAATTGAATTTTTTGTTGTTAATTTTTAGTTGCAATTATATAATTCTAATTCTATCGTAAATCACACACTAATTAGAGAGGGATTAGCGACAAAGTAATTAAAATAGTTTTACAATTATCGAATCCATATTTCATCATTTAGCTAGGGATTAGCTATGGAATTATTAAATTTTAATCGAAATATTAGTGATGAAATTATTAAATTTTTAATATTTTCCTATTTTAATTTTTTCTATATATTATTTTATGTCCATGTATCACAAATTATTATTCTAATTAAATATACATTGTATTAGTGATATCATACATATATAATACATAAAATTATATATGTATGTATAATATATATTATTTATATATCAGGAGAAAATATATTGTATCACATTAAGATATATTAGTGCAATGTAACATATTATAATTTTTTTTATAGCATTCATTGTTCTTTGCTTTCTAATGGTAACATAAATTATTTAGAATAGATGCTTATATTACATGGTTTAATTTTATAAATTATTAATAATTCTTTCTAGATTATTCTCGTTAATTCTTAGCAAGATTGAGGGATGTATTAGCTGTGGAATAAAAATTCAATTGCATTAAAATAAAACTTATAGTAGCATTTATATGTATTTTTAATTTACGCCGCTAATCCCTCGCATTTATATGTAGCATTTATAAAAGCATGGAAAAGGAAGGAGAATGAAAGAATGTGGGTTGAGGAGTATAAAATTCAGTGAAGAAAGATGAGAAAGTGAAGGATGAAACCAGTTGGGGAATTTCTAAAGTTCTTAGATAAAAGGGGTGAGTTTGAGATAGAAAGCAAATTATAAATTTTATAAAATTGTACATTTACTTCAAATTGCCCCCAATTAAAAATTGAAAAAAACAATGGTGCCTTAGTTGACAATTGCCCCAAACTTAGGTGCCTGTTTTGGAATTAACCTTGTTTTTCCTGTTTGACCTTTCCTATTATTATGAGGGTTCAATTCTACCTCCTCCCGCTCTCTCGACTTTCCTCCGCCTCCTCTCCACTCTCCCCTCACCGCAATTGCTCTCGTTTTTCTTCTCTTGTTCTTGCTTCTTATTCCTTCTCTCAGCCCATCGCTGCTCTCAGATTTGAACACAACTAGTCCTCTTTTCGTTGGTATGCAATTTTTCCTCTGATCCAGTCAGGTAAACTTCGAGCTTATTCATATATTCTCTGAGTTTATCCGAAGCATCTTTGGTGCCGATCTTGAGTTGACCGCAGATTGCACTGGTGTTTGAAGTCAGGTACTTGGAGATGTCATTAGGGTTTCATTTGATTTTCCCCACATTTTCTCTAATTTTTCCCTTTTTCCTGAAGGCCTACAAGATCCTTGTTTTAGCTCGCATTCGATTGTTTAGTTTTAATTGTGCGTGTGTGCATAGAACAAGGCCTCAAAATTTGATTTTGTACGTTTTCTTACGTTTCAATTCCGTTGGTGGGGTGGAAAGCGAAATCTTGCGCTGCAGCTTTCCCTGTTTAGATTAATAGCTGAGTTATATATCTCATGGATAGAAGTTGCTACCCATTTGACATGTGTGTCTCCTGGATGAAAAGAGCTGCTTGGGTAATCGGTGGTAAAGATTTCGTTTTTTTACTTGTAAAAAATTAGAATTGAGACTAATTCAGATAGTGCTCAAAGTTATATTTTTGTTTGTTTAGATAAACACTTGAGTTCAAAGATAACCTTGAAGACTACCCATTTTAAACAGTTAAACTTGAACTATGTATGGATGAATTATGAAGTTGATGTATTGGCATATGAGACTTGTGAGGTAAAAATTAATATTTTTTTTAGTACAAAAATTAGTATATTTAGGTTCATTGCATTGACTATCAGGGGAAAGAGAAGCTCTACCCTTTTTTTTGGAGTTTAAAACTGACACACTTAAAGTTCACATTACGGATCTGTTTTGAGGGTATAAAACTTCAAATTTGTTTAAAAAATGTGGTGCTTTCCTAAGTGGATAACAACATGAGAGATTAATTTTACCATTGAAAGGGTAAACTTAGGGAAAACAGATAACCAATATCTCTAATTCTTTCCTACCTTTGCCATTAGATTGTTTCACCTAGAAGTTAAATGTCTTTACAGGCCATTATCAGATGACTTCCCACAGAGGTAAAGAAACTGAATTTCGATGTTATTTCTAAGTCTCTTTGCAAGAATTTAGCTGACAATGCTTAGCACAACCACACATGAAAATTATTTATGTAATCAAAGAAGCCCACTCAAATGAACAGGCTGATGATTGACAGATTTCTAAGTCTCTTTGTAAGAAGGTATTTGATTTTGTCTAGCACAAAAGCGAAGGATATAGTCAAAAAAGAAGCATTTACGGTAGTGGTACTGCCTGAATATAAAATTTATATTTTTGAGATAGTTTGAATTTCTTTATCTTGTTGAAATATGTTTCTAGTGCTGTAATCTTCATGTCATAAATAGCTGGAGGTAGATTCCTAAATCATGTCTCTGCAAATAATTTAGAAGTTGATTCCCTTTTATAGACGATATACTACTCTACCCCCCACCAAGAACTTGAAATACAAGTGGCAGTTTATCAACTTTTGTGGTCATAATTTTGTCTTTATTTGAGAAAATATCCTTGTTTGCTGGTATAAAGCAATTTTCCTTATCTGTTGGCTAGGTCACATTAGAAAGACTATCGCTATCCTACTTTTACTGACCCCTCTTTCATGTCAGTGATAATTAGGGTATCCACTCCACCTTGTTAATATAGTATTATAGTGCTCTCTCTCTCTCTCTCTCCCCCCGTGAATCACAATGCACTTTGAAGCTGAACAGATGTAATATGCTCAGTGGTGGCTGGCAGTTGGTTTGTCTTGCATCCAGTCTTTGAACTGGCTTTCTGCTTTCTCATTATGTATTGGGCATCTTACTTCATTCTACTATTATTACTCTAGTTCTGGTTGGTGACTGCCTGTTTTATAACGTGTTTGCTGGAGATGTTATGCTGTAATGCTTTTTCAGTTTAAATTTGCTTTTTTTAATGGAAAATGGTGCTATTTTCTTATGCTTACCTTTATCTGGTTACAAGTTCAAGCATTTCCCTTTCTGGTTAAAATATTTGTTTCAATCTTTGCTTTGGCATTCCTTTCAGGGATAGCTGATTGCCCATTTTTGAAGTTTCAAGTGAAATTTAGATAATTTTAAGGTATGTCTTTTGACTTCTCCTTCTTGTCAACCTTCTTCACATGCTTTCAAGTGGCTAGCAGGATTTATTTTAAAATTTAGCAAACTGCAACATGATAGGTGTTAATGACTTCTTGCTTCTTGTAGTATGTTAGCTTTAGATTTTGAGTCGTTTGCATTCTTAACCCTTGCTATTTGATTCAGTTGGGAAAAATGTTGGAGCATAAGTGTAATGCCAATGCGAATCCTACAATTAGCAAGTGTACTGGCCTACCACGTAAGAGGTTTTATCGTGCTAGGGCTCATAGCAATCCGCTAAGTGATTCTCATTTCCCTATTCCAATTGCTCCATCTGAAGTAGACTATACCCTTCACTATCCCCAAATTTTTCCAGCATCTAGTGAAGTTCAAGATTCAAGAAGGATAGAATTTGCCGACATAGGCTGTGGTTTTGGAGGACTCTTAATTAGCCTTTCAACACTATTTCCTGAAACCCTTATGATTGGCATGGAACTGAGGGACAAGGTCACAGAGTATGTGAAGGAAAGGATTTTGGCACTTAGAACAACTAACCCTGGTCAATACCAGAATATTTCAGTCGTTCGGACTAATTCTATGAAGTACATCCCAAATTACTTCCAGAAAGGACAGCTTAAGAAGATGTTCTTTCTCTTCCCAGACCCTCACTTTAAAGAGAAAAATCATCGTCGTCGTGTCATTAGCATACACTTGCTAGATGAGTATGCCTATGTTCTTGCAGTTGGGGGGATTATATATACAATCACAGATGTGGAGGAATTGGGGGAGTGGATGAAATCTTGTTTGGAAAGGCACCCATTGTTTGAAGCTCTTTCTGAAGAAGAACTTCAAAATGACCCAGTTGTAAAGCTCTTGAGTGCTGCAACTGAAGAAGGTCAGAAAGTTGCTCGAAATGGTGGTCAGACATATCAAGCAGTTTATAGGCGAATCTCTGGTCATCCACAATGAACAGTTATCTGAAGCAGGGTGATACTCTTGCATCTTCCTCTCTCTTGCTACTTAGTCACATTTTTGGATTCCCTAGTTGCATTAGCGTAAATTATATTCTTGTACTGATAGTATAAGTGAAATTGTGTTGTCAATTAGGAACAATTGAATTTTTTGTCCTTTCATCTACCGGATTTTGCTCTCTAGTACTCAGTGTCATTATTAGTTCATTTCTGTTTCAGATAATGAATGTCCCCACTTTTCTGTTGTGGAATCAAAACTTGTGTAATTCATGAGAGCTGTTTATTAAAGGAATTAGATAGAAAAACATGCATCTTCTAATTGCTAATTCACCATACAAGCAGAGGTGTAGAGGAGGCTGGCATATTTATTTGCTGAACTTGTTACCTGGATGTTTACTCGTGCATTGTGTTTAACTGAAGGGATCTTTTACTTTTTACTAAATTACTGCTCTTTTCAAGAAAAAGGGGACTGCAGTCAAAAATCCCGTGCACCTGACTGTAATGCACTCAGCACATTAGTGGAAACAAGTCCTTCTCCTTCCTCTCATGGCATAGCACGGAGGAACATTTGCACAAGTGCTCACATTTCACTTTGCATAGGAAAGAAATTTGAAAAATAGCTCTTCTTCCCTCATTTAAAGGAAGCACATGATCTGTTTCTGGATGGGAACGATTTCTTCTTTTTCCTTTACCTTTTTACGTGGTCAAGCCTCAGTAAGAACTAGCGGAAAATAATTTGGAAAAGTAAAAGAAAGAAAAAAAGACATAATTAGATGTTAAATGTTAGGTAACTTGTGGACCCTTGCTTTTGGACGGTTGGTTTATGGGTTGTGGTTTCTGGTTTGAGGCTAAGAGTTGACTGAAGTGAACCAATTTTCGAAAGAGTCTTTAATTTTTTTTGAAAAAAATTGCCAATGGAAACTCCGGTGGAATAGCAGAACGTTATCCGTCAAACTTAAGAGGAACTCTGGAAGACTTCTTTGTCTTATAATTTCTTTTTGTGCTTTAGAATAGTCTGGAAGAATTGTAACGTATCTGTTTTCGGTTGAAACTTTTCTTAAATCGGAGCAAAATAAGGCTTTTTTTTAATTGTGGTTTAAAAGTTTATAAGTTTTTAAATTAAAATAAAAAGCAAAAAAAACAATAGAAACAATAAATTGTTTTTGGCTTAAAAGAGTTGAAAGCTAATTATTTTAAACCATTGATAACAAATTTTTAATAGTCATTCAACTTCTAAGCATTCCACGATTGGTTAATATATTGTCGGGACTGTGTGAAAGAACTCTGCTACAGTTGAAACTAATATTAGCCAATTCGTTTAAGATTGCATAATTTTATGGTTTAGAATCTTCTATCTTATCTTATGTTCCCATTTTCTGTTTCATTCATAAAATACTATTAGTTGTAGTTAAATAATAATAGGACAAAGGATTGGACAGAGAGTGAGATGAAAGATCCAAACTCCTGTAGTATGTATATCATTTAAACACATAATATAGTAGTGAATAAAGAAAAAAGGTGGAATAGAAATTGAAAATGAATAGTAATGAAATGGAATGTAGGGAGGAAAATGAGACCAAGCGATGACAATGAATGGAACTATGTTTTCTGGGAAGGGGTTGCAACCGTCTGGTTTTGGGGAAATAATAAGGGCCTACTATTAATTTGACTACATAAAGTTTAAAAATATATATTTTTCACTATTTGTTTTTTAGCTTCTTCAAATTCTCTCAAACTTTATAATAACTAAAAGTTAGATATATGAAAAATTACTTTGAATTTGTGCGAAAGAAGGTTAGAATCTGAGTAGAACTCATGTAGGATTCCACCCTATCGTGAGTTCCACCATGTCAGGCAAAATAAGTTCCGCCTGACATGGCGGAACTTCATGAATAAATGAAAAAATAAAGGAAAAAAGTATATGTTAATGATTTTTCGAGCTTTTTGCCTTAAAATCCAGTGAGTTCGACGTAGATTTACTACTCATTGCTTTGCATTCACTAATTTGATGCATTGTTCCTTAAATTTTGAGTTTACAGTTAGAGAGAGGGAGAGAGAGGACAAGAAAAATGATACTTTTTTACTGTATATAATAAACGTGAATAACAAGGTGCTGTGAAAGGAGAGAAACTGTGATAGAAATGTACTGTGAAGAGAAAAGTTGTTTGATTCAATATCATTTCTATTATTTTCTTTTTCTTTTTTTTGGTAAATAGGAGCATTTTTATTGTCTGTTCTACCGTTACTCTTGCTTCCTAGTTGAATTGATAAAGATCTCATACTCTATCAAAAAAGAATGGTTATCTCATACCTATCAAAAAAGAATGGTTAAGTCCAAAAAACCCTCAGAAGCTTGGGAGTTTATCTATGAAGGATACGAACCTTTTTTTTTTTTTGAACAAAAAGCTCATTAAATTTGGGGAAGTTTGCAATTGAGGACATGAGTTTTTTGGTGACTAAAGTATTTTATTTGTGGCTCTCTATTGTTTTGTGAGAGCACTGCATACAAGAATAGTTATTGTCTAATGATGAAAAAACATTTGGAATGAGGCTAGAAATAGAGTAAACTGAAAGGGATGATAGAGAGAAAGAAGAAGAGAAAAATAGAGATATATGATAGGAAAATGTAAAAGATGATGGTAGAAATATTTATTCTTTAAAGGGTTTGTCATTATTAGTTGGAAGTATAGAAAGAATAAAATGAAAATGAAAGTAAAGATATTGAATGAAATTTGGGGAAAGATAAAAAATTATATTCTCATCTAACAAAAATGTTCTACTAAAAGAATCTATTTACAAAAAAAAAAAAAAGGTAAAAAAGTGTAGTGTTTACGAATTTTTCCCTACCATTTTCAAGAAAACCAAAATGGTACAAGGCTTGAAATGGCAGGATATCTATGTTATTGTTTGGTCATTTCTTGCTGGAGCAAATATAATGATATCATATTCTTCTTGAATGCTATATTTTGATCACATTGATAACTATTATTTGCGTGAAATAATGAATAGTAAAGTCCCCAAATTTATTCCTATCCCTTTGAAATGGAAACAATCTCTCAATTACACTTCACATTCAACCACAAACAGCGGAATTTACTTAAATTATTGAAAAATTAAATAAACTTAAATGGAATCCGTTATGGTAAACCCCAAATGGCCGGTGAAATCCTTATTTCTGTATTTGTCAATGTTCATTGTCGTTGATAGTTACTTCACCTTTGTAACTGCTATGGTTTAAAATCTCAAGGACTAAAAAAGTTTTCACAGTAAATTTCTAAACCCTTCACCCCTTCCGCAGAAAAAATTTCCCATAATTAAAAAGCTAAAACAAGGGCCTGTGAGGCCTTATCTTAGAGACAAATACATAGATTTTCCAATCAAAATTTGGGGGGTTTGACATCTGCATAATGCAAGATTTATTCTCCTTTTTATATGACTTATTTTCTTTCTTATTAAGGCTTGTGTTTAAAATATTATTATTTCCTAATTTCCAGTGTTTTGTTGTCTTTTTTTGGCTCTTTTCACAAACTTTATTACCAACTAGCAAAATCATGGAAAATAAATACCAGAATTCATTTAATTTCCCTTATTACAAATCAATTCAGCTACATTTATTTCTATAATGGAGAAAAGTAAAAAAGTCAAATTTCGCCATTATTAAACCTTCTCTTCTCCAGCTATATAAACACACCTTTGTTAGCATGTCCAAACCATATTAACACCTCCTCTCTTTTCTTCTTCCAAAATGGCTTCTCAACCTTCTGCTCCAAAGATTTTCAATCTCATCTCCATCGTTACATTGATCGTGTTCGTGAACTTTTCATGCAATATTGAAAGCTCGCCGGATTAGAGAATTGGAGGAAGGAACGAGAAATAATTTTCCTTTCCCACCTATTGCTTTCCCTCCTTTGCCTCACTTCCCAATCCCGGGAATCCCACAGTTCCCCTTCCCACCTGGTGGTATACCTCAGATTCCCGGACTTCCTCCTCTTCCTTCATTGCCGATTCCTTTCCTTCCACCATTGCCATTCCCATTCCCCAGTCCTCCCACCGTTAAACCTCCGGTTGCTGCTCCGGTGCAAGCAACTTCTGATAGAGTTGATGATCAAGTTGTGGGATGAGTTCAAATATATGCTATTAGTTTCGTTTGCAAAAATGTTTATGTGGTAGTTTAGTAGTGTGGTTCTGGTTTTGTATTCAAGTGCTATGTATTTGGTTTGAAATCAAGAAATTTAGCAATGGATCCCCTCTGTTGTTTGATTAAAAGTTCATGTTGTTGTTGACAAATGATGCCTGTGAATTCAATGCATCAAGGAGCCATAAACGTTTAACTTTTTGCTTTTGTCGTTTGTTTTTGATGAAATGAAACGGTTTGTTTGTTCTTTTCTTCATCTTTTTGCAATTGTAACAATCACTATTTTAAAAGCAATTGTGATTCAAAACTAATAAGAATAAGTACACAGTCAAAAAAATATTGACGCGTATCAATTTATGAGCAATCTATGAGATTTCATACAATAATAGAGGTAGCGTAGCCTGCAATTAGTCCATTAGTTGGAAAGAGAGATGACCTCTTACTACTTAACAAGAGTTTAATTTCATTCCCATCTATTTACCTCAAGTACACAAGAAAGAATAAAAACACAATTGTATAACAATATCTACTTTGAAAGTCAACTAGCAAAGATCATATGAGTTGGAAAAGTTATATCAATCCTCTGCTTGTAACAACTTTTCCTTTTCATACTTTATTTCCAATTTATGGTCATGGTTATGGTCAATTTTTCCAAAGTGATAGTTTAATATTGTTTTTAAATTGAGTTGCGCAATATAAATTTTTTATTTTGAGTCGCACTTATTCTCTTACAAACAATTCACTTTTACGAAACTCAATACAAAAAATTTTAAATTCAAACTCTATCCAAAAACACCCTAAATCTTTTACAGCTTTGGCCTTTTGGGTAACTTTATTTGATGAAAATCTTGAAAGGCTTAATTTTTCATAACCATAGTATTTGTTAGTGACACTAATTAGGAGTTTGTTGGGGAAGTTTTTGCACAGTTCATATGGATGATTGAGGGTGAGATTGGATAGTGTTTTGTTTTGAGATTTTCTGTCTTGGGTTTCGGGAGAGAGAATTTTGTGTGAGAAAAAAAAGTATGACCCAGGTGAGAAATCTACATTGGGTTCCGTAGCGAAATCCAATCCAAATACACCCTGAGTCATTGATATCGTTTTTAAGTCATTGATAAAACAAAACGGCTTAAACGTCCAATGTTTTTTTTTTTTTGGCTAAGGAAACGTCCAATGTTTTCAAATATATGAATTGCTTTGGCATTTGATAAAATAAATAGTAATTTCTTTCGTCTTTTTTTTTAGCATAAGAAGTGCCACATGAAAATTACATGATCATCAACTATAGCACAAGTTACAAGCCTAAGAAAAAAAAGTTTTAACAAAGAGAAAAGAAAATGAGCCCCATAAAAAGAGGATAACTTTTGCACTATATAAGAATCAAACTCTCAATCATCAATTAAAAAGTCTCACCACTTATTCCTAAGATAAGACTTGACGGGCTCTTTTGCCTTTGATATACAAAATAATATCCACCAAATCTATAAATAGCTTTGTCCATCAATAGAAATGGAATGCAAGATAATCTCTTGTAAATGAAGCAGTTAATACATCATATTGGCTAAACACATTAACAAAAATTACTAATGCAATATAATTATACTTTATTTTGAACTCTTCCATTTTCTCCCATGTTCTCCCCAAAAAAACTCTAAACTATACCTAAGTTCAACAAAATTGCATATTTTATAATTAATACGATCGTGCTAAATATATTAAATTATGAATGTCAACTTGTTATTTTACTTTTTTCACTTGAAAAATACTTTGAAATTGACCAAAATGAACCAATTGTTTATGAAAAGGCAGTATTAGTTGCAAATTCGCACGAACGGTGCCATCACTAGGCCTAACAATAGGACTATGCGAACAGCCTATATAAAGTCGGGCTAAGGGGCTACTAATGTTGAGTTTTTTTTTTTTAGCTGAATAAATAATCACTGATGAGAAGAACTACTCAAACTACAAAAAGTAGATCAACAATTCAACATTGTTGTATTAATACTGTAATAGTTGACCAACATGATGAAACAAAAGTTTTATCCACCAAATATACGCTTAGAAGAGTTATGCTCTCAAAACAATTTAAAATCAAAATTTGCCAACTTCTTCATATACTTCATGCCTACTTGCTCATTTCCTTTTTTACATATAGTTTTGAAAATAAGAGAATTCAAATATGTCGTATTCAAAGGAAAGGTTGAGGAAGTAAAGAAATTATCTAATTTTTAAACAAAATTACCTTCTTCCATTCTTTTTCAAAACTTCAAATTTGGCTACTTAATTATCTTCAAGGTTTTGAGCCCTTCCTAAGCTTAAATCTCCAAATCACTAAGATAAAAATATATTAATAATCCCCATTTGAAAGATAAGATATATTTGGTTTTAAGGAGAGTTAGAATTCTCTAGTTAGATAATAAATGCATGTTCACATGCTAAAATTGCATTACGCTAAATCTGTTTTATTGAATAACGATCCATCAAAAAAAGAATGATGATCTCATTCTCCTCAAAAGTCTATCAATGGGACAATTTGAAACACAAGCTTGCGATTCCAGTATTCCTAACTTTTGTTTTATTGAAAAGAAAAAAATAAATAATATGAGAACTTGAGTTTCATATATAGTAAACATAAGAAACTTGTAATTGTACCAATGCAAAAATAAAAGATAGAGATGTTCCCTTAAATAATAATACAATAGTAGCATAAAATAAGAACATCAAAAAGTCAAATAAACAAATTATAGAGTTTTAAGAATAAAAACTAACCAGAAAATTCTTCTTCGTAATCTATTTCTTTTAGAGAACTTCTAATCCAATCTTGGGTATAAATTAATACTTCAACCGTAGAATATGTGTGAGGAGATATTAGATAATTAAATGAAAACCATTCTTATATCATATAAGTATTAAGTATTTAGTATTTTTTTTCTCTTTTTAAATTTAAGTTGGGAAGTGAAAAATATATATTTTTTGAAATTAATTAAAGATATTAATTATGAAAGTTTATATATATAATATGTTATTTTATGGAAACAAATATTTACTTTGAAATATTACAAATTACAAGTGTGAAAATTAATTTAAAAAACATCACATGTTTGTTTAATTTCTAATTAGATGATGATCTCCCTATTGGTGGACCATGCTAAGGTCTTCTCAAACAATTTTCATGTGATTTATGTTTATTGAGTTAGTAAAAATAATAATATTTCTATGCATCTATTGCATTACTATACAATGTTGATTTCTTTTTCCTATTTTTCTGAATTACTCAACATTGTTTTCCTTCCAAGAGCTAAAGTCAATAAAATTGTTAGGTTACTCTTTACCATAGGTCCAAAGCATCGTAATATCTTCAGTTGTGCTATTATAAGATCCCTTTTAGAGCAACTAAAAAGGTAAATAAGGTTAAGTTTAGAAAGATGACAACAAATACTTTCATGATTTTTTTTGAAATGACAAACATTTTGAAGCAATTTTCTCTCTTAAAGAGACTATTTTTTAAGAACCAAGTGTACAAGTAATATGCATATCTTTCTCTTTCTTTGTTTTTGTGCCTTAAGATCCACAAGTAAGTAGTCACAAATAGACCATGTGATTGAATAGTATGTAGATTGGTTATTCAAAGTTACTAAGAATTAAAACTATTAAGTTATATTAATTTTATAAAAAATTTTAATCTATAAAGTTATAATGATATAATATTATACATAAACTATTATTATGATATTAATAAATTATAATATATAATTATAAATTATTATTTTTATTATTATTATTATTATTATTATACATATACACTTGAGTTGGGCTTATTGGTATTTGGCGAATGCATATTGATTTTCTTTTCAAACCCAAAACTTTCAATTTGAGCTACACTTATTCTCTCACAAATAATTCACTTTTATAATTTTTAAGATAAAAAATTTTAAACTAAAATCCAATCTAAATATATAATTTCATAAAACTAAATTATTGATAATGAAAATAATGTCCAAGTAGACTACGAACGAAATTTAGAAGCATTCTACTAAACAAATAAAAACCCATCATAGTGGTAGAATAACAAAAATTATAAGTTAATGTAGTAGCAATAACACAACCGCTCTGTTCTCTCTCCTCTCTGCTATGTCTCTGCGTCTGCATCTGATATTTGCAATCTAGTTGTATCAAAGCTCTCGCACCTGCCAGAGCTCCGATCCTAGCTAGAGTCTATCTCTGTATGGTGCTCTTTCTTCTCTCCCCTTTCTCAGCTACTCTCTGCTCCTCTTTGCTCTTCCTTGCTATCCGACATCTCTCTGCCCGGAACCCACTTTCTCTCCACCTTTTCTCTACATTCTATTTTCTTCTCCAGCCAAATCCAGTACTAGCCTTGTCTAGAGACCGGATCTATGTCTCTGTCTCTCTTCTCTGGCCCCTGGGATTGATCGGTGACTGGAACTTTACTGTTCTTATGTTTTTGATGCTATTGTTGGTCGGTCTCTTCTTCTCCAGCCAGATCTAGCCACCGGTCTTGGCTAGTTTTATGGCCTTTTACTTCTTGTTCCTTTGGTTCACTCCTACATCATATTTTGATGACAAATCAAGTTAGATTTTTTTCTACACAACTTTCATCAAGATCTAAGTTGCACAGATGAGTTATTTCGCAGACAATTTTTGTCGTCTTGTTTTTCTATTTTGGAGGAATTTATTTATCCAAATTTAATCTGAGTCTTCTTTTAATATTTTATCTCTTTCCTAAATAATTTTTAAACTGTTAATTCGTTCATAATTTTTAAAACTGTTGTATTTTACGGTAGATATAGATACTGAACTTTTTTTATTCGGATATTTCAAGAATGACGATGCAGTTGAAGCGCAGAAGATTGAAGTATATTTATATATTTTTTTATTAGTATTAGTAATTTTGTACTTTTATCACTTTGGGCATCTATGGTGTAGGATATTTTCTGTTATCGTAATTTTCAAATTATTATGTAATTTTTATTATTCTTTGTATTGAATTATTCTTTTTTTTAGTTTTCTTTCTATGATGTATTAAAGCAAAAATTTGATGACTCTTTAGTTATAATGGTCTACTATCATTTTTACTAATTAATGAATACTTTATTATCTACAAAAAGAAAACCATCATAAATGGACCATCAAAAGTTGGGCTTCCAAATATTTTGTTAAAAACGACTCAATCCTGTCCAAAATCGCCTCTGGCCCGATTCCGAAGCTTGATTAATGAGTCGTACCTCAAATCATACAACCTTTTTTGTTCACAATTAAATATTAAATCTTGATATATATAAAATTTAAGAAGAATTTTTTATTTATTTAATTTATTAATTTTTTATTAATTAAAGAGTTTAATAATTAAATTCATATTAATAAATTTTTAAATATTTTAAGTAAATAGATGTAAAACAATCAGTAATGACTTATATATTAATAAAGGTTATTCTTTTAAGATTAAAAAATTAATAGTATGAATTTAAATAAAATATATCATTATTTTTTAAAAATAGATATTTTATTTTTATTAATAATAAATATTTAATTATAGATATTATAAAAAAGAAATATTAAAGTTTAAATATAAACTGAGTATATAAATTTTAAAATTAAGAATATATTTAAATTGAATTTTTAATTTAAAAGAAATTTATTTTGTTTTAAATTATAATTTTTATAAATAACTTATTTTTATAATTTTTAAAACAATTTATTTCAAAATAAAACACAAGAGAATATGATAAACGTGACTTGAGAAAGAGACAAATCTTATTTTTACTTGCAAATGGCGGTGGCAGGTAAAGCTGAAATTTTGCTCTGCCCAGCAGAATTTCTTCTACCTTTCCTCTTTCACGCTTCCCAGAAACCTTAACCCACCCCTTCTCCGTCGCCCACCCACCCGGTCCGCCTAGCCCGCTTGTTCTTCTTGCTGAAGTCCAAGATCTGAAAGCCACTTCATCCCAAGAAAGGCAGCAAATTTGCACAGATTCTATCAATTTGGAGTCAAGAATCCTCAATTAGCATGGATCTGCCCCCGGAAGAGCTGCAGTTCTTGACAATACCCCACATCCTTAAGGAATCAATCTCCATCCCAAAGCAGTCCCCAAAGACTTTTTACCTCATAACTCTCACCTTCATCTTCCCACTTTCATTTGCAATCTTGGCTCACTCACTCTTCACACACCCCATCATCAGCCAGCTCCAAGCTAATCCAGGAGGGCCACATGCCTCCCAGTGGTCAAAGCTGCTGACTTTCCAGTTCTGCTATCTAATTTTCCTATTTGCTTTCTCACTTCTTTGCACTGCTGCCGTTGTTTTTACTGTGGCCTCGCTCTACACCTCCAAGCCTGTCTCTTTTGCTTCCACGATATCAGCTATCCCTTCTGTTTTCAAGAGGCTCTTCATCACTTACTTATGGGTTTCCCTCACCATGGTGATATATAATCTGATCTTTATTGGTTTCCTTGTGCTTCTGATCATAGCTATGGATACCCAGAATGTGCTTTTGTTTCTGTTTTCTTTGGTGGTTGTATTTGTGTTGTTTTTGGTGGTTCATGTGTATATAAGTGCATTATGGCATTTGGCTAGTGTGGTGTCTGTTCTTGAGCCTGTGTACGGCTTTGCAGCTATGAAGAAGAGCTATGAGTTGTTGAAGGGCCGCAGCCAGATGGCTTTCGGACTTGTTTTCGCGTATTTGGCAATTTGTGGAGTGATTAATGGGTTATTTGGATCAATTGTGGTTCACGGTGGGCACGGTAGCAGTGTGCTAACGAGGATTATTGTCGGTGGCTTTTTGGTTGGGGTGCTGGTGATTGTGAATCTTGTGGGGCTGTTGGTCCAAAGTGTATTTTACTATGTATGCAAAAGCTACCATCGCCAAGGGATTGATAAGACTGCTCTCTACGATCATTTGGGGGGATATCTTGGGGAGTATGTGCCCCTCAAAAGTAGCATTCAGCTGGAGAACTTGGATGCCTGACCATCTGCTTGCAACTGGCAATACGTTATTGGATGCCCTGCTTTTCCTGGATTTCTGCATAAAATTGAACCTAATATGTAAAGACAACAATTTCCAGAGGGGTATTTGTGTTGGGACAATTCTATTTGTTTGTTGCCGTAATAAACATAGATAGTTCTTATTCTTCTATACTGTGATTTACTCCATCTACCCTGTGCTTTTACTTGGTGAATGCTCTATTTGTTTTTCAATTCTTTGAGAATAGAAGTTCATATTGTACTTATTGTGACTACAGTCATGCTATTAATTAGTTATATGTAGGATACTTTCATGTCATGTGTAGTCAAATTAATATGTCATAGTCATTAATCATATCACAAAGAGGACTAGGAACCATGCAACTTGTTTCCTTGCTACTGTATTGAACTTTTAATTCAATTTTAGTAAGTGGTGAGATAAATGTCAACGTCACTATCAATGTAAATGCAAGTTAGAGGAAGAATTTTCCTCATAGTAAATATAAACTCTAAGTTAGGCTTCTGTCACTGTGCTATTCTATATTCTTCAACCATTGGTTGCAGTATGCAGTCTCATTAGAGACTAAAACTATGCTTATCTTTATGTGTCTTTGAAACCATAAGATTATTATTTACATGTGAATGTTGCAAATAGCAATCATGAAATTGCAAACCCGAGATTATTTTGAGTTCTGCTTCTTGCGTAAAAAAGAAGTTGAAACAGTATGGTTTCCTTTTGGCGCCTCCATTTTCTTAAATAAATTAAACGTTGTAGTCTTTCACCAGCCTTATAACAGACACCCCTCTGATTTTTTAAGACGGTTGTGGATATGTGTGTCTATTTGTAGTGCAGTTTGACTGGTGTACTTCACTTGCACTTTTATATATATATATATATGAAAAGCAGTTATACTGTCGAATTGCAATCTGATACAGAATAAAAGAGTATACATATGTTTGCCTGTGATTGTCAAAGTATAATTCATGTCTTTTTCTTTTTATTTTTTATTTTTTGTCTTGAAACTTTTTGCTTCTGTTCATTTTTGGCCTCAATGTCATGACACACACACTCCAATATGGTCAGCTGGTCCTCAAATATAATTGTTTTGGTTGCTTAAGGAAAATAATTTTTTAAAACAATTTTTCTGCTTTCAATTATCTTGTGCTTCTTAACTGTTCCATGTATCTTTTCAACATTTTAGGAAATGACATATCCTGAGAATTTATCATCTCAGAGTGACTAGGGTGTATGGTTCAATTTAACAAGGATGCCACCTGAAGATTGTTAGTGCCATGGCCCTGGTTTTGCTTTCCTTTTTTGTGTGTTATTTGTGTGATAAGTAGGATTATGTAAAACTTTCTTAAACCTAAGTGCGACTACTCCCATCCACTTTAGCTAGTTTGTCTGAGTGGTAAGTAGGGGAATGATTTATCCCTAGTAACAGGATTGCTGAATTTTATGAAGAGAGCTTTTTATATTCTTATTTCTTTGCGATGTAGGCTATAGATTGCAATATTTGCTCTCTTTGGTACATCCTAGCTGATTAGGAAGTAAAAGACTAGATACGTGGTATAAGCTACTTATCCTAACAATGAAAAGCCTATTCTCCACTGTGCTGAAGGTTCTCATTTATGCATATGGAAAATTGCACGTATCTTGGTGATTTGGGTGTCAACTGAAGGAGCACGGTTTTATACATTCTAGTTTCCAAGTCTACTAAGTCTTCCATAATTTACCCTTTTTCCTCTTCTTAACATTCTTCTTTGTTGCACTCTTGCAAGTGTTTATAATATTGATGTTTTCTAAAAATAGTCCCCTTTCTTCCTGTTCTTTACTTTGAGACAGTTGAGTGCACAATTTGTTGAAGGGCACCTATGTGCTTCTCTGTTCGCATTTACCTGACAGAATAAATGTAAAGTTTGACGTTTAAAGCATATTATGCTGTTACCTGTACTCAGATTTGGACAAGGTGGATGTACATTTGGGTCCTTGCAATATGTGGATAATGGTTTAGGGGAGATTATAAATGGTAGTTTGCAGAAAGGGTGGTTCTCAGATGACGTTTTTGTTGATGAGTAATATGACTTTGAAATCTGAAATTTGCAATGCACACACTGTTTTTGCAGTTCAAATTGAGGGAGTAAAGTTTCAGCAATATTTAGTCTTATGAGTTTCTGCTGGTCTTGAATGCATCCCTTCCCCTGGCAGGATGTTGGACTCTGGATATATATATATATATATATATATATATATATATATATAGAATATCTAATTTTAGATTCCATAAATGTTCAGAAACTTACTGAAGCCTATTACACATGACAGAATCACAATGATCTCAAATATCCAGAAAGCATTCTCTTAATGATAATATGGATAGGTCCTAAGGAAATTCAATATATATATATATATATATATATATATATATATATTGAGGTGAATAAGCAGTGGGATAAAATTGTTAGTACTTTATTTGTATTACTGATAACTGGTTTTAAAGCTGTATTACTGGGTAGTTTATGGTTGGTATGAACCTTCTATAGTAATTTGCAGATAGGATTGGTATGTCTAAAGGCGGAGTGCTTGACTTCTCATTAGTCAAGAAATTGAACAAGGAAAAAAAAATAGAATTGATAATTTGGTTAAATGAAAAACAAATGCACTTATGAGTTCTATTTTTTATTATTATGTAATACAATAACAGCAAATACTTATGCCCTAACAAATTATATACTTTCCACTAATTTCATACAAGAAGTTAATTTTACTTGAACTGCGGAAGAATTGTCTAAACCTTATTTCTAACTATGGTTAAAAGTAAAAACTTTGAAATTCGATAACTTCAATTGTTGAATATTGAGATCTGTAATAATTCTTATTCCAAAAAAAAAATGTAGTATTACGGAAAATATTGCTTCTTTTATTCGTTTATTCAATTTCACCAACGGACAATGACTCTTTAAGATTGTTCATCCCCAACAAACGTAGAATATCAATGCTTCATTAGGGCTTCTATCTTTGGCAAATGCTTTCTCTTTAGCCATTTGTTCAAAATGGCTTCCATCAAAAGCAATTCTTATAATTTAATTGGTATACTATATAATTTTATTTATATTTTTATTTTATCGTTTAGTCGACTTTCTATATATTGACTTTGTATTATTGATTGCCGTCTTATTATATATAATTTCACTATGCAATTGGAGTTCATATATTTATATTTTATATCGTTGCACAAAAGAATAATATTTTTCTAAAATAAAAATATGTTTTCCATCTAAACTTTTTTTACTAACTTGTAGTAAGGTAGATATTAAGATTTTAAAATACGCAAGTACTTTTTAACTATTAAGGGATGTTTAATTAGAAGGAAGAAAATATGACTACTATTCACAACACCAACATCACACATAACTTTTGTAATTATTAAAGGGTAAAATAGTAATTAAAAATATAGTTAAATAATCTCCTTAAATCTTTTATATTTGATGTAAATGTGTATATTTAAATTAGAACGAATAAACTAAAAAATATGGAATGAAGAGAGTATGAAAATTAAATTATTCAAGTTTGTTTTCGAAAGTAAGAAATATTCAAACTAAAATAGAAGCTTTTGTTTTTTGTTTAAGAGTAAATATATGATCAATCGAGCAATATCTTTTTCTTTTAATTAACTAGAAACCATGGAAAAGAAAAAAGAAAAGGTGGGAATATTTTCTTTTTGAAGAAAAAGAAGATCTTTTTAGTATAAAGAGAAAAATCGAAAGATAAATATATATATTTTCTATTTATTTTTATAATATTTTTCTATAATATCCTACCTTTATATCTCAAATTAACATCAAATTTTAACCAATTATAATTTACAAAAAAATTATAAAAGGAAGTCTTTCAAAAAACGAATTTATAAGATTTCAAACCAAAAAAAAGGACGAATTTATAAAAAGGATTTATTATTTCAACTCCGTTAGACGAATTACACGGAATGTTACCGTTGGCAAACCGTTGCCTGTAAATAGCGACCAATGCAATTGGAGTGCGTCCAGTTCTCCTTGTTTCCTTTTCAGGCATGGCCAACTCACAGAATTCAAAAATTCTTCAATGGAGTCCATTGGAAGTTTTTTCTTCGTTTATCTTATCTAATTTCATTTCGTCTGCTTGTTCTCCGTTCAAATTGATGGGTTCAATCGCCTTCACCGCCGTTGCTTATATATATTGCCCCATTTCAGTTGGAAGCGGTTGATACGATTTCTTCTACTTGTGTATTTCACATGGCCAATGCAGAGACTGGAAAAGTTCTTCATTGGAGTGACAATTTGAAGGTTAGTTTTTTTTTTTCTTCCTTTCTTTTACCCCATTTCGTTTTCCTGCTTGTTTAAATTTCCTGATATATTCGGTTTTGATTCAAGATTCTTTTTGTTCTTCGTATATTGATATGAATCTCCTTTTGTGCTTTTCCATGTTCATTCTCCATAAGTTTCTGTTCCTACGAGTTCAATTTAAGCATTCCATTCAAGTAACTTTCTCTGAGAACATGGTGGATTTTTTCAAGTATAGATCAAGAGCTTGGCCTGTTGCTTGCATTTTGGTTTCACTAGAAATCGCCAAATTGCTGTATTTTTGCTTTCTGGAAGTGTGCGGAACATGTGTATTGTTCTCAGGTTGAAGGTTAAGAATATCTGAAAATTGATCAAGCGTATCATGTGTTTTTTCCTTTCCTTTTTATTGTTTGGAGAGTAATGGGGAGGGCTGAGCGTAAGGTATTCTTTTGGAACTTCTCTTTTGACTTGTCCTTCATCCCTTTTCCCTTCTGAATTTTTTTAATTTGAGCTGACTCATATTTGATAGCAAATGTTCCTATTTGACATCTGCGAAATTCATCCTATTTTCACGGTTTCATTGTGCTTTTCTTTGTCCTGTTCTTACATTAAAACTATCTCGTCACTCTCTGAACTAGTTGACCCTGATCAGGATCGAGTTTGAAATTTAGTTTTCTTTTTAAACATCTTCCAAATTCATTTGGCTTGATTTCCCCTCTCCTGTCTCAAGTCCGTTTCTTAGTTCAGAATAATCTAGTATTCTGTTCCATAGAAACTGAGGTATTTAAGAATCAAAGGACCACATTTTCTGATAACTAAAGCTCTAATTCTTTGTCCTTGCTACTGCTAATTCTCTAACTTTCCTTTCCCTTTAATTCTTTGCTGAGATCTTTATTTGCAATCATTTCATTATTCTTGATGCTGCTCTCTTCTTTGCTCTTACATTTTCCTGCGGTCAACCAAGTCATAAAAGAAAATCGAGAATTTGTTCTCCTCATATATTCCCCTGAATCAGTTATTCTACCTTTACATTTAGGTGGTTCTTAGAATTTTGTTTCTCTTTCTAATCTGACAAATTTACATCTTTTCCTTTCTTCATCTTTTTCTTGCATTGAAATTCTACTCATCCCTACACAAACTATTTGGCCCTGTTCTGATTCATTTCTTCAGTTGCTCTTGAAACTCTTATCTTTTCATCTTCATGTTCTATTCTCTTATGTCCTACCCCCTTCACAATTACAAACTTTGTAATCTTACTAATCTTTTACTTCAGTATTTTACTTCTTGCTATACTATTATCATGTCTTGAATTTCAGTCACTGAGAAATTTTGTCTCTAATTCTGAAACTGTTATCTTTTCATCTTCATGTTCTATTCTCTTATGTCCTACCCCCTTCACAATTACAAACTTTGTAATCTTACTCATCTTTTAATTCAGTATTTTGCTTCTTGCTATACTATTATCATGTCTTGAATTTCAGTCACTGAGAAATTTTGTCTCTAATTCTGAAACTGTTATCTTTTCATCTTCATGTTCTATTCTCTTATGTCCTACCCCCCTTCACAATTACAAACTTTGTAATCTTACTCATCTTTTACTTCAGTATTTTGCTTCTTGCTATACTATTATCATGTCTTGAATTTCAGTCACTGAGAAATTTTGTCTCTAATTCTGACTGACGGGCCTCTTTATTTCATTTCTAAATTCAAGTCTCCATTCTTTTGAACTCTCTCACTTTCAAGGTTCTATTCTTTGTTCTTTCTTTCCTGCTGATTTGCTCTTTTACTTTTCTTCTCCTTCAATTCTTTGTTGAGATTTCTATTTGCATTCGTTCCTTATTCCTGATTATGCTCTATTCTTTGCTCTTACTTTCTCCTGTACTCAACCAATTCATAAAAGAATATTGAGAGTCTGTTCTCTTCATTTATTCTCTTGAATTATTTAGTATCCCTTTATATGTATGTTGTTATTGTTTTTCTCTTTCTTATCTTATGAATTTGCATCTTTGATTTTCTTCGCCCTGATCTTCCATTGAAATTCTGCTCATCCCCTCTATGAATTCTTTGTCCCTGTTCTAATTCATTTTTTATCATGCTAGCTGTAAAATCATCTCCTCTCTTTGGAGCGACTGCTTCATTTTATCCTTTCTTTCTTTCTTTCATTTTTCTGTCCTTCCAAACTCTCTCACTTTTGGGGCCTTATTCTTTGTTCTTTTTTTCCTGCATTTTCTCTTTTACCTTCCTTCTTTGTACTTTTTTTCCCTGCATTTTCTCTTTTACTTTCCTTCTCTTTTATTTCTTCACTTGGATTTCTATTTGCATTCATTTCCTTATTCTTGATTCTGCTCTCTTCTTTGCTCATACTTTCTCCTGTAAATCAAGTCAGAAAAGAATATCGGCCTGTTCTACTCATCTATTCCCTTGAATTAGTTATTCTATCTTCATAGATATTTTTTCTTTGAATTGTTTTCCCCTTTCTAATTTTACATTTTGCACCTTTGCTTTCCCACCCTGTTCTCTAACAGAAATTCTGTGCATCCCTTTATGAACTTTTTGGCCCTGTTCTAATTTATTTTTAGTTGAAGTAACTGTTTCTGTTTGTCCTTTCTCTCTTTTTTCGTCCTGTTTCTTGAAGTTCTTCAGTTGATCTTGAAGCTGTTATCTTTTCATCTTCGTATTCCATAATATTCTCTTAAATTCGTTCCCATTTAATATTACAGCTTTGTAGTCTCACTCATCTTTTACTTCAGCTTTTTGCTTCTTGCTTTATCATCGTCATTTCTTGGATTTTTGTCATATGTTCTCCTCATTTATTCCTTTGAATTAGTTATTCCACTTTTATACATATATGTTTCTTAGAATTGTTTTTTTCTTTCTAATTTTACAAATTTGTATCTTTGGCTTTCCCTCCTGTACTTACATTGAAATTCTGCTCATCCCTTTGGAGCTACTGTTTCTCTCTGTCATTTCCTTCTTTCTCCATCCTGTAATCATACAAATTCTTGATGTTCTTCTGTTGGTCTTGAAACTGTTATCTTTTAGTCTTTTGTATTCCATAATATTCTGTTAAGTTCTATCCCTTCTTGAAGTTCTTCTGTTGATCTTGAAACTTTTATCTTTTCATCTTTGTAGTCCATAATATTCTCTTAAATTCTACTTCTTCTGGAAGTTCTTCTATTGATCTTGAAAATGTTATCTTTTCATCTTCGTATTCCATAATAATCTCTTAAATTCTCTCCTCTTCACCATTACAACTTTGTAATCTCACTCATCTTTTACTTCAGCTTTTTGCCTCTTTCTATATTATATCATCATATCTTGAATTTAGTCATTATGAAACTAGTGTTGTAATGTTCACTAATCTTTCTGACCTCTTTATTACACTTTCTAAAATCCTTTTTCCTGTTCTTTGAGACTCGTACTCTCTGGCCTTAATCTTTGTTCTTTTATTTTTTTCTTCCTGCTGATTCTTTCTTACATTCCTTCTCTTCTATTTCATCGCTTGAATTTCTACTTGCATTCCTTTCCTTATTCTTTATTCTACTCTCTTCTTTGCTCTTACTTTCTCCTGTAGTCAACCCAAGTCACAAAAGAATGTTTAGAGTCTATTCTTCTCATTTTATTTTCTAGAATAAGTTATTCTACCTTTTGATATATATTTTTCTTATAATTGTTTTTCTCTTTCTAATCTTTCAAATTTGCATCTTTGCTTGCTTCGCCCTGTTCATGCATTTGACATTCTACTCATCCTTCTATCAACTTTTTGGCTGTTTCCAAATATATTTTTAACTTGATATCTGTAAGATTTATTTCCTCTCTTTTGAATGACAGCTTCTTCATCTTTCACTTCAGTTTCTTCTTGCTATATCATCATCATATCTTGAATTCTAGTCAATGCAAAACTTGTGCTCTAATTTTGACTAATCTTTACATCTGATCTCTTTATTTCCCTGTCTGGAATCATTTCCTTGTCTGGAATCATTTCCCTTTATTAGAAACTCTCTTATTCTCTGGCCTTATTCTTTGTTCTTTTACTTTTCTTCCCTGCTGATTCTCTCTTACTTCTCTTTTATCTCTCCTTGCTACAATTTCTAGTTGCATTCATTCCTTATTCTTGATTTTGTGCTCTTCTTTGATCTTACTTTCTGCTACAGTTAACCGAATCATAAAAGAACATTCAGTGTCTATTTCCCTCACGTATTCCTCCTATATGTTTTCTTAGAATTTTCTTTGGTCTTTCTAATCTGATGAAATTGCAGTCTCTGCCTTTCTTCACCCTATTCCTGCATTAAAATTCTGCTTATGCCCTCTGTGAATTCTGAGGCCTTGCTCTAATGCTTTTTTAACGTGATATCTGTAAAATTCATTTCCTCTCTTCTGAGTCACCTTCTTTGCTACCTTCTTTGCTTCCTTCCTTTCCTTCTCCATCCTGTAATCATACAAATTCTTGATCTTTTTAAATTGATCTTGAAATTGTTCCATTTCATCTTCATATTCCATAATGTTCTCTTCCCCTTTATGTTCTAATTCTGAGTAATCTTTTACCGCAGACCTCTTTATTGCTTTCTAATTCTGAGTAATCTTTGAAACTTTCACTGTTGAGGCCTTATTCTTTGTTCTTTTTTCCTGCTTATTTTTCCTTTTACTTTTCTTCTGTCCTCTGAGGCTTGAAATTCTACTTGCATTGCTTTCCTTATTCTTGATTCTTTTCTCTTCCTTGCTCTTACTTTCTCCTGTAGTCAACCAAGTCACAAGAGAATGTTGAGAGTCTCTTCCCCTCATTTATTCTCTTGAATTAGTTATTCTTCTTTCATAATACGTTTTTCATTGAATTGTTTTCTCTTTCTAATCTTTTGAATTTGCATCTCTGCCTTTCTTCACTCTGTTCTAGCATTGAAATTCTACTAATTCCTCTATAAATTCTTTGGCCTTGTCCTAATTCAGTTTTAACTTGATATCTCTGAAAATTCATTTCCTCTGTTCAGAGCTACTGTTTCATTTCCTCTTGCTTTCTCCATCCTATGATCATAAAAATTCTTGAAGTTCTGCTATTGATCCCGAAACTCTTCCCTTTTCATCTTGATTTTCCATAACATTCTCTTACATTATATCCACATCACTATTACAACTTTAATGTTGACAATGCTTTAAACTCTTACTCATCTTAATTCAGCTTTCTGCTTCTTGTGATATCATCGTCATATCTTGAATATTCGAGTCACTGTGAAACCTGTGCTTTAATGTTGACAATGATTTACACCTGACCTCTTGATTTGATTTTCTAAAATCAGTTCCCTTTCTCTAAAACTCTCCTACTCTGGCCTTATTCTAGTCCTTTTATTTTTCTTTTTTCTGTCGATTCTGTCTTCCTTTCCTTCTCTTTTACTTCTTCGCCTGAATTCTTACTTGCATTCCTTTTCTTATTCTTGATTCTGCAGTCTTCTTTGCTCTTACATTCTCCTGTTATCAACCAAGTCATCAAAGAATTTTGAATGTCTATTCTCCTCATATATTCCCTTGAATTAGTTAATTGTACCTTTCTATATATGTCCTTTCTTAGAATATTTCTTGTCTTTCTAATCCTACGAGCTTGCCATCTTTGCCTTTCTTCACCCTCTTCTTGCATTAAAATTCAGCGTATCCCTCTAAGAATTTGTTGGCCATGTTCTAATTCATTTTTTAAAGTGATATCTGTAGAATTCATCTCCTCTCCTTGGAGCAACTTTTTTGCTGTTTCTTTTCTTTCTTTTGCCATCCTGTAATCATACAATTTCTTGAAGTTCTTCAGTTGATCTTTAAACTGTTGCTTTTCATCTTCAGTTGATCTTTCAACTGTTGCTTTTCATCTTCAGTTGATCTTTAAACTGTTGCTTTTCATCTTCAGTTGATCTTTATTCTCTTAAATTCTATCCCTATCACTGTTAAAACTTTGTAATCTTACTCTTTTCTTACTTCAAATTGCAGCTTCTTGCTATATCTTCATCATATCTTGAATTCTAATCACTATGAACTCTTTGATTTGCTTTCTGAATTTATTCTCCTCTCTTTGAAACTCTTTTAGTCTCACTCTGGCCTTTTGCGGCAACACAATTGTCTTTCTTGTGTCCTGTTGTTACACTTCTAGTCCCAGTTCCTTAAAGATTATTGTTCTGAAGAAAAGGCTCTTAGAATTGTTATTCTATTTAGAGTTTGTGGGGAATATGTTCGCTCTGGTTTTAAATTATTGCAAACAACAAAGTAAATTACAAAAATAAAAAATGTACATCGAATTCAGATGTAATGTGCTGTTAAGTGCATTGCCATCTGTTAGTTCTGGAAACCAAAAGAATCAGATTGACGTATGTAAACTCATGGAAAATGCTTCAAAATCCAAAGAAGTAGCTGTTTCAAGGAGTACAATCAGAATACAAAAGAACAAGTGAAGACATTGAAGAATGCTCACGAAGAACCCTGAGTTGGTGTATACACCACATAGGAAACAGTAAGCTGCAATTAGCAGCAAAAAGCATGGAGTAAGATAATGGACTACGTGTATACACCACATAGGAAACAGTAAGCTGCAATTAGCAGCAAAAAGCGTGGAGTAAGATAATGGACTACGTGAAAACAAATGCCTGCCAGATTGCAAGACTGTGATAAGTGTTGAACTGAATGTTTTTACCAGCCGTTTAGTTGTTGAATGTGAAGTGAAGCTCCATGGTCTTGACCAAGGAATAGAAAACTTAAGGAAGAGTTTATTGATAGTGTCCACTGTTTTGCATGAAAATTCAACGGGATTCGCATGAAAAGTCTACAAAACTGGAGCATGAGATGATGACCCTTCAGGGGGTGTGGGTGTGATTATCCCTACAACTCTTTATAAGTGTTACCCGGCTTTTCTCCCCCGCAACCCTTTGGGACCTTTAATTTCTTTCTTGCCACCCTGACCGGCAAAACAGCAGATTCAGAAGCATTATCAGATTGGCCGAAATGGGGAAGGGAGGAGAAACAGCAATCAAGGACACCCCTTATTTGACCTTGCAAATTAAGCAACCAGAAAATGAAGGATATGTTGCAATCGGAGCACAAGGAGAAACTTTGCTCCAAACAGCTTGATATTAAGCAACTTAAGGGTGATTTAGCACCCTCTATTAGAGGAAATGATATTCTCAAATTAGAAATGGAAAATGCTGCTAAAACCATTTCTTCTTCATCCAACAAGATGAAAGACGAACATAAAATGATCAAGAAGGATGAAAACATCAATCAACACCAAGATGAATTGAAGATTAGCAATGCTAGTGTAGTGTCAGGTTGTTAGGACTAATAGGCTTAGCAACTCGAGTTGTTAAGAGTGTTGGTGTAGTGCCGGCCAATTATCTTGTACTTTACTTTTACTCAATAAACATAAAACGTTGGACTTTCGCACCAAAATATCTCTCATATACTTTGTCTCATTTCTGCTACACTTTGCCTCAATACTTGCTGAGTTGGTACCTTGGCCGCGAGCCTCCGTGCAGCCTAAGGGAAAATGTGTCGCGCAGCCGCTGCCGGTATCCTGGCAGTTGTTCCACTTTTTTTTTGTGAAAAGATTCAAAATATGTTAGAAGAAAATTAAATAGCCTAATTTAATGTTGCTACAATTATGTATTCTATCACACAATGAACATATATAAAACTTTTATAAAATGAGATGTTACATTCCTTTCTCCTTGAAAGAATTTTGCCCTCGAAATTCAAATGCACATTCTAAACAATTCAGGATGTTTTCTTCATATATATTCTTCAGCTTCCCAGGTTGGTTATTCAATCCCATGATGTTTCTAAATTACTTTACACATTGGGATCTGCTTTCGTTTCAACTCTTTTATGCTACGTTCCACAATCCGTGTCGATTTCTCTTCATATGTCAAATCTGCTTTCAATTCCAATGTTTCATCATTCATACCTATAACTTCTTATTATATGATTTATTCATTAAATTTTTTTAACATATTACATATATTTTATCTACAGTTTACGTGGTTACCATATGCTGCCAGAACTTTCCCAATTGATAATATTTGGCGTGCAGAGGTTCCTTTAGATTGTTTTGAGATCATAGGGTGGCATTTACCCCACCGAGTGACGAGACAGTTCAGACTAGAGCAGTCTATACCGCTTGTGTGTGATGCGCGGTACTAGTGGACGTGTCCTTGATCAGCATTTGGGCTAATCACAGAGATCGGTTGGTTGATAGCGTGTTCACGTTATGCACCAACATAGCTTGACCCTACTACAAAGTGTAGTATCGTGCCTAGACACAGTTGCTAATAGGGAATCCGGTGCACCACTTGAGGGTTATAGATTGGTACCATACCACTTGTTCTATTTCTAGGATACTGGTAAGTTTACTTTGAGTCAATATTTATTTTTAATTAAGTTTATACTAACAAAATTTTTTAAATAATTAATTGGTTCTTATTTGTAATACTGCTATGGTGGAACGTTGTAGCAGTGTATTATTGTAGTGACAGATGTTGTGTATTCAACCCCTCCTCTGTTTCGATCCACTTTCTAGCGTATAATAGACCTCTGCAGTAGACTTTTGACAGTAGTTGGGGATGTTATTGGATGTGGGCCTGTACACTTTGAAGTAGATGCTACTATCTCATCCTCTCGATGACATCCCCAAGATCGTATTCCAGAGCGTGGAGCTGCAGGCATTCAACGAGGTGTCAGGCGGTGAGTCAAGCAACCTCCACTGGACACTAGCTTGACCCTTGAGACTCTTTCCCAAGACTACCACCCACTATTGTCGGATCTGAGCGTGGATATTGTTATTCCCTCAAGCACTGTTGTTGTGCTGGATGATGAGACATTTATGTCACAGATGCTTGAGGAGTATGTGACTCCGAAAATGTAGCTATGGAGGCTGACGAGGACCCGTTTTGGCCGTGATATATATACACATTTTGATTGGCAGTAGATTAATCTTTTTTTGTGGAGTGTTTTTTGTATTTTTTTTTCATTTCATTGGTTCTTATTTTCATTTGATTTTGCGAATGTTTAGAGGTCTCTCAAGTTTGCAAATGTTTATAATGAAATTTTAGCTTTCTATCATTTATGTTGGTATGTTAGAGTTGAAAACTGACATAAACATGTTAAAATTGTGAAAACTAAATCAAAAAATATATTAAATTTTTAATAATGACATAATATTAAGAGCATAACATAATATTGAAACTAAATAGTAGTGCTTGTAATACAAAGCAAAACTAAGAGGTACTTGGTCAAGCGGAGTCAATGAGGCTACAATTTCTTCTGTTATATCCATGTTGATGGCAATTACTGCATCTCGGAAGTAAGTTTGGGTTATGATAATCCAAGTCTAAACGAAACCTTATTGTTCACAGAGTTGACCTTGATTATTCTTCATGTCAAAAGATAAAATGTCATATGAAATAGTGCCTCTCGCCACAAATTTTTTATAGTTACCGAATTAAAATTGGACTCGTAGATCTTTTTGTAGGATTCTTTAAAGTGTATTGCCAATACATATTTTGCACCGTTCCAGCCTTTATTCGGACAAATGGTCAATAATACATGCGAACACGGTAGCCATATATGTCCCATTTTTCACAAGTACATATTATGTCTCCCACGTATACTATATACACAAGGTTACCTCTATCGTCCCCTAGTACAGGTGATTGTAGGTTATACAGTCTTGGTTGTAGGTTATATTGCATCACTCTGTGCGCTCTGGCTTTGTTTTCGTTTGCCGTAAATTAATCCCAAATCCTTTTGGGAAACAAGTATCTACCTTGTAGGCTTCTTTCCTGTGCCGGTTGAAGTACTCAACCATCTTGTTAAAAATCATCTCCACAAGAGCTTTTAGTGGTAAACCCTTGATTTCTTCAAGACACTGTTCAACGACTTCAATAAGTTTGTAGTCATGATTCCGTATCGGTAGCCACCGTCATGTAACATAGTCCATTTCTCTAGTGAAATTGCAGCAATCCAGTTGAATGCCTCCAAACACCTTCTTTTAATTTCTTTCGTCAAGGGTTTAAACTTTGAAACTTTAGTTACTGTTCCCGCCTACCACATTAAACTTTTAAGCTCCCTGTTCTTAAATTTTATATTGAAATTAGCCCTTATGTGACGTAGGAAAAATATATGTTGATTGTAAGGGGGTTTTCACTGTTATTGTTGGCTAATTGAGTTTAAAATACTCTTATGGCGATCAGATATAAAACAAATGGGTTGGGTCTCGATCGCACATTCCCGAAGAAGATTGAGGAACCAGTTCCAACTTGTTGAAGACTCCTTATCGACAATTGTAAATGCTAGAGGGTAAACATGATTATTGATATCTCATGTGCTTGCGATTAACAGTACTCCTTTATAAACACCTCTCAAAGTGAGCCATGTCAACTGATATAACTAGTCGACCGTGCTTGAATCTTGTTATTGAAGATTCGAATGCCCAAAATAAAAAGTTAAATATCATATGTACCGCTGTGCTTGAACAGTGATATAGCTAGCAACAATGGTGCCCGAGTTACTATCTTGTATTGCTTACATATACTGTGTAAGAATAGCAAATATTAAGTTTCAATCTCCAAAAAAAATCTCAATTGCAGCCTTCAGGGTATACCATTCTTTTTTGTAAGTGCATCTAGTCTAAAATAAAACTTGAACCTCCTCTATAATGCACTTCACCAGTATTTTTAGATCTACCTTTATGAGTTATCTGGTGATGTAGTGACATGGCATATTCCGGTAGTTATTGTCTATCGTCTGCACAAGAAAATGTGTTCTGCATTGTAAACAAATATCTATCACATACCATATGTAGCTTTTTTTATTATGCGTATGGGACAAGAACATATATTTTCATCAGTTGAATGTGAGCACTTTGCAGTCTATTGGTCTGATTTCCTTTTCCAGACTTTGAACTAGCAGTCCATCTGGATTGACCATTTCCTAACTGCATATACAGCTTACTCCTTGCCCCAAAACCGCATGCCTCGTCTGAGTTCATCTGTTGAATCATTCCAATCATCTAATTGGATGGCATTGTCGGATGTCCAGTCGTTTAACTATGCTCCCGATCCCATATCTTGGAAGCATTCGTACATTCGGCGATATACTGCAATGGGACTGCTAGAGCCAATCTGTGGGTTTCGTACTAATGAATATGGTATGACCACCGATGGAATGTCTGTGCTTGGGGAATTGGCTGCTCTTCATCCTCATCTAAACTCTCGGCCTTCACTTCAGCTAGGACTTCTAACTCGGGATCACCATCGACATTGGAAGTTTGACCTAAAGAGTCAGCAACTGCTACTCCGTACAACGTTGTCAGTTCGGATTTCACGAGCTCGGTCACCTATGTCATATGAATCTCCATCGATGAATCATTTACGGTAGGAGTATGGTGATAGTTAGCGGATTGATGCTCGTCAAAATATCCACACGTGTCGGTGGCAATATCCCTTTCTAGCTGTTCTTGTACCTGCACAGATTGAAAATTCACAAGAATATGGACACCAACTCGACCAAACTCTGGTTGGATATCCCATAGGAGATTCATTTGATCTTCATTATCCAGGCCAATAGCACTGTAGAAAACTTGATTGGATTTAAGTGAAAAGTATGGCTACTGTAGAATCATACAGATGCTCCAAGAAGCCGAGTCCATGCTTCTAAGTACAAATATCTTTTGCACCAATTTGTTATATGAGACTTTGCACTTAAGGATCCAACTTTTTTGTGATGCTCCTATGAAGAATGCTTCATGATCATCGTTGTAGATTTCACTATCTTAGAACAAAAATATTCTTATTGGATTCAGGAGTGTCATTTCGTAAGTGAAAGTTTGTTAGTGAAAGTTAGGCAGTGTTGCCAGTGATATTCAGAAAGAGAAGCTTGCAATTGATCTTCAGAAACACCCTTATATTGCTACGTTTGTTTAGATGATAACACAGAACTACGGCAACACACGCGTAAAGTAGTGAAAGGACGCAATGCATGCTTGCTGCATACAGTCAAGGAGCATATCTTGAAGATAGATTCTGACTCAAAAGTTTTGTAAGAACTACAAATTAAAGTACGGAAGAAAAGACTACATAAAAGCAGAAGAAGAAAAAAAAAAACTAAAGAGATAAAGTGAAAGGACAAAAGAGAAATTAAAAAAGTCTACATAACACCATATCATATGGCGTTATATAAGGAATATAAGTTTGTTAGGATTAGTGCTTAGTTCAAATTTATTGTGAAAATTGATTTTGAGTGTTGAATTTAAATTGAATTTCTTTAAAGGTTTGGTATCTCTAGTTTCTCAAAGATACTACAGTGTTATTAATAAGAAAAAAATTTAAAGTTAAAAAGTATACTTTATATTGATACTAAGTGTTTGTGATCATTTATCTTTTTTTAAAAAAAAGGAGTTTCTGATCATTTATCGAAAAAAAAAAGGTGTTTGTGATCACACTCAAATTGAAGCAATTTATCAAGTTGTATATACCGAATACATCCATCTTGTTGAATTGCTTACTCCTGAACTTGGACATATTATACAAGTATGTGCTCAAAATTTTTTGTGTGCGTTTTCTGTTTCTCAAATACTATACAGCAACGGGATTTTTCTGCCGATTAACTGCTTTGGGCGCTGTGGGGATTTTGTCCTTAATTCCCCTCTTGGTCCACTGGATTTTTACCCCAATCCTATTCTTCGGGTTGGGCCAGGAATGGAATACCCCTTTCCCTATTAGGTTGGAGATTGACACCTTCTCCATCTACACATGCGAGGGTTGGGCCACAAATGGGGAGAAAAATGAAGTTGTTGTGCAACAGGTTAAGTTTATAGTCCCTGTCGATACTGCCATTCCTAGTTTGCAGTTCAGGGAGAACTTGAAGGTCTTTTAGGGTTCTAAAGGATTCTTTTTACTTTTCTAACACTGTTTTTTGCATAGAGGAATTTGAAATATATTTGCATTTTTGAATGGTTAGATTTGAAACTTTATGAACGATTTCATTGAAACGTAATGGGAGATGTGTCTGTATTTCAAATGATTTGGATAAATGAATTTCAGAGTTGAAGAACCAAAATAAATCAATTTTCTCATAGTATGGAAGAGTTTCCATTAAAATTTAAAATTTTCTCATAAAAGCTCAAATGTCAGAAGATCATCTCTCTAGGGGTGTTCATTCGGTTATTCGGTTCGATTTTAATGGGATAATTCAGTTTTCGGTTCGATTTTTTTAAAAATTTATAAAACCAAATCGAACCAAACCGAAACAAATGGATAATTAGGTTTTCAGTTCGATTTTTTTAAAAATTTACAAAACCGAATTGAACCGAATTTTTAAAAATCGAACCAAACCAAATTATTTCGGTTCAGTTCGGTTAAAACCGAGATTGAAGAAAATGAAAAAGAACGCATTTCGGTAATGCGTTCTTAAGATAATTTTATTTTAAAAAATTAATTTTTATCAAAGAACGCATTATCAAAATGCGTTCATATATAATTTTTTTTTAAATTCAATTTTTCGATTCAGTTTTCGGTTTAAAAATAAAAACTGAAAATCGAACCGAATTTAATTCCAACCCTAAAAATCGAACCAAACCAAAAAATAAAAAAACCGAACCAAAATGTATATTTCGATTCGATTCGGTTCAGTTTTTCAAATTGCACCAAATAATGAACCCCCTACATCTCTCCATCAACATTCATTAAAAATTGAATACCATTTGGGTAACAATTTAACTGTCAAATTTCTAATTCATAAAGGGAAAATTTTGGCCCCCTCGAAATAAAAATAAAAGTAAAAGTAAAAATTAGATTCTATAATTTACGAGTAGATATATTTTGATATGATAGTAATCTATTAATATTTTAAAAATTATTTATTTATCATAAAAAATACATATATCTAACTTAATATATAATAAAATAATTTTATCTATACATTTTTTATTAATAAATAAATAATTAATAAAATTACCGATCCGAATTTACCCTCTTAAGTCAATCCAAAACGGCTGCTTCATTTGACAGTCCGCGGTTGCTTTCGGTTGACTCGGGTCAAACCTTCTTTTTGCACTTACTGAAGCAAAATACAAACCCAATTCGAAGTCTTTGACCTTAAGTAGAGCTAGGGATCCAAAAGCAGACGCGTTTAAAATCGGATATGTTCCAGAATATTCCATAAATTAGGTGGAGCCTGCCTCGGACAAAACAAAATTAATACTGCTAATCTTTTCTTTTTTAAATATTATTTACGTTACAGTCAACTTATTAGGTATACCATAATTAAAATAATGCGTTCTTAAATATACAAATTTACTCATGAAAAAAATACTTTAACAAATTCTTTTAAATATTAAAAAATAACAATGTATATATTGAAAGAATCTACTTAGATAGAGGTGATAGGTTTTTTAGATTAATAAATATAATATTTATTTTATTAATAAAAAAAAGAAATGAAAAAAAGGTGAGTGGCAACAAGCTTGGACACCACTCTTCAAAATGTGGTGCCCATCTTGGGTGCAATCTTGAGAGAGTGGCGCCCACCATTTTTTATTTTAATAATAATTTATTATTTAATAATATTATTTTATTAATTTTCTTTTAAATTTTTTAGTTATTATTTTTTAACTTTTAAAATTTTTTTAAATTTTATATTAATATTTCACTTACAATAATTTTAAATTAATTAAAATTTTTATTATAATTTATAAAATAAATAAAATAAGTATCGTGTAATTACTTTATAAAATATTTAAAGAATAAAAATATCACTTTATATAAAAATTATTATGTATTAATAAAATTATCTTTTTTTTCATTTATGTAAGTTGTTGGATATTAGACCGTAGATATTATCATGTATTAGACCATAGATTCGAATCTCTTTGTTGGATATCCCAACTCTATAGGGATGAAGGGATCACATTACTTGACTGTGGCTAATAATGCCCCGTTCGTATCAATTAGCTTATGGGGATAAGCAGAGCAGTCAAGTTTCGTGTGTGTGTGTGTGTGTTTTTTGTCCATCTTTTAGTTTTATAAAAAAAATATATTTAATTTTTTAATCAATTTTAAATATTATTTTTCTAAATCTCGTCTATACATACATAATTTATTTATTCTGTTTCTTTAAAAAATTAAAATAATAAGAAAAACTTTTGTTGTTTTCTTTAATTAATAGCCCAAAGAACCTAAAAAGATTTATATTCTGAATAGAAGCAGTAAAAATGTAAATACAGTAAGAATTAGGGCAGTGCTTTCTTTTAAAGTATTCTTTTATTTATTATTTAATGAAATGACTAAGGATTGCTTTGTGTCCAAATTCATCGAATCAAACCAAAAAGGTTTATAGTACAAAGTTTGGCGGCTTTGAGATATTTTCGGTGCTGATAAGGACACAAATAGAATCATTAGACGACATGCTCATTTACAATTTCGGACATACGAAAAATAGCAGTCAGACATTAATGCTTACCCCATTTTTAGCTACTATAGCAACTACATGATTGTATTCCTCCCCTTCCCCCCCCAAAAAAAAGTGTCCTAATCACTTAAATCGAGAATTAATGTTGGTGTTTCACTTTAGAACCAAAAAAGAAATTATTTATTTTAAAAAAGTGCTTAGAGATTAGATTGATTTTCATATGAAAATTTTTATTAAAAAGAATATAAAAAGTTCAAATTTTACTTTTTAAAAAAAATAAAAAGAAAATTACTTTAAAAACTAATTCAAATACACCCGTCTAAATAAAGTTTATACTCGTGCCATTTCAAAATATAACTATATGATTTTGCATCAAAAGTAAGGAAGTGTTCATATTCGTAAAATTTGAAATTAAAATGACTTTTCTATCGTTTGTTGAAGTTAAAAACATTCACCGTTCTTTGTACATAGTTCTTTTTTTTAAAAAAAAAAAAGTATTTATCCTTCGTTTGTTAAAGTTAAAAATATTCATCGTTCTTTGTACATATTTTTCTTTTTTTAAAAAAAATGGTATGTAGAAGTTGAATTGCATTACTAAGCAATATCTAAAGCAACGGCAGCAATCACAGCATTTGGTACCTCTTCAAACCAAAAAAGAAAGCCAGTTGAATTTGATCAATAATCACTCCCAAGCTTGACAAATTATCGTCATGTGTGTTGACTGCCTTAACCAAAGTATGGCAATGTGATTCCAAAATAAATTCCCGCACGCGAAGATCAGCAGCCAACCGTATCCCTCAAGTATAGCCAAAGCCGCCGAATGTTCCGCGTCAACTAAATTCTGCGAAGGAATTGAACCACCTGCCACAACATTGTGGCTGTAATTTAATGAAGTAATTTTGTGCATTATTGCATTTTTCAAGTACAAAAATTGATATATTATTAATAAAAATTATATGAATATAACATAAAATTATAAGCTTTATTAAAATAATTAGTCTTATTAAAAAATAAGATAAATTTTGTACTAAATAAGAATCGAACTCAGCTCATTACTTGGCACTGTAATAAGGCTTCTGGGCACTATTGTGTTTACTAAGGAAGCAAAAAGTTAGAAGAAAATTTTTAATTTTTTTCCCAACCGAAAGAAAAATTTCAATTTTACTTGAAAATGATAGATTTGGTTGGACAATCCCTCCCCATTCGAGATAACTTTTAAGAATAAAGTTAGGCTCAAACTCGTTTTTCAACATAATATCAAAGCGATATTGGACCACTCGTTTATTTTCAAACTTCACGCTCCACATGTCAAGTCTTGAGCGTGGGCGTGAGGGATGTGTATTGAGAGATACCACATTATATTCTTAATATAATAATTGATCACTTATAAGAATTGGACAATCTTCTCCCTTTTAAAGTACCTTTTAAGAGTAGAGTTAGACTCGAGCCCGTTTTTCAACACCTTGCAATTCATTTATGTCAATATGGTTCTGAGAAAATTTCTCCTTTCAAATTCCTCAAGGTAGATAGAAACAAGCAAAGTAAAAAGTGATCTTAGTTGTTGATAATCCTCACTCCCAATTCAAATGACCTTAATTATTTAACTCGAGACTACTTATTAAAAAAGAGTAATTGTGGTATACTCTCTTTATTTAAAATATAAGACATTTTTATTCTTTATATAAATTAAGAAAGAAGAAGACAAGAAGTATTTTTAATTATATTTTTAATTAAATTCACTAATATAATAGATAATAAGATAATTATATTTATAGTAAAAGAAACTTTAGAAAAATAATCCTTAAAATTAACAAAAGGTTTTATATTTTGAAACAGAGGAAATAGTGTAAAAAAGTAATGTAAACGTGTTGTAAATGTAAAAATATAAAAATAATATAAAATAGAGGCATTAATTTGTCAAAAAAATATATAATAAATAAAACGTTGTTCTTTTACCAAAAGTGCCAAATATAAAAAACGCAAATAAATGATTTGAATTGGGATTGAGGGAGGAGGTATTAAGCCCTCATTCGAAAAGGAAAAGGAAAACAAAAAGACACTTTGCAAGCAATTTTCTTGGTTTTTTGTTGCTCGTTGAAGATTAATTGGTATACTTTTTATTTCAAAATATAAGATCTTTTAGTCTATTTTTGCATGGATTAAGAAAGAATAAATTAAGTAAAATTTTTTATTATATCTTTAACTAATCCTTCTAACATAATAGAGAATGTGATAATTATATTTATTATAAAAATAATTCTTAAAATTTATAAAATGTCAAAAATTTTGAAAATAATAAAATGACCTAAAAATCTTATATTTTAAAATAAGGAAAGCATTGCTTATCATTAGCCGTTGGGATGCGTCTTTCTCTGTTAACTAAAAACAAGGTTTGTTAAGGTCGTACGTTTGTTTCCTTGTTTATGCATTGCGTATCGTTCTTTATTCCCACTTGCATGTCCAGCCTTTGGCTCAATTTTTTAAACTCAATTTTTAAAACTTTTCAAATTAGTCTCTCAAAGATTTACCTTTGGCTCTCATATTAAAAATCATATATGTGACCGTAAAAGTTTCCGCTTTTACCCCTAGCTAAATTCGGATAATAAATCAGTACTTTGATTTATCATTTTAATTCCATCCATCCATATACCTTATCTTTTAGCCATACTTAACAGGAAAAAGAAGTTTGATAATAAAGACCGAGATTTGAAAATTCTTGCAATTTGTATGTACGTACACTTTTGTTTTTCTAATGTAGAGAAAACCTAGGAAATTTATAGAGATGAGATGAAGAAGTTTGAGATGCTAAATATCATATCTGCATTAAAAGAGGAAAAAAATGAAATTTGCACAAATCCTGAGATTTTCTAGATAGTTTTATTATAGTAATTTTGTAACTTGTATTCATCGCAGAAATTATACACTTATCAACAAGAACAACTCACATGGATAAAAAATATCAATTCACTACTTTATAGGTAGTTATTTTTTTTCTTAATGAGATGACTGTTTTCATCCTCATGGATTATCTTTATTGATAGTTGTATAAATTATATAATGAACATAAGTTACAAAGCTATTATGATAAAACTACCCAAATTTTCGAAAGAATTCTCAAATCCCACAAGGAAAGGAACTTCTGGGTGTATTTGACCACCTTTCAAACCCAAAATTTTAACATATCTGACTTTTCATCTCACAAATAACTTACTTTAATAAAAATCAAGATAAAAATTCTCACAGCGAAATAAACGGTACTGCATAGGAGTAATTCGAAACCACGGAGACCTCAATTCCAATTCATACTTTCCTATAAAAAAGAAGACATCTCGAAGTTTTCCACTTATTTATATTTTCGCTCGGAACATATTGGATATTACTACCTATCAATAAATTAGACAAACTTATCATGAAAATACGCACGTAACAAAATAAAACCACTTCTCTTTTTGAAGAAGTAATTAACAAAAAGAAGCCTCCAAAAATTCACATAGATTGATTTCTCCTGAAAAATGAAAAGAAACTATAAACACATAAATACGTACGCATATTAATATAATATAATATAATACTTATTATCTTACTAGAAATAGAAGGTAATAATTCTTACCATGAAAAAGGCAAACAAGTATCCGATTTTTCGGGATTGCCATGCACGTGAATGAGGAAATTCCCTGGTTGTGGATGTGGAAATTGAGATCTGAGAAGTCTCTTCACCATGTGGTTCTCTGATCAATCTCTGGCCTTTGGGGTACATTTCTAGTGGTCCAAGTTTTGCATATGGTCAAGTTCATCAACCTCTGGTCCAGACTTACAGAGCAACAACTATAATCCTACATATTTGCAAACATTTCTCACATGCATAGGAAAAAATTCTTCTCTTTTCCTTTTCTATGGGCAGTAGGGGATGGTGGAAGGAGAAGTGGGGACTGTGATAATGAAGAAGGTTGAGATCATGATATAGAGGAGACGGTATATATTGTCGATTCTGACTCGAAGTGATTACTATTTAAAACACAAGCAAAAATACGTTTAACTCGTAATTGTAATGAGCAAAGATCATTTTGTGAGAATGTTTACATATGCTTTGATTGATGGTCCGACGTCCATGTAGGCTTCAACCCTCGGGTGCAACGCTTTGCTCAATAGTGTGCACCAGTTCAGCCAATGCAAGATTCCAACTTGTGCAAGGAAAGCAGCAATTTCATGCGACGAATCCTTAGCCGGGGAAGGAATTAGAATGGTAGTTTAATAATCAAGTATTTAATATATAAAACAACAGAAATTTATATGTACATTCTGGCCAAGATTGTTTATACCTTAGAAGATACAGAAAATTAGTACTTTCTAGCATCCATGGAATCAAGGGTGGATTTTAGTTTTTTATACTAAACTAAAGTTTTTGCCCGTTTAAAAGCAGATTTTGCCCCCTTCCCCCCTTCCCCCCCCCCCCCCTCCCCCGTGAAATCTTTTGCTAATTTCCTAATTAGCAATATATAAAATAAAAAATTTTAAGAGTTAGTAATTTATTGCTAAATTTGTTTTAAATTTTCAAGTTTAATTTTCTTATCTTCTTTATTCTTATGTTTTAACTCCATTTTAAAATTTCTTAATATTGTCCTTAGTTGAAGCAATGTCTTCATCGATGGACTCTTTAGTTTTATCTTTGGGCTCCGATTTGGCCTCTTTAGTTTTGATTTAAGTTGGTTTCGCTCTAGTATATCTAAGATTTTGTTAAGATTTCTATTCATTCACTAAATATCAGGACCAGAGTGTTACTAACCTGAGGAAATCCTTAGGAAGAGATATTTATCCAAAATAGTAGAAGTAATAGAAAATTTTGAAATAATGTAGATGAGTTTGTTTAAGTTCACATTTTGTAATAGGTAAATACTTTTATATTTTTCTCAATTCTACTCTGAGTCCAATGTAGGACTGTCTTAGGGACCGATCAAGGTTTTTTTCTTTTGATAGATAATTACACGGGGAAAGGAAGAGACAGACCACATGGACAGCAATTCATAAGAGTCCACACCTCCCCTTCCAGTCAGCAATTGTCTGGATGGTGTGAGAGTGTGGGTCCTTCTTGGTCTTGCCTCTCTTTCTCCTCTGTGCTCCGCTGCGTCCGGCTGTCCATGTAGTCTGTCTCTTCCCTTCCCCGTGTAATTATCTATAAAAAAAATACTTTTATATTTTTGTTCTTTTAATATACACACAGTCACACACGCGTGTCTATCCCATTCCAAGTGTCAAAAAAAAAAAAAAAGTTTGCCTCACTCTCATAAATTTTGTAGTCTAAATTAGTTCACAATAGATTTTGCTCCCATGGCCAAAGTCTGGATCTACCCCTGTATGGAATTTTATCGAACTCATAAGTAGTATTACAAGCTTAAAAGTTAAACAGATTTTTATCATTAAAATACTCTTACCCTTTTACTTTTTCACTTTAGTACCACAACCTTCTTTTCATCATTAAAGTGTCCTCTTTTTACTGATGTTATGAAAAAGTGTCTTTGACGTTATAAATTCTGAAAAAAATGTGATTCTTGTTTGTGAATGATTGCCACAATTTATCATCGAAAATGTCCATTCTTGATAAATATAAACGAACAATTGCTCTTTTAATTTTTTAATAGCAATTTATAACTTTTAGAAGTCACTTGTAGTTTGCAACAATTATTCTCATTTTGCTAACACTTTTTACAATCTACTAAATATTAATATTTTAACTATTAATTGCTCTATTGACTTTAGAATGAGAAAAATTACTGACTTTTCGTGTGAATTGAATTTAAAATTTGTAAGGAAAAATCGTGAGAATTCTTTTATCTTAATTAGAAAAAGGGAAAAGAGAAATAGAGATTTTTCAACAGCAAAAAATGTGAGGATTCTTTTAATTTTTCAACTACAATTTACAACTTCTGGTAGTTATTTGTAATTTGTAACAACTATTTTTATTTTGCTAATACTTCTGACAATCTACTAAATATTATTGTTTAAACTATTCACCGTTCCCTTGACTTTAGAATGACAAAAGTTACAAAATTTTCATATGAATTGAATTTGAAATTCACAAGAAAAGAAGAAAAAAATGTGTTGATTTGTTTATCCTAAGTAGATAAAGTAAAAAGAAAAATCAAGATTTTATAAAAGAAGTATAAAGAATTACAAAAGGAACATAAAAATCAAAATTTAAAATTTGTCTATTAGATATCAACAACTAACAATAAATAAATATCAAATATCACTTTCTCATGACACTAGAAAAGTAAGGTGCTTTAATGAGAAAAAAATATTAAGCTATTAGAGTAAAAATATATTCAAAGCTTAGGGTAGTTTATTGATAAAAACTCAAGTTGAACATTATCACTATCAGGTATTGTGGCTGATTTCTATCATCCTTTGATGCAAAAGGCGAAAAAGATCATAGGATCCACAAAGTTTCAAGCTAATAGGCCTTTTTACTTACTAAAAGTTTCAACTTGAGGTTATAAAAAGATGTTTAGATTTGGACTCAATCATTAAATATAATATAAGCTGAATCATCATAAACCAATGATTTCCAAGGTTTCTTTCTGCACATAATCAAAAAGATTAATTAGGATTTTGGTTGTTTTATCCAACAAATGCATGCACATTTTGGTCATTAAATAGACACCCTTTTGTCAGAAGGATAGCTGGCAAAGATATTACATAAATCGTTTTCATTTGTGACCTATAAAACTATGGACAGTTACTCGACTTAATTGAGCTAATTATTTTTTGATTCAATAGAGGGTAAAAGAGTAATTTCGCACAAAAAGACTTCTGACAAATAGAGAGTAATTGTACTTTTCTATTGCATGAACAATTTTGCCCTCTTCCTCTCCCCAACCCCATTGAGCCAATAACAATTTTCCTAAAAGTATTTGCACAAAATCAAGCAGTTAGGCCTTTGCTCCATTGCTTACAACCATTCTACTTATAATTAAGTTAGCATCTTCTTAACGTTAGCTTTTTCTTTTTTCTTTTTTTAGTTTAAGACAACGTTAGAGACTTCAAGATTTAAATGATTAATTCCAATTATTGATGGCCAAGACAGCGTTACAATTACAAATGACTTCACAAAATTGTATGTTCAGAGATATATTATTTGATCCTTATCCAAATGAGGATGAGGAATGAAACACCACAACCTTAAATTTCATGAATTATAAATGCTCAATCAGACAGTTCCATTATTATAAATTTCTAAATGTTTGTTTTTCTTGATTCTATTTGGTTTTCATGTTCTTCATTCAACTGGATTGTGGACCTATAATACCAATATGGATAACCACCTATAATTATCAATTTTTATATAACTGGTTACAACTTTCTTCAAATATAATTTAGAAGACAAAAAAAAGGCATGATGAACTAGCAATTTAATTTAGAAAACAATAATAGGGCGCCTCATTTACTCAAAAAAGAAATATTGTGTGCTTCATCTCGAACTGAACTAATGATTAAAAATTCGATTTATGATTGGTTGTATAAAATGTAAAAAGAACACTTTAAAGTTTTTTTTTTAAAAAAAATTCTATACTATTACGAAAGAGATCGAGAAAAGGAGTTAGACATTGCGCTCGATGATGCATGTCGAACTTTAATAAACTAGTGAAAAGCATTGATCCAATTTTGAAATTACACAACCTCATTCGGTTTCGTCTTGCTTTCTTCTCTTTAGTATGGTCAGGAACCTTACTTCTTAATTTTCATCGTAACAAACAAAAATTTTTATTTTGAATTTTACTTTTTTTCTTAAAAATAATTTCTTTTATAATTTTGAAAACAAAAATTCTCAAACTAAAACAGAATCTAAATCAATTGATCTTGTTCATCATAGCTTGAAGTGAGTTGTCCATCCCAGTAGGATCATCTTGATATACTGCAAGACAATATTTTCTCTGTCCTATTTTTAATAATCTTCTTATTTTATTAAGATATCTCAAAGTATTTTATATTTTTCATAAAATAAAAGATTTTATATATTATACTACTAATAAATTATTTTTTATCATATATTACTTTTATATATTTGAATTTGACATAAATTACTTGTTGATCTATAAGTTTCTTACCTATTATTATTATTATTATTATTTATAAGTTCTTATTTTTATTATATAATATTACTTTTATAATACAATTCAAATATTTATATAAAATTTCCTACCTGATCATACATTATGAGAATATACTATGATGAATTATAGTAGGCTTGTGCATTATTTGAAGAAAATAAAAAATTGAACCAAATAGAAATTTAATTTGGTTTGGAGAAATTTAATTTTTAATCTTCAAATTAAATTTTGATTCAGTTTTCGATTTGGAGAAAGCTAAATTAAAAAAAATAATTTTTTATAAATTAATAATTAAGTATAATTAAAAATAAATAAACTAGGTTAAGTCAGATCTCAATTAAGGTTATTTTAAAATTTAAATTACTTAATTTTATATATTTTACAAATACTATTTAAACATTAAATATTTTGTTTTATATATTTTTGCAAACTTTATTTGAAGGTTAATAACTTATACTAATTCATATATCATCAAAGTTATTTAAAAACTTAAAAAAATTTTATTTTATATATTTTAATTTTCTCTAAACTGAATTATTTCAAATTAGAAAATTTTAATTCGAAGATAAATTTAACTTAAGTTTTTAAAAAATAAAAATTAAATTTTCTTCAAATAATAAAATCAAACTTCCTCTAAACCTAAGTGTGAAAACTCCAAAATGTGGGCCCTCTCTTGTCTCATAATGGAAGACAACCTATAATGTCATGAGATTGCGCTGAAGACCCAAAGGTCCCAAACAAAACATAAACCTTCCCTGGATCATGCCAAATATATGGAAATAATAATCAAAATAAAGAGATCGGGAAGTGGACGAAGAAGTCTATTTATCTGACAAGAAAGTACTGCAGTGAATCTTGAATCTTGCGCTACTAATAATTGAATTCTTCCTTATATTTTTGATTGATCAGATAAGTCAGGTTACATCCCGTGAAAGCTGTTGATTAGCATTTAGCAAAAAAAGAAAGAAAAAAAACTGTTTTTTTTATAGGGGAAGAAGAATAAACATAGAATTTCATACTCCCTCGGTTTTTTTTTACAGTATTTGAATGAGTAAAAATTTTATTTAAAAAATTAAATTATATTTAAAAATAAATATAATATAATAAAAAATAAAAAATATATAAACTAACGAGTACTTCATATCACATTTAGATATATAAAAATAATATATAGTAAAATTAATAATTAATTGATAGTAACTATTTTGAGACATCCTAATATAATAATAAAGTCATTAAAAATGAAAAGATTAAGTATAATTTTTCATAACTAATTTTATTAAAAGATATAAGTTTCTTTAAAATGTAGGTCATATCTATTTTTTTAGTAGATTGTATTATTTTTAAAGGAGATAATTAGAAGGGATTAGCATTGTGTAGGACGAATATCAAAATCTAAGACTTTTTAATCTGGTATTTAGTCAAAAGAAAAAGGCCTTTAAATCTGGTAAAATATATTTTACTAATTGAATAAATATCTTGTCTCATGCATGTCATTTAACTAACTCTTTATTTAATAAAGGCAAGACGACAATTTACTCTCTCGTAAATCTTTAAACTAAGATATTCAATTTTGAATCGAGGAAGTATAATTTTGCATCTCTTTACACAGATTTATTCATGAAATCAAAAATTGGTCCAGAGACGTTCTTTTCCCTATCATGTAGCTACTGCTTTTTGTAGCCGATGGAGTTTCAAAAAAAAAGGAAAAAGATTTGGTCTTTTACTAAACACTAATAATAAGTTACTAATGAGTCTATTATCCCCATGATAATGGCATTCTTTTTCGGGGCAAAAATGAAAATCAAATTTAAATGTGAAGAAAAACGTTGATTTCTTTGCAAGAAAATTTATGTTTTTTTTTTATTTTCGTGATAAGATAACAACTTAATAGTAAAAATACTCTTTACCATACAGAAAATATTAAGCTTAAATCACATTTTATCTCCCAATGTATAAAACACAAGGGTAGGATAATTGACCATAATTTTAAAATTTTAACATTAGAATACCATTCTTTAATTTTTATACAATAAACACTTACCATTTTATTCGATTGTCTACATTCATAAGTAGGAGGAAATTCTTTTACTATTTTGTGGCCCTAATGAAGTCACCTAAACTATTGATTTTTTAGGTACAAGGCATTGTCCAATTCTTCCTTTTAACTAACTTTCCATGGGGATAACCTTTTTTATTGGGGACAAAAAGCCAATAAGCAATCAATGATGCTTAGGTTGAATATAAAAATAGAAGATTTCTTTGGTCAATCCACGATAAACCCCACTACGTGCAGTGATATTATTTTGGCCATTCTTAGGGTGCTGCACGGGTTTTTTGAACCACGTACAGCACCCAATATGGTCCGTCGGATCAGATTTCCAACGGACCATATTTTTTGCCCCTATTTTTATTTTTTATTTCGAAAAATTATTTTTTATTCTAAATATTATCAGCCGTCGGATCAGATTTGAGATCTGATCCGACGGCTGTTCTACAGTTATGCCCGTACGGCAAAAAAGCCGTGCATCACTGTAGCAAACCCTATTATTCTACGGTTCCCTGTGTACTTTATAGATCTACATCCAAAAGACTTAATACTTTTAATTCTTATAATAAAAAATAAAGGTCCAAGAATTAATTAAAAGGAGACAAGGGATCAATCTCTAAACTCTTTTTTCTTCATTCTCTTAAAATTAAAATTTATAATTTAACTAATATATATATATATATATACATATTAAGATTATTAGTTATATTATTTTCTATCTTGTCATCTCAATATTTTTAAAATTTTTAAATATATAATTTAATATAAATTTTCATCTTCCCAAAATTAAAAATTTTAGTTCCATCTATAAATCGAACTATTACATTTTTCAGAAGCAAAACATAAAGGGGTTAAAGTCGCATTTTTGTTTGGCCTCTTCCGGCAAACTGCCCTTTGTTAAAATTTAACAAATTCTTAATTCGGTAAATAAAAGGAAAAAAGAAGGTAAAAAGTAAGGAGCAGGTGAATACTTCGCTGGCTGCTATGACCTACAAAACTTACCTTGAGTTGTATACATTTGTTAACATTCATTTTACGCATTCGAAATCCTTTTATTTCATTTTAATAATTCTCGGCCACCTCTATGTTTAGGATTCTTTCACAGTGTCCGGCAATATTATTTTGGCATTACTTTGCTTTATCAATCACTAGTCTAAGAGATTTTTTTTTTTACAAAAACAAATGTATGTGCTTAGTGAAAAAAATTGAATTACATAGAACATTAAAATTTTATTAGTTTAAAAATATCAAATATCCTCTTTTTTATATTATGCTCTTAAAGTTATTTTGATAAATAAAAAATGATTCTAACCAATTAAATTTTTGAAGACTAATTAAAAAAGTAAAAATTTTAAGAAATTAGGATGAGAAGTTTGGAGTTATAGGAAAGAAATGTTACATTTCTATATATATAATTATTAGTAAATTGAACCACTTCAAATCATTTGTAATATTCTCGATGATATTTTTGTTAATTATAATATTTAGTTTATGGGATTTATCTTTTACTCTATTCGTTTAAAAATATAAGAATTTTTAACCCTTTTGGCTTAGATTTAGGAAGAAGAAAATAAATAGTCCTTCTTTCGTCCCATTTTATTTGACATTATTTGACCGGGTACGAAATTTTATGCAAAAGTTTGAATTATATTATAAAAGTAATATATTATAATAAAAAGTAAGAACAATGTTGCCAACGAATACTTTATGTCAAATCTAAATATATAAAAGTAATATATAGTGATATTAGTAGTTGATTTGATAGTATAAAATATATTAAAATATTTTCTTTTATAGCAAATGTCAATTATTTTAGAACGTCCCAATATAATAAGAATGTCAAATAAAATGGGACAGATGAAATATTTTTTATACTCTATCATTAACTAATTCTACTAATATAATAAAAAATGAGAAAATTATATTTATGGTGAGAGTAATTATTAAAAAATAATTTTTAAATTTTGTAAAAGATCAAATATTTTGAAAAAAATACCAAAAGACCTTATATTTTGAAATAAAAGAACTATAATTTAAGATTTATGAATGAATATCCTATAATAAGAGTTATACATATAAATGAAAAAATAATATTAATATATTTCTATCACTTAACTCAATAGACTTGTAAAATGTCATTACTATCCTTATTATTAATAGAAATTTTTTAGGTGTACTTTAAAAAAATTAAGGAGTAAAGTAACATAAAAAATGACGTTATGAGTGATGGTGAATTAGTTGCTTCAAATGTGAAGGTGGACAAGTAATAATATATATATATATATATATATATATATATATATATATATATATATATATATATATTTCTTTACATGTTAGAAAACTGATATTTATTGCCCTTGACAATCGAAATTTACATTGGAAATAATTTTATAAATATAAGTTGAATTAATTTCTTTAATTAGAGATTACTAGCTCATGTAGCAATTCAGATCACCTTATCGAGCAATAATATTTCAATATGATTTATATTTCCTTTCCTCTGAAATATAAAAAAGTTACTAACTTAAAATATTTTTGCTATCCTTCATCTGCATTCTCCACTATGATGTTACCTTAGTGCCATTACAAAACTTACTCGTTGATCACTAAATGCATGATATGATGATTCAACTATTAAATTTAATTTTGCTCTCTCAATGCTCTTTCTTTAAGATTATTGCATATAGATCACAGGCATTCGATACTCTCTCAATCTCAAAATATCAGCTCTATTTGACACTTTTAAATAAGTTAAGAAATCACTAAAATATATGCAATTCAAAATAAGAAGATTCATATTCCTTTTTTAACCTGTATAATATATTAAAGTCATCTTTTTGAAAATTAAGATAATAGTAGTTAAATAAGGATAAGATTAGAAAAAACTTATTAAACGTCCATTAGTATTACAAATGGAGCAAATATTATAAGACAAATGAAGCTAATATTATGTGATGGAGATTTTGACGTTTTCAAAAATTAAAAAATTAATTAATACTCTCTCCGTCTAAAATTTAATGTCTACATTTCTTTTTTAAGAATTAAATTTTTATTTTATTAAAATAGTAATATATTTTATTTAAACTCTCATTAATAATCTATTTAATTTAAGGAAACTAAACTCCATTAACAAAATTACCCCATCACTAATCTTTTAAACTTCTTTGATTCAAGGAATTTAAACTCCACAAACTCATAAGTTCCATCAATAACCTTTTTAATCGATAATAACTAATTAATCTATAATCAAATCAATCTCTTTAATTTTTGTTGAAGTCGAAATAGAATATTCAATTTCGTAAGAATAAAGTATAATTTAAGATAATAATAAAGGGTAGAATTTAAAAAGAACAATAGATACCACCTTTTTTGAAGGTATATACCTTTGTAATCGGTAACTAAATAATTTAGCCATAAGAGAGAATACGGCAATTATTTCGGATCAAAACTAGTAGTTAGCACATGGCTTATATAAATTGGGACATGAAAATTTTAGCCGCCAAAAATTTAAAAAATAAACTACTTTCAACGCATCTAAAGCTCAACTTTTTTCTATTGTTTTATCGGAAAAATGTTGGAAGAATTGTTTTGTTTTATAAAAGCAAAATAGTAAAAAACGCTGCATATCTTGAAGGAGTTTCAAATTTACCACAGTTAATGAAACATCTTTGGTCAAATACATAAGAAGTAGTAGTATATTTTTTATACAACGGGGACAAAACAGTCAACACAGTAAAAACTAGATTTTTGTTTTTTTTGGTGGATGTAAAAACTATATATATATATATATTTTGTGGATGGTAAAAAGTAAAAACTAGATAAAAAACACTATAATCGTATATTGTCCCTAGTTTCTATAGTACTACTATTGCGGTTGCCAGAATAATAAATTATTTATCTGAAATACTTCAGAAAACAAACGTGTGTCATGGTAATAATTATTACCAAACGAACAACTGAGGCGCTGTTTCTCTCTCTCTCGTCATCTCTATCATCATCATAGAGAGAAACGACACCAGCAGCAGAGATGGAGAGAGAGAAACAGAATTTGTCTATATTCTGATATGAGAGAGAGAGGTATACATACAAGAGGGCAGAGAGAAGTCCTGGAGTCTGCATATTTGTGCAAACCCCAAAGAGAAATAAACGCTCTTTTGCAGAGCCTTTTAAGTGTTCTCCTCTTCTTTCATTTTCCGAAACTCTCTTATCAAATTATTTTTCCTGGTTTTTGGAACCAATTTTGGGTTGACGAGAAAAGGTTTTTGATTTTGTGCTGAACCCGTTTGAGGAAGAGAAGAAGGGAAATTAAAGAAGAAACGATAATTGGATTTTTTGGATTGATTCAGCTTTGTTTATTGATTTCCTGGTGAATTGTAGTTTTTTTCCTGTGGCTGTTATTGACTGGGGGGCTGAGAGCTGACCCCACGAGAGAGTTAAGTGATTAGAAATCAATCATTGTGATATGCTGTTTTGTTCCAAGTCTTGGTTCTTGGTGGCGTGAGGGCTATAGCTTGTTAAATTGTAGCCTTTCAACATTCGTCCTTTGGTGTTGGATTGAATTTTGTTCGGTTTTGATTGTATGTTACTGATAGGATTGAGTTTGGTAGAGTTGAATAAGCTTTCTTGAGAATAAAGAAGTAAAAAATGCCTTCTGCTATGGAAATCGATGAGGAGAATGAAACTAAAGGCAGTATGTGGGTTCTTGACCAGAAGCTTGATCAGCCTATGGATGAGGAGGCTGGAAAATTGAGAAACATGTATAGGGAAAAGGTGATTTGGTCTCTCTCTCTTTATACATAAATGGTTGTACGTTTTTGGGCGGGGTTATGTTAATCTCGGTAAATCTTTGAACTTGTAGGATGTATTTTGAGAATGATTCTTCATGTAAGTTAAATGGTTTTCGTTTCGCTTTGATGGCATAGCTTCCATTTTTAATGCATTGGTAAGCTGAATAGGCTATGTTAATTATTGCTAAGTTAGCTTATAGTTTTCTTCTATCAAATTAGTCTAGAAACAGCTGAAGTTCTTGACCATGTAAATCTTTGGCTTTTGGTAGTATGAGACTTATAATTGATTGGGCAATAGTTTTGAAGGATGACAAACCTGGAAAGGTCTGTCTGAACCTGCTTGGTTGTTGAAAAAATTGTCGGATAAGCAGTTGAAATAGCAGATCCAAATCAAATGGAATGGTGTAAAGTATTTAATTTCTTTTTAAATACTTCCCCTAATTATGGACATGTTAGGAAAGTAACTTTTGCATTGAGCGGTATATGTTTGCCTTTTCAAGGTTTGTTAGTCTACTTTTAGGATAAGCAGATTCTTTGGTTTACTTTAATTTGACATGTTTTCTTATGCTGCGGTGTCTGATTTTCTTTCATTTACGCAGAAATTCTCGGCATTATTGTTATTGCGGCTGGCATTTCAGAGTTTGGGAGTTGTATATGGGGACCTGGGAACATCTCCTTTGTATGTGTTCTATAATACTTTTCCCCGTGGAATTCAAGATCCTGAGGATGTTATTGGTGCACTTTCCTTGATCATATACTCTCTGACACTCATCCCTCTTCTGAAATATGTCTTCATAGTGTGTAGAGCAAACGACAATGGCCAAGGTAAGCTGATATACATTTGTTTTTCCATTGTTTATTTCCCATTATTTGTTAGGTGCATATGGGAAGAATATGCAATTTTAATATGAACTTCAGCCCTCAAATGCTGTAAGGGAACAGAAGCTAAGGATTTTTAGCCTCTAATGGTATCACTAGGGTTTCCATTGTCAATGTTGTATGGGTGCATTAAGAGATTATATAGTGCATAATCCAAAAGCGGAAGTTATTTCTTAACCAGTTCATTGCAATTATTATGCATTTTACACTTTTTTGACTATATTTAGTAAAAGAAAAGCAAAGAAAAGAAGCAAAAGGAGTTTAGTACTCTATGTTTAGCATGTCATAAAATGTGTAACGATTTTGAAAGAACAAGGGACGTTCTTTTGAGACCATAAGGGAGTCGAACTATGAAAGAAATGCTTCTTGTGCAGTCAAAGCTTATTTATTTTAGAGGAAGAGATGGATCTTGACATTTTTGTGGCTTGTTAGATAATCATGGCTAGATAGGTATCATTAAGTATGAGCAACTCATACATTGTTTTACAGAAAGTAACTGGCATTTTATATCCTCTCACAGTAGGATTAGCAGGTGGCTCTTTTTTCACCCTTTTAGAAATTGCTTTAGCTCTGTAGGTCTGGTGTTGGCCTATGATACATGTCATGAAGATTTATGGCTGAGAAATATCCGTCATACATGCTTATAGTTACTTTGTGATTGATGCTAATTCATTCCCTATAGTTAACTATTTATGTAACTCTTTTGCATGCATTGATCCTTTTTTTTTTTTTTTGTTGGTAAGAGTGTTTGCAATTTAAGGAACTAATGAATGAGCAAACTAATATAGTTGCATGGACGAAGAGTTTATACTTATATATATATATATATATATATATATATATATATATATATATATATATATATATATATATATATATATATAGGGAGGGAGGGAAATACCGTGTTCCTGTATTTTAATTGATTGAACTTGATATTTATGAGATCGTGTCAGGCCTTTCTCTTTTAAGAAACAAGTTTAGTTCGGATGTAGTTTGTTCTTGTTATCTGTGCAATGAATTACTTGAGATGTTTTTTATTCTTGGTATCATTTCAATAATGGACTTATTCTATCAATATTCCATCTTTGAATTTGCAATGAGCAAGATTGAACACTAATTTCTACATATCGATATTTTCCCAGATTCTTCATAAGGCTTTTGAGTTAATTCATGTTAATTGAATAGCTACAAAAGGAAAATGGAAACTATACTGTACAGGGCTACTACCATTAGGTCTTAGAAGGTAAGTTGATGCGATCTTACATGCCAAAATGGGAAAAAGAAAAAGGGAAGAGAGAGGGTCGGAGGGAGGGAGGCATGTAACTTAATTGTAAGATTTTCTTAAAGGTTTCGCTACAAGAACATTGTAGAACATTTCCATTGTTATTATTAAGTGTAGAGGCGATTTAATCATGCATGTGCCCTGACTTTGCAAAACAGTTAATGTGCTGTAGTAGTGAAATTGCTGAGCACTTATGAAATTTTAATATTCTCCTAGGTACTAATATCAAGCTTGGCTGTGTGCTGTATTGGGATGTTCTCTAGTGGTTTAAGCAAACCTTCTCACTGTTTGAAGTTTATGTCCTTTATGGGAAATAAGGAGCCTTTTTGTCTGTGCTTGTGATCTGCTGAAAAATATAAAAGCCATCTACGAAGCATCCAATTTAGTTTAAGGAAATATTAAAATATGAATTCAATCATAAAGCATAAATAATTTGCTCATGGTGTTTGTAATGATTCAAATCTAAAGATTTTAACTTCCTGGTAATTGAATAAATGATTTGCTTCTGACACTTTTATGCTTTTCATAAATAAACATATTTATGAGGGGAAAGAATATTTGAAAAGTTGAACTGAAGTATTTATGACTGGCAAACCCTAGTCAACAGCACCACTATAGAGATTTCCTGTGTCCTTCCAATGCAAATATGAAGATCTAAGATGTATACATTTCAATTGCATAATTAAACTCAATAAGTTGAAGAAATGCCTTGAAATTCATAATAACTTTTTTCTACCTTTCAGGGGGGACTTTTGCCCTTTACTCTTTGCTCTGTCGGCATGCAAAAGTAAAAACAATACCTAATCAACATCGGACTGATGAGGAGCTGACAACTTATAGCCGCAGTACCGTCCAGGAGAACTCGTTTGCTGCCAGAACAAAGAAATGGTTGGAAGCACGGACTTTTAGGAAAAATGCGCTTCTTCTACTTGTCCTGGCTGGTACTTGCATGGTTATTGGGGATGGTATTCTTACTCCAGCCATATCTGGTAAAAGATTTACTGTCTCACCCATCTCTCTTTTCTTATGTTGTAGGTTTCTTCCTACTGTTTCCAGTAGAGATATAGAAGATAATTGCTCAACTCGCAAACATCTTCTAAGCTTGTATATGGATCCATATTTCACAGTATTTGATGTAGTAGCTCTATTCCCACTTATTTCCATGCAATTCTTGACATAATTTTAGTTCTTTTGGCCATAAAAGTAAAGAAGGCATTAATCATTGTTGTGGTTGATTGATGTTTCTTGACAATCATTAATTGCAAGAAAATAGCCTTTTTTGCTGATTTTGTTTAAAATTCCTTCTTTTAACTTTCTATTTCTGGTGGCTCTGCCTGCTCTTTCTTGTTGCATTCACATCCTCTGTTGGCTGTCCTGTTTCCTATTCTAGATAAGTGCTAGCTAAGTGCGGATCATATTAGTCCACTTACTGTTAATGATTAGTTTGTGTCAAAAGTTCTGTATTTGATTTATATATATGTTGCTAAGTTTGATTTTATTTATTTGTTATAATGTTATTGACGCATGAAATGCTAACCCGATTATTTTTCCAAGTTCTTTCGGCGTCAGGTGGAATCAAGGTGAGCCATCCAAAGATGGGAAATGGTAATCTTCCACTCCCTGGGAAATCAGTGTTCTATTTATATTAGAAATAATATTCTTTTTGGTATCTTGGTAGCATATTCATTTCACTTTGTTCTTGCAGATGTGGTCGTGCTTGTTGCTGTTGCAATCTTGGTAGGCTTATTTAGTTTGCAGCACTATGGCACTGATAAGGTTGGCTGGCTATTTGCTCCAGTCGTGCTGCTTTGGTTTCTCTTAATTGGAGGGATTGGTATATACAACATATGGAAATTTGATAGCTCTGTTCTGAAGGCTTTTTCTCCTGTGTATATTTTTCGGTATTTTAGAAGGCTACATAAAACTGGTTGGATATCTCTTGGAGGGATCATGCTCAGCATTACAGGTTTCTTTCGTTCTCCCTCAATCTCATCCCTTACTCCCTTCCACTTGTAGTACATTTTCCTAGAAATGTTTTCAATTTTTGAAGAGGAAGACATCTGCAGACTGAGAGAGCTGCTAACCACCTTTTTCAGGAACGGAGGCACTTTTTGCTGATCTAGCCCATTTTCCAGTTGCAGCTGTACAGCTTGCTTTCACAGTTGTAGTATTTCCTTGCCTTCTTTTAGCCTACTCTGGACAAGCAGCCTACCTCATGCAAAATAGAGATCACGTCAGCGATGCATTTTATCGTTCTATTCCAGGTTTGTGCTCTCTACATGGTATTTCAATTTAAGTATCATTTGGCTGGATAAAGCATTTAGTATGGTCTGCTTCAAGTTTCCAAGTATAGAAAGAGGGGGTACTAATATATGCTCAAGTGTTGATTGAATAGATTGAGATTCTTTCTAATAGCTTATGCTTTTTCATAAGATGGTAGTATAACAATTCCACTATTAGAGAATGAGAAATTGAAGAATTTTTTGCTTTTGCCAGTGAAGAGAAAACAAATCCTATTTGTTAAACGAAGTGGAAAACTATGCCATATGCGGGTTATTAGGAAAATACCTGAATCCATTAAATTTCTATACCCATGTGCATAGTACGTAAAACCCTTTATTAGTTATTATCATGACTTCATTCTTATGTAGTTCTCTGTCGAAGTAAAATGAGCTTAGAGCCTTATAATGCAGTTGATCAATAATTGTTCAAGCATTGGAAATTGTATATGTTTATGTTTTGGCTAGAATGGAGTTATAAAAATTTCTCTGGACGCTTGATAACCTAATGTATTCCAAATTTTGCTAGACACATCCGATGATGTGGCTTATGCTGCCTTGGAACATTAACCAGTAATTTCCATTTTCACTGTCTGTTAATAATAAGAACATGAAATACTTCTCTCATTATTGTAGATAGGGTAGACTTGTATACAGTTCTGCATGATTATGTATCTGAATTAGTTAATGTTTTGGCATATTGATACCATAAGGTAATGGAGAGGTACAATAGTTATGGTTGCATTGGGTTTACTGAATTTTAAAATATTTGAAACAAGAACATTCTTATCTTCTGCACATGTTCCAGAAGTTCTAAGATGCTGAGCTTTCTTTATTTCACAACCATTATGATCAGAGTCTGTTGTAAGAAACTGGCTAAGAAGCAAGTGTTATTCTCAAGACAGTGAACCTTCTCCTTGAGTTGCACTTTCCTCTTCATGGATAGTGGTATACAGAAGATTTGTGCCCGTTGATGATGCTTTTCATTTTTGGACTGACTCTGTCAATGATGCTCTTCATTTTTTTTCATTTTTTTTCTTTTTCTTTCTTGGCTGAATGTTTCACTGATGCTTTTCACTTTACGCACTATTGACTTACACACCAGGATATGGTTTTCCTGCTACAATGTGCATAACTTGCCAGTTAAACATCTGTAGTGGGAAAGTTCTGAAATCTATCAAAACTGGTACAGAGAGAAACTATCACGTCCTAGATCAGTGCAGTTATTAGAATTTAAGAAACTAAGTACTTTTCAGTTTGTTTCATATACTGGGGCTAGACTTGGAAACCTTTTTGTTGCAGATGAATGCAGTACTTGAATGCATAAGAAATGTATGGACTAGGTGACTGGAAGGATGAAACTGATTGAAGTGGGAAGAAACCAAAAGAACATTAACTGTATCATCTTGTTCATGTAATTTGAAGGAACATCAAATGTATCATTGTGTTCATATAATTTTAAGGGTATGAAACTGATTAGCGTGAAGGAATTTTGGGAGAAAAAAAATCAGCCATAAAATTTCTCTTTGCTACATTCTGTCTCTCTCTAGTAATTTGTTTTACCCAATTATGCAGAACGCATTTACTGGCCTACATTTATTGTCGCAACTCTAGCCGCAATTGTCGCTAGTCAAGCCACCATAACTGCCACTTTCTCAATAATCAAGCAGGCTGTTGCACATGGCTGTTTCCCGAGGGTCAAGGTTGTTCATACATCAAAGAATTTTATGGGGCAGATATATATACCCGACATGAATTGGATCCTCATGATTCTTTGCATTGCTGTGACTGCTGGATTCAAAAACCAAAGCCAAATTGGCAATGCTTATGGTGAGTTACATTCAACATTCACTAAGTCTTGTTCAGTTATTTTCCATTTTTTGCAAAGTAATCGTCTTGAAAGAACAAAATTCCATTAGCTGATGGCCTCTAGGAAACCGTCTGTTCTTTGATGTTTCTTCTTTTATGTTGGAGGTCTATTTGCTATACATGTATGTCTAGGCATGGGAAATTACTTGACTTACGCGTTAGTATCTTCCCTTGCTTATCTTTCGAAAGACTAGTTGTGTGGATGTAAAGCAAAGGTGTTTATACAGCAAATACTGTGTAGACAAGAGCCATTTTGTTCTGCATTGGATTGGTGGAACTGGAGTGTAAAAGGGCTTTTAGACCTAATTAGTTGGAGAAAGGTATGCCAAAGGAATTTGAACTTGCACTATTCTTTTCAAAAAATGGATTACTTTATGGACAATAATGGATACCATGTAAGTTGAATTTAGTGGATGTCAGCATATGCATCAACAGAAACCATGAATCCTTAACTGGAGAGGATTTATAAGCTTGAAAGCCATAGTGGATTGAAATTCCTAGGTGAAATTCATCTCTACAACGGAGCTTCAGTGTTTTGTATATTCTTCCTGGAATCAATGTTCTTTCCCATCCTTAAAGGCAATTAGATGTTCCTGCGTCCAATGTGGAAATATACAGGGATAATGCACTTCTTCACACTAGTTATATGTCCAATTGTTAGCAGGCCCAAGCGCAAGAAAAGATAAAATAAAGTTCCTCTTTATTCTGGGAAGGTAGTTTGTTTTTCAGTTGTGATCTTCTCACGTCTTAGAAAGATTAAAAGCTTTCTGGAATATATCTTCGTACGTTCTCTAAGTTATTGGGTTTTGTCAAGTGAATTCTATGCTTTGCTATTGGTTATGTCTAGGTTCCATCGGTATCTTCCTAACATAAATCCTTATAAAATGGCATCTGTAGAATTTGTGTGGCTTTTCATTCACATTGTTATTTTCTTATTCTTTTTAATGAGAAAACCTTGTTAGTCATGGTCATTTTTTTGGATTTCTTAATTAAAAAATAATTTAAGAGAGGTCTGTGAGCAAGGAGAGCAAGACCTTACAGTTCTTTTTTTGCAGGGCGTTGGGGGGGGGGGGGGGGTTGGTTTCCTTTTTCTCTATAAAGGAAAACTGAAACTGCTAACCTATGAAACTCAACAATTTTTTACCAACAGATATGGTTTAGTCTTAAATATGTCTAATAGGATGATGTTGAGATGATGGTTGTTTTACAATAAAATTTTAGTTAAGCAATATGTATCCATGTATCCCTTAAATGCCCTAATCTGTGTGATTCTTTTGGGGCATTTTGTTCCTTTTACAACTACAACAACAACCAAGCCGGGTTCGGCTACATGAACCAAAGAAGGGGAAGGGGAGGAAGAAAGAGGGGAGGGGGGGGGGGGGGTATTGACCTTTTTCTCTATGAAGGAAAACTAAAACTGCTGACCGGTGAAACTTAACAATTTTTGACCAACTGATATGGTTTAGTCTTAGATATGTCTATAGGATAATTTTGAGACGATGGTTATTTTACAATAAAATTTTAATATTTTAATTAAGCAACATGTATTCCTTTAATGCGCTAATCTTTGTGATTTTTTTGGGGCATTTTGTTCTTTCTTACAACAACCAAGCCTCAATCCCAAGTTTGGGTCAGCTACATGAACCAAAGAAAGGATTACTTGTGATCATCAACATGAATATACACCCTCCATTTCTTCCTATCCAAGGCCATACTCTCATCCAAAGCTAGCAAAGCCATATCACCCGGTAGTCACTCCTTTCCAAATCTTCCTTGGCCTCCCTCTACCATTTACAGTCTCATTGTTCTTTCTTAGTAGCAAAAAATTTTAAGCAGCATCTGCAATGGGTAACTTTTCCAATTTCTCTATGGTTATATACTTTCTACATATTTTGCATGAAACCAACTATAATCTTTATAATATTTCCAAATTGCATGTCACAGAGAGAGAGAGAGATTTTGCTTCTGGGACAATAGTAGTCTTATCTGAGTGTATTGTTGTTTTCTTTTTATAGCATTCAGAAGATATTTTGCCTCTATTCCTTATATTGTCAGATGCAAGTGATGATTTTTCCTTCTTTGATATGTTATTTTCGTAATGCTACTGATTGCACTCAAGCAGTGAAGGAATGTTGGAATGAAATAATTTAGACATTGGTTGTAGTTCTTTTATGATTAATGACGTTGGTTGTAGTTCTCTTATGATTAATTATACTCCCTGCATCCCAAATTAGTTGTCATATTTGGGGGTTTCACACGGATTAAGAAAATATTACTTTAGTTTGATTTGTTGAGTTAAATGCCCAAAAAACCATCTTGAAACTTGAAATATAATTAATGTTGTATTTGGTGAATTAATAAATCTGAGGGCAAAGTTGGAAAACTGTGAGTCAATGCTTTCTTGAATTAATGAATTGACAAGTATTTTGGGACAAAGAATTGGTATATTTTTGACTAAGTAATTTGGGACAGAGGGAGTATATTAAACAACTCTTTTCAGGAAATCTAAAGTAACTTTCCATTTCTTGTGACATCAGGGACGGCAGTTGTCATAGTTATGTTAGCTACCACGCTCCTCATGGTACTCATAATGTTACTAGTGTGGCACTGCCATTGGATTCTTGTCCTAACTTTCACAATCTTATCTCTGGTGGTGGAATGTACCTACTTCTCGGCTGTTATTTTCAAAGTTGATCAAGGTGGTTGGGTTCCACTGGTGATTGCTGCGGCCTTTCTTCTCATCATGTATGTCTGGCATTATGGTAATTTGAAACGCTATGAATTTGAGATGCACAGCAAGGTGTCCATGGCATGGATTCTCGGCCTTGGTCCCAGCCTAGGACTGGTCCGTGTACCTGGTGTAGGACTTGTTTACACTGAACTAGCTAGTGGAGTTCCAAATATATTTTCTCATTTCATTACAAACCTTCCGGCTATACATTCAGTTGTTGTCTTTGTCTGTGTGAAGTACCTGCCAGTCTACACAGTCCCAGAAGAAGAAAGATTCCTTGTGAAACGGATAGGACCGAAGAACTTCCACATGTTCCGCTGTGTTGCAAGATATGGTTACAAAGACCTTCACAGGAAGGATGATGAGTTTGAGAAGAAACTTTTTGACAATCTCTTCATGTTTGTTCGGCTCGAGTCCATGATGGAAGGATGTTCGGATTCAGATGAGTACAGCTTATATGGGCAGCAAACTCAACAGTCAAGAGAATACTTCTTAAAAGAAATGAATGCATCCGCTTCCAATGTTGAACTCACCATTTCATCGGGTGACTCTATTATACCTGTTAAATCTCCACTACATGGGAACACCACTATGTCATCTGGGCATACGAGCAGCCAGACAGAAGTAGACGAGCTGGAGTTCCTGAATAGTTGTAGAGATGCTGGGGTGGTGCACATACTAGGGAACACAGTAGTTAGAGCAAGGAGGGATTCCAGAATTTACAAGAGGATTGCTATAGACTATATATTTGCTTTCCTTAGGAAGGTATGCAGGGAACATAGTGCTATATTCCATGTACCTCATGAGAGCTTATTGAACGTTGGGCAGGTATTCTATGTATGAATTCTTTGATTCTATCATGAATGAAAATGTAAGTCATTTTGCTTCTTCTCATGTCATCTGCTTCTATAATTTAGCATCTGTATTGTGTATATATTTTATAGGTAAAAGTTTTGAATGCCTGCCATACTTCAGTATGTCTTTGGGGACAAACCACGTTTCAGGAGAGGTAACTAATGCAGGGTCCATCTTTGAGTAGGTTTAGAGACTCGAAAATTTTCAGTAGTGACAAATTAGTGTTTGTTGTTTTTTTTTTTTTTCCGGGGGGAGAGGGTGGAGTGACGAGCTTTTATGAGTTAAAGAACTGCTAATATGATCTCCATTAATCAGTGATAGTTCAGTTAACCTCTTCAAAATTTGAATTTGGATTCAATTTTCACCTCAAAATAAAAGGGTGAGGAACACTGTAATCCTCTTGGTGTCTCTTTAGGAGAAGACAGAAAGCGTTAGCTTGGCCTTCCCGCTTACTTGATAAATCAAAAGCTGAGATCTTCAGTTTTTTCACTAAGAGAGAGTTGGGGAAAAGTTGCATGTTTGGAAGGAGAAGCACTTATGCATGGCTGGAGAAGAAATCCTCGTTAAAATCCCGCTTATATTTCCCCTTTCAATTAATGAAAATATTATTTGTTGCATTTTGGTAGATCATAGAGTCAAAAGACTGGGCATCGATTTAGGCAATCAAATACGCTCTCCGTTTCACAATAATTGTCCTAGTTGCTTTTTTTTTCGCGGATATTAAGCCTTTGTTTGGATTGAGGGAAACAATAGGAGGAGAGAAGAGGAGATGGAGGGTTGAGGTTTTTAAGTGTTTGAATTAATTTTTTGGAATGAAAAAGAAGGGAATGGATGGATAACATTTAATTATCAGCTGCCAGTCTCCTTTTTGTCCAGAAATGAAGGAAACAGAATAAAAGTAATCATGTTTTAATAGGCTTTTATTGATGTGTCAAAAGCACGCTTAACAGATACTTCTCGTTTCAAAATATATGTCATATTTCTCTTTTACATTGAAATTACAGTTTTGATAAAGTTTATAGAAAAAATTGATAGATATCTAAAATGCTTCTATTTAAAAATTATTGGTTGATGTATTAAATTCAAATTTAACATTGATGATTGGTGTTTAAGGTGGTTAGTTGAAAAACTAATGGTTTTTTAAAAACAAAAGCATTTAAATAGCTAGTTGAAGATAAGGATAAAATTGAAAACAAAGTAATAAATGAAGCCTTTATAGAGAAAGATAACTTATATTTTAAAACAAACAAAAGTAGAAAGTAAGACATATATTTTGAAACAGATGGAGTATTTAGTTAATCATTCTTTCTCTTTCCTTCATAATTAATCAAACACTAAAAGTAATTAGTGCTCTCTTCTTCTCTCCATCCCTTTCCTTTTTATCCAACTCCTCTTCTCTCCTTCCATTTCTCTCAATCTAAACGAAGGCTAAGTTTTATAAAGAAATTAAATAAACAGTAAAAAATGACCTTCATTAAACATGATAGAGAAATTAACATTGAATTAAATACTTTCATCACTTCTTCCTTCCCTTTTGTTTCTTTCCTTCTTCTTCTTCTCTCTATATCCACAAAAAACAATGCACTTTCTTTGTAATCAAAGTCAACTTTTCTTTTATGAAAACATGTGTAGTTAATATTGGTTCAAGTGTTTAGTTATGAGTTTTGAAAAGTTAATACATTTTAATTAGATGGTTAAAAGTCGGGATAGAACTTGAAAAAAAATTATAAATGCATTCTCTCTCTTTTTTTTATAAAATATAAATACATCCTCTATCAAAAAATATAACAGTTAATTTGAAAAAAATTCAAAAAATGAAATTAAAACAGTTATTGTGAAACGGAAGGAGCATTTGGATATTCTAACAAAGAAAAAGGCATGGTTCTTGAGGTATTCGTCCCAGGAAAAGATATTATCCATGGAGGTGCTCAGTTTACCCTTATAGTGTCCGAGGTCCACCACGCACCGCATTGCGCGTGCCAGTGTTTTTCCTCGGGCGACTCATCCATTGATCGAATGAGAGTCGAACCCGCGACCTACGGAACACCGCCAGGCTCTGATACCAACTGTACACCCACTCAACCAGGGCTAACTATATGTATACTCATCTAACCATTTACTAAATTAATACCAGTACGTGCATATGATCTCCGGGGAAACCAGTAGCCCCCGGTGAATGTCGAAAGGTGTAGAGCAGTGGCCTTAGAGGGCTTCTCTTATCCTTAAGGACTCAGAATTCTATATACCAGTATGTTTAACTTAGCAACTAACTCTAAGGAACTGGAATATAAGAACTGAACTGGAATTAGAAGAATAACAAACTTATATTTCACATTCAAACTTCAAACTTTCTTACAAACTTACAAACTTACACTCAAACTTCCTCCGCCTTTCACGAATGAAAGCTGAAGGTTATATAGGCATTACAAACTTCACGACTAAGTAAAGTAAATATGCTCTCGTACAATCATTACACACAAAACAATAAAGCTAAAGTTTCTTTTGTTTCTTTTTCTTTTTGACTAATACAAGCAAAGTAATAAAGAGGCTGCTTTATCACATGGGTCTGTCTGTCCTTTTATCCGGAGTGATCTTCTGCACTGTCATCATATTCTGAATTATTGTGGGGCATCCAAGGCTCATCAAAGTCGTATTTATCATCAGAGGTCGAAGGTTTGGGATAGTGGTGTATGCGCTGGCCATGACTGTCATAGTCAATATTAGCTGGATGTGCTTCAGTGTAGATAAGAATTTCAGCAAAGTAGGGATGTGTGGGCCAGTCTGGGTACAGAGGAATATTCATGAATGGTGGTGAACTGTCTTCCACTAAGAGAGTATCATCATTCTTGATTGCCATCTGAGTCAAAATATCTATCCGGGTTTCTAGATGGTCTCTTTGGGCTAGTGGATTTGCAATGTTGAACCTGTACCAACCTAATATTTCTTCAATAGGGAAATGGTACAACCGAGTTGGGTGGTCCACTGGGCTGGCCTGAATATGCAAATTGAGAATAGGCCTTTGTAGGCTGAGCACAACATATGTACTGGACCGAGTGCATAAGAATCGGAACCATCCTGCAGGACTGAGGAACCAACTTAACATTCTGAATACTCTGGACTGATCTGGTGTAATGTTGTGGCCATGATCGCAAGTCCATATGTAAGAAAACAAGCTTGAAGCATTAAACACAAATGCAATTTTATGGGCCTCAAGTAAATACCAGAAATAGCAATAGGCGATCTTAGGAAGATGCCAGAATTCACACAAATGGAATATGGTGTGGTATGGGTGATCTGGGTGGTTATGGATTCCTCGAAACACAGATGTGCCATGGTGTTGGAGAAGAAGTCTGTGAAATAACTTGTAGTTCAAAGAGCTTCGGAGTGGTAGGGTATAGTCTAAAATGGTTTCAATGACTTCAGGAGGTAGGTGTGAAAGGTTGAAAGGTGCAAGACATGGAATAAAAGTATGGGATGGAAGTGGTTTAGTAGGAGGTGGATTCCTGCTCAAATAGTCTGCCAGAATATTTGCTTTACCAGGAATGTGTCTGACTGTGAAAGTATACTGAGAAAACCATTGCTGCCATCTTAAGAGTTTTGCGTCTGGTATTGCCTTCTGTTTGAACTGAATCATTCTTGGGAAAGAGGACATATCCATTTCTATCTGGAAGTGATGACTTACCAGGAAGAATTCAAAATTTTCAATTCCTTTTTTAACTGCCAAAATCTCCTTGAATGTGGAGTGGTAGTGCTTTTCTGATTCCTTAAACTGACCACTTTGATATCCACATATGTGAAGTTGTCCATCAGTTTCTTCAATTAAGACAGCACCCCAGAATTCATCTGATGCGTCTGTTTGGAGAACTCGAAGTCCGTTGGCTGGTATCTGTAATGGAGAAACTTTGGATGCCAAGTCCTTTAGCTGTCTGACTGCTGCAGTGTGTTGATCTATCCATGGTGGTGCTTTCTTCTTGAGTCTGGTTGAAAGCAATGATCTTGGTCGAGCTATCTGATGAATAAAATTGTGAATATAGTTGACAATTCCAAGGAACTGTTGCAACTGTTGAGTGTTAAGGATCTCATCAGGAAACTCTTGTAGTCTGTGAGCAATATGGGCTTGTGGAACATACCCACCATCAAACAATTTCATCCCTAAGAAATCAATTTCTTGTTTTCCCAAAATTATTTTCTTTTCTGAAAGCATGATTCCATAAGTTTGAACAATCTGGTGAAACTGCTCAATGAGTTTTAAATGGGAATCAATATCTTTGGAAAAGATAAGGATGTCGTCAATATAGATTAAAACATTTGGGAACAATTCATGGAAAATCTTGGGCATAGCCTTTTGAAAACATGAAGGAGCAATTTTTAATCCAAACGGCATAACTGTCCACTGAAAATGATGATTTGGGATGCAGAATGCTGTTTTGAATCTATCTTCAGGGGAAATGTCAAGCTGCCAAAATCCTGCTTTTAAATCAAATTTGGAAAACCATTTTGCATTTGCAAGAGATTGAAATAAGGTATTTCTTCTTGGCAAAGGGAATCTGTCATCTAGTAAAACTTTGTTCAGAGACTGATAATTTATCACAAGTCTCATTTTCCCTCTAATCTGTTCAGCTCTCTTGTTCACATAGAAAGCTTCTGAAGCCCACGATGAAGAGGTAGGCTCAATCAAGTTCTCAGCAAGTAATTGCTGCAATTCATCTGTTGCTAACTTATAGTGGTCTGGTGACATTCCACTGTGACTAGTTCTCTGTGGTGTACCCTCAATGTCTGGTTTGAATGGTAATGAAATATAAAATTCAGGATTCTTCCAAAGAGGATTGTGACATTTTCTGAGAAATTCGGAATGAGTTTGAGCACAAGAGGTCCTAATGATTTCAGACCTAATAGAATCAAAAACAGGATTATGAGGAGTGATCTGAAAGAGATTCTGAGAGAGTGCCCAAGGGACCAAATGTCCTTTATACAAGATGCCAGAAGGAGTGTATGACAATTGTGGCAACTGACACAAAATATCAAATCCTATAATCAAGTCTTTTTGTGGAAGGGAAGATCCTAGGATTTGGTGTTGGATTGTAAGATTAGGCAGGATTTGGATGTGAACAGGTTTGCTAATCCTATCAATAATAAAATCATCATCATTTGCAGCACTAAATGTTTTAATGCATGGAGTCCAAAAATGATCTGGAAGAATTTTTGGATTAATTACAGTGGATGCTGCTCCTGTATCTAATAATGCAACTACAGGTATGCCAATTAATGCATGATCAGGAATGATTGTTGCACATATGAGAGGATATGGCCTTGCAGTCATGCTCATGAAAGATGAATCAAACATGAAAATGGGTTCAGGTAAATCTGAATCAGAATTTTCACCTGAGGATTCCTCATCAGTATATGCAATGGCTAAAAGAGAGTATGTAGTGGGTTCATCCAGAAGATCAAAGAGTGTTTGATGTCAGAATCATTATCTGGGTTTATGTGAGGGGAAATTTGGTTCATGAACTGTTGTCTTTTGGATCTTTTCGGGCAATTTCGAGCAAAGTGTCCTTTCTGGTGGCATATGAAGCATCTATCATATTTGGATTTTGCTTTGTGGCCTTTCTTCCGCAAGTATCTCCATTTCTTTCTGAATCTTCAAAATTTCCTTGGCCTCGAAACATCTGATTGTTTCTGAAAGTGGGACTTTTTCTTTGAAGGACAATCACACTTCTTTTCGTCCTTACATTTGATAGATAAGTATTTTTCTGAACAGGCCGGACCTAGTAACTTGGTACTGGTCTGATACTTCTGCCAAAATCTTGTTTGCACACAGAGTTTTTCTAGTGCTTGCTGCATCATCTGCCAAAGTTGTCCGATGGTAAGTTGTTGCCAATCACCATTTTGGGATCTAATCTGTCTCATGGTCTCATCAGCCAATTCTTCAGGGACTGAATTTACAAATGCTTGCTTTAGACTGATGTCATCGATTTGGTTGATGATGTAGAACCTTTTGCACATTTGGTAAAAATGTTTTTCAAGGTCCTTATGCTGAACTGAACAGCATTTCATCTTGAGAAATTCAGTGCGAGCATTGGTGATATCATGGGTGACTTCTCCTAGGAAATGTCTTCGAAGAATGACTATGATTTCTTCAGCACTATTTATTTGGAGAAATTGAAGCTGTCTGTATTCTCCAAGTGAGTTCCAGAAATCCCTGAGGCTTCCTTCAAGTCGGGCAACCAATCTTTTAATAACTTCATCCATTGGATATTGCTGCATGTCAGTAACTATCCAGGCATATATGGACTGGAACCTTTGTCTCCATTTGGATGGGGGAATATCATCAAGTGTGAATTTGCAGTGATGTTCAGATTTGACAATGGTCTTGACTGACTGCAGAGGCTCTGGGAGTTCTTCATCTATGGGTGTATCAGCAGGTTCTACTACTGGTTCAGGGTCCATGAGATAAACATGTGGAACAGCTTCTACTGGGTCATCAGATGCGATGGAGGAGTATTCAGAGATGTATCTGGTGAAGAGTCTGAATTTACTGAGGTAGGGAGGATAGGAAGTATGGTAGAAGAGGGGGTATTCTGTTTGAGAAAGGAGGTAATATGGTTTGGATCTGTGAAGGTCATGATGGATTGTGGTTGTTTAGATGAGGCTCCTATGATAGGGTCTGAGGGTTCAGAGAGAGGTAAGGAAACAGGTGGTTGTTGAGGTGTAGGTTTTGGTGATGGTTTAGGCAACTATAATTCAGGTTTGGAGGTACGTTTTTTATGATGTGGTGAATCTTTCCAAAGGGCTAAAGATGGGGAATAGGTTGAGCTTGGAGTTGGCCATTGGGTTTGGTTTATCAAAGGAGGTGGAGTAGCCGGAGATTGAGGAAAATAGGAAGGAGTAGTGTAGAGGCTAATCTGTGACTGCTGGTTTAGAGACTGGTATTAGGTTTCAAGTGATCTGAGCTGGTGTTGCAAAGATTCCTTTTCAGAGAGTAGCTTATGCATTTTTGGGGACCATTATGTTGTATACTGGACTAGGAATGAGAGTTGTTGATGTAAGGCTTCAACTTTGGACCTGACTTCAGATATGGTCTTGGCCAAAAATATTGTTTGGGAAGACTGATGTTGGGCTTGGGCCTTAAGAGACTCCTGGTTCACAAGGATTTGCTTAAGGGTCGTGTTCTGTGCTACAACATTATCAGCTTGCCAATTGAGCACTGCCTCAGCAGCTGAAACTTGTTCCGGCTGTCCCTTGTCATCAATAACATTTGGAGGTTTGATCTTCCAAGCATGTGTTGTCTGATCTTTCTGAAAAGAATGTAACGGTGGGAACTGTAGATCTGTTGATGGTGCTGATGATGATGGAGGCACTGGGTGCATCATGAAACTCAAATCTGGTGTAGAATGTTTAACTGAATCTCCATAAGTAACATAGTACTCAAATTCTTTGCCGGCTGGTTCTCCCAAGGTTCCAACAGTAGGGTCTCCTTCTTCATATCTCTGCTGAAGGGTCTTTTGAGCAGACTTTCTTGTGCCAATGTAAACTTCGTCTTCTAGCTCTGTGGCTAGACAGTCTGGGCAAGAGCAAACATCATACCATTTATGCCCATTTGAATCTTTTTCTTGTAATACTGGACGACCATCAGAGGAAAACTTCACAATTGGAATGTTCAATGCAGTCCATTGATCTCCACTCATGACAGAAAATTCAGTAGGGAAAACAGTTGAAACTTCATTTCTACCAGAGAAACGTATTTCTACAGTACCGTCCTCATTGGTATGGAAAGTAGGTTAAGTACCGTCCTCATTGGTATCGAAAGTAGGTTAAGTGTTTTGGACTGGCTTTGTAGGTGTGGCTTGATGCTTTTCATAGCTGGTGGTCCAAGAAATGGGAAGCAACTGTTGCAGTTGTTCTTTGGTCATTTGGCGAGGAACAAAGGTGCAGTGAGGGGTATTAGGTGAGTCAACATAGAGGAAAATGGATTCTCCATTCTGGAGCTGAGGAGGTAAAGGCAGGTCAAGGGCATGGTTTTGTATCCTGTAAGCCATTTGGTGATGGAGAGTGGCCATATAGGTATTATCTAGTTCTGGGCCTGAGAATTGGATCTGGACTTTAAAAACCTTGGATAAGGATGGGTCTTCAAGGTGCATGGTAAAGTTTGGAAATAGGGTGATGAAGATGGTACCAAAATTTAAAGTGGTCTGAACTGTCCCTATTACAGCATGTTCATATTTTCGGAACCTTGAATCCAACAAAGCAATCCTGGAAACCATGGGTAAACCTTTCTTTGCATGAAAGGTTAAAGCCAATCTGACTGCCCCGAAATGAATATGAGAGTATCCATCTTTGATCCAGGTGGCAAGAAACTCAGAGGGGATCTCGAGAGTGACATAGTGTTCTTGGGTTGATGCAGGAAGTTTGTGGGTTGAGAAGTGGGAGGCTTGAACAAAATCCTTTGAATGGGAATGAACTGGGATTTTCCAAATACTTGTTTAAGACGAACACCAACACTGTTTTTGGTTTTTTGATAGACGCTATATGGATTAACAATAGGATATGCAGACAATAGATATTTTTCATTTTCAGAAATGTAATCAAGCTCATAAACATTAGACAAACGAGAAGATTGAGATTTACTAGGAGAACTTAAAGTAACAGTACTAGAAGATGCAGTAGACATAATAGAGAATGCTGAATGAATTATGTATCCTGGGGAGTGAATCAGAATAACTAGCTTTGAATCCTAATTGAGCCCAGTATAAGCATATGATCCTAACCACAAGATCTGTTATGGAAACAAAACAAAACACAAGTCCATGCTATTCAACGGCACCACTCTTGGCCAAACAAGCACCTCTCCTTGCCATTCAGTTCTGAATCCTCACAAATTCTATGATTTATTCTAAGTATTTAGTGCTCTAATTGAAGTGTTCAATTACTCAATTTGTGCATAGTTTTCTGATGGATTATATGGGAACCAGATCATACTAATCCAAGAGCATAGAAACTTACTTGGTTGGGCTGAGCATCATGATTCAGGCGCTAAGTTATTCCTCTTCCTTCTCCAGGACACATAAATGCAATTTAGCTATGCATGTATGTACGAGTGCAATGCATGATTATGAGTAATATAGTTCTGAATCCTCACAAATTCTATGATTTATTCTAAGTATTCAGTGCTCTAATTGAAGTGTTCAATTACTCAATTTGTGCATGGTTTTCTGATGGGTTATATGGGAACCAGATCATACTAATCCAAGAAATTGAGCAGGGTTACTAATCATCAAAGAGCATAGAAACTTACTTGGTTGGGCTGAGCATCATGATTCAGGCGCTAAGTTATTCCTCTTCCTTCTCCAGGACACATAAATGCAATTCTTTAATGGTTGGGCAGTAGCTGTCAAACCGCCAACGGGGCATGTTGGTTTAGTTGTTTCGAACAACCGACGTCAGTGGTGGTTGAAGTGGCGGGGAGCCGTTGGGATTCAGTTCGGTTCCAGTCCTGCACGTCCTTTTTGCAGGACGTGCAGGACTGGATCTCATCCGTTGAATCAGATGTCTAACGGTTACAAAAATTTATATATTTTTGAAATCTGCAAATCTGATCCAACGGATCATATTTCTTCCTGCACTTCTTGCAAAAAAGGACGTGCAGGACACATAAATTGGTTGGGATTGGGGATGGGAAACGACAGATGAGAGGAATCATAAAATAAAAAAGAAAAAAAAGAAGAAGTGATATTCTTATTTTTCTTTTATTTTTTAATTCTTTTTTCTTTTTTTAATAATTAAAAGAACATTAATATTAAAAAAACTTAAAAAATTCAACTCACGTCTTATTCAAAAAAAATTAACAATGTGCAATGAAATATTTTTATTTATTAAAAAAAGAGAAGGAAAGTGTAAGAAACTAGAAGGAAAAGATGAGTAGCACTACCCTAATTCACAAAAAAAGAAAAAAAAAGAATAACACTATACTAAAGTGAAAAGAGATGGGGGGCAAAAAGAGGGAAAAAAGTCCTTGAATCTCCAAAACAGCCCTCTCATTGAAAAGAAGGGGAAAAAAAAGTACTAACAATCGTTGCTTCTTGTAACAATACCATTGTCCCTCCCATTACTGTTCTTTGAGTGCCATTGAGAGAAAATTCGTCCTTCATAAACTCATCTGTTGAAGCTTTGGTTATTCTTACTTCTTGATATCAAGTTCTGTCATTTTATAACCTTATCTTTTTTTCTTTATATTTATTTGATTTATAACTTTCTGTATACATTTAAAATTAAATTTATAAGATGAAAATAAATAAAATTTAAATTTAAAATTTTATTGCTTTGCAAAAGTAACATAATTGTGAAAGAAATATTAAAACGTAAAATAAAAAATTTATATCAAATTTCAAAATTCATATTTTCTTCAGTAGCTAGAAGTTACTCCTAAAAACCCAAAGTTTCAGACGGGACATAGGTGCACCAAGAATGTACTGAACAAAATAAATAGGGATGTTCATTATTTATTTCAGTTTAATTCAATTTAATTTTTTAAATTGAAATTAAATTTAATTTAATTTTTAATTTTTATTTTTAAACTAAAAATCGAACTAAAAAATTATATATAAATATATTTTAATAATACATTTTTTAATAAAAATAAATTTCTTAAAATAAAATTATTTTAAACATTCATTACCGCCGAAATGTGTTCTTTTTTATTTTTTTAATTTTAATTTTAATAAAATCAAATCGAATTATTTTTTTAAAAAAATCGAATTATCCCACCAAAATAAACATCCCTAAAAACAAGTGCAAAGTTCGTTGGAAACCCATTGATCCCACCATTCGAGACAACATAAGCTTCTCTTCTACGTAAAAATCAGAAGTGCTACGTCTTGCAAACAGAAACCTGCAGTCACACTGCAGAAACCGGTAGAACTCACCGCCGCACAAAGACACAGAAGAAACAAAAAATAATAATAATAATAATAATAATTTATGTTATGGACACGCAACCATTAACAAGCACTTTGTCTCAACAGTCAACAGTCCAGCAGAACATAGTTTGAAAGCATTGCCAATGCACTTTATCTAAAGCTCGCTTTCTTTTCCCATAGATACAAATAATGCTATACAACATATAATGATGGTTTTCCAGGTCCGACTGAGGAACTCTTATGTACTTCAAACACCTTATGTTATTTTCTCACTTTAGGTGGGAACCCAAACTTCCCACTCATATGATACAGAAGCTTAGAATACATGCGAGTAAGCAACTCTTCTGAATAAATTTCAAAGGCTAAAATGGAAACAGAACCAATTTCCTCACTTGGATATTAGGTTCTGTTTTGCATATCCTTGTGGTCTAGTTGGACCTACTGTGGACATTAGACGTAAACGGCTAGCAATCTCGGTGAAGCATGGGCGTGCGGCAGGATCTGGAGACCAACACTGCTCCATGAGCAATCTCCAATCAGGGTCACAGAAGCTTGGCACAGGTGGCCTCAATGTGTTATTTACTATACCCCCTGAAAGATAAAAGTTGGATCTAAGATTTTTATCCATTATCAACAAATACAGCATCAAATTCCAATATATGCAAATAAGATCTTTAGTCTTTTGAACTTTCAGAGAACTATCAAATGGAGCAAAGCACTACGGCTGGAGCAAGTTTGGAGGCAGAAAAAGGAATAATAATGATAATAAAAACTATAAAAAGAAAAACATACTTCTCTCCAGTTAATATTGGAACCTTCTAATATGATAACACACAATTCGCTTGTATATACAGCAGAAATTCTCTTCCACAATTCCAAGAGACAGCCTAACCAAATCTCTTAGAAGCCGCTTGTTATGTCCAAGGGAAAGACTACTTCACACATACTAGATTGACTTTCAACAATCTAAATATGTCCAGAAACTAGGAAGACAACTTTTCATTCTTAAAATAGTTTTCCTTATAAACATTCTCACCCATTCAAGTCATTAAATAGAAAAAGAGGAGCCACCTCTGATTACAGATACTGTTTATACATTCAATTCACTTAAAAGAGTACGTTCTTTACTTGGGGAAGAAAATCTTTTGACTGAACTTGGAAAATCAAGCTCATAGAAGGTTCATCAACTAACTGTTCTTTCACGTGTTTGTTACTGCCAATTGTATGATTTTGACAAAATTAATACCATTTTTACAATAAAACATCCAAGGTCCGATACTCAACTATTTAATTCGACAAAGCCCAAAACTTGAGAATTTTGCTTGGACTCGGCAGGCAGGGCATGGATCTGGCATGAGGAGGATTTATCAGCAATTAAGCAATCCACACTAGATGCTGAAGATCTTGAATCGAGCCTATACTCAGCTAAAACCATCAGCCCGCAGCAGCATGGATTCTCAGAGTAACAGCCACAAGCAATGCTTTTCTACCAGACTAGTACCAACTTGTATTTGTGCTTTACTTGGTTTTCCTTTGGAATAATTTTCTACTTTTCTCAAAAAGTCAACCCTAGACCCCACATCTGGTCTCATACTCCATCCTAAGAAAACAAAATTCTAAAAGAAAACCAATCCAAGCAGAGCCACATTTCAAAATGAAAGTTGACAAATCTTCATTATGGAACCCCTATACTGTTTCTAGGCAACCTACCTATTGCCCAGATTCTGCAGAAAGATTTCTATGTTCCAACTATATGTCCTTCACTAGAGCTGTTGACAGAATATAGGATAAACCAAAATATAAATCTTGATAGTAGTTGCAGAGTTATCAACCTCCAAAATTTCAAAGAATAAACTTAGAAGACAACTAAATCCATCTAAATCACCCTACACAGTTTTATTTGTTTCTCCTTTTTAGCAATGCTCTTCTTGCCAAGTTCACCCTTTCTATGAGTAAGTCAAGTTTTTTAGTTTAAAAATGAGTTGACACAGAAAACAATCTGAAATGGAAAAAAGTAGCCATCAGTATCACAAACAGTCAATTGGCAAAGGACAATCCCACAACATATTGTCACCACACTGCAGGTTACAGAAAGGCTTGTTATAAAGAATCTTACCCTGAGTGCAACTAAAGAATCACCTCTTTTTTGTCCCAAGAGTTGCCATCAGAAGATAAAACCATCAACACCTAGTTAGATGTATTTAAGGATATAGTAAAAAGATAAAATTCTGACTCTAGTTTTGGTGGATAGAGGAAAGAACTCTCTGAGAGAAAAAGGTTTCTTACTATCCCTTTTCTTTTTGGCTCCTTTAGTTAGAGCATCAAAAGCTAGATTCGAAGGAAGCTTCGACTTACATGATGCAAATTTGAAGATTCATAATACAGTAGTGTGATATTGCATACAGTTATTTGATAAGTGACCAGAGTTCACCCAGCAATTCTCTATGTCCTCTAATCCCCCAGAGCCTCTCCTTTTCTGGTAGGCAGTGAGGCCTTTTTCTACTTTCTCATGGAGAAGGCACACAACTGATTTCGCAGAGAAAAGGGGAAATTATGTCTTTTCTTTATGCAAGTACCAAGGCACCAAAAGACTTCTACTTATATCAAAGCGTAATGTGTATAAACCCATTCTCCCAGTAGAAAAGATCCAATTAGCACCAACAAAATATATACAGAAAATAACAAATAAGAACAAGTTCTTGATAATTTCTCCCAAAAAGGAAAAAAAAAGTTTTCTTGAGAGCTTCTATAACAAACTAAGAAATGAAAACAGAGAACAATGACCAAGCCCATAGCATAAGCAAATTTAAGCTATCAGATTGGATACCTTATGTTAAGCAGGTAAGTTATCAAATGGGTTCGAACTAACCTATGATTGCACCGTAATGCATGTTGGCATAAGGTTCCTCACCAGTAAGAATTTCCCAAAGTACAATCCCGAAAGAGAAGACATCAACCTGCAAAATCCAGAAATCATCAATAAACAAGAAAATGAATGTCTTGATTCCTGTGAAGTAGAGCTGTATTCCTTCCTCCTCTTCTACAAATTATGTTTCATATTAGTTAACTGGATAATTGATTTTCCAAATAGCATAAGCAAAAGAAATTTCATATTCATTTTTCTCCTACAGATTCTGCCTCTGGTCAGTTAACAGCTAGATAATTGATACCTGAAGAGCATAACCAAAAGAAATTCTGAAGCAAAAAAAATGAAAGGCAAAAAGGTTTCTTCGTTAGTTCTACCCATAAAATTCCTAATACCATACCAGCAGTTACAATAATATAGTAGACAAAGGAAAATCAAATGTTATGTATAGAAGAAGATTGGTTAGAGAAACAGAATGACCAGCAAAAAACACATCAATTTCATTTTTTCATGTAACAATCAGAAACTAGCTTAAGCTTTAAACTTGCATCCTTGAGATTTTCCAGATTACGCAATAAACCTTGCTCTTTGGAAAGCAATATATATACCTATCTAATCATGAATGGTATAATGTTTTAGCCCTTACCAGTAATCAACGAATGTTTGACAGGTGAATCTCCCATAAAGCTAGTCTAAAAGTTCAAAATTACCCTTCTAAAATTTTTGAAAGTTCATAGTACACATTATGCGTTCAGTTACGAAAGTATCCTTATACTCCATATTGTGCCTTAAATGAAGGACATCCTATATATTATGCTGTCATAAAATTGAAAAATTTATAGAGTACAAGAATCATTTTAGTAAATGAAGGTACAATATCAAAGATGTATCTGTTTCCATGAATGATAGAAGGGTAGTGTTGAACATTTAGGTTAATTTTATTTGATATTCGTCAGTCAACAGTTAGTTGACCAATGATAAAGGTTAAACCAATATATTGTATGTGATTGCCATTTGAAGGGTAAATTTGTATTTTCCCAAACTGTAAAGTTTATTAAATAGTTTGGACAAATATCAAGGATACAAGTGCAATATTCCCTCTTCTTTCTTCTGATAACTTGTAAATAAAAAGCAGTTGGGGCGAAAAACAATGTTTACCTTTTCTGAGACCTTGCTACTGCTACCATTTAATAGCTCTGGAGCCATCCATGGAAGTGTTCCCCTAACACCTCCAGTAACCAAGGTATTTCTTTTAATTTTTGATAACCCAAAATCACCCACCTGCACATTTATCAACATGTACTTGTAATACAATGCTTCGATTGAATCAATTAGCTTACTTTTCCTCCTCACAAGATGATTTCAATTTTTTTTTTTTTTGGGGCAATTGCCAAGAAGGCTTTAAGGCTCACCAGATCCACAAGCTCAAAATTAATGATTAAAGGTATAATCCAATTCAACAAAAGATTCACCCAATCATAACGATAACTATATGAAAATGCAGTAATAGGCAAGTGTGAGACACTCTTGATGGACTGTACTAAATCATCCAATCAAAAGTCACCTTGCAGATAGGTCGAGAAGGATCCTTCAAGTTGACAAGCAAGTTGTCGCACTTTAAATCAAAGTGTACAATATTCTTGGAATGCAAATATTCCATCCCAAAAGCTGCATCCATTGCAATTATGAGCCGCTTCCGTCTATCAAGATGCCTGAGGCATATGCAAGTGAAGAGGTTTAAGACCAAGAAAAGAAGGCTGTTAAAAACTTTCATCACAATTTTTTCTTTGAGTCTTGGAGCATGATTTTAAATTCACCTCTCCTTGGAAAGTAATACGTGTCTAAGTGAACCATTCACCATGAACTCTGTTACTGTTGCAAGTGTCCCTCCTGGTCCATCTTGCACCACACCATAAAATGCTACCACATTGGGATGATGAAGTTTTGAAAGGATTTCTGCTTCGCGCCAAAACTCCGCTGTCTACAGAAGTTTAAAAGATTAACATAAGCTAGTAATCAAGAAAATATCCATCAAAGATGATAGGTAACTGTCTAAGCTTTTATATGGAACGCCAGAACCTACATAACTAGGTCAAAAATGGACATTTCACCGCAATAGTCTTGTTCTCATCCTTTAAATTAACTATGTCATTGAGGTATGTGATGCTTATTACCACATATATACTGTTCCTAATCACATCATTCTTTTCTTGCCAATTCAACGAGGAAAAGCATGGTACTAAGAGGATAAGTCAAAAGAGAACTTACCAATCTCTCCTGCTCTGATGACCGACCTGTGAAACAGCTTTTCTTAATTCTCTTGATGGCAACATCTGTTCCCCGCCATTTTCCATGGTATACAGTTCCAAATGTTCCAGAACCTAGTTCCTTTAGCTCTTCAAGATCTTCATTCTTAATGATCTAAAGTTGCAGACCCAGGACGAAAAAAATGAGTAAAATCGTGAAATTTTAATAAAATATGCACAGCTGATATAAATGTGCCTAAAAGGAATAAGGATTCCGTTCTATAGGTTCTAAGCAACACAACAAGATCATCAAAGTAAGCCTCAATAAGATAATTCTAGGAGAAGTCATCAGCTCACGGGCCCGCATAACCAATGAGAGAATCAAAGCAAGCCAGAAATCCTCACTGAAAAACTACATTGGAGCAACTGAAAGATGCAAACATCTATAGAATTCCACAGACCACAAAAATTTTTCTGTATCTGTGAGCCAAGCATTGCTCAACTTACCACTTCTCTGAGCATTTAAGCATATAAATCTAGTTTATAACCTTTTCTGCTCAAAAAATTATTTTAAAAAAAAAGTGTGATACTTTACAGATTAAAGAGGCACTCCCTCAAAAAATCCCAAAACAAACGAAACAAAAGGAGAAGTTGCAGCATTATTTCTAAAGATGTTAAGATGAGCTAATGCCTAACTAAGGTTCAAATCCCCCAGGTCAGAAGATTAAATGACCGCAACATTAATTTGATATTATGGTTCTTTTTCCTATTAAGTTCCCTTCACGAAACCACTGGTGTGTCAGCAGATCACTAGAATATTAGGAAAAGAAACTGGCAATGCAAATTTACAAGTGTAATTATGTCTTTGTCAAAGATCAAAAGAGAAAGGGGAAAACTGCATAAGGAGTACCTCGATCTCATAGTGTTAAGGAAACAGACTTAGCATCTCTTACTAAGAGCAATAATACTATTCACAATTGTAGACAGATGCATTACTAATAGCATTACAGAAATGACTCGAAGGATAAAGCATACTTAACTAGCAGCAGTATTAAGAGTGGAAAAGTAGCAGTGAGATAGCAGCACCAATTAACCACACATGAACAATAGTTTAACCACAAGCAAATAGCACATTTTCCAAAAAAACAAATAGTTAACAAGTGAGTCCCGTATATATGCTCTTACTACTCAGAGAATTATCCCGCCTACCAAGTTATATCACAGACCAATTTAGGATGTGATGAAATGTCTGAACACCCTTTTCTCCAAATAAATTTTAGATGGACAATAGGCATGCACGTAACAAATGTTAAAAATATTTATTGAGAGCTTTTTTTGCTTTGCCGGTACAATAAGTTTTTTGTCATGTTTACTAACTAATTAAGAGACTGATCATCTACAACCTAATTTTTACAGGACCAAAAGTATTTTAACTTTCAACCTAAAAAATCACAGCAAGTCAAATTATTATTCAGTTGCTTGGTATTAGTTTTGTGGACTTTTAAAACAAATAAAATAAAAAAGGTGCTAGTATTGAAACTAATATAAAGTAAAATGTCATTCCACAATCAGATACCTGAGATGTCATGAAAATCCCATGTCATGGAGAAAATCTCTGGAAAATGGTGGTATTTTCACAATTCTTTTACAAGGACAAGCTAATAGTTGTGCTTAAACTAGAAAGACAAAAAAAAAAAATTGAGACAACCTGTTACCAACGGTTGCGGAAGGAACTCTTTTTTCTACTGACTCGCATGCCCTTTTCATTGGAGTTTGACCTTTTTCCATATTCTTCCCCAGTACTCAATTGGATGAAGCCCCAACAATGGTAATTTTGTCAAACTTGCAACTTATAATAGAATGCCAATAATGACAGCATATTGGAAATAATAGTTTGCCCAAAGCATCAACATTTCAAAGTTTCTAGATATATAATATCATCTCCTGTCCAGATTATTCACAAGATATAGACTGATAGTATACCTGCAAGCTATTAGGATCAAAATCTCCAAAAGAGACGTCTATAAGAGGGAAACCTGTATTCTGAGATTCTATCTTCTCCTCCTTTGATTGACGTGATGAAGATTAGAACACAGACATTCATAAAAGAAAAGTGTTATTTTTAGAGGTGAGGAATAAAAAAGTAGATTTTTTTTCTTTTGAGAAAAAAAAAGAACACAAGAGAAATGGAGAGACAGATCTAAATAGGTACAGCAACAATAGTACCTGATAATCTGCTTCAGGAATTCTTGAATTTGTAGGCCCATCGAACTGCATACTTTGAGTACCACTGACCTGTGAAGGATTGTAATCAGAATGCACATTCATAGTTGTAGGTCCAGCGTAGCCATGAGATTGCTGCTGAATATCAGTATCAAAACTGACACAAGAATGGACGTGACTGATTCCAACTCCACCTTCTTTAGAAGTTGCATAACCATACTCCAATGGTGTGACTTCTTCAACATTGGCACGTGTTGAGAAACCAAGATGATCCTGATCCATAAGAGAAACATCTTTTCTTACAAAATCATCTTGGGCTAACTTTTGGAAGAATGACCAATGCTTAGGTTCATGATTCTCCATATTCAAACTCAAACCATTACCATCACGAGGTAATGGAGCAATCCTAGACGAGCCATCTGTAACTTTTGCCTGAGAAAATATATCAGATAAGAAATCAGGAGGAAATCGATCATTAATGTCAATTAGAATGTCAGGGCGCTCAGGGGCAGCAACACTGGCAGAGGGCTTCTCTTCTGGAACAACCGCTACTAGATGCTCCATTCCTGCCGTAGATAGTATTTGAACCTTTTTGCTACTTCCATCCATTCGTTTGGGAGCTATATCACCTACCACTTTAGAAGCAGATTCATTCTGGATTTTGCCAGAAATCCCTTGGCTTGTAGGAGGATGACTCAACCCAGAAGTTTCTTTATCAGGACCTGCAGCCTTTGAATCAAAACCTTCCTTGAAGCTACTGGAATTCAGAACATGGAAATTATCAACAGCTTCTACAATCTTCTGTGATCCTTCTGGTTTATCCTTAGGCATATTATGGTACAGAGGTTTTCCATAAGATGAAACTTCTTCAGCCTTTGAAGTGACATTTCTTTCACGCATCATATCAACTGATTCTTTATCATTCTCAGTCCTTTCATGTGATTGATCAGCTGATTCACTCATTTGCTGTGAAATATCAGACTGACTGTGCATCAGAAACTGGGCACCAGAGGAATCATCAGACTTGGATAAACGATAGAGCCCAGCCAGCTCCCTAGGTAGTCGTTCTGAGCGAAAAGGACGCTGCGGAATTACTGGTTGTTCGTAGCTGGATTCCATTGGATAGGTGTCCAATTGACCAAAGCCATTAGCAGATATTTTATCGGATACATAGAAGTGTCCATCTTGGTCAAAGTTATCCAGTTTCTCTTCCTTGGCAATTTCAGAGGACATAGAGTTCTGAGCAGTTTGCTGATTTCTTTCACCAACTATTAAAGGTGCAACACCAGGCGTCACATGCTCTGAAGCAGAGGTGACGGGTGTTTCATCTTTAGACATTAACTTCGAAGCATAAGTGTCACATGGACTTGAAGAAGCAATGTTCTTACTTTCTGAAAGCTGCACTTTATCAGGTTCGTTCAGTTTCTGGTTTGAACTCTCCCTCCTCATCTTAATCTCCTTGGCAAGCACATCCTTATCTGCAGATTGATCATTGGTGAACTCATTTTTCTTCTTGATTGAACTATCTCTGTTTAGTTTAACATCAGTAGCTAATATTTCAGGATCATGTGCATGCAAGCTGCTATAGTACTGCTCCTCCACTATGCCTCCCTGCCGAGGAATACGCCCTTGGCCCGAATGTAAAGCTGAGTTTTCTACAATAGCTGGATAACTGGAACCATAATCATACTGCATTTTTGCAGATGACTGAACAGTGCCTTTTCCATCCATATTGGAAACATTTTCTTCCTGCTGGAAAGTTGTTGATGGGTGCCAGTCAGCCTCTCCATGCACTGACTTACCCTGGAAATTCTGTGAGTTAGACTGAAAAGGGTGCAATACATCTTGCTCCATGATCTGAGAAGATTGGCCTGTAGAGTGTATTCCATCTGTAACCTGTGCAGTATTAGTACCACCTAATTCCGCTGCAACTCTACTGGACACCCTTTCAACACTTAGACCAAGTAACTCATCTAGATTGTTTCCTGATGTGCTTGCCAAAGCAATAGAATTCCTTCTTGACCCAAAATCCATTCCATTTACAGCAACAACATACTGAACCTCAGAATCAGCTTCCATGCTCTCAAGTGCAGCCTGAGAATCATCCAAGTCACTACTGGAAAATAGAAACATCCTAAGTTTCTGTGATCCAGCTTCAAGCACACTACATTCTTCCATCATATTCTGTAGGTCCTCATCAGAGGAGACTGATACCAAGGCATCAAGGTCCTCACCAGGAAGCTGATATTTGATGGCATGAGTTTGACTGTAGATTGCCATTGTTTTCTGCAGAAGCTCCACCCAAGAAATATCTTTGCTTACGCGAATAATACGTGTTTCACCTCCCACATATCTAAGCTTTCCGTCACTTGGACGAGGTAAAACTTTACCTCCGAAACTGCAGAGGAACTTCAATTTCTCTGGTGAGCTATCTGAAGTTCCCGAAGTACCAAGCACACGAGCATAATTATTTCTTGATGCTGTATGGACCACGGATGGCACTGGCTGGTGGAAAAGTTGTCCTTCATCCGTAGGCAAATTGTTTTTTCCGTGGCCTTGTACTTGACTCTTTTCTCCTGTGGCAATCCTCGCAATTTCTGACCCACTATCAGAACCTGTACTAGATATTCCAAGAATGCCCTTTAGATCCATATAGGAACTACCAACATTATGTTCAGCACCAGATGTACTTGGGACGAACTGCTGCCTAGGATTAACCCTGTCCCGCATAAATTCTAAAGCAAACTCCTCCCCTGTCTGAATGGAATAGTTCAACACAGGTCTAGCTCCAACAGGCATAGCAAAATCAGGTGGCCTTATATTAGTGTTAATTGAACTGGATGGATCCTGGAAAAATCTTTGATTTGCAGAACCAAGAGCTTCAGCTCTAGTCTCTACAGAACTGTATCTAACTTGCTCATAATTCATGTGTTGACCTGTCATACCTTTCGCTGTGTTTCGCTCCATTTGTGATGATTCCCACCATCAGCACGGTGAACATCCAATTAAGAATACAAATAACTCATGCTTATAGCCTTTCAAAAGGATCCCAATCAGAGCCCTTGGATACAAGATAAAGTCACTTACTTGTTAACAGGGATGCTCTGATTGAGAACTCCAAAAGGCACAAACAATTTGAACAAATATCCTTCAATGATGGAACCTATACAGGATCATTAATTAACAATGTCAGTAAAATATATACTACAACATTTAACTGCAAGGTTCTCTGTGGACCATAAATACCAGTAGCAGACAAGAATGAGAAATTGAAGAAAATTACAGCTAATTTTTTCTTCTTTAGGAATTTCGAATTCTTTAAATCATATTTTCATTTGCCAATTGTTTTACACTAGAACCTAATTAGGCATACAATTTCCTTTATATTTTCCTGCTTATGATTATTTTGTAAATAGGCCAAGCCTTCAATGCCAAGCCAATTTTAAGTGAATCCAACTCCATGCTCTCCAGTACGACAAACCCAAGATTAAATGCAGAAAATTGTAACTGCTTCTAATAATTTATTCCTTCTACTTTAGCACTGACTAAGAACGAAGAAACTAAAGTTCCTTAATTCTTTTCCCGAATTCCCTTGCCAGTGACTACTCAATCCACATATAACTTCAGTACACAAACTTTCCATAAAAGTCATGCTTTCAAAAACACAAGTCCGGAATTTGAAATCGTCACGCAGCAATGTTTCAATTCCTTAGGAGCGCAAAAGAAATCATACATACATAAAAAAAAATGGAAATAAAGCAAGAATAATTGACCATTTCCAGTTCATTTTCGTAGATCAAGCTCTGAAACTTGTTCCAAACACAAAGAAAAACAATAAAGTTTCAAACTTTTTAGCACCTAATTCAAAAGAATTACCTCAAAACACCAAACAAGAAGTCAATAACCATCAAAGATGCACTAAATTTAACTTTCTATTAGAGAGAGAAGAAAAAGGGGAAAAAGATCAAGACAAAAACATGTAATTTCTTATATGCCCAGCTCAAAGTCGCCAATCAAGAAAACGAATCAGTACCCCAGAAAGAAAAATTGAATTCTTGATGAAATTCTAAGCTACCCGCTGCTGGATGCTTTACTCAAAAGTCTTCCAATTTTCACCACCCGCACACCTCACAGCTGAGGTCTGGCCTTCTGTTTTCTCTCTATGTACATAGGCATCTATTTATATTTTTTACACACTAGTATATGATGCATACCTCAAAATTTTCCTCCCAATGATATGACAAAATTAGCCTCGCTTTCCTTCAAAAGCGCGTCTTATGCACTATCGAGAGATTAGAAAAAATGTGGGGTATTTTGGTCATTTTGTGCATTTTCCTGAAGTTACTGCTGTATTTTTGTTTCACGCTAGATTCGTTATGGAGACTTTTTGGGCCGTTAAATGATGATGATATTTTAACGTGTTATTAGCAAACAGTCGGTAGTTTTAAGAATATTTTAGGAAATTATTTCGAGAACCTCAAGCGCATTGAGTTTGAGTGACAACACGAACCAATAGAAACGGAGAGGTCGCTGTGAACACCACTGATTTTGTTGTGTTTTGAGTGGAGCGTGACGGAATATGTACGTAAATAGTGTGGAAAGAAGTGAAGCTGCAAATAGCTGAGGGCGCGTTGTCGATTCTATGGGGCGAGTTTGAGATTTATCTGAATTTGGGCCGCAACAGTTGCATGTGTTATTGGTACAATGTAACATTTACATGATTTTTTAGTATCAACCTGTTATATTATTGTTAAGTTTTATATTTTGAGTAATTTATATTATATTTATTTTATATTTTTTGATAGAGCAAATATTATAATATAAAAATAAAGATGGAGTAATGTTTATAGTTAATTATGTTTAACTAAATGTACAAAAAAATAATGTGCAGATAGTGAACTATAAAAGAAATATAATTAATAATATATAAAAATAACTTATTATATTAATAATTTTACTTGTTATTGCTTGTATTTAGGGGTATTCATTAGGTTATTCAGTTCGATTTCGGTAGGATAATTAGATTTTTGGTTCGATTTTTTTGAAAATTTACAAAACCAAAATTGAAGAAAATGGAAAAGAACGCATTTCGATAATGCGTTCTTAAGATAATTTATTTTTTAAAATTAATTTTTATCAAAAAACGCATTATAAAAATACGTTCATATATAATTTTTTTAAAATTCGGTTTTGGGTTTGAGAATAAAAAATAAAAACCGAACCGAATTTAATTACAACCCAAAAAACGAACCAAATCGAACCAAAAAACTGAAAAACCAAACCCAAATGTATATTTCGGTTCTGTTCAGTTCGGTTTTTCAAATTTCACCAAATAATGAACACCCCTAATTCTATTGTTTGTTGATTCTTCTTTTTTAAGTTCTCCTCAGAGATTTGTAGGTGGTGTCTTGCCACAAAAATCTATTCCAAACATTATTATTTTGTATGTGTCGTAATCTTTGTACTCAAAAAATGTGAGATCTCCTATGTTGACTTCATTTTGAATCATAAAATGTATGAATCCTTGTTGTATTTTTTTTTTAATGTGAATGTTTCAACTTTGCTGATTTTTGTTTTCAAGGTTATGTAGTATGTAATGATTCCTCCTTTACGTTGGATATGTCAGTTTGGGATTTCCTATTCATTTTTGTAATGAATTAGTCATTTTAGTATTCAACAACTATAGTAGAATTACATACAAATTAAATAGATTTTAAAATATACACTAAAACTTTGACACACAAGTAAAAAAATAAATTACATATTTTGAAATGAATTGCATGAAAAGTAAAAACAATTGTTACAAAAGAATTCTTATAATGTGTTGTATACTTAATATAGGCTAAAAATAGTCAAATATGTTATTATAATAATACACATTTCAAAATATGTGTTATACTTTTCATTCTAATTTATTTTTACATAAATTTATTTTTAAAAATAAAATATTTATTTGTACATATATGTATTTCATCATGGTCTCAAAGCCATTATTATTGAAATAATTTTATTTTTAAAAACTCATCACATTTTTAACAAACTATTTATAACATAAATATTTAATGTTAAATTTAAATTTGATACAGTAACCTATTATTTTTACACAACACACATAAATAAAAAAAATTTATTAAATTTATCAAAACCATAATACGCATAAATCATAGCAATGAATCTTATACATAAAACTACTGCAAAATTACATGTAAATTAAATTTTAAAAAATATATAATAAAATATTGACCACATATAAACAAACATATCATATATTTTGAAATCAAACACGCGAAAAGTTGAAACAATTACAATAATACAATTCTTGCAATGCGTTATACTGGGAAAAAATCTTCAACTATAATAGAATTACATATAAATTAAATAGATTTTAAAATATATACTACAACATTGACACACCAGTAAAACATATATCACATATTTTGAAATTAAGAGTACAAAAAGTCAAAAAAATTGACACATAAGAATTCTTACAATACGTTGTATACTTAACATAGGTTAAAAAAATCAAATATATTGTTATAATAAAACTTATTTTCAAATATGTGCTATACTTTTTATTCTAATTTATTTGTACATATACGTTTTTTTCAAAATAAAATCTTTATTTATTTTTAATTTTTAATTTTATCATAATCTTAAAGCAATTATTATTGAGATGATTTTATTTTTAAAAAATTCATTAATTTTTTAACAGACTATTTGTAACACAAATATTTAATATTAAATTTAAATTTAATACAATAACATATTATATTTACGTAACATATATAAATAAAAATTTTCATAAAATTTACCAAAATCATAATACGCATAATGCATAGTAATTAATTATAAATAGAACAACTACATAATTACATGCAAATTGAATTTTTTAAAAAATATATAGTAAAATATTGGCATGCGTATAGAAAAAATATATCATATATTCTGAAGTAAAACATATGAAAAGTCAAAATAATTACAACAATATAATTCTTTCAATACGTTGAATTGTTTTGAAAATATATAGTAAAATATTGACACACGTATAAAAATATTCAACAACTATTATAGAGTTACATATAAATTAAATATCTTTTAAAATATATACTAAAATATTAACACTTGGGTAAAAAATATATCACATATGTTAAAATCAATAGCACGAAAAATCAAAATAATTATCACAAAAGAATTCTTACAATACGTTATATAGTTAACATATGTTAGAAAAATAATTAAATGAGTTGTTATAATAATACTCATTTAAAAATATGTGTTATATTTTTATTTTAATTTATATGTACACATACATATTTTTCAAAATAAAATCGTTATTTATTATTTTATTTTTAATTTTAGCATGGTCTCAAAACAATTATTGAAACTATTTTATTTTTAAAAATTCATCAAATTTTTAACAAACTATTTGTAACATAAATATTTAATGTTCAATTTAAAATTAATACAATAGCCTATTATTTTTACACAATACACATAAAATTTATTAAAATCATAATATGTATAGCTCATAGCAATTAATTTTATAAATAGAACAATTACATAATTACATGCAAATTGAATTGTTATTAAAATATACATTAAAATATTGACATACATATAAAATCCTCAATAATTATTGTAGAGTTACATATAAATTAAATATATTTTAAAATATATACTAAAACGTTGACAATTAAGTAAAAAATATATATCACATATCTTGAAATCAAGGGTATGAAAAGTCAAAACAATTATCAAAAAAGAATTCTTATAATACGTTCTATATTTAACATAGGTTACAAAATAGTTGAATGAATTGCTATAATAATATTTATTTTAAAATATGTGTTATATTTTTTATTTTAATTTATTTGTATATATACATATTTTTAAAAATAAAATCTCTATTTCTTATTTTATTTTTAATTTTATCTTGGTCTCAAAGCAACTACTACTGAAATGATTTTATTTTTTAAAATTCATCAAATTTTTAACAAATCATTTGTAATACAAATATTTAATGTTAAATTTACATTTGATATAGTAACCTATTACTTTTATACAATATGCATACATAAATTTTTCATAAAATTTATCAAAAGCATAATATGCATAGGGCATTACAATTAATTTTATATATAAAACTATTGCATAATTACATATAAATTAAATTATTTTTAAAATATATAGTAAAATTTTGACAAGCACAAAAAGTCAAAACAATTATAACAATGCAATTCTTGCAATACGTTACACCTGAAAAAAATCTTCAACAACTATTATAGAGTCACATATAATTTAAATCTATTTAAAAATATATACTAAAACGTTGGCACGGGTAAAAAAATAGATCATACATTTTGAAATCAATGGCACAAAAAATATAAACAACTATCACAAAAAAAATTCTTGCACTACTTAACACACGCTAAAAAATAGTTAACTGTGTTGTTATAATAATATTTATATCTAAATATGTGTTATAGTTTTTCTTTAATTTATTTGTACGTATACTTATTTTTAAAAATAAAATCTTTATTTATTATTTTATTTTTAATTTTATCATGGTCTCAAAATAAGAGAAAATTACATTTTCAATTGTCAAATAAAATCCAAGCCCTTCATATATAGATCCAATGATTCAATTTTACTCCAAAAAAAAAAGACAAAAGCAACTTTGAAAGTACAATTGCACAGTTGCTTTGCAGATTCAAGGTGAATGTATATCCATATTGCACTCATAAATCCAATTGACACTGTTCCTCAATAGTTTAATTGAGAAATCTCTGACATCCACTCTATAATCCAAGGGGCAAATTTTCTCCCCCGATAAAGACAAAGGCAAATCAATCAACATCCTCTACAAGCTAATTAGTTATAAGTAGAATAAGCATTAATAGGTAAACACTATAATATGTATCAACTATTAACATTGATAATGAAAGTAATATTCTTTACTCTTTTTTAGTTTCTTTCGCTCGTTTTTATTTTTTATAATTAAAAAAACTTTAATACCTAAAAAGGTTTCAAATTTTGTTTAAAAATTTAAGTAAGGACATTAAAGTTTTTTTATTTATTAAAAAGGTGAGAGGGAAGTAAAATAAGTTAAAAATAAACTGAAAATATCTCTTCTTTTTTTTCCAATCTAATAGTAGATTAGGTACACTGTTTCATGTATTATATATATCGTAAAGTGTATTGCTATATTATACAGTGTACTGTATTGTGTACTAGTCTAACTGTTGCAGCTTCAAATCCACTCAATTTCATGTGCTTTTGTCACTATCTAGTAGTTGATCCTTCATGAAAAATAAAAACAAAGCAAATACACAAATTTTTAAATTTACAATTTTTAAATTTTCTATGATAAATAAAAAACTAAATAGAAAATACAAATTAAGTTAGGAATGGACTATATTAAGATCTCATAAGTTTTCTCTTCTTCAAACATTATCTTTATGCGTCATTTGATTGTCTTAAGGAATATCATGTTCCTAATTTTTAATTTCATGTATTTGGTTCATTATTAATATTTGGGGAAAGAAATATGATTGGGAAAATAAATGAAGAATGCGGGGAAAGAGAATCCTATATGGAGGTGGTATTGTGATTTATTTCTCAAATAATCTAATAAAAATGAAGATAAAAAATTAAAATTTAATAGAAAATTTCTTCACATTGCTACTTTTCTTCTCTCATTTTTTTTATCTTCCTTCTCAATCATCCTTTTCTCTTCTCACACCTCTTCCAACAAATTATTTTCTAATTAAAATTTTATAATCTAAAATTTGTATTTTTTTCTAAAAAGTTAAAAATCTTAATTAAATTAACTAGAAATCGATAGTTTAGATGTTGAGTCATGATTATACAACTCATAACTATCATTATCTAAAGCAAAATTATTAAATTCTTGACAAATAATTCCAATTTATTATCTTTTGTCCATATTGGAAGTTGAACATTTCATGAAGATAAAATTTTCTGTATAAATGCTAAATATAAGACGATTTTACTGATACAAAATAATTTTTATATGATACTGACACTTTTGTCCTTCAAACATAAATTTAAATTTTTTTTTAAAACTAAGTGCACCAGATTTTGGCTTGCCATAAGATAACAAGGCAACGAAATTTGGTACGCCAGCAAAGATTGTGACATTCACATTGGGTGCCATCTTAAGTGCCAAGAAACGTCAAGGTGGCCCCCAAATTGGGTGCTTTTGGAACCACCCATTCATTTTTCTTTTTCTTTAATTTTTATTTTTTACAAATTTAAGTTTTAATTATATTATAATTTTATTTATTTTACTTAAAATAATTTTTATACTTTTTAATTTATATATGTTTGACGCCTGACCTTTATATTTTTATAATTTTTATTTATATATATTAATTCATATATTATATTATTAATTTTATTTATTTTACTTGATATGGCTTTTGTATTTTTTTCAATTCGCACATGTATTTGTTCTAATTAATTTACATTTCAATTTGATTTATTTAACTTTTTATTGTTTATGTATTTACTTATTTGTTTTACTTACTCTCCCTATCTCAAAATATAAGCCATTTTGGCTCTTTTTAAAATATTTAGTATTTTGTAAATTTTTAAAATTATTTTTCTAAAGTTAACCCTACCATAAATATAATTTTTTCATTCTCTATTATATTAATGAAATTAGTCAATGATATAATAAGAAAAAATATCCCTTTTTTCTTCCTTTTTAATCTATCCAAAAAGAGTCAAAAGACTTTATATTTTAAAACAGATGGAATAATTCATTTTATTAATTTTTGTTAAATTCTTTGGTTATTTTATTATTTTGTTATTATGTTAAGAGTTTTATTAAATAAAGTTTTTATTTGTTAGTAGTATCATCATTCTCTTAAAAAATTATTTTTGATTAGTATTAGCATTTTTATATTGATTTTGTATTTTAGAATGACAAAGTATTTAAGGATGAGATATTATAAAAAAATTTCAAGAGTATATCACATGAATTTTTTATTTACTACTTGACAAGCATTACATGAGTAGGTGACAAATAGTGATAGTCTATTGATATTATCAATTGATTTTAGTAATTATAATCAAATCTTCAATTAGTTTTCAATGATTGTAATCGAATTATAATTCTAAATTATAATATAAAATTTAAAAATTAAAAATAACAACTATAAATCTAAAAAATTAATAAAATAATATTTATTAACAAATAAATTAATATTTTAAAAAATAAAATAAAAAATTTTTGAGGGGGTGGCACATAGTTTAGGTGCCACACATTTGGGGTGGGGGCCCAACTTGGGCAAACCCTTTTGCTAGGTGTCACTCACAAAAGGGGTACGTCCAAGTTGGGGGCGGAGTAAAAAACGGTATACATATCAAGATAAAATAAAATAAAAAAGATTGAAATATGCAAGAAAATAATTTTTTACTAACTATATCTTTTTCACAACAAATATATACTTTAAATTGTATAATAATATAACTCATATTAGGACATGCTTTAGTTTTTTTTACAAATAATAATCTATTTATTCTACGCAATTAAAAATAAATAAATGTAGAAACTTTCCCTTAATAATTTTTTGAACCACCTAAATATAGTAATATAATTTACTTGAAATAACAATTTGTGAATTCACTTTAATGAGATTTGTTATAAAATAATATGTGGATGTTCATATTAGTCAGTTTCCTAAAAAGAACTAAACTCCCAAAATATGATTCCTAATCAGATTTGATTTCCTTTCCCTATTAGATTTTGAGTTTCCATAAACTCTTGTATTATGAGTCTATATATAGGGCCAAATGATGACATTAATAAGAGACGCATATCAGCCTTGATTCTTAAGTTATACTTTCTCTCTCTATATTCTTTCTTCTCTTTTGCTTTAATTCTGCGTTGCAAACACTTAAATTCATAATTCGTTATTAGCATGAGTCTCTGCTATCGGAGTCTAGAGTTTAATCAAGACAAAAAAGAGGTATTTTTTTCTACCTTTGAATTCTCATGACAAACCTTACAAAACTTTATTTTTTTTACTTTTGACATTTTTAGAAATAACTATATGTCATAGACACTAGGTGCTCAAATTCATCGAGATGCAATCGGTCCGATAGACACCATTGTTAATAATAATGCACTATCATCTCAAAATCACACAAAAGCAATGATTTTTCTCTGCCATCATCTCCATGATGATCTAAAAGTAGAATATCTTACAGTGATAAATCTACTTATTTTGTGGAAGGATCTAAAAGAAAATTTTGACCATCAGAAGATGGTCATTCTACCAAAAGTACGGTATGATTGGATGCACTCACGATTTACTTTAAATCTGTAAGTGAATGCATTAGACCCCATGGTTATGGCCCTGGAAGAAGTTGTGGTCGGGGTCAAAGCCATGGACATAGATAAGGCCGTGGTAAGAATCATACATATAATCATGGCGATCAGAATAGATGCATCTGAATATTGTGGGTCCTGAAGACATCATTTAAGAAATACGAAGTATCAAAGTGATTTGATTACTAGCAAATTCTGAAGGAAACATACAATCACCAGAAGATGATTGTTATATAAATGCTAGTGATGATTTGTTATAACTTTGCCTAAAAGATTTTATGTCTATCAGTATGCAAAAATTTATCATATTTAAAATTTCTCCTCAATTAAAGTTATAAGGAGAAATATTACTGGTAATGGGATGAATAAAAGATTTTTTCTTTCTCATATCTCTAAATGCTCATATAGTAGCAATATCGAGAAGATGTTTTTTAGAAATATTTTGAATTTATATCTTCTGAGAGACTAAATGAGGTTTTAATAAAATATTTTGACACTCGACCAACTGATTTTATGTCATTCCCTGAAGCGAATGACATTAGAACTTATAATATATTTATATATGAGATTTTGGTTGCTAGCTCGTAGAAATATACTTTGTTCTTATGCTATAAGAATGATTCATCAAATTCCCCGTGAATAGATACTCACCAGAAGTGAGAAAATAATGAGAAGGAGAAAGGGGAAGTAATAATTCTAACATGTTATTGATACAATATGAAAGTTTGTCACATACCTGTAGTACGTCAAGCATGTTATGAATCTCTATTAAGTATTGATATTGCTTTACTTTTCTAAATTATTCTACTGATAGTAATGATGCTTGTATCGATAATATTAATATGACACATGTGAATGTATCCAATTCTATTAAATATACAGAAAGAGTTTTTAGCTTTTTGAATGTTAATCAAGATTTTAAATTATCAAATTGCTACTTTTCTATTTTATCATTTTGTGATTATTATTGAAAAGTTTTAATACTATATATTTATATTCTAGTATTTATATATTATTTTAGCTTGTTTTGGATCAATAATGGTGAAGATACAATTTGTCTAAACAATATTTGTAGTTTATTTGGACAAATTTGAAATATATGTCCAAAGTATAAATGATAGTACAAGGATCCTGGAGAACTAGTTGATCAATAAGTCTAGAACAGTTAATTGATTAAAAACTCCATAAGAGCTACATGATCTTCATCTAATGGTCAATTCTGTAATGCATTATTCTTCATATAGTCTAGTTATTTTAGCATTAATGATACTATTATTATATCGAGACATTGGATGAATGAGACTTTAAGACATTTGCATTACCATTATGACATATAATATATGTCAATTATAGATACTACCATTCGTCTCTTTTGGTTTATATTGCATAGAATTTTTTAAAATTTAGACACAATATTGACTAAACCTGAAAGTTTACTAATAATTTATTAGTTGGCGTGACCGGTTCGACCATCCAGGATCATTAAAATACGAAGAATGATTATAAATTTATTATGGAACCAGAAGTTTCCTAATATGACGAATTCATATGTGCTACTTGTTTTATTTAAATGTTACCAGTATTACTTGGGGTTAAATGTGTTATTTTGAGATGAATATGGAGAAATTATTAGTTGATGCATTAATAAAATAGTCGTATGTATATTTTTTATTTTTGCAACCTATAGTTTGCAATTCATTGATAATAAGCTCATATTTTACATTCTTCCAGCGACATAATTTGTCTTAATAATACTGGTTGTATTGAGATAAATATTGAACATCCTATAAAATGTTCATGAATATGATATTTTAGCACTTATTTTGTATTTTGCCAATGTATTATAAATTCTCTTTATAGTAGTTGATTTGTTGTCAGAAACCAAATATTCTCACCCTAAATTTAGAAGTGCACTATGTATATTGCTCCACCACAAAAGTAATGAGATGGGGTTCTCAAAGAGATTATCAAATATGTTGAGAGCGAATCTCAAGGGAGAGATTCTTCTTAATCTTGTTATCCCAACATAAAGAGGAGAAAACATGAGACTGGATAAAGATATTAGTTTGTGTCTCATCTTGATCTTCTATTTTGATACTCATAGAAGATACCTTGAACCAGAAGCTCAAATGATAATTTATATAGTCAGGTATATTAGCTGATTAATATCTAGTAAAGAATGCTCCTATTATATTTGATATCCCTGAAGGACAATCTACCACTATAAATAAATTTGAGACACAACTGAAACATAGTAGATAAGTTAGTTCTAAGGATACAAACTCCTCACTGGAGCATAGACTTAAGATGACCATATATGTTAAGTTGATGAGATTTAAATTCCAGCAATATTTTTTCCAAACATGATTGATATACTATTGCTAGAAGAAATTCAGGTACCTGAAAACTTTGACAATGATGAGATCTCAACATGATTGAAAACTACTAGAACTGCACAAGTATATGACGTCAAACGATATTAATGGGAATAATATATTGATTTAGAATGAGAATTTTTGAATCGATGTTTGTAGACTCGAAATGATAAAATTCGCATGAGAAATATGAAAAGTTTGAATTATCCATAAGTACACTTGAAATGTACATGTATTCCTAACATGAATTATATACCTGAAGTGTAATCCCAAAGAGATAACAATGACCATTTGCTTATAAAATACGAACTAGAAATGTGAATTTTTGTCATGACTTATGGCGTATGATTCTTTATAAGATCTAGCACTGATGACGAAGAAATATATTTATAGTGGTTGATATAATAGTGCATAATAACACTTAATATATATTTATCTTTGTTATCATTTGATAATGATATAAACATTTGAAGTCTTTGATGGATTCAATATGTTCGAAAAAATTTTAGGAATAAAAAGATTTAAAAATATTTGTGATGGACCAAAAAGATCAAAAAAGACTTTAGGGACGAAGAAGACTTATTTTTCTTGCAACTGGAAAATTTTCAAAAATTTTCAAGTTTCGGTGGGCCTGTCTTCAACTTTTATAATAATAAAAGTGAGGCCCTTGGTAAAAAAAGTAGAAAAAAGTAAGACTGTTTTTTCTCTAATTGAATTATAATCCAAATATCTCATTTTTTTTCTTTGGAAGGGGAGAGAGAGAGACAATAATGGTGCGCGGCTGATCCGATTACTATGTTGACATCTTTTTTTTTATCTTGTGCGGACAATTTTTCACCCTTTTTGATCAGATGATTGAGGAGTGTGAAGGGTATTTTAGGTAGTCAAAATTTTCAGGAATAAAAAGTTAAAAATATTTGTGATAGACCAAAAAGATAAAAAAGACTTTAGGGACGAAGGAGACTTATTTTTCATGCAACTGGAAATTTTTTAAAATTTTTCAAGTTTGGTTGGTCCTGCCTTCAACTTTTGTAATAATAAAAGTGAGGCCCTTGGTAGAAAAAAGTAGGACTATTTTTTCTCTAATTGAATTATAATCCAAATATCTCATTTTTTCAATTAGAAGGGGAGAGACAACAATGATGGTGGGCAGCGGTGAAAAAGAAGACCTTAGCTCAAGGTGTATTTGGACTAAGTTTACTTTAAAAAAATGCTTCAAATTGTTTCTTTTGATTTTTATAAAAGTAAATTCTTTATAAGAATAGATCTAGAAATTAGTGAGAGTGGTTTTATTTTTAGAATGGAAATAAAATCTAGTCTCTTTTTTTTTTGGCATGTTTGAATCTTATCTTTTCCTTCACAAAGGCAAAAAAAAAAAAAATTGATTCTTTAACTTTAAATAGGATATTGTTTAGATTGTAGTATGAAGAAAATATACTTTGAACCATGCCAATTAGGTTTTGGAGATGTCAAGTGCATTATTATTTCTCTTAATCTTCAAGAAAATTTTGCAAAAGATAATATTGAAAATAGAAATATATTCGTATATCAAATACTGTTTAGCTTCTTCTTCTATAACCGAAGATTGAATGTTGCAAATGAATGTTGAATAGTTTTAAGTCAAGTAGTTTATAGGGACTATTTAAGTAAAGGTTCATGTGTTGTCTTTCATTATCTTCTTGATTCCTTGTATATTAGCTTAAGTTTTTGCTTTTGGACGTTGGAATTCAATATTGTTTCAATAAACTTCTATTTGAATTTACAAAATAAAAGATGTGTAAGTTATTCTACTATTTAAAATTAATCTACTCTTTATCCAAATTTGTATTATGTACTCTTTATTTTGCAAAGAGCCTATTCTACTAGAATTGTTGGAAAGATTTCAAAAAAATTCAAACAAAATCAAATTTTCATCATTTTGGGCAACATTCGATTACAAGAATAGGACCCTATATTCAGTCGATCCAACCGGGGGCGAGTTAGAGGCCTCCAAACTAGGTCACCTAAGGTATTCTTCATCGCCTTCGCCAACATGGGCAAAGGTAGGTAGATAGACCCGACTCATCTAGTTGGGTTACCTAACTGTTCTTTTTTTTTAAAATTTTTTATTAATATTATTATTTTTATTATATTTTATTTGTTAAACTATTAGCATTAATGCCAATTATTATTAATAATTACTAGTCACTTAAGTAACAATATTGCATTCGTATTATTAAAGTATAACTTAGTAGTGGATATATTTGTGATTATAAGTATGGACTAAACTTGCTTCCAAACCAAAAAAAAAAAAAAATCCACGTATTTATATTTTTAAATGGCCCAAGCTGGAAAAGCCCTGGTGGCAATAACCAGAAACCATTTATCTTATTTTCTTTTTCCTTTTTCTTTACATGAGATCTATTTTAGGGTTTTTTTGATAATTTTTAGAGATCTTACACTTATTTATTTATTTATTTTCTTAATTACAATCATACTCCAATCTTAACTATGAGTTTTAATCTAAGAGTTAATGGAGCATTTAATCTATAAAATTTGAAGAAATAATTTTTTTTTAAAAAAGAAATTAAAAATCAATAGTTATGTATTGTTTGTAATAGTATTCCTAGTCTATTAGATGCCATCTAGTTTTAGATGAAAATAATAATAAAAATAAATACAAGTGTCAATTAACAAAAAAGGAAGAGATCTATATGTATTTACCTGGATTATGTAATCCTCGAACCGGCAATAATGGTAATTTCAGTTTACAGTTGGTTTTCCTCAGACCATGCAAATAATCCAGAACCGCCATAGAAGTCGGTTGCCCAAAAGCTGTATATATAAGCAAAGGCATTGACAAACATGTCATATTTCCATTAAACACTCCCACCACAAACTCCTATTGACCTTTTCATCGAAACTCCCATCTCAAACACAAGAACAACAGTGCTCAGAGGGGTTTAGCTTCAATCATGCCGAAGAACAAGGGGAAGGGTGGGAAGAACAGAAAGCGAGGCAAGAATGAGGCCGACGACGAGAAACGGGAGCTGATGTTCAAGGAAGACGGCCAAGAATATGCTCAGGTGGCACGCATGTTAGGCAATGGCCGCTGCGAGGCCATGTGCATTGATCAAACCAAGAGGCTTTGCCACATTCGAGGGAAGATGCACAAGAAGGTATGGATCACCACTGGTGACATCATCCTCGTCGGTCTCCGGGATTACCAGGACGATAAGGCTGATGTTATCCTTAAGTACATGCCTGACGAGGCCAGGCTTTTGAAAGCCTATGGAGAGCTTCCTGACACCGTTAGGCTCAATGAAGGGATTGCTGGAGAATTGGATGATGATGAAGATGGCACAGATAACTATATTGAATTCGGGGATGAAGACATTGATCAGATTTGATTTTGCGACATTTTCTAGTTCTTCTCTGTATTTTTTTGCAGTACTTCCTTGGCAAATTTCTTTAATCTCGTGCATGGTTTTAGCACACAAGGATCGTTTAATGAAAGAAAAATTTTCCCCTGTAAATTGTGCTTATAGGTATCCATCCTACGTACTTGCTATTTAGAAATTGGTTTCTTCTGTGTGCCATTCTGCATGAATTTGTTGTCTATATTCTTTCGTGGCCAACAATGTAATGAATTGTGAGATTGTGCTCTAGCATAAGAACATAATTTCAATTTCAAGTGAACAAAAAGATAAATGTCACATTTCATTATATACAATGGGTAAGATCAGACAAAAGAGTCTTTTGGTTACAATTAAAGCTCTTATTACTTGATCGGGGACCGTAATAGCTACCTATTCTATTGTTTCTAACCTGCACTTATAAACTCAATCGACATTCCTCTGGAGGTAAAGAATTCTCCAATTCTCGATTATCACGCCATGCTTATTGGTTATGTCCCCTTTTTTTTTCTTTTCTTTCCATCAAGAACGCGTACAAAATTCATTCTATACAATTCTCTAGGTGAGAATATATAATAACTATTTTATTCGTGGAAAAGTTGAATAGTTTTAAAAAGAAATAAGAAACAAAAAACTTATCGAAAAAGTTCAATATATAATAAAAAATAATAAAAATTCGTGATAAATATTTTCAAAACACCACCAAGAGCTGAAGGATCAAGTTGCACAATCAACACATCTAAGAAGCTTCAAGGAAGAAGATTGTTTTCATTCTTGATGCAAGACAATATATATCTCTTTATTAGTTAGATTAAATGGTGCTGGGTGGGTTATTGATCCTAAATTCTAAGAAGGTTAAGGGCTCCAATTGGTGAGGTATCAAGCTTGTACGTACAATCAAGAATTGCACAATATCAGTCTGCAATGTACCTATAATGTAATGCCACAATTGAAGAGGTGACACTTGTCTCTTGTTCTTGAGCCTACTTTAATTGTAGTGCACAACCCTCTGTATTATGTTATTAACATCGCTAATACATCTAACTCTAAACCTCTTTAAATATAAAAAACTTCAAAATTTTAAAACAAGAGCTTATAACAATTTAAGGAAGAAAGAATTATTTTTTTAAAAAATAGTGGTATTCAAGGGCTGCAACCGATGTCAGTTTCTCCAAAAGTTGCAACTAGCATTGATTCAATTTGCAAAAGTTGTCCCAATACTAGTTTGCGCAAAGAACCACATGTGTATTAATCAAAAACTTGAATTTTCAATTAAAACATCTGGAAAATATCATTTTAAACAAATCAGATATCTACTTACAAGAAAAATAGGCCAAATCTAGAACAACCAACTAATTTAATGGCAATTGAAGTTCAGAACATTGCATAACAAAATATCAAACTAGTAATAAAGTCATCTAGTAAAAAATACATAATGACAAATGATATAATAGCTCCTAACTTATTTACCAGTTAGGAGAAGGCCAAACTAATGCGCATTAAGTATATCCTCCTAATTGACCAGTCTATGACATGTTCTACTATCCCATTATTACGTGAGCACAATTTTAAGCATTTCATCAAACATTTTAGTTTCAATTCATTCTAATGGCGTATAGGTAAAGTACACAAGCTGCTCGATGCTTATTCCATTTTAATATCAACATAAGTATTCAACTAGATAAAGACAACCAAAATTTAGCTATTTAAAAGATCTCATTCAAAAGGTAGGAGGGTTTATCTCAAAGTAGGGTGTTCATTTAGACTTCAGTTCGATTTTCGATTTGAAATTTTGATTTTCAATTCGATTTTTTTAAAAAAATTAAAAAATTAAATTGAACCGAAATAAATAGGTTCGATTGAAAACTAAAATTTAAAAAGACAGAATAAGAATACATTTTGGTAATGCGTTCTTGAATTGACAACGTATTTTAATAATACGTTAAATAGCAATTTGTTTTAAAAATCCAATTTTTATAAAATAAAACATATTTTTTATAATACGTTTTTAGTCAACAACACATTACCAATATATATATATATATATATATATATATATATATATATATATATATATATATATATATATATATATATATATATATATAATTTTTTCATAATTTTAATTTTTTTGATTCGATTTTCTATATGAGTATAGAAATCGAAAACTAAACTGAACTATACATAATTATTATAAATCGAACTGAAAAGTGTATTTTAATTTAAATTTTCGAATTTCACGAACACCCCTAATCTCAACCCACAACTTCTACCTAATTCTTGTTGGAACCACGAATACCACGAATACTCATGCCTAAAATATCAAAATCTCCTCTTAGAATAAAAATTCCCAGGATTCCACATAACAACAGCTCCAAATTTAGTCACTAATACCTCTTTAAACATAAGGAAAAACTTCATTCAAAAGTAAAAAGAAGGATTCTAAAATGGTATAACAATACAAACTTACCTTGAATCATAGACTCAGGCTTTAGATTGACAATTCCTAACTCTCCAGAAGCATATATTCCTTTCATCTTCTCTTTACCAACCCGAACAAAACAATGATCATTGAGAAAATGATCAAATGATGGACTCTTATATCACTTATTTTCTGCCTCCTCATTAGTTTTCCTTCTCTATCCCTAGCAACCTTCAAGAAACTTGATAGGCCAGGTTCTTTTGAATCACTGATTTCAACGGATCGAGTTACTATTAACATTAAATAATTTTCTATATGAAGCTATTAACATTTTTTCATGGCAAAGATAAACCTCATTTCATGCTGTTTGATCTTGGAAGTGATGGAACTACCAAATTTTCTCTGTATTTCACTCATCAATTCCTTCTTTCCACCTCTGCATCAACTCTCCCCCTTCAAAGTCCCCTTCCCCCAACCCAAAAATGCAAATTCCCTTCTTGGTTGTATAAATTTCGTTCTCTGTGGAACAAAAGAAAAGAACAACTTTTTTAATACTCGGAACAATGGGACAGTGATATCATTCCTCAATTTCGTCTTAAAAACAGATCTCACAAGTCATTTTCAACCTTCCCAGTTCCCTATCCATCTCCCAAGCTTCTTACCAAAGACCAGAGACCCATTTCAAATCATAGAATCTTTCTTACCCCACTTTTTTTACCCCAAGAAGTGCCCACTGTCTACCAGGTAAATCCTCCCATAGACTTGCAAAGCAATTTTACTGCAAAAGAACTGGATAAAAATCTATCTGATGATACATCTCCAAATCAAGTTCTTTTTTTGGGTTGATTGAGAAAATTCCTTTCTTTTGTGGCTTCTATTATTTGTTTGTGTAAACGAATTAAAGGGAAAACGAAAAAGGAAACAAAAGCGACTGCAAGATTATGCAGGTGTAGCAGAAAAAGCCCCACAAAGCCATACCCAGCAATCGATGGCGGCTATAATGATAGTTGAACTAAACATGACTGTACGTGAAGAGAAAGAAAGAAGCCATTTCAAGAACATCCCTCTCAGTTTATCGCTCAATCTAGAGAGAGATGTATATATCTATCTCTACGTATCAATTGAACAAGCTTCTGAACATCAAAATGGCTTCCTATGGTTCAACTTCTCTGAACTGGAGAGATTGAGAGGGCTGAGAAGAATGAAGACAATAGAAATAAGATGAGAAAAGCATGAAAAAAGGGAAGGGAAGATGTAGACAGGCGTCCGGGGCTCCACGTGGAGGGATACCATTGGTTTCAATTACTGGCTCTTCCCTCCACAACAACCCATGTCAGTGTGTGTTTGTGTGTGTGTGAGAGAGGAAGACCTATGACCCCTCCGTCGAATCCGTATTTGTAGTATTACAACACTTTTCTTTCACCATCTCTCTAAACCTCACTTTCTCTTTCTCTCTCTATTTATTACTCTTCTTTGTCTGCCTCTTCTTTCTCTCTCATCGTTCTCGTATCTCATTTACATACCCTAACCCCTTACCCCCCTTTTGCCTCTTCACTCTATCTTTGGGTGTTTCTGTAAATTAGCATTAGCAAGATTGAATTCTGTTAACAATTTTGAGGCTTTTTGATCCATTTGGAAGATTGGTATGTGGAAATTTCTATCTGGGTCGCTTTTGTTTTTGAGTGAATTGTTGCTTTGATTGTGGAGTCATTACATTCGAGCTGATTTTTATGCATTTAGTGTTCATTTTCATGTGGGTTCTTGTTGATTGCTCTGGAGGCCTTGGGTTTTTGCTTTTGATTTTGTTGTAAAGTTTTGATCTTTTTGTTGCTTTGAGTTTACAAGTGAAATGAGGGGTTTTGGGTTCTGAATGTATTAGTTACCGAAGTTGTAATGTGTGTGATGTAATCAACTTGTGCATGTGCATGATCTTTAATACATTTGATTCTACAGCTGGATCAATTTGTTACCTTTTTGTTTGTATATATAAATGGTCTTAAGGTGGTAACTCGGTTTTTGACTTTTGCATGGCTTTACTGATGGCTTCTTTACTTTGGAATTAATTAATTCCTGTGTCCTTGATATTCTTTCCTGCTTGGTAAACAGATTGTCAGTTGATTGTTTTTTTTGGTAAATCTCATATTTGGCTTAACTTTTTGAATTGTTGAATTGGTCCCCGATTGATGTTTTTGAACGTGTTACTTGTTCCTTAAATATTCACGTGGATTGAGGCAAATGCAAGTTTCAACTTATGCTACTCATTTGTTTTATGGCGCACCTAGGTTTCTGGTTCTGTTGTTGAAGTGCATTGCAGAAATCAGTTCTGAATCAGGTCATCCTGTATGGAGACGTGGAAAGGTGCTGATTTTGGGGACACGTGGTTATGATGGTAAGTAAGTCCGCTGCCATTTTGCCATACATGGGACCAATCACTGTGATTCCTCATTTTCATGATATGTCCTATTTGCAAGTCAAATGCAACTTCATTTCTTCCTTGTTTGTTTCATGGAACCCCTAGGGCCTGTGCTCTAGAAGCCGTTCGCTTTAGAAATCTGATAGTTGAGGTCATCTTATCAAGAATTGACTATCTCCTGTTTCATGGTGAATTGCCTTATCTGCGGATTTGATCCTTTTGGGTTCTATGTATTGCTGTTATTCTTACAGTTTCCAAATTAAAACCAGTTGTTCAAGCTTGGAAGTTATTGTGCTTGGACAATTCTAAACATGACTATTGTTTATTATTAATTTTTGAAACATTAGAGATAATAGTTTCACCGGACCAAATTCTTATAGAGGATTGAGTAGTTGCAGATTGTTAGTTCAGTCAATCTTTACCATAACTAGAACTTGATCTAGCAGCTCTTTCCAAAAGCTGCGAAAGCAAATATAAAGCATCCCCTGGATATTATTAGCTTGAACGGTGGAAGTAAGTTCATACTTTTTTCCCTGTTTTTTGACAATTGTATAAACTTGAGCATTCTTTTATTGTAGACTTTGAAACATCATTCTTTGATATTTATTTCTTTTCTATTTTTGTCCTTCTGTTCTTCATGCAGAAACATTTGATTGATTATTTCTAGTATATTTTCTTGCCAGGTGATACTAGAAAAGCAAGTAAGCTGGAATTAGTCACATACAAGTTTGATTTTTTACTTGTTCGTTTCTTGCACTACAAGCTTTAAGTGATCTTTAGTAGTAAGAAGCTTGTACATGTTTCCTACCCCAAAATAACATATCCATGCATGGGGCATGACATATACTATCTCTTATTAACAAGAAAACCCATTAGTATTAATATTTGCGTTTTGTGGCTATATTGATTGCCCTTGTAAAGTTCTTTTGACGCTTATGTAAACTTATATGACACTGAATGTATAATTCATTCACTTGCTGGGAACTCCAAGTGAAATATGAATGATTGAATGTGCCCAAGTATTTAGGAGAAGTTTATAAGGCTTTGTTTTTGAAATCTTGAAAACGCATGTCACTTTACTTATTACAGCACAGATGGCCTTGTTCATGATATTTTGAAGCGTATACAATGTTCACCACTTTACAGGTGAAAGAAGGAAAAAAAAAGGGAAAACTTTAGGAAATTGATGATTGCTTAGATTTTGTTTACTGCTTCTTTTACATTACATTCTCTCTTGTTCTTTAGTTCTTCTGATATGCTTCAATTTTCTGCTTGCCTTCTATGGCAAATGTGCTCCTAAAGCTTGGTTTTAAGAATTGCTGTACTCTTTCTCTTAATGGCAAAATTGTCTACAGTTGACATTTTCTATGCCTTTGGAAATGTGTTATTTTTCATATGCTGTTTACAATAACTTCTTACTGTTTTGAGCAATGGATCTACTTTGTGGTAATGTTTACATATTTAGGACGTTTTTTCTGCCACTTCTTTCTTCTCCCTCTCTCTCTATTTCTCTCTATCCATCTATCTAAAGATATTTGGTTGATAAATTGTCTATCTTGTGAGGTTTTTGTTTTGGAATGTTGTTCCTTTATCTTACAACTGAAGGAACTTTTTCTGCAGTAGAAGAATGTGGACAATTTGATGACTGAAGTGTGTTGACTGATGAGGTTCCTCTTATTACTCCCATTGAGTGAAAAATGAAGGAAAATGGTTCAATGGCTGGGAAGGTGCTTAACAGAAACTGGCTCATGAAGCGCAAAAGAAGAAAGATTCCATATGGTATAGATACATCTACTGGAAAACAGAACAATTCCAAACCCTTGGAATTGCTGTCAAATACTTCATCAATACGTCGACTGAAAAATGAAAATACTTCTGATCATCCATCTTGCAAGAGAAAAGGCGATGATGGGGTTAGTTTCTTTCTTTTCGTTAACTTTCTACTTTCTCCTTTTTGAATCCAAACGTCATTGATAAGAAATGAGGCATGAGAGGAAAAGATATCTAGATGGGAGAATGATGAAGAAAAGAATTGTGAATATCTGAGCATTAAAGATGTGAACATGCAAACAACTACATATGGTTAATGACACCCTACACTTTGATTGCTCCGCTTCTTTCTTTGCCCAAAAAAGTTGTTTGCTGGGTGATCATATGATTCTAGCGTCAGCTGTGCACTCACAGATTCTCTACGTTGTACTCATGAGGAATGGATGTTATCTCCATCTTTTACTTAATTTTTTCTGCACCCAAGGAAATATAATATTGCCTCTCGCTCACTTAAGCATCAGAGAGTGCATGCTTGAAACTTCGTGTTATGTGAACAATGATGTAACTTTCCTTTTCCTTGTGATCCAGTACTATTATGAATGTGAAGTCTGTGATATTGGTGGAGATTTGCTCTGTTGTGATAGCTGTCCAAGGACCTATCATATTGAGTGTCTAGATCCTCCTCTTAAGGTATATCTAGTGTATTGAGGATAAAATCTCTTTGTGAATCTTTTTGTTCTATAGTTGTTTTTAATGCGAATCTTCTTTAACAATTATTTCTTTCTATTTTCTTTTTTAAAATCTTAAGCGTATTCCAACTGGGAAGTGGGAATGTCCAAAATGCTGCACAGAAAGTGATCTGGCTGCGCCCAAAACCCTTCTGGATCCCATCTCAAAACGAGCAAGAACAAAAATAATAATTGGAAAATCCAAATCTGCAATCAAATCATCTGAGAATAGCAAGGTATCACAGTTGTTTGGAAGTGTTGTTATTGGTAAGAAAAGATCAGCAAACAGAGAAAAGTCTTCTGCATCACCTCAGGACCACGTTGACAGGAAGTTGGACTCCTCTGTTGATGTATCTTGCAGCCCCAAACCAAATCATGCATCCAGGGATGGTTCTGTAGAGGGTAGCTCATCATATGCAAGTGTTGATGACGGGAAAAAAGCTGAGATTTCTCTTACAGATGTGCCTGTGGATAAGATGCCTATTTCTCCTGCTAAGGAAGTCCTGACTTCATTGAAGATTATTGGCCCAAAGAGAGAAGGAACTTTGGAAAGAAAGCTGGACTTGTCTGGTAATAAGAGATCAGTTGGAATCAGACCTGGGCCTATCATTGCATTGGAGGCTGACGGCACAAAAGCCAGAAAAAGAGAGAATAAGAAAAACATTTCTAATACTAAAAAGAAGCGTAGAACTGAAAAGGATAGATGTGCTTCAGATACCTCTAAGAAACATGGATCTAAAGCAACTGCTGCATGTCCAGGAACTAGTAAATTACAAGGCAAACGTAAAATAATTGGTCATGAAGCTTCTGCTAGTCCATCCAATCAGGGTGTCGGAGAAGATATTGTTGATGTGCAGCTCAAAGATGAGGTAAATCCCTGCTTTTTGTCTTCATTCACATTATTGCATGTTCCCATCTAATGCTTCTGCAGTGGTATTAAATCCTTCATCTTGGGAAATCTTTTAGATGTTTGGGAGCTTTGATTGGCTTTTGTTCATATACTTTCCTGATATTCTTGAGTTCCTAAAGAATTTGTTGTTTCCAAGTATGGTTTTCACCAAGCTATTAGAACAAGGCACTTTACAGGAGAGATCATTATTTGACACTAAATCTGGGGTTATTTTATGTCTGATTGCCTTCTTGTTACTCTTACTGCCTTTCCTTATAACCTAAAAGGGAGAAAATATGTTTCTTCTTGTTACTTAGATGGTTTATGACTTCAGTTATTGTCCAGTTAGGAAAGTTCTTTAGATGTCTGATGCGAAAAATGATTAATGACATAGAGGTCTGAACTGGATGCCTGACTGATAGTTAGGTCCTTTTAACATTGTATCATCTGAAGTATGGCTAAGATGCCTCAGTGTTCTCATATATAGTTTTCTTTTCTAATTTCAACTTTTTCAGTAATTTATCAGGCAGTTTGTATCTGTGCATGTGTGTTTGGTGTTGGGGAGGGGTTATTAGCAATTTCTTCCTTTAAAAAATGTAAAATTCTGCAGTTTTTCCTCATAAATTGTTATTTGAATGTTCCTTGAGAGTAAGTTTTGCATGATATAAGATGTTGATGTAGCTGAGATTTACGCTCAGCAAACCAGATGAGGAATTGGAAGAAAAAGGTGCCGTGCACAGCAACATTTTTTGATTGGACGAGAAGTTAAAAGAAGGATATGATGTCTTGGATGTTAAACAACCCTAACTGTTCTTAACTTTACAACTGTAGAGGAAAGAAAGCTTACGTCTTGCTTTTATCTCGACCTCTAAGCGAAACATAGAAAGAACGATACATGAAACATAGAAAGAACGATACAGTTTTAACTCTGGATATTCTTATTTGCATACCTAACCTGATCTGAATTTCTTTAAGTGCAAATATATCTATCACTGAAAGACGTTAAACTATTTAGTTAATAAGCTTTAATTACCTGAACTGCAAAGGGGGTACTTAGTTTTTTTTGACTCTGTAAATTGTTTATTACAAAAGCTTAACTTGTCCAAATTCAAAGATAATTTGTATGGAATATATGAAAACTGGGTGATTATAACATTTTTGTATACGCATATAATAATGTTTGATAATCGGGATTCATTGATTACTTTCATAGTCAAACCCATGCTGCAACCTATGTTTGCTAGACAGGAGAAAGATTATCTCTGGTGGGAGTATACTGTGGAAGTTAGGCATCACTATGAATATTCTTAATGTTAGGCTTGTGTTTGGTTGGCAGGAATGTGGTACATGGCTTCTTGCACAAGCATGAAAAGAACTGCTGAATTGATGGTTTTGAATGAAGTAAATAGGGTCTTTTAGATAGATGAGTACATTTTCCCCCATATTATAATGATTTTTAGGCAAAGATGGAAAAAATATTCTTATGGCTTTGGACAAGCAGTTTAGAAATGGAAACAGATTTTTAAGATAGGATATTCCTTCAGTGGGTGGCTTCATTAGGGTCCATGACATATTTATTGCTTCGCATTTCATGACCAAGATAAACCTGTCATTATCCATGTCCCTTTTCTATTGGGAATTACCTTATTTTGTAAAAGAAAAAGCAAGATGATTTTATTAGTTAAGAAATGATTCAGAATTAAAAACCTCTTGCTTCACATTTAATGATATGTTCTCCATATCTAGATTTTGCTCTGATTAGCCCAAGATGCTTGGACAGTTTGATGAATTTCATCCCAAACAAACAATGTCGCTGTAGTGTGGGGTATTGTAATTGGTGGATGCTAGATATTCAGGAATTTTGTGTTACCCAAATGCTCCCCCTTTTACTTGTTTATGAATCGGATGGCTGCTAGTCTTGATAGTTCGGTAACATCAATGGTATAGAATAACTTGGAAAGTGTTTTAGGAACTGAAAAAATAATGTGTCTGAAGTGAACTAACTCCTATTACAACTGATTATAGAATAACTTGCGATCTTACTAACCCCTTAACTGCTTTGGTTTTCTTTCCTTGTACTCTTGTTTCTGGTTGGGGGGGGGATATATTATGTTAATCGGTTTCTTTCACCTGAAGGCTACTGGAGAAGAATCTAAGATTTCACGTAAAAAAAGGATCAAATGGATTGAACAATATAAACAAAACAAGGAAGCCCTATCCTCAACCTTTACTAGCACTGTTAACTTTCTGTAACATTTTCCTAGTGCTTCTTAACTCATCCTGAAGTAAATCATCTTTCCTTACTGCACAAAACTTTTCTTTTGGGGGTACATTTTACCGACATTTGACTTCTGCAAATATGAAAGAATACACAGCAAGCTATTCACCATGAAATTTGAAAAGAAAATCCTTGTTGAAATGGTGCTTTGCGTTTACATTATTTGAGCACCAAGGTATTATGTGTCCCTCTTAGTTGTTGAGGACCATTTATGATGTAATGCTGTGTGAAAAACTATATGGGTATTTCAGTTTGCTGTTTCTTTTATTTGTTCCTTCTGGAAATGCAATAACCTGTTTGATAATAGTAGAGGAGAATTCATCTGTCAATGAACAAGATTAAATTATTATGCTAGTGTTCTGAAAATGTTATCACCACTTTGAGATTTCCTTTCTCTTCTCTGCTACATTTGATGAACTTTTCCTTATAATGTGTTACATCTTTGATATTTTACTTGTTCTTGTCACTGTAATCTTATTGTTTATTGCTTGATGTAGGTGGTCACTGGAGAATCAATCCAACAGTTAGGTGAATTGCATGGATCAGGGAAAATTGCTGTTGAGCCTTTGACGAATGAAGAGAATGTCCCTGAAGTTCAGCAGGTATAAACTTTAAGATATTGACTTTTAGATTTATTAGTCTAGAGAGTAAGCTTGTATGTTCTACCTTATACTTCTCTTCCTTCCATTTGCGAAAATAAAAAAGTAAAAAGGACCTAATTTGCCTGTTTTTACTGTTAATTTTTTCTCACAAGTATATTTGGCATGAAGGTTGATCGGATTCTGGGTTGTCGTGCACAAGGAGATAAGACAACTTCTTCTGACAGCATCCCCATAATTGTTTCAACTGACCCACCTCCGGAAGATTTACTAGTGCCGCAAGATTTAAGTAAGCAGTCTGAAGAAAATACTTCCGAGATGCCCATGGCTGTGGTAGGTGAGGAAGAGTGTACAGAGGGATCTCAGGATATTGAGAACTCTTCTGATGAAAGGAAAAAAAGAGAATTTGATTCCAGAAAGGAAAACTTATTGGTGTACAGGAGATCAGTGACCAAGGAAACTAAAGAAGGAAATGGTTTGGATTCAGTTGGGGTAGAAGTTGAGTCTTCTGATTCCAAAATGGTGAATAATAGGAATCTAGAAGACCAACCAGAAAATACAGGAGACCCAATGATTTCAGGGAAAGGAGTTTCAGCAGAGAATAACAATTCTAGTCTAGAAAGTGATGAAAGTGGTGGTGTTCTAAAAAGCGATGGGATGCTTCTTTCTAATGAAGTTGGAGGCTCAAAGGAGGCAGTACAAGATATTGCTGCAGATAGCAGTCTGTTGAAGGAGTCAATGGTGTCTGCATCCTCCAATCAAGGAACAGTCTCATATGAATTTCTGGTGAAGTGGGTAGGAAAATCTCATATCCATAACAAATGGGTCCCTGAATCTGAGCTGAAAGTGCTGGCGAAAAGGAAACTGGATAACTACAGGGGAAAGTATGGGATGGCAACAATAAATCTTTGTGAGGAAAGGTGGAAAAAGCCTCAGAGGATACTTACTGTTCGGTCATCTAGTGATGGTTCAGATGAAGTCTTTGTAAAATGGAGTGGCCTTTCATACGATGAATGCACATGGGAAAGAATAGATGAACCAGTAATTTCTAAATTGCCCCACCTGATTGATCTTTATAACCAGTTTGAACGTGAAGCATTGGAAAAAGACGCCTCTAAGGATGAGGTGCAGAGGAAGAAGAGTGAATTGCAACAACGTGAGATAGTTACTCTGACCGAGCAGCCAAAAGAGCTGCAAGGAGGTTCACTATTCCCGCATCAATTGGAAGCATTGAATTGGCTGCGTAAATGCTGGCATAAGTCCAAGAATGTGATTCTTGCTGATGAGATGGGTCTGGGGAAAACAGTATCAGCCTGTGCTTTTATTTCCTCATTGTACTTTGAGTTCAAAGCTACACTGCCTTGTTTGGTTTTGGTTCCTCTTTCGACAATGCTTAACTGGATGTCTGAATTTTCTCTTTGGGCTCCCAACCTTAATGTTGTTGAATACCATGGTTCTGCCAAAGCAAGAACCATCATTCGGCAACACGAATGGCATGCCACTGATCCTAGCCTACGGAATAGGAAAACAGTTTCTTTCAAATTCAATGTCCTTCTAACTACGTATGAAATGGTTCTTGCAGATTCTTCTCATCTTCGTGGTGTTCCTTGGGAAGTTCTTGTAGTTGATGAAGGACACCGCTTGAAAAATTCTAGCAGTAAACTTTTTAGCTTGCTCAATACATTTTCTTTCCAACATCGAGTACTGCTTACTGGCACTCCTCTTCAGAACAATATAGGAGAGATGTATAACCTGCTAAATTTCTTGCAACCAGCTTCATTTCCTTCTCTATCATCATTTGAAGAGAAGTTTAATGATCTTACGACTGCAGAAAAAGTGGACGAATTAAAGAAACTTGTTGCCCCTCATATGCTTCGGAGGCTTAAAAAAGATGCCATGCAGAACATTCCCCCAAAGACTGAAAGAATGGTTCCTGTTGAGTTGTCATCCATCCAAGCAGAGTACTACCGAGCAATGTTAACGAAGAACTATCAGATTCTACGCAACATAGGAAAGGGGGCTGCCCAGCAGTCAATGCTGAATATTGTGATGCAGTTAAGAAAGGTGTGCAATCACCCCTATCTTATCCCAGGCACTGAGCCTGAATCTGGATCAGTAGAATTCCTTCATGAAATGCGAATAAAGGCCTCTGCAAAGTTGACTTTGCTGCATTCTATGCTCAAGATTTTACATAAACAAGGCCACAGGGTCCTCATATTCTCTCAAATGACCAAGCTTCTTGATATCCTAGAGGATTATTTGACCATTGAATTTGGACCCAAGACATTTGAGAGAGTTGATGGATCTGTATCCGTAGCTGATCGTCAAGCAGCAATTGCACGTTTTAACCAAGACAAAAGTCGCTTTGTGTTCCTCTTATCAACCCGCTCTTGTGGCCTGGGAATCAATTTGGCAACTGCTGATACTGTCATTATCTATGATTCTGACTTTAACCCGCATGCAGACATCCAAGCAATGAATCGGGCACATCGAATTGGCCAGTCGAAAAGACTTTTGGTTTACCGGCTTGTTGTACGTGCCAGTGTTGAAGAGCGGATCTTGCAGCTTGCAAAGAAGAAATTGATGCTTGATCAACTTTTCGTGAATAAGTCTGGGTCCCAGAAGGAGGTGGAAGATATTCTGCGATGGGGAACTGAAGAACTTTTTAGAGATTCTTCAAGTGTAACTGGGAAAGATGGAGGTGAAAACAATGGCAACAAAGATGAGTCAATTCCAGAAATAGAGCATAAGCATAGAAGGAAAACTGGGAGCCTTGGGGATGTATACAAAGATAGATGTACGGATGGCAGCAACAAAATTGTGTGGGATGAAAATGCAATCCTAAAATTGCTTGATCGTTCGATTATCCAGTCAGGTTCTCCGGATAATGCTGAAGTAGAAGCAGAAAATGATATGCTTGGATCAGTAAAGGTACAAATATTGCTTGTCTCAAACTTTACTCTGTGTGTGCATCCTAATTCATGTGAGAATTGTTCTTTGCTTTAACAATTAATTAGAGCTTTTTGGTACTAATTCCAATAAAGATGAATAGTACCTTTTTTTTTTCCGCAGAAGGTGATGCTCGTACTTTTACCTTCCCCAATTTACTTTTGCTTACAATGGCACTAGCTTGCATTTACTGGCAATTGAATTATCTAGGTTGTGGATATTTGTTCAAGACAAAGTCTTGCCTCCTTTCCTGTATCATTGTTGTAGAAGATTTTTTTTTTTTTTTTTTTTTTTGGGGGAGTCCTTTTGGTCTGAAGTATGCTCGTAATGAATTGAACTGATATCATCTCAATTTTTTTGACCTTTCAAGGTTAGTGGAACTTGGACTTTAATTTGATGATTTTTTCCATCTCACCATTTGCCCACTTTATTTTTCCTCCTCATGAACCATTCTTGATAGCTTTGTAAAGAAATTTGACTTTAAATTCCAATGTGGTTTAGTTTGGCTAATGGCGCTGCATTTTGGTATTTGTTTCTTTACCTATTATTTGGCTGCTAGCTGTGTAGATTCGAATAATTCTCAAATTAATCCAAATATCTAGTTGATTGTTAACAATAAATTTTGTCTTATCGTTTGTTTAATCAGTCCATGGAGTGGAATGATGAACCAGCAGAAGAACAATCTGGAACAGCATCACCTCCTGTGCTAACAGATGACCCTTGTGCCCAAAATTCTGAAAAGAAAGAAGATAATTTAGTAGGTGCTGCTGAAGAAAATGAATGGGACAGGCTTCTTCGTCTGAGGTGAGGAGCTAAGCTATCTCGTGTATTTCACATCATGCTTGCCTTTGTAGTTAAATGTGTTACATGCTGCACTTCTGTTACACCTTTACTTCAAGAAGTTCGTATGATAGGATGTCATGTAACGAGGACTAAGGAGAAATGATAAATAGAGCTTCAACTCTTATCCTGATAAGACATGTAGGATACTCTTCAACTGCAACTTCAAAGGTGCAAACTAATAATACAATTAATATCCAGCAAATATACGTATGATCCAACCAAAAAAGTGAGTCCCATATGAAGCTATATAGGTTCTGAAAGTCTCATGGTACCTCTTTAAGGGGAATAAGCACTAAATGATCAACTTGTGAATCTGTGGCTGCATATCACTGAAGGAGCACACTCGCAGCAATTTGACTTCCCAAGCTTGTAAGCATGAGAGGCCTGAAGTTTTTGTTTAAGTGTGTAAATGTAACTCAAAGGTGCAAACTTGGATTAGATTATAGAGGAGGCCAAAGTGGGTAATATATAGGCCTTAATGCAAAGCTAACGAAAGAATATATCTGCAGGAATTTTTAGAACTAATGACCCTGGTTCCTGCACTGCTTTTTCACTTTCTATTGTCTTGTGGCTTTTAAGAACGGTTAATTTTCTTGCTGCAAACTATCAATACCTAATATTATATTCTCAATTTGCCAGCAGTTAGGCTGGTAAAAAGAAAAAGAAAAAAAAAAGAGAACCCCCTAAATCAAAGGTCTAGATGTGGTTCTCTTGTGTTGCAGTGGCCAACTGCAAGTCCTTTCTTCCTGGAATCAAATGCAAGTTACAGGGATTTCCTTGGATAGATTAGTGGAAAGCTTTTGCAAGATATACCAAAATATACTTTCATACAATGAGAATAAGGTTTCTATTGTTTCATGCTCATCTTAAACTTTACTTTTCAACTTTACGCACCAATTTTACCTTTCATCCATGCCTATTAGGAGCTCTTCAAAATTCCAAAATGATGAAGATTGACTTAAAAAACTTACCATGCCCTGTGGGTAACATTTCAACTGCACATTGTGATAGTAGATCTTTCATACTTCTTTCTCCCTATGAGTGGTAGAGAGACTCAGAAAAGTCTCACTGTTGTATATCTTCAATCCTTTTGTTGCTCTCTTGACTGCTGATATTGTGAAACAGCAAAATGATTCTAAGCATGCCCTGAGCATTATATTGGTAAAAGTTGAGATTGTATTTGTAGTGCATGCAGAGTTACAGGTGTTATGATCCAGGAAGTGCATCTCAAATTTCCTAGTTGTTTCCATTATCTGCACGAGGTGCCCTTACTAAAATTTGTGGTGCATGGTTGTTTCCCATGACTTTTTGAAGTTCATCAAACCTCAACATAGATCTGAATAGATAAGCAGAACAGAGGGATTAAATATCAAGTAATGAGTTTATTTTTTTTTATTATAAGATTATCAAATTCGAAAAGAGAAAATCATATCATTATAATCTCATTAGAGCTAAGTTCCGTTAGACAAGTGCCAAAATAGTTCTTATTTGAAGGTTACATCTTTTTATCCAGCTCCTCAAACAAGGTAAACACTTGGCAAATATTGTGCATGGTAGTGTTTTCTTCTAAAAGAACTACTTAAGTAAAAGTATTTTATGCGCTATTGGATTTGTTTCTTATGGATTTACTGCTTGTCCTGCTTGTTTTCAGTTCCTGCCTTATTAAAGTTGCTTCATGTGTTTTTTCCTGGATATGAGTAATCTATCTCCAATCAACCTGTTGACTACATTCAAATGATGACATTGACTGTGAGAGAATCTATATGAGATTCCAGAAGGCAGACATCAAAGATTTCCAGAATAAAGAATACTTGTTTCGATGGGTAGTAGTCAAACTGTTCCAAGCTTTTAAAGGAGATGACTTTGTGTTGTTGTATCATAGCAAGGCTAGTCTTGGATAACGTCACATGACTCACATCCATAGTAAATTTTGCTTTGGGTGCCTGCAAATTATTAAATACCATTCTGCACATGAGAAGTTCTGCACATGAGAAGCTTTGTTGAGTAAAGTAAGCTACTCCTGTTTAAATAGTTTAAACTATTCAGTGAAGTGGCAATTGAAGAGAGAAATCTTGATCTTGGTATAATAGAGTGAATTTTATTTCAATTTATGTTTTTAGAAAAGCAGAATTATATTCAACTAGAGTGTTGGAAGTCTCTATTTTGAGTCCACATGACTTCTTTGATCCGTGCATTCTACTTTTGATGGTAACAAGTTATTGTATAAAAGCATAAATTTCATATAATCTTTTCTATGGGACCTTTATCGTAGCTTTGATTTATTGAGACTCCTCTTGATTCACTTCCATTTGATGCTTCGATGTAAGATGGGAGAAGTACCAAAGCGAGGAGGAAGCAGCTCTTGGTCGAGGGAAACGGCAAAGGAAAGCCGTCTCTTACAGAGAAGCATATGCTTCCCACCCTAGTGAAGGGCTGAGCGAGGTACCACTCTCATTTCCTTTTCTTTAAGCTTCTCTTTTTCTGTTCCAGTTCTTTTTCTGTTCCGGTGCTTGAGAGGACACATTTTATGTTACTACTTTGAGGGAACACGAAAAAACGTGGAACCGTACCTGTTCAGGGTTGGACTTTTTGGCATGGAAATGCGCAGTTCCTAATCTTGAAGTCATATTGTGAATTTCATTTTCATATGACATAATATCGCATATGTAGCTGGGAGGCTTTGAATTTTATATTTTGGCAACATGTTAACCAAAAAAATCGTGACTTTTGAACTTAAATACTATTGGTTAATGAGATCATAGTTCATCTCAATTTGGATTGGTATTGAATTAATATTGATTATCGGATAATATTCCACCCTCTCCCTCGCTTGGCGCAATCTCTGTCATGTGGTGTTCAACCATTTTCTACACTATAGAATATGAAGCCTGCCACTTTAGCAGACCTTAAAAGCATCTAAGCATCTCGACATACTTTGATTTTGTTTCATAAGAACATAAATGATGTCTGTGCATGGTGAGTGTTAAAAGTTAGGAATTCTTATAATCCAAGTATCCTTAGAATTGCTATGCTACTATTAGCATAGAGGCCATCATTAACACTATTCTTGCACATAGAGGCCACTATTAACATAAACGATGTTGTTCATTGTTATCTGGAACTGCTACCATCTAACTATCATCCGAAAAACTTATGCCCAAGGTTAAGAAAATGATGCAGCTTTGTCTGTATGTGCAGTCTCTGTTGACATCATCAAAATGGCAATTTAGTGAATGGTCCAAAACTTTCCACCCATTGTTGTGAACATGATGTGTGATCCAAATAAGTTTACTTTGCTAGTTTGAATGTTATAGATTAAGTGGCTGTGTTGCTTCCAGCATAAGCCCAGGGCTTATTTTTTCATGTGTCAACAGAATGGTGCGGAGGAGCCTGAGCCTGAGCCCGAACCCGAACCAGAGCGGGAGTATACTCCGGCAGGACGTGCTCTGAAAGCAAAATAGTAAGTTTATTCTTCAGAAAATTTTTGCTGTTTTGGTAATCTTTGTTATTTGAAGTATGTAATATAATTTATGGACCTCAAATTTTAAATGTAAATATCAATCAAACATCAAGGTATATGCTCTCTCTGAACTATAATATGATTTTCCAAATTTGTAATATAAATTTGAATCATATTATGCTCATAGTCACATGAATAATTTGGCAGTGCAAAGCTTCGTGCTAGACAAAAAGAACGATTGACTCGGAGAATTGCAAATGAAGCACATTGTCTTATTGAAGGATTGTCTGCACCATATGCACTTCCTCAACTCACTCAATCTCATGCCCAAGGTGGAAATCTAGCAGCCATATCAGTTCCGCCCACTGAAGGGAAGGCTTTGACAGCTGATCTGGAAGAGGGGCCAGTGGGGAAGAATGATTCTCCATTAAAGCTGGGAAAGATATCAAAGCAAAATTTAGATGTCCATGCAGATGTTTCTGACAAACCTACTGGCCAGCATTTCCCTAATATTGGCCCATGGAATCACCACGTACCAGGCAGTAGCTTTATGAACTTGATGTCGAGCAACAGTCTCTCACCAGTTTTGGGACTATGTGCTCCTAATGCTAATCAAATGGAGGCATCACAGAGAAATTATGGACAATCATCTTACAGACAGCACAGGCATGAGTCAGGACCTGATTTTCCATTTCCTATTGCACCTTGCTCTGGGGCCTTGAATGAAATGGCTGTTAAAGGGCGTGCGATGTTCACCAGCAGACATAGATTACCTGATCTTTCATCTGATGCTTTGCAACAGCAACAGCAACCAAACAACACTATCCCTGATAGTTATCTTGCTTCTAATACAGTAAGCTCTCTCTCTCTCTCTCTCTCTCTCTCTCTCTCTAACACAAATACACAGTTGCATAAATTAGAAATAATATATGCAGTTTACACAAACATTTGTTGCACAAATTGGAACTAATTTATGCATTTTACACACATTCCTTGGACAGCTTAGCACTAATATATGCATTTTTCACACATTTCTTGCACAATTGGCACTAACTTATGCATTTTAATAATATTATTGTTTGCAGCATCCTTTAGCTGATTTGAAAGGAGAAGGTCGAATTGATCCTTTGGAAAATCCTGGTGCTTCTTTTTCTGGATTTCGAGAAAAGCTGGTCTTGCCAAAATTATCTCTTGATGACAATTTGCTTCCAAGATATCCATTTCCAGCTAAAAACCTGCCTCCTGCACCTCATAATTTGTTCCCTAGTTTATCACTAGGATCAAGAGCCATTGATGGAAACAATCCTTCTCATGATTTCCCACTCATGCCATTGTTGCCAAATCTCAAATTCCTACCGCAGGAAATATCCAAGTATAATCTACATGAGCAAGATAGGCCTCCTTCTTTGGGCTTGGGTCAGATGCCTCCATTTTCATCGTTTCCTGATAATCACAGGAAGGTGCTGGAGAACATCATGTTGAGAACGGGATCTGGATCAGGCAACCTCGTGAAAAAGAAATCTAAATTGGATATCTGGTCTGAGGATGAGCTAGATTACCTGTGGATTGGTGTTAGAAGGCATGGTCGAGGTAATTGGAATGCCATGCTGCAAGATCCGAGGTTAAAGTTTTCCAAGTTTAAAACTCCTGAAGACTTGTGTGCGAGATGGGAAGAGGAGCAGCTGAAAATATTGGATGGGCCAGCATTTCCATTGCCAAAGCCGTTGAAGCCTACAAAGTCTGCCAAGTCTTCCTTGCTCTCAGGTATCTCTGATGGGATGATGACACGAGCCCTGCACGGAAGCAAGTTAAATGGACCACTCAAATTTCACAGTCATCTTACCGATATGAAGTTGGGCTTTGGTGATCTACCATCTAGCTTGCCTCTTGTGGAACCTCCCAGTCGCCTTGGTCTTCACAGTGATCATGTCCCTCCCCTTCCGCCTTGGACTTCTGATAAATCCGGGGTAAACTTTTCCAGAGACCTTGCAGCAGGACCCTCTGATGGACTTGCATCATCCTCAGGTTTCCGTACGGGTTCACCATTTCTGCTGAATTCATTTGGAACAAGTACCTTGGGTTCACTCGGTTTGAATAGCTCAAGCAGTTTTAGTTTACGGGGAAAAGAGAGTGATCAAAGTGCCAATATGTTCGGGAAATTTCCAAGCTTTCTCGATAGACCGTTAAATTCTTTGCCGGATCTCCAGAACAACCCAGGGGATGAATCAAGTGGTTCAGCATTGCTATCCGATTTTAGTAAGGTTCAGAATACTTCGAATTTGAAGGGGAAAGAAGTTGTTAGATGTACTTCTCCAAAAGATAATCTGCCGCACTGGCTTCGAGAAGCTGTAAATGCTCCTGTAAAGCCCCCTACTCTTGACCTACCGCCAGCTGTATCTGCAATAGCGCATTCTGTTCGCTTGTTGTACGGGGAAGGGAACTCCAAAATTCCTCCATTTGTAGCTCCAGGTCCACCTCCCTCTCAACCGAAGGATCCAAGAAGAAGCATGAAGAAAAAGAAGAAACAGAGAACACATAAAGCAAGGCAGTCGGTGCAAGATTCTTCGGGACCAAGCAATGAACTCCAGACCAGCATCCATGATGAGAATGTTGCTTCTTCCTCTGTTCTGAGAGACTTGCCATTCCCTCTGGTTCCTAAATCTACATCTAGTAGCTCTGCATTTCCTTTGGTTGAGTCCGTCCTCAATACTCCAACTCTGAATTTGAATGAGATGAATCCATCATCTTCATCAGCAATTTGTGCAACACAGGGGAAAACCGCTGCCAGATTATTACCTTCACCTGAAGTGCTGCAATTGGTTGCTTCATGTGCTGCACCCAGTCCACTTGGAAAGGTAAATTCAAGCTACCCTGAAACCGTGCTTCTTCCACCCAAGTCTGTTGAACAAGAACAAGATAAAGGCTTGGACCTTCAGAATGTAGTTGCTGAGGACAAGACAAATCAGAGCTTTGATCCGTGGAGTCCTCCTCAGGGGGAGAAACAAGTGCATTCTGAAAGTGGGGACTCCAGCAAAACTCATTCTGATCCCGCTCGAGCTCAGCTGCCTGATGTAGATGAAGTATCATCAGAAGGAACTGTCTCTGACCATCCTGTAAGTGATCATGATTGATAGGCGGTATGGCCTATGTGTGGAGTTTTATAGGAATCTGTATCCAGCTAAAGTGATAGACTTTTGACCAGTGTCCTAAAAAATTTTGTAGGCATGAAATTAGTCCTGAATTCATATTATATCTTAGTGCAACTATTATGTATAGCATCTTTGAGGGAAGATGAAATATAGTAATGTTATTCTGGTGCGCCCTTTGCCCCTTTCTTTGTGGTTATTCTTTAATCATTTCTTGCTGCTTTCAATCCCCCAAGTCTGGTTGCTCCTCCTTGAAGTATAATGGTTGAGGAATATGGAGAAATATTAATTATTTGTTTAATTAATAGCTCGAAAACAATAGGTGCAGAAAATGTGCAATGTGCAGGTGGGCAACTAGCATGAAAGAACAAGGTATTTAATTAATACGTGAAAAACTTACATTCTCTTTTGCTGAATCCTTTCTTAGCCATTTAATTCATCATCAAAAGAACGGGAGAATACATCTTTAGTTCCACCCCTATTATTGCAAAGCACTGCTGGGGGAAGAAGAGGTAAGTAACATACAAAGGAATTTGATTTTGCCCAGCTTGCAAGATTATATGAGCACTAATATTACAATGCCTTGGAAAACTCAGTTTTTCAGTTGGGATAAGTATTTTCTTCTTTCCTCGATCAATTGTTCACCTGACCATTCTTCTGCTTGTGAGTGTCCTTTCAGGCTTCTTGCAATGTTCGTGCATCACCTTCCACAACTGCTTTATCCCTTTTCAGTTCTACTACTTTTGAAAGTCAAAAGAACTTCTCCTGCCTCAGCTGCATAGGCATCAAATAGCCAGCTTCTGTTAACCCAAGCTCCAATCCATCTCACCTTTGTCACTTCGGAGAAGGCAGGCCCGTAGGCTTCTTCTTTCGTTAATGCTGCATCATAATTTGCTTTGATCCAATGCAAGGCAGGGAGTGTGTTCATTTTAGTTGCTGTGGCTTTAGTTTCCAATTCAGATTCCTCCTAATCCCAGTATTCTTTAGCTGATTTCCTTATCCATTCCAAGATTTGCTCCCAGTTTTTTAAAGGTTCTCCATGCAACAGTGTATTTCCAAATATTCTCCATACAAGTCATTGCGAAGTGTTGAAACTGTGTCTTCCTTTCTCTTTTAGGAGGGGAATTCGTTATTTGGAGTTATGATTCCTGAATCCATCTTGTGATTCCCCATTCCTTGAAAGCATTCATGTTAAGCTGCCATTGTGAGTTAATCCAAATTGCAGCCACGAGGGGACACCTCAAGAATATGTGCTCTGCTCTTTCTTCTCCTCCACACGGCAGGTATCATCTACCTGGATTGCCCTTTTAACTCTCATTCTTGTTGGTAGGGAATTTGTTACACCTTCCATAAGTCCGCCCACACTTATGGCTGACTGAAGAGTTTGTGGTGCACTTTTCCAGGTTTTCTAATCTGTAGCTGATTTGGCCAACAGGAATCCAAATCATCGAGTCATGTTCCTAGTGGGCCGGAATATTAGTTCTTAGTATGGTATTTGCAACTTCCCTTGGGAATTTCTGTCTAATAAAGCTCATTTCCTGGTTTTGGTATCTTCATCTTTGAGTTCTTGGACATGTTGCAGCTCAATTGAATGCCTCAAGTTTTTCTGGAACTTTATATTCCTCCAATGTTGGAATGCACTGATCCCCCTCATGTGCTTGAGTTCTTGAGAAAATTTGTATGCAAGCTCCTTTTTTATGACATCACAGCATGCCCAGATACTTGCCCATATCCACCCTCTGGTATTTTGAACATTGTCCTTCACCGATATCCTAGCTGGTCCACTCATAACTTGCCAGCACAATTTTGCCACAAATGCTCTGTTATTCTCCAACGGCATCCCAAAAGCCTTAGCCACCAGCTTGCTTTGTTGAACAGATTTTATCCCAAGCTCTCATGAATATGTGTTTCTCCCCCTCCTCTGTGAATCCCAACCAAAAGTTTCTACCAAGTTTGTCTTAACTTGTTACAAATGGACACTGGTAGAATGATAGTTTGCATTGCACGGAGGGGCAGAGCTTGGAGCACAGATGTCAGTAAGATACTTCTACCTGCTTGGGAGAGATTCCATTTTCCGTGCTGCTCGCTTTTACTCACTGACTTTTTCAATTATGTACTGAAAAGCTTGTGATTTTGATTTTCCTTTACAGAAAGGATTTCCTAGATAGCTTCCTTTGTGGTTGACCCCGTTCCAAGTATTTCTTGCATGGACAGCTGTGTAGCAGGCTTGGTATTTCTGCTGAAATGGACAACTGACTTGTCCAAATTGATTCTGTCCTGACCATTCATAGAGTATAGCTTGAGGCATCTCATAATCTCCTCAACTTTTAATATTAGCCCTGCAGATCATCAGCAAACATCAAGTGTGTCATTGGAGGACTGTACCTTGATATCTTTGCACCACGAATTGCTCCCTCCATTTCGGCCCTGGCAATGATTCTAAACAAAATGTCAAAGTAGATAGTGAATAAAACCGGCGACATTGGATCACCTTGTCTATAAGAAGTAGAAAAAGAAGATAAGGAGGCTATAGCTTTGGAGATTGGGACGGTTAAGGAGGAAACTGGGGATGGAAGCTTAATTCTGATTTGATCTGTCGGTTTTTATATCTCTGTGTGCAGAGGTATGGAGAAGAGGAATATGACTAAACAAAGGTGATTAGATTTTATTTACTTCAATCAATTAAATGAAGAATGCACAACAGAATGAACAAAATCAGAAGTTATATCATGTTTTTACCGAGAAGAGTTCTTTCTTTTTTCCTCTTTTTTGGATAAGTCATTAATAAGAAGAGTTAACAAGGAGGCTTTTAAGAACCTAATAATTTTGATTAGAAAAACCAGCAAATGACCTTCTGGAAATCCAATATTTCAAACCCCAAAATATAAGTTCTATGAAATATTTGAGGCTTAATGAATTTATCCAAAATAGCTAATAAAAAGGATCTCTATCATATTAAAATATTTAATATAATATTTAATTTATTTCTGATGAAAGAAAAGATTAAGAGAAGGCACTTTAATGTTCTTTAATACTAGAAATGACTATAATAATTAAAAAGTATAAATAATAGTGGAAGATGGGTAGATGGTGCTAGTAAGGAAAAGGCTCAAACAAGAAGTGGAGGAGCTGCAAGAGGCTAATAGTAGAGTTAGGATTCTTGCTGATAATCTTAAGTTGAATAAACTTTAAAGATCAACCAGTGGACCAAAATTTGATTATATGAAAAGAAATTTAGATTAATCTCAAATACAACTCATCTATAACACATAAGGGTCTCAAAATGAGATAAAATGAATTTAAGAGAGAAAAATCTATTTGTAAACAATAAGACTGTATTTGGACAGTTTATTTCTCAAAAACAAACAGCCACGGGATTCAAGGCAAGTTAAAATAGTCTAGAATTGAGCGGATGGAGAAGTGGATCGCTTGTTTCTCCAAGCGAAAGTTGCATAGATAGGAGTTTTTTACTTCAATTTTCTGTACAAAAAAAAAGAGCATACCTTTTTCATTTTCAGAATAATTACTCTTACATAAAAGCTGTTAAGCAAAACTAGCTACGGGTAAGCAGAACTACCATCATCATCCTCCTCAAAAATTGGGAAGAGCTGCAGAGGCGATACCACAACATAGCTTCATTATTCGGCCACGTAACCGTTACAACCACGGTGAAAACCATATTCAAAATTAATAAAATCTTCCCCTTTTTTTCATTTGGTGCATTTTTGTAGAAGATCAGCAAATGGTCAGTTTTCGGAGAGAAACGATAACGAAGCATGTTCAGAGTATGCAGTTGATGATGATCAGTGTGTAAGCAATCTTAGAAAGATTTCTTGTGGTGCCAATAGGAGAAACATAGTAAAAATATGTTCGAAGACTCAAACAATTAAACCCATGACCTTTTGCTTGGTAAGGAGTACTTTATCCACTACCTACCTACCTTGTCACCAAATTAAGATATAGTGGATCAAAGGGCAAGGATCATATTGCAAGCATTTTGTGGTATATCTTGTAAAAATCATTTTTTGATTAATATTTTGAAACAAAAATCATAAAGACATTCTCAAATTTTATATTCTTGAATTACAAAGACTGAAATTGCACATTCATATATTACTGAAATGGTCAAAGTATCTTGAATGAAATATCTTGTTTCTCAAAAGAATTCTTATTTACCTCTGCCCCCGTTTTGTTGAGCGATGTGCAACACCAGGCAGGTCGCCCGCTGAAGCCCTCTCTTATACTTCCACATTGAAGCGTGATTTATAATGGGGTCCGCATCCATAGGTACCATTCACAGCAAATAAGAAAGGTATCGAACTGATTGGTGATTTAGTATTTGAAGTAGTTTTAATTAAGTTAAAGATGGAGATATAGATAGCACCGAAGTTTCAAAGGCAAGGTTTTCACTCGAATCTTCTCGGACCAGCAACACTTGCTGAGGTCCATCCTTCACATGAAAAATAATTCTAGCAGACAAACAAGACCATTAATCTGGAAAAATGCTTTAATGAAAGTTATTCCCCAATAACATTTTCTCGTTTTGCATCCTTCGTCAGTTGAGCGTCCTGTGCTCAAAATCTTTCAACTAAGTGCACAAAACTTGTCAACAGCATATGTTTGTCCACCTCCTTATGATTCCAAGGGCTCAGAAACAGTCCTACCACAGACATTTCTTTAGCACAAAATGGCTTTCTAACACAAAATTCATAACCCTAAACAGAAAAAGAAACGAAAAGAGGGTTTTTCCTTCCTGGCGGTTATCTTTATCCATTAAATGCAGCCTGCAGGGAGGAACATGCCAAACCTGCTTGACAATAGAAATTAACCAAGGAGGGGGGAGAGAGCCGGGCGCGGGGGGGGTTCTAACCCCCTGAATAAGTCTGGGATTCATAATAGACGAGTTTCCATATTGTTTGCATTACAAAGATAAAGAACAGAAAAAATGTTCCATGCATTGTGAACTTAGCAGCAGTATAATCTTTCCACTCAGCTTCATTCTTCAAATATAATGAATAATAGAGGAAAAGCCAGCAAAAAGAAGACAATGATAGCATCAAACAAGCAGCTTGGAGCTTTCCCTTTCAGATACGCAAAAGACAAGCATCATAGAAGGTGAAGAATATATAAATATCGGTAAGAAACATATGTACTCATAATCAGAGCAGATGTATACTGCAAGTTATAACAGGTTGAGGAGAATAATTTTGCCAAAACATCTAGGTCAGGGTCATATATGTCAAAAGTAATTTCACAACCGGAAGCTTGATTAGGGACATAATCTCTCATTTAATACAAACCATTAACAAATGGGGACTCGAGACATTGAGAAGGAGCCTAACATCAAGATCTGAAGTTTGATATCCTCACTGCACTTCACCACCAAAATTACAGAAGTTCCTGCAAAATACATTATACATGAGCACCTTCTTATTCTTATGAGAACATATCAAATCAGTGAATAGAAAATGGAACATGTAATTCTCCACCCACACAGACAGAAAAAAGCAATCCTATTTATTTCAAATGGTTACATGCTTATTTACAGAACATAGAGTATGACAAATCACAAATCAACAAATACGCTCATTTGACAGAATATTAAGCTTATCTGACGCTAATGGCACTCATAAATGCAGCAAACAGGAAGAATGAATTTATCACTTCCATAGGCACCAATGCATACAAGATACAACCAAAGCTAACTTCAAGCTGGATTACAACATTTTAAATTTCCAAAAGGCTCCAAATTCTCAATCTATCATGGTCTTCAAATTACAAAAGTTCACTTAGCTAAGCCACATAGCAAGTATGCCCCATATATGAAAAAAGGAACGATATATTGGTTTGGCTCATCCCAAATTTTGAGTTGGATTGTGGAAGCAGAAACAACAAAGTATTTCAACAAAAGGCCAAAAGTTATAGCAAACTGAAAATGCACTAATTTTTACCTTGCTCAAAAGCCAATGAACCAAAAACTGATACACGGATGAATTATACAATCCAGCAAAAATGGAAATCTGTTACTCGAAAGATAAGAATGGAATAGCTTTAAGTATAAGAGTCAAAGAATAAGGATCAAAATTCACCTTTTGACTCATTAAACTTATTCCGACTCTTCAAACATTATAAATCATGCATTCAACTGGATTTTTTTACCTTAAATGAAGAGAAACTTAAAATATTTAAATATTACTCTTTGTGTATTAATTAGGTATAGAATTCTAGCTTCCAGCTATTGCTCAAAATATTGTTTTTAAGACAGGACAAAGTTCTCAAGGATCTCAATCTATGAATAGGTAACTGCTTCCATGCAGCCTAACATAAAGGATTACCAGTTTCACTACAAGGATCACAAGTAAACACAATGAGCTTAAAGTAGAAAAGGAAAGTCTGCTAAGACTCAAGCTTGAAAAAAAGAGGCTTAATCAGTATTCCAGTAAGGGTAAAATTAGTGCAGACAAATCCAAAATAAAACTTTTATGAGCATATGCGTTGGTGTTTACCATCCCTCTGTGATCATACGAAGCCCATGTTACTTCTGTAATAAAATCCTACCCAAAGTTATTGCAAAAGATTAGGGCAAGTGAAACTGGACTCTTGTTTAGGACCACAGCCTGCATCACATATCCTTGAGCCCGTGCTTCAAGTACCTAGACGAAGTGCAAAATTGTTAAAGCCATCTAAATACATACTCAAGACACTTCTAGCTTGGGTGTGTGTGTGTGTGTGTGTGTTGGGGACAGACCTCCTAATATTCACACATGTAAGTGTAGCAACTTGTCTCTATTAGTTCCATTACTTTTAAAGGTACAATGGTTCCATCGACCATTAACCCCAAATCCTTGAATTCTATTCTTTTATCTTGAAGCATTAAAATCAAAATTTACAGTCTTACCTGTATAACTACCTCAGAGGTTTACGGTAGTTTTTGGAAACCTTTTCCTGGAATCCATACAATAAAGCATAGGCAATAAAACATGCGGATCTGAAAATCCTAAAAGAGATAAACATCCAGTACAAACATGCCCACAACAATGCATAGACAACGCAGAACAACCTCCGCTAACCAAAATGGTGGAATTAAAATCCCAAAAGAAGCAAAAGTCCAATATAAACAAACCAGTCACCTTTCTTGCTTTATATTTTTTAAGAAAGATATTTAATATTATTTCTAGGTGAAAATGGAACAATTACAGAAGTAAACAGTTCTTGCAATTAGCTTTGTCGTGCAATTAAATGTCTTTCTACGACAATCTTGAGATGACAGTATGGCTAAATGGCTGATAACGGTTTGAATATAGATATAGATGGACACTGATGCAACCAATGCACATCTATTCATCACATGGTTCAAATGGAACCAAATCATACATTCCAAATTGAATTATTTGAGGGAGTAGAAGTGAAATTTTTAAACTTTTATGATCCTAGAGGAGAATTTTGGAAATCTAAGAGACCATTCGGAAATTTAAGAAGTAAAAAGTTGAAGATATTCCATGTATAGGGTGCTAAAATGTATTTCAAAAAAATTAGAGGTAAAAATTTGCAACTTTAAGATGCCAACACAACAAATCAATTTTAAATACTTGTGTGAAACTAGTAAATTAGATGTAGAGATGCTATAAAGCAAGCCATCGTTGTAACATCGACTTTCAAAAAATTATATACGTGTGGTTCTGGAACGAATATAAGATAGGTTCGATTAATAATATTTGGAACGAAAGTCACTAAGGGCCTGTTTGATAAAACTGAATTTTAAAGACTGAAGCCTAAAATATTTAAGTTCAGAATTCTGAAACCTAAAGTCTGAGAACTAAATTTGAATCCTGAAGTCTAAATCTAAAGACTGAATTAATTAATATGTGATAATTATTTATTACTGAACTTTAAAATCTGAAAATTTTATATTTGCATTTTTTGCTCAAAAAATGTTGAAAAGAGAATTTTTTGTTTGAAACTCATAATTTTAGAAACATTACATTGGTAAAAATAAAATTTTCAAAAAATTATTGTCGACAAAAAATCAATACTAATTTTATTAAGTAGTACTTTTACAATAAAAGTCAAGGTTTGATTACTTTGTAATTGCAAAATTTTTCTTTTCGTAATTGATAATAGTTACTAAAAATAAAAATTTCACAAAATCGATAATATATTAATAATTTTCTATTCTAAAGACCAGTAAATATATTTTATTATACTTTTTATTTTGTAATGTGTTTTTTAAAAATCTAAAATATGTATAAAAGTACATAATAATTGAATAAATAATCAGCAAATTTAGATTTCAAACTTAAGTCACTTTGATTTCACTTAAAATTTTTAACTACAATTGATAAGATATTAAACAATTAAGTGATTAGTAAAATCTGCTATCAAACACACTTAAAAAAATTAAACACTTAATAGCATCTGTTATCAAACAAACTTAATTTATTAAGTGCATTATCAATTAATTTTAAGCACTAAATTGAGTTATCAAACAAGCCCTAAGCTTATCCTTCATTAAGTTGTTTGGTTATCAAAATCCATTTATTATCATTGTAAATATTATGGATCATAATTGAAACTGCTGCCTCTCACACAATTTATGACAATACTGTACCATAGTTTAACCAAGAAACCAGAACCCATTCACTGATTAGAAAATGAAGGGGAGTACTATAAATATGTGAAATCAAATTGTAGATGAATTTGGAAGGGTATATGAGTTTCCAACTAGCAAAATATACGACTAAACATGGCTCGAAATGCCGTAGTTTTGTCAAGAAACTAAAATTGGGAAGGTAATTGAAAATGAAGGTTAGAACTATAAGTATATACCGTATCTACTTGTAGCATTATATATCCTATCTATAACTATTTAAGAACATTGAAATTATTCATCTCAATCTAATTGACCACCATCTCCAATAGATCAGAATATGTTGATTCAGGTTGATCCAAATCAACTTACGGGTGTTTAAAGTAGAATTCAGATTAGAGTCACTAATACTATTTGCCAACTAATCATTCAAGATCTGGCCTACTAATTAGCTAAGAGAATTAAGCAGCAAAGTCTGGAAGCAAAAGACTTTGTCCTTTCCCCTCTAAAATTGGTTTCTGTTAAACCTGGTATTTATGGCCTTGACTCAACTAACTAATCTTATCATTCCTAATAGACCACTATTGATTAGCCATCAAGACTAGGTAGAGTTCATCTAAGTTTGAGGCTAAACATGCAACAATATACCGTCATTAATGTTAACAGAAGTGTGTGTTTCTCCTTTGCCTGAATAATCTGTACATCAGGTCATCTTATTATTCCTTCCTTCAATTAATACTTATACTCTCAAGAGGATGGTTGAGGGACATATGAAGAGGAAGATCAATACACCATGACGTGTATCTTACAAATGATAGCAAATACATTTACCATCCCACAAAGCTAACAACATCAGAAACAATTACAGACACCCTAACGAAGTTAAGTCCTCGACCAATATGCTTGCTTCCAAAGAGACGTTGAAAAATCCCGAAGGTTTTACTTACTTAACAGTCATAATCTTGGAGTTAGAAGAAAGAAAAGCATGGGAAGAATAGCCTTCAGCAATTAATGCAAACACTTGGGATTATGGGTGCAGGAACAGGTAGCCACCGATGAGAGTGCTCTAATAATAAATGCTGCAAAGCTGTTTTTTTTTTTTTTCTCAAAGGAAATATCAACTTCAGGCTTCAACCCATATACACAGAACTAACTCGTAGCAGGGTTTTAAAAGAATGGACCAGTTCATTCGTAATCAATGAAGCAAGAAGCTAACTTTGACAGCAAGAGGGATGATACATAAAAATTATTCACTGTAAAAATGCTTCTGGGTTTTTCTTCTCCACTAATATTGACTGAAGGGAATATCTACCCTTCTTAAGTGCACATATGAGGCGGGAAGCACACCAACATGTTAGAAAAATTCATGTCTTAGATAGTATAAAAAATAAAGGTAGTATTGCAACTCAAAAATGAAGATGAACACTTGAATATAACCACCAACACCCTATCTCCTATTCTTTTCCAATTATGCATGATCTATTAAGTGCGCAATTTCTTAACAGTTCCCTAACATACCCAAAATTTTAAATTCCCAAAACCTGGCCTAGCAACAAAATACAGGAGGTAAGGCAACTTAACAAGATTAAGCATTCTAACGACCCAATAATAACTGGTAGACGCTCCTGACTTTTAAGCAGACAATCAAATAATTTGCACTGAAATTACCGCTCATATCCTGCTTATTGCATATAATACCATCAACTTCTATAACGTGCAATAATAAGAGGAAAAAGAAAGCTACAGGATTACATACCAAATTCTCCACTAATCCTACTGCTGCTGGTTCTGAGGAGGAGCATTAGGCGGGGGAGGCATTCCAGGGCGAGGAGGGCCAAATACAGGAACCTGACCACCAGGTGGTGGGGGTGGCATACCAGGACGAGGAGGCTGCTGCGGTGGAGGAGCACCAGGCATACCGGGTCTTGGTGCAGGCGGAGGTGGACCTCTCATCATCTGAGGGGGTGGAACCATGGGCCTCTGTCCAAACTGAGGCGGGAAAGGCCCAGGAGGAGCACCCGGCCTGAACTGGGGCGGCGGCATAGGTACTGGTCCTCTGGCCATGGGCCCCATAGGTGGTTGCGGCATTTGTCCAGGAGGCCTGACCACCGGTGGCGGTTGCTGAGGATAGGAAATCGGCGGGGCTGACACCTGAGGCACAGGAGGACGAGATATCTGAGGCTGCATCATGCCAGGAGTAGGACCACCAACTCCCCTAACCGGCCCTGCAAGACCCGGCTGAGCCTGGACAAGAGGGCCAGTAGGCACACCACGGCCAGCAGCACGGCCAATTCCGGGACCAGGAACAGCGGAAGCAGCAGCGGTGGCTTTAGCTCGAGATTCATCAGGGGGAGGTGGACCCTCAACGGTCATGGAGATCACTTCTTCACCCCTGAGAAGAACAAGGCCCAGAGTACGGCGGTCTTCCCTTTCTTCCTTCGATTTTGAGCCTTTCGTAGGAGGCAATTTTCGGAACTCTTCGCAGTCACCGAGGACGAGATTCATGTGGCGATCGAAGGCCATGAATTTTCCGATCAGCTGCCGGCCGTCCTGGATGTGAACCCTCATCCGGTAGTTGATGTATTGGAGCATCTTGGAGCTCTTCGACATCGACATTGTGGCGGAGCTAGAGTTGCAGCAACGTGGGGAGGTTTTGGGGAAGCGAGGAGGGGTGAACGACGAGGGTTTTGGGGTAGTTGGGAGGGGAAATAGGTTTTAAATTAGGGTTTGGAGGAAATCTAAAACATATAGCCCCTCAAACTTCAGCCTATTAGCACAATACCTCCTCAAAAATTTAATTACTTCAATAACCCCTTAAACTTACTGCTAATTTAAGTTATCCTATTTTAAATCCTAAAGACATTTCTAACCTTATCCCTTTTTTAACTTCTTTTCCGTTCCTCTTCTTCCCCTTTTGTCACTGCAAGGACAAAGAATTTCCACTAGCAACATCATCCAAAAAAAGCAATATTTGTATGTCACTGCGGTGAAGGTCATGAAATTATTATTTTTGATGGTGAGAAAACTCATAAGTCACAATAAATGCAAATTTTGGTAACCATAGAGGAACTTCAAAAGCCTATAACTTCTAGAAGTATTTAGTGGGATCAAGTTTTCATTTTTTGGATACATCGCATACAATTTTTCACCATGGAAAGGATCATAAATAGTCTTTACAACAAATATTTCTGTAAAACAGAATATTAAAAATAATTAGTTGATTGTACTACAAATAGAAATTCGAATATGTTCGTTAACGATTTGATTGGTTTGGATTCCTACAGTAGAGTACCTAATTGTAATATGAATATTCCTATTAATGGTTAATCTCCCTTCGATCAAAAGAAAAAAAAAAGATAAAGACGAAACTTTTGATTTATTTCTCTCCAACCTATTTGACTAACGAACACATAAAATTCATATGGTAGTAACTTTTGATAATTAATTTTTACAAACTATGATTTGCAGTTCAAATTCAATATAAATATCAGTAACATCTAAAACTAAGCATATTACTACATTTTAAATCAAATAAGGTCAAGTCATGAGAACTTGATTTAGCGAGTTTTTGAATGAAACCATTGAAGTCTCTATTCCTCACCAAAAAAAGAAAAGAATTTTTTCCAAAAAAAAAGTCAAATCTCCAAATAGTCCCTTGCATTGAAAAATGTCCAGAATTGTCTATGAAGTTAAAAGGAAGGTATCGGTGTTTCTATCATAAATTACTCAACTAATGGTTAAAGATGCCAATGCCAAATTATTATGACATATTCAAGGACAAGCAAATAGTTAACGATAAGATATCAATTGTTTTTGGTAAAATTATTCAACTAATGGTTAAATCCTTTCTTATTTCTAAATGTTTACCCCATCATTAAGAAGAATGTTTAGAGTAATGGTGAAGATGGGAGTTTAGAGTTCTCCAATTTTTTCTACAATCAGCTGTTGCAATTAGGGTTGTCAACGGGTCCAAATGGGTCTGGGACACCCTGTCCCTGACCCTGACCCGATTGACCCCTATGGGTGCCGGACCCGGCCCGATTGCCTGACGGGTCCAAATAAGATGGATCTGTAACCTATCCTACAGGATCTCGGGTCAGGTTCAGGTAGACCCGATAAGATTTTGATATAAATTTATAAATAATTAACCATTGATCAAACACATCTAATGGTTATAAAAAATTTAAGTATATAAAATATTTATTATTCAAAATTTAATCGAGTAATCGGGTCTATCGGGTCCGGAACATTGTGTACCGTACCCATACCCGTTTAGAAGATGTGATATCGGGTCCAGGTCTGGGTAAATGGGTATGAATATTATCCCGGACCCGAGATTATATGGCCTAGTCTGAGTAAGACCTGACCCATTGACAGCCCTAGTTGCAATAGCTTAAATTCTTAGAGAGATCACCAATGAGGTAGACCAAAACATTCACACAAAGTTGTGGTAGAACTTGAACTGATTAACTCCTTAATTTTTTCCTTGAAAAAGAATTGGTCGTTGTCGTACTTTATGTTTGCTTCTCAATTTTCTTGATTGCTGTGAGATTATTATTGTATCTTATGTAACTTTAGAGATTTTCGTTTGTAATATGCTAATGGAATTGAGTTTGGGAGAAAGGCCCAAATAACCAGATCGTACATTAAAGAGTAAGACCCAAAAAGAAAACCCATTCCTATTTGGAATAGGAGTTCAAAAAAGTTATTTTCTAAAAATGATTTATTTCTTTAGTTTCATGGGTACGTTTCTTATAAATACCAACTACTACCACTTCTTTTTATGATTATTCTCTTCAATCGATATTGACTTAAGCATCGAAAGGTTTTTGGAGATAAATCCCCATTTGCTAATCATCTTTGGTAGGAAATCCAAGTGAAGAAATGTTGGTTGAACTACAACCTCCCTTATGGATCCTTCTCCACCTAAATTCTCTCACGATATTACTCTTGATTCCCCTAATCACCTTTGTATTTATCACTTTCGATCGCAGAGAGAGCAAGGAGTCACTTGTTCCATAACCACTGATTGCCCTTCACAAGAGCACCTTGGCACCTCTCCCCATCCCGAACGGGCTGCCACTACTCCCAGTCACAATAGAACAATTGCATGCCTTACAAAGCTGGATTCAATCCATTAACTCTATATATCCTCCGGGAATCTGGACCCTGAGCAGTTAACTTGTCATATCGCTTCCACATCCGAGCAACTCAGGCAATAGGCACAGGAAACTAGTAGCAAAGATAAGTAGGATACTTTGGAACAAGACATTCTCAATAAAATCCACATAGGCAGGAAGATCGGGAGCAGAAAGCTTGCGTGACAATGATGGAAGTCATGAATAAAGCACAGCAAGGAAACTTCAGCAGTTGGAACTTCATATAACATAACCCCTTGTACGAGGAATTTCGGCGTGCCACCTTGGATGCTCGTTTTTACAACTTAAAGTTCGATAAGTACAATGCTACAGGAGATCCTAGGGAACACCTAGAGAAGTTCATGTCTCTTATATTGCAGCTAGACGTCTTTGACATAGCCTCATGTTGAATGTTCCCAAGCTCTCTGAAAGCACAAGCTTTGTGATGGTTCTCATCCTTAAAGCCAAGAAGCACATTTATTTTTTTATCAGACAGGGGAACAATTCCTGATGTACTTCTCCGTCAACATTTCCCAACAAAAAGACAATTGACAACCTCTTACACCTTCGACAAAAGGTTGATGAGTCGGTTGCCGTTTATACGGCTCATTTTAGTAGGGAAACATTGGATATGCACGACTTACAGGATGAGCGTTATATTAAAGCTTATATCCATGATTTGCGCACTCACGTTAAATAGTCCCCAGTGCCTAAGCTTCACGAGCGAGTACAACGCATCATCCAAGACAATAAGATTATACAAAAGAAGAAAGAGCTTGACCGAGAGTCCGATGAGCAAGAACAAGACAGAAAGGAAGATCGTAAGAAGCGAGTATGAATGGAGCCTCAGGGATGAGCTCTGCGAATGCGCCCTTTGGTATTTGAACAGTACTTACAAAATGTCATTCCATTAAAAGCATCCCAAACTAAGTTTTACATCAAGTCGAGTTTTTAGTTATTTTACGGGCCCTGCAAAAAATGTTTACCCCTCTAGAAAAGTGGAGTCAAAAGTGCTACTGCTTGTTTCACAAAGATCATGGTCATAACATAGAAAGCTGCAACAACCTCACAAGGGAAATTGAGGACACCATTCGGTAAGGGTATCTTAAGGAATTTATCTCTCGTGAAAAAACAAAGTCTAGTACATTAGTCACAGGAGAACGTAAATCTGAAGCTCTTGTTATTAACATGGTAGATGTATTACCATTAAAGCGACAAAAAACCTTAGACAACCGTGCTTTGGTCATATCTTTAAATATAGACGATTGGATTGTTCGTTGCATATTGGTAGACACAGGAAGTTTCACCAATATTTTATTCAAAGAAACTTTCAATAGAATGGGAGTACACAAAGAAAAGCTGGTATGTGAGGACGTACCTTTGTATGGATTCACTGGAAAAAGTATAAAGGCCATTAGTTTGGTGGAATTATCGATGGGTATTAATACCATTGTCGTATTAATGAAATTTTTAGTAGTCCTTATTGCTTCTGCCTACAATATGTTATTAGGGCCACTGGCGTTGAATAAATTAGATGATTGTATCTTTACTTTTGACTTAACCATAGAAATACCCATCAAAGAAGGATGTTATTTGTTTCCGGAGAGGGGGAAAAGGTAAAGAAGCAAAGGAATGCTATTCGAGTGAGCTTCAGGATTCTAGAGACCGAGAATATGAATACATGCTACAGAGAACAGTGAACATGTAACGAGGATAGAGCCCAAAGGAGAATTCTTGCAATTTTGTATTGATTCCTTGAGGCCCGAGCAACAGATAAAGCTCGAACAGGAATTAACCCAAGAAAATTCGCCATCAAGTCCAAGTGGTCTTAACAGAACATTGGGACATATTTGTTTGGGATAATATTGAATTAGGAATGGTCTCTCGTACGATAGCTGAAAATCGCCTAGGAATCAAGCCTAAATCTCATCCCGCGTTTAAAAAAAAAAAGTTTTTGCCAAACAAAGACATGAGGTGAAAAGCTTATTAAGCATAGAAATAATTAAACACGTACGCTTCCCCACGTGGCTAGCTAACTCGGTGGTAGTACCAAAGCCTAATAGGGGTTGGCGTATGTGCATCAACTTCACAGATCTAAATAAAGCCATTCCAAAAAAGCCATACCCCCTTCCCTGAATTGCTCAACCAATGGATACGACGACTAAGCACGATGTTTTGTACTTCTTAGACTCTTATAACGGTTATCACTAGATACCAATGGTCGAAGAAGACATGGACAAAAATTCTTTTGTCACAGATGACGGGATCTACTATTATACCTGTATGCCCATTTGATTTAAGAAACACAGGAGCCTACTTTCAAGAGATGGTCAACAAAGTTTTCGTCAATTAGATTGGACGAAATATAGAGGTATACATGGATGATATCAACATTAAGTTTAAGAAAATGACCGACATGGCCAAAGACATAGGAAATGCTTACAACATTACAAGGCAAAGGCATGAAGTTAAATCTGCAAAAATGTACCTTCGAAGTCTGGTCTGGTAAATTTTTAGGTTTCTTGGTGTCACATAGAGGGATCGAAACAAACCCAGCAAAAATATAGGCAATTATACACATGCAACCTTCTCAAACAATTAATGAGATACAACGGTTGACCGGTAGAATGGTCGCGGTTAACCAATTCCTAGCCAAAGTCAGAGAAAAAGAAGCCCTATTTTATCACATTCTAAAGCATGAAGGCAAGTCCGCATGTACTTCAAATTGCCAACATGCCTTTGATTATCTGAAAACATATCTATGTCAACCACCATTGTTAGTGAGCCCCTGGGTATGGAAGATCATATCCATCTATTTGGCTATTTCTGACGAAGATGTTAGCTCGGTCTTATTGGCAGAACAGGCTGGAGTTATGAAACTATTATATTACATTAGCCATATCTTGCATGGAGCAGAAGAAAGATACTCAATTTTGGAAAAACACATATTATCCTAGTTATGATCGTTTGAAAGTTGTGACCATTTTTCAGAGTCACCTCATTCAAATGCTCACCAATGCCTCAATCAAGCATGCTATGCACAAACTCAACATGTCGAGGAGCATGCTCTGCTGGACCCTCTATCAAAGCGAGTATCATATTGACTACACTCCAAGAAAGGCTATACAAGGGCAAGCTCTTGTGGGTTTCATAGTCAAGTGCACAAGAAGGGTAGACACTACCCACAACGAAGTTGAACCCATTAAACTCAATTGGGATATATGTTGAGTGTTGTGTGTGGATGGATCTGCTTCTACAAAAATTTGCAAAGCTGGAATAATCTTGGAAAATACAGATGGGACAGAATTTGCTTATGCTCTTAAATATAACGTCGAAGTGACCAATAATGAGGCTGAATGTGAAGCCTTGATTGCGGGGCTTAGGCTTGCCTGACACCTTGCGGTGCAACATTTAGTCATCAGAGAAGATTCTCAAATAGTTTTTGGAAATCATTGGGTTATTCGAAGCCCGAGAAGAAAACATGAAGAAATACTTACAAGTTATTCGGGTTTTGGTTAATGAATTTCAGTTTATTAAGTTTGATAAGATTAGGAGCAAACAGAAAGTTAAAGCCAATGTACTTTCCAAACTCTGCAAGAGAGAACCTACAGCAGGTACTTGGGTAGAGCCATTAAGAAAGAAAAGTATCGAAGAAGAAATATTGAGCACCAATAATAGTGATAACTGAATGACTCCGATTATTAATTACATAATCTCAAGAATATTGCCTAGAGACGTAAATCAAACCTGAAAAATCAAGACCATAACTTCCAGATATCATATATTTAATGGGGTATTGTATAGAAGATCTTATTCTTGGCCTATGATAAAATGTGTTACCTCAGGAGATAGAGACTATGCTTTAAGAGAAGTATACGAAGGAATTTGTGGTGCTCACATTAGAGTCCGGAACTTAGTACTAAAAATCATGAGGTACGGTATTTTTGGTCTAGCAAGGAGGAAGATGCGAAAAACTTAGTTAAGCATTGTAAAAAATGTCAACTACACTCTAATGTGCACCGCTTGCCAACTGCAGAGTACCAGTCCCACAACAACCGGATTCCATTCACACAGTGGGGAATAGATTTATTAGAATCATTCCTGGAAGCACTGGGAGGACGAAACTATTTGGTCATTGCTATTAATTATTTCTCCAAGTGGGTTGAAGTTTGCGCTATAGCCAGCATTACGGCTGGCAAAGTCAAGGAATTCTTTTGAGAAAAATTCATAACTCGTTTCGGGATCCCTTGCATCCTAGCGACTGATAATGGGAAACAATTTGATTCAAAAAAATTCAGAGACTTTTTTGCATTGAATAACACAGAACAAAAGTTTACCTCCATCGTGTATCCATAAACAAACAGTTTAGTAGAGTTAACTAATTGCACTATTCTACAAGGTTTAAAAATATTTTTGGATAAAGCCAATGGTCAATGGTATGATGAATTTCACAGCGAATTATGGTCTTACTGGACTACTCCCCGTAAAGCTACTGGAGAATCCCCGTTTAACCTGTGTTTCTAACGAAGGCAGTCATCCCATTGGAACTAGGACTTCCCTCTGATTGGTTAGAAGCATTCAAAGAGAAAAATAATGATCGACTGCTCGTAAAAAATCTAGCTCTAGCAGAAAAGCCCGAACAGAAGAACAGTATAAACGTTTCATTGCAAAACAGTATAACGCTCGAGTAACCCCCCACATCTTCCGAGAGGGCGACTTAGTACTGCATAAAAATAAAGCAAGTCGTGTGGACCCCAATTAGAAATTAGACACTATCTGGGAAGGACCATACGTAGTCCTTAAGGACCTCAAGAATGACAACTATTGTCTAAAAGATGCATAAGGTTGGGCACTTGCACGATCATGGAATATGATCCACTTGTGGAAATTTTATTCATGAGTTCCATATTTTATCATTTGTAGTATTCATTATTTTCTTGAATGCATAGTTTTCCCAAAAAGAGAGAGAGAGAGAGAGAGAAGAAGAAGAAAAAGAATAGGGAAGAAGGAGAAATAAGATGGATAGAAAACTTCCTATTACTGTAAATCCAATACCACCATGGAAACAATACACATATCAAAAGTTTAAATCATCAGAGCTGTCAAAATCACTAGAGTCATCACTGGTCAAAAAATACACTGGCCCTCCTAGCATAAACTCAAGATATACTGCTCTGGCCTCCTATACGTGCACAGTATACGGGAAGAAGAATTTTAGTACCATGGAGGCAAGAAGGCATCATAGCACTTGCTTTCACCATCCACTTCCATATTGAGGTAGAAGACAAAATGAGTGTCAAATTCCACAATAGGTGTATGTAGTGGTGGAACCAGAATTTTGAATTTAAGGAGGGCCAAACTAAAATAGAATTTTTAATTTTTTTATTGTGAAAAAAAGTAGTTATAACTTAGCTCTTCTATTTCTATTTTATGATGAAACAACATAACTTGTGAAGAAAAATTAAATTTGGAATCTCTTATTTTGAAAGGTATAAGAGATCATCCAACAGTTTAAAAGAAACTCGAATGGGTCAAAATGAATCAACAATAGTAGAAAAGGGAAACCCTCAAACTTTCAAGACCACATGACAATATGAAAAAGAAACTAAACCATAAAATATCAAAAATAATAGTACAAAATTAATATTTTAATTTACATGTGTGCCACATATTCTACAAATTTAACATAAGAAATTCAAAAAAAATCAAGGTATATCTTAATTATCAAAATTACAATTGTCATCATTAACCTGAATTAAAAATTTGCACAAAGATATTAAAAACAATTTACTTGATGGGGCCACAATTTGTAATTTAAAATGAATGTACAAACTATTATATATAATACATAATACTAACCAAATAATTTTTAAAATCTTAGGAGGGCCACAGCCCCTTGGGCTCTTTTGTAGTTCTGCAAGGACACATACACATGTTGCATTAGAAGCCATCGCTCAAGCTTTTCTCAGGTAGACTCACAGGCACGGCATAGTGAGTCTAGTTTTACCTTCAACACTTCGCGACCGTCTTTGAAACCATTGAATGTTGAGCAGATCAACGGATCATTTGTCCATAGAAATTCGACAAAATGAGAGCGTACAGTGTGAGAAAAGACAGGAAGCGAGGCCATGATGAGCTATGGAAGAAAAAGATTCAAAAAGTAAATGGGCAAGGTACTCTGGTCATTGTTTTAGAAAAGGTCGTCAATATATAGAAGGGAGGGCAAGCGAAGTATAGCCAACAGTTGTAGAGGCCCTATAAATGCACCTCCATAGAGGGAAGATTACACCTCATTTACGAGGACATTAATTGGTGATCGATAAACACCAAAGAGTAACGATCTAATTACCGAACGCGGAGGCGAATGAAGGGAATAATCTTGGCCAAATATGCGTCACTTAGTGATTTCTTATGGGTCAAAAAGATAAAAAAAATAGGTACCCATAAATTAAATACGATCCAGTCTATAAGTACTATATCAGACAAATTGTTCAAATATGAAAGTCTGAGCCAATAAACAAGGTCCAATAGATTACACAAAAGTTTGGGCCAATAAATAGGGTCCAATAGATTAACAAAGGAATGGGCTAAAAGCAAAACCTAGCAAAAAATGACTGGGCCACAAGCAAAGCCTAATGAAAAATAAAAACGCCTAGCACTTAAAAGCTAGCTAAATCTAACACAAAAAATTATATAACTTCATTTGCAAGATCGGACGAAAGAGTTGAGGTAGAGACGGACCCATTAGAAACATTCGCAGCAAAAGAAAGCGAAGGGTAAATAGGTTTGATCACCCCATGAGCATAGAAGGATTGCAAGTCTTTTGGTAATTCAAAATCGGGTACTTCTTCTTCACCTTGTCTACAACCCAGGTAGTTGCAATCTACGCAAGAGGGCCAGCCTACTCACAAAACAAATCTTTCATTTTTAGCTCCTTAAAAAAGACCTCCAGACCCTCTCCACCATCGGTGCTCTTAAACTTCATTAGGATCTAGGAACTGATCCAGAACACCTTGCTATTCTTGTATTGTGCTCTTTGCCACCTCTAGCTCTTCCTAAGATATTTCTAGCTTAACTTAACACATGGCTAGTTCCACGCATAGTTCATCCCTTTTTCGATAAGCTACTTTTTTAGCAGCCCGAACCTCGTCGATTTTTCTTGTTAACTCGTTATTCTCTTAGGTGAGCTTATTTAGCTACATTTGCAGCACCTCACCTGTCTCACTAGCCATTTGAATCTGTTTTCATAACTAGCATTGTCAAACAAGCCGGTTTGCTTTAGCCAGGCTCAACCCGTCACGGGTAGCCCCTTAAACGGGACGAAGAGGGTTGGCCCCTTTTTTAAGGGCTGAAAAACCTTCAGCACATATCCACTCATACTAGGCGTGCAAACTAAACGGCCATCCCAGGGGCCTAATTTTTTTTTTTTTTAACTACTACTAGCTCCATATATGATATATCAATCTTCTATCATTGTAAACGAAGTAGCCAACATTGAAAACCAACCAAATCCAAATCATCCAAATTTCAAATCTAAAATAACCAAATAATCCAAATCCATAGTAGAAAACAATGGTCATATAACTAAACAACAATCCAACATATTGAAAATTTTAAATCAAATAATGGTTTCTAATCCTCTCCATCTTCATCTTTGAAAATATTTGAATCCATTCTAAACATAGTTGATTCTTTTACTATAATCTCCTCACTTTCATTTTTAAAAATAAAATACAAAATAATTATACATGATAATTGTAAAACTAAATTTAGAGTAAATAAATTTGTATTTATCAATCCTAACACTTAATGAATTACCCTCCGAAATGAAACCATAGAACCAATTACGTGTACATAGTAAAACTTGTACATTTTGAGGAAGAAAGCAACTCCTGTATTTGCTAAGAACTTGAGCACCAATACTAAATGTAGATTCAGAAGCTACAATAGTGATTGGAATGCTCAAAACATCAAAAGTCATCAAAGCTAATTCAAGGAACTCATACTTGTTATCTCTCCAATAGTGTATGATATCAATATTTTAGAAATGACTCCATTTCAAGATAACATACAATTTAATTATGTTTCTCTCTTCAAATTACTCAATAATGTTATCTCTTTTCTTAAATTTAGAAAATATTTTTGACAAAACTGCACTCAACATAATTGTTTCCTAACTTTTTATACACATAATTTGAGAGAGAATTAGGATATTGAAAATATTAAATATCAATATACAAAATATAAGACGTGCATGATATAAAGTAGCACTAGATTCGTTTTCTTTCTTTTTCTTCCAATGCATTAATTGTACGTATGAAATTAGACATATATTTATTAGGACATTATATACCACTTTTATGTACATTCCACAAATTAGTGATCTTTGAACTTATGTCATATTTTGGCGGCATTATTTATGGTGTTTGAACTTATGCCATATTGTGGTGACATTATTTGTAACATTTGATTTTGTACCATATTTCGATCACATTACTTGTAACACTTTATGCGGTAATTTAAAAAATGTCATAAAATTTGTGGCACTTGTTAAAAAGTTACATTAAAATATGACATTTCGGTGTAATTGTCAGAAATCAATGGCACATATAATATATGTCACGCTTATGTGGCATGAAAACTCAATTTTGGCATAGTGTGTTTTGTATATTTTGTAGTTTGAAGACTATATAGAAATTTGGCAAATTTTCCAATGACTAAATGGCAATTAAGCTAAAAAAGAAAATGGAAGCCATTGACTAAGATTAGAAAAAAAGTAAAAAAGGATCAAAGAAGAAATGGAATCCTCGAGCAATCAAGATAAAACCACTTGAAAGATAACTATGGATCAAGTCTTTTTCCAAGTAAGAGTTAAACTTTGTAAACACAACTTAGGTTTAGTCTATTTGTTAAATAAGTGTTAAACTCTTTAAAAGCAACTTAAATTGAATCCGTGAATGCTCTAAATTAAAAAAAAAAAAGATTCAGTAACAAGCCTCAGCTCGGTTGATCTACTTTTGGCCCAAAAGCCCAAAAGTGAGCAAGAGACGATTGGGTCAAGCCTCAACTCGGCTGATTTCTTTTTGGTCCAAAAGCCCGAGAGAGAGAGAGAGAGAGAGAGAGAGAGAGAGAGAGAGCATGGGGTTTAACATTGAGGCCACTGAAATTTTCCCTCATCTACAAATTTCAGCTTCTATAAGGCGGTTGAGCCTAATAATTGAAGAAGAAATAGAAAAATATTATTAAACAAAATATTTAATAACTGCAATAAGGGCAGGAAGTGCATCAACAAGAATCTCCACCGTATCTTAGAAGACAACGCATAGGATCTGTTGGACTAATAAGTGAACTGAGATATTTCATACTCGCCTAATCATAAAAGAATCTAAAATATGTTCTGTTGAAGAGAAAATAGAGCTTAATTCGTACACATCCTATTCAGCAAAAGAAAAAGAATAAGGAAAATGCAATCGTATTTATGACATCAAATCTGCATTAATGACAGTAGCAATAAACAACATGGGGCCTCTGCCCAAATCAGAACATTTTCTCCTCTAAAGTGGTTGCATAATCTGCCAAACAATGAGTAGATCCATTCAAATACATCCTGCACTATTTGAGAAAGTTTGGTTTGGAATGTAGGACTGTCAATTTGGTCGAGCTAGTCCGAATCTATCTCGTTCGACGTATTTAATTATAAATTCGGACTTATATTTTCAGTTCGAATAACATTTTAGGTCGAATTCAAGCCCAAATAAGTTCAGTCCAATTTTAGCCCGACTTACAAAATATGTATATATAAATATATTTTTATATGTATATATATATATATATATATATATATATATATATATATTTATATAATAATAATATTATTATATCTTATTAAAAAATATTATAATTATGTAAAAAATTTTAAAAATCGAGTTAGGACTGACCCGAACCCGAGAGAGATGGGCTTGGGCTCACATTTTTTTAGCTCGAAACAATCGGGCCGAACTCGAGCTTAGTAAAGCCCGACTTACTCAACCCGATTGACACCCTTACCAATAGATGGTTTTGATCTTTTAATATATTATCTGGTATATTATATATAAAATTAATTAAATTATATTAAGTGTGACTATATTATTAGACTAAGAAAAATTTAATGGATTTAGATTAATCATATGATTCAATATAATGTGATTTAATTAGTGTATTAGACAATGTGTTAAAGTGTGAGTGTAGTAGAAGATCACATACCACCAACGGAGCATCACTTTTGAAGCAACACTTGAATACCTTGCTTATAAGTTAAAAAGACTATATTCGATTTTTGGAATGTCAAGGGAAAAAGGTGCTTATTTTAAGTTATTAGGATATATTTCTTATTAATTAAAAAGAAAAATATAAACAACTTGAAAATGAGAATTCCTTCACCCCTAAAAAAAACACGTTAGTTGATGATGCGCATAATTGTATATCAAACTCTTCTCTTTTCTACTCTTTTCATCCACAATTGAATATATATATATATATATTTTAAAGATGTTCATAATTAAAATTTATTGTTAAAAAATAATTATATATTTTATCTAAATTTTCATTAATAATCTTCTTAATTTAAAAGAAATAAGCTTCACTAACACAAGGGTTCACCACTATTGTCTCTCACTCTCTTAATTGAAGGAATTTAAGTTCCTTTAACACATGGATCTTACTATTTACCTATTTAATTAATAAGGATATCATAATAATTTTTCTATAGTCAAATTATTCTCTTTAAATTTTAAACTAAGTCAAAATATGATATTTAATTATGGTAGGACGGATTATTTTTTTGCCCTTTTTGGGAAACTTGTACTCCATATGTAACTTCTTGTGAATTAGATGTGCACGTTTGACTTGAACAAAAAAAAATTAGAGAAAATTATGATCACATAATCTTTCCGTATGCAAATGAAAGCATTTTTTTCGTATTTACTATATAGTTTTTTAAGACTATATACAATGCGAAATATTTTCATTATTTACTATTTAACATTTAGATTTTTCAAATTTCTCTAAAGTATTTGAAATACTAAAATTTAAATCTATAAAAAATTACTCCGTGTTTACGCGTTAAAAGATTAGTTTCTCAAATTACACCTAATTTAATATATTTATGCACATAAATATCTTAAAAATCAATTTTAAAACGATCGAATTTTGATAAAATTAGCATTTTTACTGCACTTGCGTAAAAAATTGACGCAACTGCAGTGGCGCATGTTGCAGCAAACATGTGAATAAGGATCCTAAGAAACTCATTTTTTTTTTAGGGGGAAAAATTCATCGATTGCCTATGGATTTTCAACTTTGATTCATATCTCTCATGTTTAATATTCTTTGCAGATAAACAATCATTAAAAAATTGATCATATGAGAAGATCGAAGAAAAGAAGTGTTGACCCACTCCAAAAAAATAAATTTGATAATATACGTAATTAATTCAATAATATGAATAAGGAAAAAACAGACTTCAATGATACAAGTATTCTTTTTTCTTTTTCTTTTTTTGAAATAAAATTTAACATTGATATGTATTACCCTTTTCATTTCTTTACTAAAATGTACTCAAACTATTACAAAAAATATTTGGTATAATTATGTAAATCAATGGTTAACTAATTGTAGTAAATTATAATTTTTATCTAAGAAATAAATTTAAACATATAAATTGAGTGCAAAATTTTCAAAAAAAAAAAAGTACGATTTTATTTTTTTGGCGCATGTTTTGTCGCAATTGTGCCTGTTTCTGGCACAAGTACAGTAAAAAATTTATTTTTTCAAAATTTGAAATGTTATTTTTTCAAAATTTAATCGTTCTAAGGTTAATTTTCAAGATGTTTATATGTATAAATACATTAAATTAGATGTAGTTCGAGAAACTAATCTTTTAACAGGTAAATACAGAGCAATTTTTTATAAATTTAAATTTTGATGTTTCGAATGCTTTAAAGAAATTTTAAAATTTAAATGTTAAATAGTAAATAATAAAAAATTTTCACACTGAATATAATCTCTAAAAAAATTATATATAGTATCTTTTTTTTTCTAGATAAATGACCGCGCCACCTTTAAGGTTTAACACAGTTTAAATAAAATCATTAAATTGTTTTAATTTAACGAATCAAAAGACGAAAATACCTTATTAAAGGTGGAAGCAAACTAATGGAATATTTGGCGGAATAATAAGCCTAAGAATAAAGTTGCAAACCACTAATATAAAAAATTGCATTTTGAGCTTTTTTTGCTTCATACTCGGATTCTGTGGATTTATTTTGTTCTTAAATATAAAAAAAGTCATGCATTCTTTTTTTTTTTTGCTTCATTCAGAGATTTTGTCATCCTTATCTTCATCTATAGTACTATGTTGCAACTTCATCAATTCTGAGCCTTTTGAAGATGTTATCACATGTCACATGCCTCCAAATATTTTTTTCTCTCTCTCTCTTCTTTTTTCACTCACAGACCTACCTCTGACATTAATTAGGAAAAAAAGAGTCAGATTACCCCACATTTAAAGATTTTGCATCATAATCATTCATTCAATAATAGCCAGCATTTTTTATTGAAACCGTTCCATATGGAGGCGCCACCGGTATTGGCCGGATTTGGCTTCGGCTACAACGATGAAGAAGAAGGTCATGAATGAGTTCTTTCGATCCAAAACTTACGATAGTGTGATCCATTATCACTTTATACAACAAAACACCAGATTAATGGCAATCAGATTTGATGGTACAAAAGAAAATCTATTGGGGGAGAGGCAAAACTGCATTAGTAGCTAATACATATATATGAGCTTGGTTTGCCAGTTAGTGGGAAGATGTCACTAGTACTCTTTGGCAATCCGTTCTTGGGGTAGCAACAAACCTTGAAGAAAAAGCATAGAACTTGTAGTAGTCTTCATCCAACAAGCTACCGGAGCCGGTGGCATCGAAGTTTAGCGAATAGCTCATCGGATCATATCGGCATTGGAACGACGACTGGCGATTGGTTGGACACAGCTTTTTGCTACGCTTCTTGAGTTTCCTCACAAGCTTATACAATCCACAGCAGTTCGTTGGTGCATTATCTGAAATTGATGTGCTGTGAACATCAGGAGTTGTTGCACAAGATGACGTAGTGCTGCAAGCGCTTTTCGGCCACCGTGGGAGGACTGCCATTTGTGTCATTAGGGTGCTGCTTTCTTTGCTCTTTTCTTCTCAATCGGAATGGTAAAAGAGGTTTAGGAATGAGAGCCCTTCTGGCTTTGAAATGTGAACAAAGTGAAAGAGTGGGCGATGGGAGGAAAGGGCAAGTTGGTTAGAATATATATATAGGGCGGTGAGAGAATGCATATGGACAACTTGGCATTGAGAATCACAAAAGAGTAAGAGTACTATATTATAGTGGGAGAAGAGAAAGCAAACTCTCACGCGATAACAGTTTGGACTAAAAGCATATCCCACCCGGGGATTGAGGTAATATTTTAGGCTTTGCAATAATTAAATTTAAAATTTAATATCGACAACCTTTTTTCCTTCGATGATGTGATGTAGATTTAATTATTATAGGATTTTTATAAGTTCTATCCTCCAAAGAAACATGTCTTTGATTTTCATGTAGATTACACAAGATATCTCTTTTTTTATAGCAAAGTAATGCGAGATAAAAAGAATAATGTACTATCAAACAAGATTATATTTTTAATTAGAGAAATTTAAAAAAGATTATAGGGTTTGAGTTTCATGCAGTACTTTTAGCATACACAACTTGTTGTTTCTTTATATTCTAAATTTTGTTAAAATCTCATAAAATTTTTGTTTGCCTTAATTGTTTTTTATTACATACATACATGTATTTTAGCTCGTGCTACTTGTACGAAAGAGTACAGAACTATAATAACACAAAGGTTATACCTAGTTTAGAATTAGATTTGGGAGTGACTATATTCATATCCCTGTCCTCATGTTCAATTTATTTTTGTCGTTCAAAATGAATGTCTATTATTTTAAAATAACATATTTTTTATTTAAACTTTCATAATTAATCTGCACAATTTTAAAAACTCAAAGTTTCATTAAAAACATGTCTTACAATTAATTATTTTTAATTAATAAAATAAGATGCTAACTTGTTTAGAGACAAATGTTCTCCTGAATCTTGATATTAAGACATTCAATTTTAAGTTGTGAAAACAAAGTTAAGAAAAGTCATCCTCTCTTCTCCATTCTCAAACCTAGTATTATCAAATGGGTTAAACCATTTATCCATATATTGGTGGGCTTGTACCTAGTTAGTCCAAATCCATTTAAATGTAAGCTTAACCAGCCAGTTTGTTTTGTTCGTGGGTCATCACGGGCTTGAATGGGCCAACCTACCCTTTTTTTTATCTATAATTTTTTTTGTTGGGGCTCTCTCTCTCTCTAGAACAAGTTCTCTCCCTACAACTACTATGAATGCGAGGAGGACTCTCACGTGGTGGCCTCAGCCACCATGGCCTATCCATCGAGGAGAATGACTTGCTGAGCCCAAGTGTGAAGAAACCGAAACGGGGACCACAATCTAATTTCCTGGAGGAAGAGACGACATTGGGATCAAACTCTAATAGAATTGTTACAGAAGCCAGAGTTCATGACTGGAAAAGGAAGTTGTTCTCGGACGTCCTCCAAGATGAAGAACCTAACCTAGAGCTCTACACTGGTGAAGGTGAAATTGAAGAAGATGGATACTCTTGAAACATGGAAATCCAAGAGAATGATGAGGATAAGAACTCAATTTGGCCAAACATTCCAGTGACCACAGAAGAGTGCCTACTCTGGAGCAAACCATGGTGCCGAGCACTGGTGCTAAAAGTCCTAAGTCGCAATATATCTCTAAGAATCCTAGAATAGAGAGTTCAAGACCTATGGAAATTGGAGTTTGGATTTAAGATGCTGGACATGGAAACAGGTTTCTTCCTGGTCCGATTTTACTCTAGGGAAGACTACCTACATGTTTTGGAGGGAGGATCATGGATAATACTTGGCCACTACCTAACGATCAATAAGTGGCGTCCTAATTTTAGACCATCCTTGGAAGAGGTTACCACGACTCTTGTCTGGGTCCATCTTCCAATCCTGCCAATCGAGTTCCACAATGAGCAACTCCTAATGTGCATAGGGAAACGGTTGGGCAAAGTAATAAAGATTGGTAACACTACAATTACTACAGCCAGGTGAAAATATGCCCACCTATGTATTCAAGTTGATCTTCAAAAACCTTTGATACCCTTGATCAAAATATAAAAACATACCAAGATGTTTGAATACGAGAGCTGAAACATAATCTGTTTTGAGTGTGTGGATAGTATGGTTATAGATAAGATGCTTGCCCAAGAAATGCTCCAATCGAACCTGTTCAGGCACAAGCAAGTGGCGTTGATGTTGATTATTCTAACTTTGGCAAGGAAAACGTGGTCTTTGAATCCAATCCCTATTGGCCATGCATGTTGGTTTCTGCGAACCACCGACGACTAGGGCTGTCAATTTTGCCCGTTTATCCGGACCCGGCCCGATAACTTCGAGTCCAGAACAATGGTCATACTCATTTATCCGGATCCGGACCCGGACCTGATAATATATCTTCTAATAAGGTCCGGGTCCGGGAGAAGGTATCCCGGATCCGATTACCCGATTTAAATTTTAAATAATAAATATTTTATATATTTAAATTTTTTATAACCGTTAGATGTGTTTAATCAACGGTTAATTATTTATAAATTTATATTAAAAATTTTATCGGGTCTACCCGGCCCCGGCCTGAGACCCTATATGGTAGGGTCCGGGTCTATTTTATTTGGATCCGTCGGATAATCGGATCCGGATCCAGAACCATTAATGTCAATTGGGTCCGGATCCGAAACAGGGTGTCACGGATCCATTTGAACCCGTTGACAGCCCTCCCGACGACACCAAAGGGGAAAGAATCTAAAGACAACTGACTCAGGTTACTCAGCGGTGAACCAAACAAAACAAACCAACCCAAACCACCTGACAGAGCTTGGACCGGACACCAGTATACATGACCCAAGTATGACAGTCAGAGGCTCAAAACAGACTACAATTTCACGTGTTGAGAAAGGAAAAGATATTTTTTTATTCTAGCAATGGCGCCAATGGCTTTGGAAGAGAATTAGGAAAAAGAAATAATGGAAGTCCAATATCATAAGAAATCTATCCAAGTGATTCTAGGTTCCCCCTCTTAGCCTAAGTCCATCAATGAGAAGAAACAACTCGGAATAGTTATTGGGTCCAAGAGTAGAGTGACACCAAACGTTAAAAATCTCACTCAAAACAAATCCAAAGGGGCGCGCCCAACACAGCAACCCCTAAAAGAAATCTAGCAGGCTCAGATTCCAATTGTCCCAATGCTTTAGGAATTGGGCCAACAGGAATCTCGACTAAGGAAGCCAAGCTCGAGAAGCTCGGTAATCCCTCCCAGTCCAAAGACCCCAATAAAGAACCCCCTGAAAGGAGCACAAGCCCTTAGAGAAGGTACTTCTAGCTCAAATTTGGTGCAGAAGGATGAGAATCAAAGATTTAAAAATCAACCTCCAGATTTACTAGTAGAACAGAAGGAAATCTCAAAACAATCTAAATTCGGTTGGAGTCACTAATGAAGTAGGCATGTCGGGTATTCCACTAGAGCAAGTTGCATCTATAACCAAGAGTATGTAGGATGAACAACCAGTCCTGGCCAAGCAGGATGCCATAGAGGCCTGAAAATGGTTTTCTCATGAAGGTAATCAACTAAAACTGCAAGGGAGATGGTTCTCCCATATTTTTCATAATTGCCTAAGTGTTATGCAAATACATCAACTAGATATTTTGTTGCTTCTGGAACCAAGGGTACCTGAATAGAAAACTCACAGGGTTTGGTTGTTCGGAGGCAAGAGGTTTTAGCGGAGGTATATGGTGTTTCTAGAAAGCAGAGAATGTAGATATTGAGGTCATGGTTGTACACGAGCAAATAATCACGTTAGAAATAAAAAAAGGTAGTTTGATTGATTAGGTTCTTTTGGTTGTGTATGCCTCTCCAACTACCAAGTATATGGAGGAACTATTGCATTATCTATAGAATCTAAGAACATTCTTAACTGTGCCATGGCTCATTATGGGAGACTTCAACCAAGTGCTAACATAGAAGGAGAAATGTGGTGGTTCAAACCATTGGCTAAAACGTGCACAACTCTTTTGGAATGTAATAGAAAATTGTAGTCTAATTGATTTGGGGTTTTTGGGACCAAGCATCACATGGACAAATTCAAGACTGGGTACTGCTAATATTATGGAGCGTATAGATAGAGTGTTCTGCAACAGACCGTGGAATATCATATTTAACAATGCGTGCATTGAGCACGTACCTCTTACTCATTCTGATCACCATTATCTGCTACTCAATCTATTGGGACTAAATAACAACAGCCAAGGTCCATACCCATACACTTCTTAGCTGCATGGATAGAACATGATGATTTCAAAAAAATTCTTGGAATAGATTTGGAAGGAGACAGACAGGCACTTGTCAAGGAAAACAGAGCAACTTATGCAGGAAAAAATCAGGAGGAACAAAGATACCTTCGACAATATCTTCCATCACAAAAAGAACTGCCTTGCACACCTAAAGGGCATCCAAAATAAACTTGCCGACAGGTATTCCAGGTATTTAATGAAATTGGAAGATAAGCTAATTACTGAATTTAATAGCAGTTTGAAGCAGGAATAATTGCTTTGGCTCTAGAGATCTAGAGTCACATGGTTGTCTGAGGGAGAAGTGAACATCAGATTCTTTCATAATACAACAGACATCTACAGGAGGAAAAACAAAATACTGAAACTAAAGAACCAAACTGGTAACTGGATAGAAGATATTGAAAGCCTACGCAATATGGCCAACGATTTTTACCAGAAGCTCTATACTACAAACCGGTACAACGAATTGATGCTACATGCCTCTTATTCTTGAGTCTTTTCAGAACTAATATCAGAGCCCTTAACTGGCTAGTCCTTGAACAATAGATTAAATTTTCCCTTTTCCAAATAGTGAATTTCAAAGCACCTGGAGGACCAGACGACCTTCCTCCTTGCTTTTTTCAAAAGAATTGGGAGCTAGTTGAAGACTTAGTTGTGGCGTTCACAAAGACAACTTTCCAATCAGGTCAGTTTCCATCCAATCTGAATGAAACATTGATCGCTCTTATACCAAAGCAAGAGGAACAGAATCTGTTAGCCAGTTTAGGCCAATTGCATTTTGTAATGTAGTGGTGAAATTCTTAACCAAAATTATTGCGAACAGATTAAAAGCTAGGATAAACCTTCTGGTAAGAGAGAATCAATCTAGCTTCACTCCGGAGTGACATGCTACTAATAACATGATCATAGTACAAGAAGTTACCCATAGAATGCAAAGGAAAATATGGAAGAAAGAGAATTTAGCAATAAAGGTAGACCTAGGAAAAGCCTACAACATGATTAGTTAGCCATTCTTGGAGACCATCCTAAACACAATTGGGTTTGATAACAAACTGGTAAAGCTTATTATGTTTTGCATTAAATCAGCTAAACTATCTGTTTTATGGAACAATGAGAAATTGCAAGCATTCTCTCCTCAAATGGGACTGCGACAAGGTGACCCCCCTATCCCCATACCTCTTTGTTCTATGTATGGAAGTTCTAGCTCAAAAGATTGAGAAGGAATTAGGGAAAGGGAAACGGAAAGCCGTTAAAGAGTCTAGAGGAGGCCCTAAGCTCTCACATGTTTTTTTTTTTTTTTTTGCGGATGACTTATTACTTTTTGGGAAAGCTTCCTTGAGACAAGGTAATGTAATGGCACAAATCATGAAGGAGTTCTATGGAGTGAGTGAACAGAAAGTCAGTACTCATAAATTTCAACTTTTTGTGAGCAAAAATATCCCTATAACTATTGTCAATTGCATGAGTCAGAAATTTGAAGTTCCATTGACCACTGACCTCAGCATCTACTTGGGAGTGCCTATACTTCGTGGCAGACCTTCTAGTAGAACTTATGAATTCATTGTCTCAAAGGTTCGTAGGAAACTTGGGGTATGGAAGTAGAAGTTACTCTCTAAAGTAGATAAGACTCATTCTGATACAGTCAGCTATCTCGATAGTGGCGTATTATGCCATGCAGACTGTGAAACTGACAATTAAAGTGCTTGACATATTGGACAAACTGAACTAGAAATTCTTTTGGGGGAAAGGAGACAACCAATGAAAATTCCACATAGTGGCTTGGGAAACCATGTGTAAAGGAAAGATGCACGGGGGACTAAATATCAGGAACCTAAAACAAATGAACAAAGCACTGTTGGCTAAGCAAGTATGGCAAATGATCTCCAACTCGAAACAACTCTGGGCCAAGATTCTATGGGCGAAATAAGGCTCCCCATTATGGGTGAAGAAATGGAATAATAACACATCATATATCTGGAAAAGTATCATGATAGGAGCCAATACCCTTAAACAGGCAGTTAGCTTACTGGGCACTATTGGGGAGCCCCTTTATGACTCGAAACCGAAAGTTAGCAGTATTTACAAGAAAGTCCAAAATAAGAAGGAAGTGGGAAGTGATACTCCCAGCTGGAAGCAAATTTGGAATCTTAAAGGACCATTGAGATTAAACCTCACAGTCTGGTTTTTAAGGCATGGGAACTTACCGTCAATCGAGTTACTAAGTAGAAGAAAGGCTGTGAATAGCTCAATATGCAGCATTTGCCATAAAGCAGTGGACACTAAGCTACATGCAATACGAAATTGTAAATGGTGCTAAAAATTTTGGAAAGGCTTGGTGAGCCAAGAGAAATGAAAAATGTTTAAAGGAATTGGAGACACTCCTGGCTGAACGGATATGAGTCTTTCTAAAAACTTTGGAAAGATCTGAAGGCTTCACTAGAATCTATTGTTTAGAGAGGTAGTGCATATAATTTGGATCTCGAGGAACATTCAATTACACAACAAGGACTGGCGTTGCTTAGAGGTGTTCATTATTTGGTGCAATTCGAAAAATCGAACCGAAATACATATTTCAGTTCGATTCAGTTCGGTTTATAAAATTTTTGTGAAATTTGGTTCGGTTTTGATTTTTGTTCTCATACCCAAAACTGAACTGAAAATTAAAATTTTAAAAAAAATAAATATGAACTCATTTCGATAATGCGTTCTTGCATTAAAATTAAAATTGTAAAATAAAATGCATTATCAAGATGTGTTCTTTTTCTTTTTTTTCAATTTTGATTTTCAATCAAATCGAACCGGTTCGTTTTTTTGAAAATTTAGTTTAATTTTGTAATTTTTTTAAAAATTGAACTGAAAATTAAAATTTCAAATCGAAAACCGAACCGAAATCCGAATGAACTCCTAACATTGCCCACCAATGTTTGTTTTAGTCAAGGACATTTTGTATAGAGTAAAAGAATGTCAGCACATAAGTAGAGCTTGTTAGCAAAGAAGTCTCTGCAAGTGGTGGTAATGCGGAACCTGATAACCTTTTGTACTTATTGTAAATATCTAGGCAAGTTACTCTAATGAGAAAGATCCCATTTCAGACCCCCTAAAAAAATGTCTTTTTGGCATTAGTGGGAAAAAAAAGAAAAAAAGACATCAAATCGCAGATGAAAACAAAACCCAACTCTTGCGATTGACAGTTCAGAATCTCAATTGACATTCCTCAAATCCCAAATTTCCCAATCTCAAACCCTACTCACCTATCTACCTTCATATTACCAATGGCATCACCACTGTGTGCAATCGAATGATCGAAGTTGTTGCTTTGCCATTGACTGTGTCGCCCTCCATCTTTTGTCAAATTAGTGTATCGACTATCGGCCAATCGCTACAACAAATCATAAGCCATAAGGAATTTCTTGCATGAATGTCATGTGCTTTCACAACATTATCTAATTCTAGGATGAACCAATTTTGTGTTGCTGATCCTATTTTTCCTGCTAGGAATTACTAATATTTCTATATCTTTAGGATTATTCGGGTCCTTTTCTTGATTGCATCTCTTGTTTCTCGGTTGCAAATTCATAGGTTCAGCTTTTGTTAAATTTTCCCTTTTTTCCCTTGATTAGTAAAAAAGAAAGCATTAGTCGAGAAAACATGTCTTTGGTTTGCAATACGGATTATGTTGTTCCATTGTAAGTTGGTTGTTTCGACATCTTATGGTGCAACCTTAATTGTGGATATAATTAGAAAGCGTAATTGAAGTAAGTTTGGTACTAAGATTGTCATACTTTTTTTTAATAATATTTCTAATACATAAACAAAAATAAAAATTACGGGTTGGCCCTCACCAACCCGCAGGATAAATGAAGCAACCCAAATAAGAACGCATTTAAATAGGCTCAGAAAACTAAACCTAAATAGGTCTATATTTTGAGCGAAACAGATTGACCCACGAGTCTTAACCCGTTTTGACATTACTACAGATTTTGTCGTTCCTCTCTACATTAGCAAGATCATAGAGACATAAGACGTCTGTATTTTTAAAAGTATATATACTTGTATAAAAATTTCTTATTCTGGTTATGTTGCGTAAGATATATGCATGCTGGGAACAATAAGTTTGAAGGCAAATCTACTAAACAATGTAAATGATTTCAAATAAAATATTGTGCACTTCATAAGAATTGAATGTTGATATTTCTATTTCGTTTTTAACCTATAAACGCTTATGATTTCCATTATATCACCTTCCCCTACCGAAATCCATCCACCATAGCTGTTCTTTTATTGCATAAGAGTTGAAGGAAGCAGAAAGCTTTGCGTCATATAAGTTGGTATAACCTCAATATTAAAAGTTAGAGATCTACTTTTCTATATTAAAAAGAATATTTATTTTTAAAAATAAATATATTTTTGTTTAAGTTTTTATAACTAGTATTTCTTAATTAATAGAAATAATAAATAAGTTTCACTATCATATCATTTCACAATTAACTTCTTAAATTAATAAAAATAAGGTGTTTTGTTATGAAACTAATATTGTGTATGTCCATTATCTGATATCAAAGAGGTAATTCAATATCAGAGTTATAGAGATACTCCAACTATCCCGAAGATAGATGATATAGTTCTATCACATCTTTAATTAGTAATAGGATTTGTCTTTTGATTACTTTCTACCTCTTCTTATTGATATGTACCCCTGAATCTTATAAATAGAGTTTTAGACTGATGTATTGTATACACATATTGATTTATTCATTTACTCTCAAGAGAATCAATAGAAGCTCTTGTTTCTCTATGTATTTTCTTTCTAGTTCCTCTCTATATTCTTCATTATAATTTTCTTATTCAATTCTCTATAGTATTCATTCATTTACTCTCAAGAGAATCAATAAAAACTATTGTTTCTCTCTATATTTTTTTCTAGTTTCTCTGTATATTCTTCATTATATTTTTCTTATTCAATTCTCTATATTACTATTACAATTTCGTTGTGTCGATGACAATTGCGCGTCAACAAATTCATAACATATTAAAATTTATTTCAAATAATAGGATTAAAGCATAATTTATACTTTTGATGTATTCGGGATAATCTCTTTCCAACTCCTCCGCAATATTTCTTTCATAGATTATACATTTTTTTAATAAATAATTTAAATATTACGAAATAAAAATTTTTATACAGTATTTAATTCAACTCTTTATATTGTGCTGAAAACTGGTCAAAAAGGGATCCTTGACCAAGATCCACATAGGTCCTACTTGTACTAGAGGTACCCCACACAAAAGTGTGATGGTATAGCCCTTGAAAGATTCTATAAAAGAAAAGATTAAAAAATATATATAAGCACTCTTTTTTAACCATTTTCAACTAGAGTTCGTTTTCTTTTTTTTTTTTATCAAAGAATGAAAATGTATATTGATCAAAAGTGTATAGAGATCAGAGTACATGTAACTTCCCACACTACAAGCCTAAGCACGTGTAGTTAGTACATGTTATCCTTCCTTGATTTACTTGATGAGACAAAACAATGGGATACAAAGAGAATTCCAACCTGTATACTAGTATTTTGATCCTATGCACTAGGAACTGGGGTTCCAAAATGATACCATCAAACAGTTTCCTATTTCTTGCTTGCCAGACACTATAGACAGTGTACGAGAATGCAGCTATCTTTGATTTTGCAGGCCATGTCGTCCCTCTTGCTTCCTTTTGCAATCACTTGAGGGCACTAGCAATGGTTGTCATCGGTCTTCGGATTCGTAACCAAGTTTTGATTGCTGTCCAAATTTCATTACTGAATGGGCATAAGAAACATAAATGTCTGTGGCTTTCCGGTTGTTGACCACACAGAGGGCATTCCAAACTCACGGGCAGGAAAGGCAGATTGTCTTTCGTTAATAGTCTTCCTTTGGTTGCAAGCCATAAGACAAATGAATGCTTTGGCAAGTTTGCTGCATTCCAAACTACTTTAACCCAAGGCTTTGGTTCAGCTCTATGCCTGAGGTATTGGTAAACTTTGAAGGTATCTAATGACCCCATCTCCGTGCATGCTTCAAGTCTGGCAATGGCACCGTTTTGGCTGCCTTCTTTGTGCACCAGGCTGTCCCGTACCAATAGCAGCCTCTTGAACAGCGGGGACATTTCTTTGCACAATTGCACCTCCCAAAAGGATCTGCCTCGCAAGTAGTAGTTGTGTATCCATTTGATCCATAGGGTCTCCTTGTTGGCGTGGATGTTCCAAATGTATTTGGCCATGAGGGCTCGATTCCAGGTGGTAAGGTCACGCAAACCTAACCCACCTTCATTTTTCTGGAGGCATACATCTTTCCAAGCAACTAACGATCTCTTGCCATCCCAAAGGAAACGTCTGGCCCTTTGATTGAGTTGTTCGATAACCGTTGTTGGTATGGGGAAAATGGCTAGCCAAAAGCATTCCACCCCTTGAAGAACTGATTTGATAAGCTCGGTCCTGCCCGTATAAGACAGATGCCTTGCTGTCCAATTGTTGACTTGCAATGTGATTTTCTCTAATATGGGTGCATAGAAGACTGTTCTTAGTCTTTCAGCAGCCAAGGGAATTCCAAGATACTTAAACGGCATGGAGCCCATATGAAATCATGTGATATCAAGGATTTTTTGCAACTCTCCAGTTGCAATTCCAGCCATGTATACATTTGATTTCAGTTCGTTGACTGAAAGCCCCGAAACCGCAGCAAAATGATTAAGGCATTCTATAAGGATACCTACTGATGTGCTATCTCCTCTGGAGAAGAGAATGAGATCGTCGGCAAATGCCAGATGTGAAATTGCCAAAGGCTGACATTTGGGATGAAACTTGAACTCCGTGTTCGCAGTCTCCAGCTTTATCTTGCGGGTTAAATATTCAATGCACAATACAAAAAGGAGGGGTGAGATAGGGTCACCTTGTCTAAGTCCTCTCTGTCCCTTGAAGAAACCATGCAGTTGGCCATTGATTGATATAGAGTATGCAGTTGTGGAAATGCATTGTTTGATCCATCCAATGAAAGGAGATGGAATCTGGAATTCCCGCATAATTCACAAGGCCAAGGGAAACAAATGAAATATTCAAATCCATTATTTTTTAGTATTAGTTCGTATCCATTATGTGGTGTCCACATGCCATATCCCTAATGAAACGAACCGCCGCTGAAAGTTTATATAAAAGAGTAAGAAAGACAGGAGGTCAAAAAAAATATTAAAACAAAGTATGAAATAATATTTTCTGCTTTCAAGAATAATTGGGATTTTTTTTAGTAAGTCGGACTCAATCGTCACTCCCAATCTTAGCTGAACTTCTTGTCCTCTTACACATAGTTTTTTTTTTCTTAAAAAAATTAATAGTTTTAGTCCTTCTTGTATAGTTCACGTCGAGATGTACTAAAAAAATAATTATTTTAATGAAAATTTTAATAATTATAAACTTTATTTTTTCATTTTAAAATTATTATATTTTTCTTATATTTTCATCCAATTCAAATAACAAAATGGAAAAAATTCTTAATTTGAGATGGTAAAACAAAACTTTTTGTTATTTGAAATATGCACAAAAATAATAAACAGAACTATAACTAATTTTGAGATTGAAATTTTATATTTAAATTTAGAAATATTATGAGAGCCAACTTAAAAATACGTGATTAATATTTATAAAAAAGTTTTAAATATAGTACAAAAAGTTATGTATATAGTGAAATGATTGAGAGAGGGGTGGCAAAATGATAATGGTGGTAGCTGATGACAGGGCTCTAAATCGGCATGTCCATGTGCAATGGCTTTTGCCCTCCACGTGATGAACTCAGTAGTACAATGGGGTCTTCTCTGTTCTGCTTCCTCGACTCAATCCACTTCCTGTCTTCTTCAAAACCAACAAAACACAACAAAAAATCCATAAATCAGATTGTATTGCCTCTTGGAATCGTTGGTTTGTGTCTGTGGTATTACTATTTCAAAAGCCAATGATACAATACAAGAGGGAGCACCGAGCTGGAGACGAACAACAACTACCCCGGCTGTATTTATTGTATTTGTATTTTAGATTTCATTGTATAATATTTTTTTAAAAAAATATTTTAAATTTATTTTTTTAAAATAATTTTTTCTGAAATTTTAAAAAAATTTGATTGTTAAACAAATATTTATAAGAATCTTTTTCAGAATTTTATTTCTTCAAGGGAGGAAGTGTTGTACTGCTGTTCTCATAGGGTAGGGGAACACAACCCCCACGCCACAGATAAAAAAGAAAAAAAAAACCGAAGTTTCACCTTGCTATTGAGGACTTTAGATTGTAAGGTATATATCGATTGTATAAGTTGGTGGATCTTCAAACAAGTTAAGTTGGTGAGAGAAGGAAAGCCTTCTCCTATTTGATTAAGGCATCCATAATTCCCTGTAAAACCCTTAGTTTACAATTTCCATACGTGCATTTTAGTTGTTCCGAGCTACACCATCGATTTCATATTATAAGGTATTTTAATAATTTTTATATAAATTAAGAAAAAATTAAGATATATTTGATATTTTATTTTTAATTAATTTAATTTTTTACTAATATAAAAGAAAATGAATGAATTCTATTTATATGTAAAGATAATTTTATAAAAATATTTTAAAAGGAAAAAATTATCTAAAATTTTTTATTTTAAAATAAAGAGAGTACATATATGATGAGATTAGATAATTTTTTATTTTGAGATTTTCTGTTTTGAATTTCGAGAGAGAGAATTTTTTGTAAGAGAAAAAATGAAACTCATGATAAGAAATTTATATTGGATTCCGTAGCAAAATTCAATTCAAATACACCAATAATAAGTCAATGACAGTCAAAGTTCGCATGTGATGAAGCATAAGGATTTTTGTAGATGGCTTATAATAATAGGGTTATGGTTAAGGTTTTCTAAATAAGAAAGGGGCGTGGATTAAGGCATGGGTGGGTTCAATGAGATCAGCTACGGGGATTAAAAACAAAAATTGATGGGAAAAAAAAAAGGAAATGAAGCAGCTTTAACCCATAAAAAGAACTACTAGTTCTTGACGAAAAGTGAAATCCCAAATGGATCTATGGTCTTCATACTTAACCTTTATACTCTGAAATCCCAAATCAGATTACTTATGATTGATCTCTGTAATGACTGACAAAAAATGTTAAACTAAGCCTTTTTCTTTGTTGGGAAGCTAATTAGATGACTAATTTAATTACAAAAAGTGTACTAATGATGATTAAAACTAATCACTCTGACAACGAGAGCAGTGGGACGTGGTCAGGAGTCAGCAGTCAGGACAAGGACCAAGAAAAATATTTGTTTGACAATTTCACACCGACAAATCCGCACCTTCTTAAAAGCTTCTCTAGTCAATACTTGTTCTCTTTTTTAATTATATGAACTAGGACTATTAATTGAGCCGCGCTTATTCAAGCCCGGCTCATTCGATTACTTATTTACGGGTTCGAACTGATTTTTTTAGTTTTAATATTAGCTGAGTTCGGATTGAGGTAATCTCAGCTCGATTTCAACCCGACTCGTAAAATATATATATATAAATATATTTATATGTATATATATTTTTTTATATAATAATAATAATAATATATTATTTAAAAATATTATTATTATATAAAAATTTTTAAAAAATCAAATTAGGGTCGGTCAAGCCCGACCTCATATTTCTCTAACTCGATATCAATCGGGCCGAGCTCGAGTTTAGCAAAGCCCGACTCACTTACCCCGATTGACAGTCATACATATAATTTTTATATTTTTATTTTATTAAAATAATAAATTCCTATTAATATTTTAACTATTAAGATTTTATTTTTCACCTCATTTTCAAATGAACTAAGGGAAAATTGAAAGCTTCTTTGGGCATATTTAGGTTTAATTTGGACATTATCTGATTTCGAAACCAAACTCAAAATTTTAAATACAGACTCATATCTTCTCTTATATATAATTTAACTTTTACAAAATTCAAGATAAAAATCTCAAAACCAAACTCTATCAGATTACAACTCATAACAAATAAATCTCGATTTTTCTCACTGTTTTAATTATGGTTTCCAATTTTTTATTTTTAAAAAAATTAAGTCTAAATCCTACTAAAATTGACTTTTTTTCCAAGTTAAATTACAATTTGTTTAGGAAAAGAGTGACTTATAAAAATATATTAAAGAAAGAACGAACAAAAGTACAGACAACAGCCTACCTTAATACTGAACACCCTTCATTTTCATAAAACAAACCTTGAAATAACTATCATTGCACATGTGCTATTAGATGCCTTTCTCAGAAGGATTATAGGGTTCGAGTCATGTAAAATTTTCAACTCGGAATTTCAGCATAATATACTTCCAATTTATAGTTACTCTCTTCGTTTCCCAAAGATAAATTCATTTTCTTCTTTTTTTACTTCTAAACTATAAACATTTTTCTCTTTATAAAATATAGTTAATTCGATAATTTTCTTGTATGTGTTTAGTTATTGTGTATCAATATATTTTCTTTTTCGAAAGATATCAAAACTGAAATCATTTTATATCTCATATTGAAATATATAAAGAATACTAATTTTAAAAATGATAAATTAATATGAATCAAAAGGGTGTAATTGGATAGGGTTTTGTTTTGAAATTTTTGTTTTGGTTTCGTAAAAGTTAAATTGTTTGTAAGAGGAGATGTGAGATCCACACTTAAAATTTTAGATTTGGTTTTAAAACCAAATCCTGACCAAGTTTATCCTAATTATAAAAAACTATTGCTCTTTTTTTAAAATAAAAAACTCAATATTATTAATTATACTCAAAGTTTCCATTTTTTCCCCCTTAAAACTGTTCTCTTTAGCAATATGCAGAACAGACAATCAGACATATCCAGGGGAATCTAATTCGCAGACATCTGTGCTGCTGCTGAATTATGTGAAATGAGGATGTATTTTTGTTGTCATGCTTCTCGCTGGTCAAAGCCACCGAATTAAACATTTCTTTTAATTAAAAAATTCTTTCCACTGACAAAGAAATATAATTTAATTCAAAGATGGATCTATGTAAAGATCTATACTGTAAAAACCTTTGATCATGTGTTAGAACGTGACCTCTGAATGTAATAAGAAGATCTAACGTTGTTTTATTTTGAGTTTTGTTTTGAATTTTGTGCTTTAAATTTTTATTGCCTTTCCATAATGGCAAATTCCTTTTTTTTTTTTTGGTTTTTTACATGTCTGCTTAACTTTAATGTCAATGCAATTTTTTCAATAATGATTTTCCAATATTAAAATGCAAAAGTGTACTTCTAATTGTAAAATACACAATCTTGGATATGCACATTTGTAATAATACATAAAGGGATGGTATGTGGATCGATTTTTTTTTTAATGATATTAGATCAAACTAAAAATTATAAAATTCACAAATTAACTATTACTACTTAAGTCTCGGTTTGAATTTTCTTTCCCAATCTCTTCTTCTGTTCTTTCTCGTACTAATATAATATTGCTACGTAACAACTATCATTATATAAAGAATTTAAAAAATAAATCTAACAATAAATAGAAAATTTTTAAGGAGGAAAAGAATTACTTAATGACACGTGTCAATACTCTATTAATGAGAGAAGACCCGATAAAGAATGGAGGAGAGCATTTTGAGTGCTTGAGTCTTGTAATCTTGTATCGTTTCTTTTTCAAAATAAGAAGCCACTTATCACCTCGTAGCTTGATTTGACCAATATAATTTGTCCTATGAGAAAATTTTCTATTCATGTATGAACTAATTGTTTGGGGAGCTTCTACTTGTATGAAATGTTTTAAAAATTTTATGTGTATTTAGATTGTGTTTGATTGGGAGAGATTTTGTCTTGAATTTCGTAAAAGTGAATTTTTTGAAAGGAGAAGTGAGACTCAATTGTGTATTTATTTAGGAGAAACACATCCCAAATAGAACCTAATTATATATATATATATATATATATATATATATATATATATATATATATATATATATATATATGATTTGTGCCTTTTTTTTGTAAATTATTTTTATACCTACTTGGTCATGATGCTCAAGCAAGGACACACAATTAATCTTGATAATTTCTACCTTCGAATATTCTAATTTAAAAATAAGTACAATTTTAAATTTTCCTTCTAAAAAGAAATAAATAAAGAAATAATAGCTCTAAAAAATCATATATCTAGTAAAATAAGAAATTAAATTATATAAATAGATAAAATGTTAATGGTAATAGATAAAAAATCATATATCTAGATTTCTCATAAAAAAATCTTGGTCCTCGTAAAGCTACTAGGAGTAGGGGTATTCATCGGTTTGGATTGGAGAGAATTCGGTTTGATAATTTGGAAAAATTTAGATTTTTTTAAAATTTTTTCAGAAACCAAACCAAATCTAATTAGTACTAAAATCAAAATTTTCCAAACTGAATTTAATTCAGTTTGGAGAAAACTAAATTTTTGAAGAAAAAATATAATCTATAATTTTGCAATACATAAATATAATAAAAATTATGTGTTCAATTAAGATTCTACAAGGGAAAAAAAGGAGATTAAAAAATCACAAGCAAGAATGATTTCAAGTTATACAAGTTTTAGTAGTAATCTTAGATGGCAAAACTCAAAAGTCACAAAATATTTCATAAGGAACTGAGATCTTTCCACGGTAGCACTTTGAAGAAGAAAAGGAACTGCAACTGAGATCTTTCTACCGTAGCACTTTGAAGAAGAAAGGGAACTGCAATGCCTTTCTCCCAGAGTCCAAATTGTGAACAGCGATAGGATGGTTAAAATCAAGACAACGGTATTAGAAATACCATCCGGGAAAGTCGCCTCAGTGGGGCACTTCATATTTTTTGGAAAAAAAGACACACACACACACTGTGGCAAATCACCAAAACGTACAATGAAAACTATCACAATTCAGAGAGAGTAATTGAAGGAAACGTCGTCTTTTTCCTGATCTTTACTCATCTTGGCTTTATTTTTAAAAACTTGTATTAAATTGGTCAGGTTTTAAAGCGGTGGCCTATTTAACCATAACGCTTTTTAAAAAACATTATTATTTAACTAAAATATTTAATTAAAAAAGTTATAGTCTTGTACCAAATAATAAATTTTGATGCCTCTATGGCGTTTTTTTTTTCCTTTAATCGACCTATATACTTCAACAAAGCTCCCTTTATTTGATTTCCAAGAAGGCCTTGAAGGTAAAGACTTAATTATTTTTTTCTTTTTTCTAGCAAAAAAGTTAATTTTTTCTTCTTTCATTTAAAATAGTAATGTTTAAAAGGAAAAAAATATAGTAAGTTAGAATAAATAAATAAATAAATATATTATATATATATATATATATATATATATATATATATATATATATATATGTATGTATTAAATAATTGATTTTTAATAAAACATACCAAATCCCAAATACCGATCTAAATAGGAATTAGTTTTCCCTTTGACCTTTATGCAGATGGGCTGATTCAAGTATGCAACGGATGTTGGCCACTTGACTCGGCCAAACCCCTAATAAAGAATAATTTATAATTTCTTGTGAACTTGTAATTTAATGCCTTATCTACTTTATGGATGGAGCTCTTAGTATAATCAATAAAGTGTAACATTCATGAACCATGTAATTCATTGCCTCCCTCTCTTTTTCATCTTTCTCCTTCTCCTAGCTCTACCTCCGGGCTGGCCTTAAATGAGGCAAAGTGAGCTTGGCCGGTTTTTTCATGAACAGAGAAATCCCCACCCATGTATATTTGTCTTAGGTGGCTTGCAGGTTAAGAAATTTTTAATGTTATTTTTTTCTCCTATTGAACTAATAATCATTTTTTTAATTTTCATTTAGTTATCCTCTTAACAATCAAAACTACATTTTGCAGTGAGGGGAAATGCTACAGTGCTGCACGTAGCTTTGTGTAGCACGTGCAGCACTGTACATGCAACCGTCGGATCAAATCTTGATTTGATCCGACGGCTGCATGAAGTTATGATTTTTCAAAAAAAATAAAAATATAGATCAAATAATCTGGTCCATTGGATCAGATTTCAGATCTGATCCAACGGACCAAATTTGGTGCTGCACGTGCTGCAAAAGCTCACGTGCAGCACTGTAAAAATAACCGAAAGTGAATGATTTTATCGTCAATGGTTGATAGTATCGCAGTACCCGTGAAAAGATTTTTCGATAGGACATGCTTTTTTTATCATCAATTCAATTCTAACGTGGGATACAATATTTTATTTTTAAATTAAATTTAAAATTTTAAGTGTGGAATCACATCTATTTTCATAAATAATTTAACTTTTATAAAATTCAAGATAAAAATTTCAAAACCAAACTCTATTATAACAAACATTGCTCATAATGGATTCAATACTATAATCCACAACTTGCCTTCTAATGTAGAGTGGCAGAAGAAATTACTAACAATGGTTTCTTTATCGCTTTCTTATAAGAGATTTGTCTTCCAACACATATGGTACTATATTAACTTATATAAATAAACTTTAGAAAATTTTGAAGGGACGAATTTGAAGAAAAGGTGATTATAAATCTAAAATATCTATATCTATAAAAGAATTTTTAAAAATTTTGGGAGACTATGGCCACCCTTGCCCCTCCTTAGTTCTGTCCTTGTACCTTAGGGGACTAACTCCCTTCTCAAACCTATCCTTCACTCATTTGAGAAACACTATACTTAAATCACAAGCCCAGTCACTCTTGAACTTCTACTTTTAGACAGATAGATGGTCTGTCAAATGTGGTTGATTTGGAAACCTCGCATTAGAGTCATCTTTTCCTAGAAACCTTTCTCCCTGACTTAGTTAGAAGCATGCATGGCAAGTAGATTGTGCATGAAGTGTTGGAGATAGTTTGTAAATGAAATGTAAAGAGATGACTATAAAATTTTTTAACCAGGTTATTTTTCCTATGATGATTATTTTTCTAAATATTGTTTTCGCACCCTTTCATGTGAAAGATTTTTTAATTTGAATAAAAAAGTTATGATTTGTGGAAATATGATATTTGGCTGTCAGTAAAAAATTATGACTTGTAGAAACATGGTGGCCAAAAGTCATGAAAGGTTACGACTTGAAAATATATAGCATTTTTTATTATTCTTGTGAGAAATCAAAATATTTGATAACTCATTTCTTGAACTTTCTTATTGTATCCTAGAAGTAATTTCCCTCAACCTTTTTAGCAAATACCTAGTGTAGTGGGGGCAAATAATTCTTTGAGAAGAGTGATATACACACCTCAAGAATCATTTATTTTCTACTACATTTTATAGTAATTATTTGCAGCAGTTGTTCTAACGTTGGTTCACGTTGAAGCTTTCATATTTTCAATTGACTGCATCACATGTACAAATTAGTGCAGCAATGGCAGAGGATGAAAGAAGAAGATTTGAAGAAGCTGTCCTTTGGCGGGGGGGGGGGGGGGGTTTGGATATGGTCCTGCACATTACTTTTTGTAGTATGTGCATGATTCATTTGTGACATTTTAATCAGTTTTTTTATCCAACGACTGGAGATACTTATGAGTATTTTTAAGAATAATTGTTTAATTTTTAAAAATAATTGTTCACGCTTTGCAAAATAATTATTTAGTTAAGTGTGAATAATTTATTCAACTGAACAATTATTCACTTGAGTGTGAATAATTATTATGTAAAGTTGAACACTTATTTTGTAAAGTGTGAAAATTATTCTGCAAAATGTGAGTATTATTCAACAAAATTGAATAATTATTCTCTAAGATATTCCTAAGCATCTCCAACCATTAAATAAAAAAAATAATTGGACTATCAAAATGAATCCTACACATATTACAAAAATTTATGTGCAGAACTGGATCCAAACTCATCCTTGGGACATGACTCGACCACTGACAATCCCTAGACCCTAGACTATTGATGCATAGAGTTTTAATAATGCAACAGAAGTAGCAGATATGTGCAAATTCTAATGAATTCTGAATGTTTTATAAATGAAAATGAGATTATGCACTAAACAAGTACACCAGATACCCCACAACAAAATGGCTTAGCAGCAAAGAAAAATAAAATTTTGGAAGACATGGTTAGTTCCATGTTAGTAAGTTATGATTTGCCAGAACTTGTGGGGTGATGCCTTATTAGCTTCTTTTCCTATACATAATCAAATTACTTCTCTTAAGATAAAAGTTTCTCCATATTAAGTATGATAACTACGAAAACTGAATCAAACCTATCTTAGAACATAGGGTACCGGACAACAAAAGGACAAAATTGGAATTAAGAGAACTTGAAAGTGAATTTGCAGACTTTGACCTTGATTCTAATATAATAGTTGAATTAAGAGATCTACAATTCCTTGAGAATAATTTTTTAATTAAAGGATTTTGTGCATAGTAATGATTTAATCAATTCTAAAGTATCACTCCAATAAGCTAAACATTCTTCAAGTAATGAAAGGAACGTGGATAATGATCCTACTATTGAACCTAGGTGTCATCAAAGACAAAGAAAAGAAAATCATCTACCATTTGATTTTATTTATTTAAAGTTTTTAGTCTTTTTGGTTGAAGGTAATAGGAAACTTTTACCTAATAAAATACTTACTCTATCTGTTTCATAATAAGTGTCATTATAGAAAACTTCACACATATTAAGCCAATGATAAAACTGAGTAGTTTGCCATTAATTAAATATTCTATCTCCTCATGAAAAATTACAACACAAGAAATTACCACTTTTACTACATTAAATGTCATCATTTTATTATGAGGATAAATAAGGAAAAGAAAGTCAAATTTTTATCAAATGACACTTATTTTACAATAAAATAAAACTTCTACAGTAACGCTTATTATGAAATGGAGAGAGCATCTTATTAAATGTAAAAGAAGATCTCAAGACTTTTAGTGAAGCAATGGCATCAAGCAATCCTACGTTTGGGAGAGAAGCAGTAAATAATGAAATGGATTCAATATTACAGTGATAGCAACAATTGCTCATCTAGGAGAAGGATGGATCAGAGCAAGTGAAGTTGTGCTTGTAGTTGATTGAGGACAAAATAGTCTTTGGTGCACCAATAGTATTGTTTACAGGAATATAATAGAATTTTAGTAGTTAGTGCAACTCATTAGCAACTCTCTCCGTCCAAAATTACTTATCAAATTTAAAAGTTTCATGCAAATTAATAAAATAATTAGTTTGATTAGATTTTTTGAGTTAAATGACCAAAAAATAATCTTGAAACTTTAACTATAATTAGTGTTGTATTTAGTGAATTAATAAATGCAAAGGTAATGTTAGAAAATAATGAGTCAATGCTTTTTTGAATTAATGAATTGTCAAGTATTTTTGGAAAAATTTAAAATATTTTTATTTCCGACAAGTAATTTGGGAAGGAGGAAGTAGTATAGTAAGCACTAATATTAGTGTCGAATATTTTCTTAAATACATCTTTTATTTTGTTTGAAATCAACTTCATTAAAAACCAAATTCATTGTTCCCAAAATCATAGAAGACATGACGGTAGATTGCCAAACATATCAGTCTCGAAATATTAGTTCTATTTATCCTTTTTATTTGTCACATAATATTTATTTTATTTATATTTTAAATAAAAATTAATTTTTTAAAACTTTTACCCCCACTTTAACTACTATCTACCTCGATTTCTAAATACTTTAATTAATGAATTGTAGTTAAGTTAGAATATGTATTTAATGTGTTACATTAATAAAAAGATGGCACATAATTCTTTTTGTTTTAAATTTTAATAAAATTTTAATTTGAATAAAAATAACAAATAAAGTTAATATTTTAAAGCGGAGGAATAATAAGCAGTAAACACTAAACGCTAAGCAGTAATTGCTTATGGAAGGGGGGAATTGTTGACTATTGAGCAAAAAATCATGTTCATGGGTTAGTAAGTTGACCTAGCCCAAACAGGCAACAATTCTTTAATTACGAGCCCAAGATACACCCACAGTTCAAGCCCAGAAGACCTGCGAGTACAGCCGAGTGAGGAAACTGAAAAACGCGAGTACAGTTAATCACTTCTTGTCCCAACTGACGAACTGCGGAAGACAGAATTTGGACACTCGCCACCAAATCTCACTTCTCTGCTGCAATTTTTCACCTGGGTACTTTCTCTATCTGTCTTTCTATATAAATATATGCATACATATATACAAGTAGAGGATATCTGTATGCTCTTGGCTTTTCTTTTTCCTTCAAAATTCCTTCACAGGAAACCCAGTTAAAATTTCTTGATTTTTTGAATTTTTTATTTTATTCAAATTTCTGAACTTGTGAAAGTGTCTGTATTTTGCTTGGGATTGGGAAATGTTACTGCCTTTAATGTTTATCTGCATTTTAGCTCAGGGCAGAAGTGACCATGGCACAGTTATCATGATGGTGTGGAACTATTATATCTAATTTACAGTAGTTCTGTACAGGCAATGGCTGCTAATTTATTTGTTAGCAGCGAGAGTTCTTCAAAAACGATGACCTAAATACTAGTAATTTAATGTGGTAACTATGCTTAGAGCAAAATTTAACTAGTACGATTTTTGGATTAACTGCATAAATTGCTTTTTTTGGGTTGTCCACTTTTTTCTTCCTCTGTTTTTGGAGGTAAGTAAAATTTAGTGTTGATTATAAGAGGAAGTGTGGGGAAAACTGAACAAAAATGGTACAATCAGAATGGGAAGTCTTTTGACGTCGTGCTTGATCTCACCTTGTGGCGACATGATACTGTGTTGAATTTCAAATAAATTACCAGGTAGAAAGATGAAAATGGAAATTAATTACAACTATAGCTTGAAAACTAACAAGTTGTAAGGCTGTGTATTACTGAAGAGTGGTGCGAATGCTGGAAAAGGCAAATGGGGCCATAAGAAGCGAGATGATTTTCATGTTTTCAAATAACATTGAGGAACAGCTCGTTCAGAGTCACATCAGAAATGTTTAGGATTCCTTCAGAGCAAAGTTTGGAGTTCATTATTTTAATGTTCATTTCGTGTCAACAACTTTTGTAAAAAGATATGTACTCTACATTGTTGATATTGAGCTGGATAGTTGAGCATCAGTAAAAAAAAAAAAAAAACAGGTTTGAGTTGAATAGGACATACAAGTGGACATACATGGTGAGAGACACTGATATGTCTTTGAGATAAGAGACGTACACTTGTGTAGCAAGTTGCTCAATCTATAGAAGGTGTTAAAACATTAATTGAGGAATAATTGTGATAGAGATTGGTTTGTTTAATGTCAATGCTCATGTTCATAAATAAATTCCACAAATCAATGCCTGTTGCTTCTAGGTTGGCTTTTTATTTGAAGTGCAGAATTAGTAATTACTGAAAAAAGAAAAGGTAGTTCATCATACACTGTGAGCTGTTACTGGTATGGTCTAGCATTTTTCCATCCATTTTTTTCCAATATCAAAATTAATTCCTCTATCAGATGGTTGTAATTGTTTGGAAATTATCAGTCATTACTGTAGAATATGCCAAATGCTTTTATCTTTTCTTTCCTGAGCCCTTTTCTTCTTTAATCTTAAATATGCAATCTAGTTAGATCCTTAAAATTCAAGTTCAGAGAACTTTGTGATACCAAATGTTCTCTCTCTTCCTCTTCTCCCTGCCACCACCACCCCCTACCCACGCCCCCCAAAAAGTACGAAAGAAAGAAAGAAAGAAAGAAAACAAAGGAAAATGCAACTCTACAGAAACTACTCCCATTTCCTTTCTTCATCTCTGTAGAATTAGTATGAGGAGAAGGAAAATGCAACTCTTCAGAAACTACTGTCATTCCCTTTCTTCATCTCTGTAGAATTGGTTTGAGGAATGCCAATTTTCTTTGTGTGCAAGATGCTAATGCCTCTCTCCATCTTTTGGCTTGGTATTATTTGCAATGTGGAACATTGCACATGCATTTTCTCTTATAACATCATTGTGATATAACCCCATACCGGTCAATTTTAGCTAGTACTTCATTCTCTTTGGTTTTCTGACTTAGTAATCGCATACTGGTGGTTACCATCTCAGAATGCTGTTAAGAATTTAACTCAGAAGCATAAAGTGTTCTCTCCCAATGCAACTAGACTTTGAAGGGCCATCAGGGGAACCCTCTAAGGATAAGGAAGAGGATAGGCTAGATGCAAATAGAAACACAGAAGATAATGAGTTTGGCTTGCACTATAAAGATCGAGCATCTGTCAATTCTTCTATGCTTTCTGGGCATAATAAAGATGATGTAAGGAGGATAACAAATGCAAAACAGAATTCCTTTCATGGATATGGGATGAATATGTATAATCAGGGAGGATTTGAGCCTCATGATGGAATGGAATTTGAATCTAAGGAGGATGCCTTCTCATTCTACAAGGAATATGCAAAATGTATAGGATTTTCTGCCATTATAAAGGCCAGTCGTCGATCTAGAATATCTGGAAAGTTTATTGATGCAAAATTTGTTTGTACCAGATACGGAAACAAGCGTGAATTTACTAGACTGGAAACTCCAGGTTCTCTTCCAAGTCCAGATGGCATGGTGAACATTTCTAGCAAGAAAAAACGAGGCAGGATAAATAGATCTTGGTCAAAAACAGATTGCAAAGCATGCATGCATGTTAAGAAAAGACAAGATGGAAGATGGATTATACGCAATCTCATAAAAGAGCACAACCATGAGATATTTCCAGACCAGGCATACTGCACTAGAGATCATAGGAACAGTGATCTTGGCTGCAGTAATGTTGGTAAATCAGATGCTATCCTCTCTATTACAAAAAAGATGTATATGACAATGTCTAGACAATGTGGTCTGTCAAAGAAAGTCGAGAATAAGAAAGATAGCAGCACGGATACTAATGGACCTCATTTGGCATTAGAGGAAGGAGATGCACAAGTGATGCTTGAATATTTCTTATGCATGCAAGATGAGAATCCCAATTTCTTCTATGCCATTGATTTGAATCAAGAGCAACAACTGAGAAATGTTTTCTGGGTTGATGCAAAAGGTAGGCTCGATTATGCAAATTTCAGTGATGTGGTATTTCTTGACACTACATATCTCAAGAACGAATACAAATTGCCCTTGGTGCCTTTTATTGGTGTGAACCATCACTTTCAATTTCTGTTGCTTGGGTGTGCATTGATTGGAGATGATAGTAAATCCAGTTATTTATGGCTGATGCAAACATGGCTAAGAGTGATGAGACGAGCTCCAAAATTAATTCTGACTGACCAAGATGAAATGCTTAAAGAAAGTATAGCAGAGGTTTTAAAAGATTCTCGACATTGTTTTTGTTTGTGGCATATTTTGAGTAAGATTCAGGAAAAGCTTGGGTATGTGATAAGGCAACATGAGAATTTTATTACCAAGTTTAATAAGTGCATCTTGAAGTCAAAGACTGAGGAACAATTTGAGAAAAGATGGTCGAAAGTAGTTGACGGGTTTGATCTGAGAAATGACTTATGGATTCAGACAATCTATGAAGACCGCTTTCGATGGGTTCCAACATTCATGAAGGATATTTTCTTGGCAGGCATGTCTACGTCACAACAGTCGGAAAGTTTTACTTCTCCTTTTGATAAATGTTTGCAGCGCAAAACTACATTAAGAGAGTTTCTTGACCAGTACAAATCAATGATACAAGAGATGTATGAAGACGAGGCAAAAGCAGATTTTGAAACGTGGCATAAACAACCAGGATTAAAATCTCCATCACCTTTTGGGAAGCAGATGGCCACATTGTACACTCATGCAATATTCAAGAAATTTCAAGTTGAGGTTCTGGGAGTTGTTGCTTGTCACCCTAAAAGGGAAAGTGAATATGATTCAAACACTAGATTCAAGGTCCAGGATTTCGAAGAGAGTCAAGACTTTATTGTTGTATGGAATGATGAAATATCTGATGCATCTTGTTCTTGCCATTTATATGAATACAATGGTTTTCTTTGTAGACATATTATGATTGTTCTTCAGATGTCTGGTGTGCATAACATTCCCAAAAAATATATTTTGAAGCGCTGGACAAAGAATGCAAAGAATAGAGAGGTGATAAGGACCGCAGGTCTTGTTGAGTCTCGAGTAGAAAGGTACAATGACATATGTCATCGCATCTTGAAACTGGGTGATGAGGCATCCCTATCTTTGGAGAGCTACAGTATTGCCTTCAATGCACTAAAAGATGCTTTGAGAAAGTGTGAGAGTTTGAACAGTTCAATTCAGTACATAGCAGAGTCCAGCTGTCTCTCTGATCATTTTCTGCATGAATTTGAAGAAGTGGACCCTTGTAGCTTTACAAAGGCTACCAAAGGGGCTAATGTGTCTGGAAATGGACAGGTAAAATTAAGCTTCTTCTTTTTGGTTTTGATTAATTTTTTCATGGTACAAATTGGCATTTCAGAATTAGACTTTTTAGTTATTGTTTCCGTGTAACATTTAGGCGCAGCCAGATCAGGAGGTTGTGACTGCCGGCATGCATGGCAACTGGAAACAAATGGTTGGGTCTATTACTGCTTTATTTTGACATAATCATTTTGAAAATAAGGCAAGATCTTACAGATTTCAAAGTATGTCACTTCTCTTTGTGGGTTCCATACAACGTATAATAACACTATAAACACTCGGGCATCTGCCCTGGGTTGGTATTCTGGATCACAAGAGGGCATTCAGGGGTGGAGCTGTCTAATCTTCAGGGAGATTAACTAAGGAAATTTAGTTGCATTTGCTCCTGAAAACTTCATTGTAAATTGAATTACTTTATGGTTTTTTCATCCCAAATTTGAGTTGAATTACGTATGTGGTTTTACATCCCAAATTTGTGCATACTGTAGGGACAGCTGCAATTGAGGGTTCCCACTGTTGATAGCTTTTTCAGCACCCAACAAATTGTTCAAGGAGCAGTGTGTAAAGATGTACCTGATTATCTTCTCTTTCTAATAAATGATGTTCATTTCAATATAGTGATCAAAACATTCTATTTCTCTTTAGTAAAGAAGCAATGTAAATTGAACTGCCCTTCCCGATTTCTAGGGAGAACTAAATGCAATTGGTCCAAGCTGTGATGATTATTATAGTGGTCACCAAACAATGCAGGGCCTGGTGATGAATGCAATAATTTCCAAAATGTTCTATATGACCTTCTGTTCATTTGGCAAACTTAACAGCAGAATTCTTTTTTCTTTTTTTCTCTCTTTTTCAGGAACACTTGAATGGTACAGCACTGATGCATGGGCTGGTATGTGATTTATTTAAATTTGGAGTGGTTTTATCTAGGAATAAGCCATTACTCGTTTCATCCCAAATTGAATGTTCATATTTGATTGGGCACAAAAAATTAGGAGAGCATTTTTCCCTATAAACTTACCACCTTACCCTCATTAAGAAGGTAGTGAAACTATTATTAAAGAGAGTAATGGTGGAAGGTTGGATGAAAAATAAGTTTATTTCAGAAAAATGGACATTGGTTTTGGGACAACCTAAAGTAGAATATGGACACGCAATTTGGGACAAAGGTAGTAGTTCTTAATGAAACTATGGATCCACAGAGAGATGAAAATATCTAAAATTTCGTCTGTTGTTATTATGTCTGCCATTATCAGGAAACACTTCTTCGGTGGTATACTGATAATAACAATATCTTGTGCATACTTGCAGGGGCAATTGCAATTCAGACCACAAAGTAGTTTGAACTGTTTTGGAATTCAGGATCGTTTGCAGGATATGGTAGTCTCAAAATCCATGCATTGTCGATCAAAGTTTATTTTTATTTAGCTTCACTACAGCTCCTTTTCCTTTTTGTGGTAACCCTAGGATCAATCTAATATGGGAAGTGGATCAATGTGCATGACATCTCAAAACTTGCACTTGTAATGGTTATTCTCAGCAACTACTGGAATCAGTAGTTGTAAGAGAAACCTGCCCTGTGTTTTCAGGAACCAGTTGATTCCAGAGTTGATAGTGTGTCTTTCTACGGAAGGGGTCTTCCAGTCAAATCAAGGTGATTTTCTGGCTCTGTGTACTAGAGTTTACTGTAACTTTTAAGTTAAAATGGTGTTTGTATAATTTACTTTTCCATGATCTGCTCTTTTCCTTTCCATCTCCTCTCTTTCTTTTTGTCATAGAATCGAACTTGAGATGAGCTTTGACTATGATTTGCATGCTAAAATTCTATTATTCTGTTGATGGGTTTTCTGCTTCATCACGTCACAGTTTTATTCTCTCTCTCTCTCTCTCTCTCTCTCTCTCTCTCTGTAAGAATACTTCACAATAATTTTGCACTGACACACTGCAGCTCTTTCACCAGAAAAAAAAGGGGAATAGAAAAGAGGGGGAAGATCCTATCGGTCCTTTATCTATATAAAGATGGACTTTTTTCCAAAAATTTTCCCATGATTTCTTCTCTATATAGAATTCTAGAGCAAAAAATTGGGTGATATTTTATGTTTTTCACTGCCTGTTTTTCTCAAGTTTATTTTCACTGAAAGAGCTGCCCATTTTGCAGCTCTTCCACCAAAAATAAATAAATAAATAAATAAAGTAAAAGGAAAAATAAAAGAGGAAGAAGATCCTGTTGGTCCTTTTTCTATGCAAAGACGGACTCTTTCCCAAAAATTTTCCCATGATTTCTTCCCCATATAGGATTCTAGAGGCAAGGGTTGGGTGATATTTTATGTATATATATATATATATATATTTTTGCTGCCTGTTTTTCTCAAGTTTATTTTCATTGATTCTTTCACAGGATGTGGTCAGTTACCATTTCATTTGGTGTTAATTACTTCTAGAACCTGTTCTACTAAACCACAAATAAAATTTTCATGCCACTGAAGACATTTTAAAATAAATATATGGAATGGTACATCCATTCAAGTTTTGTACCATTAATTTTATGTCAAACTAAGTTCGTCTTCAAAGTAGGATACATATGTATCTTCTTGGAAGATGGTTTAATCATGATGGATAGGTATATATGCCTGCACCATTTAACATGCTATCTTTTGCCTAATTCATTTCATTTCACGATCCCATATATTATGCTTAAAACCCACTAGTGATGTACATAAGACAACTTCTAGAAGGAGCACTGCCTAGTTTTTAACCCGCTTAGATTTTGTGTTAATTCATGAATAAAATAGTTTTTTGTCTTGCCTGTTGATGCATCTGATTCTACTGAAATATTCATCTTATGCTTTATGGTTCTTTAGTTACATGAATTTCTGTGTTGTTTGATGCGCTCAATTTCATGTGAACTATCGTGATCGCTCTTTAACCGGCAAGTCATTATAGATTTTAACTTCTTTCTCTGTCTCTCATGGAAATCATTTTCCATATGCTAAGCTACAGCAGTTAATCAGTTTCAGGGTGGTTCATTGGTGAATGCTTGAACATTGATTTGTAGATGGGAAGACAGTGGACACAGCCCTTGTAATCGTTTAAATTCCTCCACTACTTTGATGTTCTAATACAAAGCATCGTCTTGTACGGAGTCCATGAGCTCAAAAAAACTGATATATTGTTGAGCAGTAGTTTATAACAGGGAGATATATGGCATATAGGTATTCTGAACTCAGATTTCCAAAATTTGTCTCACTGTGTATATTATAATCTTTCTTTTTTCTAGACTTTGCATTTTGAGCTGTTCTTGTAGATTGTGTTTTTGGTTTATTGCGCAAAGGCATAAGTAAAAATCTGTAAAATACATATAATGTTATTTTTATTTTACTCCTTTGAGTGTGTATACATTGTTGTGTTGGACAATACAATGGAGTCTTTTATTTTATTGTGATTATGGCCTGATAAAAAGAGTGGGACAAGTTTACCACAGATTGCACTTCATACGCTTCTTTTTTTGATAAACTAATTGGTATTCATTGTGGTTATTTTCAAACAGCCGTTGTTCTTTTCTCTCATTATGTCAACATTTGCAGAAATCTTTCAGAAAACCTTGTCGAATATGTTTTGGATTGGCTCGTTAAAGCTTCAATCACACTTCCATATTTTTGAGCTCGAACTGGAACTGAGACGTAATTTAAGACTCAAATCTAAACGAGTCGAGTTTAAATACTTAAATATCAATTCAAATGTTCATGAGTATATTTCTTATTATATATTTAATTTAATGAAATATTATTTTATGTTATACTTTTATTAATAATATTTCATCCAACTTATAATATTAATTTAATGACTTTCAAATTGAACTCGAACCCATAAGTGGAGTTTGAATTTGAGGGTTGAAGCTCAAGCCTCATTTTTAAACTCAAATCAAGCTCGTACCTTGAATAAAAATCATCAAGCTTAGCTCGATTAATTTAAGAGTTTGATTCTACTTGTTTGCAGACTTGCAGCCATTGCAGCCCTACAATCCTCGTCTTCTTCTTTTCTCTTTTCTTGTCATCTTCTTCCTTTTTCTCATCATATCCAGTTATTGGTGCTTTCGCTATAGAAAGGTGCTCTCAGAAAGGACTATTGAGGGTGGAAACTGGTGCTTTCATTTCTTTAATGCACAAATCTTATTACAGAAAGTTATTGTCATACCATGAGAATTCCAAACTGTTTAAAAGACTTTACATAGGACCTGAATTTATTTTTTAATTTTTTAACTTTTTTGTGATCATCAGCTCCTTTTTGATTCGTCGTTAGTCATTTCCTCTGCGACTTGAGTTCTGCCACCCTCTCTTCTGTAGCCTTTAGAGCCTTTCCGTAGATACTTATCAACTGCAGCAATAAAATTTATATGAATTCACTAAAAACAGAAGAAAAATGATCGATAGTCATCAGCAGTAGTACCTCATCAACTTCTTCAGGGGTCATGATAAAAGGTGGAGACATCATTATATTATCACCAGCAACTCGGACTAACATACCGTGCTTCTCACACTGTGCTCCAAAATAGGCACCAATTCCTGAAGAAACCATCAAAGGATGTTGGAAGACAAAAAACATAATGCGAGAACTAGGATATTTCACACATAAAAACTCTCTGAAGTACTAAAAGAATCTGAGATGGTGCAGAACATACCCCATTCGGGAGGGAAAAGATCATTAGGCGACTTGTTATCAGTGAACTCTGTTCCAAGGATTAATCCAGTTCCTCGTATCTGTAGAGTTTGAAATAATGAAGCAGCAAGACTGATAACATCCTTACTTCTTTAAGAAATATGCAGAATCCAGATAGAATGGTACCTCCCCAACTATGGGACTATCAGAAAATGCTTTTAGTCCTTGAAACTTCGGGACTATTTTGTTTACTTGATCGACAATGTTCCTCTGCCTGCAAACAAAAACTATTTTAGCCTTCACCAAGGCACCATTTTATTTGACAAATGGTATTAACATGTTTTTGGAGAAAGTTCAAATATGTAGCTCATATTTGAAGACATGGTGTCCAGACAACACCACAATCAGAGGCCTAGAGAGACTCCATTGATATGCTGAGCTCCTTCAATAGATTTTGGTTTTTTTCCATTTTCTCCATCAACACCACAATCTAATGAAGCTCCCTCAGTTATACTATCCTCAGTGTTCATCATCTTTTCTCATTTTTGAACCATTGAATTTCTTGTCAAATATGCTTCTAAATGACTAAGTACAAGAACAGGATCACATACTTGTATATCTTGAGTGCTTCCAATGCAACAGCACACGAAACAGGGTGCCCAGAATAAGTAAATCCATGTGAAAAAGATCCTGGCAAGCAGCAATTAGATAAAAATTAGCAAGAAAACATGACACTGCAAAACTTTTCTCATATTCAATTGAAAGACTTGTTCTTAATACCAAGTTTGCTGCTCTGTGAATATATGACATCTGAAATTTCAGGACTCACAAGAACAGCTCCAATTGGCATATATGCAGAAGAAAGGGCCTGCATGACATAAAATAGAATACAAGTTTTAGTTATCGCTACAGCAGGGTAAAGCTGTCACTGCAAATCCTTAGTTTTACCTTTGCAATAGAGACAAGATCAGGTTTTATGTTATACTTGTCGCAGCCAAACATTGTCCCAAGCCTTCCAAATGCACATATCACCTCATCCGCAATAAACACGATATCATATTTTTTAACAACAGCTTGAATCTGTGTATTTATAGATAAGAAATCTCATTAAACCCTATTTTACCAGAATAAAATGTAAAAGAAATACTAAGTATCATGAGATTTGAAAATTGCAAATTAAGGGAATGAGAAAACCTAGAATTCATCATGCCACTTCAACCTATTTAAACTATTTAGTTTAAACAGAAAGGGGCAGGGCATTGGATGCTTGTCAAATAAATCAAATTGGATTCAAACAATAAGGAATCATCTTGAACCTTTATAACAGATGTTCCTGATGAAACGTTAATGTATAATATTGTTACAAGCCCATTTAAACAGACTTGTATAGTTTATGCCAATCAATCAAATACTAAATTAAGATGCTGGAAAGAAAGTATGGCTAGTATGAGAGCACGATAAGCTTAATCCGGTCAAAGAAAACCAATTCTTATCAAGTTTCCATAATCTTACCAAAAGAAACAAGTGCCTTTCAAACAAATCAAATCCATGAATATATACAATGCTGCAGAAAATTTGATATTGCATGCATAAAACAGTTTTAGATATAATAATCCTTGCTGGATGACAATACACCTCAAGCTAGAGACCACGAATACACAACTGACTAGTAATTAGTAAACTTCATGTCTTGCGCAGAAATAACTAACTAAGGAGACATCTATAGAACATATGAATTCCAACATAGTTATTAGGAACTCCAACCCGCCATGCCAAAAGCAACTTCTGTTATCGCAGCAATAAAACTTTGTTTTTACTTTTGTAAGCAAAACAAGCACAAAATTATTATTTCTCAAGGAAACTGGAAGCAAAAATAAGTTAAACAGAAGAAGAGAAACAGACCTTTTCAAAATAGGTTGCTGGAGGAGGGATCACTCCTCCTGCTCCCATAACAGGCTCAGCAATAAAAGCAGCAATCTGAAACGTTACATGCAAGTCAGAGAAAGCATAACCATTTACCGGCACCAATTTAGAAGAAAAAGCGTGACCATGTACGGGCACCAAACTTCGAAGAAAAAACATGTCAAAAAGAATAAAATAAAATTTCTCAGGTACCGTCTCTGGTCCCTCTTTGAGAATCAGATTCTCCAAATTATTGGCCAGCCTGGTTGAAAATGCCTCTTCTGTCTCACCTGAAGATTTTAAGACAAACATAAAAAGGTAAATAAACAAAAGTTGTCTTATAACATGACTGGCTAAAATAAAAGAAAAGCATGTGCTTCATAAGAACCTGGGAGATGATAGCGCCAATAATGTGGACAGTCAGTGTGCAATACAAATGGAGCTGGCAAATCAAATTTTTGATGCAGGGCAGGAAGACTATTGAGAAGAAGAATGTTATTAGAACTAATAATGACAACAAGGACCAATTCTTTAGCAAATGTTCATGTGCTGTTACCCAGAAAGACTTGCAGAAATAAGAGTTGATCCATGGTATCTGTCAAACACATATTAGTGGAAGTCAGTTGTAGAGCGAAAGAAGAAATGGGAGTTCTATAAGGAGAGAAAGCTTGATTCAGATATCAAATTACGCTTTTGATCGAGCAATGAATTTCTTCTTGTTTGGCCTTCCAAGTGCATTGTTGTAATACCAGACAAGCTTCACCTGCAAGTATAAATGCCTAACATGAATTACGATTTGAGAAAAATATTCAAACATAGATATGCTTTCGTGCCATAAGATTTAAAAGGTCCAATTAGAATTTTTCAGCTTTTGTATTATACTTTCGTTTGAGAGACCAGCCAACTAAGAAACGCTTCAACAAATAATCAATTTATTTTCCAGACATGCATAATAAATATTCTAAGTTGATTCAGATACTAGGTAACCAATCTCTTGTTCCATAACATGCAAGGAAGAGATTCCATGAATTCACAATCTTAGAACCAACCTCGGACTACTTGCTACATGTTCTGGTCTATTATGAAATATAGACACAGTTGAATCTAATAAGTACTTCCAATAAATGAAAGTTGAACAGTAAATAAGAGAATTTTTATTAAGAGCCAAGATGATTCTGATAAATGGAAGAGAAAAGAGGATATATGAAGTGGAATTTGTTCCAAAAGGTTCTTAGTGGAAAGCAGACCTGTGTGTCATTTGCTTCTGAACCACTATTCGTGAAGAAAGCTTTTGACATCTTGGCAGCTGTAAACATTTCTATGAGTTCTTTTGCAAGATCCTACACATTACCAACAAAAGTCAGAGAGACAGCAACTACAAGTTCAACCAATGGTATAGAACATTGAGAGAAGATTTATCATACCAGAGATGGTTTTGTCGTACGGTTCCAAAAGGAATGGTAAAATGGCAAGGTATTTAATTGTCTAGTAGCAGCTTCAACAAGACGAGGTTCATTTCCCCCTGTAACATGACAAGAACATTGAATCTTGTTAAAGTTAATGACATAAGGCTAACTTAAAGGAAATCCAAGCTATCCAACACTAACTCAGTGGAGTTTCTCTAGTTCCTGATAAGTTTATTATTCTAGAGAAAATAACTTCAGCTATGGAAATATACCTAAATTTTCAAGCAATATTTTCGTCCATACGAAATGCTAAGTTATAATGTATCAATGTGCAACATTTATTGAAACAAGGACCCTACAGCATACTGTAGGCAATGTAACAAAAGGATTCTACTGGAACCACTTTTTTGCTTTCTAGTTCTTTTTTGGTTGAAATAGGGAGTGGTGTAGAGGGAAGGGTTGCTGCCATCAACAGACATGACTATGGAATTCTAAATGTCTGCAAAGACCCAAATGAAATGCATTAGCATGTCAAATATCATTTTGCGGAAATGCTGATTTAGATACTTTTATTAATATAGCCGGTTTCTTCATTGAAAATCCCTGTACAGTGTTTTTTGAAACAACTATATGCAAATATGGGCAGATTCAGTAAAATCCTTGCAACCAGGGATTACATTCACATGAGTTTACTGCATAAAAACAAGACAAAGAAACATTTCTAAACTGTAATTGGAATTCCACTTAAAATTGGGGGAGGGGGAATCAGAGGGAGAGAACTAGGTGTTCCTGAATATTGCAGCACCTATATTCTAAGATCCACATTCAATTACTGGTCAATAATCTGGAAGATAAATTGATGCATTTCCTAGTTAAAATTACAAAAACACTGACTCTGAGCTAAAGGGGAAAAGGAGTCAGAACTGCAATTCAATTGATGATATTAGGACTAGGAGGTAGCAATTTGAGAAAAGCAGAAGGCTACATAAAAAGAGGAATTTTTTATACACATAGCTGTGACAATGAGTCTCCCTACTGAAACTAAAATATTTTCAGTGTTCAAAGGTAACAGATATTCATGGTTCTGAACCATCCAGCAGCTCCGGTTGTTCATTGATACCAGATTCTCATGATCTTTCCACACCAAGAGAAATGAGTGAACAAAGTTTTCCAGGAAATTATTCTTAAATTTACTGCTTCACAAAAATCAGTTGGAAAAACAATCACAGAGTTTAGCAGGCAATTGGACTGTACCCAAAGCTGTGCACCATAGACCAGCAAGAGAATCAAGATACTTTCTTCCCTTTACATCATAGACATAGGAACCCTGTAACAAAGAGCAATAATTAACTGGACTGGTTACAAATGAGCATGATACTAGGAACGCATATCTAGCTAAGACCTGTACCTCTGATTTCTCTATCACTAGAGGATTCATATCGGTAGTCTGCCAACCAGCAGTGAAGGGTGCCAACATTTCATGCCCCTTGAATCTATAAAATTCAATAACTTTAATTACAAAATGAAAAATCTTGTTCTACTGAAAGAAAAATAAATAAGGTGAATGGATTTGCAAGAAAAAAATTAAAAAATTTGACCCATCTATCATATGATAATAAGCATTCAGACATTGGAAATTTTAATTGTTAGTACATCAAAGAAGTAAGAGTCAAAGTAAAGAAACATATTTCACCCTTTATCATCAGCCGTTGAAACATCTTTCTCTGCAGATGCCTCTGTACCATACAATCTCTGAAGGGTCTGTCCCTCCAAACTGCTAACTAACGGAACATACTTTGCGCGAGAAGTGAACTGTGAAATTGAAAAGCATTCCTGTCAAACTCGTAGTAACCCGAAAAGGACTTCTGTCAAACTTGGAATGAAGGGTTGAATTAACTAGATTTCAAGGATACCCATAAAAGTTCTGGTTGATGAAAAAAGAAATCATAGCATCAGATAAAGTTGGTTCGATCTAATCCCTTTTCTTTTTGAGGGACAAATTTGACGCTGAATGATGTCTTTCTCCTCTGACATATATATTGACTTGTGAAACTAATATTGCAGTACCTCTTGAAACCTCAGAATGGATGGGAAAGTCCTTAGAATAAAGGATTAGTCAAGTCAAAAGAGTAATCTTAGTAAAGGTTTTTCTTCTCTCTATAGCATAGAATCAGCTCCTCAAAACTCCTTGGAACAGAAGAATTGAATAAGAAAAGCAACCACATTCTACTTAAGATACCTGAATGATACCAACTTTTGCTTAATAAGATAATAACTCATATTAATTTGTCTAGCCAAACGACCCCAGAATTAAAAAGCATGCATCTTGACACTCATCACTCAAGATTCTTCTGTAACCCATAATCATTAAATTATGCTAAACCCAGTTAGAAAACCCATTCAAGCTCCAATTTTTCAGAACCCAAATGGAAAACACGCAGATGATACATATATCACAAACCAAAAACATATCCCGATAAGAACTGGAAGAGCACACGACCCTTTTCGTTTCAGAGTGCAAAATCATAACAACTTTTGTTGATCCAAAATTGAATAAGTGTGAATATTAAATACAAAGCACCATAGGCATATATAAATGCATAGCAATCTATGAACCTGTGCAGTTCTGAGAGTAGATCCAAGAAGACGATTCATCATATTAGCCATTGCTTTTCTTCCCCTCCTCTTGCAAAGGCACTGAAGAATCGAAGAGGAAACGGTAGAATCGGTGAAGAATGTTTTTTCAAGCAAAGCATGCAATGGATACTGAGAAGTGATGAAGATGGAAGCTGAAGCAAGAAGATTGGAGTTGAAAGAAGAGAGAGAAGATTATTAGACGACTCCATTAAAAACCTGCATTGTATACGATATTAATCATTACCATTTTTTTTTTTACTGTCCAAAGTTGTGATGGACTAATCTTTGAACGATCATCTGACTGAATGGTGTGAGAGTGTAGGTCCTTTTAGTCTTGCCTCTCTTTTTCTTCTGTGCTTCGCTGCGTCCGGCTGTCCATGTGGTCTGTCTCTTCTCTTCTCCGTGTAATTATTTATAAAAAAAACGATCATATGCATTAAAATTTTATTTTTGTTTAAAAAGTACATGCATTAGTTGGATTGAGTTTGTATTCAAATTTTCTTCAATTTCTTTCTCACTTTTTTTATTTTAAAATATAATTCTTTTTATACAAACAATTTATTTTTACGTTTTTCATTACAATTAACTCAAAAAAAAACTTAATCCAATATCACCATAATATATAATGCATAATTTATGACATTTTACAAGATGTATAATTATATATACTTTTTTATGACAAAATAATAATTTAGTGATAAAAATATCTATTTTCAGTAAAAAATTTTAAATTCAAAATATATTTTTCTTCCCTAATATATAAAAAAACTTAATACTTTCTCCTTTCACAATTAAATATATACATTTCTCTTTTAAAATGTTCACAATTAAATGTCCACTTATTTTAAAATAATTATATATTTTATTTAAATTTTTACTATTAATATCTTTAATTTTAAAAAGCGAACTCTATTATTTCTCAAGATTCAAGACTGAAATGTAAGATTTTTTCCTCTGATCTTTTTAGATCGCTATTTTTTCTCTCTATTCTCTAGAGAAATCTTTCAACTCTAACTATGAAAAATACTATTATGTATTTGTTTACTTTATTAATATTAGTATTAATATATTTTACTCATCCAAAATTTTTAAAGTGTGAGATAGTATCTATGTTATAGGTGTTCAATTATCGTGTAAATTTTTTTCTTGTATGTATCTAGTTATCTTAATTCTTTAACTCCTCTTGCTAGAGAAGAAGTTTGAGAATTGATTTAATTGTAATGTCTCCAATTATTTTAATATCAATAGATAATTTTTATTTAAAAATAAATTTCATTAACACATGGATCCAACACTAACTTTTTTAATTATCTTGATTTAAGAGATTTAAGTTTCATAACATGCAATTATTTTAATATCAATAGATAATTTTTATTTAAAAATAAATTTCATTAACACATGGATCCACCACTAACTTTTTTAATTATCTTGATTTAAGAGATTTAAGTTTCATAACATGCAATTATTTTAATATCAATAGATAATTTTTATTTAAAAATAAATTTCATTAACACATGGATCCACCACTAACTTTTTTAATTATCTTGATTTAAGAGATTTAAGTTTCATAACATGCAAATCTTACCACTAATAGTTTTAATTAATAAGCATATCATAAGACTAATGGTAAAATTGGTAAATTGAATAAGTCAAGTTCGGTAGATTATAAATCAAATTTTAATATTTTTTTTAAAAAATTACAATGGTTTGATCCATAATAAAAAAAATCCCTTATTATTCCAGTGGAGTAGTTTTTGAAATTTGAATTTTGATTGGTAATTTTGTTGTTTTCTTGAAGATATTATCGGTAATGGCTTTTTTTTTTTTTTTTGCCCCATACTAATCTCTTGGCCTAGCTGTCTAATCATCAAACAAATCAACTAATTGCTGAGATTTTGAGAAGAATTTTGGGAGAGCATTTGAAATTTGATTTTTTTTTCACTCTTAGTTTTAGTTTGAAAAGCTAAAAAGTTACTGAAGAATTATTGTAGAACTCATTTCAAAACTATTTTGCATCACTAATATGATTATAAATCTTACAGTATCGTCGCTTCTGAGGGTGTAAAAATAATACCGTATATATAAATAGATTTTCTCTAAACCTATTAATGTTCTGAGACTTAAATAGCAGCACAAATAGGGGTATTCAAACGGTTCTATTCGATTTTACCATTAAGTTTTCGATTTAATTTTCTTTTTTAAAATCGAATCTAACCAATTTTATATTAGAATCGAATTAAATCGAACCAAAAAATTTCGGTTTGATTCAATTCGATTGAAACTGAAATTTATAAAAAACTCATTTCAATAACGAGTTCTTATATATATATATATATATATATATATATATATATATATATATATATATATATATAATATAAGAACACATTATGATAATGCGTTATTGTATTATTTTTTAAAATTTTTAATATTTCGATTTAATTTTCGATTTGATCACAAAAATTGAAAATCAAACTGAAATTTTTACAAATTTTATAAACCAAACTGAAGCGAACCAAAATAAAAATTTTGATTCAGTTCGGTTCGATTTTTGCACACCCCTAAGCATAAATGTTACATTGCCTATAAAATTATCAAACTATGTTCTAGGATTAACTTTAAAAGTACTTTTTATTAGGTAAAATAATAAAATATTTTGAATTCAAACTATATTTCTCTCTCTTGATGTATCAATAAAAAGGAAAAAAAGACTTTCCATGTTTTATTTTATTTTTTATTTTTTTGAAAAAAGTATCAACCTGCCCTGTTTGATGTATAGCAAAATTTCACATGATAAAGATACTACGTCCATCCTATTTAAATTGACAGTATTTAACTGGATACAAAATTTTATGTAAAAATTTGAATTGTATTATAAAAGTAATATAATATAATAAAAAGTAAAAAATATATAGACCAGTGGGTACTTTATGTTAAATATAAATATATAAAAGTAATATATAGTGGGGTTAATTAATTGATTGATAGTATAAAATCTGTTATAAATTTTTTTTTATGAAAAGTATCAATTATATTGGAACGTCTCAATATAATAATAATGTCAAATATAACAGTTATTGGAGTTTGGAAATATTGGTCCATTAGGTTATAATTGGTGTATCTTTAGGTGCATCTCAAAGTCCAAAAGCAATAAAACCTCTTGTTATTGCATTGACTTTCCTTTAGCTCTTTCAAGGAATGGGTCTACGGGGCTGCATTTCTCATGTAATCAATTCGATAGGATTCACGCAACGTGAATAATAAGGATTTGGATTCATCAAAGAAAAAAAAAAAAAGAGAGAGAGAGAGATGATGCAATGAAGATATTCCTAATGTGCTGTATGAGATTGATTAAAAATATTTATTTTTAGTAAAAATTTCTAAATTCAAAATATATTTTTCTTCTCTAATATATAAAAACAAAACTTAATACTTTCTCCGTTCACAATTAAATATATACATTTCTCTTTTAAAATATTCATAATTAAATATTTATTTTTTAAAATAATTATATATTTTATTTAAATTTTTACTATTAAATTTTTTAATTTTAAAAAGTAAGATCTATTATTTTCTCAAGATTCAAAACTAAAAGGTGAAGTTTTTCATTTGATCTCTTTAGATCGAGATTTTTTCTCTCTATTTTCTAAAAAAATCTTTCAACTCATACTAGAAAAAGTACTATTATGTATTTATTTATTTTATTTGTATTAGCATTAATATATTTTATCTACCTAAAATTTTTAAAATATAAGATATTACCTGTTACAATAATTGTTTAACTATCGTGTAACTTTTTATTTTCTTGTATGTATTTAGTTATCCTAATTTTTTAACTTCTTTTACTAAAAAAAGAGTTTGAAAATTAATTTAATTGTAATGACTCCGACGAGGCTGCATTTCTCATGTAATCAATTCGATAGGATTGACGCAACGTGAATAATAAGGATTTGGATTCATAAAAAAGAAAAAAAGAAAAAAAAAGAAAGAGATGATGCAATGGAGATATTCCTAATGTGCTGTATGAGATTGATTAAAATATAGTTTACACATTTTTTTAGGAGAGTTTATGCATTTAAACAAATAACAAACTTCTTTTGAAGGGAAAGTCATTGACAAGTTAATATTTGTATCAAAGCTGTGAAAACTTCCTTTACTTCCATTCTCGATAAGAAATATCCATTCTCATGTATTATTTTATCCGTTTTAAAATATAATATTTTTTAAATATTTTTTCGCTCCTCAATTATTTGACATTTTATAAATTTTAAATATCATTTTCTTAAAATTACATTCATAATAAATTTAATTCTCTTATTTTTTATTATATTAGTAAAATTAGTAAAAAATATAATAAGAAACATACTTTTTATTTTCTCCTTCTTTAATTTATACAAAAAAAATTAAAGGAAGTTATATTTTAAAATAGACAGAGTAGTAAATATGGTGTAAAATTTTTACCGATTGTTGGATTAATAGTTTTATATTTAATGTAATTGTGGAGACTATCACAAAAATTTCACACCAAATTTTCTTTCTTTTGATCCTGAAAAAAATTTTAAGAAATCCAAACATGCTAGTAAAAGATTGGAATTCTTTTCGCTTTAGTACGAATAATTTTATCAGACTTTTTTTTATAGAAATACTAATCAAATATTAATTGTTAATACTCTTTTAAATTATAGTAATGCTTACGAGCTAAATATATCAATTCTTAAAATTGCCGGGCATTTACTTGACCACTGAAAGAGCTATTCTTTGCCTAATGATACCATTTAGAGTAAACGGGAAGAGAGGAATACATCACAAATTCTCGGATTTATCCAAAAAGTTGGGGAAAGGTTAACCGTCTTTTAGTTGGAGGGTTAAACCTTAATTTTGAAAAAGTCTAAGGGTCACCAGACTTAAAAAAAACAAAAAACTTATTGTGGTCCACGTAGGAAGGACCTGAACCAAATCGCTTGTTGTTTTGTGTGTTTCACTGTATTATTGACAATGCCGGCGCAGATTCCACATGGGCGGCTCCGTTTTTTTCTGGTCCGATTATGATAATTATATAATTATATATTCATTCATTCTTTTCTTTTTTATATAATTATTCTTTTTTCCTTTTCTTTATTTTTTATGAAAATATTTTAATTTGAATAATTATTTAATATATCTAAATTTTTAATCATTAAATCAAAATTTAACAGTTTAGAATCTATTTAACACATATTAAAAAAATATTGTCTCTATTATAGCCTTTGAAAGATGAAGGGAGAGAGATAGAGTTTTAATAGATACAGTTTTACGAAAATTAATTTTTCAAAAACAGCTCTTTAAATCAATGTCTTTATTAAATATATTATAAGAAAATAATATATATATATATATATATATATATAAAATTAATAAATTATTATCTTGATTAAATATTATTTTATATATTTAAATTTGAAAAAAAAATATTAAAAATCTGCATGTTTTATACTTCTTAGTGATAATTACAATATTATCCTGATCTTTGTCCAAATTATATAATAAATTTCCTTATTTAAAAAACTATAAGTGTAGCCTTCAAGCTATTTTAAAAATTATAAATTTACTCTTTGAATAAAAATCGTATAACACTTTAATCTTAACTTTAATTACCTATTGATTCTTTGATAAATCTCCTATAAATTAAGCTAAAAATTTCAAATTACCCTTCCAAAATTTATAAAAATTATAATATTCTCCATGTTATTCATTTATTTTCTAGATTAACAACGTCCTTTACCCAACCAAAATATAATAATAATAAAATCATTGTCCTTTATAAATTTTTTTATTTTATAAAAATATAATATGAACGGCATTTTTTAATTTTATAAAATACAATATAAATTATGCAAATATTTTATCAAACTAAAAATATATTATGAGAGATTAATATCTGTCATAATTTCGGAAAGATAATTTTGAACTTTTAAGTTAATTTTATAAGAGATTCATTATTTATTGATCTAAACATTAATATGTTATATAGTTGTGATTAAAAGAGTAAATTTATAATTTTCAAAATATCTTGAAAGGTAAATTTATTATTTTTAAACAAATAAAATTTATTATGCAATTTAGACAAACATTAAAGATATTATTGCATAACATGTTAAATGAGGACTTGACTTGATCATTATTTTTGAGGATATTAAGTTGCTACTTGATCATTATTGCAAACATTAAAGATATTATTGCATAAATGAGGATCTTGGGCGGCGTTTTACTATTTTTGAGTTTTCCCATACCTTTTTTTTCCACAAACTATTATAAGTTTCTTTCAAGGCATTTTTTTTTAAATTCAAGACTTAGAGGTGAAATTTTTCTCTAATCTTTTTAGATCGATGTATTTTCTCTAGTTTCTGTAGAGAAATCTTTCAACCCGAACTTAATCTAGACCCTCATTTAATTTTCTACTTCTCTCCAAAGTAATTTTTAAAATAGTTAATACGTCCATAGTGGTCCAGTTTTCTACTTTTCTCCGAAGTCATTTTTAATATCGTTAATACACCCATAATCTTTTAAACTGTTGCTTTTCAAAGAAAATGTTGGAGCTGATTTTTTTTACCTCTGTGGTTGAAAAATTATGACATGCATTTTGAAAAGTCTATTATTTATTTATTTATTTTATTAATACTAATTATAATATTAATATATTTTACCTACCTATAATTTTAAGGTGCAAATTATTACTTCTTACCGTAATTATTCAACTATCTTGTAACTTTTTGTATTAAGTTAATTTAATTCTTCAATTTCTCTCAAGAGGTTTGAAAATTATTTTGATTATAATAACTTCAATTAAACTTTCTCATTTAGGCAAAGAATAAAAATGAAAAAGACGATTTGACTCGATTGCCTTGGCCCTCGGGCATTGATGCCAGTAGGTCTGGCCCAAGTCCCGTAACTGAGCTATCTGATCTTATAGACACACGAATCCAACACAACAAATTGATTATTCATTTCCTACAGGCCACAACAAATTTGTGGTTTGAGCCACCTGATCCTTAACTGAAAAGATTTGCAGTTGATGAATCCACAAAGCCCCAGAATCAGACTGGGAATCGTAGCAACAGCACCACACACATGTGTAGATCTAGCAGCTTCTGTACATCCTGCTAAAAGCCCAGCATCAAGTTCAGCTACCGAGCCAACATTCTTCTATTAGGAGGACCACACCATCATTCAGTAGCCCTCAGAGGTCCATGAAAACTAAAAAAGCTAAACACTACATAAAATCGGGCATTAAACGTCCAAACCACCAGTATCTGGCTTTCAACCCTTCAGATATTGCCCTCACATTCAAAGTTATTAAACACAAAGTAAAGGTAAGTAAACAGTCAGTGCAGCAAGTGACATATCAAATTCATATGAGTTCGAAACTAGAGGGAATTTTCAGGTGGATATGGCATTATATCATCGTTATTAATCACTACTTCAAAATTGATATAACTTAGCCATGTCCCCTCTTGGAAAGGTGTAGAACAAAACCATGGGCCACATGCCTAGAGCACCACAAAATCTAAATGCATTAATCTCAATTGGCACAGGCCTACCATTCTTTACACATGTGGTGATTTGCTTAGACTGTTTGCAAATTGTGCATTCCATCGAGCTGCCTGCATGCAAGTCTCATGGAAATGCAAAAAGGAATGAGAAAATGACAATGTACACTGATAGAAGGCAAGATTACTTTCTGTTTTAAGCCAATCAAACTCATAGATACACTGCAAGTGGTTTTGGGTCGAAGGATAGCTAGGATAGTCTCATCTATATTCATCTACTGCCGAAAATGTGTTAAATAAGAGGTCCCTCAAAGAAGAAACCACTGGAACCTTACCATTAGTTGTACGATTGATTGCCTTGGACTGCAAGGTTCCTGGGCAAACTTCAACAGCTACCTCTAGAGGTTTCTTCCACTTCTTTAGCACCCATTCTTCAAACTTGGATATGCTGAGCAAGGTGTAAGTATTGTCAATTCATCAGAAGTTCATTGACAATCTACTTTAGGCCCGATCCAGATGGAGGATTGCGGTCAAAATTTCCAGGAACAAAAACTGGAAGCTGGTTTGAGACACCATCCCTCTTAAACCTAGAATCCTTTGGCATAGCCAGCCTGTCTTGCCCGTCTCTTCCCCCGAAGCCTCCCTCATTTTTTAGACTATCCCTCATTGGAACACTGATAAGTGGCCCACCAAAAAAGATAGACTCCCCAGCAAAAAGTAGCTTATCTGACTGCTGAGACGTTGTAGGTTTTGCAGCTGGTTGTGAAGGTTGTTGTGGTAAAGTAGGCCTCATTTCGTTGTTAGCTAATCTCACATTTGGGTTTGGAACTCCTGGCAGAGATGGTTTATTACGAACTTCTGAAGCAGACACTGGGACAGACACGTACCTACCAGCTTCTTGGTCCCAAACAACAGATGTCCTCTTAACATCCCTGAGCAGGGAAGTTGATGGTGCAGTAGCAGAAAACAATAATGGATCTACAACATTAGCCTTTTGCACAATCTTTCCATCAAAACCTGAGGGTGCTTGAGGCATGGGATTATTGCTACTTGGGGCAAGGCCTCTAGGAGCTAGAGGCCGCTCAGGGACAATACCAGCTGTAGAACTAGCTGCATTAAACTGCCCTACACCATGAGCCTGTGGAAGAGGACTTAGTGTGACTGCTTCATGGACATGGCTTGGACTACTGAAGGTACTTGCAGTTTGAGTGCCTGTTTCATACTCATCCCTGCTACCCTGACTTGGAGCAAATGAGTTTCTCAGAGGAGAGAGTCTTAATTCAGTTCTGATATCTTTATTCCCCCCAGTGTCTGTGCTCATGCTGCTTCTGATACTCATATTCCCACTTGAGCTCAACTCTGAATCCGGCAAGCGATGGTTATCTACAGGACGCAATACAGATGAAGATGCCCTAGCTTTTGCTGCTGCTCTCATGGCCTCGTTAGAATCTAGTTTTGCAAGTTTCCATGCACTAATCCGAACCGATTTCTTGGGTGCCTTGTTTCCCTTTTCTTCAAATGCAGCCGCATCTGGATCAACTGTAGATGGGACCATTCCAGGTTCCAACTGAGGTGCAACTTCTTCCTGTATTTATGGTACAGATGCAAAAGTGATAAAAAAATTAGTAGTTCAACCACTGACAATAAATTAGAAACTCAAGTAGCTTAACTGATCAACTAGTAAAACATTGGCAACAGGAATTGCAATATCAAAAATACGCAGCACAAGAAACAGAAAAACAACAAAAATAAATTAAGAAACATGACATGGGATCAACTATTAAAAAGTTGCACCAGCAATTCTTCACAAAATTATTGGTTTTCTTGAATACAAAAGAAGAGAATTTGAGAAGGTATAGAGGAGGGTAGCAATTTTCTGAAGCTGAAAGCAGAACTAAGGCTATGAAAAGACCCCAACACAGTTTCCTCAGCTGCATCAGAAGTTCAAAACAAGATAATTATGAATTCAATTTAGTTGAACCACGAATTAGCGGCTGACAGGACTAGTTTTAAAACAGCAATTTCTGTAACCTAGTAATTTCAACTCCGGTTAAAGGCACCAGTTTCGTCATTATTTCAGTAAGCAAATTAACAGGAGAGAAGATGCTTATGTCCATGCCAATTGCGTAACTTTCTACTTGAAGTATCAGCCATGAGAAACATGAAGTTATACCTGATAATCAACAAACACCCTGGGAGGGGTGCACCAAGCGCCTTTGTATTGCAGGCCCAATGAACTTCCGCCGCTAAATCCGGTTGTAGCAGATCCTGTAGGAGAATTCAAAACATTGGGCAGTTCCTCATCTATGGATGCCCCAGCCGGTGCCTCACTCATGGTCCTCATTGCCACAACATACTCGTATGTTGTTATGCCCTATTGCAGCGGATCAACCAAAAAAATAAAGTACAAAACAAAAAGGAAGAGAGTAAAACCAGATATAGCTCCTCGATTTGAATCTCTGTAACTATTATCTTCCAAATGAAACATCCAAATAAATCAGCATCTTTTCCACATGTAGTGCAATAAAGTTTCAGATTCAGAAGAATAAAACAGAACATGCGAACAGAAGTCTTCACTGTCATGCTGAGCCTATCATTTTCCAGTCAAATTGAACAATTACTGGGAAGAAAAGGCCAACAGTCTCCAGCAACTAACCTTTCTTATCAGTATCATGTGGAAAAAGAAGAGTTCACCCAGGGGTACACAAGCAAGCATGGAAACTGCTGTACATACAGACTGCAGCAAACACAAACAAGTAGTCACAACCATTTGATTCAAGAGATCAAAGGAGGAAAGAATACTTTCTTTGAACTTAATTTGAGATAACATTACCACAACTGCAGCAAATGGGGCACGAGAAAAACCATTTCCAAGTCTATCAATTATCTCAGCCTCCATGTTCTTCTTATTAACAAAACAACGCACGAAAACAGCGATACCCACCACAGCTTCAATAACAAGCTGAGAGAGAGAGAGAGAGAGAGAGAGATAACTAAAATGTGAAATGGTTACGCAAAAAGAACCAAACAGAAACCTCCAAACTTACCCAAATGAGACTGAGAGCCATAAGCGATATAAAAGTTATGTAGTTCTTTCGCCCGACACAGTTATTGAGCCACTAAGAATCAAGATAAAGAATTTAGTTTCCTCAACAATGTAACTAATGTCAAATACAGGATTTCACAAGATATACAGGACAGACATCGGGTGAAGGCACTAGAAGAATGAAGAAAGATACCCGGCAATGATGATCAAACCCATCCACACATTTATCACAACTTCTGCAGTGTTTACTGAATTTACGAACCTGCAGCAAAATTGTTAAATTGAAGAGGTGCTCCATAGATAAAATAAACACCACACAGACATGGCAAAAGCGTTATTGAACAACGTAATAATGGTGTTTCAGGGACAAATATATCTCTGCATAAAGCAGTGTGCACACGGGCACATCAATTAAGGGATTCTCAGAAATATTTTCTTTGCACAAACAAATACAATAGGGAATTCTTAGAAATCTTATCCTTTTTCTTAATTAATAACTAGTTTAGAGGCATAAGTATATATAGCAACTACAGAGGCATTATTAGTATATATATGTGGAGTTCTGTAAACACAAAAGTTCAAAATATCCTGCTCCCACATTATTAGGCCACTAACATCCTGCCGATTTAACCATGCAAAAAAAATGAGATTTAGAGACAAAATTATCTATTTCAGTATCAGATAAGGCAGACAGTACACACTAATCCAAGAAGCTTTAGTATTGCTTGTATATTAGAAAATTGAATACCTAGCGATAAAGCAGAGAAGTCATACAACAGTACTGGAATCTGCTATGATATGCACTTGGAGTATCCTAAAAAACCTTTTACTAGTGGGGTGGTGCTAGTTACCACCATTTAGTTACTTGATCTAGCGAAAATCCAAGGAAGTTATCCAAGGGTGAAAAAGAAGGTCTGATGCAAGGTGGTAAATAGCTCTATTATTTAACTAATCAGCACATTTTCATGTGTTCTATACAAAAACAAAAAGAAAAAATGAGCATGTATTACATCTTAGTTTGTTCTATCATCTGTACCAGAATTTAAAGTGGAACAACAAGAGAATGCATATCCACAATTTTATATTAAATTCACAGACCAAAAAGCCATGGAATGAATATCAATGCAAGCGAACAAGGTGCTCCAGAATAGATGGAATGGCGGGAAAACATGGGTGCCAGTAAACTTGTTTTCCTCACATTTACCCCACAAATGGGCTAATGCTGGTGAATCATTTTCCTAGATCTTCTTCATCTCCTTTACTTAATTTATAATATTTAGAAAAATTAGAACAACTGAAAATAGCGCCACGCAGTTGCAGGGGAAAAAAGCCAGTTAATAGAATATAATGAAGCTCCTCCTTCTGAATATAGCAAATGTGTGAAAGTTCAGGACCGAAATGCTGTTTGAAACACAACACTGCAGCTCCTAAAAGTATATATTACTTTTGGAAACAAACAACCACTATATTAAATTACTACCTCAGTGTTGCATAATGTGCAGAACAAAGCATCTTCACCCGTGCCTTCCTGTTCAGCTGTGCTCTCCTGTTTGCGGCAATCTTCATGGACACACACTGCACAGAATATTTTTCCAGGATTCCAACAAGATGACTTCGTATTTGGAGACGTCACTTCCATGTTAGTTCTCAAAGCTTCAAAAGAAGGTTTGTTATTGGAGTTAGCTACTGAGATGGAGGTGGATGACAGAGAAGAACGTCCTCCAATACTAAGTTCATCAAATTTTTGAGGTAGATCATCTTCAGATAACCCATGCATTCTAGCAGTCCCATTTCTTGGCCTAGAGTCAAAATTGGACATGATGCCAGGATCTGCAGGGTTTATTGCAGTACTCCGAACATAGAGAACAAAGACAAGGGCTGCCTGCAACAACACCCAAGAAATAATAAATCCAGAACTAACATTAGGCAGAGTAAAATGAGTCTGCTAATTCCACATATAGAACACTAGAATAAACAGCTTTAAATTATTCACAGATACTAGAAAGACATTCCATCTCTACTTAGAATGAGATTGAAAATCCACATTCAATAGTACAGAGACACATGCTACAGTATATCATCACTGTACTCAGCGAATTCACATTTACTTGACAAAAATACAAGAAAAAAAAGTAATACAAGAATGCTTAGATACTTAACTCAGCTTGCTTTCTTCCTTGAGGGTACCAGATAGAAATATAACTGTTCCTTTTTTGAAAAAAGACAAAAGTCACAAACCACTAACTAAATCATTCATTTGAGGAGCTTAGCAGTAGTTCTGTTACCCAAATAAGTATAAAACTTTTTAAATAACTGTTCTTTTAATAAAGACAAAAGCCACAAACCACTAACTAAATCTTTCATTTGAGAGGCTGAGCAGTAGTTCTGTTACCCAAATAAGTGTAAAACTTTTTAAAATAAGAAAGAATGATAATGGTATATAAAACATTATCTATGGAGATCTGTTCCACTATGGACTTACACATATCGTCCACAGCACGTAATACTTTGTACCTTATAGTAACAAAAAAATTCATAACCACAGTGATAATCATTCGATGTAGATGTTCTTGTCTGCATATAAACTAAATCAATGTTCACCAGGGAAAGGGAAAGATTGAACAATCTAACAATGCAAGGACAGCAAAAAGGCATCTATTTTAGTTTCTTCAAACTTGATGACTTAAATAATATAACCCCATTTGGCATTAGTTAGTCATTATGCTGCCCAAAAACGCAAGATCCAAGAGGGGTGATAGAGAAGAGAAGAGCAAAGCCGCTAAGTATGTTTGTCTGAACTTTGACTCTTGGAATGAATGTCATAAGGTTGTACGGTTAAGAAACATAAGCAAAACTATAATTGATGACAAGTTCAAGGACTGCCTACTAGTATAGTGCAGAGAAATATCCAAGAGTGACTAATTTTTCAAATCTTGTCCGCTTCAAAATTAGGCAGTTATCTTCTTTAAGACTAGACCACATCCAACTCACATGAACTTCACTAGGTTGCAGGGTTTAAGTCAAACTGAGCTAGGTCCAGCAACATATATGATTCAATTGGTAAAAACTCTCAAGTTCAGATTAGAATTCTCCAAGCTAGGCCAAGCAGGTTTAATGAATATATATAAATATAAGGATATCCAGATGAAATTCACATACCACAGGAGAATAGGCAGCAATGAGCGCATACTCCCAAGCATGACCTCCAAGGAAAGGAGCAAAGAAAGCATAAAAAGCAACCACTAACAAGCAAAATACAGTAATTGCAACAACCTGCCAAATTAAAGAGCAATATTCAATATTCTTTAGCAGCAAGCATACTTGCAAAGAAAGAATGCAGTAGCACGTAATAGTCGCATGAATTGAGAATAGTAAATGAGCAAATTCTAGCAAATTGAAAAATGAATAACTAGACTAAGCCTCTATAGTACACTTTGTAGCAGTGTACAAGACGACCATGTCGATAAATAAGGAGAAATGCAGAACTAGAGTTCAGAAAGTAAATTTCGCCAATCAGTAGATTCAATATATCAGTATATAGAATAGGGGTTAGTGGTATATTTATATTGTGCCAAGAGTTGGCATGTCAAGAAGGGACAAAATTATTTGCCACAGGATGAAAAATTAAAACCAAGTGCATTGTTTCCTCGCCCAATTTTAGTCCTCTTTCTTCCATTGTTTTTAATCTACAAGCATTTCAAAGCAAATAGTTTGCAAGGTGTTGGCTTATCCCGATTTTCTTTCTTGTTTCTTTTTTCAGACGAAATGTAAACAAGTAGATCTTCTTCATTTATGTCAATCACTTTGTGGCTAGAATTGTACTCCAGAAAATGTAGGTCACTCCATTTGGACAAAAATTTGGTCTATTAAAAAGTCAGCAAAATAGATCGTACTTCAATATTATGCATCTGAAAACAAGCAAGTAAATGTAAATAATGAATTATAAAAAAAAACCAGAATACTCAGATCATTTCACTAGGCTCCTCGTTGTCAAATTGGACAGAAGAATGTACCAAAATCAATAAAACACTTTTCATTTCATCATGCTAGGAAGTGGGAACAGGTAAAAGTCACAAGAAAACATAATCAAGTTTCAATGTCGGAGAAAGAAGAGGAAGCAGGAATTAGGTAATCCAAATTCCCAATAGAACACCTACATTACCAGTATAAATAACCACAATAGCCTAATTTACCTTAGAGAACAACAAGCCACTAAACTCACTAAATATAGTTATGAAATTCAGCAATCCATAAATGCTTGGTACTACGCAAGGAATAGCCAAAGATTTAGCCAATATTGTGAAAAGTGCAGTTTGCAAAATCCTTTATATCTAAAGCATGTTTACCTAGCTTACCAGCTTACATTTTCTAGTTTACTAAAAATGAAGAAGAGAAAAAAAGGAAGAAGAATTCCATGCAAAGGGCACAGTTAAAAATAGCTAAAGAACCTGTGATTTTTTCTCCTGGTTGAACCCCAACATATGAAATTTGTGGATCACTAAGGATATCAAAGCAAATGCAATAAACAATACAAGCAAAGTGCAGCTTCTTAAGTGCATTTGGTGCTTTAACTTCACCATACTGCATGATCCAAGTTACAACACATAAGGCCACTTTGGTCTTTTTTCTCCAATTAAGGAAAAAAGAATCTCATTCTGGTATTATATTAATGTCAATTCCAGTTTTAAGACTCATCCAGATCATTCATCATATGTTGAAGTTGGAACTACAGCTTCTGCCCTCCAGGACAAATCTTAAGCTTGACAATCTAGGGAAAACTTAGCCAGACTACTTCCGTTGTATTTTACATGCAGTTTCAATAATTTTTTCCACTCACTACGTAGTAATATCATCAGATCATTTTCTCATAGTTTTATAATCTTCTGCAAGTGTTGCAGCATCCAAAGGACTAATGCAAACACAAACAAGAAGCACCATGGAGTAGCAAATGTAAAGCCCATTCAAATGTTAGCTTCAGGTCAAGGCTACAAAGCAAATTCATAATGCATAAGGAATTAAAGGGCAGAGTGAAATTTGTATTGTGTTGGGTGAGATCAATTAGAATGTTCATTAATCAAATGAACCAATTCATGTAATCAAGAAAATTTCTACACTAACTGTCCAACAGAATCGAGGGTTGCAATCAGTCAAACGATCACATAAATCTAGCTACACACATTGATGAATAGACAACACAAATATTTGACGATCCTAGTTTCTCTTCAAAAGGCATGCAGCAATTGTAACGTCACTAAAAAGCCATCATCTAGAAATCCCACCTAAAAAGAGGATACTATGAAACCAAGTCAACCAGGCTTCAGACTCTCGTCATCAACGCTAATTCATTCTAATTTCTAATATCTTTGTTAGTAGCTACGTAATAACGAACCACATGTAATTTAAGATACAGAAAAGAAAAAAAATAAAGTAATAAGCAGCAACTTATATGGCACTACAAGAACAAATGAAGCAGAAAGAAGAAAGAAGAAATTGAGAAAGCATTGATATTTCATTCTGCAAACCTGAAAGGTATGCGCCGGCAATTCCCATCCATGTTTCCTCACCATCACTTCCACCTGCACTCTAAACCCCAGCAAAACTCTGGTTTGCCCCCTTCCAAACTCCCTCCAGCCGGACACAGCCCACGAACTGGAATTATGAGGGGCGCAGTTTTCCTTCTTTTCTAAGTAATTATTTGTTTTCAGCAGAAAAAACCCAGATAAGAGAAAGGTTCTGCCACAAAGAAAATGCAAGAACTAAAAATAAGACAAAGACTGAAATTGATTTCCAAATTGTAGACTGTGGTCGCTAAACTACTAGAAAGCCATCTCTTTACTTCAATTTTTTTTTGGAGTCAAACCATTTTTTTCAGAAAGAAAATGGGGAATGAGTGAGAAAGTTTTAGCAGTAACAAGGGGATACGGGGTGGTTTTTCGTTACAGAAAGAAAACAAAAAACAAAAAGACATAAGACGGCAAAGAGTATGAAAGTGTTGAAGACTTGACGGTGAGCTGTTGCTAATAGAAAAGGTGAGGAGAATGAATAGTGGTGGGGACCGGCGTGGGGTGCACTGTTGCTGACCGCAAGAAGAAAAGGAGAGATTTTTATACTTTCCTTCCCAACTCGTGCAAATTGGTCCCCCGAGATTACACTTAAATTTTTTTGAAAATTTAGTGTTTAATCAATCAATAATTTTATTTTAAGGCAATAAAAAAATCGAGAAATCCGAACCATTTGATAGATATGCACTTTTTACAAACCAATGAAAAATGGATTGTGTTGGCTTCTATTTTTTTAGGAATAAAAAGGAAATATTATTAATCAAAATATCTGTATAATAGCAATGAATACTTTACATTTTTTTATTACCCCAACAAGTTTTTTTTAGTAGCAAACAAAGATATTCTCATTTTGCTCCTTCCTACAAATCTAACTCTTTTTCTCTCATTTATATTCTCTCCCAATTCTCTCATTTGAAACATCAAATTTGATGTTTTTATTCAATAAATCTTAAGTACAAAGTTAGTAAATCGCCTCTTCTTTTTAAAAGTTTGATTTTTATGTTAATTTTTTAAATCCTAAAATTAATTTTTTTCTAAAACTTATAAATAAAAAATATAATTAAAAAATTCATAAAAAATAGATTTAGATGAAACTTTGCTAAGTCGTTTTGAAGCTTCACTGCGTCTTGATAAAAATCAAATTAGGGCTTGGTAAAACTTTACTAAAATTAATAAATTATATTACATTAAAATTAACTCGAAACTTATCAAATTTGGATCAAATAGAAGATACATCTTAAATTTCGTTTCAAAGCAAAATGAAAACAATAGAGAGTTTTTTTAGAGAAAAATATACAAGTTTATAATAATAAAAAAGTAAAATATATTTAATGCGTCTATATAAAACTCATTGTGTTCATCAAACTCTTACATTAAAAGATGCACAGATAGTTCATGCAAGTGGGAATTCTAATGCACGTGAAGGCCATGTATTCGAATTTTAGAGTGAAATGATTAAAAATATCATTTTTTGCACTTACTAACTGTCATATGTGTTACGTCTATACACAGTCTAATTACTTCATTGTGGAAAGGGAGGTAGGATTACCAAGTTTGAATAAAATTCGTATAAGGATTAAAGAAAGATCAAATTAAAGGTTGTGACGAATGTAATACAAAATAAACAATTTAGAGACTAATATTGTTAATTTCTCAAAAAAGTTAAAAGTGATGATTTTATCCTTACTAACTATTACATGTGCACAATTTAGCTATTCTCCCACATGGAAGGTGTGGATAGGACCACCAAATTTGGGGGAAAAATATATAAGGACTTAAAAAGATAAAATTAAGTATTTAAATATCGGTAAGACCAAATAAATAATTTCTAGACTAATATGGCCAACTGTTCTTTAAATATTGAGTAATATGCAATAAAAATCATTTACCTATTTTGTTTTTTTAAGGATATCTCGCAATTTTAATTAATCAAATTCTCATGTGCAACTCACGTGTGTTCGGTTTGACGAGTAAATTCGTCAACTCTAGTCATTGCCCCCCAAAACGGATGTATTGAGGTGCCCATGCATTCCATCGTTCCATCATTATTTTTTAAAAATATAATTGAATGCATTATAATTATGCGTTCTTTAATTTTAAAAAAAATTAAAATTTTCTGTTCTATTTTTGGTATGATAATAGAAATCGAAAACTAAACCAATTTTCTTAAAAATTTGACAATCCTTACCAACTTGATCTGAATTAATAGAAAATTGAACCGAATTCACAAATTCGGCTCGGATTTGTTCAAAGTTTTGGTTTCTACCGAATAATGAACACTCTTATTTATATATGTGCATAAAAATTGGAGAAGTATGATTTGTTCTTGGATACCGAAGAAGTTCAAAATGTTCTCATTGAGAAAGCTCACCAAAGGCTCCCGTCACTTGGGGAGAAAGAATTGCACATGACTTGCCCGAGGCTCCTAATTTAGGACCCAGATGGATTTTTACGTTCATACATGTTATGTGATTTTTCCGTGAAAAAAGCCTGCTTTATTCTTTTTCATTGATTTTGTAAATTATATCATTCGATTGTTTTGCGTTTCATTTTTCTTCCTGCCAAATATAGCATAATTGGTTAACTCTGAAGAATGATGCGAGGAATATTTTTGGGCTCACTAACAACTTATTAATTTGTTTATGTAAATCTTATCCCAATTGGGTTTCTAATTGAAGTTTTGTTTTTTTCTTTGCTTTTTCGTTTAGGGTGATTGAGATAGCGTTTATGCATAGAGCTCATTATAGATCTATTAATAAAGTTTTGAGCAACTTTTTGTATGTTAGAAGTATGCTTATCATTGTGATCCAACTTTGAAGTGTTTCTCTTTATCGAAATAATCTTTCGATGTTTTCGTTTAAGTTTTGCAGAAAGTACCTAATTTGTATTTTGGTAAATTGAATAGTTTTCGATGTTTGACATGTGCTACAGGAAGTTACTTATGATAGAGCAAGTAAGAGAAATACACGATTGGGCTTGGACAAGATTGCATAGGATTTTGCACTTAGGTGGAAGATGTCATTTCCCTTAGGTACTAATGCGAATTGACTATTATGTTGACATTCCTTTTTATTAGCATGTACGGTATCACTTTCACAATTATTGGATTGAAAACTTTTAATCCAATGATTGGGAGAAAGCTAAGGGTATTTTGGTGTCAAAATGATTTTTCAAATTCAGTCTAAACATATCTTGTCAATGATAAAAGAATTTGTCTTTTTCTTCTCTCATTTCTCTCTTTGTCTCTTTCATTCCGATCACTCTCTCATCTCTCTTTTTCCTCTCTTGAAGATGTACTCTCTCTCTCCTCTATCTTATCTCTTGAATCTCTATTAAAGATCTCATCTTTTATCTATATTCTCTTTTGAATCTTTATCAAATTACTCTTTTCTTGAATCTACATCAGATTATTTTTTTTTCTTGAATACTATCAGAGTGACTCTTTCTCTCTCTCCTCCTCCTCTCTCTTCTCTTCACTATTGTTCTTTTGCAATCAAGGCCATCATGATGAAAATAAAGAACGTTATGTGAAAGATCCATCAATCAATCTTCATAGATTTATCCATTACAGTTACAAGTATTGTAGATGAAATTCATAATATGAAGAGTGAGTTGTCGAAAAGAATAGTAGTTTGTTGAATCTTAATAGTGATAACAAAATATCTACTACTGTTGTACTAATTATTCCATATGTTATTTGTTTTGAAAATTTTATGTACTGATTATTTTATATGTTATGCATAATTATGAATAATTATTCACTCTATAATGAATAATTTTTACTCCTTAATGAATAATTATTCGCTCCTTATTAAATAATCGATCAATTTAATCTTAAATTAAAGAATAATTATTCTGTATAATGTTGAAATACAGACATGTCGCCACAACCTTGCAACCACGACTAGAATTCTCTTATCACTTCAGGCTTACAAAATTTCGTAAATAATTATTCACTCTTCAGTTAATAATTATTAGAGTGCATAATTATTCACTCTTTATTTAATAATTAATCAATTCAATCATAAGTTAACGAATAAAGAAATAATTACTCATTTCACGACTAATATTCTATAAGTGAATAATTATTTACTCTTTATTAAATAATTAATCAACGAATAAAGAAATAATTGTTCACTTCATGACTAGTATTCGACAAATTAATAACTATTCACTTCATGACTAGTGTTCGACAAGTGATGAATAATTATTCACTCCTTATTGAATAATTGATTAGTTCAATCCTAAGTCAAAGAAGAAAGAAATAATTATTCAAGTCACGACTAGCATGACAAGTGAATAATTATTTACTTAACGACTAATATTCGACAAATAAATAATTATTCGCTTCACGATGAGTATTCGACAAGTGGTGAATAATTATTCACTTTATCATAAGAAATTATTCAATTCACGATATGAATAATTATTCACTTCATGACGAGTATTCGCTAAGTGATGAATCAATACAACGCTTTCTTTACCTCTATAAGTAGACTATTAAATATTCAAATAAATCTTATTTTTGCTGAAGATTTGTACAATGTAGAAGCTACCAAACATCCCAATGAAAATTTATAATATCTAACTTCATTTTGACTATAAGTGAATATGAAAAAATGAGTTTTGATCTCAAAAGAAAACTCTAAGGTTTGTCAAAACTGCTAGATACAAAGTAATAATCTTGAGGAGAATGGATCATTTTATTCTTTAATATTTGAAAAGTTTCAGAGTAGTAGCAGAGAGAAATGGAAGACAGAAAGAAGAAAGAAAAAGAGAGATAATTTGGTGAGACTGGTTGAGATGTCAGACTAGTGATGACTTTTTTAAATTTTCAAATATCTCACAAAGTTTGACTACCTAAAATATCCTTCATGCTCCTCAACCATCAAATAAAAAAGATGCCCATCTAAAAATGAAAAATTGTCTGCATGTGCTAAAAAAGGTGGTGTCAGCACCGTAGCCGGATCGGTACTAACGTTATACCTAATGATTATTGTTAATATTTGTGTGTGAAATATTTTTATCCATGGAACAAAAATATAATGAAAGCAAAAGAATCATCCTCCCAATCTTCAATCTTCTCAAGGTAATTTCTAGCTTTGATAGTTTGTATTATTGTGGTTTTGTTTTAAATTGAATTTATTTAACACAATTACAGGAAGGTTTGGCCCCAATAAATTAGATAGTTGAAACTTAAATGCTTTGTGCAACTCCTGGTAGTGCTATAGGTGTCAAGACTGTGATATCTTTTTATAATTCTTTTTATTCTTTTCTCTTTTCTAAAGCTTACTTTTGTTGTGTAATCATTTCTAGTTCATCTCTTTGTTTGGAATGGCATATAGATGCAAAATAAGCAAGATAAAATTATGGTGAAGTTTTTTTCTTTTTGAAAGTGATAAAAAAACAATATAATTTCTAAAAATATTGAAAAATATGTATTTAAAAATAAGCAAGATAAAAGTTATATTCTTTGCCTGCAAGTAAAATCTTTGTCCTGGAGCTAGCATTGTCAAAGGGGCTGGTTGGCTCTCTGGTAAGAAAACATAAACAGTTGTCAAAAAGTGTTAATCTGGCTCTCTAATTGTACTATACCGGCTGCTACTAGAGTGTATTTTTCTTTGTCAAGTACATGGAGTTGATGTTTTCTTTTTCATTTTTCTTCTATTTTTAATTTTTATTTTCGCATTCTTTTTCCTCTCAAATAACATCAACTTTCTTTGATAATCTCTTTTGTTTTCTTTTTTCTTCTAAAAAAGACTAGATTCAAAGAACGAGGGTCACATCTAACATAATATTAGTATCTTATATGACATCTCAAGATTCTTTTTTTCCTCTCTTATCAAAAGCTTTCATTCAGGTATTTTTTCCTTTTAAGAAAACAAAGAAAAAAAAAGGAGGAAATTCACATAGCAATTGTAACAAGAAGTTAAAACTTGAAGAGTCAAAATAAATAATAAAATGATAGTATGGAAGAGGAATCCTTATTTTCTTTTAAACATAATGGGAGCATAGTAAAAGAATTGAAAAATCATATTATAGAGTAATTTTACTTTAAATATATAAAAAAAAGTACGCGCCAAAAGTACGTACAACTTACAATATACATTTTCATTTCTTTTCTTTCTCTTCTTCTTAATTTACTCAAAGAAAAAACTAAAACTAACTAAAACTAAAATATTGTATTTTTTAAAAATATACAGTACATAATGCATGGAGTATAAATTTTTAATTAGATGGAATACATTATCCTAGGCCCAAACTGCAAAAAGAGAAAAAAAGGAAAATTTTTATTATACTGAGCGCTCTAGATTTTTGTTTCCTTCCAATCCTATCGGCCCCCACCTACTGCTATCAACTCTCTTTTTCGCCTTTCACAAATATGAAATGAGGGATACTGATTTGGCTAGATATGATCCATATAAAAATATCTCTTACAGTTAAAACACCAGCTAGCTCGCAATTCTTCTGCTCAATCTCTCAATCGATGCTAAATGAGGCAGTAACTTTCACACAAATAGAATTATACATCTGGTAGGATGATAATTATCTTTGGTCAGAAAACATTTGTTAAGAAGTCTCAATTTGGCTCTCTAATTGCACTATGCAATCTGATATTGGAGTGCATTTTTCTTTGTCAAGTGTATGGAGTTGATGTTTTCTTTTTTATTTTCCTTCTATTTTTAATTTTCATTTTCACATTCTTTTTCCTCTCAAATAACGTAAACTTCCTTTGATAATCTCTTTTGTTTTTTTCTTCTGAAAAAGATTAGATTCAAGAAACGGGGCCACATTTTATATAATACTATTACCTCATATGACATCTCAAGGTGCTTCCCCCACCCCCTGCCCTTACCAAAAGCTTTCATTCATGTATTTTTCCTTTTAAGCAAAAATAATTAGTTTTAAAATTTAAAGAAGTTTAAAACTTGAAGAGTTAAAATAAAGACCATGTTAATTCTTGCATAGGCTTTGCGCATTTACAGTTGTGATGAAGACGTCTATCTATAATGAAAATAAAAGGCTTTTGCCAATACTACTTTTGTTCTTAAAATAAATTAACGTAAGAGTGTTTACACCTTCATAAATGTGTAAAAATTTATCGACACATTCAATTAGGTAACGTTGTATTAACACGAAATGTTACGTAATTTGTTATTTTTATAATTGCTTAAATATATAACTATTAAAAAATATTTTTATCTAATTTTGCAGATGATAATATCTTTATTAAGATATTAGAAGAGTTATTGAATAATTACCTCAACATTTTATCAACTTTGAATTGCTTGATTATATGTTACATTTTATGCATATTCGACCATCTAATTATTTATTTTATATTTTATTATTCATTATAAAAATAACTCGTGCAATAATTTTGTCCAAATGTGTCCCCGTGCATAGTATAAGTTTTTTTGCTAGTATAAAAATATTTCTTAAAATGTGTAAAAAGTTCAATAAATTACAATAAACAAAAAACAAAATCCAAGGGGGTAAGAGTCCTCAAGGGTGGGGGAGACACAGATGCGCTCATAAACAGGCTCTAAGGAGGCATACCGGAACCGCTCTCTTAAACACACAGCATGGTTGAACTTTGCGAGTAAAACCTAAAAAGTTGTAATTTGGTTATAGTGCAAACAACACTTTGGTTTTTACTACGTGTTAAATATATTTTTAATCGTCAAATTTTAACTTAATGATTATAAACTCATATGTAATGAATAATTATTTTAATTTAAATAATTATTTATTACATAATTCAATAATTATTATAAATAATTATTTTGTGATAAATAATCATTCAAGAATTACTACGTGAATTTTTAATCGTTTGATCAAAATATGATCAAAAAAATATATCACCACCGAAGCCAATGCAGCAAAAGGGAGAGAATGACCGTAAATGAATTGAACATGTTTCTTCAAAAAGAGGAATTCTCTGCAGTGCAAGTTGTAGATGGGAAAGGTACAACTTCAGGGTGGAACAACCATTCAGTAAACATCAATGGAAATGATCATCAGCGAGTGGCATATTGATTCTGTTTGTCAAGCCTGTGATGCACCAAAAACAACCTCCAACAAGAAACTCATTTATGGTATTGTCATTTTGTTCAGATTTTCAAAGTCTTATGTAATGGTGTTGAAACATATACACAAGTGCAGTTAGATCTACTTTTAGTTTTAGCTTGAATATTTTTATTTTAAATTTTATAAAAATAAATTATTTGTAAAAAATTTAATGAAAAAAGGATGGAAGCCAGATACAAAAGTGACTTTTTCATTCATGGAAAAAGGATGCTATCTCTACCCCACACAGACCACTTGACCAAGATTTCCTATTTAAAAATTTAATGTAAAATTTTATTGAGTTTTACATTTTTTTGAGAATCCAATTTAAATACGTGGTAAAATATTGTAACTGATTGAATGCATCTTGTTACATTTTTTACTTAAAAGAAAAATTGAGTTTGGCCCTCACTTCTTTTCTTACATGTAATTAATATTTTGAAAAATTACAATAGTATTCTTGGAATTTGTTCAAACTACATAATAAACTTTCTTATTTGAAAAATTATATATTTATTATTCAAGCTGTTCTGAAATTACAAATTTATCGTTTAAATAACAAATCATATAACAATATAATCTTTACAATTAATAAATTAATGATTTATTGATGAATCTCTAGTAAAATTGATCTAAAATTTAAATTTACTTTTACGAAACTTATTTATCCTTTATAATATAATTTTATTTTGTTAAAATATTTTCGTACTTTATATTATTTCTTCATAAAATTAAAGAATATTATTCTTGTAATACTTTCACAAAATAAAAATTAAATAAAGTATGATGATATCTTAATAAAAGAGTACATAGTTTGGAGAATATAATAACTTTCATATATCTTGGAAGGGTAATTTTAAAATTTTAAGTTAACTCATTAGAGATTTCATTAGTTAATTATTAGTTAATTAAAGTCGGGATTAAAATATTATATGATTTGCTTATTTAAAGTATAAATTTGTAATTTTGAAAATAGTTTGAAGGGTAAATTTGAAAATTTTCAAACGAGAAAGTTTACTACGTAGTTTAGACAAACGTACTATTATAATTTTTTCTTAACTTTTTGCCCAGAATAAAAATTTTGGTAGTGAAAACCAATGCGGATGCAGTCAGAGTCTCTGCTTTTAATTCATTTCAGAATCTCAATAAATTGCAAGCCAATAAATAAACAATAAACAAAATCCAGGCAGGTAAGAGGCCTATAGGCCGAGGGAGAAAAATACAATCGTAAAAGGGCCCGAAGAGGAATAGTGGAATCAATCTCTTAAGCACAAAAGTTGATCACAACCGAAGCCAATGTAGCAAGAAAGAGAATGGCAGTCCCCAGATGAAATGGCTTTTCCAGGTTTCCAGCAGATGTGTTCCCGTTGGTTGATGGGACAGTCTTTGATCCTCCTGCTCCTGAATAAACATCGGAATCAAATAGTTAACATAAACCATTACATTCTTTACCTGGAATTTAATATGAACTGCAAGATTAAGCTTAAACTAGGCAAAGCCTTCTGCGCACCTGAGGGAATGGTACTTGGAGTTTGTGTTGTGGTTGAACTGGGAGATTCATCAGTGCCGTCTGCTGGAGAACTGGGAGCACTTGCAGGGGTAGAAGCCGGGGAAGCTGCTGGGGTAGGTGCCGGCGGGGTACTTGCTGGTCCATTAGCAACAGCTGTGAGATTTTACATAAAGTAAAAGATCGTCAGCACCCCGTATTGATTGCAATGAAATGAAACAGTAACAATTAAAGGGTACCATTGCACTGGCTAATTGGAGGAGTTCGGACATTGCAGGCGCCTGGAAGCCTAAGAGCAAGAGTTTGATTGATACTTATACCCATGGAAATGCCTGCCCCGTTCGTCAAAGAGCAAAGGCACTGGGGCGTTGAGTTAACGACGCTATCAAGCTGTGAGCAACAGGACTGTGATGGAGTCGATGCATTTCCTGTGACAAAATTTAGACATGGGGCCAAGCTCACAATTGCACTGTTGCACCCTGATTGAGCCTGCGCGCCGTGCCACAGCATGAGCGCAAGAATAAGACGGAAACACACCTCAATTCCTTTTGATGCCATAGATTAATGCTTGTGTTTCTGCTGGGAATGTCAAGAAAAGAGATCTTGTGATGGCTGCAATTGATAAGTTAATCAATTGGTGCTTGCTAGCCTTCGCAACATCGCAATGGATTTATACAGCATAACCCGACTAAGCAGACAGTAGAGGTTGGTACTTTGGTTGGCCAACCTTTCCTAAAGCAGAGGATCTTAGGTAGCTAAACTGGTTTTAATAATGAAGTTTGATCTTATTATAAAATTAAAAAGAAACAACTCAAAAGTAGAGACTTGATCTTATTTAGCAAATTGAATCTCAAAGTAATTAGAAAAAAATGGATTTGGTGAACTTATTAGTTCTACCTTACAACTGAATACGTACTGAACTCAGTTGTTTGATGTAGTAGGTAGTCCAACGGATCCTTTGGCAAGCAAGAGCAGGTTCCTCCTGCGCCTAGTAATTAAGCTTTCCTTTTAAATCTTTTCTAAACACAAGATGGAACTTTTTATTTTGTACAGGTTGAACTCTCTGGAACTTCTATGTATGCATAATATCATTGCCATAGCGAAAAATGTGATCAAGTGATAAAAACAAACAGAGAAAAACTAGAAGGGAAAATCAAAGCAACGAAACTTTGGGCGGTATGATTGTAGCCTGGGCGAGCAGGATGCACCTGTAAGCAGTAACTCAATATTTTCACTCCAAATGGAAGCCAGTGCGGCTCCGCAAGAGAAACTTTTTATCTTTTTTTTTTCTTAAAAGCGAAATGGTGCAAGATAATGAGATATGTTGTTTGATCCTTTTTTGGGGGATGGGGGAAGGGCGGCAGGGGAATAGAATAACTACTCAATGTATTTGGATTGCGTTTATTTCAAAATCTAATATAAATTTTTTATATTTAATATTATTTTTATCTCATAAATAATTTATTTTTATAAAAATTAAAATAAAAAATTTCAAATTTAAATTATATTCAATATCATCTTTAAATTATATTCCCCCCTTTGTCCAAAGATTTAAAAGAACAAAAATCCCAAAATTGATTAGTCGTTAGAACCAGCTATTGGTGACTGGTCGCAGCATTTTTCCGCCAAATACTCTTCGGATGAGCAGTCAATTTGGTCGAGCCAAGACCATGCAGCATTCGTTGACTGTTTCAGTAGTTTTTGTCTTGTTCATTCCCATAAACTCTTCTTATTACTTTATTATTATTATTATTATTATTATTATTATTATTATTATTTCCCCAACAGTTTTTTTCCTCATTGTCTTTTTCTATTGGTATTTTACGCCCAATCATGTCCATAAACTCTTCTTCTCACAAGTTATGTCACAAATATTTTTGACAACTCCCTCCTAAAGAGAAATTTAAGACAAAATTGAATAATCAAATTCAAAACTCTGAATAATATTTTTTTGAAATTATGTTAAATTACGTTTTAATATATTTTACATTAATATTATTAATCTATTCAATTATTTCCTAATAAATTTGTTACTTTAAATTGCAAGGTTCTTATGAAATTTTAAAGATGCTCTCTTTCTTTTAGCTTTGAAATATATTCTCCTTTCTATTCCTTCCATGGATTCAAGTTTGCAATTATTACCGCTTTTCACGTACTTCTTTGAAGTTTTTCAAGACAATAAATACCAAAATGGAACTGTCCTTGAAGTCAATAGAAATCTCAAGTTAACTACTCTTCAGATCGATCGGATTATGTATGGAAGGGAGGTTTTCGTATTATAGCAAAATTCCGATTGCAACCATTGTGCAGCAAGTCATAGTATTAGCGATCATTATCATTTGTTTTCAATGACTTTGTACCTAATGCATTGTGTAATAAAAAATTATATTTATATAATAAAATTCTCTCAAAAAAAGATTATACGAATAAATCAAAAGTATGTATCGCTCGGGCAATGAACCTAGTAATAATAAAGGCCGAGGTACAAGTGAAGCTCCTTCTGAATGTTTTAAGCCACAACAAATGGTAATCGGTGGATCACTGTCCCCAAAAGATTAACAAATAAACAAAGAAGAGAAGAAAAAAAAAAAAGCTATGGTTTTGCTCTTGAGTTGGAGAGTAGCATCAACGGGCTCGTGCTAATCATCATTCATCACCAAGATGTTGTCGAATCCTCAAAAAGAAGGTGCAGAAAGTGAGTACGATGCAATGAATAGAAGGAAACCTATGAACTGAAATGATACTTTGGCGGTAACTCTAGCAGAGGAATCGACCGTCGATGGAACTGTATTTGAACCTCTTCCTGCACTCATTAGTCAATTGCATAAATTTTGTCATTTTAATCTAAAAAAAGGAACCCCAAAAGATAAAATCCATCAGCCTTCCGTAAGTGCTTACCTGATGGAGTATCTGAGATAGATGGTGTCCCTGGAGTTTCAGGTGTTTCATTTGATGAATCTGCCGGAGAACCCACAGGAGAACTAGCTGTGGTACCTGATGGAGTTTGTCTCTCTGCAGCTGCATTTTGCATTCAAGATTCAATTGGTTTAACATTGCAAATCTACAACCTCTAATTTTAATCAGGATCAAGAAAGTTAGAATTTCATCTTACAGTTGCATCTGCTCACCGGAGGAGTCTGCACTTGACAATCATCGGGCAGTGCAAGGGCGCGAGTGTGGTTGATGGTAATGCCTACGGAGGATGCACCGCCATTCAGCAGTAAGCAAAGGCATCGTGGCTGTGATCTTACCACGCCTGCAAGCTGCGAGCAACATGAAGAGGATGGAGAAGAGGCATTCCCGGTGACATAATTCAGGCAAGGCGACAAGCTCATCAATTCACTAGTGCAGCCTGATTGAGCTAAAGCTCCACTCCAATGCATTGATATCAGAACTGTCATCAGATACGGCAGAGTCAATTTGGAAGCCATAGCAGGATCCGCAGGAAATGTCCCAGCTTAGAAGGAAAAGATACTTGCGGTGGAAGAAGGATATGCTAAGTTGGAAAGTTTGAGATTGAGTGAGGACTGAGAACGCCGTTAGAAATCAATATAAAGTTTCTTTCTGAAGTAAACAAACATAAAGTAGGTGCTTTGGTTGGCCAACTTTTAAAATGATCAGGGTTGTTTGATTGATTGAGAGAAACATAAAAATATTGCAGAGAAGATGCAGTTACTGGGTAGAAGTTGCTAGGGGTGGTGATCAGTTTAGTTTGGTGAAAATTTAGTTTCATTATTTGAAGAAAATTTAGTTTTTTACGTTCTTTTTCAAAATTAAATTAAATTTAAATTACCTTCAAATTAATTTTTTTTCAAATCGAAATATATAAAATTAAGAAATTTAAAATTTAAAATAATATTAATTATACTCTAATTTAGTTTAAATAATTAATCTTCAAATAGTATTTGTGAAAATATACAAATTTAAGTATTTTAAATTTTTAAATAATCTTAATTAAACTTTAATTTAGTTTGAGTTATTAGTCTTCAAATAGTGTTTGTGAAAAAATATAAAATTACATATTTTAAATTTTAAAATAATCTTAATTAAGATCTAACTTGAGTAGGGTTATTAACCTTTAATTATACTTAATTATTAGTTTGGAAAAAAATTCAATTTTTTCCAGTTTGGTTTGGCCAAATTGAAAACCAAACTGAATTTTAACTTGAAGATGAAAAATCAATTTTTCTCCAAATCAACATTTGAAAAAATCTAACCAAAAACCAAATTAAATTTCAGTTTGATTTTAAATTTTCTCCCAACACTCCTAGAAGTTGCTCATAAAATACAACTCTTGTTTGTTCCTCTGTTAGAGAACTCTACACAATCAGCCTTAATACCGCCTTGCTTTTTGTTTTTTTTTTTCACATCGAGAAAAAGATATGTTTTAAAAGGAGGACTTTCTGCCTGATAAGCGGTGCTCTTACCGCAGAGCTATTGCCTTGGCACTAATAATACGTCAACCTTGCTTCTCGAATTCAAATTATCAAGAAAATTATGTTGAAAATTCCCTTGTAAAACAGACCTAGATACTAATTGACCTATCAGAAAAAAAAAACGATATTTCCATTTAAAGTTTTGTACTTTTTGGTATTAAGGATCTCCTAATCTTTCTAAGGGAATTTTGAATACATTATGGACTGTTGAGTTTATTCATGAAATAATAATGCACTAATACGTTTCAGAGTAGCCGGCTAAAATCCCAGTTCTCTAACCAAGATACAAATTTGAGCCTAGTGCTGCCAATAAAATTACTGTTAAAATTCCCGAAGAAGTTAAAACAGCAGAGGGATGGACAAAGTCAAAACATTACAGTTGCCTCCCCGTCCGGCAGGACGAAGTTAGGTTCGGAACAATAGAGAAGGATGCTGATATTGAGGTCAAGACATATACGAAAAATTCCCCAAGCAGAGAAGGTTGGTTAAGGTGGTTGAGATTTCCATGCATAAATCAAATCTACCGCTACATTTTTCCCTCCAAATCGGTTTGAACCATTGATTTATACACCATCCACATCACTACATAATAATCCAACTTCTCCGTAATCCTATTCTGAAGAGCATCGGTAGCCAACCTCGCAATTTGCTCCAAAAATCTTATGGGAAACTCAAGGGTCAACAGACATGAGTTGTATGCAGTATGTGCTGCTTTACTTATCCTGATCTCATTTGATAGGGTAAATGGCCAAATTAGCACGTCGTGCACCACTTCAATGATCACCAGCTTCACTCCCTGCTTAAATTTCATCACCGGAAGCACTGCAAACGGGCAATCTTCTCCCTCTGCAGACTGCTGCGACTCAGTGAAGTCTCTCGTGACTGATAGTGTTGATTGTGCATGCCTCATAATAACTGGAAATGTTCCTTTATCCCTACCAATTAATCGAACCTTAGCAATTTCCCTTCCACAAGCATGTAATGGCGGCGTGCCCATTCGCTGCAAAGGTACTTTCTTCATCGTCTTCGATTCTAATTTTTCAAGAATTCATACATTCTACATTTTTCTCAGGTGAGAGACTTCCTAACTGAGTATTCTTGTACTTCGCAGCCTCAGGTGTTCCACTACCAGCCCCAGGTACTACTGAACTCACGGTTATGTGGTCTCATTAATTTCTTGTTAGTACTTGCAACGCGGTGTTGTGTTCTTCCAGTTATAACCGCAGAAAATGGTTGCCATTGAGGCCGGTGTGCTGAAACTGAATTCTGAACATTGTGGAATGAAATATTTAAGTTATGAAATTCTGAAATCTAAAGTTTAAAGATTGAATTTTAATGTTAAAGTCTGCAAACTGAATTAATTAATATGTACCGGTTATTTATCATTGGACTATGAAATATAGAAATTTTATAATTACTTTTTTGCCCAAAAAATAATGAACAGAGAATTTTTTGTTATACTTTAATAATTTTTAAAAATATTTATATTAATAAAAACAAAATTTTAAAAATTTTATTATCAACAATAACTTTGTAATACTTTTACAATAAAAATTTAAGTTTTGATAGCTTTGTAATTGCATAAATTTTTATCTTTATTGATAATAGTAATTAAAAATAAAAAATTCACAAATTTGATGAAATTTTAATAATTTTCTATTCTAAACTAAAAAATTATATTCGATTATGAATTTTTATTTTGAAATGTTTATTAGTAGTTTGTTTTATTGAAATTCAAAACATATAAAGAAGAATATAATGACTAAATAAGTAATTAATATATTCATATTTTATAATTAAGTTACTTTGTTTTCACTTAAAATTTATAATTGTAATTAATTATTCTTAAATAATTAAGTGAATAGTAAAATTTTCTATCAAATGTACTTAAAGAATTAAGCGCTAAATAGCATCAATTATCAGCTACACATAATTCAATATGTGCCTAATCAATTAAATTTTAAGTGCATAATAGGATGATCAAGCAAGTCCGAAGAGTGACAAATTCTAAAGCTTGCATTTTTGTCTGTGCTATCGTTAGTACTATACTACCGCTCTGCTCCATAATAATTGTCCTAATTTATTTTTTATTAATATTAATGTTTCGATAAATTTTATAAAGAAATCAAATAAAATGTTTAAAAAGATCCTAATTAAGGATGATAGAGAACTTACATGAAATTAAATAATGTGTCCCTTTAATTACTTTTTCTCTGTCGAAGTCAAATTGAATTTTTGGAAAAAGTAAAAAATTAATATAAGTTCATGTGTTTAGTTGGAGTTTTAGAAAGTTAATTAATTTGCAACAGACCAAATAAGAAATTATGAGAGTTATTGTGAAAAGGAATGAGCGAAAGATATGAAGGTTTGCTCCGCTAATCAGACAGTGCAAATGGTCAGGTCCTGTCTTATTTGGGCCAACCCAGGCTCCGGATGCCCATGTTCCAGCTGCCCATCCTCCAGCCGCCCATGCTCCACCCCATGCTCCGCGTATCAGTCCAAAAGGTGAACACGCAGAGACTTGATGCTTTGATTTGTTTCTCTTATTTTGGCCTAACACTTTATTCTATAAACAGCTTCCAAGGCATCATCAGCTCTGGCACCACCTCCGGTTGATGATTCCACTCCAGAAATAACACCAGCTCCTTCCCCACAGGCTTCTCATACATTACCTCGGGGAGCACATCCAGGCATCCGGCCGGTGCTTAACCCTGGATCGTCGGGCTCCGCTCCCTCTTACGATTCACTACCATCTCTTTTGCCAATGCTAATAGCGATAGCAGTTTTCCTGGCGCAGCTTTACTAGCGAGCAAAAGAATCGGTCGGGAAATCTACCCGTATCACTGAACATGAAATCATGTTTCGTTTTTTTTTTTTTTTTTGGTGGATTTCAATGTTTCTGTGAAGAGAAAGAGAAGGAAATTGTACTGTTCTTGTGATAAAAAAAGAGTGTCAAATTGAATCTCCTAAACGTTTCATGCAAATCGCCAACAAATGCCGTCTGTGTCAAATCAGTGGAACAACGGATGAAAAATGTAGTACATTTATGGCGAGTAAATTTCAGGTTGATTTGGCCCGTATAAAAATCTCTTTCCTTACGTAGAAATTACTGGATCTATGATGGCTTCATAATTTTAGGGTTTTCTAATGTTTCTGAGAGTAGAATCGACTGAATTTTTGAAGGAATAATTTCTATTATTGCTCATGGATGAAATAAGAAATAGATAAGTATCATTTCCTTGATCGAATTTCTTCTGATTGTACATAGCCTAACCAAAAATCATTTCCTCGGATGGAATGTATATAGCTGAAAAACAATCACTTCCGCTACGCTAATAGAGGAAGAGACTCAGCAAATACGTTGTTTTTGACAGTCAGGCGCTTTAAATGAGCATGCACATATAAGGCCGAGGTCCGGTTGATCAATACACTGTGCGCCGGCTGAATTTCCACAGAGTTTCCTACAGGGCACCAGGCACGACGTGTCTTCGCCGCTCGGGCAGGTAACATCGATCAGTACTTTGTAGCACGTAGCAGCCTCAGCCAAAGGCATCTCGGAAACCATCAAAGTAACTTCAAGAAAAATAACAGCCATATGAATTTCTTATCATAAGAAATAGGACCGGACTAGAAGTTCAATTTTGATGGGAAGAAAATTTATACTCTTCTATATAAAATAGTTTTATAAATATTAAAAGGAAATTTTAAAAATTAATATAGTTACATAAAGCAGGATTTTTTAAAATGTCGGCTAGGAGTGTTCAAAAATCAAACCGGACCGGATAATTGAATTGAAGTTTTCGAAGTTTTTAGTTAGGTTCGATTTTATATTTTTATGGTTTGATTTGGTTCGATTCTTAAAATTTATATATCTTTTTATTCAATTTTCAATATAGTTAAAAATCAAATGCACGCAAGCACAAGAAGGGCGGACTAAGTACCGGAGATGAGACCCAGGATGAGCAGGATGGGGTAAAGAGCTTGTGTGGACTTGGCCATTTTGGACGCCTGCTTTACTATTTGTGTGCTAGAGTAGTTGTTGCATTTTTCCTGTGCGTCTTGGCTTTTTATAGAAGTGGAAGAGTCACGTGCTAAAAAATCCCCTAATAAATTAAGAATAATTTATATGGAATGTCTTAAATTTTGGAACCTTCTATTATGATGGGGTTAATGTTTTAGTATATAGGGATGGCATTTGTGGACCAAAAACTCAACTTTCTAAAAATGTATAATCCATTAAGCACATGGTATAACATCATAATGCTTTTAGTCCCAGCCATAATTAAAATTTTCTAATATGACAGGAATTCCCTGAATTTCATGACCTTTCTAGGAAAGCTATGAATGACGTTGTCCTGCATTGACAACTTGGATGTCCACATAGTGCATAGTGCATAGTGCATGGTGCAGTATTGAATAATCTTTTATAAGTGGGACTAACAAGTCAATAAAATATGAAATTCTAACACCTGCTTATGGGTTGAAGATTGCATGAAAGAATAAAAAGATCTCTTTGCACGCTCGTATTTAGACTCGTTTTCTTTCGAGTTTTTTTATTTCAAAAATGAAAAAAAATGATTTGTCATCTTTTGAGATTTTTTTATTTGTGAAATTAAATACCATCCAATCTCAAAATCAAATTCAAAATTTAAATACATAACCCACATTTCCTCTCACGAATAATTTAATTTTTACGAAACTCAAGACAAAAATTTTCAAACCAAACTCTATCCATTCACACCATAAAAAAATTTATTTGTGATCTTTTGAGATTTTTTTATTTCAAAAATGAAAAAAAATTGATTTGTGAAAAAAGAAAGGTAAGATTTAGTGTGAAAAAATGTATAATTTTGCATTTTAATACCTAGGCAATTGTTCCAAGAAAAACTGTGTTTTGCTTTCACGTAAATCCTTACTAAACAGGATGGATTTTGTATTTGAAAAAGTAATATTCGCATTCTCTTCTTAACTTCTTTCACTTTTTTCTCTTTTTTTATATTTGAAAATATCTTAAAAAATTTTTAAAATTTCAGCTCAATACTTATCCAAAAAAATTAGCTATGGCCTATGGATATTCATAATTTTCGTTTATATTGAAAAGAAATAGGGAAAGGAACGGTAAGCAGCTAAAAAAAGTGTGAATTACACAATTCAACATTTAAAAAAATAATCAAAGTCTAAAAAAGTTGCTACAATATGAAACTCTTTTTGTATAGGCAATAAATATTAAGGGAAATACTTTTTGGATCAACTTGATCTAGATCAAGAGGGGTCATCCTACTTTTTTCTTGGGACGAGGTGAACAAACTAAATTGAAGCTAAAGCCTTCCGTAAACCAACCAGACAACAGTTAATCACCACAGTTGACTATTGACAAAAAGAGTTAATAATCTAAATTAATTATTGAACTAAATTAATGAAAAAATAGGATAGTTGATTGACTATGGAAAACTAATTTTTTTAAAAAATAAAAATACATTAAATAGTTCCCTCTAAAAAATTAAATGATTAACAATTTTTTTGAAGAGCTAGAAATAATGTAAAAGAATTCAAAATAATAGAGTAATTTGATTAATTATTTTTAAAAATTAAGACATAATATTCAGTCTAAAAAATAAAATAAGTTAAAATAATTAATTTCAATTTTGTCATAAATTTGTTTCCTCTTTTCCTATTATGGAATTGAAAAATATTTTCCATTATTATTTTGAAAATCCAAGAGATCATAGAATTCATCTGATTTTGGTTTTCTTCGACACAACTTTTTTTCGAATACAACTTCATCAATCTTTCAAACCTTTATTAGATTGTCAACATCAGTAGTCGACTTCATAAAATTGCAAAAGAAAAACTGTCGCAGATTGATCATTAAATTTCCAATCAATTTTTATAGATCATTTTAAAAATATGATTAATTTAATCATTGCAATTGATAAGGAATTCTAATCATGATTAAGATGTTATAGAACTTCATGACTGATTATAAAATAACAAAAGTAATATACATTAGTTTTCATAATAATTAGTTTATCTAATTATGTCTTAATTATTAGATTACTTTACCAATTTTATTGTTATATAATATTGGAGAGGATCATATAGTTGAGAAGGAAGAAAAGTAATTTATTTGGTTAATTTTATTGAGGGAGTGTTTAATAGTTGTATGTTGTTAATTTTATTGGGAAAATGTACTAAACCTTTAGTATTTTAGTAAAAAGATTAATACTAGTGTGTTATTAATTAGAAAAACTAATTTTATATTTTAAATAAAGAAATCTTCGATTTGATATTCTATTAGTATCATATACCAAAAATCTTTTATACGTTATACATGTAAACTATTATCATCTGATCAGTATTATGGTATTATTGATCTTAATAAATACTTTTCTATTTTTAAATTAAGAAGATAATTTTAAAGTTTATTCAATGCAATTTTCATAATTTTCTTTTTTATATTTTATGTATAAATCTTCATCTCTAATTTACACTTGTGATTATATTTATTTATAATCTTTCTTCTTTCAATTAGGATATACTTAATCCAACTTCAATGATGTTTATGACATCTGATGTTGCTTAGACTTAAATAGACTATTCTCTAATAATGTATAAATATTAAAACTTTTCTTTTTTCTTTTCTTCTCCTTCAATAAAATCTATTAACCAATCTTTCTTTTTAATATTTGTAACTCTTTTTAATAGTTATTTTTTGTATGAATTTTTATTTTTAATTCAAATTGTTGTACTATTTTTCGGATTACACTATTATTAATTTTCTTTTAACTTATTCTGTTTGCAAATTTTCAGTTATTTTATACTCACATTATTTTTTAAAATTTTAGATTACTAGGCGACTGTTTATTTTATGATTTGTTAGCCATATTTTTGTTAAAGAATTTTAGATAAAAAATTTTTGCCAAACTAAATTTAGTCCACTGAGGTTGTTGTTTGTTGATCCAAAAATTTGTGCCTTGTTTACACTTTTGTTACCAATTGGTTCCGTGTAGAAAATTTTCTCACACTCATATAAATGTCAAATCAAATTCCAATGAGCACGCTCTCATTCTAACAAATAAAAAAAATTTAAGATATAATTTGCTAAATACTTTATCAATAGTCAACAAGGACTGTCAACTATTAATTTTAAATAACAAAATATTTGTTTATAATTGTCAATAGTCAACACAACTGTCGACTATTAGTTTTGAATAACAAAATATTATATTATAGTTGTCAATAGTCAATAAAGACTGTCGACTATTGGTTTTGAATAACATTGTTGATCAATTTGTTGGTTCACCATCTCTATATCTGTATCATTGACTACATCATTATAGTCTTCAATTGCAATATCCATTGTGGTAAGTTGAGTGTTGAGATTCAAAAGTTGACTACTCTTATGGCAATAGCCAACTATATATGTTAAAACTTTATTCTCTATTTTTTGTTTCTTGTGAATGAGTCTTATCATCTTGTTATTATTTTCTAAAATTTAATTACAACAGGAATCTATGCATAAATTATGTTAATCTAGGAGGAAAATTGGAGGAAAAGAGTCATAGGAGGAAAAGAAGATTTTTGGATTAACAAAGCTAATTTTTCCTCCAAAAGGGTATTTTAGATAGAATGTTATGTCTGCCCCTCTTGATCCACGAATTTGAGGATCAAGTTGATTGAATTACTCGTTTAGCTCCACATGTTATGAGTACTTTCGAGTTTAGCCATGTAAAGTTTTTCCAACAAGGAAAACAAGTTGTCACGGAAGCAGGTTGCACTTCTCTCTGAATCATTGAATAATTAAGTGGGTTATTTGTTCCTCAAACAAATAGAAGTTACAACGAGTTTATCCGATCTAACACTTTCACTCATTTTTAAAAAAAAAACTTATATAGAGGCTTAGGTGGAAAATCATCTTCTCAATTGGGCCCAATGGGTGGTATCCAATCCAGGTATTAATCGTTTCATTGGATTCTAACATGTTTGCATAATTTGAGACTTAGGATTATTTAATTGGTATTTCTAGATAAATTCCCGATCAAGCTCAGCTGAATGCGTCGACGTACTAAGGTGAGAATTCTTTTCTTCTTTTTTTTTTAAATTGGTGAAAATTTTATTTGCTAATAGCAGTTCTTATTCAAGTTTAAAAAAAAAAACCACTTCTTATTAAATACTATACAATATATGCAGATTCACATCCCATTTTCATTATATATACACAAGAAAAAGAAAGAAAATCTTGATGAATTGGACGAAGTATGAATTTTACAAATCTTATTAAACTAAGATTAAATTCCAATCTTAAGATTTTCGTTCTCTCACACAAATCGTTTAAATTTTACTCGAAACAAAAATTTCAAAATACCGTCCAATCCAATACACTCTTGACGGATATTCCAAAGCATCAAAAGGAGAATTTCTTAATAAAAAAATTGGCATATAGGGGTTTTTTTTTCGTCTATATATTATATATATATATAGGAATGATGATCCCTGAAAGACAAAGGGCGAGCAGGGACTAAGTTTTTTTTTTTTTTTTTGACACGCGCTGAATTATTACCATATGGACCAGACAAAGGGAATCAGCAATGACTTCGATAGAATACGCATCCACAGAGAGGACCTGGAAGGCCTATCTGAGGAACGCAGTCTGCACCGGAACCGTTTCCGAACAATTTTCTACAAGTCGGCACGCATTCTTTGGTTATGTTACCGGCGTCGCAGATGATTTCTTGCAGTAATGTGAAGCAAACTTCCGCTTCAACCCAAGGGATGTGGGAAATCATCAAATCAACTGCGCACAGTCATAGAAAATTTTGTCAGCACAGTTGATTTCATCTTAATGTTTTTATTTTCGCCGTCAATTTTGGATTAAGAAGTAAGAGAAGGTTAAAAGTAGTTATAGTTACACACCAGAGATGAAACCCAAGAGCAAAATGAGAACGTACAAAGTTCGTGAGGACTCTGCCATTTTTTTATTATTTTTGGTTGGAAGTAGGTTTTGCTTTTGATTTTAGAACTTAAATAAGAAGGTGTACGCATTTTTTCAAGTTTTATAGAAGGATTTTGGAAGCCTTTCACTCTTCTAAATTGGCAATTTACTAAGAATTTTGATCATTTTTAAGAATAGAAAATCATAAATGTCTATTTCTTAGTATGCAATTTGAAATAGTATCTGACTCAGTAATATAATACTTGAACTTTTGGAAGAACATTTATTAATTTTAAAACTAAAAATATTCCAAATATGCATGTCATCTTTACGGTTTGGTTTATTCTAAGCTCCCTAAAAAAGAGAAAAAAAATATTGCATTCCAAGTGAACCTTTTTTATTCTTGTTCACAATGGTATTCCAAATTGACACTTTATATTTTCAAATTGAATGGAGCCCTCTAGACTAACATTATAATAGAAAAGCATACATTATCGATGGAAAAAGTAGTAGTTCTTATTCTACTTTCTCCTCTAAAATAAAATACTCCGAGCACCTCTCTGCTTCCTAGCATAATCTTTCTAAGGTTATCATGGATTGATTTCTATATATATATATATATATATATAGTTGATATATGAGATGGAGGGAATGTGGACATTAGGGCTGTCAACGGGTCCAAATGGGTCCGGGACACCCTGTTCCGGACCCGGACCCGATTGACATTAATGGTTCCGGACCCGGACCCGATTACCCGACGGGTCCAAATAAGATGGACCCGGACCCTACCCTATAGGGTCTCGGGCCGGGGCCGGGTATACCCGATAAAATTTTTAATATAAATTTATAAATAATTGACCGTTGATCAAACACATCTAACGGTTATAAAAAATTTAAATATATAAAATATTTATTATTTAAAATTTAAATCGAGTAATCGGATCCGGGATACCCTATCCCGGACCCTATTAGAAGATATATTATCGGGTCCGGGTCCGGGTCCGGGTAAATGGGTATGACTATTGTTCCGGACCCGGAGTTATCGGGCCGGGTCCGGGTAAACGGGCAAAATTGACAGCCCTAGTGGACATAGCACATTTCACCTATTAAATAGTATTTTTATTAAATAAATGAATTAATTTAATATCACTCCCTGAAAATGTCAGGGAATCTCAAGTCCAGACTTCAAAATATAATTAAAGGGATCTAAAGAATTCTTATAATTGGCAACAATGCTTCAAAGGAGGGCTTTCTATCCATTGCCATCCAAAAATTAACGGTCAAGGTTATAGAACTCAAATGAAATTAAGACCTCTTTGAATAGCTCTAAATAAACAAGGACATAGTGATTCGCCGCCACAGCCAAATAAACACATTAGTTCTGGTACGTAAGTTCCTATAAAAATGAGAAATGTGTTATCTTTGAATGCGATTTGAATTATTGATTTAAGTTACTAGAAGTAACCATTTAAGTCTATGACAAATCCTAAAAATCAATCACTGATCATTTTTAGTACCTCTATAAGATGGACCTCAACAAAAAAAAAATTAAAGAGTAATTGCAACAAGCGATTGAGTTTAGTAACTGTTCATAAGCTATTAACTTATCATCATTTTAAAAGTTGCCTATTCAACAACAATAGAAAGAAGAAAAGAGAAATGTTCATTCACCTAATAAAATACTATATATCCTATAAAATTATATTCAGCCATAAGGTGCATAAAATTTGTTAACATAATTTAACAAAACTATTGAAGTAGAAATAACTTAATGAAAATAATTTGAACCATTGAAAAAAGAATAAAAGTAAATGCTATTGAAGAAAATAAAAAAAAAGTTCTAATTGATGCAAAGATATAATAAAATAATATATTCATATAAGTCATAGACATGTGGAGCTACTCATCAACATTAAGGGTGTGATTGAATAGAGTTTGGTTTTGAGATTTTATTTTGGATTTTGAAATTTTTGTTATGTATTTTGTAAAAATTAAATTATTTGTGATAAGGGATGTGGGTCTCATACTTAAAATTTTGAGTTTGGTTCTGGGATAGAATGCTTCTCAACTTGAGCCTAACTTTGATGTAATTGGATTGTTTAATATTGTTAATTCCTAAAAAAGAAGTAATAATTAAAAGTTATTATGAATTTGTTAGTGTATGAATTTGTTAGTGCTCAATAGTCATCGTAACTACGAAATCGTAATAGTAATATAGAGAATTGAATAAGAAAACTATAATAAAGAGAATATGGAGAAATTATAAAAAGAAAATAGATAGAGAACACAAAACTTTTATTAATTCTCTAAAAGTAAATTAATAAATCAATAAGGGTATCCAATACATCAGTCTAAATCCCTATTTATAGGATTCAGGGGTACATATCAATGAGAAGAGATAGAAAGGAATCAGAAGATAAATCACATCAATATCTAAAGATATGATAGAATTCTATCATCTATCTTCTGGTAGGATAGATTATCTCTATCTCTAATATTAGATTATGTCTTTGATATCAGATAATGGACATCCACAATTATATTAATTTCATAAAATCCCCCTTGAATGTCTATTATATAAAGAATATGTCTCGTTAAAACCTTACTAGGTAAAAACTTAGTGGAAAAAAAACTCTAATGAAGGAAAAATAATACACTATCCTTTCTATCATTATTGCTCACCCTAATGAGATAATCTTTTGAAATTTCTTAATCGATGCTTTCCAATCAAATGTTGCTATCGGTAAGGTCTTAGTGAATAGATTTTTCAAATCATCAAATTATTGAATTTGTTGTACATCAATATCATATCTCTTCTATAGTTCATGAGTAAAAAGAATGAATCTCATGAAAATATATTTTACAGTATCTCCTTTTATATTTCAAATTTTATTATCATCTAACAATAAAGTTAAAATTCTTTCTTAGATGATATAGATTTATCTCGAGTGCATTAATCATGATCACACACATATTTTCAACCAACTTCATGAATTTTTATTTCTTCAACTGGAATCGAAGATGTGACTGTTATAATAAACGCATGCCTATAAATGCATGATTTATATGTGGATCATATAGATAACTTATGCTTGCATATCCATCTCAACAGGAGTTAGATTTTTCAATATTCGAGATAAACTTTTGCAAGGAGATATCAACGAGAAAGTGTAATTATATCTCAAAATTCATTGGGTAAAGAAGAACTAGAATAGATATCTACTTGTACGTAAACAAATGTATTCATGCACTAAATTATAGACTTGTGGTACTTCAAGATCAAAGAGTTCTTCAATATCCTTTGATAGATATAAAGAATCTCTGTCACGTATAATAACCCAATGACCACTGATGAGCTATGTTCATGTGAAGCATCTTTAGGATGTTCAATCAAAATAAAATGTTAATTTTTTAAAATATTGATCACAATATTTGCTTTTCTAAATTCTTTAAAAATATATCTTGATCATCAAATCATTCTCTTTTGAGGGTTTTATTTTCAAAATCAAGAGATCAATCATGCTTCAAGCGTGCATCAAAATCATATTGCTATAGAATTCATATATTTGTCCTATTGGGACATCTATCAAAATAGGAATATCTATAGCTAAAATATTATATTGACTAACTCCACAGAAGTCAATCAAACAATCAATTTGCAATTTTATGCAAATAAACAATATTTTGAACTTCTAGTTCATAAATACTTGTATATAGATCAAGATAATGAATGTCATAAATGATATTCTTTTTTTATTAATGATTTTCTCCCGCTAACGTGGAGAACACTATGTCAATCAATAAATTGTACATAGAGGATATCTTCTGACAAAGAAACACATATAACAAGCATAGCCACATATAGATTTACTCATACATGGACATACTTGATCATTCTTTCAATAACAATTCACTAAAATAATCTCATTATGTTCTACAATAATGATTCACTTATATGCTTTAAGCATATCGAGTCCGTCAAAAACTTCAAATATAAGTGTCATTACTAAATGATAATAAAGATAAACACATATTAAGTGTGATCATGCACTATTATATCCACCATTAAAAATATATTTCTTCGTCATCAGTGCCAGGTCTTATGAAGAATCATATGTCATAAGTCATAGCAAAAATTCACATTTATAGTTTACATTTTATAAGCAAATATTAATTGCTATCTCTTTGGGATTACATTTCAAGTATATAATTCATACTGGGAATACAAGTACACTTCAAGTGTACATGTGAATAGTATAAATTTTTTATATTTCTCAGGCAAACTTTATCATTTTGAGTCTGCAGACTCTGATTCGAAAATTTTCATTCTGAATCAATATATTATGCACATTAATATCCTTAACGTCATATACTTGTGCAGTTCAAGTAGTTCCTAATCATGTTGAGATCTCATCATTGTCAGAGTTTTCAAGTACATAAATTTCTTCTGAAAATAAATATATCTATAATATTTGAAAAAATTCTGCTGAAATTTACATCCTTGAAACTCACTTATCTATCACATTTTAGATGTGTCTCAAATTTATTTGTAGTGGTAGATTATCCTTCAGGGACATCAAATATAATAGGAGTGTTATTTGCTAGATGTTGGCTAGTTAATATGCATAGCTATATAAATTATATTTTGAACTTCTAGTTCAATGTATCTTGTATGAGCATCAAAATAGAAGATTAAGATGAGACACAAACTAATATATTTATCCGTCCTCATATTTTCTCCTCTTTATGTCAGGACAATATATTTAAAATTAACAAAATACGAATCTCTCTCTTAAGATTCGCTCCCAATATATTTGATAATCTCTTTGAGGACCACATCTTATTACCTAATGGTGGAGCAATATACATAACACATTTCTAAATCTTAGATGAGAAATATATAGTTTCTGACCACAAACCAACTACTGTGAGTTGACAAAATACGAAAAGAGCTAATACATCACAGTCATAAATATTTCACAGGATTTTTAATATTTATCTTAATACAACAAGTATTATTATGACAAATTGTGTTGTTCAGAGAATGTTAAATATGAGCTCATTATCAATAAATCACAAACTACATGTTGCAATAATCAACAATATATATATATATATATATATATATATATATATATATATATATATATGACTATTCTGTTGATGCATCAAATAATAATTTCTCCATATTCATCCTAAAATAACACATTCAACCCCAAGTAATACTGGTAACATTTAAATAAAACAAGTAACACATATGAATTCGTCATATTAAGAAACTTCTGGTTCCATAATATTTTTACAAATTATTAATCATTCTTTGTATTTTAATAATCCAATATAGTCCTATCGGTTATGCCAACTAATAAATTATTTATCAGTAAATTTCAATTTTACTCAATATTACATTTCAATTTTATAAATTCTATGCAATATAAACCAAAAGAGATAAATGGTAATATTTATAATTGACATATATTCTAGGTCATAATGGTAATGCATAGGTCTCAAAGGTTCATTCATCCAATGTCTCTATATAATCAGAATATAATCAAGACTCAAAAGTTTTTTTAGAATGATGCATTACAACAATTGACCATTATGTGAATATCTGGTAGCTCTTCTAGAGTTTTGATCAATTAACTCTTCTAGAGTTATTAATCAACTTGTTCTTTAGGAACCTTGTACTACCATTTATACTTTGAACATATATTTTAAATTTGTCAGAATAAACTACCAATATTGTTTAGACAAAATGTATCTTCACTATTCCTTATCCAAAATAAACTAAAATAATATACAAATACTAGAATATATAATACAAAAACTTTCAAATAATAATTACAAAATGATAGAAAATAGTAAAGCAATAATTCAATAATTTAAAATTTTTATTAACATTCAAAATACTAAAAACTCTTTATGGATGTTTAAAATAATTAGCTACATTCACATGTGTCATATCAATAATTATCAATACAAGCATCATTACTATCGGTAGTATAATTTTAAAAAGTAAAGCAATATCAATATTTAATAGATATTCATAACATGTTTGATATACTACATGTATGTGACAAACTTTTTTATTGAATCAATAACATGTTGAAGTTATTGCTTCCCTTTTTTCCTTCTTATTATTTTCTCACTTCTGGTGAGTATCTATTTACTAAAAATTTAACAAGTCATTCTTACAGTATAAGAACAAAGTGCATTTCTATTAGTCACGACCAAAATCTCTTTCATAAATATATTATAAGTTTGAATGACATTCAATTATGGGAACAACATAAAATCAGTTAGTCAGACGTCAAAATGTTTTATCAATACTCATTTAGTTTCAGAAGATATAAATTTAAAATACTTCTGAAATTTTTTTTCTCAATATTACTACTACATGAGCATGTTCGAGATATGAGAAAGAAAAATCTTTTATTCATCACATTATCAATATTATTTCCCCTTATAACTTTAATTGAGGAAAAATTATAAATGCAATAAAATTTTGTATACTAATAGACATTAAATCTTTTAGGCACACTTATAACAAATCATAACTAGCATTTATATGACAATCATCTTCAGAATTTACTAGCAATCAAGTGGCTTTGATGTTTTGTATTTCTTAAATGGTGTCTTCAGGACCTACTACATCTAGATGCATTTATTCTGATCGTTATGATTAAATGGATTATTCCTACCATGGTTGTGCATATCCATGACTTTGACCATGAGTTCTAACTGCATTCACTTTAGGGAGTAGAGTAGAATTTGTTGGTCGAGCTTCATAATTTTTCATTAACAGCTCATTGTTAGATTTAAAGTCTTATAGCCACAAGTGTATATAATTATACCGTGCTTTTGGAAGAATGATCATCTTCTTGTGACCAAATCTTTCTTTTAGATCATTCTACAAAATAAGTGGATCTCTCACGATAAGACATTCTGCTTTTAGATCATCATGGTGATGATGGTGAAGAAAACCATGGCTTTTGCTCGATTTTGAGATGATAATGCATTATTTTTAATAATTGTGTATACTAGACCCATTGCATCTTGATAAATTTAAGCATCTACTGTCCATGACATATAGTTCTTTTTAGAAATATCAAGAGTAAAAAAAATTAAGTTTTGCAAGGTTTGTCATGGTAATTCAAATGTAGAAAAAATACATATTTTTCTTTTTTATTAAACTCTAACCTCCAGTGGCAGAGACTCATGCTGATAACGTATTATGAATTTGTTGGTGCGTAATAGTCGTCATCACAACGAAATTATAATAGTAATATTGAGAATTGAACAAGAAAACTATAATGAAGAGAATATGGAGAAATCGTAGAAAGAAAATAGAGAGAGAACACAAGAACTTTTATTGATTCTCTGAGAATAAATGAGTGAATCAATGAGTGTATCCAATACATCAGTCTAAAGCTATATTTATAAGGTTTAGGTATACATATCAATAAAAAGAGATATGGAGAAATCAAAAGATAAATCTTATCAATATCTAAAGATATGATAAAACTCTATTATCTATTTTCTAATATGATATATTATATCTATCTCTAATATTAGATTATATTTTTTATATCAGATAATTAACATCTACAATTATATTAATTTCATAACAAAAGTGATATTTTTGTTCTTACTAATTGTCACATGTGCCAATCATGTGCACAATTTAGCCATCCTTCAATGTGGAAGGGGTGGTTAGGACTACTAAATTTGAAAAAAAAAATATAAGAAATAAAAAAGATTAAACTAAATGTTTGAAACAAAGGTAAGACAAAATAAATAGTTTGGAAATTATTCTTGCCAATGTTTCTTTAAATATTTAAAATTTTCTGATAAATTTAAATACAAAAGAAAAAGTTCTCTATTGATTCAAACACTGTACCTATACCTACGGGATAGGGATAGAGGCTTCATTCATTTCATTCCAAAATTTTAGATATCCCAAAATAGTTGATAATTTTTATTAAAAAATATTTTATATATTATATACTATCGATAAATTATTATTTTTATTATATATTACTTTTATATATTTAAATTTGACATAAAATATTTGATAACCTATATATTTCTTATTTTTATTATAATATATAATAAAATTTAATTTTTAAATAAAATTTTGTATACTTTAATTATCATCAATCAAAATGGGGGCGAGTATAATTCTTTTTGCCTCTGACAACAATTGAGCACCGAACTGCCATCTTGGAGAGAATGGAGCGGACCCCCTAACTTGAAGGATTCTATTGGACCTGATCCACTCTGTAATTCCTTTCCCTTACGGAATGTCTATCTGAGATATAAGAGCCCAACAAGGTCTGCCTTAAAGCCCACAAGCCCAATCTACCAGCCGTTTGAATTTGATATCGTCAGAACCCTAAACCCCCTGCTTCCGGTTTGCTGTGCTCTTTGCTGTCCAGCCACCGTGGACAGCCACCGGAATGACGGCTTCTAATTGCTAGTACCTCCATGACATGCGGGTAAATTATGCATTTATTATTGATGCTTATAGAAGGATTATGGTCACTATGTGATTGGTCTAGAATATAGAATAATTTTCCATTTTTTCCCGTGGTCTGTGCATGAGATTTGCAATTTCCCAAATCATGATTAGTTTCAATTTCATGTTTCTGTAGGTGTGCAATCAGTGATTGGGAAAAACGGAATTTTTCTGGGTGAAGTTCACTGAGCTGATACAGAAATCGGAAAATGAGTTTGATTTCGCGACTAAGGCATTGCTTGCCTCGCGAGCTTATTGGAAAACCCTTTTTTTCTTCTACAATTTACCTAGTTAATTCAGTTAGGGTGACTCGACATTTTGCTCAAGCTGCAAGAGAAGACGAGGAGGAAGAAATAGAGATTGATCAGAGAAGGCTGCCTGCTGATTATGACCCTGCCACTTTTGATCCTGCAGAGCACCGTAGTCCTCCAACTGAGAGGGTATGGAGGCTTGTGGATGAAATATCTGGATTGACATTGGCTGAAGCTGCAGAGCTCGGTACGATTTTGATGAAGAAGTTGGGTAAGAATCCTGTTGTAGGGGTTATGAAGCCAGGAGCAGCTGGAGTTGCTTTATCAGCTACAAAGACCCCAACGGCAGCCAAAGAGGAGAAGAAACCAGAGAAAACTGTTTTTGAACTTAAGCTGGAGTCCTATGATGCAGCTTCAAAAATCAAGATAATTAAGGAAGTCCGGAGTTTTACTGATTTGGGATTAAAAGAAGCAAAGGATTTAGTGGAGAAGACTCCCGCTGTGTTCAAGAAGGGAGTGTCAAAGGAAGAAGGAGAGCAGATAATTGAGAAAATGAAAGCTGTTGGAGCCAAAGTAGTTATGGAGTAAAATGGAGATTATGCGAATACTTTTTCATTTTGGGTATTTGCTGAATCTAGTAAATGTTGATGAAAGGCAAATCTAAGTTCTAGTGATGATAATTCTTTTCAAATTCACTTGAACACTGTTGAGCTCCAGAATGTCCTTGGCTTTTGCTTGATCTTGTTAACCTTGAGAGTAGTTGAAATAAAACTTAAAAAAAATTCCGTCTTCAAGATATGTTTTGGAGGCTCCAAAGCAATTCTCGGAGGATCTCCCACAACATAATTCAGGGTCTTCAGGTCATGAAACTGGTCATATCTTTTTTCATGAATTGTCGATTTGCAAGCATGAATAGTCAATCAGAAGAAAAATGTGTTCCTCCTAGCATGCATTGTACTTTCAAGTTGACAGATGCTTTTATATTTATAACATTGCCCTTCTTCACAGAATGCAGATAGATAGTTAATGCATGCTTGATGTTGGGCATATGTATGGCCACTTTGAGATGTTTTTTGTCTTTGTATTAGTATATGCGATATTGATGATATTTGCTAGGATTTTTGACAAGAAGCCTTGCATATGATTTCATAGTTCTGTTTCCAACTTGCTGAATTCGTTTACTTTTCTTTCTCATTGTCTATTTCATTTCCAATTTTAGATACCGACTTTATTGGCATATCATTGTTGTTCTTATCTGTCGTAGTTGTTGTGTGTGTTTGTTTGTAAAAGGTTAGGATATGTCTGGTTAGAGGTGGGATATGAAACTCTAATTGATCTTATTCTTTGCATAAGGTAGTGCATTCTATGTATTTCTTTGTGTTTAAATCGAGATTGGCACGTTCGTCTGCTTCATTTGAATCACAGAATCCTTCCACAGCAAAGCTGAGTTGTTGGCGGTCCCTGGTGTTTCTCCCTTTGGTAGAAGTCCTGGTGCAAAATGGAATGGCGAAGAGCTTAAAAAAAACAGGGGAAAGAAGAAAAGGAAATTACAAACTTCATCTAACAACGCAAAGTTCTTTTTTCTTTTTTTCTTTTTTTAAAGTTATAAGTTTTGACCTTTTTCTAGAATCAAACATTAGCCATGGGGTTAATCAAAATGTTTATTTCTGGAATATGCAATAGGATGAACATAATTTTTACAGCCTAATGTTAGGTCCCAGCTGGAACCGAAACTCTGCCTTTTATTTTAGTTTGAATGAAAATTATTATATGGTTCATTATATGTGAATTATGATGTTAATCCTTTTGAAAGATGTGGAGACTAGCCATTGGACTGTTCCAACGGTGAGCAGACTTCTCCTGTTGGACGAATAACTAGTGCATTCTATGGTTACAGCCATTCCATGTCAATACTTCAGAAGAGGGTTAGAGGAGAAATCTGGTGACTTTTACTTGGGTTCTCTGCTAATTTTTCTTTCGTCTTCAACTTGCTGTGGTCCGGCAGGTGGTGATGCATTCCCTCTGTTCCAATCTTGCTCTAGTTTACATCATCATCTTTACCGCCTTCAACTTCACCGGTTGACAAGATAAGCAAATCTAGACTTCGAATCTGTAGCGACAGGTTCTGATGATTTATGAAAAATTCCCCGACATACTCCAAGGAAATAAGCGTTTGTTGCTTTATGATTAATATTTATTACTCACCCGGTATGCATGGGACCAGATTGGTGTATTTGAATTAAATTTAGTCACAAAACTTAACATAAATTTCTTCTAAAATTCACTCATTTTCTTACAAACCATTCATTTTTACTAAATTCAAAACAGAATTCTTACTTTATCTAATCTCACTTTGAATCCTTTTTTCTGTATGCCGCATAGCGAGTAAGGAACAAGAGAACCGAGTTGGCAGTGGTGATGCTAGCATTTGCTTGTACTTGTATCTATTTAGTGATCATTCCACTAGGTTCTTTGATCTCAATCGATGTTGCTTTTCCATTTTCTTCTAATAGTTCGATCTATTCAGAAAATTATTGTTTCAAAACATATGACTTTTTAAACATTTCTTTTCTTTCTGAAATATTTAATCATTTATAAATTTAAAAAAATTATCCTCAAGTATCATATATTTTAAAATGAAATGAATACTAATGGGTTGTTGAAATCATAAATCTCTCTTAACATATGTATCTGTTTGTTTTCTTCGTTGAAATCTTCAAATATGTCGTGGGGAATACCTCCTTCTCACTTGACATCCAATTCTACTTTTCTATTTCAGTCTGATGCCTTACAATTCCCTTACCACTCCAATGTTGTTCTCCCTGACAAAAGGCTGTGCTTCATCAGTGGAAATTCCTAGGGTAGCCGTGCTATAACAAGAAACAAGTGCGACTATTTTGCTGGAAAAAGGAAAAAGGAAAAAGGAACATTACTTTAGCATTCCTTGCTTAAAACATACAATCAGCCCCCTTCGAGACCCATTTTCATAATCTTTAAAAAAAAACTCAGTATATTTTTTGGAATACATCACTATTTTCTACATAAAAACAACGAATCTATGGATAGGATTAGACACGGTATAAACATGTATACTCCAAAGACTCTTCGTCAGCTCTTGCATGACTTCCATGTAAATAGTCGAATAAATCTAATCTTATACACGTATACTTCGGTAAGCAAAATAATATCATACAAAGGAAAATCTTGGACTGGCATCTTAAATTAACTGAAAAAAGAGTTAAAATAAAATCGCTTTAACCGGAAACAGAATTAAGGAGTTCATTGGCAACTAACCCACAAGTTAAAAAGAAGAGGGGGGGTCAAAAAATTAAACTACAAAATCAGCCAAAAAAACTCTATTTAACGGCTTAAAAATGCAAGACAAATGTCAACTGTAAGGCAAACTCAATATACCACTAAAACTCATCCGTTAAAGTCTTTCGGTTCTCCATTTGGTTTTACCTTCTCATTCGGGAATTAGGGCTTCATTGTCTGCTTCACCTTCTTCCTCAACTTTAGGCTTTGATGGAGCTGATCCCGCTCCAGGAGCCTGCTTCTTTTTTATTCCACTTACAATGTCATCAATTCTCAGAAGCATGCAGGCAGCTTCAATGGCAGTCTTAAATGCCTGTGCCTTCACAGTGTACGAGTCCCATATCTGAAATTTGCAACATAAATCAATATAAAGGCAATGCAACTAAAAATATCCAAAAACAAGAATACTTGAAAACCGTATGACAGTATGAGGATTACCTATATAATGTGTAAGTGAGAAGTCAGCCAGAAGGAGCACAAAAATAAGGGAAACAAGAGGCATGCATTTTTTCTTGGGGGGGGGGGGGGGGGGGCTGTTGAAGGGGGGAAGTCAATCCGTACCTTCCTCTCTTTCATATCACTAATTTCTCCAGTATTCCCATCGATGCCAATCCATGCATTTTCTCCATTTGCATGCTACAGAGCAATTTATTAAAGATCAGAATACATAAGCAGACTGCGGGTAAGAACTGAAAGAAAAAAAGTATCATCTTGGGAAATACACCTATACAAAGTTCTAACCTTTCCTTGCAAGGCTGTCATAGTCCTAATAACATTGACTCCACAATTCTGAGCTAAAGTTCGTGGGATGGCCTCAAAAGCAATTGCTGCGGCTTCATAAGGCCACTGCAGTACAACAACAAAGAACATGACACAAGTTATTCCTTTTAAATGGACAACAGTAGTCAACTAACAATAGATCCTCATAAGATATCAACTTTAACTGCCTAAACACCAATCAAGTGAAATCGGCAAAACAAAGGACAATGGTTTCACCTTTTCTATGCCTTCAACGGATGAGCTCTTTTGCTTCAACACTGCAGACACAGTCAGCTCTGTGGCGCCACCACCAGGAACAAGTTTCGGATTCTTGAGAATGTTTCTTGCTACAGACATGGCATCCTGCAAAGAGACGTATAAAAGAATTCAAAAACATGTCAACCCAATACAATAAGTGGACTCGATATAGAAACCAAGCAAACCTGTAAATTCCTTTCTACTTCATTCAATAGATCTTTGCTGGCACCCCTCAAGAGTACTGTGCAAGCTTTTGGATCTTTGCAATCAACAATGAATGAGAAGAACTCATCCCCAATTTTCCTTACTTCAAATAGACCAGCTCCAGTACCAACATCAGATTCCTGCAATTCATCAGGCCTGTTGACAATAACTGCCCCACATGCTTTAGCAATTCTGTTATTATCTGTCTTTCGCAGCCTTCTGATGGCAGAGACACCAGCTTTACTCAAGTAATGACACGCAAGGTCGCTGAGTCCCTTTTCTGTTATAACTAAATCTGGTTTGAACTTCAATATCTGCATACATAGGTTTTCAATATATTCTTCTTCCATTTTCAACAGTACACCCCAATCTTCTTCTCTCATCAATTCCGCATTAGTTTGGTTCTCGCCCTTCTTGTACTCTAGAGGACAATCAAGAAGAATAACTCGTGGATTTACAATCTTTCTCCTCATTTTACCTGGTGCTACTACATCTTTGTTAATCATAACTCCTTTAAGGACTTTTGAATCTTCCAACTGCCCCCCAGGAACCTTCTCAATCTTAATGTACTTCTTAATATCTACTTCACGCAAGCCTTGTCCCAGTTCCACACCAACTGTTGATGTAGCATCAATAGCTAAATCCTGTAACTTAAACAGAGAAACTTAGATATAAACTTTTCGGTTAATCCAAACACTAGTTTTGACGCCATAATTCATCACTTGCAAACTGGAAATGTTACAGAAATAAGGAAGTAAAAGTCTAGCATTAACTTGTAGCAGCCTGAACAAAAGAGTAAACAAATCAGATGCTATCTCAAAGTAGGAACTAACCTAAACCTTTAATATGGAACTTTATAATATAAGTCATCTCGTATTTACATAGGAGTTAAGTGCATGAAATGAGCCAAAATGTTTGGGGCCTCTCAAGAGAGAAGCACATATTTGCAAACAAAACATAATTTTATAATCAAGTATAGCATTCATGTATTACATCAAAAGATTCAACACTACACAAGTAAAATAGATATTTAGAGTTAAACACCTAATTTAAATTGAACGAAGGCATGAACAATGATGTAAAATTCATTATAAAAAGCAGTCACAGAAAATGCAAATAAATAAAATAAGCAAGTGAACACTACCAGAAGGAATCCAACACACTAATAACTATGACTAGACTCTAGCAATTAGCCTTCTAATTTGATTGTTAAGATTTCTACAAGGCTTGGACTATAATGTTAGGTCTAAGCATTTCATCTTATTCCTCAAAACTGAATTTGTGGTCATCATGTCAGTCATCATTGCAGACATCATCTCTTTCCTCTTCTCTCCTTTCCGTCAATACAAACATAGCCCAAGAAATTGTCAATTTTTTTTAATCTCAGTGTAATGTCTTCCACTTATGACATGGGCCTCTCATATTTAAGCTGAAAATAAACAAGTTGTTAAAAATATCCTTGAGCAGTCAATCTTTCACATAATTGAAAGTCCATACTTCAGTTTTATGCTTTAGGACTCTTGCGCTCATTCCTTAGAATGAACTCCTCTCTTGATATTGAAAGGTAACCATCGGATGCACAACCTTTGAGATTTAAGAAAGGTAACACAGCCCTGGAGTAACGCTAATCATCCACCAAGCTATTCTGATTGTAGATGTTATCAATGGCAAACACACAGCAGATAATATAGAAGCAAAAGAATTTCCACTATTTTCTGCCTGTACAGAGGTAGAAGACGCAAAACACGAAGTTGCAGTTGTTAACCAATTATCACTTCTATCTAATACTTACAGCAATAAGATCTCCAAATTGACTTGTAAATTTTGTGCCAATACAGCTCTTTACAAGGCCTAACATTGTTGCATCTGCCAAAAAATACAAATCACTATAAGAAAAAGAGAACAAAGAGAAGATTTATACATTCTGCAAGATGAATAAGTCTAGAAATATTCTTTTGGCAAGTAACTTTACAAAACCAAGTTTTATATGAACAATACCATTTTGCATATTATTCTTCAATTCTCCTACACTGCTAGGGGCAAGAGGGAAGGAGATTGGATGACCAAATAGAAGAAAGAGGGCAGAACTCAAAAATACCAAAATTCCAGCATCTAAGATTCACAGGAAGGCAGAAATATTGTAACCACCTATGAATAGGTTTTGACAGAACAGAAATTAGAAAATCAAAGAAGCTAAGTAACCAGTAACTTGATTTAACAGTTTGGCATTTGTTTCCTTCTTTTAACCAACAACCCAGTTAGGACAGCAGAAGGATTCCTTGTTGGAAGTGTCAAAGGGATGCAAGCTAGACAAGTTGAGAGATCCTGGTTAATCTGGGATCTACTGGTAATGAATCTATGCTGTTCAAGAACTACTTCAGCATGTAGAGTTAGATAGGACCCAAGAACTACATTAAAATATTTAAAATAATGGAAATTGCACGAAGAAAAAGGTATTTAAGTCAATACAATTTCTCCCAAAATTGTTAAGTCATTCTAGTATGGATACAGTCTTTAAGATCCCCTGGTGCAAATGCAGCTTGCACCAACCAAGCTTTTGGGAAAAAAGAATAAAATAAAATAAAAGACTTTACTTCGCATGGTAACATAATTAGATAGACCAAACTGAGAAGAACTATTAGTTGCAGAAAAGATATGGTAAGCTCTTAAAAGGGATGCAGGTGAATTACATTATATAGTGGCATGTTATACTTTATCTAGTCATTTTTTAAAGTTGTCCCACAGAACCAGGGCTATTCAGGGAATCGCCCGAAGGTTCTTATTGGTCTTATATAGGCTTTTGAGGAACTGTTACCAATTGCACATTCCTCCATCTAAGTCAATAATAGAGACCTGGTGCTACAACAACCAAGAGATCGAAATAGTGAGTTGAATCCACAAACAAGAAAAAAAGTTACTAATACGCATTCAAAGCGCATGAATAGCAGGACACGACTAAATCTTACACCTGTGCCTCATAATTAATGATAACTGAGGAAAACAAAATCCTTAATCTTAATCTTCACCATTTTTAATGACAGAATGAGAAGTGTAAATGTACTATAACGTGGCTTTTAGGACAAAAATTTACAACTTGAGTAATATCATTACTATGAAAAGATAATGAATAAAGGAGTTTGCATTTGAAGGTGAAATTTTTTGAGAGTATATCATTCCTTCTGCACTTCCATTCATTTAAAGAAGATTAAAGAATACTAGGACACTACCATAAAGTTTGAAATCAAAGAAGGGCCCCAGAAGAATGAACATACATAGCACACTTATTTCATTTCCCCTAAGGAGCTCCAAATTTAAAAGGAGCATACTCCAAGCCCAACTTGCATGGTGATAATTCAGCTATCTCTATAATGACAAGCGCAGAGAATTAGCGCCAGTACGTAGAGCGGCCAAGAAAAGTAACTAAACCACATATAACAGGGAGAGTGCACAGGAAGCTACAACTTAGTTCAGTCAAAGTCAGCAAGCCACTTTTACAACTCTTTAGTAGGTTGAGGACAAAACAACAAAGTATTATACTATTATACCTATTAACTCTTCCGCATCTCATGCCTGCATCCTGTGTAAGTAGTCTACACCAAATACTGACTCTATTCTCGATCTAAACAGAGAGATGGCTGGTTGATGAACCAATGAGTAGGAAGCGCAAAACTTGCCATTCACACTACTATCTGACTATCAAGTCTTTAACTTCATCTTTTCCACAAAACTCAATGTTCCATAATAATACTTACAGGCAAGCTTCTGTTTCTCACCACAGGACTCCTCTTCTTTTCCAAACATAAGAAAGAAAACATTCATGCTCCTTTTATGCTGGAAAATGGTTTTTTCATTTCTTTTTATTTCCCTAGCTCAAGCTCCATTGGTACCTTAATATAATAACTCCATACAACACAAGCAGGCCTCTTTAAATCAGCAACAGATTGGAAATTAAAATAGTCAACTAAAAGTGGAAGAAATGATACAGACATCATTGTTATTTTCTTTTGATTTGTAAGTATAGATAAACTTACGATCCTTCACATCAATGGTCATTGCAATCTTGTCCAGCACAGCAATAGCATCCTCTAGAGCCTTATTATAAGCTGTAGCATAATATGCATATTCACCAGACATAAAATTTTATTATAAATAAAAGAAACAGAAGAAATCATTTATTTTACGCCACCTCTACAAATCACTGTAGGATGATAATTCCTGCCAATGAAGGCTTCTGCAACATGAAGCATCTCACCCGCTGCAAAAAAGAAAGAATTGTAAGATATTTCAGCCATATGAATATAACATGCAGTTTAAAATAAAATTAATAAGAAAATCTGTTTCAAGAAAAATATAGTACCAGATAGCACTTATATTAGCAAGTATAAACAACTGATATTATAATCTTTATGTGCCTAAACGTATATGTTTTGGCAATAGACAGCAGTCCAGTTCCTCTAGGAGTCCTGAACTTCCTAAGTGGAAAATCAACCGACTGATAACTTACCGAGAACAATGACAGACGTAGTCCCATCTCCAACCTCCTCATCTTGAGTGCGACTAAGTTCAATCATGGACTACATCAACCAACAAACACAATACCCGTCAATCAGGGATGGAAAAGGATTTAAAAAAAGCTTTCAATACACAAATAGCAACTAGGCTATTATTAGGTAAGAAAACTACTGGATCATTCCCAAAATGAAATGATTGCAGATGCAACATAGAGAGGACAGGAAGCATGCCTTTGCTGCAGGATGAGCAAGATCCAACTCTCGTAGAATGGCATTTCCATCATTAGTCACTACAATTCCTGTATGAATTAGGAAAAGCAATAAGAATTCTAAAAACTGATAATATGTTTGGTGGCATCTATCAATGTGTTTATGACTCCATATGGAAGATGGGAAGAGATTCCAAGAGGCTAAAGCCAGAAAATAAGTTCAAATTTGAGTTAAAGACACTAAGAACCAAAAAATATTCAGTCATTCACTTAAAATTTTTCTAGAACCCCTTGCCAGCCATATCTCCACTAGATAAAAATGGAAGAACGGTTACCTAAAGAACAACCAAAAATTCATAACAATAAAAAAATAATAATTTCTTTTTAAGGAAAGGAAGGGGGAAAAAAGAAAAAAGACAGCAGGAATCTTCTGAAACACATGGGAGAAGGAGTTCCGTCACCAACATAGAACATTCCCTACCCTCTCCAGTCACGTTTCCAACCCCTTACGTGAGAGGTTCAGGGTGTAGAATGACCACAGAGGATAAGTGGCAAGTGTTTCTTAATATGTGTTTAGCATCTGCCCATAGAAGCCTAGATAAGGCTATTACATGTTAGACGAGCCAAAACTTACCCCCAGAAGCATCAAGAAGCATCTTCAACATAGATCGTGGACCCAAAGTAGTACGAATAATGTCTGCAACAGCCTGCCATTATAGCATAAATCCAAAAGATATTACATGAATGAAAAATGCAATTGAATACATAAGACAACCTTCCACTACATTCTCTATGCAAAAATTACTTCAAAAGCATGCACTACAAGAAATCATGAGAGCGAACTACTACTAACTCATTATCTTATTGGACCACCTGTCTGAAGGGTAGACCATTAACAGGAAAATGAACATGATATTCAGAGATAAAATTCATTGGATGATTCACTGGCAGAACTGAAAGGAAAAACGTGAGAGATAAAATAGACAATAAAAAGCAAAATAGCCCCAGGGGACAAAAGACCAAAATCTCATCTAAGACCAATCACAAGAGATTCTGGACACCCAATACTAGGAACAAGCTCTCTCAAAATGCTTCTCTTTTTCCTAAAAGATACAAGAGACACAAGCATGCCCTTAATGAAGTCCTATCTAAAACAGGACAACCTAAACCAGCCAGACTGAAAATATAAATCAAAATCAAATTTGAAACTATCCCAACTAGATTTGAAAATATAAAGAACTACAACCCAACTAAATCTCAACTAGTTCAAAGGTCTAATCTAGAATATCCCATCCAAGGATCAAATTTGAAACTATGTGCCTTTACAAGTTTACTCAAGGAGGAATCAGATATAAATCAAAAGAGTATTTCTAAAGTCTACCAAGTTATCCAGTTAACTGGAATGTCCTAGAAAAGCTACTTAAATAGAGTTAGCAGATAACCCAAACAATTACAAATGCTAATCTTTCAGTGAAATCAACAAAATACAAACTGATTACATAACAGAATATCCACAACAACTCATCAAAATTAAATTATTCAAATAAAATTATACTTCCAAAGTACATCCCTGGATCAATGTCTATCCACAATGACTTCTTCTCTAAAATCTCCAAGCAAATCTAACTAAAACAACAAATAAATTTCAAATTCCAATATTTCTTTATGAACAACTGAAATATTATTTTTTCGCATCTTACCTTTGAGGCTTGGATGTTTCCATAATGCACTTTATTTCCCGATTCACGCTTTAAAGAATCCTCTGTTCAATTTTTAAAACAAAAAATCAAAAGAAAAGATGTAATTAAGGAAAAATAAATAAAGAGATTATGCACATAGAATATGAGAAAAAATATGATCTTTGCTGTAATGCCATAAAACTCCCACTACGCCAGTGCAGTGACCAATCAATTATGGCTCAACCTACCTCATCCATAGTCATGCAAAATGTTCGTTTCAGCTTTCTTACATAGTACATTCCACTAGCAGAAACTAATAACCAAAAGAACCCACCAAAAACCCAAAGAACAAGAAAAACCTAAGCATCCAGTCCCGTTTTTTCATCTATCACATAGATTTCCAGAGATCAACCTTCCCCTAACCAAGCAAAAGCGGAAAATTTTTTCTAGCACTTGAAGCTAAAACATGCAAAATAAACAAAAATTTTTGCTTACTGAGAACGAGGACTGGGGCCTGCATTTTCCGATCGGATCTCCGGCGACTGTAGAGAGGTTGCGGGAATTGTATTAGCGGGAGTTTTGGAGGGCTTTTTCTCAAGTGCGTTAGCGAATGTGTATTTTGAACTCCTCAGATGTTTTTGGGCAACCGATGGAAAACCCTGGAAGGGTTTGGGGTGATGTTTCAGTAACAGCGCAGTCGGTGTACATGTTTGAACACCCTCTTAAAACATGCCACGTATTTTTTAAATAACATGCCAGGTGGTAATTTTCTTTCTTTATTTCAACAAATAGCTTATTTACCTAAAAAAAGATTGGTTTTAAGGGCCAATTTGGTTTGGTTTGGTTTTAAACTCAAAAGTTTCTCATTTTTTCTTTTTTTAAACTTTGAACCCTGTTTTTTAAAAAAATAATTTATTTTTTAAAATTTTAATAAAAATATTTTATAGTTGATCTTCCCGGTTTTATATTTTGTTCTTATAGCACGTGAAGAATATACATTCAACCGAAGTGGTCTGATTACTTTGGTTGCCTATGTGTTCTTAAGGACGTATAACAGTAAAAAAAATAACTTTTAAGATCAATATTTGGATGACTCTTAACTCTTATGACTAAATAGATTACTCTCATCTTTTTTAATATGTCTTAATTATTTATTTAGCTAATAATATATGTCAATCCATTTTATTTAAATTTTAAGAAACATGTCAAAGGATCATATGACTTTACAGATAGTCACGCAACACTTTTATAACTCTTTCATGTGACTCATTTATAATTACTATCTGACCAGTTAGTCAAATATGGATGTAAACCATCACTTTCATTTTCTTATACATTAAGGGAGATGGTTTGATTCAAATCTAGGGTTAATTTTACTTTAGTGCTTCAAAGTTAGGAATTGTTATCAATTAAGTATTACATCTTTTAAAATTGTAAATTAAGACATTGATGCTGTTGTTGCTTGAACCAACCACATCTCTCGGTTACAAAATATATTTTGTTGCCTCCCGTTGTCGTTGTCGTGGAGACAGCTGCTGTTACTGGTCAAGATTGGCGGTTGGAGGAAGGAAAGAGATAAAAATGAATTTTAGGAGAAAGAAGTTAATAAATTATTTTAAAAATTAAATTAAAATTTATTTTTTATTGATTAGTTGAGTAAAAGGATAAAATTGAAATTTCTATTTCTATTTAAAGGGCAAATCAATCATTCAATCATTTTGATCAAATTAATTGGCCTTTATTTGAAATTTGTCCCTTAATTGATAATTTTAAAAGAAGTGGTACTTAATAGATAGAGACTCCTAACTTTGGGCACTAAAGTGGAAACATAATCTAAGTGGAAAAGAAGATTATTTGTATAATTTTAAACAATGATTGACAAAAAAAATACCACTTTTTTTATAATTACCAAGAAATTACCATTTGATTGTCACTGATATGACCACAAATTTCTTCATGAAAGTAGTCTCATTTTGCCCATTTCTCACTTGTTAAAAAATTGGCTTTGGGCCTAACTTCACCATTAGATACCTCAAAGGGAGGAATGCTCAAGTCTTACAAGTAATTAACACCCAAAACTAGATATTTGAAGTGTGAAGTTTAAAAATAAAACGAAACACACGAAAGTTTTCCTTCTAATGCCTTTGTCTCTATTCTCGTGAACCAATCACTTGTAAGGCCCACTTCATCTCGTCCTTGAATGGAAACTTGCAAGACTTGAGGCATTTCAACAGCATTGACAGTTGCCTATGAAAGAGATGAAGAGATGAAGAGCTGAATAAATCTATACTGGATATGGAAAGAACTCCAATAAGATGGAGATAACATACATATCTATAAAGATTCGCAGAAAAACAAATGGTAGAGTTGAAAATTTTGATAAAGACTACTCAAGAAGAATATTATAGTTGTTTTAAGACAAAATTAAAAGATAGAGTGATAAGAAACTATATAAAGGAGCTCAGAGCTTGCCTGTAGGAAGTTGTAGACGATTGAGACAAAGAGATGGAGAGAATTCATGTAGAAGGAGAAAGAAGAGAGAGACCAATAATAATAGTTTTCAAGGTACGCCAGTCACATATTTTCACTAAGAGACATATCTTCATTAGTTTATGAAAAGAAACGCATCAAATGTATTAAGTCAACAAATGTGTCGATGAAGATTGTTCATCAATGGATATATTTGTAAATAAAGAGTTAACTTCACTACTTTTTATTAACATGATATGGATATTATATAATGTTATTTACGTATTATATATACAAACACCATATACATGCGGTTCATGCGATATAATTTTAAGAGAAAGTGCATGATCTAATTTTGATGAATTATATGTAGTATTGCTTATATTGTAAGTACAACAAGGTTTTGATATTCAACATGGCTAGAATTTTCAGCCTGGTGATCAAGCATCTCTAGATGAAGAGTGACTCTTTGATACTTGGGAATATGTTAAACACGATCTACCAAGAAAAAAAAATGTTAAACTTGAATGGTATGGACATCTCAAAATTTGGAATGCCGGTTAAAGTAATGCTAATTTTCGTTTATTCGCAATTTACTTCTTCCTTCTTTTTTATTTTTTTATAGAAGACTTACTATTCTCACCAATTGATAAAAGAAATATAGATTGTGGCCGCAAAATTTAATTCTTACTTCTTCCTTCTTTGCATATATGCAGGTGCGGTAATATTTCTCTGATCTTCTTGTGAAACACGCTAGGTCTCATTTGTGCCTGTCCTTTTTGCAGATATGTTCTTTTTCAAGAAAAAAATGAAAAACTATAATTATCTTTTTTTCTTTTTTTTTGTTGAAACGTCAACCAAAATCACCCTTATAGCTTGTTTAGTTGGGGTGAGAAGAGGGAATAAAAGGGAAGAGAAGTAAATAAGAAGGTAAATAGATTATATACCTTGTTTAGTAGAGAGAAGGGATGAGTGTAATGCTGTCAAACAAGTGGGCTCGCCGTGGGCTGAGTCTTAAACAGAGCGGAGTGGGCTGGTCCGTTTATTTGCGGGCTAAAATATTATAAGTCCATATCTATATATACTAGGCTCGCTAAATGTGCCAGCCCGCGTGCCAAGAATTTTTTTTTAAAAAAAGTTATTTTTCTTTTTATCTATTTTTTCTCTTTATAATATGTGATATCATATAAGTTTATAATTGATATAAAAATGATTTTCGATCAATCATCAATATTTTCAAAATATTAATAATAATATATATATATATATATATATATATATATATATATATATATATATTAATTTAGATAAATTTATATAAAAATTTTAAAAAGAAACAATGATTGATTCATGAAATTAAATCGATCAACCCTAATCATGCTTTCAATTTTCTATTATATTTCTAACATCTAAAAATATTTTTATCAAAACTTCATTAAATTATTTAATTTTAAAATTAAAAAATTACATCTTTAACTTAATATTGAAACCTTTACATAGTTAGAATTACATTGAATATTTGAACTAAAGTAAAAATTTTAAAATACTAAACCTAAAAGTTAACTTTAGCAAAACAAAAGAAGAAGAAGAAGAAGAAAATCTCATATCAAACGGAGCAAGCTGATTAAGCTTGCATTTAAATTGGCTTGAACCAGCTAGATCCAAGCTTATCTAAATACAATGTCAAACAACCTATCCTGCTGGCCGGCGCCCGTTTGACAGTGCTAGATGGGTGGGAAATAAATGAGGTTGGAGAGAGCTTCCCCTTCACATCAGCAAAATAAAACCACTATTCCAAAGTGAAGAGATTGAAAATTCGGCCTTAGTTTGGTTAACAAAAGTGGAAGCGAAGGGGAGAGGGGAAAGGGGAAAGGGGAAAGGGGAAAGGGGAAAGGGGAAAGGGGAAAAGGGAAGGGGGAAAGGGAAGAGAACATATATTTCACTTAAGAGAAGTATTTTTTTTTTTTACCTTCTTTTTGTTTGGTGTAAGTGAAAGAAGGATGAGAGGAGAAGAGAACATGAAAGAAAATTATGACATAATTTTACTTTATTATCTCTTCTTCTCTCTCCTATCTAATTTTTTTAAATTTAAAAATAGGGCAAATGTATCATTAATACCTTCTACATATTTTCTCTCCCAATCCCTCCAATTTGGAGGGGGAGAAAATCTTATGCGGAGAGAGAGTGATATCCTTCTCATTTACTTCCCCTTAGGGGTGTGCAATTTGTTTTAGGTTCAATTTTTTATTTTTTTCAAAAAGTAAAACCGAACTGAAATAAATAAATTCGGTTTAGTTCAAAATCAAATTTTATGAATAAAGTATTTGCGTAATGCCTTTATATATATTTTTTAAATTTTAATTTTTTGTTTGATTTTCAGTCTGATCATATAAATCGATCACAAAAATTTAAAACTGAAGTGAAATATTTATAAATTTTACAAACCAAATCAAACCGAACTAAAATATCAAAAAAAAAAAGAATCAAAATAAAAATTTTGATTTGATTCAGTTCGATTTAAACTGAATATTGCACATCCCTACTTCCCCGTTATTTTTCATTCTAACGAAATAACATTAATGAGACATTTATATTCACATTTACTTTTACTTACTCCTTCCTTCCACAGCACTCAACTAAACCATATCTTGCTTCCCTTTCACTCATATGAGATAAAATAAAAATAAAAATATTTATTTTTATCAAAAGAAGTAAATGTGCCACTTGCCTTCCTTTCTACAAACCAAAAATACCCTTATGCGTAAAAAGTTTAAAAAAAGCGTCCATAATTGCTTTTGAGCAGCAACCTAAAGGGAAAAAAAAGTTAAAGCAACACAGGATAGCACTTTGTCTTTTAGAAATTTTTAGGTTACTTTGAATTTTGATAACCCAGTCATGTTTAATGGACTTCTTTGAGCAAGATTATATAAAGTTTCTATTTAAGAATTTTACTTTAAGTTAAAATAAAATTATTTGTAAAAAAAGTAAGATTAAAGTAAAAAATTTTCATTAAATTTTAAATAAAAATTTTATCAAAGTTGATTTTTCTCGAAGGGCATAATGTTGACACTTGAGGCTCTAAGGAGAAAATATAAGATTTATTTGAATTGCATTTTATTTCGAAATATAATACTATAAAATTTTTACTTTAATTTTAAATTTCTTTTCACATAAATAATTTATAACTAGTTTAAAGTGCCCGCGCGCTGCGCGGGTATTTTCTTGGGTGAAAATGTTGTAATAAATAAATATTTAATTTTAAATTAGATAAAGAATATTGAATGAAATATAAAAGTATTAAAAAATTTGAGCTGCATTAAAAATTTTGAGCAACATTAAAATCTAACAATAGAAAATTAAATAGAGAAACATAATATTTGAGCAAACACACAACATTTATGAACCAATAAAAGCCCAAGTCATTAAACTTCAGCGATCACCCACACTCCCACGTGGGAGTAACTTTGAGTGAGAGAATAGAAAGTAGAGAAAAGCGTGCATCAATAATTTGAAGGACTTTTATAGAGCATGCTATGCTTTTTTTTATATGTAATTATATAATTATTCTATGTATAAAATTAATTGTTATGTGCAATGCATATTATGATTTTGATAAATTTTATAAAAAATTTATTTATGTATGTTTTGTAAAAATAATATTTTACTATATCAAATTTAAAATTTAACATTAAATATTTGTGTTAAAAATAGTTTGTTAAAATTTTGATTTTTTAAATAAAATAGTTTCAATAATAATTACTGTGAGACCATGTTAAAATTTAAAATTAAATAAGAAATAAATATTTTATTTTTAAAAATATGAATATGTATAAAAAAATTAGAATGAAAAGTATAACATATTTTTTAAAATAAGTATTGTTATAAACACATTTGACTGTTTTTCTAACATATGTTAAGTATACAATACATTATAAGAATTTTTTAACAATTGTTTTGAATTTTCATGCCTATTTTTTTACTTGTATCTTAATGTTTTAATATATATTTTAAAAGCTATTTAATCTATATATAATTTTACAATAGTTATTGAAGATTTTTCTCAATAAAATACATTATAAGAATTAAATTGTTGTCATTATCTTAAATTTTCATGCTATTGACTTCAAAATTTATGATATTTTTTTTATACGTAAGTCAATATTTTTACTATATATTTTTAAAAATTTTAATAATCTATAATAATAATATTAAATAATCATCATAATATACAAATCATCATAAAAATACAAATCATATATTTTGAAGTGAAACTCACGAAAATTCAAAATAATTATTACAAAAAATTCTTGCACTGCGTTATACTTGGAAAAAATCTTCAACAACTACTATAAAGTTATATATAAATTATGTACTTTTAAAAATATATACTAACATATTAGCATACAGGGAAAAAATAGATTTTATTTTTCAACGTTAGGGGTATGAAGAGTCAAAATAATTATCAGAAAAAAATTTTATACTGCATTGTATACTTAACATATGTTAGAATTAAATGTGTTGTTATGATAATATTCATTTTTAAGTATGATATTTATACATATACAGACTTTCAAAAATAAAATTTGATTTTTATTTTTATCATGGTCTCAAAGTAATTGTTATTGAAATAATTTTATTTTTTAAAATTCATAAAAATTTTAATAAACTATTTGTAACTCAAATATTTTATTAATGTTAAATTTAAATTTGACACAATAACATGTTATTTTCATTTTTACACAATACATGTACATAAAAGTTTTCATAACATTTATTCAAATCATAATATACATAGCGCATAGAAATTAATTTTATACATAGAACTATTGTATAATTAAATGCAATTATTTGTAAAATATATAGTAAAATGTTAACACACGTATAAAAATATTAAACAACTATTATAGATTTATATATAAATTAAATATATTTAAAAATATAAACTAAAACATTGACATGTATGTAAAAAATCGATTACGTATATTGAAATTAAGGACACAAAAAGTCAAAATAATTATCACAAAATAATTATTATAATGTGTTGTATACTTACATATGCTAAAAAACGGTTGAAAGAATTATTATAATAATAATCATTTCAAAATATATGTTATAATTTTTATTTTTATTTATTTATAAATATATGTATTTTTTTAAAAAATATTTCTTATTTTATTTTGAATTTTATCATACTCTCGAAACGATCATTATTAAAATGATTTTATTTTTAAAAAATTATCAAAATTTTAACAAATTAGTTGCAACATCGATATTTAATATTTAATTTAAATTTAATACAGTAAACTATTATTTTTACACAACACATATAAATACAAATTTTCATAAAATTTATTCAAATCATAATACGCATGACGCATAATAATTAATTTTATATATAGAACAATTGCATAATTATATGTAAATTAAATTATTTTCAATATATGTATATATATATAGTAAAATTTTGACACACTTATAAAAATATAAATAATATATTTTGAAATAAAATGCACAAAAAGTCAAAACAATTATCACAAAAAATTTCTTGCACTATTTTGTGTACTTAACATAGGCTAGAAAACAGTTAAATGTATTGTTGTAATAATATTCATTTCTAAGTATGTAGTATATTTTTATTTTAATTTATTTGTACATGCACGATTTTTAAAAATAAAATTTTATTTTTTTATTTTATAATGGTCTCAAAGCAATTATTATTAAAATAATTTTATTTTTTAAATTCATCAAATTTTTAACAAATTATTTGTAACACAAATATTTAATTAATGTTAAATTTTAATTTGATACAATAACATATTATTTTTACATTAAAATTAAAATACAATATACAAAATTGTCTCACATTCATGTGCTTGGAATTTTCTTTTTTATAGTAAAAACAATAATGTTCATAAAATGGTGCAAAGAGTACAGATGAACGCAATATAAACTTGCGTTTTCCTCAAGGACGCAATGTTCAATTGTATTATGATTTTTTCTTCATGATTTTTCAGTTGAGCGCATTTTCATATTGTATCGAGCCACTTGAACACATTTCCATATTTCACTAACAAATCAAACTGACACTATTACTCAACAGTTAAATTGAGAAATTTTAGCCATTTATTCTATGATCTAAAGGTGCGATTTTGTTCCCGTATAAAGATAAAACAAAATTAATCATGATCCTCCATAAGACAATTAGTAAAGACTATTGATACATTAACTTATTATTTTTACACAACACAGAAATAAAATTTTTCATAACATTTATTAAAATCATAATACACATAGCGCATAGCATTTAATTTTATACATAAAATAATTATATAATTACATGTAATTATTTTTAAAATATATAATAAAATATTAACACACGTATAAAAATATTTCACAACTATTGTAGATTTATATATAAATTAAATATATTTTAAAATGTATACTAAAACATTGACACGCATGTAACAGAATAGATCACATATATGAAAGTAAGGACACAAAAAGTCAAAATAATTATCATAAAAGAATTCTTGTAATATATTGTATACTTAACATAGCCTAAAAAATAATTGAATGAGTTGTTATAATAATAATCATTTAAAAATATGTGTTATAATTTTTATTTTTATTTATTTGTACATATATGTATTTTAAAAAATAAAAATATTTATTTATTATTTTACTTTTAAGTTTATCATAGTCTGAAAGTAATTATTATTGAAATAATTTTATTTTTAAAAATTCATCAATTTTTAACAAATATTGAATATTAAATTTAAATGTGATACAATAACCTGTTATTTTTACAAAACATACATAAATAAAAGTTTTCATAAAATTTTTCAAAATCATAATACATACAGCGCATATCAATTAATTTTTGATACACATATAAAAATACAAATCGTATATTTTGATGTAAAAAGCACAAAAAGTCTAAATAATTATCATAAAAAAATTCATGTACTACGTTGTATACTTAACATATGCTAGAAAACAGTTAAATGTATCATTATGATAATATTTATTTCTACACATGTATTATAATTTTTATTTTAATTTATTTATACATATACACATTTTTCAAAATAGAATCTTTATTTATTAATTTTATTATGGTCTCAAAGTAATTATTATTAAAACAATATTATTTTAAAAAATTCATCAAAATTTTAACAAACTATTTGTAACACAAATATTTAATAATAATTAATATTAAATTTAAATTTGAGATAATCAAATCCAAACCCTTCATTCCACAATCCAAGGGTCCAATTTTATCCCAAGAAAAAATAAACAAAATATAATTCTCTGTAATCAAATCTCAACCATTCATCCACAATCCAAGGGTCCAATTTTCACCTCAAAAAAGACAAAGCCAAATTAGAATTCTCCAATCAAATCTCAACCCTTCATCAACAATCCAATGGTCAAATTTGCATCCAAGAAAAAGACAAAGCAAAATCAATCCAAATCTTCAACAAGCCATTTAATATATAGGTGATAATATTTATTTCTACACATGTATTATAATTTTTATTTTAATTTATTTATACATATACATATTTTTAAAAATAGAATCTTTATTTATTAATTTTATTATGGTCTCAAAGCAATTATTTTTAAAACAATATTATTTTAAAAAATTCATCAAAATTTTAACAAACTATTTGTAACACAAATATTTAATAATAATTAATATTAAATTTAAATTTGAGATAATCAAATCCAAACCCTTCATTCCACAATCCAAGGGTCCAATTTTATCCCAAGAAAAGATAAACAAAGTATAATTCTCGGTAATCAAATCTTAACCATTCATCCACAATCCAAGGGTCCAATTTTCACCTCAAAAAAGACAAAGCCAAATTGGAATTCTCCAATCAAATCTCAACCCTTCATCAACAATCCAATGGTCAAATTTGCATCCAAGAAAAAGACAAAGTAAAATCAATCCAAATTCTCAACAAGCCATTTAATATATAGGTAAAAGATAAAAAATTTAAAATTCAGATGTACCCCAAAATCAAGAGATTCTACGATAAATAACCTTAAATTGAGCACTTCTGCAGGCAGCCAATACACGAGGAACTAGAGACAGGAGAGAGAGATATGGAAACAGGAAAGCTGGAAGTGGAGAAGGTTGGGGGGAAGTCAACTCTTACTCGTTGCTATTCGAAGTACCCTCTCAAATTCATTGTTCCAAGAAAGGTTCTTTTTTCTGTGCCCCTCTTTAAAGATTGAAAGTTACTTGGTCTGAGAAGAAATTGCAGAAAAAGAATAAGTGGGCATTTATCTGGGATTTGATCCTGACACTCGTCTTCGTAGGCGGGTTCCTCTCAAGTTGATGCTGTTTGGATTTATACCATCACTTATGGTGGAGGAATTGTGTCTGTATGTATTCTACTCTGTTGCTACATGTGTTGATTTATTCTTTCCGTAGATGCTCAAGTTAACAGTTACAAATGACATTTATTTTTGTAAAAATAAACAGGGAGATTCTATACGATTTGAAATTGGGATAGATGATGGTTGCACAGCTGTACTGACAACTCAAGCTTCAACTAAGGTATATTTTTATGTTGTTCTGTTATTCATTTGTACAATTTAAGTACACTATAGAATGTTGTGCTTTAAATGGCTATTGGATTGGATGTGCATCTAAGTTCCTGACTTTTATTCACTTTTTATTTTGGAATTTAGGTATACAAGTCTCTTGGGTCAAAGTGCTCAGAACAAGTCTCCGAGGTAGTGATCCTTATTTATAACAATCCAATAAGTACAATTCTTGGTCTTCACCTAATAATGCTTATTACCATTTTTGGATAAGAGTTATTTATTGCTTTCGATTCAAATTTTGAAATTATAATCTATTTTACATTCAGTCAAGATTGCACTGAGTGCGAGTGTACGTAATTTTGGTGTAAAATGCTCTGGTTATGAGCATAGAATTACAGTTTTACATGGGATGATAGAGTTTAAGTTGATGTTTTTATTGCATATGAGTGCAGCAATTTCCCTTGGTTAGCCGAACGCCTTAAGGCCTTTTGAGTTTGCATTTTTGTAGGAAGTTAAAGCAGATTTAATAAAAGAAAACCGTGATGATTTGATTGTATTGACTAAAGTACCCTTACGAAAAATTACGTGATGTCAGATAATATGTACTGTTAGATTTTTAACAATAAAAATAGTTGAAAGGGTAAGATGTGATATTTTTTTATCATTTAAGGTTACAAATCATTCACTTTAAAGTTGAATGGCAAAAACCAAAATTGAGGTAAAGTTTAAGGGCAAGTTGAGTTGTTTATCCTACTATTTAATTATTGCATATACTTTTGAAATTAATCCTACTAATATCATCAAAAAAGTCTTTTAAGTTGAAATTCATTAGATTACTTAACATATTATAGTTTGCCTATATAGTTTGCCTAGGAATTTACAATTGCGATAAACTTTCTAAATAACACTAATAACTTGATGGCTGCATATGCAGTGGCTGATTGTGAGAAATCTATTAGTCCGTATAGAGCATGCAAACACAGCATTTGTGAACCAAAGTCATATGCTAGATATGTGGGGGCATTGGATGCCATTGTACCCTATAAGAACCGTTAAAGAGCTTAAAATAGTTAAGAGATTATTGAGTATCCATGACTTTAGGATTGCATATGGCTCTTTATGGCCCTGAGCAGTAAATGGGTATTTGTGCTTCAAAACCATGATTAATGCCCTGTTATCTGTTGGTCCTATATATGTGATCTGTTATCAGCAAAACAAGTGTAATAGTTATTCTAAGTCTAAAATTAAAGATATCACATTTTTTTTTCTAAATATGAGTTTTTGAATTAAAAGCAGCATCAATTATGACTTGAATGTGAAGAAAAACAACTGTGAAGCACCTTCCAAGAGCCAGATTCTGTCAGAAATTCCCTTAGTTTCTTTCATCCTCTCTTTCTTGAACCCTTCAACAATGGCATCATACTGCATGTTTATTATTCGACCACTTTCTTACAGTTTCTTGTTGGATGTCATAACAAGTCACATTATTCTTCTTTTTCATATCTAGAATTCTTTATCTAAATACACTTGCATCAAGAGTGTCTTCCATGTTATGAGGTGATTTCAATGTTAAAGAACTACTGCAATAAACCAAAAAGAAAAAAATGGAATGTATTTGAAACTTGAAGGCCGACATGAATGATAAGCCAAAATGAATTGAACAAAGTATGTAGTACATAAGACTATACATGAAATGCTAATGACGGTCATGCTATTGCTTTTTATACATTTAAATGTCTGAATATATGTACTTGTGGAGACTGATTTCTCTGGATTCATGATTTCTGGGCATTATCACTTGTGTGGATCTACGTTTATAATGCTGGATCATTCCAGAGAAGAAAATCTAAAATTTTAATATCAGAATAATGTTATCTTTTCTATGTTATTTTCCATTCAAATTTTCACTCTTTCGCATAGATATATACCAATGGCTGAATTTGTGCCATGCAGTAGGCAAGAGTTGGCAGTGATGCCCTTTTGGCTGTAATTCCTGATCCAGTGACTTGCTTTTCAACTGCAAAGTATTGTCAAAAGCAAGTTTTCAGACTCTTGTCTGACTCAAACTTGCTCGTGGTTGATTGGATAACTAGTGGGCGTCATGAGAGAGGTGAAAAATGGGATTTTGAACTATATAAGAGCACCAACAACATCTTTGTGGATGGTGATGAGCCCTTGTTTCTTGACTCGGTAATGTTCTTCTAACTGCACTTTCTCTATGCTTCAGATTTATTCAACATTAATATGTTCATAAATAAAGAATCCTTTGAAAGTTTTAATTATTGTGATGCTTGCTGGCAGCATTATTCTTCTTTTGACAGACTTACAAATATAAATGCTGGAATTGGAAAATCTTGGAATCTCTTGTATAATAATATTTGTTGTCTCAATTACTTAGAAGACTTCTACCTAGCACTCCATTAAAGATTTTGAAAACCTGTTAGCCTTTTCATGGAGAGTATAAGAAGCTTGAACATAGATACTAAGACATACGGGTGGGACAGGAAAGAGGTCCTGAAACAAATCCAGATGCATTGGATGAGCATTTTACATTTCCTCCTGCACAATGATTTTGGCATGAAAACTACTTAGTTTCCATTCTATTCTTAACTATCAAGTAATTGTCCTCCCATTTTCCCCTAAATGCTGAGCGTTGATTAGAAATAGCTTGTTAGTTGTCTAATATAGTTTCTCCAACTATTCCCAATTATTTATTGTACTTATCACTGTATGGGATTATAGAATATGACTGTATTTTTTTCTTGTTTGATTTCCTTGGTTTAATTCAATATGGACTCCCTTTTTTTGGTTGATTTCTTTTGGGGTAAACGTTTGGTGGACTTCTCCCCTCAAAGTCTGTTATTTGAGCCTTTCTTCTGTGAATATGCATTATTTTGTTCATGCAAATTTTTCATTTTGTTTCTGGACTGAAGAAAAGATGTATAATGCAAAAATTAGCCCCATTTATCTCATATTACCTTTTGGAGGTTTTCCAATTTGGTATATTGGGTAGAGCCTCGGGATATGGATCTCATGATTATTCATCTCATTCAACCAACCGAAGTTGTTATTCACATCTTGCTCAGGTATTACTGGAGCAAGGAACCTCTACCAGAATTGCTGAACGGATGCAGGAGTATCAAACAATTGCAATGCTTGTACTTATGGGGTATGTATAACCACATGCTGTACAACCTAATAGTTTAGGGCTCATCAATCTTGTGATACTATATGTCCTTAATTAAACTGCTTCTTTATTACTTATGGGAAGACATGGCTAGAATTTTTTAAAAATTGGTACACCACTTATAACCATTTTACTGTAGGCCAAGACTGAAATTTGTCCAAAACCAAATACAAGAAGAGGTGAAGAAATTGATGTCCCAGCAATTACATATTCCTTCAGTTGTCTCCGGGTGTCACTCAAAGTCACATGACAACCAATCTTTCATGAAACCAAGCTTTATGGCTTCCTGCAGTGTATTTGGCCAAAAGGTATCTCTCTCTTAATTTGATCTGAGTTTTCCCCATGCACTGTGAAAAGGTCCAAATGGAGCATAAGAGTTGAATTGGAGGTATGGGAAAACTTTTCCCGTTAGAAAACAACATAAGAACCTTCTTCCTCTTGCTAAGGATTTCAGTGAAGAAATGTCTTCTGTAATCCGACAGACATATCCACAATTTCCTTCTTCTGTTTCTGTGTGCATAATTTCTTTAGGCAAAATGAAATGCCCGATGCTACTAGTAAAATTCCACTGTTTATCTTGCAGAGAACTGGTATTGTCGTTCGAATAGCTGCGATGACCACTGAATCAGTTTACAATTTTCTTCGACAGCAGTTATCAGGGTTGGAGTCGCTCCTTGGAAAATCCCCATATAGTTGACTTATAAAAAAAAAAGAGACTATGTTGGACCTTTTACATTATTGGCAGATCTAATGAACTAAGTGGTGCCTTCTCCCCCCCCCCCCCCCAAAAAAAAATATTCCTAGGGGCCCTCATTTTATGTGCGTTGGTTATGAGAATCATGTCCTGCTATAGTTATAAATGTCCTTCGCTTCAGAGAATTCATGTATCTGTCTTTCTTCGAGATGTGTGGTTTTAAGTGCTGGTCTTTGAATGAGATCAATGGTTGCAAAACCACTGCAGCTTTATTTCCTTAGACATTTTATCCTTAATCCTAGTATTCAGTATGGTTCATTCTTTCTGGTTGGCCTCAGTGTTTCGGCCTATTGCAGATATAATTGAAATGAAGCTGGCCTGGATTTATCCAACTATGACATGATATGATGGAAAAGAAAAAAGGCAGCAGTGAAAGATAAAGATCTCTTCCCATATTCATGAATGAGACTATTTCTTCCCCTTGTTTCTGCTTTGTTTATCTTTTTCCTTCTGGTCACCAAGCTAGTGCACGGATCACAGACTGACCATGAACGCTTTAATAAGTGTAACAGTTCCCAGGTTAGGCAATAAGGGTCAGAGGACACACAGTCATTCTTAGGACCAGTTTTCTTAAGACCGACCAAGAGTTAGGTGGAAAAGGCTTCTTTGTTCCTGGTTTTGCAATAACTGGATCCTTGGAGATCGCAAGAATCCATAACATGCGATTCCAACTTAGCACCTTTTGGGTGAGAGTTTAATAAGAATTGGCTTTGAGAGCGCAACATGATGAAAGTTGTGTTCTCGGCCCGGGGGTTGGGGGTTGGGGGCCTTATTGTTCATTATTGGTCTCTAAGCTAGCATCAATAATCTATAGATCTTTCATGTTTAAGGTAGTCAAATTGCATGTTGAGTGGAGTTACAATGAAAATGTCATAGGAGAAAATGAAATTGTCTACATTGTCTAGACTCTGGTCTCTGGCCTCTCGAAAGGGGAATCTAGTATTTCTTGTTATTCATTAGAGGAAAGGGAAATCTAGTAGTTCACCTTCTTAACTACCTATACTTGAGGTGCTTAGACCATTGAGTTATCAATAGCAATTTTTTTGGCAACTTAATCTTAAATAGGGTGGCTGCATTTTGTAACCTTTTCAATATGTATTGATCAATGTTTAGGCGAATCTTGGTCACACAGAATCAGATACCGATTTGTTTTGGCCAATTCGACAAACTTGCAACTTTTTACCAGAAACCCTAGATTGCAACATGCATGACTAGTGCCATTTTACTATGCTCGAAATAAGCCAAAAGCTTCATTCGTAGACATCAAAGCATTGCATTTATTTGTCATCTCTCAATACATGGTGTGAAAAAAACAAGCCTCATTCACATACATATTAAGGGCTGAGGTTAAAAGGGGAGAAAGAGAAACTAAAACTCTGCTTTCATAAAAAATCTCTTTGTATAAAACCTAACTAAAATGAGATTTCACAGGGTGCATGGAATGTCCTTCCACGGCAAATAGCTTCCAGGTTTTCTCCAGCATATGAACAAAGGGGTGAAACTTCCACACCTGAACAAAGTATCAAAGATAATACAATCAAAAGGGAAGCAAATATGGACTTGACTTTAGCCTTCTTTAAATCTTTGTCTTCTTGTTTTCCTTCCTTTTCCTATTTTATTGTACTTTCTTTTTTCTCGGGGATGGGTTATCATATTCTCAACAATACAAGTTGATGATAACTTGAAGACTTCTTGCCTTTTTTTTTTTTTTATAAAGCAGCATTAAATTACCAGTTGCATATAAGGGCACTGAATGAGTCAAGAAGCCGCCTGCTGCAACTACCCATCGAGTGTGTAGACGAAGAACAAGCAGTCTAGAACTGTCTGGAGTGTCAAAGTTTGATCCATTGGCATTTTTCACGGGTGCAAATTCTTCTTCCCGTAATACCTGTATATGGAAAAAGAAACAAGCTAAAGGTCTGAAATAGCTGACACAATTTCTTGTTCTTCCTCCAAATTATTCCAGAAGATGCACTTACCTCAAAAAGTGTCGTTGAAGGCGCATAAGGAAATGCATCAAAGATGAACTGCTCAAGTTTGTATCCTAAGGTATGCCCATGAATTGAAGGAATTTTCTTCTCTGCAAGATGATAGCTGCACAGAAATTGCAAATCTTTTGCCAATCAGCTCTATATTGATGACGACAGCAGTAGTTGTGCATATTTGATGGTTCCTTGCTTGTACTTTCCTTTTGCAAAATATGAGTAGAAAAAGCATATAACCAGGCGTCCTTGGCATAGTTATAACATTCTCATTAGGTTACTTAAATGAGGCTGATCTGAAAGAGGATATGTTAGAGATATACAATTAAAAAGGGCTTATAGCTTTTTCAAAATGTTTGATGGCTTAAAATAGACCTTGTGTATAATCTACTGAAGTTTCACTTTTTCTATTGTTTCAAATTACTGTGGCCCAAAAAGTGTTAGAAAAATAGGTATATAAGATCATGACATACGGAATGAGAAAGTCAGCTGGAGCGACAGGAAAGATGGAACTAAAGGCTGGTATTCTGAGATTTTTCAAAAACAGAGAAGAGTAAATTTCCCTTGAACCCAATAGCATACCTTCTGTTTATTTGCTTAAACAGGTTGATTTCATAAAGTTTCAACATAAAAAGGTTATTCTTAGACATTGTCCTTTTGCAAAATATGACTAGAAAAAGCATATAACCAGGCGTCCTTGGCATAGTTATAACATTCTCATTAGGTTACTTAAAATGAGGCTGATCTGAAAGAGGATATGTTAGAGATATACAATTAAAAAGGGCTTATAGCTTTTTCAAAATGTTTGATGGCTTAAAATAGACCTTGTGTATAATCTACTGAAGTTTCACTTTTTCTATTGTTTCAAATTACTGTGGCCCAAAAAGTGTTAGAAAAATAGGTATATAAGATCATGACATACGGAATGAGAAAGTCAGCTGGAGCGACAGGAAAGATGGAACTAAAGGCTGGTATTCTGAGATTTTTCAAAAACAGAGAAGAGTAAATTTCCCTTGAACCGAATAGCATACCTTCTGTTTATTTGCTTAAACAGGTTGATTTCATAAAGTTTCAACATAAAAAGGTTATTCTTAGACATTGTCATTAACTCTCCTCCTTCTGATTGTAGCTTTAGAATAGTTGGAAAAGCTATTTCTACTAAAAATTTTAGAATAAAATATGTATTTTAAATTATCAACCACTTTCTTTTGTCATAAGACTAAAAGGACAAAACACCAAGCATCAGTTTTTAATAAGTATAAAACTTGAAAAAGGCAGTGTTAAGCTAGAAAATATAACTTCTTGCAATATCGCTTAATTTGAAACAAGAAATAAATGATAAGTGAGATCGGAATACCAACATGCTATCTTTCTCCAGACCATTTGCTACTTGGTTCAGAAAATCTAAAGTAAACATATGTAAACAAACCTGAAACAGCAAAACATAATTATTCAGGAACATAAAGAAAAAATGAAAAAACCCACCTAAAATAAAAAACCAGTGAGATATATTTTACACTAATGCAGAAGAAATACCACTAGATATGGCTAGAAATAAGGGTACAATGACAGAATTATAACAGAACTATTTCTTTAGAATATCTAAGACTACCCACCAAAGGAAAAGAGAAAATCCCCTTCATTACAATCAGCAATTTGATATCATGGATGCTACTGAATAGTTTATGATATAATTCTCAAAATAAGGCAATAAGCCAAGAAATAAGAGTCTTCAATGTTAGAATTCCAATCCAGGTGCCACTAATGGTTTCCCATTCTTCACTTTGTTATTATTCTTATACTTTTCCCTGGTCCTAATTCAATTAGGCTCATTCAAAATAAAAACACAAGTTAACTCAGTTTTCTTCCAGGAAAATCATTCACAATGTAATATGAAAAGTACAAGCAGTAATAGTAAGACTTCCCAGAAGTCTAACATGATTCATTATCTTGGATCAGCACAATGCTTGTCAATCTTATTCCCATGTTTCAGTCAGTCTTTCCTAGCCCACTGTTTACAAACTCATTCATTTTCCTATATATGTATAGTATTACCAGTTAAAGTATTCAAAATCAGATTTTGCAAATTTCCAAATCAGTTCTTAATATGAATGAACAGTCAATGACATTTCCTTATAAAACTGGATGTAAACTATTTCTGTTCATTTCAATACTAAGTAATCAAAACTCATCAAATTATTCATTCCCCTTAGTAATTTAATTCTGCTTTGATGAACTAAATCTTGGATGCCATTAACAGTCCATGATGTCATAAAATGTTGTATATCCTAATTCTTACATGAAGCGAGATTTCCTAACCTAATCAATGTCCAGCCTAAGCTCCACAGTGAAGTAATTTAATGGGAAAGCTGGATACTCACAAACACCTATTCAGTTAGAGGTATTTATAGGGGTCTTATTGTTGTATTCTTGGTGAACATGATCTGCCATAGCCTTTTTGATCCCGGATCAGTGGGCAGCCGTTGAAGAGAGCAATATGGACTTTTTAACGATTAATGATAGCAGGGAGAGCTAGTGGGAGGTAAATAGCTAAAAATGATATCAAACATGAAGATGTGAACAATCACTAAATGGACAGGAAGAAAGAGAAAAGATAATTAAAAAGGAGGTACAAAGATAAATGTAAAATTAAAAGAAAAGATAATGAGACAAGGATGGACAATACGTTACTCCAACAAAAGCGAAGGCGACCAGTTTCCTGATTTATAGCACTGGCCAAAGATTGGTCCAGCTCACTGTATTCAACCACAGAAAGGGGTCCCCCCTTCCCTCGGCGCACAAATACTCCAACTTTTTCCTGTGGATATGCCTATAATTAAAGCAGGCAAGATAACCTATATAGTTAGTTACTGCTAAATGTCCAGCAAAAAACAGAGGCGTTAAGATAAGACAGACAAGTCATTTAAGGGTAAAATAGTTGTTCAGAAACACACATTAAATTCACCAAGACATTCAAATGCTGAAATTCAATAAAGTTTTCCTTCACTTCTAGAATATTATCACAGAGAAGAACTCAACCTGATTTTTTCTTTTGCTTCCGTAGGAGGCAATCACAAGTAAAGAACCGCAGAACTGCCAAACACAAGCTAAGGAAAGCAGCAAACTCTATTCTATTGATAGCTTTCCAAATGTATGTAACAATTTTTTTCCCCCTGGTTTTCTATTGAGGTCTTCTCCTGGCTCTGATATTTTCCACCTTTTTTGTTAAGACTGAGCTCCTTATCTATTCCCACTGGCGTGACAGATGGAAGTGATGCAGGAAAAATGTGTTATTTTGCCTTTCTTGTTCTCTCCAAAGCTCTTCTGGTTATTTCATGTTATCATGTCAAGAGCAGTGTTTCTCTATGTAGATTAGGCTAATGTTTCTGGCAAACCGACATTCATCCAATTTCATTTATCTAGACTTAGTGAAATATCCCTGGAAAATAAAAGTATATGAGCCGCCTTCCATCTTCAAAGAGCTATAGCTGGTGGTATTGCTTATCTCTCTCATTGCTATTCCATCATCTACAAGTAGCTGCATAGTAATTTATGAAGTGCTTTACACACTTTTTTTTTCTTTTGTGTTTTTCTGACATGCTCTCTAGCATAATCAAGTTTGTGCCTTTACATATTTAGTTTGTGTTCAAAAGGGAAAAAAGACTAGAAGATTAAAAATGATAGTAACTAAAAGGCCCAATAAAATGTTCAACCTGTTAAAGCTTTTGTGATGAAGGCAACTTTACAGCGTATTCAAGGTACATCCCATATCAGCAAAATTATATTTGAAGAGTAATCAAATTGGTCCACACTCAGGGCCCAATTATTAATAACAAAGTCATCATCATGACTTTAGAAAATCTATCTGCCTGATCATAATATCTTCCCAAGAAATACCGCAATTTTTAATTCAGATTGTCTATGAATAGCTGCCATATACTCCACTTTCTAATAAACTCTAGAACCAAATATAACAGGCTTCCTTATTTACTATGTAAAATTTATTAACATATATACTCAACTGACCAGCAGTAGTACACCTTCTGTTCAAGCACTCCATTTATTGTGATGATTACATTTCCAAACAATTCTACTAGTAAGAAGGGGCAGATTGATCCATTTAGCTTGTTAAAACTGAATGCCTCAACTCATGAAAGTTATTAATAGTTCCTTTTTCTTTTGCGGGGAAGGTGTGGGGGTTTAAATGAAGGGATCTCTCTAGGCAGGCAGTATTTCAATAAGGGAAAATGAAAAATCTATCACACCGCTAAAATTCATCCGTCTATTCTCACAGACATCATGCCTGATACAAATAAAGCAAATAATTAGACAAAAGAGCAAATACTCCTTCAGTACACTTCAGTACACCAAGCTTAACATGTAAAAATGTCTATGAGAATACTTATTTTCAGTCACTTCTGAACTTAGAGAACTACTAATTCCCTCATAGATTTTTATGGATATATAGACATTACCAAGTTAAATTGTCAACAACCAGGGCAGTGAAAAAGACATCTTGGGAACTTAGATAATAGCATGTAAAACACCTAACTACTTCATCATTACGTAGGCTCCACATGATCCACATCTAAAGCATAGAAAAGATCTGTAAAAATTACCTTCCGGACAACTTTTGCTGCAGCAGCGACACCTTTATCAATAAAATAACCCAAAAAGGTAGGATCAGCTACTCTGACCTGTTTTTAGACAACAATTCCTATAAGTTAATCTATATTCAAAGAAAATTCAGTTTACAGGAACAAAGGAAAAATAAAGAAAACAAGAACACTGACCAAAGCATTATCAACTCCATAGCAATCAATGTACTTAATACCCCTTGATGCCATATCTTCAAGGAGTCTTGAATATTTCAGTGCTGAAAATGTCATATTAGCATCCAACTAAATCAATTATGTTGTTAAATTGATAAAAAGGAAAAATCAAGTAGTAAACAAATCCAAACTATTATTAACCAATAAAAAAAATCCTAATTATTGCAGGTTTTTATTCATTCTAAGACAATATGCTTCGATTGGTTATGGAGCAAGTACCTGTATAAACTCCTCCATTCCCATCTGGAGATTTTGCTACCTGGCTTCATAAAAATTATATCCTCATGAATAATATTCAATTGGAATCAGAAAACTAATTAGCAAGTAATTCTTATGAATTAAACAAGGAAACTGAAATAAGGACCTGAACTTAAATTTTGATAATCAGTCATGACAGGAAAGATCACAGGTAGTGTGAGACACAAGACACACATATAGACACTGGCAAACAAATTATTACGATCTATATGGAGATAAATGAGACATGTCATCATTCTAAAATCATATTGCAAATTGTAAAGAACCATTCCTCCCGATTGATGGAGCAAATTTCATGCCAATTAACTACATTGAGATGGACCTCTTCATGATTAAATCCTAACACAATTTTGCAACAAAAGACTTTTGCAGATACCCTTTATGAATCTAAACATAGAAGAAAGCATAGTGGTTATAAAAGTGTGAAAGTTTGTCTTGTACAGAAACTTCCATATCTGGCAGTTAGCAAAATGTCAGGCAACAGCAAGCATATGTGGGTTGGCTGGACTCAGACATAAGAGAAACAGATACAGAGGTACAAACAAGCATTGAAGGAAACTCTTGACTTATTGTAGTGGCTTCTAACATTAGGCATACAGGCTGAATATTAAGTTGCAGTACCATAAATTTGTGAATCAAGTTTCTATTGTGCATATCTGCTCTCTTCTTTCTAAATCAATGTGGCAATAGCAAACTCATGTCATACTGAAATAAAACTACTTGAATATGACAAACACAAGCAAGAACCTACTCTGTGTGCTGCTTCCATGATAAATCTGCCATCCTTTGAAACACAAGGAATTGTCCCTTGCTGGAAGAACGTAACCTGCATTTAATTTTCTTCTACTGTAAGCCGGTAGGACAGCACATACAAAAGTCAGACGAAAACAGTAAAAGCAAATATATGAAGTTTGAAACTTACTTGATCAGTTTCAAGGCCAAAATATTTATGACTTTCAAAAAATTTACGTGTTGCTTCATCAGTGAAGGGGCTAGTCATTATATACCAATGTATACGTATAGCACCAACGGAACCTAAATATTCAGCAATGTTAACGTCTCCAGTTAGGTGAGCTAATATTTTATTGTTTTGATGTAGAGGGTGCATCAAAGTTATAACAGAATTTGATGAGGAGCTCACCCTCATTTACAGATTGAGCGGCTATTCTTTGTACACACAGAATTCGTTCTGCTTGTATCTGGAAAAGTGATTTTCCGGATGGCAGTCCAATATCTGACATAACACAAACAAAGAATAATATAATAATATAAAATCATATTTCAGTAGAAGAATAGGAGAGGAATAACAAAGTGTATTCTTATCGATGTTTCAGAGATAAAAAATCACCAACTAAATGTACTGGCAAATTCATCAAGCATCACTCTAGTTTCCTAAAACTTATTTATAAAAAAGATCTAGCCATATGATGCAAAGAAGCTACCAACCCACTGTTCTACATGATAAGAATGAATATTGTTTTGTGTTACCAAATGCCACAAGAAGAAAAGTCCTTTGGAGCTGCGGAGAGAATTTTAAAAAGTGAAATAGCTGTTGCAAAAATTACGAAGACAAACATGGAACAAGGGAACTCAGGGACACCGTGACTCATTCAGAACAACTTCCTCATAAGAAAAGGTGCAAAATGCAGAGGCCAATGGGACAAAAGAAAACAATGGAAAGTGTTCCTCATCCATAATGTTTTAACTTATATTGTCATGAACCAAAAAAGAGGTTGACGCAGAGTAACCATTTGAAAATTGAAGTAAATAAAGACAGTAAGCATATTATGTCTGTTTGCATTTCACATCAATATCATAATGCACATAAGATTTAAAAAAAAAAAGATGAAAACATAAAATAAGGAATATTGCACTTCAGTAGCATTTGAATCACTCACTGAAGCATCCCTTTGGATCTGAAGTTCCAAGCCGAGTTCCCTGTAGACACATAGGCAGAAGAGCTTCATGAGAAATAACTTGAAAAATGAGTATAATTGAGTGAATGATTTCAGGATAAAACAAATGAGAAGAGAAAGAAGAAGTTTCAGTGTGGAAAATGGAAGTGGAACAAGAGATCTACCATCTCTTTCCTTTCTTTCTTTCTTTCCTTCTCTAGTTTCTCTCAGTCAGATATTGACTAAGCAACAAGTACAAAACAGAATAATCAACCCCTAGTTACTTTTTCTTTCTCTTGAGGGTTGCGGCAGGAAAGATACCCCTAAAGTTTAAAAATAAGCGATCACACTTAAGGAGAAAACATAACAAGCGAAAAACCCAATAAATTTTCAGTAAATATGTGTTCTCAAACAGTTAGGAAGAATTATAGTTTACACTCGACATATGTTTTTGAAATGGTTTCTTTTGTTTTATTTTTTCCCTTTTTTCCCTTTTTGGTGGGGCAGGGAGTGGGGCTGGAAGAGAAATCAAAACACTTTTCTGCAGAATATGGAGAACATTGAAGAAAATTAACAGTAGGTTTAAACAAAAAAGATGGTGTCAAGAAATTCAGTTGTATCCACCATATGTTATATATGTATCCAAGAGCACTATACGTTTTGAACAGTTTACCAAACATCATTGTCCTATAATTGAGCAAAATTAATTGAAATAGTTGAAAAACCTTTATAACTGGACCATGGATGTCTGGTATGCACAATCCCTGGGCCCCTTTGAGACCCTCTTTACAACATAATTATGTTACAACTTAAATGAGAATCTTTTATCTTTATGAAGTGATTTGCACATAAATGGAGCATAAAGCAAACCAATCCTTGTGGAACAGATAATTGGAATAAATCAACTGTACATAAAGCAATATAAAATCCTACTTTTCTGGTACACTTTACATTAAGTCAAGATGTAAGTACCATCATGAAACCATCCTTAATGTACACATCACCAAAAAAGCAAGTAATACTACAATCTCTTTCATACCCAACTACTGAGTAATACATTAAAATAATTAATTATCAATTAAATAAAGTAACTTTTTGTTAAGTATATGGTAAATTTCTAAGTACAGACCTGTAAATGATTATTTGGAAACTAAGGAGCAAAAGACAAAGGGAAATTGCTACCTGTCCACCAGATAAAAGCAACACACCTAACTTCCCTTCAGTAATGGCTTTTAGCCCCATTTTCCACCACCTTTCTCTATCTTCCATTGTCCTTTCCTCCACCGTTGACACACAGCTCTCTGGCACCGGCTCTATTGCGGCTGTAGGAAGCCCTGAAAGTTATAACTTTTCATAGTTAAAATCATTTCCAAAGAAGATAATAGTACAAAACGTGTGATCGAAATGTTAGATTAAGTAAGATGCACGAAATTCATAGAGGAGCGGGAGGAACCTTGCGAGTGAAATGAGCATTGAATGATCCGATCAATTCTCGAAAGATCCAGACTCTGAGCAAATTTCAATAAATCAATCTCACTTCAACTTGCGAAACCAACTCAGAAAACATCAAGCACTAAACACTCAATGCGAAAATTCAAGGCACACTTAAAAGTTTCTCACAGCAGAGAATCCAATTTCCAATTTTAGCGCCACGGTGAATTTTCAAAATCAAGATAATCAAAAGCCAGCCTTTCCTAACATAATTCCACCAAAAATCCCCCTCCAAAGAAATGGCTTACAAATAGCAAGAATTCTCATTACCAATTTCACAAAAACAACTCAATTTGAACTAAAACTATTCACAAAACAAATCCAATTTACTTAATTAGGAAAAACGCAGCTTTAAATCACACACCTAACAGTTCAAAGATCTAAAAACCAAATTTTGATTGAAATACACTATCGATGCAAGGAAGGAAAAACAAAGCAAAGGAAGAGAGAAAGACCTCGATGTCCTTGACAAGGAAGTCGCGTTCCTCGGGAGAAAGCTCATCCCAGAGAGCAAAGATGTCTTCCTGACCATAATCCTTGAGGCGCTCGAGGAGTGCCTGAGGAGGAGACGACATAGCATTCGTACTATCCGCCGATACCGGTTCCCTCATTCTGCTGCTGTGAACTTTCTTCCTCGAAGTCTATCGAGATCTCTGAGATAAATCTTGAGATCTATATATGTGTATATATAGAGAGAGAAAGTGAAGCTAGAAATAAACAAGGGGAAGGAAGAGAGAAGAGAGTATACGTATGTGTTGAGTCCACAGAGTGAGCTGTTTCTCTAATGCTGTTGTTGGGTTGGTGGGTACGTGAGCGACACAGAGAGGAGAAATAGTAGCGAAGAAAAGAATCAATCAAATGAATCCGCTCGAAGGTCATCCGGCCAAAAACAAATAGTTTGAAGGTCTAGAATGACAAATTTACCCCTCTACAAAATTTCAGATTTTTTCACCATTTCAAAATGAAGTATATCAAGAATTGCTATATGCATTAAAAATTAATTAAAATTTTTAAAAAGATGAAAAAAAAGCTTCCGACATATTTTATACAAGTGGGGTGCGATGTTTTTAAAAAATGGCACAAAATGGTGATATTGATAAATTTTTATGATTTTTTTTTCAAAATTTTATCTCAAAATCGATTTTGTCTAAGTTTAAAATCCTCATTCATGATATTACTTTATCCAAATAAATTCAAAAATTATAAGATTTGATTGAAGTAGGAAGTTTTAAAAATGAAATACGATAATACTGCATTTAATAATTGATGATATTGCGTTCAACAATTTTTTTTTTAAAAAATTACAACAGGAGTAACTCTTTCTCTACCCTTTTCCTTTCCGAAGATCTCACTCTTTATAGTATTAGTATGCATGGCAATGCTACTGCATTAGAATGGGGCAGATACCTGTGCCCCTGCTCTCTGTTTGTTCTCACCTTCGAGAATAGTGGACATTTTCATCCCCAACTCCAGAGGAAGAAAAGCATCCTTAAACCTTAAGCAGGATATCAGGAACAAAAGTCCCTAATAGGGTAAAGACAGGAATTTCGTTGTGTAACCTAATTAAGTTCATATGGGAAAGTTAATAAATTATGTGTTTGGTGAAATTAGCCGCTACCTTCACCCAATAATTAGTTAATAGGAAATTCCTTCTTTTTTCTCTTGTTTATCCTTTCTCTACCTACCAATCACAGTTGGAAAATAATTAAGTTTGAATTCATTAGTTAATTGATAATTCTTATGCGAACGAGGATAATATTCACGACAATGTTCAAACAAATATCATTCGTTAGAGTACAAAATATGTAATTATGTGCATGTAATTAAAGATCATAAGAAAAATCATAAAGAAAAAATACAAAAATTTTCTTAAGGAAAATTATAATGAACTACAGGATTTCACACACACACACACATTCAATCACTTATATATGCATATCACATACTATCTACAAATATATCTATCTTATCTTAGAATATAATACGTAGTAGGGGTATTCACAATTCGGATTGAACCGAAAAATCGAACCGAATCGAACCGAATTTTTCGGTTCGATTCGGTTTTTGTAGTTTTTTGGTTCGGTTCGGTTTTCAGTTTAGGTGATCAAACCGAAAACCGAATCGAAAAATCGAAATTTTGAAAAAAAATACAAGAACGCATTACCATAATGCGTTCTTTTATTTATTTTTTTTTTAAAAATACAAGAATGCATTACCATAATGCGTTCTTATATTTATGTTTTAAAATTTCGGTTTTTCGGTTTAACCCTAAACTGAACCGAAAAACCAAATAGCAAAACCGAAAATAAAACGGTTTGGTTTGGTTTTCAAAAAATAAAAAAAATCGAACCGAAAATTGAATAGTAAAACTGAAAATCGAATCGTAATTCGTTTGAACACCCCTAATACGTAGTACTAAATCGAGTGCAATTTAGCCCTATTAAGTTTGAAGAGTTTTGCATTTTGATCTCTATTGTTTAAAAAAGGCATACCTACGGTCCATTAACCAATAAATCCAAACATGTGTAGTTGATACGCAATATTTTTTAACGGTAAAAATATTAACTCATGACAACCTTCATCTTTCTACCGGACAACCACCCTTTTAGACCATTGCCGCTCTTCCATCATCACATAAACTAACCAGTAGTTGCTTACATCTTCTTATTTTCATCATTTTTTTTCTTTCCTTTCATTGCAAGACCTTTTTTAACTACCATATCCATCTTCGCGTATCAACCTACTTTTATTCCTTGAAATAGCCACTAACACAAGAACCCTCATCTTGTCATTATCCTTGCACTATCAACCACTGCTTTCGTTCTTCCCCCCCCTTTAAAAATGAGTCCTCTTCTTAATGAGATTTGTGGATTTACTATGAATAAATATATTAGACTTTAATCGGGGTTTTCTTTCATCTAAATCAACAAGATTCTCGTTATATTGTTTTGATTGAATTGAAATTTAAGAAGAATTATTAGGAAAATATAATTAGTGAATATACTCAAAATTTGGTGATTTTAATTTGTGGTTATAATAGAGAGAGTACGGAGGAATTATGAAGTTGGTTTCTTGTTATTGGCTAGGTCAAGTGCAGGAGATTGTTAGTGGTAATGGAATGTTGTGATGGAGGTAGTAGAAGACGATAGATGGAAGAGAGTGGTTAAGCTGGTGCTGTTAGATCACAGACCAGAAAGAAGATAAAGACGTGCTCATCAAGGGATGGTGTAAGAGATAAGAGAAAGGTGCATTAATATAAAAAGTTAGTTAGAGGTTGAGAAATTATAAGATAAGGAGATTTCATGAGTTGATTTTTCTTTTTCTTTCAAAAATTTAAAGCATGAACTTTACATGCTTAAATGTGGTAGTTTTTGTAATAAAAGTGATGGATGGGATTTGAAAGCTAAATGAGAATCTAAGTACTTAAAATGTCAAAAATAAAATTTTGGGGTAAAGTTAAGACAACTAAAATAGTTTTAATACTAATTTTGCAAATTAATTTTCTAAATTGACAATTTTTTTCTTAATTTTTGATGTCGCATTTATATCGTGTGATTGAATCAGATAGTTTTTGTTAAGAAAGTAGTCGTTGAAACTATAAATTTAAAATAAAAATAATTAAACAAATTTAAAAATAAAAATTAAGATAAAATTAAGATAAATAAAATAATTTTAAACTTGTTTCTAACAATATAAAATATATATAATATTGGAAATAAGAAAATATACGCACATACACACATCATATAATACTAATATTTATATTTTATATGTACATATATAAATAAGTACGTTTGGAAGGGAGCAAGCGAGGATGAGCCCATGGGCTGGAGAGAAGGCAATCCTCGTCCTCACCATGCTACCACATGTAGGAAGAGGCTTTCTCCTTCGGATTCAAAGAATAATTGTATGGCTAATTGATACACTCATATTGATCAAAATCATCATATATAGTAATTGAAGTACATTAATTATGTAAGTGGTACACTATCAGTGATATTTATTATGATAATGCACTACTTATACTTTAAAGTTTACGAAGACTTTTATGTGACTAATTATGTATTATTTAAAATATTAGTGTACTTCAATCGTTATATGACATACTTTTATCGTATATAGTATAGTAATTAGCCGCAACAATTGTTAGAATAATGGTTGCGGTCCAAATCCCCTCTGCTCCTCGCAGCCCTATCCATGCCTAAACCAATTATTACTTATAGTAAATTCATCATCAATTGCGTGATAATTATAAAGCAATACTCCATTCACTTTAATTTAACTATTATTATAAAAATTTTATTTTGTTACAAAACAAGTATCATCGAATAAAAATTTAATTTTCTTTTTTTCATTTACTCTCATAATAAAGCAATGACATTTTGTGTAGTAAATGAAGATAATTTCTTGTGTTGGAGTTTCCTAAGAGGTGAGAGAATATTTAATTAAGAGTAGATTAATTAATTTATTTAGTTTTTGGATATGCGTGAATATTTTTAAAATGATATTTAAATTAAAATTGTGGGAGTGATGTTTACGAAACATAATAATTTTTTAATTTTATCGAAGTTATTGCGGAAACTTTATTTTCTTCAAAATTTGTTCATGAGAGTTTAATTCATTTATCAAGATCCAAGGAAAATTGATAGTTCTGATACAGGAGAATTACATCACAGAGAAGTCACAAACTCCCGAATCGCCCCCTCCTCCTTTTTTTTTCTCAGCTAAAACTTTTGCTAATGAAAAGAAAATCCAATTAGCAAATCAAACAAGTTATGTTTTACTTTGATTGGCTCTCTATGTTATATTTCCTTCCTACTGAATTGAATATTTATATTTTATTTTTAAGTTATTTGAATTTAAATACTTTTTTTTTAAAATTATCATATATTTTATCTAAACATTTACTATTAATTTACTTAATTAAATAAAATTAAAATTTACTAATATATAATCAAATTATTGACGTCTTTGATAAGAGATTTAACTTTTACTAACACATGAATTTTACCATTAATTTTTTAATTAATAATAATATTATAATAATTTATCTATAATTATATTACCATCTTTATTTTTATGTCAAACCAAACTAAAACATTAAATTATGTTCCGGATAGAGATACTTATCGTCAACGGGTGGGTTCCAAAACAATTCCCTTTCTGTGGCTGAGGTGAGTCCTCTGGATGCATGCAAGAGTCACGTGATCTTAGGCGTTCCCATAAACTATGTAGACTAGATCATTAATCTTGCTAGAATTTTTTTTTCTTTTGAACTCTTTTTTCCCCTTGTTGTAATTTCTATTCAATATTTTTTTTCGTGTTTCTTCACATCTTGGGCTAAGCTAGAAACTCACTTGGACTTGAAATCTATGAGAGATGTCATAGTTTATTTAGGAACTGTGAGTCAAGTGAACTACCTTATAATATGGTGAAAATGGAGAGGTGAGAGTAAGTAGTTATAGTGCACATGCAATAAAAGATTTGACAAGAAAGTAATCCAACTAGCTTTCTCCCCACCTAGACTTGGTAAGAGCTGAGAATGAGGCACCATCTATATCTGTAATTGGCCTTCTTGGTTGAGCAGTTTTGCCAGGATAAATATTTTCCACCATATCATAGAAGAGAAGTAAATATTTGGGAGATGAGATTCTTTTTATGATACATCAAATATTAATATTAATACAATTTTACTATTTTTTTAGATTTACATGGAATCCTTAGGGTGAGATTGGATTGATTTTTATTTTTGAGTTGAGTTATATTAAGAATAGTAAAAGTTAATTATTTGTGAGAGAAAAAGTGACACTCAAAATAAAAGTAAGTGAGAGAAAATTTAGATAAAAATCATATCTAAGTAGAGCTTAATTTAAGATTAGAATAAGGGTTCATTTATATTGTATCTTTCCCAATCAAACACATAATTATACCTCACTTGTCATCTCACAAAAAATTTACTTTTACAGAATTCAAGACAAAATCTCTCTCAACTAAACACAATCCAAATATACCCTAATTTTCTTCAAAGTGACGTAAAATCTTTAGCTTTATCAAACAAGTAGTTTAGACCTTGTAACATAAGGGGATGGAAAAACTTCCGCATAGACATATATACAATATGGGTGCAACTTATCTTTAATTATTAAAAGTTTTTCAAAAGAAGATAGACATTTTTTAAAGATTACTTGCTCAACAACCCTGCCTCCTTCCCTCCAATTTTTTCTTTGGAGCGGCATGGAAACATGTATGAGCTTTGTATTCCCACCGACAGCCCTAATGGTTAGGAGACTTATAATCTCATCTTGAACATCTGCGAAGGACCAAGTGGTAAAATTGCAATGCAATATTGATGTGAGCTAATTCATTGGAATAGCTTCTCTCTCTCTCTCTCTCTCCCATATTTTTCCTTCGCCTTTGGATCTAAAAAAAATATTTTTCCTTTTGCCTTTAAAAATAAGTCTTTTAAACTATCAATTTTGAACTATATATTAGGTCGAAATTCATACTGATTTTGTTTTCAATATCTGGTAATCTCATTATCCTACAAGGCCTTAGAAGCAATCAACGATGACCAATCACCTCAACAGAACATTTTCGTTCCAAATGAAGTACCAACTCAAACAGTTAAAAATATATATTTTAGAAAGCAATAAACGTTAATTAATTTAAGCTTTATTTCTCACTCATATAAAAATTATTATAAATAAAAAGATATATAATATGATGTACCCACCTATCTTGAGCTATGCCTGATTCAGTTCTAAGATTTCTAAAAAAGGATATATACACAATAAAAAAATTAGAGAAAAAGAAGAGGAAAAATATATTTTTACAAAAATCTGAAGGACGATATTGTCCATTTACTAAATTTAGAGTTCGTTGCCAGACAGAAAATTGCGCGGTTTGGTTGCAGTTGTCCTAACGAATAAAGTATATTCTTTTGTCTTAAAATTGACCAATCAACTTCACGGATGGTGCCAACCCCTTCTAGAAGTGTTACGCAGGCAAAGAATTATTGTTTTTCTTTTTTCTGTCTAATTACATTTGCAATGTAATTAACACATTTTTGGTTCAAACTTACTTACTGAGGTTTCTTATATCGTTTTTTTTCGTTTTATGAGAGGGTTTTCTGATAGAGTTGATTAAGAAAATATAACAATTACAAGTCATATTTCAAATTCAAGACTTTCTATTTACTACTGCTTTCAGAGAGACCTTAAAATAATAATTATTATTGAGGATTTTCTTATAAGGTTGAGAAAAAGAGGGAGCCTAGGCAATAAGTTGAGAGTTTAATTCCTTCCTCAAAGCGAGAGAAATAGCTTTAGTAACAAATAAATTTTGTCAAAAGATTACTTTTTTGTCACTAAGTATTTTTAGTGACAAAATCGACATAGAAAGTTTGCCATAAAAGCTTCTTAGTTACTACATAGTGAGTTCGTCACTAATAGTATGAATTTAGTGACAAAAATAGTATAATCATAGAATCTCGAACTCTTCCGTGATAAGATTTTTTGTTACAAAAAATAAAAAATTTTGACACTAATTGTGTCTACCTTGTCACTAATGATTGTTATTTGAAAATTTTAGAGCAAAATAAATAATCAAAATAAAATGTTTGAGTAAGGAGATTTCAAGATGTCATAAATGCTGATTGCTTAGAGGTTTTAGTGACAAATGCTAAGTTTATCACTAATAAGTGAAAGAAAAAAAAAGTAACTGTAGCTTGGCTGAACTGGCTTGATCACTTTTGAATGCGGCTCAACTTGTGGATGCAAATAAATAAATAAATAAAGATAACAACCAACTCAGCTAAGTTGTGATAGTTGGTGCGCACGTGCTTATGTGGTGTGCATAGAGATCTGCAATTAATCCAAGTTTCTCCATGACCCACATCTTTAGAATAGGAGAGCTTGGATTTCTACTGAGCTGTAATTGTAATTGTGGTTTAACTTGAGCATTATTTTATTTAAACTTTTGGCAATGTAATTAATATCCTAATATTTACTGTATTAAAATGTAAATAATAATTAATATCCAAATATATAGTTTCTTATGAATGTAAAAACTCATGATAGATTTACTAAATTTATAACTTAAAAAATATTTATTTTTGTAGAAGACCCAGTATAATATATATTATAATGATATACTATAAATAAATATTATAGAACATATATCATATGTACTATATATACCATATATAGCATATGTATATGTATAAAATATACTATGCATATAAATATATTCTACACACTACAAATATTATATATACTCCATTTCTTTCAAACTATAAGGCCTTTTATATTTTTTTCTCTTCTCAAAATATTTGACTTTTGTAAATTTTAATGATTAATTTTTTAAAGTTACAATCACCATAAATATAATTCTTCCATCTCCTATTATTTTACTAAAATTAATTAAGGATATAAGATACCACATATTATCTTCTTCCTTAATCTATGTCAAAATAGCCAAAAGGCCATATATAAGGATATACTAAAATTTAAAATTTATACTATATACTGTTATCAAAACAAGTCCTACATATACCTTACATACTACATGTGTGTGCGTGTCTATATATATATATATATATATATATATATACCTTAAAACCTTAAACATTATTCAATTACCATATTATCCTTTAAAATTTATATGATAAATGTAGACGACAAAAATTTGCTTTTAACAACAATCAATATATTGATAGATTTATGATAAAAATAAATTGTCACTAATATATAAACAAAAATTTTTGCAATAGTGACAAGAACTATGTTGTCACTAAAAGTAATTTAGTGACAAAAATAATGTTATCACTATAAGTGAAGTAATTAATGACAACATTATAACTGTTTTCACTATTGGAACTCCCGACTTCAAATTTATTATGGCGGGAAGGTTTTAGTGACAACATCTTGTGACTATTTTGACCATTGTCACTAAAATTTAATTTAGTTGATGGTTTAGCGACTTTTATTTTTGTCACTAATGGTCCCTAAATTGTTTATATAGTGACAAACAAAATTGTCATTGGATTTTTTTGTCAATGATTTTCATTTCTCTTGTAGTGAGAGTTTATTATTTTCCTTTCATAGGGATCAAATGCTACCCTATGTAGATTTAGTTGTAAACCTGTCTAGTTTTAATGGATTAATTATGTAATTTTTACCGTATGACATTTCTCTTCTAATAAAAGAAAAGGTTATAGATTGAATTCTAAAATTATATTCCTTCCACTCATATTGTCTAATAACTGAATGTTTATATTTTGGATAATCTACATTGACCTCCATTGAGGTTTATTAATATTATAAAGGCCTCCCCTCTTGTTTGAAGATTTAGTCCCTCTTGTTTGAAAATTTACATAAAGAAAAATGTAAAGGTATTTTCTTGTTTTTTCATATATTGCACTATCGATATAATTAGCCAATTTTTATAGAACTCAATAACTGATCATCGACTAGTGCCTACTGCCAGCTTAAAATAGTTGGCATTACTATTGTTGTATTTTACTTACTTCCTCCATTTCAAAATAGTTGGTATAAATTAAGGAAGAAGAAAATAAAGAATATTTTTCTTATTATGTCATTAGCTAATTTAATTTAGTCTCTATTAATATGAGAGAGAATGAGAGATATGTGAGGGTAACATTAAAAAATAATTCTTAACATTTGTAAAAAGTTAAATATTTTGAGAAGAGAGAAATAGTCTAAAAGGTCTTACATTTTAAAATGGAGGGAGTAATAAACTCAACACTTGATGAAATCAATAGAAACAATTAAGTGGACAAATTGGTTAAAGAATCAATAGTATTATGTATATATGCTCGAATTCAAACTAGAAAATCTAACACTGTAAATAATCTTGTACTAGTAAGGAGAAAAAATAGTGCCCCTACTATAATATGCTTCCTTTTCAGTAGGGGTGTCAATTAGGCCAAGTGAACCGAGCTTTGCTCAGCCCGAGCTCGACTTGATTATTTTCGGGTTGGAAAATATGAGACAGAGATCAGCTCTTTCGGGCTCACGCTCTGGCCGGCTCTAACTCGATTTTTTAAAAATTTAACATAATAATAATATGTTTTAATAAAATATAATAATAATATTATTATATATAATATATATATATATATATATATACACACACATATAAATATATTTATATGTATATTTTTATAGACCGGGCTAAAATTGGGCCGAGTTTATCTTGGTCCTAACTTGGCCCGAACGTTATTTGGAAAAAAAAAAGTCCGAACCCGCAATTAGGTGGGCCGAACGAGTTGGGCTCAAACTAAATTGGGCCAATTGACAGTCCTACTTTTCATAATGGTGAAAACTTGACCACTACTATAATATAATTTACTTGAAAACTATAAGCAAACAAGTTATATTCTTCAACAACAACGTAAAGGAGAACTTCAAATTCCATCCAAAATGGAATATGATCCTTAATTCCTTCATATTAGCATCAGTCCTACAAGAATATTACAAAAAAGGACATCTTTCTTTTTAAAACTATGTAATTAAGAAACATTATCAAATCAACAAGCAAGACTGTTCTCTTAGTTCAAAACAAAATGCATTTTTATTTGTCAGTGTCTTTTTATAAATAGAAGAAAAATCACAGATCTTGTATTTAATAGAAACTGAATTCTTATAATACATGCACTTCAACTCTTACCGTTCAAATTGAGAGCTCGTCTTGATAAAGAATATTTGGAGAGGAGAGGAAAATAAAAAGAAAACCGTAAGACTTTGAGGGTTTACTTTTTCATTTTTATTTTGCTGAGTGTAAGACTTTTGAGTTTGGTTTTCTGCACATGTAGTTTTATGTATGTGTCACTTCCCCTTAGGCTATTATATAAAGGCACATAGGATAAAAGAGGCTACTGAAGCTACATTTCAATAATTTTAAAGAATTATCTAAATATTTTAAAATAATTTGATTGGCTACGTTGACCTCCATGCGTGACATGGCACGATTCAACTTGAGGCATATATCTCAAACAGGGTATATCACATTCCTTAGAATGCAAGGAAACAAAAAGGTGATGGCAAGGGAGAGAAAAAATGGGCCTTTCCTTCCTTTATTTCACATGCGAAATTTAGTTCCTTTGTGCAAAGGTATGACAATAAACAGGAATTAAAAAACTCAAAAGCAAAAAAAAAAAAAAGGTAAAAAGAAAGGTAAATCATTTGCAACTTTCTGGTGGGGCAATAATTCACACGAGAGATTTCAAAGCAGTGAGTCATAATTTTAAAGCAATAATTCCGATAATTGTTGTAAATGAGGAAAAAGAAAAATATTTTTTGCATCATCTAATCATATGGAAGTTGAATAATTGATGGCTTAATTATTCTTGGACCTCTCGAGGAAGAAAGAAATCATTGAATATCATGTCTAATCTTGTACAATAATGATTTTATAACCCTTTATAAATTGTCTAAATGTCATACTTTTTAGAAATCATTAGATCATTGACATGTTGTACTATATACTAGTTTAACTGCCCGTGCAGTGCGCATTGATTTTTTGTTTGGTTAAATATTTGAGATAAATAATTTTTAATTTGATGTCTAGTGTATTTTTGATGATTAAGATTTTTTAATATTTTATTCAATCTACTCTACATTATGTTCCGAACAAAATATTCTCAAGAAAACAAATAATTACGGCTAAATAAAAATTTTGTTTGTCCTCTATCTATTGCTTTTTTCCCTGTACTCCACATGTCAAAAAAAAGTATTTTGCATCACATTTACGAAATTCCACAAAAAATACATTACCTATTCCTTACTCAGAAATAAAAATTTCAAATACTTACCCACTTATATATATTTTAAACTAAATAAAAAATATTAAGTTAAACAAAAAATTATTAAAAAATTTCAGCAGCATTAAAACCCAATAGCAAAAAACTAAATACAAGAGAATAACTCAGCAAAAAGGGCATAAGATTTGCTCATACCCACAGCATTTATCGGGCAATTAAAGCCTAAACCATAAACTTGCAACCACTCACCAACCACCAACATTGCCGCCTACGAAAACCGATCACAATCCTCAATCCCGTCTCACTAGCCTTCAACCAAAACAAGAAACAAGACAAGAGCATACGTCAACAATCCCAACAAGCTAAACATCACGATAAAGAAAATCATCGTGCTATCTGAGCAACATTTTGGTATTGGAAACTATATACAACAATAGGTGAGCACTGACGCAACCACCTATTTAACTGAATATTTGATTCATATTGTACACTTTTAAGGGGCAAAAAGAAAAGGAAAACAAAATCCAAGCAGCAGAGGCACAAGGTGCAGAAAGGTTACCATAGAAAATAGAGGCCACAGCTGCAGGCAGAAGAAGATGCAATGCCTCAAAGAAATAAAAGGATAAAAAGGATACATAATAAATAATTAACACTTTACCTGAATGAAAATACTAAATAATTACTTCAACCAATTTCCTATCACAAAAGCGGGTACAATAGAATTCCAAGCGTAAACTGAAAAGTAGAGGTTCCAAAAGAAACATCTATAGAGAGTCAGATAATAAGCATAAACACAAAAGCAGATACAATAGATTTCCAAAGGTAAACTGGAGAGTAGAGGTTCCAAAAGAAATATCGATAAAGAGGCAGATATTAAGCATAAACACCATTTAAAAAGATGATAATAAGCATAGTTATTTTAGTGCAATTCGTGCCAAATTTTTGTTGATTGCAACTGCTCACAATACTGTAAGAAGTCAAACAAGATATTAGATACAAGAAGTACAAAGAAATTTTACTTTTTACCTTTCTGAAAGAACCAAGCATTAAAGAAATATTTCCACTTTCAGCCAAAGCAAATATTCTTGTATCATCTTCTTTCCTTTCTTCTTCTTTGGATTTAGAGGAACTTGCACCATTTAAAACCACTTGAGAAATCTTTCTCAAGTCTTCTATATTCTTGACTCTAGCTTCTAAACCATCAAATCTTCCAAGAATCATTGGAGCAAAGGACTTGAAGAATTTTTACATCTTCCCCATCTCATTTATGTGATTGTTCAAGGTCTCTTGGAACACCTTGGCTACAATAGTGTCATCTCTAGTAATTCCCTCCTCACTAGGAATGTCTCCAAGATTTTGTTGAGATTGAAGAGAGGGCTCTTCTTCAAATAATCTCCTCTTTGTGTGACGTTGCTCCCCTCACTTGATAAATCATTCTTCTTTTTACTCTTCCTTTCCCTAGCTAAAGTCTCCTCCTCATCCTCCTCTTCTTCTTCAACTTCTTCCTCATATTCTTCATCACTACTTGTTTCTACTCTTTCACCCCTTATAGGGGTTTCTCTTCTCGTCCTTTATATACCATCCTCATCAAGTGTTAACTGCATTCTCTTGAGAGACTCGTTTGTATAGATTTCTCCACTTTTTCATTGGATTTCATCTTTCAAGGAGTTGATCATTGAAATACCTAAAAATTCTTGTCAACAATCTACCATAAGGCAAGCCTTTGTTATCCATTCTTCTTCCATTAAACATATGCTATACTGCCATGAACCCAAAATTTAGTCTTCTATGCTCATGCAAGGCAAGCATAATCATCATATGCATATTACCAACCAAAGATTTATGTCCAAAATTAGGGATGATCATGGTAGTAATCATGTGATGCATGATACGACCTTTAGCATCAAAAGATTTAATCTCTCTTTCCCTAGAAGACCTAAACCTTCTACCATTTGTAAATGCCCCTTCAAATCTTTCATTAGTAAACAACCCATAGATATAACAATGTTGCCCCAAAGAATAATATCTAACACCAATATCATCAACTCTACATATACAATTCATCAAAGCATCATTAATTTCAAAATCAAAGTGGGAAACTCTAGATGTATACCATTGTATCATGCTACCCCCAACATGTTCAATCCTTTCTTTGTTAAGATTTGCATAGAATTCATAGACAAGTGATGGATAATAATTTTCATTTACCCCAAGTAAACTACCCCAACTTATCTCACCAAAGAGAGAAAGCACATTATCCATGTTGGTGAGTTTTGTTTACATCCACTCTATGGCCGGGTGTGATTTTCCTATTCTTCTTGCTCCAATCTTCGAATTTGACGGCAGCTCTTGTAGAGATGAATCATTCCATGCCAATAATTAATTGTGGAATGTGAACCTTGGTTTGTTGATAATGAGCCTTCATCTCCTACCTTGGCTTTTCCTTTGCCCTTTGCTACATTAACCCTCTTTGAACAAACCATGATGATTTTCTATAGAGAAGGATGAATTTTAAAGATAATAAGGGATTGTAAACAAGAAAATCAAGTGCTTTTTGAAGAAGAATGGTGAAATTTTGGATGAATTTGAGTTTGGACGGGAGAGTGTCGTGTGGGTCTTGAAAGGAAGAGAATTTGGATGGTTTAAAATGAGAGATTTGAACTGTTGAGTGGTTTAATATCCACTGATTGCAAAGTTTGGACGACTGAATTTTCAGGTATGCGTTCAAACTTGCGTCTGAATTTCTCTGTTTCTAGTTTTCATTAAATTCGGACTATCGAATTTTTGGTCATGCGTCCAAACTTGAGTCCGAATCTTTTTGTTATGAGTTTTCTGGAGGAAGTTTGGATGACCAAATTTCACTCCATGCATCCAAATCATGCGTCTAAATTTTTTCTGTTTTTGCCACACTTCAACCCATATTAGTAATTGAATTTTGAAATTCTCAAGTTTCTTCTAAGGTAGCAAAACATTTCCTTGGCCAAAGACTTGGTAAATGTATTAGTAATTTGATCATTAATACTCACATAGTCCAAGCATATATCACATTTAGCTACATGATCACGAATGAAATGATGTTTCATCTCTATATGCTTAGTCCTAAAATGTTGAATGAAATTTATACTCAAATTAGTAGCACTAGTATTATCACATAAAATAGATACACATTTGTAATATAAGCCATAATCAAGTAGAGTGTGTTTCATCCATAACACTTGGGCACAACAACTACCAGCGACGATATATTCAACTTTAGTAGTAGATAATGACACACATGATTGTCTCTTACTATACCAAAATATAAGGCAACTACCAAGAAATTAACAATGACCACTAGTACTTTTACACTCGACTTTGCATTTGGCATAGTCGGCATCCGAATATGCAACAAGGTTAAAAGAAGAAGATTTTGAAAATCAAAGGCCATAGTCATGTGTATCAATCAAATAACAAAGAATATGTTTCACGGAAATTAAATGAGACTCTTTATGACAAGATTGAAATCTAGCACACAAGCATATGACAAACATAATATTTGGTATACTTGCTGTAAGATAAAGTAGACAACCAATCATACATTTATACACATTTTCATTAACATTTTTACCTTTTTCAGTTTTGTCAAGTTTGGTTGATGAAATCGTTAGAGTGCTTATACTTTTTGCTTGGTCCATTCCAAATCTCTTTAAGAGCTCCTTGGTATACTTGGATTGATTTATGAAAGTGCCATCCTTGGTTTGCTTGATTTGTAGCCCAAAAAAGAAGTTGAGTTCTCCTATCATGCTCATTTCGAACTCACTTTACATCAACTTGGCAAATTCCTCACAAAGTGAAACATTAGTAGCCTCAAATATGATATCATCAATATATATTTGCACAAGTAAAAGATCATTATTACAAGAAGTTTTTATGAAAAGAGTAGTATCAACATTTCCTCATGAAATCCTTTTGAAAAAAGAAAATCACTCAATCTTTTATACCAAGCTCTAGGAGCTTGTTTTAAACCATACAAAGCTTTGAAATTTTGATGAAATTGTTAGGATACTTTTCATGAGCAAAACCAAGAGGTTGTCTACATAAACCTCTTCTTCAGTAAAACCATTTAGAAAAGTACTTTTGACATCCATTTGAAATAACTTAAAACCTTTGAAGCAAGCAAATACCAAAAGCATTCTTATATATTCAAGTCTAGCAGCCAGAGCAAAAGTTTCATTATAATCAATGCCCTCTTCTTGATTGAATCCTTGGGTAACAAGTCTAGCCTTATTCTAACAACTTCTCCGGATTCATTAAGTTTATTTCTAAAAATCCATTTTGTCATGGGGTCTTGGGACAAGAATCCAAACTTTATTTCTTTCAAATTGATTTAATTCCTCTTGCATAGCGACAGTAAAAAAATCCTCACATAATGCATCATCAATATTTTTAGGCTCAATATGAGATAAAAGTGCAAAGTTGTCAATGAAGTACTGTCTTGTTCTAACACCTTGAGATATATCGCCAATGATTTGCTCCTTAGGGTGTCCTGTTGCATATCTTAGATCCTTTGGTAATTCTTGGTGACCACTAGGTTGATTGTCTTGTTCTTGCTCAATCATCTTTTCTTCATTGGCATGATCTTCCAAGGTTGGAGCTTGAAGATGAGTTTGACTATTATTCATGGATGTACCTACATCACCATTGTCTTTTCTATCCATGTAGATGTTAGACTCATCAAAACTCACATGCATGATTTCCTCAACACATAAATTTATTTTATTATAAACTCTATAAGATTTCTTGTTAGAGGAATAACCAAGGAATATACCTTCATCCGATTTTCTATCAAAAATTTTCAAGTTTTTACACATATTCAATATAAAGCATTTGCAACTAAACACATTGGAATAGGCAATAGAGGGTATTCTTCCAAATAGAAGTTCCAAAGGTGTTTTTCTCAAAAATGGTCTCAAAAGAACTTTATTCATAACATAGCATGCAGTGTTTACGACTTTGGCCTAAAAATATTTTGGCAAATAATTTTTACAAAGCATAGACCTAGCCATTTCTTGTAAAGTACGATTTTTTCTTTCAACAACCCCATTTTGTTGAGGTGTTTTGGTAGCCGAAAAATTGTGAACAAACCCATTCTCATCACAAAGTTTTGTAAAATCTTAATTGTAAAATTCTCTCCCATTTTCACTTATAATAGAGATCAATTTGCAATCGAGGGAGGTTTGAACCTTTTTGAAAGGTTTCAAAAATTCATGAAATGCTTCATCCTTTTGTGATTAAAAGGAATACCCAAGTGAATCTTGAAAAATCATCAACTATAACATATGCATACCTCTTACCATCAAGACTAGTGGGCCTCATTGACCCAAATAAATCCATGTGAACAAGTTCAAGAGGTTTTGAAGTTAAAAATATTTCTTGGGTTTGAAAGATATTTTTGTTTGTTTTTCATATTGGCATGCGTCACAAAGATGATTTTTCTCAAAATGCATTTTTGGCCATCCTCTAACTAAATCTTGAGAGGAAAATTTGTTCAACAAATCCATGCTCACATGACCAAATATTCTATGCCAAAGAGAAACATCATTTTCATGAATGGCAAGACATATAATACCATTGGCAACTAGTTCATCAAGATATAGTACACATATATTCCCAACTCTATTTGCAACGAAAATAGTTTTCTCACTTACATTATCAAGAATGATACCTGTATCACATTTAAACTCAACTTTACATCCATTGTCACATAATTGACTAATGCTAAGTAAATTATATTTCAAGTCATCAATGAGTAAAACTTATTTAATAAGAGGTGAAGATCCTTTACCAATATTACCTACTCCAAGAATTCTTCCTTTCTTCTTGTCACCAAATGTGACAAATCCATCATTTGTGGCTTGAAGTTCACTAATGAGTGAAGCACTCCCCGTCATGTGTCTTGAGTATCCACTATCGAGAAACCACTTAGTAGCACTTGATCTTGAAGGAATATGTAACCACATCAAATGAGAGAAAGTAACTTTTGATACCCATATTTTCTTGGGTCCATGGGGGTTACTAATGATTCCCTTTACTCTCTAAATGGTTTTAACACCATTTTCACTTTTCTTTTCACATAACATCTAGTGGTCTTATGCCCATGTCTTCCACAATAAGTACAACAAGTATGAGGCATGGAAGTAGAAGTAGCTCTAACAAAGAACTTTTTATGTTTAGACACATTATTTACATAGTTGTAGCCAAGACTATTTTTGACAAGAGAGGATCTCTGAGTTCCAAGAATTTTTTCAAAATTGTCTCTTCCTTTTGTAAATTTTTCTATACATGAGTAAGGTCATCAACTTTCTTTTCCAAAGCCTCATGATCAACAAGTATTTTTTCAATAGACAAAATCTTTTCACAAAGAATTTTATTTCAAGGGGTGTGTTTTGTAAAGAGACATTTAAAACTTCTTTTTCAATATTCAAGCATTCAATAGAATCAAGAAGCTTTTTATTTTCACAAAACAATTTTGAATTGTCATTTAACAATTTATCAACTTTTAATCTAATTTCCTTGTTTCTTTTTGAAATATTTTTTAATTGTCCATACATGTCAACAAGTAGATCATTAGGATCATCAACACCATCATCACAAGGTGTAGAGACAGAAGGAGTGGATTGTATCTTATCATTCAATGCCATGAAGTATACATTGGTTCTCTCTTCTTCATGGGTGACTTGAAGTAGCTTCCACATTTCATGAGCTGTATCACACTCATTTACTCGATTGTATTCATTCATGTCCAATGCACAACTCAAGATGCTCATTACTTGGTAGTTTGAAGTTATTTTCTTGAATCGTTCTCATCAAACTCCTCCATAGGCTTTGGTTCCCTTGTAATTCCATAGTGACCTTTCTCAATGATACTCAACAAATCAAAGTTAATAGAACAAATAAAAATTCTAATTCTAGATTTTCAAAAAGTATAGTTAGAACCATCAAACAAAGGATGTCTATTTGTATAGAAACATTCCATATAAGGCAAAATTGATAAACTAGCCATATAATCTTTACTTCTAGCTTGCTAGACCTTAAAAAGAAGACCTCGCTCTGATACCAAATGAAAGACATAAGAGGGGAAGGGTGTGAATTAGGTCTTTGGTTAATTTTCAAAATCTTTTCTCGTTTTGCAAAACCTTTGCCTTAATAAAAGCTCTTCTTCAAATTCATAAACTTCAACTTTATATGTGATTTAAAAAGAGTGGTTTAGACAAGATGATCAAACAATAGAACCACAATCAATCAATCAAAAACTAAGAACACGTGATAGTAGCAAATGTACGTAAGCAAGTAAAGCAGTAAAGAAATGAACAAATGATTTATAGTGGTTTAATCTTTCCAAGATCTACATCAACTACCTTGAGTCCACACTCAAGAATTTCAACCAATTCACTAAATGCTCAAATCAAACTATTACACAAGAGACTTACCCTTCACCACAATAACCTCTTTTCAATCCAACAAACAAGGCTCACCCTTATCACAAAGGGTTTTATGTTGCTAGAAAACCTAAACCAATCTAATCAAAGGCTCACTCTTACCAGAGAGTTTTATGTTACACGACAAACATGATCAATCTAGTCAACGGCTCACCCTCCATAAGGATTTTATATCTCTTGAAAACCTTGAATCAATCACAACAAGAATGGAAAGATAGAGTTCGGATGTTACCAGCACTTCTTGGTAGATAAATACAATAGCTAGCACCACTTCACCTCTTACCTTTGGAATCTTAAATTTTAAACTTTGAGCACAAGATAATTTGAGAGCTTTTCAAATAACTTTGATTTAAAACAAGTTGGAGCTTATTAGGTTTCAAAACATTGAAGAACTCCACAAAAATTTGAAGTTTGTGATTTTTATAGGGTTTAAAAATCAGCTCCAACGTTCAAAAAATAGCTTGTAACGATTAGTTTCTGAGGAGTTCGGACGTCCGAACTTGGCCCTTTGCGTCCGAACTTTCGTCCGAAAGTCTCTAAAAAAATAGTAGTCACTGTTCACTATGCAGGAAAAATTTGGACAACTAAATTCTTTTTTCTGCATTCGAACTTGTATTCAAATTTTTTAAATTTTGTCAAAACATATTCAAATCAATTCGAACAAGTCGAAAAACACTCTAGCCTCAAAGATAAGTCAATAAAGACCTTTTAAGTGCAAAAGCCACTGATGAAAACTTGATAATTCAAGTAAGTTCAAAATCATTAGAAGTTTTAAAACCAAGTCTCGTGCTCTCAAAAGTTAACTAGAAGATTTCAAGACTAAAGAGTGTAGGGTTTACAAGGTTTATCTATTAAGCGTAAGACCATCTACACTATATGTCTTCAAAGCATTCAATTATCTTGAATCAACTATTTTATCTTCAACCACTTTGGTAACCTTGAGTTGTTCTTGCACTTTTAGCTTCAAGGCAATGAAACTTGTATTCTTCTCAATCCAAAAATCCTATTACACAATAATTAAGCACATTGGTCCATATTAAAGTTAAGCAACATTATTTCCTTAGGACTTTGCATGTTTGTCATTAATTAAAATAACATGATTTGCCCTTATGGCTAACAAAAATAATATAGTATAATAAAAAGTGCGAAACATGTGGTCCATTAGGCACTTTATGTTAAATCTAAATATATAAAAGTAATATATAGTAAGGTTAGTAATTGATTGATAGTATAAAATATATATTTTCTTTTATGAAAAGTGTCAATTATTTTGAGACGTCCCAATATAGTAAGAAGGTCAAAAAAATGGGAAGGGAGGGGTATGTTTTCTTCTCAGTTATTACTTTAATTAACTGCTTTAGTGTCTACTCAATTTGCTTTGCATTTGGTGCATTGGAATAGAATGTAATGGCTTTTTGACTTCTTTTTCCATTCTAGTGTTTGGAGAGTAAAATTGAAGTAGGAATGAGCTTTCCAACGGAAAATCCATTCCAAGAAAAATTTAGAAAAGCCTTTCCATACTAAAACCTAAGGAAATGCCTTTTCAGGAGAAATAGAAAATCTAAAAAGAATTCTTCTGACTACTATACCCCTGATAATGTTCAAGGATAACAAACTAAACTTGGCCATAAATTTCATTAGTAGAAGAATAGTTTATAACCAAGGTGTGAGCTCTAATTCTCAAAAAATAATTTCTAAGTAAGGTATGAAATTTATTTTTCTTTTTTTTCTCTTTGTTTATATTTTTATAGCATTTTTATGCCTAGATTAGATGTTTTTATTCTATGAATCAACTTTGAATATTTTAGGGATGACATATATTTAATACCTTATTAATACCATATTGCTAGCAGGGTATTTTTGTCATATCTTGCAACAAATTATTCCATTCCTACACTGAATGATATTTTACCACTAACATATAGGGAATCACTATTCCATTCTAACTTTTCATTCTAAACAATGAAATAGAAAAATGATTCCACACTTATTTTTGGGCGAAAAGGGATTCCATTCCATTTCATTCTAGTGTACCAAATGCACCATTAGTTCCAAATTGTTTCCAGCCTTTAATTAACATATATCATTACCGGTGAAATATTAAACTCATTAATTTCTTCGTATGCTCATAATTGTTGTGTATGAGTATCAATAAAACCTTTCCTCTTTTCAAAGGATATTAATTCACACCATCTTCTAATAATGAACAAATGGATAATTCCTTATCTTATATTGAAAAATGTAAAGAGTGATAGTTTTAAAATTAATTAATTAATATAAGTCAAAGTCATCCTAGTACTAATGAAGGGAATATAAGAAAAAAATTTAGTAAAACTTATTAACTTAATTATATAAAATAACTTTCCTAATCATTGTAAAAATAGAAGTAAGTTTATCCTAATGTGATAGAATAATTAATTTTTTAATGAAGACACAAATTTAAATACTATAGAAGTTTTTTTTTCAGAGATTTTAAATGATATTGTACTCAACAAGTATCGAATTTGGAACCTTTTGATTTTGTAATAAGTGTTCTTCAATCTGAAGTACTATTGTCGAAAATGTTTCAAGATCAATCAAAATAGAATAAAAATACTTGAAATGGTGGTACTAGGCAGTACTCGTCTCACATTACCCAAGCCACCTATGCTGCATGGATTTAAACAGGCGTCCAGTAATTTTATGATCGCTGAGTAATTTATAAACATTACATAAATTATATATATGCTAATAAAAATAAAATATATAGATAAAAAAATTACATGATGTAGTTTATTTATTTAATGACGTAACTTTTTTTACTTTTTTATTTTTATTAATGTATATATAACTTATGTAATATTTACAAGTTAATAACTATAATAAAAATGTTCATCGCAGATCTTGATGTGCCTAGGATCCACAGATTGCCTAAGATGATTGTGAAATTTGGATGGGCCTCTGGCCCATCTCGCATCAGGGGATCAGCCTCTTGAAAAAAAAATTGGTTAAATATTACGATTGTACAGTCGCCTACTCTTCTATGCGGGTAACTTAAAAAAAAAAGGAAAAAGAAAACTGAGGTTGCCAACTTTACACGTGCCATCATCGAAATTTTCTGAATGCTGGAATATTAAAAATCTTTGAGAGAACTTTTTGGAGTATCTTGGGAATCTAAAGTATATTTATAATCTCTTAGATCGGATAAATATGGATGAAAAAATTACAGATCCAGGAAGAAATTATAATATCCAATGACGTATAAGATTGTTTATTACTCTTTTATTCATATATGAACGTATATATTCAGTTTTGTATTAAAAATAAATACAATATTTCATGTAAATTTCACCTATTTAAAGTTGTTAACGAGCATGATAGAGACTAGAATCTTATCTGGTTTTAAGGTGTTAAAATCGAATATAGATTAAAATATATACTTATTTATCTATATTCGGACTTGGATCCAATAAAGTTTTATATAATGAGCATAGGTCAGATACATTATATCATAGATCCAATTGACCAGTGACCCAATTAATAATTATTGTAAATATTTTATTGAATTTTATTTTTTATTCCTTTTAATTATTACTCATCTATAAAGATACTATGTAATTTTGACTATTCATAATAATTATTTATTAAAGTCCGGTCTAAGGTATCTTTTGATTATTTTTGCTGCCATATAGCTGTAATTTGTTCCTAATTCTTTACTCTAATATTACTAGAATCTTTTTGATGATTTTGTTACATGAAATTCTTACTTGACTGGCATCAAGAAGTTTTCTAAGAATGTAGCCTATTTATTCAACTGCAGAGGAATAACTTATTACATTAGAATTTAATGTTCCGAACACTCATTAAGACAAAGAAAATATTTTTATTTTCATTCATTTCTTCTTTTCCATTTTTCACTTTGCACATGTTTTTTTATTGATAGATTTTGATCCAAATTCTTAACACATCCATGATGGAGAATGGAGAGTAGTGACAGTTAATTAAAACTTCCACTTTACAACCATATCAAAGAATGCTTTTACTTCATTATTAGTATTCATAGTGGGATTAATTTCGTTAAAGTGTTTGGGGTTTTTTTCTCAGTATCCGCCATGGATAACCTTAAGAAAGTTTACAGAATGAGCACCTTATAAATAAGGACGTCAACTTTAGGATTGAATGTATTAACTTGGTAGCAGTTTGGGGTACAACTTAGACATTTAATTGGATAAGGTTTAGTTTTGAGATTTTTGTCTTGAGTTTCGCAAAAGTTAAATTATTTTTTAGAAAAAATATGGGTCCCATATTAAAATTTTGAGTTTAATTTTGAAACCAAACCCTATCCAAGTTCACCCAAAAATTTTTTACTTTTCTCTACAACATTATCTTTGTATTTAATTAACTCATAAACCATTAGTTTGATTACCAATGTTAACAGAGATGTAAAATAAAATAATTACCTTTTCTTTTTTTAAAAAATAATCTAACATGTCCTACTGTCCTCATTCACATGCTCAAATTCTAATTAAATTTATTTTCTCTTCTCCCACATTGAAGTTTTAAAACAAAATTATTTTCATTTAATTTTATGATTATTCAATAAAATTAGTTATTCTGGTTCAATTTTGAACCAAATCAAAATTTTACAATTTCAAAAAAATTTAATTTTAGATTCGGTTTAATCTCAATAAATCAACAGAAAAGCTAGATTGATATTGTATTAAATTTATAAAATAAAACTAAATAATTATTATAACAGAAGTATATTAGGTTTTGTTTAATTTTTAGTTAAAACTGAATAATAAACAGTATGATATCCATTCAGTCTAATCTTTTGTTCCCAATCCCATCTCAGATAAATTCTGTATTTTTCTTGGTATTATGAAACATTATCGTAGTTAACTCAAGAACACAAAAGAAAATTGAAATATGTTTTCTAAAAATAAAATTGATGAGTTAGATTTAATACATGTAGTTTATTGATACAAAAATAAAGTTAAAGGATAAAGTGAAAATGACTCTAAACCTTAAGGGGGCTTAGTGATATTATAACTTTTTGAAATCCTTCAAATTTTAAGGTAAAAAAAATGAAATTATAATATATTTAATTAATTTAAATAAAATTATTAAAGTAGTTTTAATAGAAGGAACAAAATGATGCAAAACTAACATAACAGGGTAATGTAGAATTTATATCAAACGTTAAAGTAATTTAGTAATCTTAACCTAAAAGTTCAATGACCTCCTACCGCTCCAACTCAAATCCAAGTGAAAAAAAAAGGCAACATATTCAACTCATTAAAGGGACAACAAAGATTGCATTTCTGCCGGCCAAGAATCATTTTAATTTTTTCAGATTGCTATGTGCTAACTACCACCTTCATTGTGGAGGATTTCCATATTAAATGATGTCCCATCTGAAATTCAACGCAAAGCTGTACATGTACTCCACATCACAGACCTTCGGATTGGATTTTTCACCCCCGCTGCATAAAATACAAGTATATAAGCTTTAAGAAAAAAAATTATAACTTTTACGAGATTCTATTTCAGGTCACGTAAATTAAGATTTAAGTTAATCTTGTAATGAAATATTGTAAATATCTATTATTTCAAGAGATAATTCATGTTTGAGGTTTTGGAATATAAAAGGTTATGAGTTACAATCAAAGTTGTAACATCTATCCTTTATACACTACTAATTACATCCATTATTATAGAAAATATGAGATATAAGTTATGTAAGTTATAGAGAAAGCTACTAATTACTTATGACAGGAAGGATCATTTTCAACTCTATAAATAAGAGCTTGTAAAAGTGTGGATGTATGGTAAAAAGCTTTCAATAAAATTATAGGTTATACATTTCTTTTGTTCTTTCTCTTTTGCTATAGTACAAATTTTTCTTTATTATCATTTTATAGTTAGTTTTTGTGTCCATTACGACCAAATTTTACAATACGTTATCATCACGAGTCTTTGCTGCCAGTTTTCCTCTTTGAAATTTGCAGTCAACATAAAAAAAGCACAAAACTCTATAGTCAGATTTTTAGAGTTTATAATCAAGGCACAAAAGGTACTTCTTTTGCTTAATTCTACTTGAACTGTTTTTTCTTGATATTTTTGAAAAGCGAATTCTTGTCTCATGTACATGATGCTAAAATTCATTTAGATATAGTAGGTTCTGAAGACACCATTTAAGAAATACTAAAGCATCAAAGCTACTTGATTACTTGCAAATTTTTAAAGAAATATACAATTACTATAAGATGATTGTTATATAAACGCTAATTATGATTTGTTGTAAATGTGCATACAAGATTTTATGTCTATCAGTATGCAAAATTTCATCACATTTAGAATTTCTCCTCAATTAAAGTTGTAAGGAGAAATATTACTAGTGATGTGATACATAAAAGATTCCCCCCTTCTTATACCTCAAACTTGCTCATGTAATAGCAATATCAAGAAAAATATTTTTTTAGAAGTATTTTAAATTTATATCTTCTAAAACTAAATTAGCCATTGATAAAACATTCTGACGTCTGACCAAGTGATTTTATATCATTCCTTGAAGTGAATGTCATTAAAACTTATAATATATTTATGAAAATGATTTTGGTTACCGCTAGTAGGGATGCACTTTGTTCTTATGTTTTAAGAATGACTGATTTAAATTCCCAATGTATAGATACTTACAAGAAGTGAGAAAATAATGAGAATGAAAAAATGAGAAGTAATAATTTTAATATGTTATAGATACGATATAAGAAAATTTTTATCATGTACCTGTAGTACATCAAACATATTGTGAATCTCTATTAAGTATCAATTTAAAAGAAAAGCAAAATATTACTTTGCTTCCCTAATTATACTACTGATATTAATGATGCTTGCATCGATGATATTGATATGACACATGTATATATAACCAATTCTTTTGAATATCTAGGGATAGTTTTTTAGTATCGCGAGTGTTGATAAAAATTTTTCAAACTGTTGAATTATTTATTTTCTATTTTCTATCATTTTGTGATTATTGTTGGAAAGTTTTCATACTATATATTTATATTATAGTACTTCTATATTGTTTAATTTGTTCTAATTCAAGAATTGTGAAGATGTAATTTGTCTAAACAATATTGGTAGTTCATTTGGATAAATTTGAAATACATATCCAAAGTATAATGGTAGTACGAAGTTCTTGAAAAATTAGTTAATCAAGAGCTCTAGAAGAGTTAATTGATTAAAAATTCTAGAAAAACTACCAAATCTTCCCCATAATAGTCAATTTTTGTAATGCATCATTCTCCATATAGTCTCATGAAAACTTTTAAGTGTTGATGCTATTTTCTTTATATTGAGACATTAGATGAATGGACTTTTGAGACATATGCATTATTATTATAATATATAATAAATGTCAATTCTAAATACTACGATTACTTTATTCAAGTTTATATTCCATAAGATTTATGAAATTGAGAAGCAATATTGAATAAACATGGTGTTTACTCCTTTAAATAATTTATTAGTTGACATGACTGGTTGAACCATCCCGGATCATTAAAATACGAAGAATGATTAAGAATTTGTAAAAATATTATGGGACTAGAAGTTTCTTAATATGACAAATTTCTATGTGCCACTTGTTTTACATTATTTGAATGCTAATAGTATTACCTAGGGTTAAATGTGTTCTTTTTGGATAAATGTTGAGAAATTATTAGCTAATGCATCAACATAATAGTAGGAGGTATATCATTGATTTGCAACATGCAGTTTGAAATTCATTGATAATGAACTCATATTTTATATTCTCCTAATGATTCAACTTGTCCTAATAATTCTTGTTTTATTAAGATAAATGTTGAACATCCATCAGAATGTTCATGACTGTGATGTATTAGTACTTAATTCGTATTTTTTCAACGAATTATAAGTTCTTCTTATAGTAGTTGGTTTGTAGTAAAAAACCAAATATTTCTCATCTAAGATTTAGAAATGTCATTACAAGAAAAAATAAAATTTGAAATCGACAAATTGGTTTCAAAACAAGGATTTGAAATTTGAAACCAATTTGAAATTGTAGAGAATTGGTTTAAAAAATAGTGGCCCGGCTCAATATTGAAACCGAAAAAAATCGATTTCAAACCGAATATAGTCGGTTTCAAAATCGACCCAAGAACCAACCTTTTTAATGAAATACAATAACCGGTTTAAAAATCATGTTGGAACCGATTTGAAACCGAATATAGTTGGTTTCAAAATTAACCCAAGAATTAACATTTTCAATCAAATACAACAACTGGTTTTGAAACATCATTAGAATCGATTTGAAACTGAATTTAAAAACCGATTTTCAATTGAATTGAAACCAAATTTAGAAACTGATTTTAAAAAATAAATAATAAATAAAAAATTACCTGGTTGACCTAGCTCGACTCGGCTAGCCAACATGAGCTTAACGGATCAAGTGCGTGTTTGCACGCTCAACTTGTGGCCTGGAGGCCAAGCGCAAACGTGTTTGTTTGAAAGCGATTAGAAACCATTTTGAAACTGAATTTTGAAGCAGATTTTAATTAGTTTCTAATTAGAAATCAATCATAATTTTTTTAAAAAAACTTTGGTTTAAAAACTCATTTCTTATTCAATAAAAAATTAATTTAGAAATCAATTTTGTTTGAAACCATTAGAAAACGCATTGAAACTAAATTTTGAAATCGATTTTAATCAATCTCTAATTAGAAATTGATCATAAAATTTATCAAAAAATAAAAAAAATTGGTTTGCAAACCAATTTGAAACTGAATTTTTATTCAATAAAAAAATAAAAATATTTTAAAAACCAATTAGAAACTGCTTTGAAATCAAATTTTGATATCGATTTTAATTATTTTCTAATTAGAAATCAATTTAAAACCAATTATACAATTTATAAAAAAATTAAAAAACTTGGTTTAGAAACTAATTTAAAATCGATTCCTTATTCAATAAAAAATTTAAGAAATTAATTTAGAAACTAATTTTGTTTGAAATCGATTAGAAACCGCTTTGAAACGGATAAAAAATTTATTAAAAAATAAAAATTATTTGAAACCTATTGTAATATTTTTTCAAGCGGTTTCAAATTGGTTTATAATTAGAAATCTAATTTTTCCATTTCAAATTTTGGTTTCAAAATTGCTATTTTCTTGTACTGTGCGCTATGTATGTTGCTACACCGTAAGGTAATAATATGGGTCCTCAAAGAGATTATCTAATATGTTGGGATTGAATCTCGAGGGATAGATTCATATTTTGTTAGTTTTGAATATGTTATCCTCACATAAAGAAAAAACCATGAGGCTGGATAAAAATATTAGTTTATGTCTCATCTTAATCTTCTATTTTGATCCTCAAATAATAATTTATATAATCATGTATATTAACTGACCAATATCTGACAGAGAATTCTCTTATTATATTTAATGTCCTTGAAGGACAATCTACCACTGCAAAATAAATGTGAGACATAATTGGAACCTGATAGATAAGTCGGTTCCAAGAATACAAACTCCTCACATTATAAAAAGAGAAGAGACTTAAGATGATCATATATGTTAAGTAGAGGAGATGTAAATTTCAGCAGAATTTTTCCAAACATGACTGATGTATTATTTCATTAAGAAAATCAGGTACCTGAAAAATATGACAATGATGAGATCTTAATATGATTGGGAACTACTGGAACCGTACTGTTGTATGGCGTCAGCATTATTAATATGCATACTATATTGATTCAAAATGAGGATTTTCGATTCGAAGTCTGCAAATTCGAAATGATAAAGTTTGCATGAAAAATATGAAAGTTTGAACTAGTCACAAGTACACTTGAAGCATGTATTCACAACAGGAATAATATACTTGAAGTGTAATGTTGTGTTGTTTTGCATGCCCTTATACTTTAATTTTATCACAATCTCTAACAATTGCACACAAACACTAGGCAAGTGCACCTATCGTTATGATTAGTACAATGGCAAGTAATTTAAATGTCGTATCCACGGAGATGATCAAATATCATTACTCACTTTTTACTCTATTGTCTAGCCTATCAAATTTGCTTGTGGATATGATAGAAACAAACTATTAGGAATGAAAATCTAACTTAAACAGAAAAATTTAGTTTATCTAAATTTTAGTTTGCAAGAGAAAATTTCAATTGAGAGAGTAATACTTGAATGGAAAATCCCCCTAGAATTACCTATGTGATTGAAAAGTTCCTTGGTTAATGAATTCCCCTTCTTATGTTTGATGAAATTCCTTAATTAGAACTCACTCTATCTCTAGATGAAAGTCCCCTACTCTTAGATTAATTGGTTGAAATCTCTTCCTAACCAATTCAACCTAAAAATGCATTTACATTAATGAATTTCCAATTAGATTTCTCTAATAACCAAGAAGATGTTGAGGTTCCTACCTCTAGTTACCTAAAGCATCCCCATTGTTTGTGTTTGGTTTATTTAACCTTTCCTTTCTCAATTCCAAGTGAAAAATCCAGATTATGAGTCAATCAACAACTGAATTAATTCAAGCAATCAATCCTCTAAATTAGATTTCTCTAATTACCAAGAAGATGTTGAGGTTTCTATCTCTAGTCACCTAAATCATCTCCATTGTTTGTATATGGTCTATTTCACCCTTCCTTTCTCAATTCCAAGTGAAAAAATCCAGATTATGAATCAATTAATAGCTGAGTCAATTCAACCAATCAAACCCACAAACAATCCACAAGAATTCGAATTCAATTAACCAAGAAAACCAATCATTCACATAGATAATAACTAGGGTTCATAACCATCCAAGTATTCAAGAATTTAGCTCATTAACATATTACAATTCAAAGAACATAAAGCAACAAAGAAAGAGTGAGAATTTCTCATTTTCATGGCTCAAATCTTCTCTTCTTCAAGGCTTGGAGTTCTCCAACTTGGTTGTGAAAAGTTGTGTTCTTGAGCTGGAATCTTCAAGATTGATGTTCTCCTTCTTCAAAGATTTGATCTTCTCTCTTGAGTTCTCTTGCAAAGATTGACGATTTTGGGAGAGGTTTTGGGATGTTTTCTCTCTATTTTTCTCCTCTCTGGAACCCTAGACGGCCGCCCCTTCAAATGCCCTAAAAGGGTATATATATACCTCCCAAAAAGAGAGCAACAATTGCAGAAAATTCTGTTTCTGCCAAAACGGTACCGTTTCACTTATTGGTGATTCAGAGCCTTAAATCGGACGATCTAGATTTTCTTGTCTTCATGAAAGTTGTAGCTGATACTCTTAAATTTCTACAGAGCTTTGAATTACCTCCATTGGACATCTAGAACTCTAGATATGGTAATTACACCACAATGTATCAAAACTGGAACCAAATCCAGAAATACTGACTTTGCACCATATGTAGGGTGACCAAACGAATTCCGATTGATATAAATGTTACCATTATGGAAACTTCAGAATATCCTCTGTAATTTTCTTGAAGATCACATCTGCATTTGAAATCTCTAAGGAGGTCAAAATCCCACTTGAATTATTCTGTCATGCTGCACTATTTTGCTGCTCTGTTTTGCATTCTTCTTTTTTCTTCATTATAAGTATGTAGAATCTTGTTCATTGCTTCATTGTACTCCAAATCTTCAATAAAATCATTTAAAATAAATAAGAGATAAAGGGAGTGTGAATGATATTTGAAACACCAAAATTCAGTAGAAATTTGAGTTGAAAATGATCATTATATTATGCACAAATATGTAATATCATGTAATACCAAAAAGATAGTAATGCATGTTTGCTTATAAAATGCGAACTATAAAAGTGAATATTTGCTATGACTTATGATGCATGATTCTTCGTAAAACCTGACACTAATTACGAAGAAATATATTTCTAGTGATGGATATAATAGTTTATGATAACACTTAAAGAATGATCAAGTGTGTCCATGTATGAGTAAATCTATATGTAGCTATACTTGCTATACGTGTTTCTCTGTCATAAGATATCTTTATTGTATAATTTATTAATTGAAATAGTATTCTTCACATTAGGGAGAAAATATCATCAATTGAAAAAAATATATCATTTATCACTTTCATTATTTAGATTTATGCACAAACATTAATGAACCAGAACTCCAAAATAATATTTATTTGCAAAAAATTGTAAATCGATTGTTTGACTGACTTATATAGAGTTAGTCAATATGATATTCTAGCTATAGATATTTCTATTTGGATAGATGTCCCATCAGGACAAATATATGAATTCTATAGTCATATGATTTTGATGCACACTTGAAGCGCGATTGATCTCTTGATTTTGAAAACAAAATCTTCAAAAGAGAAAAGGATTTAATGATCAAGATTTTTTTTTGAAAAAGTATAGAAAAGCAAGTATTGCAATCAAAGTTTTGAAAAATTAAAATTTTGTTTTGATTGAACATATTGAAAATACTTCATATGGACATAACACATCAACGGTCATTGGGTTATTATATGTGATAAACGTCCTTTATATCTATCAAAGGATTTTAAAGAACTCTTTGATCTTGAAGTACCATAACTCTGCAATTTAGTGAATGAATATACTTGTCTGCGTGCAAGTAGATATCTATTCTAATTGTTCTCTACTCAATGAATTTTGACATGACATTAAGCTTGCCCTTTGATTTATATTTGAGATAGTATAACTCGAATATTAAAAAAATTTAACTCCTGTTGAGATAGATATACAAGGTACAAGTTACCTATATAATCCACACATAAACCATGCATTTATAATTCATATTAGCAGTTTTTCCGCTGAGACCAGACTATCCTCACTCCCGGTCACAATGAAACAATTACATGCTTGCAAAGTTGGTTTCAGTCTACTAATACTTTATATTTGGGGATACAAAGCCTTGAGTAGGCAACTCGGCATGTTGCCTCTACTTCTGCATAGTATCGACCACTGTCGTAGGGGACGTACAACCAAAATAGACAGGAAGACTTAGAAAGAAACAATCGGAGTAATCCACATGTATATGATGATATCCAACAAGTGCAGAATAGTATTTTTAAATATTTAAAAAGATTTATTAATTCTTAATTTTTCCGTCGCAAATCCGTCGCTAATTAGCAACGGATTAGCAATGGAATAGTGTTTTAAATATTTAAAACGATTTTTTAATTCTTAATTTTTTCCGTCGCAAATCCGCCGCTGATTAGTGACGGATATGTGACGGAAGAGTGTTTTTAAATATTAACAACAAATATTTTTAATCTCTCGCTAAAAATAAAAATAAAAAATAGCAATGACCTTCTTAGTAAAAATAGAAAAATTCTTCCTAAATACTAATGTAATATGACTTTACTTATCTTAAATCTTAATTTATTAAGCACTATTTTTTTTGAATTGATATTTACTTATAGTCTAAAGTATCTAAATATATATTAATTATCATTTCTGCTACTGATTATATCTGTGTCTATTTCTGCACATATATGCTACACATGTATGTTATACTTATAAATATTATCTTATATGTATATATTATTAATATACTATGGTACTACTTACATAGGTATTACGTAGGAATAATACTACTTAGTAATTGATATATATTATTCAATTTTCATTGCAGAAATTGCCCTTTCTGTTGTTGTAGGAGAAACTAGAAGAGTTAATGGAAGATGGATCAATCTATCAACAAGAAAGTACACTTATTTATATGTGTCTCTGCTAATCCTTGACATAAATCATAAATGGTAGACAAATTCTGTAATTTGGGATGATTTAGAACATTAACTTGATAGTGTTGCAATTGAAACTTCAAGTTTATCTTCTCCTGCTTAGTGAAATCAAGAGGATAATATTTCTCCACAAGACAATAAATATCATCAATGTTAAAGGATTTATATCCATCCTTAGGATCCAAAGCTGAGTTAAGAGTAAGAAGACCCATTAGTTGTTCATTAAATCGACTATTTAGCTCAGAAAGTTGAGAATCTATTGCAGCATTAAATACATTAACCTGATAATGATGCTCTATATTGAGATTTGATTGTTGATGGCGACTACGTTTCACCACATATGGAGAATTCATATTAGAAATATCAATGTTGTGATTTTCACAAAATGAATTCACAAGTTCTATCAAGTTGAGCCAACCATCATCTCTCAAGTTTTGAATCAACATTTTTGAACTTGTTACTAAATGCATGAGATTTACTATATCTTGAGATTTTTGTTGTAATCACTAACAAAGAATATCTACAATCCCCATAATCTTCTTCATTAGATGTAAGATAAAAGAAACTCAAAAGATGTAAATTTTGAATATGATGCATCCCATGCATAGAATAATTAGATCCATTTTCAATGACATTCTCTAAAACAGAACAAGTTGCAGTAAACATCCTAATCAAACTACAAATGGAACCAAAATGAGAGCTCCAACGAGTATCACATGCTCGCTTCACAGTACAATTTGGTTAAGTCCTTTACTAATTTCAAGTTCATCAACTGCTAATAGATTTACAATTTCAACTATTTGAACAAATTGTAACTCATCATGATGTTTGGAAGATGCTTGAATGACATTAACAATGAAAGTCAAGTTTGAAAATGAAATTATGAATAGGAATTACCTCTCGAGAAACAGCAACCAATATGTGTGCTAAGCAATGAATATAATATATATGCAAAGGGACAATCATTTAAAATTAGTTCTTGTAAGCCATTCCATTCACCTCGCATGTTGCTAGCACCATCATATCCTTGACCACGAATCTTTTGAATATCAAATCAATGTCGAGAAAGAAGAGAATATATTTCCTTCTTGAGAGTCACTGTTGCAGTATCTTTGACATGTACAACATCAAAGAAATATTTTCTTATAAATCCACCATCATCAACATATCTAAAAAAAATAGCCATTTGTTCTCTTTTAGATTCATCACGGTCCTCATCAACAATGACACAAAATTTAGAATCTCCAATATTATGACGAATTTTATTTTGGACTTTACTTCCAAAAACATGTAAAATCTCCTTTTGGATCAAATGAGTATATTTGGCATTTTTTGGAGCATTTTCCAATAAAACTTTTTCCATTTATCACTATACAAAGCTAACAATTCAATCAATTCAAGGAAATTGCCACGATTGTTTGAACTATATGTTTCATCATGACCTCTGAGAGCATACCTTTGTAAATTTAGCCATCAAAAAACATCAATTAAAGTTTTAACTCGTAATCAGTTATCTTCTTTTTGCTCCAAACTTTGTGCATTAATGACTTTATCAATGTATTGAGCTTGATTCATCAAATCTTGACAACATTTCATAGTATTATTATTTGGTGAACATGGGTCTTCACCAACATGATTCAAGAAAGCACACTTTTTTCCAACATTAACCTTTTTCCAATTCCTGAAACATTTAACTGTGAATGAATGTGTTCCTGGCAAACAACATTTCATTGCCTGCCTTCGTCCGACGGTTGAGAAGAAGTCTGAAGCCTTACTTTGAAGCTTAAAGGTTTATCTTTCTTTTCTTTCAACTTTATCTTCTTTTTCTTTTTTTAAGCCTATGTTAAAGCTTCTCTTGGAAGCTTCCATCTTTATTTTTTAGTTGACTTTTATGAGAAATCTTTTATATTTGTGCAACAAAAATTGGGGGGTGGGGGCGGGAGGGGGGCCATATAAATTCTAAACCTATGCTATGAAATTTTTTAAATTCTTAGGGGGGCTATGGTCCCCTTGGGTTTACACATGGTTCTGCCAGTGAAGCTAAGGGTCGGGAAGAAGATAATTAATATCTTTAACTGATAAAATTTTAATATTCTATATGTTACTCAATTTTTTCTCGTAAACTATACATTGGAGATAAAAATGATTTTTTTTTAAAATATTTATTTTTAAAATCTAATTTTAACAGTATTTAATTTTAAAATAAATTCATGTATTATGAGTTTTAGGCTAGTTGATAATTGTATTTTCGAGTCAACCAGGCATTAAGTACACTTTGCGCATTAATTGGTAAATGACAATTAATTTATTGATATAATTGACAATTAATTTATTCTCGAAGCATTTCCTTTACAAGAGTTCGATCCATCTTGCACGGAGAAGGGAACACCCCTCTGTTGTTGCTTCTTTTTTTTAAAAAGAAAAATTTATTAAAAATAAGAAAGTTATCTATTGATGTAAAATAATTAGGGCTATAACAATCAAAATAAATTTTCAACTCTTCTTCCAACCTAGTATAGAAGAGGACTTACAAAATTGATACAACCTCATACCAAAGATACAGTAAAACAGTGTAAACGTTACGTTACAAAATGATTTAACAAGTACAATAATAGGTAATATTCCTCACCCTAGAAATAAATACTAATATTAATACAAATTTTATGAAAGTAAATAAATACATAATAGTTTTTTTTATAGTGTGTTCGTCAATTATTCAACCACAACGTGAGAGAAGCTCAGTTTTTACATGTTACCTAAACGATATCAATTTAAAGATTATGAACATATTTATAATTTTAAAAATTACCTCGGAGAGAGGTAGAATATTAAAAAAGAACCAATTGAAATCTAGATTGATAAATTTATCCAAAGAAAAGAGAGAAAAAGATTTAATATGAAGGGATCGAAAAAAAAAATAGAAGCTTGCTGATTATAACGTGCCAAATTACTGATTGTAGTTTGTTAAAAATAAAAATTAAAAAAAACAGCCACCCTGATTGCAAAGCACCCTGATTGCAAATCGTTGGGGCGACTGTGAGCCATCCCCAACGTCGCCGACGGCATACATCCCTTCCCCCCCCTTCCTCCCCGTTGTCGCATCGGGGACTGACAGTGGCCAACAAGGGCGGTTTTTTCTTTTTTTTTTCTTTGCTGGGTTTGGGAACCGGAAGATTCCCTTCAATATCATGCATTTTTTTCATTTTTTTTTGCCTTTTCTTGGGGAACCTCCATGCATTTTTTCTTTTTTTCAATTTTTTGGTTCTTCTTGTTTTAATTTTTTCTCCTTTTAGTTCTCATTTTATGCAAAATTTAATTCAAAGTATAAAACTCTTGAGATTCTTTAAAATAAAATTAGAGATTTTGGAAATAAAATCAAGATTAAAATTGGAGATTCTTTGAAACTGAATCTTTAGTTAATATACATTATTTTTAATCTATACAATAGATGTACAAAAACATTTTAAAAAATTCCGAATCTTCAAAATAAGCTTAAATTTTAAATAGATTATTAAGAGAATTTTAAAATTTTTTAAAAATTAAATAAATAAAAAATAAATGCATTGCAATTAATAAATTAGCATGCTGCAATGAGAAAGAAGTGGCATAGAGGTTTGAGAGAGAAGGAAGAGAGGAAGAATTAGAGATCCTTTTATTCTACGTTGTTTCTCCACGGAAAAATCGGCCCGCGGGTAAAGCACCCACAGTGCAATGGCCAATGGGAAGGTTAGCTTAATTACTTTAACAATTGCAAAAGAAGTTATCACGTGCTGTTTAGGTAATAACTTAATAATAGCCTATATAACTCATAATTTAAGAAATTATGAACTCAATAATAACAATCTCAGCCAAAATTAAAAAAAAAAAAAGAAAAGGAAAGATTACGCTCATATTTGCGTTATGTTTCTTTCTAACACAAAAGAAGGTAAACTTTACCTAACGCATCTATTCTTCCTTTTCTTTCCTCAGAATCTGCAGATACTGCAAGACTAGCAGATACTGCAGATGGAGGAACGTCACCGTCCGAGTTGAGCTAAAAGATGAGCGGAGACATTACCAACCGTGCGAATGAAAGATATATTTACATGCTCAAAAGTTTTGAGCTCATGTCTCACTTAATGAATGATCATGATGCCCTAGAAAGAACAATTCCCTCTAAGCCGACTAATGACGGCAGACAGCTAAAGGACTTGGCATCCAAAGTTTCTCCATTGCAGATACCAACCAATCGACTTCGAGTTCTCCAAGAGGGGGTAATCTGTTTGAGAAAGGAGGTAATAGGATTTGGATCTGTGAAGGTCATGATGGATTGTGGTTGTTTAGATGAAACCATTTTAGACCATACTCTACCACTCCGAAGCTCTTTGAACTACAAGCTATTTCACAGGCTTCTTCTCCAACACCATGGCACATCTGTGTTTCGAGGAATCCATAAGGATTACCCATGGTTTCCAGGATTGCTTTGTTGGATTCAAGGTTTCGGAAATATGAACATGCTGTAATAGGGACAGTGGCATCTCTTGATCCATGGCTTCAGAAAGCCTTTACTCTTCCAAATCCATAGAAGTACGATTAGATAATTCATGGAATCTATGATACATCCCTTATTTATGCTTATAACAATCTATGATACATGGAATAAAATGCCTTATTCTGTGGAATCTTCAATTCCCTCAAAACCTCATCGTCTTATTATTATAACAAAGCAACACTTACATATGCATCCCTCATTAATGCTCATAACAATCTATCATACATAAAATAAAATGCCTTCCTGTAATTCTGTGGAATCTTCAATGCATTCTTACACTCGAGGCGGAATGCTTTGCTCATCTCTAAAGAAATTATTTGGATCCACCTGAGTCTTCACATGCACCAATCTATCGAAGTTGTTCTTGAAGTATTTGGAACCCCAAACTCTTGCTTGTCTATAACTGGTGCTGCCTACGACATTGTTCACTCCCAAATCAAGATCTTTGTAGTTAAAAAATGCAGCTCTTGGAGACTTAGAAACGTATTTAGCCATGTAGCTGTAGAGTCTCCTACTCCAGTTTATATATCTTGTGGATTCTGCATTTTCTTCCTCTGTCCAATCCACAGCATACAGAATCATGAAAATGTTTCCAGCCCTGTGGGGGAAAGGAATTTCAGTCTCCGAGATATCGTTCAGTCTTCCTCCATAGGGAGTGAACTGCAGCTGAGTTCTACCCGTATCTTCTTCTAAAAGGAATTTCCAGATTCCCTCGAGACCGGTTTCTGAGATCGGTTGCTGCACGAAATCCGATTTTCCTTTGAAGTACGGTCTTCCTAGTCGAGTACTGTTAAGCAAAGCATCCGGTTCGTCGATTGGGAGATAGGCAAAGTAGAGTATAGATTGAATCCAACTCATTTCTTGACAATCTTCTTTCCTCAACCCCAGCTCAGGGAAGCTTTGGTGCATCAGTTTGAGAAGGTCGTCAACCTTCCCAACGAATAAGGAAGTGAAAGAAACTTCAATGGTTTTCTTTTGACTTTCAGGTGAAATGACAAAGCTGATGAAGATCCTCATTAGTAGATTTTCATCAATCTTGTCTGCAATATACTGCCATTTATGCACTAACTGAGTGGCATTTTGTTCTAGTGTCCTGCTTACGTTGAAGACAGTAACATCTTTCGGAACAGTAAGGAGGTTGACTGTCCATTCAGTAATGATTCCGAAGGCCGCTCCGCTGCCTCCTCTGATAGCCCAAAACAGATCCTCACCCATAGATTTTCTGTCAAGAATTCGGCCATTAACATCAATGATTTTGGCATCAACAATGTGATCAGCAGCGACGCCGAATCTTCGGGACATCATGCTATGTCCTCCTCCACTGAAGTGTCCTCCAACACCTACGGTGGGGCAAACACCGGCAACAACAGCCAGTGTCCTACTTTCTTCAGCAATCTTATGGTAGAGTTCGCCTAGGTTTACACCAGCTTGGATTCTTGCTTTGCGGTTTTCTTTGTCGATAGATATCGACTTGAGGTTTCGGAGATCAACCATGATAAAAGGAACTTCAGAGAAGAAGGAAAGACCCTCATAGTCATGTCCACCGCTTCGCACGCGAATTTGAATCCTAAGGTTTTTTGCACAATGTACTGCTGCCTGAATTTGGGATTCATGCAAAGGGGTGAGGATGATTCTTGGCTTGAATGGGGAGCTTGATAATGGCCGAAGATTGTTTGCTAAGGATTGCAAGATGGACTCGTACGAGGAATTTTTAGGGGTGAAAACAACTCGGGATATCGAATTTGAGTTTTGGGATTCTAAGCATTTGAGAAAATCGTCATGAATATGACGAGCAGATTCAATTGGAATGAAGAGAAGAAGAATTGAAAGAAATAAAAACAAAGGAACAAGCAATGAAGTCTTTGAAGTCTTCATTATTAATCGTAGCAATCTACTTGGCGCTAATGTTATTTATAGATTTTCAATAGAATAATATAATGACATTTAAAAATGGTGGGGAGGAGATGCAGGAAAGGAGTGTGTAAAAACATGCCCCCCGGAAACGCACTTCTTGTGCAACGAGAGTTGGCTAAGTTATTACGCGTTGTTTACATAATAATTTAATAATTTAATATATACCTCATAATTTATGAAATCAAGAATTAAATAATAATAAAATTTTTAAAAATGTAATTCCGTTCATCTTTGTCTTATCTCTCTTCCTAACCCCAAAAAGGTAAACTTTACCTTATGCATCTATTTTTCCTTTTCTCTTGAGAATCTAATGCATCTATTCAATATTCAGAATCTTTATTTGAAATCCTTTTTAAGCTTTTGACCTTTCCCTCCTTATTTCTAACCAGATTAATTAAAGTTAAATTTACGAAATGCATCTCCCTAATATAGAAAGTTTGAGTTTGAAATCGTTTTAAAAAATATCAATCTATCTTTTATTAGAGATTTATATTTTATCAACGCACTAAAAAAACTTATACAAGTACTATTATATTTTTTATTTTCTTTCAAAAAATATCATTAATTAGATAAATGTGCTAGAGTAGCAGATAATACAGATGAAGGAACATCATCAATTCACCATCTTTAGCTGAGTTAAAAAGATTAGCAGAGAGATTACTAACCCGGGAATGAAAGATAAATTTACATGTTGAAAAGTGTTGAGCTCATATGTCTCACTAAATGAATGATCAAATGCCCTAAAGAAGAACAATCCTCTTCATTCCCTTTAAGCCGATTAACAGTGGTAGAGGCATCTCTCCATCCATAGCTTTCAGAAAGCCTTTACTCTTAGCCAAATCCATCAAAGTGCGTTTAGATAGTGCACACACGAATAAAAAAAGAGAAAAATTCTGACTAGTGCAAATGTTAATATAAATTAAATATATTATATATGGTAGTTTAAATTCTCTATTCCCTTTAATTTTTTTCTCTTGTAGGATAATAAATTTTATATTATTTGTAATAAATTTAAACTATATATATATATATATATATATATATATATATATATATATATATATATAAAATCCAAATTAACACCTGAGTACACATTAGGGAAACCCCAAAGAAAATCAAGAAGAGCACGTGCAACTTGACAAAACGGGAGCCTATAAATTTTTATTTCCCACTAATTTACATTCAAACTTCAAGTCTTTCTCTAATCTCAAAAAAAAATCAAAATTCTTGTGTGTTTACTGGACAATGACTTTTTCTCTCAAAAAGTAATAATTTTCTTCGATTTCAACATAGAAGAAAATTCAGCAAAGACTGATAACCGCAAAAACAATTTTTCAAACAGGCAAAATCTGCAGTATTAGATAAAATCATGAGAATAAAAGTCATTGATGATGCACATATCAAAGTTTATATATATATATATATATATATATATATATATATATATAAACTTTGGCCAAAGTCATAGCATATTATCGTTGTCAACAAAGATTAGGTGAATCACATTATTTAATTTTCTAATTAAGACTTGTCTCTTTGTTTCTGCATTTGCTTCTCCAATAGGGTTTTGCTCAACTTCTTACACTTTGAATTAGATGTAAAGAATTATGAAAATTTTTGGTCTTGATAAGCAAGTGGAACGGATAAGGAAAATCCCTCCTGAGGTTTTCAGGACTCCTGATCTTTGTAGTCTGTCCTATTTCTCATTATTATGATCTGCCTATTTTTTATTCCATTCTTTGTCTCGTTATTATTAAACTATCACATGTCAATTATTTCTTTTTAAAAAAATACCAAACTTATAAAAAGAAAATGGAACCTAAAGAAAAAAGTAATACACGTAACAATATTTTATGAATGGGGGCAAAAAGAGGAACAAACAATCTTATATTCCTTCATCTAAGAATAAGTGTCCTTATATAAATTTTTACACATATTAAGGTACTAGTTAAATCGACTAATTTACTCTTAATTAAATATTATCTCTCATCATGAAAAATTACAATGCAAGAAACTACTATCTTTAGTACATTAAATATCATTATTTTATTATAAAATTTAAAAGTGCATAAAATTAGAAAGTTGTTCATCTAACGTGATTCTTTAGTTCACATGTCACATATTGTATTGACCCAAATAAACTATCTACTTGTTTAAAAAAAAGTTAAAATTTTAGCCTTCACTTTATCCGACTTGAGATATGTTGGGTTCGGTGTATTACTGGGCATATGTCGATTTGTACAACTTAATTGAGTTAGTATTGGATGCGAATGGTAAATCACATGTCATTTTCTACTAAAGACTGCCGATTAAAAAGGTAATCAAAGCCATAGTTGTATAAGCACATACATGCATTTAGCACTATTCTTCTAGCCGTTTGGGTTCAAATCACTGCCAAACTCTAAGAAGATTTTATTGCCAAATAACAATTATTTAGCAATGTTAATAATTGATTATCAGTCAAGTTTTAATTAATTGATTGGGGGGTCCAAATCACTGCCTAACTTCCAATTTTGGGTAGAGTAAGAAATATTTTATCCTTATGATAGTCTTTGGTAAATGTCTCAAATCGTATGTGTTTGTCAACCAAAATTTTTACCTCAATCCTCTTAGTGCAAAATCCCCCAACTAGTTTTCAACTCCTTTGTTTGGATTCAAAAATTCTTCAAATTACTCATAATGTTGATTAAATTTCAAGCAAGCTGATGTTGATTAAATTTCGAGCAATATATTGCAGCGTATTACTTTGGATTGATCTTGCGTTACATTTAAAATCAGATTAATTTGTTTGATCTTGATCTAATTTACAAAAGCGTGTGTTAGTATCATCGTTATGTATGTAATTAGAAAACCTCTTGTTGAGTTGACAAAATAGATGAGATGTATTAGTAAAATGATATTGAGAATATTGTTTTACTTTGCCTTGAAAATCCCTTCTCAGCAAAAGCGGTATATGATTATGACCACACGCAATCACTTCCTCAATGAAGAAATAATCTTTGAGGTACATAATGATGAAACTTTTGAATAATGTGTATCGAATTAAAGTAATTGCTTAATTGGTAAAACAATTCTAGTTAAATTAGAGAGTCTTGGAAAATCTTGTATTTGATGATCCTTGAATGCAATACTTATCTTTTTTCCTATAAGGTTTATAGTGAAAGTTGGTTTGATCTGACTAGCGCTCCCAAAACAGATGGTAGGTTGCGGGTCGGCTGGTTTATCTACAAAAATAGACGAATGTGGACATATTTTGTCCAAATCCATTTAGATGCCAGTCAACATGGGTTTAAGCGGGCTAGTCTTTTTTTTTTTCTCTTTGTCAAAGTTAAATCTAATTTTTAATATTTTTTAAATTTTACTTTGGTTTAAATATTTAATGTAACTCTAACCTTATAAAGGTTTCGGCATTAAATTAAATATATAATTTTTTTTCTTCATTTGAGATTGAAGAATTTAATGGAGTTGTGATGAAAATATTTGGTGAAGTCTAATTTTTCTAAGTATTAAAAATATCATAAAAAAGAAAAGCATAGCAATCTTGGCACCGAATCTGCTTCATGTTAATGGTCATGGCTACAATAAGGGCTGATTGATTTAATTTCATGAAATTCATCCCTCTAGCCTTGTTTACCATTTATTATTATAACATTTTAAATATTTTTATTATATAAATTTATCTAGATTATATGTGTGTATATATATATAACTAATGATACTAATGATTATTTCTATTTTAAAAATATTAGCGATCAATCAAAGATATTTTTATTATAATCATATATAATAAAAAAAGAAAAAGAGAGAAAAAGAGAAAAAAAGAGAAAACATACCACAAGTCCACTATGTTGTAGCAGACTCGCTTGATAGTACTACATTTGACTTAAATTTTTGCTCGGCCATTTAAAGCAATAGAAGACTTTGTCAAAAAACGAAAGAAAAAAACAAAGGTGAGCAATAGAAGCCTTAAGATTTGATTTCTTGGGCCATTAAGCCCAAGAAAGCCCAAAGTAATGCAAGAAATTTTTAAGTAATCACAGGAGGAAATGTATCCACTTCAAGCCCAGGTAAGAAACCAACTCGAGCATTCAAAGTATCAATAAATTAGTTGATTATCTTTCTATAACTAATTTATTGTTATGAATTTGTTGGTGCATAGTAATTGTTCGCACAACAAAATAGTAATAGTAATATAAAAAATTGAATAAGAAAACTATAATTACATTTGATATCAGATAATGGACATTCACAATATTAATTTCATAACACTCTCCATTGGATGTCCATTACATAAGAGATTGTCTCGTTAAAATTTTACTAAATAAAAAATTCAGTGAGAAAAATTCTAGTGAAGGAAAAAGAGTACACTACTCTTTATGCCATATTTACTCCCTCTATTGAGATAATCTTTTGAAATTTCTTAATTGATGCTTTTCAATTAAATGTTACTGGTAAGGTTTTAGTGAATAAATTTGTCAAATAATCAAATGATCAAATTCATTGTACATCAATATCACATCTCTTATGGAGCTCGTGAGTAAAAATATACTTTATCGTATCTCCTTAAATATATTCCAAATTTTATTATCATCCAATAATATAATCAAAATTCCTTCTTAGAGGATATAGATTTATCTCGAATACATTAATAATGATCATACATATTCTCTACCAGCATCACGAATTTTTATTTCTTCAACATGAGTTGAAGAGCTAGCTATAATAATCAACACATGCCTTGCATATCCATCTCAATAGGAGTTGAATTTTTTCAATATTCGAGATAAACTATCTCAAGGAGATATCAAAAGGCAAGCTTAATGCCATCTCAAAATTTATTGGGTAGAGAAGAACTAGAATAGATATTTACTTGTACGTAGGCAAATGTATTCATACACTAAATTATAGGGTTATGGTACTTCAGGACCAAAGGGTTATTCAATATCTTTTGATAGATATAAAGAATTTCACGTATAATAATCCAATGACTATTGATATGCTATGTCTATGTGAAACATCTTTAGCATGTTCAATCAAAACATAATGTTAATCACAATACTTGCTCCTCTAAATTCTTCAGAAAAAATCTCTTGATTATCAAATCATTTTCTCTTTTAAGAATTTTATTTTCAAATCAAGAGATCAATCATGCTTCAAGCGTGAATCAAAATTATATGGCTATAGAATTTATATATTTGTCCTACTGGTATATCTATCCAAACAAGAATATGTATTGCTAAAATATCATATTGACTCATTTTACAAAAGTCAGTCAAACACTTGATATACAATTTTATGCAAATAAATAATATTTTAAACTTTCAGTTCATTAATGCTTATAAATAGATCAAGATAATGAATGTCATAAATGATATCATTTTTCATTGATGATTTCCTCTCCCTAATGTGGAGAAAACTATGCCAATCAATAGATTGTGCAATAAAGATATTTTCTGACAAAGAAACACATAGAGCAAGCATAACTATGTATAGATTTTCTTCATATATGGACATACTTGATTATTCTTTCAATGAGAATTCATTAAGACAATCTCGTTAATCTCATTCTAAAGGAACAATCCACTTATATGCTTCAAGCATATCGAGTCCATTTGGGACTTCAACTGTAAGTATCATTACCAAATAATAACAAAGATAAACGCATATTAAGTGTTATTATGTATTATTATATCCACAACTAGAAATATATTTTTTCGTAATCAATGTCAAGTTTTATGAAGAATCATATGCCATAAGTAATGACAAATATTCATTTTTATAATTTACATTTCATAAACAAATATCAATTGCTATCTCTTTTAATAACACACTTCAGATGTATAATTTCAATTGAGAATACATGTACACTTCAAGTGTACTTGTAAATGTTCGAAATTTACATATTTCTTTTACGAACTTTATCATTTCAAGTATGCAGACTTTGATTTAAAAATCTTCATTCCAAATCAATATATTATGCACATTAATATCTTTAACGTCATATATTAGTGCGGTTCCAGTAGCTACCAATCATGTTGTGATCTCATCATTTGTCAAAGCTTTCATGTACCTGAATTTCTTCTGGAAATAATATATCAATCATGTTGGAGAAAAGAATTCTGATGGAATTTAAATCTCCTCGACTTAACATATATGACCATCTTAAGTCTTTGTTCCAGTGAAGAGTTTGTATCCTTGGAACTGACTTTTCTACCACATTTTAGTTGTCTCTCAAATTTATTTATAGCGGTAGATTGTTCTTCAAGGACATCAAATATAATATGAGCATTCTTTACTGGATATTGGTTAGTTAATATACCTGCCTATATAAATTATCCTTTAAACTTCTAGTTCAAGGATATCTTCTATGAGAATCAAAATAGAAGATCAAGATAAGACACAAACTAATATCTTTATCTGGTTTCGTGTTTTCTCCTCTTTATGTTGGGGCAATGTATTCAAAATTAACAAAATATTAATCTCTCCCTTGAGATTAGCTCCCAACATTTTGGTAATCTTTTTCAGAATCTATCTCATTACCTTTGTGGTGGAGCAACTTACACAATGCATCTCTAAATTTATGATGGGAAATATTTAATTTCTGACCACAAATCAACTATTATGAGGAGAATCACAATTTACTAGTAAAATACGAAATAAGTGTTAATATATCACAATCATGAACATTATACAGGATGTCAAATATTTATCTCAATACAACAATCAGTTTTATTATGACAAATTTTGTCATTGGGAGAATATTAAAATATGAGCTCATTATCAATGAATTGTTCAAACTGCAGGTTGCAAAAATAACAATATACATAAAATTATTTGTTGATGCATCAATTAATAATTTCTCCATATTCATCCCAAAATAACACATTCAACCCAAGTAATACTTGTAACTTTTAAATAAAACAAGTGTCACATATAAATTTGTCATATTAGAAAACCTTTGGTTCCATAATAAATTCATAATAATTCTTCATATTTTAATAATTTGATATGGTCCATCCAATCATGTCAACTAATAAATTATTAGTAAACTTCATGTTTAATCAATATTACATCTCAATTTCAAAAGTTCTATGCAATATAAAATAGAAGAAATGAACAATAGTATCTATAATTGACATATGATCTTAGTCATAATGGTAATGTATATGTCTCAAAAGTCCATTCATCCAATGTCTCAATATAATGATAATATTATTAATGCTAAAATAATGAGACTATATGGAGAATAATGCATTACATAATTAACCATTAGGTGAAGATCATGTGACTCTTCTGGAGCTTTTAATCAATTAACTCTTCTAGAGTTATTGATCAACTAGTTCTTCAAGAACTTTGTACTACTACTTTGATCAACTCAGAAGATATAAATTCAAAATACTTTTGAAAAACTTCTTCTCAACATTGCTACTTCAAGAACATGTTAGTGATATGAGGAAGGAAAAATCTTTTATTCATCTCATTACTAGTAATATTTCTCCTTATAAATTTAATTGAGGAAAAATTCTAAATGCAATAAAATTTTGCATACTAATAGCCATAAAACCTTTTAGGCACACTTATAATAAATCATAACTAGCTTTTATATAACAATTATCTTCTAGTGATTGTATGTTTCATTCACAATTTACTAGTAATCAGTGATTTTGATGCTTTGTTTTTCTTAAATGGTGTCTTCAGGACCTACTATATCTAGATGTATCTATTCTGATCGCCATGATTATATAGATGATTCTTATCATAGCCGTGCCTATGTCCGCGGCTTCAACCATGGACACGACCTCTTCCAGGGTCATAAACATGTGTTTTAATACATTCACTTACATATTTAAAGTAAACCATGTTTTTGATAGAATAACCATCTTCTAGTGGTTAAATCTTTCTTTTAGATCCTTCCACAAAATGATTGGTTCTCTCACGATAAGATATTCCGTCTTTAGATCTTCATGGAAATGATGGAGGAGAAAATTGATGGCTTTTACGTGTTATGTGATGATGTGTTATTTTCAACAATGGTGTCTGCCTGACCCATTACATCTCGATAAATTTGAGCATCTACTATCTGTGACATATAGTTTTTTCTATAAATATCAGCAGTAAAACAAATAATTTTTGAAATGTAGAAAACTTTAAACTCCGGTGGCAGAGACTCGAACTGATAACGTGTTATAAATTTGTTAGCGTACAGTAATCGTCTGCACAATGAAATTGTAATAGTAATATATGAAATTGAATAAGAAAAATATAATGAATTTAATATAGAGAAACTAGAAAGAAAACAAAGAAAGAACACAAGAATTTTTATTGATTCTATTGAGAGTAAATGATTGAATCAATCAATGAATACAACACCTCAGTCTAAATGCCTATTTATAGAGTTTAGGGGTATATCTCAATAAGAAGAGGTAGAGAGTAATCAAATAACAACTCCTATCACTAATTAAAGATGTGATATAACTCTACAATCTATCTTTTGAATAGTTGGAGTATCCTTATAACTCTGATATTGAATTATCTCTTTGATATCAGATAATAAACATCCACAATATTAATTTCATAACATTTCTTATATTATGAGTATAATATTTAACTATTAGATTATTAATAAATAGTACAAATATTTTATGTACTAAGACTCAAGTTCCATGGGACTGTAACCTAATCGCTACCAAAAGAAAAGAAAAAATACTTAAAAAATGAGAGTTCAATTTTATTACTACTTTTTCATGAACAATTAGGGCATGGAGTCTTTTACTGCCGAAGACATAAAGTTCATAACATCTTTATGCTGCAAATTATTAATTATTCAAACAAAGTGTAATCCCCGCCTTACCAATATCATCATCCTCTATGTTGTAATTCCTTTTAATTTTCTTCAATATTTTTTGGCTTTTCAGATTGGAAAAATTAATGCCAATACCAATGAAAATAATACTTAATGATAATGGTAGAAAATTTAAGCTTTTGTTTTTAGGCTAAATAGAAGAATTTAAGCATTTTATAGCAGAATAGTGGTGTCAAACGGGCCAGCCTTCTCTGGCCTGGCTCGGCACTGGCTGACTCTTAAACGGGTCTGAACGGGATGACCCATTAATCCGTAGGTTGAAAACCTCAAATCCATAGCCTATAAAGGCTAGCTTGCGGGTTAAACAGCAATATATTTTTATATATTTTTTAATATATAAAATTTTATTAAATTTTAAATATTTTAAAAAAGTCCTATAAAACAACATCTTTTTAAACAAATATTTTAAAAAAATAAAAAATACGGGCTTTACCCGCTCCAGCCCGTATTGGCCTGCATGATAAACGGAGCGGGCTAAAAAGTTTGCGTTAAAAACTGGCTTGTACTTAGGACTTGCTAAGTTCAAGCCAATCTATTTGAGCCAGCCCGCAGGTTGATTCATGTGCTTTAACCGTATTGACAGTGCTGTAGAACTATTGCTGTCTACAAGAAAATTTTATAAAAAGGAGACGATGTGTGAAAATTAGAAGAACAGAACACTAGCAGTACAATGTGTTTTGAGATATTCAATACTTATTATTTCGGTCCTCTTTTCTTTGTTTTGAGTATTTAGTCCTCTTGGATGAGCTTGAAAGTGTAATCAACGAAGAAGATTACAATAATAAGGGTAAATTTCACTTAAGCCTTTGAACTTTTCTAGATCCTCTCTCTCTCTCTCTCTTTCTCTTTCTCTTCTCTCAGGTGAAGGCTTCTTACTATATATATAGTAAGAAAATAGTACAGGCCCCTGCACAATGCGCTAGGTTTGGTCAGTAATTTAGTTGTATTAATTGAAAATTGTTAAGATCATACGTAAACAATAAATGGAGCTCTAAAATTGTAAATTTAATATGAGAAATATTGATAAGATTATAGACTAAGAAAAAATGGATATGGAAAGTATAAATTGAATATCCAGAATATTGTGATATTAAGATTTTTACATGATGTGTTAGTTGGATCATAAAAATGTTGATGTCCTTAATCAAAAGGATCTTCTATATAATCTGATTTCGTTGTTTTGACTGGTAATACCACTATCGATGCTTTATTGTTTGGTTCGTTGTGTTTTCCTTTTTCTATTGATGCTTTTTCACAATCCTTTGAAGTTGTGGTAACTTTTTCTTTGCCTTTTGTTGTTGTACGAATGCTTGGTTTTTCTTTGTTAGATTGATGCTTTGGTTTGTCTTTGGTGAAATCCACTTGTTCATGGATTTTTATTCCCTTTGATGCTGGTCTTTCTTTTTGACTTTCGTTGAGGAGGCTATTTTCTCTGTTTTGTACAAGCTTTTGATCTTGTTCATCTTGCAATTGTTTTTCTTTGTGTTGATGGAGCTTGATCAGTATCATGTGAACTGATGTGAAATTTGCAAGTACACAAATATCAAACAAGTAATAAAGTAGTGAGTATAAGTCTTTCCAACGAGGATTGCTACCTAACTGTAAAATTCTTTTACTTATAACCCAACTTAAACTAAAATAAATGTGATTTTGTTTAAAATCTAATTACCAATAAAAAATAACTAACACTAATAATAAACACAAAATTTAATAATTATATTAATTAAAAATCAATGGCAATGAATAGACTAAGACACTCTAAATCCATCTTACTCCTCCTATGAAAAATAATTAAATTCTTTAAATTAATTCGTGACTTGGTTAATGGTAGAATTTCTAATTATAAGCTAGACCCAATTTCTTGGTAAAAAGCTCATAACTTTAATTAATAAACCAATCGTATCTAGGACTGTCAATTGGGCTGGGCTAGGTTCGGCCCGTCTTAATTACGGGCTCGGGCTGAAAAATTCAGCCCGAATAATTTTCGGGCCAAGCTCGGGTTTAGGTAAGCTCAGCCTGATTTCAGCCCGGCCTGAAAATTATATATATTTATATATATTTTTTATATGTATATATATATATTTTATATAATAATATTATTATTATATTATTAAAAAATATTATTTATTATATAAAAATATTAAAAATTTGAGTTAGGGCCTGCCCGAGCCCGAAAGGGCCGAGCCTGGGCTCATGTTTTTTCGACCCGTTGTCAATCGAGCCGAGTTCGAGCTTGGCAAAGCCCGGCTCAGTGAACCCGATTGACAGCCCTAATCGTATCTCTACGTGATTTTAATTATCATAGCCGCAAACACTTCTATGGAATTTTCGAATCTATCTCTAGTCAGTTTTATGATGTGTTGTTATTACCATGATCTAATTTAAAGTAGTACTTCTCAGCCACTAGAATAAATTTAAAGGCATGCAAAAATTACCCAGAAAATTGTAAGCACTAAGAATAATAATAATAATAATTAACTGAAATTGAGATTAAAGAAACAATCTTTAATTGAAATAAATTAAATCTATAAGAGTTTCGGCCTTCATTGAAGGTTTTAGTCATAAAAAATTAGCTACTCATGATCCAAATATTTAAAACCATAAATTTAATTAACATAAAGAAAATAAAAGAATAAAGAAAAAAAATAAGAGAATAGAAGAAGTCCCTTGTTTCTCAAGCTTGCGGCCCTATTTTTTTTGTTCCATTTTTGCCTCGGTCAACCCTTGTTCTTTGTCAAAATTGCTTCTGCCAATTTTCTCTTCTTTTTACTGCCCAATTCTTCTTTTGGTCAACACCCTCTTTTCTTTCTCAATTTTCCTTTTCTTGGTCCACACACCTCGATTTGCCGCAAGCCTTTTTTTCATCTATATATAGGTGTGTATTAGGTATTCAAATCCTATTCCAATTTGGATTCCAAATTCTATTCCAAGTCAAAGTCACGCTTTCTTTACTCAATTCCTTTCTTCTTATTCTTCATTCTTCTAACCGATTTTTTTCATCCCTTTTCTTCTTTCATTTTTTTCTTTTTTCCCTTTTCCTTTTTTCTCTTGAAATTACCATTTTACCCTTGCATCTATAATAAGTAAAAATTAGTGAATTAAAGTATACTTTATAAATAAAATTATCTTAATTAATTCATACTAAGTACATAAACATTTAATTCACCAAAACAAGTCAAAGTCATAATATTTATATCAATTAGCCCTTAAATAGGTGAGAAATTAATTCTAAATAATGGTTAAAATATAATTTCATCATGAATTAATGATATCAATGTAGTTGTCTTCGATTTGCTTGTATGTTTTTGAGGGTATAGCATTTGAGGCCTCTTTTTCTCTTTGGCTATGCTTTTTGTGCATTCTTGAAGTTTAGTTTAGACTCACCTGTTTCATTTAGACAGTCTAAATTATGTTACAATGGTATGACTGCTATTCTTTTTTCCATACCGTCATTTGCATAGAAGAAAACATCATATTCTTGACGGCCAATGCATTGAAAAATAATAGTGTATTTGATCTCAACATCATTTTCATCAAGAAATTCTTGCCATCCTTCAACAAAGAAGTGTTTCTCATTTTTGTGTTTCAGTTTTATGTCCCACAAGTTCTCATTTGTTTAAACAAAGTATGGGTTCAAAGGGTTCTATGGTAATGAGATTTGTATATTTTTGTGGGATAAGGTGTCATGGTAAGATAATGAGATAAAATAGATGGAAGATTATGTCATTAAAAGATAATGATGATATTGTATTATTGTGTTAATGAATAATGAAATGAAATAGAAGTATACCATGGATATGAAAGATTGATCATCTTTTATTTTATGAAAAATCTGGGTTCGTCATTTTGAATTGGTTGTTAATTGTTGTGCTTTGCTGGATTAAAGTAGGCAATAATATGAATTAGTTGTGGATTTGCGAACTGAAAGTGAGATTATGGAGGTATTGATGTTATGAAGTATGGTTGTTTTTCTGGTGATGTGCAAAGGCTTGACTGAAAAGCAGTAAGAAATAGTATTGACATTGTATGATGATTGGAAAATAATGAGTAAGAAGATTAAGAGAGTATGTATGATTTCAACATACATTTAATGAAGCAAGAGTGTTCACATGGTATTATTTAGGCATATGTTACTAACATGTGACAGAAAAAATATGAAAAAAATAGATATGTACACGTAATCATCTTTTATGTTTTATAAAGTAAATAATCAAATTATGATCTGAATGATATTGTTAAGGAGCACTTTGACAAACACAGGAAGAAGGATGAAAGATTAATTTTATTTTGTTGTGATGATAATGCAACGAAAGGCATTTCAACATACATTTAAATAAGCAAGAGTGTTAATAATCATTTAGGCATAGGTTACTAATATGTGACAAAAAATCAGGGGGAAGAATAGACTTGTAAACTTAATCATCTCGTATGTTTTATAAAGTAAAAAATCACATTATCAAGTGAATGATGTTATGCTAATACATAAAAGCATTGGTTAGAAGGAATGATAAAGAGGATTGACATGTTATGATTATTGAAAGGTAGTGAGTTGGAAAATGGTACTGAATATTTCTTTTGCAAACTTTCCTGTGGAATTTAGAACCAAAAGAAGGATTTCTACAGTCATAGAAAGGAGGATGAAAGGTTAATTTTATTTCATTGTGATGATAAAAGAGGGAAGGAAAGGAAAAGGGAAAAAGACTGTCATAGATTGTATGTTTAAAGTGATTACATGTCTTTTAGGTTAAGATGCTATGGGGAAAGGAAAGGCTTGTATGTAAACGTATATACTATTTGCTTAGAAGATGTATAATTTTCAAAAATATATTAACGATAGTTTCCAATCCTGAAGAAGATCATGTCTCAATTTCATTGTACAATTAGTTTTGATTATTTATTGTCATTCAACTTGTATAGAAGATCAATTTTATGTTTGTATATGAAACATTCTTTTCTGGCCATTGGGATGCTTGAGGTGTTTACTTGAAATTGATGGTAAATGAAGATTATGAATAAATGTGGTTTAATTGTGGATTTGTGAACTAACAATAATATGATCGCTTAAATGAGATTATTAAGTACGATTGTTTTTTGTGTTAATGTCTAAAAGTTGACTTAAAGGAGAATAAGGGGGCATTAACATATTATGATGAGTGAGATGCCAGTGATGGGGTAACAAAAGGTGGTTTTCATATTTGTCAAAATTAGGATGATTGTTGATAGATTATCATTTAGGTCTATAGTAAGACTATTTGTTAGAAAAAACAATACGAACAAGAAATAACATTGTTATTTTTTTTATAGGAATTGATGTGTTGGGGTTGATTAATTAGGGTTTCAGATGCCATAGATGATGGGTGCTCAGAAAGATGTAAAATTGTTTAAATGGTCGTAAATTAGTGACACAAATGAAAATTGAATGAGTTTTAGTATAGTGTGGGTAAATAGTATGTTTATCTTGCAATGTAAAATGCAAAGGAAAACAAAGAAAATATAGTTAAATTTGAGAAAATTAGAAAAGGGAACAACTGAAATGTAATGAAAGGTGATTAGAGAGAGTTTGAATGTCTACTTGAAATTGATGAGAGCTGTTGCAATGAAAAATGTAAAGGGAAGAGAAACAAAAACATGCAAAAGAGTGAGAGTTTCAAGAGAATGAAACTCATAGATAGTATGGCTAGGGAAAATTGAAGAAGACGATCGGCTAAAGTGGTTTGTTTAACTGAAAATGCATTTTGCAAATGTGTTGCTGGTTGTGTTAGTGGAATGCATTGTGATTTGCATCTAGGGAATATGTTGAGGATGGATGAGTATGCATTAGTGTAAATTTAATAATAGATGAAATTATTAAATTAAATAGGTTAACAATTTGAAATTTTCGGATCAAAAACCTTTTTCACAAAAATCAAATAGAAGGATACATACATACATATACGCTAAACATTTCCTCACTTTATATGTTTGTTATATGTATTTATTTCCTCATTTTATATGTATTTTGGTTAAGCTGTGGAGTTCAGCAAGATTTCGTTAAATCTAATTTTGTCATAAAAGTAGAAAAGATATAAAACACCCCCTTCTCAAGTGTTACATAAATTTACAATAGGGCCAAACACGAAGTAGATATATAATTCCATATACACATATACATATAATATAACTTGATTTTTGTTAATGCAATTCAGGCAGACCCGAAAATTTAATACCTTCGGTTAATGTATTTGCCCCCCGAGAATAATGGGGCATAGCAGAAATCTAAATGGGAATTATGATCTGGGATTTATGATCATGTAATGTGTTTCAATAAGGATACATTAGGCGTTGTGAAGCGAAAGTTCAGCATACACATTGGAGAACGCTTTTCTATAATGTATTATTATGTTAGAGAAAATTTTATAAGGTTCAAAGGTGAAAAATAGTGTCGCAAGGAATGACAACACGTTTAAAGAAAGCATGGTTTGCTACAGGTTCAACAGGTTTGGTAATTGTGCTCTATTTGAATGCATTGGGACAATGTGTTGTTGTATTGACGTTTTCACGGAATGGATTTAGATGTTTAGAGTCAATAGAGTAATGCGATATTATTGGCCAAAATTGTGTTGTTTAAAGGTTGGCTTTTGACGTAGCATTGGGTTAAGTAAGAACGAAATTTTGTGATGGGTTGTTGCGAACCTACTTTGTGTTTTGTGATAAGGTTGTTCAGACGAGATGATTTTCATAACTATCTTGTTTTTCTTCTTGATAACTGGTTTGAAACTCTATTTGTTTTTTGTAATTTTGGTATTATTTTTTAGATTTTATGTTAAATAGCTTAAACTTACTTAGTTCTTACAAGTTTGGATTTTTTTTTGTAGGAAACAGGAAGAAGCTTTCCCTATTTTTGAAAACGATAAGTGTTTAATGATCAGTGGATGTCGTCTCATAATGAGGTGAGATTTTTTGTGATAAATTTAAGTTTCCATCCCAAGTGGTTTTGTTCAGGGTTTTGTTTTTGGTCATGCATTTGGCATTTTTTTCCTTCTTGCGTTATGTTGTTTGTCATGAATTAGTTGATTGTGATATTTGTTTGGATATTTAATTAATTGTAGAATTTGTGTTTGTTATTAGTGTAGTACAATGGGTAGAAAGTTTGGTTAATTTCGATAGTAAATGTCTGGTTTTGTTGTTGTTGATAGCTACTATAACTTTTGTTTGTATCATGTAATTTTGCTATTATTTTTGAAATTGCATGTTAAATGGTTGAAGTTTAGCTGTTATAAGTTTGGATTGTTAGTAAATAAAATTATTAGTGCTTATGGTTTTTGGTATTTATTGAGCCAAGTGATAGATATTGTAATATATCACCATAAAATGATATCTTTTGTCACCCAACACATTCCACAAAAGCATCAGATTAACAAACAGTACTATGTCTATAAATTGTTTTAAGTACAGAGCTATTAATCAAAAGTCGCAAAAGGTAAGTTTTTTCTTCTATTGGTTTTAGTTAGGCAGACAAAAATTATTGAGTCAGAACACAGTAAACAAAAATGGTGGTTCTAGTTAGTCATACTTTGTCTTCTTGGATAGGCGTATGTGGCTTGAGGTAGTGCTGGTATCTATCTCCTCATATTGTGACTTGTCCAAGTCAATAAACAGACATTTTTTTGATGATTCTTGGTTTTTTACATTTGTCATATTTATTGATTGAATAGAGTTGAATTTAAGAAACATTGAATTATAAAACATATAATTTTGTTTGAATGTTACCTTGAATAGTGCTAGTGTTGTATTCTTTTTTGTCTTCAAATAACATTGGTATAGCAGTAGGTAGGGTATTTGCTTCAAAAAAGCACTGTAAATTGTACCTCTGTTTGTTAAAACCAGGCTGTACTCTTGCTGGTTTGATTTGTGAAATGAATTCCTTCCTTTGTAGATTTGATACTGCTGGTTCAACTGGTAGAGGAACTTCCTGTATAATTGAGATGTATGTTACATTAAATAAATGGTTATAGGATCTAATATTTTACATGATTTAATAGATATATTGTTGATAGCCGGTAAAACAGTTCCATTGCCTATTTTCTAGTCAAGAGTATGAGTTTTTCAGCAACATTTCCAAATGCAGTTGTTGTGATAGTTTAATATTCATCAAAGATATCTATTTTTAAAGCACACTCGTTGTTTATTTATTTATTTTTTGTATATATTAGTATGTGAATTGTATATTTTAATGTAATTTGTCAAGATGTTTGATTGAATTTCATACCTTGGTTTTGTTGATATAGCACGGAAGTAGTTTTTGCAACTCATGTAAAAAAAGTTTTGTTGCTAATTTGTTAATGCTGTTGAACCTTTCAACCATATAGTCTGAAATTTAATAAAAAAATAAAAATTAAAAATTGTGAACTGTGTTTGTGGATGTTGTTTTCTTGTATGAATTAAGTTGACCTTATTTGTTAATTCAATTTCTGTTATAGGTGTAATCTTCTGTCCTTGGTGCAATAAGAGTGCAGGATCAAAGTTCTTATATGCTTCTTCAATAGTTTTCTAAGTCAGAATATGTTGGTTTCTCATAGCTTTGTTTATTTTCGAATAAAAATAGAAATGTATAAGGACTGTTTTCTATGTTTTTCCTACACTGAGATATGAAATTGTGACGATAGATGTTTATAGAGAGAAGTTTACTAGTTTTTTAATTCTCATGCTTGAGCCATTGGAGAAGGTTGATGGTACTTGCATACCTTGTTTTGAGATTTAAACTTGTAATTTGTAAATTAGTCAGTAATGTATCAATTGTCACAATAGCGTGTCAGGGTAATTTGCACACCATTTCCGCCAAAAAGTAGCGCAGATTGGCGTTTCATATTCAAAATCAACGTTTTGATGCTGATTTTAAAGTTTTTTATATGTAAAATAACGTAAAATTAGATATAGTTCGATAAACTAATATTTGTTCACGAGAAAAGTAGTCGTTATTGACGAATATTAGATAAAAATTCAATGGTTAAAAAAATTACAAGAGAAATGCACCTCCTGTGCAATAAGAAGTTTGACTTAATTATATTTGCAGAAGAATTTAGCACGTGCTATTTAGATAATAACTTAAATGATCCCATATAAGTATGATTTAATCTTATCATGAACTAAATAATAATAACCTCACCAAAAAAAAAAAGCGATTATGCTCAAATTTGCCTGATATTTCTTTTTAACCCAAAAGAAGGTAAACTTTACCTAATTAATCTATTTTTCCTTTTATTTCTTGAGAATTTCTCAAACCACGCAAAATCTGTATTATACAAAATTATGCGGATAAAAGTCTTTGAGAATGCACATATGAAAGTTTATATATATAAATAAACTTTGGCCAAAGTCATAGCATATATTCCATTAGAAAAGATCATTGTTAACAAAGATTAGGTGAATCGCATTATTTATTTTTCTAATTAAGACTTGTCTCGTCGTTGAGTACTTGCTTCTTTATTCAACTTCTTAAAAATTAAATTAGATCAAAGAATTATGAAAAATCTCAAATAAATGATTTATCATCTTCATAATTTTGTGATTGAGAGTATTCTTTATTTATCTTCTGGCTCCTTGCCCTCTTGCTTTTAGTAACTAAGTGGAATGGATAAGGTAAATCTCGGAACCGAGGCGGCAGACAACCGTTGCTGCTAATTAGTAAACCATACATATGTTGAAATATACCATACAACGATAGAATTATATCGATATTGTAACTAGTAGACCATTAATGATGTTTTCACTGATAGTGTGCTACTTACACTATAAAGTATACAAATGATTGATATTACTGAGTATATTATTTACAATATTAGTGTACTTTCATCATTGCATGGTATACTTTGAACAACTATTGCGGCCCCAAATTGGAAAAAAAAACCATTCTATTTGGTAGTCTATTTTCTATCATATTATTATTAAATTAACGTATGTTAGTTATTTCTATTAAAATATTATAAAACCAATAAAAAAGAAAAAAGTGATATACATAACAACATTTTATTGATGTGAGAAACCCTTCTTTACATCTGTAACAAGCCAATGAAATCGTTACAACTTGCTACCACCTTTGCACCTTCCCCTCATCTGAGACGTTTCCACTCGATTCTTCCTTTCTATTTTGGCCGGAACAAAATATAAAGCACTGTTGCTATTCATAATTTTTATAATTGCTATTCACAATGCATTTACATTTCATTATCCACACATTTACTATATATAATTTTTTTACTATTTACAGTAAGAAAACTTATCATTTTAAAATTATTTCTCTTTCTACCTCATGTGTTCTCTCTCTAAACCTAAACCCTAAGTTAATGAAGAAATCATGAAATCGGCCAATGCAATGCAATGAGTAGTGATTCTAAACCTGACTCTCTCGATTTTGAAACAAAAACTCATAAAATCGTCAACATATGTCTCTTTATTTTTTTTAGTTCTGAGGTATTTTTTCGCCCAACTTGAGAGAATATACCCTGAAGTTCTACCATTTGGGCGTAATAAAGATGAGGGCTCTACCTAGCCTAGCGGAACTTACCATAAGGTTCAACCGATGAATTTCACAATGACTAGAACCCCCTTTTTGGTTTTTTTTTTTGCATAATTATATGTTGTTAAATGTAGTTAATGAAATAGCTTGTGTAATTAGTATATTTTATTACAATACAATTGGCATTATAGTTAAAGTTGTTTTGATTGCTTTATTCATGCATCAATAACATTTAAGTTTTGTATTCTCATAACTATTACTAACATTTATTTAACAAAACTCATGATATGAGTTGTAGGAGCAAGAACATTTTTGCAAAATGAAATTCCATCACTACTAGCTTATCTTTGCTAGAAATAGATCATGTGTGGCCAAATAAGGACTCAAATTATCAACTCTATCAAAATTTAGGAACTCTTCAAAAGAATTGCCAGACGATGATGACCCTTGACCATGCTTGGTGAGGATATTCTTGATAATTGTCTATTCGAATCAAGATGATGGAAATGAATTTGTCAAGTATGAGTGGATGAGCCAAGGATCTATCAACAACAGAGGAGAGGATATTAGACTCGAAGGAGAAGATGGGCCAAAAGCCCAAGGGAACAAAGAAGTACCATTATCTATTCTAATTAATTGGTAAGGAATATTTCCAAGAAGCATGGAGTCTTGTAATGATATGCGGGAAATATAATTACAAAATTAAAAAGTCTTATCACGGTCATACTTTAGTAGAGAGGTTGATCAAGTGAGAGATGAACATCACGAAGCAGATGAGTAAATTTTACGCTAAAATAAAATATATAGCAAATCATATAAAGGGAAAAATCTAAAAAATATCGTTAGATTTTAAAATTCAATGTTACCTTACTCATGCTATTGTTATATTAATTTTTTTAGTTTCCGTTGATATAAAATTTCAACTAGCTTGCTTAATGATATAGGGAAAAGACTGCTACAAGGTTCGACACAGGTTGAAGGTGACCAATATATAAGGTCGATAGTGGTAAAATAATTTTTCAAATAATTTACTGATCATTGATATATTCACTGGCAGAGTCGGGGATAGATATTCTATGTGACTGTATTTGAAGAGTTTAGGTAACCAAGTATTTTTTTAGAATTTATCTTTTTCCCATACCAAATTCAGGTGGGAATAGATTTCCCAGTCGGGCTTCATCACGACGGATCAGTAATAAGGCCCAACTCTACCAAGAGCCTTCATTGAGGCAACAATTTTTTTTAAAGAAAAAAGCGACAAAAGTAGTGGCAAAATATGTTAGAAATTCCGGTTCTCGGAAGCAATGCAACCACCTACTCATCACTTCTCTCATTTCTTCTAGATCTGCCGTCATTTGCTGCCTTTCCCTACCCGTGTCTTCTCTTATGTTTGCTTCTCACAGTAGATGCCGTGAAAGGTGAAGATGAGAGGAGAAGATAAATTGAGGATTGGAATAGAAAAAAAATGATGATTCAAAAATCTTCTTCAAGGTCTTTTACATTTAGAGGTAAAGAAGAGAGGAGATACTAAGGTTGAAGATGGCAGTGAGAGAAAGAGAGGACGGCAGAAGCGAGAAGCAGACAACGAGAGAGCGATAGCAGGTTTCTAGATAAAAAAAAAAGGTGAGACGTGGCTTTTTTAAATAAATTTGGTCCACAAGTAGTGTCATGAACTGGGCTCATCTAAGAATTTCTCTTAAATAGAAAAAGGAAGAAGGAAGCGTAAAATCCTTTGCAACTTTCTGGTGTGTGCAATAACATAGAAAATTGTAAATCTTATTTTTATACTTCATTCATGAAATAACATATTTTTATCAATGGACGACAACAAAATATTAAAATCATTACTTATCCTACTAAAGAAAAATGGGATGGTTAACTGGATATGCATTTAGATTGGTTTTTCATCTTAAATTTATCTTTTATTTTTGTTTCACTAATTTCTTACCATATGTAGAGAATTCTTCAAAATGAACACGTACTCTTTAATACGATTTTCTTCTCCACCACGGCATAACTATAATTATATTTTCATTTTTGTTTCCCATAACACAAGCAAGTTGGCGAATTCAATTGGCCACAATGGTTCGAGGTTTAAATTAGACCATGCTTAAAATAAAAACAAATGATATATGCTACTCATTTCATCTATATATATAATGTTCATAATTAAATATTTATATATTTTATTTAAATTTTTATAATTAATCTCTTTAATTTTTAAAAATTTTACTAAGCATAAATTTACTACTAACTTTTTAACTTTTTAGATTTAAAGATTTAAAATTTATTAATATGTAGATCATATTATTAATTTTTTAATTAATAAAAATATCATGGTGTTAATAAAGATAAAATTAATAAATTAAATAAATAAAAATTTATAATAAATGAAAATAAAATATTTAATTGTAATTGGATAAAATATTCAATGGTGATTGAATAGGTTACAAATATGCAAGTTGCAAGTGTTGAGAAAGCAGGGGCCCGTTAAGCTTGACCCGGAAGAGACGAAATCTTAGACTAAATGGGTTGGAGTGAAGATTTTTTTATTCAGTCAGTATCGAGGATTAAAAAATAATAAAATAAAGTAAAGTATGTTTATTGTCATAATAAAATAACATTATTGTAAACGAGTACGTGTATCGAGAAAAATTAACTTACAAATGTCACATTATCTCTTAAATGTCAGCATAAAAATTATTATTCTCTCTATTTTATAATTATTATAAAATTTTTAAAATATATTAACATAATAATTAAATCGTTTAATTTATTTTTAAATTAAATATTTTTATAAAATTTATAATTTTAAATATTATTATTTTATTATAAAAATAGAGAAAAATAAAAAATTAAATTTTTATTTAATAATATTTATTTTATAATATAATAAAATATTTATAGTGAGGAAGAAGGATGTCAAAGTTTAAAGAATAATTGATGGCTGAATTATTGTTTGAATATCCATTGAGATGAAGAAAATATTTTTAAAAGAAAATATTTTTATTTTCATTCATTTGTTGCACCATCTCTGAATTTCTTTTTCCGTTTTCTCTTTGCACTTTTTTTTTTTTTTTAGTTGATGCAAAGATTTTGTTCCAAATTCTTAACACATCCACAATGGAGAATTGGGAGTGATAAAGATAGCCACAAACTTGTACATTGAAACTTAGATTGGGAAAATTTTAATCATCTTATTATTATAATAAAGCAATACTTACATATGCATCTTTTAATTATGCTTATAACAATTTATGGTACAAACATAAAATGCCTTAATCTGGGGAATTCTTACCCTTGTGGCCAGAGGCGAATTTTGGGTGTGGGTGCCGGAAATAATTAGGACGCGAAGTATAAATTCTCGGCCCCCAATGCTGAAGTTCTAGAACAGCCTCTGCTAGTGGAGGAATGCTTTGCTCATTTCTAAAGAAATTATTTGGATCCACCTGACTTTTTACATCCACCAATCTATCGAAGTTATTCTTGAAATATTTAGTACCCCAAACTCTTGCTTGCCTGTAATTGTTGTCGCCTAAGACATTGTTCACTCCCAAATCAAGATCTTTGTAGTTGACATATGCAGCTCTTGGAGACTTCGAAACGTATTTAGCCATGTAGCTGTAGAGTCTTCTAATCCAGTTCATATATCTTGTGGATTCTGAATTTTCTTCCCCACTCCAACCCACATAATAGGGAATCATGAAAATATTTCCAGCCCTGTGAGGGAAAGGAATTGTGGACTCCGAGATATTGTTCATCCTTCCTCCATATGGAATGAACTGCACCTCAGCTCTGCCTACATCTTCTTCTAAAAGGATTTCCCAGATTCCCTCAAGACCGGTTTCTGAGATCGGTTGCTGCACGTAATCTGATTTTCCTTTGAAATATGGGTGCTGTGGTTGAGTTCTGTTAAGCAAAGCATCCGGTTTGTCGATTGGGAGAAGGGCAAAGTAGAGTATAGATTGAATCCAACCCATTTCCTGGCAATTTTCTTTCCTCAATCCCAGCTCAGGGAAGCTTTGATGCATCAGTTTGAGAAGATCATCAACTTCCCCAAGGAATAAGGAAGGGAAAGAAACTTCAATGGTTTTCTTTTGACTTTCTTGAGAAATAGCAGTGCGGATGGAGATCGTTATTTCTAGATTTTCATCAATCTTGTCTGCAATGTACTGCCATTTATGCACCAACTGAGTAGCATTTTGTTCCAGTGTCCTACTTACATTAAAGACAGTAACATATTTCGGAACAGTAAGGAGGTTTACTGTCCATTCAGTAATGATTCCGAAAGCCGCTCCGCTGCCTCCTCGGATAGCCCAAAAGAGATCCTCGCCCATAGACTTTCTGTCCAGAATTAGGCCATTAACATCAATTATTTCAGCGTCCACAATATGATCAGCAGCGATGCCGAATCTTCGAGACATCATGCTATAGCCTCCTCCGCTGAAGTGTCCTCCAACACCCACAGTGGGACCAACACCGGCAACAAATGCCAGTGTCCTACTTTTTTCAGCAATCTTATGATAGAGTTCGCCTAGGGTTGCACCAGCTTGGATTGTTGCTTTGTGGTTTTCTTTGTCGATAGATATCGACTTGAGGTTTCGGAGATCTACCATGACGAAAGGGACTTCAGAGGAGAAGGAAAGACCCTCATAGTCATGTCCACCACTTCGCACGCGAATTTGAATCCCAAGTGTCTTTGCACAATATATTGCCGCCTGAATTTGGGATTCATGTGATGGGGTGAGGATGATTGTTGGTATGAATGGGAAGCTTGATAATGGTCGAAGGTTGTATGCTGAGGATTGCAAGATGGACTCGTACGAGGAATTTTTCGGGGTGAAAACAAATTGAGATATCGAACTTGAGTTTTGGGATTCTAAGCATTTGGGGAAATCATCGGGAATGTGATGAGCAGATTCAGATGGAGTTAACAGAAGAAGAAATGAAAGAAATGAGAACAAAGGAACAAGCAATGAACTCTTTGAAGTCTCCATCCCTAGTCCTGTCCTTCCGAGTCACACTTTCAGTATATAGTGATGAATGATGAAGAAATAGAGAGTCTTCTGGCACATCTACATCCCATCTAGGTTGGTGTACAGTTACGTAAATAAGTTTATCTTTATGTTATAGAATAATTAATTATTTGATGAAAATACAAATTTAAATATTATAGAAGTTTTTTTAAAGATTTTAAATGATATTGCACTCAACAAGTATTGAAAGCCTTTTAATTTTGTAAAAAGTGTGCTTCAATCTGAAGTACTATTTTCGGAAATGTTCCAAAATCAATCAAAATAGACAAAAAATGCTTGTCCATATATCATATTCTTTATAAATCATTAATGTTGTCCTGTTGTTCAATATATGAATTCTGTTTAATTTTAATTAACATCCAATAACTTAAAAGATTGTTTGTTGCTCTTTTCTTGAACGTATATATTCAATATTATATTAAAAATAAATATAATATTACATAAAATTTTCACCTATTTAAAGTTATTAATGCGCATGTTAGAGACTCAAACCTAACTTGGTTTTCGACCTATTAAAATTGAGTATGGATCAAAATATATATTTATTTATCATATAAAGTTATTTAAAGAGTATAGGTTAGGTACACTATATCATAGATCCGATCCACCAACGACCCAATTAATATTTACTAAAAATATTTTATTTAATTTTTAAATTTTTTTAATTATCACTTATGTATGAAGATATTTTGCAATTTTACTTATTCATAATGATTATTTAATTAAAGTCCTGTCTAAGGTATCTTTTATTATTTTTGTTGCATATAGCTGTAATTGGTTCCTAATTGCTTACTCTAATCTTACTAAAATCTTCTTACTGATTTTGTTATATGTAATTCTCACTTGATTGGGATCAGGAAGTTTTCTGAGGATGTGGCCTATTTATTCAATTGCAAAGGAATAACTTATTACATTAGAATTTAATGGTGTGAATAATCATTAAGACAGAAAATATTTTTATTTTCATTCATTTCGTGCACCATCTCTGAATTTCTTCTTTTCCATTTTTCTCTTTGCACCATGTTTTTTTATCGATAGATTTTGATCTAAATTCTTAACACATCCATGATGGAGAATCGAGAGATAGTGACAGTTAACTAAAACTTCCACTTTATAACCAGATCAAAGAATGCTTTTAATTCATTATTACCATTCATCGTGGGATTAATTTCGTTAAAGTGTTGGGGTTTTTTCTCAGTATCCCCCATGGAAAACCTTAGGAAAGTGTACAGAAAGAGCAGCTTATAAATAAGAATAAGGACGTCTACTTTAGGATTGAGTGTATTAACTTGGTGACAATGTGGGGGTACAACTTATACATCTTAAAGTTTGAAAAATTTTCACTTTTCCCTGTAACATTATCTTTGTGTTTAATTAACTCATAAACCATTAGTTTGATTAGCAATCTTAGTAGAGATGTGAAATGAAATAATTACCTTTTATTTTTTATAAAAAAATCTAACATGTCCTACTGTCCACATTCACATGATCAAATTCTAATTAAATTTAGTTTCTCTGCTCCAACATTGAAGTTTTAAATCAAAATTATTTTTATTTAATTTTATGATTTATTCAATAAAATTAGTTATTCTAGTTTGATTTTAAACCAAACTAAAATTTCAACAATTTCAGAAAATTTCAATTGTAGATTTGGTTTAATCTCAATAGGTCAACAGAGAAGCTAGATTGAGATTATATTAAATTTATAAAATCAAACCAAAAAATTATAAAAGTATGATTCAGTTTTGTTTTATTTTTGGTTAAAACTGAATAATACACACTATGATATCCATTCAATATAACATTTTGTTCTCAGTCCCATCTCAGATAAATTTTGAATTTTTCTTGGTATTATGAAACATTATCGTAGTTAACTCAAGAACACAAAAGAAAATTGAAATATGTTTTTTAAAAATAAAATTGATGAGTTGGATTTAATAGATGTAGTTTATTGATACAAAAATAATGTTACGGGATAAAATGAAAATGACTCTAAACCTTAAGCGGGCTAAGTGATATTATAACTTTTTGAAATCCTTTAAATTTAAAGGTAAAAAAATGAAATTATAATATATTTAATTAATTTAAATAAAATTATTAAATTAGTTTTAACAGCAGGAACAAAATGATGCAAAACTAACAGTGTAAGGTAGAATTTATATCAAACGTTAAAGTGATTTAGTAATATTAACCTCTGTCCATGTGGTCTGTCTCTTCCCTTCCCCGTGTAATTATCTATAAAAAAAAATAGTAATATTAACCTAAAAGGGCAATGACCTCCAACCGCTCCAACTCAAATCCAAGTGGAAAGAAAAAAAAAAGAATAAATTCAACTCATCAAGGGAACAACAAAGATCATAAATCAAATCCTCCGGGATTCCACATGTTGAAAAGATTGCATTTCTGCCGGCCAAGAATCATTTTCAGTTTTTCAGATTGCTAAGTGCTAACTACCACGTTCATTGTGGAGGATTTCCATATCAAGTGATGTCCCTTCTGAAATTCAACGCAAAGCTGTACATGTACTCCACATCACAGACCTTTGAATTGGGGTTTCACCCCCGCTGCATGAAATACAAGTATTTAAGCTTTAAGAAAAAAATTATAACTTTTACGAGATTCTATTTCAGGTCACGTAAATTAAGTTTTAAATTAATCATACTTATTACATTATTGAAATAATTAAATATTTTACTAATTAGTGTTTTCGTTGAAGTACATATTAATTTCCTAATTCTTCTCTTAGTTTAATTTCTTTATGTTTGGTGAAAAAGGAGAAAGTCAGACAGAACCTTATTAAGCATGTGAATTCGAACCATTTACGCGGGCGAACGTGCACACACACACACACACAGATATATATATATATATATATATATATATATTGGACGGGTATTTGCATTCGAACCATATTTATTTCCTATCGTTTATTTTTCGTCAGACTCGTTTCAATCAGAGAGAGGCAGAGTAAAAGGTCAAGCATATCTGAAGAAAAACCAAACATGCAAGAGAAACCAAATAATTATAATATATATCCAAAAAAAAAGAACGCAACAATTAGTAATCTATTTATATATATAACTGTAACTGTTACTTTTTCTTTCTTTTTACTCCAAACCTTTCATCCTAATTTCTTAAAATTTTTACTTGTTTAATTAGTCTTCAAAAATTTGATTGGTTAGGATTATTTTCAATCTATTAAAATAATTTTAAACTAACTTATATATTAACTTGAATTTTGAATTATATATTTTTTATAAAATTAAATTCCATATATTGAGTTACTTTGTAAAAGTAAAAACTTTAATTATTAAATTTACTTTAAAATTTTTTTATTAGTTAGGATCATTTTGAATCCATTAAAATAATTTTAAACTACTTATATATTAACTTGAATTTTGAATTTCATATTCTCTCTAAGAAATTGAATTTCGTATAATGAGTTACTTTGTAAAAGTAAAATTTTAATTATTCAATAGTTGTCAACAAACATAATCTTTATTTTTATCAATTTTTCTTAACCAAATCTCTTAATTTAAACTAAATTCATCAAAACTAAACTTTTAATATCTGTACAGTTCTTCTATACACAATGTACATCATCATCATTCTCTTCTGAATATTCTTTTCTTCTTCTTTTCCTTTCCTAAAATGTATCCACCTCTTCCATAAATTTTTTGGTTTAATCATCACTCAAATCTCACTGTATCCAGAAGCTCCGACCTCTGCATTTTTTATCGTTACTTTTTAAGATAATTCTTTTATTTTCTTCATTTCTTTCATTTCATTTAGGTTTTTCCATAAACATTTGTGTGTTGTACTTGAGCTAATACTTGGTACATGTTATTTATTTCTTACAAAAGAAAATTAGTTATATTTGTATGTAAATTAAATATTTTTTTAAAAAATCAATAAGAAGTAAATTCAACGTATGTAACTAATATTGCTTCTAATTTTGTATCGCGAGAAACAAAAGAGGTAAAAATCATATGCTAAGAGTCTAAGTTGGGGAAGAAGGTATTGGATGTCTTTGAACTAATAAAATTTTAATATTCTATATGTTATTCAATTTTTTTCTCCTAAACTATACATTGGGGGTAAAGGATTTCTCTTTAAATATTCCTTTTGAAAATCTAGTTTTACTTTTTTTAATTTTAAAATATATTCGTACATCGTACGAATTTTAGGCTAGTTGATAATTGTATTTTCTAGTCAACTAGGCATTAAGTACACTTTGCGCATTAATTCGTAATTGATAATTTAATTTATTTTCGAATGATTTCCTTTGCAAGAGTTTGATCAATCTTGCACCCTCTGTTGTCGCTTCTTTCTTTTTCTTTCATTACAAATAAAAAGGTTACCCATTGATGTAAAATGTGTAAAATGATTGAGGCCATAACAATCAAAATAAATTTTCAACTCTTCTTCCGACATAGTTAAGAAGAAGTGTTGACAATATTAAACTAAGTAAGATTAAAAGATTTATTAGTTTGATTTATCCTATTAAATTTTGATTTTGTAAATTCTCATTATTGTTTGGAATAGAATTCCTAATGTAGATAGGTTTAGTAATCTAGACTTGGGAACTCTATATATATGAGTTTGTAGCTAGAGTTATGTGTAGTATGGAGTCATGTTTAGAAATTGGTCCAATGAAGACTTGAGAGAGTCTTGAAAGATTAGATTGTCTTTATTTTTTTATTTTTAGATCCTATCACCTTGAAATTTCTAATCAATATATATATTTTCAGATCCTTCAAATTGGTATCAGAGCCAAAACGCCAATAGATGTGGAAGGATTTTCTTACCCTTCTTTTTATTTGCTTTATGTCAAAACTCTTTCTTCTCATCCAAGGTTTATCTTTGATGGAAAAAAATAATTTTGATTTGTGGTGTTAATGTACGAAAGATTTTCTTAAAGAAGTGGGAGTATGGCATATTATTGAAGAAGGTTTTGAACAACCTCCTGCCAACACTGAATTAACAGAAGAAGAAAAAGAATCAGAATACCCTTGTGTGGTTTTATCTTCAAATTACACTTGTGTTAGATGTAGCAGAGCAGTCTCTGTATGCAAGATCAGCAAAGAAAAGTTGGACTATTTTGATGCAGACTTTTGTAGATAGGATTTCGATTTTGAATTTTAGTAGAAAAGGAATAATTGAAAAAGAAAAGGTTTTTGATTTAAAAAAGGTTCATGTGAATATTGTTCTTGATGAGGAGAAGAAAAACACTTTACCTTGTCCAGATGAAAGAAAAGATTTGGTAGAAACAATTCAAGATGAAGTTGAATCATCCAATTTTGAGAATTATGATTTGATTGATAGTTCTCCAATTGAGTCAGAAGAAAATATTGATTTGAGTGATGGTGCAAATACCACCTCTAATAGATTTTCCTTCTTGTGACAATCAAATCTCTTTGTTGAGTCCTGCTGCTGATGATGTGTTGGTGACTAAAAATTATCCACTAAAAATTATCCAAAATTTGAAATTTTCAATTGGATGGATTGTTGTGATAGCGTTGACGTTGATAAATTATTTGAAGAAGCATAATATGAGGATGTAGTTGAGAACAAAGAAATTACGTTGATGAATTGTTGCATATTCGGGCCACAAATAATATGAATGAAGGTTATATTTGTCCAAAGTTAGAAGAAGCAAAAGAGTTGGGTGAAACTGACTGTCAAGGACTAATAATGGAAGTCCAGGGAACAACAAGAGTTCCAATAGCTAGTTTGTTGGGTACTATAAGAGCATATAGAAAGAACTTGCCCTTGGTTGATGAGGTTGGACTCAGAGCAAATCTTGGTAAACTAAATGATAGCGCAAATCTTGTTGGCATTGATGGCAAGCGCATTCTGGAAACAATAGTGAAAAGAGGCAATCTCTTCATTGTTCTAAGGTTCTATGTTGTTTCAAAGATTGCTGATCCTTATGGTTTGGAGTGGTTCGCTGTTATCACTACTCCCAATTCTATTTTAACTCATTTGTCTAGAAAGACTTCAGCTTGGAAGGTTCCCATGGACTTCAACTTGGAAGAGTGTATCGATCAAGATGAGTTAGCAATAAAATTATTTACAAAATATCGAGTTCGTTCACCTTCTTGTGTGAAGATAAAAATTATTCAAAATTTAGTATTGCGTAAGGTGCTCATTGCTAAAGAGTAAACAATGGAAATTTTGGCTCGCGATAGAATTTGACCTAATTTCTTGCCAAGCTTGGTTTAAGGAGGGCAATGTTGACAATATTAAACCAAACAGGATTAGAAGATTTATTAGTTTGGTTTATCCTATTAAGTTTTTGTTCAGTAGATTCATATAGTTGTTTGGAATAGAATTTCTAATGCAGATAGTTTTAGTAATCTAGCCTTGAGAGCTCTATATATATGAGTTTGTATCTAGAGTTATGTGTGGTATGAAGTCATAGTTTAGAGATTGGTCCAATGAGGGTTTGAAAGAGTCTTGAAAGATTAGATTTTTTTATTGTTTGGTTTTATATCCTACCACATTGAAATTTCTAGTCAATATATTTGTTTTAGATCCTTCAAGAGGACTTACAGAATTGATACAACCACATACAATAGATACAGTAAAACAGAACTAAAAGTTACACAATGATTTACCAAGCACGATAATATGTAATATTCCTCACCCTAGAAACAAATACTAATACTAATACTAACTTTACTAAAATAAACAAATACATAATAGCTTTCTCTATAGTGCATTCATCAATTTTTCAACCATAACAGTAATAGAAGTTCAGTTTCTACATCTTACCTAAAATATATCAATTTAAAGACTATAGGCATATTGACGATCTTAAAAATTACCTTGGATAGAGACAACAGATTAAAAAGGGGTCAAATGAAATCCAGTTTGATAGATTCTACTAAGAAAAGAGAGAAAAAGCTTCAATATGAAGAGATCGAAAAAAAATAGGAGCTTATTGATTAAAGTGTGCCAAATTAATGATTATAGTATTCTAAAAATAAAAAAAGAAAAAAATAGGCACCCGACTGCAAATTGTCGGGGCAACTGTAAGCCATCCCCTACTTTGTCGGCGGCATACATCCGCCCCCGTTGTCACATTGCGGACTGACATAGGCCGGCAGGGGCAGTTTTTTTTTTTTTTTGGGAACCAGAAGGTTTCCTTCAATTTGATGCATTTTTTGCCTTTTCTTGTGGAATCTCCATACATTTTTTTCTTTTTTTCAATGTTTTGTTTTTTTGGTTCTTCTTGTTTAATTTTTTCTTTTTTTAGTTTTCATTGTATGCAAAATTCAATTCAAAGTATAGATTTCTTGGGATTTATTGAAATAAAATTAAATGAAATTAGGGATTTTAGAAATTGAATCTTTAGTTAATATATATTATTTTTAATTTATACAATAATGTACAAAAATATTTTAGAGAACTCCGAATCTTTAAAATCAACTTAAATTTTAAAGAGAATATTAAGAAAATTTTAAATTTTAAAAAGAAAAAATTTAAATATATAAAAAGTAACTGCACTCTAATCGGTAAATTAACACAGTCAATATGTGTGAAATATCACTTTTGAGACTTAAAATTTTAACAAAATCACGTCTTGAAAGAAGCACATAATGGTTGGTGGCTGAAAAAGAGTGCAAGAGAAAAAAAAAAAAAACAGCCGTAAACAAGGAGTTCCGTCCGCCAACATAAACCTTCGGCCATATCTGGCTGGAGAAAGAAGTGGCATAGAGGTTTTAGAGAGAAGGAAGAGAGGAAGAATCTACGTTGTTTCCCTCCTTTTCATTTCTAACCATATTAATATAAGTAAACTTACGTAATGTATCTCCTAAACAAGTTTCCCTCCTTTTCATTTCTCTAAGCATTAGATAATTCATGGAATTGAAGCATATATACTCGCGCACAGAAGAACAAACAGAAGAATTCCCTTGTACATGATTTCTAGCTATGATAATATATATATACACTTCATCATCTTATCATAATAAAGCAACAGTTAAATATGCATCCCTTATTTATGCTTATAACAAAATATCATACATAAAATAAAATGTCTTATTCTGTGGAATCTTCAATGCTTTTTTACACTTGTGGTGGAATGCTTTGCTCGTCTCTAAAGAAATTATTTGGATCCACCAGAGTCTTCACATGCACCAATCTATCGAAGTTGTTCTTGAAGTATCTGGAACCCCAAACTCTTGCTTGTCTATAACTGGTGCTGCCTACGACATTGTTCACTCCCAAATCTAGATCTTTGTAGTTAAAAAATGCAGCTCTTGGAGACTTGGAAACGTATTTAGCCATGTAGCTGTAGAGTCTCCTAATCCAGTTTATATATCTTGTATATTTAGCATTTTCTTCCTCTCTCCAACCCACAGAATAGTGAATCATGAAAATGTTTCCAGCCCTGTGGGGGAAAGGTATTTCAGTCTCCAAGATAGCGTTCAGTCTTCCTCCAAAGGGACTGAACTGCAGCTGAGTTCTACCGGTATCTTCTTCTAAAAGGAATTTCCAGATTCCCTCGAGACCGCTTTCTGAGATCGGTTGCTGCACGAAATCCGATTTTCCTTTGAAGTACGGTCTTCCTAGTCGAGTTCTGTTAAGCAAAACATCCGGTTCGTCAATTGGGAGAAGGGCAAAGTAGAGTATAGATTGAATCCAACTCATTTCTTGACAATCTTCTTTCCTCAACCCCAGCTCAGGGAAGCTTTGGTGCATCAGTTTGAGAAGGTCGTCAACCTTCCCAACGAATAAGGAAGTGAAAGAAACTTGAATGGTTTTCTTTTGACTTTCAGGTGAAATGACACTACTGATGAAGATCCTCATTAGTAAATTTTCATCAATCTTGTCTGCAATGTACTGCCATTTATGCACTAACTGAGTGGCATTTTGTTCTAGTGTCCTGCTTACGTTGAAAACAGTAACATCTTTCGGAACAGTAAGGAGGTTTACTGTCCATTCAGTAATGATTCCGAAGGCCGCTCCGCTGCCTCCTCTGATAGCCCAAAACAGATCCTCACCCATAGATTTTCTGTCAAGAATTCGGCCATTAACATCAATGATTTTGGCATCAACAATGTGATCAGCAGCGACGCCGAATCTTCGGGACATCATGCTATATCCTCCTCCACTGAAGTGTCCTCCAACACCTACGGTGGGGCAAACACCGGCGGCAAAAGCCAGTGTCCTACTTTCTTCAGCAATCATATGGTAGAGTTCGCCTAGGTTTGCACCAGCTTGGATTCTTGCTTTGCGGTTTTCTTTGTCGATAGATATCGACTTGAGGTTTCGGAGATCAACCATGATAAAAGGAACTTCAGAGAAGAAGGAAAGACCCTCATAGTCATGTCCACCACTTCGCACGCGAATTTGAACCCTAAGTTTTTTTGCACAATATACTGCTGCCTGAATTTGGGATTCATGGAAAGGGGTTAGGATGATTCTTGGCATGAACGGGGAGCTTGATAATGGTCGAAGGTTGTTTGCTGAGGATTGCAAGATGGACTCGTACGAGGAATTTTTAGGGGTGAAAACAACTCGGGATATCGAATTTGAGTTTTGGGATTCTAAGCATTTGAGGAAATCGTCATGAATATGACGAGCAGATTCAGTTGGAATGAAGAGAAGAAGAATCGAAAGAAATAAAAACAAAGGAATAAGCAATGAAGTCCTAGAAGTCTCCATCTGTAATTGTTTTCAATCGTAGCAATCTATTTGGCGCTAATGCTATTTATAGATTTTCCATGGAGGAAGTTTGCTAGATTAACCTATCTTGAAGATTAGCCTTTTGAAGACATTGTGGCAAATTTGGCAGCTACGAAATGACAATTTATTTATTCTAGACTGATTTCCTTTACAAGAAATTGACTCAGCTGCCATAGAGATACGCGGGGGGGGGGGGGCAGGGCACGCAACCAAGAGATTATATATGTATTTGTATTTGTAAGACATACCTTGTTCAACTTCTCTTAATCTCCGAATATTTTTCTTCCTCCTCTCTGTTGTTACAGCATAAAAAAATCAATCTGAATCCTCTTTCTCATCATCTCCTCTATCTTTTTCCTCACAAATATAATACTATAAGAAATATTTCTGAAAAAATAAAACTCTAAAAAAATAATAAAACACTAAAAAAATAGAATAATATAATGACACATAACATCTTAAAAATAGTAGGGGAGAAGATGCAGGAAAGGATCTTGAGTATGTAAAAACATGCCCACCGGAAACGCACTTCTTGTTACTACGCGTTGTTTACATAATAATTTAATAATTTAATATATACCACGTAATTTATGAAATCAAGAATTAAATAATAATAATCTTTTTAAAAACGTAATTCCGCTCAGCTTTGCCTTATCTTTCTTTCTAACCCCCCAAAAAGGGTAAACTTTACATGATGCATCTATTTTTTCTTTTCTCTTGAGAATTTAATGTATCTATTCGATATTCGGAATCTTTATTTGAAATTCTTTCTAAGTATTTGACCTTTCCCTCCTCTTAATTTCTAACCAGATTAATTGAAGTAAAATTTATGAAATGCATCTCCCTAATATAGAAAGTTTGAGTTTGAAATCCTTTAAAAGAATATCAGTATTCCTTTTATTAGAGATTTATCTTTCATCAGCGCACTAAAAAAATTATACAATTACTATTAGATTTTTATTTTCTTTTGAAAAACATCATTAATTAGATATATAAATGTGCTAGAGTAGCAGATAATACAGATGAAGGAACATCATCAATTCACCATCCTTAGCTGAGTTAAAAAGATTAGCAAAGATATTACTAACCCTGCGAATTAAAGATAAATTTACATGCTGAAAAGTGTTGAGCTCATATGTCTCACTAAATGAATGATCAAATGCCCTAAAGAACAACAATCCTCTTCATTCCCTTCAAGCCGATTAACAATGGTAGAGGCATCTCTCAATCCATAGCTTTCAGAAAGCCTTTACTCTTAGCCAAATCCATCAAATTGCGTTTAGATAATGCACACAAGAATAAAAAGAAAAGAATTTTTCTAACTAGTGGTCAGTGTACATGTTAATATGGATTAAATATATTATATATGATAGTTTAAATTCTCAATTCTCTTCAAAAAAATTTTATCTCTTGTAAGATACTAGATTTTGTACCATGTGTAATAAATTTAAACTATTATATATAATATATTTAATCCAAATTAACAATTAACCACATATTAGGGAAACCCAAAAGAAAATCAAGAAAAGCACGTGCACCTTGACAAAACGGGCGCCTATTAATTTTTATTTTTCCATTAATTGCATTCAAACTTCAAGTCTTTCTTTAATCTCAATACAAAAAATCAAAATTCTTGAGTGTTTACTGGAGAATGACTTTTTCTTTCAAAAAGTAATAATTTTCTTCCATTTCAACATAAAAGAAAATTCAGCAAAGACTGATCATAACTGCACGAAACAATTTCTCAAACACGCAAAATCTGCTGTATTAGATAAAATCATGAGAATAAAAGTCTTTGACGATGCATATATCAAAGTTTATATATATATATATATATATATATATATATATATATAAACTTTGGCCAAAATCATAGCATATGATCATTGTCAACAAAGATTAGGTGAATCACATTATTTAATTTTCTAATTAAGACTTGTCTCTTTGTTTGCGTACTTGCTTCTTCAATAGGGTTTTGGTCAACTTCTTAAAACTCGAATTGGATGTAAAGAATTATGAAAATTTTTTGTCTTAATAAACAAGTGGAACGGATAAGGAAAATCCCTCCTGATGTTTTCAGGAGTCTGTTATAATTATAATATAGACATGAACCAAAATATGTCTTGCAGCGGAAAAATTAATTAAGATGCGTACCTTTAGCCAGTATTGTTCAAGTAATTGCATAAAAATAATACCTTGATTTGAACCGCCTCGATTCCCCTGTATCTGTGTTGTTTTATATGAGAGTCTTCTAACCTATGCCTATCAATGTTAAAAAAAAACCTAGAACTGATGGTGTTACACAGGCTTTATATAGGCTAGGCTAGGGACCCTCATATGATGAATACAAATTAGAGTTTCCTTCCATCAAGGAAACATCAGGAATATATTCCAAAATCATAACCAATAATATCTTCATTAATATTTACCTAATTTACTTATATGGGAGAAAATATGATAACTACTTATAATATGTGGGCCACATTAAAGTCTTTTAATCAAGACCAAATTCTTACATTCTCCCACTTGGCCCACATGTTATAATTAGGTAAATGCCTTTATGAGTGATTAAAAAAACTCAAAGTATGGCCAAGAAACTTTACAATCACTCTATTGCAATATGGTTATGTAACGGTTACTTAATCAGGAAATGTAATACACGAATCATAGCGGTTACGTTCTTCTGTTGAACACTCCCTTCCATGTATTACAATATAAAACATCTCCTAATCAAGCCCCTAAACTTTATTAATGAACTTAATATAAGTCATTCAGGGTCCAACCTTATGGATTCAATATGGATCACAACTTGATACATTAACTTTATGTGCACAATCATGTGAGTAAAATTACTCAAATGTCTAGACAATTAATATCAATATGGCAACACCTTTATGTGCTAATTGAGTAACCAGAGTTGAATAATAAATCAGCCGCAACTTAAAATTTCAACTCTATAACTTTATAATCAATAGCAACTTGTTGCAAATTGACAAAGAAAACTGTATGTCGAGTTGCTTATTCAACTATCAAAACAAAATGTTCAAAATGAACAATATAATTGAATAACATAAATTTGGCTAATAGCAAAATCGGCGAACAATATGCCAAATTATATGCCTGTGATACTATCATAGCATCCTTGGATTTCCCATTCTTTTAATGTATTGTAACAAACAGATAATTATCTTAAATGTGACAAGCTTAAGTAATGAGCAATATTTTATATAACTTAATAAGAATATCATAATTTCGGTCACAAGAACATTGATAAAATGTTCTTTACAATCCTTCATTCATCTCTATGCAAATAATACAAGAGATTATAATTAAGACCCCTTTATATTGATATTCAAAATATAAAATTACTCAAAAGTCACTAACATCCTTTTGCCAAATTTTGCAAAATAAATATCAACATATGAGAGTAATAAACTTTATTTACTCCCACTGACCTTGAGGTATATAAATAAACAATGATGCACTTCAAAACAAAACGAAGAAATAACATCATAACTTTAGATATACCATTGGAAGAAAACAATTTCATACATTTAGAGAGTTTCATTATCTTGCAAAATGAATTATCAAAATATATGAAAACCTTTATACATGCACATGTATACCTCTCAATTATATATAATGCATATCAAATCATATTTTCATATCCATTAAAAGTAACTCTATATCAAAATGAGTTACAATGTCATGAATACTCCAATAGAATCCTTCATTAAAACTTAAAGTAAGTTTTCATGATAATGGATGCCATTTAAATAAAATTTTGAGAAATAAGTCTAACTTTACTAATCAACATTACTAGATAAAACATAATAACCTATATTAGTATGCACTAATAGAGGTTAACTCTAGTAATTTGAACAAGATTTAGACTTAACTCTAATCTCAAATAGAACACTGCTTTATGGCATCAAACCAAATATATGGAGTCTAAATTATTCATGACTTATGAAAAATATAATTGAACCAAATTTATTCTAACAAAAAAAAGGTTAGAATATCAAAGGTATACGATCAGTAGAAGTGATTAAAACTCTAAATTCATAAAAAGCCTATAACTATAATTGTTTTTGAAATCTTTCATCAATGGAAAATAAAAAGAATGCTCTTTATGTAGTTCTTCAAAGAAATCCTCATTTTGAGTTTGAAAAACTAGGTGGATAATATAAAAGGACAATAAATTTAAAATTTAGAGTTAAAAATAATATCAAATAAACAACCACTTATTATCCTTATCCAATTTCATCGGTTAAGGGTTTTAAATTCCTTACCTCAATTGGAAACTTTCATATGTGTATTCATTACAGATGTGGTTTCCAAACATTCTTGTAAAGAAACCTCATCTTATACACAAAAGTGGTTCTAAAACTCTTCCAAAGGTACATGTAACTTAAATTACAACTACGTTTGTTCTCACAATATTAATTATAGTTTCATTTTCTAATCTCACAGCATACTTTATGGTGAAAAGAAACATAATATCACCGAATATTCCTTTGCATCTTTTATTTCTTCCTTTCTCCTTATTATCAAACCTTCTGAAGTATCAAGTACTTCAATTTTATCAAACAAGGATAAGAAAAATACCTTATTGTGAATAATTTTCAATAAATGAGATAAGATACCTCTCACTATTCACGCAAGAAATAAAAGCATTAAAAAACACTTATGATCTCATGGAATTCAGAACTCATTTGACATTTTCAATAATCTTGATGGGTTTGCCTTACCTTATGCAATCCCAATAATTACTAAAAAGATCGAAGAAATCTTAAACATTTAGTAATCTTTATGGAGATGTTTTACAACCTCCTATATATATATGTCAAAACATATGAGCTTTAAATGATAACATAATACTTTATGCCAATTACATTATTATGTAAGATTAAAACTAATGTATGAGTGAGTTTGACTTAAATATTTAAAAAATATTTTCGAAATTCCAAATTGAAACAAGATTAAAGCAATTAAACTTTGAAATAAAATTTCAAAAAATAGTAGGTCATGAAATATATTTTTCAAAAATTAATATTTTAACATTGATTCTAAACTCCCACTCATCCAAATACATCCTAAATGGATGTTGCTAATAAAAATAAATTTTATTTTCTAAAAATCCTGCATAAAATTGGCGAATGAATTTCAAAATAAATTTTTTTATGTTATCAAATTCTATAAAATAGACTACAAAATGAGATCATTTCCTCATGAGTCATTCAACAAATGAAGGTAAGTTTCTTTATAGCATTCCAAAATAATTCGTATGAAATACCATTAAACCACATTGGTATTTTCTTAATTGGAATACTTTACCCATTTATAAAAAAATTCTTTTATCATAAGGCACAAATAATACTTTATGTGTCTTATATTATTTCTTTTTCTCTTAACACACATGGTCAGAGATTCTATAATTGACCATTAATCTTTATGTGTGTATAAGCACGCATGCAATTATGAGCACACAAGAAAAGAGACCAAAAAGAGAATATCAATAATGACTCAAAATATAAAATTAAATGGATCATATAATCAAACATTGTCCTTTACTTTTGCACACTCCTACTATATTGTGCATGCCCAAAATTTTCATTGCAAAGGATGTCACAAAATAACATTGAAATTGTAAAATAAGAATTTTTTCCAAGCCATAATCAAGGAAAAAACATAATAACCAAGGATAAAGACATATTAATGCTATGAATCTCAAACCATCAGCTAATGAATCAACTAATGTCAATTCAAAAGTAAATTCTCGCATTTGATGGTCAAAACCACCAACCATAACAGAATTTACTAAAATATTTTATAATAAGACAAATCAACTAAACTGATAAGACAAATCATCCATACCTGTGGGCATATGATAATTTTCTAAATGTCTAGTATATAATCTTATTTCAATTAATCTCATCAAAATAATAACCTCCCTGTGGGGCCGAGTTATTATTTCAATGAATTAATTTTCATTATTCTAAATGTCATCATTCAACCTCTTAACTTTATGAAGTTGAATTTGTCTTTATGTATCAAATGCTTAAAATGCTGTGGCTATTCTTAAGCATATGATACAAAATAAAATAAACTTGCATGATGACATTCAAGAATATTCTTAAATTTGTCAACTTATCTTAATGTTGACAAAACTAAAATAGTGTACATACATACAATAAATGAGGTGTATAATAAATATTTATTTTGATAATTATTAATCACGAAACTTAATGTAATTAATAATTCTTATTACTTTAAAATACTTGGGATGCTGTGGCTACTCCCAAATATATAACGTAATTGTATTTCTGATAAACACATCCAAAATATCAACTATCATTATGTTGATAAGATTTTTGTATGTACACATAATGTAATAAATATGCTTCTAAAATTATTTGTTACCTTATAGATGTCATTATTTAGTCACTAATACTTTATGTGACTAAAATTCTTATATGTCAAGTATTTAAGATGCTTTGGCTACTCTTAAACAATTGACACAAATATAAATATTTTTTTTATGACATCACAAATAATTATTTGAAAAATCAACTTAACTGTATGTTGATTTACACAAAAATACATAGGGACATGAGATTTAATCATCATACCATATTTAATTCCATGACATTTTGTTTAAATATAGTCCAAAAATATAATGAAAAATGTCATTGAATTAAAATAAAATAAATCAACATCCCAAGTTCAAAGAGACTTTATAGAGGCACTATTTAAAAATATCTTGATGCCCTAAAAGTTTAAGGCTTTAATGGAAGGAATAAAATATCCTTACCCTAAATTTATAATAAAATTTCTGGCATAAACTCGTAACCAATAATGAAGCATCAAAGATGTTCAGAAATCATGACTAGTTCATCAACTTGCAAATTCTCTAATTTGTTGTCTAAATTCTAATTAACAACAAAAACTTACTTTATTTGAAGGCAAAGAATAAGACAAAAATCTTCATAAAAGACTTCAGAGAAACCGAACACAAACTAGTGAAATCTTTTGCAAAAATCATTGCCTTCATTGAAAATTTCAACGAAACCGAATAAAAATCGATAAAAGAATCACATAAGATAAAAGTTCAAAACTTTCGAATAAGAAAATTCAAGTCTTGAAAAAAAAAAGAATCATATGAGACTAAAACTCGAATCTTTTTTTTTTAAATTCACCAATGCAAATTGTTTTGAGGAGGCATGACATTCAAAGTTGCAGAGGCACATGAGGAATTTTACAAATGAGCTCAAGGCTCGTTCGAATTCCGCCACTCCTCATTACCAAACAATAAGGCTAAAGAAGGCTCTGATACCACATGTTATAATTATAATATAGACATGAACCAAAATATGTCTTGCAGCGGAAAAATTAATTAAGATGCGTACCTTTAGCCAGTATTGTTCAAGTAATTGCATAAAAATAATACCTTGATTTGAACCGCCTCGATTCCCCTGTATCTGTGTTGTTTTATATGAGAGTCTTCTAACCTATGCCTATCAATGTTAAAAAAAACCCTGGAACTGATGGTGTTACACAGGCTTTATATAGGCTAGGCTAGGGACCCTCATATGATGGATACAAATTAGAGTTTCCTTCCATCAAGGAAACATCCGGAATATATTCCAAAATCATAACCAATAATATCTTCATTAATATTTACCTAATTTACTTATATGGGAGAAAATATGATAACTACTTATAATATGTGGGTCACATTAAAGTCTTTTAATCAAGACCAAATTCTTACAGAGTCCTGATCATCTGTAGTCTGTCCTATTTCTCATTATTATGACCTGTCTAATTTTGTATTCCATTCTTTGTCTCGTTATTATTAAATTGTCACATGTCAATTGTTTCTTGTTTTAAAAAATATAAAACTTATAAAAAGAAAAAGGAATCTAAAGAAAAAAGTAATACACGTGACAATATTTTATGAATGGGGACAAAAAGAGGAACGAACAATCTTACATTCCTTCGTTTCAGAATAAGTGTCATTGTAGAAATTTTTGCACATATTAAGATAATAGTTAAATCGACTAATTTTTCCTTAAATAAATATTCTCTCTCATCATAAAAAATTAGAACACAAAAAACTGCTATCTTTACTATATTAAATACTATTATTTTATTATGAAGGTAAATAAAGAAAAGAAAGTAAAATTTTTATCCAATGACACTTATTTTGTAACAAAATAAAACTTCAAAAATTACATTTATTATAAAATGGAACGAGTACCTCTTTTTTTACATTACTTGGTGTAATTACTTTTCTTTTCAAAAAACAGAGTACTCATATTTAAAAGAAAAGATGACATTAAGATCCATATTTGTAATCTTTTTCTCCCTATACATATCTGTGTTGTTGTGAAATTGTGCATTTTTACACTTATTTTGTATATTTGCATAACTTTTGCTCATCAAATTTTATAGTTTACGATGAATTATTCGATCAATTTTTATTGCATAATAACAAATTTCAAGAACATAATAATTAGATAATTTGCTTTTTTCCCTAGATCTATAATTTTTTTCATCCACATTTATCCGATTTAAGAGATTTTATAAATCTCTTTAGATTCCCAAGATGATACTCCAAAAGGCTCTCTCAAAGATTTTTTAATATTTCAGTGTTCAGAAAAATACTTCTAATATTTCATAACTAGCGATATATGCTAAAGACTGGAAATTATTTGAAACTAAATGGATTACACGCCAAAACAGTTAACTAAGTAAGATCTGAGAAGAAAACATATAAAAAGAAAATGGAACTCAAGCTCAAAATCCTTAAGAAAAACTCATAAATACTGGAACCTTAAAGAAAATCTGCTACTCATTCCATAGACGTCACCCTTAAGTTTAGGCATTCATGTAACTGCTGCCCTTGTAACGCTTGGTTAAAGCGAGAAGAGGAAAAATGGGAGGGGATATAAATTAAGAAGTAAAATGAAACATTTTAGATCATTTGGTAGCTAGCAACGCAAACATAGATAAAATAGAAGACTTTCTACTTCCTCATCATCATTAATTCCATCTGCTTCCAAATTGGGAGAGTTATGAGGGAGAAAACACTCAGGATTCTCTCGTCCGTTCTCTCCCTCATTCTCTATATATAGTGAATGTGTGACTTGATCTTTCTAAACGTTAATAAATATCATTGACTTAAATCCATGCAGATAAAGAACCTTTAGATACGAGTCAACATCGGTTGGAGTGGGCTAAACTTTTATTTTTTTGTCAAAGTTAAATCTAAATTTTAATATTTTTAAATTTTTACTTTGGTTCAAATATTTAATGTAACTCTAGCCTTATAAGGTTTCGGCATTGAATTAAATATATAATTTTTTTTTTGTTCATTTGAGTTTGAAGAATTTAATGGATTTTTGATGATAAATTTGGTGAAGTCTAATTTTTTCTATGTATTAAAAATATCACAAAAGAAAAAGAAAAAGAAAAGCATGGCAATCTTGACACCAAATCTACCTCAATTACACATGTTAATGGTCATGGCCATAGTAAGGGCTAATCGACTTAATGTCATGAAATCCATCCCTCCATCCTTGTTTACCATTTACCATTATAATATTTTAAATATCTTTCTTATATAAATTTATCTTATATATATATATAAGTAATGATACTAATGATTATTTTTAATTTTAAAAATAATAGTGATTAGTCAAAGATACTTTTTATTTTAATTATGAATTTATAATCTCATATACAATAGAAAGAGAAAAAGAAAAACATAGCATAGGTCCACTCTGCCAACCCAAGAAAAAAAGGGCCAAGCTCGCTCTGCCAGTTTTAGGTTAACTTGCTGTGGGTTGGAGCGGGGCAGGCCGCTTGATAGTAATTAATTTAACTTTAATATTTTTGGGCCATTTAAAGCAATAGAAGACTATCTCCAAAAGAAAGAAAAAAAAGTGAGCAAAAGAAGCCTTAAATTAGGATTTCTTGGGCCATTAAGCCCAAGACAAACCCAAAGTAATGCAACTAATTTCTAACTAATTTAAGAAAGAAATATGTCCACTTCAAGCCCAAGTAGGAAACCAACTCAAGCATGTAAGCTTGGAGACCGGCTCGAATTTGCCTTATTTCTTAAAGTATCACTAAATTAGTTTATTATCTTTCTATAACTAATTTCTTATATTATGAGTCTAATATTTAGCTATTAGATTATTAATAAATAGTACAAATATTTTCTGTACTAAGACTCAAAGTTCCACGGGACTGTAACCTAATCGCTACCAAAAGAAAAGGAAAAAGATTTAAAAAACGCAAGTTCAATTTTATTACTACATTTTCATGAACAGTTAGGGCACGGAGTCTTTTACTGCCGAAGACATAAAGTTCCCGATATCTTTACGGCGCAAATTATTAATTATTCTGACACATGTGTGATCGCCGTTGTGTTCTAGTATTGCATATTTTTTTTGTAATATGTGTTAGATTTATTTATAATAATTTAATAATAATTTAATTGTTAAAATTGAAGTCTTGATTTAAATAATTATTTAAAATAATTATTATAATTATTAGATCAAAATTAAACGATTATAAATAAGTCGAATATTGTAAAAAGAATGTATCGGTAATCCCCAACTCACCAATCTCATCATCCTCTTTGCTGTAATTCCTTTAAATTTTTTTCCAATGTTTTCTAGGGCATGGAGTCTTTTACTGCCGAAGACATAAAGTTCCCGACATCTTTACGGCACAAATTATTAATTATTCTGACACGTGTAATCCACTCCATACCAATCTTATCATCCTCTTCGCTGTAATTCCTTTAAATTTTTTTTCTATGTTTTCTGCCTTTTCAGATTGGAAAAATTAACGCCAATACCAATGAAAATAAATACTAAGTGATAATAGCATAAAATTTAAGCTTTTGTTTTTGGGCTAAATAGAACAATTTAAGCATTTTATAGAAGAACCATTGCTGTCTAAATTAAAAAGCTCTCAAATTGCCTTGTGCTCAAAGGTGTACATTCAAGATTCCAAAGGCAAAGGTGAAGTGGTGCTAGCAATTGTAATTATCTACCAAGAAGTGTTGGTAATATCCAAACTCCATTCTTCATTTTAATTCTGTTTTTCTACTAGCTCATTGCAAGGTTATCTTGTGACATAAAACCCTTTTGTGTTAGGGTGAGCCATATACTAGATTAATCAAGGTTGTTGTGTAAAACTCGTTTGTGGGTGAGCCTTTGATATATTAGTCTTTAGGTTGTCTTTAGATATAAAACCCTTGTGGAAGGGTGAACCTTGTTTGTATAATTACTAAAAGAGGTTGTGAGTATAAAATCATTGTGTGGTGAGCCTCTTATGTAATTGTTGAATTTGAGCATATAGTGGATTGGTTGAAATCCTTGAGTGTGGACTCAAGGTAGTGGATGTAGATCTTGGAGAGATCGAACCACTATAAATCGTGTGTTTATTTTCTTATTGCTTTACTTGTTTACATACTTGTGATTATTATTTATGCTTAGTTGTTGATTGATTGGTTATGGTCTTATAGTTTGATAATCTTGTATTAATCATCAAATCACATATAACTTGAAGTTTGTGAATTTAAAGAAGAGCTTTTATTAAGACAAAGGATTTACAAAAAGGGGAAAAGATTTCGATAATTAGCCAAAGACCTAATTCACCCACCTCTTAGGTCTTTCATAGTTCTTCAAGAACTTTGTACTACTACTTTGATCAACTCAGAAGATATAAATTCAAAATACTTTTGGAAAACTTCTTCTCAACATTGCTACTTCAAGAACATGTTAGTGATATGAGGAAGGAAAAATCTTTTATTCATCTCATTACTAGTAATATTTCTCCTTATAAATTTAATTGAGGAAAAATTCTAAATGCAATAAAATTTTGCATACTAATAGCCATAAAACCTTTTAGGTACACTTATAATAAATCATAACTAGCTTTTATATAACAATTATCTTCTAGTGATTATATGTTTCATTCACAATTTACTAGTAATCAGTGATTTTGATGCTTTGTTTTTCTTAAATGGTGTCTTCAGGACCTACTATATCTAGATGTATCTATTCTGATCGCCATGATTATATAGATGATTCTTATCATAGCCGTGCCTATGTCCGCGGCTTCAACCATGGACACGACCTCTTCCAGGGTCATAAACATGGGTTTTAATACATTCACTTACATATTTAAAGTAAACCATGTTTTTGATAGAATAACCATCTTCTAGTGGTTAAATCTTTCTTTTAGATCCTTCCACAAAATGATTGGTTATCTCACGATAAGATATTCCGTCTTTAGATCTTCATGGAAATGATGGAGGAGAAAATTGATGGCTTTTACGTGTTATGTGATGATGTGTTATTTTCAACAATGGTGTCTGCCTGACCCATTACATCTCGATAAATTTGAGCATCTACTATCTGTGACATATAGTTTTTTCTATAAATATCAGCAGTAAAACAAATAATTTTTGAAAGGTAGAAAACTTTAAACTCCGGTGGCAGAGACTCGAACTGATAACGTGTTATAAATTTGTTAGCGTACAGTAATCGTCTGTACAATAAAATTGTAATAGTAATATATGAAATTGAATAAGAAAAATATAATGAATTTAATATAGAGAAACTAGAAAGAAAACAAAGAAAGAACACAAGAATTTTTATTGATTCTATTGAGAGTAAATGATTGAATCAATCAATGAATACAACACCTCAGTCTAAATGCCTATTTATAGAGTTTAGGGGTATATCTCAATAAGAAGAGGTAGAGAGTAATCAAATAACAACTCCTATCACTAATTAAAGATGTGATATAACTCTACAATCTATCTTTTGAATAGTTGGAGTATCCTTATAACTCTGATATTGAATTATCTCTTTGATATCAGATAATAAACATCCATAATATTAATTTCATAACATTTCTTATATTATGAGTATAATATTTAAATATTAGATTATTAATAAATAGTACAAATATTTTCTGTACTAAGACTCAAAGTTCCACGGGACTGTAACCTAATCGCTACCAAAAGAAAAGGAAAAAGATTTAAAAAACGCAAGTTCAATTTTATTACTACATTTTCATGAACAGTTAGGGCACGGAGTCTTTTACTGTCGAAGACATAAAGTTCCCGATATCTTTACGGCGCAAATTATTAATTATTCTGACACGTGTGATTCGTGTTGCATATTTTTTTGTAATATATATTAAATTTATTTATAATAATTTAATAATAATTTAACTATTAAAATTTAAATCTTAATAATTATTTAGATAATAATTATTCAAGATTTAAATAATTATTTAAAATAATTATTATAAATATTAAATTAAAAATGAAAAATTATAAATAAGTCGAGCACATATTGTAAAAATAATATGCATCACTGAAACTAAATCGGTAATCCCCAACTCACCAATCTCATCATCCTCTTCGCTGTAATTCCTTTAAATTTTTTTCCAATGTTTTCTAGGGCATGGAGTCTTTTACTGCCGAAGACATAAAGTTCCCGACATCTTTACGGCACAAATTATTAATTATTCTGACACGTGTAATCCACTCCTTACCAATCTTATCATCCTCTTCGCTGTAATTCCTTTAAATTTTTTTTCTATGTTTTCTGCCTTTTCAGATTGGAAAAATTAACGCCAATACCAATGAAAATAAATACTAAGTGATAATAGCATAAAATTTAAGCTTTTGTTTTTGGGATAAATAGAACAATTTAAGCATTTTATAGAAGAACCATTGCTGTCTACAAGAAAATTTTATAAAATAGAGACAGAGTGTGAAAATTAGAAGACAAGAACACTAGCAGTATAATGTGTTTCGAGATATTCAATACTTATTATTTCGTTCCTTCTTCTTTTTTTTTTTGAATATTTAGTCGTCTTGGATGAGCTTGAAAGTGTAATCAGTGATGAAGATTAGAATAATAAGGGTAAATTTCACTTAACCCTTTGAACTTTTCTACAAAATCGGATTATTCTTGTTGGGATGTAAACCAAGTCCCACATGAAAAAATTAACGGAATAGATGTCTAAATATAAGATTCAAGATAACTCCATTATTATGAGACCTTTTGTAAGGTTTCCAAAAATAAATACGTGAGGGCTTAGCCCAAAGCGGACAATATCATACTAATGTAGAGTTTGTGAGATATTAGAAATTCCCAACAAGTGGTATCAGAGCCATGGTTCGTCTGGGTGACATGCCGTTGTGTGAGAAACCTCCCTCGTTGGAGATCTGTCGTTGTTGCCTTGTGTCGAAAGTCTTCCTGATAATATAGTGGTCAGGCGGCGTGTCCTGCTGATTGATAGCGGCGGTACAAGATGGTTGGCAGATCAAATAGGATTAGCTCTGAAAGAGAGGTTATAACCTGTGTGGTCCTTAGTTTGAGGGGAGGATTGTTGTGATGCAAACCAAGTCCCACATGGAAAAATTAAGGGAATAAATGTCTAAATATAAGATTCAAGATAACTCCATTAGTATGAGGCCTTTTGGAAGGTTTCTAAAAATAAATCCGTGAGGGCTTAGCCCAAAACGAACAATATCATACTAATGTGGAGTTTGTAAGACATTAGAAATTCCCAACAAGTGGTATCAGAGCCATGGTTCGTCTGGGTGACATGGCGTTGTGTGGGAAACCTCCCTCGTTGGAGATCTGTCGTTGTTGCCTTGTGTCGAAAGTCTTCCTGATAATATAGTGGTCAGGCGGCGACGTTTCCCGCTAATTGATAGCGGCGGTACAAGATGGTTGGCAGATCAAATAGTATTAGCTCTGAAAGAGAGGTCATAACCTGTGCGGTCCTTAGTTTTAGTGGAGGATTGTTGTGATGCAAACCAAGTCCCACATGGAAAAATTAATGGAATAAATGTCTAAATATAAGATTCAAGATAACTCCATTAGTATGAGGCCTTTTGGAAGGTTTTCAAAAATAAATCCGTGAGGGCTTAGCCCAAAACGAACAATATCATACTAATGTGGAGTTTATAAAAATTTCGTTCATTGAAAAAAAATTGGTCCATAATCTTATTTATTGCATCAAATCGATCCAATTTATAAAAGGACCTTTTAGGAACAGCATTATTTCGACCCATGTTAGTTTAGTGGGTCAATCTAATTATATTGGATCAGCTAAAAATTAAACTGATTTGATGCAATAAATAAGACTATGGCGGAAATGTTTTCAATTGAACGATTGTAGGATTACCCGATTTTGTAGAGAAGTAAATTTAGGTGGTTAAGTGAAATTTACCCTTATATTAATTAAGCAATGGTAAAGTTGGAAGGGAAATGTCTACTTGAAAAATGAGGAATGTTATCAATATTTTGAAATAAGTAAGTTGAATTGTCAATATTGTGGCTATTATTGTGGAACAAGGGGTATTCTATTACAAAATATGATATTATGGTTGATAAGTCTACCGAGAATCAATCCTTATGAAAACACTGATCGCCATATTGCTAGAATGTATATCATGTATATTTTCTATATTTTGTATTCATATCTTTTGGAGAGATTTTAGAGATATGTAATTACTAGATAAATTTTACCTTCTTGACCTCAATTGTATATGAGCTTTCAACTAACATCAATGAAAGTTAGGAATTTTCTCTGCCATTCTTCCTTATAGTTTGTTTTTCAGGTTGTATCTCTTTTTTTATCAATCTCTATGGCACCCAAAATTGAGATTGATTCTACCAGCCTTTATTCTTTGAACGCCAATGGAAACCCCTCTATGAACTTGTTGCACCTGTGCTTACTTCCACAGAATTACCATTCTTGGTCAAGGGCTTTGGTCTTGCTCTTGAATCCAAAAACAAAGTGGGGTTATTAATGGAACTTTGCAACGTCCTGATCCCACAAATCCAATGCACTGAATTTGGTGTCAGTGTAACACCATGGTTCTTTCATGGATTATCAATGCTATTGACCAGACAATAGCCCATAGTGTAATGTGGATGAGGTCGGCATCTGATGTCGGGCATGATCTGAGAGCAAGATTCTCTAAAGAAGACCAAATTCACCTCTCTAACCTCCTAGAATGGTTTCACTCTATCCGGAAAAAGTGACTGATTTCTATACTAATCTTAAAATCATGTGGGACGATCGTTTCCTGAACTACAAGTGTGAACCACAATGTAGATGTGATGCATTTCAAACTCTTCGAAGTTATATGCTATTTTTATGCTATTTGTGTGAACCACATCCTTTCATGCTATTTTTTATGCTATTTGTATCATTTGGATCCAAAAAATTTGAAGCTAGGGCTCTAAAGGTCTTTTCATAATTAAAATGCCAACTTTAGCACCTATATTTTCTGATTGTTCTTCAGTTTTTTGGTTGCAAAGAATATTGTTTCTTTTGAAAAATCATTGTTATGGCACCTTCGTTCAGGCCATTTGTCATCTACTAGAATTAAGCTTCTACGAAGCATTGATTCTTTAATAAAGAGTCTGAACATCATTTTTCTACTAGCCCACTTGCCAAACAAAAGCAACAACCTTTTCCTTTGCGTGATACATCAACTTCAAATTATTTTGATTTAATCCATGTTGACATTTTGGGACCAAGTGGAACACAAAGTGTCCATGGCCATCTTTATTTCTTGACCATAGTTAATGACCATAGTAGGTTTACTTATTCTCCAAACTTTTTGCAATTTCATCCAAACAAAATTCCAAAAGCAAATCAAAGTAGTATGGTCTGATAATGGGGCAGAATTTAATATGTTTTCCTTGTATAATTCCAAAGGGATTTTGTATCAAACTACTTGTTTAGATACATTCCAACAAAATAGGGATTGTAGAGCGTATGCATCAACACATGTTAAATGTGGCTAGAGTTCCAAAATTTCAATAATCCGTTCTCTTGGCCTATTGGAATCATTTAATCGCTAATGCCACATATTTGATCAACTTAACTCCTACTCCACTCTTGTCCAATAAAAGTCCATACGAAATTGTCTATGGAGGGTACCCTCCTTACCGTTCTTTGAGAAATTTTGGTCCCTTAGCATATTCATCTACTTCTCATAATTTATCTACGTTTGCACGAAGGGGACAAGTAGGACTTTTCTGGGTTTTTCAATAGGTACTAAGGGATATACTCTTCTTAATCTTCAAAGTAGGGAAATATTTGTTTCTAGAAATGTTATTTTTTATGAAACTCAATTCCCTATTTAAACCAATCAGCTAAATGCTTGTCCAGAAAGGAATCGAATTTCACTCCTTCTTTAGTTATTCCTGAAGATCTATTCAATTCTTTTCCTTCCATAGCAGAATCTCCATCATCTTTTGAAAATAATTTGCCTTCTTCAGGTTCACTTTCACATCTAAATTTTGATGAATTTCTTCCTTTGCTCTCGGATAATATTGTTAGCCCTAAGGGCAAATCATATTAGTTTTGAATAATGACAAACATTGATAAGGACTAAAATGCTTGTATGTTGAGTGATAGGATTGATTATTTGAGAAGCATAAAGTCTTATTGCCTTGGAGTCACAATGCAATAATAACTCTACCATGCCAAAGGTGATTGAAGATTGAAGAGTATGTTCAAAAAGAGTGAAGGCATTGAAGACTTAAAGTGTAGAGTTTTTATGTTAAATAGCTATATTTTTCTATAAACTCTACACTTGTATGCCTTGGTTTCATTTGAATGCATGAGAGAGCATAAAACTTGTTTTTGAAATGATCTTAAATGAACTTTGTGTTAACAAGGATGTTTTTGGAATCTAAAATGATCTTAAAAAGATTTTGTGTAATCAAAATGTTTTTGGTAAAGGTTTTTGTATCTAAATGTGTTTAAATGATGTGTCCATTCATGCAAAACGTTTTAAATGTTATTAACATTGATTTGAACAAGTTTTGACAAAGTTTAAAAAGTTTGGATGCAAGTTTGGTCGTCCAAACTTTGAAAATGGTACTGTGCTTCCAGAGAATTTCGGATGCAAGTTCGGACGCATGGAAAAAAGTTCGGACGTCCAAACTTTCTCTGATAAGCATGGTCACTGTTTTTCCACAGAATTTCGGACGCAAGTTCGGACGCATAAAGAAAAGTTCGGACATTCGAACTTTTCTAGATAGCTTGGCACAGTAAAATTCGGAAGCATGTTCGGACACATAACAGAAAGTTTGGACATCCGAACTTTACTGTTACTAGCCGTTTTATAGCTATTGCATTTGAGTTTTCACATCTATAAAATCTATAAACTTTAGAATTTTAAAACCTCTTGAATCTTTATGAACCCCAAGCATTCCAAAAGCTTTTAGCAAACTTCAAAGCTCTCTTGTCTTGTGCATTCAATTGATAAATCCAAAGACATCAAAGTGTGAAGGTGCAACTTTATGTAATATCAACTATCAAGTGTGTTAACCCTAAGGACAAATCATGTAATTATGATTAGTTTTGAATAATGACAAATATAGATGAGAACTAATGTGTTTGTATGATTGAGTGATAGGATTGATGACTTGAGAAGCATGAAGTCTTATTGCCTTGAAGCTAAAATGCAAGAACAACTCAATATCCCAAATGTGATTGAAGATTTGAAGAGTATGTTCAAAATGATCGAAGGCATTGAAGACTTAGAGTGTAGAATTATTAAAATATGTACATTCTTATGTAAACTCTACACTTTTATGTCTTGGTTTCATTTAAATGCATGAGAGAGCACAAAACTTATTTTGAAATGGTTTTCAACAAACTTTGTGATAACAAGTATGTTTTTGAAATCTCAAATGAACTTGAAAAGATCTTGTATAATCAAAGTGTTTTTTGTAACGGTTTTTGTGTTTAAAAGTGCCAAAATGATGTGTCCATTCTTGCAAATGGTTTTCAATGATAACAACAATGATTTTCAGATGATTTGATTGAATTTAAAAAGTTTGGATGCAAGTTTGGACGTCCAAACTCTAGAAATGGTTACTGTGTTTCCAGAGAAGTTCGGACACAAGTTCGGACGCATGGATAAAGTTCGGACGTCCAAAATTTCTCTAATAGCATGGTCACTGTTTTTCCAGAGAAGTTCGGATGCAATTTCGGACGCATTAGGAAAAGTTCGGACGTCCGAACTTTTCCAGACTGCTTGGCATAGTAAAATTCAGATGCAAGTTCGGACGCATAACAGAAAGTTTGGACGTCCGAACTTCACTGTTACTAGCCGTTACTAGCCGTTTTATAGCTGTTGCATTTGATTTTTCACATCTATAAAAGCTATAAACTTCAGAATTTTTTGTAACTCTTGAATCTTTATGAACTCCAAGTATTCCAAAAGCTTTTAGCAAACTTCAAAGCTCTCTTATCTTGTGCATTCAATTGATTATTCAAAAGGCATCAAAGTGTGAAGGTACAACATTGTGTAAACATCTACCAACAAGTGATAACATCTACACACTCTTCTTTATCTATCAATTTGTGTTGTTCTATTAGCTCTAGCAAGGTTATCTTGATAACATAAAATCCTTTAGATAAGGGCGATCCTTGAAGTTGTGATTCAAGGTTGTTTGAGATATAAAACCATTGAGTTTGGTGAGCCTTGCATTGTAAAAGTTACTAGTAGAGGTTGTGAGTGTAAAACTATAGTGTGGTGAGCCTCTATTGTAATCTGTAAACCTGAGCTAATAGTAGAGTGTTTGAAATCCTTAAGTGTAAGCTTAAGGTAGTGGACGTAGATCTTGAGGATCGAACCACTATAAATTGCTTGAGTTCTTTGCTATTACCTTCTTCATCGCTTTTCTTTAAACTGTCTCTATTTTGCCTATATAATTTGTTATTGGTTTTAAAGCATAAAAGGTTTAATTTTGCGATAATTAGCCAAATACCTAATTCACCCCCCTCTTAGGTATTTCAATTGGTATCAGAGGTAGAACTTCTTTGTGTGGTTTTGCAACCTAGAAGACAAAGATCCTATGGCTAATATGTCAAACCTACCTTACCAAGAAGAATCCTCCACAAATAGACTACCTTTGTTTGATGGAACAAATTATACTTTTTGGAAATCTAGAGTTAAAATTTATATTTGTTCTATCAATTTTGATTTGTGGAATATAATAGAGAAAGGTCCTTATGTCCCAATGAAAATGAGAGCTGATGGAATAACCTCAGAATCCAAGTCCACTGATGAATTTGATGAGCATGATTCTAAGAAAATGACTTTAAATTATCAGGCCATGAATATATTAAGTTGTGCTTTAGATGTTACTGAATACAATAGAGTTAGTGGATGTGATTCTACCCATGACATGCAGAGATTACTCCAAATTACACATGAAGGTACTAATCAAGTTAAAGAATCTAAACTTGCCATGCTTGTTAGAGATTATGAACTGTTTACCATGAAACAAGGTGAAAATGTTAGTGATATGTTTACAAGATTTACTAACATTTTCAATGGCTTGAAAGCTTATGGTAAAAGTTATACAATGGGAGAGCAAAACAGAAATATTTTAGATGCTCTACCAAAATCTTGGCAGCCTAAGACACTTGCTATTGAGGAATCCAAGGACTTGAAGACTCTTCCACTCGAAGAGCTCATTGGATCTCTACTGACTCATGAAATGAAGATGAAACGGCTAAATGATAAGGAGGATGAAGAAAAAGGAAGAAAAGGAGTTGTACTCAAGTCCTCAAATCACTTGAGTGAACAAGAACAGTCTTCAAGTGAAGAAGAAGGAGGAAACAGTGGAGAAGAAGAGATTGCAATGGCAGTAAGGAAGTTCAAAAGATTCTACAAAAAAGGAATTCCTCAAGAAAGGAAGAAAACCAGTCAAAAAGGGTGGACAATCCTCATCCTACAAACCACAATGCTTTGAATGCAAAAGCACAGAGCATCTTGTTGCTGACTGTCCTAAAGTGTTGGAAAGGGAAAGAGACATAAAAAACAGAAAGAAATCTGTCAAGAAAGGTAAAGGATTAGCTGGATCGTGGGATCAACAAGAGAGTGAGAATGACAATGAAGAAAAGGCCAACATATGCTTTATGGCCATTGATGATGAGGTACAATCTTCACCTTTCATTTCAAATGTATGTGATGATGATATTGATTCCAGTGATTTGATTGTAGAACTATATGAAGAACTGAAAAAGGCTTCAAAAAGAAATAAAGAAATGAAATTCAAAATCAATGATTTATCAAATGAAAATTCAAAATTACGTGTTGAAAATGGTAAACTTCTTGAAACCATTAGTTGTCTTACCATTGAAAAAGAAGTTTTGAATACAACCATACAAAGCATATCTTTTGAAAACAAAAAGCTTTGTACAAGAATTATTTCTCTTGAATTAATGATAAAAGATCATAAGCTTTTAAAAAGGAAGATAAATGATCTAACTTTATGCATTGAGAAATTTACAAATGGAAGAGAAAACTTAAATAAATTACTAGCTTATCAAAGATCTTCATTTGTAAAATACGGTCTTGGTTTTACACATGATTGTTTTGCTCCAAAACAGAAAATGTCTTTTGTTAAAGAATTTTCTCATTCTAGGTCACATATTTGTTGCACATATTGTGGTAAGCATGGACACAAGGTTTCTAGATGTTTTATAAAAAGAAAGATAGAAAATGGTGTTAAGACCATTTGGAAAATCAAAGGAACTTTTACTAACCCCCTTGGACCCAAAAAGATATGGGTACCAAAAATCACTCTTTCTAATTTGGTGTAGGTACAATTTGCCTCAAGATCAAGTGCCACAAAATGGTTCCTTGACAGTGGCTGCTCAAGGCATATGACTGGAAATGCATCACTTGTTAGTGAGCTCCAAACTACAAGTGAAGCTTTTGTCACATTTGGAGATAAGAAGAAAGGGAAAATACTTGGAATAGGTAACATTGGTAAAGGTTCTTTCCCTCTTATCAAGCAAGTTTTACTTATTGAAGGTTTAAAGTATAATTTACTTAGTATTAGTCAATTATGTGACAATGGATGCAAAGTAGAGTTTAAATGTGATACTTGTACTATTCTTGACAATGCAAGTAACAAAACTATTTTTGTTGCTAAAAGAGTTGGTAATGTATATGTGTTGTATCTTGATGAGCTTATTACTAATGATATTAAATGTCTTGCCATTCATGACAATGATGGATTTTTATGGCATAGAAGATTAGGACATGTAAGTATGGATTTATTGAACAAACTTTCTACACAAGAGCTAGTTAGAGGATTACCAAAATTGCATTTTGACAAAACTCATTTCGTGATGCTTGTCAATATGGAAAACAATCAAAAACATCTTTTAAAACCAAAGAAAATGGTTTCTACCTCAAAACCTCTTGAACTAGTTCACATGGATTTATTTTGACCTATGAGGACTACTAGTCTTGGTGGTAAAAGCTATGCTTATGTGATTGTTGATGATTTTTCAAGATTTACATGGGTAATTTTCTTAGCACAAAAAGATGAAACGTTTTATGAATTTTCAAAACTTTTCAAAAAGGTTCAAACTTCTCTTGATTGCAAACTAATTTCTATTAGAAGTGATAATGGAAGAGAATTCTGTAATCAAGATTTTACAAAATTTGTGATGAGTATGGAATCACTCACAATTTTTCAGCTGCCAAAACAACTCAACAAAATGGTGTTGTTGAGATAAAAAATAGAACATTGTAAGAAATGGCTAGATCAATGCTTTGTGAAAATTCACTACCTAAATATTTTTGGGCTGAAGCTGTAAATATAGTTTGTTATGTCATGAATAGAGTTTTGCTAAGACCTTTTATAAGAAAAACACCTTTTGAACTTCTATTTGATAAAACTCCATCAATTGTCTACTTTAAAGTTTTTGGTTGTAAGTGTTTCATCTTAAACACTAGTAACTATCTTGGTAAGTTTGATAGAAAATCAGATGAAGGAATATTTCTTGGTTATTCATCAAATAAAAAGGCATATAGAGTCTATAATAAAAGGACATTGTGTGTTGAATAATCTATTCATGTAACCTTTGATGAATCCAACATTTATCTTCAAAGAAGAAATGAAGATGATGCAGGCTCCTCAATGGTTGAAAATCAAACTCAACACCAAGTACCCACAATGGAAGATCATGCCAAAGAAGAAGACATAATGGAGCAAAAACAAGATGGTCAATCAAGCAGTAATCAAGAACTTTCAAAGGATATCATATATGCAAGAGGTCATCCTAAAGAGCAAATCATTGGTGATGTCTCCCAAGGAGTTAAAACAAGGCGGTAATTTATTGATAATTTTGCCCTTTTATCTCATATTGAACCAAAAAATATTGATGATGCATTGTGTGATAATTTCTGGATTATTGCTATGGAAGAAGAGTTAAATCAATTTGAGAGAAATAATGTTTGGACTCTTGTTCATAGACCTCATAATCATTCTGTTATTGGTACAAAGTGGGTTTTTAGAAATAAGTTAAATGAACTAGGAGAAGTTGTTAGAAATAAAGCTAGACTTGTTGCTCAAGGCTTTAATCAAGAAGAAGGCATTGACTATGATGAGACTTTTGCTCCAGTGGCCAGATTAGAGTCTATAAGAATACTTTTGGCTTTTGCTTGTTTTAAAGGTTTTAAACTATTTCAAATGGATGTCAAAAGTGCTTTTCTAAATGGTGTTATTGAATAAGAAGTTTATGTAGAACAACCTCCTGGTTTTATTCATGAAAAATTTCCAAATCATATTTACAAATTAACCAAAGCTTTATATGGATTGAAACAAGCCCCAAGAGCTTGGTATGAAAGATTGAGTGGTTTTCTTCTTTCAAAAGGCTTTACAAAAGGAAAAGTTGACACAACTCTTTTCATAAAAACATCGTCTAAAAATGATATCTTACTTGTGCAAATTTATGTTGATGATATTATATTTGGTGCTACTAATACATCTCTTTATGAAGATTTTGCCGAATCTATGCAAAATGAATTTGAGATGAGTATGATGGGAGAATTAAATTTCTTCCTTGGGCTACAAATTAAACAAGTCAAGGATGGAGTCTTCATCAATCAAGCAAAGTATACTAAGGAGCTACTAAAAAGATTTGGAATGGATCAAGCAAAAGGAATAGGTACCCCAATGAGTTCATCAACTAAACTTGACAAAGATGAGAAAGGTAAAAACATTGATGAAAAACTGTATAGAGGTATGATTGGAAGTTTACTCTATCTCACTGCTAGTAGACCAGATATTATGTTTGTTGTATGCTTGTGTGCTAGATTCTAATCATGTCCTAAAGAATCTCATCTAATTTTTGTCAAACGTATTTTTCAGTATTTGATTGATACACATGACTATGATCTTTGGTTTTCTAAAACTTCATCTTTTGAACTTATTGGATACTCTGATGCTGATTATGCTGGATGCAAAATTGAACGTAAAAGTACAAGTGGTCATTGTCAATTTCTTGGTAGTTGTCTTGTATCTTGGTTTAGTAAAAAGCAAGCATGTGTGTCTTTATCCACTGCAGAAGCTGAATACATAGCTGCAGGTAATTGTTGTGCACAATTGTTATGGATACAGCACACCTTACTTGATTATGGTCTTAAATTTGATTATGTACCTATATTGTGTGATAATACTAGTGCTATCAATCTAAGCATAAATCCCATTCAACATTCTAGGACTAAGCATATAGAAATAAAACATCATTTCATTCGTGATCATGTTGCTAAAAAGGATATATGTTTAGAATATATAAATACAAATGATCAAATTGCTGATATATTCACAAAGCCTTTGGCTGAGGAAAGGTTTAGTTATTTAAGAAGGCTTTTAGGAATTGAAAAATTCAATTACTAATATGTTTGTTTAAGTGTGACAAAAGCAGAAAAAATTTGGATGCATTGAGTGAAAATGGAAATCCAAACTTTGACAGAATTTTCTGGACAGAAAAGTTTGGACGCATGTTCGGACGCTTGACAGAAAGTTCGGAAGTTCGGTCGCATGTTCGGACGCTTGACAGAAAGTTCGGACGTCCGAACTTTCTGAAACTGGAGAAACAAAGAAGTTCGGACGCATGTTCGGACGAATACCAAAAAGTTTGGTCGTCCGAACTTTGCGGTTACAGCGGTTTTTAAGAAACCGACTAGCCGTTATTCACACATTTTAACATCCGAACTCTCTCATTTTTCAAAATTTCTCTCTACCCACAAGCGTCCAAACATTAATACCTCTGTGATTTCACCATTTTCACATCAAAACACTTAGATTTTTGAATTCCTAACCCTAGATACCTCTCAAAACTCACTGCTTCTATGTTAAAATATCAAAATGGTGAGAACAAAAGGAGCCAATGTTGTAAAAGGAAAAGGAAAGGCAAAGGCCAGTGGAGAAGGACAAACTCATCATGAACCACGAAGAATTAGGGTTCCTCAATCATCCTCTGGTGTGGATAAGTTCGTTTCAATTAAGGCTGCATCAGAATTTGAAGATTGGAACAAGAATTCAAGGAAAATCATTCCTGAAAACAAAGTTGATTTTGAGAAGCTCACCAATATGGGTAATGTCCTATCTTTATTTGGTGATATTGGCTGGAGCAATCTATTGACTGTTGATGAAGAATATTATCCTTCTCTTGTGTATGAATTCTATGCAAATCTGAAAGAAGAAAGAATATAATATGAAGGAGAAAATGTTAATAAGTGGTATTCATCTAGAGTATCTCAAATAGATTTCGAATTTAATGATGCATTGTTGAATAGAATCTGTGATGTAAGTGATGTTGGTGCTAAATATTATTCCTTGGGGCAACATTGCTATGAACGAGAACTGTTTACAAATGGTTGAAAGCTTTCACAAATGGTTGAAAGTTTAGGACCATTAAGGAAAGGGAAGTTAAGGTTTTAGATGCAAGTGCAAGAGTGATTCATCATATGATTACAACCATGATAATCCCTAATTTTGGACACAAAAGATTTGTGGAAAATATTCATATGGTGATTATGCTAGCTTTGCATGAGCATAGAAGATTGAACTTTGGATATATGGCATTGAAGCACATGTTTGGAGCTAGAAAGACTGAAAACAAGGATCTACCATATGGAAGACTTTTGACTAGAATCTTCAAGCATTTTCATGTTAGAATTCCTGCTAGAGGGCAGAATTTTAAAAGAGGCCAAATTTATACAAACGATTCTCTCAAGAGAATGCAATTGATCTTGGATGATGAGGGAATATGGAGAACTAAAAGAGAAACCCCCTCCAAAGAGAATTGAAGCAGAAGAAAGTGAAGAAAATGAAGAAGAAGAAGAAGAAGAGGCAGAAACATGGGCAAGAGAAATGAAGAGTAAAAGAAGGCATGAGTCAACAAGTGAGGGGGAGCAACTTCCCTCCAAAAGAAGACTCTTTGAAGAAGAGCCTACTTCTCGATCACATCCAGTTGATGGGGAAGGTATTGGTGCTGAAGAGGTCTCAAGAGAGAATAATATTCAAGCAAAGACTTTGAACAACCACATGAAAGAAATGGAGAAAATGTATAAGTTTTTTGAAACATTTACTCCTATGGTACTTGGAAAACTGGACAGTTTGGAAAATAGAGTCAAGCACATTGAGGAAATATTGACAAAAAATCCTCAAAGTGGTGAAGGACCTTCTAGAACACAAGAAGATAAGGATGATCATCATGATAAAGATAGCAAGAAGAGTGAAGAAGACAAACTGACGAGTGATGAAGAAAATGATGATGATCAAAGGAATGGCAATGAGCAGGTCATGGAATCTCAAGAGGGAAGTCAAATTGCAAGAGCTGAAATAGTGACTCCATCTAATCCAGCATTTGGCCATGGAAGAGTCAAGCATGTTGCTGTCAAGAAGAAGCCAGGAAAGGACTCTGCATCAAATCAGCATCACAAGACTAAGCTTTCTTTTCCTCTATTCTATTTATTGCTTTTTAAGTTGCTTATCTCAGTATCGAATTTTTTATCTCGCTATGTATTCTGAACTTGTTAAGTACTTTGCTGCATTTCATGTAATAGTTTTTCTTTTCATGAAGCTCAATGATGAAACCTTAGAGTTGAGAGCTTCCTTTGGTAATTGTCAGTCTCATTTTCATTTATCCCATCTTTGATTGATGGCAAAAGGGGGAGAAGAATGATGGAAATGATGGCTGCAATGAATGTGCTGAAATCTGCATGATGTGCATGATGTGTGTTATGCATAATGGTTGTTTGGAAATGATGGCTGTAATGAATGTGCTGAAATCTGCATGATGTGCATGATGTGTGTTATGCATAATGGCTGTTTTGTGCTAAATTTTAAATATGCTGAAATGTGTGTGCTAATATGAGTATGTGATATACTAAAAAAATTGTTTTATGGCATATTTAACTATATTGGTGTATTTAAACTTTAAACTGGAAGATTTATAATATGTGAAGATAGAATTTTAAAGTTTGAACTTGAAGTTTGGATGCAAACCAAAAGTTCGGATGCATCCAAACTGTTTTTGCCAAAACTGATTTTTCTGTTGTTCAAATTGTTTGAAAATTGTCTTAATATTTTCTATCATATTTGAACAACCTTAGGAAAACTTATTTTCAAAAATCAAAGCCTTCATCTCACATATTTTCCAGTTTGGACTTAAAACTTAAAAATTCGGATGCATGTTCTGAAATTCGGATGCATCCATATTTGGATGGAGTAAAGTGCTCTTTTGTTGTTCAAATTGATTCAAATCTATTTTAATATCTTTTACTATGTTTGAACAACCTTTGGAAAGCTTATTTTCAAAAATTGAATATTTCATTTTACTTATTTTAAAGTTTGGACTTGAAATGTCAGAACTTGGATGCCTAGCATCTCAAATCCAAAGTTGTTGAAAAATGAGCTCAATCTAAGGGGGAGCATTGTTAAACTTTTACAACCTTTAAAACCTCTCTTAGAAGTTTTCTAAATACTTAAATGCTATATCTTCTATATGTAGTTGGAAGGAAGGAGGTTAATGGAGGTTGGTTGGGCCATAGGCTCTTACTGAGCCTTTTAGATGTCAATGTGCTAAATTGGTTATTATCATTCTTTGACATCAATGCTTCTTTTTACTACATTGTCTAAATCCATCACATTTTGCATCAAAGTTTGTCATCATCAAAAAGGGGGAGATTGTTAGCCCTAAGGACAAATCATGTAATTATGATTAGTTTTGAATAATGACAAATATTGATGAGGACTAATGTGTTTGTATGATTGAGTGATAGGATTGATGACTTGAGAAGCATGAAGTCTTATTGCCTTGAAGCTAAAATGCAAGAACAACTCAATATCCCAAATGTGATTGAAGATTTGAAGAGTATGTTCAAAATGATCGAAGGCATTGAAGACTTAGAGTGTAGAATTATTAAAATATGTACATTCTTATGTAAACTCTACACTTGTATGTCTTGGTTTCATTTGAATGCATGAGAGAGCACAAAACTTATTTTGAAATGGTTTTCAACAAACTTTGTGATAACAAGTATGTTTTTGAAATCTCAAATGAACTTGAAAAGATCTTGTATAATCAAAGTATTTTTTGTAACGGTTTTTGTGTTTAAAAGTGCCAAAATGATGTGTCCATTCTTGCAAATGGTTTTCAATGATAACAACAATGATTTTCAGATGATTTGATTGAATTTGAAAAGTTTGGATGCAAGTTTGGACGTCCAAACTCTGGAAATGGTTACTGTGTTTCCAGAGAAGTTCGGACGTCCAAAATTTCTCTAATAGCATGGTCATTGTTTTTCCAGAGAAGTTCGGATGCAATTTCGGACGCATGAGGAAAAGTTCCGACGTCCGAAATTTTCCAGACAGCTTGGCATAGTAAAATTCGGACGCAAGTTCGGACGCATAACAGAAAGTTTGGACGTCCGAACTTCACTGTTACTAGCCGTTACTAGCCGTTTTATAGCTGTTGCATTTGATTTTTCACATCTATAAAAGTTATAAACTTCAGAATTTTTTGTAACTCTTGAATCTTTATGAACTCCAAGTATTCCAAAAGCTTTTAGCAAACTTCAAAGCTCTCTTATCTTGTGCATTCAATTGATTATTCAAAAGGCATCAAAGTGTGAAGGTACAACATTGTGTAAACATCTACCAACAAGTGGTAACATCTACACACTCTTCTTTATCTATCAATTTGTGTTGTTCTATTAGCTCTAGCAAGGTTTTCTTGATAACATAAAATCCTTTAGATAAGGGTGATCCTTGAAGTTGTGATTCAAGGTTGTTTGAGATATAAAACCATTGAGTTTTGTGAGCCTTGCATTGTAAAAGTTACTAATAGAGGTTGTGAGTGTAAAACCATAGTGTGGTGAGCCTCTATTATAATTTGTAAACCTGAGCAAATAGTAGATTGTTTGAAATCCTTAAGTGTGAGCTTAAGGTAGTGGACGTAGATCTTGAGGATCGTACCATTATAAATTGTTTGAGTTCTTTGCTATTACCTTTTTTATTGCTTTGCTATAAATTGTCTCTAATTAGCTTACATAATCTGTTCTTGATCTAAACGCGTAAAAGGCTTAAGTTCGCAAAAATTAGCCAAATACCTAATTCACACCCCCTCTTAGGTATTTCAATTGGTATCAGAGTTAGAACTTCTTTGTGTGGTTTTACAACCTAGAAGACAAAGATCCTATGTCTAATATGTCAAACTTACCTTACCTAGAAGAATCCTCCACAAATAGACTACCTTTGTTTGATGGAACAAATTATACTTTTTGGAAATCTAGAGTTAAAATTTATATTTGTTCTATCAATTTTGATTTGTGGAATATAATAGAGAAAGGTCCTTATGTCCCAATGAAAATGAGAGCTGATGGAATAACCTCAGAATCCAAGTCCACTGATGAATTTGATGAGCATGATTCTAAGAAAATGACTTTAAATTATCAGGCCATGAATATATTAAGTTGTGCTTTAGATGTTACTGAATACAATAGAGTTAGTGGATGTGATTCTACCCATGACATGCAGAGATTACTCCAAATTACACATGAAGGTACTAATCAAGTTAAAGAATCTAAACTTGCCATGCTTGTTAGAGATTATGAACTGTTTACCATGAAACAAGGTGAAAATGTTAGTGATATGTTTACAAGATTTACTAACATTTTCAATGGCTTGAAAGCTTATGGTAAAAGTTATACAATGGGAGAGCAAAACAGAAATATTTTAGATGCTCTACCAAAATCTTGGCAGCCTAAGACACTTGCTATTGAGGAATCCAAGGACTTGAAGACTCTTCCACTCGAAGAGCTCATTGGATCTCTACTGACTCATGAAATGAAGATGAAACGGCTAAATGATAAGGAGGATGAAGAAAAAGGAAGAAAAGGAGTTGTACTCAAGTCCTCAAATCACTTGAGTGAACAAGAACGAGTCTTCAAGTGAAGAAGGAGGAAAAGCAGTGGAGAAGAAGAGATTGCAATGGCAGTAAGGAAGTTCAAAAGATTCTACAAAAAAGGAATTCCTCAAGAAAGGAAGAAAACCAGTCAAAAAGGGTGGACAATCCTCATCCTACAAACCACAATGCTTTGAATGCAAAAGCACAGAGCATCTTGTTGCTGACTGTCCTAAAGTGTTGGAAAGGGAAAGAGACATAAAAAAACGAAAGAAATCATCAAGAAAGGTAAAGGATTAGCTGGATCGTGGGATCAACAAGAGAGTGAGAATGACAATGAAGAAAAGGCCAACATATGCTTTATGGCCATTGATGATGAGGTACAATCTTCACCTTTCATTTCAAATGTATGTGATGATGATATTGATTCCAGTGATTTGATTGTAGAACTATATGAAGAACTGAAAAAGGCTTCAAAAAGAAATAAAGAAATGAAATTCAAAATCAATGATTTATCAAATGAAAATTCAAAATTACGTGTTGAAAATGGTAAACTTCTTGAAACCATTAGTTGTCTTACCATTGAAAAAGAAGTTTTGAATACAACCATACAAAGCATATCTTTTGAAAACAAAAAGCTTTGTACAAGAATTATTTCTCTTGAATTAATGATAAAAGATCATAAGCTTTTAAAAAGGAAGATAAATGATCTAACTTTATGCATTGAGAAATTTACAAATGGAAGAGAAAACTTAAATAAATTACTAGCTTATCAAAGATCTTCATTTGTAAAATACGGTCTTGGTTTTACACATGATTGTTTTGCTCCAAAACAGAAAATGTCTTTTGTTAAAGAATTTTCTCATTCTAGGTCACATATTTGTTGCACATATTGTGGTAAGCATGGACACAAGGTTTCTAGATGTTTTATAAAAAGAAAGATAGAAAATGGTGTTAAGACCATTTGGAAAATCAAAGGAACTTTTACTAACCCCCTTGGACCCAAAAAGATATGGGTACCAAAAATCACTCTTTCTAATTTGGTGTAGGTACAATTTGCCTCAAGATCAAGTGCCACAAAATGGTTCCTTGACAGTGGCTGCTCAAGGCATATGACTGGAAATGCATCACTTGTTAGTGAGCTCCAAACTACAAGTGAAGCTTTTGTCACATTTGGAGATAAGAAGAAAGGGAAAATACTTGGAATAGGTAACATTGGTAAAGGTTCTTTCCCTCTTATCAAGCAAGTTTTACTTATTGAAGGTTTAAAGTATAATTTACTTAGTATTAGTCAATTATGTGACAATGGATGCAAAGTAGAGTTTAAATGTGATACTTGTACTATTCTTGACAATGCAAGTAACAAAACTATTTTTGTTGCTAAAAGAGTTGGTAATGTATATGTGTTGTATCTTGATGAGCTTATTACTAATGATATTAAATGTCTTGCCATTCATGACAATGATGGATTTTTATGGCATAGAAGATTAGGACATGTAAGTATGGATTTATTGAACAAACTTTCTACACAAGAGCTAGTTAGAGGATTACCAAAATTGCATTTTGACAAAACTCATTTCTGTGATGCTTGTCAATATGGAAAACAATCAAAAACATCTTTTAAACCAAAGAAAATGGTTTCTACCTCAAAACCTCTTGAACTAGTTCACATGGATTTATTTTGACCTATGAGGACTACTAGTCTTGGTGGTAAAAGCTATGCTTATGTGATTGTTGATGATTTTTCAAGATTTACATGGGTAATTTTCTTAGCACAAAAAGATGAAACGTTTTATGAATTTTCAAAACTTTTCAAAAAGGTTCAAACTTCTCTTGATTGCAAACTAATTTCTATTAGAAGTGATAATGGAAGAGAATTCTGTAATCAAGATTTTACAAAATTTGTGATGAGTATGGAATCACTCACAATTTTTCAGCTGCCAAAACAACTCAACAAAATGGTGTTGTTGAGATAAAAAATAGAACATTGTAAGAAATGGCTAGATCAATGCTTTGTGAAAATTCACTACCTAAATATTTTTGGGCTGAAGCTGTAAATATAGTTTGTTATGTCATGAATAGAGTTTTGCTAAGACCTTTTATAAGAAAACACCTTTTGAACTTCTATTTGATAAAACTCCATCAATTGTCTACTTTAAAGTTTTTGGTTGTAAGTGTTTCATCTTAAACACTAGTAACTATCTTGGTAAGTTTGATAGAAAATCAGATGAAGGAATATTTCTTGGTTATTCATCAAATAAAAAGGCATATAGAGTCTATAATAAAAGGACATTGTGTGTTGAATAATCTATTCATGTAACCTTTGATGAATCCAACATTTATCTTCAAAGAAGAAATGAAGATGATGCAGGCTCCTCAATGGTTGAAAATCAAACTCAACACCAAGTACCCACAATGGAAGATCATGCCAAAGAAGAAGACATAATGGAGCAAAAACAAGATGGTCAATCAAGCAGTAATCAAGAACTTTCAAAGGATATCATATATGCAAGAGGTCATCCTAAAGAGCAAATCATTGGTGATGTCTCCCAAGAAGTTAAAACAAGGCGGTAATTTATTGATAATTTTGCCCTTTTATCTCATATTGAACCAAAAAATATTGATGATGCATTGTGTGATAATTTTTGGATTATTGCTATGGAAGAAGAGTTAAATCAATTTGAGAGAAATAATGTTTGGACTCTTGTTCATAGACCTCATAATCATTCTGTTATTGGTACAAAGTGGGTTTTTAGAAATAAGTTAAATGAACTAGGAGAAGTTGTTAGAAATAAAGCTAGACTTGTTGCTCAAGGCTTTAATCAAGAAGAAGGCATTGACTATGATGAGACTTTTGCTCCAGTGGCCAGATTAGAGTCTATAAGAATACTTTTGGCTTTTGCTTGTTTTAAAGGTTTTAAACTATTTCAAATGGATGTCAAAAGTGCTTTTCTAAATGGTGTTATTGAATAAGAAGTTTATGTAGAACAACCTCCTGGTTTTATTCATGAAAAATTTCCAAATCATATTTACAAATTAACCAAAGCTTTATATGGATTGAAACAAGCCCCAAGAGCTTGGTATGAAAGATTGAGTGGTTTTCTTCTTTCAAAAGGCTTTACAAAAGGAAAAGTTGACACAACTCTTTTCATAAAAACATCGTCTAAAAATGATATCTTACTTGTGCAAATTTATGTTGATGATATTATATTTGGTGCTACTAATACATCTCTTTATGAAGATTTTGCCGAATCTATGCAAAATGAATTTGAGATGAGTATGATGGGAGAATTAAATTTCTTCCTTGGGCTACAAATTAAACAAGTCAAGGATGGAGTGAGGAAGCTCAAAAGATTCTATAAAAAGGAGTTTCTCAAGAAAGGGAGAAAACCAGTCAAGAAGAGTAGTCAATCCTCATCCTACAAACCTCAATGCTTTGAATGCAAGAGCACGGAGCATTTTGTTGCTGACTGTCCTAAAGTGTTGGAAAGGGAATGAGACAGCAAAAACAGAAAGAAATCTTTCAAGAAAGGTAAGGGATTAGCTGGAACGTGGGATCAACAAGAGAGTGAGAATGACAGTGAAGAAAAGGCCAACATATGCTTTATGGCCATTAATGTTGAGGTACAATCTTCACCTTCCATTTCAAATGTATGTGATGATGATATTGATTCCAGTGATTTGATTGTAGAACTATATGAAGAACTAAAAAAGGCTTCAAAAAGAAATAAAGAAATGAAATTCAAAATCAATGACTTATCCAATGAAAATTCAAAATTACGTGTTGAAAATGGTAAGCTTCTTGAAACCATTAGCTGTCTTACCATTGAAAAAGAAGTTTTGAATACAACCATACAAAACATATCTTTTGAAAACAAGAAGCTTTGTACAAGAATTATTTCTCTTGAATTAATGATAAAAGATCATGAACTTTTAAAAAGGAAGGTAAATGATCTAACTTTATGCATTGAGAGATTTACAAATGGAAGAGAAAATTTAAATAAATTACTTGGTTATCAATGATCTTCATTTGTAAAATATGGTCTTGGTTTTACACATGATTGTTTTGCTCCAAAACAGAAAATGTCTTTTGTTAAAGAATTTTCTCATTCTAGGTCACATATTTGTTGCACATATTGTGGTAAGCATGGACACAAGGTTTCTAGATGTTTTATAAAAAGAAAGATAGAAAATGGTGTTAAGACCATTTGGAAAATCAAAGGAACAATTACTAACCCCCTTGGACCCAAGAAGATATGGGTACCAAAAATCACTCTTTCCAATTTGGTGTAGGTACAATTTACCTCAATATCAAGTGCCACAAATGGTTCCTTGACAGTGGCTGCTCAAGGCATATGACTGGAAATGCATCACTTATTAGTTAGCTTCAAACTACAAGGGAAGGTTTTGTCACATTTGGAGATAAGAAGAAAGGGAAAATACTTAGAATAGGTAACATTGGTAAAGGTTTTTTCCCTCTTATCAAGCAAGTTTTACTTATTGAAGGTTTAAAGAATAATTTACTTAGTATTAGTCAATTATGTGACAATGGATGCAAAGTAGAGTTTAAATGTGATACTTGTACTATTCTTGACAGTGCAAGTATCAAAACTATTTTTTTTGCTAAAAGAGTTGGTAATGTATATGTGCTATATCTTGATGAGCTTATTACTAATCATATTAAATGTCTTTCCATTCATGACAATAATGGATTTTTATGGCATAGAAGATTAGGACATGAAAGCATGGATTTATTGAACAAACTTTCTACACAAGACCTAGTTAGAGGATTACCAAAATTGCATTTTGACAAAACTCATTTCTGTGATGCTTGTCAATATGGAAAACAATCAAAAACATCTTTTAAACCAAAGAAAATGGTTTCTACCTCAAAACCTCTTGAACTAGTTCACATGGATTTATTTGGTCCTATGAGGACTACTAGTCTTGGTGGTAAAAGCTATGCTTATGTGATTGTGGATGATTTTTCAAGATTTACATGGGTAATTTTCTTAGCACAAAAAGATGAAACGTTTTATGAATTTTCAAAACTTTTCAAAAAGGTTCACACTTCTCTTGATTGCAAACTGGTTTCTATTAGAAGTGATAACGGAAGAGAATTCTGTAATCAAGATTTTACAAAATTTTGTGATGAGTATGGAATTACTCACAATTTTTCAGCTGCCAAAACACCTCAACAAAATGGTGTTGTGGAGAGGAAAAAGAGAACCTTACAAGAAATGGCTAGAACAATGCTTTGTGAAAATTCACTACCTAAATATTTTTGGGCTGAAACTGTAAATACAGGTTGTTATGTCATGAACAGAGTTTTGCTAAGACCTTTTATAAGAAAAATACCTTATGAACTTCTATTTGATAAAACTCCATCAATTGTCTACTTTAAAGTTTTTGGTTGTAAGTGCTTCATATTAAACACTAGTAACTATCTTGGTAAGTTTGATAGAAAATCAGATGAAGGAATATTTCTTGGTTACTCATCAAATAAAAAGGCATATAGAGTCTATAATAAAAGGACATTGTGTGTTGAAGAATCTATTCATGTAACCTTTGATGAATCTAACATTTATCTTCAAGGAAGAAATGAAGATGATGTAGGCTCCTCAATGGTTGAAAATCAAACTCAACATCAAATACCCACAATGGAAGATCATGCCAAAGAAGAAGAAATAATGGAGCAAGAACAAGATGGTCAATCAAGCAATAATCAAGAACTTCCAAAGGATATCACATATGCAAGAGGTCATCCTAAGGAGCAAATCATTGGTGATGTCTCCCAAGGAGTTAAAACAAGGTGGTACTTTATCGATAATTTTGCCCTTTTATCTCATATTGAACCTAAAAATATTGATGATGCATTGAGTGATGATTTTTGGATTGTTGCTATGCAAGAAGAGTTAAATCAGTTTGAAAGAAATAAAGTTTGGACTCTTGTTCCTAGACCTAGAAATGGGTTTTTAGGAATAAGTTAAATGAACTAGGAGAAGTTGTTAGAAATAAACTAGACTTGTTGCTCAAGGCTTCAACCAAGAAGAAGGGATTGACTATGATGAAACATTTGCTCCAGTAGCTAGATTGGAATCCATAAGAATACTTTTGGCATTTGCATGTTTTAAAGGATTTAAACTATTTCAAATGGATGTCAAAAGTGCATTTCTAAATGGTTTTATTGAAGAAGAAGTTTATGTAAAACAACCTCCAGGTTTTATTCATGAAAAATTTCCAAATCATGTTTTTAAGTTAACCAAAGCTCTATATGGATTGAAACAAGCCCCAATAGTTTGGTATGAAAGAATAAGTGGATTTCTTCTTTCAAAAGGTTTTGCAAAAGGAAAAGTGGACACAACTCTTTTTATAAAAACATCTCCTAACAATGATATTTTACTTGTGCAAATTTTTGTTGATGATATTATCTTTGGTGCTACTAACACATTTCTCTGTGAAGAATTTGCCAAATCTATGCAAAATGAGTTTGAAATGAGCATGATGGGAGAATTGAATTTCTTTCTTGGGCTGCAAATTAAGTAAACTAAGGATGGAGTCTTCATCAATCAAGCAAAGTATACCAAGGAGCTGTTAAAAAGATTTGGAATGGATCAAGCAAAAGGAATAGGTACTCCAATGAGTTCATCAACTAAGCTTGACAAAGATGAAAAAGGTAAAAATGTTGATGAGAAATCCTATAGAGATATGATTGGAAGCTTGCTCTATCTCACAACAAGTAGACCAGATATTATGTTTGTTGTGTGCTTGTGTGCTAGATTTCAATCTTGTCCTAAAGAATCTCATCTAATTTCTATCAAACGTATTTTTCGTTATTTGATTGATACATATGACTATGGTCTTTGGTTTTCAAAATCTTCATCTTTTGAACTTATTGGATATTCGGATGCTGATTATGCTGGATGCAAAATTGAACGTAAAAGCACAAGTGGTCATTGTCAATTTCTTGGTAGTTGTCTTGTGTCTTGGTATTGCAAAAATCAAGCTTGTGTGTCATTATCCACTGCTGAAGCTGAATACATAGCTGCTGGTAGTTGTTGTGCTCAATTATTGTGGATGCAGCATACCTTACTTGATTATGGTCTTAAATTCAATTGTGTGCCTATACTATGTGATAATACTAGTGCTATTAATTTGAGCATAAATCCTGTTCAACATTCTAGGACAAAACATATAGAAATCAAGCATCATTTTATTCGTGATCATGTTGCTAAAAAGGACATATGCTTAGAATATATAAATACAAATGATCAAATTGCTGATATATTCATAAAGCCTTTAGTTGAGGAAAGGTTTAATTATTTAAGAAGACTTTTAGGAATTGCAAAATTCAACTACTAACATGTTTGTTTAAGTGTGACAAAGGCAGGAAAAATTTGGATGCATTGAGTGAAAATGGAACGTCCAAACTTTAACAAAAAAATTCTGGACAGAAAAGTTCGGATGCATGACAGAAAGTTTGGACGTCCGAACTTTCTGAAACTGGAGAAACAGAGAAGTTCGGATCATGTTCAGATGCATACCAAAAAGTTTGGTCGTCCGAACTTTGCGGTTACAGCAGTTTTTAAGAAACCGACTAGCCGTTAAGCCGTTAAGAAACCAGTTTCAGAACAAACCTAAGCCCAAGTGCCGACTTCTTCTGTTGTACAATCTTTTCGACATTCCACAAGAGTTTGAAAGCCTCCGGCTTTCTTAAAAGACTATGCATGTAGTATTCTCACTAATAGGTCACATCCATCTCTTGCATGTACTTCTCATCCACTTTAAGCCACACATGATTATGCTAATTTAGCACCAAGTCATCACTTCTTTGCTTTAAATATACTTGCTAATGTGGACCTAAGTTTTATGTTGAGGCAGTACAAGCTTTGGAATAAAACCATACTTGGACAATAGTGCCTATACTACATGAGAAGATAGCCATAGGCTCCAAATGAGTTTTTTGCATCAAACACAAAGCATATGGTTCAATAGAAAGCTATAAGCTGGGTTTAGTCGTAAAAGGGTATACTGAATATAAAGGGGTAGATTATCTTGAGACATTTTCTCCCGTGGCAAAGATAAAACCCATATGAACACTTCTTGCTATTTTTGCTATTTGTGGCTGGTAGAGCAATTGGACATAAACAATGCTTTTATCCATGGTGACTTGACAGAGGAAGTGTACCTGGACTCTCCTCAGAATTTTCTCTCCGCCAAGTTTTGTTTATAAGAAGAACAGATCCGTTTACAAATGGAAGCAAGCCAGCAGAACACGGCATAGCAAGTTAACAACCGACTGCTTTCCCAAGGGTTCTAACCAGTTTTCAATAATCCAAGCGTTTTTATTCAAATTCGATCTAATACTTTCTGGTCATTCTTATTTATGTTGATGATTAGGCGTTAGCAGATGATAATCTTCCGAACATCTAAGCCATAATGACTTATTTGCACATTGCATTCCTAATTAAAGACCTTGGCCGTTTGAAATTTTTTCTTGGTCTTAGAGTAGCTTGCTCAAACAAGGGAATCAATCTTTGTCTACACAAATATACCCTTGAACTCTTGGAGAAAGAAGGTTATTTAGGTAGTTAACTAGTTGCTAAAATGATGCATTGCAGCTTCGTACCAGCTCTTAATGATTTTGTCTTATTTTCAGATGTTAGTCCTTTTTGCCAATTAATTGGAAAGTTACTATACCTTACCAACACTTATCCTGCTATTAGTTACGTAATACAACATTTAAGTTAGTTTTTGGTAGCTCATACAATTCTCTATATGTAGGCAGCATATTGCATATTATGGTACCTCAAAGGCAAGCCTGCTTTGGGTTTATTTTATCCTTCCAATAGTTCTCTTGAATTAATTGGGGTCTCTGATTCTGATTGGGTGGGTTCCCCTGATATGCGGCTATCCATTAGCATGTTTCTTGGTTCTTTCTTGATTTTATGGAAATCTAAGAAATAAACCACCATTTCTCGTAGTTTCTCTGACACAGAATATGGTGCCATGGCTTCCACAGGTTGTGAAATACAGTTGCTTCATTTTCTTCAAAAATATTTGGCTGTCGCTCTAACAAAAGTAGTGCCTTTATTTTGTGATAATATTAGTGCCATTCATCTTGTTGCCAATCATATTTTTCATGAACAAACAAAATATCTAGAAATAGATTACTCAAACCCCTATTTGTGCCTTCTCATTCTCAATTAACTAATATTCTTACCAAAGCCTTATCTATTACTCAGTTTATTGTTTTACTTGAGCATCTCAGGCTACATACCATTTTCCCACCGTTCGGCTTGTGGGGGGTATTACCAATTATGATATTGTGGTTAGTTAGTCTACCGAGAATCAATTCTCACAAGAACACTGATCACCACATTGCTGGAGTGTATATGGCGTATATTTTTTATATTTTGTATTTGTATCATTTGGAGATATTTTAGGGTTTTATAATTACTATATAGTTTTTATCTTCTGAGCTTGAGTTTTATATAAGCTTTAATTGACGTCAATGCAAAGTGAGGAATTTTCTCTACCATTCTTCCTTCCTATTATTTTTACATATCAAACTAGTATCTCTAATCTCCTCCTCTATTAATAGAAATAGAAAAATATTCACAAAGCACGCACATACCTACAGAGAGAGATAGGATGAAAAAGAAGAAGTGTCAACAACGACAAGTGAAATTTGGTAATACAAATTAATTAGCATTTATTGCATTAGAATTTACTGTATTTTGATGATAGTGTGAAGGTGATCTCTCTAAATCCAACTTACTCATCTTATGAAAAATAATTAATTTCTTTAAATTAATTCTCGACTTGGTTAATGATAAAATTCTTAATTATAAGCTAGACTCAATCTCTTGGTGAAAAGCTTCTAACCTAAATTAATAAACCAATCGTATCTCTACGTAATTTTAATTATCAAAGCCACAAACACCTCTATGGAATTCTCTAACTTTTGTTTCTTACTCGCTAGAAACCACATAAAGAAATTGAAGCTATCTCTAGTCAGTTTTATGATGTGTTGTTATTATCATTGTTAGCCCTAAGGGAAAATCATGTAGGTTTGATTAGTTTTGATTAATGACAAACACTAATAAGGACTAAAATGCTTGTCTGTTGTGTGATAGGTTTTTGGATTGAGAAGGAAGCAAGTCTCATTGCCTTGGAGCTAGCAATGCAAGAACAACTCAAATATGCCAAAGTGATTAAAGATTGAAGAGTTTGTTCAAGATGAATGAAGGTTTTGAAGACATGAAGTGTAGGTTACATGAGCTTAATAGGTAAACATTGTAAACCCTGCATTCTTAAGCCTTGGAATCTATGAGTTGCAATTGAGAGCACAAAACTTGATTTAAATGGTTTCAATAGTTTTGTAGTTACCTAAACTATCAAGTTTTCATAAATGGTTTTGGTACATAAAAGGTCTTTAATGACTTATCTTTGAGGCTAGAATGATTTCCAACTTGTTTGAATTGATTTGAATATGTTTTGACAAAGTTTAAAAAATTCGGATGAAAATTCGGTCGTCCGAATTTTGTAGCAAAAGTTTGCTACTATTCTTCTAAAGAAATTTGGAAGAAGATTCAGACGCATGAAGAAAAATTCGGTCGTCCAGACCGAATTTTGGCCTTCAACATGGTCACTGTTTCTTCCAAAGAAATTCGGAAGAAGATTCGGAAGTAGCAAGAAGAATTCGGTCGTCCAAAAAATTCGAACGCAGAATTCGGTCGTTCGAATTTTCCTGAAACTAGCCGTTGCTAGCCGTTTGAACTGATTTTCAAATTCTATAAAAGACATAAACTCCAGATTTTTTAGAAGAACTTTGAACTTAACAAATCTTACATGCTCTAACTTGTTTTACATCAAATTAAATTGAAAAGCTCTCAAATTGCCTTGTGCTCAAATGTGTACATTCAAGATTCTAAAGGCAAAGGTGAAGTGGTGCTAGCAATTGTAATTATCCACCAAGAAGTGCTGGTAATATCCAACTCCATTCTTCATTTTAATTCTATTTTTCTACTAGCTCATTGTAAGGTTATCTTGTGACATAAAACCCTTTTGGTAAGGGTGAGCCATAGACTAGATTAATCAAGGTTGTGGCGTAAAACCCGTGTGTGGGTGAGCCTTGGATTAGATTGGTCTTTAGGTTGTCTTTAGATATAAAACCCTTGTGGAAGGGTGAACCTTGTTTGTATAATTACTAAAAGAGGTTGTGAGTATAAAACCATTGTGTGGTGAGCCTCTTATGTAATTGTTGAAATTGAGCATATAGTGGATTGGTTGAAATCCTTGAGTGGGAACTCAAGGTAGTGGATGTAGATCTTAGAGAGATCGAACCACTATAAATCGTGTGTTTATTTTCTTATAGCTTTACTTGTTTACATGCATGTGTTATTATTATTTGTTCATAGTTGTTGATTGATTGGTTGTGGTCTTATTGTTTGATGATCTTGTCTTAACTATAAAAACACATACAAACTTGAAGTTTGTGATTTTAAAGAAGTGCTTTTATTAAGGCAAAGGATTTGCAAATAAGAAAAAGATTTCGATAATTAGCCAAAGACCTAATTCACCCCCCTCTTAGGTCTTTCAATTGGTATCAGAGCAAGGTCTTCTTTTTAGGGTCTGACAACCTAGAAGTAAAGATCATATATGGCTAGTTTATCAAATTTGCCTTATATGAAAGGTTCCTCCACTAATAAACCTCCATTGTTTGATGGTTCTAATTATATTTTTTTGGAAGTCTAGGATTGAGATATACATTTGTTCTATTAACTATGAATTTGGAATATTATTGAGAAAGGTCCCTATGTGCCATTGAAATTGAAAGCCGATGGAGTTACAAGGGAACCAAAGCCTATGGAGGAGTATGATGAGAGCGATTCAAGAATGATGACATTAAACTACCAAGCAATGAACATTCTTTGTTGTGCATTGGTCATCAATGAATACAATAGAGTGATGGCAAATGTGTGCTTCATGGCAATGGAAGATGAGGTACAACCTACTCCATCTACCTCTACTTATTATGATAATGATATTGATGATCCTAGCGAATTACTTGTTGAGATGTATGGAGAATTAAAAAAGGCTTCGAAAAAGAATAAGGAAATGAAACTCAAAATTAATGAGTTATTGAATGAAAATTCAAAATTATTTTGTGAGAACAAAAAACTTCTTGAATCTATTGATTGTTTAAATATTGAAAAAGAAGTTTTAAATGTTTCTTTAAAAAACATGTCCCTTGAAAATAAGATTCTTTGTGAAAAGATTTTGTCTCTTGAAAGAATGCTTGTTGATAATGAGATTTTGAAAAATAAGGTTGATGAACTTACATCATGTATAGAAAAATTTACAAAAGGAAGGGACAATCATTATAAAATTCTTGGAGCTCAAAGATCTCCTCTTGTCAAAAAGGGTCTTGGCTATAATTATGTAAACAATATGCCTAAATATAACAACTTCTTTGTTAGAACTACTTCTACTTCCACGCATCATACTTGTTGTACTTATTGTGGAAAACATGGACATAAAGCTACCAAATGTTATGTTTAAAGAAAAGTAGAGAATGGTATAAAAACCATTTGGAGAGTTAAGGGAATTATTACTAACCCCCACGGACCCAAGAAAGTATGGGTACCAAAGGATACTTCCTCTCCTTTATTGCAGGTACACTTTAATTCAAACTCAAGCACCACTAATTGGTACATTGATGATGTTGGCTTAAAGAATAAAGGAAAACACCTCATTCATAAGCAAGGTGAAAGCAACCAATGAAGGATTTGTTTTTGAGACAAGAAGAAAGGAAGAATTCTTGGAGTAACTAATGTTGGTAAAGGTTTCTCTCTTCTTTTTAAACAAATGTTGCTTATTGCTGATTTGAACTATAACTTGCTTAGCATTAGCCAATTGTGTGACAATGAATAAGAAGTTAAATGCCAACATGCAAAGTTTCAGTTGAGAATTCTTTTTTGTTTGAAGATTTGCCAACCATGACTTGTCAATTGCTTCTATGAAGTTGATTAGGTAACATTGATAATGTGGAATTGATTCATTGTTGATATGTTCTTGAAGTTGACTATATGTCATGATAAGATGATTAAAATAGCTATGATTGAATATCTATGCATTTGGTTTGCCAAAACCATCTTCTTAAAACTCTACAAAAAGGTTTGGATGTAGACCATAAGTTCGTTAGCCCGAACTTGTATGACAAAATGATATTTTGTGATTTTGATCAATTAATCACAAAATGTTTCATTGTGTGCTTTATCTTGATAAGCTTGAATGTCTTGTTGCTTATGATAATGATTTTCTTGGCATAGAAGATTTGATCACGTGAATATGGATTTGTTGAACAAACTTTTCTATCAAGATTTAGTTAGAGGATTGCTAAAAATGTGTTTTGAGAAAATTGTCTTTGAGATACTTGTCCATATGGAAAACAAACAAAAGAATATTTCAAACCCATGAAAATGATTTTAGACCTCAAAACATCTTGAGCTTGTTCATATGGATTGATTTGGACTTATGAGAAACTCTAGTATTGATGACTTGAAGTATGCCTTACTAGTAGTTGATGATTTCTCAATATTCACTTTACCGTTATTCTTTGTTCAAAAAGATTAAGTGTTTCATAAGTGTGTAAAATTATTCAAAAAGATTCAAACCTCCCTTGAGTGCAAATTAATTTCCATTACAAGTGACAATGGGAGAATTTTACAACAAATTCTTTACAAAATTTGCTTTGAAAATTGAATTTCATATAATTGTTTCAACTGCAAAAACTCCACAATAAAATGGTGTGATTGAAAGAAAATTTTGAACTTTGCAGAAATTGGCTAGGTCTATGCTTTGTGAAAATTCTTCTTCAAAAATATTTTTGGGTCAAAGCCTTAAACACCACATGCTATGATAAATAGAATTCTTTTAAGATTATTTTGAAGAAAAACATCTTTTGAATTCTCTTTTATAAGATGTCTCAAATTGCATATTTTAAAATGTTTAGTTATAAATGTCTTATCTTAAATTCTTGTGATAAATTACTTAAATTTAATAGAAAACCGGATATTGGTATATCTCTTAGCTTTTCTTCTAACGAAAAGGCATATAGAGTTTATAATGAAAAGAACCTTATATGATGAGGAAACCATTCATGTTTGTTTTGATGAATCTTACATTTACTTGGAAAGAAGAGATGAAGATGATGTAGGTACATCAATGAATGACTATCAAACCCATCTTCAAGAACCAACTTTGGAGGATCATACCAATGAGGAAGAAATGATTGAACAAAATCAAGATGACCAACCTAGTGGTGACCAAGAGCTCCCAAAGAACTTAGGATATCCAAAAAGGCCACCCTAAGGAGCAAATCATTGGTGATATCTTCCAAAGAGTAAAAATAAGGCGGTACTTTATAAATAACTCTATTCTTTTATTGCATATGAGCCTAAAAGTATTGACGGTGCATTGTGTGATGATTTTTGGATTATTGCTATGCAAGAGGAAATAAATAAATTTGAAAGATACAAAATTTTGGATATTCCTAAATCTCATGATCATTCCATTATTGGAACTAAATGGTTTTTAGAAATAAACTTATTGAATCCGAAGAAGTTGTTAGAAACAAGGTTAGTCTTGTTGTCTAAGGATTCAATCAAGAAGAGGATATTGATTATGATAAAACCTTTGTTCCAAATGCTAGACTTGAGTCCATAAGAATGCTGTTGACTTGTACTTGCTTTAAGTTATTTCAAATGAATGTCAAAAGTGCTTTTCTAAATGGTTTTATTGAGGAAGTGGTTTATATGGAACAATCACCCGATTTTGCTCATGAAAAGTTTTCTAACCATATTTTCAAACTATCCTAAGTTTTGAATGGTTTAAAACCAGCTCCTAGAATTTAGTATTGAGTAGTTTCCTTCTTTCAAAAGGATTTTCAAGAGGAAAACTGAAACTACCCTCTTTATAAATTCCTCATGCAACAATGATCTATAACTTGTCCAAATATATGATACAACTTTTGGTGCTTCTAATACTTCACTTTGTGATGTGTTTTCCAAGTTGATGCAAAGTAAATTTGAAATGAGCATGATAGGAAAACTCAATTTCTTTCTTGGCCTACAAATCAAGCAAACCAAGGATGGCACTTTCATCATGTTAAGGTATAAGCACTTCCATAAGTTTATCAACTATGCTTGACAAGAATAAAAAGGTTTCACAGGAATAGTCAACTCTGTTCGACAGCAAGTACAGCCAATATTATATCTTCCATGTGATTGTGTGCTAGATTTTATCTTGTCCTAAAGAGTTTCATTTGATTTCTACTAAACACATTCTCTATTACCTTATTGATGCTCTAAGTGATTGTGGTCTATATTTCACATGTGTGGCTATGTTATGTGATAACACTAATGCAATAAATTTGATCATCATACTATTCAACAAACTAGGACAAAGCATATAGAGATCAAACTGCATCTCATTAGAGATCACTCTACTAAGGGTAATACTTGTTTAAAGTATGTTTGCATTGATGAACAAATTAATAATATCATTACTAAGTCATTGGCTGAAGATAGGTTTGACCAATCTTAGAAGAAGATTAGGGATTTCAAAATTCAATAACTAATGAGAGTATTCAAGTGTTGCAGCTTCAAGTGAGTACAAAGATGCCTAGCATGGGAAAAGGAAAAGGAAAAGCCAAAGAAAGAGAAGGAGGATCAGTGATCAATGAACCAAGGAAGGTTCATGTTTTGCAAAGCATGTCATGGCTAGATAGATTTGTCACAGTGGAGGCTGCTACTGAACTTGATGATTGGGTACAAAGGAACCATAAGATAAATCCAAGCCACAAGGTGGATGTCATCAAACTATTCGAAATGGATAATATACTCTCATTTTTAACTGATGTGAGCTGGACTAGTTCGCTTATGTTTGATGAATACTATTACCTTCCTTAGTTTATGAAGTTTATGCAAATATTAAGGAAGAAAGAGTTGAGCAAGTTGGTAATAATGCTATTCAGTGGTGTTCTTCAAGAATATCACAAGTTGATTTTTGAGATTGACAATGCATTGCTCAATAGAATTTGTGATGTTGAGGATGTTAAGTTATTAACAGGAATTTGTCGTATGGAAGGTTATTAACAGGAATTTTCAAGTATCTCCAAGAGCAATTGTCTTCCAGTGGTTTACCAACAAAGAGTGAAGAAGTCTACACCAACAACTCACTAAAGAGAATTCCTTGAATACTTATGATAATAATGTATGAAGGGCCAAAAGAGAAACTCCTCTAAGAGGTGATAGAAGATGTGCTAGTAGTGAAGAAGAAAATGAAGAAGAAGAAGAGGATGAAAAGGAAATCATTGCTCAAAAAGGAAAATTAAAATGAAGCATGAAGGAAAATAAGTTGTCAAGATGTTTCAAGAGATATTGAACAGCCATGCAAAGAAAAATGGAGAAGATGTACAAATTCTTCAAGTCCTTTGCTCCAATGATTCTCGGCAAATTTGATGATTTAGAAGCTAGAGTCAAGAATATGGAAGAAGACTTGAGAAAGATTTCCCAAGTTATTTTAAATAGTGCAAGTTCCTATAAAGCCAAAGAAGAAGACAAAAGATGAAAGAAAAGGCAGTGAAGCATCCCAAGAAGAAGAAGAGCAGAAGAATGAAGAACAAAGAGGTAAAGCTCAAGAGAACAAGCAAGAAGAATGAGGTGAAGGGAGTTTAACAAAATCAAATCACAAATCCATCACCAATTTCCTTCAGCCAAGGGAGAAGGAAAATGTGGTTCAAAGAAAGAAGATCCAAAGACCCTCTCGATTGGTAACTTTTCAAAGCACAACTACACGAGCAAGGAGTCAGCAAATGAAGGACCCTATTATATAGAGATCAAGGGAGACATGGCCATCATAACAAACAAATTTGGAAGTGAAGACCATGAAGCGCATCCAAAGACTAAGCCTTTCTATCCATAAACTCTATTTTGTTGTTTATTTTAGATTATGACTTAATGCACATGTTATGCTTTAATATTGAAATTTACTTGTGCCTTTGTATTCATTATAATATTTTGAAGCTCAATATGTGAAATCTTTGTGATAAGAGCTTCTTTTGTTTCACTTTTGTTGTCCAAGTATTCTCACCCCAAGTTTAATTGCTGCTAAAAAAGGGGGAGAAGAATTTGATTTATCATTGTTGAAATGCTACATAATGATTATTGCTGTTAGGATGATAATTATTTGACTAGACATTTACTATTTATGAAAGTTGGTCAATATATTGCTTAATTGCTAAATGAGAGTTGATCAACATACTGCTTATATGTGATGCATGTTGTCTCATTTTCATTAAATCCATCTTTGATTGATGACAGCTGCTTGAATGGAAAATGTAAAGGGAAGAGAGACAGAAACATATAGAAGAGTGAGAGTTTCGGGAGCATGAAACTCACAAATAGTATAGTTAGGGAAAATTGAAGAAGACGATCGGCTAAAGTGGTTTGTTTAACTGAAAACATATTTCGTAAATGAGTTGCTGGTTGTGTTAGTGGAATGTATTGTGATTTGTATTTGGAGAAAAATGCTAAGGATGGATGAGTATGCATTAGTGTAATATGTTTCACTAAGGATGCATTAGGCATTGTGAAGCTGAATTTCAGCATACATATTGAAGATAACATTTTTCTATAATGCATTATTGTGTTAGAGAAAAGTTCATAAGGTTCAAACGTGAAAAATAGTCTTGCAAGGAATGAAAACACGTTTAAAGAATGCATGGTTTGCTATAGGTTCAACAATTTGGTAGTTGTGCTCTATTTGACTGTATTAGGACAATATATTGTTGTATGAACGTTTTCACGGAATGCGTTCAAATGTTTAGAGTCAATAGAGTAATGTGATATTATTGATCGAAATTGTGCTGTTTAAAGGTTGGCTTTTGACTTAGCATTGGGTTAAGTAAGAACAGAATTTTGTGATACATTGTTGCAAAAGGACTTTGTGTTTTGTGATAAGGTTGTTCATATGGTATGATTTTCATAACTATTTGGTTTTTCTTCTTCTTGATAACTGGTTCGAATCTTTATTTGTTTTTTTATAATTTTGGTATTATTTTTCAAATTTTATGTTAAATTGCATAAATTTTTGTAGGAAACGGGAAGAAGCTTTCCCTATTTTTGAAAACGATAAGTGTTTTATGCTCAGTGGATGTCGTCTGAGAATGAGGTGAGATTTTTGTAATAAATTTAAGTTTCCATGCCAAGTGGTTTCGTTCAGGGTTTTATTTTTGGTAAGGCATCTGGCATTTTTTTCTTCTTGCATTATGTTGTTTGTCATGAATTAGTTGATTATGATAGTTTTTTGGATATTTAATTAATTGTAGAATTCATGTTTGTTATTAGTGTAGTACAATGGGTAGAAACTTTGGTTAATTTTGATAGTGAATGTTTGGTTTTGTTGTTGATGATAACTACTATAACTTTTGTTTGTATCGTGTAATTTTGCTATTATTTTTGAAATTGCATATTAAATAGTTAAAGTTTAGCTATTATAAGTTTGGATTGTTGGTGAAGAAAATTATTAGTGCTTATGGTTTTTGGTATTTATTGAGGCAAGTGGTAGATACTGTAATATATCACCATAAAATGATATCTTTTGTCACCCAACGCATTCCAAAAAAGCATCAGATTAACAAACGATACTATGTCTGCAAATTATTCTAAGTATAAAGATATTAATCAAAAGTCGCAAAAGGTAAGTTTTTTCTGCTATTATTTTTAGTTTGGCAGACAAAACTATTGAGTCAGAACAACAATAAGCAAAAATGGTGGTTCCAGTTAGTCATACTTTGCCTTCTTAGATAGGAGTATGTAGCTTGAGGTAGTGCTGGTAGCTATCTCCTCATATTGTGACTTGTCCAAGTCAATAAATAGACATTTTTTTGCTGATTCTTACTTTTTTACATTTGCCATATTTATTGATTGATTAGAGTTGAATTTAAGAAACATTGAACTGTAAAACACATCATTTTGTTTGACTGTTACCTTGAATAGAACTAGTATTGTCTTCTTTTTTTCCTTCAAGTAACATTGGTACAACAATAGGTAGTGTATTTGCTTCAAAAAAGCACTGCAAAATGTACCTCTGTTTGTTAAAACTAGGTTGTACTCTTGCTGGTTTGATTTGTGAAATGAATTCATTCCCTTGTAGATTTGATAATGTTGGTTCAACTAGTAGAGGAACTTCCTGTATAATTGAGATTTATGTTACATTAAATAAATAGTTATAGGATCTAGTATTTTACATGATTTAATAGATGTATTGTTGATACCCGGTGAGACAGTTTCATTGACTATTTTCCAGTCAAGAGAATGAGTTTTTTAGTAACATTTCCAAATGCAGTTGTTGTGATAGTTTCATATTCATTAGAGATATCTATTTTTGTAGTACACTTGTTGTTTATTTATTTATTTTTGAATATGTTAGTATGTGAATTGTATATTTTAATGTAATTTGTCAAGATGTTTGATTGAATTTCATACCTTGGTTCTGCATACATATTTTCACCACAGTAAATGCATAGAAATTTATGTCTTGGTTCTGCTAATATAACACGGAAGCAGTTTTTGTAACTCATGTAAAAGAAGTTTTGTTGCTGATTTGTTATTACTGTTGAACCTTTCAACCCTACATTTTGAAATTTAATAAAAAATAAAAAATAAAATTGTGAATTGTGTTTGTGGATGTTTGTTGTTTCGTTTTGCATTGCCTTTATACTAAATTTTTATTACAATATCTAACAATTTGCATACAAACACTAGGCAAGTGCACCAATCGTTATGAGTAGTATAATGGCAGGTAAATTCAAATGTCGAATCCATGGGGGTGGTTAAATATCATTACTCACTTTCTACTCTATTGTTTAGCCTAACAAATTTGGAATAACTACTAGGAAAAGAAATACAACTTAACTAATTAAACCAACTTAACCAATCTTGCTTGCAAGAGAGAATTCAATAGAGAAAACAATACTTGGATGGAAAATTCTCTAGAATTACCTATGTGATAGAAAGTCCCTTGGTTGATTAATTGCACTTCTTATATTTGATGAAATTCCTTAATTAGAACTCACTCTATCTATGGATGAAAGTTCTCTATTCTTAAATTAATTAGTTGAAATCTCTTTCTAACCAATTCAATCCAATAATGCATTAAGATTTGTGAATTTCCAATTAGATTTCTCTAATTACCAATAAGATGTTGAGGTTTCTATCTCTAGTCACCTAAATCATCCCCATTGTTTGTGTATGGTCTATTTCACCCTTCCTTTCTCAATTCCGAGTGAAAAAATCCAGATTTTGAATCAATCATCCACCCAATCAAATTAACCAATCAAACCCACAAACAATCCACAAGAAATTCAAACTCAATCAACCAAGGAAACAATTCATTCACATAGATAAAACTAGGGTTTGTAGCCATCCAAGTATTCAAGAATTTAGTTCATCAATATATTACAATTCATAGAACATAAAGCAATAAAGAAAGAAAAAAAATTGCTTATTTTCATGGTTGAAATCTCCTCTTCTTTAAGGCTGAAATTCGTCACAGTTGTGTTGAGAAAATTGCAGCTTTTGTCTTGAATATTCAAGGTGGATATCGTCCTTTTTCAAGAATTCAATCTTCTCTCTTGATTTCTCTTGCAAAGATGAAGATTTGGGATGGGATTTGAGTGAGCTTTTGTTTGTTTTTGCAGCCTCCTTCCCACTCCCAGCCATCTGCCTATTTTTTCCCTAAAAGGGTATTTATATCCAGCCCAAAAAAGAGGGAAAAGCAGCAGAAAAACATACTCAGATCGAAACAAATGGCGCCGCTTGGTCTGGACTAAACGGCACCGCTTGCTGCCAATTTTGGTGAAGTGTTCTGCTGCACGACTGTGACAGTAGTTTTGAATTCTAGGTGCATTCAGAAAATGAAATCTGCTGATCTAGGTCTAAATCTCTCATTAAAGTTGTATATGTTGATCTTAAATTTTAACAGAACTTTGAATCACCTTAATGGGACATCTAGAACATAAAATATTATCGTTCTATCAAAATGTGTCAAAATTGTAACACAATGCAAGGCATCCAAATGAACTCAGATTGACATAAATTTTACCATTCTGGAAAACTTTGGAATGTCCTATATAAATGTCTAGAAGATCATGTTTGCATTTGAAATCTCTATAGAGGCTAAAAGCTTATTTACAAATTTTCTACCAGGCTATTTTGCTCTGCATTTCTCTGTTTTTCTTCATTGTGTAAAATCTTCTTGTTTACTTTATTCAATTCCAAATCTTCTATAAACTCACCTAGAGAAAATAAGAGATAAAAAGAGTGTAAATGCTGATCGAAACACCAAAATTTAATAGAAATTTAAGCTCAAAAATGATCATTATATGAAGCACAAATATGGAATATCAAACTCCCCCACACTTAGACATTGCTTGTTGCCAAGCAATACTACAAAACAACTAAGAAATTTGAAAAATAATCCAAAAGCAATAAAAAAATGTTTTGAAGCATTACAAAGGAGTGCAAAACAGACAAAGTATTACTTCTTGAGAAATCTTGAGCAATCTACACAATCAATCTAAAAGTCATCCCAAATACCCATCACAAAGACTATACAATCACCCCTTTTGTTCATAATGCAAGGAAAGAATCTGTGTGTGTGTGTTTCCAGCTAATGTAATTGCTCAACAATTATAACAGTGAATCTCATATTATTGGCCAAGGAATTCTCATCAAGAACGTAAAATACCCCATAAGCCCGGCATTCACAAACCTCTCCACTACTACGGTAACCAAAATTTGACCTCGATTAGGTAGGACTTTCATGCTTGTAACTTTAGGCTCAGGGAAAGTTTAAGGTGCCAAACGAGAGGTAAGGAATTCAAAGTCAAATAAATGAGAGCTAAAGAGAAAGGAATGAGACATAAAACAAAAGTAATACCCTTATTAACCACAAGAAATATCACCATTCCCATACATTCGACCACAAACTCCCATTCTCTACAAACTCCTCTCACTTTGGATTAAACCATTTGCACACGTCATATTTCAACCCACAACTTTTCCATCATCACCCATCTTTGTCAACTCATAAATTTAACCTCAATCATGATAAAATTTACAATAATAATAATGAAAATATCTACATTAGAAGGCATCAAGAAATGTAAGAAGCCTTCTCAATAAAAGACAAATATATAAATGTATTTTTCTTTTCTTTTTTTTTTTTGATTGAGGTATAATTCAATTCCCGCTCATATAAGGTCATCTACCCCTCTCTTCTTCTTTTTTTCTCTTTTTTTCATAAAGTCATTTTTCCTATCATCTTCCATTCCACCCTTTGTTTCAATTTCCACAATACTCTTCTCCGACTTAAGGATAAAAATGTATTTAGCTCTCTTAAAGAAGGGTTAAGTATAAAGAGTGGAGTTTAAAATTTGAAAGAAGGAAAAATCAAGAATATAGATTGAAAAATTTTTGCACAAAGGCTTCAAGAAAGGGTACTATGGATAAAATAAAGAGATGATGGCTAGAAAGGCTCAATCGGGACAAAGAAGGTCTATTACCATCATTTCAAGATCAAACCAAGGTTACTTTCTCATTTCGCCTCAAGGCAAGTGAATGTGGGTTCTAGGGTAAAAGTTATGTTGAATTCTAAGGCCAATAACACAAGATTCAATTCCATAATATTCACAACAAAAGTAAAGTGGAAATGTACATAAAAGATGAATTCCATACAAGTAAGGAATACAAATGGGTGCTTACTTAATCTAAGTTTAAGGTACTAGTTATGACCTTTAGAACGCTTGTATAATTACTCTTTGAGAAAAAATTAAACATGCTAGTTTTAAAATACCTTGAAGATTCTAAAAATAAAAACTAAAAAATTCAACATAAATAATGAAAATAGTTTATACTACTAAAGCCAACTCCCCCATACTTAAAACAACATTGTCCGCAATGTTGGGAAAGAAACTCAACACCAAACAACTAAACACAAAAATGGTGAAAAACATGCCTTGCAAAAAGAAATGAAAGCAAACTAGAAATAATGACAAAAGGAAAACAGAAGCATAAAAAACATAGCAATAAAGGAGATAAATAAAAAGACAAAAATAGAAAAGAAAGAACTCCCCTTCGTTCATATACCGTCGGTTCCTCCACTCGAGCCGGGGCCAGCTGTTGGAAAAAGTTCTCCAAAGCCTGGTAAGATACGCTTCTTGTCGTTGCATTGTGTGCATAAGTTGCTCTTGATTCTGAAGAAGTGTTGCTTGAGAATCAACAGGGCCGGCACATTGTTGGCCCAAAAGTTGTTATTGCTCAAGGATTTGTTGATGGGCTATATGGAGTTCCTCAAGCTGTTCTTGGCAAGCGTGATCTACCATAGAAAGGCGGCCCAATTGAATCTGAATTTCAGCGAAGGTAGTGCGCATTTTGGCTTAGAAATCTGCGTTGGAGGATGAAGCGATGTTAGGATGAGGTCGACGTACACTTTCTAGGTCCACATGCATGCCAGCCGTAGAGTAGCAGCTTTACTGAATTTCAGCATCAACTTTTGTGATCCATTCATTCCACGCATCGTCATATCTGTAGTCGCAGTTTTGTAGCATTTTCATGGTAAGCACTTCAAAAGCTGTTGTGGAAAGGGCAACATTGCCACTAAAATCTACGTTAAAGCGTCGGAGAATCTGTGTGATAAGAAGAGGAAAAACAAATGCTTTCGTGGTAAAACCGGAAGCGACCACCTCATTCATTTGGGTTAGTAGAAGAGAAGCCAATGGAATGGGTGGTTGATTAAGCAGTTTATGGGTAATATAAATATCTGAGCATCGCATCTCAGTCAACCCACTCGCCTTAGGTATAACATTAAAAGCAAGCAAATAAACTACTAAACGAAGCCTATGGGAAAGGGTATTGGTGTTAAAACCGTAACTTGAACCCATTCTGCAATGTGTTATATGTATTGCTCACCAAGCTGTGGTAAAACTCCACTCCCAGTCAGAAAGTACCTCTTTTTTTATTGTCTATATTTACCCAATTCCCTTCATCAGGGATGTGAAGAAGTTCAGCAAGAAGGGTGCGAGTAACGACAATTGGTTGACTCTTAACCTGAGTATGAAGAACCTTGCCAAATTTGTCAAATTTATCTCTAATATTAGCATAAAATTCTTTGACAAGGGTAGGGTAGTAAGTACCGGAAAGGTTAAGGATAGGCCCTCATCCTATGGCTTAAAATAAACTAGAAATGTTAAATATCGTATCCACCTCAGCGGAAACGGTACGCTCAATGATCATGGAGTTTTGTTGACGTGAAGCGTACCATTCCCGATGTTGATCATTGGTGAAATGAGTAGGATGGAGGTATCAAATATGGGATGGAGGTACTTGGGGTGATGGTGAGGAAGGGCCAGCTCCCGAAGAGAAAGCCACATCCATTGTGTGTTTAGGCTTTTTGGACGGGGCTGTGGTTTTTCTAGGCATGCTTTCTTTTCCAAATTCAACAATTAGGAAAAGCTAGTCTACCAACGGGAAAATACAAATGCCACCAATAATGTTACAAGTAAGACGCCTAAAAATAAAAATTGCAAATTGGCTAAACAAGAAAAACAATTATTATTAAAGTTTAAAACAAAAGCTAATTAACTCTTATTGCTGCTACGTAACAAAATTAAATAAACTAACTACTAAATTAGAGAAAGAAGTCTATAGTAAGCTAACAGAATGTAAAGAAGCTAAAACAAATCACAAATTTAACAAGTAAATTTCATTATGACATTTCATCAAACACATGGTAGGCATAGGAAAAAAACAAAAGAAAACACAAAAAAATAGAGAACAATTCTAGCCAACAACAAGCAAATTATCAATACAAACACAATGTATGTTATTAAGAATAAAACATTTAACCCTACAATAAGAGAAACACAAGATTTCAAGATAAAACGTTAGAGAAACCTAGTTGAGTTCTTGAAAGTTCTTCCAATTTGAAGCTCCAAAGTTGACCCAAGAAGAAAAAGATGGCGTTGAATCAAAGAAAAGAAAAAGAGAAAAATAAATTATGGGGTTGGGAAGTAGAGAACCTAGAGAGGAAAAAAAAACAGAGGAAGGAAGAAAGAGAGAGAGAAAAGGAAGAATGGGAAAGAAAAAGATTGCAGCTCTCTCGTTTTTAACTGTGTTTTTGTTTGTTTTTTTTTTTTTTTACAAAGTGAAACGGAGCCGGTTGGTCCACACCAAGCGTCGCCGTTTCAATCCAGTCTACATAAATGCAGATGCCTCTTTTTTTTTGGCTCAATGAATTCACTCCAGTCTGCGGAACTGCAAATGCCTCAAACAGTAAAATGACACCACTTGATCCACACCAAGCGGCTTCGTTTCACTCCAATCTGCAGACTGGGTTAAAATGGTACAGTGAAGCGGCGTCGTTTTGGTTTTTTTTTCTAAACACTCAATTTCAAATTCAACAACAAAATAAACCAAAAAATAATAAAATAAAATAATTATGTACAAACATAAAAAATCACTCCAAACAAAAAATTATAAAACTCTTCACAATTCAAGGTAATTAAAATTTTCAAACTCAAAACCACATTAAACAAAATTATGTACAAATAAAATAAATAAATAAATATATATATATATATATATATATATATATATATATATATATATATATATATATATATATATATATATATATATAGGGAAAAGTCACTTATCTTCTGGGGTCATGGAGGGTTAAAGAGACTTTTTCAAGTTCTTTAGGATCTCCTCCATGATAGTGTTTGAGACGGTGGCCGTTAACCTTGAAAATTCCCTTATCCGGATGTGCAACTTCTACCACACCATAATGGTAAACTTTATGTACTACAAACGGTCCGGACCATCGTGATTTGAGCTTTCTGGGAAAGAGTCTCAACTGAGAGTTGAACAATAATACTTGATCCCCTTCCTTAAATTCCCGATTCGCTAATATGCGCTTGTCATGCCATTGCTTCAATTTTTCCTTGTAGATTCATGAGTTCTCGTAGGCATCTCTCCTCCATTCATTGAGTTCATTAATTTGGAACATTCTATTTTTTCCTGCAAGATCAAGATCAAAATTAATAAACTTAATAGCCTAATATGCTTTATGTTCAACCTCAACTGGTAAATGACAAAACTTCCCATAGACTAATCTATATGGAGTAAACCCGATGGGGGTCTTGTATGCAGTCCTATATGCCCACAAAGCATCATCAAGCTTGACACTCCAATCCTTCCTAGTATGTTCAACAATAATTTCTAAATTTTTTTGATTTCTTTATTGACAACTTCTGCTTGACCACTAGTTTGAGGATGATAGGGGGTTTCCATTTTGTGAGTAACACCTAATCGAAGCAAGACCTTCTCAAGTTGCTGGTTACAAAAATGTGTTCCCCTATCACTAATCATAGATCTAGGGATGCCAAGGCGAGTAAACAATTTTTTCAAGAGTTTAACAACTACTCTGGCATAATTTGTTGGCAAAGCTTGGGCTTCCACCCATCTAGAGACATAATCAACTGCGACCAAGATGTATGCATTACCAAAAGAGTTTGGAAAAGGACCCATGAAATCAATACCCCAACAATCAAAGACTTCACATACTTGAAATGTAGAGAGGGCATTTCATGCCTTTTTGAAATATTACCTATCCGTTCGCAATTGTCACAATTTTCCACATACCTTTGGGCATCATTAAACAAAGTCGGCCAATAGAATCCCGACTCTAGTACCTTTGTCCAAGCACTGCCCCTACTGCAAAGTCACTTGCATCGCACATTAGTTCAAAGGGAATGGACCAATCGGGGGCAACCAATATGGGAGAATCAATCAGTTTTTGCTTTAACACATTGAAAGCAATCAAGCATGTATCATCAAACACAAAAGGAGCATCTTTTTCAAGCAAATGCGTAAGAGGTTTAGCAATTTTTGAAAAAATCCTTTATAAACCTTCTATAGAACCCTGCATGACCAAGAAAACTCCTAATTGCTTTTACCGAAATAGGTGGTGGCAATTTCTCTATGGTTTCTACCTTGTCCCTATCAACCTCTATGCCCATTCTAGAGATCTTATGCCCTAATACAATGCCCTCTTTAACCATAAAATGACATTTCTCCCAATTCAAAACCAAGTTAGTTTCTTCACATCTTTCCAAAACTTTTTCAAGATTTTTCAAAAAAAAACTCAAAAGAATCACCAAAGACAGAGAAATGATCCATAAAGACTTCCATAACATCCTCTACTAGACCTTCAAAAATAGCTAACATGCACCTTTGAAGAGTTGCAGGAGAGTTATATAGTCCAAAAGGCATGCGACGGTAAGCAAAAGTACCATAAGAGCAAGTAAATGTAGTCTTCTCTTGATCTTCCGGGGCTATTGAAATTTGAAAATATCCCAAAAAGCATCAAGAAAACAATAGTACCTATGACTGGCAAGTCTCTCAAGCATTTGGTCAATGAAAAGTAGTGGGAAGTGATCCTTCCGAGTGGCATCATTAAGCTTCCGATAATCTATGCATACCTTCTATCCCGTCATGGTCCTCATAGGAATCAATTCATTTTTCTCATTAGGCACCACAGTCATCCTTCCTTTCTTGGGAACTACTTGGACGGGACTTACCCACAGACAATCCAAGATGGGATATATAAGACCGGCATCAAGAAGCTTGATTGCCTTTGACCACTTTTTTCATGTTTGGGTTTAGCCTTCTTTGTGGTTGCACCACTGGTTTGAAGTCTTATTCCATCAATATTTTGTGGGTGCAAAATGAAGGACTAATACCGTTGATGTCAGAGATCTTCCACGCCATTGCCTTCGCATGCTTCTTTAACAACTTTATGAGCTCTTCCTTCTGCTCCTCTTGCAAATCGGTTGCAATGATCAGTGGAAGCGTAGAATTATCCGCAAGGAAAACATACTCCAAATGATCTGGCAACCTTTTCAACTCCAGCTCTGGGGGGTCCTCAATGGAAGACTTCATTCCACTCCATTTTCCCTCTCAATTTTCTCAAACTCCACCCCTTCTGTTGTGACTGGAGATGACTCCAAATGTGCTATGATTTCACCATTTTCATGACACCCCTTCTTTGCTTCTTTATCTTGAAATAAGGATATCTCCAAAGGATCATCATTTAATAATCCCTGCACATGGTTGGAGACAAGGTCATCAATAACATCTATCCTAAAACAAGAATCATCATGATCAAGAGAATATTTTATAGCCTCAGGGACCTTAAAAATAACTTCATCTTCCCCTACCATAAGGGTCAACTTCCATTCACATACATCTATATTGGCCCTAGCGGTAGCTAGAAAAGGTCTCCCTAAAATTAAAGGCACATCCACATCCTTGCTCATGTCAAGTATCACCAAATCAACAGGAAATATGAATTTATCAACTTTCACAAGTACATCCTCACTAATTCCTCTAGTATACTTCACCGATCTATCGGCCAATTGAATGCTCATCCTAGTTGGTTAGGTTTACCCAATCCCAACTTTTTAAACATTTCATATGGCAACAAATTAATGCTAGCTTTTAAATCTACTAATGCTTTACCAATTGACAAACTACCAATAGTACAAGGGATAGTGAAACTTCCAGAATCCTTTAGCTTTTGGGGTAGCTTGTTCTTGTTTTGAAGAATGGCTGAACACTCCTCATTCAATGTCACCATTGAGAACTCCTCCAGCTTTCTTTTCTTGGAAAGGGTCTCCTTTAAGAATTTAGCATACATTGGCATCTGCGAAGGAGCTTCAACAAATGGTAAGTTGATATGCAATTGCTTAAAAATTTCAAGAAACTTACCAAATTGTTCATCTTTTTTCTCTTGTTGATGTCAGCAGGATATGGGATTTTTTGCTTGTATTATGGAATTACTTTTTTCTTTTGTGCTTATTTCCTCTCAATCCTTTCTTCATCATCAACATACATTGATTTATCTATCTTCTTTTCTTCCTTTTCTTGCACTTTCTGCTTTGGAATCTCCAATACCCTAGGATTCGGCTCGGTATTGCTTGGGAGGGTTCCAGCTTGCCTTTTCGAAACAAGCTTCGCCAATTGGCCTATTTGATTTTCCAAATTGTGAATGGAAGCCTGTTGGTTCCTCAAGAATGCTTCTTGATTGTGGAACCAATTTTTAGTAGTCTCAATGAACTTTGTCATTAATTCTTCAAGGCTAGGCTTCACCGGTTGTTGAAGAGGTGGAGGGGTTGATGTTGATAAGGAAGAGATGTTTGGGGTCGAGAGTTTGATACAACTTGGAAGCCGGGAGGATGAAATGGTCTTTGTTGCCTTTGATTGCTCCATGAGAAGTTTGGATGATTTCGCCACCTCAGATTATAAGTATTACTACAAGGATTGTTGGGTTGCCTTCCTCCTCTAAGGAAATCCACATGCTCCATTGATGATGCGTTAGAAGTTTTCATGGTTTGGCACTCATGATTTGGATGACCACCTCCGCAAAAAGCACAAGCCATCATCACTTGGGAGGTTTGAGGTGACAAACTCAAGCTCTTAATCTTCTTGTTTAGTGCATCGAATTTAGCCTCCAAAGTCGTCATCATGTCTACATTGTGTATTCCACTAGGCTTGACTTTCGGTCTTGAATTTCCCCATTGGTAGTTGTTCATGGAAATGTTTTCAATGAGGTCTTGTAACTCTTCCGGTGCCTTCAAATTTGTAGTTCCTCCCGAAGAAGCATCAATGAGTTACTTGGAAAAAAAATTTAACCCACTATGAAATGTTTGCATTTGCAGCCCCAAATCAAGACCATGATATGGACATTTCCTCAAGAGCTCCTTCTATCTCTCCCAAGAATCATATAAGATCTCACTCTCCATTTGTTGAAATGAGAAGATGTCATTCCTTAGTTTGGCTGTCCTTGCCTGAGGGAAGTATTTAGATAGGAACTTCTTGGCAAGATCGTTCCATGTAGTAATAGAGCCTGGTGGAAGTGACTTCAACCATGACTTGGCTCGATCCATCAATGAAAATGGAAATAGCCGAATGCGGATGGCATCTTCGGAAGCCCCATTAATCTTGAAAGTATCACATATTTCCAAGAAGTTGGCAATATGAGCATTCGGGTCATCCAGTAAACCATCAAATTGTACGATTGTTGAACCATTTGGATGATATTAGGTTTGATTTCAAAATTGTTGGCTTCAACTCTTGGTCGAGCAATGCTTGACTCCATTCCTAACAAAGAAAGTCGTGCATAATCTCCCATTGTCCTTGGCCTTGCATTCAAATTGTGTGCTATATTGTTCACTCGTTGAATACTTTCACCTTCAATATTAACTCTCTCAAGTACTACTTCAAGATTGATACCCTTTGGATCCCAATGAAAAATTTGTTCAACTTGGGAATTAAGTTGAGCCAATTCTTCCAAATCACTTGAGATCATAAACCAAACCAAATTCATACCTTCACCACAAATAAAACTAAACGTTTAACGCAAGAAATTTTTGTTTTTTTCTTCACTAAAACAGAACAAAAATAGAAAAACAACTTAAACAATACAAAAACAGAGGAACACAAACTAAGTATTCTAATTCACCAATAACTTAACAAAATAACAAACAAAGCAATATATGCTAACACTAGTGACAAGTATTATAACAGTAAATAAGTAAAATGACTAAATCAACAAAGTTCAAGAGATCCTAATATTAACCAATTATCCCCGGCAGCGGCGCAAAAAACTTGTTGTGCTGTTTTGCGTTGCCTTTATACTAAATTTTTATTACAATCTCTAACAATTTTCACACAAATACTAGGCAAGTGCACCAATCGTAATGAGTAGTACAATGGCAAGTAAATTAAAATGTCATATCCACGGGGATGGTTAAATATCATTACTCACTTTCTACTCTATTGTTTAGCTTAACAAATTTGTTTGTGAAAATGATTGGAATAACTACTAGAAAAAGAAATCTAACCTAACTAATTAAACCAACTTAACCAATCTTGCTTGCAAGAGAGAATTCAATAGAGAAAACAATACTTGGATGGAAAATCCCCCTAGAATTACCTATGTGATAGAAAGTCCCTTGGTTGATGAATTGCCCTTCTTATGTTTGATGAAATTCATTAATTAGAACTCACTCTATCTCTAGATGAAAGTTATATATTCTTAAATTAATTAGTTGAAATCTCTCTCTAACCAATTCAATCCAAGAATGCATTAAGATTTGTGAATTTCCAATTAGATTTCTCTAATTACCAAGAAGATGTTGATGTTTCTATTCGAGTCACTTAAATCATCCCCATTGTTTGTGTATGGTCTATTTAACCCTTCCTTTCTCAATTCCAAGTGAAAAAATCCAGATTTTGAATCAATCATCCACCCAATCAATTCAACCAATCAAACCCACAAACACTCCACAAGAAATTCTAGATTTTGAATCAATCATCCACCCAATCAATTCAACCAATCAAACCCACAAACAATCCACAAAAATTCAAACTCAATCAACCAAGGAAACAATTCATTCACATAGATAAAAACTAGGGTTCATAACCATCCAAGTATTCAAGAATTTAGTTCTTCAACATATTACAATTCATAGAACATAAAGCGATAAAGAAAGAGAAAGAATTGCTCATTTTCATGGTTGAAATCTCCTCTTTTTTAAGGCTGAAATTCGTCACTATTGTGTTGAGAAAATTGCAGCTTTTGTCTTGAGTCTTCAAGGTGGATGTCCTCCTTCTTCAAGAATTCAATCTTCTCTCTTGATTTCTCTTGCAAAGATGAAAATTTGGGATGGGATTTGAGTTTTTGTGTGTTTTTGCAGCCTCCTTCCCACTCCCAGCCGTCTGCCTATTTTTGCCCTAAAAGGGTATTTATATCCAGCCCAAAAAAGAGGGAAAAGCAGCATAAAAATTTTGCCATTATGAAAACTTCATAATGTCCCATATAAATGTATAGAAGATCACTTTTGCATTTGAAATATCTATAGAGGCTAAAATTCTATTTGAAATTTTCTACCAAGCTATTTTGCTCTGCATTTATCTATTTTTCTTCATTGTGTAAAATCTCCTTGTTTGCTTCATTCAATTCTAAATCTTCAATAAACTCACCCAAAGCAAATAAGAGATAAATGGAGTGTCAATGGCGATTGAAACACCAAAGTTTAATAGAAATTTAAGCTCAAAATTGATCATTATATGAAGCACACATATGGAATATCAATGTTCTTTTCTTGTATGAATTAAGTTGACCTTATTTGTTGATTCAATTTATGTTATAAGTGTAATATTCTGTCCTTGGTGAAATAGAAGTGTCGGATCAAAGTTCTTGTATGCTTCTTCAATAGTTTTCTTAGTCAGAATATGTTGGTTTCTCATGGACCTGTTTATTTTTTAATGTATAAGGATTGTTTTCTATGTTTTTCCTACACTGAGATGAGAAATTGTGACGATAGATGTTTATAGAGAGAAGTTTACTAGTTTTTTAGTTCTCATGCTTGAGCCATTGGAGGGTCAATGTTGATGGTACTTGCATATAGTGTTTTGAGATTTAAACTTGTAATTTGTAAATTGGTTAGTAATGTATCAATTGTAATGTGAGACGATGTGGGGTAGATTTAATGTTTTACACACCATTAAAGGTTCCTACACCAATTCTTTTGCAGTGTATGAAAGGTAGTGTTCCCTGCATTCATTCAAAACATTTCCCTTCTTTTGACCAAACTCATTGCACAATGTCCTCTTGATAGGAATTAACCTGTAATTAAAATGGTTAGAAGTTGTTTTATACTATAGTTAGGTATAGTTTAGTTTTGATATGCAATTGGAAATGGAAAACCTATACTCTTCATTTATCAGTAGGATGTTTTTACAAACTGAAGTTGTATGATGTCATTCTTTGATTAGATATACATTCAGGATGACGTCAAGAACATCTGGAATCATGAAATATAGAATTGAAAATGATTAGATCGTTTTATTTTGACTATGGGTTATAATAAAGAGTGAACTGGAATGGTTAGTTTTACCAATTGATTCCTGACAATGTGCATATTGTGAAAAGTCATTGTATAGTACGTATTCAAATTTCAATGATAGTTCTTCCAAAAATGATCCATCGAATTGTGATACCATTAATGATGAATTAATGCTTCAAAAATTCAACTATTGCATTAACACATAGTACGTTTTTTAGGAAACAAAATTTTAATGGTAGAGGTCAACACTTTTGTCAAATAGTACGTCAATAACTCTGGTTCCCCAAAATAAACAAAAAACGGTGTGATTGTGTTATTTGTGTTTTTCCCCCTGAAATTACATATATTGACTCATCTTTTCATCAATGGGAATCATTCTTTGGTAGACCTTTCCTGGTCTTGTTATTGAATTTTGAACTTGCATATTCTTTTACAATCTTACTTTTACTGTCCATTTTGTCATGCTCAGCAGGATAGCTTTCACTGGTATTATTGTCTTCATAGCATATTCAAAGGAAATATTAGTATAGATATTTCAGAGATGTTAATATTTGTTTGAAAATTGCTACAACTATTACATTTGATATTTCTATATGTGTTGCAATAAATGATAGCATGTTATGAGTGCATACTGTTATATAATGCAAGTATGGTATGTTTTTTAGCTTACCATTGGTATTGTAAGTCTATTGTGAAAGCTTAAAAACTTATAGATAGAAAATATTTCTTGTGAGAGTTCGAAGACATGTTTCTTCAAAAGTTGGTAGAATAATTACTATTTTGACATTCATAGAATTCTTTGCTCTTAAGAGTGCAACATAAAATTGTCCATGTGAAAAGATTGGTTCACATAAATATATCCCAATTGCATCCAGTGTTCATCCTTGAGCTTTAGTTATTGTCATTACAAAAAATAATCGTACTGGAAATTGTGTTCTTCTGAAAGGAATACCATGTTTATCAATAGTTGATGATTCCAATGAAATTGGATGTAGAATGATTGGTTTCTCATAGTGTTCTCCTACAAAAATTTCATCATGGATGACATACTTTCTTAGTTCCTTGCATATCAAGGATTGATGTTCCTCAAAAGTATAGCTGGACAATTTTTCTTATCTTTAATTTGTGAGGTGGTAAATGAGTAGGTTGTAGATTGTTTAGAAAATCTTCATACTCCGTCTGATCTTTTGTATTTGTTGTTTTGTCTGTACTTGTGTATAAAACTGATTCTCCCAAAAAAATTTCAATCATCTTATCATTTCTGTCATGCACACAGTTATAAAGCTCTACTGGTTTGGATTCAAAGAAGGTCAAATCTAGAAAGACAAAATTCACCAATTATAGTACTGAAGTTTACTTGGTAATGAATGGTATGATCATTTCTGTAGGTAATTGGACATTATTTTTAGAATTAACAGGTTCAGTGCCATTACCGATCCACAAAAGATATCTAGTAAATGTAAGGTCTTCAATAGGTCTCATATTTTCCATCAATTTGAGTTTGTGTAACTTGCACCAAATATCTAATTTCAGTAGACTGCTATTAAGATTCTCTTCTTTTGATCCATTACGAACAACTGGTAATACTTGTTGAAAATCACCTCCAAATACAACGACTTTTCTACCAAAAATCTCATCATTATTCATGATGTCTTGTAACAAAAATTTGAAGCTTTCTATTGCATATTTATTAACCATTGGATCTTCATCCCATATAATTAATTTGGCTTCTTTAATCCACTTTCCAATGCGACTTTGATTGCTCAACTGACATATATTAATTTATGAAGTGCCTAGTGGTATTTTAAACCTTGAATGTGGTGTCCGGCCACTTGGAAGTAATGATGCAACAACTCCATAACATGATGTTGCAATTACAATGAATCTAATAGATCTTATGGTAGCCATTAGTGTTTTGTATAAGAAAGTTTTTCCTACTCCACCTGGCCCATTTGTTTCTTGCATGGCTACTATAAAAATGCATTGAAAAGCTTCTTTTGTGTTGCATTCAATTTCTTTATGTTTAAATGGTCTTCTTTTAAAATGTAAATGTTCTATTCAAATTCAACTTCTCGAGTCATTTTTTCTTAGAGAGAAATATTGATTTGTGGCAGGAGCAAAGTTGAAATCATTCACAGATTTTTCCATATTTGCAGAAAGTAATCTATGCCTTCAAAAACTTTCTTTTTATTTGTTAATTAGTCAAACTAGTAATGTTCTTCTGATGTATGAAATCTTCACTCAATGAATATTAAATTTCTTCCAAAGTTTTTTTGGATCACTTGGTGCATTGAAAACCAAAATAGTGGCAAATAAACATTGCATTGTTCCTAGCATCCGAAAAAAAATTGCGTCCAAAATATATAATTCAATGTCATTCTCTAAATGAAGGAAACCTCTTGCATTTGCTGCATCTCAAAAAATATTTCTAATGTTTCCCATGAACTGTTAATGAATCTTCAAAAGATCTTAGTCTGCAGATGTGAGATAAAAGTAATCTTAGATAATACTTATCTCCTTCTGTAGGTGACACAGTTATCATTCTTCATATCACAGAGCATTGCTTGCGTTCTTTCTAAATTTTATCACTTCCTGACCAAACAAAGTACTGAGGCAACTCTTTATACAAATATTTTAACTTGATTGCTTTACCAAAAATTCAGTTAGCATTGTCTTTGATATGTTTGGAAAACTCAACACATTTTTTATATTACTATTAGCTTCAAATGTGATTGGATGATTATCGGGTAGATGAATTTGTAAAGTGGACACTGATGGAGTCATTTCACTGAGTGGGAAAGCATATAATCTCCAAGTTGCCTCTGGTAGAGATATTCATTTGGCTGCTTGAAATTACTATATTTCATTATAAGAATCATCGTTTATAATTTGATAGCTAACATTATCAAGACCCTTTAAACATATTTATATAAATATTTGACCAACTTAATGATTGAACAAATTTCTCATGACAATCAAATAATGATAACAAATATTTATCACAAGGCACAACTCATCTATTGTCTAGTATTTGACCTCTTACTTTAATTAGCATACTTTGAAAAAAAAATTAGGTAGTGATTTTTGCATTTACTATTTTTCATGCAATGATTTTTTACATTATACTAACCAAATGGTCCATACGTCATATGCTTCAAAACTATATCATGTAAATATTTGTTATCTGTTTCATTTGGAATTTTAACATATGCTAATCTGTCATATGCTTTTGGATTCAATGGCTTTGATCTATGTTTCATAATCAGCAAAAAAATGAGCATGTAGTAAACCTCTTTTTCGAAACTCAATAACAAAAACACATACTGCTACTTCACCAAGAACATGTTTTTTTCACTATTTCAATTTCCAATAATTCCAATTTAGCTCTAAAGACTCTTTACATAAGTTTGGTCGATTTTGATGTAATTCAGATAATGCTAGAAGACTTTTATGCATTTCAGGCCACATTGGATGCAAGGTATTGTAGAAAACACATCTGGCTTACCAAAATTTTGGACCAATGCCATAGCATAAATGTATCTCTTTGGCATATCTATAGGTCCACCAATGAATAAAGCAGGCAAAATAATCCTTTTTCCAACATTTGAACTGTTTGTTTGCCCAACTGGAATTGAATCTAGGAGACCTTGGAAGACTTCTATTCTTATCTGTTTTTTTCTATTTCTTTGAAATTTTTACCTTCCAGTTTCTACTTTTATGTACATGTAAACTACATACTGCTGCAATAATCTTCCAGAATGCAAAAGCATTGATTTGTCATTTGTTCTGATTTGAAGTTTTTAGCAGTAATATTCCCTGCAAGTGATTCTATTTTGTTTTCTTTCTATTACAGATTCCTTTAAAGAATAAGTGGAATTGATAAATGTGTTAGTGAAAATCAAATGAGCAGTGTATTTGAAGAAAGGCAATGAAAGTTTCTTGGTTATTGTTGATATATGATTAGTGAATATAAAATCAACTAAATCTCTGTCAATTGATTTTCTTGGTGGTAACCTTGGTATATTGTAATGCCAACCAATTTGTCTTTGCGAAAATATAAGAGGATATTGTAATGGGTCATAACAACTGTAAGTATGCTAGATTCTATGGCTTGAATTTGAATGCATATAAACCTGTATATTACAGGATTTTTCTATCTGAGAATATTTTGATTCCATTAATATTCCAGCAACTTGTGATGCAGATGGGACATTGTAAAGTTTTTGGTCTAAGTCAGGATCCTTATTCAGCACAATCTTGCAGCATTCTTGATATGGTATATCATTTAACTTCAGAAGCAAACCTTATGTGGATTTCTTTTCAATATCCGCATTAGTATTTTCACTGTATTGACATTAAACTCTGGCCACATTTGAAGTCTTTTATTTAATTCAACATTTGTATCACAAAAATATAGTTGGATGCATGTTTCTTTTTGAGTATCAGACACAAGATCTTCTAAAAAATGATATACTTGTACTTAGATTTTGAATGTGTAGACTCCTTTTGAATTTTTGATCATATCTGAATCATACTTCGCTGCAAATATGGTGAATGCAAAATGATTTTTGTATGACCTCACATGTTTTCTAAAGTAAACAGCTTCTTTATCTTACTCATATATAATCAAGCTAGATCATATGGCATAGGATGAGATATGATTTCTTCTTCATGACAACAAAATCTTGGAGCTTCATCATAAATTCTTTTTTCAAAACAGTATTTGCAATCAAAAACCGTTGGTAGAATTAATGGACTCTACAATCTTAGTTTTTAGAAATGAGAACAAAATTTAAAATTTCATTTGCTGTAAAGAAGACAAATTAAAGCTCAATGTTACTATTTCAATTTCTTGATATGTTATATTGTGAAAAAAATGATACTTTGAACTCTATGTATGTTGACGTAAATATTATTTATTTTGAATATTTACCTTCATTTTGCTATTGTAAAAATGATAAAGAACCTATTCTTCTTTGATTCGTACCATAGTCAAAATTTTGTGATGCTGCAATAGGGAACATATAGTAAGCATATTAGATATTGTAGTTTAGTAGCATACATAAAATGCAAAATGGTATGTTGAACTCTAAAAATTTGTGTTGATTATGTATATTCATGTAAAGAGTATTTATTGTGAATATTTTCCTTCATTATGTTGCAAAGGATGAAGAACATATATTTGTTTGATTTGCATGATGGTCAAAATTTTTCAACACTGCAATTGGCAGTATGTAGTAAGCATATTGAATATTGTAATGGAATGAGACATGTGAAAAGAAAATTGATATTTTGATTTGTATTATCTTGAAGTGTCTATACATTTATCTAAATAGTTTTTTTTTCCGAATATTTACCTTTATTCTGTTCTTGCAGAAATGATGAACAATCTATATTTTCTTTATTCATACCATGATTAGAATTCTGGCAGGTTGCAATCACAATCATATAGTAAGTCTATTAGATAACGTAGCTAAATAACACACACAAATATGAATAGTTAACTTGTACTCTTACCTTGAGGATGATAACGTGTATTCACAGGCACATGCTGAAAATTTGTCCTGCTAGATTGATCTTTATTTTGAATAAATACAAAATAGGAAATTTCTTCTTTTGCAGAACTTGTTCCACAACTGGTTGCTTGTGAACTTGCAAAGTGGTTGGTATAATCTTGTTCAAGAGTTGTACAAAAAACGTTTTTTGTGTTTTTTGAAACTGTTGTTTGCAATCATTTATTGTATTTCTTTTCTTTTTTTAGTTAAGTATCATAAATGAGGACAGCAATATTTGATTTTGCAGCCTCTTTTCTACACTTATATGCTTCTCGCCTTTTTGTTAACAATTCCTGTTTTCTTTCTATAGATAATGCATAATGTGCTTCAAGTCTTCGACGTAAAAGCTTCTCTTTTTTTTCTCTTCACACATTTGATGATATGCTTCACGCCATCATTGAAGCATTCGCTACTTCTTGTCTTCGATGGGGGGAAAGGAATTTCCTTTTTTAGCATTCATTTCTATACCAAGTCTGTTGGAGGACTAATACAGGACTAATACATTTTATCCTTTCTTTCCTCTATCATTTATTAGTCTTAAAAAGAGTTACATTTGCAACATTAGTTTATGTAATCCTATATTGGTGAAAACTACTATAATATTTTGTTGAAACATTCTTGTAGTTATAATTTAATGTAAACTTTGATAGAAGAAGCATTTTATTTTATACCTGTGAACTAGATTGCTATATAAAGATTGAAAGAATAGGTAGGAAATCTTGCTTTAGTTAAGGAGTAAAAGTAGATTATACCATGCTTAACTACCCATTCATTTCACGTGAAAGAGAAATGAACATATACAAGACTATGAGAACAAAGCAGTAAACAATCTAGATTCATTTACTAGGGAATTTAATTCTGTTTCAAAGTTAGGAAAACAATTGAGAGGTCAGCATCTTTGAAAGCAGCCAAAATCAATAAAAAGTAAAGCAAGCATAAGTTTTGTGCAGTACAATAGCAAAAGTGATAACCTATTCCACTTTTTTTCAATAGCATTTTTTTCAAAAGTGATTAAAATAGGTCAGCTAACAATTGAACTGACTTAATGAAATGTATAAGAATATAGGGGAAATTGTTTCAATTGAACAATTTGAAGGGTTTTCGTTCAAGCGGTTATGTGAAATTTACCCTTATATTAATTAAGTAATGGTAAAGTTGGTAGACAAATTTCTATTTACTTGAAAATGATTAATGTTATCAAAAGAGGAGTATTTAACTGGTATCTTTTATCTCCTCTGTTAATAGAAACAGCAAAATATTCACAAATCACGCATATACCTACAGAGATAGAGGGAGGGAGAGGGAGAGAAGAAGCAACAGCAGCAGGAGAAATTTGGTAATACAAATTAATTAGAATTTATTTGCGTTAAAATTTGTCGTAGTTTGATGATACTGCGAAGTTGATCCCCCTAAACAAGTGGTTATGTATAATTTTGTTGAATGTTTGAGCTCTGAACGTGGTTTTTCTTTCACATCTCTTGATTGAATTAGTGAGTGAGGATTCGTTTCTATCTAAGTCTGTGTTTACAGTATGCTGTTGCAAAAAATTTTAATCAATTCTTGTAGTGCTAAATTTGTAAGTTTTAATACTCTTATTGGCTTCAATGCTAAAATCTCATTGGATTACTCTTTAAGGTATCTGTGATTGTAATTTTAGTGTTACGGTTGCTTTGATTAGCTTTTAAGGAAATGCTTTGCTAATAAAGAATTAGACTTTTGAGAGATCCTTTGAAAATATTCATATCAAATGGCAGCTCATCGCCGGTGTTGGTCTGTGCTAGGATTTGTGAGTAGTATCACAATATTAGAGGGCGTCGATGATTGGGGAAAGGACAGTCTGGCAGAAGCCACGTTGGGTTCCTGTTTAATGTCTGCAGGTCCGATTCTTGATCCCATAGCAAGGCCATGAGATTGGCTTGGATCTGACGGTGTACGGTTGTGGACTGGTATACGGTTGTGGCCAATGCTGAGCAGAGCGAGGCAAGTAATTACTCGGGATTTCGAGTAACTCCCCATGTACCAGTGACAAGTTGACCAAAATGTCAAAACAAACAGTTGAGGTTGAAGCGTTTTCAAAAATGTCAGAACCATATGCAGAAGGTGGTTCTGCCTTTCGGTTCTGTCTTTGACTTGCTTTTTCAAAACTTAAATGGTGGTCCTGGGTTTTGAATAGTTTGTAGGTGTTTCAAACGGTCTCAGCTAATCACCTTCGACTCTACATGAGTTTCATAGACCTGTTTTTAAAAAAAGAAAAAAGAAAAAAGAAAGGACCGAAGTTTTACTAAAAAAAATTATTTTTATAAATTCATGTCTTTTTTATTTTTTTTCTAAATAGAAGGGTGGGTGTAGAGATGGCGGACCAATAGCTCTCATACTACCTAATATTCGGTCTTACGTGTTCGTCTCGTGAATATATCAAACAAGCTGAACAACTAGCGCAAGCACTGTCCCGTCAGAGTTGTACCACCAAAGCCCAAGTGAGAAGAAGCATATCCCGTCGGATCAACGCTATGAGTTGGCAATTCAGGCTTAATCCCATAGCACCCCCTTTGAGGGAAGAGTTCTACATCCTTAGTGAGGTTCGAACCCTCTATGTTTAAAATGGAAGGCAGATTTCTAATCACTTGGACCACCGCTTCGGTGGTTTTTATAAATTTATGTCACTCATGTGTAAAATGTGCTCTTAAAACACACTTTGCCATATACATGAACTCACTAAGCAGTTTCGCTTTGACAATTTTTATGACATGAGTTCAAATGGTCTGGAACAAGGTGAAAAAGGACTAGCGCAGTACTAGTAACTAGAGGAGATCTTGGAGATTCTTTTATCTTAGTAGAAAACCTTCGGCAGCTCTCGACTATCTCTAGAGTTTTTAATTTGTACATAGACTTTATTTCTTCTAGATTTGTTGTACTTTTTAGGCTCTGTCTACTATTTGATCTTCTGCTAATTTTGTTTACATATAATATAATTGTGATTTTATCTCCATACAATTGTGTAAGGTTATAAACTAGTATCGAAAAATAAATAAATATCCTACTAAACCACAATGGACCTTAGTAGATGGGTTAGGAGTGCCAAAATATATTTTTATATAATATTTTAAATTTGATATTTATTTAATTCCTAATTTGAATGTTGATTCATTAGGAAATGCATAAAAATTTTAAAATATACAATAAAATAAATAAGTAAAATAAATATTCAAAAAAAATAAAAATTTAGAAAGTAAAAGAAACAAATAAAAAATTAAAACATAATAAAGGAAAAGAATGGGCAAACAGAAATTGGCCGTGCGTTGGGGTCACACCCAAAAAACGATAGCGTGCAGCACGTTTTGTTACCTGGGGCGACTTTGTATTCAAATAGGTTGTTGAAATTCATACAAATTAAGGAGCACAATTAGCTGCTAAGGACCACAAAATTTGATTGATTGATTTTCTGTCTTATTGAATTTTTGCTTGTTTTCCTTGTGTATTCACCACTAATTTAGGACATACCTTACACGTAATATTTTATTCCAAATTGGGAGTTATGTATTATATTCTATATAAACTGACGTACACACAATGATGAAGCATTACACGTAGAAAGTGAAATAAAGATTTGTGTTTTTTCTTTTCTTTTTTGTTGAGATCACTAAACAGGTTTAGTGATCTCAACAAAAAGAAAAAGAAAAACACAAATTTAGTGTTCTCAATTTCTATTTCTAACATTTTTTTTGACTTAGGTACAATAATGTCTTTTATTTTATTTTTTGGAGGTAGTGCTGTCAATACGGGCCACAGCCTACGGGCTGGCCCGTATTGACGGGCTTGTGCTTAGTATGCCCAAGCCCGTTTAAATGCAGTCTTTTGCTTTGCTCCATTTAGCCCGCGAGTCAATACGAGCCGGAGTAGGCCGGACACGGGTCAGCCAGTTTTTTTAAATTTTTTTTTAAAAAAATCTATAAACGACATCGTTTTGATGCTTTTAAAAATATTTTTTCAAAATGAAGTCATTTTGTAAAGTCTGCGGGTTTGCCCGTTTAGCTCGCAAGCTGGAAACTCCCAGTCAACGACCCGTGACAGTCAGCCTGCGGGCTAAACGGACCAACCCGTATTGATCCGTTTCAAGACTAGCCCACGATAGACCCGGCCGGGCCGGAGCGACTGGCACGTTTGACGCTCATATTTGGAGGGAAAGGGACAATAATGTCTTCGGCATAACAATTTCATTTTGGAGAGTCTACTGTGAGTTTTAAAAACTTGAGGCATTTATCTCAAGCAAGGTATATCGCATTCGTCGGAATACAACGAAATAAAAAGGTATAATGACAAAAACAAAAAAGGCATTTCCATCCTTAATTTCACGTGAGAAATATTTAGTTCCTTCATGCAAAAGGAATAAAAATAAACAGAATCAAAATACCAAAAGCCAAAGGGTCTGTTTGGTTCAAAATACTTTTCTTAGAAAATATTTTTCTTTTATTGGTAATAAAGAAAAACACTAAAGAAAATTAAATAAAGAAAATTAGTGGGAAAATTTTAATAGAAAATGTTGAAAATAATTTTATACACAAAAGTGTGAGGAAAAGGAAAATATTAAGGAAAAGTTTTTTGAAGCAAAAAAGCAGTTTAAAAATCAATATTAACTTTTAACTAGAGTTATTTTTCTAATTGTACATTCACGAACAAAGCTCTTTCATATTCTATTATTATTATTTTTTGTACTCGAGTCGAGTTTAAACACAAAAAATAATTTATTTATTAATCAAACGAACATAAATTTGTTTGTGAATAAATTTGAACATTAGCAAAACACACACACACACACACACACACACACACACACACACACACACACACATATATATATATATATATATATATATATATATATATATATATATATATATATATGTGTGTGTGTGTGTGTGTGTGTGTGTGTGTGTGTGTGTCATGATATTATTAAATTTTTATATTAAAATTTATTTTCTTACTTTATTATTTACTATTTATTATTTATTCGAACAACTTGAATTTGAATGCTATTCAAGATATTCAAACAACTAAAAAAAATTAAATGAATCTAACATTGACGAACTTTGAACTTTACGAACAAATAAAAGTACGAACTCAAAAAATTCAACTTCGAAACATTAGTTGAACAAAATTGAACATTGGTTGAGTATTACACTAACTGAGTTAGAAAACTAGATAATCAATTCATCGTAGTCGAATAGATCCCTACTTCCTACTCCTGAATGTGCAAGTTGACTGTTATTTAAAAGTTACTAAATTATTAACTGTTGAAATAACTACAAGAAAATAAGGAAAAAGCTATCAATGTCATATTTTAAACAAAAATACAAATCCATCACTAATCCCTCATCAATTTGAATAGAAGTAAAATAAATTATATTGAATAAAATCTATCAATTACTAGTAAGATTATTCCTATATAGTACACATGTAATAAACTATGCAAAAATATATTTGTAACATAACATATATAAGTAAAACATAAGTATAATATAACATATATATGTAGTAGATATATATGTAGAAATAGATATATAGATACATTAATAGAAGAAAGAAGAATTAATGTACAGTTAGATACTTTAGAGTATAAGTAAAGATCAGTTCAAAAAAAGTAGTGCTTAACACTTTGTCACAAATTAGGGCTTAAGATAAGTGAGGCAGGATTAATTTAGTATTGAGGAAGTTGTTTTTCATTTTTATCATTTTTACTAAGAAGATTGTTGCTAATCACTCGCAAACGTGCGAGTGATTAGCGACAACCGCTTAATTGTTACATTAGTATGTATTTTTTTTAACAATTTTTCGTCTCTAATCCGTCATAAATTTGTGACAAATTAGCAATGATCTCATAATTTTTAAAATAGTATTTTTTTAAAAAAAATTACACGTTTCTATTTTGCAATGGATTAGCAACAATCTCATAATTTTTAAATTAGAATATTTTTTAATTTTTTAAAAATTTTTTGTTGCTAATCCGTCGTAAATTTGTAATGGATTAGCAACATCCTCATAATTTTTAAATTAGTATATATTTTTTATTTTGTACCCATTGTTGCCGATAATCCCTAGCAGGGTTGTTGCTAATCCGTGTAAATTTGCAATATATTAGTAACAGACTCATAATTTTTAAATTAGAATGTATTTTTTTGCTTGTTTACATCGCTAATCTCTTGCAAATTTGCAATGGATTAGCAATGGCCACCTAGAGAAAATTTAAAAAAATGCATACAAATTTGAAGAAAAGGGGATCGTGGCTAATCTGTTGCTAATTTAAGAGGAATTAGTGACGAATATGCACAGAAAAAATAAAAAATATATACTAATCTAAAAATTAGATGTAATAATAATATAATTTTATTATAATATAAATATATTATATAATGAAATAAAACATAAAAAGTGACTTATCCAATGAAGACATTCCTCAACTTTCAAGGAACGTGGGTTTGAATCTATTTCCTAGCGAAATGAGGATTATTGGTTGACTCAATCCACCGGGCCGCAGGTGATTTGGATCAAATTGGGTCCACAAAATATTTTGAATTATTATTTAAATTTTTAAATGATATTTTCGGGTCGGGTTAGCTCGATCTAAATTATTTTTTAAATTTTTATTTTAAATATTTTAAATAATACTTTAGATATTTTATTTTATTTTTTATTTTTAAATTATAATTTATACTCGTTGCAAATCTATCGGTAATTACTGACAAATATCTCTTGAAAAATAATTTTTAGAACCAAATTTGCCTTGAATTAGTGACAATTTTTTATTAAATTTAAATATATTATTGCTTGTCGCAAATCCTCGCTAAATTATTTTCAATATAGTCGTTTTACCTTTTTTTTGCATTGAAAATCCGTTGCAAATTGTAACAAAATAATGATTCTGCCACAATTAGTAACTGTATCTAGTGACAAAATTTTTCATCGCTAATCTATCGTTAACAGGGATTAGCGACACATATGTCTGTCACTAATACCATATTTTCTTGTAGTAAATTATTATTTCTTTAAGTTTTTACAAATATGGTATTTTTTTCAAGAGATTTTTTATTTGAAAAATCTTAATGTATTATTTTTTTCCATTTCAATCGTAAAGTCTCACAAACCAACTAAGGGAATTGCTTGGAAATCATTTTCCATTTCCATAATATTTTCCTTACTGAACCAAACAAAATGTACATTTTCATTTTCCTAAGGATCTTATTTTTCTTTTTCTCATTGTCCTTTTCATCACTAAAATCTGTGAAGAAAACATACCAAAAAGGAAAAGGGAAAAGAAAGGATAAAATCATTTGCAACTTTCTGGTGTGCAATAATTCATACGAGAGATTCCAAAACATTCATGCATAACAACGTATAAGAATGGAACAGAAATAAAGAAAAATATATTTACATTGTCTCTTAAAGGTCAGCACTGAAATTACTATATGGAATTTGAACAATTGATGGCTTAATTTTTCCATAACTCTTTATGGATTGTCTAAATGTCATACTCTTTAGAAATCATTGGAGTGTTACTTTTACTTAGCCAAAAAAAAAAGAAAAGAAAAGAAATCATTGGAGTTTCCATAAAGATGAAGAAAATATTTTTATTTTCATTCATTTGTTGCACCATCTCTGAATTTCTTCTTTTTTCTTTTTTCTCTTTATACCGTGTTTTTTTTTTCCTTTTCATTATTGATACAAAGATTTTGGTCCAAACTCTTAACACATCCATGATGGAGAATAGGGAGTGATAAAGATAGGAACCAGCTTGTGTATCAAAATTTTGACTGGGAAAAATTTCATCATCTTATTATTATAACAAAGCAACGCTTACATATGCATCCCTTAATCACGCATATAACAATCTATGAAACGTAAAATAACATGCCTTCCTGTAATTCTGTGGAACCTTCAATGCATTCTCACACTCGAGGCGGAATGCTTTGCTCATTTCTGAAGAAATTATTTGGATCCACCTGAGTCTTCACATGCACCAATCTATCGAAGTTGTTCTTGAAGTATTTAGTACCCCAAACTCTTGCTTGCCTGTAACTGGTGTTTCCTACGACATTGTTCACTCCCAAATCAAGATCTTTGTAGTTAACATATGCAGCTCTTGGAGACTTGGAAACGTATTTAGCCATGTAGCCGTAGAGTCTCCTAATCCAGTTTATATGTCTTGCGGATTCTGCATTTTCTTCCCCACTCCAACCCACATAATACTGAATATTGAAAATGTTTCCTGCCCTGTGGGGGAAAGGAATTGTGGACTCCGAGATATCGTTCATCCTTCCTCCATATGGGATGAACGCCACCTCAGTTCTACCCACATCTTCTTCTAAAAGGAATTTCCGGATTCCCTCGAGACCGGTTTCTGAGATCGGTTGCTGCACGTAATCTGATTTTGCTTTGAAGTACTGGTTTACTGGTTGGGTTCTGTTAAGCAAAACATCGGGTTCGTCGATTGGGAGAAGGGCAAGGTAGAGTACAGATTGAATCCAGCTCATTTCTTGACAATCCTCTTTCCTCAATCCCAGCTCAGGGAAGCTTTGATGCATCAGTTTGAAAAGATCATCAACTTCCCCAAGGAATAAGGAAGTGAAAGAAACTTCAATGGTTTTCTTTTGACTTTCAGGCGAAATAGCACTGCGGATGAAGATCGTTATGGTAAGATTTTCATCAATCTTTTCTGCAATGTACTGCCATTTATGCACTAACTGTGTGGCATTTTGTTGGGTTTTTACCAAATTTGGACTCCTTTTGTGAAAAATTAACTAACGTGGACCGGTTGGGGGAGGGGTGGAGTAAAATGGACATAACGCCATCCGCAATGGCGTTATGTCCAGTCCTATAACGCCATCACGGATGGCGTTATAGCTTTTTGTATAACGCCATCGGTGATGGCGTTATAGAAGCAATAACGCCATTTCTGTATGCGTTATAGTGTTATTATATCCCGCCCCACCCAACCCACTTCAGTTTCACGCAGCGGTCCCCTCCAGCCGGCGGTCTCCATCGCAGATTTCAACCCTAGATTCTGACGCCGATTTCAGCCGCAGTTCTCCGCCGAAGGTATGCTCCTCACCCTCCTTTTCTTTGGCTTCTCTTTCCACCGCATTTTCACTGCATTCGGGTCTGCCCCAAGGGCTTTTTGCCTGTTTGCCGCTGTGGGAAACGGTTTGCCGGAAAGCTTATTTGCTGTCTTTTTTTTTTTCTTTTGCTGCTTAATGTTGTTATTTTATTATTTTATTTCTTTTAGTATTATAATCCACTTTTATTATTTGATGCAACACAAATTATGCTCATATAATGTTTTTATTTTATTTTATGTATAGGATATTTCTTTTGTACAAAATTAATATTTAGTATAGTAGTAATAATTTTTAATTGACATTAATATCTTAATTAGGTAATAATAAGGAATTAAATAATTTTTAATTTTTATTACTATATTACTATTATAATTGAAAGAGGATGTTTTATTAAATTAAATATGTATGATTTGTAATTTTTCATTAGTGATTGTTAGAAAATGTGAGACGTAGTTATTATTTAATGTAATGCTAATAATATTAAGTGGACATTAATTGATTAGTTTGGTAATGATATATCATATAAATATATAAATTATATATTTTTGCTAGATAAACTTAGAAGATATTGAATGAACAGAGTTGTAGATGGATGCTAGTAGAGTTCCTGTAGTTGTTCATCCCGGACCGGTAGATCCGAGTTTACTGGTTAGACAGTCGGAGCATCGATCAACATTAGTGTGGGAGGGCTATAGGGAGACTTTAGAGGAACCTCTCAGAGTACGCCGATTTGACCGTATATTTTATGACGCATATGGTGCCGCTCCGACTAGAGTTCATGAGCTGATAGATAGAGTCGGATTCGGAGGGTTGGCCAGAGTCGGGTATAGGGCTGTTGACCATGCACTAATCACCGCGTTAGTCGAGCGATGGCGTCCGGAGACGCACACATTTCATTTGACCTGCGGTGAGACGACCATTACATTGCAAGATGTAGCGATCTTGTGGGGGTTGCCAGTTGACGGTGATCCGGTTATCGGTCCACCTTACACTCATTCCAAATCGGAGTGGATTGAGATGATCGATAGACTTCTCGGATTCAGGGTTATGACGTCTGACGTCGTGGGTCATAAATTGCGTAAGGAGCCTCTAGAGGCGTTTATCATGAGACCAGTTGGTGATCATCCATCAGAGCAGGATTGTGTGCGATTGACTCGTGCTCTACTGCTCATGCTTATGGGAGGTCATTTATTTTCTGATCACTCAAACAACCAGATATCACTACGTTATCTGCGTCTGCTAGAGGATCTCGACCTTGCCGGATCATATAGTTGGGGCAGTGGAGTTCTAGGATACTTGTATCGGTGCTTATGTGATGCCTCGTTAGGTGATGCACGGGAGATTCGAGGTCCTATTACCTTGGTCCAGTTGTGGGCGTGGGAGAGGATCCCACTAGTGAGGCCTGCTAGACTTCAACCACGTGTGCCCATCCCTCCACACGCAGCATACGGATCTCGCTGGTCCGTGCCATTTGACGCCAGCCTATTACCGACGCACGTGCTACTAACATACCGGGATCAGTTAGACGCAATGTCTGATCAGCAGGTTTGTGATTACTTCATCAATCTATTGCTCAAGTCTATATACGTAATTGGTTATTTTTTCATACATGGCTAAATTTATTTCTACTGTAGTTTACGTGGCTCCCATATGCCGGCGGATCTTTCCCAGTCGACGATATCTGGCGGGCAGAGGTTCCCTTAGTCTGCTTTGAGATTATAGAGTTTCATTTCCCCCGGCGGGTGATGAGGCAGTTTGGACTAGATCAGTCTATACCTCCGAATTGTGACACTCGCCGGGATTTACATCGTTGTGGGACTCGCGGGACCAGTGGACGTGACTGGCGTAGTATACATGCACCGTTGCTCAGCATATGGGCATGTCGCATGGATCACGTGGTCTCCGGCATTGTTGTAGATTCTACCAGCGTCGCTCGGCCGGACTACATGGAGTGGTATCGGGCCCGTACGAGATTACTTGTAGGGAATCCCGTTCATCGTCGGAGGCCTGTAGATGGGTACCGTACCACCGGCTCTACTTCCGCGATTCTGGTACAATCATATATTCTCTATATATTTTTTTGTATGGTAACTTATTAACTCTATATTTATCCTTAACTGATTCGTTTATGTTTGCAGGGATCGACGCTGCAGCAGTGTATGAATGTAGCCTCCGACGCCATGTCATCCGCCCCTCCTCACTCCCGTTCAGCATTCCAGCGTATAATAGAGCTGTGCAGCAGAGGCCTTTCAGCCGTTGGAGATGTTATTGGGTGCGGGCCTGTACACTGCAGCGTAGATGCTGCTATTCCACCCTCTCGGCATCGGCCCCGGGATCGTATTCTGGAGCGAGGAGCAGCAGGCGTTCGCAGAGGTGGCAGGCGACGAGTAGAGGACCGACAGCAGGGACATCCACCTGACGCCGCCTTCCAGGCCGAGGACTTACCCGCCCAGTCAGAGGGTTTAGCCGCCCCATCGGAGGACGCAGCAAGCCAGCCCGAGGGCCCGCCTCCCGAGCTCCCTCATCCAGATACTAGCTTGACTCTGGAGATGCCGTCGAGTGACTATTACCCGTTTCTCGCAGATCCGGCCACCGATGTTGCTGGTCCATCAGGCACGACGGATGTCCCTGACGATGAGACTTTTATGTCTCAAATATTCGGAGAGCATTTGACACCGGAGATGCAGCTACGGCGTTCGACTCGGACGCGTTTCGGCCGGGATATATATACCCCATCGGACTGGCAGTAGAGATGAGATAGTTGTTTGTTTTTAACATCGGCTATTGTATGTTTTCAAAAGTGAAATTATATCTCTATAATATTTCTAATTCATTTGGTTTTGGAGAAATCGTTTAGTTGTCACACGTACGCAAGCGGATACCACACATAAGAAGAAAGCAAAGCAAATATATTCAAGCAAATACATTCAAAACACCAAGAGTACATAATCATTGCAGCATAACAACTTAAATAGAGCAGTCCTAACTATTACTTGGCCCGGCGGGTGCATTAGTTGGGCAATTCCTTCTGTTATGTCCAATTTCGTGGCATTGTCTGCATCTCGGAGGAGAGTCTGGATTGCGGTAATCCATGTCGGAGCGGAATCTAGTCGTTTGTCTACCACATGTGCTAAGCAAGTGTGTTCTGCATTGTATACAGTTATTTGCCACATACCGTGCGTCGCCTTTTTGATTATGCGAATATACCACGAACATATATTCTCGTCAGTTGAATGTGAGCACTTCGCCGTCCATTGGTCCGATTTACTCCTCACAACTTTGAAAGCACGCCCTACCCGAATAGACCATTTCCGAACGGCATATACAGCTTCTTCCTTATCCCGAAAGCGCATGCCTCGTCTTAGGTCATGCATTGATTCGTTCCAATCATCTAATTGAACCGCATCATCGCATGCCGAATCATTTAATTGAGCTCCCGCTCCTATATCTTGGAAGCACTCGTACATTCGGCGATCTTCACCGATGTGGCTGCTAGAACCTCCTCGTGGAATTGCAGTTGAATAATATGGTGTGACTGGTGGATGGAACGTCTGTGCTTGAAAATTTGGGCGCTCTTCATCATCGTCTGAACTTTCTGCCTCGTCTGCGACTGGAACTTCTGACTCAGGATCGCCATCTACGTCAGAAGTTGGGCCTAGTGAGTCTGCAACAGCCGCTCCGTACAACATTGTCGGTTCGGATGCCAGTAGCTCAGTCACCGGGGTCGTTGGATTCTCCATCAATGATTCGTTTACAGTGTGAGTTTGGGGATAATCAACGGATTCATGCCCGTCAAAATATCTATCTGTATTGGCGCCAATTTCCCCATGTTGTTGATCTTGAACCTGCTTCGGTTGAAAATCTACAAGAATGTGCACACCAACTGGACCAAACTCAGGTTGAATATCCCATATTAGATCCATTTGATCTTCATCGTCCAAGGCAATAGCGCTGTAGAAGACTTGATTGAATTCCGGCAAAAAATATGGCCACCGTAGAACCATGCGAACACACCACAAATCCGGATCCATATTTCTAATGGCGCATATCTTCTGCACCAACTCACTGTAGAGGACTTTGCGCCGGAGGACCCAACTTTTTTGAGCTGCTCCAGAAAAGTATGCTCCGTGATTATTATGCTGAATTTCAGTATCCCAAAATAAAAATATTCTAATTGAATTTGAGAGAGCCATTGAATTAAAAAAAATACTGACTAAAATGACCGGGATTCTACAAGATGATAAGCAGATGAAAAGAGGAGAAGAAGAAGAGAAGGGGTTGTGAGTTATTCTGATGTTCGAAGACGGGTTTTTATAGTTAAAGACTCCCATAAATTGACAAATTTATTACAGTAGTATATAGTGACGGGTTTGTTATTATTTTCAGTGTATCTGTCAGATAGATTCGGCCGACGCAAAAAGATGATTCTGGAAGGTCCGGGAAGTTTGGATTTAAGTGTATAACGCCAGAATGGAATGCGTTATGTATAAGTATAACGCCATCACGTTATGCGTTATACAAAAAGCTGCCCCTCTCACGGGTGGGGTACTGTGGAATCGATGCTATAACGCCATTGCTCTATGCGTTATTGCTTCTATAACGCCATCACCGATGGCGTTATACAAAAAGCTATAACGCCATCCGTGATGGCGTTATAGGACTGGACATAACGCCATTTCGGATGGCGTTATGTCCATTTTACTCCACCCCTCTCCCCAACCGGTCCACGTTAATTAATTTTTCACAAAAGGAGTCCAAATTTGATAAAAACCCCATTTTGTTCCAGTGTCCTACTTACATTGAAGACGGTAACATGTTTAGGAACAGTAAGGAGGTTTACTGTCCATTCAGTAATGATTCCGAAAGCCGCACCGCTGCCTCCTCGGATAGCCCAAAAGAGATCCTCGCCCATAGGTTTTCTGTCCAGAATTCGGCCATTAACATCAATGATTTTGCCATCCACAATATGATCAGCGGCGATGCCGAATCTTCGAGACATCGCGCTATATCCTCCTCCGCTGAAGTGTCCTCCAACACCTACAGTGGGGCAAATACCGGCAGCAAAAGCCAGTGTCCTACTTTCTTGAGCAATCTTATGGTAGAGTTCGCCTATGGTTGCTCCAGCTTGGATTGTTGCTTTGCGGTTTTCTTTGTCGATAGATATCGACTTGAGGTTTCGGAGATCAACCATGACAAATGGGACTTCAGAGAAGTAGGAAAGACCCTCATAGTCATGTCCCCCGCTTCGCACACGAAGTTGAATCCTAAGTTTCTTTGCACAATATATTGCTGCCTGAATTTGGGATTCATGCAAAGGGGTGAGGATGATTCTTGGCATGAATGGCGAGCTTGATAACGGTCGAAGGTTTTTTGTTGAGGATTGCAAGATGGACACGTACGAGGAATTTTTTGGGGTGAAAACAATTTGGGATATCGAATTGAGTTTTGGGATTCCAAGCATTTGAGGAAATCATCTTCAATATGCCGAGCAGATTTAGTTGGAATGAAGAGAAGAAGAATTGAAAGAAAGAACAAAGGAACAAGCAATGAACTCTGTGAAGTCTCCATATCTTATTGGTTTTAGTTGTGAACTAGGAAGCTACTTGGCTAATGCTATTTATAGATTTTCATAGAGGAAGTTTGCTAGATTAACCTGTCTTGAGGATTAGCCTTTTGAAGACATTGCGGCAAATTCAGCAACTGTGAAATGATAATTTATTTACAAGAAATTTACTCACCTTGCATAGAGAAGGGGAAAAAAAAGAAGTATATGTGTTTTTATTTGTAAGACAACTTTTTCAATCTCTTTTAGTCTCCCAATATTTTTCTTCCTTCTCGTTTGTATGAAAAAATCGATCTGAAGCCTCTTTCTCATCCTCATCTCCCTATCTTCTCCCCCGCAAATAATACTTACATATAGATATAAGAATTTTTTTTCTGAAAACATAAAACCTTTAAAAATAATTGGGAGGAAGATGCAGGAAAGGATCTTGAGCATCGAAAAAGATGCCCACCAGAAACGCATGTCTTGTGCAATGAGAAGGTTGGCTAAGTAATGGATCTTCAGTGTGGAAAAACACGCCCTCCTAAACGCGCTTCTTGTGCAATGAGAAGGTTGGCTAAGTTATTACGTGTCGTTTAGATAATGAATTAATCATTTAGCATATACCTCATCGATTCAACTACTACGTTGACCCCATTTTGTAAGCGTGTATCATTAGATAAACATCTTTTGATCTAATAATTGTAAAAAAGTTATCAAAAATAATTTTTAAAATCATGCCCAAAAATAATTTTCAGTGCTTGCATTATTACTTTTAACAATTCCCTCATCTCTCCTCTTTTATACTCTTTCATTCTTCCACCAGGCTAAATTGTTTTTTCTCCTCTCTTAAAAAACTCTATTCTGCAAAGCTTTAAGAAATCTTTCATTTTGAAATGGTATATATAGAGGTTAGTCTATCCGGTATGAATAATTATTTATATTTTTTTATATATATAAATTAAAAAATTTATATTTTTTATTATTCACTTATCATTAATAATTATTCACCGCAACTCATACCTTTCCTCCACTGTCTTTGCATTTACTCTCCCATTCTCTAAACATCAGTACTTTTGCTTTCCCTATTTTCACACGCTCACATTAGATTCTCAGAAATGGAGTCAATGAAGATGTTCTTTGTTGCATTGGTGATCATGATGCTGGCAGTTTCCGCCATAAAAGGTGTCACAGCAGCTGATGCTCCAGTGGCTAGCCTCCCCTCTGACACCACTGTATTTGTCCCCACCTTCTTTCCTTCTCTTGCTGCCCTTGCTTTTGGTTTCCTCTTCTGAACTCCCGTGTTCTTCACTCATTTTTTACATGAAATGGAATTGGATCGAATTTAGAACATTTTATTTATAAGAGGAATCCTGCTAACTAAATTTATCATGACCTTAAATTCTTCTCCTCTTATTTTTAACTTTTCGAAAAAGACATTTCTTGTGTATAGAATGTATACAATAATTCAAGAATATATCTATAGTTGATTTTTAGAGGATCAACCTTGAAATAATTTTTACTTTGCAAAAAAAAAAAACTTGAAATAATAATCTACGCTTACAAAGTGACTTTCTAGGAGTACAATGCGTACAAAATTACTGAATAATTATTCACTCTTAACTTAATAATTTTTCAAAGTAAATAATTATTCGCTCTGTTATAAATCACATTTAAGTAAATAATTAATCACTCCTTATTGAATAGTTGATTAGTTCAATCCTAATTCAACGAATAAGGAAATAATTATTCACATCATGATAAGCATTTGACATGTGAATAATTATTCACTTCACGATAAACATTTCACAAGTGATGAATAAAGAAATAATTATTCACCTCATAAATTTTTACCATGAAAGGAATAATTATTTACTTCATAAATTTTCACTATTAAAGGAATAATTATTCACTTTTGAGGGTAACATGGAATGCAAGTGTACAAAGTTTCTGAAGAATTATTCACTCTTAAGTTAATAATTATTCAAAGTGTATAATTATTCATTCTGTTATGAATCACTCTTTATTGAATAGTTTATCAGTTCAAACTTAATTTAACGAGTAAAAGAATAATTATTCACTTCACGACTAGTATCAGACAAGTAAATAATTATTTGCTTCATACTAAACATTTGACAAGTGATGAATAATTAATCTTTAAAATCATTACTCAAAACAATGAAAATTATTATAGAAAACTCACCAAATATCCAGATGAATCTCATTTTTAATAAAGATTTCTAAGTTGAAGTCACTAAATATCCTAAACAAAAACTCACAATATATAATTTTGATTTCACCAAACATCCTATCCTACGCAAGAGAAGAGAGTAGTAGCAGAACTTGAAGAAGAATTAAATTCTCGTAAAAAAGAGACGAAAGATATGATGGATATTCCTTTAGAAAATTATAGAGACAAAAATATTGAAATGAAGCTAAACAGAATCCAAAATGTTCCATACTCATATGCCTAACTCTAGTTGAAATTGCAATAGGAGCTTTTCATGGCAAGCACCAAGACAACGAGCGTTGTTTACAATGCATATTGGCAGAGCTCATCAATGACCCGAGAGTGTTCAAGAAACTCAAGAGGAAATCAATTCAGCCGAGGAATCGAAAAGGCTCATAGAAGAATCCGACATCCCAAGTCTTTCTTTTCCAAATCTTCCTTACTTGCAGGTAATCGTTAAAGAAGGCCTGAAATAAGATGGAAGATAGAAAGAAGAGAGAGAAAGAGAGAAAGAATTTGATGGGAGTAGTTGAAGAAATAATGAATATCAGGAGAGTAATGATAAATTTTTAAAATTTCAAATATCTCACAAATTTTGACTACTTAAAATACCCTTCATACTCCTCAATTATCAGATAAAAAACATACCCATTTAACAGTTAAAAAGCTATTTGCCCATGTAGAAAAGAAAAGAGTGTCAGCATAATGGTCGGATCGATACCGCATAACTTAAGAAATCAAGAATTAAATAATAGAAATCTTTAAAAAAAAAAAGGAAAAATGCAATTCCGCTCATCTTTGTCTTATATTTCTTTCTAACAAAAAAAAAAAAAAGAAGGTGAACTTTGCCTATTGCATCTACTTTTGCTTTTCTCTCTTGAGAATCTAATGCATCTATTCGATATTAAGAATTTTTACTTGAAATCCTTACTAAGCGTTTGACCTTTCCCTCCTCCTCATTTCTAAAAAAAAAAAAAGAAAGTTCGAGTTTGAAATTCTTTAAAAAGAATATCAATCTATCTTTTATTAGAGATTTATCTTTTATCAGCGCACTAAAAAATTTTTTATACAAGTACTATTAGATTTCTTATTTTCTTTCGAAAAACAAACAAGCTCAGATATCATTAATTAGATAAATCTACAAGAGTAGCAGATAATACAGAACAAGGAACAACACCATTCCACGCATGAGAATGGTGAAGAGAAGTACCTGCGAATGAAAGATAAATTTACTTGATCAAAAGTTTTGAGGTCATGTCTCACTTAATGAATGATCAAATGCCCTAAAGAAGAACAGTACTCTTCGTTCTCTCTAAGCCGATTAATATTGGTAGAGGCATCTCTCAATCCATAGCTTTCGGAAACCCTTTACTATCGGCCAAATTCATAAGGGCCTGTTTGGTTCAAGAATTTTGTTGTGGAAAGGAAATAATATTTTCATTTGATTAGCATTGAAGAAAATTAGTGAGAAAAATTTTAAGAAAATACTGAAAATACTTTTCCACACAAAAATGTGAGGAAAAGGATAACACTAAGGAAAAGCGTATCGAAACAAAAACGTAATTTAAAAATTAATGTTAATTTTTAGCTAAAGTTGTTTTCGAATCAAATGTTTACAAACAAAGCATATTCGTATTCTACTATTGTTTATTTAGTTGGTATTCGAGTTGAGTTCAAACATAAAAATTAGTTCATTTATTAATCAAACAAACACAAACTTATTCACAAATAAATTTGAACGTTTGCAAACACATACATAAATTTATTATTAATATATTTCATAATATTATTTAAATTTTATGTCAGATTTTATAATTTTATATAATTTATTTTTTACTTTATTATTTACTATTTATTTTTTTTATTTTCATAATATTTTTCTTAGTGAACCAAACAACACGTAGACTTTTATTTTTCTACCGATTTTATTTTCTTTTTCCTCACTAAAATCCTTGAGCCAAAACAGACCTAAGAAAAAAGTAATACAAGTGGCGGTGTTTGATGTAGGTGACAAAGTGTGGGACAAACAATCTTATACCTCTCTTCTGACGTTAATTAATGAAAAGAGGATATTAATATCCATATTTATAATCTTTTTCTCCTTATATTGTGAAACTCTGCATTTTTGCGCTTATTCTGTATATTTGTGTTGGAACACTTGCAATCCAGCAAGATAATCATCATAGTACTCATCACAAGGACTCTTGATCTCATGGATCTTATCATATCTCTCTGTATATTGTATTGTCATATTTATCTTTTTCAATTAGAGGACTTTGTACAAAGGTAGGACTTTCTTTTATTTTTGTATATATGTTCCTGCACATTGACAATGAATGATAACAAGATTTCAAGAGAGTTGATTCTCTTTTTCTTTGTTCATTATTTCTTCATGGTATCAGAGCTATAGAGCAGGAGTTTTGTTCTGATATATACTTGTTATTTTTCAGTTTGTTTTAGACATGGCTATATCATAAATTTCTTCCTCTAGTCCATATTTCTTGAACACTAACGAAAATCCCTCTTTGTTACTTGTTGAACCTGTTCTGACATCCTCAAACTATCATTCATGGGCCAGAGCCATGGAAACAGCTCTAGAGGCTAAGAATAAAAAGGGATTCGTTGACGGAACAATCAGAAAACCGGCAAAGGGAGACAAGTTTTTCCCAGTATGGACTCAATGCAACACATGGTCCTTGCCTGGATTACCCGAGCTTTGGATCCTACCATTGCACGCAGTGTGATGTGGATGACAACTGCGTTAGATATATGAGAAGATCTTCGGGGTCGATATGCTAAGGGTGATCAAGTCCGCTTGGCAAATCTTTTGGCAGAGCTTCACTCCGTAAAGCAAGGAAGCTTAGACGTCACTGATTTCTACACACGTCTAAGAATCGTTTGGGATGAAATTTTGATTCTTAGATCTCTCCCTCACTGTCTATGTGAACCTGTGTATAATTGCGGTGCTCTCAAAACTCTAAGAGGGTATATGGAGTCCGAGTATGCTATCCAGTTCCTCATGGGGTTGAACGACAATTTCGTCCAAGTTCGTTCACATATTTTACTCATCTCGCCTTTGCCTTCAATCAAGGAAATCTTCAGTATAGTAGTGCAACATGAAAGACAATTCCAGGTCTCAACTTTAGCTTCTACTAATGAACTTGGTATTCCAGCGGTATCAACCAATAGTGGTGGATCGTTGGCTATCTTTCAAGTTGCAGGAAATCCTGGCAAAAGAGGGATGGATTCGGGCAGAAGAAGAATCTCATGTGCACTTTCTGTGGAAGAAGTGGACACACACATGACAGTTGCTATAGGAAGCATGGATTTCCCCCCAACTTCAAAGGAAAAAACAAATCTTCTATCACTGTTAATCAAGTTTCTAACACAGGTGCTGCTTCCATGCAATCGGCTTCAAACCAGTCAACCTTCTCCAATGATCAGATAAATCAGATGGTTCAAATGTTGCAAGGATTGACCACTGCGACTTCTGTTTCTGTGTCTACACCTGCTGCATATACAGATCATAGTGCTATGACATATACAACTGATGCCAAGGATACAGGTAAACCCTTAGTTTCATCTTTAATGCTTTGGATTTTGGACTCTGGAGCTACTACTCATGTCGCATGTGATTTGTCTGTTTTCTCTTCAATTAACCGAGTACATGGAGTTAATATTAATTTGCCAAATGGTCAAGTCCTAGCTGTTACTCACAAAGGAGATGTTCCCATTAATTCACATTTGACATTACATGAGGCTTTGTATGTGTCTACTTTCAAATACAATCTGATTTCCTTCAGCCAATTATTACGGCATTTCGATATTTGCACTATTTTTTGAGCTAACATGTGTGTGCTTCAGGACCTCACTCTTTCGAGGATGATTGGATTAGCTAGAGCAGAAAATGGTCTTTACATTCTTCACTCAGAATTTCCAGTTTCTTCATCATCTATGGCTGCGGCAGCTTCAACTTCTTCTGTTTTTTCTGGTCATTTGAATAAGTCCCTCTTATGGCACTATAGATTAGGACATTTGTCTACTTCTAGACTCAAGTTACTGCAAAATTCTCATTCAATAATAAAGGATGTTGATCATTCATATTGTCCGATTTGCCCAATTGCAAAGCAACGACGTCTCTCCTTTCCCTTGCATAAGAATTCCCCTTCCAATTGTTTTGAAATTGTGCATGCTGATATATGGGGGCCAAGTAAAGTCAAGAGTATTCATAGACATTCTTATTTCTTGACCATTGTTGATGACTTTAGCCGTTTTACTTGGACATATTTGATGAAACACAAATCTGAGGCACGGGGTTTACTACAATCCTTCTGTGTTTTTGTCCAAAACCAATTTCAACTCTCCATAAAAATCATTCGTAGTGATAATGGAGCAGAATTTCAAATGCCTTCATTTTATGCTTCTAAGGGAATCATTCATCAAACTACATGCGTTGAAACACCCCAACAAAATGGGATTGTGGAACGCAAACATCAACATCTCTTGAATGTAGCTCGTTCTCTCAAGTTTCAATCCTCACTTCCATTAGCCTATTGGAGCTACTTTGTTCAGCATGACACTCTTCTTGTCAATTATGCACCTACTCCAATCTTAAATAGTAAAAGTCCCTATGAGGTCTTGCACTCTAGAACGCCTTCCTTTGATAATCTCAAAGTTTTTGGCTCATTAGCATATGCATGCACTACTGCCCATGGTCGCTCAAAGTTTGATCCGAGGGGGAGAAAGAGTGTCTTCTTGGGATATCCAGCTCACACCAAAGGCTACATCCTCTTAGATTTATATACTTGCGAAATATTTGTTTCGAGGGATGTGAATTTTTATGAAGACATTTTTCCTTACTCCTTTTCTCATCCGGATACGTCCCATGCATCTAATCATTCGCTTCCGCTACCGTTGCCTTATAATCACTCCTCCACTACATCTTCTTCATCCACTCTTCAGGCATCCTCCATCTGCATCATTTGATAACTCCTCTTCGGTTCTGCTTTGGTCATGTTGAACGTTACAAAGCCAGACTGGTTGCCAAAGGGTACACGCAACAAGAGGGTATTGATTTTTTAGAAACTTTTTCTCCTGTTGCCAAAATGACAACCATTCGTACTCTTTTGGCTATTTCTACAGTTCGAGGATGGTTTCTTGAACAACTTGACATCAACAATGCTTTCTTACATGGTGACTTGGATGAGACCGTTTACATGATTCCACTTCCTAGTTATTCTTGTCCTCCTAATCTTGTGTGCAAACTCAATAAGTCTTTGTATGGACTAAGGCAGGCAAGTCGTCAATGGCACAGCAAACTCACCCTTGCTTTACTTTCTCAAGGTTTTAAGCTAGCTGCAAGTGATCCTAACCTTTTCTTGCGTCATAATGCTTCTGAAGTCATGGTAGTTTTAGTTTATATGGATGATCTTATAGTTGCAAGCAATAACATATCTGCAATTCGGGTTTTAAAGCAATTCCTGCATGACATGTTTCGGATAAAAGACCTTGGTCCTCTCAAATTTTTCTTAGGCTTGGAAGTTGCTCGTTCCAAATTCGGAATAAACCTCTGCCAACGCAAGTATGTGCTGAACTTATTGGAGGAATATGGTTTCTTGGGCTGTAAACCCATTTCCACTCCCATGGATGTCTCATATGTCCCAGCTACCGGAGATTCTGAATCTCTTCCTGATTTCACTCATTATCGGCGTCTTATTGGTCGGCTTGTTTATCTCACAAACACACATCCCAATATTAGTTTTGCTGTACAAAGACTTAGCCAATTTCTCAACCAGCCTACTCTCTTGCATTTGAAAGCGGCACATCGCATTTTGCAATATCTCAAGGGCAACCCTACTTTAGGTTTATTTTTCTCCAGTACCACTTCGTTGAAGCTTACTGCTTTTTCTGATTCTGATTGGGCTGGTTGTCCAGATTCTCGACGGTCCGTCACCGGGTATTGCATGTTTCTTGGGTCTTCTCTCATTTCTTGGAAGTCTAAGAAACAACCAACTGTTTCTCGGAGTTCTTCTGAAGCTGAATATCGCGCTATGGCCTCTACTACTTGTGAAATCTTATGGCTTCTTCATCTTCTCCGTGACTTCCAGGTTCCTCAATCTTCTGTTGTTCCCCTTTTCTGTGATAATGAAAGTGCACTCCACATTGCTGCTAATCCTGTCTTTCATGAGCGCACTAAACACTTAGAGATTGATTGTCATCTTGTTCGTGAAAAAGCTCAAGTCGGCCTAGTGAAACCACTTTCTATCTCCTCACACAACCAAGCTGCTGACATTCTCACTAAGGCTTTGGACTCCTCTCGGTTTCGTTTCTTACTCCAGCAGCTAGGTTTGCATAGCATTTTTCCCCCGTCCGGCTTGCGGGGGGATGTTGGAACACTTGCAATCCAGCAAGATAATCATCATAGTACTCATCACAAGGACTCTTGATCTCATGGATCTTATCATATCTCTTTGTATATTGTATTGTCATATTTATCTTTTTCAATTAGAGGACTCTGTACAAAGCTAGGACTTTCTTTTATTTTTGTATATATGTTCCTGCACATTGACAATGAATGATAACAAGATTTCAAGAGAGTTGCTTCTCTTTTTCTTTGTTCATTATTTCTTCAATTTGCATAATATTTGATCATCAAATTGTATAGTTTACAATGAATTATTTAATCAATTTTTATTGCATGGGAACGTATTTCAAGAACATAATAATTGTATAATTTCCCTTATTCTCTATATATAGTGAATTAATGCGTGACATGATCCTTCTAAAAGTAAATAAATGTCAAAATCATTGTATAATTTCCCTTATTCTCTGAACTGGTTTTTAATGTTTCGAATTCTCCTAAATTCAAAAGAAGATAACTGTCTAAAAAATGTGTTTTGGGAGATTTACTAGACACGACAGTTGAAATGTGTTAGTGAAATGATACTGAGAACATTTGTTTCACTTCACCTTGAAAGCCCTTGTCGGCAAACACTTCCTCAATTAAGAAATAATATTTGAAGGGCATAATGAAGAAACTTTTGAATAATGTGTGTAAAGGTAATTTCCTAATTGATAAAACAATTTTTCTTAAACTAGATAGTCTTGGAAACTCTTGTGTGTGATGATCGTTGAACGCAATATTTATCATTTTTCTATCCATTTTATAGTGTCATTTAGAGAAATATGGAAGCCTCTCTCCAACCAAAAAAATGAGCAACAGAAGCCTTAGTTTTTGATTTCTTGGGCCATTAAGCCCAAGCCAAGCCCAAAGCAGTTAAACAATTTTTTAACTAATCTAAGTTAGAGATGGGCCCACTCCAAGTCCAAGAAACCAACTCGCGTTGTCGAGCAGGTGAGCTTGGAGACCAGCTCGAATTAGCCTTTTTCTTTAAAGTTTGATTGCTTTCCAAAATGAACCATAGATTCACTTCTCAAGCGTAATGAACTAAAATCATCAAGTATGGCTAATCTTGTCTCCCACAAAAAAAAAAAAAAAAAAGCTTTGCTAATCAAGTATAAATTTATGCAAGCAAAATTGTACTATTATCATAAATCTTATGCTATATAATATTATAAATCGACGACATATTATGTAAAAATATTAATAAAAATGTGGTTTGTTTTTTGTTATACTAGACTCTCTCCCTCTCTAACTTGATTCTCTTCTCCTTCTCTCTAAAACTCTTGTGCCTCTCCCCTCCTTCAAATATTTTCGCAGGCCAAATTTGGCCAAAAGCTTTGGCTTTTGGTCAGATCTTGGCCGGCCATTCACATATTTTATATTCTCCCACTCTCTCTTTTACTACAAACCATCATAAATATTTTTCAAGACATATTTTTTCAAGATTCAAGACTCGAATGCGAGATTATTTTCTGATCTTTTTAGATCCAGTCATTTGCTTTAATTTGTTTAGAGAAATCGTTCAACTCGGACCTGATCTGGGCCCTCGCTTAATTTTTAACTTCTCTCTTAGGCAGTTGTTGAGATCGTTGATACGCCCATGGTCTTTTCAGTTGCTGGCTTTTAAGAAAAATGTTGGAGTTGAGTTTTTCTCACCACTGTGGTCGAAGATCTCTGAGAAGTATGCTATGAAAAAATTTATTATGTGTTTGTTTATCTTAGTACTAATTATAGTATTTGTAGTCTTTACCTACCTATGATTTCTTAGGTATGAGTTATTATCTGTTATCGTAGTTATTCAACTATTGTGTAACTTTTGTATCAAGTTATCTCAATTCTTCAACTACTCTCGTTGGAGAAGGGATTTGAGAATTGTTTTGATTGTAATAGCTTATGTTATTTTTATATTAATGGATAACTTTCTTATTTAGCAAAACAAAATATATTAATGATACTTAATGCAGCCAAGCTCAAATTGGAACTCGAGTCCAACCCATTTTAATTCAAGCCTGATGTTAGGCTAAAACGTGACTCATTTTCAATTAAGTTGATCAGGTGACCGCTGATCCGGCCAACATTCTTTTTAGTAGCTCTTCTGAAGATCCAACAACCAGTTCATCTCTTTAGTAGGTGATAGTTGCCAAGCATTTGCCCTCATCTCATATAGATTTGCTTCTTAATGTCTGTGTTTTTTCTTTTTCATGTTTTCCCTTTTATATTCCAAGGTTTGAAAAAAAAATCTTTATTTTCTTTCTGAAGTTGCTAGATCTCTAATCTCTTATATTATGAGTAAAATACTTAATTATTAAATATTTTTTTGTACTAATTGCTACGAAAAGAAAAGGAAAAAGATTAAAACGGCGCAAGTTCAATTTTATTACTCATATTTCATGAACAGTTAGGGCATGAAGTTTTTCTCTGCCGAAGACATAAAATTCGAGACATCTTTGCGGCTTACATATATGTAATCCCCACGTCACCAGTCTCATCTTCCTCTTTGGTGTTATTCCTTTAAATTGATTTTTTAAAATGTTTTCTAGCTTTGCAAGTTGAAAAATTAGCGGCAATTTTACAGCAAAACAATTGTTATTTATAGGTTACTCCTTCCATTCCAAAATATATGATATATTTTCATTTTATACAGAAATTAAAATTCTAGTAAATTTTATAAAAAAGTTTGATAAATGTCTAAAATATTTCTATTTAAAAATATTACTATTATTTCTATTTCAGTATATTTAGAGTTTTTATTTTCAATGGATTGATATTGATATTTAAGTTGGAGTGTTAGTTTAGTTATGAAGAGTATTTATTTTGGTTGGGTTGAATTAATCTTGGCTTGTTGATGGTTTGATGTCTTCATTTGGCTGAAATTATAATTTGCAGGGGCAATAAAAAATTTAGAAAATTTTGCAATATTCAGAAACTGATTTAAAATCACTAAATCAGTTTCTAAATAAATTTTTAATTAAGAAAAGTTTGAAACCGATTTGAAACCACAAAATTGATCTCTAATTATTTTTTGGACATGAAAAATTTAACATCTTTTAACATTAAAATTGCGGTTTCAAAAAAATTAAAAATTATTTAAAAGGTGGTTTCAAATTGATTTCTAAAATCAAAAAATATTTTAAATTTTAGTTTCAAATCAGTTTGTAAAAATAATAAAAGATTAATAATTATTTAATATGAGGTTTCAAATCGGTTTTTAAACTTAAAATATTTATATTTAAAATACCGATTTCAAATATATTTCTAAGAATTAAAAAAATGATTTTAAATACAGTTTCTAAGTCTAAAAAATTATATTTTAAAAAATCATTTTCAATTCATTTTTTAAAAAAAAAAAAGTGAAAAATTATTTTAAATGTGATTTCAAATCAATTTATAAATCTAAAAAAAATTATATTTTTAAAATTGGTTGCAATTCGGTTTCTAGTAATAAAATAAAATATTATTTAAAAATAATTTCTAATCGATTTCTAAAAATATATCAAAAGAAGTAAATTTATTATTTAATCAATTTCTAAATTAAAAATTAAAAAATATTTTTATAGGATTTGTTTCAAATCAATTTCTGAATTAAAAATTAAAAACCGTTGTCCATTTTAAATCAATTTCTACTAAAATTTGAAACAATTTAATCATTATCTGACCCGGTTTGAAATAGAGTTTCAATTTTAAAGGGTTGAAGTTTCAAATTTGTTTCTATTTTGTGAATGAGTTGGTTGCCAAATCAAATTTGAAATCGGTATCAAAAAATCAATTTCAAATTTTGAACCAATCAGGTCAGTTTCAAATTCCAAGCTATGACCACTCTAATTGAAACCGACAGTCAGTTTCTACGGTCCTGCACGGGTGATTGTGCAGCACGTGCAGGACCGGATCTGATCCAACGCATCATATTTTTTTAGGTCCATTTATTTATTTAAAAAAAAATTTGTGAAATTTCAGCAATCGTTGAATTAGATTCGAAATCTTATCTAACGGTCTGAAATCGATCCTGCACGTGCGTAAAAACCGCGTGCAGGACCGTAAACGGATGCAGAGAAGACCCCTACTAGTTCGATTTTGTATTTCAAGATATTCAATACTCCTTGGTTTTTTGGATATTTTTGGATATTTTAGTGTTACGGTTGCTTTGATTAGCTTTTGAGGAAATGCTTTGCTAATAAAGAATTAGACTTTTGAGAGATCCTTTGAAAATATTCATATCAAATTGCAGCTCATCGCCGGTGCTGGTCTGTGCTAGGATTTGTGAGTAGTATCACAATATTAGAAGGCGTCGATGATGAGGGAAAGGACAGTCTGGTAGAAGCCACGTTGGGTTCCTGTTTAATGTCTACAGGTCCGATTCTTGATCCGATAGCAAGGCTAAGAGATTGGCTTGGCTTGGACCGAGTCAGAAGTCTGAGGGTTGAGTTAGTAGGTGCACATTGCTTTAATCCTCGTGGACTGGTATACGGTTGTGGCCAATGCTGAGCAGAGTGAGGCAAGTAATTACTCGGGATTTCGAGCAGCTCCCCATGTACCAGTGACAAGTTGACAAAAATGTCAAAACAAACAGTTGAAGTTGGAGTGTTTATCATTACTCCCCATATGCCAGAAGATGGTTCTGCCTTTCGGTTCTGTACTTGACTTGTGTTTTCAAAACTTAAATGGTGGTCTCAGCTAATCACCTTTGACTCTACATGAGTTTCATGACCTGTTTTTCCACCAAAAAAAAAGAAAAGAAAGGACCGAAGTTCTGCTAAAAAGAAATTATTTTTATAAATTCATGTCACTCATATATAAAATGTCCTCTTAAAACACACTTTGTCACATAATTTTTATGACATCTGTTCAAATAGTCTGGAGTAAGATGAAAAAGGACTAGTGAAGTAGTAGTAACTGGAAGTGATATTGGAGATTCTTTTATCTTCATAGAAAACTTTCCACGGCTTTCAACTATTTCGAGAGTTTTTTAATTTATACATAAATTTTGTTTGTTCTAGATTTGTTGTACTGTTTACGCTGGGTCTACTCTTTGATCTTCTACTAATTTTGTTTACATATAATATAATTACTATTTTATCTCCATACAATTGTGTAAGATTAGAAACTAATATAAAAAAAACAAGTAATATCTTTTTCAGTCCCAATGAACCTTAGTATAGAGGTTAGTAGTGTCAAAATATATTTTTATATAATATTTTGAATTTGATATTTATTTAATTCCCAATTTGAATATTGATTCATTAGGAAATGCATAAAAATTAAAATATACAATAAAATAAATAAGTAAAATAAATATTCACAAAAAATAAAAATTTAGAAAGTAAAAAAAAATAAAAAGTAAAACATAATAAAGGAACAGAATGGGCAAACTGAAATTGGCCGCCCGCTGGGGTCAAACCCAAAAAAACTATAACGTGCAGCACGTTTTGTCCCCTATATTAATTAAGTAATGGTAAAGTTGGAAGAGAAATTTCTACTTTACTCATGATTAATGTTATAAAACGATGAGTATATAAATGGTATATCTAAGCTTCTCTAGAAACAGAAGAATATTCACAAACCACGCACATACCTAGAGAGAGAGAGAGAGGAAGACGAAGAAGAAGAGAAGCAGGAAAAATTTGGTAATACAAATTAATTAGCATTTATTTGCTTAAGCAATTTTGGAGGATTTTGATGATAGTGCGAAGGTGATCTCTCTAAAGGCGTGGTTCTGGTTAATTTTGCTGAATATTTGATTTCTAAAAGTTTTTTGCTTAGATCTCTTGATTTAATTAGTGAGTTTTTGGATTTGCTTCAGATCTAATTTTGTGTTTACATTATGATGTTGCGGAAAGTTTTAATTAATTCTTGCAGAGCTAAATTAGTAAGTTTGTATATCTCTTATTGGTTTCAATGCTAAAATCTCATTGGATCACTCTTTAACGTATCTGTGATTGTGATTTTAGTGTTACAGTTGCTTTGATTAGGTTTTAAGGATTTGTTTTGCTGATAAAGAATCTGCAGAAAAATTCCCAAGTTTGAAAATATTCATATCAAGTCGAGGCTCTTTTCAGTTTGTTTCTCCAATTTCGAATGCGTTGTAGTACAAAATTATAGGAATGTTTTTCTTTGAGTGATTTCTGTTACTTTACTAATTTGCCATTGGCATTTTCTCTGTACAATGAAGCAGTGGGCATTCTCAGATGATGGTCGGAAGCAGAGTGCAGAAGGTAACCATAAAGGAAGCCTTAGCGTTTCTCGGAGTAGTAAAGATCACTTTTCAAGACAGAAGAGACAAGTATGAGGAGTTTCTTGAAGTCATGGAAGAGTACCGGTCTGCAAGGTTTGATGTTTCTTTTTGCTTGCTCGTATGCTCTTCACTATTCAAATTAGTCTTTTTTTTTAATTGATATAAAAATAGTCTAAGCTATTACAATCAAAACACACTATTCAAATTAGTCACACGATAGTTTCTGATGAGTTTTTGGATAATAAGACTCCACTAAATAAGTAGATATAATAAAATTCGCGTGAATTTGGGGAGGTCAATATCACCTAGAACATTACATTTATCTGCTATCTAGCCATATTATGTGCTACACTGTTAGCATTTCCAACAGTCCAGCTTCTCCAAGGTCTAAGTAGAGATTTCCCCTCTTCAATGACTTCTTTGGTCCTCCATTCTATTATCTCCTTGTCTCCTCTAAGAGCTCTTAAAACATTCAAAGCATCTCTCTCAAGAATGATGGTCTCCCATTTCTTATGATCAGCATGTTTAAGACCTTGGGTTGCAGCAGTAGCCTCACTTATGAAAGCATTTGGGGCAGTAAAGCGGCCTAAGTTCCCAAAATATGCCTATTCTCGTCTCTTGCAATCCAAGCTACTGTTGCTACCCCGGCATCAAAGTTCACCTTTATATAGCCTTTCTTAGGTGCAATCCAAATCTAAGAATGATAGCTAGGCATCTTTTTCAGTTTTTTGTCCAATGCTCCTCTCCAATAGACACCAACCAGCCTATTAATTTGCAAGCTGATTTCCTGCCAATTTAGTACTACGGTACTATGAAGGACCACATATAGATTTGTTCTATAGCAACAGCAGCAAAATTAAGAAGCTCTTTCTTTTCATCCATTTACAGTGGGAGGCCATTGTTTAGATTACAAAGAAATTTGATCCACTCCTCTGGCTTCCAATTTTTGAACCCCTCTAGTCTAATCTGCCAATTTGAATTCCACCACACCATGATCATGAGAGGACACTAAAGTAGCAAATGTACCATAGTTTCCGGTGAATTTCCACAAACAAAGCAATCCTCGTCCTCAATTTGGAACAATTGTTTCTCCCTGCTTTTGGTCAATAAAGAGTTTGTCAAAATCTTTTGCAGTAGTAATTTATGGTGTTCATGAAGATTGAAGTTCCGCACTTGTTTCCACAGCAATTTTGTGAAAATAGCACCTTGAGAAAATTTCTTCTCTTGCTCTTTTCTATGGGCAGACGTTATAGAAAACTCTCCAATCTTGGAGAGGAGCCAAACAAGAGTATCTTGTTCCACCGAAGGTGGAATATGAATTTTAAGAATCTCACGTGCCATATTCTGCGAAATGATATCAAATAAACACTGTGAATTCCAAGTAGCTGTAGTCATATCTATGAGCTTCTGATCATGACTTAGAGACTACTCGAGATATGAAACTGATACCAATTTAAAGGATGGGAGGGTTGGTATCCAAGGATCTTCCCAAATCTGCACTGCAGTATCTCGACCAACTCTATAATAGATTCCTTTTTTCAAAGGTTCCATACATTTCAAAATATCTATCCAAATCAAAGATCTCTCTTATTTAGTTGCTCAATATCTAGCACTCTGCGTATTCTGTGATAGTTGGACCTGACAAGCTACACCTAAAATTTATCCTTCCTTGTACAAATTTGCCAACTCAATTTGGTCACGAAAGCTCTATTTATATCCTCACTCCTAATTCCCAAACTACCAGCATATTTAGGTAGACAAAGTGGATTCGATCTCCTCAAGCAAAGAGGCCTAGTTTGTGATTCCTTCTTTCCCCAGAAGAATTCCCTCATTTGTTTATACAATTTCTCACAGATTGATACTGGTATAGTTACGTCTGCATGATGTAAGAAGGTAGATCTTGGCAAACAAATTTGACCAACACCGAACGTCCAGTCTGAGAAAGGCATTTCTACTTCCGTCCTGCTAGTCTATTTTTGAGTTGTCCCATCACTTCTTCAAACCATTTTGTACGAGTCTTTTGTCTGCCAAAAGGTAGTCCCAAATATTTAGATTTATGATCACATTCCTGAATACCTAACAAAAGGTAAATGGCAATCTTTTCACTGGCTGAAACATTCCTACTAAAGTGAATTTGGGATTTACTGTAATTAATTCTCTGGCCAATCCATTCATAAAATTTGTCCATACATTTCTTTACTTGTTTTGCTTCTTCCAAGTTTGCTTCGTGGTATATCACCAGATCATTAGCATACATAAGATGAGACACATGTGGACTTGCATGAGAGATTTTAATGCCATGAAGTCTTCCCTCCTCTTCAGCTCTGTGGAGGATCCTAGATAAGAGGTCAAAAAATATAGTGAATGGCCCTAGGGACATAGGATTTCATTGTTGATACTACAACCACCGGTGAAAAAATCAAACGGTGTTCTATTAAGGAGAGTAGAGAAAGAGGCAGTTGATATGCACATATAAATGAGCTATGCATAATGTTCCTCAAATCCATGGTAGATCATTAAAGTATTTCCTAATACCTTATCATATGCCTTTGCTAAATCAATTTTGAATGCCGTGGAGCTAGCTTTTTCTCTTTTCTTATTCATGTAGTGCATGATTTCGTGATTGATGATGGTGTTGTCGGTGATGTATCTATCAAGAACAAATGCTTCTTGTGAGAGATGGATAATTTTGCCCTAAGCTGGACGAAGAGAGCTTGCAAGAATTTCGTGATGATCTTATAAGATACATTGCACATAGCAATGAGATTGTACTAGTCTATATGTCTTGGGGATCAGAGTGATGAAGTTATGATTGATGGTATAAGGGAGAATACCATTGCTAGAAAAGTGTTGCACTACTTGAACGGAGTGGACAATTGGCCAATAAGCCTTGTAGAAGGTGTTGTCATACCATCTGGACCAAGACTTCTTCCATAAGCCATTGAGAATATTGCAAATTTGATCTCGTCCTCAATAGGGATAGAACATAATTTAGCATTGACTTCCATATTGATGTCCCTAGGAATCAATCTATTAAATTGGTCAGGACAAATAGTAGTACACTTAGAGAAAGGACTTACATAGTAGTCCACGAATAGCTCTCCAATATTTGATAGGTTAGACACCCGAAAGCCTATTGAAGATTGTATGGCTCTCTTCAATGATGGAGACATGATAAAACAAGTTGTTTGCATGACTCTCTTCAATCCATATGTCCTTTGCTCTATCATGCTAAAGGATCTCTTCTCTTTTCAAGACTCCTACTTCAAGCTGAAAACTGGTTTCTTCCTCTAAATTTTCTTTCGTTGTGGGCCTACATTGCATTTGCTCAATGTAGTTTTTTAGTTGTTTGGTTTTTTACTGAACAATCCTAAAAGCAATTTTGTTCCACTTCGTGCCAGTTTAGTCCTCTTTAAACTGCCTACCAGCTGTATGAGAGAAGAGACAGTTGAATAAGAATTCCATACTTCAACAACTACTATTTAAGAGACCACAACACGAGTCCATCTACATTCAAATTTGAAAGGCTCGGAAAAGATTGTTGTTCGTAGGTTTACGTCTTCGGGAGTAGCAGTTTGTGATTAGACTGTATGGCCGATAGGTGAGTCATTCTCCCTTATGGAAAAAGCTATCTTTATGAGCAATTTACAACTCCTTTATCAAGTCTAACTTGGATATTGCCCAAGTTGTTCCAAGTGAAGGGGCATCCATTAAATCCAATATACATCAGGCCTCTTTCGTCCATGAATTCCCTAAGAAGATTCTTACGGGACGGAACCATTACTCTCCCTCCTTGTTTGTCTGATTGATCAACAATATAGTTATAGTCCCCAATTACAATCCAAGGTCCATTGAAAGCTTCCCCCACATGCATTATTTTCTCCCAAAATTTGTTTCTTATAGTTGAATTTGTTGGAGCGTAAATAGTTGTAAGCGGCTAAGATGTCTCGATAGGTAAGAAAATATTATAGAATTAATCATAGATTCATTAGATATAATGATCTGTAAATCAATAGAATTTTTCTATCATAAAGTGATGCCATTTGCCAATCCCCTCCTCTACCGAAGCAAGGACAATATGATCATTAGAAAATCCAAGGTTAGTAATTTTTGGGATATTTTGTTTTTTGAGCTAAGCTTCAACTTTAATATAAACAAAATAGAGGTCTATGGTTATTCACCAATACCCTCAATGCCTGAACTGCTACCAGCTGACCAAAGCCTCAGTAGTTCCAAATTAAGGTGATCATAAAGAAAGAGGGAAGGGGGGCGTGTTAAGGCCGCCATCTAGGCGGGCGTGTTAAGGCCGCCATCTAGGCAAACTTGGACTGTTGCTGGATAACTTTTGAGACTTCTTCAATTCAGACATTGGACTACAATAATCTATTCTTTCTCAAAAACATTGGCCTCTAGCCATGTATCTGATATAAATATATTCGGTGAACGGAGGAGAACATTAATGGTATTCTGAGTCCCGAGTTTCATTGTCAAAGGGGTAGATCGAGTAGTTTAGACATAAATGTCTCAGCTTGATCCCAATGGGCATATGAAGAAGGTCCATCTGGTGAGCAAAAGATAGGCATAGGCCAAATGAGGCCTCTTACTCCAACTAGCTTCCTAGGTCAAAGGCATTTTAAGTAAGAGGCCCATATGTTGATTTATTAGAGCCTAGTCTATTTTTTCATTAGAGTCAAGGCTAACATGTTGGTGTTATGTCCATAGCAGAATGAGGGTTGAAACAGTGGAAGAAAAGGGGGAAAGTAGTTAAGGTAGTTATTTTTAGTCATAAGTAGTACGACACCATTTAGTGAAGAAAAGTTTATTTCGGCATGAATGTCCATTCTGAGCATGCGTTCTTGCACATTATTAGATTGGTTATAATTATCCACATGTATAGCTGAGATTTGAAGATAAAAAAGACCATTGCATAGTTTTTTCTTCAGCTTCAACAATAGAAATGCAATTACAGACATAGATATAGGGATGAGGTTAGCTGAGCATTGTGTTGAAGGAAAAGATTTTACCATTGCTGAGATTACCCTAGTATATAAGTTCTTTTGTATAATTTAGAGGATGTCTTTTTGCTCAAGTTTTTTAATCAGAAGCTTACTCAAGCTCCGAGATACTCTCTTCTTCATTTTCTTCAATCGGAACACAATCTATTCCGCAATCGCTTAATTCTCTTATTTCTGGTTTTTCCTCTTAAAATTCAGTTGAGGCTAAGTTTTTGGTTGAATAATTGGAATGTTTTAGTTGGGGTTTTACATTTAGTATCAGAGCAGTTAAGATCCGAGAGAATCATGCTAGCCACCAGAAACTAGGAAAAAGAGGAACCAATACAAAGGTTGGGAGTGCATATAGATGAGCTGCATAGCCATTTGGAAGCTTAGATGAAGAATTGGAACTTTGGAGTTCTCTATGAAATTGTAGGGGTGAACATCATAAAAAGAAACATGGAGCTGATGAATTAGAGGATTGAAGGTAACACTAAGATCTTAGCTAATGTTATTTTGAATATGCAAACTGTTATGTCTTTATTAGAGGATATTAATAAAAAGTTGAAAATTAGAGGAGGGAAAGAGGTAGGGTGGTTCTGGTAGTCAAGAGGAAAATTTTCTCTCAAACTTCTGTGATCAATGGTTCTGCTTATGTGGGGGAACGATCAGGTCATAGAATAGAGCATGTGGTGGAATATAAAATGCCTAAGTTTGATTTTTCTAATTTGATGGGAAAGGACCAAGGGAATGGAGGGGTAAGTGTAGAAGATTCTTTGAATTTCATGTAGTAGCTGAAGATAAGAAGTTGGGAATCACAGAAATTCATGTGAATGGGAAGGCTTATACCTGGTTATAAGGGTTCTTAAGAACTAATCCTCAGGGTACGCGAGAACAAATGGCTTGGGAAGCTTGTAGGAGGTTTGGAGAACTTGATGGAGGAATTCAATCGAGTGAAGCAAATGGGAACTGTAGATGAGTATATAGATAGATTTGAGGAGCTTAAAGCTGTAGTGATTACTCAAATGTCTTTGGCTACTGAGGCTTATTATATTTCTATGTTTGTCGAAGGACTAAAGGATGAAGTGAGATATCTGTTGAAGGTGTTTAAATTGAGGACATTGATTGATACCTATGAACAGGCCATAAGAATTCAACTACATGGTTCTACCATCTCAAAAGGCCAGCAATCCTTTAAAGCTTACACAAATAATTAGAAATCTATCAACACTTTTCAAAGAACTCCCCAAAAAGAGCTAGTGCCATTTAAGAAGATATCCACTGCTGAGTTCTAGCATAGGAGGGAAAAGGGATTATGCTATAAATGTGAAGAGAAATATGGCCCATATCATATGTGCCCTAAGAAGCAGTTGAACATGGTGATAGTTGAGGATTTGGATCCTGGTGAAGAGGAAGCGTTTTTGTTATTAAGGAAGGCCAAGAGGCAGTCCAAGACGTTATGTTGGATGAAGACCCTGAAGAAATAATAGAACTCTACATGAATGTTTTGATTGGAAATGTGGGTAATGGTACGCTCAGGATTAAAGGGAGTATCAAGAACAAAGAAAATTTCAATGTTGATAGACACTGGTAGTAGTTGCAACTTCATAGATGGAAGGGTAGTGGAGGAATTGAAGCTTAAGAAGACTCCTACTAAGCCAGTGCTTATTACCATAGCAGATGACATTGCTATGATCAGTAAAAGTATCTGCAAAGGGTTGAGATGAAAAATGGGAGGGCAAGAATTTAACCACACTGTCAGAGTTCTCAAACTTAATAGTAGTGACTTAATATCAGGGACAGATTGGTTGAAACCTTTAAGCCCTACAATATTTGACTTTCATTCATTGCATTTGTCATTTAACAAGGATGGAGAGGAGGTGAAGTAAGAAAGGGGAATAGAGGGAATTAAATAGCAACCAATGAATACTCAGACCCTCCAAAAGATAATGGCCAACGGGGAATTTTGATTGGTAGGGTAGTTGATGAGTACAGAAGAAATAAAGGTTGAAGAAGATACACCAGTTGAAGTGCAGGCATTTTTTCAAGAATATGTTAATGTATTTAAAAGGCCCCAAGGTTTACCTCGCAGCAGGGAGCATGAACATCACATACATTTGACTGAAGGTGATCACATACATCACATATCCTTATTTTCAGAAGATTGAAATTGAGAGAATGGTGAAGGAGATCTTGGAGGATGGGATTATCAAGCCCAATAATAGTTCTTTTGTTTCCCCAGTGCTATTAGTAAAGAAGAAAGATGGAAGTTAGAGATTTTGTATTGACTACCAGTAACTTAACGATATTTTTGTGAAGGATAAGTTTCTCATTTCCATTATTGTTGAACTGATTGATGAATTGCATGGGGCAAATTATTTTTCTAAAATTGACTTGAGGTCTGGATAATTTCATATCAGGGTAGCTAAAAATGACATTTACAAAACTGCATTCAGAACTCACCTGGGGTTATATGAATTTCTGGTCATGCCATTTGGTTTAATCAATGTTCTGCCATATTCCAGTCGCTAATGAGTGAAGTGTTTGCTGAGTTTCTAAGGGAGTTTGTATTGGTTTTTCTTTGATGACATACTGGTTTACAGTCTTGATTTTTAACAAACATTTGGAGCATCTCAGGAAGGTGTTTGACCTGTTTAGGAGACAAACTATTTGCTAAATTGAGTAAGTGCAGTTTTGCCCAACTCAAGATGGAATACTTGGGTCATATTATTAGCCAAGCAGGAATAGAGGTTGATCCTAAGAAGATGTTAAATATGCTTAATTGGCCAAGACCAGTAATTGTTAAACAATTAAAAGAATTTTTAGAATTAATTGGATATTACAAAAAAATTGTGAAAGGATATGGAAGTATTAATAAACTAGTGTGTCAGTTGCTAAAGAAATGTGAGTTTTAGTGGAATACAGAAGCATAATAGGCTATTGAAACATTGAAGAAAGTTATGAGCCAAATTCCAATCTTGGCAATTCCAGATTTCTTCTAGCCTTTTGTACTGGAGACTGAAGCCAATGATGTGGGAAATGGAACTGTGCTAATTCAAAATCATAGACATATAGCTTGTTTGAGCAAACCATTGGGGTTGAGGCATAAAACTCTCTCAGTATTTGAAAAAAAATTCTTAGCCTTGGCAACTGTAGTGAATAAGTGGAGGCATTACATTGAGGGAAGCCATTTCATAATCAAGATTGATTACCAAAGTCTTAAATACTTGTTGGAACAAAGAAAAACTACTGTGGCACAAGAAAAGTGGATTGCTAAGCTGATGGAATTAAGTTATGAGATTCAGTACAAGAAAGGAAGTGATAACAAAGTAGCAGATGCCCTTTCTAGAAAAAGAGAACTAACAACTATATCAGTCTCCATTTCAATTTGGATTCAAGAAGTGATGGATAGTTATGGAGGGGATAACCATACTCAAGCAATGGTTACAATTTGTTTAGTAGGAGTAATGGAAATGGAGAGTGGAATATCAGGATGGGATTCTTAAGTTTCAAGGCAAAATATATCTGGGCTTTGAAAAAGGAATCAGGCTAAAGTTAATAGAGGAACTTCATTCAACCTTTTAAAGGGGATATTCTAGAGTTTAGGCTTGTTATCAGAGGGCTAAACAATACTTCTATTGGCCTGATATGAGAGGAGATCGAGAAGTTTATAGACGAATATGATATCTATCAAAGAAACAAATATGAAAGGATGCATTACCCTGGGCTGCTGCAACCCTTTCTGTTCATGAGTCTGTCTAGAGTCATATATCAATGAATTTTGTGGAAGGATAACCTAAGTCTGGAGGGAAATACTATACTGGTGGTAGTAGATAGATTGGCAAAGTAGTTGCATTATTTTTTAAACATGTTTATAAACTTCATAGATTACTAGAAAGTATAATGTCAGACAAGGACAAGATTTTTGCCAGTCATTTTTTACAAGAATTGTTTAGATCTTGTGGGACTAAATTGGAAATGTCCACTGCATACCATCTCTAATAAAACGGTCTTACTGAAAAATTTAACCATACACTGAAAATGTATTTAAGGTGTTTTGCCAGTGCCAGACCACAAAAATAGGTAGAATGGCTATTTCTGGCTGAATGGTGGTATAATATCTCATTCCACACATCCATGAAATTGACTCCTTTGAAGCCTTGTATGGACATAAGGCACCAGCTTTGGATTTGGGACATTACGACTCAGGGATCAATGCTGTTGTGGCCACTCATTTAGCTGACAAAAGAGTTACTGAAGCTGTTTTGAAGGAGAATTTGCAGAAAGCTCAAAGAAAGATGAAAACTTATGCCAATAAGAAAAGATTTGAGAGGTTTTTTAATATGAGAAATTGAGTTTATTTGAAGTTACAACCCTTCAGACAAATATATATGGTTGTGAGAAAAAACCTTATCATCCAAGTTTTATGAACCCTATGAGGTGATGGAAAAGGTAGGATCAGTAGCCTATAAACTCAAGCTACCACCCCATTCTAAGATCCATCCGATTTTTCATGTCAGTTTGTTGAAGAAAAATGTTGGAAACCAAGCTCTGATGGTCCAAGAATTACAACTAGCAGGTGATGATGGTCAGCCATGTTAGAACCTGCTGCTTTGTTGGGAAGAAGGTTGATCAAGAGGAAGAATATGGTTGCGGTGCAGTGGTTGATCCGTTGGTTCAATATGCCAAATGAGGAAACTTCTTGGGAGGATGAAGATTTTATCAAGGTTCAATTTCTTGAATTTAAGCCTTGAGGACAAGGTTGATGTTCAAGGTGAGGAATTGTTATGTCCAAAGCAAAAGGAGGATTGAAACAGTGGCAGAAAAAGGGAAAAGTAATTAAGTTAGTTATTTTCAATCTTAAGTAGCACAACACCGTTTAGTGGAGAAAACTTTATTTCGGCATGAAGGTTCATTATGAGCATGCGTTCTTGCACATTATCAGTTGAGCATTGCATGGAAGGAGAACATTTCACCATTGCTAAGATTACCCTAGTATATAAGTTCTTTTTTATAATTTAGAAGATGCCTTTTTGCTCAAGTTTTGTAATCAAAAGCTTACTCGAGCTCTGAGATACTCTCTTCTTCATTTCCTTCAATCTAAAGAAAATCTATTCCCCAATCTGCTTAATTCTCTTATTTCTATTTTCTTTTTCTTAAAAATCAACTAAAGCTGAGTTTTTGGTTGAATCATTGGGAGTGTTTTAGTTGGGATTTGACTGTTGGGCTTCCTCAGCTCGCCATTTAAACTTGGGCACAATGGAGTATGACTATTCTTATTTGCAAAGGATGGCCCAAGTCCAGAATTAAGAGATCCAATCTGTAGGGGCTTGTGATGATTATGGGAGGATATGCGCAGTTCAAAATTTATATCCTGAGTCTCAAGAATAGGCAGGCACGGTAATTGAAAATTTGTAATCTCCTTAAGTACGCACCTTTATTGAGAATCCCTAGGAATATTTTTGGGTTGGTTTCCATCTGTACCCCAATTCTATAGAAGATCCGACAACATCTCTGGAGAGGCATACTAAGATTCTGGTTCTGATAACATAATAGTGACTTGAGTAATCTCCTCCTGCATATCAACCTTCTCTATTTTCTGTGTGTTTTGCTTGGATAAAAAGGGGTCTCTCCTCTCATCCAAGGATTAAGCGCCTATCTTTGATCAAGTGGCTTAGTCAAATTGTGATCATCTAAGTTATACATGGTTTACGAGTGCCCAATTTTCCCATATTTGTAGCATAAATTTGATAACCATTCGTAGTATAACTATTTCCAAACTCCTGGAAGACCTTAACTTTCCATAAAAAAAGCCAATTTTTAGAGGTTTGTTGACATTAACTTCTGCTCTAATCCTCTTGAACTTCCTTATTCTGCTAGACTTCCCCACCTAATTTGTTGAAAAAGGGCTTGGACCTAACTTCACTCCCAAAAGGTACCTTAGAGGGAGAAGGACTGATCAAGTCTTGTAAATGATTAATTATTTTATTAAGAAGTTAATGTGGGATCTTAACACACCTCTTTATGTCCAGGACTGTATATTTGGAATATGAAGTCTGAAACTAAATAGGTGGTCTAACATTGATCTCATATCATGTTGAAAAACGAGATTGGGCCTAACTCTACCTTCAAAAGGTACCTCAAAGGAGGAATAACTATTCAAGTTTTATAAGTGATTAATTATTTTATTAAGAAGTCAATGTGGGATCTTAACACAATGGGTACACAAGCATTATCAATTGAGATTAAATATATAATTAACTACCCTTGGATTAAAATTCAAGTGCAATCTTGCCCCCCTTTGATGTACTTTTTGGGGTGGAGTTAGATGTCCTTTCTTCAACATGCTATTAAAGTAATGTTGGATCACCCCCTTATTTTATGACTTCACACTTCAGATGTCTAGTCCTGGGTGTGAGAGGGATGTGTTGAAATCTCATATTGACTTCTTAATATAACAATTTATAAGTTATAAAGTTTGAACATTACTCTTCCTTTGAGATACCTTTTGGAGGTAGAGTTAGATCCAAACCCATTTTTCTATATGGTGTCAGAGTAATATTAGACCACCTGCTTATTTTTAAACTTCACGCTCTAAATATCAAGTCCTGGGCGTGAGAGGATGTGTGTTAAGATCCCGTATTTTTCAATGTAGTTGTTAGTTTCTTGGAAATCAACCTCCATTAAAGTCACCAGTCTTCTTCGCATTCTTTAGATTCACTTTTTCTAGAGGTAGATTATATACCTGTACCCAAAATGGGAAACGTGAGAAGTCCATTTCATCTTACTTCACATTAGATGGCCATGTTTTGAAAATAACCAATGCTTCATTGACCGACCAAGGGCTTTGCCTAAGAATCTTGTCCCTATCTTGCAAATTTTGAAAAGAGCAGAGAAAATTGCCTCATCAGGATTAGAGATCGATAGAGCAGTGAGAAACTAGGTTTCTTCCTTTATTGTACCCTTTATATCTAATTGGATTGACGTTACAGCGGACGAAAATTGAGGATTTTGGGTGATCATCCATTTGCAACACGGGGGTAAATACGTGTGGTTCCAAGTCCGACAAGAACTATGACGGGAGGTTCACATTCTTTCTGGGTTGTATGAGGTATCATGGGGTTGGATGGTAGCGACATCATACAATGCAGCCTTCGTTTGTTTATCCCAATCACATCCCAAATGTATATCCCTCTCGAATCACAATCTGACCACGCAGCCACAATTATAGTGATTGGTTTGCTACAGGACGCTGACAATTTTGTCCCGATACGCAATGTAAAATTATTTAATGCATTTAATAATTTTTAATAAGTATTGTTAATAATTTTTTTGGTGGTTGTGCTGTTTCAAATAGATGATTGATTTCCAGTGCCGGGCAGGCTTCCCTCGTAGAATCACTACAGATGAGCCTCGATCGCTAGGCACCCATTTAGAAGTCACAATTGCATGTTGGCATACATTTATTGGAACGTGAATTAATCTATTGCTGATGCATAAATAACGCAATTACTACAACTTTAACTTATTATTTACATTACAATAAAATATACTACTTACATAAGTTATTTTGCTGACAATATTTAACAAACAAAATTATATTTTAAAAATTTTATAAGACTTTAAAAATTGGGTGAGTTCCACCACGTCATAGGGTAACTCACCCAATTTTCAAAAAAAATTAAAAATATACCTTAACGTTAATGATTTTAAAAATATTTTACTTAAAAATTGATCAAAAAAATCTTTGTAGAATTGCTGATCATTACGATATTTTGACTGATTTAATACGTTATTCAGTGAATTTATAATTTAGGGAGAGAAAAAAGAAAATCTTTAAAAAATAATTAATTTTCTTAGTATATATAATCAAAATAACTATAAATAAAAAGCAAAGGACCCCATAACTACAATATCAACCGGAATAAAAATTTGACTGTTCCTTTTGTGGCCATGAGAATTCTTGATTACTCCCTCTATCCCAAATTAAATAAAAAATTTAATATTCAATTTAAGACAAGAAGTGCTTTACATTTTCATTCGTATTATAATACCTTTTATTAATAGTTCTAACTTAATAGTTTTTAGGTCCAGAGAAAGAAAGAACTCCAGTTGCCCAATTTGAGAAGGCTCTCTAGTGAATTCTCCTAGCAAAATTTCAACCCATTTACCACTTGACTTTTTATCTCGGATTTCTCTTTGATAGAGCGGAACTCCTCCAGGTAGCGTAATTTTGAATAGGACTGATTCTCTCCACCCTTTGGGATCTTCATCCAAAATTATCAAAATAATCTCATAAGCAACTCCTGGTAGAAGCTTTACCATCTCAAATTTTCCTGTTATCTCTAGAGACTGAAGATACCACAGTTCCGCCACATCGAAAAACCTATAACTGTATATGTATATATATATATATATATATATATATAGTGCCATATTGCATTGAAACGCATTAGTAAAATGCAACAAATACCAACTAATTTGATGTATGTTTATATGCATTAATTCCTTTACCTTGAAGCCCGTCGCAAACTCCAAGTCAACATGGCGTCTCCAACATTAAGTGAGAGATTTCTGGGTGATACGGTGAAGCAATTGTTCTCCAGTCGACTTTCATTGGAGGATTTCTACATAAAGTTCAAAGTAAGAGATATGCTATAATGGGTGCTTAATCACACTTCATAAATGCATATGAAAATTTTGGAATAAAAATTATGTTGGAATAACATGATTGCAATAATATCAAAATATCCTTATAAACAAAAACAAGAATCACCTCTCTTAAGTCATGTTATCGACTCACTAAGATTGAGATATCTTTTCTCTCCTAACTCTCTTATGGTATCATTGTATATAGTGATGGGTGGAGAATGATGATGGTTGGAACACATAAACCAAGTTTAGTTAGCTTATTGAACATAGAGTGCACATGATCTGGGCATGAAGGGACCAAGAGCTCCATTTATAGACATAAAGTTTGCCTCTTTTCATGGGTCAATAAATCGGAGACTCTTCATTATTCCTTTGAATTGCATTCTTAACGACAAAATGGTTCTATGTTTTCTGACCTAAAAGTGCAATGGTCTATGTAGTACTTTTCTATTGCCATATGAATTTAAGGAATCTTTTTAAAATAAGAAATTATGAAAGTCCCGCAAAAATATATACAGTGATTAAACATTGCTTTGGTTAGATTTTTGGAAGGAGGACTAAATTAAACATTCCTCAAAGAAGATCTTTAGGAATCAAGGTAATTAAAAATAATTATGATGATTAATTAATGAATAATTGCAGGAGAAAAACCTTTTTTTGTGTCAGCAACTTGCAAGACATAGAGAGATAAAGCTCTATAATGTAAGAGGTGAAAAGAAACAATAGTAAGTAATTCATACCTCCTTGTGGAAGAAAATTTTGGCAACAAAGTCGGGGTCTAATAATCCATACAATTGTTTGAAGCTCGGTAAATGGAGGCTTCCCAGAGAGAACTTCTCCAACATGGGGCAATCCTCAATATTTAATTCTTCAAGTGATGGCAGTTCTAGATTGTTCTTCATGTGACAAAACCTATGCATCTTCGACAGTGTCTTTAGCTCCAAGAACTTTAACTGAGGGAAAAGAGTTTCCTTAATGATATTTGTTGGTGGCTCTTGATGATCTTCCTTGGCAATCACTTCTTGCAATTCCATACAATCATCCAAAGTCATCTGTCGGATGTTTGTTAGACCTCTAAACATTGGGGAAAAGAACAAATTTGTTATTCTATGACAAGATCTGACTCAAATATTTAAGCCCACAAAATCCGTCAATTGGAATGCTTTCACCAAATACTCCTGCTGCATTGATGCTATCGAGATAGAAGAGATTCAATTTGGGGCGCGAAACCTGTAACAAAATTAAAACAAAACAAGTTATTTAGTTATAGTGATTTCAATTGGCTTTTGTTCTTCTATATATAGTGTCTCAGATATATGGATAATGTAATCATAAAATTTATAAAGCTCTATTTTTGTTTCCTGTTTCCTATGCTTATGATAGTAGCTTAAAAGCCAGAGGCATTGTACCATAAATGTTATCTTTTTTTTTATATAAGATACCATAAACGTTATGTTATATCGTTCAGAAGGTATTTTTTTCACCCAAAGAAAAAAAAAGCATGTCGTTTAGACGGTATTTTGAAAAAAAAATAAGAATATTGCTTTCACATTAATTTTTTAAGAGTCAAATGTCCATTCTATTACACAGATCGTTCACTGCAGGAAAAGAATGGAAAACATTAGATAGTTTTATTGACAAATCCAACGAAAGTTTTGATAAGAGAATATATATATATATTTATGATATTTTATATTATGTAGGATTTTTGTGATCTGTGACATCTTTAGTACTAAAAAAACTGGCTTGGATTTCCATCGAAGAAAAAAAGTATAATACACACACTCCCAAAATAGAAAATTTTATGATATTTTGCATAATATCAAAGAAATTCCCCCCCCCCCCGGCCCGGAAAAAGCAATTATATTTATTATTATGTAATTGAGATATTAATTTTATATAACATGCCCATTTTCTTTACTTGGACCATATCCTCCACAAGAAGAGTCCATAATAAGAAATTCAAGTAATTTATAATAATAAAATCTCAAAGGAAGCTCTTTTGAGAAAGGAAAAAATATATTTATTTAAAACGTAAAATCAGATTTTTATATAAAACCCTTCTTCCACCCTTCTTGTGTACAAAGTAGAAGATTTTTATAAAAATCTCCAAAAGCTACTGTCAAATGAGAAAAAAAAAAGAAAGAAAGAAAACAACAACAACAACAATAGTGTATGGGAGAATGTTTGTCCGTCATAAATTTTTTAGTATGTTTTCTAATATGTTTCTAGTATACTAATTAAATATACTGTCCATATAACAATATGATTTGTTCAAGCACGCTAACTTTCTTTATTAATCTAATATGTTTCATAATTTGGATCAATTTATTAGTATATAAAAAATGTATTAAAGAATTTATTAAAATATCTGAAGTTAAGGAAGTGGAGAGTGACAAACAAAATGAATTATGAAAAAAATAAAAAATGTCGATCACTACTCGAATTTAAAAGAAGAGGTGTATAATTTTAACGAAAAGACCAACCAGAATTGATAAAATTGCAGGGGTGAAAAAGAAAAAGAAAAGATATAAATACATTTTACCCAAAAAAACACTTCAGTGTATAAAAATATAAGAAAGTGGCATGTATTAAGTACCTCTTTAGTGAAGAAAGATTCCCAGTTTGATGTTCCCGAGAGTGGCACACTGGAGAGCGGCCTCACAAATGTCTCCATCGCGGGACAGTTCTTAAACCGTGCTTCTTCTAGGGAAGGTAATTCTACGTGGCCGATGCCATGGCAAAAGGCAAGGAGCTCTGGTAGATCAATGAGTTTCAAGGACTCTAGCTGAGTGAACAGAACTATCTTGGCTGTTGTTTCTCCCACGGCAACATGATTTCTTTCCTCCCTTGCAATCACATGTTCCAATTTCCAGCAACTTTCTACATGCAGCCTTTTGAGGTTTGGGAAACTGCTTAGAAGAGAAGCAGAAAATAGGCTTTTCACATTATCTATGTATTTAATTTCCAAATCTCGAAGGCAAGTGAAGTTAAAGTTGTTGTTGCTGAATGCAGGGAGCAGTAGGCAGAGTTGTAAGCCCTCGCTTGTAACCTGAAGAGCATCATTAAGTTGAATCATGTTATGCTTCCTTCGTTCCATTCTATTAGCAGTAATGTGGCTAATATTCTTGTCTCAGAATATTAACCACTGTTGTCTTCTTCAAGACAGATTAAAATTTTTCTTCCAATTGTATCCCTATTTAATTAATTGAACAATTCATTAAGTAACTTCATTGGAAATCTAATAAGCTATTAAAATAAGAATATAACGATCTTTTTCGAGTCAAATTTCATAGAACAGCTATTCGTTGGTAACAGAGGGAGTAGTAATTATTATCAAAATCCTTCCCGGTTCCAATGGACCTCAAGATGACCTCTTAAAAGAAATTAAGCCATCACTCCTTTTGTAATTAAAAAGGTTAATTATATACAATTAAAGAAGTAAGAAATCATAATAATATTTCGTAAATATAATAATTAAATGAACTGTAGATCAATATTTTTATTAAGAATTAAGAAACATACCTGTTGGCCAAAGAGAAATTCTTGCTGAACATAATCGTCACCTTCTTTTGCAGTTCTCGGCAAGTCTATAATGGCCAATTCACTTAACCTGGGCATTTCAACTCCGTCAACCCCTTTGCAAAAGCCATGGAGACCAGGCAAATATGAAAGTCTCAACTTATATAATTCTGGGAATTTTATTCTATTGATTGCGGTCTCCATTTCCTCCTCGTCCCTTTTGAACATCTCTTTCATAACTGGACAATTTGATACTTTAAGTTCTTCCAGCTTTGACAAACTTTCAGCTATTGATAATGGAAACAAAAACAACAGGCTTTGACAAGCATTTACCTCAACGGGTTTTAAGTTGCCTAGGTAAAGCTTTTCACTTGAAAGTGACCACAAATGCATCAACTTTGACAAATTTTTAAGTACAATTCCTTCTAATTCTTTAAAGGATCCAACTTGAGGAGGTGGACCGTTGCAGATCTCTTCCAAGCTACAAGAATCTTGTATTTTTAATGTCTTCAATACAGGGAAGATAGCACCATCTCCACAACCCTCAATGGATGCATAACTCAGATATTTTACATTATTGCACTCGTATAGCTGTAGATGTATTAAATTCTGATATCTTGATCGAACTAATTTGTCAATAACATATGTGCAACTGGACTCTTTCAAATCTAGACATTGAGCATCTCTTGCTAGGTGATCATAAAACCAATCCTCTAAAAGAATCACAACATCTCCCAAAGATAGGAATTTGTGAAATCTTAATAAATCTGTATCCCAATAATGTGTCCCTACAATTATACAATATTTCTTCAGCTTGTGCACCCAGCGAGGTATCGTTTTTGGAATAGCAATTGGATTCGATATTTGTATGTACAGAGTAGGATCTCTTCTTCTTCTTCTTCTTCTTCTTCTTCTTCAGCCTCCCATTTCTTAAAGCTGTCTACTATGACCAATTCTTCCAACCGAACAAGTCCTGATACAACCCCAGATGCGATCCTCACTAAATTGTGACAGCTGATAACATCCAATTTCCTCAGCATTTTCAGTCCTCCAATTTCTTCCGGCAGCACCTTAATAGACTCACAGCTTTCCAAACAAAGGATTTCTAGATTCATTAGCTGCCCAATCACTGATATCATTCCCAACCCACACCCAGAGAGACGCAGGGTCCGAAGACGTTTTAGCAGATTTATAGATGTGGGCAATGATTTAATCTGGAAAACCTCTAAAACTTTGAGACCTTTGTTACCGATAAAAAAATTATCTGGTATTTTAAGATGCCCACCACTGCTATCCATTCTTAGGAGTTCAAGCCTCGGGCAATCTATACATTCTGGAACACAAACATTTTGTTTGGAAAACCTTAGTGAAATCCAAGTGTAATTTCTACAGGAATCCTCCTTGAGCACTGGTCACTCCTCCTTTCTATGACTTATCAAGAATTCGTTCTTTTTTATATGTATGCCCACGTCTCGAACAACATCATGCATTTCAACACAAAGATCGCCCCACTCGTTACTAAATTCTGTAAGCAAGGAACGGGAGACAAGATACTTAACTATGCTCTCTACTCTGTTTCTAGCTTGAGTCAAATCTTCCACGCCCTCAAAAATTCCTAGCCCCATTCCGTGTCTAACCAATTCTTCATGGGAAATCACATAATCTTCTGGAAATAAACAACAAAGCAGAAAGAGATACCTGTGTTCCTCCCTTTCCAATTTATTGAAGCTCACCAAAAGCGGTCCATAAACATGTTCCAGCACGTTTGGGATATTTCCTGCCATGGATTGCTGTAGTCCTACAAGTGCATCCTCCCAACAAGATCTACTTTCGCCTCTTAGTGCTCTGCCAACAGTTTCAAGTGCAAGAGGCAATCCTTTGCATTCTTTGGCTATCTCCTTTGCTGTTTGCTGCAGATCCGGTGAATCAATCGAGTCGCCAGCGTTCTTCCGGAAAAGAACCCAAGCCTCTTCATCATCTAAGACTTGCAATTGGAAGATCTTTGCGTCTTCCGCCGTTGACGCAATAGCCTTCCGATCTCGAGATGTCAGGATGAGTTTGCATCCCGGATGGCTGCTTTGGGAGGGAATTCCTATTTTCTGGAGATTCAACCTATCCCAAACATCATCCAAAATGATGAGAACGCTTTGTGTATTCTTAAGACTGGCATGAAGTCGTTCTGCTCGGATTTCCAAATCTTCCTCTTCCAACTTAAGGCCCAATCTTTCTGCAATCTTCTGTTGAATTTTTGAATGATCTGGGTCTTGAGTGACGACTGTCTTAGCAACTCTCTCTCAAACATAACGCCCGAGTTCGCCGTCTTTTCCCGCTCCTTCTTCTCAATGTTGTCCACCATGGTCGTCTTGCCTGTTACATTTACTAATTACTTAGGTTTTCAGTTTTCTTCCAAATTTTTAACTACAAAAGCTAATGTAAGATGCATTTATGTAGTACTGAAAAGAAACAGAAAAAGAAAGTACTGCTATATATCATATTACCAACGCCCCCCATTCTGTATATTCCGATTAGATATAGATCTTTTCTCCTCAAAGCGTCCATGATCTCATTCTCAACAGACTTCCGAGATTCTAGCAAAGTTTCAGATGTAGCGGGTATTGATTCGAGCTCTGCAGCATTTGCACGGTAGGCTATATCTTCGAACGTGGGATTTCGGCGTTCTGCAGCAGCTTCAGTCGTCTTCCGGGCCCTTCTGCTTAAAGAATATTGCAGAAAAGGAAACCATTTAGACAAACAGCTTTGTTGAACTTGTGCTGCTTCATTACGGATCTCATTGCTCTTCTTCTCTAACTCGTTTACTTCATCGAGCCAATCCTCAACCTCAGCTGGAAGTCGGATATCTCCCCATTCCACTTTAGCACGTTCAATCCTTTCATCTACAGTCCTTTTATCAATATCAAGCTTGGAGACTTCATCACCAAGATCTTTGACATTGCAAGAATAGCAACACAGATAACTGATTTGTTTCTTGATCTGATCCGTCGAGTACTCCACCAGTTTACCAACAACTGCTCCCAGCATTCCCACGAGAATTTCTGCAGCCATCCTTTTATCGGCAAGAAATATAAAGTATTTTTACTGGAAATTAATGGAAGTGACTTTAACATGAAGAGGAAGGAATTTTGCTTCAATGAGACCTAAAAGTTTCAGGTATTGGTTTTCTTTTCTTTTAAATACTGCAAGTTGAAGGAAAATAATGGACCAGACTAGGAGAAGGAACGACTTTTGGAATGGGAGGAAAGCTTACATACAGACGTCCCTACTTCTACTATTTCAATATTTCTCTCAAATCTCGTGATACAGGCTCTCCACCCAAAAGAAAGAAAAAAGAAATGCTGGTTCTGGTACCTAGTAATTATTTCTCATATTTTTATTATACACAAAAATTTTAATTTTATTTTTAAATTATTACAATAAATTACTATAATACTATCTAACAACACGGTAATTTTTTATAATTAATTCACGTATATTCTTCATAATTACTTATTAATTATTTATTAGAATCTTATTATATTCAAAAATTTATTAAATATTATATAAGTGAGTAGTATTTTATAAATTGATATACGATATTAGTTTGTAATTTTAAACAATAAAAATGAAAAATATAGATAGAATAAGACTTTTTTCTTTTGAAAATAAAGATAAAATAAGGCTTTGTAAATAGTTTGATGATATTTAAGGAAATATTCCATTATTATTTTTCTTTAGTTTATAAAAAATGACAAACCTCGTCTTTTAACTAGTCTGTGTGCTGATCTATCTTTCTTGATTTGTTAAAACGATAACTTACTTAGTGAAATTGTAGCCTTCAAGATTTACTATTTCCAATATTTTGAAAAATATGATTTTCTAATTCTTTTTCCTCTTTTAAAAATATTTAACCTTTTATTAATTAGCAAGTTTAACCTCCAAATTGTTTTGATTGTCTCACGATTGTTTTTACTTTTTTATTTTTATAATTTTAAAACTATTTTATTTGACTTACAATTGTTTTAATCTTCAATATCCTTTTTAGTCATTAAATTGTTTATCTTTTTCAAATTTGGTTGTTCCAACAATCTAATCCATAGAGAATTCGATCATATACTTCACAAGTATCACACGTGCAATAGTTAGTAAGAAAAAATTAATCACTTTAAATTATTTTCCTTCCAAATTTGTAACACATCATTCTTAGGTGCCTCAAAACTCTATTTAAAACTACTTATATTTTAAAACAAATTCAGTAATAAAACTTTTTGATAGAAAAACCATATATATATGCTTCAAACTACTTGAAAATTATAAATTTACCTTCTACCAAAATTGAAGGTGAGATTGATAATATTATCCAACTTAAAAGAATTTTGTGATATCTATCCAGATTTGTTCTCCAAAAGAACAATAAAAACTAGAGTAATCCACATTTGTTCGTAGAGACGGTGCTCCAGAACTCATCTAATGTGACTATCTATGGCTATAATGGTAACAAGGGAAAAAAGAGTCATTCATGTAAAGACAGAGAGCTATTTTCAATCGATTTTCAAACATCAAGTGGGATGTTTGCACCTTTAGAGGTATTCAACATGGACGTATTCAAATAGTGATTCATCCCGTCATCTACAAGTGGATAAGTATGAAGATGATGTGACTGAAAAACTGTTAAACGTAATGAATAATAAGAAGGGTAATTCTAATGTTGAGATTTGCAATGATTTTTTTGAAGTTCTTTCTAGGATAGTATTTGCTAGTTCCTTATCAGGGGTTTTTCTATAATACTGCACGTGCATTTTTTGCAGCACGTGCAGCACTGATCCTCAACACTGATCCTCAACCGTCAGATCAGATCTCAAATTTAATTTGACGATTTCAAAAATTTATAATTTTTTTGAAAAATAAATATATACATAAAATTAAAAATATAATTCGTTAAATTAGATTTTATGTAAATCCAACCTACCAAACTAAGGTGCTGCAAATGCTACAAAAGGACGTGCAGCACCCTAGTAAAAGCACCTTATCAGAGTCTTTTCTAATTGCTTTAAGAGTCTATGATAGGGTCCACACAACAATCTTTTGAGTGCTAGTTTCCTACGTAGTAGATCAATGAACATATTTATAGTAAATTCCTAATATCTTTCTTTTGAGCGCCAGTTTCCTACATAGCAGAACAATGGACACATACATTCCTAACATCTCTTTCTTTTGAGTGCTAGTTTCCTATGTAGCAAAGCAATAGAAACAACTGCAACACATTTCTATCACATTATTATTTGTAATAATATCTACCATTGACTTCCTCCGAGGCTTTTGTTACCTTGTATAGTTGTATGATATCAAAGGATTTTCTTGTGTTGTTCTTCTGTTACATTTTGTACCATACCTTTTTTTTTGTATAATCTTTAATTATATTGTAGATTATTTACTGTAGATAGTTCATATCGGTGCTGCAGTTGTGTCTATTCTCTATTACGTTGGAAACTAGCACTCAAAATCCAGAGTGTTATCTTTGACAGACTTCAAAACTTGAGTTTTGATGTTCACACCTTTAGAGCTATTTCACATGAACATGTTCATATCCCACTATCTACGAACAGATCAAGTATGAGGATGATGTAACTTAGAAACACTTAAAACTGATGGGTAGTGAGAAGTGCAATAGTTAGTGAGGGAAAATAATCACTTTAAATTATTTTTCTTCCAAATTTGTAGCACATGATTCTTAGGTGCATCAAAACTCTTCTTAAAACTATTTATATTTTAAAACAAATAGAGCAATAAAACTTTTTGATAGAAAAACTATACATTTAAGCTTCAAACCACTTGAAAATTATAAATTTACCTTCTACTAATATTGATGAGGAGATCGAACATATTATCCAACTTACAAGAATTTTGTAATTTCTATCCAGTTTTTTTTCTCCAGAGAAAAATAAAAACTAGAGTAATCCATATTTGTTCATAGAGACGATGCTACAGAACTCATCTGATGTGACTGTCTATGGATGTAACTATAACAAGGAAAAAAGAGCCATTCATGTAAGGCCAGAGTGTTATTCTCCGCAGATTTTCAAATATGAAGTTGAATGTTCGCACCTTTAGAGCTATTTGATATGGACATGTTCAAATAGAGATTCCTCCCACCATCTATGAGCAGATCAAGCATAAAGATGATGTGATTGAGAAACTGTTAAAACTACTGGGTACTGAGAAGGGTAGTTCTGATGTTGAGAATTACAATGATTTTTTTGAAGCTTTCTCTAGGGTGTTATTTGCTAGTTCCTTATCGGAGTCTCTTTTACTTGCTTTAAGAGTATGTGATAGGGTTCAAGAATTAGGGACAACATATGCTAATAACACAACTGTCTTTTGAGTGCTAGTTTCCTAGGTAGAAGATCAATAGACAAAGTTGTAGTACATTCCTAACATCTTTCTTTTGAATGCCAGTTTTCTACGTAGCAGAGCAATAGATACATTTGTAGTGGAGTGCATTCCTAACATCCTTTTCCTTTGAGTGCTAGTTTCCTACATAGTAGAGCAATAGACATAACTGTTGCACATATCTATCATATTATTATTTGTAACCATTCTATCATTGACTTCTTCTAAGGATTTTGTTACCTTGTATGGTATCATAAGATTTTCTAATGTTGTTTTTCTATTGGATTTTTTACCATACTATCTTGTATATAATCATTAATTACATTGTACATTATTTACTGTACATGGTTCATGTCGGCGCTGCTGTTGTGTCTATCGTCTATAACGTTGGAAACTAGCACTCAAAAGGCAGTGTGTTATTTTTGACAGTCTTCCAAACGTGAAGTTGGATGTTCACACCTTTAGAGTTATTCAACATGGACATGTTCAAATAGAGATTCATCCCACCATCTACGAGAAGATCAAGTATGAAGATAAACTGTCTTTCGAGTGCTAGTTTCCTACGTAGAAGATTAATAGACAAAGTTGTAGTACATTCCTAACATCCTTTTTTTTTTAATGCCAGTTTTCTATGTAACAAAGCAATAGATACATCTTCAATGCATTCATAACATCCTTTTCCTTTTGAGTGCTTTCCTACGTAGCAGAGCAATAGACATAATTGTTGCACATTTCTCTCATATTATTATTTGTAACCATAGCTATCATTGACTTCCTCTAAGGCTTTTGTTATCTTGTATGGTATCATAAGATTTTCTTATGTTGTTTTTCTATTAGATTTTTTACCATACTTTCTTGTGTATAATCATTAATTAAATTGTAGATTATTTACTGTAGATGGTTCATGTCAGTGCTGCAGTTGTGTCTATTGTCTACTACATTGGAAAGTAGCACTCAAAAGCCAAAGTGTTATTTTCGACAGTCTTCCAAACATGAAGTTGGATGTTCAAACCTTTAGAGTAGTTCAACATGAACATGTTCAAATACAAATTCATCCCACCATCTACGAGCTGATTAAGTATGAAGAGTGAATTAGAGCAGTTGAAACTGATGGGTAGTGAGAAGTGCAACGTTTGTTTTAAAGCTCTCTCTAGGCTGGTACTTTCTAGTTCCTTATCAAAGTCTCTTTGACTTACTAGGCTGGTACTTTCTAGTTCCTTATCAAAGTCTCTTTTAGTTACTTCCAGAGCATGTGATAAGGTCCGAGTGTTAGGGGCAGCAGATGCTAATGACACAGCTGTGTGCTAATTTCCTACGTAGCAAACACAGTTGTAGTATATTTCTAACATATCTCTTTTGGGTGCCAGTTTCTTAAGTAGCATAACAATAGACACGACTGCAATACATTGCTAAGACCTCTTTCTTTTGGATAGAATATTTACACATGTTTGTTTTTAATAAGTGAACTTTATTAACAAAAAAATGATTTATTGCTAAAATACCTCATTCGAGTTGGGATAAAATCATTTTAATTCCTAATCTTAAAAAATAGTTACTTTAACCTTATTGGTTGTTAATCAATGGTTAGAGAGACAAAATAGCTGTTACGATTACAATGGAATGTCCAGCTTACCCCTAATTTACCATTATACTGGCAAATATTCCGAGAGAGAAAATGCCAATCACCAAAAGAAGACCAAAACAGACACTCCTTCTTGGATGGGTGAAAGGAGGAAAGGGAGAGAAAAGAGAAAGGGTTCACCAATAAGCAGCGACAATGGTAGAGAAAAGGGAGAAACGACGAAAGAAATAATATTGGGCTAGTTGTGGCTTAACTTTATGACTTAGGAGTAAAGGTGGAGAGCTAAGTAGTTCGGTAAGCAGAACCAGGTGGTGCTTAAGATCCAAGAAAGGGATGGCTGCAATAGATTAGAGTTAGAGAAAGCAAAGATTAGTATCTTAGCGTAGTTGGTAAGCTACTAATGTTAATATGTAAAGTTATGAGTTTGACTTTTGTTTGTAGTTCCATGTAAACCTTCTCATAAGTAAGCATTAGACTTTATGAGTACAACTCATGTCAAATTTATATTAATCTTACTAATTAGTGAAAATGCTTAATGTTTTAAAAAAACAAAGGGTAAAGATCACTACTAGCTTTGCTATATAATGAAAATTAGAGGTACCCAATGGTCCTCGTGAGTCAAAAAGAATTTGATTCAATTTTCATATGATATATAGTTTGATATCCATGAGCAATGTCCGGTTGTTGGGGGGGCAATTTTACTGTAACAGTTTGAAGTTAGGCAATTAGCAGTTTGTAACTTTCATCTATAATAGATGAGAGTTTGTTAGCCATGTTGTATAAATATATTTATTAAAATTTGTGTTTTATGTTGAAAATAAAATGAAACTATATTGATAATATAGTAATTCCTTTTTTTAAATAGTAGCAGTGTTCACGTGAGAATGCACGTGATAAAATTTTTTAGAATAAAATTTTTAGTTTATATTTTTTAAAAAATTTTAAATTATAAATATATCTCTAATTAATTTGTTGTTTTACTATTCACTTTATAAAATTTTTATTATAATTTATATAACTCTTAAATAATTTTTATTAAATTAAGTTAGAAATACTAAAAATTTTAAAAGTACTATAGGTTCCAATATCTCTTTATATTCAACCTGCTACCAGCTACAACCATCACTATTCTATTTTAATATATTCTCTTCTAGGGTAATTTTTTATTATATTCTTAAGTAATTTCATTAATATAATAAAAAATGAGAGGATTATATTTATAATAAGGGTAACTTTAAAACATTAATCTTTAAAATTAGTAAAAAGTTAAATATTTTGATAAGGGAGAAAATAGTTAAAAAGTCTTATATTTTGAAACAAAATGAGTAATTTTTTTTACTCTTCAAATAAATTTTTGAAAATTTTAAGCCATTTTTATTGATTTTTTAAATTTTTGAACACATAATTAAGTTGTTATTTGAGAGATATATACATATTAACTTGATAATTATACTTAGAAAAGGAACAGAAAAAAGAATTTGATAATTAATTATGAGAATAAAGTCCACATGCTAGCACCATCTACATGTTGAAGCACGTGATAAAATTTTGAAGAATAAAACATTTTATTTATATGTTTTTATATTTTTAAATTATAAATACTTTTTGAATTAATTATTTATTTTACTATCACAATATATAACTTTTAAATATCTTTTTTTAAATTAGAGATATTAAAGAATAAATACCTTCAATATATAACTCCTAAATAACTTTTATTAAATTATACATACTAAAAACTCTCAAAATAATGTGGATTTTAATCTCCTTTATATCTAACCTACTATCGCCACCACTATGCTATTATGATATTGTATCTTTTTTAACTTTTCAAATACTTTTTTTTTTGAAAATTTCAAGTCCTTTACATAAGATCAAGTTGTGGTTTGAGAGGTATATATACTAATTTGACAATTGCACTTAGAAAAAAGGGGAAAAAAGAATTTGATAATTGTTTATGATAATAAATTCTTTCTCTTTAATACTCTTTTTAGTAACTTATTTCTCTTTTTAATTCTTTAAGTTATCTTTGTTAAACCTAACTTACAACTAATTTCTCCAAGTTTAAATTCATATGACCCATATCTATACTTTTAGTGTAGTATAGATAAATTTTAAAGAATAAACTCTTTTACTTTATATTTTTATACATTAAAAATATTTTTAAATTATAAATACCTCTCGAATTAATTATTTATTTCACTATCACAATATATAAATCTGAAATAACTTTTATTAAATTAGAGATACTAAAAAATCTCAAAGTAGTGTATGTGTTTAATAAAGAATTTGATAATTAATTATGATAATAAAATCTCTCTCTCTTTAATACTATTTTTCAGTAAATTATTTCTCTCTCTTTAATTCTTCAAGTTGTCTATATTAAACTTACCTCAAAAGTAACTCCTCTAAGTTAATTGTTCCTACGTAACTCCCAAATAATTATTATACAGATATCAAAGACTCTCAAAATTACAATAATACATTTCATAAAAGTAAAAAATAATTTTATTAAAAGTTTTCTATTTTAATTAACTGTAATACTCATGTTCATTTCTTACCTTTATTCTTTTTCTTTAAAAACTTTGAAGCTAATAGGGTTTAATTCTTAATGTTTACCCTTGGATTAATTTATTTTTCAACCAAGACCTCTTTAGTGATTAATTTTTAAAGATTAGTGCGTACACATATTTTTAATTAATTATTGTTCTTTGATTGTATTGGAGAAGATATGAATGATGTTTGATATTTCTAATTTTTAGAGGACTTATTTAGCCATTTTTCTGAGGAATCATATGGTTCTTCTTATAACAATTAAAGATAGATATTTTAATTTTCCTTTCTAAGCTTTAAGTAGTAATATATCCAAAAAAAATTATGATTAATTTTTATCACTCTAAATCTCAGTCTCAATTTTTTTAATATCTAGTAATGTTTTAGCTACATAATTATATTTAATGTTTTATTTTCCAATATTTTTTTTCAACACTTAGAGATTTTTTCCTCTTTTTTTTCTAGTAACTCATTATTCATCTCTTTAATATTTAGAGTTTTCCTTCTAGTAATTCATTTGTCTATTCAATACTTTTTATTTTCTCATAATATAGTCCAATATTCTAGTAGTAATAATTAAGCATTAGTGTCTCTTTAAAACTTGAAGGTTTTCGATAATATATATCTAGCATGTGCAATTATTGTAACTCTCCAAATTAATTTTTATTACCCTTTATATAAATCCCAAATAATTATAATTAAATTAGAGTTTCAAGGATGAATTTATATAAAATAATTATATTTGTACACCTTGTGTGCTCTTAGTATCCTACTATGGTTAGTCCTTTAAAATAATAGTAATTTATTTTTCTAGGGGCATTTTAAATCAATCAAAAGAAGAAGAAACAATTAAGTTTAAAACTACACGGCCTTCTCCATACTTTTAGTATTTTTTAGTGACTCATTATTTATCTCTTTAATATTTAGAGTTTCCTTCTAATAACTTATTTATCTATTTAGTACTTTTAATTTTCTCATAATAGTGTAACATTCAAGTAATAATAATTAAACATTAGCGTCTCTTTAAAACTTGAAAGTTTGGATAATATACTACCATGTACAATTATTGTAATCCTCTAAATTAATTTTTATTATCCTTTATACAATTTCCAAATAATTATAATTAAATTAAAGTTTAAATAATAAATTTATATAAAATAATTATATTTATACAACTTGTATGTTCTTAGTATTTTATTATGATTAGTCCATTAAATTAATAATAATTTATTTTTAAAATTATTTTAGACTATTCAAAAAAAGAAACAAATAAGTTTAAAACTAATAATTCTTATCTATACCAAAAAAAAATAATTAAGTTTAAATTTAATTGACTCATATCTATACTTCTAGTATAATATAGATATAGATTATGCATCAACAAAGAATTGTTTTTTGCAATTACTTACTTTTGACCTACTACAGATTTCTAACCCATTTCCGCGTTTAACTCATTGGAGACTTTTATCGGCCGACTAGAGGAATTCAATTTAACCCAATGGGTTCGTACTGGGGACTACAGTACACCAGGCAATTTTACCCAGTGGGTCCGTGATGGCATGTAGGTAGGGCTGTCAATTTTGCCCGTTTACCCGGACTCGGCCTGGGACCCGATCCGATAACTCCGGGTTCGGAATAATAGTCATACCCATTTACCCGGATCCGGACCCGGACCCGGACCCGGACCCGATAATATATCTTCTAATAGGGTCCGGGTCCGGGAGAAGGTATTCCGGACCCGATTACCCGATTTAAATTTTAAATAATAAATATTTTATATATTTAAATTTTTTATAACCGTTAGATGTGTTTGATCAACGGTTAATTATTTATAAATTTATATTAAAAATTTTATCGGGTCTACCCGGACCCGGCCCGAGACCCTATAGGGTAAGGTCCGGGTCCATCTTATTTGGACCCGTCGGGTAATCGGGTCCGAGTCCGGAACCATTAATGTCAATCGGGTCCGGGTCCGGATCCGGGACAGGGTGTCCCGGATCCATTTGGACCCGTTGACAGCCCTACATGTAGGGGCTTTGCTACAGACCTACACGTACGGAATCTCAGTCGTCGATCTGATCCGACGGTTACGAAGTAGGTGGGGTTGGGCCGGAATGAAGACAACAATGGAGAGATAGATAAGGTTCCTGACGTCCCATCCCTATCTGACTCCAGCTCCATCCCTACATATAATTACAGAATAGTGATAAACTTATATTTTTTCTATCTTAATTACAAAACCTTTTATTTACATTTTTATATTACAGTAATTTAGTTGCAGTGTTTAAGGAGTTAAATTGAAAATTAATTCTTAAAAATAAACTCTATCCACATAATTTTATTAATTTTATATCTAAAAGTGAATTAAAAATGGAGTTTTTCTTAATATTCTCTTTGAGTTTATTACATCTCTTGATTATTTATTCTATAGTAGAAAATTAAGTCATGAAAAAGAGGAAGAATTCTAAAGGTATACTTAGATTGGTTTTCTAATAAAAAATTTTCATTTTTTTCATGATAAACTCTATTTCTTTTTTATAAAAAATTTATATTTATAATTTTTAATAGAAAAATTAACTATACTTATCCTTCAACTATTATGACTTTTCTTTTCTTAATCAAAAACTTATATTTTAGCTTTTTATATAAATAAATTTTTTTCAAACAACTATATCTGTCAAATTTTAAATGTCGAGGTAGATTTCGGCAAGAAGAAGTCATGCTACAAGTATGAATCATCATTTTCAATGATAATTTTATCCATTCATAACTTTCCTTCAATTATTTCATAGTATCCAAACTATATGAATAAAAAATCATTCATTAGTAAAATAATATTTTCTTACCTTTTAAGCTATGAATAAATAAAATTATCTTTAAAAATTATACACACATACTTGTAATGAATATCTCACTGTCAAATTTCGTCACAATATTTATAATTTGATAAATATAATTATTTAAATGTGTATAAAAAATTAAAATAAAAGTTTTAAATTAAAAAAAAGTTAAAATAATTGATAGATAATTATAATTAATTTTTTAATATAATTTAATTTAAAAAACTGATAATCATCATTGATGGGTCTCACAAAGCTACGCAGATTATCCATATCCTATTGGCAATTTTTGCTCATCAGAAGGAAACCTTAATTTTTTGCTAGGTGAGCATCATCGTGTTTATGAACTAAGCACACATCATATGTAAATATTTTTAGTGCTTTTGTGTGTACTAAAATATGTGAATTCGCGTATTAGACATTTTTAAAGTAGAGCAAAGTGATGTTTGGGCATCCATCTGTTATTTGGAGTTGTGTCATTAGAAGCAAATCTGAGGGTGTATTTGGATTGTGTTTGGTTGAGAGAGATTTTATTTTGAGTTTTATAAAAATAAATTTTTTGTGAGAGAAAATATGTGATCTAGTTGTGTGTTTAGTTAAGAGAAACACAATCCAAATGGAGCCTAAATATTAAACAAGGCAAACATCATTGTATTTATGAGGTAAACAAACATCATATGTATATATTTTCATACATATGTGGGTATGAAAACATATGAATGAATGCATCAGGCATTTTTAAAAGAAAACAAAAAGACAACAAAACTGTAAGACATTTTGTGTTTGACAAAATCTAGGCTTTTGGATTGCAATTTTTATTATTATATTCCAAAAAATGCAATTCCATCTTCACTCTTCATACATAAATTTTCAAATTCCTGTAGAAAAGCTTACCAAGATCACATATTTCCAAACTAGTTCCTTTTCTCACCTTTAAAAACTTTGTGTCAATTACAAGTACATTATAGCAAAATTTCAGAACACAACTTAAAAAGAATTGAACATAAAACAAAAGAACCTAATAATCAGTTCCAAAAACTCACTAAGCAGCTGATGAATAAGCAAAATCAGTCTACTTCTTTCCCATTCTGGAAGAGAATTCTGCCATCAGCCTTCCTAGTGTATGACTGAGAACATTGAGGATCAAAAGCTATACTGTCAGGTTAACCTGCAAAAAGCAGGAACCTTGTTCATTAAATCTGTTCTTAATATAAGATATTGATACAAAATTAAAAAAAAATAAACAATTTAAAAATGCATGATGCATCAATTAAAAATAAAAATAAGAATGAATGCATCAGGCATTTTTAATAATAAATCAGGCCATCCTACTTTTTTAGAGATTTCTTGCTATATTCTTAGGATATTATTCTTGGGATATTAATCTTGCAGAAGAAGAAGCTCAAGACACTCTATGGATTATAAAAGAGCCTCAAGGCAAAGCAAAAGGTGGCTTGAATAACTCTCATAAGCTTTACACGAATTTCTTTCTTATTCTCCTGCTTTCAAGCTTTATCTAAAAAGAGAGTTATTCTTTGAACTTATATTACAAAAGCTATATCTTAAGAGAGTTTAACAGTATATTTTATCTTGTTATTATGCTACTCATGTATTAAATATTAAAGTAAGATTTTACCACATTCAATCGAAAGGAGTTTGATATATCGTGTTGATGAGAGATTAATAAAAGCGAGGTCATCCATTGATCCTACGAGGCCTAGATGCACTACTCAATGATCATCAAGCACCTCAATAAAATACCAATTCAAATAGTAGAAAATATATTTTTTAGAAAAAAATATTCCTTGATTAATTTAAGCTTGATTTTTAACTCGTATAAAAAATTATTATAAATAAAAAATATATAATATGTTGTACTCACATATCTTGATCTATGCCTAATTCATTTCTAAGATTACTAAAAAAAGCACAGAAAAGTTACAAAAGCAGAAACTATCAGATAAAAAAAATCTAGGGAAAAATATTTAAAAAACTGAATGACGGTATTGTCCATTTACTAATTTTAGAGTTTGTCGCCAAACAGAAAATTGCGCAGTTTGGTTGCAGTTGTCCTAACGAATAAAGTATATTCATTTTTCTCAAAATAGACCAATCAACTTCAAGGATGGCACCCAGCCAAAAAAAAAAAAAAAATTGCGGATGGTGCCACACTAACTGGAAGGTAATGCATGCAAAGAGTTGTGCTTTTTTCTTTTTGTCTAATTATCTTTATAACGTAATTATATTCTATATATATATCCCCAAATTCAAACAAGAATATTCTTAAGAAACATTATCAAGTCAATTTAGCAAGACTACAAGAGCCGCAAACAGGCAGCTCCGACAACCGCATAGGTAAACGAGTAAGCGGCTGGCAGCTCGCTCGTGCAGCACACACCGCTATTTTGGATATCTTTTTATATATTTTTCTTTTGCTTATAAGATATTATTATTTATACTTTATTTTAAAATTTTTATTTATTTAATTCCTAATTTGAATGCTCAATTCGTTAGGAAATGCCTAAAATATTCAAAATATACAATAAAATAAATAAATCAATTAAATTTTCACAAAAATAAAAAGTTAGAAACTAAAAGAAACAAATAAAAAATTTAAAACATTTGACTAAAAAAATTAAAACATAATATAACGAAACAAATGGGCGAACTGAAATGGGCCGAAATCTATAGCCCGTTTTGTCACCTGGGGTGGCTTTGCATTCAAATGGGCTCCACCATTTAGCATCCAAAAATTTTCTTTGGGGTAATCGTTCTGCGTCCAAGAAAAATTATATGCCCCTCTGCTTTATTTTTTCCCTCGGCGACAGTGCAGAAACCTTCAAAATTGTAATACTGACCTTTTTTTTTTTATCGATTTCGCACCTCTAAATCATTAATGTTTGGTTGGAAATTGTCGAGCGTCGCGTTTGCTTGCTAATGGGATTTTAAAATTGTGAATTTTGGATAAAAATATAAAATTTTTACAGAGAGGGAGAGAGCGGAGAGAAGGAAGAGAGAGAGAGAAAGAGGTTTGAAAAATAAGTATAACTTTATTGTATTAAAATTTTATATCATTACATTCAACAAACTTGTTTAAATTTAAAAGAACTAATAAAAACACTAAAAATTTAATTCATAGTTTCCATATCTAGAACGTAGAATCACTAAGCTACCTTAACGTTTGGGGGCAAATTTTACTTTGTCCTATAATGTTATTTTTGTATCATTTTATCTATTTTGTTAAGACATATCAGCAATCTCATTTAAATTAATTAAATATTTTTAATTTTTTTTACCCTTAAATTTGACTGATTTAAAAAACAATAGTATCACTAAATACCCTTAATGTTTGAAATAATTCTCACTTTTACCCTATAACATTATTTTTGTATTAAAAAACTACATCTATTAACTTCAATTCAATAATTTTATTTATGTAAAAAATTCAATAAGACAAATTTTCAATGCCTAAAAAAGTTTAAAGCAATCCAAGATAGGGTCGAGAGCATAAGGTTAGATTGAGTGGAGAGATCATAGGTATTCGTTATTCAATTTTAATAAAAGATGAAACAAAATTTGGATTATAGTTCTATTTTTTTTAGAAAATATTGATTCTCTTTGGTTCAGTTTTAAAATTTTAACATAATTTCAAAATTCAATGTTTTGTTTTGATTTATTGAAATTGAAGCAAACTTAAATTATGTTTAAATTTGTTAAATTTTTGTTTGGTTCAAAATCAAATTAGAATAAGAAATTTTATTGAATAATTCATAAAATTATTTTTAACAAATTAAATAAAAAATTGATTTTAAATTGAACAAAATTAATTTATTTTAGTTTGACTTCAATAAAATTTTGATTTAGTTCAATTTTTATGAAAATTTTGCAAAATCAAATGAAAATTAAAATTTTTAACGAAAAATCAATAAATAAACCTAATTAAAAGAAAGTCGACATAGAATTAGGCATTGTTTCGAGAATGAACATTAATTTGAGTTGAAGGTGGAAAACTTCAGTATGAGAGAAGAGAAAATAATTTTCAAAATTGATCGTATATAAAAAAAGACATATTAGACTTTTTTTCATAAAAAGGAGGGATAATTTTTTCATTTTATCTCTTTGTTAAGATTGATAATCAAACTTAATAATTTATGAGCTAAGTAGATACAAAAATAATATTATAGAAAAAGTAATTTTTTTTTTTAAAAGTTGGCTAAGTGATATTGTCTTGAAGGACAATAATAACATTTCAAATATCTGTTAATAACCATTACATTTGACTAATGGTTCATGGGGTAAAGTGATACAAAAATAACATTATGGGATGAAGTAAAAATGACTCCAAAGGTTAAGATAATTTTATTATATTAACCCCGTAGAATATAATAATCATTTGGAGGTCCTAGAAAGGGTAATAAAGATTCGCGTTTTTTGTTCTTTGTTTGTTTTTTTTTTTTGGTTGAGATCCTAATCTTAATTTCCATTTCCTTTTTGTCTTAGGTACAATAATGTCTTTTTCTGGAGGGGAAAGGTACAATTTGGTACAACAATTTCAATTGGGAAAGTGTACTGGTCTACTGTCAATTTTGAAAACTTGAGGCATTTATCTCAAACATGGTATATAGCATTCCTTCGAATACAAGGGAAAAAAAAAAAGGTAAATGGCAACAAATAAAAGAAGGGCCTTTCCATCCTTAATTTCACGCGAGAAATTTTGTTACATTGGCTCTTAAAGGTCAGCACTGAAATTTCTATACGCGATTGAACAGTTGATGGCTTAGTTATTGTTAGAATATCATGCCTAATCTTGACCAATGATTTCATAACTCTTTATGAATTGTCTAAATGTCATCCTCTTTAGAAATCATTGGAGTATTGTCCTGTTGTACTATATATATGAATTCTGTTTAATTAACATCCAAGAAGAAGTACAAAATTATTTATTACTCTTTTGTTCATATATGAACGTATACATTTCAATTTTATATTAAAATAAATATATTTCAGTATATATTTTTCATTTAAATTCTACCTATTGACTTTTGAAATATGGAGGATGTGAGTTATTTCATTAATATTTACAAGGGTCTCACTGGGCACGTAAAACTTTAATTGAAAGGTTAAGGTGGGAATTAGTATATGATCAAATTTTCTCCTTTTCGCATAAGCCAAATGCGAATATCCATTAAGACGAAGAAAATATTTTTATTTACATTCATTTGTTGCACAATCTCTGAATTTCATATTTTTGCACCATTTTTTTAATATATTGGTAAAAAGATTTTGTTCCAAATTCTTAACACATCCATGATGGAGAATATGAAGTGACAAAGCAACACTTACATATGCATAAATGGGAAATACTTCATCATCTTAATATTATGACAAAGCAACACTAACATATGCATCCCTTATTTATGCTTATAACAATCTATGATACATAAAATAAAATGCGTTTTCCTGTGGAATCTTCAATGCTTTCTTATACTCGTGGCGGAATGCTGTGCTCATCTCTAAAGAAATTATTTGGATCCACCTGAGTCTTCACATGCACCAACCTATGGAAGTTGTTCTTGAAGTATTTAGAACCCCATACTCTTGCTTGTCTATAACTGGTGCTGCCTACAATGTTGTTCATGTTACAAAACAGAAATGCAGTGAACAGAAATGCAGTGACAGGTTGGACAGTTTGGAGAGTCAACAACAACAGCAATGATAGTCAACAACAATGCCTGTGTTAGTTAATTAGCTTTGTTTTAGTTAAACCCAGTTTTGGTTAGTTAGTTAGTTTTTGGTTTGATTGAGCCCGGTTCACTAGGCACCGACTCAACTAATTATCATTATATATAAAGAATACTTCTTCTGTTTTGTAACTTTGTACAGAGAAATGAAAGAAATTTCCAGACTTCATTTTCTTCATGGTATCAGAGCAGAAGCTTCCGTGTGAAAATTGACTTCTGTTTTCTTCTTCGATCTTCATTGTTCTTTCTTTCGGTCTTCATTCTTCTGATCTCTACCTCATTCTTCTGAGAATTTTTAGCTTTCTGTTGTCTCTGAATGTTCTGTTAAGCTCATTGATTCAACAATGGCGACTGTGGCAAATCATGAATTGCCTCCTTCTAATCCTTTTCATCTTGCTTCAAATGAAAATCCTTCATTAGTTCTTGTTTCACCAGAACTTGATGAGTCAAATTATCATGCTTGGAGTCGCGCTATGAAAATGGCGCTTATTTCGAAGAACAAACTTGGATTTGTTGATGGCACTATTGTTGCTCCGGCTAGGGATGATATACATTACAAACAGTGGGAACAAGCTAATAGCATGGTATTATCGTGGATTACCAGAGTTGTCTCTTCTACAATCAGGCAAAGCATTCTGTGGATGGATTCAGCTTATGAGGTTTGGCAAGATTTGCGCGATCGATAATCAGATGGAGATTCTTCTCATCTCTCTGACCTCATTGAGGAAATTCATGCATTGAAGCAAGGTAACAAATCTGTAAATGAATACTTTGCTCAGTTAAAGGTGTTATGGGAAGAAATGCTTGTACTTAGACCGATTCCTAATTGCACTTGCGTACCAACTTGTAGTTGTGGTGCTTTTAAAATTGTGAGAGAATATTTTGATGCTGATTATGTGATAAGATTTCTGAAAGGCTTAAATTCATCATTTGATACTGTTAAGTCGCAAGTATTGATGCAAACACCTCTTCCTTCTGTTAAGAAGGCTTTTAACATGGCTATGAAGCATGAGAGACAAATGCATTATAATTCTCTACAAACACCTAGTGCAGAAGTTCAAATTATGATGACTCAAGGTGCATGTTCTGATTCTAGTAATGGAGTTAGTGATAATGCTCCAGTGTTGTTTCGTGGTTCTAACATGAACAATCGAAATACTGATCAATTTGTTAAGACTTATAGTTCTCAAGCCAGTGGTAATGCTGTGGCTTTCAAGCAGAACAATTCTGGAAATCAGAAGAAAGTATATGTTTGTACCTATTGTGGTAAAACTGGTCATACTATTGACCGATGTGATAAAAAATTTGGCTATCCTCCAAATTACAAGGTAACAAGAGGTACTTCTGTTAGTGTTCCTGCTAGACAGAGGGTTGGAAATATGAAGGCTCAAGTCTCAAATCATTTTCCACAGAACAATTTGGCAAATCAGGTTTCTGGACATTTTGATTATGGTTCTTCTTCTGTGGCATCTGTACAATCAGAATATTCTGGTGGTGTTAATCAAGGTGGAATTACTCAAGATCAAATTCAGCATTTGGTTCAATTACTGCAAGGCATGCAAGCTCATTCTGGAAATTCTTCTCATACTCCAACAGCTAATCAAGCAGCAATGTTGTCAGCCAATTTTAATAATCCTGATGTGCCAACTGCTTCAGGTAAATTTTCTGGTAATACTTCAAAATGTTGGATTTTAGATTCTGGTGCATCTGATCATATCATCTGTTCTCCTTCATATTTTTCTTCTTGTGTTCCTGTTGTAAATCTGTTTGTCACTCTACCTAACAAAGTTATTGTTCCTGTTACACACAAAGGTTCTGTTTCTTTGAATTCTCATTTAATTCTTCATGAAGTCCTTTGTGTTCCTTCTTTCAATTTTAATCTCATTTCAGTTAGTAAACTTTGTGTTCAGAATCATTGTTTAGCTCTTTTTTACTCAACTAAGTGTTTGCTCCAGGACATTGCAACTATGAAGATGATTGGCTTGGCTGACGGTTGCAATGGCCTATATTTCCTTTCTCCAACTTCCAATTCATCAGCAACTACTACTGCACAATCTAGATACAATTTGTTGTTTCCTAATTCTGTTTCCAGTGTTAATATTCCTGTTTCTGTTCCTTCATCTGAGATTGATTCCTTGTTATGACATTATAGGCTAGGCCATTTATCACCCCAACGTTTGGAGTTGATTAGCTCTACATATAAACCAGCTTGTATTACTTCTTCTTCTAAATCTGTTTGTTCCATTTGTCCACTTGCAAAACAAAGAAGAAATCCTTTTCCTTTGCGTACATCTCAAACCACTAAATGTTTTGAGCTTATTCACATGGATATTTGGGGACCATATAAACAGAAAACTGTCTATGGTCATAGATATTTCCTCACTATGGTAGATGACTATAGTAGATATACTTGGGTTTTTCTTCTTAAAGAAAAATCAGAAGTTTGTTCTCATATACAAGCTTTCCATTCTTTTGTTCATACTCAATTTTCTCTGTCTATCCAAATCATTAGATCAGATAATGGACCAAAATTTCATCTCCCTGATTTCTATCGTACAAATGGCATTATTCATCAAACTTCTTGTGTTGCTACTCCTAAACAAAATGGTTTGGTGGAACGTAAACACCAACATATTCTCAATGTTGCTAGAGCCTTAAGATTTCAAGCCAATCTACCCTTGATCTATTGGGGTTTATGCATTCAACATGCAGTCTATCTAATCAATCTTCTTCCTACCCCAGTTCTGCATTCTTTAAGTCCTTTTGAACTTCTGTTTCATAAACCTCCCAATTACACTCTTTTGAGAGTATTTGGTTGCTTATCTTTTGCTTGTACCTTGAATCACAACCGAGGGAAGTTTGATCCTAGAGCAAAAAGATCAGTATTTCTAGGATATTCCACCAAAAGTAAAGGTTATATTCTTCTGGATTTGGAGAAAAAGAGCATTTTTGTTTCCAGGGATGTTCAGTTTCATGAAAGTATTTTTCCTTTTTCTTCTGCTTCAATTCCTTCTACTACTCCTTCTTCTTCTCACAATTCATCTTTTCCAGTTCCTTCATTTACTCCTCCACTTACACATGATATTTCAGAACCATTTAATTCAACAAATCTTCCCACTCATGATTCATCTACTCTTGACAGTCTTCCTGAACAACCTCCTAATGCTACATTTTCTGATTCTTCACCAAGAAGATCTATTAGAAGTAAACATCCACCTGCCTATTTGAAAGATTATGTTTGTAACATTCTTCCTACTTCACCACATTCTATATCCAATATTCTCACATATGAACAGATTGCACCACATCATAAAATTTTCACTTTGAATGTTGCTATGGATATTGAACCTAAAAGCTATACAGAGGCTGTTAGGCATCAAGAGTGGAGAAATGCCATGCAGAATGAAATAGAAGCATTGCAGGCTACAAAAACTTGGCGATTAGTTCCTTTACCACCCAATAAACATGTGATAGGGTGTAAATGGGTTTATAGAATCAAGAGAAAGTCAGATGGATCCATTGAAAGGTATAAGGCCAGGTTAGTAGCTAAAGGTTTTACTCAACAAGCTGGTATAGACTATTTGGAAACTTTTTCACCTGTTGTTAAATGACAACTGTGAGGATAGTTCTTGCTGTAGCTGCTGCCAAAGGATTATTTTTGCATCAATTATATGTCAACAATGAATTGAATGAAAAAGTATATATGGCTATTCCTCCTGGTTTTCAGTGTTCTGACAGCAATATGGTGTGCAAGTTAGAAAAATCTTTGTATGGATTGAAACAGGCTAGTAGGCAATGGAATGCTAAACTCTACTCAGCCTTAACTTCACTTGGTTTTAAACAATCATATTGTGATTACAGCTTATTTGTTAAAACTACTGCGGTTCATTTCACTGCTATTCTAGTTTATGTGGATGATTTGATCATTGCAAGTGATGATATGAATACAGTTCAAGCTGTTAAAAATACTCTACATGATCAGTTTAGAATTAAAGATTTGGGTGAATTGAAGTTTTTCCTTGGACTGGAGATTGCAAGAAATCACACTGGGATAAAACTGTCCCAAAGGAAATATACCCTTGATTTGCTTGCTGAGACAGATTTTTTAGGATGCAAAGCAGTAAGTACTCCAATGGATCCCAGCATCAAGTTATCTCATGCAGATTCTCCACCTTTGTCAGACAATACCACTTATAGAAGTATTGTGGGTAAACTGCTTTATCTCACACTTACTCGACCTGATATTTCTTTTGCTACTCAACAACTCAGTCAATTTCTTGATGCACCTACACAGCAACACTTAAAAGCAGTTCATAGGGTGTTAAGGTATTTGAAAGGGACAATTGGTCAAGGACTATTCTTTCCAGCAGCTAATGCATTAAAACTTCAGGCTTTCTCAGATTCTGATTGGGCAGGTTGTGAAGAAACAAGAAGATCAATTACTGGATACTGTGTTTTCTTAGGTAAAGCATTAATTTCTTGGAAGAGCAAGAAGCAGTCCACTGTCTCTAGAAGTTCAGCAGAAGTTGAGTATAGAGCAATGGCAGTTACAAGCTGTGAACTGCAATGGATTACATCTCTTATGCAGGAGTTGAGTTTGCATTTGCATCATCCTATTCCTCTATTCTGTGATAATCAGGCTGCTCTATATATTGTAGAAAATCCGGTGTTTCACGAACGCACAAAACACATTGAGATTGATTGTCATTTCATTAGAGAAAAATATCAGTCTGGTTTGCTTAAGCCATTGCCTATTTCATCCAGTTTATGGTTAGCAGATTTGTTGACCAAGGCATTATCTGCTCCTCACTTTTATCAGTTGTTGTCCACTTATGGAGTTCAGAACATTTTCACCAAGTTGCACTTGCGGGGGTGTTACAAAACATAAATGCAGTGAACAGAAATGCGGTGACAGGTTGGACAGTTTGGAGAGTCAACAACAACAACAATGATAGTCAACAACAATGCCTGTGTTAGTTAATTAGCTTTGTTTTAGTTAAACCCGGTTTTGGTTAGTTAGTTAGTTTTTGGTTTGATTGAGCCCGGTTCACTAGGCACCGACTCAACTAATTATCATTATATATAAAGAATACTTCTTCTGTTTTGTAACTTTGTACAGAGAAATGAAAGAAATTTCCAGACTTCATTTTCTTCAGTTCACTCCCAAATCAAGATCCTTGTAATTATAAAATGCATTTCTTGGAGACTTGGAAACATATTTAGCCATGTAGCTGTAGAGTCTCCTAATCCAGTTTATATATCTTGTGGATTCTGCATTTTCTTCCCCATCCCACGCCACATAATAGTGAATCAGCAAAATGTTTCCAGCTCTGTGGGGGAAAGGAAGTGCAGACTCCTAGATATCATTCATTCTTCCTCCATATGGAATGAACTGCAGCTCAGCTGTATGCACATCTTCTTCTAAAAGGATTTTCCAGATTCCCTCGAGACCGGTTTCTGAGATCGGTTGCTGCATGTAATCTGATTTTGCTTTGAAGGATGGGTTTACCGGTCGGGTTTTGTTAAGCAAAACATCCGGTTCGTCGGTTGGGAGAAGGGCAAAGTAGAGTATAGATTGAATCCAACTCATTTCTTGACAATCTTCTTCCCTCAATCCCAGCTCAGGGAAGCTTTGATGCAGTAGTTTGAGAAGATCATCAACTTCCCCAAGGAATAAGGAAGTGAAAGAAACTTCAATGGTTTTCTTTTGACATTCAGGAGAAATAGCACTGCGGCTGGAGATCGTTATTTCTAGATTTTCATCAATCTTGTCTGCAATGTACCGCCTTTTATGCACTGAATAGCATTTTCTTTCAGTATCCTACTTACATTGAAGTCAGTAACATCTTTCGAAACACTAAGGAGGTTTACTGTCCATTCAGTACTGATCCGAAAGCCGCTCCGCTGCCTCCTTGGATAACCCAAAAGAGATCCTCACACATAGATTTTCTGTCCAGAATTTGGCCATTAACATCAATGATTTTGGAATCCACATTATGATCAGCAGCGATGCCGAATCTTCAAGGCATCATGCTATATCCTCCTCCGTTGAAGTGTTCTCCAACACCCACAGTGGGACAAACACCGGCAACAAAAGCCAGCGTCCTACTTTCTTCAGCAATCTTATGATAAAGTTCGCCTAGGGTTGCACCAGCTTGGATTGTTGCTTTGTGGTTTTCATTGTCGATAGATATCGACTTGAGGTTTCGGAGATCTACCATGACGAAAGGGACTTCAGAGGAGAAGGAAAGACCCTCAAAGTCATGTCCACCACTGCGCACGCGAATTTGAAACAAGATGATGGAAATGAAGATGATGGAAATGAATTTGTCAAGTATGAGTGGATGAGCCAAGGATGTGTCAACAGCAGTGGAGAGGATATTAGACTCGAAGGAGAAGATGGGCCAAAAGCCCAAGGGAACAAAGAAGTACCTTTATCTATTCTAATTAATTGGTAAGGATCATTACCAAGAAGCATGGAGTCTTACAATGATATACGGGAAACATAATCACATAATTGGAAAGGATGAACATCACAAATGGATGAGTAAATTTCACGTTAAAATAAAATATATAGCAAATCATCTAAAGCGAAAAAACCTAAAAATAACGTTAGATTTGAAAATTCAATGTTACCTTACTCATACTGTTGTTATATTAAAATTTTTAGTTTCTGTTGATATAAAATTTCAACTAGCTTGCTTAATGATATAGGGAAAAGACTACTACAAGGTTCGACACAGGTTGAAGGTGACTAATATAGAAGGTCGATAGTGGTAAAACAACTTTTCAAATAATTTACTGATCATTGATATATTCACTGGCACAAAACAAAGTTGAGGATAGATATTCTGTGTGACTGTTTATTTGCATATCCAAATTTATGTGCACTTGCTCATTCTTATCTATTTATACTAATAATAAGAGATATCTTATTTTAACTATTTAGTAATTTAATTCTTTACAACTTAATGTGAGTCGTTGTTATAGGTACAACATATCATACCTAGAGGTAGTCAGTGTTACGCCAATGTGGCATAACTTTTTGGTGGTTGTAGTGTGGATTAGTAATGAGTAGTGGGATACTTACTAGCTAGTTGGTGTTGGAGTGTGTTTAGATAGTCTTTGATAAATATTACCCTGACATGCTATTGTGACAATTTTTGAGCTCAAGTTCATGTAGGTCCTTAGCAAAGTTTTTCCCAATGTTAATTTTATGTTGTGTATACAGAATTGGGTCAGGATGAGCCATGCCTTAAATTATTGGAATAATTAAATACTTTACTAATTAATGTTTTCGTTGAAGTACTTATTAATTTCCTAATTGTTCTCTTATTTTAATTTCTTTATGTTTGGTGTAAAAGGAGAAAGTCCGACAGAACCTTATCTTACGCGCAAACACGGGCACGCGCGCGCGCACACACACATACACACACACACACATATATATATATATATATATATATATATATATATATATATATATATATATATACTGTAACTGTAACTTTTTTTTTACTCCAAACATTTTATCTTAATTTCTTAGAGTTTTTACTTGTTTAATTCGTCTTCAAAAATTTGATTGGTTAGGATTATTTTTAATCTATTAAAATAATTTTTAACTAACTTATATATTAACTTGAATTTTGAATTTCATATTTTTTATGAAATTAAATTTCGTATATGGAGTTACTTTGTAAAAGTAAAATCTTTAAATATTCAATTTACTTTAAAAATTTTTGATTGGTTAGGATCATTTTAAATCCATTAAAATAATTTAAAACTATTTATATATTAACTTGAATTTTTAATTTCATATTCTCTAAATTGAATTTCGTATGATGAGTTGCTTTGTAAAAGTAAAATTTTAATTATTCAATAGTTATCAACAAATATAATCTTTATCTTTATCAATTTTATTTAGCTAAATCTCTTAATTTAAACTAAATTCATTAATACTAAACTCCTAATGTCTGCCCAGTTCTTACATACACAATGTACATCATCATCATTCTCTTATGAATATTCTTTTCTTCTTCTCTTTCTTTCCTAAAATGTAACAACATCTTCCATACTTTTTTTGGTTTAATCATCACTCAAATCTCACTGTATCCAGAAGCTTCGACCTCTGCATTTTTTTTCAGCGTCACTTTTTAAGATAATTCTTTTATTTTCTTCATTTCTTTCATTTCATTTAAGTTTTTTCATAAACATTTGGGTGTTGCACTTGAGCTAATAGATGGTACATGTTATTTATTTCTTACAAAAGAACATCAGTTGTATTTGTATGTAAATTAGAGATTTTTAAAAAAGTCAATAAGAAGTAAATTCAACGTATGTAACTAATATTGCTTCTAATTTTGTATTGGAAGAAAAAAAGAGGTAAAAATTATATACTAAGAGTCTAAGTTGGGGAAGAAGGTATTGCATATCTTTGAACTACTAAAATTTTAATATTCTATATGTTATTCAATTTTTTCTCCTAAACTATACATTGGGGGTAAAGGATTTCTCTTTAAATATTTATTTTAAAAATCTAATTTTAATATTTTTTAATTTAAAAATATATTCATACATCATACGAATTTTAGGCTAGTTGATAATTGTATTTTCTAGTCAACCAGACATTAAGTATACTTTGCGCATTAATTCGTAATTGACAATTAATTTATTTTAGAAGGATTTCCTTTGCAATAGTTTGATCCATCTTGCACCCTCTGTTGTCACTTCTTTTTTTTCTTTTATTACAAATAAGAAGGTTATCCATTGATGTAAAATGATTGAGGCCGTAACAATCAAAATAAATTTTCAACTCTTCTTCCGACATAGTAAAGAAGAGGTGTTGACAATATTAAACCAAGTAGGATTAAAAAAATTATTAGTTTGGTTTATCCTATTAAGTTTTGGTTTAGTAGATTCCTATTGTTGTTTGGAATAGAATTTCTAATATAGATAGGTTTAGTAATCTATACTTGAGAACTATATATATATATGAGTTTGTATTTAGAGTTATGTGTGGTATGGAGTCATAGTTTAGAGATTGGTCCAATGAAGACTTGAGAGAGTCTTGAAAGATTAGATTTTCTTTATTATTTAGATTTTAGATCTTAACACCCTGAAATTTCTAGTCAATATATATATTTTTAGATCCTTCAAATTGGTATCAGAGCGAGAATGCCAACAGACATGGAAAGATTTTCTTACCCTTCTCTTTATTTGCTTTATGTCAAAACTCTTTCTTCTTGTCCAAGATTTATCTTTGATGGAAAAAATAATTTTGATTTGTGGTGTCAATGTACACAAGATATCTTAAAGAAGTTGGAGTTCCGTATATTATTGAAGAAGGTTTTAAACAACCTCCTCCCAACACTGAATTAATAGAAGAAAAAGAATCCGAATACCCTTGTGTGGTTTCATCTTCAAACTACAGTTGCATTAGACATAGCAGAGAAGTTTCTATATGCAAGATTAGCAAAGAAAAATTGGACTATTTTGATGCAGTCTTTTGGAGATAAGATTTCAGTTTTGAATTCTAGTAGAAAAAGAATAGTTGAAAAAGAAAATATTTTTTATTTAAAAAAGGTTGATGTGAATATTGTTCTTCTTGATGAGGAGAAGAAAAAAACTTTACCTTTTCCAGATGAAAGGAAAGAGTTGGTAGAAACAATTCAAGATAAAGTTGAATTGTCCAATTTGGAGAATTATGATTTGATTGATAGTTCTCCAATTGAGTCAGAAACAAATATTGATTTGAGTGATGGTGCGAATACCCCTCTATAGATTTTTCTTCTTGTGACAATCAAATCTGTTTGTTGAGTCCTGCTACTCTTGATGTGTTGGTGACTGAAGATTATCCAAAAGTTGAAAATTTTTATTGGATGGATTGTTGTGATAGTTTTGAAGTTTATAAAGTATTTGAAGAAGCATAATTCGAGGATGTTGTTGAGAACAAGGAAATTATGTTGATGAATTGTTGCATATTCGAGGCACAAATAAGGTGAATGAAGGTTTTATTTGTCCAAAGTTAGAAGAAGCAGAAGAGTTGGGTGAAACTTACTGTCAAGGCTAATGGAAGTCCAGGGAACAACAAGAATTGCAACTGGTTTTTTGGGTACTATAAGAGTAGATGGAAAGAACTTGCCCTTGGTTGATGAGGTTGGACTTGGAGCAAATCTTATTAGACTAAATGGCAGTGCAAATCTTGTTGGCGCTGATGGCTCTATCTTGTTTCAAAGATTGCTGATCCTTATGGTTTGGAGTGGTTTACTATCATCACTACTCCCAATTCTATTTTAACTCATTTGTTTAGAAGGACTTCAGCTTGGAAGGTTCTAATAGACTTCAACTTGGAAGAGTGAATTAATCAAGATGAGTTAGCAACAAAAATATTTATAAAACATCGAGTTCGTCCACCTTCTTGTGTGAAGATGAAAATTATTTAAAATTTAGTATTGCGTAAGGTGTTTATTGCTAAAGAGTACACAATGAAAATTTTGGCTCGCGATTGAATTGGACCTAATTTCTTGTCAAGCTTGGTTTAAGGGAGGCAATGTTGAGTTTGGTTTATCCTATTAAGTTTTAGTTTAGTAGATTCCTATTGTTGTTTGGAATAGAATTCCTAATGTAGATAGGTTTAGTAATATAGCCTTGAGAGCTATATATATATGAGTTTGTATCTAGAGTTATATGTGGTATGGAATCATAGTTTAGAGATTGATCCAATGAGGACCTAAGAGAGTCTTTAAAGATTAGATTTTCTTTATTGTTTGGTTTTATATCTTACCACTGATATTCCATATTTGTGCTATATATAATTATCATTTTGAGCTTAATGTTATGTTAAATTTTGGTGTTTTAATCACCATTTATACTCCCTTTATCTCTTATTTGCTTTAGGTGATATTATTGAAGATTTGGAATTAAATGAAGCAAATAAGGGAAATTTACACAATGAAGAAGGATAGAGAAATGCAGAGGAAAAACAGACTGGTAGATATATTTCAAGTCAGATTTTGACCTCTATGAAGATTTCAAATGCAAAGGTGGTGTTCTAGACAATTATAGAGGACATTCGGAAGTTTTCAGAATGATAAAATTTGTGTCAATCGGAGTTCATTTGCCTACCCTATGTATGCTGCAAAGTCACCTATTCTGCATTGGGTTCTATTTTTGACACAGTCTGGTATAATGCTCATAACTTGAGTTATAGATGCCCAATTGATGTGATTCAAATCTCTGTGGAAATATAAGATCCTGATCTACAACTTTTATGAAGACATCAAGACCTAGATCAGCCGATTTGGTGGTCTGAATTCACCTAGAAGTCAAAACAGTGTCACAGTCGGGCAGCAGAAACTTGCACCAAAACTGGGGGCAAGCGGCGCCGTTTGGTGTGATATAAGCGGCGCCGTTTGTGTCGATCTGAAGCTGTTTTTAAGCTGCATTTCTCTCTCTTTTGGGGGAGATTTTCATACCCCTTTAGGGCAGAACCAAGAGAGAAGGCTGGGAGGCTCCAAAAACAACAAAAACTAACTCAAATCCCATCCCAAATCTTCATCTTTGCAAGAGAAATCAAGAGAGAAGATTGAATCTTTGAAGAAGGAGAACATCCACCTTGAAGATTCATGGAAAAAGCTGCAATTTCGTCCATGCTACAGTGACGAATTTCAACCTTGAAGAAGAGAGGATTCCTACCATGAAATGAGCAATTCTTTCTCTTTCTTTGTTGGTTATTGTTCTATGAATTGTAATATGTTGATGAACTAAACTTTTGAATGCTTGAATGGGTATGAACCCTAGATTTTATTTATGTGAATGAATTGTTTCCCTTGGTTGATTGAATTCGAATTTCTTGTGGATTGTTTGTGGGTTTGAATGTTTGAATTGATTGGGTGGATAGTTGATGAAATTTTGTCACTTGGAATTGAGAAAGGAAGGGTGATTGAAATTGATTCAAAAATCTGGAATTTTGTCACTTGGAATTGAGAAAGGAAGGGTGATTGATAATTGATTCAAAATCTGGAAATTTTCACTTGGAATTGAGAAAGGAAGGGTGAAATAGACCATACACAAACAATGGGGATGATTTAGGTGACTAGAGATAGAAACCTAAACATTTTCTTGGTAATTAGAGAAATCTAATTGGAAATTCAGAAACCTTAATGCATTATTGGGTTGAATTGGTTAGAAAGAGATTTCAACTAATTAATCCAAGGGTAGAGGACTTTCATCTAGAGATAGAGAGAGGCCTAAAATAGGAATTTCACCAAACACAAGAAATGAACACCTTCTTGGCAATTAGAGAAATCTAATTAGAAATTCACCAATCCAAATGCATTCTTAGGTTAAATTAGTTAGAAAGAGATTTCAACTAATTAATCTAAGGGTAGAGAACTTTCATCTAGAGATAGAGTGAGTTCTATCATTGGAATTTTATTAAACATAAGAAGTGAAATTCATCAACCAAGGGACATTTCTATCACATAGGTAATTCTAGGGGGATTAACCATCCAAGTATTGTTTTCTCTATTGGATTCTCTCTTGCAAACAAAAATTAGTTAAGTTAGTTTAATTAGTCAAATTAGATTTTGTTTCCAAGCAACTATTTCCATCATTTTCACAAGAAAATTTGATAGGCTAAACAATAGAATTACAAGTGAGTAATGGTAATTGACCATCCCCGTGGATACGATATTTAACTTGCTTGCCATTATACTAATCTAAACGATAGGTGCACTTGCCTTGTGTTTGTGTGCAAATTGTTAAAGATTGTGATAAAATTGAGTATAAAGGCATAGACAACAAAACACAACAAGTTTTTGGCGCCGTTGCCGGGGAAAATTGGTCAATATTAGGAAAGCTTTAACTTTATTGATTTAGTCATTTTATTTAGTCATTTTATTTCCTACTTGTGTTAGCATTTACTGTATTGTTCATAATTTTGTTAGTTATTAGTGAATTGAAGTGTTAGTTTGTGATTTTCTGTTTTTGTTACATGTGTTAGCATTTTTTTTTCTTCTCTTGTTTGTAATTTGGTTTGTTATTGAAGAATTGAAGTGTTTACTTTGTGTTTTTGTGTGTTTGTCCTGTTTTTGTGAGAAATACTTGGATTGAATTTTTAGTTAGCATTTTTCTGTTATGTGTTGAATTTTTTTTTTTTTTGTATTTATACTTAAGGAATGAGCTATGTAGATTATGATTTGGCACAACAACCCTCTCAATTAATGATGTCTTACAACTTTTATGGAGGTGGCTATCCAACCTATGAGTGCCAAAACATGGGAACTTCCAATGCATGGTCAATGGAGCAAGGGAACTATATTGGGGAAAGAAACCAATCATACAATTCCTACACCAATAGTTATAATCCGGGGTGGCACAATTATCCAAATTTCTCATGGAGCAATCAAGGCCACCAAACACAAATACATTCTCCTAGCTTCCAAACTTCATCATGTCCCCAACCACAAGTACTCTGTCCTTACCAATACCAACCTTCTCCACCTCCTCAACAACCCGTGAAATCTAGTCTTGAAGAGTTGATGACAAAGTTCATAGCAAATTCCGAAACCCAAGTTCAAACTCAAAAAGCCCTTAACCAAAGAATTGAAGAGTCCTTAAAGAACCAAGAGGCTACCCTTGAGAACTTGGTAAGGCTAGTTTCAGAAAGAGAGGTTGAGACTCTCCCAAACAATATCGAGCCAAATCCTAAGGAGTGTGCTGAAGTTACTACTTTGGGGAGTGGGATTGAATCGAAGGCCTCACAGCCCTAACATGCTGGAAATAGGAGAAGAGAAGATGGATGAGAAAGTGCATGTTGAAGAATATCACGATGAAATTGAAAAGAATGAAGGACAAAAGAGAAACGATGAAGATCTTTTGGACAACCCCTTAGTTCAAGGTGAAGAAGCAAAGAAGGGACAATGTGTGATTGATGAAATCATACCATATATGGAGTCATCACCGCTCAACATCAAGGGGATGGAGTTTGAAAACTTTGAAACAGAAAAGGGAATGAAGTCTTTCAGCGAAGATCCTCCGAAGTTGGAATTGAAGAAGCTACCGAATCACTTGGATTATGCTTTCATTGTGGACAATACAAAACTCCCAATGCTCTATGGTATTAGTCATTCATTTTGCACCCACAACATATTAATAGAAGAAGGCCTCAAACTAGTGGTGCAACCCGAAAGGTGGAATGACCAAAATCAGATTTTCAAGCCGGAAGATCAAGTGATATCGAATGACTCTCAATGGTTCACGAGTAAGTTTAAGTGGACCTCCCCATTTTTGGTAAGTAAAATACTTCTATATGAAGTTATGGAAAACTATCATGCAAAAAAGGGGACATCACTTACACTTAAATTTTATCAAATGGGAGTTAGAAAGAAGAGAAGATTGTCTCCACACCCCTTTGACCCGGGAGGATAAGTGATTTTCACCATATTTGCTCATCCTTATTTGTATATAATTGTGTTTGATAGAGTTTTGAGTTTGAAACTTTTGATTGTCTTGAATTGTGAAAAGTTTTATAATGTATTGTTTGATGTGAATTTTATGTTTGTAATCAATTAGTTTGTTAATTTTTGTTGTTGAATATGTAGTTGAGTGTTTTTGCAAGTATCTGTAGCCGTGTCATCAGAAAGCGACTGAGGTGAAACGGGCGCCGCTAAAGTGTGCACCGAGCGGTGCCGTTAGACTGCTTTCATCGCAGCACTGTTCATGGGACTGTTCACACACACAAAAAAAAAAGAGGCAGCGTTTTGACCAACTGGTTTAAAACGGCGCCGCTTGGTGTGGTCCAAGCGGCGCCGTTTCACTGTTCACCAATTTTCCTTCTTCCCCATTTTTTTTGTTGGTTCTTTTATGCTTTCTTCTTTGCATACTATGTATTCAAAAAAAAATGCAAGTTGAGTTTTAATTTTTTTTTGGTGTAAATTAGTTTGTTGTTGGCTTGCAATTTCTCTATATTTTTGTTGGTTCTCTCCTGCTTTTCCTCTATGCCAGGGAGCTGCTCCATGCTCGAGTGGTGGACCTAGCAGTATATGAACGAAGAGGAGTTATTTCTTTTCTATTTTTTGTCCTTTTATTTATTTCTTTTAATGCTACGTTTTTTATGCTTTAGTTTTCATTATGTCCTTATTTCTAGTTTGCTTTCATTTGCTTCTACAAGCCTTGTTTTTCACTGTTTATGTGTTTGGTTGTTTCTGTTGATTTCTTCCCCAACATTGCGGACAATGTTGTTTTTAAGTGTGGGGAGTTGGCTTTAGTAGTGTAGGTTATTTTTATGATTTTTGATTGAATTTTTTTTGTTTTTATTTTTCAAATCCTCAAGGTATTTTAAAACTTTAATATTTTATCTTTTCTCAAAGAGTAGTTATACAAGCATTCTAAAGATCATGACTAGTACCTTAAACTTGGATTAAGTAAGCACCCCTTGTATTCCTTGCTTGTATGAAATTCATCGTTTAAGCACATTCCACTTTTCTTTTGTTGTGATGATTATGGAGTTGAATCTTGTGTTATTGGCTTTAAAATTCAACATAACTTTTACTCTAGAACCCGCATTCACTTGCCTTAAGGCTGAAAATGAGTAAGTAACCTTAGTTTGATCTTGAAATGATGGTAATAGGCCTTCTTTGTCCCGATTGAGCATTTCTAGCCATCCTCTCTTTATTTTATCCGTAGTACCCTTTCTTGAAGCCTTTGTGCATAAATTTTTTCAATCTATATTCTTAATTCTTCATTCTTTCGAATTTTAAACTCCACTCTTTATATTTTAAACCTCTTTGCGAGAGCTAAATGCAATTTTACCCTTAAGTCGGTAAAAGAGTATCAGAGAAAGCAAAAAAAAAGGGTGGAGAGGAAGATCATAGGAAAAATGGCTCTATGGGTTGAGTTTTTCAAGGAAAAAAGGGGATGAAATTCTTTATTTGATCGGGAATTGAAATATACCTAAAAAAAATCGAAAAAAAAGAGATTGAAAAAAAAGATGAAAAAAAAAGAAAAAAAAGTTATATATGTTTACTACTTTGAAGGCTTAATACATCTTTTGATGCCTTCAATAATTATATATAGTTAATCATTCTTGTGAATTTTGTTATCATTGAGGTATAAACTTGTGGTTGAAAAAGATATATGGTGAAGGAAAAGTTGTGGTTTGAATTATGATTTAGTGCAAGTTGTTGAATGTAGGGTGATGAGAGTTTGTAGAGAATGGGAGTTTGTAGTTGAATATATGGGATTGGTGATATTCCTTGTGGCTAATAAGGGTTATTACTTTTGTTTTATATCCCATTCCTTTCTCTTTAGCTCTCATTTCTTTGACTTTGAACTCCTTACCTTTTATTTGGCACCTTAAACTTTCCCTGAGCCTAAAGTTATAAGCTTGAAAGTCCTACCTAATCGAGTTTGAATTTTGGTTACCGTATTAGTGGAGAGGTTTTGTGAATGCCGGGCCTATGGGGTATTATGCTTTCTTGATAAGAATTCCTTGTCCAATAACATGAAATTCACTCTTATAATTTTTAAGCATTTGCATTAGCTGGAAACACAACACACACGGATTCTTGCTTGCATTGTAAGACAAGGGGGTGATTGTTTAATCTTTGTGATGGATACTTAGGATGACTTTTAGATTGATTGTGTGGATTGCTCAAGATTTCTCAAGAAGTAATGCTTTCTCTGTTTTGCATTCCTTTGTAATACTTCAAAACACTCGTTATTTCTTATGGATTATTGTTCAAATTTCTTACTTGTTTTGTAGTATTGCTTGAGGACAAGCAATATCTAAGTGTGGGGGAGTTTGATATTCCATATTTGTGCTATATATAATTATCATTTTGAGCTTAATGTTATGTTAAATTTTGGTGTTTTAATCACCATTTATACTCCCTTTATCTCTTATTTGCTTTAGGTGATATTATTGAAGATTTGGAATTAAATGAAGCAAATAAGGGAAATTTACACAATGAAGAAGGATAGAGAAATGCAGAGGAAAAACAGACTGGTAGACATATTTCAAGTCAGATTTTGACCTCTATGAAGATTTCAAATGCAAAGGTGGTGTTCTAGACAATTATAGAGGACATTCGGAAGTTTTCAGAATGATAAAATTTGTGTCAATCGGAGTTCATTTGCCTACCCTTTGTATGCTGCAAAGTCACCTATTCTGCATTGGGTTCTATTTTTGACACAGTCTGGTATAATGCTCATACCTTGAGTTCTAGATGCCCAATTGATGTGATTCAAATCTCTGTGGAAATCTAAGATCCTGATCTACAACTTTTATGAAGACATCAAGACCTAGATCAGCCGATTTGGTGGTCTGAATTCACCTAGAAGTCAAAACAGTGTCACAGTCGGGCAGCAGAAACTTGCACCAAAACTGGGGGCAAGCGGCGCCGTTTGGTGTGATATAAGCGGCGCCGTTTGTGTCGATCTGAAGCTGTTTTTAAGCTGCATTTCTCTCTCTTTTGGGGGAGATTTTCATACCCCTTTAGGGCAGAACCAAGAGAGAAGGCTGGGAGGCTCCAAAAACAACAAAAACTAACTCAAATCCCATCCCAAATCTTCATCTTTGCAAGAGAAATCAAGAGAGAAGATTGAATCTTTGAAGAAGGAGAACATCCACCTTGAAGATTCATGGAGAAAGCTGCAATTTCGTCCATGCTACAGTGACGAATTTCAACCTTGAAGAAGAGAGGATTCCTACCATGAAAATGAGCAATTCTTTCTCTTTCTTTGTTGGTTATTGTTCTATGAATTGTAATATGTTGATGAACTAAACTTTTGAATGCTTGAATGGGTATGAACCCTAGATTTTATTTATGTGAATGAATTGTTTCCCTTGGTTGATTGAATTCGAATTTCTTGTGGATTGTTTGTGGGTTTGAATGTTTGAATTGATTGGGTGGATAGTTGATGAAATTTTGTCACTTGGAATTGAGAAAGGAAGGGTGATTGAAATTGATTCAAAAATCTGGAATTTTGTCACTTGGAATTGAGAAAGGAAGGGTGATTGATAATTGATTCAAAATCTGGAAATTTTCACTTGGAATTGAGAAAGGAAGGGTGAAATAGACCATACACAAACAATGGGGATGATTTAGGTGACTAGAGATAGAAACCTAAACATTTTCTTGGTAATTAGAGAAATCTAATTGGAAATTCAGAAACCTTAATGCATTATTGGGTTGAATTGGTTAGAAAGAGATTTCAACTAATTAATCCAAGGGTAGAGGACTTTCATCTAGAGATAGAGAGAGGCCTAAAATAGGAATTTCACCAAACACAAGAAATGAACACCTTCTTGGCAATTAGAGAAATCTAATTAGAAATTCACCAATCCAAATGCATTCTTAGGTTAAATTAGTTAGAAAGAGATTTCAACTAATTAATCTAAGGGTAGAGAACTTTCATCTAGAGATAGAGTGAGTTCTATCATTGGAATTTTATTAAACATAAGAAGTGAAATTCATCAACCAAGGGACATTTCTATCACATAGGTAATTCTAGGGGGATTAACCATCCAAGTATTGTTTTCTCTATTGGATTCTCTCTTGCAAACAAAAATTAGTTAAGTTAGTTTAATTAGTCAAATTAGATTTTGTTTCCAAGCAACTATTTCCATCATTTTCACAAGAAAATTTGATAGGCTAAACAATAGAATTACAAGTGAGTAATGGTAATTGACCATCCCCGTGGATACGATATTTAACTTGCTTGCCATTATACTAATCTAAACGATAGGTGCACTTGCCTTGTGTTTGTGTGCAAATTGTTAAAGATTGTGATAAAATTGAGTATAAAGGCATAGACAACAAAACACAACAACCACCTTGAAATTTTTAGTTAGTATATTTGTTTTAGATCCTTCAAGAGGACTTACATAATTGATACAACCTCATACAAGAGATACAGTAAAACAAAACTAAAAGTTATACAATGATTTAACAAGTACGATAATAGGTAATATTCCTCACTCTAGAAACAATTACTAATACTAATACTAATACTAATTTACTAAATTAAACAAATACATAAGAGTTTTTTCTATAGTGCATTCGTCAAATCTTCAATCACAGCGGTGAGAGAAGTTCAGTTTCTATATCTTACCTAAAATATATCAATTTAAGGACTATGGGTATATTGACGATCTTAAAAATTACCTCAGAGTGACAGAAGATTAAAAAAGGGCGCAGATGAAACCCAGTTTGATAGAATTCTCCAAAGAAAAGAAAGAAAAAACGTCGATATGAAGAGATTGGAAAAATAGAAAAAATAGGGGTTTGTTGATTACGGTCGGTCAAATGATTGTAGTATGCTAAAAATAAAAAAATAAAAAAACAGCCACCCGACTGCAAATCGCCTGGGTGACTGTGAGCCATTCCCAACTTTGTCGGCGGCATACATCCGCTCCTGCTGTCGAATCGGGAACCGAAAGTGGCCAGCAGGGGCAGTTTTTTTTGTTTGGGAACCAGAAGGTTTCCTTCAATTTCATGCATTTTTTTGCATTATTTTTGCCTTTTCTGAGAGAACCTCCTTGCATTTTTTCTTTTTTTCAATGTTTTTTTTCTTGTTCTTCTTGTTTTAATTTTTTCTTTTTTTAGTTCTCATTTTATGCAAAACTCAATTCAAAGTATAGATTTCTTGGGATTTTTTAAAATAAAATTAAATGAAATTAGATATTTTGGAAATAAAATCAAGGTTAAAATTGGAGATTCTTTAAAATTGAATCTTTATTTAATGTATATTATTTTTGTATATATATACAAAAATATTTTAGAGAATTTTGAATCTTCAAAATAAGTTTAAATTTTATAAAAAATATTAAGAAAATTTTAAAAATTTAAAAAGAAAAAATTTAAATAAATAAAAAATATCTGCACTATTGGAAAATCGGCCCGCGAAAAACCCAACCCCAGTTACATATGCATCCCTTATTTATGTTCATAACAATCTATGATACATAAAATAAAATGCCTTATTCTTTGACTCTTCAATGCCTTTTTACACTCGTGGTGGAATGCTTTGCTCATCTCTAAAGAAATTATTTGGATCCACCTGAGTCTTCACATGCACCAGTCTATCGAAGTTGTTCTTGAAGTATTTGGAACCCCAAACTCTTGCTTGTCTATAACTGGTGCTGCCTACGACATTGTTCACTCCCAAATCAAGATCTTTGTAGTTAAAAAATGCAGCTCTTGGAGACTTAGAAACATATTTAGGCATGTAGCTGTAGAGTCTCCTAATCCAGTTTATATCTTGTCGATTCTGCATTTTCTTCCTCTGTCCAACCCACAGAATACAGAATCATGAAAATGTTTCCAGCCCTGTGGGACGACTTTGTATTCAAATGGGTTGTTGAAATCCATACAAATTAAGGAACACAATCAGACGCACATGCAATCAGATGCTAAAGATCATGAAAATTGATTGCTTGATTTTCTTTCTGATTGAATTTTTGCTTTGTATAGTTGATTGTATTCCTTGTATATTCGGCGCTCGTTTAGGACACATATTGCCGGCAATATTTCGTTCAAAATTGGAAGTTGTGTATTATTCTATATATTGTGATGTACACACAGCAATGAAGCATTATTCTTCCTTCTCTCACACAAGAGTGTTCCATTTCTTCTCTTGTATTCAAATTGTTTCATCGGCTCCGCCGTTTGGCATCCAAAAATTTTATTTGGGGTAATCGTTGTTCGCCCACTGAAAAATTGTTCTCTTGCTTTTTTTTTTCTTGGCGACTGTGCAGAAACCTTCAAAATTGAAATTTTAACCTTTTTTTTTTATCGATTTCTCACCTCCAAATCATCGATGTTTGGTGAAGAATCGTTGACCATTGCATTTGCTTGCCAATGGTATTTCGAAATTGCAAATTTTGGATAAAATATGTAAAATTTTTTAAAGAGAGAGGGAGAGAGAGAAGAGGTTTAAAAAATGAGGATAACTGTATTGTATTAAAATTTTGTATTATTGCGCTTAACAAACTTGTTTAAATTTAAAAGAACTAATAAAAAACTAAAAATTGAATTCATTAAAGTTTCAATATCTAACGTAGAACATAATCAGTATTGGGGGATCCTAGAAAGCGTAATTAACATTCTTGTTTTTTCTTGTTTTGAGATCACTAAGAGCTTAGTGTTCTTAATTTTCTTTTTTTTTTTGGTCTTAGGTACCATAATGTCTTTTTTTTAAGGCAAAGGTACAACATTTCATTTTGGAAAGTCTACTGCTCTACTGTCAATTTTGGAAACTTGAGGCATTTCTCAAACAAGGTATGCCGCATTCCTTGGAATACAAGGAAATAAAGAGGTAAAATGCCACAAAAAAAAAAAGATATTGAAACTTTGATTTGGAAAAATTAGGTAAAATGCCACAAAAAAAAAAAGATATTGAAACTTTGATTTGGAAAAATTTCATCATCTTTATATTATGACAAAGCAACACTTACATATGCATCCCTTATTTATGCTTATAACAATCTATGATACATACTCAGCAAAAATATATATCTATATCTACGATACATAAAATAAAATGCCTTTTTCTGTGGAATCTTCAATGCATTCTTACAGTCGTGGCGGAATGCGTTGCTCATCTCTAAAGAAATTATTTGGATCCACCTGAGTCTTCACATGCACCAACCTATCGAAGTTGTTCTTGAAGTATTTAGAACCCCAAACTCTTGCTTGTCTATAACTGGTGCTGCCTACGACATTGTTCACTCCCAAATCAAGATCTTTGTAGTTAAAAAATGCAGCTCTTGGAGACTTAGAAACATAATTAGCCATGTAGCTGTAGAGTCTCCTAATCCAGTTTATATATCATGTCGATTCTGCATTTTCTTCCTCTGTCCAACCCACAGAATACTGAATCATGAAAATGTTTCCAGCCCTGTGGGGGAAAGGAATTTCAGTCTCCGAGATATCGTTCAGTCTTCCTCCATAGGGACTGAACTGCAGCTGAGTTCTACCCGTATCTTCTTCTAAAAGAAATTTTCAGATTCCCTCGAGACCGGTTTCTGAGATCGGTTGCTGCACGAAATCCGATTTTCCTTTGAAGTACGGTCTTCCTAGCTGAGTTCTGTTAAGCAAAACATCCGGTTCGTCGATTGGGAGAAAGGCAAAGTAGAGTATAGATTGAATCCAACTCATTTCTTGACCATCTTCTTTCCTCAAGCCCAGCTCAGGGAAGTTTTGGTGCATCAATTTGAGAAGGTCGTCAACCTTCCCAAAGAATAAGGAAGTGAAAGAAACTTCAATGGTTTTCTTTTGACTTTCAGGTGAAATGACACTGCTGATGAAGATCCTCATTAGTAGATTTTCATCAATCTTGTCTGCAATGTACTGCCATTTATGCTCTAACTGAGTGGCATTTTGTTCTAGTGTCCTGCTTACGTTGAAGACTGTAACATCTTTCGGAACAGTAAGGAGGTTGACTGTCCATTCGGTAATGATTCCGAAGGCCGCTCCGCTGCCTCCTCTGATAGCCCAAAACAGATCCTCACCCATAGATTTTCTGTCAAGAATTCGGCCATTAACATCAATGATTTTGGCATCAACAATGTGATCAGCAGCGACGCCGAATCTTCGGGACATCATGCTATGTCCTCCTCCACTGAAGTGTCCTCCAACACCTACGGTGGGGCAAACACCGGCAGCAAAAGCCAGTGTCCTACTTTCTTCAGCAATCTTACGATAGTGTTCGCCTAGGTTTGCACCAGCTTGGATTCTTGCTTTGCGGTTTTCTTTGTCAATAGATATCGACTTGAGGTTTCGGAGATCAACCATGACAAAAGGAACTTCCGAGAAGAAGGAAAGACCCTCAAAGTCATGTCCACCACTTCGCACGCGAATTTGAATCCTAAGTTTTTTTGCACAATGTACTGCTGCCTGAATTTGGGATTCATGCAAAGGGGTGAGGATGATTCTTGGCTTGAATGGGGAGCTTGATAATGGTCGAAGGTTGTTTGCTAAGGATTGCAAGATGGACTCGTACGAGGAATTTTTAGGGGTGAAAACAACTCGGGATATCGAATTTGAGTTTTGGGATTCTAAGCATTTGAGGAAATTGTCCTGAATATGACGAGCAGATTCAGTTGGAATGAAGAGAAGAAGAATCGAAAGAAATAAAAACAAAGGAACAAGCAATGAAGTCTTTGAAGTCTCCATCTCTAATTGTTTTTAATCGTAGCAATCTACTTGGCGCTAATGCTATTTATGGATTTTCCATGGAGGAAGTTTGCTAGATTAACCTATCTTGAAGATTAGCCTTTTGAAGACATTGTGGCAAATTTGGCAGCTACGAAATGACAATTTATTTATTCTAGACTGATTTCCTTTACAAGAAATTGACTCGTCTGTCATACAGAAAGTGTGTGTGTGTGTGTGTGTGGGGGGGGGGCGTAACCAGAGAGATTATATGTATTTGTATTTGTAAGACACAACTTTTTCAACTTCTCTTAATCTCTGAATGTTTTTCTTCTTCCTCTCGTTCTTACAACATGAAAAAATCAATCTGGATCCTCTTCCTCATCATCTCCTCTATCTTCTTCCTCAGAAATATAATACTACAATATAGTTATAAGAATTTTTTGTGAAAAAATAAAACTCTAAAAGAAATCAGAAAATACTAAAAAATAGATTAATATAATAACACATAACAATTTATTACGTGTTGTTTAAATAATAATTTAATAATTTTATATATACCTCGTAATTTATGAAATCAAGAATTAAATAATTCCGCTCATCTTTGCGTTATCTTTCTTTCTAACCCCCCCAAAAGGGTGAACTTTACATGATGAATCTATTTTTCCTTTTCTCTTGAGAATCTAATGCATCTATTTGATATTTGAAATCTTTATTTGAAATCCTTTATAAGCGTTTGACCTTTCCCTCCTCCTCATTTCTATCCAAATTAATTGAAGTAAAATTTATGAAATGCATCTCCCTAATACAGAAAGTTTGAGTTTGAAATCCTTTAAAAGAATATCAATCTACATTTTATTAGAGATTTATCTTTTATTAGCGTACTAAAACAAATTATACAAGTACTATTATATTTTTTATTTTCTTTCAAAAACATCATTAATTAGATAAATGTGCTAGAGTAGCAGATAATACAGATGAAGGAACGTCATCAATTCACCATCCTTAGCTGAGTTAAAATGATTAGCAAAGAGATTACTAACCCCACGAGTGAAAGATAAATTTACATGAATGAAAAGTGTTGAGCTCATAAGTCTCACTAAATGAATGATCAACTGCCCTAAAGAAGAACAATCCTCTTCTTTCCCTTTAAGCCGATTAACAATGGTAGAGGCATCACTGAATCCATAGCTTTCAGAAAGCCTTTACTCTTAGCCAAATCCATCAAAATGCGTTTAGATAGTGCACACACGAATAAAAAGAAAAGAAATTTTCTGACTAGTGCTTTAGTGTAAATGTTAATACGAATTAAATATATTATATATGGTAGTTTAAATTCTCTATTCCCTTCAAATTTTTCTCTTGTAGGATAATAGATTTTATACTATTTGTAATAAATTTAAACTATTATATATATTATATTTAATCCAAATTAACTCCTGAGTACACATTATGGAAACCCCAAAGAAAATCAAGAAGAGCACGTGCGACTTGACAAAACGGAAGCCTATTAATTTTTATTTCCCATTAATTGCATTCAAACTTCAAGTCTTTCTCTAGTATAAAAAAAAATCAAAATTCTTGTGTGTTTACTGGAGAATGACTTTTTCTCTCAAAAAGTAATAATTTTCTTCGATTTCAACATAAAAGAAAATTCAGCAAAGACTGATAACCGCAGAAACAATTTCTCAACCACGCAAAATCTGCTGTGTTAGATAAAATCACGAGAATACAAGTCTTTGATGATGCATATATCAAAGTTTATATATATATATATATATATATATATATATATATATATATATATATAAACTTTGGTCAAAGTCATAGCATATGATCATTTTCAACAAAGATTAGGTGAATTAAGACTTGTCTCTTTGTTTCCGCACTTGCTTCTCCAATAGGGTTTTGGTCAACTTCTTACACCTTGAATTAGATGTAAAGAATTATGAAAATTTTTGGTCTTAATAAACAAGTGGAACGGATAAGGAAAATGCCTCCTGATGTTTTCAGGAGTCCTGATCCTTGTAGTCTGTCCTATTTCTCATTATTATATTTCTCAATATAAAACTTACAAAAATAAAAAAGAACATAAAGGAAAAAGCAATACACGTGACAATATTTTATGAATGGGGCAAAAAAGAGGAACAAACAATCTTATATTCCTTTATCTCAGGATAAGTGTCGTTGTAGAAATTTTTATACATATTAAAGTAATAATTAAATTAGCTAGTTTACTCTTAATTAAATATTTTCTCTCATCATGAAAAATTACAATACAAGAAACTATTATCTTTACTACATTAAATATTATTTTTTTATTATGAAGATAAATAAGGAAAAGAAAGTAAAATTTTTGTCTAATGACACTTATTTTGTAACAAAATAAAACTTTTAAAATGATATTTATTATGAAATGGAGCACTCACATTTAAAAGAAAAGATGATATTAAGATCCGTATTTGTAATCTTTTTCTCCTTATACGTATGGTAAAGTTGGAAGGGAAATGTCTACTTGAAAAATGAGGAATGTTATCAATATTTTGAAATAAGTAAGCTGAATTGTCAATATTGTGGCTATTATTGCGGAACAAGGGGTATTCTATTACAAAATATGATAGTATGGTTGATAAGTCTACCGAGAATCAATCCTTATGAAAACACTGATCGCCATATTGCTAGAATGTATATCATGTATATTTTCTATATTTTGTATTCATATCTTTTGGAGAGATTTTAGAGATCTGTAATTAGTAGATAAATTTTACCTTCTTGAACTCATAGTTTGTTTTTCAGGTTGTATCTCTTTTTTTATCAGTCTCTATGGCAACCAAAATTGAGATTGATTCTACCAGCCTTTATTTTTTGAACGCCAATGGAAACCCCTCTATGAACTTGTTGCACCAGTGCTTACTTCCACTAATTACCATTCTTGGTCAAGGGATATGGTCTTGCTCTTGAATCCAAAAACAAAGTGGGGTTATTAATGGAACTTTGCACGTCCTCATCCAAATCCAATGCACTGAATTTGGTGTCAGTGTAACACCATGGTTCTTTCATGGTTTATCAATGCTATTGACCAAACAATAGACCAAAGTGTAATGTGGATGAGCTCGGCATCTGATGTCGGGCATGATCTGAGAGCAAGATTCTCTAAAGAAGACCAAATTCGTCTCTCTAACCTCCTAGAATGGTTTCACTCTATCCGGAAAAGAAGTCTTTAAGTGACTGATTTCTATACTAATCTTAAAATCATGTGGGACGAGATTTAAATTCTTCATCGTTTCCTGAACTACAAGTGTGAACCACAATGTAGATGTGATGCATTTCAAACTCTTCGAAGTTATACAGATATAGATTACACCATCAGATTCCTGAAAGGACAAAATGAGAATTTTGCCTCCGTACGTTCTCAAATTTTATTGATCAAGCCATTTCCTAGGTTTTCTCTATGGTTATCCAACACGAACGCCAGCTGCAAGGCGTAATTTTACAATTGTCAAGAGACATTACACTCCTAAACTTGCCTGTTTGTGTTACCGCCACTCTGCTTGTGCTTCAAACGAGTGGTAATCCGGGAAGAATGCAATCCTAGAAATGCAATCTCTGTTGCACTTTATGTGGCAAGCAAGGACATACACATGACAAATGTTATGACAAACACAGCTATCCACTGCACAATGTTGAAAACTAATGGTGATTGATAGTGGTTTGAAGAATTACAAATATGCAGTAGCATGCAGTTAACATAGCAGGAAGAATTACAAGCATGCAACAATATCTCAAGAATGCATATTGAAGTTTGATCACATGCACATGCAATGGTACATGCAGAAGCTGGATTGAGCTATCAGAGTATCAAAGATGTAATGCAAGTGCAATGCAGTAGCAGAATGACAAAGCTTAGCTGTATGACAGCTCAGCTCCACATATTGCCAGATGCTCAATTGAGAAGTCGGTGCTGACATGGATTAGTTTAGAAGAAAGTCGGTTATTTATGTAGTTTACTTACCATTTGTATATAAACACTTGTAATCCTTTGTACAGAGTAGAGAATTCAATTCAGTCTTTTCTTCTAATACAAAAATTCTCTTTCTACTATTTTTTTGCTTGAGTGTTTGTATTAGAAAGCTGAACATCGAGTTCTTCTTTGGCAGCAGGTAAACACAACCGTTCTTTATTGGCTTGTGAATTCCATGGATACTATGATAGCACAAAGTGTGATGTGGTTGGATACTGCAAAAGAGGTTTGGGATGATTTGTATGATAGATATTCCAATGGAGATTCATATAATTTGTCTGATCTCATAGAGGATATTCATAATGTGAGACAGGACAATAAAACAGTGAATGAATATTATACTCATTTGAAAATACTTTGGGATGAGCTGTATGTTCTCAGACCTTTGCCTAAATATATTTGTGAACCTTGCTGTAAGTGTGGAGCAATTAAACAGATGAGGGAGTATTATGATACAGAATGTGTGATAAGGTTTTTGAAAGGATTGAATGATCAGTTCAATAGTATAAAATCTCAGGTTCTTGTTATGGAACCTTTACCCCTGGTTAGTCAAGTGCTTTCTATGGCTATTAAACATGAAAGACAGTTGAATTATACTTCAAGTCAAAATCAAGAGATGCAAGTGATGCTGGCTCAGCCTATAACTAAGTCAGTAAATCAGGAAATGCAAAGTAAGGAAGTGGTTGGTACTCGTTTTGGTGGAAATGTCCAGTATGAAATAAATGCTGCAGCAGGAAAAAACTGAAGAAGTTTTGGACAGAAAAATATTATTTGTACATTCTGTGGAAAATCAGGTCATACAGTGGATAAATGCTATAGGAAGCATGGATATCCTCCAAATTTCAAGTTTAAGACTAGAGAAAGAGGTTTCAATGGCAATGCAAATGCAGACAATAGAAAATATGGTGTTGGTGGTGTTTCCAAAAGAAATGTTGCTGTTAATCAGACCAGTGGTGTAATTGGTGCAAAAATTCCAGAATGTTCAAATGCAGAAATTACTAAGGAGCAGTATCTTAACTTGATGAACATGCTTAAAAGCATTCAATTGCAAGGTGCAGAGACTGTTTCAAATCAGTCTCATGGGATTAACCAGGCTACTGTTTTGACAGCCAACTATGATAAGCCAGTCAATTACACAGGTATGATTTCTTATGAAACTACAAAGCATTGGATTTTGAATTCAGGAGCTACAGATCATATAGTATGTTCTTTGGCATTCTTTACTTCTTTGATTCCTATTCATAATGTCTTTGTTAAGCTGCCCAATAATCAAACAATTCATCTTACTCATAAAGGGCAAGTTGTTCTTTCTAATCAGTTAAAGTTACTTGAAGTTCTCTATATTCCTTCCTTCAAGTACAATCTAATCTCAGTTGATAAGCTGATTCAACAGAATCATTGCAATATTTCTTTCATTCTGCTGGTTGTCTTATACAGAACAATATAACTCTGAAGAAGATTGGTTCAGCTAAATGCTGCAATGGTTTATATCATCTTGAAGTCAATCGTGATGCACCAATACATCAGTTTCATGATTCTCTTCCAACAAGTCAAGTTTCTGATGCTACTTTTTCTAATTCTTCTGTTTCTGTTTTTCATTCTTGTTCCAATTATGCTAAAAATTTCAATTGGCATTTTAGACTAGGTCATCATTCTAATCAAAGGTTGCAGTTATTAAAGGGCTTTTGGCCTGATGTTTATGTACCAAATGATTGCAAATGTACTGTTTGCCCTATGGCAAAACAGAAGAAACTTTCTTTTCCATTGAAGGAATCTACTACTTCTAGATGTTTTGAAATCCTCCACATGGATATTTGGAGTCCTTACAAACATGAAACCATATATAAATAGAATTATTTCTTGAGTATTGCTGACGATTTCAGTAGATACACTTGGTTGTTCCTGAAGAAAGAAAAATCAGAAGTTAGGAAACTTATTCAAGATTTTTGTGCCTTTGTTTCAACTCAGTTCTCAAAAACTGTTCAAATAATCAAAACATATAATGGTTCTGAATTTCATATGCCTATGTTTTTCCAGTCAAAAGGCATAATTCATCAAACATCTTGTGTTGAGACACCACAACATAATGGATTAGTTGAAGGGAAGCATCAGCATATTTTGAATGTTGGTAGAACTTTAAAATTACAGTCTAATATTCCCATATCTTACTGGAGTTTTTGTGTTCAACATGATATTTATCTCATAAACAGACTTCCTACACCAATTCTGCACAATAAAACTCCTTATTCCATTCTTTATGGTAGAAATCCTTCTTTTACCAATCTCAGAGTTTTTGGTTGTTTAGCATTTGCGTCAACTCTTCAAGAAGGCAGGTCAAAATTTGATCCAAGATCTAGAAAGGCTGTTCTGTTGGGTCTTTCTTCCACTAGTAAGGGTTACATACTTCTACATTGGTCTTCCAAATTCATTTTTGTGTCTAGAGATGTTATATTCCATGAAGATTTGTTTCCTTTCAATGATCAATCTTCTAAATATTGTTCTTCAGATTCTTCCAATTCTGTAATTCCTTCTGTTCCTTTGGGCATTTCTACTCATGAGTCTTCTATTTCAGTACCGATTGATGCTACTATGCCTTCTGAAAATACTTCTTCTCCCATATCCACTATTGATAATCATGTCCTTAGAAGATCTCAAAGACCTAAAAACACACCAGTTTATCTCAAAGATTATGATTGCAATACAATCCTTACTACTCCTCACACTATTGACAAGGTTATGTCATATGATTTGTTATCTCCTGCTTATAAATCTTTTGCATTGAATGTTTCATTAAATATCAAACCTAAGTGTTATGAAGAAGCAACAAAAATTTCAATCTGGCAGGAGGCAATGAGAAAGGAGATTGAAGCACTTGAAAGTACTAATACATGGTCTTTAGTTTCTTTACCTCCTGGAAAACAACCTATAGGTTGCAAATGGGTATACAAAACTAAATTTCATTCTGATGGTGCTGTGGAAAGACACAAGGCCAGATTGGTAGCCAAGGGTTATACTCAGCAATTAGGAGTTGATTACATAGAGACATTTTCACCAGTGGCAAAGATGACTACTATTAGAACAGTGCTATCCGTTGTAGTGGCAAAGGGTTGGTTTCTACATCAATGTGATGTCAATAATGCTTTTCTACATGGTGATCTTGAAGAGGAAATTTATATGGTTCTTCCTCCTGGTTTTGATGCTGGAAATAAATCAGTAGTATGCAAGCTAAATAAGTCACTCTATGGACTTAAACAAGCTAGCAGACAGTGGAATGCCAAGCTAACTTCAACATTGCTCAGTCTTGGTTTTAATTAGTCTAAGAGTGATTATTCTTTGTTTGTGAAGGCAGATAACAAAGTTTTTATTGCATTGCTGGTTTATGTGAATGATATTGTACTTACCAGCAATGATCTAGATGCTATTAAAGGTGTCAAAAATTTAATGCATGCTCAATTCAAAATCAAAGATTTGGGAGAATTGAAATATTTTCTGGGATTGGAAGTGGCAAGAAACAGCAAAGGGTTGAATTTGTCTCAGAAGAAATATGCTCTAGATGTGTTAGCAAAATTTGGATTCTTGGGTAGTAAACCAGTAGCTACTCCAATGGAAGCTCATGTTCAGTTAGAACATAATGATTCAGCTAGTTTGTCTAATCACACCACTTACAGGAGTCTTATTGGAAAGCTGCTATATCTAACTATCACACGACCTGATATTTGTTTTGCAGTTCAGTAATTAAGTCAATTTCTTGACAAGCCTACTATGAATCATTTAAAGGATGCACATAGAGACTTGAGATATTTGAAAAAAGCTCCAGGTCAAGGTCTGTTTTTTCCAGCAGTTTCTGATTTTCTATTAAAGGCATTTGTAGATTCTGATTGGGTAGGTTGCATAGAGACCAGGAGGTCTGTTACTGGTTTCTGTTTCTTTTTAAGGGGTACATTGATTTCCTGGAAATCTAAGAAACAATCCACAGTTTCTAGAAGTTCTGCAGAGGCAGAATATAGAGCCTTGGCACGTGCAGTATGTGAATTGCAATGGTTATCTTACATCTTGCAGGATTTGCTTATTCCAATTTTTGGGGCTGTTCCTCTTTATTGTGACAATCAAGCAGCTATTCATATTTTGGAAAATCCTGTATTTCATAAAAGAACTAAACACATTGAGCTTGATTGCCATTTTACCAGAGAAAAATATCAATCTGGACTGGTTAAGCCTTTGCCAATTTCTTCTTCATTACAACTAGCTGATATTTTCACCAAGGCTTTGCCTTTTCCTCAATTTTCTCATTTGGTTGCTAGTCTTGGTTTGTAAAATATATATCCCAATCTAGATTGTGGGGAGGGGGGTGTTGAAAACTAATGGTGATTGATAGTGGTTTGAAGAATTACAAACATGTAGTAGCATGCAGTTAACAGAGCAGGAAGAATTACAAGCATGAAACAATATCTCATGAATGCAGATTGAAGTTTGATCACATGCACGTGCAATGGTACATGCAGAAGCTGGATTGAGCTATCAGAGTATCAAAGATGTAATGCAAGTGCAATGCAGTAGCAGAATGACAAAGCTTAGCCGTATGACAGCTCAGCTCCACGGATTGCCAGATGCTCAATTGAGAAGTTGGTGCTGGCATGGATTAGTTTAGAAGAAAGTCAGTTATTTATGTAGTTTACTTAGCATTTGTATATAAACACTTGTAATCCTTTGTACAGAGTAGAGAATTCAATTCAGTCTTTTCTTCTAATACAAAAATTCTCTTTCTACTATTTTTCTGCTTGAGTGTTTGTATTAGAAAGTAGAACATCGAGTTCTTCTTTTCCTCTCTGAGTTTATCAATTGATTCCTTCTTGAGTGCATTGTTGAACTCACTGTCCAGAGCATTGTGTTCATTATTCCAAGCTTGAAGTCATTGCAGAAGCTTGTATTCATCAAATTGTTGTTTCTCAATACACAAAAAGAAAAAAGGAAAGGCCCTTTGGTGGCTTACCAAATGGCTAATCTCTCATATAATTTAAGTGCCTATGGCGACATTTTCTCCTTCTGCTATTACTGGCCAAATTTCTACTGTCTCAACCTTTGTACCAACAATCTCACATGATCTGTACAAACAATTTTTGTATCTTTTGTAGAATCTTCAACCATGAACAGCAGCATCAACAAATCACATTGAGAGTTTTTGTACAGATCATACGGGCTCGCTCTTTTGGTAATGATAAAAGTAAAATATTAGCAATGCCTAACACATTGGACCGTTTATTTTGGAACTAGTACGCATAATGCATGTAGTTTATCTCTATTCACTTCTGCCATTCCTAGCAAACATGCTTTTGTACATCCGCCTAATGGTGCTGTAGTTTTCGTAACAAAAAAGGGACAGTAGTGCATTCTCTGATCCTATGTGATGTTCTTTATGTAACACAATTTAGTCTCAATTTACTTTTTCTTCCTCAATTGCTCCAACAATCGAATCTCACTGCTAATTTTTATGCTATATGTATCATTTAGATCCAACAAATTTGAAGCTAGGGCTCTAAAGGTCTTTTCATAATTGAAATGCCAATTTTAGCACCTATATTTTCTGATTGTTCTTTAGTTTTTGGTTGCAAAGAATATTGTTTCTTTTGAAAAATCATTGTTATGGCCCCTTCCTTTAGGCCATTTATCATCTACTAGAATTAAGCTTCTACGAAGCATTGATTCTTCAATAAAGAGTCTAAACATCATTGTTCTACTTGCTCGCTTGCCAAACAAAAGCAACAACCTTTTCCTTTGCATGACACATCAACTTCAAATTGTTTTGATTTAATCCGTGTTGACATTTTGGGACCAAGTGGAACACAAAGTGTCCATGGCCATCTTTATCTCTTGACCATAGTTAATGACCATAGTAGGTTTACTTATTCTCCAAACTTTTTGCAATTTCATCTAAACAAAATTCTAAAAGCATATCAAAGTAGTATGGTCTGATAATGGGGCATAATTTAATATGTTTTCCTTGTATAATTCCAAAGAGATTTTGTATCAAACTACTTGTTTAGATACATCCCAAGAAAATAGGGATTGTAGAGCGTATGCATCAACACATATTAAATGTGGCTAGAGTTCCAAAATTTCAATAATCCATTCTCTTCGCCTATTGGAATCATTTAATCGCTAATGCCACATATTTGATCAACTTAACTCCTACTCTATTCTTGTCCAATAAAAGTCCATATGAAATTCTCTATGGAGGGTACCCTCCTTACCATTTCTTTGAGAAATTTTGGTTGCTTAGCATATTCATCTACTTCTCCTCATAATTGATCTAAGTTTGCATGAAGGGGACAAGTAGGACATTTTCTGGGTTTTTCAATAGGTACTAAGGGATATACTCTTCATAATCTTCAAAGTAGGGAAATATTTGTTTCTAGAAATGTTATTTTTTACAAAACTCAATTTCCCTATTTAAACCAATCAGCTAAATCCTTGTCTAGAAAGGAATCGAATTTCACTCCTTCTTTAGTTATTCCTGAAGATCTATTCAATTCTTTTCCTTCCATACCAGAATCTCCATCACCTTCTGAAAATAATTTGCCTTCTTCAGGTTCACTTTCACGTCTAAATTTTGATGAATTTCTTCCTTTTCTCTCAGATAATATCATTGACAATAAAGTAGTTTCAGAACAAACCTAAGCCCAAGTGCTGACTTCTTCTGTTGTACAATCTGTTCGACATTCCACAAGAGTTCAAAAGCCTCCAGCTTTCTTAAAAGACTATGCGTGTAGTCTTCTCACTAATAGGTCACCTCCATCTCTTGCATGTACTTCTCATCCACTTTTAGCCACAATGATTATGCTAATTTAGCACCAAGTCATCACTTCTTTGCTTTAAATATACTTGGTAATATGGAACCTAAGTTTTATGTTGAGGCAGTGCAGGCCTCTGATTGATGCACAGCAATGCATGATGAAATACAAGCTTTGGAATAAAACCATACATGGACAATAGTTCCTATACTAATTGAGAAGATTGTCATAGTTTCCAAATGGGTTGTTTGCATCAAACACAAAGCATATGGTTCAATAGAAAGCTATAAGCCGCATTTAGTCGTAAAAGGGTATACTGAATATAAATGGGTAGATTTTCTTGAGACATTTTCTCCAGTGTGAAAGATAAAAACCATCTGAACACTTCTTGCTATTTTTGTTATTTGTGGCTGGCAGAACAATTGGACATAAACAATGCTTTTTCTACATGGTGACTTGACAGAGGAAGTGTACTTGGATCCTCCTCAGGATTTTCTCTCTGCCAAGTTTTGTTTATAAGATGAACAAATCCCTTTACGAATCGAAGCAAGCCAGCAGAACACGGCATAGCAAGATAACAACCGCCTGCTTTCTCAAGGGTTCTGACCAGTTTTCAATAATCCAAGCGTTTTTATTCAAATTTGATCTAATACTTTTTTGGTCATTCTTATTTATGTTGATGATTAGGCATTAGCAGATGATAATCTTCCAAACATCTAAGCCACAAAGACTTATTTGCACATTGCATTCCTAATTAAAGACCTTGGCCGTTTGAAATTTTTTCTTGGTCTTAGAGTAGCTCGCTCAAACAAGGGAATCAATCTTTGTCTACACAAATATACCCTTGAATTCTTGGAGAAAGAAGGTTATTTAGGTAGTTAACTAGTTGCTAAAACGATGCATTGCAGCTTCGCACCAGCTCTTAATGATTTTGTCTTATTTTCAGATGTTAGTCCTTTTTGCCAATTAATTGGAAAGTTACTATACCTTACCAACACTTATCCTGCTATTAGTTACGTAATGCAACATTTAAGTTAGTTTTTGGTAGCTCCTACAATTCTCTATAGGATATTGCATATTATGGTACCTCAAAGCAAAGCCTAGTTTGGGTTTATTTTATCCTTCCAATAGTTCTCTTGAATTAATTGGGGTCTTTGATTCTGATTAGGTGGGTTCCCCTGATATGCAGCTATCCATTAGCATGTTTCTTGGTTCTTTCTTGATTTTATGGAAATCTAAGAAATAAACCACCATTTCTCATAGTTTATCTGACACAGAATATTGTGCCATGGATTCCACAGCTTGTGAAACACAGTTGCTTCATTTTCTTCGAAAATATTTGGCTGTCGCTCTAACAAAAGTAGTGCCTTTATTTTGTGATAATATTAGTGTCATTCATCTTGTTGCCAATCATATTTTCCATGAACAAATAAAATATCTAGAAATAGATTATCACTTTGTTCGAAAAAAGACTTAAGTCGGATTACTCAAATCCCTACTTGTGCCTTCTCATTCTCAATTAACTAATATTCTTACCAAGGCCTTACTATTACTCAGTTTATTGTTTTACTTGAGCATCTCTGATTACATAACATTTTCCCACCGTTGGGCTTGTGGGGGGTATTACAAATTATGATATTGTGGTTAATAATCTACCAAGAATCAATTCTCACGAGAGCAGTGTCACCACATTGCTGGAGTGTATATTGTATATATTTTTTATATTTTGTATTTGTATCTTTTGGAGATATTTTAGGGTTCTATAATTACTAGATAGTTGACGTCAATGAAAAGTGAGAAATTTTCTCTAACTTTCTTCCTTCCTAATAGAAATAGCAAAATATTCACAAATCACGCACATACCTATAGAGAGATATAGGAAGAAAAAGAAGAAGCGTCAGCAACAACAAGTGAAATTTGGTAATACAAATTAATTAGCATTTATTGCTTTAGAATTTACTGTATTTTGATGATAGTGTGAAGGTGATCTCTCTAAATCCAACTTACTCTTCTTATGAAAAATAATTAATTTCTTTAAATTAATTCTCGACTTGGTTAATGGTAAAATTTCTAATTATAAACTAGACCCAATCTCTTGGTGAAAAGCTCATAACTTTAATTAATAAACCAATCGTATCTCTACTTGATTTTAATTATCAGAGCCGCAAACACCTCTATGGAATTCTCTAGCTTTTGTTTCTTACTCACTAGAAACCATATAAAGAAACCGAAGCTATCTCTAGTCAGTTTTACGATGTGTTGTTATTACCATGATCTAATTTAAACTAGCATTTCTCAGCTACTATAATAAATTTAAAGGCATGCAAAATTGGCCAGAAAATTACAAGCATTAAGAACAATAATAACAATTAACCAAAATAGAGATTGTTAGCCCTAAGGGCAAATCATGTAGTTTTGATTAATGACAAATATTGATAAGGACTAATATGCTTGTGTGTTATGTGATAGGTTTTGTGAACTAAGAAGTATGAAGTCTCATTGTTTTGAAGTCAAAGTGCAAGAACAACTTCATTAAAGCAAAGTGAGTGAAGTTTGAAGAAAGTTGTTCTTAGATGATCAAAAGACATTGAAGACTTGAAGTGTAGAGTGTATGTACTTAGTAGGTAAATCTCTATGTAAACTCTACACTTGTATGTCTTGATTATCATTGAATGCATAAGAGAGCATAAAATGAGTTTTATGATCTTAAAAGGCTTTGAATGAACTTTTTGATGAATGTGGTGTTTTGTCTTAAAGATTTTTTAAGTAAACTTTATATGATCAAAGGAATTTGATTTTCAAACTTATATATGTCTAAATAAGTTTTCTATACGTATCAAATGTTTTTCAAACTTATTGAAGTTAAATCTCAAATGATTTTACAAAGTTTGAATATGCTTCCAAAAAATTTGGTCGTCCGAATTTTGTAGCAAAAGTTTAATACTGTTCTTCTAGAGAAATTCGGAAGAAGATTAGGACGTATGGAGAAAAATTAGGTCGTCCTAATTTTGGCCTTCAGCATGGTTACTGTTTTTTCCAGAAAATTCGGAAGAAGATTCGGATGTAGTACAAAAAATTCGGTCGTCCGAATTTCCTGAAAATAGCTGTTAACTAGCCATTTTATAGTCGTTATAACTGATTTTCAAATTCTATAAAAGTTATAAACGTGCAATCTTTTGTAAGTTTTGAACTCTTGAAAACTCTAAGCATTCAAAAACATTTAGCAAACATTTCTTAAGCTCTCTTATGTCTTGTGCATTCAATTCAAAGACATCAAAGTGTGAAGGTGCAACTTTGTGTAATATCTACCAACAAGTGGTAACATATACACACTCTCCTTTATTTATCAAATTGTATTGTTCTACTAGCTCTAGCAAGGTTATCTTGATAACATAAAACCCTTTAGATAAGGGTGATCCTTGAAGTTGTGATTCAAGGTTGTTTGAGATATAAAACCATTGTGTTTGGTGAGCCTTGTATTGTAAAAGTTACTAGAAGAGGTTGTGAGTGTAAAACCATAGTGTGGTGAGCCTCTTTTGTAATTTGTGAATCTGAGCAATTAGTAGATTGCTTGAAATCCTTAAGTGTGAGTTTAAGGTAGTGGACGTAGATCTTGAGGATCGAATCACTATAAATTGTTTGAGTTCTTTGCTATTGCTTTCTTCCATTGCTTTGGTATAAGTTGTCTCTATTTTGCTCATATAATCTATTCTTGGTCTAAACAAATAAAAGGTTTGTTTTTAGAAAAATTAGTCAAATACCTAATTTACCCCCTCTTAGGTATTTCAATTGGTATCAGAGCTAGAACTTCTTTGTGTGATTTTAAAACCTAAAAGACAAAGATCCTATGGCTAATATGTCAAACCTACCTTACCTAGAAAGATCCTCCAAAAATAGACCACCTTTGTTTGATGGAACAAATTATACTTTCGGAAATCAAGAGTTAAAATTTATATTTGTTCTATCAATTTTGATTTGTGTAACACAACTGAGAAAGGTCCTTATATCCCAATGAAAATGAGTGTAGATGGAATAACATCAGAACCCAAGTCAACTGATGAATTTGATGAGCATGACTCTAAGAAAATGACTTTAAATTATCATACCATGAATATATTAATTTGTGCTTTAGATGTTACTGAATACAATATAGTTAGCGGATGTGATTCTGCTCATGACATGTGGAGATTACTCCAAATTACACATGAAGGTACTAATCAAGTTAAAGAATCCAAACTTGCTATGCTTGTTAGAGATTATGAACTGTTTACCATGAAACAAGGTGAAAATATTAGTGATATGTTTATAAAATTTACTAACATTTTTAATGGCTTGAAAGCTTAGTAAAAGCTATATTATGGGAGAGCAAAACAGGAAGATTTTAGATGCTCTACCAAAATCTTGGCAGCCTAAGACACTTGCTATTGAGGATTCCAAGGATTTGAAGACTCTTCCACTTGAAGAGCTCATTGGATCTCTACTGACCTATGAAATGAAGATGAAACGGTTAAATGACAAGGAGGATGAAGAAAAGGGAAGAAAAGGAGTGGTACTCAAGTCCTCAAATCACTTGAGTGAACAAGAGCAGTCTTCAAGTGAAGAAGAAGGAGGAAACAGTGGAGAAGAAGAGATTACAATGGCAGTGAGGAAATTCAAAAGATTCTACAAAAAGGAGTTCCACATGAAAGGAAGAAAACCAGTCAAGAAGAGTGGACAATCCTCATCCTACAAACCTCAATGTTTTGAATGCAAGAGCACAGAGCATCTTGTTGCTGACTGTCCTAAAGTGTTGGAAAGGGAAAGAGACAACAAAAACAGAAAGAAACCTGTCAAGAAAGGAAAAGGTTTAGCTGGAACGTGAGATCAACAAGAAAGTGAGGATGACAGAGAAAGAAAGGCCAACATATGCTTTATGGCCATTGATGATGAGGTACAATCTTCACCTTCAATTTCAAATGTATGTGATGATGATATTGATTCCAGTGATTTGATTGTAGAACTATATGAAGAATTGAAAAAGGCTTCAAAAAGAAATAAAGAAATGAAATTCAAAATCGATGATTTATTCAATGAGAATTCAAAATTATGTGTTAAAAATGGTAAACTTCTTGAAACCATTAGTTGTCTTACCATTAAAAAAGAAGTTTTGAATACAACCATACAAAACATATCTTTTGAAAACAAAAAACTTTGTACAAGAATTATTTCTCTTGAATTAATGATAAAGGATCATGAGTTTCTAAAAAGGAAAGTTAATGATCTAACCTTATGCATTGAGAAATTTACAAATGGAAGAGAAAATTTAAATAAATTACTTGGTTATCAAAGATCTTCATTTGTAAAACATGGTCTTTGTTCTACACATGATTGTTTTGCTCCAAAACAGAAAGTCTTTTGTTAAAGAATCTTCTCATTCTAGGTCACATATTTGTTGCACATATTGTGGCAAGCATGGACACAAGGTTTCTAGATGTTTTATAAAAAGAAAGATAGAAAATGGTGTTAAGACCATTTGGAAAGTCAAAGGAACTATTACTAACCCCCTTGGACTCAAGAAGATATGGGTACCAAAAATCACTCTTTCTAATTTGGTGTAGGTACAATTTGCCTCAAGATCAAATTCCACAAAATGGTTTCTTGATAGTGGCTGCTCAAGGCACATGACTGGAAATGCATCACTTGTTAGTGAGCTTCAAACTACAAGTGAAGGTTTTGTCACATTTGGAGATAAGAAGAAAAGGAAAATACTTGGAATAGGTAACATTGGTAAAGGTTATTTCCCTCTTATCAAGCAAGTTTTACTTATTGAAGGTTTAAAGTATAATTTACTTAGCATTAGTCAATTATGTGATAATGAATGCAAAGTTGAGTTTAAATGTGATACTTGTACTATTCTTGACAGTGCAAGTAACAAAACAATTTTTGTTGCTAAAAGAGTTGGTAATGTATATGTGCTGTATCTTGTTGAGCTTATTACTAATGATATTAAATGTCTTGCCATTCATGAAAATGATGGATTTTTATGGCATAGAAGATTAGGACATGTGACAATGGATTTATTGAACAAACTTTCTACACAAGAGCTTGTTAGAGGATTACCCAAAATGCATTTTGATAAAACTAATCTCTGTGATGCTTGTCAATATGGAAAACAATTAAAAATATCTTTTAAACCAAAGAAAATGGTCTCCACTTCAAAACCTCTTGAACTAGTTCATATGCATTTATTTGGACCAATGAGAACCACTAGTCTTGGTGGTAAAAGATATGCTTATGTGATTGTAGATGATTTTTCAAGATTTACTTGAGTGCTTTTCTTAGCTCAAAAGGATGAAATATTTTATGAATTTGCAAAACTTTTCAAAAAGGTTCAAACATCTCTTGAATATAAACTAATTTCTATTAGAAGTGACAATGGAAGAGAATTTTGCAATCAACATTTTACTAAATTCTGTGATGAAAATGGTATTACTCACAATTTCTCAGCTGCTAAAACACCTCAACAAAATGGTGTTGTTGAAAGGAAAAATAGAATTTTACAAGAGATGACTAGATTAATGCTTTGTGAAAATTCCTTGCCAAAATACTTTTGGGCTGAAGCTGTAAATACTGCTTGCTATGTAATGAATAGAGTTTTATTAAGACCTTTAATAAGAAAAATACATTTTGAACTTCTATTTGATAAAACTCGTTCAATTGTTTATTTTAAAGTGTTTGGCTGTAAATATTTTATTTTAATTACTAGTGATAATCTGGGAAAATTTTATAGAAAATCAGATGAAAGAGTATTTCTTGGGTATTCATCAAATAAAAAGGCATATAGAGTTTATAACAAAAGAACATTATGTCTTGAAGAAACCATACATGTAGCTTTTGATGAATCTAACATTTACCTTCAAAGAAGAAATGAAGATGATGCAGGTTCCTCAATGATTGAAAATCAAACTCATCATCAAGCACCCACATTGGAGGAACATATCAAGGAAGAAGAATTAATGGAACAAAAACAAGATGGTCAACTAAGCAATGATCAAGAGTTTCCAAAGGATTTAACATATGCAAAAGGTCATCCTAAGGAGCAAATCATTGGTGATGTTTCCCAAGGAGTTAAAACAAGGAGGTACTTTATTGATAATTTTGCCCTTTTATCTCATATTGAACCTAAAAATATTGATGATGCATTGAGTGATGATTTTTAGATTGTTGCAATGCAAGAGGAATTGAATCAGTTTGAAAGAAATAAAGTTTGGACTCTTGTTCCTAGACCTAATAATCATTCAATTATTGGTACAAAATGGGTTTTCAGGAATAAGTTAAATGAACTAGGAGAAGTTGTTAGAAATAAAGCTAGAATTTTTGCTCAAGGCTTCAACCAAGAAGAAGGGATTGACTATGACGAAACATTTGCTCCAGTAGCTAGATTGGAATCCATAAGGATACTTTTAGCATTTGCATGCTTTAAAGGATTTAAGCTATTTCAAATGGATGTCAAAAGTGCATTTCTAAATGGTTTTATTGAAGAAGAGGTTTATGTAGAACAACCTCCAGGTTTTATTCATGAAAAATTTCCAAATCATGTTTTTAAATTAACCAAAGCTCTATATGGATTGAAACAAGCCCCAAGAGCTTGGTATGACAGATTAAGTGGATTTCTTCTTTCAAAAGGTTTTGCAAAAGAAAAAGTGGATACAACTCTTTTTATAAAAACATCCACTAATAATGATATCCTACTTGTGCAAATTTATGTTGATGATATTATCTTTGGTGCTACTAACACATTTCTCTGTGAAGAATTTGTCAAATCTATGCAAAATGAGTTTGAAATGAGCTTGATGGTAAAATTGAATTTCTTTCTTGGGTTGCAAATTAAGCAAACCAAGGATGGAGTCTTCATAAATCAAGAAATGTATACCAAGGAGCTTTTAAAAAGATTTGGAATAGATCAAGCAAAAGGAATAGGTACTCCAATGAGTTCATCAACTAAACTTGACAAAGATAAAAAAAATAAAAACGTTGATGAGAAATCCTGTAGAGGTATGATTGGAAGCTTACTCTATCTCACAACAAGTAGACCAGATATTATGTTTGATGTGTGCTTATGTGCTAGATTTCAATCGTGTCCTAAAGAATCTCATCTTATTTCTGTCAAACGCATTTTTCGTTATTTGATTGATACATATGACTATGGTCTTTGGTTTTTAAAATCTTCATCTTTTGAACTTATTGGGTATTCAGATGCTAACTATGCTGGGTGCAAAGTTGAGCGTAAAAGTACTAGTGGTCATTGTCAATTTCTTGGTAGTTGTCTTGTGTCTTGGTATAGTAAAAAGCAAGCCTGTGTGTCATTGTCCACTGCAGAAGATGAATACATAGCTGTAGGTAGTTGTTGTGCACAATTGTTATGGATGCAGCATACTTTACTTGATTATGGTCTTAAATTCAATTGTGTGCCTATATTATGTGATAATACTAGTGCTATCAGTTTAAGCATAAATCCCATTCAACATTCTAGGACTAAGCATATAGAGATAAAACATCATTTTATTCGTGATCATGTGATTAAGAAAGATATATGCTTAGAATATATAAATACAAATGATCAAATTGCTGACATATTTACAAAGCCTTTGGCCGAGGAAATGTTCAATCACCAAAGAAGACTCTTAGGAATTTCAAAATTCAATGACTAATGTGTGTGTTGAAGTTTTGTTGAAAACAGGAAATTTTTGGATCCAGAATTCGGATGCACTACAGAAAATTCGGTACCGAATTTTCTAAGTGAAAGAAAACAGAGACTTTTAATAAAAAATTCAGACGCAGGTCAGAAAATTTGGTCGATCGAATTTTCTGAACTGAAGAAATAGAAACTTTCGATGGAAAATTCGGACGCAGACCTGAGAATTCGGTTGTCCGAATTTTACGGATGCACTGTTTTAAATAAAAACCGAACGGTTTCTTCCAAACATTTAAACTTCCGAATTTCACATCCTTTCAAAAACCTCTCATACCCATTCACGTCCGAATCAAAATCCTTTCAAATACACATATTCTCATCTCGACTTGCTTCAATTTTTGAATTCCAAACCCTAGATAAATTTCAAAAATTGATAATGGTGGGAACAAAGAAGCCAAATATTGAGAAAGGTAAAGGAAAGGCTAAGGTAGGAGATGAAGATCCAATCCTCACCCAATCAAGAAGAATTCGAATCCCTCAGACATTATTTGGGGTTGATAGGTTTGTCTCTATTAAGGCTGCTCATGAGTTTGATGAATGGAGCAAAAATAGTAGAAAAATTATCCCTGGGTATAAGGTGGATATTGATAAACTGTCAAGCATGAATATTGTTCTATTTTGCTTTAGTGATATTGGTTGGAGTAGTTTGTTATTCATTGATGAAGAATTCTATCATCCATTGATATATGAATTCTATGCAAACCTAAAGGAGGAAAGAATTGAGACTTTAGGGGATAATGTGAATTTAGTGAAGCATTGATAAACAGATTTTGTGGAGTAGGTGATGATGGAGCTAGATATTATGCACCTTCTATGCATTGCTATGATCGTGAACTCTTTACATATGTTAGATTTGAAGAAGCATTTACCAATGGAAGAGAGTTTAGATCTATAAAAGAGAGGGAAATCAAGAACTTGGATGCTAGAGGTAGAGTGTTACATCATATGGTGACTACTATGATTGTTCCTAACTTTGGGCATAAATCATCAGTAGGTAATATGCATATGGTGTTTATGTTAGCCTTGCATGAACAGAGGAGATTGAACTTTGGTTATATAGTCTTGAAACACATGATTACAGCCAGAAAAATAGTAACCAAGGCATTCCCATTTGGAAGGTTGTTGACAAGAATCTTTAAGCACTTTAAGATTAGACTTTCAGGAAGAGGACAAGCCTTTAAGAGTGGGGAGATTTACACTAATGAAACTCTTAAGGGAATGAAGTTAGTTCTTGATGAGGATAATGTATGGAGGACAAAAAGAAAATCCCCTCCAAAAAGAATAGAAAGAGAAGTAAGTTCAGAAAGTGAAGAAGATGAAGAAGAGACCCTTGCAAGAGAAATGAAGACAAAGAGGAAACATGATACCTCAAGTGAACCTCAAGTGAGGGGGAGCAACCACTAACAAAGAGGAGATTGTTTGAAGAAGAAACTGGAGTTAAGTCAAGTGGTGAAGGAATAACTAGAGGTGACACTATAGTAGCTAAAGCATTCCAAGAAGCCTTGAACAATCATGTCAAGGAAATGGAGAAGATGTATAAGTTCTTTGAATCATTTGCTCCAATGGTTCTTGGAAAGCTAGATGGACTGGAGAGTAGGGTAAAACACAATTAGGAAATCCTAATGAAAAATACTCAAAGTGGTGAATGACCCTCTAGGCCTCAAGATAGAAATGAGGATGATGATGATAAAGAGGAAAACAAGAAGGACAAAGATGATGACAGTGATGATGGGGATGATAATGATCAAGAAGGAAATGATGACACTGTGGTAGAACAAGAAGAAGAAGAAGAACATGCACATGAAGAACCACAAGAAGCAGGAAGCCGAGTAGCTCAAGCTGAAATTGTCTCACCATCACACATCTCTTTTAGCCAAGGAAGAGTGAAGCACTTGGCCATCAAGAAAGGAGTTAGCAGAGCCTCTTCATCAACATCACAAGACTAAGCATTTCTTCCATTTTATTTACTATTTTAAGTTATTTATATTATGAGTTATGTATTTACTATTTTATATGTTATGAACTTATTAAGAATTTTATTCTACATTTTATGTAATAGTGAAGCTCAATGATGAAATCTCAGTGATGAGAGCTTTCTTTATGTGTTAAATTGTTAATCTCATTTTCATTGACCCCATCTTTGATTGATGACAAAAGGGGGAGAAGAAATGAGATGACAAAATGTGTGAAATATGTGTAAAAATGCAAAATAGCAGTGGAATTCCTCATGCATGAATAGAAATTGTGTGAATTTTCTAACAATCCATGCATATGTCAAAGGGGAGAAATAATGATGTGAGACAAAATGTGTCATATATGTTGAATTGTGCTATATAGTAAATGTTGTGTGTGATGAAACTGTGTTTTATATGAATGTTTTCTGAGTTTTTGCAAATGGCTAAGTTGTTCTTGACTTGTTACTTTATGAAAACAATTGAATGCATGAGTTATGTCTGTTGTCAAAAATTTTGGATTTAAAATTCGGATGCATGCATATTTTGTTGCCAAAATATGCTCTTTTGTTGTTCAAATTGATTCAAACATGTCTTAATCTCTTCTACTATGTTTGAACAACCTTAGGAAAGTTTATTTTCAAAAATTGCATCTTTCATTTTACGTAATTTACAGTTTGGACTTGATATGTCAAAATTTGGATGCACAGTATTTCAAGTCCAAACTTATTGAAAAATGAGCACAATCTAAGGGTGAGCATTGTTAAACTTTTACAACCTTTAAAACCTCTCTTAGAAGTTTTATTAATGCTTAAATGCTATATCTTCTATCCTATTAGTTGGAAGGAAGGAAGTTAATGGAGGTTGGTTGGGTCATAGGCTCATATTGAGCCTTTTGTAGGTCAATGTGCTAAATTGATTTTTTTCTATCATTGACATTAATACTTCTATGTACTACATCATTTTAATCTATCACATTTTGCATCAAAGTTTGTCATCATAAAAAAGGGAGAGATTGTTAGCTCTAAGGGCAAATCATGTAGTTTTGATTAATGACAAATATTGATGAGGACTAATATGCTTGTGTGTTATGTGATAGGTTTTGTGAACTAAGAAGTATAAAGTCTCATTGTTTTGAAGTCAAAGTGCAAGAACAAATTCATTAAAGCAAAGTGATTGAAGTTTGAAGAAAGTTGTTCTTAGATGATCAAAAGGCATTGAAGACTTGAAGGCTTTGAGAGCATAAAATGAGTTTTATGATCTTAAAAGGCTTTGAATGAACTTTTTGATGAATGTGATGTTTTGTCTTAAAGATTTTTTAAGTAGACTTTATATGATCAAAGGAATTTGATTTTCAAACTTATATATGTCTAAATAAGTTTTCTATACATATCAAATGTTTTTCAAACTTATTGAAGTTAAATCTCAAGTGATTTTACAAAGTTTGAATATGCTTCCAAAAAATTTGGTCGTCCGAATTTTGTAGCAAAAGTTTGCTACTGTTCTTCCAGAGAAATTCGAAAGAAGATTCGGACGCATGGAGAAAAATTCGGTCGTCCGAATTTTGGCCTTCAGCATGGTTACTGTTTTTCCAGAGAAACGGTCGTCCGAATTTCCACAAAATAGCCGTTAACTAGCCATTTTATAGTCGTTATAACTGATTTTCAAATTCTATAAAAGCTATAAACGTGCAATCTTTTGTAAGTTTTGAACTCTTGAAAACTCTAAGCATTCAAAAGCATTTAGCAAACATTTCTTAAGCTCTCTTATGTCTTGTGCATTCAATTCAAAGACATCAAAGTGTGAAGGTGCAACTTTGTGTAATATCTACCAACAAGTGGTAACATCTACACACTCTCCTTTATTTATCAAATTGTATTATTCTACTAGCTCTAGCAAGGTTATCTTGATAACATAAAACCCTTTAGATAAGGGTGATCCTTGAAGTTGTGATTCAAGGTTGTTTGAGATATAAAACCATTGTGTTTGGTGAGCCTTGTATTGTAAAAGTTACTAGAAGAGGTTGTGAGTGTAAAGCCAGTGTGGTGAGCCTCTTTTGTAATTTGTGAACCTAAGCAATTAGTAGATTGTTTGAAATCCTTAAATGTGAGCTTAAGGCAGTGGACGTAGATCTTGAGAATCGAATCACTATAAATTGTTTGAGTTCTTTGCTTCTTCCATTTCTTTGCTATAAGTTGTCTCTATTTTGCTCATATAATCTGTTCTTGGTCTAAACGCATAAAAGATTTGTTTTTAGAAAAATTAGCCAAATACCTAATTCACCCCCTCTTAGGTATTTCAGAGATTAAAGAAACAATCTTTAATTGAAATAGATTAAATCCATAAGAATTTTGACCTTTATTGAAGGTCTTAGTCACAAAAGATTTAGCTACTCATGATTCAATTATTCAAAGCCATAAATTTAATTAAAATAAAGAAAATAAAAGAGTAAAGAAAAGAAAACATGAGAATAGATTTTTTACAATCCTTTGAAGTGGTGGTGACTTTTTCATTACCTTTTGTTGTTATAGGAATGCCTGGTTTTTCTTTCTCAGATTGATGCTTTGGTTTGTCTTTGGTGAAGTCCACTTGTTAATGGATTTTTATTCCCTTTGATGCTGGTCTTTCTTTGGCTTTTGTTGAGGAGGCTGTTTTCTCTATTTTATACCAGCTTTTGATCTTGTTCATCTAGCAATTCTTTCTGTTTGTGTTGATGAAGCTTGATCAGTATCATGTGAATCAGTGATATCAATGTAGCTGTCTTCTATTTGCTTGTATTTTTTTTAGGTTATAGAATTTGAGGCCTCTTTTTCTCTTTGGCTATGCTTGTTGTCATTCTTGACGTTTAGTTTCAACTCACTTGTTTCATTTAGATAGTCTAAACTATGGTACAATGGTATGATTGGTATTCTTTTTTCCATACCATGATTTGCATAGAAGAAAACATCATATTCTTGACGGCCAATACATTGAAAAATAATAGTGTATCTAATCTCAACATCATTTTCATCAAGAAATTCTTGCCGTCCTTCAACAAAGAAGTATTTTTCATTTTTGTTTTTCGGTTCCCCACAAGTTCCCGTTTTTGTTAAACAGAGTATACGTTCAAAGGGGTCAATGGTAATGAGATTTGTATATTTTTGAGGGATAAAGTATCATGGTAAGATAATGAGATAAAATAGATGGAAGATTATGACATTAAAAGATGATGATGATCTTGTATTATTGTGTTAATGAATAATGAAATGGAACAGGAGCATACCATGGATATGAAAGATTGATCATCTTTTATTTTTATGAAGAATCTAGGTCTGGGGTTTGTCATTTAGAATTGGTTGTTGATTGTTGTTCTTTGCTAGATTAAAGTAGGCTGCCATATGGATTAGTTTTGGATTTGCGAACTGAAAGTGAGATTATGGAGGTATTGATGTTATGAAGTATGATTTTTTTTCTGGTGATGTACAAAGGCTTGACTGAAAAGGCAGTAAGAAATAGTATTGATGTTGTATGATGACTGGAAATATCATGAGTAAGAAGATTAAGAGAGTATGATTTCAACATACATTTAACTAACCAAGAGTGTTCACAGAGCATTATTTAGGCACATGTTACTAACATGTGACAGAAAAAATATGAGAAAAATAGATATGTACACTTAATCATCTTTTATGTTTTATAAAATAAAGAATCAAATTATGGTCTGAATGATATTGTTATGGAGTACTTTGATAGTCACAGGAAGACGGATGAAAGTTTATTTTTATTTCACTTTGATGATAATACAACGAAAGGCATTTCAACATACATTTAAATAAGCAAGAGTGCTAATAATCATTTAGACATACCTTACTAATATGTGACAAAAAAATTATGCGGAAGAATAGATCTGTAAAAAACCATCTCGTATGTTTTATAAAGTAAAAAATCACATTATCAAGTGAATGATGTTGTCAAGAATGGGTATTATTGTGCTAATACTTAAAAGCATTGGTACGAAGAGAGTTATAAAGAGGATTAACATGTTATGATTAGTGAAAAGGTAATGAGTTGGAAAATGGTACTGACTATTTCTTTTGCAAACTTTCCTGTAGAATTTAGAACCAAAAGGAGGATTTTGACAGTCGTAGGAAGGAGAATGAAAGGTTAATTTTATTTCATTGTGATGATAAATGAGAGAAGGAAAGGAAAAGGTAAAAAGACTATGGGAAAAGAGATTGCATGTTTAAAGACTAACTAGTAGTTTAGATTGTATGTTTAAAGAGATTGCATGTCTTTTAGGTTAAAACGCTATGGGAAAAGGAAAGGCTTGTCTATAAACATATTAACTTATATATTGTTTGCTTAGAAGATTTATAATTTTCAAAAAAATATTAACGATAGTTTCCAATCCTGCAGAATATCATGTCTCAACTTGAGTAGAGGATCAATTATATATTTCTATGTGACACAGTATTGAACATTTAAGAGCTATGAACAAATGAAATAAAATGAAGAAGAAAAAGAGTGACACATTTATGAATTGTGTTTACTTATGACATTTTTGTGAAATTGAGAGAAAAGAAGTCAAGTTCTTTTCTGGCCGTTGGGATGCTTGAGGTGTTTACTTGTAACTGATGGTAAACAGAGATTACGAATAAATGTGGTTTAATTGTGGATTTTTGAACTAAAAATAATATATCACTGAAATGATATTATTACGTACGATTGTTTTTTGTGTTAATGTCTAGAAGTTTGACTTAAAGGGGAATAAGGGCGGCATTACCATATTATGATGAGTGAGATGCCAGTGACGGGGTAACAGAAGGTGATTTTCTCGCATTTATCAAAATAAGGATGATTGTTGATAGATTATCATTTAGGTATGTAGTAAGAGTATTTGTTAGAAAAAACAATATGAACAAGAAATAACATAGTTATTTTTTGTGATAGGAATTGATATGTTGTGGTTGATTAATTAGGGTTTTAGATGCCACATATGACAGGTGCTAAAAAAGATTTAAAAATATGTTTAAATGGTTGTGAATTGGTGACACAAATGAAAATTGAATGAGTTTTAGTGTAGTGTGGGTAAATAGTATGTTTATCTTGCAATGTAAAATGCAAAGGAAAACAAATAAATATAGTTGAATTTGAGGAAATTAGAAAAGGGAACAACTGAAACATAATAGAAGGTGATCAGAGAGAGTTTGAATGTCTATTTGAAATTGATGAGAGCTACTGCAATGGAAAATATAAAGGGAAGAGAGGCAGAAACATACAGAAGAGTGAGAGTTTCGGGGGAATGAAACTCACAGATAGTATGGTTAGGGAAAATTGAAGATGACGATCAGCTAAAGTGGTTTGTTTAACTGAAAACACATTTTGTAAATCAGTTGCTGGTTGTGTTAGTGGAATGTATTGTGATTTGTATATGGAGAAAAATGTTGAGGATGGACGAGTACGCATTAGTGTAATGTGTTTCAATAGGGATGCATTAGGCGATATGAAGCTGAATTTCAGCATACATATTGGAGAACGCTTTTCTATAATGCATTATTGTGTCAGAGAAAAGTTCATAAGGTTCAAACATGAAAAATAGTGTTGCAAGGAATGACAACACGTTTAAAGAATGTGTGGTTTGCTACAGGTTCAACAGGTTTGGTAGTTGTGCTCTATTTGACTGCATTGGGTTAATTAAGAACAAAATTTTGTGATACGCTGGGTCAAAAGGACTTTGTGTTTTGTGATAAGGTTGTTCAGATGGTATGATTTTCATATCTATATGGTTTTTCTTCTCGATAACTAGTTCGAACCTCTATTTGTTTTTTGTAATTTTGGTATTATTTTTTAAATTTTATGTTAAATAGCTTAAACTTACTTAGCTCTTACAAGATTGGATTTTTTTGTAGGAAACAGGAAGAAGCTTTCCCTATCTTTGAAAATGGTAAGTGTTTTATGCTCAGTGAATGTCGTCTGAGAATGAGGTGAGATTTTTTGTGATAAATTTAAGTTTGCAAGCCAAGTGGTTTCGTTTAGGGTTTTGTTTTTGGTCAGTCATCTAGCATCGTTTTTCTTCTTGTGTTATGTTGTTTGTCATGAATTAGTTGATTATGATAGTTATTTGGATATTTAATTAACTATAGAATTTAGGGGTGTTCAAATTGGCTTTGGTTTAGTTTCGGTTTTACTATTCAGTTTTTGATTTGTTTTTTTAAATTTTTTTGAAAAACAAATCGAACTGTTTTACTATTCGATTTTTCGGTTTGGTTCGGTTCAAACCGAAATAAATACAAGAATGTATTATGGTAATGCGTTCTTATATTTATTTTATAAAATTTTAGTTTTTCGGTTCGATTTTCGGTTTAGGTGACCTAAACTGAAAACCGAACCGAAATATATAATTTTAAAAACTGAACCAAACCAAAAAATTCGGTTCGGTTTTTGAACACCCCTAGTAGAATTTGTGTTTGTTGCTAGTGTAGTACAATGGGTAGAAAGTTTGGTTAATTTTGATAGTGAATGTATGGTTTTGATAGTGAAAGTTTGTCTGTATCGTGTAATTTTGCTATTATTTTTGAAATTTCATATTAAATGCTTGAAGTTTAGCTATTATAAGTTTGGATTGTTGGTGAAGAAAATTATTAGTGCTTATGGTTTTTAGTATTTATTGAGGCAAGTGGTAGATACTATAATATATCACCATAAAATGATATCTTTTGTCACCCAACACATTCCACAAAAGCATCAGATTAACAAACAGTACTATGTCTTGAGGCAAGTACTTCTGCAATTGTTTTTAGTTTGGTAGACAAAACTATTGAGTCAGAACAACAGTAAGCAAAAGTGGTAGTTCCAGCTAGTCATACTTTGCCTTCTTAGATAGGTGTATGTAGCTTGAGGTAGTGCTGGTAGCTATCTTCTCATATTGTGGCTTGTCCAAGTCAATAAACATACATTTTTAGTTGATTCTTGCTTTTTTACATCTTCCATATTTATTGATTGATTAGAGTTGAATTTAAGAAACATTGAATTGTAAAACACATCATTTTGTTTGAATGTTACCTTCAATAGAACTAGTATTGTCTTCTTTTTTGTCTTCAAGTAACATTGGTACAATAGTAGGTAGTGTATTTGCTTCAAAAAAGCACAGCAAATTGTACCTCTATTTGTTTAAACTAGGTTGTACTCTTGCTGGTTTGATTTGTGAAATGAATTCATTCCCTTGTAGTTTTGATACTGCTGGTTCAACTGGTAGAGAAACTTCCTATATAATTGAGATATATGTTACATTAAATAAATGGTTATAGGATCTAGTATTTTGCATGATTTAATAGATGTATTGTTGATACCCAGTGAGACAGTTCCATTGCCTATTTTCCAGTCAAGCGTATGAGTTTTTTAGCAAGATTTCCAAATGCAGTTGTTGTGATAGTTTCATATTCATCAAAGATATCTATTTTTATAGCACAATTGTTGTTTATTTATTTATTTATTTGTATATGTTAGTATGTGAATTGTATATTTTAATGTAATTTGTCAAGATGTTTGATTGAATTTCATACCTTGGTTCTGCATGTGTATTTCCACCACGGTAAATGCATAGAAATTTATGTTTTGGTTTTGCTGATGTAACATGGAAGCAGTTTTTGTAACTCATGTAAAAGAAATTTTGTTGCTGATTTGTTAATACTGTTGAACCTTTCAACCCTACATTCTGAAATTTAATAAAAAATAAAAAATAAAAATTGTGAATTGTGTTTGTGGATGTTCTTTTCTGGTATGAATTTAGTTGACCTTATTTGTTGATTCAATTTCTGTTATAGGTGTAATCTTCTATCCTTGGTGAAATAGAAGTGCCGGATCAAAGTTCTTGTATGCTTCTTCAATAGTTTGCTTAGTCAGAATATGTTGGTTTCTCATGGCCTTGTTTATTTTCGAATGTATCTGTGTTTTTCCTACACTAAGATGAGAAATTGTGACTATAGATGTTTATAGAGAGAAGTTTACTAGTTTTTTAGTTCTCATGCTTGAGCCATTGGAGGGTTAATGTTGATGGTACTTGCATACAATGTTTTGAGATTTAAACTTGTAATTTGTAAATTAGTTAGTAATGTATCAATTGTAATGTGAGATGATGTGGGGTAGAAATTTAATATAGAGTAAGATTTAATGTTTTACATGCCATCAAAGGTTCCTATACCAATTCTTTTGCAGTGTATGATAGGTAGTGTTCCCTGCATTCATTCAAAACATTTCCCTTCTTTTGATCGTCTTGATAGGCATTAACCTGTAATTAAAATGGTTAGAAGTTGTTTTATACTATAGTTAGGTATACTTTTGTTTTGATATGCAATTGGAAATGAAAAACCTGTACTCTTCATTTATCAGTATGATGTATTTACAAACTGAAGTTGTATGGTGTGATTCTTTGATTAGATATACATTCAGGATGACGACAAGAACATCTGAAATAATGAAATATAGAATTGAAAATGATAAGATCATTTTATTTTGACTATGGGTTATAATAAAGAGTGAACTGGAATGGTTAGTTTTACCAATTGATTCCTGACAGTCTGTATATTGTGGAAAGTCATTCAATAGTATATATTCAAATTTCCATGTCATTGTTTCTTGGATGTTGTTTGGTGCATCTTCAATAATAGTTCTTCAAAAAATGATCCATTGAATTGTGATACCATCAATGATGAATTGTTGCTTCAAAAATTCAACTATTGCATTTAAGACATAGTACGTCTTTTATGATCCAAAATTTTAATGGTAGAGGTCAACACTTCTGCCAAATAGTACGTCAATAACTCTGGTTCCCTAAAATAAATAAAAGATGGTGTGATTGTTTTATTTGTGTTTTTTCCCCTAAAATTACATATATTGACTCATCTTTTCATCAATGAGAATCATTCATTGGTAGACCTTTCCTGGACTTGTTATTGAATTTAGAACTTGCATCTTCTTTTACACTCTTACTTTTACTGTCCATTTTCTCATGCCCAGCAGGATAGCTTTCACTGGTATTATTATCTTCATAGCCTGTTCAAAGGAAATATTAGTATAGATATTTCAGAAATGTTAATATTTGGTTGAAAATTGCTACAACTATTATATTTGATATTTCCATATGCGTTGCAATAAATGATAGCATGTTATGAGTGCATACTGTTATATAATGCAAGTATGGTATGTTTTTCAGTTTACCATTGGTATTGTAAGTCTATTGTGAAAGCTTTAAAACTTATAGATAGAAAATATTTCTTGTGAGAGTTCGAAGACATGTTTTTTCAAAAGTTGGTAGAATAATTACTACTTTGACATTCGTAGAATTCTTTGCTCTTAAGAGTGCAACATAAAATTGTGTTCTTCTGAAAGGAATACCAATGTTAGTCCTTAAGCTTTAGTTATTGCCATTACAAAAACAATCGTACTGGAAATTGTGTTCTTCTGAAAGGAATACCATGTTTATCAGCATTTGATGATTCCAACAGAGTTGGATGTAGAATGATTGGTTTCCCATAGTGTTCTCCTACAACAATTTCAACATGGATGACATACTTTCTTAGTTCCTTGCATATCAAGGATTGATGTTCCTCAAAAGTATAGCTGGACAATTTTTTTTATCTTTAATTTGTGAGGTGGTCAACGAGTAGGTTGTATATTGTTTAGAAATCTTCATAGTCTGCCTGATCTTTTGTATTTGTTGTTCTGTCTGTACTTGTGTATAAAACTGATTCTCCCAAAAAATTTTAAGTCATCATATCATTTATGTCATGCACACGGTTATTTTTTGGTATCAATAATGCTCTTTTCATGGCAATTACTGGATTGGATTCAAAGATGGTCAAATCTAAAAAGACAAAATTCACCAATTATAGTACAACAGTTTCCTTGGTAATGAATGGTATGATCATTTATGTAGGTAATTGGACATTATTTTTAGAACTAACAGGTTCAGTGCCATTACTGCTCCACAAAATATATCTTGTAAATGTAAGGTCTTCAATAGGTCTCATATTTTCCATCAATTTGAGTTTGTGTAACTTGCACCAAATATCTAATTTTAGTAGACTGCTGTTAAGATTCTCTTCTTTTGATCCATTGCAAACAACTGGTAATACATGTTGAAAATCACCTCCAAATACAACAACCTTTCTACAAAAAATCTCATCATTATCCATGATGTCTTGTAACAAAAATTTGAAGCTTTCTATTGCATATCTGTTAACCATTGCAACTTCATCCCATATAATTAATTTGGCTTCTTTAATAAACTTTCCAATGCTACTTTGCTTGCTCAACTGACATATATTAATTTCTGAAGTGTCTAGTGGTATTTTAAACCTTGAATGTGGTGTTTGGCCTCTTGGAAGTAATGATGCAACAACTCCATAACATTATGTTGCAATTATAATGAATCTAATCGGTCTTATGGAAGTCATTCGTGTTTTGTATAAGAAAGTTTTTCCTGCTCCACCTGGCCCATGAATGAAGAAGCTTTCACTTGTTTCTTCCATGGCTAGTATAAAAATGCATTGAAAAGCTTCTTTTGTGCTGCATTCAATTTCTTTATGTTTAAATGGTCTTCTTTTGAAATGTGAATGTTCCATTCAGATTCAACCTCTCGAGTCATTTTTTCTTAGAGAGAAATATTGATTGTGGCAGGAGCAACGTTGAAATCATTCACAGATTTTTCCTTATTTGCAGAAAGTAATGTATGTATTTAAAAAGTTTCTTTTTATTTGTTACGTAGTCAAACCAGTAATGTTCTTCTGATGTGTGAAATCTTCACTCGGTGAATATTGAAATTTCTTCCAAAGTTTTTTTGGATCACTTGGTGCATTGAAAGCCAAAATAGTTGCATCCGAAAACAAGTTGCATCCAAAATATATAATTCAATGTCATTCTCTAAATGAAGGAAACCTCTTGCATTTGATGCATCTCAGAAAATATTTATAATGTTTCCCATGAACTGTTAATAAATCTTCAAAAGATCTTAGTCTACGGATGTGAGATAAAAATAATCTTAGATAATACTTATCTCCTTCTGTAGGTGACGCATCTATCATTTTTCCTATCACAGAGCATTGCTTGCGTTCTTTCTAAATTTTATCACTTCCTGACCAAACAAAGTATTGAGAGAACTATACAAATAGTTTGACTTGATTGCTTTACAAAAAATTCAGTTTGCAATGTCTTTGATATGTTTGGAAAACTCTAACACATTTATGATTTTAGTATTAGCTTCAAATGTGACTGGATGATTATCGGGTAGATGAATTTGTAAAGTGGACACTGATGGAGTCATTTCACTGAGTGGGAAAACATATAATCTCCATGTTGCCTCTGGTAGAGATATTCATTTGGCTGCTTGAAATTACTATATTTCATCATAAGAATAGCTAACCTTATCAAGACCCTTGTAAACATATTTATATAAATATTTGACCAACTTATTATTGAACAAATTTCTACATTCACATGACAATCAAATAATGATAACAAATATTTATCGCAAGGTACAACTCATCTATTGTCTAGTATTTGATCTCTTACTTTAACTGTCTTTTCATCATTTCTTCTTCAATAGGAAGGATAACCATCTTCTGCCTCTTTAGTATACTCTGAAAAAAATTTAGGTAGTGATTTTTGCATTTCCTATTTTTCATGCAAGGACTTTTTACATTATACTAACCACATGGTCCATGCGTCATATGCTTCAAAACAATATCATGTAAATATTTATTATCTATTTCATTTGGAATTTTAACATATACTAATCTGTCATATGCTTTTGGATTCAATGACTTTGATCCATGTTTCAAAATCAACAAAAAATGAGCATGTGGTAAACCTCTTTTTTGAAACTCAATGACAAAAACACATATTGCTACTTCACCAAGAACATGTTTTTTCATTATTTCAATTTTCAATAATTCCAATTTAGCTCTAAAGACTCTTTACAATAAGTATGGTCAATTTTGATGTAATTCAGATAATGCCAGAAGACTTTTCTATATTTCAGGCCACATTGGATTGCAAGTTATTGTAGGAAACACATCTGGCTTATGAAAATTTTGGACCAATACCACAGTATAAATGTATCTCTTTGGCATATCTATAGGTCCACCAATGAATGAAGCAGGCAAAATAATCATTTTTCCAACATTTGAACTGTTTGTTTGCCCAACCGGAATTGAATCTTGGAGACCTTCGAAGACTTCTGTTCTTATCTGTTTTTGTCTATTTCTTTGAAATTTTAACCTTTTAGTTTCTACTTTTATGTACATGTAAACTACATATTGATGCAATAATCTTCCAGAATGCAAAAGCATTGATTTGTCATTTGTTATGATTTGAAGTTTTTAGCAGTAATATTCCCTGCAAGTGATTCTATTTTGTTTTCTTTCTATTACAAATTCCTTTAAAGAATAAATGGAGTTGATAAATATGTTAGTGAAAATCAAATGAGCAGTGTATTTGAAGAAATGCAATGAAAGTTTCTTGGTTACATTTTTTTTAGTTTCTAGAAATTTTGATACAAAATTTATTGTTGGTATGTGATTGGTGGATATAAAATCAACTAAATCTCGGTCAACTGATTTTCTTGGTGGTAACCTTGGTATATTGTAATGCCAACCAATTTGTCTGTACGAAAATATAAGAGGATATTGTAATGGGTCATAACAATTGTAAGTATGCTAGACTCTATGGCTTGAATTTGAATGCATATAAACCTGTATATGACAGGATTTTTCTATCTAAGAATTTTCTGATTCCATTAATATTCCAGCAACTTGTGATGCATATGGGACATTGTAAAGTTTTTGGTCTAAGTCAGGATCCTTATTCAGCACAATCTTGTAGCATTCTTGATATGTTATATCCTTTAACTTCTGAAGCAAACCTTATGTGGATTTCTTTTCAATATCCGCATTATTATTTTCACTATATTGACATTAAACTCTGGCCACATTTGAAGTCTTTTATTTAATTCAACATTTGTATCATAAAAATACTGTTGGATGCATGTTTCTTTTTGAGTATTAGACACAAGATCTTCTAAAAAATGATATACTTGTACTTAGATTTTGAATGTATAGACTCCTTTTGAATTTTTGGTCATATCTGAATCATACTTCGCTGCAAATATGGTGAATGCAAAATGATTGTTGTATGACCTCACATGTTTTCTAAAGTAAACAACTTCTTTATCTTTACTCATATATAATCGAGCTAAATCATATGGAATAGGATGAGATATGATTTCTTCTTCATGACAACAAAATCTTGGTGCTTCAGCATAAAATATTTTTTCAAAAAAGTATTTGTAATCAGGAACCATTGGTAGAATTAATGGACTCTACAATCTTAGTTTTAGAAATGAGAGCAAAATTTAAAATTGCATTTGATGTAAAGAAGACAAATTAAAGCACAATGTTACTATTTCATTTTCTTGATATGTTATATTGTGAACAAAATGATACTTTGAACTCTATGTACGTTGACATAAATATTATTTATTGTGAATATTTACCTTCATTTTGCTGTTGTAAAAATGATGAAGAACCTATTCTTCTTTGATTCGTACCATAGTCAAAATTTTGTGATGCTGCAACAGGGAACATGTAGTAAGCATATTAGATATTGTAGTTGAGTAGCATACATAAAATGAAAAATGGTACGTTGAACTCTAAAAATTTGTGTTGATTATGTATATTCATGTAAAGAGTATTTATTGAGAATATTTACCTTCATTATGTTGTTATGCAAAGGATGAAGAACATACATTTGTTTGATTTGCATGATGGTCAAAACTTTTCACCACTGCAATTGGCAGTATGTAGTAAGCATATTGAATATTGCAATGGAATGAGACATGTGAAAAGAAAATTGATATTTTGATTTGTATTATCTTGAAGTGTCTATACATTTATTTGAATAGTAATTTTTTGTGAATATTTACCTTCATTCTGTTCTTGCAGAAATGATGAACAATCTATATTTTCTTTATTCATACCATGATCAGAATTATGGCAGGTTGCAATCACAATATATAGTAAGTCTATTAGATAACATAGCTAAATAACACACACAAATATGAATAGTTAACTTGTATTCTTACCTTGAGGATGATAACGTGTATTTCACAGGCACATGCTGAAAATTTGTTCCACAAGACTGATCTTTAGTTTGAATAGAAACAAAATAGGAAATTTCTTCTTTTGCAGAACTTGTTCCACAATTGGTTGCTTGTGAACTTGCAAAGTGGTTAGTATAATCTTGTTCGATAGATGTACAAAGAACGTTTTGTGTTTTTTGAAACAGTTGTTTGTAATCATTTATTGTATTTCTTTTTTCTTTTTTTAGCTAAGTATAATAAATGAGGACACCAATGTTTGATTTTGTAGCCTCTTTTCTACGCTTATATGCTTCTCGCCTTTTTGTTAAAAATTCCTGTTTTTTTTTTCTATAGATAATGCATAATGTGCTTCAAGTCTTCGACCTAAAAGCTTCTCTTTGTTTTCTCTTCAGACATTTGATGATATGATTCACGCTATTATTGAAGCATTTTCTACTTCTTGTCTTTGATGGGGGAAAAGGAATTTCCTTTTTTAGCATTCATTTCTATACTAAGTCTATTGTTGGAGACTAATACATTTTATCCTTTCTTTCCTCTATCATTTATGAGTCTTAAAAAGAGTTACATTTGCAACATTAGTTTATGTAATCCTATATTGGTGAAAACTACTATAATATTTTGTTGAAAACATTCTTGTAGTTATAACTTAATGTAAACTTTGATAGAAGAAGCATTTTCTTTTATACCTGTGAACTAGACTGCCATACAAAGATTGAAAAAATAGGTAGGAAATCTTGCTTTATCGAAGGAGTAAAAGTAGATTATACCATGTTTAACTACCCATTCATTTCACGTGAAAGAGAAATGAACATATACAAGACTGTGAGAACAAAGCAGTAAACAATCTAGATTCATTTACTAGGGAATTTAATTCTGTTTCAAAGTTAGGAAAACAATAGAGAGGTCAGCATCTTTGAAAGCAGCCAAAATCAATAAAAAGTAAAGCAAGCATAAGTTTTGTGCAGTACAATAGCAAAAGTCATAACCTATTCCACTTTTTTTCAATAGCAAAGGAACATAATCTATTCAACCAAATTCCAAAAGTAAACACTAAATCAAATGGAACTTTGAACAATAAAGAATAAAGAACAATAGAACTGATAAATATTTTGTAGTAGAGAACATAAACATATGTTCTGTTGCAAAAAAAAAAAAAGAGGAAAAATAATAGTAATATTCCTATACACATAACATTTTAGTTAGTCATCCAAGGAAAGAAGAAAGAAACAAAATTGAAGGCCTAATCCACTAATTATTTAATGAAGAGAAATTGAAAAGCTAATTCACTAACCACTTAATGAAGAAGATTCCAACGTCTTCACCCAATGGCAATTCTTCTTGAAACTTTTGCACTATTCTTGTTCTTCATCCTTTCTTTTTTTTTTTTTGTAGTTGGAACAAAAGTGATAAAGTACAACAATTGTCAAAAACTTATTTCTTCTTTTATGGGTTCTAGAATTAACCATCAATGAAAAAAAGAAACAATTGTTAAAAGCTTATTTGGTCTTTTTTGGGGTCCAAAAATAACCAAAAAATGAAAAGACAAGAAACTCCTCAATTATACATAGATATTACTATAATGATCGTTTCAATTTTTATGTTTTTCCCCCTCTCTCATCCCCGTTACCTACCATCACCGCCATGACTAAAACAAATTATTTTGTTGCCATGATAAATCTACATCGCCGCTTTATCTGGATCTGAAACAGCATCCTCTGAATGCTTAGTTGGTATGTCTAATTTACTGGGGATTATTTTGATTTGAGTTTTCTTTTCTGGGTTTGGGAGGTAGAGTTGTGGGATCAAAGGGAGCAAACTTTGGAAGAATTGGGGGACGTTAAGCGAGCAGGTGGAATGGGGAGCATAGTTTTGGTAGGGAAAGAAGAGTAGTCTTCTGAGGGTGGTAGTAGCAATGAGAAATAAGTTGAAAATTGTTTTTATGACTTCCGAACAAGAATGGATTGGACCGACAACTAGTAAACGAAGAATAAACACATTATTCTTTTTTGTATTCTCTCTCTTTTGGGTATGATTCTAAATTGTCTTTTGATTTGGTCTTTACATAAGGTAGAATGCATTTGGGAAACACCAAAATGGGTTTGCAAATTTGAAAAATATATCAAAAGATGTTTCTGTGGTTGGATTTGGATTTTGTGTGATAACAAGAGTCAGAATTGTTTTCATGACTTTCAAAGGAGAATGGCTAATCGGCAGCTGGCAGAAAATATTGGCAACAACAATGGCCACAAAAGTGTCAGCAACAACAGTCGCCATGGAAGCTGCCACTATTCCTAAGGGTTTATTCAAGGTAGAAGAAGCAAGAAAAGGAAGGAAAAAATTATAGAAAAGGAAAAATGGCGATGACATCTAACATGCTGGTGACCATTGAAGAAAAATGGACGGTAGTTGGTGTGGTTGCGGCTAACCAGGTAGGGAAGAAAGAAAGCAATGGAGAATTTTAAAAAAAAAATGTAGGAAAAGAGAAAAACTAAAGAATAAATTAAAATTTATTAAATACCTAATTTATCCTTACTAAATTGCCATGTGCAATGCATATTTTAAACTTTGGTCAAAAACTGCCGTGACGATGGTGGTAAGGATTCTTTATGCTGCACGTAATTTTTTTAAAGATTATTAATGGTAAGATAAAAATATTAGGGATTCACTTGGCCAAACGTAAATAGTACAGTGACTAAATAGGGAAAATTTTTCATAAATTTTGTTAGTGTATAATAATGAAAAAATTGGTATAAGACATTTTTAATACAATATTTATACTTACCAATATTTGTCGTGATTTCAACAAAATCACACCAAGCCCATAAAGTCTGAATTGAACAAAAATATTACATAAAAAAGAATTAAAAAAATTTAAACATAAACAAAATTTACATAAAAAATATTCTCACATAATTAATTTAACATAGATATACACAAACTGCGTAAATTGTACAGAAATATAATAAACATTTTCATAAAATTTAAGAAAATTAAAAACAGTAGATGTTACAAAAAATAAAAATAGACAAAAAGAAATAGCTAAAAATTAAAGAAACAGTGCAAATATACACTATGTAAGTTACACATTAAACTAAAAAAAATTTGACAATAGGGGACATTTTCAGGGTTATTATGTAATACACTTTTATATGCCTTGTCTAGTTTGTTAATATGATCATTAATTTATTATAATAAAATAAATTGTGAATTGTATATTCATATTTAATATTTCTCAGTAACTATATATACACAATGTTTGACAATATATAGTATAAGTGCACTGCATGCCGTCTATGTTTAATATAATAGCATATTATGAACATCGCTATCTATGCCGTTCCACTTTAATATGGGCGAGTTTAAAAAAAAAATAGAAAACAAAAGGAATTTTTTTTGTCTCAAAACTAATGCCATTCCATCGCAAATAATGTAATCCATTTCAAATTCGTCGCCGTCTCAAATTCGTTGTTATACAGTGACGAATTTGCGGTGGAAATAAAATTTTAATTTTTAACTATTATTTTTAATTGTCTGTTGCAAATTCGTTGAGTCAGATTTGCAATGGAAATAAAAATCAAATTTTAATTATTATGGTTTAATTTTCTGTCACAAATTTGTTGCTACAAAAATTTAAATTTTTTGCTACTCATGTCTTTTTTTTTGTATATTAGATTGAGTAGGGCTTTAAAATATTTGATAGCCAAGTTGTTACCAAAACTGAAAAATCTCAATTGGAGATATATTTGGATGAGACAAATATTGAATGGAGTCATTTCCAAAATATTGATGTCTTACAATATTCGAGAAACAACAAGTATAAGTTTCGTGAATTTGCTTTGATGACTTCTGATGTTTAGAGCATTCCAATCACCATTTTAGCTTTCAAATATGCATTTAGTATTTGTGCTCGAGTTTTTAGCAAATACAGGAATTACCTTCTTCCTCAAAATTATAAGATTTACTATGTTCATGTAATTGGTTCCATGGTTTCATTCTTGAGGGTACATCACAAATGTTAGTATTGATAAATATATATTTATTCACTTTAAATTTATTTTTGAATGTATCATGTATTAACTTTTTGTGATTTATAGTTGAAGATGAGGAGACAATAGTAAAAGAATCAACTATGTCTAGAGTGGATTCTAATATTTTCGAAGATGAAGATGGAGAGGATTAGAAAATATTATTTGATTTGAAACTTTTGATATGTTAGATTGTATGTTTGTTTATGTTACATTTTTTTTTTTACTACTATGGATTTGAATGATTTGGCTATTTTGGATTTGGAATCTGGATGATTTGGATTTTCTTAGATTTTGAATTTGTTATGTAAGTTTTTTAGTTTAGAAGAATAGAAGATTGATAATTGATACGAATTATGATTTATATAAAGTAAAGATTTGAAGTTTAGTTTAGTTTTGTTTTATTTAATTTGTTCAGTATAGTGCACTAACCGTTATCATAGGATTATACGAAGCCAGAAGCCAAGATTTGAAGTTATATACATATTTTTAAAAAAATGTCTAGCTCGCCCACCAGCAAACGGGCTCAATCGCTCCTCTCCATTTGACAGTGCTATGAAGACTAGCTTTAATATTATCACTAGATTAGTTGATTGCTTTCCAAAATGAACCATAGATTCATTTCTCAATAGTAATGAACTAAAATAGTCAAGAACGGCTAATCTTGTCTCAAAAAAAAATTGCTGCTAATCAAGTATAAATTATGCAAGAAAATTTGTACTATATCATAAACCTTATGCCATATTATACTATATACCCACGACATATTATGTAAAAATATTAATGATAATGCAGCCAAGTTCAAATTGGAACTCGAGTCCAACCCATTTTAATTCAAGCCTAAATGTTAGGCTAAAAACGTGACTCATTTTGAATTAAGTTGGTCACGTGACCTAAATCCCATGACAGCCCTACGTGCTTCCTTCAAACAGCTGATCCGGCCAACATTTGTTTTAGTAGCTCTTCTGAAGATCCAACAACCATTTCATCTGTTTCGTAGGTGATAGTTGCCAAGCATTTGCCCTCTTTCTTTTAAAATAATTTGCTCTCATCTCATATAGATTTGGGTTAATGGCACTTTAGTGCCTCAAAATTATGGATCTCTGTCTGAATATTATATCTTTTAAAATTATTAATTAAAAGATAAATTTTAACTGATATCTAAATAATTTGATCAAAGATGCTTAAATGACTGATTTAACCTTTAAATAGAAACTCAATTTTTAATTTTATTATTTTACTCAACTAATCAATAAAAAATTTTAATTTAATTTTTAAAAATAATTTATTAACTTCTTTTCTCAAAATTTCATCTTCATCTCTTTCCTTTAAAGGAAACAACCGTCATCACCGAGGGTTTTGATGGTTGCCACAAGATTTATAAAGTTTGGTTGGTGGTCAAGGGTGGCAATTAGAGAAGATGTGGTACTCGACTGGCATTAACCCAAAAAAAGTAAAGGGAAAAAAAGAATTCTTATTTTTTTTAACGATTTAAATTAGCCTACCGAGCTATTTTGACCCCTTAATTGTTAATTTAGAAAAATGTGATATTCAATTGACAGCACACTCTACTTTAGAGTACGAAAGTGGAATAAACCTTTTAGATTTGCTTCTTAATGCGTATGTGTGTGTTTTTCTTTCCCATTTTTCCCCCTTTATATTCCAAGGTTTGAAAAAAAGTATCTGCATTTTCTTTCTGAAGTTGCTAGGCCTCTAGTTTCTGATATTATGAGTAAAATACTTAATTATTAAATATTTTTGTACTAAGAGTCAAGTTCCATGGGATTGAAAACTAATTGCTACCAAAAGAAAAGGAAAAAGATTAAAAAGGCACCAGTTCAATTTTATTACTCCTATTTCATGAACAGTTAGGACATGAAGTTTTTCTCTGCCGAAGAGATAAAATTCCCAACATTTTTACGGCTTAATTATTCAGACTTATATGTAATCTCCATGTCACCAGTCTTATCCTCCTCTTTGCTGTTATTCCTTTAAATTGATTTTTTAAAATGTTTTCTAGCTTTGCAAATTGAAAATTTAACGCCAATACCAAGGAAAATAATACTTCATAATAATAGCAGAAAATTTTAAACTTTTTTTTTTCTCTTAGTAGAAGAATGTAAGCATTTTACAGCAGAACAATTGTTGTTTACAGGTATATGATATATTTTTAGTTTACACAAAAACTAAAATTTTGGTAATTTTATGAAATTTTTGACAAATGTATAAAATATTTCTATTTAAAAATAATTCATCAGTGGTTAAATTTAAATTTAACATTAATTTTTTACATGGTTGGTTGAAAAATTAATAGATTTTGAGTGTATTTTGGGTTTCAATGTTATTGAAAAACATCCCCCATAATCTTATTGCACTACATCGACTCAGGTCCAATTTATAAAACGACATTTTATGTAAAGGATTATTTCAACCAATGTTGGTTTACTGTGTCAATCTGATTATAATAGGTCAGCTAAAAATTGAACTGACTTAATGTAATATATAAGAATATAAAGGAAAATTTTCAAGTGAACAATCAGGATGGTTATCCAATTTTGTAGAGAAGATCAAGGGGTTAAGTGAAATTTACCCTTACATTAATTAATTAATGGTAAAGTTGGAAGAGAAATTTCTACTTTCCTTGGAAATGATTAATGTTATCAAATGAGTATATAACTGGTATCTCTAATATCCTCTGTTAATAGAAGTAGAAAAATATTCACAAATCACACACATACCTACCCAGAGAGTGAGAGAGAGAGAGAGAGAGAGAGAAAGAGAGGAACAAGTAGCAGCAGGAGGAGAAATTTGGTAATACAAATTAATTAACATCTATTTGCCTTAGAAATTTGGAGGATTTTGATGATAGTGCGAAGGTGATATCTCTAAAGGCGTGGTTCTGGTTAATTTTGCTGAATGTTTGAGTTCTAAATGTTTTTTGCTAAGATCTCTTGATTGAATTAGTGAGTTTGTGGATTCGCTTCGGATCTAATTTTGTGTTCATATTATGATGTTTCTTTGATTAGGTTTTAAGGATATGTTTTGCTGATAAAAATTCTGCAGAAAAATTCCCAAGTTTGAAAATATTCACATCAAATTGCAGCTCTTTTCAGTTTGTTCTCCAATATGGAGTGCAGAAGGTAACCATAAAGGACGCCTTTAGGGGTGTTCATTCGGTTTTTCGGTTCAGTTTCGATGTGATAATTCGGTTTTCGGTTCGATTTTTCTGAAATTTTACAAAATCGAACCGAACCAAATTTTTTAAAAAATCGAACCGAATTTCAGTGTGATAATCGGTTCTGTTCGGTTAAAAATCGAAATTGAAGAAAATAGAAAAGAACGCATTTTGGTAATGCGTTCTTGAGGTAATTTTATTTAAAAAATAAATTTTATTAAAGAACGCATTACCAAAATGCGTTCATATATAATTTTTTTAAAAATTCGGTTTTTCGGTTCGGTTTTCGGTTTGAGAATAAAAACCAAAAACCGAACCGAATTTTATTATAATCCAAAAAATCGAACCAAATCGAACCGAAAATCTGAAAAATCGAACCGAAATGTATATTTCGGTTCGATTCAGTTCGGATTTTCGGATTGCACCAAATAATCAACATCCCTAGACGCCTTAGCGTTTTTCCGAGTAGTAAAAATCACTTTTCAAGACATAAGATATGAATACGAGGAGTTTCTTGAAATCGTAGAAGAGTACCTGTCCGGAACTCTCACAATGCAAATTAACTACACTGTACTTTCAGATTAAGTTTTAGATATAATGAGACTCCATTCTTTTAATGAAACTTGTGTATATAGTTGATAGGTAATTAAAGAAAATGCACATACCTTCTATTGTAAAAAATCACTGTATTGGTAACGGTGATTCAAGAAAAGAAATACAAAAATGAAATTAAAATTTTTAGATATAATAAAACTCTTACAAATAGTTGGTGGGTAATTGAAAGTATCCTTCTTTTACTTTTACTACTTGCTAAATAAATTTAAATAATTGGATTATAATTTTTTGCCCGCGGGATTTACATATCTCACTTGTAGGCTTATAGCGCGAGTGGAAGATTTATTTAAAGGTCATAAAGACCTAATTTTGGGTTTCAATGTATTTTGGCCAAATGAACATGGAATCAACCTCCCGCTTGAGGATGAACCATCTGCTGAAGAGAAGCTTGAAGCTAATTGATGGAGCTTCTGCATTTCTCTTTTTATACTAAGTATTAATTTGGCATTCTATACGATACTACAAGAAAATACAGAACTAGAGACGGACATACCCGTCGCTAATTGTTGTTAGCGACGAAAAGTTCTCTCGCTAAATACACAGTCGTTAATTGCAACGACATCATTATTTTATTTCAATTAGCGAATGTGTACTTAGCAAGGGAGAAAATGATCAAATAGCTATATTACTAATAATTTAGCGATGGACGATAATCTATTTAAATTTTAAAATTAAAAATTTGTCATTATCTAAGCAAATTTGGTTTTTGAAATTATTTTTCAAGAAATATTCATCGCTAATTAGCAACAGATATAAATTATAATTTAGAAATAAATAATAAAAATTAAAAATATATATTATTTAAAATTTAAAAAATAATGTAGAACGGGCTAGCTTGACCCGATTTTGGCCTAGTCACCCATGGTGGGATCGGGTTAACCCGGTCTGAATTCACTGCCAATTCGGACATATAATCCTCATAAATGCTTCATTAACCTTACCTGATTTTGCCCTAGTCACCCGCGACGGGATCGAGTTAACCTGGTCTGAATTCATTATCAATTCGAACATATAATCTTCATAAATGCTTCATTTCCCTAGAAGAAAGATTTGAACTCACTTTCCTTCAAAGTTCGAGTATGTCTTTCTCCGTTGGGCTAAGTCACTTCTTTTGTTTTATTTTGCCATATAATAGCTTTATATTATATATTTGTTATTATATATTATTATTACATCTAATTTACAAATTAATATATATTTTTTATTTTTTTGTTCATATGCATCGCTAATCCCTTGTAAATTTTGATGGATTAGCGATGGATGCCTAATTTTTAAATTAGTTTTTTTTTTAATTTTCTCCAGGTAGTTGTTGCTAATTCGTTGCAAATTTGTGATGGATTAGCAAAGCCCAAGCCAAAAATAAAAAATGTTCATACTAATTTAAAAATTAAGAATCCTTTGCTAATTTGCAACGGATTAGTGACGGATATGATTAAAAATATTAAAAAATTATTTTAATTTTAAAATTATGAAGCCGTTGCAAATTCATCGTAAATTTGTGATATATTAGCAACAAAAATGTTTAAAAAATAAAGAAACATATTTTAATTTAAAAAATAAGAGATCGTTCCTAATCTGTTGTAAATTTGCAATGGAGTAATTATGAACTAATTTAAAAATTATGAACCCGTTGCTAATTCGTTACAAATTTGCAAGGAATTAGCAATAGAAATGTGATGAAATAAAAGAATATGTGCTAATTTAAAAACTATGAGGCCATTGCTCATCTGTTGCAATTTGCAACAGATTAGTGACGAAAACGTGTAAAAATGGCATTCTTAGTAAAAATGAAAAAGGGCTTCCTGAGTATTAAATTACTCCGACCTCACTTATCTTAAGCCCTAATTTATGATAGAGTGTTAAGCACTACCCTTTTTGGAATTGATCTTTACTTATAGTCCAAAGAATCTAACTATATATTAGTTATCATTTCTTCTATTGATGTATATATATGTCTATTTCTACATATATGTACTACACATATATGTTATGTTATACTTATGTTATACCTATATATGTTATCTTACATGTATGTGTTATTAGTATATTATACTTATATTTTTGTATGATTTATTAAATGTGTATTACATAGGAATAATCTGACTTAGTAATTGATATATTTTATTCAATATAATTTATTTTACTTCTATTCATATTTTTCATGTCAATTAAAAAGAATTACTAAATTAAGTAAAAATAAAAAATATTTTAATTTAGAAAATATTATTCCGTTGCTAATCCCTAGCAAATTTGTAAGAGATTAGTGATGAAAATGGAAAAAAATTAGAAAATACTTTTCCGTCACTAATTTTTTGCAAATTTGTGAGGAAGTAGCGATTGAAGAGTGATTTCTTAAAAATTTTTAATTTTACTTTTTACTAGATTCTCCGTTGATAATCCGTAACAAATTTGCGAGGGATTAGTGACGAAGACTCCCGTAAAAAACAAAATGAACTTTTTATTTGAAAATTATTATTTCGTCGCTAATCCCTAGCAAATTTACAACATATTAGCGATAGAGGCCTACAAAAAAATTTTAAAAAAATTATGTCGCTAATCCCTCTTTAATTTGTAAGGGATCAGTGATGAATTTGTATTTTTAATCAAAATATGGCATTGATAGCTTTTTCCTTGCTAAGTCATTCTAAAATTAGCGATGAAATTTTCTGCCGATTCGTGTTTTCTTGTAATGCGATGAAGAACCGGTCATTCCCATAAAATTGGTGCTTCTTTATTGTACTTCTTGTATAACTTTTTGCAACAACTTCTTCATTTATTTTTTTTTCTTTTGTGAAAATTTTGGGTTACGAGAAGACCACTTGAATCTGGCAAAAGAACATTTCAAATTCTAAATTTCATGGCTTTCTTAATGGATATTTTTTGGAAAAAAAATTATGAGACATTTTGATACACGCAAATCAATTCTTATAACCGAAGAACTAGTCAAACGGCTATTGTTTTTCAATGAAATAAGTTTTTCTTTTGTTTACTTCTAGTGTTTAAGACGTGTAGGTTCCTCTAAATAAAGAGAACTTATAGGTGCATGTGTAATCTTTATATTCTTACTCCAGTCATATTAATTACTGTTCGACTTAAAAAGTTTGGAACCAGGTCAAGTCTCAAATTTTCACCTCATGCGTGAGATGGCGTTGTTGCTTCTTCTCTATTATCCGCTACCCTGTAGATTTATCTCATTAATGATATCTGAGCTTGTTTGATTTTCGAAAGAAAATAAAAAATAAAAAATTACTTGTATAATATTTTTTTAGTGCGTTGATAAAAGATAAATCGCTAATAAATGGTTGATTGGCATTCTTTTAAAGAATTTCTAACTCAAACTTCCTGTATTAGGGTGATGCATTTCATAAATTTTATCTCAATTAATCTGGTTAGAAATGAGGAGGATGAAAAGGTCAAACGCTTAAAAAGGATTTCAAGTAAAGACTCTGAATATCGAGTAGATCGTTAAATTTTCAAGAGAGAAAATGGTCAAATAGATGCATTACTTTTTTTGGTTTAGAAAAAAAGATAAGGCAAAGATGAGCGGAATTGCAATTTTCTTTTTCTTTTTAAAGATTGTTATCATTTTGTTCTTGATTTCTTAAATTATGAGGTGTATACTAAATCATTAAGTTATTATCCAAACAACATAATAACGTTAGTCAACCTTCTCATTGCACAAGAAATGCGGTTCCCGTGGGCATGTTTTTCCACACTCAAGATCTTTTCCTTCACCTTCTCTCCCATCATTTTTAAACCATTGCGTGTCATCATATTATTCAATTTTCTTTAGTGTTCTTTCATTTTTTTTAGTTTTATTTTTTCAGAAAAATTTTTATAATTACTTGATAGTATTATATATGTAAAGGAGAAGAAGATAGAGGAGAGATGAGGAAAAGGATCCTATATTGCATGTGGTAACAACGGAGAGGAGGAAGAAAAATATTCAGAGGCCTAGAAAGGTTGAAAGAGTTATGCCTTACAAATACAAACACATATAAGGGGGAGGGGTTCCCTTCTCTAAGGTGACTCAATTTCTTGTAAAGAAAATCATTCCAGAATACATAAATTGTCATTTCATAGTTGACAAATTTGCCGCAATGTCTTCAAAAGGGCTCTTCTTCAAGATAGGTTAATCTTTCAAACTTCCTCCATGGAAATCTATAATAGCATTAACCTAGTAGCTTCCAGTTCACAATTAAAACCAATAAGAGATGGAGAATTCAAAGAGTTCATTGCTTGTTCCTTTGTTTTTATTTCTTTCGATTCTTTCTCTCTTCATTCCAACTGAATCTGCTCGTCATATTCATGATGATTTTTCCAAATGCTTAGAATCCCAAAACTCAAATCCGATATCCCAAGTTGTTTTCACCCCAAAAAACTCCTCGTACGAGTCCATCTTGCAATCCTCAGCATACAACCTTCGACCATTATCAAGCTTCCCATTCATGCCAAGAATCATCCTCACCCCTTCGCATGAATCCCAAATTCAGGCGGCAATATACTGTGCAAAGAAACTTAGGATTCAAATTCGCGTGCGAAGTGGTGGACATGACTATGAGGGTCTTTCCTTCTCCTCTGAAGTCCCTTTCGTCATGGTAGATCTCCGACACCTCAAGTTGATAGCTATCGACAAAGAAAACCACAAAGCAAGAATCCAAGCTGGTGCAACCCTGGGCGAACTTTACCATAAGATTGCTGAAGAAAGTAGGACGCTGGCTTTTGTTGCCGGTGTTGGCCACACTGTAGGTGTTGGAGGACACTTCAGCGGAGGAGGATATAGCATGATGTCTAGAAGTTTCGGCATCGCTGCTGATCATATTGTGGATGCCAAAATCATTGATGTTTATGGCCGAATTCTGGACAGAAAATCTATGGGTGAGGATCTTTTTTGGGCTCTCCGAGGAGGCGGCGGGGCGTCTTTCGGGATCATTACAGAATGGACGGTAAACCTCCTTACTGTTCCAAAAGTTGTTACTGTCTTCAATGTAAGTAGGACACTGGAACAAAATGCTACTCAGTTAGTGAATAAATGGCAGTACATTGCGGACAAGATTGACGAAAATCTAGAAATAACGATCTCCATCCGCAATGCTATTTCTCCAGAAAGTCAAAAGAAAACCATTGAAGTTTCTTTCCCTTCCTTATTCCTTGGGGAAGTTAATGATATTCTCAAACTGATGCATCAAAGCTTCCCTGAGCTGGGATTGAGGAAAGAGGATTGTCAAGAAATGAGTTGGATTCAATCTGTACTCTACTTTGCCCTTCTCCCAATCGACGAACCCGATGCTTTGCTTAACAGAACTCAACCACTGCACCCATATTTCAAAGCAAAATCAGATTACGTGCAGCGACCGATCTCAGAAACCGGTCTCGGGGGGATCCGAAAAATCCTTTTAGAAGAAGATGTGGGTAGAGCTGAGCTGCAGTTCATTCCATATGGAGGAAGGATGAACGATATCTCGGAGTCCACAATTCCTTTCCCCCACAGGGCTGGTAACATTTTCATTATTCACTATTATGTGAGTTGGAGTGGGGAAGAAAATGCAGAATCCACAAGATATATAAACTGGATTAGGAGACTCTACAGCTACATGGCTAAATACGTTTCCAAGTCTCCAAGAGCTGCATATGTTAACTACAAAGATCTTGATTTGGGAGTGAACAATGTCGTTGGCAATACCAATTACAGGCAAGCAAGAGTTTGGGGTACTAAATACTTCAAGAACAACTTCGATAGATTGGTTCATGTAAAGACTCAGGTGGATCCAAGTAATTTCTTCAGAAATGAGCAAAGCATTCCGCCTCGAGAGTAAGACAGCATTGGAGATTCCACAGAATTACAGGAAGGCATTTTATTTTACGTATCATAGATTGTTTATAAGCATGATTACGGAACGCTTATGTAAGCGTTGCTTTGTTATTATAATAAGCTTGTTTCCTTATAATAATAAGATGATGATTTTTTTCCCAATCAAAGTTTCAATATACAAGCTGGTTGCTATCTTTATCACTCCCGGTTCTCCATCACGGATGTGTTAAGAATTTGGATCTTTGTATCAATAATTAAGGGGGGGGGGAACACTGTGCAAAGAGAAAAAAGAAAAAGAAGTTCAGAGATATATAGAAACTTAACGAATTAAATTTTTAGTTTTTTATTATTTCTTTTAAACTTAAAATAAATTTGTTAAATGCAATAATACAAAATTTTAATGCTATAAAGTTATACTCTTTTCTCAGGCGTCTTCTGTCTCTCAGCCTTCTCTTTACTCCCTCCCACTTTATCTAAAAATTTTAAATTTTGTAATCCAAAATTCACAGTTTCGAAATACCACTAGCAAGCAAATGCAATGACAGATGATTCTCCACCAAACATCCATGATTTTGAGGTTAGAAATTGATTAAAAAAGGTTAAAATTTTATTTTTGAAGGTTTTTGCACTGTCGCAAAGGAGAAAAAAAAAAGCAAGAGAACATAATTTTTCTTGGGCGAATGAGGATTATAGAACGTGGAGTTATGTTTTAATTTTTTTAGTAAAATGTTTTATTTTTTATTTGTTTCTTTTACCGTATAAATTCTTATTTTTTGTGAATATTTAATTAATTTATTGTATATTTTAAATTTTTATGCATTTCCTAATGAATTCAACATTCAAATTAGGAATTAAATAAATCTAAGATTCAAAATAATATATAAAAGTTATATGGCATCCCCAACTCCTCTTCAACGGTCCATTGCGGCTGAGCAGGGTATATCTGTGTATCTTTTGACACTAGTTTTTGTCCTTACAAAACTGTCTAGAGATAAAAAAGTAATTATGTTATATATAAACAGAAACAGCGGAAGATCAAAAAGTAGATCTAGTTTGACAAGTGCAACTTATCTAGAATCGAAAAAGTCTAAGTTCGAATCAAAAGCTCTAGAGATAGTCGAGAGGTACCGAAGGTTTTATACGAAGGTAAAAGAATCTCCAAGATCTTCTCCCAGTACTAGTAGCTTTGCTAGTCCTTTTTACCTTGTTCTAAGCCATCTGAAGACATGTCATTGAAATTGTGTAAGTCAAATAGCTCAATGAATTCATATATGTGCCAGAGTGTGTTTTAATAGCACGGTTCATACATGAGTGACATGAATTTTTAAAAATATTTTCTTTCTAGTAAAACATGGTTCCTTTCCTTTTTTCCAGAAAAACAAGTCTATGAAACTCATATAGAGTTGAAGGTGATTGGCCGAGACCGTTCAAAATGGCCAATACTAGGGTGCTGCACGTGAGATTTTGCAGCACGTGCAGCACCCAATATGGACCGTTGGATTTGCATGAAAATCTGATCCAACGGTGTCCATATTTTTTGTCCCCCATGCAGGTATTTTTTATTTTGAAAATTGGTAAATTTTCACAGCCATCGGATCAGATTTGAGATCTGATCTGACGACTGCAGATCTGTCCAGCACATGCTGCACAACTCAACGTGCAGTACAGTAACCGGACTCGTTCAAAATACCTACAAATTGCTCAAAACCTTGCATGCTATTTAAGTTTTAGAAATACAAGTCCAGTGTAGAATCGCAAGGCAAAACCACCTTTTTGCATATGGGAAGTAATGATAAACACTCTAACTCCTTTGTTTGTTTTTACACTTTTGTTAGCCTATCAACAACAACAAAGATGCTATCAAAACCCCTCTATGTCCTACGCAAGCCAAAAATAAAGTCCATAGAGATATCAACCCACGACTTGGCAAAAGGGTGTACAATCCATGAGGTTTGACAGTGGATTTTGTCTGTCCACATACAATACACTTGACACACACATGTTCAACATCCTTACAAATATTAGGCCAATAAAAATATTCATTTAAAATATCCAAAGTCTTAGCGACCCCAAAATGACCCATCAAACAACCAGTATTGGTCTCATATACAAATAGAGCACGCAAAGAACAATTAGGCACACACAATTGCCTACCTCTAAACATATAGCCATCATGCCTATAGAATTTCTGAAATGCATTATGTTCACAAGCAGAATATATAGTGACAAAATTAGTATCAGAAGCATATAAATCTTTAAGCTGCTCAAATCCTAATAACTTAGAATGTAGAGTAGTAATCAAGGAATACCACCTGGATAATGCATCAGCTACCACTTTCTCTTTTCCTTGCTTATATTGTAGTACATATAGAAATGTGTCAAGAAACTCCACCCATGCAGTATGTCTCTTGCTCAGCTTGTCCTGTCCTTTCAAGTGCTTCAACGACTAATTTTCCATCTTGATGACAAACTCTTTGGGTTGAAGGTAGTTTTGCCACACCTCCAACGCTCTCACAACAGCATATAACTCCTTATCACATGTGGGATAATTGAGTTGTGCATCACGGAACTTCTTACTGAAGTATGCAATTGGTATGTTTCTTGTAAAAGAACTTCATCTATACCAATGCTAGAAGCACTATATTCAACCTCAAAAGCTTTTTCAAAATATGATAAACACAGAATAGGAGCATAGCATAATTTTTCTTTCAACAATATAAATACATGTTCTTGTTCCTGACCCCAAGTAAACCATTTTTCCATCTTAACTATCTAAGTCAAAGGAGTAGCAATAGTAGAAAGTCCTTCACAAGCCTCCTTAGAAATTAGCAAGTCCATGAAACTCCTCACTTCTCTCACACTCTTAGGCATTGACCAATCTTGGATATCCTTCACTTCTCAATATCAACCTCGACTCCTAGAGAACTTATCACAAACCCTAAGAATACTAGCCTATCGATACAAAATGTACACTTTTAAGATTTACATATAATTGTTCATGTCTCAACATATCTAGGACACTCCGCATAACATGCGCATTAAGATTAGTACTGTACACCAAGATGTCATCAAAATAAACAACCACAAAGTTTCGAAAAAATGCAAGACATAATTCATCAATTGCATAAAAGTGCTAGCTGCATTAGTTAAGCCAAATGGCATGACTAACCATATTGAGTTTTGAAAACAGCTTTCTATTCATCTCCTTGTTTCATTCTAATTTGGTGGTATCCACTTTTGAAATCAATTTTGAAAAAGATACATGATCAATGCAGTTCATCAAGCATATCATCTAACCTAGAAATAGGATGGCAATACTTTACCATGATTTTACTCACAGCTTTGCAATCCACACACATCCTCCATGTCCTATCCTTCTTTGGCACTAGCAACACAGGAACAACACAAGGACTCAAACTTTCTCTCACGAGCCTCTTGTCTGACAACTCATCCACTTGTTGCTGAATCTCCTTTGTTTCCTTAGGATTACTCCGATAATCTGGTCGATTAGAAATCTGAGCTCCAAGAAAAGGTCTATCTGGTGCTTTATGTCTCTTAAGGGTGGCAGTCCCTTGGGCATCTCCTTTGGAAAGACATCTGCATAATCTTGCAGAAATGATGACATTTTTTTATTTTTCAAATTTCATTCCCCAAACCCCCCTCACTTTTATTTATTTTTAACTGGTCCAGGAACAATTCATGATGTGAATAAGGTAGAAGAATGAAATTTCTACCCTTAAACTTAAAGGAGTACCTATTGGTATACCAATATTATGCTGCTCTTCTATCAAACTTCCAAGGTCTCCTAAGCAATATATGACCAGCCTCTATGGGTACTACATCTCACAACACCTCATCATCATATCTCTCAATTGAGAAAGACACCAACACCTATTTGGTAACCTTCACATCCGCACTATCATTAAACCATTGTAGCTTATAAGGCTCTGGATGTCTCCTACAAGTCAGCCCCAATTTCTCTACCATGGTTATACTAGCTACATTGATACAACTACCCGCACCAATGACTAGATTGCATACTTTTCCACCCACTAAACATCTTGAATGAAAAAGATTCTCTCTGTGATTTACAATCTCCTCTGTAGCTCTAGTACTAGTACCCTTCTAACTACTAATGCTTTCCTGTAACAACTCTCTCAAAGCAACTGTCATCATCAATGTCATTTTCAATAGCAAGTTTAGATTTAATATTGGTATCCTCAGAATCAGTCACTTAGTTGTCCCTCATAATCATAACATTTTTATTAGGACATTGAGATGCAATATGACCAGTACCCAAGTTTTTAAAACATTTGAAAGATGAAAGCATACTAGAGGTAGCATGGGTGTTTGGAGTATCTTTATGTTCAGATCCTCCAATTAATTTCTTATCCTTGAAGTTCACTCCTTATCCTTGGACTTCTCTTCCTTTATAGGCCATCGAGAGTTCCACGAATGGCTAGAATTTGCTTCACTTCTCGCTGTCATCCTGGCTTTGAGTTGTTTCTCCACCTTCATGGCCATGTTTATCATGTCCTCCATCTCCAAATAGTGTTGTAGCTCCACAACATTAGCGATCTCCCTGTTGAGGCCATTCCAAAATCTGGCCATTGTAGCCTCTAGGTCGTCCTCTATGTTGGCTCGGATCATAGCCACCTCCATATCTTTGTGGTAGTCTTCTACTGATTTAGACCTCTGAGTGAGGCTTGGAAGTTTCTAGTGCATCTCCCTATAATAGTAAGAAGGTATAAAACACTTTCTCATGCATTCCATTGGAAGTCCCTTGGGCATCTCCTTTTGGAAGACATCTGCATAATCCTTCAGAAGGGATGCATTTTTTTATTTTTCTAATCTCACTCCCAAACCCTCCTCACTTTTACTTATTTTTCACTGGTCCAGGAACAATTCATGAGGTGAATGAGGTAGAAGAATGAAATTTCTATTCATGAGGTGAATGAGGTAGAAGAATGAAATTTCTACCCTTAAACTTAAAGGAGTACCTATTGGTATACCAATCTTATGCTACGCTTCTATCAAACTGCCAAGGTCTCCTAAGCAATATATAACCAGCCTCTATGGGTACTATATCAAACAACACCTCATCATCATATCTCTCAATTGAGAAAGATACCAATACCTATTTAGTAACCTCACATCTGCACTATCATTAAACCATTGCAGCTTATAAGGTTCTGGATGTCTCCTACAAGTCAGCCCCAATTTCTCTACCAAGGTTATACTAGCAACATTGATACAAATACCCCCATGAATAATTAAATTGCACACTTTTTTCACCCACTAAACATCTTGAATGAAAAAGATTCTCTCTGTGATTTACAATCTCCTGTGTAGCTCTAGTACTCAGTATCCTCCTAACTACTAGTGCTTCCCTGTAACAACTCTCTCAAAGCAATTGTCATCATCAATGCCATTTTCAATAACAAGTTTAGATTCACAGTTGCTATCCTCAGAATCAATCACTCCATTCTCCCTCATAATCATAACATTTTTATTATGACATTGAGATGCAATATGGCCAGTATCCAAGCATTTAAAACATTTGAAAGATGAATGTTTACTAGAGGTAGCATGGGTGTTGGGAGTACCTTTATGTTCTGATCTCCCAATTGGTTTCTTATCCTTGAAGTTCACTCCCTTATCCTTGGACTTCTCTTTCTTTCTAGGCCATAGAGAGTTCCGCGAATAGCTAGAATTTGCTTCACTTCTCGCTGTCATCCTGGCTTTGAGTTGTTTCTCCACCTTGATGGCTATGTGGTAGTCTTCTACTGATTTAGACCTCTGAGTGAGTCTCGGAAGTTTCTAGTGCATCTCCCTATAATAGTAAGAAGGCATAAAACGCTTTCTCATGCATGCCTTCATAGCTTTTCAAGTAGCAATTGACATTTCTCCATTTCTTTTCTAGATGTTACCAACTGATCCCACCATATTAGTGCATAATTTGTTAACTCTACCACAGCTTGTGGCACTTGAACACCAAGTTTACCTTCCTTTCCCACTCCAGATAAGCCTCTTTATCGTTTCTCCCATTGAATGGTGGAATCCAAGGTCTCCATATCTTCTACTAAATAGCTCTGCTCTCTGAGCTCTTCTGGGCCTGCGTACCTCCCCCTCCTCTTTCTCAAAATCATCCTCCTGTGGGTCACGCTTCTCCTGAGGTTCCGCACGCCTTTCTTGCCTAAGTTCATCCATTTGTTCCCTCATCTCAACAAGGCTAGGTTGAACCTCTCAAATTGTTGTTGTATGGCTCTCAAAGTGAAAGCGATATTTGCATCTCCCCTTGGTTCTCCTTGTTACAACCTCCCTGTGATATTGTGGAGTAATGTTGTACCTGCAAAATAGAGCTAGTGATAAAATACCTCACACGCTCCCTCACGTGTTTCACTCAAATTGATGTCACTTCCCTCGCGTTTATGTCACCCTCGAATGAATCTCACACACTCTTGCCTTTTACCACTCAATTTCCTCTGAAACTCAAATTATAGCCTAGAACCAAATTTAGCGAATCAATTTGTTGCCTAGGTACCAAACAAATCATACCAATAACAATGGCTCACAATCTCAGAGACAACAAAATAGAAAGCAACAAACTAGAAAATTGAAATAAGTAAATAAAAATTCAAAACTACTTATCACGGATGATTCAAAAATGAACCAACAAGTAAGCGAGAATGTACTGAAATGCAATTTTTTTTGCGGTGTTTTTTTGGGACTTGATTTTTGTCTCTTTTTTGTCCGAATTAATGTCTTTTTTTTATAAATCTGATTGAAGTAAATAATACAAAAAAAAATCAATACAACAAATTGAAACCCTAAGCTGAATCTTGTACCTATTTAATTCCAGCATCCAAAGGTGAGTTCTTGAAGTTAATAAGCATAAACGTGAATGCGACTTCGAATATGTTTAATAGATTCAAGGACTTCATGAAGTTCGTCAAATATCTCTTATTTTTCTTGTATATCCGCTTCCAAATAGTAAAGTTGAGTAAGCAAAGATTTGCGTCGGTATAAAGCAGAGAAGTATGCTTTGTAAAGATTCAGCTTATAAAACATGTTACTTACAACAACTCGAACCAGTGCTCCGATACCAAATAACACAAATCCATGGTAAGAAGGATGAAAGGGTTGGAGTCGGCATTCAGAAAAGAAGAAAACCTAGATTTTTGAGACAAAGATTATGAAGAAACACAGAATTAAATCCCTACGACACCTCTTAGAAACTAGTTCTAAGCAATCCCAATAATCAAAATTTAATTTAAGCAATAAGAACACTCACACACCACAATCAGAAACTCAATTGACAAGTGAAGAATGGTTCATATAGAAACAAGAACAAGAGGAGTACTAATCTCTCAATGGTGGCAGAAAACACTCAAATAAAAGGTGATGAATTCTACCCTAATTTGTCTCAATGAGACTTATTTATAGCTAGGGTAAACAAGAATGAATTAGGTTAATAATACATGTAAGTCCAACATAAATGATAAGTCCAAAATAATTAAAAAGCAGCCCAAACAAAGCATCCAAAATTTGGAAATTCACCTCCACTTAGGCTAGTCTTCAAGTACAAAGATAATATGGTCTAAGTACGCAAGATAAGTTGATCAATTTGGACTATGGCCCAATTAGCTCTCCTCCAATGGGTTTGGCCAGCTCCATCTTCTCTATGTGTTGGCTCACATACATAAATAAGGCCTCTTGAATCCCCTTGGTCCTAACTCTGGTCATGGGCCCAACTAGCATAGATAGTTCTCTATTTGACACGTCCAACTCATCATGGCGGTCCATGATCCAACTCATATCAGTCCCTCCCTTCTCAAGAAGATTCGCCCTCGAATGTAAAAACACACAATCCATGGTAAGAAAGATGAAAGGGTTAGAGTCGGCTTCAGAAAAAGAAGAAAAATTGGATTTTCGAAAGAAAGATTATGAAGAAACACAGAATTAAATCCCTACGGCACCTCTTAAAAACTTGTTCTAAGCAATCCCGATGATCAGAATTTAATTTAAGCAATAAGAACACTCACACGCGACAATCAAAATCTCAATTGATAACTGAAGATTGGTTCTTAGAGAAACAAGAACAAGAGGAGTACTAACCTCTCAATGGTGGTGGCACTACACTCAAATAAAATCTGATGAATTCTACCCTTATTTTTCTCAATGAGACTTATTTATAGCCAGGGTAAACATGAATGAATTTGGCTAATAATACATATAGCCCAACATAAATGATAAGTCCAAAATAATTAAAACGCAGCCCAACAATGCTGACTAAATCTGGAAATTCACTTCCACTTAGGCTTGTCTTCAAGTACGAAGATAATACGGTCCAAGTATGCAAGATAAGTTTATCAATTTGGGCTATGGCCCAATTAGCTCTCCTCCAATGGGTTTGGCTAGCTCCATCTTCTCTATGTGTTGGCTCACATATGTAAATAAGGCCTCTTGAATCCCCTTGGTCCTAACTCTGGTCATGGGCCCAACTGGCATAGATAGTTCTCCATTTGACATGTCCAACCCATCATGGCGGTCCATGGTCCTGCTCATATCAGTCCCTCCCTCCTCAAGAAGATTCGTCCTCGAGTGTAAAAATGTGCAATCCATGGTAAGAAAGATGAGAGAGTTAGAGTCGGCTTTAGAAAAAGATGAAAAATTAGATTTTTGAAAGAAAGATTGTGAAGAAACACAAAATCAAACCCCTACGACACCTCTTAGAAATTTGTTCTACGCAATCCCGATGATCATAATTTAATTTCAGCAATAAGAACACTCACACGCGACAATCAGAATCTCAGTTGATTAGTGAAGATTGATTCTTAGAGAAACAAGAACAAGAGGAATACTAACCTCTCAATGGTGGTAGCAGCATACTCATATAAAATCTAATGAATTCTACCCTAATTTGTCTCAATGAGACTTATTTATAGCTGCAGTAAGCATGAATGAATTGGGCTAATAATACATGTAATCCCAACATAAAGCAGCCCAAATCTGGACATTCACTTCCAGTTAGGCTAGTCTTCAAGTATGAAGATAATCTGATCCAAGGATGCAAGATAAGTTGAACAATTTAGGTTGTGGTCCAATTAGATCTCCTTCAATGGGTTTGGCTATCTCCATATTCTCTCTGTGTTGGCTCACATACGTAAATAAGGCCTCTTGAATTCCCTTGGTCCTAGCTCTGATCATGGGCCCAATTGGCCTAGATAGTTCTCTATTTGACATGTCCAGCCTATCATGACGATCCTTGGTCTTGCTTATATTAGTGAGTAGTTGGGTAAAAATAATGCCTATTTCACGGTAAGAAAGATGAAAGAGTAGGAGTCGATTTTAGGAAAAGAAGAAAAATTGGATTTCTAAAACAAAGATTATGATGAAACACAAATTTAAATCCCTACTACGCCTCCTAGAAACTTGTTCTAAGCAATCTCGATAATCAATATTTAATTTAAGCAATAAGAATACTTTCACGACATAACCAGAAACTCAATTGATAAGCGAAGAGTGGTTCTTATAGTAACAAAAATAAGAGGAATATTAATCTCTCAATGGTGGCGGCAGCAGCACACTCAAAATAAAATCAGATGAATTCAACCCTAATTTATCTCAAAGAGACTTATTTAATAGCTAGGGTAAGCATGAATGAATTGGGCTAATAATACATGTATACCCAGCATAAATATTAAGTCCAAAATAATTGAAAAGTAGCCCAAATTTGGAAATTCACTTCCACTTAGGCTAGTCTTCAAGTATGAAGATAATCCGGTCCAACAATGCAAGATAAGTTGATCAATTTATGTTGTGGCCCAATTAGCTCTCATCCAATAGGTATGGCTAACTCCATCTTCTCAATGTGTTGGCCCACCTACGCAAATAAGGCCCCTTGAATCCTAGCTCTGGTCATGGGTCCAACTGGCATAAATAGTTCTCTATTTGACATGTCCGACCATCATGGTAGTCCATGGTCTTGCTCACATCAGTCCCTTCCTCGTCAAGAAGATTTGTCCTCGAATCTGAATCCATATCAAAAAGAGACAAGTCAACAACATTAAAGGTGGCAGAAACAGCGTATTCACCTGGCAGATCAATGTTGTAGGCGTTGTTATTGATTCTCTCCAGCACTTGAAATGGATCATCAGCCCTAGCAGCTAGTTTGGACTTTCTCTGTGCAGGGAACTATTCCTTCCTCAAGTGCACCCAAACATAGTCGCCAGGTTTAAAAGTTATCAAATTTTGCCCCTTCTTGGCTTGTTTGGTGTAGACCCTATTTTTCTACTCAATGTGTGGTCTTGCCTTTTCGTGCATAGCCCAAACCATCTCAGTTTTCTTGTTGCCATTTGTACTAGACAGCTCATGCAAGGGTAAAGGCACTAGATCCAAAACAGCTAATGGCTTAAAGACATACATATGCTCAAATGGTGAATAACCTTTGGTAGAATGCACACTCCTGTTATATGCAAACTCAATAAATGGTAAACATTCAGCCCATGTTTTAAGATCTTAACCAACTACAACACATAACAAGATATCCATGGTTCTATTAACAACCCCTGTCTTACCATTAGTTTGTGGGTGACAAGTACTAGAATAAAGCAATTTGAAACCCAGTTTGCTCCATAACACACACCAAATATGTCTTAGAAATTTAGCATCTCTATCTGAAACAAAAGACTTAGGAATGCCATGCAATCTAACAACATCTCTAAAAAATAAATCAGCCACATGCACCGCATAATCAATCTTAAGGTATACAATGAAATGCTCTATCTTACTAAACCTATCAACAACAACAAAGATGCTATTGAAACCCTATTTGTCCTAGGCAAGCCCAAAACAAAGTCCATAAAGATATCAACCCATGACTCAGTTAGTACCGGCAAAAGGGTGTACAATTCATGAGGTTTGATAGTGGATCTTGCCTGTCCACATGCAATACACTTGGCATACACATGTTCAACATCCTTATGCATACCATGCCGATAAAAATGTTCATTTAAAATATCTTAAGCCTTAGCAACCCCAAAATGACCCATCAAACCATCACTATGGGCCTCATGTACAAATAGAGCACGCAAAGAACAATTAGGCACACACAATTGAATACCCTTAAACATATAGCCATCATGCCTATAGAATTTTTGAAATGCAGTATGTTCACAAGTAGAATATACAGTGGTAAAATTAGTATCAGAAGCATATAAATCCTTAAGATGCTCAAATCCTAATAACTTAGAATATAGAGTAGTAATCAAGAAATACCTCCTAGATAAGGCATCAACTACCACGTTCTCTTTCCTTGCTTGTATTGTAGTACATATCGAAATGTCTCAAGAAACTCCACCCACGTAACATGTCTTTTACTCAGCTTGCCCTGTCCCTTCATGTGCTTCAACGACTCATGATCCATCTTGATGAAAAACTCTCTGGGTTGAAGGTAGTGTTGCCACACCTCTAATGCTCTCACAACAACATATAACTTCTTATCATATGTGGGATAATTGAGTTGTGCATCACGAAGCTTCTTACTGAAGTATGCAATTGGTCTGGTTCCTGCAAAAGCACAACATCTATACCAATCCTAGAAGCACTACATTCAACCTCAAGAGCTTTTTCAAAATCCGATAAACACAGAATAGGAGCAGAACATAATTTTTCTTTCAACAATATAAACACATGTTCTTGTTCCTGACCCCAAGTAAACATTTTTTCCATCTTAACTATCTAAGTCAAAGGAGCATTAATAGTAGAAAAGTCCTTCACAAGCCTCTTGTAGAAACTAGCAAGTTCATGAAAACATCTCACCTCACTCACACTCTTAGGCATTGGCCAATCTTGGATAGCTTTCACCTTCTTACTACAGCCTTCGAAATGGGCCTCCGGGGTACCAATCGGAGCTCCCCAGCCCAAAATTAATAAAAATTATTTTTTAAAACATTTAAATGTAATACTAACGTTTCTTTGATGTAATTGGATGTCAATTTGAACAGATCTAAGGAAAATTTATAGAAATGTAGAGAGAATACTTAGGGAACTTAGAGAGGGTTCTAGGGAGAAGAGAGAGAAAATGTTTCTAATAAAATATAATAAAATTGTAATTATTAATTTAGTGTGTTGTAATGAGTAAGTGTATATACACATATAAAATAGTACAATTGTAACAAAATAATTTATTTTAATAATATATGTAACATAAATATATAATAAACTTGGAAATGATAAGATATATCACAACAATTACCTGGTGGTACAATTACACGAGCGGTTGGCCAGCTTCCGCACGTGCATACAAGCGCCAGGAGTGTTGATCCTGGCCTGGTTCGGGTCGGAAGGAAGGCAGTGAGGGCACGAGCTTTGACAACAATCAAAGCAGAAGATGTTCTTCTAATTATTCCTTCATTTTTCATGAACCCCACATGCAGCAAAGAATGTCTCAGCCATTACCCCTTCAAAGCCCTGCAGGTTTCATTGCCACCCCAACACCCTGCAGGTTTCCTTGCCACCCCTACAGTCTGATCACCTCCTCCCTTGATACCAAATTCTCTCATCATCGCCCCAACCCAAAATATTCTTTTCTTGCACCACAGAATTCAAAGAATTAATTTAAGAAAAAGGAATAATTTGATGTTGCAGACAACTCTTAGTTAATTTTCTTGAGATTATACAGAAAGGGCTCAAGGGGCTGCTGGGAAGCTAGAGAGAGAAAAAGAGAGTAGAGGTAGTTTCTTCACGTGACTGTGTTGATATGTTAACCCTATAGCATAAAGACTCTTGTACTTATAGTGGAGGTTTAAGAAAAGTGGCGTTCTTTTTTTTCTGAAAAAGAAAATATATGTTTGAGAAAATTAGGAAATTAGAAAAAAAAAAGAGAAAAATTGGTACAGAAGAGAGCACAGAAGGATTGGGCATGGTAAGGGTGAGAGTGTTGCTTCGGGTGGAAAGACAGACAGCCCACAAATGTGTACTTTTTCTCTGCAAAAAACACAACTGTTTTTGGACAGTTACTACGAAGGGCACCTCTTGTGCTTTTTACCGCCAAAGTTATATGTTCATCGGTTCGATTTGAATATAATTTAATTTTATTATTTGAAGAAAAATTAATTTTTATTTTTAAAATCAGATCAAATTTAATTTACCTGTAACTTAAATTTTCTTCAAATTCAAATATTTTGATTTGGAAAAAATTTAATTTAAAAAAATCAAAATATATGAAATTAAGAATTGTAAATTTTAAATTAACATTAATTATATTCTAACTTAGTTTAAGTTATTAATTTTTAAATAATATTTGTAAAAATATAAAAAATTAAGTATTTTAAAATTTAAAATAATTTTAATTAAAATCTAATTTAATTTGAGTTATTAATCTTCAAATAATATTTATAAAAATATATAAAACTAAATAGTTTAAATTTTAAAATAACTTCAATTAAGATCTAACTTAACTAAGGTTATTAAACTTCAGTTATACTTAATTATTAATTTAGAAAAAAATTTGATTTCTTTTTGGTTGGCTTGGTTCAAATAAAAATCAAGCCGAATTTTAATTAGAAATAAAAAATTAAAATTTTTAAAACCAAAATTTGTCCACTATTATTGTTTTTGAAGTTCTTTCCACATCCGCATTTCACAAAACCGAGAAGGTATTTTCTTTTTCAATGTTACCCAAAACTTTGTTATTTTGTCAAACATTGCATTAATCAGATTTTAATTACACGAGAGAATAAACTACTATTTCCAAGTCTTAATTTTACACAATACCAAAGTCTTCAATGCTATAGTAAATATTTATTAATTTTAAAATGATTTTCACCCTTTTAATGTGTTATGATGTTCGAAATTTTCAATAAATTGAAAAGGGTAATTTAGTCTTTTAACTCTATAGATTAAATTATTTTAATGAATTTCGTAATCTATGCGAAACACCAAAGATAACAAGTATTTGTGGAAAGAGGTATAGTTATTTTATTTCAAGTTGAACTGTCCATATTTTTATTTTCATTAGTTCTAAAACCAATGTTCCTTTTCTTGAAATATATATAACTAGCACGAATGACCGCACGTTGCGCTAGTGATTTATTAATACTAAAGTTTAAGATTTATGTCTATTACTTTTTATTATAAGATAAATATATTATAAATATTTTTTATTTATTTTGAAAAATCATATTATTATATCATTTTATGTGAATATCCTTAACAAATTGGTCTAATCATCACAAATGATAAAAGAGTTTCTAATTCTTTTAATCATAACTTGCCATAAATTCCTTTCTATGTCTTTGATGGTGGTATCATGTTGTGCTTCATATGTATTTAAAATAATAATTATAAATTTATGTATTAATTTTATAGTAGATTCATGTATCTATTTTATAGCTAGAGACATATATATAAAATAAGTAAATTTACCATAAGTTCAAGATCATTAGTTGTATCTAAAAGTTTAAAAATTTATTATTTAATATCGTTTATAGATTGATTGGTTGTAAAATTAATTACATATCATCAAAATTAAGATAATTAATAGATTCATATATTTTAACATAAATTGAAATTTTATATAATTATTATTTCTTGAATTTATCCAAATGTATTTAAAATTTTGAAGAAAAAACTTTTCAAATTCTATTTTTTCTGAAGGTCTTTTCAACTACTTATTTTACTCTCAATATTTTAGTCTTACTTAAACTTCCTTTTATGCTCCGCTATTAGCAACTTTTGTAATAGAATATATATATATATATATATATATATATATATATATATATATATATATATATATATATATATATATATATATATATATATATATATATATATATATATATATATATATATATATATATATATATATATATATATATATACTTATACATATATTATTAATAGATATGATAATCAATTACTTTATTAAACTTGTGTATTTAAAACAATAATTATAAATTTTTGTATTAATTTTATAGTAAATTCATGTATCTATCTTATAGCTAGAGACATATATATATATATATATATATATATATATATATATATATATAATAAGTAGATTTATGATAAGTTCAAGATTATTAATTGTATTCAAAAGTCTATTGTTTAATATTATTTATAGATTTATTAGTTGTACAATTAATTATATCATCGATATTAAGAGAATTAGTAGATTCATGTATTTTAACATAAATTGAATTTCACCAAAATTAAGATAATTAGTTCTTTATATGAGTTTATGCAGGCACATTAATCAATACATTCATAAATACACACAATGCAACTTGGCATAATGAGAATTCAATTAAACTTTAAATTGTCCACATGTCACTACCTAGTAATTCTACCTCAACTTTAATATATATATATATATATATATATATATATATATATGTGTGTGTGTGTGTGTGTGTGTGTATATTCTTGTATAAAGTTTTAATTAACTTCCTTAATTTAATATATACTACATATTGCCACACAAGCCTCGTCATTTATATCTTTAATTAGTGATGGCAAAGCAGTAATTTACATATAGTTAAACACTTTTTTAATTTTTTCATGTAAAGTCAAATGCAAATAGTCAATTCTGGAGTAAAAGAGTAGTAGTTTAGGGTTAAGGAAAAGGAACTTGAATTTGTGTTTTTGTTGTTTATAGTTATTCCTTAATTATTCTACTTCTTTTCAAAACTTTGGGATTTCTAAAACTATCTTAACAACTAGTAAAGGGGAGGCTATGAATCAAATTTTCATTTATTCTCATATATAATTGGTCATATATAACAAGAACAATGTATTCTTATTCTGGTTCCCTCTAAATATAGATTACACTAAAAATATTTTTTAAAAAATAGTACAAATAATAATCAAATATATGCTCCAATGAAATTACAATTCTAAGGGAAAATCAAAGATTGTTGATGTTTTTTTTCTCTCTTTCTCGCTCTGTTGTAAAAGACAAATAATATTGTTGAGTAACTATTTTAGAAACACATAATAAGGGATATAGAAATAATGATATATTAAATTAGAATTAAAAAGCATCCAACCATAAATATAAATATTCGATAGTACTAAAAAACTGTGCTAGTTTCAAGACATAGAAAATGACAATAACTTTAAAGCACTCAATAATTGTTACAACTAAATCAAGAGATATTATGAAATATTATGAATATTTATTATACTAAGAGATAATTTTTTTAAGTTATTCAATATGAAAGGTTAGGGGTTACAGCCAAAGTTGTAACATTCATCCTTTATAGATCACTACCTCCATTACCTCCATTATCTTTGAGATCATGGAAGGTAAGTTATGTAAGCTATGGAGAAGGCTACTAATGACCCATGATGGGAATTGTTACTTCAAATACTATAAACAGGAGCTTGTAAGAATATAGAAGATATGTATTAAAAAATTCTGAAAGAAATTCTTGCTTATTAAGTTCGTTCTTTCCCTCTTTTGTTATTGTTTAAAGTCTTATTCATTCTTATTTTACAATTAGTTTTTGTATCCATTGTAACCATAATTTTAGAACACATTATCAGCATGATTGTTTGGAGCTTTATTCTTTAATGTTTCTTCTTGAAGAACGATTCTTTGAAGGTTGAGGTCAAAAGATTCTTTCTTTTCTTTGTAATAATGTAAAATCTTACTAAACTCGAATTTGTGGCTCTTGATATCACGGGAAAGAATTATTTATCGTGAATTCTTGATGCTGAGATCCACCTTGATGCAATGCGTCTTGGAGACACCATTATAGAAAACAATAATGAGTCGAATCAAAATCGTGCCAAGGTAATAATTTTCCTTCGTCACTACCTTCATGAAGCCCTGAAGGCTGAATATCTTACAGTAAAAAATTCACTTATTCTATGGCAAAATTTTAAAAAAAGGTACGACCACTGGAAGATGGTCATTTTACTAAAATCTCTTTATGAATGGCTACATTTGATGTTACAAGATTTTAAAACTATTAGTGAATATAATTCTGTCATGTTTAGAATTACTTCACAATTGAAATTGTGTGGAGAAAAAATTACTAAAGAATATATACCAAAAATTATTTTTTTACATTTCATGTCTTGAATATATTTCTGCAGCAGTAATATCAAGAAAAATGATTTAAGAAATATTCTGTCATAGGTGAAACAAGCATTGCCAGAGTTCTTGCCAAACCTAGATTGTGCCCTTGGCTCAAGAATATAACCTTGGCACTGTTTATTGCGTAAGGCTGCCGAAACAACTACCATTAATGAACTGCATTATACTCACAGAAACATGGTCAAGTGCAAGATTAAGGTATTACTTTGTTTTACACTAGTAGTAGGAAGTTACTGTTCTTGAAATTAACAAAGTAAGGACCCTATACCTGAATATAGGAACAGTTTATGAGTTTCTGGAGGTCGTCCAATGTAACAACATCATGATAAAAAAATCTCCTCACCTGCCACAAAATTCTACAGTTATACTTCTCAAAATTGTCAATTATTTTCATTTTTGTCGTTTCTAAATATTTATTGATCTAATTTTTTCATGATATATTTTTTATTTTTCTTCTTTATTTATCCCTCATCATTCTATAATTTTGAAATCTAATTTTTCTTATTTTCAAAAAAGAAATTAATTGCTGATCTCCGTAGAGCCTAGAGCCTAGAGAGCTAGTGAGGTGAATGTTCAGCTTCTACAACTTTATGAGGGTGAATAGTCTGGGACAAGGCTAACAAAAATAAATAGGAGAACAGTAGAGAAATCAGGAGAGTTAATGAAAGGATATTTGAGAGAATCGTGGCAGGAGTGCTCCAGGGAAATAAAGACAAAATATACTAGATTTAATTATTGACAATTGGGTCAAAGGGTCTTTGAATGCAACAGCTAAGGAACAGGGAAAATTGATGAAAACGAAGTCTACCAAAAATGGGAAAGAAACCAAACAAAAAGGGCTATAGAATAGGATTAAGCACACCCCTTTTAGAAATTGGACTAGACCAGATAGAAAATTGGACTTGACTTTTCAATTGAATAGTCCTCTCTGTTAGTAAAATGTACGAAAATCTAGAGAATTGTCCAGAATTTTCACCAAGAATGAGCTGAATTTTGTTTGATATTTTCGCTAATGGTTGGAAATAGAGAATTTGGATTTGCATAAGTTCTTTCGTATGTAACTAAAATTTGTAAAAAAATTAAAAAAATTTGAAAATCTGAAGTAAATTCAGGCTGTTCGACTGTCCAGAAAGATCCTTTTGGATCAGTTTGTGCCATTTTGAAGAAGAATAAAATCAAGAAACACGGAAGCCCCATAAGGCACAGAGAAGCCTCCCGGCTCCAACCAAGAACATAAAAGGAGTGCTTAATTCAGTGGAATCCTAGGAAATTACAAATAATTGATAATTGGCAAGAATTGAGGAAGACTTCCAACAACTTATCACAAAACTTCATATGTCAAATCATAGAGCTTACAAATAAATCAAGAAAAAAAAATAAAAATCATAGTTTGACAAAAGAAAGAGAAGAATGTGATGTCTGAACTGAAACTAAATTAACAAGAAAATTAAGAGAACCAAACAGAATTGCAGAGAAAATCTTGTTGTATTAGCAAATAAAACGCATAATCTCATCCAAAGAATTTGTCAGCATATCATTTAATTATCATCATTTTCACATAGTTGCACAACTAAAAGAAGAAAAAATCTTGGACTTTGGTTGCACCTTCTTGGTGCAAATTCCAAACACTAAAGTTCTGAAAATTAGCTAGAAAAATCAAACTGCAACGGTCACGCAGCTACTGGTGCAACTAATACATATATATGTATATATGTATATATACCTGAAGTAAAGGATGAGAACGATGAGAAGGAAGGCAGTGAGGGCAAAAGCTTTGACAACAAAACAAGCAGAAGATATTCTTCTCATTCTTCCTTCGATTTTCATGAACCCCACATGCAGCAAAGAATGTCTCAACCATTAGCCCTTCAAGCCATGCAGGTTTCATTGCCACCCCTTCAGTCTCATTACCTCCTCCCACGATATCAAATTCTGCCTTGCATTTTGTAAGAAAGAATTTTTTATAAAAAAAATAAGATTTAAAATAAAAATTTTGCATTAGGTTAACCCAACCCAAATACAAAAATTTTACTTTGAATCTTATTTTTTTAATAAAAAATTCACCCTACATTTCCAAGCTCATTGAAGGACTAAATTAACTCCAAATTATATAAGTATTGATTGATTCGAAACGCAACATTCAGTCAAAAAAAAAAAGAAAGGAAAAAGAATTTAAAGAAAAATGCAAATTCGAGCTGGTCTACAAGCTCACATGCTCAAGTTGGTTTCTTACTTGGACTTGAAGTGGACTCCTCTCTTACTTAAATGAGTTAGAAAACTGGTTAATTGCTTTGGGCTTCCATTGAATTAAATAGCCAAGAAATTTAAAATTGAAGTCATACCAAACCAAATTAAACTATAAAAGGAGATAGAAAAAAGGGCAAGATTTTCCAACACTCTCATTTAACAAGAATTGTTTTGCCGATTAAGCAAATACTTTGATACACATTATTTAAAGATTAGTTTCTTCATTGAGGAAGTGGTTGCGTGTGGTCATAATAATATGGCATTTTTCGCTCACAAGGGGTTTTCAAGGTGAAGTGAAACAAATGTTCTCAACATCATTTGATCACTACCACATTTCAACTATCTCGCCTAATACTTCTCCTAAAACATATATATTTTTAGAAAGTTTTCTTTTTTTTTCAATATAGAAGAATTCAAAACAAAAAGTGTCTCCAAAGTTGCCCCATATGTCCTCATACGATTTCTTTAGGATTTTAGTAGTTATATTGTTGGGCCTAAAACGAATAACTGAGATAGCACACAAATAGAAAAGTAATAAAAATAACACAAGAATTTTTGTGATTTTATCAATTGACTTACGTTCACAGTCAAACGAAACGCAAAATCATTAAATTAATATGAAAAACTATAAATAGAGAAAACTTTCTGAATCTACAAAGCTTAAACCCAACTTAACAATTTATGGGGTAAAAAATTTATATTATGAAAAGAAAAATAATTATATCAAGTAATATCTGAAAACATAAGAAGGGATTTTCCTTTTCCATTCTACTTGGTTGTTTAAAGCAAGAGGGCAAGGAGCCAAAAGATGAATAAAACTACACTTAATCTCATAATTATGAAGACGATAAGTTGTTTTATTTGGGACTTTTCATAATTCTTTACATCTGATTTAAAGTTCTAAAAAGTTGAACAAAACTCTATTTCAGAATCAAGTACGCAACGAAGAGGCAAGTTTTAATTAGAAAATTTAATAATGTGATTCACCTAATATTTGTCGAAAATGATCATATTTGATGGATAATCGCTATGACTTTGGTCAAAGTTTATTTACATATATAAACTTTGATACATGCATCATCAAAGATTTTTATTTTCATGATTTTACCTAATAAGGCAGATTTTTGAGTGTTTCGTGCGGCAATCAGTCTTTGGTGAAATTTTCTTTTGTGGTGAAATCAGATATGGAAGAAAATTGTGGGACAATAAGAATTAATAGGCTGCTATTTTGTCATGTTGCGCGCACTCTTCCTCATTATCTTTGTATTTGCGTGCCGGACTTTAAAATTCGAGTTACAGGAGTATAAAGGTAGTTCTATGGATTGGCTAAGAGCATAGACTTTCTAAAGAGGATTGTTCTTTAGGGCTAGAACTGTTAATTGGGCCGAGTTGACTCGAGCTCGGCCCGACATGAGCTGAGCACGGGTTGAAAAATTCAGCCCGAATAATTTTCGAGTCGAGTTCGTATTGAGGTAAGCTGAGTCTGATTTTAGTCCGGCCCCAAAATTATATATATTTTTTATATGTATATATATTTTTATATAATAATATTATTATTATATTTTTAAAAAATAATATTATATTATTAAACAATATTATTTATTATATAAAAAATTTAAAAATCGAGTTAGGGCCGACCCGAGCTCGGCCTGAGCCCGGGCTCATATTTTTTCGGCCAGCTGTCAATCGAGCTGAGCTCGAGTTTGATAAAACCCGACTCAGTGAACCCGATTGACATATCTATTTAGGACTTGTGATCATTGATTAAGAGAGACGGACGAGGTCAAAACTTTTGAGGTTGTAAATTTATATTTTATTGGTAAAGTTTGTAATGTCATCATGCATCTTTTAGCTTAACCTAATGTTGACTTTTTGGCTTAATTTTGCATCTCACATGAAAAACTCAATGTAAGGAGGGCTTCCTCACAATTATAACAATTATAAAAGGAAGTTCCCTCCTTTTTTGTAAGGGATCTCAATTTATATTTTTTTCACAAATAAATATAAGTGGGTTACTTAAGAGGTGCTCATAGACTAGGTAAAATTTTACTAAACTCTCTTATCAAATTTTTCCATATGTGTTCTTTGCTTATTTCTTTTATTCTGCATTTATTTATTGTTGTTGTTTCTTTTTTATTATAGTATTTATATTATTTGTCTGGTATATTTGTAGTATTTTGTATTTTTCAATTCAATAGAAGTTTGATTTAGAGAGAATTATTATTCAAAATTTCCAACAAGCAGTATCAGAGCCGAAGGTTCGTCCTTGACTTGTTTGTTTCTCTTGAAATAATCATTGTTGGGTATTGTTTTGAAAATTTTATCTAGGAAAATTTTATCTGAGGTTGGTATTTAAGCGGTCCACTTGTGACCCTCCAATACTCAGTGTTTTGAAATATATAATACTAGATTTTAGTTCTGTAATGGCATATACTACAAATGTAGTACCAGAGACATCAATTTTCTCTTTATCATGTTCGAGGATTCCGGTGTCCAATTTGAAATTGGCAGTAGAAATATTTGATGGTACTGGTCATTTCAGCATGTGGCAAAGGGAAGTCTTAGACTCCCTTTTCCAGTAGGGTCTTGATATTACCATTGCAGAAAAAAATCGGAAGATGTTGAAGATAAGGATTGGAATATTATTAATCGGTTGGCATGCATAACAATTCGGCCATACCTGTCCAGGGAACATAAATATGCGTTCAAGAACTAGACTTCTGCGCACAAATTGTGGAAGGCATTGGAGTACAAATTTCTGAAGAAGAGTGGTCAGAATAAGATCCATATGAAGAAAAGGCTGTTCCGATTTTATTAACGACCAGCTACAACTATGAATGAGAACATCATTATATTTAATCAATTAGTAGTAGAACTTTTAAATTTAGATGTGAAATTTGGGGATGAAGATTTAGCTTTGATGTTGTTATCGTCTCTTCATGATGAATTTGAACATTTGAAGACTATGTTACTTCATGGGAAAGAGAATGTGTCGTTAGATGCTGTGTGTTCTGCTTTGTATAGCTATGAATTGAGAAAGCAGGATAAGATGAAAACCAAATCAACGAACAAAAGAAGCATTGGTGGCAAGAGGTCATCAGTAAAGCCAATCAAAGGAGAGAAGAGGAATGTCCAAATAAAAGGGTCGAGTTGTTGCCAAAGATGAGTGTGCTTTCTATCATGAGAATGCAAGAGTGATACGGAATCAGAAATTTCTCTTGTGGTTTCACCTTCAACATTGCATCCAGATAAATGGATATTGGATTTAGGTTGCACCTATCATATGTGTCCTATTCGGGAGTGGTTCTTTAAATTTTAGGAACTCGATGACGGGGTTGTCTACATGTACAATGATAATCCATGTAAAACAACCGGGATATGTTCAATCAAGTTGAGAAATCATGATGGATCCATCAGAATTTTACAAAATGTGCAGTACATGCCAAAGTTGAAAAAGAATCTCATCTTATTGGAGGCTTTAGAATCAAAAGAACTAATTGTGACAATGCGAGATGGAGTTTTTAAAGCAACTTCAGGAGCACTAGTGATGTTGAAATGCGTAAGAAAAATCAATATGTATTACTACCAAGGTAGTACAGTAGTGGGAACAGTAGCAGCGGCAACTTCAAGTAGCAAGAAAGATGCTAAAGCGACGAAGTTGTGGCATATACAGTTGGGACATGTTGGTGAGAAATCCTTACAAATTCTTGCCAAGTAGGGACTGTTGAAAGGTACAAAGACTTGCAAACTTGAAATTTGTGAGAATTGCGCTCTGGGAAAATAATGAAGAGTGAAGTTTGGCACTGCAATTCATAATACCAAGGGTATTTTGGATTATGTGTAGTCAGATGTGTGGGGACCCACCAAGGCTTCGTCAATCAATGGTAGACATTATTTTGTCACTTTCGTTGATGATTTTTTCTAGAAGAGTTTGGGTGTTTACTATGAAAAACAAAGATGATGTGCTTGGAGTATTTCTTAAGTGGAAAGCTGAAGTTGAAAACCATATAGGGAGGAAGATCAAGGTTCTCCGAACATACAATGATGGAGAATAGAAGAGCGATCCATTCTTGAAGGTATGCCAAGATTGTGGCATAAGGTGGCACTTCACAGTCAGAAAAACACCGTAGTAGAATAGGGTGTCAGAGCGTATGAACAGGACAGCGGTAGAGAAAGTTTGTTGTATGCAGTCTAATGCTGGGTTTGGCAGAACATTTTGGGTTGAGGCTATAATATGTGCTTAACATTTCATCAATCGTTTGTCATCATTTGCTATAGATGGAAAACCTGCTATTAATTATGATACTTTCCGTATTTTTAGTTATACTACATATTATCATGTGAATGAATCAAAGTTGAATGCTCTATTTATGGTCTTACCGTTTGTGGTGTTTAGAGGCAAAGAAGACGATAATCAGTAGGGATGTTACCTTTGATGAATCTACCATGTTGAAGATAAATCTAGAAGGGTTTGATGGCACTCTACAACAGGTGGAGTGTATTCCGAAGCAGACAGAGTTTGAGCAGACAGTGGTAATCCCAGCAAATAACACCACTAGTGACACTCCGAGGGCAGAAGAAGAGTTAGATGAGGAAGAGGTTTCGACCCAAGAACCTCTACAGCTATCGTAGCCAATTGCTATTAGAAGAACAAGAAGAGAGATTCAAAAAACCTACTCATTTTACTGACATTGTAGCTTGTGCAATTTCAATTATTGATGATATTCCATCCACCTACCTAGAAGCCATTCGAAGTTCAGAAAGTGGTAGATGGGCAGGTGCAATGGAAGAAGAAATGTATTCTCTCGAGAAGAAGAAGACGTGAAAGCTAACACAATTACGAAAGGATAAGAAGGCTATTGGATGCAAATGAGTATTTGCAAAGAAAGAAGGATTTCTTGATAAAGATGAGGTTTGTTACAAGGCAATGTTGTGGCTAAAGGCTACGCTCAGAAGGAGAGAATTGATTATAATGAGGTATTTTCTCCAGTTGTTAAACATTCATCCATTAGAATTTTGTTTGCTTTGGTACCGCAGTTGAATTTGGAGCTAGCTCAACTTGATGTGAAAATCGCGTTCCTGCATGGTAATTTGAAGGAGGAAATCTATATGACTCAGCCAGATGGATACAAGGTTACTGGTAAGGAAAATTGAGTTTGCAAACTAAGTAAATCATTGTATGGACTGAAACAATCTCTGAGGCAATGGTACAACTGATTTGATAGGTTTATGAAGGGTTAGAAGAACACAAGAAGCAAATACGATCATTGCATGTATTTGAGCAAGCTTCAAGATAGTCCCTACACCTACTTACTCTTATATGTTGATGATATGCTGATAGCAGTAAAGAGCTAAATTGAGATTCACAGATTGAAAGCTCAGTTGAGTAAGGAGTTCGAGATGAAGGATTTGGGAGAAGCCAAGGAGATTCTCGGTATGGAGAGAAACAGGGACAAAGAGAGAGACAAGTTTTGGCTGACACAGAAGCAGTATTTGAAGAAGGTATTACAGCATTTTGGTATGCATGAAGATACAAAACCTGTAAGTACCCCATTTGCTCCTCATTTGAATTTTAGTAGTCGGTTATCTCTAACACAGATGAAGAGCGAAAATATATGACAAAAGTCCCATATGCAAATGCAGTTGGAAGTTTGATGTATGCAATAGTGTGTACAAGACCAGATATTTCACAAGTTGTTAGTGTTGTGAGTAGGTACATTCATGATCCGGGCAAGAGTCATTAGCTAGCTGTGAAATGGATTCTACGGTATCTTCAAAATATCGCAGATATTGGATTGGAAATTGAGCGGGAGAAATCACTTAGTCATTGTGTTGTTGGATATTGTGATTATGATTATGTAGGTGATTTGGATAAGTGAAGATCTACAACTGACTATTTGTTCACTTTAGAAAAAGCGACAGTTAGTTAGAAGTCTACCTTGTAGTCAACGGTGACTTTGTCTACAACAGAGACAGAGTATATGGCGACTACCGAGGCTGTGAAGGAAGAAATTTGACTTCATGGGTTGCTTAAAGACTTGGGAGTTGGTCAGAAATAACTTGAGGTTTATTCTAACAGTCAGAGTGCTATTCATTTAGTATAGAACAAATTCTTTCATGCACGGAAAGCATATTGACGTTCGCTATCATTTTGTGCAAGAGATTCTCGAAGAAGAGGAGGTACTTTTCCAAAATATTCACACAGCAGATAATCCTGCAGATATGTTGACTAAGGTGGTTACAAGAACCAAATTTGAACATTATTTAAACTTGGTTAATATCTTGCACATTTGAGTTGACGCCTAATGGGGCAAAATTTGGTAGTATCACGAGAACTGCTTTATTTTTTGTTTGATTGAGAAGCTTTGTATTTGGCGGGACTAGAAGTTAAGCCAAGCTAGAGATTTATTGACTTTTTGGCTTAATTTTGCATCTCACATGGAAAAATCAATGTAAAAGATGGCTTCCTTACAACTATAAAAGGAAGCCCCCTGTTGTGCTGTTTCGTATACTCTGATACTCAATTTTATTACAATCTCTAACAATTTGCACACAAACACTAGGCAAGTGCACCTATCTTTATGAGTAGTACAATGGCAAATGAATTTAAATGTCGTATCCACGAGAATGGATAAATATCATTACTCACTTTCGACTATTGTTTAGCCTAACAAATTTGTTTGTGAAAATGGTTTGAATAACTACTAGGAAAAGAAATCTAACGTAACTATTTAAACCAACTTAAATCTTGCTTGGAGGAAAGAATTCAACAGAGTAAACAATACTTGGATGGAAAATCCCCATAGAATTACCTATGTGATAGATAAGTCCCTTGGTTGATGAATTGCCCTTCCTATACTTGATGAAATTCCTCAATTAAAACTCACCATATCTCTAGATGAAATGCTTCTACTCTTAGATTAGTTAGTTGAAATCTCTTTCTAACCAATTCAACCCAAGAATGCATTAAGGTTTGTGAATTTTCTATTAGATTTCTCTAATTACCAAGAAGATATTTAGGTTTTTATCTCTAGTCACATAAATCATCCCCATTGTTTGTGTATGGTCCATTTAACCCCTCCTTTCTCAATTCCAAGTGAAAAAATCCAGATTTTGAATCAATCATCCAACCAATCAATTCAACCAATCGAACCCACAAACACTCCACAAGAAATTCCGGATTTTGAATCAATCATCCACCCAATCAATTCAACCAATCAAACCCACAAACAATCCACAAGAAATTCAAACTCAATCAACTAAGGAAACAATTCATTCAGATAGATAAAAACTAGGGTTCATAACCATCCAAGTATTCAAGAATTTAGTTCATCAACATATTACAATTCATAGAATATAAAGCAATAAAAAAAGATAAAGAATTGCTCATTTTCATGGGTTGAAATCTGCTCTTCTTCAAGGCTAAAATTCGTTATTGTAGTGTTGAGAAAATTGCAGCTTTTATCTTGAATCTTCAAGGTGGATGTTCTCCTTCAATGATTCAATCTTCTCTTTGGATTTCTCTTGCAAAATTGATGGATTTGGAAGAGGATTTTGTGTGTTTTCTTGGTGTTTTTCAGCCTCTCTAGCCCTCCAAAACCCTCTGCCTCTTTTTGCCCTAAATGGGTATTTATATCCAGCACAAAAGAGAGAGAAAATCAGCAGAAAAATAGCTTCAAAACGACACAAATGGCTCCACTTGGTCCAGACTAAATGGTGCCGCTTGCTCTCAGTTTTGGTGCAGTGTTTTGCTGCACGACTGTGACAGTGATTTGACTTATAGTTGAATTTAGAGCATCAAATCGGCTGATCCAGGTCTTTATGTCTGCCTAAAAGTTGTAGATAATGATCTACACTTTCTACAGAGCTTTTAATCACGTCAATTGGACATTTATAACTTAATATATGATCGTTCAACAAAACATGTGTTAAAACTGGGACACAATGCAAGACAGGTGAGTTTATAGCATAGGCATGGAGAGTTAATTTTGTCGGACAAAATAATAGGAATAATGATATATATTCATCCACTTATAATTCGGGATAGAGGAACCATCCAAATTTTGGATGGAGGCAAAATAGTCAAGTTCAAGCACCACCTCCACCCGATCCCCAGCAAGAAAAGGCAAGTCTACTTGAGAAAATACTCTTACAAAGTTCATTGAAGTTTCCACTAACAAACTTGTGAGTATTGAGAATGAGAATGAACAACTCAAGAAATCTTTCAAAACAATAGAAGTTGACTAACAAAATATAAAAGTTTCTATGAAGAACTTAGAAGTACAAGTTGGTCAATTAGCAATTGCAATACTCCATAGACCTCAAGGAGCACTTCCAAATGACACGAAGCGAAATCCTAGGGAGTTGAAGGCTATTACGATAATCGATAAAGAGGATTTTGCCAAAGGAAAAGAGGCAGAGCCTAGAAAAGAGGATGATTTTTAGAATTATGAATCTCCTAAAAATCTACAAGGTAAGAGAGGTAAGAAAGGTGAGGAAGAATATAACAACAATGTTGATTTTAGTTATCTTCCTTTTCCCCAAGATGTTAAGCATCATTACATTGATTCTCAATTCAAAAGGTTTCTTGAAATATTCAAGAAACTTGAAATTAACCTTCCTTTTATGGATGCCCTAGTACATATGCCTCGATATGCAAAATATTAGAAAGATGTTTTGGCTAGCAAAAAGAAACTCAAAGACTTTAAACAAATTTGCTTAAATGGGGAATGCTCTGCAGTACTTCAAAGAAAATTACCACCTAAGCATCAAGACCTGGGGAGTTTGTATATTCCTTGCTCTATTGGTGATTTTTATTTTAAAAATCTGTTGTGTGATTTGGGTACTAGTATCAACCTTATGCCTTTATCAGTTTGTAAAAAATTAGGGTTGAAAGAAATTAAGGACACTACTATTTATCTACAAATGGTTGATAGATCAATAATGTATCCTAGGAGAATAGTATAAAATGTCCTTGTTAAGGTTGATAAATTATATTTTCTAGTAGATTTTGTGATTTTAGATATAGAGAATGATTTTGATCTACCTTTGATTTTAGGAAGGCCCTTTTTGAATACTGGTAGAACCTTAATTGATATGGAAAAATGTCAAATAACATTGAGGGTTGGGGATGAATGTGTACAATTAAATGTTTTTGAATCATTGAGTAATTCCTCCAAGGGAGAATCTATATATGCTATAAATATTCTTGATGCCGTAGTGGATGATTCTTCTCCTAAACTTTTTGCAGAAAAATTGAATTCAAAATGGAACAAACCATTCAAGGAAGAGGGAGAGCTTCCAAAAGACGTCATTTAGGATAATGTGACAAAGAGGAAGTTTTTTCTAAAGCGGCACAAAGTCAAAAATGGTTTGACAAGAAGAATGCTTATGGGCGGAGAAGCTTGTCTTTTCTACGATCCTCCTTAATTCATGCCCTTACACAGAAAGTCAACCTCGAGACTATAAACGAGAATTACTATTTAAGTTGATTTTTTTATAATTTTTTCAAGTTTTTAAAAAAATTGAAAAAGAGCTTTTCTTATTTACTTTTTTTAATTTCTTTGTAGGATATGCTTGAGCCTAAGTGGAGCTACCATAAACCTTTAAAGATTGAACTTTCTTGGATGTTTCATTGATTCGGCTAAGTCTCCTAACCCTCCTTGTGATTTCTTAAGTGGGGGGTAGGAATTTGGCTATTTTGTTTTGAAAATTTTTGAAACTTTTCCAGAATTTTATGGTGTAAAAGCCTTATTTCAAGAAATTTTCAAAAAATCATTTGAATAGTAAGTAATTGAATCTTATTCTTTAGGAGTATTGTGATTGTTTATATGTGTTTATTGGAAAGTAATGAAAGGAATTTAACCTTGCATAATGTCTTTGTTAATTCTTCTTAACTGTGAAATTTAAATTATTTTTATTGACCATGATCTGGTGAATTGATGGGATATTTAGGCTTTATTATATATTTGATGACATTCTTTTTATCACAGCAACACACTAGAACTTGTTTTATTACATGCTCGAGGCGAAATAGAAGGTTTTGCTGGTTTATCTTAGAAACGATGGTCATAGGCCTTATTTGGACCTTTTGAGCCTTTCAAGCTTACCTTTAGAGTTATCCCTAGTACCCTTTTGTACCTTAATGAGTCCATTTCTTTGCTTAAACAATCAATATTTTAACCTTTAACCTTGTAGAGAGCTTGATTTGTAGTTCAACACTTTTGTGTTCCTTGGGATTGGGGTATTAAGGTTTTGAGGGAAAGAAAGATTGAGAGGGTATTGAAAAGGGAAAGCATGACTTGCTCTATACTATTTTTTTGAGAAAAACAAGGAAAAAAAGCGAGAAAGAAATTTTGAAAAAAAAGGAAGAAGAAAAAAGAAAAAATAGAAAAATGAAAAAAAGGAAAAGAAAAAAGAAAGAAACAAAGAGTATTTATTGCAAGTCATGGTCATAAAATGTCCAAAGTTGACGTATACATGAGAAAGGAATGTATTTCTCGGGAGCAACAATAGCGTTGGAGTATATGGTTATGATTTTGGGTCAACTTTTCTTTGCAAGCTCTCTTCTCTTTATTTTGTCTTCTTATATCTTTCGTTTGTTAGCCAATTCCCTAACCTAACATTACAAGTTCTAAAGTCCTACATGATCTAAGTGAAGTAAGAGTACCTAAATTAGCAGAGAGTGTGTAAGATTACAAGCTTATGGTTGTGTGAATCTTTAATGTATATGTATATGGTTGTGATTCTAAAGGTGATTATTGGATGTATAATATTGCCTAAACATTGAATCAAGAGCTTGGTTGTGGTATGCTTCAAAAATACTTCTTTCAATTTCCATAGTTATGTTGTATTAATATTATTATTATTCTTTATTGTTTATCTATCAATCTTTCTAGTTGATGCATATGGATGATCATTTTAATGGGATGAGGATGTTGATTTCAAGATGAATGATTCCATGTCTAATGTTCTTGAGTTTTTCTATCTTTGCTCGAGGACGATCAAAGTCTTAAGTGGGGGGTAGTTGATGAGATTATATTTTAACCATTATTTACAATTAATTTCTCACTTATTATAGGGATAATTGATATAAATCTTATGACTTTGACTTGTTTTGGTGAATTCAATGTTTATGTACTTAGTATGAATTAATTAAGATAATTTTATTTGTAAAGTACACTTTAATTCACTAATTTTTCTAATTATTTATGTAGGGGTAAAATGGTAATGTCAAGAGAAGAAAAGATGAAAGAAGAATTGGTTATGAAAGAAAACAAAAATTCACCATGCCATTTCAAAATTGATAAGTGAATTAGGTTTTTGGCTAATTTTTAAAAATTATTTCCTTTTTATGAACTTGGTTTGGAAAGATTACATTCAAATGCTTCAATTAGAATGTATGAACACAATGATAAAGCAATACACACGGAAGGACAAAGAGCACAAGCAATTTATAGTGGTTCGATCTCTTCAAGATCTACATCCACTATCATGAGTCCACACTCAAGGATTTCAACCAAACTTTTCAATGATCAAATTCAATCAATTACACAAGAGGCTCAACCCACAACGGTTTTACACCAACAACCACTTTTGCAATACTATAAATAGGGGTTCACCCTATCACAAGGATTTTATATCTAAAGACAACCTTGAATCAATGACTTAAGGACCACCCTTACCAAAAGGGTTTTATGTCACAAGATAACCTTGTATTAAGCAAATAGATAAAGAGATAAATAGATATATAATGAGATATTACCACTGCTTGGTAGATGATTGCACAAGTTAGAACAACTTTACCTTGTTGTCTTTGGAATCTTCAATAATCACATGAAAGCACAAGACAAAAGAGAGCTCTAATGATTTCAAATGATTTTGGAATGTTAGGATTCCTCAAGTGTTCAGAACTCTTTTAAAATTCAGAGTTTATGACAATGGTCATAAAACGGCTAGTAACAGCTAGTTTTTGAGGAGTTAGAATGACTGAACTTGATCCTCTGCGTCCGAACTATCGTCCGAACATTATTGTGACATGCTATCAGGGAAAGTTCAGACGACCGAACTTTGACCCTTGCATCCTCTTGCATAGCAATAATCATACCAAACTTTGTTTCTTTCAAATTGATTTAGCTCCTCTTGTATAGCAATAATCATCACATCAAGCATCATCAATATTTTTAGGCTCAATATGAGATAAAAGAGCAAAGTTGTCAATAAAGTACCGCCTTGTTTTAACTCGTTGGGAGACATCACTAATGATTTGCTCCTTAGGGTGGCCTCTTGCACATCTTAAATCTTTTGGAAGCTCTTGGTCACCACTAGGTTTGCCATCTTGTTCTTGCTCTATTATTCCTTTTTCATTGGCATGTTCTTCCAAAGTTGGTACTTGAGGATGAGTTTGATTATCAATCATTGTGGTACCTACATCATCTTCATTTCTTCTTTCAAGGTAAATGTTAGATTTATCAAAGGTCACATGGATGGTTTCCTCAACACATAATGATCTTTTGTTATAAACTTTATAGGCCTTTTTATTTGATGAATAACCAAAAAATATACCTTCATCCGATTTTCTATCAAATTTTCCCAGGTTATCAAGAGTGTTCAAGATAAAGCATTTACAACCAAATACCCTAAAATAAAAAATTGAAGAAGTTCTAGCAAATAGAAGTTTGAAAGGTTTTTTTCGTAGAAAAGGTCTTAAAAGAACTCTATTCATTACATAGCAAGCAGTTTTTACAGCTTCGACCCAAAAATATTTTGGTAAAGAGTTTTCACAAAGCATTAATCTAGCCATCACTTGTAAAGTTCTATTCTTCCTTTCAACAACACCATTTTGTTGGGGTGTTTTGGCAACTGAAAATTGTGTGTAATACCATTTTCATCACAAAATTTTGTAAAATCTTGATTACAAAATTCTCTTCCATTGTCACTCCTAATAGAAATCAATTTGCACTCAAGGGAGATTTGGACCTTTTTGAAAAGTTTTACAACTTCATGAAAAACTTCATCCTTTTGAGCAAGAAAGATCACCCATTTAAATCTTGAGAAATCATCAACAATCATATATGCTCACGTGACCTAATCTCCAATGCCATAGATATCCATCATTATCATGAATAGCAAGACATTTAATATCATTTGCAACAAGTTCATCAAGATATAGTACATATACATTTCCAATTCTATTTGCAACGAAAATAGTTTTGCCACTCACACTATCAAGAATAGTACAAGTGTCACATTTAAATTTAACTTTGCAACCATTATCACATAATTGGCTAATACTAAGTAAATTATACTTCAAACCATCAATAAGTAATACTTGCTTGATGATAGGGAAAGAACCTTTACCAATATTACCAATTCCAAGTATTTTCCCTTCTTCTTATCACAAAATGTGACAAAATCTTCACTTGTTGCTTGAAGTTCACTAATAAGTGAGGCATTTCCTATCATCTGTCCTAAGTAGCCACTATCAAGAAACCACTTAGTGGTGCTTGATCTTGGAGAAAAACGAACCTGCACCAAATTTGAGAAAGTGACTTTTGGTACCCACATTTTCTTGGGTCCAAGAGGGTTAGTGATGATTCGTTTAACTCCCCAAATGGTTTTAACACCATTTTCTATTTTTATTGTCACATAACATTTCGAGACTTTGTGTCCATGCCTACCACAATACGTGCAACATGTATGAGGCATTGAAATAGAAGTGGCTGCTTTAGCAAAGAAAGTTTTATATTTTGGAACATTGTTTTCATGAATGTAGCCAAGACCATTTTTCATACAAGAAGATCCTTGAGATCCAAGTAGCTTGTTAAGATTGTCTTTTCAATTTGTAAATTTTTCAATGCATAATGTAAGGTCATCAACTTTCTTTCTCAACATTTCATGATCACTAAGCCTTGTTTATAGAGAAAAGATTTTTGTGCAAAGATCTTTATTTTCAAGAGATATGTTTTGTAAAGCTACATTTAAAATTTCCTTTTCAATGTTTAAGCAATTAATATATTCAAGAAGTTTTCCATTTTCACAACATAATTTTGAATTCTCATTCAATTACTCATTAATTTTGGTTTTCATTTCCTTATTCCTTTTTGAGGCATTTTTTAATTCTCCATACATCTCAACAAGTAATTCACTAGGATCAATATCATCATCACAATACGTGGAAATTGAAGGAGTAGATTGTACATCATCATCTATTGCCATAAAGCATATGTTGGCTCTTCCTTCACTTTCATCTTCACTTTCTTGTTGGTCCCAAGTGCCAGCAAGTCCCTTTCCCTTCTTGAGAAATTTCTTTTTGAGTTTGATGTCTCTTTCCTTTTTCAAAACTTTGGGACAATCGGCAACAAGATGTTCGGTGCTCTTCAATTCAAAGCATTGAGGTTTGAATGATGATGACTGTCCATTTTTCTTGAGTGGCCTTTTTCCTTTCTTGAGAAATTTCTTTTTATAGAATCTTTTGAATTTTCTTACTGCCACAGCCATCTCCTCATCTTCACTATTTCCATCTTCATCACTTGATGATTTCTCTTGTTCACTAAGATGATTGAAGATTTTAAGTATGACTCCCTGTCTTCTCTTCTCTTCATCTTCAATATCATTAAATCTCTTGAACTTCATTTCATGTGTAAGTAGTGATCCGATGAGCTCTTCAAGTTGAAGAATTTTTGAGTCCTTTGATTCCTCAATGGCAAGAGTCTTCGGTTGCCAAGACTTTGGTAGAGCATCCAATATTTTTCTATTTTGTTCTCCAATTGTGTAATTCTTCCCATAAGCTTTTAGACCATTGGAGATGTTAGTAAATCTTGTTAACATATCACTAATATTCTCACCGACAATTGTTGCAGATGAGGATAAAGAAAAATATTCTTACATTGTCTGTTAAAGGTCAGCACTGAAATTACTATATGCAAGTTGAACGATTGATGGCTTAATTATTCTTGGACCTCTGAAGGAAGAAATAAATCATTAGAATAACATGTCTAAATTTGTCCAATGACTTCATAGCTCTTCATGAATTGTCTAAATGTCATACTGTTTAGAAATCATGGGAGATTACTTAGCAAGAAAAAAAAAAGAAATCATTGGAGTATCCATTAAGATGAAGAAAATATTTTTATTTTCATTCATTTGTTACACAATTTCTGAATTTCTTCTTTTTCTTTTCCCTCTTTGCACCACGTTTTTTTTAAAATTGTTGATACAGAGATTTTGTTCCAAATTCTCAGCAAATTCATGATCGGAGAATCGGGAATGATAAAGATAGCAACCAGCTTGTATATTGAAACTTTGATTGGGAAAAACTTCATCATCTTATTATTAAAACAAAGCAACAGTTACATATGCATCCCTTATTTATGCTAATAACAATCAATGATACACAAAATAAAATGCCTTTTTCTGTGGAATCTTCAATGCTTCTTTACACTCGTGGCGGAATGCTTTGCTCATCTCTAAAGAAATTATTTGGATCCACCTGAGTCTTCACATGCACAATCTATCGAAGTTGTTCTTGAAGTATTTGGAACCCCAAACTCTTGCTTGTCTATAACTGGTGTTGCCTACGACATTGTTCACTCCCAAATCAAGATCTTTGTAGTTAAAGAATGCAGCTCTTGGAGACTTGGAAACGTACTTAGCCATGTAGCTGTAGAGTCTCCTAATCCAGTTTATATGTCTTGTGGATTCTGCATTTTCTTCCCCACTCCAACCCACATAATAGATAATCCCGAAAATGTTTCCAGCCCTGTGGGGGAAAGGAATAGCTGATTCCGATATTTCGTTCATCCTTCCTCCATATGGAACGACTAGAGCTCTACCCACATCTTCTTCTAAAAGGATTTTCCAGATTCCCTCGAGACCGGTTTCTGAGATCGGTTGCCGCACGTAATCCGATTTTCCTTTGAAGTATGGGTGTACTGGTTGAGTTCTGTTAAGCAAAACATCCGGTTCGTCGACTGGGAGAAGGGCAAAGTAGAGTATAGATTGAATCCAACTCATTTCTTGACAATCTTCTTTCCTCAATCCCAGCTCAGGGAAGCTTTGATGCATCAGTTTGAGAAGATCATCAACATCCCCAAGGAATAAGGACGGGAAAGAAACTTCAATGGTTTTCTCTTGACTTTCAGGAGAAATAACACTGCTGATGGAGATAGTTATTTCTAGATTTGGATCAATCTTGTCTGCAATGTACTGCCATTTATGCACTAACTGAGTAGCATTTTGTTCCAGTGTCCTGCTTACATTGAAGACAGTAACATCTTTCGGAACAGTAAGGAGGTTTACTGTCCATTCAGTAATGATTCCGAAAGCCTCTCCGCTGCCTCCTCGGATAGCCCAAAAGAGATCCGCGCCCATAGAGTTTCTGTCCAGAATTTGGCCATTAACATCGATGATTTTGGCATCCACAATATGATCAGCAGCGATGCCGAATCTTCGAGTCATAATGCTATATCCTCCTCCACTGAAGTGTCCTCCAACACCCACAGTGGAGCAAGCACCGGCAGCAAAAGCCAGAGTCCTACTTTCTTCAGCAATCTTATGGTAAAGTTCGCCCAGGGTTGCACCAGCTTGGATTGTTGCTTTGTGGTTTTCTTTGTCGATAGATATCGACTTGAGGTTTCGGAGATCTACCATGACGAAAGCGACTTCAGAGAAGAAGGAAAGACCCTCAAAGTCATGTCCACCACTTCGCACGTGAATTTGAATCCTAAGTTTCTTCGCACAATAAATTGCCGCCTGAATTTGGGATTCATGCGATGGGGTGAGGATAATTATCGGAATGAATGGGGAGCTTGATAATGGTCGAAGGTTGTATGCTGAGGATTGCAAGATGGACTTGTACGAGGAATTTTTCGGGGTGAAAACAACTTGGGATATCGAATTTGAGTTTTGGGATTCTAAGCATTTGAGGAAATCATCATGACGAGCAGATTCAGTTGGATTGAAGAGAAGAAGAATTGAAAGAAATGAAAACAAAGGAACAAGCAATGAACTCTGTGAAGTCTCCATATCTTATTGGTTTTAGTTGTGAACTAGGAAGCTACTTGACTAATGCTAATTATAGATTTTCACAGAGGAAGTTTTCTAGATTAACCTATCTTGAAGATTAGCCTTTTGAAGACATTGTGGCAAATATGGCAACTATGAAATGACAATTTATTTACAAGAAATTGACTCACCTTGCATAGAGAAAGGGGAAAAAAAAGAGTATATGTGTTTTTATGTGTAAGACATAACTTTTTTAACGGTTTTAGTCTCTAAATATTTTTCTTCCTCCTCTTCATTGTTACCCCATGAAAAAATCGATCTGATTCGTCTTCCTCATCCTCATCTCAATCTTCTCCCCACAAATATAATATTAGCATATAGTTATAATTTTTTTTTCTGAAAACATAAAACTAAAAAAATAAAAACACTAAAAAAATAGAATAATATCAGGATAGGTAATAACTTAAAAGTGATTGGGAGGAAAATGCAGGAAAGGATCTTGAGCTTTGAAAAATATGCCCACCAGAAACGCACTTCTTGTGCAATGAAAAGGTTGGCAAAGTAATCCTAGCTTGAACAGTTGTGAAGGGCGCTGCCAATGTTATAAATGGTCGCAGGTTTGACTTCTACTTTGGAATTCATATAAAATATTTGTGAGCACTATTTAAGAGTTTGGGGCCAAAAATTTCCTTCGAAGTGCTTTACCGCTGCAGGACCAGGCATAGTGAAACTGAAAAAAAAAAGAAAAGGTTGGTAAAGTAAAGGATCTTCCGTTTGGAAAAACAAATCCGCCAGAAACGTGCTTCTGGTGCAATGAGAAGGTTGGCTAAGTTATTACGTGTCGTTTAGATAATAAATTAATGATTTAATATATACCTCATAGATTCAACCACTCTGCTGACCCCATTTTTATCGGTATGTGCGGCACGCATTTTACAGCTTTTATATATGAATATTTTGATCCAATAGCTATAAGAAAGTAAAGTTATTTTTGTGTCGAAAATAATTTTTTAAATCTTGACTAAAATTGTCTTGTCAAAAATGCAATAATTTAGTGCTTGTTTTTTTGCTTTACCAACTCCCTCATCTCTCTTCTTTTCCATTCTTCTATTATTCCACCAGGCAGAATTACTTTTTAACTCTATTTTATAAAACTTTAAGAAATTTTTTATTTAAAATAGCGAGATTAACTTATCTTATATAAATAATTATTTATGTGAATAATTATTAGTGTATTCCTTATTGCATAAATTAAAAGGTTAATATTTTTTTCTTATTCACTCTATCATCAATTATTATTCACAACCCACACATTTCCTCCACTGTCTCTGCATTTCCTCTCCAATTCTCTAAACACCAAGACTTCTGTTTTCCCTATTTTCACACGCAAACATTAGATTCTCAGAGATGGAGTCAATGAAGATGTTCTTTGTTGAATTGGTAATCATGATGTTGGCAGTCTCCGTCATAAAATCTGTCGTAGTAGCCGATGCTCTGGCTCCTAGCCTCCCCTCCGATGCCACTGTATTCATCCCCACCTTCTTTGCTTCTCTTGCTGCCCTTGCTTTTGGTTTCCTCTTCTGAACTCCTGCGGTCTTCACCCATTTTTTACATGAAAGGGAATTGGATCGAATTTAAAATATTTTATTTATAAATAGCAGTTATCAGTGTGTGCTAGAATGTGTCCAGACTATCTTCGATAGAGATTGCCTCTGACATGCTATCATGACTGATCGTGAGTCCGGGCTAATACAAGTCCTGATCAACGACTTTTCTAATTTTGAACATACGTTGTGTTGGTGGCATATTATCAAAAATGTTGAGCATCGATACCATAAGATGTGCGGTGATAAGGTCAGTGCAAAAAAGTTTTCAAATGGCACATATAGAAAGTTGGTTGATTCCCTTACAGAAGAGGAGTATTATGTTAATTATTCAGGCATGAAATCACCTTGGTCGAGACATTGTTGGATTTACATTATGAGCAGTTTGTTAGAGTTTGAACAGGGTGAATATTACGCTTTGGAACATAAGCAACAAATCATCCCAAAAGCTCTCATTCAGCTATGAAGTCCTATCTCCAGATGGCTTTCGGTGCATTCGACACTGTTTGGTTAAAGGTTGATTCTATGATCGAGACTCAAATCGCAAATATTAGGGGTTCATTGAATAATGTCGATTTTTGAAAAGTACAGTATCTGTTTGCATCCCATCTTGGGTTTATACTACAGAGTAATGCATAAGGCGTTGCGACTCATTTTAAATTAGTGGGATCATGTGAACAAAATATGCCTCGTATCACGCTATGCAAATGTTGGTTGCTCTGTAATTATGGACTTTCTTGTTCCTGCGAGATACTGAACCATATGAGCAACGAACAACGCTTTGTGGTTGATCATTTGCATCTATTTCGGAGTGCTCTTAACTTCTCGAGGCCTACGTTAGAGAATTTCAATCATTCTTCACCATACCCTTGTAATGATCAACGGGCAATTCAAGACTTTGTAAAGTTATTGATGAGGAGGGGTTAGCAGCAATGTTGATATTTTGCGATGCAGATAAGTCAGATATTGTTTCCTGAATACAGTGGGCTTTAGGAACCAATCACCCATGTGATAAAGGGCTAATTGAAGAGGGACTGGACCAAAAAGAATAAGGCTTATTAGCAGTACATACAGATTGCTCACAACACATTCAAGCACTCATCTAGTAGTAACAGTTCATGTAGCCGAGCTAACTATTCAACAAACGAGTCTAGAAAGCACAACAATTCAAGAGAATTGACCTCGAGGTCGAGCGGTCATGGTTTTAGTGCATCTAGGAGTGCTTCTGACTATGGAGATACGAGAATCATCATCCATCCTTAGGGAAACTAGTTTTCCCCTTTATTGTAGCATTTACATCTAATTGAGTTGACATTAGCGCGGACGAAAATTGCGGATTCCTGGCGATCATTCATTTGCGACACGGGGGTGAATACGCGTGGTTCCAAGTCCAATAAGAACTATAACAAGAGGTTCACATTCTTTCTGAGTTGTACAAGGGTATCAAGCGGGGCCCCACAGGTATCATGACACTGTTACACTAACTAGAGTACTAGGATGTCCAGAGAAACATCCCTGTTAACTGGTGGCTCACAATGCCCGACAGGGGTTGGATGGTCACGACACATACAACACAACATTCGTTTATTTATTCCGATCACAGTCCGAGATGTATCTCTCTCTATTCAAAATTTGATTATGCAGATGAAATTATGGTGATTGGCCTGCTACAGGACTTTGACTATTTTGTTGGATACGTAATGTAGAATTATTTAATACATTTAATATTTTTAAATAAGTATTGTTAACAATTTTTTTGGCGGCCGTGCAATTTTGGATAGAGGATGTGTTTCTAATGCCAGACATGCATCTCTCATGAAATCATTACAGATAACTTTTCTTGTTTAGAAGTCACAATTGCATGTTGGTGTACGCTTGCGAGAACATGAATTAATATATTGCTGATTCATGAATAAAGCAATTACTACAATTTTAACTTATCATTTACATTACAATAAAATATACAACTTATATAAGTTATTTCGTTGATAACGTTTAAAAAATAAAATTATATTTTAAAAAAATTATAAAATTTCAAAAATTGGGTGAGTTTCACCATGATATGGTGGAACTTGATATCCACGATGTGGCGGAACTCCACATCAAGTTCCAACACATCATGGGGGAACTCACCCAATTTTCAAAAAAAAAAATTAAAAATAGGGTCTTAATGTTGATTATTTTGAGAGTTTTTAACTTAAAAATTGGAAGAATCTTTTGTAGAATCGCTTTTTGTTTATGATGTTTTGGCAGATTTGATACTTTATTCGTTAAATTTATAGTTTAGGGGGAGAGAGAGGAGAGAAAGGAACCTTAAAAAAATATTTTTTTATTGTATATAATAAAAAAATTATATATAGTTGTGCTTTGAAAGAAAAGCAAAAGAGAATAAAGCAAAGGAGCCCATAAATACAATATCAACCAGGCACACAACGCCTAGACGGAATGAAAATTTGACTGTTCCTTTTGTGGCCATGAGAATTCTTGTAAACTCACATTATCCCATTTTAAATAAAAAAGTAAATATTTATTTTGGGATATGAGAAGTATTTTACACTTTCAATAGTATTATAACACCTTTTATTAATAGTTCTAACTTAATAGTTTTTAGGTCCAGAGAGAGAAAAAACTTAAGTTGTCCAACTTGATAAAGCTCTCTCATGAATTCTCCTGGCAAAATTTTAACCCATTTACCACTTGACTTTTTATCTCAAATTTCTCTTTGATATAGCGGAACTTCTCTTGGTAGCGTAAGTTTGAATAGGACTGATTCTCTCCACCCTTTGAGATCGTCGTCCAAAATTATCAAAATAATCTCATAGACAACTCCTGGTAGAAGCTTTACCATCTCAAATTATCCTGTTATCTTTGGAGACCGAAGATACCACAGTTCCGCCGCATCGAAAAACCTATTACTATTTGTGTTTATTATTTTATTCAAACAACTCAAACTTGAATACAATTTGATTTTTTCAAACGGCTCACAAGAATTAAACTAATCTAAGACTAACTAACTTTAAATTTTACAAATAAATAAGCACACGAGCTCGAACAAAATTTCAAATTCGAACTATTAATAGAATGAATTCGAATAGTATTTGAGTATTATACAAACTGAATTAAAAAACTAAATGCTTAATTTATTCGCAGTTGAATAAAGTCCTACATTCAACTATTGAATGTGCAAGTTGATTGTTAAATGTTACTAAATTATTTATCGTTCAAATTATTATTTATTTAAACTTTTCTAAAGGTGATTTATATTTTTTTCAAGAAATATTCTCATTTGAAAAATCTTAATGTGTAATTTAATTTTTTTTCATTTTCATTGTAAAATATCACAAGCCAAACAAGAGAGCAATAGAAGCCTTTTTTTTAAAAAAAAAGCAACGGAAGCGTTAATTTTTTATTTCTTGGGCCATTAAGCCCAAGCCAAGCCCAAAGTACGAAATAATTTCTAACAATCTGAGTAAGAGGTGGGCCTCCTTCAAGTCCAAGTTAGAAACCAACTCCAGCTGTCGAGCAGGTGAGCTTGGAGACCAGCTCGAATTAGCCTTTTTCTTTAAATTATCACTGGATTATCACTCAAATTGGAAGTCGAGTCCAATCCATTTTAATTCAAGCCTAAATGTTAGGCTAAGACGTGACTCATTTTGAATCCGGCCAGAATTCTTTTTAGTAGCTTTTCTGAAGATCCAACCACCAGTTCATCTGTTTAGTAGGTGATAGTTGCCAAGCTTTTGCCCTCGCCTCCTTATGCTATTTTTAGAGAAATTAGTTATTTGTCCTTAAATTATATTTACTTTTCTCTTTATAACCAACAATTTTTATTTTATCTCCTTATATACATAATTTTTTTTAAAATAACTATATCTGTCAAATTATGAATGTCATAATTTGACATATTTTTTTACATAAATTAAGTAAAAAGAGTCATGCTACAAGTATGTGCTATATTTTTTATGGACAATTTTGTCCATTCATGGGCTAGGAGGAGGAGGAAATGAGAAAGATAACTTGAAAGTTAATAAAATGCTATTTTATTTCTGTAATTTTATTTTTACATGAAATAATTTGTTCGATTGATTTTCTACTTATATAATTTGGATAATATTAAAGAATGAAAAGAAATCCATAAATAAATAAAATTTTCATTAAAAATGATTGCTTGTGCTTGCAACGTAAACTTTTTTTTGTCGAAATCTATAATTACATTCAAAATTTGATAAAAAATAGTTGTTTAAAAAAAGTCATATATATATATATATATATATATAATAAAAGTTTCTATTAAAAAGAAAAAACTTAAAATAATTTAAGAGTAAGTATAACTAATTTTTCTTATTTTTATTACTTTCATATTAATATTTATTTGCTATCTCAGTCATTCGTTTTACGCACAACAACATAAACACTGGAACCCTAAAGAAAGAGTATAAGGATATGAAGGCAAATTTGCATTGAAACTCTTTGTTTTGGATTTTCCTAAATTCAAAAAAAGATAAATTTATATTAAAAAAATGTTTTAGGAGATGTAGTAGCCGGGTAATTGAAATGTGGTAGTGAAATGATGTTGTCAGCTAAAGTGCCATATTATTATCGGTTCAGCTAAGATGATGAACGTAATTTTGGTACGCACGTGTGGGCTGCATTATTGGCCCTTGGATGGGCTTTTTTTTTTAATCCAATGGTTGGGACTGCTCAGGGGCATAATTGAGATAAAAAAATTTCAATTCCCACTCAAAGTTCAAATCAGTTCAGAATGTGAATTTAAATTTATGTTTATATATCAAAATATGACTTTCTTTCTCTCTCTTTCTCTTCTTTCACTCTCCTCTCTGTTTCTCTCTACAATTGCTCCAAAATGCTATAGAAATGTAAGACAAATGGTTTTGCTGCTGATAGACAGCAACGAAATCGAAATCAAAGTCGAAGAATTGCTTCGAAACTTGATGAAGATTTGGAGTCAATATAAAATCTCAAATTCGAAGGTAAAAAATATAGATATATCTTTAACATTTATTGCAGAATACTAGTTTTTATATTTTTAAAGTAAGATATGCTTGTGGCTTTTATTTGGTTTTGAAATTTCTTTGTTTTGGTAAATTTGATTTTTTATCCTTTTGATTGAGTAATGATCTTTTTGTAACTGGTGTTTGCAGGTTTAAAAAGGAATTGTTGATCCTGATAAATGAAGAGATTTTAAAGATGAACGTTATTCTTTCTCTTGGTTGGATTGCAGTGGTTGTATGTATGGGTTATGTGCTTAAGTTAATTTCAAAATTGCATGAAACAAGTATTCAGATTCAATGAGTGAATAATTATTCATTTAGTAGTGAATAATTATTTGAGATAGTGCAAATTTTAGGAATCGATGTGGGTTCCTTTGTGTTGATTCTTATAGCTTGAAGAACGATTTTGATGGTGGAATAGAAATTTCGGTGGTGAAATTTTTTTTTGTTATTTTAAAATACTAGTATATATTTTGACTTATCGTGTAATAATTCCAACTGTTTTGAGTAGTGATTTTTATTGTTTTGAAGGTTAATTATGCAAAAGAGAAAAATTGTATTGTGAATAATTATTCAGATATCTAAGAATAATTAGTCACTACTATGACAATTCAGAATTGATACAAATACTAATATTTTGTTGTATAATATTAACTTTGTAATCTTTTTGTAGTACACGTTGAATACTTATTCACAAATTATGTAGTGCATAATTATTCAAACTTCTAAGAATAATTACTTAAGACTGCAAATAAAATTAATCTAAATATTAATAGTTTGATGCAAACTCTTAACATTTTGACATATAATAATAACCTCGTGATTTTTTTGAACTTCATGCAGAATATTGATTCACAAACGTTTGAATAATAACTTTATAATTTTTTCAAATACTTAAATAATTTAAGAGAGAAAAATTGTGTAGTGAATAATTAGTTGAACCTCTATGACATTTCATAGTTGATATAAATATTAACATTTTTTATATAATAATAACCTTGTGATTTTTCAAACTCCATTTTACATACTTATTCACAAACGTTTCGATATTTATTTATTCAATAGAAAATACGTTTGTTGTGAATTTTTGCATTGAACAAACTCGAACATGTTCCGTGTGATAGAAAAGATACTTTTTGTAAATTTGCAACGCAATCTTGAATAATTATTCACTCAATATTAAATAATTATTCATAAAAGTTTGAATAATTATTCACTACACAGTTTGAAATTTATTACTCCCAAATGCACTAAAAAAATATTCGATCATATATATGCATATTCGATCATAGAAGTTCGAATAATTATTTACTACAAAATTTTCTTTGTTGAATTATTTAAGTATTTGAAAAATTATAAAGTTATTATTCAAAAGTTTGCGAATCAATATTCGGCATGAAGTTCAAAAAAATCACGAGGTTATTATTCTATGTCAAAATGTTAAGAGTTTGCATCAAACTATTAATATTTAGATCAATTTTACTTGCAGTCTTAAGTAATTATTCTTAGAAGTTTGAATAATTATGCACCACATAATTTGTGAATAAGTATTCAACGTCTAGTACAAAAAGATTACAAAGTTAATATTATACAATAAAACATTAGTATTTGTATCAATTTTGAACTGTCATAGTGGTGAATAATTATTCTTAGATATCTGAATAATTATTCACAATACAATTTTTTTATTTTGTATAATTAACCTTCAAAACAATAAAAATCACTACTCAAAACAGTTAGAATCATTACACGATAAATCAAAATAGATATTAGTATTTTAAAATAACAAAAAAGTTCCACCACCGAAATTTCTATTCCACCATCAAAATCGTTCATCAAGCTATAAGAGTCAACACAAAGGAACCTACATCAATTCCTTAAATTTGCACTGTCTCAAATAATTATTCATTACTAAATGAATAATTATTCACTGCTTGAATCTGAATACTTGTTTCATGCACTTTTGAAATAAACTCAAGCACATAACCCATACATACAACCACTGCAATCCAACCAAGAGAAAGAATAACGTTCTTCTTTAAAATCTCTTCATTTATCAGGATCAACAATTCCTTTTCAAACCTACAAACACAGTTACAAAAAGATCATTACTCAATCAAAAGGATAAAAAATCAAATTTACCAAAACAAAGAAATGTCAAAACCAAATAAAAACTGCAAGCATATCTTATTTTAAAAATATAAAAACTAGTATTCTGCAATAAATGTGAAAGATATATCTGTATTTTTTACTTTCAAATTTGAGATTTTATATTGACTCCAAACCTTCATCAAGTTTCGGAACCATTCTTCGACTTTGATTTTGATTTCGTTGCTGTCTATCTGCAGCAAACCCATTTGTCTTACATTTCTATAGCATTTTGGAGCAATTGTAGAGAGAAACCGAGAGGAGAGCGAAAGAAGAGAAAGAGGGAGAAAGAAAATCAGAAGATTTGGTAGAGAAGGGAGATAGAAAGTGAAAATTTGATAAATAAACTTAAATTCAAATTCACATTCTGAACTAATTTGAGCTTTGAGAGGGAATTGAAATTTTTTTATCTCAATTATGCCCCTGAGCACTCCCAACCATTGAATTAAAAAAAAAAAGCCCATCCAAGGGTCAAGAGTGTAGCCCGCACGTGCGTACCAAAAGTACGTTCTACACCTTAACTTCAATGAAGACGAGTTAGTTCCAGTTAGGCCTGTCAATTGGGCTCTACGAGCCGAGCCGACCTAAGCTCGGGCTCAGCCCGAGTAACATCATATTGAGCCCGAGCTCGGGCTCAGCCCGAACGGGCTCACAAATGTTGAGCCCGAGCTCGGCTCTTATGAGCTCGGGCCGAGCTCGGGCTGAGCCCGAAATATGCATATTCATTTTTCATTGTTCTCACAAATTATCCTCTCACTACAAATTATGATTGCCTTCACAAATTAATGTCTTAATACTTGTCTAACAATGACTTTCAACTAATTTGCATATATTATTAAACAATATCTCTAGAAACTAAGCAAACGTCTATATGAAAATCAACAAAAACAAACTACCATAGCAAAATAAAGTATTGTAGCAATATCTCAACCACATTAAATTCCAACAAAGACAAATCAACAAAAGTGGAGCACCAAACTACCAGAGTCTGAGAATTTATTGATCAAGAACCCTTCAAATAGATATTTAAACAGAGATATATAATGCATTAAAATCTAATAATCTGGTATGTCGTGCTTCAATATGAAGTAACCGAAAAAGAGGAAGAATGATCCTATAACTCCAGAAATCAGTGAATTTCCAACGATGAAACTAGGCACCAAAGCACTAAAACACACCACCACTTGTGTTTCTTTGTATACTGAGAATCAATCAAATTTACGACGATACACCACTGAGTTTGTTGTATAGTAATCAGTTTAATATTTTGAATGCATATTAAGTTATTAATACACAAAAAACAATCTTCTAATGTGCCCTAATAATAAATATTAATTTTTTAAAAAGATATTGGGCTAATACTAAAGTTTACTAATCACTTTACTAATCACCTTATAAGTTATATAATATAAGTATTAACCATTAAGTAATTGATAATTTTTTCTCTTTCTTTCTAAATTTATGTTGAGAAGTGAAAAAAATTATATTTTGTGAAATTAGTTAAATATATTAATTACGAAAGTGAATATGTAGAATATATTATTTTATAAAACTAAATATTTACTTTAGAATATTCTAAATTACAAGTGCAAAAATCAATTGGAAGACTATGCTAAGATCTTATCTTCTTCTTCCATATGATTTATATTTTTCGTGTTAGTAAAGGTAATAATATTCATACCTACGCATTTACTGTGTTAATACTTAATATCCTTAGAATTATGATAAGCTCAATAAGTAGTTACAATCTCATAAATAGACTCTATGATTGAATAGCATGCATATTGTTGCCAATCTGCTAAGAATTAAAACTATTAAACCACATTGCTTTTCTAAAATATAATTTTAAAGTGTTGGAAGTGAAAACTTTACCTACTAAATTTTTTTGAAAGTGAAATATAAACAAATTTATTTATATCAAAACACATAAAATTTTAATCTATATAGTTATGATGACATTAATATAGTATTATACACAAAAAATTTCTATTATATCAAGAAATTATAACATATAATTATAAATTATTATTAGATATATGATCGAGCCGAGCTTATAATGGGCCGAGCTTAGCCAAGCCCGAGCTCGGCCCGATTCACAAACGGGCCGAAAATTCAGGCTCTAGCCCGGCTCAGCCCTAGCCCGAAAAAAGCTCAGCCCTCAAAAAACGGGCCGAGCCGGGCCGAGCTCGGGCTAGCCCGGCCCAATTGACAGTCCTAGTTCCAGTGTTGCAAGTAATTTTTGCAATATATACTGGACTCATTTATGACCGTCTGATCTTGATCTAACGGCTGTAATAATTGTTCTGAACAATTGTTCAGGTTATCTAAACAATTATTTTCTGAACAATTGTTCAAGTCTTGAATTTCAGCCGTTGGATCACTATCGGACTGTCATCAATGAGTCCAACACATACTGCAAAAAAGACGTACAACGCTAGAATCGGACCGCAATGAAGAAAGTAATCTTTGAAGGGCATAATGGAGAAATTTTTGAATAATGAGTATCAAATTAATTGCGTAATTGGTAAAATAATTCTCGTTAAATTAAATAATGAGGCTGAAAATCTTATGCTTGATCATCCAACTGACTGAATACTTATCCATTTTTCTATCTCTTTTTATAGTGTAATTTGGTTTGGCATGACTTTGATTTTCAATTTCTTGGCCATTTAGCGCAATGCAAGCCTCAATTTTTGATTTCTTGGGCCATTAAGCCCAAAGCAAGGAAACAGTTTCTAACGAATGTAACCCACAGATGAGTCCACTTCAAGTCCAAGTAAGAAACCAACTCGAGCATGTGAACCTGCAGACCAGCTCGAATTTGCATTTTTCTTTCCAAGATGAACCAGAAGTCGCATTTCTCCAAAAAAAAAAAAAAATCCTAATCAAGTATAAATTACGCTAGAAAATTTGAACTTTATAATAAAGGTAATGCTATGTGATTATAGATTATAAACGGTACTTATGTGAATGTATTTTTATGAAAATGAACAAGATTTAATGAATTTATTCTTCAAATCAAACTCACATATGCAACACATGTAAATTTGAGCGCAATTTCACCGTAAAACTGACGACAAGGACTAAAATTATAAAAATTAAAGTCAAGTGACATTTTTAAGATAAATAAAATAGTTACGAGGCTCTTTATACAAATGACTCAAAAAATTATATATATTTTCTTACGAAGTTAATAGATTTCTGATTTCTTATTACAAATTAAATACTTCATTATTAGATTATTATTTAGAATACAAATATTATTGGTACTTAAGTCTTGTTGTGTGTTTTCTATGCCCTTATACTAAATTTTATTATAATTTCGAACAATTTGCACACAAACACTAGGCAAGTGCACTTATCGTTATAATCAGTACAATGACATGTAAATTTAAATGTCGTATCCACAGGGATGGTTAAATATCATTACTCACTTTCCACTCAATTGTTTAGCCTATGAAATTTGCATGTGAGATAATAGAAATAATTACTAAGAATAAAAATCTAACTTAACCAATAAAATCCAGTTTAGCAAAAACTTAAATTGCAAGATAAATTTTCAATTAAGAAAGTAATACTTGAATGGAAAATCCCCTCAGAATTACCTATGTGATAGAAAAGTCCCTTGGTTGATGAATTGCCTTCTTTTGTTTGATGAAACTCCTCAATTAAAACTCACTCTATCTCTAGATGAAAGTCCTCTACTCTTAGATTAATTAGTTGAAATCTCTTTTTAACCAATTCAACCCAAGAATGCATTAAGATTTGTGAATTTCCAATTAGATTTCTCTAATTATCAAGAAAGTATTGAGATTCCTATCTCTAGTCACCTAAACCACTCTTATTGTTTCTGTCATGGCCTATATCACCCTTCCTTTCTCAATTCCAAGTGAAAAATTCATATTATGAATCAATTGTCAACCAATTCAATTCAAACAATCAAATCCACAAACAATCCATAAGAAATTGGAATTCAATCAACCAAGAGAACCAATCATTCATATAGATAATAACTAGGGTTCATAACCATCCAAGTATTCAAGAATTTAGCTCATCAACATATTACAATTCAAAAAATATAAAGAAACAAAGAAAGATGAAGAATTGCTCATTTTCATGGTTCAAATCTTCTCTTCTTCAAGGTTTGAAGTTCTCCAACTTGGTGGTGAAAAGCTGTGTTCTTGAGCTTGAATCTTCAAGATTGATTGCTCCTTCTTCAAGAATTTGATCTTCTCTCTTGATTTCTCTTGCAAAGATTGATGAATTGGAAAAGGAATTTGATCTCATTCTTCAAGAATTTGAACTTCTCTCTTGATTTCTCTTGCAAGGATTGATGAATTGGAAGAGGAATTTGTAAGTTTTTTCTCTGTTTTTGCAGCCTCCTTCCAACCCTAGTTGTCTGCCTCTTCTTCCCTTAAAGGGTATTTATATCCAGCCCAAAAGAGAGGGAAAATAGTAGAAAAACTGGTTCTACTCGACCCAAATGGTGCCGCATTGTCTGGACTAAACAGTGCCACTTACATCCAGTTGTGCTGTAGCTACTCTGCAAGTCAACTGTGATAGCTATTTTAAATTCTTGGTGAATTCAAAGCATAAAATCAGTTGATATAGGTCTTGATGTCTTCATAAACGTTGTAGATCAGGATCTTATCTTTCCATATAGATTTTAATCACCTCAATTGGACATTTAGTACTCAAGATATGATCATTCTACCAAAATGTGTCAAAACTGAGACAAAATCCAAGACAGATGATTTTGTAGCATAAGCAGGGTGGCCAAACGAACTTGGCTTGATATAAATTTTATCATTTTGAAAACTTTGGAATGTTCTCTATAATTTTTTAGAAGATCATTTTTGCATTTGAAATCTCTATAGATGTCAAAATCTCAGTTGAAAATTCTTTATCATGCTATTTTGCTTTGCATTTCTCTATTTTCTTCATTGCGTAAAATCTCCTTGTTTGCTTCATTCTATTCCAAATCTTCAATAAACTCACGTAACACAAATAAGAGATAAAAGGAGTGTAAATGGTGATTGAAACACCAAAATTTAACAGAAATTTAAGTTCAAAATGATCATTATATGAAGCACAAATATAGAATATCAAGTCTCATGTCCCGTAACACCAACCCTACTTGCTACCAATTGAAAAGTAAAAAAGATATAAAAAACTCAAGTTCCATTTCATTAATATTACTCCTTTCGTCTCATAATATTATTTGTATTTGTATTTTCACTTGTCATATAATACTTGTTCCATTTCTAGCAGTAATGAAAATCTATAGGTTTTAGTGTGTTCTATAGATTAAAAAAAATTATATGAGTCTTTTTATTTTAAATTATACATATTTTAGAAAAAATCTTAATATATGTAAAATGTACTCCCTCTATTTTAATTTAAGTGTCATTGTAGAAATTTATTTTACAAATAAGTATCGTTGAATAAAAAGTTAACTTTCTTTTCCTTTTTTACCCTCATAATAAAACAATGTATTTGTGTAGTAAATGATGATAGTTTCCTATATAGTAGTTTCTTAAGAGAAGAGAGACTATTGAATTAAAAATAAATTAATCAATTGAATTAGTGTTTGTATATGTATGAAGAATTTTAAAATAACACTTAAATTGAAACAAAGAAAGTGCAAACGAAATTAATAAGTACTCCCTTCGTTTCATAATAAGTACCATTATAGAAGTTTTATTTTGTTACAAAACAAGTGTCATTGGACAAAAATTTGTCTTTCTTTTTCTTATTTACACTCACAAAGGCGTTTATGTAGCACAGATAGTAGTTTCTTGTATTGTAATTATTTATAATGAAAAAGAATATTTAATTAAGAGCAAACTAGTAAATTTTATTATTCTATTAATATGCGTAAAAAGTTTATAATGAAACTTTTTATGAAATGAAGGAAGCAGTGTTGTGTGTTTTCTATGCCCTTATACTCAATTCTATTTCACTCTTTAACAATTTTCACACAAACACAAGGAAAGTACACTTATCGTTATGATTAGTATAATGGCAAGTAAATTTAAATGTTGTATCCACGGGGATGGTCAAATATCATCACTCACTTTCCACTCCATTGTTTAGCCTATGAAATTTTCTTGTGAGATAATAGAAATAATTACTAAGAATAAAAATCTAACTTAATCAATAAAATTTAGTTTAGCTAAAATTTAATTTGCAAGAGAAAATTTCAATTGAGAAAGTAATACTTGAATGGAAAATCCCCCTAGAATTACCTATGTGATAGAAAAGTCCATTGGTTAATGAATTGTCCTTCTTATGTTTGATGAAATTCCTCAATTAGAACTCACTCTATCTCTAGATGAAAAAGTCATCTACTCTTAGATTAATTAGTTGAAATCTCTTTCTAACCAATTCAACCTAAGAATGCATTAAGATTTGTAAAGTGTTGAGATTTCTATCTCTAGTCACCTAAATCACTCTTATTGTTTCTGTCATGGTCTATTTCACCCTTCATTTCTTAATTCCAAGTGAAAAATCCATATTATGAATCAATTATCAACCAAATCAATTCAAGCAATCAAATTCACAAACAATTCATAAGAAATCAGAATTCAATCAACCAAGAAATCAATCATTCACATAGATAATAATTAGGGTTCATAACCATCCAAGCATTCAAGAATTTAGCTCATCAACATATTACAATTCAAAGAACATAAAGCAACAAAGAAAGAGGAAGAATTGCTCATTTTCATGGTTCAAATCTTCTCTTCTTCAAGGCTTGAAGTTCTCCAACTTGGTTGTGAAAAGTTGTGTTCTTGAGCTTGAATCTTCAAGATTGATTGCTCCTTCTTCAAAGATTTGATCTTCTCTCTTCATTTCTCTTGCAAATATTGAAGATTTAGGAGAGGTGTTTGTAGTTTTTCTCTGTGTTTTTTCGCCTCTCTTGGCCTCCTCCAAGAACCCCAGCTGCCCCTTTTCAAAACTCATAACATCATATATATAGTTCTCCCAAAAAATGAGAGAAAATTGCAGAAATCTATCTTTGGACCAAACGGCACCATTTAGGGGGTTCTAAGTGGTGCCGTTTGGCTTCTTGAAGGTGGCACCACTTGGTCCCTTGAAGGGGGCGCCATGTGGTCCCAGTTTTACTACAGTTTTTCTGCTACACGACAATGACAGCTATTTTGACTTCTTGATAAATTCAGGGCATGATATTTTCTAATCTAGGTCTTGATGTCTTCATAAAATGCATGATCTTAGCTTTCCATAGTGCTTTGAATCACCTCAATTGGACATTTAGAACTCAAGATATGATCATTTTACCAAAATGTGTCAAAACTGGGACAAAATCCAAAAAAGGTGAATTTACAACATTAGCAGGGTGGCCAAACAAACTTGGATTGGCATAAATTTTAACATTATGAAAGCTTCAGAATGTATTATATAATTTTCTAGAAGATCACTTTTGCATTTGAAATATCTATGGATGTCAAAATCTCACTTGAAAATTCTCTATCATGTTTTTTTGCTTTGCATTTTTCTGCTTTTTTCATTGTGTAAAATCTCCTTGTTTGCTTCATTTTATTCCAAATCTTCAATAAACTCACCTAAAGCAAAGAAGAGATAAAGAGAGTGTAAATGGTTATTGAAACACCAAAATTCAACAGAAATTTAATCTCAAAATGATCATTATATGAAGCAAAAATATGAGATATCAAACAGTATATATGGAATTGATAGACTATTTCAAGAATAGTTATGGCTAGTTTGGGAGATTATAATAGGAGAGAAAAGAAGAGATAAGAGAAAAGATACTTTATCTTATTTGAGAGTTTAGGAGAGAAAAGAAATAATTTTGTTATCTCTTGTTTGGAAGTGAGGAGAGAAAGAAGAGATGTAATATTTAGTTCAAAATTTATCCTTCTATCTTTAACGACTATCATTTTAGATATAAATATGTTAGGGTTATTTAGTCAATTTCTCCCTCATTTACTTATATTGACCCCTTTGACCAAGTAATCCATCTCTTTCTCTCCATTTGGAGAGAAGATTTTGGAAAGAAGAGGGGTTGTTGGTGCCTAATTTTCTCTTATTTTCTTCCCAACTAAAACTACCAAATAGAAGAAATTAATTTCTTTTCCTCCCAAATCTTTTCTTTTCTCTACACTTCTTCCATCCAAACTACCCCTTAGAGCCTGAAGTCTCTTACTACTAAAGACATAAAGTTCCCAACATCTTTACGACTCAAATTAAAGGGATTGTTGCAAACATAATGATTTTACTAATGCATAACAATTTTTGATAATTTTAACATTTTATAAATTTAATTTTTTTTTAAAAAAAGAAATGGTGGTTGGGCACACCACTCAAAATGCTTGGGTACCTCCTAGCTGGCGAGTGAGAATTTGGTATCTTTATCCTATTTCAATTAATTATAATAATTCAAAACGAGTTGTATATTTTATTACAATTAACAATAATCTTGTAAATTCTCCATATTATCTCTTACTTTGAAGATTTAAATAGGTGACCAAATTCAATTAGGATTTAAAATTCTTTTCCAATCACAACTAGTTTGTATTGGTGTACTCTTACACTTATATAAGATAGTTTTTCAGTCAATAGGTAGAATAGACAAAAAAGCACAGAGTTTTACAAACAGAAGACAAAGAAAAAAGGCAACTGCGAATTTGGAATAATGTTTTCAACTTCAACTTTGATCTAGGTATGGGCATTCACTATCCGGTTGGAACCGAACCTAATTTTTTAATTCGGTTCGGTTTTTTATTAATTCGGATCGGATCGATTTTTTGGTTTAATAAAAATTTCAATTCGGTTTTTAGTTTTTATTTTAGAACCGAAAAATCAAAATTTAAAAAAATTATATATGAACGCATTTTGGTAACGCATTCTCTAATAAAAATTAATTTTTTAAAATAAAATTACCTCAAGAACGTATTACCGAAATGCGTTATTTTCTCTTTTTTTTCAATTTTGATTTTTAGTCGAACCGAACCGAATTATTTCGATTTTTTTAGCTTGATGAAAAATTCAGTTCGGTTCTATTTTATAAATTTTCAAAAAAATCGAACTGAAAACTTAATTTTCACACTGAAATCAAACCGAATAACCCAATGAACACCCATAGATCTAGGTTTGTTCTCTTGTCTTTTTACTTTTTATTTTTTAAATTACTTCATAGTTAATAGAATTTTCATGTCTTTCTTTTATAACATAAAATATTAATTAAGATAAAAATTATGTCTTTTAATTACTTTCACAAATGAAATTTTAGTACCACAAAAGAGATTGTCGAGCTCTCTTATATCATCCTTTTTCTTTCTATTGTGTCACCCTTAATTGTATTATTTAACCTTAATATCCTTTGATTATTGATTTGATTAATCCAGAAAAAACCAAAGCAGTGATATTAAATTTATAATTAAGTTGCAAACTTCAAAGATTAAAAGAAACTGCATAAGATATTGCAAATATCTTCTAGTTTTAGGCATATATGTAATAGTGTGTTATACATTAATGCATATATAAGGCATGTAATTCAGTTAAATATTAATTTAGACATTCCCTATTTTTTCATTGTTTTAGTACTTTTTATAAGTATTATTGCAATCTTGTTATAATTTTTATAAAAATAAATAAACTCAATTTATAATGTAACAAAGTTGTAAATTCATGGCAAGTTGCTGGTCAGAACACATCCACTCCACTTCCAACGACTGCAACCCAATACTCTCCTATTGCAGTACCACCAGATAGTATGGGTAGTACAAATCCTATGCAATCTGACTCTTCTTTTGGATACGACATTCAACGAGTTAGACAAAGACATTTGTTAGAGCCACAATTCTGGATATCTTCCTCCAAATGCTGCATATTCATATGAGTCCTATTGTAAGACATGGCAAAGGAAAGAGCCTTCTTCAGTTTTCTAGAAGGCGAGGCATGATATCATCTGCTTTGCCTCGGAATGGTGTTGGGGTGGACTTAGCGCAAATCCTTCTTTCAATACTCGTATGTTGAATTATGGCATCCTTTGTGCAATTACTGTTAATATTTTAGAACTATTTTATGATGACCAAGCTAGGATCAAAGCCGAAGATAATGTTTGAGAGGGATAAAATTGTAAGTTTGGATATACATATAAGTAGATGCTTCAAGGACCAACCAAAGAGAGTCCTTAGGATCATTATTTGTTACTTTGATTCGATCGCAATGTTGCATCTACTATTTATCATAATGAGGTATATTAGCTTAACTAGTGTTATTGTTTTCTTCTTAATGTAGTAATTAAACTTTTAATAGTATTATTTATGTCTTTTAACAAGAGTGGGGAGATATTACATGTCATGGGCATTATGATACGCTAACACGATGGCCATTAAGGAGTTTACCTAGTGAAGAGACATAAGATTGAGTAGAACAATCACAACTTAGCTACCTACAAAATTTCTTACTCAGTAAATTTAGACATGTCTATACTGTCAATGTTCGTGGTGCAATGGTACCCAAAGATGAATAATTTTCATATTTCATTTGGAGAGTTGACTATCACACAATATGACGTTTGAATAATCCTACAAATTCATGTTGAGGGATTGCCTTTAGAGGTGATACAAGTGTAGAGTGAGATAGTATAGGATGTTGTTAGCATATTTGGCCTAAGTAAAGAGCAACCTCAGAATTTAAAGTTTTCAGTAATACAACACCAGTGCACTTATATACTTCAAAATGCTATGGATTAGATGTGAGGAGTTTTAGCTAACTTGGATGTACCTTGTTCGTAGATAAGTATAAAAACAAGTTGTCCCCTATAGAATTCTAGATAGCTATTAAGCATATTGTACAAATTAGGTCATTTTCATGGGAATTACCCATCCTTGCACTATTATATCACCAATTGAGGATAGTAACTAGGATTGGGTCTAGGCAAAAGGCTAGATGTCTTGCTATGCTACCAGCATGGATTTATGAGTATTTTCAGATATCTGCACCACATTTGCATCCTAATTGGGAACTCAAACTCTCGAGAGCCATGAGATGGAGCTGTGAGAAGACATTCATAAAATCTCAGAACAAGTTTCTACAGTGTAAGATGCAGTTAGATGCTTTGACACCGGATTGAGTACTGATGGTTAATTAATTATAATAATAATATTTATCATTACTAATTATTTTTGTATAGGTGACATTGATCTATATAATTGTGTCAATATAACATCCATATCGATGGCCTTCTATGAAGGTACTATTAGATAAAGTGATGTGTTTGAACTATACATGCTAGATCACTGCTAAGACAATTTGGGTTTGTCCAGACTATTCTTGTGTACTCTACATTAGTGATTAATTGCTATCGACTAGTCAATAGAAATAAGTACCATGTTATTTACTCATAGTATCCACTTTCACCAGACCAACTAATCACAAAATTTCAACTCGATACCGAGTAGAGATTGCACATCAAACTAGCAAAGAGTATAATTATTGGTACATTTTGAGTACGCACACACTGGCTGAAAATCATGTATACATTTAGACAGGATCCTTCTGTCCTCAAGACTAACCTGCACTAGCTGAGACAATATGTTTACATTATTATGTTTATCGTATTGTATATTATTATATAATTAATTTTTAAACACCAACTAAAATTTGTTAGTAGGTGTTCACACACATTGGTTCTTATTTGAATAGTTATTTTCACGTAATTGTGCAATGTGAGCAATGAAGAGTAATTATTTTTAATGTACACTACAAGAAAAATGAGCGCTAGCAACAAAAATTTGGCTAGGAAATAAATTTATTCACCACAGACATTCTTTGGTGACAAAAGTATTATGTCACTACTGAGATAAAACTTTGGTGACAAAACTAGAATTTACTTGCCAGCAATGACCCTTTGGCTACAAAAATTTTGAGCATCAATGAGAAATTTTAAATTTCTCACTAAATGATATCTTTTAGTGACAAAATTTTCTTTCCCACTAATGGTAACACTTTCGCTACAAAAACTAGAATTATTAGCTAGAAAATTTAAATTTCTCGCCAATGATACAATGAGGTGACAAAATTTGATTTCCTCACTAATAGTGACCCCTTGGCGACACAAGGAATAAGTCATCAGGGAGAAAATTGAACTTTTGGCGACCAAATTTAAATTTTCTTGTCAAAATATGTTGACAAAATTATTTTTCCTAACTAAATAGTACCCCTTAGCAATGAAATCTAAATTTCCTCACTAAAGTATGGCGATAAAACATATATTTTCCAACTAAAAAGATGCATTTTTGTGAGAAAATAATAAATTTTTTGACAAAAGTTACTCATTAGCAATAACAATATTGTTGTTCTAGTGTATTTCACTTTTCTAACTATTTTCTAGTTAAAATTAATTATTTTCCTTAATAATATATACTTTAATAAAATTATTACTTAATTTTTACATATATGTGACATATTATAAGTATATATATAGGCAATTACACACACACACACATATATACATACATACATATATATATATATATATATATATATATATATATATATATATATATATATATATATATATATATATATATGCTTGTAAATATGATATTTTTCTCTTTCAACTAATAAACCTTAATGCCTCAAAAGTTTACAAAATAATTTTTGTACCCCTAAACTTTGATATTTTTCAACTTGATCCAAAATAATTACAACATTTGTTTCTCAATTTTTTAAAAATGCTACGCTGGCCCCCAACTTCTGGACATAATGAAAAATAATTTCAAAATATATTGGTTAAAATAGTAATCTTAGGACTATAGAGACTGTTTGGAATTATTAATTGACCAAAATTGAAATTATCAAAAGTATAGGGGTAAATGAGTTATTGTTATAAAATATTGGGGTTAGGGATTTAATGGTCATTTTAATAGGTGTGTGCTATAGCATATATTATATAAAAAATAGCTTATTTAATGCTATAGCATATATTATATAAAAAATTATAATATATATAGTATGTGGTGTATTATATGTATTACATATTAATATATTTATTTGTATATGCATATAGTATATTTAAATACACAAGATATGAATATCTAAGTGCATGAATGAGCATCGATGCATATATTATATATTTATTTACTAATATAATTTTCAAGTATGAAAAATTATTAAATTCATCTAATTTTTTTTTGATGATGTTTTATTTTATTTACTAAATTTATTACTAAAAATAACATATTCAAACATTTTACTAAAAAATTAAAACGGTTTCTCATGGGGGTCAGACCTCAAAATTTTTATCTTGTAACCCGATTTTGCAGTACTGTCAAAATGAGTTAAGGCTTGTGAGCAAACTCGTTTAATCCGCAATATAGACGGACTTCGATTTAGTTTCCCAAATCCATTTAAATACGACTTTATTTGTCCCACAATTAATATTGATTAACTAAATTTCATGAAATCAATTCATCCATCCTTGTTGTAATATTATTATATTTTAAATATCTTTCTTATATAAATTTATCTATATTAGGAGAATAATATATATATATATATATATATATATATATATATATATATATCTGTGTGTGTGTAATGATCATTTTCTATTTCAAAATATTGGTCAAAAATGCTTTATATCCTAATAATGAATTTACATGCTCATATATGACAAAGAGAGAAAAGAGAGAAAAAAATTAGTACCACAAAAAAAAAAAATACCTTAGCTCGCGGGCCTATTATTAGGATTGTTCGAGCCAGGCTAGTTTGGCCCGATAAAATATGGGCCTAAGCTTTGTTTTGAACTCGAATAATATTTGGGTCGAACTGGGCTTAAACAAGTCGGCTCATTTTTAACCCGACCCGCAGTATATAATACTATATATGCATGCACGTGCGCGCACACACATATATATATATATATATATATATATATATATATATATATTCTATACAATAATAATATTATTATATTTCATTAAAAAATATTATTATAATTTTTATATGTAATAATAGTATAATTAATTAATTTTTTACTTTTACTTTTAATTAACAAACATTTAAGATTCAAATATAAATTAAAAATTTTTTTAAAAGTATAATATCAAATATCCTAAAAATATAAACAAATTTTTGTAGAGTGAAAATAAAAATATAAAATAAGTTAACGCAAATTTTTTTTAAAAATCAGGCAAGGGCTCTCCCAAGCCCGAGTGAGCCCAGCTCTAAACAAAATTGGGCTGAGCTTTGGCTGGAAAAAATCCGACTCATTGAGTTCTATTGACACTCCTAATTATTATGGCGAGAATGTATTGTGGGTTTTCTAACCCATGAGAAAAAAGATTTATCCAACTCCGCCCCATTTAAGGCCAACCCGCAATAGAGAGGAGCGAACTAGGTCATTTGACAGTAATACCGTTTTGTCACCTGGGACGACTTTGTATTCAAATGGGTTGTTGAAATCCATACAAATTAAGGAACACAATCAGACGCCCATGCAATCAGATGCTAAAGGTCATGAAAATTGATTGCTTGATTTTCTTTCTGATTGAATTTTTGCTTTGTATAGTTGATTGTATTCCTTGTATATTCAGCGCTCGTTTAGGACATATATTGCCGGCAATATTTCGTTCAAAATTGGAAGTTGTGTATTATTCTATATATTGTGATGTACACACAGAAATGAAGCATTATTCTTCCTTCTCTCACACAAGAGTGTTCCATTTCTTTTCTTGTATTCAAATTTTTTCATCGGCTCCGCCGTTTGGCATCCAAAAATTTTATTTGGGGTAATCGTTGTTCGCCCAATGAAAAATTGTTCTCTTGCTTTTTTTTTCTTGGCGACAGTGCAGAAACCTTCAAAATTGAAATTTTAAACTTTTTTTATCGATTTCTCACCACCAAATCATGATGTTTGGTGGAGAATCGTTGACCATTGCATTTGCTTGCCAATGGTATTTCGAAATTGCAAATTTTGGCTAAAAAATGTAAATTTTTTTAAACAGAGAGGGAGAGAGAGAGAGAAGAGGTTTAAAAAATGAGGATAACTGAATTGTATTAAAATTTTGTATTATTGCGCTTAACAAACTTGTTTGAATTTAAAAGAACTAATAAAAAACTAAAAATTGAATTCATTAAAGTTTCAATATCTAACGTAGAACATAATCAGTATTGGGGGTCCTAGAAAGCGTAATTAACATTCTTGTTTTTTCTTGTTTTGAGATAACTAAGAGCTTCGTGTTCTTAATTTTCTTTTTTTTTTCTTTTGGTCTTAGGTACCATAATGTATTTTTTTTAAGGCAAAGGTACAACATTTCATTTTGGAAAGTCTACTGGTCTACTGTCAATTTTTGAAACTTGAGGCATTTCTCAAACAAGGTATGCCGCATTCCTTGGAATACAAGGAAATAACGAGGTAAAATGCCGCAAAAAAAAAAAAGGTTATTGAAACTTTGATTGGAAAAAATTTCATCATCTTAATATTATGACAAAGCAACACTTACATATGCATCCCTTATTTATGCTTATAACAATCTATGATACATACTCAGCAAAAAAATATATCTATATCTACGATACATAAAATAAAATGCCTTTTTCTGTGGAATCTTCAATGCTTTCTTACACTAGTGGCGGAATGCTTTGCTCATCTCTAAAGAAATTATTTGGATCCACCTGAGTCTTCACATGCACCAACCTATCGAAGTTGTTCTTGAAGTATTTAGAACCCCAAACTCTTGCTTGTCTATAACTGGTGCTGCCTACAATATTGTTCACTCCCAAATCAAGATCCTTGTAGTTAAAAAATGCAGCTCTTGGAGACTTTGAAACGTATTTAGCCATGTAGCTGTAGAGTCTCCTAATCCAGTTTATATGTCTTGTGGATTCTGCATTCTCTTCCTCTCTCCAAACCACAGAATAGTGAATCATGAAAATGTTTCCAGCCCTGTGGGGGAAAGGAATTGCGGACTCCGAGATTTCGTTCATTCTTCCTCCATAGGGACTGAACTGCAGCTCAGCTCTACCCACGTCTTCTTCAAAAAGGATTTTCCAGATTCCCTCAAGACCGGTTTCTGAGATTGGTTGCTGCACGTAATCTGATTTTCCTTTCAAGTATATGTTTACTGGTTGAGTTCTGTTGAGCAAAACATCCGGTTCGTCGATTGGGAAAATGGCAAAGTAGAGTATAGATTGAATCCAACTCATTTCTTGACAGTCTTCTTTCCTCAATCCCAGCTCAGGGAAGCTTCGATGCATCAGTTTGAGAAGATCATCAACTTCCCCAAGGAATAAGGAAGTGAAAGAAACCACAATTGTTTTCTTTTGACTTTCAGCAGAAATAGCACTGCGGATGAAAATCCTCATTAGTAGATTTTCATCAATCTTGTCTGCAACGTACTGCCATTTATGGACTAACTGAGTAGCATTTTGTTCCAGTGTCCTACTTACATTGAAGACAGTAACATCTTTCGGAACAGTAATAAGGTTTACTGTCCATTCAGTAATGACTCCGAAAGCCGCTCCGCTGCCTCCTCGGATGGCCCAAAAGAGATCCTCACCCATAGATTTTCTGTCCAGAATTCTGCCATTAACATCAATGATTTTGGCATCCACAATATGATCAGCAGCGACTCCGAATCTTCGAGACATCATGCTATATCCTCCTCCGCTGAAGTGTCCTCCAACACCCACAGTGTGGCAAACACCGGCAACAAAAGCCAGCGTCCTACTTTCTTCAGCAATCTTATGGTAAAGTTCGCCTAGGTCTGCACCAGCTTGGAGTCTTGCTTTGTGGTTTTCTTTGTCGATAGATATCGACTTGAGGTTTCGGAGATCTACCATGACGAAAGGGACTTCAGAGGAGAAGGAAAGACCCTCATAGTCATGTCCACCACTTCGCACTCGAATTTGAATCCTAAGTTTCTTTGCACAGTATATTGCCACCTGAATTTGGGATTCGTGCGAAGGGGTGAGGATGACTCTTGGCATGAATGGGGAGCTTAATAATGGTCGAAAGTTGTTTGCTGAGGATTGCAAGATGGACTTGTATGAGGGATTTTGAGGGGTGAAAACAACTCGGGATATCGAATTTGAGTTTTGGGATTCTAAGCATTTGAGGAAATCATCATGAATATTACGAGCAGATTCAGTTGGAGTGAGAAGAAGAAGAAGAATTGAGAGAAATGAGAACAAGGGAACAAGCAATGAATCCTTTGAAGTCTCCATCTCTAATTGTTTTAAATCGTAGCAATCTACTTGGCGCTAATGCTATTTATAAATTTTCCTAGAGGAAGTTTGCAAGATTAACCTATCTTGAATATTAGCCTTTTGAAGACATTGCAGCAAATTTGCCGACTATGAAATGAGAAGTAACTTGCTCTAGAATGATTTTCCTTTACAAGAAATTGACTCGCCTTGCATAGAGACCCAAAAATGAAAAAGAGTACGCATGTGTATTTGTGTGTACTTGTAAACTTTTTCAATCTCCCGTGGTCTCTGAATATTTCCTGCCCCCTCCGTTTTTCCTTCATGGAAAAATGGGCCCACCGCCCACGGAAATGCACTTCTCATGCAACGAGAACATCATTAACAATCGCAAATGAGGTTATTATTTAACAATTTAATAAGTATATAACTTGTAATTTAAGAAATTAAAAATTAAATAATATTTTTTTAAGATCTCTTTTCAATTACTTAAAATAAATTGTTCATAATTTTTGTAAAATTAAATTTTTTTAATTTTTTTAAATATTTATTCATTTTTACTTTAGTTTAAATGAGTTGAAAGAAGCTATTTTTGAGAAATTACCTTAATGATATTTTAAAAACAGTTTTTCTTATTAAAATTATTTAAAATAAAAAATTTATTTTAAATTTAATTACAACTTTTTAAAAAATACTTATTTTTTAACTATTTAAAAAATTGAATAATCGAGAACAAGACCTAAGAAAAACACAATTACGCTTATCTTTGCCTTATGTTTCTATCTAACCCAAAAGAAGGTAAACTTTACCTAATGCATCTGTTTTCCCTTTTCTTTCTTTAGAATCTAATGCATCTATTTGATATTTAAAATATTTATTAGAAATCCTTTCTAAGTGTTTGACCTCTCCCAGTTTCCCTCGTTCTCTTTTCTAACCAAATTACTAAAATTAAAATTTACGCAATGCATTCCCTAATAAAGAAATTCTTTGTTTGGAATACTCTGAAGGAATATGGATTCATATTTTACTAGAGATTTATGTTATATCAGTGCAGTAAAAAAATTTCATAGAAGTTCGATTATATTCTCTTTTTTTTTTCTTTTGCAAAACAGAAAAACTCAGATATTGTTAATTAGATAAAATGAAAAAGCAGTACATAGTACAAACAGAGGAACATCATTTTCGTATGCAGGAAAATGGAGAAGAAAAGTAACTAATTGAGCTAAAAGATGCGTGGAGACATTATTAATTCTTATTTTCCCATAATTTTCTTCTATTTCTGATTTCACCACAAAAGAAAATTCAGCAAAAGACTGATTGCCGCACGAAACAGTTTCTCAAAGACGCAAAATATGCTGTATTATATAAAATCATCAGAATAGGGCTTTGATGATGCATCTATATATCAAAGGTTATATATGCAAATAAACTTTGACCAAAGTCATAGCAATTTCCACAAAGATTAGGTGAATCGGGTTATTCAATTTTCCCACGAAGGCTTGTCTCTTCGTTGCGTACTTGCTTCCGAGATAGAGTTTTGTTCAACCCTTTAGAAGTTGAATCCGATGTAAAGAATTATTAGAAGTCTCAAATAAAACAAGGTATCGTTTTCATCTTTTGGCTTTTAACAACCACGTGGAATGGAAAAGGAAAATCCATAAATTCATGTTTTCAGACGTTACTTAATATAATTATTTTTCTTTTCTTAACATACTTTTTTAACCCATAAATTGTTAAGTTGGATTTCACCAAAAGTAGTTGTTGTTGAATTTAGTAGATTTGAGATAATTTTTTTATTTGTAATTCTCCATATTAATAATAGTTTTCAACCTCCTTAGCCCGTAAACGTAACTCAACTTATCAAAATCACATAAATTTCTTGTGTTACTTTTATTAATTTCGTATTATTATTTGTATATTATCTCAATCATTCGTTTTTGGCCCAACAATCCTAAATACTAAAATCCTAAAGAAAGAGTATAAGGCCATTGGAGAGCAAGTTGGTTGAAACCTTTTATTTTGAATCCTCCTAAATTCAAAAAAAAAAAGATAAATTTCTAAAAATATATGTTTTAGGAGATGTCTTAGACGAGGTAGTTGAAATGTGGTAGTGATCAAATGATTTTGAGAACATTCGTTTTCACTTCACCTTGTCAGCGAAAGTGCCACATTATTATGACCACACGCAACCACTTCCTCAATTGAGGGAAATAATGAAGAAACTTTTACATAATGTGTATCAAAGTAATTGCTTAATTGGCAAAACAATTCTCGTTAAATTAGAGAGACTTTGGAAAATCTTGTGTTTGATCATCAAAAGCGTTGCTTGTGCTTTTTTCTATCCCCTTTTATAGTTTAATTTGGTTTGGTATGACTTTAATTTTAAATTTGTTGGCTGTTTAGCGCATAGGAGCTTTAGGGTGAGATTGGATAAAGTTTAAGTTTGATATTTCTGTTTTGAATTTTTAAAAATAAATTATTTATAAAAAAAATATTAAATTAAAAGTAAAAAATTTATATTGAGTTATGCATCAGAATTTAATTTAAATATACTTTTAATTTTTTTATTCTTGGGCTATAAGCCCAAGACAAGCCCAAAGCAATGAACCAGTTTTCTCACTAATCTAAGCAAGAGATGAGTCCACTTCAAGTCCAAGTAAGAAACCAACTTACCCTGAGAAGGTGTAGAGAGAGACGTGCTCGAATTTGCATTTTTCTTTAAATTCATTTTTTTTTTGGGACTGAATATCTTTAAATTCTCGCTAAATTAGTTAATCGCCTCTGTAAGATGAACTACAGTTTCATTTCTCAAGCGTAATAAATTAAAACCATCAATAATCTCTTCTTCAAATAAAAGGGGTTGAGCTATGCCAAACTCGAGTTCGACCCACTTTAATTCAAGCTTCAATATTTGGTTTAGGTGACCTCAGCCCCTTGAAAACGTGCTCCCTTCAAACCGCTAACTTTATGTTTAGTACCTCTTCTGAAGATTCAATATTTGGTTTAGGTGACCTCAACCCCTTGGAAAACGTGCTCCCTTCAAACCGCTAACATTACGTTTAGTACCTTTTCTGAAGATCCAAGGAACAGTTCATCTGTTTAATAGGTGATAATTGCCAAGCTACTATAGTTCTTTTGAAGTCATTTGCCTCTCTCATCTCATATAGATTTACTTCTTAATGTATGTGTTTTTCTTTTTCCCTTTTCCCCGAGGTGTGAAAAATTATGACTCCATTTAGATTGTATTTTTTTCAATCAAACATACAATTACATCTCACTTATTCTTTCATAAAAAATTTACTTTCACGAAACTAAAAAAAAATATGCGTTGCCTTTGGAAGTTTCTGGATCTTTGATTTCTTATTATTACTAATAAAAAGTTCGACTATTAAATTATTATTTAGAATACAAATATTATTTGCACCTAAGACTGGAGTCCCATGGCACCAACTTAACCTAATTGCTACCACAATAAAAGGAAAAAAGATATAAGAACTCAGGTTCACTTTCATTACTATTATTCCTTTCGAGTAATAATATTAATTTCATTTGCACTTTATATATATATATATATATATATATATATATATATATATATATATATATATATATATATATATATATATATATATATATATATATATATATATAGGCCTTTTATTTAGAATGGTACATATTTTTAAAAAATTCTTAATCCTTGTAAAAGATACTTTATCTGTTTCAATTTAAGTGTCATTATAGAAATTTTATTTTTTTATAAAATAAGTATCGTTGCATAAAAATAGAATTTTTTCTTTATTTACTTTAAAAATAAAATAATAATATTTGTATAATAAATTATGATAGTTTCTTAGGTCATAATTTTTCATAAGGAGAACAAATATTTAATTAAAAATAATTTAATTAATATCCTAATAAGTGTAAAATTTTTAAAATAATACTTAAATTGAAACAAAAATAATATAAATGAAATTAATATTATGGAATAGACACAGTATTTCACGAACAGTTAGGGCATGAAGTCTTTCACCGCTGCTGAAGATATAAAGTTTTTTTTTTTTTAAAGGCTGGGAGGGAGAGATCAGCGTAGCAACCCTCCTCTTGTGAAACCAGAGGAGTTACACAGCCGCCATTGAATGTCCGAGTGAGGCCGAAGGGTAATGCTTACTGTCTTGTTATAGACAGCCCCGTCACCATGACCTTACTAATTAATTATTGAGAGAAATATGCAATCCCCACGTCACCAGTCTCTTCGGTGTAATTCCTTTAAATTAACGTCAATACCAAGGAAAACAATAATAATAATAATAATAAACAAAGAATTTAAGCATTTTACAGCAGAATAATTGCTGCATAAGTTAATTTTATAAAGGGCACACGGAGTTCGAAAACTAGAAGACAACAACATTGCTACAATTTTGTGTTTCGAGTCATTCAATACTCATATAATTTGGAGTTATTTTAGTCCTTCAATGAGCTTGGAAATGCAATAAGCTAAAAAGATTAATACTAATAAATGGAATTAAAGGACAATTTTTGTCATCTCCTTGGTTTAAATATCGAGGAAGGCTAGAAATTGAGTCTAAGGCAGACCAACATGCTAAAAACATCCTCCTCTGTCTTCTCTATTCTCTACTATCAATATAGTATTCTCACATAGTTATAAGAAATAATTTTAAAAATATAAAATTTAAAAAATAAAAGAACTGCAAGAAGAACGGAGTAATATAAAAAAAAACGTAGTGGGAGAAAGATCTTGAGTAGAAAACATCACACACCATCCCTTTCGTAATCATTGTCCTAATTTCCTTCCTATTTAGTACGTTTCAAATTAATTATCCTATTTCTAAATATAGAAGTTTTTATAACTCTTTTTTCATATCTATCCTACTTCAAATCATCTAATTAAATGCATTTCTTTTTCAAACCTACAAACTGAATGCATGAACCAATATTGGCTTTGTACTTTATCAAAAAATAATAATAATAACTTTGAGAGAGGTAAGGCAGCCAAGGGGATATATTATTCAAAATTAATATTGGTTTCTCTATTAGTCTTAATTAGAGTAATTTTTTACATTTTATTTAATTTCTCTGTAAAATTTACAAAAATGTTAATAACCATGAAAAATCTAATTAAGACAGTTATTTTGAAATGGCGGGATTATGAAGTTAAAAATATTGTTTGCGTTTTTTCCCATATACTCCATCTATACATTCTTACTTGTACAAGGAATATTTTACTTGTCAAAGTTTTCTATTTTCGTTATTTAATTTTTTGTTAATCTCGTAAATTAATAGCATAATTATTACTTTATGAAAAATATTTACAGAAAACACGAAACCCAACTTGTTTTGAATATGTTAAAATATTTTGAATGGAGTTACTATGGAGAAGAGCCTAGCTTTCACAGAGTATGGCGGTGGAGGCCCCACGAAGATGTCAATGGTTTCCTTATGTACTTTATGAAGGAAATACAATCTCTCTCTCTCTCTCTCTCTCTCTTTATGAAGGAAATACCAAATGTACTTTACACTAAAAATATTTCATTTGTCTTGGTAGTAAAGAGTTAGGAAAATATATATTTGGCTCTAAAAATATTGTCACAATACCTTTTTTTTATACCCCATAAGATTTTATTCAAAATCGACCATAATGGTCAGAGACACATGCGAAGGAATGTCCCTTATCCATTCTATAGGTTCAGATAAATTCAAAAAAAGCCTAAATAACAAGTGAATTGAGGTATTCTCAACTCTAAAAGAAAATGAAATGAAATTCCTATCTATAACATTTAAAAACCACTAACTAAATATTGTCACAATACTCATATTAATTAAAAAGGTCAATGTTAAAATTTATGTATAAGTAAAACTTGTATCCCATAAATTAAAATTTTTATTTGCGGAAATATAGAGAAAATATATTTATTTTTTAAAAAATAAATATTTATTTTATAACAAAATTAAAATAAAAATATAAACATTTAATACTCTTTTTAGCGTTTTTCTAGTACTCAATGGAGAAGATTTTAGTCTAAATCGAGAAGATTTTAGTTTATCCATCTTATCTACTTTCAATTGTTAGAGCAAATATTATTTTTTTATTAGCAAGAAATTTTCAAAAGGCAATAATGTGTTCGATCTGTTAAAATTTCGGTCTAGCTAGCCAAAAACAGATTGGCTGAACCTGTGAAACTAGCATAGTTTGTTAATACTGTCGAATATTTATGGTTGCATGCTTTTCTATTCTAATTTAATATCTCATTATTTTATTTCCTCTGTTATGTGTTTCTGAATTTGTTATTCAACTATATTATTTGTCTTTTCTAGCAAAAAGAGAAAGAAAGAGGAAATAAATCAACAATCTTTGATTTTCCCTTAGAATTGTAAAAAGTGCAATTTTATTGGAGCATATATTTGATTATTATTTGTAATAATTTTTTTAAAAAATATATATTTTTAGTGCAATCTATGTCTAGAGGGAACCAGAATAAGAGTACATCGTTCTGGATACCACAGCATAAGAATAATTCAAACAATCAATTATATATGAGAAGAAATTAAATTTTGATTCGTAGCCTCCACTTTATTAGTTCATCCTTCATTGTGAATGACAAGTTATTATTAGGATAGTTTTAGAAATCCCAAAACTTTGAAAAGAAGTAGAATAATTAAGGAAGAACAAAAAAAAAACAAAAAAGAAAAAAATCAAGTTCATTTTCCTTTTCCTCAACACTAAACTACCACCCTTTTACTCTTAAATTGAATATTTGTATTTGAATTTACATGAAAAAAATTAAGAAAGTGTTAAAATAAATGTAAATTACTACTTTGCCCCTCACTAATTAAAGATATAAATGATAAGACTTATGTGGCAATATGTAGTATATATTAAATTAAAGAAGTTAGTTAAAACTTTATATATGAAAATTATATATATTTGAAGAAAAGGAACATTGATTTTATAACTAATGAAAATATAATCATGGACAGTTCAATTGGGAAGAAAATAACTATACCTCTTTCCACAAATATATATACTTGTTATCTTTGGTATTTCACACAAATTACGAAATTTGTTAAAATAGTTTAATCTATAGAGTTGAAAGGCCAAAGTAACCTTTTTTAATTTATTGAAAATTGAGAACAACATAACATATTAAAAGGGCAAAAAATATGTCTTTAATAGATATTGAAATACTATAGCATTGCTGGCTTTGGCATTGTGTAAAACAAAGACATGGAGATTGCAGTTTATTCTCTTATAAAATTAAAATCCAATTATGTAATGTTTGACAGAATAACAAAGATTCTGGTTGTATTTAAAAAAACAAAAACAACGCTTCTTGTTACATTGAAAAAGAAAATGCCTTCTCACTTTTATGAAATGCCGATGTGGAAAACACTTCAAAAAGGATAATGGGGGTTGAGAAAAAGGCTTAAAAAGTGACAATTATTTGTGGAGGAGACAGTATTAGTAAAGGAGAACTCATGGTAAAAATCCAACCTCAAAGCCAGCTAGTACAGAAATTTGTTTGTCGTGTTTGATGATAGGAGAACCAAAATAAGAAAAAGGAAAAGAAAAACAGTAGCTGGTGTATAAGGTTAAATTAGTCAGAACAGCAATAGAGGTGCTCTTCCAGTAAATTGCACAGAGAGGTGCCCTTAGTAGTAACTGTCCAAAACGATTTTGTGTTTTTGCAGAGAAAAAGTACACGTTGGTGGGCTGTCTTCCCACCCTGCGCACCAACACCCTTACCATGCCCAAGCCTCCTGTCCTCTCTTCTGTACCAATTTTTCTTTTTTTTTCTTTTCTAATTTCCTAATTTTCTCAAACATATATTTTCTTGTCAGAAAAAAAAAAAGAACACCACTTTTCTTGAACCTCCACTATAAGTACAAGAGTCTTTCTGCTATAGGGTTAACATTTCAACACACAAAGTCATGTGAAGAAGCTACATCTACTCTCTCTCTCTCTCTAGCTAACCCGCAGCCTCTTGAGCCCTTCCTGTATAATCTCAAGAAATTAACTCACAGTTGTCTGCAACATCAAATCATACCTTTTTCTTGAGATAATTTCTTTGAATTCTGTGGTGCAAGAAAGAAAGTTTTGGGTGGGGGGATGATAAGAGAATTTGGTATCATGGGAGGAAGTGATGAGACTGAAGGGGTGGCAATGAAACCTGCATGGCTTGAAGGGCTAATGGCTGAGACATTCTTTGCTGCATGTGGGGTTCATGAAAATCGAAGGAAGAATGAGAAGAACATCTTCTGCTTAGATTGTTGTCAAAGCTTTTGCCCTCACTGCCTTCCTACTCATCGTTCTCATCCTTTACTTCAGGTATATGTATACATATATATGCAGTAGTTGCACCAGTAGCTGCATGCACAGTTGCAGTTTGATTTTTCTGGCTAATTTTCAGAATTTTAGTGTTGGGAATTTGTACCAAGAAGGTGCAGCCAAAGTACAAGATTTGTTCTCAAAAACTTCCTATAATTTTGTGAAAATGATGAAGATTAAATGATTTTCTGACAAATTCTTTGGGTGAGATTATGCATTTTATTTGCTAATACAACAAGATTTTGGCTGAAATTCTGTTTGGTTCTCTTAATTTTCTTGTTAATTTAGTTTCAGTTGAGACATCATATCTTCTCTTTCTATTGTCAAATACTATGATTTTTATTCTTTTTTCTGATTTATTTGTAAAGCTATATGATTAGCCATGTGAAGTTTTGTGATGAGGTGTTGGAAGTCTTCCTCAATTCTTTCCAAGTACCAATTATTTGTAATTTCCTAGGATTCCACTGTGAATAAGCACTCCTTTTCTGTTCTTGGTTGGAGGCTTCTGTATGCCTTATGGGGCTCCCATATTTCTTGATTTTATTCTTCTTCAAATTGGCACAAACTGATCCAAAAGGATCTTTCTGGACAGTCGAACTGCTTGAATTTGTTTTAGAAATTTTCAAAATGTTTTAATTGTTTTACAAATTTTAGTTACATATGAAAGAACTTATGCAAATCCAAATTCTCTGTTTCCAACTAATTTTTTTTAAGGGAAAAAGAAACTAGCATTACGAAATATCATGAGCAGAAATATCAAACAAAATTTAGCTCATTCTCAGTGAAAATTCTGGATAATTCTCTAGATTTCCGTACAGTTTGCTAATAGGGAGGACTATTCAATTGAAATGTCCAATTTTCTATCTGGTCTAGTCCAATTTCTAACAGGGAAGTGTTTAATCCTATTCTATAGCCCTTTTTCTTTGGTTTCTTTCCCGTTTTTGGTAGACTTCTTTTTCATCAATTTTCCCTGCAAAGGTTCCTTAGCTGTTGCTTTCAAAGACAGTTTGACCCAATTGCCAATAATTAAATCTAGTCTATTTTGTCTTTATATCCCTGAAGTACTCCCCTCAGGATTCTCTCAAATATCCTTTCATTTACTCTCCTGATTTCTCTACTGTTCCCGTTTTTATTTTTGTTAGCCTTGTCCCTTGACTATTCACCCTCATAATGTCTAGAAGCTGAACATGCACCTCAGTAGCTCTATAGGCTCTAGGCTCTACAGAGATGTTTCTTGTCATCATCTCATGGACCTTGATCACCTCTGGTGGTTGGAGATGAGCATTTAATTTTATTTTTTTGAAAATAAGAAGATTAGACTTCAAAATTATATAATGATGAGGGATAAAGAGAGAAGAAATATAATAAATATATTATGAAAAAATGAGATTAATAAATATTTAGAAAGGATAAAAATTAAAATAATTGACAATTTTGAGATAGAGAAAGTATAACCGTAGAATTTTGTGGCAGGTGAGGAGATATGTTTATCAAGATGTTGTTAGATTGGATGACCTCGAGAAGCTCATAGACTGTTCCTATATTCAGGTATAGGGTCCTTTGTTATTTTCAAGAACAAAAACTTCCTACTACTTGTGTAAAACAAAGTAACACCTTAATCTTGCTTTTGAGCAGGTTTTTGTATGTATAATTTAGTGCATTAATTGTAGTTGTTTTGGCAGCCCTACACAATAAACAGTGCCAAAGTTATATTCTTGAACCAGAGGGCACAATCTAGGTCTGGCAAGAGCTCTGGCAATGCTTGTTTCACCTGTGACAGAATTCTTCAGGAGCCATTTAACTTCTGTTCTCTTTCTTGCAAGGTCCACCTTCTGTTTTATCTCTCTCATTATAATTATCTTATGAGTGTTTTTTTTTCAGTCAAAACACTCTAGTATTTCACTCTACTCCCCCACCCCACAGTCGCCACTCTCCCACCTCCTTCCTCTTGTATGTTTCACCAGAAACATACAGAAGCACACACAACACAAGACAACTGGCATTTTCTGTTTTCTTGTCAGGTTGTATGGAGTATTCTCATTGGGTTGTGGAAAATTTGCAACTGGGCATGTACCCTAGTTGTACGTTTTGAAATTTCTATTGGCATATTAGACCGTAATTACATTATTGCGAGATAGTTTATAGACAGATCCAAATATGAGCAAGCATGATTTTATTGCGATAACGTATTAAGATATTCATTCTTCTCATGCAGGTTGATTACATGGTATATCAGGGGGAAGATTTATCAAGCATTCTCTATAGATTTGAAGAGTCCGAATTTGCCTTCTCTCAGTTTGAAAGATTACATATGGATGGCCCCGAGCCGGAGCTCTTTGATGATGGTCAAATTACCCCAAACTCCATCTTGGAGGACCCTTTGGAGTACGGAAACACAACATGCTCTTACAATTCCACGGGCAATTCTGGAATTTCACAACAACCCGAGATGGCAAAAAAGAAGAAGAAGGGCAGTGGATTTCTCCCTGGCATTATGCTCTCCTTGAGCAGCAGAAGAAAGGGAGCCCCTCACAGGTCTCCTCTTTCCTGAAAATAATTAGCCTAAATATAATTCTCCTACAACTAGTATTGTTTGTATCTGTTGTTGTAGTACAAAAAGTACCATTAGATTTGGCCATATATATATGCTTGATATTTGTGTCACAGTTAAGTTTGGTGCTTGTATGAGTGCTAGTGTGAATCTTTTGGGTTTTTCGTTTAATTACTTTGGTTGGTGGGAACAATTCACTCTAAGGGCCCTTCCATGGTTAACCCTAGGCTGTGGTCAAGAGGGGAAATAAGCTGTTGACCATTGCCAATTTTGTATTTGGTGTAATGGAAGTTCCCAAGGCATATTAAAAGTACTTGTATTTTTGTCCTCTCCTTTTTCTTTTTCTCGTTCCTCTTGAGGCATTATATTTTAAAAACACTTGAAGAACAATTTTGACAGTTTGATTTGTTCCAAGCGTAGGTTGGTCATGAGAAAATGGGATCAACGAATGACAGAATCATTTTTCGTCTGAAAAGAAAAAGAAAAAAGTAACACAAGAGATAAAAGAAGAACAAAATCACTACTATTATGTATGATGTATAGGAATGGAAGGTGAGAGTCTTTATGCATGTGGCAATAATCTAGTGATTTCACCTAATAAACTCAAACATGGACACGTGTACAATAGAATTTGGGGCAGCTGAGATTAGGGATGTGCATTATTTAGAAAAAGTTTAAAAATTAAATTGAATCAAAATTTGTTTTAATTTTTTCAAATTTTAGTTTGGGAAAAATTTTAATTTTTTATCTACAAATTAAAATTTGGTTCGGTGGCTTGGATCAAGCCAAATCGAAAATAACTGAATTTTTTTTAAATTACTAATTAAGTATAATTAAAAGTTAATAACTTAGTTAAGTTAGATTTTAATTCAAGTTATTTTGAAATTTAAAATATTTAATTTTATACATTTTTACAAACACTATTTGAAGACTAATAACTCAAACTAAATTAGATTTTAATTTATTTTAATATTTAAAATATTTAATTTTTTATACATTCTTAAATACTCTTTGAAGATTAATAACATAAACTAAGTTATAGTATAATTAATATTATTTTAAAATTTAAAATCTTTAATTTATATATTTTAATTTTTTAAAATTGAAATATTTTGATTTGGAGGTAATTAAGTTTAGTTTGATTTAGAAAAAAATATATAAAAATTAATTTTTTCAAATAATGAAACAAAATTTTCTCTAAATCAAACCAATGAACACGCACACGTTACGTGAGATTCCTAATATTTTTAGGCGCACTAAGAGCAAGTAAATATTGTTACGCTTTTGTACCAACTTTGTAAGAATTTCACAAAAAACGAACTTCGCCAGTTCCGGAATCTAATGCATAAGTGTTTGTTAAACAGTTGCAAAAGGAGCATCCTTAGACATTGTTTTGAACAGAAGACTATACAAAATGATGGGCACCATACATTTGTTTATATATATATATATATATATATATATATATATATATATATATATATATATATATATATATATTAATTTTTACATATAATATTTCATTTACAAACAGCGAGAGTTTTGGCAAGATCCTTATCTATTTATTAATATGGAAAAAAAATGAAAAAGTTACAAGTGAGACGTAAAGCTAAGAGATCTTAAAGCTGATGGAAACAAATACATGTAGTAGATTGAATTAACTCAAATTTCAATTTTCCTAATTGCAAAGCAAATTCATCAAACAATTTTGATGGACTCACGGTAAACAACAAAAATAAAGAAATTGCAACTTAATTTTTTTTTAACTTTTTTTTGTGTTTTAGTGGGATTCTATAAGTTTACTTTTTTTTTTTTTTGAAAGGCCACCTTACATTGTGGGAATTTGAAATGGATCCCTACCAATTTATTAAAACCCAAAAAACAAGTATAATGTACGAGGGGGACATAGCACCTTACCTCAAAATGTAGGGAGAAACAAATCCACTACTACAAGGCAATGAGAAATGCAAATAAGAATAAGAATAAACAAGAGAAGAAAGCAAGAGATCCTCCCTCAACAAAAAAAGTTGAATTTTGTGAGAAAAATGTGAGATTTATAATTAAAAAATTTTTAAAAATTATAAAATAGCATTTAAATTGAGTTATAATCCAAATACACTATAGTACTAACTCTAAAAGTCTAGAGTCAGTGAATTGCAGTGGGCAAGTGGATGAAGAGCAGATATGTTACAAGTTTCAAATAACTGAAGTTGTGTTGGCCCGCCAGATACCCTTTGCAAATCTAACTTCAGGTAGGTGTTAGTATTTGACTGTATATTCTTTGAGTATAAAAAGTACATCTGATCATACTACTTCTACTTTAAAATACACGTTATAATTTTATTTTATATAAAAAGTTAAAATTTTAATAAGATTTACAAAATATTTGATAGATGTTTAAATTTTTTAAATGATTCTTTAGTATTTCAAATTTAATATTAAAAATTAGTGTTTTAAATGATTGATTAAAAATTTTTGATTTTAAAAAATAAAATAATTTAAATAAATTTAAATTAATACAGTATATACTCCTTTATTTCCTTTCTATTTGTGAAAAAAAAAAGAATATTCTCTTGTTTATCTTTTATTTGTCAAATTTGTGAATTTGAATATGTTTTTAAGTACCAAATATACCCTTATTTAAACATTGAAAACAGTGAGAGTTTTTATTGCACTCTCAATACCCAACCACCTACCATTAGATCCAATTTAATGAAAGTGAATACGGAGTAGAGAAATAATTTCTACACTTAAATCAATGAAAAGGGTAAACAATCTTTTAATCCATATAAAATGTAGTAATTCCTTTTATTTTTGTTTTTTGGTTTTTTGACAAATAAATATGAACTAATGGAGTGGTTGTTAATAAATATTTTTTTCTTTCAAAATTAAATGTTTATATTTTTAGTCTGAAATATTTAAAAATTAATGTTTTATTTTTTAAAATAAGCATATTTTCTATTGATAAATTTGGAACCCTAACTTTGACCTTCTGTGAAACGAAGAAAAGAACAGAAGAAAAAACTCTATACTCAAATAACGATTACAGGATCTGAAAGTAGTTTATTTTTTAGTTTAATATGTTAAGAATTTGATAATCCTTGCCATCTCCTTACTCGTTAACTTCTTATTTTAATCTTCCCTGCTGTTGAGCACAACCTTTGGTCGGTGGTTAAAGCCTCTTGTAATCTGATTAGCTTCGAAAATCGATGACATTGATTCACTTTATTTTTCTTCTTTTTTTAAAAAAAGAAAATTCAAGCATTAACAAACAAACACTCTGTCAAAAACACCTGTTTTCTAGAATTTCTTTCCGTTTTTTAAATTCTTAGAAGAATAACAGTGCAAGCACTTATATAAACCAGCGTTGAAAGTTTTAACATGTGCAATACACATGTATTCTCTATGACTGTGATTGGATAGTGTTTTGTTTTGAAATTTTCTGTCTTGGGTTTCGAAAGAGATAATTTTTTGTGAGAGACCCAAGTGAGAAATTTATATTGAGTTTCTTAGTAGAACCCAATCCAAATACACCCTATATTTCAAAATATAATAAGTCATTTTAACTTCTCGCATGAGAATTAAGAGTTATAAAAATAATAAAATATTTATAACAATATGCCCTTTATGCTCTTAAAAAATGGGAATACAGAGATAGAAAAAAATAGAGAAAGAGAAAGAGGGGATAGAATTGAAATCATAATAAATAATCTTTAAAAGATGCAGAATAACTTATATTAGTATGAAACAATTTTTGAAATGGTGGCAGTAACACTTGATAAGCTTCTTTCTATAAATTAAGACATTTAAAAGAACAACATATGTATAATAATACTAGCTCAGACTTTGAGAAGAACGTAGTTTAATTAGTTAAAAGTACCACTTATCAGATATAGATCCTGAATTCAATTTACATTTCCTATCCCTTAATGTATAAAAAAAAAGAATTTGCTCCGACCTAGGTTGTGAAAATTGTCAAGTTATAATGGTGCATTATGTTACAATTCCTACGTTGCTATGATGGATTCTGTTTGTACTATCAAACTCCAAATGTAGCCAAAAGAACCCATCTCACAAAATCAATCTCATAACTCGACATAATAAAGGCTGCAACTGTAGGCAAAGTGGACTAACGAGAAGAAATAAATGGTTTGACTCCCCTATATGACACTGTCCTAAAGGACTATTTCGTGGCAGTCGAAATGTCCTATTGGATTAAACAAATCCTTTCTCTCAAAAGAGGGAAATAGGAACAGCAAAACAACACAATGCAAGCAGCCCAGCAAAAAATCTAAAAAGCTAGAAAAAAAAAGAGAAGCAAAAGTTCAATAAAGTTTTCTCGTCATCCCTTTCTGAAAACATACAATTGCAATATTCTTTCCAATTCAAAATATAAAGCCTTTTACTTTTTTCTCTATTCTCAATATATTTTGAAGGATTATTTTTTTAAAGTTTGCTTCATATATTAAATAGAGGGAAATTAATTACAAATTATGGGCCGAAATTCCTAACATAATAACTAGGATGAAAATATATATCTACTACTCTAAAGTTCAAGTAATTCATAAAAATATTCTCCTAACTATTTTTTTTATCTTCAGTATATTTTTTAACTTTAATTTTTATAATTTTAATTATAAATTTATTTTTTAAAAAAGAATATAGTTATTATCGTCAATCTCATAGCAGAGTTCAATTGAAGTTTACATGTGCAGTACACATGAGTTTGATTTAAAAGATGAATTCATCACATCTTACCCAACACCTCAACAATGATTGCAAATGAAGATTACACATATTTTTCCTAAATATAACGCAATCAAATTAAATTATTCATGATTGAATTTAGAGTTAAATTAGTATTATGAACTATATATAATACTTATATGTAGATTTTTTGTTGAATGTATATAAGATTTGATAAATTTACTCTTCGAATCGAACTCAAATGTGTGATACATTTGAGCCCAACTTCACCATGAAACTAGTGACTAGGATCGCTGAAAAATAAATTATGACTAAAAACTATAAAAAATAAAATAAAAAAATATACATAAAAGAAAAAAATATTTAAAAAAATATTTTTAAGAGTTGCTACTAGAGTTACATAGAGAATAATAAAACTAAACTCTCAGCGAATGCCATTGAAGCTTGTCAGGTCATGATTATTTACTCAATTCTTCTTCCATCCCTCGTGCAACCTAATAGGAGTAAATTTAACCATTTGAATATTCAATAAAATTTACATATATTTCAAATTTCAAAGCTCAAAATAGTTCACACGACCATCAACATTCCCCTTCAAAAAGCAAATCTGGAGAAAGCTCACAAATTCGTAATAGTTTAATGTTCTAATGTTGATATCTATACATTGTAAACACAAGACGAGTTTCACAACGTAAAATTAATGATGTAACCATTAAATTATCACCTCAACCGATTAATTTATCAAGATAGCAGAAATAAAAAATTAAATTAAATTACGTTCTCTGTTTAGAATTAAATATTTATTTTTTATAAAATATCTAAAATTAGATATTTACTTTTTAAAAAATAGTTACGTATTTCATGAACCTCCACTACCTTCTATATTTTAAAATATATAAAATTTTCACCCTTTTTATATAGATTAAAACAAAAGAATTAAAATAAGATATATTTTTCATATTATATCTTTAATTAATTCAATTAATATAATAAAGAATGAGATAATTATATTTATGGTAAGGGTAACTTTAGAAAAATAATCTTTAAAACTTATAAATAACCAAATATTTTAAAAATTAGGGAGAAAAAAGTAAAAAACCTATATATTTTAAAACGGATAGAATATAGATCAACTAGACTTTTTTACTCCCTTGATTTGAAGAATTTAACTTCTACTAAAATCTAATATTTTTAATTAATAAAAACATTTTGCTAATTTAATGATAACCAAATTATTCTTTTTAATTCCAAACAGAATGAGTGTTAGCTAACCACTCACCAATCACCATATCCATGAATGATATACCCAGCAACACTCAGATAAACCTCAGTCCTTCTTTGGGTTACTATGCTGCGACAAAGTGGGATTCTGCGAAAGGTTGTGAACAGAACCGCAGACGACTGCTAAGACAATCCAAGTTAACCTCTGTATAACATACGTATAACCATGTGAAAAGGACCACAAAACTACATGAAGGGTTTTAAGGTCCGGTCGTCTCTGCTCGATTCACATGCTGCGCCACCATTTTCTTTTCTTTTTTTTTTTTTTGATTAGTGCGCCTCCATTTTCTTCAGTCGGCTCTGATTGTTGTGGGAATATAGCTCTTACATAATACGCTTCATATGCGGCTGAAGTGGGGAGATGCCACTTGTCTACCTTCATAGAGAGAGATACATGTCTCACAACTAGGGCAGTAAACGAGTTCTAACCGTTTAGAACTCTTTGTCCAAGAGTCGGACCACATAATACATAAGCAATATCGGATCCAACCCAATTACTTAATAGGTTCATAAAGTGTAAACTTGTATCTATCCTATAAAGTAAAGTATCAAGTCGGAGACCTTCTTTGGCTGCCATAATTTGAGCATGAAGTGTTGGGGAGAGCTTTTGTCTGAGAGCAGATATGCAATTTTAAGCCCAAAAGAAAGAAAAAAAAAAAGAAGATATTTAGTTTTAACCCAATGTGAAATTAGAAAATGAAAAGATATGTTATTGGAAAACATGATTTTCCTTTTACATTCTTCCGAAACGTCTAAAAGAAAAGGCTGGTTCTGCCTTTCTGAAGTGTAATGTCTCTTGCATTTTCTTGTTTGTGTAAGCGGATCCGCGGCGTTGTGCATTTCTAGAGTCTTTCTTGCTTATGAAGGCCTCCGATTAATCCTTTTGTTTCATCAACATATATATATATATAATTAATTAAGTTATACTCTATAATTTAAAAAAATAAACATAAATTTAACTCTACCTCAAAAAAATATTTTGAACCTAAAAAAGTTTTCCCGCATCATTGGCAGAAACAGTAAAAGTTTTCCAAGATCGCAAATTTGATATGTCAACTGGCGAATGTGATAAAACACTAGATAAAGTCACTAAAAACACTAAGCAAGGCAAGAAAGAGAGAGAGATGTAGGGACATTAGGAAGTTGGCGCGATACAAAGAAGTCTACGCTTATGTCAAGGGTGGAAGATTCGAGTGGCTGTGCTATGATGAACGCTGAGGATAAAAGTTCATCCAAGATAGCAGACAAAAAGTCCAAGGCTGCAAGCGATCATCACTTTATTAGTAGGATCACCAAATTCTTTATGAGAAACTGCTACTATTCATGTCCAACTTTTAACAAATAAGAACAATCATTCAAGTGAATTATGTAGAACTTGCCCGAAAGTGTACGACATGCCTCATTCGTTTTGCACATGATTCTCAATTTTAAAGGTAATTCATCCAACGTTAAAATTGAGGGTTAATTTAGATTGATTTTTTAATTTAATTTTCTTTTATTTTTTTTATTTTGAGTTATATTTTTTAAAAAATAATTTATTTTTATAATTTTTAATATAACTCAAGTTAAATAAAAATATAATTTAAATACATTATAAAATATTATATTGTTCAGTGACAAAAAAATTATACTAGAATGCCATGATTATGTTTTCTTTTAAAAGATCAAAGGATTAAATCAAATTCTTAATGAATTATTCATATTCGAGCAACCTGATAGCTTTGGCCTTTCGAATTTCCATACAATATCCCTGTTTGTTACCAAAAAATTTTTTTTTGATACGACATATCTTTTCTCTTAATTGTTTAAAAATTGGAATGTCACTTTGTATAATACATCGTTTAAATACAATTTTTATAAATATTTTATTTCTATAAAAATTAAAACAAAAATTTTAAAATTAGACTTAGCTTACAAACTAGAACATTTGGAGAAAAAGGCAAGCAGAATGAACATACTTTTTGTTTCCTTTTTTAGAAAAGAGAGTGATTTAATACTGAACATGAGACTAATTGGACTTTGTAAAAGAGCTTCACTAATGTAGTAGCTGTCTTGGTTTATTATTATTTCCACTCAAGGTATTTAGATCAATAGAAAAGGTAAACTATGTTCCTCGAAGGAAATAAAAAACGAATAGAGAGAGAGAGAAAGAGAGAGAACTTGAAAACATATCTATAGGCAACAGGAAAAGAAGAATTTTCAAGTGCAACATTTTTTTTTTTTGAGCAACTTTTCTTTTATAATTTTATTTAATTTGATTTGGATAAAAAGTTTACACCCCCAATGAATTTCTCTTGGAACATTGATTTTTAGTCATTCTATATTCCAATATTTAAAAATGCTGAAATTATTCTAATGGTTTGTGACTAGAAACAAAATTCGACCAGGAAGGTCAAAATTGTCTTTTCATCGCTCTCTCATCTAGTAAAAGGAGAAGTGCTCAGATAAGTTTTCCATTAATCAAGCGTGAAAAAAATAAATGAAAAATAAAATAAAAATTAATTAAGTGGAAACATGCCCATGGGCTTGAATCATGGACACCCCGACTTACCATGCCATTTTGCACAGGCAGATTATGGGCTTCCATGAGCATTCCAAGGTATTTCCTTTCCCCCCCGTAGATTTACGAAGTTTTCTTTTTCTTGAGAAGCTTTTTCCATTCTTTTCTAAAAAGGACCGTACTAAATGGTTCAATTGAATCAAGAATTTCTTGGATCATTTTGGGGTAAATAGATAATTTTACTCCGAAAGACTTCTAACAGATAGTCGGCAATTGTACCTTCGTGTTGTATGAACAATTTTACCTCTAACTGAGTCAAAAAAATCTGGCTCAACTTGAGCCAATAATCATTCTCCTCCTAAAAATTCCTCAGCTTTCTTATTTTGGTTTTAGGTCTAGAGCTCTGGCTTAGGTTGTGGGAGTTGGGTTAGGTATCACCCCTGTCAAGGTGGAAAAAGTTCGAGGCAACCTGCAAAACCATTGTATAATGAATTTGTGAAGAATGAAAAGCTCGTGGCATTTGGCTCTATGGTCTTTAGCCATGGGATTAATGTATGGCATGCATGACTAAAACAAGACAAGAAAAATGGATGGAATCTTAAACTGGACCTAATAATTGCTAAGAAAATTATCTAAATACCATGAAACGAGTCCGTTAGGTTTGAAGTAGTAAACTGATATATTTGTATCTGAATAATCTATTTTAGGATAAAAAACACAAAGTATAATTAGTTTTATATAAAGCTAAATTGGTTATGAAAAAAATTTGAAATCAAATTAAAAATTTTACCTTAAATTTTGACATAAAATTTTATACAAATACACCAAAGTCGAACTATAGTAAAAAAAAAAAAACGGGTAAAATTTTTATTTAGTAAAAGTGAAGGTTGGTTATCAACGTCTTGATTGCTTGAATGATTTTGTCATCAATGATAGAAAGGTTATATGGAAGAGTGTGACCAATCAAAGCGGTTCGCCAATGAAGAAAAAGGATTCATTAGGACCATCAAGTTTGTCAGACCCTCTGTGATTGTTAGAGAATGTGAGACAGTTTTGTTGCTGCTTCAATAGGTCAGCTTTTCTTCATCTTTTACTACCACTACTTCTGATAAAAAATTAGCCAATTTTAGTACTGGAAAAGAATACTAAGAATATTTCTGTAGGACTAGCAGTGGGGCAAGGAGTAAGGACCAAGGATTTTGGGGTTTGATTTGTTTTCGGCTGCCGGTGGTCGTGCTGTTTGTGGGTGGGCGAGGGGGGGGGGGGGGGGGGGATTCAGCTAGATATATTTATATTAATTTCTATTCCTTTGGTGCGAGGGCACGCAAAAGGGAGAGGATTAAAACTATTATTAGTTTATAAAATAAAGTTTAATTTGTGATTTGTCTTTCTTTTATTTTAAACTTGTTTGTGTCCCAAAAATATAAGAGGTTTCTGATTTCTTTACTAAACCCTTCTAGTTTAGGAAGATAATAATAGGTGGGAGAGAAAAAGAAGATGCAGTACCATACATTTCACTGGCTTTTCTTTTTTTCTTTTTTTCTTTTTGGTCAGTTCTTGTTATTTTCTTTGAAATCCAACATCAAAAATACATTTTTGAAATTTTTATTTAATTGATTAAATTTCTAATTTAAATTAACGCTATAATTTTATCTTCTTTCACTTCCCTTCACAATTTTCATTCATATGACACATAATCGTTAAATGCTTAAGCATATTGCCCATTGGTAATCACATGCAAGGGCGGACGAAGGATTCAACTATTGAGGGGTAAATATTTATTGGGTGCTACTGACCAAGTTTAGTAGAATTTATCATATTTAAATATTAAAAATAATGGGATAAAAAATTAAGTAGTTATTTTGTTATTCTTTCTTTTTTTCTATATATTCAATATTTGTCAATTGATGACTATGTTTTAGATTAAATTTCTTTTAAAAAAGAAAAATAATAAATTTTAATTCTTATAATTTGTCATGTCCTATCTTGGATAACTTGATATATAAATTGCTACAAATCAAGATGAACTAATATATAAATTATTTGCCAACAAGAACTAATTTCTAGTACTTTTTATACATTACTGCAATATAGGTCATATTTCTTCACAATGGATTGCTACAATAGATAGGCTTGGTTTTCAAATGGAAAAGAAAATTTTATATAGATTATATATTTGCCCTTGAGAACGTTCATAATATTCTCCAAAAACATAATGTTTTCAAAGTTTTCTACCTTACTATCTTCTTATTTTATTACCTACAATATTAAGTGAGATTTTGTTAAGAAAAAAAAGAATTGATCAACACATTGAATTGTTGCTAATGTTATTGGATAATAGTAGTTGGACAAGTCCTGCTTTGGTTTCACAATGGATTGCTACAATAGATAGGCTAGGTTTTCAAATGGAAAAGGAAAATTTATATAGGTTATATATTTGACCTTGAGAATGTTCATAATATTCTTCAAAAATATAATGTTTTCAATGTTTTCTACTTTACTATCTTCTTATTGTATTAACTATGATATTAAGTGAGATTTTGTCAGGCAAAAAAAATTTGATCAACACGTTGGGTTGTTGCTAATGTTATTGGATAATAGTAGTTGGACAAGTTCTGCCTTAGTTTCATAATATTGTAATGGTTTATACTTTATGTTGTTACGATAATACTTATGTTCTTCTATATTGTATACGTATTGATTGATATTTTGAGAACAATAAATCTTAATAATATTGTCTTTTGTATAATTTTTTAATAATTCTTATATAAGTTTGAAGAAAAGTTCAGTTTGAATACATGTACAAACCGCCTAAATCAAACTAAACCATTGCAAATTGGACTTAACCGTTTGAGATTTTAATGATCATGATTGGTTTTAGAATTTTCAAATTGAAGTTATTGATTTGGTTTGAAAAAAGTTTAAAACCAAACCATGAACACCCCCAGGGCCTCGGCCCCCTTCACGTTGAACGTTGGTCCGCCACTGATCACATTCTCAGACAAGGGCAGACAAATGATTGAACCTTTATAGGAGCCAAATAGGGAAAGAGAAATAAGGGTAAAATATACTTATTATTTTGATTAAGATTATCGCAAACTACAAAAGTAATTATAGATAAAATTTCTATACTCAGATGAATAGGGTGAGATATTAATACATATTTAAATAACAAAAATATTGATATATTATCAAAGTACTCAAAGAAAAAAAAATTAGCTCGAAGTTGTCCTAAAATAGAATAAACAAGTTAAGTAATAATGCCCAATAATAGTTATTAAATATTTCTAATGATTTTACATCACATCACGTAATATAAATGTCTTTTTAAAAAAATGAAAAAGAGAAATGGGGCAAAATATGCTTGCCTCTTTGGCGCGGCCATATTAGTGCATTTGATACCTTATGTATAGCTAGTATTTTTATCTTTTTCAAAAAATGGGAGGGCGAAGCCGCTCACACCACTGTCTAAGACGTTTATGTGGGAACAAAAAAAAAATCATTAATCATTATGGTTCCCTAAAAGCAAGGGAGGGGGGGAAAAGTTAAACATAGATCATCGTCTACAATCAGAAGTACGCTTATATATAAACTTTGAGAATTATTCTATCTGTTTCAAAATATAAAGTTTTTTATTATTTTCTACATAAATTAAAGAAGAAGAAATAAATGTCTATTTTTCTCTTATATCCTTAATGAATATAATTTATTACATCTATTAACATGAAAGAGAATGGAAGTATTATAGTTGAAAGTAAGAAAATAATTTTGAAAAAAATATCTAAAAGAAGAAAAATAATTTTGAAAAAAAATGTCTAAAAAACTTTATATTTTAAAATGGAAGAAGTGCTTATTTATATATAATGTTTTTGAACAAACTATGATTGGTTTGAGAATCATATAAAGGAGACAGAATAGATTAGTTAAAGATTAGGGTAGTTAATTCTGCTCCAAATTAAAATTGAATAAACAAAAAATGGTGGAGAAATCTACATATAATTACAATTAGCATGGTACAAAATTGATTTTTGATATATCGGGAAAATATGATGTGGTCTGAACTCATAATATTTAAGAATTATTTCTATTATCAAACTACTACTTACCAAAATATTGGACAAAATTTGACAAGATTAATGCTGTGTGGCTTTGGTTTGATATCTGATTATTTCTATTATCAAACTGCTACTTACCAAAATATTGGACAAAATTTGACAAGATTAATGCTGTGTGGCTTTGGTTTGATATCTGCCGTGGGACCTTCTGTCTCACAAAAGCTGAAGAAAGAAGTAATAAACATATAACTAAACAAAGAGATGATGCCGTAGGTGAGGTGATATATAGGCAGAGCCCTATATATGTGTTGTGCTATATGGTCTACATTTTCTGAAGAAGTCAGACGCAGCTATGGTAGTTAATAATGTCCCAGGCTCAAAGAGCAGTAAGCACGACGAAATATTTGACTGAAATTCTAACAGAAATGACTGATCGAAGTCTGAAATTTTGCTTTTTCTTCACATGCTGTGTCTTGCCACCGTCTTCCCCCCCTGCGGCCGCTCCCCCACAGCCTCTCCCATTCCAGCAACAAAAAACTAAAAAAACGGAAAATTGAAGAAGAAGAAGAAACGAAACAAGTACATTGTGGAATAAGAAGAAAGCGATGGATATATATATATATATATATATATATATATATATATATATATATATATATATATATATATATATATATATATATATAATTTGTAATTACTCTTTTTTCTTATTTTTTTCTCTCTCCTTTCTTATCATTCTCCACCCGAAAGCATTCCTCGAGATGCATTGCAATCCTCGAGAGTGCTCCACCCGTAAACAATAAGTAGAAGTGCAAAATGTTATATTTTGTAAAATCCGATGTTAAGAAATGGTAAACTATCTATGATTATGAGAAAAGTTGAGAACACGAATTTTCTTTTGTCTTTTATGTTTTTGCTGTCACTTTTTTTACCTAAAGCTACAAGGACCCAAAATTTAACTGCTCTTTAATGTTGCTTGAGGTTGAGAATGAATACTCTCTTCATCCACAAATGAATGTTATATTTTAATTTGGTATAAAATTCAAGAAAGAACGTTGACTTATTTAATTTTTTTATTTTATCCTCATTAACCTTATGTTATTCTTATTAATTAAAAATTTTAGTAATGGGATACATATATTAGTAGAGTTTAAATCTCTTAAATTAAAAAAATTAAAAAGGTTAGTGATGGACACGTGTTTTAGTATAGCTTACTTTTCTTAAATTAGAAAAATTAATAATAAAAAATAAATAAAATATATTATTATTTTTAAAAAATAGACGTTTTTAAAAAGATATGTGGCATTCAATTATTGATGAAAAGAGTATTTAGTTGCCTGAGTATATGTATCTGTCATATATACTTGATTTTCCCAAGTGTTTGTGCGTGGTATAATAAAAAACTATAGAATGCTGAAGAAGTTTTAGGGTTGAAGAAAGAAATACTCACTATATATTTCACTTGATACCAGAGAGAAATATACACAACCTACAGTGATAAGACTTGGATAAACACAAATTAATTAGTTGACCTACATTATTGGCACTCACGATCCTCCCCTCAAAATCTATCCGGATCCTCTACTCTATTCTTTCTGAAGCCGTTACATGTTTTTATATAACTCTATTTCTCGTAAGTTGTCTAGAGTTTTTTTTTTTAAATTTTTCTATATAATAACAGTCAATATATGACAACATTATAGAAGTGAAAGAAAGGTAGGTGATTTTTCGAGAGAATATCAGAATTGTGTTATTGTAAGTTTGAATTTTTTAATACACTTTCTAATAAAATATTTAACGCACTAATAATTTTTTTTTAGTCCAATGATATTGATGCCACTACAAGAATTTTTCATTTTTGCGACGGACTATTCCGTCGCAAATCCGTAGCAAATTATAGATTGCGACGGATTTGCGACGAAATAGTTCGTCGCAAAAATAGAAGTCGCAAATTTGCGACGGACACCATTTCCGTCGCAAATTTGCGACGGATAACATTTCCGTCGCAATTCAGCGACGGAAGAAATCCGTCGCAAATTTGCGACGGATAATATTCCGTCGCAGAATTGCGACGGAAATTATCCGTAGCTGAATTGTGACGGAAGACATCCGTCGCAAATTTGCGACGGATTTAATTATTTAAATTTATTATTTAATTTATTATTTATTATTTAATTTTAAATTAAATATTTTATTATTTAATTTCTAATTTAATTTTAAATTAAATATTTTAAAATTTTTAAGCGATAATTTTTAATAATTTTTAAATAATTATTCTTAAAAAATAAGCATAATCAATAAAATAATTAAAAATAAAATATTAAATTAAAATAAATATAATGAATCCGTTAAATGTCAATATTGTATGTGTACAACAATGAAAAAAATGAAACAAAATCTATGTAAGTATAGAAGGCGGTGCTGCAGACGGTGGAGGAGACGGAGGTGGATCTGGAGGGCCAGTCGTTGGAGGATGGTCGTCAGGAGGATCGATCGTGTAATCCTCACCAGCCTCGTCTGTCTGCTCTTCAGAATCTGGTATCGGAAAAGGAGGTGGAGGCGGAGAAGGCGGCGGAGGCAGATGTAATGCCTCAGACATAACTCGCAAGTACTGGTCCAAACTAGCAAAGCGTTGCTGAAAATAACCGCGCATCGACTCTCTCTCTGCAATCGACTGCGAAGAGATGCGTACTCGGATGCGATGTAATCGAGCAAGTGTCAGCCGAGCAGTGGGTGACGTGGATCGACATAACCTCCAGTCGCATGTGAACCGCCTCGGAACCCAATCCAAAAAATCCGATTCTTCAAGCACCACCAAATGAACCTCCATAAATATGGACTTCTCATCCGGTGGTTGCTGAGAAGTCACCGAATCCTAGGACTCCACCTGCGAATAGCGCTCCTTCAAAGCGTTGACGCTATCCTCGCAAATTGTATACATCGTAAATTTATAACAGATTCTAAGAATAAAACAATTAATATAAAATACGGAGTAATATAATATGTAAACCTACCAACGTATGTTGTGATTTCTCATCGACAAACGTGCCCCTTTTTGGGCCACTCTTATATTTGTGTGTCGCCTGCATACATATCGGTGAAGTGGAAGTCATCTCCGCGCTCCTTACGCTAAAAAATATATTAATATAAATATTTAGTAATTATACTAGAATTAAATAACAAGGAAAAAATAATCATTACCATCCGACGCTCGTGCTCGCCGAAGGAAATGCATCCTCCCGTGTGAGTCGGTCCCAGTGCGCGGCTGCTCTGTTCCGCTTAGCAGCGGCTGAAACACGCCTGAATTGTTCCGTGCTCCAGTGGTCCCGCCAGAGTTGGCTCCAAATGTCAGGAGATCTCCACTGTAAAATGGACGTTTTTCAGGCACAAGGCCACCACAATCAATCCCCAAAGCCAAATTTAGTTCTCCCAACAATTAATTCCAACTAAATATATCCAAAAATCCACAACGCCGCCGCCTCAAAAATAGTATAAATATATTCATAAAATTTAAAAACATTAAAGCCATGCTCAATTAAAAGAATTAAAAAATCAGCCAAAGAATACCAAAGTTGAAAGAACAATTACAAAAATTACAAGAAAAATAATAAATGTATAAAAAAGTACAAACAAATACATAATATAAGAGAATAAAAAAAACAATAAAATAAGAAAACTTCTAAATTAAAACAAAAAAGGAAAAACCGGTGATAATTTGCCCAAAAAAGGGAAAAATTTATACCCCATTGCAAGCATAATGTGACATTTAAATTTTTTTGCCTATAAAATTTTTTCAAATTCCACGAAAAAAATTTAGGAATTCGGAATGTCTTATTAAAATAGAGTCGAAAACTTAGACAAGTGTTAAGGAAGGAAAAAAAATTCGGCAGCATCTCCACTGTAAAATGGACGTTTTCCAGGCACAAGGCCACCACAATCAATCCCCAATGCCAAATTTAGTTCTCCCAATAATTAATTCCAACTAAATATATCCAAAAATCCACAACGCCGTCGCCTCAAAAATAGTATAAATATCTTCATAAAATTTAAAAACATTAAAGCCATGCTCAATTAAAAGAATTAAAAAATCAGCCAAAGAATACCAAAGTTGAAAGAACAGATGCAAAAATTACAAGAAAAATAATAAATGTATAAAAAAGTACAAACAAATACATCATATAAGAGAACAAAAAAAACATTAAAATAAGAAAACTTCTAAATTAAAACAAAAAAGGAAAAACCGGTGATAATTTGCCAAAAAAAGGAAAAACTTTATACCAATTGCAATAATACTTCATCAATAATTAAAAAAAGTATAAAAATTTTTTTAAAAAAAAAAAGAATGGCTTACCTCGGTCGAGCCTGGGCAGACGCGGGCGGCGGGCGGCTGCTGGGCAGACGCGGCGAGTCATTGGGCGAGACCGGGGCGAGGGTCAGGCGGCAACAGGCGAGGCTGAGCGCGCGACGCGGGGCTCGGGCCGACACCGGCGCAGGCGGGGACGCTGGGCAGCAACCGGCGAGGCCGGCAGGGCTGCGAGGCGACGCTGTCTCAGCAACCCAGGCGAGGCTGGGCAGCGGCGAGCGGCGTTAGGCGGCGGCTAGGGCGGCGTGGCGAGGCTGGCGAGGCAGCCGGCGACGCTGGGCGCAGCGGCCGAGGGACTGGCAGACAGCCAGCGACGCCAGGCTAAGTTTCTGCTGCACACACTGCTGCCCTAGCGCTTGTGCGCGGTGCAGTGCAGGGCGTGCGGGCAGCGTGCGTGAACGGTGGATCGGTTGAGGTTGACGCGGCGAGAGGCTGCAGACGGGTCGGGCGGCAGCGAGCGAGAGGCAGCTGCGGATTGGCGAGAGGCGGCAATCGTGGTGGGAAATGGGAAATGTTTGCCAAATTTTGAGTGGGAAATGGGAAATCTTTGCTTGAATTTTGAGTGTTGATAAAATGAAGAAGGAGAAGTTTTTTGCGGCGGATTGTCGCAAAATCCGTCGCAATTTTTGCGACGGATTTGCGACAGGGATTTTTTAATTTTTTTACACCGGTAAAAAAATATGTTAGATTAATTTATTATTATTTTTTTAAACGGTAAAAAAACGATTGCAAATCAGTCGCCAATTTACTGACGGATTTGCGACTGACTTTTTTATTTATTTTTTTAATAAACGGTCAAAAAATGCGTCAGCAAAAATCGTCGCAAAGATCGACGATTTTGCAACGTAATTATTTTCAATTTGGCGGCTCTCTTCACGGGTTATTAATTTTCAAATACCGTCGCAAATCCGTAGCAATTTTGCAACGACTTTGCGACGGATTTGCGACCAAATTTAATTTCTAATGTGTTTTTTAAAATCTTTTCTTTCTCTTCCATTGCTCCATTAAGATTATGGTTGGAATTTGTGAACAATGAATAATTATGACACATACTCATTTTAGTTATTATATAAATTGTGCTAGTATATTTATTTATATACTTCATCAACGCTTTATATACTTCATCAATACTATATGTTGTGAAACATTATTACATATTATAAATTAGTCATACTTAAAACTTTAACTATTACTGTTACACATATATGTAATATATATTTATGTGTTTTGGTATGATGTGTCATTATAGTATATATATATGTTAAATCAAAATAAATTACAAGATATATATTCGTACGTGTCTTTATATAAATATTATTATATATTTAATTAAATACTTCGTTTATGAACACCATGAGGTATGACTCACCAAAAACAAATAAAGATGAAAGAATACAAGGAAATCCGTCGCAGATTTGCTACGGATTTGCGACGGATATTATTTTTTAATTTAATTTTTAATTTCCGTCGCAAATCCGTCGCAGATCTGCTGACGATTTGCGACTGGGATATTATTTTTAATTTAATTTTTAATTTCAGTCGTAAATCCGTCGCAAATCGCTGACGGTTTGCGACGTTGACATAATGCACATATTTTTTTTATTTCTATATTTAAATTAGTCGCAAAATCAGTCGCAGATTTGCGACTGATTTACGACTGAAATTAAAAATTAAATTAAAAATAATATCCCGTCGCAAATCCGTCGCAGATCTGCGACGGATTTACGACTGACTTAAAATATAGAAATTAAAAAATACATGCATAATTCAGTCGCAAATCACGTCACGATTTGCGACTGATTTTCGACGAAATTAAAAAATTAAATTAAAAATAATATCCGTCGCAAATCAGTTGCCGATCGGTGACGGGATTTGCGACGAAATAATTCCGTCGCAAATTAAGCCACTTATTTCATCCGTAGCTGTTTTGTCGCAAATCCGTCGTATATTTGCGACGCAAATTTCCGTCGCAATATTCCGTCGCAAAATTTAATTTTTCTTGTAGTGTGCATTGTGGTGCAAATTTTTTTATACTGCTGTCGGAAGTATAAGAAAGGATAGTATTTGTGAGTTAATAAATGTCTTCATTTTTCTTTTTCTTTTTTTTTTGGAGTGTACAATCTCCACTTTCTATTTTCTCATTTTGTCCACCTTCCCACAGTAACGACATGAAGGAGTATTGCCACTCTATTCACACTGTCCTTTGTAGCAATCATGCAATATGTAGGATTTTTGCTTGTACCATGACAAATATGAAGTTCGGTTTAAAAAAGAGGACACTAGAAAAAGTGTCGGAAGGGGACAAATACCCAGCTACGGAAAAGATTTCTCGTAATCATTTTCTTTGTCTAGTACAAGCGAGAGAAATTGGGAAGGTAGAAGAAAGAGAAATAATTTCTTTCTTTACTTCGTCTTTTATCCCTCTTCTTTTATGGTGTGATTAAATAAAATTTTATTTTAAAATTTTTATTTTAAATTTTATAAAAATTAAATTATTTATGATAAGAAATATAAATATCATGCTTAAAATTTAAAATTTAATTTTAAAATGAGATATTATCTAATTTCACCATATGGATTACGTTTGTGACTACTACTCTTCACCTCCTTCACACAGGCGGATCAAGAACTTTAATATTGGGGAAGCGAAGAACCAAGGCTAACGCCTAGTTTGCAAGTTTATGAGAGGAGAAAAAAGAAGATATCTTAAGTCATTAGAGAAGAGAAAAGAAAAGAATATGAGATAATTTATTTCAAAAGTTGTTTGGAAGTTTTGGATGAAAGAGAGTTCGTTTTTTATTTGGGAGTTTGGGGAGAAAGTGAGAAGAAAGGTTATATGAAGATATCATTTTACAAAAATATTCTTTTGGACTCATATGTCAAATAGAACATGTTGGTCATTAAAGTTTTCAAGCACAATTGTTTATTAGCAATTTGGGCAATTTCAATTTTCTACTTAAAGAGAGTTCATCAATAATGAAGTTAAGAGGAAATGCCTGTATGACTAATGAAGAGAATCACAGCATTTCATTAGCTATCTATCTATCTATCTATTTACCAAGGAAAAAAATTACATGCATCAAATTATATGAAATGCTGCTAGGTTGGTAGTGGAAAGATATCTAATTAACCAGTTGCCTTTAATATATGAAGCTATTTAATACTTATTTCTTGTTTTTTGAGGAATTATATGTTTAGTACTAAGTTAAACTATATAAAAAATTAAATTCTAATATTTGAATAAAATCACAAGGTTTTACTAGATCAATTAACAGCAAAAATTAATCATATATATATAGCAAGATAGAAAAAATAAGAGAATCTGGAAAACCTTAACACTATGTTTGTGTGGGGGTGGGAATTAAGAGAGAGCAAATAGGGAGGAGAAGTGAATGAAGATATGTTTGAACAAATACACTTGTTATACGGAGGAGAAATAAATGTGAAGGAAGAAGTCTATCCTTTTATATCAACAAAACTAACCTCTTCGTCCCTTCAAAAATAGAGGGATTGAGAAATATTTAATGAGTAAAGATTAAATAATCTTTAGAATTATTAACAAATCTATAATAATAAATATATGCAATGAATAAAATGATAAACAAGAAGAAGTATTTGTAATTTATATTTTTTTTATTTATATTAAATAAAATTAAAATAAATATATTTATATTTTCAAGTAAAATAAATGATGTCACTCCACTCTCCTTCCCTCTCCCCTTTCCCTCCGCGGACCACACAGACCCTAAGAGTTATATTAGGGTTTTTGGAGACCAAAATTGTTGGGCTTGAGGGGAGCAAGGTAAAGTTGGAAAACCACACGGCACCAAAGTTTTTAGTTCAAGTTTCCAATGATTGATGTGTTTGCTAAAAAGGCCTTGAGAATTAAAAGCACCCTTGCCATTGAACCTGCAGAATCAAATCAAATTAGTTGGAACCAGACAGGACCTTAAGGTGGGGTTTGGGAAGGGCTGGGGGGATGGGACAGGTTCATGAGATGAGATCATGCACTCAATTGAGAGTGTGTTGGGGAGAGGGAGAGGGAGAGGGAGAGGGAGAGGGAGACAAGTGAAGAGAGAGAGAGTGTCCTAATGACTCATCTCATCATCCATCCTTGTCATACTACTACACACTTGTCAGGCTTTTGGAGTTGCAGCTGGCAAACACACCCTTAAGTTTTTCTTTCTGTTTTGGCTGCCTATTAGGGTTGTACCATTCACTTGACCATTGGTCATTTTAAGGAGCTGAAAAGTAATTTATCTTTTCCTTCGATAGTCTTTGAGGCATGATGCTGTTATCAAGAGGACAATGACAAGAGCCCTAGACAGATTTTCTTTTTTCTTTTTTTTTCAATTTTGTGTTGAGGGAAAACAAATATTATCTACCCCCACCTATAAATTCATTTTTTATATTTGGTTCAAATTAAGTCAAGATTTGTGACTTAACAAGAGAGTAAAAAGATAATTTAGTCAAAAAAACTTCTATAAATAGAAGGTAAAAAGTTACTTTACTCTTTTTTCAACAATTTCATCCCATTTTAATCAAGGAAATTTTGGCTCAACTTGAGGCAGAAATCATTTTCCTTTTATATTTGGTCTTTAAAACTATATTATCTAGGTGATATACTATATCGAAGAATTTTGTATTGCTATACAAAGAATTTTTTGTTGGACGAGAGTACAAGCTTACCTTGATTGAAATTCAATCCAATTTTGTACTTTTCTTTTATTTTTTTAATTTTAAATCACACTTTCCCACTATAATTCAACTAAAAAAAATCAATCTAATGTCACCTTATCTTATCAAAATTTTCCTTTATCTGAGGAACAACTTTGGATAATCCTTGAGTGCATTTCACAAGACATTAACATATGCTTCATTGAATGTGGAATATGACCTTAGTATAAGGGGTCACATCTATTGAGACCCTCATTGTCATGCAATTATTACTGCCAAGAACCAAAATTGTGAAAGTAGTACCAACACATTGAATAGAATGAGACTTTTGTGGTTCTAGGACTTTTGCCTTTCCTCTTCACATCAGATGTTGAGATCCAAACCATTAAGGAGTGTTCAAACTGAAGTAAATATAAGTCGAGAGTAGAGGGGGGAAATAGTGGTAGGACATTTTGCTGCTCCCATGAGAATTTTGCATTGGGAATTGGATATTTCAACCTCGCACATTTAAGATTCACAAGTTTGTTCTACGATATCATCAAAATTCAAAACCTAAATCGAAATATTGTAAGTCATAGAAATCATATTTGATTGATCAAAATGTATCTATGTCTCATATACATAAAGCTCATATGAGTCTGTGCTAAGTAGTAGTGGCGTGGGGGTGGTCCACTCGGGTGTGGGGTGGTGCTGGTCCACCATTTTTGTTTGATGTAGATCTTGTATTCTAGTCTGGTTTAATTGCTTTGCATGGAAATAAGATGGACACTCTTGTCCCTCTCTCAGTGTATGTACCAATTTCTGTGTCTCAGGGCAGGTGAGGCTGTGAAATGGACCCAACTTCAGAAGCTGCAGAGCCTATCATTGTCCAATCTTTTGACCATTGCTGTGTGTTCCTATCTCACTCTTTGACCTATGGCTCTATTCTTCTTCAACTGCGTATAGGCTCTCTGGGGGTGTAGGCCTCTGAGGCATCTTTTTATCTCTGCCCTCTTCCTCCTCCTCCTTGACTCGCCACTGCTCAATATCTTTTCACTGAAAGAGGAAGGTATTATGTCATGGCTATTCTAGTATATGAAAAAATGATCGGACACTAGGTGTTACAGAGACACTGTCCTTCACTCTACAGCCAATGGTCCTGGGTTATGCTTTCTGAGCTTCTCCACCAAAGACTCTTGGTAGGACAACACTAACCAATGATTTTACTTTTTTCTGATTTGCAAAAACTTGGAAAAAGAATGAATTGAATTTTAAGAGTATTTAAAGCATTAGTGCAGCGAATTTTCTCTTAATTTTTTTAAAATGTTAATTGTTTGTTAAAAAAGAAAAAGAAAAAAAAGTGGAACCCAAATTTAGTTTTCCTATTGGGAAGCTTTGGCACTTTGCCATCCAACAACTTAAGATGGAGTTTTTGTTTGAGAATTTTATTTCAAATTTTATTAAAACAAAAACTGAATTGTTGTAAATGAATATGTAGGATCAAAATGAAATTTTGCATTGAATTTCAAAATAAAATATTGTTAAACACACCCGCATTTGGCTCATCATCTCATAAACTCATCAAAATTCTTTCCCATTAACTTCTCATCAGCTAGGTGCAGTGTTATGCACTCTCCAGGAAAGGCAGATTTTAGATTTTTTACCTATAGGCTTCTCTGATACAAGTGAAAACAGGCTCATCAACAATCTCCACATCTGGGGCCATTCCGGTTAAAAAAATGGCTTCAGCAAATTACATGAAACAAGATGGGATCCATTCATTATCAGAGATTGGATATATGCAGAATTTATGAACAAACAGCACATTATTCTCATATATTTTTTTTATTTTATGCATAGCACATTTATTTTTTTGTGCATAATTATTATTTAATATAATACTAATAATTTTTAGTTGACATTAATATCTTAATTAGGTAATAATAAGAAATTAATTAATTTTAATTTTTATTACTATATTATTATTTAAAGAAAGTGTTTCATTAAATTAAATATGTATAATTTATAATCTTTTATTGATGATAGTTAGGAAATGTGAGACGTAGTTATTATTTAATTTAATGAGAATAGCGCATTTCTGCACTCTTATGGTAAAACATGATTTTGAGAATGTCAAACGTGTTTTTCAGATTACCACTGTTTATCAATTAGTTTGATGTTTCGCAAAAATTGAGGGGATAAAGCTATCCAGTGTTCAGAAAAGTGGAACTTTCTGGTAAAGACACCCAAAAAACATAAAGGAAAGAAATATTCCAGATTCTTTTTTTCTTTCTTTTTTTGGTGATGGGGTGTTTTTTTTTTCAAGCCGCGGGGGGGGTTGGCGGCAATAGAAATATTCCAGATTCTCTTACTGTCATAGCTTCAACAATCATATTCATAAAGAAGCTCTATAATGAACAAGAATGTTATAGAGTATGTCCAGAGGCAGTAATATATACATGAATCTTGCCAAAAGAGCTTCTGATTTCTTTGGTGTAAATAGTAAAAGATCTAAGAAATTTGTCAAACTAACATTAATACAGTAATGGAACAGCTCAAAAATTCTCTGGTTAACATTTTCACAGCATGATTTGGCATTGAAAGCTTTATCCTAGACTGTTGACTTTGACAGAACTCTTTAAGGTGTTTATATAATCTACAGTTTCAGAATGAACTTCAAGTACCTGGTAAAGTTCCATAATATACTGCACCTGGAAGCAAAAGCACTCATCTTAGAACAACATTCAACTTGTCCTGGACCTGTTCCCTTACCTTCCACTGGACAAAATCATACGATTGTTATTAGTATCAAAGAAGATATCGAAAATGAAGGGAGTATAATGAGATTGTATCTGCTTGCTAGGGATATCTACCTGTAAGTCATTTATTTCCTCATCTGTCAGCGATCGCTCCATAGAACGATATACTATCCTATAACAGTGACTGGTCATTCCTTTCTTGGTAAAATTATCTATCAACCGCACCTAGAAAAGCAGAGATCTAGTTCAGGTGAAGTTATCCATTGAAATCACCTGCCCTCCCTCCAAAAAGTAGTAATAATAATAACTAGAAAGCGGAATTTCTTGACTGGTTACTGTTGAACCATCCTTGGACTCAAAGTGAGATATTTAACTAACATAATAGCTATAGTAACCAAAACTCCTCTACTTCATAATCCAAACACAAGTAGTTAATAAAATTAATGCAGTTAACAATTAAACGTATACTGCAGCAGTAGCATTCTGGAGATTGATAGCTCAAACATGCCGAAAGTACTACAACCAGATACCCCTAGTAATGTTTTTATGATAGTAGTGCATAAAGGAAAATTCTTCTCAGAATATTGCTGCTTCTTGTCTCATAAAATACGTTTTCTTCTTTCTTTTACTCCAATTGCTAAATATACTAGAAAGACAAGTGCTTTGCCAGCAATTTTGTTTTGCATTAGATGATTTGCTCCTCTGCTCAAATGTGCACCCATCAAATGCAAACCCCAAATATACTAACACTTATTCCATGTATGACCTCTGAAAGATAAGGCAGTAATGCACATGAGATTAGAGCATTAGCTCAACCACAGTTCTCAAGGGAAGAAACACACCAGAGTACACCATGATGCAAAATTACCACCTACACTAGCTTACAGAACAAACACAAGCATTTATTCCTTAGTTATTTACAGCCCCTATCTAATATATCAGCTTATTTTAGTTATTCAGGTTCACTTGGGAAAAAGCATTGGCAGACAGTCTTCATGCAAAAGAAAGAAATTACATGAAATACAACTCTGTTGAAATGTTTACAGCAAAATTTTAAAGGGCAGCAAAGCAATAAAAAGAATCAAAAGATATATTTAAAGGAGAGGGAGGGGAGATGGAACTTGGTTCCAATCTGAAAGAATATTTAGAAGAGGATAATGGTTTTACACCAAGGATCAACCAAAGGAGGAGATTTTTCTCACTAAGGCTCCATTAGTCTTGACGCACATAAAACATGTTGTCAGACCATATTTTGCTGATAATCTTTCAGACTAAAGTTTCTATTTTTCTATCAAACTTCTGCTATTTTGAAGACAATTTGGAAAGTACTTCCCAGTTTTCTCTTTTATTACTTTTTTAAGCTATCCCATACCATAAGAGAGGCAAAAGGTAATATACAATAATGTGAAACTGCCAATACATTAGTTATAACAATGAAAACAATGTAGCAATATCTATGATATAAGGGAATAGTGGTGGCTCAGTTACAGAGAGGGTGTTAAGAGGACAACTCCACAAATGCATGCCAATAATTTACGTTAATATGTATCAGTTTCAGCTACTAAAATATGAAGAATATGATACTCTTTGAGTAGTTCAAAGTTCAGTGGAAGGAGAATCCAGAAAAAGTATTATGGTGACCGTATTAGTGTTTGATTGAAAGACCAAAACTACTTCCAAAAAATGGGAAAAAAATCACATGCAACCAAACAAATTCCTAATATGGAGGAAATGATACAATCAACAATTAAAAACTCCTTTGCATGTGAATTCAGATTTATGTATTAAACAAGTATGGTATACCACAACGATTCAGGCCTTTATCACAAATGGTGACTACAAAATATAAAGTAAGCATACCTCCTCCACAAGATCCCCAGCAATTCCTCTTACTAGTTCACAAAGATTGTTTTCAGTGAATGTATCACTTATCCAGAAACTCATATCTTTATAGCAAGGAGGATACTGCAGAAATAAAATTTTATCAATTAAAGTACGAACAGCTGTTTTGGGTCTAATTCAGCACCAGCATTACCAACATAAAAGTACTTAAATGAAATGGTTTAAACTTAATAAGTGCAAGGCTGCTCAAGTTATACCTTGGAAAACGGTTTAAACTTCATACCAAGCTGTCCTCTGGAGAACTATAACAAAGTAAAAAGGCAGGTTTTAAGATTGAAATGAAATACTTCGCAAAATGGATAAAAGAATGGAGTGGGGAATTACTTGAGAAGTAAAGCGCTCATCAGCAGACCAAAAAAGTCGAATGTCTGGAATATCAAAAAGAACCATTGCCAAACGCTCCAACCCAAGGCCAAAAGCCCAAGCAACATTTTCCATCCTTCCACTTCTCTTCAATATTTCCTGCTCCATCACACCACAGCCCAAAACTTCCATCCACTTCTCCTGTTAAGCAATTGTTACAGCAAAAAGTTGGCTGACAAGTGTGCAAGTATTAAGGAAGAAGTCCATGATATCAACTGAAATAACTTTATGACAGCCCACTACCACACAATGCTATCAGTTAACAAGCACCGCATTCCAACTAACAAAGGCACATAAGAGAACAATCCTGCCAATTAATATTAAGCCATCCAATAATAGCATACACTGAAGGCGAAAGGGAAGAATAAGAAGTTGCAGTTCTATCATATATCCATCAATATCTATAATCAATTCCACCACAAGAGACTCCTATATAAGCAGTCGCTGCTCATAACAGCATAGAAAAGAAACATGCTTTTCGGAGCCCTTTTCTGGAAGTAAAAGAAACAATGCTGGTGGGAAAGATGTTCCATCTTCAATGCAAAGATCCTGTTTGCATAAAGGGGAAATGCAAGAACCTGCAGGAAAGTCAAATATTCTTCTTCTTTATGTGATGTTAATCTACAAGAAAAAATGTGGGATGAAACTCTCCTGTATAACACCGTCAAAATGGGCCCAAGCCCCGGGCTGGCCCGTATAGGAGGGCCGTTTAAATGAGGGCTTTTTTGGCCTGCTCCGTTTAGCCCGCTGGCCAGCCTGTTTTTCTTTTTAATTTTTTTAAAAGAAAAATTTTCAAAACGATGTCGTTTTGATATTTTTAAAATATTAAAAAAATTTTCAAAACGACATCATTTTGCTGCTTTTTTGCAAAACGACGTTGTTTTGTAAAACCCGCGGGCTGGCTAGTGCGGGCTACGGACTGAGGGTTTCCAGCCCGCGTCGGTCCGATTCAAGGCCAGCCGCGATGGGCCTGGGCGGGCTGGCCCGTTTGACACTACTACTCCTGTAGGAAACTCTTTCCCCATTTTGTGTTCCTTAAAATTTGCAAAGATTCTACGGGCAAGTTCTATTTCCTTGCAGAGTTCAATAACCTCCAACTACCTAACTACTTTCATTTAAATTTTTCCTTCCAAACCAAATGCATTATGAGAAACTGATTTTTCTTCCTCACCTCCAACTACCTACCTACCCTTGGAACCCCAGTTGCATAATGTTTGAACTAAAACATGATTCTTCCTCACCGAGCTCTCAATCCCAGACCTAGCCAGCCACCCCGTGTTAGTAGCAGGATTTGGTAGCTGCATCCTATCAACTTTCCATTTTAGCGTCCCTAATATTAAGAGAGGTATCTAGGCAGACCCGGAAAAGTATTTGTGCATATCAATACGATCACAAAGCAGCAATAGGCTACCAGCAGCGACTGCTAGGTAAGCACAATTTATTGGCAATTCTATACATTGTAGACCAGCAAATAATCCAATTCCTGATTACCTTAACATAGTTATCAAAGTGTCTCTCTCTCTCATATAGACACATGGAGGTTGTGATTGCAGGTCCCCCGGCTGGGAGGGGCTGGTTGTTGGATAAACATGATTGTACGAATATAGGAAATACTTACATGAACCCAGTCTCCATAAACCACCAGATAGAATACTTGCACCCGGTGCACATGTAATCTACCTTCTATAAGGGTACAAGTTTTTAATGTGTCCACAAAGACCAAAACTATATAAATATTTTCATTGCATATAGTACTTTCTATTACGTGCAAAAATTATGCAAATGTGAACTTTCATCTGTATTCCAAGACTGACAAGCCATACATCATAATCAGCAGAAGCCAACATTGACTAGTACCTGGTTCTATAAGAGAATTCAATTGGTCACAATGTGAATGTACTCTTCATTGGAGAAATTATAGAGGATGAAGCAGTATGGCAGCATTTGAATTGAGGGAAGTGGGAGGAGAGTAAACAAGAGGAGATGGGTGGATTAAGTTTCAGGTGTTTGGTTTGATATTTTTAAGGAAGGAAAGGAAAGAAATGGGGAGGGAATGCAGGGATTAACTCCAGTTTCTATGCATCAGTCTCATTTGTGTCCATGGAGGGAAAGAGATAAACTTCAATGAATCTTTTTATGCTGAGTAAATGTCCTTGTTATGGGATACTTATATTCACATAAAAATAAGGGCAAATATGTAAATTAATAGCTTATCTCTTTTTCCCCTGCTATTAACTACCCAAACACCGTAAAAGTTCAATCCTCTTGTTCCCTTTCTCGTTCAATACTCTCCTTTCCCTCAATTCAAAGTGACTCCTGATACGACGCAAGAGAATGTGACTTAGTAAGGAGATTAGAAGGATATGTATCACAGGAATCAAACTTTTTACCAGTGCAAAATGGAGTATGCTAGGGTTAGGCTTCTGTAGTCAACAATAGTTCATGCAGCTTTTTAAGTATTAAATGCCTTTTATTAATGGGCAGAGGGTTTTCCAAACACAATAAAACTAACATATGCATTGGAAGGTTATATAGATTTATATACAGATATTGTAAAAAGAGCATCAGATATCAAGCTTTACTACTTTTTCCAGTAGGACAATAATGCAATGATGCTGCACTCTCTGGATAATTAGTTGGAAGCTTACCTAACTTGGTACCAGAAGGTCCAAAATTTGAGTTACTATGGGGGTAGGTCCGGGACAACCCTTATCCCCTTTAAGGTTCAACAAGAAGTTTGCCCCTTCATAACTTCAATTCGAAATATTGGTTTCAGTACCATATTTCTTCCTAGGCAACTTCAGTTTAAAATACAAGATTACTTGGATAACCTGAAATAATTTTGCAGTGTTGGCTAATAAATAGACTTGGTTCGTGTACAAATAAACCATCTTTGTTCTTCAAGAGGAGAAACTGAGGCATGAAACTGTGTCTGTAATCAAATTTACACAATGGAATAACCAAAAGGTCCATCTATTTTTCGAAAGTTATCAGTGCTCTGTAATCAAATTGCTATGTATTTTGATTGGCTCAAACATTCACTAATTCAGGAACAATTAGTTTCAGATATAATCAGGCGGACAATGCAGACTCTTATTGGAGTTAGTTTGATTTAGGCCAGAGGGGGAAGGATATCAAGCTAACCCTGTCTTAGAAGGGCTTTCTAATCAAAGCTACAAAAGAACTAGAAATCAGATCAACCTATTATATAGGTATCACTTCAAACAGATATCATTCAAGTTTTCATGTCTAATTGACTTTTGCTTGTATAGTTATTGGCACTAAAAGGTACAAGGATATTTGGTTAAACATCAATTATAATGTTTGTACATAGATAAACCAAATTCATTCGCAAAAGGGAGATGCTTGCACCACCAGAGCAAGAACTTATTCTTTTCAAACTCAAGATCAACAAATACTTGAAATACTGTTTTCCAAAGCTCCCACACTACATGCACAACTAATTGATACAAAAATAATCCTCAATTAGTATAAAAAAATTTTAACTAGTTTGTACCACTTCATGTATGACTGAAATAAACAAAATATACCCCAGATTCTAGCAATCAAGTGAAAGAGTTCCCCAATTAGGATTTTATTAATTTCAGTTGTGAGTGATCTTATTGTCAAATGGTTGCATTGTGTAGCAGCTACTGCATTAAGAGTGACAATGAGCAAATTGACAAATATAAGGTAATACTTATTTTCCAATTCCTATGCCAGTTCTCAAGTTCTCTATTCCACTTAGAAAGGATTTTAAATCACTTTATATTTAATCTATTCTATGGTAGCCCTAGATAGTTACCTCTAATTGAGTAACTATGCCACTTGATTCTTTTTGTTAATAAGAAATTCAAATGCAATGAGTCTCTGTGCCACTAATGGTGAATAAGTGGCTTGTTTGCTGATTCTAATATACAGTAGAGTAGCCTCCAGAGCCAAAAAGGAAAACCTAAAACAGATAAAAGCACATAGAAGTAAAGCAACTCATTCTCAATACCCGCAGTCAAGATGCTAAAGACAAAATACCTGAAAGTATATCTCCAGCTCAAATGATGGATCCGTGAAGGGAAAATAAGTGTCAACCCAGCGCATATCAACACCACCTGACAAATTTAAGATCCCTTAGATTCAAGAGTTCCTGTAAGTATGCATATTGTACCAAGATAACAATTAAAAGGTTATCTCTTAAACTTCAAAAAATTTGAAAAAAAAAAAAAAAAAAGGACCAGTTTGCACTCTCATCCACAGCATCCAATGTCGACAATCACATGAACGTAAATCTTACTGCATAAGTTCAGAAATTGGGTCAGGAAAAAACATTCTCTACCCCCTCTCCGAAAAAACTCATAAAAAAAGAAAAAAGAAATAAAAAAAATACATTTTTACTTGAAGAGTATCAAATAATAATGTGAAGCAAATAGCATGACTCAGATGTTTTGTTGCTTCTTCCTATAAAAGCCAAGATGATATAGAAATAAAACTTCTTACATATTTCTAAAACTTTGAGGTCCTTTTGGGTAAACATAAGGTTCCATTTGGATTGAGTCTCTCTTTTCACTTTTGGTGTTGGATTAGAGACGGAATCAGATTTTTTAAAAACATTTGGGGCCAATTTCAAATTGAGATGTCTTGAGAGTGAAAATTCACTGGACAAATTCAATACTTATCCTAGACAACATGTAGCCAATTCCCAAATGATGTTGTTCAGAAGGAATGATGGGAGGCCAGATTCAAAAATCATACTGCCCACCAAGGAAAAGGGTGCTTTGTTGAAACTTTTCCTGAATTCCAAATACAGTACACTTTGTGGCAAATGAGTTTTCATTCCTAAAACCAAAAGTTTTTCTTCTATTAGATTAGAGCCCAAATATTCCAGAACTTAAATTTCTTTTTCTCATTTTCTATTTCAATACGGTAGACCTCAACTATATTTCATATACATGCAACCAAATGCATCTCAACGCACCAAATAAATGGCGCGCCAAACCTTCTAGGCATTTCTTTAGATCTGCAGCGGCATATGCGGTAGCATCAATACCAGATCCCTCCCAATCACTTGGATTAAACACCCTGACTCCTTCCATCTGTATAGTCAGTAGCAAAAGACATCAGAGAAGATGTTATCTTGAGGATTCCAATCAGCAGATAGTTAACATAGTTGTAGAATTACAGAGAGAAAACCTGATGGAATACAGGGTAATGAGTCGCATCAATGGAATCTCTGCGATAGACATCTCCAGTAACAAGGAAGTTATTGTGCCCCTTCCTCAGTAGCTCAGCTTGATGTGCGCTTGTGTGGCATCTCAAGACTGTTTGTGAATCCACATAGTATGTATCATTATAACTCCTGCTTATATGGTCAGGAGGAACTAAGACATCGTCAAAGTTCTGCATGAAGGATATAAAAAATAGCCAAAAATGAAATAAGCCATTGATCGAAGGAAGAAAAGCAACATGGTAATAGTAGAAAATCAAAATTAGGTCCTTGCAGATCTTATAGACAAATGTAACTGGTATGAAACTCCAACAAATAAAAGAGGCATCTCGATTTACAGGAAACCTGGGCATTAGATAAGATCCACATTTGGCCAATAATTGCCGTAGTATGTCAGAATGTATGAGGGCACACAGAAGGGATGAATAGCCAAACATATGGTAGTTATGATGCTGTTACTGGTCAATCCATAGAAGAGTTTAAATCAGGTAGAAGAAATCAATGAGAAGTTCTATACTTCTATATCCCCAGCTTCCACTTGCTTTCAGGGAGTAGATCTTTTAATTCGGATAGACAAGACATTAAGAAGAGGCTTTGTTCACATGCAGGTGCTCTGATACCATATGAAGATCGAGTTTATGGTCCAATACCATGTAACCATGTCAAATTTTCAAATCCATGGAATGTGGCCACCAAGGTTTCAGTTGGATTCAACATGAGGAACAAGAAGGATGGTCGAAATAGGTAAGACCTGATACAATAACTAAGAATACATTTTTATCTTCACCTTTTTTTCAATTTGAACTTTTGGTAAGCAAGGAGATGAATCCTTGAATTACAGATTCTCTGTGAACTTTCAAGGAATACTATAAAAAATATACATTTTTATGCTTCACTCTCTAGCAGTTGAAATAAAATCATAATTTCCCTAGAAAATCTTCAAAAACTATTTCTTTTCAAGCCTAAAATCCAGTACCTCAAAAGTCCATGATCAAAGGTTAATAGAACAGTTAATGAAGCAACTAATCTCCCGGTCATGTAATCATCGTCATCAAGCATTACCACAAAGAAAATTGAGAAAGAAACTTCAATGGCAAGGAAAAGGTGCCAAATATCAAATTAGCAACTTAAGGTCCACATATATTCAGCACAAAAAAAAAAAAATTAAGGTCCACAGATTAGCATAGCATCAGTAGAGAAAATTTTAACAAGTATAAACACTCCTGTTCCTATCTGAGCAAACAGTCATACTGCAGTAACAGAAACTATCGGGCACAGATCATCAAACTTGTCAAATTTGTTGGGATAGTTGGTATCAAAGTAGTCATAGATTGCATTCTTAAGGATGCCAAGTGGGTGCTGATCCCTCCTATGGAGCTGCATCCCAAGCTTAGAGAATATAGTATCTGGAACATTGTTCGCTGGGTCATCTCTTACGATTTCTGCATATTAAATTGTTGGTTAGTTCCATTTAGTCAGAACTTCCACAATCCCAATGAGAAAGCACTTATCTTTTGCAACACCAATTCAAGCACAATGGAAAACCTATAACCGAAAAAAGAAATATTTGCTGTTCTAGAAATGAACACATGATAAAATTCCTAAGTTTAAAACTACAAGGAAATGATAAAGGTTATATATTATTTTTCTTCACTTATCATTTTCTACACTTCTAACACGCCAATCAAATTAGAATAATTCGTCAAATGCTGAACTCATGTTTAGATTGAGAAATTCAACAATCTGCAGCAAGAAACAGAATGGCCATTTAAATCAAAAGAAAACAGAACAACATTACACAAAATCACTTGGCTAATAAAGAGAACTCAACATTTGTGCACTAAAACCCAATATGTAATTGCGCAAAGTATTAGCAACCCCGATAGTCAATAGCATAGTTCTTCTATACAGGCTTTATAAACGAATATAAACAAAATTCAAATCCCCCATTCTCATAACAACTCCAACCCAGAATGGGAAACAGTAAAACCACAACAAACCTTCTCATTGAACAGACAAAAGCATCCAAAATTTGAAACCAAATATGATAAATTATTAACTTTATGAAGTAGGTACACTACCTTCTTTGGAAACTTTGACCCCACCAAGCTCAAGAACTGAGGCTACCGGTGTCTTCCATTTATGGTTATGGCGATGGATTTGGTCTGCAGAAAGGGTGGAAGACAAAGTGGAGAAACAAGATGAAAAAAATAATGGTGCAGAAAGAGAAAAGCTTTTGAAGCCATTTTTGTGAAGAAGATGAAGAGAGGGTCTCGTGAAGAGGGTAGTCTGAGCAAATGTGAATGCCATGGCAGTGACCATAGCGTGCCCCTGGAGTGGCTGTGGTAAAGCCGAAAAAGCCAAAAGCCATCTTTTGTAAATTTATCCTCCCCATATTTTTCTATAATTACAGATATTTATCTTCTCTTTGCCGTAATTATGCTTTACCCCCTTCAAGAATGGAAGAAGTCCGACCAACTAACCTACCTACTTTTTTTTTATAATGACAGAAATACTGTAATAAAAAAGGTTATGCAAATGGGTTAAAAACTTATAATAACAAATAAAATATCATATTTCGAATACCTTTAGTGGGTAGTGCACAAGAAAAAATAACAAAAACAAATATATTTTAGTCTTCTCTCAATGTCTTCTTCATCATTTTTAGACACTAGTAAGGATAAACAACTTCATCACCTTTCTTGACCAACAACAATTCGTGATGGGAATTAAGGTGCTAGTCAAGAAGTCATCTGCAGAGGAACGTTATCAAGAGCTCAAGCAAAGAAGCTTTATGATGAAGTAAAGGTGTTTCTCTAAAATTCATGCATTTTGGAGACATTTGGGAAGTTAAAAGAGAGATGTGCATGAAAATTATAGTGAAAATTTGTGCAAATGATTTGGAGTTGAAAGAAATCAAGTCGGGGCACGAAGAAAAGCATGGTTGCTGCTTGAGGAACTAAGCGACGTTGCCTAGAAAAGTGTTACACAGCGCCATCTTCATACCGTAGTTCAGGGGGTTAAGGAGGTGCCTCTTGATCCTTTTCTAACATATTCCAATTTTGAGTTTTGTCCATTTTTCTTTATTTAACTTGACTTTTTTGGACATTCTACTTAAATGGGTTTAACCCCAAAATGCGCTAAATGAATACGATTAATTACTTTAGGATTTTAATATACCCTCTTCATGGGAGAAACTAATTACCTTATGAATTTTGATAATATGAACATTGTGTTCTTGAGAGCTTGAGAGTGAAACTCTTCTTGCCTTATCTTATCTAGACTTATCAAGGGTTTGATCCATCCTTGTGGCTTCTTTCAACTAGGGGTTCTTAATTCATTGATTCGAAGGTTCCTAATGGATCAACTTTTTCTTCCATCTCAAATGGGGGTTCTAGTTGAATGCTTTTTAGAGTTTTTGCTTGGATTGGGGAAAGAGGCATTCAATCACTCTAATTGGGGTTCTATCTCTTTAGATAGACTTTAATTAGGTATTTGGAGGAGAAAATTCTTGCTATCCTCTTTGGGTTCTAGGGCCTTACTTTCCCTAGGGGTTTTAAGGGTCTTAAATTGTAGATTTCTGGGTTTTCTATGTTGGGTGCTTTCATCTTCAATTTCACCATATTTCCATCATTTTAATTCGATTCCTATCAATTGGTGTCAGAGCATTGGCTCCATTCTTGAAAACTCTTGAAACTCATTTCAACAAAATTAAAGAACAAGAAAACACAAAACAGGGGCTAAAAAAAATCACCCAAAAAGAGGTGAAAAATCCAAATTTTTGTAAGTTTCTTGGTCGAGAGTTTACATGTTATATTGTTGATTGGGTGCACATTTATTGCAAAAAAATTACAAAATCGAGCTGATTATGGGCTAAAACAGTGCAAAATTTTCTGGTCCTGAATTTCAGATTTAATGCTTGAAAGTTGAATTTTCCTTGATAGGTTTATGTTATAAGTTGTTCCTATTGATTATCCAATGCTCCTAGATGAATGTCCATGCCTTAAACATTATCTTATGATAAGATTTTGCCTAAATTCGTTCAAATTGTTTTGGAATTTTTTGCTTTTGGTAGTTTTATAGGGTTTAGTTTCCTTATTTGTTCTTGCTTTCTTTTGAGCTAGTCTTTGAATTTTGTTGCTTCAATTTGTTCCTAGATTGTTTGTTGCTTGATTTTGATTGTTTTTGGTCCACTAATTTCATTGAATTCCTCCGTTGAATGTTCTTCAAAAAGTGCACTTTAGGTGTTCAACAATATTCATAAACTAGTTCTTCTTCATTTGGGAACCCTTGTTGAGATCGTATTGTTCTTGGATGAGCTTACCCTTGGTTTAGAAAGGATTTGATAATGCTTGAATTGATTGAAAGCCAAAGAAAAAGGCAAGAGTTGGTGAGCCTATCTTTCTAAAAGCCAAAAGAGACCTCAAACGTGATGGTGACTAATTCTTAGTCGAGGGTAAACAAGCAAGAAAGAGTTTAGAGGTCCTATTTTTATTTCACTAACCATCTCTTTTAGGTTTTAACATTATGTCTCAAAGACATAAGCACACCTAACGCTTCCACTAGTGTCGCTCAAACGCCCATGGACATTCTATTCCTAATACAATCCATGCAACAAAAATTTGAGAGGTTTGGCATCATAATGTCAGGGATGTAGGAGTCTATAGCTAGACATGGTGAAGATCTTCATTAAATAAAAAGGGAAATAGCTACAAGAACTCCAAGTCCTAGGGACCAAGGTGGAAAGGCTAGGGAGCAAAAGGGTATATGTCGAGATCCTTATTATTGGGGTGAAGTGAAGAGTTTGAGAGTGATGAAAGAAGTGAAGATTATCATCTACCTTTTGGGGTCGGTTAGGCACAAGAGGAGGAATTCGAGGAAGAGAAAATGTGAGAATGCCAATGGGGTTAGGAAGGCAAGAGAAATTATACAGAGGGCAAGATGTGAGGAATGAGGGTAACTATGGAGGTAATGAAGAAAGATAAGGTTGAAGGGGATAGAAGAAATTAGGTGGATGAGGAAGGAGAGACCTTGGGAGTATTAAAATGAAAATACCATAATTCTAAGGAAGAATGATCACGAGGCTTACTTGGAATACAAAAATAGGGTTGAACTAGTATTTGATTTCCATGAGTACTCAGAAAGAAGGAAGCTAAAGCTAGCATGGTAGAGTTTAATGATTACGCCATTGTTTTGTGGGATCAACTAGTCATCAACTGAAGGAGGAATAAAGAGCCACTGGTGGAAACTTATGAGGAGTTTAAGAGATTGATGAGGAAACGTTTTATCCCTTCTCACTATTATCTAGAACTATATCAAAAGTTTCCTACCCTCAAGAAAGGAACAAAGAATATTGATGAGCACTATAAGGAGATTGAGGTAATTATGATTAGAGCAAATATAGATGAAGACTGGGAAACTACCATGGCTAGGTTTATGAGTGAGCTTAACTGAGAGATAGCCAATGTAGTGGAGTTGCATCACTATTTGGAGATGGAGAAACTAGTGGAAAGGCATCTCAAGAAAAAAGGTGTGGCTAGAACTTCCTTCAACATTTCCAACATTACTACCTCTAAGGTGACATAGAAAAGAGAGGAACCTCCAAAAACTAAAACAACAAAGGAGATTCCAGAAGCTAAAGAAAAAGGTCTAAGGACAAAGGAAATGGGGTAATTGAAACTCCAAGAAATCGGGATTTCAAGTATTTTAAATGCCAAGCAAGGGGATACTTAGCCAATAATTGTCCAAATAGGAGGGCCATGATGATGAGGGATGGTGAATGGTACACTAAAGATGAAAAGAAAGAAGTAGAGGACTCTCAAGAAGAAGAAGAATTGAGGGCATTCTAGGCGTACCATTATCTTGGATAGTTGATCAATTCTTGCTCCTAGGAAGGTTTCTAATTGAGCGCATTCTAGGTGTTTGATGAATTGCTCTGAGAAGTTTTCTTTGATATAGTGGGTATAATCTTTATGTTCTTGTCTCTGGTGTTGTTGTTCTAGTTAGTTTACTTTTTTTTATATAAATTCTCTTCTTAATTGTGTTCTTGTGCCATCTTCTTTATGCTAGTTCCTTATTCTAAACTTGTGGTTCTTTTGTTCTGTGGCTAGTTTTTCCAATTTCTTATCTTTTGCGTTTCCTAGTGTCGTCTTTGTTCTTGTGTTTCTTGTGTTATTGTGTAGTGTCTTGTTCTTAGAGCTTCATTGCTATATCATCTAGTGTCTATCATTGAACTTTATATCTTTGTTCTTGAAACTCTTATTATTCTTATTGTTGAATTGTCCTTGTTCTTGAGCTTTCCTTGAGTTGATAACACTTGTGGTTGAGGCCATTGGTTGCTATTCTTAAGAGATTGAGAGTGGTAAAAGGCAAGAGGGCAAGCTTACATTAAAAAAGCCATGAAAGTGTGTACACAAGCGAAGACAAGATGAGTGAGGGCATATAAGATTTGGCATTCGTGGTCAAGTTTGTTCACCAACAAAATGAGAAACTTCTAGGAAAAGGCTATGTGAGGGAGAGCCTTAGTTCATGTGCGGTTTCAGTGTTGTTGGTGCTGAAAAAGGCCGAAACGTGAAAGATGTACGTTGATTGTCGAACCATTAACAACATTACGGTAAAATACCACCACCCTATACCTAGGTTAGATGATATGCTTGATGAGTTATATAGGTCAAAATTCTTTTCAAAAATTGATCTTAAGTCCGGTTATCACCAAATTAGGATTAAGGAAGAAGATGAGTGAAAAACAGCTTACAAAACAAAACATAATTTGTATAAGTGGCATGTGCTACCCTTTGGCTTATCTCATGCGCCAAGTATTTTTATGAGGTTTAATGAATCATGTTCTTTGGGATTTCATTAGGAAATTTGTTATTGTGTACTTTGATGATATTCTCATTTATAGCAAATCCATTAAAGAGCATGTACATCATTTGAGGAATGTTCTTGATACACTTAGAAGATAAAAGTTGTTTGCTAAACAAATGCAGCTTTTGTTTGCATAAAATCACTTTTCTTGGGTATGTTGTGAGTGGAGAAGGCAAAGAGATAGAGCAAGAGCAAGTTAGGGCTATTCAAGAGTGGCCTATCTTTACAAATGTATTTGAGGTTAGGAGTTTCCATGATCTAGCTAGTTTCTACTATAGGTTCATCAAGGATTTTAGCACCATTGTAGCTCCATTGACCAAGATCATTAAGAAGATAATGGGATTTAAGTGGGATGAAACTCAAGAGAAATCCTTCCATACCCTTAAGGAAAGGATGTACAACTCATCAATCTTAGCTCTTCCTAACTTTGACAAGACCTTTGAGATTGAGTGTGATGCTAGTAAGGTGGGTATAGGTGTGTTCCTAATCCAAGATAAAAATTTTGTGATCTACTTTAATGAAAAATTTTTGAGGACCTTTGAACTATCCCATATATGACAAAGAACTCTACTCCTTTGTTAGAGCCCTTAGCCATTGGCAACATTACCTTATGGACAAAGAGTTTGTGATCCACACTGACCATGAAAGCTTGAGGCATTTGAGGGAACAAAGCAAGCTCAACAAAAGATATGCCCTCTCTAGAAGATATACTCTTCTTTCTACTTTAAATGCTAGATTGCTTTGGTATGAGTATATGAAGGAATTGTATGCTAAAGATGAGGATTTTGGCTATATATTTGTTGATTGTGAGAAAGGGAGATTTAGAAAGTTTTATTTTCATGAGGGGTTCTTGTTCAAGGAGAGAAACTATGTGTACCAAGGACTTCCATTAGAGAGTTACTTGTAAAAAAGGTACATAGTGGTGGTTTAATGGGGTACTTTGCTATTACAAAGACTTTGGATATCTTACATAGGCATTTATATTGGCCATAAATGAGGAGAGATGTGGAAAGGCATTGCTCTTAATGCATCCCTTGCAAAAAGGTCAAATCCAAAGTCTTGCCCCAAGGGTTGTATACCCCCTTACCCGTTCCCGATGTCCCTTAAGTAGATTTGTTCGTGGATTTCATTGTGGGTTGCCTAGGACTAAGGGAGGGAATGTTCAATATTTGTGGTTATTAACTGATTTTCTAAGATGGTGCACTTCATTCCATGCCATGAAACCAACAATACATCTTTTGTTGCAGATTTTTTCTTCAAAGAGGTAGTAAGATTGTTTGGAATCCCAAGCAGCATAGTCTTTGATAGAGATTTTAAGTTTCTAAGTCATTTTTGGAGAGTTATATAGGCTAAACTTAGTACTAACCTCTTGTTTTCCATAGCTTGCCAACCACAAACGAATGAGAAAACTGAGGTGGCGAATTGTACTCTCACGCAATTCCTATGAACTGCCATTAAGAACAGACTCAAAAATTGAGAGAAGAGCTTAACAATCATTGAATTTGCCTATAACCGTCGCAGCTATTCTACAACGGCCTTCTCTTCTTTTTCAAGTTTTTTTTGGCTTTAATCCTCTAATTACCCTTGAATTATCACTTATTCCATTGAATGTTAGGGATAACCTCAGATCGCAAGAAGAATACAGACTTAGTTCGATAGATCCATGAGAAGACCAAGAGCAAGATAGAGCAAAGGAATCAAGAATGGCTAACAAGAGGAACCAACACAATAAAAGGTCATATTTCAACCCGAAGACTTGGTTTGGATTCATTTCTGGAAAAAGCACTTTCCCTCATGCATAAAGTTAGAGCCTCGAGGAGATGGTTCTTTTAGAGTCTTGGAGAAAATCAATAATAATGCATACAAGATGGGCTTACCGGGAGACTACCAACTGTGTGCCATCTTCAACGTATGCGACCTCTCCCCCTTTGATGACCCGACAAATTCGCAGAAATAATCAAACTAAAAAATGGGGGATATTGGGAATCACAGTGCCAGTTAAGAAGTCATCTATAGAGAACTACTGACAAGAGCTCAGGTAAAGAAGCTATATGATGAGGCAAAGATGTTTTTTAAAGAATTCATGCATTTTGGATACTTTGGGGAAGCTAAAAGAGAGACTTTGGCATGAAAATTATCATGGAAAGTTGTGGAAATGATTTGGAGTTTAAAGAACTCAAGCTAGGAAACAAGGTGGCGCCTCCGCCCACAAGCATGACTGCCACTTAAGGAACAAGGTGGCATCACCGCTTGCAACCAATAGTTTAGAAGTGCCTAAACTACTAGGCTGACCCTTTTCCAACACATCCCAATTTCAGGTTTTGGCCATTTTTCTTTATTTAACTTGACTTTTTTGGACATTCTGAGTTGTAATTAAGTGGATTTAACTCCAAAATGCCCTAAATGAATATGATTAATTACTTCAGGATTTTACTTGTATCTATACCCTCTTCAAGGAGAAACTAATTACCTTATGAATTTTGATAATATGAGCATTGTGTTCTTGAGAGCTTGAGAGTGAAAATCTTCTTGCCTTCTCTTATCTAGACTTATCAAGGGTTTGATCCATTCTTATGGCTTCTTTCAACTAGAGTTCTTAATTTATTGATTCAAGGGTTCCTATTGGATCAACTTTTTCTTCCATCTCAAGTAGGGGTTCCAGTTGCATTTTTTTTAGATTTTTTGCTTGGATTGGGGAAAGGGGCATTCAATCACTCTAATTGGGGTTCTATCTCTTTAGGTAGGGTTTTAATTAGGTGTTTGGAAGAGACAATTCTTGCTATCCTCTTTGGGTTCTAGGGCTTTAGTTTCTCTAGGGTTTTTAAGGGTCTTAAATTGTAGATTTCAGGATTTTCTGTTAGGTGCTAACATCTTCAATTTCCCCATATTTCCATTATTTCAATTCGATTCCTATCAATTTGAGAGACTATGAATATATCACCAACCTTAAAAATCATCTAAGAAATATACGAAAAAACCAAATAACCTACTTATACTAATAGGTTATGGAAAATCTTCTTTTGAGCAAAATAGCTTATGAAAAAGCTATGTAGATCTTCAGCATTTTCATGATGGGCTAAAATAAAAATTTTACAATAAAAAAATGCTACGATTACTCAAAAAGAAATGTCATATTATATTAATCTCCCTATCTCTTTATATTTTCTCCATACTAATTAAAAGAAATAATGAGAAGTGATTATTTGAGATCCTTCGACTAAAACATATTTCTTTTTATGGCTTTATCCAAACGAGAAAAAAGAATATTAAGTGATTAAACGTAGATAATTTTTCAAAAAAATATTCATATTAAAATAATATTTTCGTTACGAGTACGCAAAATATGTTGATAAGCATAACATGAAATAAGAAAAGATATATTTTATCAATTTACAGAACACTATAAGCCTCAACTGTACAATTGCATAGGGCTGTATTGTGCCATTATGTTGGGGCAAATGCCCACAACCCATAAAACATAATTGGGCTATGAATCACTCGCCCTAGCTAAATTGTTGGGAAGGAGCGATTAGTCTTGTAAAATCACTAGCTCATGCAAAATTACAGGTATCAAGTGGTCACTCGTGATATTACACGGATGATCTTTTTATTAAAAAAAGATTCCTGAGAAAAATCATAGACAGCCTCAAGATTTATCATGGGAGAGCATCAGCTCAACCAAAAAAAAAAAAAAAAAGGCATGGGGCACTTGATATTTGCCCATAAAAGTCACAAGAGTCGCCCTTGCAATGGACAAGAATATAGAAAAAGAGAAACGTAGGAAATAGAGAGAGAATGAGAACGTTAAAAGTAATATATATTGGTTACATTAGCTGTTTTTGTCATTGCATTTAGCATATTTCATTTAATAATTTAATTACATTAACAATTTTTTTATATTTAGCAAATATGTATTTTATTAGGTTAATTTACAATAGTCTCTTAAAGGTTTTCATGGAAACAAATTTCGTAAAAAATAAAAGAATAAGTTTGTAACCTACTACCATTTTCCTTCCTTCTCTTTTTTTTTTTTTTTTTTTGATGAATTTTCCGTCATTCCTCTCAGTTTTAAACAAGGAACAGCAGAATCTTCTCTCCTCTCGCTCCTCAAACAGCAGAAATTACCCATTCTCTTCTTCTTTTTCTTTCTCCTTAAATATTTTCTCTTCTCTTATAAAAGAGCGAGCTAGCCCTAAATTTTTCCCGTCCAAGAAAATTGCTTATCTCTGACATGGAGAATAGTTTCTCAGACGAGGAAAGGAATGATGTAATCTTCAGGAGCACTGATGTTCAGAGTTCCTTCTAACAATACAAAAGAAATCATCTCAGAGCCACTGCAATAGCTTTTTCTTCCCCTTTCTTTTTGAGGGAATAGCTTAAACAACATGCCCTTAATGGACAGAAATTGCATTCTTAGTTGGAGAAATATACCCCAAAAAGAGAAAAAGCTGGGAAAGGAGGAGCAACCATACAATGACCAAGTGCAAAGATAATCTTTTCCATTGATGCACATTAACAATCTTACCTTTGGTCATTACATAGTCCGTCATTCGAAGGAACTCCTAACTTATATATTAAAAAACCAGTACAATGGGTATGATTAAACCTGTCTTCTAAATTGTTAGGCAAACACAACAAATCTAAACATTGAAAAGATAGAGAATCATTTGTACAACTCTTCCATGGTAGCACTTAAGCGATTAGGATCAGCACCCACGACCGATGAGGCTTTTTTCCCATCTTTAAAGAAATATACCGTAGGCTGCAGGAAGAAGTATCATTAGGATCAAAATAGTGACCAAGAAATTGACTTCAGATAAAGCAATGACAGATCATTATGTGACTACTGCCGACAATGACACTAGAATCCTAATTGGTGACTACTGATAAACAGTAATAGTAGATAAATGAGGATTTCTTTCCTGATAAGGGATATTCTAAAGTATGAGGATTCTTAGAAGACAAAAGATGACTTAGTGGAAAGTTTAATATTATTAGCTCAGCCATGCACTAAGTCCTAAAACTGCTGCTCTAAACTAGGTTAGTAGTTTAAAGTCATAAATGTTGTCTTCGTGCTCTATTACAGTTTAAACCTATTGCATAATTCTTTCCTTTAACCTATCTACTAATTAGGTTCAACACCTAACAACCCTTACTAAATAGGTAATCAAGGAAATTTAGTAGTCTAGAATCTGAAGAATTTCTAGTCATCACTATTTTAAAGATTCCTAATTGTGGTTTTTTGGGGTTAAGCCCCTCTTACATAATTTTAGGAAATTATCTTAAAAATTGTGCTTAAATTATAAGAATGTCTTGAAGTCTATACATAGTCTAATTTCTCTACAAAGAGAAGATTGATGCTGCTTTGAGTATTTACTAAAATTCATTGTACACTTCAAGAAAAAGAATAAAAAGTTTTCTTTGTAGCTTTTGCTCAGTGATTGAGATTATGTGATGCAATCAAGCCAAAGTGATGACATCTCGCTCCTATACATGTGTATATTGCTCTGCAGTTTACTTACTACTTGAGCCCAGCATTGTATTCATAACGAAGCAAAATCTACTTGCAACATTTTGGAGCAAGTCTAGCAACTTTATCCTCCCTCACTGATAGGTTAAATATTAGCTTTTGAAACTACTATGGCCATAATCACAAGATGGCAGAAACTGTTTCCCTTTTTGGCATCTTTGTATATTCCCCCCCTCCCCCAAGAACACTAAAAGAATATATATATATATATATATATATATATATATAGAGAGAGAGAGAGAGAGAGAGGTAGTACCACAGCAGTGATATTTAACTTGCTTAGTGCACTTGCAAGATCCTCCTGTATATAACAGCTCTGTCAGAAAAAATAAACTAACATAGCAATAAACGAGGTGCAGTAACTAAAAACCATTGAAGACTGCCGAAGGACTAAGCACAGAAGAATGTGACAAAACTTTCCTTTCATTTAGTATATGAACAAATTAACTTAGCTTAATAGATTCTAATTGTAATTATCTAGATTAAGATGTGGATCACCCGAGCCAGATTAGCATGATGTACACCTCCTGCTTTGAGCAAGGTTTGATACTAAACTTCCTCTTAGGAGATAGATGGGATGATTCGTGTGAGATCTAATGTAGATCCACCTTTCTGTTCACTCGTCGTGATTTGGATGAACAGAGATAGGGTGATTCCGGTGGTGTGGAGGCAACAGCAAGTTAACGGAGAAGAACATTCTAGACCTAGATATGCATGATTGTTGGTTGGAGTTTCTGAAGATATTTGAATGGGTGAACAGAAGCTAATTATAACAAGAAAAAAGAGGAAATCCAATTACAAGCGGGCGAGCAGGGGGGGGGGAGGCTTCCTCAAACTACCTAAACGCAAGCATTAATTAATACCAAAAATTATATGTTGACCAAGTTTTTAGGTACCATACTTTCTCGCATATAAGATAGATTGTAGCCTATAGGGGTCTAGACTAACAAAAAAAGTAGCAAAATTATGATGACTACATTATCTTCATAAAACAGTGCTTGCAGCAAGAAATGGGAGGAATGCTAAAGCAGCTGCTTTACCCTAAAAGGGGAAATATAACTCGAAGCAAGCAAGTGACCATCCAATTGCCCAAGGCCATTCATTCTTTAATAGCTTGATAAGCTTTCCCATATGTGTTCAAATTTTCTCGCACATATTGCAGCTTAAACAAATTTTTATAATGAAAGAACAAAATTTTTGAAGTACTACAATCTACAGTACCAACTACTTCAATTTGTAGCTAAGAAATGGCTAACAGGTCAAACTTGCAAAGCCATTCGATTGCTCAGTATCCCGGGATTCCCACTCAAATTTCATTCATACCAACAATTAGTTAATACTCAGACACTAAAGTCCCTATAGTAATCCTCTCCAGTTCATTTCTTCCTGTCTTTAGTAGAGTTACTCAGGTAATCTAAAATTACAGCAATTGCATGCTTTGTCATTTTTGGGTAGGTGAAAACCGAAAATGGTTTTCTCAACAAAACAAAGAAGATAACAGCCCTAAGATATAATATGTTTTCTTTTACATAAGGACAAAGGAAATGATGCTAAGCCATTCTCTTGATGGTAAGCACTAGACATTATGCATCAGCAGATCGTCAACAAATAAAGAGGACAATAATGTCATCATATTACTGTCACACAACTATAGAAGGCGAAAATTTGACAAACTACAACATGAATAAATGAGTTGATCAAATGATGTAACTAGTTATATATTATATTAGACAAAGCTAATCAAAAGTTTAAGATTGGAGGTGGTTATTTCATAAGGCTTGCAGACACAAAATAAAGACTTGATTACTGTAGGATGAAAAGTGTTTGTCTAAGCTTAAATATCATGGACTGTAGACATCTGATAAGGTTCAGAAATTTCTTCCGAAATCTTGCCAATGAGAAACTGAAGAAGTGTCTTTTTTACCTTATCGATGTCAATTTTATATGTGGCTACATGAGGGTATTTCTCACTCAGCTGTCCAATGATAGGTAAAATAAATTTACCTAGAAGAAACAAAAATATTATTAGTAAAGATAAAGGGAGGGCGTGCTGTTTTCATCATGAAGTATCCCTGGACACAAATATTGAAAGTCCAGGATATACTCTGCTTAATCACAGTGTGCTATACAAGTCTTAAAAAAGAGTTAGTTTGAATCCTTACAAGGTCCACACCACGCAGCTGTGAAGTAAAATATGGAAGGCACAGATTCCTCTGGCACCAGATTCGAAAACAAATTCCCATTAGAAGAAAGTGAAGAACAAGGCAACAAGAAATAGTTTAGTAAAAACAAAAGATAGCGTAAAACAGCTTTGTAAAAGAAATTTAAATTTTAAAAAAAAATCTACGTCCATACCTTCAGCTCTTAGAAGTGAATCATTAAGTTGCTTTTCAGTCTCAACGGAAACCATCTTCGATTGACCTGTAAACCTAAGTTAGTTCAGCACAAACAGGTGGGGACCTGAATATGAAGTACCATCTTGAAGAAGAATTAATTGCTGATCGAGAAATCCTATTTAATGCATTAGTTGGCCAAATAGAACATTCTAATATAAGTAGAATGTAGCGGTTAGTGCGAAATTTTGGTAATGAAAAAGTTCTATATAATTTTATTTGCAAACTGTGTACCTTGACCATATACCATAGCAGGGGAAGCTGTTATTCTGAAGCCCAATAAACAGAAAACAATTGCGTTAAAAAGATCCAGTTTTAGAATTCTAGTGCCTCAGACTAGCCAATTCCTAAGCCATGCTGCCCTTTTTAGGAGATTTCTAGACTTCATGTTCTAACTTTCAAATGTCAATTCATGTTATCTGACTAAAATTTGGTTGGTATTTTGAGTTTGGAGAACTCTAATCACTGGATTCAGGGAATCAATTTGAGTTCAACAGATTGATTAATTACTGAGGATCTACAAGAACAAACAGAATCCAATACATCCCTAATTCTAGTCAGTATTTTTCACAACCCAGTTTCAATTGCAATTCTGAGAAAACATCATTTTCATCGAAGCAACTTTTTTTCAACTAATATTCATGACTGTACTCAGCACTTGGCTGCAATGCAAATGTATGATCACCATGAACTAAAATTTTCATTTTTAAAAATCGTAATTCAGAAAGATAGGTACCAGAGGCAGACTCGGAGGAGAAATTCCGATAATTGACGAGAAACCCAGACGATAAATTAGTAGAAATTCTTGGAGAAATTTCGGAATGGAAGAGTGGTTCGCGAATCTCATCGGAAAGTATTAAGGTAGAGTAGGACGCCGTGGCGGCAGCGGAAGACAGCAATAGGGTTTCCGTTAAAGACGAAGAAGAAGAACTCCGAGCTACAATGGAAGGTCTTGAGGCTACTAAACGACGTAGTATTGAAACCCCTTTCATCTTCACCCTTCCGCTTCTTCTGAAACTCTTCCTCTGTGTCTCTGGTGGGTTTTTCGGAGGGTTTTTTTGTGTTCGGAAGAAGAAAATTTTGATTGATCAATGATTATGGATTACTGCCGCGATATTATTTACTTAAAAAATAAAAAGGAGTTTTGTAAAAAAGATGGGTCGGGGCTCCGCATTGACCAAATGGAGGTGGGCGTTTTCCTCGCGGTTATCATAATAATTAGGGTGTCAACGAGTCAAATGAGTCCGGACCTATTCCGAATTCGGATTCAATTGATCACTATTGGTACCGAATTTAATCTAATTATTTAACGAGTCTAAATAAAGTGTATATGTACCTTATCTTATAGGATCACGGGTAGAGTTCGGATAGACTCGATAAGATATTTTGATATAAATTTATAAATAATTAATCGTTGATCAAATACATCTAATGATTATAAAAAAATTAAATATATAAAATATTTATTATTCAAAATTTAATATGGTAATAGAATCTATCGGGTTTGAAACTTTGTGTACTATACTTGTATCTGTTTAAAATATATACTATCAGATCCGGATCTATATCTAAATAAATAAATATGAATACTATTCCAAACCTAAGATTATTGAGGCGGATTCGAGTAAGAAAGCTCTAATAATAATTAATCATGGGCTTTCTACAACCTGGTCCAATCCCATTAGGCCTTCATTTGCCCTTTTTTCTTTTTTCGTCTGTGTAGAGCGTCAAACTATTGGAAAATCCAGCTTTTGCCCTCTATTTACTTTTCGTTCAGATTTTGTCCTCTTCACTCTAAAAATGCTCAGAAAATGTCATTTCATCCATTTCGAACATTAGTGGCCAACAGACTCATGTCACTCGCCATTTACTTGACCCGTTTTAGGGATATATTTGCCAATGCAGTCATTCTCTATCGGACGCATTGACTTTTCTTTATCCCTCTATTTTTTAGTACTACTTTTTTTAACTAAATTCTTCTTCTTTTTCGGCGTCAATTGTGAGTTTGGATTGATGAGCGTTTGCTTTAGCTAATGGATATTGAGAGTCCCCCCGTTCCCTCTCTCAAGAAGAAGTCGATACCTTGTTTCGAAGCACTAAGAGAATCAAGAATGTTCTTGATCCTCAATTCCCACCAACACAAGAGCTTATAACCTCTGATACTTGTCTATCAAAATTTATGTTTCCAATGAGCAATCTCCTCTAAAGAACCGCCTTCTACTAAATTTCTCTAATACAAATATTTCTGCGGAAATGAAAATTACCCAAAAGCTCAATGCCTTCATTCCCCTCTCCTCTGAGGACAAGGCCAGGATATATCAACCTTGGCTCTCCTTCCTGATTGTGAAAGTATATGAAAGAACTGTGGGTTTCATATTCCTTTTCTCAAAGTTAAAAAACATTTGGAAACCCACTGAGGATTTGAACATCATGGATCTAGGGAAGGACTAGTTTCTCGTTAAATTCCATAAACAAGAAAATTATGCAAAGGGCTCTCCACGAAGGATCTTGGTTCATTGGGCAAAACTTTCTGGCTGTCAAACCATGGGAACCGAAGTTCATAGCTTCTCAAGCCTCCTTCTCCTCTATTGCTATTTGGGCAAGACTTCCCGAATTACCCACAAATTTTTTTGATGAGCTACTTACCAAAGCTGGTAACATATTAGGTACCCTTCTTAGAATAGATGCTTGCACGTTGGCTGCTTCACGAGGCCAATATGCAAGTTAGGATAGACCAACCTCTAATTACTACCATCTTCAAGCAGCTAATCAAAAAGTTATTTATGAACCAATTCTCTCTCCCTTACCTAATCATGGACCATGGATGGTTGTTTCGCTCCAAAAAAAAAAAAAAAAAACAGCCCAAAACCTCATCCCTACCTGCAGAAGTTCAATCCCAAGCAAATAGTGCCAAAAATCTGAAACTTAGTTCCAAAATCAGTTTGGTTTGTAAAAGACGAAAACCAACAGAGACAAAATTCATTCGCAGCATTTATTTCTTCTCATCATTCACATGATGACAGCCTGAAATCTTTTTCCTTGGAACAGTCTGACACTGAAACCCAGGAGACTACTATACCACAAAAACACTGGGGCAATAATGCATCAAAGTGCGAAACATTAAATGAGTCCAGTGCTCAGATAAATCCAATGAAGTCACCAACTCCTAAAACCTCTAAAGCAATCAATACTCCTTCGTCAAGCGAGCAGTTAAGTCATACTCTGATATCCAAAAGGCGAAATCCTTCGCCCTCAGGGCCCTCACACCCAAGCCAGACCAGTTATGAGGGAGTAAATCACGGTGATTCAGCCATCCAGCCAGTGGGAGGGACAGTGTCTGGTGCCCACAAAGACCCCCACCCCATATTGGAGGCAGGAAATCCCACACTGGGGCTGTCAGGTCTCGATCCTGAGTCCCTGGTACCCAATCTGCTACTGCTGGCCAACTGAGCTACGCCGGTGCGGACTACCATTTCAGTCATACTCATACCAGCACCCAAATAGACAATGGGATTCTCAAACCAAATCTTCTTCCTACAGATTTGCCTAACACTTCACCATTTTTGCTAATACTTCTTCCTCAAGCATAGCATTAAATGCTTCCTGTCCCTCTCCTGACAACACTCAATTGCCCTCTCCATCTCAAACTTCTATGGAGATTGAAAGCAATCACACTCCTATATCCACAATCATCCCTACTGCTACTAATCAAGCTACACTTTCACAACTTTCATGTCTAGTCAACGGTTCTACTGCTGAGGAAAATTATATATAAGACATAGTAGCTATGCACAAAGAGAAGAACCATACACTGTCACTTCCTCCTGCATTTCTCTCGGTAAGCACAATCACCACTGACCATGCCTCGTCTCTCCTTCCACCAAAATAACCGATCACATCACTAGCGAACACAACTTCTAGGAAGGCGCAGAATCATCCATGCCCTCAATACCCAGCAAAATCATCACCACCAATACCTCCAAGCTAGGAGAAGCCATCCCTTACCACAAATATCTCAACTACACCACCAGCACTAACTGGTTTTTCCCTACAATCAACCAACCTATTACCAGCAAAAAATGATAAATTCACAACTTCACCACCTTGCTCAACAGTCAAGTCCATCCTCTTGGCTGGAATGGGGTCTCCAAGGATATGCTTTGATCATAAATGTGGAATTGGAGAATCAGATCCTCTCAATCAGGGTGGAAGACCCCCAATTCATGGTGAATTTAGTGACACGGGGGGGATAAGACTAAGTATAGAGGCCATGAACAACCACCATTGGTTTGTTCAGCCGACTTCATTCCAAAATCTGTAGATCAACCTAGATCTCTCAATCAACCTGCTCCATTACCACCAAAACCACTATCCCTACCAAACAGTAGCCTTCACTCCCTGGGAGATTCCACTTTTCCCTCACTCCTCTTTTCTCACTACCCATGTCCCAATGGAACTTACCCATCCACATATGCCAACCCCTCAATAAATCCACCTCAGTCTCCCAACACTTTGCCAGTCGACTTGATGTCTCTTCTTCCAGCAAACCTTCTGGAAGAATCCGAAAAAGAAAATCCACTGGAACAGTTTTTGAAAATTTTAAGCGTAAAGGAAAATTCAGTAATCAAATTGGTTAAGAATACCCAGAACAAATGCTTTCTCTTCTCCTTCCATCCTAATGTGACAAAAATATCAGTAGTCACACACACTCTAAACTCAATAGATAGTGAGAGAAAGTATACTTCAGTTCTTGTCCCAACATGTATTCAAATAGCTAGTAGCAGCTCTCAGTAGCATGAACTAGATCACACACTATCCAATCAACTAATCAACTCCCTCACTCTTGAGGATCACTTTTCACCAATTAACCCTATGATTATATTACTTTGGAACTGCAGAGGGAGGGGGGGATGGGGGAACTCCAACTTTAAAATTTCTCTTAAATGTATGATCACTACAAATAAACCAAATCTTATCATTCTCACTAAAACTAAGATGGAAGATTTGCATGCTGAAGCCACCATGCAAGATTTTGACTACATTGAATATGTTGTGGTTGATGCTGACGGAGGTTGTGGAGAAATCATCACCATGTGGAATCCAAACGTTGATGTCCAGATAATTTCAAAAATATCCCAATAACTTCATCTAATGGTTAAGGTAAACTTCAACAAACCTCAATTTCTCTTATCTTCTATTTATGCTAGGCCAAATCCTACGGATAAACTAAAACCCTGGAATAACTTGAAAATGATTGCAAACACATACTCAGGATCTTGGCTTCTTCTTGGTGATTTTAATGAGATTACTAAATCACATGAAAAACTTGGTGGATATCCTATCAACACCAACAGAATAAATCATTTCTTAGATTGCATTAACCACTGCAACCTGATTGACTTATGCTACACTAGACATAAATTTACATGTACTAATAAGAGAAAAACTGAAAAAGGTATAATCATGGAAATACTAGATTACTTCTTAGCAAATAACAACTAGATTGAATCCTTCCCTGAAGACAGGGCCAGACATCTCCCCATAATCACCTCAGATAACTGCCATCTTATCCTCACTACTGAGTCAATAAACCATTGCAAACCTCCTTTCTGTTTCGAGACAATGCAGCTTTCTCACTCTTCATTCCCAGACCTTGTTGATAGGACTTGGAATTACAATACAAATTTCTTCTTGGCTCTTGATCACTTTCAAAAAACTATTACATTGTGGAATAGACAAAGTTTTGTTAACATTTTCCACAAGAAACAAATTTTGCAAGATAGACTTAATGACATCCAAAAATTCTTAGCCAATAATATAGCACTTTTCTAGTTCATATGGAATCCAAACTTCAAGCTGATTACATAAACCTCCTCTAGGATGAACATGAATTCTGGAAGCTTAAATCCCGTATGCACGGGATTCATGATGGTGATGCTAATACTAGATTTTTTCACATTTCCACTATTAACAAAAGAAGGAGAAATAAAATATACCTGCTCAAAGATTCGGCTAGTAACTGGCATTCTGATCACACACATATTTCTAACATCATTATTAACCACTTCATTAATCTATTCTCTACAGACCAACCTTCCTCTCCTCTGAGCTCCAACCTCCTACTTCTACCCTCAACTCATCTAAATATTGATGATATTAGCAGTCTTACTCAACCTGTTTCTACTGAAGAAATTTTCAATGCTTTTCATTCCTTCAAACCTGTCAAAGCTCCAAGATCGGATAGTTTGCATCCTTTTTTCTACCAAAATTTTTGGGGCTCTATTAGTAATGTCACTATACAACTCATCAAGATTGCTTTTGAATTTGGAATAATTCATGAAGAACTTAATAAAACCTTCAGTTCTCTTATTCCAAAAAATAGCTCCCCCAACCACATTACCCACTTTAGGCCTATAAGTCTCTGCAATACTTCTTATAAAGCCATTTCCAAGATTCTTGTCAATAGGATTAGGCCACTCTTAGAAAAAATCATTAGTCCAAATCAGTTTAGTTTTTTACTGGAAGAAGAGCTACAAATAACATAATCATTACTGATGAAATTCTGCAGAAATTTAAGAAAATAAAAGGTAAAACAGGATATATGGCCATTAAGCTGGATCTAGAAAAAGCTTTTGATCACTTAGAATGGTCTTTCATTTGTAATATGTTACTTTACTTCAATTTTCTTATATCTACAATTGACCTCATCCTTTCCTGTTTATCTTCATTATCTATACTTATAAATAGCTCCCCAACTGATTTTTTTTCTCTATCCAAAGGCATTCATCAAAGAGATCCTATTTCCCCATACATATTTCTGCTTAGCATGGAGTATTTATCCATTCTTATTCAAAAATCTATTGCTCCAAAAGTCTGGTTGCCTATTAAAATCTCCATGAACGGCAATCCAATCACCCACCTTATATATGCTGATGATATTATTCTCTTTGCAAAAATTGAACAAAAAAAACCTTAATAACATTATAGATATCTTGAATAACTTTTGTAACCTCTCTAGTCAGAAAATTAATTTTAGCAAATCCAGAATCCTCTTCTCTAATAATGTTAATGACTCCCTTGCAAGCCATGCAGCGGGTTGTCTTAACATTAAAAGAACTAAAGATTTTTGCAAATACCTTGGTTTCTCAATTTCATGTAGTAAATCTGGACATAACAATTTTCAATTCATCATTGACAAGTTACATACCAAATTGAGTTCCTAGAAATCAAAATTTTTAACACTTGCTGGTAGAACAACCTCAATTAAATCCACTTTATCCTCTATCCCTATTCATACTATTCAAGTTATTAAACTACCCTCTAAAACTACCTCCCTTATAGACAGAATTTGTACAAAATTCCTTTGGGGTTCAGTCGATGAGCAAAAGAAAATTAGTCTTATAGCTTGGGATAATCTTTGTCTCTCGTATGATAAAGGTGGTTTATAGTTGAAACAAGCTAAACACCAAAACTCTGCTCTTCTTGCTGGTCTTGCTTGGAGATGTTTTATCTCAAGCAAAGACTCCTTTTGGGCTCAAATAATCAAGGAAAAATATTTCCCCAAACTCAACTTCATTAGGAGGGCAATCTCACATGTCTCAAAGAGCATCTTACACGGTTGGAATATCTACTCTAAAGAAATAAGATGAAGCATAGGCTCTGGAAACTCTATTTCTTTCTGGATGGATAATTGGATTAATAAATCACCCCTTAGAAGCATTTTGCATGGCTCCCTTCAAGAAAAGGAGGATAAACTTCTTCTAGGATATTGCTTACATGAAAGAATTTGAACCTTTGAAAATTTATCCTTTAATATCCCTAATCAACTTATCCAAGACATCAGAATGCTACCTATCAACATGCTTAGTACCTACAAGGACCAAGCTTACTAGAACCCCACTCCCTCGGGTACTTTCTCAGTTAATTCTACTTACAAAACTATTCCTCCATGCCCTCCTAATCCCTCCCACCTCAATCTTAAATGGATTTGGCACTTCCCAAACAAAAATAAGATTAAATCATTCTCATGGCTCTGCATGCATGACAAGCTCCCTCATAAGGCCCTGCTTTATAGAAGAAACATTTAGAACACCAATAGTTGCTTGATCTACCCTGACAATCCTGAGAATACAAAACGCACTCTTAGACATTGCTAAAATGTCAAACTCTTATGGTCAGCTTTCAAAAATATTCTAAATATTGATATTATTTGCTTGTTGTATAATAATTACTCCTTTCACTCTTGGCTTAAATCAAACTATTGTACTAAATTTATAGGTTAATAACATCTCTTTGCCAACTATATTTTCAAGTTATACTTCAAATGATTAACTCAAACACAAATATTAGATTTTCTAATTTAATTGATGATTGTCGATCAGTGCTTGCAGCACTTCCTAGTTGTAGAATTTCACACGATTTCAGACAAGCCAACACGCTCACTGACCTTTTGGTAAAAAAAGGAAGTTGCAGTCCACATTTTGTTATTTTGGCAACAAATGGTAGCAGCAGTTCACAGTATGGAAATAAAGCTAGTTATAAGGACGATCTATGTACCATTTTAAGTTCTCCACCTCCTTTTGCTCAACACATTTTGGATCTAGATAGGAAAGATTACATGTACGATCGCATAATGTTTACTACTATTATGTAATAGCTGTATTTTGCACTCTATTATAATATAATATCTTTATTAACAAAAAAAAAAACTTCTGTCCTTGTATGAATAGAAAATCTCCCACAACATGGGATATGTAGCTAAGGTGTTAGATAAGAGAAAATTATATTTTACTATTTTAATTTTTTAATTTTTTTATTTTTAAAATCAAATCAAACTTAATTTATTTTTAAACTAAATTTCTCCAAATTCAAATCTTCGGTTTGAAAAATTTTAGTTTGGAGAAAACTAAAATATATAAAATTCATAATTTTAAATTTCAAAGTAACCTAGATTATATGATAACTTAGTTTAAATTATTAATCTTTAAATACAGTTTGTGAAAAATATATAAAATGAAGTATTTTAAATTTAAAATAACTTTTATTAAAATTTTAATTTAAGTTATTAATTTTAAATAATATTTATAAAAATATATAAAATTAAATATTTTAAATTTTAAAATAGCTATAATTAAGATCTAATTTTAAAAAATTATTAAATATTAGATATATTTATTGATTTAACTATGATTTATAATATAAGTACTTGAAATTTAACATAAATAATGATAAAAATTGATAAGACTGAAATTTTTTATTTTATAAAATAAATAGTATAAGATAAATAAAAAATATAAATACAATTAATATTTATGAGTGCAAGAAGTACCATTTTCCATTTACCAAACCCAACAAAGAGCCCCTAATCATAATGTCCATACTATAATTTTACCGTAATAATAACACGCAACAAAAACACGTTTTTTCTGTGATAACAACTTCGACTTTCAACCACCTGTCCCTCCATCTTCTTGAACCAGCATCCACGCGCCCATTACTCTCTCTCTCTTGGTAAAATCCTCTAATTAAGGATTTCGCTTGGCAGCTTTTCCTAAATCCATTTCCAAAAGCTCTTCAAAAGGGGTCACCACAAACCCTAGTGATTGATCCCTTTTCGTTTTAAATTCTCTTTTCTTTGTGTTTCTTGAAATTTTTTAATGCTAACATTGCGTATTCCTACAGCCTACCTCTTACGAGTCCTCATTTTCTGTATTTTTTTGTGTTTCCATGGCCAAATCTCAGGAAAGGAATCAGTTCCTAGTTTTTTAATTATTTTGTGAATTGTGGGCTGAATTTAATGTATGGATGTGAGATTAGGTTAAAGAATCGAAACATTCCAGGCTTTTTCTTCGTGTGATCTTCGAAGAAGAAGAGCAGAGGAAACCTCTGTACCCACCTGATCATGCCGTTTCCATGGAAGAAAGTAAAGAATACAAAGATTTCGCAATTGGTCAGCGACCATCTCGAATCCCAGAGGCGCCGGCGCGGCCACCTTGTGGTGGAAACGGGCTTTCCGACATCTCTTGTTGATCTATTTGTTAAAAATCGCGACAGATTGAAGAAGCCAAAGTCCTCCAAGAAGAAGAAGACGCAGAATATTGATAATTCATCATCTTTGAATTCTTCTTCTTCTTCTTTTTCCACATTTCGAGGGACAAATCCTTCCCCTTTCCCATCACCTTCGATTTCTCGAACACCTTCCTCGTTGTCTTTGTCTCCGGCTCCGGCACCGGCCCAAGCTCAATCTATGTCCTCATCTTTACCAGCGTCTAATAAGGGTGTGCAGGAAGTTGATGGAGTTGATGAGGAGATGAATGAACCTCCGAATGCAAAAGGGGTCATTGGGGCAATTTTGAGGATATTCTTTGTGGTGGTTTTGGCTTTAGGGGCAAAGAAATTTGCTGTTGGGTTAACGATGTCAGCGTTTTTGTTGTGTTTGCTCGAGTATGTGGCGAAACATTCCAATAGATTGTTGGTGCCTTGTTCTGAGGCTAATAGGAGGTTGAGGTTGATGATGCAGAGGATTTTGCAAGTTGTTAGCTTTGGAGATAAAATTTTATATGGATGTAAAAGCAGTGATACAGGGATTAAGGGGCAGCTGGAGGCAAGTTCAGAGTTCAACAATCATGGAGATACCAGTTCAGTTTCCGAAATTCAGATTGGTCGGTCAATCTTTGCGGAGAATATTCAAGGTGTGAGGAAGGACATTGGAGAATCTAGTTCTGATAGAAGGGAATTTCTTCTTGAGAAGGAAATTGGTCAGCCTAGTTGTGATGGGAAATCACAACTTGGATCCGATTCGAAGATGATGATAAATCAGGAGAAGGAAGTGGAATACGGATGTGTTGTTTCTGACTCGAAGAAAGGAGAATCGAAGAGGGCTAGGATTAAATTGAAGATGAAGCGTTTAGTTCCGCGAAAATTAAGAGGCTCAAAGAAAGAAAAACGAGATTTGGAAGCTGAGACAAGTCCCGTCAAAGAGAAAATTGTTGCAGTACTTGAAGAACCAGCGGAGAGCGCGCAGGGGGATGCGAGAAAAGTAGAATGTGACAGCAAATTATCATTGTTGAGTGTAAAACATGAAAGGAATGATCCAATCAATGTGATCTGTAGTACTGGCGTAGTTGCTGAGAAAAATGTTGAAGAAATTGCCATCATGGAAGAGCAGGAAAAACCAAGACAAGGGAAATCTGGATATTTGATTCTCTGTTTGATTGTTCTCGTTGGACTAGTTGGAGGCCGGATTATTGCCTTCATGCTCATGGTGTTATGGTTCTTGATATTGAAATCAGGTGAAAGGCTGAGGAAATACATAAAGTTGCCTGCGATCAGCAGGTCACTCACTGAAAACTCTAGTCAGAATTTTGGCTGATCTTGCCTATTTTTGTTTTTACCCTTTTGTTTATACTTTCTTCTTCTCCTTATTGGAGAAGTTTGTTAGGCTCAGAATGTGTCCTGTAAGCAAGACTTCTGACAGACCGTTCAACCTATGGTTGACATTCAACTAGAGGTTTTGTAGAAAGAACTGTAAATTTGCAGGAATTAGTTACGACTTATAATATATCATATGGCACTTTGTTTCTGAATTTCAGATATAGTTTCGTCATATGCACAAGTGAGAATTTGTTTGCTGTCTGTTTCTTGGTTGAGGTTTATCATGGATCCAGCTGATATTTTGATGTGCTCTCTGTTTTTTGTGCTGATTCTAGTTTTGAAGTACAGAGGATCAAGGTCTTGTATGCATCCATAACCTGAGATGCTGCAGGACTTTGCTTGTTCTGATTCTTGGATGTGATTTGTGATGGGTGTTGGTGGATGAGAAAGAGAAAAAGGAGATCCAAAATGTTAACAAGTCATTGGTGGGATTCTTTTTCTTTTGTCAAACTCTTTCTGGAAGTGTGCCACACCATTTTTGTCTAACTAAATGATTCTTACTACTATGAAAATGACATTTTTATAGATAACTTCATACTTTAGATCAACAAATCACGAAAATTTTACTTAGCAAAATTCAAAAAAGAAAAAGGCAAATCTTGAAATTGACATTAATATAGATAACTTCATATTTTAGCTCCACAAGTTTCACATGATTGATTCCTCTCTCTTTGGATTAATACTGTCTTTATCAACTTTTCATCTCTGATTATTCGTGGAGGTTTCTTCTTGTATTGATCAGACGTAGTACTTCTGTGCTTTCTGGATTGTGTCTCTTTTAAGTACTCTTGGAAAGATATTCTTCTTTAGCCTAATCCTTTAGCTGTAGCAATATGATATTTGTACCAAAATTTTTTTTTGTTGGATGAATTGTACCACATTGTTATTTGCTTCTCTGGCCTTCTTGACCTTCAGCCAAGGGGTCCAAAAGTTATCATTCTTTTTGGAAGTGGCATTACTTTATCCACTTTGCTGGGCGGCGTGTATTGCAGAGACTTGTGAACTTGCTTTGAAGCAGAGCTGTAATTAATCATAGCCTATGGACCATTGCGAGTTTGTTAAAGGCCAGTGCTCATAGGCATGAAACCCGTTCCATTAGGTCCGTCAGACGGTCTAACAAATGCTTATCAAGCGGAAGGAACTTTGGTATTCTTTATATTTTGTTGAGAGTACTATTAGCATAGAGTTCGCTGGTAGAGCAGCCGCCACAGCTGACGTAATTTATACATTTATAGAAAAGGTAAAATCTCCTAAAATATCTTTTAATTACGGTCCGATTCATCGTGGAAGATCATTCAATTATTCAAGGGTGTTTTAATCTATTCAGTCTTTATTTTTTATTTTTTTATATTAATAAATTAATTCTTATATTAATTAATAAAATATGACTCATTCAAAATCAAGGAAATTCGCGCGCACAACTCTCATACCACATCTTTGAGGGAGCAGATCAATGGGAATAAACAATTCCTTCCAAAACGTAATGTCTCTCACCACCCTTTTTCTCGAAAATGTAATGCCTTTCCTTCATGTCCAACTGTTGAAAGGAGGGGGAGGGTTGAGATATTATGGCTGAGATTAGATAGTATTTTGTTTTGAAATTTTTTATTTTGAGTTTTGAAAAAGAGAATTTTTTGTAAGAAAAAAATAAATCTCAGGATAAAAAATTTACATTAAGTTCCGTAGCAAACCCAATCTAAATAGATTTTTTGGACTAATTTGTCTTTTCAAAATATGATATTCATTATGATACATACGAATTAATTCGAAAACTTTCGTGTGAGTAGATATCCTTTCATTAATTGATATACATTAGTTGATAAGTATAAAAAAATTAAAAATATGTACAAATTAGAAATTTGGTAAATTATATTGATGGGTATTTTGAAAGATTTTCCTTGTTTTGGTCCAACTAGGTACAAGTGTTCAAACAATCAGAGCTGCTACGATTCAAACAAAAATCTAAAACAAAGTAGTACTAAACTTCTGCTCCACTTGACCGCAATCTGGAAGTGTATTTCTGCTCATTGTCTGTCACATCCAACGCGGTGGTTGGATCCCTGTGTGGTGTGGGGCTGTGACCTGTGAAGACGTGTTATGGGGGCCTAGTTAGTCGTCTTCAGAATAGGAGAAGAATTCTCTCCATATTCTTCTTCTCAATTTCATGGGAACTTTTTTTTGTTCTTTCTGTAATAAAAAATAAAAAATAAAATTTGAAAATATTTTGAAACAATTCAAAATCGCATCAAGTATTCTTTTCTTTCCTATGAAAAAATATCAGAGATAAACTCACTAAAATTGAAAAGAAAAATTAACTTTGAATTTCAATTTAAGTATCCTTTTCTTTCCTATGGAAAAAAGAAAAATAAAAAAAAGAAGGTTGTAATTAAGTGGTCAAAGATGAACTGCCGTCGGCCACTCGGAGGACCATATGTATTTTTCTGCCATGCTCTGTCGGTGAACTCGAGTGGTTGCTTGCTGCTCGTGCTACACTCTTTCCCCCTCCACACTTTCAAAAAAAATCTGAATATATTAATTATATAGATGTTCATTATTTTAAATATTAATCTATATTTGAGATTATATAATATGAAATATTAACGGTTACAATTAAAGTTATAATATCTATTATTTATGACCACTATTTTTATTATCTTAATTATCTTAGAGAACATAGAGATAATAAGAAGTATATTATGTAACTTATGACCTATGATGGGAATAATTACTTTTAATTCTATAAATATGATCATATGAAGTAATTTGTAATAAAATATATGGTGAAAAACTCTTAATAAAATTTTAGTTTCTACATTTTTTATGTTCTCTCTTTCTCAGCTCATTGCTACAATTCAAACTCTTCTTTTGTTGTCATTTTATAATTAGTTTTTGTATTTATGCGGCCGAATTTTACAAAACGTTACCAGCACGAGACTCTATCGCTAAATTTTTGAAGTTTATATGAAGGCAAGAAGCACAAAACTCTACCACTGAATTTTTTAGCTTTATAATAAAGCAAGAAATGTATTTCTCTTACTTAGCTTTGAATTTTCACAACAAATCTTAAAACAATACCTTCGACATAAATCGGAGGTCCTCCCTTATTCCCACTTCGCAGGCGTCACCTTGTTTTTCCATGTATAGGCCACAAAATTTTCTGTGTCCAGCGCAACAGAAGAAGTTCTGTGTTGTTCATCACATCCCCTAAATGCTCTCTTCTTTCTCAGTCTTAAACCCAGTTTTTTTTGTTTGATAAATATATAATTGGGAGGGAGTGAGAACAGTGGAGCAGGGCTGTTTATTTCTCATTCGGACAGGATTGACATACCACCTGAATGATGTTGGAATCAGATCAGAAGCTAATTTATTTTAATAATTTGATTGCTGAATTTGTGTTATGATCCAGTTAAGCATTCTTTTGATTTGTGGGCGATGGATCCCTAAATTCACCAAAACTTTGTCAACTGCACGTACGTAAAAATAAGCTTTAGGACCTCTAGATTTACTAGTCTGCAGTTGAAAATGCAGGGCGAAACTGTGACGAGTTATTATGATAGTTACAGGTTTGCAGAATACCTTAGAGGACCCTTTAAGTGAGACTCTGGTTGAGAGTGTAGAAGAGATTTGTTGAAAATAATCAAATCAATTGATTGTTGAAACTAAACCTATTTGCGGAAACTGTTACAAATAGAAAATTCTGCTTTTTGGAGCAGATGAAATCGCCATATCTACCACAGTTAATACTGCAACTAAAGTCAATATTTAATGTAGCAAAATTTAAGAAAGTCATGAGAATAAAGAATAGTTACAATCTTCGTCTCTGAAGCTTCTGGTAAAGCCACAATCTTGTTTCTTCTTCACTCCACTACCCTCTATTAACAAGTGCAAAGCACAAGTCATCACCTCTTCTGAAAGACCATAGCTGCACTGTCATTCCCTCAGCCATATTGTTGTCCCTCACAACCTTATTCCAAGTAGTCACTAGAACATAATTTTCACTAACATTACCACTGCTTTTACCTCCCATATCCCATTTCCTCAAGTTTATTTTGCAGTTATCGAGAGAAGGCTGAATCAACAATGCCTCTATGGAACCCTTTCCAGAAATCTCATCACTTGTTCTCAGTATTTCCTTCTCCTTTTCTGTCAAAAAGTCATTCTTCACCTGCTTGACTGGTATCAGGAAACGGTTTTGCCCAGGATTTACATCAGTCCTGAAAAGGGTCTTCTCATAAACAAAAACCACTCCTACTTCTGCAGACCCAGTGAGCTCCCTTATACGATTCTTGAAATTCACGGGCAACTCTGAACTCAGATTTTCCAGAACGGGGATCAAGCTTCTCCTCACCTTCTCTACTGCCCTCATCTTTCCTTCTGTGTCTTCACCTCGACAGCGTTTCTGTCGTTTCTCAGACCCAATTTTGGATTCTCCAGTACCAGTAGGTTTCTTGACGGCCTCTCTTTTGCCGTTTGCGAATTCTTGACTGAAATTTTGAGGGAACGCACTGACTAGGTTTTCTTCTTTCCAGGAAAACTGTGGACTGAAACTCTTGTCCTCTCGGAGTAATTGAAGAGTAAGTGCAGCAGAAAGTGCCTCGCTTGTTGAAGGATCATCTTCAAGAAGTGAAGCTTCAAATCTCGGGGACCTCTTCTTCCTAAAGTTTCTTCTAGGGTTTTGAAGAACACCGTTCAGAGAATCAATGGAGTTCTTTAGACAGAAGGCTTTAGATTCTTGCAACTTCAAATCAGCCCCAAGAACTCCTCTCAATTTCTTGATGAACTCGCTCCAATTTCCACAGTGAATGACAACCAAAGGATCCGGAGACATTGACAATGGACTCCTCTCCTCCATACTATCTCATAACAAGGAAAGCTTTACTGCCTAAAAAATCACTTCTTTCTTCTGTATATTTGTGAAGTGAGAGAAAGAACACAGAGAGAGAAAAGGGTCAGAATTTGGGTTAAGTTCGTTGAATCAGATTGGGAGAGGAGAGTTTAGTGTCCTAAAGAGAAAGTAATTGCTGTGCATGCGGATCCAATTACTTAAGCCGCAAGGCGCAGTGGGAGGTGGATGTGGAGTGGAGGGATGGGCAGGAATGTGATTTCAGATTTCACTTTGAACGCATTCACTAAATCACTAAATGCGTTGTGTTGCTGCTTTTTTCATTCTTTTTTGTTATGTTTGTTTTTCTTTTGTCATGTTACTCCGCTAACTGTTAATTTTTTATTCTTTATGTTATGCAAATAAATAATATATTTTTGCTATTATTCAATTTGATTATGAAATTTGAAGATATATATTATTCAAAAACTTATGAAGTTGATGAATATTTATGATTTATGTCATGCAAATAAATAACATATTCTTACTCTCTTTCAACTTGATTGTGAAATTTGAAAACACATATGAGGAAAATTCTCCTATTTAGTCTTTGAACAATTTGAGTTTTGTTATAATAATCCTTAATTTTTTTATACATCACTAAGAATCTTTCAACAATTTTGCAACAGTTTTTGGCAAAATTAACAGCACATGATAATATCATTAAAGATAAATTTGATATTGAATAATTTTTTATTCTATATTTTTCTTTCTTTTCCTTCTAAAATTCCCATTCGTAGCCCTCTCTTCATCTCGTCTTCTTCTTCATCCTCTTTTTTCTTTCTCTCTCTCTCTCTAGTTGCAGCAAGATCGCCACAATTGTGTATGTAGAAGCTACTTGATTTGTTATTAAAAATTAGGTATATATATCAAATCACAAGCTTTTTATTTTTTATCCTTTGCTTATAATTATTTTCTAAGAATTGAAAAAGAAGTTTGTGAATCCAATAATTTGTTGTTCTTCAAGGCAAAATGAAACCCAGAGAAAGCAATCTCTGCTGCTTAATCTTAACAACAGAGCTACGCCAAGAAACCAAATGCTTCTATAGATGATGACAGAAGGAAAAAAAAAACCAACAATCTTGTGGGTAATAAGAAAAGAAGAAAATAATCATTTTCAAGATAGCCAAAGAACCCTTTTGAAATATCTATAATAGCTCTTCTCAATTAATGACGATGATCTTCCATGTCTGGCCTTGTTTTTCTAGACTTCATCCTCACATGGAAACCTCTGTTTCTACTTCCATTCTATTCACCAAGTTTCATTTTCATATTCATATTCATTTCCTTCTCTTCCCCTACCCCCGGCGCGCAAAAAGGAAACACAAATACAATCTATTTTGCCTCTGAGGTGGCCCTTCACAAAGACTTGAAAAGCAGTAATGACCGAACTCTAAACCGATGGGAGGCTGACTTTTTCTTTGTGCCTGTTCATGTCTCTTGTAACTTCAACAACATTAATGGGCTCCCGGCATGTCGTAGTAAAATGCATTGACGACGCCGGACAAGTTTTCAATTAATGGGCACCCTGACATTTTGGCATTTTCCATATGCAAAATAGAAGTCCATGCCAAGAACATTAACAATCGATTTTACGCAAAATTAAAAGATCATGATGGCTGTAAAAGAAATTTAATAGAGATATGAATTAAAATATGTTTTGAAGTAAAAAAAAAGATAAAATACGTACCTTTAATCATAATTGATTAATTAATGGCGTAAATATAATATCTTAATTTGAACGGCTTTGATTTCTCATCTATGAGTTATTTTGTATGTGAATTTTCTAACATATGTCTATCAATATCAAAAAACTCTTGAACTTATAATGTTATACAAGCTTTATATAGGCTTGGCTAGAGACCCAATTTTGGTTGCAATCTGTTGCAGAGTGATTGCATGATCTTAGTTTTGTATTTGTTATTTAACAAATGCCACATTTGTTTAAGTGGTTTGGTTGCAGCAAATGATACATTACATTACACTTTTTTCTACTGGTTTACATACCAGATTTGATTATGGTGCCTCAATTTACACATTAAGAGGTTTTACGAGTACGAATTAATATAATAGTATTTATGTTTACAATCCTTCATTTGTAATTTATTGATACAGGTAATGAGGTTAGTTATCAATTTCATCCACGAGTTAATATGGTTGATATAGTGACTGACTCCAAAGAATTGATTACATGGGAAAAACTTACAGAAAATGGTATTGAATTGAGTAATTTTGTGGTTATAAATTTGAAGTTATTGAGACCATTATATGCATTTTAGCTTTTCTTCGTTGTATTTTCTTATTTAATTACACAAAACAGGTTACCTAAGTGGGATTGGAAAGCATTCCGTTTTCAAATCAACCTCAAAACTTTAAGTATGGGACTCACACGGACTTCTCTCACAATTAATTTAATTTTTACGAAACTCAAGACAAAAATTTTAAAATCAAATTCTATCCAATTACACACAAGCATACAATGGTATTGCGCTTATTTTAGCTGTTTATCTGTGGTTTCTAACTTACTTATAACGGTTTTTCATATTTGTACTATTTGTAATTTTAAGGAAGATGAGAAATTACGTGAGAATTCTGAATGTTTGAATTTCAAGATTTAGTTTTTCAAAATAAGGTTTTCCATTTTGAACGTAGTCTATGAATGCAAGTGACAGGAATTGGAATTGATATAATTCTTACAAGAATAACATACCAAAGTTGGGAAGTTTATGGTACTTTGTGTAGTGTTAATGTTAATGAATTGGATAGCGAGCTAGCAAAACATTGATAACGGTGCATGGAGAAGCAAAATGCATAATATTAACTTTTGTTTTGAGTTTCGTAAAAATTAAATTGTTTGTAAGAAGAAATGTATGTTACACACTTTAAATTTTGTATTTGATTTTAAAAACAAATCCTGTCTAAGTCCTATAATCACAGTAAATTTATGTTTTGAATAAAATAAAATTCGTTATTGATCTTTCTAATTATTCATTTGATGCTTCGGAATTAATACTAAACAAGAGCAAATTTTGTCCCGATATTGATAGAAATTCCTTCTGATTAGGCATCATTTTAACAAACTAATTAGCAGTACGTGTTTGCTAATTTTTTCATTATGCTTGATGGTTAATGCTTAGCAAGAACAAATTCTTTGATGATGTTGATAGAACTTCTTTCTCTATATGGCATCATTTTTCGATACTTCTTCTATTCTTCTAAATAAACACTAGATTTCTTAACCTGATGTATTTTTTATAATTAGAATAATAATTATGGAATTGGGTAACCGTCCGCACAATATGCACTAGTATATAACAAGGAGTGGTTCCAATCATTTTTGTTGTCCTGCTTCCCGTAAACACATGTTAAATTTGTTCAATACGTAATTTGGATTTTGGGCCAGTGGACCAAGAAGTTTGGTTGGCCTGTGTTGGATATTTAAATGTGATTATTGTTATAACTATCAATAAAAACAATTCATAGCGATGAGATCATCATTATTTTATTATTTTGATTAGGGTAATTTTTTATAAATTGTTAATTACCAATTGTGCTTTGTGAGTTTGGGAGTTCTATCTTTGACCTTAAAATAAGTTTTAAGCAAAATAATAAATCTAATTAGATGAATTATTTTATTTGCAGAAAAGAAAATATACATGAAAATCAGGATTTATATCTTTTATATTATATCAGCTACTTTACATATTAATCATATCTTTTGCAGGGTTTCTACATGGTGATGATATTTATCTTTTTCTTTTTGTTTTTGGAGATGATATGTTTTTGGTAATTGAGGTTTAAATGGCATCCCCCTGTTTATAAAGGGAAAATTATGATAGTACCCATGAGATTTGTCCAAATTACATAATTCTTATTTGAAAAGTTATAAATTTACCTTTCAAACTATTTTGAAGACAACAATTTTGCCTTTAAATCACTAACTATACAATATTTTAATTGTGACTTTAATTAATTACTAATCAATTGATGAAATCTCTTTTAAATTAATTTAAAAGTTCAAAATTATCTTTTTAAAATTTATAAAAGTTATTATATTCTCCATAACATGCATTCTTTCATTAAAATATCATTGTACTTTATTAAATTTTTTATCTTACAAAATTATAACATGGATAATATTTTTTAATTTTATGAAAAGACAATACAACGTAGGAAGATATTTTAGCAAAATTAAAGCATATTTTGGAGGATAAACAACTTTTAAAAATTTCAAAAGAGCAATGTTCAATTTTAAAGCCAATTTTATAGAAGAATTATCAATAAATCCTTAATTTATTAATTGTAGGGATTAAATTGTTATATGATTTGTGATTTAAAAGATAAATTTGTAATTTTAAAACAACTTGAAGGATAAATTTGTATTTTTTCAAAGAATAAAGTTTATTAAGTAATTTGTATAAACCTCAATGATACTATTGTAATTTTTCCTTTTATAAATGATATTTCACATTTAATTTGTCAACTCTTAACTATACGTTTGGTGCATTGGAATTGGAATGGAATGAAATGGTTTTTCTAGCCATAATATGTTAAAATTTTATCCCCATTCTAGAGTTTGAAATAAAAGTTAGAATAGAATGATTATTTATTTTCTAACATTTTGCATAACTACTTTTAAGGGTTGGAATGGAATAAAATTTAACTTGATTTGAATTAAATGTCTTACTACGTGATATTATCTAATTATAGTTAATATCTGGTTTTTTTTCAGCTTAAGTGACAAAATCATTTAAATATTATGTTTTTGATGATAAGTAATTAATAAAAATATTATCAAATAAACTATATTCATTTAAGCTATTTATAAGGTTTTACATTTATACTACATAAGTAAATATAATCCAAATTATAAAAATAATTTGTTATAATGACTTTATTAACAAAATAATACATTTTTAATATGAAATTAAATATAAATAAATAATTTGTACAATAATGTTACAAAAATTTCCAACATTATTTTAAGAAATTGAATGTCTTATTTTGACTTGGCAAAAAATTAAAGAAAGTAGGTTGACTATCATTAAAATTAATGAGAGTAGGTTGACTATCAATAGAATTTCTACAATATCCTTATTAATTAAAAGAGGTTAGTAGTGGAACTCATAAGTTAGTGAAGTTTAAATCCCTTAAATTAAGGGAATCAAAAAGGTTAATGGTTGGCTACTTGTGTTAGTGGAGTTTACCCTTAAATTAAAGAGGTTAATAGTAAAAGTTTAAATTAAAATATTAACTATTTTATGAAAGTAGACTTTCAATTTTAAACATTTTAAAAAGAAAATGCAAACATTAAATTATAGATTGAAGGAGTGCTGCAGTATAAGGGCACAGTAGTCTTTGAACTTTTCATAGAATTCCACCTTCTACCAACCTTTGCTCAAGTTTTTCAGGGAAATAACTTTTCTCATTTTTTTTCTGGAATACGCTTTCTTGTAGAAAGACTTTTAGTACTTTAATTTTGTAAGCCAAACATTGTAATAGAAAGAGAAGGTGAAAATGTTATTTCATTCCATTCTTTTCTTACGTACCAATGCCATCAGACATTCCCCTCTCTTCCTTATCCCCCATCACTTGCTAGGTTTTGTTTACAATTGAACTCTAATTTGTGGTTTAGATTTTTATTAATTTGATAAGGTATAGTTAATTTTCATTTTGGAGATGAAAAGTATTCATCCTTTTGTGCACTTATTAACGGACTATAGTTAGTTTTTTATTTTAATTTTTCTATTCTATAAAATCAACCAATAAGTAGACTTTTTGGTAAGTATTCTTTGATAAACTCTCGCCACCTTCAAGTTAGGTTTCGATGGAGGGAATGATTGAACATTAGTCTAATGGAAGTTTTTAACTTTGGAAGGACAAGCAGCTATCAGTTACTTTCTTCCAGACTAAGACTGCCACTCTTTTATCGTGAAAGAAGTATATATATATATATATATATATATATATATATATATATATATATATATATATATATATATATATATATACCAATACCAAGCTGTTAAGGTTCCATATGGACTAAAATGCATACTCATCTATTTGGACTCAAATTTAGACATGATAATGCCTCATATAATTGTATTTGAAGTTTCAAAATTTTAATTTTTTTATTCAATTTAAACTTTAGAGATGTTGAAGGATGTTGAAAACTCTTCCAGGATATATCAAAAAGAAATATCTTATTGGAATTCACTGACACGAAACATAACTTATTCTATAATTATTTTTAAAAAAATCACATTTCAATTGGGTATATTAGGATACGTTTCAATACCTTACATGGTAAAGTATGGGTCCATTTTGTATAGAACCTGTTGATCAATTGAGTCGAATTTGTTATCAATTGTAGATCAACAGGTCCAGATTAAGACCCATTTACAACCCTACATAAAAATGGTTTATGAACCAATTAATTAAACTCTAACATTTACAAGTTTTTCATTGATCATAAATTCTTTTTAAAAAAATTTTAAGCACAATGAAACTATTATTTTCAAGTCAATCAATAAGTAAAACACTCTCATCGAGTGTGTATCCGTCCTCTTCTTTTATTCCTTTTGAATAGTACTTTTCTTGAAAAAAAATAATTATTTTAACGCTAACTCTTTTTTTTTTTTTTTCTTTAGTGCATTTCACACCAACACCTCATAATCCTAAATGTTGTAAATGGATTACAGTTGATCCATTTGGGCCTTTTGTGAAAGCCTATACAGTGGCAACCTCCCACCAATTAGGAACTTGGGAATTAACAGTTGACCTAAAAAACAGAATTTTTTTTCCATACGGACTCAGATGAAAATTGGACTAGATGTGGTTGGGTCCACTTTTGTCTCAAGATCAATTAGTAGCCTAAGCTTTCCTGATTTTTCGTCATTTAATTGGGTCCATCCTAAAAAATCTGTCTCAATTATCTAGATGGGCCACCAAATAAGTTGGGCATATTTGACTTCAAAACATATAAGACCCAAACTCTATTTCTCTCCAAAACTTTTCGGTCACCACTCACTCTTTCTTTTGTTTTTGTTTTTTTTTTTTTGACTAATCCTAGGCCTATCAATGAGTCGGGTATACTTGAATACAGTCTTGAACCCGTTTAATATATGCTATGAATAGGACAGGTTCGGAATAGTTATACCTAAACATTTTTACCCTATATATATATATATATATATATATATATATATATATATATATTTGATGGATTTAATCTAATGGTCAGAGAAATAGTTTTTACTTCTTTCGGTATTTGAAAACTTTTTCCTTGTTTTAACTTATATAACACATTTTTTGTGTTTTATTGAGTAAGTTTATGATTATTTTAGAGATTCAATTAAGAATAACAAATTAGAATGGGATTGGATGTTGAGAAATGAAGACGTAATGGTTGAATATTTGGTGTTGCAACTTGCATAATGTTAAAAAGTATTGAATGTTTGATTAGTTTTGAGCATTTTGTATTAAAATTCCTATGATTATTGAAATTTGTATCATGATGAATTGATAATGTTTTTATATTTGTTGCAAATTTGTCATTTGAATTGATATTTTGTGTTGTGGTAATTGAGAGTATATAAGATCTTCACCCAAAAAAAGGGCAAAGTAAATGTGCCAAACTGAGTATACCCAATCCCAGTCTTTGTAATGTCCCGGACCCTTTGGTTACACAACAGGTTCGGGACCATTAAATGGTAAACCGATCGGGTATAAGACATAAAGGTCTAGATTCAATTGAAACCATTTACAGGCCTAGCTAATACTTCTCATTCATCAATACATCAAATTCTCCATAAGAATTTGCAACGACGAGCCTATTCCTAAAGAATTTAACGCCACATTTCTTTGGTTTACTCTAAATATTGTCAATTCCCTAATCGAATTATTTGGACCCACTCATTATTAATGAGAATAGGGATACTTCCACCAAGAGATAATTTATGAAGATTGGCATACTTAATTTATGAGGATTGGCATATTTCTTGCTAAAGAAAGACATTTATCTAGCACTGTCAAAGCGGGCCTGAGCCCGCAGGCCGGCCCGCGAACTTAATAAAACGGACGGATATGGATCTAGGTTTTATCGGCCCGTTTAATCGCGGGCTTTTTTGGCGCACTCCGTTTAGCCCGCGGGCTAGCGCGGGTCGGAGCGGAGCGGAGCACGGGCCAGCCTGTTTTACTTTTTTATTTTTTTAAAGAAAATTCTTTAATACGACGTCGTTTTAAAGTTTAAAAAATATTTAAAAACTATTTTTTTCTTAAAACGGTATCGTTTTAATTTTAAAAAAAATATTTAAAAAATATGTTTTTCTCAAAACGACGTCGTTTTAATTTTTTAAATAAAGTTAAAAATATTTTTTCTTAAAAACGACATCGTTTTATTATTTTTGCAAAACGATGTCATTTTACAAAAAGTCCTTGGACTGGCCCGTTTAGCCTGCGGACTGGCTATCGCGGGTTACGGACTTGGGGTTTCCAGCCCGCGGGCCTTGTTACTGTTCAACCCGTGCGGGCCGAAGCGGACCAGCCCGTTTGACAGTGCTACATTTATCATTCCTTATTATGTTAATTGTTATTTAAACAAGTAAAAGTTCTACCTTCGTTCAAGTAGAGAGAAGGAAGGCTAAAATATCAACATGCGTTTATTATTGAATTCACCTGACTCAATAGTACCCACTTGGGGAACTTCCAGTGCCAAAGATACTGAATGGGTAAGTCGTCAATCCCTAAACTATGTAATATATTTTATCCAACTATCAATTTATGCAATGCTTTATACAAACTAATATATAATTACTATCAATACTTTAAAGCCTGAATCGGGGATATAATTTCTTTGACTGAGTGCAACTGATTTGACTGTGGTGCCGAACACTATTTTGCTCAGCACATGCGGGCAGTGATCTCCACGGTTGGACGTGCATCTCTTTGATCTAACGATTTGGATGCTTAGGGGTACATCTGAGATTAAAAAATTAACTCTCGCATAAACCTCAAACACAATTCAAAATCTGTATTTGAACTCAATTTCCTATATCAAATCTTATTATCTCTCTCTACCAAATCTAACTCTCTCTCTCTCTCTCTCTCCCTCCTGCCATTGTTCTAAATCTACATTACAAAAATTCTAGATAAGTAGCTATGTGGTCGAAATCGAAGTTTGAGAATAGTTCAAAACTTGATGAATATTTGAAGACAGTATGAGATCTCAAATCAAAAAGGTAAAAAAATATCGATATATTTTTTTATGTTATAAAATATAAGTTTTAACATTTTTAAAATAAGATATTCCTTTGATTTTTATTTAGTTTTGACCTTATTGTTCTTTTTTTATAAATCTGGTTTTTTACCTTTTTGATTGAGTAAAAATTCTTTTGTGAATGGTGTTTGTAGGTTTGGAAAATAATTATCAATCCTGAAAATTTGAAGGATTTTAAAATTGGATGCAACACATTTTCTTGGTTGGATTCCAATGCTATATGGATTAGGTGGTTGGGTTGATTTAAAAATTCAATGAAATAAATATCTAGATTCTAGTAGTGAATAATTATTCATTACTAAATAAATAATTATTTAAAGTAATGTGAATTGAAGGAATTGGTGGTAGATTGCTTTGTATTGATTCTCATGATTTGAAAAACGATTTTGATGGAAGAAGATTTTGTTGATGGATCCTTTTTTTATTTTAGAAACACTTATATTTATTTTGACTTCTGTTGTAACTATTCTTACTATTTTGAATCATGATTCTCATTGGTTTAAAGATTAATTATTCAAGAGAGAAAACTATATTGTGAATAATTATTTAAACATTTATGAATAATTATTCATCACTATGATAACACAGAGCTACTGTAAATATTAGCATTTTGTTTTATAATAATAACTTTGTAATTTTTTGAACTCCACATTGAAAACTTATTCAAACATTTAAGAATAATTATTCAATAACACTTAGAGAGTTGATGTAAATATTAACATACCTAATATAAAATATTAACATTTTACTCTATAATAATAATCACATGATCTTAGACACTCTCTTCTATACACCTCCTTACACTCTGGATGCTCTCTGGCCAAATCAAAGCTCTGGCACTCGCCAGAGCTCCGATCGTGGCCAGCTCAGTTCTTATCAGGTATTTATTATGATCCTTCTCTCTTTCTCCCTCTCTCTCTCTCTCTCTCTCAGATGTCCTCCTCTCTGCTGTCTCCGACCAGATTGGAGATTCAGTGATCATTGCTCTGACACTCGCTAGAGCTCTGATCTTGGCCAGATCTATTCTTTATTCATAGTAGTTATTTTTGTTATTGTATTTTGCATCTTATTTTCTTCACAAACCACAATGGTATTTTTCTTCTGTGCTCTTCTTCAAAATTTAAAGTTTTATGGCATATTTTAAAACCAATCCTTGTCGATTGGTGTTTGTCACTCCTCGCTTGAATTTCTTTCGTACCCAGATCAGTTATGGGTCCATCCTTGAATTTTTATATCCTTCTTAGGTGATTTTTAAGGCTACTGATTCGTACAGAGTCTTTCAAAATGCTCTTCAATGAATGACATGAAGCTGAGTTTTCCTTGTCGATGCTTAAGAATGACGAAGAAGACATTGAAGGGAAGACTGAAGTGTGTTTGTTTGTGTTATTTTATGTTGTAGATTATCCACTCACGGTACTTGTAATGTGGTATTTTGTCAGTTACCATGAGTTTTTAACTCATTTGTGTAACCTATTTCAAACTCTATGTCGAATACAGATTTACAAATATTTGAATAATAACTTTGTGATTTTGTCAAATACTTAAATTATTCAATAGAGAAAACTGTGTAGTGAATAATTATTCAAACCTTTGTAATATTGTTCACCACCAATTCCTTCAATTCGTATTGTCTTAAATAATTATTCACTACTCAAAATTGAATACTTATTTTATTCAATTTTGAAATCAACCAACCACTAAATCCATATACGATTAGAATCCAGCAAAGAAAAGGTGTTGTGCTTAATTTTAAAATCCTTCAATTTTCTAGGATTAGTAATTTGATTCTAAACTCGCAAATACCGGTCACAAAAGCATCTTTACTCAATCAAAAAGGTAAAAAATTAAATTTACAAAAAAAATAGAAATGTCGAAACTAAATAAAAATCAAAGGCATATTTTACTTTTAAAATATGAAATTTTCTATTTTATAATATAAATATTAAAGACATATCGATATTTTTTACTTTTTTTATTCAAGCTATCATATTAGCTGTAAATCTTTATCAAGTTTTGAAACATTCTTAAACTTCGATGTCGACCTCGTTGCAATTTGTCTAGCATTTTTGTAATATAAATTTAGAACAATGGTAGAGAACGACGAAGAAAGAGAGAAAAAAGAGAGAGAGAAAGAGAAAATTGAATTTAATAGAGAGAAAATCATATTTGATATAGAAAATTGAATTCAAAGTCATATTTTAAGTTGTGTTTGAAGTTTAAGCACAGAGTTAAAAAATTTTTCATCTCAAATATATCCTTAAGTACCTTCATCCTTAGGGTGTTCAAAAATTGAACAGGACTGAATAATCGAACCGAATTGAATTTTTCGGTTTAGTTCACTTTTTGTAATTTTTCGGTTTAGTTCGGTTCGGTTTTCTATTTAGGTGACCGAATCGAAAAATTAAAATTTTAAAAAATAAATATAAGAACGCATTATGGTAATGCGTTCTTGTGTTTATTTTTTAAAAATAAATACAAGAACGCATTATGGTAATGCGTTCTTGTATTTATTTCGATTTGAACCGAACCGAACTGTAAAATTAAATAGTAAAATGATTCGATTCGATTTTTAAAATAATAAAAAAAATTAAATCGAAAACTAAATAGTAAAATCGAAATAGAATCGAAATCTGGTTTTAACACCCCTATTCATCCCTCAGATGAAAGACATACATATTCAACTGTTAAGATGCATAGACTTGTTGAGCAAAATAACGTTTAGCACCATAGCCGAATCGGAGTGCGACATCAAGCTGCTTCAGGGATCTCTTGGCGCAAGTGATAGAGCTGACCGACTTGTGCGAATCGTGATCTCTTGGCACCGTTAGCAGTTTGAATCTTTATCACACTTCTTATGACATCCTTTTTGTAATATTTTTATTATAAAATTTTTTATTCATAAAAAATTTATAAAAAAGAATGTAATGAGAAGTGTTAATAAGGAGATACTTTATGGTGGTGGTAGCTATGTAACTAGTCATCATCCTATAAGTTATACTTCGTCCAATCATATTAAACCAAGTGTATTGTGGGTCCTTGTATTAATGAATGAGTAACTGATAATGGTAGGACCCACAATACACTTAGCTTAATATAATTGAATAAAATATAATTTATAAGATGCTAATTAATTACATAACTAGCACTATAAAGTATCCCGTTAATAAGGGTCTGAATTCTCAAGGTCAATCATCAATGTGGCTGCTACGTGGAATGGCACGATGGCAATAATGCAGGCTTTCAGATTTTTGCCATTTGCCACATATATGCTGGGCCAACTGCAACTTCCATCTGGCGTGGCATCTTTGTAGGGGTTTTTATCTCTCCATATTACTCCATTTATCTACTTATTATTAAATGGCTTGTGGAGGATTTCAATTGATTTTGCTTTGTCTTTTTCTTGGGTGAAAATTGAGCCATTGGATTGTTGATGAAGGGTTGAGATTTGATTGGATTTTGATTGATTTTGCTTTGTCTTTTTCTTGGGTGAAAATTGGGCCATTGGATTGTTGATGAAGGGTTGAGATTTGATTGGCGAATTTCAATTTGGCTTTGTCTTTTTTTGCTTTAATTATTAAATATTTGTGTTACAAATAGTTTGTTAATTAAAATTTTGATGAATTTTTTAAAATAATATTGTTTCAATAATAATTGCTTTGAGACCAAAATATAATTAAAAAATAAATATTTTATTTTGAAAAATATGTATATGTACAAATAAATTAAAAATAAAAATTATAATACGTGCCTAGAAATAAATATTATTATAATGATATATTTAACTGTTGTCTACCCTATGTTAAGTATACAACGTAGTACATGAATTTTTATGTGATAATTATTTTAATTTTTCGTGCGTTTTACTTCACAATATACAATTTATATTTTTATACGCATGTCAAAATTTTACTCTATGTATTACAAATAATTTAATTTATATGTAATTATACAATTTTTTATATATAAAATTAATTGATATACAATATACGTGTTATGATTTTATAACATTTTATTAAAATTTTTATTTATATATATTTTTTTAAAATAATAGGTTACTGTATCAAACTTAAATTTAATATTAAATATTTATATTGCTAATATTTGTTAAAATTTGATGAATTTTTAAAAATAAAATCGTTTCAATAATAATTACTTCAAGACCATGATAAAATTAAAAGTAATGTTTATCTTTTCTTGAATAAAATTGGACCATTGGATTGTGGAATGAAGGGTTGTGATTTGATGTCAGTAAATTACAATTTAATATTAATTATTAAATATTTGTGTTACAAATAATTTTTTAATTAAAATTTTGATGAATTTTTTAAAATAATATTGTTTCAATAATAATTGCTTTGAGACCATAATATAATTTTAAAAATAAATATTTTATTTTGAAAAATATGTATATGTACAAATAAATTAAACTAAAAATTATAATACCTGTCTAGAAATAAATATTATTATAATGATACATTTAACTGTTGTCTAACCTATGTTAAGTATACTAACGTAGTACATGAATTTTTATGTGATAATTATTTTGACTTTTCAGTACGTTTCATTTCACAATATACAATTTATATTTTTTATACGCATGTCAAAATTTTTACTCTATATATTACAAACAATTTAATTTATATGTAATTATGCAATTGTTTTATATATAAAATTAATTGATATGCACTATACGTGTTATAATTTTATAAAATTTTATGAAAATTTTTTATTTATGTATTTTTTTGTTAAAATAACAGGTTACTATATCAAATTTAAATCTAATATTAAATATTTGTGTTTCTAATATTTGTTAAAAATTTATGAATTTTTGAAAATAAAATCGTTTCAATAATAATTACTTTAAGATCATAATAAAATTAAAAGTAATGATTATCTTTTTTAGATAAAAGCAATAATTCTAATATGTTATTGATATAATATAAAAGTTTGTCACGCACTGTAGTACGTTAAACATGATATGAATCTCTATTAATTATTGATATTTCTTTACTTCCCTAAATTATGTTACTGATAGTAATGATGCTTATGTCGATAATATTGATATGGCACACGTGAATGTAGCCAATTTTTTTGAATATTCAAAAAGAGTTTTTAACATTTTGAATGTTAATCAAAATTTTGAATTATCGAATTGCTACTTTTCTATTTTATCATTTTGTGATTATTATTAAAATCTTTTCATACTATATACTTATATTTTTAGTATTTATATATTATTTTTAGTTTGTTTTGGATCAAGAATGGTGAAAATGCAATTTGTCTAAACAATATTTGTAGTTTATTTAGACAAATTTGATATATATGTCCAAAGTATAAATAGTAGTATAAAGTTCTTGAAAAACTAATTGATCAAAAACTTTAGAAGAGTTAGTTGATTAAAAGCTCCAAAAAAGCCACATGATCTTCAACTAATGGTCAATTCTGTAATGCATTTTCTCCATATAGTCTCATTATTTTAGCATTAATAATACTATCATTATATCGAGATATTGGATGAATATACTTTTGAGATATATGCATTACCATTATGACCAAGAATATATGTCAATTACAGATACCACTATTCATCTCTCTCGGTTTATATTGTATATAATTATGAAATTGAGATGCAATATCGAGTAAACTTGAAGTTTACTGATAAAAAAATTTATTAGTTGGCATGACTGGTTGGATCATCCCGAATTATTAAAATACGAAGAATGATTATAAATTTATTATGAAACTGGAAGTTTCATAATATGATGAGTTTATATGTGCTACTTGTTTTATATATTTTTTGTTAAAATAATATGTTACTGTATCAAATTTAAATTTAATATTAAATATTTATATTGTTAATATTTGTTAAAAATTGATGATAAAATTAATATTAAGTATACAACGTAGTACATGAATTTTTATGTGATAATTATTTTGACTTTTCGTGCGTTTCACTTCACAATATACAATTTATATTTTTATACGCATGTCAAAATTTTACTCTATGTATTACAAATAATTTAATTTATATGTAATTATACAATTTTTTATATATAAAATTAATTGATATACAATATACGTGTTATGATTTTATAACATTTTATGAAAATTTTTATTTATATATTTTTTGTTAAAATAATAGGTTACTGTATCAAACTTAAATTTAATATTAAATATTTATATTGCTAATATTTGTTAAAATTTGATGAATTTTTAAAAATAAAATCGTTTCAATAATAATTACTTCAAGACCATGATAAAATTAAAAGTAATGTTTATCTTTTCTTGAATAAAATTGGACCATTGGATTGTGGAATGAAGGGTTGTGATTTGACTGTCGCAAATTACAATTTAATATTAATTATTAAATATTTGTGTTACAAATAATTTTTTAATTAAAATTTTGATGAATTTTTTAAAATAATATTGTTTCAATAATAATTGCTTTGAGACCAAAATATAATTAAAAAATAAATATTTTATTTTGAAAAATATGTATATGTACAAATAAATTAAACTAAAAATTATAATACGTGCCTAGAAATAAATATTATTATAATGATATATTTAACTGTTGTCTAGCCTATGTTAAGTATACAACGTAGTACATGAATTTTTATGTGATAATTATTTTGACTTTTCGTGCGTTTCACTTCACAATATACAATTTATATTTTTATACGCATGTCAAAATTTTACTCTATATATTACAAACAATTTAATTTATATGTAATTATGCAATTGTTTTATATATAAAATTAATTGATATGCACTATACGTGTTATAATTTTATAAAATTTTATGAAAATTTTTTATTTATGTATTTTTTGTTAAAATAACAAAGTTACTATATCAAATTTAAATCTAATATTAAATATTTGTGTTTCTAATATTTGTTAAAAATTTATGAATTTTTGAAAATAAAATCGTTTCAATAATAATTACTTTAAGACCATAATAAAATTAAAAGTAATGATTATCTTTTTTTAGATAAAAGCAATAATTCTAATATGTTATTGATATAATATAAAAGTTTGTCACGTCACTGTAAAGTACGTTAAACATGATATGAATCTCTATTAATTATTGATATTTCTTTACTTCCCTAAATTATGTTCATCGATAGTAATGATGCTATGTGTCGATAATATTGATATGGCACACGTGAATGTAGCCAATTTTTTTGAATATTCAAAAAGAGTTTTTAACATTTTGAATGTTAATCAAAAATTTTTGAATTATCGAATTGCTACTTTTCTATTTTTATCATTTTGTGATTATTATTAAAATCTTTTCATACTATATACTTATATTTTAGTATTTATATATTATTTTAGTTTGTTTTGGATCAAGAATGGTGAAAATGCAATTTGTCTAAACAATATTTGTAGTTTATTTAGACAAATTTGATATATATGTCCAAAGTATAAATAGTAGTATAAAGTTCTTGAAAAACTAATTGATCAAAAACTTTAGAAGAGTTAGTTGATTAAAAGCTCCAAAAAAGCCACATGATCTTCAACTAATGGTCAATTCTGTAATGCATTTTCTCCATATAGTCTCATTATTTTAGCATTAATAATACTATCATTATATCGAGATATTGGATGAATATACTTTTGAGATATATGCATTACCATTATGACCAAGAATATATGTCAATTACAGATACCACTATTCATCTCTCCTGGTTTATATTGTATATAATTATGAAATTGAGATGCAATATCGAGTAAACTTGAAGTTTACTGATAAAAAATTTATTAGTTGGCATGACTGGTTGGATCATCCCGAATTATTAAAATACGAAGAATGATTATAAATTTATTATGAAACTGGAAGTTTCATAATATGATGAGTTTATATGTGCTACTTGTTTTATATATTTTTTGTTAAAATAATATGTTACTGTATCAAATTTAAATTTAATATTAAATATTTATATTGTTAATATTTGTTAAAAATTGATGATAAAATTAATATTAAGTATACAACGTAGTACATGAATTTTTATGTGATAATTATTTTAATTTTTCGTGCGTTTCACTTCACAATATACAATTTATATTTTTATACGCATGTCAAAATTTTACTCTATGTATTACAAATAATTTAATTTATATATAATTATACAATTTTTTATATATAAAATTAATTGATATACAATACACGTGTTATGATTTTATAACATTTTATGAAAATTTTTATTTATATATTTTTTGTTAAAATAATATGTTACTGTATCAAACTTAAATTTAATATTAAATATTTATATTGCTAATATTTGTTAAAATTTGATGAATTTTTAAAAATAAAATCGTTTCAATAATAATTACTTCAAGACCATGATAAAATTAAAAGTAATGATTATCTTTTTTAGATAAAAGCAATAATTCTAATATGTTATTGATATAATATAAAAGTTTGTCACGTCACTGTAAAGTACGTTAAACATGATATGAATCTCTATTAATTATTGATATTTCTTTACTTCCCTAAATTATGTTACTGATAGTAATGATGCTTGTGTCGATAATATTGATATGGCACACGTGAATGTAGCCAATTTTTTTGAATATTCAAAAAGAGTTTTTAACATTTTGAATGTTAATCAAAATTTTGAATTATCGAATTGCTACTTTTCTATTTTATCATTTTGTGATTATTATTAAAATCTTTTCATACTATATACTTATATTTTTAGTATTTATATATTATTTTAGTTTGTTTTGGATCAAGAATGGTGAAAATGCAATTTGTCTAAACAATATTTGTAGTTTATTTAGACAAATTTGATATATATGTCCAAAGTATAAATAGTAGTATAAAGTTCTTGAAAAACTAATTGATCAAAAACTTTAGAAGAGTTAGTTGATTAAAAGCTCCAAAAAAGCCACATGATCTTCAACTAATGGTCAATTCTGTAATGCATTTTCTCCATATAGTCTCATTATTTTAGCATTAATAATACTATCATTATATCGAGATATTGGATGAATATACTTTTGAGATATATGCATTACCATTATGACCAAGAATATATGTCAATTACAGATACCACTATTCATCTCTCCTGGTTTATATTGTATATAATTATGAAATTGAGATGCAATATCGAGTAAACTTGAAGTTTACTAATAAAAAATTTATTAGTTGGCATGACTGGTTGGATCATCCCGAATTATTAAAATACGAAGAATGATTATAAATTTATTATGAAACTGGAAGTTTCATAATATGATGAGTTTATATGTGCTACTTGTTTTATATATTTTTTTGTTAAAATAATATGTTATCTGTATCAAATTTAAATTTAATATTAAATATTTATATTGTTAATATTTGTTAAAAAATTGATGATAAAATTAATATTAAGTATACAACGTAGTACATGAATTTTTATGTGATAATTATTTTAATTTTTCGTGCGTTTCACTTCACAATATACAATTTATATTTTTATACGCATGTCAAAATTTTACTCTATGTATTACAAATAATTTAATTTATATATAATTATACAATTTTTTATATATAAAATTAATTGATATACAATACACGTGTTATGATTTTATAACATTTTATGAAAATTTTTATTTATATATTTTTTGTTAAAATAATATGTTACTGTATCAAACTTAAATTTAATATTAAATATTTATATTGCTAATATTTGTTAAAATTTGATGAATTTTTAAAAATAAAATCGTTTCAATAATAATTACTTCAAGACCATGATAAAATTAAAAGTAATATTTATCTTTTCTTGAATAAAATTGGACCATTGGATTGTGGAATGAAGGGTTGTGATTTGACTGTCGCAAATTACAATTTAATATTAATTATTAAATATTAGTGTTACAAATAATTTTTTAATTAAAATTTTGATGAATTTTTTAAAATAATATTGTTTCAATAATAATTGCTTTGAGACCAAAATATAATTAAAAAATAAATATTTTATTTTGAAAAATATGTATATGTAGAAATAAATTAAAAATAAAAATTATAATACGTGCCTAGAAATAAATATTATTATAATGATATATTTAACTGTTGTCTAGCCTATGTTAAGTAAACAACGTAGTACATGAATTTTTATGTGATAATTATTTTGACTTTTCGTGCGTTTCACTTCACAATATACAATTTATATTTTTATACGCATGTCAAAATTTTACTCTATGTATTACAAATAATTTAATTTATATGTAATTATACAATTTTTTATATATAAAATTAATTGATATGCAATATACGTGTTATGATTTTATAACATTTTATGAAAATTTTTATTTATGTATTTTTTGTTAAAATAACAGGTTACTATATCAAATTTAAATCTAATATTAAATATTTGTGTTTCTAATATTTGTTAAAAATTTATGAATTTTTGAAAATAAAATCGTTTCAATAATAATTACTTTAAGACCATAATAAAATTAAAAGTAATGATTATCTTTTTTAGAATAAAATTGGACCATTGGATTGTGGAATGAAGGGTTGTGATTTGACTGTCGTAAATTATAATTTAATATTAATTATTAAATATTTGTGTTACAAATAATTTTTTAATTAAAATTTTGATGAATTTTTTAAAATAATATTGTTTCAATAATAATTGCTTTGAGACCAAAATATAATTAAAAAATAAATATTTTATTTTTAAAAATATGTATATGTACAAATAAATTAAACTAAAAATTATAATACGTGCCTAGAAATAAATATTATTATAATGATATATTTAACTGTTGTCTAGCCTATGTTAAGTATACAACGTAGTACATGAATTTTTATGTGATAATTATTTTGACTTTTCGTGCGTTTCACTTCACAATATACAATTTATATTTTTATACGCATGTCAAAATTTTACTCTATATATTACAAACAATTTAATTTATATGTAATTATGCAATTGTTTTATATATAAAATTAATTGATATGCACTATACGTGTTATAATTTTATAAAATTTTATGAAAATTTTTATTTATGTATTTTTTGTTAAAATAACAGGTTACTATATCAAATTTAAATCTAATATTAAATATTTGTGTTTCTAATATTTGTTAAAAATTTATGAATTTTTGAAAATAAAATCGTTTCAATAATAATTACTTTAAGACCATAATAAAATTAAAAGTAATGATTATCTTTTTTAGATAAAAGCAATAATTCTAATATGTTATTGATATAATATAAAAGTTTGTCACGTACCTGTAGTACGTTAAACATGATATGAATCTCTATTAATTATTGATATTTCTTTACTTCCCTAAATTATGTTACTGATAGTAATGATGCTTGTGTCGATAATATTGATATAGCACACATGAATGTAGCCAGTTTTTTTGAATATTCAAAAAGAGTTTTTAACATTTTGAATGTTAATCAAAATTTTGAATTATCGAATTGCTACTTTTCTATTTTATCATTTTGTGATTATTATTAAAATATTTTCATACTATATACTTATATTTTAGTATTTATATATTATTTTAGTTTGTTTTGGATCAAGAATGGTGAAAATGCAATTTGTCTAAACAATATTTGTAGTTTATTTAGACAAATTTGATATATATGTCCAAAGTATAAATAGTAGTATAAAGTTCTTGAAAAACTAATTGATCAATAACTTTAGAAGAGTTAGTTGATTAAAAGCTCCAAAAAAAGCCTCATGATCTTCAACTAATGGTCAATTTCGTAATGCATTTTCTCCATATAGTCTCATTATTTTAGCATTAATAATACTATCATTATATCGAGATATTGGATGAATATACTTTTGAGATATATGCATTACCATTATGACCAAGAATATATGTCAATTACGAGATACCACTATTCATCTCTCCCTGGTTTATATTGTATATAATTATGAAATTGAGATGCAATATCGAGTAAACTTGAAGTTTACTCGATAAAAAAATTTATTAGTTGGCATGATTTGGTTGGATCATCCCGAATTATTAAAATACGAAGAACGATTATAAATTTATTATGAAACTGGAAGTTTCATAATATGATGAGTTTATATGTGCTACTTGTTTTATATATTTTTTGTTAAAATAATATGTTACTGTATCAAATTTAAATTTAATATTAAATATTTATATTGTTAATATTTGTTAAAAAATTGATGATAAAATTAATATTAAGTATACAACGTAGTACATGAATTTTTATGTGATAATTATTTTGACTTTTCGTGCGTTTCACTTCACAATATACAATTTATATTTTTATACGCATGTCAAAATTTTACTCTATGTATTACAAATAATTTAATTTATATGTAATTATACAATTTTTTATATATAAAATTAATTGATATACAATATACGTGTTATGATTTTATAACATTTTATGAAAATTTTTTATTTATATATTTTTTGTTAAAATAATAGATTACTTGTATCAAACTTAAATTTAATATTAAATATTTATATTGCTAATATTTGTTAAAATTTGATGAATTTTTAAAAATAAAATCGTTTCAATAATAATTACTTCAAGACCATGATAAAATTAAAAGTAATGTTTATCTTTTCTTGAATAAAATTGGACCATTGGATTGTGGAATGAAGGGTTGTGATTTGGTATCATGAAATTACAATTTAATATTAATTATTAAATATTTGTGTTACAAATAATTTTTTAATTAAAATTTTGATGAATTTTTTTAAAATAATATTGTTTCAATAATAATTGCTTTGAGACCAAAATATAATTAAAAAAATAAATATTTTATTTTGAAAAAATATGTATATGTACAAATAAATTAAACTATCAAAATTATAATACGTGCCTAGAAATAAATATTATTATAATGATACATTTAACTGTTGTCTAGCCTATGTTAAGTATACAACGTAGTACATGAATTTTTATGTGATAATTATTTTGACTTTTCGTGCGTTTCACTTCACAATATACAATTTATATTTTTATACGCATGTCAAAATTTTACTCTATATATTACAAAGTAATTATGCAATTGTTTTATATATAAAATTAATTGATATGCACTATACGTGTTATGATTTTATAAAATTTTATGAAAATTTTTATTTATGTATTTTTTGTTAAAATAACAGGTTACTATAAATATTTGTGTTTCTAATATTTGTTAAAAATTTATGAATTTTTGAAAATAAAATCGTTTCAATAATAATTACTTTAAGACCATAATAAAATTAAAAGTAATGATTATCTTTTTTAGATAAAAGCAATAATTCTAATATGTTATTGATATAATATAAAAGTTTGTCACGTACCTGTAGTACGTTAAACATGATTTGAATCTCTATTAATTATTGATATTTCTTTACTTCCCTAAATTATGTTCACGATAAGTAATGATGCTTGTGTCGATAATATTGATATGGCACACGTGAATGTAGCCAATTTTTTTGAATATTCAAAAAGAGTTTTTAACATTTTGAATGTTAATCAAAATTTTGAATTATCGAATTGCTACTTTTCTATTTTATCATTTTGTGATTATTATTAAAATCTTTTCATACTATATACTTATATTTTAGTATTTATATATTATTTTAGTTTGTTTTGGATCAAGAATGGTGAAAATGCAATTTGTCTAAACAATATTTGTAGTTTATTTAGACAAATTTGATATATATGTCCAAAGTATAAATAGTAGTATAAAGTTCTTGAAAAACTAATTGATCAAAAACTTTAGAAGAGTTAGTTGATTAAAAGCTCCAAAAAAAGCCTCATGATCTTCAACTAATGGTCAATTCCGTAATGCATTTTCTCCATATAGTCTCATTATTTTAGCATTAATAATACTATCATTATATCGAGATATTGGATGAATATACTTTTGAGATATATGCATTACCATTATGACCAAGAATATATGTCAATTACAGATACCACTATTCATCTCTCCTGGTTTATATTGTATATAATTATGAAATTGAGATGCAATATCGAGTAAACTTGAAGTTTACTGATAAAAAATTTATTAGTTGGCATGACTGGTTGGATCATCCCGAATTATTAAAATACGAAGAATGATTATAAATTTATTATGAAACTGGAAGTTTCATAATATGATGAGTTTATATGTGCTACTTGTTTTATATATTTTTTGTTAAAATAATATGTTACTGTATCAAATTTAAATTTAATATTAAATATTTATATTGTTAATATTTGTTAAAAATTGATGATAAAATTAATATTAAGTATACAACGTAGTACATGAATTTTTATGTGATAATTATTTTGACTTTTCGTGCGTTTCACTTCACAATATACAATTTATATTTTTATACGCATGTCAAAATTTTACTCTATGTATTACAAATAATTTAATTTATATGTAATTATACAATTTTTTATATATAAAATTAATTGATATACAATATACGTGTTATGATTTTATAACATTTTATGAAAATTTTTATTTATGTATTTTTTGTTAAAATAACAGGTTACTATATCAAATTTAAATCTAATATTAAATATTTGTGTTTCTAATATTTGTTAAAAATTTATGAATTTTTGAAAATAAAATCGTTTCAATAATAATTACTTTAAGACCATAATAAAATTAAAAGTAATGTTTATCTTTTCTTGAATAAAATTGGACCATTGGATTGTGGAATGAAGGGTTGTGATTTGACTGTCGCAAATTACAATTTAATATTAATTATTAAATATTTGTGTTACAAATAATTTTTTAATTAAAATTTTGATGAATTTTTTAAAATAATATTGTTTCAATAATAATTGCTTTGAGACCAAAATATAATTAAAAAATAAATATTTTATTTTGAAAAATATGTATATGTACAAATAAATTAAAAATAAAAATTATAATACGTGCCTAGAAATAAATATTATTATAATGATATATTTAAGCATTTGTTATGCATCTATGTTAAGTATACAACGTAGTACATGAATTTTTATGTGATAATTATTTTTGACTTTTCGATGCGTTTCACTTCACAATATACAATTTATATTTTTATACGCATGTCAAAAATTTTTACTCTATGTATTACAAATAATTTAATTTATATGTAATTATACAATTTTTTATATATAAAATTAATTGATATACAATATACGTGTTATGATTTTATAACATTTTATGAAAATTTTTATTTATATATTTTTTGTTAAAATAATAGGTTACTGTATCAAACTTAAATTTAATATTAAATATTTATATTGCTAATATTTGTTAAAATTTGATGAATTTTTAAAAATAAAATCGTTTCAATAATAATTACTTCAAGACCATGATAAAATTAAAAGTAATGTTTATCTTTTCTTGAATAAAATTGGACCATTGGATTGTGGAATGAAGGGTTGTGATTTGATCTGTCATAAATTACAATTTAATATTAATTATTAAATATTTGTGTTACAAATAATTTTTTAATTAAAATTTTGATGAATTTTTTAAAATAATATTGTTTCAATAATAATTGCTTTGAGACCAAAATATAATTAAAAAATAAATATTTTATTTTGAAAAATATGTATATGTACAAATAAATTAAAAATAAAAATTATAATACGTGTCTAGAAATAAATATTATTATAATGATATATTTAACTGTTGTCTAGCCTATGTTAAGTATACAACGTAGATACATGAATTTTTATGTGATAATTATTTTGACTTTTCAGTGCGTTTCACTTCACAATATACAATTTATATTTTTTATACGCATGTCAAAATTTTTACTCTATGTATTACAAATAATTTAATTTATATGTAATTATACAATTTTTTATATATAAAATTAATTGATATACAATATACGTGTTATGATTTTATAACATTTTATGAAAATTTTTATTTATGTATTTTTTTGTTAAAATAACGAAAGTTACTATATCAAATTTAAATCTAATATTAAATATTTGTGTTTCTAATATTTGTTAAAAAATTTATGAATTTTTGAAAATAAAATCGTTTCAATAATAATTACTTTAAGACCATAATAAAATTAAAAGTAATGATTATCTTTTTTTAGATAAAAGCAATAATTCTAATATGTTATTGATATAATATAAAAGTTTGTCACGTCACTGTAGTACGTTAAACATGATATGAATCTCTATTAATTATTGATATTTCTTTACTTCCTAAATTATGTTACTGATAAGTAATGATGCTTGTGTCGATAATATTAATATGGCACACGTGAATGTAGCCAGTTTTTTTGAATATTCAAAAAGAGTTTTTAACATTTTGAATGTTAATCAAAATTTTGAATTATCGAATTGCTACTTTTTCTATTTTATCATTTTGTGATTATTATTAAAATATTTTCATACTATATACTTATATTTTTAGTATTTATATATTATTTTAGTTTGTTTTGGATCAAGAATGGTGAAAATGCAATTTGTCTAAACAATATTTGTAGTTTATTTAGACAAATTTGATATATATGTCCAAAGTATAAATAGTAGTATAAAGTTCTTGAAAAACTAATTGATCAAAAACTTTAGAAGAGTTAGTTGATTAAAAGCTCCAAAAAAAGCCACATGATCTTCAACTAATGGTCAATTCGTAATGCATTTTCTCCATATAGTCTCATTATTTTAGCATTAATAATACTATCATTATATCGAGATATTGGATGAATATACTTTTGAGATATATGCATTACCATTATGACCAAGAATATATGTCAATTATAGATACCACTATTCATCTCTCCTGGTTTATATTGTATATAATTATGAAATTGAGATGCAATATCGAGTAAAACTTGAAGTTTCTTGATAAAAAAATTTATTAGTTGGCATGACTGGTTGGATCATCCCGAATTATTAAAAATACGAAGAACGATTATAAATTTATTATGAAAGCTGGAAGTTTCATAATATGATGAGTTTATATGTGCTACTTGTTTTATATATTTTTTGTTAAAATAATATGTTCATCGTATCAAATTTAAATTTAATATTAAATATTTATATTGTTAATATTTGTTAAAAATTGATGATAAAATTAATATTAAGTATACAACGTAGTACATGAATTTTTATGTGATAATTATTTTGACTTTTCGTGCGTTTCACTTCACAATATACAATTTATATTTTTATACGCATGTCAAAATTTTACTCTATGTATTACAAATAATTTAATTTATATGTAATTATACAATTTTTTATATATAAAATTAATTGATATACAATATACGTGTTATGATTTTATAACATTTTATGAAAATTTTTATTTATGTATTTTTTTGTTAAAATAACGAAAGTTACTATATCAAATTTAAATCTAATATTAAATATTTGTGTTTCTAATATTTGTTAAAAAATTTATGAATTTTTTGAAAATAAAATCGTTTCAATAATAATTACTTTAAGACCATAATAAAATTAAAAGTAATGATTATCTTTTTTAGATAAAAGCAATAATTCTAATATGTTATTGATATAATATAAAAGTTTGTCACATGCACTGTGAAGACGTTAAACATGATATGAATCTCTATTAATTATTGATATTTCTTTACTTCCCTAAATTATGTTCATTGATAGTAATGATGCTTGTGTCGATAATATTGATATAGCACACGTGAATGTAGCCAATTTTTTTGAATATTCAAAAAGAGTTTTTAACATTTTGAATGTTAATCAAAATTTTTGAATTATCGAATTGCTACTTTTCTATTTTATCATTTTGTGATTATTATTAAAATCTTTTCATACTATATACTTATATTTTAGTATTTATATATTATTTTAGTTTGTTTTGGATCAAGAATGGTGAAAATGCAATTTGTCTAAACAATATTTGTAGTTTATTTAGACAAATTTGATATATATGTCCAAAGTATAAATAGTAGTATAAAGTTCTTGAAAAACTAATTGATCAAAAAACTTTAGAAGAGTTAGTTGATTAAAAAGCTCCAAAAAAGCCACATGATCTTCAACTAATGGTCAATTCCGTAATGCATTTTCTCCATATAGTCTCATTATTTTAGCATTAATAATACTATCATTATATCGAGATATTGGATGAATATACTTTTTGAGATATATGCATTACCATTATGACCAAGAATATATGTCAATTACTGAATACCACTATTCATCTCTCCCTGGTTTATATTGTATATAATTATGAAATTGAGATGCAATATCGAGTAAACTTGAAGTTTATCGATAAAAAATTTATTAGTTGGCATGATTTGGTTGGATCATTCCGAATTATTAAAATACGAAGAATGATTATAAATTTATTATGAAACTGGAAGTTTCATAATATGATGAGTTTATATGTGCTACTTGTTTTATATATTTTTTGTTAAAATAATATGTTACTGTATCAAATTTAAATTTAATATTAAATATTTATATTGTTAATATTTGTTAAAAATTGATGATAAAATTAATATTAAGTATACAACGTAGTACATGAATTTTTATGTGATAATTATTTTGACTTTTCGTGCGTTTCACTTCACAATATACAATTTATATTTTTATACGCATGTCAAAATTTTACTCTATGTATTACAAATAATTTAATTTATATGTAATTATACAATTTTTTATATATAAAATTAATTGATATACAATATACGTGTTATGATTTTATAACATTTTATGAAAATTTTTATTTATGTATTTTTTGTTAAAATAACAGGTTACTATATCAAATTTAAATCTAATATTAAATATTTGTGTTTCTAATATTTGTTAAAAATTTATGAATTTTTGAAAATAAAATCGTTTTAATAATAATTACTTTAAGACCATAATAAAATTAAAAGTAATGATTATCTTTTTTAGATAAAAGCAATAATTCTAATATGTTATTGATATAATATAAAAGTTTATCACGTACCTGTAGTACGTTAAACATGATATGAATCTCTATTAATTATTGATATTTCTTTACTTCCCTAAATTATGTTACTGATAGTAATGATGCTTGTGTCGATAATATTGATATGGCACACGTGAATGTAGCCAGTTTTTTTGAATATTCAAAAAGAGTTTTTAACATTTTGAATGTTAATCAAAATTTTGAATTATCGAATTGCTACTTTTTCTATTTTATCATTTTGTGATTATTATTAAAATATTTTCATACTATATACTTATATTTTAGTATTTATATATTATTTTAGTTTGATTTGGATCAAGAATGGTGAAAATGCAATTTGTCTAAACAATATTTGTAGTTTATTTAGACAAATTTGATATATATGTCCAAAGTATAAATAGTAGTATAAAGTTCTTGAAAAACTAATTGATCAATAACTTTAGAAGATTTAGTTGATTAAAAGCTCCAAAAAAGCCACATGATCTTCAACTAATGGTCAATTCTGTAATGCATTTTCTCCATATAGTCTCATTATTTTAGCATTAATAATACTATCATTATATCGAGATATTGGATGAATATACTTTTGAGATATATGCATTACCATTATGACCAAGAATATATGTCAATTACAGATACCACTATTCATCTCTCCTGGTTTATATTGTATATAATTATGAAATTGAGATGCAATATCGAGTAAACTTGAAGTTTACTGATAAAAAATTTATTAGTTGGCATGACTGGTTGGATCATTCCGAATTATTAAAATACGAAGAATGATTATAAATTTATTATGAAACTGGAAGTTTCATAATATGATGAGTTTATATGTGCTACTTGTTTTATATATTTTTTGTTAAAATAATATGTTACTGTATCAAATTTAAATTTAATATTAAATATTTATATTGTTAATATTTGTTAAAAATTGATGATAAAATTAATATTAAGTATACAACGTAGTACATGAATTTTTATGTGATAATTATTTTGACTTTTCGTGCGTTTCACTTCACAATATACAATTTATATTTTTATACGCATGTCAAAATTTTACTCTATGTATTACAAATAATTTAATTTATATGTAATTATACAATTTTTTATATATAAAATTAATTGATATACAATATACGTGTTATGATTTTATAACATTTTATGAAAATTTTTATTTATGTATTTTTTGTTAAAATAACAGGTTACTATATCAAATTTAAATCTAATATTAAATATTTGTGTTTCTAATATTTGTTAAAAATTTATGAATTTTTGAAAATAAAATCGTTTCAATAATAATTACTTTAAGACCATAATAAAATTAAAAGTAATGATTATCTTTTTTAGATAAAAGCAATAATTCTAATATGTTATTGATATAATATAAAAGTTTGTCACGTACCTGTAGTACGTTAAACATGATATGAATCTCTATTAATTATTGATATTTCTTTACTTCCCTAAATTATGTTACTGATAGTAATGATGCTTGTGTCGATAATATTGATATGGCACACGTGAATGTAGCCAATTTTTTTGAATATTCAAAAAGAGTTTTTAACATTTTGAATGTTAATCAAAAATTTTTGAATTATCGAATTGCTACTTTTCTATTTTTATCATTTTGTGATTATTATTAAAATCTTTTCATACTATATACTTATATTTTAGTATTTATATATTATTTTAGTTTGTTTTGGATCAAGAATGGTGAAAATGCAATTTGTCTAAACAATATTTGTAGTTTATTTAGACAAATTTGATATATATGTCCAAAGTATAAATAGTAGTATAAAGTTCTTGAAAAACTAATTGATCAAAAACTTTAGAAGAGTTAGTTGATTAAAAGCTCCAAAAAAAAGCCACATGATCTTCAACTAATGGTCAATTCTGTAATGCATTTTCTCCATATAGTCTCATTATTTTTAGCATTAATAATACTATCATTATATCGAGATATTGGATGAATATACTTTTGAGATATATGCATTACCATTATGACCAAGAATATATGTCAATTACGGATACCACTATTCATCTCTCTCGGTTTATATTGTATATAATTATGAAATTGAGATGCAATATCGAGTAAACTTGAAGTTTCTCGATAAAAAAATTTATTAGTTGGCATGATCTGGTTGGATCATCCCGAATTATTAAAATACGAAGAATGATTATAAATTTATTATGAAAGCTGAAAGTTTCATAATATGATGAGTTTATATGTGCTACTTGTTTTATATATTTTTTTGTTAAAATAATATGTTCTTGTATCAAATTTAAATTTAATATTAAATATTTATATTGTTAATATTTGTTAAAAATTGATGATAAAATTAATATTAAGTATACAACGTAGTACATAAATTTTTATGTGATAATTATTTTAATTTTTCGTGCGTTTCACTTCACAATATACAATTTATATTTTTATACGCATGTCAAAATTTTACTCTATGTATTATAAATAATTTAATTTATATGTAATTATACAATTTTTTATATATAAAATTAATTGATATACAATATACGTGTTATGATTTTATAACATTTTATGAAAATTTTTTATTTATATATTTTTTGTTAAAAATAATAGGTTCTTGTATCAAACTTAAATTTAATATTAAATATTTATATTTCTAATATTTGTTAAAATTTGATGAATTTTTAAAAATAAAATCGTTTCAATAATAATTACTTCAAGACCATGATAAAATTAAAAGTAATGTTTATCTTTTCTTGAATAAAATTGGACTATTGGATTGTGGAATGAAGGGTTGTGATTTGGTATGTCGTAAATTACAATTTAATATTAATTATTAAATATTTGTGTTACAAATAATTTTTTAATTAAAATTTTGATGAATTTTTTAAAATAATATTGTTTCAATAATAATTGCTTTGAGACCAAAATATAATTAAAAAATAAATATTTTATTTTGAAAAATATGTATATGTACAAATAAATTAAAAATAAAAATTATAATACGTGCCTAGAAATAAATATTATTATAATGATATATTTAACTGTTGTCTAGCCTATGTTAAGTATACTAACGTGAGTACATGAATTTTTATGTGATAATTATTTTTGACTTTTACATGCGTTTCACTTCACAATATACAATTTATATTTTTATACGCATGTCAAAATTTTACTCTATGTATTACAAATAATTTAATTTATATGTAATTATACAATTTTTTATATATAAAATTAATTGATATACAATATACGTGTTATGATTTTATAACATTTTATGAAAATTTTTATTTATATATTTTTTTGTTAAAATAATAGAGTTCTTGTATCAAACTTAAATTTAATATTAAATATTTATATTGCTAATATTTGTTAAAAATTTGATGAATTTTTAAAAAATAAAATCGTTTCAATAATAATTACTTCAAGACCATGATAAAATTAAAAGTAATGTTTATCTTTTCTTGAATAAAATTGGACCATTGGATTGTGGAATGAAGGGTTGTGATTTGATATGTCATAAATTACAATTTAATATTAATTATTAAATATTTGTGTTACAAATAATTTTTTAATTAAAATTTTGATGAATTTTTTAAAATAATATTGTTTCAATAATAATTGCTTTGAGACCAAAATATAATTAAAAAATAAATATTTTATTTTGAAAAATATGTATATGTACAAATAAATTAAAAATAAAAATTATAATACGTGCCTAGAAATAAATATTATTATAATGATATATTTAACTGTTGTCTAGCCTATGTTAAGTATACAACGTAGTACATGAATTTTTATGTGATAATTATTTTAATTTTTAGATGCGTTTCACTTCACAATATACAATTTATATTTTTATACGCATGTCAAAATTTTTACTCTATGTATTACAAATAATTTAATTTATATGTAATTATACAATTTTTTATATATAAAATTAATTGATATACATTATACGTGTTATGATTTTATAACATTTTATGAAAATTTTTTATTTATGTATTTTTTTGTTAAAATAACAGAGTTACTATATCAAATTTAAATCTAATATTAAATATTTGTGTTTCTAATATTTGTTAAAAATTTATGAATTTTTGAAAATAAAATCGTTTCAATAATAATTACTTTAAGACCATAATAAAATTAAAAGTAATGATTATCTTTTTTTAGATAAAAGCAATAATTCTAATATGTTATTGATATAATATAAAAGTTTGTCACGTCACTGTAGTACGTTAAACATGATATGAATCTCATTAATTATTGATATTTCTTTACTTCCCTAAATTATGTTCTTGATAGTAATGATGCTTTGTGTCGATAATATTGATATGGCACACGTGAATGTAGCCAATTTTTTTGAATATTCAAAAGAGTTTTTAACATTTTGAATGTTAATCAAAATTTTGAATTATCGAATTGCTACTTTTCTATTTTATCATTTTGTGATTATTATTAAAATCTTTTCATACTATATACTTATATTTTAGTATTTATATATTATTTTAGTTTGTTTTGGATCAAGAATGGTGAAAATGCAATTTGTCTAAACAATATTTGTAGTTTATTTAGACAAATTTGATATATATGTCCAAAGTATAAATAGTAGTATAAAGTTCTTGAAAAACTAATTGATCAAAAAACTTTAGAAGAGTTAGTTGATTAAAAGCTCCAAAAAAAGCCACATGATCTTCAACTAATGGTCAATTCTGTAATGCATTTTCTCCATATAGTCTCATTATTTTAGCATTAATAATACTATCATTATATCGAGATATTGGATGAATATACTTTTGAGATATATGCATTACCATTATGACCAAGAATATATGTCAATTATAGATACCACTATTCATCTCTCCTGGTTTATATTGTATATAATTATGAAATTGAGATGCAATATCGAGTAAACTTGAAGTTTACTGATAAAAAATTTATTAGTTGGCATGATTTGGTTGGATCATCCCGAATTATTAAAAATACGAAGAACGATTATAAATTTATTATGAAACTGGAAGTTTCATAATATGATGAGTTTATATGTGCTACTTGTTTTATATATTTTTTTGTTAAAATAATATGTTACTGTATCAAATTTAAATTTAATATTAAATATTTATATTGTTAATATTTGTTAAAAATTGATGATAAAATTAATATTAAGTATACAACGTAGTACATGAATTTTTATGTGATAATTATTTTAATTTTTCGTGCGTTTCACTTCACAATATACAATTTATATTTTTATACGCATGTCAAAATTTTACTCTATGTATTACAAATAATTTAATTTATATGTAATTATACAATTTTTTTATATAAAATTAATTGATATACAATATACGTGTTATGATTTTATAACATTTTATGAAAATTTTTTATTTATATATTTTTTTGTTAAAATAATAGGTTACTTGTATCAAACTTAAATTTAATATTAAATATTTATATTGCTAATATTTGTTAAAATTTGATGAATTTTTAAAAATAAAATCGTTTCAATAATAATTACTTCAAGACCATGATAAAATTAAAAGTAATGTTTATCTTTTCTTGAATAAAATTGGACCATTGGATTGTGGAATGAAGGGTTGTGATTTGACTGTCGCAAATTACAATTTAATATTAATTATTAAATATTTGTGTTACAAATAATTTTTTAATTAAAATTTTGATGAATTTTTTAAAAATAATATTGTTTCAATAATAATTGCTTTGAGACCAAAATATAATTAAAAAAATAAATATTTTATTTTGAAAAATATGTATATGTACAAATAAATTAAAAAATAAAAAATTATAATACGTGCCTAGAAATAAATATTATTATAATGATATATTTAAGCATTGTCTAGCTCTATGTTAAGTATACTAACGTAGTACATGAATTTTTACGTGATAATTATTTTGACTTTTCAGTGCGTTTTCACTTCACAATATACAATTTATATTTTTATACGCATGTCAAAATTTTACTCTATGTATTACAAATAATTTAATTTATATGTAATTATACAATTTTTTATATAAAAATTAATTGATATACAATATACGTGTTATGATTTTATAACATTTTATGAAAATTTTTTATTTATGTATTTTTTGTTAAAATAACAGAGTTACTATATCAAATTTAAATCTAATATTAAATATTTGTGTTTCTAATATTTGTTAAAAATTTATGAATTTTTGAAAATAAAATCGTTTCAATAATAATTACTTTAAGACCATAATAAAATTAAAAGTAATGATTATCTTTTTTTAGATAAAAGCAATAATTCTAATATGTTATTGATATAATATAAAAGTTTGTCACGTCACTGTAGTACGTTAAACATGTTATGAATCTCTATTAATTATTGATATTTCTTTACTTCCCTAAATTATGTTACTGATAGTAATGATGCTTGTGTCGATAATATTGATATGGCACACGTGAATGTAGCCAATTTTTTTGAATATTCAAAAAGAGTTTTTAACATTTTGAATGTTAATCAAAATTTTGAATTATCGAATTGCTACTTTTCTATTTTATCATTTTGTGATTATTATTAAAATCTTTTCATACTATATACTTATATTTTTAGTATTTATATATTATTTTAGTTTGTTTTGGATCAAGAATGGTGAAAATGCAATTTGTCTAAACAATATTTGTAGTTTATTTAGATAAATTTGATATATATGTCCAAAGTATAAATAGTAGTATAAAGTTCTTGAAAAACTAATTGATCAAAAACTTTAGAAGAGTTAGTTGATTAAAAAGCTCCAAAAAAAGCCACATGATCTTCAACTAATGGTCAATTCTGTAATGCATTTTCTCCATATAGTCTCATTATTTTAGCATTAATAATACTATCATTATATCGAGATATTGGATGAATATACTTTTGAGATATATGCATTACCATTATGACCAAGAATATATGTCAATTACAGATACCACTATTCATCTCTCCTGGTTTATATTGTATATAATTATGAAATTGAGATGCAATATCGAGTAAACTTGAAGTTTCTTGATAAAAAAATTTTATTAGTTGGCATAGTTTGGTTAGATCATCTCGAATTATTAAAATACGAAGAATGATTATAAATTTATTATGAAAGCTGGAAGTTTCATAATATGATGAGTTTATATGTGCTACTTGTTTTATATATTTTTTTGTTAAAATAATATGTTCTTGTATCAAATTTAAATTTAATATTAAATATTTATATTGTTAATATTTGTTAAAAATTGATGATAAAATTAATATTAAGTATACAACGTAGTACATGAATTTTTATGTGATAATTATTTTAATTTTTCGTGCGTTTCACTTCACAATATACAATTTATATTTTTATACGCATGTCAAAATTTTACTCTATGTATTACAAATAATTTAATTTATATGTAATTATACAATTTTTTATATATAAAATTAATTGATATACAATATACGTGTTATGATTTTATAACATTTTATGAAAATTTTTATTTATGTATTTTTTGTTAAAATAACAGGTTACTATATCAAATTTAAATCTAATATTAAATATTTGTGTTTCTAATATTTGTTAAAATTTGATGAATTTTTAAAAATAAAATCGTTTCAATAATAATTACTTCAAGACCATGATAAAATTAAAAGTAATGTTTATCTTTTCTTGGATAAAATTGGACCATTGGATTGTGGAATGAAGGGTTGTGATTTGATTTGTCGTAAATTATAATTTAATATTAATTATTAAATATTTGTGTTACAAATAATTTTTTTAATTAAAATTTTGATGAATTTTTTAAAAATAATATTGTTTCAATAATAATTGCTTTGAGACCAAAATATAATTAAAAAATAAATATTTTATTTTGAAAAATATGTATATGTACAAATAAATTAAAAATAAAAATTATAATACGTGCCTAGAAATAAATATTATTATAATGATATATTTAAGCATTGTCTACAGCTCTATGTTAAGTATACAACGTAGTACATGAATTTTTATGTGATAATTATTTTGACTTTTCGTGCGTTTCACTTCACAATATACAATTTATATTTTTATACGCATGTCAAAATTTTACTCTATGTATTATAAATAATTTAATTTATATGTAATTATACAATTTTTTATATATAAAATTAATTGATATACAATATACGTGTTATGATTTTATAACATTTTATGAAAATTTTTATTTATATATTTTTTGTTAAAATAATAGGTTACTGTATCAAACTTAAATTTAATATTAAATATTTATATTGCTAATATTTGTTAAAATTTGATGAATTTTTAAAAATAAGATCGTTTCAATAATAATTACTTCAAGACCATGATAAAATTAAAAGTAATGTTTATCTTTTCTTGAATAAAATTGGACCATTGGATTGTGGAATGAAGGGTTGTGATTTGATGTCATGAAATTACAATTTAATATTAATTATTAAATATTTGTGTTACAAATAATTTTTTAATTAAAATTTTGATGAATTTTTTAAAATAATATTGTTTCAATAATAATTGCTTTGAGACCAAAATATAATTAAAAAATAAATATTTTATTTTGAAAAATATGTATATGTACAAATAAATTAAAAATAAAAATTATAATACGTGCCTAGAAATAAATATTATTATAATGATATATTTAACTGTTGTCTAGCCTATGTTAAGTATACAACGTAGTACATGAATTTTTATGTGATAATTATTTTGACTTTTCGTGCGTTTCACTTCACAATATACAATTTATATTTTTATACGCATGTCAAAATTTTACTCTATGTATTACAAATAATTTAATTTATATGTAATTATACAATTTTTTATATATAAAATTAATTGATATACAATATACGTGTTATGATTTTATAACATTTTATGAAAATTTTTATTTATGTATTTTTTGTTAAAATAACAGGTTACTATATCAAATTTAAATCTAATATTAAATATTTGTGTTTCTAATATTTGTTAAAAATTTATGAATTTTTGAAAATAAAATCGTTTCAATAATAATTACTTTAAGACCATAATAAAATTAAAAGTAATGATTATCTTTTTTAGATAAAAGCAATAATTCTAATATGTTATTGATATAATATAAAAGTTTGTCACGTACCTGTAGTACGTTAAACATGATATGAATCTCTATTAATTATTGATATTTCTTTACTTCCCTAAATTATGTTACTGATAGTAATGATGCTTGTGTCGATAATATTGATATGGCACACGTGAATGTAGCCAATTTTTTTGAATATTCAAAAAGAGTTTTTAACATTTTGAATGTTAATCAAAATTTTGAATTATCGAATTGCTACTTTTCTATTTTATCATTTTGTGATTATTATTAAAATCTTTTCATACTATATACTTATATTTTAGTATTTATATATTATTTTAGTTTGTTTTGGATCAAGAATGGTGAAAATGCAATTTGTCTAAACAATATTTGTAGTTTATTTAGACAAATTTGATATATATGTCCAAAGTATAAATAGTAGTATAAAGTTCTTGAAAAAACTAATTGATCAAAAACTTTAGAAGAGTTAGTTGATTAAAAGCTCCAAAAAAGCCACATGATCTTCAACTAATGGTCAATTCTGTAATGCATTTTCTCCATATAGTCTCATTATTTTAGCATTAATAATACTATCATTATATCGAGATATTGGATGAATATACTTTTGAGATATATGCATTACCATTATGACCAAGAATATATGTCAATTATAGATACCACTATTCATCTCTCCTGGTTTATATTGTATATAATTATGAAATTGAGATGCAATATCGAGTAAACTTGAAGTTTACTGATAAAAAATTTATTAGTTGGCATGACTGGTTGGATCATCCCGAATTATTAAAATACGAAGAACGATTATAAATTTATTATGAAACTGGAAGTTTCATAATATGATGAGTTTATATGTGCTACTTGTTTTATATATTTTTTGTTAAAATAATATGTTACTGTATCAAATTTAAATTTAATATTAAATATTTATATTGTTAATATTTGTTAAAAATTGATGATAAAATTAATATTAAGTATACAACGTAGTACATGAATTTTTACGTGATAATTATTTTTAATTTTTTCGATGCGTTTCACTTCACGATATACAATTTATATTTTTATACGCATGTCAAAATTTTACTCTATGTATTACAAATAATTTAATTTATATGTAATTATACAATTTTTTATATATAAAATTAATTGATATGCACTATACGTGTTATAATTTTATAAAATTTTATGAAAATTTTTATTTATGTATTTTTTGTTAAAATAACAGGTTACTATATCAAATTTAAATCTAATATTAAATATTTGTGTTTCTAATATTTGTTAAAAATTTATGAATTTTTGAAAATAAAATCGTTTCAATAATAATTACTTTAAGACCATAATAAAATTAAAAGTAATGATTATCTTTTTTAGATAAAAGCAATAATTCTAATATGTTATTGATATAATATAAAAGTTTGTCACGTACCTGTAGTACGTTAAACATGATATGAATCTCTATTAATTATTGATATTTCTTTACTTCCCTAAATTATGTTACTGATAGTAATGATGCTTGTGTCGATAATATTGATATGGCACACGTGAATGTAGCCAATTTTTTTGAATATTCAAAAAGAGTTTTTAACATTTTGAATGTTAATCAAAATTTTGAATTATCGAATTGCTACTTTTCTATTTTATCATTTTGTGATTATTATTAAAATCTTTTCATACTATATACTTATATTTTAGTATTTATATATTATTTTAGTTTGTTTTGGATCAAGAATGGTGAAAATGCAATTTGTCTAAACAATATTTGTAGTTTATTTAGACAAATTTGATATATATGTCCAAAGTATAAATAGTAGTATAAAGTTCTTGAAAAACTAATTGATCAAAAACTTTAGAAGAGTTAGTTGATTAAAAGCTCCAAAAAAGCCACATGATCTTCAACTAATGGTCAATTCGTAATGCATTTTCTCCATATAGTCTCATTATTTTAGCATTAATAATACTATCATTATATCGAGATATTGGATGAATATACTTTTGAGATATATGCATTACCATTATGACCAAGAATATATGTCAATTACAGATACCACTATTCATCTCTCCTGGTTTATATTGTATATAATTATGAAATTGAGATGCAATATCGAGTAAACTTGAAGTTTCTCGATAAAAAAATTTATTAGTTGGCATGATTTGGTTGGATCATCCCGAATTATTAAAATACGAAGAATGATTATAAATTTATTATGAAACTGGAAGTTTCATAATATGATGAGTTTATATGTGCTACTTGTTTTATATATTTTTTGTTAAAATAATATGTTACTGTATCAAATTTAAATTTAATATTAAATATTTATATTGTTAATATTTGTTAAAAATTGATGATAAAATTAATATTAAGTATACAACGTAGTACATGAATTTTTATGTGATAATTATTTTAATTTTTCGTGCGTTTCACTTCACAATATACAATTTATATTTTTTATACGCATGTCAAAATTTTTACTCTATGTATTACAAATAATTTAATTTATATGTAATTATACAATTTTTTATATATAAAATTAATTGATATACAATATACGTGTTATGATTTTATAACATTTTATGAAAATTTTTATTTATGTATTTTTTGTTAAAATAACAGGTTACTATATCAAATTTAAATCTAATATTAAATATTTGTGTTTCTAATATTTGTTAAAATTTGATGAATTTTTAAAAATAAAATCGTTTCAATAATAATTACTTCAAGACCATGATAAAATTAAAAGTAATGTTTATCTTTTCTTGAATAAAATTGGACCATTGGATTGTGGAATGAAGGGTTGTGATTTGACTGTCGCAAATTATAATTTAATATTAATTATTAAATATTTGTGTTACAAATAATTTTTTTAATTAAAATTTTGATGAATTTTTTAAAATAATATTGTTTCAATAATAATTGCTTTGAGACCAAAATATAATTAAAAAATAAATATTTTATTTTGAAAAATATGTATATGTACAAATAAATTAAAAATAAAAATTATAATACGTGCCTAGAAATAAATATTATTATAATGATATATTTAACTGTTGTCTAGCCTATGTTAAGTATACAACGTAGTACATGAATTTTTATGTGATAATTATTTTGACTTTTTCGATGCGTTTCACTTCACGATATACAATTTATATTTTTATACGCATGTCAAAATTTTACTCTATGTATTATAAATAATTTAATTTATATGTAATTATACAATTTTTTATATATAAAATTAATTGATATACAATATACGTGTTATGATTTTATAACATTTTATGAAAATTTTTATTTATATATTTTTTGTTAAAATAATAGGTTACTGTATCAAACTTAAATTTAATATTAAATATTTATATTGCTAATATTTGTTAAAATTTGATGAATTTTTAAAAATAAGATCGTTTCAATAATAATTACTTCAAGACCATGATAAAATTAAAAGTAATGTTTATCTTTTCTTGAATAAAATTGGACCATTGGATTGTGGAATGAAGGGTTGTGATTTGATATGTCATAAATTACAATTTAATATTAATTATTAAATATTTGTGTTACAAATAATTTTTTTAATTAAAATTTTGATGAATTTTTTAAAAATAATATTGTTTCAATAATAATTGCTTTGAGACCAAAATATAATTAAAAAAATAAATATTTTATTTTTGAAAAATATGTATATGTACAAATAAATTAAAAAATAAAAATTATAATACGTGCCTAGAAATAAATATTATTATAATGATATATTTAAGCTGTTGTCTAGCTTTATGTTAAGTATACAACGTAGTACATGAATTTTTCTGTGATAATTATTTTGACTTTTCGTGCGTTTCACTTCACAATATACAATTTATATTTTTATACGCATGTCAAAATTTTACTCTATGTATTATAAATAATTTAATTTATATGTAATTATACAATTTTTTATATAAAAATTAATTGATATACAATATACGTGTTATGATTTTATAACATTTTATGAAAATTTTTTATTTATGTATTTTTTGTTAAAATAACAGAGTTACTATATCAAATTTAAATCTAATATTAAATATTTGTGTTTCTAATATTTGTTAAAAATTTATGAATTTTTGAAAATAAAATCGTTTCAATAATAATTACTTTAAGACCATAATAAAATTAAAAGTAATGATTATCTTTTTTAGATAAAAGCAATAATTCTAATATGTTATTGATATAATATAAAAGTTTGTCACGTACTGCAGTACGTTAAACATGATATGAATCTCTATTAATTATTGATATTTCTTTACTTCCCTAAATTATGTTCACTGATAGTAATGATGCTTTGTGTCGATAATATTGATATGGCACACGTGAATGTAGCCAATTTTTTTGAATATTCAAAAAAGAGTTTTTAACATTTTGAATGTTAATCAAAATTTTGAATTATCGAATTGCTACTTTTCTATTTTATCATTTTGTGATTATTATTAAAATCTTTTCATACTATATACTTATATTTTAGTATTTATATATTATTTTAGTTTGTTTTGGATCAAGAATGGTGAAAATGCAATTTGTCTAAACAATATTTGTAGTTTATTTAGACAAATTTGATATATATGTCCAAAGTATAAATAGTAGTATAAAGTTCTTGAAAAACTAATTGATCAAAAACTTTAGAAGAGTTAGTTGATTAAAAGCTCCAAAAAAAGCCACATGATCTTCAACTAATGGTCAATTCATGTAATGCATTTTCTCCATATAGTCTCATTATTTTAGCATTAATAATACTATCATTATATCGAGATATTGGATGAATATACTTTTGAGATATATGCATTACCATTATGACCAAGAATATATGTCAATTACGAGATACCACTATTCATCTCTCCCTGGTTTATATTGTATATAATTATGAAATTGAGATGCAATATCGAGTAAACTTGAAGTTTCTTGATAAAAAAATTTATTAGTTGGCATGATCTGGTTGGATCATCCCGAATTATTAAAATACGAAGAATGATTATAAATTTATTATGAAAGCTGGAAGTTTCATAATATGATGAGTTTATATGTGCTACTTGTTTTATATATTTTTTGTTAAAATAATATGTTCTTGTATCAAATTTAAATTTAATATTAAATATTTATATTGTTAATATTTGTTAAAAAATTGATGATAAAATTAATATTAAGTATACAACGTAGTACATGAATTTTTATGTGATAATTATTTTAATTTTTTCAGTGCGTTTCACTTCACAATATACAATTTATATTTTTATACGCATGTCAAAATTTTACTCTATGTATTACAAATAATTTAATTTATATGTAATTATACAATTTTTTATATATAAAATTAATTGATATGCACTATACGTGTTATAATTTTATAAAATTTTATGAAAATTTTTATTTATGTATTTTTTGTTAAAATAACAGGTTACTATATCAAATTTAAATCTAATATTAAATATTTGTGTTTCTAATATTTGTTAAAAATTTATGAATTTTTGAAAATAAAATCGTTTCAATAATAATTACTTTAAGACCATAATAAAATTAAAAGTAATGATTATCTTTTTTAGATAAAAGCAATAATTCTAATATGTTATTGATATAATATAAAAGTTTGTCACGTACCTGTAGTACGTTAAACATGATATGAATCTCTATTAATTATTGATATTTCTTTACTTCCCTAAATTATGTTACTGATAGTAATGATGCTTGTGTCGATAATATTGATATGGCACACGTGAATGTAGCCAATTTTTTTGAATATTCAAAAAGAGTTTTTAACATTTTGAATGTTAATCAAAATTTTGAATTATCGAATTGCTACTTTTCTATTTTATCATTTTGTGATTATTATTAAAATCTTTTCATACTATATACTTATATTTTTAGTATTTATATATTATTTTAGTTTGTTTTGGATCAAGAATGGTGAAAATGCAATTTGTCTAAACAATATTTGTAGTTTATTTAGACAAATTTGATATATATGTCCAAAGTATAAATAGTAGTATAAAGTTCTTGAAAAACTAATTGATCAAAAACTTTAGAAGAGTTAGTTGATTAAAAGCTCCAAAAAAGCCACATGATCTTCAACTAATGGTCAATTCTGTAATGCATTTTCTCCATATAGTCTCATTATTTTAGCATTAATAATACTATCATTATATCGAGATATTGGATGAATATACTTTTGAGATATATGCATTACCATTATGACCAAGAATATATGTCAATTACAGATACCACTATTCATCTCTCCTGGTTTATATTGTATATAATTATGAAATTGAGATGCAATATCGAGTAAACTTGAAGTTTACTGATAAAAAATTTATTAGTTGGCATGACTGGTTGGATCATCCCGAATTATTAAAATACGAAGAATGATTATAAATTTATTATGAAACTGGAAGTTTCATAATATGATGAGTTTATATGTGCTACTTGTTTTATATATTTTTTGTTAAAATAATATGTTACTGTATCAAATTTAAATTTAATATTAAATATTTATATTGTTAATATTTGTTAAAAATTGATGATAAAATTAATATTAAGTATACAACGTAGTACATGAATTTTTATGTGATAATTATTTTAATTTTTCGTGCGTTTCACTTCACAATATACAATTTATATTTTTATACGCATGTCAAAATTTTACTCTATGTATTACAAATAATTTAATTTATATGTAATTATACAATTTTTTATATATAAAATTAATTGATATGCACTATACGTGTTATAATTTTATAAAATTTTATGAAAATTTTTATTTATGTATTTTTTGTTAAAATAACAGGTTACTATATCAAATTTAAATCTAATATTAAATATTTGTGTTTCTAATATTTGTTAAAAATTTATGAATTTTTGAAAATAAAATCGTTTCAATAATAATTACTTTAAGACCATAATAAAATTAAAAGTAATGATTATCTTTTTTAGATAAAAGCAATAATTCTAATATGTTATTGATATAATATAAAAGTTTGTCACGTACCTGTAGTACGTTAAACATGATATGAATCTCTATTAATTATTGATATTTCTTTACTTCCCTAAATTATGTTACTGATAGTAATGATGCTTGTGTCGATAATATTGATATGGCACACGTGAATGTAGCCAATTTTTTTGAATATTCAAAAAGAGTTTTTAACATTTTGAATGTTAATCAAAATTTTGAATTATCGAATTGCTACTTTTCTATTTTATCATTTTGTGATTATTATTAAAATCTTTTCATACTATATACTTATATTTTAGTATTTATATATTATTTTAGTTTGTTTTGGATCAAGAATGGTGAAAATGCAATTTGTCTAAACAATATTTGTAGTTTATTTAGACAAATTTGATATATATGTCCAAAGTATAAATAGTAGTATAAAGTTCTTGAAAAACTAATTGATCAAAAACTTTAGAAGAGTTAGTTGATTAAAAGCTCCAAAAAAGCCACATGATCTTCAACTAATGGTCAATTCTGTAATGCATTTTCTCCATATAGTCTCATTATTTTAGCATTAATAATACTATCATTATATCGAGATATTGGATGAATATACTTTTGAGATATATGCATTACCATTATGACCAAGAATATATGTCAATTACAGATACCACTATTCATCTCTCCTGGTTTATATTGTATATAATTATGAAATTGAGATGCAATATCGAGTAAACTTGAAGTTTACTTGATAAAAAAATTTATTAGTTGGCATGATTTGGTTGGATCATCCCAGAATTATTAAAATACGAAGAATGATTATAAATTTATTATGAAACTGGAAGTTTCATAATATGATGAGTTTATATGTGCTACTTGTTTTATATATTTTTTGTTAAAATAATATGTTACTGTATCAAATTTAAATTTAATATTAAATATTTATATTGTTAATATTTGTTAAAAAATTGATGATAAAATTAATATTAAGTATACAACGTAGTACATGAATTTTTATGTGATAATTATTTTAATTTTTTCAGTGCGTTTCACTTCACAATATACAATTTATATTTTTATACGCATGTCAAAATTTTTACTCTATGTATTACAAATAATTTAATTTATATGTAATTATACAATTTTTTATATATAAAATTAATTGATATGCACTTATACGTGTTATAATTTTATAACATTTTATGAAAATTTTTATTTATGTATTTTTTGTTAAAATAACGAGGTTACTATATCAAATTTAAATCTAATATTAAATATTTGTATTTCTAATATTTGTTAAAAAATTTATGAATTTTTGAAAATAAAATCGTTTCAATAATAATTACTTTAAGACCATAATAAAATTAAAAGTAATGATTATCTTTTTTTAGATAAAAGCAATAATTCTAATATGTTATTGATATAATATAAAAAGTTTGTCACGTCACTGTAGTACGTTAAACATGATATGAATCTCTATTAATTATTGATATTTCTTTACTTCCCTAAATTATGTTACTGATAGTAATGATGCTTGTGTCGATAATATTGATATGGCACACGTGAATGTAGCCAATTTTTTTGAATATTCAAAAAGAGTTTTTAACATTTTGAATGTTAATCAAAATTTTGAATTATCGAATTGCTACTTTTCTATTTTATCATTTTGTGATTATTATTAAAATCTTTTCATACTATATACTTATATTTTAGTATTTATATATTATTTTAGTTTGTTTTGGATCAAGAATGGTGAAAATGCAATTTGTCTAAACAATATTTGTAGTTTATTTAGACAAATTTGATATATATGTCCAAAGTATAAATAGTAGTATAAAGTTCTTGAAAAACTAATTGATCAAAAACTTTAGAAGAGTTAGTTGATTAAAAGCTCCAAAAAAGCCACATGATCTTCAACTAATGGTCAATTCTGTAATGCATTTTCTCCATATAGTCTCATTATTTTAGCATTAATAATACTATCATTATATCGAGATATTGGATGAATATACTTTTGAGATATATGCATTACCATTATGACCAAGAATATATGTCAATTACAGATACCACTATTCATCTCTCCTGGTTTATATTGTATATAATTATGAAATTGAGATGCAATATCGAGTAAACTTGAAGTTTACTGATAAAAAATTTATTAGTTGGCATGACTGGTTGGATCATCCCGAATTATTAAAATACGAAGAATGATTATAAATTTATTATGAAACTGGAAGTTTCATAATATGATGAGTTTATATGTGCTACTTGTTTTATATATTTTTTGTTAAAATAATATGTTACTGTATCAAATTTAAATTTAATATTAAATATTTATATTGTTAATATTTGTTAAAAATTGATGATAAAATTAATATTAAGTATACAACGTAGTACATGAATTTTTATGTGATAATTATTTTAATTTTTTGTGCGTTTCACTTCACAATATACAATTTATATTTTTATACGCATGTCAAAATTTTACTCTATGTATTACAAATAATTTAATTTATATATAATTATACAATTTTTTATATATAAAATTAATTGATATACAATATACGTGTTATGATTTTATAACATTTTATGAAAATTTTTATTTATATATTTTTTGTTAAAATAATAGGTTACTGTATCAAACTTAAATTTAATATTAAATATTTATATTGCTAATATTTGTTAAAATTTGATGAATTTTTAAAAATAAAATCGTTTCAATAATAATTACTTCAAGACCATGATAAAATTAAAAGTAATGTTTATCTTTTCTTGAATAAAATTGGACCATTGGATTGTGGAATGAAGGGTTGTGATTTGATTGTCATAAATTACAATTTAATATTAATTATTAAATATTTGTGTTACAAATAATTTTTTTAATTAAAATTTTGATGAATTTTTTAAAAATAATATTGTTTCAATAATAATTGCTTTGAGACCAAAATATAATTAAAAAAATAAATATTTTATTTTGAAAAATATGTATATGTACAAATAAATTAAAAATAAAAATTATAATACGTGCTTAGAAATAAATATTATTATAATGATATATTTAACTCGTTATCTAGCTTTATGTTAAGTATACTGACGTAGTACATGAATTTTTACGTGATAATTATTTTGACTTTTCGTGCGTTTCACTTCACAATATACAATTTATATTTTTATACGCATGTCAAAATTTTACTCTATGTATTACAAATAATTTAATTTATATGTAATTATACAATTTTTTATATATAAAATTAATTGATATACAATATACGTGTTATGATTTTATAACATTTTATGAAAATTTTTATTTATATATTTTTTTGTTAAAATAATAGGTTCTTGTATCAAACTTAAATTTAATATTAAATATTTATATTGCTAATATTTGTTAAAATTTGATGAATTTTTAAAAATAAAATCGTTTCAATAATAATTACTTCAAGACCATGATAAAATTAAAAGTAATGTTTATCTTTTCTTGAATAAAATTGGACCATTGGATTGTGGAATGAAGGGTTGTGATTTGATATGCATAAATTACAATTTAATATTAATTATTAAATATTTGTGTTACAAATAATTTTTTAATTAAAATTTTGATGAATTTTTTAAAATAATATTGTTTCAATAATAATTGCTTTGAGACCAAAATATAATTAAAAAATAAATATTTTATTTTGAAAAATATGTATATGTACAAATAAATTAAACTAAAAATTATAATACGTGCCTAGAAATAAATATTATTATAATGATATATTTAACTGTTGTCTAGCCTATGTTAAGTATACTAACGTAGTACATGAATTTTTCTGTGATAATTATTTTGACTTTTTCAGTGCGTTTCACTTCACGATATACAATTTATATTTTTTATACGCATGTCAAAATTTTTACTCTATATATTACAAACAATTTAATTTATATGTAATTATGCAATTGTTTTATATATAAAATTAATTGATATGCACTATACGTGTTATAATTTTATAAAATTTTATGAAAATTTTTATTTATGTATTTTTTGTTAAAATAACAGAGTTACTATATCAAATTTAAATCTAATATTAAATATTTGTGTTTCTAATATTTGTTAAAAATTTATGAATTTTTTGAAAATAAAATCGTTTCAATAATAATTACTTTAAGACCATAATAAAATTAAAAGTAATGATTATCTTTTTTTAGATAAAAGCAATAATTATAATATGTTATTGATATAATATAAAAGTTTGTCACGTCACTGTAGTACGTTAAACATGATATGAATCTCTATTAATTATTGATATTTCTTTACTTTCCTAAATTATATTCTTGATAGTAATGATCGTTTGTGTCGATAATATTGATATGGCACACGTGAATGTAGCCAATTTTTTTTGAATATTCAAAAAGAGTTTTTAACATTTTGAATGTTAATCAAAATTTTTGAATTATCGAATTGCTACTTTTCTATTTTATCATTTTGTGATTATTATTAAAATCTTTTCATACTATATACTTATATTTTAGTATTTATATATTATTTTAGTTTGTTTTGGATCAAGAATGGTAAAAATGCAATTTGTCTAAACAATATTTGTAGTTTATTTAGACAAATTTGATATATATGTCCAAAGTATAAATAGTAGTATAAAGTTCTTGAAAAACTAATTGATCAAAAACTTTAGAAGAGTTAGTTGATTAAAAAGCTCCAAAAAAGCCACATGATCTTCAATTAATGGTCAATTCAGTAATGCATTTTCTCCATATAGTCTCATTATTTTAGCATTAATAATACTATCATTATATCGAGATATTGGATGAATATACTTTTGAGATATATGCATTACCATTATGACCAAGAATATATGTCAATTACAGAATACCACTATTCATCTCTCCCTGGTTTATATTGTATATAATTATGAAATTGAGATGCAATATCGAGTAAACTTGAAGTTTCTCGATAAAAAAATTTATTAGTTGGCATGATTTGGTTGGATCATCCCGAATTATTAAAAATACGAAGAATGATTATAAATTTATTATGAAACTGGAAGTTTCATAATATGATGAGTTTATATGTGCTACTTGTTTTATATATTTTTTTATTAAAATAATATGTTACTTGTATCAAATTTAAATTTAATATTAAATATTTATATTGTTAATATTTGTTAAAAATTGATGATAAAATTAATATTAAGTATACAACGTAGTACATGAATTTTTATGTGATAATTATTTTAATTTTTTCAGTGCGTTTCACTTCACAATATACAATTTATATTTTTATACGCATGTCAAAATTTTTACTCTATGTATTACAAATAATTTAATTTATATGTAATTATACAATTTTTTATATATAAAATTAATTGATATACAATATACGTGTTATGATTTTATAACATTTTATGAAAATTTTTATTTATATATTTTTTTGTTAAAATAATAGGTTCTTGTATCAAACTTAAATTTAATATTAAATATTTATATTGCTAATATTTGTTAAAATTTGATGAATTTTTAAAAATAAAATCGTTTCAATAATAATTACTTCAAGACCATGATAAAATTAAAAGTAATGTTTATCTTTTCTTGAATAAAATTGGACCATTGGATTGTGGAATGAAGGGTTGTGATTTGATTTATCGTAAATTATAATTTAATATTAATTATTAAATATTTGTGTTACAAATAATTTTTTTAATTAAAATTTTGATGAATTTTTAAAAATAATATTGTTTCAATAATAATTGCTTTGAGACCAAAATATAATTAAAAAAATAAATATTTTATTTTGAAAAAATATGTATATGTACAAATAAATTAAAAATAAAAATTATAATACGTGCCTAGAAATAAATATTATTATAATGATATATTTAACTGTTGTCTAGCCTATGTTAAGTATACAACGTAGTACATGAATTTTTATGTGATAATTATTTTGACTTTTCGTGCGTTTCACTTCACAATATACAATTTATATTTTTATACGCATGTCAAAATTTTACTCTATGTATTACAAATAATTTAATTTATATGTAATTATACAATTTTTTATATATAAAATTAATTGATATACAATATACGTGTTATGATTTTATAACATTTTATGAAAATTTTTATTTATATATTTTTTGTTAAAATAATAGGTTACTGTATCAAACTTAAATTTAATATTAAATATTTATATTGCTAATATTTGTTAAAATTTGATGAATTTTTAAAAATAAAATCGTTTCAATAATAATTACTTCAAGACCATGATAAAATTAAAAGTAATGTTTATCTTTTCTTGAATAAAATTGGACCATTGGATTGTGGAATGAAGGGTTGTGATTTGACTGTCGCAAATTACAATTTAATATTAATTATTAAATATTTGTGTTACAAATAATTTTTTAATTAAAATTTTGATGAATTTTTTAAAATAATATTGTTTCAATAATAATTGCTTTGAGACCAAAATATAATTAAAAAAATAAATATTTTATTTTTGAAAAAATATGTATATGTACAAATAAATTAAAAATAAAAATTATAATACGTGCCTAGAAATAAATATTATTATAATGATATATTTAACTGTTGTCTAGCCTATGTTAAGTATACAACGTAGTACATGAATTTTTATGTGATAATTATTTTGACTTTTCGTGCGTTTCACTTCACAATATACAATTTATATTTTTATACGCATGTCAAAATTTTACTCTATGTATTACAAATAATTTAATTTATATGTAATTATACAATTTTTTATATATAAAATTAATTGATATACAATATACGTGTTATGATTTTATAACATTTTATGAAAATTTTTATTTATATATTTTTTGTTAAAATAATAGGTTAATGTATCAAACTTAAATTTAATATTAAATATTTATATTGCTAATATTTGTTAAAATTTGATGAATTTTTAAAAACAAAATCGTTTCAATAATAATTACTTCAAGACCATGATAAAATTAAAAGTAATGTTTATCTTTTCTTGGATAAAATTGGACCATTGAATTGTGGAATGAAGGGTTGTGATTTAACTGTCGCAAATTACAATTTAATATTAATTATTAAATATTTGTGTTACAAATAATTTTTTAATTAAAATTTTGATGAATTTTTTAAAATAATATTGTTTCAATAATAATTGCTTTGAGACCAAAATATAATTAAAAAATAAATATTTTATTTTGAAAAATATGTATATGTACAAATAAATTAAACTAAAAATTATAATACGTGCCTAGAAATAAATATTATTATAATGATATATTTAACTGTTGTCTGGCCTACGTTAAGTATACAACGTAGTACATGAATTTTTATGTGATAATTATTTTGACTTTTCGTGCGTTTCACTTCACAATATACAATTTATATTTTTATACGCATGTCAAAATTTTACTCTATGTATTACAAATAATTTAATTTATATGTAATTATACAATTTTTTATATATAAAATTAATTGATATGCACTATACGTGTTATAATTTTATAAAATTTTATGAAAATTTTTATTTATGTATTTTTTGTTAAAATAACAGGTTACTATATCAAATTTAAATCTAATATTAAATATTTGTGTTTCTAATATTTGTTAAAAAATTTATGAATTTTTTGAAAATAAAATCGTTTCAATAATAATTACTTTAAGACCATAATAAAATTAAAAGTAATGATTATCTTTTTTAGATAAAAGCAATAATTCTAATATGTTATTGATATAATATAAAGTTTGTCACGTCACTGTAGATACGTTAAACATGATATGAATCTCTATTAATTATTGATATTTCTTTACTTCCTAAATTATGTTACTGATAGTAATGATGCTTGTGTCGATAATATTGATATGGCACACGTGAATGTAGCCAATTTTTTTGAATATTCAAAAAGAGTTTTTAACATTTTGAATGTTAATCAAAATTTTTGAATTATCGAATTGCTATTTTTTCTATTTTATCATTTTGTGATTATTATTAAAATCTTTTCATACTATATACTTATATTTTAGTATTTATATATTATTTTAGTTTGTTTTGGATCAAGAATGGTGAAAATGCAATTTGTCTAAACAATATTTGTAGTTTATTTAGACAAATTTGATATATATGTCCAAAGTATAAATAGTAGTATAAAGTTCTTGAAAAACTAATTGATCAAAAAACTTTAGAAGAGTTAGTTGATTAAAAAGCTCCAAAAAAGCCACATGATCTTCAACTAATGGTCAATTACGTAATGCATTTTCTCCATATAGTCTCATTATTTTAGCATTAATAATACCATCATTATATCGAGATATTGGATGAATATACTTTTGAGATATATGCATTACCATTATGACCAAGAATATATGTCAATTACGAATACCACTATTCATCTCTCCCTGGTTTATATTGTATATAATTATGAAATTGAGATGCAATATCGAGTAAACTTGAAGTTTCTCGATAAAAAAATTTATTAGTTGGCATGATTTGGTTGGATCATCCCGAATTATTAAAATACGAAGAATGATTATAAATTTATTATGAAACTGGAAGTTTCATAATATGATGAGTTTATATGTGCTACTTGTTTTATATATTTTTTGTTAAAATAATATGTTACTGTATCAAATTTAAATTTAATATTAAATATTTATATTGTTAATATTTGTTAAAAATTGATGATAAAATTAATATTAAGTATACAACGTAGTACATGAATTTTTATGTGATAATTATTTTAATTTTTTCAGTGCGTTTCACTTCACAATATACAATTTATATTTTTTATACGCATGTCAAAATTTTTACTCTATGTATTACAAATAATTTAATTTATATGTAATTATACAATTTTTTATATATAAAATTAATTGATATACAATATACGTGTTATGATTTTATAATATTTTATGAAAATTTTTATTTATGTATTTTTTGTTAAAATAACAGGTTACTATATCAAATTTAAATCTAATATTAAATATTTATATTGCTAATATTTGTTAAAATTTGATGAATTTTTAAAAACAAAATCGTTTCAATAATAATTACTTCAAGACCATGATAAAATTAAAAGTAATGTTTATCTTTTCTTGGATAAAATTGGACCATTGAATTGTGGAATGAAGGGTTGTGATTTAAGCGTCAGTAAATTACAATTTAATATTAATTATTAAATATTTGTGTTACAAATAATTTTTTTAATTAAAATTTTGATGAATTTTTTAAAAATAATATTGTTTCAATAATAATTGCTTTGAGACCAAAATATAATTAAAAAATAAATATTTTATTTTGAAAAATATGTATATGTACAAATAAATTAAACTAAAAATTATAATACGTGCCTAGAAATAAATATTATTATAATGATATATTTAAGCTGTTATCCCAGCTTTATGTTAAGTATACAACGTGAGTACATGAATTTTTATGTGATAATTATTTTTGACTTTTCAGTGCGTTTCACTTCACAATATACAATTTATATTTTTATACGCATGTCAAAATTTTTACTCTATGTATTACAAATAATTTAATTTATATGTAATTATACAATTTTTTATATATAAAATTAATTGATATACACTATACGTGTTATAATTTTATAAAATTTTATGAAAATTTTTTATTTATGTATTTTTTGTTAAAATAACAGGTTACTATATCAAATTTAAATCTAATATTAAATATTTGTGTTTCTAATATTTGTTAAAAATTTATGAATTTTTGAAAATAAAATCGTTTCAATAATAATTACTTTAAGACCATAATAAAATTAAAAGTAATGATTATCTTTTTTAGATAAAAGCAATAATTCTAATATGTTATTGATATAATATAAAAGTTTGTCACGCACTGCGTAGTACGTTAAACATGATATGAATCTCATTAATTATTGATATTTCTTTACTTCCCTAAATTATGTTCATGATAGTAATGATGCTTGTGTCGATAATATTGATATGGCACACGTGAATGTAGCCAATTTTTTTGAATATTCAAAAAGAGTTTTTAACATTTTGAATGTTAATCAAAATTTTGAATTATCGAATTGCTATTTTTTCTATTTTATCATTTTGTGATTATTATTAAAATCTTTTCATACTATATACTTATATTTTTAGTATTTATATATTATTTTAGTTTGTTTTGGATCAAGAATGGTGAAAAATGCAATTTGTCTAAACAATATTTGTAGTTTATTTAGACAAATTTGATATATATGTCCAAAGTATAAATAGTAGTATAAAGTTCTTGAAAAAACTAATTGATCAAAAACTTTAGAAGAGTTAGTTGATTAAAAGCTCCAAAAAAAGCCACATGATCTTCAACTAATGGTCAATTCAGTAATGCATTTTCTCCATATAGTCTCATTATTTTAGCATTAATAATACCATCATTATATCGAGATATTGGATGAATATACTTTTGAGATATATGCATTACCATTATGACCAAGAATATATGTCAATTACGAATACCACTATTCATCTCTCCTGGTTTATATTGTATATAATTATGAAATTGAGATGCAATATCGAGTAAACTTGAAGTTTACTGATAAAAAATTTATTAGTTGGCATGACTGGTTGGATCATCCCGAATTATTAAAATACGAAGAATGATTATAAATTTATTATGAAACTGGAAGTTTCATAATATGATGAGTTTATATGTGCTACTTGTTTTATATATTTTTTGTTAAAATAATATGTTACTGTATCAAATTTAAATTTAATATTAAATATTTATATTGTTAATATTTTTTAAAAATTGATGATAAAATTAATATTAAGTATACTAACGTAGATACATGAATTTTTATGTGATAATTATTTTAATTTTTTCGATGCGTTTCACTTCACAATATACAATTTATATTTTTATACGCATGTCAAAATTTTACTCTATGTATTACAAATAATTTAATTTATATGTAATTATACAATTTTTTATATATAAAATTAATTGATATACAATATACGTGTTATGATTTTATAACATTTTATGAAAATTTTTATTTATGTATTTTTTGTTAAAATAACAGGTTACTATATCAAATTTAAATCTAATATTAAATATTTGTGTTTCTAATATTTGTTAAAATTTGATGAATTTTTAAAAATAAAATCGTTTCAATAATAATTACTTCAAGACCATGATAAAATTAAAAGTAATGTTTATCTTTTCTTGAATAAAATTGGACCATTGGATTGTGGAATGAAGGGTTGTGATTTGACTGTCGCAAATTATAATTTAATATTAATTATTAAATATTTGTGTTACAAATAATTTTTTAATTAAAATTTTGATGAATTTTTTAAAATAATATTGTTTCAATAATAATTGCTTTGAGACCAAAATATAATTAAAAAATAAATATTTTATTTTGAAAAATATGTATATGTACAAATAAATTAAAAATAAAAATTATAATACGTGCCTAGAAATAAATATTATTATAATGATATATTTAAGCATTGTATCAGCACTATGTTAAGTATACAACGTAGTACATGAATTTTTATGTGATAATTATTTTAATTTTTCGTGCGTTTCACTTCACAATATACAATTTATATTTTTATACGCATGTCAAAATTTTACTCTATGTATTACAAATAATTTAATTTATATGTAATTATACAATTTTTTATATATAAAATTAATTGATATACAATATACGTGTTATGATTTTATAACATTTTATGAAAATTTTTATTTATATATTTTTTGTTAAAATAATAGGTTACTGTATCAAACTTAAATTTAATATTAAATATTTATATTGCTAATATTTGTTAAAATTTGATGAATTTTTAAAAATAAAATCGTTTCAATAATAATTACTTCAAGACCATGATAAAATTAAAAGTAATGTTTATCTTTTCTTGAATAAAAATTGGACCATTGGATTGTGGAATGAAGGGTTGTGATTTGATCTGTCATAAATTATAATTTAATATTAATTATTAAATATTTGTGTTACAAATAATTTTTTAATTAAAATTTTGATGAATTTTTTAAAAATAATATTGTTTCAATAATAATTGCTTTGAGACCAAAATATAATTAAAAAATAAATATTTTATTTTGAAAAATATGTATATGTACAAATAAATTAAAAATAAAAATTATAATACGTGCCTAGAAATAAATATTATTATAATGATATATTTAACTGTTGTCTAGCCTATGTTAAGTATACAACGTAGTACATGAATTTTTACGTGATAATTATTTTTGACTTTTCGATGCGTTTCACTTCACAATATACAATTTATATTTTTTATACGCATGTCAAAATTTTTACTCTATGTATTACAAATAATTTAATTTATATGTAATTATACAATTTTTTATATATAAAATTAATTGATATACAATATACGTGTTATGATTTTATAACATTTTATGAAAATTTTTTATTTATATATTTTTTGTTAAAATAATAGGTTACTGTATCAAACTTAAATTTAATATTAAATATTTATATTGCTAATATTTGTTAAAATTTGATGAATTTTTAAAAATAAAATCGTTTCAATAATAATTACTTCAAGACCATGATAAAATTAAAAGTAATGTTTATCTTTTCTTGAATAAAATTGGACCATTGGATTGTGGAATGAAGGGTTGTGATTTGATATGTCGTAAATTACAATTTAATATTAATTATTAAATATTTGTGTTACAAATAATTTTTTAATTAAAATTTTGATGAATTTTTTAAAATAATATTGTTTCAATAATAATTGCTTTGAGACCAAAATATAATTAAAAAATAAATATTTTATTTTGAAAAATATGTATATGTACAAATAAATTAAAAATAAAAATTATAATACGTGCCTAGAAATAAATATTATTATAATGATATATTTAATCATTGTCTAACTTTATGTTAAGTATACAACGTAGTACATGAATTTTTATGTGATAATTATTTTGACTTTTCGTGCGTTTCACTTCACAATATACAATTTATATTTTTATACGCATGTCAAAATTTTACTCTATGTATTACAAATAATTTAATTTATATGTAATTATACAATTTTTTATATATAAAATTAATTGATATACAATATACGTGTTATGATTTTATAACATTTTATGAAAATTTTTATTTATATATTTTTTGTTAAAATAATAGGTTAATGTATCAAACTTAAATTTAATATTAAATATTTATATTGCTAATATTTGTTAAAATTTGATGAATTTTTAAAAACAAAATCGTTTCAATAATAATTACTTCAAGACCATGATAAAATTAAAAGTAATGTTTATCTTTTCTTGGATAAAATTGGACCATTGAATTGTGGAATGAAGGGTTGTGATTTAACTGTCGTAAATTACAATTTAATATTAATTATTAAATATTTGTGTTACAAATAATTTTTTAATTAAAATTTTGATGAATTTTTTAAAATAATATTGTTTCAATAATAATTGCTTTGAGACCAAAATATAATTAAAAAAATAAATATTTTATTTTGAAAAAATATGTATATGTACAAATAAATTAAACTAAAAATTATAATACGTGCCTAGAAATAAATATTATTATAATGATATATTTAATCGTTATCTGCACTATGTTAAGTATACTAACGTAGTACATGAATTTTTATGTGATAATTATTTTGACTTTTCAGTGCGTTTCACTTCACAATATACAATTTATATTTTTTATACGCATGTCAAAATTTTACTCTATATATTACAAACAATTTAATTTATATGTAATTATGCAATTGTTTTATATATAAAATTAATTGATATGCACTATACGTGTTATAATTTTATAAAATTTTATGAAAATTTTTATTTATGTATTTTTTGTTAAAATAACAGGTTACTATATCAAATTTAAATCTAATATTAAATATTTGTGTTTCTAATATTTGTTAAAAATTTATGAATTTTTGAAAATAAAATCGTTTCAATAATAATTACTTTAAGACCATAATAAAATTAAAAGTAATGATTATCTTTTTTAGATAAAAGCAATAATTCTAATATGTTATTGATATAATATAAAAGTTTGTCACGCACTCGTAGATACGTTAAACATGATATGAATCTCTATTAATTATTGATATTTCTTTACTTCCCTAAATTATGTTATCGATAGTAATGATGCTTGTGTCGATAATATTGATATGGCACACGTGAATGTAGCCAATTTTTTTTGAATATTCAAAAAGAGTTTTTAACATTTTGAATGTTAATCAAAATTTTGAATTATCGAATTGCTACTTTTCTATTTTATCATTTTGTGATTATTATTAAAATCTTTTCATACTATATACTTATATTTTTAGTATTTATATATTATTTTAGTTTGTTTTGGATCAAGAATGGTGAAAATGCAATTTGTCTAAACAATATTTGTAGTTTATTTAGACAAATTTGATATATATGTCCAAAGTATAAATAGTAGTATAAAGTTCTTGAAAAACTAATTGATCAAAAACTTTAGAAGAGTTAGTTGATTAAAAGCTCCAAAAAAGCCACATGATCTTCAACTAATGGTCAATTCTGTAATGCATTTTCTCCATATAGTCTCATTATTTTAGCATTAATAATACCATCATTATATCGAGATATTGGATGAATATACTTTTGAGATATATGCATTACCATTATGACCAAGAATATATGTCAATTACAGATACCACTATTCATCTCTCCTGGTTTATATTGTATATAATTATGAAATTGAGATGCAATATCGAGTAAACTTGAAGTTTACTGATAAAAAATTTATTAGTTGGCATGACTGGTTGGATCATCCCGAATTATTAAAATACGAAGAATGATTATAAATTTATTATGAAACTAGAAGTTTCATAATATGATGAGTTTATATGTGCTACTTGTTTTATATATTTTTTGTTAAAATAATATGTTACTGTATCAAATTTAAATTTAATATTAAATATTTATATTGTTAATATTTGTTAAAAATTGATGATAAAATTAATATTAAGTATACAACGTAGTACATGAATTTTTATGTGATAATTATTTTAATTTTTCGTGCGTTTCACTTCACAATATACAATTTATATTTTTATACGCATGTCAAAATTTTACTCTATGTATTACAAATAATTTAATTTATATGTAATTATACAATTTTTTATATATAAAATTAATTGATATACAATATATGTGTTATGATTTTATAACATTTTATGAAAATTTTTATTTATATATTTTTTGTTAAAATAATAGGTTACTGTATCAAATTTAAATTTAATATTAAATATTTATATTGCTAATATTTGTTAAAATTTGATGATTTTTTAAAAACAAATTCGTTTCAATAATAATTACTTCAAGACCATGATAAAATTAAAAATAATGTTTATCTTTTCTTGGATAAAATTGGACCATTGAATTGTGGAATGAAGGGTTGTGATTTAACTGTCGCAAATTACAATTTAATATTAATTATTAAATATTTGTGTTACAAATAATTTTTTAATTAAAATTTTGATGAATTTTTTAAAATAATATTGTTTCAATAATAATTGCTTTGAGACCAAAATATAATTAAAAAATAAATATTTTATTTTGAAAAATATATATATGTACAAATAAATTAAAAATAAAAATTATAATACGTGCCTAGAAATAAATATTATTATAATGATATATTTAACTGTTGTCTAGCCTATGTTAAGTATACAACGTAGTACATGAATTTTTATGTGATAATTATTTTAATTTTTCGTGCGTTTCACTTCACAATATACAATTTATATTTTTATACGCATGTCAAAATTTTACTCTATGTATTACAAATAATTTAATTTATATGTAATTATACAATTTTTTATATATAAAATTAATTGATATACAATATACGTGTTATGATTTTATAACATTTTATGAAAATTTTTATTTATATATTTTTTGTTAAAATAATAGGTTACTGTATCAAACTTAAATTTAATATTAAATATTTATATTGCTAATATTTGTTAAAATTTGATGAATTTTTAAAAATAAAATCGTTTCAATAATAATTACTTCAAGACCATGATAAAATTAAAAGTAATGTTTATCTTTTCTTGAATAAAATTGGACTATTGGATTGTGGAATGAAGGGTTGTGATTTAACTGTCGCAAATTACAATTTAATATTAATTATTAAATATTTGTGTTACAAATAATTTTTTAATTAAAATTTTGATGAATTTTTTAAAATAATATTGTTTCAATAACAATTGCTTTGAGACCATAATATAATTTTAAAAATAAATATTTTATTTTGAAAAATATGTATATGTACAAATAAATTAAACTAAAAATTATAATACATGTCTAGAAATAAATATTATTATAATGATACATTTAACTGTTGTCTAACCTATGTTAAGTATACAACGTAGTACATGAATTTTTATATGATAATTATTTTGACTTTTCGTGCGTTTCACTTCACAATATACAATTTATATTTTTATACGCATGTCAAAATTTTACTCTATATATTACAAACAATTTAATTTATATGTAATTATGCAATTATTTTATATATAAAATTAATTGATATGCACTATACGTGTTATAATTTTATAAAATTTTATGAAAATTTTTATTTATGTATTTTTTGTTAAAATAACAGGTTACTATATCAAATTTAAATCTAATATTAAATATTTGTGTTTCTAATATTTGTTAAAAATTTATGAATTTTTGAAAATAAAATCGTTTCAATAATAATTACTTTAAGACCATAATAAAATTAAAAGTAATGATTATCTTTTTTAGATAAAAGCAATAATTCTAATATGTTATTGATATAATATAAAAGTTTGTCACGTACCTGTAGTACGTTAAACATGATATGAATCTCTATTAATTATTGATATTTCTTTACTTCCCTAAATTATGTTCATCGATAAGTAATGATGCTTGTGTCGATAATATTGATATGGCACACGTGAATGTAGCCAATTTTTTTGAATATTCAAAAAGAGTTTTTAACATTTTGAATGTTAATCAAAATTTTGAATTATCGAATTGCTACTTTTCTATTTTATCATTTTGTGATTATTATTAAAATCTTTTCATACTATATACTTATATTTTAGTATTTATATATTATTTTAGTTTGTTTTGGATCAAGAATGGTGAAAATGCAATTTGTCTAAACAATATTTGTAGTTTATTTAGACAAATTTGATATATATGTCCAAAGTATAAATAGTAGTATAAAGTTCTTGAAAAACTAATTGATCAAAAACTTTAGAAGAGTTAGTTGATTAAAAGCTCCAAAAAAGCCACATGATCTTCAACTAATGGTCAATTCTGTAATGCATTTTCTCCATATAGTCTCATTATTTTAGCATTAATAATACTATCATTATATCAAGATATTGGATGAATATACTTTTGAGATATATGCATTACCATTATGACCAAGAATATATGTCAATTACAGATACCACTATTCATCTCTCCTGGTTTATATTGTATATAATTATGAAATTGAGATGCAATATCGAGTAAACTTGAAGTTTACTGATAAAAAATTTATTAGTTGGCATGACTGGTTGGATCATCCCGAATTATTAAAATACGAAGAACGATTATAAATTTATTATGAAACTGGAAGTTTCATAATATGATGAGTTTATATGTGCTACTTGTTTTATATATTTTTTGTTAAAATAATATGTTACTGTATCAAATTTAAATTTAATATTAAATATTTATATTGTTAATATTTGTTAAAAATTGATGATAAAATTAATATTAAGTATACAACGTAGTACATGAATTTTTATGTGATAATTATTTTAATTTTTTCAGTGCGTTTCACTTCACAATATACAATTTATATTTTTATACGCATGTCAAAATTTTTACTCTATGTATTACAAATAATTTAATTTATATGTAATTATACAATTTTTTTATATAAAATTAATTGATATACAATATACGTGTTATGATTTTATAACATTTTATGAAAATTTTTATTTATGTATTTTTTGTTAAAATAACAGGTTACTATATCAAATTTAAATCTAATATTAAATATTTGTGTTTCTAATATTTGTTAAAAATTTATGAATTTTTGAAAATAAAATCGTTTCAATAATAATTACTTTAAGACCATAATAAAATTAAAAGTAATGATTATCTTTTTTAGATAAAAGCAATAATTCTAATATGTTATTGATATAATATAAAAGTTTGTCACGTACCTGTAGTACGTTAAACATGATATGAATCTCTATTAATTATTGATATTTCTTTACTTCCCTAAATTATGTTCATGATAGTAATGATGCTTTGTGTCGATAATATTGATATGGCACACGTGAATGTAGCCAATTTTTTTTGAATATTCAAAAAGAGTTTTTTAACATTTTGAATGTTAATCAAAATTTTGAATTATCGAATTGCTACTTTTCTATTTTATCATTTTGTGATTATTATTAAAATCTTTTCATACTATATACTTATATTTTAGTATTTATATATTATTTTAGTTTGTTTTGGATCAAGAATGGTGAAAATGCAATTTGTCTAAACAATATTTGTAGTTTATTTAGACAAATTTGATATATATGTCCAAAGTATAAATAGTAGTATAAAGTTCTTGAAAAACTAATTGATCAAAAACTTTAGAAGAGTTAGTTGATTAAAAGCTCCAAAAAAGCCACATGATCTTCAACTAATGGTCAATTCTGTAATGCATTTTCTCCATATAGTCTCATTATTTTAGCATTAATAATACTATCATTATATCAAGATATTGGATGAATATACTTTTGAGATATATGCATTACCATTATGACCAAGAATATATGTCAATTACAGATACCACTATTCATCTCTCCTGGTTTATATTGTATATAATTATGAAATTGAGATGCAATATCGAGTAAACTTGAAGTTTACTGATAAAAAATTTATTAGTTGGCATGACTGGTTGGATCATCCCGAATTATTAAAATACGAAGAACGATTATAAATTTATTATGAAACTGGAAGTTTCATAATATGATGAGTTTATATGTGCTACTTGTTTTATATATTTTTTGTTAAAATAATATGTTACTGTATCAAATTTAAATTTAATATTAAATATTTATATTGTTAATATTTGTTAAAAATTGATGATAAAATTAATATTAAGTATACAACGTAGTACATGAATTTTTATGTGATAATTATTTTGACTTTTCGTGCGTTTCACTTCACAATATACAATTTATATTTTTATACGCATGTCAAAATTTTACTCTATGTATTACAAATAATTTAATTTATATGTAATTATACAATTTTTTATATATAAAATTAATTGATATGCACTATACGTGTTATGATTTTATAACATTTTATGAAAATTTTTATTTATGTATTTTTTTGTTAAAATAACGAGTTACTATATCAAATTTAAATCTAATATTAAATATTTGTGTTTCTAATATTTGTTAAAAATTTATGAATTTTTGAAAATAAAATCGTTTCAATAATAATTACTTTAAGACCATAATAAAATTAAAAGTAATGATTATCTTTTTTAGATAAAAGCAATAATTCTAATATGTTATTGATATAATATAAAAGTTTGTCACGCACTGCGTAGTACGTTAAACATGATATGAATCTCTATTAATTATTGATATTTCTTTACTTCCCTAAATTATGTTAATGATAGTAATGATGCTTGTGTCGATAATATTGATATGGCACACGTGAATGTAGCCAATTTTTTTGAATATTCAAAAAGAGTTTTTAACATTTTGAATGTTAATCAAAATTTTGAATTATCGAATTGCTACTTTTCTATTTTATCATTTTGTGATTATTATTAAAATCTTTTCATACTATATACTTATATTTTAGTATTTATATATTATTTTAGTTTGTTTTGGATCAAGAATGGTGAAAATGCAATTTGTCTAAACAATATTTGTAGTTTATTTAGACAAATTTGATATATATGTCCAAAGTATAAATAGTAGTATAAAGTTCTTGAAAAAACTAATTGATCAAAAACTTTAGAAGAGTTAGTTGATTAAAAGCTCCAAAAAAAGCCACATGATCTTCAACTAATGGTCAATTACAGTAATGCATTTTCTCCATATAGTCTCATTATTTTAGCATTAATAATACCATCATTATATCGAGATATTGGATGAATATACTTTTGAGATATATGCATTACCATTATGACCAAGAATATATGTCAATTACAGATACCACTATTCATCTCTCTCGGTTTATATTGTATATAATTATGAAATTGAGATGCAATATCGAGTAAACTTGAAGTTTACTGATAAAAAATTTATTAGTTGGCATGACTGGTTGGATCATCCCGAATTATTAAAATACGAAGAATGATTATAAATTTATTATGAAACTGGAAGTTTCATAATATGATGAGTTTATATGTGCTACTTGTTTTATATATTTTTTTGTTAAAATAATATGTTCTCGTATCAAATTTAAATTTAATATTAAATATTTATATTGTTAATATTTGTTAAAAATTGATGATAAAATTAATATTAAGTATACAACGTAGTACATGAATTTTTATGTGATAATTATTTTAATTTTTCGTGCGTTTCACTTCACAATATACAATTTATATTTTTATACGCATGTCAAAAATTTTTACTCTATGTATTACAAATAATTTAATTTATATGTAATTATACAATTTTTTATATATAAAATTAATTGATATACAATATACGTGTTATGATTTTATAACATTTTATGAAAATTTTTTATTTATATATTTTTTTGTTAAAATAATAGAGTTACTTGTATCAAATTTAAATTTAATATTAAATATTTATATTGCTAATATTTGTTAAAATTTGATGATTTTTTAAAAAACAAATTCGTTTCAATAATAATTACTTCAAGACCATGATAAAATTAAAAATAATGTTTATCTTTTTCTTGGATAAAATTGGACCATTGAATTGTGGAATGAAGGGTTGTGATTTAACTGCACGTAAATTACAATTTAATATTAATTATTAAATATTTGTGTTACAAATAATTTTTTTAATTAAAATTTTGATGAATTTTTTAAAAATAATATTGTTTCAATAATAATTGCTTTGAGACCAAAATATAATTAAAAAATAAATATTTTATTTTGAAAAAATATGTATATGTACAAATAAATTAAAAATAAAAATTATAATACGTGCTTAGAAATAAATATTATTATAATGATATATTTAATCGTTGTCTACAGTTTATGTTAAGTATACTAACGTAGTACATGAATTTTTATGTGATAATTATTTTAATTTTTTCGTGCGTTTCACTTCACAATATACAATTTATATTTTTATACGCATGTCAAAATTTTACTCTATGTATTACAAATAATTTAATTTATATGTAATTATACAATTTTTTATATATAAAATTAATTGATATACAATATATGTGTTATGATTTTATAACATTTTATGAAAATTTTTATTTATATATTTTTTGTTAAAATAATAGGTTACTGTATCAAATTTAAATTTAATATTAAATATTTATATTGCTAATATTTGTTAAAATTTGATGATTTTTTAAAAACAAATTCGTTTCAATAATAATTACTTCAAGACCATGATAAAATTAAAAATAATGTTTATCTTTTCTTGGATAAAATTGGACCATTGAATTGTGGAATGAAGGGTTGTGATTTAACTGTCGCAAATTACAATTTAATATTAATTATTAAATATTTGTGTTACAAATAATTTTTTTAATTAAAATTTTGATGAATTTTTTAAAAATAATATTGTTTCAATAATAATTGCTTTGAGACCAAAATATAATTAAAAAAATAAATATTTTATTTTGAAAAATATGTATATGTACAAATAAATTAAAAATAAAAAATTATAATACGTGCCTAGAAATAAATATTATTATAATGATATATTTAATCATTGTTTCAGCTTATGTTAAGTATACTAACGTAGTACATGAATTTTTATGTGATAATTATTTTAATTTTTCGTGCGTTTCACTTCACAATATACAATTTATATTTTTATACGCATGTCAAAATTTTACTCTATGTATTACAAATAATTTAATTTATATGTAATTATACAATTTTTTATATATAAAATTAATTGATATACAATATATGTGTTATGATTTTATAACATTTTATGAAAATTTTTATTTATATATTTTTTGTTAAAATAATAGGTTACTGTATCAAATTTAAATTTAATATTAAATATTTATATTGCTAATATTTGTTAAAATTTGATGAATTTTTAAAAACAAAATCGTTTCAATAATAATTACTTCAAGACCATGATAAAATTAAAAGTAATGTTTATCATTTCTTGGATAAAATTGGACCATTGGATTGTGGAATGAAGGGTTGTGATTTAACTGTCGCAAATTACAATTTAATATTAATTATTAAATATTTGTGTTACAAATAATTTGTTAATTAAAATTTTGATGAATTTTTTAAAATAATATTGTTTCAATAATAATTGCTTTGAGACCAAAATATAATTAAAAAATAAATATTTTATTTTGAAAAATATGTATATGTACAAATAAATTAAAAATAAAAATTATAATACGTACCTAGAAATAAATATTATTATAATGATATATTTAACTGTTGTCTAGCCTATGTTAAGTATACAACGTAGTACATGAATTTTTATGTGATAATTATTTTAATTTTTCGTGCGTTTAATTTCACAATATACAATTTATATTTTTATACGCATGTCAAAATTTTACTCTATATATTACAAACAATTTAATTTATATGTAATTATGTAATTATTGTATATATAAAATTAATTGATATGCACTATACATGTTATAATTTTATAAAATTTTATGAAAATTTTTATTTATATATTTTTTGTTAAAATAACAGGTTACTATATCAAATTTAAATCTAATATTAAATATTTGTGTTTCTAATATTTTTTAAAAATTGATGAATTTTTGAAAATAAAATTATTTTAATAATAATTACTTTAAGACCATAATAAAATTAAAAGTAATGATTATCTTTTTTAGATAAAATTGGACCATTGGATTGTGGAATGAAGGGTTGTGATTTGACTATCACAAATTTCAATTTAATATTAATTATTAAATATTTGTGTTACAAATAGTTTGTTAATTAAAATTTTGATGAATTTTTTAAAATAATATCGTTTCAATAATAATTACTTTAATACCATAATATAATTAATTAATAAATATTTTATTTTGAAAAATATGTATGTTTACAAATAAATTAAAAATAAAAATTATAATACGTGCCTAGAAATAAATATTATTATAATGATACATTTAACTGTTGTCTAGCCTATGTTACATAAATTTTTATGTGATAATTATTTTAATTTTTCATGCGTTTCACTTCACAATATACAATTTATATTTTTATACGCATGTCAAAAGTTTACTCTATATATTACAAACAATTTAATTTATATGTAATTATGCAATTGTTTTATATATAAAATTAATTGATATGCACTATACGTGTTATGATTTTATAAAATTTTATGAAAATTTTTATTTATGTATTTTTTGTAAAAATAACAGGTTACTATATCAAATTTAAATCTAATATTAAATATTTGTGTTGCTAATATTTTTTAAAAATTGATGAATTTTAAAAATAAAATTATTTCAATAATAATTACTCTTAGACCATGATAAAATTAAAGTATAATAATTTACCTATTAGCTACCTATATATTAAATGCTTGTTGAGGATTTACAATCATTTTGTTTTGTTTTCATCTTGAAGTGGCTTGTTGAGGATTTGCAATCATTTTGTTTTGTCTTGAAAATTTTTAAAAATATATAGTAAAATATTGACTTATGTATAAAAAAATATTATAAATTTTAAAGTCAATAGCACGAAAGCTTAAAACAATTACAACAATTTAATTCTTACAATGTATTTTATTGAGAAAAATATTCAATAACTATTCTAAAATTATATATAGATTAAATAGCCGTTAAAATATATACTAAAATATAAAGATACAAGTAAAAAAATAGATCACATTTTTTTAAATTAAAGGCACGAAAAGTCAAAACAATTGTTACAAAAAATTCTGATAATGTGTTGTATATTTAACATATATTAGAAAAACAGTCAAATTTGTTTATAATAATACTCATTTTAAAAAATATATTATACTTTTCATTCTAATTTTTTGTACATATATGATTTTTAAAAATAAATTCTTTATTTCTTATTTTATTTTTCAAAAGTAATCAAATTTTTAACAAACTATTTGTAACATAAATATTTAATGGTAAATTTAAATTTGATACAGTAAAATATTATTTTTATAAAACATACAAAAAGTAAAATTTTTTATCATGGGTGATCGCTGAAGCTTAATGACTTGGGCTTTTATTGACTCATAAATGTGAATTTGCTCAAATACTATGTTTCTCTATTTAATATTTTGTTGTTAGATTTTAATTCTGCTCAAAATTTTTAATACTTCTTTATTTCATTAAATATTCTTTATCCACTTTAAAATTAAATATATAACTTGACAATTAAATATATGATATGTATTGTTTGTTTTCGTTCCAAATATGTTCTACACTAGATTGCATAAAATATTTAATAATATATAATCATAAAAAATACACTAAATATATAACTAAAAATTATTTATTTCAACATTTTCACCCAAGAAAACACCCGCGCATTGTGCGGGCATTTAAACTAGTTTGAATTAAGTGACATTTTAAAATATATATATAATATTAATTAATTATTTTTTATTTTATAAAAAATAATATAAAAAATTTATTATTTATAGTATAAAATATTACTATTTTATTATAAAAGTAAACAAGAAAAAGAAAATTAAAATTTTGTTCAATAAAATTTATTTTACAAAAAAAAGAAAATTTTAACAATAATATATTGAAACTGGAAGAGTAAAAAACTTCTTCCGATATGGACTAACTTTTGAAATCTAATCGAAAATGACTTGACCCCAGACCCATATTAGTGTGGAATATGTTTGTTGGGGCATTTTAAAGGAGGTTTCATGAAATTGGACTAAAGAGATAAAAAAACAAACTCCTTATTCATCTTGGTAGCAAGCATTTAGTGTATAGATAAAATCAGAATTTTGACTTTTAAAGGATAAAAATTTAAATAAAAATTTTAAAAATTTTATAAGAAGGCAAATCTAATAAAAATAAATTAATTAGATTTATCTGCAGACTCAATATAAATTTTTTATTTTAGATTATATTTATTTTTTATAAAATTTTATTTTTATAAAATTTAAAATAAAAATTTTTAAATTCAAATTCTTTTAAATCTAACTCAAAATATTTAAAAAATTACATATAATGTCATCATGCAGCCGCCAAGCCCTGCCCCAACGATTCTTTCTAGAGGGTTTCCGGGCAGCAGGGAACGCAACCTTATGCTATTAATGGAACTGTCTAAACATTATCATTTATCAACCTGTTCCGGTACGGTCATGGGTGGATCAGGACTTTAGTCATGGGAGGCGAAATCTATTGTAAGTCGATTTAAGCTATAAAGTTTATAAGGGTGAGATCAATTTTTTTATTTATTTATTTTACTTAGAATTATATATATATATATATATATATATATATATATATATATATATATATATATATATATATATATATATATATATATATATATAAGGAACAGAAACATAAAAGATGATATTGGATATCATTCAATCTCAAAACTAAACTCAAAATTTTAGGTATAAATTCACATCTTCTTTCATAAATAATTTAATTTTTACGAAACTTAAGATAAAATTTTTAAAATCAAACATCATCCAATCACGTCCAAATATTTACACTTTACAAAATAAAAACTTTAAATAAATTATCTACTTTATTTCAAATTTGTATAACTAATACATTATTGTCATGTATATCACCAAAAACTAATCTATTTATTCTCTTCACATTATATAAACTGCTTTTTAAAAAAATATATAATTTTACCATCTTTGATGAATATGTTTTCTCTAAGATTTCCTCATATTATTATCACTTGAGTCTTGACATTCAATATAGGAGTAGAAATCTTGTCAAAATCTTGAGCGAACTAAAGTGAGACCAATTTAAATCAAAACCAAAGTAGTTTAAATCAGAGCTCAATCTATCATTTCAACCAAGGGTAAGGCTAAAGAGTTTCCAAATAGAGTTCAAAAAAATAAAAAAAGGCATAATCCTTTAATCAAATAAGAGAATTAAATTTAGAAATATGAAAAAAAAATTATTAACTCTTAATTTTTCTTGGGTAAGGCTAGAAATTTTTTGTTTGAATGGTGATATTATTTTTGGAGGGGGGAAGTTATTTTTGAAATGATAAAATTTTTAATTAATTATAGAAAACTAAAATTTTTTAAAATTGTTAAGGGCGACAGCTGGCCCGGCCCCCTCGATCCACACTTGGGAACGATGGAATGGAAGAACTTTCTTTAACTTTTTATCCTAAATACGGAATTTAAGAGTAAAAGAAACATTAACTTACCTAAAGCTTAGATCTAATGTTTCCTAAATCTTAGATCATCTAACTTTGGAAAGGAACTGAGTTCGTCTATGCATCTATTTCAACCACGAGAAAATTAGAAGCAATACTAGCAACAAATTATTTTTTAAGTACGATGAATATTATATTATTGACAGAGATAATATAATTTATAATCAATTATAATACATAATTATAAATCTTATTAAAGGAGAATATCATTTTTATTAAAAGGACATTAATAAATGGAGCCTTCTTTTTTATATTTGTAACTCATCATCTTCATAAACATAAACTCTTTCTTTTCTAACTCATTCTCGTATTTCAAAGATTTTAAAAATTCGGCTTCAGATTTGAATGAAATAAGATTAAAATCTTATTCTAGATTTTCTATCTCATTATTTTTTCCAAAAATTTCATTGAATCAGCAAACAAAGTGTGGTTGCCTTCTGTGGACACTAACTCGAATGGTGCTGCCAATGTCAAAATCTCTAGTGGTCAATCAAGGAAAAGCAAAAGCATTCTAGTCTTGATTTCAAAGCTTTTGTATCCTACTCATTCGATGTGATGGTAACGTGTAATTTTTAAAAATCTCATAAGAAAATTTTCTCATGTTTCTTGTAAATTGTACATATTTTTTTTAATAAAATAAAAGTAGCCCGCTACTATTCAGGTCGAGTCGGAACGAGTTCACCTATTTAATACTACTATATATTTAATTAAAAAGAAATTTTATTTTAAATTTTATAAAAATAAATTTTTAAAAAATAATATTTAATTATATATTTAATTTAAAAATATAATTCAAATAAAGCCAAAAGTCTTTCTTTGTCGGATCACTTCAACAAAGAATGGTCCCCGAAATTCTTATTAACCAATACTATTATTCTGAAAAAAGCTGTCTAAACCCACCAAAAAATGAAGAAAAGGAAAAAGAGTGGAGGTTGTTTAGCCGTGCGGAGCTTGGGGCCCAAATAGATACAGTTGGACAAAGACCGCAAACTAAGCATCAAACCAATCCATCAACTCTCTAACCATTACTAACGACCTGAAATGGACGTCTGGTTTTGAAATACAGTTAGCAGTTAAATTCCTGTGCGTGTCTGTGTTTTTTTTTTTTTTATTTATAGGTAAGTTAGAAATTCCAGTGCGTTAAAGCTAAGGTTTGAATTTATTATTCTGCTGTTACTGAGACGGAACTTTGGTTTTGACGTTAGATCGAACCGTCTGATGTCTCTATAGGTCACCTGCCCCACTTGGCAGCTTGAGGAAAACGTAAAAGAAAATGGTATGCATCTCTTCTTGGAAAACACAGCTGACCTCAGTATTAAAGTATAAATTAATTATTTATGACAATTTGAAATAACAAATTCTATCTTGATCGCCTCTTGATACTGTGCTACACGTACGATTTCTTTACCTAGTATAAAATTTGATCTTTTAAATTAAATAATTATAAAATTTTATAAATTTTTCAAAAAAATATATTTAAGAGCAAAAAATATGATTCGTCAAATTAAATTTGATCATATACGTCTTGAAAAAAGACATGTAAAAAAGTAGCCACAACAATCTTATCACCATCTCCTAGTTTTGAAATGTGTTAAATTATCATATTACCCTTGCTGTTTTTTTTTTTTTTTGAGATTTTGCTGGGGTTTGTTTTAGTTGCCACAAGTTGTAGTACATTCCCATTTGAATCTATAGTTTTGCATGGGTTGACTAATATTTGTCATTTGTTAGGTGAAGTATTAGCACGAATGGTTGAACTAAAATCTTTCCGTTTCAAAGCCCTTCTAACATTCTCTATACTCTTTTCGTAACATTTATATTTTTATTATAAAAATTAAATGGCTAAAATTTATTTTTTTATAATTTAAATTTTATAAATAAAAATTTTATAATAAAAATGTTATATAGAATGTATTAGGGGATTTAGACCATAGATGGAATCATAACTTTTATCTTGGGAGCGGCAAAAAATTATATTAATCTATAAAAAAATTAAAAATATTGGGAGAACGAATTTAAAAAAAAATGTAACCACAAATTAAAAAAAACCTATACTTATAAAATGGTTGGAGGCGGTTGCCTGCCACCCCCTCCCCTAGATCCATCCCTCATTTAGACCTATATCTTTCAATATCATAATTCAACTTTAAGAATTTCCTATTTATTTATGATATATGAAGACTAAATCCTTTCTTTTTTCCCTTTTCTTTTTTTTTTGGCTGGGTAAATAATCCCTTTCATCTTAAGAAAAGAAAAACATTATCAAAATTTTGATCTCTCTCTCTCTTTTTTTTTTTTTTTTTTGGGGGGGGGTGGTGGTGTGGATCTCTATCTCAAGCATTTGGGAAGCCAGATATAGTGATTAAAATATCCACTACACCAAAATCACTAGGCTTTATGAATGTGAGTGGTTGAATGGACATGCACACCAACTTTTTGAGAAAAGTGATTTATATACTTTATATTTATTGCTCAACTGATACTTTTAAGACAAACTCTACCAAATTGCAACGAATGTTAAGATTAACATGCCGCAGTTGCTAAAAGATTTTTGTTGTAATATATGTTTCCGGCAACAAACTATGTAACTGATGGTTGAGGTTTGGAGATGTCTCATTTGGTGTATATATATTATGCTTCACTAGAAAATTCTTATGGTTGAGATATTGAAACGTTAAAGGTGGGACTACTGGTGTGATTGGATAGGATTTAGTTTTGAAATTTTTGTTTTGGATTTCGTAAAAGTTAAATTATTTGTGAGAGGTAATGTGAGTCCCACACTTGAAATTTTGGGTTTGGTTTTGAAACCAAACTCTGTCCAATTTAATTGTGTATTTTGTATAGATGGAATCAGAACTTTAACTTTGAAAAAGTAAGAATCTATATCAAATTATATAAGAAAAAATTTTAAAATGTTGAGGGAGAAAGTAGAAAAAAAATATGACTAATAATACCTCTGGAATTCGTCCTTGCTATTTCATTTTGTGTTTAGTAAAAAGTGAATTTTTTTCTTTATAAATGAAATTGATCTTAAATTTAAAATTTTCCCTCAGTTTTCAAAATAGAGTAGTATCCAATTCATTGAAAACAATGTATCACTCCACTTCAAGGTACAAAACGAATGGATCCTATAGTATTACCGGAAGACATAAAGGGAGGAGAGAAGGGATCGGGCATTGCTTGAAGTAGAAATGGAACCAAAGCTATAATTTGAGAATGAGAGAATCTATATAAAGAAAATTTTAAAATTATTGGGGAAGCAATTTATTTTTTAAAAAAGGACTAAAATCCAAAAAGAATTTTTTTGAAAATATTGAGAGGCGACCACTCATTTAGTTCCTTGAACACTTTTCAGTCTAATAAAAAAATTATCAATTTAACTAATATTTTGACTCAAAGAATAATTTTATGGAATGTTGAATAGTTACATAGCTACCACTATAAAACTGCTCGACTCAAAGATACAGAATGATTGCAGCTAAATATCACCTCCTCATTACAACTTTTCTAATAGACTAATTAACATAGCAATCCAATTACTTCTTTTTTCTTTAGAGAATAAAAAGTCATTTTTATTATGAAATAAAATCTTCTATAAGTAGTGAGAGCTGACACATAACGGTATCACCAACACAACGGATAGATTAGAAAATTTTGATTAGACTTTTAGCAAAACTATTCTTTTTAATGGAATTTTTAAATCATATAGCAAACGGACAATATGATTTCACACCTGAGTGAGACCAAGTAAGAATTCCAATAAGAGAATGTATAAGTGGATAAAACGAGAGGTACATCAAAGAACGCATTATGTGGATTTACCAAATATTTTTCTTCAAAAAATGCAATGGTGGGAAAAACTTCTTTGCCTCTTTGATAAGTGGAAACATTATCATCTTTCCAATGAGGAAAGAAATACTACTCCCCACGAAAATGATTTCCTTTATGCCTCTCAGCATCGTTCTTTTATGATATCTTTGTCATTTCATTTCCTCCCAAACTAAATTAGCCGAAAAAGAAAAGGAAAATAACTAATGTAGTTTTCAAAGTTAAGATCTCGGTCCCATTTAGATACCTAAAATTTTTTTGTTAATCAATATAATCTTTAAATAAAGAAAAGAAAGTTAAATTTTTATTTCACGACACTTATTTTAAAATAAAAAATAAAATTTTTACAATAACACTTATATTGAAATGGACGGAGTATGAAGCTTTTGGATGTATAATAATAAATAAAATATTCTTTCTGCAACAGTTATTATAATAGTTATACTAATAATTAAAATTACACAACTAATGAAGTATGAATATATAATTGTGCTAAATGCAAAAGTATTACCATATTTAAAGATGGAATATGATTTTTTTTTTTTGGATGAAGAAGAACAAACTTTGTACTTGATAAACCAAACTACCATTCATTCTATTGCCACTTACACATAGACATGATATTCAACGACTTTACACACACATAAAGAGTGTGATTGAATAGGGTTTGGTTTTGAGATCTTTGTTATGATTTCGTAAAAGTAAAATTATTTGTGAGAGAAGATGTAGATCAAACACAACTTGATTTTGAGATTAGATGGTATCCAAGTACACCCTAAGATATGCAAAAATAAATAGTTTGATAATCCAAATGTACTAATTACGATATAAAAGATTTCAAACTTAATACAAACTCTTTCTTCTTCGTGATCTGTTCAAAAAGTTAACATCGGTGAATAAGATTGAACACTTTCTCCATAACCTGACGTTAACTTTACTAATTCCTCAAAGCATAAGAGAAAAAAATATATACACAAAAAGAAAAAGACAAATTTTTGTTTTTTTTTTTTGGTTGAGTTTTTAGTACCAATAGGTAGATCAAATTTAGGTTCACCCACTTCCAAAACAATATCTTTTTATTTTAAAATATAATATCTTTTGATATTTTTTATATAAATTAATAAAATACTTAGGTGGACTTGGACAGAGTTTGATTTAAAAACCAAATCTAAAATTTTAAATATATAACTTACATCTATTTCTCACAAATTATTTAACTTTTACAAAACTCAAAATAAAATACTCAAAACTAAACCTTATCCAATCACGCTCTTAATGAATAATTTATTATTATATGATATATTTTAATTAATTTAATTTATTATTTATTTTATATGAGAAAATAATAAAATTATATATTTATAGATGAAGATAATATTAAAAATTAATTTTTAATATTTATAAAAGATTAATATTTTACTTAGGAAAAAGGACATAAAAGTTCAATATTTTGAAATAAGGGAGTAAAAGATTGGGAAATGGTAATATAGGAGCAGTACAAGTGCTAACAGACAAGGCAGGTCGGACATTACATCCGACAACTGAAAAAGGGAGAAGAATTCGAAGGTTCCTGTGTAAGTAGCGTAGAAATAGGTTTTTGGCTTTGGTCAATGACTCCATTGGACCTTCTCCGACGGCTTCCGCGTCTGCATCGACCGATGTCTCATGACCTGTAGCTCTAGTACACATTTTTGTTTTTCCATATATACCCTTTCCATTTACGCATACGCACACGCGCGTTTGAAATGACGAAGCCAGCACATCAATACCGGGCAATATAAAAAGGACAATGCCAGTGGGTTCAATATTGAGCAAAATATATATGTTATTTATTTTAGTTTATTTTAATATATATATCTTTTTATTTAAATATTTTATTTATTATTTATATTTTTTATTTTATTTTTATCTCTAATTAACTATTTAAATCATTATTCAAAAGTCATTACTTTTCTAAGTAATCACCTAAAATAGTAATTCTTAATATTAAATTTGAATTTGACATACTAACAAATTATTTTAAATAAGAATATTTTAGACATAGTATAATTTTTTATAAAATTTATCAAAATCTTAATTTTTTTGTAAAAGAAAAATATATTATATATTTTGAAATATAGAGAATAATTAATTAGCTCAACATAAAAGTTTAGATTATTTCAAATTAGATATATGTTTAGATTATTACAGTACGAGAGACATTTTATATATTTATGAGATGCATTATATATACTATTTCATGAACCGTATATATTATTATAAATTACACACATAATAACTCTTGGTAATAATTGAAGAATAATTATTAGGTTCGAAAATGTGAGTGTAGATCTGTAAAGGAGTAAAAGAAATGCAAAATGAGTATTAAGCTTTAACTGTTTTTTTTTCTTTGTGAATTAGCTATTAGAGGTGTTATGGTATGACTAATATTTTTTTGAATTGGTTACTTGGAAGCAAAAGTCTTTGGAGTGGTTTAGACACTTCATGCCAAATGAAGTTTTATAAGTCCTCCTAAACTTTTCAACTAACCAAAAAGAAAGTAAAGATAAGGCAAAGCTCTTGCTTTTTCCTTCTTCTTTACACGAGAATTCCAAAGAGCACATTATGATTATATCGCCAAAAATAATCAAACCAAGAGGCAGTCCCCTACCATTATGCTTCTCCTTTATGAGGTCATTGATTCACAACTTTAATTAATTTTCCAAGACAAAAGTAACAATCATATTCACACTAAGATTGCACTTCCATAAAGTTGTTATATATAATTATCTTTATATATTTAAATAAAAATACTACTTTCGATACCTAACATATTCTTTTAAAAAATAAATAGTCGTGTTAGTAGTAGTGTCAAATTGGCCGTTGCAGGCTGGCCAGTTTTCTCCACGGGATGGAAAACCCTAGTTCGCGGCCCGCGATAACCCGTCCACAGGTTTTACAAAACGACGTAGTTTTGTAAAAAAGCAGCAAAACGAAGTCCTTTTGAGAAAATATATTTTTTAATATTTAAAAAAATCAAAATGACGTTCTTTTAGAAAAAAATATTTTTTAATATTTTTTTAAAAATTAAAACGACGTCGTTTTGGAGAATATTTTTTAAAAATTTTTAAAAAGAAAAACGAGTTAGCCCCATCTAGCCCGCGGACCAAACGAAGTGAGCCAAAGAGCCCTCGTTTAAACGGGTTTGGACATACTAAATTCAAGTCCGTTTATACGGGCCAGCTCGCGGGTTTTGACCCGTATTAACAGTGTTAGTTACTTGGCTATGGTATTAACAAAATTTATCCATTTTTTTGTAAATAAAAAGTGCCACATTATTGACTTTAGAATAAATACACATTTTGATTTGCTTGTTTCATTTTGCACACTTTTTTACTGCAGTGCATTAGCATTTTAGTTTTTACTTTTTTTCTCTTTATTATTTTAAATTCTCTCTACACTTATGAATTAATTTCTTTAAATTTTTAATATTTGACATTAAGTTTGAATGAAATAGATTTAGCTTCTTAAATAAATACACATACCTTCTTCGCATGAAATGGTAATAAAAAACATTCAATTATAGGAAAGGTATTTAAATCCCAAAGTGTGGTAGTAATTTGATTCTCAACTTTTAGAACCAAAAAAAAAAAAATTTCCAACAAGTTTAAACAAATAATTACTGTTAAAAAGAAAGATATCATCCAAGAAAATGTAAAACCATCATTATTTTCTCCAAAAGTCCAATCTAATTCCTTACCATTTTCATCCTCCATTCTCACCAACTAACAAAATCCAAGTACCCAAAAATCCTCCATTCTCCTTACGGTTTCGTAACCTAAACCACTGAAATTTAAACAAAGGAGTAGTTTCAAAATATTTATTACTAAGGTTTTGTCATAAAAAGGTATATTTATTTCCTTAAAGATTAAGGGTGTATTTGGATTATGTTTCGTTATGGAACCCAATACAAATTTCTCACTATAGTCCTATTTTTTATTTCATAAAAAATTATATCTCCCGAAATTCAAGGTAAAAAATCTCAAAATAAAATATTATTTAATTTCATCCTAAAAAATTCATAAGCGATTTAATAAAGTAAAAGACTATCGGGGCATTATTATAAAAAAATAATTACCTTCTTATTTTTCTAAAATAATATATAATCTATAATAAAGGAATTTTTTACACATATCTATACATACATACATACATATATATATATATATATATATATATGTATGTATTTATGTATATATATTAAAGGGAGGAAATGACCTAATTAATTTGTTTTCCCAAAATCTAATTTTGAAATGATTAATTACTAATTTTCTTGATGATCAAATTATTAACTAATTATTCCCATATCATTAACGATCCTAGACCCCTACAAGAGAAAAGTTGGAGTTAGACTCGTCTCCATAGCTGCTACTCATTTTTATTTATACAAATAGAGCCATAAAAAATTGTGAGAAAAAATGAGGTCAGTAAATTCCCAGATTATTGGTCTAAGGTAATTTTCCCGCGCGACTATGCCCCTGGAAGTCCTATGACTGCCAAATCTTTGTGCAGTACAACCCCACCAAACCATCCAGTACAAATCCCATTACTGTAATTTCTTCCATCCACCTTGCTCCCCCGTTTTCTCTCTCTATAGATATATAAACACATATATTGATTGATATTTATACAACTGTGGGAGAGGATCGAGATGCATTGATATAGAAGGTTTTTCTGCTTCTTTGTTGGTGGAAGAATTTGTGTATTGCAGATAAGTGTTTCTTCTTTGTTGGTGTGGGGCGGTTGAAGTATGGCGCCGAGCAACAGGGACAAGGAGCTGACGGCGGCGAGGAGGTCCTTGGATGCGGAAGACAGGGAAGACGCTGGAGAAGATGCGAGGCTGCTGGATGAATATTTGCAGGATGAGAATTTGACGGAATTATCTGAGAATTTGAAGAGGATTCAGGTCGGAGTAACGGGGATGACTTGTGCCGCCTGCTCCAATTCCGTTGAAGGAGCTTTGTCTGCCTTAAATGGAGTTGTTAAAGCTTCCGTTGCTTTGCTGCAGAACAGAGCTGACGTCATCTTTAATCCTAACTTGGTTAAGGTCAATCATCGGTGGTTTCTTACTTTTTATTTTTGTTTTTATTTGCGTTTTATTCCTTAATTTGAGTGAAGAAGGTGGGTTTTGGTAATTAGGATAGTTGGAGTTATGGTCTAGTTGCAATTTGATAGAAATGGGATATTGGATTTAATTTTTGAGACCTGAAAATTTACTTCCACGGCTATATTTTTGTGCTTTTTTTTTTTAAACAAAAACCTCTAGCTGATTTTGATTTAATGTAATTTGTTTGTAGTAAGTGAAATATAAGTTCTTTTGCACGTTTTTGTTTCCCACTGCTGCTTGGAGGGGACGTGTGTGCTAATTTGGTGTCCATTTTGGGTGATTGCTATTTCTTTCCTCAATGTGTGGTATCTTTCTTTTGCTTCATTGTTTAGCATAAACAAGAACTTGCAACTGTTTTGAGTTGCCTGGGAAAATAGCTATAGCAGTTTCTCTAAGCTTCTTTTCTAATTGGGCTGGCAAATATGTTGATCTAGGCTGCTGATAATAATGAATCCGTTGAAATTTCAATGTTACGAGAAGATAATTATTGGAGTGTCATTGATGTTTATTTGGTTGATTAGAAAGACGCAATGTGAATGATATCATGGATTCATTTTGCCATATCTTGCATTCAAAGATTCTGTAGATGTTTGAAGACCACTTTGCAAAACCATAGGAGTCTCTATTTCTGTTTTTATTGTTATTATTATCTTTTATGTGTTAGTGTCAAGTATTTCATTTCTCTCATGGATGAATGGAATTTTCTTGTGGTATATCTGCTACTGAAGTTGCAGTCCTTTGCCCTAAAGATTTATCTTCTGATAATGCATGTTAGCAGTTACATGTTTGACCATCCTACTAATTGAAAGACTGGACATGTGAAATGTAAGATCATTTATTTTATGAATATTTCTATAAGCCTGAACAAAATACGGAACACAAATAGATGCTAATGTGAGATATTCTTATATACTTGTGAAATTTATTTTGAATATTCGACCTGACGAATGTTCAATTTATAAAAGCATTATCTTATTAAGTCAGAAGATGCAGATGTTCAGTTTTACGTACTTTTGTGCTGTGAAAGGGCCTCATTAGAAGTATCCTTCATTCAGAAGAAACTATATAGGACATTTAGAAGGAAAATTCTTCCCCCCCATACCAAAACATTTTATCTCAATAAACACAGATGTTGTAGAATCCATTTAAAGCTGGGTTTTTAATGGAGGAGCCTTTTAAGTAATCTAACATTAGGAATGTACTGTAATTGATGCATACAAATTCTGTTATTTTGTGGGATTCAAAATAATTGATCAGTTCTCACGAACTTAAAGTTGGATAGTGTTTGTCCTTTGTTTTTGGGTTCTTGGCCATTCTTTTCATGTTTCACAGGTTGGATTAATTCTCCATGTCATATTGGCTGATGCGGAAATGTTTGTTTATTTCTGGATACACATAACTTGTTTCTTTTCCTTCCAGGATGAAGATATTAAAAATGCAATAGAAGATGCAGGTTTTGAGGCTGAAATTCTGCCTGAACCCAGTACTAGTACAAATCCACACGGGACACTAATTGGACAATTTACTATTGGAGGTATGACATGTGCAGCTTGCGTAAACTCTGTTGAAGGTATTCTAAGACAGCTCCCCGGTGTGAGAAAGGCAGTGGTTGCTTTGGCTACGTCACTGGGAGAGGTTGAATATGATCCAACTATAGTTAGCAAGGATGATATAGTGAGTGCAATTGAAGATGCTGGTTTTGAAGCTTCATTTGTCCAGAGTAGTGAGCAAGATAAAATTGTGCTTGGGGTGGTTGGCATATCAACTGAGATCGACGTACAGTTATTAGAAGGCATACTTGGCAACTTGAAAGGAGTCAGACAATTCAATTTTGACCGCAAATTAAAAGAATTAGAAGTTCTTTTTGACCCTGAGGTCCTCGGTTCCAGATCCTTGGTTGATGCAATTGAGGGTGGAAGCTACGGAAAGCTTAAGCTTCTTGTCAAGAATCCTTACACAAGAATGAGTTCAAAAGATCTTGAAGAATCATCAAAGATGCTTCGGCTTTTTACTGCCAGCTTGATTCTGAGTGTGAGTAGTTTGCTTCTCTTTTCACTAATAGGGGATTGCATATTCTTTTCCGTAACTGAGCTTATTCTGTTGGTTGTTTTTGTTCTTTCTTCTTTTGGACTTAACTGCAAATGTGATTGTGAACTATAATGTACGTTTGAGTAGTTTTTGCTAATGGAATTGGATCGCTGTTAAAATTGTCACTGTGGCTATGAGATCCTCTAGGCGAGAATCTTGTTTGGAGAGGGAGATCTGGATTTCTTTTATTTCAACGACTATAAACCTCTGCTGAAGTATAAGACTCAGGATAATATTTGAGCTCCTAGTTGGATGTATCTGATACTAAAGTGAAAGTGGCATCACATAGGAGGAAATAGTTAAAAAACTGTCTGCAACTAATTTAAACAGCATTTTTGAGCTTAGCATCCTCTTTTCTGGATTGTAAATAATTGAACCTATATTTTGCAATCTATGAACTACAAATGTTTGCTTTGATTTGAAAGGAAAGAACAACAGCTAATTCTGGACACGGTGATTTTTGAATGCTTTCCCTAATGTTACATTCTCTGTATATTTATCTCTTTTTGAGTAGGTTTTAACAAACAGTTGATTTTTACCAGGTTCCTGTCATTTTCATGCGAGTTGTCTGCCCACATATACCTATGTTATATTCTTTACTAGTTCGACGATGTGGTCCCTTTGAAATGGGTGATTGGCTGAAATGGGCTTTGGTAACTGTCGTTCAATTTGTTATTGGTAAGCGCTTTTATGTTGCAGCTGGCAGAGCACTTCGAAATTGTTCAACGAATATGGATGTCTTGGTTGCATTGGGAACTTCAGCTTCATACGTCTACTCTGTATATGCACTATTTTATGGTGCAATCACTGGTTTCCATTCTCCGACTTACTTTGAAACAAGTGCAATGTTAATAACCTTCGTACTTCTTGGTAAGTACTTGGAAACTCTGGCAAAGGGAAAGACATCTGATGCTATAAAAAAGCTTGTGGAGCTTGCACCAGCAACTGCTCTGCTGCTTCTCAACGACAAAGGTATATTCTCCTTCGTGCAATATTTGCACAGACGTGGAGGCTTATACTACTATTTTGCTTTATGTTCTTATGCTGTTCACTTTGATTTCCAGTTTTGAGTTAAAATACAAAAGTTAGATGTGACTATTTTCTAAATGGCTAGAACCAGCAAATTTGTCGAAGATTTTTGGCTCATGAATTTTTACAACCTTGTCTCTTAGATGGAAAGATTGTAGGAGAAAGGCAAATTGATGCTTTGCTGATTCAACCTGGTGACATTTTAAAAGTGCTTCCTGGCACAAAGGTTCCCATTGATGGTGTCGTTGTTTGGGGTTCAAGTTATGTCAATGAGAGTATGGTTACTGGTGAATCTGCTCCTGTTTTAAAAGAGATCAATTCACCAGTCATTGGAGGTACAATAAATTTCCATGGTGTACTTCACATACAGGCAAGGAAAGTAGGATCAAACACTGTCTTGAGCCAGATTATATCTCTGGTTGAGACAGCTCAGATGTCAAAGGCTCCAATTCAAAAATTTGCTGATTATGTAAGTACTATTTGGGCATTCAACCATGTTTCTGCACTAATATGTCTCTTCTTGCTTTTGTCTTTGTTTATATATCGCCCTTGTGGAGTTAATTGACTGAGTGAACTTGCTTTTTTGCAGTCGTGCCCTTAAGTGCCTTAATTATAAATTTCCGTTGATCTCCTCAATTTATTCTTTTGAGTTCTCGCTCTAGTGTGACTTCCTTCTTCTTGCTTGTTTTTTTGTGCACCTAGCTAAATTAAATTATTCTCCTGTTGTCCTGCTAAACTTTGATCTGTTTTTCTTATGTTGGTCTCAGCAATTACTTGTGTTTGTAGTTATCCACAATAAAAAGGCGATATGCTGATATAAATAAAATGATGAACAGGGAAAGCTAGAGGCCACTGAATGGGGGTAGAAGGGTTGAATAGTAAGTTTGTATTAGAATAATAGAAAAAATAAAATGTAAAGTGTTCTTATTAAATTAGAATAAGAAAGAAAATGAATATGAGGTGTTCATGTTAAATTATACGTAATATGGTGGACTTGTGATTCTTTCCTTATGGTTCTAAGTTGACACTGGTGCAGTTGGAGAAATTCCGTTATGTAAAATAACAGTTTACGCTAGTTGAGATTCTCCTGATTATGGTAGAGTTATGTCTTTTGGTGGATTAGTTTTAGGTGTGTTCAACAACAACCCAAACCGAATTTACAGTTTGTAGTATGGTTTGGTTTGATATCGGTTTGGGTTAATTCCAAACCGAAAATTCATAATTTTTAAACCGAAAATTATTTCAAACCAAACAGAATTTTGTTACTTGATTTTAAATAGATCATGTGATTAGTTTTGCTTATTGAGTAATTCGTTAGGTGAAATACCATTTTTGTGTAGCTTTTTTTTCCTTACGTTAGATATAAACATCATTTTCTGAATCCAAAAAAAAGAAGTCTAAATGCTTGTATGGTTTATGGTTTATCTTCAGTTTTATTTTCCACTAGGTTTGTCAATGAGGACTTGTGTAGGAAATGAATGAATTAGTTTTAAGCTTCATTTTGATTGAGGCTTTGGACATGAAAATTTTGGAACAATATTGGTTTTGATCATAAAGGCTTTTGGATATCAATATATTGGCTTTGTTGTGATCTTTAAACACATGAAATAGTTAATTTTTGATAGAAATGAAATAAATCTAAGTTGGGAAAAAAACTGAGGATGCAAGAAATTTGCTGGTTTTGATAAAGATGATTGGAAAAAGAGGTTGGGGGTGAATTTATTGTGCCAAATGTTGGGAACACATTTTATTTGCATTGCTGCAATATAGGTCACATTTCTTCACAAAGGGTTGCTACAATACATAAGCTTGGTTTTCAAAACTGAAAAGGAACTGGTGTATAGATTATATATTTGGCCTTGAGAACGTTTATAATATTCTCCAAAAACTTAATATTAAACGTTGAATTCTTGCTAATGTTGTCGGATAATAATAGTTGGACAAGACCAGCTTTGGTTTCACAATGTTGTAGTGGTTGATGCTTTATGTTGTTAGGACAATGCTTTATGTTCTTCTATGTTGTATAAGTATTGATTGATATTCTGATAACCATAAATTTTGATATCATTGCCTTTTGCATTATTCCCTAATAATCCTTATATAAAAGTTTGAAGAAAAGAAGTTCAATTCTAATACATGTTCAAACCACCCAAACCAAACCAATGCAAACCGCTTAACGGTTTGAGATTTTTAATGGTTTGGAGTGGTTTCAAAATTTTCAAACCAGAGTTATTGGTTTGGTTTGAAGAGTGCTTAAAACCAAACCAAACCATGAACACCTGTAATTAGTTAGATGGCATGGCGGAGATCTCCATCAGTCAAGTAAAATGAGATTGAAGTGATTTCTGTCTTTGCATTTGTATCAGTATGGAAAAGAATGGAAAGTAAACTTCTACTTGGTAGCGTAGTCAGACTCTGAAAATGTCTCAACTTGGGAAGGGGAAGAATGAACATACTAGAGTTCTAGCAGTGAGTTGTAACAAACTTTGTGCCATCTATTGTATTTTTCTCTGGATCTCACTTTCTATTCTGGAAAACTTAACTATGGTTGTTGCATAAGTTGAAAAAGCACAAGGGCTCATGAAATGGATCCCCAAAGAAATGGAAGGAAAAGCATGTAGAAGTGTCAATGTTTTGACTGGTTAACTACAAAATTTGCAGCTGCGTGCTTTTAATGAGCAATGAAATCTTTGAACTTTGGTAAAATATTTTAAACTTAAAAACCATTTACTCTAATGAGCCATTTTGATGGCTTACAATTTCTTCGAAATTCTATTTGAAAGAGTGCAGTTGTACAGGAAATTGCAAAAGTTATGGTACTCTTCTAGAGATGTTGATGATCTTTTGGTCGTTTCAATATAATGTCCATAAGAAAAGATGAGAGAAGCTCTCTTAAGCACGATGTAGCTATTTCCTTGTGGATCAGTCTCAAAATATTCTTCTTTTTAACTTATAGTCTATAATCCTGACTATTGTCTTTATATTGGGTATTTTTGTGCCTTTCAGATTGCTAGCATTTTTGTTCCTGTGGTTGTTTCTTTGGCATTTGTGACATTATTGGGTTGGTAAGTTACAATTTCTGCTGCTTCTCCTGTTACTAGTGTGATTTTTGAGCATCATGTAGCACTTTGTGATACTAATTGGAAGTTTGAAGATTCTTCTTTCTGAAAACCTTGTAGGTATCTTGTGGGGGTTCTTGGAGGCTATCCAGAAGCATGGTTACCTGAAAATGACAGTTTCTTCATTTTCGCACTCATGTTTGCCATATCAGTTGTGGTTATAGCATGCCCATGTGCACTTGGGTTGGCCACTCCAACAGCTGTTATGGTAGCAACGGGGGTTGGGGCATCTAATGGAGTTCTAATAAAAGGAGGAGATGCACTGGAGAGGGCGCAGAAGATCAAGTACGTGGTATTTGATAAGACGGGTACCTTGACCCAGGGGAAAGCCTCAGTTACCGCTACAAAAGTTTTCACAGAAATGGATCGTGGTGAATTCCTCACATTGGTAGCTTCTGCAGAGGTAATTTCCATTGTACAGCTGGTTGGTAGCCATATTTAATTTGCCATTAATGTTTAGATCTCAACTGCTTGATTTGATATCTGGCCCAAAATAATAGTGGAAGTTTCTGCATTCCTGTGCATGTTTGTCGGCATAAGAGAGTGCTTTGTTGTTTTTTGAGGGGGAAGATAGGAGGTAGCGTGCGATAATTTTTGCATGAATTTGATGTGTTGAAGAATGTGAACTGGTGTTTGTTCATTGAAACCTCTTCCCTTTTCTTCATGGCTTAGGCTGGCAGTGAACACCCACTGGGTAAAGCAATACTGGAGTATGCACGTCATTTTCATTTCTTTGAAAATTCTTTCCCTTCAAAGAAAGGCCAAAACCATAGCATGGAATCAGATCACCCTGGATGGCTTCTCAATGTTTCTGATTTCTCAGCGTTGCCTGGAAAAGGAATTCAGTGCTTCATAAAAGGAAAGCAGGTTTTGGTGAGTCTTCTTTGTGATATCCTAATCTCTAAACCAACATGGTGAAGTTTGAAATACAATTATTCTTATAATTTCTTGTCTTTTAATTGAAGAATTGCTTAAATTGAACAGGTTGGTAACCGGAAGCTGCTGATAGAGAATGGGGTTGCTATACCACCCCATGTAGAAAATTTTGTCGTTGAATTAGAAGAGGGTGCAAAAACTGGTGTACTTGTGGCATACAATTACGTGCTTATCGGTGTCCTGGGGATGGCAGATCCACTGAAGAGAGAGGCTGCTGTTGTGATTGAGGGTCTTGTGAAAATGGGTGTCAATCCAGTGATGGTTACTGGTGATAATTGGAGAACAGCAAAGGCTGTTGCGAAGGAGGTTTGTCTTTCATTTAGTTTCTTGAATATGCATCTCCACCTCTTATAAAATGGATGCATAATGAGCTACCTAATCTGGAACTCGATTATCACTCTTCATTTTGTTTTCCTACTTTTCCCATCTAGGAGTTCTTTGGATTCTGTCTTCCCATACGAATTCTGGCCTTTGTTTTTGAAAACTTGAATGCTTTTCTGTTTAAGGGCATTTAATATCCTGGAAAATTTTTAAGGACATTGTTTTATTTGGTCAATTTTGTAATACTTTTCTTCTCCAAGGAATATTGTTGCACTATATTTGCTTAACTCATGTCAGTAGACTTCTGAACAAAACTTTTCAAACTTAAGATTTCATCAGACTCTTATAACAAGGGAAGCATTGGAGCTTTAACATCACAAAATTACATGCATGGAAGACTACCACATTAGGATATTACGTGGATGAAAAATTTGGAAGCATTGTTGGGCAGTTAACTGCATGAATTGTCCATGCTTGTTAATTTCTTGAAGAAAGATGGTAAGGCAGACCTGAGGGAATCTGGACCCAATACTGCTAATTTTGAGTTAAAACAGAACTCATCCTTTTCGGGTTAAATTATTGAATTAAGGGCATATGTAAGTGTGTTCATTTGCCCTTAGGCTTTTCCTTTCTATGCAAAGTCACGATTCTTAAGAATCTTTATCCAAGTAGTAATGGATTATGCATTGCTATGCAGGTCGGTATTCAAGATGTAAGGGCAGAAGTGATGCCTGCAGGAAAAGCTGATGTTATCCGTTCATTCCAGAATGGTGGAAGTGTAGTTGCCATGGTGGGTGATGGAATAAACGACTCTCCTGCCCTAGCAGCTGCTGATGTTGGTATGGCTATTGGAGCAGGAACAGATATTGCAATAGAGGCTGCAGACTTTGTCTTGATGAGAAACAATTTAGAAGATGTCATAACAGCTATTGATCTTTCCAGAAAGACATTTTCTCGTATTCGTTTGAACTATGTATTTGCCATGGCTTATAACGTAGTCGCCATTCCCATTGCTGCTGGGGTTTTCTTTCCATTGATAAAATTCAAGTTGCCTCCCTGGTTAGCCGGTGCATGTATGGCTCTCTCATCTGTAAGTGTAGTATGTTCTTCCTTGCTTCTTAGAAGATACAGAAAACCGAGACTTACGACTATATTGGAAATTACCGTTGAGTAGATAGGAATTGTAGGGTATTTACTCTGTGAATGCCAAGACAGAAATTGATGGCATACACAGGGCTGTGAGTACCCAATTTTTGTGCATCCCTTGACTAATATTATCTCCCATTATTTGTTCCCTTTTTTGACATAAAGCTTGTATTTTACCACGTGTCCTGTAAATGCCTTTGTTGTGGTGTCATGATCTAGGGCTCCTTTTTTCTTTTGCTACACTCTGCAGTAATGCAACGAGTTTGGAAGTTTTTTCTTTTATCCCTCTATCTCGGTGTGTGTCCATCTGCATATACATTCATGGGATGAAACTTTAAATGAGGGTGGCGATGAGAGCCTTCACCCATTTTCTTGTGCTACTATTGGCAGTCAGTTGATATCAGAATCTGATAATGTGACGCTGTCTGTTTTCACTATAAAAAGGGGAGGTTCTTTTGCACATTGCCCTGGTGGGTGTCTTTGAGCTAATAGCTAAATTAAGATTTTAAAATTGAATTGTCTTAATAATTCTGCTTGGGTTGTGGCGATACTGATGATGGTGTCCTTTTGTGGCTGGGAACTGGAAAGTTACAATTTCAGGACGCCAATGCTGGAAAGAGAAATTGCTCCCTTTGTTATAAGCATACTTACCACATAGAATTATGGGTGTTCAAATTGGTTTTCGGTTTGTTTTCAGTTTCATTTTTTGGATTTCGGTTCAATTTTTTTTTATTTTTTTGAAAATCAAATCGAACTGTTTTATTATTTGATTTTTCAGTTCGGTTTGGTTAGGTTCAAATTGAAATAAATATAAGAACTTATTACCATAATGCTTTCTGTAGGATTGTCAATTAGGTCCGGTTGGCCTGAATCCGGCCTAGTCGGGTACTTAATTGTTGGCTCGGGCTGATCTTTTCAGTCGAATAATGTTTCGGGGCAAGCTATTATCTCAGATTTTAACCTGTCATTTAAAAAAAATATAAAAATATATTTATATGTATATATATATTTTACATAATAATATTATTATTATATTATAAAAAATAATATTATTATATAAAAAATTTTAAAAAATTAGGTTAGGGTCGGCTCTAGCCCTAACCAGGGCTCACATTTCTCCAGCCCGATGTCAATCGGGCCGAGCTTAAGCTTAGCAAAGCTCGACTCACTTAGCCAGATTGACAGTTCTACGTTCTTGTATTTATTTTTTAAATTTTTAATTTTTCGGTTCGATTTTTATTCGATAACCTAAATCGAAAATCAAATCGAAATATATATAATTTTAAAAATCGAACCGAACCGAACTGAAAAACTACAAAATCGAATCGAATCAAAAAATTTGGTTCGATTCGATTGGATTATTCGGTCCGGTTCAATTTTTTAACACCTCTACACAATAGAATACAAGTTCGTTGATCGCAAGCATGCTTTGTCTTAGAAATAGTACGTTTCCTGTCTTTAAAAAAATAAATAAATAGAGACCAACCTCGAGAGTATGTTATCATTTTTTTTGCTAAATAATAGATTTTTGTTATGAAATTAATATTATTATGGATGTCCATTATCAGAGTTATAAGGATACTCCAACTATCCAGAAGATAGATGGTAGAGTTCTATCATATCTTTGATTAGTGATAGGATTTGTCTTCTGATTACCCTATATCTATTCTGATTTGGATGTACCCCTGAACCCTATAAATAGGGCTCTAGACTGAGGTATTAGATACACTCATTCATTGATTGATTTACTATCAGAGAATTAATAAAGATCTCTTGTTCTTTCTCTCTATTTTCTCTCTATAGTTTTCTCCTATTCTCTACATTCTAATTTCTTTATTAAGCTCTCTACATTAGTATTACTATTTTATTGTGTCGACAACGAATGCGCGTCAACAAATTCATAACACGTTATCAGCACGAGTCTCTGCCACCGAAGTTGAGAGTTTAATCAAGAGAAAAAGAGGTATTTTTTCTACATTTGAATTCCCATGGCAAACCTTTCAAAACTCGTTTTTTTTTACTCTTGATATTTATAGAAAGAATTATATGTCATAGACATTAGATGCTCAAATTTATTGAGATATAATGGGTCTGGCAGACACTATCTCAAAATCTTATAAAAGCCATGATTTTTCTCCGCCATAATTTCCATGAGGATCTAAAGGCGGAGTATCTTATTGTAAAAGATCTATTTTTTTTTATGGAAGGGTCTAAAAGAAAGATTTGACTACCAGAAGATGGTCATTCTACCAAAAGCACAGTTTACTTTAAATCTGTGAATGAATGTATTAGAACCAAGGGCTATGGCCCTGGAAGAGGTCGTAGTTGAAGTTGTCAATATAGACACGGATATGTTAAGAATAATCCATATAATCATGGCGACTAGAATATATGCATCTAAATATTATGGGTCCTGAAGACACCATTTAAAATAATAAATAATACAAAGCATCAAAGCCACTTGATTACTAGCAAATTGTGAATGAAACATACAATCACCAGAAGATGATTGTTATATAAATGTTAATTATGATTTGTTATAAGTGTGCCTGTAATATTTTATGTCTATCAGAATGCAAAAATTTTATTACTTTTAGAATTTCTCCTCAATTAAAGTTATAAGGAGAAATATCACTAGTAATGTGATGGATAAAAGATTTTTCCTTTCTCATATTTTTAACATGCTCCTGTAGTAGCAATTTCTAGAAAAAGTTTTTCAAAAGTATTTTGAATTTATATCTTCTGAGATTAAATGAGTCCTTGATAAAATATTTTGACGCTCGACCAAATATTTTTATATCATTCCCTGAAGTGAATGACATTAGAAATTATAATATATTTATATACGATATTTTGGTCGCAACTGGTAGAAATATACATTGTTCTTATACTATAAGAATGACTCATTAAATCCCCATTGAATATATACTCACCAGAAGTGAGAAAATAATGAGAAGGAAAAAGGGAAAGTAATAATTCTAACATGTTATTGATGCAATATGAAAGTTTATCACGTACCTGTAGTACGTCAAGCATGTTATGAATATCTATTAATTATTGATAATTCTTTACTTTCCTAAATTATGCTACTGATAGTAATGATACTTGTGTCGATAATATTGATATAGTCAATGCTTGTGTCGACAATGGTGAAGATACAATTTCTCAAAACAATATTTGTGTTTATTTGGACAAAATTTAAAATATATGTCCAAAGTATAAATGGTAGTGCAAGGTTCCTGAAGAACTAATTGATAAAATAACTCTAGAAGAGTTAATTGATTTAAAACTCTAGAAGAGCTACATTATCTTCACCCAATGGTCAATTCTGTAATGCATTGTTCTCCATATAGTCTCGTAAAACTTTTTGAGCTTTGATTATATTATCAGTATATCGAGACATTGGATGAATGAACTTTTGAGGCATATGCATTACCATTATGACATAAAATATACGTCAATTATATTTACTACTATTTATCTCTCTTGATTTATATTGCATAAAATTATAAAATTGAGATGCAATATTGAGTAAACTTGAAGTTTACTGATAAATAATTTATTAGTTGGCATGACCGGTTGGACCATTCCGGATCATTAAAATACAAAGAATAATTATGAATTTATTATGGAACCAGAAGTTTCCTAATATGACGAATTTATATGTGCTACTTGTTTTATTTAAAAGTTGTCAGTATTACTTGGGGTTGAATGTGTTATTTTGGGATGAATATGGAGAAATTATTAGTTGATGCATCAACAAATAGTCGTATGTATATTGTTGTTTTTGCAACCTGTAGTTTGCACAATTTATTGATAATGAGCTCATGTTTTAAGATTTTCCCAAAAACATAATTTGTCCTAATAATACTGGTTGTATTGAAATAAATATTGAACATCCTGTAGAATGTTCATGACTGTGATATATTAGCACTTATTTTGTATTTTGCCAACACATTGTAATTCTCCTCATATTAGTTGGTTTGTGGTCAGAAACCAAATACTTCTCATCCTAAATTTAGAGATGCACTATGTAAGTTGCTCCACCACAAAGGTAATGAGATGGGTTCTCAAAGAGATTATTAAATATGTTGGGAGCAAATCTCAAGGGAGAGATTCGTATTTTGTTAATTTTGAATATGTTGCCCCAACATAAAGAGGAGAAATCATGATGCTGGATAAAGATATTAGTATGTGTCTCATCTTGATCTTCTATTTTAATCCTCATAGAAGATACCTTGAACCAGAAGTTCAAAGGATAATTTATATAGTCAGGTATATTAACTGACCAATATCCGACAAAGAATGCTCCTATTTGATATCCCTGAAGGATAATATACCACTACAAATAAATTTGAGACACAACTGAAATGTGGTAGATAAGTCGGTTCTAAAAATACAAACACCTTACTAGAGTAAAGGCTTAAAATGGTCATATATGTTAAGTTGAGGAGATTTAAATTTCAGTAGAATTTTTCTCTAAACATCATTGATATATTATTTCCAGAAGAAATTCAGGTACCTGAAAACTGTGATAAATGATGAGATCTCAACATGATTGGGAGCTATTGGAATCGCACAAGTATATGAATTTAAAGATATTAATGCGCATAATATATTGAGGATTTTCAAATCGAGGTCTGTAGATTCGAAATGATAAAGTTCGCATGAGAAATATGAAAAGTTTAAATTATTCACAAGTACACTTGAAGTGTACATATATTCCCAGCAGGAATTATACACTTGAAGTGTAATCCAAAGAGATAGCAATTAATATTTGCTTATAAAATGCGAACCACAAAAGTGAATATTGCCATGAGTTATGGCTTATGATTCTTCGTAAAACCTGGCACTGATAACGAAGAAATATATTTATAGTGGTGGATATAATAGTGCATGAACACACTTAATATGTGTTTATATTTATTATCATTTGATAATAATACTTATATTTGAAGTCCCTGATGGACTCGAAATGCTTGAAGCATATAATTATTCCTGTAGAACATAATGAGATTGTCTTAGTGAATTTTTATTGAAAGAATGATTGAATATGTCCACATATGAAGAAATTCTATATGTAGCTATACTTGCTATGTGTATTTCTTTATTAAAAGATATCCTCATTGTACAATCTATTGATTGGCATAGTATTCCCCACATTAGGGGGAGAAAATCATTAATTAAAAGAGGATATTATTTATGACTTTTATTATCTTGATCTATGCACAAGTATTAATGAATTAGAAGTTCAAAATATTGTTTATTTGCATAATATTGCATATTGATTGTTTGTCTGACTCCTGTAGAGTTAGTCAATATAACATTATACTTATAGATAATCATATTTGGATAAATGTCCTAGCAGGACAAATATATGAATTCTATAGTCATATGATTTTGATACATGCTTGAAGCGTGATTGATCTATTGATTTTGAAAAGAGAAAATGATTTGATAATCAAGATATTTTTCCTGAAGAATTTAGAGGAGCAAGTATTGTGATCAACATTTTGTTTTGATTGAACATCCTGAAGATGTTTCACATGGATATAGCACATCAATAGTTATTGGGTTATTATATATAAGATCCTTTATATCTATTAAAGGATATTAAAGAACTCTTTGGTCCTGAAGTACCATAACTCTGCAATTTAGAATATGAATACACTTGTCCACGTGCAAGTAGATATCTATTATAGTTCTTCTCTACCCAATAAATTTTGAGACGACATTAAGCTTGCTTTTGAATCTCCTTGAGATAACTTATCTCGAATATTGAGAAAAATCAACTCCTGTTGAGATGGATATGTAAGGTATAAGTTGTATATATGATTCACATAAATCATGCATTTATAAGTATGTGTTGATTATAACAGCCACATCTTCAACTCATGTTGAAGTAATAGAAATTCATGATGTTGGTTGAGAATATATGTGATCATGATTAATGTATTCGAGATAAATTTATATCCTCGGAGGAATTCCAACTATGTTTTTGGATGATAATAAAGTTTGGAATATATCTAAGGAGATATGATAAAATTTTTCTTTATTCATGAGCTCCTGAAGAGCGGTGACATTGATGTGCAACAAATTCAATCATGTAACAATCTGGCAGATTTATTCACTAAGGCATTACCAGCCGCATCATTTGATAAATTGGTGAACAAAATTGGAATGCGGCGGTTAAGAAACCTTAAAGGATTATCTCATCAGAGGGAGTAAATATAGCATAAAGAGTAGTGTACTCTTTTTCCTTCACTAGAGTTTTTCCCACTGGGTTTTTTTTATCTAGTAAGGTTTTAACGAGGCATACTCTTATGCAATGGACATCCAAGGGGGAGTGTTATGAAATTAATATTATTATGGATGTCCATTATCAGAGTTATAAGGATACTCCAATTATCCAGAAGATAGATGGTAGAGTTCTATCATATCTTTGATTAGTGATAGGATTTGTCTTCTGATTACCCTATATCTATTCTGATTTGGATGTACCCCTGAACCCTATAAATAGGGCTCTAGACTGAGGTATTAGATACACTCATTCATTGATTGATTTACTATCAGAGAATTAATAAAGATCTCTTGTTCTTTCTCTCTATTTTCTCTCTATAGTTTTCTCCTATTCTCTACATTCTAATTTCTTTATTAAGCTCTCTACATTAGTATTACTATTTTATTGTGTCGACAACGAATGCGCGTCAACAAATTCATAACAATTTTCTATTAATGTAAAAATAATGGGATCACTATAATCAAAACAAATTTTAAATTTATATTCTAACATAGGATAAGAGAGAAATTAACGAATTATGATAATATTTATACATTAATAATCCTAGATTGCCAATATATACTAATACTAATAAAATAAATAATTATACAATAATCTTTTTTACCCAACTCCATTGCAATCAATTAACTACAACGGCAACAGAGGCTCAGCTTCTATATATTTCTTAGTTTTGGGCTGTTGGTGGCAGCAAATCCATTGTGCTCTGACCTTTGTTAAAAAAAAAAAAAAGGTAAGGTGCGACATATTTCATATAAGAAAAATTAACGCATCCCACGAATTTGTTTGTGCCCCTGACAGAGGATAACTATAAACGACCGCAGTATGAAGTACCACCGCAAGAACAAGAAGTAGATCTTCCCTTGACTTTCAGTGATGATAGAGCTACTGCCATGAAAACAATAAGTTTTAGCAATCAAGAACAGACGTTTTAGTAGTAACGTCAAAATCTTTTGATAGAGAAGAAACATAAAAGTTCCATCCCCAAATCAACAAGAGAAAGATAGTTACACCATGACTAGAAAGTCGAGCAAGAAACCGTGCAAATTCGCCATAGAAATCTACCAAATGCTATTCAGCTCGACAGTCTGATTTATCAACCAAAACAAGGATAAAATCTAAGGTTATGAGGATTCGGAAACATGGTTGAAAGATGCGGTATCGGTCTGATCAGCTACCGCCATCCAAAATTATCTACACTCATCATATTTGGTCCAAAGCCACCGAAACCACCCGAGAATTCACCATTGTTTCCCTCCGATGGGAGCAAACCTTGTTGTCCTTCATACCCTTGAACATGTTCTTGATGATGATACTGCTGGCTTTGCTCTTGAAACTGAACGTGTCCAAAATTGTTTATTGCAGAAAACTCATTACGCTGATCACTTGAGGGTCCAAAGCTCAAGTTGATCGGACCCTTCTGATTCTTCGTCGGAGAAGCAACGCTTTGACAACCGGTGTACTGCTGAACGAGGGCTCTGAAGTTCTTGATGCTGGCATTGAGAAGAGTGGTTGGCGTCCGCCTCGAAGCTCTCGATCGCCGCCTCACCGGCTTTCCTATGCTTCCTTTGGGGCTCAAATCGTTTCCCGCAGCACAAGAACTTTCAGGGGTTAACATGTTCACGCTGTCAGTACCGCTGAAACTCGTGGTACTAACTGAGATTGAATCAGAAAAGCCCCCATGAGGCTCTGCAAATTCATCAATGTTTTGGTTTTGGTAGTAGTGGTATTGTAGCCATTGATCAGCGGAGCTTGTTTTTACTTCACTCATGGAGTTTTTTGGCTCTAAGCTTCTGGTGATGACTGTCTACTTTGGATTCGAAGTATGTGACGGAACTGTAAAGTAATCCCGGGTTGATTGGTTATATACAAAGATACCCATTTACGGTCAGAGTCAGAAACTTTGATTTTTATTGTTGACCGTTCGTCCGACCGAAAGCGATAGAGGGAGGGGGGGATAGGGGTGGAGAGAAACCAAAGCGTTGTTTCCAGGAAACTGAAGACCGCAAGACAGCTAAAACAACTTTCTGCCTCTTATTTTAGACAGTATTTAATTTAAATTTTATTATAAAAATAATATAATAAATTTAAAAGTAAAAATATATATCTCAATAGATATTTTATATTAAATTTAAGTAAATAAAAATAATATATAATCAAAATAATAATAATAATATATTAAAATATAATTTTTTTAAAAAGTCTCACATATTTTAAAATATCATAATATAGTAAGAAACTTATTAAAAATTAAACTAAGGGAGTACAATTCTTGTATCTACGAAAGAACAAAATATGTACTTTGTAGAAGGTAGGATACTATAATCCAACATGTATTGTATATTGTGTATTTTTTATTTTAAAATATAATATATTTTGATATTTTTTATAAATTAAGAAAAATAAAATATATTTTTTATTATATTATTAATATATCTTATTCAAATAATAGAGAATGAGATAATTATATTTATAATGAGAGTAACTCTAAAAAAATAATTTTTAAATGTCTTAAAAGATTAAACATTTTGAGAATTGAGAAAATAACTAAAATATTTCATATTTTAAACCGAAAATGTATGTATTAAAATGTCTAGGGCGTACTCTAAAAGAGGTTCTTGATGGGTCGAGCATATAGAAGTATAATGTAACGATTGAAGGACGTATATGCAACTCATATTTTCTTGAATTTATCAAAATAGTATACATAGGGTTTTTCCTTTATATTTTAGTGTCCGCCGCTGCTCTTTTCGGCAACAAGGTTTAGCACGTCCCATTTCTTGCTTGAGTTGTCTCAAATTCACCGGTGAATTCCAAAAGAGACAATCAAGATAGCGGGTTTGTGTGAAATGCACCCCTCTAATTTCAATCGTCTTGAATAAGCCCTCCAAAATAAGTCAAAGTTTTGTTTCAAACATAAGTCTCTAAATTCACAATTTGGTTGCAGGGATTATTTTATAATAATTTTAGTTATAAAGCAGAAAAACCTTATATTTTCTTCAACTGATAGCACATTTTTAACTGAATTAAGAAGAAGAAATAGTTATGAAATACTTATGTTTAGAATAAAATATAATATTTTAAGTAAAAATGTAAATATAATACTACTAATTTATCAATATAGTGATATTTTTGTTAATTATATATTAAAGTCCTTGAACCAAAAAAGATATGAAAGAATCTTGTTTTCTTGTTATACATTTTAAAAGAGGGCCTCCTTGAAACAAACTTTTGACTTTAGAGGGATTTTTTGAGACAAATGAAATTATAGGGGCTCATTTGAAATAAATCCCTATTTTGAGGGGCTTTCGTCTAAAATTTCTCAACTAATTAATCTCCATAAATTTTTTATTCATTAAGATATCACCAGAATGTGAATAAAATAAAACTAAGCGTTTGTAAGAGAAGTTTCCAATTGATTGTGTAATTACCATATCATAACCCTTTTAATTTAAGGAAATATAAATTTAACTACAAATAACCCTACTACTACCTTCCTTAATTATTAATAAAAGTAACTTAATTCTAAATTTTATAGTAATATATGATAACAATCAGCATTAGACCATTTTTACTTAGTGAACTAGTTGAACAAACTTTAATAATAGGGACAAAGTTCTATCCAATGGTGTCATTGAGATGTACCTTTTCCCGGCTTATGTCATTGTGATGGCATGTGAAACACATTCATCTTACAACACTCATATGTATACCTCTAAGCATTTATATGATGAAAAGACATGACATTCAAGGAAAAATTAATTAGAAAATTAGTCAGTTTAATTTAAAAAATTAAGTATCTAATATGTTATATGTTATAGTGATGATGGAGCTGCTGCCATGAAAACAATAAGTTTTAGCAATCAAGAACAGACGTTTTAGTAGTAACGTCAAAATCTTTTGATAGAGAAGAAACATAAAAGTTCCATCCCCAAATCAACAAGAGAAAGATAGTTACACCATGACTAGAAAGTCGAGCAAGAAACCGTGCAAATTCGCCATAGAAATCTACCAAATGCTATTCAGCTCGACAGTCTGATTTATCAACCAAAACAAGGATAAAATCTAAGGTTATGAGGATTCGGAAACATGGTTGAAAGATGCGGTATCGGTCTGATCAGCTACCGCCATCCAAAATTATCTACACTCATCATATTTGGTCCAAAGCCACCGAAACCACCCGAGAATTCACCATTGTTTCCCTCCGATGGGAGCAAACCTTGTTGTCCTTCATACCCTTGAACATGTTCTTGATGATGATACTGCTGGCTTTGCTCTTGAAACTGAACGTGTCCAAAATTGTTTATTGCAGAAAACTCATTACGCTGATCACTTGAGGGTCCAAAGCTCAAGTTGATCGGACCCTTCTGATTCTTCGTCGGAGAAGCAACGCTTTGACAACCGGTGTACTGCTGAACGAGGGCTCTGAAGTTCTTGATGCTGGCATTGAGAAGAGTGGTTGGCGTCCGCCTCGAAGCTCTCGATCGCCGCCTCACCGGCTTTCCTATGCTTCCTTTGGGACTCAAATCGTTTCCCGCAGCACAAGAACTTTCAGGGGTTAACATGGTCACGCTGTCAGTACCGCTGAAACTCGTGGTACTAACTGAGATTGAATCAGAAAAGCCCCCATGAGGCTCTGCAAATTCATCAATGTTTTGGTTTTGGTAGTAGTGGTATTGTAGCCATTGATCAGCGGAGCTTGTTTTTACTTCACTCATGGAGTTTTTTGGCTCTAAGCTTCTGGTGATGACTGTCTACTTTGGATTCGAAGTATGTGACGGAACTGTAAAGTAATCCCGGGTTGATTGGTTATATACAAAGATACCCATTTACGGTCAGAGTCAGAAACTTTGATTTTCATTGTTGACCGTTCGTCCGACCGAAAGCGATAGGGAGGGGGAGAGAAACCAAAGCGTTGTTTCCAGGAAACAGCACATCTGACGACCGAAGACCGCAAGATAGCTAAACAACTTTCTGCCTCTTAGTTTTTTTTATAGACAGTATTTAATTCAAATTTTACGTAAAAATTTAAATTTTATTATAAAAATAATATAAAAATTAAAAAGTAACAAGTATATATCTCAGTAGATATTTTATATCAAATTTAAATAAATAAAAATAATATATAATTGAATTAATAATAATATATTAAAATATAATTTTTTTAAAAAGTCTCACATATTTTAAAATATCATAATATAGTAAGAAACTTATTAAAAATTAAACTAAGGGAGTACAATTCTTGTATCTACGAAAGAACAAAATATGTACTTTGTAGAAGGTAGGATACTATAATCCAACATGTATTGTATATTGTGTATTTTTTATTTTAAAATATAATATATTTTGATATTTTTTATAAATTAAGAAAAATAAAATATATTTTTTATTATATTATTAATATATCTTATTCAAATAATAGAGAATGAGATAATTATATTTATAATGAGAGTAACTCTAAAAAAATAATTTTTAAATGTCTTAAAAGATTAAACATTTTGAGAATTGAGAAAATAACTAAAATATTTCATATTTTAAACCGAAAATGTATGTATTAAAATGTCTAGGGCGTACTCTAAAAGAGGTTCTTGATGGGTCGAGCATATAGAAGTATAATGTAACGATTGAAGGACGTATATGCAACTCATATTTTCTTGAATTTATCAAAATAGTATACATAGGGTTTTTCCTTTATATTGTAGTGTCCACGGCTGCTCTTTTCGGCAACAAGGTTTAGCACGTCCCATTTCTTGTTTGAGTTGTCTCAAATTCACCGGTGAATTCCAAAAGAGACACTCAAGATGGCGGGTTTGTGTGAAATGCACCCGTCAAATTTCAATCGTCTTGAATAAGCCCTCCAAATTAAGTCAAAGTTTTGTTTCAATCATAAGTCTCTAAATTCACAATTTGGTTGCAGGGATTAATTTATAATAATTTTAGTTATAAAGCAGAAAAACCTTATATTTTCTTCAACTGATAGCACATTTTTAACTGAATTAAGAAGAAGAAATAGTTATGAAATACTTATGTTTAGAATAAAATATAATATTTTAAGTAAAAATGTAAATATAATACTACTAATTTATCAATATAGTGATATTTTTGTTAATTATATATTAAAGTCCTTGAACCAAAAAAGATATGAAATAAAACTAAGCGTTTGTAAGAGAAGTTTCCAATTGATTGTGTAATTACCTTATCATAACCCTTTTAATTTAAGAAAATATAAATTTAACTACAAATAACCCTACTACTACCTTCCTTAATTATTAATAAAAGTAACTTAACTCTAAATTTTATAGTAGTATATGATAACAATCAGCATTAGACCATTTTTACGTAGTGAACTAGTGGAACAAACTTTAATAATAGGGACAAAGTTCTATCCAATGGTGTCATTGAGATGTACTTTTTCCTGGCTTATGTCATTGGGATGGCACGTGAAACACATTCATCTTACAACACTCATATGTATACCTCTAAGCATTTATATGATGAAAAGACATGACATTCAACTAAAATTCAATTAGAAAAATAATTCGTTTAATCTTAAAAGTTAAGTATCTAATATATATAAACTCAACTTGTATAGAATTTAGTTTTAAAATCAAATTTAAAATTTCAAGTATAGGAACTATATCTCCTTTCACAAATAATTTAATTTTTACGAAACTTAAGATAAAAATCTCAAAATCAAACCTGAAATACCTAAGAGGGGGGTGAATTAGGTATTTGGCTAATTTTCGCAAACTTAAACCTTTTATGCGTTTAGACCAAGAACAGGTTATGTAAGCTAATTATAGATAATTGATAGCAATGCAGTAATGAGAGCAATAGCAAGGAACTCAAACAATTTATAGTGGTTCGATCCTCAAGATCTACGTCCACTACCTTAAGCTCACACTTAAGGATTTCAACAAATCTACTAATTGCTCAGGTTTACAAATTACAAGAGAGGTTCACCAAACTATGGTTTTACACTCACAACCTCTTCTAGTAATGTCTACAATACAAGGCTCACCACAAACAATGGTTTTATATCTTAAACAACCTTGAATCACACTTTCAAGGATCACCCTTACCTAAAGGGTTTTATGTTATCAAGATAACCTTACTAGAACTAGTAGATCACACAATTGAATAAGTAAAGAAGAATGTGTAGAAGTTACCACTTGATGGTAGATATTACACAAATTTGCACCTTCACACTTTGATGTCTTTGGATTGATCAATTGAATGCACAAGACATAAGAGAGCTTAAGAAATGTTTGCTAAATGCTTTTGAATGCTTGGAGTTTTCAAGATGTCAAGAATTGCAAAAATTTGCATGTTTATAGCTTTTATAAAATTTGAAAATCTGTTAAAACATTCATAAAACGGCTAGTTTCAGAAAATTCGGACGACCGAATTTCTTGGCTGAATCCGAATCTTCTTCCGAATTTCTCTGGATGAATAGTAACCATGCTGAGAACAAAAATTCGGACGACCGAATTTTTTTGCTGCGTCCGAATCTTCTTCCGAATTTCTCTGGAAGAATAGTGACAATGCTGAAGGCCAAAAATTCGGACAACCGAATTTTTTGGCTGCGTCCGAATCTTCTTCCGAATTTCTCTGGAAGAATAGTAGCAAACTTTTGCTACAAAATTCGGACGACCGAATTTTTTGAAAAAATTTTCAAACTTTGTAAAATTATTTGAGATATAACTTCAGTGAGTTTGAAAAACATTTGATATATATAGAAAACTTATTTAACTATATTTAAGCTTGAAAAACATGAACATATGAAGTTTACAAACATATCTTATAAAAAGATTCATTCAAAGACTTTTAAGATCATAAGATTATTTTTATACTCTCTTATGCATTCAATGATAACCAAGACATGCAAGTGTAGAGTTTACATAGAAATTTACCTAAAAGTTAAATGCACTCTACACTTCAAGTCTTCAATGCCTTTTGATCATCTTTAGAACAACATTCTTCAAACTTCAAATACTTGCTTAAATGAAGTTGTTCTTGAACTTTTGCTTCAAAGCAATGAGACTTTATACTTCTCAATTTACAGAACCTATCACACAATAATCAAACATTTTAGTCCTCATCAATATTTGTCATTAATCAAAACTACATAGTTTACCCTTAGGGCTAACAATCTCCCCCTTTTTGATGATGACAAACTTTGATGCAAAATGTGATAGATTAAAAACAATGTAGTACATAGAAGTATTAATGTCAATGATAGAAAATAACCAATTTAACACATTGACATACAAATGGCTCAATATGAGCCTATGACCCAACCAACCTCCATTTGCCTCCTTCCTTCCAACTACTAGGATAGAAGATATAGCATTTAAGCATTAAGAAAAGATTCTAAGAGAGGTTTTAAAGGTTGTAAAAGTTTAACAATGCTCCCCCTTAGATTGTGCTCATTTTTCAACAAGTTTGGACTTGAGATGTTATGCATCCGAATTTTGACATATCAAGTCCGAATTTTAAAATAGGTTAAATGAAAGCTTAAAATTTTGAGAATAAGCTTTCCTAAGGTTCTTCAAACATAGAGGAAGAGATTAAAACCAGTTTGAATTAATTTGAACAACAATAGAGCACATTTTGGCAACAAAATATGCATGCATCCGAATTTCAGAACATGCATCCGAATTTTTAAATCTTAAGTCCAAAACTATAATAACTTCAATATAATGAATGCCTAAGGTTGTTCAAACATAATAGAAGAGATTAAGACATATTTAGATCAATTTGAACAACAATAGAATACTTTTTGGTAACAAGTTATAGCTCATGCATTCAAATATTTTCATAGAGTTTTCATAAAGTAACAATTCAAGAGCAAGTTATTCATTTACAGAAAACACATAGAAAACATCTATAGGATTGAGACATAAGACTCAGAAAACATGCATATAAGAAAAAATTCATATGCAGAAAAATTCATTATCTCATCCCATAGAGCAGTTTTTCACACATTTTGTCATCCTCATTTTTCTCCCCCTTTTGTCATCAGTCAAAGATGGGGTCAATGAAAATGAGATTAACAATTTAACACATAAAGGAAGCTCTCATCACTGAGATTTTATCATTGAGCTTCACTATTACATAAGATGCAAGAAAAATACTGAAGAAGATTATAATATTAGATGCATAACTAAAAATTTAAATAACTTAAAGCAGTAAATAGAATGGAAGAGATGCTTAGTCTTGTGATGTTGATGAAGAGGCTCTGCTAATCCCTTTCTTGATGGCCAAGTGCTTCACTCTTCCTTGGCTGAATGAAATGTGTGACGGTGAGACAATTTCAGCTTGAGCTACTTGGCTTCCTGCCTTTTGTAGTTCTTCATGTACATGTTCTTCTTCTTCTTCTTGTTCTGCCACTGTCTCATCATCTCCTCCTTGGTCATCCCCATCATCACTGTCATTATCTTTGTCATTCTTATCTTCCTCTTTATCATCATCTTCCTCATTTCTATCTTGAGGCCTAGAGGGTCGTTCACCACTTTGAGTATTTCTCATTAGGATTTCCTCAATGTGTTTCACTCTACTCTCTAGTCCATCTAATTTTCCTAGAACCATTGGAGCAAATGATTCAAAGAACTTATACATTTTCTCCATTTCCTTGACTTGATTGTTCATGGCTTCTTGGAATGCTTTGGCTATTATGGTGTCACCTCTAGTTATTCCTTCACCACTTGACTCATCTTTAGTTTCTTCTTCAACTACCCTTCTTTTTGTTGGTGGTTGCTCCCCCTCACTTGAAGTGTCATGCTTTCTTTTTTTCTTCATTTCTCTTGCAAGGGTCTCTTCCTCATCTTCCTCATCTTCATCCTCCTCCTTTTCCTCTTCTACACTTTCTGTTCTTTCCTTTCTTCCTAATCTTTTTGGAGAGGATCCTCTTTTTGTTTTCCATACTCCATCATCATCAAGAATAAGCTGCATTCTCTTAAGGGATTCATCGATGTATATTTCTCCACTTTTAAAAAGCTTGTCCTCTTCCCTGGAAGTTTAATCTTAAAATGCTTAAAGATCTTTGTTAACTGACCTTCCAAAGGGAATGCCTTGGTTACTGCTTTTTCTAGCAGTAATCATGTGTCTTAAGGCTATATATCCAAAGTTGAATTTCCTCTGTTCATGCGGGGCCAACATTAATACCATATGCATATTACCTCATCGATGATTTATGTCCAAAGTTAGGAACAATCATAGTAGTTACCATGTGATGCAATACTCTACCTCTAGCATCCAAATTCTTGATTTCCTCTCTTTTTATAGATCTAAACTCTCTTCCATTTGTAAATGCTTGTTCAAATCTATCATATGTAAAGAGTTGACTATCATAGCAATGCATTGAGGGTGCATAATATTTAGCCCCACTGTCACTTACCCCACAAATTTCATTAATCGAGTCTTCACTTAATTCAATATCAACTTGGGATACTCTAGTTGAATACCATTGTATCCTATCATCCCCAACAATCTCAGTTCTTTCTTCCTTTAGGTTTGCATAAAATTTATATACCAAGGTGGGATAAAAAATTTTTCATTAATAAACAACAAACTACTCCATCCAACATCATGAAAAACAAGACAAAACCATATCCATACTAGATAGTTTATCAACATCCACCTTATATCCAGGGAATAATCTTTCTACTATTCTTATTCCATTCATCAAATTCATGAGTATATTTGATAGAGATAAACTCATCAACTCCAGATTGTGTTTGAGGAATGCGAATCCTTCTTGGTTGATTGAGGATTGGGTCTCCATTTCCTTCCTTAGCCTTTCCTTTTTCCTTTCTCAACATTGGGCTTCTTTGTTCGACCATGATGTTTTCTCTTGAGAAGGGTTTGTTTTCTGTATGAAATTAGGGTTTAGAAGTTTAAAAATGAATGCAAATCGGGATGAGAGTGTGTGGATTTGAAGAGATTTTGATTCGGACGTGAATGGGTATGAGAGGTTTTGAAAGGATGTAAAATTCGGAAGTTGTAATGTTTGGAAGAAACCGTTCGATTTTTCATTTAAAGTGATGCATCCATAAAAATTCGGACGACCGAATTTTAGGTCTCGCGTCGAATTTTCGATCGAAAGTTTCTGTCTCTTCGGTTCGAAAAATTCGATCGACCGAATTTTACGTTTACTGCGTCCCAATTTTTGATCGATAAATCTCTATTTTCATCACAACATTAATACACACATTAGTCATTGAATTTTGAAATTCCTAAGAGTCTTCTTAGGTGATTAAACCTTTCCTCAACCCAAAGGCTTTGTAAATATGTCAAGCAATTTGATCATTTGTATTTACATGTTCTAAGCATATATCTTTCTTAATCACATGATCACGAATGAAATGATGTTTTATTTCTATATGCTTTGTCCTAAAATGTTGAATGGGATTAATGCTCAAATTGATAGCACTAGTATTATCACATAGTATTGGCACACACTTAAATTTAAGACCATAATCAAGTAAAGTATGTTGCATCCATAATAATTGTGCACAACGACTTCTGCTGACTATGTATTTTGCTTCACTTTGTGGATAAAGATACACAAGCCTCGCTTTTTACTAAACCAAGACACTAGACAACTACCAAGAAATTGACAATGACCACTTGTACTTTTACGCTCAACTTTACATCCGACGATAGTCAGCATCAGAATATCCAATAAGTTCAAAAAGATGAAGTTTTAAAAAACCAAAGACTATAGTCATGTGTGTCAATCAAATAACGAAATATTCGTTTGACGTAAATTAGATGAGATTCTTTAGGACATGATTGGAATCTATCACACAAGCAAACAGCAAACATAATATCTGATCTACTAGCAGTGAGATAGAGTAAACTTCCAATCATACCTCTATACAATTTCTCATCAATACTTTTACCTTTCTCATCTTTGTCAAGTTTAGTTGATGAACTCATAGGGAAAGTACTTATTCCTTTTGCTTGATCCATTCCAAACCTTTTCAATAGCTCCTTAGTATATTTTTCTTGATTGATGAAGACTCCATCCTTGGTTTGCTTAATTTGTAGTCCAAGGAAGAAACTTAGTTCTCCCATCATGCTCATCTCAAATTCATTTTGCATAGTTTTTAGCAAACTCTTCACAAAGAGAAATATTAGTAGAACCAAAAATAATATCATCAACATAGATTTGTACAAGCAAAATATCATTTTTTAGAAGATGTTTTAATAAAAAGAGTTGTGTCTACTTTTCCTTTAGTAAAACCTTTTTGTGAGAAGAAAACCACTTAATCTTTCATACCAAGATCTTGGAGCTTGTTTCAGTCCATATAGAGCTTTGGTTAGCTTATACACATAATTTGGAAATTTTTTCATGGATAAAACCAGGGAGGTTGTTCTACATAAATCTCTTCTTCAATAAAACCATTTAGAAAAGCACTTTTAACATCCATTTGAAAAAGTTTAAAACCTTTAAAAGCAAGCAAATGCTAAAAGTATTCTTATAGATTCTAATCAAGCTACTTGGAGCAAAGGTCTCATCATAGTCAATGCCTTCTTCTTGGTTGAAACCTTGAGCAACAAGTCTAGCTTTATTTCTAACTACTTCTCCTAGTTCATTTAACTTATTTCTAAAAACCCATTTTGTACCAATAATGGGAATGATCATGAGGTCTAGGAACAAGATACCAAACTTTATTTCTTTCAAATTGATTTAGCTCTTCTTCCATAGCAATAATCCGAAATTATCACACAATGCATCATCAATATTTTTTGGTTCAATATGAGATAAAAAGAGCGAAGTTATCAATAAAGTACCGCCTTGTTTTTTACCCCCTTGGGAGACATCACCAATGATTTGCTCCTTAGGATGACCTTTTGCATATGTGATATCCTTTGGAAGTTCTTGACTATTGCTTGATTGACCATCTTGTTCTTGCTCCATTATTTCTTCTTCTTTGGCATGATCTTCCATTGTGGGTGCTTGGTGTTGAGTATGATTTTCAACCATTGATGTGCTCGTGTCATCTTCATTTCCTCTTTGAAGATAAATGTTAGATTCATCAAAGGTTACATGAATAGTTTCTTCAACACACAATGTTCTTTTATTATAGACTCTATATGCCTTTTTTATTTGATGAATAACCAAGAAAAATTCCTTCATCCGATTTTCTATCAAACTTACCAAGATAGTTGCTAGTGTTTAAAATGAAGCATTTACAACCAAAAACTTTGAAATAGACAATTGATGGAGTTTTGTCAAATAAGAGTTCAAAAGGTGTTTTTTCTTATAAAAGGTCTTAGTAAAACTCTGTTCATGATATAACAAGTTGTATTAACGAGCTTCACTTTCAAAAGTACTTTGGTAATGAGTTTTCACAAAGCATTGACCTAGCCATCTCTTGTAAGGTTCTGTTTTTTCCTTTCAACAACACCATTTTGTTGAGGTGTTTTGGCAAATTTGAAAAATTGTGAGTAATACCATATTCATCACAAAATTTTTGTAAAGTCTTGGTTACAAAATTCTCTTCCATTATCACTTCTAATAGAAATCAGTTTGCAATCAAGAGAGGTTTGAACCTTTTTGAAGAGTTTTGAAAATTCATGAAATGTTTCATCTTTTTGTGCTAAGAAGATTACCCATGTAAATCTTGAAAAATCATCAACAATCACATAAGCATAGCTTTTACCACCAAGACTAGTAGTCCTCATAGGTCCAAATAAATCCATATGAATTAGTTCAAGAGGTTTTGAGGTTGAAACCATTTTTTTTGGTTTAAAAGATGTTTTTGATTGTTTTCCATATTGACAAGCATCACATAGGCGAGTTTTATCAAAATGCATTTTAGGTAATCCTCTCACCAGCTCTTGTGTAGAAAGTTTGTTTAATAAATCCATGCTTACATGTCCTAATCTTCTATGCCATAAAAATCCATCATTGTCATGAATGGCAAGACATTTAATATCATTTGTAATAAGCTCATCAAGATACAACACATATACATTACCAACTCTTTTAGCAACAAAGATAGTTTTGTTACTTGCATTGTCAAGAATAGTACAAGTATCACATTTAAACTCTACTTTGCATCCATTATCACATAATTGACTAATACTTAGTAAATTATACTTTAAATCTTCAATAAGTAATACTTTCTTGATAAGAGGGAAAGAACCTTTACCAATGTTACCTATTCCAAGTATTTTCCCTTTCTTCTTATCTCCAAATGTGACAAAACCTTCACTTGTAGTTCGAAGTTCACTAACAAGTGATGCATTTCCAGTCATGTGCCTTGAGCATCCACTGTCAAGGAACCATTTTGTGGCACTTGATCTTGAGGCAAATTGTACCTATATCAAATTTGAAAGGGTGATTTTTGGTACCCATATTTTCTTGGGTCCAAGGGGGTTAGTAAAAGTTTCTTTGACTTTCCAAATAATTTTAACACCACTTTCTACTTTTCTTTTGACAAAACATCTAGAAACCTTGTGTCCATGTTTACCATAATAAGTGCAGCAAATATGTGATCTAGAATGATAAGATTCTTTAACAAAAGATTTTCTCTGTTTTGGAGCAGAATAATCATGAGTAAAACCAAGACCATGTTTTACAAATGAAGGTCTTTGATAGCCAAGTAATTTATTCAAATTTTCCCTTCCATTTGTAAATCTCTCAATGCATAAAGTTAGATCATTAACTCTCCTTTTTAGAAGCTCATGATCTTTTATCATTGACTCAAGAGAAATAATTCTAGTGCAAAGTTTTTTGTTTTCAAAAGATATGTTTTGTATAGTTGTATTCAAAACTTCTTTTTCAATAGCAATGCAACTAATGGTTTCAAGAAGTTTTCCATTTTCAACACATAATTTTGAATTCTCATTAGATAAATCATTTATTTTGAGTTTCATTTCCTTATTTCTTTTTGAAGCCTTTTTTAATTCTTCATATAACTCAACAATAAGATCACTGGAATCAATATCATCACCATATACATTTGAGATAGAGGGTGAAGATTGTACCTCATCATCAATGGCCATGAAGCATATGTTGGCCTTTCCTTCACTTTCATCCTCACTTTCCTGTTGATCCCATGTTCCAGCTAGTCCTTTTCCTTTCTTGGCAGATTTCTTTCTGTTTTTGCTTTCTCTTTCCCTTTCCAACACTCAGGGACAGTCAGCAATAAGATGCTCAGTACTCTTGCATTCAAAGCATTGAGGTTTATATGATGAAGATTGTCCACTCTTCTTGACTGGCTTTCTTCCTTTCTTGAGAAATTCCTTTTTGTAGAATCTCTTGAATATCTTCACTGCCATTGCAATTTCTTCTTCTCCACTGTTTCCTCCTTCTTCTTCACTTGAAGATTGTCCTTGTTCACTCAAGTTGTTTGAAGCATTAAGCACTACTCCTTTTCTTCCCTTTTCTTCATCCTCCTTGTCATTTAGCTGTTTCATCTTCATTTCATGAGTCAGTAGAGATCCAATAAGCTCTTCAAATGGCAAGTGTTTTAGGCTGCCAGGATTTTGGTAGAGCATCTAAAATCTTTCTGTTTTACTCTCCCATAGTATAGCTTTTACCATAAGCTTTTAAGCCATTGAAAATGTTAGTAAATCTTGTAAACATATCACTAATATTTTCACCTTGTTTCATGGTAAACAGTTCATAATCTCTAACTAGCTTGGCAAGTTTAGATTCTTTAACTTGATTAGTACCTTCATGTGTAATTTGAAGTAATCTCCACATGTCATGAGCAGAATCACATCCACTAACTCTATTGTATTCAGTTACATCTAAAGCACAACTTAATATATTCATGGCTTGATAATTTAAAGTCATTTTCTTAGAATCATGCTCATCAAATTCATCAGTGGATTTGGGTACTGAGGTTATTCCATCAGCACTCATTTTCATTGGGACATAAGGATCTTTCTCAATTATGTTCCACAAATCAAAATTAATAGAGCAAATATAGATTTTAACTCTAGATTTCCAGAAAGTGTAATTTGTTCCATCAAACAAAGGTGGTCTATTTGTGGAAGATCCTTCTAGGTAAGGTAGGTTTGACATATTAGCCATATGATCTTTGTCTTCTAGGTTGTTAAACCACACACAGAAGTTCTAGCTCTGATACCAATTGAAATACATAAGAGGGGGGTGAATTAGGTATTTGGCTAATTTTCGAAAACTTAAACCTTTTATGCGTTTAGACCAAGAACAGGTTATGTAAGCTAATTATAGATAATTGATAGCAATGCAGTAATGAGAGTAATAGCAAGGAACTCAAACAATTTATAGTGGTTCGATCCTCAAGATCTACGTCCACTACCTTAAGCTCACACTTAAGGATTTCAACAAATCTACTAATTGCTCAGGTTTACAAATTACAAGAGAGGTTCACCAAACTATGGTTTTACACTCACAACCTCTTCTAGTAATGTCTACAATACAAGGCTCACCACAAACAATGGTTTAATATCTTAAACAACCTTGAATCACACTTTCAAGGATCACCCTTACCTAAAGGGTTTTATGTTATCAAGATAACCTTGCTAGAACTAGTAGATCAACACAATTGAATAAGTAAAGAAGAATGTGTAGAAGTTACCACTTGATGGTAGATATTACACAAATTTGCACCTTCACACTTTGATGTCTTTGGATTGATCAATTGAATGCACAAGACATAAGAGAGCTTAAGAAATGTTTGCTAAATGCTTTTGAATGCTTGGAGTTTTCAAGATGTCAAGAATTGCAAAAATTTGTATGTTTATAGCTTTTATAGAATTTGAAAATCTATTAAAACGTTCATAAAACGGCTAAGTAATCTGCTAGTTTGGGAAAATTCGGACGACCGAATTTCTTGGTTGCGTCCGAATCTTCGTCCCGAATTTCTCTCGGATGAATAGTAACCATCGTTTGAGAACAAAAATTCGGACGACCGAATTTTTTTTGCTGCGTCTCGAATCTTCTTCCGAATTTCTCCGGAAGAATAGTGACCATGCTTTGAAGGCCAAAAATTGGACGACCGAATTTTTTTGGTCTACGTCCGAATCTTCTTCCGAATTTCTCGGAAGAATAGTAGCAAACTTTGCTACAAAATTCGGGACGACCGAATTTTTTGAAAAAATTTTCAAACTTTGTAAAATCATTTGAGATACAACTTCAGTGAGTTTGAAAAACATTTGATATATATAGAAAACTTATTTAACTATATTTAAGCTTGAAAAACATGAACATATGAAGTTTACAAACATATCTTATAAAAAGATTCATTCAAAGACTTTTAAGATCATAAGATTATTTTTATGCTCTCTTATGCATTCAATGATAACCAAGACATGCAAGTGTAGAGTTTACATAGAAATTTACCTAAAAGTTAAATGCACTCTACACTTCAAGTCTTCAATGCCTTTTGATCATCTTTAGAACAACATTCTTCAAACTTCAAATACTTGCTTAAATGAAGTTGTTCTTGAACTTTTGCTTCAAAGCAATGAGACTTTATACTTCTCAATTTACAGAACCTATCACACAATAATCAAACATTTTAGTCCTCATCAATATTTGTCATTAATCAAAATTACAAAATTTGCCCTTAGGGCTAACAAAACCCTATGATTCAAAATCTTGTTATGGGCATTATTTTAAGTTTGTATTTTTTTTAGGTGTCACGTCCATATTTGTACTTAGCCTTTTGATTGGTTCGGTGTGCAAAATTTGTACTCGTGGAATACACAAAAATGAAAGACTTCGTTGTATATGTGTTTAATTGACTAAGACAAGATCTTCTTTATACTATTATTCAACGCTTATTTCGAGTTGATCCTCTAATTCTGACGCGTTTGGTAACAGTTTTCTTGGCACGTGTGACAGTGCAGTCAAAAAGCCAAGCTACTGCCACGTCTCTAATTCTGTTTTCTTCTGCTCACTATTTTTGATGGATTTAATCGAGGCCATTTGCGACGAACCTTCCCTCGTTTGTCAACATGGTTGAACAATGCTAAATTGAAAAATTAAACACAGAGAGAGAGAGAGGGAGGGAGGGGGAGAGAGAGAGAGACGTAGTCCAAACCGAAGCCATACAGACATTACTGAAACAATAACATCAAATATCAATTCGAATCCTCTGTCTTCAATTTTGTTTCGTTGTCTTCCTACTAAAAGTTTTCCCAATAATGCAAAAGAAACGTAGAAGACAAATATGAATTTTTTTCCCCTTGTAAGGACGGGAAAAAGGTGACCGACCAGGAGACAGATGGGAACCCAACCGGTGAAAAACAAATTGAGGTCCATGCACTCACGAAAAGAAATTGTCTGCATAAATTGAATTTGAATTTAAAATTTTTAAAAAAAATTTATAAAATTAAAAATTTTATGAAAATAAAAATGAGTCATAAGTATTTAGATTTGAGATTGAAACGCAATTCTCTTGAGAGATCAGAAGAGAAAATATTAAATTGAAAGTTACAAAATTGAGGGTACGTAATTGTCATGCTTGTTTCCCACGGCACGACTTTGATCTTTGGCTTAACTCAGCCAAAATAAAATATAGGGCATGTATTTATCCACCCAACCTTTTCACATGATTGGTAGAAGGAATAAAATAATTTCTGGGTAATAATTTACGTATTAAGCATCCTTTAAACTAATAATTCACTACTTAATTCCCGAGTAATAATCTTCATATTAAGCATCTAATAATCTACTCTCTTCAACTTATTAATCAGACCTTAATATATATATATATATGAGTTTATATAGACGACTTTTACGATTTTTCTTTTTTGGGAAACAAGACTTTTGTAAAATCGTTAAAGCATATCGTATTTTGACTGGTTCTTTACTAATTACATCATGAGGGAAAATATCAGATCATTTCCAAATCTCAGACAAGTATGATTACCCGTGCACGTCCATCTGCTTTCCCGTTCTTAATTTTTTTAAAAAAAATTATAAAAAATAAATTATTTGTGAGAAAGAAATGAGACATAAAGTAATGAATTCACATTATGTTTCATAAACCCAAGTCAAGGTGGGATTGGATAATGTTTGAATTAAAAATTTTTTATCTTACATTTTTTATAAAAATAAATTATTTATAAAAATAAAAATAAAACTTAAAATAAAAAATTTACATTGATTTTCATAACAAAACTTAATCTAATTATACTGAACCGGACTAGCGATAGGGTCATGGTACAACAAGTCTTTTTTTTTTCTTTGGTTATAGTGGAAATGGTACAATAAGTCTAGCCAATACCAAAATTTGATCCAAATAATAGCAGCTTTCAATAGCTTCCTGCCTAAGGAACCTTGTATTTTTTTTTTTTTTGGTTGATATTAATAGTTAACTAAGTAAAAGACAAAAAAGGCTCCCCAACATCTTCGTCATCTTGAAAAATGTCGAAGGGTTAGTTATTGAAATAGTAATTTACGTAAATTTGATTCACTGAAAGAACAGAAAAGAAAATGAAGCATTAATTTTAGTGAAAAGGGAGAGTTTTTTTAATGCAAAGAGAGTGATATTACATTACCTTTCATCTTTTTACTTTCCCTTTCACATTTTTTTATAAAAAATAAATATTATACTCACAACAATTACATTTTAAAAAGAGAATGAACAACTAACCGATAGAATTGCATTAGGTGAAAAAAGAATAATTATATTCTCAGTCTTTCCTGGAAATGTTTAGTCAACTGTCATGAAATAACCAGACCACCAAAAGCACAAATTACGATACTTCTCAAACAAATTACCAATCATCAAAATTACAAAATTCAAGCGGCCCTTTTTATTTAAAAATAAATAAATAAATAAAAGCCTTGTCTTATTATGGTGGAAAATGACAAGTCTAGGCTTAGCAAGTCCACCACTCAATCTTGTTTGACCAAAAGCTTTTCTAACATATTCCCTCTTAATGAATCACTTTGAAGATTACATCATCATTATTGTAAGGACAAAAAAATAAAATAAAAAAGAATTCTTTGTTATCGATCAATGATGATTCACCTTCATTTCCTTGTGTTGGAAGACAAAATGGTCAAAACGGCACTTCAATTTGTGTTCACACGTAGTCAAGACAATTTAGCTGAATCCAGTGGCTGACCATCAGTCCGCACGCCATGACTGGAGAGAGAAGCACAAAATTTCAAAAATTCTTTGTTCCTATGCTTTATAGTTTGGATTGGGTTATTTTGTGTAAAATTGATTTTTACTTGTTAAATTTTAATTAATCGATTAAAAATTTATAAATAATTATTTAAATTGAAATAATTATTTACTCTATAACAAAATAAATCATCGCACGCCATGACTGGAGAGAGAAGCACAAAATTCCAAAAATTCTTTGTTCCTATGCTTATCGTTTGGATTGGGTTATTTTGTGTAAAACAGATTTTTACTCGTTAAATTTTAATTAAACGATTAAAAATTTACAAATAATTATTTAAATTAAAATAATTATTTATTTTATAGTAGAATAATTATTCTACTATAGAGTGAAGAATAATTATTCATTCTATAGTGAATAATTATTCATAGTATGTGAATTTTTAACCGTTGGATTAAAATTTGAAGACTGAGATTTAATCTGCACAAACTGAAAAAAAGTACTGTCGGCGCCCTAGCCAAACCGATGCTTTATATTGAGCTTTAGACTTTTTTATTAAAATATTTAATCTTTTGATAATTTTAAAAATTATCTTTATTTATAAATATAATTTTTTGTCTCTTTTAGTAAAACATAAATTAAATTAGTTAAAAATATATTTAAGGAGAAACACTTTCATTATTTTCTTGAATTTTAATATTATGTGTAAAAGATTAAAAGACTTTATATTTTAAAATAGAGTAGTTATCATCATTTAACCTTCTAATTTGGTTCACAAAAAGGAAGAGACGGGGGAAGAGGAATGGAACAAATATTTTGGATAAGAAAAATACTTTTTATTTGAATAATAAGACAAATATTTATTTTTACATTGTTTTATTTGTATTTAGATTATGTTTGTTTGAAAATCACTACAATTAAAGTCTACATCTTCTCTTATAAAAAATTAACATTTATGAAATACAAGATAAAAAATTTTAAATGCAAATTTAAAAACCAAATACACAATTTAAGAAATGAGAGGAGAGGAGAGAAAATGATTATTTAATTTATTTTTAATCTATCTCTTCTCTTGATCATCTTTGTTCTTTATCTCTCCACCTCCCCATCCGTCTGCAATCTCTCCTCCTTAATTCTTCCTCTCTCCTAGCAATCGGCTGTCACTCTCTACAAATAAAAGGCCTTTGCAATATTTTTTTAGCTTTATTTTTTAATGGATTATTTATTATAAATAAATGTTTGTGCACAATTTAATTAATTAATAATATGATGTTTACAATTAATCATAATACAAAGAGAACTTGTCCCATTTTGTAGGAGTCCAATTAAGCAACCTATTTTTTTCTCTTTAAAGCACTCAATATTTTTACTAATTAATAAGACTAATTTAGATTCCATGTGAGTTCTACTGACAAAGTCTAAATCTTATTTAAGTGAAAATTTGATCCAAAATTCTTTTAAAGTAACATCAAAAAAAATTAAAATTCAAAAATTTTAATTAATATTAACAATTTATTTACTAATTATCACGTGCAACCTACTTTTTTTTTGACTTAGGAGCACACTTCAAAAGTAGTGAAAAGTTGTAAAGGTTTTCTCGTTCAACTGCAAGCGAAAGAAAGAATCTCCTGCACCCATTCATTCCCTTGAAGGGCCAGTTCACCTAATTCATTCATCAAAACAAATCCAAGAAGTCAAAGAAATGATGTTTGCGTGGTGACATGGCAACACATGCATTAGTGGTTTTTTTTTTTTTTTTACGAAGAGCATTAATAAGTGATTAATTAATGGAATAATATGGAGTTTTTAGGTCGCTGAAGGTGTTTGTTACATGTCCTTATCCTGGGCCTCCTGGCGGCTTCTTTCATATCGTCCCTTTCGTTTTCCAAATCTAGGGAAGGAAAAATGATAGTCACAATTTTCTTTATTTGACCAAAATTTAACACAGTTTTCAGCCAGTATAGAATCAACTCATAATCTATTAATCGATTTCTAAGTTTGATTTTACAATTCTAGCTCATTCCCATTTTTCTAGATTATGAGAGATCTTGATTAGCAGGACATAGGGTATCTAGAACCACTAGAAGGGGCTCATCCTCAATAAAATTTGATTTTAAAAATTTTAATTTAAATTTTTAAAAAAATTAAATTACTTATTAAAAAATAAAAAAATTATGAATATAAAATTTTAAAATAAAATTTGTCCAAATATTATATGCTGCAACGCAATCTTCGGTACAAACAGGTAAGTTCTGTATTTGATAGAGAGAACCACGGGCTCGAAATGCTGTGCATCTGAATCATAGAAGCTAGCAATCCTCGACGTGCCCACATCATGACTCCGGCGGTCAAAATACACAGCCTCAAAATATCATCAATCTTATCAACATCTAAAATACTTCCCTTGTCAGTAATAAGTACTAGCTTCGGTTTCACTTTTCATACCGATTTAGATCTTTTTCTCTATCTTCTCCACCATATTCTATCACATTATTATAATACTATCACATGACAACAGTTTTTTTTTACAAAGAAAAAAATTAAATATATAAAAAAACCTACAATAAATGGAAGAACTGTTAAAAGGGGAAAAAGTCATGGCAGCTTCAAAAGAGTGAAACAGAAGATGGGAGAGGGATTCGGAGGAAAGCATTCTGATTGTTTCATTTTCACGTAATATTATTTTATTTTAAATATTATAAATTTAGATATTTAACCTGTCACAAAAGTAAAATTAGAGCTAATACTGTGCATTGGGGAAAGTATACCGTTTAAGACGTACGAAATATATGAATGAATTTAGAATGAAGTTTTGTTCTATGCCCCGTATTTGAAGAATGTCAAATTATATTGATTAGTAATGTCAAAACCGGTAAAGATTTGCGTGCTAACTCGTTTAACTTGTAATATAGATATATTGGGATTTAGTTTTCCCAATCCGTTTAAATATAGGCCAACGTGGGTTGGAGTAAGCAAAATCTATTTTTTTCCCTATGCATTAGTAACATTAAGGAAAAAGGAATTTATAGCAATATTGACACTAATTTTGTCTCAATTACATATTCTAATTATGTCCATAATTAATATTTACTAATTTAATTTTATTTTAAATATCTTCCTTACATATATTTATCTATATTAAATATATATATAATTAATGATCATTTGAGGATAATATAAAAAAGGAAGTTTTTTCACCAAACGACACAAATTCAAAAATGGTTTGCCAGGAGAAATGCCCATGGGAAGAGAAGCTTGTCTTTTTCATGATCCTCCTTAATTCATGCTCTTACACAGAAAGTCAAGCTCGAGATTATAAATGAAACTACTATTTAATTTTCTTTGTTTTTTCTTGATTTTTTAAGTTTTTTTAAAAAAGTTTGAAAAAGTATTTTTTTTAAAAAGGTTGAAAAAGTATTTACTTATTTAATTTCTTTAATTTTTATGTAGGATTTGCTTGAGCCTAAGTGATCTACCATTAAACTTTGAAGATTGGACTCTCTTGGATGCTTTGTTGACTTGGCTAAGTCTCCTAACCCTCGTGTTTTGTTGTATTTAGACATTGAGGACAATGTTTATTCTTAAATGGAGAGTAGGAATTTTACTACTTCTTTTTCAAAATTTTAAAATTTTTAAGAATTTTGTAGTGCTAAAGCTTTATTTTAAGAAATTTTCTGAGAATCATTTGAATATTAAGCAATTGAATATTTGATATTGTCATTGATCTTAATGTTCCTAAGGAGTTATTGTGATTGTTTATATGTATCGAATGGAAAATAATGAAAGGAATTTAACCTTGCATAATGTCTTTGTTAATTCTTCTTAATTGTGGATAATGGTTTTCAAAAACCGAATCGGACCGGATAATCGAACCGAATTAAATTTTCGGTTTGGTTCGGTTCGATTTTGTATTTTTATGGTTCGGTTTTTAAAATTTATATAATTTTCGGTTTGGTTTTCGGTTTAGGTTATCGAACCGAAAAATCAAAATTTTAAAAATAAATACAAGAACTCATTACCGTAATGCGTTCTTGTAGTTATTTTTAAAAATAAATAATGTCTAGCGATTACCAACAACATTGGCATGACAAATCTGTAGGATGATTCTTTTTAATCCTTGAGGATGACCTTCTGTGTTGAACTGCTTCTTCTGTTGTTTCTGTATCTATTGTAGAATCAATTGACTCTCTTGCTTTGTATATTTAATTGAAGGACTCCTGAGGTTTGACAAGATTTGAGTCATCCTCATATGTTGTGGTTGTTTTATCATTTTTTGTTGCAGCAGGGTCCTCGACTACTACATTGATAGTCTTCATGACAACTCTACTTTTCTTGTTGAATGCACGATAGACTTTGCTATTGTTGGAGTAACTAATAAATACTGCTTCATCACTTCTTACATCAAACATCCCCCAAAGGTTCCCTATCAATAATGTAACACTTATTGCCAAAGATATGAAAATAGATCAAGTTTGGCTTATGTCTTGTCCAAATTTCATATGCATTCTTAGTAGTGTGATACCTCAAATATGTCATGTTGATGACATGTGTTGCAGTGTTAACAGCTTCTGCCCGTCATCATTGAGATATTTCTTTAGAGTTCAACATGACTCGGGCTATTTCTTGAATGGTTCTGTTCTTCATCTCAGCTACACCATTCTGTTGAGGTGTCTTTGGTACAGAAAATTTCTGTTGAATACCATAACCAACACAGAATTCATTAAACTGGTGGTTTTCAAACTCCTTACCATGATCACTGTGTAGTCTGCATAGTGTTTTATTTTTTTGAGTGTGCAGCTTCAAACCCAACTTTCGAAATGCATCAAAAGTTTCTGATTTTTGTCTAAAAAAATCAACACAAGTATATCTGGAGAAGTTATCAACACACATTAACACATATCTTTTGCCTCCAATTCTTTCAGTTTGAGTAGGACCAAAAAGATCTATATGCATGAGCTCTAATGTTCTAGAAGTGTTGATCTCCGTGGTTTCTTTGTGAGAAGACCTTTTATGCGTTTCAATTTGACATGAACCACAAATTTTTCTTGTGATTTTTTGAAAGTTTTGGCATGCCTCGTACTGTTTCTGTTCAGTTTAACCTTTTTAACAACCAAAGATTTATGTGTCCCAACTTTTGATGCCAAAGATCAACTTCATCATCCTGAGCCGTCATGCACCATTGATTATTTGATTTTAGCAAATTGTAACAATTGTCCGATGTTCTAGCTCCAGTGAGAACCAACCTGTTGGGGTCATCCATTACAAAACACTTGTCTTTGTTGAAGTTAACATGTAGATTTTTATCATATAGTTAGCTTATACTTATCAAATTCACCTTCATTCCTTCGATAAATAGAACATCTTTGAGTGTAGGCATACCTTTGATGTTTAGAATTCCAATGCCAACTACTTTATTTTTGGAGCCATCACAAAATGTTACATTACCTCCTTCATAGGCTACATAGTTCAACAAGACTCTTTTTTGTCCTGTCATGTGCTGATAACAATCACTGTCAAGGTACCATACATCATTCATACTTGCTGTAAATGACACTTGTGCAATATATCCTCTGAGTTATGCCTTTTTGACTTAGATTCGCCTTTGTCGAATTGTCTGCTGATGCTTGTTGAACTTAACTTTCACAAGTTTGCGCCATTGCTGTAAATCTTTAACAAGTCTTAAACAAATGTCCCAAGTGTTTCCCGCAAGAGAATAGTAGTTACAAGTAACATGGGGCTTTTTAGATTTTACAATGAACCTCTTTTTGCCTGCAAGTGTTATTTTTCTGTCTGTTTCAGTCCTGCTTGTTGAAGTAGTGTTACTGTTGTTGTAGCCATGTCCTGTCAAATCTCCTGATGGCTTGCCAATGAATATTATTTCATCAAGCTTTATCTTCCCTAAATTTAGCCTTTTGATATAGTGTTTTGTCTTCTCCAGTTTGTTATTGCTAAGTTGAAGTGATTCAATATTCTGTTATACCTGCTGTTTAAGCTGCTGACATTCCTATTGCAGTAAGTTATTCTGCTATTACAGTTTTTTATTTTCTTTTTTTAACCTCCTGTTGATCTCAACGATTTCTAACTATTTTGTATACATCTATCATATTCACTTCTTAATTTTTCATAGGCAACCTCATCATCATCAGTTTCTAAATAATCATAATCAGTTTTGCTTTTGTCAGACTGCAAATTTGCACTTGAATAGAATGCAACAAAATTATTTATGTGATTTTCCTTATTTCCATCTTTGCTGCTACTACTATCAGATCCTTGTCATCATCACTCCATGTCGTGTTATATGATTTTTTCTCCTTCAGGTTATTTGCATACTCATTTTGAGTATGACCAATTCCTCCGCATTCCCAACATCTAATGTTGTTATTGTTGTCACATTTTCTGTCAAAGTCCTTTGCATCACCACTTTTCATATGTTCATCTTCTCTTCTGGTACCTTTGTTGAAATTCCGCTCATTGAACTTTCTGCTTTTCTTTTCAACATCTTGCCAAACTTTTTTGTCAACAAGACAATATTGTCAATGTCAAAATTTATATAGGCTGCTCTGAGCTTCCTTTAGCCTTTAATGCAACATCTTTGTTTTTATGTTGAGTGTTGAGATGAGGTTTGCAAGGATCCCATTAGATAATATAACTTCATCTTTGAGAGATTTCTAACTTCTTCAATGGCAACAACTTTGGCAGAAAATCTTGGTGGCAAGGATTTGAAGGTTTTGCACACCAATCTTTCTTTATAATATTTTTTGCCAAGTTGGAATGCTTGATTTGCAATATATCTTAGTTTGCTGCTAAAGATGGGAATTTTCTCATCTACTGTCATTCTCAATTCCTTAAATTGTGAAGTCACAATCTGTAACTTTGACATTCTGAAATGGCTTGTTCCATTATAGACAGTTTGCAGCACCTCTCATGCCTCTTTTGTAAATTGACAAGTTGAGATTAATTGAATTGTTTTGCATCAACAGCTATGAAGATGGCATTGAGAGCCCTATCATTTGTTGCATTCAACTTATGTTCAACATCAGTCCAGTCCTCCATGGGTTTTTCAACAGCAATCCCTTCATGATTCATGATGGGTGGTGGATTTTATTCTTTTTGAACTACAATCCAAGCATTCTCATCCACAGTATGAATAAAGATTCTCATTTGTGTTTTTCAGTATGCATAATTTGATCCATCCAATAATGGTGGCCTTTTTATAGATCTTGCTTTTTTTGCCATAATTTGCACAACCTACCTTCCCACGATCTCACCTGCTAATTGAATAGCAAACCAGCAACAATTGGTGACCTGCTTTGATACCACTTGTATGGTTATATTTATGCAACTTTTTCACGTTTTGTCAAACTTCGTGTGTTAAAGTTGATTTTGTATAGTTCAATACAACACACATAGACAGAAACATAAAGTTTGACACAGTAAAATTGATAACACAGTTTGGCTCAACAGCCTACGTCTGTGGAGCCACGCCCAAAAAAACAATCTATTAAACTTTATGTTTCAAAAGTACAGGAACACGATCTCAATCTACTCTAGTGATTCCTCTAGTGGATTTGGTAAAAACACTTTTTGCCCAAGATGCATCAACAGCCAGAAATCCAACAACCACAGTGTTGCCTTCACGATTAGAAACACACTAACCACAACTCCTGTCTCCATGATTGTTGAACTGTCATCCAGCCACAACTTGCTTCTGTTGAACTCTCCTCAACAGGATGTGTCGAACTCCTTTCGATACGATGCAACAAGATCCCATTTGCACTTACTGCTCTCAACTGATCTCGATTAGTCGCATCACCCTTCTTTGCTTTTAGGTGGTTTGATCAGAACCTTATCAAGTGCTTTCTAGCATCTATTGAACTTCAATTTTCAACACAGAAATAACACAATTTGCATGAAAAGCATAACAAGAGGATAAATTGTGCTGCTGAACTCAAAAAAAATGTAGCTTCTATAACATGAGTTTAAAGATATAACTCTCTTAAGAATATTTCATGAAAAATAAATAAACCTCTTGTTAGTATAATGACATGAGAATTACCGAGAGAGCTTCTTGAGATTATCTTCAAGAATTATTCTGTGAGTTGCAAGAGAGAAGTAATCCTGAGAGTTATGATCTTGAGAGATGATTTGACTTTTTCATGAAGCTCATATATATAATATGCAAGAGTCTTGAGCTTACTTCTTCTCCAAGATTGTCATCCCTAAAATATAGCTAGAAATCCCATGAATATAGGAAGACAATTTTTGATATTTGGTGTTGATGGATTTTCATGGGATTCTCCAAATCCTAGAAGTTTTAGAATTTCCCAAATATCTTCTTCTTTGCCATAATGAAGTTTTGCTCAAATAATGACAACTTCCAAAGTAGACTCTTTTATGCCATAAAATTCTTCTTTGGCAAATAATATCTCATCAAATCCTAATGCCAAGAGACTTTCCAAATATTTTGAATTTCCTCCTTTGACAACATGTTGTAACATACCCCATAGGCTGCCTCAAGTGCTCTCCAAACTTCAGAAGAGGAAGAAAGACCAATAAGATGTGGAAAAATTTCCTCGGTAATAGAGGATAACAACCAAGGAAAAAAAAATTGATCATTTGCAAACCAAGTTGTATAGGCTGGATTGGGTATTGGTTTTAGGATGATGTGTCTCAGAATTCAACAATTCTTTTTATGGGGGAGGTTCCGAACCAGTAAGAATGCCATGAAGATTATAAAAATTCAACAAAGGTGTAAATTGAAGCTTCCATGAAACATAATTCTTGGAGCTGAGTTTTAGAGAAAATGTCTGATGAACATTAGTAGTTACTGCTGCCATCGGATTGGAAAAGAACGAAGGTAAAACTGGAGAAGCAATTGCTGCCGAAGGAGAAGTAGAGACGGAAGACATTTCTACTGCTCTGGTACCAACTCAGAAATATAATGATATAACAAACTAATAAGTAACTAGATAATATATAAACAATACAAGATATGAGATCATAACTAAGATTATAACTAAATATCTCTAGCATTCGGTTCTAGATTCGCCAATAGGAGATGACATATCTGTAGGCTTCTTGGAGTTCAACTAAAGACAATCCTATCCACACCGGAGAAAGATATTTTGGACTTATGCAATGATTGTATCTGATTTTGTTTTTTTTGTTACGATACTAATGAAGGATTTTTTAGCATGCGTTGAACCAATTTTTAATTATCGAATCAGTATTTTATTGATTCAATAGCTAAGAGTTCATACATAATATGAATTCTCAATTGTCGAATCGATATTTTATTGATTCAATAGCTAAAAGTTTATACATAGTGCATAATTATTCACTCTGAATTATTATTTATTATGTATAAATTTTTAACTATTGAATTAACAATATGCTAATTCGACGATTGATGATTCATTTAGTATATATTAAAAAAATATTATCAATACAGTAATCCACCTATCCATGTATATTACTACATGCATCCAGATTTTGGTTTCGGAAAGGAAAGCACCGAAGGGAAAAGATTGGATACCAAAAATAGTGAAATTCATTACTACTAATCTGTACTCCATGCATTTATGCATTAGAGGAGGAAAGTATATATGTGACTCACATAGAAGGCCGAGAAGAGAAGAAGAAATGTGAATAGCTATATATGTTAGGTAGAGATAATAGATAGTGATTGAGAAGGAGACTGTTTTAGAGTTAGTTTAAGAAATAAATTTGTTCAATTGTGGCATTATAAAATTTTAGGGTTTTTATCTTCTCATTTTTAAATGAATAAATAAAAAAGATAAAATTTATCATTAGATCAAGGAAACACACAATCATAAAAGGAAAAAGAAAAAAGAAAAAGAACGGATAATATAAGAAACATGCATTAGAGAGCGAGAGAGAAGGAAAATAAGAAAACTTACAGACTGTTATGAAATTAATATTATGGATGTCCATTATCTAATATCAAAGAGGTAATCCAATATCAGAGTTATAAAGATACTCCAACTATTCAGAAGATAGATGTGAGAGTTCTATCATATCTTTTATTAGTGATAGGATTTGTCTTCTGATTACCCTCTACCTCTTCTTATTGAGATGTACCCCTGGACCCTATAAATAGGGCTTTAGACTGATTTATTGGTGACACTTATTGATTGATTGCTTTACTCTCAGAGAATCAATAAAGCTATTGTATTCTTTCTCTCTATTTTCTCTCTATAGTTTTTCCTATTTTCTACATTATAGTTTCTTTATTAAGTTTTCTATATTAGTATTACGATTTCGTTGTGCCGACGAAGACTGCGCGCCAACAAATTCATAACACGTTATCAGCACTAGTCTCTACTATCAAAGTTGAGAGCTTAATCAAGAGAAAAAAGAGGTATTTTTTCTACCTTTTGAATTCTCATGACAAATATTTTAAAACTCGTTTTTCTCTCTTGATATTTATAGAACGAATTATATGTCATATACACTAGATGCTCCAATTTATTGAGATGTAATGGGTCTGGCAGACACTATTGTTGAAAATAATGCATCATCATCTCAAAATAGTATAAAAGCCATGATTTTTCTCCGACATAATTTCTATGAAGATCTAAAGGCCGAGTATCTTACCATGAAAGATCCACTTATTTTGTGAAAGGATCTAAAAGAAATATTTGACCACCAGAAGATGGTCATTCTACCAAAAGAACGGTATGATTAGATACACTCACACTTTACTTTAAATCTGTAAGTGAATGCATTAGAACGTATGGTTATGGCCCTAGAAGAGGTCGTAATCATGCGCGAAGCCATGAACATAGACACGGATATGGTAAGAATAATCCATATAATTATTCTAATCAGAATATATATGCATCTAAATATATTGGGTCCTGAAGACACCATTTAAGAAATATAAAGCATCATGGCCGCTTGATTACTAGCAAATTGTCAATGAAACATACAATCACCAGAAGATGATTGTTATATAAATGCTAGTTATGATTTGTTATGAGTGTGCCTACAAGATTTTATGTCTATCAGTATAAAAGATTTTTCCTTTCTCATATCTCTAACATGCTCTTGTAGTAGCAATATCGAGAAGAAGTTTTTCAAAAATATTTTGAATTTATATTTTCTGAGACTGAATGAGTTGTTACTAAAATATGTTGATTCTCGACAAAATATTTTTATGACATTCCCTGAAGCGAATGACATTAGAAATTATAATATATTTATATATGAGATTTTGGTCGCAATTAGTAGAAATACACTTTGTTCTTATGCTATAAGAATGACTCATTAAATTCCCAGTGAATAGATACTCACCAGAAGTGAGAAAATAATGAGAAGGAAAAAGAGAAATTAAGAATTCTAACATGTTATTAATGTAATATGAAAATTTGTCACGTACCTGTAGTACGTCAAACATGTTATGAATCTTTATTAATTATTGATATTACTTTACTTTCCTGAATTATGCTACTGATAGTAATGATGCTTGTGTCGATAATATTCATATGGCACATGTGAATGTAGCCAATTCTTTTGAATATCCAAAAAGAGTTTTTAGCGTTTTGAATATCAATCAAAATTTTGAATTATCAAATTGCTACTTTTCTATTTTATCATCTTGTGATTATTTTTGAAAATTTTTCATACTATAGACTTATATTTTAGTATTTATATATTATTTTAGTTTGTTTTGGATCAAGAATGGTGAATATACAAATTTGTCTAAACAATATCTGTTATTTATTTGGACAAAATTTAAAATAAATGTTCAAAGTATAAATGGTAATACAAAGTTCCAGAAGAACTAGTTGATCAATAACTCTAGAAAAGTTAATTGATTAAAAGCTCCATAAGAGTTAATTGATTAAAAGCTCCAGAAGAGCTACATGATCTTCACCTAACGGTCAATTGTTGTAATGCATCATTCTCCATATAGTCTCGTAAAACTTTTGAACATTGATTATATTATCAGTATATCGAGACATTGGATGAATGAACTTTTGAGGCATATGCATTACATTATGACATAAAATATATGTCAATTATATATACTACTATTCATCTCTCCTTCTTTATATTGTATAAAATTATAAAATTGAGATGCAATATTGAGTAAACTTGAAGTTTGCTGATAAATAATTTATTAGTTGGCATTATCGGTTGGACCATCCCGAATCATTAAAATACGAAGAATGATTATGAATTTATTATGGAATCGGAAGTTTCCTAATATGACGAATTTATAAGTGTTGCTTGTTTTATTTAAAAGTTACTAGTATCACTTGGGGTTGAATGTGTTATTTTGGGATGAATTGGAGAAATTATTAGTTGATGCATCAACAATAGTCATATGTATATTCTTATTTTTGCAACCTGCAGTTTGCACAATTTATTGATAATGAGCTCATGTTTTAACATTCTCCCAAAGACATAATTTGTCCTAATAATACTGGTTATATTGAGATATTAAACATCCTGCAGAATGTTCATAACTATCAGCACTTATTTTGTATTTTGCCAACACATTTTAATTATCCTCATAGTAGTTGGTTTGTGGTCAAAAACCAAATATATCTCATCTTAAATTTAGAGATGCACTATGTTACTCCACCACAAAGGTAATGAGATAGGTTCTCAAAGAGATTATTAAATATGTTGGGAGCAAATTTCAAGGCAGAGATTCGTATTTTGAATATGTTGCCCCAACATAAAGAGGAGAAATCATGAGGCTGGATAAATATATAAGTATGTGTCTCATCTTAATCTTCTATTTTGATCCTCATAGAAGATACCTTGAACCAGAAGTTCAAATGATAATTTATATAGTCAGGTATATTAATTGGCCAACATCCAGCAAAGAATGCTTCTATTATATTTGATATCCCTGAAGGATAATCTACCACTATAAATAAAATTGAGACACAATTGAAACGTGGTAGATAAGTCAGTTCCAAGAATACAAACTCCTCATTGGAGCAAAGACTTAAGATGGTCATATATATTAAGTCGAGGAGATTTAAATTCCAGCAGAATTTTTTTCCCAAACATAATTGATATATTATTTCCAGAAGAAATTCAGGTACCTGAAAATTTTGACAAATGATGAGATCTCTATATGATTGAGAAATACTGGAACTGAATGAGTATATGACGTCAATGATATTAATGCGCATAATATATTGATTCAGAATGAGGATTTCTAAATCGATGTCTGTAGACTCGAAATGATAAAGTTCGCATGAGAAATATGAAATGTTTAAACTATTCACAAGTACATTTGAAGTGTACATGCATTCCCAGAAGGAATAATACACTTGAAGTGTAATCTCAAAGAGATAGCAATTAATATTTGCTTACAAAATGCGAATTACAAAAGTGAATATTTGCCATGAGTTATGGTGTATGATTTTTCGTAAGACCTGGCATTAAAAACGAAGAAACATATTTCTAATGGTGGATATAATAGTGCACGATAACACTTAATATGTGTTTATCTTTGTTATCATTAGATAATGATACATATATTTGAAGTCCCTGATAGACTCGATATGCTTGAAGCATATAATTGTTCCTGTAGAACATAATGAGATTATCTTAGTGAACTTTTATTAAAAGAATGATCAAGTATGTCCATATATGTAGAAATTATATACGTAGTTGTACTTGCTATATGTATTTCTTTATCAGAATATATCCTTATTGTACAATCTATTGATTGGCCTAGTGTTCCCCATATTAGGGGAGAAAATTATCAATTAAAAGAGGATATCATTTATGATTTTTATTATCTTGATCTATGCACAAGGATTAATGAGCTGGAAGTTCAAAATATTATTTATTTGCATAAAATTGCATATTGATTGTTTGTCTAACTCCTGTAGAGTTAGTCAATATAATATTCAACTTATAGATATTCTTATTTGCATAGATGTCCCAGCAGGACAAATATATGAATTCTATAGTCATATAATTTTGATACATGCCTGAAGCGTGATTGATCTCTTGATTTTGATTTTGAAAATAAAATCCTCAAAAGAGAAAATGATTTGATGATCAAGATATTTTTCTTGAAGAATTTAGAGGAGCAAGTATTATTATCAATGTTGAACATCCTGAAGATGTTTCACATGGACATAGCACATCAATGATCATTGGGTTATTATTGTAAGATCCATTATATCTATTAAAGGATAGTGAAGAACTATTTGGTCTTGAAGTAGCATAATTCTGCAATTGAGTGCATGAATACACTTGCTCGCGTGCAAGTAGATATATATTCTAGTTCTTCTCTACCCAATAAATTTCGAAATGGCATTAAGCTTGCATATTGATATCTCCTTGAGATAGTTTATCTCGAATATTGAGAAAATCTAACTCCTGTTGAGATGAATATGTAAGGTATAAGTTACCTATATGATCCACATAAACCATGCATTTATAGGCATGTGTTGATTATAACAGCCACATTTTCAACTCATGTTGAAGAAATAGAAATTCATGATGTTGGTTGAGAATATGTGTGATCATGATTAATGTATTCGAGATAAATGTATATCCTCTAAGAAGGAATTCCAACTATATTGTTGGATGATAATAGAGTTTGAAATATATCTAAGGAGATACGATAAAGTATATTTTTACTCACGAGCTCCAGAAGAGATGTGATATTGATGTGTAATGAATTTGATCATTTGACAAATCTATTCACTAAGACCTTACCAATTGCAACATTTGATTGGAAAGCATTGGTTAAGAAATCTCAAAAGATTATCTCATCAGGGGGAGTAAATATGACATAAAGAGTAGTGTACTCTTTTTCCTTCACTAGAGTTTTTTCCACTAGATTTTTTATCTAGTAAGGTTTTAACGAGGCATACTCTTATGCAATGGACATCCAAGGGGGAGTGTTATGAAATTAATATTATGGATGTCCATTATCTGATATCAAAGAGGTAATCCAATATCAGAGTTATAAAGATACTCCAACTATCCAGAAGATAGATGTGAGAGTTCTATCATATCTTTTATTAGTGATAGGATTTGTCTTCTGATTACCCTCTACCTCTTCTTATTGAGATGTACCCCTGGACCCTATAAATAGGGCTTTAGACTGATGTATTGGTGACACTTATTGATTGATTGCTTTACTCTCAGAGAATCAATAAAGCTCTTGTGTTCTTTCTCTCTATTTTCTCTCTATAGTTTTTCCTATTTTCTACATTATAGTTTCTTTATTAAGTTCTCTATATTAGTATTACGATTTCGTTGTGCCGACGAAGACTGCGCGCCAACAAATTCATAACACGGACAATATTTTCAGAAAATAAAAGCTTATGAGCGCACATATGGATAATTGATTAATATTATCCTGATATGACGCATTCAAAATTCTTTTTAAATAATCGTTTTTTGTTTTTTAAATTTAATATGTTAAATAAAATTATAAATTCCTAGTTACGGTTACTATCCCTCCTTGCCTATTGATATGTTGATTTTTATGTTATTTTGTCCTCTTTTTATCTATGGGAAAAGTTTTGAAGATCTGAAAAATCATATCCATTTGGTTTTTATGGTACGTTCCTTTTGCTAGAGGTGCTCTTCCCTCCTCTGAAAAGTTTGTGTGTTTTATTATTTCAAATATGCCATGATAGCATCATAGACTAGCTCAAACTGGCTGAAAGAAGTCCTCTTCGGCAGAAACGTTACCTGACCTTTTCAACAAAAGATATAAGAAATCATTACTAGAACAAAAATCAGACACGGTCCAGCCCAAAAGAAGACCTTAATATTAAGAAAATCTTCTTCAAGGACTGTTTATGGGATGCATATTGAGGTCACTTTATAAGACCATCTTCCCCATCGGCGGATGCATATAAGATTGCCGAAGAAACCCTTCAATATTATTCATAGCAAGGAGTTCTGAATGCAATGCCGAAAATTGAAAATGGATGAAAGGACGTAAAATTGAAAATGAATATGAACTTTTGCAGAAAGTTTATATAATTAATCCAATAAATTTTAGTACCATACTAATAAAGATGTAACAGAAGTACTAAGTCATGGATCAAAGATATAAGATAAGTATCGATTATTTCCCAAAAACAGGAAAAAGAAAAGGAAAGAAGCTACCAATAGTTTCAGCATAATTCTTAATATCCACAAAACAATATGGCCTCATCCGCCAATCCATAATACGAAGAATAATCACCGGCAAAAATGGCTTCATCTGCCACTATTTCCGAAGAATAGTCTCCATTATCAAGAGAATCATGCATCAAATTATTCTTCAGACAAAAATCATCCATTGTCGTTGAATAAGGTCCGGGGCTATTATATGCTGACACAAAGGCCTCTCCACCGCTGCTGCAACTTTCTTGTTCTTCGTATAGTCTTTGGTTGTCTTCAAGATCATGCTGCTGTAGATGCTGAATTTGATGCTCTTGCGGATTCTTTACCTGAGTTTTGTGATCGTAGAAGTTCAATTCAAGCATAGGAAACGCGGAATCCTTGTCCATATCAGTCCTTTCATCCTCTTCAGCTGCACCAAACTTTAAGTTGATCGGACCCTTGTACGAGCTTGCACTCTGGCAGCCAGTTAATTGCTGCACTAAGGCTCGAAAATCGGAAGCCTTGGCAATGAGGAATGTTGTGGGAGTATGCTTTGATGCCCTGGACCTTTTTCTAACCGGTTTATTTATGCCATCATTTCGATCAAATCCTCCATCATCGGCCATGAACACGCTTTTTGTGCTCGATAGGATCTCCGCGATATCTTCATTAGTTAGAATGGTGGTTTCAGAGAAGTCATCGATATGCATCTCCTGACTCATGCATTGCATTCCGCCGTTGGAACTCATCATTTTCCAGGCCTTTTTGGATGGTGATTTGGTGGTTATTTTACAGTATCATTGAAGGGATCTGAGTCACATGTCAAGAAATGCTGAAAGCAGGTTAAACTAGCGAGAAATTTATAGCTAATCATAGTCAGAGCAAGACATGTTGAATATTGACTAGAACAGTGATGAGGGATGCATGGCACATCTTCCCGGACAAGAAAGGAGACTTTCCAGGAAACAACAATGTGAATATAAATTCACGGAAGAAGGAAGAGAAATTGACTGGATTGATTTTTTTTTTCGTTGTATTGGAAATTATACAAGTGAATTGTTTGTGTGAAGAAAGTAAAAAAAAAAGTAAAATTTTTTTATTAGAAAACGATCCAAGTACATATTCTTATGAAGATTGGCCTTCGCAGTTACAAAATTGTTTGAGATATTAAACACAGAAGATATGTTTTAGCACAGAAGAGGTATTTAATTACCGAGATATATACTATTTTTATAGATATAATAATAACTAATTTGATCAAAGTAGCATATATTAATAAAGAAATAATTAAATTAATTGCGTCTAGCACACTTGATGATAATTTAATAGTTAAAAATAGTACTATGTTTTAACAAGAAAAATAGTAAATTGCAAACTTTATAACTTAAATCAGATTGAAATATTATAAGAATGTTTCTCTCCCTCAAATAGAAAAAAAAAAAAAATGTTTTTCAAACGTTGCAAAAATGACTGAGTTAAAGTTGAATCGGTCTTAAGTAATAAACCATTACAAACTAGACAGGTATGGACAAACTACTGATCCATTCATTTTAAAATATAAGTTCTTTTAATTTTTTAAAATTTTTTATGAATTTTTATAATTTTTTAAAAAATTATTGTTACTATAAATATATTTTTTATTTTTTTATATTGATAAAATTAATTAATAATATAATAAAAATATATTTTATTTTCTTCTTCATTAATATATTGTAATAGTGGAATTAGTAAACATCATATCACAAATGCATTTTCTTCTTTTTTGTGTGTAGAATAATGACTCTGCTCAATAATTAATGCGTTAACAATGTTGTAAGAAGTTGTGTAATATTCTTGGGAGTGTTTGATGATTGCCTGGTATTGCCATTGTTTATTGCGAGTCAGCGGTTTGAAATGCTTATTCAAATGGCAAAGTACTGATTTGATGAGCTTCAGCTGCAGTGCTGCATAGTCCTGCTTACGTCACACCCACGGTCGCTGACATCTCCCAGAAATGGCCAAATGTATATTTTTAAGGTAAAAAAGAGAGCTTTTATTCAATATTAGTCTCGACTCTATGTTTACACCATTCTAAAATTTTTTCGAATTCCAAAGTTCTCTTAACCAAAAGATGGGCAAAATTATTCCCAACTCTATTAACATGTGAAAAAAATAATAGAATGACTAATCAACCGAATATAAAAAACTAGAAACAAAACTACCCAATTCAAAAAAAAAAAATTACAATCATAAGAGAAAAAATTATTAAGGTGAAATTGGATTGATTATTTTTAGTTAAATTATATTAAAAATTATAAAAATAAATTATTTGTAAAGGAGAAATAACGTGCATAATGAAAAAATTAAAAAACAAAAAAAAAAGAGAGAAAGTTTAAATTGAAAACCAAGTGGAGGGAATCATTCTTTAATGATCTATCTACGCGTATATTGATGGTTTTGCAGATCAGTTTTTTTTTTTTTCCCTCTCTCTTTGAGATTTCCTTCTTAACTTCTAAGTCAACAATTGATTTTTGAACATATTAAAGTAACTAAAAGTCAACTTTTGGGGAACCTAACAATTTACACAACCATTGCCGCAAATGTATTTATATTGGATTTAGATCTGATATTTTATATCTTAAATTTATAAAAAAATAAATTATTTTTTTATAAGAAAAGAAGTGGGCATATTGCATTCTGAATGAAATGCAATCCAAATATCGTGTTATCAATTCTTTCCCACTTTCTAAAGGTTTTTGGCTGATTAATGAAGATGGTTTATGCGCAATTTACAGCAAACTAAAACAGTTGACCATTCAAGCAAGCATTTCCAGAGATGTATATATTCATATCCATTTTCTTTTGTTTATTCTTATCATGTAGATTCGATAACCTGGGACGGATTGGAAAGAAGAGACACGAGGATACTTCCCTCAGCTAATGCAGAATTATTAATCTTGCCAAACATTTCGAAACGTTCAGGAATCATATTGGAAGAAAGAACAATTATTTGACAAAGTAAAAGTAGAAGAAAAGGTCAAGCACCTAATATAATCTTACTTTTGAGTTTATATATAGCAGTAGTCCCACCTTTAAAACTTCATATTACTAGGAAGAGACATGCTATATTAAGCAAGTTCTCTTGTGAATTGTTTAGTTATAAACTAACAGTACAATAGTATGGACATGTTCTCAATTGTTTAAAATAAGTTATTTATAAATTTTTTAAAATTAAAAGCTATTTTTGAATTATTTTTAATTACTTATTCACTTCTGATTTTAACTTAAATAAGATGAAAAAATTAATTTTGAGAAGCTGCGTTGGAATGCTTTTTAAAATAATTTTATTATTAAAATTATTAAAAATAAAAATTTCATTTTAATTTTAAGTATATTTTTTAAAAAATATTTATTTTCAACTATTTAAAAAAAAAATTCATCAATCGAGAACATGACCTATATCTTAGTCATAATTTAAAACGATTACCTCTCAACCATGCAAAATTATTAGAATTTTTTCTTTCTATAAATTTATCGAAGCTCGTTTAGCGTGAATATTGCATGTGAACAGTGTGAAACATGCAGTTGAATGTAAGCCTATAATTTGTCTTTACATCATCTTTACTTACCCTAGGAGTTTTTCTATTCATTATCTTAATTATTGCACTTTTCCTGGTAGGTAAACTGCAAAACTTCATCATCATCACGCCTGTAGAAGATGAATAGTTTTATGTCTATTCCCTCATCCCCTGCTACCTAGTTTGTATTACCAACATCAAAAAACTCGAAAAATTGTAATAATGTGGTAATTCAGTCATATTAGAAACATATATTCAGTTAAAATACAAAACGTAGTAGATTTGAGGGAAAATATATGTATAAGCCTAGGAGACCATCGTGATAGTATATTTGTATATACTATTGAGTTAATTGTTGAACAGTAGATTATTTAGATACATAGTAGTTTAGGAGATGTCTTCTTATATATTTGATCGAGTTCATATGCAAAGAAAACAAAATGCATGTATATCTTGTCACATTTAATTACTTGGAACCTTCATTATTACTTTCGAAAAAGAACCGGAAAGGATAATTATTTTGTAGCATTTAGTCCTTAATTATGTTTTGATTTTAATTTACGCGCATACTTTGTTATGTAAGTTTCAAAGTATTTTTTTCAATAAGGTAAAACTTCAAAATGAATTATATTCTATCAATAAAATCTGGGACTAGGATCACTTGTTTCTTTCCCATTACATTCTTTAGGCCTAGTTTGGTTGGGAGGAAAAGAAAGAGGAAAATGAGAGGGGAAGTAAAAAAAAGAAGTAAATGGGTGTTTTTACTTCGTTTGATAGGAGATAGAGAAATGAGGAGAGTAAATGTAAAAGAGGAAAGCTCCCCACCACATTAGCAAAACCAATTATCAACCCAAAAGTGGATGGATTGAGAGGTATTTGATCTTAGAAAGATCATTATACCCTCAACTTCCACTTTTATTATAATTGAAGAATTCAAGGAAAGTGTAAATTTATAAACACAACAAAATATCATCCTCTTCCCTTTTACTTTTAATTACAACTAAACAATGAAAAATATTTTTAATTTACTTCCTTTTCTTCATACATATTAAACAAAATTAAAATAAATACAAATACATTCTCTAGAGAAAGCAAAGTGTACCTTTTTCCCTCCCCCTCCCCCTCCTCCTTGCGAGCCAAACTAGGAGCTTAAGTTGCCACACTGTTAAGGAATTGTGTTTTTGGTATTTTGAACAAGTAAATTCAAGATTTTGTAAATAAATTAGTAAAAAATGTTTTCTTAATAGGAGAGAACTGTCACACTCCATAATTTAATTCAAAAAATTAATTTTTAATTAATTTAATTTTGCTGATGTTATATAGCTAAATCAAGTGAATAAACCACATTTCCTTAAACCTATCTTCCTAATTTTGAAGTTGTTTGGTGAAATCTTGACCGTCAATGTCCCCAAAACTGGACACGTGTCCCATGTTACGTATGAACTACAGCAGCAAACAACCTATTTTGCTGCTTTGAATATATTTTCTGCTTAAGAGTTGATTGCGGAATGACCAAGAATAGAATATATAGTATCTCCAATCATATATGCTTGGAAATTCTAAATAATGAGTATTTTTCTACTCTTCCGTTGATTTTCTCCTTCAAGCATACCCAATGTCCTTCATTGACGTACGGAAATACGTGTTCTTGCAATGACCGGGTCATAAAACTTGTTTTCTAAGGCATCTCGTTGTTTCATTTAAATTAATAGGTTCGTTAGAAACATTTCTTCTATTACTTATTAGTCTCGAATTGACATTTATTGGGTTGTTTCTTGGTTCAGAAGAAAATAAAAAAATTATTATTCATTTTCGTTTTAAAATATAAAAATTTTAAATATTTTTTATATAAATTAAGAAAGAAGAAAATAAAAAGCATTTTTAAATTATATCTTTAATTAATTTAATTATTCTCTATTGAGAGAGAACGTGAGATATATATTTAAGAGTAAAATTTTTTTAAAAAAACTTAAAAATTATAAAAAATTTAAATATTTTGAGAAAGAAAAATTGTCATTAAAAGCCCTATATTTTGAATTAGAGGGGATGCGTCGTAGTATATATGATAAGATAGTAAAAAACAAACGAAAAATGGCAATCCAAGCATTAAAAATGGCACAGGATCATAGGTTTACCAAAGTCATTGTGGAAGGGATGCATCAAAAGTGATTCAGGCACTTGCAGAGAGAATGATGCTATTGAATGGAAAGGAAATTCTCTTATTCAAGAAGTCAGAACATTGATCTCTCAAAACTGCTCCTGGAGACTAAATCACGTTCCCCGCAATTGTAATATGCAGGCTCATAATCTTGCACAATTGACTTATCTTAATTCTATTCTTAGTGGCTATATTCCTCCTGTAAAACTCCCCCTTACTGCCTTATATGATCACGGAGGAACTGATGTAGTATCTAATTATATTTTGGATGATGACAATAATACAAATGGCTAAGTCGTAATTTACTAAAAAAAAAAAAACAAACGAAAACAAGAATCGGATTTAAGAGCCTTAGGGAGCAATGGACGAGTCGATGTATTTCTCGTCTTACAACATGGAATAAGAAAAATGACTGAAGAGACTGAACGGCGCCTAATCTGGTCTCCATTTCCTCTCTTCCTTGACTTTGGGATAAAAAGAATGGAAGAAAAGACTAGGTCTGTGTGAAAATTTTATCCTTTTGTATTTTGATTTCAACAAATGATAGATTTGGAAACCGCGGTTCTGCGAATGCATACATTATGGTCAGCAACAGAGTACGAACCAAGTTTACAGTTTCTGCTACTTTAATTCATTAAGTCATAATCCAGCGAAACAGCGTACTGTGAATCGTTCTAACAATATTACGCGAAGACTAATAGTATGTTTTTGACTTACATAATTATATATTAATGAAATTAATTTGGGAACGATCTAGTGAACTTGGCACTTAGTTTCCTCAATGGTCAGCTTTTTTTTTTTTTTTAATTCCTAAGCAATCCAATTTCTATGGCGGACTATCTGCCGATAAGATTGTGAATAATATTGTTTACAAACTGATTTTGTGGACTTAGTCAGTCAACCTATTAAAATCGGTGATGGCTAAATTCCTTTATTGATGAGTTGTAGTGGGATGTACTCTCTTTATTTCAAAATATATAGTATTTTGATTTATTTGTATATATTAAGAAAGATGATAATAAGGTATATTTTTTAATTATGTTCTTAAATAATTTTACTAATAAAATATAAAATAAATAAATTACATTTATAATGAGAATAATAATTCTTAAAACTCACAAAAGAGACCAAATATTATGAGATGAGAGAAAATAGTTAGAAGCCCTAATACTTTGAAATGGAGGGAGTATTTCTTGGAGGCCGGTAATCAGTGATCGATCATTCGATAATGGCGAATGAGGTTTTCCATAATCTCCAGGCCAAGATTCACAGCCAGGACCAATACTTTGGTCTTAAACTAGAGATGCGAAAAGCATTCGATTATAGAAAGGCATTATTTGGAGCAATCATGAATGCTACGGAACTTCCTAGCAAAATTATTTGCTTCATCTTGTCTTGTGCTTCTTCTGTTTTTGTTAGATATGAAGGGAGTTCATTTCAGGTAGATAGACGACGTCTTCTCTTTTCTCACTCCCTCGTTCGTAATAACTCATTTTATTTACTTACTTTAATTTTCCTTCAATAAAATGTTCGAAAAATTACATCTTTTTAGTCAGAAAAACCACGATCCTTTTAAAGTCAGAATCCACATATATACTAGTTAGTATATACTACATGACAATCCTTTTTCTCTTTAAGAAAACTTAAACTAGGGTTCATTTAAAATTTAAATCTTCTTCAAAAATTCAAATATTTAAAGAATGTTAACTCTCAAAATTGCCTTGTTAGAAAATGGCAACTTGAGTTGTTTTCTATAATGGATCTCTCACCGTAAGATATTTTATCTTTAGATCTTTATGGAGATGATGACGGAGAAAGATCATGGCTTTTGCACGATTTTAGATTGATGATGCATTATTTTCTATAATGGTGTCTGCTAGACACATTGCATCTAGATGAATTTGAGCATCTAGTGTTCATGATAAATAATTCTTTCAAGAAATATCAAGAGTAAAAAATTCAAGTTTTGTAATGTTTGCCATGGAAATTCAAATATAGAAAAATACCTCTTTTGTTTTTGTATTGAATAAACTTGAAAATTCTGATGGCAGAGACTCGTGATGATAATTGGTTGTAAAATTTGGTCGTAATAAACACAAAACTAATGATAAAATAACAATGAAGAAGACTTTAAACTATAGGAAAAGAAAAAAGAGACAACACAAAAAATGTAGAAACTATAATTTTATTGAGAACTTTTCACAATACATCCACAATCTTACAAGCTCCTATTTAAAGAATGTTACTCCTTTATGTATTTTTTTTATCTAGGTACAAGTACATTAGAATAATGATAATTTAGTCAATGTGAAAAGAATTCATTAAAATTTGTCTGCTTTTTCACCATTTTTCATCCACTTCTAAATAGAAAAGAGATCGATGTTTTAATCCTATACCAAATCCCTTCATTCCTCTATAATTACTTTCTTTCCCTTTATGAAAAAATCAATCCAAACACCAAAAGCATAATTCATCCGTCTCCTCTCATTTCCTCTCCTTCCATTTCCCTCACTCAAAGTAAAGTTATTCTAGTTTCCAAACAATTTAGGAAATAGAATTCGCAATTCAAACTCCCATTTCAACTTTCGAAATGCACCTCCAGATGCGCACTTAGCTGTAGTGTTACATGAAAAGTCTAAGGGTCTTTAGATATTTTACCCTTAATATGTCAATAAAAGAATATTTTTTGATAGAAAGTGTTAATATATTTTTGTTTGGTATTCGTTTTGGAGGGGCCATATATGGTGAACAAAGAATAGTATTATAAAATACAATTATAAAAATTACTCTTTAATTATTATTAAAAAATAATTATCAAAGATATATAATTCAACACGAATTATTAGGCTTGTCATATTAATCAAACTAGAGTTGCACAATTTTCATTTTGGGTCACACTCTTACTTTCACAAATAATTATTTTTATGAAATTTAAGATAAAAAATATCAAATCCAAACTGTATCTAATCATACCCTAAATTTATCCTTATGTTTTCTTTGATCAAAAGATCCACACTTGTAAGAAGAGAACAACATTATTTTTTTTTTGTTTTTTTATATAACGAAACACTCTTTAACTATTAAGAAATTGTGAGATAAACTAGGGGTGTGATTGATATGGTTTGATTTTAAAATTTTTGTCTCGTATTTCGTAAAAGTTAAATTGTTTGTGAGAGGAGATATGTATTTCACACTTGAAATTTAGGTTTTGAAACTAAACCCTTTCCAAGTTCACCCAAGATATGTTAGTTCAGCTGATGCTGGTTTAGATGCTTACCTATTCTATCTCGCTGCTTCTCCTACTGTGAAGGGGAAATAAATACCCTAAAGCAGCTTTGTGTACGGGAATACCCTAGAAAAAGGAACTTAATCTACTTAGGTCACAGAGATTGGCCATTATGTTGCCGCCTGGTCCGGTTCCAGTGCAGCACGTCCTTTTTGCAGTATGTGTTGTTCACGGTTTGAATTTCAATCGTTGGATAACAATCGGACGGTTATAAATGAGTCCAGTACATACTGCAAAAAGGATGTGCAGCACTGGAACTAAATTGTATGCTGCCATGACCATAGGCAGGGATTGGAAGACTTTGAACGAATCCGAAAGCAAATGATTCTATTAAGATATCTACTGTAAAACTTGTGTAAAGAACTTTAAATCAAGAGTTTTCATATAATGAAATTCCCCACATAAGAGATTAGCACTGTCAAACGGGCAGCAAATCACATGCTAGCTCATTTGACAGTATATATGTACTGGTTTAGATATAGTTGGTCCCTCAATCCTTATGGTATTATTATATAATTTTAAATATAATCTTTATATAAATTTATCTAAATAATGATTATCTATATATAAGATCATTTTCTATTTTAAAAACCTTGGTGATTAGCTAAAGATAATTTTATCCCAATCATACATTTATATAATCATATATGATAGAGAAAAAATAAATAAGAGAAAAAAACTTAGCAAAAAAAAAAAAAGAATTTGGCCCACGAGTCACATAGGATGAATAAGGATTAAGAATTTCACAACTCGTGAGAAAACAGGTTCAACCCTGCTCTACCCGTTTAAAGCCAGTTTGCATCGGGTTAGAACAGATCGACCAATTTGATAGTATTAGAAGAGATTACTATCAAACCCAAAAAAAAAAAAAAAAAAGTCTTGAAAATAATGAATCTTTTTTCTTTAATTTCTTTCAAATAGTAATATCTTTTTAATGGGCCATGAGTGATATTCTTTGGGCCAAAAATTGGGCTGGACCAATAAAAGTTTCTACCCAAACTTATTCGGTCTTACCATGTAGAATCCACTCCAAAACCTCGTAACACCAATATCTGATACATTCGGAAACGCAAGCAAAGCCCTAGTGCCGCCTCGTTCCTGTCTGAACCTTTCCCTCTCCATATCGGAGCACCTGAGCTCTCAGCGTTTGCCCAGGACCTTACGGTTTCAGTATTTTTGCTTGTCCTCAGACTCCTGTAGTTTATCAAATCAAGGTGTGTATTTCTTGTTTCTTGTTTGATTCTGAATTTATTGTTTCAGCTTTTTTTTGGTTGAATTTTTTGTTTATTGAGGTTGTGGAGTAGAAGGAATTTCTGCAGTGTTGGTGGTGGATTTTAGGTGTTGGAGAACTGTATTTTGTTTTAATTTCTGATTTTTTCCTTAAAAATTACTTCTTGCAGTTCGTCGGTGAGATGGCGTCGCGGTTTTGGACTCAGGTTTGTGGTTCTCTAAATCTTGTTTCTTTGAATCTTGCAGTGTAAAGTGAGGTTGATTTTGAATTAAGGGGTTTCGAATTCACTAAGCATGATGTATTTAGTTAGTCATATCGATGTTTTAATTTTTAGAGTTTCTGGGATTTATTTGTTGTTGCCCGATGTTGAGATAAGGAGTTGCCTTTTCTAACTATTGTTTCACCTGCAAGTCTTAATTTCCCCCCTATAATTATGCCTATATAAATGGAGCATTTAAGGGAAGAGAAAGACCTAGTTTTATTCCTTTGGGTTTAGTGTTATTGATGCATATGTACTGACTTCTTTTTTATGCTTTTCTTATTTGTAGGGTGACAGTGAAACCGAGGAGGAGGATTCTGAATATGAGCAGGAAGATGAGGTCCCAGTGGAGGAATCTGCGGTGGCGGCGAAGAACAAATATATTGCGACTAGTGATAGTGAGTCTGATGACTCGGATGGGCAGAAACGTATTGTTAAATCTGCCAAGGACAAGCGCTTTGAAGAGATGACAGCTACAATTGATCAGATGAAAAATGCAATGAAGATCAATGATTGGGTCAGCCTCCAGGAGAGCTTTGACAAGATTAATAAGCAGCTGGAGAAGGTGATGCGGGTTACTGAATCTGATAGAGTGCCCAATGTTTACATTAAAGCTCTTGTTATGTTAGAAGACTTTTTGAATCAGGCTTTGGCGAATAAGGAGGCGAAGAAGAAAATGAGTAGCAGTAATGCTAAGGCATTAAATTCAATGAAACAGAAGTTGAAGAAGAATAACAAACAGTATGAGGAATTGATCAACAAGTATAGGGAAAATCCTGAAGAGGAGGAAGAAGATTCTGATGAGCCAGAAGATGATGAAGAAGATGAGGATATAGATATTGAGGATGTGGACCCCTCAAAGCTCGAGTCAGAATCTGGGGAGGATGATGATGAAGAACACGGTGAGGATGAGACAACTGAGACTAGTAGTGGATGGGAAAAGATGATGAGCAAGAAAGACAAGCTTATGGATAAGCAGTTCAAGGACCCTAGTCAAATTACATGGGACACTGTGAACAAGAAGTTCAAAGAGATTGTTGCTGCAAGGGGCAGGAAAGGAACTGGAAGGATTGAGCTAGTTGAGCAGCTCACATTCTTGACCAGAGTTGCAAAGACCCCCGCACAGAAGCTTGAGATTCTTTTCAGCGTTATCTCTGTGCAGTTTGATGTTAATCCAAGTCTTAATACACATATGCCTATAAATGTATGGAAAAAATGTGTCCAGAATATGCTTATTGTACTTGATATTTTGACTCAGTATCCAAACATTGTGGTTGATGACATGGTGGAGCCTGATGAAAATGAAACACAAAAAGGAGCAGACCACAAAGGTACAATTCGTATTTGGGGAAACTTAGTGGCTTTCCTTGAAAGGATAGATGTTGAGTTCTTTAAGAGCCTACAAGTCATTGATCCACATACCCGAGAATATGTTGAGAGGCTGCGCGATGAGCCCATGTTAGCCGTTCTTTCTCAGAATGTTCAAGAATATCTGCATCGGCTTGGTGACAACAAGGCTGCTGCAAAGGTAGCTCTTAAACGGGTTGAACTAATATATTATAAACCACAGGAGGTCTATGATGCAATGAGAAAGTTGGCTGCACAAGATGAAGGTGCAGAGGGTGAGGTGGAGTCTGGAGAGGAACCAAGAGTTGTTGAGGAGAGGACCCCACCTTCATTTGTTCCTACTCCAGAGCTTGTTCCTCGAAAGCCCACCTTTGAGGAAAGTTGCAGGGCATTCATGGACATGCTTGTTTCCGTGATATACAAGTATGGGGATGAGCGAACCAAGGCCCGTGCTATGCTTTGTGACATATATCACCATGCAATATTGGACGAATTTTCAACTTCCCGTGACTTGTTGCTGATGAGTCACCTTCAGGATAGCATTCAGCATATGGACATCTCTACTCAGATCCTTTTTAATAGAGCAATGGCGCAGCTTGGGTTGTGTGCATTTCGGGTTGGACTCATTGCTGAAGGGCATAGTTGTCTTGCTGAGCTTTATTCTGCTGGAAGAGTGAAGGAATTGCTTGCACAAGGTGTCTCCCAAAGCCGTTACCATGAAAAGACACCAGAACAGGTATCTACCTTTAGCCTGACATATGCTTTTTTTCTGTATGTCTATCTATATTCATGGAAGTCTTGTGATAATATGTACATTTAACTTCAGTTTTCCAACCAATTCAGGCAAATCTGAAGTCTATAGGGTAACCTACGTGTGGCTTGTTTGTACCTTCATTTCTGTTTTCTCTGTGGTTGCTATCTTTGCGTTATATGATTTCAGGCTCATATCTTGTATCAATTTCCCCCCTCTTTGTTCACTATTTGAAGTACATCTTTGCTCAATGTGACTAAGCATGTGTATGGGGGAGGGCTGTCTATGTTTTTTTGGGTTGTGCTTGGATGTTACTGATCCTTTTTTGCTGCTAGAAATTTTAGTTCAAGGATTGGTTTTTAGGTTAGTTTCTTGTGATTCTCAGATTTTTATTTAGACGCTGGATTCTGATTGTAAATCGTCCCTTTCTGCCTAATCTTAATTGCAATCTTTGGTCCAGGTGTATTTGATTTGGTTTTTGTTTGAAGATTTTTATCTTGAGTTCTATGGAAATAATTGTTTTGGAGAGGAGAAATGGGGCCAAAATTGAGAAATTCTGAGAGGAGTGGACCAAAATTGACAAATTGTGGTTTTCGTGTTCAAATGTAATCCAAATACACCTACCATCTTCTCCTTCAAAGAAACCTCATATTTTGTTGTCCCTGTACCATTTGGCCTTTTCATTTTTGAAGCACCATTCTTGCAAGCATGGTGGCTTACATTATTTTATCAGTCATTTGTTATTTATGCCTTTCCTGTTCTTTAGACATCTTTCTATTTGAGCAGGATAGGAGATTATTATACACCACAATCTTCGCCAAAATTGAAAAAAAGGAAGCAAGCATGGTGGCTTACATTATTTTATCAGTCATTTGTTATTTATGCCTTTCCTGTTCTTTAGACATCTTTCTATGTGATATGTTATCTCTGGTGCTTCCTTTTTTTCAATTTTGGAGAAGATTGTGGTGTATAATAATCTCCTATCCTGCTCAAATATATTTGCAGTTTTATGATCTGGTCAAATGATGGATTGCTGAAAATGTTGATATGGAAATCTTAGATCTACTTTATCTGATTCTTTTATGATGGTTTATGATGCTATTTCTTTTTAGCTGCTATTAGTTTTCGGAGTTGTTTCTGTCATTCAGCTGTTTGGCAACTATGTCATATCTTTTTGGGTCTTCTTCATTGTGGTATCTCTTTCTTATTTTGGCATTTTTAAGTTTAACAAGGTTTTGGAGCAATGTTATATCCTTAAGGATGTTGCTTTAGCACTATCAAACTTATTGCATTGTATTGCAAAGTTTGATCTACTTTTACCTGAAATAGCCATTCCATCTTTTCTGGGTCTTTTATCTAGCTTTGCAATCTCAAACTCACTGCAGTGTATTGTGAATTTTGTTCTGTTTTACATGAGATATCCACGCTCTCTATTCTGTTCTTTTGGTATAGTTTAAGAGGACTGTACAGAAGAAAGAAACATGCTTCAGGGACAGTCTTTTAGAGCCTAAAACACACTATTTGTCCTGCAGTAGCTTTATTTACTTGCAATGCATTATGTTTCTTATTGCTACTTCCATGACAACCTATGTGAGATTTTGTTTGTTGGCCCCCCGAAGGGGGAGGGGGGCTGTTAGCATGTCATTTTGACCAATCAACTAGGTACGAATTGTAGAGAGCTAAGCATATCCAAGCAAACATAGATATTCCAGCGTGTTTATACCTACCCTGCTGTGAAAGTAATGTTTTACTCTGTGTCAGAGATTCTAAAATCAGATGCATTTTACATGTATTTTTGGCAGTATGTCTATAAATCGACTCCTTTATTTGAAAGGTTTGATTTTGTGGAAATTTTTCAGGAACGGATGGAAAGGAGACGCCAAATGCCGTATCATATGCACATAAATCTTGAGCTTCTTGAGGCTGTTCATCTGATCTGTGCAATGCTGCTGGAGGTTCCTAACATGGCAGCCAATAGCCATGATGCAAAACGCAAGGTTATAAGCAAGACCTTCAGACGGCTACTTGATGTTAGCGGGAGGCAAACCTTTACTGGGCCTCCTGAAAATGTCAGGGACCATGTAATGGCAGCAACAAGGGCCCTCAGGCTCGGAGATTTTCAGAAGGCCTTTGATGTTATTAGGTCTCTTGATGTTTGGAGGCTGCTCCGAGATAAGGATAAGGTTCTTGAGATGCTAAGGGCTAAAATCAAGGAAGAGGCTCTTCGGACCTATCTTTTCACGTATTCATCATCTTATGACTCTCTGAGCTTGGATCAGCTTGCCAAAATGTTTGAGCTCTCAGATACACAGACTCACAGCATTGTCAGTAAAATGATGATCACTGAGGAGCTTCATGCAAGCTGGGATCAGCCAACTGGATGCATGGTGTTCAATGACATTGAATACTCAAGATTGCAGGCGTTGGCATTCCAGTTCACAGAGAAGCTGACTGTACTTGCTGAAAGCAACGAGAGAGCAATAGAGTTGCAAATTGGTGGTGGAGGGATGGACGGCCTGCCTCTCAGGCGGAGGGATGGCCAGGATTATGCTGCTGCGTCTGCGGGTGGTGGGAAATGGCAAGACTTCTCGTTCTCACAAGGAAGACAAGGTAGCAGCAGTGGGCGAACGGGTTACAGTGCTGGTGGTAGAACATTTTCTGGAGGTCAAGCAAGCAGCTTTTCAAGGGACCGACCTGGTCAGTCACGTGGTTCCGGACCAGGGAGATCATATCAGAGTGGTTCAGCTGCTAGGGGCGGCCAGATGGATGCATCAACACGCATGGTCAATCTCAACAGGGGAATTAGAACATAGAAATCAATACAGAAGTAGCCCACCTCTGACTGCATAAGTTTCTCGCTTTTTCACTTAAAGAAGCTTATATATTCCATTCGATATTTGATTTTGTTCCAATATTCTGCTTGTAGGCAGGAATTTGTTCCGTCATTTTCTTTTTTTTTTCCCATATTTATCCAGTTATTTTCCATCCTATATCAGGGAGTTTTGTACGTTATGAAAGTTACTTTCTGGTATCTTAAATTGCTAGACTACTCTTTGCTTTTGCTGTTTCTTAAATTTCTTCCCCTCGCTTTCTTTTCTTTCCTTTTCTTCTTCGCAATCAATTTGTGTGTTAATTTGGTTTTACAACTTGTTGCTACCTGACGTTAGATAATTATTGTTCATTCGTGTTGCAGTATGTCTTTAAGGTCACTCTTTCAGGATGAGTAAACATCATCATCACTTGTGACGGTTTATTTTAATAATAATGGTACAGAAGAAATAATTGCGAATGTGATGGGGATAGAAATTCCGGACTCATAGCCACTGCAGCGACCATTAGCATTATATCTTCCTAGTTTTAGGAGTCTACCCTGCTTCGCCTGTTTCACTTATCCATGTTACCATAATTCAACAGTTATTGTCTGCCTGCGTACCCTACCATTGAGCTCCATCCAATATATGCGCAATAGGACCAATCAAAGGTAGAATGAAACACCAAAGCAGTCCTACAACGTTGCAAGTGACAAGGAGAGAGAACAGAGCCATCATGCGAGAGACAAATTACCAAAGGTAAGATTGTCAATTGGGTCGGTTTGGTTCGAATTTGGTTCTTTGGATCCGTTTAATTACGGTGATATTTTTAATTTGAATAATGTTTCGAGCTGATTTCGGTATAAAAAGTTTATTTTTATTTTAGCCTGTAAATAAATAAATATAAATATAAATATATATATATATATATATATATATATATATTTATATGGATATATATATATTATAATATTATTATTATATTATTAAAAAATATTATTATTATATAAAAAATTTTAAAAAATCAAGACCAAAAAGATCGAGTTTGGATTTATATTTTTCAACCGAATGTTAATCGGGTCAAACTCAAGATTAACAAAACCTGACTTAAAGTATGGCTCATTTCACCCTATTGAAACCCTAACCAGAAGAAGACAACGTAGACTCGTGGAGTTCGGTTAAGCACCGATTTTTTAACTTATTTTTATAGTTAAATACGTTCAAAAAATTGCTATACATATTCTTTCTCCTTTTTATATCTTTCCTTCTGAGAGATGAATTATACGATATAATTTGTCTGCATTCAACTCAGTCCTCGACGGGCACACATCAATGAAACGTCACATTTTTATGCTGACTCAACCCTTGAGAAAATTCGAGGAAGATGCTTGAAATTGACTAATAATAATATTTTATTCACCATTTTCTGTCTACTATTTTGGCGCTTCAAAGCGCCAAGTCAACCTCCTGACAGCAGAAGTGAACGTCATGAGAGCCTCCCAGATAACCCTCCGCTTGAAATGTCCATGTAACATGTTAGGAATTAAGGTTGTATTTGGACCGGCTTTTCCAACCCAAGACCAACGCACAGCAGGCAGAGGCACCAGAAGGACTCTCTGAATTTAGTACTTACTAGCCAAATTAACAAGAAGAAATAAACTTGGCTTTTGATACCCTGATGAACCCAGAAAATTCTTGTACGAGCAATGTTGATCTCAATCCGAAAGGTATCATAGCCAAACCTATTCGAAGAAGATCAAGAGCATCGAAAACAACTCCTATAACCCTCCTGAACGCCGACGTGGCAAATTTCCGAGCTTTGGTGCAGAAATTCACAGGCTGCGGCAGCCCTGCTGCTGCTTCATATAAAGGTCCGATCAACTCGAGGTTTGGAAAAGGCAATGAATTAGAAAATGATTTGACAACGGCTTCATCGATGAAACATGGAGAAGAGCAGAAGAAGGGACCATTATATGAAGAACAAGAGCAATAGAACGTGAATTCAGCGTGTTTGGAAACATGGAGGACGGCAAGAATTTTTCTCGTCTGAGTTTGCTGGAAACTATTCTGCAAATAGCTTCATGGATTCATGTTCCGCCGGTACGTATCACGCTTTCATTCATCCTGATATTCATTTCTTAAAAAAATGGAAAACAAGCTCCCATGCATCAAACGAGTAAGATTGGGATCAATTTTTGTTTGTGAACAACATGAACGTCTCAGAAGTTCATATGCATTCAAAATCTGTTGATGTAAATACTCTTATTTTGAAACTGAATTTATTTTTAATAAACATGAAGATTCTCAATGGCGACTCTTAAGTAAATTACCGACTATTATCCTTATTAATGTCAATAAAGCTCGTAACTTTTAAATTAAAGAGGTAAGCTATGAAATTTGAAATTTATGTATTTTATTTTAGAAAAAAGACATACAATTTTAAATATCTCAAAATAAAAATGTGAATGTTAAACTCTGGACCAAGAGAAGTCGCAGCAGCTAATTGTTTCCTCTGTTTCAGTAGCAAGGCAGTAGGCACCTTTCCTTTAATATTTTAAGAAAAAAGTTTATCCACCTTTATTGGCTTTTATATAGTAAATTTTTAAATGCTTCATTTGAAAAAAGTAATTAAATCTCACTTTTTCTTTTATAAAAAATTTATTTTTATAAAATTTAAAACAAATAACTCAATTCAAATAAAGTATAAGTATATTAATAATAGACGCTCATCTAAAGTGTCTTTTTTAATATTAAAACATGAGTAGGTATTAATTACATTCAGTCTCTCTATCTTTTTGCAGGTTTGAAGCTTGACATGTGATAAATTTAAGTATACAAAAACCCTTTTTTTTCTTTTTTAATTAGGGAACCAGGGGGGGGGGATTTGTTGCACACATGCCTATGTGAAACTATAGTTAAAAGGCTCGAGAGTAACTGCTTTATCAATGAGACGAATTCCTCTGACATCACAAAAATCAACTCTTTACAAACAGAAAGACATAAAGTGGGGTTTGAGTTTTTTTCAGTCTTTTCTCTTTTTTTTGGGGATAAATAGCTGTTTTTTCAGTCTTTTCTACTATCTAAAATGGAAGATTATGGGAGCTGAATGGGCCCTTTTGATCCTGGCCCAAGCACACAACGTTGGACAATCCAAGCCCAAGCGACCAGCTACAACGCCTTCTCCGTCTTCCAGCATTTTATTGTTCTTTTCCTTTAGATTCTGGCACTTCCTATCCTCTCTTTTTGCAGCTGCTTTTCCGTCATCTGAGGTCAAGATCTCTCGTTTTCATTAAAGGTCGTCATTGCTCTATTAGGTGTAAATTCTTTGTTTGTGATATCGATTTATTTAGGGTGTGATTGGATTGAATTTTTTTTTTTGATTGAGTTATATTATGAATCGTAAAAGTAAATTATTCGTAAGAAAAGAAGTATATTCAAAATAAAAAATTTTAAATAGAATTACTGTTCAAATATAGTCATAACTATTTCTTCTGTTTTAAAATATAAGGTGCTGCAGCATTTTTTATACAGTTTAAAATTTTTTGTTTATTTTATCCTTAACTAATTTAATATATTCCTTAACTAATATAATATAAGGTGTTGTGGCACTTTTGTATAAATTAAGAAAAAATAAAAGATATTTTTTATTTCATTCTTAATTAATTTAATATATTTTTTACTAACATGATAGAATTTATGACATATATTTATAGATAAAAGTGACTATAAAAAATAATCTTTAAAATTTGTTAAATGATAAACATTTTTAGAAGGAAGAAAGAGTAAAAAAGGCTTATAGTTTGAAACGGATGGAGTAGCATACAACTAATTACGACAATACATTTGTACATCAAATGTTGTTACTAGTAAAACATATTTCAATGTACCTTACCTCCTTGTTTGTACCAAACTGAAGCACAAATGTCCTCTGCAGTCCCAACCAATTTTGGGTTGCATTAGGAAATGCATTTTTCTTTTCCTTTTTTTTTTTTGGTTCAGATAAATGCTTTAATTGTTTTCTAATCTCAACCAACGTCTTAAACAGGTCTTTAAAGTAATAATCCCCCGGTCATGCCCAATTTAAAGAAACTATGGTGGGGTTGGATAGTGTTTTAGTTTGAGATTTTATATTTTAAATTTTATGAGAGAAAAAGTGAGACTCAAAATTAAAAAATTTCAATAAAAAGTTTGCATTTTGGGGGTGATAAATTCCGAGACACAATCTATACTCCTGATTTTCGTCAGTTTCCTATCTTTCCACATCCAATTACATGTTTCCATCACCTACCTTTGTTATCCTATATGCAGAAGTGAAGGTACGTATTATCGGGGTAGGGAAGAATCATGAACACAACCATCGTTAATAATATTTACTGCAATGAAAATTATGTGTAGAGAATTCACCGATTACACTTTGTCAATGAAGACAACTTCGAATTCATAAGACTTATTCTGCTAACTTAATGTAAAGCTCTTTTTTTTTTTTTTTCCTTGTTTTGAAGTGTGCTCCAACAATTAATGTAAGTGCACTCCTGTCGACATTCAAGCAACAAAAACCAACATTAGGAACACCAAAAGATCTAGATGGTGGACCCTTTTAGGTTTTTCACCTCCTTGTGGAAGGCAAAGTTGGGATGCTTTGCTCATTCCTGAAGAAGTTTTCAGGATCAACCTTGGTCTTAATCTCCACCAGCCTCTTAAAATTGCCCTTGAAGTACTTAATCCCATAAACGAGCCCTTCAAAGTAACTATTTCTGCCGTGATGATTTATTCCCAGGTCCAGATCTTTATAGTTAAAGAATGCTTCCCTTGGAGATTTTGAGACAAAAGGAGTCATATATGCATAGAGGGTTCTTGTCAAATTTATGTAGTGATTAGCAGCTTCAATTCCATTTTGATCCCAGTTTGTTGCATACTGAAGCTTGGCAATATTTCCTGCTCTATGCGGGAAAGGTTTCGCGGACGCCGGAATCTCTGCCATCCTTCCCCCGTAGGGGTTAAATGTCAAGGCTGGAGTTTCCAGTTCCACCATTTTCTTGAAAATAAACTCTATACCTTCCTTTGGCATTGGCTTCTTCAAATAGTCTGATTTCCTTTTCAGGTGAGTCAGCACTTGCGGTGTCCTGCTAAGAAGGACATCAACTGAAGTTCCAATTGGAAATCCGGTCCAGAAAAGGACTGATTCAATCCATCTCATCTCAGTGCAATCTTTTTGTTGTAATCCTAGTTCAGGAAACCTTTTGTTCATCAGAGCAAGAAGTCTTTCTGATTCTCCAAGGAACAGGGCCATAAATGAAGCTCTATTAGTCTTTCCCCCGGTTCGAGTATTATTGACAACGTCAAGAATCATTCTGATGAAGAGATCTTCATGCAACTTGTCTGCAATCTGCTGCCATTTGAGGACTAGGTTTGTTGCATTCTGGTCATAAGTCCTCTCCACTCGGAAAACTGTAACCTTAGGAGGAACTCGGACAAGCGTAATTTTGTAAGCAAGAACAACACCGAAGCTGGCACCCCCACCTCCAGTAATTGACCAGAAAAGATCCTCACCCATGGATGCTCGATTGAGAATGCGACCATGAACATCAACCATTTCTGCATCAACAATATTGTCAACAGAAAGTCCATATTTCCTCATCATGTTACCATATCCAGCTCCGCCGAAATGGCCTCCAACACCTACAGTTGGACAGACCCCAGCAGGAAAGCCGTGGACATTGCTTCTTTCAGCAATTCTATAGTAAAGCTCTCCCAGGGTTGCACCAGCTTGAACCCAAGCAGTTTCGTCATTGATGCTAACGTTGATTGCTCGAAGATTGAACATGTCGAGGACGAAAAATGGAACATCGGAGACGTATGAAGTGCCCTCGTAATCATGGCCACCACTTCTGATTTTCATCTGGAGACCATGCAGTTTAGCACAAACAATAGCTGCTTGTACATGAGAAACATGCAAAACGGTGAGAATTAGCTCTGGTTTGGGGGTAGTGGACTCATTGAACCTTAAGTTTCTTATGTAAGACTGCAAAACAGATGAGTATGAAGAGTTTCTAGGGGTGTAAATCACTGCAGAAATTGAATGACTTGGTTCAGCATGTTTGTTCAGGCATTCAAGAAATGTTTCATGACCAGTTGCAGTTACTGCTAATGAAACAAGAAGAAGGATTGAGAATTTTGAAGCAATTGCAACACTTGGATTTCCCATTTTTCTTGCAATTCTAAGATTGGTAATGATTCTTTTCTTGGACTTTATAGGCGTTTTAGTGCTTCATATATCTGCCACATTTTGGTAAGAGGATAATGCAAAATATCCCACCATTTGACTATGAACATTTCAAAGTAGAACTCCACAAGGCATTAATTGTCTAATCATAAACTAGACATCCTTCACCTTTTTGTTTCTAAGAAGTCTTATGACATTCTAGTTGATGATTTACTTTAGATATATTTGAAGAAATCAATTCCATGACTTTTCTTTACAATAGAACTGTGCATGGACGGCTCATTTTCATCAATTTTGAAACAAACACTTCTAAGTCTAAAAAAAACGATTTTAATTGTTTGAAAGTCAATTTAATTACGTACTGATTCAACCAATTTATAAATTGTAATTTTTAATTTTTAATTTATAAATTTTTAATCTTTAGTATGATGTAGAACCAACTTTACAGTAAAAATAGCATCAACACTTGAAGAACTATTTTATTTTGGTAAATAGTAAAAAAAAATTCAAATCCCCGTTATTTTCATCTTCAATTAACTTATTTAAAAGTATGTGTTGCAGCAAAAGCACATTTAAATTACAATAATTATATTAAAGAAAACTGTGAGATGTCAACTGTTTTGTTAATGCCAAAACTGAAGGACAGTAAAAATATACTTAAATATAGATATGATTTAGCTCTTCAACAGGAAAATGATATAACCAGGGAGATGTTCTTCTTGGCCGGCTTGGATATGCAAATTGAGTATGGGCCTTTGCAAACTAAGAATCACATAAGTATTGGAACGAGCACACAAGAACTGAAACTAACCAATAGGTCTGAGATCTTTGAAATCCAGTAGGTCGGTAATCTTTGAAATCCAACAGAATAAAAAAAAATTATTTGATTCCTTTCACACATCTATTTGATTTTATAAAGATAAATTTTCACAAAACAAATAAAAGATTTTATAAATATAAAATTCAAATATATTATACCATAGGTAAGAGAATTACCTTACCATATAGAAGAATAAATACTGTGCTTGAACAAAATTAAATTGTAAATTTGCTAATTAGAAAGTCTAACCTCTTAATAGTAGAATAAATCCTTTTTTTTCTTTTCTTTTCTTTTTTTAAAAAAGAAAGGTACATTGTATTACAAAATATTTGTCTTAAGAGGAGAGTCAAATTATATTAGGATTCATTGCTAACCAAACGTTAAAGTGATGGATTGAGATAGCACAACGCGCTAAACAATAATCCGAAACATTTCTTTGTCTATGAAAAAAATTGATAGAAACATTTAAGTTGACTTGTTTTAGGCCAATGTTTTAGTTTCTTGTACAATTCGGACATGTGGTGAAAATCGCAAGTGTGCATCATCGAAACAGCTAATAGGGCCAAATTTTCCTACGGGATCACAAACCTTAATTCTTTGTTCATTTGATGTATGTACTCAGCTAACGCATACTAGTACGATATAAAAAAAAGCCACACCTTTCGCTCCTACATATCCGGCTATCTCTGATTCTCTATCTTGGAACATTGTCACCTCTACTCCATATCTGTAATTCATAGCACTGTCAAATGGATAGCTCGGTTTAATAATATATTTAGATAATTTAAATTAATTTGGTCTAAATTTATTTAAATACGGACTTACTCAGCCCGTTCAGTTTGGCTTGCGCGCTAGCCCGTGGTTTTCTTTTTCTTTTTTTATACTAAAGTTAACTTTTAGATTTAGTATTTTAAAATTTTTACTTTAACTTAAATATTTAATATAATTCTAACTATATAAAAGTTTTAATATTAAGTTAAAGTTGAAATTTTTAATTTAAAATTGAAGAAATTAATGAAGTTTTGATAAAAATATTCTTAGATGTTAGAAATATGCATAAGATTAGGGTTGATCGGCTTAATTTTATGAATCAATCATTGTATTATTTTAAATATTTTTTATATAAATTTATCTAAATTAAAAATTATATATATATATATAATATTTTTAAAATATTAGTGATTGACTGAAGATCATTTTTACCTCAATTATAAATTTATATGATCTCATATATAATAAAAAAGATAAATAAAATATATTAAAAATAATATTTTTTAAAAAAATATCTTGGTCTATGAGCTAACTTGTTTAGTGAGCCAGCAAATAAACAGGCCGACCCGCTGGGGTCTATTTATACTTTTTAGCTTTTAATTAAATGCTAGTATTATATGAAAATATTAACACGAACAAGTAATTAATTATAAAAAGATGTGAATTTTTCATAACGTATACTCAAGAAAACATTGAGAAAGTTGTTGTTTGGTGAGCCTCTCTCGTGTAGCCTCGAAGAATATTCTCATTCTGCGGCATGGAACAATTTAATCATACACTCAAGTCGAAACTTGAAAGCTCCATATGTATTTTTATTTTTAAGAGAAGCAGAAGAATTCATATTATCGTCTTCGTCTTCCACTTTTATTTTTCAAAGTGAATCTTTGAGCAAAAGATATGGAAATTCAATTGCGTGAATACGTATGTTTGCTCCATATATTAACTTATGTAACATGGGACCTAATCGCAATTGTTTAGAGTTTTTGGTCAATTATCACATACTAATTTAAATGCCCGCGCGATGCGCGGGTGTTTTATTGGGTGAAAATATTGAAATAAATAATTTTTAATTTTATATTTAGTGTATTTTTTATAATTATATATTATTATATATTTTATTCAATCTAGTGTATAACATATTTAGAACGAAAACAAACAATACATATCATATATTTAATTGTCAAGTTATATATTTAATTTTAAAGTGGATAAAGAATACTGAATGAAATAAAGATGTATTAACAAGTTTTTATACATAAGTCAATATTTTACTATATATTTTAAAAACTTTTCATAATCTATAATATTAATATTAAATAATAATCATAATATACAAGTCATCATAATAAAATAATAAACAAATCACAAATATTCATAAATAATCTAGAATCATCAACAGAAAAAATGTGCACAATCTATCATATAATAAATTATAATAATAACCCTTCATGAATAATGTAGAAAAAATTAAAAAATTAACAAAAAAAGCTCATGGAGCTAAAGAGCATGATAATGATGTAGTTGGAATATAACGGATTCAAACAAAAAATTCATCAAAATTTTAAATAACAAACTATTTGTAACACAAATATTTAATAATTAATATTAAATTAAAATTTACGACAGTCAAATCACAACCCTTCATTCCACAATCTAAGGGTCCAATTTTATCAAAGAAAAATAAACATTACTTTTAATTCTATCATGGTCTTAAAGTAATTAATATTGAAACGATTTTATTTTTAAAAATTTATCAATTTTTAACAAATATTAGCAACACAAATATTTAATATTAAATTTAAATTTGATACAATAACATGCTATTTTTAAATATATATATATATATATATTAAAATTTTCATAAAATTTTATAAAATCATAACACGTATAATGCATATCAATTAATTTTATATATAAAATAATTGCATAATTACATATAAATTAAATTATTTGTAATACATAGAGTAAATTTTTGACAAGTGTATAAAAATATACATTGTATATTATGAAGTGAAACGCACGAAAAATTAAAATAATTATCAAATAAAAATTCATGTACTACGTTATATGCTTAACATAAGATAGACAACAGTTAAATGTTTCATTATAATAATATTTATTTCTAGGCATGTATTATAATTTTTATTTTTAATTTATTTGTACATATACATATTTTTCAAAATAAAATATTTATTTATTAATTATATTATGGTCTCAAAGCAATTATTATTGAAACAATATTATTTTAAAAAATTCAACAAAATTTTAATTAATACGTTATATACTTGACATATGTTAGACAATATTTAAATGTATCATTATAATAATATTTATTTCCAACATGTTTTATAATTTTTATTTTTAATTTATTTGTACATATACATATTTTCAAGATAAAATATTTATTTATTAATTATATTATGGTCTCAAAGCAATTATTATTGAAACAAAATTATTTTAAAACATTTATCGAAATTTTAAATTATTTTTTATTTATTTATAGATATACATATTTTTTAAAATAAAATATTAATTAATTAATTATATTATGGTCTCAAAGCAATTATTATTGAAAAAATATTATTTTAAAAAATTCATCAAAATTTTAATTAACAAACTATTTGTGACACAAATATTTAATAATTAATATTAAATTAAAATTTACGACAGTCAAATCACAACCCTTCATTCCACAATCTAAGGGTCCAATTTTATCAAAGAAAAATAAACATTACTTTTAATTCTATCATGGTCTTAAAGTAATTAATATTGAAACGATTTTATTTTTAAAAATTTATCAATTTTTAACAAATATTAGCAACACAAATATTTAATATTAAATTTAAATTTGATACAATAACATGCTATTTTTAAATATATATATATATATATATTAAAATTTTCATAAAATTTTATAAAATCATAACATGTATAATGCATATCAATTAATTTTATATATAAAATAATTGCATAATTACATATAAATTAAATTATTTGTAATACATAGAGTAAATTTTTGACAAGTGTATAAAAATATACATTGTATATTATGAAGTGAAACGCACGAAAAATTAAAATAATTATCAAATAAAAATTCATGTACTACGTTATATGCTTAACATAAGATAGACAACAGTTAAATGTTTCATTATAATAATATTTATTTCTAGACATGTATTATAATTTTTATTTTTAATTTATTTGTACATATATATATTTTTCAAAATAAAATATTTATTTATTAATTATATTATGGTCTCAAAGCAATTATTATTGAAATAATATTATTTTAAAAAATTCAACAAAATTTTAATTAATACGTTATATACTTGACATATGTTACAAAATATTTAAATGTATCATTATAATAATATTTATTTCCAAGCATGTTTTATAATTTTTATTTTTAATTTATTTGTACATATACATATTTTCAAGATAAAATATTTATTTATTAATTATATTATGGTCTCAAAGCAATTATTATTGAAACAATATTATTTTAAAACATTTATCGAAATTTTAAATTATTTTTTATTTATTTATAGATATACATATTTTTTAAAATAAAATATTAATTAATTAATTATATTATGGTCTCAAAGCAATTATTATTGAAAAAATATTATTTTAAAAAATTCATCAAAATTTTAATTAACAAACTATTTGTGACACAAATATTTAATAATTAATATTAAATTAAAATTTACGACAGTCAAATCACAACCCTTCATTCCACAATCTAAGGGTCCAATTTTATCAAAGAAAAATAAACATTACTTTTAATTCTATAATGGTCTTAAAGTAATTAATATTGAAACGATTTTATTTTTAAAAATTTATCAATTTTTAACAAATATTAGCAACACAAATATTTAATATTAAATTTAAATTTGATACAATAACATGCTATTTTTAAATATATATATATATATATATATATTAAAATTTTCATAAAATTTTATAAAATCATAACACGTATAATGCATATCAATTAATTTTATATATAAAATAATTGCATAATTACATATAAATTAAATTATTTGTAATACATAGAGTAAATTTTTGACAAGTGTATAAAAATATACATTGTATATTATGAAGTGAAACGCACGAAAAATTAAAATAATTATCAAATAAAAATTCATGTACTACGTTATATGCTTAACATAAGATAGATAACAGTTAAATGTTTCATTATAATAATATTTATTTCTAGGTATGTATTATAATTTTTATTTTTAATTTATTTGTACATATATATATTTTTCAAAATAAAATATTTATTTATTAATTATATTATGGTCTCAAAACAATTATTATTGAAACAATATTATTTTAAAACATTTATCGAAATTTTAAATTATTTTTTATTTATTTGTAGATATACATATTTTTTAAAATAAAATATTAATTAATTAATTATATTATGGTCTCAAAGCAATTATTATTGAAAAAATATTATTTTAAAAAATTCATCAAAATTTTAATTAACAAACTATTTGTGACACAAATATTTAATAATTAATATTAAATTAAAATTTACGACAGTCAAATCACAACCCTTCATTTCACAATCTAAGGGTCCAATTTTATCAAAGAAAAGATAAACATTACTTTTAATTTTATTATGGTCTTAAAGTAATTATTATTGAAACGATTTTATTTTTAAAAATTTATCAATTTTTAACAAATATTAGCAACACAAATATTTAATATTAAATTTAAATTTGATATAGCAACCTGTTATTTTTACAAAAAATACATAAATAAAAATTTTCATAAAATTTTATAAAATCATAACACGTATAGTGCATATCAATTAATTATATATATAAAACAATTGTATAATTATATATAAATTAAATTATTTGTAATACATCGAGTAAAATTTTGACATGTATATAAAAATATAAATTGTATACTGTGAAGTGAAACGCACGAAAAGTCAAAATAATTATCACATAAAAATTCATGTACTACGTTGTATACTTAACATAGGCTAGACAACAGTTAAATGTATTATTATAATAATATTTATTTCTAGGCTCGTATTATAATTTTGATTTTTAATTTATTTGTACATATACATATTTTTCAAAATAAAATATTTATTTATTAATTATATTATGGTCTCAAAGTAATTATTATTAAAATAAAATTATTTTAAAAAATTCATCAAAATTTTAATTAACAAACTCTTTGTAACACAAATATTTAATAATTAAAGCAAAAAAAAAAACAAAGCCAAATTGAAATTCTCCAATCAAATCTCAACCCTTCATCAACAATCCAATGGTCCAATTTTCACCCAAGAAAAAGACAAAGCAAAATCAATCCAAACCCAATCAAATCTCAACCCTTCATCAACAATCCAATGGCTCAATTTTCACCCAAGAAAAAGACAAAGCAAAATCAATTCAAATTCTCCACAAGCCATTTAATATATAGGTAGATGAACCCAAAAAGAAAAATGAAAAGAGAAAAGAGGGTTGACATCAATTATGGTCAACAATCAACAATTTACAAATTCGTCAATTATGGTCAACAATGTACAAATTCAGCAATTATTGGTATAGAAAAAATTAGACATGAGCTTGACAGCACGTTGGGCTTGAGTTTTGCTCAAATATCCACCTTTGTAAATCAACTTGTTTGTATTTCACTCTTGAGTAAGTGGTCGAAGATAGAAATTCAATTTCTCTATTAACTGTGGAATTTAGATCACAAATATTTTTTTACATGTATGTAATAATTGTAGAAGTTTTAACGGTCAAATCCTTCAAAAAATATTTTTAGATATATTTGGATTGCGTTTTATTCGAAACCTGATATAATTAGATTTCACTAACAAAAAATTATTTTTAAAAAATTTAAAATATAAAATCTCAAATCTAAATATAATCTAAATACACCCTATGTTGTAAGTTCTTTCTTTGTGTATACTTAGAGTTTGTTTGATATGAAGTGAATTAAATAGACTGAGCATCTTCTTAATTAGAGATGCTATGCTTGGTTAATTAGTTTATCATAGAAATAAGAAATAGTTATAGTAAATGAAACTTGAAATTAATCTCTTGGTCTTGCCTCTCTTTCTCCTCTGTGCTCCGCTGCGTCCGGCTGTCCATATGGTTTGTCTCTTTCCTTCCTCGTGTAATTATCTATCAAAAGAAAAAAAAACTTGAAATTAATATTAGCTGAATTTGCCTTGGGAAACCAAAATCTATTCGGGTCAATTGTTAAATTTAGAGTAGTATTTAAAGGGATACAATGTAAATTAAAACTTGGGCTGCATTTTCTTTTTAGAAAAAAAAAATGAACTTTCTTGCTTAATAAAAATTTGATTAATTTTCATTTTTCAACTTGCTTTCTCTCTTTAAACTTTCTTGAATTTTATCTTGCAAAATTCTTAAAAATCTATGAGAATTTATAAAAATTGAAATTATAACCAATAAATAAAGAGAAAAAAATCAAAACTAAAGGATGCCACCCCTTAAATGGGCGGCATATCCTTTAATGTTCCGTGTGCATTGGTTGGAACATGCATGAGTTCGTCTAATATGCCTTGGGTTCTTTGAAGAGGCCCACTTCCAATATGCCGGACTGCTTGAAAAGTCTCCCGTATTACACACGAAAATATTGAAATGTAAAGTATTCAAACTCTGACAATATAATTTAGTTTTAAAATTAAATTTAAAATTTTAATTATGTTACTCACATCTCATTTTATAAATAATTTAACTTTTACGAAGCATAAAATAAAAATCTCAAAATCAAACTCTATCCAATCACACCCTAAGAAAATGAAGAAAAAATGCTTACATTTATCTTATAATGATTTCACACGATGATAGAACATTCTTTTTAAAAAAAAAAGAAAATAAATTAAAAATTTTTTCTTTATATATTAAGAAATAAAATATGCTGTTCGAATTCAAAACTTTTCAAAGGATACTTTTACTACTAAAATATTATTTTGCAACAAATTAGAAAATAATTTTACATTAGTATCTTGCAATTGATAAGAAAATTTTATTCTATATATGAGACGAGTCCCTAAGCTAATTTTTGCAAGCATTTTCATGTATTTTTTTTCTCTTTTTTTTTAAGTTTGGGTAAGGAAGGGGAAAGGATTACAAAAAGCCCTACAGGCGCTTCTTATTAATTTCAAAAATTTGCATTGAAGTACAGCACTCAGAAAATTCAATAATTTTGTTTCTAATATATCTTTTGTTGCCCATAGGAATCCATCTTAAATATTATTTTTTTAACTTTTGGAATCATGTTTGATTTAGTTTTTAAAGTTTGGGCCTCATCATTGTTTGATCTTATAAGTTTTTTTTTAAAATTTTTATAATTTTTGAACATTTTACGTACTAGCAAAATAGTTCTACCATTACTCTCTCCAGCGAACTTTTGTTGAAAACTAGTGTGCAGTGAACATGTGACATTTCTATGAAGATATATTTGTCCAAATAATATAAAAAATTTTGAAAAATAACTATTTCTATAATGAAATGCTAGCTTCTAAGACAAAATAGGTTATTTAAAAAAAATTAATATTAGTCGGACAAATAATTCCTCACATAAATACTACGTGCTCAATAAATATTGTCTTTTAACAAAAATCTATCGAGGAAATAATAGTAATACTATTTTGACAATACATAAAACGTTTAGACCTTAAAAGTAAAAAAAAAAATTATAAGACTAAACGATGATAAAGTCTTAATTTTAATAACCAAATTAACCATTTCTCCTTAATTTTTTAAGTCCTTAATATATTTTTTGATTGTTCTTATAAGTCTATACTGATTGCTTTTAACTTTTAAAATCTCTAATGTATTTTTAGCTACCTATATAAGTTCCTATTGATTTTTAAAATTTTTAAAGTTCCCAATGAATTTTTGAGTTGAGCAATAAGTCCTTTCGTTCACTTTAGCGTTGGTTTCCAGCCAAATAACGCTTGGACCATACACATTTGATATTCTTTAGGTAAAATCGAAAGAGTTGATATTTTCTTTCAAAAAAAAGAAAAAGAAAAAGGGCAAAGCTCATATAACAATTAGACCATCAACACAACCTATTTTTATTACTATCACTTAATAAAATAAAAATCAGTGATAGCGATAAAAATGTGTCTAATCTAGTTCTAGTTTTGGTAGGCACTCGAAAATCACTATTGAGGCTTCAATTATAACATGAAATTTTTTTTCTTTTTTTTTTTGCATTTAGCTTTTGGAGGAAAATACATAGTTGTTCTAATTTTAACCCTAAAAAATATTACATATGTCAAGTTCATTTGTGATTTGGCTAGAAATTATCGTTAAAATGATCGAAAAGACTTATTTTTCAGTTCAAAGATACGTTGAGAAATTAAAATATTAAGACAATCAATAGAAACTTATTCAGTAGTAAAAAATACTTTGAAGATTTAAAAATTTTAAAAAATCAATAGAAACTTACATGGGTAAAAAAATACATTGAGGATTTTGAAAATTTTAAAACAATTACCAGATATTTGAAAAAATACATTGAAGTTGAAATTATTGAATTTTTCAGCCGTACTCCTATGAATTAAAATGATTTTCTTTTGAGAATCTTTGTTCTTGAAGGAAAAAAAATTTAATTTGTGTAAAAAAGAGATGTGGGACTAATTAATTTGATATCTGAGATTTACCACTGAGGATTGCGCCCTATATTTCTTGCAAGATTACCATGAATGACTAATTGTCCGGAAAGGCTGAATGCTTCAGTTGCGTCGGCAACATGGCTTGCATTTTCAGTCTTTCTACTCGGAGTCCGACTCAGCCGCTGTCCTTAAAACTATCATCTTTTGAAAGTTCGAAGCCGTGCGCCTCCTTTAAGACTGCTAATTCTTCTCTCTTCAAGTATCCTCTGGCAAGCAAGATACTGGTCAAAAGTAAGCTTAATCACGTTTCTTTCATTTTAGTATCGCATTTAGGTAATGGTGCATGTGGGTTTTCACTGAATTTGTGATTTTCATCAATATATCCCCACGATATGTAATTAATTCTCTTTAAGCTTGGATTATTATTTAGGTTTTCTGTATATGCATAAAATTCTTCATTTTAGCTATCAATTGATGTTTTATATTTCAAGTTGAGGCACTGCCGATTGAAATAATTTTTAAAAAAAAAATTTGGGGTGGAGGATGGGGAAGGAGGCGGACTGAAATGAAATCATTGTAACAAGAGATTGTAAACAAGTGAAAGAGGAGATCCGATAACTCGGAGAAGAAAGGATTCTGGTTTTGGGTTTTTTCTTGCTATTGTTTTAGAAATTTAGTCTTTCATGTGCCTCGAAGAACACATTTCAGGATTGATGGGTATTCTCCAGACTGCCGAATATTATTGACTATGGAACATTTGTCAAGCAATAGTTAAAATCTTGAATGAAACTCTAAACAATACTTAAAAGGCAAATTGAACTTCATTTGTGATATGGAGCTTATTATCCTATGTATGGTAAGCAGAGTTCATATAGCCAACATTCAGGATAATCCTCGATTATTATCCTTGAGTATTCTTCCCATCATTTTCCTTCACTGAAAATAATATATCTATTTTCCTAATTTTCTTCATATCTTAGAGTATCAAAATGTCAGAAAAAAATTGGTTGAAAATTTAGTTGGCTTCCTGATGTCTACTTCAATAGGTTCTTCAATGAAGAAGAAATTATTTTTCCTATTATCTTTCCATATGTCCAATCATTGTCAAGACCACTAAGTAAGGGGTACTGTTTGGAATTAACCTAAAGACTCTTGTTGCTATCCTATGGTATCATGACCTTTTATCAATGATTTTCAGTCAGGTCATATCTTTTGAAATAGTTTACTGAAGTTCATATGAGCACGATAATACAATGTTTTGAAAAGATGGGCATAAATTTTGGTCATGCAATCCGCTGGTTCAAGTTGCATGATCTTTTTCAGGCTTTTAAAGCTGCACAACACGCTTATGTTTTGTTATTCCGTTGAAATACTCCCTTTTACTTCTTATTTATCGGATGGTTGAACCATAAAAGATTTAGGAAAGAATGGTGGAAGAAAATAAGTCGGGTACAGAATTGTATTATCATTTCACGTTAGAAGGTATCTTCAAGTCTAGAATTTCCTGTTGTACTCAACTTACTAGTGTTTGTTAACGTATATAAAGCTAGCTGAAACTATATTTTCTATGCCTGAGATACCAGAAGCAGGATATAACTTTTGACTGGAGGAGGGTGGAAGTAATGAAAATTTTACTGCAATAGAATTTATATGAAGACTTTGTGCTACATCAGATGTGTTAATTTTTGGGAGGCTGAATGAATTCATTCTCCCTTTTCTCCCTGTTCTAGTAGCATGGCATTTTGTCGTCTTTTACTGCCTTTTCTCCATTAAATCCATTAAATTGTATTTCCTCTTACTGATGACACAATTGAAACTGTCCAAGAGTTGTCACCAGATAAAATTATGCCCATACTTGTTTAGTTAGGTGTTTCTGTTGATAAATAGTTCTTATACAGTCTTAATACCTCTATTGCTATTTTTATCCAGTACATAAAATATTTGAGTTGTCACATTCGCATACGAGGGTAATAAGTCTCTCTTACCGGTTGGGGCCCTGGGTTATTACATGAACCTGGGTCAAAATTATGGATCCCATCAAACAAATGACATCTTCCTAGTTTGGTCCTGGACCATCTGCCGATAAATCAGGAGAAACATGGTGCTTTCTTACTCTTCTTCTTCTTCTTCGTTTCACTCTCTCTCTCTCTCTCTCACAAGAATAAATGCAGCAATGTCTTACTTATGCTCTGGACTAAATGATGATTATTGTAAGATTAGCTCATCTGCTCCTATCTTCTCTTCTCTTCTTTTCTTTTTAGTGTCCCAATGTCCTACTAGGACCAACTCTTAAGCTTTTATAATATTTCTCTAACAGAGAAAATTGGCCTAGGTCCTTCCTAATTCCTCAGAACAAACTCACCCAAGAATGCCAATAGTCCATTGTCAAATTCTTAGGACCATTCTTCTTCCAAGGACCAAATATACGCAAGCAATATCAGGAGGACCCTGTTTTCTCTCGTCATTTTCCTGTATGCTTTTGTTAACTAGTACCATTCCTCAGAAGGAGTGGTCATACGAACATGGTAGATGTTGAGAAAGCCACAATAAAGTACTTGGAACTGCACAAAGTTGATCCAAACAGATTTCAGGATTCATACAAACTTCTCATGAAGGGATGAAGAGGAAATCTAAAACTGGCAATTCAAGTGACTTTTAACCTATTTTGGTGCCTTTTGGGCCAAAACAACCGGGTTACTTCTTAATACTAGCATTTTTCTTGGATTCATGCGTTGGGTACATGCAAGGTAGGGTTTCCTAATAACACGTGGTAATAAAAGAATTTTGATAAGAAATCTACCTCACGCCTGGCAGATTTTTGCATCAACATTAAAGCTCAATACTTTCACGAGCACCATATAGCTGAAAAACAATCCTAACGGGTTAAGTGTCATTCTGCTATTTTTTCTGCCAGTGTTATACATTATCTTTTACTTGCAGAAGTGAATGATTCTAGTTGCTTTCTGATGCTTGTTTCTCTCTTGCAAATTTCCTTCCTTTCATTAACTTCCCTGTTAAGCTTCATATACATTTTGAAAAATTTCATCTGAAAACTGTTCATTCTACTTCTGAGAAGATATTATTATGAACATAAGAACTCTTGTTCTTCTCTTTATAGTCGTGCATTAAGTTTAATATCCATTGCAGATTTACCTTACTGCATTGGTGAAAATGATTTGCAGAAGGAATTTTCGAGGTTTGGCCGAATAGCTGAAGGTATAATTTCCTTTACACATTAAGTGTGTTTTTTTTTTAAAAAAAAAAACTCTCTCTTTCCTTTCTTCTATCCTTTCTTCTACTGAACGCCTATATTTTGTTATTTTTCCTGTTCTCTGACCGGCAGTTAGGCTTGTAAAGGATGAAGCAACAAAGAAGTCGAAAGGATATGCATTTATTCAATACAACTCCAAAGAGGATGCATTGCTTGCTCTAGATAGCATGGACCAGAAGGTGTTTGCTTCTCTTTTTTGGCGTTTTTTTCCCTATGATTTCCTTTCCTATGATTGTCTAACATGGTAAACATTTTTCAATCATCAGTACTTTGATGGTAGGGTAATATATATTGAAATTGCAAAACCAAGGAAAACTGATTTTGGTCGATATCCCCGAACTTCTGGACCACCTGAAGAAAAGCAGTTTCTTTCTCAAGACGAGAACGGGAATGAGGAATGGTATGTTACTGAAACTGAAACCAATTAAGCACATTTGTTTGACTTGATGAGGTGAGTATTTGATTCTGCTGATTCTGATGCTACATGTTCCTTTGCTCTCATGCTGTCTGTACGTTGCACAATAAAAGGTAGAACTTCATTTATCCACCGCACAACCCACTTTATACTGAAATTTTTAACTCTCTAAGTAATCTAAATACGCTAAAGTAGTCAATAAAGTACATTCATGTGATTTCTACTTTTGCAATCTCTGTTTTATCATTATGAATAGCTATAGTGGAGCAATTTAATATGCCACATGAAGAATTATCCAGCTTCACTGAATTTGATTTTACAAATATGTGTGGAATAAGTTACATTTTCCATGTACACTGTGGTCATGCATTCGAGGTCCGCATCAGTTCCACAATACAATGAGCGTCATTCTTGAATAGTGCTTTTCTCTTTGTTCAAGCGCTATATTTAATATTCAGTGGTTTGTATGATTGCAGAAAATGCTTTGGCATTTGGAAATATCATTCTGCTAATCCGTTTCTGTACCTAAGCTACAAATTTGGGTATTTGATGAGGGAATCCTCATATGGGCCCACAGCAAGACCATAAGACTCATTACCTGCCTTGATGAGGCAGTTGAACTGAGATACCAAAAAGACAGCATCAGACATGGAAACCCTCCTGTAAGTCCCAGGAGTAGATCAAGAAGTAGAATTTCAGCTGGATATAAGGGGTAAGCCATGTTTGAACTGTTGACAAAATATTCATTTCATCACCGAACTTTCGTTTGAAGTTGAAGTTGTAGTTCATTTATTTAAATCGTAACCAGAATATCCATATCCATAAAAAATGCGTCACTGTTCCATTTAGCTCAAATGAGAATGCTCATTTTCTAACGGAGCGAGACTGTGGATTTTTTTTTTTAACAAATTTTCACTAATCATATCCATATATGAGATTATGATAGTATGATTCACTGTCCTTCCATTGTTTTTTTTTTTTTTTTTTGTTGAACGGGAAGTAACATGCCTGCATATTCCCTTGCTCAATTTGGATTGGCAGGAGATGTCACAATTCATTGGGCTACAATCCCTTAGTAGAGGTATTTGCTGTAGTTTCTGCAAATATTGCCTAATAAATTTTTGTTTTTTTTTCCTTCCAAAAAAAAAAATCTTCTTTCTGGTGGTTGTCTAACTGGTTAACTAATGCTAACTCGTAGGGCAAAGTCGAAAGAGTAGTAGCCTTGGTAGGATGAATTAAATTTTTTAAACTTTATCTAATTTAAACTGTTCTTAAAATGAGTTCACAGCAGAAGACTTGCATGTTTTCTTGTATGATTTGCAAGTTTTGCAGGGGAGTGCACTTCGTTAGACTTCATGTTCTTTTCTTGCATCAATCACAAATGGCTTCTCCAGCTTCAAATTGATGTCAGGTTAAATCGTCAAGTTAATTAGCAAGTAATCTATGTCTCAGGGGAAATTTTACAAAGCTTCATGACTCTCTGAATCTGATGCTTGAACTCTTGTTGCTGATGCTTATACCAACAAATCACAATCCAAGTTTTTGTTAATATAGTCCACTGAGAAGACATGGATCAGGCATGGGGCTGTCCTTGATTTCATATCAGTCAAACCCAATTTCACCTCCCCTTTTCAGCAGCACGAAGTTTGTGCTTCTTCCTGAGTCAGTTTCTTCTTAATTAATAATTCTGTCCAAATATGGCATAACGTAAACAGAAATATCCTGTTTATCAAACGCCTGCTTTTAGGAATCAATCAACGTTTGCTGTAAAGTTTAACCCCCTGCACCCCACTTTTTTTTTTTTTTTTGCTTTTCCAACAACTTTTATCCACATTCAAACAATAAGAAACAACGGTACAGGATTCCAATTACAATGTTTAAGACGATGCCTATTGGGCTTTCATTTCCTTGCAGAAGGGAATGTTGGGATGCTTTGTTCATTCCTGAAAAAATTTTCCGGATCAACCTTGGTCTTCACCTCTACCAACCTCTTAAAATTGTTCTTGAAGTACTTGATCCCGTAAACAAGCCCTTCAAAGTAACTATTTTGACCGTTATGGGTGATTCCCAAGTCCAGATCCCTATAGTTAAGAAATGCTTCCCTTGGAGATTTTGAGACAAAAGGAGTCATATATGAGTAGAGGCTTCTTGTCAAATTTATGCAATAATTAGCAGCTTCAACTCCACTTTCATCCCAATTTATTGCATATTGAATCTTGGCAATGTTTCCTGCTCTGTGTGGGAAAGGTTTGGCAGACGCCGGAATCTCTGCCATCCTTCCTCCATAGGGGTTAAATGTCATGACTGGAGTTTCCAATTCCAACATTTTCTTGAAAATAAACAATATACCTTCCTTTGGCATTGGCTTCTTCAAATAGTCTGATTTCCTTTTTTGGTAATTCAGCTCTGGAGGAATTCTGCTGAGAAGAGCTTCAACTGGTGTTCCTATTGGAAAACTGGTATAGTAAAGGACTGATTCAATCCAACTCTATCTCAATGCAATCTTCTTGCTGTAGTCCCAGTTCAAGAAAACTTTGATTCATTAGAGCAAGGAGTCTTGCAGTGTCTCCGAGGAACAAACTCCGGAATGTTGCTCTAATGGTTCTTTCGCCACTCTGAGTACTGTTAATGACTTCGAGAATCATTCTAATGAAGAGGTCTTCATGCAACTTATCTGCAATTTGTTGCCATTTGTGAACGATGTTCGTTGCATCCTGATCATAAGTCCTCTGCACTCGGAAGACTGTAACCTTAGGGGGAACTGGAACAAGCCTAATCTTGTGAATAACACCAAAGCTGGCTCCTCCACCTCCTGTAATTGCCCAGAACAAAGCTTCACCCATGGATGCCCGATTGAGTATGCGACCATGAACATCGATGATTTCTGCATCAACAATATTGTCAACAGAAAGGCCATATTTTCTCATCATGTTACCATAGCCACCGCCACTAAAATGACCACCAACGTCTACTCTTGGGCACACCCTTGCAGGAAAGCCATGGACACTGCTCTTTTCAGCAATCCTATGGTAGAGCTCTCCCAGGGTTGCACCAACCTGCACCTAAGCAGTTTATTCTGTGATTCTAACGACGATTGCTAGAAGATTGAACATGTCAAGGGCGAAAAATGAAACATGTATGAAATGCCCTCGAAGTACCACTTCTGATTTACCTCATTTCCACTTTAACAAGTCAAAAGTACATCACATCATGTTTGTTTTGAACTTTAGTTAGCAACCACAACCTGAGGTGGGATACTAAATCCAATTAGAAACACCATTAAGCAAAGAACTTAAATTGGATATATGTATTTGAAAATCAACATCTTGACAGATAACTGGAATCATTATTGAAAAGACAAACTGCTTCAAACTAAGACAGAAAGGTTGAAACTAATGTGAATTGTTCTTTTATTAAAAGAAGATAAAAACCACTGACAAACTAGAGAGTTAGATGAACACTTCAAACTCGATTATTTTTTAAAATCAAATCAAGAAAACTACAGAACTCTATTTGCTTGACGAAGACAAAATAGAGGGAATAGTTATTCTATGGAACTTCAACTATTGAGAAACCATCTCCATTTATGCCCCAACAAATTTTATTTTTATACCAAGAGTAGGACTGTTAATTGGGCCGCGCTGGTTCGAAACTGGCTCGTTCGGCCTGTTTAAATTTTTTCAACTCAAATAATGCTTCGGACTGAGATGAGTTTAGCCCAACTCGTAAATATATATATATATATATATATATATATATATATATATATATATATATATATATATATATATATATATATATATATATATATTATATAATAATAATATTATTATATTATTAAAAAATATTATTATTATATAACAAAATTTAAAAAATCGGGTTAGAGGCTGCTCACTTAACCCGATTGACACCCTAACCAAGAGGCATTGAATCACAAAAATAAACATGTATAGCTGCAGAGAGAAGTCCTAACTTACAGGCATCTACTCATTTTAAGCTTCATTAGCATTCATGTGATCAATTACATTCCTTATGCCCATACCTCTTCAAATAAGTAATCACCTCCTACATCAACCTCGAAAGTCGGCATTCAACCAAACAAGAAAAAGAAAAAAGATCTGCAAAATAATGAGGGAAGCCCGTTTGCACCTTCCACAGTGCAGCCAAAGCAACTATGCTTTCAAAAGTTAATTTGAAAGCAAATTCTTATGTTCAGTGGTATCAAGCTAGAAATCAAGGTAGAAGTTACATATGGTCCTACGGATATTAAGTAATCAAAGATGATGAAATAACCAAAAGAACACAAAAAAATCTAAAATACTTACGCCCAAAGCTGAAAATTTAGAATGTTGATGGACTTTATACAGGAATTTTATACATCAAATCAAAGTCATAAAGGAAGAAGCTTACAGCTTTTTCATCACGAGAATGTTTCATTTGCTTCGATATTTGGAAATCCCTCACATAAGCACCAAATCAAGGCTACATTTCCTTAAACTTGTCAACCTTTCTCCTTATTTTCTTACTAAAATGAATTGGCAGTGAGGGAATTGGATGGCGATAGAGGGATAATACTGCCACCTTGACATCAGGAAACATGAGTATCCGACCCATCTTCAACCTCGGATAGAATCTACAGCAAGGACAGAAGCAAATATTACGCCACAATGTTAACATTAGTGCAATCAATTGCACTGCAGAGACACAGTGCTTGTTGACTGAACATTTTCCAAGTATACCATAGAAAGCAGATCTGGAAATTTGTTCATATGAAGTCCATGTACCAGTCACAATCAATGTGAACAAACATGTTGGTAACTCTTAAGGTTTAGCCCCAAAATATATGACAGTGAAAAATGTCAAAAGGTAGGTCTAACAGAAACCGTGCTAGAAGAAGCAATTAGAATTAGATCGCTACATATGTACATAACTAAAAAATTCTTGCCTCCCATGCCATAGAAGTCATAGAACTAGGACTAGTGCAAGAGATTAAAATTGATAAAATGTACGGATATTGAAGATACAATTTGCTTAGTGTGAATATCCAGTAAACATGTTTAATGATTAATAAATTTCCAGTTGGAAGGGGAAAATGACCTCGCACAGACAATTTTCCAGATTTTAGTTTACTCATGCAATGATGAGCATAATATTTCAGAACTAGATGTTCATCTTAAGGGAAGTTGGAAGAGTTCTACCCATAAATGGATAAGAGGAACACACTCAGACACATGACCAGGATCTTTGTATAGAGTAAAAAAAAACACTTGAGCATTTAATGTCCAGCAAAAAAAGACATTCCATGCCATCCTTATCCACGTACTTGAGTGCAGAAAAAGCCTAACATTGACTTGACACTATTCAACTATTAAATTCGATTGGTAGAAACCAGTAAGGATGTTCTACAGGCACATGGCACCCAGATGAACTCAAAGAAAAGAAATTGTTACATCAAAAAACAAATACAGATATCCCAGAAAAGTATCCAGATGCCATCGTAAGCAAAAACTCTCTTAATTTATCTTCTTTTTATTTTTCTCTTTTTTCTTTTTTGTTTTTTCAGTCGGCCAAGACTCTCATCTGAGGAGAGCAGACAGACAGGAAAAAGTACATCAAATGCTTCACTAGTCAACAAAAAAGGGCCCATCATTACTTGCAAGAACCCGAGATCCAGATACACACTCGTATGTTCTCTTTACAATCTGATAGTATCATCACTAAGATGCAACTATAATAAATCTTGAAAACTTAATTTTTGCACATAGTCCATTGTGGAAACTCTCTCACACAGTTATCTTACCAAGGAGAATCACTTGCCAATAAAATAACGCCACACTGAAACACAAATAGGCCAGAGATAGAATGATTCTGTTCAACCTACCCAACACTGACTCTATTATTCACCACACTCTGCAAGTTCATGCTTTAAAGAATTTTTAACTTTTATGTCACATCAGTTCCTCAAAATATTCCCTCAAAAAAAGAAATAAAGTTCTACAAAATAAGTACTAAGTTCATGTTGCATAAGTTAAGACATTAAATCAACATTCGTTAAAATTTTGGCCAAAATATAGCAAAGTAAACTTCTTACCTTGTCATAATTGTTAAGATAGTGCTTTGAGAACTGCTTGTTTCCGTCTTGAAATCCATTGAGGAGCAGAAGCGAGCTCCAATCTTAACATGTGGATAGAATTAGAAAGCTAGTATAATGGAAGTTTCATATATTATAAAGCAAAGAGAAGCATAAAGGAAACAGGGAATGATTATCTACCTGATTTGCAAGACTAAAAAGCTCTTCAGAATCTCTATCTGAAAACCATCTGCTTTCACAGGCATTCTACCACACGAAGCACTAGATCTGTAAAGGATGTGAAAAAAAGTTGGAAGTTCAATTTTCATAATGTTAGGGTATTCAAAGTTCTCCTCATTGTATGTAAAAAATGTTTTTCAACTTAAACATAAAATCCAAAGACAAAATTAGATAATGAAAGAAAATCATAGAGAACTCTGTAGGAAAATATGTATATTATTTGTTTTATTTCTACATTATCCAACACATAATCACTTTCTTGTACAGGAAGAGAAAAGGGGGAAGGCAGAAGAGGTGGGGACGATACACCAAGTGATGAAGCAGAATATTCCCTCCAATTAAATACAAGAGCCAAAAGCAGCTTCTTATCCTGGGACAGTGTAAAAGCTTCAATATTGATGCTGCTATCCATAAGGTGACACAAGTGGGTTAAAATGTTAGCAACCAACAAAATAATTCCAAAATAAATAAGTGGATGGTGAGGTAACAAGTTGGCACGTAGAAGTCTCATGTTGCTTAGACCTCTGTGCTGAAATTCTTTATATAATGGTTTCAATCAAGACTAACCTGGACTCTTCTGGACAAATGCCTTAGGTGCTCTTTCAATGTTTCTTTTCAAAGCTTAAGCTGTTTGCAAACAATCAGCAACAGACCCTTTTGGTTGGTGGCATTAAATTATCACCTAACTTAAAGCTTAAGCTGTTAAGGACTGCACTTTTTGCATTTAACATGGCGGGCTACATTAACATGCTTCCTCATGTATGGGCCAAAAGTGCACACTCGATACTTTCTTTTAAATACATAGCTGAGGCAGCAGGACTTGTATACAAGGCCTCCCAGTCTAATATCATGTTAGATCACCAGACATCTAAAAGCTTAAACTGTTTATAAATTTAACAGGTATCATGTCAGAGACCCGAGCCTATAGTTTATGAAGTAACTTCTATCTGTTGATTGTTAAATGTTATCCTGTCCAATCATAGTTCCCTCAATGCCCCCCTCTATATCACCTTAGACACTCCTGTGTCCAGATTGTATGTCGGAACTTTATACTGGAACCTAAATCTCTTTCATTTGTTCATTCATGCACCACCACAAGTGCTCTTCCAATATGCTGAAGAAGAAGACGACCAGCGCACAGAGCAGTCTACTGATCTTTCAAGGGATTAGACTCTCTCCTCATATGTTAACATTTTTACCAATAGACCTAAATACAATAAGATCACTGAGGACAATTCCATTCAACTTGGCATTCAGTTCCTTCAAGGCAAATCATAAGAACCACCTTGTTTTTCATTATACACTCTTCCAATGACACTTTCTATAATGAGACGAACTGTTGAGGTCAAAGATTTACCTTGACTGAAATCATGAGAACCATGATAGCTGCTAGCAGTAGGGCGTCATTTTTGCTTTGACATACCTGTATACCAAGCTATGATCAAAAGATTAGTATCCTACAGTGGGCTTTCCCATTATTTTTTACTGGATTAATGTGTACAACAGTTACACTCCAAGAGGATGAAATTCAGTCGGGGCAACATATGTAAGAATAAGAACGTGAAGGAGAAGAAAGCACAGAAAGGACATACATTTACAATATATTAGCCCAATACAGTTCCTTTGTGCTGTAAGTATAACCTACCCCCTTTTTGCTAATTGTTAGATGAAAGTATCACAGAAAGTAGGATTGCTGCCGAAGCAAGCTATCCTTGCATGAACCAAGAATTAAAAACTTAGAGTGATTAACAGAATGTTGGTGGTTCATTAATCTTATTAATTAATTTTTATTGATTATAACTAAATATTTAATTAATCTTAAATTATTATAATTATATTGTAATTATGAATCATAGTGTAAATTTTAAAAACTTAAAAATAATAACTATAAATTAAGAAGCAAAAAAATTGATAAAATAATAGATTATTAAAAAATAAATTATTGTTATTGTTAAAAATATACTAAAAAAAAAGTGAGGGCCTGGGCGACGGCATGTGGGGGAGTCGGGAGTCCCCGTGCGTCCATGTTTGGCGCCCGCCGCACTAAATTTTTTAAAAATAAAAATTATTCAGTATTAATAAAATTGTTTTATGTTTAATAATTTTATTTTTTTTTTTATAATTAACTAAAAGGTGATTACAATAACAAAACATTCTCACTCTTCATAAACTCCATAGTATCTTTCTCCTACATTATTTTCTATAAATACTGGGGTAACATGATATCAAAGAACTTTTATTTAGCCCTATTGGCTTTTTTTTTTTCATTTTTCTTCACAAGTAAAATGATCATATTACTTGAAAACAGGAAAAAAGCTAAAACACTTAACGGTTGTATGTTTGTTTCAACTTTTATATATAAAAAAGTTAAATACAACGACAAAGAAAAAAAACATTTGCATAAACATCTTTAGTTTTAGTCCCTAATAAAGTGTAATCTTTAGTCTTAATGGAATCAGAGATTCAGAAAGAAAATAGAAGGTTAATATGGTCGACTGGACTGAGCTTAATCACGATTTACTCGTACTTATTGTCGAACAAATTGAAAAACTAGAAGATTTTGTTTCTTTCGGTTCTGTTTGCAGTTCGTAAGATTTTGTTTTTTTCGGTTCTGTTTGCAGTTCGTGGCGTGCTGCTAGCTCAAGGAAAAATTTCAAGGGATTGCGTATGTGACAGCATATCCCTTGGCTCATACTGGACATGAGAGATCGCTATCAGGAACATTACTTATAATTATACGATGTTCACGACGTGAGAACGATATAAGTATAATTTATAATACGAGAAAGTTAAGTAGATATATTAAGTAGTGCTATCAAACGGGTCAGCTCGCTCTAGTCCAGTCTTGAAAACGGATCGAAACAGACTGGCCCGTTTAGCTCGCAGGCTGAACACTCCCCATCCGCGGGCTAAACGAGCCAGTCTGCGAGCTATAAAAAACGATGTCGTTTTGTAAAAAATTAACAAAACGATATCGTTTTGAAAAAATATATATTTTTAAATATTTTTAAAAAATCAAAACGACGTCATTTTTAAAAAAATAAAAAAAGAAAAACGATCTGGCCTTCATGCTAAACGGAACGAGCCAAAAAAGTAAGCGTTTAAACGGACTTGAACATACTAAGCCCAACGCCGCTAATACAGGCTAATCCGCGGGCTTCAGCCCATTTTGACAATAATAATATTAAGCAAGAGATAGGAGACTAAAAGCTTGGAATGAATAGCAATGTTCTTCGGTCATAGTGCTACAACTGCACTGGATGCTTAAAAATTATCTACAATCGAAGCCAGCCATATTTACTACACTGAGGATGACTGGGTAGGTTATTATGAGATAGGAAGGGGTATAAATATGGGCATCAACAATTTGCAAAGTAAAAATATTTAGCAATTTTATGCTAATAGAAAATTTCTTAGCACGATCTGTACATTTAAATGGGATTACGCTAAAATTTTAGATAGATTCACATATTATTCAAATATAAACATGCATTTTTTTTTTGATAAATCAACAAGATGAGAAATAAAATTTGAACTTTTATGGTGAATTATTTGGATATTGATATGTTAATTATTACATAAATTTAGATGTTACTTATAAAGTATTGATACTTTTTTTTGGGAAATTACTCAATGCAGGAAGCTCAAAAGCTCTCTTGAATTGATTTCTTCGAGTCCTAGAACTTCTCATGCAATTATCTAATCAATCAGAAGGAAAAAAAAAAGACAAAAAAACATCTAATTCCAGACACACAGGCAAATCCAAAATCCTCGACCAAACATCCCAGTTGCTTCCAAGAAACAGAGGCTGAGCTTCTGCATAGGAAACAATATGCACTCCTAAACTACTCTTCAATAAAATAAGTCCAATCATCATTTGCATGCAGATGGGGAAGAGAGCTCCCGTTTTATGACATTGCGGAGCAGCAGCTTCTTTTCCCGATACTTCTCCACTGCCAACCATAGCCAGTTCTGAGCATCAACATCTAGGCAGAGAGCAGTGTAAACTTGACAGCAAAATGATCTACCAGAAAGCAGTTCAGATGAGAGCCCAAACAGAATTTCCCCATAGGAAGCAATCTTAAGCATCTTCCACAAAGAGCAGTAGACTGTTAGCCTTTTCCACCCTGAAAGAAGTACGAAACTAACTATCAAGAAAGGGTGAAAAAATCTGGAATCAGCAGGACCGCAGGACCACTACTCAGAGTATAGCCTAATATTAGATCTCTTTCCAAAGTGCAAAGTTACTACATCATTTCCAAGTTAATCATGGTAACAACAAAAACTTAGGGAAAATCTCAAAAAAAATTATCAGATGAATATCATAGAGTGGTCCTCAGTCCCTGGAGCAGTTTATTTGAGAAATCGGCAAAGGGGTCACAGGGAAGAGAATAATCAAGTGGCTGTTTTACCAAGTCAGCATGTCAAAGCTACTGCATTTTTGTCTTTCATATTCCACTTTTCTAACGTGTACTCAGGTTGATGAAAAAAATAATGTTTGCAGCCGTCAACATTAACTCATCAAATATCAAGGCTAACCTTGACCGAAGATGTGAACTGAAAGTTATTAAATCAAAATGTAGATCAGAATCAGCTTCAGATCTCCAACACCAAAGAGGCCTAACATATGGTATAAAGATCATTGAAGAGACTAAAACATACTTCAAGAGACAATGCCCAGGATTGTTTACTCTATATGCATCTCTTTAATAGATATGCAAGACAAAAGATAAATTTCAATATCAGCAAGAGAGACAGAGATTTACTTATTGGACTCTTAACTTTTTATGCAATCATCACACTAACTTCCGGGGCCCACTAATATCCAATTCAACTGAAGACATAAGAGTTGATCTTCTCAAAGTAAATCTTTACTGCCTTTTGAGGTGGTGTACCAGGTCCTGATACGTTTCCAAATCCAAATTTTCCTTTCTTCTCTGTAGCCTTCAGTATTTGTAAGGAACATGTCAATGTGTCATCCACACTCATCATCGCACCAGCACTATCAAACTCGCCACAATAATTTGATGCAGAGAATATGGTAACCAGTTGCCGTTTTGCAAAAAACTCATATCCTTCTTCAAAAACCTAGCAAGTGTGGAGCAATTATCAAATGGAAAAAGTAAATAAAATACAATTCTTGCAACTACTGGCAGAAATAAATCATTTTTGTTGGGAGACAGCAAATAGGGGTACACGGTGTGAGAAATGCCTTCTCTTTTCCAATTGGAAGAAATGGTGAATAACTTGGAAACTCTAATAGAAATCAAATCAAGCAGAGACATTAGTGCAATTTCAAATATTGCCATCTCCGCATCCAGCCCAGCCTGAAGACTTGTTTTCCCTGCCTCAAGCTCTTTTCTCTCAGACCAATTGACACCAGTACCACTCTGATTAGTTCCCAATAGCAGATGGGCAACAACTTCCCATCCAAAAGAAGAAGGAATAATTGTTAGCAACAAAATTATGGAGACAAGAATTCCATGTCATAAGATCATGAAAGTAGAGAGAACAAGTAGTCACTAAGTACAAGCATATATAGCATCATTCAGCATATAGTTTCTTCAAATTGACAACACAGGTGGTGTGACGATGATAAAACTTCCAGAACTGAAGTGTATTTTTTATACTTTAAGAACATACCAATATTGAACCATAAGTAGCTGGATTAGACTTCTTCACACAAAAAATAGAAATCCATGGACAGGACGTGCACTTGCATGTTTGCAAATGTATAATTGCAAATTGATTCATAGGCTTGCATTAACTTATACATTACATTTTAAAAGAATAAGAAAAATTAAGGAGTTTATGATCTTTTGTATGTAAAATTAATGTTTGAATGATCAAGAATCATTGGACATATTTCTCTCTCTTCTTTTCCTTATTGGAGGTTAGAATGGACAGAAATGCTCCAGGCCAATGTATAGAAATATCTAAGTGAAAAGGTTTAAAATATATCAGGTAGAGCGTAAGCTTTTCAATGCATTCTATGACCTCATATAGGGATACTCAACCTAATATTCTGAAACCAATACTACCTCTAGGTTTTTATGGAGGGGTTGGGGGAGGAAGTACAACCATTCGATATTCAAGTCATGAAGTCACGGATTCTCTTCCATTTTTGTTACCTGGTGAGCTCAGCAGATAAGATAAAGATCATGCTTCTGGAGGAACTCAGTAACTACATCAGCTCCAAAAGTATAGGAAACACCCCGATCATTCTCTCCCCATCCTTCCATATCTCTATCAGGAACAGCCCACAATAAATCGCAGAGAAGGCCCTGGTCTGGCACATCAACAGGACCAGTAATATTCCTTATCTGATCCAAGTTCTTCAGGTCAGGGGACAGTCCCCCATGCATGCAATGAATTTTGTCATCAATAAGAGCAGCAACAGGCAGGCAGTTAAAGCATTCTGTAATGTTTTCCAAACACGGACATTGAACCTTCTTTTACACTCATCAAAGAATCCATATATGCGATTTATTGAAGCGCATTCATGGTTGCCTCGAAGGAGAAAAAAGTTCTCCTTGTATTTTATCTTGTACGCCAGGAGAAGGCATATTGTCTCTATGCTCTGCTTACCACGATAAACATAGTCCCCTAAAAATAAATAATTGGCTTCCGATGGATAACCTCCATACTCGAACAGGCGCAGGAGATCAGAATACTGACCATGAATATCTCCTGCAAGAAACATGCGCTGAAAAATTAACTTACTTGCAGTATAACATAGACTAATATGAATAATTAGAGTCAACTGTAACATTCACATGAGAAACATGCCAAACAGTGAGAATAAGCTCTGTTTTGGGGTTATTGGTCTCATTGGACCTTAAGTTTCCCATGTAAGACAGCAAAACAGATGAATATGAAGAGTTCAAAAGGGTGTAAATCACTTCAGAAATTGGATGATTTGGTTCAGAACAGTTGCAGTTGCTAGTGATTATGTAATTTCTACTTCCAAACCTTTCTGGCTGAATGAAGACAAACTTTCCTTCCATTAAAAAAAAAATCCTTTAGAACTACAAAATCAAGTACTCTCCTGTTATTGCATGATAGATAAAACTAAACATGTTTATAATATACAATTTGTTTATTATATATAGTAAAAACATTAATTTTCTTTTTACAAGTTTTTCTCTCTTCTCAACAACAAAAAGTTTGTGCTTCTTCCTGACTTAGATTCTCCTTAATTAATAATTCTGTCCAAATATGGCATGAGATAAACAGAAATATCATGTTTATCAAACACCTGCTTTCAGGAATCAATCAACGTTTGCTGTAAAGTTCAACACCACCACCCCCGGGCCCCTCTTTTTTCGGGTGTGGGGATTTTCCCCCAACTTTTGTCCACATTCAAACAATAAGAAACAACGGTACATGATTCCAACTACAATGTTCAAGAAGATGCCTAGTGGGATTTTTATTTCTCTGCAGAAGGGAATGTTGGGATGCTTTGTTCATTCCTGAAAAAATTTTCAGGATCAACCTTGGTCTTCACCTCTACCAACCTCTTAAAATTGTACTCTTAAAAATTGCTCTTCAACTCTTCCAATTGCTTCCCTCGAAACTCAGAATGCCCAAAATGCTATCTCAAGAACTTCACTAAAGCTTCCTTTCCAATCTTCTTCCTGCGGTAAAAATACTTAATACTGAGAATTAACTAAGTCAATGTATATAATGTAGAGAATTGAATGAATCAGAGAAACATTTATTTTATCTGGAATATCCATTATCCATTTGATCAATATGGTAATTAAGAAATGAAATATAAGAATAATTGCTTTAGCTCATCAAACAGAAGGAATCCCTTTTTTCTGCTTTTACGTATTTTATAACCCAGTCTTCATTGAGCTAAGCAATTCAACTTAGGTTGTCAAGTTCCTTGTATTTTTTTAATCCAAATGCAATAATACTGACTTTAATCCTCATATTACTGCCTTCTTTCTTCGTTAATAATATCTCTTCATTTCCTTTTTGCTGCTCATACTAATAGTTAAGGTTTCCAAAAATACATGTATACACATACGCACCCTAAATCTGCAGGTCCGACACTGTGATTGCTCAAAACTATCTTCTTTATTTCACCAATTCAACGAAGAAAACTTCATAACAGCCGTAGTTTAAACACGAATTGTTGCTCAAATACTTGAGGGAACCCTGTATAAGAAGTGAAGTAAACAAAGTATAGGAATTATGTATGCTAATCATGTAATTAAAACTCCAACGCATATGTGCACAAAGAAGTCTTGACACTTAACTCTCCTCATTCAACGCTGTGATTTGCCAAAGCTCAGTATCTTCATTTCATCAATAAAAAAAAATTCATATCATGATTGGATATATTCAAAATGCCAAAATCATTACCTGATAACCGTTGTTATTGGCAGCCTACATCCGTGCCCCATTCTGCAACAAAACATCAGCAGCCAATAAAAAAATTCAGTTTTTGGCCAAAGCTGGAGAAGTCAGTTACATCCAAAGGCCGGTCGACATAATCATGGTTCGACAGAACAGAATGCTTCGATTGATGCAGCAGATAGAGAGAAAGAGGAGAAAAGCTCACACTTCTGCAAGCGGAGAGGAAGAAGGGGAAGAGGCAGTAGATTTACGACTGTCAACTTTGGTCTGGGATTGCTAGGGAGAAACATCGAGATACAGAGGAGAGAAGTGAGTGAGGGGAGACGGGAAAGGGGAAGAGTCTTCCAGAATTCGTATACAGAGCAAAAGGAAGAAAACGTGAGGGAAATTGATAGTGATGCGCACTTTGTGTCTCCAAACGATGAACGCATGCTTATCCTGCGTCTTTCTGTTGAGCTCGCCATCACATTGCGTTCAGACGTATGAACGCTCTAGAGTAATACGTCCTATTATTCAAAAATTAAAAAGAAAAACGAATGATGATAATGCGTTGAACCACAACCAAATCTAATATATCACTTATATTAGATTAGATGAGGAAGTTGCATGTAATGCTCTTAAAAATTCTTGGGACTGAGATTTGGTACTTCTAAGATGAGAATTGGTACTTCCCTACTTGTTAGCATAAGGAGAAGAACGATGATTTTTCTTTTCACTTAGCCTTTGATCGCTGTGAGAACTTACGCATCTCTCAACTTTTTCGTAATTTTAGATATATGCAAGATTTATGGTCATGTAAAACTTTCTTAATCCATTCAATTTTAGAATGTAAAATCTTTTCATCTTTTGTTTCTTTCTCAAAAAGTTTAGGCCCAGTTTGAATTAGAGTTTATTTTGAGTTAAGTTGTATTGAAAATCGTTAAAGTGAATTGTTGTGAGATGAGAAGTGAAACCCAAAGTGAAAAAAGTGAGAAAAAATTAAAATTTTTCCATTTGAGAAGACAATCCAAGCTTACCCTTAATCTTTTGTTAATTTTAAAAATTATTTGTTTAAAATTATTTTTACTTATAAATATAATTCTTTTATTCTCTCTCATATCAATAAAAATAAATTAATATTTTATATTTTGAAACAAAGAGAGTACAAGATAAACATGTAAATAAATTACATTATCTGTAATGACTTTTACATGTAAAGTTCATTCTCATTTATTTAACTTTTATATATTTGATATTAAAATTTTTTACATGAAAAGATTGATTTCGAGTCAAGTTCTCAGTTATTAAATCACTCTAAAAGGTTAATCGGGTTGTACTTTTTATTGTCTAAAAGTAAAGAAAAGATTGATCTCACAAAAAAAATAAAAAAGAGCGGCCATTACTGAAAATCTAAGGGATCCTTTTTATTTTAATGGAGTTTAAGTTCGAAGTTTGTGAAAATAGGGGAAACTTGTAGAAAAAGTTTTCTGTCTACGAGGGGTTAAGTTTTCCCGCTAAATCTTATATAACATCCTACTCCACACTGGGGTCACGGTTCTCCATAACCACCGCACTCAGCCTGTTGATCCTCCTCTCGTTGCTTTCCGGGCTACACCATCGCCCCATACCGTCGCTTCAGCACCATCATCTCCAACACAAAATGCATCGCTGCTTCCCACCGGCGCCGCTGCTGCTCCCCCTACCGGCGCTTCAGCACCATCATCTGTTGCCGAATCTGTCTCAGTTGCTGCTCATCACCCTACCGGCTCTTCAACACTCACGCTTGCGCTGCCGTCCTTAGTTCCCGAATTTTCCAACTCCTCTCTCGGTATGCAATGGCGATTTTTCTGTTGTATGTCTCTCTAGGTTGTGAATTTTCTTCTTTACCAGAAATTATTGTTGCTCTCAGTATATTTGTCTCGTTTCGTTTTTTTGTTTTTACATTCTGCTCTATTAATTTTTATTAAATTTTTATGACTTTCATGTTTTTGGTTCCTTTTTTGCTTTAAAATTTGGGGAATTCTTAGGGGAACTTGTGCACCGGATCCACACTTGAATACCGCTTGTAATTTTTGCTTTTACTTTTCGAAGAGACACTTGAAAACCGGATCAATCCCCCTCACTTCCTTTCTTCATGATCTCCTCTCCCGATCCTCTGTTTCCTAAACCACCTTCTCCAAATAAACTTTATATATCTCCATTTCGGAAAGGCAATAAATAATTTCTACTTCCAAACCTTTCTGGCTGAATGAAAACAAACTTTCCTTCCATTAAGAAAAAAAATGCTTTAGAACTACAAAATCAAGTACTCTCCTGCTATTGCATGATAGATAAAACTAAACGTGTTCAAAATATACAATTTGTTTATTATATATAGTAAAAACATTAAAAAGTTTGTGCTTCTTCCTGACTTAGTTTCTTCTTAATTAATAATTTAGTTTATTCTTAATTAATAATTCTGTCCAAATATGGCATGACATAAAACACATGTTTTTAGGAATCAATCAATGTTTGCTGTAAAGTTTAACACCACCACCCCGACCCCCTCTTTTTTTGGGGGTGGGGCTTTTCCCCAAACTTTTGTACACATTCAAACAATAAGAAACAACGGTACATGATTCCAACTGCAAAGTTCAAGGAGATGCCTAGTGGGTTTTCATTTCCCTGTAGAAGGGAATGTTGGGATGCTTTGTTCATTCCTGAAAAATTTTTCAGGATCAATCTTGGTCTTCACCTCCACCAACCTCTTAAAATTGTCCTTGAAGTACTTGGTACCATAAACAAGCCCTTCAAAGTAACTATTTTGGCCGTTACGGGTGATTCCCAAGTCCAGATCCCTATAGTTAAGAAATGCTTCCCTTGGAGATTTTGAGACAAATGGAGTCATATATGCGATTGAGGCTTCTTGTTAAATTTATGTAATAATTTGCAGCTTCAACTCCACTTTCATCCCAATTTATTGCATATTGAATCTTGGCAATGTTTCCTGCTCTGTGTGGAAAAGGTTTGGCCGACGCCGGAATCTCTGATATCCTCCCTCCATAGGGGTTAAATGTCATGACTGGAGTTTCCAATTCCAACATTTTCTTGAAAATAAACTCTATACCTTCCTTTGGCATTGGCTTCTTCAAATAGTCTGATTTCCTTTTTGGTAATTCAGCTCTGTGGGAATTCTGCTGAGAAGAGCATCAACTGGTGTTCCAATAGGAAAGCCGGTATAGTAAAGGACTGATTCAATCCAACTCATCTCAATGCAATCTTCTTGCTGTAGTCCCAGTTCAGGAAAACTTTGATTCATTAGAGCAAGGAGTCTTGCAGAGTCTCCAAGGAACAAAGTCCGGAATGTTGCTCTAATGGTTCTTCCGCCACTATGAGTACTGTTAACGACTTCGAGAATCATTCTAATGAAGAGGTCTTCGTGCAACTTATCTGCAATTTGTTGCCATTTGTGAACGATGTTCGTTGCATTCTCATCATAAGTCCTCTGCACTCGGAAGGCTGTAACCTTAGGGGGAACTGGAACAAGCTTTATCTTGTATGCAAGAATAACACCAAAGCTGGCTCCTCCACCTCCTGTAATTGCCCAGAACAAAGCTTCACCCATGGATGCGCGATTGAGTATGCGACCATGAACATCGATGATTTCTGCATCAACAATATTGCCAACAGAAAGGCCATATTTTCTCATCATGTTACCATATCCACCACCACTAAAATGACCACCAACGCCAACTCTTGGGCACACCCCTGCAGGAAAGCCATGGACACTGCTCTTTTCAGCAATCCTATAGTAGAGCTCTCCCAGGGATGCACCAACCTGCACCCAAGTAGTTTCTTCTTTGATGCTAACATTGATTGCTCGAAGATTGAACATGTCAAGAACGAAAAATGGAACATCGGACACGTATGAAATGCCCTCGAAGTCATGGCCACAACTTCAGATTTTCATCTGAAGACCATGCAGTTTGGCTCAAAAAATAGCTGCTCGCACATGAGAAACATGCAAAACAGTAAGAATAAGTTCCGGTTTGGGGGTACTGGACTCATTGAACCTTAGGTTTCTCATATAAGACTGCAAAACAGATGAATATGAAGAGTTCACAGGGGTGTAAATCACTTCAGAAATTGGATGATTTGGTTCAGAATGTTTGTTCAGGCATTCAAGAAATGTTTCATGAACATTAGCAGTTGCTAGTTGAGAATATTGAAGAAATTGCAACACTGGAATTGCTCATCCTTCTTGCAGTTAATTGAGAGTAGGATAATAAGATTGATCCTTGGCTGGATTTTATAGGTGTTTTTGGTTTATGATTAACTTTCATTATATAGATTATGATGTTGGATCGCATGTTTAATACTAGCATTTAATTTATTATGAAAAAAATCAAGGCCTTCTTGTCAATTCACCTTGTTTTCTTCACTATAGGAGTGACCACGCATTGTTCAATTTTCATCATCTTCTGAACCAAACACCTAAAGGTGTACAAATTCAATTAAGTTACATGGCAATAATTCTAGTTTTTTATGCACTTCTTATGCATTGTCGAAACTGGTTTAGGTTCATTTGTCATCCTCTTTGTCCTGTTTCTAAAAAGCTCTTATGTGTTTCACTAGAAGAAAAAAATACTCGTTGTCAAATTGATTTATATGCTTTTTTTTTTTTCATACACTTGAGCAATTTGATGATGGTGAGATAGAATAAGACAGAATTATAGAAAAAAATCTGGATGGATCAAAATTTTAGTATGATAAAGCCAATCAATTCTTTCCGCGATGAAAGAACAAATAGTGACTATTTGTTTTAAAATAAAATGGTATTAATTTGACTCTATGTTTTGGAACATTGTCATGCGGTTGGCAAAGGCGGCACAACCTGCTGAGAACACTTTGGTTCTCACAATTTTTAAGAGAGAAATATATAGCCAATTTCTTTATATGTTAATTTGAAGCACGAAGATGTAGTAAAGATATTGAGGGATTACGCAAAGAAATATCACAACTAAAAGAGGTAATAAAGAGGTAATACTAAAAGAAAGAATATTAAATGATTAAATTCTTATAGCGATTTTCCTAAATGCTTATCGTCTACGAGGAATATTTTTTAGTGCCGTCCTACTGGAATATGTACCAATTAGGTTCCATCTTTTGATATTCTTGATTGTCATAGTATATTGGATTTGGATTGGATTTCCACTTGGAGGAATGCATATTTCTATATGTTGAGTTGTGTTAAAGTGTTGTGTGGAATGGAAAGTTTAACGGATGATGGGCTCGGTCTAACAATTTCGTAGATTTCCATTCATTTTTCTCCGTGGCCTAGGATCTATTTAAGAGGCCCAATGCATCATCCTAAAGGGTGATATCAAGTCCATTTCTCATCACAAATGATAGAAGTATAGGACCACCCTTAAAGAAAATTATCCAGTCGCTTTCTTGGGTTCTTGGAAATTGGAATGATCACTGTCGCGGGCCAATTCACGAGGTGTAGCTTTTTTTCCTTTTTTTTCTTTTTTAAGTGAAAGTTTATATTATTATATTTTTTCTTTCATCTAAAATTAAATATTCATATTAATTAAACTTGAAATTAAGAAGTTAATTTTGTATTAGTTAGTCAATAGAGGATCTTAATACACTCAGCATTGAATATTTAGAACGTGAAATTTAAAATTAAAAAATTAAATTTGGATTGAATTTCATCACCAGAAATACTTCAAAAGGGAGGGATTATCGAAACCTTATGAGGAATTAATTTGTGTAGTAGTTAGATAATGTAGAATCTTAACATAAGTTACTGGCATTAATAGATGAATTTGAGTTTGAAATGAAAAAATCAAGATGAAGAAAAGAAATTAATAAGAGGAAGAAATTAATATCAAGATAATTTATTTAATTTGGCTGAGCTTGTAAATATAGAAAATCCTTTATAGAATTTTTGCTCATTGTGAATAAATTCATTTATTTTTTATTAAAAATATAATTTTTTGATATATAAATTGAGAGAGTTCTTAAGAGAGAGCGAGAGAGATAAAAATGACAAAAAAAATAAAAAAGGAGGGAATCTAACTAAACATTTAAAGAATTTTTCTTTCTCCTACTTTCTTGAGAAGATAACATGAAAAGTGGGCCACGGATGATCTATTGAATTGTTCTTCTTCACTTCTTGAAGTTTCTTGAAGAACGTTAAGGAATATCCTCTACCCAAGTTCGGTTCCTTTACTTTTTTCTTTTTCTTTTTTTGAAGAAATAAATCGATATTTTTTAAAATTTTTTATTTTAAAACTCACTTCTATTAATTTATTTTTTGTCAAATAAAATTTTTTATTAAAAAATTAGTCCAAAAATACCATAAAATTACACTGACTTTGACTTGAATCCGTCAAAATCACAAAGCTCTTTTGCATGAATTCTTACACTGTATATATTCTTTTATAAAAAAGTTTGCTGATTACGCTAAATTCACAATAGAGTAAAATAAACTTAATTGTAATTAAATTTATGAAAATATAATAACTAAAAAGATATGTACAATTTATCAGTTATTGTGACATAATAATAGTATTAGACAATTAATTTTATATTAATTATGCAAATTATATAATCTATGTGCCATATAAATTAAAATAAACACATAATGATTAATTTTTTAAAAATAAAATTTTCACTGCAATTTTTGCAGGGTTTCTGGCAAAAATTGCAACGAATGTGGCGGAATTTGTCAAAATATTTCTCCACAAGGTAACAGAATTCGTCAACAAATTTCACCAAAATGTGACAGAATTTGTAGATGAATTGTATCCCATTGGAGTTTGTCATCTACAACAAATTTCGCCACTAATTGGGGAAATTTGCTGAGGAATTTGATGCCAAATTCTACCACTCAAGTTGGCAGAATTTGACATTCAAACGGCCGACTTCAAAATCGAGCATTTTAAGGTCGATTTTGAAGTTTTTATATTTAAATCAGTGTAAAATTATGAGCAATATACCCTACATATAATACAAAAAATACTGCATATAATATGCCTTTTCTTAAATTGTTTCTTTCTTTCTTTTTGTTATAGTTTAATGTCTTGTTCATTCTTATTTTATAGTTAGTTTGTGCCTATTGTGACCAAAATTTTACAATAGATTGAAATATTTAGTTTACAGCACTTGAATTAATTTTTATGGTTCAATTATCTGTTTAGGAAAAATGACTATTTTAATCTTCAAAGTTACAGTTTTATAATTACTTGATTACAAAAAAAATTTTACAATTATTATAGTTTCAAAAGATTTTACACATCTCTTAAGTAGTACAATAACTATTCTTAATCACTAACTTCGACCAATAAATAACACAATTTAAGTACGTACAAACCTTTTTAGGGCGAAATAGTTTATTTACATGTGTTTTTCTCTCGTTGAGCTCACATATTTAATTTTTTAAAAATTTTCTCTCATTCAAAATAGGACTATGTGAGCTGTACATGCCAATAATTAGAGAGAGAAATTACATAAAAAACTATCACATTATATTTGCATGCTGTTTTTTTTAAGGTAAATTCTCAAGGCATGTGGGATTGTTTTAAAAGAAAACCATTTGATATGAAAATTTTACTCTCAACAAAATAGCACAAAACTGAGTCATAATATAATATTTTTTTTGTTAGAGATTATAGTCAAACTAATATTGAAATCTTATTAGTTATACGTAAATTGTTAAAAGATTATAACGACAAAAAAACTTTAAATATCCGAACGTGACAAGTCATTAATTTTTAAAAACTAAATGTATTATTTTTTATTTGGACTAAATTTCTCTTAAATTTTTTTTTTTAAAAAAAGTGAACTAACTGAGAGGAGTGATCCAACCTACAGTAACAAAAGTTGAAGAAAGTGCCGTTCCCCCACTCCACAAAAAAAAAAAAAAATTAAAAAAAGGTAAAGGAGTCGAACTTCAAGAAGGGATAAAGGATATTCCATAACGTACTTCAAGAAACTTCAAGAAGTGAAGAACAATTCAATAGATCATCCATGGCCCACTTTTCAATTAATTATATTATATTATTATGTAAAGAATAATAAAGAAAAATAACATTATTATATATAATTTTTTATTAAATATAGTAAACATTTTTATTTATTATTTATTATTTAAATTTTGTTATATTTTTAAAAATATTTCAAGCACCAAAATTTAAATTTACAAAAAATTATTTCAAATTTGAAGAAAATAATATTAATTCTTCAAATTACATTATTTTTTTATCTTTGTATATATAAACATCATAAAAAATATTAATTTTTAAAAATCTTTGGGTTGAGTGAGTTCGGCCATGTATGGGCTAGCAGAACTCACCGTGGAGTCTCACCATGCATGGCAAAACTCATCGTACAATTTTTTTTTAAAAAAAATCAAAACAATTTATTTATTGATGATTTTTTAAATTTTTATCTCAAAATTGATAAAATTCATTGTATAATTACTACTTATTGCGTTGTGTTGATCGATTTAATGCGTTATTTGTTAAATTGGTAGTTTACCAAGAGATAATTATTTAAGAAAATAATAATTTTTTATTATATATAATAAAAAAATTATATATAGTAAACATAAAGAAAAATTATTTAGTGTGCATTTGGATTGAGTTCCTTAAGAAAATGAATAGCTTTCACTTTGAGTCATACTCCCTCTTTTATAAATAATTCATATTTATCAAAATTCAAAATAAAAAATCTCAAACTTAAACGCTATCAAATCTCACCTTTAAAATTATAATTAGTGGCCGGGACAAATTTGCTTGTACCCTTGCTGGTTTAAATGTGATGCTCCTTCACCTTTGAAGTCAGTTGTACAAGCTGATTTGGTAAAATGAATTTGAGTGTTTATTACACCTCTCGCTGCTAAAAAGAAAGAAAAAAAAAAAAAAAGGTAGGCGGACAATAAACTGTTCTAAACTGGGATTAGTATTTTTCCTTCTTTTTCCTTTAAGAAAAGTAGTATTTTTCTTCTTTTTGGTACACTATGAAAGAAAATATAAATGGAAATTAGGACTTTTAAACGCTAAAAGATGCATATTATTCGATTGAATTATTTATCTTACAACACTGGAATTAATTTTTATGGTTCAATTATATTTTTATATATAAAATTGTTTAGGTCAATTAATTCTATTAATTCTGAAAAAATGTTCAAAGATGTGATAAGCAGTATATGTGTTTGCCAAAAGCACCATTAAGATTGAAAAAAGAAAAAGAAAATGCATAGAGTAAAAGTAGCAATGTAGTTTGCTTAACAAATTTTTGATTCCAAAAACTTTAAAGTTTAATGAATTTTATCAAATAAAAGAATCACTGACTATTACGAGTTTTTGATATCATTACTTTTTCTGTTATAACTTATACATATACTTTTTTGGAAAAAGAAGCAAAAAAAAAACTATTATTATGAAATTAATTATAAAAAGAAACACTTGCAGTTTGTTTATGAAATTGATTAAACATAAAATCATGAGAAATATCTTAATTTTGCACTAGAAATTGGCTAATTAGATATGTTATTATTCTATCAAGATAAGGTTATTTTTATTTATTTCAACATTGACATAAAACATGAAAAATATAGGATAATAATAAAATAATAAATTCAGGCCTACCTGCTAATAGGATCTTATTCGAGTGATAAGAGTTGAGGTCTACCAATAAAAAACTGTTGAGGGTTTAATTTTTATTTAGTGCGTGATTTATTATTCTCCATTTAGAACAAAATTTTTACTTATATATATGTTCGTATTATATAATACTGCACCTCTTTATTCCAAAAAAACTCAAATTGGAATGCTTGGAGGAGCTTATTTATAAGTTTTGGCATTTCAAACTTTGTTATGAGAAGCAAATTTCTCGAACTAATGAAGCAAAAGACTTATTTTTTTCTAAATCCGTGAGCATCAACCTTACTTCTACCTTTTATATATTTCTCTTATTGATCCCTCCGTCCACTTTTAATTGTCTCAAATCATTACAATACACATACTAAGAAATTCTTAAATTTTATACAAATTTAACGTTATAAAATTATATTTCTCTCATATAAATTTCCTAAAACATGTATTCTTTTCTCTATCTTTCTATTTTATGATAATAAATATATCTTTTTTAGTGGACCAATGAAGAATAAGGTAATTTTAAAAAATATTTATAGAGATATTCTTAAAATTTTTTGTTTAAGACAAGAACATTTTTGAAGTTACAAAATGATAAGTAAAAATAAAAAAGAATATCAATTTAGGACACGTAAAAGAAGTAAGTATTTGGATAAAGTTTAGATTTAAGATTTTCTATTTTAATTTCGTAAAAGTAAATTATTTTTTAAAATAGAGGTATAATTTAAAATAAAAATTTTGTATTGGATTCCGTTTCCAAATACACCGACATAAAACATTAGCTAAGTGCATGTTTTTTATTTGATTATGATGTTTAGTTTGAGGTATTTATTCTCATGCTTATTTTATTGCTTCTGAGAATTTTTGGAATTAATTTTCTTTTGAGAATTTTTATTCTACGAATGAAAAAAATGAATTAGTTTATAAAGCGGGGTGAGATTTAGGGTGTGATTGGATAGAGTTTTGTTTTGAGATTTTCTGTTTTGGATTTCGAGAGAGAAAATTTTTTATGAAAAAAATAAAATGTGAGATAAAAAATTATTTTAGATTATGTGTAAAATCCAATCAAATCACACCTTACAGTTAAAAAAGTGAAAAAAGATAGGCATTGGTTTTTGTGTAGAGAACCAATCTAAAAGTAATAAAAAGTATTTATTTTCTTTAGAAAAAGAATAAAAGTCATATTGCGGTTAACTTGAAACTAAGGCTATCAATTCATTGATTCATAGCAGACAAGAACAAAAAAAGCAAAAAGTTGACTGAATTATTTTACATAAAACTTATACTTATGGTTTTTTTTAATTTATATTTCACAAAATCTATCAATATTTATTTTTTTATTTATCTATAAGACAAAGAATTGTTAAAGTAATAATAGTAGATTGATTGAATATTTTAATTATTTGTGTATTGTCTCTCCCGAAATTTATTTTAACCAATTAAAAATTACAAAATAAAGAAATGAGACATGGCAATGCTGAGTTTATTGCCTTTTTGAGGATTGCAACGCCGAGTTGAAACTTAGAATCCGTTTGTTCCCCGAACGAAGACCACTTTTTCCATTTAGTCCCTGCTTCTCCCTGTTTCCTTCTTGCTCCCTTCTTCCGCGTGCTGTTGCACACTCCAGACCCCAGAGAGAGAGAGAGAGAGAGAGATGGAAAAGATGGAGGCTGAACAGAACAATTCATCGTCAACTAAGGTCGCTGAACCACCTACGGACCGCCCAGTCCGCGTCTACGCAGATGGGATATATGATCTGTTCCACTTTGGACACGCTCGGTCCCTTGAACAAGCCAAAAAAGCGTAAGTGTATGCAATTTTTTTTTAAATTTTGATCTGTCGGTTCTGCTTCTATTTTTGTGTTTTTAAATTATTTGGAGTGATATAGGATGTGGGTTTGGCTTTTCTTTAATTGGGATTTGGCATTGTGTGCCATTTTATGCTGCTTTTTCGTCGTTTAATTGGAATTTCAGAGTTATGATTTTCTTGATTTGAGGGTCTTGTGGACGTTACAATTCTGTAGAAGATATGGATTTAATGCTATTGAAGATGAAAGTTATCGTTAACAAGGGAGTTTATAGAAAATTGTGGCTGCAAAGCTCATGGATGAGTATTATATGCAGAATTCGATCGTAAAGTTGCTTTCTTTTACTTAATGGATTCAAGTTTGTATTCTCTGTGTTATTTGTTAATGCCTTCTTTGAAATGTCACAAATATCAGACTCCAAACTGATCGAAGAATTTGCCTACTGCATCGAACATCTTAGCCAGCTTCAAGATCTTAAATTAGTTTATATGACTGAGAAATCGGTTGCACTACAGAATTGGGTTGTTGGAAGGCACCCAAACCAATCCTTAAATTGCTGATACAGAATGGATGGTTGAAAGAGAACTTTTTGTAGGCCTAGAGGCAGAAAAATCTTAAGCGAGTTACGTTCCTGTTTTTGTTTTGTTAGTTTAACTAGAAAATTTAAAGTTTTTATATTTCTATTTCAATCCTTTACCTCATACCTCATTTGATAATACATTCATAAAGCAAGTTAATATGCTTTCTGATATGATTCTTAATTTCTGCGTACACTGAAGATCTCTAATTTGTAAGCTTAATTTCCACCTTGTGCTTTTCTAAATTTGGTATATACTTATTTAAGTATTTTAAGAGTGGGACCAAAAGCTATTTCCTCCGTTGAGTGTTTAGAGGAATAAATGCTTTGTTTTGTTGGATGTTGCTTGGACCTCCATGTTTCTCAGAGTTATTTACCTGCTGCTTATGCTCCAAATTGAGTTTCTTCTCGACTAGAAATTCTTGCCGAGCATGGACTTCCATGCTTCTCCCAGTTGTTTACCTGCTACTTATGCTCTGCAAACAGAGCTGTATAGGAGTTCTCTTCTGTGTCACCTCCTTTTCTTTTGCCCCTGGCTGTGCTCTTTAATTCGATTTTATTGCTGATGGAGTTTCCTTGGGTGATTCCCACCTTCTAGTAATCCTTTAATGTTTTGTTGATCTCTGCATTTACTCATTTATGTTGTCTTTTTTGGTAGCATGACAAGGCTGCCTCCTACTGAAAATACGTTGAGGTTTTTAATCAAGGTCTCTTCAATTTTTCTTAGAACCTCTTTGCTTTTAATCTCTTTTCGATTTCTAGGACTGCTGTGCTCTTTCAGAAATCTTTTCTTTTAAAGATTGAGCATCTGCTGCTTTATACCTCCCTTACCAAGGATTTTAATACCAACTGAGCTTTCTCAACCTCTCCCCTCCAGTGGTGTTTGAACTGCATGCCAGTTGTATTGGGGGGGGGGGGGGTGATGAAGAGCTCTTTACTTTGAATGTTTTTTGCAGTGCTCAGAAGTCCATACAGAATAAACCGAACTGTTTGCAACATGAACATTTTGGGATATGACCAACCATTTTATGAGTTGTGCTTTGAGATTATAAACACTTCGATCAAGTATGATAGGAACATTTCGATCACATTCTCGAACAAGTTCAATGTTTGTCTTTTGAAATTGATTAACTTGGAGAAAATTCTACTTCATGAACTTGGACTTTTTCCTATGGACCTTTTGCTTTCTTCTTTGTGATGGACTTTAGCTGTAATAGGTGTGTTTGGTTCGCTATGCTGTTGATCAGCATCACACAGCGCCTTTTCAGTTTTAGCACAACATGCAAATGATTAACCCTGCAGTTTAATAATACTTTAGGACATCTGCTGTAAATGAGTGAGAAGGGATCAGTGTCAGAATGCTACCTTTTTTCTTTCCTTCAGTCTTGGATTCTATATCCTTCTAAGACAACACTGAAAAATGTTAAGAAGTTGAGAGTCTTCATGGTGTTCAAAGCAATTCACCTTTTTCCTTTCTGTTTTTATGTTTCTCATTATGAATTATTTGACCCTTAATGCTTCATTAATGCAATATGAATTTTGATTTCCCTGAATTTCTGATATTATGTATCTGATATCTTCAGTTCTGTTATTTTCAGACTTGTATTAGCAAGATTTAATCCATTTGTGTAAGATGAAATGACGATAAGGCTTTGCTTTAGGTTTCCTAACACCTATCTTCTTGTTGGATGCTGCAATGACGAAGTCACGCACAAATTTAAGGGTAAAACTGTTATGACTGAGGAGGAGCGGTATGAATCTCTGCGGCACTGCAGGTTTGTGAACTCTGCATTCCAAGCTGCATACTTAGATGTTTATATGGCCTCATTGTATGCATATTATTAGATGGTGGGATGATGTAGAAGGAGTTTGCTGAAATTAAGGTTCCACCTGCAAAGCAATTTTTTTGAAAAATTTTCTACTTTTTTTTAAAACTCAACTAGACCCCACATGTTCTCTCACAAAGCTGATCCAAGTATACCCAAAATATATAATTTTTTTCGCCGAGTTGCTTGTGTTTAGGTGTATTCCTTCTCCCAATTATTTTAAGTCTCTTCTTCAAGGGTCCTTTTGGACTAGGTTTTACAAAACATGAAGAAAAATCCATTGGATTGAATTTTCTCTTTCTTTATCTATTTATCTAAAACTCTATTCCTGTTTGCTTTTGTATGTCCAGGTGCATGCATTGAGATGAAACTACTTGAAACTCTAGCACAACTACCAATTTCTCTATTTGGAATTGAATTCTTATTAAACTTGCTTGTTGCCTTAATTTTGCAACAAATGGACAAAGTTCAATGACATGTCTCTTTGTATGTCCCAGTCATTTATTCTATTCCTATGTGTTCTGAAAAAACAAAGTGTCAACCATTAGTCTTGGGTTTTCTTTTCTTTCTACATGCAAATCTTACTCATTTTCAGTTGTTGCCAAACCTGCGAGAGATACATTCTTGGAGTAATATTACAAATTGAGCTTTAAATCTAAGAGTTGAGCTTGTGTTCTGGTTCGGTCAATCTTAGAAGTCTTATTTAATGCAGTGCATATCTACATTGACTTCAACATATTACACGCTTTTACCTTTGTTCTATGCATGGCTTATAGATGTCAGTGTTCCCAGAGTATTTATTGGGCCATTTTGATTCTTAAAGCTATTTGCACATGTTTCTATTTTTCGGTTTTTCTTTTTAATTGGTTACTGCAGGTGGGTTGATGAAGTTATTCCTGGTGCACCATGGGTGATTAATCAAGAGTTCCTTGACAAACACGAGATAGACTACGTTGCCCATGATGCTCTCCCGTAAGGTTAACCAACCCAATGCTCCTTTATTATGCTTTCTAGTGCTATGTATTAGAGAATTGATTGATATCTTTAGTTTCTTGTATTTTGTTTTGCCTTCTATGGCCAAAGTTTTTTGAATCCAAGACTTTGTGGTACAAAGTTTTTGTCTGTTTATCACTGAGCAGCAAAAGCTTAACTACCTGTGCTTAAATATGACATAAATAAGAACTGAATGTTTTGAAACTTCAAAAACAAAATGAGCAATTCTATTTCACTGCTTCCCTTGTAGTTATTGAATCCTGGAATGTTAATTTCCTCTCTTGACGTGTCAGCTATGCTGATGCAAGTGGTGCTGGCAAAGATGTTTATGAATTTGTAAGTAGAAAATCTTAAGTTGTCGTTCGTGGTCTATAGAAAGTTATATGGCTTTGTGGTTGTTCTTTCTGGTTTTTCTTTGGTTATTCTGAAGTTAGTTCATGTGAACCTATATCCTTTTAGGTTAAGGCTGTTGGAAAATTTAAAGAGACAAAAAGAACTGAAGGAATCTCTACATCAGATATAATAATGAGAATTGTGAAAGATTACAATGAATATGTGATGCGCAACTTGGACCGTGGATACTCAAGAAAGGAACTCGGTGTTAGCTATGTTAAGGTATATTTATTCTTCCTGAATTGTTACTTGATATTCCTCTCGATTTATGTTTTTCTTAAAATTGTTGCTCTTTTATTTGGCTGCATAGGAGAAAAGGTTGAGGGTGAATAGAGGATTAAAAAAGTTGCATGAGAAAGTGAAGAAGCAACAAGAGAAAGTGGAAGAGAAGGTAAGCAATTTCTCCTGCATACCAATATACTGTAGTTGGTTATAACAATTATGTCTTGAAGACAAATATGATTTTGTATGCAATTTTGCAGCTAAAGTAACTATTTTAGCTGAAGATGAAATTAGTGCTTTAGCAAATCCTTTCTTTTATAATTGAGACTTGTTACACGTAGTAATCAATGGTTTCTTGATCAATTACCTTTTGGTTTCTTTGGACTCAAGTGGGGTTACAATTATGTTGAATAGATAACAACTAACTCTCAGTAATATAGTTCTATAAGACAGGAGATTGAGGATGAAAAAAATGGAAGCTTGGGAATATGTCAAAATAAGAAATGTATTTAGCCATCTTGCAAAGGGGAAAAAGAAAGGAATAAATAGTTTTATCTTCAGCAAAAGGAAAGAAATCATCTATATTGAGATATGAAACGGGGTGGGGTGGGGTGGGGGGGTGTTATAAATAGAGTTTTCAAGAATTGAAATGGATTTATTTCCAGTATCAGGCCATATTCTTCCTAAAATATCCACAGAAAGCTATCTAAAAGCGAAAGAAAGATTATTAATTGTTGTATCCACACAAATTAGGGATGGTATACTTGTGTCTCTTTGTGTTTATAATGAATTTGCATGGAGGACGAGCTCTGAACTAAAAGACAATAAGCTGTATTTTAACCATCCAACATGATTAAGCATATTTGCTGAGAGCAAAGATCATGGGGGCAACATGGGTGATCTAAGTTTATACTGTGGAGGCAAGCCCCAAAGCTGCCTCATTTTTCAAATCACTCTCTCTGATGTTTAATATAAAGGTTTATGGTGTATGCTTGTCATGTAAACTTGTATTGATGTTTAAATTAGCAGTAGAAGGTAATCCAAAACTCTTGCAAACTGAAAAAAGAAAACAATTACAAAGCCAGAGCTACCAATTAACCACCCAGTGGAGAATTATCTTAGTTATCTCTGTGTGTGCATATGTTTTTGCTTTCAATCAATGACTTAATTGTGTCATTTGTTCCAAGCTTTGAATTTCTGTCTGTCAATGTTATTTTGTGCATCTGCCGTCAGAACAAACAGTGGTGAAACATGTTATTCACATTTTAGAATTCTTACAGGCATGATACTACTAGTGGTCATTTTTGCCTCTTGTTTTTGAACTTCCCTTTCTTTTAGTTTTTCCCTTTGCAGCATTTTGATCATTCACTGTAAAGTTCATTGTTTGGAAGTATTATCTTGTTTATCAAACCAGTGATTCTCTTTGTCATTTGCAGATAGAAACTGTGAAAAAACACCGTAATATTTGGGTGGAAAATGCTGATAGAATGGTTGCTGGATTTCTTGAGATGTTTGAAGAAGGTTGCCACAGAATGGTAGTTATCCAACTTATCCATTAGAAGATAAACTATATACGATCTGCTATAGAACGTCCCACACACAAGAAGATTGCCCCTTAGGCTGAGAGAAAAAGCATATATTGGTCCTTGATTAAAATGCAATGTATAGAACAGGGTGGACTAGGTTTAGAGATTCTGTAAGATGATTTGATGGACATCCCTTGACAAATATTTCCTGTGTTTGTTGTCCAGGGCACTGCAATCAGAGACAGAATTCAAGAACAGATTAGAACAAAAAATATACGAGGACTCATATATGAGAAAGAAGATGATAAATCGGATGATGATGATGAATACTATTACTATGATAGCACAGATGGTGAGTACTATGACGAGGAGGAGGAAGAATAACCTACCCAATCCTCTCATATTTGAAAGGAAATGGCACTTTGTACAAGGAAATGGCCGACTGAGGCTCAATGTGGGTTTGTAGTCTGAGTTAAAACCTCAGGTGTAGCATAATTTTGCTATTCTGGTTATTTATGCTTTTTAACCTTTTTTTTCCTGTCATAGTTTGTTGGGTTTGTTTTTGTTTTACATTTGAGAAAATCAATTTCTGTATAACGTGGGAGATGGCAATGGCTGCTCATCTTTAGAACTGGGGCTTTTAGAATGTCAATTCTGTGAAAATTTTTCAACGTATAGGTTTCTGACAGTTACTCTTGCAGATCTCTCTCTCTCTCTCTCTCTCACATGAAGGAACGAGATGAACACTTGCCAAGTTATGTACTGGACCTTAAAATCTTGCTGCAGTTGGCTGGTTGGATAAGTTTGATTTCTTTGTGGGTTTAAATTTGTTCCAGGAAATGGTTTGCAATCTTCAAGTTTTGAAGAAAATTTAATTTATTTTATATAATTCATATAACAGAAAATATTCTTTTCACTTCATGACAATTCGAACCCTAGATGAGGCATGAGGGGCAGGACTTAAAAGTTTTGGAACCTCTTTCTTTTTTTCACTTGTTCTGCAAAATGTCAATTTGGACATGATTTTAGCCAGTTCTTCAGTCCCGTTTTGTAATCGCTGGACAAATTATGCCATAAATGGGAAAAAGAAACGAAAACAAATTTATAGTGCTACAATCCCTCCTGTTGGACAAATCATGGTTAAAAGTGGAAGATCTAGTTTTCCATTCATTCTGTCTCTGGGGATAAAAAAATGACGCAAAACTATCCATTATTAGAGAAAGGAAGGAATCATTAACGCCTTTGACCTTAATATTCCATTGATTAGATTAAAGCAGTAAGTTAGTCACTGCATTTTTTTACATGGGTAAGATAGTTTTCCATTGACCTTATTTTTTTTACATGGAAAAACAAAAGTCTACTTGGATTATTTTTTTCTAAGAAAAAGAAAGAACGATAGGGACCGTATTATTCACAAAAATTTCTTTGGATTAAGAATTTCATTTGCTAAGAACTAAAAGAAGAGATTGGTTGGTAAAAATTATAATATGATATATGTAAATAATATTATTTAAATTGTAAATAATGTATGAATTTTTATAAAAATTTTGCCTCCATTGCAAGTTTGAATCTCTATTACCGTTATTTACTATCTCTGTATGTCAATATAATTTTTTTTTTAAAAAAAGCACTAACAAATATACAAAAGAAAAAGAACTTTACTTGCTCAATCATAATTGTATTGAGTTCAGATAAGATTCCACAAAAATATCAAAAAATAAATTTTAGTATACTCTTCCTCTAATGCGATCTTTTTTCATTTTCTTTTCTAGGGAACATTGCCCCCGAAGGGGAGGAAAGGGGGTTTGTTGACAGAAAGAAAATGGCATGAGATAGTATCTCCCAAAACAGAGTGATACACAATGAACAACCATCTTGATGTGTTCAAGCCTTCAAATTATATGAGAAAGAACTGTCAATATTTATACGGCTTTTCCTACTTATAAAACACTTTAAAAGTATCAAATTCAAGATTTTATGAGATTTAATCGTCAAATTCGACATATTCTACTTATTCAACATACTATAAAAGATGAACTTGAGAAATATTATCAGATTTATGCTTCTTTACGATCACCAAAAATGTCCATTTTAATTAGAAGTAACACTTCACAATTTGGTTGACTAGCTAAAACTTCATTGCATCAGAAATTGCTCCAGTACATAACAATTTCCTTCTTATCAGCAATGGATGAACATGTTAAAAATATATTTTACATGCAATATACCAACTACGTGCCAATAATTTTAATGCACTACCTTTTTATTTCTTAACTTTTTTCCTTTTTTTGGGGGGTGGTAGGGGTGGTTATTATTGTAAAAAACACGCAAGGACATCCGAACATGAGAAAAAGTGTGATATGCAAGTGTTATAATATCAAATAGTAGGAAATAAAAGAATCAAAGAAATTTTGTGGATTAAATGTAAAATCTTACAGTCCGTAAAAAAGATTTACCTTAATAGTAAGTGTTGAGACATCTTAACCAAATGTTATAAGCTTGATTCCTACTTAGTGCATGATTTTTTCTTTTTAATAGGGTTAATTTTATTTTTTTAATAAATATTATAAAATTCTATTCATTTCAAAATATAAAGCATTTTGTCCTTTCTTGAATATAAAGCCTTTTGCAAAATATAAAATTCTCTTAGCTTCAAAAAATAATACCATATGTTCAAAGACTAAGATGGTCATATATGTTAAGTCGATGAGATGTAAATTCCAATATAATTTTTTCTCAAACATTATTGATGTATTATTATTTACAAAAGAAATTTAGATATCTAAGCACTATGATAATGATGAGATCTCAACATGATTGGGAACTATTGAAACTGCACAAGTATAAGACGCCAATAATATTAATGTGCTAACATGTTGATTTCAAATTTTACAGATATTAAATAATAAAGTTCGTATGAGAAATATGAAAAGTCCAGAAGATTCACAAGTACACTTGAAGTGCACATGAATTCCTAGTAGGAATTATACATATGAAATGTAATACCAAAAAGAATGGTAATAGATATTTGCTTATAAATTACCAACTATAAAAAGTGAATATCTGCTATAACTTGTGGCATAAGATTTTTCGTAAGAGCCTGTCATTGTTTATGAAGAATTATATTTCAAGTGATAGATATAATTAATAACGCGCGATATACTTAATATTTATTTATCATTGCTATCATTTGATAATGACATTTATATTTGAAATCCCTAATGGACTTGATATGCTTGAAACATATAAGTGAATTGTTCATGTAGAACATAATGAGACTATCTTAGTAAATTTTTATTGAAAGAATTATTAAGTATGTCCATGTATAAGGAAATCTATATGTAGCTATACTTGTTATATGTGTTTCTCTATCAGAAGATATCCTTTTTGCATAATTTGTTGATTGAAATGGTGTTCTCCACATTAGGGAGAGAATATCATCAATCAAAAAATGATATCATTTATGCTTTTTATTATCTTGATCTATGCACAAGCATTAATGAACTGGAAGTTTAAAATATTATTTATTTGTATAAAATTGTAAATCAATTATCTAAGTGACTTCTGTAGGGTTGTCAATATGATATTATAACTACATATATTTCTATTTGGATAGATGTTCTAACATAACAAAAATATAAATTTTATAGTTATATAATTTTGATGCACGCTTGAAGTGTCGTTTATCTTTTAATTTTGAAAATAAAATTCTCAAAAGATAAAAAGATTTGATAATTAAGATATCTTCCTAAATAATTTAGAAAAACATGTATTGTGATCAAAGTTTCAAAAAATCAACATTTTATTTTAATTAAACTTCTTGAAGATGCTTCACATAGATATATCACATCAATGGTTATTTGGCACATCAATGCACAATCAAAGGATATTGATGAACTTTTTTTTGTCCTGAAGTACTATAATTCTGTAATTTAGTGTATGAATATACTTGTCTGTATGCAAATATATATATATTCTAGTTTTTCCCCAATAAATTTTGAGATGTCATTAAGCTTGCCCTTTGATATCTCTTTGAGATAGTTTATCTCAAATATTAAGAAAATCTAACTCCTATTGAAATGGATGTACAATGTATAAGTTATTTATATGATCTATATAAACCATATCATTTATGGACATGTGTTGATTATAATAATCATGTATTCGACTCGTGTTAAGGAAGTAAAAATTTATGATGTTTGTTAAAAAAAGTGTGAAAATGATTAATGTATTATTATATTCAATATAAATCTATATTCTCTAAAAAAGAATTCTAACTTTATTGGTTGATGATTATTAAAGTTTGAAATATATCAAATGAGATACGATAACGTATAATTTCATAAGATTTTTTTCACTTATGAACTCTAGAAGATATCTGATATTGATGTGCAATAAATTTGATCATTTGATGACTTGACAAATCTATTAAGTAAGACCGATAGTAACATTTGATTAGAAAGCGTAGGTTAGGAAATCTCAAAAGATTTTTCATTTGAGGAAGTAATACTGACATAAAGAATAGTGCATTCTTTTTCTTTTACTAGAGTTTTTTTTCATTTAGTAAAGTTTTAACGAGACATATTCTTTATGTAATGGACATCCAAGTGGAAATGTTATGAAATTAGTATAACTGTGGATGTCCATTGTTTGATATCAAAGAGATAATATAATATCAGAATTATAAATACTCTATCTTACTAAAAGATAAATGATAGATTTCTATCATATCTTTAATTAGTAATAGGATTTATCTTCTGATTCCTCCATATCTCTTTGTATTGATATGTACCCGTAAACTCTATAAAAAAGACTTTAGATTGATGTATTAGATTGACTGATTTATTCATTTACTCATATTCAATCTCAGAGAAAATTAATAAAACTCTTGTGTTTTTTTTTAATTGTTTCTCTACAAGTTTCTCTGTATTCTCTTTCATTATAGTTTTCTTATTTAGTAATTTATACTGTTGTTATAATTTTATTGTGTAGACAACTATTGTGCACCAACAAATTAATAACACACTTCTTATTCTTTATCCCCATTATACTAAAAGAGTCTTTTATGTAGTCGAGTTTGATGATGTGAAAGAATATTGCTTGGGTATTGGTATATATAGTTTTGAATTTGACTATACACAGTAAAAAAATTTTAACTTGAATTTGTTTCTTTCATGAGTTTTTTCATAAGAGAATCAAAGCGAAGATTTGTCACATAGAGAAAAAAAGTTAAAGATATAATTTTTAAATATATAATAAAAAATTATATATAGTAATAGTGTATTGTTTTGCTACATAAAAGTTCAAAAAGAAGAAAATTAGTGAGTGCGACGTAGTACAAAATCAATTTAATAGTGTGTGATATTGAATGCTATATCCAGCCATAACACTTTAATTATTAGAATAGGTGACAAACACAATTCTAAAGGAGTAAAAAGAAGAAGAGGAAAGAAAAGAAAGAACAAAAAAACGTAGACAAAAGAAGCTACCAGCTAATAAATGGAGTTTGTAATATAAAAGCAACATGTCTCAATATCTTTTATTTATTTGTTAATTTATTTGTATTTGTTAATACAAAAACAATTAAAAAATTATATTTCATATTTTAAAATTGAGGTAGAATGTTCTTACCAAGTAAAATGTCTTGGGTTCGAACCACATTTCTTTATCTTGCTATATTTTAAAAAAAATCAAAATGGTACTTTTTTTTTTTTGGAAAAAAGACTTCAGCAGTGATTTTTTTTTTTTTTGAAAAAAAGACTTCATTAGTGGATAAGAATACAAATTGAATTAACACTATGTTTAGTTTGCAAGGAGTTGGAAAGGGGAGGGGTTGGGGGAGTGGCACTTGATGGAAGTAAAACCATTTACTTCTATTTTATTTGGTTTGAGTAGTAGGGAAGTAACAACTTGTTAGGATAGGATAGGAAGAGGGAGTAAAAAGGGAAGGAAAGTAATGAAAAGGTAAATATATAATTTACCTTGTTTGGTTAGGGAGAGGGGAGATAGGTGGAAGTAAATGAGGAGGAGTTCTTTCCCTCTACACCTAGAAATCAATATCCTTCCAAAGTAGAGGGTGTATTTGGATTAGGTTTCATTACGAAACTTAATATAAATTTTTTATTTTGGATTTCACTAATTCTGTTACAAAAAATTTTCTTTCACGAAACTTAAAGTAAAAAATCTCAAATTAAAATATTATTCAATCCAATCCTAAATAAAATTGAAGAAAATATATTTATTTACACGGGAAAAGTAAATGTACTTCTCCTTCCCCGGGAGGAAATCAAACAATGTCTAAATTCTCAATCCCTCTAGTAGATGGTTTTGCTAATATAGAAAAAAACTCTTCTCCTCCTAATTTACTTTCCTTTTATGTCTCTTCCCAATCAAATAAGGTAAATCATCTATTTACTTATTTTCTCCTTTTGCTCTCTCCTCTAATTCCAAACAAACAAAGTATAAAATTTATTCTCTACTAAAATAAACTATTATGGATCAAACTACTAATTTGTCATGGTAAAAAATAAAAATAAATAAAAAAGGACTCTGCGTACTACTAGGGGTGTCAATCGAGCTAAGTAAGCCAGATTTTGCTAAGTCCAAACTCTGCCCCGATTGATATAGGGCTAGGAAATATTAGCCCGGACTCGGCTCTTTAGGGCTCGGGGTCTGTCCGGCCCTAACTCAATTTTTTTTAATTTTTTATATAATAATAATAATATTAATATATATATATATATATATTTATTTACAGACCGAACTGAAAATCTTAGTCTGAACTCGATTCAAAATATTATTTAAACTAAAAATATCAATATGAATTTATAATTAAGCGAGCTGAACTCGGACCACTCCGATCTAATTAATAGTCGTACGCACTACAATCAGCAAAAGTTACCCTCCTTGTCTCTAAGATGGGCCGGTTAGTATAAAAAGTTTACCCTCCAAAGTTTTTTGCCAAAGGTAGCCAACGCATCTGGCAAAGGAGTTTGGCTCTCAACCAAAAGATTGAGGGTTCAAACCTCACTGGAGGCATCCAAGTCCTCCCGGGGTATATGCCAGCTGGTGGAACAATCAAGGTTACTCTCGCTGCTAGTGGCAGGGTGGAGGTTCAACTCCTGCTGGGAACTTGAGAGATATATTTGGGTGTGATATAATGGAACAATCAGTTTGGAGCGGGTCCCTTGTGCGCAGTAGTGTACAGGGACTTTGGGAACCTGGGAGCTAGTTTGTGCACATTCTGCGATTTATATATTCTATAGCTTAGGAGCAGGGTTATGAGATCCAGGAATAATTAGGACTAGCTTAAATACCTGAATTATCAAAAAAAAAAAATCTTTACTTTTGTGGCTGTACCCTTCGGCCCAATTCCACCACCCAATGCACCCGCCAGCAGTCAAATTTGTTTATTTTTCTTTTATCTCCCACCTATTTATTTTATTTAGTTATTCACTAGTTAGTTATGCACTAGAGTGGAAGTGTTGGATCTATTCTGACATAGGCGCCAGGCGCTCAACGAACTCTTTTCATCTTCTTATACTTCGGATTGATTTTTCTTTTGCGTAACCCAGTGTATATCCATATCTTAATTAAAAGTCTATAATGATGGCTTTGAAATTGAAATTGAAATTGGACTTTGTGGTAGAAAAAACCGAAGAACGAACAGAATTTGCCGTAAGTCAAAAGCAGTTGCTTGCAATCGGCAAACTGTTTGCTTTCTGTGTTGGTGTTTCCTTCTCCTAGGAGAGATTTTTCTCTCGCAAACACCTCTCTCGTGTCAAATTCTGTGAGTGATCCTTTTTCTCTTTTTGACAAAAATTCTTAGAAGAGTTCAAGAAAGAAAGCTTTTTACTCCTTCAAACATTCCAGTAATGTTTTATGGTTTCTGGCCCAGTCGTGTATTTTTCGTTTTATGTCAATCTTTTTTTACTTTTTTTCAGATAAATCCGTTTCATCGTTGTTCTGTTAAGAAATTTTGTGGTCTCGGCTTATTTCGGTGAGAAATTCTTTGTTTCTCATTTTTAGCAACTGTTCTTGGGTGTTGTTTTGGTGATATAATAGTGTCTTCAGTAATGCTGGTAAATTTTAAGTTAAAAGAGTATTTCCAGTGTGACTGTATTATCAATTGCATTTGAAAGGGATTTTCCTATTTTTCATCTTCATCAGATAAAATGGCTTTGCTTGTTTACGCCTCTAGCTATTTTCTTTCCAAAGTTTCAATTTTGATTGATTTATTTTGGTTCTCGCAAAATTTTTTTTTTTTTGAGTGTGGTGTTTGTCTGATGTCAAATGCTTGCAGGACTTGTAAATGGCAAAGGAAAATTCTGGTGCTGAGGTTGTCCTTTTTGAGGGGCCATCGGTGCCTATCGATCAAAATGAAGAAGCTATCAAGCAACAATCTTCTCTTGAAGAAGAAGTTGAGGAAAAAGTTGATGAGCTTAAGTTAGAAGGACAGCCAGGTATCCTCCAACATGCATTAGTAGAAAATACAGAGTTGAATTTCATTCTCCTTTGTTTTGTTTTTGAATAGTATCCACTTTTCAACAAATGGTCTATCTGAACTTCCTTTTGTCAATTCATGACTTGTTAGAGCGAGAGAATGTCCAGCAATGCAAAGTTTTATTTCGCATACCATGTGTAATAAGTTGAATCTTCTGAAACTTCAAGTTTTCTTATTTGGCCGGGTGGTAAATTTAATGCGGTACTTTATCTGGTTCTCCAAACCTCTTGTTATTTTAGGCATTAAGGCCAAAATGTAATCCACTGAGTCTATTATTTTTGTTTGTGAAGATGTAAGTAACCGGCTCCATCTGTTACCATGGTATGATATAGGATAAGAATGCAATAAATACTCACTCCCGTGAGATTTTATTTCAAGTGCTGTATGTTTATAAGTAGAATTGTCTTGATTGCTCTGAAAGGGCATCGTAGTAGGCGTTACTTTGTTAGATAGAGTACTCTTAGTTCTGTGACATATTCTGCAGAAGCACTTGCCATTTTGAGTATGGTAGTGCTCCTGTTGTTGGTTAAACTTTTATTATCGAAGTAATAGGTGTTGAGTCCATTTAGTCTCTATCCTCCTGTTGTTCCTTTACTCTTTTATTTATGTTAATCTTATACAATATTTTCAATAGAAGGGCACTTAGAAGTAAAATGCGACTTTTGCGGAATCTGAAATTTGGCACCCCATTATTAGAATATTGAAGAATGGAATGTATGGGCATCCAAAATTCTATTTAGATAGTCTATGATCCTGTTTCCAATTGCTTAAAATAAGCTGCTTTATTTTTTTATTAAGCCAAACGCTGTTGAGTTGTTTTCAATTGCTTTCGCTTCTTATTTTAGTTTAAAAACTGAAGAAGCTTGGATACAATTTTGTAGGTGCTTCTTAAAACTGCCTTTTTCCTTTTCCTCCAAATAAGGTTAAATTTAACTTCCCAAACAATATCGTCAAAAGCACTTTCTTACTTCAGCAGTTTAAGGGAGGAGAAAAGCACAAGCAGGTTACAATAGGCCCTATGCAATTGAAGTTTATGAAACAGAAATGTACACCATCTGTAACTTTTTTGATGACCTTCATATGGAATCATAAAGTGATTGATTGAGTGGAAATGTGGAAACTATTCTAACATGTTACAGGAATCATCTAAGGTCAGGAAATTTTAATTATATTTCTATATCATATGCCTGGCTGATAAATAAACAATGTATAAACTTCTTTTGCACTGTATAGGATTGCAGACTATCTGCTTTTATTTTGTCTGTTTGGAACAATCAAGAAATGTATTCTCTTAAGTTGCAACCTTTACAGGAAAAGGATAGAAAGATACTTTGCACTTTCATTAATCACATGGAAAGAATGATTCACAGAGATTTTGCACCTTTCATATTGAATTTCTTAATGCTTTATTTTTGTTTGCAACATGGAATGTATCATATATGCTGTAACCATGTAATGGATCTTTTCGAAGATTATCTTGCATCCATAGACAACACAACTTTTTATTTGTGTTGAAAGTGTCTTTACATCTTGTATTTCAGAATTTGTTACTTGACACTGAAGAAAGAAGATTAGAACTGGCTATAGACGGTATTAAGGTCTCATCAGTGATGGAATTTGAAGTAGCATTGTGGATTCATTTTGAAGAGTAGAAATCGTCTTTGTAAAGAGTCTGGATTGATGCATGACATACACTTGGAATCAATGTTTATAAAGACTCTGAAGTTTGTTAGACTGTATATTTTGATGTCTGAACCTCACTTATGGGTGAACTTTGTAGTTTATTCCTGATTTGTTTGTTGCTTTCCTGGGAATTTGAACTTGTTTATGTTTGCTGAGACCTACACTTCTTACCTAATGAATTTGAATAATTAGCTATATATATAAAGCTCTTATTGCATCCAATTAATAGCTATTCAACTGACATTTTCTTGCTGTGGCTATCACCTTATTTTTGCTTTTCTCTCTTGGAATTAGCTTGAGATCACTGCAAGATATTTTGTACTCAGTTGCTTAAAATAAAGCAGGTTTCAGCTTTTTTAAGCTGGAAGCTGTTTGAAGCTCTTCCCATTACTTTTCTTTCTTTATTTTTTCTTTTAAAAAGCTAAAAAAGCTAATCCTAGAGAAACAATGTTAGAGGTGTTTTTCAAATTATTTTTTCTCATAAATTTTTCAAAAGCACTTCCGTTTAGCAGCTTCAAAAAGCATAGCAATTGAGAACATGCCCTTAATACTTATTTGCTGCTATCCTTGAATCAGATGAAAATTAGCTTCTTAAAAATTATCAATGTATATAACTGGATGCGTCCACTACGTGGAAAAAGTTTCCAGCAAAAAAAATTCTGACGTTTCGGTGCTATTTGACTTGAGCATAGATTTATACCACACTAATGCGTGGAAAGCCAATGAGTTATAAAGTTTCTCTTTCATCTTTTCTGGTGTCCTTTAAGATCTGTGTGGTGTTGGTGAGATACATAAAATTATTGGTACGTCTTCGGTTATCTTTACTTTACCGTCATTGAGCATTTTTATCCTCAGAATAAGTATCATCCATTTGAGGAACCTTTTTCTTTTCTTCTTTACTTTACCTAGAGAGGTTTAATTGACACAATAGTGATCTATTTCTCAAGAGACCAGACATTGCTTGTGTATAGGTTACATGGTAGTGAATTCTCTTGTATGATGAGACACCCAATTTCATAATTCAGCACTTATGGAAAGTAAAGTCATATAAATGTTGTCCTTCCCCAACACTTTTTGAATTCTTGACTCGTCAGTGGTGTCTTTTATATTTGCATCTGTGCACGTGTATGCATGCTCGTTGTTGCTCATCTAAGTGCATAATCTGTGCTTTTCTATTTGCTAATCTCTGTCCTGATATTTGGTTTCTTCTTAAAATTTTCTTACATGCATGCTTCTTTCATTTGGAAATTTTCAGAAGCTGCAAAGAAGAAGAAGAAGAAGAAAAAGAATAAAAGCAAGCAAGTTGCTCATTGTCTCCCCCATTGTGTTAATTTTTTGTCTCTGAAGAGTCCTCTCTTTTAAAAAATCTTCTTTCTTTTGCTCGTGCAGGAAGAAAAAGGAACTGCCTCAGCAAACTGATCCACCAACTATTCCTGTTATTGAACTTTTCCCATCTGGAGAGTTTCCAGAGGGTGAAATTCAACAATACAAAGATGAGTATGTATTCCCATATTGTTTCACTGAAATTATTTTATGTTATTTGTGGAGACCACATCTGATCCTTAGTTTATAATAAATGCAATAGACAGAGTCAGAGCTTTACTGCCTCTTAAGGATTATCATCACGCCTTGTGAGGTTGATTCTTCCTCAACCTGAATAGGCTGTTGGGCGTAAAATGTTTGAAAGTATTGTGTTAGGACATGAAGGAATTAGGCCCTCTAACTTGTGAAGGAATGTCGACTGTAAGATAGTAATTGGTTTACACATCTTGCATTCATCATAAAGTTTCTATTTGGACAGATTACTAGCTTTTTCTTTCCTCTTTTTTTCAGGCTTTTGTTTTTTTTGGGGGGGGGGCAGGAGGGGAATTTTTAGACCTAAGCTTCAGAATTTTGTTATGCACTACCGTTGGGTGGAAACTCTTCTTTAATTCTCTGTTGTTGGACCGAATGTACATACATCATTCTTGCATCTGTTGGAAGCCTTCATCAGATTTTTCTGGTACAGTTTCATTTAGGGTGCATCTCTGTTGGTTTTCTTTCAAGAATTTTTGTTTTGAGAATAAAAAAAGTGAGTGAGTTTATGTGAGGAGAGGTGAAAAAGGTAGAAAAGAACTGCTATTGGTTTTCATTCTGGAAACAAATCTGGATGCACCCTTAGAAGAACAATGAAAGGAAAAAGGGAAAAAAAACAAATGAGGAAGTATTATACCCCATATGACACTAATATCTGTACGGCAATTGTTTCCACATCTCTTATCCAGAAGGTAATTTCAAAAAAGAAACTTCCGTTGGTCAGAACTTATATTTTCTCATTTTACCCTCGAATTATTGTTTAGAAGGAAATGCTTTAATTGGTAGTAAGAACAGTTTAAAGAAATACCTTCTCTATGACAGAACATAATCCTTTCTTTCTAGGGGTGCATTTAGTGTGGTATAGAGCAAGCAGAAAAGTTCCCTTGGGACGTCTTAATTGAGGACATTCTTATTTGGTGCACTAGTAAGAAGAGAGCAAGCAGACCATCCAGCTCTTGCCTCTTCCGTTTAAGCAATGGGGAATGGATGCACAATTTTTTTTTTGCTGTTGGAATGCTAGGGAGCTGACGCATCTCATTTGAGATTCAGCATATCGTTTTTGTTTTCAGTTTTACCACATCATTCTAGCTAGGATCTTTAATGTTACTTGCAATCTAGTCACTATTGCTTACAACATCTTTCTGGACTTCTTATTTTCCTAATAAAATGAATACAATTTTTAGATTCATGCAAATTCTTCCTCTGAGAAAAGTTTAAATGGTGAATTTTCCTTGAATAATTCATGATTTTGTATTTTTATATTATTTGGGTTGCTGGTTCAACAGTAACTTGTGGAGAACTACATCTGAGGAAAAGAGGGAGAAGGAACACCTAGAAAAACCAATCTACAACTCCATTCGCCAGGCAGCAGAAGTTCATCGTCAGGTTGGTATTTGATAACTGATTACTTGCTTTAGTTTCAATCAAAAAGAAAAAAATTAGCAAAAGAATAGGTTTGCTAGGAAAAATTCTTCTCTCTTACCATAGCGAAGTACTGAGAATAAGTTCTAGTGTTGGTCTAAACTATGATGCAACCCCTTGTCTAGGTTCGAAAATATATAAAGCAAATTTTGAAGCCTGGAATGTTAATGACTGACCTGTGCGAGACCTTAGAGAATACTGTACGAAAATTGATTTCAGAGAATGGTCTTCATGCTGGAATTGCATTCCCAACAGGATGCTCATTAAATTGGTAAGAATGATTATATTTTTTAGCCCTATTTGGTTGAAGAAAATTGGTTAATGCTCTATTTTTTCTTTTCATTATTTGCCATTTTACTTTTTGTCACATATTTCTTCTGTATTTAACTTGTTTCTCAACACCAGGGTTGCAGCCCACTGGACCCCAAATTCTGGTGACAAAACTGTGCTTCAGTATGATGACGTGATGAAATTGGACTTTGGAACTCATATAGATGGTAATTATTTTATTAGCCAGATATATAGTGATGTTATAGAGCCTATGTAAGTTGTAGCCTTTTTTTACTTTTATTTTTCTTCTGTTTTGGAATTTGCTCCTGGATGATTGTCACCTGTAGGACACATAGTGGACTCTGCATTTACTGTGGCATTCAATCCTATGTTTAATCCACTGCTTGAGGCCTCACGTGAAGCCACAAATACAGGGATCAAGGTCCATATTTTAGAAATTTTCACTGCTAATTAAAGGATTCCAATTTCAAGCCATTGATTTCATTGAAAATCTTACTTTAAGATGTGCTAGCATTCCTAACATTTATTCTATCTTTTAGGAAGCTGGAATTGATGTACGCCTTTGTGATGTTGGTGCGGCTATCCAAGAGGTCATGGAATCATATGAGGTTGAAATTAATGGAAAGGTCCACCAAGGTAACATATTGCTTGATACTACTCTTTGGCTGATAGCTTATAATCTGGACACTTGGTGCTGCACAATTTCTGATTGAACAATATCCTTCGCTTTACATTTTCTAATTGTTTCCAGCTTTTAATTTCTTACATTGATGTTTAACGGAAGGTGCTGCTACTATTCAACTTTACTTGGTGCCTGTGTTTTCAGTTTCTTGCTTCACACGTCTTGTTATTTATTATTATTATTATATTTATTTTTTCCCAAAATTTATTTAAACCACTGGACTTCCTACCTTATATAAATTGTATATCAAAATGGGAAACAAGAGATTTCAATGTCAATATACATCCTATGCTAAAGACAGTCAAAAACTGCAGAAAGGAACTGGCTTCATGGTGGTAACAAGGTATCTTGCGCTTTCTAAGTCTCTGGAGAAGATTAATCACATTTACTTCCGATTTTTTATGGAATAATTTTGTTGTTTGAACATTTCTACTTATCACCTCGTAACTTAATAATTATGTAATCATCTAATATAATTATACACAATAAGTTGGAGATTAACTCTAGAAACATCTTGGGTCTTGAATATATATCAAAATCCTGTAATTTTCTTTCTTATTACAATGTAAAATTCGAGTAGGTGCTTGCCTATTGCTTTACTTATAATTTACCTACCTACCCATTATCTTTAGCAGGTTTCTGAGATCCTCTTTTTTATTTTTTTTGGCAATCTTTCTATTGCAAGTGTAAATTTTGATGCAACTGCTCAATGACAAGCATGGTACTCTTTTTTCTTCATAAAGATATCTTTGTGACACTAAAATAAATCAGATAAAAAATTTTCTGATCTTGACATAACTGAAGGGCACAGGTCCTTCACCTGCAAGTGTGGAAGGAGAGCGAACTTTCTGAGTTAGCTTTAGTTAAGGAAGCAAGAACCAATAAGCATTGTATTTTGAGGAAAGCCTCTAAAGCAGTTCTTTTGTTTTTTATTTTAAAATTTGAATCATTTTCTGTTTATTAAATCAGAATAGTAGAAAATGAGAGAAAAAGGTGAAACATTTTTCTAATGCATTCCCTATAGCTAATTGTCATAAAATTGACATATGAATGGATGGCTATCATGTCAGTTAAGAGTATCCGAAATTTGAATGGGCACAGCATTGAAAGTTATCAAATACATGCTGCAAAATCAGTTCCAATTGTAAAAGGAGGAGAACAGACAAAGATGGAAGAAGGGGAATTTTATGCAATTGAGACTTTTGGATCTACAGGTGATGATTTCAACCTTGGCTTTCAGTTTACCCATATCTGGGGTTGAAGTTATACACATTGTTTACTTGCTATTTGTTTTGTGCAGGAAAGGGATATGTTAGAGAAGATCTAGAGTGCAGCCATTACATGAAGGATTTTGATGTTGGCCACATTCCTTTACGGTTGCCCAGAGCAAAGCAACTGCTGGCAACAATTAATAAGAACTTTTCTACATTGGCGTTCTGCAGACGTTACTTAGATCGTCTTGGGGAGACTAAATATTTGATGGCACTAAAGAATCTATGTGATGCAGGAATTGTTCAGGTACTTCTGAGCTCCGTGTTATGTTATGGCTTTTGACTATGTTATTCATTTTTATTTTGGAAAAACAAAAGGTTTTCAATTACCACTAACTAGTATACGGAAGCAATAACTTTCTGACTAATGATATTCTGATGGATAAGGGACACTAACTTTAGTTTCCTTTGTACCTTAAGGTTCTTAAATGCTCAATAAACAAAAGCCTAGGTAACAATGCGCCGTGGTACTCCTTAAACCCCTTGGCCATTTGTCCTAGTTAATGACTATGATCCAAAGACCAAGTGAATGGCTAAGTCACTCATATTATTGACTATAATAAAAAAATCAACTGATTAGCTAAATCATTCATATTATATTATTGAAGAGCTACAAACAAGAAAGTCGTAAGCATAGAAATAGGAAATTTTTGGTGTCCTTGCTGAGAGTGAAGCAGTGTGATCCTTGTTTGTTTGGATTGTAGCTTGTACAAAAATGAGCATTGGTGTCATTGCTGCCTGCTATACAGAAGAAACTAGAAACTGTTCTCAGTAATTTGTATGTAGTCAAATGAAGGGTGTTTCCTTCTGTTTAGACATCCTAGCCGAATGGTCAGATGGCCCAGCTTTATTTTTCAGTGTGAAAGATTCAAGAGCAGACTTAGAAGAAATTTGTCACTGAAATAAAAAATGACAAGGCAGGATTTTGTGGCCATGGTTGGAGAATATGCGAACTTGGTTTTTATGTTGACCTTCTATAGTATTGTACTTGATTATTGATATTTTCTTTTCCCACGCGCTTGATTTTGACAATGTGGCATTACTGAACATCAGACGTGTGGTTCTTTTGGCAGCCCATCCCTCCTCTTTGTGACATTAAAGGCAGTTATGTATCTCAGTTTGAGCACACGATCTTACTTCGTCCTACTTGCAAAGAGGTAGTATCAAGAGGAGATGATTATTAACAGTGGACGAGTCTAAAGCCTGGCGGTAATGACTATAGTTGTTAAACTACATATTTGAACATGAAAAGAGTGTTTGTCAGTAGTTGAAAATTTCACATTCCTTTTCTATGCATACAGCTTCCTTTTGTACCTAATTGAATGTTGACGGGTCGATCCTACCTTTATCATTTTTTTAAAAATTCCATTTTTTGGTTTAACGTATCAGAGTGTTACATTATTTTGGTTTCTGTTCCCAGTTTCCTTTGAGCCTTTCAGGTGCTTCCCAATGTCTACTTTTGCAGGCGTTAAAGTTTGGAAGCAAACTGCTGTCTCAGTATACCCCAAAACTGTTGCATTTAGACCTAGCTGTTTCCTTTGAGGGTTGCTTGTCCTTTCCAAAAGCAGGGCACATCATATTTCTATTTGGAAGAGAGCACATAATTTAGAGAATCTTTGAAGAAATATTTATGGATATTAGATGTTAGCAATTTAGAAGAAATTTGGATTAAAAGGTATGAATCTACTGTTTGGTTGCTGGGAATGATCTGGATAGACTGATTATCCACCAATAGTCCGTGAATAATTTGTTGCAGGGAATGTCTCAAAAAAAACTCCTTCCATCTCAAAATACAAATTTTATAAAACATTTTGTACACTTATTCTTCTTTCAAACGCAATAACCAAGATGAATATGAATATAACAGCTCCAAATCAAATACAACTAATTATTTTTAGGGCAAGGGAAGAATACCAAAATCCCAATCAATTAAATTGTTATTGTGATTGTAACATAATTATAAACCTAGTCTAAACAATAGGAATGATGATGAATATAACAATTTTACCAAAAGCCAAAAAACGAGGGCAACTTGTCTTTACATTTTTTTAGACATTGAAAAATTATCTTATTAATTTTTTACAAATAATATTGTTGATTTGAATTTAATATAAGTGATTTATTGATACAAAAATAACATTATAGAGTAAAAGTAAAAATGACTCTAAGCATTAAGAGAGTTTAGTGATACCATTCATTTTCCAAATCGGTCAAATTCAAGGGTTAAGATGAAAGTTACAAAATATTTAATTAACTAAAATAAAATCACTTATGTACATTTAACGAAAGGAGTAAAATGATATAAAAATAACATTACAGGGTAAAATAAAATTTACTCCAAACGTGCCAAATCAGTCAAATTCAAGGGTTAAGATGAAAGTTACAAAATATTTAATTAACTAAAATAAAATCACTTATGTACATTTAACGAAATGAGTAAAATGATATAAAAATTACATTATAGGGTAAAATAAAATTTACTCAAAACGTGATGGTAGTTTAGTGATATTAAACTACAAAAAAAAAAAAAAAATGACACAAAGCTGTGAAGGGGGGCGGGGGGAGAGGGGAGGATGGTATCACCCAAAAGGGAGTGATACACGATGAACAACCATCTTGATGTGTTCAAGCCTTCAAGCGGAATTCCTATACAACATCTTAGCGAATAAAGGGCCACCCGACAAGGAGATTGCCAGATTTGATGAATGAGTTGTAGACCATCTTCCTACCTTTCTTTGCCTCCTTTCACAAATGTTGGACAAATATACAAATTCTGTGTGAAAGAAAGGTTAATATTTATACGTTCTTTTTTTTATTTATAAAACACTTTAAAAGTATTAAATTTAAGATTTTATGAGATTTAATCATCAAATTTGACATATTCTACTTATTAAACACACTATAAAAAATGAACTTGACAAATATTATTTGATTTTTTTTTCTTTACGATCACAAAAAATGCCCATTTTAATCAGAAGTAACACTTCACAATTTCATTGACTAGCTAAAACTTCATTGCATCTGGAATTGGTCCAGCAAATTAACAATTTCCTTCTGATCTTTTCTTTTTCTGAATAAACAATTTCCTTCTGATCAACAATGGATGAGCATGTTACAAATATATGCAATGCACCAACTACGTGGCTATGATTTTAGTGCGCCACCTTTTTATTTCTTAATTTTTTTTCTTTTTCTATTTTTTTGGGGGAGTTATTATTTTAAAAAACATGCAGCCACATCCCAATATTGGAAAAAGTGTGATAATATCGAATAGCAGGCAATAGAAAAATCAAAGAATTTTCATGGATTAAATGTAAAACCTTAAAGCCCGTTAAACCTTATCCTAACTGCAAGTGTTGAGACATCTCAACTAAGAAGTTAGAAGTTTAATTCTTTCTTAGTGCATGATTTTTTCTCCATTTTAATAGGACTAATTTTCTCTTTTAATAAAGCTTATAAAATTCTATTCGTTTTAAAATTGAAGCCTTTTGGCCTTTTTTGCATGTACTAAAGAAGAAGAAAATAAGAGATATTTTTTAATTATATTATTAACTAATTCTATTATTACTTTTTTCGTCCACAATTGAATATCATATTTTAAGGTGGTACAAAATTTAAAGAGGATATTTAACTTATTTAATTTACCAACTTTATCCTTATTAATCTCATGATATTCTTATTAATTAAAAAAGTTAGTGGTAAGACACACATGTTAGTGGAGTTTACTTTTATTAAATTAAAGAGGTTAAAGTAGAAGTTTAGATGAAGTATATAACTATTTTAAAAAAGTGAGCATTCAATTGTGAACATTTAAAAAAAAATATAAATATTTAATTGTGAACAGGGATAGTATGATAGAGAATGAGAGAATTAAATTTATAGTAAGTATAATTTTTAAAAAATAATCATTAAAATTCCCAAAAAATGAATATTATAAAAAAATTTTAAAAAGTAAAAAGTCCTATATTAACGCAGGGAGTGCTAATTCTAAAATTGTTAAAGCACATCACCTGTACATTAGAAACTGTTCGGGCACCCAACCTTATTGGAGGTTCCGACACCAACTTAGTAGCTCAAATCCAGAAAAATCATGATAATCAATCCTCTACAGCTTTATCAAGTTATTTTGGGTATGATTGAATAGGATTTGGTTTTGAGATTTTTGTATTGAATTTTGTAAAAGTTAAATTGTTTGTGATAAAAAATGTAAGTCTCACGCTTGAATTTTTTAGTTTAATTTTGAAACTAAACTCTATCCAAGTTCACCTTTTGATTTATAGAGTAAAATTCCAAACCTTAATAATCAACGAAAATCTATTATAAAAAGGACAAACACCGTTGAGTCTTAAATTTTACTCAAAAAAAAAAAATCTAGTAAAAAGAATGAATTATCCTTACTTGAATAAGTTTCTCTGTCCCACCATGTTATGTTGATCAACAAAAACAAAAAATCACCCCATCAAATGTTTCTTCATTCTCAACAACCACAACATTGTTTGATACCTTAGTTACAGCAAGTGCTGAAAATCTTACAACATCAACCCTTTTACTATAAGATGATGAATTTTGCCAGGAAACACCAAAGCAGATGAAAAATCAGCCACCCACTGAGTTCCATTTCCGGCCACTGTCAATTTCGCCGCAGTTGATTTCAGGCTGTTGTCAATCACAACCTGATCAATTCCCACAATTTCACCATCCAAAGTTGTTGAATATAATTTTAAATTCAATAGTTTTAAAAATTAAAATAAGCCTGTGCAAATGCACATGCAATAGCTAGTAAGAGAAAGGAAAATGAATCATTAACACCTTGACCTTAATATTTCATTGGTTTTTGTTAAATCCATCAATTAAATTAAGGGGTAAAACTAGTTAATATAATTTGATTATATATAGATAAGGCAATCTTTAAATTATTAAAAGAAAGAAGGAGAGCTCAAGAATTTGATAGAAGTGTGAGGATCCCTAATATATTCCTTTAATGCTTTAAAATACAAGCCTTACAAAATTAATCAATGTATTTATTTTTTTTTACAAGCCTTACAAAATTAATCAATGTATTTATTATTTTTTTTAAAAAAGCAATTAAATCAGACTACCGAGTCAAAGCAGAAGCATCAAGACTCAAGAGTATGGACAAATTTTTTTCTAAGAAAAAGAAAGAACAATAAAAATTGTGCATCTTTCACTTAAACTTCTCCTCCAAGTTATGAATATCATTTGTTATGAGGTAAAAGATAAGATTAGTTTGTAAAAATTAGTTTAAATGATAAATTGTCATGAATAGTGTCATAAAATTTAGGGGGTGCAAGAAAACCACGGTCTGCAAGTTGATCGGATTCTCTCTTCTACAATATTAACTATTAAGCTTGTGAACAAGAATAGAAAACCCCGATGAAACTTTCGATCTAATAAGTATAAAAATATGAGAGAGAGATAGAGAGAGACTTTATTCAATTAATGATAATTACATGATTTATATAAGATTTACAAAGATATCAACATAAAAAAAAACTTGAACCCTCTTCAAAAAATAATCAATTTAGTCATAAAAGTTAAGTTTTGATATATTATGATTCTTTTTTTTTCATATTCAAAGAACTTTCGCACAACTGATGGTTATTTTCCCTCCTTCTTCCTATGGAATTTTCTCTCATTTTCATTTCAATTGGTCTTTTTGGGGATTGGCTGGGCGGGGGGAAGAGGGAAGAGAGGTTGTTTGTATAGAGAAATGACTTTAAGTTGGAAGCTATCACCCGGAAAAGAGTTATACACATCGAACAGCCATCTCGATGTGTTCAAACCCTTCAAGCAGAATTCCTTCACAAAAATTTTCATGAAGAAAGGGCAACCCAAAAGCCACATTGCAAATTTGAAGAAAGAGTTGTATATCATCTTTGGTGGCTTTCTTTGCCTTCTTTTTCACAAATATTTGACAAATATAGAAATGCATTATGAAAGAAAGGCCAATATTTGTTTGGCTTTATTTCCTGCTTATGAGACAATTCAAATGGCATTAAGTTCATGATTTTTTTTCATTTATTTCATCGCCAAATTCACATATTCTACTTATTAACCATGCTAATATAAAAGATTAATTTTATTAAAATGTTTACTTTTTGGTATCAGACTTTTCGTACAATCACTATGCATTTTCCATTTTTAATCAGAGGTAAAACTTACACAATTTTTTAGACTCGATAAAGGTTCATTGCTTTTGAAGAATGCATGAAGTAGTTTTTTTTTTTTTTTGATGAATGAATGCATGAAGTAGTTAAAAATTCATTTAAATATGAAATTGACCAATGATTTTAATATATCACCTTTTCAGTTTCTTAACTTCTTGTAATTTTTAATTTTTATTTCTTGCAAAGTTCTTGCCGTAAAAAATGCGCAAACACATCAGAATATGAGACCCTCACTTGTCAACAGTTAAACGATGATGGTTGCTAGTAAAAATTATTAGAGACTACATCATAAACAAAATTATATTATAAGTGTAAAATGATATATTCGTATATTTACGATTTACTCAATTGATTATTATAATTTGAAACTTTATTCAGAATGGGTTAATTTTGAATGGTTTCCTTGCAAAATTCAATACAAATTTTTAGTTTTGGTCTCATTATTTTTCTTACAAATAATTAACTTTTAAAAATTAAAAATAAAAAATTTCAAACTCAAATTGATCTAATCTCGCCTAAAATCTACACAGTGCAACGAGGCAGCGTCCTGCGTGTTATCTAAATCCAATGACTTAGCAGGCGCCAAAGATCAATTAAATTCTCAGAACTGTTCTTCAAATCTCCCCCATTTTTCTTAAAATGTTTATAGAAAAAAAAGCTATTTTTATGCTGCATTTGAATACCATTAAAACGGGTGGGGGGACCCCACTAATAAACACAAAACAGCAAGAGAGAAAAAGAGGATTTATTCAGTCAATAAGAATTACACAATGTTCGTATAATATTTTGCAGACATCAAGAAACAAACTTTGTTCCTCTTCCTCTACTGGGATTTTCTTTCATTTTCTTTTCTTGGGGTTGGGGAGGCAAAGAGAAAAGCTCTTCAACCAGGACAGTACCAACCGGCAAAAGGTGATACACAACGAACAGCCATCTTGATGCGTTCAAGCCTTTCAAGCAGAATTCCTTCCTTCATGAATAAAGGGCCACCCAAAAATGAGATTGCAAATTCCAAGAGTTGTGACCATCTTTTCTAGCTTCCCTTGCGTTCTGCTTTCACAAAATTTGACAAATCTACGACCACTATGTGAAAGAAAGCCAGTTCTTGTTAGATATTTTAAAACGCCATTAAATTCTGAATATTTTACAAGATTTTATGAAATTTGATTATCTAATTCACACAAGTTGTTATATACTACTTATCAACCACGCCATAAAGGATGACTTGATCAGAATGTTGATATTTGATATGGAATGGGTTTGTATGATCACCATAGATTTTCCATTTTAATCAGAAGTAACACTTCAAAATTTCTTAGGTTAGATATAAGTTCATTGCACTTGAAATTTGTCCCTTTCCTTAGGTAGATCTAAATTCCTTTTTAGGAATGCGTAGAGTATTAAAAATGCATTCAAATGCAATTTACCAATGATTTTAATGTATATCACTTTTTATTTCTTAATTACATAATTACTGAGTTATTTTTTCACAATTGATCTCACTATAAAACACACACAATCACATCACAATATCCGGGGAAAAAAGGGTGACATCAAAGCTAGGATATTAAGCAGGTAATTGATATTCCATATTTGTGCTTCATATAATAATCTTTTATGAGCTTAAATTCTATTAAATTTTGGTGTTTTAATCAACATTTACACTCCTTTTATCTCTTATTTGCTTTGGGTGAGTTTATTGAAGATTTGGAATTAAATGAAGCAAATAAAGAGATTTTACACAATGAATAAAAACAGAGAAATGCAGGGGCAAAATAGTCTGGTAGATAATTTTCAAGTGAGATTTTCACCTCTATAGAGAATTCAAATTCGAATGTGATCTTCTATACATTTATAGAGGACATTATGAAGTTTTCATAATGGTAAAATTTGTGGAAATCCGAGTTCATTTGGCTGCCCTGCTTATGCTTTAAATTCGATTGTCCTGCATTATGTTCCAGTTTTGACACAGTTTGGTATAATGCTCATATCATGCGTTATAGATATTCAATTGAGGTGATTCAAATCTCTATACAAAGCTAAGACAAGAGCTACAACTTTCATGAAGACATCAAGACCCAAATCAGTCGATTTCAAGCTCTAAATTCACCTAGAAAAAAATAATGTCACAGTCATGCAGCAGAGCCTTGCCCCAAAAACTGGGAGCAAGCGGCACCGTTTGGTGTGATCTAAGCGGCGCTGTTTGCACCGATTTGAAGAGGGTTTTCAGCTGCTTTTCTCTCTCTTTGGAGGGGGATTTAAATAACCCATTTTAGGGCAAGAAGACAGACTACTGGAGTGAGGAATAGGGCTGCAAAAACACCAAGAAAAACACCAAATTCTTCCTCCAATCCATCAATCTTGCAAGAGAAATCAAGAGAGAAGATTGAATCATTGAAGAAGGAGAACATCCACCTTGAAGATTCAACACAAAAGCTGCAATTTTCTCCATTGCTACAGTGACGAATTTCAAGCTTTAGGAAGAGAAGATTTCAACCATGAAAATGAGTAATTCTTCCTCTTCCTTTATTGCTTTGTATTCATTGAGTTGTAATATATTTATGAACTAAGCTTTTGAATGCTTGGATGGTATGAACCCTAGATTTTATCTATGTGAATGAATTGTTTCCCTTGGTTGATTGAATGCAAATTTCTTGTGGATTGTTTGTGGGTTTGAATGTTTGAATTAATTTGGTGGATAATTGATGAAAATTTTGTCACTTGGAATTGAGAAAGGAAGGGTGATTGAAATTTATTCAAAATCTGGAATTTTGTCACTTGGAGTTGAGAAATGAAGGGTGATTGATAATTGATTCAAAATCTGGAAATTTTCACTTGGAATTGAGAAAGGAAGAGTGAAATAGACCATACACAAACAATGGGGAATATTTAGGTGACTAGAGATAGAAACCTCAATATCTTCTTGATAATTAGAGAAATCTAATTGGGAATTCACCAATCCAAATGCATTCTTAGGTTGAATTAGTTAGAAAGAGATTTTAACTAATTAATCTAACGGTAGAGGACTTTCATCTAGAGATAGAGAGAGTTCTAATATAGGAATTCCATCAAACACAAGAAATGGACACCTTCTTGGAAATTAGAGAAATCTAATTGGAAATTCACCAACTCAAATGCATTCTTAGGTTGAATTAGTTAGAAAGAGATTTCAACTAATTAATCTAAGGGTAGAGAACTTTCATCTAGAGATAGAGTGAGTTCTATCATTGGAATTTCACCAAGTATTAGAAGGGGAAACAAATCAACCAAGGGACTTTTCTATTACATAGGTAATTCTAGGGAGATTTTCCATCCAAGTATTGTTTTCTCTATTGAATTATCTCTTGCAAGCAAGATTTAAGTTGATTTAATTAGTTAAGTTAGATTTCCTTTCCTAGTAGTTATTCAAATCATTTTCACAAACGAATTTTATTAGGCTAAACAATAGAGTGAAAAGTGAGTAATGGTAATTGACAATTCCCGTGGATACGATAATTTAACTTACTTGCCACTGTACTACTCATAACGATAGGTGCACTTGCCTTGTGTTTGTGTGCAAATTGTTAGAGATTGTAATAAAATTGAGTAAAGGGCATGCAAACAAAACACAACAGTAATAAATGTGTGAATGTACACATATAACCTTAAGAAGGACAAAGAGGAATAATCAAGGTAGAAAAATCAGATTTGGGCATCCAATTGTCATCTCAGGAGGAAGTAATTGGTATGGATACATCCAAAATTGACTCAACATAATACTGTTAACTGTGTACCCGTAACAGAAATTTTTATTGTAAAGCTATCAAATACGCCTTTTTTATCGTTAAATTCCTCTCTTTTGCTCCCTTTTTCATTGTCTCTGTCAATATAATATTATCACATTGATATAAGAAAAAATTTTAAAATATAAAATTCTATAAAAATGAGATAATCTAAGAAAAATAGAGTAACATAAGGACCCCATTTTCGATTATTATAATTTTTTAAATAGTTAAAAAGTGATTTTAAAATTTTTTTATTTAAAATTAAAATAATTTTTATTTTTAACTATTTTAATAAACAAAAGTTGTATTAAATGGCATTCCTATAATAGCTTGTCAAAAATTACTTTTTTAGCTAACATCATAAGTTAATAAACAGTTGAGAACAATTTTAAAATAAATTTTAGCTTAAAAAAACTATAAGGAGTGTATTTTAATAATTGAGAATGGGTCCAAGGACATGTGACAACTTAAGATTGATGAAATGGGGGAGGGATTTCAAGGAGACAATCTCGAGTGCTTTTTTTTTTTTAAAATTGAAGTATATCATATATCATATAAGTATTAAACGTAAAACGATTTTACTAATATGTGATGATTTTTAAATAATTTTAATGTTTTTATCTTTCAAAAAATTTATAAGATTTCGAAATATACTATGTAATATTTATTTCAGTTGTTTCTAATAATACTACATATTGAGGCCTAATGAATGATCAAAATTTATCATTTCATCTAAATTGTAAAAATTTTGAGTTTCATTACTTATTTAAATTTTAAAAATTAAGAGAGAAAAATTAAATCTTAAAAATTATAATTTATTGTAATCAAAATTCAAATTATTTTAATTGAATTCTGCTTTTAAATATTAATATAAAATTTTAAAAACTTAAAAAAATTAATAAAATAATATTTATTTAGAATAAATATTTATTAGGTTGGTGTCAAAACTTTGATGTACCTAATTAGTTTACACTGTAGTGATATTATAAAGAGAACTACTCAATACAGAATAGTTTTAGTACTGATGCAAGACAGTGTTTTACTACTTTTGTCTAATTTCATTGGATCTTCTTACTATATTAGGATGTCCCAAAATTATTGATATTTTTCATAAAAAATATTTTAACATATTTTATACCATTAATTAATTACTAAATATATTATATATTACTTTTATATATTTAGATTTGATATAAAATACTCACTATTTTATTATATTATATTAATTTTATAATACAATTCATTGCATAAAATTGCGTACCCGGTCAAATACTGTTAAATGAAATGAGACAAAGGGAGTGCAATTTTAACCTTTTATAATTTTTTATTTTTAAAAAAATTTAAGAAAAAGAAACAAAAAAAGTAGGGGGGGTGGGGAACGCCCAAACTGGGCGGCATTTGGGTTGATCCAAAAGTTGCGCAACACGCTAAGGGCACTCGGCTTCGGCGTTCCCCTCCCCCCAGTTTTTTCCCCTTTTTGTTTCTTTTTTTCTGCATAAATTTTTTAAAAAGAAAAATTGTAAAAAATTTAAATTATAAAAAACTATCTTGCATCAATAAAATCGTCGAGTAATCTCTTTAATGATATCACTACACTGTGAAGTAATTAGGTACATCAAAGGTTTTGACGCCAACCTAATCAGAGGATCCAAATCCAGAATTATCATGACAGCCACTAATCTAGAGCTAGATTAGATTATTATAATGTAAAATTAAATAATCAAAACTCCATACTTTTGGGATCAACAAAAATTATTACAGAGAACAAATTATTCTTTACATGAACAAGTTTGTCTCTCCCACCATGTTATGCTGATCAACAAGAACAGAAATCGCTCCATCAAATGCTTCTTCACTCTCAACAACCACAACATTGTTTGATATATTAGTTACAGCAAATGCTGGAAATCTAACAACATCAACCCCTTTACTATAAAAAGAGTAAAAAACATGATGAATTCTGCTAGGAAACACCAAAACAGATGAAAAATCAGCCACCCACTTAGTTCCATTTCCGGCCACTGTCAATTTTGCCACAGTTGTTTTCAAGCTCATTCCATGCACAATGTTGTTGTCAATCACAACTTGATCAACTCCCTCAATTTCACCATCCACTTTCACTATCGGAACCATTTTATTCGCGTCGCCACAGAATATGTTGTTGATGATATTCACCCCAGAGATTTGACCCTTTATTGATCTCAACACAATGTTACCATCTCCAAGGAAGAAGCCATTTGAAACAAGAACTTGATTAGGATCCTCAAGAACTATAGTATTATAATCTATGTAACAATTCTCAATCCTTGTCTGTGCTGATTTGACTAAAATCCCAGTTCCTCCAAAGCCTGCAGCCTTGTTGTAGCAATGTACTCCTGTAACAATGTTGGCTTGACCTCTGAGAACGATCCCAATGGCTGCTGAGAAAATGGCAACATCAGTGACTGCATTATCAGTGCTAGCAAGGTCTATGGCCGTGCCTGAAAAGTTTCTCTCTCCTCTATCTCCACCGGTTGTCGGATGCTGGCCAAGAAAACAGCCTGATATGAAGGTTTCATGGCCTCTCTCGACGAGGATTCCGTCGGTGCTGAAGTGGAGGAAGAAGCAATTGTTTACGCGAATTCTTGCTGAATCTACGACAAAAAGTCCTCCTCCTTGGTAGCTTGAATCGAAGAGGATGTCGCGGAATGTAATGTCCTCGTAGTAGATGCCATTGTTTTGATCTTTCATATCAGAAAGATGTTCAGGGTTTAGGGTTTCTGGTTTTTGAAGTTTCTGAGAGTTTGGTGACCATAGCTCAATTAGATGCCTATCTCCTGGAAATGTGTTGGATGCCCTCAAGGTGCCTCCTCGAACCTAAAAGAGTAAATAGTGCTTATGATCAACAAAACCAACATAGCTACACAATAGATTCAACTATCAGTCAAATAGACTTAAAAAAAAGGGGGCGGGGGTGAAGACATTTTAAATGCCATACATTTGGTCAAATATAATTTACAATATATCAGATACCAAATTGATATCAATTTAATGATATCAATTTTTTTCTCCAAAAAAATAATATGTTCAAAGTTTTTGATCTATAAAGATTAATGTGGAGTTCATCATTTCTTTAGGAACAAGACTCAAAATTCCTTCAGCCCTCATGTAATCATCTATTCTTCCTTTGACATATATATATATATATATATATATATATATATATATAATAAGGTAATATGTATTGAGTTAGATGAACATTTTTTTCTCCTTATAACTTCGATCTATCACTAAATTAAAATAATTCTATTTAATTCACTAGCTAAATTATCGAGTCATAGTTTTTAATCCTTGTTTATATTACTCCCTTCGTTCAATTTCTTTTGAGAATATTTGATCGAATATAGAATTTTATGAAAAATTTTAAATTTTATTATAAAAATAATATAATATAATAAAAAATAAAAAATATATGAGTTAACGTATATTTTATATTAAATTTAAATAAATAAAAGTAATATATAGTAAAATTAATAATTGATTGACAATATAAAATATATTAAAATATTTTTTATAAAAATATTAATTATTTTATAATATTTTAATATAATAAAAATATTAAATGAAATAAGACGTAAAAAATAATAAATAATAATAATAAAAGATCAGAACACTTAGTTTAAAAAAAAAAAAGAAGACTCGCTCTACTTTTGAAGCTAGCAGTCAACCAACTATACCCCTTTACACGATTTTTTTCCAATTAAATAGAAAACCTTTGTTAGTGTCAATAAACAATTCCAACTTTGTTTACTGTCGGCAGCCTTGAATGCATCGGTCAAGCATTGAATATTATAAGGGCCAAAATGACAGTGAATCTGAAGCTTCGAATTCGTGCGTTCCCATGCAGAAAAGGCAGCTCAGGGAGCTTAAAGATGGACAGATGGCAATAGAATTAATGGACCCATTCATTAAAGTTCTTCACTTTATTATTATTTAGTGCACTTAAAATCGGGAATTGCAACTAAAGAGACTTTGGACAGGTCGTTGCTAACGTGGGTCATAATTTCATGCCACTTTCAAATAGAGAAGCAGGCATTGAATGCAAGAAGGTGATTGGATTGAATGTAATTTTGATTTTAAAATTTTTATTTTTGTTTTTGCGAAATGGAAAGGAAATGTGAGTTTCGCTTAGGGTCTATCTGGTTCGTGGAAGGGAGGGGTAGTGATACTATTTTTTTCTTGAGAGAAGTAAATATATTGTTTTCCTTATTTGGTATTTGGTAAGAGCAAAAAATAAAAGAAACTGTAATAATTTTATTATTTTAATCTATTACATACATTTATTTTTATGGATTTACTAACTATTACAAGGGTAATTTAGTCTTTACTCACATAATACTTCTCAACTCTTATACTTTTTGAAAGGTTGATTTTGTTGATATGAAATGAGATATTTACTTCCTCTCCTTATAACAATATTCTAACTAATTAAGTATATTTGTCAAATACTTCCCTATTTACTCTCTCCCTCCACCCAACCAAACATAATATTCAAAATTTTTTTCTTGAATTTTCAAATGAGACTTTGTCTAAACACACCTCTAGATCTCGACTATCCACATAACAATAAGTCAGCCCTCAATTGCACTTAGAAAAATCAAGATTTACAGATTGATTGCTAAAACTTTTTTCTAAACGGTTGAAAAATTGTAATTTTTTAAAAAATAATACATAAAATATTAATTAATATATTTATTTTTAACAAAAAAGGTTCTTTTAAATAGCTTCTTCAAAATAATTTTTATTAAACTAAAATCAAAAGTGAAATTTAGAATAGCACAAAAAAAATTTAGGTTTAAAATAGTAAAAAACACTTATTTTATGTCATTAAACACAAACCCTTAATCTATATAGTATCGAAGAAAAGAAAAATGAACCTAGCTGCATTTAGGTAGTCAGTGAAATTATGGTGAGATTGAATAAAATTTTTTAAAATTTTTATTTTATTTTATATAAAAAATAAATTATTTGTGACTGAATTTCAAATATAAAAATTTGCGTTAGATTTTCTTTTATAGGAATGCAATATAAATACACATCTTAATAACCTAATTCAAAAGTTCCTTAACTAGAGAATAAAGGGTAAATTACTGCAAATAATAATTTTGCTCGTGTGTGTGCGCATCATCAAGAGTGGTGTGCTACTGTTGGGAGACAGAAATAGTAGCCAACTGTGTTTTTTTGTAGGAACAAGCAATGTTACTCTCCCCGAATGGATCTCGCAACAGATACCAAAATCTCCATATTCATAAAGACTTGCACAACCTTTTTCCTTTTCTTTCTTTTGAGTTAAGCTACTTGTCTTTTATTTTTTCCTTTTTTGGGCGGAAAGCTTTTTGATTAAGAAATAGAGTTAATAATTACAGGACTGTAATTAGATAGAGTTTAATTTTTAAATTTTTATTTTAAATTTCGTAAAAGTTAAATTATTTATGAGAGGAGATGTGAGTCTACATTTGAAATTTTAGATTTGATTTTGAAACTAAACTCTGTTCAAGTTCACCTAAGTGTTATAATTCTATATTTTCCTATTCATCATATCATTATTTAGTGATTAAGTAATAAATTCTTTACTCGAACCTTATGAATTCGAACATCATTATAACGTAGAATTCATTAAATTTTACCCGAGCTACCCTTTAACCAGCTATGTACATTTCCCTTATATCGAAAGTTTCTTTGGTAGTCCGTTGAAAGTAATAACCATCTATTTAGGGCCAGGCTTCGTACAAAGGATAACGTTCACGGGTCGCACACTATTTTTCTTGTTTGCAAGTTCTTGAATAAAACTGAAAAAGCTTTTAATATGAAAAAGTCAAAATTTTTGCTAAAAATTACGCTATGGTGTGGGACCTTCGTAGGCCCATGCTTTCACGCTACTTAACTGAGAGTAGAGAAGCGTAGCGTACCAAGATATTGCCAATACCAGGTGGGAACCGAATTGGACTGCTGATTCTGAAACTTCCACCTTGCAAATCAACAGTGACACCACCCAAATCATTGATTCCAGCTAACAGTTCATTTCCATTCTGCACTTTGAAGGCATCACCAAGAGCTGCCATTATAGGATCGGTGCTGTCCTCAGCTCCAGTTGGATCAGCACCGTACCCAATGGGATAGAAAATTCTTCCATCGCTCTAAACAAAGGTATAAAACTATATCAAAGAAAACCAGCTGAAAGTCACTAGTTGGAAACTGAGGAAACCTGCAAAAAAAAAAAAAAAGTAGGCAGAAAAGTTAAATCGGTTACCTTTCTGGAACTGGAAGGCAATGGAGATGGGAATGGAGTTGCAGCGATGCTGGAAATGGTTCTCTCTTGAAGCTTTGATTGGAATTCGTAGAGCTTCAATTGTTTAAAGGAATAACAATTTGTTCCTCTACACAGCAAGAACAGAACTAACAACAATGCAGATGAACATGGCTGCATATTTCACAGAAATGTAGCCAGATGGGCTAGCAGTGTTGTTAGGGAGAGAGTGCTGGTGCCCCGGGAGGGGGAGGGTTTGCAGAGGGTCGAATTGGGAGAGTGTAGTTCCCCTGTGGATATATATACACGAAAAGAATAGGCTTTGATCCTATCAAAAGTCACCGGTCTCAAAAGTTATCCAAACAATTTACTATAGAAATTTAACCTTGCATATCGTTTATTAATTAATGCCCCATAGGTTCCTTTCGCTACATACTTTTGCATGTGAAAAAACTTTTGATAAAATCAGTTGTTGAGTATCATCTAAATCTAAAATTTTGTACCATTTTATATTATATTATAATAATTTTGTAATTCTTTTTTTTTTTGCTAAATGGAATTTTACAATTCATTAAGAGCTCCGAAATGTAATTTCTGCCCCCGTGACTGATACAAGTTTTGATTCGCTGGAAAATAAAAAGAAATGAAAAAAAAGTGTTCACCTTATCATTTGTAGCTCGAAAATGCAGACAGCTTATTTGTGTCTTATTATTCCTTTTTATAGAGTACTTCCTTTTCCTTGTGGGAAGTGCCTTTTCTTTCTTTATAATTTTTTTAGTATTTTTTGTGTTTTTGGACTTCAGAAATATATTTTTTATAAATAAAAAATTATCTATTAATTATAAAAGGACCAAAGCTATTACAACTAAAATAATTTTTAAATTCTTTCTCCAATATATCAAAAATTAGAAACCGAGGGATTAGGATAACTCAAAAATTTAAAAAAATTAAAATTACAAAATGGTCTGAACATTGCACTAATAGAAAATATTCAAAATAAAATTAAGCTCACAGCTGTTGCTATTCTATTGTAAAATTGCTAGATTCGCAATACTCAAATTCGTAATACTACAATTCGTAATAATGATTGTTTTGTTACTTCTTTCAATTACTCCATTTGTTTCAAAACATAAGACTTTTGATATTTTTTGTATAAACTAAGGAAGAATAAAATAAAGAATATTTTTCTATTATATCTTTAACTAATTTAAATTTATTATCTACTGACATGAGAGATAATGAAAAAAATATATTTATAAATGAATGTAACTCTAGAAAAACAATTCTTAAAATTTCTAAAAGATCAAATATTTTGAAAACAATAATAATTCAAAAGGCCTTTTTTTTTTAAATTGAAGGATTAAGAGCTAATAACTCTTTGGCTTTTCATATTGCATTTTTTGCTTAAATTTAATTTCTTTTGCAAACTAATTGGTTGTCCTTTTCTTTTGAGATACTACGTGGGCAAAGAAGAATAGAACAGAAACTATAAAATTTTCTCATATTGTAATTTTTCTTCTTTTCATATGGGGGACATGACTCTTTCTAAGAAGAAAAAAATAGGGGGGGGGGGGGGGGAGGGGGAAGGGGTTGAACTGTTGAAGTAGAAAGTAAAAGTGTTTTACATATCTTTGAACTTTTAATATTTTTAAAAATATTTTAACTTAAAAAAATATTAGTCTAAATTATAATATTTTTTAAAATAAAGCAACCATATAAAGAATATAAAATATATAGTTATTTTTTAATTAAAGATCATTTTGCTGTGCTTTGCACGGGGTGCTTGGCTAGTTGAATCGTGAAAAGTAAAAGATTAGCCCGACAAGGAACTACCCCAACTTCTGGCAGTCCTTTAGTATTAACCCTTTACCCTTCGTTTGATTGGTGGGAAAGAAAAGTTGCATTAAAAATATGATTACTTAGAATATAAATCTACTCTTGTTTGAAATGTTAAAAACTATTAAGTAAAAAAATAATAAAAAATTCTTTTAAAATATATAGTTCAATAAAATCTAACCGGATAAAGAATTTATATTTTTATCAATATACCAAAAGTACCCTGGATACATATGACACAAAGTTTTAATTAGTAAATCACATTACACATTACTTACCCTTTTCAATTTTAAAAAACTCTAATATATTAAATTTTATAACATATTTTACATAGAGTTAGTAATTTCATGAATCTATTGGTAGTGAGGCTCTTATCCCAACTCTTGGTGAGCCCATGGATATAATGATAGCTTTGTAAATGGTTTTAAGAATATCTTTGGCTCATGGTAGTTTTGGTCGAAGCCTTCACAACGTAAAACCCTACTTAAAAACCAAAAGCAAACAAGATTAATAACCACAAATATTTAACATATTAATAACGTAAAACCCTTGATAATTGTATTAATGTTAGCAATTTAAATAAAACAAAACAAAAAAATTAATGTTTTAAAATTAAAAAATTAGAGCAAATGATAGAATCAAAAAGAGTAGAATCATCGAAAAAATAAAAAGTAGAACTATAGATACATACTTAAGAAATTTCCAGTGAACTGCTATGGAATGGACATATAGGAGTGCAATGTAGGAATAGAGTAGTAGATTCTCTGGGAAGATATCACTTACTTCAGTAAGGCTTCTCTCCAAGAAGGTTCCCGATAAAAACAATAGTTCAAGTCCAGATCCTTGAGTATCGTGCTTTCATCGATTTCAACATTGTCAGCAGAACGTCCCAGTGAAGAACGGAAAGAAGGAGAAGAAGAAAGCTATGGTAGCTAGCGCTTGATGTGACAGTGATGATTCTATCTCCTCAAGTAAAGAGGAAGAAGAAAGCACTGAAAAGGAAAATCTGTCTAATTGTAGAGAAAGATAGTGAATGCAATAGTAAGTACAAATACAAAAATCATCCTAACAAGACTAAAGAAGAATATAAGTTATGTTTAAATAAAAAATACAAATAACAGATTAAGATTAATTTTTCAAACATCAAACGTTAATAGAAAAATGATTTGAGCAATCTAAAATCCTTTCGCTTACTTGAAAATTGTAAAGATTGAGAGAATGAGAAGAAACATAACAAGTTATAAAAGAGAAAAGAGATGAACCGTGAATAGATCAAAAAAAGAGAGAGATGAGAGAAGGAGAAAAAAATGAGTTAATAGGATCTTTTTTTATTTTATGCGTGTTTAAGTTTTATAATTTTTAAAAAATAATTAGAATATTACCTCTATCTAAATATTCTTTTTCATGGTATTTTATAACTACTTTTCTTAATCCAAAGAATCATAATTCTTTTTTAAAAATAAAAATAAATATTAAATACTAAAATTTAATAAATAAAAATCAGATTACTTTTTCAAGGACAAAATGCTTAACAATCGAAATAGACCTTAATGTATTTATTATAACAAGGAAAAAAGTTGATCCGATCGGAACTGTTGGGACTTGCATATAACCCATGCAATAGACCTTGCTATTCAATTCCCGTGAATATTCCACGAAAGCAGCTCTTTTGACCATATTTTATAGTGTAGATCGCCCTTAAAACTGAGCGGAACGAGCTAGCATGTTTTTTGAGGGATGAAAAACTCTAAATTTGTGACCATTATAGCCAGTTCGTAAATCAATACGTTTTTATTTTAAATATATAAAATAACATCGTTTTAAAAAAAATATTTTTAAATTATTAACAAATACAGCAAAACAACATTATTTTAAAAAATATTTTTTTTCAAAAAATTAAAAAATACGAACTGACCAACGTCTTGTCCACTCATGCCCGCGGGCTAAACAAAGAGAGTCAAAAAAGTCAGCGTTAAAATAAATTTAAACTTACTAAGTCCTAACTTGCCTATACGAGCTAGCTTGCGAGCTTCAACCCTTATTGACACTACTAACCATATGCATTGATATTCTCCCTTTGGCATTAGGCAATAGAATTTAAATTTGAAAATTTTCCATCTCCAATTCGGTAAAACTAAATTATTAGTAAAAAAAAGTCTTCAATTCTGTAAAACTAAATTATTAGTGAAAAATAAAATAAAACTCAAATTAAAAAATTTACATTATATTTCATAAAAATAATTTCTAAATTAGTAATACTCCTAATTAAAGTGTGATAAATGTAACAAAAGAAATGTAAGAAGGAATATTCATTTAATTTTTATTACAAAATCCTTAGAATTTCGTATCAAATTCTTCCTTATCCCTGCAAAGCATTATTTGTCAAAATCCCCATGTACGTAGTTTACTGAAAAATTTGCTATATATACATGCACTAATAGCAATCATTTCAAGGTACCTTAACTCCTTCCAAATATATACCTTAAGTACACAACAAATCACAAAAGAAAGAAGAAGAACAAAGGATAAAAGGAACAATAGCAATTGAGAAAAATTACTATTAATTAATGATAACAAGAGAGACTCGTATGACATTAAATCACATAATTATGAATCATTATAAATCTACCGATTATACCCTTTTCCATTAAGTAATACAGATAGGATAGCACATCTTCAAGTACATAGTCGCGAAAGAAAGCCAAAGCCAAACGGCTACTATATTCTTAGTTCCTAAGTTTAAGGAGTTCACAGTACCAAACCAAAATGCCCAAAGCTGGTTCATCATGCTTTCTTCCTCCAACCATCCAATTCTTCTGATTCACACTTGAAGGTCTCAGAATCATGAAAATTGTTGCATAAGCCCAGTGCACTGGAAGTCTGCAGATGAATATGTTTGAATTCACAGTTTCAAACACAATTAACATGTACATTCTAAACAGTTTCAGTAAAAGACAACAAAAGCTTAAGTAGCAGAAAATCTCACAGGTTGTCTTAGGTGGTTTATTTTACAGATGTTATGGTGATTCCCTTAACTACAAAAAGTAAAGAGAAAAAATAGCCAAATGTTCTACAATTTTTATACAGTAGTCTACGCTTGAAATCCAAGAATGTCCACAGAAATACCATTTCTTGACACGCTGGTTACTCCCTAGTACATTTTTAGTACTTTTGGTTGTTATTGGTACCTTCAAATACAGTGTTGTTCATTCAAAATCAACTAGTTTAGCAGAATGCATGTTTTTTTCTATGTTAGAGGGAAAATCATGAGAACTCTTTTTCTTGAAGGTTCAATTGTAAAACTTCAATTGCATGCATTCTTATCTATTGATGCTTCAATTAAGCAGGATCCTACCACATCACAGGCCTCTTTAGATTTTCTTTAATAGTCTCAGAAGTCTTGCTGATATATCTAAGTTCTATTCAAGTTGAGATTGTATAAAATTGATTTTCACACTACTACTACTTAAACAGTAAACACAAGCCAATATGGAGATTAGTCCTGTTACAGCTGGAGAACAACGAATAAGAATACTTAAAAGCAAAATAGTTTTTTAGAATTTGCAAGCAACAACGAATATATAAATAAATAAATGGATAATGCAGATCTAAGCAAATCAAAATGCGAACATGATAAGAATCAAAATCAAACACCTGAAAATCACAACATTGAAGTAAACTAACTGATATCGTAAAAATACTGCTTAGCAAATTTAAGATGAAAGTTTCAAAAAGAGAAATTGGAATTTGGCCCCCTACCTTGGCACCCTTCCAGGTAACAAATATACTTAGCTGATTCAAGCACAAGTTCAATTTTGCAAAAGCCAGTACCAAGAAGAGTACCTACATATTTAAAAAAAAAAATTGCCAAGTAAATAAACAAGAAGAAAATGGCATTTCTTAGCAAAGAAAATACCTAATCCTTTGGAAAGGCAGATGAGAGGAACTCTTCATCTTCCAGAAATATCTCCAGGTTTTTGGTCTTCATCAAGAACTCAATTGCTGCCTCATCAAATTCCATAACAAAGCCCAACTTGATTAATTCAGTCAGCTGATGTATATAATCTTCTTTCCCCCATAAAAGCCCCTGAGAGACAACTTCCGCAAAATTTGTAGCATACTGAAGGATATACTTGTGACCACCTGATTTACTGAATTTTTGTGAAAATATATTTGAGTTATGCCTCTCCCAGCGTATCATTCGGCTTGCTTTCACATCCAAGAATTCCCCCGAAGAAAGTGATAAACTGTATTCCACGTTGATTGGCTCCAATGTCTCAAGAACAGTACTATTCAAGAGGCATCTCAGAGCTTCATGCCTTTCCGCTGCTTCCATCTCTAGTGAGCGATCAGCTAGAAATCCCAGAATGAGTTTAAATAACCCTCTTCTAATGAAGATATCCTTAGGATTAACCTGTGCCAGATGAACATCCTCCGTTGCCGATAATTTCTCCTCCTGCACAGATTCAGACAAAGTTTTCACACCAATTTTGGCATAAATATCAAGCAGTTTAGCTCTGGGCAAATCTTGTGAGTGTTCCCGTGGATACCAGACAAAAAGAGGACGAGAAGAAGACTGATCAAAAAGGTCTTTGAGATAAAGATCATCTGCAATAAAGACATCACGTTTATCTAGTAACAAAATTCCACCAGAACTTGAATAAACCGGGATTTTAAGCAACTTTTCACCAAGAACCTTTTCTGTCTTTGCATTCCAGTGCTTCAAAACAAACCGCCAAAAAGCACAACATTCAGTGCTTGACAATCTGTGATCACAATCTTCCCAGGATTTCCAAAGCTTGCAGTAATCATCAAGAGAAGGATTAACTTTAACTTCCAAAATTCTGGAGAAGAAGCCAAGAACATCCTTTTGATAGTATTTCTCCAGAACTTTTAATTGAAAACCAAAGAGGTAATTTCTGTCATGAAGGACACATTCCTCGGGGCTCACCCATTCTCCATCCTGATTTCCTTTAGGAATCCATATTCTTTTGGTGTCTTCAATTGTAGGCTTCCAGTCATTTTTGTCCAAGTAATGATAGATTCGAACAATAGTTCCAAAATCTGAATGGAGATAAAGATAACTAGCTAGCAATGGACATCCACCATGAATATCAACCACAACTCCTAAGGCACTAAGTTCCTTCTTGTAGGAGCTTATCTTGGAACCATAAAATCTTTCATCAATGAATGGTCCATCTTCCTTCCGTAAGACAAGATTCCAATCAGAACCAAACAACAAGCACTCCTTTGGAGATTTCTGTCCCGCATGTGTCTTTATCCACTTTTTCTGAACTTTTTCTACTAAGGTCACAAGTAATTCTTCATTCCGTTGCTCCTGCAAAAGTCGGGTGCATTCCAACAATGCATATGCAGCAGCAGGATCCAAGCTATCTTCAGGTAGTCGAAGGCCCAAAGTTACAAACTTCACACCAGAACTGAAAGAAACCACCACCCCCATACTCTGGAGCTCCTCCTTAAACTTGTAAATTGCCTTGCCGTAGTAATTATCACTATCATCAATGAAGGGCAATAAAGCAATTGAAGAGATTGATTCCCAATCTGGGCCAAAGAGGATGCATTCTTTTGGTGATTTATAGACTCCAAGTTTGGTCCTTAGCCATTTCACCTCATCGATACAGCTCTTGAGGTCATTAGGAAAAAGAAGAGATTCCTTTAATTTTTTGTAGCAAGAAAGGAGCAAAAGCACATTGTTCTTGTTAATTGAAGACAAAGATGCTTGCTGCCTAAAAACAGTAGAAAATGATTTGGTTGCTTCTTCAAAGTCAACTTTCACCCCTAACTGCTTTAGCTCACTTTTGAAATTAAGCAGGACTCTGCGGCCATAGAAATTTTCATCGATCAGAGGAAAGCTGTTGAAAACCTGTAGAAGGCACCCCCATTGAGGATCAAACAAAAAGCATTCCCCTGGCGATTTTTTGCCTGCATTTGTTTTCAAGCATTTCTTATCTTTGAATGCGCTTACAAGTTTCTGTGGTGAACCTAAATGTCTCATGCACTCAAGTACTAAAAGAACTGCCTCAGAATTCAGTGAAGTCAAGGATGCTGGAGATTTCAAGTTATCAATAACAAGTTGATAGCTCTTGTTGAAGTCAAATACCACGCCAAGAAGCTCAAGTTCTCTTCTGTAGGAAAGAATTTCCTCACCATAGTAATCTCTATCAAGGAAAGGAATGTTACTGATACACGATGCAGCTCTCCAATCCTCACTGAAAAATACTGAATCCACAGGTCTCTTGTCACCTTGGCAAGTCCGTAGCCATCTTCTGCAAATGATAACATTGACAAAATGGTCAGTAGGAAGAAGCCTTTCCCTGAGAAACCTGATAAATTTCAGTACCGAAAGAACATTTCCTCTGGTTAAAATTGATGACTCTGCTAGAGCCATAAGATGGTTTCCAATATACTGACATGCTTCACCAAAGTCAAACATAACACCGATGGTTCTCAACTCCTGACTATAGCACTTAATCCTATCACCATAGTAGTTCTGATCAATCAAAGGAATGTCAACCAGCACCGATCCATTCTGCAGAAGATTTACCCATTTCGATTCAAGCAGAAAAGATTGTGATGGAGGCCTACAACCAGCAATTCCATTCAAGGAGATCCTAATCCAACTGCCTTCCTTTATGCTTCTTAGAAAGTTTCCTGGGATGTGAATCCCCTTTCTCTGCAGATTGTGAATCCAATCCAACAACAAGAAGGCATTTTCCTTGGTCAGTTGAGAGTACATACTAGGAATTGCAGAACCTGGAGGCAATAAATCAGGTATATCCAATGCTCCAAGATGTTTTTGGATGAATTGCATAAGCCGATCTCCAGAGGTATAAAGACCAGCATAGTAGCCTGAGTACAAATAATCCTCAGCTAACTCAATATAATCTTGGCTTCTCCAAAGATTTGAACCAATGAGCTGTAACCATCTGCTGCCACTTGCAGGGACAAGAACTCCAGTTCGATAAGTGACTACTTGTTGATATTTGTTGATAAGAGGCATTTTAGCACAAAGATCATCAGTATCTCCTGCAGTCAAGAAATTTCTTCCAAAAGAATGAAAGAGAAAATGCACATATGCAAGAACTAGCTTCCGATCGGCAACGAGAGATCCAAGGACAAGGCGTGCATATTCAGGCATATCTACACACTTTACATTTACTTGTTTTACAAGCCACTCCAATATTATGCGTCCTTTAGTGTTTGACTCAAGTAACTCCTGAGTAGCCTTCGGCAAGAAATATCTATTTCCTGGACACCTGAATTCCCGGTTCCAATCAATCATCCAAGAGATATGACTGTACTTATGAGATATTAACGTGGAAGACCACTGAAGTGCCTCATTTATGCAGCATAGAGACACAGTTCCATCAACAGCGACATACTTGAGAAGTGGAACGGTGAGCATACTAGAATTCATGAAAGAAGAACTCCAATTTTCAGCAAGAAACAGTAGAAGATCCAAATAGACATCCTCTGATACTCTCGAGACAAAATTAGAACTGCGGATGCACTTGGCGTACCATTCAAAATCAACATGTTTCAGGCCCAGAAACATTAATATGTTATCATACTTTTCCATGTCAAAAGCTGAACATAGAATATGTCTTCCGTGAGAGGAAATGTTGTGAAAGCTAACCCCTTGCTCTCTTCCCTTGTTTAACAAATCCCAGAAGGCAGGCACTAGCCTACCAACTTCACTAGGTTTCTGGAAAATTTTCTGTTCTGTATATGACTCGCATGGAATAATATTTTCATTCATCAGTTTGTCTTTGATCCTCTCCCTCACAGAATTAAGACTTGAGTACGGAGAAAGCTCAGTTGGCAAAAAGCTAAACATATGAGGCAGACTTGAAAGTGGAGCATATTCAACGCCTTTTACAAGAGAAATGAATGCTTTGACAAAAGCCTCGGGGACACAATTAAGAATTCCTTGGTTCCATGGTTTGTCTATAAGTATTGTTTCCCTTGATGAAGCTAGGATGAAATCAGCTTGTATTATGAAAGGGAAGCTGGTGAACATCTCTGTTGGAAGGAAGGCATAGATACCTGGAGAGCTTGTTCCCCTGTGAAGCCGATCACCATTTGGAAAAGCCAACGTAATAGCCCATTCTTCTATGTCCATTCTTGTGTCTGCTCTATTTTCCGGCTTGACAGGAAACCTCTGTCTCCACATATGGTAGCTGCATTCTTCAACTTGATCACCTTTTTCATTAGCAGAAAGATGAAGCACATAGGACTCAGCATCAATGTCCTTCCTTGTAACAAAGTTGGTCTCGCTTGAAATAGATACTGCACTCACTGTGTTGCTTATGGAATCCTGATTGTCTTCCCTAACAGATAACCTTTTTATCTTTGTCAAAAATAGAAGAACTTCAGGATGAATACTTGAAAGCTGCTGCTTCACTGGTTTCACCTTATCCGGCTTCAGAGGAAGAACTATAGTCGTTGTTGGGAGGTTCTTTCCCAGCCCATAAATCTGTATTATGTCAGAAATAGCTGGATTCTCCTCAACCCATGTGGGGACAACATAGCCAACATTGCACTCAGGGCAAGGCTCTTCACTAAATCTTATCTGATAGCCATTGCTGAATATGTATGGTGTAGCAGTTATGAGAAATACACTCTTGAAGCCAATTCCTGGAAATCATAATTAAACATACATTAATGGAAATACAAGATACAACAGCTGGTGAAAAATAGTTTATGTCAGAAACATTTTATTCAGGAGACCATATAAAAAGAGGGAAATTTATTTATCTCTTAGACCATATTCAAGGAAGATTAAAAGGTACAGGCATATTTTTTGTTAACTTTTGAGGAATAAAAGATTTTTTAACAGAAATACAGGTGGCAAATCATGTCATACTACTTATATCAGAAATCTACTACATTACCAGTAATATATCAATGGACTTTGAATGGACAACTTAAGCAGCAAATATGATGTTCTATCTGATGATATTGCAAATGGCAATGAATTAGCTATACCAATACCAGAATAAATCTTTCAGAATATGTACAAGAAAGAGAAGTTGATTTATTACCTTTCTCACCAATGTATCCACGCCTGCGGTTGCCTTTCTTGGTGGAGCGACCGATACTGCAAATGGAATCAATGTTCCTTGGAGAGAATCCTCTCTCATTGTTGAAGATCAGCAGTGTGGCTGAGGCTCCAGTAGCTGTTATGTCCTTTGAGGTTATCACAAAATCTAGTGATGGCTTTACCCCTTCTTCATACTCATTATCCTCTGCATTCTGTGGTAAAATTTATTCATCAGTTCTCAGTTTTGCAGAAATCAGTCAAGGCACTCAGAAGCAAAATACATAGATCTAAAACAGGGCGAAACACACAGACAAACACATTTAAAAAATAAAAAACAAATCCTCGATTCATCTATCGCACTAGATAACACTATCCAAAAACCAACTGCATAAACACTCAAATTATTCTAAGCAGCTATTGCACAAGAAGATAGTTTGCAAAAGTCAATTATAGTGGGAAACAAAAATTGTAGGCATCAATTGCACCGGATGACCTTAGAAAAAAAGTTAAGTGCAAGGTCCAACTCGCATTTTGATTTCCATTTTCAAGAAAAGATAAATGTAACATGAGGATCAGTTCAAGTCATCATGTCACTGTTCAAGGAGACAAGTCCATTTCCTACCGAAAATTATGTGGTATATAGAGGATGCGATAAAATTTCTCACAAGTTCAGATGACACAACCATCAATTGAACAACAGGAGCCATTAGCTTTAGAACATAGCCATTTGGTACTCATATTTCTGCATCTCGGTACTATCTAGACAAAATAATGCTGAAATGCAGAGTAAACTAAGCTACAACAACCCAGTACTTGTCTTGAACAGTAAAATTTCAGAAACATTCTCTGCAACTTACTAAAGTTCAAAAGCCAACTTGCATAAAGAAACAAGCAGAGAATATAAAAATCCAAGCAGAAAAGAACCCAAAAATTATACTGTCTAACTTCTGTAGAAAAGATCATTGTTGAATATCAGTCCAATACAAGTAAATTCAACAGCAGTCCCAAATAGATAAAATAAATATTTTAGAGAAGTAAGAATTTAAAGAAAAAACCTGAATAAGTTCCATGAGAAAGTGGACATCTTTAGCATAGAGCTCAGCAGCGAGATTCTTGACAGCCTGATGAAGATCCTCAGTAAGCGGGTTCGGTTCACCTCCAATTGAGAACTTCACGCTCCTTATCTCTTCGATATGATCCTTTGGTGTCTTCGACATTCTGCAATAGAAAACACAATTCTGACCAAAACCCACAAATACGCAGTGCTTAAAAGGGGATGATCACGCTAAAACACATCAAAATTTTAGAGAGACACAAGTTTGGGGAAAATGCTGGAGCTTCTAAAGAGTGAGTAGAGAAGAAATATGCTAGTAAAGATTGTGCTTTTAAGTTGCACGTCTTAGGGGTTAAGGAAAGAAAAGCGAGCGTACGGAGAAGACTACGAGTCCACTACTGCATGACCCTATAGCTTTCATTGGTTTCTTTCATGTATCGTCAAGTCATGCAAAGCTCTTTCGAAGAGATGCGAAGGAACTCTTTTGAGCAAAGTGATGTTTAGGAATAACAATTAGTAAAAAGTTATTTTTACTTTAAAATGAGAAATTGACAACATTTACAAAATAAAAGGATCTATAAAACTATTGTTATTTTTTCATTTTAATTAAAATTTTTCTTTTATCTTTTAATATTATAAATAATTTATGACATTATAATTATAATAATTTTTAAGTCACAATAGAATTTAACAATTTAAATTACGCTTCATGATATATGTATTACTATCTTTATGATTAGATAAGTATTTAAAATTTAAAAATTCGATCAATTTTATTTATTGAGAGTAAATTTAATATAAAATAATATAAAACAATAAAAGATATCCTTATGGTAATATATGCACGAGGCATATTGTTAAATTTTGTTGTCACTTATAAAAATTGTTATAATTACTTAACTTATAAATTGTTTATAAATATTAAAGACAAAATAAAATTTTATTTAAAAAGAAATGTAAAAATAATTTTTGGCAGATATAGCAAAATTTTCTTTTCTATCTACCATATAAAAAGCATCATCTTTCTCGATAGTTCTTGCCCCTGTTTGGTTTCTTTCTTTTTTTTTTTTTCCCCCTCTCTCTTCCGCTTCTTGCTCAATCCCCGAAGTCACACGAGCAGCACCCCCCGTGTGGAAATGGAATTTCTTTTGTTGCGCTTCTAACCGTTCAAGAGTCTGGGTTTGAAACTTTTTTTTTAAACAAATTTTTTGGTGCAATTAAATTTTGACTCTCTATCTGCTTGATGATTGATAATGATCTTTTTTATTAAAACAGCGCGAATTTTTTAATTAAAAATTAATATTATTAGCATTTTTGAAGTTTTTCTTCTAAATCTGCTGTATTTGTCCAGCAAATAAAAGCATTTTGGTCTCTCTTTAGTTTAATTTAGTCGATTTAATTGATAGAAGAAAGGAAAAGTCCTCAAATTATCCAAAACTATATACGTAGGGACGGACGCAAAAATAAATATTTAGGAAGACCGGATAGGATGAGAAAAATAGAGAACAAAATATAGTTGTTACTTTAGTAGATGTGTGTATATATATACCCACACTCTTTTTTCTTTTTTTAAAGATAAAAGATAAAGTTTATTTAAATCTAGCTCCAATTACAAAATTAATTACGTATAGAGTTTCCTTCACCTAAACATTAGACAAAGTGAAATATTATGGTGTATTTATATAATAAATATATTAGTATTTTAGTAAAATACTTAACGAAATACAAATTAGTTAGTTCTACTCTAAAATAAAGTAATATTGAATGATATGACCAATAACAAGTAATATATATGACTAATAATTTTATATCGTCTTATATTATATATAATTAATGTTATTATGTAATGTGTATTAAATATAACTAATGATTTGTTTACAAAAAAGAAAAGAAAGAGAGAAAAATAGCAAAATATATTTGTGACTATAGGGGGTAATTGTGTATGTATATTGTTCTTTTTTTTTTTTTTTGGTCCTTATGCACTCTATATAACTAATATACTTTTTTAAAAAATGAGGGAGGCCATGGTATACTTGGGTCTGTCAGTGTATATACAAGAGTCTCAATCTACTCACATTTTTTGTTTTTTATTTTTTATACACATCAACTAATATAATTTATTAATTAATGAAATGCTCAATACACACGTTAGTTTCAAGTAGGACTTAGCATGTGTAGCTTTCATGTCATATTTTGTAGCAACAAAAAAATGTCATTCTCTACAAAAATAACGCCCCAATTCCCTTTCCAACACTTTACTCACTTATTGTGACTTGCATATTAGAAGTTATTAGGGTTTCTATTTTCAAAGAAAATAATTTGTTTTGATTGATTTACCCTTGTAAAATGTGGCATGACAATTGCATTGTAAAAAATTCTATTGAAAATCATCATGTGGATGGGCATTGTTCCATTAATTGATACATGAAATTAGGTTATGGGTATTAAAAATTAAAAAAATATATATATATGGTAGATTGAGATTTCTGCAAATAATTTTTGAATACTTTGATAGATTTTGTTTTCAATAAAATAGAATTCAGCTATTTTATTGAACAAAGGTTTTCTCCTTTTACCAACTCTTGTAGTATATCAATTCTGTTAACATGCTAAATGTACTTTTTTCAGTACATGCAAATGGCTTTTAGACCATTGGATGGGTATCTCTTTGATTTGAAAGTTGAGGAGTATGAAGGGTATTTTGGATAACTAAAGCCAATTAGATAAGAACACAAAATCTAAAATAATTTGAAATTTTAAAAAGGTCATCATTATCCTAGCACTCGTCATTTCTTCTCTCACACGTCACCAAAGTCCGCTTCGGTCTATGCTGAAGATTGTTCATTGTGTTGGCTCATGGTAAGAGTGAATAATTATTCACTTTAATAAAAGAGTAACTGATATTATTCAGACTATAATAGAGAAAACTTATCACTTGCTCTCAAAATCTCTCTAACTTTCTCACAAAATCTCTTCTCCTCTCCTCTTTCAACGATTAACAGATATGGGCCCTCGAAGATTCCAACTCAGGCGCTGTCTACAACTTATTATGGATGTTAACCATGTACTGCAAATGGATCAACTGTACAAATCCAAGAAGGGTACTATTTAAAGCTATGGGCTTTGGTGCCCTGACAAAATTACAACTCACGAGCATTAAAGTGGAGATGGTAAGACACATTTGCTGAAGTTATGACTCTAGAAGAGAGGCTTTCCCTCTTGAAAAAGGGGATGAAATGAGAATCACAAAAAGGGACGTTTGAAAGGTGTACGACTTCTGAACTAGTGGGCAGAATATTGATTTGAAGAGTATCAAATAGGTTGCCAAGTCCAAAAGAACTATGGACTTTGCTAGTAATTTGGGGCAGTCACTCTCGCCCAAGAATCTAGTCTCGCTTGGGACTATTCTTTCCTTGAAAGCATCTTTGAAGATTAATCTGGGTAAATATGCCCCCATCCTAGATTATTTAGAGAGGGAAAAGGTGTTCAACTATCATTGGTATATAATCAGGTTTTTTCACAACAAGCTGGGCAAGTTTGTTAATGTACAATAGATGGCTAGACAGAAATATGCATCTCCTTCTGGTAAAAGAGATACGGGATCATGAATAATTATTTCTTTAATATTAAATAATTACTTATGATACAGTAAATAATTATTCATCACTTGTCCAATACTCTTCGTGAAGTGAATAATTTTTCTTGTATAGTTGAATAATTATGCAATATTTAGAGAATAATTATTCAATATGTGTCGATAAGTGAATACTTATTCTTCGTACGTTGAACAATTATGCAACTCCTAGTGAATAAGTATTCACTACTCAGAATAGTTATTCATTTGTAGATGTTTAGTTATACATATATCATACATATGTGATTAAAATATAGTGAGTACCAAGATGATTTTTTGGATTTCAGATATATTATTTATAGAAAGTGTCCAGGTTGCCAATAGGTGTTAAATTCACATACACCTGGCGGACTGCTCACAGGGTTTTGGATGCTGGAATGCTATTAGGTAAGGTATGGGCAGAGGCACAAAGAATTGCACAAAAAGCCTAGTGGGAAGCTATGACAAGGGTGCTCCAGAATAAGGTTGAGCGGATTGAAGAAGAGCTAAGAAATCTCTCTGAAGATGAAGAACATCTACATAGTCAGCTGGCAAAGAAAGAAAAATTGGAAAACATTGATGATGCTACCCAGTATGAATTTAGAGCAATGAGTCTGGTGATGGAGGGTTCTTTATCCCCTAACAAGATAGTTAGGAAAGAGCTAGTCAAGAAAGAATAGGTGGCTGGGAAAAGGGCATAGCTATAGAAGATAATGCTTCTAGGAAGGAGCAAGTTGAGGCAGATATTAGGGATGATACGGGTGAGGAAGTCCAACCCATAGTCAAGGGAAAGAGGCGAGCTTGTAATTGACTGGCTATAAGGTAATATGCCAGCTAAGTCTTCAAAGTCTCAAGTGAGATTGTTAGGGAGGTAGAAATCATGGAAGAAAAAAAATACTGGTGAGTGTTCAAAAAAATAAGTTGAGGATTGTGAATAATTATTCTTTAAGCAATGAATAATTATTTATGTTTGCTTATATAACTACTTCACTCCATAAATAATTACTTATTGCCTTGTATATTTACTTCACTCGGAGTGAATAATTATTCACTAAATTCATGTTGTTCATTTGAATAATTATTCTTAGTATAGTGAATAAGTATTCTTTGTATATTGAATAACTATTCATTGTATAGTGAATAATTATTCCTCATATGAAATATTCATTGTACTTTGAATAATATTTAAGTATTATAGGATTGTTCTAATGCTGCTAAAAATAAACTTATCCAAATGTCACTAGGGTTGAACAGGCCACTAAAGAGGCAAGCGTTCTTAAGAGTGTCTTGGATATGGATGAACTCATTGTGCTGGTGGAAGATATCCCATCATAAGCCCTATATAAGCATCAGTGGCTCATAAAACTCATGGTTGGTAGATGAATGCATTCGTCCTTACACAAAAAGAGACCTTGCTTGGTCGAGACTACTCCATATGAAAGAGAATAAAAATTCTGTCTGTGAACTGAATAATTACTCTCTTTCATACGAATAATTATTCAATTTTAAATGAATAACTATTTATTGAGATAAGAATAATATTCACTTTTAAATGGATAATTATAATGAATAATTATTCACTTGATAGTAACGAATAATTATTCACCGTTTTGTGAATAATTATTCGATTTGAAATGAACAATAGTTCACTTTGTTCTTTATGTAATGCCAAGGTTGTATTGAGGGACGGCATCCAACAACTGACAAGAGTGGAGGTTTGGGATTGCCGCCCAAGATAAAACTTTTACTGTGGTGTCATTGACACCTCTGCCCACTTTCTTAATCGCCAGTAGGTTTTGATGATGTGATGATGAAATTTTGCTTCACCACCACTACAACCCTATGTTCCTTTTTACACTAACATTTCTTCAACTAGTCACAGGTTCGTCAGGAACTACTCGGAATCTCGAGTCATAATCTACCAGAACACCTAATCATTGTGCACATCAACCACTCACAACAATCCCAGAAGATTAGAGCGATGGGGCACCTATCAGCTCAACCCTCAAACCTCCAATCCAAGTTCGAGCCAATCTTCTGGCCTTGTTGCCTTATTAGGAACTGAACCCGTAGGCGTTATACAGGAACCCAACGTGGCTTCTGGTCAAGCCAATCCTTTCCCCAATCACCAACGCACCCTGATATCATGGTACCACTCACAAAGTCTTGAATAAACCTCATACTGGCGATGAGAAGGCCCTCGTACGGATGACTAGCCTAGCACAATACACTCGTGCTTGGTGGGTCTCCGATTTCTAAAGAAATTGTTCTGTCGTCCGGACTCCTGTTAGGGGTATCGGTAGACGTTGCCCGAACACCTGCTATGTGATGTCATTGGGCTTTTCATACATAGACAATATAGGTAGAGATAGGGTTTTAGATACATAGGTCTGAAATAGCCATATATCCTTACCAAGTTTTAGTTTGACCAACCGGTCAAAATTCCACCATCTTTCTTTGATTTCAAATAGTTCTATGCAAGTTTCTAATTATGCTATGCTCATGTACATGTTTCATTTTTCAATGCATTTTGATTATTTAAACATTTTATCGAAACTTATCGGGTTCTGGAATAAAATTCCAACTTATTTCTTTAAAAAAGAAGTTTTTAAAAACAAAAACCCAAATATAATTAAACTCCCGCGCTTTTCCAATGCAAGTAATGCATAAATAAATAATGGAACTTGCTAATCAATCATGCCAAATCTTTCCAAAAATAGAAATTTACATAAATAGAAAGTGTTTCCAAAATGGGAAGGTTTCCCAATTTATTGACTTTTCGGATTATGACAGTATAAAAATGATTTTCCTACAAAACAATACGTTCATTTCTTGAAATTTGGCATTAGAAATAGGTAAGTCTCAGTTTTCAAACTCACATGTAGTCGGAGTAGATTTATGTCTATAGTCCTACAGAATTAAACATTCAGATTTTTCTTAGTATATTAAAGTTCGTGATTGTAGCTTCATTAATAAACACTCTATGTTTAAGTGCATTTTATGACCATATAACCTACTCATTTTGATTAGAGTAAGAAAAATAGTCCTAAGGAACTTCTTAGCTTGTTACACATTTTACGAGGTAAATTCTCTTATCTTAAGATTAATTAAAATCTTTGATATTAACTAAATTACTTTATTACTTATGGAGATTCGAAATATTAGTCATCTCTAAAGTCTTATAATGTTGTAAAGATTCTCCATCAACAACTATTTTATTATATCTCTTTTATTTTTCTAGTTTTTCATGAACATGCATGATTCTACTGTCTTAACATTCTTCTCATAGATAGCCTATCCTATTTCTATTATTCCTATCCTTATTCTTAAATTTAATTCAAAAAAATTCCATCATCTTTGATTTCCTAGTTGTTTATAGCTCTATTTTATCTCCTTTTTCTTTCTTTAAATTAGCTGGTTATAAGGTCTTTAAATTTTCAAAAATTCAGCCTCTTGTTAACATACAATTATGCCTAAAAGTTTGGAAATTGAAGTCCTTTAAACCCCTTTTAACCATTCCTATCATAACTGCTCAAACTACTACTAGATCTTCTTGTAATTGATGGGTATATGAGCTTTGTTTACTAGGTTTTAGGCTGTCCAAATTATTTGCTTTTCAAGCATGCACTTTAGTACATTATTTATGCAAGATTCCAGTTCTTTTCCGTGAACTTTAAGGTCATTTAATCCCTTTTTCTAAGGCTTGATTGCTCACAAAATCTCTTACTAGTCCCAACTATATCCTTCTTGCTTTTAGCCATCTTTATCATCGATGTTGTTTTTATCTCTTATTCCACCAGTTTTTAATCTCCATGACCAGTCAGCATTTACTTCATTTCTTGGCTATATATTCAGGAAAAACATCCAGAAAATAAGGCCATTCCAAGTCCTTTTATACAATCTTTCTAAAACATCATAACTATCACATGCACTCATTGTTGCATAAAAGAGTTTCCATTTTTTCCACACAAGATGCAAGCTGTCCAAATGGTCGCTCAATCAAGCTTAGATTAACATGTTATTTATCAAATATTTCAGATTTCTCATCCATAAAAATAGTAAATAAGTTCTGATATGGACATCTTTTTCAAACAAAAATTGTGCTATCTTTTAGCACTTATCCACACTAGTTTTGTAGTAAAATTTTAGCCATTTTCTTGAGGCAACCAAGGCTGTTCCAAATCATTTTCTTATAAAACACAAAGCTAGACATTTTCAGCTCTAACCTCTGAAAATTTTGTGCACCAAAAAATCATAAAACAGTCCCTTTGTTTTTTTCAAGAGTTTCAAACAAAAAATAAAGCAATAGAAATGCTTCAAGAAAATCTTTGGTCCTTTTGTATTTTTAGCTTTAAAATCCAAAAAAAATCAAACTAAAATTTAGAGATCTATGTATTCTTCATAGATATCTTTGATGAAAGAAAAATATTTTCACAAAAGCTCACATAAAAATCAAGATTTCATGCTAGGAAAACAAGAGATGCAACATAGGTCTAACAACCAAGCTCCTAGTTGCCTAAACACAAAGATTTCAACCAAAGGTTTCAAGAAACCTTAATCAACTTCTTAGATATTCATTAACCAGCCTCTAAACCATAAGAAAATGAAGATTGTCTTGAGGGTTTTGTCAAGCTATAGCTGCTGTCCACTTAAAAAGTTTTAGCAAAACCACAAGTTTAATAGCTAGAACTACATAAATTGATTTCTTATGCATACAACCTTATTAAATCTTACCTCTTCCAGAAAATTTTACAATGTAGTACTTCTTCTAGCCTAAGAAGCTCTTGTTCTGCTGAAGGGAGGTTGAAGAAACAAGGGATTGCAAGAGAGAGTGTCTAGAAGTGAGATTGTGTAAAATAGGTAGAATAGAGTTTGTCTTTCATTCTAGGTGAGTATGGCCGGCTGAAATGGAGAGAGAGGTGTGTGAAATCTCTGATTTGTGTAGGTTAGCATGTGGGTTGCAAGATAGCATAACCATTTGAGTGTAATATTGGTTAAACTAGATAAAGAAAGAACCCCATGTATTGGTCATCTTGTGAGGTGGAAAATGATTATGTTTGCATGCTTATTTTGATTTTAATTGTTTTGTATGCATTCTAGAACATAGTAGACGATTGTAAGGAGAAGAATCTGGAATAATTTCAGACCAATGAGGAGCATAAATTGGAAAATCACATTAGGGTGTAAAATGAACATTTTGCCATTCCCTTACTATAATACCTTTTAACATTTCTAAGGGCATTTTTGGTACTTTCATTCTTCAAGATCCTTCTTTTAAGTCTTTTAAGCTTATTATTTTCCTTGAAAGCTATTTATTAACTTGAATTATAGAATTATTATTCGATTTTGTGGCGTGGATTGACTTTTTTAGTTTTTACACCTGATTATATAACCAGTTTAAATTTTAATAAATTCTTCACTGTTACTTAGATTCTTTAAGCCTTATAACTCATCAATAACCCTTTCAAAATCCTCAATCTTGGTTTAGGACCTTCTAGTCCTCAATTTTAAAGTTCGGAAGCCTAGTTATGGGTCCGATGTTCTCTAAAACCCTAATTAGTAGGTGGGGTTTATATCAACAATAGACATATTTATAACTTCTCCTACCACTACACTCGGTGTGGGATTCTTGTTCCACTAGGAATAGGGCTACTCACCCTTCACCTTTCTGCTCACTACTTCAAGATATTACGCATGCATTGGGAATTGACAAGGTTTAGTTAGAATTTAAACAAGAATTTTTGTAAATAATTTTTAATATATTCATAATTATTTGAGCGAGACAAAATAATTGTTCACACTCAACTAAATAATTGTTCTCATGAATAATTATTCACATTAACAATTATACAATCCACATGAATAATTGTTCTACTTGTGAATAATTATTTTTAGGAGTAAACCCATATCAACAGAAACTCTCAAACAAGTATTCCTTTCTGCCCATTATGCAGACTTCTTCTTATTTTTCATGCTTATTTGAAAAAAAAGCCAGCCTTCCAACAGAAACTCTCAAACAAGTTTTGAAAAGATCTACAGAAATCCACATTTGCAAATTGAATTTCGATGAAAATTGCATAGAACCATAGTTTATAGTCAAATAGGGGCGAGACCATAAAAAGAAGGTAGGAAATAAAAGTATTCGACTAAGATTGATCGAGCAGCCAGACAAGGCCGTTGGCTAGATCTAGCCAAAGAAGAGATGCAGAATTCTTCGCCACAAAAAGAGGAAGAAGAGAGAAGGAAGAGATAAGGTTGGGTAGTAAGAGAAGTTCCCTAACTTCAAAGATATTGAATCAATGAGTAGACAGTACTAATAAAACTAGCCATTTTCCTTGATGTACTCTGATCAATTTTCTAAGGTGAATAAAACTACTAATTTACACACGCACACAAAAACATGTCTTCAAACACCAAAAAAAAAAAAAAAAGTTTGAAGACTGTTGAATTCGAACAAATTTTCAAGTTTTAAACAATTAGCATGGCTAGTATCAAAACAGTTGCGGCAGTTTGCTGCACATTTTGTTAGTGGCAATCACAATCCTGTTGTGGATTTTAATCACCAATTTTGAGATAGCACATCTTATAGAACAACATTTTTATGTGCCTCTATTTTATATTTATTTTCAAATGTTGAAACTTTTTTTGAGGTGCTAAAAGAGAAGTGTTTATGAAAAAACTATTTTTAAAATCAATATAAAATTTTTATTTTTAACAGTTTCAATAAGTGAAAACTATTTTGAAATGCATCATAGGGTAATTTTTCAAAAAAAAAATTTAAACTTATTTAGCTAAAAGAAAAATAAATAAGAAATTAAGAACACTTCAAAAACTTTTGGTTTAAAAAAGTTATTAATAATTTATTTTAAACAATTAAGAATAAACCATAAAAAATATCATTATATATTTTGAAGATGAGAATTAGACATCTTCAACTTGGGAACTATTAGTGATATCGAGCAGCACCTAAGAGGGTTGGAGGTTCAAGAATGCGTCAAAAGATTTCATACATATAAGATTGTAATTTGTATGTGGTGGATTATGATTTGATAAGGTGATATACTCAATTTGTAAGAAGTATTATTTATCAATAATAAGTGTTAAATTCAACTTGCATTCACTATCCTCATTATATTAATGGAAGTCTTTTAAGTAGTCAAGTTTGATGAAGTGTAAGGATATTACTTTGCTGTATAAAAGATGAAAAAGAGGAAAATTAGTGAGTGCTGACATAGTACAAAATCAATTTAATGGGGGTGATATGCTATATTTAGCAGTAACACTTTAATTACTAGAAGGGGTGGCAAACACAATTAACAAGGAGAAAAAAGGAAGAAGAAGAAAGAAAGGGAGGAACAAAAAAAGCATAGACAGAGAAGCTACCAAGTGAATAAATGGAGTCTGTAATACAAAAGCAATGTGTCTCAATATCTTTTAATTTATTTGTATTTGAGGTAGAAGGTTCTTACTAAGCAAAAAGTCTTGGGTCGAACCACATTTTCCTACCTCAATGTATATAAAGATTTTGAAATGATACTTTTTTCTAGAAAAAAAAACTTTTAATAGAGGATAATAGTACGAATTGAACTAACACTATGTTTAATTCTCAAGGGGTGGAGAAGGGGAGAGGGCGGGGATAATGCCACTAGGTGGAAGTAAAAACACTTGCCTCTATTTTATTTGGTTTGAGTGGTAAAGAAATAACAACTTGTTTGGGAGGGACAGGAAGAGGAAAGTAAGTAAAAAGATAAATAGATAATTTACTTTGTTTGGTTTGGGAGAAAGGTAAGTGTGAAGTAAATAAGGATGGGGAGTAAGATTGAGAATTTATTTCTCTTTTACTTAAACACAAATAAAATTGAAAGAAATGTATTTATTTCTCCGGAGGAAGTAAATGTACTACTTCCCCTTCCTCTCCCCTTGCCCCACGAACAAAATAAATCATAAAATCTAAATTTTCTCATTGGATAGTTTTGCTGATGTAGATAATGAACTTTTCCATTTTAATTTACTTTTTTTCTCATGCCTGCTCCAACCAAACGAGGTAAATCGTTCATTTACTTTGTCTTTCCATTTAGTCTCTCCTCTCATCCCGACGTCTACTAAAATGAACTATTATAAATCGAATTACCAATTTGTCATGAAAAAAAAAAAATAAAAAGAGAACTTTGTATATTAAAATAACCAAAGGTACCCTTTTTCTCTGAGAAACAAACAAATAATCCATCTTTTGTTTTCTGGCTATACCCCTCGGCCCACCCACGGCCGGATCCCTTCCTAAGCCTGGGAAAAGGGGTTTGGAAGGGTTTGAAATGAAATTGGACTTTGTGGTAGAAAAAACGGAGCAACGAACAAAATTTCCCGCAAGTCGAAAACAGTTCCTAGCAATCGGCAAAGTGTTTGCTTTCATTGTCGGGGTTTCCTTCTCCTTGGAGAGATTTTTCTCTGGCAAACACCTCTCTCGTGTCAAATTTTGTGAGTGATCCTTTTTCTTTTTTTTTTTTTTGAGAAAAATTCTTAGAAGAGTTCAGGAAAGAAAGCTTTTTGGCTCCTTCAAACATTTCCAGTAATGTTTTATGGTTTCTGGCCCAGTCGTGTGTATTTTTCGTTTTATGTCAATCTTTTATAGCTTTTTTGTTCAGATAAATCCTTTTCTTCGTCGTTCTGTTATGAAATTTTGTGGGCTCCGCTTATTCCGGTTAGAAATTCTTTGTTTCTCATTTTTAATCAGTTCTTGGGTGTTGTTTTGGTGATATAAAAGTGTCTTCGGTAATGCCGGTAAATTTTAAGTTAAAAAGTATTTCCAGTGTGAACGCGTACTATCAATTCTATTTGAAAGGGATTTTCCTATTTTTTATCTTCATCAGATAAAGTGGCTTTGCTTGTTTACGCCTCCAGCTATTTGAGAAAAACATATAGTGAAGGCCAATTTTTCTTTTATGAAATTTTTTCTTTCCGAAGTTTCAATTTTGATTGATTTATTTTGGTTCTCGCAATTTTTTTTTAGTGTGGCGTTTTTCTGATGTCAAATGCTTGCAGGACTTGACAATGGCAAAGGGAAATTTTGGGGCTGAGGTTGTCATTGACGAGGGGCCATCGGAGCCTATCCATCAAAATGAAGAAGCTAGCAATCTACCATCTTCTCTTGGAAAAGAAGTTGAGGAAAACGTTGACGAGCTTAAGTTAGAAGAACAGCCAGGTATCCTTCAACATCCATTAGTAGAAAATACAAATAGTTGAATTTTATTCTCCTTTGTTTTGTTTTTGAATAGTATCCACTTTTCAACAAATGGTCTATCTGAACTTCCTTTTGTCAATGCATTACGCATTAGAGCTAGTAAATGTCCAGCAGTGCGAAGTTTTATTTCACATACCATGTGTAATAAGTTGAATCTTCTGAAACTTCAAGTTTTCTTATTTTTCGGGGTGGTAAATTTAATGGGGTATTTTATCTTTTTCTCAAAACATCCTGTTAATTTAGGCATTAAGGCCAAAAGGTAATCCACTCCGTATATTGTTTTTGTTTGTGAAAAATGAAGATGCAAGTAACTGGTTCCATCTGTTACCATGGTATGATATAGGATAAGAATGCAATAAATACTCAATCCCGTGAGATTTTAATTCAAGTGCTGCATGTTTATAAGTAGAATTGTCTTGATAGCTCTGAAAATGCGTCGTAGTTGACATTTGTTAGATAGAGTACTCTTAGTTCCATGAAATATTCCGCAGAAGCACTTGCCATTTTGAGTATGGTAGTGCTTCTGTTGTTGGTTAAACTTTTATTATTGAAGGAATAGGTGTTGAGTCCATTTAGTCTCTGTTCTTGTGTTGTTCCTTTACTCTTTTATTTATGTTTATTTTATACAATATTTTGCAATAGAAGGGCACTTAGAAGTAAAATGCAACTTTTGCAAAAACTGAAATTTGGCAACCCATTATTAGAATATTCAAGATTGGGAGGTATGGGCCTCCGAAATTCTATTTAGATAGACTATGATCCTGTTTCCGTTTGCTTAAAACAAGCTGCTTTATTTTTTTATTAAGCCAAACACTGTTGAATTGTTTTCAGTTGCTTTTGCTTCTAATTTTAGTTTAAAAAACTGAGGAAGCTTGGAAAAAATTTTGTAGGTGCTTCTTATAACTGCCTTTTCCTTTTCCTCCAAATAAGGTTAAATTTAACTTCCCAAACAACTTTTTTTAAAAGCAGTTTCTTACTTCAGCAGTTTACAATGGTCCCTATGCAATTGAAGTTTTATGAAATAGAAATGTACACCATCTGAAACTTTTATGAAGACCTTCATATGGAACCATAAGGTGATTGATTGAGTGGAAATGTGGAAACTATTCTAACATGTTACAGTAATCATCTAAGGTCAGTAAATTTTAATTATATTTCTGTGTCATATGCCTTGCTGATGAAGAAACAATGTAGCACCTACTTTTGCACTGTATGTGATTACACACTATCTGCTTTTATTTCGTGAGGTTGGAACAGTCAAGAAATGTATTCTCTTAAGTTGCAACCTTTACAGGAAAAGGATAGAAAAATACTTTGCACTTTCATTAATCACATGGAAAGAATGATTCACAGAGATTTTGCACTTTCATATTGAATTTCTTAATGCTTTATTTTTGTTGCAACATGGAATGTATATTATGCTGTATCCATGTAACAGATCTTTTCAAAGATTCTCTTGCATCCGTAGACAAGACAACTTTTTATTTGTGTTGAAAGCGTCTTTACAACTTATATTTCAGAACTTGTTACTTGACAGTGAAGAAAAAAGATTAGAACTGGCTATAGATGATATTAAGGTCTTATCAGTGATAGAATTTGAAGTACCATTGCGGATCGATTTTGAAAAGTAGAAGTCATCTTTGTAAAGAGTCTGGATTGATGCATGATATGCACTTGGAATCAACGTTTATAAAGACTCTGAAGTTTATTAGGCTGTATATTTTCATGGGTGAACTTTGTAGTTTTTTCCTCATTCGTCTGTTGTTTTCCTGGGAATTCTAACTTGTTTATGTTTGCTGAGACCTATACTTCTTACCTAATGAATTTGAATAATAAGCTGTGTACATAAAGCTTTTGTTGCATCCAATTAGTAGCTATTCAACTGACATTTTCTTGATGTGGTCGTCACCTTATTTTTGCTTTTCTCCTTTGGAATTACCTTGAGATCACCACAAGATATTTTATTTAGCAAGGACGAAGGGCTATATTTGAAGAAGATTTTGGCCCCATAACCAGTTGCTTAAAATAAAGCAGGTTTCAGCTTTTTTATGCTATAAGTTGTTGAAGCTCTTCCCATTGCTTTTTCTTTCTTTAATTTTTCTTTTAAAAAGCTAAAAAGCTATCCTAGTGAAACAATATTTGAGGTGTTTTTCAAAACTATTTTTGGTTATCAATTTTTCAAAAGCACTTCCATTTAGCAGCTTCAAAAAGCACAGCAATCGTGCACATGCCCTTAATACTCATTAGCTGCTATCCTTGAATGGGATGAAAATTTGGTTCCTAAAAATTATCAATGTATATAAATGGATGCATCCACTACTTGGAAAAAGTTACTTGCAAAAAAATCTAAAGTTTCGATTCTATTTGACTTGAGCCTAGATTTACACTGGAAAGCCAATGAGTTATAAATCTTCTCTTTCATCTTTTCTGGTGTCACTTATGATCTGTGATGTGGGTGAGATACATAAAATGATTCGTACTTCTTCGGTTATCTTTACTTTACCTTCATTGAGCATTTTTATCCTCAGAATACGTATAATCCATTTAAGAAACCTTTTTCTCCTTCTTTACTCTACCTAAAGAAGTTTAATTGACACTAGTGAACTATTTCTCAAGAGACGAGCCATTGCTTATGTATATATTACATGGTAGTGAATTGTCGTGTATGATGAGATGCCCAATTTCATAATTCAGCACTTATGGAAAGTAAAGTCATATAAATGTTGTCCTTCCCCAACTCTTTATGAGTTCTTGCCTTGCCAGTGGTACCTTTTATATTTGCGTCTGTGCACATGTATGTGTGCTCATTGTTGCTCATCTAAATGCATAATCTGTGCTTTTCGATTTGTTAATCTCTGTCATGATATTTGGTTTCTTAAAATTTTCTTACATGCATGCTTTTTTCATTTGGAAACTTTCAGAAGCTGCAAAGAAGAAGAAGAAAAAGAATAAAAACAAGTAAGTTGCTCATTGTCTCGCCTATTGTGTTAATTTTGTCTCTGAAGAGCCCACTCTTTTAAAATCTTCTTTCTTTTGCTTGTGCAGGAAGAAAAAGGAATTGCCTCAGCAAACTGATCCACCAACTATTCCTGTTATTGAACTTTTCCCATCTGGGGAGTTTCCAGAGGGTGAAATTCAGCAATATAAAGATGAGTATGTATTCCCCTATTGTTTCACTGAATTATTTTATGTTATTTGTGGAGACCACATCTGATCCTTAGTATATAATATATGCAGTAGACAGAGTCAGAGCTTTACTGCTTAAGGATTATCATAATGCCTTGTGATAATTTTGAGTTTGATTATTGCTCAACCTGAATAGGCTCTTGTGCGTAAAATGTTTGAAATTATTGAGTTAGGACATGAAGGGCCATCTAACTTGTAAAGGAATGCTGACTATAAGATAGTAATTGGTTTGTACATCTTGCATTCGCCATAAAGTTTCTATTTGGACAGTTTACTAGCTTTTTCTTTTCTTTTAAGGTATTTTTGTTTTTTGTTTTGCGGGTGGAGGGAAGGGCAATTTTTGAGAACTAAGTTTCAGAATTTTGTTATGCTCTACCTTTGGGTGGAATGAGGAGGCTTTCTGGGTAGCTAACCTCTTTTGGCTATGAATCCATCTAATATTTTTTGCTCGTCCTTTTTGCTGAAACTCTTCTTTAAGTCTGTTGTTGGACCGAATGTACATACCTCATTCTTGCATCTTTGGACACCTTCATCAGATTTTTTGGTGCAGCTTTATTTAGGGTGCATTTCTATTGGTTTTCCTTCAAGAATTTTTGTTTTGAGAATGAAAAAAGTGAGTTAGTTTATGAGAGGAGAGGTGAGCTCTGGGTGAAAAAGGTAGAAAAGAACTGTTATTGGTTTTCATTCTGCAAACTAATCTGAATGCACCCTTAGAAGAACAATGAAAGGAAAAAGGGAAAGAACAAATGAGGAAGTATCATACCACATATGATATGGCAATTGCTTCTGCATCTCTTTACCCGAAGGTAATTTCAACAAAGAAATTTCTGTCAGTAGGAAGTTATATTTTCTCATTTTCCATCTGATTTTACTTTTCCTGCAATTATTGTCTAAACTTCTAATATTGTCTCAGTTTGCCCTTTCCTTTAGTTTTACCATAAAAAAAAAAACAGCCATATAAGGTTAGCATGTAACTTAAACATTGATCCTAGCTCCCTTCCACTGACTTACCAACTACACATCTCCCTCTCACTCAACCAACCAAACGCCTGCAGACTGCAATCCATGTTCCTTGGGGTTGTAACTCAAAGTGAAATTTTTATATTTTTTCAGTATTGCTGGGATTTGCCTTCTGTGAGAGAAAGTGTAGAAAAAGTGGGGAAAAAAAAGTTAAATTTTATTTGGATTGAGTTGCAATTGTAATACACCCCCTTTAATTTCTTGCTGTCACTAAAAGAATTTCAATGTATTAGCTTTAATTCTAATCTTGGAAATAGAGTTTTAGGAATTTTGGTTCAATGAATTAATCTTGCTACTTATATTAGGAATTGCTAAAACTCTAGTCAAAATGCAAACTCAACTTCTTTCAACAAAAAATCCAGCTATTTCTTGCTGAATTGCCTTAGACACATGGAGCATCAAGTCACCAATTCTATAACAGCTTTATCCCGCATTCTCCTGCTCTGCTAAGCAACCTCGTAGAGAAATGGTATTAGATAGTTATCACAGAATCTTTGTTTCAAGAAGCCAAAGTGAAAATCAACAGAAATGGAAGTGATCATCTGAAAAGGAATATACTAGAGCATATAGAATTCTTCTATGTGATACAGAATTTGGTTGCCTGTATGGAGCAGCAAAAGCATGACCCCGTTGCAGTGCTAAAAAGTGGAAGAGCATGAAGGTAGAGAAATAGATGTTTTGAATTAAGCAAGGGAGTGGTGAGTGTAACAAAAAATACGAAGGGAGGAGGAGAGGTGCTGAGGTGGAGAATTACGGCACCCAGTGTGGGAGGGAATTGGGAATTACTAGAGTTATCTGTTTATTTGCTTTAATGTTGTCTGAAAGAATTTCATGAAACATAACTTATTTTCTTCAAGATCTAATTTTTGTGTCAAGGGGGGTGCATAGGTCTTTTGGCTTGATCAGATATTAGTCATAAAAGTTTGACCTTTTCATCGGAGTCAAATTCAAGGAAACAGACGTTTATAAGATTTTAAGAGTTGAGATATTAATTTTTAAAAAAAGGGTAGAAAAAATTATTCAGATGCTAAACTGAGAAATCTTCAAACATTTAGATGGAGAAATGAAATTTTCCCTTGGTTTTCCTCTGACACATTACTCTCAAATTATTGTTTAGAAGGAAATGCTGTAAATGGTAGTAAGAACAGTTTCAAGAATACCTTCTCTATTATAGAACATGATCCTTGCTTTTGAGGGGTGCTGTTAATGTGGTTCAGGCTATTAGAACCCAAGACATTGAACAATACATTGCTCCTATATTCAACTGGAGTAATGGTTCCTCTTGGGAAAGTTCCCTTGGGATGTCTTAATTGAGGTCATTCTTATTTGGTGCACTGGTAAGAAGAGAGCAGGAAACCGTCCAGCTCTTGCCTCTTCTGTTTAAGCAACGGGGGATGGATGCACAATTTATTTTTTGCTGTTGGAAAGCTAGGGAGCTGACGCATCTCATTTGAGATTCAGCATATCATTTTTGTTTTCAGTTTTACCACATCATTGTAGCTAGGATCTTTAATGTTACTTGCAATCTAGTCACTATTGCTTATACCGTCTTTCTGGACTTCTTATTTTCCCAATTAAATGAATACAATTTTTAGATTCATGCAAATTCTTTCTTTGAGAAAAGTTTAAATTCAAGTGAGTTTTCCTTGAATAATTCATGATTTTGGATTCTTATATTATTTGGGTTGGTGGTTCAACAGTAACTTGTGGAGAACTACATCTGAGGAAAAGAGGGAGATGGAACGCCTAGAAAAACCAATCTACAACTCCATTCGCCAGGCAGCAGAAGTTCATCGTCAGGTTGGTATTTGATAACTGATTAATTGCTTGTGTTTCAATCAAAAAGAAAAAATTAATTAGAAAAAAAATAGGTTTGCTGGGAAAAAATTCTACTCTCTTACCATAGCAAAGTACTCAGTTCTAAGTTCTAGTGTTGGTCTAAACTATGATGCAACCCCTTGTCTAGGTTCGAAAATACATGAAGCAAATTTTGAAGCCTGGAATGTTAATGACTGACCTGTGTGAGACCTTAGAGAATACCGTTCGGAAATTGATTTCAGAGAATGGTCTTCATGCTGGAATTGCATTCCCAACTGGATGCTCATTAAATTGGTAAGAATGATTATATCTTTGAGCCCTATTTGGTTGAAGAAAATTGGAGAATGTTCTATTTTTTCTTTTCATTATTTTTCATTTTACTTTTTTTCACATATTTCTGTATTTAACTTGTTTCTCACACCAGGGTTGCAGCCCACTGGACCCCAAATTCTGGAGATAAGACTGTGCTTCAGTATGATGATGTGATGAAATTGGACTTTGGAACCCATATAGATGGTAATTATTTTATTATTCAGATATATAGTGATGTTATAGAGCCTATGTAAGTCGTGGTCTTTTTTTTTGTACTTATATTTTTCATCAGTTTTGGAATTTATTCCTGGATCATTGTCACCTGTAGGACACATAGTGGACTGTGCATTTACTGTGGCTTTCAATCCTATGTTTAATCCACTTCTTGAGGCCTCACGTGAAGCCACAAATACGGGGATCAAGGTCCATATTTTAGACATTTTCACAGCTAATTGAAGGATTCCTAATTCTCGGCATTGATTTCATTGAAAATCTTACTTTAAGATGCGTTAGCATTCCTAACATTTTGTTCTATCTTTTAGGAAGCTGGAATTGATGTACGCCTTTGTGATGTTGGTGCGGCTATCCAAGAGGTCATGGAATCATATGAGGTTGAAATTAATGGAAAGGTCTACCAAGGTAACATATTACTTGGTATTACTCTTTGGCAGATAGCTTATAATCTGAATACTTGGTGCTGCCTATTTTCTGTTTGAACAATATCTTTCTTCACTTTACTTTTTCTAATTGCTCCCAGCTTCTAATTACTTGCATGGTTTTTAATGAAATGTTCTGCTACTATTCAACTTGGTGACTGTGTTTTCTTTTCTTGCTTCACGCATCCAGTTTTGATTTATTATTATTATTTATTTTTTCCCAAAATTTATTTAAATCAATGGACTGTCTACCTTATATAAGTTGTATATCAAAATGAGAAACAAAAGATTTCAATATCAATATACATCCTATGCTAAAGGAACTCAAAAACTGCAGAAAGGAACTGGCTTCATAGTAACAAGCTACCTTGTGCTTTCTAAGTGTGTTGAGAAGTTTAATCATATTTACTTCCGATTTTTTATGAGAATGGTTTTGTTGTTTGAACATTTCTACTTATCACCTCTTATCTCAAATTGGTAATTATGCAATCATCTAATATAATTATACACAATAAGTTGGAGATTAACTCTAGAAGCATTTTGGGTCTTCAATGTATATCAAAATCCTCTAATTTCATTCTTTTTTCAAAGTAAAATTCGAGTAGGTGCTTTTCTATTGCTTTAATTTTAATTTACCTACCTGCCCGTTATCCTTAGTAGCTTTTGGGATCCCTTTTATCTTTTTTTATCTTTTTTTTTTTCAATCTTTCTGTTGCAAGTGTAAATTTTGACGCAGCTGCTCAATGAGAAGCATGATACTCTTTTTTCTTCATAAAGATATCTTTGTGACACTAAAATGAAATTAACTACTATCTGATGCCAAAAAAAAATTCTGATCTTGACTTAACTAAAGGGCACAAGTCCTTCTCCTGCAAGTGCGGAAGGGAGAGTGAATTTTCTGAGTTGCCTCTAGTTAAGGAAGCGAGGACCACTAAGCATTTTATCTTGGGGAAAGCCTCTAAAGAAGTTTTCATGTTATCAATTTTCTGGTTATTAAATCGGAATAGTATAAGATGAGAGAAAAAGGTGAAACCTTTTTTTAATGCATTCTCTATAGCTAATTCTCATAAAATTGACATATAAATGGATGGCTATCATATCAGTTAAGAGTATCCGAAATTTGAATGGGCACAGCATTGGAAGTTATCAAATACATGCTGGAAAATCAGTACCAATTGTAAAAGGAGGGGAACAGACAAAGATGGAAGAGGGGGAATTTTATGCAATTGAGACTTTTGGATCTACAGGTGATGTTTTCAACCTTTGGCAGTCAGTTTACCTTGATATGCGGTTGAAGTTGTATGCATTGTTTACTTTCTATTTGTTTTGTGCAGGAAAGGGATATGTTAGAGAAGATTTAGAGTGCAGCCATTACATGAAGAATTTTGATGTTGGCCACATTCCATTACGGTTGCCCAGAGCAAAGCAACTGCTGGCAACAATTAATAAGAACTTTTCTACGTTGGCCTTCTGCAGACGTTACTTAGATCGTCTTGGGGAGACTAAATATTTGATGGCACTAAAGAATCTATGTGATGCAGGAATTGTTCAGGTACTTCTGAGCTCCGTGTTATGTTATGGCTTTTGACTATGTTGTTCATTTTTGTTTTGGAAAAATAAAAAGGTTTTCAATCACCACAAACTATTTTTGTTTTGGAAAAATAAAAAGGTTTTCTATCACCACAAACTAGTATATGGAAACGATAACTTTCTGACTAATGATATTCTGATGAGTAGGGGACGCTAACTTTGGTTTTCTTTGTACCTGAAGGTTCTTAAACGCTCAATAAACAAAAGCCTAGGTAACTGCGCCATGCTACCCCTTAAACATCTTGGCCATTTCCATTTGTCCTAGTTAATTACTATGATCCAAAGACCAAGTGTATGGCTAAGTCATTCATATTGTTGACTATAATCCAAAAATCAAGTGATTTGCTAAATCATTCATACTATATCATTGAAGAGGTACAACCAAGAAAGTCTTCCAGCTCTTAACTATAGAAATAGGAAAGTTTTGGTGTCCTTGGTGAGAGTGAAGTTGTGTGATCCTTGTTTGTTTGGATTGTAGCTTGTACAAAAATGAGCATTGGTGTCTTTGCTGCCTGCTATACTGAAGAAGCTAGAAACTGTTCTCAAGAATTTGTAGATAGCCAAATGAAGGGTGTTTCTTTCCATTTAGACACATTCTAGCCGAATGGTCAGATGCCCCAGCTTTTTTTTTGAGTTTGAAAGATTCAAGAGTAGACTTAGAAGTACTTTGTCACTGAAATAAAAAATGTCAATGCAGGATTTTATGGTCATTATTGGAGAATATACAAACTTGGCTTCAATGTTGACCTTCTATAGTATTGTACTTGATTATTGATATTTTGTTTTCCCACGCTTTTGATTTTGGCAATGTAGCATTACTGAACATCAGACATGTGGTTCTTTTGGCAGCCCTACCCTCCTCTTTGTGACATTAAAGGCAGTTATGTATCTCAGTTTGAGCACACCATCTTACTTCGTCCTACTTGCAAAGAGGTAGTATCAAGAGGAGAGATTATTAACAGTGGAACGAGTCTAAAGCCTGGCGGTAATGACTATAGTTGTTAAACTACATATTTGAACATGAAGAGAATGTTTCTCAGTAGTTGAAAAGTTCACATTCCTTTTCTATGCATACAGCTTCCTTTTGTACCTAATTGAATGTTGACGGGTCGGTCCTACCTTTTTCATTTTTTTAAAATTCCTTTTTTGGGTTTTAACGTATCAGACTGTTACATTATTTTGGTTTCTGTTCCCAGTTTCCTTTGAGCCTTTCAGGTGCTTCCCGATGTCTACTTCTGCTGGCGTTAAAGTTAGGAAGCAAACTGCTGTCTCAGTATACCCCAAAACTGTTGCATTTAGACCTAGCTGTTTCTTGAGGGTTGCTTGTCCTTTCCAAAAGCAGGGCACAGTATATTTCTATTTGGAAGGGAACACATTTAGAGAATCTTTGAAGAAATATTTATGGATATTAGATGTTAGCAATTTAGAAGAAATTTGGATTAAAAAATATGAATCTACTGTTTGGTTGCTGGGAATGATCTGGATAGATTGATTATCCACCAATAGTTCGTGAATAATTTGTTGCAAGGAATGTCTCGTTTACCTTTTGATTTACATTTCTTCCCCTTCTCCTCTCAAGATGGGATTGTGTGCTGCGCGTTGTTTCCCGCTTCTTCAAATTTGGAAATTTTAACGCTATATTTGGATTGCCATTTGAATTTTTACTTAGAAGTCCATCCCTAGACATTTCCTACTTAACTTAATTTGAGTGAGCTCGCCAAAATGCCCACAACAAGACAACCTAGAAAATAGTGACAAATAATTACCAACCGTTCACTTCCTCATTTCTCCCCCCCCCCCCCCCAACCCCCAATTTCAATTGTGGTTGATTGTTGCTGCAGAGTTTATGAAGGGGTAGTGGAAAAGTAGAGTTTGAAGTAGAGGAGGATTTTTTCCTTTACAAATTATTAAAGTATCGTCACAAAGATGAAGGCGTGTTTATGTTAACCATTGAAGAAGTTTTGGGGTTGTAACAGTTGTTACATTTTATACCTATTAAATAATGTGAAATTATAATAATTGTTACATTTCATAATCGTAATAAAGTGTATTAATTAATCGTAATAATTTTTGTATAATTTATTATTAATGACTGTTTGTAAATTTCTACAAGTGAACCTTTGAGAAATGTATAGGTGATAAGAATTTTATTTTTATTAATATTATTTAATTAATTAATTTATTTTTGCAATCAAAATGAGATTCTAAATTTATCATCTTTGAATTTCGAAACGAAGATCCTCCAGTTTGCTCATTTCTGAAGTTGAACGAGAAAAATCTTGACGAAGTAACGATCAAATATAAAAATTATCTTTTCACTCAAAAGAATTATCTTGATAAACTACTAAATTTTTAGTATTTCAATAATTATTTACACAATAATTATAAACTACATATAGTCGAAACAATCAGCACAACGAGCAAAATTCATGAATAAAACAACTAATTATATAATAGTGTAATTTCATCTATTTATATTGTTTCTATTAATGTGCGAATAATTATTGACCATTACCTTAAAAAGAAAAAAAAAACAGCTGCAAACATACTCAAGTTACCAGCTTACAACAGTAAAACTACTCTAAAAGTGCACACTTGTACCCTTTCCATATACAGCCGGAAAAAAAAAAAAAAAAACGCCTTCCATCTCAAAATTCAAATTGTATAAAACATATTGTACACTTATTCTTCTTTCAAACGCAATAACCAAGATGAATATAGCAGCGCCAAATCAAATACAACTAATTATTATTAGGGCAAGGGAAGAATGCCAAAATCCCAATCAATTAAATTGTTATTGTGATTATAACATAATTATAAACCTAGTCTAAACATTAGGAATGATGATGAATAATAACAATTTTACCAAAGCCAGACAACAAAGGCCGCTTATCGAAATGAATCGTGGGATCTGGCTAAAGGACATCTGAAGAATATTACTGGTTTCAAATGTCTTTAAAGATAGCGAACAGATCGCCACTGATGTAGTCATTATCAACGAAGCTGACCAAATAGTAACTGTTTTGCACCTGTATGCAAGTTAAGGAGACATATTAGGACATATTTTGGAAATTCTGTACTCCCAAGCATGTATTTCAGCTGGCAAATGAGAAGGACTAACCTCTTCAAGTAATTTTCTGGATGGATCGGTTTCTGGGTATAATTGAGCCCATCCTCTTGACCAAATTTCAAAAGCTTCATCCTTCCATACTGCAAAGCTGGTAGGATCAACAACGGTTGGTTGGATAATCTCCTTCGCTGGGAAGACTCCCCAGGTCACGGCATTAACATCGGTCGAGGCTATGTTTGCAATCCAATCTCCGTCCTTGTTCACAGCCATGTAGGTGAGAGATGGATATGCTTTGGCCTTTTCAACAATAGCATTCAACTTCTCTCTGGAGCAGAAAAACTCAAGGTAGGCCTTCTGGTAAACATATCCGCCTGCGCCACCCCATCCTGCAAACAAATGCAAGTCAATTCCAATTCAAATATAGATCTCATTTCATAGGTACTGATTGCACCTGTGTAATCCTTGGCAACAGTAGGGGGTGTTTGACATGTAACCAAGTTAAACTCTAAAGTTTTTCAGAACTCCACACATAAACCAAGTTAAACGACACTGTAGTTGAAGAATTGAAGCATGATAAGACCTTATCATGTTAACAGCACGTGTGAGGCAGCGCCTTTTGGTCCTTTATCAGGATTCAAGAAATCAATGCTCTCTTGCATCTACAAAATTATCCACTTGATATAAACTTGAAACAGATTCCCATTTTAAAGTCAAATTGGAGCATCGCATGCTAAAAGGAAAATAAACATATTCCTAATCCATAACACAATACAAAGGTAAACAACTATGACTGTTGATTCAAAAACATATACCCCAGGACAATGGTAAGACATTTCTTCAGATCCAGAAACAACCAACAACTACGACAATTAGAATTCCTAAAATGTTAAGAGGACAAAATTGTGAAGCATGTAAAACAATAAAATCTGATCACTAATCCCACCAAGTTAACTTTCACAAATTCTAACATCTATCATTTTCAGAATCCTATATAAACAAATTTTCCTGCTTTGTTCAATACAGCTATCAAACCCATGAAATAATACCTATATTCTCACAGAAAATGATATATATCATACGTCGACTATACATGTCATTGTCAAGCAAGCAGCAATTCTAGGGAAAGAGAAAAAAGAAAGTAATCAAGATTAACTCCAACATCCCTTAACTTCTCCTGTTAACCAAGGGTTATGTTCAAATTAGAGATGGTAGATAGAGCAAAGTAAAAAAGGAACGAGGTAAGGAGAAGGGAGTGGGGCATTTAGCTTAACTTTGAAAAAGCATTGATTTTCTTACTATAAGGACCGTCCCCGCTTGACCACACTTTAATAGTAAAAGAAACACTTGCATACAAGGCAGCATAAATTAGAAAGAGACAAAGTTCCAGATGAAGCCAATATTCTCAGGTGGTAAGAAATGCTCTACTCACCAACAGATGGGGAGTCAGACTTCGCTCCATTAACTGCTGGTTGGCTGTTGATAGTGAGGACACCTTTCAAATTAACATTACCGAGCTGTTCATTTATGATTTTTGTCTCCGGTTGAAGCCCATCTAAATCAGACCAAGGACAGCTTCTCAATTTTCCAAGACAATATTGCCTAAATTTCTGAAATATAAAGTTCCTTATATCAGGTTTGTCTCAGAGAATAACACTTGAGTTCAAAAGAACTGAATCAGAAACTATACCTCATAAATGTCTTCAATATTTTTCAGTGGGACAACCCATTCCTCGTGAAGTCTCTTATCACGTGCACGTGGCCTCATGAACTGTTGTAAAGAGATAAAAGAGCTATATGAGGGAATAAAAAAAGGCAATAGAAATGGGCACACAAGCACGTTGGTCTGATCAGTTTGTATTCAACGGTGGTATGAATTATCATTTGTTTTGCCAAGCTTGATAGAGGAATAAGTAACAACATTTGGCTGAAAATAAATGGCTCATAAGAAGGATGAAGAAGTATATTAGCAAATATATGTTGTTCAAAAATGTTTCTTGCAGTTGAGATCTCTGGCAAAGATCCATTTCAATTCAGTACAGAAAGGACAAATTCTTCATAGTTTGGTGACCGACCATTAAAGGACACAGGAGCTCAAGGGTTAGCTATCTGTCAGACTTGTAAGAAAATTGTGAATAAATATGAAGTCTAAAAGACCTACCTTAACCCATAGCCACTTGGCCGTGTCACACATTGAGAAATTTACACCCTAAAATAAACACTGTACACTATAACATGGATATCCACATAAAAATATAATGATTAATACATTGATCTCAACCAGCATGTGCCACTGGATTTGAAAAAGGACTAATTTGGCTTCACCCATTCTTTATATTCAATCACATTTTAAGACTGTAAGCTTAACTACATTCTCACATTAACTCAGCCAAACAAGATGCCCAAAAGATGATTATTGACAGATCAATTACCCCTGATTGGCTAAGAGTAAATTTCTGAATCAAGCAAAGAAATAGAACCAAACAAACCCTTGGGAGTTCACAGCTTTGACAAAGTTTTTTTCCATTGAATGTATAAAGGCCAAACTCATTGTCCATAAGGAGTGGTATACAAGGCCTTATCAGTCATTTACTAAATTGCAAGGTGCAAAACTTTCTGAGGCAATTGATAGTAGATTTGACGCCACACAAGAGCATATTGAGAATGGAGCACATTTATGAAGCACAAATGACATTATACTTACTAATGTAAAATGTAGTAAGTATAATGTGCTCTGAACAAGACCAAACTCATTCTCCATAAAGAGAGGTATACAAGTCCTCATCAATCATTTACTATATTGTGAGGTGCAGAACTTTCTAAGGTAATTGATAAAACATTTTATGCCACCCAAGTGCATCTTGAGAATAGAGGCATGTTGTGTTTGATGCACAAACAAGAACATACCTACTGATGGAGAACATGCACCCTATGTTGGTTTTAGATAATAACAATGAAGACAGGTATACAAGTCCTCATCAATCACTTACTATATTGTGAGGTGCAGAAGCTTCTAAGGTAATTGTGATAAAACATTTTACGCCACCCAAACCCATTTTGAGAATAGAGGCATATTGTGTTTGATGCATAAACAAGAATATAGATACTAAAGGAAAACATGCGCCCTAATACCCTATGTTGGTTCTAGATAACAACAATGAAGTAGTCTACCTTAAAGGTGAATTTGCACGAGCCATCAAGATCAAGGGTAGAATAATGTGGCTTCATTTGAGCCTCTTAATACCCTTACAAGCCAAGGTTGTAAACTTATCCAAACATAATTATACTTCCCAAGTGATTTTTAAGGACAGAATTTCATTTCATTAGATGTTCTGGTATTGCTCATCTATGCAAATATAGATAAATTTTACATAGTTTTTCTCTAATAATATGTTTTACTTTAGCAAATAATTCAAACATAGTTTTTCTCTATTGAAAGTTTTACTTTAGCAAATAATTCAAACATAATTTTTCTCTATTGAAAGTTTTACTTTAGCAAACAATTCAATGTGACAAATTATTAGCCATTAGAATTCAGCCTTTAGTTTGTCTCAAATTATTAGCCTTTAGTTTAGTCAATTGAGTTGCTCTAATAGCAGAATCTTCAAAACAAGAGGAATAGTATGAGTATTAAAATATGTCAATAAGAGTGGCAAGAAAGATGAACCAAAAAAGCTTTAAAATGGTGAATTAACATAAAATCCTAAACAACAATCTAGGTAATTAGAGAGAGAGAAGATGTTACAACACCAAGAGATACAAAGGCAAAAAGAATAACAGCATGCTTAAAAGAAGATAAATGGAGAGAAGTCTTCAGTGTATCCTCTACATACTTGATAGTCACTGAGTGCTCCATATTGAGCAGATCGTGAATCACCCCAACGGCCACGTGGATATTGCTCCCAGCCTATAGTCCTCGAGATGTAGCTCTTTGGACGATTGGCCCTATATAAAGTATAAGCAACAAATGGAAATGTCTATGTTTTACAGAACTATCTGAATGGAGTTAGTAACTGAACTGGAAAAAGGATCAGGTACGACAATCATATTCCATCTGTAGTTCATACCAGAAAATCGGGCGGACATCTTCTTTGCAACGATTGACATTTGTGGGACGCCTCCAAGGCAACGGCCTTGAAACCTTAGACTCCTCTATTAGTCCAAGATTCTGCATATTACAGTAAGCCCTCAAACTACAATAGCACCAATGATATATAGCAGGATGAAATATAAAAACTAACCATCAATATTGCCAAGGCAGACTTCTCCATGTTTAGAGTATAGAGATGAAGTGTCTTGATTCCACTAGCCAATATTTTCTTGCACATTTCCGTCCCCAGGTGAATGCCATAGTTCCTAACAGCTTCTTCATTATCCTTGATAGGCTCCAAGGCAGCCATTATCTCAGCTGGAATCTGCAGTAATTTAATCAGAAAAATTCTAATTCAAAATGTTTGCTTAACAACGGAATGATATATAATGCCAAAAATCTTAAGGAAATCATTCAGTGCTGACTCAACAGAATAGCAATCAGTATTAAATGAGACCATCACTGTCAGGTGCGAGGATATGAACTTGCAAACTAAAAGTTGCCACTATAATGAACAGCAAAGAAAGGGAGGATAAATAAATATAAAAGCTACAAGAAAAAACAAAAGAATTTTGGTCATTGATGCATGTTACCACATTTAACTATGTAAGATCATCCAAATAATTGGCATAGTTCGATACGCAGACAAAAAGAACAACTTTACACTTAGTTTTGTCCTTTCACTCATCAGACATGAGGGATCAAGTATTCAAATGGATTTAATGACTTAAGTTTATGGAAGTTCAAGGCATAATTTTGAGTAACATAGTCAGAAGGAACAAAAAGAGGCACCATACAAAGTTCATCCAATACCTTAGTTTTGCAGAATCCAGTCATGCGCAAGAAGCCCTTGTAGTTGTTGATGGGCATGATGCCAGGAACTATAGGACAGTTTATTCCAATTTGACGACAGTCATGGACAAACTTGAGGAAGATATCTGTATCGTAGAAGAGCTGGGTAATAATGACATCCCCACCAGCATCAACCTGCAAAGTGATGAAAAGCAAGCCAACAAAATCAACATCCGAATGTGAAGCATTAACTCATTCTACTAAAATGAACATATTTCAAATAAAAGCCTGAAAAAGAATTATAAACCAACCAACAACGTTAACTTCAACTCACACCAAAAGATATCAATTTTAAATGTAAAATACAAGAAATCTACTAGATTAAATTATAAAGCAAAACAGAGTTGAACAAATAGAAAAACCTACCTTTCGCTTAAGATAAGCAAGATCGCTTTGGTAAGCATCAAGAGGAGCCACTCCATTGTTAGGTATAGCATCGGGATGGGCCTCTGATTGAAGAGAAAAGGACAACAGTAAAATCAATTAGCTGATGAACATCATTAACATAGTCTTCATTTCTCTAATATATAATCACCATTCATTAGAGAATAAAATAAACAAAAGATTTTCACTGTTATTGAGCAACAAACCTGGATAGCCAGCAACAGTGATCCCAAAATAATCCCCGTACTTTTTCCTAATATGCCTCACCTATAGTTAAACAAGTAAAATCAAAGCAATAATCCTCATCAGAATCCTCGGATCAGACAAAAGAAGGAAGTGGACACTAAACAGTGGATATGTAAACGGTGAAAGAAAGGAATTAAGCATGCGAAGAGCTACTAACCAAATCGAGAGCACAGGCGAAGCCACCTTCGACCTGAACAAACTTGTCCTGACCATGAGGAGGATCACCTCGGAGGGCGAGGACGTTCTGGAGGCCATTGGACTTAATAGTATCGAGAGCGTGGTCGATCTTCTCCACAGGCATGTTCGTGCAAGTGAGATGCATCATACTCTCCACACAAACCATGTTCTGCATTCGCTTGGCGATCTCCAGAGTCAGATCCGCAGTGGATCCTCCGGCTCCCCAAGTGATATCACAGAAGGAAGGATTGTGAGCTACCATACGGTCCATTCTCTCGAACAAATTCTCCACTCCGTCCTCCGTCTTCGGTGGAAAGAACTCGAACGAGAACACCACCTTGTCAGTGGCAATGGCATCACTGATCTTCTCTATCACCTTCATTTTTGCTCCAACAAAAAGGGAAAACTGAACGGTGGCAGTGCTGAGGTGGTGAAAGCGGGGTGGGTGACGGCGGTGGAGCTGCGCCTACAGCCACAAAGATTTGCAGGGGAGAAGAGAGACGGTGTGGCGAGATCTGCTTCGGAGTCTGGGATTGATATATGCCGCGGCCTTACCAACCACTTCACCAACCCAAGTGGGAGTAGCGACCCTGAATTTCATTCCATTCTAAAAATATAACAATAAAAATAAATATACTTAATTGGGACTTGAACAATATAGTAGGTCCGGCTTTCAGCAAGCATCCAACAACCCGTTTGGATCCTTCTTTTTCCCTTTCTCTTAGAAAATAATCCACTTGGATTCAGTTTTGATGCAAAACTTAATATAAATTTTTTATTTTTATTTTACTTTTTTCTTTTACAAAAAATTTTCTCTTCCGAAATTTAAGATAAAAAATCTCAAAATAAAATATTATCCAATCTCACTCCAAATTCTTCAACATTCTTAAACTTTTTTCAACCAAAAGTTCTCAATACATTCTCAAACTTTTTTCTACCAAAATAGTTCTCAATACATTCTCAAACTTTTTTCTACCAAAATAGTTCTCAATATATTTATATGTGGCCGAAAATAGTAACACTATCACTCACCACCTTGGGCTTCGATCTCGTACTCAATTTTTAAGGGTAAAATTATCATTGCAATTATTATTACTACTAGAAAAAAACCTTTTAGAGATGTAAAATGATTTTGTCTCATACTTTAAGGACCAAGTAAGCCAAGTTTTTTTTTTTTTTCAATTTGAAAGGGTTTTACTTCTATCTCTTCAACTATGAGTCAAGTACTCAAATATTAACCTATTAGTTACATAGTATTTGGATCCTCCTTATAAAAGAGTGAATCCAAATACTGAAGTTTGAATTTAAATCTATAAACTAAATTAATTAATATATGATATTTATTTATAACGAACTTAAAAATCTAAAGACGTTGAAAAAAGAGTTTTTTATTTAATTCTCATAATTTTTAAAAATATCACTTTAGTAAAAGTAAGATTAAAATAAATTTTTTCAAAGAAGAATCAATTTCAATATTATTCATCAATATATTAGCAACAGAAATTTATTAATTTCTAATTGCATAATTTTTCATTTTTAAATTAAAATAGTTATTAAAAATTTCAAAAAATTTGATGAAACATTAATAATTTTTTATTTTAAAGTTAAAAATTATATTTTATTATGATTTTTATATTTTGAAAATGTTTATCCCTAATGCATTTTATTAAAATTCGGGAACATATATCAAATAATATAATGATTGGACAAGTGATCATATTTTAACATGTTCAAATTTCAAATTTAAGTCATTTTGATTTCAATTATAATCTATAATTACAATTAAATAGGTCTTAAATAATTAAATAATTAGCAAAATATGTTATAAAAGGCACTTAAAAAATTAAGTACTTAATAGCATCTATTATCAATTACACTAAATTCATTAAATACTTAATTCATTAATTTTAAATGCTTAACTGATTTATTAAACGAGCCCTTAGTTGGACAATGAAATCATATTATATAAGATTTCATGTTTTATCAAATACAGAAAAAGAATAATCAATTCTTTCTAGAATTCTTTTCAAACAATAGAATATAAAAAAGATTAATTTCATTCACAATTTAGATAGAAAGGAATTGGGTAGAAAGAATTTCATTCCATTCCATTCCATTTCTATATATCAAATGTGACGTTAATACTAACTTAAAAATCCAAAATGAGGCCGACTTCATCTTTTTTTTTCATTTCATCTCCCTGTGGGGGAAGAAAAGAAAAATTAAAATAAAGTGACGGGGCATTTGTGATTTATTTCCCATGCTTGTGACCTTTTTTTACCAAACAAGGAGAAGTGAAATATTTAAATTTAATTTTAATTTTTCACTGTTTATTTCAATATTTCATCCAACCAAACTAGCTCTGATATAGAGAGAGGTTTATTAGGTTTAGATTGGACAGGATTTGATTTCAAAACCAAACCCAAAATTTTAAGCGTGGGACATATATCTCCTTTCACAAATAATTTAATTTTTACGAAACCTAAGATAAAAATATAAAAACAATTTAATAAAAGAGTATGAGGGAGAGAGGGATTTTTCTCATTTATTTTTTGTAAAACAGACGGTAGACTCTTCTATTATTATTTTTTTAAAATTTTATTTTGAACCTTCAAATTTCAACTAACAACTACGTGCACTCATGTTTTGCTTCCATCATATCTCACCGAATTGGAACTACAAGTAAACATTTCCAAGGTTTTTTTAGGAGAACAACGATAAAAGAATTTTAAAAACTTGGATTCTTTCTCTTTCCTCTTCTTTAGGTAATTATTCCTTGTTCTCTCCTTATCTTCCTCTTATCCCTTTCCTTTTCCTTCCAGTTCTCTCCCACAGTTGTGTCCGACCACCACTACTAAAACTGTTGAGATAAAGAGTTAAAGTAGAGCATTGGAGCTTCCGTGTTGAAGCGGCATAGTTGAGGTGGGGACGGTCAATGGTATAGGGTTTAGTTTCGAGGAACAAAGGAGGAGGAAAAATGATAAAAGAAAGAAAGAGGAAAGAGGAAGGATGAAAAGGAAAATAGGGATAATATCCGTATTCTTTTAAATTCCTTTCAAATTATTTTGCTAAGAATACCCCCATAAAATAGTCACTACATTTCCATTAGGACTTAACGGTGAACTTTGATGGAATAGCCATTTCTCGAAATTTAGGGGCACGATATATTTTGATTGGATTCTACTACAGAATTTAATATAAATTTTTTATATTGAATTTTATTTTTTCTTCATAAAAAATTATCTCTCTCGAAAATAATATCTAATTTCATTCTAAATGTTAAAAAATATTTAAATTTTAAAATTTAAATTTTATATTAAAATTTAAAATAATATACTATCTAAATAAATACTACTCGTGAATCTTTGGCACACATTCCCCCACGAAAACATATTTTATAAAATAGAGATAAAATAATTTGGGTGGCTGGGGTTGGGTCCCGCCATTCTGGCCCCCTCTATCCTCCAATTACCCAACAACCCTTAAAAGTTTTTACAAAACACGTATAAGCAAACAACCCCATCCTTTTGGAAATAATTAAACAAATCACCAACCAATCAATTCCATTGACCAGGGAGCAATCAAGGCCCCAGTGAAACCTTATTGCTAGTTTGTTTCTTTGTGTTTCCTATAGCATAGGTACATACTACCAAAAAATATTTTTTCCTTTTTTTTTGGGGGTCAATTTTCATACTCGGAGTTCAATTTATCACTTATGCATGATTTGAAACCTTATTGCTAGTTTGGCAGATAGCTGCATAGAAGAAGATAGAGATAAAGTTAACAGGGCAACAAAGTAAAAGGGTGGTAGGTGTGCTTTTGAAATAGAGATGAAGTAGAAAGAAGATTGAAAAATAAAGGGTGGCAAGCTATTGTTTGACGATTTTTGTCAAATTAAAAAAAAAAAAGGATTGCTTGCTGAGGATGAAAGGAAATTAAAAATGTCAAAAAAAATGGTAGTCAGATGCTCAATGCCTTGTCAGAACAATGCTTGTTTCTTTCTATTGTTCGAATGGGCAAAATTTGTAAAATCAACAAAAAGAAAAAGAAATTTATGAAAAGTCTTTTTCAAACAACTACTTTTGGGGGGTTTCCATTTAAAAAAGAAAACAATAAGTGAAATATATTGTTCAATAGAAAAATAACCATTTTAATTTTATGGCTTCTGATTTTTTACCATATTTTGATGAATGTTAAATCCTCCAAATTCGCTGAAACATCATCTTCTTTAATAACATTTTCATTTTATAAAATTTCTTTATTTAGAATTTATCTTTTATGATTTAAAATTTAAAAATAATAAATTTTATAATAAAAATATTATAAAAATAGTATATAGAAAATTTAAAATCGCCCTTATAACTCAAAATTGGGTTAAGGCATTGGTTTTTATTGCGTACCAGCCGACAATTTTTGTAGGCTCCAAAAGATTTTAATTAGATATGATTGCACCACAACACGTGCTCAATGTGTCAAAAGCAAAGGGTATGATGTGGCTACATTCTGCCTCTAATGGGCATAAAATAAATTATTATTCTTAAAAAAAGGATAAAATAAATAATGATGTGGGCTCTAAACTTTATGATGATAGCTGTGTAACTAGTCAACATTCTATAAGTTATACTCTGTCTAATTACATGAAGTCACGTATACTGTAGGTTCTACCATTATCACTTACTCATTTATTAATACAGAGACCCACAGTACACGTGACTTCATGTGATTGGACAGAATATAACTTATATAATGCTGACTAGTTACACAACTACCACCATAAAGTTTTTCGGTCTGAAGAGCTTTCAGTTATCTCTTGAGAATGACGTTAAAAATCGAATGGAATCTTAACAAATTCTAGGCTATCAATTCCTGTTTTCATTGTTAAAAGATATTGAATTCTTAAAAATTTTAAATTATAATAATTTAAGTATTCGATAAGCAAATTAGTATTTTGATAATAAATTATTATTATACAATTCATCATAATTATTCTCTCATTCGTGATATATTCTTCAAAACACGTTTAATTTATCATAAATAATTAAATTTGGCCGATTTTTCAACTAAAGAAAAGGAGAAAAAGAAAATGATAGAGAGGGTAGGCATCGCATATTGAGTATGAGATTTGTTTGAGATATACACAATAAATAAAAATATAGTTTCGGAGAGAGTGATTTGGCGAAGAAGATTTAAACCCCCAAATAATGATCGTGATAATATAGTTTTGGAGTTGGTAATAATGTCATTTATTCTTGATTATGGTGATAATTTTGTATTCAATTCCCATCCTATTTGTTGATATTTTTGGCTTGTAGTCATACCTCAATTTTCAAAAGTTAAATTTATCCTTCAAATATTATGCTTTTTGCAATTGTATCTTTCTTTAACAAAACTATCAATCTTATTTTCCCTTACCCTTTAACTTCAATAACAAAAGGGTAAATTTAACTTTTTAAAATAGGGGACATAATTGAAAACTATAATCACTTTTGGAGCGTAAAATTGAAAATTTTCTAATCAAACCTACCAGATACGTGGAAAACTTGGGTGATCTCTCCCCATTAGGCCATCTGATAAAGCTGATTTGTGATGAACTTTAAAGATTTCACAACTATACCATTTCTTGTATTCTAAGGAAATGTGCAAAACATTCTCTTAACAACTTTTGATTTGAACTTAGAGAATTTTTCTCAACGTGTTTGTTTAGTTCCATTTTTTAGGGATATCACTTTTGTATTTCCCAATATTAAGAGAGTGGGTCCCTCTTTGACTTGCTATCCCCCTCTCTTTACGTTTTGCTATGTCCGACTGTACTTGTGGGTTGTCTCTTCTCCCTTCTCCTTATTACTTACTCAAAAAATATATATATAGAATATGTGTTTTCTCCACAAAGGAAACTATTTTTTTTCTTGTAGAAATCAAATAGAAGACAAAATCAACTTCCGTTGTAGTCTAGTTGGTTAGGATACTCGGCTCTCACCCGAGAGACCCGGGTTCAAGTCCCGGCAACGGAATTCTTTTGCTACTTTTTTTTGATGAATTCGCGACTTTTGAAGTCGCTTCAATGATACAAGCCCGATCTCCGTTTGGGCCGTATTTTTGTGCTGGCCCATAGAATTTCTGTTTTTATCTTAATAGTAACTCCATTACATGTATTGTGTATATGGAGGATAATTTTTGCTGACAAAGGAATCTGAACCGCTACTCGAAATTGTGCACTAACTAAATTCCGTTTCATGTAGTAGCTCGCAAAATATAATCCTTTGTTTCTTCTCAAGTGCTTAATCTGAGTTATTGCGTCCGTCAGGAAAAAAAGACAAAAAGAAACAGAAAATTCTTATTTTACATGTATGCAAATTTAGAATTTGAAATGAAATAATACTTCATCGGTTTAAAAATCAATGATCAAGTCGATGATTTATCATTAAAATTTCAAGATTGAATTTTATATTCTAGTCCTCACCTAAAAAAACTAAAATTGTTTCTTTTTTTTATAGATAAATAAAGAGAAGGAGAGAGACAAATCATATGATGCAGCGAATTGCAGAGGAGAGGGAAGATTAAGGACAAAGGGGACACACAATCTCATACGTTCCAAGTAAATTTTGATTGAAAGAAGAGATATGACCTCTTATATCTTGCTTCGCTAATTCTCTAAAGTCTGATGTGAAACTGTTTTAGGGGGTCTTAACTTAACTTTTTTCTTCTTTTTTTTAATAAATAAGTAAGGAGAAAGGGAGAGACAAACCAGACGACATGAACAGCTCCATGTTTCTAGAGGAAGGAGGACATGACCATAACCTACAAGTTATTCATCTTTGTCACTTTTCTGGTTGACCATTTTTTACAATCAAACTCACGCAGCTCCTTTCTGGTGGTTTCACTTGCTTCTGCTGATCTACTTTTGCTTTTGGTTAAACTATATTCCTTCATTTCCCAAAGTCACAATTTTGATGGGCTCAGCAACCAACTAAATCAAATGGTTAGTTATTGGAAATTCTTCATCTTGACTCAAGAAATATTATCTCATCATCCTATAGCTCTGCCGCATGCACTTTTATCCATTATTATTTTGAGGTTTTCAGAATTGGTTAGGGCCACCAACTATAACAGCATGTATGATGACTTTAGATTTATTACCAAAGTTCACCTAAAACAGATAAAGTTGTTAAACTTTCAATCTCAATACTTCCTGTTCACAACTGTTCCAACCATGTAAAAGTTCAAGTGTCTATCAAGAAAGGGTCAGCAGTTGAGGCAATTGTTGATTTCTCCCAATAAAAAATGATACTATGCAAGAAATCACCATCAAATAGAGTTTTAATCCAAAGGTCTAAAAAATTTGAATGTTCCTTTGGTGGTCTAAATGAGGCAGCTTTTCCAAGATTACAATATACATCGATGTTAATATATTCATTGTAGCTTTTAAATTTAATGTTTTTTTTACTTCTTATTAATAAAAAAGGGGGACTAAATTGTAAATTTGTTCCTGTATATGTGCGCAATACATTTGTTTATGTTTATGTAGACATTACAATTGAAATGGTAAACGTTTTCTCATATATACATTCTTTAGCATATACTTTATGTAGAAAATGCAACTTTTTTCAAGTTGCGCTCTCATCTTGGGGACATGATCTGACAAGAACTAAAAATTTTCCTCATTTATGACATTCATCCGTTTGACTATTGATGGCAATTTATCACATTCATCCCTACGACTATTGATGGCAATTGTTAGTAGGTGGAGAAAAATGAAGTATTTCCAGATGTGGACCATCTAGAAACCAGACCATTAGAGCCCAGAACCGTACTAGAAAATCGTCTCCACTGGTCTAACTTTGTAAGGATAGAAAACTTCATCCCAATAGACAGAGGGAAAGTAAAGGAAGGAAATCAGAATGCAGTTTCATCTGATGCTTTTGTTCTGCACTTCTGAGTCAAATATTTACAACTAAATATTCTAAAAGTTTCATGGGATGTTTGGGAATTTCATGTCAAGAACAAGAGTATGATCATATAACTTTCTTTCCATTTGGAAATCTACAGGGGAAAATTTTGAGTTATAATTGAATTGATTTTGGTGGCAATATATCAGCTTCCTTGCCGCCTATTCACAATTCTTGAAGCAAGAATTTCTCAGTAAAAGCTGAATCTGAAGTCTCTAACTTGAAGGATTATACGACTTCCCTTGATCCACCAGGGCAAAAACACTTGCTTCAACAGGCACATCAGATTCAATCAGGACCTTGTTATTTGAAACGTTTCGAAGAGCATGGTTAGGGAAGGAGCTGCCGCTGGTGCTGAATGTGTACTGGACAAACTTAATGGAGTTAGGAAATACAAGAATTGGATTGAAATCCAATGTCCAAGAGGTCCCATTTCCTTGCATTGTCCCTCTGGCAACTGTGGACTTAAGTTTCATGCCGTTAACATTGTTCTGATCGATCACAACCTGATCAATCTGCTTGAAAGGGCTATTCTTTTGGTCCAGCTGAACAATGTTAATCCCCTTATTAGTACCAGAAAACATGTTATCAACAATGGTGACTCCATTTATGACCCCGTTTATGGATTTCAGAAGAACGTATGCATCTCCAAGGAAGAAGCAGCTAGAGATATCGAGCTGAACTGGATCTTCGGCAACGATACCTGTGTAATCTAAGTAGGAATGAACAATTCGGGTTTGTGTCAAACCTGGCAACCTCAGATAAATCCCCGTGCCACCAAAGCCAGTGGCCTTATTGTAGCAATGCACCCCAGAAAGTGTGTTGGCTGCCCCTGAAACCAAAATCCCAATTCCAGCTGAAAAGATCACCACATCCGTGACCGTGTTATCGTTGCCAGCCAGGTTTATTGCAGTGCCGGAAAAGTTTCTCTCCCCTGGATCACCACCAGCAGTGATATGTTGGCCAAGGAACGAGGTACGGATATATGTTTCATGACCACCTTGGACAAAAATACCATTTGAGGTAAAATGTGTAATATAACAATTATCAATGCTGGTTCTAAGTGCATTGACAAGTAGAATTCCTCCACCCCTGAAATTAGAATCCAGCAATAGGTCCCTTAGAGTCACAAACTCAAAGTTGTACGAGCCACTTTTGGTACTTTGTGATAAATCAAGTAAATATCCATCACTTGGGAAATTGTTTGAGGCCTTCAATGTCCCTCCATGTATCTGCAGTTCCATCAGAATTCAAATTTAAATTTGGCCATTTAGTACTAAAACAGATTCTAGATATATTCAAAATCTGACAAATAACTAAAGGTAGTTGAAAATTAAAAAAGGGTTGTGAAAAGGAGCAATGTTTTGAATGAGGTCATGCTTTCGAAGCTGCTAGCTCTTTGATTTGGTAAAAAAGTTTTGTGAAGCTGTCTATCTCCTAACTACTCAGCAATAAAAATATAGATATGCACGTATATATGTAGTGGCATCAATGGAAGGCTTAAAATGCCACTTTTTACATTCAAACATTTTTCAGCAATCCCATCTACGAGATTTGACTATCACAGATCAATATGCAACTCAAAAACTATTGGGAGAATGAATTTTTTTTCTTATTTATTTTTTTCGAAAATTTTGAATTTTTGGCTCTTAAATTTGAACCTTGACATGGTAGTCAAACATTCAACTACTAGATTAGGATGGAATTGACGTTCTTAGAATCATATGATATATGAAGTCATGTGTAATGGAACCTCATATTTCGCAGCTAAATTTGGGCAAAAAATGATGATAGATGGTTATTTTGCTAAAGTGGGACTTGAATTCTTGAAAGATAGATGTCTTCCTATCATGAGATTTTTCAAAGTCATTGCTAGAGGCCATTGGAAAATGGGACACGTATAGAACGGAGAGGAATACTTGAAGAAACTAGTTCAAAGAACATTGGAAGCTGCTGCATACCATGAGGTTACCCCGGCCGGCCGGCAGCTTCAACGGACGGCTAATCATGTAATATCCACCTTCAAGGTGAATCTGAACTCCACCAAGATTCACAATCCCATCAATCAAGATTCCATTGCCGGGAACTTTAAGTGCATCTGCAATTGCTCTTTCAATGGCGTCTGTGCTGTCTGTTTTTCCGGTCGGGTCTGCGCCGTAAGAAGTAACCTTAAACACATGCGGATTCGCGGTAACCTGCAGAATCGATAATTAAGCACGACCCCGATCAACATTTTGCATTGCATAAAACCAAGAAATGAGAAACCAAGAGGGCCCGAGATTTGAAGAAAAACTCACTGTCACCGGTGGTGGTGCAGCCGGTGGCGGCGCTGGCGCTGGTGCTGCTATTAATGGCGCTGGCGCAGGACCTGGTGATGGAGAAGATACAGCATTCCGCTGCAAAAGGGATGCTTTCAAAGCTTTCATTTTTCTCAATTGATCAAGGTTGCGGCTACCGGAGGAAAAATCAGCCTCCAACGAGAAAGAAGAAGAACCCTCTCCATGCACAAGAATGATGAATGAACTAGACAAGGCCAATATTAAAGACAAGGCCGAGAGGGTTCTTCTTGTAGTTTCCATAGCTAATCTTTATGTATTTCTTGATCCCTCACAAGCTTTTACTGATCATATGGCAAAAAACAATCCAAGAATTCAAGAAATATATGCGAGGGAGAGAGAAAGAAGAGCCAAGTAGAGATTTGCCAAAGAAATAATTATGGGAAGAAGCTTTTTATAGTACCAAGAAATGGAGGATCATACAAAAAGCACCCTACCATATGGGAGTGAGACAAGAAACCCTGTCTTTCTAAGTTCGTTTTGTGTTTTATGTACACACGAATGTGCATATGAAGTGTTGGGAACACTTTTCTTTTCCCTTTTTCTTTTTTTTTTAAAAATCTTTTAGGAAATCCAAAAAAAAAAGAAAATTTGTTTGATTTAAATATTTTATCTCAAAATTTTCTTAGGAAGATGTGGCATGACAGAAAAGTAAGCGGTGACCAACTTCTCACTGTAAGCATCCTAACAAGTTTGACATATTGTAGAAGGTATTATTGCAGAGAAAGAAAAGTTTTTCTTTTTAATTTATTCCTTGGATTAATTTGGTTTTTTCATTAGGCATAAAGCTAAGTACTATAAAAAAAAAAAAAAAAAAGTCGAAGCTAGAGATAATTTTTTTTCCAGTAAATAATTTAATTCTTGTTTTGAGAACCAAACCAAATTCAAGAAACCAATTAATATTTGCATTAATAGGATTAATCATTCATGTAACGTAAAGTCAATAATAGTATTAATATTCGTTTGGTGCCAAATTTGAATTATGAAGTCATCCAAAGAGTTTCGTTAAGTTCAAGTTTTCTTCATTCCCTGTTTAGCTTCGGTTGTTCAATTTGTCGTTAGAGGACTCCTTTTCTTTGGGCAAAGGGGAAAAGGCCATCCAAATGATGGAAAAAAATACTCCTAGGAGAGAAAAATAGTCAATTGAAACCTCATTTGTGGGATAAAGAGCTTTTATATTCACATTAACATTGGACGGTGTCTTCGTTCGATCCCCATTGGAGGAATTTGAACTAAAAGAAAGAACTTAGAAATATTACATTCTGCGCATTTTTATTAATTTTTTAATAAAGAAATGATATTATCACTCTCATTTTAGCATCTTTATTTATTTTGTAGATAAAAAGACTTTGATACCCCTAGCCATAAACTTAGCTGATTCCACACTTTATCAATAAACGCAATTATCATTCTTTTCTCATGGTATTAGCATTTTCATGATAAGAAAATTAGTACTACTAGCTATTATAATAATTGCCAATTGTCTGCATAAAAGTTTTCTAATTACATGATTATCTATACATTTGAAGGTTTATGAAAACATATCATAACATTTTTAAATCTTATCTCTCCAATCTAAAGTTCTTGGAATCTTGTAATTTACTTAAAAAATAAATAATAATAGAAAACATAATAATAAGTTTATTATGTACTTATAGTTATTTTGTCTATTTTTTATAAAATAGGTAATTTAGTCGTTGATAATTTGTGTATTTCGCTAAATTTATAGTTATGTGTATTAAAGTCCTTTTATATATAAAAAAATAAAGGAAATGAAAGATGTTAAAATGAGAGTAAGAATATCATTTCTTTTAGAGTAATTATTGTAAGCGGAATTTATAATATTATAAAAATAATGTATTGGTTCATTTCAATTCTTTGCCATTCAAAGGAGAAAAAGTATAACCTTTCTTTTCTTCTTCTTTTTACTTTTCTTATCCTCTTCCTCTGCCTCCGGAACTCTCATTTTCCTTCTTTCCAACAAACTCCGGATTTAGAATTCCACCCTCACTCCAATGCCAAAAAGGCAACCAAAAAATTAAAAGAGAAAAAGAAAAAGTAACGTATCAAAGGTTAGAGTCGTGCATTTAACTTTGCCTCCACAAAAAAAAAAAAAAAAAAAAAAGAGGGAAAGAAAAGGACTTTGTCTCCACAAATTTCCAAACATCATCTTTTAGTTAGTCTATGCAATTCCACCCTCACAAACAAACAATTCTTACCTAACAAAATTTCTACTTTAGGTCTGAAAAAAGTTGTGTATATTTTAAGAAAATCATACTTCCGGAAAATTAAGGAATTCCGGAATTGAATAAAACGCTCCTTCCTTCAGGATGTGGCTTTTTTATTTTTTATTTTGGCTGAATCTCCCTAAGGATGGCTATAGCATGTAGGATTTTTTTAAATAAAGAATTATTTATTAATAATAAAATGACTAGAGTCATTATAATAAAGACAGTTCTTAAATTCTTGTTCTAATTCATTAAAAGAGAGAAATTGAGAAATTGGGATAGCTGAATAATAAAAATTATACAATAGTTTAAACTTATGATAATAGAAATTATTTCGCATCCTAGATATTCAAAGTGGATAAAGTATAATAATACTAATACTAGTAAAATAATAAATATATATATATTAATTTTTTACAGCATCTTCATCGGCATCTTAAAAGTACAAAGGAAAGTAATTTTAATATATTTTTAAAAATAATAATTTAAAAAATTATAGATAAATTAATGATTTTAAAAATTATCTAAAAAAAAATAGAACACTGAAACGAAACGGACCTAGATCAAGTTTGGTTAGACACATTCCTCCAAGAAGGAGGAGAGAAATATAAAGACAGAAGGTGAGATAATAAAAAAAGATAAAAAAATAAAAGAATCAGGCCTGAGAAGGGATGATTGATGAAGTCGTCTTCGCGCAGAGAGAAGTAAAGAGGAGGAGACTGTGGGTACCTTGCCTATGTAGCCTGCCGGACTTGAGCGAGTGATACATGCTACGGCCTATTTCCCCCAGGCATCGTTTCCAAGATTCCGGGTCCACTGGCTACCTCGCATGGACCAGGAAAACGGGACTCAAATCGATTTTAGTCCCCCTGCAAGAAAACTGCCAAGAAAACTGAAGATCATAAGTTTAGGTTGGGGTTGAATAAGATTTTGTGGTGAGAAAAAATTATTATATTTATTAAAAATTTGAGGTTAAAGTAAAAGAATTTTTGTTGAATTTCAAAATAAAATATTATCTAGATATATTAAGGTTTATATGAATTAAGTTCTTATTTTCGAATTTTTATTTTTATTTTTTAAAAATAAATTATTTTAAAAAATATAATAAAAATAAAATTTTTTGTATGAAATATTAAAATATAACGCACTTCAATCTTTTATCCGGATTCAGAAAAAAGATTCCCCTTTTTCATTCCATGTGTGGTTCTATTGCTGATGCTTTTGAGCAGTCCTCGTCGTTTTACCCTTTTGTTGGACAATTTGGATCGAGTTTCAATCATCCGTCGCCGTCTGTGCCGCAAGTATGACTGTTAATTAGACCGAGTTGATTTGAACTTGGCTCGTTTAGTCATTTTATTTGTAGATTCGGACTGATTTTTTCAATCTGAATATGTTTCGGGCTGAATTTATCTCAGTTCGATTTCGACTCGTAAAAAAAAATATATTTATATGTATATATATATTTTTATATAATAATAATATTATTATATTATTAAAAAATATTATTATTATATAAAAAATTTTAAAAAATCAAGTTAGGATCGGGCCGAGCCTAGGCTCATGTTTCTCTAGCCCGATATTAATTGGATCGAACTCGGACTTAACAAATCTCGACTCACTTAACCCGATTGACAGTCCTAACCGCAAGTGCCGAATGAGATGGTCAAGAACGGAAACGAAAAAGATACCATTATGTAACGTCTCTTTTGGCAAAATGTGCAAGATAAAATATCAATTATTAAATTATATAAACGATATAATTCAACAATTATCACTTAAAATATTTTTAAAAAATTAAAAAAATTTAAAATTATTGAATCAAATCGTTTATTTAATTCAACGGCTCATATTTGATCTGAACGTCCTAAAAAAATGTGCAGAATTGTAAATGAACTGATCCAGAATGACCTACTACGGGTCTTACTTGAAACGCCACCTGGTGTTGGGACAATTTTAATGGTCTTAGTCCCAGCATAATTTTCACATTATTTAGTAATTTTATATATAACAATAGTAAATAGACCCTTTGAAAAGTATTACGGTAGAGGATTGGGCAAACTGCCTAGCGCCTACCTCTTAATATTCCCTACAGGAACTACCACAAGTACGATTACTGCGTATTAGGGGAGTTTTAATAATCCCAGTTCCGTAGTGACTATACAAATAAAATTATAAATTTTTATTTTTTTTAAAATAATTTATTTATAAAAAATTTAAAATAAAAATTTTTAAATTTAAAATTTATCTAATATTATTTAAAATGTCTGGCAAAAGTACTAAGGTGGAGATTTACTCCCTAATATTCCCACAAGTACGGGTTAGATATAGCAGGTCGCACTGCCCAATAACGTGTAACTAACCTCGTCTACAGGCTACAACTTATCTCTTGCTATGTAATTAACCAAACCTTGCCACGCGTTTCTATTAGCTGACAAAACAATCTCATTCTTTTAAAACCTATTTTTTTTTTAATAAAAATTACTTCTTTAATTTATAATTAAATATTTTATTTTTATTTAATATAAAATTTTAAAAAATAATGTAACTATAAAAATTATTTAAAAAGATTAACGATATGATCTACATATTAGTAAAACTTAAATTCTTTAAATCAAAGGAGTGAGAGAGGTTACTGTTAGGACTGTCAATTAGGCCGGGCTGCCCCGAACCTGGCTCGTTCGGCCAGCTTATTTTTTCAGTCCGAATACGTTCAGGTCGAGCTCGGGCCATGGAAAGTTCAGCTCAATTTTAGCCCGACTCTTAAAATATACATATATAAATATATTTATATATGTATATATATATATATATATATATATATATTTATATAATAATAATATTATTATATTTTATTAAAAAATATTATTATAATGTTAAAATTTTAAAAAATTAAGTTAGGACCGGTCCGAGCCCGAAAGAGCCAGGCTCGGGCTCATATTTCCCAGCCCGAAAATAATCTGGAGGAGCTTGGGCTTATCAAAGCCCAGCTCACTTGACCCGATTAACACCGCTAATTACTGGTAAGGTCCTCGTATTCATGAATTTTACCTCTCTTAAATTAATAAGTTATTATTTCAAGTTTAGATAAAATATATAACTATTTTAAGAAAATCGACACTCATTTATGGATATTTTAAAAAAAAAATATAGATATTTAATTATAAACTGAGAAAGTAATTTTTATTTTTTAATAAGCTAAAGCTATTTATTAATATGAAATATTGGTCGAATTGAAGAATTCTAATTGAGATAGCGTGACTTGGACTATAAACAAAGTTGAACTAGTAGAGACTTGACGAGTTAAAAAATAGTTTTTTGTTTTTAATTTTTAAGCCCAAAAATTTTTAATGTTTATATTTAGGGATGTTTAAGTATATTCTATTAATAATATTACACGTACTTTTATTTATGCATCAATATGTTTTTAATTTCTTGGTCAGTACTTGAAGTATGGAGTGGAAATGAATTACTAATGAAACTTGAAAATGAATTCGAGTTTCCCGTAGAAACAGAAACTCAATATTGAAGGTCTAAATTTAAGTTCAAGATTTGATGCTCAAATTAAACTCAAACTACAAATATTTAACATGAGGCGTGTAAAAATTAAAAATAGGAAAAAAGATTTAAAATAAAACAAGTGAAGAATAGCCACGTTGCACAAATTCATTAAACATTAAATAAATAATAAATTTAGTTTGAGACAGATTCAAATTGAGCGGAATTAATTTTTTTTAATTCCATTTAAACCCCCCAATCACTTCCAACCCCCCAATCGTTTCTTACACGATTCTATCTAAACCTTAAAAAGCAAGATGGGAAAACATGTAGGCATGCAAAAAGGAACAAACAAACAAACACTGAAAACTCGTGTTTTTTTTTTTTAATTCAATTGCACATTTAAAACTAAAATTGATAATACGATGCTTTCCTCGTGTACGAATTGTTCGGCAAATAGTCCCTGCAACCATTGAGGATACCTTGTAGACTGATAAAAACCTCCTTTGCCAAGCAAATTGCTCACATCAAATCCATTGGTTCCTTGTAAAAGTTCATAATAGGAGATCCGTTGCTATTATCTTTCATCACAAATCTGTAACTCCATCTTTCTTGCAGTACTTTAGGTATACAATTCCTATTGCCATTTTTGCCAAAAGAAAAAAAAAATCATATTGCCATGGCCCCGAGAATTGCTATACCATTTCAAACAAGGGAAACACAATTTTGACAAAGTTCATTTTTTTTTTTTTGGGTGTGTGTTTGATTCAGCCATGTTGGAATGGCAACAATTCAACAAAGAAATGACTTGTAACATGTCCAAAAGGGACAGTAGATGGAATTTCACCTCTCAAATTATTGAAGGGAACTTTGAAGTTCTTGCAATATTGAAGCATTTGCATTGATCTTGGGATACAACAAGAGATAATGTTATGAGATCAGTCTAATCTTAACAATTGAGTCTGGAATTTGTCCTGCAAATCGATTGTTGACAATTAAAGATGCATCAAGCGCTGCAAATCTCCAATATTGCTTGGAAAATCAACTGAGAACTGATCTCATCTACAATAAACCTTGCAAGCTTTGGAATTCCGACTCCTAGAGACAGAAACACTGGAGGAATTCAGTTAGGGGTTTAAAATCCAAAAGAGATTTGAGGGTCCAGAACTTTGAGGGTATGAAGTTTAATCTGTTGGAATCTAGAGATATATATCTTAGAGAGGAAACATTTCTCAAACAATCGGGAATAGATCCTGAAATCTGATTTCATCTCCAATGTACATTATTCAAGCATTGAAAACCCACAAGGGTCATCTAGGATTTCTCCAGTGAGCTCGGTAATGAGAAAGATGAACAACTTCAACTTTTCACGTATGTCTTTGATTGTGGTTCGCATTGAGCTTGAATACTGATTCCCATGTGCGTTCAAGAAAATAACGTTGCTCAAATTCCCAGTACATCTTCATGGACAAAAGAGAAAATGAAAAGAAAAAGAACTTCCAAGCAATGGTTAAAACTAGTTTTTAACCCTGCATTAGTGGAACAAATTTCACCCTGAAAATGATTTTTATTGTCTTTTAAAGACTAATCTACAGAAGTTTTGAAAATTCAAGGAATGAACCTGCAACTCATGCTTCAGGAATGGTACAAAATTGATCTTTAAGGTCATCTCTCACCTCCATACCGCAAGGTGTGGTAGACGGATCATATCTTCCTTTTTGTATTCCAATTTCTTAAGGACTGCAACTGATTCAAATCTTTCCAGGATCATCTTCAACTTGGGACATTCAAGTATTCCCAAGCCTCTAAGTACTGGTAATGCTCCGTTTTCTGAATGCCACCTCTCCAAAGAGGGTAAATCCGATAGATGAAGAAACTCAAGTTGAGGGAAGCCTTTGTGAGCACAGACAATCTCCTTCCCATTATAACACTTGTGCAACTGAAGACTCTTCAGGTTTTCTAGCTTCTCTAATATAGGCATGGGATCTTCATTGAGCAGTGAGTGCGAGAGATTTAATTCTGTGAGAGATAGGGGTAAATGCTGAAGCCATGATTGATTCTCTATTCTTCCGTCTAACCACAGTTTGAGAAGACTCTGACAAGAAGAAAGAGGACTCAGTGATGGAAAACACATATTCACTGTGCAGCCCAGGAAGAGATTCCGAAGATTCTTTAACTTGCCAATGGTCCCCAGGGAGTAATGTGCCTTGCCGATTGGCTCTATATTCTCTATGGCAAGGTCTTCAAGATTCACTAGGTTTCTTGTGTCGACTTTTGTCCATTGATCATATTGGACATATCGAAGGGTCCTCAAATTAGTCATGTTTGCAACATTCAGGTCACCCCGTAGACGACAAAGTATATGCCTAAGATTTGTCAATTCAGACAATTCTGCAGATGTGAAACAGCCATAATGCATGAACAGAACTTCAAGGACTTGTAAGCTTTTGAGTTTGCCGATGGACTTGGGCAATTGGCGGATGTTTGTGTTTGTTAATCCCAAGTACTTGAGGTGAACTAGATTGTCAATACAGCCAAGTGTATCCGATGCACCCCTTTCGGAAAATTGTAAATTAACATTCTCCAAGTCTAGGACTCGGAGGTACCTAAATCTTTTATGTATAGATGCTAGCAGTTCAACGCTGACAGTTTCATGATGATCAGAGTTGAAGAGCAACATTGACCTCAAACTTCGATGTAAAGAACCCAAGGTGAGGTATTTCTCAATGCGATTATGAATGGCGTGTCTTCGGCTAGAAGGTGGAGCCGTGAATCTATGAGGATCAAAAACATCAAAGAAGCTTACCTCCTTGGCCTTTTCCACAGCTAGATCACGGAGAAGATCATGTATTCTGCATTTGAATGTCATTCCCCAGAACCTCTGGGCCACTTGAATTAGGCTCCGGTCAATTAGCTCGCTCAGATAATCCTCTGCAATGTCTTCTACTCTTTCTTCTCCTTGTATGAAGTCCTCCGCAATCCACATCAATTTTAGCTTCTCGGTACTGATCAAATGATCTTCTGGAAACATTCCCAAATAGAGAAAGCATCGTTTGAGCTCACTAGAAAGATCATTATAGCTTAAGGATAATAAGGGTGAGATCTCTGCCGAGTCATTTTTCATGTGCCGCCATAGATGCTCCTTCACCCGGAGCCACTCCTCTAACCTCTTCTTGTGCGAGAGCAGACCACCTAATACAATGATTGCCAGTGGCAAACCTCCACATTTATTCACCATTTCCCTTCCCAGATCGAGCATCGAAGCAGAGCACCAATCAGTATAATTTACAGCCCAAGAGAGCTTCTTACAGAACAGCTCCCAACTCTCCCCAGCCGTCAGAAAACGAAGCTCATGGACAAAGCATTTTTCGTCAGTCCTCGTCGCAATATTCTTCTTCCTTGTTGTGACAATGATTCTGCTGCCGTTTTGGTGATCTGGGAGGGCTCTCTTCAAGCTCTCCCAAGCTTCTTTATGCCAAACATCATCAACAACGATAAGGTATCTTTGCCCTTTCAGAATCCTTCGAATCTCCCGCTCCAAGTCTTCGACGTTCATTTTCTCAAGCTTCTCCAGTTCTTTCTTATCAAACTCCTTTCTGAACGATTTTAGAACAGTTTGAAGAAGATCTACCACGCTATACTCCTGAGAAACACAAACCCAAGCACGATAGAGGAAGTTGTGTGAGAGAATAGGAGAATTATACAGCTTTCTAGCCACCGTGGTCTTGCCCAACCCCCCCATACCTACGATTGAAAGTACACTTCGGCGAGGCTGATCTTTGAGAAGTTCTTTCACTAATCTCTCAGTAACATCCTCAAATCCAATAAAAAGCTGTTCTTATTCGGCATAGGAAGTAGATCTCCTAATTGTCCTGCCGATCCATCTACGGTGAGAGCCTATTTCCCCCGCATCACAAAGGTTCTTTATGCCATATGTTTCTCGTTTGCGAGAAATATCGAGAACCCTTTCCTTGAGCGATTCAATCTCCTGTCCAATACTGAGCAGATTCGCTTCTTTTCGGAAGAAGCAAGCACACATTTGAAGGTGATGAACAACGCCCAACTTTCGACCTCCATTGCCACCGTCTTCTATCTTCAGGGCGAAATTCTCCAGAACATTGACAGTATCATCCGCAATATCCATGATTTCCGATACCCATTGCAGCACCCTGCGATCATTCCATTGCTTTTCTTCTGCATCTTGTATGAAAGAGCGCATGTAGCTCAGTTCATTCTTGAGCCACTCTATGTTGGTCCTCACACCCTGTAGCAGAGCAATTTCTTGGATCAGAAAGTCTCCGAGTTTCTGCACTGCAAACGATACAATGGCGTCCGCCATCTCAGCAAAACTAGCTTTCTGTTTCTTTCTCGACTAAGGCCAGAGAACAGGAACTTGAGGCCGGGAAGAAGATGCTTCACTAGCTTTTGCCCAAAATAGCCTTTTTTCTTTTAAATCCTTTTTTTAAAAAAGTGTATCTCTCTCTGTTGATATGGAGCAATATTATAGCGCCACAGCAGTTAGGGTGGCTGGCGGTTATTGGTCAAACTACTAAGCCAGTATTTTTTATCAGAACATAAAATTAAATTTTAAATTTTGGTGAGTTTGAAGAGTTTTTTAATAAAAATTTCTACCAAATGTAGTAAATTTTACCAATAAGGTGGTAAATTTTGTAATATGATCATTAAGTTTTGTAATATTGCTACTTTTTATTGAAACTTTATCATTTTGCATTTTAAAACTTATGATTTTATAAAAAATTAAATATGGTAAGCTTATTATATAAATGATAATTTTTGTTAAATATTTAGTAAGATAATAAAAAATAACACTTACGATTTTCGTGACAAAACTTACCCAATTTTATTAAGCCTTACTATTTCCAACTTGAAACTTACCCCCTTATTAAATAATAAGTTTTATTATGTAAATTGTAATTTTCACTTAAATAAATGTAAAAAAGCATAAATATGAGACTTACTATTCAAGGATAAAACTTACCACTTTGAATATTAAAATGTTAACCTTTTAAACTTTAATCTTACCATTTTATGAAATGGTAAGTTTTATTTTAATAGTTAGTAATTTAATAAAAATATAAAATTTACCAAACTAAATAATATAACTTGAGTTAGGAGACTACTAAAATATGTGAATGTTTATAATTAGTCAATTTTCAGAAGAAATCTAGAATTCCAAAATTTACTCTCAATTGATTTTGATTTTCTTTCTTAATAGAGTTTGTTTCCTAAAACACTTGTATTGTGAACTTATATATAGAGGCCATATAGTGACATTAATGAGATCAATGAATTGATCTTCTTAAGTTATTTCTCTCTACTTCTCTCTTCGTCTCTTATCACGTTTCATATTATTGTTCTAAATATTGCAAATTTTTACTTAAATTTATAACACGTTATTAGTGCAATTGTTTGAAGCTTTATTCTTTGATATTTCTTTAAGGCACGATTTATTGAAGAATGATTCTTTGAAGGTTCAGGTAAAATATTCTTTTTTTTTTTGTCATCATGCCAAATCTTAATAAACTCGAATTCATGATTCTTAATATCATGAAAAATAATTATTTATCATGAATTCTTGATGCTAAAATTCACCTTAATGTAATGAGTCTTGAAGACATCATTAGAGAAAATAATAATGAGTCGAATCAAAATCGTGTCAAGGTAATGATTTTTCTACATCACCATCTCTTCATGAAGTCCTAAAGCCAAATATACAAAATTTTAAAGAAAGGTACGTGTAACATCCTGTCCTATAAAAATTTTATGTATGTTTATTGTGTGATCGAATATGTAATTTTGGCAACATTAAGTTAAAAATTTATTTTTTCCTAATATATGTTGAATCTTTCTAAAAAAAAAAAAGAGAAAATATGGATCAACCATCAAGTGAGACTTGGTCACTTGAAGGGATTTTTTTTTTCTCATTGCCAAGTCGGTTACCGACTTACTCCACATAGATATATATATATTGTTTTGCTTTGATTTTTGCTATCCCTCCCATTTTCTTTCCCTTCTTTCTTTTCTTTTCTCTTGGTTGCTCACGGGTTGCTCATTTCCTTTCTTCTTGGTTTGACTTCTCTTTGTCAATTAAGGTATGAATTCCTATATCTTCTTTTGTTTAAAAGTGTTTGTTTTATAATTTCTTTCAATTTATAGTATAAATTATTTATTTAGAAAAGGTTGTTTATTTTAGTATTTATAGTATAAATTGTTTTAGTATAAAAATCTATACGTTTTGGAATTTGAAATAGATTTATTTAGGTCTAGATTTATGCCTAGAGTAGTCTAGAAAGGTTCATTCGATAAATTAGAATTTATCATTTTAGAGATTTTGACTAAAACTTAATCATTTGAATTTGTAGGAAATTTGCACCTTTCCATAGGCAGCTAGTAGCATAGATATACATACAACAATTAGGTGACTTTACAAATTCAAACTCACTATATTTTTAGTATTATCAATCTTTGCTATTCGCAAGTGTGGATATATTATTTTGAGAATTTCTTTTGCTTCTTGTTTTAAATTAGAGAGGTTCTCAACAATATATTTTTACTTGTGCATTAGAAATATTTTGGAGCGGTGCTCCAAATATGTATTTATTTGATTGGAAATATTTTATTGTGTATTTTGAAAAGTCATGTGCATTTTCATAGCATATTTGGAAAAACTTACACTTACATGTTTGGACTGGCGGGTGTTGTTATTTTGAAGCTATGTTGAAACTGGATTTAGTTATTAATTATGAATAATTTGGATAGCTACTTGAGTGGCCTTTATGTTTGAAAAGGTGCATAAAAACTCTATTCCGACCAGATATGATTTGGATATTATGTGATTTGGAATATGATGTGACTGGATATGATTTGAGCCTGAAGCGTCACTGGATTGCACTATACGTGGCTAGTCCCCCGTACTAGGGCCTCTTCCGCTGGCGTGGAACGCACAGACTCTGGATTGTGGATTCACTTGAAAGGGGGCGTAGTATGTCAAGGAGGGCGTGACCCAAATGGTATTGCATTTATCTGTCTGCGATCACCTAACGGTGAATCAAGAGGGGCTAAATGTTAAGGTTGATCACCAGAGTTGGATTGGTAGGTGCCCCAGATCCTTAGCCTGGTTTTGTCTATGAGGTATAAGGTAGTATGTAAGTCGAATATTTGTACTGGTGTACGATAGTTATTTACTACGGGATGTCGTGATTTGTTTCTCGATGACCCTAGGTTAATGGCTCAGATAAATTCTATTGTTGAGCTCGAATTTGAATATTTATCATGTTTGAGAAAAATTTAGATTGATGCGCTATGCGATGTGTCTTGATTCGCTCAAACTTTCCAGCTAGGCTTAATCTTCATCATCAGTTTGTGCATGTTTATTTAAAATGAAAAGAATATTTAATTGTATGCAAAAAATTTGTACACTACCATGCATGTGCATTTATCCATATCATTTTGAAATCACAAGCACACACGTAAACTCATTGAGCTTTTTGGCTCACACATATTTTTAATATATATTTATGATGGATTATACCCGGAGACCGAGCGAGTGAGCATCATGTTTACTATAACTTTAACTCGAAGAAGATCTTTTGTTATATATAAGTAATTTTAAAAAATACTATATCTTTTGTTCTTTTTTCGCTAGTTTTAGAAAGAGAAAAAGATTGTATTAAAAATCTACTTTTGTATGTAAAAACTTCCAATGTTGTTTTGTTTATTATATTATTTTATATATGTTTAATTTTTATTTCTCCTTCGGATGCTAGTACTTGTATATATCAGTGCTAAGAGGCACGCTGATACCTTACTCGGCCGCAGTGGAACCTAACGGATGGGTTGGGGGTATCAGAGTACGATTACATGTATATGGTCATTTTACCAAAAGTTCATTATGAATGACTATACTTTAGGCCACAAAATTTTAAAACTATTAGTGAATATAATTTTAAAGAAAGGTACGTGTAACATCCCGTCCTATAAAAATTTTATTTGTGTTTATTGTGCGGTAGAATACGTAATTTTGACAACATTAAGTTAGAAATTTAATTTTTTTCTAACATATGTTGAATCTTTCTAAAAAAAAAAGTGGATCTACCATCAAGTGACACTTGGTCACTTGAAGGGATTTTTTTTTTCTAATTGCCAAGTCGGTAACCGACTTACTCCACACAATATATATATATATATATATATATATATATATATATATATATATATATATTTCTTTCTTTTCTTTTCTTTTCTCTTGGTTGCTCATTTCCTTTCTTCTTGGCTTGACTTCTCTTTGTCAATTAAGGTATGAATTTCTATATCTTCTTTTGTTTAAAAGTTTCCTTGTTTGTTTTATAATTTCTTTCAATTTATAGTATAAATTGTTTATTTAGAAAAAGTTATTTATTTTACCATTTATAGTATAAATTGTTTCAGTATAAAAATCTATATGTTTAAGAATTTGAAATAGATTTGATATTTGAGAAAATTTGAGATTTTTGATATTTGTGCAAATTTATTAAATATATAAATATTTGAATAGATTTGATATTTGTGAATTTGTGATATTCGATATTTGAGAAAATTTGAGATTTGTAAAATTTTATTAAATACATAATATATTTGAAGATACAATAAAAATGCTATTTTTTAAAATTTATTATAATGATGATAAATAATTATTTTATTATGAATCATATATCTATAAATCAAATCATAATATATTTGATTATATTTTGACTTTAATTATATATATATATATATATAGACTATCCGATAATTATGTATTTTATTTAGGCCTAAATTTAAGCCTAGAGTAGTCTAGAAAGGTTCACCCGATAAATTAGAATTTATCAGTTTAGAGATTTTGACTAAGACTTAGTCATTTGAATTTGTAGTAAATTCGCACCTTTCCATAGGCAGCGAGTAGCATAGATATACATATAGGAATTAGGTCAGTTTACAAATCCAAACTCACTATATTTTTAGTATTACCAATCTTTGCTATTCGCAAGTGTGAATATATTATTTTGAGAATTTCTTTTGCTTCTTGTTTTAAATTAGAGAGGTTCTCAACAATATGTTTTTACTTGTGCATTAGAAATATTTTGGAGCGGTGCTCCAAATATGTATTTATTTGATTGGAAATATTTTATTGTGTATTTTGAAAAGTCATGTGCATTTTCATAGCATATTTGGAAAAACTTACACTTACATGTTTGGACTGGCGGGTGTTGTTATTTTGAAGCTATGTTGAAACTGGATTTAGTTATTAATTATGAATAATTTGGATAGCTACTTGAGTGGCCTTTATGTTTGAAAAGGTGCATAAAAACTCTATTCCGACCAGATATGATTTGGATATTATGTGATTTGGAATATGATGTGACTGGATATGATTTGAGCCTGAAGCGTCACTGGATTGCACTATACGTGGCTAGTCCCCCGTACTAGGGCCTCTTCCGCTGGCGTGGAACGCACAGACTCTGGATTGTGGATTCACTTGAAAGGGGGCGTAGTATGTCAAGGAGGGCGTGACCCAAATGGTATTGCATTTATCTGTCTGCAGTCACCTAACAGTGAATCAAGAGGGGCTAAATGTTAAGGTTGATCACCAGAGTTGGATTGGTAGGTGCCCCAGATCCTTAGCCTGGTTTTTGTCTATGAGGTATAAGGTAGTATGTAAGTCGAATATTTGTACTGGTGTACGATAGTTATTTACTACGGGATGTCGTGATTTGTTTCCTGATGACCCGGTTAATGGCTCCGATAAATTCTACTGTTGAGCCTGAATTTGAATATTTATCATGTTTGAGAAAAATTTAGATTGATGCGCTATGCGATGTGTCTTGATTCGCTCAAACTTTCCAGCTAGGCTTAATCTTCATCATCAGTTTGTGCATGTTTATTTAAAATGAAAAGAATATTTAATTGTATGCAAAAAATTTGTACACTACCATGCATGTGCATTTATCCATATCATTTTGAAATCACAAGCACACACGTAAACTCATTGAGCTTTTTGGCTCACACATATTTTTAATATATATTTATGATGGATTATACCCAGAGACCGAGCAGTGAGCATCATGTTTACTATAACTTTAACTCGAAGAAGATCTTTTGTTATATATAAGTAATTTTAAAAAATACTATATCTTTTGTTCTTTTTCGCTAGTTTTAGAAAGAGAAAAGATTGTATTAAAAATCTACTTTTGTATGTAAAAACTTCCAATGTTGTTTTGTTTATTATATTATTTTATATATGTTTAATTTTTATTTCTCCTTCGGATGCTAGTACTTGTATATATCAGTGCTAAGAGGCACGCTGATACCTTACTCGGCCGCAGTGGAACCTAACGGATGGGTTGGGGGTATCAGAGTACGATTACATGTATATGGTCATTTTACCAAAAGTTCATTATGAATGACTATACTTTAGGCCACAAAATTTTAAAACTATTAGTGAATATAATTTTAAAGAAAGGTACGTGTAACATCCCGTCCTATAAAAATTTTATTTGTGTTTATTGTGCGGTAGAATACGTAATTTTGACAACATTAAGTTAGAAATTTAATTTTTTTCTAACATATGTTGAATCTTTCTAAAAAAAAAAGTGGATCTACCATCAAGTGACACTTGGTCACTTGAAGGGATTTTTTTTTTCTAATTGCCAAGTCGGTAACCGACTTACTCCACACAATATATATATATATATATATATATATATATATATATATATATATATATTTCTTTCTTTTCTTTTCTTTTCTCTTGGTTGCTCATTTCCTTTCTTCTTGGCTTGACTTCTCTTTGTCAATTAAGGTATGAATTTCTATATCTTCTTTTGTTTAAAAGTTTCCTTGTTTGTTTTATAATTTCTTTCAATTTATAGTATAAATTGTTTATTTAGAAAAAGTTATTTATTTTACCATTTATAGTATAAATTGTTTCAGTATAAAAATCTATATGTTTAAGAATTTGAAATAGATTTGATATTTGAGAAAATTTGAGATTTTTGATATTTGTGCAAATTTATTAAATATATAAATATTTGAATAGATTTGATATTTGTGAATTTGTGATATTCGATATTTGAGAAAATTTGAGATTTGTAAAATTTTATTAAATACATAATATATTTGAAGATACAATAAAAATGCTATTTTTTAAAATTTATTATAATGATGATAAATAATTATTTTATTATGAATCATATATCTATAAATCAAATCATAATATATTTGATTATATTTTGACTTTAATTATATATATATATATATATAGACTATCCGATAATTATGTATTTTATTTAGGCCTAAATTTAAGCCTAGAGTAGTCTAGAAAGGTTCACCCGATAAATTAGAATTTATCATTTTAGAGATTTTGACTAAGACTTAGTCATTTGAATTTGTAGTAAATTCGCACCTTTCCATAGGCAGCGAGTAGCATAGATATACATATAGGAATTAGGTCAGTTTACAAATCCAAACTCACTATATTTTTAGTATTACCAATCTTTGCTATTCGCAAGTGTGAATATATTATTTTGAGAATTTCTTTTGCTTCTTGTTTTAAATTAGAGAGGTTCTCAACAATATGTTTTTACTTGTGCATTAGAAATATTTTGGAGCGGTGCTCCAAATATGTATTTATTTGATTGGAAATATTTTATTGTGTATTTTGAAAAGTCATGTGCATTTTCATAGCATATTTGGAAAAACTTACACTTACATGTTTGGACTGGCGGGTGTTGTTATTTTGAAGCTATGTTGAAACTGGATTTAGTTATTAATTATGAATAATTTGGATAGCTACTTGAGTGGCCTTTATGTTTGAAAAGGTGCATAAAAACTCTATTCCGACCAGATATGATTTGGATATTATGTGATTTGGAATATGATGTGACTGGATATGATTTGAGCCTGAAGCGTCACTGGATTGCACTATACGTGGCTAGTCCCCCGTACTAGGGCCTCTTCGCACGGGCGTGGAACGCATGGGACTACTGGATTGTGGATTCACTTGAAAGGGGGCGTAGTATGTCAAGGGAGGGCGTGACCCAAATGGTATTGCATTTATCTGTCTGCAGTCACCTAACAGTGAATCAAGAGGGGCTAAATGTTAAGGTTGATCACCAGAGTTGGATTGGTAGGTGCCCCAGATCCTTAGCCTGGTTTTTGTCTATGAGGTATAAGGTAGTATGTAAGTCGAATATTTGTACTGGTGTACGATAGTTATTTACTACGGGATGTCGTGATTTGTTTCCTGATGACCCGGTTAATGGCTCCGATAAATTCTACTGTTGAGCCTGAATTTGAATATTTATCATGTTTGAGAAAAATTTAGATTGATGCGCTATGCGATGTGTCTTGATTCGCTCAAACTTTCCAGCTAGGCTTAATCTTCATCATCAGTTTGTGCATGTTTATTTAAAATGAAAAGAATATTTAATTGTATGCAAAAAATTTGTACACTACCATGCATGTGCATTTATCCATATCATTTTGAAATCACAAGCACACACGTAAACTCATTGAGCTTTTTGGCTCACACATATTTTTAATATATATTTATGATGGATTATACCCAGAGACCGAGCAGTGAGCATCATGTTTACTATAACTTTAACTCGAAGAAGATCTTTTGTTATATATAAGTAATTTTAAAAAATACTATATCTTTTGTTCTTTTTCGCTAGTTTTAGAAAGAGAAAAGATTGTATTAAAAATCTACTTTTGTATGTAAAAACTTCCAATGTTGTTTTGTTTATTATATTATTTTATATATGTTTAATTTTTATTTCTCCTTCGGATGCTAGTACTTGTATATATCAGTGCTAAGAGGCACGCTGATACCTTACTCGGCCGCAGTGGAACCTAACGGATGGGTTGGGGGTATCAGAGTACGATTACATGTATATGGTCATTTTACCAAAAGTTCATTATGAATGACTATACTTTAGGCCACAAAATTTTAAAACTATTAGTGAATATAATTTTAAAGAAAGGTACGTGTAACATCCCGTCCTATAAAAATTTTATTTGTGTTTATTGTGTGGTAGAATACGTAATTTTGACAACATTAAGTTAGAAATTTAATTTTTTTCCTAACATATGTTGAATCTTTCTAAAAAAAAAATGTGGATCTACCATCAAGTGACACTTGGTCATTTGAAGGGATTTTTTTTCTAATTGCCAAGTCGGTAACCGACTTACTCCACACAATATATATATATATATATATATATATATATATATATATATATATATATATATATATATATATTTCTTTTCTTTTCTTTTCTCTTGGTTGCTCATTTCCTTTCTTCTTGGCTTGACTTCTCTTTGTCAATTAAGGTATGAATTTCTATATCTTCTTTTGTTTAAAAGTTTCCTTGTTTGTTTTATAATTTCTTTCAATTTATAGTATAAATTGTTTATTTAGAAAAAGTTATTTATTTTACTATTTATAGTATAAATTGTTTCAGTATAAAAATCTATATGTTTAAGAATTTGAAATAGATTTGATATTTGAGAAAATTTGAGATTTTTGATATTTGTGCAAATTTATTAAATATATAAATATTTGAATAGATTTGATATTTTTGAAATTTGTGATATTCGATATTTGAGAAAATTTGAGATTTGTAAAATTTTATTAAATACATAATATATTTGAAGATACAATAAAAATGCTATTTTTTAAAATTTATTATAATGATGATAAATAATTATTTTATTATGAATCATATATCTATAAATCAAATCATAATATATTTGATTATATTTTGACTTTAATTATATATATATATATATATATATATATATATATATATATATATATATATATATATATAGACTATCCGATAATTATGTATTTTATTTAGGTCTAGATTTAAGCCTAGAGTAGTCTAGAAAGGTTCACCCGATAAATTAGAATTTATCATTTTAGAGATTTTGACTAAGACTTAGTCATTTGAATTTGTAGTAAATTCGCACCTTTCCATAGGCAGCGAGTAGCATAGATATACATATAGGAATTAGGTCAGTTTACAAATCCAAACTCACTATATTTTTAGTATTACCAATCTTTGCTATTCGCAAGTGTGAACGCACAAACTCTGGATTGTGGATTCACTTGAAAGGGGGCGTAGTATGTCAAGGAGGGCGTGGCCCAAATGGTATTGCATTTATCTGTCTGCAGTCACCTAACAGTGAATCAAGAGGGGCTAAATGTTAAGGTTGATCACCATGGTTGGATTGGTAGGTGCCCCAGATCCTTAGCTTGGTTTACGACTGATATTTACTACGGGATGTCGTTATTTGTTTCTTGATGACCCCGTTAATGACTCTGGTAAATTTTATTGTTGAGCCCGAATCTGAATATTTATCATGTTTGAGAAAAATTTAGATCGATGCGTTATGCTGATGTGTCTTGATTTGCTCAAACTTTCCAGTTAGGCTTAATCTTCATCATCATTTTGTGCATGTTTATTTAAAATGAAAAGAATATGTAATTGCATGCAAAGAATTTGTACACTACCATGCATGTGCATTTATCCATATCATTTTGAAATCACTAGCACACACGTAAACTAACTGAGATTTTTGGCTCACACCTATTTTTAATATCTATTTCAGATAGATTATACCCAGACACCGAGTAGTGAGCTTCATGTTTACTATAATTTTAACTCGAAGAAGATATTTTGTTATGTATAAGAAATTTTGAAAAATACTATATCTTTTGTTCTCTTTCGCTAGTTTTAGAAAGAAAAAAGATTGCATAAGTAATTTTGAAAAATACTATATCTTTTGTTCTCTTTCGCTAGTTTTAGAAAGAAAAAATATTGTATAAGTAATTTTGAAAAACACTATATCTTTTATAGATTTTAAAAATTAGTTATAACAGTCATAAAACGGCTAGTAACGGCTAGTTTTTGAGGAGTTCGGACGTCCGAACTTGATCCTCTGCGTCCGAACTTTCATCCGAACATCACTGTAACATGTTGTCTGAGAAAGTTCAGACGTCTGAACTTTGCCTCCTGCGTCTTAACTTACGTCCTAATTTCTCTGGAAAAACAATAACCATGATCACAGTTTAGACGTTCGAACTTGCGTCCGAACTGATCAAACTTTGTCAAAACATTTGAAAATCAACTACAATAAATTTGAAATCATTTTGTATCAAAAGATAAGTCATATAAAATCTTTTAAACTCAAAAAATCATTACCAAAGCACTTGATCATTAAAAGTTTACTCAAAGCCATTTAAGATTCAAAAACAAGTTTTGTACTCTCTTATGCATTCAATAGATTCCAAGAAATAAGAAGTGTAGGGTTTACAAGAATAAATCTATTTAGCAAGTGTAAACCTACACTAGAGTCTTTAAAGCCTTCTATCCATAGGACATGCTTTATATTCTTGATCCTCGAACATATTAGAGTTGTCCTTAGCACTTTTAGCTTCAAGGCAATGATAACTCTTTGCATCTTAATCCAACAATCCTATCACACAAATAACATATGAATTAGTCCATATCAATATTTTTCATTAATCAAAACTAATCAAAACTACATGATTTGCCCTTAGGGCTAACAATACAAATTAAGTAATAGAAGTTATTAATTTTTATTCGAATCTTGTCATTTTATACTCAAATTTTACTATTTTATAGAATGATAATTTTTTTCATATTAGTGGTAAGTATCACTAAATAATAGGTAACATAATAAATAGAAAAAACTTATTAATTATGATGCGAACTTGATAGCTAAATAGCAGTTATGAATTTAGAAAAAAATTATTTAAAGAATGTGACCATTTATATTTTGATAAACTAGAAATATGAATATTCAAACTTGGATAGAGGAGCAAATGATACTTATAAAAGGATGCAAGTGCTTATTAATAAATATAATTCAAATAAATCCACACACACATATATATATATATATATATATATATATATATATATATATATATATATTACTTCATTTGTATTATTTATTTTATTATATGTATATGTATATATATTTGCATACACACATATATTTATATGAATACAAATGTCAAGTGACACATAGACATATTGCACATGCGGAAGTATCTAGAAAGTCTCATATATTATTTTATGGAACACTTAATCATATTTTTTAACTCACTAGAAGTGGCACTATAAATTTGCCTCATACAATATACAATTAATTGCTTCTATAAATCTTCCTACTTATAAATTTGCATTATATTATGTCATTGCTCATATATGCAAGAATACGGGCGTATTTTTTTTATGTTTCAAATTGAATTCTTATAGCTATTTATATCTAACTTCATTAAGGTTTTAACAATAAACCTGTTTGAAGGACTAAATTAGAATTCATCACGAGTGATGTTCTAATGGGTGAAGAATAACACATGATTTTATGAGAATGTGAGAATTCAAAGAACATAAGTATTTGATGAATTCAAAATCATGTTACTCTTAACAGGTTAAATATTATATTTATAATGCTAATTGTGAAATATGAAACTATTATTTTGACCAAAAAATATATGGAACTATTATAATGTTCTATTAATTATGACAAAGGAGTCCAAACTTGCGCATGAACTCCGTTAATGAAAAGAGTCCAAAACGTCCCATGTGAACTCCTTTATTGTAGTAGCAAAATGGTTCAGACATCATGTGAAAGATTCTTGAAATATTCCTTCAACAAGCTCTATGTAAGGAAGATAAAAGAAGCATTGGAAGAAAGAATTCATATAGAGAATATAGAGTGTGTGCAAAAATAATGTATTTCTAAGTTTCTCTCTTGTTTAGAGTGAGCAGTTAGAATTGTGCAATGTTCTCCAGGAACTTTCTCTTCAATGCTCTTCATGTCTATAGAAATAAAGATTACAATTTGATTATCATTCCTATTATGTCTTGATTCTATTATTCTTTTAGAGTAAACCCTTGGAAAGGAAACATAGATGATTGTGGTTATCCTAAATCAATAAGCTTATGAATTTTGAACCAATGCTTTAGAAGTCTCGACTGATGAGTAGTCATTATAAATGAAAGTCACACTACTTCAAGAGTGAAAGGTGAGGCAGAATTCATCTATAGGCATCTGTGAAAGATATGGCAGTTCAGCAGAATAAGAAACCCGAAGGGAAATAACTTGAAGATTTCAAACTAAAAGTTAAGTTGTGCTAGAAAAATAACACCTAAATTAGAAACTTTATATTATTTGACTTCTGTGCATGAGTATATATAGAATCAGTAAAAACTTGCTCTTAATTGAAATTACATAACTTAGTGAAAACTTTAAAAATATTTGTCTGAATCAATAAATTTCTTATTTTTTTATTATGAGTGTGATAGAAATTATGTTAGATTATATATATATATATATATATATATATTAAATTTCATAAAAAATTGAATTATTTACAAAAATCAATTTTGCTGCAGCAATGGAGGAAGATCAGGCGGTCATAACATTGGTGATGCGGAAAAATACAGGTGATATCTTACATGATTCGACTAGTGAAATACTAATTTATGATGCTTTGGATGCTAAAGCAAAAGCTGCCTTTGAAGGTCTCAAGTATGCTGATTGTATGAACATTCAATGGTTGGTCCCGGAAGGTGATGCTGCCAACGTATCACGCTCCATTAGAGGAAATTCATTATCGGATAGGTGGCAATCGAAAGAAGTGTTGGACGGCTAATGACAATACTTATGTAGACACCCCATTGGCAGATTAAGTTTGTCCTTATATTTTGTAATATGGCTATCAATAATCTAGCTAGTTGGGCAAAATCTACCAGTCGTTGTCGCACTACTTATCATTCCCTCTTACAGGCAACTATGTGGTGCAAATGGGATAATAAGTTGGAACTATGTAATAATGATTCTAATATTAATAATTAAAACTTATTTATAAAAAAAAGAAATAGGAATCTCATAGAAATAAAAAAAATTTAGAAATAAAATCTGATATAGTAGGAATTTGAATGGTAGGTAGTGTGCGCAATCCGAAGAGATGTCTTTTTTTTTTTCTTGATGAATAAACCGCAGTAGATATCATGTACACAAAAGGATGGATCTCTGATATTGGGTGTTGAATCGAAAGGGCATTAGTATTTTCACTTTAATAGTTGAATTTGATCCGTGTGTTCTATGGTGTAGGTGGTGTAGTTGCTGGATGTGAACTTGGTCCCTCCTTCAAATGTTTGTGCTGTTCTCTAATTTTTTTTTTGTCCTTGAAAAAGAAAATAGCATATTGCATTAGGGAAATAAATCAGCAGCAACTGCTGATAGTACATCAGTTGTTGGAGCATCATCAAGCCATATTTGAGACTGAACATTTAGAGACAAGATTAGCCAACAGATAGGCAGATACATTACTTTAACTATGCACAAAAGATATTTGTACACAATTATACATAGTGCATAACCTACTTGAGTGCTGCTGATCACCTTGCTTGAGTGCCAATACCAAACTTCTACATTTTTTTTTTTGTTTGAAAGGGAAACTTGTATTAATAATCAAAATCAGTTAGGTACAGAGTCAGAAAGTTAGGACCCTCGAACTCCAATAGGTGTGGAGCAGTGGATTTCTAACTTCCTACTAGTTTTACCATTTACGACAGATTATATTTCACTCGCTCTAGCTAATATATCTTTATTGATTACATGCAATGGAGGGATTGTTGTTTCCTCTAAGGAATGGATCCTTGCATTATGCCAAAACCAGATCCAATTAACTGCTTCTTGGAATAGGATTTTCCAGTCCACTCCATCATTTCGATCAAAATCTTTTTGGAGGTTTTCATCTACCCAATGAGATGGATTACATTCTGATAGGAATTGCTGCCACTTTGTTGTCCTCAAAAAGCTTTTCCAGATTTCCTTACACCATGTGCAATCTTTAATGGCATGTATGGGTGTCTCAATCTCTTTTTTGCAAAAGCAACATAAAGGACTAACTTGATTAATTCTATTGTGCACTGTGCTTGCTGTTTTCAATTTGTTGTGTTTCAACATCCATATTGTGATGTTCAATCTGAGGGGTCCTTTCAATCGCCACAACTTTTCCCATTGAGATTCCTGTCCAAGTTTAAAATCCTGACCTTGCATCATCTTGTACACCTGGTTGACCTTGAGAGTCTCGCTTCCAATTTGATCCCAACTATTCCCCTTGTCATTGATAAGTTGCTTTAAAACTGAGGCTCCATGGATAATGCTTTTCCATACATGAGATATGTTGTTCTTCCATGTTTTTTAAGAGAGAAAATGACTATAATTACTCAAAGTGTCAAATCTGACCCAACCCAATACCCGCTGCTTCACATACTTTCAATTAACCCTCAGACATAATTTCCCCCAAATCCTAGAGCCAAACTTCAACGAAAAAGCATCTTAAACCCTAAACTGAAGCACCCATTCATCAGTGATCTGCAATCTAGAGTGAAGCTTCCAACAAAGGGACGAAGAAGATGAAGATTCGACCAAGAGACAGAGACAATGAGAAGGCGAGATATTGCGAAGTATGTGTAACATAAAGAAGGATTTAGGAAGGGTAGCAAACTAGACTCCATGAACGACACAACACCAACCAACTACATTAAAGCTACATCTTTGTTCGAACGCAAAAGAAGCAAGAAGAGAGCAAGATGTTTGGTACGCATCAAAATACATCTATATCAAGCTCAAGGTGTTTACATCATTAATGGTGGTGTTACATATCATTATCACAATCTACATGCAAAAGAGTTTTCCTACATAATAAAGTTGAATCGCAAAGTGAGTAATGTGTAAAGAGTTGTAGCTGAAATGATTGAAGATGCTGGTATTCTTTTGAGGTTTTCGTACGAAGTGATGGTGATGATGGGCCAGAGGTGAGGAAAACCTTGGTTTTCTTTCTTTCTATCTCAAGAACCATCTTGTTAGGTGAAGACAAAATGTATGAGGCTTGATGAAGTAGTCGCGAGAACATTTTTGTAATGAAGCATATTGCAATCCCTATTTTTACTATAGCATTAATGTTGACAACGAAGAGATGATTGCAAATATATTTTAGATGGACGGAAGAATGAAGATAGATTACAACTTCTTCGAGAATTTCATCACATTGGACACAATGTACAGAACAAACAAAAATTACAAGTCTGTTTGTAGGTCCATCATTATTTTGGATGCAGTAAATCATTATTCATCAATATATGAATAATTATTCTTCATATAGTTGAAAATTATTTGTAGCTGTCCGAATAATTATTTACTTGACTATTTGCCAGGCAGTTCATAATTAAACATTTATTCTATGTTTGAAACTCATCTGTTTGATTTTTCATTGCTATCAAAATTGCTCTTCATACGACGTTTTATGCTTGAGCACAAATTCAAGAAAGATTTATGATGATTATTTGTGTTCTTCAGGGAATTCTAAAGAATCAGTACACCTGCTATGAGCAACAAAATTCTGTTGCGATTATTATCATAATACATTTTCTAAAATATCTTTTCTAAGGTCTAGTTCTTGTAATGAAAATGAAGGATATTATCATCATAATATTTAGTGCTAAATAAAATTATGTCATTCAAAAGAAAATATTTTAATAAAACTATAAATTCTTTAGTGGAGAATTATTATTCTCTAAGAAATATTTTTGCTGTAATTAGTATTAAGGATTAATTCGTTATGAGTTTATAAATGACAAGGATGTATTTGTTAGTTGTACAAAATGGAGAATGATATTGTAATTTGGACAAGTTTGGAAGAGGAAAATGTAATTAATCTTTTTTTTAATGTCTACTCCTTCCCTTTGAAATTGATATTCACTTATTTTATACAAAAAAGTGGATATTAGATTCTCAATGGAAGCAATATCTTCTAAGAAGCAACGGATTTTCCAATCTCAATAAATATTGGTATAATGTCTATAACAAAAGGCCAAATAAAACTTGCTGCCATCCACATATCCTTCTTCTGAGTTCCCAGAAGAGAATCCAATGTAACAAAGAAGAAAACCAGTTTTGCTTGCCCAGAAGGCAGAAAATGCATGTCATCTCATGTGCCCAATTATAGATTCCAAATTTTTATACGAAAAGTATAACAAATATATATGAAACTCACTTGTTAACTCTTGGCTGGTAGAGTTAAACTCGTTTACTTATCTTGGGAATGAGAGAGACGAAATTGTTTTACGCAAAGAAAATATTTCGTTACAGGATAATACCAGTTTGTTACACTATCACGTATTTTTTAATATTTCTATTTTATAAATCTTATTATTTATTACTTTTTAGTTTAAAATTATATGTTCATTCTTCTATAGAAAACGAATAAGAAAACATATATATTATTTTTTGACATATATATTATTATTAGGAGATCAGTCTCATCTTACCAATTGAGTCTGGAATTTGTCCTGCGAATTGATTGTGTGACAGTGAAAGATGGATCAAGTGATGAAAACTCCAATATTTCTTGGAAAATCACCTGAGAACTGATCTCATCTACAATAAACCTTGCAAGCTTTGAAATTCTGACTGCTAGAGAGAGAATCACTGGAGGAATTCAATTAGGGGTTTAAATTCCAAGAGAGATTTGAGGGTCCAGAACTTTGAGGGTATGAAGTTTAATCTGTTTGAACCTATAGAGATATATCTTAGAAAGGAAACATTTCTCAAACACTCAGGAATAGATCCTAAAATCTGATTTCATCTCCAATCTACATTGTTCAAGTTAAGACTGTCAATCGCGTTTAGTGAGCCGAGTTTTGTCAAGTTCAAACTCTACCCGATTTTGTTTGGGCTCATCTCGGCTCACTCGGGCTCAGAAATTGAGCTCGGGCCGACTGTAGTTCTATTTTGTTTATTTTGTATTAACTTATTTTATATTTTTATTTTTACTCTACAAAAAATTATACTTTTAAAAACTTTTTAAACTTGTATTTGAATCTTAAATGTTTGTTAATTAAAAAAAATAATAAATAAATTAATTATATTATTATTACATATAAAATAATAATATTTTTTAATAAAATATAATAATAATATTATTATATAAAATATATATATATATATATATATACATATATGTGTATGTATGTGTATATATTATGCGGACTAAAATTGAGCCAAGCTTATTTAAGCCTGAACTAGACATTCGGACTTTTAAAATTAGGTTCAGGCATGTATTTAATTGGGTCGAACATGCCACGCCTGAGCCCATCGACAGTTCTAGTTCAAGCTTTGAAAAACCACAAGGGTCATCTAGGATTTCTCCAGTGAGCTCGGTAATGAGAAAGATGAACAACTTCAACTTTTCACGTATGTCTTTGATTGTGGTTCGCATTGAGCTTGAATACTGATTCCCATGTGCGTTCAAGAAAATAACGTTGCTCAAATTCCCAGTACATCTTCATGGACAAAAGAGAAAATGAAAAGAAAAAGAACTTCCAAGCAATGGTTAAAACTAGTTTTTAACCCTGCACTAGTGGAACAAATTTCACCCTGAAAATGATTTTTATTGTCTTTTAAAGACTTATCTACAGAAGTTTTGAAAATTCAAGGAATGAACCTGCAACTCATGCTTCAGGAATGGTACAAAATTGATCTTTAAGGTCATCTCTCACCTCCATACCGCAAGCTGTGTTTCTTCAGGACTGCAACTGATTCAAATCTTTCCGGGATCATCTTCAACATGGGACATTCATGTATTCCCAAGCCTCTCAGTTCTGGTAATGCTCCATTTTCTGAATGCCATCTCTCCAAGCAGCGTAAATCCGATAGATGAAGAAACTCAAGTTGAGGGAAGCCTTTGTGACCACAGACAATCTCCTTCCCATTATAACAGTTGTGCAACTCAAGACTCTTCAGGTTTTCTAGCTTCTCTAATATAGGTATGGGATCTTCATTGAGCAGTGAGTATGAGAGATTTAATTCTGTGAGAGATAGCGGTAAATACTGAAGCCATGATTGATTCTCTATTTTTCCGTCTAACCATAGTTTGAGAAGATTCTGACAAGAAGAAAGAGGACTCAGAGATGGAAAAGCAACAGTTACAGAGCAGCCCAGGAAGAGATTCCGAAGATTCCTTAGTTTGCCAATGTTCTCTAGTGAGTAAATTGCGTTGTTGATTGGCTCTATATGCTCTATGGCAAGGTCTTCAAGATTCACTAGGTTGCTTGTGTCGACTTTTGTCCACTGATCATATTGGACATATCGAAGGGTCCTTAAATTAGTCATGCTCGCAACATTCAGATCACCTCCCAGACGACAAAGTATATGCCTGAGGTTTGTCAATTCAGACAATTCTGGTGGTGTGAAGCAGTAACCGTAATCGACGAACAGAACTTCAAGGATTTGTAAGCTTTTGAGATTGCCGATGGACTCGGGCAATTGGCGGATGTTTGTGTTCTTTAATCCCAAGTACTTGAGGTGAACTAGATTGTCAATACAGCCAAGTGTATCCGATGCACCCCTTTTGGAAAATTGTAAACGAACATTCTCCAAGTCTAGGACTCGGAGGTACCTAAATCTTTTATATGTAGATGCTAACAGATCATCTCTAACAGATTCATGATGATCAGAGTTGAAGAGCAGCATTGACCTCAAACTTCGATGTAAGGAACCCAAGCTGAGGTATTTCTCAATGCGACTATGAATGGCATGTCTTCGGCTAGAAGGTGGAGCCGTGTATCTATGAGGATCAAAAATATCAAAGAAGCTTATTTCCTTGGCCTTTTCTACTGCTAGATCATGGAGAAGATCATGTATTCTGCATTTGAATGTCATTCCCCAGAACCTCTGGTTTACTTGAGATAATCCTCTGCGATGTCCTCTACTCTTTCTTCTCCTTGTATGAAGTCCTCCGCAATCCACAGCAACTTTAGCTTCTCGGTATTGATCAAATAATCTTCTGGAAACATTCCCAAATAGAGAAAGCATCGTTTGAGCTCACTAGAAAGATCATTATAGCTTAAGGATAATAAGGGTGAGATCTCTGCCGAGTCATTTTTCATGTGCCGCCATAGATGCTCCTTCACCCGGAGACACTCCTCTAATCTCTTCTTGCGCGAGAGCAGACCACCTAATACAATGATTGCCAGTGGTAAACCTCCACATTTATTCGCCATTTCCCTTCCCATATCGAGCATCGAAGCAGAGCACCAATCACTATAATTTACACCCCAAGAGAGCTTCTTATGAGTGTATTTGGATTGTGTTTGGTTAGAAGAGTTAAAGTGAATTTTTTGTAAGAAAAAAACGAGATTCAATTGTATGTTTGGTTGAGCCAAATACTATTCAAATGAACCAATATGAAAAGGAAAAACATAAAGGTAAAAAATGAAGCAAATCAGTTCCAATCCTCCAATCGTTTCTTACACGATTCTAAGTTCTAAACCCTAAAAAGCAAGATGGGAAAATATATAGGCATGTAAAAAAGAGCAAACAACAAAAGCACAAAAACACTACAAACACGTGTTTTTTTTAAATTCAATTGTACATATATAAGCAAGATGATGAGTACATGCTGCAACAGCCTACTTACTGTTTTGGTGTATACGATGCTTTCCTCATGTCCAAATAGTACGGAAAATAGTTCCTGCAACCATTGAGGACCTTCGGTTCTTCGTAGACTGATAAAAACCTCCTTTACCAAGCAAATTGTTCACATCAAATCCATTGGTTCCTTGTAAAAGTTCATAATAGGATCATGATGCAATGACAATTTTGACAAACTTTTTTTTTTTGGTGTGTGTTTGATTTGACCATGATGGAATGACAATTCAACAAAGAAATGACTTGCAACAGGTCCAAACGGGCCAGTAGATGGAATTTCACCTCTTAAATTGTTGAATGAAACACTGAAGTTCTTGCGTTATTGAAGCGTTTGCATTGATCTTGGGATATAACGAGAGATATTGTTATGAGATCAGTCTAATCTTACCAATCGAGTGTGGAATTTGTCCTGCAAATCGATTGTGTGACAATGAAAGATGCAGCAAATGCCGCAAATCTCCAACATTGCTTGGGAAATCACTTGAGAACTTATCAACCGTAAACCTTGCAAACTTTGAAATTTTGACTCCTAGAGGCAGAGAACCACAAGAGGAATTCAATTAGGGGTTTCAAAACCTAAGAAAGGTTTGAGGGTCCAGGACTTTGAAGGTATGAAATGAAGGTCAATCTGTTTGAATCTAGGGAGAGAAATCGATCTTGGAGAGGAAACATTGCCCACACAATTAGGAATAGATCCTGAAAATCCGATTTCATCTCCAATCTTGTACATAGTTCATGCTTCGAAAAACTACAAAGATCATCTAGGATTTCTCCAGTGAGTTCGGTAATGAGAAAGATGAACAACTTCAAGTTTTCACATATACCTTTGATTGTGGTTGGCACTGAGCTTCAAAACTGATTCCATGTGCATTCAAGAAAACAAAGTTGCCCAAAATTCCCAGTACATCTTCACCGACAAGAGAGAAAATGAAAGAAAACGGACTTCCAAGTAATGATAAAAACTACTAGTTTTTAACCCTGCATTAGTGGAACAAATTTCACCCAGAAAACGACTTTTACTGTCTTTTAAAGATTTATCTACAGAAGTTTTGAAACTTTAGGCAATGAACCTGCAACTTATGCTTCAGGAATGGTACAAAATTGATCTTTTAAGTTCATCTCTCACCTCCATACCGCAAACTGTGGTAGGCGGATTATATCTTCCTTCTTGTATTCCAATTTCTTAAGGACTGCAACTGATTCAAATCTTTCCGGGATCATCTTCAACATGGGACATTCATGTATTCCCAAGCCTCTCAGTACTGGTAATGCTCCATTTTCTGAATGCCATCTCTCCAAGCAGCGTAAATCCGATAGATGAAGAAACTCAAGTTGAGGGAAGCCTTTGTGACCACAGACAATCTCCTTCCCATTATAACAGTTGTGCAACTCAAGACTCTTCAGGTTTTCTAGCTTCTCTAATATAGGCATGGGATCTTCATTGAGCAGTGAGTGCGAGAGATTTAATTCTGTGAGAGATAGGGGTAAATGCTGAAGCCATGATTGATTCTCTATTCTTCCGTCTAACCACAGTTTGAGAAGACTCTGACAAGAAGAAAGAGGACTCAGTGATGGAAAACACATATTCACTGTGCAGTCCAGGAAGAGATTCCAAAGATTCTTTAACTTGCCAATGGTCCTTAGGGAGTAATCTGCCTTGTTGATTGGATGTATACTCTCTATGGCAAGGTCTTCAAGATTCACTAGGTTGCTTGTGTCGACTTTTGTCCATTGACCATATCTGACATATCGAAGGGTCCTCAAATTTGTCATGTTTGCAACATTCAAATTACCTTTCAGACGACAAAATATATGCCTGAGGTTTGTCAATTCAGACAATTCTGGTGGTGTAGTGCAGAAGTCATAATCGAGGAACAGAGCTTCAAGGATCTGTAAGCTTTTGAGTTTTCCGATGGACTTGGGCAATCAGCGGATGTCTGTGTTTGTTAATCCCAAGTACTTGAGGTGAACTAGATTGTCAATACAGCCAAGTGTATCCGATGCACCCCTTGTGGAAAACTGTAAACGAACATTCTCCAAGTCTAGGACTCGGAGGTACCTAAATCTCATACATGCAGATGTTAACAGATCAGTTTTAATAGTTTCTCGATAATCAGGGTTGAAAAGCAACATTGATCTCAAACTTCGATGTAAAGAACCCAGGCAGAGGTATTTCTCAATGCGATTATGAATGGCATGTCTTCGGCTAGAAGGTGGAGCCTTGCACCTATGAGGATCAAAAACATCAAAGAAGCTTACCCCCTTGGCCTTTTCCACTGCTAAATCACGGAGAAGATCATGTATTCTGCATTTGAATGTTATTCCCTAGAACCTCTGGGCCACTTGAATTAGGCTCCGGTCAATTAGCTCGCTCAGATAATCCTCTGCAATGTCCTCTACTCTTTCTTCTCCTTGTATGAAGTCCTCCGCAATCCACATCAATTTTAGCTTCTCGGCACTGATCAAATAATCTTCTGGAAACATTCCCAAATAGAGAAAGCATCGTTTGAGCTCACTAGAAAGATCATTATAGCTTAAGGATAATAAGGGCGAGATCTCTGCCGAGTCATTTTTCATGTGCCGCCATAGATGCTCCTTCACCCTGAGCCACTCTTCTAATCTCCTCTTGTGCGAGAGAAGACCACCTAATACAATGATTGCCAGTGGTAAACCTCCGCATTTGTTCACCATTTCCCCTCCCAGATCGAGCATCTTAGTAGAGCACCAATCACTATAATTGACACCCCAAGAGAGCTTCTTATAGAACAGCTCCCAACTCTCCTCAGTTGTCAGAAAACGAAGCTCATGGACAAAGCATTTTTCAGCAGTCCTCGTTGCAATAGTCTTCTTCCTTGTTGTGACAATGATTCTGCTGCCGTTTTGGTGATCTGGGAAGGCTCTCTTCAAGCTCTCCCAAGCTTCTTTATGCCAAACATCATCAACAACTATAAGGTATCTTTGACCTTTCAGAATCCTGCGAATCTCACGCTCTAAGTCTTCAACGTTCATCTTCTCTAGCTTCTCCAGTTCTTTTTTATCAAGTTCCTTTCTGAACGATTTTAGAATAGTTTGAAGAAGATCTACCACGCTATACTCCTGAGAAACACAAACCCATGCACGATAAGGGAAGTTGTGTGAGAGAATTGGAGAATTATACAGCTTTCTAGCCACCGTGGTCTTGCCCAATCCGCCCATGCCTACTATGGAAACTACACTTCGGCGAGGCTGATCTTTGAGAAGTTCTTTCACTAATCTTTCAGTAACTTCCTCAAATCCAACAAAAAGCTGTTCTTCATCGGAATAGGAAGTCGATCTCCTAATTGTCCTGCCGACCCATCTACGGTGAGAACCGACTTTCCCCGCATCACAAAGCTCCCTTATGCCATATGTTTCTCGTTTCCGAGAAATATCAAGAACCCTTCCCTTGAGCGATTCAATCTCCTGTCCAATATTGAGCATATTCGCTTCTTTTCGGAAGAAGCAAACACACATTTGAAGGCGATGAACAACGCCCAATTGTCGATCTCCATCGCCATCCTCTTCTATCTTGAGGGTGAAATTCTCCAGAAGATTGACAGTATCATCCGCAATATCCATCATTTCAGATACCCATTGCAGCACCCTATGATCATTCCATTGCTTTTCTTCTGCATCTTGTATGAAAGACCGCATGTAGCTCAGTTCATTCTTCAGCCACTCTATGTTGGTTCTCACACCCTGAAGCAGGGCAATTTCTCGGATCAGAAAGTCTCCGAGTTTCTTCGCTGCAAATGATACAATGGCGTCCGCCATCTCGACAAAACTAGCTTTCTGTTTCTTTCTCGACTGAAGATGAGAAGAAGATGCTCCACTATGGTAAAGGAGCTACCCTGATTCAACAAGTCTAAATTTGACTGACTCTTCTCATTTCAATACGGTCGCGCGGGTCAACACTGAAGAAAGTGGTTTCTGGAAAGTTCATTTTATTTCTCTCAACTAAATGTAAAAGTTAAGGAAAATGTTATATATACAGCAATAAATAAGAAAATCGGTGTCTATTGAACCGGGTTCAAATAAACCATAACCATCTAACTAACTACTTAACCATCAGCTGATTATCCATGCTACTACATTGCTGTTCACTTTTCAAACTGCTTCTGCTATATGCATCCAAGCTACTACTGTTGCAATTTTGTTTTGTAACACCCTCCCTCCCCTGCAAGTGGAACTTGGCGAAAATGTTTTGAATCCCATAAGTAGACAATAACTGGTAAAAATGAGGAGTAGATAAAGCCTTAGTCAATAAATCTGCCAATTGCAAACAAGAGGAAACAGGCAGCGGCTTGATCAGACCGGACTGATACTTTTGTCTAATAAAATGACAATCAATTTCAATGTGTTTGGTGCGCTTATGAAACACAGAATTTTCTACAATATAAAGTGCAACTTTATTATCACAAAAAAAAAAAAGAATAGGACCAGCTAAATGCACAAATAATTCTTGCATAAGGGATGTTATCTTGCAACTCACAAGATGCGATTACCATTGCTCTGTATTCAGCCTTTACTGAACTTCTAGACATAGTAGACTGCTTTTTGCATTTCCAAGAAATTAAGACTTTACCTAAGAAAACACAGTAACCAATAATTGATTGTCTTGTTTTCTCATAACCTGCCCAATCCGAGTGTGAAAAGGCTTTGAGGGATAACTCGTTTTTTGCTGAAAAGAACAATTTCTGACCCACAATACCTTTCAAATATCTCAACACTCTGTGAACTACTTTTAAATGTTGATGTGTAGGTGCATCAAGGAATTGACCGAGCTATTGAGTAGCAAAAGAAATGTCAGGTCTAGTAAGTGTGAGATAAAGAAATTTGCCAACTATACTTCTGTAAGTTTGATTATCTGTCAAAGCTGAGAAATCTGTATGAGATAACTTGATGTTGGGATCCATTGGAGTACTTACTGCCTTGTATCCTAGAAAGTCTATTTAGTAAGTGGGTCAAATGCATATTTCCTCTGTGACAAATTCGAATCAGTGTGACTCCGTGCAATCTCTAAACCAAGAACTTATTTCAATTCACCCAGCCCAAGTTAATCAGACAACTCGAGTTTAAATATTAATCAAGTTCGAATTAGACTTGTGAAATTCAACAAGTTGACCTCGAACAAATTTCGAACAATTCGAACGATTAAATGAATGATTTCAAACATAACTTTAAACTCAAAAAATAAACATACAAACTCGAACAATACTTTAGTCTCGAACCAACCAAACTCGAACAGTCAATGCTCATTGTTGCTCAGTTCCTCCGGGCATGTTTTACAGCTGAACGAAGTTATGTTGCTTATATATGGACTGTGTTGCAGAAAGAATTCCTCTTTGTATATATTCAAAGGTATAGATTATTTAATAGTTGGAGTTTTTATTGATGCTAGTATTGTCTGTCTTGCATTTAACAAAAATAAGAAAGAAAAAGTCTCCCAATGTCAATGTGGGCTTTAAAAAGTGAAGAAAGTTGAAAATCGTAGTACTTGAAATTGAGTTGCTTTTGTTATCACATGACAGCTTCAGAAACCAAGGTTGAAGGAGCTGTATAGGACCCTGCTTGATCCACCATAGCAAATACAGTAGCTTCAACGGGCACATCCGATTCTATCAAGACCTTATTATTCGATACATTTCGAAGAGCATGCTTAGGAAAGGACCTGCCGCTTGTGGTCAATGTGTACTCTACATGATTAACAAAGTTGGGGAAAAGAAGAATTGGATTGAAATCCAAAATCCAAGAACTTCCATTTCCTTGCATTGTCTCTTTTGCAACTGTTGCCTTAAGAGTCATGCCGTTTACGTTGTTATGATCAATAACCACCTGATCAATTTGTCTGAAAGGGCCATTTGTCTGATCCAACTGAACAATGTTAATCCCTCTGTTACTTCCGGAAAACATGTTATCGACGATGTTCACTCCGTTCAGGACTCCGTCTATCGATTTCAGGAGAACGTAGCCATCTCCGAGGAAGTAGCAGCTAGAGATGTCTAGCTGAGCTGGATCTTCAGCAACAATGCCAGTGTAATCGAAGTAAGAATGCACGATACGAGTTTGTGTCAGGCCTGGCAATTTCAAATAAATTCCAGTGCCACCAAAACCTGCGGCTTTATTGTAGCAATGCACCCCAGCAATTGTGTTGGATTGGCCTGAAATGATAATTCCAGTTGCAGCTGAAAAGATCACCACGTCCGTGACCGCATTATCGTTCCCCAATAGGGTTATTGCAGTTCCTGAGAAGTTTTTCTCTCCAGGATCAGCACCGGCAGTGATATGTTGGCCGAGAAAGGCGTTCCGGACGTAGGTTTCATGGCCGCCGCGGACAAAAATTCCGTTGGTTGTAAAATGTGTAATGTAGCAGTTGTCGATGCCAGTTCTAAGTGCATTGACAAGTAAAATTCCACCACCCCTGAAACTGGAATCCAGTAAGAGGTCTCTTAGGGTTACAAACTCAGTGTTGAATGAGCCTCTTTTGGTGGTGTCTGATATATCAATCAAATATCCATCTGTGGGGAAATTATCTGATGCCCTCAATGTTCCTCCATGTATCTATTTCGTGGGAAAGTTAAATTGAAAAATTTTACTTTCATCAGAAAGAAGGATTCTATGGATGTTTGAATATCTAAAAGGGGATAAGAAGCGGCTGAAAATTAAGGACAGCAATGAGAACCATATAATTGAGTTCTTGGTCCCTTTTGCTTTTAGGTCAAACGATTGAGTTCTTGCTTGATTCGAAGTATGTAAAGTTTTGGGCAAAGATACCCGCCCAAAAAAAAAGGTTTTGTGCAAAGAGGTCCAATGGTCCTATAAGCTGTTCAAAGCAAAATAATGGAGAAAGAAAATCCATTTAGACCCTTGAACTATACTGCATATTCTTATTTTCTACTTTTTTATTTTTGAAATTGTTAGAATTTGATACTAATATTTTTTGAATTACAAGTCAAATACTTAACTTTTAATGCCTTTTAGACTTATTGAGTTATGAAGAAATAGACCTTTCATCATACTCCTCTTCGGTAGAAGATGAACTAGAGATCTTGGAGTCATTAGATAATGATAAGTCACATATTAATAGTTGAAATATAAGTCATCAAAGATACCTCAAAAGCTAAACATGCTATGCATAAAAGCTAAATATTTTATATGCAACTTAATGGTTTTATCATGACTTCGAGACTTCTATTAGAAAATAATATGTGTTAAGTATGTATTATTTCTATGAAGCCATATTTATTTAATTAATATTAAAAAATTTAAATAATTTATTTTGTTTAAAAATTTAGTCCTTCGTCATAGAAATAGATTATTTTTGCAAATTCTTTATATTGTTTTGACAAGTATATCCTCACAAAAATACCACATGTTCAATAGGTGCTATTTTCTAACAAAAGATTATCGAAGAATGTGGTGGCAAGACATGTATCAGTGCTTAAAATATTTGTAGATTCTGAATGGTAGAACAAAATTATAAGATCAAACTAAGACAAGATTTTAACTTTAAGAAGCAAATCGCTATTTTCCTTTTTTTTTTTAGCTTTCAAATTCTTTAATTTGTTAATATTAAGAATAGTTGCAGGGTAGCCAAGATTTTGAACCGCTACCAAACCCGGAAACTTGGGAGAAAACTGATGAAGACTAATCTTAACAAGTTCACAGAAACTGTTGCATACCAGGAGGTTACCTCGGTCCGCTGACAACTTTAATGGACGGCTGATCATGTAATATCCACCTTCAAGATGAATCTGAATGCCACCGAGATTCACAATTCCGTCAATCAAGAACCCATTACCGGGATTCTTCAGTGCATCCGATATTGCTTTTTCAATGGCGTCTATGCTGTCTGTTTTCCCAGTTGGGTCTGCTCCGTACGTTGTAACCTTATATATAAGACGATTTGTAGAAAGCTGCATCTTATCATCCAAACCAATGAGGTAAAGAGTTTACATTAAACAAAACCAATAAAGGGAAAAGAAAGATGCCACAGAATCAAAATAACTCTGATTACCGTAGTCGCCGGTGGTGCAGGAACTGTTGACGCCAAAGAGACAGGTTTACGTTGCAGAAGGGATGCTTTAAAAGCTTGCATTCTTTGCCTTTCACGATCATGACGACGCGAAGAAAACTTGGAGTCCGGCAAAGATGAAGATGAAGAAGAAGAAGAAGAACGCTCATGCACATAATGAATGATGAATAAACTAGCAGTGCCCATCAGTAAGATAGAGGCTAAGAGAGTTCTCTTAATAGTGTCCATGTTGAAATGATCTCTATGTTTTTCCTGTTGATAAAAACCTGGAAAACGAGCGAAGAACAGAGCCGTCTATGGGTTTTGGTGTTTGGGTGGGGGGTGGGGGCGTGGTTGGGCGGAAGAAGGGCCAGTTTCAAAGAAATGGATTTCCCTGAAGAATTTACAGTAGTGCGCAGCATGGAGTGCATGTGGATTGTACTTATACCATATAGGAGTCATTAGAAACAAATTTCTCTCTTCATGTTTCATTTTTCAGGTAAAAAGATCTCTATTTGCATGTTATTTTTATTTAATATGCACATGCATGTGCACGTGTATTGTACCATTTCTTTTCCTTCGTAAATAAAAGGAAAATGTTACACAATAGCAACAAATAGAAGAAATTTAAAATAAAGAAATGCAAAGGATTTACATTTTTTAGTTAATCCGACTTCGGCCCACAGGTAGAGAGATTCAAACTTTTCTTATTTCTGTTACAATTGTTACAAATAAAAAATACAATTATAAACTGTGTCAAATAAAATCTACCAACACCAAGAAATCTAAATAATTCAAAATATCGGCCCAAGCCCTCTGCTACCATCACAGACATCCACAAAAAATTCCCTTTCTGACCAAGCTCTTTCTTGACCGAGTCGTGTTACAATGGATTCAAGTTACATAAAATTCAGGCTAACTTAATTGAAAATAAGATGGATCAAATCTGAAATTTGATTTGAAATTCTCATTGTGAACTATTATATTCCATAACCTAGAACCAGGATAATACAACAACATATTTGAGCACCTATATACCATAAGATATGTTATGGTAAAGCAGTTTTCTCTACGGCATTGTTAGAAGACGAACCTTTTGGGGTACTAACTCTTTTGAAGGCTTATGTTACAAATAGAAGCTAAGTGATCTGAGGGAGTCATACCATAAAAACTTTTCGATACTTAAGTTAGTAATAGATTTGAATGAATAATAAAGAGAGGAAATATATATATATATATATATATATATATATATATATATATATATATATATATATATATATATATATATATCATACTTGAGGATTTTAGACAACCAAATCCTTTTAAGGAATTGGTTTATTCCATCTGAGTCCTATTAGGAATTGGTTCTTTTACTAGGCTTTCTAATGATGGGTTTCAGTTCATAATACTTACTTCAGAGTGATAAGACCCAACTCCATCATCTGACCCCCTTGAATCCGGGTACAAAAACCCCGCTTCTTGCAATGATCATATTCGATACTTTTCTAGTTGCATCTTTTGAGGTAATTTCAAAATCTTGACTCTCAATTAAACTTCTACCTTTTCGTTTTCCTATTTTCTCTTAAAAGATGCTTACCGTCGTCTATGTCTGAGATATCCAAAAAATGAAACACCCTTTATCGTAACAGCACATCACTTATAACATTTTCTTTTTCACTTCTGTTTTCGAAATATTTTGTCTGTATCTATGGCTTCCAGGTCAACATTTGGCCCCACACCCTCTGATGAAGGTAACTCCCCTCTAGCTCATCTCTTTACCATTTCTTCTACTGAAAATAGAGATTTCTTTTTACTTTGGGAGGAATAGTGCTTAGCTTTTCTTCAGTTGCTACCAAATTTATGCCTATGCATCTTCCTGCCATGGCTAGGTTCACTCATTACAAGCGTTAGTAAAGAACTTTACTAGCTACTCCGCTTGCCATCCGACTTCATCCGGTAATGTCTGATAGGCAAGTGGCTTTAGTATACTCTAAGTATCATATCTGATAGAGAGAATATGAATTAATAAAACATGTAGAGTCTGATACAGCTTATGCCCCCATGCCGAGCTATTTATATTTATATCTATATCTAAATTATTTTAGGGGGTTTACAGCTTTCTTTCTTAAAATTTTGACAAATATCTTGAGATTTTGGCCAGTGGCTCCTGCTCAACTAGAGCCTAATGCCATTCACCTAATAATATGGTTGATATGTTGATCGTTAAGGGTTCTGATGAGTTTGGATCTATTTTAAAAATTTTATACTATAAACCTAGTTCACAAGGATCTCAGGCACTTTTAGTCGTCGGAAAAATTCCCTGATGCTAATTTCTAAAACTCCTTCATTTATTCATGAATGGAAAGATTTTTTTCATTTTTGTACGGCCCATCAGTCCTTACCACCATATATCAAGGAACCATTGTGAGAGACTTCCTAAACTAGCAGTGAAAGATTTTCAAGTGAATCATTTAGCTGTAAAGACTCTTGTCCAATATGCATATGAGTTTAATTGGTGAAGGCTGGGTAGGAGGGATCTTGAAAGGTGGTGCTTTACTTTCTTCAAATGATTTTAACTTGGAAAGGCTACGTTAGTTCTATACTTTTTTGGTTGTGATGAGTACTTGTTTATATTTGGTAGCAGTACGTCTAATTGTATATATCCTTGTTTATGTAGGGATTTCTATTTTGGAGAATATTTCATCTTCTCTTCATGGACAATGTACTATTGTTGATAGTTTGAAATTTTCTTCTGATGATGGTAATCGTCCCATAGGTTAGTTTCAGTGTATCTATTTCTCGTCCTTTCTCCGCTCACTATTGTATTGATGTATGCTTCCCTATGCTCATACGATAGAGGCCTTGAAATGATAATAAGGATGAAGTTTTTCTAATTGCCCACTGGTCCTGAAAGAGAAAGACTCCTTTGGTAGGCCCATCATCTGTTTCTTCTAGACAATGTCCTAAGTCAAACCTCTGGCTATTAGAGCAGCAAGCTGTGGAAGATTCAACTCTCGATGGATTAAACTACTCTGTGTATAAGAAATATTCTGTGGACTTGGTGTTGCTGCCCAAAGAAGAGGTTTCTGGCAAGGCAGTTTCATCCCTCGTGGTCGTTAGATGTCAACTGGTAGAATGTTATCTGAACCAAGCTCGAGAAGCTCTTAAGAGTGTGATGTCTCCCCAAGATAGTAGAATGGTATCTTATTGTAACAATTTGGAGGTCTATGACAATTACTGCGTCTCTAAGCTCTAAGCCACTACTTTTGGTCAAGAGCTTTGGAGGCATATTCATATTGTAGAAGAATGAGATGATGCACTCTAGGATTAGTTAAATAATCTCCTTCGAGAGAAAGAAGATTTAAAGAAGAAGGTTGGTAAAGTACAAGCTGTTAAGAGGGCGGTTGAGCAGAAAGTTGAAGAACTTTATGAGGAGTTTGAGACTAAATTGGTTAATTTTACCAAGTCGATTAAATAGTTACAGGGTACTATTGATCAAGTCTTAGACCCAAACGATGCGCTTCGTGTGCCTATTGTGAGAAGGATCCAGAGGTCCTTGTTAAAAGCAAGGATATATGAGATTTGTTTATTCGTTTTGCTGCTCTTCTTGCTCAAATTGCCACCAGCTGAGTTGTTGATTTATTAAGGGTACAACATCCTGATTTTGAACTTCCTAAAACCCTTTGAGAACTTTATGAGCCCGAGACAGCTATACCTAACTTTTCTTAGTTTGCTTCGTCTTCTTCGGGTGTTTTTGTCAGTTCTACTTTGTGACTTCCCTTTTTACTGTAGCTAATCGTTCCTCATAGTTTTAGCTATACTCAGTTTTGGCTAGAGTTTGCATTTTGTGCTAGTATTTTTTTTTTTATAGTTATGCTTGTTTTTGTTGGGCTATGTTTTTTGGCCTAGGCTTTTTTGGCTAGGCAATGCGCTGATCCCAGACTTTCTGATGATCCATATATGTTGTCAGACTTTGGTGATTTTTCACGCAATTTTTTCGATTGGGTACTTATAGACCAAATCGTTGTTTTAGTTTTTCTCCAGTATTCATTTAGTCTTGCTCATAAGTAATTTTATATGAAGCAATAATGGCCGGTTTTTTTTCATTTTTTCCCTCTGCATTTGGCAGCTGAATTGTTGCCTCTTTGGCCTTTTCAATTGATGCGTTTCTTCTCTTGATCGAGTCTCTCCTTTCTCTAGTTTGATGGTATATTCATAGTTGGGGTAATTCCAACTTGCTAGTGACTATTTATCTACTAGTACAGTCTCTGCATTTTTGAGATTTTATTTAAAGGCAGATAAGGGGGATAATTTTTTTCCATCTTTGGTTATTTTCCTACATTTGTTCTCCTACTATTAAGATATTTGTCATGGCTTCATCCTATATTTTCTTACGTTGTGCACCCCAAACTGCCTGAATTTCTTTGGATGATGGATCTCTTGATTCAATCGACATTACCGAGATTAAGGGTGGCCGTGAGGCGTTGAAGATCAAGCTGGATTCACTTTGTTGTGCTTGCAAGGAGCCTCTCAATGATCCAAGTATATGTATGCTATCATGGACCATACTCCCATTTTTGAGTTTGATACTCATTCAGTATTTTGCCTAACTATGGAGATGGATGGTGAGAGCAGGTGTTATGATGCCTTTCTGCTAAGTTTTTACCCTCACGCCTAAAGAGTTGTGAAGCTCTTTTTTTCTTATATTGTTTGTGTTCAAGAGGCTCATGTTGAGTACCTAAAGTTTATGCTAAGGAAACTAGTGCACCTATCCTCTAGTGATTCTGATGATTCTAGTGACTCTAATGATTTTCTTGATTTGTAATTGTTTTTGTAGTATATTAGCAATATAATGCATTTTATTAGCACAATTGTAATATTTAATCTTTGTGCCATGCTATGTGTTAAGAGATAAAAAAAATAACTTATAAAAGACATATTATGAAATTCGGGACTTACAAATAAAATTTCCATAGATTAGTCATATTCCATGGTCTTGCTAGTTCTCTTCCTTTTGCATCCTTTAGCTTATAGCTTTTGTTCCTGAGTGTTTTAATCACCACATATGGCCCTTCCCATGTGGCATCTAGTTTTCTATCGAGATCTACCTGACTAGTCTTGTTCTTACATAATACCAAATCACTTTTTTAAATGAGTCGGAGGATTACTCGAGAATTATAATATTTGGCTACTAATCGTTTGTATTGATTTATGTTTGTGCTGCTCGAAGTTTGGTTTCTTCTGCTAGAATCAAATTTTCTACTAGTCTTTGATTGTTACTTTCTTCATGGAATATTTCTGGGCTCTCAGAAGAGAGTCCTAGTTCTACAGGGATCACTACTTCCGCCTTGAAGCATAAATTAAATGGGGATTCTCCAATAGTTTTTTTAGGGATAGTGCAATATGCCCATAACACATTATGTAATTCCTTATACCATTTACCTTTGGCCCTATCTAAACATTTCTTCAACCTTTGAAAGATAGCTCAACTGGTGATCTTGGTTAGCCCTTTTGTCGTGAGTATGCTATTGAAGTGAACTACTATTCTATTTGTAACTCATTACGAATTTCCAAATTTTTTTTATCAAACTGCTTCCTATTATCAGTGACTAGGATTTGTGGAATATCAAAATGGATTATGATTTTCTCCCAAAAGAATTGTTTTACTTTTTTAGCAGTAATGGAAGCCAAAGCTCAGACCTAAATCCACTTGGTAAAACAATCAATAGCTACTACAAGATAACCATCTTACTAGGGCTTTTGGGAAAGGCCCCAGAGATTCATCCCCTATTATGCGAATAGAATAGGGTTTTCCAGAGATTGATGCTCTATTGTTGGCAATTGGTGCATATTTGAGTGCAGCTGGTATTTTTTATAATATTAAACTAAGCTCTTTACATCTTCTTTCATATTCGTCCAGAAGTATCTATATCTCATATTTTTTTAGGCTGGGCTCTAAATTCCTATATATGCCCCACATATTCCTTCATGAACTTCCTGCAAGGCATAGTTTCCATATTCTGGACTAACATATTTTAGCATAGGCCTAAAAAAGACCTTATGTACAATGTTTCATTGATGATTACATACCTGAAGGCCGTGATTTTTTCTTTCTAGCCAGGTCTTTACCCTTGGTTAGAGTTCTAGAGGTAATGTAGTTCATGATAGGATCATCCAATAGTTTTCTTAGGTGAGGCTCATGACTTCTTTATTAATGATTTTTCCCTTAATGGTTCTATCCACGTCCTGGCATGGATTCTCTCTCGGATAATTTGGATAGTACATTCACCCTACCATTGTGTCATCTTTCAATTTTTTTGAATTTGATGAACTGAAAACTCCTGACTAATCTCTAAACAACTTGTAAGTATTTCATCATGTTTTCTTCTCGTGCTTCGTATAGGCCTATTACTTGCCCAAAAATGATCCAGGAATCGACTCGTGTGACTAGATATTGGATTGTTAGTTGAATCAAAAACTTAATTTCTATGATTAGAGCCTCATATCCCGCTTCATTGTTGTTTACTTCAACATTGTATTTTAAGGTATACGCAAATTCTTTACCGTCTATTTTTTAGGATTATCCCTGCTATGCCTATGCGAGAGGAAGCTGATCCATCTATACACAATTTTCAACAAAGGTCCCAATTGGGTTCCATAAGTTGTTTCTTTTCTACTAGTTCTTCTATTTTGACTGTGCATTGGACTATGAAATTTGCCAAGGCTTGACCCTTAATGCTCTTTCTGGGAATGTACTCAATATGATACTTCCTTAGCTCTAGGGTCTGGCAAATCATTCTTCCAGACATATTTGGTTTGTGCATAGCTTATCTGATTGGAGCATTAGTTAATACCTAGATGGGATGGCTCTGGAAATAAGGTCTTAACTTTCGGACTGTCATAACAACTATAAGAATATATTTTTTCCAGGGTGGGCTACCAATAAAACGTGGCTCGCATAATAGACTAGTTTCATACCTCCATTCCTTCCTGCACATTGCACCGTGCAAACGGATTTATCAAACTTGCCATATAGACATATAGGGTTTTAGTTTCTCGAGGAGCTACTAAAAGATTCAATTAACCTAGATATTTTTTCAATTTTTGTTCCATTCAAAATTTCCTTTGTTTCATATGATGGGTAGAAGGGAGCTCATTTTTGTCTAACCTTGGCTAGAAAACGACTTACTGCCGCCATTCTTCTTGTTATTCATTGCACGTCTTTCATTGTTCGAGGGGCTCCATACATGCAAGTACCTCTATCTTTTCTAGGTTTTCCTCGATCCCTCACTAAGACACTAAAATCCTAGGAATTTACCTGACGGAACTCCAAAAGTTCATTTTTTCAGATTTAGAGTTATCCCCCACGTGTTGTAAGGTCACAAGTGTTTCCTTAACGTCTTCTACCAAATTGAACATCTTTCTTTGATTTAATGATGATATCATCAACATGTACTTCTATGTTTTGCCTAATCTGATGGGTGAAAATCTTGTTAACCATTTCTTGGAAATATGCACATGTATTGTTTAACACAAAAAGCATACATGTGTAACAGAAGATCACATCATCCATCACAAAAATATTTTGCCTATGTTCTCTTCTGCCATTTAGTCAGGAATTCATTCGCTACCATATGAAATACTCGAGCCTCGGGTTTTCATTCTCCCATGGGTCCTGTATCTGCCCATGCCCTGTCCCACCTATCGCACAAGCAGTGATGAAATCTTTCAGGTGCCCCATTCGTATTTCCTCTTTAATTTCTTTCTTTAGATCATTGCAAGCCTTAGTGTCATGGTCGTGATGTTTCTAAAATAAACGGTAACATTTCTAGCTTCTCCTATCATGAGGGGTGAACATCTTTGGCGGCGACCATAAGATACGTAAAGATTCAACATGCTATAAGATCTTTGTCTAAGATTCTTTTAAGTGGAGTGAAATCCTGCAATCACAGGTATTTATCTCGACGTTATCCACTATGTGGGCTGGAAAAACGAATATGTACTCTGTTGCTTCCGATCTCCCAAACATTGAATTTTATCCATTTCTGATGGTTTTCTTTCCTCTCCCGATCTTGGTCTTCTAGCTCCCAATCGAGTTCTTTTGTCTTGAGGATAATCTTATTACCTCTGATAAAAATTGGACTCGATCATAAAGTTCTACGACAATTTGAGGATTGTTTATGGTAAGCTTGTAGACTAGCAGTGGGGTTCGGAGCCCGTTGATGTATGCTTTAATATACATCACATTATGAACATCTCTGACATCCAGTACATTCTGGCTAAACTGAGCAGTATAATCGGTGATGATTTTCTGGTCTTTTGGCGAATATGTAGTAGGTCGTCTATTGTTCTTTGTCGTATGATTTTGGTATAAAAATGCACTAAAAACATTCAATCAGCTGGTGAAAGGTGGATATGCTTCGTGGCTTAAACAAGAAGAATCATCGCAAAGCTTGTGCTTTCAAAGAACATAGGATCATCCGATATAATGCTATGTCAGAAACATCCCTCTGCAGCATGAGGGACATTAATTTTTTAAAATGTTCCCTTGGATCTCGCGTGCAATCATATGTATCAAACATGAGGTTGTAAAATCATGCATCTAAAGTTACACATTAGAATTCTTCACGCTTTTTTATTTTTTTTGCATTTGTATTAGTAATATTATAAAAATAAATTATAATATTTATACCAAATTTTCTTCAATTATACATTATAATTATGCCTACAATTAAGGTTGATTAATTCAATTTTATTTTAAATATATTCCTTATATAAATTTGTCCATATTATAAATAATATATATAATTAATGATTATTTTTTATTTTAAAAATATTAGTGATTACTAGAGATCTTTTTATTCCAATAATAGAGAGGAGAAAATATAGCGAAAAGAACCTAAGCCTCACGTAGTATGGACGGATATGAGCAATCTGTTCTGGCCTGTTTAAGGGACAACCTCGTGCCTGGCCGAATGGACTGTTCCATTTGATAATACTATCCAAAATAATATACTTCTTCGGTTTCAAAATATATATTCCTAACTTTTTAATTTATTTTAAAATATTTATTTTCTTTTTAACTAAAAAATTATTTTTTTACTTTACTCTTATTTATAACTAATCATTAAAATACTTTTATTTTTTAAAAACTATAAATTTTCTAACCAACAATTCAAAACAGCAATTTCTAATTTTAAATTTTGATTTTACAAGTTATAGTACGAGAAAATGATATAATTTGAATACCACTTTTACAATTTGGTGGTGAAAATGGTGCTCCACTAGTGGCCCAAGTGGAGACCAAAATTTTTTATTGAAAATAATTCTAAAAATTGCATATTATTTAAGAATTTAATAAGTTTTTACCTCAAAATTTAGAAAATTCTTTATAAAATCCTTGTTCATTATGTTACTACAAACTAAGTTGATATGTTTTTTAATTGAATTTGTTAGTTTATTTCGAAATTTGAGTAGAGAAAAGAGGTAGAGGAGAGAGAGAGAGAATTTTGAAAAAATAAATATTTTTCTTATTGTATATAGTCTAAAAGAGTATATATAGAAACAATGTCAAAATATTTGTCAATTTTTTATTTTCTTATCATTTTTTATTTTTTAAAAATGCTTATCAATTTTGCTTTCTAATGATATAATTCATTTATTTCAAGATATAGAATATTTTATGTTTTTTCACTTATCATAATGTTTGTTTATTTATTAATTTTAAAATTATTAAAAATTATTCTCACCAATAAATATAATTTACTTATTCTTTCTTATATTATTAAAAATAAATTAATTTAATTAAGCGTATAATAGAAAAATAATTCTTACATTTTCTTAGTATATTCTATTTTGAAATAGATAAAGTGTTTATTAGTACTTTTCTTCCCTTTCTACTCATTATTATCTCATTTTAAATTCAATTCCATCCATTTCAAAAAATATATATATTGATCTCCAAATCAAAAGGGAGGATGTCTAGTGTGTCAATTTATAGCCTTTTCCAAGGCATTCAAATTCATTCTTTAATAAAATTATTTCAATCTTTTTTATTGGTTTTACTATAAGTTCTCCAAAATTTTAATCCGTGCACCTTGTCTAATTGCGCCAATTATTTTGGAACGAAGATTATTATCGTTTAAATAAAAATATTTTAAAAATAAAGACTCTATAATAATACTGACATATTTTCTCTCTCTAAAAAAAATCGATATATATAGTCTCAATTTTTGTCCTCTCCTTCCTCTTCGAAGGAAGCAAACAAAGAATGAAACAAAAGAGCAAGAAATGTAAGACTATTAAGACAAATTAGGTTAATTATAATTGGATGACTAAGACGAGCACTTTAATACATTACCATTATTATTCACTTGCGATGCCATCTGCCTTTGGAGCGGAGCGCTGCTGCTCAGCTCTATCATATTTGTTAATATCTCTAATAATTGATGAAAAGGAAATTCCAGGTTTACACTGTAATTTTCCTCGAAGATTACGCACTAAACAGTTTATTTATTTGTGTAAGATTTGATAATGGAAATAGTATATTGTAATGTTGAACTGTTATCTATTTGAAAAAAAATTATAAATAAAGAGTAACTAATTGTTAAAGCAATGGTAATTTTTAGTAGAAAATAGTACGTTTTTTAAAATTTATCATTGTTAATGAAAATTACACATCAAATACGAGGAGAAAAATCTTGCACTAAGCAAAAATCAAATTCTCAACTCTTAATTAGAAGGCTCAACTCTTATCAGGTGAGTAAGGCTTGCAATGGTAATTTTTTAGTAAAAAATAATAAGTTTTTCAAAATTTATCATTGTTAATGAAAATTATACATCAAATACGAGGAGAAAAATCTTGCACTAAGCAAAAATCAAACTCTCAATCCCTAATTAAAAGGCTCAACTCTTATCACGCGAGTAAGGCTTCACAAACATGTCAATAACTCTTTAAAAGTAAGTATTTTTTTCTTCTTATAGATTTTAAAAGATTAGACATTACTTGTTTGCTCAGTAATTCCTTTTATGATGAGCTAAACCCTCACAGCCTCTATCCTAAATCCACATTCTATTGAATGATACCTTAGCATTTGGGAGAAAAAAAAAAACTCTTTTCCTCTTGTCCACTGTATTCCAAATTGACTTTACCTGGAACACCCAATTGTTAAAATTTACTTTGATCTATCACAGGGATTTGCTAAAGATCAGTTCACTTACTTCGTGTGAATTTTACAAACTCGATGCAGAATCTTTGTTAAAATTTTACAATTTCTTTCACGCATAATTACTTTTCATAAATTAAGATAAAAAATTTTAAACACATATAAAATAAGTTGCGCACATGAGCAAAGAACACAAAGCAAAACTTAAAAGTTGTACTTACAATATATCACCCAACTTGCAATGCCTTTTCCTTTACTCAATTTACTAACTCATCTTTATTAGAAAATATATTGTGTGTGTCTAAATATATAGTCAAATCGTTAGTTTTATCTAAATTTAAAAATTATTCAAAAGACTATATCTTTATTATAAAATATATTACGTGTGTCAAAATATATAGTCAAATCATTAATTTTATTCAGATTTAAGAATTAATTATTCAAAAGAATCGTATGATAATAATGACCCTTGACATCCCTATAGAAATGAAGATGAAATTTGATTTTGTAGCCCTTTTTCTTGTTCTTGTACTTCATATCACTAATTTTTTAATAAATATTTGTAATATTTACAAGAATATAAAATTATATAAAACTAATATGTTAGTGATGTATACATTAGACAATCAAAATAATTTTAACTACTATGTCAATTGGATTATAATGAAATATATTAATTACACAAATTATTTTATTAATAATATCTAATAAAATATAATTTAAAACTAAAATTATAAGAAAAAAGTTGTACGGCAATGAAGGAATTCAAAATAAAAATTAAAAAATAAGAAAAAATGTTTGGTGATGATTTTTAAAATTTTTTATCTCAGAATTAGGAGAATTAGGTATAGATTCACTATTTATTACGTTGAATTGGATAATTTGATGCTTTATTCTTTAAATTGAGAGAGAGAGAGGCGGGGGTACAGGGTTGACGTAGTGAAGAAATTTAAAAAGAAATAATAACTTTTTTAATTATATATAATAAAAAATTATATATAATAAACATTTGAGAAAAAGAAGAATAGGTCCCACGAGAATCTTCTGATTTCAGGTTCGGGGTGTTGCGTGGGTCCACTTCGCTAGAATCCATGTCACGAGCCACAATTGTGGTCAGTGGCCAGCGACAAGTACAGATATTGGGAAGGAGACACTGAATTTGCCACCTCAGCCATCACAGTTGCGGGGCTTTGGCTGTTTTGCTTCAAGTTTGTTCCTCTTTTTTTAAATTTTCTTGAAGCTTGTTAAGTTTCAACTTGGTCCAAATTTGAGGCTACAATTTGAAGTCTAAAATTATAGGTAGTGTTCAAAAATTGACTATTAAATTGTTAGGTAAAAATTAGGCAATTCAAAGTCAAAAATAACAACTTAAATTCAAGAATTGTGGATGGCATATGCCTATAAATACCAATGCATAATGAGAGAATGTCATTGGTAATATTGGTGAGAGAATTGAAGGCACCAAAGAAGGAGAGAAAAGAGAGAAGAGAGAAAAGAGTGAGGTTTTATCATTCTTTTTCGTGAGTTTGTGTTTTATCTCTTTTCTTTTCGATATCCACCTATTTTTGGTGAAGATAGTTGTGTTACCTTCTAGTATATCTGAGGAAGATTTATACTCCCATTTTTTATAGTGGAAGTATTGGTCAATATTTGGCCAGTGGTTTTTACCCGTTTTGGGGTTTTCACGTAAATCTTGGTGTCGGAATATTTTCAAGTTTTTGTCGATTTATTTACTGCTAGGTGGTTATTGATAAATTCTTACTTTATCAATACCGGGAGTTTTAGGGAGAGTCATTTTAATCCCGGTAGTGTGGGTTATTTATTTTGAGATTTATTTTTCATTGTTTTGTTTTATTTATCCCAACCTCCCAACAAAGTGGTATCAAAGCCTTGGTCAATTTTTTTTAATGGAGGAGTCAACTTCTTCTTACGGTAGTATGATTAAATTGACTTCAAGTAACTATCTCTGTTTGAGGCCTCAGAATGGAAGACTTGTTATATTGTAAAGATATGTATGAACTCATTCTTGGTGATGTTGCAAAAACCGGAGAGTACAATCGATGTTGCATGGGCAAAAATGCATAGAAAAACTATTGGTCATATTAGGAGTTGGATTGACCAAAGTGTGTTTAATCATGTTTCGAGCGAAACAAGAGCAGATGTGATGTGAAAAAAATTAGAGACTATGTTTGAAAGAAAATATGATCTTAACAAAGTTTCTTTGTTGAAACAGATCACGCGGTTGCGGTACAAAGAAGGGAGCAAATATGTCCGAAGCACTCGAATAATTTTCGAGGATTAATAAACCGCACTGATCTATGTAAATCGAAGCTAGATGAGGAGGTACAAGCACTCTTACTATTTACTTCACTCCCCGATAGTTGGGAAACACTTGTTGTTTCGTCTTAAATTCTCGCTCCAAGTGGTGGTGTTACATTGGAGATGGTCAAAGAAGCTTTGTCATAATGAAGAAACCCGGGGAGGAAGGATCGAGGATTAAATTCGAGTCTCAAGCACTTGTTCATTTGAAAGGAATCACCTGGGAGGGAGAAGTAAGTTCGGAGATCCCCACAACGGATATGACAGATCAAGAGGTAAGTCCAAGTCTAAAAGAGATATTGAATGCTTTATTGTCACGAGAAGGGGCATTACAAGAATGAATGCCGAAAATGGAAGAAAGATCGAGCCAACACAAAAGGAGAAGCCAAGGAATAAATTTCGGAGACAATTTGCCACAACAACCGATGATGAAATCGAACTTGTTTGTGATGATTCAAGTATTAACCTAGTCTGTCATAATGATGATCGAGTTATTGACTCGTGAAAGCTTCTTATCATATTTACTTCTCACGAGGGAATTCTTCTCATCTTACACACGAGGAGATTTTTGGTCATGTAAAAAATGGGAAATGATGGCTCTTGCAAAATAATCGGTATTGGAGACATTCACCTTAATTCCAGTCATCGGGTTGTCAACTAATTTTAAAGAACGTGAGACATGTACCAGGATGTTCGTCTCAACCTCATCTCCACCAGCAAGCTTGATGATGAAGGTTATGCAAACAAATTCAACAACGGAAAATGGAAGTTGACAAAAGGAAATCTTATCATCGCCAAAAGGTACAAAAAGCAAGTTCACTTTACGTGATGAAAGCAAAGCTGAGCAATGGAGAAGTAAATACAGTTTAGAATCTTCCTCAAATCTTTGGCATAAAAGACTTGGCCACATGAGTGAAAAAAGGACTCCAAAGACTTGTCAAACAATAACTCCCTACCGGATGTGAAAAGGTGTAAGTCTCAAATCCTCGCACTCATTGTTTAGTTGGAAAACAACATAGAGTTGCATTTTGAAATTTCCTCCATCTAGAAAATTATTTCCTTTGGAGTCGGTTCATACTGATGTATGTCATATGGGTGAAAGAACACTTGGTGGTGCATTATATTTTGTGACCTTTATTGATGATTATTCTAGAAAGGTATGGTGTTTTTCTTTGAAGTCAAAGGATCGAGGGTTATAGATGTTTTCAAAGACTTCCATGTCGAGGTGGAAAGAGAAACAGGAAGAAAAATTGAAGTGTGTCGGGAGCTGACAATGGTGGTGAATACAGAGGCCCTTTTGAAGCATATTGCAGGGAGTCATGGCATCGGACTTGAGAAAAAGTGTACCAAAGACTCCACAACACAATGGTGTAGCTGAAAGGATGAAGCAGGGACAATTACAGAACGCATCGGATGCATGCTCTCTCATGCCAAATCGCCAAAACCTTTGCAGGGTGAAGGCAATGAGAACGTCGATTCACTTGATCAACCTTTCTCCTTCGGTTCCTTTGGGTGGTGATATTCCTCAAAAGAGTTTGGACAGGGTAATGAAATCTCTTACAAGCATTTGAGAGTTTTTGGGCTGCAGAACATTTGTTCATATTCCCAAAGACGAAAGGTCTAAACTTGATAGTAAAGGCCAAACAATGTATTTTCTTGGGATATGGGACATGAAGAGTTCGGATACGGATTATGGGATCCTCGTTGATAAGAAATTGATTAGAAGTAGAGATGTTGTCTTCTTTGAAGATCAAACCATTGAAGACATCAAGAAAGATGATAAACCAAGATCGGATACGAAATTCCAGATCAACCTAGACCCAGCACCTCAACATATCAATCATGACGAGCACGAGGGAGTTGAGGCAGAGCAGGACAACAATGATGATGTTCCACTAGTTGAGCCAGCAATACCACCAGTTCCACAACCACAACCAGAGCCCAGGAGATCCACCAGAGAGAGGAGGTCTTCCACCAGATACAATACACAAGAGTACGTGCTTTCGCTCATCGATGGGGAGAACCAGAAACTTATGAAGAAGTCATGTAAACCATGAAAGTAAAAATGAATGGTTGAAAGCTATGCAAGAAGAGATGAAATCTTTGCATGACAATCATACATATGATTTGGTGAAACTTTCGAAAGGGAAAAGAGTCTTGAAGAACAAATGGGTGTACAAACTGAAGGTGGAAGAAAATATCTCCAAACCAAGATACAAGGCCGAGGTTGGTCGTGAAAGGTTTCTATTAAAAGAAAGGTATTGATTTTGAGGAAATATTTTCTCCTCGTAGTTAAAATGTCTTCTATCGTAGTTGTTCTTGGATTAGCAGCTAAGCTTGAACTTGGAGATTCAACAACTTGACGTAAAGACGACCTTTCTTCATGGAGATCTTGAAGAAGAAATCTACATGGAGCAGCTAGGAGGGTTCAAAGTCAAAGGAAAGGAACACCTTGTTTGTCAACTCAAGAAAAAGCTTATGACGGGTTGAAGCAAGCACCAAGACGAGTGGTACAAGAAATTTGATTCTTTCATGTCAGAACATGGCTATTGCAGGACCACACCAGATCATTGTGTGTTCATGAAGAGATTTTCTGATGGTGATTTTATTATTCTCCTGCTTTATGTTGATGACATGTTAATTGTTGGCGAGATCTGCCAAAATTGCCGAGTTAAAGAAGGAGTTAAGCAAGTCTTTTGCAATGAAAGACTTAGGGCAGACTAAGCAAATTTTTGGAATGAGGATCACTCGAGATAGACAAAATGGTAAACTTTGGTTGTCTCAAGAGAAGTACATTGAGAAAGTCCTTGACCGTTTCAACATGAGCAAGGCCAAGACGGTTTCTACTCCACTAGCAGGTCACTTCAAGCTCAGTACGAAGCAATGTCCTAAAAGTGAGCAAGATAAGGAAGATATGAAGAAGGTTCCTTATTCTTCAGCGGTTGGTAGCTTAATGTATGCTATGGTGTGCACCAGGCCAGATATAGCTCATGCAGTTGGTGTAGTTAGTCGATTTCTCTCTAATCCTGGTAGAGAGCATTGGAATGCGGTCAAATGGATACTCAGGTATCTTAAAGGTACAACAAAATATTGTCTGTGTTTTGGAAATGCAAAACCTGTATTAGAATGTTATACAGATGCAGACATGGCTGGAGACATTGATAATAGAAGATCCACGTCAGGATACCTAATGAAGTTTGGAGGTGCAGCGGTTTCTTGGCAAAGTAGACTACAAAAAATGTGTTGCTCTTTCTACTACTGAAAGCGAGTATATAGCCACTCATTTGAAGCAAGTAAGGAAATCCTGTGGTTGAAGAAATTCTTACAAGAATTGGGAGTTAAGCAACAAAGGTATGAACTTTATTGTGATAGTCAAAGTGCAATCCATCTTTGCAAAAATTCAACCTTTCATTCTCGTTCAAAGCACATCGATGTTCGGTATCATTGGATTCGGGATGTTTTGGAGTCAAAAGAATTAGTACTCGAAAAGATACACACTGACGAGAATGGTGCAGATATGATGACCAAGTCATTGCCAAAAGAAAAGTTTGACTTTTGCAGAAGCGAAGCTGGTATGGTGAAACTCTCTCAATAAGTTGAAAGGGGGAGATTTGTTAGGTTTCAACTTGGTCCAAATTTGAGGCTACAATTTGAAGTCTAAAATTGTAGGTAATGTTCAAAAATTGACTATTGAATTGTTAGGCAAAAATTAGGCAATTCAAAGTCAAAAATAACAACTTAAATTCAAGAATTGTGGATGGCATATGCCTATAAATACCAATGCATAATGAGAGAATGTCATTGGTAATATTGGTGAGAGAATTGAAGGCACCAAAGAAGGAGAGAAAAGAGAGAAGAGAGAAAAGAGTGAGGTTTTATCATTCTTTTGTGAGTTTGTGTTTTATCTCTTTTCTTTGATATCCACCTATTTTGGTGAAGATAGTTGTGTTACCTTCTAGTATATCTAGAGGAAGATTTGTTACCCCATTTTTATAGTGGAAGTATTGGTCAATATTTGGCCTGTAGTTTTTACCCGTTTTGAGGTTTTCCACGTAAATCTTGGTGTCAGAATATTTTCAAGTTTTTGTCAGATTTATTTCTGCTAGGTGGTTATTGATAAATTCTCACTTTATCAATATCAGAGTTTTGGGAGAGTCATTTTAATCCTGGTAGTATGAGTTATTTATTTTGGGATTTATTTTTTATTGTTTTGTTTTATTTATCCCAACCTCCCAACAAAGCTTAGCAATGGTAGCCATGGGGGCTCTTCATTGCTCTTTCAATCTGTCTTTGTTCGTCTTGGTTTTTCTGCCATCAATGATTGCTTCCATAAGCACAAACTCTGGTAATTTTATCCCATTTTCCGTTTCTTCTATCTTTGCAATTCAAAGGTTCTCGTTATGTTGATTATATACGTTCCCTTTTAAGGAAAATTTGTGTCTTTCTTGCTCTTTTACTTTCTAAGTTCTTTTGCTGTCCAGTATTTTCCTGGGTTGGCTGAGTAGTTATGGATAGCGATGTCATATGTCAATATGATGATGCCTTTCGGTAACTATCATTTTCATGCTTGTTTTGTTTCTCTTGGTTATGTATTTCTTTTTGTATGGCTGAGGAAAGGATGATAATCTTTCGTTCTCATTTTATTTTCTAATGATCTAATCATTAGAAAATAAAATGAGAACGAAAGATTATATTCCAAAATCTTCAGAAATATTGGTGGAATTATCTTAATGATTAGTTTGTTTCTTGATGTTGAAATGTTGATAATTCTTTGTCAATCTCATTATTTTAATATTACTGCACTGATTCTATGACTTCTAGTCTACGTCTGTCATTTATGTGTTCTTTTACGATTGTAATATGTTGCTATTCCTTCTTCTCTGTTGCATTCATCTGCTCTTCTCTTGGTGGGCTAGGGGTTCTAAAACTGGGGAATGAAGAGGCAGAAGAAAAATAAAAGGAAGAGTATTCTCTGGATGAGAAAGATTCATATTCAAGACTGATTTTTCTTAATTTCGTCAATTCTTCCAGTTTTATGCTCACCTTTAATGTCTTGTTCTTATTCTTAGTATACCCGTGATGTTCCTCGTTTGTTACTTCTGATGTTTCTCTAATCGAATCCCCAACCTTACGTATTCAACCATGTTATCTGGATTCTTATTTATCTTATTTATAATTTATTCAGTTGTTGAAGTGCATTAATGATAAATGACAGTATTCCAGCTTTATTGAACTTTGAACTTCAGTTACTTCATCGTGTGTCTTTCAACCTTCATCTTAATTCTAAGAAAGAACCATATTTCTCGCTAAATTATACACTGCCCCAATTGATATTGTGGTGACTAAATGCAAAGAGAAATAATATTTGCCTTTTCATCTGATATACAAGAGCCTCTCATCTTTTGTCAAAGATTTCCATGATTCTATTTGCAATTTATCTTCTGCATTTTCAGATATGTGATGGTAATGGCTTTTTTCTGGAACCTAGGCATTGAAGATGCAGAAGGCACAACATATAGTTTGGTTCAAAACATTCTAAAGGACGAGGCTGTGGCGAGACTCCATGAGCTGGGGAAGGTAGAAACTGGACCTTTTCTCTAATGCATAAATAGCTTTAAAAAAATTTTCTATTCACATCATATGGTTAATAGCCAATTGAATTTCACGAACCAGGGACTCTGACGTTTCTTCGTATTCCTTTTAGAATGTTTTATATTTGCGGCCTTGTATAACTGTGATGGGTTGCAAGGGTGATAACTGAGACTTTTTCTTTTTTTTCTTTTTAATAAGTATATTAGAATTTTTCCCATTCTGAGATTGCTTCTGGATGCAATGTTGACACCATAACACATGAAAATGCTATTGGAAAAATATATTATGATTTTGAACTGCTCAGAGATAGGATAAAGATGAATTTAGCAACTGAAGATGTTAATTGAGGATAAAGTAAGAAGTGAAAGGGAAGAAGAAGAATATAGAGACCAGGAAATTCAAAATATGCCATTGGTTGGTTGCCTTATGTGCCAACCATTTCATCTTTGCCAAATTTGATCAACCCAGGCTTCTGTTCATCCTTTTAGTTTTGGCTTTAATAGCTTCGACTTCAAGATAGATAGGTTACAAAATGACTCTATTCACATCATGTGGAACAGCCTCTGTCCTAGTGAAAAAAGATGCCCAGAAACTCTCTGGCTTCTGCTGTAACAGTCTGTATTGGCCATTCATATACATTTGTATACAAACTGATGAAATGTTTGATGATAGCAGTTCATTTAATGTTGGATTTTTTCTTAAGAAAATAAAATTCTGTAACCTCTGGTTTTAATCCTTTCACTGAGTTTCATTCTTAAAAAAAAAAAAAATGACTCTATTGGCCATTCAAAATAGAGACCAGGAAATTCAAAATATGCCATTGGTTGGTTGCCTTATGTGCCAACCATTTCATCTTTGCCAAATTTGATCAACCCAGGCTTCTGTTCATCCTTTTAGTTTTGGCTTTAATAGCTTCGACTTCAAGATAGATAGGTTACAAAATGACTCTATTCACATCATGTGGAACAGCCTCTGTCCTAGTGAAAAAAGATGCCCAGAAACTCTCTGGCTTCTGCTGTAACAGTCTGTATTGGCCATTCATATACATTTGTATACAAACTGATGAAATGTTTGATGATAGCAGTTCATTTAATGTTGGATTTTTTCTTAAGAAAATAAAATTCTGTAACCTCTGGTTTTAATCCTTTCACTGAGTTTCATTCTTAAAAAAAAAAAAAAAAGGAATTACCTCTCACTTTGTGGAGCCCAAAGTTGGGAATAGCTCTCACTATATGATGATTTCTACTTCCTTATCTGAGAAAAAGAAAGAAGAAAGAAGAAAGAAGAAAGAAGGGGGCCTTTGGGAGGGGGGGGGGGGCCGGGGGGTCATTGAGTTACATCAATGATTGATGAGTATGTGTAGAGATCAACTTCACTTTGTTCTGCGCATATTTGGTGCTTGACTTTTACTAGTCCTGTACTGAAGGACTAAAGGATGTCTTAGAATGTCTTGATATGGAGCTCTTATGATCAGATGAGATACGAAATGCTTGTGAAAAAGGTTCTTGGTACTCAGACCTGTGTCATACACGGCCATATACAACTACCACCAATTTTATGTAAGAATACCATGAAATTGGCAGCAGCACAAGAAAATTTTGAATACAGGACCTTTAGGTGCATACTTGAATAGAATTTTCAAACTAAATTGCCATGGTGCTTTTAATTATTCCCACTAACTTGAGACATTAATTGAACTTGACATTGTTATTTTGCAAAGTAGAAAATGATAGATATCTGATACTTTTCATACGTTACAAATTTGACTTTGTTGGCCACTTCTTCAGTCGGGTTTCTTGTCCGCCCCACCCTTCGAGATAAAGTTTGAGCTTCTCCAAGACAGGGTGAAACCTTAATTCACAGCTCCTTCCACCATTTCTTGCATATATGCAAAAAATATTTCCTCATGAACCACAACAGCAGAAACACTATGCATTACTTCTCTTTCAAACCAAAAGTTGATCATAACATCGCATTGCAATATTTGCTGTCAGAAAATATTAATTTCTTATAGTTAGCGTCTTTCATGCAAAATAGTAATGGGGAAACTTCTGCTCTTTCTGGTCAAATCAAGACACATATATTTCTTAGTTTCTGCTAAGGGCTTATGTTAAAATGCTTTGATACAAACTATAAAAAACCTAATTCCTTGCACCTCCTTTCGAAAATAAAAAGTAGGGATAAAATTAGGAACTAAATGTGTTATTCTTCATTAACCTTTTCTGGCAGAATTTAGAAACTGCAGAAAAAGGAAAAAAAAAGAATTATGGATTTTGTTCATCTAAATCCTGCCTTCATGAACCATCAGGCCCTAAATAAGAGAGTAGTTTCAGTACTTTAATGGGACATTTTCTTTTGTTAGTTTTTCCTTGTGTTTGATCAAAATGATTAGTTACATAATTACATAACAAAAGCTATCTTGCTTTAAGCTACGACCTCTTTCTCTTCTCTAATGGCTCTCCTTGGTTACTCACCTGACAATGAATCTTTCACATCTCATCTTTCCAGTTTCCTGCATGAATATTCTCCTGCTATGCTTCAGCATTTTGTCATCTAGCTGCATGAAATATGAATTTGTGGATACCTTCTTCGTCAATGGATGGAGGAGACTTAATTTTCATCAGAGAATCAACATCACTGTTTTATAATGTAATGAGAAAATTGGTCAATTCACCAAGAAGATATTGATGAAGTAGCTTTTCCAGAACAATTGATGCAAACTATTGTTTACTGTTTTGCAAAACATTGATGAAGAAGGTTTCATCAAGAGAGCTTTCCTGCATTTTCATCAGAAAACGGGTCCATTTTTGTCTTTTCATTTTTCTTTGGCCTCACTTTGTCTGGGTTTCTTTCAGTTAACTTAAATTTTTACTAATTCCAACAATCTTTGAGAGTCAATCCACGAGACGAGCTTGAGTTAACTCTATCCAATAATCTTCCAATTAAACAGAAGGAGCAGCTGATCATTAGATGTTTAGGATGTGGAAAATAGTTCAGTCTGATATTATTTTGCATGATCTTCTTCTAAGTTGTACTTCATGTAGCAATACCTACTTCGTAGTTATGCTCTATGGATGCTCTTTCTGCTTCTTAGTTATGCTTCAAACATATTATATCTCTCATCTAAATTTCTGGGTCTAAAAGTTAGGTCTTGCAAGTTATACCCTTGTTCCTAAACCATGCAGGTAAGTGATGCAGATGAATATCTTCAGAGGACTTTCCAGAGTGCAGCTTCCATTCGAGCAGGAGACCTTCTCCGCCTATGGATGGAAGATGCTGGCTTAAAAACGTGAGATGTCAACTTTGTATCATTCCCCTATTTATTGCAGTAATTCATTTAAGGCTTGTTCTTACACCAGGTGGGTAGACCAGATGGGCAATGTTCATGGTAGAGTTGAAGGAATAAATCCAAGTGAAAAGGCTCTACTGATTGGCTCACATTTGGTGAAGCAACAATTTCTGTCAATACATTCTTCACTTTATAATTTTTCTTTGATTAGTTGGTTGGAGTTTTTTATGGGAATAACTGTTAGTTGACTTTGTTCTTTGGACAGGATACCGTTATTGATGGTGGGAATTTTGATGGATCACTGGGTATAATTTGTGCATTATCTGCATTGAAAGTGTTGAATAGGACCAACAGGCTGAAACAACTCAGCAGGCCAGTTGAGGTCAGTTACCACCAGTCATCTCGATAATAGCTTTACTAAAAAAGATTGAGATATTATAATTGAGTGCGTCTTTTTTATCTACTACTCAAATGAGAAAATTCATTGGATATCAACTGCTATGTTATTAGATTTGACATCAAGTGTTGAATGTTGTTTGAGAAGCGTGATATTAACAGTTACAGCTCTTTAAGACGTAACACTTTCAAGAGGTACTAAAGAGGATTAAACCCTCCAGTAATCCAGTTGCTTGAAATGCCTTGAAGGCATCCAGACTTTAAAATCCAACCACTCTAAGGACCAGTTATTAATTTTCTGTGGACTTGAATGCAAGAGATCCGTGCAGGTCTTTTTTTGTGACTTGGTTATATACTTGATTCTGGGATGTGTTACACATACCACGCCTAGAATTGTTGCAGGAGGGTGCCAATGACATAGCTCACAGCATTATAGATGTGTTATCTCAGGTTTAGGTAAATATGTGGTGAAGTTACAAGAACCAAACGTCTCTGAAATGCAAGTATGGATACAAGGGTTTGCATTACGAGAGTGTATTGCAGTTGAATTAGATCAATGAGGGATCTCTTGTAATTATGTGGCTTTGATAAGATAATTAAATAAATAGCCAATTCTAAGATGAGAATAGTTTAATTTGATAACATGGGTTCCTAATCTTCCTCCATTTGATGATGGCCTCAATTTAGGCGTACTGTAACTGAAGGCATTAACCATGGCGTAGAAAAAATTGCAGATATTCTCCATCTTCTATTCCTTTTTCTCTTGTATACTTTAGCTTCTATTTCCTCCTTTTCTCCTCTTCTCTCTCTCTCTCTCTCTCTCTCTCTCCCCCCTCCCCCCCCTCTCTCAACTTTAGTTTCCATTTCTTATTCTTTTTAGAGTACTTCAAGATGCCGATCATACTTTTTCAGAAACTAATGTCTATCCCTACCAAATTTAATGTAGACATACATTCCAGAATGGGATGTGTTTTGCTGATGGATCTTTTGCAGCCAGTTACGGGATTTACTGCATAGATCATAATAGTAAATAATGTAAAGATATGAAAGGCAACAGGTGCATGATCAACCAAGCACAAGATAAAAGCCCCAAAACATGCAACATAAGCACCGATAACTCTGTAAATTGAAAGTATTAAAGTCAAACATGTCAGGTTTCATGGAATATCACCCAAACCACGAGAATTAAGATATGACACATTTGATACTCTTGTTTTGGCTTTTTTTCAGCATCTATGCTATGAGAGAAACGGCTGGCAAAAGCTACATGATAGCAGAGCTCTTTGCACTTGAAGCAACAGAAATATAACCTCGATCAATTGTCTACTTGCTACAGTGTCATGGGAATTTGCTTACCTTATTTGTTTGTTTAGGAAAATTACTTATCCTCATGCATCATCTGAGGTTGCTGCCATTCTTTGACATTTGATCCTGCTGCAGCGGGAGATTAGGTCTGGCTACATTAAGTGTTGAACTCTTAAAGACCTTGAAGTTAAGAGAAGAAAGAAAATTCAGATACAAAAATAAAATGGAGTAGTTTTCAAGATAATATCACATGAATTATCCAATGTTCATTATAATTAGTAGAGTAACATCCTGCCCTTGAACTGATAAACTTGGTAAAAGATACATATAGCATAGATATGCATGGTGTCTGCAAGTAAAACCTGAAGAAGCACTAGCTTGTTATTCTTACAACCATTTTATCTCTAGTTTGGCTGAAGTCTTTGAAAGTTCTCTTAGAAAAGCTTAAGGTTCTTGCATAGTTGGTTTAGCCAGTTCAGCCTACTGCTTTAATGTTGCCATGCTGACAATGTACAGGTTATTGCATTCAGTGATGAGGAAGGAGTTAGGTTTCAATCTACCTTTCTAGGAAGTGCAGCTATTGCTGGTATATTACCAACCTCCATACTACACATAAATGATAAAAGGTCTGTATGAGTTATTCAGGTATTATTCATCTTCTAAATCTTCACTCACTAAATTGCCGTGGAAATCTTTTTCAGTGGTGTGACGGTACAAGCAGCTCTAAGGGAAAACTCTATAGAAACTACTGAGGAAAACCTTTTACAGATCAAATATGATCCAGAATCTGTTTGGGGCTTTGTTGAGGTACATGTTGTTAGTTAACCCATGAGCAAATTGAGTAGCAAGTGTAATTCATTTTGCTATCTGGTATGCCATCACTCTTTTGCTTCTATTTGATGGTATCTCAGGTTCACATTGAACAGGGACCTGTACTGGAGACCATGGGCCTTCCCCTTGGATTGGTGAAAGGAATTGCTGGGCAGACACGGCTAAAGGTATTGAGCTTTACTTATTGTTGTACTAGTTTTTATTTTTGAGTGTCATTCCAGTTTAGTTTGTTGTTCTTGGAGTAGAAATCTTTTGACCTTTTTCCATATGAGTCTTAAAGTTAACTATACCTAAATGCTCCCTAGGGATGACAAACATTGGAACTTATGGTGTCAGAGACTCATAAGATCCCTTTCTGTAACAATGGCTCTTAATCTTCTATAGCTTTTCAATCTCGATTTAGTTTCAATATTCATTTTAATTAGTGGTAAACATTGTGTAGGGTAATAACAGGGTCTTTGCATCCTTACATTTCAATCCAAGATCATTGCATTATGAAATTTCTGGCTCCTGGCTTAACTGCTGTCAGCTTGGTGTGTCTTCCTTTCTGTAAGGGTTTCTTCAACATTTACTAAGCTTACCTAAAGTACTACATTCTGCAATGGAAAGTAAATAAACTATTAATTACATATTTCTTTGCAGTGGCTAATGAATTCCTGAATGCAAAAGTCTTTAGCACATATTACTTGTTTGCTTTTCATCAGATTCTTTCAGCTGAATCTCAAGACCATCTGTTCCATATGTTACTTTTACTTTATGCTTGGACATGCAATCTCTTCATAATTGATACATTCTTTTCTAACTATAATTCGCTGTGCTTCCAAATCTCCTTGTGCTGAATTAACTAAGATTCCTTTGCCATTTGAAGCTTGTTGGCAACTGGTGCTCAAATGTTAAAATATTTCTTATGTTAATTAGTTCTTCTTGGACTTGCAACCATAGAATTGTCACTTTCTTTAACCTTAAATTTTGCGTCAACCTTGGGAAATCTTATGTTGTCAATTTTGGTGTCTTATAGCACCTCCTTTAGCAATAAATTTTTCACTTTGTTTTAGACCTCGTCAATCAATGATTTTCCTTTCATTTGTGAAATAAACTTAACTTATTTTCAAACCTTCTCTCTGATTTTGACAACTCAAAACAGAGTTAATTGCATTTTTATGAAAGATTCTGTGGAAGGAAAGATCCATTTAGAAAACACTTAGTATCGAAGATTGGCTTTGATTTGATTACAAGGTCTCTTTTAGTAATTTTTTGCTCTTTCAGTATTTTGCACTAAACTGAACACGCACGCTTTGACATCAATTTAATCATAATTGGTGACTACGCATATTTATCCATATCAGAGAGAAATATAAGCTGTAAAGAATAAATTGAACATCCTGTATAAACCTAGTATATCTTCATCCCATCAACTTTGGTGCATTCAAATATTGGTGTCATAAAACATTTGTGGACATGTTGACAATATTTTGTGATTCTTCCTAATAGAATTTTAAATTCTTACCAGGTCACATAGAATAATGCTAGGTGATGTGAATCTATTAAATGCAGGTAGTTTTGATTTGCCTTCGTTTTAGTGCTATAGTTTAAGGCCTACTTGTTTACCTTTTCCATGAACCATGTAAACTCTACATGTTTTTCAACTGTAGAATGACTCAATAAGTAATTTGCTTAACTCGGCCAAAAAGTAACCCCTTTCTGCAGTCATGCATTTTTTATTTTCTTTAGATTTGTTATGAGACTGTGATTAGGATACTTTGCTTTTCAGTTCTCAGCTTCCGTATTTTATGATTTTCTTCTTTTATTTTTTATTGTTCTTAATATATTGTTGTCTTCTGTGCTGTGTTCCTTCATTTCCCCTTTTTAAACCTCTATGATATGTTCTTTTCTGTATTGAACTAGTAGCTAGTATTAGTGTGTTTGCTTTTCTTCTAAATCCATGTTACTATCAGGTGACTGTGAGAGGTTCACAAGGGCATGCAGGAACTGTCCCCATGGCAATGCGCCGTGACCCTATGGCTGCTGCTGCTGAATTAATTGTCTTATTGGAGAGTCTTTGTAAACAGCCCGAGGATTATCTATCTTATGATGGTCACTGCAAAGCTTCTGAGGTGAAATCTCTTGCAGGATCTCTCGTTTGTACTGTCGGAGAAATATCAAGCTGGCCAAGTGCGAGCAATTTAATTCCTGGAGAGGCAAGTACCCTATATCTCAAAATGCTAATTCAGTCAACTGGAAAATTTTTTCACCTTCCCCTTCTAACAGTAAATGAGACATGACTCTCTGGGTTACTTTACATGAAAGCAGATTTAATGTGACTGACCCACTCTTTATATGCACTTCGGATTTTCTACAACACTTTTGTGCAACACTCTCTGCAACATTTCTAATTATAGTATTTAATGTTTAGGGTATATCTTTTAGGGTTTAGAGTTTATTTTGTTTAGTTAGAATATATAAACGAGACTTTCTATAATTAGGAGTGTTACACCAAAGTATTGCAGAGCAGCCGAATCGCTTTTTATGAGCCTGCTTTTAATTTTGTTTCTGAATAACTTGGTGGTGGGTCCATGGAGAGCAAGGGAGAGACTGGGGCTGGTAAACTATTAGTTGATGAGACGAAGGCTGCTTACAGAACAGTGGCTAGGTAAAGGAGACTTGTGAGGAAGAAAAATAACTGAAGTCACATGCCTTTTGATATTGCATGTTTATATTTATGTTGTTGTCTACAATTCTTATATTTAATGTAGTTTGGAATTTGTTTCAGTGGTGGAGGAAAGATTCTTATTTGGTGCTTCCTAGATGGAAAATAGTGGTAGAAAACTCCTTACCTTAAAACCCCACTGCTTTCCCTCACGCACCCCGCCTCCAGGGGGAAAAAAAGAAAAATCCAAAATGGCACAAACAAAAAGAAAGAAGGATTCACCGAACATGTCTCATTCTTTCTATTTGCACAGATAGCAGGAAGAATCATAACTACTTTTCTCTTTGTTTATTCCTTAAATATCAGTTACAAAATGAAAACAATCATAATATTATGCTTTTATTTTCTCTCTGCATGCTCAGAAGCAAAATCCTCCTCTTAAATTGTCTTAAAAGGCTCCCTTTATCTGAAATTATATGTCCAAAATTTTCTTGGCACTAACATTTAGGCTTGTCTGTATGTTTCTACCTTAGCGAGTTAATATGGGCACCAGGGTAATAAGAGTTTCAAATACTTTTGTTTTTTAAGCGAGAGTAATGCATATTTATATGTGTGTGTTTGGGTTCCCTTCAGGTCAACTTGCAATAGAAACAGCCCCTCCCTATAGGACAAATCAGGAAACCTCCAAATCGGAAAGTGAATTATTTCAAATAAGTGGTCATATTCTATAACATTCCCCAGAGGAAATTAGGATATTTATTTTGGAATGCAACGAATAATAGCATAGCATACATATTATTCTTTAAGATTTTACAGCTTTGGTAATTTTTCCCAGTTTCAACTGAATTGCAGAGGTTGTATATGTGCATGTGAATCCCTAGCATTTTGTGCCTTGCTGTCCTAGATTGCTTAACAATGCTTGCAAGGTACAGCGCCAAAAAGTGTTGCAACTACTCCCTAGTTACAAAATATTAGCCATTCACTTTCGTACAACTCAGTTGACTTGCCATCCACCAAAACAGATCTTAGGAAAGATTTAAGTTTCGGTAACTAACCACTAGACTTGTAGCTGCATATTACAAAACCAAATCTTATTAGGTTCTTCTCAAAATCACTAGTGATTACTTTCTGAATTCACCAAAGAGTGACATGTCAAGTTTAATCATTCAATAATTAGTTTTATTTTCTTCCTCATATGGAGAAATATTCAAACTCATAGAACCGTTGGGAGTTCTATTCAGGCTCTTGAATTCAGAATAAAGGTAATGGTTGGAAACTGAGTAACAAATGGCATAAATGATCTGAACTGATGCATATGAAGTTTGTTAAGATTTAAACTTTAATATGCATGATTGCTAAGAAGTTACTAGATTTACTCTTATGATGATTTGATCTAGTGCAGGTATCATTCACTGTAGATATACGTGCAATTGATGATATGGGAAGAGAAGCTGTCATCTATGAATTGTCTCAAAGAATTCATCAAATATGCGATCGCCGTTCTGTCTTTTGTATCATTGATCGTAAGGTGTAAAATTTCCTCCTGATGTTGTGGTACTTTAGCTTCATATGCAGTCCATGACTCAATACTTTTCATTGCTTTCAGCATGACGCCAATGCAGTAGTTTGCAACAAAGAATTAACTTCACAACTAAAATCTGCTGCCTATGTTGCCATGAAAAGAATAACCGGCGAGGATCCAAATGACGTGTCAGTACTAATGAGTGGTGCTGGACATGATGCAATGGCAATGTCTCATCTAACTAGGGTATGTTTTCTTGCTGGACTCAAAAGACTCAAAAAAAATGTAATTCTGCAAGAATTTTTCTGTGCATATTGACGTTCTGCTGTGATTAACAGGTAGGAATGCTATTCGTGCGGTGCCGTGGAGGCATCAGTCATTCTCCTGCAGAACATGTACTGGATGCTGATGTATGGGCTGCTGGAATGGCTGTTCTTGCCTTCCTGGAGTCTCATGTAACTACTAATACTACTATCATCTCTTGAGTGCATCTGATGTAATTATCCATTGATTTCATTATGCAAAAAATCAGCCTCAAAATTGTAATGCATTAGTCCATCTTGAAACAGAATTGAGTTGGTTTGGGTTGATGCAGTGGAATATATGTATATAAGCATCTGAAAATGGTTTAGATAGAGTACGATATGTGATGATTCCTTCAGAAAAGCATCAGGTAATTCTGGAGAGAGATATTTTTACCAATAATAATAAATAATATTACCCATTCAATTTTTGGAAATGTCCGACCTTGGAAATCTGACCTATAAATGTCTCTCTTAATCCTTTTTACCTTGTTTATTACTTTTCTTGTTCAAAATTAAATATTTATGCTTTTATTTTGAGAATTATAAAATTAGTGTTCATTTTTTTCAAAGCAAATATATTTCTTTTGTTTTGCATGTAATTTACAAAAACTAAATTCAATGTGTAAAATATTTTTAAAAGTTAGTAAGTTTAAACAAAAATATGTTTATTTTTAATGAATAGACATTCCTTTTGAGAGAGTTCAAAATGACATATGGACATTAGTTTTAAAGAGAGAAATTAATTATTAGGCAAAGAAATAGAATAGTAAAAATTCTAAAAAAAGAAAAAGAAACAAAAAAGAGGGAAGTAACTTATGGTGATTGAAGTACAAATCAAAGAAGCACAATATAATATATATATATATATAATCTTAGAAGTGTATTAATTAAGCTAAAAGAACCAAAAAAAATTACGAGTATAATTAAAAGCGAAATATTTTAGGGAAAATCGTTTTTCTATGGTTTGAGAGGAAGGAGAGAGGAATTCAAGCACAATGGAAACAACAAAGAGAGGGTAAAATCACGAAGGAGCCCAAAACCGAGAACGAACGGGTTTTGGTAAAAGAAGATGGATGGCCCGCGGTCCAAACACAAAATAAATAAATAAATATATAAATTGGAAACCTTCCCGCGTTAGGATTCGCTTAATTCCCTTCAGAAAAGGAAAAAATCTGAGTTACATATAAAACCCCCCAAAATAACATCCTATTCCACTGTCATTCTTCATTATTTGTCTTCAAGAATTTCTTAGAGAAACGTTTTTGTTCTTTCAAGAAAGCAGTTTCTTCCTTCCGCCGATCTATTGTTCCTATCGACATGGCTGTGTTGTACTTCAGATTCAAGTGTGTGAAGGATTTTCGTTCCATGCCTATTCCTGGGAATTTCATATCTGTGGGTGAATTGAAAGACCTAATCTTCGAAACCAAGCTAAGCAAAGGTAGAGATTTTGATCTCGTCATCACTAATGCACAGACCAATGAAGATTATCTTGACGAATTCACTTTGATTCCGGCAAATACTTCGGTGCTGATTCGACGGCTACCGGGTTGGCCGCGGAAGCCTATTGTTGTCGCCCCAGTTGCTGCAGAGGAGGAGCCCAATTTCAAAGAAGAACACGACTCTGCGCGCGATACCCTAAAGCCTGCAGTTTCTATTCTTGATTCGGAGGAGTGGGATGAATTCTTTTCCACTAATTTTCTCAGTAGTTCTTCTACTCTCACCGCAGTAGATGATGATAAGGACAGCAAGGCTAAAGCTTTGGTTGATAAACCAACCCTAGATTCTGGCGGTGGCGGCGGTATGGGCAGGAGAATGACGGGGCGAAATATTCCACCAGAGGGCTACGTCTGTCATCGGTGCAAAGTTACAGGGCACTTCATCCAGCATTGTCCAACAAATGGAGATCCTGATTATGACGTTAAGAAGATTAGAGCTCCCAGAGGTGTTCCCAGATCCATGTTAATTGCTACACAAGATGGCTCCTACGGATTGTCTAATGGAAAAGTTGCAGATTTAATGCCAGACGAGGCTGCTTTTGAGAAAGCAATTGAAGGGATGCCCACCCTACAACGATCTCTGGTTGATACTCCTCCAGAGCTTTACTGTACATTATGTAATAAACTCATGGAATATGCTATGATAACCAGCAAGTGTTGTTTGGACAGTTTCTGTGATCAATGCATAAGAAATTTTTTGATTTCAAATTCCATGTGTGTATGTGGAGCTACTAATATAGTTGCTGATCATCTTTTGCCTAATTTGACATTGAGGAACACAATTAATCGAATTCAGGAATTTAATGATGGTGGTGTAAAAAATAATAAAGCTAATGTTTTGAAAACTGGATATTTGGAATTACACAATCCAGAGTCCAGGGTTTCATCTCCTGGCCAATCTGTGGCTTCAAACAGAGAAGCTAAGGTTTCAGGCCATTCTATGGCTTCAAACAAAGAAGCCAAGGTTCCATCTCCTCGCCAACCTGTGAATTTAAAGAAACGAGAGGCCACTGCGGATTCAAAGAAACAATGTACTTTCACTCGTTTGGAAGCAGATGCAGCGGAAGATGAAGAATCTGAGACATCAAAGAAGAGAAGGAAGAGAGCTCATGTCCCATTAGATTCTAAAGAGATGCACTGGCCGACTGCCCAAAATCTTGCAGCCGAGGATTATGTGAAGTCCATGGCCCTTCCTGCATACATTCCATATAGGGCTGCACCTATCCAACCTAGAGCAAGAGCATTTTTCACTCCAGGCCCTTATGCTGGTGCTTTCCCTGGTATGAATTTCGGTGTTGGTCCTTCGGACATTTTATTTGGGGCGTCTTAGCAAAGGTGCATTTTAACCAAACAACCAACGCTGGGAGCATCAGAGAGGAACTTGAGTGTGGGAACAATTCCAAAAAAGAGACATGAAGATCTGGAGAGGGGAATTTGAAGCTAGGAAGCAGTTGCAAAGAGGAATCGTGAAGGTCAGGAGCAAGATATTGAAGTTTGCACTGACGACATTTGTGTATTCTGACGAATTGTAGTTTTAGGAAAGTTTAATTGGTATATTTTTTCTGTCAATAGATTCTTACTGTAAGACTACTAATTTGGTTTTATAAATGGAATGATTCTTTTCTTTTGAAGTTCATGTTGTATTAATATTTTCTTTCACAACAAGGTCTTCTCTGTTTTGTTATTCTTTCTCACCTTCACCAATATTTGACGTCATTTCTCACTGCGAACAAAAGGAAAATGACACTTCCATTAATGCTTGGAATGAAGTTCCACTAACGGGGAAGAGATCTGATAATAAAAATCCTGAAGTCTGATCCTCATCTCAGCAGAAAGATAGAGAGAGTGAATCTATGCTTATCTTACTTGCCTGCTGAAATATTCATATTTCTAGTTAGGGGGAAAAAGTGGGGATAAGAAACTATTTTTCTAAAATAGTTTCTGAAGGTAGATTTTGGTATTATTACTGAACACGCCTGTTTTATCCGCTAAAAATGATTGGGTGTCAATTGATGCATTATTAGTATCACTTAGCACTGTCAATGGGTCGAGTTTTACCTAAACCCAATCCGATAAGATCAAGTACGGTATGCTATTTATGCCCATTTTCTCAACCCAAACTCATACCCCATAATATATATTCTAAACGGAGATAGATACAGTGCGCAATGTTCCAGACCCAATAAACCTGAAACTCGATTAAATTTTTAATAATAAATATTTTATATACTTAATTTTTTATAATCCTTAAATATTTTTTAATTTAACGATCAATAATTTTTTTATTTTTAAAATTCTTATCGAATCTTTCAAGACTTGAACCAAAACCCTATCAAATATGATAAGATCTAAAGTAATCGGATCGAATCCGGTACCTTTAATAGTCGAGTCGATAGGGTCTGGGTATAAGACAGTGTTTCGGACCCTTTTAGACTCGTTGGCAGCCTGATTGCAATATCAATCATCTTAACAGTAAAACTTCCTAGTTACGATCGAACAGAAGTACATAATGGAACTAAATCTCCCATGCAATCGATTTTCCAAATATCTTAAGCCCATCCATAGTTGAACTGCACTGTTGAACTATAGCCAGTTTTTTCGGGCTCCAGTGCAAAAGATACAAGCAGGTTCCTTATTGAGGCTTGATCATATACCTGATTCTGGGATATGTTACAGATAAACCTTGTCTAGAATTGTTGTAGGACAATCCAATCACATAGGAAGCACTAATACAGATGTGTTATGTCATGTTAGGTGAATACATACACAGGGTAAAATTTCTAGCTCAAGATACAAGGTTTTGTATCTAAAGAGGGGAAGCAGTTGAATCAGACCAATTAGGGATGTGAAAATAAATGGCATCAGCAGTACGGGATTCCAATCTCGTCAACTATATAAGGCCTCCTACATCTGAAGATGCTAACCAAGGAGTGGGGGAGGGCAGAGATCTTCGTCTCCTATCATCAGATGCCATTTTCTCTAGGTACTTTTAGCTTCTATTTCCTCCTTTTCTCTTGGGCTTATAGAATTTTAATTAGTTGACTGATCTAAATGTTTAGAATCATAATGACCTCACTTTACAGGGGGAGCTAACTGTTGCAGCTGGTGGACAACATGTGACATTCGGGGGCGCATCGATGGGACGTTCTGTGTACAAGAGTACACAAGGTCTACTACTTTCTGGATGACTCCTGCTTCAGGAATCTGAGAAGAAGATGATGATATAAGAGGATCCAAAAGCTCGAGATACCGATGAGCCTGCACCAGGGGAGTAGCCCACTCGAATATACTTTGCCAGCCCACTGAATCAACAGCTTGCGGTCTACGTCCAGTAACAATTTCAAGCAAAAGGACTCCAAAGCTGTAAACATCACTCTTTGTTGTAAGCTCATTTCTGTAGACAAATTCTGGAGCAAGGTATCCATGAGTTCCACCAGCCATTACCCTCCTCTCTTGCATCATCACTTCCCATGGTATGAATTTTGACAGACCAACGCCCATTAAGTGAGCGCCAAATTCTTCATCAAGAAGGACGTTATTTGCACGGATATCCCGGTGCACAACTTGAGGCTTTACTTTGTCATGGAGGAACCTGTGGTAATTGATAATATAAGTCAGAAGCAGAAACAAGCTGCAAGAAGCTATTCACAGTACATTCAAATAGCTGAGAAACTTCAGTCAACTGGAATTGAGAAGGCACATTCTCTATTTTGCACTTTCTAATGTTCTGTCCACAAAGGTAAGAGAATTCTTCTTGCAGTCAGAAATTTTGTTCATTACCTCTGGCTAGTAGGACGTTTAGTACCTCAAGATCCATGTCTCATTCAAACAAGCACAAACTCAAAAATGGACCCACATATTAAAAATGCTTTCCTGTCTATACACTGCAAATTATAACAACTCATACAACCTCAGCAAGAAAGATCACAAGATTTGGTTTCTCCATCAGCAAAGATTTTTTATCTCTCTCCTTTTTCTCCCAATCCAGCTTTGCTAAATGGAAGTTTCTTTAGAGTCTGAGGGCTTCATCGCATAGCTTATAGGTTTGTCAAGGGGAAGCACAGTTCTAAAAGAGAGTTGTTGGCTCAGAATTCCCAGCTATGATGCTGAATTACATAGAAGCTTCTACCTACGAGCAACCACTTTTTTCTGTTCAACTTGAGCATATTATTAGGTGAACTGAACTTTTTAGGGATGGGCTTACTTTCTGGCAAGAATCTCAAGTTGGATGAATGTTCGAAATCAACTTTAAATAAAAAAACATACAATTATCAAATAATCAGTCTCGCTAAGTTTATTTAGCGGTTCTTTTATAAAGAGAAACTTTGGAGTTCTGAAGTTAAAGACTAATCTAAAAATTTGCTCAAAAGACGTAATAGACTACCATTCATCTCGTAATAGAGTTACACTATTTTTGCAAGATGCATATATCCTTTCCATCCATGAACTCATTGAATAATCACTGCATTCCCAATTATGTGTACATCATCTCTCGTTTCTTCTCCTAAATCCTTATTAGTAATACAAGTCTATGATGAATGCCATAGCACGTATATGTCCTCCCTCTGAACCTACAACATGATAAATGGAGGAAATCCGCGACCCGAATTACTATCCCAAGAAACTCGTGGGGAGGAAGAAAATATAATGTGTTAATAACACTGAGGTTTCATATGTCAATAGAAAGGTTTTTAGGCAAAACGCATGACAAATCATAGTTCATATCAATGTAACATGTTTTCACTAACCAAAACTTTTTTTTCTCAGATGTAACATCCCACAAGAACCACATTTTCACTAACCACAACATGATGTCTGAAAAAGCACTGAATTGAAACTGTATGAAATAAAGTGCAGCATTCCACGTTATGTTTTGCAAGGTAAACAAAAACTCAGTTAAAATCGTAATGCAGAGCATCAACTCAGTATAGACCATAAAGATAAAAAAGATGGAAGTCAAAAAAATAATATGAGAATTGAAATAAAGCACCAAGGTAAGAGAATCAATTCTCTTCTCTTTCAAATAGCTTCTTTTAACAAATATTCTCCCAGAAAAAAGAAACAACACTATGCAAATTATTATAAAGTATCTCCATGTATACTTCCATTAGATAATGGATTTGAGAACTCCACTTACGCAATTCCTTGGGCAAGAGTTGTAGCAACTTTCATTCTCATGGCCCAGTCCAAACTCCTACCCCCTCTGGGAACATGGTGTAGCCACCTATCCAATGGTCCATTCGCAATAAACTCGTAAACAATATAGCGATCACCATGATCATAGCAACACCCTTTAATAGCCACCAAATTTGGATGATGAAGTCTTGCAATCCTTCCAATCTCAGAGTAGAACTCCTTCTTCCTTTGGAAGCTGGATCTTTTCAACCTTTTGACAACTACCTTCGATCCATCAGGCAAAACTCCACCATAAGTACCCCCAGTTTTGGCATCCCCAAGCAGGCGTCCCTCACTGAAATTTTTTGTAATTGACTTCAGTTCGTCACGGGTAAATACTTTCCATGATGGGGGAACCAGTGCCAATGATGCAGGGTTGGATAGTCTACGAGATTTCCTGCGTTTCTTACTTCGCCGATATATGAGAAGCCATATCACAACGAACAAAGTAGTAAAGAGAATCAAACCACTCACTACAGCAAGAATAATAAGGTATTCCCCGTGGCAGCGCATATGGCGACATGCATAATCTGAAATACAAACAGATGCAAAATCAACCCAACCATTACAAGAACCAAACTGATTAAAAATTGCAACAGTAAAAAGGTAAGAATCTACATATAACAAAACAGTTGGGATTCAGATAAGAGTCCATCAAATGGATTCTCATTACATCACCTACCTGCATCAAGCATGCACAGAAAGACATGGGAGATGTTGCCTTTCTGAGTAACAAGAGATGTTTCATTGGTTACCAATGTACGAAGGTCCATTAGATAGTGACTGCATGATAAACCAGGACAATTTGAATTAAGAGAGAGCCTAGGGCCAATACTTTCATTCCAGTAGGATGAATTATCGGACCATTTCCAACCCAGACCACCTGTTGCGTTGGTCCATCTCCCACCAACCCAGCAGCCATTAGCATTTTCACTGCACAGCGTTTGAATAAAGGACAATTCTTCAGATGATGTCACTGCTGCAAGGTGTCCATTATAACTTTTGCAGTAGGTCTCTGCCGCATCCCATGATAGAGGGTTTGCAACAAATTTCAAGCACTTCAGCTCACTAGGGTAGCTAATCCAACCTGGATGACAGAATGCTGATTGCAAACAAGAAGAAACAACTTCAGCACGAGCTACGTAAAAGATATGTTTGTGTCAAACTACAAATATTCATCAGATCACACAATAGACTGGAAGTTCTTTATATAAAGTCAATTACATGAATTATTACTGAAAAGATGGTGCCTGTCAAAACTGAGTGTAGATATTCCAAAGCACTTATGAGATCACAGTTGATATAATAGCATAGCAACAGTGAGGCCAATCAGCTGACCTGAGCCAGATATTGTAGCATGTACTCATTGACTATGCCTTAAAGACATTTCATTCAGTAAAGAACATAACAATATCAATGACCTAAAAGGGAGAATGTGCAGGACATCTTCAACAGAAACTTAAAAAGTGCATCTAAATTTTAGAAGAGATAAATCAAAGTCGATAAATCCAAGAAGACAAAACAAAAAATGACTAGCAGGAAATGAAAGTATTGTTAAGCATTTCCTAAAATGAACCTGATCAGTTAAAGACCATCCTCTCAAAATAAAGATATGTAGGAAATTTTAGGTCCTGAGAAATATAACCTAGCCCATTATTTCATTTTCAACAGTAAATTACATTTGATCAGATGATTTGTCAGTATATGATATATCTATCAGCAGCTTCTAGATCTTCATTTCCCCTACTTTTTTATTTTCATTTATCTGATAATATATATAGTTTCCTCTTCCATAAATTTTATACTACTTGGTTGTGCTGGTCTTACATCACAGCTCTTCTAAAGATGATCGAAAGGTCTTAGCCCCAAGAAGAAAGCAGTGTATATGTTCTAGAGATGCCCCACAGGATTTGCACCTTCGTGTCTGTTAAATAAGTGCTAACATGGAGTAATTGAGGCTCAGGTTGACATCATCCCGAGCAGAAAGTGAAAGAAATAATTAGATTTTGCAGAAAAATTCAAGAATTTGGAGGATCAAAAAGTCATGAACCCATGGAACTGCTTAATTAGGTAAAATTGATGAGGATCCCAAATATCCTCCCACAGTGGATGATCAAAGATGAAATTAAGCTTGAGCTTTAACTCAAGATCAATTTTTAGATAACCAAAGCCCAAACTTCATAGAATACAAGTTTTAATGGTTTCATTTTATTATGAGCTCCAATTCAACGTCCATTTCAACATCTTTGTGAGTTTTCACACTCCAACTCTCTTATAATGTACTGAAGCTGGAATAGTCAAAGCTATCAAGGACCAAGTGTCCCATATAACTGCAGACACTTCATTTTAAAGATTTCATAGATATATGATGACTGTGCAAAAGATGACAACCTGTTTACCTTTATCTGAAGGGCTTTAAAGTTTTTAAGGCTTTCTATCTCAGTACAGATCATCAGAAACATTTCCGTCAAGAACTGTCATCAACTAAAAAATTAAGACCAAACAACTTATCCTTCTAAAATTGTTTCTCCTGAAGCAAATGAAGCTGAAAAACATAATTAAGCATTAATAGGAGAACAAGGGAAATAGAATCCTGGAAGAGAAGAAAATAAAGCATACAATGAGGCAGCACAAGATGAAAACAATTTGGAAATAAGCAAATACATCCAATACTAATAAAAAAACTTCAAAAGAGACACATAGCCATATCCAAAGCATAATTCCCTATTTCACCTTAATGGGCAGGGAAGTTGGGCAAAACCCTTCTTACTTCGGAGCTTTTTATCGTCTATAGTTAAATTCAAAAGTTTTTGCAGTCAAAATCACATAATTTTTTTCCACCAACCACAATAAGCCACATTAGTATCCAACATTACTATCTTTCCACCAACCATTATATGGCAAGTGCCACGCTTTGCCAGCTTTTGGAACATTGTATCTGGACTCTCTCAGTTCAAGCTTGAAAAAAAACAAAGAGTGATCCAAACCGCTGACCTCCTCTCATGAAAGGGTGCCCTTAAGATGCCAACTGTCTGTTATGCAACTTTATATCTTAACAATTTTAAGTGTTGTATTTGAACTGCATGTGTTTGTTAATCTAATAACTATACAACTAAAGTTTGCTACTTAGAATTTAATCATTTATGAAATTAAAATTTTATTTAACTTAGACTTGCAAATGCTCCCTCGATTCTTGATTACTGTCTTCTCCAAATTCAAGCTTTGACACTCTATCTCCCACTTCCACTTTCACTTTGTGTGTGGTTATCTAGGTGGCTAGGTCCAAGAAGCACCAAGAAGCAACCAAAAGCATCACAGAGACACAACCATCTAGAGTTGTAAGGGAAACTTTTGGAATAAGAGATTGCCAAATCCTAAGGTACTCCTAAAAAATTTTTAAAAAACGGTGTATCTATATGTCTATATAAGTGCACTTCACACTGCTTTTCATTTCAAAAGCATAAACCATTGCCCCTTCTTCTGTCCTTAAAATGAAGCAAATTCCACACCGACAAAGCAAGCGCAAGGCGTTGTTCCTTAAAAAGTGTAAAAGCATTCTTCAATCAGTTTAACTTTTCTCCACGTGATATAATTTTCTCCTATTATATTTATGCCCTCCTAATTTAGCTGTATGGTCTTCTTTAATGTGCAAAACTAGTGCATCTGAATTAATACACTCAAAGACCAGTTGGAAACCATTGATCAAGAAGATGCGACTCCAAATGAAACCAAAGAATATATGTTAACAGCTTATAAGTTTGATGATGAAGATGCTGGTATTCAAAACTTGTTTGTTTGGAGAAAATTTTAGGAGTTTACACGTTAAATGCTTTTACACTTCAGATTAGGCATATCGAATATCTTTTATTGGAGCCCTCCATCTGTTTGCATAAATACCTCTACTTTCAAACAAAGATATGTGCAAGGCGTTTAACAAGTGTTCATTGCACCAAAACTTGAGCAAAACTTGCTCTTTGTGCTTAAGCCCACCAAAGGACTTCTCCTTCTGCCTCAAACTGCCATGAATATCAAAAAACATAAAAGGGCTATCTTCAAGGCTCAAACCAGATAAAAGCAGAGATGTGACATCTGTAAAATGGTTTCTGACAGCCTACAAATTGACGCATAGACTGCATGTTGCCCATCTATTACGTTCTAGGATAATGTATCAATGCAGGTTGCAGCAGCTGAACACGTCATGCGGTACATCTGCTGTCCCTATTGGTGGAGAGACGGCCCCCAAATCTCTACCAATGAGAGTAAGCTGCACAACAACTACACCAAATGGCAGTGTCTTTGCTTCACTGTATAACTTTTCCTCTTCTAAGCTATGTTTTCTCCAATAATCTTATCCATAAATTCCTTAAAGGAAACTTCCACAAAAGGTATCATAGTAGGGATCAAATTACCAGAACCTCAATCTTCCTCAAAAAGTAGAGATAGATGAATTGGTAAAAGTAATATACCGGATATGGTATGTTATGCCATCTCCAACCCTATAGACATCTATTCTCGCGTTTTATTTACAAAAGACACCAACTATAAAGTAAGCTACCAGGAAAGGCTCAGATCAAGTTAAAGTCCAAACAAAATTTTACATCCAGCAAGGACGCTGAGTCAACCAACAGCTCCCCTATCAACATTCATAACCGCAATCACCTCAAAAAATTTAACGCAATCAGAGAGATTTCTGAAACTTGAACATGTTAGTGGTCAAGAAATTTTAGTATGACGAACATATTTCCATGTCAGAGCTCAATATATTCCAAATGAGATTGGATGAAGAAATCCTTTTGAAAAAATACGATACTCTTCTCTTTGCTAATATCCAATACATAGTGCATGACAAAGAAGATAAAGCATTACTCGACTTCCCAGTAACTAAATCAAGTCTTAAGTTCACGAATGAAAAGAATATTCACTATCACATAATAAGTAAAAAAATAGCTAGACTTTCCCAGCATGACCAAACTCTATCCTTTTCTGATGCTTCATTCTAAAAAACCCATGTAACTTGTTTTGAAGCCTTCTTACGATGTAATTGTCGATGTAATACAACTTAGATCTTCTCCTTCCACATCATCCAATTTATTAGCGACAATGGAAGCAGCCAAGACTGTCTTATCTAAAAGAAATGGAAATAAGAAAGTTCCAACATTTCCAAGATTTTGCAACACTCTATTCAATTACAAGAAAACCAAAACTAAAAACAAAAATCACAGCGATGGCACTCCATCTACTCCAGAACAGTAAACTGATAGCCTAGATAACTAGTTTAAATATCCGAGAGTCAGTTTGAAAAACAAAAGAATTCAAAAAAATAAAAATATTCACTGACCTCTCGTATGGTTCTCGGGGGATGGACTTACAGCGGCTGAATTACTGAAAACCTGAGTAAATATCATACAGAATCAAATTTAAAAAAAACAGCATTTTGAGTAAACATATATATTTGCAGAGTAAAAGTGCTTCAGGCTTTTAACAGATTAATTTTCATCAATTCACCCACTGAATTGGAAGCGCCTACCTGAAGCAGAAGCCAAAGCAGAGAAAATTGCAGATAAATCATCAGCAACTTCAGTTCCATCAGGCTCTCCAAAGCCTCATGAATTCCACAAAATTCATAAAAAAAAGCCCAAAAAGAAAGAAAATTCAAGCTCCGAAGAAGCAAAAATCAAGTTACAGAGACAGTGAATCTCTGAGCAACATCTGCTGCCGGTCGCAGTGTGCGAGTATGAGTACTATTGAATGAGGAGTATGGAAATGGTAGTAGAGTTCCAGTCTTCTTCTCCATTAAAATAAAGTGTAAATTTAATGTATGTCTTGGAAGAAGCAGTTAGGTCTTAAAGCGCTTGTTGTGGACTTTCAATGGCTTCCAGTCGTCTGACTGACAGAGCAGTTATTGCGTTGTCCTTTGTTGCTCCTTTCTGCCCATTTCTATTTTTGTCTTTTTTGGCCCCGATTTCTACTTATTCTTATCTTGTAACCACAAAAGTTAAAAGTTTTTCATTTTGGTTAATTTATGTTTTTTCTTTTTGTTTTCTTTTTAACATTGTATAACTTAAAAATTAAATTAGTTTCAAATAATAGTAATAAAAAATGTATATAATTTGATCAAATAAGGAGAAGCATGCTTCATTCTTTTGAAGTATAAATGCATAACTAATAAATTTTTGTTATTTATTCTAGTAAGAATATTTTTTTAAGAATAATGATTCTGTACTAATAGTTTATAATCTTTTTAAAATATATTTTTGTAAGCATAATTCGTATTTAGTATCATATATTGAGAGAATAATATCTTTCATTACAAAAAATAGGTCCTCAAAATAATATTTTCAAAAATATTATCATTTTAATATATGATACTAAACAAGAACTAAGATTACAAAAAGATGTTTCGGAAAAAAATAAAAACTCTTATTTAACAAAAAGAAAAATATAAACTCTTAGATATATAATTGTTATTCTCTGAGAAACATTTTTTATCACAATTAATAGTAAGAAATTATTAGTTATGATTTTATGAACAATAAAGATGTATCTATAATTTATTTAAAATGAAAGAATAAAATTATAATTTAGACAAACATAGATAAGGAAAATATAATTAATTATTATTTAAAAAAGAAAACAATCCGTTGCGTATCGTCCAAATCATCGATCCGATACTAGATGTAGTCTTTACGCCGAGTAAACATAGATAAGGAAAATATAATTAATTATTATTTTAAATAGAAAAAAAAGATAATGATTACTTCTAAAATTTTGGTTTATTTGGGTAAACTATCTTTGACCTCAAAATTTTCTTTCACACCAAAATTTGATAATTCCGAAAGGAAAGCTGTTGAGAAATGAGAATGCTTTTCTCTCTCTCTTTTTTTTTTTTTTTTTCTCCCTGAACAAAGAAAAGGTGGTGAGAATGAGTGGGCCAGAAAGTGCCGCAGCATGTTCATGATTATTTTCCGAATCACTTGGGTCTGAAAATTTTACCCAAGCCCATATCCAAATTCACATTGGGCTAGGTCATTCTGTTTTTTTGTTAAGTAGTTTGGGCTTAGGTCTCTTCCAGCCTGCACTGGAGAATGAATCACGCCTCCCAATTCCCCAAACTAAGATCTGACCCACTTAGGTCTCTTCCCAAGTATACTAGAGACTCAAAAAGCCAAGCTAAGAAACGTTGGCTTAAAAAAAGATGATAGCTCAATTTAATAAAGAACTCTCTTGATTCAAAAGTTTCAAAGCCAGAATTTATATAAAACATTAAAATACAATATAAATTATGCAAATATTATTAAAATAAAATATATTGTATATAATACAACTACCATAAAAGTTCGTTGGTGTAAAATTTTAAATAACAAATAATAATTATTTTAAAATGATAGTTATAATACTAAAGAATATCTTATGTATAGTCTATTTTATTTTTTACCATTAAAATTATTGTGAAAAGAAGGAAAATTTACATTTTTAATATTTATGTTACATTATATGAGCTATTGAATTTTCCCTTTCTTGTCAATAATTTGTCTTTAATGTAATGATTTTTATTTCGAAAAAAATTACTTAAGCTTTGTATCAAAGAATCATATAAATTGATCCAATATCTCTAGAGTTTAACCTACAAAAAGAGAATTGTGCAAAGATCTCTTAAAAGGTTATTGTTGAAGATAAGAAAATATATTTGTATGTCCTACATTGATAATCTGAGAAAATTTATTATTAAAATTAAACAATACTGACTATTTTACATATAAATAATAATAGGATGATATCAGTATGCTCAAATTATTAGGCTTTAGTAAAAGATTTAGAAAAAAATAAAAAGAGAAGCTTTAGGAAAGAAAGTTCAATTTTAGCATTCTATTGAAAAAATGTACAAAATCAACAATTAAAGAAACAGTACAAAATCTATAGTTACTCTTTTCTGAAAAACTCTCATCAGCTGGATATGCATTTATAATATATATATAGAGAACACACAACTAAATATATTTTGAATATATTGCAAATACTTCTGAGAAAATAATCAGAAATAAGTTTAGATTATTTAATAAACCTATGAAAACTTGTGAATTTTTTTTCAATGCTATCCTGTTAAATCACATGATGTTCCTTGCAATACTAAATCAAAAACCACATAAGCATAAAGAAACAAAAAATTCTAAAGAAGTGAAGGAAGAAAAGAAACCAAATTACTTTTATTAGAGTCATATAACTCTTCTTTATTTTTCTTTAGGGTCAATATCACATACTCCACCCATTAACCTTCTAAGATTGCTTCAAAGCATTCTCCTTTATTAATTTCGTGAAAAAAATAAAAATTCAACTCATGCATTTGAAAATAAATTTGGAATATAGAGTCCATTCCCTTCTAGTTTTGACTTGCACTCCTAGCCTAGCCTAGTCTCGCCAATTGAGAAAAAAGAGCAAAAGATAATGAAAGTCTTTTGAATAGAAACCCAAAAAGATAATTATAAGTTTTGGTTAGAGGATAAGTATAAAGAATTGACCTCGAAAGTTTGTTCCAAAAATAGCAAAAAATGTTGAAGGATCAAAATCAAAGAGAAAAAATTATTAGAATATCCTATTGTGGAATAGATTTCTAGTTACGGTTGCTTTGACTTATGGTGAATGGACGAAAATCTATAAATAAATTTCAATATAAAACACACAACATATACAACAAAGATTATAAATTTATGATTCTTGAAGCTTCCATCCAAATGTATTAAATCTAAAGAATGTCAAAATCCTAGTCAAAAATTATAAATTTTTAAAAAATATCGGCAAAGTAATAATGTGAAATTTAAAAAAATGGAAAATCTAAGAATTGTGAAAGAAACTAAAGCAATAAAGTAGCTGAATGCTTAATTGAATTGAGAAAAAAACTAAATTTTGAGCCAAAGTACACACGAATTTACATCTTTCATTCATCTTTTTCATATAATAAAGGAGAAAAGATAATAGAGCACACTAATTATTGTAGGAGAAACCAGTAGAAAAGAAAAATAATAAAGATAAAAAGAGAAGAAATACCTTGAGAGAGAAGATCGGAGGAATTGTTTGGGGTGAATAAGGAAAGAAAACTTTAAATCAAATTTGGTTATGGGAGAAAGCAAGAATGTTGGGCTTATTCGAAAGAGTTAAGAATGTAAGAACATAATTAGTTGAGTTTGAGTTTATTTAAAAGAAGTTGAGTGTAGAAGAGAATTATATTTTTTATGTCATCTTATGAACCAATAAAAGATTTGAAAATTAATTAAAAACTATAAATTTTAAAAAATATGATTAAAGTCTTGAAAGCATCAAAGAATGAAAGAGAGTGAAAGAGTTTTGTTAATATGTATATCTATAGATATATAATATAATATACTATGTTATAATATAATGTATGTTATGAATTTAAGTATTGGTAACGTAGAATTAAAGCAAAATCATCACTCAATATATTTGGAGAATAATAATATAAAACTAAAGAAAAGAGAAGATAGAATATAGAGAGAGAAAGTAAAATTCAAGAATCAAGACTACTATGTATATCTTACTAATGTCATCATATGACCCTATATATATGCTCATAATACAAGAGTTTATGGAAATTCAAAATCTAATAGGGAAAGGAAATTAAATCTGATTAGGAGTAATATTTTGAGAGTTTAGTTCTTAAGCTAACTAATATGAACATCCATATATTATTTCATAACACTCCCTCTTGGATGTTGATAACATAAAGATTATGCCTCGTTAAAACCTTACTAGATAAAAATTCAGTTAGAAAAAAACTCTAGTGAAGGACAAAGAGTACATTATTCTTTATGTCATTATTATTCTCCCGGATAAAAAAATCTTTTGAGATTTCTTAACCGATTCTTTACAATCAAATGTTGCTATCGGTAAGGTCTTAGTGAATAGATTTGTCAAATAATCAAATGATCAAATCTATTGCACATCAATATTACATCTCTTCTGGAGTTCATGAGTAAAAATAATATCATAAAAATATGCTTTATCGTACCTCCTTTAATATATTCTAATCTTTATTATCATCCAACAGTACGGTTAGAATTCCTTCAAAAGATTTATCTTGAATACATTAATCATGATCACACATATTCTTGACTAACATCATAAATTTCTATTTCTTCAACATGAGTTGAAGATGTGGTTGTTATAATCAACACATGCCTATAAATGCATGGTTTATGTGGATCATATAGGTAACTTATACCTTGCATATCCATCTCAACAAGAGTTGAATTTTTTCAATATTAGAGATAAACTATCTCAAAGAAATATCAAAAGACAAGCTTAATGCTATCTCAAAATTCACTGGGTAGAGAAGAACTAGAATAGATACATACTTGCACGTGGACAAGTATATTCATGCACTCAATTATAAAGTTGTGGTACTTCATGACCAAATAACCCAATGATCATTCATGTGTCATGTCCATGTAAAACATCTTCAGGATGTTCAATCAAACCAAAATATTGACTTTTCAAAACGTTGGTCACAATACTTGCTCCTCCAAATTTTTCAGGAAAAATATCTTGATTACCAAATTATTTTCTCTGTTGAGGATTTTATTTTCAAAATCAAGAGATCAATTATGCTTCAGACGTGTATCAAAATTATATGACTATATAATTCATATATTTGTCATACTGAGATATTTATCCAAATAAGAATATCTATAGCTAGAACATTATATTGACTAACTCTTCAAAAGTCATTCAAATAATTAATTTGTAATTTTATGCAAATAAATAATATTTTAAACTTTTATTATTAATATTTGTGCATAGATCAAGATAATGAAAGTAATAAATGATATCCTCTTTTAATTAATAATTTTCTCACTCTAATGTGGAGAATACTATGCCAATCAATACATTGTACAATGAGGATATTCTTTGATAAAGAAATACTTATAGCAAATACAACTACGTATAGGGGTGTTCAAAAACCGAATCGGGTCGAATAGTTGAACCGAACCGATTTTTTATGTTCGGTTCGGTTTAGTTCTATTTTTAAAATTATATATATTTCGGTTAGGTTTTCAGTTTAGGTGACCGAACCGAAATCGAAATTTTATAAAATAAATATAAAAAATATTATGGTAATACGTTCTTGTATTTATTTTTAAAAAATAAATATAAGAACATATAACCATAATGCATTATTATATTTATTTTTTAAAAATAAATACAAGAAAGCATTACCATAATGCGTTCTCGTATTTATTTTTTAAAAATAAATACAAGAACGCATTAACAATAATGCGTTCTTGTATTTATTTCGATTTGAACCGAACCAAATCGAAAAACTAAATAGTAAAACTGAATAGTAAAACGGTTCGGTTCGGTTCTAAAAAAAATAAAAAAATCGAATCGAAAACTGAATAGTAAAACTAAAACCGAACCGAAAACCAATTTGAACACCCTAGCTATGTATAGAATTTCTACATATATAGACATACTCGATCATTCTTTCAATAAGAATTCACTAAAATAATCTTATTATGTTCTACATGAACAATTATATGCTTCAAACATATTGAATACATCAGGGACTTCAAATATAAGTACTATTATTAAATAATAACAAAGATAAACACATATTAAGTGTTATCATGCACTATTATATCCACCATTAGAAATATATTTCTTCGTTTCAACGCCAGGTCTTACGAAGAATTATGCACCATAACTCATGGCAAATATTCACTTTGTAGTTCGCATTTTATAAGCAAATATTAATTGCTATCTCTTTGAAATTATACTTTAAGTATATAATTCCTGTTGGGAATACATGTATACTTCAAGTGTACTTGTGAATAGTTTAAACTTTTTATATTTCTCATGCAAACTTTATCATTTCGAGTCGGCATACTTCGATTTGGAAATTCTCATTCTGACTCAATATATTATGCACATTAATATCGTTGATATCATATACTTGTGCGGTTCCAGTAGCTCCCAATCATGTTGAAATCTCATCATTTGTCATAATTTTCAAGTACTTGAATTTCTTCCAAAAATAAAATATTAATGATGTTTGGAGAAAAATTCTACTAGAATTTAAATCTCTTCAACTTAAAATATATGACCATCTTAAGTCTTTGCTCCAGTGAGAAGTTTGTATCTTTGGAACCGACTTATCTACCACGTTTCAATTGTGTCTCAATTTTATTTATAGTGGTATATTGTCCTTCAGAGGTATCAAATATAATAGGAGCATTCTTTACTGCATATTGGTCAATTAATATATTTGACTATATAAATTATCTTTTGAACTTCTAGTTCAATGTATCTTTTATGAGGATCAAAATAGAAGATCAAGATAAGATACATACTAATATCTTTATCCAGCCTCATGTTTTTGCCTCTTTGTGTTGGGGCAACATATTCAAAATTAACAAAATACGAATCTCTCTCTTGAGATTCGCTCCCAACATATTTGATAATCTCTTTGAGAATCCATCTCATTAGTGCATCTCTAAATTTAAGATAGAAAATATTTGGTTTCTAACAACAAACAGACTACTATGAGGAGAATCAAAATGCGTTGAAAAAAATACAAAATAAGTGCTAATATATCACAGTCATGAATAATGTTCAATATTTATCTCAATATAACTAGTATTATTATGATAAATTATATTTTTGGGATAATGTTAAAACATGAGTACATTATCAATTAATTGTGCAAACTACAAGTTTGCAAAAAGAATAATATACATACGACTATTTGTTGATGCATCAACTAATAATTCTCTATATTCATTCCAAAATAACACATTCAACCCCAAATAATACTAGTAACTTTTAAATAAAACAAGCAGCACATATAAATTCGACATATTAGGAAACTTTTGGTTCCATAATAAATCATAATCATTCTTCGTATTTTAATGATCCAGGATGGTCCAATCGGTCATGCCAACTAATAAATTATTTATCAGTAAACTTCAAGTTTACTCAATATTGCATCTCAATTTCATAATTTTATGAAATATAAACCAGGAGGGATAAATAGTAGTATCTATAATTGACATATATTTTATGTCATAATGGTAATGCATGTGCCTCAAAAGTTCATTCATCCAATGTCTCGATATACTGATAATATAATTAAGGCTCAAAAGTTTTATGAGACTATATAGAGAATGATGTATTACATCAATTGACCATTAGATAAAGATCTGGTAGTTTTTCTGGAGATTTTAATCAATTAATTCTTCTAGAATTATTGATCAAATAGTTCTTCAAGAACCTTGCACTACCATTCATACTTTGGACATATATTTTAAATTTTGTCTAAATAAACTACAAATATTATTTAGAAAAATTGTATCTTCACCATTATTGATCCAAAATAAATTAAAAGAATATATAAATACTAGAATATAAATTTATAGCATTAAAATGTTTCGATAATAATCACAAAATGATAAAATAGAAAAGTAATAATTCGATAATTTAAAATTTTACTAAAAACCATTTCTAGATATTTAAAAGAATTGGCTAAATTCACAGTGTCATATCAATTTATATGGATGCAAAAATTATTACTATCAGTAGTATAATTTGGGGACGTAAAAAATATCAATAACTTGACTTACTACAGATACGTGAAAAACTTTTATATTGCATCAATAACATGTTAGAATTATTACTTTTCCTTTTTCCTTCTCATTATTTTCTCACTTCTGGTGAGTATCTATTCACTGAGTGATTTAATAATTCATTCTTACAACATAATAACAAAGTATATTTCTACTAGTCATGACCAAAATCTCTTTCTTAAATATATTATAAGTGCGAATGACATTCACTTCAGGGAATGACATAAAATCAACCAGTTGGACTCAAAATATTTTATTAATGACTCATTTAGTTTCAAAAGATATAAATTTAAAATGCTTTTTGAAAAACTTCTTTTCGCTATTGCTACTACAGGAGCATGTTAGATATATGAGAAAAGAAAATTCTTTTATTCATCACATTACTAGTAATATTTCTCCTTATAACTTTAATTGAGGAGAAATTCTAAATACGATAAAATTTTGCATATTGATAGACATAAAATATTTTAGACACAATTAAGTGTTGGTAACGTGTTATGAATTTAAGTATTGGTAATGCAAAATTAAAGCAAAAGTGTCACTCAATATATTTAGAGAATAACAATATAAAATTAAAGAAAAAAGAAGATAGAATATAAAGAGAGCTCAAGAATCAATACTAATATATATATATATATATATATATATATATATATATATATATATATATCTTATTAATGTCATCATATTATCCTATATATATGCTTATAATACAAGAGTTTATGGAAATTCAAAATCTAATAGGGAAAGGAAATCAAATCTGATTAGGAGTCATATTTTGAAAGTTTAGTTCTCTTAAAAAAACTGACTAATATGAACATTTACATATTATTTTATAAAAATATAATATCTATTAAGTATATAATCAAATAATACATCCACAAATTTTCGAATCGAAAAATATTTGAGTTGGATTCGTTTGCATATTATGTTCAATTTTTTTAACTTGATTTCAAATTTAAGCCGAGCCCAACATGTTGGATAGAGGTATGATCATTGGGTTGTAATCGAATAATCAGAAATATTGAGGTTATTTTTATACACAATTTTGAGTTTGATCATATATAATAAAAACTTAAATTATTTTTAATTTCTCTTTTTGTCTAATATTTTATTTCTTATTCTTTCTTTATAATTTCACTAAAATTGATGAGTATTCATTGTATAGTCTGATTTAATGCGATGCTTATTAATTTTAATAGAGAGAAGATGTTTGGTAGAGAGAGAAGTTAAAAATGTTTTAAATTTTTTACTTTGTATAGTTAAAATTAAAATTGTATATAGTAATAAAAAACACTAATAGCACATTTGGTAAGTTAAAATAGAAGAGAATGATAGTCTTTCCACATAGAACCACCCTCAAGAGTAAATAGTTTGCAATGCACTTTGAATTTTAAGGTTTGGAAAGAAAATCAAACTAAAATAATGATTCATTTTTTAGCGTTTGATATTGCTAGTTTTGCCATTCAAACAAAAAAGCTATTACTAACTTTAACATAAAAAAGGAATGAAGTTTAACTTAATATGACTTAGATGTCCTTCTACATATGATTACTTAGGTAGAGCCTTTCTTTTTTTTTCCCCAAATCATTTGTGTCAACTGAATACCAATGCAAAATGGTACTTTTTGGTGTAAAAACATTTTGCTTCAACAAACTAGAATTAAAGAGGGGCTATAATAGTAATTATGTCATCCCTACTAATAATGTGACTCTTCTTATACTCGAAAGAAAAAAAAAAATGAAGAAGAAGAGTAGTCAGGACGAAAAGTGTCTCAAATACCTCCCGCTGGGAAATTGTCACATGATTACCTATTGCGAAGGGAATTGTTACTCTTCTTCATTTGGAAGATTTCTAGCTATAGATATAATTTGTGTCAAGTACATATGGGAAGATAGTAGTTTGTTTCTAGATTATGCAATAAAAAATAAATCAATGTAATTTAATTATATTTCTAGATTCAAATCGTACCAACTCATTGACATAAAAAATAAACTTCTTGAATAACAGATTTGATTTAACGTGCCAAGAAGTTGAGAGTTAAACCATCGTTAACATTTTCCTTGGTTTGGTAGAGCTTCTTCCTTGATCAAAGAAGCAGAAATAGTGAAGAAGCAGTGACGAGAGCATCTAAAAAACAGAGGACTTGCAAATCCCACATGATTCGCACAACGTTTGACAATCCATGTTGCTATCTCAAAATGGATTTTTTAAGTGGACAATAAGTATTTAGATTGATATTTATATATCATTCATTTTTCTTATATTTATCTCATTTGGGTCAAAGATAGCTGACATGTTGAAGGTATCAATATACTCAGTATAGAACCTTCTACCTTCTTTCTCTCTCTCTCTCTCTCTCTTTCTTTTCTTTTTCTCGTCTTCAAAAAAAGTTGAGAACAACGATTAGGAAAAGTTCAAAACAGCTTTATCAATCTTAGGAAAAGTTGAGTATCATTCTTTATCAATCGTCGTTGTTCTCAGCACGCCCGTTTTGAATTCTATAAATAGAGAAACTGATTGATAGCAATTTATCCAACTTGCTCATAACGAATTTGGAAGATTTTTTACTCTATTTTCTTGACTAGCTATTAAGGCCTTATACAATGAAATTGAAAATTCAAGTAGGATGGAACTGGTGCGGGTGGAGGTAGTTAGGGTTGTCAATAGGTTGAATAGGGATCTAGGCCTTTGCTCGATAAGATTGGGTATGAATAAAGAAGTATACTCGTTTACTCGGACTCGATAAGATATTATCTGATAGATACGTGTTTGGTACATCATGTTTCAGACTCGACAGACTAGGGACTCGATAAGGTATTGTGAGTTAATTTTCTATATAAAAATTTTCTAAACACTTGATTTTTTATGCATTTAAATATTTATGAGAAAAGGTCATAAAATTTCTCCATTTTATTTTTCAATATAAAATTCTTGCAATCTCATTTTTTTCTTAAGAAAAATTAATAAGTAATAATAGAAGACGTAATAAGAGGTTTATTATGTGCCCATACTAATTCTTTTTTATTTTTTATCTTTTTATAAGGTGGGTAATTTAGTCCATTGATGATCTGTTGGCTTAGCTAATTTTATCCCTATGGGAGTCAAAGTTCTTTTATCTATATAAAAAGCAAAATGAGTGAAAAAAGTTAAAATGGGAATGAGAATATTACTTCCCTATAATATATGTACATATTATACTAGTACGTATGCATATGTATGTGTGTGTATACATAATATTTACTCTCAATATTCATAATAAAAACTTTCTCACGTTCTTAGTCGCAGAAATATTGTAATCTTGGACACAAAATTCAAGTGAACTTCACAAGACTTTTTTGCCTTTTGAGCATATATATATATATATATATATATATATATATATATATATATATATATATATATATCGAGAGAGAAAGAATTATTCAATGTCAAACAAGAGATAAAAGTATAAAATAACAAAATAAGAGAAAGTAAAAGAAAGTACTCCTTTCGTTTCAAAGTATAATTTTTTATTCCTTTTTATATAGATTAAAAAAGAAAAATAAATAATATTTTTTATTGTGTTTATAACTAATTTTATTAATATAATAAAAAATAAAAAATTATATTTATAATGAGAGTAATTTTTTAAAAATAATTTTTAAAAATTTTTAAAAATTTAAATATTTTTAAAAAGGCACAAAAATACAAAAGGTTTTATTTTGAAACGAATCCTGCATTAATGAACATAATGCAACCACAGTCCATGAGATTTTCATCGGGGTCAACAATGGTTTTTGTCCTCTCGACGGACTCCCCTAAGCAAAGCGAAAGCAGGAAAATACTTGTGGTCGAACCATCTTCCTACTCCGTCACTTATGTACCATATATTCACAGGAACAACTTGAAATATGAGGGAAAAAAATACAACCAAATTGTAAAAGGAAAAGACTCAGGAAGACTTGGCAATGGTTGACTCAGAAGAGGGTAGAAAGGTTCATCTTGTACTGATACGTGAACCAGTCCTTGGCTGGCAAGTGGCCATATGTGAAGAACTCAAATATCCTATTCTTGAGAAATTATGGTTATTAATGCAGATAAGCTTCTTCTTCTTAAGCTTCCATCTGAGAGAAAAAGATTTATATAGTTGCAATCATATTTTCTTCCTCTTTGTTGTTTTCCATAAGAAATCAATCACCCTTGGGAGAGAGAGAAAGAGAGATGGTTGATGCAACTGTCCAGTTTCTTCTTAACAAAATCGATAACCTTCTCACTAGAGAATTGGCCTTGCCCGAAAAGATTAATTCAGGTGTCAACAATTTCGAACGTGAACTGAAGATGATGACAGCATTTCTGAAGGAAGCTGATTCTGGAGGTGAACAGAATGAGCAAATCTTGGTCTGGGTTGGGCAAGTTCGAGATGCAGCTCGTGATATTGAGGATGTTCTGGACATGATTGAACTTGAGATGGCTGAACAATGCGTTAGCAGGACAAGAAGCAGGTACAAAAAATGGGCTAGAGATCATTCCATGGAAGCTTTCGTGGATAAAATCGAAACCAGCCTCCAAAACATCAAGGAGATAAGAGAAAGATACCCGATCAGCAACTCTTCCCGATCCTCGAGTTCGATGCTGGTGGATCATTTTCCTCCAGGGATTGGTTATCTGTCTCTGAGAGAAGCTGAAATTGTGGGAATAGAAGATGATAAAAGCATGATAATGTCTTGGGCACTGGATATGAGAGATTCCTACAAAGTGCTGTTCGTAGCAGGGATGGGAGGATCTGGCAAGACAACTCTCGTCAAACAAGTGTTTGATGGAGTGAAGGGAGACTTTGACTGCCATGCTTGGATCACAGTTTCAAAGAATGAAAAATTGATCTTCTACCATAAACTTTTGAATCAGTTGAGCAACTCAGCAGCAGAATCAATTCCCTATCAAAGGCCTCCTTCGGAAACTGATCAGGCCGATGACCTTATAACAAAGTTGCAGAACTTCTTGCGATTTAGAAGGTATCTAGTTGTTCTTGATGATTTGTGGTCAAATGATGTTTGGAAATACATCAAGCCTGCATTTCCTGAAGTTAACAGCAGCAGAATAATCATCACTACGCGGAGGGGTGATGTTGCCAATTCGCTTAGAGATAATTCCATCAGTGTTCACAACATTCAGCCTCTGCCTCTGGGAAAAGCTGAACAACTTTTCCATAGAATGGCTTTTCCAACAAATGGCTGTTGTCCTCCACAATTGATCCAGTGGTCATCTGCTATCTTGAGTAAATGTGAAGGGCTGCCCATTGCAGTCACTGAAATTGGCCAAATTCTCTCAGCCAGAGAGGAATGGGGGTCTGAGTGGAAGAAAATTTATGACACTGTTGTATCAGAACTACGAAGACACGGTCTTCTTGAAAACATCACAAGAGTGTTGATGTTGAGTTATCATGACTTGCCATATCAGCTTAAGTACTGCTTTCTCTTCATGAACGTGTTTCCCGGCGATTCCCCCATCAACAGCAGAAAATTGATCCGGTTATGGGTTGCCGAGGGCTTCATAGAAGAGCAAAGTGGAAAAGAACTTGAGGATACTGGAGAGGAGTACCTAAATAAGCTCATTCAGAGAAGCTTGGTTCAAGTATCCGAGACAGATTTTGATGGGAGGCCAAAGACTTGTCGCGTCCATAATATCATGCGTGATATTGTACTCTCCAAGTTACACGATGAAGGCTTTTGTGCTGTTTGTTCTCAGGAACAAAATGGCAATATATTGGAGAAAAACCGACGGATATCAATCCAAGCAAAGACATTCGAGATGCCATCGGATCACCTTGCTCGCAGCTTATTAATGTTTGGTCCAGATAGTGCATTCCCCGCTCCGAAGCCTCATGTCAACTGCAAAAGCTTCAAATTGCTGAAGATATTGCATCTCCAGGGATTTAATTTGGACAAATTTCCAGAAGCAATCGAAAAGCTCCTGCTCTTGAGGTACTTATGTTTAAGGAATACGAATATCAAACATGTTCCTAGCTCTATTGGAAAGTTACGGCACCTTGAAACGTTGGATCTCAAGCAGACAATGGTGACGAAGTTGCCAAAAGAGATAAAAGATCTTGCCAAACTTCGCCACCTGTTTGCTTATAGATATGACATGGGACTTTATTCAGCTTTTGACGATGTTAAAGGATTTGAAATTTCAGCAGATATCGCAGCATTAACCAACCTACAGAAGCTGTCATTCGTGAGAGCCCGTAGCCATCGCATGATGTTGATTTCTAGTACCCCGGGAGCGCGTGACAACATTCAAATGCTGCGAAATCTTAAGAAACTCAGGAAGTTGGGGATCATCGATTTGTCAAAGAAAGATGGGAAGAGCTTATGCGAGACCATCCAAGAGCTGCAAAAACTTTATTCTTTGAGTCTGACATCATCGCGTATTGATGAAGTTCTTGATATTCAAGAAATTTCTCATCACCCTCAACTGCAGCGCCTGTATCTGACAGGGAAGCTAGAGAGGATTCCGTCCTGGATTTCCAAACTCCATGATCTAGTACGGTTGCACCTGAAGTGGTCACGATTGCGAAGTAGCAGCAACCCCATTGAAGTACTTGAAGATCTTCCGAATCTACTCGAGCTCCAGCTGCTCGATGCGTACACCGGATATCAGCTGGATTTTAGGGCCGGCAAATTCCAGAAGCTTAATGTTTTGGAATTTGAGCGACTTGGACAGTTGAGAAAGGTGGTTATGGAAGAAAGTACATTGCCTCGTTTGCAAAAGCTAATCATAAGGAAATGCAATCTTTTGAAACAGGTTCCCATAGGAATTCATTACCTGAGTTGTCTCAAGGAGCTTCGTTTGTGTGATATGCCAGTGGACTTTGTGTTGCAGATTCGGAAAGGAGGAACAATGCGTGATGTTGTTCAACATATTCCATTTATTCGCTCTTCCCAGCAACATGAAGGGGGATGGAATTCCGAAGATCTTCATGATTAATTTCTTTAACTTGTCTCCTCTCTGGTACGAACTTCAAACTGAATGAACAGCGTTATCTTCAAATGTTTACTGTTGCATTGCCTGTTCCGCCTAACATTTGAAATCTTGACTTGTATCTGTGATCAGTACTTGGTGGGAGAAGATGGAGAAGATACGAAGAGAAGATGGATATAGAGAATCAAAGATTCTTCAGCAGAAGAGAAGAGGATGAAGGAGGTGAAAGTGACCCAAAAAAATTACTCTCTGAAGACCGCCGATGTTGAGAAAAAAAAAAAGATTGAATATTTTCTCGAATGGAATATTGGATTAAAATTAGTCTGTTGAATGGTAATTTTTTTTCCTGGGTGAATTAATGAACCATAGATGGCTTTTAGATATTTCAGAAAGTTAGATCACATGGGGTTTTCTCTTTTAACATCACTGATATTACAGTTAACAATGCAGCAGTAGACATCCAATCACTTTTTCTCTTGCAAGTAGGACATAAAACAGATGTCTTAAGTAATACTAATACCAAAATCTGTTATCAAGAAAACTAGTTTTTATCTGTATTTTCTTTTGTGGTAAATAGAAAGGCAAATATTTCAGCAGGGGAAGCAAGTTAAGCATAGATTCACTCTCTTCGGCTTTCTGCTGCGATTAGGATCAGACTTTATGGAGTATTTTCTTTGATTATCAGATCATTTCCACCTAAGTAGAGCTTCAATCCAAGTAGTAATGCAAGTGTCATTTTTTCTCTTCTTTCCGATGAGAAATTACTTCAAATATTTCTGAAGCTGAAAAAGAATAATAAAACAGAGAACTTAATATATATATATATATATATATATATATATATATATATATATATATATATATATATATATAATAGAACAATCGTTCAATCTATTAAACCAAACTTAGTGTTACAACAAAATGTATTGACAGAAATAGTAATTTATCTTTTCAACTACTACAATTTGTCAAAAAATACACAATTGTCATCCATTGCAAACTTCAATTGCTCCTGATCTTCAGGTTTCCCCTCTAGCACTGCCTTACTAGCTTCAAATTCCCCTCTGCTCCTGATCTTAATCTTTTCTCTTTGGAATTTCTTTGCCAGGCTGAAGTTTCCCTCAGTTCCTGCTCGTCGTTGATGGTCTATAATGTTAGGTTTCAACTTGGTCCAAATTTGAGGCTGCAATTTGAAGTCCAAAATTGTAGGTGGTGTTCAAAAAATGACTATTGAATTATTAGGTAAAAATTAGGCAATTCAAAGTCAAAAAAATAACAACTCAATTCAAGAATTCTGGATGGCATATGCCAATAAATACCAATGCATAATGAGAGAATGGTATTGGTGAGAGAATTGAAGGCACCAAAGAAGGAGAGAAAAGAGAGAAGAGAGAAAAGAGTGAGGTTTTATCATTCTTTTTGTGAGTTTGTATTTTATATCTTTTCTTTGACATCCACCTATATTGGTGAAGATAGTTGTGTTACCTTCTAGTATATCTAGAGGAAGATTTGTTATCCCATTTTTATAGTGGAAGTATTGGTCAATATTTGACCCGTAGTTTTTACCCGTTTTGGAGTTTTCCACGTAAATCTTGGTGTCAAAATATTTTAAGTTTTTGTCAGATTTATTTCTGCTAGGTGGTTATTGATAAATTCTCACTTTATCAATACCAGAGTTTTGGGAGAGTCATTTTAATCCTGGTAGTGTGGATTATTTATTTATTTTGGGATTTAATTTTCATTGTGTTGTTTTATTTATCTCAACCTCCCAACAAAGTGGTATCAGAGCTTTGGTCAGTTTTTTTAATGGAGGAGTCAACTTCTTCTTCTGGTAGCATGATTAAATTGACTTCTAGTAACTATGATGTTTGGAAGCCTAGAATGAAAGATTTGTTATATTGTAAAGATATGTATGAACCCATTCTTGGTGATGTTGCAAAACCAGAGGGTATATCTGATATTGCATGGGCTAAAATGCATAGAAAAACTATTGGTCATATTAGGAGTTGGATTGACCAAAGTGTGTTCAATCATGTTTCAAGCGAAACAAGAGCAGATGTGATGTGGAAAAACTTAGAGACCATGTTTGAAAGAAAATATGGTCTTAACAAAGTTTCTTTGTTGAAACAGATTATGCGATTGAGGTACAAAGATGGAGCAAATATGTCCGAGCACCTGAATGATTTTTAGGGATTAATAAACCGCACTGATGCTGTAAATTTGAAGCTAGATGAGGAGGTGCAAGCACTCTTACTATTCACTTCACTCCCTGATAGTTGGGAAACACTTGTTGTTTCAGTCTTAAATTCTGCTCCAGGTGGTGGTGTTACCTTGGAGATGGTCAAAGAAGCTTTGTACAATGAAGAAACCAGGAGGAAGGATCAAGGATTAAATCTGGAGTCTCAAGCACTTGTTGCTGAAAGGAATCACAGGAGGGGGAGAAGTAAGTCCAGAGGTCCCCACAACAAATATGACAGATCAAGAGGTAAGTCCAAGTCTAAAAGATATATTGAATGCTTCTATTGTTACAAGAAGGGGCATTACAAGAATGAATCCCGGAAATGGAAGAAAGATCGAGCCAACACAAAAGGAGAAGCCAAGGAAGAAATTTCAGAGACAGCTGCCACAACAACCGATGATGAAATCGAACTTGTTTATGATTCCAGTATTAACCTAGTCTGTCACAACAGTGACTGGGTTATTGACTCAGGAGCTTCTTATCATGTTACTTCTCACAAGGATTTCTTCTCATCTTACACATCAGGAGATTTTGGTCATGTAAAAATGAAAAATGATGGCTCTTGCAAAATAATTGGTATTGGAGACATTCACCTTAATTCCAGTACCGGTTGTCAACTAATTTTAAAGAACGTGAGATATGTTACAGATGTTCGTCTCAACCTCATCTCCACCGGCAAGCTTGACGATGAAGGTTATACAAACCAATTCAACGACAGAAAATGGAAGCTGAAAAAAGGAATCTTGTCATCGCCAAAGGTACAAAAGCAAGCTCACTTTACGTGATGAAAGCAAAGCTGAGCAATGGAGAAGTAAATACAGTTTCAGAATCTTCCTCAAATCTTTGGCATAAAAGACTTGGCCACATGAGTGAAAAAGGACTCCAGAGACTTGCCAAACAATAACTCCTACCGGATGTAAAAGGTCTAAGTCTCAAATCCTGCACTCATTGTTTAGTTGGAAAACAACATAGAGTTGCATTTCAGAAATTTCCTCCATCTAGAAAATTATTTCCTTTGGAGCTGGTTCATACTGATGTATGTCATATGGGTGAAAGAACACTTGGTGGTGCATTATATTTTGTGACATTTTTGATGATTTTTCTAGAAAGGTATGGTGTTTTTCTCTGAAGTCAAAAGACCAGGTTCTAGATATTTTCAAAGACTTCCATGTCAAAGTGGAAAGAGAAACAGGAAGAAAATTGAAGTGTGTCAGGGCAGAAAATGGTGGTGAATAAAGAGGCTCTTTTGAAGCATATTGCAGGAGTTATGGCATCAGATTTGAGAAAAGTGTACCAAAGACTCCACAACACAATGGTGTAGCTGAAAGGATGAACAGGACAATTACAGAACGTATCAGATGCATGCTCTCTCATGCCAAACTGCCAAAACCTTTCTGGGGTAAGGCAATGAGAACGACAGTTCACTTGATCAACCTTTCTCCTTCAGTTCCTTTGGGTGGTGATATTCCTCAAAGAGTTTGGACAGGTAATGAAATCTCTTACAAGCATTTGAGAGTTTTTGATGCAGAACATTTGTTCACATTCCCAAAGACGAAAGGTCTAAACTTGATAGTAAGGCCAAACAATGTATTTTCTTGGGGTATGGACATGAATAGTTTGGATACAGACTCTAGGATCCTGTTGATAAGAAATTGATTAGAAGCAGAGATGTTGTCTTCTTTGAAGATCAAACCATTGAAGACATCAAGAAAGATGATAAACCAAGATTGGATCCAGAAATCCCAGTCAACCTAGACCTATCACCTTAACATATCAGTCATGACGAGCACGGGGGAGTTGAGGTAGAGCAGGACAACAATGATGATGTTCCAATAGCTGAGCCAGTAATACCACCAGTTCCACAACCACAACCAGAACCCAGGAGATCCACCAAAGAAAAGAGGTCTTCAACCAGATATAGTACTCAAGAGTACGTGATGCTCACTGATGGGGGAGAATCAGAAACTTATGAAGAAGCTGTAAACCATGAAAGTAAAAATGAGTGGTTGAAAGTTATGCAAGAAGAGATCAAATCTTTGCATGACAATCATACATATGATTTGGTGAAACTTCCGAAAGGGAAAAGAGCTTTGAAGAACAAATGGGTCTACAAGCTGAAGACAGAAGAAAATATCTCCAAACCAAGATACAAGGCCAGGTTGGTCGTAAAAGGTTTCTATCAAAAGAAAGGTATTGATTTTGAGGAAATATTTTCTCCTGTAGTTAAAATGACTTCTATCAGAGTTGTTCTTGGACTAGCAGCTAGCTTGAACTTGGAGATTCAACAACTTGACATAAAGACAGCCTTTCTTCATGGAGATCTTGAAGAGGAAATCTACATGGAGCAGCAGGAGGGGTTCAAAGTCAAAGGAAAGGAACACCTTGTTTGCCAACTCAAGAAAAGTTTGTACGGGTTGAAGCAAGCACCAAGACAGTGGTACAAGAAATTTGATTCTTTCATGTCAGAACATGGCTATTACAGGACCACACCAGATCATTGCGTGTTCGTGAAGAGATTTTCTGATGGTGAATTTATTATTCTCCTGCTTTATGTTGATGACATGTTAATTGTTGGCTAGGATACTGCCAAAATTGCCAGGTTAAAGAAGGAGTTAAGCAAGTCTTTTGCAATGAAAGACTTAGGGCCAGCAAAGCAGATTCTTGGAATGAGGATCACTCGAGATAGACAAAATGGTAAACTTTGGATATTTCAAGAGAAGTATATTGAGAAAGTACTTGACCGTTTTAACATGAGCAAGGCCAAGACGGTTTCTACTCCACTAGCAGGAGACTTCAAACTCAGTATGAAGCAATGTCCTAAAAATGAGCAAGATAAGGAAGGTATGAAGAAGATTCCTTATTCTTCAGCAGTTGGTAGCTTAATGTATGCTATGATGTGCACCAGGCCAGATATAGCTCATGCAGTTGGTGTAGTTAGTCGTTTTCTCTCTAATCCTGGTAGAGAGAATTGGAATGCGGTCAAATGGATACTCAGGTATCTTAAAGGTACAACAAAATATTGTCTGTGTTTTGGAAATGCAAAACCTGTATTAGAATGTTATACAGATGCAGACATGGCTGGAGACATTGATAATAGAAGATCCACGTCAGGATACCTGATGAAGTTTGGAGGTGCAGCAGTTTCTTGGCAAAGCAGACTACAAAAATGTGTTGCTCTTTCTACTACAGAAGCGAGTATATAGCCACTACTAAAGCAAGTAAGGAAATCCTGTGGTTGAAGAAATTCCTACAAGAATTGGGAGTTAAGCAACAAAGGTATGAACTTTATTGTGATAGTCAAAGTGCAATCCATCTTTGCAAAAATTCAACTTTTCATTCTCGTTCAAAGCACATTGATGTTCGGTATCATTGGATCCGAGATGTCTTGGAGTCAAAATAATTAGTACTTGAAAAGATACACACTGATGAGAACGGTGCAGATATGTTGACCAAGTCATTGTCAAAAGAAAAGTTTGACTTTTGCAGAAGCGAAGCTGGTATGGTGGAACTCTCTCAATAAGTTGAAAGGGGGAGATTTGTTAGGTTTCAACTTGGTCCAAATTTGAGGCTGCAATTTGAAGTCCAAAATTGTAGGTGGTGTTCAAAAATTGACTATTGAATTATTAGGCAAAAATTAGGCAATTCAAAGTAAAAAAAAATAACAACTCAATTCAAGAATTCTGGATGGCATATGCCTATAAATACCAATGCATAATGAGAGAATGGTATTGATGAGAGAATTGAAGGTACCAAAGAAGGAGAGAAAAGAGAGAAGAGAGAAAAGAGTGAGGTTTTATCATTCTTTTTGTGAGTTTGTATTTTATCTCTTTTCTTTGATATCCATCTATTTTGGTGAAGATAGTTGTGTTATCTTCTAGTATATCTAGAGGAAGATTTGTTACCCCATTTTTATAGTGGAAGTATTGGTCAATATTTAACCCGTGGTTTTTACCCGTTTTGGGGTTTTTCACGTAAATCTTGGTGTCAAAATATTTTTGAGTTTTTGTCAGATTTATTTCTGCTAGGTGGTTATTGATAAATTCTCACTTTATCAATACCAGAGTTTTAGGAGAGTCATTTTAATCCTGGTAGTGTGGGTTATTTATTTATTTTGGGATTTAATTTTTATTTTGTTGTTTTATTTATCCCAACCTCCCAACATATAACAATATACTTGCTAGAACACCCCGAACCAAATGAAATGTCCAAAGGACCAACCCCAAAAGTCATGCAAGGGAAAGCACCAGCATAAGGACTAGGAGTGAAAAATCCTTCCATTCGTGGTTGGTTGGTTGCAGTACAATATGGACTGTAGGAAGGAAAGGCCATGGACGTCATGTAATCCTCACCCTGAATATCTTGGGCATCCGGCCAGTGCATCTCTCCAGAATCTAATGACATATGAGCTCTCGTCCTTCTCTTCTTCTTTGATGTCTCAGATACTTCATCTTTTGCTGCATCAACTTCCACACGAGTGAAAGTATATTGTTCCTTTGAATCCACAGTGGCCTCTCGTTTCTTTGAATTCACAGATTGGCCAGGAGATGGAACCTTGGATTCTTTGTTTGAAGCCACAGAGTAGCCTGGAGATGAAACCTTAGCTTCTTTGTTTGAAGCCGCAGATTGGTCAGGAGATGAATCCTTTGACTCTGGATTGTGTAATTCCAAATATCCAGTTTTCAAAGCATCAGCTTTATTATTCTTTACCCCATCATCATTAGATTCCAGAATTCGATTAATTGTGTTCCTCAATGTCAAATTAGGCAAAAGATGATCAGCAAATATGTTTGTAGCTCCACATACACACATCGAATTTGAAATTATAAAATTTCTTATGCATTGGTCACAGAAACTGTCCAAACAACACTTGCTGGTTATCATAGCAAATTCCATAACTTTTTTACATATTTTACAGTAAAGTTCTGGAGGAATATCAACCATAGAGCGTTGGGCGGGGGGTAAAGCTTCAACTTCTTTCCCAAAAGCAGCCTCGTCTGGCATCAAATCTGCAACTTTCCCGTTAGACAATCCATACAAGCCATCTTTTTTAGCAATTAACATGGATCTAGGAACGCCTTTGGGAGTTCTAATCTTCTTAACGTCATAATCAGGATCTTCATTGGTTGGACAGTGCTGGATGAAGTGCCCTGCAACTTTGCACCTATGACAGACATAGCCCTTTGGTGGAATATTCCACCCCACCATTCTCCTGCCCATGCCATCGTCACCGGAAGAATTTAGGGCTGGTTTACCAACCTGTAGGGATACAGAGTGCGGAAACGAGATAACTTCAACCAAAGATTATGAGAAATTAAGAATGATAGTAAAAATGACACCAAAATTTTTAAGATGGAAAATCCTTCGTAAATAGAGGCAAAAAAACTACCGGCGAGAGAGCAAAGAATTTTCACTATAAATTTGTAATGAGTACAAAATATTTTCTCTGGACTAATAAGAAAATAGTCCAAATAATAATTCTCTACGGATGAAAAATAGTAAAAACAAGAAGTAGAGAATATAATAAAGGAAAGAGAAAATACAGAGAAAATTGTGTTTGCTTCGAGATTGCTCTCTTGAATTAATTCTTGTTGAGGTGCAGGAGTGCCTATTTATAGGAAACTCCTGCACCCACCCTGTCATCAAATTTCAACAATTGGCAGCTGTGGTTGTTGAGGAGAAGTCAGCAGCAGCCGTGATTGTTGAGGTAGGTAAGCCGCAAATGACAGAAGAAATTTCGGTGAGCCGCAATAGAAGAAATTTCAGCCGAAATTCTTTTACACAGTAAGTAGCCCACAATTGTTGACCAAATCAAAAGAAAAAAGGTGAGCAGCCCACAAATCTCCACCTTGATCACCTTTGAAATACTCTCTCACCATGAAGCCTTATTCAATTACGAATGATACCAATTAAGTCCAAGCAATGATCGAACTTAGCAGTTAGAAGTGACTTGGTTAACATGTCTGCAGGATTTTCAGCTGTATGAATTTTCTCGATTGTAATATCTCATGCAGCAATAATATCTCGAATAAAGTGGTGCTTAATATCAATATGTTTGGTCTTTGAGTGATGCTTGCTATCCCTGGTCAAGTGAATAGTACTCTGACTGTCGCAGAACACAATTAGAATGTCTTGTTGTAGATCAAGTTCACTTACCAAGCCTCGGAGCCAAATAGCCTCTTTCACTCCTTCAGCGGCAGTAATATATTCTGTTTCAGTGGTGGACAAAGCCGCAATGGCTTGAAGTGATGAATACCAACTGATAGCAGAACCACAAAGTGTAAAAATATAGGCTGAAAGTGACCTTCTCCGATCTAAATCACCACCGTAATCAGCTTCAGCATAACCAACTACGCCTAAAGGATCAGTTTTTTGTCTATCAAATATCAAACTAATATCGGCAAAATCCTTCAAATAACGAAGGATCCATTTGACAGCTTCCTAATGTTGTTTGCCTGAATTGTGCATGAATCTGCTAACAACCCTAACGACATAAGCTAAATCAGGCCTGGTACATATCATAGCATACATGATGCTTCCAACTGTATTTGAGTACGGAACATGTGACATGCGTCTCTTGTCCTCCTCTGATTGAGGACACATATTAGGTGACAATTTGAAATGAGCAGCTAACGCAGTACTAACAGCTTTGCAATCCTGCATTCCAAATCTGTCAAGCATCTTCATAACATACTTCTTTTGTGATAAGAAAAGTTTACTGGCTTGACGATTCCTGCTAATCTCCATTCCAAGAATCTTCTTGGCAGGACCTAAATCTTTCATATCAAATTCATTGCTAAGCTGGGCCTTTAACTTGTTGACAAGATATTTATCTCTTGCAGCAATACACATGTCATCAACATAAAGTAGTAAGTATATGAATGACTCATCAGATGTCTTATGAAAATAGAGATGTCTTCTGAAAATAGACGCAATTATCATAACTACTTCTGGAGTAGCCATGTTCAATCATGAAAGAATCAAACCTCTTATACCATTGTCTCAGTGATTGCTTCAAACCATAAAGTGACTTTTTGAGACAGCATACATGGTCATCCTTTTCAGGAATAACAAACCCCTCTGGCTACTGGATATAAATCTCTTCCTCAAGATTACCATGAAGAAAAGCAGTTTTCACATCTAACTGTTCCAGCTCCAAATCATGCAAGACAACTAGAGCAAGTAATGTACGAATATAAGTATGACGAACAACAGGAGAAAATACTTCATTAAAGTCAATACCTTCCTATTGATCAAATCTTGCTTTGTACCTTGCATTCTCAACACCGGTGATGCCTTCTTTTCTCTTAATGATCCACTTGCAACTAATTACTCATTTGCCTTCTGGCAATTTCACCAGATTCCAAGTTTCATTCTTATGAAGACTCTCAACCTCTTCTTACATTGTAGCAATCTATTTTATTGAATCGTCACTAGAGATAGCTTCAGAATAATTTCTTGGTTCACCATCATCTCCTATCTCTTGTGCAGCAACTAATGCATAAGCAATATTGACAGATTCTGCAACTAGTCTTTGAGTCGGCTTTCTCGGTCTCTGTGTTGGAAGTTCCTGAGCCATAGACCACGGTTGTGGCAAACCTCGTCGTCGTGGTGGATGTGGCTGTTGTGGACTCTTGTGTTCAGTGATATTCTCAACTGCAGTGGCTTGATCTTATTCAGTTATGGAGGAATTGGAAATATATTCCTTCAAAACGGGAGATTCAACCTCGAAATTCACCTTCTCTGGAACATCCTCTTGATCACCTATATCAGTGGAGGAAACAATAGTATTCCTCCCAGAAGATATCATAGTATTTTAATTAAAGATTACATCTCGGCTATGAAATGATTTTCCAGTTTCTGGGTTATATAACCGATAGCCTTTGACCCATTGACCATAACCTAAGAAAATGCATTTCTTTGCACGAGACTCCAATTTTCTCTCGTTCACATGACCTAAATAATCTAAGATTAGAATAATCAACGGGATTACCTGACCAAACTTCTTCCGAAATTTTACAGTCAATTGCTCTATTTGGAGAGCGGTTTATCAAATAACATGCTGTCGAAGCTATTTTAGCCCAAAATTGTTTTTCCAAACCTGAATGAGAGAGTATGCAGTGAACTTTCTCCAAGATAGTTCTGTTCATCCTTTCTGCAACTCTATTCTGTTGTGGAGCACCTGGAATGGTGAGATGTCTAGTAATGCATTCCTTCTTGCAGAAATCATTGAATTCATTTGAGTAAAACTCAAGGCCATTATCTGTCCTCAGCCTTTTGATTTTCTTGCCTGTCTGGTTTTCAATTGAAGTTTTCCACTCCTTAAAGATTGAAAATGCTTCACTCTTTTGTTTAAGAAAAATAAACCCAGAGTTTCCGTGAGAAATCATCAATAATTATCAACATGTAATGACATTTACCTCTGGAAGAAATTTTTGACGGACCCCAAAGATCCGAATGAATGTAATCCAATGTACCTTTGTTCTGTGAATGGCTTTTGAAAAGCTAACCTTTTTCATTTACAAAAAATGCAATGTTCTCAGAAATCAACCTTACCAGTACAGTGGTTATCAAGATGACCCTTCTTCTTGAGGATTTGAATTCTCTTTTCACTTATATGGCCCAGTCTGTAATGCCACAACTTGGTGTTATCCTTGTCAGATGAGGCAACAGTTGTAGAACCTGTAACAGTTGAACCCTGCAGCATATACAAACTACCAGATCGATTTTCTTTTAATATCACAAGAGCTCATTTGGGCACTTTTAGAACTCCACATTCAGCTGAGTACCTACACCCAAGAGATTATATGGTGCCTAGAGAAATGAGATTTCATTTCAAATCGGGGACATATCGGACACCAGTCAAGGTTTTAACTCCATCATTTGTTTTTATTTTAATTGTACCTTTACCTACATCTTTGCATTGATCATCATTACCCATCAGAACAAGACCACCATTAATCGGTTCATAAGTGGTAAAACAATCTCTGTTAGGATCAAGAATCTATTCATTTCTAGACTTTTGTTCAATGTCGGCAGCTACAAAACAATCCCCATCAGATTCAGTTTCAGCAATACTAGCTTCGCCACATTTTTCGGGTTGTTTACCTTTACCCATATTTTCTCTATCTTGCTTATTTTTCAATTTAAAGCATTATGAGATTTCGTGTCCCTTTTTCTTGTAATAACGGCAATACTTACAGTTTTTACCTCTAGACTTTGATGTGGACTTATTTTTACCGTTACTACCTCTTTCCTGGTTCCTCTCTCTTACTACTAATCATTCACCCGAACTTTCAGAATGAATTTTGAAATCAAATTTTTCTTTGGATAGTAGGTGAGACTTGACATCATCAAAAGACAGGGTAACATAATTACCATATAACATAATTTCTTTAAAGTGTCGATATGAGAGTAGTAGAGAAATAATAAGTAGAGCAGCTTTATCCTCATCGTAGACTTTAACATCCGAATTTTCCAAATCAATAATAATGGAATTAAATTCATCAAGGTGAGATTGGATTGAAGTACCTTTAGACATACGGAGAGTAAAGAGTGGAGTTTATTTGCAAGACTTTTTGTCATGTATAAAGACTCCAGTTTATTCCCTATACCTTATGCAGTTTCCTCGTTAATGACTTTTCGCAACACCTCACGGGACAAACATAATTGGATTATGGACAATGCCTTTTCATCCATCTCGTCCCAATCTTCCTCCTTCATAGCTTTTGGCTTTTTCGATTTACCCGCAAAAACGTTCTTTAAACCATTCTGGGTGAGAACGGCTTGCATATGGACTCGCCATATAGCGAAACTGATTTTACCATCAAATTTCTCAATATCGAATTTTGTCGACATTATAAAAAATCTCAGTTGAATTTTTAGCGCTCTGATACCAGTTTGTAGGGATATAGAGTGCGGAAGCGAGATAACTTCAACCAAAGATTATGAGAAATTAAGAATGATAGTAAAAATGACACCAAAATTTTTAAGGTGGAAAAATTCTCCGTAAATAGAGGCAAAAAAACCACCGGCGAGAGAGCCAAAAATTTCCACTATAAATTTGTAAGGAGTACATAATATTTTGTCTGGACTAACAAGAAAATAGTCCAAATAATAATTCTCTATGGAAAAAAATAGTAAAAACAAGAAGTAGAGAATATAATAAAGGAAAGAGAAAATATAGAGAAAATTGTGTTTGCTTTGGGATTGCTCTCTTGAATTAATTCTTGTTGAGGTGCATGACTACCTATTTATTGGCAACTCCCGCACCCACCCTGTCATCAAATTTCAACAATTGGCAGCTGTGGTTGTTGAGGAGAAGTCAGCAGCAGCTATGGTTGTTGAGGTAGGTAAGCCGCAAATGACAGAAGAAATTTCGGTGAGCCGCAATAGAAGAAATTTCAGTCGAAATTCTTGGACACATTAAGTAGCCCACAATTTTTGACCAAATCAAAAGAAAAAAGGTGAGCAGCCCACACAACCAAAGCGTCAATCTTGCTGTCCTCCTCATGATCATCTGTTGTAGTGAGAGTAGAAGAACTACTGAGAGAACTAGTGGAAAAGAACATTCCTCCGAATCAAGAATAGAAATTGCCGGCTTGAGGGTATCGCTGGCAGAGTCGTGTTCTTCTTTGAAAACTGTCTTCTTCACCTGGACTGAATGGAAAGCGTGGATATGGAATGAAGTCAGCAATGCCATGCGTAGAGGGATCAAATTTTCTCAATGTAGTGATCATCTTAGTATTTAAGTTAAAATTTCAGATTGTAGAGTTGTCTTCTTACTCAAGAAAATTGTATTAGAAGCTTTTCTAAGCTCTGAACTTTCTCTCCTATTTTTCCTGCAGTCTGATCACCTTCGTTCTGTTTAATCCATTTATTCTCTTATTTCTGGTTTAATTTTTGCTAATTAACTCCATTGAGCTTCAATCTTAGCTGAAGCTTGAGTTTGGTTAGCTAGAATCTGACATTGGTATCAGAACAGTTGAGATCTAAGGGAGATGCCTGCTACTAGAAACCAGGAGAATGAGGAGGCAATGCAGAGGGTGGAAGGAGACATTGAAGAGCCGCATGGACATTTGGAATCCCAGATGAAGAAATTTGTCATTCTGGAGTTTGCTATGAAGGAGCAAGGGCATCAGGTGGATAATATTTAGAGGCAGATTGAGATGATTAATGAAAGGATCGAAGGTAACACTAAGTATTTAGCTACTGTCATGATGAATATGCAATCTATGATGGCTTCATTAGATGATATTAATAAGAAAATGGAAATTAGAGGGGAAAACAGGTGGATGGGGAATCGGGTAGTCAACAGAGAACCAATTTTACTGCCTAAACTCCTGTGGTTACTGGATCTAATTTCATGGGGGAAGGGTCTGGCCGTAGAAAGGAGCAGGTAATGGAGTATAAAATGCCTAAATTTGATTTTCCTAGCTTTGATGGTAAAGGACCACGGGAATGGAGGGGTAAGTGTAGAAGGTTCTTTGAATTTCATGCAATAGCTGAGGATAGAAAACTAGGGATAACAGAAATGCATGAGAAGGGGAAGGCTTATACTTGACTACAGTGGTTTTTAAGAACTAATCCTCAAGGAACCTGGGAACAAATGGCCTGGGAGGCTTGCATGAGGTTTAGAGAGCTTGATGGAGGGGATTTAATGGAGGAGTTCAATAGGTTGCAGCAAAAAGGTTCTGTGGAAGAATATATAGACAAATTTGAGGAGCTTAAGGCTGTGGTGTTGACTCATATGCCATTGGCCACTGAGACATATTACATTTCTGTGTTTGAGGGAGGGCTGAAAGATGAGGTGAGGCGTTTGTTGAAGGTGTTTAAACCTAGGACTTTAATGGCTATTAGCAGGCTACCAGAATTCAGTTACATGGCTCAGCTGTTTCAAAAGGACAACATTATTCCAAGCCTTGCACACAAAATTACAAATCTAATGCTAATCAGTTCAGCTTTAAGAAACCTTTCCCAAGTTTTTAACAGAATTCCCAGAAAGAACCAATGGCCTTTAAATATAACCACTGCTGAGTTTCAGCATAGGAGAGAGAAGGGATTATACTATAAATGTGGAGAGAAGTATGGTCCAGATCATGTGTACCCTAAGAAGCACCTGAATATGGTGATAGTGGAGGAATTGGATGCTGATGAGGGGCAAGAGTTTCTGTTATATGAAGAGATCTAGGATGGGGATCAAGAAGCTGTGCTAGGGGATGACCTTGATGAATGTTTGGAACCCTTAAGCCATATAGTGTTTGATTTTCAGTCATTGTATTTATCCTTTAACAAGGATGGAGCAGAGGTGAAGCTAGAAGGGGGAACAGAGGAGATTAAATGGAAATCAGTGAATGCACAAACTCTTCAAAAAATGGTGAACCAGGAATAATCTGTATGGGTAGGGCAATTGATGTGTATGGAAGAGTTGAGGGGCAAGAAGGAGATACCAGATGAGGTTCAGTCATTCCTTCAAGAATATGATGATGTATTTCAAAAGCCCCAAGGATTACCTCCCACCAGGGAACAGAACACCACATTCATCTCATTGAGGGTGCTCAACCTTTCAAGCTTAGGCCTTACAGATACCCTTATTTCCAGAAGACTGAGATTGAAAAAATGGTGAAGGAGATGTTAGAGGATGGGATAATCAGACCAAGCAATAGTTCTTTTGCTTCACCAGTACTACTAGTCAAGCAGAAGGATGGGAGTTGGAAGTTTTGTGTGGATTACAGGTAGCTTAATAGCATTTCTGTGAAGGATAAATTTTCTATTCCTATTATTGATGAATTGATTGATGAACTGCATGGGGCAAAGTATTTCTCTAAAGTAGACCTGAGGTCTGGATATTTCCAAATTAGAATGGCTGAGGAAGATATCCACAAAACTACATTCAGGACTCACTTGGGGTTGTATGAATTTTTTGTCATGCCATTTGGCTTAACCAATGGACCTGCCACATTCCAGTCTCTCGTGAATAAAGTCTTCGTAGAATTTTTGAGAGAATTTGTGTTGGTTTTTTTTTTGATGACATATTGATCTACAGCCCTGACATAGAGACACATTTGGAGCATCTCAGGAAGGTGTTTGACCTGATGAGGAAACATCAACTTTTTCCTAAACTGAGCAAGTGTAGTTTTGCCCAACTCAAGGTGGAGTATTTGGGTCATATAATTAGCTAAGCAGGAGTGGAGGCTGACCCTAAGAAGGTGGCAGATATGTTGAATTGGCCAAGGCCAAGGAATGTTAAACAGTTGAGGGGATTCTTGGGATTGACTGGATCCTATAGAAAATTTGTGAGACGATGTGGGAGCATCAGCAAGCCACTATGCCAATTGTTGAAGAAAGGAAAATTTCAGTGGAATGCAGAAGTAGAAGGGGCTTTTGAAATGTTGAAGAAAGCTATGAGTCAAACACCAGTTTTGGCTATGCCAGATTTTCCCCAACCATTTGTGCTGGAAACTGATGCCAGTGAAGTGGGAATTGGAGCTGTTCTAATGCAGAACCACAGATCTATAACTTATCTGAGCAAACCTTTAGGGATCAAACATAGGGCTCTCTCAGTATATGAAAAAGAATTGCTTGCATTGGCCACTATAGTAAGCAAATGGAGGCATTAGATTAAAAGAAGCCATTTCATAATCAAAATTGATCACCAAAGCCTTAAGTATTTTCTGGAGAAAAGAATAACTATTGTGGTACAACAAAAATGGATTACTAAATTAATGGGATTGAGTTATGAGATTCAATATAAGAAGGGTAGTGAGAACAAGGTAGCAGATGCCCTCTCCAGGAAGCAGGAACTGACAGCTATATCAGTTTCCATTCCAATTTGGATTCAGGAGGTTATGGATAGTTATAATGGAGATGACCATGCTCAGATAATGGTTACAACTTGCTTATTAGGGGATAAGGGAAATGAAGAGTGGAAATTTCAAGATGGGATCCTTAAGTTTCAGAACAGAATATATGTGGGCATTACTAGTAAAGAAATCAGATCGAAATTGATAGAGGAGCTGCATTCAACATTTCAAGAGGGTCATTCAGGAGTACAGTCTTGTTACCAAATGGCTAAACAATACTTTTATTAGCTAGGTATGAGAGAGGAGATCCAGAAATTCATAGCAGAATGTGATGTATGTCAAAGGAATAAAGAGGAAATGGTGCATTATCCTGGTCTGTTGCAGCCACTCGATGTTCCAGAGTTTGCTTGGAGTCACATAGCCATGGATTTTGTGGAAGGACTGCCCAAGTCAGGAAGGAAAGATACTATATTGGTGGTGGTGGATAGGTTGACCAGATATTGGCATTTCATACCCCTAGCTCATCCCTACACTGCTCAGAAGGTAACTGAATTATTTTTAGACCATGTCTACAAAGTCCATGGGTTACCAGAGAGTATAGTATCTGACAGAGACAAAGTTTTTACTAGTCATTTCTTTCAAGAATTGTTTATGTCATGTGGGACTAAACTTGAAATGTCTACTGCATATCACCCCCAATCTGATGGTGTCACAGAAAGGCTTAATCAAACAATGGAAATGTATTTAAGATGCTTTGTGAGTGCCAAATCCCATAAATGGGCAGAATGATTATCCTTGGCTGAATGGTGGTATAACACCACGTTTCACACATCATTGAAGATGACTCCTTTTGAGGCTTTGTATGGCTATAAAGCACATGTATTGGCCTTGGGACCATATGCATCAGGTAGCAATGCTGCAGTGGCATCTCATTTGGCTGACAGAAAAGTTATGAAAACTGTTCTAAAGGAAAATTTGCACAAAGCTCAACAAAGGATGAAGACCTATGCTGACAAGTAGAGGTCTGAAAGATCTTTTGAGGGGGGGATTTGGTTTACTTGAAGCTGCAACCTTTCAGACAAACCTCAGTTGCTGTTATGAAGAATTTAAAGTTGTCATCTAAGTTTGATGGGCCTTATGAGGTGATGGAGAAAGTAGGTGCAGTAGCTTACAAACTTAATCTACCATCCCACTCCAAGATTCACTATGTTTTTCATGTCAGTTTGCTGAAGAAAAAGATTAGAAGTCGCACTGTAGTGTTCCAGGAGTTACCAATTGTTGGGAATGATGATCAACCTAAACTGGAACCTACTGCATTATTGGGGAGAAGGTTGATCAAGAGGAAAAACAAGGATGTGGTGCAATGGTTAATTCGTTGGTCCAACCTTCCAGATGAGGAAGCTTCATGGGAGGATACAGACTTCATCAAGGCACAAGGATGAGGACAAGGTTGCTGTTCAGAGGGAGGCATTGTTATATCCAGCAGCAGTAGAGACCGAAATATTGGAGGAAAATGGGAGTTAGTTAATTAGTTAAAATTAGCATAAGTGGGACAGCGTCGTTTTGGGTTAAGGGAAGTTAAGTTAGCTGCTGTGCTCACTTGGATCATCCGTTCTTGTGTGTTCAGAAGTCATGGAATTAAAGGACACGTGGACAGCACAGATTTAAAGCTGAGGAAGACCATCGCACAATTTTCTTCTTCACCTGGACTAAATGGCAAGCGTGGATATGGAATGAAGTCAGCAATGCCATGCGTGGAGGGATCAGATTTACTCAATGTAGTGATCATCTTAGTATTCAAGTTAAATTTTCAGATTGTAAAGTTGTCTTTTTGCTCAAGAAAATTGTATCATTGGTTTTTCCAAACTCTGAAATTTCTCCCCTATTTTTCCTACAATCTAATCACCTTTGTTCTGTTCAATCCATTTATTCTCTTATTTTTGTTTTAATTTTTGCTAATTAAGTCCATTGAGCTTCAGTCTTAGCTGAAACTTGAGTTTGGTTAGCTGGGATCTGACAGACAATAATAGACTTCCGCGGTCAACCCGCTAGCCGTCGAATCAGCACCAAAGTATTTGCCAGAATCAAAGTGGATTCGTCAAGATAATCTTCATTGGCATGCGCATTAGTGACGACGAGATTAAAATCTCTACCTTTTCGTAGCTTGGTTTCGAAGATTAGGTCTTTCACTTCACCCACTGATATGTAATTCCCAGGAATAGGCATGGAACGAAAATCCTTGGCACACTTGAATCTGAAGTGCAACACAGCCATGTCGATCAGAACAATAGATGACGAAGGAACAAACTGCTTTCTTGAAAGAACAAATGGAGCTTTTCTCCGAGGAATTCTTGAAGACAAAGAACGAAGAATGGCAACGGATTTTGCTTTCGGGGGTTTATATGTAACTCAGATATTTCCTTTTCCGAATGGAATAGGGAATTAAGAAAAGTCTAAAGCGGGAAGGTTTCCAATTTATTTAAAATTAAATTAGTTTCAAATAAATAAAAATAAATAAATGTATATAATCTGGTTAAATAAGGAGATGAATTATTTCATTTTTTTAAGGTAAAGAGAGATCATCAGAGAGGTGGCTTTGAAAGCAGCTTATTGTCATAGTATCACAAGTTACGGATAAAATAAAGCGAATATATATATATATATATATATATATATATATATATATATATATATATATATACACACACATTACCAAAATATTTTTACTATCTTTCCTCCTCCAAAACTTTTAAACCTCTAATTCTGATTTCTAAAAAATTTAAATTTTTTTATTAGTTAGAAGAGTTGTCATTAGTTAAGAGATAAAATAATATAAATACTTTATTTTATATAAAGTATATATATATATATATATATATATACACACACACACATTACCAAAATATTTTTACTATCTTTCCTCCTCCAAAACTTTTAAATCTCTAATTCTGTTTTCTAAAAAAATTTAAATTTTTTTATTAGTTAGAAGAGCTGTCATTAGTTAAGAGATAAAATAATATAAATACTTTATTTTATCCTAAACAAATATTTTAATTTAAATCAAATTCTTAATAACTTTCACTATCTGCAAATAACTTCATCTACTGTCACTTTCTTCTCAAACTTTTTCTTTCTTCATAAACTTTTTCTATAAGGTTTTTTTCTTCAGATCCTCTTATTTTTCTCTGATGAGGATTTTCTTTTTTTAAATTAAAGAGATAATCTTTTCAATTGCTTTTTTAATATATGTTGCTCTTATTCCCTTTCTTTTTCTCTATCACTTTTTACTATCTTTCCTCCTCCAAAACTTTTAAACCTCTAATTCTGATTTCTAAAAAATTTAAATTTTTTTATTAGTTAGAAGAGCTGTCATTAGTTAAGAGATAAAATAATATAAATACTTTATTTTATATAAAGTATATATATATATATATATATACACACACACACATTACCAAAATATTTTTACTATCTTTCCTCCTCCAAAACTTTTAAATCTCTAATTCTGTTTTCTAAAAAAATTTAAATTTTTTTATTAGTTAGAAGAGCTGTCATTAGTTAAGAGATAAAATAATATAAATACTTTATTTTATCCTAAACAAATATTTTAATTTAAATCAAATTCTTAATAACTTTCACTATCTGCACATAACTTCATCTACTGTCACTTTCTTCTCAAACTTTTTCTTTCTTCATAAACTTTTTCTATAAGGTTTTTTTCTTCAGATCCTCTTATTTTTCTCTGATGAGGATTTTCTTTTTTCAAATTAAAGAGATAATCTTTTCAATTGCTTTTTTAATATATGTTGCTCTTATTCCCTTTCTTTTTCTCTATCACTTTAATGTTTGATTTCTGAATTTGATAAATATTATTATAGATTTGATTTTCTTGAAGAACTTATCAATGTTCATTGCTTCTCTTATTGTTCAAAATATTTTTATAAATTAATTTTTTAAACTTCTAAATTTAAAAATTTTAATTCTTAGCCCCACTTCTCCAATTAAATCCCCTAATTTGTATTATTCGTGTTTACCTTATTCATATTTTCTCTTTCTACATTTTTATGCCTTTTTTGTTTTAATTGGATTATGTATATTGATATATATTTTTAATTCTTTTAATATAAATTAGTAAGTTTTTTTTTTTGCAGGTTTTGACGATTCATATATTCCAACAACTTTGTTTTGATCACAAAGCTTTTTCTTTTTTTCTTTGGATGGATGATTTAGAAATAGTTATCTATTTTGTTCTTGATCTCTATTACTCTAATTTGATCCTTCATATGCTAAAATTTAAGGACAAAAGTGTCTAATTGTCAAACAAGCGCACATGTAAAGAAGCGCCTGGGCAAGACCGGGTTTGAAGCTGAGCCATTGGTCCAAGACACTGCTTTAACGTATTTTCCTAACAAATCTCGATGAGAACTATTGTGGCGTGTTGCTGCGGGAGTTAGCAGCCTAGTTCGTTTAGCATATAGAACTGGTGGTTCTTCTCAAATGGTGAGGTCACCTAGTTCTCTCCCACAAGAGGTTAATGAGTTTGCTCGTATGGATAGGGTCATGCAATGTTATTTGCGTTTTTGGCACCCAACCAGGTCCTGGTGTTGGGACATGGGATTCGGATGCTAGGCAGTAGTCTCAGGCTTTTACTCGCAGACAGACTAGGTGTCACGACTGGCATGATGACTCGTGCCTCACTAGAGCCACCCCTAGAGGACCTCGAGATCCTTAATTGATTATATCATTTTTGGATCATGTAGCTAACCACATATGGAGTAGTGAAGTATGTTAGTTGTTTATTGTTTATAAATCATTTTGGATAAATATTCAAAATAAATAAGATGTGTGAATAATATGCATTATCCTATAGGAGCATCACATCCTTGTGGTGCAACAGAGATTTAGTTATCCTAATAGGTAGCAGACTCTATTATTGAGGCGATCATCATGGGGTTAGGTTTGAGTCACTTATGGTGGCAACTGGACAAGAACACGTTTCACATGCCTTTTGATGAGATTACTATCACCTTTTACGATATGGCACACATTCTCAGGATCCCTATGATAGGTGATATCATTCGTCACAATGTTGAGAGAGATTCGATTATTGCGAATATGTCTAGTCGTCTATATTTACTGTTCACATTTATTTGGAGTCAATTAGATAATCGGGGTATAAAATTCAACGTTCCTCATGATGCTGCCACCAGAGTATCATTGTTCCTAGCAGACCATGCTTGGGTATACCTGATATACTTGTTGGGCTATACCTTATTTCTAGACAAAAGTAAAGATCGAGTTCCATACCATTTTTGGTGTTTCTAGCTGATCCAAAATATTTTAATCACTACACATATAGAGAAGGATGTCTTTTGCACTTATATCATTAGCTAGATACCGTTTGCAGAGCTGATTATCGACAGCTTGATAGAGCTAAGACGTTATTAGCGAGATGAATTTATTTGTACTTTCCGATATTTGCTTCCCAATAGTCTTGCACTTTGTGGGAAGCCCATCCTTACGCAGTGCGATTCATATGCTGCAGAAATATTCCAAAGAAATTTGAGGACCTTCACAATATACGTTTGTACTTGGATGATATGTCCAGCATAGAAGTACGTAAATATTATAACATAACATCATCAATGTTAGAGTTTTTTCAGTTTATCCTTAGCTTTTATTTTGTATTATATCGATAGGTTATTGAACTTTGTAAGGTCCGTCTTCGCTCACTATGCACTGGATCTCAGCGTTCCACTAGCCAGACTCCCACATACTCGGATCACTACAGCTTGGACATGTTGTTGTGCCTCTATTATTGTCTGCCTCAAATTACATGGATTGGTATCTGTCCCGAACACAACCTAGGATCTAGAATCCCGAACTTCACTCGAAGGAGGTACCTAATCTCGAGGCAGCAACTATTACAGACACGGTGGTAAGTATGGCTTCTTTGAGATTTTGAACGGTAGTTAGTGTTTAATAAAGTATTGTTTGTGTAATAATTAGTGACTTGTTTTGCAGAGATAAGATATGATTCATCGTGTTTTAGCAATTTGAGATGACCACTCGAAGATGACACCGGAGCAAAAAGACCATTTACAGTAGAAGTACGGGAAATCGCACGTGAGCGGGAGCGTACACTAGCAGCAACCGACGTGACGAGTATTGCATCACTATTTAAGGGGTTGTAAGTTGTTTGCACTTTATAATTGTTATTGTTTTTGGATTACTCTGGTTAATTTTACCTAGGCAAGTACGTAATCATTTCGAGTTATGGTCGTTTCAAGAAATTGGTGAAAGTTTTTGCTTTATCAATCAATGTATGCTCGTGTCACAATTGGGAGCAGGTAAGTACTTAAAAAAATTAATTGTTAGTGAAATGGATGATTAACTTTAACTTGGTAATTGCAGTATAATAAAATTTACTAATTACATAAGTTATTTTATTAATAATATTTAACAAATAATATTAATAGATTTTTTTTAAAGGGAGTGAGTTTCGCCAAGGTTTGGCAGACTCGATGTCAAGTTCCCCCAAGGATTGGTAGAACTCAACCACCTTTAAAAAAATTTAAAAATAATTAATTTTTAACTGTATATAGTCTAAAAAATATATATATAGCTAGTGTGATTGAAAATATTAGCGTACTTGTGGTTGAATCTTCTTAATTCTGTTTTTGTCATTCAAGTGTAGCACAAAGACTCGGTCTTAAATATTTTGATTTCTTTTATTCTGCAAATTAATATAAAAATTTTACTTTTTTTACTTTCAAGTCCAATACATGTTTTCGAATAAGTGGTAATTTTTTTTTTCTAAACTCAAAACAAAAACTTTCAAACATAAATAAAATCTAAATTCAATGCCAAACTTGCGGAATATGAACTTATTCTTGTCCTTGATATGACTAGGCCCTCGGTTGGTAAGTGGCATTTAAGAAGTTCCTCATAACTCTCCCTTTCTCTTTCTCTATTTTCTTTAATTATAATGAAGTTAACTTTAGAAAAATAAATTTAAAAATTTAAAAATTGTTCAATATTTTTAAAAAATAGATCAAAAAGTCTTATATTTAAAAATTAAAGTAGTAATATTCTGCTGTTGTACTACTATCATTCCAAGAAAATAACCCATTTCAAATCGGTTTCAAAACTGACACAAGTTGATCTCAATATTACTTGTTGCGGCCCAAATTTGAAAGCAATATATTTGGTTTCAAATTTGTAATTGAAATCAGTTTCAAAATTAACATAAGAATTGACTTCAAAAAATAACATTAGAAACCTATTAAAAACTAACATTAAAAAAAGTAAATTCTAAAAATTTTAATTTACAAACGAATTTTAAAAATTTTAAATTTTTTATATTTTCTAATTTAGAAACTGATTTTAAAAATTAAATTTTTTATATGTTCTAATTATTAGATACTGATATTAAACATTAATTTTTTAATTTTTTGTTTAGAAACTGATTTTTAAACTGAATTTAAAAAAAGTCAAATTCTTGTATTTTTCAGTTTGAAAACTTTTTTGAAATCTCTTTTAATTAAATTTTTTATATTTTTAATCTCAAAACCGATTTGAAACCAAAATGAAAAATTAATATTTTCTTTAATTTTTAGTTTAAAAACTTATTTGAAAGAGAATTTTAAAAAATTAATTTTTTAAATTTTTAAATTTAGATGTTGATTTGAAATGAAAATTTAGAAATTGATTCAAAAATAACCATTAAAAATTAAATTTTTAAAATTTTAATTTAGAAACCAGTTTGAAATCAAATTTAAAAAATTATTTTTTACATTTCAAATTTAGGAACTGATTTGATATTGAATTTAAAAAATTAAAATTCAATTTAGAAATCAGTTAGATACCTAGTTTTAATTTTTTTTTTATTTTTATTTTAGAAATCCATTAGAAACTGAATTTAAAAAATTTGTTTTTTAAGTTTCTAATTTAGAACCAATTTAAAAATAAATTTTTTATTTTTTAATTTAGAAATTGATATCTAAAGTTTTTTATTTTTTGCATTTTCTAAAAACTGATTTGAAGCCAATAGAAAAATAATAAAATTATATTATTTAGAAAATTTTTTGAATTTAATTTTTAAATGAATAAAAATTTAAAAATTATATTTAGAAACTGATTGGAATATCCATAAAATATATTAGATTTAAAAACTGATTTGAAATCAAAATGTTTGAAACCAATTAGGGACCCAACTTTGAAACCAATTTGAAATCGGTTCCAAATTTTATCAAAAAATAAAAACAATTATTTTGAAATAGATAGGGAAATAATAAAGATAAAAATATATTATTTAGAAACTAATTTGAGACTGGTTATGAAATTTTAAAAATTTTAAAGTGTATTATACTTAGAATCTAATTGGAATATCCATAAAAAATAAGATAACTAAATTTAGAAACTGATTAGAGGCACTGTTTAGAAATTGACTTGAAACTGATACTAAATTTCATCAAAAACTAAAAATAAATCATTTAGAAACCAATTGAAATTGATTGGAAATAATAAAAAATAAAAAAATATTATTTAAAAGTAATTTGAAATTGGTTTTGAAATTAATAAAAATTAAAAATATTATATTTATAAACTAATTTGAAATCGAATGAAATATTCATCAAAATAAAAATATTAGATTTAGATATTGATTTGAAATTTAATTTAAAAATTGATAAAAGTTTAAAAATATTGGATTTAGAAACTGATAAAAAATCTTACAAAAATAAAAAATATTTAATTTAAAAACTATTTGGAAAGTGAAAATTGATAACTTGATCCACACTAAATATTCCAGTTAAATTGAATCGTTATTGCAACTGATTAGAAATCGAATTTGTTTATTAAATTATGAATTTTCTTTAAATGTTTGAAATCGATATTGTGGTTGCAAAACTGTTTTAATATTTCGTGGTTCCTTATATTCGAATTTGGCTGTTTCAAATTTCAATTTCAAATCTACTGTTTTCTTGTAGTGTAAAAGCCCTTTATATGATCTTTGTGGATGCATGTAATTTGGTATAAAAAGTAGACAGTGCTAATAAATATGGATTAAGAGAGTTTAAAATAACCATGGGAAAAAAGTTAAAAATTTTCCCTCATAGATTTTCAACGTATCCCTTCTAGAATAACGTGTATCAATTATTGTTACAATTAGATTTTAGAAAATAACAATCATAATGTTTTATTGACGAAAGAGCAAAAAAAGTGGAATTTTACTATTTTATCTTGAAATTCTAGCTCCATTTGCTAATTTACTAAAATTCATAACATTCTAAACAAAAATATTTAGGTATATTTTTATTTTAACTATGATTTATTAATTGGAGTACTTGGAATTTTGATTAAATAGCAGTTAAAGAGGAATAAGAGTGGAAAAAACTCATTAAATTTTCATTTATATTACAAATAAAGAGGATATTAAGGGACAAATAAAAAAGATAAATGGAACTAATGTTTTGAGACTGAGAGAGTATTTATTTGAATACAATAGACTAATGCATATCTTAATTTTGCAAAGATAATCGATTATTACCTACATATCTTTATCAAACATACCTTAATCCATTAACTTAATCAGCTATTATCACAAGAATATAGTCGACTATTTCATTACTTCATTCAACTTACCAAATCAATTCGACAACCATGAAGTTTGCTTTGCAAGTGAGCTATAAAAAAAAGTCGAGTATGCCCTTTACGCAATTGAGAGGATTTGAGAGATAAAATTGAGGAGAATAGTTGATTATAGGAAAAGAAAGTTTTGAAAAGCAGTCGATCTTGTTGCTTTCTCTATATCTTAACTAATAAATTTTTTATCTAAACTTTTAAAAAAAATTCTTCAAAAGAATTCTTAAATTTATGCAATAATAAAAATAAATCTAAACCTAGGTTAAAAAAGCAAAGAGATTATAAATAAAAGAAAATTTACAAATTAAGAAATCAGTTATTATAATTAATATAACACCAATATTAATACATTTTTTATAAGGGCAACAAACTTTTTTACGCATAGTGAACAAATTTGAAGTGTTTCTTCAACAAAACTTGAGCCTTAGTTTGATTATTTTCTAACTTTTCATAATATAAGAATTTTAAAATAAATTTATAAGTTTAATTAGATAAAATGTCTAAATTCTTAATCCAAATAATGAACTTTGTAAATGGAAAAAATAAAAAATATAATTAAAATAAAATTCATAAAAAATCAGATAATGATTTACCAAATATTAGTGAAGCTGTAGTTGATTTTTTTTAATACAGTCTATTTAGGTATACTATATTGACCCTAAGCATGCACAATATCTTATATACTTGTAAACCCACAACTAAATGTATTAGAGCACTCCATTGCTGGCTCCTTGGTGCTTCATTTTTTTTTTCAACCATTGGTGGGTAAATAACTGGTGCCCATGCCATAGGGCATCAATTGATGTGAACTACTGGATAGCTATGCCGGTGTCAGTGTCTCGGCAGGCATCGCAAATGTGTCTGAAACTAGAATTTCACTCGTATTACATCATCCAGAGTTTGTCACTCGAGATGCCTGTTGCTTGGCTAAGGCAGTAATCGGATGATGGTCATGTAGTCTAGCATTACGATCCTTCACTGATCCTAAATTATGTTTTGGATCTTACCTCCTTCTGGAGGGGCTTAGACATTTATATTAAACAAATAGCTTAATTAGATATTTAGTTACTAGCAATTCTTACTGGTACGTAGTTACGTGAATGGCTTAAGAAATCTAACTAAATTTTAGGCTGAGACATTAGGAAATCTTAATAAACTTAACGCTTTACGTATTTTAGTAACTAAATACATATTTAAATAATTGAAATAAAATTTTAATTAAATTAAATTGTATTAAAAATTTACCTGATTAATTAAGCAACATAATTACAAATTCATAATTAATCTACTAATTTAAAAATCATAGTAGAGGTTGATATATTACTAATGCATTGACTAATTTTTTATGACAATGTAAAATTGGTTAATAAAATAACAAAATGACTAATTTGTAACTATTTCTTTATTAACTAAGTTAACAAACTCCACTAATTATTTATTTATTTTAATAATAAACAAAAATTTTTATTATTTGTTCATTTTATGTTTATTATTTTTAATAAATAAACAAATAATTCTTTATTATTTTTTTATGTTCATATAATTTTGCCAACGAGGAAGTTATTAAATAACTAAATTTAATAAATTAAATTATAATAAAAATACAACTTAACTAAATCAATAAATTATTGCAAATAAATAAAATTAGAAATAAATAAATAAAATAGAAAATAATAAGCAAAAAAAAAACAAAAATAAATAAATAAAACAGAAAACAATAAGAACAAAAAGGGGTTCCGGAAATTGGGGTTGAAGTCACAGCCATGTTCCGCCACTTGTGGCACAAATTGCTCGGCGCTAGCGATTGATGTTGTTCATTACTTCCATCGCTGCCCAAGAAGGTGGCAATAAAAGTCGAGGGACTTCCGCCCCTTTGGGCAGAAGTACTGCAATCGTTCCGCCCGACTAGTCACAACAATCTACAATCTTCCACGTAGTTGGGAGAAGTGCTCCGTCCCAGATGACGGAGCAAGTAGCACTGTTTAATTTTTAATTTTTAACTATTTTAAGGCTAATTTTTATTAATATTTAAAGAATAAAGATATAAAATTAAATGTAATTTAAAAAATTTATAGTCTTTTCGTATAAATTTAAAGTAATTTTTCTTAAATCTAAATTTTGACATTCAAGAACTTTGAGGAAAGTTGAAAGAGTTTAAAATATGAATAGTTTTAAATGATTTTTTTAAAATAATGTATAATATAACTTAAAATTATATATAATACTATTTATTTTAAATAATTGTTAACAGGGAGTTAATGTTGGTGTTTTTAAAAAAATTAAAAAAAGAAAGAGAAGTTTCTCCCAAGGTTGTGTTTGTTCTTAGCACGCATATGTTGAATTCTATAGTAGAGAAATTGATTAAGAGCAATTCATCCAACTTGCTAATGATGAATTTGGAAGATTTGATACCATGAAATTGAAAATCAACTCATGTTTGTACTACTTGAATTAAAAATTAATTTAAAATATATATATAAATTGTATTTCAATCTTAAACCTAAACATTACCACCCCGTCTCTAGAGGAAGAATTCTTTTCCAAAAAAGGCCACTCTAATTCCATTACTTTTTGTTCAAATAGAGGCATGATGTTGGATGGCAACAATTATTGTCACATAAAGTTTCACGTGAACTTCAAAAGACTTTTGTATTTTTTCTATTGAGCAAATGATATATGGTAATCAACAAATGAGAGAAAGTAAAAGACAGCATTATGCATTATTAAACCATACTGCAGGCATGACTCCTTGGGGAGGTCATGGGGTATCCTTGGCCCTCTTTTGAGACATAGACATGTCAACAGTGGTTTTTCTTTTTCTTTTTCTTTTTTTTTTTGGTTTTTTTGATGAATAACAGTGGCTTTTATTCCTTTCCACAGGATTCCCAAACAAATTGAAACTAGCAGAATGCTTATGGTCGAACGTTCTTCTTTCTGTGTCATTTATGTACTATTCCAACTAACTTGTAAAAGAAAAAGATTTATCAAGACTTGACGATGGTTAACTCAGAGGAGAAGAGAACAGAATGACTCATCTAGCACTCATATGTGAGCTGCTCCTTGGAGGGTCTATAAATATATTCTTCATTGGTGTTTGTTGGTAGAGCTGAGCCACTCAGAAAAGCTTCTTCTTCTTGAGCTTCCATCTGAGAGGACAAAATATATATCTAGTTGTAAACATATTTTCTTCCTCTTCGTTGTTTTCGATAAGAAATCAGCCACCCTTGAGAAAGGGAAAGTGATGGCAGATGGAACTGTCCAGTTTCTTCTTTACAAAATCGATTACCTTCTCACTAGAGAATTGGCCTTGCCCGAAAAGATTAATTCAGGTGTCAACAATTTCAAACGTGAACTGAAGATGATGTCAGCATTTCTGGAGGAAGCTGATTACGGAGGAGAACAGAATGAGCAAATCTTGGTATGGATTGGGCAAGTTCGAGAAATAGCTCATGACATTGAGGATGTTCTCGACAAGATTGAATTTGACGTGGCTGAACAAAGAGTTAGCAGCAGAAGCAGCAGGCGCAGCAGAAGCAGAAGGCGCAGAAAGTGGGCAGCAGATAATTCCATGGCGGATCACATAGATCGCATTGAAAAAAACCTCCAGAACATGGAGGATATAAGAAGAAGATACCCAATCAACAACTCTTCCGGAGCCTCGAATTCGATGCTGGTGGATCATTTTCCACCAAGGATTGGTTATCTGTCTCTGAGAGAAGCTGAAATTGTGGGAATAGAAGATGACAAAAACATGATGATGTCTTGGGCACTGGATATGAGAGATTCTTACCAAGTGCTGTTTGTAGTAGGGATGGGAGGATCTGGCAAGACGACTCTCGTCAAACAAGTGTTTGATGGAGTAAAGGAAGACTTTGATTGCCATGCCTGGATCACAGTTTCAAAGAATGAAAATTTGGACTACTACCATAAACTTTTCAATCAGTTTAGCAACTCAGCAGCTGAATCAGTTCCTCAACAAAGGCCACCTTCGGAAACTGATCAGGTTAATGACCTTATCACGAAGTTGCGGAACTTCTTGCGATTTAGAAGGTATCTGGTTGTTCTTGATGATTTATGGTCAAATGATGCTTGGAAATACATCAAGCCTGCATTTCCTGAAGTTATCGGCAGCAGAATAATTATCACTACGCGGAGAGGTGATGTAGCCAATTCGCTTACAGATAATTCAATCAGTGTTCACAACATTAAGCCTCTGCCTCCGTCAAAAGCTGAACAACTTTTCCATAGAAAGGCTTTCCCATCAAATGGCCTTTGTCCTCAGCAATTGATTCCATGGTCATCTGCTATCTTGAGTAAATGTGAAGGGCTGCCACTTGCAGTCACTGAAATTGGCCAAATTCTCTCACCCATAGAGGAAAGGGGGTCTGAATGGAAGAGAATTCATGATAGTATTGTATCAGAACTACGAAGACGTGGCCGCCTTGAAAACATCACAAGGGTGTTGATGTTGAGTTATCATGACTTGCCATATCATCTTAAGTACTGCTTTCTCTTCATGAACGTGTTTCCCGGTGAACCCCCCATCAACAGCAGAAAATTGATCCGGTTATGGGTTGCTGAGGGCTTCATAGAAGAGCAAAGTGGAAAAGAACTTGAGGATACTGGAGAGGAGTACCTAAATAAGCTCATCCAGAGAAGCTTGGTTCAAGTATCCGAGATAGATTTTGATGGGAGGCCAAAAACTTGTCGAGTCCATAATATCATGCGTGATATTGTGCACTCCAAGTTACATGATGAAGGCTTTTGTGCTGTTCGTTCTCAGGAACTGAATGAGAATATATTGGAGAAAAGCCGACGGATATCAATCCAAGCAAGGACATTCAAGATGCCATCGGATCCCCGTGCTCGCACCTTATTAATGTTTAGTCCAGGTACTGCAGCCCCCGCTCCGAAGCCTGATGTCAACTACAGAAGCTTCAAATTGCTGAAGATATTGCATCTCCAGGGATTTAATTTGGACAAATTTCCAGAAGCAATCGAAAAGCTCCTGCTCTTGAGGTACTTATGTTTAAGGAATACGAATATCAAACATGTTCCTAGATCTATTGGAAAGTTACGGCACCTTGAAACTTTGGATCTCAAGCAGAATATGGTGACGAAGTTGCCAAAAGAGATAAAAGATCTTGCCAAACTTCGCCACCTGTTTGCTTATCGATATGACATGGGACTTTATTCAGCTTTTGACGATGTTAAAGGATTTGAAATTTCAGCCGATATCACAGCATTAACCAACCTACAGAAGCTGTCATTCGTGAGAGCCCATAGCCATAGCATGATGTTGATTTCTAGTACCCTGGGACTGCGTGACAACATTCAAATGCTGCGAAATCTTAAGAAACTTAGGAAGTTGGGGATCATCGATTTGTCAAAGAAAGATGGGAAATGTTTATGCGAGACCATCCAAGAACTGCAAAATCTTTACTCTTTGAGTCTGACATCATCGCATATTGATGAAGTTCTTGATATTCAAGAAATTTCTCATCCCCCTCAACTCCAGCGCCTGTATCTGAAAGGGAAGCTAGAGAGGATTCCCACCTGGATTTCCAAACTCCATGATCTAGTACGGTTGCGGCTCAAGTGGTCACGATTGCCAAGTAGCAGCAACCCCATTGAAGTACTTGAAGATCTTCCGAATCTACTTGAGCTCCAGCTGCTCGACGCCTACACAGGAGATCTGCTGGATTTTACCGCCGGCAAATTCCAGAAGCTTAAGGTTTTGGAATTTGAGCTACTTGGACAGTTGATAACGGTGGTTATGCAAGACAGTACATTGCCTTGTTTGCAAAAGTTAATCATAAGGAAATGCAGTCAGTTGATACAGGTTCCAAAAGGCATTCATTACCTGAGTTGTCTCAAGGAGCTTCGTTTGTGTGATATGCCCGTGGACTTCGTGAAGCAGATTCGGAAAGGGGAAAGAATGCGTGAGGTTGTTCAACATATTCCATTTATTCGCTCTAGCTATTCCCAGCAACACGGAGAGGGGTGGAATTCCGAAGATATTCATGATTAATTTCTCAAATTAGTCTCCTCTCTCGTTCGAACTTCTAACCGGATGAATAAGGTAACGAGAGCCAAGTACTAACATAAATTATAGTTTGTATTTTGTATCAGGATATTTATGATGAAAGTTTAACAAAAACGTTATCTTGAAATGTGTTGCGGAATTGGCGTGGTAATGGATAAATATGTAGTTCGGGTAGTTTATGATAAAATGAGAAGTAAAATAATAAATGGAAGAGACACAAGATTTACGTGGAAACCCTCCAATGTAGAGGGAAAAAACCACGGGGCAAGAGAGGAGTAAATGCACTATGAAAAATATGGAGAAGATACAAATGGTTTTACACCCACACAAAGAATACACTCAAGATAACACCTCACTACACTCAATAAATATAACAAGAGTGTGTATATATATGAAGAGGTAGTATATGAAAAAAAAGAGAGGATAGTTTAGGGAGAAGCTCTTGGAGGATTTCTCTCTTGGATGAATTCCTCTCTTTTGGATGTCTTATGGATGTCTTCTTTGTTCCAAGCAAGATTGCCTTATATAGAGATATATCACCATGTGAACAAACTTCAAGTCTTCCTACCATTGTTGAAAATGTGTTAAGTTAGCTCACCAAACATAGCCAACCAATATTGTACCATCTTAGTCCAAGTTAGGTCACCTAACATAGCTAACCAATATTGAATTTTCTTAACCACCCAAAGACTAAGATAAATCATGAAAAACATGTGGCCAACCAATATAGACTTGAAGTGTGAATCTTAGAATTTTAAGGCATTTTAACAATCTCCACCTTGACTTAAATTCTAAGATGATCTCCTTATAAAATGATGTGCATATTCCTCTTTTGCCATACCTTAAAAGGCCTTTAGAATTGGTGAACACCAATCAAGTCCAAGCAATGCTTAAACTTGATATTTGGAACTGGTTTCGTGAGCATATCCGCAGGATTATGAGCTGTCGCAATTTTCTTCACAATGATCTTCCCATTTGCTACAACATCCCGAATAAAATACTGTCTCACATCAATGTGCTTGGTCCTTTCATGATACATATGATTTTTGGTTAAATGAATAGCACTTTGACTATCACAAAATACAGTAACAACATCCTGTGTTAAACCAAGATCAGTAACCAAGCCTCTTAACCAAATTGCTTCTTTGATACCTTCAGTGATTGCAATATATTCTGCCTCCGTCGTTGATAGTGCCACAATAGACTGTAGGCTAGCTTTCCAGCCTAATGACAGATTGCATAAAGTAAAAACATAACCTGACAAAGACCTTCTCTTATCAAGATCACTCGCATAATCGAGAGTCAACATATCCAACAACAATATTTGGTGTCACCTTATTCCTATCAAAAACCAATCCAGCTTTCATGAGAACCTTTCAAGTATCGAAATATCCATTTAATCGCTTGCCAATGTTCTTTACTGGATTACTCATGTACTCGCTCACAACACTAATCGCTCGTGCAAGATCAGGTCTAGTGCATACCATAGCATACATAAGACTACCTACTGCACTAGAATAAGGTACATATGACATTTGCTCTTTCTCTTCATTAGACTGAGGGCAAGAATCAGATGATAATTTAAAATGAGCTGCAAGAGGAGTACTCACAGGTTTTGAGTTATTCATGTTGAATCTCTCAAGAACTTTCTCAATGTAATTTCTTTGAGATAAATATAATTTTCCAGCTGATCTGTCTCTATGAATCTCCATACCAAGAATTTTATTTGCAGCACCAAGATCTTTCATCTCAAATTCACTGCTCAATTGATCTTTCAATTCTTTGATTAGTAACTTATCACGAGCAGCAATTAACATGTCATCAACATATAACAATAAGTAGACAAAAGATCCATCTGAAAACTTCTTGTGATAAACACAATTATCATACTGACTATGACAATACCCATTTTCAACCATAAAGGAATCAAACCTTTTGTACCATTGTCTTGGAGACTGTTTTAGTCCATAAAGAGACTTCTTCAAGTGACAAACGTAGTCTTCTTTTCCAGGAATAACAAATCCTTCTGGTTGTTGCATATAAATCTGCTCCTCGAGCTCTCCATGTAAGAAAGCGGTCTTGACATCAAGTTGTTCTAACTCAAGATCTTGCAAGGCAACAAGGGCAAGAAGTACACGTATAGAAGTGTGACGAACAACAGGAGAAAACACTTCATTAAAGTCTACACCATGTTTTTGAGTATAGCCTTTAGCAACTAAACGTGCTTTATATCTTGCATCTTCAACTCTGGGGTTGCCTTCTTTCTTCTTATAGACCCATTTACAGCCTACAACTCTTTGGCCTTTTGGCAATTTCACCAACTGCCAAGTATCATTCTTGTGTAGAGATTCAATTTCTTCTTGCATCACAACCTGCCACTCAGAAGAATTAGGACACAAGATTGCTTCAGAGTATGTGTGAGGTTCTCCACCTTCAATTGTATCCTCTGCAACTGCAAGAGCATAAGCAATTAAATTTTCTCCATTATATCTTTCAGGCCGTTTGATTTCTCTTCTGGGTCTATTTTTGACAATAGAATAATTTTCACGATAATCTGGTTCAATGGAATCGTGAACATCCGATGTGATTGGAGATGAGGAAATATTCTCTTCACTAGGAGTTGGTATTTCAAACTCAAGCTCCACCTTCTCGTTGGTATTCTTTGAATCACCTGTGTCAAAAGAACTGACAATTTCTTTTCCAGGGAGAATTAGCACATTTTCATTGAAAGTAACATCCCTACTAATAATTACTTTCTTAAGTTCCGGACACCACAAGCGATACCCCTTTCACACCCTGGATGCATAACCCATAAATATGCATTTTCGAGCTCTAGGCTCTAATTTTCCCCTGGTTTACATGTGCATATGCAGGGACATCCAAAAAATTTTCAAATTTGAATAATCAACGAGATTACCCGACCAAACTTCTTCCGGAATCTTGAAGTCAAGTGATGTGTGTGAGGGAACGATTCACCAAATAACATGCGGTAGATGCAGCTTCGGCCCAAAATTCTTTAGGCAAGGCAAACGATTAGAGAGCATACAACGAACTCTCTCCATCAATGTCCTCGTTCATCCGCTTCGCAACGCCATTTTGTTGAGGCGTACCGACAACCGAGTATAGTGTCTCATAATTCCTTCATTTTCGCAGTAACGTGTTGAAATCACCTCCACAAAATTCTAGACCATTATCGGTCCCCGAGTCGCTTGACCTTCTTCCCCTGCTCTAGTTTTCTATTAAAATCTTCCATTTCTTAAAAGTGGAAAAAACTTCATCTTTGTGCTTTAAAAAAATAAGCCCGAGACTTTACGAGAAAAATCATCAATAATGGTCGACATGTAACGATGTCCTCCTTTTGAAGGAACACGTGAGGGTCCCCAAAGATCCGAATGAATATAGTCAAGAGTACCTTTGGTTCTATGAATTTCCAGTACCAAAACTTAATCTTTTTACGCTACTGAGAATGCAATGTTCACGGAACTCCAACTTACGATGATTCCCGACCACACAAAAGACCTCTCTTGCTCGGGATGGTCATTCCCTTTTCACTCATATGGCCAAGACGCATATGCCATAAGTTTGTGACTTTTGAATCGACATAGATGATGATACAGTACGGAACTCGTAACAGTGAGATCCTTGCAACACATATAAAGTCCCAAATCATTAGCTTTCATTAAAATAAGAGCACCTTTAGAGACCTTTAGAACTCCACCTTCAGCTGTATATTTACACCCAAGGGACTCCAGGGTGCCAAGAGAGATAAGGTTCCGTTTCAAATCAGGAACATGTCTAACACCGGTTAAAGTTCTAATCATGCCATCATGCATTTTAATTCTAATTGTTCCTTTTCCAACTGACTTTACACTCGAGCATTATTCCCCATTAAGACAACACCACAATCAATCGATTCATAAGTGGTAAACCAATCTTTATGAGGACACATGTGATAAGAACAACCTGAATCTAGAATCCATTCCGTTTTAGATCTAGTTCCAAAATCGAGAATGAGATAAAACTTCACCTTCGGACTCTTTTTGAGCAATACTTGCTTCAAACTGAATTTTCTAAATTCTTTTGATTATTGTTTTCGCCTCTTTGCTGCTTATTCTTCAACTTAAAGCATTCTGAAAATCACATGTCCCTTTTTTCTTGCAATAGCGACAAAATTTCTTATTATCTCGACCTCTAGACTTTGATCTGGATTTACTTTTTACCGCTAGTATCTTGATCCATAGTTCTCCCTCTAACAATTAACCCTTCAGCTTCATCCTTTGAATTATTCTCATAGTCATATTTTTCTTTAGACAAGAGATTTTGTTTGACTTCATCAAATGTTAGGGTCTCATTACTACCGTATAACATAATATCCTTAAAGTTACGGTATGACCGGGGGAGTGAGCATACTAACAAAACAGCTTTATCTTCATCACTGATTTCAACATCCAAATTTTCCAAATCAACTATGATGGAATTAAACTCATTAAGGTGAGTTTGAATGTGTGTACCTTCAACCATCTTAATGGTAAAGAGGCGCTCCTTGAGACGAATCTTGTTGGCAAGATTTTTCGTCATATACAATGACTCCAACTTGAGCCACATACCTGCAGCTGTATCCTCCTTGATAACCTCTCGCAGAACTTCTTTGGATAAACAAAGTTGGATTGCTGACAATGCTTTTTCATCCAACTCTTCCCAATCTTCATCCGACATGGTGTTCGGCTTTTTCGACTTTCCCGCAAGGGCCTTTTTCAACCGATCTTTGAGTGAGAATGGCCATCATCCCGAACTCGCCAAATGCTAAAACTAATTTTTTCCATCAAACTTCTCAACATCAAATTTCATGATAGAAGCCATGTTGTCAAATCCAAATAAATATTACAACGCTCTGATACCAGTTTGTTGCGAAATTGGCGTGGTAATGGATAAATATGTAGTTCGGGTAGTTGATGATAAAATGAGAAGTAAAATAATAAATGGAAGAGACACAAGATTTACGTGAAAACCCTCCAATGTAGAGGGAAAAAACCACGGGGCAAGAGAGGAGTAAATGCACTATGAAAAATATGGAGAAGATACAAATGGTTTTACACCCACACAAAGAATACACTCAAGATAACACCTCACTACACTCAATAAATATAACAAGAGTGTGTATATATATGAAGAGGTAGTATATGAAAAAAAAGAGAGGATAGTTTAGGGAGAAGCTCTTGGAGGATTTCTCTCTTGGATGAATTCCTCTCTTTTGGATGTCTTATGGATGTCTTCTTTGCTCCAAGCAAGATTGCCTTATATAGAGATATATCACCATGTGAACAAACTTCAAGTCTTCCTACCATTGTTGAAAATGTGTTAAGTTAGCTCACCAAACATAGCCAACCAATATTGTACCATCTTAGTCCAAGTTAGGTCACCTAACATAGCTAACCAATATTGAATTTTCTTAACCACCCAAAGACTAAGATAAATCATGAAAAACATGTGGCCAACCAATATAGACTTGAAGTGTGAATCTTAGAATTTTAAGGCATTTTAACAATCTCCACCTTGACTTAAATTCTAAGATGATCTCCTTATAAAATGATGTGCATATTCCTCTTTTGCCATACCTTAAAAGGCCTTTAGAATTGGTGAACACCAATCAAGTCCAAGCAATGCTTAAACTTGATATTTGGAACTGGTTTCGTGAGCATATCCGCAGGATTATGAGCTGTCGCAATTTTCTTCACAATGATCTTCCCATTTGCTACAACATCCCGAATAAAATACTGTCTCACATCAATGTGCTTGGTCCTTTCATGATACATATGATTTTTGGTTAAATGAATAGCACTTTGACTATCACAAAATACAGTAACAACATCCTGTGTTAAACCAAGATCAGTAACCAAGCCTCTTAACCAAATTGCTTCTTTGATACCTTCAGTGATTGCAATATATTCTGCCTCCGTCGTTGATAGTGCCACAATAGACTGTAGGCTAGCTTTCCAGCTAATGACAGAATTGCATAAAGTAAAAACATAACCTGACAAAGACCTTCTCTTATCAAGATCACCTGCATAATCAGAGTCAACATATCCAACAACAATATTTGGTGTCACCTTATTCCTATCAAAAACCAATCCAGTTTTCGCAGAACCTTTCAAGTACCGAAATATCCATTTAACTGCTTGCCAATGTTCTTTACCTGGATTACTCATGTACCTGCTCACAACACTAACTGCCTGTGCAAGATCAGGTCTAGTGCATACCATAGCATACATAAGACTACCAACTGCACTAGAATAAGGTACATATGACATTTGCTCTTTCTCTTCATTAGACTGAGGGCAAGAATCAGATGATAATTTAAAATGAGCTGCAAGAGGAGTACTCACAGGTTTTGAGTTATTCATGTTGAATCTCTCAAGAACTTTCTCAATGTAATTTCTTTGAGATAAATATAATTTTCCAGCTGATCTGTCTCTATGAATCTCCATACCAAGAATTTTATTTGCAGCACCAAGATCTTTCATCTCAAATTCACTGCTCAATTGATCTTTCAATTCTTTGATTAGTAACTTATCACGAGCAGCAATTAACATGTCATCAACATATAACAATAAGTAGACAAAAGATCCATCTCGAAAAACTTCTTGTGATAAACACAATTATCATACTGACTATGACAATACCCATTTTCAACCATAAAGGAATCAAACCTTTTGTACCATTGTCTTGGAGACTGTTTTAGTCCATAAAGAGACTTCTTCAAGTGACAAACGTAGTCTTCTTTTCCAGGAATAACAAATCCTTCTGGTTGTTGCATATAAATCTGCTCCTCGAGCTCTCCATGTAAGAAAGCGGTCTTGACATCAAGTTGTTCTAACTCAAGATCTTGCAAGGCAACAAGGGCAAGAAGTACACGTATAGAAGTGTGACGAACAACAGGAGAAAACACTTCATTAAAGTCTACACCATGTTTTTGAGTATAGCCTTTAGCAACTAAACGTGCTTTATATCTTGCATCTTCAACTCAGGGGGTTGCCTTCTTTCTTCTTATAGACCCATTTACAGCCTACAACTCTTTTGGCCTTTTGGCAATTTCACCAATCGCCAAGTATCATTCTTGTGTAGAGATTCAATTTCTTCTTGCATCACAACCTCGCCACTCGAAGAATTAGGACACAAGATTGCTTCGGGGAGTATGTGTGAGGTTCTCCACCTTCAACTGTATCCTCTGCAACTGCAAGAGCATAAGCAATTAAATTTTCTCCATTATATCTTTCAGGCCGTTTGATTTCTCTTCTGGGTCTATTTTTGGCAATAGAATAATTTTCACGATAATCTGGTTCAATGGAATCGTGAACATCCGATGTGATTGGAGATGAGGAAATATTCTCTTCACTAGGAGTTGGTATTTCAAACTCAAGCTCCACCTTCTCGTTGGTATTCTTTGAATCACTCGTGTCAAAAGAACCGACAATTTCTTTTCCGGGGAGAATTAGCACATTTTCATTGAAAGTAACATCCCTACTAATAATTACTTTCTTAAGTTCGGACACCACAAGCGATACCCCTTTCACACCGGATGCATAACCCATAAATATGCATTTTCGAGCTCTAGGCTCTAATTTTCCCCTGGTTTACATGTGCATATGCGGGGACATCCAAAAATTTTTCAAATTTGAATAATCAACGAGATTACCCGACAAACTTCTTCTGGAATCTTGAAGTCAAGTGATGTGTGTGGGGAACGATTCACCAAATAACATGCGGTAGATGCAGCTTCGGCCCAAAATTCTTTAGGCAAGGCAGCATTAGAGAGCATACAACGAACTCTCTCCATCAATGTCCTGTTCATCCGTTCTGCAACGCCATTTTGTTGAGGCGTACCGACAACCGTATAGTGTCTCATAATTCCTTCATTTTCGCAGAACGTGTTGAAATCACCTCCACAAAATTCTAGACCATTATCGGTCCCCGAGTCGCTTGACCTTCTTCCCCTGTCCCGGTTTTCTATTAAAATCTTCCATTTCTTAAAAGTGGAAAAAAACTTCATCTTTGTGCTTTAAAAAAATAAGCCCGGACTTTTACGAGAAAAATCATCAATAATGGTCAGCATGTAACGATGTCCTCCTTTTGAAGGAACACGTGAGGGTCCCCAAAGATCCGAATGAATATAGTCAAGAGTACCTTTGGTTCTATGAATTCGGTACCAAAACTTAATCTTTTTACGCTACTGAGAATGCAATGTTCACGGAACTCCAACTTACCAAGATATTTCGACCACACAAAAGACCTCTCTTGCTCGGGATGGTCATTCCCTTTTCACTCATATGGCCAAGACGCATATGCCATAAGTTTGTGACTTTTGAATCGACATAGATGATGATACAATCATGGAACTCGTAATGATGAGATCCTTGCAACACATATAAAGTCCCAAATCGTTAGCTTTCATTAAAATAAGAGCACCTTTAGAGACCTTTAGAACTCCACCTTCAACTGTATATTTACACCCAAGGGACTCCAGGGTGCCAAGAGAGATAAGGTTCCGTTTCAAATCAGGAACATGTCTAACACCGGTTAAAGTTCTAATCATGCCATCATGCATTTTAATTCTAATTGTTCCTTTTCCAACAGCTTTACACTGAGCATTATTCCCCATTAAGACAACACCACAATCAACTGATTCATAAGTGGTAAACCAATCTTTATGAGGACACATGTGATAAGAACAACCAGAATCTAGAATCCATTCCGTTTTAGATCTAGTTCCAAAATCAGTAACAGATAAAACTTCACCTTCAGACTCTTTTTGAGCAATACTTGCTTCAGCTGAATTTTCTAAATTCTTTTGATTATTGTTTTCGCCTCTTTGCTGCTTATTCTTCAACTTAAAGCATTCTGAAATCACATGTCCCTTTTTCTTGCAATAGCGACAAAATTTCTTATTATCTCGGCCTCTAGACTTTGATCTGGATTTACTTTTACTGCTAGTATCTTGATCCATAGTTCTCCCTCTAACAATTAACCCTTCAGCTTCATCCTTTGAATTATTCTCATAGTCATATTTTTCTTTAGACAAGAGATTTTGTTTGACTTCATCAAATGTTAGGGTCTCATTACTACCGTATAACATAATATCCTTAAAGTTACGGTATGACCGGGGGAGTGAGCATACTAACAAAACAGCTTTATCTTCATCACTGATTTCAACATCCAAATTTTCCAAATCAACTATGATGGAATTAAACTCATTAAGGTGAGTTTGAATGTGTGTACCTTCAACCATCTTAATGGTAAAGAGGCGCTCCTTGAGACGAATCTTGTTGGCAAGATTTTTCGTCATATACAATGACTCCAACTTGAGCCACATACCTGCAGCTGTATCCTCCTTGATAACCTCTCGCAGAACTTCTTTGGATAAACAAAGTTGGATTGCTGACAATGCTTTTTCATCCAACTCTTCCCAATCTTCATCCGACATGGTGTTCGGCTTTTTTGACTTTCCCGCAAGGGCCTTTTTCAACCGATGCTGGGTGAGAATGGCCATCATCTGAACTCGCCAAATGCTAAAACTAATTTTTCCATCAAACTTCTCAACATCAAATTTCATGATAGAAGCCATGTTGTCAAACCCAAATAAATATTACAACGCTCTGATACCAGTTTGTTGCGGAATTGGCGTGGTAATGGATAAATATGTAGTTCGGGTAGTTGATGATAAAATGAGAAGTAAAATAATAAATGGAAGAGACACAAGATTTACGTGAAAACCCTCCAATGTAGAGGGAAAAAACCACGGGGCAAGAGAGGAGTAAATGCACTATGAAAAATATGGAGAAGATACAAATGGTTTTACACCCACACAAAGAATACACTCAAGATAACACCTCACTACACTCAATAAATATAACAAGAGTGTGTATATATATGAAGAGGTAGTATATGAAAAAAAAGAGAGGATAGTTTAGGGAGAAGCTCTTGGAGGATTTCTCTCTTGGATGAATTCCTCTCTTTTGGATGTCTTATGGATGTCTTCTTTGCTCCAAGCAAGATTGCCTTATATAGAGATATATCACCATGTGAACAAACTTCAAGTCTTCCTACCATTGTTGAAAATGTGTTAAGTTAGCTCACCAAACATAGCCAACCAATATTGTACCATCTTAGTCCAAGTTAGGTCACCTAACATAGCTAACCAATATTGAATTTTCTTAACCACCCAAAGACTAAGATAAATCATGAAAAACATGTGGCCAACCAATATAGACTTGAAGTGTGAATCTTAGAATTTTAAGGCATTTTAACAATCTCCACCTTGACTTAAATTCTAAGATGATCTCCTTATAAAATGATGTGCATATTCCTCTTTTGCCATACCTTAAAAGGCCTTTAGAATTGGTGAACACCAATCAAGTCCAAGCAATGCTTAAACTTGATATTTGGAACTGGTTTCGTGAGCATATCCGCGGGATTATGAGTCGTCGCAATTTTCTTCACAATGATCTTCCCATTTGCTACAACATCCCGAATAAAATACTGTCTCACATCAATGTGCTTGGTCCTTTCATGATACATATGATTTTTGGTTAAATGAATAGCACTTTGACTATCACAAAATACAGTAACAACATCCTGTGTTAAACCAAGATCAGTAACCAAGCCTCTTAACCAAATTGCTTCTTTGATACCTTCAGTGATTGCAATATATTCTGCCTCCGTCGTTGATAGTGCCACAATAGATCGTGAGGCTAGCTTTCCAGACTAATGACGAATTGCATAAAGTAAAAACATAACTCGACAAAGACCTTCTCTTATCAAGATCACCCTGCATAATCGAGTCAACATATCCAACAACAATATTTGGTGTCACCTTATTCCTATCAAAAACCAATCCAGTTTCATGAGAACCTTTCAAGTACCGAAATATCCATTTAATCGCTTGCCAATGTTCTTTACCCTGGATTACTCATGTACTCGCTCACAACACTAATCGCTCTGTGCAAGATCGAGTCTAGTGCATACCATAGCATACATAAGACTACCTACTGCACTAGAATAAGGTACATATGACATTTGCTCTTTCTCTTCATTAGACTGAGGGCAAGAATCAGATGATAATTTAAAATGAGCTGCAAGAGGAGTACTCACAGGTTTTGAGTTATTCATGTTGAATCTCTCAAGAACTTTCTCAATGTAATTTCTTTGAGATAAATATAATTTTCAGACTGATCTGTCTCTATGAATCTCCATACCAAGAATTTTATTTGCAGCACCAAGATCTTTCATCTCAAATTCACTGCTCAATTGATCTTTCAATTCTTTGATTAGTAACTTATCACGAGCAGCAATTAACATGTCATCAACATATAACAATAAGTAGACAAAAGATCCATCTGAAAACTTCTTGTGATAAACACAATTATCATACTCGACTATGACAATACCCATTTTCAACCATAAAGGAATCAAACCTTTTGTACCATTGTCTTGGAGATCTGTTTTAGTCCATAAAGAGACTTCTTCAAGTGACAAACGTAGTCTTCTTTTCCAGAATAACAAATCCTTCCGGTTGTTGCATATAAATCCCGCTCCTCGAGCTCTCCATGTAAGAAAGCGGTCTTGACATCAAGTTGTTCTAACTCAAGATCTTGCAAGGCAACAAGGGCAAGAAGTACACGTATAGAAGTGTGACGAACAACAGGAGAAAACACTTCATTAAAGTCTACACCATGTTTTTGAGTATAGCCTTTAGCAACTAAACGTGCTTTATATCTTGCATCTTCAACTCTGGGGTTGCCTTCTTTCTTCTTATAGACCCATTTACAGCCTACAACTCTTTGGCCTTTTGGCAATTTCACCAACTGCCAAGTATCATTCTTGTGTAGAGATTCAATTTCTTCTTGCATCACAACCTGCCACTCAGAAGAATTAGGACACAAGATTGCTTCAGAGTATGTGTGAGGTTCTCCACCTTCAACTGTATCCTCTGCAACTGCAAGAGCATAAGCAATTAAATTTTCTCCATTATATCTTTCAGGCCGTTTGATTTCTCTTCTGGGTCTATTTTTGGCAATAGAATAATTTTCACGATAATCTGGTTCAATGGAATCGTGAACATCCGATGTGATTGGAGATGAGGAAATATTCTCTTCACTAGGAGTTGGTATTTCAAACTCAAGCTCCACCTTCTCGTTGGTATTCTTTGAATCACCTGTGTCAAAAGAACTGACAATTTCTTTTCCAGGGAGAATTAGCACATTTTCATTGAAAGTAACATCCCTACTAATAATTACTTTCTTAAGTTCTGGACACCACAAGCGATACCCTTTCACACCAGATGCATAACCCATAAATATGCATTTTCGAGCTCTAGGCTCTAATTTTCCCTGGTTTACATGTGCATATGCAGGACATCCAAAAATTTTCAAATTTGAATAATCAACAGGATTACCTGACAAACTTCTTCTGGAATCTTGAAGTCAAGTGATGTGTGTGGGGAACGATTCACCAAATAACATGCGGTAGATGCAGCTTCGGCCCAAAATTCTTTAGGCAAGGCAGCATTAGAGAGCATACAACGAACTCTCTCCATCAATGTCCTGTTCATCCGTTCTGCAACGCCATTTTGTTGAGGCGTACCGACAACCGTATAGTGTCTCATAATTCCTTCATTTTCGCAGAACGTGTTGAAATCACCTCCACAAAATTCTAGACCATTATCGGTCCTGAGTCGCTTGACCTTCTTCCCTGTCTGGTTTTCTATTAAAATCTTCCATTTCTTAAAAGTGGAAAAAAACTTCATCTTTGTGCTTTAAAAAAATAAGCCCGGACTTTTACGAGAAAAATCATCAATAATGGTCGACATGTAACGATGTCCTCCTTTTGAAGGAACACGTGAGGGTCCCCAAAGATCCGAATGAATATAGTCAAGAGTACCTTTGGTTCTATGAATTCAGTACCAAAAACTTAATCTTTTACGCTACCGAGAATGCAATGTTCACAGAACTCCAACTTACCAGTATTCTGACCACACAAAAGACCTCTCTTGCTCAGGATGGTCATTCCCTTTTCACTCATATGGCCAAGACGCATATGGCATAAGTTTGTGACTTTTGAATCTGACATAGATGATGATACAGCTGCGGAACCTGTAACAGTAGATCCTTGCAACACATATAAAGTCCCAAATCTGTTAGCTTTCATTAAAATAAGAGCACCTTTAGAGACCTTTAGAACTCCACCTTCAGCTGTATATTTACACCTAAGGGACTCCCGAGGGTGCCAAGAGAGATAAGGTTCCGTTTCAAATCGAGAACATGTCTAACACCCAGTTAAAGTTCTAATCATGCCATCATGCATTTTAATTCTAATTGTTCCTTTTCCAACAGCTTTACACTGAGCATTATTCCCCATTAAGACAACACCACAATCAACTGATTCATAAGTGGTAAACCAATCTTTATGAGGACACATGTGATAAGAACAACCAGAATCTAGAATCCATTCCGTTTTAGATCTAGTTCCAAAATCAGTAACAGATAAAACTTCACCTTCAGACTCTTTTTGAGCAATACTTGCTTCAGCTGAATTTTCTAAATTCTTTTGATTATTGTTTTCGCCTCTTTGCTGCTTATTCTTCAACTTAAAGCATTCTGAAATCACATGTCCTTTTTTCTTGCAATAGCGACAAAATTTCTTATTATCTCGGCCTCTAGACTTTGATCTGGATTTACTTTTACTGCTAGTATCTTGATCCATAGTTCTCCCTCTAACAATTAACCCTTCAGCTTCATCCTTTGAATTATTCTCATAGTCATATTTTTCTTTAGACAAGAGATTTTGTTTGACTTCATCAAATGTTAGGGTCTCATTACTACCGTATAACATAATATCCTTAAAGTTACGGTATGACCGGGGAAAGTGAGCATACTAACAAAACAGCTTTATCTTCATCACTCGATTTCAACATCCAAATTTTCCAAATCAACTATGATGGAATTAAACTCATTAAGGTGAGTTTGAATGTGTGTACCTTCAACCATCTTAATGGTAAAGAGGCGCTCCTGAGACGAATCTTGTTGGCAAGATTTTTCAGTCATATACAATGACTCCAACTTGAGCCACATACCCCTGCAAATTTGTATCCTCCTTGATAACCTCTCGCAGAACTTCTTTGGATAAACAAAGTTGGATTGTCGACAATGCTTTTTTCATCCAACTCTTCCCAATCTTCATCCGACATGGTGTTCGGCTTTTTTGACTTTCCCCATAGGGGCCTTTTTTCAACCGATCTTTGAGTGAGAATGGCCATCATCCGAACTCCCGCCAAATGCTAAAACTAATTTTTTCCATCAAACTTCTCAACATCAAATTTCATGATAGAAGCCATGTTGTCAAACCCAAATAAATATTACAACGCTCCCGATACCGGTTTGTTGCGGAATTGGCGTGGTAATGGATAAATATGTAGTTCGGGTAGTTGATGATAAAATGAGAAGTAAAATAATAAATGGAAGAGACACAAGATTTACGTGGAAACCCTCCAATGTAGAGGGAAAAAAACCACTGGGGCAAGAGAGGAGTAAATGCACTATGAAAAAATATGGAGAAGATACAAATGGTTTTACACCCACACAAAGAATACACTCAAGATAACACCTCACTACACTCAATAAATATAACAAGAGTGTGTATATATATGAAGAGGTAGTATATGAAAAAAAAGAGAGGATAGTTTAGGGAGAAGCTCTTGGAGGATTTCTCTCTTGGATGAATTCCTCTCTTTTGGATGTCTTATGGATGTCTTCTTTGCTCCAAGCAAGATTGCCTTATATAGAGATATATCACCATGTGAACAAACTTCAAGTCTTCCTACCATTGTTGAAAATGTGTTAAGTTAGCTCACCAAACATAGCCAACCAATATTGTACCATCTTAGTCCAAGTTAGGTCACCTAACATAGCTAACCAATATTGAATTTTCTTAGCCACCCAAAGACTAAGATAAATCATGAAAAACATGTGGCCAACCAATATAGACTTGAAGTGTGAATCTTAGAATTTTAAGGCATTTTAACAAAATGTTTACAAATGCATTGCCTGTTCCAATCTAAAATTTGAAAATGTTGACGTTTTTCTGGTGATCAGTACTTGGAGGAACGAGATGGAGAAGATACAGAGAGAAGATGGATATAGAGAATCTTTCAAAGATTCTTCTGAAGAAGGGATGAAGGAGGTGAAAGAGACCCAAAAATTCCAAGATAAAAAGGTTGAATATTTTCTCAAATGGTAACCAAGGGAAATGGGTAGGAGGGCCACCATAATGCTTTTTGTTTTTTGTGTGGGGAAAGGGCCAAGACAATGTTGGTGTGGAGCATGAATGCATGAATAATTGAATGATTTGAATTTTATCCTTCTCTTGGGATAGATTTTGTAATATGAATGAACTACTGATATTACAGTTAATAATGCAGCAGTAGACATCCAATCACTTTTTCTCCTGCAAGTAGGACATAAAACAGATGCCTTGAGTAATACTACTACCAAAATCTGTTTCTGGTATTCTGGAGCTATATCCTGAAAACTAGTTTTTATATGTATGTGTTTTTTGGCTGATCATAAAGGAAAAAATTTCTCAGCAGGGGAAGCAAGTTCAGCATAGATTCACTCCCCTCAGCTTTTTACTGAGATTAGTATTTTCTTTGATTATCAGATCATTTCCACCTAAGTAGAGCTTCATTCCAAGTACTAATTCAATTTTCATTTTTCTTTCGTTTTACCCAAATAAGAAATGGAGATTAGTATTTTCTTTGATTATCAGATCATTTCCACCTAAGTAGAGCTTCATTCCAAGTACTAATTCAATTTTCATTTTTCTTTCTTTTTACCCAAATAAGAAATGATTCAAAATATTACTGAAGTGGAAAAAGAATAATAAAACAGAAAAGACCTTAATGTAAAAGAAAAATATTAATACAATATGAAAATCAGAAGAAAAGAGCATTATTCCATTTATTAAACCAAAGTTAGTGTTATAAGAAAATGTATTGACAGAAATTGTAATTCAACTTTTCTACAACTACAATTTGTCAAAAACTTTACACAATTGTCATCCATTGAAAACTTCAATATCTTGCTCCTAATCTTCAGGTTTCCCCTCTAGAACTGCCTTACTAGCTTCAAATTCCCCTCTACTTCTGGTCCTGATCTTGATCTTCTCTCTTTTGAATAGCTTCCCTAGCATCAACTCCGTCTGCTCCTGCTCATCATTTCTGGTCTAGAATAATGCACGTGTGCTAAGACATCCCGAATGAAATGTCCAAAGGACCAACGACAAAATTCATATAGGGGAAAGCACCTGCATAAGGCCCAGGAGTAAAAAATTCTTCCATTCCAGGTTGGATAGCTGCAGCCCTATATGGAATGTATGCAGGGAAGGCCATGGACATCATTTTAATCCTGTGCTTCAAGATTTTGGACAGGCCGGTGCCGCTCTCCAGAATCTAATGGCATATGTGCTTTCTTCCTTCCCTTCTTCTTTGATGTCTTAGATACTTCATTACTTGCTGCATCAGCTTCTACACAAGTGAAAGTATATTCTTTCTTTGAATCCACTGTGGCCTTTCGTTTCTTTGAAATCACAGATTACAGAGGAGATGGAACCTTGGCTTCTTTTTTTGAAACCACCAATTGGCCAGGAGATGAAACCTTGGCCTCTGGATTGTGTAATTCCAAATATCCAGTGTTCAAAGCATTAGCTTTATTATTCAAAGCATTAGGTTCCAGAATTCGATTAATTGTGTTCCTTAATGTCAAATTAGGTAAAAGATGATCAGCAAGTCTATTAGTAGCTCCACATACACACGTCGAATTTGAAATCATAAAATTTCTTACGCATTGGTCACGGAAACTATCCAAACAGCACTTGCTGGTTATCATAGCAAATTCCATCTTGACCACATTGATCTTAGTTTTGGGCTAACGTAATTCTTTCCTTGCTATTTCAATTGAGCTTGAAAAAACAATGGTGCTTGAATTTACTCCTTTTCTTTTCTCTCAAATCGTAGAAAAACGACATGATGGAATTTCCCCAAATTCTTTTGCTTTTAATTGTACTCAATTTCTTGGCAACTTTTAGCTTAATTACTATGCCTCCTATAGGAAAGAAAAGAAATCAAATATTTAAACAATTATGAACTTTTTGAAGAAAAAGAAAATAAACTTAGAATTCGCCTAGTGAGGATATCTGCTCAAAAAATCTAAATACTAATTTATGAAATTGCTTATAAAAATTAGAAAGAAAATAATTCAAATATTTAAAAAATATTGTAATACTAAAATGCTCTTAGAATAAACTAATTACACTTCAACCTAAAATGTTCCTAAAATATTATCATGATCAAATCTTTAAGAGAAAAAATTATTGTAATATCTGGTTTAATTTCTTTTCCATACTACTCTCTCCTTCTAAAATTGAAATATTACAATATAAACTATTCATTTTAGTAAGTAAAGAAACAAATTTGTCAAATCCAATAACATAAATGATTCATTTTATATAAAACTATTGACACTTTTTTATTAAAAACTCTTGAAAAGAGATTAATAATTTTAAAGTACTAATTTTAAATTGATACGTGACTTCACTTATCTTTTCTTTTTCTTTTTTTTCTGAATCTTATCAAGCATTTTTTGTTCCCAAGCCCATCCCCTCAAAGAAAAAATTAAAAAATTAAGAAATCTCAAAGTAAACTTATTTTGATTGTGATATACTTATTTTAATTGTGATATTCTTACACTAATTTATAAAGAAAGCATATGCTAAGAAAAAATATAATATATCTGTAATAAAATTATAGTAAATATTAAAATCCCTCTAACCTTCCTTTTCTCTCTCCGCTCTTAAAAATAAATAATTTAACAAAATAACAAATATTAGTATTTTATATTAAAAATATCAAAGAAATGTTTTATTTAAAATTAAAAACTTCTCAGATCATTGCTCAAATTTTTTCTACAAAAATAGTATTCTTGATCCACAAAAATTTAATTATAGTATTATTATACTTATTATACTTTTAATCCACATGATGGAAAGACCAAAAAAGAAAAAAATCCAAAAATCATCAACCATAATATTTCATATCCAATGTACTACAAAATCATCCATGTCCTTAATTTTTAGTATATTAAGGATGACATTAGAGTAATAGATACTAAATAAATATTTCTAAAATCATCCTTTGAAAGTGATAAAAACAAAATTGTTGGAATATATGAATCTTCAAAACCTGTTAAAGAAAACACAAACTTAATAGTTTTATATTAAAAGAGCTGAAATTATATATTACATTATTAAAAAATAATTTAACTTGAATATTCTTCATGGGAAAGAAACTAAATTCGATTCAACTTTAATGGAGTGATAAACTTTATTGGTATAATTAGAGTATTTGTGTATTTTTTTATTTAGTTGACTGTCAAAAACTCTACCTAGATAGCTGACTAGAACTTAAGAGTGAAGATGTAAATAAATTTTTTTTAATAAAATAGTTATCCATTGATATTAAAATAGTTAAAGCTATTACAATCAAAGCAATTCTCCCACCCTTTCTCTAAGAAAAAGAGGTGAAGAATTGAGATAACCTGATACAAAAAGTTACACAACAGTTGAATAATCATGGCAATTGATAATAACCCACTTCCATAGGTAAAATTTATTAACACTACAACTAGTAGTAATAGAGTAAACAAATACATAATAGACTTTTTTATAATGCACTTTTCGTAGAAGTAAAAAAATATTTAAAAAAACGATTTGAAAAACATTTTAAAACCTTTTTAAACTAAAATCAGAAGTAAACAAACGATTAGAAAAATCTCAAAATGTTATGAAATTAATATTTTGAATGTCCATTATCTGATATCAAAGAAGTAATCTAATATCAGAGTTATAGAGATACTCTAACTATCCAAAAGATAGATAGTCTAGTTCTATCACATCTTATATTAGTGATAGGATTTGTCTTCTGATTACTCTCTACCTCTTCTTATTTATATATACCCATGAACCCTATAAATAGGGGACTTTAGATTGATGTATTGAATACACTCATTCATTGATTATTTACTCTCACATAATCAATAAAGCTCTTGTGTTCTTTCTCTCTATTTCCTCTCTATAGTTTTTCCTATGCTCTATATTGTAATTTCTTAATTTCTCTACACTAGTATTACAATTTTGTTGTGTCGACGGCTACTACGCGCCAACAAATTAATAACACGTTATCAAGAGAAAAACGAGGCATTCTTATCTACCTTTGAATTCCTATGAAAAAAATTTCAAAACTCATTTTTTTTCTCTCTTGATATTTATAAAACGAACTATATGTCATAGACACTAGATGTTCAAATTTATCGAGATGTAATAGGTCTGGCAGACACCATTATTGAAAATAATGCATTATTATCTCAAAATTGCATAAAAGCCATGATTTTTCTCCTTCATAATTTTCATGAGGATCTAAAGGCGGAATATCTTATCATAAAAGATCTACTTATTTTGTGGAATGATATAAAAGAAAGATTTGATCACCAGAACATGGTCATTCTATCAAAAAAGCAGTTTACTTTAAATCTATAAGTGAATGCATTAGAACCCAAGGTTATGGCCCTAGAAGAGGTCGTAATTATGGTCGAAGCCGTGGACATAAACGCGGATATGATAAGAATAATCTATATAATCATGGCGATCAGAATATATATGTATCAAGATATATTGGGTCCTAAAGACACCATTTAAAAAAATTACAAAGAATCAAAGCCACTTGATTACTAGCAAATTGTGAATGAAACATATAATCACCAGAAGATGATTGTTGTAAATGTTAGTGATGATTTGTTATAAGTGTGGCTAAAATATTTTATGTCTATCAGTATAAAAGATTTTTTCTTTCTCATATCTCTAACATGCTCCTGAAGTAGCAATATCAAGAAGAAAATTTTCAGAAGTATTTTGAATTTATATTTTCTGAGATTGAATAAGTCATTAATAAAATAGGTTGATGCTCGACCAAATGTTTTTATGACATTCCCTGAAGTGAATGATATTAGAAATTATAATATATTTATGTACGATATTTTGGTCGCGGCTAGTAGAAATACACTTTATTGTTATACTATAAGAATGACTCATTAAATTCTCAATGAATAGATACCCACCAGAAGTGAGAAGATAATGAGAAGGAAAAAGGGAAAGTAAGAATTCTAATATATTATTGATGCAATATGAAAGTTTGTCACGTACATGTAGTACGCCAAACATGTTTCTCTATTAATTATTGATATTTCTTTACTTCCCTAAATTATGTTACTGATAGTAATGATGCTTGTGTCGATAATATTGAAATGGCACATGTGAATGTAGCCAATTCTTTTGAACATCCAGAAAGAGTTTTTATTATTTTGAATGTCAATCAAAATTTTGAATTATTGAATTATTACTTTTCTATTTTAACATATTGTGATTATTATTGAAAAATTTTCATACTATATAATTATATTTTAGTATTTATATATTATTTTAGTTTATTTGGATCAAGAATGGTGAAGATACAAATATCTAAATAATATTTATTTTTTATTTAGACAAAATTTAAAATATATGTCTAAAGTATAAATTGTAGTACAAAGTTCCTAAAGAACTAGTTGATCAATAACTTTAGAATAGTTTATTAAGCTCTAGAAGAGCTACATGATCTTCACTTGATAATCAATTATTGTAATGTATCATTCTTCATATAGTCTCTTAAAACTTTTGAGCATTGATTATATTATCAGTATATCGAGACATTGGATAAATGAACTTTTGAGGCTTATGCATTACCATTATGATATAAAATATATGTCAATTATAGATACTAAGATACTACTATTCATCTCTCCCTCTTTATATTGCATAAAATCATGAAATTGAGATTCAATATTGAGTAGATTTAAAGTTTATTGATAAATAATTTATTAGTTGGCATGATCGGTTGGACCATCCCGGATCATTAAAATACAAAAAATGATTATAAATTTATTATGGAACCAGAAGTTTCTTAATATGACTAATTTATAAGTTTTGATTGTTTTATTTAAATATCAACAGTATTGCTTAGGGTTGAATGCGTTATTTTGGGATGAATATGAAGAAATTATTAGTTGATGCATCAACAAATAGTCGTATATATATTGCTTTTTTTGCAACCTGTAGTTTGCATAATTTATTGATAATGAGCTCATATTTTAACATTCTCCCAAAGACATAATTTGTCCTAATAATACTGGTAGTATTGAGATAAATATTGAACATCTTGTAGAATCTTCATGACTGTGATATATATGTTAAGTTGAGGAGATTTAAATTCCAGGAGAATTTTTTTCCCAAACATGATTGATATATTATTTTCAGAAGAAATTCAGGTACCTAAAAACTTTGACAATGATGATCTCAACAAGATTGGGAAATACTAGAACTGCACTAGTATATGACGTCAACGATATTAATGCGCATAACATATTGATTTAGAATGAGGGTTTCCAAATTGATTTTTTCAGACTCGAAATGATAAAGTTTGCATGAGAAATATGAAAAGTTTAAACTATTCACAAGTACACTTGAAGTGTACATGTATTCTCAGCAGAAATTATACATCTGAAGTGTAATCCTAAAGAGATAGCAATTGATATTTGCTTATAAAATGCGACTACAAAAGTTAATATTTGCCATGAGTTATGGCATATGATTCTTCGTAGGACCTGCCTGCTAACGAAGAAATATATTTCTAGTGGTGGATATAATAGTGCATGATAACACTTAATATGTGTTTATTTTTTATTATCATTTGATAATAATACTTATATTTGACGTCTCTGATGGACTCGATATGCTTGAAGCATATGATTATTCTTGTAGAACATAATGAGATTGTCTTATTGAATTCTTATTAAAAGAATGATCGAATATGACCATATATGTTGAAATTTCATATGTAGCTATACTTGGTAAATGTATTTCTTTATCAAAAGATATCCTCATTGTATAATATAGTGATTGACTTAGTGTTCTCCACATTAGGGGAAGAAAATCATCAATTAAATAGGATATCATTTATGACTTTCATTATCTTGATCTATACACGAGCATTAATGAACTGGAAGTTCAAAATGTTGTTTATTTGTATAAAATTACAAATTGATTATTTGACCGACTTCTGTAGTGTTAGTCAATATGATATTTTAGCTATATATATTCTTATTTGGATAAATGTCGCACTAGGACAAATATATGAATTCTATAGTCATATAATTTTGATACATGCCTGAAGCATGATTGATCTCTTGATTTTGAAAATAAATTTCTGAAAAAAGAAAATGATTTGATGATCAAGATATTTTTCCTGCAGAATTTAGAGGAGCAAGTATTGTGATCAACGTTTTAAAAAGTTAACATTTTGTTTTGATTGAATATCCTGAAGATTTTTCATATGGACACAACACATCAATGATCATTGGGTTATTATTGTGAGATCATATATATCTATTAAAGGATATTGAAGAACTCTTTTGTCCTAAGTACCATAACTCTGCAATTTAAAGCATAAATACATTTGTTTGCATGCAAGCAGATATCAATTCTAGTTCTTCTCTATCCAATGAATTTTGAAATGGCATTGAACTTGCCTTTTGATATCTCATTGAGATAGTTTATCTCGAATATTAAAAAGATTCAACTCTTGTTGAGATGGATATGCAAAGTATAAGCTACTTATATGATCCACATAAATCATGCATTTATAGGCACGTGTTGATTATCACAGCCACATCTTCAACTCATGATTGAAGAAATAGAAATTCATGATGTTGGTTGAGAATATGTGTAATCATGATTAATGTATTCGAGATAAATCTATATCCTCTAAGAAGGAATTCCAAGTATATTGTTGGATGATAATAAAGTTTAAAATATATCTAAAGAGATACGATAAAGTATATTTTTACTCACGAACTTCAGAAGTGATGTGATATTGATGTGTAATAATTATTTGATATGATAGATCTATTTACTTGATATGTTAAGTGAAAATTTTTTCACTCAGTAGAGAATAATTATTCACTCTTAAGTTAATTGACCAAATCAGATATATTTAGTTTCATGTAAATATCCATTCAGATTATTATGAATAATTATTTGATATGGTAGATCTATTCACTTGATATGTTAAGTGAAAAAAATTTTCTCAGTGGAGAATAATTATTCACTCTTAAGTGAATAATTATTCACTTAGCGGAGAATAATTATTCACTCTTACGTGAATAATTATTTACTTTTAACATACCATATGACTTGGTCAGATGTATTTAGTTTCATGTAAATATCCATTAAGATTGTTATGAATAACTGATTATATGTAAAAATATATTCAATTTGTTATGAATAATTATTTGAATAACTTGATATGTTAAGTGAATAATATTCACGTAATTATTCACGTTACGTGAATAATTATTCACTCTTAAGATACCATCCGATCAAATTAGATGTATTTCAGATTCATGTAAATATCAATTCACCATATTTTTTTCTTTGAATAATTAATCTTTAGAGTCATTGTTCAAAATAATGAGAATTGTTACAAAAAAGTCAAAGCAGATCGTTCTAAAGTCAAAAAAATATCTAATATTTAAATTCTCCACAATCAAAATTTTTCTTTGAAGTCATAAGAGTATTCCACCGCCGAAATCATTCTTCAAGTCAAGAAAATCAACACACCACTTTTTTTACCTCCGCAAGTAGACTATAAATCTTTTTTTAGTAAAGATTTCTATAGCGTAGAAGCCAATTTGAAGTCATAAGAGTATTATGCTGCCGAAATCATTCTTCAAACCAAAAAAATCAACACATTGCTTTCTCTACCTCCGCAAGCAGATCATAAATCTTTTTTTAGTGAATATTTCTATAGCGTAGAAGCCACCAAACAGTCAAATAAAAACTCATAATATCTAATTTTATTTTGGCTATTAGTAAATCTGAAAAAATGAGTTTTGATCTCGAAAGAAAACTTGAAGGTCCGTCGAAATCATTTAATATATAAGATAGAACATAGAAAGAAGATAGAAAGACAGAAATAAGAGAGAGAGAGAAAAAAAGAGAGAATTTGGTAGAACTGGTTGAAGAAAGTGGGTGAAAAAAGTGGATGTTAAAAAGTAGATGAAAAAATGAATTTTAAATTATTTCAAACTTTTCTTTTTTCTCTCATAATTTTGCTTACCCAAAATATTTCTTATGCTTAATAACTGTCGAATAAAAAAAAAAAAAATAGTAGCCAATCTAAAGGTACAAAAGTCATCCGATGCAGAAAAAAAGCCTTTCAGTATAGTAACCGAACCGGTTGTTCTCACCACGCCTATTTTGAATTCTACATGTAGAGAAATTGATTGACATCAATTTATCATAATGAATTTGGAAGATTTTTTGCTCTATTTTCAAGGCCCTTATACCTGAACAGCCTCATTTGCAACGCAGCATAGTTCATTTATTAGTTGTTCCTCTTGTGATACTGAATCCTATAATTTGCAAGTTGGTTGAATTTATTTTTTATTTTAATAATATTTACTCTCAATATTATGTATGTACATATATAATATTTACTCTCAATATTCATAATATAATCTTTCTCACGTTCTAAATTACACATATATTGTAATCCAAAATAAAAGTAGAAATAACAAAATAAGAAAAAATAAAAAAAATATTTTATCTGTTTTAAAATATTTTTTATATATTAAAAATATATTTTTAAAAAATTATAAATAATTAAATATTTTTAAAAGATAAAGAGTCAAAAAAATATTGTATTTTAGAACAATATGATGCATTAATAAAGCATAATGCAGACAGTCGATGTGAAGGTCGTCGGGTCAACAGTACTTATGGTCGAACCATGTTCTTACTCGGTCACTTATGTACTAAGAATGGGACAAAACATAGGAAGACTTGGCAACGGTTGACTCAGAAGGGGGGCAGAAAGACTCATCTTGCGCTGATTTGTGACTTGGTCTTTGGCTGGCAAGTGGCCATATGTGAGGAACTCAAATATCCAACTCGTGGAGAAATTATCTGTTATTAATGCGGAGGAGAAAATTAGTTCGACAGACTTAATTACATAGTTGGACTTTTCGACTTGCATAAAAGTAAGCGAATAAATAGATAATTCGTCGTGTCCAAATATACAATTCATGCTAATAATTTTTTATTTTCTGCCATTTATTTCTGAACATAACCTGCTTAAATATGTATTTTCTTCCTCTTCCAAACAAATCACCATTGGTTTATGCCACAATAGTGTTTATTTCTTTTTATAGAAATTTATACAATTGAAAATAATATAGTATAAATAAATTCATAAATAGTGGAAGATTTTTTTAAAAAAAAAAACTTCCACTATTATCCTTAACTTTGCCCCGAGTTGCTTGTCTAGGCATTCTGTTGATAAAGAATAAATTATATTTACAACAGGAATGTGAAAATGAATGGGTATTACACGCGATAAGTATTAAATCAACACTTTTAAGTCGAATATGAAATACTTTACCAATTGAACTACTATTTTGACTCATAAATCATATTTAATTGAGTTACCTTTCTAATAAGTTTCTATTCTTTTTTTTTCATATTAAAGAGTAATAAACTCTGGAACTTTTAAAATTAGAAACTCCCTCTTTTTCAAATTAGAAGTCATTTAAACTTGAGCACAAAAATCTGTGGATTCTGAAAAGAATAAAATTTATATGAGTTAAAATACTTAAAGGTGCTTTTAAGTAATTATTTTCTTTAGTAATCGAGAGAGTAAAATGTGTTAGGAGAGGATGGGTAATATTGAAAACAACATTGATTATAATTATTCTTTAAAATACATAAAACTACTTATACTTGAACAAGGAGGTTTAAAATAACGATCTTTTTAAATACTTACTTAACTACTAATATTGTCACAAATATTCTTATGTACTATATAGCACCATATACGGATGTAGTACTCCATTAGGTTTTGGAGTGTCTATAAATATACTCTTCATTGGTGTTTGTTGGTAGAGTTGAGCCACTCAGAAAAGCTTCTTCTTCTTCAGCTTCCTCCTGAGAGGACAAAATATATATCCAGTTGTAAACATATTTTCTTCCTCTTTGTTGTTTTCCATAAGAAATCAGCCACCCTTGTGTGTGTGTGAGAGAGAGAGAGAGATGGCAGAGGCAACTGTCGAGTTTCTTCTTTACAAAATCGATAACCATCTCACTAGAGAACTGGCCTTGCCCGAAAAGATTAATTCAGGTGTCAACAATTTCAAACGTGAACTGAAGATGATGGCAGCATTTCTGAAGGAAGCTGATTATGGAGGAGAACAGAATGAGCAAATGTTGGTCTGGGTCGGGCAAGTTCGAGATGTAGCTCATGATATTGAGGATGTTCTTGACATGATTGAACGTGACATGGCTGAACACCGCGTTAGCAGAATGAGGAGCGGGTACAGAAAATTGGCTAGAAATCATTCCATGAAAGATTTCATGGATAAAATCGAAAGCAGCCTCCGACACATCAAGGAGATAAGAGAAAGATACCCATTCAGCAACTCCTCCGGAGCCTCGAGTTCGATGCTGGTGGATCGTTTTCCTCCAAGGATTGGTTATCTGTCTCTGAGAGATGCTGAAATTGTGGGAATAGAAAATGATAAAGACATGATGATGTCTTGGGCACTGGCTATGAGAGATTCTTACAAAGTGCTGTTTGTAGCAGGGATGGGAGGCTCTGGCAAGTCGACTCTCGTCAAACAAGTGTTTGATGGAGTAAAGGAAGACTTTGATTGCCATGCTTGGATCACAGTTTCAAAGAATGAAAAATTGGACTTCTACTATAAACTTTTCAATCAGTTGAGCAACTCAGTAGCTGAATCAGTTCCGCAACAAAGGCCTCCTTCGGAAACTGATCAAGTTAATTACCTTATCACGAAGTTGCAGAACTTCTTGCGATTTAGAAGGTATCTAGTTGTTCTGGATGATTTGTGGTCAGATGATGTTTGGAATTACATCAAGCCTGCATTTCCTGAAGTTAACGGCAGCAGAATAATTATCACTACACGGAGAGGTGATGTAGCCAATTCGCTTACAGATAATTCAATCAGTGTTCACAACATTAAGCCTCTGCCTCCGTCAAAAGCTGAACAACTTTTCCATAGAAAGGCTTTCCCATCAAATGGCCTTTGTCCTCAACAATTGATTCCGTGGTCATCTGCTATCTTGAGTAAATGTCAAGGGCTGCCACTTGCAGTCACTGAAATTGGCCAAATTCTCTCACCCATAGAGGAAAGGGGGTCTGAATGGAAGAGAATTCATGATAGTATTGTATCAGAACTACGAAGACATGGCCGCCTTGAAAACATCACAAGGGTGTTGATGTTGAGTTATCATGACTTGCCATATCATCTTAAGTACTGCTTTCTCTTCATGAACGTGTTTCCCGGTGAACCCCCCATCAACAGCAGAAAATTGATCCGGTTATGGGTTGCTGAGGGCTTCATAGAAGAGCAAAGTGGAAAAGAACTTGAGGATACTGGAGAGGAGTACCTAAATAAGCTCATCCAGAGAAGCTTGGTTCAAGTATCCGAGATAGATTTTGATGGGAGGCCAAAAACTTGTCGAGTCCATAATATCATGCGTGATATTGTGCACTCCAAGTTACATGATGAAGGCTTTTGTGCTGTTCGTTCTCAGGAACTGAATGAGAATATATTGGAGAAAAGCCGACGGATATCAATCCAAGCAAGGACATTCAAGATGCCATCGGATCCCCGTGCTCGCACCTTATTAATGTTTAGTCCATCCCCCGCTCCGAAGCCTGATGTCAACTACAGAAGCTTCAAATTGCTGAAGATATTGCATCTCCAAGGATTTAATTTGGGCAAATTTCCTAAAGGAATTAAAAAGCTTCTGCTGTTGAGGTACTTATGTTTAAGGAATACGAATATCAAGCATATTCCTAGCTCTATTGGAAAGTTACGGCACCTTGAAACTTTGGATCTCAAGCAGAATATGGTGACGGAGTTGCCAAAAGAGATAAAAGATCTTGACAAACTTCGCCACCTGTTTGCTTATCGATCTGACATGGGACTTTATTCAGCCTTTGACGATGTTAAAGGATTTGAAATTTCAGCCGATATCACAGCATTAACCAACCTACAGAAGCTGTCATTCGTGAGAGCCCATAGCCATCGCAGGATGTCGATTTCTAGTACCCTGGGACTGCGTGACAACATTCAAATGCTGCGAAATCTTAAGAAACTTAGGAAGTTGGGGATCATTGATTTGTCAAAGAAAGATGGGAAAAGCTTATGCGAGACCATCCAAGAGCTGCAAAATCTTTACTCTTTGAGTCTGACATCATCGCATATTGATGAAGTTCTTGATATTCAAGAAATTTCTAAGCCCCCTCAACTCCAGCGCCTGTATCTGAAAGGGAAGCTAGAGAGGATTCCCACCTGGATTTCCAAACTCCATGATCTAGTATGGTTGCAGCTCAAGTGGTCACGATTGCCAAGTAACAGCAACCCCATTGAAGTACTTGAAGATCTTCCGAATCTACTCGAGCTCCAGCTGGTCGATGCCTACACCGGACATCAGCTGGATTTTAGGGCCGGCAAATTCCAGAAACTTAAGGTTTTAGAATTTGAGCTACTTGGACAGTTGATAACGGTGGTTATGCAAGACAGTACATTGCCTTGTTTGCAAAAGCTAATCATAAAGAAATGCAGTCAGTTGATACAGGTTCCAAAAGGCATTCATTACCTGAGTTGTCTCAAGGAGCTTCGTTTGTGTGATATGCCCGAGGACTTCGTGAGGCAGATTCGGAAAGGGGGAAGAATGCGTGATGTTGTTCAACATATTCGATTTATTCGCTCTAGCTATTCCCAGCAACACGGAGGGTGGTGGAATTCGGAAAATCTTCATGATTAATTTCTCAAATTAGTCTCCTCTCTCGTTCGAACTTCAAACCGGATGAATAAGGTAACGAGAGCCAAGTACTCACATAAATCAACGTATAGTTTGTATTTTGTATCAGGATATTTATGATGAAAGTTTAACAAAAACGTTATCTTGAAATGTTTACGAATGCATTGCCTGTTCCAATCTAAAATTTGAAAATGTTGATGTTTTTCTGGTGATCAGTACTTGGAGGAACGAGATGGAGAAGATACAGAGAGAAGATGGATATAGAGAATCTTTCAAAGATTCTTGTGAAGAGGAGAAGAGGATGAAGGAGGTGAAAGAGACCAAAATATTCCAAGATAAAAAGGTTGAATATTTTCTCAAATGGTAACCAAGGGAAATGGGTAGGAGGGTCACCATAATGCTTTTTGTTTTTTTGTGTGGTAAAAGGGCCAAGACAATGTTGGTGTGGAGCATGAATGCATGAATAATTGAATGATTTTAATTTTATCCTTCTCTTGGGATAGATTTTGTAATAAGAATGAACTACTGATATTACAGTTAATAATGCAGCAGTAGACACCCAATCACTTTTTCTCTTGCAAGTAGGACATAAAACAGATGCCTTAAATAAATACTAATCCCAAAATCTGTTTCTTGTATTCTGGAGCTATATCCTGAAAACTAGTATATATATATATATATATATATATATATATATATATATATATATATATGTATATGTATGTATTTTTTTGCTAATCATAAAGGAAAATATTTCAGCAGGGGAAGCAAGTTCACCATAGATTCAGTCTCTTCAGCTTTCTACTGAGATTAGTATTTTCTTTGATTATCAGATCATTTCCACCTAAGTAGAGCTTCATTCCAAGTACTAATTCAATTGTCATTTTTTCTTTCTTTTTACCCCAATAAGAAACGATTTAAAATATTACTGAACTGGACAAAGAATGATTAAACAGAAAAGACCTTCATGTAAAAGAAAATATTAATACAATATGAAAATCAGAAGAAAAGAAGCATTATTCCATTAATTAAACCAAAGTTAGTGTCATAACAAAATGCATTGACAGAAATAGTAATTCAACTTTTCTACAACTACAATTTTTCAAAAAATTTACACAATTTTCATCAATTGAAAACTTCAATATCTTGCTCCTGATCTTCAGGTTTCCCCTCTAGAACTGCCTTAGTAGCTTCAAATTCCCCTCTACTTCAGCTCCTGATCTTGATCTTTTCTCTTTTGAATTGCTTTCCTAGCATCAAGTCCCTCTGCTCCTGCTCATCATTGCTGGTCTAGAATAATGCACTTCTGCTAAGACACACCAAATGAAATGTCCAAAGGACCAACGACAAAATTCATATAGGGGAAAGCACCTGCATAAGGCCCAGGAGTAAAAAATTCTTCCATTCCAGGTTGGATAGCTGCAGCCCTATATGGAATGTATGCAGGGAAGGCCACGGATATCATTTTAATCCTGTGCTTCAAGATTTTGGACAGCTGGCCGGTGCCGCTCTCCAGAATCTAATGGCGTATGTGCTTTCTTCCTTCCCTTCTTCTTTGATGTCTTAGATACTTCACTACTTGCTGCATCAGCTTCTACACAAGTGAAATTATATTCTTTCTTTGAATCCACTGTGGCCTTTCGTTTCTTTGAAATCACAGATTACAGAGGAGATGGAACCTTGGCTTCTTTGTTTGAAACCACCAATTGGCCAGGAGATGAAACCTTGGCCTCTGGATTGTATAATTCCAAATATCCAGTGTTCAAAGCATTAGCTTTATTATTCTTTACACCACCATCATTAGGCTCCAGAATTCGATTAATTGTGTTCCTCAATGTCAATTTAGGTAAAAGATGATCAGCAAGTATATTAGTAGCTCCACATACACACATCGAATTTGAAATTATAAAATTTCTTATGCATTGGTCACGTGAATAACTTTTTTTCTCTTTTAAATGAACTTCTGTTTTAAAAGAAATTAAAAAAATATTTTAAAGTAGAATTAAATTATTAAATATTAAAATTATAGTGAGCAGCAGCTTTGTGGAGCAGCAGCATTGTTCCAGTTCAGTAAGCAGCACTACAATTGCAAGTGATCAGTAAGGTGGTTAACATGGCATGATTAACCAATGGTTGGGGGCATTGCATACCGAAGTGGATTGCTGAGCTGGATTACTGAAGAAGATTGCTGAGCTGGATTAATGAGCTTAGCTGGAATATTAGTTATAGTTAGTTAGGATAATTATTCTTCTTTCTTTAGTTCCGTGAGGAAGTAGCTAAGCTACTGATTCTTCACGTGTATAAATACTCTTGATGTAATGTGTTGAGTAGTTGAAGTAATCAAATTCTTCTTTTCTTCATCTCACTAAACTGAGAGCTTCTCACTCTAGTTTTATTTCCTGCATTTCGTTGCATGCTTGAATGCTGCAACATTGTTCTGTTTCTGCATTTTGTTGCATGCTTGAATGCTGCAACATTGTTCTGCATTTTTAGATTCTTAAATTTTGACATGGTATCAGAGCAGAATCCGCTGTGTTCTCTGAAGTTTTGAGCTTCGGTCAAACTTTTATTTCTTTCAGATTTCTTTTCTACTTCGTTTCCTTCTGGAATTTGACATCATAGAGATAAGAATGGCAGGACAAGCAGAACCATTACCTACCAATCCACTGTATTTGAATCCTAATGACAGCTCAGTTCAGCCAATAGTGCAGCCTGTTCTCACTCAGAAGAATTATCATTCATGGAGCCGTGCTATGAAGATGGTGTTAATCTTAAAAAATAAGATTGGCTTTGTTGATGGCACGATTGAAGCGCCACAACGTGGTACCAAAAATTTCACCCTCTGGCAACAGGTAAACACCACTGTGCATGTGATCCTAGCTGCAAGTGTGGTGCAATTAAACAGATGAGAGATTACTGTGATGAGGATTGTGTTATACGTTTTCTGAAAGGCCTTAATGAGCAGTTCAATGGTGTTAAATCACAAGTGTTAATGATGACTCCTTTACCTTCAGTTAATTAAGTGTTTTCTATGGCAATTATACATGAAAGACAGTTGAATTATGCCTCTAATCAAGGTTCAGAATTACAAGTCATGATGGCTAAACCAGTGAGTAATGCTGATATATCTAGATTGCATAATGCATCTGTTAAGGATTCCGGTAGGAATGTTGTGAATGTGTTGACAAAAAATCAGAAAAGAAGCTTTGGATACAAAACTATAATTTGTACGTTTTGTGGAAGGAATGGTCATACAGTGGATAAATGCTACAAGAAACATGGTTATCCACTAAATTTCAGATTTAGAAATAAAGATGGTGGATATACTGGTGGTGGAACTGTAGGTACTGGTTATCATCCAGTGATGAAAGGAAATCTAGTTGTGAATTCTACTGATCATTTTTCTGTCAAAGATTCTGCTGCAGTAGACACTGGTAATGCAGGAATTACTCAGGAACAATATTTCAGTTTGATGAAAATGCTTCAGAATGCACAAATTCAAGGTTCTGGACCTGCAATGACTAATGCACCTTCAGTGTATCAAGCAACAACTTTGACAACACAGTTTGATGCTCCTACTAACTACACAGGTACACATTTATCTGAAACTGCAAAGCATTGGATATTGGACTCAGGAGCTACTGATCATATTGTGTGTTCTTTGGAATTGTTTAATTCATATTCACCTGTCAATAACCTTTCTGTTCAACTTCCTGATAGAAGTTCTGTACCTGTCACTCATAAAGGACATGTCATTATTTCTGATCAACTTCAATTGCATGAAGTCCTTTATATACCTTCTTTCAGCTATAACCTTGTTTCAGTAGACAAACTCATTCAGCAGAATCATTACCATATAATATTTCATTCTGTTGGATGTTTTATACAGGACAGTGTAACCCTGAAGAAGATTGGATCAGCTAAATGCTCTCATGGTCTCTATCATCTTGATGTTTCTTCAATCAATTCTGTTCCTGATACTTGTTGTTCATTTCCAAAAATTTCATCTGCTGATGTTTCTTCTTATTCTAAGTCTGTTTCCAGTTCTATTGCAAATGTGAATTGGCATATTAGATTAGGTCATCCTTCTGATCAACGTTTGCTTTTACTCAAAGGCATTTGGCCTGATATCTTTATTCCTCCAAATTGTAAGTGTATTGTTTGTCCTTTAGCAAAACAGAGAAAACTTACTTTTCCTCTGAAACAGTCTATAACTTCCAGATGTTTTGAACTTCTGCATATGGATATATGGGGACCTTACAAACATTCTACTGTCCACAATCAGAAATATTTCTTAAGTATTGTAGATGATTTTAGTAGATATACCTGGATTGTCCTGATGAAAGATAAGTCAAAAGTCAGACAACTTGTTCAAAATTTCTGCTACTTTGTTGAAACTCAATTCTCACAGATTGTTCAGAAGATTCGAACAGATAATGGTACTGAATTTAATATGCCTACATTCTTCCAATCTAAAGGCATACTTCATGAAACTTCATGTGTTGAAACTCCACAACAAAATGGCATTGTGGAGCGAAAGCATCAACACATTCTCAATGTAGGAAGAGCCTTAAAACAGCAATCTAATGTTCCTATTTCTTATTGGGGCTACTGTATTCAACATGCAGTTTATCTTATTAATAGGCTTCCTACTCCTGTTTTACACAATCAAACTCCTTTTTCAGTTCTTCATAAAAGAAATCATTCCTTTACTAATCTGAGAGTATTTGGTTGTCTGGCTTTTGCTTCCACTTTAGAACAAGGCAGAGCAAAATTTGATCCTAGAGCCAGAAAAACTGTGTTACTAGGAATGTCTCAAACCAGCAAAGGTTATATTTTGTTAGACTGGACATCACGAACTATCTTTGTATCTAGAAATGTTGTGTTCTATGAAGAAATATTTCCTTTTCATCTTATCAGTGATCTATCACAATCTGATGTTCCAGCCAATGTTATTTTTCCAAGTAGTTTGCCAAATTCCTCTACACTGGATACTTCATCAAAAGATTGTTCCTTTAATCCTGACCTGCATCCTTCTAATTCTGTTCCAGTTAATCATTCACCTTCTATTGTTGTTGCACCTTTTAGAAGGTCTTCCAGACCAAGAACTAAACATGCTTATCTAAATGATTATATCTGCAATAGTATTCATACCTCACCCCACACTTTACCAAAGTAATATCATATGATCTTTTATCTCCTATTTACAAAACTTTTGCTTTGAATATTTCACAAAATATTGAACCGAGGTGTTATGAAGAAGCAGCTAGAATCCCTGTCTGGCAAGAAGCTATGAAAAAAGAGATAGAAGCTCTTGAAAGTACTCAAACATGGACACTTATGCCTTTACCTCCTGGAAAGAAACCCATAGGGTGTAAATGGGTCTACAAAGTGAAATTTAATTCAGATGGAATGGTGGAAAGATACAAAGCCAGATTGGTAGCAAAGGGTTATACACAACATATGGGAATAGATTATATTGATACATTCTCACCAGTTGCAAAAATGACCACCATTAGAACAGTTCTAGCTGTTGCAGCAGCTAAAGGCTGGTATTTGCATCAATGTGATGTGAATAATGCTTTTCTACATGGAGATTTATCAGAGGAAGTTTATATGATTCCCCCACCTGGTTTTCAGACCAAGTCTTTGGTTTGTAAACTCAACAAATCTCTTTATGGTCTTAAACAGGCTAGTAGGCAGTGGAATGCTAAACTCACTGCAGCATTGCTTAGTTTGGATTTCTGCCAATCCAAAAGTGATTATTCATTGTTTGTTAAGGCCACTGCTACTACCTTCATTGCTGTACTTGTGTATGTGGATGATCTGGTACTTGCCAGTAACAGTTTGACAGCAATTAAATAGGTCAAGTGTTTTCTGCATGAACAATTTAAAATCAAGGACTTGGGAGAGCTCAAGTATTTTCTTGGCCTGGAAGTTGCTAGGAGTAAAACTGGTTTGAATTTGTCTCAAAGGAAGTATACCATTGATCTACTCACTAATTTTGGTTTTTTGGGCTGTAAACCTTCTGCTATTCCTATGGAAACAAATGCAAAGTTTGATCATTTGGATTCTCCTGCATTGCCTAGTTCTACCAATTACAGAAGTCTTATTGGAAAACTTCTCTATTTGACAATTACAAGGCCAGATATAAGCTTTGCAGTGCAACAATTGAGTCAATTTCTTGACAAACCAACAGAACATCATATTCAAGCTGCTCATAGGATTCTTAGATATCTCAAAAAGGCACCTGGTCAGTGTCTTTTCTTCCCTGCTACATCAGACTTGAAAATCACTGCATTTGCTGATTCAGATTGGGCAGGTTGTCATGAAACCAGGAGATCAGTGACTGGATATTGTGTCTTTCTGGGAGGTGCATTAGTTTCCTGGAAATCTAAGAAGCAGACAACTATTTCCAGAAGTTCTGCTGAAGCAGAATATCGAGCAATGGCTCATGTTGTTTGTGAATTGCAGTGGTTATCTTATATCTTGCATGATCTTCATCTTCCACTTCACACAGCAGTTCCTCTTTACTGTGATAATCAAGCAGCCTTACATATAGTGGAAAATCCTGTTTTTCATGAAAGAACTAAACATATTGAGCTTGATTGTCATATTGTTAGGAAAAAATTTCAAGCTGGACTGGTAAAGCCTTTACCAGTTTCTTCTCATTTGCAAGTGGCAGATGTTTTTACTAAAGCTTTACCAGCTTCTCGTTTTTATTTTCTGCTCAAACATCTTGGAGTTCATAACATTTTTATCAGTCCAGCTTGAGGGGGGCTATTAAAATTATAGTGAGCAGCAGCTTTGTGGAGCAGCAGCATTGTTCCAGTTCAGTAAGCAGCACTACAATTGCAAGTGATCAGTAAGGTGGTTAACATGGCATGATTAACCAATGGTTGGGGGCATTGCATACCGAAGTGGATTGCTGAGCTGGATTACTGAAGAAGATTGCTGAGCTGGATTAATGAGCTTAGCTGGAATATTAGTTATAGTTAGTTAGGATAATTATTCTTCTTTCTTTAGTTCCGTGAGGAAGTAGCTAAGCTACTGATTCTTCACGTGTATAAATACTCTTGATGTAATGTGTTGAGTAGTTGAAGTAATCAAATTCTTCTTTTCTTCATCTCACTAAACTGAGAGCTTCTCACTCTAGTTTTATTTCCTGCATTTCGTTGCATGCTTGAATGCTGCAACATTGTTCTGTTTCTGCATTTTGTTGCATGCTTGAATGCTGCAACATTGTTCTGCATTTTTAGATTCTGTAATTTTGACATTAAATTAAAACTTTAAAAAAGAATTAGAAGATTAGGATACCCAAAGATTTTCATTAATCCAAAAAATTAACAAGCAAGTTTTTTCTTAGCAAAAAGATTTTGATACAGATGACAAACTCATCTAAATCGGTTGAATACAAATGTGTCACCGGCCACCAACCTGTTGGCTACTTTGTTGATGCTTGGCCGGTAAGTGCTTTAAAATGCATTGGATAAATCAGATACCAAAAGATTTTGGCTTCTAAAGTCAGTATCATTAGTGTAGTATTTTTCTTTCTTTCACTCAAATCTTGATAACTCACATACAGTTGTAACGTGGAGGTACAGAAGATAAGGAGCACCGCCCCATAAATGAATGCGAGCCCCAGGTTGCCATAGCCTGTGGAACTTTTTTGTTCTTTTCTTCTGCTTTTTTCTCCCTTTCTTTTATTGCAATTTATTATTTTCTGCCAATTGCAAGTTTCTATCTATCTTATTTCAGAATTCCTTTAAATATTACCCTGCATATAGTTTTACTTTTTATTCTTTTATTAGACTTATTTTTGTTCATTTTTCATCCAATTGTAATTTCTTTAGCGAATTTTTTTATTTTGTTTGAACGTCACGCGAATTTAGGGATTATATTTCCGTTTCTTAATTGTTCTTAAATTTTGTTTGTCCGATTCTTTTTAATTTTATTTTCAAAACACAAAACTAGAGTTTATGGTTGATTAGTTTTACTAACAAAAATAATGTCAAATTGAGGTATTATGATGTTTGTATATTTGAAGGAGAATGTGTATGCCTTTCCCTTTATCAGACAAAACTAGCATGGAATTAACGGGTTGCCTGATCCCATGCTTTGTCAATTTCCTCTCAGGCAATTTATATTTATATTTTCGCTATAATGGAAACCAAGGCAGACTGAAGTCAATCAGACGTGATTGAACTCCAAGAGGATGATCCGTTTGAGGTCACTTCATATACAGGCTGGCTATTGGATTCCATATCATCAGACAGAAAGCGAGTGAGTGAAAGAGAAAGAGAGAGAAAGAAAACGGCAATAGCATTCTCCTTAAGTGACATAATCCGGCAGCCCTATTATTTCCTTGATGACAATTACATCATCTAAATTGTATTTTTAGGCTATATGTGTGTTGAATTTTATTATAAAACTTAATATAAATTTTTTATTTTTGATATTATTTTTTTTCATAAATAATTTACTTTTACGAAATTCAAAGTATAAAATTTTAAATTCAAACACTATCTAATCCCATCTTAATTTTCGACTTCTCAACGGAAAAATGTTTGTCCTCAACTTCCTTTTCCGCTTTGTTTTAATTTTATGATTTTTTTTGTTTTTAAATTAGTTTAAATAACTTAATTGATTGATAAGATTTTTAGCATATGTTTTCTGCCAAGAATATTTGCAATCTTCTTTCTTGAATTTAAATGGTTAAATTCTAAAATTTGGAACTATATGCTTTTTTTTTTTTGGAAGTTGTAAAAGTTCCACCTCAAATCTTCTTAATTATGAGTTAAGCATTCAATTACTAAGCTATTACCTGAATCAAATCATATGCTGATGGAGATAAATTTTTAATGATTATGGTATATTTGAAAATTTTAGAAGATAAACTATCAACAATTTTACCTTATTGCTTAATTTGAAGTTTTGAAATATTTTGAATCATTTAGACCTGTGTGATTGGATGATCTATTGAGTTTTGATTTCCTTCTTATAAATTTAAAGCTCCCCAAAGGTTTCAATAGTTTTGTCTTTTCTTTTGTCCTTTCTTCCTTGTTTCCTCTTCCAATGCATATCCTCCAAAGTATTTCAATTATAAAGTACTCATTTTGTTGATCTTTGTTTTAAATTAATATATGTTTCTTTTATAATATAATTACTATTAATAAATTGGACAAAGAAAACAAATTAGATATTATATATTGAAAAATAATTAAAGTTTTTTTATTTTTAAGATTTAAAATTTTATTACAAAAATAAATAAAATAATTTAAAACTAAATATTCGGAATAAATATGCACCTAGGCTCAAGCATGGGACGATAGATAGTTACTACGTATTTGCTGAGGATTTGCTTCTTCTTTGGTTTGTACTACTTCAATGGCTGTCCCTCCTTTTTGTTTCCTTTGATTGATAACTCATTATTCTATTTTCTTTGCGTGATAATTAATTTATCTATCTTGATATCCTATTTTGGAATGTCTCGAAATTTTCTCAAAAACATGTCTCAAAATAAATAAACATATTTTTCATTTAAACTTACATAACTAACTTTCAAAAATATATTACTATTTGAACTTAGCTTAATAATCATCTACTTAATTATGTAATGAACATATTTCCGATCTAAAAAATACTTAGATAACTTTATGACCACATATTTTACAAATTTATATATTTCTAGCAAATGTAATTAAAGCATGTACTTTATAAATATCAAATCTATCTAAGCACTTCCTATCAGATTTACTGAAGAGCATCAACCATATATATGACTACAAAGATTAACAATGAACTAGTGCTCATTTTCTTCGTTCCAATATATATATATATATATATATATATCTTTGTTCTAATATTATTACTAACATTTACTTTTCTGATAATGTGATATTTCTTTAAATAATAAGAAAATAAGGGCGAGAGAGAAATACTAAATTAAGTACTCCTAAAATACCTAATTTTTCAGATACTTAATTAATCTATATGCATAAGTACAAGACGACTTAAATTGAAGGAAGATAGTACCCAATTGGTAACCCTACATTATGGCCATGTCCATTATTTACAACTACTAATGATATGGAAGATTTTGAATATTGCGGATGTAATAGAACTACTAGCAAAAGCTCAGAGGCATATAATAATTATACTAAACAAAACATAATTCAAATTGTTTCGACAATTTGTTGACAGAAGAATTTATGTCTACAAGAAGTATATTTGCTCCGTTTTCAAATATATGACTTTTTGTCTTTTACACATACTAAGAATGAGGGAAGCAAAATAAAATTGTCGTTAATAATTTTAAACTTGATAAAACAAGGAGTTGGGGGATATTAATATGAGAGATGGATGGGTAATTAATAAAATTGTCGTTAATAAAGAAGTTACCTTTAGAATTAGTAAAAAATCAAGAATTTTTTAAAAATTAAAAATTGGCCTACATTTTGAAACAAAGAAAATACTCTCTCAATTTAAAAATATATGTTGCACTTTCTTGTTTAGTTTGTTTCAAAATATATATTCTTTTTATATATAAAATTTTTATTTATTATTTTATTTTTAACTTTATCATTGTCCCTAACTAATCATTTAAATGCTTCTATTTTTAAAAAATTATTAATTTTTTTAACCAACTATTTAAAACATCAATCTTTAATATTAAATTTAAATTTGACACATTAACTAATTATTTTTAGATAGAAGTATTTTAAATATTTATTAAAATCTTAAATTTTATGTAAAAAGATAGAGATTATGTAACGAAAAAAATATAAAATATAAGAACTGCATGAAGCTCAAAACATATCTACTGTAAGGATTGGAAAGATCAACAGGTGATGTATGGGGTAATTGCTAAGTTTGGCCACTTTTAAAAATGTGTACTGAAATGGTCTAGTTTACGGTTGGAATTTCGTATTTGGCTATAACGCCAAATGGGTTGGTGTTACAGCTTCTATAACGTCAATCCATTTGGCGTTTTAGCCATATCACTATTTTGGTACAATATTTGTGGATAACGCCAAATGGGTGTCATATCACTATTTCGGTACAATATTTGTGTATAACGCCAAATGAATTTGTATTATAAGAGCCTATTACGCCAACCCATTTGGCATTATTGCTAAAAGAGAGAAAAAATTTTGGCATCTATTATTCGAGCCAAAAGATTCTACTTAAAATTATCTTAATTGGTTATCTTATTTAAAATATATATACGACTTTTTAAGTTTTATTTTATAACGCCAACTAAGAATGTCATAAATAAATATTAAATTTTTAATTCATAAAATTTGAAATTTTATTTATTCTATATTAGACAATTGGTCGTGCAAAAATATTACATAATAAGAAATTTAAATAGGAATAGATCGTATATAAAGCATAACTAACAGGAGGAACTTGGCCCTACAGATTCGATAAGGCCACAATTCCTTCTATTATGACCATGTATATAGCAATTGCTGCATCTTGGAGGAGAGTTCGGGTTACGTTAATTCATGTCAGAACGATAACTCATGGTTCGTAGTCGCCCTCAAGTGTTCTTCATGTTTGGAAGGTAAAAAGTCAAATGAAATAGTGCCTCTTATCACAAACTTTTGTAAATAACCGGATTAAAACTACACTCTAGTTCTTTTGGTATGACTCTTTTGAGTATGTATCCATTTACCATTATACACAAATATTTGTACCGAAATAATGATATGGCAATAACGCCATTCCAACAGCAAACTAGGCCATTTCAGTACACCTTTTGCAAAAAGTGGCTAAACTTAGTAATAACCCTGATAACTAGGTAGGTACTCAGCAAAAGAAAAAAAGATAACTAGGTACGTGACATGTCCTGCTCTTCTTGGTATTTGTGCCTACAATAATGTTAGCACAAAAAGATTTAAAGTGAGCTTGGATTCAACTTTTATTTTTTATTGAGTTATATTATGAATTATAAAAATTTTACGAGAAAAGAATGGGTTTAAAGTGAAAAAAATTAAACCAAATCCAAGCTCACTCTTATGTTACTTTGACACAGAGAAATTAAATGAAATGGAATATTTTTAACCTAGAATTCTTTTTCACCCAAGATGGGTTTGAAATCCTCTTTTCATTTTTTTGTCTGGAAAGAAAAGTCAACATTGAATGCTGATTGATTTTCTGTTATTGGTAAAATTATTATTCAATATTAGAATGGAATGAAACTTCATACGAAACGACTTAAATATCCTACTAGTATATTGTGTCAATAAAAATTAAATTATACTCAACAAAAAAGGTTAAATTAAATATTTATTTATAAAATATCATTTACATAAAATCGCACTAAAATTTTAAAAAATTAAGTATTTCAAGTAATGAAGCATAATTTAGTCATTAAAGATAACTTTCATTCTAGATAAAATAAAAGAAGTACTATTACGAGAAATAAAAAAATTCAAAGCTCATTTGTGTTTTTTTAATCGAATGTTATGATGGTATAACAGTTAAAGAATTTTTTTATGATTTTTATTTCTCATGGAAAATCCTTTCCTTAGGTTTTGTCTGGAAAGGCCTTTCTCAATTCTTTCTGGAATCAGCTTTCTTATGGAAATACTTTTTCTACTTACAATTTTTATACTAAATACTGTAATAGAATGAAAAGTTAGAAAAGTCATTATATTCCATTCTACTTCTTTGTACCAAACGTACAGTTAGTGACTTCTAATGCTATGTTTGGTATACTGGAATGAGATGAAATGTCTTTCTACCTAGAATGTCTTTCCACTTGAAATGGGTTAGGAATCCTCTTTCAATTCTAATGTTCAGAAGAAAAATTCAAAATAGAATCATGATTCATTTTTTGTGTTAGGTAAAATTATTATTCAATCTCATAATGGAATAAAATTTCACAAGAATAGCTTAAATGCCTACTAGTATATTGTGTAAAGAGAGTCAAATTACACCCAACAAAAATTCTAAATTAAAGATGCATTTATAAAATCTCATTTAATTAAAATTGGTACTATCTTTTAGGAACATCACATATTTTAAGTACTAAAGTATAATTTAGCCATAAAGACAACTCTTATTTTGGATCAAAACAAAAGAAGTGCTACTAAGAGAAATAAAAAAAAATTAAGGCTAAGTTATGCTTTTTATTAATCGAATGTTATAAGGGTATAATAGTCATATGAAATATTTTATGATTCCTACTTCTCTTAGAATGGCATTTTCTTAAGTTTTAGTGTGGAAAGATCTTTATTACTTCTTTTTGAAATCAACTTCCTATGAAAAAACATTTCTTACTTAAAATTTTCATACCAAACACCAGAATGAAATGAAAAATTAGAAAACTCAATCCATTCATGTGTACCAAATGTACTGTAAATGTATTTCCTCTAAAAACAATGAACAAGTTTTGGACTTTGGGTGCTAAAATCCCATGACACTTTCTCTCTCAAACTCTTCATTTCTACCTTCTCTCTTAAACCTTCTATGCCACTCCCGTATAGAGGCTTTTCACCAGCCAGATCAAGCCTAAGGCTACGATTAGTGGCTAGATCTTGGTCTGTCCATTGCTGATTTGGACTCCTTTACCTCATCTTTTGCCACAAACCATCATAGACATCTTTCAAGACATACTTTTTTAATATTTAAGATTTAGAGGTAAAATTTTCCTTTGATCTCTTCAAATCAAGGTTTTTTCTCTCTACTCACCAGAAAAATCTGTCAATCCGAACTACATCTAGACCCTTATTCAGTCTTCTATTCCTCTCTGAAGTAATTTTTAAGATAGTTCATACACTCATGGTCTTTTAGATTGCTATTTTTTAATAAAAGTATTGGTTATGAGCTTTTCTCACTACTGTGGTTGAAAAATTATGAAAAAATGCACTATAGAGAAGTTTATTATGTATTTGCTTACTTTACTAATATTATTATTAGTGTATCTTTAGATCGGGGTTTTTTATCTCTACTCATTAGAGAAATCTGTCAATCTGAACTTGATCTAGACCCTCATTCAGCCTACTACTCCTCTTCGAAGCAATTTTTAAGATCATTAATGCATTCATGGTCTTTTAGATTGCTGATTTTTAAGAAAGATGTTGACAATGAGCTTTTCTCACCACTATGGTAGAAGAATTATGAAAAAAAAACACTATAGAGAAGTTTATTAAGTGTTTTTTTTTACTTTACTTGTATTAGTATTTGTGTATCTTGAAATCGAGGTTTTTTCTCTGTATTCATCATAGAAATCTGTCAATATGAACTTGATCTGGACCCTTACTCGGCCTACTACTCCTCTTCAAAGCAATTTTTTAGATTGTTCATAAGCTCATGGTCTTTTAGATTGCTATTTTTAAAGAAAATGTGGTTGAAGAATTATGAAAAATGCATTATGGAGAAGTTTCTTATGTGGTTGTTTATTTTGCTTGTATTAGTATTAGTGTATCTTCATATCGCAATTTTTTCTCTCTATTCATCAAAGAAATCTATCAATCTGAACTTGATCTAGACCCTCACTCAGATTGCTATTTTTTAAGGAAAATATTGGCAATGAGCTTTTCTCACCCCTTCGAAGAATTATGAAAAATGCATTATGGAGAAGTTTATTATGTGTTTGTTTACTTTACTAGTACTAGTATTAATATATTTTACCCACCTAAATTATTTTGGATATGAGATGTTACTTGTTGCCATAGTTGTTAAACTATGATGTAACTTTTATCTTTCCTAATTGATGAATCATGCTACGTATAACCAAAAGAGATGTATATATTGTTAAGAAAAGGACACAACTCTTTTATTTTAAATTTATAAATTTTAGTAAATTCTTAATTTGTATAAAAATTACAAATAAAGTTACTATTTTAAGACAAAGGAGCAGTGCAAAAAGTCTTCTTCTAAATAAGGGAGCAAGAATATATTACATAGACAATTTTACCTTGCGTTGAACTAAATTGAACTAAACAATGTAGAGCCAAAAAGTATTTTCACATTGTTTATTCCATTAGACATCATCCTAGAGCTGCATATTCTCATCAGTGAATCACCAGACTAATGTTCTTCCATGGCTTTTTTTTCTTTTCTTTTCTTTTCTTTGTTGTAGTTCTTTTGGCGGGCTCAACTATAATTGCTTCAGCTAAGATAATTTTTTAAGGTCTACTTATATACATGTATTGTCATGTAATACAACATTAAAAAAATTAATACGAAATCTTTCATGATATATTGTCATGTAAGGTCTACTTATATATAAGATATATAAAAAAATCCTTGAATTTCATGTAATACAAAATCTTTCATTGTCCATGTTGCTGTAGTTATGTCTCGTCTACCTTTCAATTTTATATCAAAAAACTGTTACAGATAGATGGACTTACCTATGTCTTCGCTTAGTCATTGTGCATATAAACACTTGCCAAGTTGTACCATCATATCTCATCTCTCACAAACTCAGACATCTCCCAAAGCATTCATCCAAAGATTATCAAATGGATCAAAATCATCTGTTGAATATCGCGACTCTTGTAGTTCTTCTTGTTGTAGTTCAACCAATATTTGTCTATGGAAGCTGCACTTGTGATTCACAAGCCAAGAATCAACACAAAAATGGAGCCTTGGTGTACAAACTTGCTGGCATTGGTTCGATTCTTGTTGCTGGTGCGGTTGGAGTGTGCATGCCTTTGTTGCTGAGAAATAACAGAGCTTTCCAACCTGAGACGCCTATTCATTTCCTGATCAAGGCCTTTGCTGCTGGAATTATTTTAGCAACTGGTTTCATTCACATTCTTCCTGATGCTTATGAAAGCTTAACTAGCCCTTGTCTTGGTGAAAATCCATGGAGAAACTTTCCCTTTACGGGCTTTATTGCGATGATGGCTGCCATTTTTACTCTAATGATGGAAGCGCTCGCCACAAGCTACCATAGAAGGGCTGAGCTGCAAAAACCTCAGCCTCTAGAAGATGATACGGAGGATAATATTGCAAGTATTGGACATGTCCATGGTCCAGGACCAGCCAGTTTGCTAGAAAGATCAAATTCTTCCAATCTCATTCGATCTCGTGTAATATCTCAGGTAATTTACATTGTTGCTAATGCAGGCTGCATTCTAGAATCTCAAAGTTTTTTGGAAATTCTTGTTGGATTTTCTGCACCGATTCATCAACAGTTGAAACATTGATGATGATGTTTTAAGGGGGTCCATCTTGTCCTATTCTAAAATCATTCTTTACAACGACTAAGTCCAACCATTATTGACAGTGTTAAATATTGACATAATTTGTCTACATCACATATATATATATATATATATAGGTAGTGCTAACTATATATCGACATGATTTTGCTTGCACATGTATGTGAGAAAATGATGCACATCAATTACGTTGTTTTATTCCTTCTTCTCATTGTCTGTCTTCATGCAAAATGAAGTTTTTCCTTAATTTTTCCTTAAGAATTACTACTCTTCCTTCCGTTTCAAAATATAAAATTTTTTTAATTCTTTTTTATATTCTAAAAAAATTGAAAATAAAATATATTTTTATTATATTCTTAATCTATTTTATTAATATTATAGAAAATAAAAAAATTTATATTTATAGTGAAAATAACAATAAAAGGATAATCATTTAAATTTATAAAAAATTAAATATTTCAAAAATAAATAAAACAGTAAAAAGTGCTTGTATTTTAAAATAGAGAAAGTATATTCTGCTAATTTTTTCTTCACTACCCCCATAAAAACGAGACAAGCTCTTGAAAAAAGAATTTGACAGCTGAGTCTTTACTAATCTTAAAAAGATTGGAATACGATCCTTGAAGTATCAAAAGAAGATCGGAAAATTTTCTAGTGTTAGCGAACTTCCCCCGACATCCCCCCCCCCCCACCTCTCTCTCTCTCTCTCACAGATATATATATATATATATATATATATATATATATATATATATATATATATATATATATATATATATATTTATAACAGTTTTGAAGTGTGGAATGTAATGGTTATATATAATGGCTTTACCAACCAAGACTGATTCTGGGCTGAAATTTGAGTAAAATTTGCAGGTATTGGAGTTGGGGATTGTTGTCCATTCTGTCATCATTGGCATATCATTGGGTACAGCTCAAAGCCCAAGAGTTATAAAACCATTGTTAGCAGCTTTAAGCTTTCATCAGTTTTTTGAGGGTACGGGACTCGGAGGATGTATTTCTCAGGTAAAATATTTACTTTCACTGTCCTATTTTATTTAACTTTTTATTATATTAAAATATTTTAAAATAATAGATAATTTTTATAAAAAAAATATTTTAATATATATAATACTATTAATCAACTACTAATCCCCACTATATATTATTTTTATAGATTTAAATTTAACATAAAATATATGTTGGCCTCTATATTTCTTAATTTTTATTATATTATATTACTGTTATAATAAAATTTATTTTTACATAAAATTTTGTACTCGATCAAATACTGTCAAATAAAATAAGACGAATGGAGTATATAAGTGTTGTGCTATGCATTGTGAGCTTTTCATTTTGCAAATTACTAACTCAAAATAAACAAAAATCAAGAATGTTTTATAAAACCCCAAAAAGAATTATGATTGGCAAATTTTGTTCATCAACTATATGACCATACTATATAGAGCTATTGTTTCTTTTCATTACTCTAATTGTATATTATATTCATTTAATAATTTTGTTCATCAACTTATTACAGGTACGTAAAAATGATATAAATTTTAACAAAAGAATCTTTTGTTTTTGGAACTTGTGATTTCTTTTGTAAATGAGCAATGGTTGAACTAATACAAACTAGGTATCCAACTACTAGATAATAATAGTAGTACCAATTGAGTGACTAGTTTCAATCAGTCATTTTGATCTTCCATACGTACTAACAAATTTGCCAGGATTTTTGAAACTTTTCCTTAATCATGGGAAACATTGTTGTACCTAAAATGTTCACAGGCAAACTTCAAGACTCGAGCAACAATGATCATGGTTCTATTTTTCTCTTTGACAACACCAACCGGGATAGTCATTGGCATTGTCATATCAAGAAGCTACAACGAGTTTAGCCCAACAGCCCTAATTGTTGAAGGTTCCCTAAACTCAGCATCAGCAGGAATCTTGATTTACATGGCTTTGGTTGATCTTCTTGCTGCTGATTTCACGAATCCAAAACTACAATGCAACTTCAAACTCCAACTTGGTACCAACTTGGCACTTCTCGTGGGTGCCTTTTGTATGTCATCTTTGGCTAAGTGGGGTGACTCATAATTACTTATTTGTCCTTTTGCCCTTTTACTACCTGGACTATATATTTTTGCTAGTTCTTTTTCAAGTATCACAAAGTGGCATGAGAAGTATTTGGCATGTATACTGGTGATATATAAACTTACTTGGATTTACCTTACTTGGTAGATTCTGTGGATGAATTCAAGGCACCTGAGTTATATGTGGAATTGGTTGATAATATATATTTAGTGTATTTTGAAAAAAGACGCTACTTTTGATTAGGGGTAAACTTACACCCAAACATGTATTTCGTGGTCATATTTGGCTAAGAGGGGAGGCTCATGGCTTTGTTTTTACTCTCTCAATTTCAAAATATAAGTACTTTTAGCACTTTTAACATAGATTAAAAAAATAATAAGTATTTTTTTAGTATATCTTTAACTAATTTCATTAATTTAATAGAAAATAAAAGAATTATACTTATGATAAAAATAACTTTAGAAAGATCATCTATAAAATTCGTAAAAAGTTAAACGTTTTGAGAATAGTTAAAATGATTAAAATATTTTATATTTTGAAACGGTGAAGTAGCTCTTTCACTTGCTAAACCTATTTTTCGATTGAAGCATCAGAGATCATTGTGTAAAGGTGTTGGGGTACTATTAACTGTAAACTTAAACTAGCATGTGTTCATAGATTCATTCTTCTTCAAGATTATTTAAGTTACCTGTGAAATAGCCAGGTCGATCTTAACATAAATGTAAAATTATTCTCAAATGAGTTTTTGTATACCGTTTGTGATATTGAAAAAATACCAATTATATCATAGACGTGATCAATGAGTCTATTTCATAACACATTTTACTGGAAATGAACTCGATATGTAGGAAGCTTACGTAAATTGTGAAGTGGAGGAAATTTTGGCCATAATCTAAGTTAGATATTTTTTGTTCACGTGATGTATATTTAGACATATTCTTACTTTACCTCAATTGGTTATTAGTCTACAATCTCATCCTCAAATATATTCAGAAGTCAAAAACAGAATCCTCTTATGCCAAGACTAGCACAGAGGGTATCTGCTACAGTTGTATTAATTCAAAATGAACAAGTCATACTATAATGACTCTGTTGCCCTTTGGAGCAATACCAACTCTTACGGTGTATTTTGAAGAGGAAAATCAATAAATCCCGCTTTTCTAAAGTTTTGTTTTATCTTTTTATGCTTTGTTTTGTTCAGCTGCTGAACAGGTGAATTTCCCTAAATTCCCTTTTTCCTTGTTTTATTGAAAAAGAAAAAAAGAATCCAAAATCTGTTGTACCCTTTGGCCTACGGGTTCATATTAGTACAAATTTTGTTTGTCTTCATTGGATTTTACTGAATGCGATAAGTAAAAAAGGAAAGAAATGGACAAAGTACTATCGGTTGGAAATTGGCATAACCTATTAATGGTGTACAAGTGGAAGATGTACCCACTTTAAATGGAAACAACTAAATGTATCTTGAATAATTCATATTCATTCATTTAATTTGTTATACATGAATATCTAAATATTCATTGTATTTAGATGAATCTCTAAATAGATATATATAACTTGAATACATGTATGATAGATAATTGTTAAGAATTCTAATTATTGTTCAAAAAGTATCAATTAAGATTCTATTATTGTTTAATGCCAAATTCATTTTCTTACTACTTTACCTAGTCTATAAATAAGTGCGTCCTATTCTGTTTTATGTATGACTGACAAGAAAATCCTCCTTCTTTTTACCTATCTTCATAAGCATTTTTTACTTAGTGTTTTTAATTAGCTTTTTTAAGTTCGTCGGGTAAAGAGTCATGTACTTACTATTTCACAACTTATGTTGTATCTTGAGAGATAAACGTCCTATTTAACATCGAATAGGAACCTGTTTTAACACATTACCAGAGATGATGAATCTGTTTTAAGAAAATCGTGTTGAATAGGAACCTCATATTGCTGTCTAAGATGTTAGTTTTATTTAATATTATTCATATTATTTAGCCATATTTTATATTGACTATACTTGTAAGTGTTGTTATTGTTATATTATCTATGGAACATAATTAGACAAAATTTTCTATACATCCGTTGCACCACATCATCACTGAGTACCTGGAGCAGCCAGCCAATCAAATCTTTCCATATCAGACAGGATATCCACATCAATATCGAACTTGTATATTTTGTAGGGTTGACCTGGAATTGCACAATTTTAATTACATCTTGAACAAAATTATCATCAAAATCCTATTAAAGGCTGTCTAGACAATTGTTGTAAATGAATGTCTCATTTCTCTCAAAGCAGAAAACAAGGAAACCAAAATCGTGTCAGTTTTGTAGAATAGAAGTATATTTGAATTAGGTTTCAGTCTAAAAATTTCTGTCAGAAATTTAAAAAAAAATAAATTATTAATAAGAAAAGAAATATAACTCAAAATGAAATTACTGGAAAATCTAATCCAAATAAACTGTTGGGGTTAAACCAAAAAGACCTGGCTTCATTTTTTTTTTATCAGTACCAAAAAGACTTGGCTTTTTGTTTTTTGTTTTTTTTTTTTTGCTAAATAAAAAGGTGGGCCTAAGATGGCATACTAACATCCTTCCACTATCCAATGTTCAGGTTTGCGTGTTGGTCTTGCAAACATATTAGACAAACTGAATAACCAGCGCAAGCACTGGCCCCATCAGAGTAGCACTACCAAAGTCCAAGTGAGAAGAAGCTTGTCTCGTCGGGTCAGCGCTATGGGTCGACAATTTGAACGCAATCTCAAAGTACTCTCTTTGACGGAAGGGTTCTACACCCAGTAAAATTCAAACTTTCGATGTTTAAAGTAGATGACAGAGCTCTAATTACTTGAACTACCACTCCTGTGATATCAAAAAGACTTGGCTGAAATCACATGGGGGAAGATCAGTAATATCCGCTATAGGACTGGTCATTTCTCGTCTGTGGATACGATAAGATATCATATCAAAAAGTCTTGCCTAACAAATGCGGTGCTAGAAATTCACACGTGTCTGGAAATAATATTTCGATTGAATTGCATGTTGCAAGAAAAAAACAAAAAAGAAAAAAAAAGATAGGACGTTTATACGTAAGTTAACATCTAAATTAAAAGATTCAAGAAGATTGCGACATTAAATTGACATCTAAATTTCTGTCAAAAATTTGAAAAAATAGTGAATTATTAATGAGAAAAAAATATAGCTCAAAATAAAATTGCTGAAAAACCAAAAAGATCTGGCTTCTTTTTTTTTTTATCAGTACCAAAAAGATCTGGCTGAAATCACATGGGGAAGATCAATAATATCCGCAGTAGGACTGGTTATTTCTCGTCTTTGGATACGATAAGATATCATATCAAAGTCTTGCCTAACAAATGCGGTGCTAGAAATTCACACGTGTCTGAAAATAATATTTCGATTGAATTGCATGTTGCAAGAAAAAAACAAAAAAAAAAGAAAAAAAAGATGGGACGTATTGACATCTAAATTAAAAGATTCAAGAAGATTGAGGACATTGGCGTATTTAGGGTGTGATTAGATAGAGTTTGGTTTTGAGATTTTTTATATTGAGTTTTGGGAGAAAGAATTTTTTTGTGAGAGAAAAAGTTAGATTTGAGATGAAAAATTGTATTGGGTTCCGTGTAAAACCTTGTCCAAGCACACCCTTAGATTATGTTTAATAATTAATAAAAATTTTTATTTTACATCTTACTTCTTTTTTTATAAATAATTCTTTTACAAAAAATTTTAAAAAAAAATCTTAAACTAACCCAAAACTATATTCAATTATATCCCACCCTAATGCATGGATGTTGGTGGTGTTTTGTTCTGACCTATTGTCTATAGAATGGAATGCAATGTTCAAAGTCATCCAACCATGGTGGGGAGTATCTTTGAATATCAAGAATGACTTTGATTTTTCAAGGCCTTTTACGTAGAAAATTGTGTTTGGGAGAAATGCTCTTCCTCTCTTTGAATGGAAGAAAATATTTCGTACATAAATTTTTGAGAGTGTTTGGAAGAAAAAGTTGCCATCTTTGATGGAAGAAAAAGTTTCTTACTACATTATTAGTATTTGAAAGAAAATTGTTTTCGTCCTATGCTTGAAGAGACTAAGGAACAAACTTTTTGACTTAGTGGGCATCAATTCGATCATGAAATAAGATCTCTTAAGTGTTCAACTATATTTAGCAAAAAAAAGTGTTTAACTATTACATGCAAGACCATCTGTTCTAGTCTTCCTTCACTTCTAGTCCACCAAAATTGTTTCTTTGCTATCTTCTTAATTATTACATATATAGTCTATAAGGGTGCAAGTTTTATGAAGGTTCGTAGGATTTGTTCTTCCGATTTTGTCCTTTCTATCTATTCTACTTGGATTGATTTTATTTTTGAAAAACCTTTTACCTTTTTTAAAAAATCCATCCTCAACTTGACATATTTTTTCGCAACAACTAAGCACGTCCCACATAAACTCCACAAAAATAAAAATTATTCAAAATAAAACACAATCCAAGTGTTCACTTCGCAAAGTTATATACGTACTTAATGTGTAAAGGTGCAAGAAGTTTAATAAAAATTCTTAAGATTTGTTCTTCTAAATATGTTTCCAATTTTGTCCCCAATTTTTATCTCAATTTAGATTCTAATTTTCCAAAACTAGGTATTGCTATCTCTTTCACTTCACAAAATTTCATACTTGCGTAAAGGTGCAAGAAATTTTATAAAAGCTCTGAGGATCTGTTCTTCATTTTTTTTTTCCTTCTTTTTTTCCTTGTCCTCCTAATGTTCTCATCATCAGTAGTCACCACAACCATCACCATCACCTTCTTGTTCATCTTCAACAGAGAAAAAGGAACACAAGCAAATGAAAAAAAAGAAAAAAGAAAAAAAAGAGAATAGTCTTAGAGCATATATACTCCCCGATTCACTTTTATAAGTCAAAAGTTAACTATTCTTTTGTTTATTTTTATTTGTTAAATTTATGAATTTGATAATCTTTGACTAGTTAAATTCTAAATATATTTTTATTTAAAGAACATTTTAAGTGGTGATTAAGGAAGAGAAAATTATTTGTTTTACACTTAAAGCATTGATAAGGGTAACACGGTCTTTTAAGTTCTAATTCATATGAAACAGAGATAAATTATCAAGTTCTTGTGTAACTAAGTGAGTCCAAATAATGTGTTATCCTCTGAGCCTCCCCCACAGTACCATCGGTTGGCAACTTGCTCTGGCTGCTAAGACTTCTCAAAACTGGAACTATCGTTCGCAAGCTAAAGGCCAAATATGATCCTCTAAAATTATTACTATTACGAAGGAAAGAAAGGGGCTTTTAGCATTGGTTGTCTTATGCTCCATACCAAATGGATGATTCATATTCTCTGAGTCTCCTCTTCCCTGGCTTTGTTGATATATTAAACAAGAGCGAGATGGTGGTCATGGTAGCACTGATGGACGACAATGAGAACATAGGAAAAGGAGAGTAGGAAAAAAAATGAAAACGAAAAAGCAAGAATAAAGGACAGTAAGGTCATTTTATATTATGGGAAGAGGAGCGTACTTGTATTTTTTTTTTCAAAGAGGATTTAATGACACTCTCACTTGATAAGATAGTTGAATAGATTTAGCATGAAATGATAAATGCTTTGCAATAATAAGAAATTTCCAATTTCTAATCAACGATACCTTTTACCAATTATTGTGGGCAGATTACCTAGCTAGGAAAGTTTCTTGCTTTTCAGCAATTAGTGCGAATACTTTAGATGACAAAAAAAAAAAGTTTATTGTCCGTCAAATTGTGCGAGAATCTCCCAACTAAAGAAACATCAAAACTCACCACTATTTGGATCATAACTTAAATTTAAAATTTTTTAACTTTTTAAAATTTTAGTGATGAATACAATTGATTTTTATGGGAGAAAATATAAGATTCATGACTAAAAAATATTAAAAACTGAAAAAAATAGAGTAGGATTTGAATTGGATTACAAAGACTTTACATAAATTACGAGAAATAAATTTTTTTGTGGTGAATGCAAGAATGTTTATATTTAAAGAGATCATGAAACACTTGACATTTATATAAAGTCTATGAATATAGAGTAAGATTTGAATTAGATTACAATCCGAATACACAAGAATAGTTACTTTGCATCTAATCTTGGTTGGCCTTTGGTCTTCTTTAAGATATTTAGCCTCATAATGTGTAATACAATATGCAATTCAAAAGATTTCTAATAAAGAAAGATGCCTTCCATAAACTATAAATGATGCACCCTCAAAATTTTTGTAAAAAAATTATAAATGATGCAATACGTTATGCCAATGTTCAACACCCCCCCCCCCCCTTTCGAAATACCCCTTGTTGAAGTTTTTGACAATAAATTAATTCTACTTCGAATATGTAGTTCTTCAATTTTTTTTAAATTAAAAAATCATCTTGGAATGGTAAATCTTGAATGGTTTATGAGAAAAATAGTATTAAAGTTACTTTTAGTGTAGAATATGAGAAAGAAGAGGAGCAAATGGTATACAACGAAGACAAGAATTTTGATGTGTAGAATATGAGAAAGCACAGAAGCAAATGGTATACAACGAAGACAAAATTTTTGGTCCTTTCATGTCCACTACAAGTGAAGCGCAAAGTGGTGTAATTTTTAATGCTGAAGGTCTTATCTATGGCCCTCTGAAGTATTTCTGACCCTTCTTTTCAAAGAAGCATCTAACATATAAGCCTGTTAACCTTACTCAGAATCGATCTCAACTCCAAATTTATGAATTTCAAAATTAAGTGTATTTGAATTGGTTTTCACCACAAAATGCATTGTACTCCTTTAATTTTGAATCACACATCTTTTTTTACAAATTAATTCACTTTTTTCATCCTCAAAACAAAAAACTCAAGTCTAAATAACAAAAAAAAAAAAGGTAAGAGTTGGTTGGCTCTTCTCTACTTGAGAAATCTTTTCAGGTTAACCTTTCTTCTCCTAGGCGGTATCTAAGCATCAATTTCTCTTGGAAAGTTTCCACGATATAAAAAGTCAACTTTCATTTGCTACATACGTTTATCTTATAAATTTTTTTACATAACTACTGCACGTAGAACTGTTTTATTAATACAAGATAATTTTAAAATGTTCTTGACATTCTTATCATTCAAACACTATAAGATTTTAAAATTTAGTATGTGATCTTTATTTCATTCGTTTTATAATAATCATTATAAAGTGAGGTTTAATTGACAGTCAAAATTCATCGTTTCATTCAAATTGTATCGATATTGAGATCAATCACTTATTTAAATTTTTAAAATTAATAAAAAAATTTAAATCTTAAAATTATTATTGATTATATTCGAATCTTAAATTGATTTTGAATTATTGTAATTGAATTATGATTTTAAATCTTAATAGAAAATTTTAAGAACATAAAAACAAAAATTTAATAAAATAATATTTATTAAATAAATTTTATTATTTTTAAAATGTAAACAAAAAAACAGCGGGAGGGCACCCAGCTTGGGCGTCCCCTGTCCCCCCAATTTTTTAAAATTTTTGTTTCTTTTTTCTGTTTAATTTTTTTAAATAACGTAAATTGTAAAAAAGTGTTATGCATTAATAAAATCATCTTGTATTGAGTAATTCCCATTTTTTGACCCCTACAAAGTAGACATTTTTCTTTGAGGAAACGAAACGAAGGTAAGTTGTATTAACTCAAATCTGCCAAAAGGTTCGGGAATCAAACATATCTTTTTCATAAGATTTTTTCGTTATATATTAGGGGATAAATATATAAATGAAACTTAGAACCTAGTGTTTTTTCTCTTTTATTTGAAATAAAAAGGCAAAAAATATTATTAAGTGGAAAAGTCGGCAACTGCAGGACCCTCTTGCACCATCTATATATGGAATAGAAACTATTACGCATAAACGATATTTCTAATAAATTGAGTTATCGCATTATAAATTTAATCTGTCATATATTTTACCAAACAAAGATTACAAGATTAATAGAATAGTATATTATAGAGCAGAAACTTACATAACCAAAACAAACAAGCTATGATCTTGTCAGATTTATAAATATATGATATAAAAAAACACCTAATTTTATATTTAGATTAGATGTATAGAAAGAAATATGTTTGTTCTTGTTTGTTTTAAATTAGCCTCTACAATGATATTTTCCAACAAAACTTTTTGCTCGATCTGAATTCATTTTAAAGGGACTACAATTTTAGTATGCTTAAGTCAAAAGATCCATGAATCATTCTTTGAGGGTTCCCTACGAGTGCTCCAACGTCGGCCTCAGTATCGATCCATTCGACATTCAGTACATGTAGCATATGGATGCCCTCCGGCAGACCATTTCGATTGAGTCGGCTTGTGCCTGAACTGGACAAGCAAATACTACTGTGATCGATTTAAGGATATTGTCTAGGTAGTTGATGAAATTCAAGAACAAGTCAAAACTCGCCTAAAAATTGGTGAACAAGAGATGGTCATTATTTCAAAGATAACAAATCAAGCTAGCGGACTAATTCCCAATTTTGATCCATCTGGGAAATAAAAATGTAAATCAGATTCACAGCCCATCATTCAATAAATTATGCGCGTAGTCTATTAATATCAAAACACTTTATCAATGATTCAACTGACATACGTATTCCGACGCTAGACTGTTCAAATCTGCCAAAAGGCTGAGGAAATAAATCACCATGAATCAGACTCTTCTGTAACTTCTCCTGTAACATTTTTTTATAAATTTTTTATTTAAGATTTATCTTTTGAAGTTTAAAGTTTGTCTTTTATGATTTATAATTCATGAATAAAAATTCTATAATAGAAATATTATTGGAAGAGTATTACAAAAAATATTATAGAGATTTACGCCGAAAATAGGCATATTTTTTCTGATTGAGTTACAAAATAAATAATAATAATAATAATAAAACTTCATTTGTTTCAAAATATAAAGCTTTTTAGGCTTCTTTTATCTTATCAATATAATTTATCTATTGTATTTTATATTAATAAAAAATAAATTAAATTAATTAAGAATAAAATAAAAAATACTTCTTATTTTTTCATTTCTTAATCTATACAAAAAATATCAAAATGTATTATGTTTTGAAACGGAGGGAGTAATAATAATGATGATGATAAAAACACCCAATTTCATATCTAGATTAGATGCATATAAGGAAGTGCATTATTTCTTGTTTATTATACTCTAACAAAACTTTCTGTGAAAACCGAATTCATTTTAAAGGGACTAAAATTTTAGCATGCTTAAAGTCAGAAGATGTATGAAACTTTCTTTGACGTTTCCTACAAATGCTCCAACGTTGGCCTCACTGTTTGATCTATTCGACATCCAATACATACAGCTTATAGATATCCTTCGGCAGACCACTTCGATTTAGTTGGATTGTGCCTAACCTTGCCAAGCAAATGCTGCCAGGATCGATGTAAGGACATTGTCTAGGTTGTTGATAGGCAATTAAAAAACTCGTTAAAAATTGATTGATAAAGAACGGTGAATTTTATTAATTTAATATTTTTGTGCCATTATTTCGAATATAACAAATCAACTAGTGGACTAATTCTCATTTTTAATACATTTGAAAAATAAATATATAAATCAGATTCTTATGAATCTAAGTTATTAATATTTACAACACTTTGATTGTATTTGGATTGTGTTTGATTGGGAGAATTTCTGTCTTGAATTCTGTAAAAATAAATTTTTTATGAAAATAGAAGTGAGAATCAATTGTGTATTTAATTGAGCTAAATACTATCCAAATATTCCCTTTATTAATGATCCAACTGACGTGCGTGCATATTGTTCTGTGCTTTAGACATCATATTTTGCTTGTGAGAGACGTGAGCACAAGTTTAGTAGCGTAAAAGTATTCTTCCTAATTCTAAAGCAGGAAAAGTATGATATGTAGTTTGGTTGGCATGAAATACGGAAGCAAAAGAGAAATTATAGCTAAATGAGTCAAATCATATAGTTTGATTAACATGACAAATAAGAGAAGAGGTAAATCAAGAGTAATATGATCCTAGTCCTTCCCACCCACCTCCGCCGCCCCCCTTCTGAACCCTAGGATTGGAAGGAACAAGAATTTCAAAGAGTATAAGACGCCCTAATAATAAGATTACCTCTTTTCCTTAGATTTAAAAAGCAACTATAAAGAGAAACAGGGGTAATAATGTAAATTAAGTATAATACTTTATCTCTCCTTCTATTCCTTCTTTGACTCATTTTCTCTTTATAGTAAAGAAGAATAAGATGAAAATAAATATTTTTGTAAAGTATTTAAGTGCCTAATGCGCATATATATATATATATATATATATATATATATATATTCTTCCCTTGAGTAAGTTAGAAAAATGTATAATTTTGAAACAGTTAACTCTATTTTTTAAAACTTTTCAGAGTTCACTAAAATTTGTCTGTTACCTAACTAGATAAAGGATAGAGTTAAAAATTTTTACTTAAACAATTCTACAATCTCCCCAAAAAGTATTTTAATTTTAAAATTATTTTTTACAGACCAGACTTCTATGGAGAAGAAAGATATTTAGCATACCACTTTATTTATATATATATATATATATATATATATATATATATATATATATATATATCTCACGTGCATATAACAATTTACAAAATTACTGTCATGGTCAAAAATAATATCTAAATTCAATTGCACATCAAATTACTGTAATCGCACTTTTTTTAAGAGTCCTCATAAGTCTAGACTTTACAAAGGGAAAAAGGTTTTCCATCATAATTAAAACCTTCAATTAGTAATAAGCTCATAATGTCGTAATTATACTTTCCTCAAAAGAAATGTCGTCATTATACTAAGATCCGTAACACTTGTCCTCTTCTTCTTCATCTTCCCAGCCTCGCATGGCTTTGCATGTCGCCATTTCCTACTCATCAATAGTCAATCCCTACCGATTTCGAAAACCCAACTTTTTCACCAATTAGTCCTCTCTCTCTCTCTCTCTGTATATATAAACATACGAATATCAACCAGTCCAAAATCCAGAATCCCACTTCTTGTTGTACAAATCCCGAAAGTTTAACTGTTGGATCAGCCAGCCAGCCATGTTCAAGAAACTTCTTCTTCTCTCTATAATCTTGTCTTTCTCTGTTGTTCCCATATTGGTATCTGCAGAATGCACCTGCGATAGCGATGCTGCCGGAGAAGGTAACGACAAGACAGAGGCTCTGAAGTACAAACTGGTAGCCGTGTCGACGATTCTCGTGGCGGGTGCTATTGGAGTTTCTCTTCCGATTCTGGGTAATGTAGTTCCAGCTTTCTCGCCGGAAAATGATGTGTTTTTTCTAATCAAAGCTTTTGCCGCCGGGATTATTCTCGCCACCGGCATGGTTCACGTCTTGCCGGATGCATTTGAGAGCCTAACCAGTCCTTGCCTGAGTGAAAATCCGTGGGGAAATTTCCCGTTTTCGGGTTTTGTGGCGATGCTTTCTGCAATTGGGACGTTAATGGTAGATACTTTTGCCACTAGTTATTACAAAAGATCCCATTTTACCAAGCCGATCAATGGCGATGAGGAGAAATCAGGGGAACATGCAGGGCATATTCATCTTCATACTCACACGACTCATGGCCATAGTCATGGCTCTGCTGAGGACCCCGTTTCATCCGACTTGATACGACACCGTGTCATTTCGCAGGTACCATTAAACTCCATGAATCAGAGAAATGTCTTTCACCCATTGAACAGCCATCCTTACTTATAGTCCCAGTCCCCTATTGTTGTTTCCAAATTTTTACTATTTGCAGGTGATTCACTTCTAAGTTGTTTTAAAGATAGGCAATTAGAAGATAAAACTACTTTGAGAAGAATTTTTGCGAGTGCTTTTGAAATTTGATTTTCTTTTAGTTTAAAAAGCTGAAAATAGACTTTCTCAAGCTAGCTAAGCATGTTCTGGGACTTCGATAGCAGCACAGCACATATATGACATCGTATATAAAACTATCAAACTATGTCATAATTAACTTTAAAAGAACTCTTTATCATGTAAAAGGTTTTAGATTCGAACTATATTTTTCTCTCTTGATGTTTCAATAAAAAGAAAAAAAAAGGGCTTTTCATGTTTTATTTTATTTTTTGTTTTTTGAAAGAAGTATCAACTTACCCTGTTTGCTTTGTAGCAAAATTTCAAATGATAAAGATATATGTAACAGGTATTGGAGTTGGGCATTGTGGTCCATTCAGTTATAATTGGTGTATCTTTAGGTGCATCTCAAAGCCCAAAAGCAATAAAACCTCTTGTTGCTGCATTGACTTTCCATCAGCTCTTTGAAGGAATGGGTCTAGGAGGCTGCATTTCTCAGGTAATAAATTCAATAGGACTGACACAACGTGAATAATAAGGATTTGGGTTCATAAAAGAGAGAGAGAGAGAGAGAGAGAGAGAGAGAGAGAGAGAGAGATAAGGACTTGGAATTGGGAATTTTATTAAACCTTCTTCATTGCTCTTATTTCCTTTGTTTTCCTCTTTAGGATTCTATCTAGATAAATATGATTTAAAATTTAATCATGTCTATAGAAAAAATGTGAGAGGACTTTCTTGAAAATGTTTTTTTTTAAAATTTAATCATTTCTCTAAGAAAAATGTGAGAGAGGACTTTCTTGAAAATATGCCTTTTTTGAAAAAAAAGAAGAAAATCTATGAAACTAATTAATAATTTGAATTCTTCATTTGCAGGCCAAGTTCAAGTCTAAAGCAATGATAATAATGGCAATTTTCTTTTCGCTAACAGCACCAATCGGAATTGCTATTGGCTTCGGAATATCAAATATATATGATGAAAATAGTCAAACAGCTCTGATTGTTGAAGGGATTTTCAACTCGGCATCAGCAGGAATTTTAGTGTATATGGCTCTGGTTGACCTTCTCGCTGCCGACTTCATGAGTCCTAAGCTGCAAACAAATTTTAAACTCCAAATTGGGGCTCAGTTTTCTTTACTTTTTGGAGGTGGTTGTATGTCACTTTTGGCAAAGTGGGCATGAATCAAAGTGACGATAGGATAAATTTTGTAGATTTAGGTTTTTTAATAATTAATTAATTATTAATTTCTCGCATGTAATATCTTTATTAGTGAGCTTTTAAAGAATTATTTTTTGACTAACCTTTCAAGAAATGTTCATAAAAGATTAATATTTTGATCTCATTGAAACCAATTGAAAATGCATAATGCCACTGTTTGCTTGCTCGAAAAGGGTAGTGTTGGGAGCTTGTAATTTGGTATTTCGAATTTGGGTTACAAGGTAAAAGGCTTGTCAACAATGTAAAATTCTGCTGCTTTTGGGCAAGTTTAAAGAGGGCATTTGTGGGCATTGCATGGCTCGGCCACTTCGAGTTTTAGGGCATACTTGAATTGCAAATCAAATGAAAAAAATTATTTTTTTAATTTAAACTCTATTTTTTTCTCATAAATAAATAATTTTTATACTTTTTTAAAAAAAAACTCTAATTAAAATTTAATCCAAATATATTCTTAAACAAGAAATATTACAATATGCTCTTGACGCAAAAAAAATCAATGTTACATGTTACATGTTGATTGTGCTTTTTATACAAAAGACATATGCCTATAATATCCATTTGAAAAATAACCATATTACTTAATTCATAATAAAATCACAAACCGACAAGTGAAAAGCATGTTATATGTCGGCGATTTTTGGTCCGTTCATTATAGAGAGAAAAGTTTCACAACCGCATCTGGCAACACAGGCCCCTTGTTATTATATATAGGTTGACCCCCAAAATCATCAACTGTTAACATACCAAAAGCTGCACCATCTGATTCATATTGTCTGCTACTGTCACGGGCTAATTCGAGTCCAGCCTGACTCAGATCTGATTTTTTAGGGCTAAACGTTTTTCAGACTAAAGCTAAGCCGGGTCAAAGTCTGAATTTTTTGCCCGATTGTGATTCGGGTCTAGTTCGTGCTCAATTAAGCTCGACCCGTTATGAACTCAACCCGAATATATATCTAATAATAATTTATAATTATATATTAATTTCTTGATATAATAAAAAAATTTTGTGCATAATACTATATTAATATCATCATAACTATATAGATTAAAATTTTATCTATTTTGATATAAATAATTTTGTTTATATTTTACTTTCAAAAAATTTTGGTATATAAAATTTTCACTTTCAAAAAAATTTGGTGTATAAAATTTTCACTTTCAATACTTTAAAATTATATTTTAGAAAATCAATGTAGCTTAATAGTTTTATGAAATTGTAACTACTTATTGAGCTTATCATAATTCTAAGGATATTAAGTATTAACACACCAAATGCGTAGGTAGGAATATTATTACCTTTACTAACACGAGAAATAGAAATCATATGAAAGAGGAAGATAAGATCTTACCATAGTCTTCCAATTGATTTTTACACTTGTAATTTAGAATATTCCAAAGTAAATATTTAGTTTTATAAAATAATATATTCTACATATTCACTTTCGTAATTAATATATTTAACTAATTTCACAAAATATAATTTTTTTTCACTTCTCAACATAAATTTAGAAAGAGAAGAGAAAAAAATTATCAATTACTTAATGGTTAATACTTATATTATATAACTTATAAGGTATAATTTATAAACATAATTATCTCATTAATTTATGTAAAGTGATCTCAGTGGTGGTGTGTTTTAGTGCTTTGGTGTCTAGTTTCATCGTTAGAAATTCACTGATTTCTGGAGTTATGGGATCATTCTTCCTCTTTTTCGATTACTTCATATTGAAGCTCGGCATATCAGATTATTAAATTTTAATGCATTATATATCTCTGTTTAAGTATCCATTTGAAGGGTCTTGATCAATGAATTCTCAGACTCTGGTAGTTTGGTGCTCCACTTTTGTTGATTTGTTTTGGTTGGAATTTAATGTCGTTGAGATATTGCTATAATACTTTATTTTGCTATGGTAGTTTATTTTTTTTAATTTTCAGATAGACGTTTGTTTAGTTTCTAGAGATATTGTTTAATAATATATGCAAATTAGTTGAAAGTCATTGTTAGACAAGTATTAAGATATGAATTTGTGAAGACAATCATAATTTGTGGTGAGAGGATAATTTATGAGAACAATAAAAAATGAATAGGTATATTTTGGATTTGGCCCGAGCTCATAAGAGCCGAGCTCGGGCTCAACATTTATGAGCCCGTTCGGACTGAACACGAGCTCGGGCTCAGTATGATGTTACTCGGGCTGAACCCGAACTTAGTTTGGTCCGGCTCGTAAAACCCGATTGACATACCTACATGCTACACTAATAATCTCTTATACAAGGGAATATTATACAGAGCCCAACTCAAGAGTTTTTATCTCACTATCCCAAAAATCATTTGTTTTTTATCCATCAAATGTAGAAGAACATTTTCTTTTTGGCTAGGATTCGGGCACTAAAATGCTGAAACTGTATTTATTGGATAGTAAATGACCTAAAAGAATCCGTATCTAAAGATATATCCAAAGGCTTGAGCAGATCATCAACTATATGTAGAAAAAGATTAATAAATAAATAATTATCAGAATCAAGGAAGTGACAGCAGATGAAATTATGTAGAGATAATAAAAAATTATTAAAAATTTAATTTAAATTAAAAAATACATTTTAAATTACAATAGTATTAAAATGTATCTATTGGATAGTAAAAAGCTGAAAATAGATTTTTTCAAGCTAGCTAAGCATGCTCTGGGACTTCGATAGCAGCACAATTATTGAAAAAATAAGCGTGCAAATCAAATCAATGATTTTCCACTCAGGTTTATACCATATAATAGCTCCGCCGACCATCACGCCAATGCTCTGAATAGAATCACCTAAAACATGAAGGTAAGCCCCCTGAACGTTTATGTTGCGTTGCTTTTTCTGTTGCCCTGCATGATCCAACTTACTTTCAACATCTGGGCAATGCTTGAGCAGTGGTTCATGAACATCTGATTCATGTGCATGATCATGCTCATCATGTTTGGCATTTCCCCACCATGATGATGGTGGTGGTGATGTCTGGTAATGCTCACCCCATGACTATGGATATGTTCATCTTCTTGGCTCTGATTGTCCTCCCCATGATCATGACCATGCCCTCCATGTCCATGACCATGCTTGTGACCATGGCCATGTCCATGTCCATGTCCATGATCATGTCCCAATAAGAGAGCCATAATAATATTAACCACTAATCCAAAAGCAGAAACCACAAACATGAGAAAACCCTTAACTTCACCTGCCTCGTTTATGAGACGAGCAATGGCTTCATAAACAAGGATTCCAGCCAGAAGCCACATCATCTGGATGGATACCAATGCCCCCAGCATCTCTATTCTGAAAAACCCATAGGATTGACGTGAGTTAGCTGCCCATCCTGCAACATCTGAGAGTAGATGAGCTGCATCAGTCAGAATTGCTAGACTGTTTGCTTTGATACCTGAAGCAACCTCAACACTCATGAAAATGATGCAAAGTACAACAGCAATCCAAAGTTTTTTCATAGATGCAGAACGTTCTTTTCCGTCTTTATCACTGGTTTTGGCATCTGAGAACCCACATGTTACTCCTTCACAAATTTTGGTTCCACCAACACCCTTCCAAGAAGCTGATGTATCAGCAGCATGAACCTCAATAACATGTTCCTTTTCTAAGTGTGGCACATCCGTCTGAGACAATGAAGCCAAAAATTATCAACCAATCACACACAAAATAATTCCCAGATCTCACAATTTTTCATCTAACCAAGTAAATCATGTTAGAAAGACACAGAAGATAGATTTGCTATTAGCTAATCTGAGGTTCAGCTCATTTAAGAACTCTCCTGGAACTTTAAGCATCATGAACAGAAACCAACCAAAACTATATGTAAAAGCCCATTGAGAAGTGCACAGAGCATTGCCCAGCAATATAATAATTCAACTTGTCAACAACAAATCCTTAAGATAAAATTGCTCAGTAAAATTAAAAGCGACCACGTTGATTAGAAATGCCCACCATCATAAATTACTAGTTTCAACCCTTACATAATCAACAAAGTTAACTGAATAAGGGGACAAAATGATTCTAGCAATTATGCTATGGAGTCATTTGTGGATGAGGAATCCCAGACATGATGAATCTAATCCACTAATCAGTTTCCCTTTTCGTATGGGTATATAAAGATGTTAATCAAATCATGATAGACCTCAAAAAATGAACTTGACGCAAAGGAAGGGAGCTAGCCTTTAAACAAAATATATTCAGAAATGCAAACATCAGAGGCCAAGCCACAGTAGCGACAAGAGGAGTGTCAACAAATTGAAATTTGTCAAGCCCTGAATCATGGATGCTTCAACTCAGCTAAGAAAAGAGTAAGCTGCAAACAAATTTTACACTCCAAATTGGGGCTCAGTTTTCTTTACTTTGTATGTCACTCTTGGCAAAGTGGGCTTGAATCAAAGTGACGATAGGATAAAATTTATAGATTTAAGTTTTTTTAATAAATTAATTAATAATTTCTTGTCCTGTAATATCTTTATTAATGGGCTTTTAACGAATTGTTTTTTGACTAATCTTTCAATAAATGTTCATAAAAGATTAATATTTTGATATCATCGAAACCAATTGAAAATGCATAATGCCACTGTCTGCTTGCTGGAAAAGGGTAGTGGTGGGAACTTTTAATTTGGTATTTCGAATTTGGGTTACAAGGTAAAAGGCTTGTCAACAATGAAAAATTCTACGGCTTGAAGAATATACTATTGTGGGCAAGTTTAAAGAGGGCATTTGTGGGCATTGCTTGGCTTGGCCTCTTCGAGTTTTAGGGTGCACTTGAATTGCAATTCAAAATGAAAAAAATCTCACTTTTTTTTTTAATTTGTACTCTATTTTTCTTCTCCATACAATTATCTTTTAGGCTTTTCAAAAAAAAATTAACTAAAATTCATTCCAAAAACACTCTCAAAGATAATTTACTACAATATACTCTTGACGCAAGAAATTCAATTTAATATTACTCTCTTTGCTCATTTAGTTAGAATAAAGTATTCCCTTTATTTTAAAAAATATGTCTTTAACTAACCTAAGAGTCAATGTTACATGTTGATTCAAGCCCACTTTGCCAAAAGTGACATACAACCAGCTCCAAAAAAGTAAAGAAAACTGAGCCCCAATTTGAAGTTTAAAATTTTAGTGCAGCTTAGGACTCATGAAGTCAGCAGCGAGAAGATCAACCAGAGCCATATACACTAAAATTCCTGCTGATGCAGAGTTGAAAATCCCTTCAAAAATCAGAGCTGTTTGGCTATTTTCATCTGATTCAATGGGTGAAAGACATTCTCTGATTCCTGGAGTTTAATAGTACCTGCGAAATGACACGGTGTCGTATCAAGTCGGATGAAGCGGGGTCCTCAGCAGAATTCTTGATGTGCTGGCCAAGCTCAAGTCTAAAGCAATTATAAAAGAAAATCAATTTTCTTTTCGCTAACAACGCCAATCGGAATTGCTATTGGCTTCGGAATATCAAATATTTATGATGAAAATAGTCAAACCCTGATTGTTGAAGGGATTTTCAACTCTGCATCAGCAGAAATTTTAGTGTATACGGCTTTGGTTGATTCTCGCTGCCGACTTCATGAGCCCTAAGCTGCAAACAAATTTTAAATTTCAATTTGGGGCTCATTTTTCTTTACTTTTTGAAACTAGTTGTATGTCACTTTTGGCAATGCAGGCTTGAATCAAAGTGATGATAGGATAAAATTTGTAGGTTTAGATTTTTTTAATAAATTAATTAATAATTTCTCATCATGTAATATCTTTATTAGTGAACTTTTAACGAATTATTTTTTGACTAATCTTTCAAGAAATGTTCATAAAAGATTAATATTTTGATCTTTTAACGAATTACATTTGCATGTCTTAACTAACCTAAGAGTCTATATTACATGTTGATTGTGCTTTCATACAAAAGACATACCAATTGATTTACTTTCAAAAAATCAATGTTATATGTTGACTAATTGCTAAAATATCTATTTGAAAAATAACTATATTACTTTTTTTCCCGAAGAAAAGGATCAAATTTATTAAATCGAAGATATTTACAATTTACAAGGTAAGAAATCTATGTAGATAATCAATTTTAACCCAAATATGATTGGCTAAACTATGTGATATTTGAATACAATCTCTGCTTACAAAAACTAAACGTATTACGTTATTTCCACACCATATCTACTTCCTTTGCTGAATGACTCCACTCTAACTATTCATCAAATTCACATCTATCCAATGGTTACATTAAGTGGGGAAGTAGAAATCTTTTCAAAATTTTGATTGGACCATTAAATTCCATAGTTATTTAACCCAATTGCAGTCTCTAAGAGCATGTAGTATTGTCTCGTCCGTTGTAGTGCAAAATGGGCATGTCCCATCCTCAATAAATTTTCTATTCTGTAACATCTGCATCGTGGGTAATCTCTCATGTTTAGCTAACCATAGTGTCAAAGAAGCTCGTAGAGAACCTTTAAATTTCTAAAAAAATTTCCACTCAAATTGTTTGTGACAGTCCTCAAAATGGCAGAGTAGTGAGTAGGCTTTTTTGGTACTGAACTATATTACCCACGGAACCCAATGTAATTTTCTATCTAACATCTCACTATTTCTCTCACAAAAAATTCTCTCCCGAAACTCAAAATAAAAAATCTCAAAATCAAACTCTATCAAATCACACCCTTAAATTCGTAATAAAATATCCTTACATAGCAAACCGACAAGTAAAAAGCATGTTATATGTCGGCGATTTTTGGTCCGTTCATTATAGAGAGAAGTTTCGCAACCGCATCTGGCAACCACAGGCCCCTTATTATTATTATATATAGGTTGACCCCCAAAATCATCAATTGTTAACATACCAAAAGCTGCACCATCTGATTCATGTAGCCTGCTACACTAATAATCTCTTATACAAGGGAATATTACACACAGCCCAACTCGAGAGTTTTTATCTCACTATCCCACAAAGCATTTGTTTTTATCCATCAAATGTAGAAGAATATTTTCTTTTTTGCTAGGATTCGGGCACTAAAATTCTGAAACTGAATCTATTGGATAGTAAATGGCCTAAAAGAATCCGTATCTAAAGATATGTCCAAAGGCTTGAGCACATCATCAACTATATGTAGAAACAGATTGATAAATAAATAATTATCAGAATCAAGAAAGTAAATGTAAATGGACTTCTGGATTTTGCCATTCTCACAGTATTCTCCAATCCCACAAACTACTATTCTGTTATATTGAAACAGAGTTTAGCTTCATCCCACGGACCATTAATCTCAAACTTGTACTCCTGAATTCTTATTAACCAATAAGGACACAAGACATTGACAAACCCCAAGATTACAATCAATAAGATGCAGAGCAAGCTGTGCAAATTATAAACACCAACCACTGTCAACGACATTAAACTAAAGGAGAGAAATAAGTGCAAACCTAATGAGTACTTCTTTATGCAATAAGTGACTAGTGGAGCAAACAGGAAAACTTGCAAGGAGAAGAGCACAACAGTGAAGACATGAAGCCAAGACGGAAGACGAGAAGCAATCAGAAGGGAAGCCACAATAGAAGCATTCAAAGAGATATTGCTTGTAAAGGTTGGATTTTCTAAAGTGCCAGGAGCTTTTACTGTGGACCCTGAGTAGTTATGCAAGAAAAGGTGGACTATGATAAGTGAAGCTGTAAGAGCCCATATGGTATCTGAGCTTATGGATCGGGTGAGTGTATGGTATATAGGCGATAACAAAAACAAACCCGTTATAAAGAAGCAGATTTTGAGTAAATAATTAAGAAGAAGAGTAAAAGATAGCATCTCTGCAGTCAAAAGAAGGATGAGGAAACCTGATACAAGAAGGCTTATGTCAAGAAGCAAGAGAAAATCTTCATTTAGTGTAGATTCAAGTGTGTAGACCCAAACCAAAACCACAAGAGCAACAATGCAAAGATATTGAGAAATGGAAACTGAATCTGTCATCACCTTTAGCAAATCCCTTTTGACAACATTAGCATTCATAATCATATCCTCCAAAAATGAATCATCAGTGTGATTGTCCTCAAACCCTGGCTGCATCCCTCCATAAGCAATTTTCCTCCATTTACCCTGGCTGGGAGGAGAGCATCTTCCCATGCTACTTTCCATATTTATGTATGCTACTTTCTGAAGCCTGCAAAGAGATGCAAGTATTCCCACACTGAATCAGCAATAAGAAAACATTTCCAAGATAAATTTTATAACCATCTTCAAAAATATTACTTCAAAATACAGGAAGATTAATTTTCACTGTTATCCACAAAACTAGCGTCATTAGTAAACTAGTCTAATTAACTAAAACCTTGAATACCGATATGAAAGGGACACTCCAAAACCTACTAGTCCAATTAACCAAAACCTTGAATACCGATATGAAAGGGACACTCCAAAACCTACTAGTCCAATTAACCAAAGCCTTGAATACTGGTATGAAAGGGACACTCCAAAACCTACTAGTCTAATTAACTAAAACCTTGAATACTGATATGAAAGGGACACCTCCGCAACCCCCCTTTATTTCTGTTGTGGAGATGGGAGTTATGATAAATAAATATACAAATTGGCAGAAATATTAAACTTAACAAACCAAACTTTGAAATTGAATATACCAATTTTGTTCAGTCAAATCAAAGAATTAACTTCATGCCCACAAAACTTAGAAGCTCAACAGCATATTTAATAAGTGATTGTTTTTAGGATAGAGCCAACCTACAAAAGCCTAATAAACAAGCTTGGCAACCCCAATTATGCAGAACACATTTGATTCCCACAGTCCAGTAAATTTACGCAGCATGTAGAAAATGAGTGAATCATTGCCATCAAAAAATATCTGAAGACACTTCTACTTGAAGTTGGAAACTGATAGTAGAAAATAAAAAATAGACACGCACACACATCCACATGCACTACCAACTAATACACACTCCCTGTCAATAATTTATCACTTAACCACTTTGCAAGCACATTAGATTCCCAAGACAAGACACTGTAGGTGGTGTAAATATGGGAACAATTAGTTCACTATATACTTCCAAAAAAATATTTATTTTTCCTTTTTTGAAGAGTCAGTTGCTTTTGTTTCTCTTTGCATTTGATATTCTACAATATCAGTGCCCAATAACTAAATTGAAAAAAAATCGATCACACTTAAAATGTAAACAGAAGTCCTTACCAACACTCAACAAAGCAAGCACGGTCCAAGTGCTTTTTACATTCTTCTATGCTATCACTATAATCACTAAAGTTAAGAGGAGAAAATATGCAGACATATTTAGGACTTACTTTCATGAAAGCAGTTCAAATAATGAATCGTAGGTCCATCAAAGCAGTTCAAAGAAGTCAATATATCATGTGAACTCATATCAAATTAAGTTAAGCTATTGATTGTCACTCTTTTCAGAAGGAACTAGACTAATATCCTTGGCATGACAAAAAATGCTAAAACCAATAAAAAATTGAGCAAGCTGATAAAAGGAATGTGACATACCAACCCTTAGGGCCTTTAATATTCTATAGTTACTTTTTATACTTAATAGTGCACTCCTAAATGTGGAGAAACACTGAACATAGAAGTATTGGAGTTCTACAATTTCTAACCAATCAAATGTAGAAAATAACAAGTGCCATACAAGATATAGGTGCAATCAAGCATATTATTATGTTTGCATACTAATATTTAACCAAAAGCAAATGATAATCTTCCTGAAACTAGTTCACTTGAGCTCTACAACTGAAACAGCAATAAACCATCAACTACATACTTTACCAGTCAATGAATCTACTGTTTAGAACTTGAATATCCAAACTTGATCAATATGATCCCTTTCTCCTATGAGATATTTAAGATATAGCCTGACAAGAATACCTTGGCCATCCCACTACCTCACCCAGCTTACAAGATAAATCTCATTAAAATTTCACGCATAAAGACAAGAATAAACTGGATCTAAAGGGAACGAGGCATTTCTAATTGCCAAATGCAAGGTCTACAGCTTTTAGACCTTCCATAAATTGAAAATTGTAGGTTGCATATCTTAAAGATAAAAAGGCGTATTTCTTTATACGAATTGACTTTTCCCTAGTCATCTGCCTACCATAACCTCCAATTTTCCAATTGAGTATTTATTGCAGTAGAAACTTAATTGAAGAAATTGATACAATAAAAAAACAAAAAAAAAATCTGAGTGTGAAAATTATCTATCAATGATTATCTAGAATTCTAGAACAAGCCAATTAAATGCAAAGCAGGATGATAAGAAACCCAACGAATCAGCATTTTCACGGAAAGGTATGATTTTTTTCTGTCAATCTGCATCGCAGCAGTTTTTCTTTCGTTACTCTTAAGAATGTTGCGCTAATCGCCCAGAGAAACAAAATAATCAATCACGCTCAACCTTTTGCAAAACTCACAGACAATCAAAAGTGCGACTTGTTTCCTTCACTAACATTACTTTCTTAAATTTTCAATCTTTTCACCTAATATCCAATTGAATTAACAGTGCCCAAAATCTTGCACTAGTCAAAGACAATTTAAAAATCTATAAATAAACCAAAATGAAAAGCCCAATTACATTAAGAAAAGAAAATATCTCCACTTTCTTCTTTGATCACTCGAGCGTCCAAGTTAAAAGCTCAATCCACCTAACAGACCTTTCCAGTAACTTTCCTACACAATTTCCACACTCCCAGTTCAAATATATCAAATTAAACTAACGCAAAACAAAAAACACGAACAAAACTCCACACAAAATAGTAAAAACTAAAAAACAAATAGATAAACCAAAATCTTTAGACGGGAGAGAGATGAAACCTTCTCGGTTAACTCAAAAAATAGTAACATCAACGCCGGAAAACTCAATGAATTACCGAGCGAATTCACTGCCAATACCACTTGTGGAGCTAATGACAGTAATAGTAAGGTGATTAGAGGCGGAAGAGGCTAGTAATCTGTCTTTCTTCTGCTTCCTTTTCTTCGAGGGGTATCAGGAGAGTGAGCAACCACCAATACCGATTGATCTACAATTATGCTTCTCCAATGAGGAATTACCACCACCTTTTCCTTGGCGATTGGAGCCGGGCTGGACTTTTATTTCTTTACCTGGTTGGCCAATCAATCACAGCTTCTTTTCGGATTGTCCGCCCCTTGCTGCTGTTCGCGTCACCACAGGATAACCCCGTACACTAACCTTTAGATACGACAATTTGCAACTTTTGTGTTGCTGGAACTGATTGAACAAAGGGAAAGCGGATCCGTCATTCTAGAGAACTAATCGAACAACCAGAGGCATGAGGGTACGATGTGAACCAAATCATAAATATATGCAGTACCAGAGTCGCTGGACTTGGATTAGATTTCCCTGCCAAAGCAATCTTTTTCAAATTTCTCTGCGTTTCTTAGCCTCCAGCTCTTTCCGCTCCTTCAAATCTTTGACTTCAATATCCAACACGTCCCTAATTTCTCACGGAATTGAACAAAGGGATTGGCAGCACAAACATTTGCATCATGTCACGGTCCCACTATGAACAGGACAACTAACCCTTGACTTTTTCACCCACAACTTTTAAATATCAAACATGTATTTATTCAGTACAATAATTATTTAGAAAAAAATTATCCAAAACATAAAATTTACCATAACAATAAATGTTATCCGACCGAACAATTGTTCACACCAACACATACTTGACAAGTGAACTAAATTGACACTAAAACACGCTCTGAGCAAAACAAATGTTCAATACCAATACAACCTAAAAGAACAATTGTTAGGGAGTAACACTTGTTACAACTCAAGCATTCAACTGAATAACACCGAAGACATAATATCACAATTGTTCACACTGAACTACAAAAATTACTCATATTGAAGCATTTACTAGAACAATATTTCACGAGAAATAGATACTTCAAAAATATAATAGATTAACAATGGAACAATTGTTCGCGACCAATATATACCTGACAAGTGAATTAAACTAACAACGGAACACGAGCTACGCAAAACACTTGTTCACTACCGACACAGCGTAGAAGAACAATTGTTCAATGGAAACAGTTGTTACAACTCAAGCATTCAACTGAATGACTCCGAATACATAAGAGCACAACTTTTCACACTAAACTGCAAAAATACTCACACTGAAACGTTAACCAGAATAATTATTCACGAGCAACAAATATTTGACAAATGCACTTGACTAATAAACTAACAGGCAAAAATTAATTTAGCATTCATTCTTCATATCCAACTGGACAATTGTTCAAGCTTAAAATAAGAAAAAAATAAACCAAACAATTTTACAAACTCCAGAGAATAATTTTTCATATACCAGCAAAATGTGCATGTTCCCTTCTGACCATCTCCTTATGTTCTTCTTGTCTTTTAGGCGAAATGCAGCTAGCCCTTCAAGCAGGAATTCACGAACATGCCCCGCCCAGTTATAGCTTGCGACAGTATCTATATCCTTCAAATATTTACCATAATATGTCATGTTTATCTTCATCGAGTTCCTTAAGGCTAGTATTGTGCTAATGGCCAGCATAACATACAGCTTTGCAAATGAGCGGTTGTCACCCCGATAGTCCAACAGTCTATCCTCTATCTCATCAACATAGTTCTTCGATGAAGGCTGCAATCCAAGGCTCTCTTCGATTGCAGTGGCCTCTCTTTTCTCGATTTTTCCACCTGTTGGATGAACAATTGGATTTGTTCCCCTATGAATGCCGTAAACTCTGTGAACATCCTTTTCTGAGATTTTGAAGGAATGGTCATCACCAAGCAGAAATGCCTGTTCTTTTGCATCGTACCTCTTGATGACTGTCTCAACCACATCTGTCATCGGGTTTGTCAATCGAAGCTCTGTCAGGCAGCAGAAGCCTGTTGAGGCCAGAGCATCCAAATAAATTTGACGACGGGATGTTCTTCCAACATCTCGTTCACTCTTACCAAAGAGGACGTTTTAAACATAAATTGCAACCTTCTTATCGGTGCCCACACAAGCACGTTGTCGAATCGAAGCAAACTGAGCAAAAAAGATGTAGGCTTTCTAATGACAGATTTGGGGAACAATTGTTCAAGTGACAAGAGGTCGGCGAGTGGATGAAAAAAAAGTGAAAAGAGAGAGTTCTGTAAATGGCACAGATACGGAACAGCAGTGACCGAAAGAAGTGGGCAAAAAAGTTGTAGGCTTTCGATTGGTAAGTTTCTAGAACAATTGTTCAGTCGAGTAGGGGCGGCGATAAGGGAGAAAAGGATCCGAACATATAGGTCGAGAAGGGAGAAAGTGCAATTAGAATAGAGAGGCCGGCATTTTCTGAAGCAAGAACGATTGAGGGAGAAAAAATAGAGCTTTAGGGTTAACCAAGGAAGACGAAGAGTTGAAGAAAATGATAGGACATTTTTGAACAATTTACTCCATGTCAAGTCCAACAGTTTTTAGGCGGTTGTACAACCGATACAACTGTACGGTCATGGACTGAGATGGGCTTTTTTGAAATTTTCCAATTTTCAGCATTTTTTGTTTCCTTCTTTGCCCCTGGTCTTCCCTGACCGTTGGATCAGATGCAGTGAGATCCAACGGTCAGGAGCTAGTCCTGCACGTGCTGCAAAATGCAGGTGCATGACCGGAACATGACTAGTCTGAGTGCATCCAAAACCGACAGTGCGTCCAAAACCGAAGTGATTTACTAGAATGAAAATACAAAAAGGAAAAACACTTTTTCAAGGAGGAAAAATGAATAAACTATTCTTAATTCTTCGGTGGCTTTAACCGTAAGCACCTTTTGGATTGCTTTAACCATCTTGATATTCTTAGTCCCTAAAATAGCTTGAAGTTGGAAATTGCAAGCCACTCTTTATATTCTTAATCCATCTGGACAGAACGTATTGCTCTGGAAGAGTCTCATCTTGCTATTCACAAGAGATCCCAGTACGTACAGAACCTTGAGAGCACGCCGACAGAAGATTCCTATTGTCCTGAACATTCGGCATGAACAGTCCACAGTCGGGATGGCCGCGCTCATCCAGCTTTCCACCACTTGATGCTTCTAGGTGTTTGAATACACTGTACATTACCTTTCATTCACCTTCTGGAGCAACAACCTCTATCATGTACTCAAAAATTTATCGGTACTGGTCTTGAAACATGGTAAACACATTTGGTGTATATACCTCTGCAGCTCTACGAGCCAATGGACTGCACGTAAAATCCTTCAGGTTAAGAAGCCTCAAGATTCATAGCAACAATAATTATTTAAAAGCCCGAGAAAAATGCATTCAAAATGCAGAAGAGAAAATTGTTCTGCTGAATGTGAACAAAAGTTCACGAATGCGCGAACAATTGTTCACGTCCATCGGAACGTACATGACAACTGCAGTGCGAACAATTGTTCAACAACCTATCAAGCGCATAAAAATTTTGTAATTTCTCAGCCTCGTGTCGGCTCTCAACCATCCTGTTGAAGTGGCAAATGAATTGTACTAGGTTATGATCTGATTGGAGATAATCTCTGATGATGGCATTGCATGATTCCCCAAGCTGGGTTGTTGCCATTCCAACAGTGAAATGCTCCTTGACTCAAGTAGCAGACCACTGCCTATGCAAAACATGAATCATTTCTAGCCATTTATACGGTCCATTAGGGAAGCACTGCTTAATCATCTGGTCCCAAACAAAGTCAAACTCCCCCTCGTCATCAATATCATACATTAAATAGTGGAACTTATCTGAAAACTGAAGGGTATATAGTTGTGATAAATTTTTCTGGGCATTCTGATTGATATGCCACATGCAAAGGGCATGAAATATTAATGTCAAAACTGATCTAATTGCAGCAGCCATAGCAGCGTCTTTATCCATGAATATGGTTTGAGGGGTCTTTCCAGACATGCATCTCAAGAAAGTCCTAAACAGTCATTCAAAGGACTTTGTCGTTTCGTCGTACAAAAAAGTAGCTCCGAAGATGCAGCTTTGATGATGATGGTTGAAACCAACAAAGAGAACTGCACGAACAAACATTTACAGTCAGGACAGAACAATTATTCTGGAGCTCATTAACAATTGTTCATGTAATTCACGACAATTGTTCAAAATCCAGTTTAAATGACTGTTGGAGGAAAACCACAGAACTGAACAATTGCTAAAAGGAGGAACAATTATTTATTCACGTAGAAGGGATCAATTGTTCCTCGCATACCTTCGGGGCGATAGATTTTTTTCATACGATAGGTAGTATCGAACGTGATTGAATTGCCGAAAAGTGCATAGTCCAACTTTATTCTTCCATCTGCCCAGAATATATTGGCAATTATCTCCTCATTATCAACCTCAATATCATAATAAAATGATGGGTTGCGATATGCCTCGTGACGGAAATATTTTTGCAGTGTCGTGGCTCCCCAGCCGCCATTGCCCTTTGTCACCTCCTAACGAGGTGGTTCTTAAGATCTACGGTAAGGAAACTAAGCCCTTCTCTACCCCCTGCACCCAACGCCATAACTTCGAATGAAGATCTCAACCGAATACCAGCCTTTTCGTTTTGTTCAGCCACTAAGCCTTGGACATTACTAACATGCCGATTAGATCTCAATAGGTAAGAGTATTCTGTTTGGTGCAGGTCGTGATTATGGCTTGTAACCCAGTCAATGATTACATAAATATCCCTCGTCTCATCAAACCTCAATTATATGTATGCGTCGCAGCCTGTTCTCTCCTCTCATCTCCAACGCTTAACTGAAGGCTGTGACTGGATGTGCCGGCTAGTTGTTTTGTTGTTCTTTGATCCAAGTAAGCTGCTCCCTTTAGGGAATCCCTTTTTGTTGCATGTGTACTTATAATAGTACACTTTATTTGTTTTTGCTCGCCTCTTCTCATACATGATCCTTGTGGCGAATCCTTTGCGGTGAGCATAGCTATTGTAGAATTCATGGGTAGCCTCTAATGTTGTAAACTCCATCTTCTTTATCTCTTCCAAGTTTTCTGCACCGTAACAAGAATCTTAAGCCACTGATCAGAAGTATTTTGGTAGAACAATTGTTCAGTACAGTGTGAACAATTGTTCCGTACATTGTGAACATTTGTTCAGACCATTGTGAACAACTATTCACCACAATGCCACCAATCATTCTCCAACGCACCTTTCTTTCTTTGAGGGGTCATTCTCCTTACCTTTCTCCTCAGTATCGGTGGTTGCAGTATCAACGCAACTATCCGTTGCCTGCATGCTTTCCGCATCGGCATCTTTGCGTGCAGCCTTCAATGCAATACAAGATCATTAGTTACAATTGCAACAGAGGAGGAGCGCAAGCTTGCAACGAATGAGGCAGTACAAAAAGAAGAAAAAAATAGAGGGAAAATACAGGCAGTGCAAGAAAAACAAAAAAAATTAAAGCAACAACATTACCTCAGCCGTGGGTGTTTCTGTACTGGGCATTGGAGACGCACGTCGCAAGAAAACATGCAGTACAAGATGAACGACAGAAAAGAGAACAAGGAAGACAGAAAAGGAGAAAGGGAAAGGAGAAGAACGACAACCAATTGAACAAGGAAGATAGAAGCTTCTTCTTCTTCCTTTAGCTACCCCTTTCCTGAGTTACATAGCTGACGTTTTGCAGCTTTAAGTTTGACAAGATGGATTGAGACAGGCTTTTTTGAATTTTACCAATTTTCCAGCATTTTTTTAGTTTCCTTATTTGCCCCTGGTCTTCCCTGACCGTTGAATCAGATGTAGTGAGATCTAACAGTCAGGAGCCGGTCCTGCACGTGCTGCAAAAAGCATGCGCAGGACCAAAACCTTACTGCAAAACCGAAGTGATTTACTAGAATGAAAATGCAAAAAGAAAAACACCTTTTCAAGGGGAAAAATAAACAAACTATTCTTGATTCTTCGGTGGCTTTAACCATAGGCACCGTTTGGATTAAGGGAATGAAGACAGCGAAGAGGACAGGAGAAAGAGGCACTAAATTTTGTATTTTAGTTGATTTTTTAACGGAGTGAATTTTTTAATAAAGTAAATAATACAAAGGATGGAGAAACAAAGAATAAAATAAAAAATTAATTTTAATATTAGCTTTATATTTTTATTTTCATCTTGAATGGGAATGAGCATAAAAGAGATCAAATTAAGCAATTCTATTATAAAGATTAAAAGATGTTATTTTATTAAAAAATTTATTTTGAATTTATAAAAATAAATTATTTAAAAGAAAATAAAAGAAAATAATTTATTTTGCAATCAGCTTCAAGGGCAAATATGTCAATTACTCCTCTTAATCTTTTCTCCGAATCAATCAGAAAGCTGAGTATCTGAAAGGAGTTGAAGCACAAGTTGAGCAACTACTCAATGAGTTGGCCGCTGTACTTTGTTTCTTGAAGGATGCTGATGAAAAGCAAGATGAACATGAGAGAATCCGCAACTGGGTATCTGAGATACGAGGTGCTACGTACAATTCTGAGGACATTATAGAGACCAATATCCAAGAAATTGAGTCCCAGAAGCCAGCAAGGTTTACCGAAAAAATGGTTCACAACGTTAGAAAAGTTGTCAACCTATTCAAGCTTGGAAGCGAGATCCAATCTGCACGGGGTAGAATAAGGGGTATTGCTGATCGACGCGAGAAGCTTGGATTAGTAAAGAATCTTGGGGAAGGAGTAGTAGAAGAGGTGAAGAGCTTCAGTGGCTGCAGAAGACATCTCCTTTTGCAGAGGAGAAGGCTGTTGTGGGATTGGAGGAGGAGACAAGATTCCTTGTTTCGCAAATTCTGAAGGAGGAGAAACGTCGGACTGTGGTTTCAATTGTTGGTGTGGAGGGTGTTGGCAAGACAACTCTTGCAAGAAAAGTTTATTGCCATCCAGATGTTGCAGCCAGATTTTACTACAATGCTTGGGTTTGTGCCTCACATAAGTACAGTTTCAAAGACATACTTGTGAGAATAATAAAACAAGTGAAAACACTAAGTGACGATTTGTTATATACGATGGAGCAAATGTAAGAGGCTGATCTGGTGCAGATGCTTTTCCAAGAGCTTAAAGACAAAAGTTATCTCATTTTCATTTATGACATATGGAAAGAGGAGGCTTGGGATTGTCCGTTAAGGGCATTTTCTGATGGAGACAAATCAAGCAGATTGCTAATTACTAGTTGTAATTAGGAAATTCCTCTATATGCCGATCCTCTAAGCTTACCGTATGAGCTGAAACCTGTAGGCCTAGAAGATGGCTGGCAGTTGATTCGGAGAAGAAATTAAGAGGAGTAATTGACATATTTGCCCTTGAAACTGATTGCATGTGCGGTGCACGTGTGAGGTTTTGCCGGACTCTATCGCAAGGTGGATGTGAAGATTTTTATTTTTTTTTAAAAATAAATTCATAATTAAAATATTTAAAATAAAAATTATATGACTTTCATAATATAAATAAAATCTCTACTTAAAACCTAATGTGAACGGGATAGGAAAAGTATTTTAGTATTAGTAGGGGTAGAACCACCGTCGTTGTTCAGAATTCCCAAACCCTAACGACGACGAGTAGAATCTGTGTGTCCTCCTCCTCCCTTCCCCTCCCCTGGTACGAAATCCGGCAATTCCTTTGAATCATTGAATCGAGCTATATAGACTACAACATCCAGGATCAGCGCCGCATCTTTGATTCTGGATCGTGCTGGGGTGGAGAGAGATCAATAATCAATGGGAAAAAAGAAGAAGAGAGCTTCATCGAAGGTGTGGTGCTATTATTGCGACAGAGAGTTTGAAGACGAGAAGATTTTGGTGCAGCATCAAAAGGCGAAGCACTTCAAGTGCCATGTTTGCCACAAGAAGCTCTCCACCGCCGGCGGAATGCAAATCCATGTTCTCCAGGTCCACAAGGAGACGGTTAACAAGTTCGTATCTTTTTTTTTTTTTAAAACCACTAGTACTACTTCAGTTCCATCTTAAGCATAGTTTTAGGATAAAATCAGTAACTTTATTTATCTGTAGTTTTAGTATTAATTCTCTGGTCTAGCGCTTCTGTTATGTTTTTGGGTTTCATTCTGATTCTTCTAATAATTAGACGGTAATTGGAATATATGGTACTTGTAACAGAAGGGTCTGCTGGGTTTTATTTCTTAATTTGTGTGACTGCGAGCTCCAAAATGTGTCCTTGATATATGGTATGTGGAGATTGGGAGCTTTATTTATTTGAGAAAATGATCCAATTTTCCCAAAAGGAACTTGGAAAACAGAAAAGAAGAGGACGGATGCTTCCCCCTTAATTATTTTCATCAAAATGTCTATTGTGTCTGAAAAGATAAAACTAATATATTTGTTAAGTATGTCGACAAATAGAAATTTCGTTGGATTGCATCTATTGGAGAGCATGATGTGTTTGTGAACTTCAAGCTTTTGAAATTTGTTGCTGTGATGAATTGTTTCAAGCTGAATATTGGAGAACTAATGGTTTTCTCTCCCATGACTTCTCTTGTCTGTTGATATGCTCATATCATGATATCATTGTCTCAGGGTGCCAAATGCAAAACCTGGTAGAGAATCAACAGATATTGAAATATATGGAATGCAAGGGATCCCACCAGACGTTCTGGCCGCTCACTATGGAGAAGAAGGTATTGTCACCATTCTTCTTTTACCTTTCAAGTTTCTATCGCAACACTCTTTTGTGCATGCAGATGTTTGCTTTAGACTGATTCAGAAGTTGTAGTCGTGTTTCAGACCAATTTGATGTGCAATCAGAGAACTGTGGGAACTTTTAGTTAATATGATTTACTAGAATTTGCTGTTTAATGGACCATACAGATCTTGAAATACATTGGGTTTCCTGATTATTTCGAGAATATTGGTTGGGAAAATAAATAAGCTCCTATGACAAAATGGTAGAGTTATCAACAGTTCCCTTTTCTTTAGTTCTATTAATGGTTGTCTGAAGCCTCAAAGAGAGACATATGGAGCTAGCTCTTCCATGGATCACTATGTATTGTTCCATGAAGTACTATTTTGGGGGAAGGGTGAGGGAAGAGAAATACTCCTAGATGTTTGGCATTTGTGTCCTTTTTCAACTTCTTATTATTTTTATTTGGGTTTGGGTTAAAATACTTCTCTTAGAAATCAGACTCCCGTCTTGATCTTTTATTATTATTTTTTTTGGGGGGGAGGGGCCTGTTGTGAGAATACGTAGTCAGCAAAATATATCATTCCTCATGAATGCCTGGTGGATATGTCTTGCACATCCTGGTTTAGATAATTGATTATAGGGGTGACAAAGTTTTTATGTTTGCTTGTGCTATGGTTTGGCAATATAAGTCATATGATTTTGGCACTCTGTTAATTGCCCCTACTATATCTGCAGATGATGAAGCCCCATCAAAAGCAGCTAAGGTGGAAATTCCGTCATCCCAGATTGTTGGCGGTGTGGTTTCTGGACCATTGGGCATGGCTTATCCTCCTCAATCAACTCTTGGCATGGTGCCACCACCTATGTAAGTTTATGTTGAAGAATGGTTTAAAGAATATCCAAACCTTAATATTTTTTGGTGCTTCCTTTTGGAGTTGATTTTGTGGTTTCTGTGTTTGCTGAGTTAATAGATTTCCGAACAATTTGATTATTACGTAGTTGAATATTTCTGTTTTTTTTTATGCTGTTCAAATATTAACTTCTTAGTTAGTAACCTTTTGGTGCTCTAAAAGTAGGCTTTACATGTATATTGGGCAATGATGAGTAGAGATGCACCTCGGTTGCAATGACTTTCTTTATAGTTACACGAGTCTGTCAGGGCATAATTTTGAAAAGTTTAGTCAAGTTGAGCCCGTACCTGCTTGAGATTTGAATTCCTTTGTTTTCCAACTAAAGGAAAAATGCCCAACCTAAGCTTTGCTTGGTGTTAGACGTTCTGCTTATAGTCATGTACTGTGTGTCCATTTCTTACTTGCAGTCACTTGATTTTTTATGCAGTTATAATCCTGCTGTACAAATGCCTCCTGCTGGTTGGACAGTTCCACCCCGTCCTCAACCTTGGTATCCTCAGCATCCAGGTGTCTCTGTTCCTCCGCCAGCACCGCTGGGAGTGCCTCCGCAACCATTATTTCCTGTGCAGAACATGAGGCCTCCCATGCCATCCACTGCACCACCTGGGCTTCAACCTCCAGTTCCTATCACTCCCCCAGGGCTCCCTGTATCTACCTCGCCTGTTCCGGTCTCTCAACCACTCTTCCCCGTTGTTCCAGGCAACAATATTCCTTCTCAAAGTTCACCTTTTCCTGCATCAGTGCCATCAGCAAGCCTTCCTTTGAGCTCCCCCTTGGAATCAAAGAGCTCAGTTGACTCATATTTGGGGAACAACACAATTACAGGCAGCTATCCAGCCTCCGGAATTCCAGGTATAAGATGGAATTTGATTGCCTTTTGCTTGATTATGTTTCATTATATGGCTCAATTTCTTTGAACTTTTTAAATGAGATCTATCTCTTTGTCTTATTATGTAATTGTTGTTCAAATTTGCATGGCTCTGCCAACAAAAGTGATGAAAATAATTTCCTTGGACTTGCGTTTTTAGTTCCTAGTATAATATTCAGTCTCACTTCTTGAAACTCGGTCAGCTTTACAATGAAGTAGAGGGTTTTATAGCTGAAATTCCTTTTCTAGCTCGTCTTTGCTGATTTAGTCGGAAAATCTTTGATTAGATTTTTTATTTACTTAGTAATGAATATCCCAGCCAACAGAGATACAAAGGCTTAGTAATGAATATCCCAGCCAACAGAGATACAAAGGTTGCTGTAGCGGTAGTGGTTTGAGTTCCTATGCCATTGATGCAGAACTTCTTTTGATATTCTGAAAGTTGTAAAGAAACGGAAACTGAGGATGAAATCCATAGATAAGCCTGTTACTTGTGTACTAAGACGATTACCATGCAGGTCCATATGTACTAAGATGATTCCATGTGAATGGTTTGTTTATCTTTCTGAACTTCCTGTTCTGCCTGGTGCTTTGTTTCTTTAATGGGGCTTCTAGACTAGGTAGTTATCTTCACACATTGCTGTTATCTACATGGTTGGTGTGTTCTGTAATTTTTAATTACTTTTGTTGTATCACAAGGAAGGAGAGTTTGCTTTGTGTTGTTGATGTTACTATTTGGAGATATTATGGTGGTACATGCTTTCTTTTGTTCTGGTTTTCCACCATGTTTTGTCTAATGTATACTTACCACTTTCACCAATTCAGCTGCAACATCAGTAAATTCACATTCATATGCATCTGGTCCAAACACCGGCGGTCCTTCTATTGGACCACCCCCTGTAATTGCCAACAAAGCTCCAGTTACCCAGCCAGCTACAAACGAAGTCTACTTAGTTTGGGATGACGAAGCAATGTCTATGGTTAGTAACCCTTGCCCTTGTGATTGTTGAAGGGCACATCTCTCTCCTATGGTGTAAAAAGTTGTTAACTTCACTGGGTTGCTAATTTCTTGTAGGAGGAAAGAAGGATGTCCCTGCTCAAGTATCAGGTGCATGATGAAACAAGCCAGGTAAGTCATAACTACCTCACTATTGTTACTTGGTACGGATGTGGAGTTGAGTGGTTCCCTTATCCTGATGGTATTTAATGGTTGTTCAGATTCAGTTGTTTGCACATTGTTTTCTAAAGGTACTTTTGTTACTTTTCATCTCTCTTTCCCTTCAAAATAAAGAAAACAAACCTGCTAGTATCTGCACAATTCCGTGAGTGCATCTTTACTTTTCAACCCCATTGATCGATGGGCTGTATTTGTCTTTTTGGTCATTCTGCGGTTGGCAAGCAATCCCACCAATTTGTGGTCATCAAAGGTTCAAGTAGGTATTTTCATTTATTTTCTTGATAACTAATAATTACAATTCTGACAAGCATGGTGCAATCAACTGCTGGAATCTCCTACATTTGATCGTACAACATTAAGAACGACGTGTATGTATTTGTTCTTTAGAGATTTTAATTTGTTTATTTTATATACTATCTATATGCTTTTTTCTTGAAGTGTGGGGTTGGGTGGAATGATTAAATAACCTACAGATATTTGCGCATTCATGTTCAAAATTTACTTAATGGCCGAACAGTGAATTCAAACTTGACACAGGTCAGTTTATTTCGCAAAGCTCGGTATTCATTCTGGCTAAGCTAGCTATATCATATGGAAGGTTCTATATGTGATTGGCTATAATGTGCATGCTCTAATCTTTTTGATGCGATTACTTCTTTCCAGATGAGTTCAATTGATGCAGCAATTGATCGGAGGATATCCGAAAGCAGGCTTGCTGGTCGTATGGCATTTTAATGTTGGAATTAGGAGATCTTTTACCGAAGCAGATGTGCTCTACGCCTTTAACAACTGCAGAATCTTTCTTAACTTAAACGGAGTCATCATTCACATGCATCTTTAGTGACAGTCCCTTCTCTGTGTTGGGTCTTTCAATTGATCTGTTGTATTCTTTAGGAGAAAGTTGTAGGAAACATTATTCTTTTCAACCTTTTCCCAGAAGTTTTATAAAGAGCAGCGACATTTTTCACCTATAAAGTCCTATAATTTCTTACTTGCAGCAGTCTGTGATATGCAGTTACCATTATTTGTCAAATCTAAATGAGAACAACAATTCTCTTGTAATATACATTTTTATTTTCCTCTTTTTGACGTAACTGTGATGCAAATCCTGGTACCTCTCCCTGTTTATGATATGCATATTTGATGTTTTGAATGGGAGAAGGCACTCTTCAGAATTCCTCTTCCCTTCAATGGCTGATCAAGAGGCATATAGGCATTGAAGTGATGATCCCCTCTTGTTTATCATTATTCATGCGAGCATAGATCAGTTGTTGAATGATCATCTATCAAGTGTTTTGATTCGTAATTCAAGCGATGAGAGCTCTTTTCTCTGATCACATCCTAGATATAGTAACAAAGTTATATTGTATTCGCACATGGTGGTGGAGTGGTAAACCCTTGCAGTAAATCCCACATGGATAGGTTAAAAAGAAGCAGCGCCCAATTTATCTCCTGAGAAGGGGCGAAACTGGTATCTCCTGGAGGTGGGGGCTGGGGTTGCATGCGCATAACTTAAACCCTAAACCGCTCTATGATTAGAGTTAAGTTTGTAAATGGGGGGTTACCCCGGTGTTTTCCCCCACAAAAAATAGAAGCACCGAAGCTCCTGCGCTTGTGGACCCCGGAGTTGAAAACCCTCGAGAGCCTCGTCAGGGTGTGCTGCCGATGTGTAAGGAACACGTCACGCGGTCACTAATTCCTCGGCTCTCGACCACCTCCCTTTTTATTTTTCCTTTCAAATTGTCCTTTTTATTTTTTTCCCCTTACTTGAAAGGGAATATATATATTAAATTTAGTATCTATCCTTGTATGAGACATTTTTAATTGAGTTACTACTTTTTAATTTTTACTGTTAGAAAGTTTTTTTCGATCTGTTTTAAATATTTTTTCTCTTATATTTGACTCTGCAAAAATATTGTCTATTTTTTAATGGTATTATGTTTGTATAAACTTGAAATAATAAGTTAAAAATAAAAAATTACTCAATATAAGACGATTTTATTAATGTAGGATAATTTTTTACAACTTTAATCTTTTATAATTTTTATTTTTAAAATTTTTTAAAAAGAAATTAAAAAAACTTGGGAAGGGGGACGCTCAAGCTGCCCCTCGTCGTGCGCCCCCCCACGCCCCCGGCCCAGTCTGATGCGCCCACTTTGGGAGCATCCCAAAGGGGAGGGGGGCCCAAGTTTTTTTGGTTTCTTTTTTAAATAAAAATTTTATTTTGTTGATTTTTTATTTTAAAATTTTATATCAAGATTTAAAATTAATTCAATTACAATTATTTAAATTAATTTTAAAATTTTATTACAATAAATTATAATTTTTAATATTTGATTTTTCTCTCTTTATTTTTTAAAATTTAAATAAATAATAAAAATTAATGTCGACACAATTTAGATGAAACGATGAATCTCATTAAACCTCACAATGTATTGAGATTTTATAGAGTATTTGAAAGATAAAAACGTCAAATTTATTTAAACATCGTTCTGTATTAATAAAATCGTCATACGTTTTGTATTTATGTAAAAATATAATGTGGACTTATGCATTTAACTTTTCTAACATCAGTTAGCCATTCTTTTGTTTCATTCATTAAATCTAATTTAAATTTTCTTATTTTAAATAATGTAAGCCCATAGTAATAGTAGGAGAAAAAAAGAATATCGAATGCAGAAGCATATCTAGATATTCTGAGTTAAGTAGCAAACTTTCAACTAGCTAATAAGATATTAAAAAAAGATCCAGGAGAGAACAAAAAACAAAAACATAGAAGAAGCTTCAATAATAAAGTGGCATCAGAGAAATTTGAAGTACTTACGGGAGACAAACAAAGCCCTCTTATACTAGTTTGAAACATCTCACACGTCAGGGAATATATATATATATATATATAAACGATTTTTTGAAACATCTCACATGTCAAAATACTAGTTTGATTGATCTGAATAAGATCAAAATATATCTAAGAATGAAATATTCTAATCTGGGAATAGAAGACATTATGCTTAAATGTGTTGAGTCTATGAAGAATCAGTTCAGTGAAACTTTTCAGGAAAATCTTCCTGAAAAGATGTTAACAATAACAATTTCAGATAGAGAAGAAGATCTACCTGTAGAAGATGCACAAGATTAAACTCACAATTTGACTTATTTGAACAAATCGAAGAAATTGTTGCTTCAACAAAGCCCAATTCCAATTCAAAAGGCGAAGAAAAAGATGAATAAATAGAATAAGCTCAAAAGAGTCAAAGAGTTCGAAACACTATGAAGACCCAAAAGGTTTGAAGAAAAATATTTCACTAAATATTATTGTATTCGATAGAATGACATATGTCACTTTTACTGTTTTTTGTTTGAAATTTTGGTAATGGTTGGTCATAACTGTTGGCCACTTTAGTATTGGTAAAATTATTTTATTGCATAATTATTGGAGTTCAAATAGTTCAAGACTCTATTTGATAATACTACTAAACTATTTCTTAAATATTTTTGAATTTAAACTTTTGAAATCCATTATAAATTAGCTTAGGAATCCGAATTTGAAGTCCGGACTAATGGCTATAAATAGTCATTAATTGAACACCCGACATAAATTCCTGGAAGAACTCCTGAATATTTTAATATGATTCAGCATTTACTTTCTAAAAAATAGTATGTTAAACTTACAATCCTAATAAATCAAGAATATGTTATTCTTAATCTAACTACTTTAATAGATAGTGGTGCATATATGAATTGTCTGAGAGAAGGAATAGTACCTTCTAAATACTTTGAAAAAATAGTTCAAAGTTTAACCTCAGCCATTGGTGATAAAGAGGAAATTAAATACAAACTCATCAGTGTGTGTGTTTGTAAAGATGAAGCCTATATCTCAACTTCAGTCTTACTTGTCAAAAATTTTCACAGCATGTACTTTTAGGGTGTTCAAAGCACACTAAAGACCCAAAAGGTTTGAAAGAGAATATTTCACTGAATATTCCAACATTCAACAGAAATGGCATCAATCACTTTTATTGTTTCCTTTTTGAAGTTTTGGTAAATGTGGTTCATAGTTTCCAGGCATTTTACTATTTGTAAAATTATTTTATTAGACAATTATTGGGGTTTAAATGATTCATGATGCTATTTGGAAATATTAGTAGAATATTCCTTAGATATTTTTGAATTTTAAACTTTTGTAATCCATTATGGATTAGGTTTAAAATTCATATTTGAAGTATGGACTAATGGCTACAAATAGCCATTCTTTTGTATTCAAAAGGTATCTTTTTACCTTCGAACTATCTCTCATATATAAAATTTCATAAGAATAGGATGTCTAATCCATTTTAGAACTCTATTCAATGGTTTGTAATTTAGAACTCTATTTAGTTGGATTATTGATTTCATTAAACCAAGATTCATAGGGTAAGTTTACCATATGAGTCTTCCTTTCCCAGAAAGCATTTGGCAGATTATTACAAATTTCTTTATAGAAATATCCTTCAATTTTTAAAATTCTTTCTTGAATATTAGAATCTAATAACTTCTTTTAAGTATCAAGAGTTTGTATTTCTTGATTCATAAAATTTATTTGATTTTGTTTTAAGAGAATTTCTTGAAGTTCAGACAATATAAATGTCTAGGGCTTAGAAATGAATTCAAAAAAGAGTTTGATCCCATTATAACTAGCATATATGCCATTATTATCGATTGTCATAGGCATAATCTCATTTATAAATGGAGTATCTAAAATTACATGCTGTAAAAGATTTTTCACAAGTACGAATAAAGCTGAGATACAGTTCATCTTTACAAACACACACATTATTAAGTTTGTATTTAATTGGCATTTTATCACCACTGTTGATATTAAACTTTGAATTGTTTTTCCAAGGTATTTAGAAGGTACTATTCATTCTCTCAAATAATTCATATTTGCACCACTATCTACTAAAGTGATTAGATTAGAAATAATATATTCCCGATTTATTATGATGGTGAGTTTAACATACCATTTTTGGAAAAGTAACTACTAAATCATATTAAAATATTCAGGAGTTCTTCCAGGAGTTTTGTTAGGTGTTCAATTACAATCAATTTTTTCGTTTTTTCAACTAAGATAATCTATTATTTATCTCTAAATTTTTTAGTTTCAAATCATTTATTTATGATTTTAAACTATTAATTTTCCTTTTTAAATCGCCAATTGTGACAGAAAAAGACTCACTTTTATTCTTGGGTCTAGAATAAACTTCATTCATTTTAAAAACCTCATAAGGCTAAAATGAAGTTTTCTTTTCTTTTTCAATTTTCAAGCATCTTTGTATTAATGATTTCTTAATTTCTGGGTCATTGACTTGGTCAATTAGTTTGATCAAGTCTTTCTCATATTGAGAAAGTGCAGATATTGCTCTATTCATTTTAACTATTTGCTTGAAATATTCTAGTTCTACAAAATGATTATTCTCAGAATTTGAACTGTCATAAGTTGAGTAATCTTCTGGTTCTGAAGACATATTTTCTTCACCACTGAGAAATATTTTACTCATTTGAATCTGAGATGATCATCTTCGATCATATCAAACTTCTGTTTAGTCTTAAACTTATTATCGTAATGACTAAACTTACCATATTTGCAGTATTTAATATTTTCTAAATCATTTTTAACCCATTTAGACTTCTTTCTGGAAGGGTTTTCTAGGCGAGCCTTCTTTTCTTTTGATTTATGCCCTTTCTTTTCTCTTAAAAAATATTCTCTGTTTTTTCCTTGTTCAAGGGTTTAGGTAAATCAAAAGTAAATTGATCACATAATTTACCAAGTTGTTTTTTCTCTATGATTTTATGCTTTTTAAGTTGTTTTTCTCATCTTAATGTCCTGGTATAGTACCAAGCCTTCTTGATCACAAACATTGATCAATTGTCCATATGTAAATTTTACATATGGAATGGCCACATTATTATTTTGTGCCCTAAGAATTTTTTACCTCTTTCATCAAATAAATATGGTAATCTATTAATAAATTTATATTTTCAATATTCACTACTCCTTCACTCAGATGAGTGACACGAGCTAAGTGAGCTAAGCTTACCTCATCCCGAACATTATTCGGGCTGATCTTTTCATCCCGGGCCTGCAATTAAGCTGGCCGACCCAATTGATAGTCCTACTAATGAGTTGATTTTCATACTCATTAGCTTTTCTTCCAAAATATCTTTTAATGTTTTGAAACCAGAACCAAAATAATTAAACCTAGACACCTTAATCGGTGGCTTAATTATAGGTTCTTTTAATTGATTTGGAGATATTATCTCCTTCTTGTCTATATTCGATGGAAGCTTAATTAAATAAGATTTAAGGGATTCAATATGTGATCCCAAATGCTGAGGATACAAATTAGTGTAATTCAGCTGTTTATATATATATTGTAAATTTCCTTTACAAAATTTTTGACATCCTCTTTTACTTTCATAAAAGTAGAGGCTTCCAAAGTTTCATTTTCTCTAGTGAGAGATAAAGGCTCCGTAGGAGGATAAACAATGTTTATTAATCTTCATCCTTTGATTTTCCATGATTTAGTAATCATGTTCAACTTTTACTGATATGAATACACATAAAAAGTTGTAAACCAAGGTATAAAATACAACACAATTTTATATTTTTCTAGGTGATTATAATAATCATCCTTTCACTTCGTTATGAGGTTAGAATCATAGTGATTTATTACTATGATTTTTTCAAATGCTTTTGAAGAAACTGTATTTTCATTAATTGGTTGGTTTTATTTATACTTTATATAATAGAGCATATTTATCAGGAAAGAAGACAAAATATATTTTGCTAAAAGAAAAGGACAAGAGTATATATGATTTTGCCTTCTTTCCTAAATTCATTGAGGAAACCCAAAATATATAATGTAAGAATTATAAAATAAAATAATCTAACTAATAAATATTTAGATGATTCAAACTTCACTAACATATTTTTCTATTATTAATCTCTTTAACTAATAAATATCCTATTATAACTTATGTATAATTAATTTACTTTCCTTATAAATTCCTATACCAAGTAAAAAGTGAATATTTAATTTTGTAGGAAATAAATATTATTTTTAAATTTTTTTCCCTATTCAATGAGTTGTTGGTGCTGCTATCAACAAGAATTATGGATTGGAGAACAACAAGAATTGGGATGAGAACAACCGCTCAAGAGAAACTCACATAGCAACCAAAAAACTTCACGGACCATGGACTATTATTGAGTGGCTGAGTGCATTGACCCCTTTTTCAATTAGGTTATGCTATAATTAGGACTGTGAATGAGTTCGGGTTAACTCAAATTCGGGCCTTTTTATCAAGTTAGATGCGGGTTTGAATTTAATTTTTTAATAAGTTTGACTCATTTTAAATTCGACCCGTATATATAATATATATAATTAATATTTTATTTTTTATTTTAATTAATAAATATTTAAGATTCAAATATAAATTTAAAAATTTAAAATTTTAAAAAAATATAATATTAATTATTTTAAAAATTAAATAATTTTTTGTAGAATGGAAAAAGTATAAAATAAATTCATACAAAAAAATTGAGTTATGATCAGTACGAGAATCGTCTGAAGATAAGCTACAAGGGCACTATTAAGACTATTATAGCTAGGACTATTAATCGTAATCAATGAGTCATGCTTTGTTAAGAAATTCTCTATTCTCTATTCTAAAGTTATGAATTCTTGTGGTCAGTCTCAAGTTAAGAATGGAAATTTCAGTTCGATTCTTTGTTTTAGTTGGCAATTTTGTTGCGATTTTTGTAAGAGCACTTTACTTGGATTTTTTAGTCTTATTTTTATGGGGTTTAGAATGAAAATTTTTTAATGTAATATTAGAGAAAAATTTTGAAACTGTTATGAATTTGTTGGCGCGCAGTCATCATCGGCACAACGAAATCATAATACTAATATAGAGAACTTAATAAAGAGACTATAATATATATAATAGGAAAAACTATAGAGAGAAAATAGAGAGAAAGAACACAAGAGCTTTATTGATTCTCTGAGAGTAAATCAATCAATGAATGAGTGTATACAATACATCAGTCTAAAGCCCTATTTATAGGGTCCAGGGGTACATCTCAATAAGAAGAGGTAGAGGGTAATCATAAGACAAATCCTATCACTATTAAAAGATATGATAGAACTCTCACATCTATCTTCTGGATAGTTGGAGTATCTTTATAACTATGATATTGGATTACCTCTTTGATATCAGATAATGGATATCCACAATATTAATTTCATAACACTCCCCCTTGGATGTCCATTGCATAAGAGTATGCCTCGTTAAAACTTTAATAGATAAAAAACCTAGTGGGAAAAACTCTAGTGAAGGAAAAAGAGTACACTACTCCTTATGCCATATTTACTCCCCCTGATGAGATAATATTTTGAGATTTCTTAACAAATGTTTTCCAATCAAATGTTGCAATTGGTAAGGTCTTAGTGAATAGATTTATCAAATGATCAAATGATCAAATTCATTACACATCAATATCACATCTCTTCTGGAGCTCGTGAGTAAAAATATATTTTATCGTATCTCCTAAGATATATTTTAAACTTTATTATCATCCAACAATATAGTTGGAATTCCTTCTTAGAGGATATAGATTTATCTCGAATCATTAATCATGATCACACATATTCTCAACCAACATCATGAATTTCTATTTCTTCAACATGAGTTGAAGATGTGGCTGCTATAATCAACACATGCCTATAAATGCATGGTTTATGTGGATCATATAAGTAACTTATACCTTACATATCCATCTCAACAGGAGTTAGATTTTCTCAATATTTGAGATAAACTATCTCAATGAGATATCAATAGGCAAGCTTAATGCCATTTCAAAATTTATTGGGTAGAGAAGAACTAGAATTATATCTACTTGCACGCGAGCAAGTGTATTCATGCACTCAATTGCAGAATTATGGTACTTCAAGACCAAATAGTTCTTCACTATCCTTTAATAGAAATAAAGGATCTCACAATAATAATCCAATGACCATTGATGTGCTATGTCCATGTGAAACATCTTCAGGATGTTCATTCAAAACAAAAATATTGATCATAGTACTTACTCCTCTAAATTTTTCAGGAAAAATATCTTAATCATGAAATCATTTTCTCTTTTTAGGATTTTATTTTCAAAATCAAGAGATCAATCACGCTTCAGGTGTGTATCAAAATCATATGACAATAGAATTCATATATTTGTCCTGCTGGGACATCTATGCAAATAAGGATATCTATAAGTATAATGTTACATTGACTAACTCTATATAAGTCAGACAAACAATCAATATGCAATTTTATGCAAATAAATAATATTTTGAACTTCCAGTCCATTAATACTTATGCATAGATCAAAATAATGAAGGTCATAAATGATATCCTCTTTTAATTGATAATTTTCTCCCCCTAATGTGGGGAACACTAGACCAATCAATAGATTGTACAATGATGATATCTTTTGATAAAGAAATATGTATAGCAAGTATAGCTACGTATAAAGTTTCAACATATATGGACATATTCGACCATTTTTTTAATAAAAATTCACTAAGACAAACTCATTATATTCTACAAGAACAATTATATGCTTCAAGCATATCGAGTCCATCAGGGACTTCAAATATATGTATCATTATCTAATGATAACAAAGATAAACACATATTAAGTGTTATCATGCACTATTATATCCACCATTAGAAATATATTTCTTCGTTATCAATGACAGGTCTTACGAAGAATCGTACACCATAACTCATGACAAATATTCACTTTCGTAGTTCACATTTTATAAGGAAATATTAATTGCTATATCTTTAGGATTACACTTCAGGTGTATAATTCCTGCTGGAAATACATATACACTTCAAGTGTACTTGTGAATAGTTTGAACTTTTCATATTTCTCATGCGAACTTTATCATTTCGAGTCTACAGGCCTCAATTTAGAAATCCTTATTCTAAATCAATATATTATGCGCATTAATATCATTGACGTCATATACTTGTTCAGTTCTAATATTTCCCAATCATGTTGAGATCTCATCATTGTCAAACTTTTCAGGTACCTGAATTTCTTCTGGAAATAATATAGCAATGATATTTGGAGAAAAATTCTGCTGGAATTTAATTCTCCTCGTCTTAACATATATGACCATCTTAAGTCTTTGCTCCATTGAGGAATTTATATTCTTGGAACTAACTTATCTACCACATTTCAGTTGTGTCTCAAATTTATTTGTAGTGGTAGATTATCCTTCAGGGATATCAAATATAATAGGAGCATTCTTTGCTGGATGTTGGTCAATTAATATACCTGGCTATATAAATTATTCTTTGAACTTCTGGTTCAAGGTTTCTTCTATGAGGATCAAAATAGAAGATTAAGATGAGACACATACTTATATATTTATCCAGCCTCATGTTTTCTCCTCTTTATATTGGGGCAACATATTCAAAATACGAATCTCTCCCTTGAGATTTGCTCCCAACATATTTAATAATCTCTTTGAGAACCTATCTTATTACCTTTGTGGTGGAGCAACATATATAGTGCATCTCTAAATTTAGGATGAGATATATTTAGTTTTTGACCACAAACCAACTACTATGAGGAGAATCAAAATGTGTTGGCAAAATACGAAATAAGTGCTAATAGTTATGAACATTCTGCAGGATGTTCAATATTTATCTCAATACAACCAGTATTATTAGGACAAATTATGTCTTTGGGAGAATGTTAAAACATGAGCTCATTATCAATAAATTGTACAAACTGCAGGTTGCAAAAACAAGAATATATATATGACTATTGTTGATGCATCAACTAATAATTTCTCCAATTCATCCCAAAATAACACATTCAATCCCAAGTGATACTGGTAACTTTTAAATAAAACAAACAACACTTATAAATTCGTCATATTATGAAACTTCCGGTTCCATAATAAATTCATAATCATTCTTCGTATTTTAATGATCCGAGATGGTCCAACCGGTCATGCCAACTAATAAATTATTTATCAATAAACTTCAAGTTTACTCAATATTGCATCTCAATTTTATAATTTTATGCAATATAAAGAAGGAGAGATGAATAGTAGTATATATAATTGACATATATTTTATGTCATAATTGTTATGCATATGCCTCAAAAGTTCATTCATCCAATGTCTCGATATACTGATAATATAATCAATGTTCAAAAGTTTTATGAGGCTATATGGAGAATGATGCATTACAACAATTGACCATTAGGTGAAGATCATGTAGCTTTTCTAGAGCTTTTAATCAATTAACTCTTCTAGAGTTATTAATCAACTAGTTCTTCTGGAACTTTGTATTACCATTTATACTTCGGATATATATTTTAAATTTTGTCCAAATAAATAACAAATATTGTTTAGACAAATTTGTATCTTCACCATTCTTGATCCAAAACAAACTAAAATAATATATAAATACTAAAATATAAGTCTATAGTATGAACACTTTTCAATAATAATCACAAGATGATAAAATAGAAAAGTAGCAATTTGATAATTCAAAATTTTAATTGATATTCAAAATGCTAAAAAACTATTTTTAGATATTCAAAATAATTGGCAACATTCACATGTGTCATATCAATATTATCGACACAAGCATCATTACTATCAGTAGCATAATTTAGGGAAGTAAAGTAATATCAATAATTAATAAATATTTATAACATGTTTGACGTACTACAGGTACGTGACAAATTTTCATCTTACATCAATAACATGTTAGAATTCTTACTTTTCCTTTTTCCTTCTCGTTATTTTCTCACTTCTGGTGAGTATCTATTCACTGAAAATTTAATGAGTCATTCTTATAGTATAAGAACAAAGTGTATTTCTACTAGTTGCGACCAAAATCTCATACATAAATATATTATAATTTCTAATGTCATTCGCTTCAGGGAATGTCATAAAAATATTTGGTCGAGCATCAAGATGTTTTATTAATGACTCATTCAGTCTCAGAAAATATAAATTCAAAATATTTTTGAAAAACTTTTTCTCGATATTGCTACTTCAGGAGCATGTTAGAGATATGAGAAAAGAAATTTATTTTATATTGATAGACATAAAATATTGTAGGCATACTTATAACAAATTATAACTAGCATTTATATAACAATCATCTTCTGGTGATTGTATGCTTCATTCACAATTTGCTAGTAATCAAGTGACCTTGATGCTTTGTATTTTAAATGGTATCTTCAGGATTCATAATATCCAGATGCATATATTCTGATCGGCATAATTATATGGATTATTCTTACCATATCCGTGTCTATGTTCACGGCTTCGCGGATGATTACGACCTCTTTCAGGGCCATAACCATACGTTCTAATGCATTCACTTACATATTTAAAGTAAAGTGTGAGTGCATCTAATCATATCATTCTTTTGGTAGAATGATCATCTTCTAGTGGTCAAATATTTCTTTTAGATCCTTTCACAAAATAAATGGATCTTTCATGGTAAGATACTCCGCCTTTAGATCTTCATAGAAATTATGGCGGAGAAAAATCATGGCTTTTATACTATTTTGAGATGATAATGCATTATTTTCAACAATTGTGTCTGCTAGATCCATTACATCTCAATAAAATTTGAGTATCTAGTGTATATGACATATAATTCATTCTATAAATATCAAGAGAGAAAAACGAGTTTTAAAATATTTGTCATGAGTATTCAAAAGGTAGAAAAAATACATCTTTTTTCTCTTGATTAAGCTCTCAACTTTGGTGGTAGAGACTCGTGCTGATAACGTGTTATGAATTTGTTGGCGCGCAGTCATCATCGGCACAACGAAATCGTAATACTAATATAGAGAACTTAATAAAGAGACTATAATATAGATAATAGGAAAAACTATAGAGAGAAAATAGAGAGAAAGAACACAAGAGCTTTATTGATTCTCTGAGAGTAAATCAATCAATGAATGAGTGTATACAATACATCAGTCTAAAGCCCTATTTATAGGGTTCAGGGGTACATCTCAATAAGAAGAGGTAGAGGGTAATCAGAAGACAAATCCTATCACTATTAAAAGATATGATAGAACTCATATCTATCTTCTAGATAGTTGGAGTATCTTTATAACTCTGATATTGGATTACCTCTTTGATATCAAATAATGGACATCCACAATATTAATTTCATAACAGAAACTCTTTTTTCATATTATAATTTGTAGATTGATCATATAAGAAGGTAAAACATACTTCTGATATAGAATCTCATGTCTTTAAATTAATCATTTTTAATTTTTAAATAAAAGGTTAATTTAAATAAAAACTTTGCTCCTAACTTGTAAACTATACGAAAAGATTATAATACATATTAGGTCTTACGAAGATATCTAATATTTTTAAATAAATACTGATTAGTTTTAAAAGTAAATATTTCAATAAAGACAGATGACATGTGTATTTAAATTAGATTTATATTTTAAAAAAAGGTATTGTTTTCATCTTAGTTTTTGCGAAAAGTATTTTATTTATACGAGAAATAATCAGATTAAAATGAGATTTTTGTTTTGATTTTGAAAATAAACCTCATTTTTGTTTTGGTTTAAAAATAAACCTGAAATTTGTGGATCCATTTTAGGGAGGGGGGCATGAGCGAAAAAGTGATCTAATTTAGAGGTCAAAGTTGCCAATACCCATTGCAAAAGGAAAATATAAAAATTAAAAATTCCTTTTCATATGCTCCCAATCCCCGCCAGTCCCCTTTCTCTGCTATCTCAACTCCATCTTCTGATAGGAAAACACCGGCTCAGTCCGCCGATCGTCAGAGCGGCAGAAGTGCCTGATTGCTACGGCTATTCACTCCAACCCAAAAATTTCAGCTTTTTGTCGTATTGGCTAGACTTGGGTCACTGTCCAATTAACCTCCTGTGTCCGACCAGGCCACACGGTGCACCACCTTGCAGAATTCCAGCGCTTCTACGGCTTCTCCGACTTGTCTCGCCTGAGCACTCCCTCAGTTTCACAAACCTCTCCAGCTTTGGTACTTTTAATACTTAATTAATATTTGAATTACTTGTCTCTGTATGGCTGTTATCATATTATCCGAAGGAAAAGTTTCATCTCTTTTTATTTTATTTTATTTTATTTGGCGAGTACATTATTTATATTTTTGCATCTTTGTTGCTGAAATTGTTGTATGGAGTCACTTAGTGGAATAATTACAGAAAAGGAAAGAATACCCGTAACGAAAAAAGATGGGAAGAGAAAACTAAAATTTTCTCCTTATTCGACCCATTCCCTAGCCCTTCCCCTTTCAAAATATGCAACTATAGGCTTTTGTCAGTTCTTGGACCCGTTTCCATCAAATCCCTGGTATTCAATTTTCGCATCTGTGCACTCCCTCTGTTTCTTGAACCTCGGTAGCCATTAGTAAAGTTTTTATCAAGCATTTTCAAAACCTGTCTTCTGTCAGTTTTGGGTTATCCTATAATTAGATATGTATAAAAGTTTTAGCACTAATTTTGAGGTTTCTGGTATTTGAAGGAGTGTTTTCTTAATTGCATTATCAGTTTTCTCCAGAATTTTCTTATATCTTTATGGAGGCCTGCGGGCTTTCTTTGCAGTAGTGGCTCGTGCTCTCTCTCCCTCTCTGATATCTATAAAAACCCTAGATCAGTGTCATCTCCATCTACTTTATCCTCTTTACTTATCCATCTCCTTCTCTTTCTTCTCCTGTTCTTTCTTTACCATTCTCTCTCTCCTTCCAAATTTCTCACTATATGGTGTTTGCTGATTTTCATTGATTTTACTATTGCCTCTTTTTTCGGTCTTGCGAGTTTTACATATACTACTCCATTTTTATCTCTTCCTATCTTGGTTTAATTCATATGAATTTTGTTCCGCTAGGGCCATTCTGGGTTCTGCATTTTAAGAAAGTTTAGGTTTTGTTTAACAATCCTTGATGGTAAGTCTGCTTAACTTTGCAGGAGTAAGAAAAGTCTGTGTAACTTAGATCTCTGTCTTTTGCATTTTTCTTTTTTTGGTTTCATAATGCTTTAAGAAATTTGATTCTGAAGTGACTCAGTCATTGTTTAAACCCCCGTGCTTTTGTGTTGCTCAATGTCACTTGGGTTTGTTTGTCTACTCTACCGGCAGTTTGTGTAGGTCTGTTGGGTCTTTAATTGGTGTCTTTTTACTTCTTTGAGTCCTTAGTTCTATTTATTGCACTTGATTATTTTAGCTATAGCAGTTATTCTGCGGTTGAAGGCAGAGAGATTGATGGGGAAGAGAACTTGTGACAGATCATAGACCAAACTATTCTCGAAGTTAAAAAGAGTGCATCAGTATTGTGCAGGAAAAAGAAAAAGTAATATAGAACCCCAGGTCAGCTTTATGCTGTGATTAAACAGATTTAGAGTTGCAGATATGTAGCAGAATTTAAAGAATAGAAAATATATTGTGGGGAAATGCTTATAATTTATTATTGCAGAGAAGGGGGAAGTGACATATTCTCTCCATTTCAAATTTTGTTTACAATTTTATTAGTTTCAATAATTTTCCTCCATTTCTAAACTAAGTTATTTTCTGATTTGCAGTACAATTTAAGATGATTGGGATTTTCTAACCTTTTTGTCTTTGAGATACAATTCTATTATGTTGCTTTGACCTCTTCACGTTTGCAGCAGATACTTTTGACTTATGTATGACGTAAGTGAGTTCCTCTTTCAGAGAAATGTGTTAGTGCAGCCCGCATCATTTGATCAAAAGAATGAGGAACATGACTTCTATTAAAGAATGAATCTAGAGAGGTATTATAGGCAAACTTTCCCGAACATTAAATGGTAGGAACCTAGGGAAGTCGTAAGACTCTATTTGGAAGAGTAGTGAATTCATACCACTGAAAATGTATAAGAAAAGATCAAAATAAGCTAAAGAAATATTAAGAATGATACAGATGAAACACCAACTTGCCATTATAGCTCACACAGTTGGGACGAAAAATGTTAAAAAGCTGGGGTGAAGGAAGGGAGGAGGGATCAGAAAATGACGCATAGCACTGGGATAATAGAAGCTTGAAATTAACAACCGTAAGAAGTTTTTTCTTCTTAAACTCTAAAACTGTTTTCTATTTTGTTGGGTACTGACCCAACTAAATCTCTGCTTTTGATATCAATTATATGTATTTCTTATTTTGTTTTGTAAGCATTTGGTGGCAATAGATATTTGTTGCAAAGTTACTATAGAAATGAGCTTTGGGACTATAGTCATATGCTTGAAGAGTAACGGCATTCATAATGAGATGAAAGAGTTGCCAAATGTTGTTTGGTTCCATGTCATGCTTCAGCTTTATTCTCAGGATATTCTACAAATAACTAGGTTATATAAGTGTTAATCCCTAATTCTGCTTGATTGCTAAGGATCCGAATAATGATTGCCCTTTTGTAGTATCACCCTTGGCATTTTGGGGTCTTCTCGTTCCTATAGTCTTAGTAAGTGCACTGTGAAATAGAGCTTGAATAATGCATTGTCACTTAATGTTTCTAATGTGATTTAGGTTCATGAACAAGAAGAGCAAGTCCTTGGGCAAGTCTCTTTCTGCTTTTGTGGCAGAGAAAGCTTCGGGAGTTACAGGTGGTTGGCAACAGCAGTGCTGGTCCTGAGGGGAAAGAGCTGATATTTATTAATTGTATGAGGTGACAACCCTACATATGTACTCTTTCTGTGGTGAACTATTAAAATATGTAGGCCCCTAGAATCCAACTTTTATGTATGCTTTCTTATCTATAAGGAAATCTATATGTAGATACAGTGTAGCTATAACTAATGGAAAATGAAATAGATAGTTTTAACAAATTTTTGCTTTAGAAAAATGTGCCATGCCTTTGCTGCTACTTGTTATCAAGCTAAGTAGTTTCGTTCATTTTGTTATTTTTCACTGCTCTGTTGTTCAATTTCCAGGACTTCGGTTATTTGATTTTGTATTATTGTTGCTGAATCTGGAGTGATTATGCCTATATAAGAATTTTAATTTGGTTTACATATTACACAATTTCTTGATTTTTTCTTTCAGCTGCTAATTTACTATTGATTTAGGTGATGCCGTGGGCTGCATCTGCATTGGTTCAATTAATTTTCGGCAGTCGAACATTAGGATTACTAACTGTTTGTGTTTATTCTGTTTTGAGGGGATAAGGCTGGGGCTGTTGGTTAATTGTCGCCCTTGGTGCTGCTTTTGAGATATTCTGGAATTTATGTACTTCTACTGTCTGTTTTTTCTTCAATGTCTCTGTTAACTGTAGGAATTTTATGGGCATTTCTGTTATTAATGCTTCAGGCTGTCATAAATTATAAGGAAATAAAAGTTTCACAAATTAGTATGAGCAGAGTCAACGTGAATGGAATAATTACTAATGAGAAAAGAAGATAGAGTAGATCTACTTGCATTTCATTTACTGAGGAAGAATAATTGTCCAAGAAACTCCCTTTTTGTTTCCACCTGTGGTTGGCGTCAATAAAGTAAATGAGGTAATATATTCTGCAATTAGAGCAGATAAGTTCTAGAAAGATCAATTATAGCTGTTTTACTTCAGGGACATTAGAGTGTGATTATAAAAGCAAAGAGGTAAATTTCAACTCTGTTGGGTTCCCCCAGTTTTTTCCCTTTTTTCCTCCTTTATGGGTGCAGGTTATATATAATTGGCATAGTAAATTAACCAGCTTCCAATTGTTGTTAATACCGTGTCATTATTTACAGTCTCAAAAAAGTCCTAGAGATTGTGGCATATACAACCTATTTCATTTGGTGATACTTTGATATGGGTGTGCCGAGTTGTAAGTTTATGATTATGGGTATCATACACAGTAGAGCAAATTTGGCACTATTTGTCCTGCATGGTTATATTTTATTGGAGATGAAGGTTTACAGAAATGAAATCTTAGTTTTATTTTGTCTTTGCATTCTTGTTATTTGTTTTAGCTATATTAATGGATGAAATGATTGTTTTTAGGGTACTGGCCAATGGATTCTGATCTTTTTGATGATATTTTCAGCGATAATGCCGTGAAGAATGGTAAATTTTCTTTCAAAATCAAGTTGGTTTTGCTGTTTTGCTATATTTGTGGATCAGATTAAGTAGTTTGAATATTTTACAGCTAGGGCCGGGTCCAAGTTTCAACCTAAGGCCAAACCTCGGCCGCTGAAAAGAAACTCTACTTCACCTTTGGCTCCTGCCTCTCAGCAAATTCAGACAACTGATTTGTCTGCAAATAGATTTGCTGAATCTTGTGAGGCAAAAGGTCCATCTGAACCTGGTAAGGTTCTTTTATGGGAGGAGTTTCTCACATGACATTTTCTTTTCCCCCATAGCTCATTAATCAGAAGCTTTGGTCATTGGCATGAGAGAAACAATTTGTAGGGTTGAAATATTTGTGGGATTGGGAGTTAATTAGTAGTCAGTTACTCGCTTCATCAATTGGTAGTGCGAATAAAAATTTTCTTTGGCGCCCTTGTCCTTGTTGGTTTTTACTGAGACATCTTTCTAAAGCATGCACAACCGTGCATTTGTTATGGTAACTCTTAATAGCATCTATTTCTTTGTTTTCTCTGCAAAGCTTAATGTCCTATTTCATTATCCAATAGCAATTTCTTAGACAACTCAGGTCCTTGCAGATGGCCATATAAGCTCTGGAATAGTAAACGCCTCATCAGATCATGCTGATACAACTGAAAATGTGAATTCCACGGTCGATGTGGGGCCTGGTGTAAGTATTTTTGTTCCTGACAGCAATGAAGATTGGCGTTCTTGCTTTGAGAAATCTGTCGGAGAGGTAACCTCTGCATTTTTCTTAATGTTACCAGTTGTTGTTGTTTGCCTGACGTGCAAGATTTTTGAATTTTAGAGTGCAGACATATTTATTGGGCTGGAGTCACTTGGTGATTTTCTGCCTGATTCATCAGGCGTGTTAGGTAAGCAATGCCCATACTCTGTTGAAAGATGTTTTTAAGTTTCTGTGCATTAGTACTTTTATTACTGATATTCGCAGGAATCCTTCTATATAGTTTTTCCGTTACTTTTGCAGGACAACTTTTAACATGATATCCTACAAATATGTGATGCAGATAATACTGTTCCTTCTTCTGAAGCGCCAGCTGTTCATGTTCCTGGAAGTAGCAATACAGAAGGACCTACTAATCCGCTTATTCCAGCTGTTGATGGTTCTACCTGCATCTTGAATGTTTCTAGTATTTCCTCGCAGCCAGAAATTTCAGCAGCCCACGTTCCTTTAGCTGGATGTGAAGCTATTGTTTCTACAAGTCATGGGGGTTGTCCTACAGATAATAGAGACTTGGAAACAGAGGTGAGTGCATATAGTTTTGCAGCTTCATTCCCTACTCTCCCTATTCCTTTTGGTTGATTACTTAGTAATGCATTAAGTTGCACTGTGCAAATGGTTTGATTACAGGAATTGGAGCCTTATCCACGCTGGGAAACTCTAGATATGTCCGAGTTGACAAATAAACCTGGTATCTGCATACTGTTGGTGTCTGTGTAAACTGTTCATTTTGAGTTTCATATTTTAATTTCTCTTTAAAAAATTTTACTTTCCAGGCCGGAGGATAGGGAAATTCCAACCCAAGCCTAAGTTGCAGTCAGAGAGAAGTCAAACCAATATTTCTGATTTGGATCTCATCCACCCTGTCCCAACTGTTCCAAGTCAGCAGGATTCACAGTCGGTTCCACCTGAAGTTAATTTTGTGGATGAGGGCTCAGTTCCTGCACTAATACATGATGGTATTCTTGATTTCGCGTCTATTGGACATAGTGGCCCATCAGCAGAATCGGCATCCAAAGTTGTAGTTGATGCAGAAGGGACTTCTCCGAATGAACCTTCACATCCTGGTGCTGAAATCGCTGGCGAAAACTTGGAATCTGTCTCTGAATTGCCTGGGAAACTTGTAATTAACTAACTTATGTAGTCTTCTCTGTTATCATTGTTTTATTTTTTTTAGTTTTTACTTTTGGTTTTGTTGCTGCTTCCTCATTCTAATACCTTTTTGGTTATTTATACCTAGGCTTCTCGTAGGGCAAAAACTGGAAAAAGTGCAACTACTGCATCTGATCTTTCTCCAAAGCAGCCGACTTCCAATCAGACAGAAATAGCTGGTAGGTCACTTAGGAAACGACAAAATAAAAATTTGTATCAGCACAGAGATGAATCTGGAGATGAGTCTGTTGCCGATGGGGATCTACCTTCTAAGTCTCCTAGTATTTCTACTGCAAATGGGAATGATAGTGATGATCAGGAAATTCAACAAGGAAATCGGTCCCAAACAAAGAGGGTGCAGAAGTCCAAGAAAATCCCAGGTGACAAAGAAAAACCAGTTAGAAAGCGAAAAAAGGATAATGAGACATCAGATCAAGCAGCTAAAGCAGCACCAAAGAAGTTTTCGCACTCTACTAGGAGAAGGAGAGGTAGTTGCAGCCTCTGGATTTTAAGACTTGAAGAATGTTCTATATACCCGAATACTGTTATTGATAGGAAATCTTTGTTTCTCAGTTAACAAGACTTTACTGGAAACTCCGGAGGATGAGATTGATTTTCAAAAGGTCCCTCTTCGGGATTTAATTCTGCTTGCGGAATACAAGGAACGGGTGGCGGTAAATGTTTCTTATTGGATCTGTTTCCTTTTAGTACACAGGCCAGTAATTACAGCAACATATTTCCTCACTATGCTGGATATCATTGGCTAAATTTGTTTTCCATTATAAAGCAGTATTTATTCTTTGACCTTGATTATTTCTTGGTTTTGGGAAACTGTATGTTAATTTTGTTTGGTATGCAAAGTGCTCTGTTTCTAAATGCCAATTTTGACACTTATTTTCTTTCTGGTTAACACTTTAAAATCTTTATGCAGAAAAAAGAGGCAGCAGCTTCACAAGCACCCCCTCCAAATCAGAGGTATTGGGCATGTTTCTTTTCTTCTCTTTAAGATTTGATCCATTGCATTGTTTGGATATTCTTTCGGTTTAATGTCTTATCACTTGCGGGGTCTTATAGATACCCACGATTTTCTTTTTCGTTTTTCAACATCTCTTACTTCATAAATATTGGACAGATACAAATCTTTGCATGTCACTTTCTTATGAATTCTCTAGTTTCCATTTATTAAGTAGAACGTGCTAATTTTTAGGCTTTTCTCAGGATAGTTAGCCTGTCATGGGCAAGGAATGGGAATTAGAAGAATTATATCAACTTAGACTTTGCTTACTCTCGAACAAGGATATGATGATTCCTTTTAACTAACTGGCCAGATTTTTCTTGATGCTTTTTTATCATGCATATACCTCTTGCCCTTATATTGTTGCGGATTGTGAATGCATGAGACAAAAAAGATTAAAATCTGCGAAAGCTGTTCGGGTTCTTTCATCCAAGGTTTTCCCCTGCAATTAAATCCTTGCCATTTTTCTTAGCGAAAGTAATTGCACTTGCAAGTGAATCAGTTTCATGATAGCTGCAGACTTCAAATCTGTACAATAACTTGTGTGCCTGGTGATGGTTTCTGTTATGCAGTGCTGGTAATTTTGTTGAACCTCACAATGAAGATGGGGGTCGTGATGCTTTTCAAGGGTATTATGATGAAGAACCGTTTGCTTCAGAGCAAGGTGGAGAAGCTAATGATGAGGAGTCAAGTCCTAGGGTTCAAGAAAATTCTGAATACTTCAATTATCAGACCTATATGGACAAAACTCCCATTGCGAGATGGTCAAAACAGGATACAGAATTGTTCTATGAGGTATTCTTGCATTTCCTCAGATAGAGAGTCTGCTTAGGATTTTGAATTTAATAGGTCATATAGATGAAGGTAATTGATTAGTACTCCTGTCTTTATGTTGCATATTTGATTTGGCAAAAATGTAGGAGAATATTTGAACCTCAAAATATTACCACCTTTCCTTTAATGATTATAATGGGACCAATGTAGTATTGCCATCATATGCATCATTTTGTTTCAGCTGAGGATTACAGGTAGAAGTTTATACTCAAAATATGCTTGTTTTAATAGAATAGACATTCTGGAATAATTGCAAGAAACCATGATATAAAAAAAAAAATTAGATGGAGGTAGAAATGGTTTTAAAGATGTTGTGGGGTGCTTTTGTGTCTTACGTACTTTGGGGGGTTGTCTGAAGAATGCGTTTTTACCTGTGCGTGATTGTCAAAGTGTGGGCAAAACCAGTGACCTTGTTTATCTGATAATTGTGTATTATACTGTGTGAGATTAACATTTATCCATCTCAACAAAAATAGCTTGCTTGAAATTCTGGTCTTCAGGCAGTATTTGCTGGATAAATAATCATGGCAGGGAAGAATAGTAGTGTGCTAAATTTTCAGGTTGAAGTATAATTTCAGTTGGTAAACCTTTTTCTGCTAACAAATTGTTCTCACGAGGCTATGGTAATTTGCCACTTCTGTGACCCATTTAGATAAGGCTTGGTATAGGGTGTATTAAGCAAAGCAAATTAGAAATTGAGATCAGCCTGTAACTGCTTTCAGACAACTAGGTGGTTTAGAGTATTTTTTGGATTAAAAATAGCCTTTATGCCCAATGAGTAAGTTACTTTCTTTTACACAAATTTTTCCTTCTTGGATATGAATAGATTCATCTGCATTGCTACATAGATTCTTTAACATAAGTTCACTGAGCATTTGGTGGGAGCTTTAGTTAGATGAATGGTAGATGACAAAGTTGGTCAAAGTGTTGTTCTAGTCATACTTTGCTACCTGACTGTTGACAACTTGTTTATTTCTTCCTGTTAAATCTTCAATGTTGTCAAATGTAAAATGTCTTATAAGTTGTGAATGAGAGGAATGATTAAGATCTCTCCGTGTTCCTTGCATCGGGGTTTCATTTCTCTGGCCTATATCTCATGAAATTTCTGGCAAGTTTGTCCAGAAATTCCATATCAAGTGCTAAAGTCCTGTTTTATCTATTTAATTATTTTATGCTGTGTCTTCCCTTCCTTTGATCATATGATGTTTAGATTATGTTGACCAAATTTACTCTAGGCTGTACGGCAATTTGGAACGGACCTCTCAATGATCCAACAACTCTTTCCTGGTCGGACACGTAGACAAATAAAGTTGAAATACAAGAAAGAAGAACGGCAACATCCTTTGAGGCTTCGTGATGCTCTAACTAACCGTTCCAAAGGTAAGTTCTGTTTACTAGTCGTCTCTGTGTATGACTTTGTATATTTGTGTATGTATTTCTTTAATGGAAGATCAGAAATGATGTAACCAGTCATGGGCGAGTAAGCTAAGGTTTTGTTAAGTTTAAGCCGAGTTATGTTGAATTAAATACATGGTGAGTATTTTTAGAAAGTAGCAATTGAGAAAGAACAGCAGCCTACATTGATTCTTTGCCTATTTTGATTGTTAAAAGAAAATATATAGACTAAGAATATCACCTAAAGGGCATAGAAGGGGGAGAGGGGTCATACAATTCCCATTCTAACATTCAGACAATTTGAAGTTGGTTGGGGTAATTGGAGGAGTTGCTAAGCACCATGTGATTGGGACTACCTTTGGATAGGAACTTTATATGCATGTAGTGGATAGTAGCTAAGTGTTTGTTGAAGGTGTTCGTGTCTATTAATAATGTATTGATAAAATGATCTTCAAGACCGAATCACTAGAACAAATTTGTGGCAAAGCAAGAGGGTTAAGACTTGAAGAGTTAATTACTCCCTCCATTCCACTATAGTAGTCATATTGTGGTTTTTCACCAAAACCATGGAACAATTGAAATCCATAAAATTTGAATTATAAAGGACTGTTGTACCCTTCTTTTAAAAACCTCATTAAAGTCGACTATATTTTCAATAGAGCTACTTAATGGGTGGTTGTGTTAATCGAGAAGGGGTTGGATTGGAAGAAAGATTCAAATTTTGCTTGGGAAAGACATGTGGCTAATATTTTGGAACAAGAATAATAGCCACATTGTGGCTAATATAGTTTAATGGAGGGAGTAGTACATAAGGCATATGTTTAAGTTATGACCAGGCAAGGATTAAGAATAAACAAGCAAAGATTACTTACTGTGTTTAAAAGTTGAAGGGGCCATATTATCGAGAAATATCTTAACAGGGGATATTTTTTCCCGGTTTCATCAGCTGTTTACAAATATTTGCTACTACTTTTGGTGCTCTTGGATAGGTAACTACTGGAAATTAGCCAGCCTTCTTCTGAGATCTGTTTGGATGTTGTTTGTAACGTTGTATACCTCTTGCAGACCATTCACATTTTGAACTAGTGATAGATCGATTACGCCAACTTGCAGAAGAGGAAAAGCTGAACAGCAATAAAGCTGATTCAGTTGACTTAACAGGCGATGAAGAAGTAGAAGAGGGGACCCCTGAAACTAATGTAATCATCCTTGCCTCTTCCTTTTCCTTACTTTTACTCTGTATTTGGACAGCAACTCTATTTTAAAAAATTTCACTTTTTTCAATTTGGCCGCATTTCTCCTCTCACTAAATAATTTACTTTTATGCTTCCCAATACAACTCAATTCAACATGAGTTTCTGTCTAGATACACCTTATTGGATTATTTCATTATTTGTGGATACAAGAAGCTTCTTTGTTTGATAATTTGAGTGCACTCTGGACCTTAATCTACAATTGCTACCTCTCCCCTTCTCAAGATTATTGAAAATGTTGTGATTACTTAATTTCTCCCTGAGGTGCGTTTCCTGCAACCGAAACAACACCCCACCCCCCTGCTCCCCCCCCCACCCCCCCAAAACACAGAGAGAAAATCTTTGGTTGGAATTCCCTACAAAATTATACCTTGTGTGTTGTGGTGGTATCATTAGTCTTCAGTTAATTTTATCCTTGACTGTATGATACCTGATTTGAACTTCTTAAATTCTTGATTCACCCAGGATAATGAAGGGAAGTCTGAACAAATCGATGAGGACATGATGGAGAAAGCTGAACCAGATTATAACCAAGTTCAGAGTCCAGTTAAGGCTTATGATAGTGAAGACGATTCGTTAATTTGGAGTCAATACAAAAGTGAAGATTAATATCCAAGAATAAAATACTAGCTTTAGTAATGGTACTACATGCTTGTTTGCTATGCTTTACTTATGTTTTGCCTCTCCTCTCTTGTTCAAGTTTTTGTTCCTACGTTTTCCATGGTGGGAACCTCTTTTTGTCGCTGTATCTCCTCGGAGAGGACTCGAAAAAATCCTTGAGGAAAAAAAAAAGAACTTTTATTTAAAAGATAATTTGCAATACTATTACAAGGAGCTAAACGAGAAGAAGAGAATTAATCATGCCTAGTTGGATGGGTAAGTCTTTTGTAATTTTTTCCCGGATAGGTAAAATTTAGGTTTTTTTTAAATCCACGAGTTAAAAGTCGGTGCAGGGTTTATTTTTCTAGGTTATAATTTTGTTATTATGTATATGGGAACGATGGGCAAGTTGCATTTCTAGTACTCCGATTACAAACCTTATTTTGAGTACTATCCATGAACTTTGCGGCTGTAGTGTTTCAAGGGTAAAAGACCTTCAAGATCAATTCCCTCCACTTTACTATATTTGCCGGTTTTAGATTCTAGAGGAAATCTACCTCAATGTTGTGGCAAAAGGGGGCTTCTAGAATATATATATATATATATATATATATATATATATATATATATATATATATATATATATATATATATATATATATATATATATATATATATATATATATATATATATATGTATGTATGTATAATTCTAGAAGCCCCCTTTTGCCACAATATATATTGTGCGTGTAAAATGATTCCTGGATGTAAACAAATGAGAAAAGAAAAGTTCTAAGACAAAAATGATACTACAAAATCCTAATTATCTCCTCCTCTTAAAATGCTAATTGTCCTAATTTAATCTTGTAATTTATGTTATTTGTCGTCAGCATTTAAATGAAAAACAAGGTTACTTAAAAAGTCTTTTCTCCTTTTTTGTTTATGTAATAATGTTGAGGAAGAACTCATCCACGCTCGTATTGATTGAGAAGTATAGTTCTCTTATGGTCCTAACAAGTCATGAGCTAATTCCCAAACAAAGAAAAATAATTAAAAGAAAAAAGAGAGCCGTTTTACAAGTTTGTAGACGATTGTGTAAGCCAAAATAATACAGCTTCCAAATATTTATTCGGGTTTGAGAAAGCTTTTAATTTATTTAGCAGAGAAGATTTTTAACTTACGCATAAATTGTTTTAAAAATAAATTTATATCTAAATTAAAATTTGCTCAAATTAAAAATAGCTTTCAGATAATATTAGCTTCTACATGGTGATTATATATTCTCTATACTAATTTTTAATTAAATTTTTTACTTTTAAATTAAATTAATTATAAAAAGATATAAATTCAAAGTTTAAATTACGAAACTCAATCACTCCTTCGGCTTTAGTACTTAAGCATTTGTGCTGATCGTAGTGGGCCTCATCCTGTGGCCCATGTTGCTTTCAAGTAGGAAGATCATGGCCCCACCATTGCCCGGTAACCAAAAATTCCTCCAAACCCAGCAAAATTTCAAAAGGAGCCCATCAAAAATATCCCATCTTGAATGGCTAAACCCTCACTCGAGGGCCCCCAAAACCCCTCCAAAACCCCTCTTCTGATTTCAGCACATCAACCGAACCACAAAGTCACATTAAACGCTCTAATATATACATAAAAAGATGGATATTTCCACAAACTCAAGATTTTTCTTTGATTGTTTCTTGTGAATTTGTACCGTTGATGAAGTGACTTCATCCAAAATTTTGAAGAAATGAGAGTATTTAGAGCTCTGAGGATACTGAGTTCAACAATTTCGCCGAAACCTCAGAAAATCCATTTGAATTTATCCCATTTTCAACGATTCTACGCTGCCGAACCTCAACAAGACCTGCTCACTAGTACAACAGAGGAGGAAGGTGGCGACTCATCATCAGTGTTTGATAGCTCTGAATACACAGTGGGTTTGGATTTAAATTATGATTTCGAGGGGGAAAGCGTTAAAAATTCCGCTTGGGATGAGAAGTATAGGGAGAGAGTGAAAAGTAAAGTTTTTGGTGAAGAGAATAAAAGTTCAAGAATATTTAGGAAAGATGAAAAGAAGAAGAAAAATGCTGCCGTGCTTGCTATGTCTCTTCTTAATGCTGCAGTGCAGAGACCCGACTGGGAGGAGGATGAGGATGAGGAGAAGGAGGTCAACGCGGAGGGTCAAATGTCCTTGGCTGTTGGAATTATTGGAGCTCCTAATGCTGGCAAGTCTGCACTCACTAATTTCATGGTTTGTGCTCCGATATTGCTTCAAATCGTTTCCTTTTGTTAGATTAGAATATAATTCTGGATTGGAGTTTAGTTCAACGCGTTTGGAACATTTATTTGCAACCCACATGGTGAAATACTGGATTTGCCTTCCCCCCCACTCTTATGCTAGAATTAGAAGACTAAAAACATTGATAGGATTAATAGAAGATTATTAGAAATATTTCTCTTATGAGGGTGAGTGCACTTATAAACCTGGAAATAATGAATGTACTGCTTGACATTCAGAAGTTTTGTATTTTTGAGTTGAATCTCTGGCCAAGCTAATAGTTTCTTGGATTTTCAATTTAGTCCCATTTTATTTTGGTGCAGTATGAATAATGATACTGATCCTAGCAACTATGCCCAATCCTGGATATCTTTGCACATTCTTTCTCTTTGACAAATGCATTACGTTCTGCTTTGAATTGCCTTAGAGCAAGCTTCTTGGTTTAATGTTATTTTGAAATTTGTTCTTTTGCTCTTCACATCTATTCTTTGATTTACCGGATCGATCATATCAGTAATATTCCCTCTGTTTGAAACTATAGGGCCTTTTGGCCGCCCTTTGCACATGGATTAAGGTTGAAGAAAATGAGGGAATTTTTTTTAATTATAACCTTAACTAATTTAATTTATTTTCGACCAACATGAGAAAGAATGAGGGAATTATATTTATGGGTGAGAGTAACTTTAGAAAAATAATTCTTAAAATTAGCAAAAGGCCAAATATTTTGAGAAGAGAAAAAGGGCTAAAAGGCCCTATATTTTGAAACAGAGGGAGTACTATTTATTTGTTTGTTGCTAAGAAGAATATAAATAAATAAATAAGCAAACATCTCAAATAATAAAAGGTGAATTTCCATACTTTCTGATGGGCTATAAATTCTGACAAAGTTACATTGTGTGCTTTTCCTTGTATCTTTTGTGTATATTAGGTTGGGAATAAAGTTGCTGCTGTTTCAAGGAAGACAAACACAACTACCCATGAAGTGCTGGGTGTCATGACAACGGGACATACACAAATAGTATGTCTCTTTTTGCATTAGTAGATTAATGTTACTTATTTATGTTTACAATAAATGATAAATTTCATTCTGTAACAAAGTGTATCTCCTAGGATCTAGCTTTGACATAGTTGTTAAATGGTAGATTCTATGTTAGTCTTTGTGCCCCCATACTCTGTTTGAGACTTTGCTTGTCTCTGACCATCTTTTTTCTTGATGACAACCAATTCCCATCATTAATTGCTGTTTTTACATTAACATAGAGGCAACTGCCAAATTTTCAGTATTGTTAAAAATTTCCGGATTCTACTAGTTTAAGGAGTGCAGGACAACTTTAAACATCTTCTTCATCAAAATATATGATCTGATTTTCATTTCCTTTGAGGCGTTCTCGTCTATGCAAGTCACTTGTTAACATTTAAGTAAGACAGGTAGAAAGTACCACTACCTTTTACTTTTTATCTGTGGGGTTTCATTTTTGGCATATTATAGTGATTGGCATGCATATATTGACTTGATATTCTAAAAGAAAACATTCCAGTTTGTTATTTGTTAGAAAGTTATCTGACGAATTATCTTTTAGTGTTTCTTTGATACTCCAGGGCTTATGTTGAAGAAAAGTGGTTTCCCTTACAATGACATAAAAGTTCGCATGCAAAGTGCTTGGAGCTCAGTTGGTTTATTTGACGTGCTCATAGTCATATTTGATGTCCATAGACATCTTACTAGGTCAGTTTCCTTTTTCTCACTTTCTGTTAAACATGAGGAAATATCATAATACTTTAATTTCTTACTTGTTTCCCTTCTCTCTCTCTCTCTCTCTCTATATATATATATATATATATATATATATTTACTTGTTTCCCTTACAATGCCTGTCTTTTATCTGTTCTTAGATCATCAAATTTCTGCTGTATATTTTGAACATGCCGAGTTTCTTAATCTAGTGACTTTTTCCCTTTTGTAACTTTATTTTAAAAAGATTATTTATGCTAACACCTTTCTTGCAATCTGTTGATTGTCTATTTTCTTGGGCCATTTCAGTTTGTATTTTGTCAAATTCTGCAATGAAATGGGAATTGGCTGAAATTTAATTATTAAAAGGTACAGAATTAGTGATCTGTAATGAGGCTGAACCATCCACTTTAGGTTTCATTGGGAGAGGGTGAATGTGATATTGGTTCACTTGGTTAAGTAACAAAGGTGTTTCTCTATCTCTCAGCCAAGGACGGAGTTGGAGGGGGTACACCCCTGGGTCCCTCCAAAGTTGTGAAGTTCTTAAAAAATAATAAGAAATAGGCTAATAAAAATGAACAACCCAGAATATATTATTCGGAAGTTTATTTCAACTTGATGAAAACAAAAATCACATATAACAACTTGGTTGATCTCCCTTAAAGAAAAAGAAATCACAGCAGATCTAACTTTTCAACTTGTTTAAAAATGCTTTGCAATTTATTACCATTTCGTACAATGTAAACTAAACAATTAAAAACATGATAGGTAATTTATCTCCTGACTGTTAGACTGAGGAAAAAAAGAGAGATGATTTTGTTCCAAGTTCCTTACTTATATTGGCTATTTAGTATTTTTAATTGCATTTTTAAGTTTTTAACACACATAAAAGATGTATTGGTATTTTAAGATCCCCCGGTGGGCCAGTGAAGGAGATATTTTGACACATACTTGCTCTCAGCTAACTTATCATGCTTATTTAATGTTTCTTAAGCTCTCAGTTGGAATGCTTCTAAGTGGCAGGGATTGAGATTATGTACCTCTGGTGCATCTGTGCCATTTATTGTTTCCGTCATTCTACTCTCCTGTTTCATTACTTAATCAAGTTACAACCTACATCATATACAATGCTTCATAGAAACCTGTTGCTTGCTACCTGAAAAATGAAAAATAAGAGAGTATTGATAACTTGATTCCAAAACTTTGTGCATAGAGGTTAATATTTCTCGGAATTAATCACTTCTGTTGGGGGTTTCAGTTTCATAATGTATTTAGCCCATTTATTGGAAACTATAGATTGTGAATAAACTTCAAGGATTACATTGTATTTTTTTTCTCTAAAATATTTAAACATTAATATCAACTCCAGATTTTAAGTATCTTTATATCTCAATGTCAAACCTTTCAATTGCTCTCAATATTTATGTTAAACTCCAGAGTTTGAATATCTCTGAATGCAATTAGTGTATATATGATAACAGGATGGCCAATTGAAAAGAGAGATCACTAGAGACGTATAGTAAGAAATGTCAAATGGCTTAGATATCCTTACAACTAACGACTTAGACTATGGAATTGAACTAGTTTAAAATGTACATTGGGCATTGATGCTTCTTGGAAGACTAAGTGCAGATGTTTCCGGTATTAATTTGCTCTGCAACTCCTTATTTTTTTATATGTCTGGTCTCTGGATTCCAGTACTATTCTAGGATTTACTCTTACATAGTGGCCTAATAGGTATGCAGTTAATGTTGTCTTCTCATGTTTATTTTTCTCATCCTTTTTGTATGACGACTAAGACCAAATTTTGGTTTATGGTTGATCAATGTTGGTTAAATTCCATTTTCTTTGACACAAGGCAAATAATGGTGGAATTATAACATCCAGTTTAAATCCATGGTTCATGAAAAAATTATCCGAAGTAGAACAAATATTAGTTTTTTTTGGATGGATAGGAAGGCTTTGAAAGCTGTTGCTGCCATTTTGTACTTATTTTGCTTGAATAACTAATCAAATAATTTTCTTTTCCTTCATTTAAGGAAGCCTGGAACTTCTTTACACAGAAAGACACAAACATGTTTAGATAAGCTGAGGGAGAAGTCTTCTTGGTCGATCGAAGTTCCTATGTTTTGAATGCAAATTCAATTTGGGGCTTTTTACGAAGATAAGTTCAGGGATTTACCTGCCCACTAAAGCCCTCCATCACCTAACTAACAGCTAAAGGCAAATAAAAGAATCAAGTAGATTCTATGCCTGCACATGTTTTGTAATGTTTGAGTGATGAAAGAACGATAGGCTTCTAAATTTCATGTTACATCTCTGGACTTGCGTTGACGTCAAATGCTTGTTCCTTCCTTTTCCTAGGCTTTAGCAGTGGTGTTTTTTTCTCCCATTATGTTTACAAAATTCGGACGGGTAGGAGGTGGTTTATTGGAACTTGCAGTCTCTTTCCTTCTTGGATTCTTTAATTTTTTATATCCTCTTTACTTAGAAACAAAAGCTCGTCACCATCATCCGAATACAGTCAGTTAATGTAATCTCTCTCAATTTGCTATTTTAGCATCTAGTATGAACCAATATTAGTATCTAGCAAAATCATTGCGTTGTACTTGAGACTAGATCTGCTGTATCAGATACTTATCTGAAATATATCATTATTGATTGTAACCATGTATTTTTTTTTTTTTTTGTTTTTTCGTTTTCTTTCTTTTCCCCCCTTAAATTCTTTCCTCCTGATACATGACAGCAGAAAAGTGGAGTGAATCCAGGTCCTTTGTCTGAGAAGTGGTGCAATTTAACCAGTGAAGTTACCACCTTGTGGCAGTTATAAACATGTATTAATAGTGTGTTCAAAGCTAACAAATGTTGCCATTATTAAGCAGTCTTCCACTGGTTATACACAGGATATTGAGCTGGAAAAATTTTATGCAGCATGATGTGCTTCCCTTTGGACAAGTTCTCTTAGATGATGTGATCCACATCTTTGGCTTTTAGAGCACTCATGTTTTTCTCTAACCACTCACCTTATCTCAATTTGGACCTGATTTCTCCATGACAAACTACTAATGCCTGGAAAAGGCCCTCTAGTGCATGTTCAAACTCAGATAGCTAAATCTTTCTCATTATCAGCCTCTTATGTGCCAAGAATCAAGCTGCAGTTTCGGGCTTTTTCTTCTGGATTCCATTTTTGAAGTCTTGTCCCTGAAATTATGTAGAGAAAGTGATCAGATATGGGGAGCTCTGCATCTATTCACAAGCTTCATATGCTTAGTGTCTTCGATTGATTCAATAATCTTTCTATTTGTTGCACCCAAAATCCAGGATTGGCTTTGCCCTTCCCAAGAAAATAGATGATGTCTCTTAGCTAATGGGAATTTTATGAGTGTTCTCTCATTCTTGTTCATCTGATAGTCTGGTTGGTTTCCTATCACTTCATTATTGATCTGTTCATTCGTCTAGGCCTGATTCAAGAGTGGTGAGGTTGATCGAGCGAATGGGTTCTCAAAATAACCCAAGTCAAAAGCGTGTTTTATGCATGAATAAGATAGACTTGGTTGAGAAAAAGAAAGATCTATTGAAGGTCGCAGAGGAATTTAAAGATCTTCCTGGATTTGAGAGGTAAACCTTTCTTAATATTAATTGATGAGTAAAGGCTTCCTATGGTTTCTATAATGTTCATTTTAGAACGAAATTGGAAAAATTGGAAAAGTAAAATCTGCTTGCTGTTTAATCTGATTACTGTCTTGACTTGTACTTCTGATTAGGTACTTTATGATCTCAGGACTGAAGGGGTCAGGAGTGAAAGATCTCACTAAATATCTGATGGAACAGGCACTCTCTCTCTTCTCTTTCTCTTTCCATTTGTTAATGTCTTCCACAATTTTTAGTTTTGGACTCATAAGATATATTCTCCTCTCTGCTTCCTATTCAAATTGTGATAACTTTTTTTTTTTGGGATAGGGAAATTGTGATAATTCATTCTGCATTTACTTATTATTTTGCTCCTTAATATTCTTTCTTAGTTTCTTCTCTCTTTTCTATACTTAGGCAATTAAAAGACCATGGGATGAAGATCCATTTACTCTAACTGAAGAAGTTATGAAGAATATATCATTAGAAGTTGTCCGGGAAAAATTGTTGGATCATGTACATCAGGTATGTGCCCTGTGCTTTCTATTTGCCACCGAGAACCTTTATGCTTATCGCATGACTTATCTTCTTTAACCACTCCATATATTCAATTCAATTGACATTCTTGTTGATGATTTAGGAAATTCCATACAACATTGAGCATCGATTGATGGACTGGAAGGAGTTAAGTGATGGGTCTCTCAGGATCGAGCAACATTTCATCACTCCCAAGATGAGTCAACGCAAGATTCTTGTAGGGAAGAAAGGTTCTAAAATAGGGTAATGCTTTTTTGAATCAGAAGATGTCATGGCTGTTATCTTTTGCTTCCTCTTACCAAAAACCCTGCATTTCTCAGTCTAATGAGATCGTGACCTGCATGCCTATTATGTTTGCGCAGAAGAATAGGTCTTGACGCGAATGAGGAGTTAAGATCAATATTCAAGAGGATTGTCCATCTTATTCTAATGGTGAGAGTCAAATGATAAGATCAAAGGGTCTGCCGGTGCCTGCAGTTTTTACTAGCCTGCTTGATTCTGTACATCGAGAAGACAAATATATCGCTTGAGCTCTCCAAAGTGATACCAGACCAGAGCAAGAAATGCCTCCCAGGTTTTGCGTGTCTAATATGGTTAGCGGCCTGAACGTTTGGAGAAGCCTATACTTCAGGGGTCCATCAGAATCATTAAAGGGAAGAAAGTTTCTTGCGGCATATCTGCTGAGCATGGCACATGAGCTTTGATTGTGCAATCTTCCCCTTTTCCTTTTTTTTGTTTGGGTGAAGAGGGAGAATTTAATTTAAATGTGAATGCTTTTGTTTTTTGACTGCTATCCATCTCCCCCGGTATATGTTTTTGTGACAAGCAAAAATGATGAAGTACCGTTCTCCCTTTTAAAAATTGTGATTCTTGCAATGTATCAAGAATAAAAATTTTTATTTGAAAATGTGATATTTGCTTAAATTATATAATCATCAATAAAAATAATTCATATTGAATAAAATTAATTATTTAATTATAAAATAACTACTTATGAGTTTGTGAGTTAGTATTTTTTATTTATATAGTAATTTGTAAATATGTATTTTTTGTTTTATTTTATTTGATCTTTTTATTATATTTATAACGTTTTAAAATAATTGATGTTTTTAATATATTTTATATTATTAATTAATTATTAACTATATTATATATTATTTTTATATATTTAAATTTAATATAAAATATATATTAATTTATGTTTTTTATTTTTTATTATACTAAATTATTTTTGTAATATAATTTAATTTTTACATAGTAATGAAATACTTTCAAATGAAATGAGACAAAGAAAGTAATTTGTGTTTGATGATACAAAGTTAATCATAATAAAATTCATAATAAAATCGATGGACTTTACAATAAATATCGAAGACATCTAACCAGCCTTTTTCACTATCTTCACCTCATCCCCAAACTCTGGGGAAACCTTGTTATGGGTAGGGATCCAACTTAACTCTTGCTATTAGGACAAAATCTTGTTGGTGCTTTTCTACTTTCTACGTTCTCATGGCATCGTATCTGGTTTGAAATTCCATGACGGTCAAATTGTATTTTCGGCAACCGTCGCACAATGGCATTCCAAGATCCCTCCCACTATAACAATGGAAAGTTACAAACGTTCCCTTTCTGGAGAACAAATTGAGGATATTGGACATCCTATATCGATTTGAAAAATTACTGGACTGCTGCTTTCCATCCCCTTGTCTGTTTTACGGGATTGGACATAGCATATATACATATAGATATACAACAACATAGAAAAGGAATTTATCCTTAAGGAACGAAAGCCTTCAACTTTTGTGAGGCTTCATTGAATACTTCAAATATTTCGGCTTTGAAAATGAGGAATAAATAGGAGGAATTTTCTTGAAAATTAAGTATGAATGTCGCATCTATGAATTTGATCGCTTTTGAAAACGCAGAGTCTTACAAAACTTGTATAACAACAGGAAATCCAAATTTGAAAATAGGAATAAAACCAAACCTTCTTGAACTTCCAACCTTTTTAGGAAAACAGGACCTTAAGGAAAATTCGTTTTTAAATCGAACAACTGTTAAAAAAAATTCGAATATTACAAAAGAATTGATTCTACATGAAGTATTTTCTTTCAAAATTAAAGGATTTCTAAACTAGAAGAAATTTTTTGAAGGCTCAAATCATCATTTGGTTCTTAGTTAAGAATAAATACTATTACATTTTAAAAGGTTTTGAATAAGGAATTAAAAGAAGAAAGAATCTTTTCCTGTAGATAAAGGAGAGACAAAGGAGTTGATCGATCAAAGACAATAGTTAACGTACGGTGGATGACCTTAATTTTTAAACTAGTGTCATTTTTGCGTTAGTTTGGCACCACTAGTTGGAAGCAGAGATGGCCTTCTCGAGCCATTCTAAGCAATGTATTTAGATTGAATTATTATTTAAAAATTATTATTTTAAAAATTATAAAAGAAAATTATTTATAAAAAAATTATTTAAAATTTAGTGATGAAAATCAACCTAACTCAAAAATACCTAAGCCCAAATAGAAAGACCTAGGCACTAGCAGGCCAAATTGAAGACCTTGGCACTAATAGGCCCAAAGACAAAGACTAGGCACTAACAGGCCCAACTAAAAAATGTCTGACGGAATTAAGATTAACAATTCAAATAAATAATTGAAAAGATTTCACATGGGAAGTTGAGTAAACTAGTCGGAGGAGGATGCTCTTCATCTCAAACATAAAGATTCTATTAATTACTTACTAATTTAATTATCAGAGTATTTTTTAAAATTATTCCCCTCCCACTTTAGGTGAAGATCCAAGCTAACCATCTTAGGTTAACTCGGACTCGTTACTTGGGTTTGGTCTAGCATGTTAACATTGCAAAACAAAAATATTATCGGGCATACGAACAGCCATTTTCCAAAACATATCAAAAGACATTTCAAAAGGAAATTATTTACTATAGTACGTTAAATTACTGTATCAAATTATTTTTTATTTTAAAAAATAACAAACAATGACCCCGATAATATTATCATAGCTCATTTAAAAAAGGCTCGCCAATTGTGACAGGTTTCTTTAAAAATCATCCCTGCCACATTAGCGGGAGTGATTCTCAAAGTTGGCGTGCCTTTTTTTCAAAGTATCTTGCCTAGTTAGGTGGTACACTTAGAAATCTTTCTTTATTTCTATGAAACAAATTCTTGTGATTTTTTTTTTTAATTTTGAACTAATTATTTATAATCAAACAAGTTAGTGATATTTATTTATATTAATATTACAAGTCCTTCTCAAATTGATTTTTTTGAGGGTTAATTCCATTTTAATACAATAAAGTAGAGGGAATGTGTCAATTGAGTACCACTTCTTATAGAATTGTCAATCAATGGACCAATTTGGTCAACAGTGAAATAATTTGACTAGAAAATAATTAAATGTCTAATATACCCTTCAAAATTAAAATATAAAATCTAAAATTTCTTATCATTTATCTAATACTTAAAAGAAAAAAATTATTATTTTAACTCCTTTTCTTAATTTTCTTTAAACAAACTATTTCTAACTTTTTTTCTTAGTCCTCTTTTAGAGTCCTTCAACTTAACCAGAGAATCCAATTTCTTAGCTGTTATTTCATATGTTTTGAGTAAACTTTTCTGCTCCTGAATTCGAGCCAAAATCTGTGTGGTCTCTGAAGAAGATTCATCGAATTGTTGACAAAACAACAAGGTTAAAGGGAGAACAGGAATTAACCGTTATAAAATATAACAATTTTAAAGAAAAAGTTAGAAAGAGTTTTTTTTTAAAAAAAAGTTAGAAAGATTTTTTTTAAAGGAAATTAAGAAAAGGAGTTAAAATGATAATTTTTTTCTTTTAACTATTAGATAAATAATAAGAAATTTTAGATTTTATATTTTAATTTTGAAAGATATATTAGACATTTAATTATTTTCTGGTCAAATTATTTCACTGTAGACCAAATTGGTACTTTGATTGACAATTTTATAAGAAGTGGTACTCAATTGACACATCCCCTCTAATTTTGGTCCCTTGATTGAAAATTCTATAAGAAGTGGTACTCAATTTACACATCCCATCTACTTTGAGGTATTAAAATAGAATTAACTCTTTTTTTTAACAAAAAGCTGGTTTTTAAGATTTTATATAAATATGTATAAAATAAATAAAGAGAATTAAGAAATTAAATTTATTTTATTCAAACTTAATACTAAACGATGAATATGTATGAAATAGACAAGGAAAATTAAGAAGTTAAATTTATTTCGCTGAAACCTAATATGAAGATCTGAAAATTTTAATTTATAAGTGTACAAATAATTGAAATTAAAGAGAGAAAAAGAAAGTAAAAAATAAAAAGATAACACGCTACAGCCAGTATTTTATCGTGCTATATCAAAAGATATGTTTAAAAAACTTTGCCAAAAGCACTTCCGACACAATATAAAAGGAATTTTCAGACCATTACAAAGTCAAATACAAACGTACTGGTTAGAATACTACTTTGTGGTGTATACAACCACTACGTTGCCCAAACAAATTTATAGGGTCTTACTTTTTATCCATTTTAAGTGTCAAATAAACAAATAGTAGAACATGTTCTTCCCTTAACATATACACCAAGTTGCACATCTATACATAATCTTTAACCTACGAAAAATCATCATATCTAACCCACTTATAGCAGAAAAACTATGAATTTTATAGAAAGGAGGGGTTTTCACTAATGGTTTTAGCATTTTGTATTACCTCTATATATTCCTCCATAACTAGTTTTTCACTTTTTCTGAACAAGTTTTGAGTTGAAATTTTGAAACTTTTTAAGTATTAAGGTCATTTTAATTATTAAAAAAATAAAAAAAAAAGAGTGAAAAAAGTTAAAAGAGACGTGACAATATCGGTCTCTTTTCTTTACATTTCTCATGTTTTATTCTTTCTTCTAAGTCTCTTTGCGTCCCATTTAGTTTAGTGTCCAATATTTATTTCTTTTTTTTACCTGGTCTTCTTTATTTATTTTTCTTAGTTCTTAAAAATTTATATTTGGTAATAGCACAGGTCTTTTACGATAAAGTGATAATATTGCATAATTTTTTTTATTCATCCAAAATTATTTATTGTTTCAAGAAAATTTTCCAATATTATTTTAGAAAACACCATTTATTTTTTAAAAACTTTACATTTAATATGAAAAATATTGAATATGATTTTAGTGGACAATTTCTTTTCCATCTTCCTTCTTTATCCCATGTGTGAAGGCATGTTTAGCCAATTCATGTAACTCACATCATGCCTTCATGGAACTAGAAGTCCAAGTGAACAACTTCATTATATATCCTCGAGATAATTGATGAAACATGAACAATTCAACATACCTAATTTCAGAAACCTGTCCATGGATGGCTTGCTTCTACATAGAGAAGTCAACCCTTGAAATGACACCCTACCTAGTGTGCACTAGGATAGTAATAACTATATATAATGCAAATGATATCCTACATCTCTTACCTTAAGTCTAAGAATAGTGTTAGGTGAATCAAATTGACGTAGAAAATATAAATCAAGAGGGGTAAGAGTGTCTTTTAGCGTGAAAAAATAAGTATAAATAAAAGAAGCAAAGCCAGAGTTTTTACTTTTGTAATCTAATGACATAACCATCCTTATTGATCCAACAAGAATTTCCGTAAATCTATTCAGTGTTAGTGAAATTCCTGGTACCTATGTACTCCCTTCAGTCATTAGTAAACCTATTTTACAGTGGCAGAAAAAATCCTCATTATCTAGGAATAGTTACTCTACAGGGGAAAAAGGTGTGCTTGCGAAGGGGGCTGGGGAAAAAGTGACTATAGGGTGCTAGTTGGTGGGCAGATTTAGAAAACAAGAAAAAGAGAAAGCCAGCCATGAATGTGATGAGTACTAATATGACCACATGGAGAGAGTTTTCTTGCGGGAATGCATAATTTCCAAATCTGACCACAAAACCTTTTACTTTAAAAGGAGGTTTCTTGAAGGAAAACACAATTTCCAAATCTGATCGTCAAACTTTGGCCATTTTTGAGTGTTGAAACTCAAAGGCAATCATATTAAAGAGATTGACAGAAACAAGACAATGGTGACTGGTGGACTGAAGTCTGACTTAGATTTGCTTCCCTTAACAAAACCAAACAAAAGCCAAGGGAGTTGCAGAAAGAGAATATTATTACTCATAGAAAAGAGAAAGTAGAGAGAGAGATAGTGAAACTGTAAAAGTGCATCTAATAGCTACTGCAGACTATTAATCAATACTACTTACTTTCTTCTCAGTTTTCTAAGTCCAACAAAGCTCTCTCTCAGCACCTCTCATGCCATGGGATTCATTGCTTTTTGTAGTTCACGCCAAACTGCGCAAAAACCCATTCATTCACTGAGATTGGATTGGACAAATGATCTGAAACTCTCATGTTTGTCATCCCCACCCTGCACAGGGATAAGGGTTCGTTCACAAAGTTCTCTTTTCATTTTAAAAGAAAAGGGTTGAATCCCAACCAAGGTCCCTGGTTGTCTAGCCTGAGTCTTGTGGGAGATGTAAATGGTAGGATGTGTTTCAACTGTCTAGGTTTAAAGGTTGCTATTTATCTCTATTTACAAGGAGTTGAATATTATATATTTAGCAGTATTCGAACCCCATCTTGAGTTGAGAGTTAGGTTCTCACCACACCACCCTTGACCTTTAACCAGCTGAGCTATGTATGGATGCCTCTTTTCATTTTAAATATGATGAGAGTTTGAGTAAAAGGGGTTTAAAAAAGATTGTTTTGCAACCTTCTCAGTCCTCTTGCTGGCTAGGAGCAGGCTGTCGCAAAGAGTAAAGTATAAAAAATCACTATCCAAGCCAGGTGACAATTGAAAATTTAGACAAATCAGGTAAATGTCTAAAGTTCAAAAACCTCAGCTGCCCTGACCCCCTCCCCATCCCCCCACCCCTAACCCAGAGAACAACAACAAACAACATAATCCTCCACCCAAGAGTTGACCAGTCGAGAAAGAAAACATCCTCTGGTCCATCTTTATGGGATTTTGTAATACTTCTTGCTTTCTTGCAATGGCGGTTTAAAGACAACAAAAGTAGCATACTTACTCTTACAGAGAAAAGAGATTTTGTCATTTCTTTATCCCACAGTACAAAAAAGAAACCTTGTATGCTTTATTGCCTTAACTACAAAGATTTCTTTCTTTTAACATAAATCATGCATTTCTCCTATATATCTCAGAGTTCAAACACTAGTAGGAGTGCAAGAGTTTTTTTTACTTCGTTTCATCTTTTGCAGTTTTGACCTGGATTTTTCAAAATTTTGATGGCATTTTCATGCTATAAATGAAGATCAGCAACTCCAGAAAAACAATATAGAACTGCTGCTAATATGTTCTGGTCCTTCTCAAAGAGAGATGTTTCTGGGAACCTGGTTTGGATTCCGCTTAAGCATTTCCAATAACATGCGAACTAACACTTGGTGTTGTTTCATTTAATGCTATGGGACCAGAACTTACTGGATAAAGGGTTTAGCTTCACTATTTTTACTTCTAGTCGTTCGCTTGTAAAGCAAAGGAAGAATGAATTAAACTGCACTGGATCGAAATCGAGAAAGATCATCAAAACAAAGTAATACGCCCAGGGACTCCATGATGATGATTATTTTGAGGATTTTTGTTTCTCTGATCATTGCATGTGTATCTGTCTTTTGAGCTTCCTTTCAGTCTTCTCTGCAACCTGTCCTTCCTTCCTCGGCGTTGACAAGAAAGTACTGAAATGATAGATGGATCCATCAATGCTACTTTCCCAGCAGACCCTTTTCTCAGCACAAAAGAAGACAAAAAAGAAAGCATAGGCGAAACTAGAAAACCAGATTGCTCGATCCTATATAAACGCCTATCCCCCCGACCTAAAGAAACTATCCAAGAAAGCAAATCCAAACTAAGAAAAAACCCTCCAAACAGATCTTTTTCCTAGAAATAATGTCACCCCTTTAAATTTTTTAGCCATATATCCACTTCAACTTGTCTCCTCATTTCCACTGAAACTGAGAAACCAATAGGTTCTCTGCCTTGCTTTTCCCAACCTTAACTTTCCCAATAGATTGGCTTTCAAAGCGAAAACATTCGTTCCACTTGAAAAGAGGAAGCTAGAGTGACTACTCATTAGCTGTGCTTTGCAAACTTTTGCATCTTCATCACCAACAGTAACCAACTGTTCAACTAAAACTTTTTTAGTATCATGAACATGGAAAATTTTCATCCCCGAATTAGTATACCTATTCCATACAACTTTGCCCTTACTGGCACCACTGTTAATGGTTTTAACGGCGTTGCAGACTCTGCATCCAACCCTTGGATGGACAGTAGGATATGGAGCAGACTCCCTCAAAGGTTGATCGATAGAGTGATTGCATTTCTTCCAGCTCCAGCTTTCTTTCGAGCCCGAGCAGTCTGTAAGAGATGGTATAGCCTCTTATTCTCCAACACCTTCTTGGAACTCTACTTGCAAGTTTCTCTACGCCGCCATTACTTCATATTCTTCAGGCAGAAAAGCCTAAAGAACTATATCTACAAAACAAACTGCGGCAGCAATGGCGCGAGTAGAGCCAACTACGAAGGCTACCTCTTCGACCCTTATGAAATTACATGGTACAGAGTTTCATTCCCGCTGATCCCACCAGGATTTTCACCAACATCAGCCTCCGGTGGATTAGTCGCTTGGGTTTCTGAAGAAGCTGGTTCAAAGAATATTCTTCTGTGCAATCCTCTTGTAGGGTCTTTAACTCCATTGCCTTCAACAATAAGGCCAAGGCTTTTCCCTTCTATCGGCTTAACTGTTACTAACTCATCCATTGATGTAGCAGTTGCTGGGGATGATTTGATATCTCCTTATGCAGTCAAGAATTTGAGTACCGAAAGCTTTCATATTGATGGAAGCGGATTCTATTCCATATGGGGCACAACTTCCATACTTCCAAGGCTCTGTAGTCTTGAATCAGGACGAATGGTTTTCGTTGAAGGCCGATTCTACTGTATGAACTACAGCCCTTTCAGTGTTTTATGCTACGACGTTCTTTCAAACACCTGGTGCAAAATCCAAGCTCCCATGCGAAGGTTTCTGCGTTCCCCAAGTTTGGTTGAGAGCAAAGGGAAACTCATCTTGGTTGCAGCAGTGGAGAAAAGCAAACTCAATGTGCCAAAAAGCTTGAGACTTTGGTCGCTGCAAGATTGCGGGACAATGTGGGTGGAGACTGAAAGGATGCCACAGCAACTTTACCTCCAATTTGCAGAACTTGAAAATGGCCACGGATTTCACTGTGTTGGACACGGAGGATTCATTGTTATATTGATCCGAGGATCTGACAAGGCACTGATGTTTGATTTTTCAAGAAAAAGATGGCTGTGGATTCCTCCTTGTCCATACAATATTCATGGCTGTGGAAGTTATGGAGAAGGTGGTGCTGAGTTGCTTGGTTTTGCCTATGAGCCTAGGCTTGCTACACCAGTTACTGCTCTTCTTGACCACTTGACACTTCCCTTTCAGTCTTTTAATGGGTAATACTAGCCAGTTAGTCACCTTTAGAATGGCTTCTATTGATCTAATATCAGTTGCAGAAATGGAGATGATGCAAGTACTAGCAGTGGTTGAATGTTCATCACCTAAATGCTGCAGAAGAATTTCTAGCTAATTTCTTAGAGTAGTCTAATGTAATTACTCTTTATCTAAAATGTTTAAATTTTTTGTTTCTAGTAATGTTATTAATCCAGTTATATGAAAATTAAATCTTCTTTTTTTTTTGGTTTTTTTGGCCGCGGTGGGGTGATTGTTTCTGCTTTAAAATGCTAAAAACCTACAGAAGGAGAACCATCATGCTAGGGAATTCAAAATTTTAGGTCAGCCTGAAAATGTTTGTAGAGCTTGAAGTTTAAACCTTGCATTTTTCAGTTTCTAAACTCCGCTTTCCATGCAAAAGATTTGGATACATGGACCGGCATTAACTTCTAGTACCTAAATATAAATAAGAAAGAGTAATTGACATACAATTAAAGGCTCATTGTGGAAGGCGATTTTTCAATTTTTCTTTAAGATACTTTTTCACTGGTTAAGTATCTGAATAGTTGAAAAGATGATAGTGTTTGAAGTTAAGATTTTCTATCTTAAATTTTATAAAAATAAATTATTTATGAGAGAAAGAGTGAGTCAAAAGTGAAAAATTTATATTAGGTTCCACAATATAACCCAATTCAAATATACTCTTGTACCTAATTCCCAACACTACAAGAAACACGAGATTAGCGACGAACATATCCTTCGCTAATCACAATTTACGATGAATTTGCGACGAAAAATTCTCTCGCTAAATAAAGCGTCGCTAATTGAGACGGCAGTATTATTTAGCGACAGATTTGTGACGGACACTAATATATTTAAATTTTAAAAATAAAAAATTAATGTTAATTCTATTAAATTTAATTTTAAAAATTATTTTTAAAAAAACCGTAGCATATTCGTCGCTAAATTATTATTTAAAAATAAATAATAAAAAATATAAATTATTATTTAAAATTTTTAAAAATAATATGGATCGGGCTAACCCTATCCGATTTCGTCCAAAAGTAAAATTTTAATTTAAAAATTAATAATAAAAAATATAAATTTTTTATTTAAAAATTTTAAAATTAAATTAAAAAAAAATGAATGGGGCTAACCCAACCCGATTCGGCACAAGTGGATCGGTTTAGCCCAAACCGAATTTATAATTCCCTTGCTTTGTTTTGCTTGAAGAGATATTCGAACCCTTGTTCTCTCAAAGGTTGATGATAACTTCTTCCACTAAGCCAATTAACTTTTTGTGTTTTATTTCATCATATAGTATTTTTATATTATAAATTTTTGTTATCATATAGTATAATAATAATAATAATATATTATATATTATTATATAATATATTATAATATAAATATATTTATTATTACATCTAATTTATAAATTAATATAGATTTTTTATTTTTTGTTCCTATACGTCGCAAATCCTTCGCTAAGTAGCGACGAAAAAAATTTAAATATTTAAAACAATTTTTTTAAAAATTCTTAATTTTTTCCGTTGCAACTTAGAGACGGATTTGCTACGGAATAGTATTTTTAAATATTTAAAATAAAATTTTTAATTCATAATTTTTTCCGTCGCAAATCCATCGCAACTTAGCGACTGATTTGTGACGGAATAGTATTTTTAAATATTTAAAATAAATTTTTTAATTCATAATTTTTTCCGTGGCAAATCCGTCGCTAATCAGCGATGGATTAGCGACGGAATAGTATTTTTAAATATTTAAAATACAAATTTTAATCTCTCGCTAAAATAAAAATAAAAAATAGCAACTACTTTCTTAGTAAAAATAGAAAAAGTCTTCCTAAATACTAATTTAATCTGACTTCATTTATTTTAAATCTTAATTTATTAAACACTATTTTTTAAAATTGATATTTACTTATAGTCTAAAGTATCTAAATATATATTAATTATCATTTCTTCTATTGATGATTATCTGTGTCTATTTCTGCGTATATATGCTACACATGTATGTTATATTGTATTTATGTTATATTTATAAATATTATCTTATATGTATGTGTTATTAATATACTATATATACTACTAAAAATGCATGGTTTATTACATGTGTATTATATAGGAATAATACTACTTAGTTATTGATATATATTATTCAATATAATTTATTTTACTTCTATTCATATTTTTCATGCTAAGCAGAAAGTTAATATTACTTAAATAAATAAAAATAAATATATCTTAATTTAGAAAAAACTATTCTGTAGCAAATCCGTTGCTAATTAGCGACAGAAATAATTGAGAATTAAAAAATTATTATTAATATTTAAATTATTTTTCCGTCGCTAATTAATAAGGGATTAGCTACGAAAAATTTTTAAGTTATTCTTAATATTTAAATAATTTTTCCGTCGCTAATTGATATTGAAATCCACTATTAAAAAAGTGAAAGGAAGTCAATAATTTACTGAAATCTATTATGAAGTTCCTAAAATTCAATCATTTTTGGTTAATTCTAGATTATGAGCAATGTAGATGAACTGTGCATTTTCAGGTTAATTTATCATGCGTTTTGTAAAAAAGTTTAGAACTTTAAAATAATTTCCAATAGAATGTATGTTAAAATATTAATTATAAAACTACAAAAAATTATGCATTACTAAGAAAAATGCAAACAATAAAAATTCATTCATAAATTTATAGTAAAGTAAGTTTTCTATAGTAAATAAAAGAGTTTAGTAAAATTTATATAAAAATAATAAAGGTGTTATCCTGTTAAGAGAATAGCAGTAATTAAAGTTTAATCTAAAAAGGAAATATGTGGCTTAGAAATTAAAATAAAGTTAGAAATTCTTCAAAACAAAATTTAATTTTGTCACTATATGGAAAGATAATTGGAAATGTAAAAGGGAAGAAAAAATAAGAGTATTACTCACTAATAATAGATTTTAAAAATTAAAAAATAAACTTTAATTCAATGAAGAAAAAATAGGTATATGATATTAAAGTAAAGTTAAAAATCATTCACTAATAAAGTTTAAATCTATATTAAGTTGTTAATTCCTTTTTAACAAAAAATTATCCATTATTTAATACGAGGGCTATGTTAGGATATCGGCAACGGCGTGCGCTGTACGTTTTTCCACAGGTTGACCGGAGGCTCGTGGCCAAAAGACCAACTTGGTAAGAATAGGCAAAATAAGGTAAAATTCGGCACAATAAAATAGAGATACAGTTTTGGTGTGAAAAGTTTCACATTTTCTATTTATATTGAGCAAAAGTAAATGTAACGAAGTATAAAAATAGTTGGTCGGCTAGCACTAAACCAACGCTCTTAACAACCCAGCACGACACTAGAGTTGATAAACCTACAAATCCAAACAACTTGGCATTACACCAGCATTGCTAAACCCAAGCGTTCCAAATACTACGCAAAGGAAGCTGAAAGTAAGACAATAACTTATGCTATTACAAGTATGAACAATGATCAATGAATCAATTCTACAATGGGCTTAAGAACCATTATTTATAGAAGCTAACTATGACCATGGTGTCTCCGTGATTTCTGTTGTAATATCCTCTCCTTAATTATTACAACCGTTAGTAATGATCCCCTTAGTTATGACAGACATTAAGAACCGTTTCCCATAAATTACTCAAGATCAATATCATGCTCTTATGCAAAGGTTAAAGACTGTGCAACTTCAATGTTCTAGCATAATGGCTAAAATTTCTCCTGGAGCAGGTCAAGCCACAGTGCTTGCTGCAAATTTTGACAAATCATCAGCATACACAGGTAAGTGTTTTTCTAAAAACTCAAGGCATTGGATTTTGGATTCAGGTGCTACAGATCATATCATTTGTTCCTTAAATTTCTTTACTTCTTTCGTATCTGTTCATGACATTGTTGTGAAACTTCCTAATTCTAGTTCTGTGGTTGTTACTCGTAAGGGTCAAGTAACTCTTTCGGCACATTTGATCCTGTATGATGTTCTGTACGTATCTTCATTTCAGTGCAATCTAATTTTGGTTGACAAACTTATACCAATCTTGTGATTCATTCTATTGGTTGTCTTATACAGGACATTGCAACATTGCAGAAGATTTGATCAGCTAAATGTTGTAATGGTCTTTACTTTCTTGAAGGTTCTTCTACTCTCATTACTACTTCATTGTTTCAACACCTAGAACTCAAACAGTTCATTCTTCTATTGATGTTATTAATGCTATTAGTTCTATTTTTCCTTCATATTCACAGAATAGTCTTTCTTTTTTAGTCAATGGTAATACTGACATTTTAGATTAGGACATCCTTCTAATTAAAGGTTACAAGTACTCAAAGGCATTTGGCCAGATATTTCCCTTCCTTGTGATTCTAGTTGTACCATTTGTCCTCTTGCAAAGCAAAGAAAGCTTTCTTTTCCTTTGAGACAATATGTTACTTCTCATTGCTTTGAATCGATTCATATGGACATTTGGGGCCCATATAAACAAGAAACAATCTATAAACAAAAATACTTATTGACTGCTATTGATGATTATAGCAGACATGTTTGGATTTTCCTAATGAAGGAGAATATAAAGTTCACAAATTGGTTCAATATTTTTGTCTCTTTGTTGAAACATAGTTTGCTAAATATATTCAAATTATTAGATCTGATAATGGCCCAAAATTTTATATGCCTACTTTCTTTCAATAAAAAAAGGCATAATCCATCAAACTTCCTATGTAGAAATCACATAACAGAATGGTAGAGTAGAAAGAAAATATAAATATATTTTTAATGTGGGGAGAGCTCTTAAACTTCAGTCCAATCCTCCATTGTCTTACTAGAGTTTCTGTGTTCAATATGCAGTTTATTTGATAAACAGGCTCCCCACACCAGTCTTACATAATAAAACCCCCCATACTTCATGCTTTTGCATCTATATTCTAGAGCAAGGCAAATCTAAATTTGATCATAGAGCTAGGCAAGCTATTTTACTAGGTCTTTCTCGAACCATTAAAGGTTATGTTTTACTGGATTTATACACAAGGTCTATCTTTGTTTTTAGAAATATTTTGTTCTATGAACATATGTTTTCCTTTCCAATCAAACTCTTTTCCTTCTAGTTCTTCTTCTGAAACACCTAATATTGCTAAAACAACAACTCCTCCTAATTGTTTGCCAGAGGTTACTATTTTTTAACTTAATTCTCTTTCTGATAATGTAGTTGATCCAATCTCTATTTCACCAGAAACTTCAGAATCTATCATTGATTCATCGATACCAAATCCTTCTTCTATTCTTGCAGTGACTGCTTCACCTAGAAGCTCTAATAGACAAAAATCTAAACCTACTTATCTTGTTGATTATGTTTGTAATCAAATTATTACTTCACCTCATTCTTTGGCAAATGTCAAGAGTTATGATCTTTTAGCACTTGCTTACAAAATTTTTGCCTTAAATATTTCTGTGAACACTAAACCTAAATGCTGTGAAGAAGCAGCTAGACATATAGTTTGGCAAGAAGTTATGAAAAGGAAATTAAAGCTCTTGAAAGCACTAAAACCTAGACATTAGTGCCATTACCACCTGGTAAACATCCTATAAGATGTAAATGGGTACATAAAATTAAATATCATTCAGATGGCATAGTAAAAAGGTATAAAGCTAGGTTGGCAGTTAAAGGATACATACAGCAGTCGGGAGTAGATTATCTAGAAACATATTCACCAGTGGCTAAAATGACAATAATTTGAACATTTTAGCTGTTACAGTAGCTAAATAATGGTATTTGCAGCAATGTGATGTTAACAATGCTTTCCTATATGGAGATTTAGATGAAGAAGTTTACATATTGCCACCACCAAGTTTTGAAAGTTCAGATAAGTCTCTTGTTTGCAGACCGAATAAATCATTATATAGGTTAAACCAAGCAAGTAGACAGTGGAATGCAAAGTTCACTACTGCTTTGCTTAGTTTTGGTTTTCAACAGTCCAAGAGTGATTTTTCTTTGTTTGTTAAGGCAGATGCTTGCATTGCTATTTTAGGTGGATGATATGGTTTTAACTAGCAACAATTTAACTGCTATTGATGAAGTTAAAGGTTTTCTTCATGCTAAGTTCAAGATTAAATATTTGGGAAACTTCAAATATTTTTTGGGTTTGGAAGTAGTTTGAAGTAGTATTGGTTTAAATTTGTCAAAAGAAACTATGCTATTGATTTATTGACTGAGTTTGGTTTCCTTGGCTGCAAACCTGTAACTATACCTATGGAAGCACATGCTAAATTTGAACATGGTGATTCTCCGATTTTACCTCATTATTCTGTCTGCAAGAGTTTGATTGGTAAAGTACTCTATTTGACTATCACTATACCATATCTTATAGTTTTACAGTGTAACAATTTAGTCAATTTTTAGGTAAACCTACAAAAAATCATATGAAAGATGCTCACAAAATTTTGAGATATGTGAAAAAAGCACCAAGACAAGACATATTTTTTCCAACTACTTTAGAATTTATTAGTAAAGTCCTTTGCAGATTATGATTGGGCAGGTTGTATTGAGACAAGAAGGTTCATTACTGATTTCTACATTTTTTTGGCAAGAGCTTTGATTCCCTAGAAATCTAAAAAACAAAGCACAATTTCTAGGAGTTCAACAGGTGCTGAGTACAGAGTTTTGGCTACAACTGTTTGTGAAGTGTAGTGGTTAGTCTATTTTTTACAAGATATACATTTGCCTGTTGCTGTTTCAGTTCCTCTGTATTATGACAATCAGACGGCTATCCATATTGTTAAAAATCTTATCTTCCATGAAAGGATCAAACATATTTAACTAGACTATCACTTTGTTAGGGAGAAGTATCAAACTGGTCTTGTGAAACCTTTACCCATACCTTCTGCTTTGCAGCTTGCAGATTTGTTCACCAAATCACTGCCTGCATCTCAGTTTTTCCATTTTCTTGGCAATCTTGGTGTGCAAAATTTGTTTTTCCCCAACCAGATTGAGAGGGGGCTAATGAACATGAAGCATATGACGTAGCAGGAGGCTAGGTAGGCTACCAACTGAAGTCATCTGTCAACAGCTGATGTGACACACTATTTAGTTTAGTTTGTTATTTATAAGTATTATATATATATATATATATATATATATATATATATATATATATATATATATATATATATATTAAATTTTACACGTAAGATATAATATTTTTATTTATTATTATAACTTTTTACTTTTTAATATACGTATGTAATCTTTTCTATTTCTATTATATTAAAAAAATTGTCCTTCCTTCTGAGAGATTTTACCTTTTCACAAATTTAACTAAATTGTTACCTTATTATTTTTTTCTAAAAGAATTATTGATTACAATGTGTTAAATTATTAATTATAATGAGATAAAAATAAAAAATAGAAAACAATACTCCCGACTCACCGTCGCCTCCGACGACTTGCAGTTGGACAACTAGGGAAGGAGTTCCCTAAGGAGTCGGTTAGGGTGCAGAATGGATTTTATTCTGTACGTGCAGAATCAAATCTGGACCGTTCGATCGGTCCAGATTTGATCCAATGGTTGAGGTCTTCTAAGGGTAATATGGGTATGGAGGGGTCAAAAATTTTCAAATTTTGCACAGTTTTCATGGGCATCCCGTCACTCAACCATCATTTCAGTCACTCTCATTCAAATATAAGCTTAGAGAGGAAGCCTCTCACTCTCTGCTTCTCATTTTTCATCCCTCTCTCTCCTCTTTCTTCTCTCATTCTTCCTTCCCGAATGCCTCTTCCCTTTCTTGTCACTCCTCGCCGGAAATCGCCACCATTACGACGGAAGCTTTTGAAACCATGCACAAGGTAATACATTCGAAACCATTTTCTAACGTCCATCATATCTTTATTTTGAAGAGATGATTTTAAGGCTTGCTTCCCTCTTTTTTTCTCCCCAAGTTACACAGCCATTTGGGTTGGATAATTGAGATGCCTTCTAACGAGTATTTTCCTATATTGAATGTTATATCCGAAAATGCAGAAACACAATGCACCCAGCCTCAACCTTCTGTGTGCATGGATCTTGGTAACTGCCATAATGAAAATTGCAACTCTTTTTATGGGTAATAAGCATGAGAATAATTGTTCCATACGTACAGAATAATTATTACAATATAACCGATTTGCTAGAGCAATACCTCACTACAAGAGGAATAATTATTATTAGTATTATTAATAATTATTATTTATTACGCAGCAAGTATTGAAGAAATGAAGAAAATGGAGTTCTCAACAGTGAACAATGCTCATGATGATTATTCAAAAAAAATGTGAACTGAAGGCATTGGTGGTGAATTAATTTGTGTTGATTCTTATGATTTGAAAAATAATTTTGATGATAGAGGATTTCAATGTTGTGTATTCTTTTGTTATTTTAGAAAAATTTATATATATATATATATATATCTTGTTTCTCTCTCTTGTAATGCTTCAACACTTTGGCCAAAAGAGATGCCTTCTCAGAGGTCCTTTGCGCTTCAATGCTTGCATAATCAGGGATTTCTACTTCCCTTGAGCTAGTAAGGGGCAATGTGGCGCAAGCCTCAACAATCTTGCTTCCATTCCACCAAGAGCAGGGAAGCTCACCATCTGCTATTCTCTGCACTTCCTCAGCAAACCACACCTACAAATGCACATAGTTGGTTACAAGAATAATTATTATTGATGAACATCATAATTATTCTCGACGTCCTCAACAACCGTTTTAAACTAAACAATGCATATAGATAGTTGAAAGAATAATTATTATTACTTAACTTCATAATTATTCCCGTGCTCCCTAAGAAGAATAAAGTTGTTTACATAAAATTACGTGTGTAATAAGAAAGGATTTCAAAAGGGCGACAAACTTGATCTCGAATATTGTGCTCATCAATAGAGCCCCATGTAATGCTTGTGACTAGATGTGGCCTTTGTTAGCATTTGCACCCGTGGAAAGGTGTTCTTACAATGCTTGTTAATGTACCATCACAATTGTTATTTATGTGAAGAATAATTATTATCTACGATTAAATGATGGCACACTGTCATGTATAAAATACACTAATTGAGAATAATTCTTATTGAAAGTTTTACTGATAGAATAATTATTATTAGACAATACAATGCACAAAGTTTTACTGACAGAATAATTATTATTAGACAATACAATGCACAAAGTTTTACTGAAAGAATAATTATCAACGTCCTCAGTAATTGTTTTGGACAATACAATGCACAAGTTTTCTTGAAAGAATAATTATTATTATTTAAATGCATAATTATTCTTAACAGCAGAAGGTGCAAATTGCCATCTGGACAATAGGCATGTTTCTTTTTTATTTTCTTTGAAAAGGCCGGCTTAAATCATCATACGAAGTGATGGCTTTGGGCGCATGAGGTAAAGCCGGCCTTGGTTTTCTTTCCACGGATCTAAAGAATCACTTAGCCAAAAGAAGACTAAGGGCAATGATTCTTGGAAAGGCAACAGCATTGCAAGAATACTTTTATAATGAAGCGTATCGTAGCCCCGACTTTTACTACGACGTCGAAGTATATAACGAAGAAAAGATTGCGAACATATTTTGGATAGATGCTACCAACTGAAGTCATCTGTCAACAGCTGATGTGGCAGCTGATGTGACACACTATTTAGTTTAGTTTGTTATTTATAAGTATTATATATATATATATATATATATATATATATATATATATATATATATATATATATATATATATATATATATATAAATTTTACACGTAAGATATAATATTTTTATTTATTATTATAAATTTTTACTTTTTAATATACGTATGTAATCTTTTCTATTTCTATTATATTAAAAAAATTGTCCTTCCTTCTGAGAGATTTTACCTTTTCACAAATTTAACTAAATTGTTACCTTATTATTTTTTTTTCTAAAAGAATTATTGATTACAATGTGTTAAATTATTAATTATAATGAGATAAAAAATAAAAAATAGAAAACAATACTCCCGACTCACATGTCGCCTCCGACGACTTGCGGTTGGACAACTAGGGAAGGAGTTCCCTAAGGAGTCGGTTAGGGTGCGAGAATGGATTTTATTGCATGCATGCGTAGAATCAAATCTGGACCGTTCGATCGGTCCAGATTTGATCCAATGGTTGAGGTCTTCTAAGGGTAATATGGGTATGGAGGGGTCAAAATTTTTCAAATTTTGCACAGTTTTCTTGGGCATCCCGTCACTCAACCATCATTTCAGTCACTCTCATTCAAATATAAACTTAGAGAGGAAGCCTCTCACTCTCTGCTTCTCATTTTTCATCCCTCTCTCTCCTCTTTCTTCTCTCATTCTTCCTTCCCGAATGCCTCTTCCCTTTCTTGTCACTCCTCGCCGGAAATCGCCACCATTACGACGGAAGCTTTTGAAACCATGCACTAGGTAATACATTCGCAACCATTTTCTAACGCCCATCATATCTTTATTTTGAAGAGATGATGTTAAGGCTTGCTTCTCTATTTTTTCTCCCCAAGTTACACAGCCATTTGGGTTGGATAATTGAGATGCCTTCTAACGAGTATTTTCCTATATTGAATGTTATATCCGAAAATGCGAAACACAATGCACTCGACCTCAACCTTACGTGTGCATGGATCTTGTAATCGCCATAATGAAAATTGCAACTCTTTTTTATGGGTAATAAGCATGAGAATAATTGTTCCATACGTGATGAATAATTATTACAATATAACCGATTTGCTAGAGCAATACCTCACAACAAGAGGAATAATTATTATTAGTATTATTAATAATTATTATTTATTACGCAGACAAGTATTGAAGAAATGAAGAAAATGGAGTTCTCAACGATGAACAATGCTCATGATGATTATTCAAAAAATAATGTGAATCGAAGGCATTGGTGGTGAATTAATTTGTGTTGATTCTTATGATTTGAAAAAATAATTTTGATGATAGAGGATTTCAATGTTGTGTATTCTTTTGTTATTTTAGAAAAATTTATATATATATATATATATATCTTGTTTCTCTCTCTTGTAATGCTTCAACACTTTGGCCAAAAGAGATGCCTTCTCAGAGGTCCTTTGCGCTTCAATGCTTGCATAATCAGGGATTTCTACTTCCCTTGAGCTAGTAAGGGGCAATGTGGCGCAAGCCTCAACAATCTTGCTTCCATTCCACCAAGAGCAGGGAAGCTCACCATCTGCTATTCTCTGCACTTCCTCAGCAAACCACACCTACAAATGCACATAGTTGGTTACAAGAATAATTATTATTGATGAACATCATAATTATTCTCGACGTCCTCAACAACCGTTTTAAACTAAACAATGCATATAGATAGTTGAAAGAATAATTATTATTACTTAACTTCATAATTATTCCTGTGCCCCAAGAAGAATAAAGTTGTTTACATAAAATTCGTGTGTAATAAGAAAGGATTTCAAAAGGGCAGCAAACTTGATCTGAATATTGTGCTCATCAATAGAGCCCCATGTAATGCTTGTGACTAGATGTGGCCTTTGTTAGCATTTGCACCCGTGGAAAGGTGTTCTTACAATGCTTGTTAATGTACCATCACAATTGTTATTTATGTGAAGAATAATTATTATCTACGATTAAATGATGGCACACTGTCATGTATAAAATACACTAATTGAGAATAATTCTTATTGAAAGTTTTACTGATAGAATAATTATTATTAGACAATACAATGCACAAAGTTTTACTGATAGAATAATTATTATTAGACAATACAATGCACAAAGTTTTACTGAAAGAATAATTATCAACGTCCTCAGTAATTGTTTTGGACAATACAATGCACAAGTTTTCTTGAAAGAATAATTATTATTATTTAAATGCATAATTATTCTTAACAGCAGAAGGTGCAAATTGCCATCTGGACAATAGGCATGTTTCTTTTTTATTTTCTTTGAAAAGGCCGGCTTAAATCATCATACGAAGTGATGGCTTTGGGCGCATGAGGTAAAGCCGGCCTTGGTTTTCTTTCCACGGATCTAAAGAATCACTTAGCCAAAAGAAGACTAAGGGCAATGATTCTTGGAAAGGCAACAGCATTGCAAGAATACTTTTATAAGGAATAATTATGAAGTTAAGTAATAATAATTATTCTTTCAACTATCTATATGCATTGTTTAGTTTAAAACGGTTGTTGAGGACGTCGAGAATAATTATGATGTTCATCAATAATAATTATTCTTGTAACCAACTATGTGCATTTGTAGGTGTGGTTTGCTGAGGAAGTGCAGAGAATAGCAGATGGTGAGCTTCCCTGCTCTTGGTGGAATGGAAGCAAGATTGTTGAGGCTTGCGCCACATTGCCCCTTACTAGCTCAAGGGAAGTAGAAATCCCTGATTATGCAAGCATTGAAGCGCAAAGGACCTCCCGAGAAGGCATCTCTTTTGGCCAAAGTGTTGAAGCATTACAGAGAGAGAAACAAGATATATATATATATATATATAAATTTTTTCTAAAATAACAAAAGAATACACAACATTGAAATCCTCTATCATCAAAATTATTTTTCAAATCATAAGAATCAACACAAATTAATTCACCACCAATGCCTTCAGTTCACATTTTTTTTGAATAATCATCATGAGCATTGTTCACTGTTGAGAACTCCATTTTCTTCATTTCTTCAATACTTGTCTGCATAATAAATAATAATTATTAATAATACTAATAATAATTATTCCTCTTGTAGTGAGGTATTGCTCTAGCAAATCGGTTATATTGTAATAATTATTGCATACGTATGGAACAATTATTCTCATGCTTATTACCCATAAAAAGAGTTGCAATTTTCATTATAGCGATTCACAAGATCCATGCATACGAAGGTTGAGGTAAGTGCATTGTGTTTTCGCATTTTTGGATATAACATTCAATATAGGAAAATACTCGTTTGAAGGCATCTCAATTATCCAACCCAAATGGGCTGTGTAACTTGGGGAGAAAAAAAAGAGGAAGCAAGCCTTAAAATCATCTCTTCAAAATAAAGATATGATGGGACGTTAGAAAATGGTTTTCGAATGTATTACCTTGTGCATGGTTTCAAAAGCTTCAAATCAGTAATGGTGGCGATTTCCCGGCGAGGAGTGACAAGAAAGGGAAGAGGCATTCGGGAAGGAAGAATGAGAGAAGAAAGAGAGAGAGAGAGGGATGAAAAATGAGAAGCAGAGAGTGAGAGGCTTCTCTCTAAGCCTATATTTGAATGAGATGATCGAAATGATGGTTGAGTGACGGGACGCCCTATGAAAAACTGTGCAAAATTTGAAAATTTTTGACCCTCCATACCCATATTACCCTTAGAAGACCTCAACCATTGGATCAAATCTGGACCGATCGAACGGTCCAGATTTGATTCTGCACGTACAGAATAAAACCCATTCTGCACCCTAGCCGACTCCGTTCCGTAACTGCACTTTCGTTTGTTTTTTTTTTTTTTTTGGTTGAGGACCAAAAGTTTCCCTTCTTCAATTTCATTTGTTTCTTTTTTTTCTTTTTTTCCTTTTTTTGGAAACCTCCATGCATTTTTTTTCTTTTTTTTCAATTTCTTTTGTTTTCCTTGTTTTAATTTTTAAATTTTTTAGTTCTCCTTATATACAAAATTTAATTCAAATTATACATCTATTGAGATTCTTTGAAACAAAATTAAGTAAAATTAGAGATAAAATTAAGATTAAAAGTGAATATCTAGTTAATATATATTGTTTATCGTCTATATAATATATATACTAAAATATTTTTAAAAATATTAAATATTCAAAATAGACTTAAATTTTAGATACAATATTAAAAAAATTTAAATTAAAAAATTAAATAAATAAAAAATAATAATATTATAAAATTATAATTTGTAAATTAGCACACTGCAGCAAATGTATTTTTGGAAGGCGGCAGATTGATTTACTATTTCTTTAAAATTAAAAAAATAAAATCTGACGGCCAATAAGAGTTTGTTTGACAACAAAAAGAAAAAGGCGCTGAAATTTGAAATGATTATCACAATTCTTGCCAATTTGTAATGTTATGTAAAATTAAGAACATTATTCATTCATTTCTCGAATTGGAGGGAAGCGTGGCGGAGAACACAGCAAGAAGATGCCAGTGGCGCGGCCAGAGTCATCGGGTTCAAGGGTGATCGCCCACGTTGACATGGATTGCTTCTATGTCCAAGGTTTACTCGACTCTCTTATTTCCTTTCTCTGCAATTCAGCCAAATATATATATATATATATATATATATATATATATATATATATATATATATATATATATATATATACTGCACATTTCTGTGTATAAATCTTGTTTATGGCATATTTAAATCGCGTAAAGCTTGCGAATTTAGTTTTTGGCACTGTCCCTGAAGTCTGAACTACAAAAGTTTGCTAATTTGTTTACGAATTGGTGGAATGCTTAGCTCTACAATGAAAAGGGCTTCCATTTTTTTTTGTTGAAAACGAAGAAATTATAGGCCTTTTGTACAACATGTTTCAGTCATGACTTTAGATTTTTTTTTTTGTTTTTTCTTTTGGAGCACAATTGTATTTAATTGCAATTGCCTTTTCAGATAGTACTTTCTGATTCTCAATTCGACCATTCAATTAATCTCAATATTTGTCATGCATTCGAAGAATATTGAAGATCTTTCTTCTTCTTTCATCATTTTCTCAATCCTTTTGAACAATGGATTTTAATATGCAATTTTTATAAGTTCGATGCGAGGTGATGAGGCGAAAGAAGTTTGTCCACAAATTCAGCTGGTCCAGGTCCCTGTTGCACGTGGTAAAGCTGATTTGAATGTGTACCGAAGTGCAGGCTCAGAGGTTAAAGAGTTTGAATATTTTTCTAATGCTTTAGGCCACTACATCTTCTGACTGCCTTTTTGAAAAAATTGCAGGTAGTCTCAATTCTTTCCAGGAAAGGTCGATGTGAACGAGCTTCAATTGATGAGGTGTATCTTGATCTCTCCGAAGCTGCTGAGACAATGTTGGGAGAAACTCCTCCTGAGAACCTAGAAGTCATTAATGAAGTAGCTGTTAAATCACATGTCTTGGGGCTTGACATGGTAGGCTAATGCTGCTTTCTGTTGTAACTGTCTTATTTTGTTCTTTTATGTCTTTCTGTTTATAAGTATTTGTGAAGGAAAGACAAATAATTTTGTTCAACGTGTAACTCTTAAAGAGACTTATGTGTCCCTATTATGTGATTTATCTCCTTATATAGCATTCCTTCTCCTGTAACCCTGTTACGAGGGGGAAAATGAAAACAGAATAAAGGAAGTATTTTATTTTAAATTGGCAAAACGGTTATGTTAAGAGCATGTTGCCTACTGCATAGTTTTGAAGACTGTGCTCTGGAAATGTCTCCAACGTTGACAAGTTTCCATGGACTATTTTGGTCGTCCTTGTACTAAATTATGAAAAATTAAGTTGATGGGGACTTAAGTGTTAGTGAGAAACTTCTTTCATTCTAACAGAGACACTGAAGTATGTCTATATAACCACGGAAAGGGGAAAGAAATGATAATTTCCATTTTATTTCTCCTTTTAGTTAAGCTTTATTGTGCTTGCTTCCCAATTCAAATATTGTGAAGTTGATTCTCTTTGGCCCTCAGAACGATTTTCTGCTGTATGTTAAATTTGAATTCTCATCATATGGTGAGTGCATGCAACTTTTTTCTTTCCAATTACAATTATTGGAGTTTGAGTTGGTGTTCCTGGGATTTAAGCAATAGTTAACTACTGTGACAAAGAGCTTGTGTTTGAGACATCGAGGCATGCCTTTAATAGCAGTTCCAAATGCTTCAAGGATGGCTGTTGCATTATTTTTCTTTTTCCCAGATGTAAAAGTATGAAGGTGAGCATGGAATGAAATATGTTCAAATGCTAAGTTCACACAGCTGTCAACTTTTAGCATTCTGAAAGTACATCATCCGTTTTCCACTTTGTCCAAGAACCTTATGTTAATTCATTTAAAGGTTTACGACTTATTATTGCACTTCCAATGTAGAATCACTTCCATTATCTGATACTATTGCTTGTTTTTTGTCCCCCCCTTGTTGATAGTTTTCTTGGTTCTGTCTGCTGTTCCTGAGGGCTGATTCTCTTAAAATTGAGAAGCTGTTTAATTGGACATTTTTCTCCTCAATTCTAGTAGTTGCAGTCTGGTCACCAAATAACAATCAAAGGCCGCTCCTGGAGGACGTTTTTCTGGCAAAGAACATGTATCTTTGTCGGAATTTGTTCCCAGATGGCTTGATTTTATATCTGCTGAACTGGAATCTACTGCTGGTACAGGATGGATCAGATGCCGGAGAAAATGTTAAGAAGTGGCTACTCAGGGCTGACTCTGATCGCCGTGACAAGTTGTTAGCATGTGGAGCCCTAATTGTTGCAGAACTTAGGTTGCAAGTTTTACAAGAGGCTGAATTTACCTGTTCAGCTGGTATTGCTCATAATAAGGTGGATGATTGAACTTGCATCATGTTATTTTCCGCATAACGGAATGTAATTGTTTCTCTACTTGAAAAGAATGGTGGCTAAAATTCAATGGTTTGGGCAGATGCTGGCCAAACTAGCAAGTGGTATGAATAAACCTGCTCAGCAAACTGTTGTGCCCTTCTCATCTGTAAAAGCATTGCTTGAACCTTTGCCCATAAAGAAAATGTGAGTTTTTCTCCATATTTTGTTGCTGTGGTGTTTCTAGTGGAGTGAGAAACATTTCATTTTGATGATTGTAAATCATCAAATTATAGATTTAGCATATCATGGCCTGGTGCACTATGAACTTTTCTAGTTTTGTTTCATATCTTACAGGCTTCAGAACTAAGCTGTTTCCTTTTTATTTCACCTCCTTTTTATTTTGAATTGCAGGAAACAGCTTGGCGGAAAGCTTGGCACTTCTTTGCAAACTGACCTTGGTGTTAACACAGTCGGGGATCTGTTACGGTTTTCAGAAGCGAAGCTACAAGAATTTTATGGCATAAATACTGGGTTATTCACGGTTACATAACTCAATGTGAATTTACATTTGATGATTCTATCTAGCATGAAGATGGACTAAATGAAAATACTAGGCCTTCAGTTCATATCCCTGCTTGACAAATAGATTCCCAGTTACTGGCCCTGTATGATTCTGCACATGTTTTTTGGTAGTTACATTTCTAAATTTAAATGCATTTTTTCTTCAAAAAATTCTGCTTTGGTATAGTATTGTTAATCAGGTTGATTTTTAAGTTCGCCTATTAATATCTTTCATTTATGGTGTCATTGGGAAATTTTTTTCATAGAAACTAGGAAATAATTTATTCATGGCAGTGAAGGGGCATGTAAGAAAATAACCATGCAATAGAAGTTCATTACTTGTATATCTAATGCCTAGTTTTCTTTCATGTGTATTTAATATGGACTAATTCTCGTTTGTTAATTCACCTTCACAATTCCTGGTTGTGGAATATTGCAAGGGGAATCAACGGGGAAGAGGTTCAGGGTCGCCTCCTTCCCAAGAGTCATGGTTCTGGGAAAACATTCCCTGGACCTAGGGCGCTTAAAAATATTGCTGCTGTATGTTTCTCTGAGCTAAAGATCTAATTGGAAGGCAATTTCTTTTATCTGTCTCAATACTTTATGGTATCCTGAAACTAATTTTAAGTACAATACAAAGAATTCTTATGCTTTCAGTTACTTTGCAGTTTTTCCTCATGGTAGTTACAGGTTAACTTCTTTTTATGTTGTATTACTTTTGTGCTTAGATTTTGTGCTTTGGTGTTCAAGGTTGAAAAGTGGCTGAATGAACTCTGTGAAGAACTTAGTGAGCGTCTTCACTCTGACTTAGAAAGGAACAAGCGTATTGCACATACATTGAGCTTACATGCTAGTGCATACAAGGTTCCTTGTTTTATTAATGAGACAATTTAATCATACAGAAAATTACTGTTTTTGTCTGAATTACAAAAAAGTTCTGTCACTAAGTGGAAATTTTCTTGCAGGTGAATGACACTGATTCACTTAAAAAGTTCCCATCTAAGTCTTGTCCTCTGAGGTATGGAACTGCCAAGATTCAAGAAGATGCCGCTAATCTATTTCAAGCTGGTCTCCATGAATATCTTGGCTCATACAGAGCCAGGACTTCAGGCTTTCAACATGAGGGCTGGAGAATAACGGGTCTTTCAATTTCAGCCAGTAAAATAGTGGATATACCATCAGTAAGTCACTTGAATCCTTCTTTGCTTTAGTTTCTTTTTCCGTTTTCCCATTTGTGTCTTCAGGAATATGAGTGGTCTTATTTCCAAAATTCACTCACTTTTTAGATATATATATATGGCTCATTGGGATTATAAAACCATGCTGTGAACTGCTGCATAAGTAGTATAAGAGTGTTATTGAACCCATTGGGAGCCTTCTCTTCTGATCATTGTCTGAGTGTCTCAGTTCCTATTCTTCTTAAATAGAAAGTCATAATCCATTAAGTTAAAGGACACTTTTTGAAAGTAAGTGAGGATGTCAGAGAAGTATAAGGAAACAAGAATTTGTTTTACAGAAAACTGTCTCACTTCTGAAAGATTAATCTCTGTGCTAAGTCAGTCATTCAGGAAGAAAATTGGTAGCGCTGATCAGAATTGGAACTTATTGAAGAAGAGATCATCTTTTTTCTTTTTTTCACTGGGTAGTTGGGGGGTGGGGGAGGGTTAGTGTGAGGGGATGCTGAACTTAGGGATTAGTCTTTCAGCATCACTGATAACAGCACCCGGAGGGATAATATACTTTCCTTCCAAATGTACAAATATTTAATCACTGTTAAAACTGTTGCTCAAATATTTAATGCAGTACCATTCCCACAATTTAGCTTGGTTCGATCTGTTCACTTCTAGCTCTCACTGCTGACCTTATAATACCTGGGACCTTCTGGAGATCTAAGTAAGCTGACAAAACTACTTCTTGTCTGCTTGTCCTTTGCTCTTTAGTGAAATAGTACCGTGCTTGTCTTGGAGGCTTGATGCTGAAAGAAGTTGAAGCTAACTTTAATGGGCTATCCAATAGTACAGAGCCAAGACATAATATTGGAGGTCCAGAGATTTATTGAGTCTGGCACGCTTATCAGGGCCAAGCTTGTCATTCTCCCCACGCCTTAAAAAGAATTAAAGAAGTTGAATCTGAACCTTCCTACACTCACACGCGGCTAATGTCTGCTGTTTGGATTTTCATTGAACAAATAATTCATTGATTCGTTCTGAGCAGACACTGGAAAAAAGGCCACCATGCTAGTTTCCTTTATTATCAAGTGTTGATATTCTACAGGCAAATGTTTTCTCAACATTGGATGTCACCTTTTTCAGTCAACGTATGTTTTAACTTATCACTTGGAGTAAAAAATTTCTTTCTGGAAAAATTGTGAAGTGCAGTGGCATAAATTGCATCTAAGCTATCAACTTATGAAGGATTAAATAAATATCTGCGTGAAGCTTGCAAGAGCTTGTAAGCCTAAAACACACCGGCATCTGTTTTTAATCAAGGACTTGGAAAGACTTGGAGCCAACAAGTATCTATAGCTTGGCCTGATATTTAGCATCTTCAATTTCACTTTAAACTGATGTTCTTTCCTCACGTGTCCCCTTTTTTGTTTACAGGGTCTTTGGATATTATCAGTCCACTGATTCGGTTAAATTCTCTTTTGCAGGGAGCACGCTCAATCTCCAATTATTTTCATAACCTAGACCGAACTTGTTCTTCAGAACAGGAGTCAAATGATAAATTTGTCCAGGATGCTGAAACCTCGCTCTCTACAGGTTATTTCTATTCCTGCTCTGATTGATACAGCACCCATTTTCTCTCTCATGATTCATCTCTGTCATAACCAAACCAATCTTTCACAGGTTGTGAAGGAAGTGAGACGTGTTTGGAATTACATGCAGCAGAGCCACAAGTCAAATCTCCTGGTGAAGAAAAGAGCAGCTTTGTCTTGCAATCATCTGATCTGGAGGAGAATGAGATTGGATTGTGTAATTACAAGGTTTGGCTGGTTTCTTATTCAGTTGGCTGATTTCTTTTATCGCTTGTTATTTTTATGCACCGGAGCATATTTAAGTTTCGCAGTTAGGTCAATGGATTCAGAAAAATGAAAATAGAAGGAGAAGTTGAAAATATTTGTTGATCAATTGCTTTTTCATTGTTCATGGATGCATTACTATGAAGCTTACCATAGTGTAATTATTTCATAGTTAACAATTTCCGGTGCATGCTAGCATGTCACACTTAGCATAGCTTCATAAGTTGGATTGCAAACTTTAGCAAATCTTTGCATCTCACTTCTTTTAACTTGTTTGGTCCCCGTCCAAAGTTGTTGCTGCTCTATGATTTCTTTGCATGAGTTGCCTTGGTCAAATGAAGTTGTTTATGAAACACTTACTATAAATTTTATCACTTGTAACAGTCTTGTCACAAATGTCATACAGTTTTTCTAGCATAAATTGCACAAACCTATATTTAATAAAGTTTTTCTAGCATTTTTTCCTTGGGAAAGGAGAAAATGTACATATTACTACCAGCTATTTGACCAGGAGTTTAATAACTTCTTTCTCTTTGCCTTGCTGTCTTTTTGCTGATTATGGTTTGCCACTTTCTATTTCCATTTCAATGTTAAATTTCCTTTTTGTTTTCCCACCTTCCTGTTCCCGAAGTACACAAAATGGAAAAAAGAAAAACAGAAATATGTGACTTAAGTAAAAGATGAAGAAGGGGAAGGGGAGATAGGTACTTCAAAGTTCCATTGATCAGGAAACAGATAATATGCTGCTCAGGTTCATTGCTAAGTAATGTTTATCGTAACCAATGGTGGTGACTCTGGTTCTTTTTTCTGGTTTCAACCACCTTTCTGTACTAGCATATTTTTGGGGCCATGTGTCCTCTAGATGAACAAGATCCATCTTTCAATTCATCTGACTGTCAGCAAGAGAAGTTTACAGAAGAAACTTTAGCATCTCCTGGTTCAGGTAGCTCTCTTCTATATTACTAGGCTGTGGTAGTTTTCTCTTCGCCCCTGGGGTATTTCACTACATTTGGCATATATCAATAGGCGCTCAAAGTTGCTTCAGAATGAACCACACTGGGTCAGGGAAAGAACTTGGAGGAGGAAAAATTGCTCATAATCTCAAGCTGAAGGAACCAAAAACAAAGTCTTCCAAAGAAAAGGTGTGGTAGCATCTTCTATTTGTATATTTCAGAGTTATCATTTGGCTGTGGCCCCTTACATCCTCGCGCTATCCTATTCTCCATGTGTTGCTTTTTGGCCTACGACTTTATGATGAAATATCCCTAATTTACAAATAGGTTCTTGATAATTAAATTTAGCTATGAATCTGACATAGAAACTGATGCAAACTTTTCTCCTTCATCAACCTCCCTTTGTTTAACCTTCCCGCTCCTCCTGAGAAACAGACCAAAGAAAGATACTGTAACTCCTACTTCAGTTTTAGCTCTTTTTAATCCTTTATGTTACAATATTTATCCCAAGAATGAATTCTTTTGTTTCAACATTCTTGTTTCATGAGTGTAAGAACTTTTGGCATGGTGGAGAAGACACAGGATTGGTGATATTGAGAGGGCTGTTTTTCAATCACAAAATATTCCGAAGGCTATGTCCCACTCAACATGTCTCTACTTGGTTCCTATCATTCTCGCTAAAAGGAAACAAAAACAGAAAGAAGAAACCCTACTTGCTTGCGTGAGGCTTAAGTCCAAATGGGCTAATATCTTTCCCTATATGACAATTTGCATCTTAACTTTTTTCTATACACTACCCTTTATAGTCTTTCTTCCATCCAGTAGGACCATAATCAGTCATTAGTTCATTACAGTTTATGGGTATTAAGTGTCTCAGGTGGATTTTGAACAAGTTTATGGGTATTCATGCTCATATCACATTAAAGTGTCTTGTGTTAATTTTATGTTTCTTTGAACAAGTTTTGAGAAAATCGCCTACAACACAGTTTGCAAGTGCTTCATCTAAGATAAGGCTACAAGGCTTTCTAGCCATATGGAAGGGTAAGACTAATGAATCTGGTAAACATGTCACAAATTTTGGTTGGATATAGTCCTATGGATTACAGGTTTTAAGGTTCTGGTTGGTCCTTCCAAATCAGTTTTGAGGAATAAATCTGCTTGAATTTCTTTCCTTATTTGCTCATTGGTAAAACAACCATCTCCATAAAGTACAGCGGAGAAACAAGCTTCCTGACTACCTAGTTTTATGCAGTAGTTCTTCTCATACTTGATTTAATCTTAGCTATTGCCATCTTATGATAGTATCTTCTAGACTGAAAGATGGTTTTTAGTTGTTTTGTCTTTTCTATTATTTCAGATAGCAATTTAACTTCTTTCTCTGAACGAATATATCAGGGCATGCACTCCATCCTAAAATTTTTTCAAACTCAGGATCTGTGCCGATCTACAGACCAAGAGCATTCATCTACCATCCAAGATGATAAAGCATCATCGTTGTCAGGTAGTTTTAAGATCCACGCGTTAATCTAACTTCAGCAAAGTACATATCTTTCTTTTTCTTTCCCTGCCCTCTTATACAAGGAGATTATGCAGACGCTCAATCAATGATCAATAGCTTGTCTGAAGTTGTGATGCACGATAATTCACTTGCAAAAGATGGAACTCATATTGGTACGGTGAACCCTAGTCAAGATGAATTCGGAAGAAATGATTGGACCTACAGGATTAACGAGATTGATCATGCTGTCTTAAATGAACTGCCTGCACAAATACAGGAAGAGGTTAAAGCTTGGATCCAACCTCAAAAGCGAGCTAACATATTGAAGAAAGGTTCTAGTATTTCTCATTATTTCTTGCCTGCAAGAGAAAAATAGGTTCATCTCAGTTGCAGACCTATATACTTCCACATCACCACTCTTATTACTATTGTTTTAACTGCTGCTTGTAGTTATTTGTAATGAAGAAAATTGAAATCCTTTTAAGTCAACCTGATTAATAGTCTAACACTTATTGGAAGAATGTTGTATTCTCTAGTCTGTCTCCGAGTGCCCCCTCTATCTAGAATTGAATGCGAGTATGCAACATTGGCAATGACTAATGGATGCCTCATCATCCCTTGTATTTATTAGGTTATTACTTCTGTACATATACGCAATTCAGTTGAATATATTGAGTTTAACTATGGACCTTCCTACTTATTCTTTTTTTTTTCCTTCTTTTTTTAGCTGATGTGAAAGAGGAGCTTTTCCCCTCCACATTTTGTTTGGTTCGGGGAGAGGGAGGGGAAGCGGCGCATTTACTTCCCCTGGGAAATAAATATATTTATGTCAATTTTGTTTAGTTTGAGTTGAAGAGAAGTAAATTTTCAATCTTCTCACTTTGGGAGGGTAATGATTTGCTAATATTAAGGGGGTGAGCTTCCCTTCCTCATTTCTTCCCACCAATCTCCTTCCCAACCAAACGATGTAAATCATTTGTTTACTTTCTCATCTATTTCCCCTCCTCTTTTACTCCCTCTTTCCACTCCAACGAAACAAGCTGTTACTTCTCTTCCATAATCCCCTCCCTACCAAACAAGGGAATTCCCTCATTTCCTTTCTTTCCCCTTTTACTTGCTCCTTCTATCCCAACACAACAAAATGCAAATTTCTATTTAATATTTGGCTCAACAAGAAGTGACTTCTCAAAAATTAATTTACCGACAGAAATCTGAGGAGGAGAATCGACTACTTAGACTAATTCCCTATTCAATATATAAAATTTCTTTGTCTCTGTCTATTATGATACTCTACCTGGACCGGTTCTCTATTGTAAGCAACTTTTTGAAATTTCAGGTGTTCTTTAAACTAACATGATATTTTTATTCCTATTTGGATAGTGTTTGGTCAAACTAAATACACAACTGAATTTCATTTTTTTCTCTCGCAAAAAATTTACTTTTATAGAATCCAAGACAAAAATTCTCTCAACCAAACACAATCCAAATACACCATGGTAAAATCTGTATAACTTACTATTGGAGTGAAATTTATTATATAATAGGAACTGACCAAGAACACCCAAAAAATCCTTTCAAGTATTACTAGAAGGCTTATGCCAAATAGGTGAGTTCCTAACTTTCTAAATTATTTTGGAGTGGCACTTAGGAAATTATGAGTATCAAAATTATTTCATTACATTTAAAAATCATATTTGCAAGTGATGCCGTGTCCTGTTGCTTGAAATTACCCTTCATTTGCATGTCAATGAAATATTATTCCCTTTTCCTTAATGATTGTGCTTGCATTATGAACTAGTTAGGGTCCAGTTTTGAAACGGTCTCATGAATATTTATAAATAAAACTCCCACCTTGACATTACTTATTGAATTAATAGAATTATGAAATACTCATGTTGAGAGGTTGACAACTTTGCATCATTGTTAGGAAAGTGACAGGTTGACGACTTAGACATATATGTTTATAATTATCTAGAAACTCGTTATTTCTGAATTAAGAAGTTTATCAGTAGAATGATGAGATCTAAATGAATAAAGATCTAACAGTGAGAAATAAGATTATTGTATCTATTTTATGTTAATGAATATAAATGCTGGTAGAATCTATTTCTTAATGTTTATTTATGATGTGTTCATATAAGTTTGAAATATTTGTCACTCTACTTGTACAGTTCTTGGTTATATTTTTAAGTGTTAGGTTATAAGTATCTGTCTGGCTATATGAGGTGTTTGTTTCTTGCATATCTTGATCAAAATAGGATTATATATTTCTACAAATTACGGTCAAGAGGCAGGGAACGCCACCCCAATCGGAGAACTTGGGGTGTGACATAAACTTAATATAATGCGATGTCGCCTTCATAGTAGAGTACAAGTAATTCTCTTTTATACGGTCAAAGATCAGGCTTTTACCAATGATTTTGATAAGGAAGGGTTGTGTACAATTTTCAATTTAATATATATAGTTTTAAAAAAATTATTTAAAAATTTTCATGCTTCAAACTCTTTCACTTTCGCTCAAAGTTCAAATTTAGAAAAAATTATTTTGAATTTGTATGAAATAAGCTAAATTATTAGAACTACATTCAATTTTCTATATTTATGCATTAAAAAATTATAAAAAATTTACCTTAAAACTGTCAAAATAAAAGAATTGAAAAGTCTAGTTATTTAGGGTGAGATTAGATGGTGTTTTATTTTGAAATTTTATACCTTGAGTTCCGAGGGATAATTTTTTATGAGAAAAAAATAAGACACAATGTGAAAATTTTGTATTGAGTTGCATAGTAAACCCAATTCAAATACATCCTTAGTCTCTAACCTTTTGGGAAAAGAGGAAAAAGAAAAGAAGCCACTTGAGCATAACTTGCATGCAAGTTCTATCCAATTTAGAAAAATTGCATGAAATTTCACTATTCTTTAAATTTTAAATATTTATTTTTTTTAATTTTATATTATAATCGAAGACATTTTATCTGAGTTTGTCACTCATTACCTTCTATAATATTTTAAATTTTAAAATTTTTAAAAAAATAGCATGTGAGTTAAAGAGAAGTGAATTTTTAAGAATGAAAAGTAAATATATTGCACATAGTTAAAATAAATTGTATATAGTAATAATGTTTTGATAATATGGATGATTTGATTCATACTACTATAATAATGTAATCGAACTCGGACAGAACAACAGCGAAAGATAGGGTCAACAACAATGGAGGCATGGTGGATCATCATCGTCTTCTCTCTGTGCCTCTGTATCTTCACCATCCTCAAATCCCTCTTCAATTTCACCTCTGAAAATCCTAAGAACAAATTCAAGAACCTACGTCTCCCACCAGGTCCCCCTACCGTTTCAGTTCTCGTAAGCTTCCTGATCTTCATATGGCAGAGGATGACCATTTTGGACATGGAACCCGTTCTTCGTCGCCTGAAACTCAATTACGGTCCTCTCTTTACCTTAGGACTCAAATCCAAACCAACCATATTCATCGGCAACCATTACTTGGCACACTCAGCTCTGATTCAGAAAGGAGCTGTCTTCTCCGACCGGCCAAGATCTCAAGGCCCCCCAATTTCGAAGATCTTTAATAGTAATGCACACAGAATCAGCTTTGCAACCTATGGCCAAACCTGGAGACTCCTCCGCCGCAACCTTACATCGGAGATCCTCCATCCGTCGCGGGTCAAGTCCTACTCTGAGGCAAGGAGGTGGGTTCTTGACCTGCTGGTTCAACGCCTCCTCAGCCAGCTGCCACAGCCGGTTTGTGCGATGGATCATTTTCGTTATGGAATGTTTAGCTTATTGGTTCTCATGTGTTTTGGGGACAAGCTTGATCAGGAGAAAATCAAAGAAATTGAGACTGTACAGCGGAAGTGGCTCTTGAGTCTTGGCAGGATTAATTTGTACATGCTCTGGCCTAAATTTGGGAGGATTTTGTATAGCAAGAAATGGAAAGAGCTGAACCAAGTGAGAAAAAATCAGGAGGACATTTTTATTCCGCTGATTCGAGCTCGAAGAAAAGCCAAAAAACAATCAAACTCCGATGATCATCAGCAGGAGGTAGAAGAATCAGTGGCATATGTAGACACACTAGTGGATTTGCAGCTACCAGAAGAGAAAAGGAAGCTCAACGAGAGCGAGATGGTCAGCCTATGTGGCGAGTTTCTCAATGCCGGCACCGATACCACGGCGACAGCCTTAGAATGGATCATGGCCAACCTGGTGAAGTACCCTGCAATTCAAACCAAGCTCTACGAAGAGATAGTAGAGGTTGTTGGAAATCCCCCTTGTCTAAGGTCATCATCGTCTGATATTGCAGCAGTGGTGAAGGAGCAAGATATCGACAAAATGCCATTCTTGAAAGCTGTAGTCTTGGAAGGCCTGAGGCGGCATCCTCCGGCACACTTTGTGCTGCCTCATTCAGTGACAGAAGATGTGGAATTGGACAGTTTCACGATACCTAAAAATGCAACAGTAAATGTTATGGTGGCGGAGTTGGGATGGGATCCTGAGGTCTGGAAGGAGCCAATGGAGTTCAAACCTGAGAGGTTTTTGGCAAACACCGTTAATGGCGATGGTCAACTGTCTGATGTTACAGGAAACAAAGAGATCAAGATGATGCCATTTGGTGCTGGAAGAAGAATTTGTCCAGGTTATGGATTGGCCTTACTTCACTTGGAATACTTTGTGGCCAATTTGATTTGGTATTTTGAGTGGACAGCCATGGATGGAGACGATGTTGATATATCAGAGAAGCAAGAATTTACTGTTTGTATGAAGAATCCACTCTGTGCCCGCATCTCTCCAAGAGTTAAACCATTTTGAGTTGGATCCACTTTCAATATGCCTAAGCAATTTCGTATATGAAAATGCTTTTGTTACTGTCATATGTCAAAACTATTGATAAATAGAAAGAGAGAAAGAAGTTATGTTGAATGTCAATAAAAGAAACTATTTACATTAATAATGTGTAGAATTTGATCTTTTTCATTTTCATATGTAGTCTGCTGCTGCTGCTATATGCCTTCAAGTAGTCCTTTGTACACAGCCTCCAACAGCTTTTTGCTTCTATTTCATATCCATATGATCCCCATTGCTCAAATTATGGAAATATGAAACCTAAGTCGGGAAAAAAAAAAAGACATTATCATTCTTGTATTTGTTTTTAATATTACTACAAGGAAAACCACAGCATTGTGCCATCATATTGGCTTTTAATCTAATCATGAATCTTTAGATTTTTAATTATCTTCATGAGTTTTATAAAGTGAAAGAATGTTCCGAATTGATGGTGAATTAGTATATTATAACTATACTTCACTATCTTTGCAGATAAAAATTTAACGTGATAGTCAATTAGTTTAAAGTATTATTTATCTAAAAATAATTATTAAATTCAATTCACGTGATAGTATTGTTTTTAGGTATAAAAAACAAAATGACATATTTTTTTACCGTCGATAACTGCAATTGAAAATGAGGGAATGTAAAAACTTAAAAATAGTTGAAGATGAGAGAGGAGAAGACGAGTTCGAGAAAAGGAAGAAAACTGACAGCAAATTGTTCGTAGGCACATATATCTAATATGAGAGTAAATTCGGGGGCCAAAACTCAATTTTGTCAAAAAGCTTTTATTATTCCTTTTTTAAAAAATAAAGTATTCCACTCTAGAGAGGAAAAAAATTATACTATTCAAATAAAATAGCTTGGGGCGAAAGACAACCGAACAAAAGCCTTCGATATAGCCCAGCGTCCGACCTTCGACTCCGACACTTCTCCTCTGCCGTGATCGATCTAGCTCAGGTATACGCTCTGATATTTCCCGTATGATACGAGGAATTTCTTGTTGTTTTTAGCTTCAATGCTGACACTGCTTCTGGGCTTTGAGTTTTCTATTTGGTAAAACCCCCAAACCCCAAAATTTCATAGTCTAGCTCTTTCTGTCTCAGCTGCTCCGTCGTTTTCTTGGAGATCCGTTTCTGGGTTTCTTGGTCTTCATGAGTAATGTGTGTATTTTGGTTTCATTTTGTTAATTTCTGTTATAGATTCAGAAGATTAATATCAAAACAACTCAGAACCCAGTTAGGTTCTTACTAAATTTTTGGGTTTAATTATTTCTGTAAACTGGTTCTCTTAGTAGGTTAAGGTTCTGTGTGAAATTTTTTACTTTCTTTCCTCAGTTTATCTGTCGATTTGGTTGAGGAATTCTGGAGTAGTTGTTTTAGCATGCCCTGAGCTCTTAGAAAGCCCACATCTTTCCCCCTGTTTTCGGCATCTTTCAGCTGGAGTGAACTCCAATACTTGACTCTTGTGTTTCTTTGTTAACCCAAGTGTTCTATTGAACTACAATCTCAACACTTGTGCATCTTATCCAGCCCTCTTTGTCTTTTATTCGCCTCTTCCATTAAAACCTTTTCTTGAATTGTTTAATAATCAGGAAAAGGTAATTAATAGACTATTTATTCCTCTATTTCCAAACGTTCAATAGGGTATCTTTTCCTTTTTTCCTATTGGAGCTTGAATGTGCCATTTTGCTGTATGTGGAGTGTGTGTTGGCTGGTGGAAAGATTAATTAGTTAATGGCTTGTTTTGATTGGATTTCACCATTGAGTAATCTTCGGAATAGTAATCCTTTGTAGTAATAATCCAACCCCAAAGTTTGGTTTGTATGGATAAAATGAAATGTGAATCTTGCTGGCAAAAATTTGGATAGGCAAGTCAAGAATTTGTTTACAATAAGATTAATTGGGTTCAATAAGGGTAAAATTCTAAGTTAAAATTTAACCCTACATACCCGTATTGACAGGATATAGAATCTCGCTTCATCCTGGGATTTTTTGTTTTGTGTGTATAAGATAACTTATTTAAATGGTATTAGTTCTCCTGAGTTAACATCAATCAAACAAAGGATGAGACCTGTTATTTGATATTTGTCCATTGTTTGGGCGATGATATAAATGAGTTCAATTTATCCTTCTTTTTTTTCTCTCTCTAAAAGATAGATTTGTCGCCAAGATTGATCTTTCCTTGATTGGTCATTTCGTACCGGAGAAACCTCTGCATGAACATGGGTTAATCTTACTTCCCCACCTTGCTACTCTAGATTGGGGGGTGGGGGTTTTAGTTGCCCAAGGGATATGCTGTCATCACTAGTTAAAATTCTTGAGTTTCTTTGATATGGGCACCAGTTATGTATTTCAAAAGTCTGTTTGATTGCCTCTTTAAGTAACAACTTGGCATCAAATAATTTTTTTCCTCTGGTGATTTATCAAAATCTTCTATTTTTTTGGAATGATTGATGTTGCTGGCTCTACGCCTTTGTAACCATTTCATGAGAGACTAAAAAGTGAAGAAAGCTCAGAGCCACATAAGTATTTTACAACAAAAAAATTTTTAAGTTCCCCTTTTTAAGTGGGAGTTTTGTAGGAGTATAGATGGCTGTTTTCCCAAGTAACTCCAAGTGCATGTCAAGTTGCAGAATGCGGAGGCATTGCTGGTTCCTGTCCTTTCCAATCAGATATTCCAGTTTGTAATACAGCCTATAAGGGTCTCAAAGAGTCGGTTCTCTGATTGTTTTGAGACCCTTCAGGAAATCTGAGGATTATTAAAACCTGGGGTAGTCTTAATGTAGGAACTTTCAGTAATATTTCCACTTCATGGGTTTCTAGCAATTGTGGTAGTTTCTTTTTCTAGTTAGGATATTTTCCCAAATTCCTTCCTAGATTCATCTTGAGTCAGTTTTTTATTATAGATGGTTTTGGTTATTTGATTTGAAGCCTTTCAAAATTAGCTCTAGTTAGTCTAGGGAAACTCTTTGACTCTATAGATAATGCCGTTCCTTTCTGGTTATATATATTGATTTCAATTTTTAAAGAAATTTGTCGCAGCATTTGCTCAGCTATTGAGATTGTTATGCCATCATTCTTTTGTGCAATACCTAACACTTTCTAGTTGTGACTTTCGGGTTTCTCTCTTTTTTCCTGCAAGTTGTCTATCATTTAACTGCCTTGAATTCTGACCAACAAAAATTTGTGTTACCTTTACTGTCAAAATTGTCCTGAATTAATTTGTGCTTTCTTCTTTCTTTGGGATGATTGTGATTTGCTGGGAGGAAACTTGTGGCACAAACTTCTTAGTTTATCTGTCCAAAATTCTGGAATTACTATTTCATGTTAAATGTACCACTTTTTCCCCTTTCGGAGGGAAGAGAACCATGTACCCTGGACCCATGTTATAGTATGAGGTAAGGGTGCAATCTGAATGTCAAATTTGGGACTGTGTTTCTTGCTGTTAGATTTACATAATTCTGCAGACCAAGATATGAGGAAAATCCTCAAACTTTGAGCATAGGTCCTAAGTGCAGCATGCAACATATCTTTCCGCATATTTTTTGACTCAAAAGATTGAATATGAGATCGCATGAACTTCTTTTACTTCCATGGTGAAACACAAATTATGATAGTGATATATATACCAAGTTCCTTCAACCCACCCACCCACCCCCACCCCCCGACATGCAATTTTTAAATAAATGCTTTTCATTTTCTAGTTGTTGACAAGTCTATGCTAACGTAAAAGCTAGAGCATCCCATTGTCAACCCATGTTATTTTAGTCATGGATATGTTCTGTTTTTTGCCGTTGATAAAATTCATGGTTAGCAGCTGCTGCTTAAAAGATCAAAATTTTTACCCACTTTGACCTTCCATGATTGTTGGAATAACTCCTGATTTGCTTATTCACCTTGGACTGATTATCTGCGCATTAACTATAGGGAATAAGATGTCACGAAGATATGATAGCCGTACAACTATCTTCTCGCCAGAAGGTCGTCTGTATCAGGTTGAATATGCAATGGAAGCAATTGGAAATGCAGGGAGTGCAATTGGTATTTTGTCTAAAGATGGGGTTGTGTTGGTAGGTGAGAAAAAAGTCACTTCCAAGCTTCTTCAGACATCTACATCCACCGAAAAGATGTACAAGATTGATGACCATGTGGCCTGTGCTGTGGCTGGGATCATGTCTGATGCAAACATCCTGATTAACACTGCCAGGGTCCAAGCTCAGCGCTATACTTATGCTTACCAAGAACCAATGCCAGTTGAACAGCTAGTGCAGTCCCTGTGTGACACAAAGCAAGGCTACACACAATTTGGTGGCCTTCGACCATTTGGAGTTTCATTTCTCTTTGCTGGCTGGGATAAGAACTACGGTTTCCAGCTTTATATGAGTGATCCAAGTGGTAATTATGGTGGTTGGAAAGCAGCTGCAATTGGGGCAAACAACCAGGCAGCACAGTCAATGTTAAAGCAGGATTACAAGGATGATATCTCAAGGGAGGAGGCTGTTCAACTTGCTCTTAAGGTGCTCAGTAAGACAATGGACAGCACTAGTCTTACCTCAGAGAAGCTCGAGCTTGCTGAGGTATTCCTTTCCAATGGAAAGGTTAAGTACCAGGTGTACTCACCAGACGCCCTGACTAAGTTGCTTCAGAAGTCTGGATTGACCCAACCTGCTGCAGATGCCTCTTAAAACATTGTTTTTCCAGTTAAACTTTGGTTTTCTGCATGTTGTTGCAATCTTTCGGATTTCATGCTCATTAAGTACATGGTTTCTGCTTGGTATAATTGCTTATTTACATGAGATACTACAATTACAATTTGTATGCCAAGAGAGGCATGGGGAAATGCATGGTTTCGAATCATTCTCGCTTCCGCTGAGATTTGTTGTTTTTCTCCTTTATTTAGTACCATGTTTATGGTGAAACATACTGCAACTCGGAATTAGATAAGCTTAGAATTAGAAAGAGATAAAAGAGTACAGGGAAATGCTTGTTGAGATGGTAGCCATATCCCATTTCCATACTTCTCTAGATTTTCATAACAACCAAGTAGAAGAAATGGTATTCTGCCATGGTGCGAGTTCTTTAGACAGATAAAAGGCTTCCTAGTCCTTGCTCAAGTGAACTATGCCTGCTGGTCAATTTCACTTAGGTATGGGGCTGCCGTATCTCTCGCTGTGTCTCAGAAAATTTTTTAAAAAAATAGAGAAAGATGTGGGGTTGTAGTATAGGTTCATTCCGACTAGTATTGGATTTCAAAATGCCTATGACAAGAACCAGACTCTTGCTAAACTACTACAATTTGGCTTCTTGACCATAATCATTCAGGAACTCTTGTGGTTCGGCTTAAATTTTGTGGTTAGTTATTCAACATCTACAGCTATAAGACGTTTTTTATCCCCCTTTTCTTTTATTTTCCTGCGACCACTACTCCCGTAGATGCTTTCAAAATAGTCCATTCTGTCAAAATTAATGTTTCTGTCAAAATTACAAATTAGCATCTGAACTTTCCAAATTAATCCAATTTCCTGTAATAATTTATGTTTCTGCCAAAATTTTAATTGATAGAAAAATGAACAATTTTTCCACAGGCAAATTTTTTATTTTACATCACATTTTTCTTCTCACAAATAATTTATTTTTATAAAATTTAAAATAAAAATTTTCAAAAAAAATTTGCATCCAATCTCACCATATTGATTAAAGAAAAAGTTGAAATTTGAGTGACAATGTGGAAAAGTCCTACAAATTCAAGTAGCAAGCTTTTCACTTTTCACTAATACTAGCATTATTTACGTGCATGCATATAATAAATTTTTAGTAAAATTGAAATTATTTTCTAAATTTTTTAAGTATAATAGGTGCTACACAAAATTATTATCTAATTTATTTAGTAAAATTATATATTATATTTATTTTAGTTATTTTTAAATTTGTAAAATTATTAATTTAGCATTTTTTTCTTTTTAACATAGTTATCTTTGGGGATCTATTTTTTAATGATAGATATTTTCTCTTTAATACTTGGTCTTAATATTTAAAATTTTCTTTTGAATAACTTTTAAAATATTTAATACTTGATTTTTTTATAACAAAATTTAACATTTGAATATATTGTGGCACACAAGTAAAAATAACTAATATAATATAGTTAATTTGAGAGAATATGATAAGTTATTTTTCTATTTAATATTTATTTTTCTTTAGATAACTCTCAAATAACTCTCAATAAATTATATACCAAATATTATGAAAAATAACAATAGACGATGAATAATTATTATATTATTTTTAATCTCTATTAGTCTTATTAAATAATTATTTTACTATTTTATTTTTTAGATTAAAAAATAATTTTAGATTATGAGTACATCTCAAATTAATTGTTTATTTCACCATCACATTTCATAATTTTTATTGCTAAACTGATATCGTGTCCATTTGATGATTTTATGACTAATCCAACTCGTTTTACACTTCACGTGATTTTTATTGTCTTTTATATAATTTCTCAAATAAAATTTATTAAATTAGAGATAATAAAAATCTTCAATATAAGTTTCAATCTACCTTATATCCAACCTACTAACTCCACTACTATTTTATTTTGATATAGTAATTTTTCTTTTTACTTTTCAAATACTTTTCTTGAAAATTTCATACCCTTTCTATTGAATTTATAAACACATAATCAATTTGTGATTTCAAAGGTATATATACTAATTTGAAAAATTCACTTAGCAAAAAAAATAATTTAATAATTACTTATTAGAATAAGATCTTTCTCTTTATACTCTCTTTTAGTAACTTATTTCTCTTTTTAATTTTTAAAATTATCTATGTTAAATCTCACTTACAACCAACTCTTCTAAATTAATTATTTCTATATAACTCCCAAATAATTATCATAGAGATATCAAAAATCATCAGAATGAAAATAATACATTTCAGAAAAAAAAATACTATAGAACATTTTAGGACATTCAAAGAATGAAGAAACAAACAAGTTTAAATCTCCATACTCCTATCCACAAGCATAAGTATAGATGAAAGATATATTTGCAGTTTGCTCTTCCTCATTTTGTTCAATATCCAAAAGAGAGCAAGTACAATTTTGGGGAGCAATTTGAACAATGCTAATCGGAAGTTATTTAGCAGCGAGAATCCCATCCGGGGAAAGGCTAACTTTTGGCTCCATTTCCTGTTTTGTTTCACTTCTGAACCCGGAACGTTAAAACAGATGATATGGCAGACCAAGAAATTGGAAAAAATTCAACACAGTTTAGGTAGCTTAATAACAGAAGTCCAATAATCAAGTTGATGGTGCAATTCTTGCATGAAAATGAGTTAATTAGTAGGCGAAACATTGCTGGAATAAATAAAGCAGAATGCTTTTGCCCTCAAATCTATTCTATGGCTACTATATAGTGACCTCACACGCAAGAAAGACATTAAAACAGAAATCTGATTGAGCACTTAAGAGTGCACCTTATTAGCAATTCTATCTTTCAGAAGTCAGCCAATCTTGTGTAGCTACCAAATCCGGGAGAACAGTTGCACCAGATATTCTCCAATTCTCAGCATCAGGAATCTTGAATCTGTCTAACAATAAAGCATGCATTCCCACGCTCTTTGCAGGCAAGTAATCTTTCCGCATGCTGTCCCCGATATGTAGAACTTCTTCTGGGACAACATCTCCTGCCCTTTCTAAGGCAATACTGTATATCCTTGGATCCGGCTTCTCTACTCCTTCAAGACCGGAGAAGACACCAAAATCCCACTCAGATCCCTGAAATCAACATATCTCACGATGAACAGTTTAAAATTTATGATTAACAACCGGCAAAGTGCTATGCTGAGAAGGATCTGTTAATCAAACAAGTAATGTTCAATTACAATAAGATCTCTCTTGTGAACTTACCTGATTCAAACCCAATGCTGGAAGAATAACATCCTGATATCGGTACTCTGCATTGCTAACAAGCCCAACTTTAATTCCCTTTTGACGAAGCCATCTTAGGAATGGCTGGGAATCTGGAAAAATGGAGTAAGGTGCTGATGAACCAAAGGTTGCATATATTCGCCTAAATATTTTCTCAAATGTCTCCTCATCAAAGTCATAACCAGCCTGTAGATGTAATATGATTCAACTCAGAAGAACAGCCAAGCAATACATAATAGACATGTCATCCTTTTTCTAGATACAGCTACTTAAAATTAGGTTTTCATTTTCAGGTCTTTTTGTCTTGCAGCACACTGAAACACTCTGTGCAGTGTTGTGGAAGACCTACAACACCTTTTCCAAATTTTTAGCTCAAATATTCATCTGTTAGAAAAATTCAAACACAATAACAATCACAAATACTTAAAGAGGTCAAAAGCAACGAATCCACAGTGCATCTTATCTTACCTTGATAAAAGAATTTCTGACACAAGTCTTCCACCAAACAATGTTGGGCATCTTTTCTGCAAATCCAAAACAAGGATGTTTCCTAGCCATGTCAGTATATGCAATCTTAAAGCCCTCATGTACGCGTTTGTAGTCAGGACATGGCAAACCAACAGCTTTCGCTGCCATGCAATAGTAATCACCAAGCTCCCCTTTGTATGCTATCAGTGTACCAGTGACATCAAGTGTAACACACCGCAGTTTAGATAGTAGTGACATCGCAAAGATGAGTGCGAAATAGGGTTTTCACTATTGGAATTCACTCTTGTTCTGAGGATTTGGTTAACTCTCATAAAGTAAGAACAAGAATTGAACAAGATGATGGAGTTATCAATTGACTAGCAAATGGCTTAAATTTCTTTGAATATCCAAAACCTGCAGAATAGAAAACGGATAGTTTAGCTAATCAATCCATATGGTGAATATGAGCAGAGAAAATGAATCTTTTATAACAACACCAAACCTGGGGAGAAATCCAGATTAAAACCAACCCCACCCTCCCTCCCCACCCCCGGTGCAGGGCCCCCGAGGAAATCCCCAAAAAATAAGAAGAAGAAATGTGATGCAATACGTAGCTTCCACATAGTGAATAAAGGACTTAAAAGCAACAATTTTCCCGAACATATAACTTATCTTTAACATCTAAAAACAAATGAAATCTTCTGATGCCAATACATATTCAATAATAGTGAGCGCATTGCCAGTGAACTGACAGAACAAATCCAAACCACAAAGTTAAATCTCCAGTTGAGCAGTAGCTCATCAGTTCATTTGAGCAGCAAGTATTAAATACAAGCCTCTAGTTCAAGCTGCTAGAAGCCTGTAGACAGCACTTGAACTGAAGCAACATAATAACATTATTAACTAAGCTGTCAGCTCTAGCAAATCTTGAAATATTGAACGATATATGACACCAACATATGACAACAACTTTACAGACTAAACACTCACATAAGAAGAGTGTCTCTAAAACTATTTCAGGACTGGTAAAATAAGGATATGTATTGCCTACAGATTTTGGCAAGTAGCTTTCTGGCCATTGGTGCTTTCTTCTGGTCATTGACATAATTATCTGTACTGAATCTTGAAACGTATGAAAATTAAGTTTTGCTATGTTTTGCTGGCATTAAGTCTTTAAGGATTTAAAAAAGAGCAGAAAGTCTTTCCAGACAGCAACTGAACTGGAAATCAAATGTTCTTCTATAACAACTAGTGGCCGGACAAAATCAAAGTAGGAAAGAAACGTCGTAAACCTGTATTACAACATCAGATGCGTTTAAAACTAGATACATATATCAAGTTCTTTGTGCCCCTAAAATACATCCTAATCCATAATGGTGACAGTAAGTAGAAGAGAAAATCAGGGTTGAGGAAACGAAAAAAGAGTCTCACAACGTTCACTAACTGACTGGTTTAGTAGATAACAAACCAAATGCAGAAGTTGACATTACTGATTTTTAAATAAGAAGGCTTACTGAAACTCCAGAAATTTCTTTAAGGTTATAAGAATCTTTAAACCATTATAAGATTCTGCAATGTAATTCAGGGGCAATTGCTAACATCAATTATCTGTAGCCACAAAATTTGACATGAAATTTTGGCAACTTTTGCAACTTGATCTTGTACAAGTTACCAGCAAAGCAAGAAAACAGGAGTTAAGAAAAGAATTTCAGTTAACGTAAACAACCCTCATAAAAGCATCTCAATTTTTGGTAGCTAAGAAATTCGTCTTGCATTAGTGATTAATCAAGATGTTCCTTATTGTTCACATTAATCAAGCAGTTCCTCATTGTTAACAATATGCAGCTTCGGCAAGTATCTAATTCAATTAACTACCGCACCCAAAACACTGCACTGTAAAGTAAAAGAAAAAGCCATATAGACTTTAGTAACATCTATTTTGATATAAAATTAACCAGCTATGACACTGAAGAAAGAACTTAAATTAGGGAATTAACAAAACTCATGCCAGGAAACTCAGTCAGTCTTTATAATCTGAAACTCTGTGGAGTAGCCTTTAGAAAGTAAAAGAACATTTAAAACCATATAGACTTTAGGAACATCTAGTTTGATATCAAATTAACCAGCTGTAACACTGCACAATGAACATAAACTAGGGAATTAACAAAGAATCATGCTAGAAAACTAAGTCGTTATAGTCTGAAACTCTGTGAAGTAGCCATCCTCTGACTATCATCTCCTTTCTTTTTCCCTTCCTCTCCTTTCTTTTCTTTTATATACATTTTGGCGGAGCATGGGGCACAAGATGAGGAAGAAGCAGACAAAAGTAAAGAAAATCCAGTGCAACTTTATGTGAATAAAGCACATTCCAGTAGTTCATTTCAGATGATGATATTTTAACTCACCATTGCAGCTTCTAAACATCAAGTGTCATCTTGCATATCTGGTAAAAGAAAAACAAAAAAGATTCATGTACCAATAAAAAATTCCCTCTTTTTAAGGAAGGAAAAAGGGCTAATTGGGCCATTTCTAGTGTGAATACAAGTTAAATCATCTTTATCTAATGCCGTAAGAAAACAAAAAGTTATCATCAACTACAAATATCCATAGGGGAAAACGATAGGGAAAAGAAAAAAAAAATTGTCGATCTGCTGAGTAAACAATTGAATATTTCCCTAAAGTACAAAATCCGGAAAGAAGAATTGAGGTTTTCTTCTCTGAGCAACTGGAATTCACTAAATTTTAGAACTAGCAAACTTTCCCTAGCAAATATGCACAGGAATATGAAAAAGGAACAACCAAACAGATTGATCATCCCAAAGAAGATCCAAGCCACTAAAGAGAACAACACCAACCCAAAAGAACATTGAAATTATCGAATGCTTCAACAGACAAAAGCTACTACCAGGCTAAAACTTAGTTCTCACCTAAAGCCTAAAATAGGAAAATCATCCCTGGAAATACAAATCCTTCACTTCATTTCAACAAAATATCAGAAACACACGGAGAAATGCAGGTACTTCTAAACCACTTTTTCTTTAGTTTAGCACAAAAATTACGCCACCCATAGAGCAAGAAAGCATAAAATGATCAAATTTTCACAAACCCACATGAGAGAGACAGGGATTACAAGCGTACCCCAGAAGCTCAAACTAGTGAAAAGCAAGTTCGTTGCTTCAGCATTTGGAATAGTAGGCTGTGGACCGAAACGGATTTACAATAGTGTTTCCTTCCTTCCCACGTATAATCAATTGTTCTGTTTTTGCTTGTGAATTTGCGCCATTAGTATACAAATTCAAGGAGAATCTTTTTGCTGCAAGGTCCCTATGGTTTGCGTAATCTTTTCGATAGTCTCCCTGGTTTTTATATCTCTATCTACGTTATCCTTATCCATCTAATATATATATATATAGACATGCTATCTTATTTATTAATTTAATTAAGAATTTAGTCTAAATCTATATTTTTAACAAAAAAACATTACTTTGAATTCTCTAAAGATTGAAGCTTATTTTTAATGTGCAAGTTAAATATTTAATTTTAAAAATTCTATACAATGTTTTATATTAAAAATTATTTTTTATTTACAAAGTTTAGTAAAATTATAAGCATAATTAATAAAAATTTTGTATATTAAAATAATATAAATACTTCAATATGTACATAAACAAGAAGTACGTGTAATGATTAAGACAGTAATATTTTTTCTTCAAATATTATACTAATCTAAAAAGAACATTTTTTATTTTTCCTCTTAAACTATAACCTTGTTAGTGATCAAATATTATACTTTTTTCAACACGAAGTTTTGATTATTAAGCAAAAAAAAAAGAAGTTTTGATTGGTTCAAAAAAGAAAATTTTGAAGAATTTATTATGGAATAGAGACTATGCATTAGTCATTCTCAATTAATTTGCTCAAAAAGTTTCTTTGCAAGTATAAAATTATTCAGTCATAATGAGTTCTTATTCTTAATTAATATGTCTAAAAGTTTTGACGAAAATAAAACCCTCTACTACTTTATGAATCATATATAATGAAATTATATCATATTAGTGTAACTGAATTTATTAAAAAGAAAAAATAAAAAATGACTTTAAATGTACTTTTTTGGACATTGTAAATCAAATATCATGGTATTTATTTCTAAAGAATATTTTTAAGAAGTTAAGCTAAGTTAATTTTTTAAGCCCAAATTGTTTTCATGAGTTTTCAATAAATATTTTTCATGTTAGCTTTGATTTTATTTTCAAAATGTTATCTATTGGTGATACCAAATGTGCTTTTCAGACAGCTTTTTTGGGTTTATATTGCTACTAGTAAAAATTTTATATTGATCATTAAAAGAAAAGAAAAATATTGTTGTTTTATTAAGAAAAGTATATCCATAGAGTAATTGGTGGAGGAAAATGATAAGTGAAGATATAATTGGAAACAATGAGAAGTTCGGGGTGCAAGATGCAAAATTCTATAATTAAGTTTGGAAAACCATGGATGCTGCTGGTTTTTGTTCTCATCATCGAATGGCTTCACAGTTTTAACCTAGTATTTCCGATTTCCAATTTTTTTTCTTTCTTTTATTGGTTGTCTGCAAGGTCTACGTGCACGCGCCATTACAGGCTGACGGGCGTCGAATGTTAGGCTAGACCCATGACTAGGACGGTTAATTGAGCAGTACACAGAGCTCAGCTTATTCAGTTTGTTTAATTTTAAATTTGGATTGATATTTTTAATTTGAATAATTATTTAAATCTAGTTAGGATTGAGATAAATTTAATTTGATTTTAGCTCGATTCGTAAAATATATAACAATATATTTATATGTATATATAATATAATAATATTATTATTATATTATTTAAAAATATTATTATTATATATAAATTTTTAAAAAATCAAATTAAGATCAATTCGAACTCGAGTTCAGTCCAAAAAGACCTAATCCCAACTCATATTTCTCCAACCTAATGTCAATTGAATTGACTTCGGATTTAGTAAAATTCGGTTCAAATTGACACCATAAGCATGACTCATGACTGCTTTCGCGGTTAAAACGTTGACAGAGCGCGAGGTTCACGCGCTCTCGCTCTCGATCTGGGAGGGAGCATGTGGAATTGTTGGTATCGATTATTTTCTTGATTTGTCTGCCAATTCTGGCAACATGAGACTAATTGAAGCACTTGGGGGTTTTAAGGTTTGGACTTCTATGGGCTTTGGTTCTCTCTTTTCAACAACCCTTCTATTTATGGGCCTCTTTCTCGTTTTCTTCTCCAGGAGTAGGAAGTTTCATTATTCATAAAAAGAAAAAAAAAGAAATAGAAGTTTCATTTGAGATTTTTTTATTTCGTGGAAATTGATTTTTTTCTTCGTAAGTAAAGATGTGAACTTCTGTATTTATTTTCAAATGGAAATATTAAGATTTTAATTGGATTGCAATTTACGTTAAAAAAGTATTTATTTTTTAAGTTTTTGTGGTGTATATATTTGTCTTTTGCAAAAAAAATAATAATAAGATACGTGAAAAAATTAAAATATTTATAAATTTTAATATCACTTCAAATATTCAATTTTTAGTTAAATAATTCGTACAAAATTCACATTCGTCTTAGTTCTTATTTCATATACAATTTACTTTATAAAAATCAAAATAAAATCTTAATTCAAATACGCAGAGACCTTGCAACTTGATCCGAATGAATGCGGATCGAAAATCCCTATCCCTACCACTAAGGTGGTAGCCCAGTTGAACGAGCTTCGTTTTCCATATGGGAGGTTAATGGATTGAATCTGATTAATTAAAAGCGCTTGCGTGAGTATGTCTTTGACTTCTTTCATATGGGAGTTATTTTGGTTCACTTGTGCACCTTAGTAGGATTATAGGGATAGGGCTATTTATACCAAGACAGTCGACTTTACCCTTCGGCCTCACTCGAACATTCCATGGCAGTTGTGGAGCTTCGCTGGTCTCTCCCTCCAAGCCTTTTATTTAGTAAAAAAAAAAAAAGAAAATGTCTATCCCTATTTTTCCTTTTAAAAGGAAAATAGATAGATTTCATTCAAGCCTATTAGTAATTTTGATTCACTAATTTTTATTTCTTTTCTAAGGTATAAACCACACTCCCAGTTGTAAAATTATACATGCAAGATAAGGATCATTTTGTAAGTAAGAATGATACGGAAAATGTTACACGATGCTGAATCTTTCAGCAGTCAGCAGCCGTGAATCGTAACCAATATATCCATCAAAAGAGAAAAGAATCATAACCAATATTGCTTTTCAAAAAGATATATTTTAAGTGTGTATTCTGAGTATATGTTAATACATATAAAATATAATGTATACTTTATCCTTTTAATAAGTGTTATTGTAAATATTTTATTTTATTATAAAATAAGTGTCATTGGATAAAAATTTAACTTTTTTCCTTATTTACTCTCAATGACATTTAATGCAGTAAAAATAAAAGTTTATTTTATTATAATTTTTTATGATGAGAAATAATATTTAATTAAAAGTAAATTACTTAGTTTAAAATTGTCTTATGATATTGGAATTGGATTCTATTATAAAATTCAATGCAAATTTTTTATTTTTGATGTCACTCATTCTTTCACAAAAATTTTATTTTTACAAAATTCAACACAAAAAATTTCAAATCAAAACTTTATCCAAATACACTTAAATATATGTAAAATTTTTATAATAATACTTATTATAAAATTTATAAAAAATTTTACAATGATATTTATTATGAAACTTAAAAATATAATAGTTCAAGCATATTACAAATATTGCAAAATTTAGTACTCTCTATATGATATGGTTAAAGTGGATTATTTGTAGGTGAGAATATTAGTGCTGTCAAACGGGCTAGTTCAGTCCGATCCGCGCTGGCTGGCCTTGAAAACGGGCCAAAACGGGCTGACTCGTTTGGCCAGTGGGCTGAACACCATAAATTTGCGGCCCGTGAGCTACACAAAATGACGTCGTTTCGTAAAAATGTAGCAAAACAACACCGTTTTGTAAAATTTTTTATAAAAAATCAAAATGAAGTCATTTTGAAGATTTTTTTAAAAAAATCTATAAAAAAATAGGATAGATAGTGTCTGACTCGCGGGCCAGATAGAGTGAACCAAAAAAGCCTATGAATAAACATGTTTGGATATATTAAGCCCAAGTTCATTTATAAGGTCAATCCGTGGACTGAAGCCCGTTTTGACATCAATAAAGAATATGAGATTCAAAGTAAAAATTTTATCAAATACACTAAAAAGAAAAAACAGATCAATGAAGGGGCGGACATCGCGAAAGGGTTGGTCGCTGTACGTCTGCTTACAAAGGCTTTTGCTTACCGTCTAGCTACGAAGTTGAAAGTCCAAATTCGTTCCAAAACCCTTATAAAGTTCATAATCAAGTGACTTAGCAAACAAGCAGTGTTAGATACCTGTCCTTCCTGTTTGGCCATTCCAAAGCGCAAGCGAATTGCTGACTGTACAAGGCTCTGCATTTGCAGAAATTTTGGTAAATTAACTCGAATTTTAGCAGTTGAATAAAAATTAAATAACAATTCCATATTGCTTCAGTCACTGTGATCAAGTGGATGCTATGTATTTGACGAAATTCCTCCAGGAATTGTGACATTAGTTAACTTTCTGAAGTTTCTTGATTTCAAGTTCTAATCTTGGTTGTGGGTGAACATCAGTATAGTAGAACAAAGATGCATGTGGAAAGCATTTTCAATGATTGCTCTTGGAGTTGTTTGATAAAAATAGACTGAAGCTCTGAACTTTGTAGTCTTTTCTGCTAGTGAGGAGATGCAAGAGGCATATGGTAAAGAAATGGAGGACAAACAGAACAGAGCTAGGTTTACAGGTTTGCTAGAAGCGCTACCTCCAGTTGACTTCTGTTGTATATATGGCTCCAGTCTCCATCCTAACAATGCTGACCAGGTTTTTCCCTTTCTTTTGCTTCTCTGCATCTGACATTCAGAAAGGAAAACAGAAAAATAAAAAAAAAGTTATATAGTCTGGAAAGGCCTGAAATTAAGTGCATCTGGGCTTTTTTGTAGTTCACTGTGGATTCCTTTGCATTTGGAATTGGTATGTTAGTAATGTGTTCTTTGTGTGTATAGACATCTATGATAGATTATATTCTTGGAGTATCAGATCCTGAAAAATGGCACTCCGAGGTATGCACTGAGCTTTGTTGCGCTTGCACTTATGTTGGTGCACTCTTTTTTCTTTTTGTCATGGGAGCTGATTCCCTTTCTTTGATCAAGAACTTGACAATGAACCGGGATCATTATGCATCATTGATGGTGCACTTAGGTGGAGCGAAACTGGTACTTCTCTCTCTTCATGTTTTTCCTCCCTTTTAGTTTAGTATATAGGTCATTGTTGTAATGCTCAAATAATTTGTGTCTTGTTTTAGATCACTGATGTAGCAGACGAAATTGGTGTTGGTGTGCACTTCAATCCTTTTGTTTCGGTGAATAATAAGGTATCAAGAATTCATCAATATGCATAATTCTTTGCATATTCGAAATGAGAGGGGTATGTCATTTTATTTCTATGAGTTTGTGCTCTTTTCTTTCCCCCCCAAAGAAAAAAAAAATTGTGATTGTGTGGGGAGAGAGATTGCTTATATAAAAAACAAGTACTTTTGAGTATTTTTTGGATTTAATAATACATCTCTGTCATTGCCTTCCTGGAAATCTTATTTATATCCTCTTATTTGCAAACTTCTGCAGATGTTCAAATATGGAGTTGTCAGAATGCACGACTTAATTGAGGACATACTGGGATGGAAGAGCTTCTATCTTAGTGGTCGCCTGCAAAAACCGGTATCTATTATCTCAAACCATGGATTCTTTTCTATTATTAAATCCTTGTTTCAGCCGCTTTTTACATTTCATCTTCCCTTTGACCTGCTTGAGAGTGTCAAAGAAATAGATTTAATACTTCCTCCATTGCACATTCAGTATCTTCTGAACATACCTGCAGAAGGTAGTTTGAGGGGCTCCATTCTTGCATTTAAAGTTTTGGAGATCCAAAAATTGGTGATTTCCAGAGAATAGCAATATGGACTAATTAAACTTAGTTTTTGGTAGAAGATTTCATTCAAGAATGTGGATATTTTGGAGGAACTCAAAAAGAGACAATGGGATATTTAATATGGAAAAGCAGGAGGGGCAAATAAGCCATGTTATCCAAAAGACAATCTTTGACTTGATTTTCTTCCCTGTTCGTTGTTCTAGCCACTTAACTGCTCAAATTGCTTAGGGCTAACCAAGGATAAATGTTGAAGAAATATCTACATCATATGATAAAAGAAATACACAATTTTAAGTCCTCTTGGATGCTCAATACCTATACTGTGTTCGGCTCTATGAATGGAAGCAGAAGGAACAAAATATTCACCTAGAGCAATGCTATTTGTTGTAATTTTAAATTCCTTGTTTCCTTCAGTTTCATCCTTCATTCTGTGTTTTTAAAGGTAAATTTCATTCTACGTTCTTCACTTTTTTTCTACTTTACAAGGAGAGGAACAACTAGCTAAAGTGAGGCTACATACTACTCTGCTTCAATTTCTTCCTCGCCTTTCCTTGCCAAATAAATGTAATATATTTGTTATAGCTGCTTCCTTGTTACCTCCAATTTTGCACCCCAAAGAGAGTGCAAAAATGTAACCGTGGATGTCTTTTAACTTATCAATTTTGCAATTAAGAAACCAATTGTTTGGTGTAGGGAGATTCAGATATCAGATAACCATCGACCAAATTTGGGTCCTCAATTTGAATATCTTTTGCAGCATGTAGGAAACATTTTGGAGCTGGGCAAATACTTACAGCTGACGCTCTGTTTATCATGAATTGGCACTTACTTTTGGTGTTTCAGTCCTATGTGTCTTCATGAGTGACAGTGTTAAGGATATTTTCTCTCTTCAACTTTTGGTATTACACCAGTTGCTGTAAGAGTCTAAGACTTGAACTCTGAGGAACAACTTTTCCATTGCCAACCTGTGGCACATGCTTATAGCAACTGACCTACTTCCTCTTTTCCTCCATTTTCAAAATTATGTTTCTTTCTGTAATCATCTTCTCTTTTTTATGGGGTCCCGAAAAACAGGGTTGTTTGACACTGTAAATGATACTAGTACCTATTTATTGGATGTGTAGAACTCTACATGCATCCAGTGGCTAGAAATCTGACGGACTTGATTATTGGTTGATTGATTCTATTGGTGCTAGAAATATGTATATGTTTCTTGTTTGTATTACTTTGTGGTTATAGATATTGGATGACTTTGGACATCTTTTGTCTTTGTCTTTCTAGGTAATTATTATGGTGGACAATTTGGATGTTGAAAATCTTAACTATGTTAACCTAAGGGCTGTTACTTCTGCTGCACTACTCCTCTTGCCATCACAGTTCACTGAGGTTTGCTGCTTTGACATTTTTAAATATGAATAAGAAAGTATTCCGTGTTTATTCAAAATATAGTCTACATGCAGGAGGAGTTCTATGCCAAAATATGCAGCCTATCGTATACGGGTGATGTGCGAATGTTTTTTGCAGAAGACAGAGACAAAGTAAGTTGATTGAAGCTCATGGAGAACTGTGGAACTGAATTCTTTTTAGGTAGCTCCCGTGACCTTTATGTTCTGGCACACTGCATTTTTGGAGTTTTTGTCCTGGCCACCATGTTTTGTTCAATAAAGATGATAGTTCCAGGTTCTGAAACATATGAGAAATCCATACTCCCTCTGGTCAACAATAGAAGTCTTTTTGGAATTATGCACAAGAAATAAGGTTTTGAAATCAAGGAAACTTTGGAGGTAAAGAACCTTTTATGCCCTTAATAGATAGCGAGAGGGAGAGAGAGGAGGAGGGAGGGAGGGAGGGAGGAAAGAGAGGGAGGAGAATTCTTGATATATATATATATATATAGATAGGTAGAGAGAGAGAGAGAAAGAGAGAGAGAGAGAGAGAGGTTTTGGAATCAAGGAAACTTTGGAGGTAAAGAACCTTTTATGCCCTTAATAGATAGGGAGAGAGGGAGGGAGGAAATAGAGGGGGGAGAATGCGTTAGAGAGAGAGAGAGATGGGTAAAGTTGGAAAATATGTGATAAATACTCCATCAAATGCTTTAAAAAACTTGTATTTTGATCTCACCATTCAAGTCTAAAAGGACTACTGTTTTTGACTGGAGGTAATATAATATATTTCATATGAATCAATTAATAAGTATGTCTTAATTTGACCCAGGATAGCTTCAAATTTTTGTATGAACTTACAAAGTTTATATTCTATCTTGATCGAGGACTTTCTTAGTTGAGTTTTCAGAATGAGTTACAGAGTGAGTTCAATTTATGCTCAATATTTCATGCCACTAATCCACCTTTGTAGTTATTGAGTTTGGTTTCATTTAAACACTATTACTTCTCATACATATCTGTCCTAGGTGAAGAAGATTGTGGAAGGGCAATTTAATTTGTTTCAAAAAATGTATAAGCCATTTCTGAAAGAATATGCAGCCAAGGATATGTTGTCACTTTGTTCTTCGGATGGCTCTCAAGGAAAAATATTTCAGGTTGGTGCAGGTATCCTTGCTGGGTTATGCTTCTGGTTTATTTTTCATTTTCCTGACCAATATACAAGGCTCAAGATGTTCTCACTAACCACAGGCAGTCAACTCTGAGGACCATTACTTGAAATTAGATTTGGGAAACTCTAAGCACATGAGTAATATGTCTTTGAATATCATTAGCATAAAGTCCATGTTTATCTATGGGATTAATTGTACGTTTGGTTCCTTAAAATGGAATTTTGCACCATCCAGCCTTACAATCATGTAACTTTTGAGATGGCTCTGAACCATCATATTCTCCTAAAGTTGCCAGTTAATGCAAAACTTTTAGTTTTTTAAAATTTTCATCTGGCAGCAACTAGTTGTTTTAAACTTTGAGCTGTCACGTTCTCCTAAAGTTAGATTTGACATTCAAACCTTTCCAGTTTTCCTGTGATTTTTGAACCAGATATTGGCACACTTTGAGGAGGTAGTACGGGAAGCTAGAAAACTTAAATCATGATGCTTGCCACAATTTTTTCCTGCATAGAATATCTGAATATGTCACATTACCATGTTTCACAAGATCTTAGATGCTTTAAACTTGTTGTGATAAGGATTGTGGGAAATCTGCTGCTTCCACTCTTGTCTCTTGCCTCCCGCCACCAATCAGAAGTGATATAGGGACGAAGCTTGGAGAGAAGAAGAAAGTGGACGAGTTTGGTATGACAGTTACTTTGATACAACGAGAGAGATTCATGCGCTTAACTCATTTGGCGTCTCATTTTTATTCACTTTTCGTCTTTTTGGTGACCGTGTAACATTCTGGTTTTTCCTCCCCATTGGCTGGTTATTGCGTCACATTTGTTGCAGGTCGTATTAAGAAAGAAGTGGTGATTAGTTCAAAAAATGAAGCTGCAGAGTGCATGCGGAGGCTCCTTAGACGTAAAGTTATGGCTTCAAGTGCAAGGCAGGCTGTTGCTGGCCTGTTGAGTGTTGGTGTACTTCGTGGAGCTCAATACCTCAGCAAGAAAATGCAGAAGACCTGGAAATCTTGGAAATGATCTTTTAACCCTATCTATACTAAAGAAGCTAAAGTTGGCTCGTCTCTATTGCCAAGACTGCTAATGCATTTCCCTTTCTTGCCCTCTACCATGAAGAAGGAAAAGGAAAGAAAACATGATGAACGGAACGTCAGAAAGCCCCTTCAGCCCCAGCCAACCAAAGAAGTGATAGAAACATACAATTTTGCAGGAAGCAGTTACCATTATTCAAACAGCAGGAAGGACTATTTGCCTTTTAAGTAATAGTTTAATAGTCGAACATTTAACTTGTAGTTCAAAAAATATAAGTTATATTTTTTTAACTTAAAGAAAAACAAAAAAATTAATGAATTATTTTGCGAGTGTTGCTTCAATGTGGATGATATACACATCCTTGGCAGTTGTCAAGCTATCGCGGGATGGAAAATGAGATGATTTTGTATTTTAGCATATTGCTTTTCTTATTGCTGCTCCTAATTGAAGTTGGGAAAATGCCCTCTTGGATTCCATTATATTACCGAATTTAAGACAAAATTTGATATTTGATACTTACCTTTTTTTTTTCAAGTAATTTATTGTTTATGAAATTTTAAAATAAAATTTTAATTTTATCGTATCCTTTGTACAAAAATTAATTATACATATTTTTTAATTATTATTGATTTTCTCTTATTAACTAAAATTTTTATTTAAAATTTTTATATACATAAATTTTTTTCAAATAATTATATCTGTCAAATTTTGAATGTCGTGATAAATTTTGGTAATAAGAATCACGCTACAAGTATGAATATCATTTTTAATGATAATTTTATTTATTTATGACTGTCTTTTTATTTTTTTCATATTATTCAAATTATATGAGTAAAAAATTAATCAGTAATAAAATATTATTTTTTAACTTTCAAGTCATTTTTTTTTCTATTCTTACTCCTTTTAAGTCGTGAATAGATAAAATTATCCTTAAAAATTATGACACATGCTTATAGCGTAACTCTCTCTACTGAATTTCATTACAATATTTATAATTTGATAGATATAGTTATTAAAAAAATCATGTATATAAAAAATTAAAATAAAAAATCTTATTAAAAAGCGAAAACAGTCAAAATAATTAAAGGGTAAATTTAGCTGATTTTTTCTCCATATTTTTAAATTTTTTAAAAATAAATTCATTTATCCATGAAATAAATGAAAGAGTCATTATAACACTTATATATTTTGTATAAATATATCCTTTTAATTTACGAGTTATTTTTGTAATATCTCATTCTTATGAGAGTGTAATTATGATAGAAGGCTATTGATATTGAATAGAAGTTACGAAACCTATTAAACTTTGGAATTTGCTTTTCGAGTTTGGTTTAAATCAACAAATACACTTAAAACTTAAGTTAAAATGCTACTAATAATTATTTGTAAAATTTATTGAAATACTAAAATTTTACTAATAAAATTCGAGGATTTTCTATTTTTTGAAACATTGTTTTTTTCTCTTTTTTCTTTTGAAAGAGCTCCTGTTGTGTAAACTTCCCTTTGAATTTTGTCCCAATTCAATAGATTAAAATTATCTATCCAAGGGTGAAAAAACAAAGAAAAGGAAGAGTTCTAGGGGTGTCAATCGGGCCAACTAAGCTAAACTTTGCTAAGTCCGAGGCAGAATTGTTTCAGGTTGGGAAGTATGAGTCTGAGTACGGCTCTTTCGAGCTCGGATTCGGGCTAATCCTAATTTATTTTTTAGAATTTTAATATAATAATAATATTTTTAATAAGATATAATAATATTATTATTATATAAATATATAAATATATATACATATATAAATATATTTAAATATGTATATTTTACGGACTGAATTAAAATTAGGATGAGTTTACCTTGGTCCGAGCTCAATCCGAATGTTATTCAGACTAAAACAAATAAACCCAAACTCACAATTAAACAGGCAGAACGAACTCGAATCAGCTTGACCCAATTGACACAAAACTTCCTCATTATTAATATTGTGAAGAAGGAGTAGGACTGTCAATTAGGTCGGGCTCGTTCGGCTTGCCTTAATTGCGGGTTTGGACTGAAAAATTCAGCTCGAATAATTTTTGGGCCAAGCTCGGGTTGAGGTGAGCTCAGTCCGATTTCAGTCCGGTCCGAAAATTATATATATATAATAATAATAATATTATTATTATATTAAAAAATATTATTTATTATATTAAAAAAATTAAAAAATCAGGTTAAGTCCGGCCCGAACTTGAAAAGGTCGAGCCTGAACTCATATTTTTTCGACCTGCTATCAATCGGGTCGAGCTCAGACTTGACAAAACCCGATTAGTGAGTCCGATTGACAGCACTAGGAAGAAGGACTAAACTTGTAAAATAAAATAATTTGAGGATTAAAATGAAATTTAACGGCAGATTATGCTTTTTCAACCCTCAACGCTACCACGAGACTATCCAAGAAGAGCTATGAGTTCAACAATGGCAGGTTGGTCGCAGCCCACAACGCTAAGCACCAGAGCCTCCATAATGCTCTTCAGTTCTTCGCAAAAACACAGTCAAGCAGTTCAATTTTTGAACAACTATTCACCTTTTCTGACATTAGAGAAGAGATATTTGAGAGAGGACATGATTGCTAGCGGCCGCCAAACTCTTGTTTGCTGTTCTAATTCTGCAGTAATGTCACAATCAGAAACCGAAGATGAAGAAACAGGAGATAAAGAGGACGATTTTGATAACGGGCTGATGTCACCGGGGATAATGGGTACCGCCCCGCCGGTGCGGCGGCGGCGGAGTAGATACAGGAAGCTATACCCTGGTGAGAGAAAGGGCATAACCGAAGAGATGAGGTTTGTTGCAATGAAGCTGCATAACAGTGGCAAACCGCAAAAGAGTAATAAAGGTGGTAAAAATTCTGCCAACGGTGAAGAATTGCAAAACGAGACTGTTAATTCTGGGGATGATGAAAGTGAGGAGCCGGCAACAGAGGAAGAGGAGGAAGTTGATAATGGTGGTGGAAATGGAAATGCAAATGGAAATGGGGAGACTTGGAAGCCTAGCATGGAGGGGTTCTTGAAGTACCTTGTTGATAGTAAGTTTGTTTTCAGTACCATTGAGCGCATAGTTGATGAGTCCAGTGACGTCTCTTGTAAGTTTACCTTTTCTCTTTCGTCTGGAAAATTACTTATGCTCCTTTTGTTTTCTGTTTTTAGTTTGAGATAGATTTTTATGTTTTATCTAATGTTGGAAATTCGTTTTCAACCTGAATTTCAATGCACTTATTTTTCCGTACTTTTTCATTTTGTGGCCTTCTGAGTCCATCTTTATCATCATTTTGAAGCTATTGGATTGGTAATGAATAGAAATTTAGGGCTTTCTTGGGCCAATTTTGGTTTCAACACCTCAGTTGGTTAGCCAAAGGTTTAATCTTGCTGGATATGGGTTTTCATGGTTTTTTTGGTTCTCATTGGTGGAGTAATTCAGACTGCCTTCATGATTTTATTGTACTTGACTGTAGTAAGAGAAAGATAGAACTGGGAGGACGAAAATTTTATTTTTTCCGTGATTTATTATGTTTACATCTGGTGGATAAGTTCAAATAAGTTCTGCAACCTGTTTTATTTTGTTGTTCAGACTTGATAATTGTTCTGGTAATTTGAGGAAATATTCTGCTGTCATCTTCTGCAGATGCATACTTCAGGAAAACAGGGATGGAGCGATCAGAATGCCTTTCTAAAGACCTAGAATGGTTCAGCCAAGAAGGAAATGTGGTTCCAGAACCTAGCAATGCAGGAGTTACTTATGCCAAGTATCTAGAGGAACTTGGCGAGAAGTGTCCCAGTTTGTTCCTCAGCCACTTTTATAACATATACTTTGCACATATAACTGGAGGACAGGTGATAAACAATAAGGTATGCAATCTATCAAGAGAGATTTACTTCATCCATTAAGGCTGATTATGTATCAAAGTGAGAAGAAGAAGAAAAAGAAAATGAGAAATTGGTACTTTGATATGATTTTTGAAGGGGTTTAGCAATAATGCCTATTGATATAGCTTTTGATTTGTTAAAATTCAATTTGCCCTTAGACATTAGAAATTGCTTTGATTATACTTTTATGTCTTTCCAATGAATATTCAGGAGTAAAGATCTTTCTTGTGTTCTGAAAAAAGACAAAAATATCACTATTTGGTTTCGATTTTACCAAATTGGTCAATGATGAAATACAAATGCCAGCAACAATCCTATATTATTGACTGGTCAATGTATTTTGGGGGGTGGGGGTCAAGCTACGGAATAATATTGTTTTCTTAGATGATGGAAAGATGCACAAAGTACTTATTGATGCTTGCTTTATCTTGTCTGCAAGATACATCACACATAGGAAATAGCTTCCTAAAATGCATGAACTTTGTGGACCTTGGTTGATTTCTACCTAGGATTGAGATTCAGTATCAGACATGTTAAATAAATTTCACGCTTGAAATAAATGGTCATGTTAAGAGAAAGTCATCCATGTGTAAAAGAATAGGAAATCATACTACAAAAAGCTCAAGGAAGAGTTCTGTTCTTTTAACATGCTTCTAGTTTTGTTGTGCCCTTCATAACTAGTAACCATTTCTACCTTTCATCTTATTGCTTGGAAAGATATTGGATGTTAAGATATGGCCTAACAAGCCTATAATGTAGGCTTGACGGCTTAGAATCTTGGAGGTGCTTTCCTGCTATAATTTCATATTGGGTGGCACAAAACTTGAAGTTGAATGTGTTAAAGTGAGTTTCTGGGTATTTGTGTAATATAGTAAATATATATGTATAATATTGTTTAACTTTTGTAGAGAATTAAAGTGGTACAAGTAGTGAAAGGAACTTATAAATGAAAATTTACTACTAAAAAATGTCACTTACAAGCCATCTAACACTCACAATTAGAGTGTATTTAATTTCTCACAAGACACTCTAACACAAGTAACTCTTACTCTTTTTTTTATCTCTTATTTGCTCACTCAATGGAGCACTTCACTCTTGCTTACATTGGCTTCATCACAACTAGTCTATTTATAGATTTGGTTCACCAACTTTGGCAAATTCTAGAGCTCTCTAATTGCTTCTTATTTCAAGAGAATTCTAGACATGCTTTGAGTCAAAATTTGTTGCTCCAACTTGCGTGAATCTTCTTCAACCTGCTTGAATCTTCTCCAACTTGCTTGAATCTTCTAGAGAGTTATGGATGACTCTCTCAACAACTTTTTGCATATAGGTCTCTGAGAAGTTGTTGGAAGGTAGAGAACTGCAGTTTAACACATGGGAAGGGGATGAACAACAGTTGTTGAGAAGTGTAAGGGAGAAGCTCAATGCAGTTGGAGAGGTACAAGAGCCTGAAATTTATGATATAGCTAGGCCTAGCATTTCTTGAGATGTTGCCTGACTCATTTCTGTCAGTTGTCTGTGAATCTATTGTAGCACTGGTCTAGAGAGGAGAAAAACAAATGCTTGAGAGAAGCAACTAAGGCGTTCCGTTACCTTGGGCAGATAGTCCGGTTGATTATTCTGTGAAAAGGAGATTGACAAGGAGTTCATGCCAGTTTTGGAAGGTAAGTATGGACGAAGAGTTATTTGAAATTGATTACCCATATGGTGTTGTGCAAAATCTTCTTGGTTTTTAGCAGATTGCTTTACTCTTTGACTTAGGTGCTCCCAAGTATTGTTGATGCTTCTGGGATACGTTTTCTGGAAATTTGTATCTTTTTTTTTCTTTTTTCATTTTCTTCTTCTCCTTCTCATTATAACACAGAGTGAGCACATTAGCAATTGATTTTACTATTAACATTTAACACTATTTTGCACCTATGCTTTGATGTGTATCTGGTGTTCTCATAAGTTTGTTTCTATGATGCAATCAATCTATAGCTATTCTCATTATTTCCTTTTTCTTTTGTTTTCTTTTCTGCTTCTCGTTATAACACAATTCGCACATCAGCATCCTATTTTACAGATAACACTAGTATCTAAGCCCTGATGGATTTGGATTGGGTTTTAGTTTGAGTTTTTTGTCTTGGAAATCGTAAATGTGAATTGTTTGTGAGATAAACAGGCCCAAACTGAAAAATGTGGAAGTTTTTTCACCCTTAGTTGCAATCCAAGTGCACCAGGGTGTCCTGAAAAGTTTGCTTTTATGATGCAATCAATCTGTGACTGTTCTACCCATGACCCCACCTTCTTTTTTGTTTTTTGTTTAAGTATCATGGGATGATTTAACTAGATTTAAACTTTCACATTTCAGTATAAGGCTACTTCATGTAGTAATGATTATAAAGTCAAAGGAACAAGGTCAACCCCTTGAATACCTGTATTTGCGATTTTCTGTTTGTCTTATGTCAACAATTTGAGATTACTCTCTGTTAATCTTTGTCTACTTTATTAACCAAGATATAAGAAATTTAGCAAGACAATTTGCAAGTCGACAAGTTCGGGGTGTGGAGCGTCAAATTCTGCACTTCAATTAAACACTATTCTTGCTTTGAAGACTTGGCTAGAAATGCTTTGCAGAATAAAGACTACGGGTTCTCATCCAGAAGTAGAGCTCTAAGCAATCCATGTACAAAAAATGCTTGTTTGAGCTTGTTTGTGTTCGAAAATGTTCTTTAGTTTATTATCCAAGTTGAGCTTGACAGAAATTAAAGCTCATTAAATATTTAAGCAAACACGACCTTGTTCACCAATGTTTACGGTAACATTTTTCTTTCTATAGTGGGAGTTAAGTTTTCTTTCCAAGTGGTCCTTCCATGCACTATCTTATCTGTCTCTTGTTTTATCCTTCCCAACTCTCTTCTCCTGCAATTGGAACAAGTGCATCCTTCTCTTCGTCTCTTTATTTCTGAATAGTTTCCTTCCCCACCAGTCACCCCTACTGATAATAATTCTGCTACAAGATTTGACCCAGTTACTCTTCTGCAGTGGCGTAGTGAAATTCCCGTAGATGATGATGATTCTATACCCAGATTTGCATTACTATTTGCCTTCCACAACCCAAACTTCCGCGGATTCTCCAAATCTTTGAATTTGTGAGCATCCAATTCCAACTCCTTGTTTATGCATATAGAAATTCTTCTCTCGTTATTCTTTTTCTGCTTTATTCTGGTGATCTTGCTCTGGTATATTTGCAGCATTTCATATATTTTGCCCTTTAAGCCTTCATTATTTTTCACAGATTTCATGTATATATTGGAAGTCAATTCATAACTCTTCGGCCGTGTAAGGATTCTGGTGGCTATGCTTTTGTTTCTTATTCTCATGCATTTTGTTGTATGCCATTCTATAATGGACTGCTTTGCAGAATTAGAGCGGACTTGACAACTTCATTCTAATGCTATTATTCGTTGTGCCAGCTTTGATAATGTTTCGATATAGCCCTTTCACTCTCCAACCAGGTATCTCATCACTGCCTTCATTTATTTACGAAGTCAATGAGTTCAGCATTCTTGATGTCAAAGTAACTTGAGTCATAGAATTAAAAGTTTGACACTTCACATTTTCTCAAGGTTTTATTAGGGAGTTGCCCTAATAGCATGTTCTGGAGATGGAGGAAAATGCAATTACAATTCATCCCAACATGCAAATTTTGGGATGATTATCATTTTACAGGGGCAGCTATATGCATGCATTTCCAAGAGTTACAAGAAAGGTAGTGTCAAGAAATATGCTTGATCAGTTAAGAGTATACATAGTTGTTGGGCAATACGTAAGAATTACTTTGATAAGTTTTCTTTTTTCAGCTTCTAATTACTTTGATAAGCTTGTTTCTCTATTGGAAGCAATTATGAACATCCAATAGTCTTTGTAGAGATGGTAAGAGATTAGTATGGATTTCAAGAATAGTACTGTCTCGCTAGTCATTGATCAAGTGGTTTTGGCTTTTATCAATTAAAGATAAGAAATTAAAATATAATTTTATATTAATAGGGAGGGAGGATAAGATAGTAGTTTCAATATATATGAAACAGTAAAGAACATCGGCTCTTTTGTCGGATACATGACAAAGATTACTTAGTTTAAGGAGAAGAAGCCAATAGAATGACTAAAACCTCCTTCGGTAAAGGGTCCACCTTTTCCAACACCAAATCTCTCGCAACAGAAAAAATTAAATTGTTTGAGGATTTTTGTCTTTAGATATTTTTGTTTTGAAATATATAAAAATAATTTTTTATGGAAAAAAAGTAAAATTTAATTGTATTATATTCGAACAAAACTCAACCCTTAGGAGATCCTCCAGAGGGCAATGATTGGCAACGGCATTCCATAGTCTCTGTGGATTGTTGTTCTGGTTGGGCACTGGTGAGATGGACAGGTAAGCGTGGTGGGCTAACAGTAATGGTTATGGATTTGAGGTAACAAGCATCGAGTAGCAACAAAAACCCAACCCGTTATGCTGCAACGAGTAATATTTTCAGCACTTAGTTAAATAAATTTTAATTTATCAAATTTTAAGCAAATGATTGAAAATGTATACTTTGTGAATAATTATTAATAATGTGTGAATTTTTAATCTTTAAATTAAAATTTGATTGTTGAGAATTTATTTAATATATATTGATAAAAAATATTGTCTGCGCTACAAGAACCCGTATGATTCTCAATTTCAGAAAGCAAACTCCATTATTCAGAGTTACAAATTGCAAACCTCCATAAGTTTTCAATACATAGGGTATACTTATATATATATATATATATATATATATATATATATATATATATATAGGACATAGAATTTATAAAAGGGTAGTTAAGGATTTTTACAACTAATGTCATGAAAATCTGTTAGTCATATGCTAATTGACTGGCAGCAAGAATTAAAACGTTATACATTATTTATTTTGGAAGGTTATTTTATAATTTAGAGAAAACATAGCTTAAATTATTACTATTAATTATCAATAAAAAATAAATAAATTTTTATAGAATTTTTATGTCTTTAACTACATACTTGACTAAATTGATTTTAGCAAACTTACTTTCCACTAAAACAAAATAGCTGTTAATTATTGTAAATTGGCCATTCTCCATCATAAATACTTCTATAATTTAAGAAACATAATTTTACACCAAACCCCTTCTATTGTTTAAGGTTTTTTTTTTTTGTTTTTTTGGGTGGCCAAGATTCAGATAACTTATATGTAAGATTTGTACCCTTGTTCATAAGAGTCCAATCTAAAAATGGTACCTTTGACTAGACGGCCACCCGTCTCATTGGTAATGATGATGAAAAATAATATTCCCGCATGTTTGGTAGCTATCAAGAGCTTTGAGTGGGCCTTTTTGAAAATTTTATGGAATTGTGATATCTTGACTTATAGACGATTATGATGAACAATGCAAAAGTGATAAGATTGCAGCCATTATTATTGGAGCCAACTTGCTCAAAACAATATCCAGAATCTATGCTGCAGCAAAGAATCTGAAATCTTGGGGCAAATTATTGAACTACTTTGGCAGTTAAACCGTTTGGAATATGGCAGACGAGAGAAATTTTCTTAATTTGCTTTATTGTTTAGTTTGAGATTTGAGCCTTATGTGTCATGTCTACCATGTCTTTGGCAGTATATACCAGTAAATATTCAGAACAGACAAAGAAAGAGTGTCAGCAAATCCCAGAATAAAAGGGGAAGATAAAACCAATTGGTGCACTTGCAAGATCAAGTTGCAAGTTACACTCTGGAGAAGCTTAGGCTTGCTTCTCTGACTGCATGGGCAAACTTAAAGGCCTATCAGACACAGAAATACACAATGGCAGGTGTTACAGCAATTAGTTAAGACCGTCTATAAATTATATATTTATTTTTTCCATGAATATAGTTGTTTTACACAAATTTTGTTACTTTTTGATAAAATCGTATGATGAATAATGTGAAAGAGTTCTCAATTTGTAGAACTTCTACATTTAAACTTGGAAATGTTTACCTGCAAACCATTTAGGGGTCGTTATGTACTTCCATTATTCCATGAAAATAACTTGAGAAGCTACAGGTCTAGAGGAAAATATGGAATCTTGGGATAAATGAAAGGAGAAGAGACAGAATAGAGTTGCAAGGCTGTGCTCCATGACCAAACTGGCAAGAAGCCCTCAAATGTTCACTTGTTACCAAAACTATCCATCTGTGGCTATCAAGAAAAGCTCAGTTTTGTGAAGATTCTTTGAATCTAGAGTTCCAAATCAATTTGAGGATAAAAAGTGCCACCTTCTCATTTCAGAACACGGGTTTTGACTATAGTTTCAAGAATGAGCTCGTTGCTTGTGTTAGAATTTCTCAGTAGGTACATCCAGACAAAGTAAATAAATGCATTTTCTATAAATAATAGTGACATATTAAGATAGTTCCGAACTTCTTTTTACTTTTTTTTTTTTAGTAGTAGTTCCAAAGATCTTGAATGGTCTTATCACAACAGATGCCAAAACCATCACCAAACTATGCAACCAAGGGCCGTCCTATGTGACTCTGGCACTAAATGACACTGAAGTATGGCTTTGGAAAATTCGGAAGAAGACAGCATCAATTTTGTAGATGGAATATCCAATGTTGAGTGGAGGCGATGTCAAATGATCACTTGTTTATTAGATTTTCCATCTATATTAGCTGGTCTTGAAAGATATAGAACAGAACACGTGTTCATCAAAGAAACCAGAAAATACTGTTATTTAGCTCGGCTCTCATTCACTACTCAGCAATCACTTGGGGAAGGCCGGCAATGGGTGTTAGAGATAATTTGATTTTTTTAGAAATTAGTTTTTTCTAATACTCAATGAATGTTTTTAGTGATGGTCAATATTTCTAGTCTTGTTTTATGTGTTCTAAGTATTGGTATGTGTTCATAGTCTTAGGTAGATGCAATTTCATTTACTATAAGTTACGAGTTTAATTTGAAAGTCGTATTTTGAAATTTTTTTAGACCTATAAATATCCATTCACTATGTACTTGGCATAAGAAGGAGTGATATAATAAGAGAAAAGTTTTAGAGAGATCTCTAGTTTCTCTTCCTAATATCACCACTTTTATCTAACAATGGGTACGGCGGTAGAAAGTAGCGAGACTCAAACAAGAAGTTATTGGAGATGGAGCAAGCAAGATTTTTTCCCTGAAGAATCATTCCAGAGCTGGAGCAACTACCAATCTGCCTTACGTCAAACATCTGCCAGATTCAAGGATCGTCTTGTGAGCCGGTCAGATGAGGCTAATGAACTTGGGGAGGTCAGGAAACAAAGCGAGAATGATATGAAACGATGCCTGAATTGGTGGGATCTCATCTGGTTTGGATTTGGTTCTGTTATTGGGGCTGGCATCTTTGTACTCACTGGCCAAGAAGCACATAATCATGCTGGACCAGCCATCGTCTTATCATATGTTGCTTCAGGTGTTTCTGCAATGCTGTCAGTTTTTTGCTACACAGAATTTGCAGTGGAAATTCCAGTGGCTGGAGGGTCATTTGCATACCTGAGAGTAGAACTAGGAGACTTTGCAGCCTTCATAGCAGCAGGAAATATACTTCTCGAATGCATTGTTGGGAATGCGGCAGTTGCAAGAGCATGGACTTCCTACTTTACAACTCTCCTGAATCGTCACCCCAATTCATTACGTATACATACAAATCTCGGCGATGGATACAACCTGCTGGATCCTATTGCTGTAGCAATCCTTATAACTGCTAGCACCATTGCAATGACTAGCACGAGGAGGACTTCACACTTAAACTGGATTGCATCTGCAATTAATAACATAGTGATCTTGTTTGTTATAATTGCAGGATTTGCTCATTCCAAGACCTCAAATCTGTCGCCTTTTCTTCCTCATGGTGCTGAAGGGGTCTTCCAAGCAGCAGCAATTGTATATTTTGCATATGGAGGATTTGATAATATAGCAACTATGGCAGAGGAGACAAAAAATCCATCAAGAGATATACCACTAGGGTTGCTTGGATCAATGTCAATGATCACAGTGATATATTGCCTGATGGCACTTTCATTGAGTATGATGCAGAAGTATACAGATATTGACCCCAATGCAGCCTATTCTGTTGCATTTCAGAGTGTGGGAATGACGTGGGCAAAATACCTAGTTGCCCTTGGAGCTCTGAAAGGAATGACCACAGTTCTTTTGGTAGGAGCACTTGGGCAGGCACGCTATATTACTCATATAGCACGATCTCATATGATTCCTCCATGGTTTTCACTTGTCCATCCAAAAACAGGAACTCCCATATATGCTACATTATTGATCGCCATTTCTGGTTCATGTATCGCCTTCTTTTCAGGCTTAGATATTCTATCAAGTTTGTTATCTGTCAGCACTCTCTTTATCTTTATGATGATGTCTGTTGCACTTCTTGTGAGGAGGTACTATGCAAGAGGAATAACTCCTCGAACAGATGTCTTGAAACTGGCAATTCTTTTGCTGCTTATCATTGCTTCCTCTATGGCAACTGCTGCTTGTTGGGGTTCAAACCCCAAAGGTTGGAAAGGCTACACTGTGACAATTCCAGTTTGGTTCTTAGCAACTTTGGGGATTTCAGTTCTTCTGCCACAACAAAGAACACCAAAAGTCTGGGGAGTTCCACTTGTTCCGTGGTTGCCATCCCTATCCGTCGCAACAAATTTGTTCCTCATGGGATCATTAGGAGCTCAGGCATTTGTAAGATTTGGCATCTGTACAGTGTTAATGCTGATCTACTATGTCTTTTTCGGCCTCCATGCAACTTATGACATGGCACATCAGCAATCCACAAAGACTCCTGAAGAAGATAAAGAAAAATCCAACCCCTAGAATTATATAGCTTCTTGATTCTCTTACCCGAGCTTCTGTAGTAGCTGTTCCCGCATATGTACAACATGGGTTGGAAGTATTTTTTTGGCTGCTTGGAGAAAAGGTAAAAGACCAAAGAGGCAAGAGTAATGAGACTCAAAACTCCAAAGAGGCAAGAGTAATGAGACTCAAACTAAGTACCTATTTATCAGTTAGCATAGGTAACCAATTATAAATGAAAATAGCTTTTCAGTCCGGAAGCCAACTGCCATATGTAACATTTTAGCGGGTTAAAGAATACAATTGTCATAGTAAGTCGTTGTTTCACTTGCACAAAAGAGAAAAAGAACAGAGAGCATAATAGATGCGGACTGTTGAATAAGAACTAAAAGCACATGCTGCTCTATCCTGTGATCACTCTTTGAGAGATCCTCAATGCTTGTTTGTATTTCAATCCACCAATAGCCTTCAGTCACTGAAGAGGAGAGGGATTCAATGGCAAGCAGGACTGTTGCAATAGTACTGCTGAAAAAAATAAATCAATTTCTTTTTGTAGAGAGTGATTTGCAGCATTTGAAGCATCAAGCAAGTCAATGTACGAGCAGTCAGTCTTGGCAGCCTTGCAGGATAAAACAGCCTCCACGTAGGCTGCAACGTACTCTTTTTATTGTTTCTTTTTCTCACAAGAGCAAATATAAGGCATTACTCAGATGTTATAAAAGCACACTGCATTATATGTATGTGAACAAAAAAGACAGTTAAGTATTCCAAGTAAAAATTAGCCCCTTCCGCACTTAATTTTAAGAATTCCATCGACATATCAGTACAACTCTTAGTTAATGTTTGCTGGACATCAGAATTGCAACATCTTAAGCAATAAATCAACTGTAGATAATATCTTTTCAAAATGATCTTCCTCTTTTATGTTTTGCATAAGATTTCTTTCCGTCTTTCCACATGAATTTCCACTATATCTGATTGTGCAACAAACCAGACAGCTCCAAATACTTAAGCAGTTACGTGCAACAAGTTCTCTTCCACCAGTCCATACTCGAAAGTGACTCTGGAGGCCTAAACATAATTTTGAAAATTTTTGCTTCATAAACTGCATTTATGGTGCAAATGAAACTCTTGAAAGAAAACTCATCCATTCTTTAGAGATAAGCCAGATGCTATCACAACTCTTACATCAAATCTGCTAGTATTGAAGAGGGTCTCTTGAATTTTTGTAACTCCTTTTTCAAGTAGCATTGTTTCAGTCTGTTTCATCCATTCAGCAACACAACCATGGATGGCCCTTTCCTTTCCCATACTTCCAATCCACATATTTCCATTTGCAATATCCATAAAGATGTCCATGTTAGATCTGTTTGATGGGAATCAATAGAGACAATGAACAGTAAGGAAATTCCTGAATATCAATAAAACACTGACGTTATACAGTAAATACTAGTAAAACTAAGAAAACTAAAATACATCAATTGCTTTTCTTTTATGCACTGTGAGCAGTGTGGAAAAAGTAGAAAGTAGAATAAAATTTTCTTCTTCTTTTCCAGATACAGTAAATTCAGATGTAAATCCTGTGCCGAAAATGTAACAGTACACTTCACATATATAGTGATTCAGAAAGTAAAAATGCAAACGCAAAAGAGGGGGAGAAAAGTTAGAATGGACACAGCATATCTGTAATTTCACTAATGAATCAAAAAGATGTGTTCAATGAGAAGATGCAAGAAAAAATGCAGGATACATATCATCCACTACATTCCATTATTTCTTTTCAGACTTGTGTTTCATTGGTCAAGTGAGATGACTAGGAGAGTCCAATTACTCTCTCGGCCACAATCCATCGTTCAAGAAAAGTAAGGCCAAACGGGGTGAAGGGCAAATATTCTTCCTTTCAGACAGAGTCCTAGTTTACCTTATTCTTAGTTAAACTCAAAATGAAATCTGAATTTAACCGTATCTTTTATAATATTACAGACAAACTATGACTTTCAAAAGTATATGGATGATGAAATTAATATGCAAAAACTGGCAGATGTATAACTAGTTTAACAAATTTGGAGAGCATTCAGGCTGGAAAATGCCACTCATAAACAAAATGCATGGAATTTCAAGACACTAATACCACTACTGGTAATATTGTTTAGCATCCCACAGATGTCGCCAGTACAGAATAGGAAAACTAGAATTTGTGCACACAGTATCTATGAATTCAGCTTGAGGTTCAAAGTGCTATTTATCCACAAAACTATATATAACTATAACTAAGATTAGTGATTTTGTTCTCTGCAGCCATAAATTATTAGCTATAGTTTGATATACATGAGATGCAAAAATTCTCATGGGTAACAGAACTTCAGTATTCTTGTCCTGGTAGAAGAAGATATAGTCTCACCTTAAACTCCTCAAAGATTGTTGACACTTAGCATACAGAAGAGAAAGTAAAAAAGTGGCTGCCAACTCCAGATATGTGAATATCATGCCCATTCCAGTATCGTCCTGTCAGCTATATGCAATTAAAATTTAGTTTATCATTTATTATGGCTACCAGTTAAGGTCAATAAGTAAAAGAGTAAGAGCATCTAGGCTGCAGCATCAGCAAACAGAAATTACCAACTTAGAATACAAAGAGGATCTCCCACCGGTATCATCTTTCCCAGCTTTGAGTATCAGATCAAAGCATGTTCTGTCAAAAATAAACCTGCAATGTTTAAGGACTTCGGCACAAAGATGGCGGTCATTGCAGAAGTTGCAGGTTCTGATTACCATTGCCCTTTTATTTCCCCTTGGGAAGCAAGACTCCTTAATGGTTCTCTTGAGAATTTTTGTTTAATCAAAGCTTGTAACTGAAATTTCCTGATTTAACTGTTTGCATCTGAAACATGAGAAAATCAATATAAGGCAGCCTCTGGTATGACGTATGTTGAGAGAAAATAAACATACCAAAATCCAGAACGTAATCACAATTCAAAAAAAACTTAAGCTATTCGTCTTGGATTGAACCCTCTGTTTCAATGATCATGTTCAACAATCATAGCCATGACTTGCAGAGAGGAAGTATACAAAGAAATCATTGAAATATCTAAGGCTTATCTCAGCCATTCAAGGTCAGCATATTGCAAATGACATTAAGAGCACACGGTGGTTAGCACTGGCAATCTAGTTCAATTGACCCTGCAAATCATACATGTAAACAGAAGTAAGAAATATACAAGAAGAAGTGGCCAAGGTGCTAGAATCTTAAGAGATGGATACAGTCGTTTAAGAGGATTAGTCTGACAAAATTATTTCAACAACATATCAAATTTGAGGGCAGCCAAAAGTTGAAACCTCTTGAATTTATTTCATAAAGACAGAAAACAACCATGTCCAGTTGAAGAAACCTAGAGCTGAAGTTTTAATGGTATTTGGTGGCATGAATATCAACAAAATGCTGCAAGTTGGATACACACAAATCTTTAACAGACTGGCCATGCCATAAAATGCATATAAGTGATTTATGACTCAGGGAAAAGATGCTGGGAGCACAAGCTTTTTACCCTTATACAAGAGCACAGTTTGACACCACATAATGAAATGTTTGTTTATCAATTTTGATAGTCCTCAGAGGTCCAAAGAAGCTGGTTCATATCAATTAATATTAAGTACTGAAAGAAAAAAGAAATTTGTCAACAGCTTTAAGTTGATGTTAGTACCATGTTTGCAGAAAAATGAAGTGTCTTTGAGTTAATTTACAAGAAGAACTCATTTTATATCTAGGAAGATACCATGTGAATCTAACTTGTTAAAAATTGACATTGAACTAGCCTGTTTTAGAAGACAAGTGAATCTAATTTGTTTTAGAGCAATGCATCTTCATTTATGCCACACTATATATCACTAAGACATCAAGACAGTCAGGAGAATTTTCTTGTTCTCCAACAGGAAAACCAGAAACATTGGCAACTTATCCACTTAATATTGAGCTTTAGATAACAAAAGTTTTAACAGAATAATCTAAATTTTATCTCGTGCTAGAACTTCATAGAAATGTATCTCACAAGATATATGTGGTAACAATATTGTGAATGAGTAATGGACTTATACTATACCGATGATAAAACCACATAACTGCTTGTTTTGTTTGTAGTTAAAGGGAATTTTCAATTGATTATGGATTTCATTTTGACAATAAAAGAGATAATGGAGAATTCCTTAGGAATTGCCAAAGACGTCAAGGACAGGCGATCCAATAGAAAAGTAACAAAGAAAATGCTATGCCTGACAATTTACATCCAAAGAGTGAAGACTATCATGTATCTATGTGATTAATTCCCCATTCTAGCAAGAAAATTACTATTCCATGTGATCAGGAGAAACCTCCAATAAAATGCACAACTCAAGTTCCTAGGATAACTAAAAGAAACCCACATGCGATATCATGAGCTGCTTGAGAGGATTTGATGAATAAACTTAGTAGATTCATAGCAGGGCTGTAACTACAACAGTAAGACAGATAGCCTTGTTTACTGGAGGTACACAGAACAACAAAAACCAAAAGTAACAATTAGGAAAAGTCTCTCCCAGTCCCAACCCATAAAAAAGGAAGTACAAAACATAATCTTTCTTCCTTCGTGCTTTCCAGGCACTCTTCTCTTTCCATGGATTGCTTAAACAGTAAAGAGGAAGACATTGTATTACATTGTACTCTTTCCTATCCATTTTTCTTTCTTTCTATTGGGGGAGACGCTGGTAGGAGTGTCTATCTTTTTCTCTCTCTTCTCTATACACAGGCTACCTTCAAGGTTAATATGCAGATAAGATTAGAAATAAAATTTAGCAAGATATAAGGACAGGATAAAGACAATGGTGAAAAGGCATACTTCATATCTTTATATATTTTATCAACATAAGTTCACATACATGCAGTAATTAAAAATCTCAATAAGTTTATTATTTTAAAGAACTAGAGGAGTGACTTTGTGTCATCATTTAAGATGCCAATATGAAGTAGCTTACCAGTTTGATTTTGGCTAATAGGTTTCATATAATGTAATTGGTTTCGAGTACATCATACTCATATTATTCCCCATTGCAAGGATCCATGGCAGGGTTGATTTTTATGAGAAGTGAACACAAGCAGAGAAAGAGTAATGCTGGAAGCATCTAAGATCATCGATAACTTCTCTATTCCTATCATCACGACCATATTCCAGATAATCTATGACAAATGCCTCAGTTGATATACATACTTATGTGAGTTTAAGATGATAACTTTCTTGTAACCCGATGCTTATGAAAACCAATACAACAAAGATACTTCCAGAGTCTGCCCGGTGAAGGAGCTTTCGCATTTGTGCAGCTAGTGCAAGAGTTCTAATCACATGATTTATACCACTATTGTACCCCAAAAATGAAAATTAGCAGCAAGATAGCTTGAAAGAGAAACCAGCTTACCTCTATGTTCAGCCAAATAAGCTACTCCAACACTTGTTGATAGCCACTTGAATCTTTCTTGGTTTGCATAATTCTCGAATAATAATTTCCCAAGTGCTTGCTTTAGGGTAAAGAAACTTTTGAAGCATCACTTCTATAATCTTGGAAGCTCCATCAATGCAGTGTCGCTTGTGTAGCCGTAGAAAAAGCTCATCTAGGAATTCTCTCCCATCTTGTGAAGTATTTATGTTATCCTTAAAAGTTGATAAAAAAATGTTACATGTAACTATGTCAGGATCACATCCCCTGTCCAACATATTATTTAGAAGATGCATGGCACGAGCAATCTTTTCATGCTTGCATAGAGCACTAAAAAGTATATTATGAGTAATAACATCAGGTTGAGAATCTGAATCCTTACAAAGCATCTCATTAAAAAGTAGTAATCCCTGTTCAACAGACCCAGCACTGCAAAGGCCATGAATCATTGAAGTGTAAGCCACAACATCTGGGGTCCAACCTTTACCCAACATGTGCCTCCACACCATCATTGCCTCTTTCAACTTTCCTTCATCACATAGTCCATGAATAAGTATGCTATAGCAAAATTCATTGTGCATGCAACCTTTCTCCGTCATTTCTTTCCATACAAGAATTGCCATATCGCCATTACCAACCTTGAAAAATCCCTTTATTAAGGAGCTATATGTATATGCATTTGGCTCACAACCTGCGCTAACCATCTCAGAAAGAATTTTCTTAGCTTCAAAAGGTTTCCCTACCCGACATAAACCATCTATAAGAGCACTATAAACAACTGTATTTGGTTTATGCCCATTTTCCATAATTTTATTCCATAGCTTAAGTGCCTCTTCTGATCTTCCCTCCTTGAACAATCCGCTGACAAGGGATGAGTAAATATGATTATTGGCCTGGTGCCCCCTTTCTTCCATAGCCATCATTATATGTATGCCGTCAACAGCTCTTCCTTTTCTAACAAACCCATCAATAATAGTACCATACGTAACATCATTAGGAATAAATTTATCTGATACCATCCGATCCAATAAACTAATTGCCTTCTCCAATTTCCCTTGAAGACAAAGACCGTGTATGAGAGTATTATAAGTGATCTCATTTGGAAGACAACCTTTAAGAAACATATTATCAACAATATTTGCTGCTCGACCCAAATCGCCCTTTTTGCATAACCCATTGATCAATACATTAAAAGTTGCAGGATTTGGGAAGCACCCCTCTATTTGCATTTCATCCAACAATGCCACTGCTTCATCAACCCTATTTTCCTTGCACAATCCATTCATCAAAGTACAATATGTAAAGACATCTGCCTCGCACTTCAAAGTTGGCATTTCTCTGAATGCATCCAAAGCTTTATCAACTAACCCTAACTTACACATTGCTTTAATAACTAAATTGAAAGTCAAAACATTTGGCTTAATATTATTGCAGTTAACAACATAAGAATGGAATTCCAATGCTTGAGAATACAATCCCTCTTGAATTATTACACTAAGAACGGAGTTAAATGACTTAACTGTTCGTTTACATTGAAACTCATCCGCCATCCTATCAAACAATTCCACTGCCTTTTCAGGCAAATGCGCTTTTCCATAGGCTCTGAATACTATAATAAAACTCTTCTCTATAAAAGTTCTCCTTTCATGCTTCATTCTACTAAAAACCATCTCCAAAGACTTAAAATTCCGAGAGTTGGCATAGTTCTCAATAAGTGAATAAAAAGTAGAATCACCCTGTTTGTAAGACCCAGATTTTGGAGCATAATTGAACAATTTACCAGATATTGGCGGCTCAACTTCAGCTCTCTGGGGTGGTTTAGATAATACATGAGAGTTAGTGGATTGAACTGCCATACCATCTTCTTGATAGTCCTTTTCAGTTTCACAAGAATTGTTTGAGAGCGCAGAAAAGGGGCACTGAATCAAGAAAATGAAAGAGGACTTACATGGGTTTGAAATGAGCATTAATCTCAAATTCTTTGAAGTAAAGGCCTGCATAGGAATGCCTAATAAGCTCAAAACTTCCTCGATAAAAATCAAAGCTTTTTGTATCCAAGAAACTGATGAGTTCTGCCAAACGATGAACATTCCACCGCCAAGAACAAAAGGAATTGGAGAAGGCCTGAGCACATTTAAGGTACTTCTATGGTCTACGAAAATGTTGGAAACAAAATCTGGGCCGGCTGAAGAAGGGAAGAAACATATAGAAACCGGCTGTGTAGGGAGGTCTTCTGTTTTTTCATCTGTGGGAGTTTTTAGACACTGCTTGGAATAAGCTCATAATTTCGTTATTTTTGCAATATGCAAATACAGTTCAAAACTTTTTAATTGTTTCAATTTAATTCTAAAATTTATAATTTTATACTTTCAGTCTAACATCTTTATACATTTTAATTAGTCTAAACCCATATAATGCATGAATAAATTTTAAAAATAAAAAATATTAAAATTAAATTTCTAAAAAATATTTTAAAAAGTATTTTTTTTCCTTCTAAAATTTATATGTTGAAGAGAAAAATTAAATAACACAGAGTATTAAAAAAAATTCAAAAATATCTAATATATTCTTTTCAATTTTAGACTCTTAACATATGATTTTTACATCTTTTGTTCCTCTCAATACAAAACTATGAGTAATATTTGTTGCATTAAATCTATTTTTTAGCTTTTTGAAATCTTTGATTCATATACAAATATCATTGATGTCATTTTCTAAAATATAAATAACGTGTATTATTTATTAAATCAAAGAATGTTGAACTTATCCAAATCCAAAAGCTCCATTATTTGCTTTATTAATAAAAGTTTTTTCTCCATTTTCTTTTAAAAAAATCTCTTAATGACAAATCCATTCCCTTCACTAATAATAAAGAGAATTATAATTATTAATCACTTTGGATCGTAATTTATAATAATTTTTTTCAATTAATCTATTAAGTTAGATGGACGATTTCAAAAATGATGTCAATATACTACTTAACAAAGGAATTAAAAGATAGTGTATCCAAATGATTTCTTATTTCTTAGGCTTAGTCTAAAAAAATTGATTAGTTAATTAGGATTATTTTCAATATATTAAGATAACTTTAAACTAATTTATGCATTAATTTTAATTTTAAATTATGTATATTAAGTTTTTTTTTACTAATTGAAAGAGTTATATATTGATATAAAAATACTCGAAGCCATTACAATCAAAATAATTCTCAAATCCCTTCTCCAATGAGAGGAGTTGAAGAATTGGGATAACCTGATACAAAAATTTACACGATAGTTGAACAAACACGGTAATAAGTAACAACCCACACCCCAAAAATTTTAGGTAGGTAAAAAATACTAATACTACAACACATACTAATAAAACTAATAAAGTAAATAAACACATAATAAACTTTTCCAAAGCGCTTTTCTCAGAGATTTTCTACCACAGTGATAAGAAAAACTCAACTCTAACATCTTTTTTGAAAGACATCAATCGGAAAGACCATTAGCGTATCAACGATCCTAAAAGTATGTATGTTAAGTTACTTTATAAAAATATGAGACTTTAATTATTACTTTAAATTTTTTTGATTAATTGAAATTATTTTTAATCTATTAAAATTAATTTTAAACTACTTATCTTTATCATTTTTGTTTAACACAATTTCTTAAATTAAACTAAATTCATTAAAATTAAATTCTTAACTTATACATTAATTTTAATTTTGAGTTTCGTGTATTAACTTACTTTAAAAAGTAAGAGATTTTAATTATTACTTTAAAAATTTTGTAAAACTACTTATATATTAACTTGAATTTTGAATTACGTAATTCTTTTTGATGATATTGAATTTTGTATATTTAATTATTTTATAAATTTTAAACTTTAATTATTCAATAAGTTGTCAACAAATATAAATTTATTGTTCTAGGATACTTTGATCACAGGCTTCAAGATATAAAATTTTACTTTAAGTTTCATACTCTATTATTTTACATATTATATATTTTTTTAATATTCTATATTCTTTTGTTTGGTAGTACAACAATGGCATGCCTCATAATATCTACTTCTGCTATTCTTTTAATTTCTTTTGGTATTGATAGGGACAAAAGATGTAGAAATCATATGCTAAGAGCCTAAGATGGAGAAGAAGATATTTGATATTTTTAAACCAATAAAATTTTAATATTTTGTATTATTCAATTTTCCTAAACACATACATTTTGGGGAGATAAAAGAGTTCTTCTTTGGATATTTCTTTTGAAAGTCTGATTTTAATATTTTTTTAATTTAAAAATATCTTCGTGTATCACATGGATTTATGCTAGTAAAAATTGAAACAAAGTACTGACTTTGTTTATTTATATAAATGAAAGTTTATTTATTCGACTGCAAACTATAGCGTTTATCTGTTTGTTTTCTCTTATGATAAGTGGATATTGTTTAATAAATATAAGCAAGAAAGATGTCGGGAGATGCAAGAACGAAATATAACATAAAATAGGAAAAAAAGTATGAAAAAGAAAAAAGTCAAGAAATTAAAAGAATACTAGAAGTAGATACCATGAGTCATACTATTATGGTACCACCAAACAAAAGAAGGCAGAATATTAAGAAAAAAATATAGAATAGGAAAAATAATGGAGTAAAAAATCTAATGTAAAATTTTAGGTTTTGAAGCATATTATCAAATATGAATGAAGTAGACAACTTTAATATTTTAAAAAGGGAAAGGAAAAGAAAAGAAAAGTGGAATACTTACATCTACTTATGAAGCACATAGAAATCTAAATTTGAAAAACTATCATGTAGGCAGCAACTCTTATCCAAATTTTAAACTTATTTTAGTGTAGTCAAATAAATAAATAAGATTCATTTGCATTGCTTAAGGATACACTAATAAAATACATCAAAGAAATATCAAATTTTATATTACAAAATAAAACACATATTAGACATCGAGTGAAGGAGTTCAATTTGAAAAAATAAAAACCTCAAATGAGGTTTTAGAGAATTCAATCAAGTTAAAGTAGATGCATTATTTAAGAGAACAATAAAAGGATTCTAAAAGAATTTATAAAATACAACACTCAAATGCTTATGAAAAACTTAAATCAAATAGAAAAAATAAAGAGTAAAAAAAATTACATTAAAAACAGACGATAAAAAGAAAAATTATAGGGGTTGGAGCTTTTAGATATGATGAGATTTGAGCAATAATTAAACTCAAAAATGTGAAAAATGTGATTATACTTTACGAACAAATGAGAATAGAAGAAGAAAAGAATATCTGGAAAAAAATATAATGTTGTGCATTATGTGTAGAAGAAATTTGTAAATATTAGGAGTTTAACTTTAATGAATTTAGTTTAAATTAAGAGATTGAGTTAAAAAATGATAAAAATAGAAATCATATTTGTTGACAACTATTGAATAATTAAATTTTTTCTTTTACAAAGTAACTAAAAATATAAAGTTTAATTTCTTTAAAAATACGGAATTCAAAATTCAAGTTAATATATAAATAGTTTAAAATTATTTTGATGGGTTGAAAATGATTATAGCCAATCATAAACTTTTAAAGTAATAATTAAAGTCTCATACTTTTACAAAATAACTTAATATATGAAATTTAAAATTAAAATTAATGTATAAGTTTGTTTAAAATTATTTTAATAGATTGAAAATGATCCTAACTAATCAAATTTTTGAAGACTAATTAAAAAAGTAAATACTCTAAGAGATTAGGATAATTCAAAAATCAAGTTAATATATAAGTTTTTTAAAATTATTTTAATAAATTAAAAATGATTCTAACATATCACAAATTTTTAAAATAATAATTAAAGAGTCATACTTTTACAAAATAATTTAATATAAAAATTTTAAAATTAAAATTAATGTATAAGTTAGTTTATAATTATTTTAGTAGATTGAAATGCATCTAACCAATCAAAAAATTTTAAAGTAATAATTAAAGTCTCTTACTTTTACAAAATAACTTAATATACATAATTTAAAATTAAAATTAATGTTTAAGTTAGTCTAAAGTTATCTTAATAGATTGAACATGATATTAATCAATCAAATTTTTAAAGACTAATAAAAAATTTAAAACTCTAAGAAATTAGAATGAGAGGCCTGGAGCCCTAAGAAAAAAAGAGTTACATTTTTATAATATATATATATATATATATATATATATATATATATATATATATATATATATATATATATATATTGCAATCTCAAACACCATTAATATGGTGGAGATAGATAAAGATATATACTTGCATATATATGGCCTACCAGTAGAGGGGCAAATTTGTCAATCTATGAGTTTTTACTTCCAAAATTCATAACACGTGCAAATAAATTTTTTTTTGCTGAATAAACTAAAATCGTGTTCAACAAAAGAATGAAAGGAAAAAAGACACAATATTTCCTAAATCCTAATTCTCATCCTATAGGGTTTGGGGAATACTGCTTTTTTTCCCTTCTTGTTCTTTTGTCTTATTTGGCTTTACTCAATTCAACCAAAAAAAAAAAAAAACCTCAATTCTAATTATATGTGCCATGAATTTTGAGAAGAAAAACTTTTGAATGGACAGATTTTTCCTTCGGTTGGCAGGTTTCTGTCATATTAATATTGTTTTGGACTGAAAATTGAAATGTATAGAGATGTTGGAACAAAAATATAAAAATGTGAGTTTCGAAAATAAGTTGCAATAACTAAAATAGTTTAAGAACTGTTTTTACACAATACTCCTAATTTTTTATTTTCTTTAAAAAAGAAGAAAACTCTTCCAAATTAATGCCTCAGTTGGCCTTTTCACAACAAATAAAAAATAGTATGATGGTAATATTTCGATTGATTTTAAAATTTTTTTGAGAAAATAATTCAAGGCAAATGATTATACGAGCAATTTGAAAAAAATAATTACTAAAATATTTTATTTATTAAAACTTAGTTCCTAATATTATATTTAAATATTTTGGGTGCAACATTTGTCACAATTTCAATATTTATAGTCTCAATTGTCACTTATGTGGTGAAAACCACTACATGCACACCTCAAGAAGAAGGACAAATCCATTTCTACACGAATTTTTCATAAAAAAAGGTGAATAAATGCTCAATTGAGTGTATGAGAATAATTGTTGAAAGAAATATCAATATTGATTTGGTGATTATAATGTTTATTATTGTCAATTTGAGAGTAGGTTTGAGCTTATAGATAGAGTAAAATGATAAACCCTAATTAGAAGATGATTAGAAATTGGAAGAACACTTCGATTTCTTCTCCTCTCTTTCTTTGGATCGAGTCAGCTAATCAAACGTGAGTTAGACTTTTACAGGAAAAATTTGCAAAGAAAGGGATTTGCCATTCCTCCTGAAACACACGTGTGCTACATATAATCGTCATCGATTTTCATTGCATAAGTGGCAATTGAGACTATAAACATTAAAAGAGTTATAGATAGTATATCTAAAATATTAAAATATAACATTAAAGATTAAATTAGAACAAGTAAAATAGTTTATGAACGACGTTTACATGTCATTTTGACAAATATTAGCTTCATATATTTTTTAAATATTAAATTATTAAATTTAATTAACATAATGGTTTTGTTTTTTGGTACAAACTTAATGGTTACTCTATGATTTTATGCAAGTAATGCTCCTTCTCATTCATCAAAAAAAAAAAAAAAGTAATGCTCCTTCTCCCCTTTTCATATTTAAAGTATATTTTGCCTTCGAAGAGAACATGACAACAATCCTTTTTTTTTTTAAATGCCTAAGATATGACAATAGTTGGAGTGTTAATAGTAAGGAACTTAAAATTAGAGATGATTTCATCTAATGCTTCTAACGTGTTATAGTAGTGATCACTAGAAGTTTTTTAGTAGATCTTATACGATTGAAAGTGTTCATATTCTTCTTTACTCATTAGAAAATATAGCTTGTGAATAACATTTGAAGACTAAATTCGAGAAGTTTATATTTTTATTTTTCATCAATTGAATTGCTCCATTTAAATAGTTCTCTTGTGTGTTGATTTTTATTTCTTAAATTCCTCTCACTCTCGTTTCTATCTTGATGGTTTTCTAATTGAAATATTTTGTACTAGAATAAGGACTATAATGAAATTATAAAAGTAGTTTAGAGATTAGTGAGGAATTAGTTATACATTCTCATAAACTATTTTTAATTTATTTTAACTAAAAACTTTTCTTTTATTTTTTAATATCCACAAATAGTTTATAATCTTTCAGTTTTGACAATTTTTGTAAGCCGCGATAGAATTCGACAATTTAAACAAGCCTCGTGCACATGCCACTGTCTTCAAGAGCATTTTTGTCTTTTCATGCTATTACTTTCCAAATTTAAACACTGAACTCACTCATAATGGGTAAAATTGTCTAACATTTTAAATTTTGAATACTTAAACTTTCATTCTTTTTTTGTAATCATTCTTAATGTTGAAACTGTCATTGAAGATGGTAGTATATGCACGAGGCATGATTATAATTGTTAAATTTCATCGTAACTCAAGAATTGTAATAAATACAAACTCATAAATTATTTATGAGTATCAAAATATATAAGAAAAGTTTTTAGCTAAGAAGGAAAGAGAAAAAATAGTTTATGAATATGTATAATTAAGTTTTCGAGATTACTTTGTTTATATTTTTTGAACTTTTTTGATACATCAAATGAGAAAATATAGATCAAATCAAGACTTTTCACTTGATAAAAAGAGATTTTACTTGTTACTTAAATTATTGTCTCACAACTATTTGTATCATTTTTCTTTTGTATAATTCACTAATTTAAAAAGGAAAAATCTGAATTCAGGGCCAAAGTAAGTATGGCCTATAGATCAGGGTTGTCTGGTGCAATTTTCTAGTAAACAAGAATTAATTCGGAAAATATCGCGAAAAAGTAGGAAAGAGGAAAAACCGGAAGAGACATAGAAACCGGGTTACAACAAGAGACTGAGCCACAAACCGGTCCGACGTCGGCCTCTCTGCGATCAGCAAAATAGATATTCCCGAAAGGGCAGAAACACACGCAGTAGAAGGTGTTCTTGGTGTGGGAGCAGAGCCCATTGAAATCGAAGAAGGATTCTCTGTTTCTATAAACATAGAGCAGATTAATGTCGGATGCCGAGAAATTGAATCAATAAACTGAATAGAGTTGTTGAGAAGCAGACTAGAGTGGAGCCACTCTGCCGAAAGATTCAGAGATTTGGTATTGAATTATGATTGGAGGAAGAAGATGAAACTTCAGAACCGAAGTTTTAAAATCTCGTTCTTCCTAATCTGCTTTTAGTACTAAATTTCATGGCCACTTCTCATTCTCAGCATCGCTGCGTTTTCGGTTAGTCTGTCTCTCTCTATTTCCACAGTCTATAATGTACCGTATTTGAATATAAAACTGTGATTTGGTGAAGCTTTCTTAATTTTCGTTAAATTTTTATTTTTATCTTAGGTAATAGAAGTATTTTTAGTAGCTCTATTCTTTTTGTTTGTGTATTGTACATAGGAATGGAATTGATTATTGTGTTCTGGTATTGGTGAATGATTTTTGATAGTTGGGAATATACCATATGATGCTACTGAAGAACAGCTAAAGGAAATCTGTGAGGAGGTTGGCCCTGTTGTTTCCTTCAGGTCAGTCGTCTCCTCTTTTTTGTTTCTTCCAGCTATTTGCTCATCTAATTAAGGATTAGAGCCTCCAAATTTGGCTTTTAAGGTAAGGATGAGAGAAGCCTGGAAGGTGACAACTCTGTACAATTATGATTGCATGATATGGTAATAAAGTTCAATAGATTGCAATAAAATTCCGTAATTTGAATTTGTTGACAAGGAAAACAAAAGGGTTTCGGTCTTTGTGTTTTTGTCGATAATAATTTTTTTCAAGGATCAAGGATACTTCAATCACGTCTGATCCCAATAGCAACAAAGAAGGTTTGTTGGATTCCCTTATTTAATAGCTAACTATCAATATAGTTGTTCCCAATAACGTAAAACCTATAGCTCGCTTTTTTCATGTTCAGAAAATTAAAGGAATTGAAGGGGGCTGTTGGCATTAATACGTGTACTTATGAACTTCAATGTTTTAATGCTACGATTTTAAAAAATGTATGCCACCTGAGTGAGTGATTATGTTGTGATTTATGTGCAATTGGGGAACATTAGTTTCTTATGAAATTGAAATATTTGCCGTTGCTAAGTGTGCTTAAAGCTGAAAATCATTGTGTGATTCATGCCTCATGCAATATTTTTAATTTCTCTGGGATAGATTAGTTACTCTGCAACCCAAGTTAAGCTGATTTTTCATGTGGTTGCCGGTTAGGGGCAGTAATTGGAAATCATATAGGAACAACATAATGCCAGAACAGGCTTTGGTTGATAAAATCATCTAAAGTGATGAAGTATGATGTTAACTGATGAATTTGCTTTAACTTGTGAACGAATGAAAAAGCAATAATGGGTTCTGGCACACTTATGAAGCTTATTATTCAAAAGTAGCTGGTTTCAATTTATCTTCTGTTTTATCTATTAAGAAATAAGGAATTGAATAGTCTTGTAATACATGAAAATAAGAAGTCTTGTTGAATAATGCATCTGCAGATCTAATTGTTGGAAGAGAAAATAACTGGCTGATTAAGGTGATGCTTGTATGAAACCCTTTTGGAAAACTCCTATTGAGGGTTTTTTTGGGGGGGCGGGGGGGCAAGGACACCTTAGTACAGCCAGGCTTATCTAAAATAGTGAGTTTGTGGATATGCGGAGTGGTCCTAATCTGTTTGTCTTGCTGTCTCAAGACTCAAAGTCAGCTCTGTAAATAATCTTCATTTTCCGGCATATCTGGAAACTAAGAAGGTTTTTTTTTCTTTAAATAAAAATTTTCTAAATTTTTAAATAGATATAAAGATGCCGTTTTAAATTGTTTGATGTTCAATTATATCTGTCAAGATAATTGCCAATTTATTTTTTTCTTTAAATTAGCTGAAAGGGCTGTGGTATATCTTCTGGCGGCCATGTACTTACCATATTTTATTATTATTTCCATCAATCAGCATGTTTCATTCTCATTCCTTTTCTTTTATCCCAGGTTAGTAATTGATAGAGAAACCGGGAAACCTAAAGGTTATGGATTCTGTGAGTACAAGGATGAGGAGACGGCATTGAGTGCTCGAAGGAACCTTCAGGGGTATGAGATAAATGGACGACAACTACGTGTTGATTTTGCAGAAAATGACAAAAATGCTGACAGGAATCGTGAACAGGCAAAAATACTTGTATCTTTAGAAATCTTTTGATTTCATAGCTATATTCACCTTAAGAAATCCCATTGTTATCCGCTGTTATCCCATTTTCTTGTAAATAGTTCTTCACTGGATTTGCAATACAAGAATACGTTGTTCACTGGATTTCTTCTTTGCTTAGTGAATTGAGTTTCACTTTTCTAATTTCCATTGTACCACAAAGTGGTCCATCTTGATGTAGTTGTGCATTTGTTTAGAAGGTATCTACTGCATTAATTTGTTAAAGCTTTCCGACTACTATATAAATGTTGAAGTAGAAGCCAAAGCTTTGGTTGTGTAAGAATGGGCAAATCATAAGTTCTACGTGCCAAACTAGACCGATCTGGTTTCTTATAATCCCTTATCCTTAGCAAGACTGGCTAATCAGACCAGATCAAATGATCTAAGGTTACTCAATCCTTAACTGGCAAATCAAGCTGGGATTATAGTTTTTAGTTTTTTATTTCATGTTCCTTTTTTTGTTATGCTGTTATTGTTAATTCTTTAAGCTTATTTGATGATTTTTGGCACTGGGATGTGAGGCTTTTCTTATTTTTGCAAATTATGTCTTTCAAAGATTAATGATTATCTTTGATAGAGTTTTACATACTTGACGTCTGTCCATACTGGTTGTATTCCACACCTTGTGGAGATTACTCAAAATGCTTACAGATTAGTTAATATAAACAATTTGTTTTGCAAAAAGAAAAGAAAATCAAAATGATTAATACTAAGAAGAAAAGGGGCTTCTGGAACCGCTCAAATACTGTAGTTTGCAGAATAACTTGGATGTTCTTGCTTGCAGAAATTATGAGAACATGCAGATGGTATTACTAGAATGATGCACGTTTATCTTCATTCTTTCATCTCGCAACTTTCTTTCACTTTCGTGCTGTAAACTTTATAGATTTGAGACCAGAACTCATGCATATACTCATGCACAGGGACACGTGAAAATTTAGAGTTCGGCCTTTATTTTTGTTACTTTAAAAATTGTGTTCTTGTAATTATGTAAGAAGTACAATTGGCATAGATAGGTGAAGCTGATTAATCAGGACATTACTTTTATGAAATGTGAGGTGCATAGTGATATCTAAAGGTGGGTTAATTTGATTTGTGCATTCAGTTTTCTGAAGAGATGGGGATTATTTTGGTTGTCAGGTTGAAGCAATTTGGATATGCTGAGGACTATTTTTGGATTTCTTTTGGATCACCCGTTATTGACCTATGAGCTTGAAAAGGACAAGCAGAACTACAATTTGGACATTACATAATATATTATACAATGTCTGGAGAGAGAATATCAAAAAAATTGTTAACATGTGATACAGAATGACAAATTTGGATGATGGTGTTCATTAAGGGGATTTAATGATGCTGCTGAAGATGGGTTAAAACAAGATTCTCTGGTGCCAAGTTGGACACCTTAAATTACAGACTGTCTTTAAATAATAGAAAAGAACTCAAACACATAAGATCTTGGTTTTATAGTTAAGGAACAAAGTTCGAGGATTCATGGATGATGGTAGAAATATGGATTCTCTTTAAGCTGTGACTAGTTTTAATTTACGGGATTTTTAATTGCTATAATTTACGTTAAAATTACTGAAATGCAGTTGCTGACACCTTTGATTGACCGTATTCTCCTCGACTTTAGCATTTAAATTTAACTCTTTGGTTTTTTTCTTCCTTGGGAGTACCTAGGAGTTCATATTCTCTATGTGCACGGGCCAAGTTTAGGGTTGAGTCTTTTTGATGTTGATGTGCCTATTGATTCATCACATTTTGAACATGTCTCCTGGATTTGCTATGGGTTGCTTTGGTGACCCATACTTGATTATATGTTATCTAAACTCCCTAATGATGCTCAAGATAGATCAGATGAATATCGTACAGTCTCTCCTCCCTTTTCTTTCTTCTTTCGGTTTTTGTAATTTTGCATAATTTTCTGTTTACATCTTGTTATTTCTGGTGATTGGTTCCTTGCAGGGTCGTGGTGGGCCTGGAATGACCACAAATATTGGTAAGGTTCATCTTGACTGTCTCTTTGGACCAGTATTTTACTTAAGTGAAATTTTTAAAGTTTTAATTTTTTGGTTTTTGGGGGACAAATCTTAAAGACCAGCAGAAACAATTTGGGGGCCCTGCAGTACTTGGGGATTCCATTCTTCACCAGCCAGTAGGCATATCAGTAGCAATGGCTGCTGCAGCCATCATGGCACAGGTTCTTGGAGCTGCTCAAACTGGTGGAGTGTCAAATCAGCTCGGAGTTCAGGCAGCACTGGGCAGTGATCCTTTAACTCTACATCTGGCCAAAATGTCAAGGAATCAGTTGAATGAGATAATGTCTGAATTGAAGGCAAGTTTCCAGTAGAACTTTTTGTTTACATTTTTGGAAATACCATGAAATATGAAGGTTGCTTTCTCTGATTTAATTGTTGCTGACTAACAAGATCTTGGTAGAAGGTTCTATACTTTATTGAGAGAAAAGCAAGTCTCTTTCACCAGAACTTCATCAGTTGTCAAGCAAGTATAACCCTGTTAGTCTACTTAATAACAAGGAGAAAAGGAAAAAATTTTTCGAGATAATATGAAGATGAACTATGACACTCAGCTTGAGAATATGAAAATCCATAGGGGAAAGGAAAACTGATAAAATATTCTCTCAATTATGGTCTTCTTCCTTTTCTTTTCTTTTTTAGTTGGGGTGGCTTCAGTGGTGGTGCTGGAGGTATAAGTTGGTTGACAATATCTAACACTTTAGAACTTTTGCCATATTTAACTCAATGATGGTGTATTCGTCTTTCTTGCGTAGCTTCAGATGTGCAGGATGAATTTTATTAACCCTTCTGTTTCAGGCATTATCTACACAGAACAAGGAACAAGCTCGTCAACTATTACTCACGTGCCCACAGCTATCTAAAGCTATTTTCCAGGTTCTTAAATACCTCTACTTGACCACTTTGGCTTCAAGTAAAATTTTTCAACAAATCTTATGCTGTAATCAAGTGTTTATATGCACCAAACAAAATGTGTGTTGTTTTCATTAATTTTCTTCTTCATGTCCAAAAGATGCTAAAATGTACGTAGATAGGTGCACGCTCCTTCTGAGGTGATGTCGGTATTGAATTATTTCTTGTAACAGGAAAGGATCATTTACATCCTATTAAATTGGGCTTGTCTGTTGTTGTTCTCTTTCGTTTATTTCTTGTTTATGGTTTTAATACATGTTTACAAGTCTTCATTTGACTTCGATTGCAGGCACAGTTAATGTTGGGAATTGTTCCCCCACAAATGGTTTGTAATTTTCCTTTTAATCATTAATCAAGACTCAATATATTCAAAAAAGGGGGAGACTTGAGTTTTTGTTTAACTTTCTTCTTTTTCTAATCATGCAGTTGCAAATGCCAAATATTCGGCAGGCTTCTGCCTCATCTTCATTGCCTGCATTCCAAGATGGTATTCAGGGCCAGCAGTCAGCAGCCCAAAATCTTCCCGGGCTACCCCCTCTTCCACAGAGCAAAGGGCAATACAATTTGTTGCCCCAGGGACAAGAAACTCCAGTTTCCGTTGGTCAGCCAAGTACCATGCTACATAAACAGCATAATGCACTCCCTCAATTTCCTGTACAACCTCAGATTCAACTTCCACAGCTTGCCCAAAATAAAGTTTTGCATCAAGGCAAATTACCACTACAGTCTGGAAATACAGCACTTCCCTCAGTCCGCCCGCAACCTCAGGGAAATTTCTTATTTAGACCACATATCGCAGTCACAGCTTCCTCTTCGTTAAAGCAGCAAGTGCAACCTCCCATATTGCAACATCCACTGCAAGTTGCAACCTCCAGTAATTTGGCATATAGCCAACCTCAATTAACACGTCCACCTACGTTAGATCAAGTCTTTCAGGTGGCACATTCATCTACAATTTTTTTTTTTAGACTAAACTTGGTCTGTAGATCAAAAAAGTAAATGCATTTATATAAAAATTGATATTGAGCTGACTGGCTTGATTTAGTGGAGGCTCTCTTTTATTCGTTGTTGTTGGTGGGTCTTTTACTTTTTCCTAACCCCTCCACCCCCCCCACCCCCCCTCCCAAAAAAAAAAAAAAAAAGGGTCTACTTGTTGCATGTACCATAGTACTATTGTGTTGCATTTAAGGTTTTAGTCTTCCGAAGCTGGTTTAAGGATCTTTGTTGTCACAAATGTAACTACAGTATTTAGCATGATTCAGTTGCTGTTAAATTCAAGCTTTTAGTCTCCTAAAGGTGTTTGGAGATCTTTATCTTCATTAATGCAACTAAAGCATTTATTTTGATTCAATTGCATGTAACCTGATTCTGGTGTCTACTTGCTTTCTGCTACAGCATGGTTCTTCATCATTCTCTGGCATTCCAGATAATATCAGCAGAGATCCTCGCAGACAAATCATCAATTCAAGAATCGATGATATTCTAGAGCATACAAACCGCCCATCAAACTTAGTGAAACCAGCAGATAAAAATGTAGCATCCGCAGCATCAGGACAATCACAAACTTTTAGCACATCTTTAGATCAAATTCCCAAAGTAGAAGAACCTTCAGCCTCTGAAAAACAAGTTCCTCAGGTATCATTTTCACATTGGTGATGGTTATTTCTTTACCTTCTCAAGGGCTAATTCCTAATTGCCTTATTGTTGTTAACTTTTGTGCCTTTTTGATAGTTATAAGGATATTGAAAACCATATGAGGTGTTACTCTTAATGGTGACTGATAAAAAGATACATTCCCCCTCCCCCACCCCCCACACAATTCATGGCAAAAATTCATATACATTTGTATAGTAGCATGTACGATGCACTATGGGGGGGTCTTGTTTATTGTATTGGAATTTATTAACTGGTATTTAGTTGAGTGGAAATTGATGCAATTCTGCTGTCATGTTGAAGATATCAAGCTAAAAAACTGTGATGGATTATCTGGTAGTCTTAAAGGTTGTATTTGACACTAGCAGTGTACAATTCTAAAGAACAGTAAAGAAAACCGACTACTTCTTTTAAGTTGATCTGACAGTATTTGCATCTTAAATGCACTATTTTGAAGATTTCAATTGGGAACTTTTAACTTTTGGGTGAAAGTTTGAAGATGAAAACTCTTCAAAATTCATAGAGCCTAAAACTTGTGAAAGGCCAAGGAAAAATGGTTTTAAATTTGTTCAGTGATTAAACTATTATTAGTTTATAGGGAGTTATACATACTGTTAATAGAGTTGTTTCAAATGAAGGTTTGCTTCACATGTACCTAAAACATGTCTTCCTCCTTAATTGTCTTGTAGTTGCATATCTTGTCTAGCTTGAATTGGAACCACAAATTTCCTCTTATTCTCATACTCTTAAAACTGATATATACATTATTAATTGTTTCCTTTAATACTCTCCTTCTGGTAAGACTTCTTGTTTCTAGGAAATGTCTGTCAGTAAGGTAAAAATGATACATGCAATATAGATTTACCTGATGTAGTACCTTACTCTTGCTTGAGTTAGTTTTTGCTGGTCTTTCAGTCATAAATTGGACTAAAAGAGCAAGGGAAACATCGTGTTGCAATCTCAAATATAGCATTTCTTACCACCAGCAAGAAAGATACCAAAGTAATGCTTATTAAATGAATATGTAACTACACTTCCAAAATCTTGTGCATGCAGTCAGTGCATTTTCATACTGGTTTCTGCAATGCTGTTGTGGCCAGAAAAAAGGCCTAGTTCAGTAAACGGTTGTTCCTACTACAATATGCGAGACATATATGATATTGGAAAGTCAAATTCCATTGGCATCCAGTTATAACAACTTCTAGATTTTTATCCAAAGTTGAAAGCTGAATCAAGTTGCTTGTAGATGCTACTAGCTCCAATTTCAATGCCTCTAGCTCAGGTCTGAAGTTGGGTGTGATACAAAAGTTCTCATTTTATTAGTACTCTTATGAAGAGCAATCTTGTCTTGATCATAAGTGGCCAAAAGGGAGTTACTTCACTATCTTTGAATCTTTAAACAGTTTATCAGGAAAAGATATTACATATCTAAAGCTTAAGATGATAAGAGATATCTAATATGCAAGCTGAATTCCCCTTAAAAAAATGCTTAAATCCAAAAATGGGGATGTGAGAAATGACCCCACCCTTAACCTAACTGCTTTAATATTATATTTTTCTTATGTAAATTTAAGGTGATTGAGAGGGTGGAATTATTCATTTACACACAGTAGTTATCCTTCAACAAGGGTGATTTTATAGATTACTGGTGACCTGTTATGGTGTGAACACTTCAAAAATGATCATAATGCAGGTATCTGCAGTTTGTATATGTGTTTAAACAAAACAAGGCTTGATATCTTTCTGTGTGCTGTCAAAGTGCAGATGATTAGTATGATGCTGATGGTGGACAATAGGGGTATCACAGCGATCTAGGGTATTTTGCAAATTAAATAAAAGACTACGGTTTCATAGGAAACATGACAAATATCTCTGATAGTTGCTCAAAACTGGGTTTAAGGTAATATGAAAGAGACAAGATCAGCAGGTTTCTGAAGCCACTTTATGTGAGTAGGAGTGTGAATACCTCTCTTTTCTACCGGTTCTTTTATTTGGTGCAGTTGAGGGTAGACTTATGGTAGATATATTAAGGGTTTAGCATTGAATTCTTTATAAAGATTTTTGGGTTTCCTGTGAAGGACTTCTCTTGGCTTTCTTAATAAATTAATCTCTGTCAAGAGAGAAAAAGAGATGGCTAATTGGTGCTGATATGGGTGTCAAAAGACAGAAGACTGGTCAATTCATTGGTTGGTGGAGTGGAGTTACTACTGAATTAGCTTTTCAGTGGTATGGGCTTGATAGAAATTTGGAAGCTATATATGCCAACATAGGCATTTGGTCTTTATCATTCGTATGTTCTAGTCTTTCTTTAGGATCCTGTATCAATAAATGCACCATCATTTGAAAACCATATATAGTCATCCAATAAGTTTCTCAGTGCATTGCTGCGGGAATCCTCCCACCCCCACCCCTCTTCTTCCTGGATCACAGTCTAGGCCTTTGTTCAATTGTATGAGTTGAGCAGCTGGAATGCAGATTTAACTCTTTGCTTAGTTGTTAGAATTAATGGAAAAGTCCTATTGTGATATTGTGGTCTATCATATTAGGTCATCAGTGGACTGCATTATGAACTTTTTACTTGTTTCACGGGTGATCAAATAATAGTTTTATTAAATTATTTCTTATCTTTCAAAGTTGCAGCTTCATCCTGATGTGGAGTCTGCTTTACTGCAACAAGTAATGAATCTCACACCAGAGCAGTTAAGCTCATTGCCACCAGATCAGCAGCAACAGGTGCGTCAGCTTCAGCAGGTGCTGCGACAAGCAACATAATTTGAACTGAATCCACCAGATCAGCAACAGGTTATTGAGCTCCAGCAGAATCTGCGGCAGGCTATGTTCAAACGACATGAAGATTGATCTGTTCAGGGTTGAAATTATCTCCAGAAACCCAAGGGTTGCCATTTCCCTCCATTCATCTGTTCGGGGTGAGGCCATAATACACACTGAATTAATTTATACGGTACAGTAATTGTTTAAAGAAGATTTGTCACAGCATCAGTGGAGCTGTCACACTGATGTAACTGTTACAGCCTCCGGTTAGCAGACATTTTTGTACGAAGATCAAAGAGAAAATTTTTGTATTCAATCTGAGCTCGTTTTCAATAAGTACAACGTGTACGATTGCCCACTTTCTTGAATGTTTACTATGATTGTCTTTCCAATTCGCAAGTTGACAAAGAGAAAATGAACTTTATAGATATAAGGCATGTAAAGGTGGGGACGTTAAGTGGGAGGAATGTAAATAATTTGATAAGAAGGAAAAGCAAGATTGATGTAAATGTGGAGGGGTTCAGGCGTCCCTCCACTTTAGAATTCTAACTCCTCCCATTAGGCGGATAGGAGCATTTCCTTCACGATATTTCTTCTTTAAGAATTTCTCCCTCTGCTCACTGATTTTTCTTTTCCAAATTCCATATAATCATAAATGGAAACAAAACTATTGACTTTTTTTAAAAGAGAACGGAATTTTAACTTTGAGAATATATATATATATATATATATATATATATATATATATATATATATATATATATATATATATATATATATATATATATTTATATATATATATATGGCTAACGATTATATGGATTTTATTAAAATTTTACTTGCTCAACCAATGCACATTAGAGGATAGGTTCAATAGCCAATTTAACAAAATAAAAAACCCTACTCTTCTACTTTACTATGCGCCTACTGTTCTACTCGCACCAAAATAATGTAGATATACATAGTGGTGCTTCTTGGTTAAGCAAGTAGCCAGAGCCTTTTTCCCCCTCTAACCTTCTCATTTGGATACCAAACTAACTGCAAGTTCCCTGATTCTGAAACAAATAGATGAGTGTGACGCACTTGCGTTCAAAAGTTGTAGGAACCATTCAACATTGTTGAATAGCTAGGTATTCTGTTCTATTTTGGTTGAATTGCTGTCAAGAACCTTTTTCTCATGTTCGTCAGTGATTGCATGAAAGTCAAAAGAATTCTTCTGACTAATTTGAATCATTCATAATTTTATGAGCTTGGTCGTGTAAGTGCCCATTTAGAGAAGGGTTTTGTAAAGCTCAAACATACATTTGAGTTAAAAATATATTGTTTTTGGAACTGTTTAGCAACTGAAACTACTGTTAAGAATTTGAAACTGTTTGGCAACCGAACATTTTTGGCTTAGATACCATGCGGATTGAGAGAAAATCAGAGAAAAAGGAAAGGAGACAGATGCATTAAGTTTATGGTCATGTTTAATGATTTTTTAGGAAGGAAAGAAAAAGATTAGGAGGAGAACAAAAAGATTACTTATTAGTCCTATAGTTTTGAAAGATCAATCTTCTTTCCATCTAAAAAGAGGACAGAGCAAAAGGAAAAAAGACCAACTAAAAAAAAAAAAAAATTCTTTTGTATTGATTAATTTTTATTTAATTTAAATACTTATATTAGCATAAAAATAAGAATAAATCAGTAAAATAATAATGACTTTGTCCCTTGTTTCCTCTTACCACTGTCCAAACACACTATGAAGTTTCAATCCTATCCAATTCACTTTATTCTCCTCATTACTCTTTTTTCTTCTCATTCCCTTTTTTCTCAATCCAAACTGAACCCTAGAATTTGGGATCATATGGGAAATGCTGGAATACTTACTTAAAAATTATATTTTCTTCTCTTTACTGGTAAAGATGAATTAACTGACAGTCTTTGTATAAAATATATTTTTTGCATATTTTACATAGTATTCGTATAAAATAAAAAGAACACACAAAACACAACAAATTATAAATAAAGAGCCTATCATCTATATAACTAATTGGGAGATAATTATTAACCATAAATATAGTATATAATCAACTTTAAAAAAACAGTAAAAAAAGTAAAAAATTATCTAGTAGGGATAAATTGGACATTTTGTAAGATAAGCTACATTTAAAATAAAAATGATCAAAATACATATATAACCATGCTTTATTGATAATTTTCTAAAAGCATTATAATTACAATAATGATTGCTAAATCATTCTCAAATATCACGATTTATACAATCATGCTTGTTAATATCACGTTTGATAATCGTCACATTGAATTGGCCATAGGAGTTTTAGAACCACAAATCTCACCACAATTGTGAGATTAACTTAAATAAAGGAGGTTCTTGGTCCGCCATTGACTATTGTATTTTGATTTGTTATATGTATATATATAATAGTAATGTAAAAATTTATTTCTTATACCTCTAAATCTCTCATCCTAATATCTTAGATTTTTTACTTTTTTAATTAGTTTTAAAAAATTTGATTGGTTAGGATCATTTTCAATCTATTAAAACTTTAAACTAACTTATACATTAAACTAACTTTAAACATAATCTTTATCTTTATTATTTTTATTTAACTAATCTTTTAATTTAAGCAAAATTCATTAAACTAAACTCCTAATGTTTGCTAATTTTATAATTTCTTTTCTTTTCCATCTCTTTCATACTTTTCCCCTCCATTTTATATTATATTTCATTCTTGCATCTCCCGATATTTTTCTTGCCTATATTTCGTTCTTGCATCTCCCAAAATAATTATTCGCTTATTAGGAGAAAACAATTAGATTAAAGGTATATAGTTTGCAATAGAATAAATGACATTTTATTTAAACCTCAATATCAGTTCTTTGTTTAAAATTTTATTTGCTTTGATTTACCCCTGAAAAAAAAGCCTAAGAAATGGAAAGTCATTCGAATATAGCAGCTTTCAATTCTTCTGTTAAGTAATCCACTGAGATTATTTTTGAAATCGTCTATTATTTGACTTAATGGATTAATTAAAAATTCCCATTACTAATTACTATCTAAAGTAACTAATAATTACAATCTCTCTATTATTGATGAAGGAAATAGATTGCCATTAAGGGAATTTTTTTTTGGAAAACAGAAAAGAAATCTTTATTAATGAGGCAAATAAGGAAGCGTATAAGTTTAACCCTCTTTGAGCTAATAAATGGTGCATGTTATTTATGTTTTAAAAAGGACATTAGTGATATTTGTATGTGAATAAAAGAAATCAAAAAAGTTAAAAAGAAATAAATTCAACATAATCAATATTACTTCTAGTTTTATATTGGGAAGAACAAAAGAAGTAGAAATCATATGCTAAGAGTCTAAGATGGAAAATAATGGATTTAATATTTTTGACCTAATAAATTTTTAATATTATGTGTTATTCGATTTTCTCCTCTAAACACATACATTTTGGGAGATAAAAAGATTTCTCTTTAGATACTTTTTTTGAAAATTTAATTTTAAATATATCTATATATTGCACCGAATTTAAGCTAATACATATGTATAAAGAATATGAATTTGAACTCAATACCTATCATTTGAAGGAGTGCTTATAATAAATTGAGTTACCTCCTACCACAGTTTGACCTGTGGGATCGCAGTTGCAATTGCAGCTGCAGGTTTCGATGGATCTTCTATCTTCTCCAAATCAACTAAACATGGAGAGAACTGAGTGTAGAGGGGGGAAGAGCAGGATCCAAGTCTCCACCTTTTAAAGGAATGAATTTCACCAACATGATGGGATCCCACTAATAAAAGTGAAATTTAATAGCAACTAATATGATAAACATGATAGTATTCAAACTCATAACACAAAAGTGATATATTTCTACAAACCGTTTTGTTATTTAAACATAATATATTTGTTAAATTAATTATAATATAATTTAAAAGTTATTATATTATAAATATCACTCGATAATATAACTTTTTTTATTAAATCATTTTCTATTCATTTTTCAATCCATGATAAATTCAATCTGCATTAGGACTCTCATATCATTTTTAACAATAGAAGCCATATCATTGCATTAATAATTAATAAAATTATATACGAACAATGTTTATGAAGAAAAATTTCAAATTATTAAATAAATTCTAGCGAATTCTCCTAAATATATAATGAACAAGGCCAAGGAACCTGTATCAATAATTAAATGACTAAAATGGACAATTGACTATGATTCCCAAATAGGAAGTTTTTTGTCTTTTCCTCTTTCTTTCCCATTCCTTCCTTTTTTTTTTTTTTTGACATTTGAAAGTTACAATTCCGATTATTTGAATTTTGCCTATTATCCCAACGGCCTGAAATAGAAAGTTTTTCGGTGGGGTTTAACGGACGAGATTTGGAGAGACTGGGAAGAGCGGACCATCTTTTTTGTTGTAAGAGGCAACGGAAAGAGGAGTAGCTGTTCTTTTGCATCAGAAGAACCGAACCCCATTTTGCAGTTGTTCTTTTTCCTTTTTCTTTTAAAGTTTGTAAGGGTGAGTTTGGATTGGGTTCTTTTTGTTGAATTGTATTCAATTAAGGTTCAAAGTGATAAAAGTAAGCATTTTTTGGGTTTAGAATCTAAGCCAAGCTCACCCTAAATTAGCAGAATTAAGGATGGAATTAGATAGAGTTTGAATTTAAGATTTTTAATCTTAAATTTTGTAGAAGTAAATTATTTATGAAAAATAAAAAAAATTAAAATAAAATATTTATATCGAGTTAAACAAGAATCAATCCAAATACACTAGGAATTGAATTTTGTTCTTTTGTACTATGAGTGAATACTTGACGAATTGAGTTATATACAAATGGTCCATTGTAAGATTTTTTCTAATCTCAAAACTTACACACTTTTTTTTACCAATTAGATAATTACGTCAAGTGAAGACGGGATAAGTTGAACCTCGAACTTCTTAATTGGTACTGTGTTTACCAACAAAATTACGGTCTTACAAGGAAATTGTTTTACATGAAGTTTTGAAATTCTGGAAAAAAATTCACAAAGAGTTAATGATCCCTTCCCTTAATAGAAGAGATAATAGTTAGCATGATTACTTCTTAATGAATATTGCTGGAATCATAGGATTCCTTAATTATTTGAAAATTTCACAAAATTGCTGAGAAGATCTACCGCAAAATAATAGGTTGTTTTATACTAAAATATTGAGCAAAATTACCTAAAAGATCAAATAGGGTTTACCCCCCAAAAGGGGGAAAAAAAGCAAACAGGAAACACTTTCGCCACAGATTCATGAGCCGAGAATTTCAACAGCCTTCTTCCAAGCATCAGTCGTGTGGTTGACGGGGTTCAGATGAGACCTCTTCCAGAGCTTCGTCGCCATGTCTTCGTACTGATCGTTTCTGAGACCGGGTCTTTTTTCCTTCAACCTAAGAATCTCAGCCTTCTCAAAAGCTCTCCTCGATGCTTCCGGTCGCGCCTTGATCGTCATCTGAGCAATGGCCTCTTCAATCGTGCTAGCCTCAACCACAGAACTATCGCGATTCGTGTTTTTCACAAGCACCATCGCCTCGTACTCTTCCTCCGCCGTAACGCGGCTTCGCCTCCGTCTAATCTCCTCGACTCTCTCTCGAATTACAGCTTTCTCCTCGACCCTCCGCTGTATCAGCTCTGCTTCTGTCACTTTGGCCACCGTCTTACCCTTCTTCTTCTTTAAGCTGTATTCCTCGAGTTCCTTCTCCTCCTCCTCCATAAATCGGCCGGTCTCAGCCTTGCGAGCGGCGGCCTCCGCTCGTTTCATGGCATTCTCTTCGCGCTTCATGGCGGAGGCCGACTTGGTGCCCTGTTCAGCTTCTTGCCAATCCTTGTCTTCTTTCTCACCCTTCTCCTTCGCTTCGCGTTTCAATGATTCAGCCTTCTTTCGATCCCTCGCTGCCTGAGACTTGATCTTCGCTGATCCTTTTTTCTCCGGCTTCTGGATGATTTTTTGTCATAGATTTGGAGACTGAATCTTTGATGTCGCGACAATCTTTCTCTATCTCTCTGAATGTATTCTCTTCTATTGCGTTTGGCGTTGGCCAACTTTCGTATTCTGAAACCATCCGACTTATCATATATAGATAGCAAAGTCTGAGACCGAGTTTGGCAACGAAAATCCTACCTTGACGAGGTTTAGGATTTGGACAAATACTAAACACAGGAGTGGATTAAAAAGTTCCTTGAGAAGAATTCTCCTTTACCTGCCAAAGGAAGATGCTACAAATGAGAAGGGCGGGGGGGGAGGAATGTAAGGGTGATCGAAAATAAAAGAAGTATTCGTTTTTATATTTATTTTGATTTGATTAGAATAGTAAAATCGAATAATAAAATGGTTGGATTTAATTTTTTAAAAAATAAAAAATTAAATAATAAAATTAAAATCGAACCAAAATTAAGTTTGAATGAGGAATGAAAAGTTTTTATTTTAAACTGCCATTTTTGGAAAAAAATACAATATGCCTATCGACTAAAAATAACCAAAAAATTTTATTTCCAAAAGCAAAACAAAGCCAACAAGGATTAAGTATCTTTCCAACCAATCAAAATATTCAAAATGAATTCAAAATATAAAAAAATTATACATTAGTATGAAATTCTCATAGTTTAGGACAATCCTCTTCCGATCAAATTGTTAAGATGTTTTCATCTAATTTAAAAATTCAAAATTGTGAGAAAGAAATTAGCAATGAAGAAGAGATAGCCAAGTGAAGAAGTGATAAATCTGCAACAGTATACAACCTGGATTTGGATCATATGCAATGTTCACCGACATAGAAGTTTATCACAAACCTTAAAATATACCTCATTCTCCGAGAATTTTTTGCCACCTACAAATTTACAAAAACAATTGTCGCACTACATAAAATTTTTTTACACTACATAAAATAAAATAAATTTGTAAAATAAAAAAAATTTGTATACAAATTTCGCCACCTACTAATGAAATTTATGGATAAGTTCTATCATAATCTGGTCAAATTGGCATGCAAGTTTTACTATATACTGTCAAAATTTATTGTCAAATTTTGCCACTTTATAGCACAACTTGCACCAAGTGGCAAAAATATCACAAAATTTTAAAACTTCATAAAAATGAGAATTTAATGAGTTTTTTACCTCAAAATCGAAAGAATCATTCGTATAATCTTTGCTCATTGCCCTGTTATAACTAAGTTTACGTATTTTTTATTAAAAATATATATTTTTATATATAAGTTTAAAAGGTTATAAGATGTGAGAAAGAATATTTAGAAAAAATGAATATTTTTTGCATTATATATAATCTAAAAAAACTGCATATAAAAATGACATTAGGTTAAGTTGCTTATTCATAAATGTTATATTCCCCTTGCATGCTAGGGTACTCTCTAGCTCCCTTGGGTTTTCTCTCTCGCACCTACATGGATCAAGATCTCAAGAGACAATTCCGAGCTTATATTTTCTCTTCGCCGGAAACAGAATCAACCTTCATCGATCTCGGCGCCGATGACTTCCTCTCCCGTCTGATCGAGTGCGAACAAAGCGTTTTCGTTTTCATCCATGGAAATCCCCACATCAACATGACTAGCTCTCGTGGCGCATTGAGTCGAGCTTGGCGAAGTGAATTCTATATGAAGAAGTTCGATAACCATTTCTATCAGGCGTTTTTGGTCAGTGGCTAGGTGGAGTTGATAGCGTTCAATTTACTCTCTGTGTCCGTAATTTGGATCTGTCTTCCTTCTATACCTCTTCGACCGATCGAGAATCTACCGCCGGAAAATTCATCTTCCGGACGAGTCGGTTCCAGCACTGCATTGTCGCCTGTGACCTCGAAGTCTCCGGGTAATCAAAACTCAAAAGTATGCTAAGCTGCTGGATAACGTCCATTCCATCGATCAGCCTTGGGTGAGTCATGAGATAACCTATGTTAAAAATTTCATGCTCCTAATGTCTCGGTTGAAACTTTGTTTAAGCAGTTCAGATTAGATTTTCATTTGAAAGTGCTTGTAAATTTTTGTGATATTAAAATTGAAAAGTTGGTTTTAAGAATAAGAATACATAAAGCCTGATATATTTGATATTTCTTCTATCTTAATGGCTTCATATATCCAGGGGATATGTTCATGCCGTCGACTCACAACTTTCTTCTAGTTCTACCCATAATATATCACTGGCGGAGACTTAGTCAACCTTGCTGGTTTTTTCATTAACACCAACAAATTATGCAGGTAGTGCAAATTCCTATTACAAAATGAATAGATGATACTCCCCATTCAAAATTGACACTCTCTTTGTTTTGAAATACCTGTTCTATTTATTATTTCCACATATTTGTTCTTTTCAAACAAGTTAAGAATTTAGTAAAATTTATAAAAATTTAAACCAAAAAAACTTTAAGTGCCATTTTCTAAATATTATATATATCTTTTAGTTTAATTATAATTCATTAATTAGAATACTTAGAATTTAGAGTAAGTAGTAGTTAAAAAGGAGTAAAAATAGAAAAAAGAAAAAATTATTAAATTTTCATTAATAATGAAGCAAATATTGTAGGACAAATAAAAAAGATAAATAGAACAAATATTTTAATAAGAAAAGAGTATTTTATTTCTATTTTGAGTTATTCAAGAATAAATGTTATCTTTCTAAACTGCACTAACACATTAATACCATCATCCTTTTTAGTACTACGGTCTGTCCTCAATTGCCTTATAATTTTTTTAAACAAAAAATTATTTTTGCAATATTCTTAATTACTTATTCACTTATGATTTTAACTTAAATAATTTAAAAATAAATATTTTTGAAAGGCAATCCTCGGGATGCTTTTCAAAACATCCTTTTGGTTATTGGAGCTCTTATAAATAAAATGTTATTTTAGTTTTAAATATAATTTTTTTAAAAAAATTATCTTTCAACATGTTAGAAAAAGCTTTAGAATCGAGTAAAGGGCCATAAAAATGGCAAAGTACAAGATCATAGTTTTGCACAGTCGTTTTCCATATTTTGGATGAAAAATAAAAGGCTAAATTGCTGTTTAAATGAAGTTCCAATTACACAAGTGGCAATATTAATAAGAAGATTTAGTTGCTTAATTAGACAATAAATAATGTTTGCTCTTAGTATGCTCTAGTAATTAGTAATACTTTAGTTATAATCATCAAATTTGTGAGAAAAAATTTTTAGCTCATGATGGAAATAAAGAATAGTGTCGCCATTTTAAACTTGATTACAAATAGCATCACCCTTTGCCTTTCGAAGGGAAAAAGTAGGAGAATGAAAATCAATTACAATATGTTCATAGCTTTTATCATTTAGTATTTAACTTGAAATTTTAGTAATTATTGTTCAAACTTTGATCTTCCTTCTCAAAATTTATTGCATAATGTAATCTACTCTGAGTAATCTTTTTGATACATTTGGGAATGGAGGTTCCATATATAGCAATATTATTTGATTGAGAAACTTCAAGGAATTTAGACTAATCATATTGTTTTATATGATACAATTTTATTAGTGTATTAAACAATATAATACATAATGTATTAAAGAATCTATGGCCGATTGTGAATTGAACCTAGCAACTATCTCATGATAAATAATGCTTTTAACAATTTCATTGAATCATTAGTTCATTATCAATGACCTTTTACCTTTCTTCCCATATGTGGTCGAATTTGCAAACCAAAACTTTTAAGGACATAAAACCCACTGTATAACACAACTGACTTCTTTCCGCATTAAATAGACTGTATTGATCTCTTGAGCATGAGAAGCAGGTTGGAGCCATACATCTATTTAGACCTATGCAGTTTTGTTCACAGGAACTTGGAACAATACTTCATGGTCATATAGGAGCAACTGCATATGGGATTAACTACAGTAATGAAAGATAGAACCGAGGATTTATTCTATCCTCACCTTTAGCATTTCTGGCACTTTTATTGGCAGCAGAAAACAAGAAGTGCGCTAATAAAGCTCATGATTCCAAGGTTATGGTCGTCATCTCACAGTTTGCATGCGGTTTGTGTTTTGGCAATAGGATTTTGTCTGTGCGAAATGTTCTGAGTTTTATTGGGCTCTTGGCCTGGTTGTGCTGAATCTTGATCAATTGTTGGTATCTAAACAATTTGAAATATTAAGAGAAGAGATAGCATGAACATGGAGATTCAGACACACAAATTAAATGGTCGAATGTAGATTTGATGAGGGAATTTTTTATCTTTAGTAGAGATGGTAACTAGTATCTGACAATTAGTTTAAATCCAACTTAGCTAAACAAACTTTTGGACTGAACCACGGTATTGCATTTTATTACCATCTAAAATAGACTAATAAAAAGTAACATGAAAACATAAATGATTGATCTTTGTTGGATATATGAATCCACAGGAACAAAGATTATGCTTCAGTGTTATGCTACTGTGGTGACTTGGAGGTTTATGCAAGGTAGAGACTTATTGCAAAAGGATCAAGTTATATTTTTCATCCCAACCTGAGACGAGTTCATCAAATCTGGAAACTGGAGAAAATAATCTTGAGGATTAGGTCTTACTCTCAACTTTCTAGTTGTCCAGAAAGGTTCAATGTTGCGCATTTTGTGCCTGAATAAATGGATAACATCTGAAGACGAAAGGAATTTCACTAAAAAGGGAATTTGCATATGATTCTTTAGTTGAGACACTATGCATCCAAGCATGTCAGAACGTCTGACCAATTGACAGAAAAATCATCAAGTACTCAAGATTAAGCAGGAAACAACATTTCACCTTGCAGCGCCAGCAGAGCTCACCAGCACAGAACCTTAAATTATCTATAATGATCTCTTTCCAGAAGTCCTCAGAGAATGGCTTGCATCCATCAACAAGTATACTGAAACATTTTTAGTTACATTGTAACACAGTTAAGAATTGCCAGATTTCGTGTGAGATACAAAATATGCAGTTTGAAAATGAGATACAAAACCACAAAAAAGAGCAAGAAATTTGAAACAAGAATAGGTCTAAGCTATATTCAGGAATGAATGTACGAATGATGAGAAAACTATATACTTCTACTGCTTTTTTACTTGTAGAGACGAGGGAAAAAGCAAATACTTGGGTCTAAAACGATTCACTGGAATAGGCTCCTGAAGACGATCATTTAATGCATTCAGTGATCCCTGCAGAATGTACAATGGGAAATTCTCAGGCAGAAACTTTTATTTGAAGATAAATGTTACTTAGTTACACATTCAACGCTTACTAACCTGGGATAGAAGGAGAAAAGGGTATGCATCGTTAAATTTAACATTGTAAGTATGAACGTGGCTAGCATTGATAGGCCGATTTGCCGATGCTGCATGGGAAATAATTATCTAAACATACATAACTCAATTACACAAAAAAATGTCACTGAAAAGAGAAACTGCAGAGCACAGAAACATTGTGATAAGGATTCCATGATAACTTGTATCAGCATGGGAAATTAGAATCTATTTACTGAAACAAAAATTATTCAAGTGTTAAGGTGATTTTGTCATGTGCCAATTCCAAATCCTCATTTTGTTGCAAACAGAAATGGTTTGAGGCTTGGAGCATTTTAATAACACTAAAAACTGGCTCAATGGTTCGAAGCATAGATCATTGCTGTGATCGTTTCAAGTATGAAAGGGATAACAGAATGGAACTCTGTCAGTGGCTTATCCATTAGATGAGCCAAAATGCAGTATGAGTAAAAGTGCCTTGGACTAATTCACCTTTTCACTGTGCAAGAGAATATATTTTATAAGTTGAACTTCGGTTCTTATCTATCAAAAATGAAAGAAACGTTAAACTTTAATGATAGTGGAAAATGCCTGTGAAGATTCTAGGGATGTGGCAGAATATAAATAGCAAACTGGATAATTCCAAGAGTGGTATCAGGTGTTGCTACTGTAAGGTGACCAGACTTCACAACAGTCCCCAACATAAAGGAGTATGCAAATCATATTGATAGAATTTCAGCACATAACCATTCGTACTACTGTATCTTTAAAAAGGTAAGTTAAGTTTCATTTTTAACTTGGATGCTGGCGCAAGAAATTTAATATTTTAATTTTTAAGCAGTCATGTGAGATGCCCCTGCCATCACAGACTACAGAAATTTAAAGCAATTTGCAATGGACAAATTAGGGACATCACTAGACCAAACCTGTAGTACCGAGTATTATCCTGGAAAAACACAGAAACTTGCAAATTACTACCTAAAACTGAAGTCCTGGATACAAAGGCGTGGGAATTATCAGTAGTGTGCTAGTTATTGCTCATATCATGATCTCAATCATACAAAACAAAGAAATAGTCCTCATGAAGAGAGAAAAAGAAAAGTGATTTACAAAAATGCTCATGAAGAAGCTTTCCAGCCCACCAAGTCTGATCTTTCAATAAATAGTACCATTAAGTGCAAAATCTTTCTCAAGTTGAATACTACCTTCACTGAAACGCACTAGCCGACTTGGTTTGCCGAGATAGTTGGAGAACCATTCTGATGCTTCATCTCCCTCGTCCAAGGCAGAACCAGACCATTCAAAGACTGAAATTCCATCTGTTAGCTCAGATGGTTCAGTAAGTGGAATGTTCAACACATCCATACCAGGAGCCCTTATAACTGAAGGAAGCTGAGAACCATCAGTAATGGCAGAAAAAGGCAGCTATTAAAATGATTTTCAAAGGTAGGGCAGCCAGCAAGATACAAGTTCTTGATATGCAGTGTGTTACTCAAAATTCATGATGAGAACTAATTTCCACAGAATAAATATCTCGTGTTTGGTGCGGAGGGAGGGCAGTCAAATGACTTCAGAAACTCTTTTGCCCTTAAGTTTCTAGGTTTCAGTTCAAGAAACCAAAATGACTACTTTAATGAAGTGAAGTTTCTCTGAATCAAGAACCTGTACTTGGAGGCTTGACAGTCAAACTAGTAATGTTCTCATTGAACTATGAATGTAATTGAAACTAATCAATAAAATAAGACGAGGTTGAGAGTAGTTAAAATGAAGAAAGAGTGAAAATAACCAATAAATAACATTATTAGAAAAACTTTAAAAAAATAAAATCACTGATTCCATCAATTTCAGTGGTACAGGTCATGAATAACAAAAAAACAACATCTGCATATTAACAGATTAGTTCATACTATGTCTTCATACTGGACTTACGAGGATCCTTCTTTCCGATGTTATGGCATGGTCTTCAGTGTACAGAGAAAATTAGGCTGGCATGAAAGCGGAATGGGTAACAGGATAAAAAAGTAGAGGTGACCAAAATGATGTGCTTACCTAAAAATGAATACTTATTAGGTTCCCAGACTTCAGAAAATGCTTCAAGTGGCAGTTCCACCTCAACTAGAGCAAGTTTCGGCACAACTCTTTGCCTGTATGCTTGACCTTTGGAATTCAAGACCATCCATAATCTGTCCCACCTTAGTCCTACATGTAAATTTGGAAACTCATAACGAATAGGCAATCTATTTTCCAGTAAATCTCCTTTTATGCAGGAGTAAATTTCTTACAGATTACTTCAAGAACAACAGCAACAACCAAGCCTTAATCTCAAATTGAGGTCAGCTACATAAACCAGAAAAAGGATTATGTGTGGTCGTCTACATGAATATGTTCTTTTCATTTCTTCCTATCCAAGGCTACACTCTCATCCAAGTTTAGCAAAGTCATAACACCCTTAATCGCTTCCGTTCAAATCCTCTTTGGCCTCCCTCTACCTCTTACAACCTCATTATTTCTCGACCCTTCGATTCTTACAGAAGCGTCCATCTGTCTTCATTTTACAGATCACTTCAAAACAATGAAAGTTCCAAGTTTTATAATCTATAAGACAAGAACTCATAGAAGACAAGTACAGTTCCAACATAATTGAAAAAAGCAGCAGAAAGATGGGGAGAAAATTCCTCAAACTTGATTTCATGAATTTGGACAACAACCTTTAGCAGGATATGAACATTTGCAATGGATCTGCTAGAAGAGAACACAAAAAAAAAAAAAAACGAAGAAATTTGAAGAACATCACCACTTGGAGCAAGAGGTGCTTCAGAAACAGAAATTCCACGGCAAGACTTGATGGGGTAGACAAAAAGTGAGACCACCTTGGCTGAAACAGCTTGTGAGGACGCCATTGGATCAACGAGAAGATTTTCCACTGCTGCAGTGTTAGGATATATTCACGGTGGCTATAAAAGAAATCCCATAAGAAAGATTAATTAATGTATCGGTTGATTTAAGAATCATCGGCTTTAACTTTTTTAGGTAAAATGGGTCCATAGATTTTCCACTTTCGCTAATCGCTTCTGAGCTGACAACTCCAAACGACATTTTCTGCCGTAAGCTGACAGTCAGGTTGGTTTAAATCCCGCCCATTAAATCTCGTCGTATACGGCGTTGAATGAACAGCCAAGTAAATCGCACCATACGTTTGTCACCGCCAATTCAAAATAACACCAGCTTAAATGGTACTATTATGTATGGATGAGCAGCTGCTGTCGGTTAAAGTTGGCCTAATAGTTGAATGAGCGAAACTTCCTATTTTTCATATGAACCCTGGTGATTAGGCCAACTTGCTCCTAAAATGCAAATTAAGCCATGCCACGAATCAAATATTGAAGCCCAAAACCAAAGAAACGATTTCTAGAGCAGAAGACACAGGAAACTTCACGAGATGAGACAACAAAGCCTCTTTCAAGATTTCATCAACCCATCACCCACAGCAATTTTAGAGGCAAAATTTTTCTGTATATTGATGTGAACCGAACGAGAGTAGGGAGAGTTGAGGAAAGCGGAGAAGATGATCCTGGCTTTTGGGCGGGAAATGGCAAACTCTTGGGGTGGATCAGAGAGTAGGGCGTTTTTCCTTGGAGGGAAGGGGATGTTACGACATTTTTCATTTTTGCCTCTGAAAATATCTCCACATGAACTGTAATAAGTGTCTCTATCCGCTGGAAACTACCGCTCGCGGTGTTTCGAGATAAAATATACTATAATAATATAAAATTTTAAAATATTGTAAAACAAGAAAGATATTTATGATAATTTTTAAAATAAAAAGGTGTAAAATATTAAAGACGAAAATTGGGTTTTAATAAGTTTGAGTTCGATCGATTAATATCGAATTGAAAAAATATAAGCTCGGATTTAGTCTTTTTGGGTCTGTTCTAATTCAAATTTTTAAAATTTTTAATAATATAATAATATTATTATATATATATATATATATATATATTACGGATTGAGTTAAAAATTAAGCTAAGTTTATCTCAATTCGAACTTAACTCAAAATATTATTCAGATCGAAAAAATCAATCCGAACCCATAATTAAGCAAATCGAACGAGCCAGACTTATACTAGCTAATCAATCCCAATTGACAATCCTAAAAATATTAGCCTTAATAATATTTTTAGAACTTAATAAAATTTTATGAACAAAAATAAGTTAGAAAAAATTCGAGAACGAAAATAATATTGTGTTATTAAAATTAACTAATTACCCAACTCTATAAAGTTGGAAAATTTCCTGAGCATCCAGAAATTTCTATTGCCTATAAAACAAGTTTAAACGTGTAATTTTTTCTAAGAAAAGAAAAAAAGGAAAACTGGTGATCTTTTTTTCTTTCACGTCTTTTATTTTTAGTTTGAAAAAAATTAGATTGGTATTTCGTCGATATTTGCTGTTTTTATTTTTTCCCGATAATATAAATATCCAATATCTGCCCAATCCTCAAATTCTTATCACTTGTCAAGCGCTCTGGGTTTCTCTCTCTCCTATACCGTCTGCTGCCATCTGAAGGTCGCGTTTTCTCACTATATCCTTGGTATCTCACGAACCCTAATTTCTCTGCCTCCTCTAACATTTTCTCTGCGAATTTTGCTTATGAATTGCGTGGTTTCTTGTCCGATTTGTTTTATCTTTTGTGAGATCCTTGCTCTGACGACCCTAGGGAATCTCGTGGTGATTTTATTTATTTTTTATTCTGAAAATTTCTCAATTATGGGTTTTGCTTCTCATGTAACTGTTGGTTGTTTGATTTACTTCGTGAAACTCATATGATTGGTTTCTCAGCTTCTCGATACGTGTTTGTTGGCTGAAAAATTGAGAAAAATTAATTGTTTTCTGGAAACTTGTTGGCTGCATATATAGAGCCAGGAATTGCATACATGGTTATTTGTTTATATCTATATAAGGGATGATTAACTTGAACATGATCAGTTGTTCTAGCAAATTAGATATCTCTTCGATATTTTAGTGGCACCGCAGCGCTGTGGCGGATGTTGTTGGATTCTGTATTTCCTTTTTTTTTTAAATAATCAACGGAAGCTTTGGAACTATAAGCTTCTATTGCCTTAATGGATACAATGAAGATTGTAAAAGCTTCTATTGAATCCAAAGGCTTCTATTGGCTTAATGGATACAGTACCGATTGTGTAAACTTTTGTGAAATCTATTGATTCATGACTTTTGATATTTGATTTTAGATACCTATTTCTAGGATTAATAAAACAGGGGAAGTTCAAAGTTGCTGCTTTGAACTGTCTTTATCCCAACCATTTGTGTGTTGCTTGGTGGGTATAGGAGGGAGCAGGAGTAACAAGTGGAGTTGTTTGCAAGTGCAATATCCTCTCCTCGTCGTTTCCTGCTAGTTTTAATAATTAGCTTGCCTTCCATTGCCCTTCCCTTCTAGGCTACTTTATGCATCATTAGCGGGTTCTCTTTTCTGTTACATTCTGCAACATGTGATTCTATAAATGATGAAAGCAGAGTATTGATCTTGAATTCTTGATCCCCTTTTTCTACCATCTTATGCTGTGATTTTTGTGGAACTAGCTCTTCTTTGCATTCTACACTTTGTACTTAAATCTGATTTTCTTGGCCACCCTATACAAAATTTATGTATTTAAAGGTTTATATTTTTGGTTCCCTGGGTTTTAATTGCAGTCTTAATCCTCACAATGGCTGATGGTCACGAGACTGATAAGAACATTGAGATATGGAAAATTAAGAAGCTTATAAAAGCATTGGAAGCTGCTCGAGGTAATGGTACCAGCATGATCTCTCTCATAATGCCTCCTCGTGATCAAATATCCCGGGTTACTAAGATGCTAGGAGATGAATTTGGGACTGCATCTAACATAAAGAGCAGGGTGAATCGTCAATCTGTGCTAGGTGCCATCACATCTGCTCAGCAGAGACTTAAACTCTACAACAAAGTTCCCCCAAATGGGCTTGTGCTTTATACTGGTACCATTGTGACTGAAGATGGAAAGGAGAAGAAGGTGACAATTGACTTTGAGCCTTTCAGGCCAATTAATGCATCTCTTTATCTCTGCGACAACAAGTTCCATACAGAAGCATTGAATGAACTCCTAGAATCTGATGACAAGTTTGGTTTTATTGTTATGGATGGAAATGGGACCCTCTTTGGAACTTTAAGTGGCAACACTAGAGAGGTTCTCCATAAGTTTAGTGTCGACCTCCCTAAGAAACATGGAAGGGGAGGGCAGTCAGCACTGAGATTTGCTCGTCTTCGAATGGAGAAGCGTCATAACTATGTGAGGAAGACAGCAGAGCTTGCCACTCAATTCTATATAAATCCTAGCACCAGCCAGCCCAATGTTGCAGGACTAATTCTTGCTGGTTCAGCTGACTTTAAGACAGAACTTAGTCAGTCTGACATGTTTGATCCTCGCCTTCAGGCAAAAATTCTAAATGTAGTTGATGTTTCGTATGGAGGGGAAAATGGTTTCAATCAGGCTATTGAGTTGTCATCTGAAATCCTTGCTAATGTCAAGTTTATTCAGGAGAAGCGATTAATCGGAAAGTACTTTGAGGAGATTAGTCAGGATACTGGGAAGTATGTGTTTGGAGTGGATGACACACTGAAAGTTCTTGAAATGGGTGCTGTTGAGATACTTATTGTGTGGGAGAATTTGGATATAACTAGGTATGTGCTGAAAAATAGCAGTACTGGTGAAATAATTGTTAAGCACTTGAACAAGGAACAAGAAGCTGATCAAAGTAATTTCCGTGATTCAGCCGCAAACTCGGAGTTGGAGATTGAGGATAAGATGTCATTGCTGGAATGGTTTGCTAATGAGTACAGACGTTTTGGATGCACTCTGGAGTTTGTGACCAATAAGTCTCAAGAAGGATCTCAGTTCTGTAGAGGTTTTGGAGGAATTGGAGGAATCCTGCGATACCAGCTTGATGTTCGAGCTTTTGACGAACTTTCTGATGAAGAAGTGTACGATGACTCTGAATAGCAATCAATTACCTGGTTAAATGCCAGTGCAGGAAAGGAGCAGGAAGCCTGCACTGGCACGAGAGGGCTCGCGGAGGTTGCTTAAGATATTCTGTGATGCCTAAAAGGTTCAAGGACTCATATTAAGGTCAGTTGACATTTTATTCTATCTTCCCTATACTTGTTAGAATCATACTTCCTGTTTGGATAGGCTGTTGGTGCCTGATGCACTGAGTTTTGAAGTACATCCCTCTTGTTTGTGGAACCAAGGAACAGGGCTGTTGGGTTGTTTCTCATTTCTTTTCATGTTTCCTTACCATTTATCTGTTGGCTAATAGTTTGATCTACCTTCCCATAATAGGCAGTATGACAGTAAATAATCTTTTATGTAATATAATATATTACTTGGATGGAGGGATGGATGCTTGAGTCACACTAATATCAGTCAAAGCTTGGATATATCAACCATGAAGTTTTTTCTATCTACATGTACACTGTGTTTATGTGCACTATTTGCCTTCCTTTTCCACTTTTTCTCTCTTCCTTATCGTAGCTGTATAATCTGGTCGGCTTTTTGCATCCATTTGGTCACCCTTGCTTCCGCTCTATCTCTTGGCAAACAACACACAAATACAAGTTACTAGGTTATAATCATGGGCATGGACGTAGATATCCACGCCTTCACACAGAAACACACCTATGCACTCCTACTGATAACCTTCATTGTAGCTGCTGTTATGTTTATCCAAGTATCACTTTTCTCTTCCCTTAATTATGATGATTTATTGCTCATAATGATGATTTTCAATTGAACATTCTGATGAATTTCTGCATAGCAGATGGATAAAAGAAGTATCTTGGAAAAGAATTTACGTGAGCTGCTGTGGAGGGTGATACAAAGTCTGCCTGCTCTTTTCTGGCTTGTTTTGCTAGATAAATGAAGCAACGTGTATTCTTAAGCAGCATGGCAAGGTCCTGTACCCCGCGTGTGGGCTTGGGGGGATATTATCCTTCTGCTTGCTGGAGAAACATGAATCCGCTCCTTTGATTACTATTATATTTTCAGTTAAGTGAAGTAATAAATTACTGCAGTAATTTTCTCATTATTACTATTTAGTTGTGTGGCTCATGGTTGGCTGTTATGATAAAGCAGTATTTTGTGTGACTATTTACGTGTGCAAGGCACTATGACAGTAAGGCCGATTTGCTTTTAGAACAAAGTATTAAACCTTGTAATTTGTTGTTATTGTGGCTCTCTCTTTACCTGGATGTTTAGTTCTCGTAATGGTTTATTAACGGGATGTAACATTGCGTTTGATCATCCTGGAAATCCTCTGTCAAGTGTATGCATTCACTGGCCCCTCGTCCCCACCCACCAACCCCCCACACACGCCCCCGGCCCAGCCCCTATTCTTTTTGATCGATCTCGCAGCCCTTTTGTATAACTATTTCTAACATAAGGTAAAAGTATCTCAACTGTTGGCTTGTGATGTAGTGTCGTGTACCAGCGTAGGGAGAAGGATTGACATATGATAAGAAATTTGCTAAGTGAGCCGGTAGTTCAGCTTATTTATAACCATTTGATCAGTTTAAATGTAGAGAAATTTGCAAAAAGAACTCCCAAATCGCATCAGTATAAGGTGCGACAACATACCATAGCTAAAATATATGGTCTGTGGATCAATGGATGGATTGTCAACAATCTCTTATCGGAAAGAGAGTTGCTTAGTCGTTTAGAACGCATTCCTTACCGGATGGAAATGTTGGCTTAATCAAATCTAATGCAAATAAAGACGGCAATTAGGCCTCACTTTGCCAAAGGCAAAAGAATATATCATTTTTGGCACCTTTACTGACAGCAGAAATCAAAAGTAAAGTAGCTATTATGTTCAAGTTTTCCAAAAGAAGATTTCCTAGACTTCTCTTGTAATCAGAATTTGCAATAACATCCTTATAGGAAGAGACCGCCTTGAGGGCATAGACAGGATCTCCCACCTTTATTGTCTTTGCAGGGCACTACCAACTAACTGAAAAGGAAAGATTAAAAGAGTAATCCCAAGAATGAAGTTTTCTCCTGTTATGCTGTCTTGTGGATTTGGATGCTTTGCAAGGCAGAGACTTTACATTTGTTAAACTATTGATACCGATTTCCTTCCAGAAATCCTCAGAGAAGGGCTCAAATCCATCCTCAAATATACTCGAACATGTGAATATTGTAGCGCGTACCAGAATTGACAATTTTGGAGAAGCATATAAACCATTTATCCGGAAAATGAAAAGTCACCACAAGAGAAAGTAAGAATATTCAAATCGGAATAGGCAACATTTGAGAAATAAACTGTGAATGATGGTAAAAATCATATGTTTTACTGCTTTTCAGTGGGAGACAAGGGTAAAATCAGATACTTGGGTCTAAAAGGATTCATTGGTATAGGCTCCTTAAGATGATTATTTAGTGTATCCAAATATCCCTGCAGGATATCCAATGGAAAAAATACTCAAGATAAAAAATTTTGTCTAAGGCAAATATTTTATTTTACCAAACTTCAAACCTCACTAACCTGGGATACCAGGGGAGAAGAGGGTAAATAAAATAAAATTTAACTTTAATGTCCGGACATGATCAGCATTGACAGGCGTGGTTTAGGATGCTGCATGGGCAAACAATAATGAAAGAACCTCTATTTCCCTGCTTATGCATTCCTCAATGATTCACCATTGATCATTGGAAAGATGAATTTCAGAGAAGATAACCCATTTTAGAAGGCCTTGCCCCTTGCACTTATGAATCAAGATAGAGTCAAGATTGGTTGAGTAAGGATCTATTGAATGATATATTGGCCTAAAATCTACTTGAATGATAACCTATGTTTGGAATATAAATCTGAAGAATAAAGGATTGGCAGGGAATTGAAGAATAGACAATGTTACATTAAATTAATAACTCACATAATTGAATATCGCATAACAATGAGATATGCAGGTTTAATTGGTCTGTTCCAAATCTGTCTTCATATTAAGCACTCAAAGGGATCTTTTCTTTTCATCATTACAGCATATTCTTCACTGCCTATCTATCAGTTGCAGCACTAATTCTAGACATGCCAAAGAAAGCACCATGTACAAAACAGAATATTTTTCCAGACTCAAAAGGCTGCATAGCATGAGAAACAAAGGCAAATCCCATAATGAATTTAGAAGAAAAGGAAAAGTTGGAACAGGGCAGACAATGTAGAAATACAAGACACAAAATTAAGCTAATCAAATCCTGTGCTCACCCAAAAATGAACTCTTATTAGGTCCCCTGCCATCTGAAAATGCTTCAATTGGCAGTTCTACCCGGACCAGAGCAAGTTTTGGCTCAATTTGTTAAGAGTATATGCTCTACCTTTGGCATTGACAACCGCCCATAATCTGTCCCACCTTAGTCCTGCATGTAAATAAAAACTCATGACCAGAAGCTACAACTTTTTTTCTGATGTAAATCCTTTTCTCTTGTACGTTACTGTAGAACAATGACTGTTCTATTTCCGAATGAAGGACTATTTTCTTTTAAAGGGTAGATATGAATAAATCATCTCTTACTGAGAAAGACAAGTAAATTAAGCTTGCATGTTCTTGATTTTGAGAGATCTGCAGTAGCTAAAAAATTGGGATCACCAATTTTCTGCTATTGTTTTATGGTCTTTGACTTAATGACAAAGTGACCGGAAACCTAGAATTCAGGAATCAGCAAAAGCAGCGGAAATATAAGGTCAAAATCTTCAAAATAACCATCAACATTGCAGTTCTTTATGCAATACATACACCAAAACACTAATAAAACAAGAACTAAAAATGCCGAAGAGAACAGAATCCATCTGCACTCTTTAGAAAGAGAAAACAGAAAGCAAAACGGACAAAAAGAAAGAAAATGGGAACAATACCAGTGGAAGAAAGGGTTGCTTCAGTTCAACAGCAGAAATTTACTTCTTACCATACTTAGATTTATGTTGTTACGATATTTGTATCTCTAATATTATTTCTTTTTTTCTTTTTGCTGGGTGTATCTCTTATATTGTCATTTCATCATTCTAAAATTAAATAAATGAAGAAAAATAATATACCTCGTACTTGTAAATATTAGAAGCTTGCAGATTCCATTAAAGAAAAGTTATACAGACTATATCTTACAAATATACTTATTTTATTTAAACCCTGATAAAGGTGGTAAAAAATATTGTGTAAATAAAAATATATTAGTCGTGAATCATAAAGTGTATATGAATATCGGTTAATCTTATACCAAAAAAATCTTAATAGTATTATAAAAATTTACAAATTTAGAGACAATGAATCATTTACTTTATACTTTTATGTGGCAAATTTCATTTTTGTTTTGCAACAATAAGAATATTTAAGATAGAAAGCCCCATTCTTCACAAAAAGACTCGGAAAAGAAAATAGTTAGAATTGTGCCATAAATTCCTTAAATTTACTTTTTAGTTTCTATATAATTGAAAGGACTAGGATCTTGAAATAAAAAAAAAGTAAATATACACTGATTATCATAATATCTTACATAATAACTCAACAGTTGAGTGTTTGAATTTATAGTTTAAGATATTTATAATTAAATCTTAATTCTCCTTGCATTATTAGTGTATTTTAGAAGTAATGCAAAATTTTTATTTTAAATCTTATTATTCTCTTACAAACCATTTACATTTACGTAACTTAAAACAGAAAGTACTAAATTCAAACTCTATTCAAATACTTTGTAAAAGATCAAAACACACAAATAAGGATGGCAAAACATTATATGAGTTAGACTTCAAACTATTGTTCTTTTTTTTTATTTAAGTATAAAATCAATCTCTCTATTTCTTAATCACCATTTAAAATATTTTTTAAATAAGAGTATATTTAAATTTTAACTAATTAAACATCCTCAATTTTATAAATTTGACAAATAAAAATGAGAAAGAGATTGATCAACTTTTGACAAATAAATTAAAAAAGAAGAAGATGAATCTAATACATTGATTCTCGCATATAGTTCAAGATATTAAGAAGCAAGTTATAGTAATTTTAAATATATATATATATATATATATATATATATATATATATATATATATATATATATATATATATATATATATATATATATTATCACAATACATAAATTACAGAATTTTTTAAACATTAGGGATACTTCAAAGGTATAATTTACTGACTTGTATTTATTTCTTTAGTGAGTAAAAGGGTGGGTTCATTTTTTAAAAAAATTTGATTCGATTTAATTTTATAATTTTTTTAAAAAATCAAATTAAAAATTAAATTATTTTATCGAAATCGAATGAGCACCAAGAAACGATGGAGATATTGCATACCTGTAAATTATTGAATTAATTAATCAGATTGAATTGGGACATTCAATAAAATATGCCTCCCTAATCTTCCTTTAATCCTCTCCCTCCCTTCAGTGTCAGCCATGGGATGAAACTGCCTTAGCCACCTAGAGCTCAACGGCCTCCAACCATGAAGAGAAGCAGACCTATACCACCATCACTATCTACCCCTCCATCAACGCCTCCACCATCCCCACACCAAGCCCTCAGTGCTTTGAGGAGACCAAGAAACATTATCAAGAATCCCAAATCACTTCACACAAATCCCATCATCAACTGGGAACCCCTGAACGTTGGCAAATCAGAGCTCTATTTGCCCCTTACTTTCCCCACAGGCCAAACCTTCAGGTGGAAACAAACTGGCCCAGTTCAATATACTGGTGTAATTGGTCCTCATTTAGTGTCTCTAAAGCAGCTTGAAAATGGTGATGTGGGATACCATTTTCATAGCACAGGGTGTGAGGCTAGTCCCAGGGAGGCTTTGTTTGATTTTCTGAATTTGGGGATTTCTTTATGTGAGATTTGGGAGGAATTTAAAGCTTCTGATCCCAGGTTTGCTGAGCTTGCGACGCATTTGGAAGGTGCCAGGGTGCTTAGACAGGACCCTCTTGAGTGCCTTATTCAGTTTATTTGCTCATCTAATAATAATATTCAGAGAATTACTAAAATGGTTGATTTTGTATCTTCATTGGGGAATTATTTGGGGAATGTTGGCGGGTATAGTTTTCATGAGTTCCCGAAGCTCGAACAGCTGGCTATGGTTTCTGAAGCAGAGCTTAGAGAGGCTGGTTTTGGTTACAGGTCTGGCTTCTTGCTTTTTGTCATTGTATCCTTTAAAGTTCTGTTGCTGTTATTTGTTATTTCATTTAATCTGTAAAAGACTTATTTTATTTATCGAAATTACCAGTATTTAAACAATCCCAACTGCTGCGGACACCTCAGACCAACCATGAACCAATTTAATTTGAAGAAATCCATTGTAAAACCACCAGGCCCTGGTGCCATTCCGTTCTTCATTCTAAAAACTGCTGAGTCGACCTCCTCTGCAGTAATTTGTTTTGCCCATTGTTGCCTTTTAACATCAGTCATTCTTCTTTTCAAGATGTCAGTGAGAGTATAATCACAAGACTGGCCACAATCATCAAATAACGGCTGATAATAGTCCACCTCTATACTCTGAATAGTGGTGTATGCTCAATTTTATTGCCACTGTCGTCATACAAAAACAAAATCCCGTTTCTGCTTTCATAAGAAGAGCTTCCTACGAAAAAATTTAGTATTTCTAGTTCCCCTTAGCAAGTCACTTGACCCTTGATTTCGATTTTATATCATTTTTTAAACTCGGGTGCTTTTTATTTGTTGGATGGAAGGATGAACTGTGCATACTTTCTTCATCAGCAATCAATCCGAAGATATTATAACAAGCTTGTAGGCATTCATTGGGTGGGTGCAGGCAATTGCAATTGCTCCAACAACAATCAATTCCTTAGTTTGAATTAACATATAATTAAGTCAAAAAATATAGTTCCATTAGTGATATCTGGTGCAGTAGTATCTGAAATTGCTTCATGGTATCCATATGAATCTTTGTCAAGACTTCAAGGATGAGTTTACATACATTTGCTTTCCATTGAATTTTCTTTGATTGTGAAAGCTGAATGTGTTTCGTGTAATTAATTGTATGTTTAGCAAGACTAGTTTAGTAGTTGTTCCTTGCAAGGTTTTAATCCATTTGGTTGCGGAAATTTATCAATAATGGTCTCACTGAACACTCACCTGTACCTTCTGATTCCAAATCTATTCTTTTATAAAATCTGACTGCATATCGCAGCTCTGTCCAAACAAAATGATACATCAAAGTTATGTTTTAATCCTTCTTTTGAATTAATTTTCTTAAGTTTTTGACCAAGATCAGGCTGGACCTTTAGTGAGCTTGTTAGAACCTATCTTGTGTTAACCTGGCTTTTATATGTCATTGATTCTCTTGAATGCTTTTGACTGTTAAAATGGGCCATCAAATACGAAATACATTCATGCTCTCAAAATAATTTTCTTTCAATAGTGATGGAATTGCAGCATATTTCTTTTACTTGGTGACTGTCCAGAATTGAATCAAACATCTAATAGACCTAGCATATTTCTTTCATATGGTTTGTGAATCTTTACCATCCCTTTATGTCCTGCTTTAAACTCACTGTATCCAATTAATTGATCACTCGCATGAGTCCCTCAGACACCCTATTTGGTTGTTCTGCAAAGCCATATGCATATGTGTAACCTTCTTATGGTGGAAATTTTTATGCCAAGTGAACAGTAGGTCATTACTTGCTAAGTTAATTAATGATCCGATCCCTAGAAAGACTATACTTAAATGTATACTGACAGCCATACAGTTGAGTGCTTTGCTTGATTGTCTGGAGGAGATTTAGAAAGCCCATTTCTCAAAACTATTTGACTTGGTCAGATTGCATATATTTTCGGAGTTTGATATGTATAATGTTGTATTCTATTTGGGGCTGTAAATTTTATCATGCTATCATTTAATTAGAGGCTCTAATCGTTCATTCTACCATTGGCCAATTGATTGTGAACTATGAGCAGGGCAAAATACATTATTGGTACTGTGGAAGCTTTGCAGTCAAAACCTTGTGGAGGTCTGCAATGGCTTGCTGCTCTTCGTAAATTAGATCTTGAAGAGGCTGTTGAAGCTCTTGCAACTTTACCTGGTGTTGGTCCTAAGGTAGCAGCGTGCATTGCACTTTTCTCTCTTGATCAACACCATGCTATTCCTGTTGATACACATGTTTGGCAGGTACCCCCTAATCTCGTCATTTTCCTAGTTTAGCAAAATATTGTGGATGTTTTGCTTGCTCACTGTTCCCTTTTACATGGTGCCTGCAATGAACTGTGATGATTGCCTTTTACTTATTTCCAGTCATTAGTTGGATCGACAGGGGCTTTATAATACAATTATTTTATTTTGGCCTCTCTTTCCCCCAGGCCGCTGCTGGGGGGATGGGGATGGGAGTTCCTGTGTTGTTGAAGTTTTCTTGCAGAGTAATAAGAGTCAAAGGTTTGCTCACTTTGAGCAGCATATTTGAAGAACAAAAAGAAGCCAACAGCATTACTTTCACTCTCCGCTGTAGGAGAAAACTACTACATTACGTACGCGACAGGGGATAGAAGACTAAATCACAAGTCTTGCAGACCAATTTTTTGTTACATATATTAAGCCTCCAGAATATTGGTGTACTGTCAGATAGTAGCTAATGTAATTATCTGTAAATAGATTAAAAATGGAGTTCTAGAAGTCATAATTTGACTTGTTTTTAGGAACTGATGAAAACCCAATTCACTCTTTTGTACTTTTACACCCCCAGACAACGTAAAGAAGGTAGAACTTTATGCTGGAGATTTAACCAAAATACAAATGGCTCGTTAAAGAAGAAGTTGCAAAGCTCCCAGTTTCAGCATTATATATGAAATTTAAAAAGTGCTCTTTAAGTATGGAATTTGGCCTTGACCTTGAGCTTTGAAATACTGAGCTACAAGGAAAACTCCGGCATTCATATGACAATCGATCCAAATGATTTGAATTGTGTTGATAGATACAAGTTGGAAGCAGAAAGGAAATTCACAACTTCTCTGTCCTGACTTCTGTTTAAAAGAAGAATTGCTGCCTTGTGTTGCTAGTCAGGAATGTATGCCCTTAAATGATGTACTGGCTTTCTCATCCTCTTAAGCAAAATTTCTAGGTTCAACATCATGTGTTGCCTGGTGAAGCACTACTTGTCTGCAGTCTTGGCTTAGGCCTCTTTTGCCTGTCTCCCATAATTCATTCCTATTGTTTGGTTACAAGATAGGATAGATGTTTCCTTTGGTTGTCTTGTAAATGTTGATAGGACCTCCCTTGCTCCAACATTCCAAAAAAGAAAGTTCTTCAGATATACAGGAAAAAAGCAAAAGATGAAGCAGAGGAAATTTATGGTTGTCTTGAGATCTCTGTTCAGTAGAAGGGTAGAAAATCTTGGGGGAGACGGAACTTTCCCATAATATAAAATTCACTCATTCTCATTCATTTTCTTGAATTATTTGACCAAGAGCTTTTGTTTTTCCTTGTGTTTTACACCTCCATAAATACTTGTAAGCTAGATGCTTTGTCAATATTCTGATTTTCCTCCTTTACTTGGACATTCTTCTAGTCCTTCGGAGTGGATGCTCGTGGTTAAGCTCCTACCATTTATATGCTTAGTCATAGTATTAGGAGAAATAGAGGATTTTATTTGATGATAAAACAGATTGCTATTCAATGTCTTCACTTTCTTAATGATTACTCAAAATTCATTTATAATTCACATTTTAGTACTCTATCTACATAAAATAACTTGGACTTTTAATGCTAATTGCAATTGTTTTCTTTATGGTTGAAGTAGATTGCTACACGGTATCTCATCCCAGAACTGGCAGGCACTCGACTGACTGCTAAGCTTTGCAAGCGTGTTGCAGATGCTTTCTTTACAAAATATGGGAAATACGCTGGTTGGGCCCAAACTCTACTTTTCATTGCTGAACTACCTTCACAGAAAACACTGTTGCCTTCAAGTTTTTGCAACAGTGAGGAAGACAAACCTGCGAAGTCAAAAGGAAGGAAAAAGGCGGTTCAGAAGAATGGGTAGGAAACAGGAAAATTGCTTGTGTTTGTTTATGAGATTTTGAATGAGTAATTCCATTGAGGATCATGACCTTCGGAAATGATATTCTACTGGAGTTCATGTATCATTACTTGTCTTAGGCCTTGGAACTAGCAAAAACTAGTAGCCTGTTGGAAATGATGACAGTCTCATATTGGAATATGAAGATCTCCAGCAGCAGTTGGAAGTAGGTTTCTACCACTACAGAATCGCTGTTGCTTGGTCTATGCTTCTTTTATCTTTATTTTGTATCAATTTACCGTAGTTTCTGCCCAACCACTAAATCTCTTCTGTTATGAGAGCTTGTTGCAGGTGCTGCTGAAAACAATGATGAGTGATTTCTTTCATTTTCTTCCTCTGTGCCATGAATAGGAGTCTCAACTCTTTCTTAAGGAGTGAAGCCATTGTCGGGCACTGCAACCGTTCTGTGAATCCTGTAGTTGCTGAGATAATTGGTCATCATTTTCTCAATACCTAGTGCTGTAGCAACCATGATAATGGTGGGTCTAGGCCATCTATGGTGCTAGGCCTCAACAGCAGTACCATGATATATTCTCATTGTATTCAACAAATTGTTGTGGCGTTCTTTCCCCTAGTTTGAATCAAGTTGTATCGAGTCTACTTACTGAAAATAATCCCACTTTGTGGTTTAAAATCTTTCATTCATTCATCGGTGTTATGAGTTTATTATCCATAGGAAATGAGAGTTGATGTCTTTCCTCCATTAACAATTTTGCTCTTCTTGCAGAATATTTATGTTTATATCATTTACGACTCGTGAGTCCTAGTCATTCTATCCGCTTAGATACCCGTACCAAATTTACAAGAATATTTGAAATCAAAGTTTTGACCAAATCCGCCTAGCACACACTTGGGCATATCTATTATCTACCTCTGGAAACTTCCCATGGTAGTCTAGTCTATAGCAGAACAGACTCCTCAAAACACTCAATTGGAACCTCCGGGAAAAAGATCTAAACAAGTGTCGAATGAAGTCACTTCCTTCTGCAATGAAGGTCGGAAGTTAGGCCATGAATATCCACAGTACGTCACGTTTTACATGGTCCTAGTCTTGACTCGGGTAGAACCAGAGGGAAAAAGTAACCTCCTACCGTCTAAGAACTTACATTTGTGAATAATTATTCATCATCACATCTGAGCTCTTTGTCGTAAGATCAATAAGATACTGATTTGACCATTGAGAGTTTATTGTGTTAAAAAATCCTTCATCAATACCATAGTCAAATTGGAATATGGTAGTAGCCACTCCACCGAAATTTTAAAATATGTACTTATTCCGATTAGGGATAAAAATTAAAGAAAGTAATTTGATTATAGATAAATTATTATAGTATTTTTATTTATTAAAGAAATTAATAATGAAAGTAAAGTTTAAATATCTTAAATCTAGGGAGGTAAGAAAGTTAGTGGTAGAACTATTATCTTAGGTGAAGGTTAATTATCTTAAATTAAAGATATTAATAATAAAAATTTAAATAAAATATATTAATATTTTAAGAATATGAACATTCAATCATGAGCATCATTAAAAGAAATATAGAAAATTAGTTTCAAATGGAAAGAATGATTTTTTAAAAAAAATCAAAATTTCAAAGAAATCCTTTAAAATACCACCTTTCTCACCCTGAAAAGTTATTGATTAATTATTACCTTATATTTGTTGCATGTTTCCATAAAACTATGAGATTGGATAGTGTTCGTGTTTAATATTTCTCCTGATAAACCCCAATTTAGTGCTTCTTCTCCGCTAATAATGCCCACGCCTTCAACTCATTCTAAAAAAATAGGATTTCGTGTAATAAGACTTTTATATTTAACAACTCCCGTTAAAAAGTAATAATAAAAATCTAAACATTTATCTATCTGGCTATAAGTTAGGTCACCACCGACTCCTCCAATACAAAAATAATTGTGCATCATTCCTATACTTGTAGCAACTTCGAATAGGTCATATATCAATTCCCTTTCTCAAAAAATATAGAAGATAGGGGTCTGGGCACCAATATCTGCCACAAAGGTGCCAAGCCATAACAAATGAGAAGCTATACGACTCAACTCCAACATAATGACTGATATAATTAGCTCTTTTAGGTACTTGAATAAAGTAAAGTTTTTGTGTAAGTAAAATTGTAATTTAAAATAAAAAATTTTCATTAGATTTCAAATCTAAATTCAATCCATATAAAAAAATATTTTTGTAAAACTTCCCTCCAATATAAAATCTCTGGATTTGTCCCGTTCAGATCGCTAACAGTTCTTTTCATTTTACCTCAATTTCTGTATTAGTAGACAAACCATTATAATCAAGTAAGAAAACTGCAATATTCAGCTATATATTCCCCAGCCTCTCCTCGATTTCCCTCTGAAAACTCATGGCTCAAACAACTCCAAACCACACCCAGACAGTTTCAGGCTGGGCAGCTCATGATGCTTCAGGCAAGATCACCCCGTATTTCTTCAAAAGAAGGTAACAAAGTTAATGCATCTGTTTCCTTCAGTACATATATCTAATACTGAAGAAAAATGCTGATTATAATTATATATCATGGTTTTTGCACCGGTAATATTCATTGTCTCACGAGTTCAAGCACATATCGTAGAGGGAAAATGGAGTTCACGACGTTACCATAGAGATCTTGTACTGTGGGATGTGCCACAGTGATCTGCACTACATTCGGAACGACTGGGGTATCACAATGTATCCTGTAGTGCCCGGGTAATTCATCGATGAACATTCATGGCTAACTTAACTAATTATTCATGGCTGAAATATTTCTTTCCAGTTTCCAGATGGATCTTTTGAGTTTGTATTAAGCAGAGTTATTGATTGTAAGAAATATAGTAGTAATGGGCCTAATGGCTTGATTCTAGGCATGAGATTACTGTAATAGTAACAAAGGTGGGCAGCAACGTGACCAACTTCAAGGTGGGGGACAAGGTGGCAGTGGGTTGCTTGGGATCATCGTGCCTGGAGTGCGAGTTCTGCAAGGACTCCCAGGAGAACTACTGCGAGCAGGTGCAAGTCACGTATGATGGCATTTTCTGTAATGGTAGTATCACCTATGCTGGCTACTCCAAGATGCTCGTAGTAGATCACATGTCAGAACACAACCATATCCATTTCGGTCCTGTTACAGTACGGGTTTTAGTCAACTTGAATGATATTTTATTAGTAAGATTGATATGTTGTTAATTTAATAATTATGAGTTCACACATAAATAATTATTCACTGATTAATTATTCATAAAATTATATATAAATTTTAAATTGTTAAAGTAAAAAATATATTAATTTAACGATTAGGATTTCAACAAAAACTCACATCTTTTTTTTTTTTTGCTAGATAATGAATTATCCATTAATTAGTAAAAATAGCCAAAGACCAATACAATTAAAATAGTCATCAGCTTATTGCTCTAATACATTAGAGAAAGATAACTGAAATACTATAATAACTCAATACAAAATACAATAAAAATTACACAATAATTTAAAAATCACAGTAACAGAAATTATCCTACACTCTAGATACCTAAAGTGGAGATAGTACAAAATTATTAATACTAGTAACGAAATAAACAAATACACACAAATCTTTTTCGCTTCAACTCCATCGCATCCTTGAAATACTGGAACAAGCAAAGTTCAGAAATTACCTCTACAATAAAATAAAGCAATTTAAAAAATAATGAGCATATCAACTGTTTTAAAAATTACGTATGAAAGAGATAAATTACTGAAAGAGGATCCATGATAAATTCGGGTAAATAAATTCCTCCAAAGTAGAGGAACGAGACAATAGAAACAAAAACTCACATCAACAACTTAGCCAAGAGCCTATAATACATGCACCTGTGGGCACTAAGAGAGGTAGTTAATTTTTTTAATATACTTGCTTATTTTTTATTAGTGAACATGCATGTAAGTTACCATTTTACTAAGATAAAACTACTCCTCTCTGACCAGATAATTTAACTATTGAAATTTGTCCCTTTTACAGATATTGTTGGCTTTTTTTGCTGAAATTTCAATCCCACATCATTGGGTTAGTATTTGAGTGGGGAGGTTGAGGTTTATAAATAAACTCCTCCTCCTCCTATTAGTTTCATCACAAGTTGTATACTCTTCTCCCATTATAAATAAAAACGGGATGCTTCAGTGGTACTAGGAGACTAGGCAAAATTTTTTGTCGAACTCCATTATCATATTTTTTCCGGATGTGTTCTTTCCTTATCTCTTTTTTATTCTGTATTTATTTATTGTTATTATTTTTTTATTATAGTATTCAATATTATTTGTCGGGTTTATTCGTAGTGTTTTGTATTTTTTAATTCATTAGAATTTTATTTTAGAGAGAATTATTACCCAAAATTCTCAACAAGTAGTATCAGAGTCGAATGTTCGTCCTTCGCTTGTTTGTTTGGGTATTGTAGCTTTAATTATTTAGGAAAATTTTGTCTAAGGAGGTTGGTATTTAAGCGGTCCACTTGTGACCCTCCAATCTTTCTTGAAAATTTTCTTGAAATAATTTTTTATACAATACTTAGTGTTTTTTGAAATATTAAATATTATATTAGTTCTGTAATGTCATCTACTACAAATGTAGTATCAGAGACATCAGTTTCCTCTTCATCATGGTTGAAGATTCTAATATCCAGTTTAAAATTAGCAGTAGAAATATTTGATGGTACTAACCATTTTGGCATGTGGCAAGGGGAAGTCTTGGACTTCCTATTCCAGCAGGGTCTTGATATTGTCATTGCAGAAGAGAAACCGGAATATGTGGTAGATAAGAATGAGAATATTATAAATCGGTTGGCATGCGGAACAATTCGGTCATGCCTATCCAAGGAACAGAAGTATGCTTTCAAGAACGAGACTTCTGCGAACAAATTGTGGAAGGCATTAGAGGATAAATTTTTGAAGAAAAGTGGTAAGAATAAGCTCATTATGAAGAAAATGTTGTTTCGATTTGATTACCAACCAGGTACAATTATGAATGAACACATCACTCTGTTTAATTAATTAGTAGCAGACATGTTATATTTAGATGTAAAATTTGGGAATGAAGATTTGGCTTTGATGTTGTTATCGTCTCTTCACAATTAATTTGAACATTTGGAGACTACGTTACTTCATGGGAAGGAGAATATGTCATTAGATGCTGTTTATTATGCTTTGTATAGTCATGAATTGAGAAAGTATGATAAGATGAAAATAAAATCAACGACATCAAAAAAAGCACTAGTGGCAAGAGGTCGTTAACAAAGCCAGTCAAAGGGGAGGAGAGGAAGGTCCAAGTCAAAAGGTCGCATCGTTGCCAAAGATGAGTGTACTTTCTGTCATGAGAAAATGCACTGGAAGAAGGACTGTCCAAAGCTAAAGAAGAAAGAGAAGACTCCACAAGATGCAAATATTGCAAAATGCAAGAGTGATGGAGAATCAGAAATTTCTCTTGTGGTTTCACCTTCAACATTATATCCAGATGAATGGATATTGGATTCAGGTTGCACCTATCATATGTGTCCAAAATAGATGAATGGATATTGATTTCTCTTTCTAATGCTCGAGGGGAGTCCAAATTCTAATCTTGGTGAACTTTGTTAGTGATCAATGATGATATAGTAGTGGTTTCGATAGCTCTAATCATGAAAGAACTTGTGATGTGTGAATTGAGCATGAAAGAGAGTGGTGAAAGGGAGCATAATTGGGAGCATTAAAGAAACCCAAGAGATGATGCACCTCCGCGGGAAGCATAACATCAAGTGTGATGTGGAGATTGTTCCAACTGATAAGATCAATGAAGCTCTTGATCGACTTGCCAAGAACGATGTCAACTATCGTTTTGTTATTTGACATAGCTGGGAAATCATTAAATGTTTAGAGATGGATGAATGTTATGTCGCCTTGTAGAGTCAAATCGTCTTGGAACATTTATCTACTCGCTATTCGTTTCGTTTCCTTCTTCCTCGAGTTGTCTGGCTCTCAGTTTCCCCATTAAAGTTACACTTCAAATGTTTTCTTGTATTTGCATAAACTATTATTGTACTTCATTGTCTTTCCTGTCCAAATTTTTTATTTATTTTCTTTTTCATTTGAACAAATATTCTGTCCAAACCTGTACCTTGGATGATGAAACAACAGAGGCTTTTCTTTTCATTTTGGAAACTCAATGGGGTAGTTTGATATAAATAAGAAACCTGGACTACAAGTCAGGCTATGGTGCCATTTTCTCACAATCATAGTACATTATAAGTAGATCACTAGCTTACAGTTTATTCCATATACATATTATTATCTTAGGAAAAGAAACAAACTAGAGTATATTAAATGGTTGCAAGCATGTTGAATTTTCTTGCAAGCATATTATTTGTTGATCATCCTACAGAAGTGCCATGGCAAACTAGTTCAAGATCAGGGGCGGCCTTCAAGCTGCAGCCTCAGCAGCAGAAGAGATCATCTTCTGAATAAAAACAGGATCTCCGACTTTTACCATCTTTCCCTTGCCTTGAGTAAGAGTATCAGCGCAAACCATGTTCTGTCCAAAATATACCTGCAGCATTCAAGCCATTTGGTTCAATATACCGTTCAGAAATACAGATGAATCAGGGCTAAAATCTCTGGCTCGGACTTACCGTTGCCCCTTGTGTTTTCCCTCTTGGACGCAAGACTGCAGCTGAACGGAATTTCTTGAGATGATCTATTGGCTCCGAGCTTGCAACTGCAGTTTCTTGATTAATTGTTGGCACCTGAAACATGAGGCAAATAACACTAGCTTGGGCATTGGCATTTGTTCAAGGAAAATGCAAATACTCAAAACGGGAGAAGATCCCCCTGTTGTTGCCGTGTTGACATCATAGTCAATGCTAAATAGAAGGTTTAAGCCAAAACAAAAAAAGTTCCTCCCACCCATCCCTCTTGAAAAATTTATGCCAAATGAATCACCTCTCTTAGCTGCAGAAATACCTGAACCTCAAACATATTTCTGTTATAATATCACTGAGATTGTCTACTTCATTAATGAAGTAGTATTACCGACGTATCAGGCCTTTTGGCGCTAAGAATGTCAATCAAACAGTTGAAATCAAGTTCTTGAACTCAGGGATTCTTTATCATATCAAATCAGAGGAACTTCTGTTAGCAGATGAAATCAAACTCCCCTTCCCATCGCATACCAAAAGAGCTAGCGGCTACTTAATTACAGTTGACAGCATTCATTAAGATAAGAACCCATTCCAATTCTTATAAGAGAAAATTGATACTTTTTTCCCAATATAATCAGTACTTACTCAATATGAGGTTCGTTTATAAGTTACAGCCTCTTAACTTTGTCACTTCATATCAAAGCCAGATATTTTCCACCTAAACAACCAGAAACCTATAGTTACTGAAATAATAACTCTAGAGACGTAGATATTACTATCTTATTAATCACCACTAATCATACTGACCTAATGACAGTCTCAACTCCCATGAACGTGACGGATTACACTTCAGGGACAAGATTCTGGTCTCATAGGCATTTTACCTTACAACGAGAGCATAATTTGACACCATTAAATGTTAGCTTGTTTATCTTGATCTCCATCCACAAGTCCTCAGAAAATGGTTCACATCCATCAACGAGAATACTGCAGACAAGAGAAAATTTTAACAGTAATAAGATAAAGAAGCAGAGAAGATTTATAGTGCATTCAAGAAAATGATTATTCCATGTTTTACAAGACTTTAAGATTCATTAGGTCTAAGCAGTGGTATTATACAGAATAGATTGATTATTTTCCCATATAATATACTATCAAGCAATAGCCAATTAAATGAATATAATTAGAAACATTCTGGGAGAGTTCTATAAGTACTTGGGTCTAAAACGGTTTATTGGTACTGGCTCCTTGAGAAGACTATTTAATGCATTCAATGATCCCTGTCAAAAGATATAGGAAAATAATAAATCAAGATCTGCAATTTACTGGTGAATAATGTCACCGTACAAACCTCAAACTTGACTCACTTGTGATATAAGGAGAAATGGATACCCATCAGAAAACATGACTTTGTGTCCAGGTGCATAGTTGGGGTCGACCACCCTTGATTCAGACACTGAGAAGTAAATAAGAAGCAAAAAAATCTATTTCATTTGTTCCTACTTCATGCTTCATGTATCACAGTGAATGTCACATAGATATCAAGATTCAAAGTGATTTATAAGTTGACAACTGATCCAGTTAATTTCAAAGTTCAAATGACGAGGCATGCAAAATCCTATATTTACTCATTCTACACACTTTGTTAATAATGCGTCTAAAGCTGCCTTAAAGGGATAGCAGAAAACTCACTCTTACAACGAGAATATATTCATTAAGCCTGGGGATTGCATCTCAAGATGAGCTTGGTGCAAAACAAAAATTGCCGCCAGAATTTAAATGTAGAAGAGAAAGATTAAATCATGAGTATCATAATTTACAGCAAGAACAACCATTTAACTAGATACATAACATTATAGAGAATCACCCATAGCTTAGTTAAAATATGCATTACCACTCAGTGAGCCTCATGTTGGCAATAGGCAAGCCACAGCAACCAGGTATTCGGGTATGGTTACAAATTGATAAAACTGAGTAACCAAGAAAAAATGTGATTTCAATTCCCTTGTTTCGAAGTATGATAATACAGCTAGTCAAAACCAAGAATAAATTTCTAGGCTCAATGCCTCATTTACAAGAAAAGTACTATAAATTGTTAAGTATTTACTAAGCTCAAATACTCAACCAATGGCAATGATATTTAAGCATGATTAGTTGCAAAACATACGAATGCCATGTGCAATAGACTAAGGATCTCAAATTTAGTCCAGATACCCGTCACATTATAAAACCATCCTAGAAGGAAGAAGATTCTCTGAAGTGAAAAACAAATATAGAGATGATAGACAATTGGGCCTAATGACTTCAATCAAAAAATTACTGTTTTTGATTGAGTCAGCCGATAAATAATTAGCGCAATTCCCTCCTGAGTTTAGATAGACAGAAACGGAAAAGAAAGCGACTCCCAGTTCCTAGAACTGCTTCTCAATGGTCCCCTTTTATCTTTGTTAGAGAAATGGTATGACTGTATTCAAAAGTGAAAGACAATAATAGGCTGACGTAAATGCTTCCCCATTGCAGGACAGAAGACAAAGCATATATTGAGATTCCTAGATTGAATCTGACCTTCATTGAAACGTACTAAACGACTTTCCTTCCCAAGATAATTGGAGAACCATTTTGATGCTTCTTCTCCCTCATCAAATGCAGATCCAGCCCACTCCCACACTGAAACACCATCAGCTGTTTGAGATGGTTTACTTAGTGGAACCTTCAGCGGACTCATACCAGATGCTCTTACAACTGTAGAAGAATCAATGCTTTTAATCACAAAAGGTACATAACATTTTAATAAAGATTCTGAGGAAAATAAAAAAGAACAACCCCAAAAACAAAAGGAAAAGATATTCGTTATCCAGGCTTTTTACACAAACAATTATTTTGACCTTCTCTGCCAGTAGTTCTCTGTTTTCATTCTTCTGTTTCTTTGGATGTCCTTGACCTATCTTGCTGGTGTTTCTAATACGCTTTGAAATGGAAATTTCATGTAATAGTCATGTATTTCAGGTAATGTGGCAGGTAGAATGAGGTATCCAAAATGTAAAAAAATAAAACCAGGGAAGATAATTGAAATATATTTCAGAGTGCTGGTTTTACCCAAATATGAGCTCCTATTTGGCTCCCAGCCCTCAGAGAATGCTTCATTTGGCAACTCTACTTGTATTAAGGCAAGTTTTGGTTCAACTCTTTGAGTATAAGCCCTGCCTTTGGAGTTCACAATCAACCATTGTCGATCCCAGCGAAACCCTGCATGCGTATTTATTGGAAAAACATGGTGAATCATTTCTGGATGTCAAAACTAAGTCTTGCAATGCATAGTAATTCCATAGCAGTAGTAAAAGTTCCACTAATGATTCAGTATAGTTCTCATCTTACGTTCTAGTGACACTCATAATACCTAGTATTTGAGGAAAAAATAGATGAATAATGTGAAAGAGTTCAAGTTGTACTGAATAGGATGGAAGAGAAGGCGCTAAAAGAAAAGGAGAAAGCTCTGTCATGCTAAACTAAAGGACAGTGATCTACAATAGCAAAATTTTCACTAAAGCTAGTTGACGAAAAGCAGAAACCTGTTTCCTATCCCCACAAACAAAAAAGAAAAAGAAACTGTTATAGATTCGTTGATTCTTAAAAATGGCAGAACTAAAAGGTTTAATCAAGGTCAACAGGGGAAAAGCACAAGCCGTTTGTAAGTCAGCTATAAAACTGGTATAAAACGAGAAGTTCAAGGAAGTCCAACTATTAGCCTATTACAAAGAACTGACCTCCAAGTTCATCATCCCCCATTTTTTTTCCCAAGTTCTCAGTCAACTTAAAAGTTCAACTATATGGTTCTTACTTTTCTTTTTTATCCCAGATTAGATTGAGTGCAAGAAAGAAGTAGATGTCTAATATGAACACCTATGTCATGATTCTACCTGGACAATTCATTACAACCCCTTTTTATTAGTTACAGTTAATCAGATACTAAATCCTGTTTTCCAAATCACTAAATAGAGAGAGGTTTCAATCAAGATCTCACAATATCTAAGGAAACTTCCTTAACAGCATAAAAGAAAAGAAAAATCAGTCTATGCAAATGAATACTGAATTTGCAAGACCGGACTATCAACAACCAGTGGGATATGTGGACAAAACCAAACAAGAAGCTCTACTAGCTCCCTGAGCATCTTTATAAAGCTAATACATTGTAATCGTTGTCCTCATCATTTGTTCAGGCCTGGAACTCTAACCTTTTCTGGTGGTGCATTTAGACATGATATTTTTCTAGTAATTAAGAGATCTAAGGTAATAAACTTTCCAAGAACTTTCCCTTCCCTCCAGCATGCTTTCTAAATTTTAACTTTCATGTTTATCTTTGATTACAGTCAACTGACAAGTTTCCAGAATAATTGACTCTTAGAGCATCCATGCGCACTAGCGAAGCCGGTGACAGAACAATTATTCTAATGTCAACCGTGATACCGCAAGAAAGTTAAGGAATGAAGTTTTCGCGCAAAGATATTCAAAAGTAGAAACACAGGCAATGAAAATTGAGGATAAAAGAACAAGAAATCCCCTCAAATGCCAAAAAAAGGTTCTTGATCAGCTCTATAGCATCATCAAGTCAGCTAGCAGAAGCAGAAAGGTTTTGGCAAAGAACTACTCTTTAGAGCAACTGAGACCAATTCTTACAGAAACTTTCAAATTCAAAACCAGAATTATTTCGAGAAGACGTTCGGTAAACAAAACAAGAAATGGAAAACTGAACAGGGCTCGATCATATACCCACCAGTTGAAGTAACCAGTGCCTGTGAAACAGAAATTCCGCGGCATGACTTGATGGGGTATACGAAAATTGATGTAACCTTCGCTGCTGCTGCTGCGGTGTACTCAGCCATATCTCCCCGTCACTCTCAGCACTGCTCCCGTCGGTGGGAGACTTTGGATGCATCCTTCCACCAATGCAGCTCCAAATTTATAGAGTTACATTATCCTATATTATTGTACGATTACTGTGACATGGACGTTTCTTGATTGATGATTCAGAAGAAATGGATGCAAAAGGGCATTATGGTCCACTTGTGCATTTTCTGTTCTGAGATAGACATTGGAATGTTTAAAGGTTAGAGTTGAAACGGTACCAAAACCTTGGCACGTGATAGTTCCAAAGGCACCGGACAATTTGATAGAATGATGATATACTACTTCCTCTTTGAACATGAGATTAGAATTTTTTATAATATTTTTATGTTTTATTTTTATCATATTTTTAAATATTAATAGATAGAATTTTAAAAAATAAATTTTTTAGTTTAAATTATTTATTTCACTTTTACATTTCATGTAATTTTTATTATCATCTATAAAATTTTCAAATATCTCTCGTTAAATCAGAGATACTAAGATCTTTTAAAGTAATATAATTTCTAATCTCTCTTATATTTAATCTACTACAACCACTACTATTCTATTCTGATATAATTTTTTTTAACTTTTCAAATATTTTTTTAAAAATTTTAAAACCCTTTCTATTATTATTTTAAATTTATGAACACATAATCAAATTATGATTTGAGAGATATACATACTAATTATTAAAGATCTTTAATTGCAGTTAAGAAAATGAGATAATATATAATGTATAAAATTTGATAATTGTACTTAGCAAAAAAAATGATAATTATTTATGGCAATAAGGTATGTCTCTTTAATATATAATTTTTTTTGTAACTCATTTGTTTCGTAACTTTTTAAGTTATCTATGTTAAGCCTATTTTACAACTAAATCTCCAAATTAATTAATTCTCTATGTAACTCTCTAATAATTGTTATAGTGATGACATAGACCATCAAAATGGTAATAATACATTTAAGAAAGATGAAAAAATAAATGTACTAAAGGACATTTTAGGGCAGTAAAAAAAAGAAACAAATAAATTTAAATTCTCATGACTTCTATGCACACTTTTAAAATAGTATAGATATAGATAGAAATTTTTATTCATATATTTTAAAATAAATAAAATAAACTCTAAATTTGAAAGATAACTAAACATTAACTATTATAATTAGTAATGTATTAAAAGATATACTAAATGATGTCTGGAGTCCTATCTTGACTAAATATAAAAATCATATCTTTAATAAGCTCATCGAATTTTTTGTAAATATAACGAATATATTTTTATTTTGTCTCTTTATACAAATATACTTCTTGCTTTCTCATTCCTATTAAAATAATTTGTTTGGAAGAATTTAGAAAATAAGAAGCGCTGTCCTCATCTTCGCTTTGGGTGGTGCAATTGCGATAAAAGGAGGGTCAGTAATTCTTAAGGAGTCTCTTGCAATGGAAAGTACATGTTCATATATCTTGCAAGCATAAGACTTGGTTAAGGATGTGATGGCTTCATCTTCAATTCCGTTGTTCTCGCCTTAGGTAGTTCGGAGTGTGTAGGGAACGAATACCATATACTTACAGTATTGTTTTTTACTATATGTATCACGAAAAAAATCTATTATATTTATTTTTAATAATTTTTAAGTTTTTTTAAAACTTTCAAAATACCAAAATTCAAATTTGTAAATGACGATTACATTTTTTTAAAAATAAATGATAATTGATCAAATTATATTCAATTTTATATCGTTTTATATAAAAAAAATTTAAAATCGATTTCAAAAAGATCAATTTTAAATATCAATACAAATCTATGACACTTTTACCAGCAAGTGGCGAAACTTGTACAAGTTTTGCCACCAACGGGCAAAACTTATATACAAGTTTTCAAGTTTTGGTAGTTACCGATGAAACTTGTGAAAAATGTATATAAGTTCTGTTATTTTTTGGCGAAACTCAGCAATGCGGTAGAGAGAGAAGAGATAGAGAAGAGAGAAAAATATTTTAAAAAATAAATATTTTTACACTACATATAAAAATACTATTTTATTTTCAACTCAAAAATTTTTCAAATTTTAAATTTTATTTATTATTTATAAGTAATTAATTTTTAAAATAAAAATTTCTAACCAAAATATTATCTCTTCCCGTTGCTAACCCAAAAAAAAACGACTGTAATCTTGTGCCCTATTTCGTCATCAAGAGTATCAGAATTCAGTCTGTTACAAAAACGAACAAAAAACGCCGTTGCGTGTCTGAAATCTCTTTTTCATCTTATCCCTTAAATTTTTGGTAAAAGCGTGTTTCTCAAAGTTTGGTTCAGTGTATTAATTCAAGGTTTAGTTCCGCACTTATTGTTCTGCGATAAATTTGGCACGTTTAAAAGGTAAAACGAAATCAGAATAGCACGTGTCCCTTTAAAGTACTTACTCATTCTCTTCTCCACTAATATAATATTATTACATAATAATTGTTATTATATTAAAATTTTAAAAATATAAATTTTACTGTAAATAGAAAAACACTAAGAGAAATTGAATTACTTATTATTATATAGAAAAAATTCAAAATCATAAAATCTTACTGTAAATAAAAAATTAGAGTTATCTGAAAACAAGTAATAGCGTTTTATTGATAGAAGAGTGGGTAGAAGATAGAATGAGAAAGAGAATCTTTGAGTGAGTTGGAAGTGTTATCCTGGCACCGCATGGTGCTATTATTATGGTAAAGGGTCTTCATGATTCTGTAGTGGGTTGCGTCGTGGATGGAGTGTAAATAGGGGTATTTAGATAGAATTTGATTTTAAATTTGAATTTAAAATTTTTTATTTTAAATTTTATAATAATAAATTATTTGTGAGATAAATTATATGACTTAAAGTAAAAAATTTATATTAAATTTCATAACGAACACAATATAAATAAACTTATAATGTTAATTCAACCTGGAAGGGTTGAGTATAACACTGTCAATACGGGCCAAAGCTCACAGGCTAGTCCGTAACGAGGGCTTTTTTGGCTCGCTCCATTTAGCTCGCAGGTCAGCCCGGGTCACCGCGGGCCGGAAGTGGACCAGTCTATTTTTCTTTTCAAAAACAACGTCGTTTTGATATTTTTAAAATTATTTAAAAAATATTTTTTTACAAAACGACATCATGTTTAGCCCGTGGGCTGACTATTATAGACCGCAGAATGTGGTTTCCCAACTAGCGAAAAAACGAGCCAACCTGCTCCGTCGTTTTGTAAAAGCATGTTTAGCCCGTGGGCTGGCTATTGTAGGCCGCAGAATGTGATTTTCCAACTAGCGAAAAAACGAACTAACCCGCTCCGCTCTGTTTTAAGGACAGCCCGTGACTGGCCCGACCGAAGCGGCGCGACCCGTTTGAGACTACTAGTTGAGTATGCGTCACAAGGATAGTAATAAGAGATTCCATTGAGGATGTGATAGTTCCATCTTCAATCTCATGGTGTCACCTTAATTAGTATAGAGTGTCTAGTGAATGAATTATGTAAAAGAAATAGTGAAAATGTATCAACACAATTAATGAATTATTCTATTTTTCTATTGCACGCCTTTGTTCTGAATTTTATGCCACTAAATCAAATTTATTTAATTAATAAAATCTGCAAAATTAATTTGCCAAAAAAAAGAACTTTTTAAAATGCTCTTTTTACTTTTAAAATTTTTGAATTATTCAATTTTTCTTTTTACTTTTTGATATGCTCTTTCTACTTTACATAAAAGGTTGATATGTGAGCGAAATGCTCAGTCTTCTTTACTTAAATTGTTCAATAAATCTGGTTCTAATCAGTTGAGTTATCATATTATTACATATAAATCAGTTGAGTTATACCATTTCATTTCAAAGATTTTTTCTTTAAACAATATTTACTTCCAACTAATTATAAAAAGTCAAAGGTGAGAAAACGTTAAAAATTTTAAAATTGATAATTATTTTTGTTCCATGATAAATTCAATAAAAGCATAATATCTATTAACTGATACCAAATGTAAAATTGAAAGTCCGTCACGAAAAAAGAGCATCATTTACAGCTGCACGGCATTATGCTTTCTGATTTGGCTTTTTCTTGCTTTGGTTCCTCTACTTTGGCTTTGAGCAAAATGTCCATCACATTCAATGGTTGGAATCACTGCACTGCAAAATTATTGGATCAGCCAACTTTGTTCCTTTTTTAGTTTGAACAACACGTTGAGAAATCCATACTCTGTCTATTCATAAGAAAATAAAACGTTAAAATAATGTGTAGAAGTGGCAAACAATGATATGCATCTTCGTTTGTCATATTGCCTAAACAATTAGGGGTATAAAATTTGATCCGTTAGATCAAATTTAGTTCTACACGTTGAGTAAAAAGGATATGTAGGATCGTAGCCAGAGCCCCTAATGTTAGCAACTAGTCAATTTCTTTAAACACTAGAATCTTGTACAATTATGTAACACTCTTTTTGTAATATTTTTATTATCAAAAAATTTTAAAATAAAATTAAATCTTATAAAAATTTGAAATAATAAAAAATAAATCCTAAACTCTAAAGAATAATCTCTAAAAAAAGATTTCATAAAAGACAATATTACAAGGAATATTACGGATGATCCGGAATACCTCATGAAAACTATGGCTAATTTCGAATAGAGATGGTTTGACAAAGATTTATAAAGGAAGTGTTATTTACACTTTTTTTAGTTTCTTACACTCTCCTCTTGTTCTTTTTATAAATGAACAGATTTTAATGTTCCATAATAATTTTTTTTTACAATATTAGAATTTTTGAAGCTTTTTTGAATATTTAGATTTTTTTCAATTATAAAGAAAAAGAAGACACTAGTGAAAGAAGTTAGTAGCTGAATTCAGGAAAAAAAAAAGAAAGAAGTTAGTAGATGAGAGAGAATATCGCTTTTTTTTCCCTTTTTTAATCCAAATATCACTTCCTTTTCTAAAAGGGAAAAACAAGGACAATATTCTTTGTGTTTAAAAGCATAAACGGGCTTTTAAAAGCCGAACAGAGTGGGCCCTAAACTCAGCATTGTCAAAATAGGCTTCATATCGCGGATTGACCTATATTAGTGAGCTTGGGTTTAATATGTCTAAACCTGTTTAAAAGCAGGTTTTTTTAACTCGCTCTATTTAGCCGAATGCGGGTTAGTCCATTTTTCTTTTAATTTTTTTTATAAAATTTTTTCTAAAACGACGTCGTTTTGAAGTTTTTTAAAATTTTTAAAAAATATTTTTCAAAACGACTTCGTTTTGAATTTTTTAAAAATATTTAAAAAATATTTTTTCAAAACGACATCGTTTTAAAAATTTTTAAAATATTTTAAAAAATATTTTTTCAAAATGACCTCATTTTTCTATTTTTTGCAAAACAACGTCGTTTATAAAGCCCATGAGCTGACTATCGCAGGGCGCAAACTGAGAGGTTTCAGTTTTCAAGCCCAGCCCGCACGGGCCTGGCCAGGCCAGAGCGAGCTGACTCGTTTGACACTACTACCTAAACCTCTTCCAATTTGTTCTTGCAGCTGCAGGGGCTCAAAATAGAAGTTGGGTGTAAATCAAGATTCTGTTTATGTTATTGCTTTCTTAATTTATTTTTTCATAAAGCAATCAGTATTCTTATCTATTGATGAGATTAATCCGAATTCAATTTACTTGAGGAAAGGTTTGACTCGAAACACATGATACCACAAGTAAAAATAAAATTCGTAATACTGCATTAATATTAACAGCCTACTTACCAACTGCTCAAACTATTGATTTATTACTTTCTTAATTTAATTCTCTCAATTAACACTTAAAATTATTTTAAATCAAAGCATTAATTTAGTTAGTAAAGTACTCTTTATTAGACAGGAACTATCAAGTTCATGCTCATTAGGCGCAATATACAACTCCTTCCCCTGTCTCCCTTTATTATAGTATAGGAACCCTTAAAAAAAAACACTCAAAATCATTGTCTAATATCTTTATCCTGTTGTCTTCTAAACAATATTGGTCTAACGGAGCTTGCAACTTATCTTCTCTCCAACTAAATTGTCATACGACAATTTATTTTCTTTTAAAAAAAGATATGACACCTATAGAAAAAGAAAAAGGGAAAAGGTATCCCACTTTCTTTTTAAAATTCCTCTCTTTTTATTCCTTTTTTTCTTTTAAGATGTCAAGTTTCATTGAAAAATAGAATGTACAATGAGGGGCGTAAAACTTCATTCCTTTTGCCCTTAAGGAAAAGAAAAAAAAAATGAGGGGCGTAAAAGTTTGATTCATGAATAGGTGGCGTAAACAAATCCATATTCAAAGAATTATCTCAAGTAGAGAATTCCCATTTCGTCAAGGTGACAAAGTCTCCTTGCAGATTATAGAATCTCCATAAAATGATTCGCAAGCCATGATTCTCAAGTGAATCGGCCACCTTGTTTGACTTGCAAAATATATTTGAAAGGTTAAAAGATTCTAGTTGCACTTGAACTTATCAAATTTTGATTTTTGTACTCTAAATTAGCGAATTTGTGTCCTTCAATTTTCTAGAAGTGGCAAGGCTTGCCCTTACGTCTACAATGCTTGTTAGTTCTAACCGGGGTACAATCTTCTGTTCAGATTTGAGGGTATTCTTAGAAGATTTGAGGGTATTCTTAGAAGTACAACACATATTTTAGGTACCAACCATTCTTTACAAGATGCAAGCCACGTGAATAAAATCAAGACAATATGTAGAGCTCATATAAAGGTGAGAAATCTAACTACATTAAGCATTAATATTAGGGTTTGAATCTTTAACTTTTTGTTGAAATTTAGAGTATGAATTGTGAAATTGTGGATTTTAAGATCAAAGCTTCTCTTTTTTGCAAAGTGGAAAATGCTTTGTAATATTTTATTGTCTCTCTGGGTACCCAATGGGTGATTTTGTTCATTTTTCTTTTTAAATTTTTAAAAGACTAGATACATTATGCTTCCGAGAATACCTCAAATCTAAATACGTTATGGCACTTTCGTTATGACTAATGAGCACTGTGGATAGAAAGATAAATCTTACCGTTTTTAGAAAGTTAAATGGCATAAATTTATCAATTTGAAATCGGAGTGCAAAAACTAAAATTTAAGAAAGTTCAGTGTGTCTAAGATCTCTTACCCAACTTGAAATGGTTGAACTACTAATCTTAAAGAGCTTGAGAGAGTTTCTTGAAATTAAATGTGAATCCAGCCTCCTAGCTTTAATTTTGGCCCATTTAGTTGAAGTAACCACCAGCTTGGAATCACTTCGAACATGGATGTGATGAAGGCCAGCTGATAGCAAGAATTTCAGCTTCCCATTTGGTTCAGTTATCCCGAACTATAAATTTCCTTTTATTTACCAAAAAAAAAAAAAAAGACCCTTGAACCATACATCAAAACAGTTGAATTCAATAATATCTAGCTAATGGACACGAGGAAAAAAAAGTGCTCAACGGAATCCAATTCCTTGGAGCAGTGGGAGAGTAGGGCCAAAGATTCCTCCTTTATCTATAAAGTTTTATACTCTCTCAATTTTAAAACATAAATTTTTTCCTCTATCATTCCTTCTCAAAATATTTGATCTTTTAAGAATATTTTTTAAAAAATTAAAGTGACCATAAATATAATTTTCCTTTTTTATATTATATTACTCCCTCCATTTTAAAATATTTAGGGTGATATTGGATTGGATTTTTTTTGAGTTGAGTTGTATTGAAAATATAAAAATGAATGATTTGTAAAAAGAGAAGTGAGATCAAAAATAAAAAAGTGAGAAAAGTAAAAACTTTTTGGATAAAAATCCAATCCAAGTTGGCGCTAAAGCTTTTCGCCACTTTTGCATAAATTAAGAAAAAATAAAATAAAAAATATCATTCATTTTATATCATTAAATAAGGAAATTACTTAATACATAACGATTTTAATGATATATGACACATTTTTACTATTGTATCCTTCTACAATTTTTATTATTTTTAAAAAATTAAACAAAAAAGATACAAAAATTTAAAAAAAAATTGGGGGTGGGCGGGAAGAGGATGCCCCAGCTAGCAACCCTTCCCCCAGTGGTTGAGCCAAGCCCAGCTTGGGCGCCCCTTCCCCAATTTATTTTTTATTTTTTTGTTTAATTTTTTAAAAATAATAAATATTTTATTTTAATCAATATTATTTTGTTAATTTTTATTTTTAAGTTTTTAAAATTTTATATTAAGATTTAAAATTATAATTTAATTATAATAATTCAAAATTAATTTAAAATTTAATTACAATCAATTATAATTTTTAAGATTTAATTTTTTCTTTTAATTTTTTAAAATTTAAATAAGTGATGGAACTCAATATCAATATAATTTGGATAAAATAATAAATTTTAATTGTCTATTAGACCTTATTATGTAATGATTATTAGAAATGAATAAAATAAATATCATGTAGTAAATTTCAAGATCTTATAGAGTATTTGAAGGACTAAAATGTCAAAATTATTTAAAAATCATCATGTATTAATAAATTGGTCTTACATTTAGTACTTATGTTAATTATTTATACTAATATAATAGAGAATGAGAGAATTAAATTTACGGTGATGATATCTTTAGAAAAATAATCCTTAAAATTTATAAAATGTCAAATATTTTGAGAAAAGAGATTAGGACTTTTGACATTATAGTTTGAAACGGAGAGAGTGATAGAATTAGTTAAAAATATAATGAAAAAAATATTACTTATTATCTTCTTCCTTAATATATGCCAAAAAGGCCAAAAAGCGTTACTCCCTCTATTTCAAAATATAAAACCTTTTAATACTTTTTATATAAATTAAGGAAGAAAAATAATAGATATTTTTTATTATATCTTTAACTAATTTAATTTATTTTCTATTAAGATGAAAAATATATGTGAAGGTGACTTTAGAAAAATAATTTTTAAATTTTACAAAAGTCAAACATTTTAAAAGATAAAAATCACTTGAAATGTCTTATAGTTTGAAAATTTTAAACAGAGAGAGTATTTTTTTAAAAAGGATAATGTCATATAATATATATATATATATATTACCAAAACACTTTTACTCTCTATCTTCTTCCAAAACTCACAAATCTCCAGTTCTAATTTCTAAAAATTTAATTTTTTTATTAGTTAGAAGAGTTGTCATTAGTTGAGATTTTTTATGATAAAATAATATGAACACTTTAGTTTATCCTAAACAAATATTTTAATTTAAATCAAATTCATAATAACTTTTTATTATCTCCACATAACTTCACTTACTGCCACTTTCTCCATAAACTTTTTATTTCTTCACAAATTTTTCCTCATAAGATTTTTTTATTGTCAGATCGTTTTATTTTTCTCTGATTATGATATTTTTTTTCAAATTAAAGAGATAATCTTTTCAATTCCTTTTTTGATACATGTTTTTCTTATTCTCTTCTTTTTTCTCTTTCACTTTAATATTTGACCTCTAAATTTGATAAATAGTATTATAGATTTGATTTTTAATTTATCTTGCAAAATGAGATGTATGCACTTTTTTTAATTTTTAATTTATATTTTCTTCCTTAATATGAGTCTGTGTAATCTTTTTTGGGAATAACATATATTTTTTTTAAAACTTTTTGAATTTTCTGATTATCAATATGTCTGCAAGTTGTACATGACTTTCAGATGTAATTATTCCTTTGCCACCCTTTTTTGTCAGCTTCTTTTATTTTTTAGTTTTATTTTTAACATCATTGATGTTTTCTCTTTTTACATCTTTCATGTCTTTTCTTTTTTTTTTTGTTTTGCTTGAATGATATAATCTATTTTATATTTTTAGTTATTTTAATAAAAATTATTAAGTTTTTGTTTTCTTTAATAAGTTTTGAAGATTCAGGCTTTTTTTTTGTTTGTTTGAGGAGATGACTTTAGAAATATTTATCTATTTAGTTCTTGGTATGTATTACATCAATTTGATCATTTATTTGCTAAGTTTTAAGGATAAAAGTGTCTAATTGTCTATTAAAACATTCAGCAACAGAATATGCAAAACTTTGCAATACATTAGACATAAAATGTAATAGTAGATATTTTTTTTTTATTTTTGTTTTTTACCAAGTGAATATAAAAGAAAGAAATGATTTTGTAAAGTAAATTAACACTATGACTTCTTTGTGATTGATAAAAAATACGATTCTTTTAAAAAATAATTGAGTAATGACCTGAGAATCTTTTCATTTTGAAAAAATCTTTCTTTAAGAATTTTAATATAAAATACTAATATTTTTTATATTTTTTTAGGAATGGAGAGAGACAAGTAAGTGGAGAGAAATTTTAATTTTCACAATGATTTTATTGCAAATATTCTATTTTCTGAAGAGTTAAAATAAATAATTAAATGATAAAGAATTCTCTTTTTCTCTTACACATAACGTGAGTAAGAGGTATATATGGCAGAATAATTAAAAGATCATGTCGTAAAGTTAATTTACTTTAAAAATATAGAAAAAAGTACAACTTATAATGTATTTTTTATTTCTTTTATTTTTATCTTAATTTACTTATGATTAACTATTAATGTATAATTTTTAATTAAATACATAAATTTGTTTCATACTTTTTACAATAACTCTAATAACTATTTATATAATAACCAGTATTAATTTCTTTAAGGCACTTTTTTAAAAAGAAAATTGACTCTATCACTAAAAAAAATGAGCTTACTTTTTTAAAAAAATTGACTCTGCTAATAAAGAAATGAACTTACTAATGATCGTGTTATTAAAGATATTTTTAAATGAGATTTAAAATAAAATTATTTTTAAAAATTTTATTTTTATTATATACTTATTTTTTTAAAAAATAATATATACATCGTGCAAAGCACGAGTTTTATGCTAATAATTTAATAATACAATAATGAAATAGAGAGGGAAACGAAAAATTCGAACTCCTAATAATCAATCTCAACAAGTGGTCCAAATGAAGCATGTTAGATAAAAAGCATTCTTTATCTCCTACCTAGAAAAGAAGAGAAAAAAATTAGCTTTCGTAAAATTCTCCAATCCAATCACATCCAATGGATGGACACAAGAGAACAAATATATATATATATATATATATATATATATATATATATATCCAATAATGAATACAAGTTTCATGGTTTTCCTCAACCAACACAAGTTGTACGTCCAGTGCATGAATTCATGATTCTGATGATTGGCAAGAAAAGCAAGTTTCATGAACGTCACATTTCACAATTAGATCATCGTCAATACCCCTCGTCAAAACATGAGTTAGTCATCAAGTATCACTAGTTTATTTTTTTTTTCTGAAGAAAGGGATGAGATTTAATTAAATCAAAGACATTTATAATTTACTAGGTAAGAGATATATGTAGATCATCAATTTTAGCTCAAATCTGATTGGCTACAAGTATCACTAGTTTTACTCACCAAATCTCTGGCCTCTGCCGTATGCATTTTCCCCCGGCTTCAACCCAATTAACTCTCGTATGTTTTGGGCCTAAACTAAATCCGAAATAGAACACGAACTGGGACGTTATTTTATTCCCACCAGCCTCCCTCCCCTCACACTTTTTTTTTTAAAGGAAAATATATACTATTTTATTTGAAGGCGATAGGTTTTGAGTTTGGCTGCTGCTTTGCGTTTTCCATTCCTTTAGTGGAAAAATGTACAACAAAGAATTTTTCTAAATGAAAGCTTGTATTTATTTAGCTTACCATACACAAAATACCTTTGGAATAACTAGAAATATTTTCTTTTTTTCTTTTTTAGGATTTACTAACAAGTACTCCTATATGAATATTTGTCTACTTTATTTGCTACAATATCTATGCATCCATATCCTTTATACTACGCATAATTGCACAAAAGCCTTCCAACGAACTGAACTTTAAGGTTTGAATTTTTGAAAAATGCCAAAGTGAAGTTATTAGTTTAGTTCGAAAAATTAGCAAAAACGCATCAATTCCAACGATGAACACTCCTACCGAATACTTCATTCCATGCAACTAAAATTTCAGAAAAAACACTAATTGCACCATTGTATATTGGATCATAGCCCGAGAAAAATGAAAATTAATAAAGAAAATCGACACATTCAGTCTTTAAGTTTCATATATAGACATAGAACTATATGTTGTCTCTTTCTTCAAGAAAGGAAAAGGGAGAGTTTTCTTCTACAAAACGAAGAATACATTGCTAGCAGATTTCGGTGGAGTATATATATAATGCATGCCTCTACATCCTAGAGGCAAAACTAAGATACATAAAAATGCCTGCCAATACCATCGGAATGCAGAGCAACATCAATGGCGAAGGCGGTGCTAGAGGGCCAGGACCCATTCCCAACGGTAGACAAAGGATGAGTATCGCCACCACAAGAAACATGGTGTATGAGCCCTCACCCCACCTATGTTGCTGAATCCTTCTAATAGCGTTATCGGAATACATGGCTTAACTCTCGAAGCTGTCAAAAGTAGTGATGGGCAAACTCCCGTCCTCTATCTCCTTCTTTGGTACAATGATTTCTTGTTGGTAATGTTGTAGACATATATATACAGATCAGTTTTTCTTGCTGGTACCTCTTCAGAGAAGACAGTAGATCTCTTCGTTTTTGTTCATTGTATGAAGCTGGCAATTGCTATTCATAAAATACGTTGAAAACATTTAATACATCTCTTCTTATAAACAAATTGAAAAATGCAAGTACAGAAGCCCTTTTCCGCTTGGATTTCTAGTACATTTTCAAGTTTAGTGCATTGAATTTTGAGGAATTTCTCATACATGATTAGCTAGATTTGTAAATTTACATCTTTCAATAGGTTGCTATTGGAGCAATGAACATTCTGAGAATGATTTGATGCAACTACAAGGACTTCACAAGGTAAATTCATAATTACTCAACTCAAAATGATAGATTAGTGAAGACATTTGAATTTGAATGTAGTTGTAATCCATCGCTTAATAGATTCAATTAACTATTACTAAGCAATTACGACCATGATTCTCTACTCTGTTTTTGTGTTACACTTTCTACTATACTTTTAAATATATAAATTTTTATTCATATATTTGAAACCAAATAAGATGGACTCCAAATATTTAATATTATAATTAATAATATATTATATAATATACCAGAAGATTCAAAGTCAGGCAATTACCTTAAAAAACTATTACTAGGCGATAATTCAATTGGATATAGTTAGTAATGACAAGTTTCTTGATAGATTCAAGCAATTATTACTGTTATTTTCTAGGTTAAATACATTTTTTTTAAAAAAAAGAGAAGTACTAAAATTGATGCGAGAACTGAATTTAAATATTTATATTTAACTATTAGCAAAATTGTTCTTGATATACATACATTAGAGTATTGTATTTAAAAACACAAGTTTTGAAACAATAAAGTAAGCAAATAATAAGCAATGCTCAAAACACTTCAATATTTTATATATAAATCATTATACTTTTAGGCCTAGAATCCAATCAGACATATAAATATAACTAATAAAATAAGCATTTGTGATTAAGTCTCATAATTTTGTATAATAGTCTTAGAAAATTTAAGAAATTCAGTCATGTGGGATTGATAATATCATAGGAATGTTGTAATCTTCTCGTAAGAAGGAAGTTATGGTTTCACATAAAACTTTAGTCCTTTTATTGTTTCCAATTTTAAATAATTCTTGAAACGTCTTTGTGGAATTTTCTTTTATATTTTGTAGTCTTGCTACCTCTGTCATGATGATTCTGGCAATGGGAAACACGTACTAATTATGTGCAAATATCTAAGATAAGTATTTGGACTGGGTTACGTAGCGGAATCTAATTTAAATTTTTCATTTGGGTCCCACTTTTTCTCTCACAACAAATTCTTTCTCTCGAAACTCAAAGTAGAAAGTTTCAAAATAAAATACTATCCAATCTCACCCTTAACATTCAATTTAGATCGACATTCAATTCAGATTGGAGAGAGTAATTGAAAGTAGTATTTCATTTATCATGCAATAGCTCGTTTCACAAGAGGAAAAGAAAAAAATCGTAATAAAGAAAAAAAAACTGAACTAAACGATTAGAAAGATAGGTGATTCACATTTCAGTCCCTAAAGTGCAAATATCCAGAAAGAGAGGTGCGTAACGTAGTCGGGGCAAATTAGGAAACATATTTGTTATTTCAAAGAACCCTGAAATGAGAGAAGAGGATTAATATTATCTGTGCAGACGCTGATGGAATGGAAGTAAATTAGTCAGGGGCAAAAATGGGAAACTACAATAACCAGGGAAAACCCTATCAACCCTTCGTATACATATAAATTGTCAAAAGGGTTTTGTCTGCTGAATTTATCGGCGGCGTCTGTTTCTCTCCCACTCGCTGCTCTCCAACTAAAGACAATGGTAATTTTCTTTCATCTGAATCAATGAGTTCTTTGATTTCTTTATGCTATTGTTGACCATTGTCGAGCGCAAAGCTTATTGTATCCTGTTTGCTGAAGTTCATTCGCTTTTGCTGCTGCTGTTTTTTGATGAATTTGTAATCTTAATTGTCCGTGATAATACACGCAGACATGCAGTTCCAGTTATCTTTTGTTTTGAGCTATTCTTTTTGGGATCTGGAGTTTTAGTTTTCTAGGGATTCATTTGATAAATGAATGCAGCTGCATGTGTTGGGTATTATCTGTATGTTCATTGTTTGGCGATTTAGGTTTTGGTTGTTCATTATTTGGGATTCCAAAGGGAATACGTTGCAGTAGTCCCTAACTTTAGATGCTAAGCCGTTTTGCGTCAATTCTTCGCCTTCTATGCCTGTTCGTCAGTTTCCGAATGCAGTTAACTTATTAGGACCTTGTCTAAAACACTGTGATACACAGTAATGAAGAGGCATCTTCTGTGCCAAATCTGTTAGTGTTTAGCTTCTCAACCTTCTAGCACGTTCCCATAGCATCTCCTTGTTCTCTTCTAGGTTTGGGAAGTACGGAGCATAACTGACAGTTGCATCCATATAGCCTACACTCATAGATAAATGGTAATTGCACCCAATTTGGATCGGCAACCTCGTATTGACATGCTGATATTTGTTTCATACAATTTAAATTCCATTTGTATTTGAATTCAATTGAAATGATATTGCAGTTTTCTTTTGTTCCATTGAAGTTTTAGATAAATATGTAACTGAAGTTTCAGGACTTTGGCTGGATATCTGATCTTCTTGTAGTAGATTTGTTTTTCATTTATGCATTCAACTTGGTCTGTGCAAACCTGAGCACCAAATACATATACTCTCCTTTGTATTTAGTTACTCGTTGTCCTATGAGTTTTCCTGTTGTAAAATTCGTTTCTTAGCTTTTGCCGTTGAGGTCTATTATGTACTCTGTTTAAAGCCTTTGCTGCCCAGATTTTGAATTATAGTAATCATGTTGTTATGATTGGCCTGAAATCGGAAATTGCCATATATTCTTCAAAGGCTACTGATCACTGAATTCTGGCAGCTCTTAGATGTATGATACTTTCTAATAGGAAAGATGGGTATTGAAGATTTGAGGATTATTGTCATAGAGAAAATGAAATATCTGTTGAAGACCTAGCTCAAGGAAATATTGACTTTGTTTTTACAGAGCTAATCTAGTTTTGGCATCTTAATTCTAGAATAGTTTATGTTGTGTTCTTTCTTCTAGATGACTTTTCATGATAAGGCATATATGTTTGCTGTACTCTTTTTGACGTCCATGTACTGATTCTTCCTGTTTTTATTTATGATATTTAGCCGAAGCAAATTCATGAGATCAAGGATTTCCTTCTGACTGCCAGAAGGAAGGATGCACGTTCTGTGAAGATCAAGAGGAGTAAGGATGTTGTCAAGTTCAAGGTTCGTTGTTCCAAGTACCTGTACACACTGTGTGTTTTTGACTCTGAGAAGGCTGACAAGTTGAAGCAGTCTCTTCCTCCAGGTTGGTAACAACATGGAATTACTTGGGGATATTGTTTTAGTGCCATCAAATAACATTTTGGGAGGATTAATAACTTTTTTATGACCCATATAAGACTTGATGAACCTGGGCCCCGGGTTAGAACCTGTTGTGCTCTACTAATTCTTGTCAACTTGATCAACTAAGTTTGTGTCATTGTTGCTTTTTACGGAGAAAAATCAAATTCTAAGGATTTCAGCATAATTTAAAACCTAAAAGATGGTGACATTCAATAAGTTCCTTGAAAGCTAAACAGATTTACCCGAACCACAAAATCACTTGATACGCAACACACACAGCAAGAAAGATGATGGACTTTTCCTTGCTTTTTATACCTTAAACTTTTAGGTTTGGTGGTCAGAGAGTTGGTTTTGTCATATTTGTAAAGCTTTTGGCCTTTGTGATGTGAGAGATATATGGATGATGAATTGTAATGTGTTTTCCTGATTCTCATTGTTCCTTGCTTTTGCAGGTCTGAGCGTGCAGGATCTCTGAGCCTCAATACTCGCTACAGAGATACACCAGAGAATTTTTTCTTTTAATCTATGTTTGTATTGTCTTTAGAACACTTTGTCAATGTATTTGGGTACTAATCATTTGAAACAGTAGTGAATTTTTGGAAATTTTGTGTGAAGGAAGATTCATTTTAAGCTATTTGGCATTCTCCTTAAAATCTCTATTACTTTTTTTCTTTTGGCATGTTCTTTTTCCAATTTGAATGAACTCGGATGTATCCATGTGGTCTCATCCTTTAAATTCTCCCTGGATCCTGAAGGCCTCTCTTCAATTTAATTTTAGTCTCTTCTATTTGTCTCTTTCTCACAAGACATTTTCATAGGTAATCACGAAATTTATTGATCAATTTGGATTTGGTAGTATACATGATAAACTCAACAGGTAAATGCAATGCGGAGATTGTTCTAGATGGACTTAAAGTTACTAGTTTCGTCCCCAGTGCGATAGTTTCACTGAACCATAGGTGAAGTAGGAAGTAGTTTTGTTATGCATACACTATAGTGTGAAATAGACTCTTAATCATGAGGTGACACTTTATGTTTTCCTTTGGTTACATTATAAGAAAAATAAATGTCGATGCCTTTAATTTCTAGCAATATGTGCGGTGCAAAAGTTTTAAGCGGCAAGTTCAAAATTATTTGTCGGTGCTTAAGTGCTACTCTAATTAATTTTCTTGCTAATCAGTCTACCTGAATTTGAATAGAACAGATACTTTGGTGACTATTGATTAGAACAGATGTATTAGTAATGTTGAACTGGCTTGCAACAAGATACCACCTGAAAACATGAATCCAAACTCAAGGTTCAAGAATCTATCGGTTTCTTAGCTATGCTCCTGTAACTTGTACTAGCGTTTTAAATAATGAGACTTTTCTTAAGGGCTTTCTTTTTTAAGGAAGAATAGAATGCTCTTGTGCCATAAGCCTTCTAAGAAGCATTAACATCAAGGTAAGAAAATGAATTTTAGGCTATTAAACTAAGTGACCACCGACATTATACACAAAAATTATAAGGTGTGATTAGATAAAATTTAGTTTTGAGATTTTTGCTTTAGCTTTCGTAAAAATTAAATTATTTGTGGAAAGAAATGTGGATCACACACTTAAAATTTTGAATTTAATTTTGAAACTAAATCCTATCTAAATTCACTACGGAAGAGTGCGCGTAAGAACATATCCTCAGACCATGCCTATGACTGTAAACCGAGTACCTAGCCATTATATGCATAAAAAACAAACCATTGATATATAGATCTGCAGTAGAAATACCAAAACAGTGGGGGATATTCTCTAAATCCACGTCATTATAGTCCTTAACCTCAGACAAACTTGCCAAACCTTCTAAACTTGAATTTACTCCCTGCTTTACTAAACATTCAACAGCTCTACTTTCCTCCTTTTCTAACACCTCAATAGCTCGCTAACGGTCTTTCACTTCCTCAATTTCCTCCTTTCTAGAATTCTACTTCTCTTTAACTTCCTCCTGCTCTCTTTCTAGCGCAATTGGCAAAACCCTCTCCATGGCCTCCCTGTTTTCAAGTCTCTGTGCCTTGGTTATACTTCTAGTAATCCTCCTAAGTTCCAAATGCCTCCCCTTGTCTTCTACCTGTCCAACCTCATTCACACCTAAATTCCCCCAAACCCTGGATACTTTTTACCTTTTTCACACTCTTGAGCCTCCTTGGACTAACATTTTCCGCATCTTTAGCCTCAATTTGCCCTACATTTTCCATTTCATAACCATCTTCTCCTTCATTTTCCCCCGATTTTCCCTTCTTATATCTGTTCCCACTCAAACAGCCTTTTTCCTGCAAAATTGCCATTTTCTCACGCTGTCCTTCAACTCCATTTTCCTGTTCCAAAGACCTCCTAGTCAACCTCTTCACAGAAACCATTTGTTTACTCTATGAAACTTCCCAACTTTTTCCCCGCCTACTCTGACCCTTAGCATTTTGATCATCCTCATATTTCCTCACTTTTTAACTCTTCATTCTCGTTAACCACTGCCACTTTCCGGCCCCTCAGCCTGGGAGGATTCCTCCCCACGTTGCTCAGCTTCTTTTCAAATTTGACTTTAATGAAAGTAAGCTCGCCTATCTCTATGACATGTTCATCAGTGAGCTGCGATGGGGTGAAAGGATCCAGTTTGAGCTCGTTCAAAATTGTGCCATTTGAGGAGCCAAGGTCTGACTGATATGGTCCAACCGCTGAAAAGCTCAGAATCAAACATATCAAGAGGTGCTTGGGGGAGATGCCCGCATCTCTGATGGAAAGAGTGTTGCCGCGGACAACCCGGCCAATCTGGACTCTTATTCCAGGTTTGAAGCCTATGGTTTGGCCTTTCAATGGGCCTTCCTCCACTATTAGCTTCAGGCTGTTTTCTCCTCCCATTTAAGTAATCTTTTCCTTTTTCTACCACAAACTATGAAGAGAAATTTCCTTACAGAGACAGAGAAAACCAAACAAATGAGATGATAGCACTATTTGATCTCATTTCCAACTTCATAAACACGCACTCATACGCAAATTTTGCGGAAATGGGAGGAAAGAAGTCAAAATTTCTTTTCCATCCAATTCAAAGAATGGAAACACCGAATTAAACTTAATCGTTCTTGCATTTATTCAGCAGAAGAATGGTGGAAATTCAAACCGGAGGGCAACAGTAACTATGACATAAGAGCGTAATGAACAGAAATCAGCACCCCTTTTTCATCTGGGATTAAAACTAGGGCTTTCACTCTCCTTAAATGATGCAAAACCACTCAAAATTATGTTCAAGAAATGGTAAAAGTAGCACCAGAATAGTCTAAAAACATGATATTTCTCCCCTTACCAGCGCATTATTTTTTATTTAAAAAATAATAATAAATAACGAACTAACAGTACTATCAAATATCATTTTGAGACTTGTCAATTATAATAGGCCTTTTTAAAATTACCCTTTCCAATTATGGCAGGGTAACATTTACAAAGGCTTACCATAATTGGCAAAGTTTAGATACAATCCTGTATATTATTTTTTACAGTATCTACATAATTCATTTATGATCGTCCTATTAACTTTTTTTGATCCAATGACTAGAAATTCTTAGGAGTATCTTAAAAACTAATTGTTCAACAGAACAATTGTTCACACACTCAAGTGAACAATTGTTCTGCAAAGAGTGAACATTTGTTCTGTAAGTGTGTAAATAATTATTCTGAAAAGTTGAATAATTGTTCTTCAAAATAATCCTAAGCATCTTTAGTCGTTAGATAAAAAAAATCAATCAAAGAGTTACAAATGAATCCTATATATACTATAAAAGTAGTGTATAGGATTAGATCCAAACTTTGCCAAATGTGGTAAAATTTTCATTCAGAAGTTTTATTCAAAGCCTGTCATAACTATCAAAAAATGGAGCAATAGACTTGGGATGATGAAGCAAAATGGGAGGCAAAGGGAAATAAATGAGAGTTGGGTTAATTTGCTGAAAATGGTTTGTCGTTGTGAAATTGATGTGAAGAAAAATGGAATGACAATATACAAGGAGTGAAAGTGGCATTTCTTATTCACAAAAAAAAAGTGATATTTTTTACTGAAGTTACACATGCAATATATGTTTTGTCATATTCAACACGTAGGACTGTCAATTGGGCCAGGCTAGCCATAGCTCGGCCCGATTCAGCACGATTTTTTAGGATTGAGCTTTTTTCAGGCTAGGGCTGAACCGGGCCAGAACCTGAATTTTCGACCCGATTGTGATTCGGGCAGAGCTCAGGCTCAACTAAGCTGGCCCATTATGAGCACGGCCCGAGCATGTCTAATAATAATTTATAATTATATATTATAATTTCTTGATATAATAATTTTTTTTGTGTATAATACTATATTAATATCATCATAACTATATAGATTAAAATTTTATGTGTTTTGATATAAATAATTTTGTTTATATTTCACTTTCAAAAAAATTTAGTGTATAAAGTTTTCACTTCCAACACTTTAAAATTATATTTTAGAAAATCAATGTAGCTTAATAGTTTTAATTCTTAGCAGCTTTGGAAACAATATGTATGCTATTCAAGCATAGAGTCTATTTATGAGATTGTAACTACTTATTGAGCTTATCATAATTCTAAGGATATTAAGTATTAACACAGTAAATGCGTAGGTAGGAATATTATTACCTTTACTAACACGAAAAATAGAAACCATATTAAAGAGGAAGATAAGATCTTACCATAGTCTTCCAATTGATTTTTGCACTTGTAATTTAGAATATTTCAAAGTAAATATTTAATTTTATAAAATAATATATTTTACATATTCACTTTCGTAATTAATATATTTAACTAATTTCACAAAATATAAATTTTTTTCACTTCTCAACATAAATTTAAAAAGAGAAGAGAAAAAAATTACCATTTACTTAATGGTTAATACTTATATTATATAACTTATAAGGTATAATTTATAAACATAATTATCTCATTAATTTATGTAAAGTGATTAGTAAACTCAGTGGTGGTGTATTTTAGTGCTTTGTTGCCTAATTTTATCGTTAGAAATTCACTGATTTCTGGAGTTATGGGATCATTCTTCCTCTTTTCTGGTTACTTCATATTGAAGTACGACATACCAGATTATTAGATTTTAATGCATTATATATCTCTGTTTAAGTATCCATTTGAAGGGTTCTTGATCAATGAATTCTCAGACTCTGGTAGTTTGGTGTTCCACTTTTGTTGATTTATTTTGGTTGAAATTTAATATCGTTGAGATATTGCTATAGTACTTTATTTTGCTATGGTAGTTTGTTTTTGTTGATTTTCAGATAGATGTTTGCTTAGTTTCTAGAGATATTGTTCAATAATATATGCAAATTAGTTGAAAGTCATTGTTACACAAGTATTAAGACATTAATTTGTGAAGACAATCATAATTTGTGCTGAGAAGATAATTTGTGAAAATAATAAAAAATGAATATGTATATTTCGGACTCGACCCGAGTTCATAAGAGCCGAGCTCGGGCTCAACATTTGTGAGCCCGTTCAGGCTGAGCCCGAGCTTGGGCTCAGTATGATGTTACTCGGGCTGAGCCCGAGCTTAGCTTGGTCTGGCTCGTAGAGCCCGATTGACAGGCCTAACAACACGTTAGATGTTAAAAAGTAAACTCATTTAGAAATTTAAAAAATGAATAAATTATGAGTTTAATCATATATTCTCGGCATAATAAATTAAAATCATCAATTCATTGGAATGAAATCGCGGTTTGTCTAATCACTGGTAAAGGGCCTGCGCAATACTCGCTGAATTTGCTCGTTGAATTTTATAAGTATAATTATTTTAATAATTTTTATATATAATTTAAATGTATTGTAATATTTTTTTTGTTAGTGTGTCGTTAATGATAGAGAAATAAGTATTTCATAGTAGAATAAAATAAGTGATAATAAAATTTTAAAAAATAGTATGTGTATCCTTTAAATTTAACCATTTGATCACTATTGAAATTCATACAATTTATCTAGGGATTCTCACAAACCTATATGCATATAACATTAGTTACGAAATCGGTTAAATCTATTATTGTAATAATATAATACTCGTTCTAAATATATGTTATACTGTTCTTTTTAATTTTATTTTAGCTTATGTACACTTTTTTATATAAAATCTTTAGTTATTATTTTATTTTTAATGTTATCATTGACTTAAATTAAGAGGATTGTTAAGTGCGGAACGATTTAATTAATACATGATATTTTTATAATTTTAAATTTTATGAATTTTATTTTTTATTTTAAAAAATTTTTAGTATGTCAGTTGTATGAATGGAGCTCAATTCGGACACTGTCCAGTATGTTGTGGAGAAAATTTTCTAGCAGCACTGTATATGTGGTGCCCCCCTTCCGCCTGGAACACTCAAACACCAGTCCTCTCTTTCTCTCTTTCATTCTTAACCAAACTTCAACGTAGATAATAAGGTTTACAAACTCAAAAGCTGTTCAGCAAGTATAGCAAATAAATCCTTATTATACATCTATTACACCTCAAGAACTTCAATTTGCAGATATAGGTAAGAGAAGGAAAAAGAGTATATCTGCAATGACCATTTCTAAACATTTCGGAAAGAAGGCAAATGAATCGGTAATCGTTTTTTTTTTTTTTTGTGTATCAAACACAAAATAAAAAAAAACACTCTACAAAGCTAGGAAAGTTGGAGGATTCAGGGTGTGATTGGATAAGGTTTAGTTTTGAGATTTTTGCCTTAAATTTCGTAAAAGTTAAATTGTATGTGAAAGAAGATGTAAATCTTACACTTAAAATTTTAGATTTAGTTTTAAAACCAAACGCTATCCGAGTAGAATCTCAGATTCAACTTTTTGGAGTAGTTGGCAACCCTAGCAAAATCAAAAAGGAATGAAGAATAGAGATGCTTGAGAGAAATGAAGGATTGAGATTTTGGTGTGAGCAGTAGTTACGGCAAAGACGATAAGAGTTATTTTAGTTTTGGAATTTTCAGGCTGTACATAAAATTTCCATGTAAGATAATCTGACTGGAATACATAGTGATGTGGACAAATTTAATTTGCTAGCTGCACCAAATATGCAGTGCTGACGTGGTGCAGCAGCTACACTGAAAATTAGAAACTTTCATGCGTAATTTTCGATTTGAGAGATTGGTTTAAAAAAATTATTTTTATAAAATTTAAGATAAAAATTTTAAATTTTTAATTTAATATAAATACATCATATGAAATTAAAACATAATAATAACTATTCAGATTTAAATGAAAAACTACATATTTATTTTTTAAGAAGAAGGTTGACCGCGTTGTGTTTAGCAATTTTTTGTATTGCATTTAGCGAATATAATTTTTTTATTACAAGAATGTCCTCCAACCTTAAGAAAATTATTCTATTTTCCTCTTTTTTCAAATCCATAAAACCATAACTTTTTTGGCAAACACAAAAATCCATAACTTTGCTAATTGCTACTCTCCAAAAAGGGAGAAAAAAAGACAATAACTTTACTTTCATATTAAGTTGTGCTCTTTCTATTTCAAAATATAAATATTTTTTATTTATTTTTAATTAATTTAAAAAATAAAAAATATTTTTTAAATATCTTTAACTAATTACACTTATATACTTCATCTGTTCACAATTGAATCTCTAGTTTTAACTTAGTATAAAATTTAAGAAAGATTTTTTACTTACTCAATTTATTAACTTTATCCTTATTAGTCTCATGATATTCTTATTGATTAAGGAAGTTAGTAGTAAGTCCGTGTTACGTCCCGCGCCCATGGGCCTGAACGTGCAACTCATGGGCCTGACAGTAACCACAATTAACTATTTGACAACCGTCCTTGCTATATCAACTTTATTCTTATTAGTTTCATGATATTCTTATTGATTAAGGAAGTTAGTAGTAAGATCGTACAACTCATGTGACTGGTAGCACCCACATCCAACTACTTGGTAACCGTCCTTACTATGCTAAAATAGATATCCCAAGTTAATTATAGATAGTTAGGTCTATACTTATATAGATATCACAAATCTTATAGCTATCTCTTAGGGCAACTACGGTGTGAGATTCTAGAGGTTGTTTCCACCTCATACGGTGTAGCACTTAACTCTCACACATCGATTAGTAACCGCTCTAATACAATAATGTTACATCCGGCACTCGTGGGCCCTAGCGCGCTATTCATGGGCCTGACAACATCCTCAGTCAACCACTTGACAAGCATCTTCGCTATGCCAAAATAGATATCTCAAATTAACTATAAATACTTAAGATCATGCTTATATACAGTTTACAAATCTTATTATTATTCCATGTGGTATTCTTATGACGTCACAAATCTGTATGTTAGTGGAGCTAAAATTCTTTAAATAAATAAAGTTAAAAGGCGTTAGGAGTAAGCCTATATCTTTTGACAAAAATAAAAAATATAATCTGATAAAATAAAAAATAAAAAATATAATCCGATAAAATAGAAAATAGAAAATGAAACTCCTATTTGTGGTAAGTTCAGATACAAGCTCTCCTGTTTGAAGTCACTGAAATAGAAACTTCCATCATCACCAACTGTAATAACTACCGACACCCACCAATGTCCTCCTGGACATGCGCACACACCTTTCCTCCTCCGTCTCTTTCCCTTCAACCGCCGCATTCTCTCTCTTCTGTCCAAACACAGCTCCCACAACCCCGTTTTCAAAGACAAACTCCTCCGATACCACCCGCAGCCGCCACCAGCGCCACCATTAACCCCGATAAGACCAAAAACCCATCAAAACCCACTTCAGAAAAATACTCATCAGCATCATGGATCCAAGAACTTCGAACCCAGGCAAGGTCGAACCGCTTCCAAGAAGCCATTTCCACTTACGTGCAAATGACTGCTGCCGGCATTCAGCCGGACAACTTTGCTTTTCCCGCTGTTTTGAAGGCGGCGACGGGCCTTCGTGACTTGGATGTGGGGAAGCAAATACATGGGTCTATTGTTAAACTGGGATATGATCGTTCGTCGGTTACTGTGGCTAATACGTTGCTGCATTTCTATGGGATTGGCGGAGATATGGATAAGGTTTTTAAGGTGTTCGATGAAATGCCTCAAAGAGACCAAGTGTCTTGGAACTCGATGATTAACGCTTTGTGTAAATTTGAGGAGTGGGAAATGGCTATAGAGGCCTTTCGATTGATGGGTTTGGAAGGCATTGAGCCCAGTTCTTTTACTTTGGTGAGCATGGCACTTGCATGTAGTAATATGGGTGGGAGTGTTGGGTTGCGGCTCGGGAAGCAAGTTCACGGGTATAGTTTGAGAGTGAATGATAGGAGAACTTTTACAAATAACGCCTTGATGGCTATGTATGCAAAACTAGGAAAATTTAGAGATTCAGAAATAGTTTTTGAGGTCTTTGCAGAACGTGATGTGATTTCCTGGAATACTATAATTAGTGCATTGACGCAGAATGATCGATTTAGTGACGCATTAGAGTACTTCAATTTAATGATTATTGAGGGACTTAAGCCTGATGAAATGACAATTTCAAGTGTTCTTCCTGCTTGTTCTCATCTAGAGTTATTGGATGTTGGGAAGGAAATTCATGCTTATGTCTTGAGGAATGAAGAACTGATAGTGAATTCTTTTGTAACCAGTGCTTTGGTTGATATGTACTGCAATTGTAAACAAGTGGAAAGTGGGAGGAGACTATTTGATGATGCCTTAGAAAGGAGACTTGGACTCTGGAATGCTATGCTAGCTGGTTATGCACGAAATGGATTTTATGATGAGGCTTTGATTCTCTTTATGGATATGATTGGGGATTCAGGTCTCTCTCCCAACCCAACCACAATAGCAAGTATTTTACCAGCATGTGTGCACTCTGAAAATTTTGCTGAAAAAGAAGTAATTCATGGTTGCATAATAAAATTGGGTTTTAGTAAGGATAGATATGTGCAAAATGCATTAATGGACTTGTACACTAGGATAGGGAAGATAAATGTTTCAGAAATTTTATTTGACAGCATGGAGAGTAAAGACATTGTTTCTTGGAATACCATGATTACAGGCTATGTGGTTTGTGGTTACTATGAAGATGCGCTAAGGTTAGTATATCAGATGCAAGTAGTAGGAAGAAACAATGAAATAAAAGAAAACATTGAAGATGATCTTAGATGTGATCTTAGACCAAATTCAATAACGCTTATGACTGTGCTTCCTGGTTGTGCCGCCCTATCAACACTAGAAAAGGGAAAAGAGATCCATGCATATAGTATCAAGCATTTTCTTGTCACAGATGTTGCTCTAGGTAGTGCCTTGGTAGATATGTATGCAAAATGTGGTTGCATAAGTTTAGCTAGGAAGGTATTTAATGGCATGCCTACCAGAAATGTGATCTCATGGAATGTTATCCTCATGGCTTATGGGATGCATGGTAAAGGAGAAGAAGCCCTGAATCTTTTTAAGGCTATGGTGTTAGATGGATCCAGAAATAGAGATTTGAACCCCAACGAGGTAACGTTTATTGCAATTTTCGCAGCATGCAGCCATTCTGGGTTGGTAGATGAAGGCTGGAATTTGTTTTACAGAATGAAAGAGGACTACGGCATTGAACCTACAGAAGACCATTATGCTTGCATCATTGATTTGCTGGGTCGAGCAGGACAGCTCAAAGAAGCATATCAACTGATCAATTCCATGCCTCCTGAATATGGCAAGTTAGGGGCTTGGAGTAGTATGCTTGGTGCATGTTGGGTCCACCACAATGTAGAACTTGGAGAAATTTCAGCCAAAAATCTCATGCAGTTGGAGCCAGATGTTGCCAGCCATTATGTTTTACTATCTAATATCTATTCATCTGCTGGGCTTTGGAAAAAGGCTAATGATGTTCGAAGAAAAATGAAGGAAATGGGAGTCAGAAAAGAACCTGGGTGCAGTTGGATTGAGTTTGGCGACGAGGTTCATAAGTTCTTGGCTGGTGACCAATCTCACCCCCAAAGTGAGCAGCTTTATAGCTTCCTTGCAGATTTATCTGAGAGAATGAAGAAAGAGGGATATGTGCCTGATACATCCTGTGTTTTTCACAATGTTGATGAAGATGAAAAAGAGAACCTACTTTGTGGACATAGTGAGAGGCTAGCAATAGCCTTTGGGGTACTCAATACTCCACCGGGGACTACTATTCGAATTGCCAAGAATCTCAGGGTGTGCAATGACTGTCATGCTGCCACGAAGTTCATTTCAAAGATTGTGGGGAGGGAGATCATTGTGAGAGATGTCAGAAGGTTCCATCATTTTAGGAACGGAACTTGCTCTTGTGGGGATTATTGGTGATAGATATAGGAAGAGGTAGGCCTGTCAATCGGGCTCTACGAGCCAGGCCAAGCTAAGCCCGGGCTCAACCCGAGTAACATCATACTGAGCCCGAGTTCGGGCTCAACCCGAACGGGCTCACAAATGTTGAGCCCAAGATCGGCTCTTATGAGCTCGGACCGAGCCTGAAATATATTTATTCATTTTTTATTATTCTCACAAATTATCTTCTCACCACAAATTATGATTGTCTTCACAAATTAATGTCTTAATACTTGTCTAACAATGACTTTCAACTAATTTGCATATATTATTAAACAATAACTCTAGAAACTAAACAAACGTCTATATGAAAATCAACAAAAACAAACTACCATAGCAAAATAAAGTACTATAGTAATATCTCAATGACATTAAATTCCAACCAAAACAAATCAACAAAAGTGGAGCACCAAACTACCAGAGTTTGAGAATTCATTGATCAAGAACCTTTCAAATGGATACTTAAATAGAGATATATAATGCATTAAAATCTAATAATCTGGTATGCCGTGCTTCAATATGAAGTAACCGGAAAAGATGAAGAATTATCCCATAACTCCAGAAATCAGTGAATTTTCAACGATGAAATTAGGCACCAAAGCACTAAAACACACCACTACTGAGATCACTTTACATAAATTAATGAGATAATTATGTTTATAAATTATACCTTATAAGTTATATAATATAAGTATTAACCATTAAGTAAATGGTAATTTTTTTCTCCTTTTTTTCTAAATTTATGTTGAGAAGTGAAAAAAATTATATTTTGTGAAATTAGTTAAATATATTAATTACGAAAGTGAATATGTAGATATATTTTTTATAAAACTAAATATTTACTTTGGAATATTCTAAATTACAAGTGCAAAAATAAATTGGAAGACTATGGTAAGATCTTATATTCCTCTTTCATATGATTTCTATTTCTCGTGTTAGTAAAGGTAATAATATTCCTACCTACGCATTTGATGTGTTAATACTTAATATCTTTAGAATTATGATAAGACCAATAAGTAGTTACAATTTCATAAAATTATTAAGCTACATTGATTTTCTAAAATATAATTTTAAAGTGTTGGAAGTGAAAACTTTATACACTAAATTTTTTTGAAAGTGAAATATAAACAAAATTACTTATATCAAAACACATAAAATTTTAATCTATATAGTTATGATGATATTAATATAGTATTATACACAAAAAATTCCTATTATATCAAGAAATTAATATATAATTATAAATTATTATTAGATATATACTTGGATCGGGTTCATAACGAGCCGAGCTTAGTTGAGCCCGAACTCAGCTCGAATCACAATCGGGCCGGAGATTCAGACTCTAATACGACTTAGTCCTAAAAAATAGGAAGAGGCCTTTCTGAAGCCGTATTACAGAGAAGAACATCGGTACATATTCTAGTATTCATCCCATCATCTGTTTTGGGCATGTCATCAGTTTTATTGTCATGCAAATCATGTTGTTAGTCTGATGTATGAGATCTCAAGAAACACTACTCTAAACATGCAAGTACTAAGTGCCCTTGTACATGTTTTGTCTCGCCTGTGACTTTATATTGTATAAATCTTCATTAAATTCATTACATAGAGAATTTTATTTACGCAGTTGAAAAGCAGAGAAATCCTAAAAGTGCCCTAACTAGAAAAAGAAACAGAATATCATAAAAGGCCTCAATTTTCCTCAGGCTGAATGGAGAAAATTTAATTATCATAGTGCTATTTTATGAATGCCCAGAAAGATGTCTTGAGTTATTGTTCTAGTCAAATTTTTAAAATACTTATTTAAGTGGGATTGCTAGTTGCATAAAAACCAATTTCAATTTGCATTAGCGATTTCATTCTATATACGCATAAATTAGGCCACAAAATGTTACATGACTTGTGCACAAAACCTACCAAGCATAAGTAGATCATTAATCTTTATTGTCTTACTGGACATTTAGCACTTGGTGTGATTGTGTTATCTGTCTCTCTCTCTATTTCTTTTGAAATGCTTTTGATCAAAAATCAACCCATAATCCTTCTCTTAAAATTCTATGTATATATTAAAACGGGTTTGTTAGGATATTTTTAATTTTTTAATAATATATAATGGGGTGCGTAGATTTGGATCAAACCTGATAAAAGAGGATTTGACCCTATCTATAACCTTTGTTTCCATAAGAATTATAGGCGCATTAAATTTTTTAACGGTCCTTATTTGGAAAGGATTTCCTGAAAGTTTCCTAAATCTGCTTCTTGTCCGAAGCCACACCCACACTCTTAATATAGTAAACCCCTTCGCTCTTATACTGATACTGAAAATTTCAATCCGTATTTGTGGGGGAGAGAGAGATAGAGAGAAAGAAAGGGCGATGGGGACTGGTAAGAAGAAGATTGAGATAAAGAAGAAGGAGAAAGAATCAGATAGAATGGTTACCTTTTCGAAGAGAAAACAAGGTCTCTTTAAAAAAGCTTCCCAACTCAACGCCTTGAGTGGTTCCCAAGTTGCCATTCTCGTTTTCTCTCCCGCAGGTCGCCCTCACACCAATGAACCACTCTTTGATGCGGGCCTTTCCCAGTACTTCCGCATTCTCCAAGCCAGAGGTGGCGCCACCGCCGCTAGTGATTACTTTGATGTTTCCTCCGGGAGCAAAGATGATATTAGCCCTGTTGGAATGTGGTTGGATTCTGTACATCTCGGAGTTGGAGTAAGTGAAGGCGGTGATCAAACTCATGCTTACGCGACGGCTAGCGAAAACGGTGGCTCCGCCGGTGTGTGGTCGACGTCTCACGTTGAATCGCTTCTGGGAGGTGGCGGGGGAAGTAGTGGTGATTGTTCGGCGGCCGAAAACTCTCTTTGCATCAGAGAGTGGCTGAACTCTCTTGAAGTTGAAAGAATGGAGAAAGTGGAAGATTTGCTTGCCGTGAAGCAGAGGTTGGAAAATATCAAAGAAAATTTGAGGAAAAAAGTTGATGATAAATTTTGTTCTTCTTTTTTTGTCTAAGTAAATATATACAAAGTTAAAATTTCTTCGACATTACTGTTTTCTTTTTATATGTGTGTTTTTTCATAACAAATTACTGTCCACTTCACAGAAACCCTACTAATGGTGATCTGATCTCCTCAGTCCTCAGCCACCACCCACCGGACACTGCATAACGGAAATATATGCCAAGAAATTTAGTTGGACATCGCCGAGAACCAGATCGAGTCAAAACTCTTGTGGCCAAGCACAATCCCTTAAAGCATGTAAGACAAAATACGAGAACATTGCTCAATATCATCTGAATTTGAGCTACCTTGGATGATCAAATAGGCACCAGATTTCACCCAGAAACTGTCCCTAGAGGAATATTTTTGGATGATTTGTTTATACTCTTCATCACCAAAAATTCAAAAGAAAAAAAAAAAAGCTAATGCAATACTGGTCGTTCCTAAACATCAATAATCTTTATCCAACAACAGGAAGGATCTTTTTCCTGTCTCCGTTGGATAGGTCTTCAATTTTATTTACACGAGGATTTTTTCTTCGAATTCTTCTTTTTTTATAAGTATTATATTTTCTTATAATGAACAGATAACGAGAACATAAAACAAAAAATTCGAATCTCTTTTGTTGACATTTATACTTTCTTAGTTCGAAATTGATGTACATTTTTTTAAAATAGTCATATTCGTTTAAAATTTTTACTATTAATACACTTAATTAAAGAAATTAAACTCTACTAATACAATAACTTCACTATTAACTTCTTGGCTTTATCTTCAAAAAAAGCTTCTTCACTTCTTTAATTTAAGATATTTAAATTCTATTAATACATGAATCTTATCATTAACTTATTTAATTAATACAAATCTTCTACTAATATACTTATTATCAAATTATGCTCTTTAATTTTTGTATAAGTAATAAATAAGCACTCAACTCAGGATGGAGAAAATATTAAGTTTTGCCTAGTGTTACAAGGCTTTCTCTAGATTTAAATTCCAATATAATTCATTTTTTCACTTTTTCGAAAGAAAAATCAACTATAAACCTTTTCTTTTGTCAAAGACACCACAAGAAATGAGGAAAAACTAGTAAAATTTTCAATTTGAGTAACAATAAAAGTGCACGTAGTAATGAAACCAACAGTGTTTTATTGCAAGAAATACCCAAGAAGAAAATCATCAAAGTTAGTCAAGAAATATTCAAAAAAATACAAAGGGCAGGAGTATTGGAAGGGCACAACAGTCCTGCCATCTTAGGTGGAGAGGCGTTAATTATATGCAACTTGCATATTCTTTTGAGTTGCATATGCAAAATTTAACTTGTTATTCTTGGTGCAGAAGTTCCAAAAATAAGCTCTAACTGGATACATGGTGATTATCCCCAATATTTAGAAAATCAAATGATATATCAACATATTTTAAAAAAAAAAACTGATATATCACTATTAAAGACCCAAAAAAGATAAGGTCAGTTTAAAAACCCAAAATACTGTATCAATAGAGATAAAGAGTAAACCATAACTAGTCCTAGCTTTAGTCCATCTGAAACTGATATGACAACCCCAAAGCTGAATCATAGCTGTCTTCATCCGTAAATTGCTGTGGGAGAAATGGATGACAGAATAGATGGACAACAATTCTGTTTATTTCCTGTTGCGCTTTGCAGCTTGCTTTCCTTGACCCTTCTTTGGCGGTCCCTTTCCACGACGTTTTAACATTTCAAGCTTGTTTAGCCGCCTATAATACCAGAAACCATTCTATCAGACTAGTGTACGTCCTTTGAACCGTTACCACATTATCAAGTATATTTCTTTACCACTTAGGTTCATCTAACACTCACAAGCATGCATCTTAAGAGATATATATCCAAAAACAAAATGCTTTCACTCAATTAGTTTAGACAATTGTATAGAACTAGTAAACATAATGATAGGTCAGCTACAAATTTCAGCAGAAAGATGCATGACTATTGATCCTCGACTTTATTAAAACTAAGGTCTTTCTTCAGAAGGGACTAACCACTAAATTATTAGAAGTTCATATCTTCGTTTACTCAACCAAGTATAGATTTATCCCCAAAAAAATAGAAAAACCAAGTATAAACCTTTTGTAGTTCCTTCCATATAAGCAGTTAGTCCAAACTTTTCAAACCATACACAAACATTTGCTCCACCCGTGACACCCTCTTATGCTTTTCTTTTCCTCCCTACCTCTTTATACTCCTTCAGAACCTTTGTGACAGGCATTTTGAGAGCATTACTCAGGATAAGTGGAAAGATGATATTGCAACAAATTTCATCAAAGCTTTTTGCAAAACTTTCAAGAGGTGCACAGTATATACAAGAATAGGAGTTTAAGCATATTTGGCATGGAGAAAAGAGTTGATATTAAATTTACAAGTTAAGGAGCATAAATTGGAGTAGTTCATGCACAATAAATATCCTTCACGTTGCAAGAATCAAGATAGCGCCTGTCTCAATACTGGTATTCGTTCTCACTACTCCAACCAAGCTTATCCAGGTTTAGGATCAGGCAAGCTATCAACTCCTTTTCTAGTTGTTAAAAACCTAATGAGGTGCTATTGTCTAGCTTGTTAAAATTTCCAACATCCCCATTATATTTGCAATCTCTGAATATGCTCTAGTTAAAGCATATTACGCAAAGTGAATGAGCATGGAAAAAAATAAGCACCCAAGACGCAAAATGTAGATAAATATCAAAAGATGAACCCGAATTAACCAATAATTTTTTTTAAAAAAAATTGCAGACCAGAACAGATGCAAATGCTGATGCTAAAGGTAGAAACAGAAGGAGGCATTACTCTTGTTCTTGTCTAGCCATGACCAGAGGGTCGTCGTGCTTGATATCATGAGGGTACCATTGTGAAACTTTCTCACCTATGAGCTTCTTCCGCAAAACCTTGTGGGCTGATCTCTGCCCAGTTGGGTTAAGTATATGACCAAATATCCTTGCTCTTGCCTCATCAGCTCCTCTAATTGCTGCTGCAGCCAATACAGACTTCAAACTCCCTACACTCATTTCCCCTATAAACCATATAAAAATGGAAATAAATTTATGAAACTCTTATCAGCAATTGGTCGAACAATTGGTGGGCAAACTCAGAGTTGTTCTACAGAAGTATAAACTCCAACGCCATTTTCCCTGGCCTCCAAAAGGATAAGGAAAAGAAGAATAGAGACAAAATTCAACCAGAACCAAAATTCATATAGGTCAAATAGCATAACCAGAGATAATTTAGAATCAAATCAAACAAATTTCATCAGTGCACTCCCTTAAAAAATGGAAATAACTAAGAAAGCAAGTCTAAAATATAGAAATGAACCATAAAATTCCTAAAATTTTGGCGAAAAAAGATAATTTGAATACAGCCCATCAAGCCTTTTCCTTTCTCTTTTCTGTAAACACTTCTTATAGCAGATACGAAACGTATAACAAAAGGAATAAAACTACGGATAAACATGTCACATATTCGTCTGTATTTTTCCTGTGACTAAAAGGGGAGAAGAAAAAATTTCATCCGAAAAAGAGTTTACTCTTTTACCAGAGAATGCGCAGAAAGCTCTTCAATTTCGGCAGTGCTAGCGAGGCTCGCCGGTTTGTTTCGGAGCTCAGCAGTGAGCTACTATTTCTTATTTTTTTCTAAGGGCAAAAGAGATCGGTTTGCCCTGACAAATTTTAGTTTTTGTCCTCAACTTTAAATTAAAAAAAATTCTTGATCTCATATTTTAAAGTTACCGTAGAAATTATCTTTTTGTCTAATTTTTTATTATCTCTTGATTGCGCGTCATTATGACCAAAGTATTCATCCCAAAACTAACAAAATGAGACGGAGTAAGAATTAAGGTATTCACCCCTCCTCTTCATAACTAACCAATTGCATCAATTTCTACGGATACTTTGGTAGAAATTTGAAGTTTCTAAATGTCAAGGTTGAATGTTCTTTCATTTATGAAATGAAAAAGGTGTTATATAATAAGTTCTCGTTTGTCTATTTGACAACTGTGTGTGATTAACTTCATATTCACTTTAAAATTATGTAATTTATACTTTTAAAAACACATAATTGGTCAACATCATCATGGAATAATAAGGATATTGGATAGAAGGACAATTTTTGCCACTTCATAAAAATATAAGGTCAAGAATTTTTTATTTTAAAGTTAAAAGAACAAAAAATAAAATATGAGAAAAGTTCAAGGGCAACTTACTCTTTTGACCTATTTTTTATTTTCTTAGTTTTTTCTATTTTATTATTTTTGAGTAGTATCAAAAATAGTAAATTAATTATTTTATTTGTTTTAACTTAGTCCCAAATTATTTATTTCAAAAATTTTTATCCTTTAGAACAATCTAGAAAAAACAGTTTCAAAATTATCTTAATTATTGCAATTTAGTTTCACAACTCATATTTTAGTATTTTTGGTCTATTATCTTTAGAAAAATATGTAAAAACAGTTTTCAAACTATCTAAATTATTTAACTTACACCTACAACTCATATTTTAATATTTTTAGTTTATTATTTTTATATATTTTAATGTGGCCAAGACCGATAAAGATATTTATTTGCATTGCACGTGTCCTATCGTTGGAGAGACAAATTCGTCCATTTAAGAGTTATCTCTCTCAAAATCCATGGCATGTACAATTGGATTGAGTTTTTCTTTTTTTTTAATAGAGAAAATTTGAGTTGGACAAAAGAACGAGTGAAGAAAAAAAGACATATTTCCTAAATTCTAATTTTAATTTTGTAAAATTTATCATTTTTTGTTTGGATAAATTGGATAAAATGATAAATCTTACAAGATAGAAATTATGATTTAGGAAACATTAGTGGTGTCAAATGGACCAGTCTGCTCCAGCCTGGCCCGGCATGGGTTAAAAACCCTTAACTCGTAGCACGTAATAGCTAGCATGCGGACCAATGTATTTTCTTTTTTATATATTTTTAATACATAACTTCTATTAAATTTTAAATATTAAAAAATTGTAAAACGATGTCATTTTGAAAAAATAATTTTAAAATTTTTTTAAAAATATGGACTTGCCCGCGGGCTAAACAGAGCGGGCTAAAAAGTCCGCTTTAAAACGGGCTTGGACTTGTAAGTCCAAGCCCGTCCATTTGAGCCAGCTAGCGGGTTGATCCGCGGGCTTAAACCCGTATTGACAGTACTAGGAAACATGTGTTTTCACTCTCATTTTTTTTATCCAATTCAATTTTACTGGATTACAAAAAAAAAAAAACTCAATTTCACTCTCACGTGCCATGTATTTTAGGAGAAAAATTCTTGAATGAATAGATTTATCTTTCACTAATATGACACATGATATGCAAGTGTATGTCTTCATCGGTCTTTGCCACATTAATGTTGTTTGGAACTGTGAACATTGAAATATATAAAGATCATAGACTAAAAATATTAAAATATGAGTTATGAGATTAAGTTATAATAATTAAAATAGTTTGTAGCTTGTTGGATCCTTTATCTATATTCTTTGGATTATTTCAATCCCACCACCTATTGCACGGCAAAATCTAATAGATTAGACACCTGCGATTCATGTGCAATATTCATTAGGACTAATTTGTCTTCTTAAATACAATCCCTCTTGACCTTTTGTTTCCTTTTCTTTTCTTTTTTCCCTCTATTCCTTGTCCTTCTTTCTTCTTCTTCTTCCATGTATATACAAACACGATGCCAGCAATTCCTCAAGCAGCACTTCCTCAACATCATCAATACCTCCATAACCAAATCAAAAACGAATTTGCCCCCTCAATACCACCAACACCATATTCCTATCTTTACTACTTAAGTCACCCATATGCAGTTCCTCCTCCCGTCTAGGACTGTCAATTGGGTCGGGCTGGCCAGAGCCCGACCCATTTGACCCGTCTTAATTGCGGGCTCGGGCTGAATTTTTTAGCCCGAATAATTTTCGGACTGAGCTCGGACGAGGTAAGTTCAGTTTAATTTCAGCTCGGTCCGTAATATATATATTTTTTATATAATAATAATATTATTATATTAATAAAAAATATTATTATATTATTAAAAACATTATTTATTATATAAAAAAATTTAAAAATCGAATTAGGGCCAGCCCGAGCCCGAAAGGGCCGAGCTCGGGCTCATATTTTTTCGGCCCGCTGTCAATCTGGCCGAGCTCAAGCTTAGTAAAACCCAGCTCAGTGAGACCGATTGACAGCCCTACTCCCGTCTCTATGCCACACATACACAACATCTCTAACAAATTTTAAGTCTTGAGTACAGTGTAAATCTAATGGTTTATGTTTAGATTGGTTCTCATGTTTAGGTATTGATGAAAGAAATCAAAGAAGAAAAGACAAAAATGGGAATTCTAACTTCTTGAATGGAGAGATAGAGGAATGTGTTTTCAAAAGTATTACTTTTTGATGTTATATTAGCCCAAAATCAACCATTCTTCCTAGTTCTTGGATGATTAATGGTTCAACAGCTCCTTGCAGAATATCTAAAAAAGAAAAAATTTTATCATTTTGTTTGCCGCTGCATCAAGATGGCTTTTCCAATTCCACGATTTGAAGAAAAAATAAAAAGTTTAATACCTCTTTTAACTGTACTTAAAATTAAAGCAGCCAAGAATTTCAAAAGGGATCCATTTGCCTAAAGAGACAAAGTTGTTCCTTCAAAGTTGGGTAACAATAATCAGCCTCCGCTTTGTAATAGTAGGGAAAATCCATTTTGATCAATTTCATTAGGACTGGCCCTTAAGGACTTATGGTAGAAGAACAACAAACATGTAGTGATTGGCGAAGAATAGGTGAATAGAGAAGGGACAGAGGAATGAATTTTCTCATTGGTTGTTTCCTTTCTTTAAGCTTTTGATAACGTCATTTATATATATATATATAATTTTTAGATTATATACAGTGTGAAAAATTTTTATTATTTACTTTTTATTAGTAAGACTTCATAAGCTTCTCTAAAGCATTCAAAGTAGAAAAACTCAAATTTGTCAACAAACGATTACATTTTTTCACCAATAAAGATTAATTTATCAAACAATATCTAATTTTACGTCGATTTACATATAAAAAACTTCAAAATCGGACTCGAAACGATAGATTTTGAAGTTGGTTGCCCAAATTCTGTCACAAATTGGTGAATTTTGAGTACAAATTATACCACAAATGGGTACAATTTGTACCCAAATTCAGCCAATTATTTTTGAAATTTCTGTCAGTTTGTGGCAAAAATTGAACTACTAATTTTTTTAAAAAATTTCACTATTATGTAAAAAAAATTGGGTATAAATTGTACCTATTTGTGATACAATTTATACACAAATTATACCACAACAAGGTGCAATATTTGTACCAATTCTGCCATCAAGTGGTGAAATTGAGACACAAATTATGCCACTTGCTGATGAAATTGACACTAAAATTTTGCTAGTTTGTGGCGGATTTGGTGCAACAAGGCTGTCCAATTTTAAAATCGATATTTTTGTAATCAATTTTAAAAGTTTTTATATGTAAGTCGATGTAAAATTATATATAATTTGATAAATTAATGTTTATTTACAAAAAAGTGTAATTATTTTTGACAGAACTGAGTTTTTCTACTTCGAATATTTTAGAAAAATTTATAAAATTTTACAAATAAAAATGAATAATAAAATTTTTTTATACTATATATAATTTAAAAAATACTATATAGTACGTCCCTTTGATATTTGGAGTTTTTCACGCGAGAAGGAAGAAAATAAGAAAGAGGAAGGAAGAAGGAGAAGAATAAAAGGAGAGTTGTGCGAATAGACTTGATTGACAGCGTGGTGAGTGCGACTGCACAGTACAGTCTAGGAAAAAGAAATAAGAAGAAATAAAAAGGAAAAAATGAAAGAATTTTATTAAGAAAATGTAAAAGGTATGGAACACTGGGATATTGTTTTAAAAGACAAATTTAACCTTATGAATAATTTGCTCCACTGAAGACACCATTAGAGCTAGAGCTTAGCTTGACCCGACTGATAGTGTTTGATTGTCAGTCCTATTGCTTAACTCAACTATCCAAATCTCACAAAGGTATTGGGCCCAGCACATATACTAATTCTATTCATTTAACAAGTATTTGATCCATTCCTAGTTTAGGCTTGGTTTGTACTCCTTTTCAATTCCCTCCCAACGAATATTAAGAATCATCTTCCCTATTTCCTCCTACATCCTCTCCCCACATCTTGTGAAAATAAAAAGAATCATCACATGACTCCAATTCTCTTAGGGTTAATACATTTTCAATAGAGTTTTCTGCAGTGGAATAGGTGGTGGGGACCAAAATGATTGAAAGAATATAATTGACAAATTAAAAATATTAAAATAAAAAAATTGAAATTATATTAAGACAATAAAGTATTTTTTTTGCCAATTTAAAAGATTATGCTTAGAGATGCCATATTAACAGCCCCACAACTTAATATTTAGATTTGTGTATTCGTTTCTCAAATATATCAGATAAATTGAATAACAACCGCAAGCACTGGTCCGTCAAAATAGCATCATCAAAGCCCAAATAAGAATAACTCTGCTCCGTCAGATTAGTAATATGGGCCGACAATTCATACACAATCCTATAACACAAATATTTTACATCCTCAATAAAATTTGAACTCTCAATATTCAATACAGATGACATAGCTCTAACCACTTAATAACTTTTCTAAGACAATAAAGTAGTTGAATAGGCTGTTTTTATATATTATTTTATTATTTTATTTTCTTTTTTGTTATTAAGACAAAAGTTTCTCTTTCGTCTTATTTGAAATAAAAAGGCGCATTGCAAACACGGCCTCCAAACTCCGTGATAAAGGCCATCAACACCCCCGAGGCTGTATTTTTTCCGCTCTGGGTGAGGTACTGAGGTACGATGAAAGCGATTCGAACGCTGCGGTTCTTCTATAGACCTCTTCGCTTCTCTCCTCCCTCCTCCACAGCCATTTGTCTTCATCACTTCTCACCGTCAATTCAAAGAGAAAACGGAGATTCCTCAAATGCTGCTTCTAATTCTTCTTCTGTTACTTTGTCCAAGGAAGAAATCACACAAATCAATCTCCTAATCCCACGCCTCTGCTCTACAAATCACCTCAAGGAAGCCACAAGCCTCATCACGACAGCTCTTCTCACAAACCCACCTTTAAAGTCCCTATCTCTTTCGATTTTCATCCATAGGCTCACCGCAGAACCAGACCTCACTCAGTGCATGTACTTTCTGAACAAGATGAAGTACACCCCAAAGGTTCATGCTTTCTTGAGACCCACTACGAGAATGCTTGTTTACTCTTATTTTCAGAAGGGTCAGCCTAAATGGGCATTGAAGATTTTCCACTGGGTGTCGAGGAGTGACTTCCCTAGTTGCGGTGTTGATGTCGGATTTTATGCTCTTTTGGTTAATGGGTTTTGTAAATATAATATGGTTTTGGAGGCACTGAAAGTTTTGAGAGTGATGTTGAGTGAGAACTTGGCTGTTGGAGATGAAGTTAGGCTGTCTATTTATAGGGTTTTATTGAGGGAGGCTAGAATTAGGGATTCCCAGAAGTTGAATGAGGCATTGGAGACTGTTGCTAGAGGTGGTGAGGCTAATGAGAAATTGCTGGAATTTTTGGATCAAATGATTTCCAAGTGGGTGGAATAGAAGTCGAGAGGTATCTGTTTTATATTTCTCTTCCTCTTCATTTTGTATACACTATTTCCCCCTTTTTTTGCGATACATTTCAGGCGATATTTTGACGGTAGCTATTGTCTTGGTATTTTGTTGTAATTATATATTTTGATGGGAACCTGAATAGATATGAATGGGAATGCGAGATTCATCACAAAGAGAATTCATATAGATTGCAATCCTACTTTCAACAACACTTCGATTATTTGGAGTCATGTGTTGGTCTGTAGAAGTTGATTGAATCTCGTTCTCTTTGTTTTTACTAAGCGTTCATGAAATGCTTCGTTTCCCAATAAGAATCTGAAACTATTCCTACTGTATTCTGTTGGGAGCATCTAATTTGTTGCTTCCGTTGGAAGAACTTGCTAGTTAGACTCTAAAGTAGAAACATTGTTTATAAGAAAGCCATATTCAGCTTGATTACTAGATTCTCAGAGAATTCATCCTAAGAATTAAGACCCTCCCACCTCGTGTGTGTACTAGTGAGAACCTCTTGTCATCATCTTACCTAATCAAATTGAATCCCCTTTGTAGGAAAGCTTCGGAAGGTACTCTGAACTGGTAACCTATGCCCTGAACTTAGAATGCTTTTCTGGTTGATTGACAAAAAAAGAATTCAATTTGCCTAGTAAAATGGTAAACTATCTTCAACTAGGAATGGTTTTTCTTTTTTTAATTTTTGAAGGGGGGGGGGGGGGGGATTCCCCCGGTTAAACTCTAAAAGGGTCATCTATCTAGATATTGATAAACCTCTTTAGATCATTTAAGACATTTATCTAATGTTAATTTTTCATGCATTGTCTTTTTCTTCAAGTGAAAATGCAAGATTTCACAATTTGTAATCATGCGACTTTTAGAATCTGCCTTTGTCTGTATTCCTAATAGCAAAGAAAGGAGAAAAAATGAAAAAAAAAGCACAATATTTTTGGAAGCATCAGAACATATTTTATATTTGTATATATTTTGTACATTAATTTTGTATTAGTATATATTTGTATAACATAACTGTTATTGTTGGTTTTTGATTGTTAATATATTTTGAATATCGTTTGAAGATATTTAAAACATTAAACGATTAGAATTTTATTTTTCACTACTTAAAGCAACATGCGATTGATTTTCTCTTTTTTTTTTTTGGCTTGATCATCGTAATAAGTTTTGGGATTTGGCACCAAAAGAAACATCAACAAAGAAAAGAAAGAAGCAAAAAAATAATAATAATAAAACATGCTCTAAGGTTTTTGAGAAAAAAAAAACAAATTTCATATTGCATTGTTATCAATTCTTGGTCTTTAGTTTATGAATATGTTTTGAAGATCTTTAAGACATTATCAAATTTTTATTTTTTATTACTTAAAGTAATATTCTGATTTTAATATATATACTCACTATATACACCTTTTATTTCTTTGCAAAGCAACTATGATTCACCGAAATGGCTTTGTTACATTTATTTAAGATGACACTAACTACTTCTGAATGATAAGAAATTTATGCTTTCTTCTTATTACACATACTACAATTATGTCAAACAATACTAAAATGACTAATTCATTACAAATAAATAAGAAATCTCAAATCTACATATGCAATGCAAAACCACCTTGAAAAATAAAATCAACAAAGTTGAGAGTATTCGTGTCCAAAAAAGATGCAACAAGACAAGAAACTACATTCATTCATCACTCAAAATGAAATCAACATAGGATACTACCTCTTCTTTGACTACAAAGATTACGACATATATAAAGTAACAATCTTTGAACTTGATTCTAGTGGCAATGCACCACTTATAAATCTTCGAAGAGAAATAAAAACAAAATAATCAACAAACACTACAACCAACAGAACGTAAAAGTATCAGTCAAAATCACACGCTTCAACAAAAAATCTTTGAAGTCACGGATGTTTTTTCTATTCAATCTTTATATTCTCCATCTCCAAGTGATCTTTTTGCACATTTAGTTAAACATAATTAATTGTCAACATTACTTTATCTTTGTTTATTTATATTATAACACTTACTTTATCATAAAAATATAATACAAATATAACATAAATTATTCAAAATATAAAATTTAATAACAAAATTTCCCGCTCATAGCGCGGGGCTTTCTAACTAGTGATATAAATGAAAGAGTTGAACGCGAGTTAAGTCTAGCTTATATGTTGAGTTTACATGTTAATATCTTTTTATTTATGTAAAAATAACTAAAATTTTAATATATAAAAAAAATTTAAAGTTTGCTTTGCATATTATCGAATTTTTAATTATAGTAAAAAATTTTGTTGTATAGTGCCAAAGTATCTTTCGCTAGACAATTGGTCTTAGTTTATTCATATTTTTTATTTTTTGGTGTTAATAATTAAGCTTAAGGTAGTCACCGGCCAATAAATTATATATTTGATTCATATAGCTTATTTATTTAGGATAATATATTTCAAATTTAAAAACAACTTTATATATTTACCTTTCCTCAAAAGAAAAAAAATGATATATTTACCGTTAATTTAACTTTTTTTTGGGGGAGATTAATCTGCTCTGTAAAGGCATGTATGAATTTTGGCAATGGCATTTTCCATTCACTTAGTTTTATTAGCGCAGGTAAAAAAGATATAAGCAACACAAATGCAAAGGTCTAAAATCCATTAATCCCCCCTTCCCCCAAGCAAACCTACAGGCAGGAACGGATAACGTTCTCAAAGAAGAAGGAGAAGAATGATTCAATAATCAATCTTGCACTAAGCTATTGCTTTAAAGCCCAGAAGAATTACGCTGCATTGGCTCCCTTCCCAATCTTCAGATGGGCTCCTGCTCCGTTCTACCTCAGCAGCCACTTCCCTTCGTCTCCAACATCCAGTCCCAGGTCAGCTACTCTCAATCCTCTGCTCTTCTCTGGTACTATTTGTAGAAATCATTGCAAATTTTTGTATTTTCTTGGTATTGAGAGTTTTGTTGTTTGTAGCAATTTTGGAGTGGTGGGCATTACGGATTTGCTACATCAATCCAACAACCCATCTCTGTTTGCAATAAAAGAACCAAGGCCATCCAAGCTGTTGTTGATACTGCTACTAGTGGTAATGGCACTGCTACTTCAGTTGCTGAAATGTCGTCTTCTTCAACTACTTCTGCGTTCCCACTCTTTGTAGAACCTACGTCGCCCGAAAACACGCCTGCTTCTGAGGTGTTGAGCAAGTTACACTCTATACTGAAGAGCCCACTTCTTTATTATTCTTCTTCTTCTTCTATGAATTCTTGTTGTTTTCTTGCGTGTTTCCAAGTTCTTGAGGTTAAATTGCATGTTAAGTGTTGTTTGCTTGTTACCCTTTCGGATTGTTCACATTGTATCCTGTGATGATTGTGCTTTTACTGGTTATTGACATATTGAATATGTTTTTGCATGTCAAGATTTAGAAAAACAATGGTTCGATAAATTTATTTTCTGGGGTGATGAAATAAGCAATATTTTTAAACTTCTCTACGTTTTGGTGGAGCAAAATTTTGTTCCACTTTTGTGAGACTTCTAGTACAGAACAGAAGTCAAATTATATTAACAGTTCTTTTAGTACTAAAGACCTCGTAGTTCATAGCAACAATTCTCTATGTCTGAATGAAGATTACAATCTTTGCCAATGAAATGCATATGAAACAGATAATTAGTGATAGTAGTCAATTAGCAGTATTGAGTTATACTACTGGCTGTTGCTCTCAACAGAAACCCACTGGTGTATTGATAGTATTGTAATGGGCTACATGTAAATCAGTCTTTGGTCTGGAAATCCAAACTAAATGAATATCCAACTCACCAGAGTTGAGCCTAGGATTTTAAATTTTGGGACATGGAGGAGGAACGTATAAGTCACAAGGGTTCTGGAAGGATTTTGGAAAATGAAATAGGTGTCGGTTCTACAAGGAGGGCTGGTTTACATGAGATGGTTTTTAAATTCGATTACTGAAAAGAAGAGGACAATTTCTAAGAAACTAGGTCCTAGCTATATCTCTCCATGTTCCATAGGTTCACCAGTATAACCACGTGGCGTTAGCAACTACTATCAGTGTCCACGATTATTTGTCACTTTTGGTGTTTCATACATATTAAAAAACTCATTAAAATTTTCTAATTAATAGAGTGAAAGGACTAATTTAACCTTTTGTAGTCCATTCAAAACTAAACACACTAGAATATGCTTTTCATACAGGTTGGTTAAAAGCCTAAATCTCATAAAATAACCTTTCCAAACGTCAATATAGCCGATTGGTTTTCTGGAAGACTTTGAATTGGCTAAAAATGGCCACCAGAAACAGTTTTATCACTTTGTAAAGTTAAAATCTAATTAATGTAGTGTTTGTTGGAGTAATGAAACTAAAGGGTAAAATTGGAAAAAGCTAATAAATACCTTCTTGATTTTAGAAAATGACAGATAATTGTAGACAAGAAAAGCTTAAAAGTGGCAAATAATTGTGGACAGAGGTAGTAGTAAATTAGTTAATTCTGTTTAGTCTATTGAGCCATATCTGCCAATTGAAAACAACATCTCCATTAAGTGACTACATGTGAAGGTAAGAGCAATTTCACATGAACAGAGAAATTAATGGCTCTTTCTACTTTGAGTTGGAAATAAAAAAACTGAAGTTTTATGCACATACAAGTGGAAAGAAATACATTTAACATTCGTTGAAAAGAGAATGAAGTATCATTCTCCATAACTGCTATTTGTGGGATAATATGTATTGTATGAATTAAGATCGGAAACATATTTGATTTTTGCGTATCTGCTTGTTTCTCTGGAAGTGTTTTTCATTGTTTCATTTTCTAGCTCTCTGGTAGGGCCTCGGTATTTAACCATTCAAGTGATTTTGTGTTCTTCTAGCATGTCCATTGTCTTGTTAATCTCTCTTGTTTTCACATCTGCTAAGAGAGGAAGAAAAAGGTAGTGATAGTTTCTTGATTGCAGTTTGAAGTGTGAGGATTTATTTGTTTTTGTTGCTTCATCTATTTCACTATATTTTTATCAAATAGGTATTGCAGACCAGATTGTTGATCATGTCATCTGGAGACTGGTTGATGCATCATACATTCTATGCTTACTGTTTTCTTTGAGTTTTTTTGTTTCTATTATATTGACTTTGATGGTCCCTATACTTTTTCCCTACAAACAGTTAGAGCCAGCAGACCCTGATTTTTATAAAATTGGATATGTAAGAAGAGTTCGAGCATATGGAATTGAATTTAGGGAGGGCCCTGATGGATTTGGAGTGTTTGCTTCCAAAGATGTTGAACCTCTTCGTCGAGCTAGGGTTAGTTATCCTTGTGCCTATCCTACACTGCTTAGTTGTTTTGCAAGTATCATCTTTCAGCAATCTTTGGTGCCTTTTTAGTTTGTAGACTTCCATTGTGAAAGACCACCTAATCCAGTGATCAAATTGTTTATGACTATACAGGTTATCATGGAAATTCCATTGGAACTTATGTTGACGATTAGCCAAAAGCTTCCGTGGATGTTTTTTCCAGATATCATACCATTGGGTCATCCTATATTTGACATTATCAACTCAACCAATGCAGAAGTAAAAATACATGCTTCCTTTACCATATTTTTATATATTTTCTTGCATAAAGGATGACTTCCTCATTTCGCAGATTTGGTCTATATATTTTTCTATTCTTTTTCCATGTAACAGGCAAGTTGACACTTGATCTAGCTGAATCACTACATAATCATTCTAGTTAGCATCATTCTCATCTCCTAGTACTTCAATTACTTTGTGTTTAAAGTATTTATATCTTTTTGCAGACAGATTGGGACTTGAGATTGGCTTGTCTTCTTTTGTATGCAATGGATTGCAAGGATAACTTCTGGCAACTGTATTGTGACTTCTTGCCCAGTGCTGATGAATGCACTAGCCTCCTTTCAGCTCCGGAGGTCTGTAAATGAACATCATACAAGTATTCATGATGTCTAGTTACCTACCAATGCATTATTGGTCCGTCTGGGTCTCTGGAACAGGCCTTTGCAAGGCCGTCCGAAGATCAATCAACATCTGATATACAAAGTAACATACAAATTGTATTTTATGCTTTCATTTTATAAAATCACATCTAGAATCGTGCTTGTCTGATTGACAGTTAAAAACATTTAACTAAGAAATTCTGCTGAGGGTGTGACTTCAGGTAAAATGATGTCATTTAATGGCAGTCAAGTATTAATTTGAATGTATCAATTTCAATTATTTGCAGCAATGGATTTATAAAAGTTTCATTTAACACAATATATATGTTGAGTACATATCTTAGCTAAATTTAAAGGTTATGTGACACCAAAGCCTTTTAACCTGAACTCTGTATGTCATGTTATGATTTTTCATCTGGTCCCTCTTTCCAATACTGAGTATTTGATGTGATTTGTTACCTATGGTTGGCTTCCAGTTTTTGTCTCTTTGACAAAGATACTGATTCTCAGCCTTGTTCAATAAAAAATGAAAATAAAAATGTGTATATTTGCCATGCACATGGGCCATGGAAGGACCTGAATGTGGGCCCTATAATCCTTTGCAAATTGTCTTATGTGGGACTCTTTCTCTTTGTTCATAAAATTTCCTTTGCATTGTTATCCTCACTTTATTGTCTCATATCTTTTTTTTTTCCTTTTTTTTCCCTGCTTACGATTTGCTACAGGAAGACCTCTTGGAGTTGCAGGATGAAAATCTTGCTTCAAAAATGAGAATGCAGCAAAACCGAGCATTAGCATTTTGGGAGAAGAATTGGGTACTAAGCAGTTAATTTTTGTAATTCCATTACTCCAATACTGTCAAGTCTTCTTGACTATTTGTGAATTTGTATGTTAATCAAGTGATATAATTCTTTATTTTGTTTAGTATTCTGCTGTACCGCTTAAAATAAAGCGCCTTGCTCGTGAGCCAGAGAGATTCATTTGGGCTGTTAGTGTAGCACAGTCTCGATGCATTAATATGCAAATTAGAATTGGTGCTTTGGTTCAGGATGCGAACATGTTAGTTCCTTATGCGGGTGAGCTCTCTCCCATTAACTTGTCCACCTGTTTATTCTTTACTCTATTATGGAGATCATGGATGACAGTGCTCTACGGCACTATTGTTTGGTAGAATATGCACCTACTTCATGTGATATATTCTATGATAGATCTAAATGTTTATTTTGGCTACCATAACGAGAACTAGATGCAGAATTTAAATGCAATTCAATGGAATAGATAAGCGGAAACAGTTCATTAAGAACATATTTCTTAATGACACATTACAAGCAGGGGCGGAACTAGGGGGGGCTGGGGGTACTGGCCGCCCCTCCAACATTTTTCGAAACCCTTTTATAGGTATAAATTTTTTAGTTTTGTAGTCAAGTTTTTTTCCAAATTCGCCCCCCAATATTTGATATGCTATGTGGGAGACGGCCTCTCCTGCTTTTGAGCTTGTTAGTCAGCCCATCTTACCAGATATTGGTTATTTAAGAGTGGACAGATGTTGGAACTGCTTAAAAGTCCCTTTCAGGGTGCAAGAATGGAATATTTTTGAGCAAATGATTGGAGCAGTGCTTGTTGAAATGCTAATTTCACACGATAGATAGTCTAATGTAATACTAAGAGCATGAAGACAAAGTACAAGCATATCTTATTTCTAATTTTATTTTCTATGGTCATATATTCAGAAAATTTCTATTTGTAGATTCTGTGGCTAAAAGTCATGTCTATTATTATTCTTTTTGTCTACTTTGCTTGGGTATCATACTAGGGAGGTAAGCATATTTAGTGAGTTCTTTTGGAATCATAAAAGGTCATCTCCTTTACTAAGGTACAATATTTCTGGTGCTTTGTGTACTGGCAGGGATGGAACTGGAGGTGGGGGGTGGCGGGTGCCTATATGTATTGAATTGTTAGGTTGTTAGTCATATTTTCTTCAAATTCGTCCCCGTGACATTTTTGAGAATTCCCTAATATAGATTTTACCACCACACCCCCACCCCCCCCCCAAAAAAAAAAAAAAAGAGTCAAGGTTCTGATTCCACCTATGTGTACTAAGTTCATTTGCCTATCGAAATCTTCCTTAGTTGCCTATATTACTGCTTGATTTTCAACTATGTTCTTGGATGAGCCTTCTTTATACCAAACTGTTCAGAATTCTGCAATACTATGTATGAACAACATCAGCAGTGTTGCTTTCCATAATCCATGAATATGTGCACTCGAGAAAATCATAAAATAATGAACTAACAAGTGAAGTCTCATTCAATCTGATCATTTTGCTTTGGGGTTATTTTGTCTTGGTTTGAGGCTTCATTGACCCGGTTTTCCTTTTGGTCTCAATAATTGTAGAAGCTTAAGAAACTATGATTAATTTCCTCATGTCACATTATATTTCTCCACCAAAGTGGATACTCCATACCTTACATTTGCTGGTCATGCTGCATTTTTAAACTCTTCACCTCAATGAGACAATGATATGCATCCAACAATATAATGTTTGACAGATCTTGATAGCATTCCAGATTGATTTGGAAGTGGAATCAAGTAAGCACAAAAACCTGAGAAGTCATCCACTGATAGATTTTAACAATAAAATTCAGAAGTTACGAGACCATTCGTTTTGAAGTTAAATTCATATAACCACATAGCAACCAATAAATATTTCATTGGAGAATCTTGGTAGCCATTTAGTTGAAGACATAAATATTTCTCCATTTTCTTTTTTCTTCAGATATGTTGAATCACTCGTTCCAGCCAAATTGTTTTCTCCATTGGCGTTTTAAAGACCGTATGCTTGAGGTGATGATAAATGCTGGACAGCGGATTAAAAAGGGAGATGAGGTAATTGTCCATACATTTTCTATGCTAAATGTATACTTGCTTTTACACTTGGAAATGTATGGTTCATTACTCAAGTACAGAAGTTTTGTTAGGTTTAGATGACAGCAAGGTAAGTGCGGGCATTTGTTTCCTTTACATGCATTGCTGGATGATTTAATAGGAAAGTTTTCTTATGCTAATTGTGGGAGAACCCTACTTAAGTCTTGCTTCTTGGCCTTACCCAATAATGATTGTTTTTGATAAAGAAGGTTGTTAAGACTTTCTTATTATAGTCTATAAAGCAAAGCAACCGTCAAGTGCTTTTTATCATGATTCATGAACGCGTGCAAGTTTCAATTTCAAGTGCTATTGTTACCCTTATTACTTCTCTACTTTTCCTTGTACTGATCTGATTCTGACATGTATACGTCAATCTTCTTCAGCCTATTCAGAAGGTGATAAGCTCTATATTATTTCAAGAAGTATTTGAGGGAAGGATGGCATGTGCCTCAGATGTTGACTAGCTTCTATAGTTATTGCATTTGATTATGTGGAGGACCTGCCCTTTGTTTATTGCTGTCACTAGATAGTGCAGATACAGTTTTGACAATTTCATATCATCTTTGCAGATGACTATCAATTACATGAGCGGACAGAAGAATAATTTCTTCATGCAGAGATATGGTTTTTCCTCAGCAGTGGTAACTTGCTCTCTAGTCACTCTCCCTGAAAGTGATATTCTTGTATACTCCTTTCCAGTTGATGCTTTGCACATCTCATAATAGCATTCATCTGCAGTGTTTGCTTTTCTCTAAATAGAAAGTTAAAATGTGTAACTCCATGGAAATTTCTTCCATCTTGTTTATGAAATATTTTGTTATGTTTGCAAACATTTGATCAACCATCGATCTTGCATAAATCCATGATGCAATGATTGAAAATTATGTTGAAACCGTTCCATCGACGGGATGGAAGAAATTCCCTTGTTAGAATGTTAGATCTCTTCTTTAATTCTTTGTACTATTTATTGTACGTTACTACACAGCCAAAATTGGTTAAAAATTTATGAAGGAAGAAATACTTATTTTGTTCAGTAGCATTTATTGATTGTATTTTCCACATGCTAAAATTGAGTTCTCAGAATTCTTAATTGTTATCGTAATTTTGATTTGGAAGTAATGATTTCGTAGGTGAATTTTAGTTGTGATGGATATTTTATTTCATTTCTAACTTCTAAAATGCAGTAAAATTCAGGTTTGACCAAAATAAATATGCTACTCTTTGAAAGAAAGAATGATTTTAAATGCCATCAAATCAGCCAATTAAATGGCTACCAACTGAATCAATGTGGAGGCTTCACCAACCAATCCAATATTCAAAGAATTACAAGTTTTAATGAATTAGTGAGAAATAAAGCATAAAATTTGCAATTTACGTTTTATGATATCATATGCAGTAAGTCAAATAATTTTTTAAAATTTCTCTTCTTATGGGGTGTTGCTGATAAACTTAATAATTACTTGTAGAAATTATAAGTTTCTCATTTACTAAGAACTTCTAATTTGAAGAAAGAAGTTGAAGTCATTATGATTATACAAAAGATATTTTGATGGAGGATACATTTATAATGATTAAAAAAGAAAAGGAAGATACGATTAGATGGAATAAATTGATTTTTGGAGAAGAAAATCTATGATAGGGTTTATTTGGATTGCTATTCAATCCCAATCCTTTTCTACTTTTCTCTACTTTTTTATTTTGGACACAGTGTCTTCTCTCACAAAAGTTAAAAGCAAATCCCACTGAAACATGAAACCCTAGAAAACTTTTCGCTTTAAATTATAATCCAAATAAAGAATTCTTGGAGAATTGTCTAAAAGTTAGCAGAGATATAAATATAGGCATCTGAACATTTGTGAAACAACTTTTTCCTCTCCATCAATCAATTAACTATGGATTAAAAATTTTAATTTCTGTGCATATTCTTGGTCCATAGGCTAGATTTTACTGTGAAATCTCAGTACTGCAGTTTGCTGAGATAAATAAGGCTAGATTTTACTGTGAAATCTCTGTGCTGTAGTTTGCTGAGATAAATACTTTCCTGTAAAGACATTTAAGGACTAAGGCACCTTAAGATGTTGCATTCTCTTGCCAACCAAAGCTATATCAACAGCTGATAGTTTGGCAAATGGAACTATGTGTTAGTTAGTGCTACTTTTGTAAAAGGTATGCTGAGGACACTAATCACCTATTGCAACAGTGTCTGCTGTAGCCGCTGATTATTATTTATTGAAACTTGGTTTTTTCTGTTTTTGGTATACTGTGGGTAATGGAAAAGATGTCCTGAGCAATCTGAAGAGCTGGAGATTCAGAGGACCGAATAGGTAGTCAAAAGAGTAGGAAATTCCTCCCTTAGCCCTAATATGGACTTTGTGGAAGGAAAGAAATGGAAGAGCCTTTGAGAACATTGAGAACCCTGTTTGGAAGATTAAGAGCTTATTTCTTACATTTTGTTTTGGGGTTACAGAGTCCATTAACATTTGTATTGATTCTTGGATGGACTGTTTTAGGCTGGTTTATAGTATTCTTTAGGTATGTACATATATAGTCTGCATATATATACATATCCCTAAGATGCTTTATGAAGTGGAATATGAGTCGTGTAGCAGCTTTTTAATCATTTTGCCACATTGTCCTTGCTTACATTTTAAAATAATTGAGAAAAGATTTTAGAACCACCATTGTTGGGAATTTTTTTCAATTATGTTGGCAAATACGTCAGCAATGGAAACAGAAAACCAAGAACCCTGTTAGACTACTTGAGCATCAATGGAATTTAAAACGCTGCAAAGAAGACCACAAAGATGAATGATTGGTGGTGCACAAAGGGAGTTTTTCAATAAACTGTTCTTCATATTGCAATCTATGAGGAAGGTCTTGGATGATAATTGTGGGGTATATATGTCTGCTCATCCTTCAAGAATTATCTAGCAAGGAATTATGGCTGAGAGATATCTACAGCATAAGTAGAAAAGGAAGGTACTAATGATTCTGTAGATTATATTGTTTATAGAAAGCTTCCGTTATCATTTTCTGCTCCACAGGTGCTCATTGCTTTTCCTACTTTTCTAATGCTTTGCTTTAAGAAAATGCTGATTTTATGGGGAGTCAATGTCTGAAGATTAGAAAGGCTGAATGACAGACCTGTCAATGGGTTGAATTTTAAATGTGCTTCTAAAAGAGATCTTGGCTTCCTAAAGAATGTGAAAAAGAACAACCATCTCTCGTGGCATCTTAAATTCTTGTCAAATACATGGATAGCTGTGATGATGCTTCAGGACCATCCTCTTTAATTCTTTTCTGCTTCTTATACTTGATTCCTCTGTCCGTCAGGATACCTTTCTTGTCTCTTTTCTGACATTAATGCCTTTGCACATCTGCTTGGATGTGCAGAATCCTTGGGATGTCATCCAGTTCTCTGGCAGTGCTCGGATTCATTTGGATTCTTTCTTGTCAGCTTTTAGCATATCAGGCCTTCATGAAGAATATTACCATAATAGTACGGTTGTCTCATTTAAGTTTCTTCTGTTGTTTCTAATAAGCTTGTTAACACTTTTAAAATTGACTTCTGCAATTAATTGTAAGTTTCTATATATGAAAAATAATTGCAGATCGCTTATCAAATGATGGAGATGGTTTTGTGGATGGAGCAGTTATAGCAGCTGCAAGAACATTGCCAACATGGTCCGACAGGGATGTCCCTCCTATCCCCAGTTTGGAGAGGAAAGCGGTGAAAGAATTACAAGAAGAATGCCAACTAATGCTCGCCAAGTACCCCACAACTGCTCATGAAGATCAAAAAATCCTAGGTAAAACCAAATTTAACAGATTGAAGTTTCATTGACAGTATTCATGGTGTACATACCCCTATTAGCATGAACAACAGCTTGGAGAGTGGCTTTTCAGTTTTGGTCAACTAAGAGAGGTCATATACTTTTCAATGGACGATCTAAAATGGGAGACGCTTTAGCTTTGCGTTATTCCTTACATGATTGCTTTTTTGGTAGAAATTTTCAACATTATTGTTGATCTCTTTTTTTTCCTCTGTATTATAAATATAAAGCTGTTAAAATCGTACACATCATGATTATCATGCTATCCTTATTTTTATCGCCTTGGTATCTGAATAAGAAGCGTGATATCAATGGTTTCTTCTTATTATTGTGTTGTTAACAGATTCAATGCCTGAAGCTAGAAGGACACTTGAAGCTGCTATAAAGTACGTATGTCTAAAAATGATCAGCATGTTAGCTAACAGTACAAGATTTTCTTATTAGAAGCTAGAGATTCACATGAAATGTTGTTTCTCTATGCAGGTACAGATTGCATCGAAAATTATTCATCGAGAAGGTCATCCAAGCATTAGATATCTACCAGGAGCTGATACTGTTCTAGTTATGGGTGGCTCCATGATCGGGGGTAGTTATGGTTTTGCAAAAGTTGGAGGAGGCAAAGTCGTCATCCTATTAAGAATGTGGCTCGGCAACCACTTAGATGCTCAATTAATCACTTTGGATGCTTGCATTTCCAAGACTCTTTCAAGGCTGTCGGAATTGCAGCAGTTGGGTAAGCTGAAAACTCGAGTGAAGAAGCAAGGATAGGACGGAAAGATTGAGAAACCCCCAAATGAGGTATCTGCAAAATACAAGAGCTAAACGTACTCTTCCACTTGCTCAAACAAAATCCATCTCAAGGTGCAAACAAGATTTTAAATTTAGATCAGGATGAGAAACATTCATCAACGGTTTGTATTGTAGCTTATGCAATATTCATGTAATTAGTAAGTATATGCACAATATGGTTGAAACCTCTAACATGTACAATTTCAAGAGCTAAGAAAGATTTTTCAAGAAAAAAAAAAGAAAAAATCTCCCCCTAATGAATCTCTTCTCTCCCTCATGGTTCTGTGAAAGGAGAATCTTGATACAGCTTTAAATGGCAAAAATGAGTCTCTGCCATGAAGTGGTTGTCTACATGATAGGAGAAGTGTTAGCATTTATGGTTGATGTTTCAAAAGATTGGTCGAGTTGGCAGGATGGGCGAACTCCTATCCTTCACCAGGACCAGTTCTAAAGGAGCGAGGCTGGCCTGTTAGGGCTGAACTTTCTTTTGACGTTTATTTGAATTTTTATTTAAAAATTAATTTATTTCTTGTTGCACAATTTACTTTCTACAAAATTAATAGTTTACTTTGAGATGTATTTATGTGTGTAGCATTATTTTAATGATAATAGTTAAAAATAGGGTTTATTCCACTTTAGTATCCTAAGTAGTGGGGTGTTATTTGAGTACATCTTTTTAAATTGTCAATCAAGGGTTAAAATAGCTTGGATGATCAATTTAAATTGCTAAAAATTGTAAAAAGTATTTTCTGCTTTTTTTTGAGTTAATGTCATTTTAGTGTCCCCAAAGTTAGGGATCTCTGTCAATTGAGTACTGTATCTTTTAAAATTATCATTACGAAATAAATTTAAATCGATGTCTAAATAATTTGATTAAAAATATTTAAATGGTCGATTTATCCTTTAAATAGGAATTAAATTCTAATTTTATAATTTTTACTCAACTAATCAATAAAAATAAAAAGTTTAATTTAATTTTAAAAATAATTTATTAACTTCTTTCTTAAAAAATTATCTTCATCTTTTTCTTTTAAAGGAAATAGCCATCATCGTTGAGGGTTTTGGTGGTTGTAACAAGATTTATGAAGGTTGGTTAGTGGTTAAGAGTGGCGGTTAGAGGAATGAGAGAGATGAATATGAAGTTTTGATGAAAGTTAATAAATTATTTTTAAAAATTAAATTAAATTTAGTTTTTATTATTTTGTTGAGTAAAATGATAAAATTAGAATTTTATTTCTATTCAAAAGATAAATTGATCATTTAAGCATTTTTGATCAAGTTATTTAGAGATCGGTTCAAATTTATTCTTTAATTGACAAATTTAAAAGATGTGATACTCAATTAACAGAGAATCCTAATTTTCGAATACTAAATTGGCATTAACCCAAAAAATTAAAGGACAGAAAAGACTTTTCATATTTTTTGGCAATTTAAATTGGCTGGCTGAGCTATTTTGACCATTGATTGATAATTTAAAAAGATATGGTACTCAATTGATAATACTTCCTTACTTTAGGGTACTAAAGTGGAATAAATCCTTAAAAATATTGCATATCATATTATAAAATTTTTTGGCACATTTTATTCTTTTTTTAATTTTCATTAGACGTTTTAGATTTGAAATATTAAAAATACATAAATCACACAGTATAATTTATCATAATGAAGCATATGAATAACTTAACGAGTTAAACTTAAAATTTGAATGATATTGGAATTAGTGATTAGTTGATAACAAGAATTTGTGATTGGTTTAATTATAAAATAAGAAAAGACTCATTTAATTAATAACAAAATACATACTTAATTCTCAATTAATTTTTTTACCGTTAGTGCTCTTTGAATTCAATCTATAATCACTTGAATTATAAGTTAAGTATTAATTAATAATTGGGTTAATTTCTTTCTCCTATTTTCTCCTCTCTCTAGACAACATGCTTTCGTCTTCTCGGGCCAAGATAATACTTTAAATTTTACAAGAGCTCTGATATTGGCCGAAATATTTTTATTTGCTTCCGTTTTCTACTACTACACACTAGCTTTTTGTCATTAATCGCGATAAGTTTTCTTTTTGAAATTTATCAATTATTTTTACAACTTGTTAACATAGTTTCACTCTAATCTCTCTTCTTTTTTTTAAAAAACCTTTTGATACCCATATCTGATTTGGGTCTTTTTTTCAAATCTTCATCTCTTTTTTTGACTATTTACGAAACTACTAATTCCCTCATAAATTCATAGATGCTCATTCTACTAAGATTGAGATGAATATGAACATTTTAAATGGCAATAATGAGAGATAGCTACACAGTCGAGAGGAGAGTTTTCATGTATTTTTTATTTTTATTTATTATATTTTACCCACTTACATATTTTAAAGTGTAATTTTATTCTCTGTTACCATATAGATGTTGAAATTTTACTATTTTACCTATATTTGTAATTTATTTTAGTTATTAATAAAAGTTATTTATAAAAAAAAGCCTAATTGGGTCAATTTCCTTGATCCTTGATACAAGAATTTCAGGATTCAAATTAGTATCTTAAAATTAGAGGAAAAGAAAACGAAATTCTATCCATGAAATTGAGATGTCCACAGAAAATACTAATAAAAGAAATTTTATAATAAAAGAAAAGAATAAAAATCGAAAAAAAAAAGTCGAAGAGACATGTCGTGTGCCCAACAAGCAAAACTGTAAAACCCTGCATCTTTTCTCTGGACTTGGAGGCTCAAGAGGCCAACGGCCTTAAACCCCTCTCCTTCTTCAGCCTTACTCCCACAGAACACAGAGTCACAAACCCATGGTTTATTTTCATCAAATTTCCACAATAAAAGAAGCCATTGAAATCGTCGTTCACAGCTTCCATCTGGGCTCTTCATCTTGAACTCGTACCAGTTAGCCTCTTCATATGACAATTGTTTATCAGCTCTTATCCTCTGCCACTGCTAATTGCCGCTTCATCATGGTACGGTACCCAGTAAGTTTTCTATTTTGTGGCAATTTTTCTCTATTTGCAGATTAAATGTTTTCATTTTGTACCTGCTTTTAAGCAATCTGCTCTCTGTGTAAATAAAGGTTGATTTTTGGTTGATAGGGATCAATTATGATAGTTTTATAAACAATAAAGAATGTTAATTGCTGTAAAGGTGAACTTTTTTCGAAACCTTTGCAATGATTCTTTGCCTTGCCGAACTCGTGCTCAATGATGACATTCACGTTTTAGTTGCATCTGAAATTTCTGAACTTATTTTTCAAGTATAGATCAGAAAGGCAATTTGTTGTTATTGTTTTCTATCCATCCTATTTTTGTCCATAATTTTTGTGATGAAGGTCCAAAAGAATCTTATCTCAGACTATAGGATAGATTGAACAGAAGTGGTTTATGAAAGCAGCTTTTTTCCTTCACGAGTGCCTCGGGAAAAAAAAAGCAAAATGCAATTTTAGTTTGTAGTGGCGAAGTTCTAAATTTGATACTGAGTGCTTTTAATTTCATGCAGATATTCTCATTTGGACTGGACGCACTCGGTTTTGCATTCATTTTAGTAGGAAAATTTGTCTAGGAAAATAAAAAAGTAAAAAAATCTAGCCAAAAGTCTAAACAGTCCTTTAGTTGTTCAATAACAGTGTTTTTTTTTTACCCTTTTTGATTGACAAATGTACGGTTTGAATAATTGGCTGAAGTCCTAATTCATTATATTTCAATTCTTATATCTAATCCATGGGACTATATTCTGTGCTACTTTTGCTGTATAATTGATCAGTAGTTGCTTATTCTCAGTGGTTTGGTCTTGGAAGAAATTACTTTAATAGCATAATAATGGAACACTCTTACTGTCTACTTTGTTTTTTTTCTTTTTCAATGCTTCTCATGCTCCTGGTTGTTACAACCCATAATAATTTGGCTGACTGTATTCTTTTTTTTGGTTGAAAGTTGCAGAATAGGACGTTACATAATTTTCCAGGAACTTGCTTACCATGTTCGCAATTCAGAACTTCTGATAAGTTGGAGGAGTTTCCACGGAAGCTCAGGGAATGCTCTGCATACACAAGGTCACAACCCAGGGTTCTTCAAATCAAATCCGAGCAACAATTCTATCCCCTCAAATTCCACATTGATGGGCCTGGACCTTTTCCTGCCTTCATTTTTCAGCCCAAGTTGAGAGTTGGATTATCGAATTCTGCTCTGCAGAGGAATATTTTCAATAGTGGGTCAATAGTTCATTTAGATTACTATTTTGCTTCTATAAGTAAGAGATTCTTTTCCAAGGCCTCTGGTGCCTTGACAAAGAAAAATGACTCCTTTGGAATACAGGATGGAGGAAAAATGAACAGTTCATCCTTCAGATGGAAGAATAAATGGAAGATTGCCAAGGCAATTGCAGCTCGTAAGAAACATTCAGTGTCGAATGAGGCCTCTGGGAAAAAGGGGTGTGAGTTTAGAGTGTCAGCTACTAAAGGTGATGATAAAGTAAATTCAAAAGATCAGCATAGTAAAGTGAATGCAGAGCTGGACCTTTCAAGTTCTTCTGTTGGCAATGGTAGGAAAAAGCCCAAGGCTAAAGAGGGACTGAAGCATCAATCTAGAAGCAAGGCAAGCAAAGGTCAATTTTCTGATGCTAACACTGCTTCTGATGAGGTGAATCAGCAGAAAGTCTCTAAAAGGGCTTCTAAGTCAAAGAAGCCTAGTATTGCTGAAAATAGCAAACCTCCTGTGGATTCAGAGGTCAGCACTCTTTGGCATTTAAACTGTTGAACTACGTGTTGATTATATTATGTTTGCTGACTATTTACTTTTGCAGATCAATTCAGTAAAGTACACTTCCCAAGAAGTATCTGAATGTAATATCTCAATAAATGATAACCCAAAACCAAAGGCTAATAAGTCCAATGGGAAACGGAAGACGAATAAGGAGGCTGCTGTTCTTGTGATAAAAGATGCAGCAGGGACAGATTCATCTGCCAGCAAGCTATCCCAAAGCCAGATATCAGACATGACGGGCAAAACTTTGCTTCAGAGACATACTAAATTCCAGCCATTATATCCACCTACTGCTAAGTCTGTTGTGGTGGTAGAGTCCTTGACAAAGGCAAAGGTTATTCAAGGATACTTGGGTGAAATGTACGAGGTCTTACCCAGTTATGGTCATGTGAGGGACTTGGCTGCGCGTTCAGGGTCTGTTCGCCCTGATGATGATTACAGTATGGTATGGGAGGTTCCATCTGCTGCCTGGACCCATCTGAAGAGTATCAGGGTTGCTCTAAGCGGGTATGTAATTTATCTTTTAAGTTGCATGTCACTGATTTACAGTTAAATTGCAGACTTGACTGGGCACCATTACAAATATAGATGAGCTTGTCTCAGATAATCACTTAATATTCCTGTTCCAGACCTTCCCCTGCCCCCTGAAAGAAATAAGAAGAGCTAAAGAGAAGGAAAATGGAAACCGTTTACCAAACCTTGCTCTTTTCCTTTGCTCATATTCTCTACCTTGTTCCTCAGAGCCAAAAATCTTATCCTTGCATCAGATCCTGATCGTGAAGGTGAGGCGATAGCTTGGCACATTTTTGAGATGCTGCAGCAGCAGGATGCTTTACATGATAATGTAACTGTCGCAAGGGTTGTTTTTTATGAAATAACCGAGTCTTCTATCAAAAGTGCTCTTCAAGCTCCCAGAGACGTTGATGTGAACTTGGTACATGCTTATCTTGCTCGACGTGCCCTTGACTACTTGATTGGGTTCAACATTTCCCCTTTGCTTTGGAGGAAATTGCCTGGCTGCCAGTCAGCTGGTCGAGTCCAGTCTGCTGCTTTGTCTCTTATATGTGACAGGGAAAATGAAGTTGATGAATTTAAACCACAAGAGTACTGGACAGTCGAAGTTAAATTCGGAAAAGAGGACTTGAATTTAACTAATGCGCTCTCTTTCCCCTCATACTTGACCCACATTAATGGTCAAAGGTTAAATCAGCTATCGATTAGCTCTCATACAGAAGCAAACAATATCGAACAACAAATCAATTCATCGACATTTGCAGTTGCTGCCTCCAAGAAAAGTAAAATTCGCAGAAATCCTCCTGCACCATACATAACATCGTCACTTCAGCAAGATGCTGCAAACAAATTGAATTTTACAGCAGCATACACCATGAAACTTGCACAGAAGCTGTATGAGGGGATCCAGCTATCTGATGGTCAGGCAGCAGGACTGATAACATACATGAGAACAGATGGATTGCACATTTCTGATGATGCCACAAATGATATTCAGTTCCTCATTATAGAAAGGTATGGGAAAAATTTTGCTTCAAAAACTGCTCGAAAGTATTTTAAAAAGGTGAAGAATGCTCAAGAGGCCCATGAAGCTATTAGACCAACTAATATACGAAGGCTACCATCAACTCTTTCTGGGTTACTTGACGAAGACAGTCTGAAGTTATACACACTTATTTGGTCTCGTACAGTTGCTTGCCAGATGGAACCTGCCACCATTGATCTGATACAACTTGACATAGGGAATTCTAGTAAATCCATCATTCTTCGTTCTTCGTCCTCAAGAGTAGATTTTCTTGGCTACCAAGCTGTGTTTGAGGATAGGGAATTTGATGCAATAACTTTATATGAGAAAGAAGGAAACGATCATGAAGAAGTTTTTGAAGTTCTTAATTCTTTGAAATCTGGGAACCTTTTGAATTTGCGCACAGTAGAACTTGAGAAACACCAAACCAGCCCTCCAGCACGCTATTCTGAGGGGGCATTAATCAAGAAGCTGGAGGAGCTTGGGATTGGAAGACCTTCTACGTATGCAACTACAATTAAGGTGCTGAAAGATAGAAATTATGTAACGGTTAAAAGCAGGATACTATATCCTGAATTTCGTGGTCGTATGGTGTCGGCTTTCCTTTCACATTATTTTACTGAAGTAACAGACTATAGTTTTACAGCTGATATGGAGACTGAACTAGACAATGTTTCTGCTGGACTGACTGAATGGAAAGGTCTTCTTTGTGATTACTGGACAAGATTTAGCAAGTACTGTGATTTTGTCGGCAATGTTCATATTCATCAAGTGGAGAAGATGTTGGAGAAAGAATTTGGCGATTTCTTGTTTGCTTCTCTCCCAAATGGAAGTAGGGCATGCCCAAGTTGCTCTGAGGGAACTTTAATTTTCAAAGTTAGCAGATTTGGAGCAGGGTATTTTATAGGCTGTGATCAACATCCAAAATGCAAGTAAGAACTAACTTATTTATGTTCATAATCAAAATTTATATTCTTTTCCCAAACTTTGTTTGGTCATTATTTCATTAAAGTATGAATTATTTTCTGTTGTTTACTATAGGTGCATTTCTTTCATGAGAGAATTGTTAGTTGCCCTATCTTGTAGTTCAGTAAACTCAGAACTATTTCAATTTCTTTTTACAATTCTTAACACCCATATGTTTGAAACCTGGGAAGCTCTGAGCTGTATTTATTAAATTGTTTTCTTTTTTAAGCAAAGAGTGGTAGTTTGAATCCGGTATTTATCAAGGGTGACAGCTGCAAATTATCTAACAGACTAGTATTTTGGGCTAGAATGCACCTTCAGAAGTTTTTTATTAGATCAGCCTGGTTGTCATCCAGTTTCATGCCAAGACACTTTACGGTCCAGCTTGTAAAGTCATGGTGTATTGGGTTTGGATTCTAGCAGGTTTAGATTGGTGAAAATCTTGCAAATCTCATGTTGGCAGTAGAATGAGCTTTTGGGCTTTTCAAGTCATGAATGACCATTCTACCCTATTGATTATTCTTTTGGGCTAGGCTTGCCTGCTATAGTTTTTTAAGTCCTGAAGTAAAGTGAGATGCTGTGCTTGAAACTGGTTTACATAAACTTTTAATTTTCCATTCCTTTGGTTAATATTTCTGTAATTGCTGCCTAAGATTTTGCGGGTTGATATAACATGTAAATTATTTGCATATTCCTGGCAGTGCATAGAAATGTAGATTGGAAGTTGACCATTAACGCATTGCTTAGAATTGTCAGTGTCTAGCAGCTAAAGTTATTATTATTGTCTATGTATGTAATTATCAATATAACTTAGTTAACATATTGCTTAAGAATGATTTTCTATTGCACTTCTAAATCCATTTAGTTAGAGGATGATGATGATGATGATTCCTACCAATGTTAAGGTAGCTATACTTATACTAATGGTTAACTTGTTGATTGCGCATAAGAATTAGTTGCTAGGTGATGATCAATTCTTGCATTTTATATACATATGAATATACATCCATAACAAAATTATTCCTATCATTTTGTCTGTCTTTCTTGAGATCATTTTAGTTGTTGATTTGGAATGTGCATATGAAATAGTTGGATTATGGCGCAGGTATATTGCTAAGACACTATATGGCGAAGATGATGATGATGATGACACTAGTGAGAATAATAACAAGACTGTGGAGCCACCAAAGCTGCTAGGGCTAAATCCTGGTTCTAATGAGAAGGTTTCTTGTCCAACTTGGATTTTCAATACATTGCAATTGCTTCATAGTTAAGTTTTGGCTTGTAAAAATGCTTGAATATTTTTCAGGTTTTTCTGAAGAATGGTCCCTATGGATACTATATCCAGCTTGGTGAAGATAGGCCGGGATTCTTGCCTAAACGTGCTTCCATTTCCCAAGTATGGAAATTTTTGGTGGTTTGTATGTGATATTTTGCATTTTTTCTTTTTCGTTACTGGACAATATTCTCTTTTAACTTGTGGTGATATTTGATCAAAGAGCTACCTATACTTCTATTTGCTAAACATAGAAATATCATCTCCTCCTTTGCCATGAAACTGCTTGCAATAATAACCGGGTGCTATTCTCTGTTTAAGACTTCTTTGGGTTTTATTTTTTCTTTCTTTTTTCCCTTGTAGTTGTTTTATTTTTTTTAATGGTATTATGTTAATATATTTCTAGTAATTTCTAATGCATGTGATTATGCCTCTAACTCTATTCACAGCCGTACCTCAAAAGTTGATCTTTTGAAATTTATCTTCTATGAATTTGAAGAATTTAGTCTCCTTCCCATTTTGTTTCTCTTCTGTGAACCTTGACTTGTTAGTGATGAAATTCTGGTGTTGCAGTTGTGTTGTCAAAATCCTTGAGTTAACTCCCTTTTTGTCAAATTGATGACATGGTTTGTTTGAACATTTATATTAATTAAGAATTTAAAAATATATGGTAAAGAGTGAATACTAGTGAACATGTGGTGTCATTTCATGGGTTAATAAATATTCAATGGAAAATTACAGGGCTTTTTACGAAAATTAAACTTTTTTAAAAATAAACCATAAATTTTGATATTCAATTTGGATTGAAGGAAGTACCTTTTAATTTTTTGGGATTTTACATTTATACCTTTGATGTTTGTCCAAACGACATAATTAATCTCCTTGTTTTGGAAACTACAATTATACCTTTGAAGCTGCTTTGAAAGTTATAAATGTACTCTTATAATAAAAAACCACATAACAGTTAAATTCCTACTTTAATTAACTAATTGTGGATTGATGATTCTCTTATAAAATTAACCTTTAAGTTTAGAATTACCCTTCCAAAATTTATGAAAGCTACTTTTCCTTCAAATTGTGCCTTCACTTATGAAAACATCATTGTACTCTAAAAAATTTTTTATTTTATGAAGCATAAAATGGAAGGCATCCTTCAATTTTATGAAGACACAAAAAAGAGTTTGATGATATTTTAGCAAAATACAAGGATAATATGGAGGATAGATAACTTTCATAAATGTTTGAAGGCTAATTTTCAACTTTTAGGTTAATTTTATGAGAGATGCATAAACCAATCATTAGTTGATTAACAATAAAGATTAAAATGTTATATGGGTTGTGAATTAAAGGGTAAATTTGTAGTTTTTTAAACAAGAAGGTTTACTGCATAGTTTGAACAAATTTCAAGGGAAAAAATGTAATTATCATTTTTTATGACTTCTCTCGAATGGGATAAAGAATCACAGTGACCCTTTAACCTTTTAGAACTACGCATGTTGCCCTCCAATTACAAAAGTAGAACTATTTGCCCTCCAAGTGTAAAAAGGTTCAAAACTTGCCCTTTCGTCTCCAAACTGAGGGAAGAAGCTAAACTGCATCAGTCGTGTGATCCTCCTCCTCTATGATCCAAAATTCTCAGCAACAACCACCCACCATTGCCTTTTTCATCTAAAATTTCTCCTATTCCACCTAGACATTTGGAATTAGGAAAAATTTTCAGGATCTCGAGGCCTCAACTTGTGGATTTGAGAGTTTTTCCAAGTGGGTTTTGATCATGGAACCTAGCGACAGCCATCCATGGCTGCATGAGCCAACAACCTATTTGAAAGGCCCCTGAAATTTGATAGAAGTGAGCCTCTTCTGCCAGTTGCAAATTTTGGACTTTTATATAGTCGGAGGGAAAAATATTCTACATTTTTTATTGGATGACAAAATGCAGATTTCTGAGAAGTTAAAAGAGTTACTGAGATGTTTTACCCTCCCACATGAGGTATTGTTCTAAGCAATCCTTTTTCATTTGAAGATATGGAAAACATCATCTACGAAAAGGTTAACGGATTGACATTTTAGTGTTGAAGGTTCTGTTTACTCTTCGAATGGCTTTTGGATTCATTTTATTTTTCATGCATCATGTTACATCTGCTGTGCCCTATTGGAACTTTGTAATGCCGTTTCATTATTGGTAAAAGTTGCATTTCATCAATGTGTTTGAATACAGTGACATCCTTACTTGTGTTTCTGAATGTGTGTGTGTGCATGCACACGTTTGCACACGATTATGAGTGTGTCTTCTTATATGTGTTAGTTCACTTGGGCCTTCTTTTGGACGTTTAGACTTCTTGGAGAACTTATTAGAATGTGATTGGCAAAGTGGATAGCCCTGTATCTTTTAAGACACAGAATCCAGTTAGCAGTGTGCTTTGTATTCCTCGTTGATATTTCCATTGTCTTCCATGTTTATGTGCATTTGTTTATTGGTAACTGTGAACTTGCTTCAGCAGATGACCAACTTGCATTTCTCTTAGTTTTTTTAGTTCGTGTGTGTGCTCTCTTAACCAGTCTCATGCTATAGAACATTTCCGTTTCAGTCTGTCCCTTTTGGACCTATAACTGGAAATTTTTTATGTCATCTGTAAGTAATAAAGAAACAAGCAGCATTCAGTGTCAAAGATCTCTTTTTGTTGATGCCAAGTGTCGGAACGGTGTCTCTCCTTTCCCAAAAATGACGGGCGTGGAAGTGATTTATTTATGTCTTTGCCATGGTGGAACAAATTTTGTTTTATTTTTCCACTTGCTTAATCATGTTATAACAAATGGATATAAGAGAGACTTTTTTTTTTTTTGGTTCCAGATAAAAGATGTGGATACCATTACCTTGGAAGATGCTCTTGAGTTGCTGCGCTACCCTGTGACCTTGGTACAACTGTTATCAGAATTTAGTCTTTCTTTTCAAATTTCAAACCTTCCTCTTTTTTCTGTTTCCCTCCATTTCTTTCTTTACTTTTCTGTTGCTAGAATTATCTAAATGCTTTTATATTAGGGAAAACATCCGGATGACGGCTCTCCTGTGATGATAATGAATAAAAGGGGTGGATTTGCTATTAAGCACAGACGGACAAGAGCCCCTGTGCCCAAGGTAGAAATTTAGTTGTTTCTCGTTGGGTCCAACTTTAATAGGCTCTTTTGTCTTTATGTGATTTATTTTGTTGCTTTAAACTCATAACTTTGTTAAAATAGATGACAGGATGCTGAGGCTAGGAAAAATCCATTAAGTATGACAAAGTAACTACGTTGCAGAGCTGAGTGATGAAATATAATATTTAAAGTATGTGGAAACAATATATCGGGAGAATTTGGCATGAGTATTTTTGAATTGTAGAAGATATCTGCATGAGGTTGTCATTTGGTGTTTTCACGAATGTAGATTCTGTCTTGATTGCTAACATTTTTTACTGAAGAACACCTTAGGCTTATGTAGTTGCCTGTCAGGACATGTTCAACTACTTGATTAGGATGTTAAATTCTTTGTTTATTTAATTCCAATTCTGGTTTCTAATAGTCTATGATGTTGGTTTTCTAGTCAGAATTTTGGTGCAAAAGTTAGGTTACCTGATGTGACCTTCCTTATCATAAGTTGATACTTAGAAACCGCTATCTAAATGGTGGTGAGATTACACAGTTGGCCCTTCATAGTTCTTACATTCCATAGTAACATTTCAACTTTCTGCATAAAGTTGCCTCTTGTATTGGGATTTGCTGTTGGTTTTAGGGTATCTGGATATTTGGGGTATGCACCAGCTCTTGTAACTTAGTGATGTAAATAGCAGTTGTTTCTTTTTTCTTTTTTCTTTTTTTTTTAAGTAGCATGTTTTGAAGTGAACCCGAAAGTGGTTACTAATATTATTTAGAAAGCGATTCTAATAATGTAAGGATTCCAGCCAGCACTCATGGGAGGCTCTTCTGAATTGTACTCCGGCTTAAGTGCTTTCTTTTAGCAGTTTCATCGACCAAAGCCCCTTTATTTACAGCAATTTGGTACAGATTAAAGAGAGAGAAAAAAAATAGATTCGACCAGTCATGGGGAGCTATTCTGAATTGCAGTTACAGCTTAAGCTCCTTTGAGCCATTCATTAATTAAAGCCTCTCTATTTACAGCTGTGGTAGAGATGATGGAAAATAATCTTTAATTAACCTTGATCTGTGCTTCGATATATTTTATCCTCTTGTTCTTCAAACTGATTGAATATTCATTTGTCAGTTCTTTGTTTTGCATATATTTGTTGGAATCGCAAAATGAGAATTAAGACAACACTTCATAAGTAGACAAATTTTGCATATGGAAAGCTGTAATCTGGTAGACAATACTCAAGCAGCTGTTGTTTACTTGCATAGCTTAGTTCAAATTCTTCACAGCAATCCTTAGTATCTGATAAAATATCTTATTGTTGAACTGTTTACACCTTGGGGGAGCATAAAAAGATAAGTCTGCATATTTCTGTAGAAGTGCTCTCCTGTTGAATAATGTTCTTACGCGTCTTATCTTTTCATTGTAATTCTTCTTCTTATACCATTTGAGATTTCTTGTTCAACACTCATTACCCCTTTCACTTATGCGATCTCCATTCGTAGTTGTCTGGAATAGTATATTACTTTCTTCTTACACTAGCATGAATGTTTACCACAGAACATGAAGCCTACGGACATAACCCTCGAGAAGGCCTTGAAGCTTCTGTTGAGTAAAGATGCAACAAGAAGTGGGCGGCCGAAGACTGCCCCTAAGACTGAGGAATCCTTTAAGGCAATCTAATCTTTTACCGGCAAATCTCAAAGATCCATTCTAATTCTTTTATACCATAAACTGGAAGAAAAAAACATATTCATTTTGCCCTGGCTAGAAGAAAAGCAGATATTCATGTTGTACCATAAACTGGAGGGAAAGCAGACATTCATTTTGCCCTAGCTTGAAGTCTTCCCGCTCTTGAAGTTCGGCAAAGGAAGACGATCCTCCAGGGATGCCATGCAGGTTGCAGGACGCATGGGAATTTTTAAAATTTTTTTTGGTAACAGGAATTTTTGTATAATTGTAAGAACAAAGATATACTATAATTTAGCCAAAATATATTTTCTGTTAATCCATTATGCAAGTTATTATGCTTAGGCTGATGGCTGTCTATAATGTGTACGCTTTGCAACTTTCAATCTTGTAGCGAAATAGAAAAATGCAACAACAAGAATATATGACTTATTCCCAAAAAAACAAAAAATCAGCAAAAAAAAATATTACAGGGAAGTCCTAAAAGATTCACTGATTATAATAAAGTGAAGTCATCAATTTTATAAAGATATATAATTTCTAACCAAATGCCTTTTTGTAATATATGTTAATAAGATATTGCCTTTGAAGAAGATTGCGCTATATATGAGTTCATTAGTAAAGATTCAATCGTAGATGAAATATGGTAGTTTGTGCGTATCTGATTATAACTCAATTAAAAAATATTTTTTTTTTTACTTTTTAAAATTAATTTTAAAGTGTGATTGGATAAAGTTTAGTTTTAAAATTTTTTATTTTGAGTTTCGTAAAAGTTAAATTATTTGCGAGAGATGATGTGAGTTTCACATTTTAAATTTTGAATTTAATTTTGGAATAAAATCATTCCCAAGTAGAGTCTTTTTTCGAGAAAAGTTATAAGTAAATTATACTAAAACTAAAAAATGTTAAAAGTTTTTCACTTATACAAGTAATAAAATATTTTAGTTAAATTATTCAGCTAAAAAAACTATTATGTACATAATGATCATTTTTAAAAGTGTAATTTCTTAACTGATGTTTAATTAGTTTAGTCATTGATAGTGAGTAGAGATATTGTTGTAAACATAAAGCTACATAAACCATATATATTAAGGTACAACATAATTTAAATAAATCGAACTTTCATTATCATAGCAAAATCAAAAGAAAAATTAATTATCATATTAAGTTTTTTTCAGGAAGAATTATCATATTAAGTTGAAAAAGAAGAAATAAAAAAAAAGGATAAACTGTGAGGGTGATTTGATGCAACAGAAAAATTATCAGTTAAATATTAATGAGACTTATTATTTGCAACAAAATAATTACTCTTCGACTCCTCCATCATCTTCTTCTTCCTCTCTTCTCTCCTCTTAACATTCTCCTCTCTACAACTTGGCCTCTCTTTAGCCAGATCGGAGCTACAACACTTGCCAGAGCTCCAATCTTGGCCAAATTTGTTCTTAACAGGTATTTTGTTTGTATTTCATGTGCTCCTTCTCTCTCTCTCTCTATTCTTTCTTCTCTCAAACATCCTTCTCTCTGCTCTCTCTTGCCAGATCGAAGCTTGGGCACTTGCCAAAGCTCCAATCTTGGCCATATATGTTTTTAGTAGCTATTTTTGTTATATTTTACATCTTATTTTATCCACAAACCACAATGGTATTTGTCTTCTGTGCTCTTCTTTGAAATTTAAAGTTTTATGACATATTTTGTAACTAATCCTTGTCGAAGTTTTTTTCATACACGGATTAGTTCTAGGCCTTTCTTGACTTTTCATCTCCTTTTTGGGCTATTTTTAAAGCTGTTGATATGTCTAAAGTCTTTCAAATTTTTGTTTAAGAAAGGTTATGAAGTTAGGTTTTTCTTGTCGGTGCTTAAGAATGGCAAATAAGACATTGAAGAGAAGACCAGAGTGTATTCGTTTTTGTTATTTCGTTATAAATTACTCGCTCAAAGTATTTGGAATGTGATATTTTATCTGTTATCGTGTGTTTTTAACCCATTTGTATAACCTCTTTCATTATTAATGAATGAAGAATTTTTATTATATAAAAAAAAAGAGTTACTCTTTGCAACAAAGGGTTTCCAAAATTGTTTGTCTTATTTTTACTCTTCCATTCTCTTTGAAAATGCTCCCTCTTTCTCTTCTTTCTAAGTTAAAATTTAATCTTGTAAATTTTAGCTAAAAGATCAATATGGACGAGGATTAAAATCCTTGGGATTATATTTAGCTTGATTTCAAGGTTACATTTCTTCAAAAATTCGTACCTTTTCATTAAATGTGTTTGAATATATCTAAAAACAAGTTTATCCACATGAAATTTATGTATTAAAGCTAATTGTCCACATGTTATGTATAGAATAAATGAATTGTTCTACCAAAAAAATGTGTAATAAAAGAATTTCTCCAAATGTCCAATGTGGAGAAAATCCCCACAAACCTATGAAGGAGAAAATTTTCTCCTACAAAAACTATGTGGGGCAAATAAAAATCTATCTGTTTTAAAATATAAAGTCATTTGACACTTTTTACATAAATTAAGGAATGAGAAGTAAGGAGCATTTTCTTATTTTATGTTTAACTAATTTAATTTATTCTCTACTAATATGGGAGATAATAAATAAATTTTATTGATAAGTAAGGGTAATTTTAGAAAAATAATTTAAAATTTTTTTAAAAGATCAAATATTTAGAGAAAAAAGAAACTCAAAAGATATTATATTTTGAAATAGAGGGAATATAATAAATATCTCTTCCCTAGAACTAAAGACAAATCTTGTGGAAGTGTTTTCTATCAAGTGGAAAGCTTAGAATTAATGTTCATCGAATTTAACAAATTTTTGACGCAAAATAAGTATAATAAATATGTAGAATCAAATAAAGAGCAATTTACTAAATTTTGAAGGAAAAACTCACCAAAACAAGTTAGAATCTTGGTAAATTGTTAGAGAGTGACTCTAGGGTTTGGTTTAGAGAGAAAAAAGAAAAGGAAAAAAGTGAAAAGCGACTAGAAATAATTTCATTATATTTAGCAATTACAATTAAAGTTCATGGGTCCAATCCACTTTGCCCAAAATATTAGCCCAGATGCTATTGCTGTTCCTTCGTCGTCATTTAGTGCTACAAATATTTTATTTATGTATAATTATTCAAAGTGTGCATTTAACAATTATTCTTCTAATGAGATATATTGGACATCCAAGCTTGTACCTCACAATTATTTTCTTTGTGAATAATTATTCAATACTTATTGAACAATTATTCTCATGCAGAGGCCAAAAAGACAAAAGCTGCATATCTTACACACACATTTCACTAGAATAATTTGTTCCTTTTTGACGAACCTCTCTCGTATTAAAGGTTGAACGTGAAGTTGCAGAGACACAAACCATGCAGGTTGAAATTACAGAGGTTGTAAATCTTTAAAAATGACACTTTCGAGAAAGGTAAAGAGAACAAAACAATTAATATCTCTCTACATAAAAGTAATTGTTTAATATGTATTGACTAATTATTCACAAATAAAATAATTGTGAGGTAAGAGTCTAGTCAATGAATGTATCTCAACATAAGAATAATTGACAAATACACATTTTGAATAATTATTCACATAGAAAATATTTGTTCTATAGATGTCGAATAATTATTTTGTGGATATTATCAATAATTATTTTTTAAGGATGCCGCAAGGAACTTGGAAGAAATGAAAAAAAATTACTAGTGTGGAGGATGTTCATGAATTTTACAATAACTATGCTCACCGTATGAGATTCGCTACAAGAATCATGTATGAAAAGAGACGATCCAAGACAAATAAAGTGCATTACATGAAGTAAGCGTGTAACAAAAAAAGAATTTCATAATGGTAGCACATTTGACGCTAAGAACATCAAAATAGTCGACTCCTATATCCAGTCAAGGCCTCTGATCTAATCATCAAGAAGTAAGGAGAGAATAGGTTGCGGGGCATACATAAAAATGCACCTCGATGACATTAGGGGTGTTTATGTCATTAACAAATGAGTTATAGAGCATAATCACGAACTTTGTCCAATAGAATATTCTTACATGTTGAGATATAACTGGTATATTAGTAATGTTCAGTATTCGGTGGTAGTCTTACTTTGAAGGCTTTGGGTATAAGGGACATAGTTGGCATTGGTTTCCTTTCTAATAATTAAGAATCATTTGGCTAAAAGAAGGTAAAGGACAACAGTACTTGGGAAAGTAATAACTTTGCAAGAATACTTTCGTAATGAAGTATATTATTACCCTCTTTTTCTTATAATATTGAGGTGGATAGTAATAAGAGTGCCAATATATTTTAGACAGAAGGAAGAATGAAGTTAGTTTATGGTAATGCGTTTCTGTATTATTTTTTCAAAATTTTATAAACCGAATTGAACCAAACTAAAATATCAAAAATCAAACTCAAATAAAAATTTCAGTTCGGTTCGGTTATTGCACACCCCTAGCATCGACTATGATTTAATATATATGGTATCGGCGAATAGTGACAAGAGAAGGTGACAGAGAAGAAAAAAGAATGAAGGAAGAGAGAGAGAGAGGAATATTTATTTACTTTGATAAATTTTTGAATGAAAGTTGATATCATGTAACTTTTTATAACTAAAAAGATTAGACTTGAGGAAATATTTTTTTTTCGTTCCTAGAATGCCTTGTGGATTTCAACTATCGGATCAAAGTAAGGCCAATCTAACAACTAAAGATGAATCATGCATGTAGGAGTGTACGATCTTTGGTTTAAATTGAAAAATCGAACTAAATTAAATCAAAAATTTTATTTCGATTTGATTTAGTTCATAAAAATTATAAATATTTAGATTCAATTTTTGGTGTTTATCATACCAAAAATTGAACAAAAAAATTAAATTTTTTAAAAATTCTAAATTTGAACACATTTATATAATAAGTTCTTTTATATATATATATATATATATATATATATCACATTTGATTTAATAACACATTAAATAATGAGTTATTTTTGTTTCGTTTACTTCATTTAAAATTTAATTTTGAACCAAATAAAATAAAATCAAATTAAATTATTTCGATTTGATTTTAATATAAATTCAATTCACTTTGACTTTAAAAAAAATATAAAATCAAACAAAAAATCGAACAGTAAAATAAAAAAACGAGAGTCGATTGCCCCCTGCCCGCTTGTGCTGAAAAAGAGGAGTTGGGCACGGTAGCGGGACTGCTATTGCTCACCACGTTGTCGTCTGATGCAAATACTGGTACAGTGGTACTACGATATAAGTTGTACAGAAAAACCTTAAACTTCCGACCTCCAACGGGAAACCCTACGCCTTCCCCCTCTCTTTCTACCCCTCTCTTTCTATCTTTCTCTGTCGAAGCCAACCCGAACAGACACACACCGGGAGTTCAAATTCTCAAAGAAGTATCATAACAATGTAAGTATGAATAAATTGGATTGAAATTTCTCTGTTTTAATGGATTATTAGTGGCACCTGTGTTATTAACTGAGTTTATTTTAATCGAATTTTGAACGTAGGTCTCGGATTTGCGTGAAGAATTTGCCAAAGTACGTAGCTGAGGATCGTCTTAGAGATTTCTTTTCTCAGAAAGGCGAAGTTACTGATTGCAAGCTCATGCGCACCAAGTACCCATTAATCTATTTCTATTTAATTATATATTATGTTCTCTAGATTCCTAACACGATGAAAAACGATGTATCTCTCTTATGTTTCTTATTTTTATTTGTAAATTTTTGAACTTGGTGATTTTATTGAATTGTTATTGCTGTTTGATATTATGTACAGGGAAGGTAAGAGCAGGCAGTTTGGGTTTATTGGGTTTCGGACAGAGCAAGAAGCTGAGGAAGCTATAAAGTACTTCAATAAGTCTTTCATGGATACCTCTAGAATTATCTGCGAGGTATTCTTTTGTTCAAACGCTGAGCCACTCCCTTGTGTCTGAAGTTTTATTTGAATTATGTCTACATAAGTGGATGAACTTGTGGACATGGTGGTTTTTCTAAAAATAGTGTCATTACTTAACTTTCTCCTACAAACTGATATTAGATGGTTCCTTAAACCCAGGAATGCTTAAAAGTACTTGTATAACTAAAAAATGGCATCAGATTTAACAGAAAGAATGATTTTTTACCCAATAAAAACCTTTCATGTTTTTTTCCTCCCTATTTTATTATGTTGCATTCACTTGTTTTTCTGTCAAATTTTTGGTTGCGCATTGTTTCTAATATTGAGTGCATGAAGACACAATGGAGACAAATAAGCTTATTACAAAGATTTGATTTCTAAATAGATTGTTATTGTCACCATTCGTAAGTGTTCTAATTACTTTTTCACCTCCTGATGCTACTGCTATGTGCAATAAATAGAGCACATTTATTAATTGTTCTGAGAGTTAAACTTCAATTGCTTATAGCCAGATTGCTCGGAGAGTTGGAGATCCAGATATCCCTCGTCCATGGAGTCGGTACTCTTCGAAGAAATTAGAGGAATCAAATAAGGAAAAGGAAGTGCCTGCTATGAAAAGTTCAATCATTGCAAATTCAAAGGAGAAGAAAAAGAAGAATAAGAAGGATGATGAAACTGATGATCCTCAGCTGCAAGAGTTCCTTGAAGTCATGCAGCCACGAAGTAAGTCGAAGTTGTGGGCTAATGATACTGTAACAGCTGACTCAACAGAACAGTCCAAAAAGGATGGTGACAAGCAACACGAAATTAAGAAGGATAATAAGATATCAATTCAGGAGGAGTACCAATTGGAAGGAGGCAGTGAAACAGAAGAAAGTGAGGAGGCAGCTAAACCACATAATGTGGTTCATGATGAAGTTGTCTCCGACATGGATTATTTCAGAAGTAGAGTAAAGAAAGACTGGTCAGAAACAGAAAGTGAAGAGGATGATGATGGTGACGTTGAGGATCAGCAAGAGGAAAGTGACAATGATGGCAGTAATTCTCCAAGTAAAGACAGTGAAGACTCGAGTGCTCAAAATATTGCTGAAGATATTCGGCAGGATGGTCTCAAAGATGAATCTTCTGAAGAATCTGATGATGAAGAAATGCAGGGAGAAGGTAAAAAATCAAATGAGAAAGAAAAGGAAGACGATCTAGATGCTGGCCGTTTGTTTATCCGTAATTTGCCTTACACAACCACGTATGTGATCTGTTTTTTTTCTTTCCTTTGTGAATGTTGTTGTTTTGGATTCCATTATCACTTTACTGATTCTGAAGTCTTTTTGATAATGCCCTAGTGAAGAGGAGCTTGAAGAGTATTTTGGCAAATTTGGCTGCATCTCGCAGGTGCATATAGTTGTGGACAAAGATACTAAGCAGTCCAAGGGAATTGCATATGTTCTTTATGATCTTCCAGAATCTGCTTCAAGGTACTTCACAGCTAATATTATAGTTTTGCCTGTCATTCTTTTTCAGGGTTTTGAATTTTACTTCAAATGGAATTTTAAGGGATTAATTTCTTCATGCTTCACCACATGGAGTTTATAATCTAGGAAATTGATTTGGAGGATTACCTGTCTTATACTGATGTTCATGAAAAATTCACCTATACATTCTTGTCAGAGCATTTTCTTTTGTTTCTGAAGTTTGAAACAATTTCAGATGTTTCACTGTGCAATGTTATTTGCAGAAAGTGATTCTGTCATGTCTAGAAAGAATATATTAGCCTGAATTGCGTCCATTTTAAGTTATAAATTTTCTTCTGGTTTGCTTTTAAAAGGTGGGGAAAGTATGTTTTATGCACTTGTACTGCATATGAAGATGTAAATCTAGAGGTTTAGTCCATGTGTGTAAAGTTTCATGAGCTTCTCTTAAGACAGCAATATTTCATATTTCTTTTCAGGGCTTTGGAAGAGCTGGATAACTCCATCTTCCAAGGAAGATTATTGCATGTTATGGCAGCAAAACATAAGAATTCTTTCCAGAAGCAAGAGTGAGTTGTTCAGTTACCTTTTTTTTATTTTTATTTTTTAAACTTCTGTTGTTCAAGAGTCAGTAACCTGTTCTCATTCACTACACTTCAAAAAGTTGCAAAGGAAAAAGTGTGCTATTTGGGAAAAGAAGTTTGGAAATGTGAGTATCAACTTTGGCCACAAATGCTTTGAAATATACAAAAACTTTTTGGAAAAGCATCCCCAAATTTCTTTCAGCACACACAACACCAGATCTTTTATGTTGGGGAGGCCAAACTCTACAGAAACATATATTAGATGACAATGTAACAACTTTCTATAATTTTGTTGGTAGTGGGGCATAATGGTTTTTTTCTGAAAATTTTGATTTTCCCAAAGGAAAAAATACAATTTCCACCCCTCTGAATCTGCCAAATTTATATTGTCCAGATTTGCCTACAGAAACTTTTTTTTTCAGGTTTTAAAAACTAAAAATATATAAAAAAGCCAAAGAATGTACTTTAAAAATGCTTCGGGATTTTAAAATGATTATGAGATGCACTAGAGCTCTATTCTTTTATTTTCTACAGATTAGGAACACATACACTTGCATGTATACATTCACATTATTAATTTATACTAGCAGTTGTTTAAGTGATAATGAAGAACTCTTTTCCCATTTCTTGCTTAGGACCAATATGTCCACCAGAGAGCCCTCAAAAACTCTAAAGCAGAAAAAGTTGGAAGAAAGGAAGACATCTGAAGCTAGTGGAAATACACAAGCATGGAACAGTTTGTTCATTCGCCCAGATACAGTACGTCATAATCATTGGATAATTTTATTTCTTATTTTATTCTTTGGCAAAAACCATCATATGAAAATTACAGATGTTAAAATTTATGCCCCCAATCATGCCACAAGTGAAAAAATGGCCATAACTTATTGGCGTTTAAAGATTTGGAACAAAAATGAGGATTTTGCCTTTCCATTTTTGACCCTTGCATCTTATTTGATCTTTTCATGAATTTTTCGTCTTTGGTCCCTGCATCTTATTTGATCTTGCCAAGGAAACTAAAATGCTTAGATGAATGCAAAAGCTTCCTAACAGCAGTGAAGAAACTAGTGTTTTGAACTAGTTTAACGAACTGAAATCTTGTTTTTTCTGTCATTGGATGTTTGATTTTTCCTGCTTTTACTTTACTATAATTTTCTTTTCGTCCAAGATATAGTTTGGCTTTGGAAATATATCTGTGCTATTAAAATCCTTCCTGAACTTGTTTTGGATGAAAGAAAGGTGGCAAGAACTCTATCGCGTATATCTGCATGTGGGAGAGATCTGCTTGTATGGTTTGAATAAAGACCAGCAAAACTTCACAGTTTGTGGGGAAAGCAAAGAAGTCAAATGTCTCCATAATTTCTTATTGGCCAAAAGCCCAGGACTCTGGTTGGGGTGGGGTTGCATGGGAATATAGATGACCATCTTTGTATTATAGATTGAGAATGATGGTAGCAGTTGTAAATATTGTTGCAGTTTTTTCTTCTTTCTTTCTATCCTAGTGCAGTGTTTGTTGTTCATCTAGCAAAGTAGGTAGTTCAGAGATGCAGCTGTGGTCTCTTTGTGGAATGATAGATATCCTATCAGTCTTAGTAGAGATCTTATCTTTTTGGCTTTTTGATATGCATTGCAGTTGGGCAAAGAAAAAAGCCAAAGGTTTATTTCTTTTATGTAAGAAATGAGATGGAAGAAAGTAGAAAACTGAAGAAAGCTTAAAAGCCCTTGATCAGGTAGACTGAAATGATCTTCCTTCTTTTCTTAGATCAGTGACTGGCTTAGTGTGAACTGTCAAGTTGATCAATGCAACAGCATAAGATAATTCTGTGCCTTATAATTATGTACCATCTGTCCTTCAGGTACTCCTCCCACTATTTTGGTCAGCAGTAGGCTTAGTAGTCAAAGCGGACTAAGGACTTCTCCTGGCTAAATGGTTTTAATTTGTTAACTCTTGATGTTTGATTATTTTCTTTATACTAGACTACTAGGTGTTAAAAGAATTTTGCAGCACCAGAATGGGGTTGAGTTATTCAAATGCTTTGGAAAAACACATTTGAGTATTATGTTTTCAGATAGATCAATATCCTTGTTATGTTAGGGACCTTGAAGCTTCAAATCACTTGTGGAAATGGATAAGAGATATCCATGTTGACGCTGTCTGATCAAAGACTTGCAAATCGGTATATATACATGGTCTATGTTAAGCTGTCAATAGATTTCAGAATAGCAAATGTCAGAATAGATCAAGTTTTTATGGTATGGGAAATATGGTACCATGTAAAAGTTCAGTATATTCTTACAGGGTGGCAAAAGGTGAAAAAGACTTCACTTCATTCTGTTGAAGAGGATGCAGTTGTGGACGTAGTTAACTAGGAGCCTTCTTTTCCGGGATTGTATGCTGCTTATCAGAGGAATATGTAGCTGATACGAATGGAATACAATATGCTTGTAGTTGATGGAGTAGCCATTTGGTGCCCTTCTTTGTCCTGGGAATTTCATTGTTGATCTTTTATGCATTGCGTTTTTATACCCCTTGTTGCATATAACTACTAATTGCTGATAAAAATAGGCATCACATGGTCCAACTGTTTTTCTTCTGTGTCTATTCTCATAGTGCTTGCTTGAATTTGTAATCTTGCGCTATGAATTTGATTTCTCCTACTATTCTTATCTTGTGATTAGTGGAGGTTGATTTCTTAGATTGAATAAGACAATTTGTTATCCATTTATTTCCTAGTTCTACATTCCAACTTTTATCTTTCCATTCATTGCCATCATGAATTACATATAATTATTTCTGTTGTTCTTTTTCTGCCCTTATACATACTGGGAAATCTCTGAGATTTCACTTGTTGTTTTCGTGTGCTGATTTTGGGATTGAGATTTCACTTGTTGTTTTCGTGTGCTGATTTTGGGATTTCTTCCCCTTTGTTTATCATAGGTTGTGGAAAACATTGCTCGGAAATTTGGTGTGAGTAAAAGTGAGCTACTGGACAGGGAAGCTGATGATCTGGCTGTGCGTATTGCACTGGGAGAAACTCAAGTGATTAACCAGACAAAAAAGGCTCTTGCAAATGCTGGGGTCAATATTTCTGCTTTAGAAGATTTTGCTGCAGGGAAAGGCTATGGTGTAAAAAGGAGCAACCATGTTATATTAGTTAAGAACTTGCCTTATGGATCATCAGAAGGTGAACTAACTAACATGTTTGGCAAATTTGGAAGCCTGGACAAAGTTATTCTCCCTACGACAAAAACCTTGGCTTTGGTATTCTTTTGTCTGCAATACTCTTTTTGGATTGAGATGACTGGCACATTGCTCCCTCAATTAAACTGCAATGCTGATGGTTTTTCATTTTTCCCTGCATTTACATTGTGATAATCCAGGTTGTCTTTCTTGAAGCAGCTGAAGCACGTGCAGCTTTTAGGGGTTTGGCTTACAAGCGCTACAAGTATAATGTCCTGCTTTTTTGGCAATTTTTAGGATTTATAGTTGTTTCTGCTTCTGGTTTGATTCTAGTATGAACTTTTATCTTGTCACTCAGGGATGCTCCATTATACTTGGAATGGGCACCTGGAAACATTCTTAGTCAAAGCACACCAGATGGCTTAAGCAAAAATATTGTTGGTGAACATGATGCTAAGAGAGTTATGCTAGAGCAACAAGTTGAGGGAATAACAGATGGAGATGTTGATCCTGACAGAGTGGAGGTGTTATCTTAATGACTTCTTCCATTTATATTTTTTATGTCTAGTTTGTACTTTTTAATTCGCTACGTATCCAACCTGTGCCGTTAATCCAACTTCAACCACACCCCCTCGTGTGTGGTTGGGTAATGAGTTCTTATTTTTTTCTCTCTTCTTTGTTTGTTCATTCATATATATCAACAAAAAGAAGTGTAAAAGTTACGAGCATGACAAGGCCTGAAGAGAGTAACTGACTCTTAAAAGACTTAATTTCTTCTATTTAGTTATTCGGTTTCTGCCTCTTGGAAGACACTATATTGCTGATGCACATAGAGATCAGATTTTCTTGAGAAGCAAATGTGCTAGTGTTGTGGAGAATTATGAAAATAATCCTAAAAATGAAGCACTGTGTGCAAGTTATTGCTATTAGCTCCATCTTTATGCTGTGACACTTGAAAGCAGTTCGGAGGAACTTGATGCATATCTTTGCACAAACTGTTTAGTATTTAAGAAACACGGACACTTGATGTGATGATCATGACAAATGTTAGTACCCATGTTTCTCCAAGCCTCAGAAAATCTGTTCTACTCTGCTTCAATTGTAATATCTACTTGTGTAGATGTCCTCTGCAAAATAATGCTTTAATTACATCTTGGATTTAGACAGTGGCAGACCTAGCAGTTTCATTTATTTCTTATTAGAATAAGAAGATGATAATTTTATTTGGCATAAGTATTTCATCAACAATGATGCATGTGCCTTACCTGGGAGACTGGTGGAAGATTAGGATTTCTTAGCGTTTCAGTGAGCCTCCAATTTGCTTACTAGGATTTGTTAGAATAGGCACTAATTTATTAATTACCTGACCACCTTGCTGAAAGTATGATGGAAATAGTGTTTTGAGTCGTCTGGACTTGGGTATTAGCTGCCTTGGGTGTTGATACTCTAGTTTGTAATTTTAATCTTACTTGGTGTTTTGTTATTGGTTCTGCAGTCCAGATCTCTGTATGTGAAGAACCTCAATTTTAAAACAACTGATGAGAGCTTGAGAAAACATTTTACAGAACACATGAAAGAAGGAAAACCCCTGAGTGTCCGGGTAATATTTTGTAGTATCTTTCTTCAATGCTTTTAACATTTCAGTGGTTCTCTTCATTTTTTCTGCTGCTAGTATATTTCCCTGTTGTTTTCTCACTCGGTGCTTCATCTGCAGGTAAAGAAACATATAAAGAATGGGAAGAGTTTATCTATGGGTTTTGGTTTCATTGAGTTTGATTCTGTAGATACAGCTGTAAATGTTTGCAGAGATTTGCAGGTGATTCTTAAGCCATCTGCAAACTTCAAACTTTTACGTGATTGTTTCAGTTTCTCACTTGTGTTTTCCTTTTATCTGCAGGGAACTGTTTTAGATGGTCATGCCCTGATTTTGCAACTTTGCCATGCTAAGAAAGACGAGCAGGTAGCTAAAAAGGTTGAGAATGATACAAGTTCAACAAAATTGATCGTGAGGAATGTAGCTTTTGAGGCAACAGAGAAAGATCTTAGACAACTGTTCAGTCCGTTTGGCCAGGTAACTAATGGTATTTATATATTTTTAGTAGATGATTTCTAAGTCTTCAAAAGTACCTTGTTATCTCTTGCAATGGTTGAATTCAGCTGAAATAGATTTTAGATGGAAACTTTTATTGTCAATTAATAACTGGCAATGGTTTCAGCCATTTATTAAGGTCAAAGTTACAATGTCGATGGTCATGTAGGAGCAAAACACTGTGTAGCCTCTAGGCGTTGGAACTGTATGAACAAATATGTTCCTCTAAGTTGCATAACGTGACATTTTGTGAAAGTTTTCTTTTTTCGTGCACTGTAGTCTGATTAGAGTTAGCGGGTCCTTTGCTTACATATGTTTCCGCTACTCTTGAAAACTCACCATATTCCCTCCCCATCTCTCCCCCGGGTCTCCTCCTTTTATTCCCTCCTGTGGTGCACTTCTTTTTGTAATAGTGGTACGAAGATGGAGGAGAAAAGAAATATCAAGTTGGAAAATGGAAACAGATCTTATTCAAGTAATGGGTTTAGTTGCATTTAGCAATTGTAACTTGAAATGAAATGAAAAAGGATTGCTGGAACCATATTCCTCTTAACCGCTGGACACCATTATTTCTTTCTTTTCTGCATCCCATATTACTTGTCTGTTCGGGATGTTGCTTATTCATTGGAGAATTTATTTCATCTCTTACTCACATTTGAAACTGTCCCGATAACAGATAAAGAGTCTGCGGTTGCCAATGAGGTTTGGGAACCATAGAGGTTTTGCTTTTGTGGAGTATGTCACAAAACAAGAAGCAAAGAATGCCCTCGAAGCTCTTTCTAATACTCACCTTTATGGTCGTCATCTGGTATGTGTACCTCAGAATGCCTTGACATGCATATTGCATAATATTTTGTGCAATATTTCTCATTGCACGTCTTTTGCTTAGGTTTTGGAGAGAGCAAAAGAAGGCGAGAGCTTAGAGGAACTGAGGGCTCGGACTGCTGCTCAGTTCAGTGATGGGCAAGGTTTGACCAAGTTATCGAAGAAAAGGAAACACATGGCTGTTTTGGATGAGCACAGCCTTAAGTTTGAAAGGATTGCAGATTAATAGGAATACCATCTGTATTTGTACATTATACAAATTACAGCCTTTCCCGTTTGTCTTGTTGCTTCATTTTAAAGCAGTATGGCTCCAGTTTTCCCTGTTGGCAGCGTTAAGTTAATCATATACCATCTCCAAATTTGATGTTTCAGAAATGGTTTGTAAGTTATTCATTATTCATAGACCTCTCTCTTAATTCTTCAAAGTTTTCGCTTGCTGTGTACGGGTTGGAGGAATTGGAATGAGAGGAAATTCGAGCACGCAGGGTTTTGGATTTTGGCATTTGTGGTTCTCAAGAGAAATTTTGATAAAGGGATTTAATTAAAGTGATCCGGTTTGCCAACCTTTCAGATTGGATTTTATAACATATGAAACAAAATACTTTATACACATAAACGTGTCTATATTGATTGAGCTTACTGGTTGCGGCGGTTAGAACACAACTCACAACTTCAAATGAGAACCCTTTCTCTCCGTTCTAAGCTTTTGAAAGAAAGAGAGGATGGCAATGGAGGAGAATGCTTTTCCTTAAATTCTGATAACGCTGTTGCATTGATTCGAAGCTGTTAAGGGTGACAATTAGGGCTGTCAATGGGTCGGGTCTTTTTCGGATTTGGTTCGGCCCGATAATCTCGAGTTCAGGATAATATTCATACTCATTTATCAGGACCTGATAGTATATCTTCTAAACGGGTACGGGTACGATATACAAGGTTCCGGACCCGATAGACCCGATTAAATTTTAAATAATAAATATTTTATATACTTAAATTTTTTATAACCGTTAGATGTGTTTGATTAACGGTCAATTATTTATAAATTTATATCAAATTATCTTATCGGGTCTACTTGAACCCGACCCGAGACCCTATAAAGTAAGATACTAATCCACCTTATTTGAAGCCGTCGAGTAATCGGGTCGGATCCGATACCCATAGGGGTCCATCAGGTCTGGGTTCGGGATAACATTTGGACCTGTTGACACCCCTAGTGACAATGGCGGAATGCTGCAGCAAAGCAGAGGAAATGACATATGGGTTTATTTAAAGATTGAGTTTAATTTCTTTTTATAAATAAATTATTTTTAATAATAGGATATAAAATTTTAAAATCAAACGCAATATAATCTTACTTATAATTATAATAGAGAGAAATTAAAACGTTCTAATAATTACATCCATAGCATAGCATAGTTATACACCAACCAGAAAAATATAGGTAAAAGTAATTTTATTTTATTAACTTTATTTAAGTATACTTTTACTATTAGTGTATTAGAAACTGTTAAAGACACTCAATAAATTACTACTATCGTTTTCTTTGTTTCTCTCCCTCTCTTTTCTCGACAAAATCGCTGCGCGTTGTACAAATTTCTAGTTTACACTGACAAGTCCAGTTAGTAATGGAGCTTGGTGATGCTGTTCATCCATCTGGGACGATGTGGAGTCAAGCTCCAGACCTGCTCTGCTTTAGACCGCTCAAAGAGAGTGCAATGCTGGTGATTCTCAAAGGAACATACTCGGCTATTGAACACACAAACTATATAATCTTTGATTCTTGAACTAGTATTCCTTTCTTGGGAAGTACGTTCCCATTTTGCTGTATTCTTTTTTCGCTTTCTAATTAATGAGACTTTTTGGCACTTGGCGAAGAAGAATTTCATCTCTTTCGGTTTCCAGCTTCAGAGTACCTGGCCCAACACAACTCAACGAGTTGCTTCAACATTGCAGTAATTCAGAAGCTTTAAACCAGGGAAAACAGACGCATCAAAAAATCGTCATTCATGGGCTTCAAGGCAATCCATTTATTTCGACCAAATTGGTTCAGATGTATGCAGATTGTGATGATATACAATCGGCCCTCAAATTGTTCGGTGAATTGTCTGAACCCAATGTGTTTGCTTGGACTGCATTTATATCGTTCTTTTCGCGGAAGGGGGACTTCTATAAGTGCATGTTCACTTACAAAGACATGAAATTTAAGGGCGTTTTGCCTGATAACTATGTGTTTCCGAAGGTCTTGAAAGCCTGCGCTGGAAACTGCTCTCTGGAAGTTGGTGTCCAGGTTCATAAAGATGTGATTGTCTGTGGAGTAGAATGTAACATCCTAGTTTCGAATGCTTTGATTGATATGTACTCCAAATGTGGAGAAGTTGACAGTGCAAGGTGGATTTTTTATCATATGGCATGGAGAGATTTGTTGTCCTGTAATTTAATGATATCAGGTTACGTCTATAATGGGTTTCTTGAGTTGGCAGTGGAAATGTTGCGGTTCATGAGATTGGACGGGATTGAGCCTGATATTGTTACTTGGAATACGATAATGGATGCTTATTGCCGGATGGGGCAATGTGATGAAGCAATTAAAATATTTTGGCAGATGGAAGATCCAAATGTAATATCATGGACTATTTTGATATCTGGATACTCTAGGATTGGAAGAGATGACATGACACTTGAGATGATTAGGAATATGATATATGAAGGAAAAGTTTGTCCGGATTTAGACTGCCTTTCCAGTGTTCTTGCTTCTTGTCAACGTACTGGCCTATTAAGATGTGGAAGAGAGATTCATGCATTTGGAATAAAAAGGGAATCAGAGATTCCATTTTACACTTCAGTTGGACCTGCCTTGCTCACGCTATATGCCAAGTGTCGGAGAAGTAGGGAAGCAGGGCATGTTTTTGGCTTTATGGATAAATCTGATACCGTCAGCTGGAATGCTAGAATTCTTGGTTTTGCTGAGTTAGGAATGGTGGATTCATCTGTGGAATGCTTCAGAGAACTGCAACGTACGGGAATTAAGAGTGACATGACAACATTTACTACCATTTTGCCACTATGTGACCTTAAACTGGGGATGCAAATTCATGCCTGCATTTTGAAAGATAATTGTAACTCAGCAATTCCAGTTCAGAATGCACTCATTCACATGTATGCCAAATGTGGAAGCATTGATATTGCACATGCTTTGTTCTCTCGGATGGGGAGTAAGGATTTAGTATCTTGGAATACTATGATTGGTGGATTTGGAATGCACGGTTTTGGCCAAGCTGCTTTACGGCTCCTGCAGGAGATGATTTCTTCCGGCTTTATGCCCAACTTGTTGACATTTACTTCTGTGCTGTCTGCTTGCAGTCATTCTGGTCTTGTGGATGAGTCACTCAAAATTTTTCATTGCATGAGTGCTGATTTTGGCTTCAATCCAGGAACGGAACACTTCACTTGTGTTGTCGATTTACTAGCCCGTGCTGGTCAGCTTGAGAATGCTGTCGCTTTAATAAGGAAAATGCCATATGAACCTAATAAGCATATTTGGAGCTCGGTACTTGCTGCCTCTTTACTGCAACAAAATCTCAGCACTGGAGTGCTAGCATCAGAACATTTGATCCATTTGGAACCAGAAGATACTGGACATTATGTGACACTTTCAAATATGTATGCTAAAGCAGGAAAAATGGATGATGCTATCAAAGTGCGGAAGTTAATGGAAAGCAGGGGCTTAGTCAAACAATTTGGATATAGCTCTGTTGCCGGTGGAAGCTGAGAAGATGGTGTTGGAGCGCTTTTGAAGGTCCATGCCGGAGCTTCTATGCATATAAATTGTTCTATGATATTCTTTTCCTGGGGTGTTAAGTTTTGTCTCTTTATGCATATATTAACAATTTTGTTTCTTCTCCACCTATTGATTTGTTGCATTTCTTGTTATAAACACTAGGAAGGAAGAATTTACTTCTTCTATCCATTCTTGTTCATTTGTTCCATTTCTTTCTTATATACCTACAGACTTATCTGGGAGTTATGTTTTTCTTGAATGCCTTATCCATTCCCCCGTTGTTGTTCTCCAGATTGTAAACTATGTCCGGATTCTTAATTTGAATATATATGCAAATAGATGATTTTGTGGACGTGATGGTTTTCCCAAAATAGTATCATTACATAAAATTTCTCCCACAAGCTGAAGTCACATACAAGGTTCTTCAATCCTTGAATGCTTAAAAGCATTTGTACACCTGAACAAATGGCTTCTGGTTTAAACAGAAAGAACGAAGAATGGATACCTGGATGGGTTTACTCTGGCTTAAGGTCTTACGCTTGTGATTTACTACCATTCGTGCATAAAAGGCTAGTGCCTTAGGGATCAAAGTTGGCTTATAAGTAATGGGACCCTTAATCGCTGCAAACTGGCCCTTTTTGGCCTCTGTTTTTTTTAATTTTTGTTTTGTTTTTCATTTTTTCCCTTCTTGTTACATCCTTCTCATTTTGTTCCAATGTAGAATAATGATGCATGAATGAATTACAAAGCGTTGGTCATTTGATAATGCAAAGCAACAAACAAGAGATCAAACAGCATAATCTGAAACAGCCCAAAATCACAAAAAATTCATTATTTGCTCATGAAAACATATATTCATTTTGTAATTCATGATTTATAGTGTGCGGCTCAAACATATTCTGTCCTCAAAATTGGGCATATTACTTTCGATTAGTGTCCCCTTGAAAATGAAAAAGCAACAAAGTCCCAATAATAACCGCAATTGAGATCTTTGTCACAATGTAATACAACTTTAGCTTTGCCTTCATTTTCTGTGCTTCAAGTCCAAATTTTTTAATCTTCGTAATAACCCATAAATGACTCTAATTGATTGAAAACAGACCGTGGGGGTCAAACCATACAAAAATTTCACAACCTCCATCTGCCTGTGTTCCATTTTAGGACGTCAAAATTGACTGAAGATGAATTTCTAGAACCTCAAGAAAGTTTGATCATCCAAATGTACTGCTGTTACGTTGTTTAAGACAGTTGGCATAGAACCAGTTGAAGTGAAAGCCAAAAATTTTGATGTTGGGGTTACCTCCAAACAGATATAGGGGTTTGAGTAGGAAAAATAGTGTGAAAAGTTTGCCCCAAGCAGCTGAGGAATATATTATTCGGAGGGAAATATGATCAGTGACTATTTAACCCTCTAAGACAGATGCCATGTGTGAAATCCCCTTCAGACAACACCCTCGATGCTGGAACTACAGTTTGAGCTAGTGGACAGAACATAAAGTGAAAAAAAAAAATAGCGCGTATTTAAAAAATAGTGTATTTAGACAAAATTTTATTACAGAACTCAATAAAAAATTTTCACTTTGAATTTTATTTTTTTATCTCAAATAATTTTCTCTCAAAACTCAATATAGAAAATATCAAATTAAACTACTATTCAATCTCACTCATAAATTATGTCTATTTTTGAAAGAGTGAAATAAGTTTAATGGAATTATGAACTATTTTCCAATTTTTTAAATCTTGGAGGATACTTGTGCTCACTGATTTCTATGTGGTTTTTCTAATGATGTATTCATTTAATATAAACCTAAAACCTGCGCTAAAATACAGCATACAAGAAGTAAACTCTGTCTTAAGAAACTCATTAAGAAGACCACATTGATTACTTATTTGTACTTTATTCAAATTTCCAATCCCAATACTAATTAAATATGAACTATCCCTTCAGTTTATTTTATGTAATTTGACACAAAATTAATTGTCTCATTAGTTTATTTTATATAATTTTTACTAGCACTTCTTGATTTTACTTCAAAAAAAATCTTAAATGATATTTTATTCTCCTAATTTAACAGGCAATTAACATTAGGTGCTTACAAAATCTGACCTTTACCAACGCCAAACGCAATAGAAGAGAATACATGCAGAGAGATAGAGAAAGATTGCTGTGACATCAAAGATTCACAGTCTCCAAATCTACGATAAAAAATCATGAAGAAGCCGGAGAAAACAGGATCAGCGAAGATCAAGTCTCAGGCAGCAAAGGATCGAAACAAGGCTGAAGCATTGAAACGCGAAGCGAAGGAGAAGGGTGAGAAAGAAGACAAGGATTGGCAAGAAGCTGAACAGGGCACCAAGTCGCGCTCCGCCATGAAGCGCGAAGAGAATGCCATGAAACGAGCGGAGGCCGCCGCTCGCAAGGCTGAGACCCGCCGCTTTCTGGAGGAGGAGGAGAAGGAACTCGAGGAATACAGCTTAAAGAAGAAGAAGGGTAAGACGGTGGCCAAAGTGACAGAAGCAGAGCTGATACAGCGGAGGATCGAGGAGAAAGCTGTAATTCGAGAGAGAGTCGAGGAGATTAGACGGAGGCGAAGCCGCGTTACGGCGGAGGAAGAGTACGAGGCGATGGTGCTTGTGAAAAACACGAATCGCGATAGTTCTGTGGTTGAGGCTAGCACGATTGAGAGGCCATTGCTCAGATGACGATCAAGGCGCGACCGGAAGCATCGAGGAGAGCTTTTGAGAAGGCTGAGATTCTTAGGTTGAAGGAAAAAAGACCCGGTCTCAGAAACGATCAGTACGAAGACATGGCGACGAAGCTCTGGAAGAGGTCTCATCTGAACCCCGTCAACCACACGACTGATGCTTGGAAGAAGGCTGTTGAAATTCTCGGCTCATGAATCTGTGGCGAAAGTGTTTCTTGTTTGCTTTTTTTCCCCCTTTTGGGGGGTAAACCCTATTTGATCTTTTAGGTAATTTTGCTCAATATTTTAGTATAAAACAACCTATTATTTTGCGGTAGATCTTCTCAGCAATTTTGTGAAATTTTCAAATAATTAAGGAATCCTATGATTCCAGCAATATTCATTAAGAAGTAATCATGCTAACTATTATCTCTTCTATTAAGGGAAGGGATCATTAACTCTGTGAATTGTTTTCAAGAATTTCAAAACTTCATGTAAAACAATTCCCTTGTAAGACGGTAATTTTGTTGGTAAACACACTTAGTACCAAAATAGGCGGGATGGCTCATTTGGCCCGTAATGTGGACGGTCTTGTACTTAGTTTTCCAAGCTAGTTTAAACTCGAGAAGAATTGACCCGCTCCATTTAACTCTCGGGTTGAAGTGGGACATATCTTTTTTTTTTGTATTAAAAATATTATAAAAAATAAAATGTACATCAATCTTAATACCAAATTTACCTACATTATATATTCTAATCATATTCAGAATTAATGTTAATTAATTCGATTTTATTTTAAATATTTTTCTTATATAAGTTTATTCATATTAAGAATGATATATATAATTAATTATCATTTTCTATTTTAAAAATATTATTGATTAGTCAAAGATTCTTTTTATCCCAATCATAGATTTATATTCTCATATATGATAGAAACAAAGGAGAGAAAAAAATGGATAGTATAAAATTTAATTAAAAAAAAGAGTAAGAGAGAGAGACTAGGAGCGCGGGTTAGCCTGTTTAGCCACGGGCTTAATGTGAACGGATAGGGGCTGGGGTTTCCCAACCCGTCAAAAAGTAGGCTAGCCCGCTCTACCCTGTTTAAGAGGTGGTCTGCGACGGGTCAAGTTGGGCCAGAACGGACCGACTCGTTTAATAGTACTAAAGACGCTACCTTAAGAAATTTGAGGTTTAACTTACCCTTCTTCGCCTGACATAAATATCTAATGGGTTAAAAAAATTTGTGTAAGTTTTGAGATTAGAAAAAATCTTACAATGGACCATTTGTATATAACTCAATTCGTCAAGTATTGACTCATAGTATAAAAGAACAAAGTTTAATTCCTAAAGAGTGTATTTGGATTGGTTCCTTGTGTAATTTAATATAAATATTTTATTTTAAATTTAATTATTTTTCACAAATGATTTACTTCTACGAAATTTAAAATAGAAAATTCCAAACTCAATCTAATCTCACCTTTAATTATGCTAATTTAGGGTGAGCTTGGCTTGGATTCTTAGCCCAAAAAATCTCACATTTTTAACTTTGAACCCAATTTCTCTTCTCATAAACAATTTACTTTTACGATTCTCAATACATCTTAACTAAAAGAACCTAATCCAAAATTACCCTTTATGAACTTTAAAAGGAAAAAAAAAAGAACAAATGCAAAATGGGGTTCGGTTCTGATGCAAAAGAACATCTACTCCTCTCTCACATTGCCTCTTGCAACAACAAAGATGGTCCTTGATGGAGTTGGGCCTCATGGTATGGTGATGAAAGTCAATGTTAGTACTTGATCCTACTAGGATTGAGTTCACTGGGTGAAGTAATATTTAAAAAGGATTCACTTACTAAATCCTAGAAGGATTCAATTACCAAATTCCAACAAGATTCACTTACCTAATTCCCAAGTATGAATCCTTATAAATACAATTGCTTTTCCTCTTCATTACTTACTTTTGGACTAACTTAAGCATCGAAACATTTTTTGGATTAAGACCCCTCTGTAACTTTAGTTCTATTTCTACAGATTCAAGTTTTTTCTTCAAAGCTTCATACTTTAAGAGGGTTGACCTCTAACAATTGGTGCCCACCGTGGTCAACTTATGATCACTCCTTATTTTTTCTCCCATAGATTCTCTTCTGGAATTTCCAGAACATCTTCGTGTGTATCAATGTCGGCCCCGCCCATACCCTATTTCTCTTTATTCTTCCCAGGAGGCGCAACCTCTTCCTGGTTCTGTTAGTCCTTCTGGTGCGCCAGCTAATATGCCACCATTTCCCATCATCCTCTATCAATTCCGCACTATTTAGATTTGGATGCAATCCATCAACACCTGGCCTCTTCCGAGACCTCAAACTCTTGATATTGCTGAGTCAGCAGTTGGGTGAACGGTTTCTTATGCATTTTTTGCACATATTACCTGACAAAAGACCATTGATGATTTACTTCACATCCATCAAAATCATGTGGAATTTGTCACTGACTACACTCCCCGGTTTAGTCGAGAAGCACTAGATATTGGTGACCTTCAAGATCAGATGCACGTTAAAGTGTATGTTCATGGCCAACAGACTCCGCCTTTAGTCCGTAAGTTAACTTTAAGTAATCTACAAACTATTGCCGAACTTCGTGATTGCGTTCAGTGTTTCATTCAGTGGGATGAGATCATTTGCAAGAAAAAAGAGCTTGACCAGGAAATGGAGGAGAAGGAACACAAAAAGAAAAAGGAATGACAGAAGCAGACAAAGAGCGATGCTCGAGACAATATGCCGGCTCTGGTACCTTCCCGAATTGCAAAAATGTCTCGAGGACATTGCAGGGATATCCATCCAAAGTTACAAGAATGCAACCTGCTAAGAGTAATTCGCACAGAAATCCTGTAACATGTAAAATCTTTAGGCATATTACGACCCCTATAGAAAATGTTTACTCCTAGAAAGGCGAAGTCAGAAACGATATTGTATATTCCATAAAGACAATGATCATGACACAAAAAATTGTAATGACATTCGAAAGGAAATTGAAAATGTCATTCAAAGAGGACACCTTAAAGATTTTATCGCTACATACGCGGATAAAAGAGATAGAGCAAGAATTGATGCCAGGGACCGAAAACGATGCGAGCAGGACCATGAATTGCCATGATGGGTTTGGACATGTCAAATAGAGACTTAGCTATGTTAGTTGGGCCTATGACAAGAGCTAGGGCCAAGGGGCTTCAAGAGACCTTATTTGTTTATGTAGGCTAACACATAAAGAAGATGGAGCTAGCCAAACCTATTAGAGGAGAGCTAGTTGGGTCACAGCCTAAATTGATCCATTTTTCTGAAATCTTTGAACCGGATGATCTTCACACTTGAATAGTATAGAGTTGGGCTTAACCTTAAGCCCAAGAGGGACTAATGTTTCAGATTTGAGATGTATGTTAATTATCTTGGACTTGTAATTCATGTTGGACTTGCATGCATTATTAGCCTAATTCTTTCATGTTTACCCTAGCTATATATAAGTCTTTTTAAGACAAATTATCGCAGAATTTTGGAATTCATTTTGAGTGTGGTGCCGCCACCATTGAGAGGTTAGTATTCCTCTTGTTCTTGTTACTCAAAGAACCACTCTTTACTTATCAATTAAAATTCTGATTATGCCATGTGAGTATTCTTCTTGCTTAATTAAATTCTGATAATTGAGATTGCTTAGGACAAGTTTCTAAGGGGTGTTGTAGGGATTTAATTTTGGTGTTTCTTCACAACCTTGTTCCAAAAAAAATTCAGTCATTTTCATCTTTCCTTCTGCGGTGAGCGCATAAGAAAAGGCCAACGTAAAAGTCATCAATATGGTAGCTAGGGAAAAGGCCAAAAATTGTAGACGGCCGACCCTTAGTAATCTAGTTGGATGTGGCAGATTGGACCATTCAGAGAATTCTGGTGGATACAGGAAGCTCTGTTAATATCCTATTCAAAAGCACCTTTGATATAATGGGTTAATCCCCAAACAAATTAGCGCCCAAGGAAGTTCCATTATATGGGTTTATGGAACGAAATATCAATCCATTGGCTTAGTAGAATTGCCTGTGCGCATTGGATGCCTTTGCAAGATAATTAAGTTCCTCATCGTATCCACCGCATCTACTTATGATATGCTTCCAGTTCAATGCTCAAATTTATACAACTAATTTGACCCTGGAAGTTCCCTCAGGGGCAGAATATCATACTATCATAGGGAAAAATGGCATGGTTCAAGAGTGTTACTCGATAGAGATTCGAGAGTCTGAAGATAAAGATTATGAACTCTAGGTCATAGCAACAGAGGAAAGGTCGGCGCGAGTTGAGTCGCAAGGAGAATTCATGCAAAATTGCATTAATCATTCTCGGCCCAAGTGATGGATAAAGATCAGGAGAGAAGTACCGGAACACATCAGCAAACAATTTCAAACTATTTTGACTAATTATTGAGATGTCTTCGCCTGGGACACCAACTGTCATGCCCCGAACCCTTAGGCTCGAGAACGCAACTCATGGGCCTGACAACACCCACAACCAACTACTTGCCAATCGTCCTCGCTTTGCTAAAATGGATATTCCAAGTTGACTATAAATACTTAGGCTCATGCCTATATACAGATCACAAATATCGTAATGATCCCAAGTGGGATCTTCTTGGGGCTTCACACCAATAACTTAGGCATGGTTTCGCAGACCATTGTGGAACATCGCCTCGAAATCCAACCTGGTACCCCACTTGTGTTCCAAAAGAAGCAAGTTTTTGTTAAACAACGACAATAAGTCATATTGCAAGAGATGAATAGATTGTTACGGGCAGGCACAATTAAACCCGTGCATTTTTCATCATGACTGGCTAACTCGGTGGTTGTGCCAAAGGCTAGCGGAGGATGGCACATGTGTATCGACTTCACTGATTTAAACAAAGTTATTCCAAAAAAACCCTACCCCCTGCCTAGAATCGATCAATTAGTCGATGCCACTACAGAACATGGTGTTCTATGTTTCCTTTATGTATAGAAGAGATATCACCAGATTCCCGTAGCCATAGAGGATATGGACTAAACATCCTTTGTAACGAACGACGGCCTCTTCTGTTACACTAGAATGTCATTTGGATTAAAAAACACTGGGACTGATTTTCAAGAGATGGTCAACAAAGTGTTCACTTATCAACTCAAACAAAACAAGGTGTTCACTCATTAGTTTTGGGGAATTCTTCCTACGGTTAAACATAAAATATCCTAGACCTTTATGAACAGGACTTATACTGTAGAATTTCTGAAACAAATTCAAGTTGGTCGGGACCCCGAGAGATCAACATACCAATGTAAACCCTATCACTGGGTGCATATCATTACGTGCCTATTAACCAGGGCTAATAACCAAAATCTCAGAATATCTATTAGTAATTTCAAAAAAAGAAGACACAGGCCCCCCTTAAGGTAATTTAAGTATAGACATAAACAACAGCAACCTTGTCTGAACTTGAAGGTTTTATCAGTTTATACTCTTCCCCACAAATCTGGAATTTAGAATAACAAGACATTATATGCCTATGAAAAGTAATTTGGGTAGGAAGTGGGGTAGCTAGTAGAGTTCTGTCTTGACACTTATACTGGGCAAATCTAGCCACGGCCAGAATGTGAGAAGGAATAAAATTAGTAGGGGTTGTGGGAAAAGTGACCTAAGTTTACCCTAAGGAAAAGTGAATATCCCCATTTTTTATAGGTGAAATAACAAGGGAAGGACTTAGAGGGGAGTTACCTGCGTCTGCTGGAGAAGGACCGGAAGTTGACCCAGAAGCTATATTGCAAAGATAGGATTTTTCTTACAGATGATGAAAATAAAAGAAATTTCTGATAGATAGAACGTTAAGATGGTATGTGGTGCTTCTTTTTCACAGTGAAGCGAGAAACACTGAAGATGATGATAGCTAATACTTTTAAATAGAAAATGGGAGCAAACGAATAGGTACGTTTATGTTGAAGGCAAAAGATTTTGAAATCTGCCTCAAAAGATGCAATATGAAAGGTACTCATTACTTCGGGATGCAATTCAAAAGTCACCCATTATTTCGGCTATCAAATGCACCGTACCCCATGTTTCTCTTCGGAGGAAGGCAGATGATGGAGTTGGGCCTCATAGTATGAGTCCTGCATACAATCTAAATCTAATTCATGGTAGTGAAAGTCAATGTTAACACCTGATCCTAGTAGGATCGGGTTCACACGGTGAAGTAATATCCTAAAAAGATTCACTTACTAAATCCTAGAAGGATTCAATTACCAAATTCTAGTAAAATTCACTTATCTGATTCAAATATGGATCCTTATAAATACAGCTGATTTTCCTCTTCGTTACTTACTTTTGAATTGACTTAAGCATCAGAAGGTTTTTAGGGTTGAGACACCTCGTGACTTCAATTCTATTTTTGCATATCCAAGTTTTTCCTTCGGAGCTTCATACTTTAAGAGTGTTGACCTCTAACAGTCCTCTCTTCCCAATCTCTCCAAATCTCATCCCTTAAAACCCACAGGTCCCCTTGGCCTTGTTCATTATATATTTAGGAGAATTCTCCAGAATTTATTTTATAATTTGAAAATTTTCTTCATAAATATGGTTCATATAAAATTTTACTAATTATTAGTGCAATGATATGGCTTCTATTGTTAAAAATGATATGAGAGTAGTAATGCGGATTGAATTCATCATGGATTGTAAAATGAGTAGATATGATTTAATAAAATATGTTGTATTATCGAGTGATATTTATAATATAATAACTTCCACATTATATTATAATAATTTAACAAAAAATATTATGTTTAAATAACAAAACAGTTTGTAGAAATATATCACTTTTGTATTATGAGTTTGAATACTATCATGTTTGTCATATTAGTTGCTACTAAATTTCACTTTTATTACTGGGATCCCATCGTGTTGGTGAAATTCATTCCTTTAGAAGGTGGAGACTTGGATCCGAAACAAACTCTACTCTTCCCCCTCTACACTTAGTTCTCTCCATGTTTAGTTGATTTGGAAAAGATAGAAGATCCATCGAAACCTTGCAACTGCAACTGCGCTCTCAAAGGTCAGACTGTGATAGGAGGTAACTCAATTTATTATGAGCACTCCTTCAAATGATAGGTATTGAGTTCAAATTCATATTCTTTATATATGTACGTACCTAAACCTCGTGCGATGTATGAATATATTTTAAAATTAAAAATATTAAAATTAAAAATTTCAAAAGAAGTATTCAAAGAGAAATCTTTTTACCTTCTAAAATGTATGTGTTTAAAAAAAAAATTAAATAACACAGAATAGTAAAAATTTATAGTTCAAAAACATCCAATCTCTTCTTCCTTATCTTCGACTCTTAGCATATGATTTCTATATATTTTTGTTCCTTCTAATACAAAACTAGAAGTAACACTGGTTATGTTGAATTTACTTCTTTTCAACTTTTTTGAAATCTCTGATTCATATACAAATATTATTGATGTTCTTTTTAAAACATAAATAGTATGTACCATTTATTAACTAAAAAATGAGTAAACTTATCCAAACCCTTATTTAGTTTGGAGATGCTTTCTTATTTGGCTCATTAATAAAGATTTCTTTTTCGTTTTCCAAAAGAAAAAAAAATCTCTTAATGACAAATATCTTGCCTTCATCAATAATAGAGATAAATTATAATTATTAGTTACTTTGGATCAAAATTTGTAATAGTCTTTTCTAATTAATCCATTAAGTCAAATAATAGACGATTTAAAAAATAATCTCAATAGATTACTTAACCGAGGAATTGAACGCTGATATATTTGAATGATTTCCCATTTTTTAGGCTTTTTTTAGTGGGGATAAATCAAAGCAATTAAAAATTTAAACAAAATACTAACATTAAGGTTTAAGTAAAAATTTATTTATTCTATTACAAACTATATAACATTTATCTATTTGTTTTCTCCTAATAAGTGAATAATTATTTTGGTATAATAGTTTAACAAATATAAGCAAGAAAGATGTTAGGAGATGTAAGAATGAAATATAATATAAAATGGAGGGGGAAAGTATGAAAGAAAAGAAAAGAAAAAGAAATTATAAAATGAGCAGACATTAAGAATTTAGCTTTAATGAATTCAACTTAAATTAAAAGATTAGTTAAACAAAAATAATAATGTTTAAAGTTAGTTTAATATATAAGTTAGTTTAAAGTTATCTATACATATATATTTTCAAAACACTTTTCTTCTCTCTCCTTTCTAAAGCTTTCAAGACCTCAATCCTATTTTATAAAATTTTGAGTTTTTTAATTAGTTTAAAATTTTTTGATTGGTTCTATAGATATTTTGTTTAATAAATTAATTAAATATTTATTCCTATCTTCTCCCACTCTCCTAATCAACCAACATTACACTTATATTCTAATTTTATAATTTCTCTTTCATTTCCTTATTATCCTAATCAATTTACGGAGACAAAATCTTCTCATTTTGTTACTTTCTTTTCTTTCTACTTCCGATTCTCAGTTTCTCTTCCCTTACTGTCTCCCCCCTCCCCCGACTGTAAGCCTCTAGTCTTCTCTCTCTGAGGTTTTTTTTCACTTTTTATCTTTGTATATTTTTCTTTTTGTTTTGGTTTTTCTCTAATGATTTGTTTGCTCTATTATCTTTATTTTTTCTAGCCCTTTGTTACTTTCAACAAAAATCTACTTTATAGTTTTCATCAAAATTTTACACTTCATGAGTTTTAATCTTTTTTTAATTGGATTAAGGTTTACAACAAGTGATGCTGTCAAGCGGTATCCTCAAGACTCCAGCTAATGAAGCAAGATTTGTAAGTTTTGATTTTTTGTATGAATAAGTATAGGATTTAAATCTCTTATCCTACAATATAAGAGAATCTCAAATTGTAGGTAAGTTAATGTAATTACGTAGGATATCAAACCTGCTTGTTTTTTTAAAGAAATTTTTTACAAAAGGATTAAAAAAAGGGGAGGGGGAGGGGGCTATTTTGTTTAATTCTAGGTATAGCACTAAGATCAAAGCATGCATTTTTTTCAATTTTTTTATTTTACTTTTCTCTTTTCAAAGAAGTTTTTTTTTTTTTGTCTCTTCAAGGCCAAATGAGGGGAAAATTTTTCTTTTCCATTTTTGTGGACATAAGAAATAGGGACAAAGAAAAAAAAAAGCAATCTGATCAAAACAACAGTTTGCACTGGAAAAGAAAAAGGAAAAAAAAAAGAAATTCTAGAACATAAAGGGAAAATCACTCTCACTCATTCTTCTCCAAAAATTCAAAACTAAACAAAAACTTGAAAACTACTCCAAACTGTCCATCCCGAATCTTATTGGTTTATGGTTTTGTGGGTTCTTTTTTTTTTCTTTTTTCTTTTAAAATTTCTCTAAAAAATTGTAATTATAAATAAAAAGTTTAATTTCAGTGTATAATACAGGCTTTTATACGCTAGTTTTAATAGATTGAAAATGATCCTAACCAATCAAATTTTTTAAAACTAATTTAAAAAGTAAAAACTCTAAGAAATTAAGATTAGATGCTTAGATGCATAAGAAAGAAAGGTCGCAAGAAGGGTTCGCTCCAGCGCCTGTCTGATTTTCTTCTCCATGGTTAGCATCCACGATTACATGAAGTAGCGTCGTCGACCAGCCGCCGAGAAGCCTTTTAAGAAGGGACCTTGAAGATCTTGTTGGGACAAGTATTTTATTTCTGTTTTAAGAATGTTTTAAGGTGGTGTGAGTTCCTTTTAATTAAAGTTAAATTCTAATCTTGTGAGGAATATGTCAAAATGTTTGTGGCTGAAAAAATAAATCTTCCGATTTTAATTAGGAATAAAAATATGAATTGCATCTTTCCCCATTATTTCCCGTTTATAAGCATTTCATCAGCAACATTTTATCTTCTGTAAGATAAAGGTAAACTGCAGGATTAGTGACTAACTGAGATTAAAAATAAGTAATTTTATTAGCTTAGGAACATGCTGAATTTCCCTTTGTCACCAGAAATTATCACCACGAACTATCTAACCGGAAAATGTTCACAGGTTTTGGACATTTGATGATGAAAATTTTGAAACGGCACACTTTAGGAAATTTTTTTTGTATTTTTATTTGTTTTCTATTTTCACTATCCTAATTGATAAATAATTAAACGTCCTATTTTGAATTGATGTAGGAGACCCCATGGATTAAACAAAACCTTACAGGTTACCTTTGTTGATTCTTTTTCTGAAAGGGTTATCTTCACTACTTAAGGAAGAGTTTTGATGCCAAATTCTGGCTCAGACTCTTCTACGTAAACCACTGACTCAAGGATACCAAATATTCTGTCTCCAAACCCACGAAGATATCATGCTGAAGCCGGAGAAAAAAGGGATAGCGAAGGTCAAAGCCGCAGCTGCTGCTCGAAAGAAGGCTGTAGAACTGGAACGCCAAGGAATCAAGGATTGTGATGAAGAAGACAGGTATTGGCAAGAAGCCGAGGGCCCAAGTCTCGTTCTGCCATGAAGCGAGAGGAAGAGGCCAGGAAACGTGCAGAAGCAGCAGCTAGGAAAGCCGAGAGACGCCGCGTAGCTGAGGAGGAGGAGAAAGAACTCGAACAGAACTTAAACAAGAAGAGGAGTAAGAAGATGGCCAAATTGACGGAAGCAGAGTTGAGGAGGACCAGGGAGGAGGAGCAGGCGGGTCTCCGGAAGAAAGTTGAGGCTGCCAAACGGAGACAAAGCCGCGTGACGACTGAGGAGGAGTACGAGAGGACGGTTCTTGTGAAGAATACAAATCTAGATGCTTCGATTCTTGAAGCTCGCACGATTGAAGAAGCCATTGCTCAGTTGACAATGGAGGGGTATCCAAACGCATCTTGGAAAGCTTTTATAAAGGCTGAGGTTTTCAGGTTAAAGGCAGAAAAACCAGGTCTTAGAAACGATCAGTACAAAGACATGGCTGCCAAGAACTGGAAGAGATCTCATTTGAATAAAGAGAACCAGACGACTAATATTTGGCAGAAGTACAGAACTGTATAGCTCTAAATCTCCATTCCCTCGGCAGCCAAAAAGTATGTAGGATTTACAAACCAAGTGCTTGTAGATTCGGGTCTAGTAGAGGTATAGTTGAAAATCTTGAGATTTTCTTTCTTTCAGATTCTAAGTATCTTTTAGTCACATTTTGTAAGCAATTTTATAATTGACTTTTATATTTAAAATAAAAAAGTAATATTCGCACTCCTTTAAAAGCTTATTTCACTACTCTTTCTAATTTTTGAATAATTTAAACCTTTTTTATGAATCAAAAAACCATATCTATCCTTCTTCATTAATTGAAAAGTGAAAAAGATAATAATTTAAGAAATTTGTTGGCCGTCCTCTTACTTTAGATTAATAATTCCAATGCTCGTACTCCAATAGATTCCTTAGAACTCCAATAAATAAATTTTCATTTATTTTGATTTACCCCCAAAAATGCCTAAAAAAATAAGAAATCATTCTAATAGATAATCTTTTAATTTATTTGTTAAATAATCTATATAGATCATTTTTAAAATTGTCTATTATCTAACTTTATTGATTAATTAGAAAAGGCTACTACAAATTGCAATCCAAAAAAACTAATAATTATAATTTTTCTCCATTATTGATGAAGGGAATAGATTTGTCATTAAGGAATTTTTTTTCTTTTGAAAAACAAAAAAGAAGCCTTTATTAATGAAGCAAATAAGGAAGGTTTTGGATTTGGATAAGTTCAACCCTTTTTCATCTAATAAATGGTGCATGTTATTTATATTTTACAAAATAACATTAGTGATATTTGTATGTAAATCATATATTTCAAAAAAGCTAAAAAGTAGATTTAATGTAATCAATATTACTCCTGACTTTGTATTGAAAAAGAAAGTATTAGATATTTTTTAACAAATAAAATTTTAACATTCTATGTTATTCAATTTTTCTCTCTAAATACATACATTTTAAAAGTTAAAAAATGTTTCTTTTTAGATATTTCTTTTAATTTTAATGTTTTTTATTTTTAAAATATATCTATGCATTGCACGAGTTTAAGCTAGTATATTTTATATAATAATTTAAATATATCATAAATTGTATAAAATCTATTACTCCATAAAAAATAAGAAAACCTAAGAAAATTAAAAACATGAACTAACACATATAGTATAATCCATATTAACTAAGGGCACAAGGCCGCCATACCTTGGTTTTCGCTAATTATAACACCATTACCAGGCGTTATGTCATGAATTGGATATCCAAAAGAAGTACAAGAAAAACGCCCTTTGTGGTAGGTAATTTTCTGTCAGAATTGGAGATATCAGCTGAAACTAGGAAAGGGAGTGATAATATTTTCATTTTTTATAAGGAAACATGGTTAGAACCCAAAACTTTTTGCCCAACCAAAAAAATGGTCCTACCACTGCGCTACTGTCTTGCACGAGGTGATAATATTTGATTATGTGAAATTCAACGTAGAACCAACACAGGGAGATCACATAATCTACAAACAAGAGTGCCTATATTATTCTGTTAGGAGCCAGGATTCTCTGCCAGTAGGGAGTCTGCTAAAATTTATATCAGATAAATACAACTTTATAAAACAAGTTTAGTTTGCCTTTACATCTATGTGATAGTGTTGACACTTCTATATACACCATGGAAAGAAGTATTTTGTAGCTCACAAATCATCTTGTAATTAGAATATATGTATAATGAACTCAAAACTTCAGGACCAGTGCTGCTCTCGTTGAAACTTCTGGTCAAAATTCGACTGCCTAAGGTTTGATCCCTTCGTATCGTCTGATTCTTTCATTCATGATCCATTCATAACTGAGAAGGTTCTGACACTGAAAAAGAGATGAAGTTGCTGAAGAAATTTGCAAGTAAGCAACCGAGTCCTTTACCTCCTGGAACCATGTTGCAGAGGCTCAGATTCGTGGTGAACGACCTGATTTTGGTGGTTATCAAGTGGCATGTACTGAGACATGATGGCCATAATCTCTGAGTCCATGTAAGACTGCAAAAGAGTGGAATTTTTTTTTTTTTTTGGCATTAGAAGAGTATATAATTGTAATTGGAAGACTTGGGCAAGTTGATATTGACAAGACGTACCCGGAGTCTGTATTTGTAGAATATGTAACCAGCTACGCCAGCACCGATTGCAGCACCCAGAACCAAGAGTATAAGGAACCATGAAAACTTTGATGTGTGCCTTTCTGTACAACAAAAAGTGTACAAAAGTAAATATAAATCGCTGCTTATACCTCTTTCAGCCAATTAATAGTAAAATCCAAAAGAGTTAATATATATAATCTATTTCTCAAAGAAAAAGAGAATCATATTTCGTTACAAGCATAATTAGAAAGAAAAAATAAGATGGAAAGGGACAATGATATCCTAACAGGACTATGCAATTGTTGAACAGGTATCTATGTGTATATATAGGAAGAAGAATTTCAAGAGATCGATTAGGTAATCAATAAGTTACATTACTTTCCAACCTATCCATATCTCGAGTTATTAGGGTTGAGGTTGTTTTCAGTATGCAAATATCACTCTTCTGAAATCTGAATGAAGGCTACAGAAACAGAATTCTGCTGTTTTGAGGTTCTGAATGGCTCGAGCTAGAGGTAGACAGATTATCATCTAGATGTTCTATGCGTACTACATGCAAATGATTTCTCTATTTCCTTCATAGACCTGAAATTTTGGACGTATGCATAATAATTCAGTTGATCATGCATGAGCACCTATTGAAATGCAGAATAAAAGCCGTCATAGCTTCTGCATCAAATAAAAGCATTTTTGGGTAATTTAATATATCTTTTATTACCAATACAGGTGTCATGCTCCATTATATATAGTTTGTCTCCTTGGCAGCCACATTCGAATCCACCCCAGGTGTTCTTACAGGTGCAACCATTGCATTGACAAGCACTACCTTCCTTGCATTCATCTATGTCTGCAAGATGTCAGCAAGTATGAGGAAGATTGCAATTTTTCAATTGAAGATAAAACCTCAAAAGATGCATAAAGCAAACAACTTTGATGAAAATTTAAACAACTACTAGAAATTTCTTTCTTTATCTCATATCAAGAGTGCTAATATAAAGTACCTTTGCATTTATGGCCATCTCCACGAAAGCCAGGAGGACAGCGACAGCCATTTAGATCAGACTCCTGTTTCCAATAACAACATATGAGAGATTAAATTGGGAAGGAAAAAACTACCAAAAAAGAAATTAAATTTGTGTGGAGATTAATGTTTCACTGAACTAAGCAAGCTGAAACTGTTATCAGATCTCTAGTTTCAGACCAGCAGCCTCCATTATTTATCAAGCATCTTCCAGGTCCAACAGCTGTCAGTCAAAGGAAAAAATGAGAGACTGATGAATGGATATTTTGTTGCAAAGATTTGAAACTTACGAGATGAGATCTAGGATAAGCTACAAAGCAAACCATCCTAGTTATAATGTTGACAGTTTACATTGCTATTGATAATTTATCAGTATACCTACAGAAGAAGCCATTTACGATTACAAAGGTGAAATAATCAGATAATCCTCCCTTTCTCTCTTTCACAAATATGAAACAGAGACATACCTTCACAAGATGTGTATCCATCACCTTTATACTGTACACCATTCACCAAAGGGCACTGACAAACTCTCCCTCTAAATGTATCCTTAAGAAACAAAAGATCAAGCATTGAGTACTCGATGTGAAAGGTTCAAACCTTATCTCTTACAAAGTACAATCACATTTTATAGCAGGAAATAGTTATCTGAATCACAATGCATTAATATTTTGCATACCCTGCACGCGGTTACATTAGCATGAGAGTCCTTCCAACAGCCACCATTGTTCTGAAGACATTCATTGGTCTCAATACCTGTTGATAAGCAAAGAGACAAATAGTTTCTCAAACTTACTAGTTATCATACAGTGAAAAACAGAAAAGAAGGACCAGAGCTTAGACCTCCATCCAGACAAACTGAAGGTTCAGTTGTTTCCTTAAATCCTGCACAAATAGCTTTCAGAACAGCAGTTCTCTCCAGTTTTCCTTCAGGAGAATGAAAGAAAATTAGGAACGAAAAAAATGGTGGCATAAATAAACTTATTCTAGCAGTTATTGTTCATTTAACTACATATATGCAAGTCTCATCCATGAACGCATGAATAAAATGAATAGATGAATGCTCCAGCAGCTTGCTTGTAGAAAAGTGGAAATTTTATTGTTAGATTTTTGAACATTAGCAGCTTTAACTGCAAACATCTTTCACTACATCAGCAAGAATTAAGTATGCGCAGGTGGATACTGAATATGGATAGTTAAAGAGAATTATGATATTTGATGTTCTCCAGTGTTAAATCATTCATGACTGAATTACTTAAGCTATCAGAGTGTGCGAGATCCGGAGATCTCAAGGTACTAGTAGCAAAATTTCATTATGACAAAACAATGAAGTCCATAACATACCTCTGTACTGAACATCATTTATAACCAATGTTGGCAAGATGGTGACATCACCACGAGATCCTCGACCAACCTGCATCAATTAGATTGGAATAAGTCCAATGCTACCAACTAAGGATCATTCATTCATAAGCATAACAACAAAGCGTATGAACAGGAAAACATGTGGGGAATGCAAAAACCTGGAGATGTTGCTCGATTTTCAATACTTCATTTTCGACATCATCTTCAGGGTTACCCATGCACTTTTTTATCTTCTCAATAGGTAAATCTGATGATATCATCGGAAACAAAAATAAAAAGCGAGGTTATTGCTTGGCATGCCTAAGCAAATTGTATCCAGAAAGAAAGTCTTTTGGAGCATCACTTACTGAGAGATTTCATGACCTCCTCAGCACACTCTTTACTATATTTCTTTTGCTTCATTGAACACCTGATGTGAAAATCAGTTACATAATCCCACCATACCCATGAGCGCTTGGTCTCATTTGCAATTCTATGCACACAAAGCTGCCTCAAGTTCTCAAATACTACATCCTTCCCTTGATACCCCGAACCAAAATCCTGCTCTGGATCAGGTGAGCAATATCTTCCACGATTGATGCATTGAGACTTACACTGACTGCTAAGAAGAAAAGCCTGAGGACAGTACCATGTGATGTAGTGAGGTGTAAAAAGTGTGTATCCACCCTTCTCAAGAACTTGAGCATGTCCCTTAAAATTTTTAATGAAATTCATCTGCTCATCACATCGAATTCCACACTCATCATTACTGTTAGTCCACAATTCATACTCAACCCTCTGATCAGGATGAGGCATTGATTCTGTCCAGTCAATTTTTATAACGATGTCCTCACCATTTTTAATGGCATCCTTTAAGGTCTCACCAAATGACTTATCAATTAAAGCTGAAGGGATTCCTATTTTCTCTAAGTATCCATCAGCATCAGAGCTTTCTTCAGGAGAATCCATAGTTATCAGGTGTTCGTCTATGCTATCAGCTACTAGAACTGCTGCAGCACCTGCCTGTTGTCCATTCCAAACCTTCAAAGCAAAGTAGCATTCTGCAGAATACATCAAAACTTCATTACACATCATTAAGGAAAATATAAATTTAAACCGTCGCATCAAGTGCAATAAGATGCCTGTATACTTTGTTTTGCGAATTAATAGTCTAAAGCTTCACTAAGATGGTCCATTTATCAAATTGAGGAGAATAAGAGCATTTCCACAGCAAATAAAAGATAATCAGAGATTTCAAAAGATTTCTGAATGGAATGACATTTTGCCAATGGAAATGCCACTAGAGAAGCCAGAGTTTTTGTTATAGTTGTAAAATACACATCATTCATGCGTGAAATCCTCTTTAGCTCATTACATGGACATTGTAGGAATACTAACTTTATTCTTGGTTCCTTTCGTTGCATATGCCACATATTTTTGCTCGTATGCAATCTCTACCCCCAACCACCAACAACCATATCAGTTTGAAAGAAAAACATTAACAATGAAATTATTGGTAACCCTACTATCTGATGCTCACTTTAGCCAAACTGAAAGGGCACAAATCTGCACTAAGATACAGAAGATATATATCCAGAAATCTCTTAAATCTTCATAGAAAAGTGCAGTCAGAATTCATCAAACAGCCTCCGAAAGAAAAGAAACTAATGGTAAGTCACATTTCCAAGAACTCTTTAGCCTAATCCCATCCAAAAAGTAATTAGAGCCCTTTTAAATATTTCATGAAAGTAGAGAATAGAAGTAAAATACCATCTATAGTATCTTAGATATACCTTTCAAGGTACCATTCTTCAGGAAGATCAACAGAGCAGAAATGCAGTATGAACAGTATTTAGTAGCAGAGAGAAGTTTAAAGAATGGTCTTAACAAAATGATTCACGGTTGAGCTCATAGCTCGGCAATTGAATAAATCATCTGCAGTTCAAGATGTTCAACATTCGACCTAACTTCCCCTCCCAAATTATCAAAACGTTAAGATTAAAATTTCAATCGCACGTGTCCATTCATAAAAGACAGCCATTTCCTATTCTTTATTCGTCAAATTGAAAGAACCAAAACTTCAAAGATTCTCAGGGATACAAATCGAATTCAATGCTTTCTGAACTCCGAAGAATGGAAAGGCACAACAAAATCTCAAGCCTCAAATGTAGCAAACAGAAAACCATAAATTACTAACATACTACCCTGAGACAGGCATAACAAAGGAAAGAATTCAAATATCAGAGATCTTTAAATGGCCAAATGAAGCAGGGGGTTGGTACATAATAATGAAACATTAGACGGGGGCTTGGATGATCCGGAAATGAATGAATTACGGGCGCCATTTTGCAGTTTTTCTTCAAAAAAAAAAAGAAACTGAATAATTTTGAAATTCTTTTTCCCAAAAGATACCATTTTGATCTTCAAAATGGACATGTTACCAAAGTTGGAAAACAGAGAAGCCACACGCTAAGGAATTTTGGAATCATCAAAAGGACAAATATCTTCCTAAACAGCAAGAGAATATTAGAAGATGACATGAATTTCATGAAGAACAATAAGCAAAGAACCACCAAATACTAACAGCTCAACACCAAAAACAGAACAAGACAAGGAGAAACAGTCCTCACCCTGGTAATCACAGTCCTTAAAACCCATAACCAAAATTCAAAAAAACATAACAAAATAAAACAAAATCACTGCATGTAAAAAACCGAACATACACAGAACAGGAGAGGGGTTTATTTGATTACCTCCACGATCAAGAAGAAGTATCGTGGGACGAGGAGACTTTGACCTGAAGGGTTTATCACCCTCGAAAGCAGAGCACCCAGAAGCACCTCTCTGAGGGTAAACAACAGAGCCAACCATTGATCCTCCATAATCAGGCACCCCAAAGTTGCCAATAGCAGCATCATGCTTGGAACGACGCTCAAGAGGATTAAGCACACTTATGCTACTCTTCTCCACCACAAATCTAGCCTCCAAAACACTCATTAACACAGTCGTTACAATCAAGAAGGTACGGAAACCGAGGCACCCAAGATTACCCATTAAAAACGGTGAATAAGTTCTTGCTGTGGCCTTACGGGATGGTGAAGAAAGTGAAGAAAAAGAGGAAAATGAAGACAAAATAGTCACCAGGTGGAAAGAAGAGGAGGGAACATGTAAACTAGTGGTAGTTGCTTAACATTACATGGAGTCGTAAGGGTTAGAAAGAGAAAGTCAAGAAGACTTTGAGAGAGAGAAGTAGACTTTGGGCTTCTGTATTTACTGTATAATTCATTCATTCATTCTTCTTCTTCTCCTTCTTCTATTTGCAATGATGCTTTGGGAGTTTCTGTCGTAAACTGTGACGTAAAGGAAAGGAATCGATAGGACACACAGAGAGGTGGACGGGGTAAGGAGCGAGGGAACCACCCCGAATGCAACGTTCAACTGACAATCTCGAGCACTAAAAATTTTGAAAAACAATTGAAAATTTTCCCTTAAAAAAAAGCAATGGAAGTATTGAAATAGAAAGAAACTTGTCATGCTCATTTACTTTTCTTTTTTCTTAATTTTCTAAACTACTAATAGATTGTAGAGCATACAAAGTTAGCTTAGAGTGAGATTTAATAGTATTTTGTTTTGAGATTTTATTATTTTAATTCTTTCAAGATAAAGTTACAAGCTCTACCAAAAAAGAAAATTAACTCTAATAAAATATAAATCTTTGTATTAAATAGGAATCGAATTCTCAACTTCCTTAAAAGAAGAAAGATTTTGAATTGGTCTCCAACCAATAACCAAGCTAGGACATCCAATTGAGATAGTATCTCAATTTGAAAAATGCTTGAAATGGAGGTTAGTTGTTAGTGTGTGACTAGTTAGCAAACAAGATCGACAAAAACATTTGTTAGTATGTTAATTTTATATAGCCAATTGTGGTTACAGTTGACCTAATTAAATATTTTCAGTAAGTAATAATCTTAAAATGAGGAGTAGGTTTTATTCATGGAATTGAACCTTTACTCTTTTATTTATTTATTTATTTTGAAAGGGACATTTCACTATTAAAATGCATACACATGTGATGCTTAAACATTAATTGATACCATCTTTCAAAAAATGTTAAAAAAAACACCAACATGATATGTTTGGTGTAGAAGTACTTTATATATATATATATATATATATATATTAATAAGAAGAGGAAAGACATAATTGAGATTAATTATTGATTTCATTTAAAAACAGAAATATTCTTTATTCATTTTTTTTGTTCAAAGAGATTTGAGTGTCGTCTAATGAGGTTTAGATCTACGTTATTTCTTCGCATTAATATATATATATATATATATATATATATATATATATATGAATAATTTTTTTAAAAAAAGAATTAACTATAAGATGTCAAAGCACTGGCACAATGTAGCAAAGAAAAAGAATTAATTATATATGAATAATCTTTTTTACAAGACGTACAAGATTAAATCTGATCTGTCGGATCAAATTTTAAATCTAATCTGACGAATCAGATTCGGTTCTACCGTAACCAAAATCCTTTTGGGCTTAGTGATTGTGTTGCACGTCATTTTCATCGCATGTGCAATATGAAATTCGATTCGTGAGATCATATTTCAATTTGACGATTGTAAAAATCTTTTAATTTTTATATAAAAATATATTTAAAAAATAAAAATATAATTCATTAAATTAAAATTTAAATCTAATTTAACAACTTATAAATTTTGTAAAACAGGACGTGTGCTAGTAGGGCAAAACCGTACGTGCAGTAACCAAGCCCAAGAAAAAGACGAAAATAGAAAAAAGAAGAGAGATTTGTCTTGTAATTGGTGCAAGTGTCAACTCACACATGACTTCCAAAGTACTTCGTGGTTAAGGTTGTTTGATATGGTGGGTCCTCTTTCGTCCTTTTCTTTTTTAATTTCAATTGGAAAAAAATTACAGGAGTAGTATAAACGCGAGGCCTTCCAATTAAAAGATTATAGTTTGACTTTCACGTAAAATAGAATTTTTTCTTATTTAATAAATTTATTTTTTTCTTTGATAAGATTTATTTTTAAATAATTTTTTATTATATTATATTTAATATATATAATTTTTACTAATAATATAATATTGTATGTACTCATATTTTATATTTTAGTAAAAATTTCGTTGCTTTGCTTTGAAGCTGTTGATTTTTATTGTTATAAAGCCATCTAACTTGACTCATTCTTATGTACTTTTTTCTTAAAAGAAATAAATGTTTTCTTTCATATTTAAGAGAAATGAATTAAAAAAATAAACACTCAAGTTTGAATAAAAGAGCTAAAATTTTTAAAAGAATTATTAGAATAATTTGGTCTAAGGTAACTTCTTTTAGCACACTAAATAAACAAATAAATAAAAAGATTTGGTGATTGTTCACCAATAGAGTTCGTACCATTTTTTTTTTCTCTTTTTTCTTTCTTTTGAAGAGAATCTGTACCATAAAAATAGACAATGAAGATTTACGGTAGGATTGGATAGAATTCGTCTTTGATATTTTTTTCTAAATTCGTAAAAATAAATTATTTTTGAAAGAAAAATATGGAATATAAAGTGAAAATTTATATTAAGTTTCACAATAAAATTCAATTCAGATATACTTTAGAGAAAAAAAAAGAAAAAATAGAGAAGGAAGAATGGACAAAAGGTGGGCTATATATTCGCTAACGATGGAATTCAGGACCCTTCATTTGGTAAAAGCTTTTAAGTAGCAATTGAATTCTTATATCAATTTAAGTTATTAGTATTACTTTTGGTATTCTTTTTTATCTATATTGCATCCACTGCATCTAAATTTACAAAGAAGTTTGATGATACAACTATAAACAAGAGAGATAAATATAAAATAAGGCACGATAATAACATATTAAAATTTAGCCATATAGGCTTGTTAGATATGTGAATTAATTGTTGAAAATCGATCATTAAAACGCACAGAATTAAATAGGTTCTTAAAAGGAAGTTGAAGATATTAACCAGAAGACTGATCTTGCTTATAAAAATTGAATAAAATAGACAATAAGAGATAAAAATATAAAATAAATTATTAATATCTATATCCCCGTCTATCCCTTTATTTTTCTTCCACCACTATTAAACTTTGCTTTCAATTGTTAAGTTTTTTTAAATAGTTGAAAAATAAATACTTTTGAAAAAAATTATATTTAAAAATAAAATAACTTTATTTATTTTTAAAATAACTAAAATAACAATCTTTAAAAGTAATTTTTTCTCAGCTTATTTAAGATAGAATCATAAATGAATAGACAAATTTCCTGTGAGTGAAGTGTTGATCCCTTTCTCTCTTTTGGTGTCTCATGCTTTGTGTTGGTCAACTCAATCTCAGTCTTCTTGATCTTTTTAAGAAAATAAAAACTTCTCAATCTTTGATTTTCTTTTCAAATTACAAGGCTTGCTATCATATTTACATGAGTAACTTCATAATATTCACATAGGCACAACTATAAGCAAACTCAATAAAGTTACTGATTAATACAAGTTATCAAATTACTAAGATAAACTAAATAAATAAACGTAATCAAATCAAGAATTAACTTTTTAATTTACACTTTAATAAAAAGATAAAAAGTCTTAACTCAATCCAACTTGATATATATATATATATATATATATATATATATATATATATATATATATATATATATATATATATATATATTATAGAAATATAATCCTTTCTTTCTCATAACTCTAAACCTCTTATCCTAATTTCTTAGAGTTTTTACTTTTTAAATTAGTCTTAAAAATTTTGATTATTTATGATCATTTTCAATATATTAAAATAATTTTAAACTATTTATCTTTATCATTTTTGTTTAACTCAATCTTTTAATTTAAACTAAATTCATTAAAGCTAAATTCCTAACTTATACATTAATTTTAATTTTATTTTTTAATAGAATTGAATTATGTATATTTAATTACTTTATAAAAGTAAATTTTTAATTATTTAATAATTATCAACAAACATGAATTTAATTATCTTTGGGTACTTTGATCACAAGCTTCAACACCTAAAATTTTACATTTAGTTTTCTACTTCATTATTTTACCTATTATGTATTTTTTCCTAATATTCTACCTTTACTTTTTTTAATTAGCCTTTAAAAATTTGATTGGTTAGGATCATTTTTAATCTGCTAAAATAATTTTAAACTACTTATCTTTATTATTTTTATTTAATTCAATCTCTTAATTTAAACTAAATTCATTAAAGCTAACTCTTAACTTATATATTAATTTTAATTTTAAATTTCATATATTAAATTATTTTGTAAAAGTAGAAGATTTTAATTATTACTTTAAAAATTTTATAAAAATACTTATATATTAACTTGAATTTTAGATTTTATTTTTTTATAAATTAAAATTTGTATATTCAATTACTTTGTAAAAGTAAAATTTTAATTATTTAATAATTATCAAAAAACATGAATTTAGTTATTCTTGCATATTTGATCACATACTTCAAGTCTAAAATTTTACATTAGATTTTCTACTCTATTATTTTGCATATTTTATATTTTAACTTCTTTTATTTGGTGGTACCGCAATAGCATAGTTCATATCTACTTTTAATATTCTTTTAATTTCTTCTAATATTATGATGAATAAAAGAAGTAGAAATCATATACTAAGAATATAAGATGAAGAAAAAAGTATTGAATTTTTTAATTGATAAAATTTTAATATTAGATGTGATTTAATTTTTTTCTAAATACATATATTTTAAGAAGTAAAAAATATTTTTCTTTAGATACTTATTACAAAAAATTAATTTTACTATTTTTAATTTTAAAATATATTAGTGTATCGCGGGGTTTAGACCCAACTTACAAGGCAAGACTGAGTCCAAGGAATACTAAGGGATTTAAAATTTGATTTTGATTGATTTGAAATAATGCTACCATTGAATGTTGAATAAGATCCCTACATAAATACAGAGATCACATCAAAGCCCTCCCAAGAGATACCCCTCCTCGGGGTGCGTTTTTAATACTCCAAAGGATGTTCATGTGAATCTTGCCTTTCTACATAGATGAAGTCGCACAAAACACCCCTTTCAAGTTGGTTTGAATATTCATCTGAATTTTCTTCGATTAATTTTAATTCTTTGAAAAGGAAAATAATTTTCTATTGAAATGTTCTTCAGTTGACTTTGAATTTTCTTCGTCTCCTTGGGATTAAAAGAATTAGAGAATGAATAAGAAAGAGATGAGGATGGATGGCTTCACTTCCTCCGTCAAAATATCAATCAAAGAAATTCTTGGAATTCTTCATCAGTTTATTTTTGGAATTCCAAAGGGTGAGATTGGATAGTGTTTTGTTTTGAAATTTTCTATCTTAGATTTTGGGAGAGAGAATTTTTTGTGAGAGAAAAAATGAGATCCAGAGTAAAAAATTTACATTGGGTTCGAAACCCAATCCAAATACACCCTTGTCAAAAGAATCATATATGCGAACTAAGAAATTGTGGAATTTCATATAAATTAGAACTTAAAAGTTATTATATCATTTTTATTTATCATAGTATAAAACAAATTTCTCTCTTTCTTAATCACTATTCTAAATATTCTTTTAATAAATATATATTTAAAATTTAACTAATCAAATATCCTCAAATTTACAAATATTAAGGGAGACTTGAAATAGTTGACCTTAGCACAACACTAATTGGGTATGGAAATTGTAGGCTACCAAGAAAGATTCTTTTATTTGCATTTTTTTACTAGTATTGGGAAGCTAGAGGACGCTCCATTACTAAATGCTCCATATGAATCAGATACAACATATTTGAAAAAGCAAATATAAGTAGTAAATGAAAGATTATTTTATTAATATAAAATAATTATTAAATAATTTTAATATTTTTATTCTTCAAATACTCTATAAAATCTCAAAATTTACAATTATATATTTATTTTATTTATTTCCTAATAATCACTACATTATGAGATTTAATGACTATTCAAAATTTATCTTTTTATTTAAATTATATCGATATTGAATTCTATCACTTATTTAAAATTTAAAATTAAGAGAAAAAAATTAAAATTTTTAAAAATATATTTAAATTTTAAATTAATTTTGAATCATTGTAATTGAAATCAAAATAATAAAAATTAATAAAATAAAATAAAATATAATTATTTTATAAAATTAAATAAAAATAAGAAACAAAGAGGGGGAAAAAATGGGGGGAGTGGTCTGGGTTGGGCCAAAAGTTGGCGCAACACACAGAGGGCGCACCCTCTGGGTGTTGCGCCAACCTGGGCGCCGCCGCCTCCAAGTTTTTCCTTTTTTTTTTTGTTTAATTTTTAAAAATCTTGACTTCATGCCGAGGATTAAGTTGGAATTTGCACTATGCGTTTCGCTTCCCTTTGTTAGAAGACAATTTTCTCAAGTTGAACAGTGAATTGGATAGTTCAATTCCTCCCCAACCCCACCCCCCACCCCCCCCGGGGAATTTAAAAAAAAAAGAAACAATGGATAATTTAGTTACTTTAAAATAACAAAATATCTAGAGAGAGAGAGCACCAACAACTTGGGCTATTCTCACTAGACTTAACGCATACTCCTGAAACAATGGCTTATGACCCAACTAATCCAAATAGCCCATTCATCTCATCTAAACTAACCAAAAAATTACAAGGGAAAGTGAGATTATTTATCTCTTGAACAAAAAATTACTAGAAAAATTCATGATTAATCTATAATTTTACGCTTATTGAACTCCTATTACTACCTATTATAAATATAATTTATTTTTGATAACAAGAATTTTATTAAAACTTTACACATTTTAGTGAACTCAAAATATTACATTAATCCAGCGGATTATAGGAATAATGGAGGGTGTTCTTTTAGCCAAAGCAGCTACAATGAAACTCTCATGATACGCTATTAATTTGAAGGCTCACTTATCCAACGTAATCCAATCTCTGTAGAACTAGAAAAATGATTTAGGGGAAAAAAAAAAAGAGAACAAAAAGTACTTGCAGAGATACTATACCAATTTCCTTTTATTAGCATATGTATCATTAAATCAGCAGGTGGCCCTTAAAGATCAACCAAGCAGAGACCAAGAAATACCAAAAGGTTATCTATAATTGTGGAGTTGGATTAAGAAACAAATCTGTTATCTTCACCTTCAATCTCCTCAGCAGGGCTGGTCTTTCTCCCCTTGATGAAATTGGAATACCAGTGCGCAGAAAGTTTTGGATATCTTGTTAGTTCCTTGTCATCTAAATCAACGTAGTACAAGCCATAGGATGGTTCATAGCCACCTAACAACTCATAGACATCTAAGAATGACCAGAGGATGTACCCTCGTGTGTTCGATCCATTTCTACCAACATTTCAAGATACAAGAAGCAATAAGGTCAGTTAGAATGTAGAATCAGATGGGAAAAAGAAGTAAATCAAATGTGTAGCATTGATAATGATCATGGATGGGATCTGAATAGTAATAGCAATGATGATATCAGCCTTTACCTAATGGCATCAAGAACAGCTCCAATGTAGGCATGCATATATTTCACCCGTGGTATATCATGCAGTGTTCCGTTGCGTTGCATCAGCTGACCTGTCAAATACTAGTTACGCCAGAATATTCTAAAACTTTTGTTCTTTGTTGAAGGAAGAAATAGAAAGGTGAGAGATCCATTTGATAATCTTTTAATGAGAGAACATTCAAAAATTGAAGTGCAATACTCAAACATTGGCATAATCAGTAAAAGTGCATCCCAGAACTATAACATGGCATAATCAGTAAGACAGCATCCCAATCCTATGTTAAAGAAGGGAACAAAATGACATCAGAAGGTGCAGACACAAGCCAGGATCAGAAATAAGCCAAAACAACCTTGTGAATATCTCAATCAACAAGATTAACAATAATAGTTCAACAGGAAAATTTTACAAAAGCAAGCTCATTAATCCAGAAGTATGCAGACCCCCCAATTGCTGCAGATATTCTAAAACTTTTGTTCTTTGTTGAAGGAAGATATAGAAAGGTGAGAGATCCATTTGATAATCTTTTAATGAGAGAACATTCAAAAATTGAAGTGCAATACTCAAACATTGGCATAATCAGTAAAAGTGCATCCCAGAACTATAACATGGCATAATCAGTAAGACAGCATCCCAATCCTATGTTAAAGAAGGGAACAAAATGACATCAGAAGGTGCAGACACAAGCCAGGATCAGAAATAAGCCAAAACAACCTTGTGAATATCTCAATCAACAAGATTAACAATAATAGTTCAACAGGAAAATTTTACAAAAGCAAGCTCATTAATCCAGAAGTATGCAGACCCCCCAATTGCTGCAGATTTGACATGCACAGAGAGAGAGAGTGAGAGAGAGAGAGAGAGAGAGAGAGAGACCATTTTCATGGATATAAACTGGGGGGTTTCCATAAGTTTGCTTGATATACTCTAGAATCCCGTATAGAGCAAATGGTGTCAGAGGCATCTGAGCAAAACGATATTATTAGTGGGTAAGAGAAAATAACAAACCATGCATAGATTATTGTTTGAGACTAACCTGATCTGGTGGTGTATCGCCTCGCTTAACTAGAGGAAAAGATATAACAATGAGTTAATTAACTAACAAAATCTATGGCAGAAAGTAGTAAAACATAGCTCATCAAAGAAGACGGGGAAAAATCTGACTTTCCAATGAGTGATTAACGAGATATATTAAGATGACCAGAAAGTAATCAAATACACAGGAGTATTCTCAAATGATAAAAGCAAAAATAGTCAAGCAAGATTTCAGGAATAAAATTTAAGTAACTGGGGCACTTGCAGGTTTTAACTCGGTTGAAAATACGAGTGAGCTCTAAGCAGTTATCTGGTTTCATACATATTAAGGTTGTTGCCATATCAGTGTTCATGTCTCTGTTCTTCATTTTAAGGCTGCTGGAATTGTCCTTCACATACAAAACGATATAATGGTTTAATCCTATGAAGTCATATGAACCCTTGACTAGCCTGGATTGATCTAGTGTAAAGGCTGGAATCCTTGGGCCAGCATTCTTCTTCATTATGTCTGGATAGTCTCCAAACACCACAGGATGCATAAACCTGCAGTACAAATTGCAAACAAACAATAGGATAAGGATATTGGATGCTTTTAAAAAAAAATGCCTAGCAACTCGGATGATCGAACAAAATGTTCATGCCTGCTTGCCCAGACAATGTTGAGAACTTACCAACCAACAAAAAAGTCAATGGCTCTTTGTGTTGCAATCACATCTTCCCTTGCTTTACTATTAGGTAAAAACCAAGGAGCATATATGTTTATTCCCACAAAGCCATGCTGGATGGCCTGCAAAAAAACATGTTGTCCATTATTCTATTCATTCTCTTCAGTTAACATCTTTCAGCATAATGCTCTATATCCTTTTATTTGATATGCAGATGATTAAGGATACTCGAAACATGATACAGTTGGAAATGAAAATCTTGAAATTACATAAGTAGATTAGCCTTGGAAGTCAATGATATTATAAGAAACCAACATTCATATAACACCCCAATTGTGTACTCTGCTACTTCCTAACTCCTTTTTTCCTTTTATTTTCTTCTTAGGTGACAGATTAAGAATTTCAGTAATTTCTTCACCTTTGAGAAACTTTCATAAACTTCAACCATTAAAGTAAAAATTAAGAATCAGAAATGAAAAAAGAAAATGCCATAGAGCATCACTCTATCCAGAAGACTTCAGCATACCACGCCAGACTCAAATGTTAGGTAGGCTACAAAAGCTGCTTAGTTACCCTTTCCCTAGTGTCTATTTAGACACTGATAAGTGCAGCAAATCAAGATTCCCAACCTATCATTTTTTTGCTCACCAAAAAAAAAAAATGTTTCAATGGCTAACAGGGAGCAACTTCAACCTGTTTCTTGTTTATGTGTTTTGGGAAGAAATGCAGAGAGACCAAGACAAAAGTTGATTCCAAAAATGTCCTATATTTAATATTTGGAATACATAATTCCCAGAATAGGTGAAGAAATATGTGCAGGAAAACGAGAGAAAGATTCCACTAAATAGCAAACACATGAAGTAAGATAAAAATTCATATCTAAACCACCAGGGAAGCTTAAGTACTGTAGCATATACTTCTGAGGCTACTGTCATATATAGGATGCAAAAAGATCTGAAAGATGTAATGTATGTTTCTTTTACGCGGATAATATAATATCTGATGTTAACAAAATATGCAAGAGGATCATAGATAACAAGCCTTCTTGTAGAGTAGTGTGGATCACATATAAATTTCCTTCAACCACTGGCAAAGTAATCAATATGTAAAATGCAGAAATTGTTCGATAAGAAAGCAGGGACAATACCTTATACTTTTTCTTGTAAAGTTTTACAGCAGATGAATGTGCCAGTAACATGTTATGGGCGGCAATATATGGCTCAGTTGAGGAGTTACCTTTTGGACAAATCACTCCAAAAGGCAAAGAGCACCGACCAGGAGGAGTTAGGCCATTATCATAACCACCAATTGCAAGTATATTGGCCTCATTTAAGGTTGTCCAATGTAAAACCCTATCACCAAATTCCTTGAAGCAAACATCAGCATATGTGGTAAAGTCTTTCCTGAAGTCAGAACAAAATATGATTTATTATAGTTAATAACATATAATTTTTACAATGGAAACCATAAAAAAACCATTTCATACACAATTTTCCGACTAAGCCATCCCCCATATTCATCCTCAAGATCCTGAGGGGTATCCATGTGATACAACATGACATGTGGTTGGATTCCTACACAATCAGAAAGCAATGATTATCTACATGATGCAATACAACGAAAGTAACTGTGACAAACAGTGACTAATAGCATTTTGGAAGTGCTTTTTCTAATCCTTGTAATATTACAACTTCCATCAAAATTTTCTTAATGATTATCGCACAAAAGTTCCAATAGAATGCTTTATCAATTAGAGGGAAACTTGCCATGCATAAGGAGTTCATTAATGAGATTGTTGTAATATTCTAATCCTTTTGGGTTGACAGGCCCTCTTCCATCTGAAAGAAGAAATATCAAGTATAAGAAAAGAAAATAGATATTTTTCTTTGGATCTTGTGCATGTAAACAGAAGAAGTGAACATACTTGGAATAAGTCTTGACCATGAAATGGAAAATCTATATGCCTCCAAACCTGTTTGAACCATGAGTTGAACATCTTCCTGAAAAATAAATTTTTGTGAATTTATCAGCCTAGTTAACTGCTATCCTCAAAATTGCGAAATAAGCTTTAATCCAAGTAGCAGCTATACTGGTGTTTGGTAATGTTTTATAGTAATTAGAGTTACAGATTCTGGTCTGTGAAAATTAGAAAACTTCAGATTGATGTGTTCCAATGTCATTCTGTTCCTGTGTCATAAAGCAAAATAGTCCAACGCCATCCAGTATTTAGTTGTCAACCCAAGAAGTATTCAAGCCTTATGCAAGCCTGTTTAAACTTTACATTAGGACAACATATCCAGGTATCTATGTTAAAGAAGAACTAGTTTCTAGCAGTGGATATACCCGGAATTCCACCACTAGTCTGAATGATGGATTAGGTGGTCACACATTTCTGTTTAATATATACCATCAGAAGCCGTCATTGGAACAATGTTAAGGTAACTATTCAATGATTGGTCTAAAGAGTTCATATGCAAAATACAGCGGTCAGCTTAAGACTGCATAAACTTTTAAGACCACAAACTTGGGAACCTGGCTCATTGAGATTGTTCTACGTACATGCGATGTTACCAGTGCAACAGAGTAGATGAAAAGAGGAAATGGCCTACCTTGTATTTGTGATACTCATCACACGCTATGTCTCCGTTGCCTCCAGAGAAATACCCTGTAATTTAAGCAGGATTTCTGTTAGACGAAGCACAATGTGAGACAAAATTCATTTGATGTTTCTCCAAAATCAACTACCCCTGCTTTTAACCCATCAGATCTTTGATAACCTACATCACCTTATTCCAGTAGGAGAACCAATCCGAGGGACTACTGAATACTCACCAGTTCAATTGAAGGCTCACAAGATTAAAACTTTTAAAAAATTAAATAAAAAAATTCCATAAAGACTTGTGGATTTCGATTGTCATGAATCCTGCACAAGACAAATTCTCCTACCACAGAACATGACGCCATACTATTCAAGACTAAAGTGTGTTGGTATCACTAACATAGAATACGGCCATAGTTGGAGCTGCAGAAGTTGTCGGGAGTTGAATTCTATAAAAGAGTCGAAGATGATTTATAAAGAAATTAGTAGAAAGTTACCCTCATGAGCAAAGGTATCCCAGATGCTCGGCGTTCTTCCATCTTCAAAAGCAGCCCCCTCCACCTGTGATCATGATCGAACATCGAACATCTAAAGATTAACATTTCCCTTCCATGATGAATCAAGAATTCAAGATAAAAGACAAACTTCTTTTCCGAGGAAAACATGAAGCCGACCTGATATGCTGATGTCCCAGCGCCAAACACAAAGTCGGCTGGGAAGTCGGCTCTGGTATAATCATCTGCACTCAAAACCATCCTCGCAAAACTTTGCAACACAAGTAAAACCAGAAGAACGCAGATGAAACTCCTTCGCTGTGACATGGCTTTTCCGGGTTAGTGTTGTTTCAACAATTGTTCACTTCACCACTGGCAATCGCAGCCACAGTCCATTTCACTGGTTTCGCTTCATTGACTCAAATTGGCAGGACAGTAGGAAAGTAACCATCTGAGATGGTGGGGCATACGTGTAGATTTGAAAGCATCTAGAATTTAATACTGAATCCACGCATGTTCTTGCCAGCCCTTTCCGAATTATTCTTGGATTCTAAAAAGATGACGAATGAAGCTGCCAACTAGAGTAGAGTGTTCATTTCAGAGTCTCTCTCTTCCCTCAAAAAAAAAAAAAATCAATTTCTCTCTCTTTCGGGCATTTGTCTTTTTGCCTACTATTGGACGTCGCCATAAGTACTCTCTCCGATTTCATTTATCTGTCTCATTTTGACTTTTGACACTGATTGAAAAGTTTAAATTATAATCATCTTGAAATTTAAAAAATCCACTAATGCATGAAAAATAAAGGTTAAGGATGATTTTTTTTAAAAAAAATAGTAGTAATAAATTACTTTTTAATATTTTAAAGTGATCTATATATATGAATAAAAATTAAATTAAATTTAGAAGGAGAAAAGGAAAAAAAAAGCGGGGGAGTTCTGTGTACCAACAACCCAATTATGGTTTATTCCGTTTTTTGAGCTTTTGAGGAAGAGATGAGATGTGGATTTGAGTTTGTACACGTGCTTGGACAAGGTATCGCACGGAACTCAATACAATTTTTCATCTTAAATCTAACTTTTTTTCTCACAAAAAATTCTCTCTCTCGAAACCAAATATAAAAAATCTTAAAATCAAAATCTATCCAATCACAGGCGATTAGATTTCAACTGTGTATTGGACGTTTCTGTAACAGATACATGTATGGTATGGAGTATTCCACTTCCTCGATTTCTAGAATACCTCCCACATTTGAATTATTTTCATATCTCAAATTACTTGAAACGCTTGTAATCTTTAAAGAAAATCGTTAAGTTTTTTTTATATATAATTTTATCCTTCCTACAAATATTGCTACTGATCCCAAAAACAAAGCAATGTTTATCAAACAATTTATGAGAAACTGGTTATATTTATTTTTAAAATATTTTTACTTTTCTCTTATTAATTATATATTTTTATTTTATCTTTTTATATATATAAAATTTTAAAAATAATTACATATGTCAAATATTGAATATCATTATGAATTTTGGCTAGGAGAGTAATGCTACAGGAACGAGCTATTATTTTTAATGATAATTTTATTTATTGAGATTACTCAATACAAGATAATTTTATTGATGCATGATATTTTTTATAATTTTTATTATTTTTTAAAACATTAAATAAAAATAGAAAGAAAAAAACTGGGGACAGTACGGATACGGATGCCCCAACTTGGACATCCTCTCTCCCCCATTTTTTTCTATTTGTTTTTTCTGTTTAGTTTTTAATAAATATTAGTTTATTAATTTTTTGTTTTACATTTTTAAATTTTATATTAAGATTTAAAATCATAATTCAATTACAATAATTGAAAATTTATTTATTTATTATAATTTTTAAGATTTGATTTCCCTCTCTTAATTTTTTAAAATTTAAATAAGTGATAAAACTCAATATCGATATAATTTGGATGATATGATAATGAATTTTTACCGTTCATTAGAATTTACTATATAGCGATTATTAAAAAAATGAATGAAATAAATATCATATAATAAAGTTTGAGATCTTATAGAGTGTTTGAAAGATAAAAACGTCAAATTATTTAAAAATTATTATATATTAGTAAAACTATAAGTACTTATGTTTTTATTCTTGACATTCCCTCCGTTATCTAGCATTACTCAAATTATATAGGTCAAAATTGATTGGGCTAATTATTTAAAATAGAAGCAAAATTACATACACAAACCAGCATTTCACAACTTTCAAATCGTTCTTTGTTGTTTCTCCTCCGTCCAAGCCGTGAACGGACAAAATTGACCATGAAAACTGTGGCACTTGTCCCTGTTTGATTACATCATAACATTTATAATTTGACAAATATAGTTACTTGAGAAAAATTTATGTATATAAAAGATAAAATAAAAATTTTATTATTAAGAAGAGAAAAGTAAGAATAAGTTAAAGACAAATAGAGATAATTTCTCAACAATTTATTTAGTCTTTCAAACTTACTCTTTTTAATGATGTGTAAAAATTAAAATTATAAAAAGAATAAAAGCATCTTTTTATTTTAAATTACATAAAATTTTGCAATTTCTTTTTTTTGGTAATAAGAAATTCCTTGATCTAAGGCTGTATTTGGACTGCTCTCCGGCACGAAGTACGGTGCAAATATCTCACTTGGATCCCACTTTTTTCTCTCACAAAAAAATTCTCTCTCCCGAAACCCAAGGCAGAAAATCTCAAAACAAAACACTATCCACTTTCACCCGTGATAAATGAAAATATGACATGTGTTTAAGATGTACTCCAGATTCATTTTCAAGTGTAAGTCATTTTAGTTATTTGTACACAGATTAATGATTGTGAATATAATGAAATATTTACAATAAAGAATATTTTTTATATCCTTAATAAATACGGAGGGAGATAGCGAGAAAGAGAATGAGAGAGGAGTAACAATTGGAAAAAATATAATAAATATTATTGGTTTTGAGAAGATTAAATAAATAAATACTGATTTTGAAGTTAGAATACCATGGATAGTTATTAAATTTAAAAGCGGCAATATATTTTCTCCCTTCTTATATTGGATAATTTTATTATATGTGGTGTTCAAGTGGTTTGGACCATTGCTTTTCATTTTCAATTTCTCCCCTAACCTTCAAACGTGCACGTCAATCCAAAAATACAATAAAATATTGAGATGGGATTATTCCACTACATTTATCCGTCCATTAGCAGTGCCTTCGTCGTCATACCCGAAAGAGGGAAAAAAAAATAAAGAAAGAAGAAAAGGCAAAGGAACTCATAACTATAGTATCAACCAGATGAATAGTTTTATTTTTTGTATTTATCACATAAGTAATAAGTAATACAATAAAGACAATTTATGTGAATAAAAATTGTTAACTCATTAAAAAAATTAATTACTCATGTGATATTTTTTATCCACATTAATTTTTTTTATTGATAGTTATATAACTTGTGTGATAAATACAAATTACAAAACTACCAAAATAAAACTATTCTGATTATTTTAGACTTTGAATCGTATTTTAACACTTTCTGTCAATAGTTTTCTCTTTTCAGTTTCCATGTTCAGAAAGTGGAAAAACTATAATGGTCCAATTTGATGATGCTTTTTTTGTAAATTCTCCTAGTAAGATTCAACCCATTTATTGCTTGATTTTTTACCTCAAATTTCTTTTTGATATTATGGAACTCCTCCAGGAAGTGTAAGTTCAGATAGGGCGGATGCTTCCAATCATTGTGCATTTTCATCTTCATCCAGAATTATTAAGATAATCCCATAGGTAACTCCTAGTTGAAGCTTTATCATTTCAAACTTTCCCGTGATTTCCAACGACTGAAAATAACGGAATTCACAGCAGCGAAAAAGCTATCACTATATATAGACAATGCCATATAGCATTGAAATGCATTAGGATAGTGTGTTCAACTTAAGGACATATAAGGCAACATACACTAACTAATTGATGTATGTCTATATTTAATCCTTTACCTCCACAAACTAGCATTTCCCAACTTTCAAGTCGTTCTTTGTTGTTTCTCCTCCGTCCAAGCCGTGAATGAACAAAATTGACCATGAAAAATGTGTCACTTGTCTGTATTGTGACTTCCCTTGTTTGATTCTATCATATGTTGAAGTCAGTGAAGAAAAACAGAGAACAATGCCAGATTGTAGACAAAGAATGAAAAAAAAGAAATTTGCTTTCTATATCTTATAGAATCTGTACAGTATGCTATATATATATATATATAAATAACATTAACCGCCTTACATATAGTTTGCTTATAGAACACGTCAAGAAGAAATTACATCAACTAACTAACTCAAACCGGGTTTACTAACTAATACTACTATAAACCGGGTTCAAGCTGCTTCTTTGTCTGAACTGAAGTTTGCTGCCTGGTCTTTATGGTCTGCATGTGGCAATGCTTCTTTGTCTGCATTTTCTACTTTCTGCAACAGCCCCCCACAAGTTGGACTGGTGTAAATATTATGAAAAGCAAACTCAGACATAAACAACTGAAAACGTGTAGGTCCAAGTGCTTTGGTAAACAAGTCTGCTAACTGAGAAGCAGAAGCTATAGGCATCAATTTTACAAGTCCAACTTTAACTTTTTCTTTGACAAGATGACAATCAATTTCAATGTGTTTGGTTCTCTCATGAAACACCGGATTTTCACCAATATAGATAGCACTATTATTGTCACAGAATAAAGGAATTGATTGTTGAAATTGAACCCCTAAATCAAAAAGGAGATAAACCTCCCACTGAAGTTCACAAGTAGTTATAGCAAGAGCTCGATACTCTGCTTCAGAATAGCTGCGAGAGACTGTGGACTTCCAAGCAACTAATGCATCTCCAAGAAAAACACAAAAACCAGTAATAGAACGCTTAGATTCTGGACAACCAGCCCAATCAGAATCACTAAACCCCTTCAATTGAAGTGTGTTCTTAGAAGGATAACATAAACCCTGTGCTGGATGACCCTTAAGATACCATAAGACACGTAATGCTGCTCTCCAAAGCTTAACTGTAGGACAATCTAGGAATTTACTCAACTGTTGTGTAGCAAAACTGATATCTGGCCGGGTATTGGTGAGGTAAAGTAATTTACCAACAAAACTCCTATAAGTTGTATTTTCTGTTAGCAAATCAGAATCACCATGAACTAATCGTTGATTAGGATCCATTGGTGTTGTAACAGACTTGCATCCAAGCATACCATAATGTTCTAACAATTCAAGAGTATATTTGCGATGGCAAATATTAAGACCAGCCTTGCTCCGAGCAATTTCAAGCCCAAGGAAAAATTTTAAATCCCCCAAATCTTTGATCTTGAATTGTTGATGAAGATGAGCTTTAACAGCATGGAGTTCTTGTGCATCATTGCCAGTTAATAGCAAATCATCCACATAAACCAGTAATGCTGTAAAAGAAGTACCTCTGTGCTTAACAAACAAACTGTAATCATGCAAGGATTTCTTGTAGCCAAGTTGCAAAAGAGAATCTGTCAATTTGGCATTCCACTGGCAACTAGCTTGCTTCAAACCATATAAAGATTTCTTAAGCTTACAGACCATACTTGAATCATTACACTGAAAACCTTCTAGTAGCTACATGTATACTTCCTCAAAAAGATCCCCATGAAGAAAAGCATTGCTAATGTCAAGCTGCTGTAACATCCAATGCTAAGAAACAGCAAGAGCTAACAGTACACGTATAGAAGTCATCTTGGCAACAGGAGAAAATGTATCAAAATAATCCACCCCAACTTGTTGTGTATAACCCTTGGCAACTAGGCGAGCCTTATAACGCTCAATGCTGCCATCAGCCTTCAATTTGACCTTGTAAACCCATTTACACCCAATGGCCAATGTACTAAGTCCCATGTCTGATTAGTTTCAAGAGTCTGTATCTCAGCAGCCATTGCCTGCTGCCATTCAACATGTTTAACAGCCTCCAAGTAATTTTTAGGCTCAGAAACCAGACTCAAATTTAAAGCATAGATTTTACGAAATGGTGCAACATGACCAAAACCATAAATAGAATGCAAAGAATGAGGAGTAGAAAGAAGAGTAGAGGAAGAAACAATAGGTAAGTCACAAGATAATCATGTAAGTAACTAGGTAAACGTCTAGTTATGGTAGAATGCTTAGGAGGCAAAGTAGTATGAGAAGGTGAAGAGGATAAATCCATAGATGAAAATGGAGGGGAAAATGAAGGAGAAATAACAGGTAAGGAAATAGAAAGAGAAGAAGTATAAAAGGAGAAAATATGCTCATAAAAATGAACATGACGAGAAACAAAAATATCTTGAGAAGACATGTCAAGAAGAACAAAACCTTTAGTAGTATTTTGCAAGGACTTAGCCAATTTTCAAGACCATGAGATACTCTTTTACTTGTGGCTCCACTTAAAATTATGCAACGATTTTACAATTAATGAATTATAGACCGTCGAAATAGCCTATTATATGGAGCTTATCCCTACTTTTGTTTGGCAATTATATTACTTGAAAAATGCAGCATTCGATACCCAGATTCAATGACATTTTGTTGTGTCATTAAATGTAATGCTTGATGAGAATAATTGAATGTGCATTGAAGAGATCCCTCCTTGTATTTCTCTACCGTTTTGCAGACCATATGCAATGAAAATAAAAAAAAAATACAGTAATAATGTGATATGATTATTCAATCCAGTTCCTACATCAATGGCAATGCCTTTCATACCCCCAAAGAAATAAAGGAAAAAATAAAAGAAAAGCAAAGGACTTCATAACTTCGACATCTACTACATATACAAGCCTTATTTATACTTTCAATCGTATTATAACACCCTTTATCAATACTAATTCTTTATAAGGTTCATTAATATCCTTTTTCAAGGAAAGGAAAAACTCCAATTCTCTAATTTGATGAGGCTCTCTCGTGAATTCTCCTAACAGGATTTCAACCCATTCACCACTTGGCTTCTTGTCCCGAAATTTTCTTTCATATTGTGGAACTTCTCCAGGTAGTGTAAGTCTAAAAAGGACTGATTCTTCCCATCCCTTTGGATCATAATCCAGAATTATCAAAATAATCTCATAGACAACTCCTGGTAGAAGCTTTACCATCTCAAATCTTCCTGTGATCTCCAGTGATCGAAAATAATGCAGTTCCGCAGCAGTGTAAAAGCTATCACTATATATATAGTGCCATATATACAGTAAAAAAATGCATTAGTAGTGTTCAACTTGCATATATAATGTAGCAAATACTGATGGAAGTATGTAAACTTATTAGTGTTCTAGAGCACATATACACACACACACACACACATTACCTTACCTTGAATCTGGTGACAAAACCCAAAATACTCTTTTCTCTGCAGAATTAAGGGAGAGCTCTCTTGCATATATGGTGAAGCAATTGCTGTCCAGGTGAGTTTCATGGGAGGATTTCTATACCATGTTCAAAATAAGAGATCAAATGCCATAATGGGTGCTTAATCAAACCATAGAAAGACAGATATGATTAAGCTTCAAAACATAAGTTCAATTCCCACATCAATTAATTATTATGATCGTGTCTTAAGGAATAGCTCTTTTTTTTTTTTTTTGGGTCATCCCATGTTTGCTGATAATTACTGGATATATAATATCTTGTGGTGTCAACATATGCAAGACATTTAGATCGAGATAAGAAAGACTTTATAATATACGAGGAGAAAGAAATCATTAATATTTAAAAATGAAACAATGCTAGAATTCTTACCTCTTTGTGGAAGAAAACTTTGGCAGCAAAGTCGGGGCGTTTCAATAATCCATAAAGTCGTTTGAAGCTTGGCAAATGAAGGTTTCCTAGAGAGAATGTCTCCAGTATGGGACAATCCTCAATAGTCACTTTTTCAAGTGATGGCAGTTCCAAATTGCTCTTCAAGTGGCAAAAGCTCTGCATCTTCGGCAGTTTCGTTAGCACTAAGTGCCGTAACTGAGGGAAAAGAGTTTCCTTAATGATATTTGTTGGTGGCTCTGGCTCTTGATCATCTTCCTTGGCAATCACTTCTTGTAATTCCTTACAGTCATACAAATACAGGTGCCTAATATTTGTAAGACCTCTAGAGACAGGAAAAGAGAGTAAGTTTGCTATTCTATTACAGGACGTGACTCTCAAATCTTGAAGCCCAAAAAAATTATCTGTTGTAATGTTGTGGCTGAATAGTCGTGCTGTGTTGATCCGATGTAACTCCATCGTCTCCAATTTGAGGGCTAAAACCTGTAATAAGAAAAATTAAGAACGAATCAAGTTATTTGCCCCATGGATGCATTGCCTCACATGGTTCACTTGGCTGTTGCTATAGTTTCGAAACAAGTTTTAGCTTAATTTTTGTAAAAGATAATTCATAACAAAAAAATTAAAAGATTAAAGTGAAAATTTTGCACATAAAAGTAGATCGTCTGCAACTTTTTGTCTACATATAAGTATTATATGATTATATCAAGTAAAATGATGAGGAAATTGGAGCACAGAGAGAAAAGAACCAGAGAATAACAATAACAAGATAGGATGATTCAGTCTCACAAATAAATTTACAAATAAATTTACAATTACGATCCAAAGGAAAAATTTTATTATGTAATTTTGAACCGCTAAAATTATAAACTTTTACCTTACATAATTTTAGATGGACAAAACCTATAAAAACTTTCGCATGACCTAATCGGTAATATTAAAAAAACTCTTAATATATCCTTATTTTTCTCAATCTCCCAAATCATAATAGAATAAAAAAAATCCGACCATCTTGGATGTGGAGAAACTCCTACAGAAATGGAGATCGGGAAAAGATAAAGAATCTGTAACTTTAGCGAAAAGATATAGTAAGAGTCTACCGCTTTTGATGCATTAAGAGAAAAGGTCTATGACTTCAAAAGGGGAAAAAAAGAAAAGAAAAGAGGAAAGGTCTATAATTTTAGTGGAAAAGACCTATTAAAATTGCTAAAGTTGCAATGGTGAATAAGGAAAAAAAAGCATAAGAACACATTTACAAGAAATATAAGCACTTGGTATACACAAATACAAGAAAGCGAGATAGTAAAAGCGACATTAAATACCTGTTCACTGAAGAAAGGTTGGATATTATGTTTCGAGGTTGATGTTCTTGATAGGGGCACATTGGAGAGTGATCTAGCAAACGTTTCCATCGCTGGACAAAATTGGATATTTACTCGTTCAAGAGAAGGCAACTCTAAGTTGCCGATGCTGTGGAAAATTGTCTCCATCACGGAACAATCTTGGATCCATAAACTTCTCAGTGAAGGTAATTTTATGTTGCCCGTTCCATTGAAAAATGTGGCCATCATGGGACAAGAAAGAATAGATAGACCTTCAAGGGAAGGCAATCCTATGTTGCCCATTCCATGGCAAAATGCCTTTATCACGGGACATGTTCCAATCCTCACGTCTCTTAGCAAAGGCAATTCTAAGTCGCCGGTTATACTATGGCAAAAGGCAAGGAGCTTCGGCAGGTTTCGGAGTATCAATTCCTGTAGTTGAGGGAATAGAATTGTCTTGGTTTTTGTTTCTCCGGCTGCCACCTGTTCCGTTTCCTCCCTTCCGATCACTTGTCCCAACTCTGAGCAATTCTGTACATCTAGGCATCTGAGGTTTGGGAAATGAGTTGTAAGAAGGGAAGGAGAAAATAAGCTTTTGACATTGTTTAAAGATCTGATTTCCAGCTTCTGAAGGCCAACGAAGTTGCTGATTGGAGTAAGTAATAGGCCGAGTTGTAAGCTTTTGCTTGCAACCTGAAGAGCATCATTCAATTAAATCATTATTACGTACAAGTATTTAATTTATTCTCTTATGGCTGGCTCTATATAGATAAAGGTCGACCCAGGCTTCAGAGAGGACTTTGATGCTGGTATTAAACATACAAATTAGTAGCTTCATACGTAAAATTACTACTAATAAAGAACAGATATACGTACCCGTTGGTCAAAGAGAAATTGTTTGTAATCTTGATTGTCTGCTTCTCTCACAATGCTCTGGAGGTTTGCAATTCTCAAGTAGCCTAACAAGGGAACTTCAATTTCATCAGCGGCATTGCAAAAGCCGCAAAGACTAGGCAAATCTTCAAGAATCAACTTATCTAGCTTAGGCAACGTTATCTTGTTGATCATAATCTCCATGCCCTCCTGATCTTCCCTTTCGAAGATCTCTTTCAGAACTGGACAATTCGATAGTTTAATTTCTTCAAGCTCTGACAAGCTTTCAGCTATTGGTAGTGGAAATAGATATAGCAGACTTTCACAGTTACTTATTCTAATAGATTTTAAATTTGACAAATAGAGCTTTTCACTTGAAAATGTCCATAAATGCATCAACCCTGACAATTTTTCAAGTATGATTTTTTCTAGTGCTTTAAAGGATCCAACTGGAGGTTGGCCTTTACAGAGTGCTTCCAAGCTAGAGAAATCTTGAATGTCTAATTCCTTCAATACAGGGAAGATTGCACCATTGTCTCTGCCCTCAAGAACTGTATGACTCAGACATTTTGCGTTGTTGCCCTTGTGCAGTTTGAAATATTCTAAATTCTGAAATCCTGATTGAATTAGCCAATTGATAACACATGCGCAACTGGACCCGTATAGCTCCATATATCGAGCATTTCTTGTCAGGTGAACATAAAACCAATCTTCTAAAGGAATCACTATATCTCCCAAAAATATGAGTTTCTGGAATTTTAATAAATCTAAATCGTAGAACTCCAATTGGGAGAAATTCTCACGCCCACGCACACATACAGAATATTTCTTCAACTTGTGCACCCAATGAGGTATCGCTTTAGGGAGAGTATTTGGGTTCAATATTGTTATAGACAAAATGTTTAAATGACTCAAGGAATCTAATTCAACAAGACTTGCATTATTGTTCACTTCTTTATCTTTCTCTTCGGCCTCCCATTTGCCAAAGCTGTTCCCATCTATGTGTTAAGTTTCAACTCAAAAAGATAGCCATCAAAATTGAAATCAAAAGTCTAAAAATTGAAGCTCAAAATCAAGGAAGTTAGGCTAGTCAAAATTCCAAAATGAAGGCTAAATTATTTGGCAAAAATTAGGGTAGGATAAGTCAAGAAATGTTGGCTAGATTTCACCTATAAATAGCCAAGTTTAGAAGCATACATTTGCACCAAGAGAGAAAGAAAAGAAAGGGAGAGAAGGAAAGAAAGAGAGAAGAGAATAGAGTGAGGTTTTGCTATTCTTCTTGAGAGTTTGTTTTTCATCTTTTTTTTCTTGTTATCCACCTATTTTGGTGAGGATAGTTGTGTTACCTTCTAGTATATCTAGAGTAAGATTTGTTACCCCATTTTTATAGTGAAAGTATTGGTCAATATTTGGCCCGTAATTTTTACCCGTTTTGAGATTTTCCACGTAAATCTTGGTGTCAAAATATTTTCAAGTTTTTGTCAGATTTATTTCTGCTAGGTGGTTATTGATAAATTCTCACTTTATCAATACCAGAGTTTTGGGAGAATCATTTTAATCCTGATAGTGTGAGTTATTTATTTGTTTTGGAATTTATTTTTTATTATTTTGTTTTATTTATCCCAACCTCCCAACACTATGACCAATACTTCCAATCGAAGAAGTCCTGATAAAACACCAAATGCGATCCTTTTTAGGCTGTAACACTCCATAACCTCTAATTTCCTCAGTTTTTTAAGTCCTCCAATCTCCTTTGGCAGCACCTCAATAAATCCACAATGTTCCAAACAAAGGATTTCTAGATTCACTAGCTCCCCAATCACTGATATCATCCCCAAGTTGCACCACCGGAGATGCAAGGTCCGGAGACCGTTTAGCAGATGTATTGACGAGGGCATTGATTCCAGTCGGAAAAAGTCTAGAACTTTGAGCTCTCTAATGCGACTAAAAAAGTTATCTGGTATGTGGAGATACTCTGTGCAATTCATTCTCAGGAGCTCAAGCCTCGGGCAATCTATACGTTCCGGAACACCAACATGATCTTTGGAGAACATTAGTGAAATCCAAGTGTAATCCTCCTTTAGCTTTGGCCACTCCTCCTTTCCGTGACGAATAAAAAATTCATGCTTTTTGATGTGTATGCCCACGTCGCGAACAACGTCATGCATAGTAACACACGGATTGCCCCACCAATCACTACTCTGTAAAAGCAAGGAACGGGAGATAAGCTGCCCAGCTATACTTTCTACTCTGTTTATGGCTTGAACCAAGTCCTCTATACCCTCGAAAATTCCTAGCCCCATTCCATAGCTGACCAATTCTTCAAGGGAAATCTCAGAATCTTCTGGAAATAAACAACAAAGTAGAAAGAGATACCTGTGTTCTTCGCTCTCCAAACGATCCAAGCTCCACAGAAGTGGTCCATAAACGCCTTTCACTACATCTGGGATGCTTCCAGGCATGGCTTGCCGCAGTCCTAGAAGTGCATCCTCCCAACAAGATTTACTTTGGCCTTTTAGTGCTCTGCCAACGGTTTCAAGCGCCAGAGGCAACCCATTGCATTCTTTGGCTACTTGTTTTGCTATTTGATGCAGATCCAGTGAATCAATCGAGTTACCAGCGTTCTTTCTGAAAAGAACCCAAGCCTCTTCATCATCTAACACTTGCAAATGGAACATCTTTACATCTTCCTCCGCCGTTGAGGTTATGGTCCTCTGATCTCGAGATGTAAGGATGAGTTTGCATCCGGGATGGGTGCTTTGGGAGGGAATTCCTATTTTCTGGAGATTCAACCTCTCCCAAAGATCATCCAAAATGATGAGGACGCTTCGTGTATGCTTAAGACTGGCATGAAGTCGTTCTGCACGGATTTCCAAATCTTCCTCTCCTAAACTGAGGCCCAATCTCTCTGCAATCTTCTGTTGAATTTTTGATAGATCTGCCTGTTGAGAGACGACTGCCTTAACAACACACTCAAACATAATGCCTGAATCCTCCGTCCTTTCCCGTACCATCTTTTCAATGTTCTCCGCCATAGTTGTCTTTCCTGTTACATTTAATAGTAATTATTTAAGTTTCTAGTTGTCTTCTAAAATATCCATTACGGAAGCAAATGTAAGACACTGAAAAGAAACATGAAATAATAAATTAAAAAATAGATATTACCGACACCCCCCATTCCGCATATTCCGATTAAATATATGTCTTTTTTCTTCAAAGCATCCATGATCTCATCTTCAGTAGACTTTCGTGATTCAAGCAAAGCTTTACATGTAGCTGGTATTGGTTCCAGCTCTGCAGCCCTTGCAGGGTGGGCTATAGTTTCAAAAGTCCGATTTCGGAGTTCTCCAGCAGCTTCAGTTGTCTTCCAGGCTTTTCTGCTTAAAGAATAATGCAGAAACGGAATCCATTTGGAAAGACAGCCTTGTTGAACGTGTACTTTTTCGTTACAGATTTCATTGCCCTTCCCCTGTATCTCTTTCACTTTAGCGAGCCAGTCGTCAACATCTGCTGGGTGTCGAATATCTCCCCATTCGATTCTGGCACGTTCAATCCTTTCCTCCAAGGTCTTTTTATCAATCTCAAGCTTCGACACTTCATCGTCAAGCTGTTTGACATTGCAAGAATAGCAACACAGGTAACTGACTTGTTTCTTGATGGGATCCACAGAGTACTCTACCAGCTTACTGACAACTGGCCCAAGGATTCCAACAACAATGTCCGCCATTCTTTTCAGTTTTTCTATATAGAAATCTACAGGTTTTTTTCTGGACAAGCTTTTTTTTTTTTTTTTTTTGGTTACTGGGAATGAAGGAAAACAATGGAAGTGAGATCTCGACAAGAAAAAGGAATTTCACTTGAATGAGAGCTAAAAGAGTTTAACACTGTCTTTTTTGGGGTTTCTTAAAAAACAAAAAATGCAGGGAATGAAGGGAAACGATGAACTTAACAGGAGGAGGAACGAATTTAGCAGAAATGAGAGCTAAAAATGCTTTCGAATACCGAAGGACAGGAATGGAGTGGATGATCTTGAAAACATATCCCTCTTCTTATATGCACTACTATTTAAAGAAAAACAAATTGTTCTCTCTCTCTCTCTACCGCTTTTGGATATGTCTCCAAATTAAAAACTCAAAAGATTACTCCTTCATTTAAAATTAAATATTTATTTTTAATTTAATATAAAATTTTAAAAAATAATTTAATTATTAGTAAGATACTATTATTAATATTAATTAAAGATGCTACTTTAAAAACTAACGTGATAATTATGGTGCATTAGTTCAGTCTAGAAGCTCTGTTATGAGAATTTTTTCAAAGTTAGGATGTAATTATTTTTTTAAAGATTCTTTCCCTCCTCTCTCTATCCCTAAACTACAAATTCAATGAATAACAAATTAAATCAACCAAAACAACGCAATGACTAGTGACTTTACAAAGAAAAATCTCAATTTTCAAGTAAAAAATCCTAAAACAATGCAATAATTGTACGAAAGAAGAAATGATTAAAATTTTAAATATTAATTTATAAAGTTACTTATAAAAATAAAAAAGAAAAAATTAAATAGTTAAAAAATTATAAGCTCTTTGAAGAAAATAGAAAAAAAAACTTGAATCTGCTAGGCGATGTTATCTGCACAAAGGTGCAATGATTAAAAATTTAAATATTTATGTATGAAGTTACTTATAAAAAAGTAAAAAAAAATCAAATATTTAAACAAATGAGATATTTGAAAAGAAATGAAAAGAACTTAAATTTGCTTGGTGATGGTACCTGCACGAATGATGAAATGATTAAAAATTTAAATACTTATTTATGAAGTTACTTATAAAAAATAAAAAGAAAAAAATTAAATATTTAAATAACTATGAGATCTTTGAAAAGAAAAAAAGAACTTAAATTCGCTTAGTGAAATGATTAAAACTTTAAATATTAATTTATGAAGTTATTAATAAAATTTGAAAGAATATAAATCAAATATTTAAATAAATATTATAATACTAAAATGTTATTCAAATAATATAATTATACTTTAACCACAAAATATTTTTAAAATACTATCATGATCAAATCTTTAAAAGAAAAAAGTATTCTAATATCCAGTTCAATTTCTTTTCCATACTACTTCCTCTATTCAAAATTAAATGATTACAATATAAAATATCCATTTTAGTAAGCTAAGAAAAAAATTTGTCAAATACGATAGTATGAACTTTACATTTTATATAAAATTATTGATACTTTTTTATTAAAAACTCTCAAAAAGATATTAATAATTTATAAAATAGTAATTTTATGTTGGAATATCACACTTACTTATCTTTTTTTCTTTTTATTTTGTTGAATCTTATCAAACTCTTTTGTATTTTCCAAGCCCATCCCTTCAAATAAAAAATTCAAAATAAAAATATTAAAACTTCAAAGTAAGTTTTATTTTAATTGTGATGTTATTATATTAATTCTTAAAAAAGCCTCCGCTAAAAAAATGTGATATATTTGCAAAAGATTATGGTGAATATTAAAATCTCTCTCCCCTTCCTTGTTTGTCTTCACTTCTAAAAAATAAATAACTTACAAAATAAAAGATATTAGTATTTTATGTTAAAAATCTCAAATAAAAGTTTTTTTCCAAAATTAAATAATTCTCATATCATTGTTTAAATTTTTTCAAATAAATAATGTTCTTGATCTACCAGAAAAAAGCCATAGCATTATTATACTTTACAAAAATCATTTCTTTCTTTTAATCCGCTAGATGAAAAATTAAAAAAGAAAAATTCAAAAAGCATAGACCATTACATTTTATATCCAATGTACTGCAAAGTTATGGATGTTCTAATAAGAATGTTTTAATAGGTAATTAGCCACTTTTGTCCTTAAATTTTAGCATCTGAAGGATCAAATTAGAGTAACAGATACCAAGAACTAAATAGATAAATATTTTTAAAATTATTTCTTAAAAAAGAATAAGTTTTGTGATCAAAACAGAATTATTAGAATATATGAATCTTCAAAACTTTTCTAATAAAATAAAAACTTACTAATTTTTAATTAAAAGAAGTAAAAATATATATAATCCAACTAAAACCACAAAAGAAAAGACGTGAAAGATGTAGAAATAGGAAATATGAATAAGGTAAACATGAATAACACAGCTTAGGGATTTAATTGGGGAAGTGGGGGCTAAGAATTAAGATTTTTAAATTAAAAAGTTTAAATTCTAACAAATAATAATTTTTCTATTTAGTAAAAAAATTTAAAATTCTAAAAAATAAGAATAAAGACTTTAAGAATTTTAGGAGATGAGAGAGAGTAAAAGTGCTATGTATATATATATTAGTATGCTAAATAATATAAACAAAATGAATTTAAAAATATGAATTTAAACAGTTTTAGATCTTTTAATATATTCTTTTATACATTGTCCACTACATTGAAAAAAACTTACAGGCTTTAACGGCATTTTAGTCATATTTTATCAATTTTTATTTTACTTTGATATTAAATAATAATTTTATCAAAAGTAAGAAAAGGAATCAATCATTTTATTATAAATTTTCTTTCCAAACAATGTAATGAAAAAAAAGACTTCAAATTCATTTTAGGTGAAAAGATATTACATTCTATTTTATTCTAACTTACCAAGCCTTATTTGTATGTGTATATAGTCTTGTACAAATATAGGCAAAGTTACATGGTTTAGTTTTGTCCTGGGTACAATTTATCCATACAACATTTTGCAAAATAAGAAGAAAATTGTACTTTATAGTATATTTTCTAAGACATCAATTAAATTGTATAACATAAAATCGTATGATTAATGTAATCTAATTAATATACTAGATGGTAATATCAGTGGCATTCAGGATGCAGCCAAGAAACGTTGCGAAGGTCTGGATCAACCTCGGCCCTCTATACACTTTTTTCTCTTCATTAGAGGACTTCAGACTTGGCCGGCTTTCAACAGCGACATGTCCTATCAATCTTCTTCTATCTCTGTCGCTTATGCACTATTCACAACTTTAAATACGTGAACAAAATTCAACCAACGTGTAAGAGACTCAGGTCAAGATGTAAATGACATGGCTGACTTGATCCTTTGCTGGTAAGTGATCAGACGAGACCTTAAAACATCAACTCTCGAACAAAATATCTTATACAGTTTTTGAATGTAGTTTTTTGTTGAAAAATTTTTGGAAGTGTTTAGGTTTGAGTCAAATAGAAAATAGAGGTGAAAATATTTTCACACATTACATTTTAAAAAATAAGGTCTTTTTATATTTCTTTTGAAGAAATTGTATAATAACTTATAGTGATAAAAATTATAAAATGTGTGTTCTTTAGTCACAAAAATTATATTTTCTTCAATTTTAATTATTTATCCTTTTAAAAGATTAAAAGTTTTGATTTTATAAATAGTATTCACAGGTTGTGAAGATAAAGACTAATTTTTAAGTTATTTTTTTATTTGAGAAATATTTGAAGTCTTTTGAATATTTGATATTGAATATTCTTTTAAATTATATATTGATGAAAATATTGATGCATGTTCAAATGATAATAAAGAAGTGAAAGATTTTTTTGCTTAATCTCGTTAATTAATTTATTTTGCTAAATCTAATCACATGCAAGAATTTCTATATGCGTCGAGACTACTATCGAAACCACCCTAATTAACTCAAAACGGGTTGATCAATGGACTTAACAGGCTGACTAACGTGCTTTCACATCTATATTTTACAAGTCTTACAGGGATAAGTTTAGTCAAAATTTATTTATGACTTTCACATCTACATTTTACAAGTCTTACATATTGATATTCAACTAACAATTTATCTATAAACCCTAAAATGATACAAATCTCAACTTACGCAAGCTAACTGCTAACTTAATACATAACTAATATTTCTAAAAAATTAAATTAAACAATAATGCAGTAAAAATTAAATAAACAATAAATAATATTATGTATTAAATTTAAATCTTAAATTAAATTAATATCAAAAACAAAGAAAAGAACAAAATATAAAATATCCAGAGAAATAAAAAAAGCACAAAGAGAAACAATGAAAAAAAAAACTTATATGCTAAAAACCAATAGGTGAAAAAAAAGAGCATAATATGAAAATGAAGAAAGAAAAGAGAAAAAAAAGAAAAATAGATGAATATAAGAGAAATAAAAGCACAAAGTAGAAAAAGAAAATGAAGAGAATGAAAATATAACTTTTCTCTACTCGCATTTCTTCTCTGCAAGTTGGAGATGCTGTAGGGAATACTTTTATTATTTTCTTGCTTTAATGTTTTTAAACACTTTTAAATATATGTCAAAAGTGCTTTTCTAAATTACTTTATTGAATCAAAAGCTTATGTGAAACAACCTCCAAAGTTTTGCTCATGAGAAGTTTTTAAATCATGTTTATAAACTTTTAAAAGCTTTATATGGTTTGAAGCAAACCTCTTCGTGCTTGGTATGAAATACTTAGTGATTTTTTATTTTCAAAAATATTTTCAAGAGTGATGCTTGACGCAACACTTTTTATCAAAACCTCTTGTAACAATGATCTTTTACTTAAATTTATGTTAATGACATTATCTTTAATGCTACTAACATCTCTCTATGTGAGGAGTTTGCTAAGATGATACAAAGTGATGTTATGTCCATAAGTCAAGCAAAGCATACAAAGAAGCTATTGAAAAGGTTTGCAATGGACAATGCCAAAGGAATTGGAATGCCTATGAGCTCATCACTGAAGTTTGACAAGGATGAAAAAGGCAAAATGGTTGATGAGAAGCTATATAAAGGTATGATTGGATTGTGTATGTAATAATGATCAAATTGCCAATTTTTTGATAAAAATTTGGAGGAGCAAAGGTTTTTGTTATCTAAGAATGTGCTTAGGAACCTCAAAATTTTATTACTAATGTAATTTTTGAAGCATATATTTAGATATATAGGAAAAATTCTAATGTTGAGTTCGATGCAAGACAAAATTTAGTCGTCTAAATTGAAGTTTTATGAAGTTTGGACAGATATTTTCAAATGAGGAATTTGAATACAAAGATACAGTTCGGTTGTCGCAATCATGCAATTCTAGGTGTATTTAAGAAAAACTGAACAACCCTTCTTCATTTCATTTCAAAATGTCCAAAGACCAAACTTTCTCTCTCGTGAAACCCATCTATATTTCTCTCATTCGAACTCAAAATTCAACCCTATTTCGTTAAATTCAAGGCACAAACCTCTAAAAGTCTGAATCTACACCATTGATTATGTTTAAAACTCTACAAATTTCACAAAATCTCGACGGATAGAATTAGAGAAGATGGCATTGAAAGAGATAAAGGAACACTGGGTGGATACAAAGGTCATGGAGGAGGCTAAGGTGGCGGCAAGGGTAGAGGTAAAGGCATGATAATTGACACTAGCTTAATTATTGATGAACCAAGGTGTGTGAAACTACAACAAACCGATTTCAGACTTGACAAGTTTATCAAAACCAATGCAGCATAAAGTATGGTAATTGAAGCAAGAAGAATAGAAAGATCATCTTGGAACACAAGGTTAATCTTTAAAAATTCAAAGGTATGAATGATGTGCTCGGTCTATTTGGTGAAATGGGTTGGAGTAGGTTGTTAATTGTAAATGAAGAGTATTAGCCTCCTTTGCCTATGAATTTTATGCAACTATGAAAGAAGAAAGGGTGAGAAGATTGATAAATAAGTGATAGTACAATGGTGTTCTTAAGGGTCTCAAATTGAGTTTGAATTTGATGATCGTTTGTTTAATTGTATTTGTGAGGTTGAAGAGGGTGGTGAAATATATTATATTGGGGGGACAAAAATGCTTTAGTTCAAAATTATTTACAAGTGATAGGTTTGAAATGGAATTCACTAATGGGAAGAGATTTAGAGGTGTGAATGAAAGAGAGATAAATGCACCTGATGCCAAAGGAAGATGAATCTTGCATAGGAAATATGTGTATTGTTATTTTACAAGCCCTTTATAAAAGAAGGAAGATGCATTTTGGTTATATGGCCTGAACCATTGATTAGTGCTAGGAAGATGAAGAACAAGACATTTCCCTATGGTAGACTTCTCACCAAATTGGTAAAGTATTTCAACATCCTATTATTTGGAAGAGGTCTTAACATCAAGAGTAGAAGTATCTACACTGATGAGTTAATTAAAAGAATGAAACTCACTCTAGATGATGGTGGCATTTGGAGAATAAAGAATGAAACCATTTAAGAAGGATAAGAAAAATGAGAAAGAGAAAGATATCAAGGAAGAAGAAGTGGAAGACGAAGAAGAAGTACAATTGATAACAAGACAAAGGAGGACCAAAAAGAGAAATGAAGTTCTGTTTGAGGGGGAGCAACCCCGATCAAAGAAGAGGCTATTTCAAGAAGGTGAAGTTTCTCAAAAGGAAGGAGAAGCACAAGAACAAGAAGGTGGAACGACTTAACAAGGAGGTGAGACATCTCAACCTCAACCAAGAAGGCCCAAGGACTTTATTGGTAAAGAAATAAGTAGAAATGATATCATTTTGACCAAAGTATTTGAAGAAGTTTTAAATAACCATGTCAGAGAAATGGAAAAGATCTATATATTCTTCAAAAAAAGATATAAGAATGGTTCATTAAATTCTGTTGGCCCTAAGGGCAAATCTTGAAATTGTCATTAATGGAAAATATTGAAGTGGGCTAATTTGAATAATTCTTGTGTGATAGTATTTTTGAATTGAAAAGGTAAAAGATCTCATTATCTTGAAGTTAAAGAAAAACAAGCTCATCCCAAGTGAGGATAAAAGTATGAAGATTGAAGTGGATGTTAAGTATAAAAGGCTTTGAATATCTAATAGTGTAAGGTTATGATCATTTAATAGGTATAACTTGTAAACCCTACATCTATTTATTTTTTGAAACTTAGAATTACACTTTGAATGACAAATTTTATAGTTCTAGTTTAAACATTATTTTTTAGTCTAAGCGATTTCATATCTTTGGAAGAACAAGGTTTTTTATTACGGTTTTAGGTTAAAAGCTCTTTAAACTTTTATCCTATGATTCAAATGCTTTGAAACTTGATTTGATTGAGTTCAAATTGATTTTTTAAAATTTGAAAAAGTTTGGATTTTAACACCAGTTTGGACGTTCAAATTTTTTCTATTCTTTTGATTGTTTAGAGAAGTATATATGACAAATTCGGACTTGGATATATAATTTGGTCGACTAAATTTATCATGTACAACAGAATGAATACAAAAATTCAAATGACCAATTAAGATACAAGAGCCAGATTTGGTCGATCGAATTCCTCTATTCCACTTTAAAAACTAACTAGCAATTTTTAATGTTAGAATTCAAATTTTAATCCATTTAAAAGGCTAGAAACTCAAATTTTGATGTATTCTTTAAACTTTACATGCCATACTGTTTAGAATATCAAAGAATCGAGAAAAATTTTCAACTATTCATGTGCTTCAAGTGATAAATCAAAGATTACAATGCAAAAAGTGAAGTGGTGTTAGAATCGATATACATCTACCATCTTGTTGGTGAGCATCTAGTGTACTTTTTTTTGACTTTATCATTTAGTGGAATGGTTGAAATTCTTAGGTGTGGATTCAAGGTATTGGATATAGAACTTGGATAGATTGAACTATTATGAATCTTTATGTGTCTCTGTCTCTATTTATTGCTTGCATTTATTTATGTCTTCTTTATTATACTTTGTGTTGTTGTTATTAATTGTGCCCTAAATAATTATCAATATTCTCTCAATGACTCTCTTTAAGACAAACAAATACTCGGAGGTTGTAAATTTCATAAAGTTGATTTTATTAAAAAAAGTTCAAAAAATTAGCCAAAAAAGAAAAACTTAGTTCACCTCCCTCTTATGCTTTTCAATAAACACATGACTCAATATTGATTTTGTACATTAAAAAAAAAAGGAACTTTAAGAAAGGAAAAACAACCAATGGAACACACTACTTAATTTAATTTAAATATCTCTATCAACTTTAATCATGGTCATTTTTTAAATTTTATTTGATTTCTCTATAAAATTCATCAAAATCATAACACCTATAAAAAACTCAATTATGACACTTATTTTAAAACGGATGAAATATACATTTTATTTAATTTCTTTATAAAATACATCAAATCCATAATACCCTTAAAAACCGATTATGATACTTATTTTAAAATGTAGAGAATACTTAATTAGAAATAGGAATATGTTGAGCCAACTCATTAGTAGCTTGCGATTTGAATCGATATTTGGAATAATGAGTTCAACTCATGAGCCAAATGAGTAAAATGTAGACCAAGATTTTTAGCTCAACTAAAATATTAGTTGTGCATGAGTTAAGACAAGTTCGACTTATTTGGCACTTATGCTAACTAAAAATATATAAATATAAATCAATATTGCTTGCAAATATGCTGTTTCAATTATGGGTGTGATTGAATAGAGTTTGGTTTTGAGATTTTTGTCTTGGGTTTCGTAAAAGGTAAATTATTTGTGAGAGAAGATGTATGTCCCACGCTTAAAATTTTAGATTTAGTTTTGAAACCAAACCCTGTCCAATCTAAGCTTATATTTAGCATAATTTAACTTAATATAAATGTAATCTTTGTTTCAGTTTCATTACGTCATATACTAGTAATACTTATTGGATGATATTTTTCTTACATTTAAGTCCTTAAATAGTTAATTTCGATATCATCATTCTTATAAAAAAAATATCATTGAAAAATTTCCAAACTTAGAAAAGTGTAATCACATTTAATAAAAAAAGAGATAGGTCAGATCTCTCCTAAAATGTAAGGTTATTACATAAGATTTGCTTAATATTATTTACCTTCTTGTAATAATATACAGAGTATTTCACACGACGATGTACGCCTAGTGTGCACTCACATAAGCGCGGCGTGTTACTTTGTGATTCGTTAAACTGGTAATGCCCTCGCAACTTCCTTAGTAGATTGAACAGTAAAGGGGTGGCACTCAACATGCGGTGATGAACCCAGCTGAATGTCACGAGCAACCCTAGCCTTCTATGGAGACGTTTCAACGACGCCTTTTGTCTTCTTCAAAAGACTGCCGACATTGGCCGGACTTCTATGGAGACATGTCTAATCAATCTTCTTCTATCTTTTTTATTTTTTAATAATTAAAATATTTATTTATATAAAAATAAAAAAATTACACAAATAAATTTAATTTATATAATAAAAAATCAAATTTTAAAATATATAATATATAATAAAAATAATAAAAATAAACACACATTTCTAAGATTTATATACTATGCACATAAACCTGAAATATGAGATGACAGTACATCCAGTCTGTAAACGACTCGGCAGGACAGACAAAGGTTGTGCCTGACGGGTTCTCCAAGTGGTCACTGGTCATACGTGAACCAGTCTGTTATTATGTTTAATTGTCTTTTGATCCGAAGGTTATTAATCATGAGGAATATTTTGGATAAATAAAATTAAGAGAGAAAAAAAAATTGAAACGATTTGAAATTCACTATTTTACCTGATATTTACTTTTTTTAACTAATTCTATCAAATTCTCTCTTTTTTCTCTCTCTCTTTTTTCTGTCTTTCTCTCTTCTTTCTCTCTTCTTTCTATCTTCTGTCTTCTCTCCGCTACGATTCATTCTCTTCAAGATTCATTTTTTTCAAGATCACCATTTTGTGTTAAATGGTTTCGACGAGCCTGCAAGTCTTATTTTGAAGGTAGATAAATCTTCACTAAAAAAAGATTTATGGTCTGCTTACGGAGGTAAAGAAATCGATGTGTTGATTTTATTTTGTTTGAAGAATGCTTTCAGCAGTGGAATATTCTTATGACTTCAAAGTGGCTTCTACGCTATAGAAATCTTTACTAAAAAAAAATTTATGGTCTACTTATGGAGGTAAAGAAAACGATGTGTTGATTTTTTTGACTTAAAGAATGATTTCGATAGTGGTATACTCTTATAACTTCAAAAAATGATTTTGATGGTGAAAATTTTGAATATTGAATCTTTTTTTAACTTTAAAACGATTTTGTTTGACATTTTTGTAACAATTCTCATTATTTTGAATAATGACTCTAAATATTAATTATTCAAAGAAAAATATGTATGGTGAATTGATATTTACATGAAACTGAATACATCTAATTTGATCAAATGATATTTTAAGAGTGAATAATTATTTATATAATAGTGAATAATTATTCACTTGATATGCAGTATTTACAGACAAAAGTATTTGGTTATGCTGAGTGAATAATTATTCTCCACTGAATGAAAAATTATTCACTTAATATATCAAATGAATAGATCCAATATATCATATAATTATCATAACAATCTGAATGGATATTTACATGAAACTAAATATATCTGATTTGGTCAGATGATATGTTAAGAGTGAATAATTATTCTCCACTGAGTGAAAATTTTTCACTTAACATATCAAGTGAATAGATCTAATATATCAAATAATTATCATAACATCTGAATGGATATTTACATGAAACTAAATATATTTGATTTGGTCAGATGATATGTTAAGAGTGAATAATTATTCTCCATCGAGTGAAAATTTTTCACTTAACATATCAAGTGAATAGATATAATATATCAAATAATTATCATAATAATCTGAATGGATATTTATATGAAACTAAATATATCTGATTTGGTCAGATGATATGTTAAGAGTGAATAATTATTTACCATTAAATAAATAATTATTCACTTAAGAGTGAATAATTATTCTTCACTGAGTAAAAAATTTTCACTTAACATATCAAGTAAATAGATATAATATATCAAATAATTATCATAACAATCAAATGGATATTTACATGAAACTAAATATATCTGATTTGGTCAGATGGTATGTTAAGAGTGAATAATTATTCACCGTTAAGTGAATAATTATCACATTCTCCACTGAGTGAAAATTTTTCACTTAACATATCAAGTGAATAGATCTACCATATCAAATAAGTATTCATTACAATCATAATGGATATTTACATGAAACTAAATATATTTAATTTGGTCAGATGGTATATTAAGAGTGAATAATTATTCTCCACTGAGTGAAAATTTTTCATTTAACATATATCTTATTAATTTGTAACGTTCAGCGCAATCCCACTGTCAACAACTTCGCTCCGTATTCAACAATCTCAATCATTCTCTGCTGTCGCATCTACTCTTGGATGCTTTATAAATAATTATTCATAATTATTCAAGACTGTATAAATAATTATTCACCACTGCATTAATGTGAATTGTTGCATTGAACAAACTCGAGCATTTTACATGAAATTAAATATATTTGATTTGGTTAGATGGTATGTTAAGAGTGAATAATTATTCTTCGCTAAGTGAATAATTATTCTCCACTGAATGAAAAATTTTCACTTAACATATCTCTCATTAATTTGTAACGTTCAACGCAATCCCACTGTCAACAACTTCGCTCCGTATTCAACAATCTCAACTGTTCTCTGCTGACGCATCTACTCTTGGATGCTTTACAAATAATTATTCATAATTATTTAAGACTTTATGAATAATTATTCACCACTGCATTAATATGAATTGTTGTATTGAACAAACTCGAGCATAGTACAAATAAAAGAAATGATACGTACTAGTTACATAAATTTACACTTGTTATTGTATAAAACTCTAATCTATACATAAAATTTTCAGCAAAAATAGGCATTGCACTATTTTTCTCTCCTCCTCATCAACATTGTAAAGACAATCATTACTTTTTAATTTTCTACAAAACATAACACAACTCTTACATTCAACACAAACTCCTATTACCATAATTATTTTTTACTGTTAAGAATACATCTTTAAAGATTAAATAGAAGATACCAAGAAAAATTATACTTAATATAACAATATTTATCTACTCAACCCAATTTTTTGTCTTCACTCTTCAGATGTAGAAAACTTCCACTCTTCTCGATAACTTACTTTTCATATCAAGAACTGCATCCATAATGCTTGCAACTGTAATGCAAGAATCTCATTCCCAATCGCAAGTTGATATTCAACGACTGATTCTGCAAAAATCTCATTCACCGTACGTTGTGATTCAGACTGAGCATCATTCTTTTCATTTTTTTGGCCATGCAAGAGAAAAAAAGAAAACATAACAAACTTTTAGATTCAATGCATTCAAAAAAACACAAAAAATACCTCGAAGGAATTCATCCGAAATGCAGGCTTTCTTCAAGAGATAAGAGTTCTTCGTTTGAAGAGAGGAGAAATATGAGAGAGATATGAAATACGATTGGAAGAGATGAGATAGACGAAAGTTGGTAAAAAGAAACTGTGATGTGCTTTCTTGATATGATAGATTTAGGCGGGACATTTGTTTTGACCCAAAATATCCCTGGTCACTCACAGCCATTGGATCAAAAGATTCTTATCTAACGGCTGTGGAGGGCATCTCGCACATGTTGAAAAAAGGACCACTCAGCATATTAATTTCTCTACGTGATTTGAAAGAAAAATCTTGAACAAGATTTAAATTAAATTTTTATTTAAAATTCGTAAAATAGAATATTAAGAGATTTGAGGTCTAAACCGAGACTATATATAAAAAAATAAATAGATTACAAAAAGACAAAACATCAGAAACAAGAATTTGATCTTACATTTTGCCACGAGAATTCTTGCATATTTATGAGTCGGCTTCTCTAAAAAGTTTCCACTTGCAGGTTGAGGAAAAATGCTTGCAATCCAATTTGTCTTGTGAATTTTCCTACCAAAATTTCAACCAATTCACCACTTTGCTTTCTTTTCGAAAATTTTCTTTGATATTGTGCAATTGCTCCAAGTAGTGTAAGTTTAAGGGGGAACGATTCATTCCATACACAACTCCTGGTATAAGCTTTGTTGTCGCAAATTTTCCTTTGATCTCCAGATACCGGAAATCCTCCAGTTTCACGGCAGGGAGCAAACCATCACGTTGAATTTGGCCAAGTTAAAAAGGAAGTTCCAGCATTAAGTGAGAGATCCCTGGCACATATGGTGAAACGATTGGTCTCCAACTACATTCCGTGTGAGGATTTTTACACGAAGTTTAAAATAAGAGATATTTCTGACGGGGCTTAAGGACACTTCGTAAATGCATATGATCAACAATTCAAACTGAGAATAAAAAAATGGAGGTTAGCAATCTAAAAATTTATCCATTGAATACATAGTTCGCTGTAAGGGAAACAGTTCCATTCATATAACTGGATTTTTTTTTTTTGTTTTTCTAATCTTTGTGCCTATGGGAAAAAAACATTCTTAGAATAACATAGTGACTAAGATATGTTTTAAAAAAATTTATGTCGCTAAGTTTTGTATTAGTGTACCAGTAATCCTTCACTAGGCTCTCAATTTTATTTTTATACAATATTGCATTTGTAGTGGAAATTTTCCCATGTTTCTTTGTATCTTTATGTACTGTAATAGCCCATTTATTAGCGAAATATGCTCTGGGAATGCAGATCTTTTGAGCGTTTTCCGTGGCGAACTTAGCTCAATAACATCCTATCCCCTTCCTTTCCCTTCTTGTGCTTAATACTAAATCTTCTTCAGTTTCAAAACAAGTAGTCGCTATGTATAACGTAGCACAGTTTCAAAACATGGGAAATGGTTCAATAATCTTGTCTAAAGACAATTAGAACAGAGCTAAGGAGGGCAAACAATTTTATTCATAAGTGATGTTTACATATAAGAGCTTAGTACAGGAAAGAAAGAAAGGATCATATGTAAGATGTACTAACTAAATGAAGATCATATTTTCTTCCCGTTGCTAATCCAGAAGCCTCTGTCATGTCCAGATCAGCGGAACTTAGACCATCCGGGAGTTGCCAGTTGAAGTGGTAGAGAAGTAGAGCTAAAGGAAGCTCGACATTGGCCACACCAAATGAAATACCCGGGCATATCCTTCTTCCGCCGCCAAATGGTTTATATTCAAAATGATCAGCACCTGTAAAATCAAAAGGACGGTTCTCAAATCTCTCCGGAATAAAACTCTCTGGATTAGGCCAATACGTGGGATCTCTTCCCATTGCCCAGACATTTATGAAAACCTTTGTTCCAATAGGTATATGATATCCATCAATTTCACACTTCTCCCGGCATTGTCTGGGAAACGACAGCGCACCAGGAGGGTGCAGCCTTAAAGTCTCTTTAATCACTAACTTCAGGTACTTCAAACTCTGAATATAAGTCTCATAAATTTTCTTCTTTCCATTGAAAGCTTCTCTTATTTCCTTCTGCGCTTTACTCAGCACATGCGGATTTCTCATCATCTCGGACATCGCCCAAGCAACCGTGCTGGATGAACTTTCTGTTCCGCCTGCAAATATGTCCTGCAAAATCATGTTAGTCATATTTATTTCAAAATCTAGTAACCAAAACAGGACCAAAGCATATATATACGTACGAATAGAAGAGCTTTGATATTGTTGTTGACAAAGGGAATTTGAAGGTCACCCCTCTCTTCAGTCCTGAGTAGAACATCAACTATATCTTCCTCACCAGCTTCACCACTGCCTTTTCCAGTTCTTGACAAGTTTTCTCTGTGCTCAATGATGAGTTTGTCCAAGATCTTGTCCATCTTATCACGGATATTTAACAGCTTGCGTTGTGTGCCTTCAAGAACGTGAAGTATCTTGTGCGATGGGAACAAATCAACAATCTTAAAACCGCTTGCTAAAGCTAATACTTCTTTGATCAATTCCAAAATTGTCTTATGTTCTGTGCATACTTTGCCAAAAGCTGCTCTACAAACAACGGAAATCGTGCACGACGAAAGCAGTTTGCTCAAATTGATTGGCTTTCCATTAGCAGACTTGATGGTTTCCACTAGAATGGAAAACTCATCTTCTCTTATTGAGCAAAATGATCGAACTCTCTTCGAATTGAACAGTTCTTGGACAAATATTTTACGCATTTCTCTCCAGTATTTTCCGTAAGCGTTGAAGGCAACATCTGCACAATCATAGCTCATGATCCTCATGATAAGAGTTTCTGCTCTGTCTGCAAATGCAAGATCCTGAGTTTTGATGATCTCCTTTGCCGTTGCCGGCGACGATACTACGATGGCAGAAACTCCCCCGAGTTGTAGGTGCATTAGAGGTCCATGTTTCCGAGCTAAATCTCTGAGAGTTAGATGAGGAGGAGAACCTATCAGTTGGTGCAGATTTCCAATGAAAGGCAGCTTCCGTGGTCCTGGTGGCAACTTTTGAGTTTTCTTGGATCTTGCTTTCAGTAAAGCTAAAGAGATAGTTATGAATACTAAGGTAGCGATGAAGGCGAACTGAGATTGAAACTCCATAATCAATTGTTGATTCCTTATTATGGATTCTCAGCTTTGTTGATCCTAGTAATATATAGACAGAAGGGACCGAATTTCACGGCCAGTATTACAAAATGCGAACCACGTGAAAATTGCATTCTTTTTTTTATATATAATTAAAAGATTATCCATTTATAGTGAAATGGTAAACTATTACAACTAAATACAATCTATAAATTCAACTCCAATATTACAAAGGAGAAGAATTTTGAGACCGGGATAACTCACTACACACTACATAAAATTACATATTAGTTCGAAAACTATAGTAACAGAGACAATCTCACATCCTAACAACCTAAAGTGAAGAGAGTACAATAATACTATTACAAGTAAAAGCAAAAGCAAATACACTTTGATCTTCTTTGTTTCAACCGCATCTCCATCTTCGAAACATATAGACAAGTAAACTTCAGTCTCTATCTCTTCCTTAAAAAGTAGCATTTTAAAAAACTATGGACAAGTCAATAATTTTAAAAAATGCCTAGGAAATAAACAGAGAATCAAAAAGTATTTTAAAAAACTATGGACAAGTCAACAATTTTAAAAAATGCCTAGGAAATAAATAGAAAACCGAAAAAGGGTTCGAATAAATTTCGGGTTAAAAGATTTCTTCAATATAGAAGAAATAAATTACAGAATAGATCTACAAAGTAACTCGTCTGTATAACTTAGATGTAAATAAAAATTGTATTGAAAAAGATTTCATATGATTTGCTGTTAAAATAGAGATCAGGGATAATAAAAAATAAAAACAAAAGTAAATAGAGATATTAATAAAAAAGTCAGTCAAAATAACTTTCTTTCTGTCGATATTCAAGAGTTGATCGAGAGAGGAGGAGGCACCGGCGTGACAAGCAAGGGATGGCAGGCAATGATAACTGGTTGCGGCTGCGGGACAAAGCGGAGGAGAATCCACAGTTTTGCACAGCAGAGAACAGGGAGAGAGAAAGGAGAGAACCCTCAATATCGACAATGCAATTATGATGCTGTACTCTACTACGACAATTGTATTGGCAAACAATGTAACGAAAAAGTGGGCAGATTCTGACGCACAAAAGTAAATCTATCATTTCAGCCCAAAAAACTACAAAAAAAAAAAAGAGAAGGAAAGACGAAGCAATGCACGTTACATTGACAAGACCTGACGATTTTTTTTTGGATGATTACAAGACTGACGAATTAAACACCCATATGTAATGCATAATATATGTCTAACTAGACGACTACAATGCCTCACCCACACCCCCCACCAAAAATAAAAAAAATAAAACAGAAAAATAGTCGAGTAATACTGCCTTCATTTTACATAGGGAGAGCTATGTGCAGTTTAGAATTTTACTATATATAGTATAAAAAAAATTTTAAAATCTTTTTATTTTCTCTCAAAATTTTTTTATTTTAAATTTTTGATCTCTAAAAATCTATTTTAAATTTATATGAAAAAAATATAAGTTCTTAAAATTATATTTAATTTTTTATTTTTATACAATAGAAATTCATCATATATCTTTGTACATTTAATTTTTCTGTAATAAGGGTGTGATTGGATAGAGTTTAGTTTTGAGATTTTTTGTCTTGGGTTTCGAGAAAAAAAAAATTTTATTAGAGAAAAAATGAAATATAAGATAAAAAATTTGTATTGAATTCCGTAGAACCCAATCCAATCACACCCTAAGTTTTGCAGCGTGTTTCAGCGTCTGTCGTCTATGGCAAAACACGCCGCAAAGTTTCATAGGCAAAAATCTGACAAATCTTCAAACGATAACAAAAATTTGCAAAGTTTACAGAATCTACGATGGAAGTGCCCGTTGGGTTCCGTAAAATAACCCGGAATCTTGCATCTACTTCTGCCATCGGTGCTAGAACAAGCTTTTTGATTTTTTATGTTTTCACATTTTTTGGTTTCATTTTCTTTTTGTATTATACTCTTATTCTTTCCTGTTATATTGATGTGATTTTATTGTAATTTTTTTGAATTAAGTAATTTGATGAATAATTAGTTACTTTATTTATTTCGTTAATCAATTTACTTGTTTTGTCTTTAAGGTTTCTAGTTATGACAGTCACTATAACAACTAATTACAAGTTATAGTCATTTACTACTAATTACAAACGATTAAGTCCTTACGAATTGATACTCTAGCTTACTAAAAAGAAATTGAAAACAATTAGGTAAATAACAAATTGCAAAAACTAAAGTAGGCATAATTAAACAATTACAAACGATTATGTAAACACAAGTTTAATTATTATGACAACTAAATAATGATAAAATATACTAATCAAACAATCATTAATTACAAGAAAAAATTACACATAGCTAAAACAAAAAAAAATTAAAAATACAAATAATGAAAAATGATAGATAATTAACCAACAAAAATACTGGAGGGTTCTGCCAAGACTGGTGGAACCTTTTGGTTAGTTTTGCCCAAAGTGGCAAACTACTGTAACAGGGTGGTAGAACCCTAGCACTGGTTCCCTTACTCTTGGCAGAACTAACCAGTGGATCCAGCCAGTTGGGGTGGGAGCCTTCGTCTATTTTTTATTTTACGGCGAAAGTTGAGTGCATGTTTTGTAAAATTAGGCAGAACTAGTTCAAAATGCAAAAACATTTCAAATTATGAAGATTTTGTAAGTTTTTTAACTCAAAATTGAAAAAGTCATGTATAGAATCATTAATGATTGTATTGTATAATATATTTTAATACAATGATCAGTAAATTTAACAAAATTATAGAGAGAGAATGAGAGAGAAGACGTAAAATAGAGAGAGAGGGTTTGATTTAAAAGTTAGAATTTAAATTACATATAATTAAAAAAAATGCATATAGCAACCGTGTTCCACATGCTAGTCATGCTGTGACTTTTCACCGAAATCAAGAAACAATGGACATGTATAAAATTTGAACAAAAAAAGGCGGTTATACCACTCCTTTAGACATATCATTGAAACCCATTACATTTTCAATGGTGCCTATTTTACAATAATTTTTCTAATTTCTTATTTGACCTGTTTCAGATTATTTTTCCTATTTCTAAATAGAGAAAGTATTTATGATTATGTTTTCATTTTTACCCTTATTTCAAACTATCAAATTAAATGTATTCAATTTCTAAAACTCCAACTAAATTGTTGGTCCTAAGGGGCAAATCTAGAAGTTTTGATTAATGACAAATATTCAAGTAGACTAAATTTGAGTAATTCTTGTGTGATAAGATTTTTGGACTGCAGAAACAAAATATCTCGTTGCCTTGAAGTCAAAGAGAAATAAGGACATCCTAAGTGAGGCTAAAAATATGAAGATTGAAGTGGCTTCGAAGATTTAGTAGTGTAGGATCACAGTCATTCAATAGTTATAACTTATAAACCCTAAACTTTTTTGCTTTTAAAACTTAGAGTTACACATTGAAGTACAAATCTTATATTTCTAGTTTTTGAGCCTAAGTGATTCCATATCTTTCGTAGAACAAAGTTTTTTATATTCGATTTTTAGGTTAAAAGCTCTTTAAACGTTTTGTCTTATGATTCAAACGTTGTGGATCTTAATTTAATTAAGTTCAAATTGGTTTTGTAAAATCTGGAAAAAATTCAAATTTCGTATCAACAATTCGGACATCTGAAATTGTTCTACTCTTTTGATTTTCCAAAAAATTCGAACGACCAGTTCAGACTTGGATATCCAATTTGGTTGACCAAATTTCCATGTACATAAAAATAAATAGAGAAATTTAGATGACTAATTCGGACGCAATAGCTTGATTCGGTCAACCAAATTCCTATATTCTATTTTAAAAACTAGTCATTATTAGTTATTTTTTAATGTTAAAATTCAAATTTAAACCATGTAATAGGTTAGAAACTCAAATTTTGATATATTCATTAAAATTTACAAGCCATACTCTTTAGAATATTAAAGAATCAAGAAAAGTTTTCAATTGCTCATATGCTTTAAATGATAAATCAAAGATTTCAAAGCAAAAAGTAAAGTACTAGAATTGATGTATATCTACCATCTTGTTGGCTAACTTCTTTCTATTCTTCATATTTACTTTGGTTATTTAAAGTTGTAGTTGTAGATCTGAGAGATCGAACCACTATATATCTTGTTGTCTATATATATCTAACACCTTATTGGTTATTTAAGGTAGTAGATGTAGATCTTGGTGAGATTGAATTTCTATATATCTTTGTGTCTATCTATTTATTAGTTGCATTTATTTGTACCTTCTTTATTATACTTTTCAGTTGTTGTTATTAATTATTCATCTTTTCTCAACCACTCTCTTTAAAACCAATAAACACTTGGAGGTTGTGGATTTCAAAAGGTTGATTTTATTAAAGAAAAGTTTTTGACAGTTTTTTCTAAAACGAAAAACCTAATTCACCATTCTCTTAAGTTTTTTCAATTGGTATGAGAGGAAGGCGTCTTTTTTTTTTTTTTTGTGATTTAACGGAGCTAGCAGTTCAGAACCTATGATGAATACTTGAAACCTACCTTATTTGGAAGGACATTCTATAAACCGGCCTCCACCTTTTGAGAAAATGTATTATACTTTTTGAAAATCTTGTATTAAAATTTACACTTCTCTTAACTTTGATTTGTAGAATATCATTTAGATAGGTCCATACATACCTATGAAGTTGACGGCTGATGGAACCACAAGAGAGCTAAAGAAGATTGAAGAATTTGATGAAAATGATTCTACATACCTATGAAGTTGAAGGCCGATGGCATCGCAAGAGAGCTAAAAAAGATTGAAGAATTTGATGAAAATAATTTGAAGAAGACGACTTTGAATTATCAAGTTATGAACATTCTTAGTTGTGCATTGGATGTAAATGAGTGCCATAGAGTGAATATATGGAAGCTATTATAAATTACTCGTGAAGGAACCAATCAAGTGAAGGAATCCAAGCTAGTCATATTTGTTAGCGACTAAAAGTTATTTGAAATGAAGCAAGGAGGAACATTAGTAATATGTTTAAGGTTCACCAACATCTCAAATGGAGTGAACTCCTATGGGAAAACCTATTTTTTATTTTTTGTTATAAATTACCCATTTAAAGTACTTAGGATGTGATATTTTGTCTATTATTTAGAGTTTTTAACCTATTTGTATAATTTTTTATTCTTATATAAATAAAATATTTAATTATAAAAAATTACTATCTTCGTCCCATTTCATTTGATAGTATTTGATTGAGTATAGAGTTTTATGCAAAAGTTTAAATTATATTATAAAAATAATATTGTACAATAAAAAAGAAACATATGAACCAACAAATATTTTATGTAAAATTTAAATATATAAAAATAATATATAGTGTATATAGTGAGATTAGTAATTAATTGATAGTATAAAATATATTAACATATTTTTATAAAAAATATTAATTATTTTGAAATCCTTTTAACATATTCAAAAATCAAATATCAAATGAAATAGGAAAAGGAGATTATAAAGAAAGGAGAAGATTGATTAGACATGTCTACATAGAAGGCCGACCAGCGTCTGAAGTCTTTTGAAGAAGACAAAAAGCAAAAAGGGGCATCGTTTAAATGTCTCCATAGAGGGCTAAGGTTGCTCGTGACGTTCACGTGGGTTCATGTCTGCATCTTGAGTGCCACCCTTTTAGGGTTCACTCAACTAAGGAACTTGCAGGGGCATTACCTTTTAATGACAAAGTAATTCGCTGTGGGTATTTGAGAGTGCACAATAAGCAAACATCGTCATGTGAAATACTTTGTATATTATTACAAGAATGTAAATGACGTTAGGCAAAGCTTATGTAATGACCTTACATTTTTGGAGAGATCTGACCTACCTCTCTTTTTACTAAATGTGATTATAATTTTTGATAGTTTTAAAAAATTTCAATGATATTGATGGAGTTGGCCCAAAGGGTCCATGAACAGCTTCGATGCAATTGTCTTGTTCTCAAGAATTGATATGCTAAATTCTAATTATGTTGAGATTCTCTTCTCTAATAGGATATTAAATTCTACATATATTATATCAGTTACTTATCCTACAAGAATTATATTTCCATACAAGACTTGAAAAGACAAGTAAATATAAAAATATGATTTCCTATTATTCATACTCATTATCAAGTCCATCATACTCATTATATTCTTCCTTCTACTAATATTTTTCTCATGAATTGATGCAGATTTATGCATCGGAGGACCTTTAGAGGTATCCCCTATCTCTCATCATCTTCTTTGTTTCTTTTTTTCATCTCTTTACCTATGTAAGTATTGAGACCCTTTGATGGATCTCTTTCACGACTCCATCAATTGCCGCCCACCACAGGATCCGTTTTTATAAGTTGGCCTTTTTATTCAATGTAAACAACGTCCAGTTCAAGCTATTGACTCAATAATATCCACTCAATTACCTCCTCTATTTATTATAGGTTTTATGAGGTATAACAAAATTATTTTATTTAGAGTTTAAATTCTCAATGATTACTTATCATACATGTATATATATGAATATCCAAAAGAAAGACTACCTCTTCATGTTTGAAAATTACTTATGCTTCGAATATATTTGTAATATGATATAGCAGATAGCTGAAGGATCTCTATATTTGCTTTTCAATGTTGACCTCACCTTATATGGGTTTTCCCAAAACTTGATTTATTTCCATAGAGAAAGATTCTGGAATTGAATTCCCTTTCTCAACTGAATTCATTATCTCTTTCAATCCTCTATCTACTTTGGAGCTAGCTCAATTGGATGAGAATTTTTATTCATGAATAATGAATGATATTTGTTCTCTATTGTACATTGGAAACTCCAAGTGAATCTTGTTTGAAGGAGTGGTAATAAGAGGAATGCTCAATGCTTTCATGAAGAAGAAAACAAGATCTTCACCAATTCTTCTTATTATATGCAACTTGATGACAACCCTTGAGCTTCACATGGCAAGAATGGTACTACGATTGCACAACTCTTATTTACCCCTAAGAAATTCATCCGTCCAAGGTTGGATGGAATTTCCTTGTTGAAGTTGGGAAACTCTTTTATTCATCCATTTTTAACAATTGAATTCTACTTGAGGTCCCAATATCATGATGCATCCATTTTTAACAATTGAATTCTACTTGAGGTCCCAATATCATGATGCATCCATTTTTAACAATTGAATTCTACTTGAGGTCCCAATATCATGATCAGATAAGGTATAATTTTCAAGTATGATTAATATTATCCGTCAAAAAAGGATATTTTCATCTTTAAGAGTTGATTATATCTTATCTTCTATAAGCTATTGAGTTTCTATATAATTATTACTTGAAGAAAATCCTAACATCATGGTACTCCAATATCACATTATATTTGTTTTTCCCAAATTTATTGGATTTCATCTTTACCTATTCTTATTTTGAATTCAAATTTTATTTAAGGCCTTTATTCCAAAGTTGAGCAGGATACAATTTTTGGGTCTCATTATTATTATCTCTCGAAGAAGGGTATTTTTATTTTCAAAATTTATTATGTCTATAAGTATTGAATTTCACACATATTCACAAATCATTATTTGAAGGAAGACTTGATTATTTGGATTTGACTTTCTCGGATTCTACTCATGAAGACTATGATATTATCTTGATTGGTAACTCTTGGTTTCTTGGATTTCTTTTTATAATGGAATATATTCTAGTCAACTGACAACTTATCATTATTGTCAAACATAAGCCAAAGCATTTGGTTGTCTTCTTTTATGAATTTATCTATCCTTTTAGATGGAATTTATATTCTATTTCGAGTAGCTGATCAATTAATATATCCTCATCATGAGAAGGATAGAATATTATCACAAATATTTTATTTGAATATCTTGGAGCTTCTGTGCTTTATCTTCTCTCATCTTCTATTGAAAACTCATCTTTATATATGAATCTTCATCAAAGCTGCTATTAACTATTGTGGAGATGAATCCAATTTGAATTTGGAAATATAGGCACATGGCTTCATAATTGATCAAAATCCCGAATAAATTCAAAGATAGAGTCAATTTATTATCTTGATTTGGGTATGCGCCCAAGATCAGGAAGCATCTATCAACAATTAGAAGAGTTCTCATAAACTATTTATTTACTTGAAAAGTCGAGCATTAACACCTATATCAAGAGTGGACTTCTATTTCATTATTTTTTTAGACTAATTTTCTATCCAAGCTAATTCAGGTGCTTGGAATTAGGAAGTCGTAATATAGTCAGGCTATCTATTAAAGTCAAATTATTCCCAACATAGTTATGAGCGAAACAAAATTGTATGGTTAGCAGGCTATCCCAAATATTGCTTAGGCACATCTCAGATAAATATCCTCCTATTATCGAAAGGGATGAAAGAACAGAATGATTACACATCACAGGGAAGTTCTTTACTATCTTTATTTTTCACAAATAGCTTCAAAGATTATTTTATGTTTTAACAAATTTTTTCATGAAATTATTAACTCTCAAGTGGAGTATTTTATAGCTAGTAGGAGCTCTCAAAATCGAGAGAGAAATTTTCACCAAATGCATATAAGTTCAAGCCTTTAAAAATGGGCAAGATAAGATGATAAGAAGCAAAGAGCATGCTTCGACAAGAAAATATCAAGAGTAAGAGATCTTGATAATCAATTTGATAAGCTTGCCAAAGTCAAAGCCAAAATGAAGCTACAATATAATTCCCTGATTGAAAGTGCTCGATTGGAACTATCGGGAGGCAAAAAGGTAATGGCCTGATTGAAAGTGCTTGATAGAAACTATAGGGAGATAAAAAGGCTACGGCCTGATTGAAAGTACCCAATTGAAACTACCAGGAGATAAAAAGGCTCCGGCATGATTGAAAGTACCCAATTGAAACTACCAGGAGATAAAAAGGCTACAGCTTGATTGAAAATTCCCAATCAAAAAAAGTGATTCGATATACAAGTATCAAATCAACAAATTGCATAAAACAAAGTCTAGCCAAATATACATCTCACAAAAAAGTTTGGTCAAATATACGGTCCACCAAAATTAAGAATAGAAATATTTTGGATGCATTTCCTAAATCCTGGTAACCAAAGACATTGGCAGTTAAAGAATCAAAGGATTTGTAGACTCTTCATCTTGAAGAGCTCATTGAATTACTCCTTAATCATGAGATGAAATTCAAAAGGTTGAATGACCTAGAAGATGAAGAGAATGGAAGAAATGAGTTGTCCTAAAAGATAATGAAACTCTAGTAATAGGAAGAATCCTCTAGTGATGAAGAAGAGGATGTAGAAGATGATGAAAATGGCTATGATAATGAAGAAATTCAAGAAGTTCTAATAGAAAGGGTTTCTCAAGAAAGAAAAGGGACCATTCAAGAAAGCCGATAAATCATTATCATTATTTAGACCACAATACTTTGAATACAAGAGCATTGAGCATTTTGTTATGGATATTCCTCAAGCTAAGGAAAAACAAAAGTAAGCCAAGAAAAAAAAGAAGTCCTCTAAGAAAAGAAAATGTTTTATTGGCAGTTAGGATCAACATGCCTTTGAGAAAAGTGAAGAAGAGAATGAAGGAGCTAATATGTGGTTCATGGCTATGGAAAGTGAGATACAACCCACTTTTTCTAGTTCTATTCCTTGTGATGATGATGTTGAAGATGATCCTAGTGATCATTTTTTTTATATATGTAAGGAGAATTAATGAGTTTTTAAATGATGATTGAAATAGTTTTGTGAAAATAAAAAGTTTCTTGATTTTATTGAGTGTTTGAATATTGAAAAGGAAGTTTTAAATGTCTCCTTGCAAAACATGTCTCTCGAAAAACAAATTATTTTTGAAAATATTTTATCTCAAAATATGTTTGTTGATCATGAAGTTTTGAAAAAGAAATTTTATGACCTCACTTCATCTATGAAAAATTTTTCAAAAGGAAGGGAAAGTCTTGATAAACTTCATAGAGGCCAAAGATCCCCTCTGGTCAAAAATTACCTTGGTCACAACTATGTGTACAATGTGTCTAAAAAAACATCTTTGTTAGACCTAGTTCTACTTCTATTTCTCATACTTGTGATAATTATTGTGGAAGACATTGGCATAAGGCCACTAGATGCTATGTGAAAAAAAAAGTGAAAAATGGTGTTAAAAATATTTAGAGAGCAAAAAGAATAAATACTAACACCCCTATGAAACCAAGAAATGAGGGAACCAAAAGTCACTTTCTCTCCTTTGGAGTAGGTACATTTGCTTTCAAAATCAAGTGCCATTAGGTAGCTTCTTGATAGTGGTTGTTCAAGATATATGACGAGAAATGCCTTTCTCATAAATGAGTTCCAATCCACCAATGAAGGCTTTGTTACCTTTTGGAGACATGATGAAAGGAAGAGTCCTTGGAGAACCACTAGTCTTGGTGATAACAGATATGCTTATGTCATTGTTGATGATTTTTTAAGATTTATTTACAGACGATTTTTTCCTCAAAAAGATAATGTTTTTTATGAGTTTGTAAAGCTTTTCAAAAGGGTTCAAGCCTCCCTTGAATGCAAATTGATTTACATTAGAAGTGACAATGGGAGAGAACTTTACAATCAAGATTTTATACTGCTTTGTGATGAAAATGATATTTCTCATAATTTTTTGGCGGCCAAAACTCCACAATAAAATGAAAATCGTACTTTACAAGAAATTAATAGGTTTATATATGTTTTGTTAAAATTATTTACCAATATATTTTTAGGTTAAAGTCGTAAACATCACTTGTTATATGATGAACCGAGTGCTTTTGAGACCACTTTTGGGAAAAGCATCTTTAAAACCTCTCCTTGGTAGACCTTCTTCTATAGGTTACTTTAAAGTATTTGATTGTAAGTGCTTTATTTTGAATACTCATCATAATCTTGGTAAATTAGATAGAAAATCGGATGAAGAGATTTTCCTTGGTTATTTTGCGTGTTGGAGAATTTATCCATGTGAGCTTTGATGAATCTAATATTTTTCATAAAAGAAAGGATGATGATGATGCAGACATTTCAATGAAAGATGATCAAACTCATCTTCAAGCACTAATTATGAAAGACCATGCTCATGAAGAGGAGATGATAGACCAAGAACTAGAAAGTCAACCTAGTTGTGACCAAGAGCTTTCAAAGAATGTAGGATTTGCCGAAGGCCAAGAAATCATTAGAGATGTCTCCCAAGGAGTTAAAGTAAGACATTATTTTATTGAAAACCTTACTCTTTTATCTCATATTGAGCCTTAAAATATTGATGATGCCTTGTGTGATGATTCTTGGATTTTTACTATGCAAGAGGAATTAAGTTAATTAGAAAGAAATTAAGTTTGGAACCTTGTCCCTAAACCCACTGATCACCTTATTATTGTACAAAATGGGTTGTTATAAACAAATTGAATGAATCCCAAGAAGTTGTTAGAAACAAAACTAGATTTGTTGCCTAATGATTCAATCAAGAAGAGAGCATTGATTATGACAAAAATTTTGTTCTGGTAGCTAGACTTGAGTCTATAAGGATACTTTTGGCATTTGTTTTCTTTGAAGCTTTTAAAAAATTTCAAATGGATATAAAAATGCTTTTCTAAATAGCTTTATTAAAGAAAAAGCTAATGTGAAACAACCTACCAATTCTGTTGATGAAAAGTTTCTAAATCATGTTAATAAACTTTCAAAAGCTTTACATAGTTTGAAGCAAGCTCTACATGCTTAGTATGAAAGATTTATTAGTTTTCTATTTTGAAAAGGATTTTTGAGAGAGATGGTTGACACAACACTTGCTTTTCAACACTTCTTCTAATAATGATCTTTTGCTTGTGTAAATTTATGTTGATGACATGTTTGGTGCAACTAATATCTTTTTATGTGAGGAGTTTCCTAAGATGATACAAAGTAAATTTGAGATGAGCATGATGGGACAACTCAATTTCTTTCTTGGATTTCAAATCAAGCAAACCAATAATGGTATGTTATAAATCAAGCAATGTACACAAAGAGCTATTGAAAAGGTTCGGAATGGACAATGCCAACGGAATTGGAACGCCTATGAGCTCATCACTTAAGCTTGACAAGGATGGAAAGGGAAAAAAAGTTGATTAGAAGCTATATAAATATATGATTGGTAGTTTACTTTACGTAATTGCTACTACGCCTAATATCATGTTTGTCATATGCTTATGCACTATATTTCAATCTTATCCTAAGGAATCTCATTTTTTTTTGTTAAGCGTATTCTTTGCTATCTTGTTGATACTTATGATTATGATTTATGGTTTTAAAATCCTTTTGTTTTGACCTTGTTGCTTATACAAAGGTCAAGTATATTGGATATGGAGTCAAGCAGAAGAGAACTAATAGTCATTGTCAATTTCTTGGTGGTTGTCTTGTTTATTGGTACAGTAAAAAGGAAGCTTGTATTTCTTTTTCTCTGGGTAGTTGTTGTGCTAAAGTGTTTTGGATGAAACACACTTTACTTGATTTCAAATGTGTGCCTATTAAGTGTGATAACAATATTGCTATAAATTTGACTATTAATCCAATTAATCATTCTTAAACCAAATATATTGAGATTAAATACCATTTTTTATGTGATCATATTGCCAAAGATGTGGATTATGTGTGTACTAATGATCAAATTACTGATATTTTTCCAAATCCCTTGACCAATGAAAGGTTTTGTTATCTAAGAAGGTGTTTAGAAACCTCAAAGTTCTATTACTAATGTATTTTTTCAAGTGTATTAGATAATAGGGAAAATTCAAAATTTGAGTTCAGCACAAGACAAAATTCGATCATCTAAATAGAAGTTTTATGAAGTTTGGATAGAGATTTTTGGACGAGAAATAACAATGTGAAGATAAAGTTCAGTCACCCGAATCATGCAATTCCAGGTGTATATAAGAAAAATTGGACAACCTCTTCTTCATTTCATTTCAAAATTTCCAAAGACCAAACTTTCGTTCTCTTGAAGCCCATCTATATTTCTATCATCCAAACTCAAGGTATAAGTCCCTCAAATTCTTGGTCTACACCATTGATTAGATCTAAAACCCTAAAAATTTCACAAAATCTCCATGGATAGAGTTAAAAGTGATGGTGCTGAAAGAGCTAAAGAAACACTGGGTGGAAACAAAGGCCGTAGAGAAGGCTAAGGTGGTGACAAATGTAGAGATAAGGGCATGGGAATTGACGCTAGCCTAATTATTGATGAACCAAGGTGAGTGAAACCACCACAAACCGATTCTAGACTTGACAAGTGTATCATAACCAAGACAAGCATAAATGATGATAATTGAAGCAAGAACAATGAAAGATAATCCCGGGACACAAGGTTAATCATAAAAAATTCAAAGGTATGGATGATGCGCTTGGTTTATTTGGTGCAATAGGTTGGAGTAGGTTGTTAATTGAAAATGAAGAGTACTACCCCCATTGTCTATGAATTTTATGCAAATATGAAAGAAGAAAGGATTGAGAAGATTGACAATAAAGTGATAATACAATTGTATTCTTTCAAGGGTTTCTAAAATTGAGTTGAATTTGATGATTGTTTGTTTAATCGTATTTGTGAAGTTAAAGATATTGGTGAAAGATATTATACCGCGAAAAAAAATGCTTTACTTCAAAATTATTTACAAGTAAAAGGTTTGAAGCAATATTCACTAACAAGAAGAGGTTTAGAGGTGTGAATGAAAGATAGATAAATGCACTTGATGCCAAAAGAAGAGTTTTGCACCACATACTCGCAAAAATGATCATAAATCTTCCATAGAAAATACGTGTTAGGTTATTATGCTAGCTCTTCATGATTGTTGGAGTTAAAGAAGTCATTTGGTTATTCAAGCTTTTCTTAGGGCATAAAACCTTTTTGGTAAGGATAAGCCTTAATTGTTGGAATTAAAAAAGTCATTTGTGTGAAACCATTGGTGGGTAAGCCTCTAGTACATTTGTTTGACTTTATCATTTAGTGGATTGATTAAAATCCTTATGTGTGGGTTCAAGATATTAGTTATAGATTTTGAAAAGATCGAACCATTATAAATATTTGTGTGTCTCTCTCTATTTATTACTTGCATTTATTTGTTCATTTTCAACCATATTCTTTCAACCGCTGTCTTTAAAACAAACAAACACTTAGATGTTGTGAATTACAAAAGGTTGATTTTATTAGAGAAATGTTTTTGAAAATTAGCCAAAAAAAATAAAAACCTAGCTCTCCCCTCTTAGGTTTTTTTCATAAACACATGACCCAATATCAATTTTGTATTGTTTTAAAAAAAATTAAGAAAGGAAAAGCAACCAATGTAACACATTATTTAATTTAATATAAATTTCTCTATCAATTTTAATTAGGGTAACTTTCATATTTTATTTGATTTCTCTATAAAATTTATCAACACCATAATACCCCCAAAAAACTCAAAATATACATTTTATTTGATTTCTTTATAAAATTCTTCACAACCATAATACCAATAAAAAACCCAATTATGGCACTTATTTTAAAACAGAGAGAGTACTTAATTAGAAATGAGAATAAGTGGAGTTAACTCATTAGTTGCTTGTGATTTGATTCGATATTTGGTTCAACGAGTTCAAATCATTAGCTAAATGAGGAAAACATGAACCAAGATTTTTAGCTCAACTAAAATATTAGCCGAACATGAGCTAAACAAAGTTCGACTTATTTGGATCCTAAGCTAACTAAAAATATATAAATGAAAATCAATACTGCTTGCAAATCTGTTGTTTCTATTATATTTAATATAATTCAACTTGATATAACATAATCTTTGTTTCAATTCCATTATGTCATGTAGAAATAATACTATCAAAAATATTGGTTGATACTTTTCCTTACATTTAAGTACTTAAATAGTTACATTCGATAAAATCATTCTGTTAAAAAGATATCTAATAGAGTAGTGGAAGCGATCCATCGAGGGGTCTCAATACCTGTATAGGCAAAGAGACGAAACAAAGAAACAAAGAAGATAGGGGAGGTGGGTAATGCTCCCAAAGTTCTTTCGATACTTAAGTCAATATAATTCATGAGAAAAATATAAGCATAAGAAGAATATAATGAATATGATGGACTTGATAACGAGTATGAATAATAAGAGAGCATATCTCTATGTATACATATCTTTTCAAGTCCTATAAGGAAATAGAATTCTTGTAGGATACGTAATTACTATAATCTTTAAAGGATTTAGTATCCTATTAGAGAAGGAAATCCCTACATAATTGTGATCTAGTACACCAATTCTAGATTGCAAGACAATTAGGTCGGAGCTATTTATAGACCATTTGGGCAAACTTCATCATATGCCTTCTAGAAAGAAGAGGACACACTAAGTAGAAATGTGAGGTTTATGAACTCAATCATCAATAGCGGAGGACCAATTGTCGTTTTTTGAGAGTGTTTCTAATCATATTTGACGCTTGTTACAAATTTTCCCTTTATATATTCAACCAAGGTCCTCTTGGACATCGTTCTCTTTCATGATGATCTTTGATAATTCTGGTGTCAGGGGTGCACCCATTGCTTCAAATGAAGAATTGGCTCTCGGGCTAATATTTCCTCTGATATTGTAGGGGACACTTAGACCTCATAGTGTATTCCATCCTCTTAATTTTGGTGGACCGTATATTTCTATTCTATATCTATCATTTATGTACTATGCACATGAACCTGAAATATGAGATGAACATGCAGCCAATGTGCTAACGACTCGGGAAGAGAGATAGAGGTTGTAAATGACTAGTTCAGTTATGGAATTGACACCATATTTTTTTACTTCAAATGTCAAATTTTAATATAACGATTAAAAATTTACACATAATGAATAATTATTTAAATTATTTTAAATTTAAATAATTATTCAGATCATTTAAACATGAATAATTATTCTTTATCTATGAGTTTTTAACTATTAAATAAAAAATCTGATAGTTAATATTTACGTACTAAAGCAAATATATTGTTACTGATGCGAACCTTAGGTATAAAAACTTAAAACCTAATAGCAAAACTTCCACGCACGTCCAAGGATGTGTGAAAAAGTCTTCAAGAACCCTTAACCCATTACATGCATGATCCAAGAACTAAAGATACAAATAGAAACCTTAAACCCGTTATCTATAAAGATAATAACTTAAGGTATAAATAAAATAAATGAACGCCACAAGTTAAATAACTTGATAAGTTTAAAAAGTTCTTTTAACAACCAAAGAGAGTATGTATTCTCACCAAAATATCAATCATAATCTAATGTTCTGAAATTTTAAAAAATATCTTATATACATAGATATCCCGAAGCCCTAACTAATTGGTTTTAGATTTAGAATAGACAGTTGAATCACAAGTCCTTAATAGGCTTGGATTTGCAGCTATTTCTAGCTAATTAAATCCAACTAATGATTAAAATAAAAGAATAGATATGAGCTTTAATAAATAAAAGTTCTCAACTAAAGCAAACATAAAAACTAATTAAAACACTCTTAAAAATTAAAAAAATTCGTCTAGCCCTTAGGTTGAATTTTTTATCCCTTCAATTTGTTATCGTAGACATCAATTTGACAACCCAATAGACTCCTAAGTGGTTAGAGAGCTTGTTTATAATAAATTAACCATCGTTGATCTTCTTTGTGCATAATATAACCTTGAAAACTCATCATCTTTTGCTTGTTTATTCCACACACTTTCAAGTATTATTGTCAAGGCCTCTTTCATCTGCTTAGCCCTAACTCTTGTGATTGACCAGAATAGATCTTTAATGAATCTTGATAACTTGAGCTTGGTGCTTCTCTATTCTCATCATTCCCTCCCTCCTCGAAAGGATTCATCTTCAAATCATGCTCTTACACCATCAAACCACGTAATACGTTCTAAAGGAACTAACGTAGAACAAGATTTTTTACAATAAGTGTAGGCATAGGAAGGGAGATGCATTAAGCTCAAGTATTCCTTAGACATGAAAAACGAGAAGCAAAGGATGCAAATAGAGCCTTCTTGGTCATTAAGGAGCTCAAACTCAATGGACGTTAATGATTGTTTTATCAAGCATTTTTGCAAATGATTCCTATGAACAAATGAAACACCATTTAAGCAAGTAACATCAAGAGTCATAATACAAGTCAGAAGAGAATAGAAAGTAGGTAAGAACAATTAATCCTTCTTAAAGAAAAATTCAAAGCATCGACTACGAAAATAAGGAAAGACACTTATTGGTTGTTTATGGTGTTCATGCCAAGATTTACTTCTATCCTCTTACTTGAAGTTCCAAAATCCTGCACAAATGAATAAAAACTATGTAGAAATTGACTTAGTTTATTAGAAAATAAGCTCAACTCCTTACTTGAAAGCGAGTTCATTGGTGACTTTAGAATGAAAGCACTATCACACTCTCTTTCTTTTTCAAACTCACTTATGCTCTTTTCATCTCTCTTCTCAAGAATCTTCAAACTCAACTTTTCTCTTGTGCACTTTTTTTCTTTGCCATCATAATTACTCTCATTTGTTAAAGATCCTCACTTTTCTTAACAAAAGTAGGACAAACTTCTTGTTTGTAATTTTCCACTTCATTCACATTCAACTTCTCCATCCGTCTTTGGTTGTTCTTCAACAAATTCATTGCACTTTTGAGGTTCATTAGTTTCTATCTTGATTTCCATTCCAAGTGCTATAATAGCTTCCCCCAATTCTTGTTCTTCTTTCTTTGGTCTATTCTCTTTAAACATTTGAAATTCTTGACTCCAAAGTCCAACTTCATTACGTCCTTTAACTCACCCCATGACTTAATGGATTTCTTTCCCTTTTTCTTTCTAAATTACTTATGCATATCCCACCATGTAATGCCAAAATGACTAAAGGATCCCACAACCAAGCTCAACTTCTCTTCTTTTATCAAGGTCTAGCTTTTGAAGGCTATGTCCATATTCCTTTTCCATTCCAATTATCCGGTTAAAATTTCCCTTGGAAACTATTTAAGTACAACTTGTCATAACTAACACTACTCTTTCCCTTTCCATAAACCTCATAACCCTTCCGTTCTACTCTACTATTTCCATTCCTCTTTATGATGATTTTCCCTTCTACCTCCACCATCATAAATCCCTCTATACCTAGGATTCCTCATTCCTTCATTATACCATGAATTGGGTATGGTTTGAGTCCCTACCCAACCCATTGATAGCCTAATAGGACTAAGGCTCAGTTTTGGTCATTGTTATCGCATTTCCCACTAACGATGTCAACTTTTTTCTTTGACATTTTGCTTAACATGACACATTATAATTATACGCTCTTCCCACTTGTTCGTTGATAGAGCATGAACATTATGTGTGCTTCACCACTAGGGATTTACTCTAGCCATGTAAAAGTATAACTGATTATGTGTAGGATAAAATGATGCATTACAATAATGCGTTATTTTATTTAAAAAAATTCCATTTACACTTATTTTTTGTTCCTTGATTAAAAATTTTAAACTAAATTACCCTTTTCTTTTTTTGTTGATAATTATATAATTTCATTTATTTTTTTTTTGCTTTTCAATGCTAGTGAAATTATTAAAAAATTAAAAGAACAAATATTTTGATAAAATTTAATCTAATTTTTCTTTGCAGTGCATAATTTTATTGATTTTTTTTGAATCTACACATTAATGTCATTTTAAATGATATTACTTGTCTCGTTCATTTCTTTAGTTTAGATTAGAGTAGTACAAAAATGTTATTTTATTTCATTTAAAAGATCACAAAAGATTAGCTTATTATTTTGAATAATAGAAAAATTCCTTTCTTTATATTAATAATTACATAATTTCATTTGTTATTGCTTTTCATTGATAGTGAAGTTATTAGAAAATTAAAAGAACAAATTATTTGATAAAATTTAATCTAATTTTTCTTTGAAGTCCAAAATTTTATTTAAAATTTTTAACCTACATTTTAGTGTCATTTTAAATGATATTATTTTATCTCATTCTTTTCTTTAGTTTACTCAATATCGTGGTACATTATTGTTATGCGTTATTCACATGCATGCTTTTTCTATGTAGCATGATTGAGATTTTTTTCTCTTTGATCCTTTCTCATTTATTAAATGTTATTCTTCTGTTTAAAAAAAATTCCCTTTAAGTCTTCTTGCTCTAGGTGGATAAATTTCTCTGATATATTATCTTTGTGTGTGTGTGTTTGTGTGTGTTTTTTTAAAATTGTATGGCTTTTGATTTTTCACGTAAAATTTCATTATTTTTTCTTAATCATTGAAAGAAAAAATTTGTAAATGTCAAAAATTTCTGTATTTATTTATGATTTGATGTCAATAATTGTCATGTTTACTTAAATTAATGCTTCAATAGAATAATCTAATTATTTATTAATAAATCGTACCGATGCATTCTAATTTATTAATTAACTGAAAAAGTATATTGATAGAAGTGGAAATTACGTAAATATTCTTTCTATTTTTGTTTTTTAATCCTACTTTTAGTTTTTCTAATAAAGTTTTGTGATTTTTTAATTTCAAATAAGCCATTAAAGAAGAATTATTGATAGAGCGTGAAAAGATAAAGAGGTAAGTAGTAATTCATGTTATAAAGACCTCTTGATTAGTTTGCATTATGGATGATCTTTTGTGCTACATTCTTCTAAATTTTTTCATATAAAAAAGTTAATTTTTACACATTTTTTTAATTTTTTTATTTGTTTCTTTGATGTTAACTGTATAAATCTACAAGATAGTGATGAATCAGTAAGATGGTCTCTTTTAAAGAAAAACTAGAGGCTGCTACAATGGCAAAGGGTAAAGAAAAAGTTGGCACAACCTTAAATGAATGTGAAAGAGAATTAGTAGCAAAAGGGAAACAAAAAGAAGCTAGTTTCTCTTGACGTCAAGGAAAAATTTAATCGAATTAGCTGTATGTTTGTGATCCAAACAATATGCTATGAAGATATTTTCATATTTCAGTTTTTGATATTAAATCTACAATCTATTATTTTTTCAATTTCATATCGGCATATAGATTACAATATGATAACTAAAATACACATATAAAATCTGAACACATACTTACAAGATTACTAATAGGATCATCTCTAATCAAAACTGCAACTAGTTTGACTAAATACAGAGCCAAAGCCACGCCAGAATGGAATAACATCAAGGAAGATGGGGAGTGAAAGTAAATAACTATTTTTCCGATGCTTTAGACTTTGAAGGAGCAAAACTGCTGATTTCAGCTGCTCTCATTTCATTGATCTTGATGCTTTCCACTTTGAGGAAACTGGAGTACCATTGTGCAGAAAGCTTCGGATACCTTCTTAGTTTTTCATCATCTAAATCAACGTAGTACAAACCATATGATGATTCATACCCATCCAACAACTCGAAACCATCTAGTAATGACCAGAGCATGTATCCTTTCGCATTGGATCCATTTCTTCCGAAAATTCAGGACAAGATAAAGAAAAATGTCAACAAGAAAGCAGAGGGAGCAAGTGGAATCATTTCAGTAATAGCAAGCAACCTTGCAGAATTTACGATAACCATGAGATGTACAAATATCATTACTGTCTTTGCAAAATGATTTTAAGACACAAAAGACAGATGTTTAATTTGAAACTAGAATTAGCTTTCTCGAAGGAAGGAGCCATGAGCACATCAAGTAGAAAGGCCTCTGCTAACTTAGATTGGCATACCTTATAGCATCAAGTACAGCCCCAATGTAAGCATGCAAATATTTCACCCTTGATGTGTCATGTAATGTTGTATTGCGTTTTGTTCGCTGACCTGCCAATAGAATAATATCCAGAACAAATATAAGAATCCAAGACGTATTCTAGGTAGGTACAAAACCCCTCCCATAAATGTCTAATGAGATCAGATATAGATAGGGTAGTAGAAATTTTCTCAAGATGCTTGAATACTTATTTTATTTTCTAATCACACTGTAAAACACAATCAATCTCGACAGTATGTGATACATACACAGGGAGGGAGAGGGAGAGGGAGAGAACCATTTTCATGTATATAAATAGGAGGGTTTCCATAAGCTTCCTTGAAATATTCCAGAACCGCAAAAAGGCCAAATGGAGTCACAACAAATTGTTAACAAAATATATCAAAAAGTATAAATAGACCTTTCCTAAGCTACATTTTAAGCCTAACCTCATCTGGTGGTGTGTCAACTGGTTTATCTACAGTAAACAAAAAATGATACAGCAATGAGCTCAATTATTCAGAATTCATAGCAGCTAATTATAACATCATGCTCATCCTGGAAGAGAAATAAAGTTACTTTTCACATCCAAGTCAATGAAGAGATATATAGGACTGCCAAAATAGAACTACATTTCATAGATATATTCTCAAAGAATAAACACACATATGAGGAATTGGGGTCACTGGTGAAGTGAAATTCTTTCAACTAAGGTTCAAGTATTTAGCCAACTCATACATATGAAGGTTGAAGCCATGTCAAGATCCATATCTCTGTTCTCCAATTCAAGACTGCTAGAATTGTCCTTCACGTAAATGAGATAGTAATGATTCAGCCCTACAAAGTCAAATGAACCCTTAACAAGTTTAGATTGATTTTTAGATAGGGCTGGAATCCTAGCGCCAGCAATCTTCTTCATTGTTTCAGGATAATCTCCAAAGACCAGGGGATGCATAAACCTGTAGAGGCAATTGCAAATAGGCAATAAAATGATCACATAGTATTTTGCTTCAAAACACAAGCTTAGACAGTAGCTGGCTAGGAACAAATGAACAGAACTTCCAGCCCTAGTTCACAACTTACCAACCAATGAAAAAATCAATGGCCCTTTGAGTTGCCATCAAATCTACTGCAGCTCCAGTATAAGGAATAAACCAAGAAGCATAGATATTTATTCCAACAAAACCCTGTTGGATAGCCTGCAGTAGGAAATTTTAGTCCTGTTATAGCTCTTTTAACATTACCAATTTGCCTTTTTGGAATTTTTGAAAATAAGTCATTTATATTTATCCAGTGGAACAATTTTGGTACTTTTTTGCAAAATGAAAAACTGGAAGTAAAACTCGGGAAAAATAGATTCCATTACCAGTAACATTTACATCGCTGAACCTGCTATAAACTTTATAACATATCTTGGTTCAGCAACTAAGTACCTGCTCCTTTTTCTTTAAAATGCAAATACACCATGAAGCTACTGTGAGGTACTTCACTGTAAATTTAATGTTTTCTTAAATATATAATTCTCTAAGAGCAAAAGTGCACAAAAATTTTCCCGGAATAACAGGTTCCATCGGGAAAATCAAATGAGAACTAGGATACAGTAGAAAGCTAAAATGAACAACGAAGTTGAAGTATTTCAGCAAACTAAAGCTATGGTACAACAGTATTCTAACTAGCAAGTTTATAGGTCCCTAGAACAAAGTTTTCTTCTTATTATCTCTTATGATGCAAGGGAATGTTAATAATAGAAAGAGATTTCTTAAAACTAGGGAGCAGAAATATAATCCAACCTAATCACATTTTTAATTTGAACTCCCTACAAACTGTGTGACTAGGCCTTTTCCTTTACCATATGAAAAGGTTTGAAATACAAGTAATCATGTCAAAGTTTGAAACACTATTTATATGTTGCAAACTTAAAGATAGTAAGCAATATGATTCTGAAATAGTAAATTCCAAAAGAAATTTGACATAGCATGTACCAGAACAAATTACGAACTCTGACAAGCATTACTTTAGAATTCCATATTAAAAAAAATGGCAATTGGACATCTTAACAGGATTAGGTTACACCAATTACCATGAAAATCAGTCACATTGCCATCTTCATTGTGAGAGAGGATTACATGCGAGACCCTAACAATCCTCCCCTCTAGTTATGCAGAGAAGAGAAATGGATAAAAACAAAAAATTGCCTTCCATGAAGAAAAGAGTGTCAAAACAAAATTCCTTACCACTTAGTTAAGCTGGTCAAGATATATAAATATGAAAGTTAAGAAAGCACAGGTTATACCTTATACTTTTTCTTGTAAAGGTTCACAGTGGATGAATGTGCCAGTAACATGTTATGGCCAGCAATATAAGGCTCAGTTGAGGAGTTACCCTTTGGGCAAAACTCTCCAAAAGGCAAAGAGCACCGCCCAGGGGGCTTTGGCCATTATCATATCCACCAAGTGCAGCTATGTTTGGCTCATTTATGGTGGTCCAAAACAAAACCCTATCACCAAATTCCTTGAAGCAAACAGCAGCATACGCAGTAAAGTCTTTCCTGTAGTTAGAAAAGAAATTTGCTTACATTTTATACTAGTTTTGCCAAGTATATAGGTGGTTGGATACAAATGAATTAGAATAGTACAGCACTTTCATACACAATTTTCCAACTAAGCCAGCCACCATATTCATCCTCAAGAACCTGTGGGGTGTCCATGTGATATAATGTGACATGTGGTTGGATTCCTGCACCACCAAAAAGCACAAAAAATTTTGACATCAACGCAATAGGATGAAAATAAATTTAACAGTCTCTGCAACTTACTAATCAATTCCAACAACTAAAGAAAAGTGCTCCTTAGCCGGCTTCCAACTTAGGTTTAAGTTGCTGATAGCAATCTCGAAAACACATTTAATTGCTTAACTTTCTTTCAAGTGCTCCTAATGAGTCACACAAGGAGATTGCTCATCAAATGCTTCAGAATTAATTAAAAGAGAAGTTACCATGCATAATGAGTTCATTAATGAGATTGTTGTAAAATTCTAAGCCTTTTGGGTTGACAGACCCTCTTCCATCTGAAAAGACACAGATACAAGTATCAGAAGAAACATGCGCAGAATTTTCTGGGGTTTAGCTACAGGTAGATAAAAGAAGTGAACATACTCGGAATAAGTCTTGACCATGAAATAGAGAATCTGTAGGCCTCCAAACCAGTTTCAACCATGAGCTGGACATCTTCCTGCAACGTAATTTATCCTAAAGTAAATCATTTGCTGAAGATAACATGGCTAGAAGAAAAAGAATGAAAAATCATTTGCTGAAGATAACATGTCTAGAAGAAAAAAAAAATGAAAAACAGGGCAAACAACGAACATTCAGGAAGCACACAACTCAGATTCACATGTTTGGCAATGTTGTACTTCTATTCTAATTTCTAACCTGGCATTTAAAGCTAAAATTTCAGGTTTTAAATGGAGATAGAAAATGAGATTCATAAGTTAGTCCATGCAGGATAGGAGACAAACAACATCTGGCATCATTATGAAAAAGGAGACTGCTTTAATCTACACAATCAATTGCAAGATCCTGCATATATTCTGTTTGGCTCAAACAGGGGATTTTCGAGAAAGATGAGTCAATCAATTTATTAGCTTCTTCTTTCTGCAACAGTGGGCTCATTTCATCTTTCTTTTCCTTTAAGAGAGAGAAAATATACCAACACAAACCAATATTCTAGAGTAACACCAAATAACAGATTCGTTTAAGCAATACCAAACTATTCTACCCTGTTTGTCCCAAAAATTTCTATCCACTAAACTTGATGCCGACATAGGAAATAGAAACACATTAAATCCTGTTGAAGGCCTGTACGGGAACAAGAGTTAAACAGATTGCCCTCAACAAGATTAGACATGCATGGATAAACAGCATAATGCAGGAACATTGTGCATTAGATTTTTTCTTTTTTGTTTTGTTTTGTTTTGTTTTGTTTTTTTTTTTTGAATCTGCTATAACATTACTATACAAGGAGAGATGAATAGAGGAAATTTCTACCTTGTATTTGTGATAATGATCACAAGCTATGTCTGTTGGGATGCAAACTAAGTCCCACATGGAAAATTTGATAAAAGAGTTGTCTAAATATAAGATTCAAGATAACTCCATTAGTATAAGGCCTTTTGGGAGATACCCAAAAACAAATCCGTGAGGGCTCAGCCCAAAGCGGACAATATCATACTAATGTGAAGTTTAGAAGACGTTAGACGATTCCAACAAGTGGTATCAGAGCCGATGGTTCGTCTGGGTGACGTGGCACTATGTGGGAAGCCCCCCTCGTTGGAGATCTGCGGTTGATGCCTTGTGTCGAAAGTCTTCCTGATAATGTGGTGGTCAGGCGGCGTGTCCCGCTGGTTGGTAGCGACGGTGCAAGATGGTTGGCAGATCAAATGGATTACCTCTGAAGGAGAGGTCATGACCTGTGTGGTCATTAGTTTGAGGGGAGGATTGTTGGGATGCAAACTAAGTCCCACATGGAAAATTTGATGGAAGAGTTGTCTAAATATAAGATTCAAGATAACTCCATTAGTATGAGGCCTTTTGGGAGATACCCAAAAACAAATCCGTGAGGGCTTTGCCCAAAGCGGACAATATCATATTAATATGGAGTTTTGGAAGACGTTAGACAATTCCTAACAAGTGGTATCAGAGCCGATGGTTCGTCTGGGTGACGTGGCACCGTGGGAAGCCCCTCGTTGGAGATCTGCGGTTGATGCCTTGTGTCGAAAGTCTTCCTGATAATGTGGTGGTCAGGCGGCGTGTCCCGCTGGTTGGTAGCGGCGGTGCAAGATGGTTGGCAGATCAAATGGATTACCTCTGAAGGAGAGGTCATGACCTGTGTGGTCATTAGTTTGAGGGGAGGATTGTTGGGATGCAAACTAAGTCCCACATGGAAAATTTGATTGAAGAGTTGTCTAAATATAAGATTCAAGATAACTCCATTAGTATGAGGCCTTTTGGGAGATACCCAAAAACAAATCCATGAGGACTTTGCCCAGAGCGGACAATATCATACAAATGTGGAGTTTAGGAGATGTTAGACAATTCCTAACAAACCGTTAGACAATTCCTAACAAGTGGTATCAGAGCCGATGGTTCGTCTGGGTGACGTGGCACCGTGGGAAGCCCCCTTCGTTGGAGATCTGCGGTTGATGCCTTGTGTTGAAAGTCTTCCTGATAATGTGGTGGTCAGGCGGCGTGTCCCGCTGGTTGGTAGCAGTGGTGCAAGATGGTTGGCAGATCAAATGGATTACCTCTGAAGGAGAGGTCATGACCTGTGTGGTCATTAGTTTGAGGGGAGGATTGTTGGGATACAAACTAAGTCCCACATGGAAAAATTGATGGAAGAGTTGTCTAAATATAAGATTCAAGATAACTCCATTAGTATGAGGCATTTTGGGAGATACCCAAAAACAAATCCGTGAGGGCTCAGCCCAAAGCGGACAATATCATACTAATGTGGAGTTTGGAAGACGTTAGACAATTCCTAACAAATCCAGAATGTCCATTTGTCTAACGAACTCCACATTAGTATGAGGCCTTTTGGGAGATACCCAAAAACAAATACGTGAGGGCTTAGCCCAAAGCGGACAATATCATACTAATGTGGAGTTCGTTAGACAATTCCTAACAATGTCTCCATTGCCTCCAAACTTATGAGTTGAAACTGTAGCAGGTTTGATAGGTCAAACAAAAAACAACACTAATACCATAAAGAAAAAAAAAGAAAAAAGGATCCAACGGCCCTTAGAATCAGATATGTTGCTTTAACATTTCAATCACGTGTTACCAAGAAAACATAATACAAAAATTGAGTGACATACCACACTTTGTTGTAAGAGTGGGAACTGTTATTGATCACAAAGTAATTGGCAATTCAATCGCATTAAGTATGGTCCTAAGCAACTATCTTCTGAAGAACATTTCTAAAGGGTCAAAGCTCTAAAATCTAAAAATTCAAGAAGCAGAATAAGGCTGAAACAAGCAACCCCATTCAAGAAAATCATCCAACACATTCAATCAAGTATATTCACAACCAAATAAAGAATGACTAGTGGACAATTTTATAAAGCTCTTGCAAAAATTAAGAGACACAAACCGTCATGAGCAAAAGTATCCCATATGCTAGGCGACCTTCCATCTTCGAAAGCAGCCCCCTCAACCTACGATTTACTTCCAATGTCAGACTATAGTAAAATCATTCACCCTTTCCAGCATCAAGCAAGAATTACAGAAAAGAAAGTTGTTTTCAAAAAAACAAGTGTTGAGTGGTGTCCCAAATTTTGGGAACCAACTCCCTCTTTTATGCCTAATATTCTTCCATCTTTTACTCCCTAAAATACTCAACATGTTTCCTCATTTTATGCCTAATATTCCTCCATCTTTTACTCCCTAAAATACTCCACATGTTTCCTCATTTTATGCCTTATATTCCTCCATCTTTTACTCCATAAAATGCTCAACATGTTTCCTCATTTTTTGCCACAAATTAGGGAAAGTAAAATGGACTTCATCATTGTGTTTTGCAAGACCTCTTTGTGTGGCTATAAAAGGAGGTCTTCTAATTGAGTTCAACACACCAATTCTCTCCAAATTCTCTTCCCAAAGGTTGAAATTTTTCTTCCACATATATTCACTATATCATCAAATTATAGGGTTGAGTTTATGAGATTTATTTCTCTCTTATAAGTCTTCGTTGATAATTGTTATTGAAGACTTTTTCTCTTGTACTTACCCAATTATTATAGTGGATATTTTTGGCTCACTAGTAGGCGATGGGTTTTCTCACGTATTGGGTTTCCCACTTAAAATCCTGTGTCTCCTTTAATTTTTCTTGCTCTCCTTATTTTCTTTCTCAATATCTATTCTTTTGTGCTTCCGCTACGCATTGATATCATAACAAGTGGTATCAAAGCCTAGTCACCAAATATGTCCACCGTCACCAAATTTGATATTGAGAAATTTGATGGAAAAAATCGGTTTCGAGTATATGGCGATTCGGATGAGAGCAGTCCTCATTCAAAATGGTTTAAAGAAGGCACTTGTTGGAATTTCCGAGAAGCTGCTGGGTATGACGAGATGAAAAATGGGAAGAGTTAGATGAGAAGGCACATTCGGCTATTCGAGTTTGTGTTTGTCCAAGGAGATTTTGCGCGAGGTCAATAAAGAAAAAAACTACAGCAGGGGCTATGGACCAAACTTGAATCACATACATGACCAAAAGTCTTGCCAACAAGCTTAGACTCAGGGAGCGCCTCTACACTTTGCGTATGGGCTGAAGGTACTGCATTATACAATCTCATCTTAATGAATTTAATTCTATCTTGATTGATCTTGAGAATTTGGATGTCAATATTGAAGATGAAGATAAAGTCGTCTTGCTAGTTGTTTCTTTGCCGCCCTCTTATAAAGCACTTCAAAGAAATTATGCTTTATGGAAATAATGATACTCTGTCATTTGAAGATGTTAAATCTAATCTATTGTCTAAGGAGAAATTTGATCATGAGGTGCGGTTCGATGATAGAGGTGAAGGCTTGAATGTTAGAAGTAGATCTATCGATAGGAGTAATTTATCCAAGAAAAATCGTAGATCTAAGTCTCAGGGGTCGTAATTCTAAATCCTGTCGTTATTGCAAGAAGAGCGGACATGAAATTTCAGAATGTTATAAATTGAAAAAATAAGAATGAGAGAGAGGAGAAAAAGAATAAATCGCTTTCGGAATAAAGTGAAAGTCGATGTAATTGAAGCGGATTCGATGGTGATGTTTTGTTGGCTACTACTTACGATAAACGTAGCTCTTTAGAATGAGTTTTAGATTACAGCTGTACTTTTCATATGTGTCCCTACAAAAATTGGTTTACTTCATATGAGAAGGTTGATTACGGTGTGGTTCTTATGGGAAAGCGATTCACATTTGTGTTGTTCTTTGGAATTGGTACCATTCGATTAAGGCTCATGATGGCACTTTATCGAACTCACGACTAAGGTACGCCATATTCTCGATTTGAAGCGTAATTTGATTTCTTTAGGCACACTGGAGTCACTAGGGTGTAAGTATTCAGCTGAAGGTGGAGTTCGAAAATTTCTAGAGGTTCCTTAGTATTGTTGAAAGGACATAGAATTGGGAGTCTCTATATTTTGCGAGGGTTCAACTGTGACGAGTTACATTGCTATATCTACTTCTCTTTCTACGATGATGATCTTACTCAGCTATGGCACATGCGTTTAGGACATATGAGTGAGAAAGGCATGAACATTCCGAATAAAAGAGGTCTTCTTGGTAAGCAAGGTGTTGGTAAGTTAACTTTTACGTGAACATTGTGTAGTTGGAAAACAAAAGAGAGTTAGCTTCTCCACTGCAACACATCGCACACAAGGGATTCTTGATTACATCCATTCGGATCTTTGGGGACCTTCAAAATTTCCTTCACAAGGCGGCAAGAGGTACATGATAACATTTATTGATGATTTCTCTCGTAAGGTTTGGGTTTATTTTACGAGGCATAAAAATGAAGCTTTCTCTAAATTCAAGAAATTCAAAGTTTTGGTCGAAAATCAAACTGGTAGGAAGATTAAGAAACTCGGGGACTGATAATGGTTTGGAGTTTTGCAATTACGAATTCAATGAGTTTTGTGAGAATCATGGCATTGCTAGACACGGAACATTAGTAGGAAAACCTCAACGGGAATGGAGTTGCGAAACGCATTAATAGGACCCTTTTAGAGAGAGCTCGTTGTATGTTATCTAACGGTGGTTTATGGAGTCGTAGAGATTTTTGGGGTGAAGTTGTATCCATCGCTTGTTACTAGTAAATCGTTCACCTCATTCATCCATTGATTTTAAAATTCCGGAGGAGGTTTGGTCGGGTAATCCTATTGAATATTCTCATCTCAGAATTTTTGGTTCTCCTATTTTTGCACATATAAATGATGGAAAGTTGGCACCTAGAGCGAGTTCAATGCATTTTCTTGGGTTATTCATCTGAGTCGAAAGGTTATCGGTTGTGGTGTCCCTGAATTTAAGAAATTGATTTTAAGTAGGGATGTCACATTTAATGAGAATGCCTTGTTATCTCCTAGAAAAGATCATCGTTGTTTCTTCTCTTGATACATGTGATCGTCAAAGTGCCAATGAGAAGGTGGAGTTAGAGGTGTCTACTCAAAAAGGAAGGAGTGAACCGATTTTTACTGGAGAGTCTGAACAGAATCTTGAAACACATGATGAATCAATACCCTCTAGTTCATCTGAGCCTATGCAGTCTTCAAATGATCATAATATAGCACGTGACAGACCAAGGAGAAATATCAAAAGGCCTGCAAGCTATATCCAGTTTTAATTCATCCCAGTGGCTTTTAGCAATGCAAGAAGAAATTGAAAGCCTACATAAGAATGGGACATGGGATTTATGTGATTTGCCCAAAGGACGTCGAGCTTTGAGTTGTAAGTGGATCTACAAACAGAAAGAATGTATACCCGGGGTTGAAAATGCCAGATGGAAAGCTCGCCTAGTAGTTCGTGGCTTTGATCAAAAGGAAGGTATTGACTTTAATGAAATTTTTTCTCCTGTTGTACGTCATACCTCTATTCGAGTGCTACTCGCTCTTGTTGCTTTATATGATTTGGAATTGGAGAAACTTGATGTCAAAACTGCCTTTCTACATGGCGAGTTGGAAGAAGAAATTTACATGAAACAACCAGAGGGATTTGTTGTGCCAGGTAAAGAACAATCAGTTTGCCGTTTGAAAAGATAATTGTATGGTTTGAAACAAGCTCCGAGACAATGGTATAAACGTTTTGATGCTTTCATGATTGGGCAAGGATTCACAAGGAGTCAACATGATAATTGTGTGTATTTTATGCAGTGTTCTAATGGATCATTCATTTATTTACTGCTTTATGTAGATGATATGCTTATTGCCTCGAAAGACAAGTCTTTGATTGATAGGTTGAAGTCTCAACTTAAATCTGAATTCGAGATGAAAGACCTTGGTGCTGCGAAGAAGATACTTGGTATGGAGATTCGCAGAGACCGACGAGATGGCAAACTGTACTTGTCTCAAAAGAATTACATTGAAAAGATTCTTGAAAAATTCAATATGAAAAATTGTAAGCATGTCTCTACTCCTTTTGCTTTGCACACTTTAAGTTATCTGCTCGATCTTTGTCCAAAATCAAAGGAAGATATTGAGTATATGTCCAAGGTTCCCTATTCTAGTGCAGTTGGAAGTCTCATGTATGCTATGGTTTGTACTAGACACGATCTTGCTTATGCGATTAGTATGGTGAGTCGTTACATGCACAATCCAGGGAAACATCATTGGCATGCAGTGAAGTGGATTTTTCGTTACTTGAAGGGCACGACCAATCTTGGTTTGGTTTTTGACAAAAGTAGAGTTGCCTCAAGTAATGTCAGCGGCTTTGTTGATTCCGATTATGGTGGTGATCTTGACCGACGTAGATCTCTTTCGAGCTACATCTTCACTTTATGTTCCGGTGCTATTAGTTGGAAAGCAACTCGCAATCCATTGTTGCATTGTCCACAACGTAGGCTGAGTTTGTTTCAAACTACGGAAGGTGTTAAAGAGGCTATTTGGTTGCGTGGTCTTGTTCTTGAGCTTGGTATTCCATATGGTGCTACAATGGTATTTTTCGGATAGTCGAGTGCTATTCACCTTGCCAAAAATGATACATATCACTTCAAGACCAAGCACATTGATATACTGTTATCACTTTATTAGAGATGTTATTGACAAAGGAACTATCATTATTAAAAAGATTCATACGTCGGAAAATCCTGCAGACATGCTTACAAAGCCATTACACATTACTAAGTTCGAAACATCGCTTGGAATTAGTTGGCATCATTAATGCCTAATCGCCCTTTGGGGTGCCTACGGTGAACTTCAAAATTTGAGCCAAGGTGGAGATTGTTGAGTGGTGTCCCAAATTTTGGGAACCAACTCCCTCTTTTATGCCTAATATTCTTCCATCTTTTACTCCCTAAAATACTCAACATGTTTCCTCATTTTATGCCTAATATTCCTCCATCTTTTACTCCCTAAAATACTCCACATGTTTCCTCATTTTATGCCTTATATTCCTCCATCTTTTACTCCATAAAATGCTCAACATGTTTCCTCATTTTTTGCCACAAATTAGGGAAAGTAAAATGGACTTCATCATTGTGTTTTGCAAGACCTCTTTGTGTGGCTATAAAAGGAGGTCTTCTAATTGAGTTCAACACACCAATTCTCTCCAAATTCTCTTCCCAAAGGCTGAAATTTTTCCTCCACATATATTCACTATATCATCAAATTATAGGGTTGAGTTTATGAGATTTATTTCTCTCTTATAAGTCTTCGTTGATAATTGTTGTTGAAGACTTTTTCTCTTGTACTTACCCAATTATTATAGTGGATATTTTTGGCTCGCCGTAGGCAGTGGGTTTTCTCCCGTATTGGGTTTCCCACTTAAAATCCTGTGTCTCCTTTAATTTTTCTTGCTCTCCTTATTTTCTTTCTCAATATCTATTTTTTTGTGCTTCCGCTACGCATTGATATCATAACAACAAGAGAATGGGAAAGAAGGAGAAACAAACTTGATACGCGGAAGTCCCAGCGCCAAAAACAAAATCAGCTGGAAAATGGGCTCTTGTATAATCATCTATGCCCAAGACCACCATAGCCAAACATCGTAGCATCATCAGGGAAAGAAGAGGATTACGAATGGAGCTCCTCTGCCTGGACATTTTGCTTTCCGCTGGATTATTTTCTTGTAAAGTGTAGTACAATGGATATCTCGCCACTTTTTCACTTGGAGCCTTTTGAAAACATAAAATGTCTTGAAATTGTGATCCAAAGCTGGTCTTAAGGAACATGTGGATGAAGATTCAAAGGACAGCAGTAGGCGGCAGCTTAGAGTTGAGTCGTCAAGCTCTAGCCACTTCAGCAATTCAGGTCAGCAAGTTGAAGCTTAGGTGGATGCTGGGCTGGCTGTTTCTAGTAGTTAGTGGCTTGAATATGTAATTATTGACATCTGGATAGCAGCAGGGTATTTTGTTTTGTGAACTATACACGACTAGGGTTGTCAATTGGGCTTACTGAGTCAAGCTTTGCTAAGCCCGAACTCGATCCGATTGACAGCGAGCTGAAAAATCATGAGTACGGGCTCGATCCTTTAGACTCGGACCGGCCCTAACTAGGTTTTTTAATTTGTTATATAATAAATAATATTTTAAATAATATAATAATAATATAATAATTTTATTATTATATAAAAATATATATACATATTAGCCCGAGCTCGGTCCGAAAATTATTCGGGCTGAAAAAATTAGCCCAAGCCAGCAATTAAAAAGGGTCGAACGAACCCGGTCCAATTGACAGTCCTATACATGACCTTTGTATAGAGTAATTTATAAAAAATAATTTTATAACTATTTTATTTGTTCTAACTTTATTTTAAATTTTTTATTTTAATAATTTTAACTTTAAATCTATATTATCTTAATTATTTCGGTCCTTCTACCTCTCACACAGTGGAATTCGGCAATGTCCATTTGCATTTTTTCCCCTCATATTTCTTTTATCAAAATTTTCATTTTCTCTTTCTTTTTTTTCCGTTCTTTTTTCTTCTTCCTCCATCCACCGCACTAACCGGTGTTGGTGATGTGTGCATAGTATGTTGATTCAGAATAAGGATTTTTTGAATGAAAATCTGTAAACTCAAAATGATAAAGTTCGCATGATGAAAAGTTAGAACTATTCACAAATACACTTGAAGTGTACATATATTCTCAACTGGAATTATATGTCTAAAGTATAATCCCAAAGAGATAGCAATGGATATTTTCTTATAAAATATGAAATATAAAAGTAAATATTTGTCATGACTTATGGTGTATGATTCTTCGTAAGACTTGACACTAATTATGAAGAAATATATTTCTAGTGGTAGATATAATTAATAGCACACAATATACTCAATATGTGTTTATCGTTATTGTCATTTAATAATGATAGTTATATTTGAAATCTCAGATGGACTCGATATACTTGAAGCATACAAATAAATTGTTTATATAAAATATAATAATATTATCTTAGTGAATTCTTATTGAAGAATCAGCGAGTGTGCCCATCTATACGAAAGTTTATATGTAACTACACTTACTATATGTATTTCTTTGTTAGAAAATATCCTTGTTGCACAATTTATTGATAGGCATAGTATTTTCCACATTAGTAGGAAAAAATTATCAACCAAAAAAAGATATTATTTATGACATTCATTGTATTGATCTATGCACAAGTATTAATGAACTTGAAGTTAAAAATCGGGAGTGAGAGAACTATGGAATCCTCTTCCTCATGCCCAAAATGCAAAAATTTTGTCGCTAGAGGGAGATAGGTTGGAATAAAATATCTAAAAATAAGAAAAAATATAACTGATAACTCCCCTAAAGAAAATTTCAAATCTCCATGTTCAGTAGAAGCAACAACTATGGGAGTTGTAGAAGGAGAGTTACCTACCCCAAATGGTGGAGAAGACAAATGAGACTCAGACGCCATGAGTATAGATTAGAAGGGTTTGGCAAATGGGAAACTCGTGGAAGGAAGATGGTCCATCTTCGGCCGCTCAGAGTAACCTTTTTAGAGGGTGGTTAAAGCAGTGGAAATGATGTTAAAAGAAAAGAAACTGAGACGGCGCTCCTCAATTACGTATAACATGAGTCTTTCAGAGGTTTCTTCAAAATGTACATTTTGGAATGGAACACTGGGTATGGATATCATCTAAATAGATGTGCCGGTTTTCCTACCCGGCTTGTCCGAGGGGGGGACAGATGATAGAGTTGGGCTTGAGGATAAAGGCTCAGCTTTCTAGTAGTACATTAAAGAATAAAGCCCAGTGAGAAAATCCATTTCTACTTGGAGTAGGAGTTACAAAAATGGTACTTTTCAAATATGATTCACTTCCATATTCTCACAAGTTTAGTCCCTATAAAAACTCGTGATTACATCTGCTTTTTATTATTTTCTCTTCAATCTATATTAACTTAAGCATCGAAGAGTTTTTAAGATAGATCCCCACCTGTTAATCATCTTTCGCATGAGATTCGAGTAAGAAAAGCTTTGTTCAAGAGTCTACCTTCCATCGGTACTTATTTCATTTTCAATGAGTCTATTTTCTAACGCATTCATTTTGAAATTTCTCACTTGTCATGGTGGATTGTGTTTATTATAAATCTTAGAAATTGGAATGCGTCTATGCATTAAACATGGAGCTTCGTGTCTGGACATATTCCCTTGACGTAATAGAATTTCATTAATTTTTATTTTTCTTTTTTTTGGCAAAGTTTTATTTCTTAATTATTGTTTCCTATATCAGTATACTCAACTTGCTTAACTGTTATTAGTCCTCTGTTTTTTACATATACAGAAAACAATTTAGCTTAGACAGAAGCTGCAAATGGTTTCCTCGTTTGTCATTTTAAAACATGTCCTAGAACATAAGAATCATAAATTCTCAATCAATATTCTTCAAAATCAAATATGGTTACTTAATCTATGTTTCCCGTCTCTTAGCCTAATTCTTATGCATGCATGTATCCAAGTAGATAGCGGTTCGTTTTCCCATAGAAGTTTTGCCCCATAAAGGCTGTTGACCATCTTTCACTATTTTTTCCCTCGGTGACCAGTATTAATGAGTATGGGGTTTGGGGTTTGATAAATGCAGTATCATCAATTGTTAAAAATGCAGTATCATTAGGGGTGATTATTCGATTTTTAGTTAGAAATTGTGGTTTCTGATTGGTTTTATAAAATTCTTTTTGAAAATTGAATTGAACTAAATTTCTCTTAAAACCAATCATACTGAACTGAAATAAATTAATTCGGTTTGGTTCCAAACCGAATTTCAAAGGAGGGAAAAAAAGAAAAAGAGAGAAAAAGAAAGAAGAAGAAAAAGAAGAATGCAATATGAAAATAAGTTATTTTCTTGCAGTAAATAAATACATTTCTAGAATGCGTTCATGCATAATTCTTTTTTAAAAAATATCAATTTTGGTTAAGTGCATTTCTATATTGTGTTCATGAATAAATTTTGGGGCGAAAATCAATTTTTCTATTCTATTTTCAGTCTGAAAATTAAAACTGAAAACTGAACCAAATTATATAAAATTTTTATAAACTAAACCGCAATAATAATAAAAAGAACCCAAATGAAAATTTCAGTTCCATTTAATTTGGTTCGATATTTCGAATTATACTAAATAATGAACATCTCTAACCATAATATTTCATTGGGTAAATATCATTAAACCTCCTTGAACTTCTCTTTAAAATCACTTTCTGCCCTTTATTCTTCCGATTGAAAAAATTTCTTCCCTGGTGCTATAGAATATACCAATTAAGTCCCATTTTTATCAAATCCTTACCCATAGGTCAAGTTACCAATTTACTATGGATCATATTAGTTAAAATACCCATTCGCCCTAGATTAAAGACAAAACGAAATGAGAAGGGAATTTCATCAGAAAAGGAAAAGAATAACGGGAAAAATTACTTCCCTCAGCATCGTTGCTGGGATTGTCTAGTCAGTAAGGTGGAGAAGGAGAGGGCGGAGGTAAAGAGGGTAAGAGACGAAATGAGGAGAGAAGCCAAGAAGGAGGAGGGAGGAAGAGAAGAGACAAAGGAGATGTGGAAAAAAGAGTGGGAAGAAGGAAGAAGGAAGAAGGAAGATCAAGGAAGACAATCGGAGGCCAACTTTAATGATTCAATTATGTTCTTCTTAGCTTGATTACTATTACATTTCGAAGTTTGGTTTGGTGTAAATTGATTCTTGTACTTTTGTGAATGGCAAAGCATTCTTCGGGGCAGAGAAAATCACAGGCAAAGTACCAGCGAAGCATGCTTCTAGGCAGTGAAAATTGAAGAAGAGGACAAAGTGAAGGAAAATATTCTATTTTGCAACCATGACTTGCTCCGATTTTGATACTTTCTATCTTCCTTTTCTTCTTCTTCTTCTTCTTCACCTGTGAAGAGAGCAACATCATGGTAGATAAGAAGTTATGGTGGTCGTTGCAGCAATGGATATTTGACAAAATTAATTTGGCAGGTGAATTATTTGCTACTCGAGTAGTGCTATAGGAATGGAGACGGAAGGGTGGAGGGTGCTCTTCTCCAGTCTTTTTCCCCGTCTTCTTGCCAAGAGTAATGTCTGCTTCTCTCAAATAATACCTTTCCCTTGACTGCGATGGAGAGAGGCTTCAGCGAAAGGCTTCTTTGTTTTTCCTTTTTCCTTTCTTTTTTTTCCCCCTTTTTAAATAAGGGCAGATGAGTCTTTTGATTATTTGACTAGGATTCCATGGTCTAGTCAACCCGATTGATCTTGATTTAATAAACATGGGATTTGAGTAGTACTATTTTTAAGATTAAGGGGGATATTTTTCAATTGAAAGATTAAGGAAGGAAAGTGATTGTGAGGGAAAGTTCAATGGAGTTTCACTTTTAAGATTTCCTCATTAAATCAAATCTTATAATTTTTTAATTCAATTTGGACAAGACAATGTCATCAGTGATGATTTAATTGCGAGTTGATTTCTCTTTTGAAGCCCAAAGTGGCTGCCAGTCCCAATCAAGCTTATTGATTTGGGCTTGGATAGGCCTCAACTTCAGACAGGTAATGTCTAGCGCGGCTCGGATAAACCCAAATTTTCCTTTTATCAAAAAATATTTATCTTGCTATAAATACTATTAAAAATGTGCATCTATTGTCTTAGGAAAGTTAAATTTATTTTTAAAAAATTAAAAATAAAAATCTGATTATTCAATTTGAGATGAAAGAAATTTATTGGAATTCAAATCTTTATCTTTTACTCCCTCAATCCTATTTTGAAAAATAATTTAATATATTAAATACTATTAATTTTATAAAAAGTATTTTAATATATTATATAATATCAATTTCATAAATATAAATATTTTAATATATTATATACTATTAATTTTATAAAAAAATATTTTAATATATTATATACTATCAATCAATTACTAATTCTACTACAAATTACTTTTATGTATCTAGATTTGATATAAAATAACTACTGACCTACATGTTTATTATTTTTTATTATAATATATTACTTTTATAATATAATTCAAAATTTCATATAAAATTTTATGCCCGGTCAAACACTATCAAAAGAAATGAATGAAGTATAATTCAACTTAAATAATAATTTTTCAATTCAAAATTAAAGATATTATTTTGACTTGGTATAAAAATGAAGGAAAAATGGTTTGATTATAAATGAGTTACTATAATATTCTTATTAATCAAAGATGTTACGGGTGGGACTCATAAATTAGTAGAGTTTAAATACTTTAAATCAAGGGAGTCTAAAAGACTAGCCGTGAGACTAGTAGTGTCAAACGAGTCGACCCGTTATGGGCTAGCCTCATGCTGAGCGAGTTTGTTAGGTCCGCATTTAAACAGACTTGGACCAATTAGGTCCAAGCCTGCCTAATTCAGTAGACAAACTAGCTAGCCCGCGGGCCGTTAGCCCGTTTAACAGTGCTACATGAGACCCATGAGTTAATGAAGCTTAATCACTTAAATTAAAATTGTTATTAATAGAATTCTAGATAAAATATATGACTATTTTTAAAAAGTGAACACTCAATTCTAGATATTTTAAAAATAAATATAAACATTTAATTTCGGATGGAAGAATAAATAAATATTGCTATATAAGTAATCCCATTTATAAATTTTATTCCATATTTAATAAATCTAGATTAATGAGTGTAACTTAAGATGGATCAAATTTAAGTGAGACCATCGTGTATCTATCAATTATTTCAATCACATGATTAGCATGGACAGATTAAGGACAAAAACCAAAAAAGATTAAGGGCAAACAAGCCTTTCGCCATATATAGCGACAAATTAAATAATTATCACATGTTTATTTTTTCAGGTGCATCATGAAAAATATTTTATACGTTAATGGTTTTCATGAACAAGGTCAGAAGCTATGACACAATTGGTGTCCCTTTCTCTCTTTGGTACTCCTACTCCTCATAAGAAAAATTAACGAATAATTAATCAATACCAATTTGCAAAATCTTGGGCAACATCTTTTAGCCCCCACCAGAATCTATTATAGGTTTACACATTCACATGCGTTTATTATAGGTCTACAATCACATGCGTTTCTGCCTCATTTCTGAAGAGTTGATATTATCTAAAGACATTAGCAAGCCAATTAAGACCATTCAATGATTTTTTTTTTTATTTTGGGGGGAGAATTAAATATACTATAATTGTTGTGTATTCTTTTTTTTTCAAAATATAATATCTTTTAATCATTTTTGCTCAGATTAAAAAGAAGAAAATAAATAGTATTTTTTAATATATTCTTAATTAATTTTATTAATATACTAAAAAATAAAAAAATTATATTTATGATAAGAGTAACTTTAAAAAATTAATTCACAAAAAATAAAATATTTTAAGAAGGGTAATAAGATTTTATATTTTGAAACGGAATGAGTATATTACAATTCTTTCATAACTTGATCACACGAATAATCGACAGTTGCTATGTATAAACAAAATAAAGTTTTCTTATTTACTCATAATGTGTAATTTCAAAAGGAAATATATAATAATCGACATCTTAATAATCACCAATTGATTTAGGAAAGTTTTCTTTTTCTTTTGGAAGCATAATGTTAGGTTTAGAATAAAGCAAGACAATATATTATATAGTAGGTCCAGAAACTGGCCTAAAGAAACGCACTTCACGAGTTGCTCTAGAAGCCTGTCTATTGATAATTGACACGATATCATGTGCTTTATGCTCCCTCCCTCCAATAATATTAAGTCTAATAATGTTTTTGTAATCTCTGTACACGTAATTTACTTAATGAATACAATATTTTTTTTATTAAAATATCACCTAAACAATCCAGTGTCCATGATAGAGAGATTCAGGAGCACTAGCTAGAAAATAAACAGAAGATATTGTTTATCTAGTTAACCATCCCTTTGTCAAGGATAAACCTCAATGAGACACCTTGAACCCAACACTGGAAAAATTTTATAGTCACTGAAACCAGAATCCAAGAAAAGAGTTGCCCATTCTTCCTCAGTTCTTTCTTTACCGCTAAACAGAACCAGCATCTGCATGTCCAAGCATATCTGTGCTTCAACTGACTCGTTCTCTTGTTTCTCACTTTCCATTACCATGTCTATTATGATCACTTTCCCACCCTTAGCCTTTTCTGGAATAGCGTTTTGGCAATTCCTCAGTATCTTCAGACAGCTTTCATCATTCCAATCATGGAGAATCCACTGTTTATATATCAAAAGTATGTATTACTGAAAAGTTTTGGAACCCTTTCTGTTTAGTTCCTTAGCTTCGATCCGCTTGCCTCCTCTCTCGGCCCCGATCCTCTGTCCTTCCCCTGTTATCTCTTCCGTCTTTTTTTTTTCATTCTTCTGCTTTCCCATACCTCAGAAACCCATGCTGCCCGTGAATGCTCCCATGATGCACCCATGCTGTTGTCTTTATTATGTCTGCCACCAAGCCATATTATATTATTAACACTCCTCTCAAGTTGGTGTATGAAGATTGCAAATACCCAACTTGTGAAGAAGAGAATGAAAATGAGTAGAGCTCAAAGCTTTCGTGAAAATGTCAGCTAGTTGCAGAGTGGTGGAAATATATTGAGAAGCAAGAATATTACTCGTATAAGCATCACGAACAAAGTGACAATCGATTTGAATGTGTTTAGTTCTCTCATGGAAGATAGGATTAGCGATGATATGGAGAGCAGCTTGACTATCGCAATACAGAGGAACAAAAAAATGAATAGGGACATGAAGATCATGAAGCAAAGCTCTCAACCACTTGATTTCGCAATAGGTCATCGCCATAGACCGGTATTCAGCTTCATCAGAGGACCTAGAAACAGTGTGTTGCTTCTTGGTCTTCTAGGAGATAGGGGAAGATCCCAATGTAATAAAATAACCAGTAAGAGAACGTCGTGTCAATGGGCAACTAGCCCAATCTGCATCACAATAAGCAGTGAGAGTAAGTCCACTCTGGGTAGACAACAAAATTCCTTGTCTTGGCTGACCTTTCAAATATCGAACAGCTCTCAATGCCGCTTCCCATTGTGTAACTCTCGGTTGTTGCATGAACTGTGCTAACAAATGAACAACATAAGCTAGTTCAGGTCTCGTGATGGTCAAATAAATAAGACGTCCCACCAGTCTCCTATATGATTCCGGACGTTGAAAGAAATCGTCTCTTGCCATGGCCAAATGATGATTTTGATCAATAGGGGTGGCAGCAGGTTTCGCCCCAAGCAAACCAGCTTCAGAGATAATATCCAACGCATACTTACGTTGGCTCAAGTAAATTCCTTCAGAACTGCGAGCCACTTCAATCCCTAGAAAATATTTCAAACGCCCCAAGTCCTTCATATGAAAACAATTACTCAAATGATGCTTAAAGTTTGTTATAGAAGAGACATTATTCCCTGTGATGATCAAATCATCAACATAAATCAACACACATAAAAATATGTCATGAGAATTAAAGGTGAAAAGGGAATAATCTGCACGTGATTGCTGAAATCCACTTTGCTTAAGAGCTGTAGTAAGCTTAGAGAACCAACAACGCGGAGCTTGTCGAAGTCCGTACAACGATTTCTTTAATCTACAAACTTGATTGGGATTTTCAGCAGTAAATCCTGGAGGAAGTCGCATATATACTTCTTCATGAAGATCCCCATGAAGAAATGCATTATGCACATCCATCTGATGTATCTCCCAGTTTCGTGCTGCTGCCACTGCCAATAAGGTTCTTACTGTAACCATTTTTGCCACAGGAGTAAATGTTTCTGAATAGTCAACTCCTTCCACTTGAGTATTACCAAGAATAACCAGTCGTGCTTTATATCTTTCTATTGACCCATCAGATTTATATTTGATTTTATAAACCTATTTGTTGCCAAGTACCCGTTTTCCTTGCTGTAATGTGGTCAATTCCCAAGTTCCATTTTGTTCCAAAGCATCGATCTCTTGCTTCATTGCAACACGCCACTTTGGATCTTTCACAGCTTCAGAAAAACTGGTTGGCTCAATTCCCTTACTCACGGCTGCCACAAATTGTTTATGTGCAATAGCAAATTTGGAATAAGATACGAAATTAGATAAGGGATAGATGCACTTACTTGGAATGTCTGAGTTGGAGCAAGAACTAGATGTAGAGAGGGTTTTAGTATTCCAAACTGTATGGCAAACATAGTCTGCAAGTTTCACAGGAAGTTTCTTATCTCTAGTACTCCGTCGAAGCTGTGGTTTATCAGTGTCAACCACATTATTTGGAGCTAAATTCTCAGTACAAGTCTCATGGTCTTGAGCTGAATTTTCAGTGGAAACCACATGTTCTGGAGTTGAGTGTGATTCCCCACCAAACTGAAACTCTGAAGAATTATTGTTTGCACTCCCCCTTGCGTCAAAGGTGGGTTTCCGGTCAGTAGAGGGCTAAGATAAGGGACCCAATCTCACCTTGGCTGCATCATTAGCTTCAACTTCATGTCCTTTTGTACAACAAATGTCAAGTTCTCCAGAAAGCATAACAGGATCAACATCACCAAGAGAAGAAGAACAAGGATTTGTATGCATTGTTACAGAATCAATCATAGCATAAGGAAAATTTTCTTCATAAAAAATAACGTCCCTTGAAACTAAAAACTCATGAGTAGTGAGGTTGTAAAGCCTCCATCCCTTTTTACCATGTGGATAGCCAACAAAAATACACTTGTCACTACGGGTGGTGAATTTATCCCTTTGTGGTCCATAATTATGTGCATAAGACAAACATCCAAATGAACGAATATGGTTATACACTGGAGGTTTTTCATGAAGAATTTCATATGGAGTTTTTCCATGAAGCAGCTCAGAAGGAGTACAATTTATCAAATATCCGGCCATCAAAATACATTCTCCCCAGAATTCAATTGGCAAATTAGCTTGAAAACGCAAAGCCCGAGCAACGTTCAAAATATGGCGATGCTTTCTTTGGACCCTACCATTTTGTTGTGGAGTTCCAGCAATAGTAGTTTGATGCATAATACCATGCTCCAAAAAATAAGATTTAAGACAAGTAAATTCGGTGCCATTATCTGTTCGAACACTTTTAATAGACTTATTAAATTGTGTTCGAGTCATTGCACAGAAATTTTGTAAAATTTGTCAAACTTCTCGTTTTTCAGCAATTAAATAAATCCAAACTGCTCTTGAAAAATCATCAAGTATAGTAAAAAAATACGAAGCTCCACATGAGGATGACATTTTATAGGGCCCCCAAACATCGCAATGTATCAAATCAAAAATAGCATCAGCCTTATTGGAACTAGAAGGAAATACATCACGTGTCTGTTTTGCTCTATGACAAATATCACAAGGTGGTTTCATAGCCACATATTTATTTGAACGCTGAACCATAGGTAAATGATCTAGAACAGAATTAGAAGGATGACCCAACCTGACATGCCATAAATCCGGAGAAATGACCATTCCTACTTGGTAAGCAGATACTGAAGGAATAGAATGAAATACATAAACCCCTCCTCTCTGTTCACCCGCTCCAATCAGCATCCTTGATGTAAGGTCCTGTATTGCACATAAACAATCAGTAAAAGAAATGGTTCAATGATTTTCGGCTAATAATTGAGACACTGAAATCAAATTACAATATAAATTTGGAACATATAAGACTTTCTGGAGCATCAAGTTTGGACTCAAGAATACTTGTCCTTCTTTAATAGCCATAATTTCTGAACCATTTGGCAAACCAACTAGAGAAGGGTTTATATCTCGAGCACTATGGAGAAACTCAAGTCGTCCGGTCATATGTTGTGAAGCTCCAGTATCAAGAAGCCAAAAACCATCACATCTCTTACTGGAGAGTTTTTCAGAAGCAGTAGTAGATTTATTTGAATTGAGCAGACCCAACAAGGTGTTCCATTGTTTTGTGGTAAGTCCCGGTATAGCAGGGTTGGTACAATTTGTGCGTTCAGCTTGAGACAATTGAACTGCATTTGTCCAGACAGACGATGTGCTTCCCCGTTCGGTTCCTTTAGCTCTGCCACATTCTACTACGTTTCTTGCTTTATCTAGCCACCACTCTGGGTAACCAATTACTTGGAAGCATTCTTTTGCTTCATGGCCGGACTTGTTGCACACGGTGCAACTCTTTTCTTGCCGACTGAAATGGTTATTACTGCGCCTAGTTTTCACAGCAAAACTAATGGCTTCGTGTCTTTTCTCTTCATTTATGATCTGTTTGGCTCTGATACCATGAAAAATTTTGGAACCCTTTCTGTTTAGTTCCTTAGCTTCGATCCGCTTGCCTCCTCTCTCGGCCCCGATCCTCTGTCCTTCCCCTGTTATCTCTTCCGTCTTTTTTTTCATTCTTCTGCTTTCCCATACCTCAGAAACCCATGCTGCCCGTGAATGCTCCCATGATGCACCAATGCTGTTGTCTTTATTATGTCTGCCACCAAGCCATATTATATTATTAACAATTACATCACGTAAAACATCGTAATGCTGAATATATATATATATCTGTGTGTGTGGTATAATTAGTTTATAACCAAATCAAGCATCATCATCTGAATTTCCTATTCACTTCAGCGAGGTCCATAGCTAACTATTTTATTCTAAGAAAATTTTCTTACCTTGAGTAAGACTGCATCAGCATGGGGTATTTTATCAAACATATCTCCTGCAAGGAAGTCCAAGTTCTCCATTGGCTTCTGCAGGTCAGCAACTACAAGTGGGAGATCAAGCACAGTGCACTTTAAGCTAGGCAGAGCTTTGGCAATGGCTCTCGAGACAGTACCTGTGCCACCTCCGATTTCCACCATGGATGTCAAGCCCTCGAAGACGAAGCTGAGCTCGGTGATCAGCACTTCTGCAATCAAGTGCGAGTCAGTAGCCATGGCTTCATTGAATAAATAGCGGAGCTTTGGCTCTTCAGCATTGTAATCCCAAAAGTTTCTCCCATGAGATGTATAAAAAGAAGTTGGATCATCATTCTGGAACCACTCGCTCAATGCATGCCAAGGCTTCAGCATAACAGGATCAAGCACCATAAGCACCATTTCCCTTGCATTCATTGGATTGTCTTTCAGCAAAAGACGGCCTGCAGCTGTGAGAGCATAACCGCTGGCCTTATCCTCCGTCTCATCTGCTAATCTTTGCTCAACAAAGAAGCCAGAATTTGCTAGTATGCGCATTAAACGCTGTACATGTGGTGCTTTAGAAGGGTTGATGGGGAGGGCAGCAGAGAGCTCAGAAAGAGTCATGGCTTTGCCATGCTTGTTTATGATATCTGCTATACCTAGTTCAACTGCACATTTAAAGGATGCAGAATTCTTGAAACTGAATATTTGGCTCCAGATATGAGCTTGAGCCTTAAGAAGCTCAGCAGATTTCTGAGCTACTGCCATGTTGATATTTATGCTCTAGGGATCTACTAGTAGTTCGTCTTACTTACTATACACTCGTATATCTAGTTTGTAGGCATAATGAACATAATCCACATTTGCCCTTATATAAATTTATATATTTCTCTTTCAAAAAAAAATGTTGTCTATCATCTTTATTCTACTTTAAATTAAAATTTGTTAAAAATTGAAAATTCAAAATCAATTTTTTATTTGATCCAAATTTAATAAATTTTGAAGTAATTTTATATGATACGTTTTTTCACAATTCATTAATTTAATAGAGCTTCACTAGGTCCTAATAAACCTCCATATGAAGCTTCGCCTAGCCATGGCAAAGCTTTAAAGGGAGCTTCCCCAAGCCCTAGCGAAACTCCAGATGGAGCTTTGCCATGCCCTAGCAAAGCTTCACATAGAGCTTCATAAAGCCCTCACAAAACTACATCTGGAGCTTCGTTAGGGTGTGGTGAAGCTCCATATGGTCTATGTTTTATAATTTTTTTCAAATATTTAAAATTATAAATACAAGAAATAAAAATTATAATTAAAAAATAAAATTTTATAAAAAAGTAAACCAAATGAAGTTTCACCACAAGCTTTACTAGGGCATGGGGAAGCTCCATCTAGAGTTTTGGTTAGGACTTAGTGAAGCTTCCTTTAGAGCTTTATTACGGTCCGACGAAACTCCAACAAAGTTATTGAATTTTTAATAATGTATCATGTAAAATCTTGCAAAATTTATTAATTTTAGATCAAATTAAGAATTTATTTTAATTTTTTAAAGTTAATTATATATTAATTCAAAGTAAAATAAAGATGATGGAGAATATTTTTTTCTTTTAGAGAAAGAAGTATATAAGTTAATGATAAAAATAAAAATAAAATATATTTGTTACTTTTATAAAATATTCCATACGCATATAAAAAATATAAAAAAATTAGGGATGTCGTTTCTATAATTGAAGGAAATGCCCTAAACATAATATAAAAGCACATTTCCTTACCCGTACGGCAAAAAGGTCATTCACTTGTTCTCGTAGATCTTATGGACGATTAGTCAGTGGAGATCGTGGGTGAAATTTACCAACGAGATTTCTCTTTATCCACATCAATCATTAATTTGAGATCCAAATTAGTTGAAATTAGAATTCAATTTTCCCGTGGGTGGAATTGACCAACGAGATTTCCCCTTATCCACATTCTAAGCTTTTGCAATGCCACCTAAAGAGTTGAATATTTATTTGTATATATAAAATAATTTCAAAAAATAAATACTTAATTTAAACATAAAGGATATATCAAAAAATAATTTGAATTATATAATATTTTATATTTTAATTATTCGAGTACTATCTCACAATCTATTACAATTATAGTTATAAAAAATTATCTTCACTTTTGGAGAGAAAAGATTTAGAGATACTATATACAGTAAATTTTTAAATTATATACAGTATAAAAAATTTTCTTTTTTTACTATTCCTTTTAAGAATTATTAAGTTTTTCTGAAATATTCGAAACACTAAAACTCAAATCTATCAACAACGACTCTATTTTTTTACAAACAAAGATTAATTTATCGAATTATATCTAATTTTACGTCATTGTATATATAAAAATCTTCAAAATCAACATTCAAAAAGTCGATTTTGAAAATGAAATCAGAATTTGTGCCAAACAAGTAGTGACTCACTTGCGCCACCAATTGGCGCAAGTGGTGATCTAGTGGCGTAAGTTGTGACTCAAATATATATTTTTTAATTTCATGTCAAATTTATATGTTTACTTTTATATCACAAATAAATTTTATAATTTACTCTAATTAATGAAATGTTGACTATCAGATACCATTATTATGTCAAATATTGTTTAAATTGGTAAGTATATATGTCATTTGATGTTTCTTTTTTTAATGTGAAAAAATTATATCTAGTGTTTACTTTATTATATTTTTATAATTTTTATTTTTAATTTATATTAAATATCAATTTTTTAATCAAATGTAGTGTAATACTTATTAATTAGATATATCGTTATTATATATTTTACATTTTATTTAGAGTTGAGTATTTCATTATTATGGCATTATTGTGATATTATTAATTACTGTTATCAATAATTATTATAGTATTAATAATATAATATTTTAATTTTTTTAGGTTAAAAGTTGAGTTTTTCTTAGGATAATTTTTTGGTAAGTTTTTAAATATAAATTAGATGTTGATTTTTTTTAATTTTTTTATATTTGATGTCGTGGGATGTTTATTATTTTATATATAATTTTATTTAGATATATCTGTCATTAAGATTTTATTGCTATAAGATTTTAATATTTTTAGATTAAATGTGGAGTTTTATTTATATTTTTTATTTTAAAAAACTAATTGCATTTGTTTATATATGACAGATAGCTAATTCTTTTAGGAGACAACGCGATGCATCACTTGATTTCGGACCTGTGGCTGACCATATCGATCGACTGCATGACCGACAACAAGCGGGTGTGGCGTCAAGATGAAATACTACTGACATACCTGTCACTAGTACGAATATGACAGCGAGTGTTGATTCGCCTCAATTACAACCACTTATGCAACGAATGTCAGGAATATATGCTTTCATGCCACCATACTCTCCATATCCTTGGCTCCCTGTGATATCGATTCCTCCGACTAGTGGCTGGTAGTAAGCGATGTCCCTGGAGTATGTACCGCAAGCCGTGTACGGACATGGAGACAAAGCAGGGCCGTCATACTACTATCCGTCACGGGTCCTGATGACCCCGTACTGACATCTGGAAGACTATGATAAGGGGGCTGATTATGTTATGGAGGATGCGGAGAACTTTGTAGACCCTGTTGCTGAACCAAACGTTGAGACGGGAACAGGTGAAGATGTACACAAGCCCGTTGCAGAGGCAGAGATTGAGTAGATGGAGAAAGTCCCAGGCACAGCTCCGATGCATACTTCTATCAAATCTCAAAAAGGATTATTACATTGTATTGCTGTAGGGGTGAAGAGCCTAACTCGTTCAGTTATTAGAGTTGGTGTTTCTTATTAATGGAAAAGGTCACGGGGCCCATTCCCGTGCGGTGTTAGTGAGTTTGCTTGTTGTCGGGTTATCAATGGAGCTGCAGTGCAAGTGGACGTTGACGTCCTATCGACAAACGAGATTTCGAGGGTTGATGATGCAAGACCGAGTCCTAATATTGGGGACAACCGGAGGCAGATAGACAGTGTATCCAGCCTATTCATACTTCTTATCCGTTAAATATGCAAAATAAATAAGATGTGAGATAAATGTGTGTTATCGTTCAGGAACGGCTGGATTTTGTAATGCACGCCCGATCTAGATATCTTGATAGGTGAACAGTGATAGTCTCTGCGCTTGAGGTGATTGTGACTGCCACTAGTCTGGAACATTTGCACAAGTGCATCTTCAAGCATCCGAACAATTTGGTTATATCAAAGTTCATGGAGATATGGCAGCCGGACACAAACATGTTCCACATTTCTTTTGGTGAGATGACGATCAATCTCTAAGATGTGACATACATACTCGGCATCTCGTGACAAGTATGATCATTCGGCACAGTATGGGGAGGGAGGATATTATTGCAGATTTCTCTAGAACTCTATGTATACCTCTAGCACATATCCGTAGTTAGTTAGATAATAAAGGAATAAACTTCTCCATACCCCATGACTACGTTAACCATGGATCACTGTTCTCCGCAGATTACGCTGGAGGGTACCTCAAGTACTTGCTCAGTTTGTACCTTGTTTCTAAACAAGGCTAAGGTTCGAATGACGTGCAAATATAGCCATTTCTCAAAGATTTGGAGAGCATTAAAGAGTACGCATGGGAAGTGGGATGTCTTGCGTACTTATATTGTCAGCTAGGGACCGTTTTCAGATTTGATTGCAAGTAGCTTGGCAGAGGCACAACACTTCTAGAAACGTGGATATATTCATATTTTTTAGCATTTGCTCCACAATAATCTCCCAATTGGCATAAAGCCCGACCTCATATTTTATGATTCTAGAGATGTGAAAATGTCCCAATGAGGTTTAAGGATCTCCAAAGCCTGCACTTGCATTTGGATGACATGTCAACCCCCGAAGTAAGTATCTATTATAACAGTACATCATTAATGTGTGCATTTTGTCCTGTTAGTCATTAATATTTTTAAATAATTACATCAATAGGTTTGCTGGATCCCTTCTACTCCAAATCCGCTAGAAGCACACTAGATTTTAGCATTTCACGGTTATTTGCAATTCTACAACATTCTGGAGTAATATATGCTAGATTGAGTATTCAACAGTTTGGATGCGTGCAAGGCATTCTGAAGAACCTCATCTTACTGCATGAGGATTACAAGCCAAGTAACAACAAGAAGTACGAGAGCCCCGACGAGTATTGGGACTATGAATCTCCAGCCATAGCTCCTGCCAGATCTGAAACAACGTATCTTCTCTCCTATACCGCACTTGTAACTGGGCTGCAGATCAAAATTCATAATTCCCATCCACTCTAACATTAACCTAATCATGTATAAATGGTACGATGAAGAAATAAAATTAATTCCCCTAAGAAAATATGGATGTTTTCGTGTCTCTGCATTCAGAAGCATCCGTAGAGAAACCAGCACTGCGTTTGCTCGACTGTGAGACCTGGCCTCTAGACCCGCTCAAAGAACGGCCTCGAGAGCTGCTACTTCCAAACTAGTGCTTGAAGGCACTTCTAGAAACTTATATGTACTCCCAATAGGACTTATCCCTTTTGGTCGAATCTCTCTTCAATCAGCCCTTTGTCACTAGGACAGAAGATTCCTGATGACTCATCTGCACCGCAAAATGTCATCATTCAATGGGACCCTTCTTAATCATCAATTTTACAAAGTTGCGAATTACCCGTAGATCATCATAAGGATGTGGTGAAGCATGATTGAGATACTACAAGTTAGGTGTGGAGAAGTCAAGCGTGCTCCAAAATGGATGTAAATCATCAACCACAAAAAATCAAGCACAAGAAAGTCCATGACTACTCTTTAACCAGAATAGGCAAATACTAACGTCATGCAGTCAAACAAACTATTCCCATCCATGATTACTCTCTAACAGTTCAGACTCAAACAAACTATTCCCGATGTGAATCTAATCATGTCTCGTCTAGATACGTCAATATCTTCCCGAATCTCAACCAAGATGACCGCATCCTTGAATAATTAACCTAACATTTCTTCTCTGTAAGAGAATCAACTAACCTTCTGCACATACCTTTACGGAAATGTTCAGCAAGCACCTTATCACTGCAATCCTTATAGCACTGATGCACAACATTTTTTGAAATGTGTCACCCGCAAAACATGTGTTATGTTCTGTGTTTTTTAAGCCCTTATACTTAATTCTATCACAATCTTTAACAATTTACACACAAACACAAGGTAAGTACATCTATCATTATGATTAGTACAATGACAAGTAATTTAAATGTCGTATTCACGGGGATGGTCAAATATCATTACTCACTTTCCACTCTATTGTTTAGCCTATCAAATTTGCTTATGAAAATGATTGAAATAACTACTGGGAATTGAAGTCTAACTTAACTAATTAAACTAGATTAACTAATCTTACTTGCAAGAGAGAATTCAATTGAGAAACAATACTTGAATGGGAAATCCCCAAGAATTACCTATGTGATAGAAAAATCTCTTGGTTAATGAATTACTTTCTTATGTTTGGTGAAATTCATATATTATGACCCACTCTATCTCTAGATGAAAGTCATCTACCCTTAGGTTAATTAGTCGAAATCTCTTTCTAACCAATACAACCTAAGAATGCATTTAGATTACTGAATTCCCAATTAAATTTCTCTAATTACTAAGAAGATTTTGAAGTTCCTCACCTAAATCATCCCCATTGTTTGTGTATGGTCTATTCCACCATTCATTTCTCAATTGCAAATGAAAAATCCATTTTATGAATCAATTAACAACCAAATCAATTCAACTAATCAAACCCACAAATAATCCATAAAAATTCAGAATTCAATCAACCAAAAAAATCAATCATTCACATAGATAATAATTAGGGTGGTTCATAACCCTCCAAGCATTCAAAATTTAGCTCATCAACATTTTACAATTCAAATAACATAAAGCAACAAAGAAAGTGAAAGAATTTCTCATTTTCATGTCTCAAATCTTCTCTTCTTCAAGGCTTGGAGTTCTCCAACTTGGTTGAGAAGAATTGTGTTCTTGACCTTGAATCTTCAAGATGGATTGCTTCTTCTTCAAAGATTTGATCTCTCTCTTGATTTCTCTTGCAAAGATTTAGGATTTGGGAGAGGCTTTTATAGTTTTTCTCTCTGTTTTTTGGCCTCTCTTGGAACCTTAGCCGCCTCCCCTGTTTTTTTCCTCAAAAGATGTATATATATCTTTCAAAATATAGAGGAAAAATAGCAAAAAATGATTCTACTCGACCCAAACAGTACCTTTCGGTTCCAAACGGTGTCATTTGGCTTCTTGTAGGTGGTGCCACTTGCACCCTTGCATGCGTTGCCGCATAAAACCAGTTTTGCTACAGTTTTCTGTTGTACAACTGTGACAACTATTTTAATTTCTTGGTGAATTCATGGCATGAAATAGGATGATATAGGTCTTGATGTATTCATAAAAGTTTTATATCATGATCTTATATTTTCACAAAGTTTTTAATCACCTCAATTTGATAGCTATAATTAAAGATATGATCATTATACCAAAATGTGTCAAAACTTGAACCAAATCCAGGAACACTAACTTTGCACTATATAAGTAGGGTGGCCAAATGAACTTGGATTAACATAAATTTTACCATTGTGGAAACTTCATAATGTCCTCTATAATTTTTTAAAAGACACTTTTGCATTTGAAACCTTTAAGGAAGTAAAATCTTACTTGAAACTTCTCTGTCTTACTGTTTTGATCTGCATTTTTTCTCTTTCCTCATTGTGTAAAATCTCTTTCATTGATTTATTCTATTTCAAATCTTCAATAAACTCACATAAAGCAAAGAAGAGGTAAAGGAAGGGTAAATGGTGATTGAAACACCAAAATTCAACAGAAATTAAAGCTCAAAATAATCATTACATAAAGCACAAATATGAAAAAATAAACTCCCCCACACTTAGACATTGATTGTCCCCCATGAATAGATTAATAATACAAATAATTACTACAATTACTACACCTTAAATATGATAATAGTTGATAAAAAATATAATTGCACAAGTAAATATGTAATATTTTAAAATTTATAGAGATTGTGCCAGAGCAACTTGCATATATGATGCGTCGGAAAGTGGTGCAAATGACACAAAATTGGCAAAAATTGATAGATTTACATAATTAAGGGTTTTAGCAAGTTTTTACCTCAATTTTGAGAGAATCCTTCGTAGAATTGCTGCTCATTGTGTTACTATTAGGGCTGTCAATCGGGCTCACTGAGCCGGGCTTTGCCAAGCCCGAGCTCAGCCCGATTGACAGCGGGCTGAAAAAATATGAGCCCGGGCTCGGCCCTTTTGTGCTCGGGCCGGCCCTAACCCGGTTTTTAGATTTTTTATATAATAAATAATATTTTTAATAATATTATAATATTTTTTAATAATATAATAATAATATTATTATATAAAAATATATATACATATAATATATATATATATATATATATATATATATATATATTTTACGGGCCGGGCTGAAATCGGGCTGAGCTTACCTCAGCCCGAGCTCGGCCCGAAAATTATTCGAGCTGACTTTTTTAGCCCGAGCTCGCAATTAAGAAGGGCCGAACTGGCTGGGCTCAGGCCAGCCCGATCCAATTGACAGTCCTAGTTACTATCACTAAATTGACTTGTTTTCGTTGAATTAGTTAGTTTGTTGAGAAGTTTGAGTAGAGAGAAGAGATAGAGGAGAGATAGTTTTGAAAAATGAAAGTTTTTCTTATTATATATAGTTCAAAGAAATTGTATTTAAAAACAACGAAGGATTTGACATGAGTTCAGACCTCTATCTATCCATTTCTGCCTATTTCTTTCTCTTCTTCCCTCGTAAAACTCCCAAACAAATCCAACCCAACCCCTTTCCAGAAACTTTTGGAGAGAAAGGATTTTGGCATAAGGGCATATCTCTATTTTCCTATTTCTTTTCTCTTCTTACTACAAAAAAATATTGAATTTTACAATGGAAAAATCTGTAGCAAAAATATAAGCCACCAATTTGCTACGAAATTGCGATGAATTTTTTTAATTAAATAAACAATTATTTGTGCAACATTGCGACAGAAAAAATTAAAATTTGTGGTGCATTTGAGACATAATTTTATTATTTTTAAAAAATAAAATAAAATTCTATTGTAATTTTGCGATGAATTTATAACAAAGTTCATTATTGTTTAAAAAAATAATAAAATTCCGTCACAAATTAAATACATTAGCATCTCCTTCTTGTTGACCCTTCAAAAGCAATCCCGCTGAAGTGCCACAACAGCATTTCAAGCTGCCTTGGCCGCAATGTCCTTGGTTTTATGTATTGATGATGAAATAGCATCAAGGGTAGAACCCAGTGGCCAAGATGTTCCAATAGGGAACCTTTGTGGTTAAGCTACGTCACCAGAGTAATACATTTGAACACATATGTCAGGACAACCATAATAACAAAATGCAGTGCAGTAGAGCATAGTATGACGGGAGAGATCTCTAGAACTCACTCGTAGGGTGGTCTTCTTCATTTGACGTAATGTCTAGCCGCTCAGACAAAGCACTTCTTCCCCATCCCTGCAGCGAGATAGCAATGTTCTAGAAATTTGATATTTTGGTATTTGTAAATTCAATATGATAGCAAGCAAGTTTAATCCAAGAATGGGAGTGACATCAGTTCAGATATCACAGGAATGACAAAAGCTATGAATAATAAGACTAACGTAGCCTCTCTAAGTCAAATTGGTCTAGAGAATACGGGCTAACTACTTTCAGAATACCTCTCACCCAGCCTTCGCCAATCCTTAGCTTGTAGGCATACTTGTATAAGACTTCTACTGCTAAGTAGATAATTAAAGGTTCTTTTGCAAAAAGGGTTAGGCAGTTTTCCCCGGCGGTTCCATACAGTAAGTCGCTCAGGTAAAGATGGACGGACAAAGATAAAAAATTCTTTCTAACCATGTATTGAAGAAGGGATTTTGGCTATTATTTTTGGAGAATTTTTTCTCTGATTAAACATAAAATACCTCTGACCTCGCTGTACTAGATTTATGGCGTAGAACTTTCAAAATAAGTCTAGATTAGTCAGGATGCCTAAAGATTAGCACACTAGGATAAATCCTACCACCAATCTTATAGTGTTTGGTGCTAATTGAATGGGTGAGAGATACCAAAACAGCATAATGTCTGCCATCAATTTTGAAAATAAAAGACTTAGACCACCTTTCAGGTAGTTTAAGTACAAGCTCAAGCAATCGGGAGGAGGAGAGCATGCCCCATATGAATCAGAAGGTTTTATCAGTTGAAACTCTTCCCGCCGAATATGGTATTGGGAGTATACTAAAGCTTCTATGATATCACTGGACGAATGTTAATGGCCAATGGTGTGACTATGGAATCCTCTTCCTCATGCCCAAAATGCACAAGTTTTGTCACTAGGTTGGAATAAAATATCTTGAAATAAGAGAAAATATAACTGATAACTCTCCTAAAGAAAATTTCAATTCTCCATTTTCAGTAGAAGCAACAACTATGGGAGTTGTAGAAGGAGAGTTACCTACCCCAAATGGTTGAGAAGACAAAGGAGACTCAGACACTATGGGTACAGATCAGAAGGGTTTAGCAAAGGGGAAACTCGTGGAAGGAAGATGGTCCTTCTTCGGCCGCTCAGAGTAACTTTCTTAGAGTGTGGTTAAAGCAGTGGAAATGATTTTAAAAAAAAACAAGAAACTGAGACGTCGCTCCTCGATTACGTATAACACGAGTCTTTCAAAGGTTTCTTCAAAAGGTGCATTTTGCAACGGAACACTGGGTATGGATATCATCTAAATAGATCTGCCGGTTTTCCTACCCGGCTTGTCCAAGGGGGGCAGATGATAGAGGTGGGCTTGAGGATTAAAAACTCAGATTTCCAGTAGTACATTAAAGAATAAAGCCCATTGAGAAAATCCATTTCTACTTGGAGTAGGAGTTACAAAAATGGTACTTTTTAAACATGATTCACTTCGTTATTCTCACAAGTTTAGTACCTATAAAAACTCGTTGTTACATCTGCTTTTCATTATTTTCTCTTCAATCTATACTAACTTCAGCATCGGAGAGTTTTTAGGGATAGATCCCCACCTGTTAATCATCTTTCGCATGAGATTCCAGTAAGAAAAGCTTCATTCAAGAGTCTATCTTCCATCAGTATGTATTTCATTTTCAATGAGTCTATTTTCTAACACATTCATTTTTGAAATTTATCACTTCTTCTTTCACCTCTGAAGAGAGCAACATCATGGTAGATAAGAAGTTATGGTGGTCGTTGAGCAATGGATTTTTTGATAAAATTAATTTGGGTGGAGGTGCTGTTCTCCAGTCTTTTACCCCGTCTTCTTGCCAAGAGAAATGTCTGCTTCTCTAAAATAATACCTTTCCCTCGACTGTGATGGAGAGGCTTCAGTGAAAGGCTTCTTTGTTTTTCCTTTTTTTTTTTCCTTTCTTTTTTGTCCTTTTTAAATAAGGGCAGACGAGTCTTTTGATTATTTGACCCGGATTCAATGGTCTGGTGAACCCGATTGATCTTGATTTTATAAACATGGGATTTGAGTAGTACTATTTTAAGATTAAGGAAGGAAAGTGATTTTGAGGGAAAGTTCAATTGAGTTTTACTGAAATTTACCCTATTTCACTTTTAAGATTTCCTCATTAAATCAAATCTTATAATTTTTTAATTCAATTTGGGCAAAACAATGTCATCAGTGATGATTTGACATTAGATAACATTGATTTTGAGATAAAATTTTGCAAAAATCACAAAAAGATTTATTAATTTCACCATTTTGTGGCACTTTCAAAGTTTTTTACAGTAGTGGTGCAATTGTCTGGAAATAAAAATAATTTGAGGTTAGAAAACGGAAAAAATATATTAAAGATTAAAAATAAAAATCAAGAATAGTTGAAGGATTATATTGATAATTACTCATAATTAATCGAATGATGATTGAGAAAAATCAAAATTAGGTTGAGCCTGAACTCAACCTGAGCTCGGCCTTAGCTAACATGCTGAAAATCAGGTCCATATAGGGACTAGCCAACCTCCACTTCATGGACCCGACCAACATAAAACACAGAACATCTTTTGCGGGAGGATAGTTCTTCCAATTAGGGCAACGCCAGACCATCTAAGAACCTCTTAATGATGTGGGCATAGCCCACCTGTTGCGAGCTGATATCTCTTTTGAAGCCCAAAATGGCTGCCAGTCCCAATCATGCTCAGTGATTTGGGCTTAGATACGCTTCAACTTGGAGAAATTAAACTTCAGACAGGTAATGTATAGCGCGGCTCGATAAACCCAAATTTTCCTTTCACCAAAAAATATTTATCTTGGAATTCAAATCTTTATGTTTTACTCCTTTGTTCTATTTTTAATGAAAATATTTTAATATATTATATATTATCAATTAATCACTAACCCTACTTATGTTTAAGTACTCAATGACTCACGTGTTTCTTACTATTTATTAGGGCTGTCAATCGGTCTCACTGAGTCGGGCTTTGCCAAGCCCGAGCTCGGCCCGATTGACAGCGGGCCGAAAAAATATGAGCCCGGGCTCGGCCCTTTCGGGCTTGGATCGAGTTCGGACCGGCCCTAACCCGATTTTTAAATTTTTTTATATAATAAATAATATTTTTTAATAATATAATAATATTATTGTTATATAAAAAATATATATATACATATAAAAATATATATATAAATATATATAATTTTCGGGCCGAGCTAAAGTCGGGCTGAGCTTACCTCAGCCCGAGCTCGGCCCGAAAATTATTCGGGCTGAATTTTTCAGCCCGAGCCTGGGCTCATGTCGGGCCGAACGGGCTGGGCTCGGGCCAGCCCGGCCCAATTGACAGCCCTACTTTTTATTATACTATATTACTTTTATAATATAATTCAAACTTTTGCATAAAACTTCATATCAAGTCAAACACTGTCAAAACTTTGTATCTAGTCAAATATTGTCAAAAGAAATGGAATGAAGGGAGTATAATTCAATTTAAATAATACTCTTTTAATTTGAAATTTGACTAGATATAATAATTAAAGAGAATTATTTGATTATAAATAAATTACTATAATATTTTTATCAATAAAAAATGTTATTGGAGGGACTCATAAATTAGTAGAGTTTAAAATGCTTTAAATCAAGGGAGTCTAAAAGACTAGCTGTGAGACTCATGAGTTAATGGAGCTTAATCCCTTAAATTAGAATTGATGTTAATAGAATTTTAGAGAAATATATGATTATATAGTAGGTCCAGAAACTGGCCTAAAGAAACGTACTTCACGAGTTGCTCTAGAAGCCTGTCTATTGATAATTGACACGATATCATGTGCTTTATGCTCCCTCCCTCCAATAATATTAAGTCTAATAATGTTTTTGTAATCTCTGTACACGTAATTTACTTAATGAATACAATATTTTTTTTTATTAAAATATCACCTAAACAATCCAGTGTCCATGATAGAGAGATTCAGGAGCACTAGCTAGAAAATAAACAGAAGATATTGTTTATCTAGTTAACCATCCCTTTGTCAAGGATAAACCTCAATGAGACACCTTGAACCCAACACTGGAAAAATTTTATAGTCACTGAAACCAGAATCCAAGAAAAGAGTTGCCCATTCTTCCTCAGTTCTTTCTTTACCACTAAACAGAACCAGCATCTGCATGTCCAAGCATATCTGTGCTTCAATTGACTCATTCTCTTGTTTCTCACTTTCCATTACCATGTCTATTATGATCACTTTCCCACCCTTTGCCTTTTCTGGAATAGCGTTTTTGCAATTCCTTAGTATCTTCAGACAGCTTTCATCATTTCAATCATGGAGAATCCACTGTTTATACATCAAAACTATGTATTAAATCGCGTAAAACATCGCAATGCTGAATATATATATATATATAAATAAATATATACATACATATATATATATATATATATATATATATATATATATATATATATATATATATATATATATATATATATATATATATATATATATATATATATCTGTGTGTGTGTGGTATAATTAGTTTATAAGCAAATCAAGGATCATCATCTGAATTTCCTATTCCCTTCAACGAGGTCCATAGCTAACTAGTTTATTTTAAGAAAAAATTCTTACCTTGAGTAAGACTGCATCAGCATGGGGTATTTTCTGAAACATATTTCCCGCAACGAAGTCCAAGTTCTCCATTGGCTTCTGCAGGTCAGCAATTGCATGTGGGAGATCAGATACAGTGCACTTTAAGCTTGGGAGAGCTTTGGCAATGGCTCTCGATTGGCTTCTGCAACATATTTCCCGCAACGAAGTCCAAGTTCTCCATTGGCTTCTGCAGGTCAGCAATTGCATGTGGGAGATCAGATACAGTGCAGTTTAAGCTAGGGAGAGCTTTGGCAATGACTCTCGAGACAGTGCCTGTGCCACCCCCGACTTCCACCATGGATGTCAAGCCCTCGAATTGCAAGAAATGAATCTGATTGCTTACAGAAGAAGGATTTGAGGGTAATGGATCTTTGTATTGGAAATGGGGCTCATTTGATTTTTTCTTATAACATCGAGCTCACATAGTCAAAATTTTTAAAATTTTCTCTTTTCTAAAATAAGAATATGTAAGTTTTACAGGTTAATAATTAGATAAAAATTATGTAAATAAATTATTTTATTCTTAAAAAGTTAGAATGTGTGTGAGCCGTGCTTTTTGTTGACCAAAATTAATGATTAAGAGTAACGACCAGTACTACTTAAAAGAAACTTTTAAAACTAAATATGCTCTTTATTGATAAGAATTAATAATTAAGAGTAATAATCGTATTACTTAAAAGAAACTTTTGAAACTAAATAATTACGGTGCCATTTAGTAGTTTTGGACTATCTATTTCACTCCCTACTCCTTTATTGGTCCCATTTATAATAAACTGTTACATATTTTACTTTCTCTCTTAGAGTTCTTTTTTTAAAATAAATTTTAAAAAATAAACAACACTTTTGGGTATGTGCTGTAATCCATTGATTACAGCTTACTTTTAAATAGGCTTTCGATGGCGTCAAATTAGAATATTAGAGTTAACCTATAAATAAACTCTTTACAACATAAATTTGTAACAGCAAAGTTACGGCACTGACACGCGGAAATTCATTAAGCAATAATAAAGATAAGTAACCTAAACCTTCCTCTTTCTTTTTCCGATAATAGTTAACAAATTCTTTTTTTGAAGACTTGGCCATTTTCAAGCTCATTTTCAAAATCATTTTCATGTCAATGTAAATTTTTTTAGATCAATGGCCATTTAACTTTGTAACTCTTCTTGGTTTTCTTTCCCGAAGGCTCTTGCGAAAAGAATACAATTCCTTGATAAAGAAACTTCAATCGATTGGAAGGTGGAAAGAATACTAAAATTGAAATAGGGGACTGATAAGAGTAACGAGGTTTTTTTGTAGACATAGTAAATATATTCTACTTTTATTGTTGTCACAAATTTACATATTTCTCTTTTCATCAAAAAAATACTCTTTACTATCAACATTCTACTTTGAATTAAAATTTATTAGAATTTAAAAATTTAAAATAATTCAAATTTGATAAATTGAAGTAATTTTACCTAATACAATTTATTAACTTTAGTCCTTTGAACCTAGTAAAGCTGCATCTTATCCAATTTTTAATGAAATTTATTTTTATTAAATTTTTATATTTATAAATATCAATATATGAATTAGGAATATAAGTGTTTTCGATATTCAAGGCCCCTTGTCCGTGGTGAAGAAATTTCAGCTAAACAAATTTAATTTTTAGGCTTTTCTTTTTAAAATTTCACATAGAAAATCATACATTTAAATAGAAGAGGAGACTAATCACTAGCATTGTGTTCAAGATTTATTGAAAAAACCTTTCAAATTTATTTCTAATTTGATATTTTGAATGAGAAAATTGTGAAAGAACAGGAATGAGAGATAAAATATTATATTTTTATAAAAGGGTAAAATGAGAATATGTTTATTACGTCTATTAAAAACTGTTGCGCTTATAAAAAAAAAGTTAAAATACTAGAGATAGAATTAAATAGAATTTGAAATTAAAATTTTTATTTTTTATTTTTTAAAAGTAAATTATTTATAAAATTGAAGATTGGCCAAAATGAAAATTTTGCATGAAATGAACTCAATCCAAATATATTGTCTCTAAAGTCAAAGCAAAGCAAAACCATTACAGAAGAAATTAGATGCATTAACATCTCCTTCTTGTTAACCCTTCAAAAACAATCCCGCTGACATGCCACAATAGCATTTCAAGCCGCCATGGCCGCAATGTCTTTGGTTTTATATGTTGATGATGAAATAGCATCAAGGGCAGAACCGAGTGGCCAAGCTGTTCCAATAAGGGAACCTTTGTAGTTAAGCTGCGTCACCAGAGTAATACGTTTGAAAGGATGCACACCTGCCAGAGTTAAACCGATTTTCAACAAATTAGCACAGAAAAGAAAATGTAAATGAATATCCAACGATCTGAAAAAGTCTCTAATCAACAAAATTGCTAGATGTTAGAACTTAAATTAAGGTATGGGGCAGTCGATTGGTAATCCGTGTTGCATTTTGGTATTTTTTTTATGTACATGATACGCTAAATAATGTATATAATATATCTTATAATGTATAAAACTTTAGTACTATATATATATATATATATATATATATATATATATATATATATATATATATATATATATATATATATATATATATATATATATTATTTAATATTGAGAAAAAATCAGAGAGATTATAAGATATAGCAACCGCCAACAATCAACTATTGCGACCCCAAGTCCCCTAAATGCCACAGAAAGAGCTTACCCAATCCGTTTACAAGCATTGTGTACTCATAAACAAGATCAAGGCAAACAAATGGTATGTCAATTTCTTCTATGTTGGGGAATGTGGATTTGACATTCTTGTATTCGGTTGCACAAGCACGGTTAGCTGCGCGCAAGAAATCATCAGGACAAGCAATAGCAGAAGTTGCACCATGAGGAATAATACCAACCTGGGAGCGGAATCATACTTCTTATTCAGGCTGAAGCACACAAGTAAGAAGATATCTGAAGAATTCGAAAGAAAATTACTACTACTCGAGGAAGATTTCCTACCTCATTGGCAATGTCGTAGAAAAATGATGCAGCATAAACATTCTTCATTCCGGCACCACCACCACCATTCCAAATTCCGTTGAATGTGCAATTCTTGTGTTTGCATGGGGCGTCGATCTTCAGGTACTTCAGAACATATGCCCTGCAGCTCCTCAAGTTTGAACCAGTTGGAGGAGATGATGCTTTGTAAAGTACTGAATTATAGGTGTAGTTTCCTTCAAGGAAACGAATGTTATAAGATCAATCTCTCTTTGCTTTAATGTAAAAGATAATATGCTTCAAAAGAGCATTAATTCACCAACTGAGAGAATCATAGAAATGTATACATATCACAAGGTATGTTTTTCTTTAGTCCATTACTAGGCTTGAGAGAGAGAGAGAGAGTATTATAATTAAAAATATAGCTCTAAGGAACTATTATGCAAATAAGAAGTTGAGTACAAATTGTAATTATCAGCATCAACCATCTATTAGAGATTTAGAGAGGTGAATACCATGGTAACCAGTCACAATACATGGATTGGTGGAGTTTTTTGTGAGATTCAAAATCCCAGCACGTGTGGCAAGTAATCCATAGTTCAAGTAGCTGCGTTCAAGGTGGACAAACATATTAATTTGTATTTGCAAGTAAAAGAACGCACAGAAAAAAAAACCATTTAAGCCATTAAAGGCCTTATTTCTGGAGACAAAATTTTGAAGAATTATTTGAGCCAATCAACAACGTTAATGACGATTGGATGGTGAAGAGAAACCTGTGGGCATAAATATTATAGTTTTTCCCCAACAAAGTCCTCTTTTCCACATAGCTTTGCCCTCCAATTGTTATGTTCTTTGCAGCAGCTTCATCTGACACGGCATATGTCATTTGCATTGATCCACCTCCAAGATCAATTGTGGCAACAGTTTCTGGGTAAATTTTGCCTGCTCTTCCTAATAGATAATTTATGGCCATCTGCATTTAATCAAAAGAAGTATTGAACTCCTTTATCAGACATACTTCAGATAAAAGTCTAAACAAACTCATTGACATCACATTAGCATTTGGACAGTTTTTCTTCTAAAAAATTTTTAATTTGGATTTTTTTATACAAATAATTTATTTTTATAATTTTAATATAAAAATTTACAAACTTGAGTGAGTAAAAATATGGCAGGTTGTTGAATGTTGACTCAATCTGGTCCCACCTTCCACAATAATAGAAAGGCAAAGCATTTAGCTCCCTAAATAATGAACGACTTAAAATATATTAAACACGTAATGATTATGCTAAAGGAAAAACATAAGCAAATAAAGTTTTCAATAATTAGAAAAGAAATACGACTCACCCACAAATAAGCACCTTCATCAGAACCTGCAAGGATAGTAACCCATTCTGCTTTGTACTTGAAAGAGCTTTCATTTTTAATCAAATCTCTCACCTTTTTAAGATGAAAATCAAATAGCATCTTTCAGTCTTGAGCATGTAAGAATTTACAGAGATCAGAGATCTAATTAAACAAGAAATTCTTACTGCTTCCAAGATCTCTTCAGCTGCATCTCCTTTTAACAGTCTTAATCCAGCAGTTGCCTGAAAACAATGAAAATTTTCTCATTGTTGCTGTTCCACCACATAGTTAGAGAATACTGTGTATTTGGATTGGGTTTTATTGTGGAACTTAATACAAAATTTTTACTTTACGTTTTACTTTTCTTCTTACAAACAATTCACTTTAACTAAAATAAAAATAAAAATCTCAAACTCTCGAAATACACTTCTCAAAGTTGCCGCAAAATTTTCTTCAAATCAGGGGTGAAAAAGGTGCAAAAAAGGAAAAAAAGGAAAAACAATATACTGCGAGTACACACTGCAAGAGTAGATTAAATCCAGTGGAAATGACTTACCCCAACTTTGATTGGTGTCTGAGGCTGCAATTTTGTGGGAACTGTTTCTTCAGCTTTCACTAGCAGGGGCTTTATTGATTCTGCAGCAGCTTTAGGATCACTTGCATATGAACTCAGACCTGGTTTTACCTGCAGCATCAAGAAAATGAAATGAAAAAAGACATAATATATGTCAAATTTTGACGGACAATGCTTGTTTACAAGGGTATTCTTGCAAGGTTAAATTTTCACAACTGAAAATACAGCATTTGGTACCAACTACAGAAAAAAAATTTTTGTCATTACCGCTTGAAAATACTCAAAACCGTCACCAATCTTAAGGAGAGTCAAGTCTTTAGCAAAGCGGAAGACATGGACTCTGGAGCCAGTGCTTCCGGCATCGAATATGACGGCGTACTTGTCGGCTTCACCACTAAGGAGGACACGGCCGCGGTGGGAAATCTTGCCATTGACGGATTCGACTTCCCGAGAACTGGGAAGAGAAGAGATAGGCTGCAGCAAGAATATGCTGAAGAGGACAAGGAAAGCAATGAAGGGCTGTTTCAGCATCTTGCTGGGATACTGACGCTCCTCTCCTCAGCTCTCTGCAGCACCAAAATACTGGTTTTCAAGTTCAGTACACAGCAATTTCTCGTCCATAGTTAGCGATAGAGTTGATTCAGACATATTAACTGCTAACGCTTGTAAGGTTTGCTTGCAGAAGTCAATATAAGAATATGCTTAAGTTTACACCAAAAAAGAAAAAAAAAAGATGATATGACGATGAAAAATCTCCCCAATTTGCTCCTTAAACTAACTACATTGTTACAGAGTAGAGAAGACGAGAAGAGTTTTACCTGACTTCTACGAAGTTGGTTTTGCGATGTGCCGATGAGCCATGCTGAGGGCTGCTATATATAACTGGGGCTTCAGGTACGATGAATCAAAAAATTTTGGAACTTTTACCCCAAAAAAATTAAAAACAATAAAGAACTTGGAACCATGGAAAGATCATCAAGAACGACAGAATACATAATTTGCTAGTGCTAAAATTGCTGCCTCCACTTTTGCTTCTCGTGTCAATTGTCTTTTGCTTCGAAATTTTTTACCCGCAATAATTGTGGCTGTCGGCAACCAAAAATTTTGAAAGAAAAATTTAATAAAATTTTGCTAACCTTTAATCTATTCGAGAATTCCACTTTTGCCCTTGAATTATTTTTCGTTTACATTTTGCCCTCCAAGCTTTCCTTTCATCTAAACTTTGAATTTCTTATTTTATTTTGATGCTAAATTTTGGAAGATTGTATTTCTTTTCTAATTAAAATATTCATTAATAGATATACATATTTTTTTTTAAGATATTCAAAATAAAATATTTCCTTAACTAGACATTATTTTATTCAAAACTTTTACTCTAACCTCTAACCACTATATAATTACTTATTTGACTTCTTTGATTTAGTTTAAGTTTCACTAATATATGAATCTTATCATCAATATATTTAATTAATAAAAATATTTTAATAATTTATCTAAAATTAAATTTCATGTAATAGAAAAAAAGTTACACAATACACCACATAAACCTCATGGGGAAATATACAATAAAAGGAACCAAAACAAAACTCATTAAAATCTTTCTATCTGCTTCATCTTTCCCATCTTCAAACACCACCGGCATCTTCAAACACAACAGGCTATTGCCGCGTCCAGGTGTGGTCCTAAACTCTCCCACATTCTCTTTGCTGATGACCTGCTCCTTTTTGGTGAGGCGTCCAATAACCAAGCTGAGATCTTGTTTGATATCCTACAGAGTTTTTGTGGCTATAGCAAAGAATTAACACAGCGAAATCGAAATTACTCCACAGAATCGACTGATCTGGCTAAGACCTTGAGTGAAAAATTTGACATCCCTCGAACAAAGGATCTTGGACAGTACTTCGGAATGCCTATACTCCACAATCGTGTGTCAAAGAACACTTACAACTTCCTGCTTTCAAAGGCAAAAAAGAAACTCTTGGGATGGAAAGTGAAAAACCTGTCTGAACCAGCAAGGAGCATCATTATACAAGCTAAACTTCCCGCTTATGCTATGCTGTCAACGTGGCTAATGTTCCTCTGGCAATTCTTTTCTATTTTAAAAGTCCAACAAACTTAACTCGCTCCATTGGACCATTGAGGACCCGCTAAAATACCAAACTACAGCAAGAATACACAAAGGCTGGAAGGGGGAAACATATCTTTCTAAATTCAGCCCAAAACTTCACTGGCCGGCAAGAAGACTCAAAAATAGCAAATTAGAGAAATTCCAGTGATGAAAGTTCTTATCAGAAACCTTTTAAGAGAGAAAATAGTAAACAACCTTTGATGAGAAATTAATGAGTAAGGTAAGTTCTCCTGGAAAATGGACAAGCTAGCTAACAAAGGAACAACCCAAGAAGAATGACAGTAACATTAGAAATGAAAAAAAAAAAAAAAGAGGAGAATCAAAACCAGAGAAACAAAGATCTTTTATATATTAATAATCAAGAATCTAAGAACCAAGAAAGAAGTGATCGGCGTCACTTCAAAGTATTGATAAGACCAAGAAAATATTTACATATGCACATAAAAGGCTAATCTATGTTGATAGCTCTGCTTACGTTTCCGAAGAGCGACGGCCGTGGTAGGATGGTGTTGGTGGTCGGCAAGGGAGCAGGAAGGAGAGAGGGAAAAAGGGCGAAAGAAAAGGACAAAAATAAATGGCATCCCAGTCGATGATGGCAGTGCCACAATCTTGCACACCTTTTTTTACCGCACGTATAAGATTCTACTGTGTAGTCGTTCATCAAACCTTTCTTTTATTTAATAATTGGAGATCTTTAGTTGTAATCTTAAAGATAAAAATATTTTTAATTTTTTAAACTCAAAAGATATTTTAAAATTTAAATTTAAATTGAACATCCTATTTCAAATATGATTTTTTCTTCCTCCAAATTTAATTGTCTCTCTCTTCATTCTTTCTTTTCTCTCACTAGATAAACTTCGTGCTTTGTACGATTTATACATTACTTTTAAATAAAAATAAATATATAATAAAAATATATTTTTAAAAATATAAATTTATTTTTAATATTATTGAAAAATATCTTTAATAGCACGAGTATGAGTAAGTCTATTTTTTTAGTGACGGTCAATTTTTCTTTCAAAAAAAAGTATCATAAAGAAAAATTAATACGAATTATTATATAAAAAATTATTAGAGTTATTATAAAAAATATGAAGTAAATTTATGTATTTAATTAAAAATTATGCACTAATAGTTAATCATAAGTAAATTAAGATGAAAAAAGAAATAAAAAATACATTATAAGTTGTACCTTTTTTATATCTTCAAAGTAAATTAACTTTACAATATGATCTTTCAATTATTCTAATGTATTCACCTCCTACTCCCGTTACGTGTATGAGAAAAAGAAAATTTCTTATCATTTAATTATTTATTTTGACTCTTTAAAAAATAGAATATATTTGTAATAAAATTATTGTGAAAATTAAAATTTCTCTCTTCTTACTTCTCTCTCTCCATTTTTAAAAAATAAATAACATAAAAAATAAAAATATTAGTATTTTATACTTAAAATCTCAAAGAAAGATTTTTCTAAAATGAAAAGATTCTCACGTCCATGCTCAATTTTTTAAATAAAAGAATTGTATTTTTGATCTAACACAAAGAAGTCATAGTGTTAATGTACTTTACAAAATTATTTTTTTCTTTTATATTCACCTGGTGAAAAGACAAAAATAAAAAAAGCAAAAATCATTGATTATTACATTTCATGCCTAATGTACTACAAAGTTATGCATATTCTGGTGCAGAATGTTTTAATAGGCAATTAGACACTTTTATCCTTAAAACTTAGGAAATGAAGAATCAAATTAGATAGTAATAGATATCGATCAAACTGGTGTAACATATAGCGAAAACTAAACAGATAAATATTCCTGAAGTCATCTCCTCAAACAAACAGGAAAAAAGAAAAAGCCTGAATCTTCAAAACCTATTAAAGAAAATAAAAAATCAATAATTTTTTATTAAAATAATTAAAAATATAAAATAGATTATATCATTCGATTAAAATAAAAAAAGAAAAGGCATGAAAGATGTAAAAAGAGAAAATATCAATAATGCTAAAAATAAAACTAAAAAATAAAAAATGCTGACAAAAAGAGGGGCAAATGAATAGCTACATATTAAAGTCATGTACAACTTACATACTTGTTGATAATCAGAAAATTTAAAAATTTTCAAAAAAATTATATTTTATTCCCAAATGGGATTACACAGATTCATATTAAAGAAAAAACATGAATAAAAATTTTTAAAAAAGTGCATATATCTCATTTTGCAGAATTTAACCGAAGATGTCTCTAAGGCATATTTTAAAATTTAAAAATAATAAAGCTAAAATACTTATTTGAATAAAAAATTAAAATATCTTAAATGTGTCTGATGTCTATAACGTGTATAATACTCATACATTTTCCTCCATTTTAAAAGAAGAAACATAAGACAGTCTTTCCATTTTGGCCTCTGTCCTAAAAAGTTCTCGACAAAAAAAAAATCTTCTCTAAAAATAAATAAATTCATAAATATCTTATATGTACACAGAGAAGTTCTCAACAAAATTTAAAAAATATTGTTTAAAAAATAATTAATTCATAAATATCTTTTGAATAACAAGAGATGCATTGAGTATTGATAAAATTTTCAAGAAAATCAAATCTATAATGGCATTTATCAAATTTAAAGGTCGAACATTAAAGTGAAAGAGAAAAGGGAAGAGAATAAGAGTAACGTGTATCAAAAAATGAATTGAAAAGATTACCTCTTCAATTTGAAAAAAGAAGACTCTAATTAGAGAAAAATAAGAGGATCTGATGATAAAAATCCTTCTGAGGAAAATTTTGTGAAGAAAGAAAGTTTGTTGAAAAAATAGCAGTTGGTGAAGTTATGTGGAGTTAGTAAAAAGTTATTAAGAATTTAATTTAAATTAAAAGTTTTATCTAGAATAAACCAAAGTGTTTATATTATTTTATCATAAAAATTCTCTTAGCTAATAAAACTCTTCTAACTAATAAAAAATTTAAAATTTTAAAAATTATAATTAGAAATTTAAGAGTTTTGAAGAATAAGAGAGAGTAAAAGCATCTTCGTAATATATATTCGTATGTATAAATTCTTTTTTCTTCTCTCTATCATTTTTTTAGATATATTAATAAGTTATCAATAGATATTTCCGTCGCTAATTCTCTTTTTTCTTATAATGTTAGCGTTTGTGTATGCTAGCTGTAGTTTGGTATTTGAGCGGGTCCTCAATGGAATTAGTTAAAGTTAGTTGGACTTTTAAAATAGAAAAGAGCTGCGAGAGGAAGTTAACATGAAAGATAAAGATCCATTTTGATGGATGAGAGAAATATCAAATGTAACAGGAAAGGGGGGCGGCGTTGGTGTTTGTTGAGACAAAAGGGGGGAAGAAGCGAGAAGGGGAAAAGGGTCGGTGGTAAGGGCGGGTAACGGGTAACTCTTCTCTTTTTGTGGTTTTTTCCCCCTTTTTGTTGAATGAGTAACATTTTCAGTTGATTGATAAGGGCACAATTGCCATTTGCGCAAACTTGGCTCTGGCGGGAGTGACATTCCTTTGGCAATATCGGCAGCCTTTACGGAGGTAAATGAGAAAAAGATGTAAATCTCATCTCGATGTCAGCAAAATGGTGTGTAATGAATGCACTAATCAGATATTTACTTTTCTTCCATTTCTAGTAAATGTATTTTAAAAATTAATTTTGTAAATTTTTGCAATCATATTAAATCAAATTTTAAATTTAATTTAAGAGCTAAAATTTAATCTTACACATACTCTAAAAAGTAAATACAGAATCGAACCATTACTGATATTTCTTCACTTAATGGAATTAAATATGTCAACTGCCCTCTTTTATTGTGCTTTTCTTTTTCTTTTTTTTTTCATTGGTAGGCTTGCATCATTGGCGCACAAAAACGATGAAAAATTAATTTTCTTCTATGTACCTTTTTTTTAAAGAAATTTTTTAACATGTGTTTTAGGAGTGCAGTTAGAACGGATTAAATAATTATTTATAATAATTTAAAATTTTAATTCTCTTAAGAATTTTTTTATTTTATATAGGGTGATAGATTTTATAATATTTAAAATAAGTTTTAACTATTATATATAATATATTTTATTTGTATTAACGTGTATTCGGTATTAAAAAAGTTATTTTTTAAAAAAATTTATATTATTACAAGGTGTAAAAGTAATAAACATTGCAATGGATCAACGTCACATCTGACACCTTCAATTTTGTAAGAAGCAGCACATTTTTACATCTTTCGTACCGCAAAATTTGTGGAATTTCGGGACACTTTTCTTTTGACTTACAAATTTAATTAAACACCCACAAATTATTCACTTTCCTTCAAAATTTTCCTTCCAAATCAAATTTATATATTTAGGTTAAAAGAAAAAAAAGAACGAACAAATATGTGAAAGTTTTCTTTCCCGTTTCCTTATTTATCCTTTCTCACTTTCCTAGTATTGAAAATTGAAGGCAGACTAAGGGTGAACTTGGATAGGATTTGATTTTAAAACTAAATTTAAAATTTTAAGTGTGAAACATATATATATGTTATCATAAATAATTTAACTTTTATAAAATTCAAAACAAAAATTTCAAAGTCAAACTCTATCTAATCACACATAAATTCTCCTAAATTGAACTAACTTGAAGGTACCCAAAAAAATTAAAAATAAAAAACCGGGAACTTTCTTGACAGTTGCATCAAATAGCGACCTTATTGAAAGTCGATTGAAATTGAACTTTCGGCTTCCGATGGTCCTTTCAGATTTGGTCACAGACATTGTATAGAGTTTATAGAATTTGATCTTGGGTTAAACACTCTAATTTTCATTTATTTTCGGCACTTCTATGGTCCATATTTTGGGCCTGCTTTCCGGAACTAATGCTAACAAAAATAGCAGAATTGGTATCAAAAAAATAAAAGAAAAAATGCACGACATTCTTTAACTAACCGTTGGCAATGCACGAGATATGGAGATGTTGCTGAATACTGAAGCCAAATGCCTCCTATATCTGGAAAGGGTTGAGTAGCAGCTCCCAAGAGTTGGCAAAGCAGTTTCACTGAATGGTAGAGAACTGCAAACTTCTGGACAAGCCGTTGGTGCGGTGTCGAACCACTCATTGAGAACGAAGGAAAGTGGTGGCAGAATATATACCGGAAGAGCAATCAGACCTGGGACCTAGAAAGGCTTGGAAAGTGGCTACCAGAACAAGCATTGGATCAACTCATACAATCTGGGACAACATTTACAGCAGACAAAGAAGACCGAATTTTGTGGCATACATCACGGAAGGGGGACCTTAATACAAGAACAGCATATAATTTGCTGTGCAATTTTGATGAAACCAACGCAATCTATGGGGAAAAGAATTTGGAAATTCAAGGGACCAATGAGACCCTCCATGCATCTCTGGATGCCGGGAGAAGGGGAGAAGGAAGGCTACACCGGGACCTTCTATTCAAACGGAAAGTATGCGATACCAACATTTGTCCAGTCTGTGATCAGCAGGAAGAAACGACCCTACATGCGCTACGGGATTGCGGCAGAGTGAAGCAGCTGCGAAACTACTTGGTTGCCAGCATTTTTGCGGGAATTCTACTCCCCTACTGAATGCATTTGTGGATTGACACGAGCCAGAAGAAGTAGTGGGGAGGGGATATTCAGAAAAGGCAATGGAAATACGTCATTAAGGTAGCAATTTGCACCATTTGGAAAGATAGAAATAGATAAGTTTTTTATAGTGTAGAAGGACAAATGGCGACACATGTTATGGATCAACATATATGGGATAGAGTAGATGATTTATTCGTTACTCATGGAATACTTTTTACCGTATTAATATGTATCGATCTCTTTTTTTCTTGAAAAAAATAATGTAAATCTCTAAAAATAAAGCTTTTTGTTTTGCTGAATTCCAAAAATAAATCTTTTACTTTTTAGTGTTACTACTTTGACAAAAGTAGGGGGTATTCAAACAGTTTTTCGGTTCAGTTTCAATTTTATTATTCGATTTTTTGTTCTATTTTTTTATTTTTAAAAAATCGAACAGAACTGTTTTACTATTTTATTTTACGATTCGGTTCGGTTCAAATCAAAATTCATACAATAACGCATTATAGTAATGTGTTCTTATATTTATTTTTAAAAATTAAATATAATAATATATTACCATAATGCGTTCTTATATTTATTTTTTAAAATTTTAATTTTTTAATTTAATTTTCTATTCGATAACCTAAACTGAAAAATATATAATTTTTAAAAATCAATCCAACTGAAAAACTATAAAATAGAACCAAAATCGAAAACTTCGATTCGATTCGGTTTGGTTATCTACTCCGATTCGATTTTTAAACACCCCTAGACAAAAGGTGATAAAATAGTAGATCAAACACTCTTATCGTATAATAAATTTTGAATTTAATTCATATTCTTTATTAAAAAATTTAAAATATAACCAATCTTTTAAACAAGAAATGAAACAAAAAGAAACTTCCCTTTGAAATTAGGCCGACATCAGCCTTATCCAAACCCGAATCCACAAAACCCAATTGACATCCCACATAGTAACCCCGTTACTCAAGGCTAGCGCTCCGGATTAGCATAGCGCCAGCCTATGTAACGTAAGGAAAACTTTTGAATGGATAAGGCCCATATTAGTCCCCAATAGTCCACCCGCTGCCAGCTGCCAGTTCCCAGTTCCAATCGAGTTCAAACATTTGGGCTTGGGCAAGCCTCAACATAGACCGGTTTAGTTCACAAAGGCAGTGTCTCTCTGGTTTTTTTTTTTTTTTGGTTCCTGAAATTCAAATTTACTTACTTAATAGCATTAAAAATTTTCCCTAAGTTACTATAACATTTAAAATTTTCACAAAAAAAAAAAAAAACTATAACTGTTAAAGTGTGCACTTCACCCCTTCTTTAGTGAAATTATACTTTTGCCCCCAATGTTTAGTTGAACTTTCATATTAGTCCTTTCAAGAACTTCTTTTTGGCCCCTACATTCTTCTAAAATGTCCTTTTCTTGAAAAGTTTAGAAATTGTAGTAATATCTCCCAAATAAAAATAATGAACTATATTAAAAGATCAAATGCCTAACTTGTAGTTCAAAACAAAATAATACTAATAATAAATAAAAGGTCAAACATCTGCGTAATATATAACTATAGTCTGAAGTAATTGCATAAGGCCTATCTAAACTACACTACAACTATTTATATAAATGGTGGATGAAGATAACAACAATAAAAAGGGAACCCAAGTTTTATGCGTATATCCATTGTGGATCCTCCTTTGCTTTGCCTTTAGTGTGCAATAAATTAAAGTGCTTAATATCCATTACTCTTTTTTTTCTTTTTTTTGATCCCTTTTCTTAAGGGATGTCCATTACTCTATTGATAGCCATATTCTCTTTTTCTTTTCCTTTTTTTTTTTTTTGAGAAGTGATATTTTCACTTTCATAAAAACTTTTTTCATTGTTCTTTCCAATTTTTGAATTTTTGAACTTTTTTTGTGAGCTAAAAAAATATGCTTATCCTTATTTATTAACTAAAAAGAATAACAATATGATAATTCTTGCTAGAGTATCAAAACACCCATCAAAAGATGAGTTATGAAAGTATCTTCAATCTCACCGTCATTGATGGTTATGATATCCGATTGTGTAAACAAGCAGCCAAACTTCACATATAGTTAATATTTTCTATTGTGTTCGAATAGTTAGTCTTACTTCATTAGTTCAATTCTGGTTATGGATAACTGTATTCTACACTTTTAGGCAAAAAATGCAACTTTCAAGGAACCATGTAAGTTTATTTGATTTGTTATCGGCCTTCGTAAACCAACCATTCCCACAAAGTTCATAGCAGCCAAACTTTTGACATATTAGTAAAGTTATAAATCAATCCTTGATACTCCTTTTTTTCAATAGAACAATCCATGACATTGTCAGGCTTTTTGAAGGGTGAAACCACGGTCATGGGAGCTGGAACAAGAATTTGGCCACAATTGTTGAAAACAAGAGACTATAAAAATCTTTGCTGGGAGGGAAAGCTCTAAGAGAAGACTCAAGGGATCTATTGGAGTATAACTTTTGGAATTAGTAATTTGGTCATCTTTTTCGCACTTTAGTTAGTGAAGATTCATAAATATGTCTTTTTAATTCATAAAAAGGCTTAAATGATTCAAAAAGTGGAAAGAAGCTTTTAAAGGAGAGAGAATATCACTTCCATTTCTTTTTATTTTTTTTTTTTTAGAGTTTCAACATGGACCCAATCATTTTGCAAATAATGAAACCAGAAATGGCAAGATATTAATAGGACAGCCCCCCCGGCAAAAAAGAAAAGCAACTAATTAGAAACATTAGTTGTACTCTTGTTTGCTTCTGAATAACATTCCAAATTCTCGAAATCTATCATTTTTATTTTAAAAAAAAAAGATATTTCAAGAACATGTGATGCAATGTGAAGTTGCAAAAATTTTGATTTGGGGCAAAGTATCGGGAACCGATAAGTGGGATTTACCCATTATCCCACTACTACACATCTGCACGTATATATTTTTGTCCATATATATTTTCTTGTCCCTTGATTAGGAAGACAAAAGAAAGAAGACAAAATTGGTACAGATCTTGGAACAGTGGAGAAGATGTAATATTATGTTGACCTACCCACACAAGAACTGCAGCAAGTTTGTCCTTAGTAAACAATGGCCATTAATAATATATTTATATCATGGTCTATGATAAGTCATATAGTTATGTGATGGATCTCTAACAAATAGTTTGGTACGAAATTTTATATAAAAATTTAAATTTTATTATAAAAATAATATAAATATAATAAATATATATATATATATATATATATATATATAAATTAATAAATATTTTATATTAAATTTTAAATATATAAAATTAATATATAATAAAATTTATAATTAATTGATAATATATAATATATTAAAATTTTTATGTAAAAAATATTAATTATTTTAAAATATTTTAATATAATAAAAAATTATTAAAAATAAAACGACTGAACACTAGTAAAATTAAAGGAGAGCAAAAGAGTTAGTAGTAAAAGTTGGTGAAAATCAAAGACTTTCAAAGAGATGGCAAAAAAGAGGGAGACAAAAAGCATGTAGTAGCAATAATTTAAGGAAGGAGCAAGAGTTTGTAAGGGATGTGTAAGAGATATTCCTCATCTGTTGTTTTCCAACTCTTCCCCCACGACGCACCCCATACTCCTACCCCACCCCCCCCACCCCACCCTCCTTGTAGGAAAGCGTGCGTGCCAAACTCCAAGAAAGAATGGAACTATGAAAGGAGGAAGGAAGGAATAGTCAAGCCCTGATGAGTGAAGGCTGATCAGAGAGAAAGGGAAGAGAGAGAGTGGGAGGATTAGTCAATTCTGAGGAGAGAGAGAGTAAATAAGGGGGGAGGTTGAAGATGGCATGGAGTTGGCACTGTCCATTAAATGCAGAGGCATTGAGTAGGCAAAATCTCATATATCTTTCTTCAATGAATGAATGATCTTTACATGGTAATGGCAATGGAGAGGGAAGGAGAAGGAGAAGGAAAGGAGCAAATTGAGCAAAACTTAACTGTGCGGAAGCAGAAGCACTGAGTAGAAACAGCACAACCACAGCAGCAGAAAGCAGAAGCAGAAGAAGAGTCAGAGGGACAACCCGAAATAAATGCTAAAAACCTTTTGCTTTTACCATTTGCCCCTCGTAGGGCGTGCTCCTGTCGGGATATCCCCCTACCTTTAAAACCGTCCCTTTCACTTCATGCCACACCCCTCCTCCCGGTCACATCTATAGATATACAACTTTGTATGTATAAATTTACACACTACTAATAGCAGTAGTACATCTCAATATCCCATGCATTACATATGAGCTGTCTCTAGCTACCACAGTTTTCTCTCTTTAACCTTCTCCTCAAATGCCCGTCTAGGGTTCACACGAAGGTTTCTCCGAGTCCCGGCCTCAGTAGTTAACTACGAGGTTACTTCTTTGATGAAGTTCTCAAGAGTGTTAAGCTTTCTGGATCCATACAATATAGTTATAACTAGCGAAAAACCATCATGTAGAAATATATACTTTCCTTCAATAATAAACACGGGAATTAACTTGTGAAACAAGGGAAGTGAAGTAGAGGTATGAGCTGATTGATAACACAGCAGAAATCTTTTAGCATTCAAATACAGAATCAGTGTTATGTATGCAAAAAGCTTGGAAATGGCCACACAATGAGTTGAGGATTTGAAGTACAAATTTTACTGTGTGAACAATAATAGATCAGTAGGTTGACCAAAGGTCTAGTCTAGTCCTCATTTTGAGAGACTAGAGAAATGTCAGCCTAACTCAGAGAAAGTTTTATACTTTCCAACGTTACTATTTACTATGACTAATCTTACCAAACGCCTGAAATAATCATTAGATCGATGTTTGACCATGTCCGAGTGCTTGATTATTGATGATTTTCTTTTTTTTTTTTAAGTTGCTAAGGTTGATTCTAGTTTCGTTAATTATGAATAAGGTACTATATTTGTGTGTTATTGGAAAGGCAGGCATTCAGGATTTTCATTTCTCATCTTTTTAGAATTCATTTTTAATCCCCAGAAAAATTATCCTTTTTCTAAAATATTTGTCAAAAAATACTGAACTCAACTGCCAATTTGAATTCTTTTTCTTACTCTAAGTTTCCAAGTGTATAGAACTTCTTCTTCAAAAGTGAAAAGGAGAAATAAAGTGTAATAACAAAAATGAAGTTATAAAAAGAACTTCTGAAACAAAGGTGTAACAGCAGAAGAAATTACAGAAAAATACCATTCTATCCTTACATGGAATGGATAAGTTGACAAAGATACCTTTGCCAAAAGATGGACACGATAATAGTTGATTGTCTAATGAAAGGAACAGAACAATGCAACTTCGTAATAAGAATTTGGATGACTCGAAAGAAATGCCCTTAACTAGACAAGTGTCGGGAACTTGATTTGTTACAAAAGAAAGGAGGAATGAAATTGGCACATTCCTTGTTCTTTTTCTGAGCGAAATTCATCCCGTTCCTAGTTTGGTAACACTTTAGAAGAAATATAGACTTGATAGAATATGTAATTTTATTACAAGGGATTATAGTGTACATGTTCCATATTTCTTCCACCTTACCTATTGACCTATAGTAGGCAACATACCAGACTCATGAGCCTTGTTGATTAGGTAGTGCGAGAGTATATAAATAGAAAATAAGAAATTGTTCAACTTAATGAGATTTGACCATTAATTGAGCTATAGTAAGCCATGAACAGATCAGAGTTTTCTGGTTCAATGATCAGCTGGATTTATTCAGAGTTAAGACCTGAATCAAAATGGTCAAGAACCAACCAACACAACTAATGAGAAACTAATCTTATTATTTATATGTTTTTAGTCAAGAGATTATTAGTAATAAAACCCTATGTATTTTGTAGTGGACTCAAACCGGATATGACTTCTTTTTTCCCTTTTTGGAGATATCAAATCCATATGACTAGTTCACAAAAATCAGTAATTGGTTAATCCATTGCCTTTTTTTTTAAAATAAATGAGTAAAGGAGATTCTGTACTTATAGAAATTTAAACCTAGCCCTTCAATTAGAAAGTCTTACCTTTTCGGTAAATAAATAATTAGGTAAACCTAATCTTATATAGATTACTTGCCTCAAAACTTGTACTCTTTCAAAAAAATATAATATAGAATGTGTGAAATAAAGAAGTGTAGAGAACGTAGTCTATAAAACAAGTCTTTCTAAATATTTTTTCACTTTTTTTGATACATGAGGACAGACTTGCTCAATCCCAAATTACTCGTCAAAGATAGGGAAGTAAATGACCAAAAAATCATCTTAAAATTTGGAATATAATTAACATTGTATTAGGTGGATTAATAAATGTGAAAGTAAAAGGTTAAAGAAAATAAGTAAACACTTTCTTAAATTGACTATTTGGTAAATATTTTAGAACAAAAAATGAGCGGTTATTCGATAAATAATTTAAAATGAAGTATTTGATAAAGGGTGTTTTTTTTTTCAACTAACTTATTTATTGCCTTATGATCACATATTTACCAATTATCACTCGTACAGTGCCATTCAAATTCATGCATGTCCAATTAGAAAAACTTGTGATTGGATAGGGTTTGGTTTTGTGATTTTTATCTTGAGTTTCTTAAAAATTAAATTATTTGTGAGAAAAGATATGTGTCTCACACTTAAAATTTTAATTTAATTTTAAAACCAAACCCTATCCAAACAGAACCTTAGTACGTAAACATAAGACATATGCAAATTGAAAATTTGTGAATCAATGTATTTAAGTGTGTCTGATAAATTTTTGAAAAATAACCACTGTAAATCTATGTACTTGATTGCATTTTTCACCAACCTAACCAGTCTAGATCCCATATATTCTTGTGGAAACCAAAAAACGGCGTGGTGAATTTCATGCCATTCAAATGATCTACCTATTATTCTAGACAAACAATATTGTTTGGTTTTCTATGTACTTTCCTTAAAAATATTAATTTAAATTACTCATTTTATTTAACTTTCTTATTACAATGTTCTAAAATATTTGTAACTTTTTATAAAATAAAATATTTTAATATATTATATACTATCTATTAATAACTAACTCCACTATATATTATTTTTATATATCTAAATTTGACATAAAGTAACTACTAGTCCACGTATTTTTTATTTTTTATTATATTATATTATTTTTATAATACAATTTAAACTTTCACATAAAACTTTATATCCATTCAAATACCGTCAAATGAAATAAACGGAGAGAGTAATAATTATTGATTGTTCCTCTTCTGCTAAACTTTCGATATAATATATATAATCTTTTCATTCTCTCTCACTCGAAGATTTGGATACAAGGGATTGGAAAGATTTGTCCGGTGCCGAACCTGATCCTGTGGCTAGCTTCAATTTCCCTAGAAGCTTGACCCCCGCCGGTTTACCAGACTGGCGCCAGACTTCCTTTAGAGTCCAAATATCTTTGTTTTACACCTTTCCTTGCCAAATTGATCCCTCTGCCCTGAAACCTAAAAATAGGACTATGGGTTACCAATTCCATGTATTTTCCATCAAAAAGCACCAAATTAACTCTACTTTCTTAATTTATTCAAAAGAAATCAAAGCAACAGTGAGTTATCTCAATAACCCCCAAATCTAAGTAGAAAATTAGGAAAAATAATGTATAAAATACAAAATCGTCAAGATTGAACTTGGTTTCTGCTTAACATTGGACGGGGAACAATAATAAAAAAATCAACTTTATTGAATTATTTTCATAATGATTATAATATTTTTATTTTAAAATACTTTAAAATATTAATTTAAATTAGTAGTTATTTCTCATTCTATTTCTATAAACCTTTCAAACACAATATGCATATATGCTTTTCTTGAGTTTGGATTATCTATATTATGCATATATGCTTTTCTTGAGTTCGGATTATCTATATTACTTTTGTGTAACATTTTTTATAATGTTCCTAATTATTACAAATCTCATTTGCATATTCTAAAATAAAAAAGATAAATCATAACTTTTATAATATAAATTATAAATATTAAATATTATAATTAAAAATATTATAAAAAGTGCTATATGGAAGGCAATAAAAGATTTGAGTGACTTTTCTCTCTCCTCTTCTTTTCTTTCCCACTAACTCCACTCATTTTGTCTCTCCCCCATTTTTATTCCAGAGGCTAAAAGGTGAAGCTGATGAGTGTCGGAGTAGTGAAGGGGGAGGGGAAAGTTGGTTTGCTAGAAGTGCTAATATGCTTTAAGCAGAGAAAAGCCTTTTTAGGGATCTAACTTTTCTCCCCCATTGAAGAGTCAATCATATGCCTCCCTGGAAACATCCACTGAATAAATATGTACTAATTGCTGTCTGGATTACGTATATATGGTGACAAATTTGAATACCCCCACCCCCACATCCCATTATCAACTCAGGCCGCTTGCTACACAAATGGTAGAAGGAAACTTTTCAATTATGTGTCTCCTTACCTATATATTTCATTACGAAGCAGAAGAGATTGTATAATGTAAATTTACAAGTTTATGATTTTTGTTATGAAGGAGAATTACGAGTTTTATTATAATAGAGGATAAACATTGCATTAAATAGAGATTGAATTTTTTTTGGGTGATGTTTTACTTATTTTCACTCTGAAGAAATAAAGTCTCACCAAACTCTTAACTTTTTGGATTCAATATTTATCTCATTTTTTATTTTATGTTTAAAAGTGTATTGTGAATACCAATTCTCTCCCTTTTTTAAGTTTTTTTATAATCTTTATATTTCTTTTAAAAAATTATTATGTGACAATTTAACTATATTTTTAATTAAAAAATGAGACGGATAGCGAAAAGAATAAGGTGCAACTCGGAGTGGGACTCATGTCGTCATCCCTCTCTATTCTCTGCTTTCTTTTTGGTTTTTTGGTACCCTAAAGGCAAAATTTTTCGCCCTCAGGGCCCTCATACCCAGGCTTGACTAGTTGTGAGGGAGTAAATCACGGTGACTCAATCATCCAGCCAGTGGGAGGGTTAATACCTGGTGCCAACAAGGACTCCCACCCCACATTGGAGGCATGAAATCCCACACTGCAACTACTAGATCTCGATCCTGAACTCTTGGTACCCAATCTGTCACTGCTGGCCAACTGAGCTACGCCAGTATAGGCTTCTTTTTTGTTTTTTTTTTTCTTCATGAAAGATGGCAAAACCCCGTGCGTTGCATTCATTTACAAACCAACGACACGCATGCCATTGCGCTCTCTCTCTCTCTTGTTGTCGCAATAGCAGCAGTACCTGATGGATGAATAAGAGAAGGAGAGAGAGAGAGACACTGTCAAAAGCATTTATAAGAATAGCCATCATTGCACTATGCGTCATCGTTGTCATGCTTTGCATTAAGTTTCTTATCTTTTTCATTATTTTTTTTTCAAACGACAAATCAACTTTAAAATGATCCTTATTTCGTTGTCCTTCATTTCAATTTCACCCCCCTTTCTCTAGTTTGTTTTTTTTTTTATCAGGAAATCTATGGTTGTAAATGACCCCTGTCGAGCAGAATATTGAACTTTGATTCTTTTTCTCTTTCGAGAAGCTCCAATCTAGTATTTGATTAATTTTTTTATCTGAGTTCAACTTGATTGACTAGCAACTTTAGATGAGTATTTAAGCCATGTTTTTTTTATGTTTATTTTCTTAACAAAAAAATATAATATAAAATTTAAATAATTAAACTATTCACCAATATAAGAATTTGCATTAACGAGTAAAACTTAATATAAACAAGCTGTGTTGGCAAATCATTTATAAGCAGCTAGATTTTATTAACAAAAAAGGAAAGCGGAACCTAATCCTCCATGATTTCTTGAGGATCCTGTCTGTTATATATGAAAAAGGGACTTTGCATGCATGTGGCGGAAGACATATATATGCATTAAAGTCATGGCTCGAACGGCTCTTCATGCATTTGCAGAAAGGAGGAAAACACATGGTTCAATCTGATTAGTTATTTCTCAGTTTCTGTTCTTGTGCTGAGAGATAATTCTTTTCTTCTTCTCTTCTTCTTCTTCTTCTGGTTCTAATTCCTCAGGGATAAAACTTACTCAGAAATGGCATTGAATTGCCATTAATTTTTATGTCGATTTGGGAATATGCATTAATTTCAGAGGGTTGTGTTTGATTGTAAGGATCTCAATCATGTCATCATTTTCTTACAGCGTCAAGACAAAGTTCCAACCAGATTAATGTTCACTTTTCTCAATTTGATCAGTTTTATTTATTTCATAGGAATTAATTTTAGACATATGAAAGTTCGTGCCTAGCAGCAAACACACCTGGCTCGGTCTTTATGCAACAGCTATAAATCCCTGCCAATAATATATAACATTTCAACTCTTTCAACTACTAGCTAGTACTACTATACTCCCTTCCCTATACATTACTGGTAGATTTAAGATAATGTTCACCAATTAAAGATTTATTAAACTTCATAAAAAGATTGTAATGTAAAATGACTTAAATAATCATAATTACTAAGTATGATGCTTAAAATTAATGAATTTGTTATTGTTTGTCCAATTGGTATCCTTGTCTTTCTTACAGTCCACGACTAATCCAATTCACTTAATAATTGAACCTTTTAAGAGGAGAACTCTCAACAATGTTCTCTCCATACATAAGATCTAAAAACCCAAGAGACCTTACTTAATTAAGGGACACCAAGTTCCTTAATGAATTTGTTATTTAGTATTATTAGAGGTAATTAAGATTAGAATGAGAAGATTAACAAGTAATTTATAAGAACAAAATTAAAAACTTTTGACAAGCAATTAATTTCTAGGAGAAAAAGCATGTATATAAGTTTATATAGAAAGTGTTCCTTAAAACTAAACACATTTATAAACTTTTAATTTTTTTTAACACTTCAATGTTGTAGTGATGCTAGTACTATGACTGACTTAAAACTAAAAATTTGATAATAGATAGGGATACTTTTTGCTTTCACATGCAAAGACTAATTATGTTGGTGTCTCTTTATCTCATTTTCCTCTAATTTTAATCACCTAAAGTGACTATGGGACATAGAGATCCACTCTTGGACAGAAATGTATTTTGTCGGTTAGGAATATTACTAGTGAAAATTTTATTGTATATATACACATGGGAGTTACCATGAAAAAATAGGCATATTTGGCCAAGCACCATTAGTAACAAAATAGGAATTTCAGCCTTTCAACACTCAATTATTGGTGGAGACCAAGTGAGGAATCAAATTTCCTAGAACTTTGAAAGTTTCTTGGACTTTTTCATGCTCCTCATACCCATCAAAAAGGCCAATAAACCTCGTTTGTTTGTTTCTACTTGTTAGTATTTTTACACTTTCTATTATTGCTTTATCCCTTCAACTGTGTAATGGCAAAGATTCAAAAGAGTAAGAACAAAGCTTAACTGTTGAGAGAGCTCGCATCTTCAAGAAGAGGGCCCTGCCAACTTTCCTAGTTACTGTGAAAACGGCAAGACCAAGTACATCTTCTGCAATCACCAATTGTTCTCCACATTTTGTTGTTTTCAACTTGATAAGCTTCAAGCTTAAGTTAATGGTGAATTAATTATCTATGAGAATTTTATTATAGATTTTATAAAAATAAATTATTTATAAAAAAAGATATGTAAATTTTAATATGATCTTGGCTTGCGTTCCCAAAACCTAATAGAATTTTCATGATACCACGGGTTCTTTTTGTTAGAGACAAATATCTCATTGCCAACTCCAATCGTATGGTCTACTAAAAAGTACTTTAAACAAACTGATCTTAACACTTTACGACTCCACTCCTGAAGTTTAAGTAACGAGCTCGTGTGTGTTTCAACTTTCAAACTTCCACAACCGATGCAAGGAGAGTCCATTCTAATGCTGGACTCGACAGATTCTCCAAAATTGATAGCAATATATCTTATCCAATCAATGTCTTCTACAAAAATAAGAATTTCCCAGCAATGGCAACAACATTAAATTTCATAAGACAAGCTACATAGTTTATAATCAAAATTCTGCTGGGATTTCAACTTATGAAAGTTTAGCATAGTTTTGTTAAGTATATGATGACAAGGGTAAGGCAATATAACATCGAACGAAACAAGTACCAACAACATTGACAGGCATTTTACTAATTGTCCATGGATTTTAAATGCTGGCTTTTAGTTCAAGAAATGTATGAAATTGAAACCCTAAGATGGCTCGATCGGCGTTCGTCGGCCGTCTCCGCCAGCAGCCCTAGGATGCTGAAACTGACTCAGTTGACCAATGCTGGCTGATACATTCATTGCAAGAAGGCTGCTAGCATCATAATTGCTGCCCCCATCAAATGTCCGGATCACCTGTTGCTGATCCCTGGGAAAGAATTGGTGATGATAGTACTGGTCTCGGCCACCTCCAGCTCCACTGATAAAGTTGAACCCTAAATTCTGCTGCTGCTGGTGGTGATGGTTTGTGTTTGTGGCTGCTGCTGCAGCTGCTGCAAATATTCCGGGACCGGTGAGGCCTAAGCTCTGGTACTTGGACAGCTCGGATTTGGCACAGGTGAGGTCCATCTGGAGTTGGCGGAGCTGGTGTTGGAGGAGGGAGATAACACCGACGCAACCGTAAACGGGGTCCCGGAGACGCATGTCGGCCTCATAAGCAAGGGAATTCACTGCATCCTCCCGCTGATGGGGTTGCAAATCATTAAGCAGCTTAGTCACATTGCTTGCTCCAAATACTTTGTGCACATTTGCAAACTTCTGCGGCTGGTCCGGCGGGAAGTATGGCGCAAACACACATTCCAGCTGGCATTTACGCCGGAGAAACTTACATGCTGCGCAGGGCGAGTTGGAAGATGATGCCATGATTTCTCTGCTAGATTAGAATTATCCTTTCCTTACACCCTGAAACACCAAAGAAACGTCAAATATGTATAGCCCAAAAGAACAGAATTTTCAATAAAATTATAAGTAATTAAGAACGGGAGATAGAAGAGAGGTTGAAGCATTTACTCCACATGGGATCCATCTTCTCTTGATTACACCATAAAAACACAAAAAAAAATCCAAAGAAATAAATGACAGCCCACAATGTGAAGTTTTACGATGATTTTTCCTCCTTTTTCTTTTTCCTCTTCTGAGACTTGCCTGGCTGATCTCTGATTTTGATAACAAATAGCAAGCAAAAACTAAAATTTGCAGAAATGAAGTCAAACTATGGCGACCAATCATACCTAGAGTGAAAAATGAGTAGATTCTTGGAAGAAAACAAAGGGGCGCAGGAATAGAACAAACCAAAAATGATTCAACACAATCAGAAGAAATGGAGTATATCGCGACTGATAAGGTGATGAAGTTTGAACTCTTTTCACTTTTCATTTTCTTGATTTGTTTTTACTTCAAGAAGAAAAAGGAAAAAGACGTGAAGAGAAAAGAAGTCAAAACATCTGGTCTACAAACCTAGTATAGAAAAGTGCATATATTCTAGTTTTAACAATAAAAAATGATGGAATTGCAAGCTTTTGAGAACCCTTTTCTCAGATGCAAGAGTCTTTGCAAGGTGTGAAAAAAAAAAAAAAAAAAGAGCTGCTCTGACTCAGAAACATTTCTGAAGGAAAAAGGGAGAACAAACGTAATTCAAGAGAAGTTCAAAAATCCGGAAATGATGAATGAAGCTAATTAAAAGAAAGAAAATTTTGAGGCGGAAAAAGATGGATAGAGGAATTGGAAACCTACCACCTTTCAAAATCTCAAATCTCTACAGATGCAACCAAGTCAGCGGTAGCGTTCTTATGTCTATCTTCAAAGGTGGAACAGAAGATTGATATCTTCAAAGATGTCCTTGCTGGCTGATTTATGTGAGGAGAGACAACTAATATAGAAGGAAGTTTAATTTGTTTGTCCTAATCAATCACTGAGGAAGTTTAAGGAAAGTTTGGAAAACTTTAGATGCTCATAATTACGGTAAGAAATCTGTCATGACTTACCATAATCCTTTTTCTTCACTCACACCGCCATAGAGAGAAAAGAGAAACCTCTGATTAGGATCATTTTCTTGACTTTTTATGTGGGGTGTGAGAAAATTGAAGAGATTTGTATGAATATGATTATGTAAAGTGTGCATATACCTTAAATTATTAGGGTTTAGAATGCAAGAAAAGAAGATTTTACCGGCAGTTTTTGAAAGATTGGATCTCGCGAAAGTAAGACTTTTCTCTCTTATTACTCACGACTTTCGATGTTAGCTAGTACTCCCTAAGCAGATCTTGCTTTGCGTTTCATTGATTCATTCATACTACATGAGAGAGAAAGAACAAAGAAAGAAGGAAGAGGGAGAAAGAGAGCCAAGAGAGAAGAGATTACTTCGTTTACCTGTAAAAAGATGAGACTTTTGAGATGAATCGTGAATTTGCATCTAGATACATGTAACTCTAACTTATGCCAGAAATAGTATTTTAAAAAATCAAACGCGTGTGCTTGTATTTTGTATGCAAAATTATTAGTAGAAAAAAGAAAACAAAAAGAGAAAGATGCACACCTACAAAGAATAAAAGTTGGTGGAGGCCCTCTTTCCTGTCTTCTCTCTTCTCTTCGCTGAATTCTCTATTGTTTCTTGAAAGTTTGCGTGCCTCGGTTTCTTCGGTCAAACCTTTTTTTCTTCCTCCTGCTGCTCCTTCTATTTGGCTCGACTGTTGACAGATGGATTATCCCAACTTGGTGTTGGATCTTGCAAAAGACCCTTTTTGATTCTCAAACTTTTCAAAGCAATTATAATACTACTAGAAGTACAACCAAATCCTTTCTTTCTCCCCTTCTCAGGCCACAGCAATGGCAGAAAATCTAGTTTAAACTACCTCAACTCTTCACCAGAAGAAATGAGCAAATATGGGCTGATCTCTTCTTCTCTCTGTCTAATAAGAAATGAATCATGCAGAGGGAAATCTTGTTCCGGTTACAGAATTCTCGATTTTATTGGTGGATGCGGTATGTATGTAGCAAAAAAAAAGCATACAAAGATGGTGAGACCTGAAAAGTAGGCACAGCACAAGAAATGAAGAGAGAGAGCGAGAGAGCGAGAGAGAGAGAGAGAGAGAATTTTTTGGGCTGTCGGGAGAAAATGAAGAGAAGGGTGAGAAGGGATCGGCGGGGGAAAGTCGCCCAAGAGCAGAGCCGGAGGAAACGCGGAGAAAGCGAAGCAAAGCGCTCAGCGCGTGTGAGGGGAGGCGAATTGGATTGGAGGTAGCAGAGAGAAGGAAGAGAGAATGTGATGATGATGATGATGGTTCTGTTGTTGTTTTTCTTGGTTTTGGGCTTCTGCTATTCCTTGAAATTACTACTACTGCTGCTCAAAATGGGAGGAGTTGGGGAGAGTATAATCCGATAACTATAGTTATCTCTCTCTGTCTCTCTCTCTCTATATATATGATATGACTATTCCTGTTTCCTTCTCTGAAATGTGATGGATCCTGGTTGGATGTTACTTGTTTGTAGCCTACTTGGGTGATGGTAGGGTTGGTTTTCTGATTCTCTCAAAAATATCCAATGCAAAATAGTATATGTTTTGCTTTAATATGGAGTTGATGTGGTCTTTTCTTCATTGTGTTGACCCATTTTTTTTTTGTCCCTTAATATGTGCTGAACGATTCCCAACCGTCAAGATCAGCATTTTATTAATCCAACAGTCAGAAGATTTAAAGAATAATTATTTATAATAAATTATAATTATCCGTATATATAATAATTATTTATTATTTATATAATAAAATAATTATTCTCTTGTGAGTTCCTTTGACCATTAAATCAAGAAGATCGGATCATATGGTGGTGAAGTCATTCAGCACGCACCCAAAAGAATTGGGTTAGCATCTTAATTTTGGCGTTTTTCTTCTTATTGGAGAACATCCAAAGTTAATCATACTTCACATCTGGATTGAGCCTATATGATTTGCTTTTGTTCTCATTATCGAAATAAATGTTTCTAATACAATCTAAATAAAAAAAACTTAATCCAATCTCGCCCTAAGTATTTGTATAGATGACTCCCAAAACCTTAATGCTTTACTTCAGCTTCAAGGGAGGAGCCTCCCTACTATATATATTTCATTTCACAAATTAAACACTAATAAATTAATTTTACTCCACTAATTATAGTAATATCACTCCATATAATGCAATAGGTGACATCTTCCCGGTGACAAAAAAAAATTTTGTTTTCGATTTTTTTTCTTGATTTGGTCATATATTTTAGATTTCCTTTTTATGAATAGATGTATACTTGGGTTGTTGGTGGTACAAGTTTTATTGAAGACCGCTGAAATGGGCCAGCTTGGGCCAATTAATGAAACAGATCTGTGTGGTTGGTCCAATATACCCAACCTATGCAGCCAGCCACCAAAAAAAAAAAAGATTAAATATTCAATGCGGTTTATCTTCTCTGTATCTCTTAATAAAATTGTCAGGACTTGGTCAGGGAAATTTTATTCTTTTAGGAAATTTTACATGACACTCAATAAGAGACCTACTGATTTCATGTAAAGAATTTTACTAAATATAGGCCTTGCTCAATTTATGATTCGAAAGGATGAAAAATATAAAGATACTATAAAATGTTATTTTTTAATTTTCTTCTAAACTCGTGTAACACTAATCAAGTATTTTTAGGAGCAGATATAAGCTAATTTTTTCCATCAAAAAGAAAAATGATGGGGTTATTCATTGGCCAACCTAAATTTTCTTCTCTCTCCTCTTTTCTTCTTTCCCTAAGTCAATCCTTCCAAACTAGTTAAGTGCCCCATGAGGCATACCTCGGCTGGTCAAAGATCAAAGGTGTTGTGGTGACAGCCTAACTCGTAGTTGTAGAATGAGGGTTCGAATCCTACCAAATGTATAGTATTCGATCCCTTGTAAGTGGAGATAAAAAAATAGCCCTCAAACCCTGAACCGTTGAGGTACATCCCGCAATTTACATCTCCCACAAGACTCAAGAAGCTAGGTAGTGGGGACCCTTACTGGTTGGAGTTCAACCCTTTTAGTTAAGTGCATTGGTTTACCTCTTCTTTTTATTTGAAAGGTTAGGACATATTTGTATTAAATTTTTTAGTTGAACTGTATTGAGAATCATATAAATAAATAATTTGTAAGAAAAGAAATGAAGCTCAAGTGAATAAAAGTGAAAAAAAAGTGAAATATTTTGAATTAAAAAGTCAATCCAAATACGCAAGGCAGAAGAAAAAAAGAGAGCAAAATTTTAATAAAAAGTAAGATTACAACAACACCTTTTAATGTAGTTAAAAAATAGCTACTACTTGTCCATTCGTTTAGGGTAAATTTGATTTTTCAATGAGTTGAAATTTAAGTTTGAATTTTTCTATTTTAAACTTTGTAAAAATAAATAGTTTGTAAAATAAAAAATTTAACTTAAAAATTTATATTGAATTTTGCATTGAAACTTAATCCAAATACAATGTTTATGCTTCTTCCCATTTCTGGGTGGGAATTTTCTTTGATAAACTACTTCATATAGTAAGCAATAAGTGTAATCAACAACAATGGCGTTGAAATTAAGTGGAACAATCCATTATTCAGAATTGGGTTCACAGTCTATATTATGCATTAGCCATTTTCTGGTTATGAAATTTGATTTCTCCTGCTCACCGATGAAGATCTTCTTGACGTTGTAGTTGTCCCACTTTTACGAGAAATACCGGAATCCTCTATAAACTCCTGGTATTACAGAAAAAAAAAAGAAAAATTAATAGATCGAATTGACCACATTGATTTTTCATAATATTAGCAATCATTCAAGAAATGAAGATGAAGAAATTTACCATATGCTTGAGAGCCATATCTAGTGAACTCTTGGACATTAACCTTCCAAAACCAGAACTTCCATTAATGGAAGTGTTGAATTTTGTCTTGTTTTGTCTATCCTCAATGCATGTTTTCCTTGCTGCATCAGAGCTCTCATTCACGGAAGAATTCAACTTCGTCTTATTCGATTGTCTTTCCTCCGATCTCGACATTCTTGCGTTCAAGAACCTATCCACCATCCGACTGCCTAATACTTGTCCTCTGTTATTTCCCATCTGAATTTTGTCTTTCTGACTTGCTGCATCATTCTCTTGTTTCCGTCTTCTGGTCACACTTGGGGAGCACGATTGTCGAGTAGTTTTTGTAGGTTGCTTCTGTTTCTGGGAGACTGAAGGGCTCGGCTTGGTTGTACGTCCCCGGGAGGTGGAAACTGATCGATCATGTTGGGTCTTTATGTTGGGAGGAGTTTCATCAGAAAGTCCTGGAATTTGAGCTGGGATTCTTGATCTTACAGAAGGTGAAACTCCTCTGCTCTTGGCATTGGTTGCTTTGATATTTGAATCGGATCCCATGCTTTTTGAAAGGTTTGAAGCCAAGAAATTCAACTGGCTTTCTTTGTTGTCAAGGGACTTGGCATTCAGGGAAGGCTTTTTTGAATTTTCAAGATTGAGATCTGAACATGATTGGTTCATTTTCTGGTTCATCACTGGTGCACTTTTGATGTTCTTCTTCTCAGATAGTGAAATACTTGGCCTCCCAGTAGGAGTAGAATGTCTTGGCAAAACTTTTGGTTTCACCTGTTCTGGAGATTTCGATCTTTGAGTACTTTCTTTTCCAAGCTCTGATTTTCCTGCAAACTGATATCTCAGCAAAACTATTTTCGCTTGCTTAGGCCTAGTTTGGATGGGAGGATTTGGGAAGAAGATAGGGGAATTGGAAGAGAAAATCTCTCTTATTTGGGAGATCAGTGGGAAAAAGTGGAGAGAAATGAAGGGACTTCTTCCCAAAACCCTCTCCAAATGTGCAGAGAAAGAGACGGAAGATAAGTTATAAGGTAGTCGAAACTACTAATTATATTGAACTGGCCCTTAAATATTGAACACCAATTAGAAGTCTTCCCACAAAAAAGGATAAATTTGTAAATCAATCTTAAAAACACCTATTCTCTCTTTTTCTCTTCTGACTTCCAAATAATAGAAAGCAAGAGTACGTGCAATAGCAATAGTTGGAAACCGCAGATGCTGATTTAGTATACAGAAAATCCTTGTTTGGCTCGCCACTAGGGAGGCCTAAACCTAGTGTCAGAGGTAATGACTAGAACTCCTTACCACTAGGCCACCTCGACTGCCTGGTTAAGTTTCCTAGCTTAAGAGCAATTCTTCATATGAACTAAAAGGAGGACATACCCTTGTAAGAGGCTGGAGGATTGGGAGCTCCCTTTGCACTGCTAGCTCTGGGAGATATGTTTCCATTTCCAGAGATGGAAATAGAGGCGTCGCCGGTGGAGTTTTCAGCCTTGAAATTATAAACCATCGTGTCATGCAGTCAGAGTTCGCAAAATACAATTGAGTTGTGCAGAGTTTCCACACAAGAAATGTACAAATTTCTTAGTTACCAGTCATAGTCATTTTTGCCACTTTCACCAAGAATATCATACGCTGGCCCTTTCTTTCCCGGTGCCATTCCGTTCAGTGCATAATTTTCTGACCCAACAACTCAATCAATCCAAAATAATTCAGTGATTTTCATTCACAATTTGTGCAAATATTACATGCATTAACAGAGTATATATAAGATTGATTAATCAGAAGAACATGCATATCAGGAAAATCTCAAGAACTGATCATGATGATTGATGAGCCAGGAGATAAAGCAGAAGACATTAGCCCTCACCATTTGCTTCAAACTCATCAGAAACAGGCTGAAGAAGGCTAACAACCCGATCTTTTTCGCGCTTCTGCATTTCACGGAACAGGATAAGATCTTCATCCCTGTCTTTAGAACCCTCAGGCCTCGGTCCAAACATCCTTTTTCGCGCAGCAACTGCATCGCCTCCTCTTGTGTTCATAGTTCTAGATGTCTTTACCTCTTCTCCTTTCTGATGCTCTATGTTGCAATCTCTTCGGAGTAAACTATGATTAAGGTGATCTGCAAAATGCTATGCGAGTTGTAGAATTGCATCCATCCCCATCATATAGTGCAAGAAGATGGTGACTTGGTGCAGTGGCCGGCTGAATTTTGAGGTTTTAGCAGGAAAAAATGAGACAAAGAACATGTCCAAACAGAGGAGTATCAAAGACAGGCCTGAATTTTGTGTTGAGAATTACAGACGCATTTGGCACCCCTATATGTTGCAGGCTCGGTCTAAGGAATTTGCGTTACTATTCTAGTGATAGTTTTACAGCGGTACATTACGGGATCTGATTTAGTACCATTTCTTATTTAGTATTTTTGACCAATTCTATGAAATACTATTTCTTTTTCTTCGAATTTTTAAAATTTGGTTATACATTGTCGAATTAACTACCTCAACTCTTTTAGTTCAAGTGATATAAACACTCTTTTATCAATCATTAATTAAGTAATACAACATAATAATTAAACTCATATTTTTAGTTGTTTAAGAAGGTCTATCCTTTTTTTTTTTTTTTGGGCTTTTGGTTTATTTGAAATTTACATATACGTTTATGATTTTAGTTAGGAATTATTTGCTGCTTGAAAATTTTGTTCAAATTTTTACAAAATTTATTAGAGAGATAAAGCCGCAATTGAACAATGCAGCATAACTTCTTTAAAAAAATATATAGGGTAACATTTGCTATTATACCAGAGAATTTGGAAGTCTCTGTAATGTATCCAATTGTTGTGCCATAATACCAGGAAAAATAGAAAAAGCTTGCAAATTTGAGGGTTAAATCCACTTTATTATCCTACAAGAGAGTTGTAAATTACATACCCAAATATTTTTCAATGACAATTAAAGCACTATTTTAAGAATTGGTATATTAAAGTTGGCTAAGATAATGGGACTCACATAAATTGATTGGTCCAAAAGGCCAATAAAAACTATTTGAATGTTGAAAAGATACATTTCCACATATGCCCTTCTTTAACAATATAAAAATAAATTTTCTTTAGTTTTCAACCACTTTTTTCTCTTTCTTATCTCCTACCTTCTCTTCTCTTCTCTCACAATATAATCTTCTTTCAACTCAGATTACTCAAATTCTACTTCCAGATTAGCATAATTTTTGAAGCTCAACAGCTCAAAAAATCAACTTATAATCCAACATGTCTAGTTATTGTTCCAACTAATACTTGTCGATGTAAGGAACAAATGAATCAAAAAATGAATTTTGCAGCCAAAAGGCAAAACAATGCACTTCTTGGACTGAAGAAAATTTAGGAAGAAGATTTTTAGGTTGTTCAAATTATAAAGTAAGCAATTCAATTTAGCTCCATTTGTTACATTTTACACAAAAAAAAATAATATGTACTCAAAAAAATATATATTTTTTAACTCAAGAAGCTTGGGTTGAGGATTGATTTCATTACGAGGGTGCAAAAGTTGGTGGAAGACAAAAGGTAATGTTGACTTGGGAGGGAGAAGGGCCTGGAAGTGGGGGATTGAAGGAATGGCCAGTGGAGGCAAAATCAAGGGGTTTTATTAGGTCTGGTAATGAAAAATAATTTTTATTATCAATTTTCCTCTAATAATAAGGGTAGAGTTGGGTTTCACTTAATTTTATGGTTAATATAGACATTTCAATATTTCAGGTAATTTTTAATACACCAATCCTCAACAGAGGGACTTAATTGTTACTATGGATACTTAAATTGACAACTCAACCACAATTTGGGGTAGTAAAGTGGAATTTACCCAAATTTGATGAGAAACAGCGAAGGGCTTTTGAATCTCTGCGCCAATTCCTTCTTTCTAACACAAACTAATAAGAAGAGGCCATGCTCAGAGTTAGCTCCGCCGCCGCCGCCCGTGCCGTCCAACGGCTGGACAGCAGCTGCAAGAGTTGCCTTTTCCACCACCATCTTTGCTACCTAACTACCACTTCTTTTATTTCAAAGTTCAATTCTCCTCAGAACCACCATCATTCTCCTCCTCGCGTCCCTGATGTTTACCGTAGTTTCAATAACGGCAATAGTTATCAGTCATTGGCATTCTACTGCACCGCCGTGAGTACGAGTGGCGACAATGTTGCTTCTGAGTGTAGTTATGGAAATCTAGCGGTGGGGACAGAGGTTCCGGCGTTGAGTAAGGGGTTAGCGAATGCGTATTCAGCTATAGAGTTGGCATTGGATTCTGTAATCAAGATTTTTACAGTGTCGAGCAGCCCCAATTACTTCCTCCCCTGGCAGAATAAGTCTCAGCGGGAAACTATGGGCTCTGGTTTGTATTATTTTTCTTTTTCTTCCTTTTTTTTTTGAATTTTTTCATATTTATACGAAGAACTTTCACTTTATTTATTCATTTGTCCTTTTTTAAGAAAGACTTTTAGGGACCGTAGTTTTGCTATATGGATCAAGAGATTAAGTTGAGAAGATTTTAGCAGACAAATTCTTTCAGTTAACAGAGAATATAATTCTTTGTAAAGGGGAATGAAAAGGAGAAGTTTTCCAGCTCGACCGGCGACAATAATGATATAGAAAATGCATAGTTGATTTGAATTTTGAAAAAGAAGAAAATAGAAAAAGAAATAGAATCTGAAGATTCTTTTTCTTTTTAAATGTTTTACCGTTATGAACCAGTATAATTGGATTACATTGGATAATTAGGAACCTGAAAAGGAAACTGCTTTTTTTTTGTGGAGGCATGTGCTTATGTGCCTATCCATTGTCATTTTCCAATGTTGGATTAGTATTTGGAAAATGCTCATTTCAGAAATTATGTGCGAATCAATGTACTACTTCATGCATTCATATGTTTCTGTTTCATAGACGGAAAGATATTTTTGCCTTTGAATTTTATTTTATATGTCTATTTCCTCATGCCTTTCATAACAGCCTGTGCTTGGTTCACGAGACAATGTTGTAAAACAAGCTGATTCACTCCAAAGGAAAATGTCAAATGTGCTATATTTTATCCAATATCACGAGTTCCTCCCCCCCCACACACAGAGACACATGCATGCATAAGGAATGGAAGTCCGGAAAGGTTCTGTTATTCTTCATTCTCTTGATGATGTAACTTGGAAGAAGAGCAAAAGGTTCTGATTATTGTGTGAGTTTTCACTTAGTCTATTACAAACTTTTTAAGAGATTGGATGTTATTGTTCTGGGGTATAGGCAAAGTATAGTATTCTACTTTTTCTTTTTTTTTTTTTTGTTGCTAATTATGATTTGATGTTATTGTTCTGGGGTATAGACAAAGTATAGTATACTACTTTCTTTTTTTTCCTAATTGAGTATAGTATACCACTACGCCTTAGGAATGCTAGGCTTTTGGTCAGTGGCTGCTATTGGACTGAGATATTGTGTTGGTATCTCTTTTAGTTTCATTGATTGTTGGGGACTGCATCACCTAATTGCACTTAAACTTCAACCCAATATGGTGTCGTTTCTAAAGAAGTTTTAGCATACAGCATAGTCCTTATAAATCTGTATCTCACTTGTTTCAGCATCTTATTTGTTTTGTTTCTTGTCCAAACACCTGCCTGGCTTGAGCAGCTCTATGGTTTGTGATATTTTCATTCTTGATCTTAGGCTTTGTTATTTCGGGAAGGAGGATTCTAACAAATGCTCATGTGGTCGCTGATCACACATTTGTACTTGTAAGAAAACATGGTTCTCCTACTAAGTACAGGGCAGAAATCCAAGCTGTTGGTCATGAATGTGATTTGGCTATTCTGGTTGTTGATAATGAAGAGTTCTGGGAAGGCATGAATCCTTTGGAGCTTGGTGATGTTCCATTTCTCCAAGAGGCTGTTGCTGTTGTTGGTTATCCTCAAGGTAAAAGAATTTAATCATACACAAAATGCAATTGGTTATACAATGGTATCCGTTGTATAGTTTAATAATAATGATGTAAGATATCTAGATGGATCTAGCTTAAGAATAGCTTGTGAGTATGCTAGAAACTCAGAGATTCTTGGATATTTGATTACTAAGATATAGAATTAATTTAGGTAGCTTTCATCACTAATGAGACAGAAAGTACATCCGTGTCTAATAATTATTCTTTCTTTGGGTAGATTTACTCTGACTTTCTACTTGAAGAAGAGTGGTACTCGTCTTGGCAAGATCCTGCAAACTGTTTGGTGTATCTTTCTATTTGGTGTTAATTGTTTTTGGAGATTCTCTAAACTTATTTTCTAACTCCTAATCATCTTATTGATAAATTAGTTTCCTTATTCAGCTTGATGAATAAACTGTGTTCAGTTCTTTATAACTTTTTATGTTTAAGATTTTATTTTTGTTCCTTTTTCTTTACTTGCATCCTTTATTATTTGAGGTAAAGCCTTCATAATGGCAAATTTATTGCAGGAGGGGACAACATTTCTGTTACAAAAGGAGTTGTATCCCGAGTTGAACCAACGCAATATGTACATGGTGCAACCCAACTGTTGGCAATACAAATTGATGCAGCTATAAATCCAGGGAATAGTGGAGGACCAGCAGTCATGGGTGACAAAGTTGCTGGAGTGGCTTTTCAAAACCTTTCAGGTGCAGAGAATATCGGGTAAAGTTTCACTAGAGAGATATGCAGAGAGTATGTGACGGGTTTCTTTATGTAAATAGCCTTTCCTTTTCAAATGGAGAGGACTTGGCTGTTAGTGGAGTTGAAGTTTGTTTCTTATGTCATTTTATCTATCATGCATACTAGGATTATTCATTTCTCCATCTATACTTGGATTATATTCGTTGATTCTGCGGAATAGAAACTGGCTTAGCATGTGATGGGTTAGTATCATGCATTGACCTAGTGCCAAGTTCTTTTAACTCTCAAAGTGAAATATACCATCGGCGGGAAAAATAATGTGCATACATGTTTCATGCTAGATGATTTCATAGAAGATTGCAATGAGTTGTCACATTCAGCTCAAGCTTTGACACTGAGACCTACAAATCAAAGCAGTGTTGATGCATATAATTTGCATTATGGATATACATATTTTACCAGAAGGCAACTCAAAAGAGTGTCCAGCAAACTTCACAAATTATGGTTTCCCATTTCTCAGACTGAGAGCTTGTTATAAAATGCTCCACCTATCTCACCACGTCTCCATTTTTAAGATATTCATGAAGCATGGTTGACAATCATCAAGTAGTAATGACTATAATTTGGAGATGTCAGCATAACATGTTTCCCAATATATGAAATAGAGGATTTAATAGCTATGTTGATCTGTAAAGACCATAGTTCCATTGAACGTTAAGATTTATCATTTAATCTTTGAAAGTTTGGCCTTTTTGACATTATGAGATTGACTCTGAAATTTTGTTTTATAACCTGCAATTTCGGTGCAATATGGATTGGGTAAGCTGCAAAGTCATTGATCGTGCATTTTAAGAGAATTGCTAACCTTTAATTTTTTCAACAGTTTGACATATTTCAACTTCTTGTTTTGCAGATATATTATTCCTGTTCCTGTAATAAAACATTTCATAGCTGGCGTGGAAGAAATTGGATCCTATGTTGGATTCTGTTCTATGGGCTTGTCGTGCCAGGCAACTGAAAATGCACAACTTCAAGAACACTTTGGAATGCGTCCAGGATTGACTGGAGTTCTAGTGAGCAAAGTTAGTCCCCTCTCTGATGCATATAAGGTTTTGAAGAAAGATGATATTCTCCTCTCCTTTGATGGTGTACCCATTGCAAATGATGGAACAGGTAGAGCTTTCTGGCATTTGTTTTGTAAAATGTGAAAAAATATCATTTGCTGTCTTAATCCTCTATATTCAAGAAATATTTGGTTATCATTTTTTCTTTTTGGGTTCAACGTGGTGAAGATATATATTTGTCTGTAGCTGTAATGCAGTTGGCCACAAATAGATCAAGACTAGAATAAAGTAAAACTTTGGCTGAGCTATTTGTCACTTCTGAAGCCTTTTCTTTTCCTTTATTCCTTTACCTTCTTCTTATGAAGCGAAGATATGCTGATTATGGTGATGCGAGAGACTGTAACCGTACAGTTGAACTATACAAATAAATTCCTTGTTTTAAAAGCATTATTCTTTTCCTGCAGTTCCTTTCCGGAACAGAGAGAGGATAACATTTGATCATTTAGTCTCTATGAAGAAACCAAATGATACTGCTGAAGTAAAAGTCTTAAGGAATGGTGAAGAGCACGAGTTCAGAATCATCCTTAGGCCAGTAAGTTTTACTGTTTATTTCTCATTATTGTCAAAAATGATAAGCTTTTATTAATTTTCAGAATTTCCTTTCGTCATTGCCTGTTGCCAAAGCATATCAATTTTCTTTTGAATAAAATGACTTGGATTTAAATGCTGTCTGAATAGAAGCAAAATGCAGGAAATTCTAGGGAAGGCCAGTTAATTTTTTGTACAGAATAGCCATTTTTGACACCATCATAAGAAACTAAGAACTGTCATTGAGTTACATAGGGTTTTGAATGTATTGGGAACTTCAGGGACACATATCAATCCAAGCATTTCATGCTTTATGGATCAGTAAAAATGTATTGAAACAAATGCAAAATAATTTTAAAGAAGAAACATGATAGAAGTATTTAACTCATCAATCGTTTATGTTTCCTGTTCTATGTACCAAGAGAAAGCTGTATCTGGATAAGCAATATTTTTAATTTACCCAAGGACTAGAAAAGGCACCATAGAATTGGTTCTTGGCTTTTCAGGTAGTAAAATTTGGCTTTTAAGCCATATTTTAACTGAAAAGCTTGAAATGCTAGATGACTGTAAATGGCCAGTGTTGAAAGAAACTTTGAAATTGTTGAACTCTGTATTTTCATATTAAAGAAGATAAAATGGTCAATGGGTTTTTAAAAATTAACATTTGGAGAGTAGATGAATCAAACTTAATTATGGCATCTTGTTTTGACGGATTATATACCATAACTGTTTTTCTTCTTTCTGTATATCCACTAATGTACCTTGCATTAAAATTGTTCTGTATATCCACTAATATATCATGCATATTTTGTGCGTATGTGTGCCCCCTGCAGTTGCAGCCACTAGTTCCAGTTCATCAATTCGACAAGCTCCCAAGTTACTTCATTTTTGCTGGTCTGGTTTTTGTTCCATTGACTCAACCCTACCTTCATGAATATGGAGAAGATTGGTATAACACATCCCCTCGTAGATTGTGTGAAAAAGCACTGAGGGAAGTGCCAAAAAAAGCTGGTGAACAACTTGTTATTCTCTCTCAGGTATTTATAGATACACTTGCTTTTTTCCCTTTCTTCATCATCTTTTTTGAAATGGCAATGTAGTTGTGGATGAGTTCTAAAAACTGAATTAGTAGTTAAAGGGCCTTTCGGGTTCACTTTGCCTTGTTGAGTTTATAATGCATCTTATCCTTTTAAATTTGATTCATTACTATCTTATGTTGTACAAGTTATTTCTGGTTTTAGTTGAGAAATTAAATAATTGATAGGGAAAACTATTTTAAGGCTGCATTTCTGGGAAACTTTAATAACCAACATAGATTTTCTTATGAGATGATTAAATAAGCCATCATAACTAGCACTTTGAGTGAGGAATCTTCATGCATAAACAATTTGATGGATAGAAGATTTTTAGCCAATAATGAAATTTCTCGTTCTCATTTCATGTGGTATTATGTCTCAAGGAGATACTCCACCCCCCAAAAAACACTTCCTGTTATTTTGCTCTGCTTTTAGTTTATGCATTCAAAATGATAGGTTTAAGTTTGAAGTGAGTCATTTTTAATTATTTCTTTGTTTTTTCCTTTTAATTTTCTAAACTAAGTAAAATGAGCTGTTTGATTTAGGTATTGATGGATGATGTCAACACTGGTTATGAGCGTCTTGCTGAGCTACAGGTAAATATTTCTATCTCACTATGTTTTCTCTTCATTGAGTAAATGTTTCTCAAAACATGTTCTGCTCCACTTCTTTGACATTGTTCTTAAAACAATTTAAAATCTAGTGCTTTAACATGCTAAATAAGTGCCACAGCCACATAGATGAGATGAACACGAGGCCAGAACCTTGTAATTTCAGAGATTAACCTTCTTTATGGAAGAAGGATACCGTTGTTGGAAGAGCATTATTTTTTGTTAGCAGCAGGTTTTTTATTTCTTTTTTGAATCGTTTATATTGATATTCATACTCTGTTTCTTATTTACTTCAGAAGAGATCCCTGAAGATCCTTTTCACGTCATTAGTGCCACATTGGAATAATTAATGCATATACAGTTGACACAAGTCGGCATCCTAAAGTGACTAAAAAAAGATGCTCTATTAATGTCTTGAAAAATTCAAATAATTAAGTTAGTACATCAAAAAATCAATGTCAAGGTAGATTTGACCCCAAAAGTAGGGTCTGTTAATTGAGTTAGGAAAATAAAACTTGAACTTTGTCCTCAGTAATCAAGCCCCTTGGCGGGCCAAAGCGCACAAACCAAGTTCCTTGGAGTTCCAAATTGGAGCAATTTGGCTTTATTTAAACACGTACTCCAAAATTTATGAAATTTGAAGGTTCATTGGTACCCGGCAGACAAGTATTTTGAAAGACATAGTTGAAGTTAACTCGCTAGTTAATGTTGAACTCACCTAACTGTTAGCAGCATCTAGATAGGGGCTCTTTCCATTTTAATTGATTGCCATTAAAAGGATTTATGGACTTATTTATGTGGTATGCAGGTTAAGAAAGTCGACGATGTAGAAGTTGAGAATTTGAAGCATCTATGCCGGCTTGTCGAAGACTGTGAGAAAGAAAATATAAGATTTGATTTGGACGACGATAGAGTGATTGTATTAAACTATGGTAAGGCAAAAATAGCCACTTCTCGTATATTAAAACGCCATAGGATACCTCAGGCAATGTCCAATGACCTTACTGATGAAGCAAAAGTACAAGTCCTTAAGTTGGCTTGTTCAAGCTGAGTCTATTCCTTCATCTTCTATTTCCTTCGCACAATCTGGTCTAGCCTCTCATTCAAGAAGTATACCAAATTTGTTTATTTTTTATTGCACCATTTGGAAATCTGATGATGCTTCATGAGCTTGTCGTGCAACGGCATTGCTAAGTGCTGAGGTTAAGTCAGGGTGGATTAGACATCCAAGTCTGTCATTAACTACTAGTTGAAACTAGGACAGGTCTTGCCAAGTACGTAACATATCTATACTAACTTTTAATATACCTCGTGAGAATATGTACATCTGAAACATCATGTTGTAATTTTTTAAGCAAATTTCTCAGAAGATTCAATTGTCCGTCAGTGTGGTGTTGCTCAGATTCAGTTTAGTTTTTTAAGATGTAATACCGATTTGAATAGAAATAGGATGAGTATAAGATTTTTATCTGTTCAAACTTGGATTATCAAGAGTATTAACTGGAAGACCTTGGATTTTTTTGGTTTGCTTTTTGAAACCAGGAGGGCTCAAATGGACCTTTTTATTGACTAATATCTGAGCCTGGCATCAAATTCTATTATATTATGTTAATAGAATGTATATCTGATATGTACTTCTTTTGTATTAAAATATAATGCTTTTTTTTGCCTTTTTATTCCTTCTCATATATTTAATTTTTTGTAAATTTTAAAAATTATTTTAAAAAAATATTTTTATCGTATATATAATTATTTTACTCTTAATTATATTAGTAAAATTAGTTAAAAAATAATAAAATTTTATTATTTTCTTTCTTAATTTACTCAAAAAAGACAAAAAGATCTTTTATTTTGAAATAGTAAAAATCCATCTCTTTTAAACATTCTATTTAAAAATATAAGATATTTTTGTTCTTTTGTATAAATTAAGGAAGATAAAAATAAATGGTATCTTTCTTAGTATATTTTTAATTAATTTAATTATTTTCTACTTACAGGAGGAATGAAAGATTATATTTATAAATTATGATAACTTTATAAAAAGAATATTTAAAATTAATAAAATGCTGAATATTTTGAGAAGAAAATAAAAAGAGATTGAGGGATTATATGTTTTTTAAAAAATTTATTAAAACTTCAAAAGGCCCCTTTTGGATCAAAAGGAATTGAAGGAGAGAAAGGAGAGATGATTGGCGTATTAGTGTTTGGATTGATTTTTGCAAAGAAAGGAAAGGAATAGGAGGCCGTAGACGAAAATATTAGTTTTAATATCAAAGTTCCAGGTTTTTTTTTCCTGCGAAAAGTGAATAAAATTTAGAGAAAATAGTCAAATTTAATGAATTTTTAATATATTAACTAATTTTTTTATTTTAAAATGTTTGTATTCACCTAATAATCTTAAACGTAATACATTTACTCAAAGGAAAAAATAGAAAAAAACTAGTTAAAGCAATGCAAGGAGAATCCTTTCCTCCTCTTCCCCTCTGAACTCCTATCCTTACCGCTCCTTTCTCTCAATCCAAACATAGCCTAAAGCTCTATGTGCTTTTGGTTGAGTTGGGTAAATTTCGAGCTTAATTAAGAATTTTCCCCCTGAAATTGAAACGATTAGCTTTTTCTTTTCTTGAAAATAGTGAATTAATTAGCTTAATTTTTAACTCAAAAAACTTTAAAAATCATATTATTTTATAAAAATATTAATTTAAAGCGATGAATAGTTCAAGAGACGGTTGAGAATTTAATTCTTACCATTTCAGAGGAACAGTACAGTTTGTTAGGGAAATAAAACTAGAAATCCTTGAACAAGTGCGTCCATGATCATGGGAGCTATTAAGTCCTCAAGAGAAGGAGAGGAAGAGAATGCTTGAATTTGAGGCCACGGATTCACGCTGAATGCGGGCAATCCAATGAATCCAATGGCCATGGCCTGTTTCTCCCCAAAAGCCATCTCTTCATTAGCTTATATAAATGTGGGTGACAATGGAGAGAGACAAAACAGGGGCCTATTCAAGGCAGAAAAAAAAGAAAAAAATTTCACCTTGAATAAGAATCATTTTTGATTCATCTAAAGAAAAACCAAAAAATGGATAGGATGGGATTGATTGCTCTTTCCCTTGTGTTGTATGGCCTCTCTGCATCACTGATGATGGTACATGGAGAAGACCCTTATTTGTTCTACACTTGGAAAGTCACCTACGGCACCCTCTCTCCTATAGGTGTGCCGCAGCAGGTCATCCTCATCAATGGTGAGTTCCCTGGGCCAAGAATCAATGGCACTTCCAACAACAACGTTATTGTGAATGTCTTCAACCACCTTGATGAGCCTCTTCTTTTCCACTGGAATGGGGTTCAGCAGAGGAAGAATTCTTGGCAAGAAGGTCACTTAGGAACCAACTGCCCTATTCAACCAGGAACAAATTTCACCTTCGTTTTCCAGGTGAAGGATCAAATTGGGAGCTACTACTATTATCCCACCACAGCCATGCACAGAGCTGCCGGTGGCTATGGTCCTATCAGCGTACTCAGTCGCGATCTGATCCCGGTGCCTTTCGATACACCTGAGGCTGATTACTTCATTCTTACCGGCGATTGGTACTCCAAGAGTCATACTACCTTGAAGAAGCTCTTGGACACCGGTCGTTCCCTCGCCAGGCCTGATGGGCTCTTGATCAATGGTAAACATGGTAAAGCTGATGGCAAGGATGAGCCCATGTTCACAATGACCCCTGGAAAGACGTACAGGTACAGGGTTTGCAATGTTGGAATGAGGAACTCAATCAATTTCAGATTCCAAGGCCATAACATGATGTTGGTGGAGATGGAGGGATCTCACACGATGCAAAATACTTATGCATCTTTGGATCTTCATTTGGGGCAATGTATGTCGGTGCTGGTGACCGCCGATCAGCAGCCTAAGGACTACTACTTCGTGGTTTCCACCAGATTCACCAAGGAAGTCCTCACCTCCACAGCCACCATCAGGTACGAGGGAGCAAAGGGGCCGGCCTCGCCCGAGCTGCCGGAAGCCCCCGTCGGATGGGCTTGGTCTCTCAATCAGTTCCGCACATTCCGCTGGAATCTCACTGCTAGTGCTGCTAGGCCTAATCCCCAAGGCTCATACCATTACGGCCAGATCAACATCACCCGCACCATCAAGTTGGTTAACACGGCTCATGATGTTGACGGAAAGCTTCGCTATGCCGTCAATGGTGTCTCACACGAGAACCCCGAAACACCGCTGAAACTTGCCGAGTACTATGGAATTGCAGACAAGGTGTTCAAGTACGATACCATTAAGGATGAGCCACCAACAGACGATAATCAAAAGATCACACTTGCTCCCAACGTCCTCAACGCCACCTTCCGCAACTTCGTCGAGATAATCTTCGAAAATCACGAAAAGAGTGTTCAAGCTTGGCATTTGAGTGGATACTCATTCTTCGCTGTTGCGTAAGTATTAGCAACCATTCAAGATTCTTTTGTTTTTTCATTTTCCTCTTCTCCATATTAACAATATTTGATCTTGTTCCCGTCGGGATAAAACAGGATCGAACCTGGAAGATGGACTCCGGATAAAAGGCAGAATTACAATCTGCTGGATGCAGTTAGCAGGAACACCATCCAAGTCTACCCTAATTCATGGGCAGCCATAATGTTAACACTGGACAATGCCGGAATGTGGAATCTAAGGTCTACGAGCGCCGAGAGGGTATATCTGGGGCAGCAGCTCTACTTCAGCGTGCTGTCTCCTGCTCGATCCCTTCGAGACGAATACAATCTTCCTGACAGTGCTTTACTGTGTGGCCTTGTGAAGGACATGCCGAAGCCAGAGCCATACAGCCTATTTCAGCCATGAAGGAGTTATTTGATGCACCATATATATAGCATTTTGGTTGCTATTATTCAATATGCAACCCTTCTTTAGAGCAAGAGTTTTTGTTATTTGTTCTTTATTTCGTAAAATTTTGCTATTTTCCTATGTAATCTTTTCTTTTGTTAAGTAATACATTTGAGTCATAATTTTTCCCTCAAATTTATCTGCTTCATGTTGATTTGTTGCTTCTTTTTTTTTTCTTCCTCTTTTCATGTTGAAGAGGTTATGGAAACGATCATGAATCTGAACCATAGCTGCAATTAAGAGAAGAAAACAACTCAAAAGAAAAAAAAAGGTCAAGTTTAAGAAAGATATCATAGGAATGCAAAAATGAAAGATTTCATGGGATTCAATATATCAAGTGATGTATCTGTGGGAGCGGGAAGAGAGAGATTTGAAAGAAGCTTATCTGATAAATCCTGTCCCGCCCATCTCTGGATCTTTTCAAAGGTAATTATTAGAGAATTATGATATAACTCAATACAAATTTTTTACTTTAAATCTCAATTTTTCTCTTATAAAAAATTTTTTCTTACGAAATCCAAAATTAAAAATTTCAAACCAAAATACTATCTAATTACACCAATTATATTTTGCATTGAATTATAACTCCTGTTTATTTAGTTTATGCAATCCTTACTCTTTTGGAACAACCCGAAAATTTATGTAAAATTTTATTAAACGAAAACACTTTTATAACTAATTAAACTATTATCTTGTCCATGTAACTGCATTGTTAAAAGTACTCTTGTACCTTATGAGAGTTCCAGGACTCAATCCATGTTCCCATACCTAAAGTATAAAAAAAAATTATATAAGTGCCTAAAGTATAAAAACTCTTTTATGATAAGTACCTAAAGTATAAAAACTACAAAAAACAAAAAGGGAAATAAAAGAGCATTTTGCTATCTAGATTCTTTGATAAGTTTGCTATCTAAATTTTAGTGGTATCTCTCTTCCATTGATACCCTCGAGGTTTATACTTTGTCTTATCTCATACTTCCTCCGTTTGATATTATCTGTCATATAAACATACTTTGTCATGTTATAATTATTTGTTTTTTCAGAAAATTAAAAAGGTATTTAATTTCATTTTCCAAAATTATTCATATCCTTTTTTAAAATAGTCAAATTCGTTATTAATTAGTTCTCAACTTTCTAGAATGTACTATTATGTATAACGCAAGTTTTACCTAAATGTCAATAACTTTCGCAGAGTATTTTTCTAATATACATCAACTAGTGCAAAAGTTAGTGCTATGCATGAATATTTAAAATTTTTTATTTTTAATAATAATTATTAAAATATTTTTTTAAAAAATTATAACTATAAAGTAAATTTATATATTTAATAAAAAATTTTATTCACTTAAAAGTAATTGTAAGTAATAGTAGAAATGATTAAAATTTTAAATACTAATTTATTACTTATATAAATTAGAAAGAAAATAAATCAAATACTTAAATAACTATTGTGATACTAAAATATTTCTAAAATAAACTAATTATGCTTTAACCACAAAATGTTCCTAAATTTTTATCATGATCAAATCTTTAAGAGAAAAAAATTATTGTAATATTCAGTTCATTTTTTTCATACAACTCCCTCTATCCAAAATTGAATGATTACAATATAAAATATTTATTTTAGTAAACGAAGAAAAACATTTATCAAATACGATAGTATAAACTATTCATTTTACATAAAACTATTAACACTTTTTCATTAAAAACTCTCAAAAAGAGATTAATGATTTATAAAGCACTAATTTTATTTTGATATGTCATACTTATAATTTTTTTACTTAATCTTATCAAACCCTTTTGTATTTCCCAAGCCCATCCTCTCAAATAAAAAAATTCAAAAATATTTAAAAAATGAATTAATATTAAAACATCAAAGTAAGTTTATTTTAATTGTGATACTATTACAATAATTCTTAAAGAAAACCTCCGCTAAGAAAAATATAATATATTTGCAATAAAATTATTGTGAATATTAAAATCACTCTTCCATTCCTTGTCTCTATCTACTCCTAAAAAATAAATAGTTTACATAACAAAAAATAGTAGTATTTTATATTAAACCCCTCAAAGAAAGGTTTTTCCAAACATTTAAAAATTCTCAAATCATTTAGTAAATTTTTTCCAAAAAAAATAGTATTATTGATCCACCAGAAAGAAATCATAGTGTTATTATATTTTTCATAATTTACAAAAATCATTTTGTTCTTTTAATCCACTTTATGAAAAGATAAAAAAAGAAAAAAATCCAAATCCAAAAACCATTGACTATTATATTTCACATCCAATGTACTGCAAAGTCATACATGTTCTGATGCATAATATTTTAATAGGAAATTAGGCATTTTTTTCCTTAAATTATAAAATATGAAGGATCAAATTAGAGAATAGATACTAAGGGCTAAATAGATAAATATTTGTAAAATCATTCCCTCAAAGCCAAAAAAAAAAACTTTGTAATCAAAACGAAGTTGTTGAAATATATAAATCTTCAAAACCTACTAAAGAAAATAAAAACTTTCTAATTTTCTATTAAAAGAACTAAAAATATATATTAATGTACATAATCCAAAATATAAAAAAGGCATGAAAATGTAGAAAGAGAAAATAATTAAAATAAACATGAATAACACAAATTAGGAGATTTAATAGGGGAAGTGGGACTAAGAATTGAGATTTTTAAATTTAAAAGTTTAAATTCTAACTAATAATAACTTTTCTATCTATAAAAAACTTAAATTTATAAAAAATAAGAATGAAGACTCCAATATTTTTAAGAAAGAAGATATATATATATATATATATATATATACACGTATAGATGACAAGTATTATGAGACTTCCTTCTAAACAAAATCTTTTGTGTACATTAAAAAATAATATGTAAAATAATTCTTAAATTATTTTACTTGTCGACTTAATCCCTAATATTATATTTTAATATTTTGAGTCTAAAATCTATAATATTTTCAATGTTTATAGTCTCAATCACTATTTATGCGATCAAAACTCATAGGGAAGGCTATGCACAACACATGTGTACCTCAATATGAGAGATAAATTTGTCTTTTCACAAATTTTCTCTTCAAAAATACAACTCACTTGCAACAAACTAACTCGGTCCAAAGAAAGAAAAAGGAAGAAAACAAAATGTTCTCCCAATCCCTAATTCCTCTTCTAATTAGGTTTGTCATTTGATTCTACTTTCAAAAGCTCGAACCCACTCTCAAATTGGCAATAATAAACATCACAATCGCTTATGGTTGGCTTTTCCTTTACAATTGTTCTCCTATACTCAATTAAATATTTATTCACATTTTTCGAGAAAAAATTTATGAAGAAACAAATTTAAAAATAGCTACTAACACTATAAATATTGAAAGAGTTATAGATGTTATATTTAAAACATTAAAATACCACATTAAGAATTAAATTATAATAATTAAAATAATTTAGAAATTATTTTATAAATTTTTATTAAAAAAGGTAAAATATATTTAATATTAACTTTTTTTAATTCAATGTCCTGTAAACGGGAGGCAGTAATTCGTTTTTCTTTTTCTTATTATTTTACCTCATACCAAACATTTCCCTTCCTTCGCACGCAGAAGTTGAGACAAGAGAGCAGCTTCGTCTTCTCCTCTGGCGTTCTTGATTTTGCCGGGTGAGCTTTCTAAAATCTGTGGCACTTACATCTTGCCAAGTTCTGTGCACCTGTTTTCTTCTAGCTTTTGATGGGAGTGGGTCAAAATTTGACTTGATTGACTTTAAGAACACTTATCCTCCTGTCTTCTGAACTGAACTCCAAGTGAAGAAAGATAATTTCAACTCATTACAAGACTTCTTGAAATGTATCAAATCTGGAGAAGAAGAATTCAAGAAAAATGGACCCTTTTTAATGAAATGGGTTGGGAAACCTGCTGCTACCAGTTGAAAGTGCAATTCTAGAACTTAATTGTTCTTAGAATATAATGTGGCGTAAAGTAAGCTATCAGGGTGGTTTTTGGTGATTTTCCCCCAAAGAGTCGTAATTGTTGGTTCTACCCTGAGTTTACTGGTAGTACACTTAGGACGCAAAAGAAACTTTCTGCTAATTCTGGAAATTTGGGCATGATTCTTCTGGTTATTTTCGTTCTCTTGTTATGCTAAGCCTTCTCTTCTCAATATACAAATTAATGAGCTACATGCATGCAGTTTAATGTTGTAATTAATTTTAACAGTTTGTTTTGGGAAGCTTTTTTATGTAACGAAGCCTATTCGAGCGATCAGCTTTTGGAGTTATGGACTGACCTTTTGGACTAACCTGAAATACTTGGGACATTGATTTTGATGGTAACTGTGAAATAAAGATATAATATACATTATAAACTTGAAAAAAAATGTATCCTTTTACCGGTTTGTAAGCCAATCTGATTTTCCTGCTTCATTTTTTGATTGAATAGATTTGTGAAAACATCCATGTCCTTTTGATCTTTACTTTTGTTGTCAAATATGCTTATATATTTTGTTTTTGGTTTGGCTAACTTTATCAGTTTAAAATTCATTTTTGTTATGTTTACAAGATTATTCTTTTTGTCAAAACCTGGTTTATTTATATGGTATAGAATTATAATTTTTTTGGACTCCTTTCATGGCTCTGTTTACTCTTATCATGGTTAACCAGGTATATGGCAGGGAATCTATCGAGTGTTTTGCCTAATGCAGAAAGATCAAGTGAATTCTGACTATTGCTCAAGTTGCTAGTAGATGTGGTAAAATCAACATCCAGGAAGCTACACAGCGGTAGGTTATAAGGGCTTTGAATATAGATATCTAATTTAAGAGTTGAATTTCTCATTTGTGCTTGACAGAAATCTAGAAAATGGACTCAAATGATGGTCAATTAGTGATCCTAATATGGCACTGCTCTTGATGAACGGGAGAAGCAAATTAGCTGCAATTGTTGTGTCAAAGTTGTCAGCTGGTTCAGTTACCTAAATTGTTACTTAGGAGGGATGCAAGAGAATTTCAAGCAAGGAAGTTATACAGCCCACTTATCCTGATCTTCCTTAGGAAAACTTGATGCCCCGTTCAAACACTACCAGGTCTTATGAAATGACTTTGGATAGCAATGAAGGTTTGTCATTGAGGGAGTTTCAGAAATGCATTGGTAGATTTCTCTATGAAACAGGAACTGAGTTTGATGCGATTCAATCTGATAGCTTTCAACTGATGCTAGGACTCAGACGTGGGAAAACTGCTTATACAATTCCCAGTTGTGATGATTTGAGGGGATGGATCCTTAGGGATATTTTGAAAGAGATGCAACTGTACGTGAGAGATATTAAGAACTCATGGCAAAGCACTGGGTGCAGCATCTTGTTGGATGGATGGGAAGACTCAAGGGGTCGAAACCTAGTCAATATTCTAGTGACTTGCCCGAAGGGAACAGTTTATATTAAATCAGCAGATATCTCAAATCTTCATCCCGATAGTGATGCCGTGCAGGTATTCTTTGAGGAACTTCTGGCAGATGTAGGAGTAAAGAATGTGGTTCAGATCATATCACACTCAGCATCACCAAGGATGGAGGGAATTGGCAAGCAACTAATGGACAAATACAGAACCTTTTTCTGGACTATAAGTGCACCTTATTGTGTTGAACTTATGTTAGAGAAGTTGGGAATGAACTGTTTTGTTAGAGACATATTCAAGAAAGCAAAAACCATCACAAGATTTGTCCATGGCCATGCCTCTGTTCTAAAACTTCTTAGAGATCAGACGTCTGTCCATGATCTAGTTAAACCATCCAAAATTAGATCAGCAATGCCCTTTTTGACTCTGGAGAACATGGTTTTCGAGAAAGTCAAGTTAGAAAAGTTGTTTCTGTTATCAGCATGGAAATCGTTGAATTTGGCTTCAACAGCAGAAGGGGAAATGGTTGCTCAGTTGGTAGCTGATCCCACCTTTTGGGCAGGAGCAGTCCTAGTTCTGAAGGCAACTTTTCCCCTTGTGAAGGTCCTGGAGTTGATGAACAAAAACGGCGATTCTCAAGTTGGTTATATTTATGAGACTATGGACCAAGCCAAAGAAACAATCAGACAGGAATTGAAAGATTTGACATCCCTTTACAGGCCAGTTTGGGAAGCCGTAGATAACATTTGGAACGAATACCTGCATAGCCCTCTCCATGCTGCGGGTTACTTTTTAAACCCAAATTTGTTTTATAGAAATGATTTCTACATTGACTCAGAAGTTACCAGTGGGCTGTTATGCTGTGTTGTGCGTCTAGGTGGAGACCCAAGCACTCAGCATGAGATCATTAGGCAGCTTGATGAGTATCAGAAGGCTGGTGGTGCTTTTGGACTAGGAAGTGCAAATCTGCAATCAAATGTTTCTCCAGGTTTGTATGAGATCATGTTCAACTTTTCTGCTTCACAATTACATAAAGAACAAAGTTAATAACTTTGTATATTTCAGCAAAAAAATAATAAAAATAATAACTTTATCTGTAAACTTTGGTTTCAGCTACCTGGTGGTTGGAATACGGAAAAGAATGTCCAGAACTGCAAAGACTTGCAATTCAAATCCTAAGTCAGACATGTTGTGGTGCTTCAAAATATAAGCTGAAAATAAGCATGGCAGAAAAGCTGCTTTCTAGGGGAAGGAATCAATTAGAGCAACAGAGGTTGACTGACTTGGCTTTTGTTCACTACAACCTAAAGCTTCTAAACTTTGAGTCATGTTTACCAGATGACATATCAATTTATGAGATGGACCAAATTGAGGATTGGATAGGTGATAATGCACAACCTGTGGTGTCTTCAAATGATGAACCGACATGGATGGACTTGGATTGCAGGGATGCAACACATGCAGGTAATTCAAGCCATAAAAGTATTCCAAAAAATGAGCCCTGATAACTTGAAAAGTGGAGAACTCCGTTCAAAAGCTGCTGAACATTGTGGAAAAGTTAAGGAGTGTATCTGGATTATTATCGGTGCCTTTCTTAATGGTTTTTAGTACAATTCCTAGCTTTAACTCAAAGAACTTCATTTTACATGTTTTGGAATTTCCATACTAGATATGGATGATAATCTTTGTATTTTTATTTTTTAATATGATTATTCTTGTTTCAGCGACTTTGGAAAAACCAAACTGAATTGGAGCTCAAGTATCATCTTCATATCACAAGCTCTGGTAAATACTTATTTCATACTTAAGGCAGCATCATGAGTTGCATAGCCAATACAAACTGTACATTAGCATTTATTTCTTCATGTTTGCTATAATTGGTAATTTCCTTGCCACGTTTTTCGCAATGTTACATGAATGTCATCCACTTGACTAGAAAACTTGCAGTGCAGATATAATGTCTCAAGAACTCTCTCGCCGGTGTGGCTAGATCATCTGATTCTGGAATATTATGCTGTTGTTTAGTTTGGAAGCTTATCATTACTACATTGTGAGCTGATTGTTCTGCATCATTTGACTTATAATGACTTCAGGGCCTTATCTTGGATGGGATAGATTTCCAGCTTTGATTGGGTGGTGTGGTTAGGCTCTTCCATCTGCAGAGCACATTGACAACACTGCTGGGGCATTGGTATGAGGTGATGGAGAGAGAAGAGCCAGACAAGTTGTCCAAGAGAATACAGAAATTGGAAGGTTTCTTAGGCGAACCTCTATATAGTTCTATGTAGCTAATAATGTATTACTCTATGTGAATAATTTTGTAGAGTTAACCATATAGTTTCAACTGGGATGATAAAATTAATGCGAGTGGCAATTGCAACGCATGTAGCATTTCGGTTTATCTATATATGGCAATAGCTTCTTTTCTGTTTCAACAACTACGGGAATCCTTGTGAAGAATTGTTAGCACAGAAAGAACTGCTTGGAAGATCAGACCCATGGTTACAGAAACAAACTAGATTGATCCCTCTTCATCTTTCTTAGACTCATTCTAAAAGTCTCCAAGAGCTAAAGATAGCGCCAATTTGTATAATAATTAAAGAAAAAGTAAACTTTTGGAGATAATTTTTAAAAAATTAACTATAGATTAATGATGATAAGTATCTAAGTTTCTCATTCCACTGGTGAAATTGCTGAAGTAATTGTTCTTCAGCAAACAACCAAATCTATCTCAATAATCTTGTATTTACAACCCTTTGGCCTAAAAAGGACGGCAAAGGAAACTACTCTGCCTTAGGCCCGGAAGCAAGTGACCTCTCATGACCTACCCTCTGCAATATTTTTCAACTACTTCTCCGATCATCAAAGAATTGCTAACAATAATTGGTATGGACATGAATGCTGAGAGCAAAAAGCTCAGCGTTCAAGATGCATATGGAGATGAATAAAGCAGATCATCTCCAAACAGATACAGAATCCGTTCTACAGCCCAACTAGGCTGCTGAGAAGGCGGCTCTGGGGTGGTGGCGATCAAAGAAGTTCTGCAGAGAGGACATGTCATTCGAGCGTCATAGTGAAGCCATCGGTCTAGGCATTGCCTGTGAAATACATGGCTGCAGGTGCTGAGCTTCCAAATTTCATCTCTCTTCCTGAAACTCATCAAGCAAACTGCGCAAGACATATCATGGCAGCTTTCCCTTTCTTCTGCCATGTTTCCAAACGTGGTTAGGCTTAGATTTTCCCTTGCCATTGCTAGAGAGGAAGGAGATGTTGGAGTTTGCACTGGAGATTCATCGTCGACGCATAACAAAGAGAACAAGCACATGTAATGCTTCACTAGTTTATGAGCCCAGAAGAATATCCATCTTGTAACCCCAAAGATGAGAGCTGCTTTACACAGCACATACTGATCACTGTTAATGAGACCAGAATGACAGAAACCCATGGAAGCAAACCTCATCACTTCGGCGAATACTTGAACAGACTCTAACAGAAGAGGGAGGAGGAGGAAGAAGGGGAGTTGGCAGAAGGCCAAGAATGCTGTACTTATAGGAGGAAGGCGGTGGCTGATGTGGGTAAAGTGGAAGTGGACGGTGGCTGGATTGGGTTGTCTTTTTGGAAAGGCTTTCTCATTATCCAGTCGGAGTAGCATTTTTACAGATCAGAGCTGACGGCAGAGTCTGCTTTTTGAAAAGGAGACATTGCTGATGAGTGATGACACCAACAGAAAGATAGTATGCCTACCATAATCTTAACCAAAAAGAAGCAACTTTAGAAGAAGGATTGTGGCTAAGATGACGCCTCCGTTTTTTTATTCTAGCTGATTTCCATTTTTTTTTTTTTTTTGATGAATTGGCCGATTTCATTGCAAACAATATCCAACCTGTCTTTAGGTAAGGTGGGCTTGCAGTTGCAAGAACCACCATTTGCAAAAGATCCCTTACTTAGAGTCTTAGCGTAAAGAGTTTTCTGCATGTTGGTACCATCGTATTCAGAAGAAATAATATTTGACGTACCACTATACCTAAGTAAAGTGACTCTGAATTTCTATTTAAAAGCATAGTAGAAAGTGTAAAATAAAAGTGTACTAAAGGATCTCAACCTAAAGTCCCAACCCTAGTGACCCTAGTAAAGTATACTTGTAAGTCACTGAATCTATCGTCACATACTATACAGTAGTGCATTACACATGATATCAACTATCTGAGTTAGGCATATGCTCCTGTCAATTTATTAACGGCCCTAGGATCCGCAATGGAAATATATGATCCCTTATTTACAGGGACACTAAGCTTGTAAAACAAGGAACTGAGGAATAGCACCTTCTCCACTAGAATATTGCTATTCAAAGTAATGCTGATATGATCAACAGATACACATCAAAAGACTAAGACCTGACGGATGCAAACTATTAACCAGAAAAAGGGGACAACGCAAAATGATATCAGCCAGTTTTTACACACAAAAGGAGGGAAAAGAAAAAAATAAAATAAAAAGGTCAAAAGTAAGGGATACAACAATTTAAACAACCTTGTATCTGTTGCATAACGATTGTACGGGTTGGATGGTACATTTCTGGCTTCATATAGGGTGAGACAGGCAATTGTATGGAGCAAAAGGAAGCCACAAATGCTTGGCAAAGAAGACCTTTATGACATCGCTAATCCTTATTAGAGAACGTGATGAAACAAGTGTTTGTTTGAGAGAGGGGACTATTCGTCTATTCCATAGGTCTTGACCCTAATTGCTCACTCTCCTCTATCTTCTTTTTCATCTTGTATTGCAAGGTGGCAGGAGCACAATCGACCGGTGTTTCACCTGAACAACATTTTGTGGGAAATCAATGAAATAAAAATGGTTAAGGGTCGTGCAGTCTAAGAGATTGTGAACTATATCTATACATTCAGCCAGAGAATAATACAATTAGAGAAAGCCAATCAACAGCAACAGAACTTAACAAAGAAATCATTTACAAATTTCAGATCCATTCCCGCAAGTAAACACAAGCAGATCAATAGTCCCTTTCCCACTAGGCCGTAAGCATACTAACTGACCTTACTGCATGAATTATTTAGTCAGTGTTGAGATAATTTACCTTGTGAATTCTTGCAGTCAAGGCATGCTCCATGGTCCATGAGAGCAAAAACTATCTCGGTTTGGTTAAAAACTGCAGCCTATATTCAACAAATCCTGATAAATGTTAAATCTTTTCAACAAAGTTCAATATTTAATGCGATGCATAAGACAGAAAGAGTGAGAATAGAGTACCAGGTGCAAGAGAGATGATCCTTGCTTGTCACAGTAATTTGCATCGATGCCCTGCCAATTTGACATCACTTACAAATCCACACTAGCATGCCAAGGTAAATAACCACATTAGAAATAAACAGAGAGAAAAAAGATACCTGATTCAGAAGCTTTTTAGCAGCAGCAGAGTCACCATTCTTTATTGCTTCTCTTAAACCCTGCAACATAAGACTATGTAAGTACTGCTAATTCAAGAAAAATTCTACAGTTTTCAATTCTATCAAATACTAAATTAGAGAACCATACCTCTCCACTAGCTTCGTAATCTACTACCAAATTTTCATAGGTTGCTTGACCAGAATTAAAAATTGTACTGCAAATTCTCTGACAAGTTAGATACACAATCAAAGAATTATACTGTCTTATTGATATTTTGTGGTGAGTTTTGTTGGTTTTAGTTAAGGTTTTTGTTAGAAGTTTGTAAACTTGAGATGTTGCATATCTCTTACTCTACAGAATAATATATTTCCAATTAGGAAAAAAAGAAAGGAGGACACACAAATATGTACAGAGAAGAGAAGCCACAACTCATCACAATGTTATTGTATAAAGGATGCATAAAGCTAACATCAGCCAGGGTAAATCTATTCTGACCTTTTCCAATTGTATATCCAACTGAACTAGGTTTAATTCGTCCAATTTAGAGCACTCATATTTTATCTCATTCATTTTGCTTTCTTTAGGCTCAAAATTCATCTCTCTCTCTCTTTTCTTCCGACTTTTAGTAAACTAAACAAAGTTCCATATTGAATTTGATTTCCTTTTTTAACAAACTAGTGCATTTATGGGACACATTTAATTTTCTTCACCAAATTGTCATGTACAAACTACAGTACTATCTAACGACTAAAACTTTTAGCTGAGGTACAAATTGTACACCACTGGTGCAAGTATTACAAGTAAATCCAGATTTGCTTTTACCTCTTCGATCAGAACCTGAGACTGTGGTGCTTTCACGAGAAGAACAATAGGAACTTAAGAAAGAAGCACTCTTTAGCAATAGGAAGACATCACCCTATCATGTCATTGACTGTGCAAGATGACAAATACTGTGAAACTTAAGTTCCCCCCACAAAAAAAAAAAAAAAAAAAAAGTTAACTGTACAACATAAGACCAGTATCATGTTAAAGGAGGCCATAACATAGATAAAAATAAATGGAGGTGAAAAAACAATATCTTGAAGCATCACAGGTCTCATGTCTGGTTTCCGTGGAAACAGCAAGAACTTCAAAAGTCTTATAAATGATTATTATTCTAGACATAACTTGCTTTCCTATTCTTAAATTTCAAACATAACTATTTTGACAATCAGCAGTAACTGAGAGATGTCTTGGCTTCAAATCCTGTTATAGTGTGGATTCCGCGCTTTCTAGGATAGGCGGCCAACCTCCTGGAGAGAGTGATGTGCATGGACCAGGTGAATAAGGATGCAGCTCCGTGGACCGCTCGTTGGGCCTGATAGGTGGTGGTATCTCACCCTATCTTATGTTTGTTGATTCTTTTCACTAAAAAGAATCTGATGTCCAGACTAAACCTAAGATAGATTCTGCTAGATTTTTCAACTTCTGTCAAACCAAATAAACTTGACATCAGAGGGATGACATGCCTGAGCCCCCAGGAGTAAAGATGTGCACAGACCCCATTCTATTACAAACAACATAATTTGGCATTTGTTATTAATTGCATACATGCATCTATGCTCTGTTGTCAGAGGCAGCTAGTTCCAGACTCTTAAGCCACTCAAACCCTGAACATTTTTCTGATGTCAAACAACACTGGGGTCTCACAAGCATTCCCCACTGAAACACACTACATCTTCGCTACAGGCTATGTTTACCCACCACATGCCTAGTCCCACTACATGCAAGGACAGGATCTTTGCTGTGCAGGAAGATCTATGGTAGGCTGTAGTTGAAGAATGGTATGGATACTAGTGCAATAATTTTCGGTTCATTCTATTGTTAAGGCTGAACTATCTATCTAAGAATATCGAATTACTACTAGCTCATCTCGCACCTCTGAGAAGAGAAGATGCTGGACTGCCCTTAATTAGGACCCAGCCTAAGGAGTGGGTTGTTACAAAGTAGACATTCTAAATTTCATGAAAACATATGCTTCAAATCCAGGCACCTATCAAGCTCAATCTAAAAATAAATTGCAAGCATGGACTAAAGTTCACCTTGAATTATGTCATTATAGGATATAACTAGAGTAAGAAACAAAAAGTATGAATGTACCATACCCATGCTTGCTGTTTGATGTTGAACCTCTACTCCTTGGGGTAGTTTCTGATTTTCTGGGTTTTGGATTGGAACGAACAATTGTAGCATTAGTATTTTTGATCTGCTGGGTTAAATGAAATGTATAAGTTCCAAGATATTTGCCCGACAACTTGGTTTGAAACTAAAACATGAAAAAAGGGAGTCAAACAAATTATAATTTAGAGAGAGGGACTTGCTGGTACAGGAACAGCATCTTTTGGAGGAGCTGGTGCCTCACAAATGCATAAAGGCATTCCGCACTTGCATTCTAAAACACCTTGAGTAGAAAGTTGCTTGACACTTGGTTCAGTGTTGCTCTCTGCAACTGAATCAATGTCTAATCTTGCAATTGAATCTGTCACCACACTAATCCCATTTGAAACAGCTGGTTCATCATCTTTCTTCAATCTACTCAGTGTAAAACATGCAAATGCAAGTGAAAAACTTCCTTCCATTCCTTTAACCAAAGAGTATAAGAGGAAAGGCACAGGGAAGGAGAGCATAGATAAGAGCTAAGGAAAAAGCCATTAAACCAAGCACCACAAAAATTAGCTGATATGCAAACAAGAAATCAGGCATTCAAAAGAGACGGAAGTGATTAAATTCGGGACAGCAAATTACAAACTGAAGTTAAGGATATGGGTCAATATCTACAAGACACAGCACCACATCAACTACAACCCTGCTTCTGAAATGCAACAACGTAAAAATAACCCATAAGCATAACGAAATTATCAGAGATTTGCAAACTCCAGATTAAAACTAGAAGAATGTCCACACAGCATGCTTGTTAATCATGCATCCCAGTCAAGAAGCCCAGTGGTCTAGGCGAAGACAAAAACACAAGTACTAACAAATAATACTATTGCCCATCTGAGAAAGAGATCCTTAAACCACACCAAGTGAGATCTTATCGTGCCCAAGGGACTTCTTGGACATCACTAGAGTGATTCCAAAAAATATAATACAGTCCTATCATCAAGTATTTTAAGGGCCAGAAGAGGCTGGAACTCCAAACAAAATTGGCTAGTTTACAAAGCTGTTTCAAATCCCACCTACTACATAGTTAATTCTTAGTGGCTATTTGCTTTTATTATTATCTTTCATTTGCTGCACTTGGGGGCACTTTTACTTCATGTTCTCTCAACTGAGCAGAAAAGCACTAAGGAATGAAAACATTTATGTTCTAAGTGTGCAGTGATGCACTTCATTTTTCTATTGCAACGCCATTAGGTTCCTTCACAAGTTGCCACTTCAGAAAATAAAGACCAAAAGGGCCTTCCGAAAGATTTAACCAGTTCTCATGACAATAATGAAGTATAGATTTTATCTAAAAGGCTAATCATGCATTTCAAAAAGTAACAATCGTTAGAAATTACCGAGATGAGTTGTTAAAGCAATCAGCACAAACTCTGACAGGTGAAGGAAGACCAAACTGAGGTAACTCCTGAAAACAAGCCATTGCGATAAATGAAGTAGAATTTTGCAATAGCATAACCTACTCTTAGCAGCTTAGGAAAAAACATATGATAACCACATGCAGGCATACCATCTGATGTGATGAATGTTCAGCGCACAAAGTTCGGCCACAGCATCGACAATGATGCTACGAGGGCAAAGAATGTATCAGGAGAATTGTGTTATAAAAGGCTTGTAAATCCAGTTCAGCAGACTGAAGAAGAAAAGAATAATGAGAGTTCACAGAATGGAGTAACAAAAATCACAGCTTCGGAACTTTTCTTGTACTCCCAAGATGCCTGTGAGCGTCAAGAGCTGCAATTTACCATTCCAGTGATGAATAAACTTTTCTTGGATTGAGACTTCTAATAATTTTACATCTAATACGAGACCAAAAACTCCCTATTATCTGACAATGAAGATTGGATTTAGTTTGCATCAATTTCTGCAAGGCATTAACAGCTTGCAATTTTGAGTCCTTATCCATAGCAATTGTTCACAGCCAGGTCAACAGACTAGTTGCTTTTCTTTGGGAGATCGACTTATCAAATTATTACAGATACAGTTCTTCCTGAGACATCTGAAGTTTCAACCAAAAACGATTTGGTTTAGATAAGAGGAAAAAGAACAGATTTTGATCCTTTGCATATCTTTGTCACGAGGCAAGTTTAAGAAGCAAATGCCGTCCAATAAACTATACGAATTCTCAGAAAACAAAATTCAAAATGGGAACACATTATTTTCTAATTAAAAGATTAGCTGCAGAGAATTCGGTTGAGATGAGACAGTGTGCTTTGACCAATGGATTTCAATTCTACCTCTTAAACCTGAATTATCAATTCCTGGACCACCAATAATTAATAGATGCATGATACACATCAGTTCAAACGCTTGATCAGAAGAATCTTAAAAGTACATGTAAATCGATCATAAATTACAAGCCGAGTTAAATTTCTTGAATGGTCTTCCTGATCTGATAAATAAAAATTAGACTTGAATTCGAAACACTGAACGAGAAAAACGCGGATTCTGGTAGAAGATTGAGAGTACGAGAGTGAAGTACCCGCCGCCTGAACGTGGTGAAGCCGCATTTGCAGACATCACAGCGCGATGCTTCTTGAAATTGCGGCGGCTCCATCTTCCAACTTCGTCTGATTCACGGCGACCCTTTCTCCGTCGATCTCTAGCTCAGTAACGAGTATATGCCCGACGATCACAGAATATTATTTATTTGTTTATTTTTTTGTGGAAATTATTTATTTGATTATTTGCAGCAGTATTTGGAAGAAATTTAAATTTAAAAAAAAAAAGGAAAGGAACTGGACACAGATTTTTCCTATTTCTTGCATTTTTTATATATTTTTGAAATACATTTCCAAAAATAATATTGGATTAGACAAGGAAGCCCCCGTAGGCCCCCTTTAATTATCCTATTCGTGCTTCATTATTTTGCACAATCGGTTCATACTTATAAAGATTTTTGTCCTAAGTTAATGAATTATTTGTGAAAAATAAGTAGAAATTAAAATAAGAGAAATTAATTATGTTTACTCTTTAACTATTTCGATTATTTTTTAACCAATAACTTTTATTTTAAGTTTTTATATGCATGAACTTTTTTAAACAACTATATCTATCAAATTATAAATATTGTGCCAAAACTCGGTAGAGAGAATTACGGTACAAACACGTATTATAATTTTTAAAGATAATTGTGTATACTTATGGTTTAAAAAGAGGATGAATAGAAAAAAATGACTTGAAAGTTAAGAAAATATTATTTTATTATTGATTAATTTTAGATAATGTGAAAGAATGGAATGAAAGTCATTAATGAATAAAATTATCATTGAAAATGATGGTTCATGATTGTAGTATGACTCTTTTTGCTGAAATCTAGCGCACTCTTCAAAATTTGACAGATATAGTTATTTAAAAAAATCATGTACATAAAAAGTTAAAATAAAAGCTTTTTACTAAGAAGGGAAAAGTCATAATAATTGAAGGATAAGTATAGTTAATTTCTCTTAAAATAAATATTAAATCTAGATTAAAACTCAATCTAAATACACTCTCGTAATAATAATCTGTCATAAATTAATTTTGAAGAAAATATTAGAAAAATCACATAACTTGGTGTAAATAAATTTTTAATAAAAAATATTTATGAATATACATGTTAAACTAATAACTATCTATAATAGTTTGAACATTATTTAACCTCAAAATGTCTTTCAAATTTCACTAACCGGGACAAAAGAAATATGATGGATTAATTGAAGGCAAGTGATTTTGTAATTTAAAATATATTAGTGGCATTGACTTTATTTGTTTATTAGTTTATATTCTAAAATGTTTTTTTTTCGTTTAATCTGGTATTTTTCTCATTTTATCTAATTTTGATAGTTGAAGAATAAAAAAAAACTAGCAAATTGGCTAAAATTTCATGTGATAAAACTATTACCATATAAAGAAGAATAAAGTATTTCTTTAAAATAGATAAATTTGTCATTTTTGCCCTCAAACTATTTACACATAGCCATGCTTGTCCTTTTTTTAAACTATTTATATCATTAAACTACTTTTGAACAGTAAAAAATGTCCTAGTGCAGTAGTTTACAGTGATTTGAGTCATTAACTTATGATGGTTTGAGGCTTGCATATGTTTTAGCACCACAATCTCAAACTATTATAAATCGTTGCACTAAGGCAATTTTTATTACTCGAAAATAGTTTAGTGGTATAAGTAGTCAAAGAAAAATAATTTGGCCAAGAATGGCAACACGAATATAGTTTGAAGATAAAAATAGTTCATTTCTCTTTAAAATATTATGTATTAATACAAATATGGCATATTCACTCATTACATGAATAACTAAGTATCTAGTTATTATTTGTTAGCCTAATATATTAATTACAGTTAAAAAGGGGGGGTGAGCCCAGTATGTTAATTTGATTTGTATATTACAAATATGCAGATTGAATCTAGAAACTTTTACCTAACATGAAATAAATCTTGATTGAATGAAAAGTGGGGAAAAACGAACAAGAGCAATGGTTGTCGAAGAGCTTTGGAACTATTTAAATCATTTATCAACTAAGGAATTCTAAAGGTTATTTAGATGTGTTATTTTAAATTGAATATGATCTTCAACTAATCTTTTTTTATTTTTTTTACAAGCATTTAATTTGGAAAATATGAACGCCTAAGGAGCAAGGAATAAAGATTAAGAGTGAGATTGGATAGTATTTTGTTATGAGATTTTTTGCCTTGAGTTCTTGATGAAGATGGCATATGGAGAACTAAAAAAGAAACTCCTCCAAGAAGAGAAGAGATTGAAGAAAGTGAGGAGGAGGAAGATAAAGAAGAAAGAATGGCAAGAGAAAGGAAAACAAAGAGAAGACATGAATCATCAAGTAAGGGGGAGCAACCTTCCTCCAAGAAAAGGCTCTTCTTGAACTTGCGTTGGAGTTGAGCATAGTAGGATTTCTACTACGAAGATTACCAAAGGGATAGGAGAAATGAATAAGCTAATAGAGTTTGGCAGGAAAACAATATTTTACGTAAAACGATGTCGTTTTGATTTTCAAAAAAAAAAATATTTTTTTTCAAAATGATGTCGTTTTACTCTTTTATATCAAAACGATGTCGTTTTGTGTAGTACGCATGCTTGCCCGTTTAACCTGCGGGCTGGCTATCGCGGGTCGCAGACTGGGGTTCCCAACCCACGGGCCAGCCCGTTTCGACCAACCGACGTGCGGCAGATTGGCGCGCAGGTAGCAAGCCGCGCGCGCTGGGGGACCGACGTGCGGCAGATTGGCGCAATGGGGTATGGGTTAGTTGTTGTCAAGCAAAAATGTGGAATCCAATGCTGACTTTAACAAAAAGATTGAATATCATTTTGGGAGGAAAAAGACTAATCCAACAGGGCCTTAAAAAAGTACAGGACCCAATTGCCACGTTGAGGGCAAAACTGGCCACTTTGGTTACACGCATTTTTTTAAAAATTAAAAAAGCGATCCCATCGTTAAATCAAATCGTTCATATGATGTAACGATTAAAATCCTATACGACACGTCCTACAAAAAAAAAACGTGCATCACCTAAACCGAACTGAAAACCAACCCACATCCCGCTTCATTTAAAAAAAAAAAAAAAGAGAAAGATGTGATTCAAACTATTTACATTGTCATCCTATTGCCTTTCAATCCAGTGTAAGTGACATTTTGCCCATCATTTCTTGTTAAACAATAAGAATTAAAACTAATTCTTATATTTATTTAATAGCACACCGTTTCCATATTTAGAGAAGATTCAACAGTTAAATAATTAGAACTCACAAATAAAAGTGGATTCACATGTCTTGCCCCCTTTTATCAGGAAAAGGTAGGCCAGTGCCTTTACAGAACAAAAGTATCTATCCAACTCTGGGGCAGATGGTAATAGTAATAATCAGAGTAACAACATTGGCTAGTTAACACCAAATTTTGAAGAGTAGAATATCTCATGCTGCCAATCTCAACCTTCATCAACTGGGACGCACAATGAAATGTTACAAATGGACATGAAAATTGTCAAAAACTACTATAAACCCTAAAGTAAAGTAAAGTAAAGTATGAGATAGTTACATATAAGTTCCGGATAATTATCTCCAGCAAAATTCTTCCCGGGCGTTTAGAAGGAAGGGGGAGGAAAAAGGGGGAAAAAAACTATAAGGATCTAGTGATACAAATTAGTTTTGTGTACCTCCTATAATTTTACATAAAAAATGCATTAGTTGAAGTCATATCATCTTCCAATATATGTGTGAAGAAATTCCAGAGGAGAATCTCAGTAAACAGGCTCTGGTAATTTTGGCAACAGCACTGTTATCTGCTTGCTGAAGACATCAGCTAGAGCTCCACGGACATCCATCTGGAGAAAAAGAGTGTCGTGTCCAATCAGAATTTACAGAAACTCGATTATCTGAGCTATTAAAGCAGAAAAGATGCTTTTGTGCAGAATCAGTCATCTTTGCCTTCAATGTCTGAAGGTTATGTTCTGTTTCACGAGTCAGAAGCATCTCATTTTCCCTTAGATTAGGAATTCATTTACACTTAAAATCCATATACTGTTAAAAGAATACCCCAACTTGTAAGAAATTTTGAGAAGGGAAATCATCCAAGGGAAATCGCTAGAACCCCAACACTATATGTGGCTGACATCTAGCGATCACATTTAGCAAAGTCCCCGCTCTCCTCTAGTTCTGCAAAAACTTGGACTTACCAGAATACTAATAAGATTCCACCAAGCTGCTTTGCTTAAGGAAAAAATTATTTATAAAGCAAGCATCTCACAAAACTGAGTGTTTAGGAAATTGAATGTTCAATAATAACCCCAGAATCACAAATTGAACATACACATTTCTATTTTAGATTTTCCCGAAATAATGTACACTTCCTTAAAATAAACATATAATATATCCAAAATTCCACAACTAACCTCCTTAAGAGATATGAGTTTCCGCTAACTCATGGATTACACTGTAAACATCCTTAATCTGTACGGCTGTGGTGGTTTCTTGTACATGGTCAGGTAATATCCTAATTTTTGTATCAACTCAAACATACAAATTCAGTTTGGGATGGAGGGCATAGTTTCTTTCCATAAAAGAACCTAAACCAATTTTTACCGGTCTGAACTTGGAATCATGTGCTGAAACCAATATACTTGCTTGAAAAACACATTTTCAAAATGTGAGGTCACAAACATTTTTGTGTCCGTTGTTCTCATTAAAAGTTCTAGATGAAAAACAAAATCAAAACTGAACTTATCAAGTCACCAATTTTTACTCAAATTAAGTCCAGTTAATTTCACTTGTTTTTTGAAAGGTAAGAGGAAGAGAATGAAAACCAAATAGTACGGAAAGAGATTCTTCCTTTTTTCTGTACAAGCCCCCAACTTCTAGGGAAACAGAAAAAGAAAGAAACAATTCTATTGAAAAAAAATTCAAAATTTCACAAATACGCCAACTATTTGATAAAAATATTCCAGAAGAAACTTTTGTTTCCTGCTCTCGTGTAAACTGTGTATGTGGAAAGATGGAACAGAAGGAGGGGAATGGTTTAGGAAGCACAACAAAAACATGAGTCCTGTTATCCTGGTCTCCCATAAAACACAAAGCAATGGCAATAAATTCACATTTTTATAATACCCAAAAAATAAAATATAGAAAAACTTGCAGATACGCGATCCAGTTTATTTACATCACCAAAAAGAAAAAGAAAAAACATGTAACAGCCAAAAAAAATTTGAAACTACCAAGTAAATGGTAATAATTTACCGTGCAATTTATCAATCTCCAGCTACAGCAGGAAATAAACGAAGGAAAAATATTTTTACCCCTTTCTAACATACTAGAACAGAGCCACAAAGGTAAAACAAGTCATTGGCAGAGGCAGGGAATACCTGGTCAGCGCATACAAGTCTAGTTATCAAAGGATAGAATTCTCGCAGGTGACTTTTGAAAATCTTGCTATTCATAAAGCACATGCCATTGAGCACCTGAGAGGCAGAAATGTGTTTAAACAACAATAAGCTAGTCATGAAATAATGGGGGTACAAGAGATTTTTCTTAAATCATTTCCTGACTTTAGCGCTTTAGTTCTTTCTTACAAGTAAAATAAATTGGAAAATATTCAGTAATCTCTAAGATATGAACTTCAAAATCTATAACAAGAACATATAATTATTCTAAGAAGTTAAGAGAAAAAGCAGTAACTAATAAGAAAAACCATCTACAAACCTAACCAAGAATCTACAAAGAAAGAACTGATTATATTTGCGGATTTCTTGGGGATAAACTTTGGTTCCATGCAAAGCAAGCAGAAGTATGTTATTTGGAACAAAAACGTGTGTGATGAAAGGAGCAACGAGGAAAATCGATGCCTTTGTTATACCTCTTATTTTCCACAGTGAATTTATTCTTTTTTATGAAAAACTCAAAACAGAAAAAAAATGTCCATGTGTGAGCACAGCTCCTATTATGATGATTATGAGAAAAGTTAGCCAAACAATGTTGTAATTGGAAAACATGAAGAAGCAAGCACAAAAGAGTCACACGAATATGTTACAGAATTCCCTTTTTTTCCTTCTTCTTCTTCTTCTTTTTTTTTTTCTCTTTTATATTGGGAGGATGCGGACGGGGCGAAGGGGTTTTATTCGGTTTTTTCAGTGGCCCTGTGCCTTATCTCTACTCCAAAGGGGCTTATGCACTTGGATACACTTCTGGAAGTGTCATTGCTAACCAGTCATCACATCTTGATACTAAGCATTATGGAGGCACCAAATAGTGCAGTAGTGGTTTTCACCATTGTTGCAGCAAGGCAGATGTCACATTTCCTTTCTTACATCTTAATATCTTTAATGAGAAGATAAACACCTAAATTACTGGCTTCCATATAAGTCACAGCTGATAAAGTATCCTAACAAACTAGCAAATTTTAGCCCTCCGTCTCGATTGCCAACACAGATGGTAATATCCATCATGATATTTTCATTACCTTGACAACAATTGGGGAACGCAGTTCCAAAACCCGATGAATATGCATGTTTGTGGTCTCTCCCATGCTGGACTGAAAATCAGATGCCTCTCTAAGGACCTGACCACAAAAAGAAACTAGCTTTTCTTCTGCTATTCCTTGAAGTTTCTCTTCTTTAATTTCTTCTTTTGAAGTTGCATCGTTGCTGGCTACATCATTGTCTCCATTTTCACTGATACTTAACTCATTTGCTGCATCTCTAATATTAACATTCGCCGTTGTCCTCTGTAAAATATCCAAATATATACAAGTTCCAGCCAACTCCTGGCGAAGAAGATTTAAAGGTGGCCTGTCCGACAATAATCCAATCATGCATATACTATCATATTAAGAAACATTAAGGCAATAAACATTTGAGAACCATGAATTCAGACAATATGTTAATTCAAACCTTTCAGCAGGCAGCTGTTGCATCCGTAATCTAAGGTTTGTATATGAATTATATGATGCAGCAAACTCTAACAGAGAGAATAAAATGTCCATTATAGCAATCTTCTGTGAAGCCTTCAACTTGTTCCAGTATTTTTTCTGCAAGATTGAAACATATCAGAGGCAAAGGCAGTAACATCTTCTTTTGTCACAGAAACAATTAAAAGAAATTAACACAACTGTCGTTTTCATGTATCCATTCGATCTACTTTCTTTTAGAATATATTCGATGGAATTTTTGCTACCAATTGTCCATGCTTATATCATTTTCCAATTTTTTGGAGCCTATTTGCTGAATAAATGTGGCTTGGCAGAAAACTAGATCAATCAATAAACTTTAAATGAGATTACAGGTAACTTGTTAGATAGATTATTATAAGGGTGATTTTCCTGAGATTGCTATTAGTTTCCTAAAAGCTCTCTTGGCTAAAATATGAGAACAAAAGTTGCGATCAACACCTGAATGCTGTCAATGGCACCTAAAAGTAACAATTGTGTGATGCATTTGCTCCGAATAGTTCCAAGCACTGAACTTTCCTCTTCATCTTTCACATCTGGCTCCACAGTGTCAGAAAACTGATATCATCCACAAATCAGAAGTAAACCAGTAAGTAAAGCACGAACTAACCAAAATTCTGATAGTCAAGTCATCCAAGGAAAAGTTTACAACCACACCAGCTATTAAACAGGAACAGCATAGACTAAGAAGAAATAAATATCAGGTTTCATGACATCTCAAAAGTGGACCAGGTCCTCAGCAACCGAGCAAGTCACTCATTTACCAAACCAAACATAAGAAACAGTAGGCTTTCCCACTACGTAGCAGCATACCAAGAAGAATACTGAAGGCACTCACAGTTGACCAGGTGGATTCTACAGATTTTTATCAAACCATAATAGTCAAAAAAGGAAGAGGAGACATTGCTCACTTTCATAAAAACACACCCAGACAACTTTGAAGAAAAATCTCCTAGTGGTTTTAATTATTAATTCTTTTTAAAAGAAAGAAAAATCCTACTTGCTCAATGTCTAAGGAATTTCCTCAACCTATCTCATTCCCTCAGCCCCAAATATAAACGAAAAGTAAATGAAAACTACAGGGAAGGAGATTTTAAGGCAAGTAAAAGTTCGGGCTAGAGTAACTCAATACAGTTAGAAAATTTGAAAATTTTGCAAGGCCATAAATAAACATTTTTTTAACCACTAACCAGAGTATCAGCAACAAAGATAAGCACAACTGTCAAAAAATAACAAACAAATGACAAGTGTCTAAACAAGAATATCTATGAAGCTATGCATGCAGAGAAGCAAGGAGAACAACAGCGAGACCATTATAAGCTGACGGATAAAGTAGATATTTCTTCCTAGATCACCTTGGACGGAGAGGGAGGTACCGAAACATCTGAAGTACGGCCTTTAGATTTTGATGTAAAACTTCTAACAAAGAGATTGTCCATTATCTTTTGACCTATTGTTTGATTGCGCTGGAGACCTCCAGCATTAGCAGGCTTGCGAGCTCGTGCGGAAGGAGATGGAGTGCCTGCAAAAGACAAGTCTCTCTTCAAGAAGTTTTTTCACTTTCCAACAGAATTCTAAAATGTTTCTGACATTTGCTCCTAAGCTATTTAGACATGCTTCGGCGAAACTACAAAAAGAAATGTGCTGAGTAACAGAAAACCTTCAGATCCCTCCAAATCTGCCAGCCGCCCTATTCCTTGATTACGATCCACCATGGCTGATGCAGTAGGACTTTGCATAGCACCATCTTCACCAGCATTTCCAATATCAGTAGCATTATGCACATTACTATCCAATTGTCCACTATTACTAGGCATCCTGGAAGATTGATCCCCTGAGACAATTTCTAAGTTTCTTGTCAACAAAGCATTGTGCCTTGAATTCTCTAAATCCAGTTCATTGAGCAGCTCCAGGGGTTGTGTAGTGTATGAAGCATCTCTGCTCAAAAGCAAACCAAGTATTCATACCAAAATCACATGATATGAGTATATTATACAAGAAAAGCATCATTAACTTTTTGTAAAGAGAACCTTATGCTTTTCAACAAGGTATCCCAATCATCAACGCTAAATTGGTGCCCTCCAACTTCTATGAGATGTATTAAAGCACCCAGAGAGATTGAAACTACCGATTGATCTGGTCGTTTGGCACAATCTAAAAGCAGACTCAATAGCGGGGGCAGCATAAAACAAACCTCCTGGATTGAATAAGCAAAACATCATTGTCACCGTAAATACTTAGAGATAAACAACAACATAATAGATTCAGATTATTACAAAACAAGACAATATGTGATCGTTGAATGCAAGTAATCTCTTTGGTCAACAAGTCAGAATATTTTGTGTATTTAATGGAGCAACTAGTACCTTGTAGAACGTGTTGAAAAGGTCACATAACAACTGAAGTGAGTGAATACTACTTTCCCGAAGCCATTCATCTCCGGAAAAGATGAAATTATCTTTTCCAGGTTGTCTGAAATGATCAAAAATTGGAAATAGGACGCGGTGGAAAATGTTCTCCCAAAATGAATTTGAGAACTTGCGACCCCTCTCATTCAGCAAATCAAACAAAACCTCAAGTGCACAACTACGGACCTCTGCTCTTGGATCAGAGGTCAGATCAGATAGACCAGCCAACATTGGGAACCAATAATGCTCAGTCATATCATAAGTTGTCCCTCCATCAATATCAATAGGTTTTAAATGACCACCTGGTATTAGACCCTGAAATAAAAACACAAGAGATGGATACAATTACAATATGTACACCTAGGTTGAACCAATTTTCCAAAAAACAAATTAAACAGTACCAGTCGGTAACCAAAATTTTGATCTGAGGAATACACACTAGAAGAACCAATGGTAAACAAATGCATAAAGGTAAAGTGCAATCACCTATAGTAGATCACAATCAAACTAAGCATCAGAATACAAACCTCTGCAAGACGATCCTCACATATTCGAAGAAGCGCAATAGCTTTTAAACTTATCCGGTGAGAACTCTTATTATTCGCAAACCCAATTAGGCAGTTGACACAATCCATAAAGCAGTCTCCAACAACCTGATCGAAGTGTTCCAAGATAACTGCATAGCCCTTTATATGTTAGACATGGTTGAGACAAATTACAGAAACTACATGGTTTTTTCTTCTGAAAAAGCAAATATCATTTGTACTAGTTTTGTATCATGGGTGCAATCGTAGTGAAATTGCACAATTACAGAAACTAAGGTGAAAGGAAGGAAGAAAGAGTAGGCAGACAGGTACCCTGTTCTACATTCTCAAATGCACTTTCAACAATTGGTTCTGTATCATCATCTGCAGCTGCTGTGAAAATCATGAACACACTTCGCCAACCAGACTTGATGTTTCCCACTTTCGACTTTATCATCTGTTATTCACACCAGCATGAGTTGATGTCCAATAAGAAGGATAAAAAGACTGAAAAGATAACAAAAGGAAGCAAACATACTTGGACAATACAGTCCACAATAAGCCTTCGCAGAGATTCACTTCGGCTGTTTCGCATAAGAATCACAAAGGGTTTTAAGATGTCATTCTGGAATGTGAAATTGGCAAGTTCAGCACGCTCCAAGTACTTCATGCCAAGTTGCCGTAATGAATCTATAGCATACATAGCAACTCTTTCATCAACATGGCTCCCGGCAAAAATAAAATGACTGGCCAGGACAGACCATATTCTAGCCCATACCTAAACAAAATTCATTTTCCATTAGTCACTTGTAAATGAATGTCATCCAAATGTACACAGGATTATTGACAAGCCAGTCTAGAAGTTCACTGGATCTTCCAACTAGATAAGATAGAGTTGAACAAACAGATCTTCATTACTTGAGCAATAAATTGTTTGGAGACTAAAAAAAAAATCCTCACAGCAATCATAGCCAGTCAATCACAATGGTTACAGAAAAGGATCTCAAGTAAATATCAGGTAAAGCAACAACCTAATGGAGCTGCTGCATAAACTGCATGAAGTTTCACATTCAACAACTGATTTATGAATGCACTGGAGAACAAATACATTATGATGAATACTAGAGATAAAAAGCAGAAGAAAAAGAATTAATGCTTCCCTGGAGATTGTTTTGCCTCTCTGCACAACTGTTTAAAGTTAAACAATATAGTACGCTGATAAGAAACAAATCATCGCTTGCAGAGTAATACAATTTAAGATCAATCTGAACAATCCAAAGCTATCAAATACATGTAGTATGATAAATCCTCAGTAGAAAAGCATTCCTGTTATAAGCACACAGAGGTATAGAAAAGACAATATCTCAGATTGTACAAAATCAGTAGAAGTGTCTGATTATTGGGGAGTAAAAATGCAAATATGTTGCCAGCTGAAATAGAGTAACTACCCCATGAATGAAGAGCACACTCATAAAGGCAAAGCTAGCAAATCCCAGTCTCAAGGTCTAATATCTCGGTGAAGGTTCTTGTCAGGAATCAGGAAATGATTTCAAGCACTTCAAATTTAATTTAAAAGATGGGAAGGAACTGCTAACCATCAATGAAATACATGTCCAACCACATAAGCGCAAATACACAAATCTAATCTCATTAAAATGTAAAGAACACGAGTTAAAAAGGAAAATGCATAGTCAGTTACCATACGGATACGAGCCATGTTGTAATAGCTGATCTCAACAAGTTTCTGCAGGCTATAAACACGAGCTGGATATTGTCTCAGTTCATCAACCGAGACATTACAAAGACTAGTAAAAAACTCCACCACAGCTTCACTGGATAATTTGACACTATTCACAAACACCAGTTCCACTGGTTTTCCAGCCAATTCTCTTAGAGACTGTAGAATAGCATCTCTAGAAATCTGGTTTGACCCTTGCATTACAGTTGCAGCTGCTGTAGGATTTGATGTTAAATAATCAAGCCGAGAAATGCATGACAATACTGCTACCCATGACTCTTGAAGGGCATCAGTGTCAGAATCACATAAAGCAATTAAAGTCCTCAGTGCTTCAACATTTTTGCTTCTCATATCCTTTGGAACGTGTAAGAAGTTAAATCTGCAATACAACAAGAATATTATGAAAAAGATTCTTCCACAAATGATGTTCATGAAGACATGAAGACTTGCAGTCGGGCATGTAAACCTAGAACATACAAATACAATAACTGATAGTCCTAGGCCATTAGTCATTACACCAAAAGACTAGCTACACAAAGAAACCCAAAACAGGTAAAAACAAAGGATGACAACAGAAATTGCCTGATCAGAGATTGTATAAAAGCATAGCGCATGGTGTCCATTCCAAGAACATGTGTAATGTGTATTCCTGCTTTAAATCCTTCCATACATAGAACAACTCTCAGTTTGTTATCTCCTTCCTCCATTGTAACAGCAAATGTTGCAAGCAGTGGCCACCCCACAGCTTCAACCATGGGGCGCACAAGTTCAATCTGATGTGAAGTGTAAAAGACTCCCCGTTTTCTTCCCTGGCTCCTAAAATAAGCCTGTGTCCGCTTGATTATAGCCTCACTTTCAGACTTTGAATCAGATGAATTCCTCTTGGGAAGAGCCAGATTAAGGATACTAACAAGGCCTCTCTCCTCTGCTTCTGGCTTTTGCTTGCTTGTTTTTGCAAGGTCAGTAGGCTCATCTTTCATTTTTATCTCTTCTTCAACAATGGAATCATAGATTTCCTCCAAGAGTTCCTGAGGAGCAGATTCTTCAGCATCATTTTGGGCATTTATCCGCAAAAACTCACTCTTGGACATCTTTGGCCACACCATAGGGTTATGAGCATCAGTATTTAGCATTATAACAGCATATGCAAGTACATAAGCTGTGTCTGCACTCTTGAACAGACCAGGATTATGTGCGCAATAACTGCGAAAAACAGAAACGATCAGTCTAAATCATTAAGAATATCAATGCTTCTATTAATGCAGAACCTTGGGTTCTCAGCTATGCGATTTTACATAACCAGCAAACTTATCAAATAAGTAATGTAAATTGCACATATGCAGAATCAGACTCAAGAAGTTTCAATTCAGTCACAACAAGAAGCTCTGTTCTGTAGTAGCTTGAACAAATTCACTAGCTCAAGAAATCCATATAGTAGTGAATGCATATTTCCCTGTAGACAGATTGGTTGGTGAAATACTGAGGTAGGAAACACCGAGTTGGAAGAATTTAATACATGATGTGATGGCCCGTGCTTATTGAGAATGTCTATGTGCCAATGCCTGAGCCTATCACGAGAGTTTTAAGGAAGAGATCCCCATTACTCTTTTCTCCCTTTAATTTTCTTTTGGAGTGGATAATGCATGAGTTTCTAAATGGTTGGCGTTACCAATTCAAATTGTGTCACCCTCATTAGTTGACAGAAAAAGATCTAATACTTCGAGATGCAAGGTTCAAGTGAAAATATCATACAAACTGGTAATAAAGGTCCTGCATAAGTGGCAGATGGAAAGCAATTTCAAATAGTTAATAATCAGTGAGTTCTTAGAGATGAACACATGTATAGTTCTTAACTCGTGCATAACCCAAGGCAAGGCACCTGAGAAGCCAACTTTTAAGAAATGTCTACATGCTAATGTAAGTATGCCTCAGAGTGTAACCACTCAGTCCGCTAATTAGAGAAAGAAAAATTAATTAGCAAAAACTCTTCATAAAGCAGGATAAAGCAATATCCTCAATTTTACATGTGCTTAGTGATGATTCAGTTAAAGAGAAAATGTCTCAGATAAAACCTTCATAATCACTTGTTCAAGACTTATGCAACACCAAATTGTTGCCCTATTCTTTGCACACTCAAACAAGCATGCATCATGGCTAAAGAGATTATGTACAAGACAAGCTAAGGATAGCACCCAAAAGGAGTTAAAAAATGACAAGCAGTCCCCTGGATTTTCATTACGTAAAATGAGCAAAACACAAAAAACAAAATTTTGTAAAGGAAACAAGTTTCTCGTGATAAGATAGACCTTTTAATTGTTCTTATGTTTGTCTGCGTGTGTTTTATGTGTGTGGGAGAGCTAGAAAGTCTCTTTTTAATTGGCATCCAACCATACAAGGTAATACGAGGCATCAAGTTTTTCTGTTCTCAGCCCCTTTTGATGCTTTTAATAAGATTTAGATCAACAAATAGAAACTCAAAGGGGGACCTACCACTCAGCAAACTTTTCCATTATACGATCTATCTTCTGAGCCTCTCCTGGAAGTCGGAATCCTCTGAGGAATTCACGAATTGCTGTATCGAACTTCATTCCAGAAAAATTCATGGAATCAACATAAGCATGCATGACCGCAAGCGGAAACTCCTCATGTTGCCCAATGTAATCGCCAATCATAGCCTAAAAAGGTAAGTTTAAGTATTTCATTGCTCACAATGTAAAACTTGGAAGAAACAACAAAGAAATACAAAAGAACGAAAAGAACCACCTTGTCCAAATTGGGAGTATTCCTGAGAAACTGAACAACAGATGCTGGTGTATTCTCCACCAACCCACTCGATATGAGATAATCTATGCCTTTGCCAGGTTTTCGGTTGAACTGTGACATTGTTGAAGCAATCAGTCATAGTACATAGCCGGTGTCCACAATGGTCATAGCAGCCAGGCACAAATCAATTACAGTTGTATGGAATTCAGTACTGTTAGATTAAGGCACGCATATACCTCAGAGACAGCAGCTTCAATTGTAGATTTCTGAGCCTTCATTTTCTCAAAATTACTGGGTAATTCTTCCCGGCCTTTTGACTCCCCAGAATCCTTGGCAAAATTTTCCTCTTCAGAAGACAGTTTCTTCTTTTGTGATTCTCTCTGGGTTTTCTCCCAGTCAACAAGTGATTTTATCACATTCACAAGACCCTAGAAAGGCCAGATATTGATGTTAAAGAATTGTCATGACCCTCAAGAGAAACAATTGCAAGTGTTCTGCAGAAGTCAAATGGACAGAGCAAGCAGTCTCTCAAGAGATTACCTGAAGGGATGCTGTTTTGATTGATCCTATCTGGGATGCAGTAACAGAGTTTGGATCCATATTTTGAGTCCCTTGTGCAATCTTAGACAACGAGGAGACCTAATTGAGAAATAGCAAACAAGAAAAACCTGTTTAATGCATGCCCAAAAACCTCATCCAGAAATTACTTGAACTGAGGAGAAAAAACAAACCATTCGTTCGAATAAATTAGGTGATTGAAGATCGCAATCATAGTTCACATAAATGTCAACAAGCATTTGTGGATCCTTGCACACTTTCTCCAGCATCCTACCAAGACCATATCGGCAATAAATTATGGAAAACATAGAAATTAGCTTAACAAATCCCAAATATACTTTTCCTTTTAGATTAAAGAATGCCACATATTGCAGGATATAACAAGCATATATAATGTGCTACAATTTCATTCATTTTAGTAATTTGGCAAAAGAGAAGAAATTTTGAGGATGTTGATAGCCAAACTTAAAGCAGCACGACAATGGAAACTTCTACAATGCAGTTCAATTGATTTTCTGTTTGAAATTTTCTCTTCTGAGAATGGAAAAAGTCCATTGTTAGTGAGAAGAGGTGGACCCACAGTAAAATTTTGCATTGGCTTTCCGGATGAAAACCAACCTAGTTGGACCCTAGTTCTCAAAAATCCAGTTTCTGACATCCATCATCATGTTCTAACAATAGACAACATACCGAAGGACACTTAGTTTTTGGTTCAGGTCAGAACCATCCAAGCATCGTAGAACAATCAAGGGAAAGAAGACACCAATCTCCCCCTGAGAAAAGATTATTAACCATTAGCTGCGAAAGACAAAATTAAACCATGATATCCTGAATGTCAAGAATGTTGAGATGAACAGCATTCATACTTTAAGACTTTCCCGGAACCGCAACAAGAGTACTGCAAAAATCCCTGTTGCATACTGGCCAAACAACGAAAGGTCGCTTCTAAGATTTTCACTCTTGTTAACTAAACAGTAACCGACAAACAGAAAGCTTTCGCCTATACCTGAAATATGATAGGAGACACTGACACTGATGCTCGCAGTAGTGCATATGAAAGGTAAGCTTTCACTGAGTCAATAAAATGGAAGTTCTTGGTGAATGAGAGACTAACACCTTCCAGTAGACCCTGTAAAAATCATACACACATATGCACCAAAAGTTCTCAAAGTTGTCGAACAACATAAGAAGCAATGTGCTCAACATAGTAATTGAACAGTTTCATAGATTTTCATATTGTTTACCCAACTTCCTGCCTTAAAACAATTCTTCTCCCATATTTTCGTCAAATTATTTTTTTATAAATAAAAAATCAGAATTATAAATGCATAATTGTTAAAGTTAAAGTTAAAGATCTCTATGTAAACAAAAGATAATCATGTAGTGCAAGTTCTAAGATTTTTCTCCTCTGTCTTAATTTCTTGACAGCATTCCATCATTCCAAATCTCAAGCCAGGTTCAAAATCTCATCTAGAGTCAAGGAAGACAGTTTGGATTAGAGACTGGCTTGACATATCGGCTCCATTCAAGCAATAATGCAAGTTAAAGCATGGATTATGGCTTTAACATAGCGCAATTATTATTCCCGGCATTTCTTTAATTATCCATTCTATTCCTATCCTGGAAGATAAATGGAGAAGGATCTTTATCTGCCAAGCCATTATATCATATAGGGTCTTATTCCAAAGAGAGGGCAGAGAGATCCCTTGAAGTACTGGACCACCCACTGCAGCAAAAAGTCTCCTTTTCTCTTGGCATGCAGTTTAGGATCCCATACGCACAGAACCTCAGGAAGAGAATGAAGATTTGCATTAACTAGTACTTCTGAGCTAAGAAAACGATCATAATTCTAGTCATCTCCTAATCCAGTAAAATTTCGCTCATGAGTACTATTCAAGTTTTTATTAGTACCTGCATTCTGTGATGCAAACTGCTAAGGCACTAACTACCAAAAAAAAAAGGAAAAAAGAAGCAAAAGGAAGGGAAATGAAGTGACTTGAACGTGAACCCAAAGGAACTTTCTTAATATTATGGCTAGAGGAGAAATAGAACTTTTAGAGATATTGAACTTTATAGAGGATCAAAACTTCCATCTTATAGTATATTCTTTTTGTGAGTAAAACATTTCATCCTTGTCTGTAAAGGTCATTTAATGGATTTCCTGAGCACATTGTAATTTCAAGAACCTTTTTTCTACACCCTTGAAAAAAATTTGATAAGAACTCGCACATCAAAATGTATGGTGTCCGACCATTTCAAAACTTACTCAACAACAATGTAAATAAAAAAAATGTGTTAAATAGATAGAAGTCTCAATACTCGTCCAACAGACACCTCTATGTCTACATTCATCTAATTAAATATGAAACATTGGATTTCTAGTCTTTACAAGAATAATTAGCCACAGGAACCTTTAAAACTGGGCTCTTTCAAAAAGAAAGATTCAGATATTCACCTCAGTTCAAACAACTAAATTCACAGGCAAAAATTGGGTTAAATGAGCTAAGTCAAGTAGTTCTGCAGTTATAGCCACTCTAAGGAGCTCCATTTTCCTTTTCCCCATTTTTGTGCCAACAATGTGAAGTTTGTCTAAGCTAACTAAAGTAGACATCTAACCAAAACATGCTTGTAATCCACTCAAAAAAAAACCCTTAAACTAACCTGAAGAAGCTCGAGCGATAGAATGCGGGTCTTGGTGGTAACTTCGTCATTATCATCCTTCATACCCATCTGCAGGCAAATTGTATTAAAGACGCCTCCACTAATGACAATATGGATCACAACAGAAAGAGGAAGCTAAGCATACAAACCTTGCAAAGAAAGCGAAAAAGTTGTAAACCATCACGTTCTCCAATTTTCATACCCTCTAGGTCAATCCCCCTGGGAAATAATCACAATACTCCAGTAGGAGGGATCCAGAATATAATATTAAAAACAAATACTGTCAGTTCAAAAACCAACACAAGATAGAATTCCATACCTTGTGACTTTTTCACCCTCTTCCATGTGCACAGCTTTTTCGAGAACAGCCTCTAGACCCTGTAGAACAGGATGGGGTTTTATCTCATGAATGCCACATAGCCATAGCCAAGGTTATTACAACTCAAATTGGCATGATTACATTCAGCATTTGCAGCAAAATCCCTAATAATACATGCATTGTTACTAAAACTTGGAATGGCAATAAACCTTGATATCAGCACCGCCAACTAGGTTCTTAAGTTCCTCAACAGATGTAACAGTTGTGTCTCTGACTTGGTTTTCAGAAGGTGCATCACCCAAAGTCGTCCCTTTATCATCTTGATCACTTGACGATCTCTCCTCTACCTCTATTTCTGATCCATTGTTTGAAGCAGCCTCATTATTAGCAACAGAACTAGATGAAGTAGAGACCTGGATTTCAAGGAAGCATTACAGAATCCTCAGATATGATACTAGATGTACCCAATGCTATATTGTCAGACAAGGAAATAATGTTTCTTCAAAACAAATATACCAGATCAGTCTCCATTCGTCTGAATACAATACTGAGCATTTGGGTTAACATAGCTTTTGCTGTTGCTTGGTTTATGGGACTCTTGCTACACATCCATTCAAGGGTTAGTTCTAAGCACACCAAGAGACAAGATAACTCAAACAATATTGTCTAAGATTACCTATTCAGGGCAATATTATAGCAGACTCTAATTACACTCAGCAACGGTTCCCCGTGAACTGCATGCCAACACAGAAGTCACTACTACAAAATTCTTGTACATTTACAATGACAAAGATAAAGCAGAAGTATTCAAGATATAACAAATTCCAATGTATCAGATCAGTTGATGATCAACAAAAGGGAGAAAGAGCTTGCATAAAGAAATCTTAGAAAGCTTTAAAATTTCAGATACTCCCTCCTTTTCAAAATATAAGTCATTTCAGACTTATGCAAAAGAATAAGGATCCTAAAAGCAAGACAAGTTAAAATACCTAAGATACTCTTAACAAATATCCTATTTACTAAGTGAAAGAGAGAAATAGGATAAGACAATGGGATGGGTGCTATTGGAAAATTCATGACAGTTACTCCTTGACATATGTAAAACCACTTATATATTGACATCAAGTCTAGAATGATACTTATTTTGAAATGAAGGGAGTATCACAATTCACAACTTGCATTAATCTAGTTATATCATGGATCAAATTCGTTACATTGCAATGTCCAAAGATTCAATTTATCACAAGAGTTAATCATCACACATTAAAGGGCCAAAAGTGCGGTTCAATCTTGACATGCTTGTAACTTGTCCTAGTCTGTCAGATTTTGAGGTTGAAAACATTGAACTTCATGTAACTACTACAAGAGCAAATCACAAGCAAAAGAGCTGTATTCATGTCTTCCTTTTGTCTTTCGGTACTCTATACCTATGGCATTGCCAGAAACAATGCTTTTCAGAGCTGGAAGCAGTTAAAGAAAGGCAGCCAGTTTGCAAATCAGCCAAAAAGCCACTGCATTTATAGTTGATAGAACAAGTCTTACGCAAAATTGCATTTTCTGCCAATATATATCTCAATGTTTCAATTGTAATCTAGGAGGCAAAAAGTACTGTTCAAGACTTTTTATACAGCAGGTCAAAGAAAAAGGAAGCAAGCAACCAAAAAAAGCAAAAGAAATAGTAATAATAATTCCTTTTACATCATAACAACACACCTCTGAACTTGGTCGATGCAACAGCAGTGAGAAGAACCTTTAACACTTGAAGAGTAGTACTGCACACATTTTTACAAAAGAATTTAATCAAAGAAGCAAATCAAACAGACTAGCTTCCAATGTAATAAGGCACAAACCTGTCAGGTGATGAATTATCCACACAACCACAGACCATGCTCAGGATGTCTGTAAATAACGGTCCATTTATCCCACCATCTAAGCCAGGGTCACCCTCTAAATGGTCATATGCGATCAGTTTCTGCACTTAGAAAATTTCATCAAGAACTATCTAATTTAACTCTTGAAATGCTCTGATTTATCATAGAATTTAAATATAGGAAACAATATACTACCCTTGAATGTCCTCTTCTAAACTAATCGCATATTAGGCGTGTCTGTTTTATTAGAATATTTCACTAGCTTTTTGAGAACCAAAGTTTGACAACTAAAAGAATTTCTGTTTTATTAGAATATTTCACTAGCTTTTTGAGAAGCGAAGTTTGACAACCAAAACAATTTTTCCTTTTCCAGGTATCATCTTTAGAAAGAAAAAATTTAAAACCGAGAAAGAAATTCTATAAAAGGTAATTTCATAGAAGAAGACTAATTGCATCTCCTTTTTACATTATGGTACTTCCTGTGGAAAATAAACGTTTATGAGACTGGAATTCTAGGAACATATATTAGTCGGAATTAGGCATTCAAGTGATTCTATGACTACTAATTACATTAGCTAATCGTATTTGCCGCAGTAAAAATTGTGTTCCACTTATTACACAAAAGAACCTATTGGAATATCTATTCATTTTCTTATAGACCCTAAGCATGCAATTCTCATGAGCACTGACATTTCATTTTAATGCACAAGGACAAGTTCAGAAACTTCACATTCAGCAAAATAACAAACAAATTTAGAGAAGAAAAACTGCAAATTTTGGATTCACCAAAAGCTACTTGAATACAGGATGGAGAGAATGTCAAATGCAATTGCTGAGCAAGAAGCTTAGTCACAATTCTGTATTGCCGTCAAACATGTTAAAACTTGATGGTTTTCAAATCAGACTCAAATAATGCAGGAAAGTGTAAGAGAAATATCATCCAGATTTATGGAAGAAAACTGAATACATAATGGATGAGCCATATGGCATAATGCTATAATGTGTGCTTTATCTCAATTAAACAAGTGAGATTTGTCAATCAATCAACATTTTCTCCTGTTCTGCACACACTGTCCCAGAATATGCCACTGTTCTTCCAACTGTAATGGGGAATGTAGAATATTACCTTTTCAACAGGGAGATGCAACACGTGAGCAGGACATAATTTTAGAAAAGAAAATGAAAAACCATTAGGCAATAAGAAGAGAAGATATCAAGCATAGAACAGAAAATGCAAGAATTTCAGAAAATCTTTTAGTAAACAAATTTATAAACAATGCATGGTATTTCATCCCTAAAACAAATTTTGGAAGTCAGAAGTAAATCAATAGTTGGCACCTACATGGAGACAATCTAATGCAAGCTCCACTACTTTTGCATTCTTGGTCTCGAATGCTAATCTTAGCGGATTTAAAACAAGCTCTGATTCAGATCCACCTAAAGTATGCCCAGCATTTGCCAATGTAACTGTGATAGTTCCACTGGTGCTTATGCCTTTGTTGTCTGATGCCTCATTTGTATTTGGAGCTGTATTTGACTGATCAAGTCCAGTTTCATCTTTTGTAGATTCAGTATCAGTCTCGGGTAAAGCACTGAAAGAAGTGATTTGAAGAAAATTGCAATCAAACAACTTAAGCTATTGATTTAAATGAGTATGAAAGCTGTAGACTAATCAACAGAATTGTGCATCTCAGATGACAAAGAACTAGTGCAGATTATCTGATGAGCTCAGGGCCTGTTCTGAATGATTGTAAAAACAATTATGCTTTTTAATACACAAAGAATGGGGAGTACGCATCTATATTTTTGTTTCATATTTTCCATTTTCAAATATAAAGAGTCCAAACAGAAAACTAAAGAGCAATCCAAAGAATATGGCAGATGAGAAACATCGGTAGGTAAAGCACCTCTGTTCTCCAGCTGAATTTGAGGCTTGTTTAGATTCATTGGAACTGGACTGCTGCGTAGAGTCCTTAGCACCATCTGAAAATTCAAAAGTTTAAGACAAATAGGACACATCCACGTTAGCCAATATAGTTCATATAACAAGCAGAAGCTCACATAAAAGCCTCTGTACGAAAATGAAAAAGACTGAAGTCTTCAGTAACTAAGCACACTGTATGATAAAAGACCTCCAGTATCGATTTTCTGATTGCAAAACCCCACCCCTCTAGACAAACCAAAAAGAAAAAGCAAAAAAAGAGGCAGCACCTATGTATGGTGGAAAAAGAGCTGTGTAAAGTCCCTCTGATTGCAGACTTCCAATACTGCCCACCTCTAAACCCCAAACCACACGGGAAAACATAAATTAAAGTTAACCAGATATTTCTTTTATTTTGTAAAACAAGCAATAGTACATCAAAATTACTTAGAAGAGAATAGGAAAAAAAATAAAAGGATCCGATCTGCAGCATTTGATCAAAGGTGGTTTTATAAACGTGAGAGAACAAGATAAGTTTTTCACACATCAGGTCAGGAAAACAGGAATTCTCTGGTGTTTGTTGGGTTTTATCATGGTAATACAATGAAGTCAAACTTCAATATGAAGCGTGCATTTAAAAGGTAAAAGTAGTAGCTAAATGGGGAGAAATCAATTAGAGTAACTTGGACAAATGAGATAGTGGCCAACAGACGTGAGTGACAGAAAAAGTAAGAGTTGCTAGTCACAATGGAAGACTCATGCCGACAAATATGTTTCTATTGAATATGTCTATACATGTAACAACAATAAGGCATGGTAATTTGTGGTTTAACAAAGAGGAGGCCGCCCTAGATCGAGACGCAAGTGGCAAGTAGTGTATCAAAACTAAGAATTACAGTGAGACGAGAAAAGACATCGCCACTTCTACAAGCTTTGACAAACTATAGGTGAAATACCATATCTGATGAGGGAAAAAAAAAAGTTTAGCTTTTACAATGAAATGTCCAGAGAATTAACCAAATTCACTACCATAGCCACAATTTAATTAACTGTCCAGCCAAATAAAAGATGAGATGCAAATGAATGACCTAGCATGCCTTAAAGCTTTGACTATCTATACCAGGGAAAAAGCTTAGAGTAAAGATAAATAATAGAGATACCTTTTCCTACCTTTACCATAACGTAACGTTTTCACATATCTTTAAAGCAGCACGAGTAAATTAATTTCATGAGTGCATGAAAAACCTCACTCTATAATAGGTTCAAACTACCTAACCTCAACCATATAATCAAATGTCAAAAAAGCTACAAACTTTACGATCAACGACCTGAATAAAGTGCAAGACGTAGCAATTACAAAGCTTCAGTGCTGCTAGCCTTATTAACACTAGAATTATGTTAGTTTGCTAGAAACAACAAAGCAACCAGAGCCGTCACACTCCAGTGCATAAGCAAGTTCACCGAAGAACAGTATTTTCAGAATGTTGCTGTGTTTCACATTATAGATGATGAACATATAATAAGGTTTGTCCACCCTCAGCTCGCGCCATACCAATATGCTAGAAAATCCTCAAACCCTTAAACCATAATGACGTGCTCTCATCAAATACCCCATGGTAAAGTGTGACTTATAAAGAGATTCAAAGACCGTCCAAAGGGCACGGAGGACACACCAACATAATCAAAACTTATATGGGAGATATGCAAATAGCAGAAAAGCTTAAACTTTTAATCCTCTTAAAATGCAAAATCTTATTCCAATTACAGCAAATACAAGGGAATCATCTTTTCAAGGAAACTGATCCCGGAAAAGACACTGTTAAACCCTACGTTACCGCAGAGCAAAATTAATGCCAATCATAAAATTAAACAAAAGGCCGGGAGTCAAATTTCATGAACTGCCACAAGCAGAAAACCTTCAGCTGTATACAAGAAACTACAGAAAGTGCATAATTTGATCCGGGATCAATTATAAGCGGCAGTAACTCACCAAAATAACTCCGAACGGCAGTCTGCAACGCAGTGTACTTCTTATTGGAACACTCCTTGAGCATGGACTCAAATGCCCGAGTGAGAAAACCTCCAGCTGCACCAGCCATTTTATCTTTTTCCTCCTCAATCCAATTCAAGATTCAATTCGATTGAATTCAAATGGCTATCATCAATCTGTAAAAAATAGTTCCCAAGACTGAGATCAGAGCAGATCAAGTGCAAGATTTCTTGATAATTTGAACATTCTCAACCCGCATTCTGATCCGTTGATAGGGGAACAAAGTGGACAAACCTGTTCGCGGGAGATTGAAAAATTCTCGCAGGAAATTGAGAGAGATCTGGGTCTTGGGAATGGCAAATATGAATAGGACGTTCGGACTGCTCTTACTCGAGCACCTGCTGCTCCTATTTCTTTCAATGCTAATTTTTTTTCTCATAAATATGTTTGATTAATCAATTTTGATTGCTTAAGCCTTAATGCGGACAATTGGGTCGGGCCTGAATTCCTGCTCTTGACCGCTCGGTATTTGTGAACTTGGACCCCGTTTTCCCCCTTTTTTTATTTTTAAGAAATGTTTTATCACTTTAACTCGAATCATGTAAACTATCTCATAAATTGAATGGATTAGACGTTTATTTTCCTTCTATTTTTACCAAACAACAAAAGAAAATCATATCTATTTCTGCAAGTGCAAAATGTCACTCCCTTCCCTCTCTCCTTCCTCCTTTCTTTTTGCAAACCTAATTAAGGCTATATTTGGATTTAGTTTCACTACGAAACATAATATAAATTTTTTACTTTGAATATCACTTTTTTCTCACAAAAATTTTACTTTTATAAAATCTAAAACAAAAAATTTCAAACTCAAATAGTATACAATCACACCTTAAAAATCTCAAGCTTAAGAGATATTTGTTTGTACATTAGGAGATGTAGTCTTTTTTTTTTTTTCATTAGGAGATGTAGTCATTGTATCCTTAAAGCGTATACTTGACACATCATGCATTTTTGCACTTGGTTAATAAAAGAGCCCCTTCAAGACTAACTTTAGCGCATTAAATATTGCTCTCTCCGTCCTATTTTCTTTTGATAGTATTTGATAGAATACTAAGTTTTATGCTAAAGTTTAATTTATATTATAAAAGTAATATAATATAATAAATAGTAAAAAAGATATGGGCCAATAAGTATTTTATGTCAAATATAAATATATAAAAGTAATATATAGTAAATTGATAATTGATTGATAGTATATAATATATCAAAATATTTCACTTTATGAAAGTGTCAAATATTTTTGGATATCTCCATATAATAATAATGTCATTAAAAATGGGATAGAGGGAATATATAATTAAGCTCCTTATCCAACATGAAAAATAAGAGATAATGACTTATTTTATCAAGACGTAATGAAAATTTTATAATAATAATAATAAATAATGTTGATTTTGTAATTAATACTCTTTATATTTCAAAATATAAGGTCTTTTGTCATTTTATCTCTTCTCAAGATGTCTAACCTTCTACGAACTTTTAAGATGATTTTTTTATAATTATCCTCATTATAAATATAATTATATCATTCTCTATTACATTAGTAGAATCAGTTAAAAATATATGAGAAAAATACTCCTTATTTCTTACTCCTTAATCTATGCAAAAAGAGATAAAAATGTTTATATTTTGAAATGGAGGAGGTAAGTATTAAACTTGAGATCTTCTAATTAAAATATAATAATTTAACTACCACATTATCTCGTATCGAGGATGACGTTCAAAGAAAGTATTTTTGATAAGCACAATGAGATTTTTGTAGACCCAAAAAAAATATTTTCGTTTCGTCCCTTTATACAAACTTAGTCTTTTCTTTCTCATCACTATTCTCTTTCAACTCTCTTATTCAAAATATCAAAAGTGAAACAACTTTGAAGGTTTTTTTTTAACAAATCTAAGATCTTTAGTTGATTATTTTTTAACTTTTCATTATGTAAAAATTTTAAAATAAATTCATAAATATAATTAGATAGAAAAAACTTATATTATTAATTCGAATAATAAAACTTATAAATAAAATTTTTAAATTCATAAAAAAATAAATTAGATAGAATTTTGCCAAATCTTGATAAAACTCTAAATGGAGCTTCGTCAGATCTTAGTGAAACTCCAAGGCAAAAGGAACTTTGCCAATAAAAAAATCGTTTGAAAATATTGTTGACAAGTAAGGGCAAGGCTACTTTTCAACAGTATGGAGAAGGAAAGTCCAAAATCTTTGGCCCAATATGATGTTGCATTAGGTGGAGGAGGAATAGGGAGGTCTGACTTATAGCAGTCCCCCCATCAGGTTGGAAACACGGAGCAGGGGCCACATGGATCTTTGGAAAGGAAGGCGGGCAATTGGGCTCCATAGAAGGCCCATGGCCTAGGTTGCCAACTTCAATTGCACTTGGAAGGGACTCCCGCTTAAGGTCTGTCCAAGCTGTAGAGCCTACATAAAAATTTGTGCCAGTTGGCCCATGCCGGAAGCGAAGTTCAAAATCTGTGGCCCATAAAGATACTGTTGAATTGCAATTGTCGGTTTGTAATCCATGAAGTTTAACAATTGATAAAGATAAAAAGATACCAAAAGAACTTCCAAATGTGAAGGGGGGATTAGATGGATTATAGAGCCTCAAACTTCACTACCCACACTGATTTTGTTCATTGGGTTAGGCTAAATATGTGTGCAAAAACATGCATTGGGCTGTGAGTTAAGAAGCATCGATTTTATTCTAAAGAAGCAGGACTTCTTGGCCTAAAACAACAAAGCCATAATCCTTATTTTAAATTGACAAGAGATTTTTGGCATGGGAATCTTTTATGTCTTGACTTTTATAAAGGTGGTTTTTTTGAAAAATAAAAGTAGATAGAAAGCAAAACTTTTACATTTGATCCGAAAATACAATGTAATATAATCTTAAAACTTAAATAATTACTATAATTCTTACTATATTAAAAACATATCTCATAAATCTTCTTGATGTTTGAATCCAACCTATGCTAATTAGTTTATATTGATGAAAATGATGCTAATTAGTTAAATACAAAATGTTGTTGTGCCCCTTCTTCTCTAGGTCAGAATTAGCCATTGTTTTTAATATATAATGATCTTCATAATCGGCAATTCAATTACAATGCAAATGGATGTTTTTTTAGCACATGCTGACTCCAATACAACTATTAGTTTGACATATTTTTTATCTAATTGTTGAAACTTATTAGGAATATTTTTGAGAACTAAAAAATTTCGTTTCAATTCAAAATCATAATTTTCTTCGGTCTCTCCCACCAAATTCTCCATTCCTTTCTCTCACTCTTCTATCTTCTCTTTATAATTATTCTAAAACTCTTCATATATTGAAAAATAAAATGATCCATTCTCCTCAAGTTATTCACTTTGTGTTTAACAGTTTTGACGAGCCTTATAGTTTTCTGTTTAGATCAAAAATCATTTTCTCATATTCACTTATAACTAAAACAAAGTTAGATGTTGTAATATTTTATTGAGATGTTTGGTTGCTTCAAAACTATAGAAATCTTTATTTAAAAATAAGACTTTTTTAGATATTTAAGTTTTTTAGATATTTAATGATCTACTTACGGAGATAAATGAATCATTGTGTTCATTTTTATAACTTGAGGAATGATTTTAGTAGTGAAATATTATGATGACTTCATTGAAAGATTTTGATGCTGAAGATTTTCAATATATTAGATCTTCTTTTTAAACTTTGGAACAATTTGCTTTCCATAATGATTAATATTATTTTGAATAATGGCACTAATAGTTTTAAAAATTAATTATTTAAAATAAAAATATGTATGGTAAATAATTATTCAAACTATTATGAATAATTATTTACAATAGTGTGAATAATTATTTACTACACAAATTTAAATAGCAATTCTCATTGTTTTAAATATTAATTATTAAAGAGAGAATAATATATAGTGAATACTTATTTAAACCTCTGCATATAACTATTTAGAATTATGTAAATAATTATTTAAACTTTGTGAATCATTATTCAAAGTCAGATAAAAGGAAGGAGAAGTTAAAGCAAAGGGAAACAAAAGAAAAAATAATAACTTGTTGATTTTGTCAAATTTTTTGTTAAATACTTATCCACTATATATATATATATATATTTAAATAGTAATTTTTATTATTTTAAGGATTAATTATTTAGGAGAGAACATTACGCAATGAATAATTATTCATTATTCAAACATCTGTTAACAAATAATTATTATTTACATTATAAATAATTATTCATATAGTTGTAAATAATTATTCAAATATCTGTTAACAAATAATTATTATCTATAACATGAATAATTATTCATATGGTTGTAAATAATTATTCAAACATCTATAGTAAATGAATATAATGTCATTGTATAATGATGATTTGGAGTAAAAATCACCTCCATTGCGATAGAATTTTACTTTTATATAAAATTTTCACCTATTTTATTATCTCGAATGCATTCAAAAAAAGATAGTAAGGCATATATACGTGTAGTGAATAATTATTTAAATATATATGAATAATTATTCACCACTACATAAATAATTACTCACATATTAGTAGTGAATGAACATAACATCACTTCATCGTAATAATTTGATGTTGAAACCACCTCTATTACAATCAAGTTTTTACTTTTGATACAATTTTTATCTATTTATAAATAATATTTCACTAAAGTTAATATGAATTTTTGTATTGAATAAATTCGAGCATAATATAAACGAAAAAATTGATACACAATAATTAACTCTAATTTGTACATAAGTTTTTAACAAAAGTATTTCACTATTTCTTTTGTCGATAGAGATAGTAAATTTGAATTTAAATTATTACATAAAGAATTTTTATTGTTTTTGAATTAAAAATACTTTTTAAACAAAAGTTTAAAATATTTGTAATTTCTAAAATATCTTTACTTTCCCTCTCAATGAGTCATTACATCAAAAGATTCTGCTAATGCTGAGAAATCATCTTTAGCATATTAAACGAAAAAAAACACCCATTAGCGTATTAAACGAATCGCATCATCAATATTCAGTACACAGACGCAAACCCATTGTAAAAAAACTGAGCAAAAACCATGGGTTTTGGAGTCAATGGATATAGCTCTCACCTCCTCCTCTCCCAGCCCCACCAGCTCAGTCTATGCCCACCTTCCTTTATCATCAATGAATCCCATATCCAATCAAGCATCTCATCTCAAATTCAAATCTCCAAGCCCCAATATAAGCCATACTAGTACCATCAAACAATTCCAGAATTCCTTCACCAAGATGCTGACTCCAGCAAAAGTTTCCCTTTCAACTTCATCTTCTCCAGCAATCCCATTTTCCTTCCCTTGTTCTTCCTTTGCAACTCATCTCAAATCAATCTCTCCAGCGTTCAAAGCTCATTTCCCTTTGGTAATTCAACCCTCATCCGACGTTTCACCTCTGCGCCTTCGGGCCACTTCATCCTCGTCTTCTTCTTCTTCGCATATGATTGAGAAGGAGACCCCAGAAGCCCACCGGCCGGACACGTTTCTACGGGAGGCTGATGGGGTGGCGTCGTCTTCTGTGGATTCGGAGTCATCAGTGAGGGCTAGGTTTGAGAAGATGATAAGGGATGCTCAGGATAGTGTTTGTGCTGCCATTGAGGCGGTGGAGAATGGGAAAACTTTTAAGGAGGATGTCTGGTCCAGGCCCGGGGGTGGTGGGGGCATTAGTCGGGTTCTGCAAGATGGCGCCGTTTGGGAAAAGGCTGGAGTTAACGTGTCTGTGGTATATGGCGTTATGCCCCCTGAGGCTTATCGGGCAGCTAAACCCAGTACGGATAATGGCGATGTCAAACCTGGGCCAGTACCTTTCTTTGCTGCTGGCATCAGCTCGGTAATTCAATCTACACTTATATCTCGATTCTGCTTTTATTTATCAGCTAGTGTGTTTAACTTTTTAATGATAGTTTTGTTTCAGTCTTCAAGTACACTTTGGTGCATAATTTAGAACTTTTGGGTATAGACAAGTGCTAGAATGCAGTTGCACTATCCATGGGTTTCAGGTTATGGCATTCCCTGTATAGAGATAAGTTTTGGAAAATTAAGGTATGCTTAATGTATACCTTGAGGAATATGCTATGCTGGTTAGTAGACAAAAGTGTTGTGATCCTCGGATAGGAATATATTTTTTCTGATTTTACTGCCACAAATGTTGTACTGCTTTCTTCTTATATTTGTACCTAACATTTGCTGGATTGACTTTTAGGGATTCTGATTTTCCCTAGAGTTCATGTGATGACGTAGTTGGCTTATGAAAATCTCATTTGACTTGACAAGTGAAAAATCTTTAAAAGATATTGAAATCCTAATAATTTGATTAGCGGATATACTTTTTTCTATCCTTTTTCTCTTTCTTTTGGTGAAATTTAGAAAAGCTAACTGGAGAAGTTTATAAATTCTCATTTTATGTTTACTTTTCAACTTCTCTATTAAAAAACCTTAAGTTGGTGGGATGGATTTTATATGTTGCACTGGCCTTTCAAAATTAACTAATGAGCATTTATAAATTTTGTTTTGATGATTCTGGGAAGTTGCCCAACTGCTTACATTTGCAATTGCAGTGAGGGTGGTTTGTGCTAGGTTTTGTGCATCAGGCTCTGTATAAGTACTGAGGTTGTCTTTTTTGTATTTATCTTATTTTCCAGGTGTTGCATCCAAAGAACCCGTTTGCCCCGACCTTGCATTTTAATTATCGGTATTTTGAGACTGATGCCCCAAAAGGTACTATCTTCTCTCTCTCTCTCTCTCTCTCTCTCTCTCTCTCTCTCTCTCTATGTCATACGATGAAAGCTCTGTGTTCTATAAGCATTTTCATATTAAGCAGAAGCAAAAGTTTTCAGATTATGAAATATCTTCTTGGTGTGACTCCATTCTGTTTTACCAAGCAGTTGGAGGTATGCACAGCCCCAAATCTGCGGGTGTTAAATAATTATTCATATGCCAACCATGAATAACAATCTGCTCCTATGAACCCATATATCCCTGTGAATCAGAAATGACTTTACTCATATATGGAACTCAAATCTAATTTTACTGCAAACACAGGACCCTTTAATAGTTGGATAAGATAAGTCCTTTCTTGGGGAGCTGTAATTTGGAATTATAGACAAATGATGCTTATCTTAAATGGTTTGTCGTCTTATTTACTTGTTTTCAGCTTTAACTTTCCATTACCCCACCACGTTCTTTAGATTTTCATTTACTAGAGTTGCATATAAATTTGTCTGCATATCACCCATTTCAAAGTTGGTAAACAAAATCAGATAAAACTAGATTATCAAGGATATTTTGGCTCGTGTTTCATTTGTTTGGTTGCTATTAAAGCTATCAAGCTTAAGTCTTTTAATGGAAAATTGCATATTTTGGAGCAGCTTTTTCAAGAATTTCTTTAGTTCATGGTGTTATATATTGTTGATGCTTCTCTTTGATGAAGAAAATGAAATATTAAATATGCTAAATAGATCAACTACCATTCATGGTATATGCAGATGTTCCAGGTGCACCTAGACAATGGTGGTTTGGAGGTGGTACAGATCTGACTCCTTCTTACATTTTTGAGGAGGATGTTAAGCATTTTCATTCGGTATAGCATATTCCAAACTATGCTACTGGCTTTCTGTAGTGTATGCATGTGTATATAAGAGATATAATTAATCAGATAGATATGGCAATTTTTGTTTAAATTCTTTATGACTGGGAAATTTCTTTCTTCAATTATTTGCCAGAAGGATCTGCATATGGTAAAAAAAAGTTCCCCTGTTATGATTCGAAGGTTTAGGTGTTTGGGCTTGTGACTTGCTAACAGGGTTCCTTAAGGTACTTAAAATTTCTAGAGTTTGGGTTTGCATGTAGCTAGTTAACATATTGTAAAAGGGAATGTAGAGAAACCAGAAGAGCAAAACATATTCGGTGAATGGAAGTCTCTTGAGGTGGAAAGGAGAAATGCTTTGCTCATAACAGCCTTCTGATTTAATTGTAGTACAATTTTTCTTTCAATTGATTCTTTGGGGGATAGGTTTGACCTGATTTAAAATAATACTCCATGTATTTGAAGTTAAGTTTCTTGCTTTCATTCTTAGTCCTTCTGAAGACCAACTTAACTTTTTTAATATTATCTCCTTTGGAATATTTTAATCGCCAGAACAAAAAGGTGACAGAATGCATTTTACACTTCCTCCCTGGATTTCAATTAACATGTGATCCACTAGTTTTTCCTTCCCTTTTCTAAATAACTGTTAACATGTGATCCACTAGTTTTTCCTTCCCTTTTCTAAATACTATTAGACACTATCAATTGTATTCAGACCATGTCCCATGCAACATTCTTTAGTGGAAAGAAAAACTACTAGTTCAAATTTGAGATGGAGATGGAAGGAGTATCTTTTTTCTACTACCTTTCTTAGTAAATCTGTGGGGTTATCCAATGTTTGATTTTATGGCCATGTATTTCAATTCTACTAATGGAGTTCTTCATACTGTCCCTTTTTTGCAGGTTCAGAAAAGTGCATGTGACAAGTTTGACCTTAGCTTCTACCCTCGATTCAAGAAATGGTGTGATGATTATTTCTACATTAAGGTATAGCACCGGCAACAAGAATGAAACAATTTCTTATGTGCTATTCTAGTGTAGCTGTTTAAATGTTCAGCAAAGTGCCTCCCACATCTCAGAGAAGTAAGATGTTTTCTGCTACTCATATGTCAACAGGGATGGAGTTTCTTAAGTATTTGCTGTAACAATAGATCAGTATTTGTATATCTGCAGACCCATTAGTCTGAATTATATAAGACACCATTATCTGATGTCCTGCTTTATTTTTCCCAGTTAGTGCCATAGGGATTGATGAGGTGGCATGTTGTTCCCTTAGGTTCAAAGTGGAGATCGTTTCTTTCTAGTTCCCTTGGCTTGCTTTATCCTAGAAAATCATGTCTTCAGACTCTCTTAAAACTAGGATATTCAAATTGAGGGAGTAGCAGAGACATTTCTTGCCCTGGTATTCATGCATATGGCATGGTTTTGCAACTTTCATGTTTGTTTCACCTTTTTGGATTACAGAGCAACATACATGTTCTAAGAAAACAGGTTATTTGGGTAGTAACTGTTTAGTTGAATAAGCAAACCGGCAAGAGGTAGCTAGTTTAAATCCTCTTGCTTCATTTTTACCCGTCTTTTTAAAAAATATTTAAGTGTGCAACCAGAACAAGAAGGATTGTGAAAGGGATATGCAGATTATTCTGTTAAAATATTTTGATGCTTATTTGTCTTAAAAAGTGTTTCAGTGTCTTGATTCTGCCTTAATTTCATGATGTTAGTGATGTTACCAGAGGGAAAAGCAACAATTGGATGCCCTAAAGGGGCTGGGAGAGGTTTGAACCTTAAATTGGCTATAGCTGGTGGACTTGTTCGACCTTTCTCTTGTGTTCGATGATCAAGATGAATGAAATTTTCTGCTTTTCTCTCTGTGTTGTTATTACTTAGCATGAGCTTAGTATAGTAACCTGATAAATGGTCAAAGTTAGTTTGGCTGGTTGAGAGTTTATTTGGCTATAGCTGACTCCTGATGAGTTCAGATGCTGAATGACTGAATCTTGACCTATCTAATGTTTCATCTCTAAATTAAACCTTTACTTGAGTTAGCTGGTGATGCGAACTTTTTAAGTATCTTGGCCTTAAAATTACATGATCCAGCAAGATAATTTTGGCTATTATGTGAAACTAACCATTACTCTCATGCAGCATCGTGGAGAGAGACGAGGTCTCGGGGGCATATTTTTTGATGATCTGAATGATTATGATCAAGAGATGCTTCTTTCATTTGCTACTGGTAATTGCTTATATTATGTTATCTAATTATGGTAGGATTTTGTTTATTGGTGGTCTTAATCGAATGAAAAGATGGCACTTCTAGGAAAACGGGGGTGATATTCCCTTTTATACACTTGAAAAATGCAAAAGTCATTTTTCCACTTCAACTGGTTCATAAAAGGAGGTCTGTTAACCATCATGTGTAATGTTTGCTGGACTTACACACTGGAATTTGCTTAAAATATATGTTTTACGCTTTACAAAAAGCAAATTCCCTACTACTAAATGAGGAACCTCTTTCCTACTGAAACAACAGTTAGATATAAAGCAGAGCTGGAAGAGCTAATGTGCAACCAATATTCTGAAGAAAGTTTTGTGCTTGACACAACCATCTAATCTTAAACCTTTCTCTTTTTTCCCCCTTTCTTTTGCAGTGGGGATGGGGAGGGAGTTTGATGAGCTGCTGTCATGACTATTTCCATAAGTCTGTAACAGCATGTCATTATTTAAAATTTTCCTTTGACAACTAACTCTATCTCCAAACTTCAGAGTGTGCAAATTCTGTAATTCCTGCATACATACCGATAATAGAGAAGAGGAAGGATACACCATTCACAGACAGACATAAGGCTTGGCAGCAACTACGTAGAGGACGCTATGTAGAATTCAACTTGGTATGAGATCCATTCCACTGTTTTCTTGGTAGCATAATGCATTGATTATTCTGACTTGTTTCTTTTCTCCGTAAACTATAGGTTTATGACCGTGGAACAACATTTGGTCTGAAGACAGGTGGTAGAATTGAGAGTATCCTTGTTTCTCTTCCACTTACTGCTCGTTGGGAATATGATCATGTAAGCTTCCTGTTTTGATTTCTCTTCTTCCTGTACATACTAAAAACAAAAAGATTTCATCGTTTCTTTTCTTATGATATTTATGTTGCGCACGTGTTTTCAGCTTAAATTTGTAATCCTAATCCAAAGAATACATAGACATGTATTACCATATCATGTTCTAGTCTTTGATTCTTGGTAAAGAGTTTTATTGTTACTCTGTGTATTGGAAACCAATATTAAAAGGATTCTAAGCCAAATCATCTTTTGTTTGTTCATTTGCAGCTACCAGAAGAGGGAAGTGAAGAATGGAAATTATTGGATGCATGTATCAACCCCAAGGAATGGATTGAAATTTGATAGGATTATCGGCTCCTGACTTCCCTGTTTTTCCTCTCTTTTTCCTATTTCAACTTTTTGAAGCTTTTCATGCTATGTATGGTAATGGTGTTCTAGCACCAATAGGTGTGTGCTTGTCGCCCGGATATAGCTTAGTTGGACTGGATTTGAGATGAGGAAAATAGCTCTGTAAATTGTATGGGTTGATTTGCCTCTTTGATGTTGTTGTAGCATGAATAAAAACATTACGAGAAATGCTACATTTTGGCCAGACATTGCAATGCTCTGAATTTCGCAGCTGTGCAATTCTCTCCAGCAGATTTTGGTTGTTGGCTTTCTTTGAACCTCTTTGGCTTTTCCTAATTCTTTTTTCTTTTTAGCTGTCAAGTATTTTGTCAGGGTTCTCATAATTAGATAGTTTTCTTTGAACTGGAGGCAGTTCTAACGGATATCCTTCAGGGATGATCACACAAAGTAGAGAGAGCAAGGAAAAGTTTTTCTAGTTAAAATCGAGAGGGAAGGTCGTGTTCTCTTGTTGCAAGAATGCACAATGGGATAAAGAAGATAGCAGGGAAATTAGTTTCTTGTTAGACAATTGGTTGAACATAGAACCCTTAGATCTTGCATACAAGGGCCTTCAGCGATAGGAGACGAATCTGTTACGTCTAGTGAGTTTCTTATAAACCACAATTGGAATTTCTCTTCAATTATCTATAGATATTTTAAGGATTATTAGATTTGCTCCTCTTAAAACATCTTCCTCCGTGTGCAGATCATTTTTTTCTGGAAACATTCCCTTAAAGGACTTTTTACTGTTAGTTCTGCATATAAACTATCATTACAGCTGCAATGGGCGTCAGAAACAAAAAAGATAAACAAACCGAGGAATAATCTTAAATGATTTGACTTCTACCTACCCTTTAACAAAATTAAAAGCTTCTTGTGGCTTTGTCATAATAGGCATATGTTAAATTCTCCTCATAGAGTATATTACAAGTGTAGGTTTTAAACAACCTAATATATTTAAAAGCATACTTATGTTAAATTCTCCTGATAGAGTATATTACAAGTGTAGGGTTTAAACAACCTAATATATTTAAAAGCATACTTGTATAGTGGATTCCTCCTATATATGAGTTTATTAAAATCAACACCAATGAATCTGTCAGAAAAAATCTCAGTGAAGGGGGTGGTGGAGGCACTCTTAGAGATATCATATAGGTAAGAAAATACCTAGGATCCAAATAAAAATTTTTCATACTGCTAATTTTTTATCTGAACTTATTGCTATTCGTGCTAGTAGGTTATTCAATACCGTCCAAATACAAATAAAGAAAATATAATTAAACTGTAAAATATCCTTTTACAACTATTGCAAAATCAAAATAATAATAGATCCATATTCTTTCTGATTCCAAATCATTACTGACTACGATGCCAATTTGGCCTTCAACGCACGTATTCAGGGAAGCCAATCAAAGAGTGGATCATCTCGCAAAGGACGAAGAAAAATGATTGAAGAAAAGAAACCCTTGCCAAAGCCCCATGATGGCATTTTGCCACTTTTGTATGTTGATGAAATGGATGTCCAACACTCTCAGAATAGTTAAATATACAGATAAGAATGTCACATGATGATGCATTACATGCTCTCTCGTGACATCAAGAATTGATGTTTGCTTATTCACTTAATAAATTTTCTTAATCCTATCCAAAAAATAAATAAAAAAATAAAGAGTGGGAGTAAATGTTTGCATCGATCTTTCTTTTTCTCTCAAAATTTGAAGTTAAAGAGAGAGAAAATATATTGAACAAGAAAAAACAAAATCAATTCCTTTTTTTTTTTGGAATTTCAACAACTAGTTAAGATAGGTAAAGATAAATTGAAAAAGTAATTATAATTTCAAGAATTATATAAGATAAAAAGTAAATTATTTCTCCCTCCTCTCCTCTTTCCTTCTCCATGCCATCCCAAAAACACACAAGTAGGGGTGTTCATTATTTGGTGCAATATAAAAAATCGAACCGATTCGATTTTTCGGTTCGGTTCCATTCGATTTTTTGAGTTTGGATTAAATTCAGTTCGGTTTTACTTTTCTATTATCAAATTGAAAATTGAACCGAAAAATTAATTTTTAAAAAATATTATATATTAACGCATTTTGATAATGCGTTCTTTGATAAAAATTATTATTTTTGAATAAAATTACATCAAAAACGCATTATCAAAATGCATTCTTTTTTATTTTCTTCAATTTTAATTTTAATCGAATCGAAGCGAACCAAACCGAAATAATTCGATTCGATTCTATTTTTTTAAAAAAATCGATTTGATTTTATAATTTTTTTTAAAAATCGAATTATCCTATTAAAACCAAACTTAATAAACAAATGAACACCCCTACCCCAAATGAACACCCCTACCCCTACACACAAGGATAGTATGATAATAGCAATACTATTTACATTGCCTCCTCTGTCCTTTGGAGGACCAAACTACCCTCGTAACTCGATTAATGAATGTTTAAGAATTGGAAGTGCGATTACTTTTTTATTTGAATTAATGAACGAGAATTGATCCTTCCTTCCTTGTGGAAATTAGTGTACGGCTAATATTTTGTGCCAAATAAACACACAATGATAAAAGTTGATAATTTCACAGAAATGTGAAAAAGATGAACAAAGTGACTTTTCACTTTCAGTATTCTGTGGCAGAGTTGACATCACTGAAGTTGATACCGTTGGCATTCGGTCAACACCATAAAAAAGTAACCCCTGAAGGGAAAACGGTCAAGAATTCATCCCATAAGAGTTTGCTACATGATGTCCCTACTTTACATCGAGGCAAGACTTACTCGCGTAGAATATAATTAGCGCGCATAAAAAAAATAAATATATGAAAAAAAAAAAACCTCAACCCCCTTCCAACTGCATTCTGTTGTAACTACGGCAGTTGTTCCGTTTAAAAGACCGGAATTTAGCTCTAATCCTATGCATAAGTCAATCTGAGAAGCTGTAACACCTATGCCTATACATACCAATTGCAAATGCCAGCAGCAAAATTGCTAAATCACGCCCGCAGGGAAGGGTGATCAGACGTATCCTAGGACCAAAATGCACCAAAACTACTACTCCTTTAAACATGTAAACCATTTCCGTTGCAGCAGATGCTGACTAAACCATTGGCAAGCTTTGTTGCGTTTCCAGTAAGGGGTGGTTTTATAGCTGAGGCGGCTGCACTTCCACTGAGGTGGGGTTTCATTGGTGCGGTACCATTACTATAAGGCTTCGGCAACATACCCTTCTTTAGAAGTGCATCAAGTTGTCCGCTTACTGCTGCTATAAGTCCTGTTCCCAATGATGATAATATGTTCAAAAGAACATCACCAACTCATAAAATGGAAAAGACAAAATAAAGGCTGAATGAGAAAATAAGTTTCTTGTTAACAATCCTAATTCACCAGGGGACAAAAAGCATGGCCCAAAAGAGTAGGAACGGCTTCAGAAAGTCTAAAACTAACACAAAGGAAAAGACCCACAAAAGTTAAAACAACTAGGCAGGACCCCACCAACTGCAGACGTGAAAATGAGCACAGACCTATCACGAGCTCTTTCAAGTCCTCTACCCAAACCTATAAGACCATCAGGTTTTGTATAGGGAGCAATTCTATAGGTTGACATATTCAAATCAAAGATATTTTTGGCGGTGTGACGTGAATGTTGAAGATAGGCAATAGGCAACAAAAGCTCTGAGCATCCATGCTTTCTCAGTTAATATAGACTTGCCACATAAATCATATCAAACATGAGATAGCTAAAAGATACCTAAGAAAACAGCAGAAGGTTTTCCTGGTCTTGATTTGAACTCTGGATGAAACTGAACACCAATAAAATAAGGATGATTCGGTAGTTCAATTATCTGCAAAGCCAAATTAAAGATAACTTAGAACCTAGAAAAAGAAAGAAGGCAAATTAAAATGGATAAAAATCTCCTAGTAGACTAATCTAAAGATTTCAACCTCCATACGACGACCAGTTTCATCTTTCCCTGTGAAGGAGAGGCCAGCAGCTTCAAGTTGTGGTACCATATCAGGATTTACCTGCATGTCGCCAGGTTATTTAACTCTGAAAATCTGATAAAAGGTTTGTTGAAATGTAATAATATGCAAAACAGAAGACAGATTTTACACGTCCAATAATCAGAAATAGTTCCACGGAATGTGCACACACCTCATATCTGTGTCGATGTCTCTCATCAACGGAGCTCCTATTGCCATATCTATCATTCAAATTACAAGAATATGATGAAGAGGCATTTCTTTATCAATAGATAATGAACTTCGTCTGGTTGAGCTGAAAGTTCATTTATAAGAGGATTCCCTGTCATACAGGGATATTTTTTCCCTTACCCATTTGGATTCATTTAATGATAAACAAATGTATATGGTCGATTCAAGTTTATGAAAACTAAAAACTACATTTCCTAAACATTTAAATTCCAGAAAAGAAAAATTTTAACCAAAGGCTTTAAGTGGCTGAATAAGGTTGGAAGACTGGTCCAATGTTACCCTATCTTGGTAAGAAAAGAAATAAAATGTAAACCTACTTCACTCGTCCATGTCGCAGATTTTCAAAATCATTTGGACATGCTTATTGAAAATGACACATTGCATTCCTTTTTTCCTTAATAGATTCAGAATTGAAAGATAATATTCAGAAAGAATGGAAAGAGAAGAGGGAGAAAGAATGTACTTACAATTTAGCTGATTTACAATCCATATCCTGAAAATATGTCGTCCTTGAACCAAGGCGCATGGTACCCCCCATATGGGTTTTTGAGCCCTGTTAATATGCAAAGTGAAGGGAAAAAATAGTATGTTAAAGTCAATTAGAAAATATAGCTAACAGGCACATTATATTCACAATTATAGAAATTCAAACCTCTGGCATGAAAATGACACATGGATTTCGAGTATCAGGATCAAACTCTGTGCTGTTTGCATCTTGCAGACCAAGAATGTTTCTTGAAAACTCAATAACAGCAGTTTGCATCCCAAGACATATTCCAAGATACGGTTTCCTATTTTCACGAGCATATTTGGCAGCAAGAATTTTCCCCTCCACCCCTCTGTCACCAAAACCTCCAGGAACAAGTATGCCATCTGCACCCTGTAAATTAAAGGACTTGTCAGAGTGCTAACAAAACACCTATTAACTGGAAGATGACGAAATATGGGACATGAAACACATCCTTGGAACTGAAAAATCACGAACCTTCAACAGAGTCCAAGCACTTCTGTAAGCATCAGGTTTCTGTGAGAGAGAAGAAACAGTCAATTCAAAGCTACAGGAAACCTAGAAAAAACACCAAAAAGAAAGAATAAGAAAGGGACCTCTTTTGCTGTTGCAACTTCAAGGTCACTGGCAGGAACCCAGTCAATGCATAGTTTCCTATGGCAAGCCACAGAAGCATGCAAAAGAGCCTGAAAACAGAAAAAGATGTGTTTCAGCAAGAAGAAAATTGAATTAATGTGAGCCTCCAACCCAATGACACTGAAAACGGTGTTTAGATGCCACTTTTTCCATTTTTGGCCATTACTGCTTGCCTAATGGTACATTCTGAAACAATGGAACAAATAGAAGAAAGAGTTCCACTGCCCTCAGCTTCATAATTTAATAGACAACTAGACAAACAAAGAATTCTAGGAATCTTTCATTTGGCATGGCTTCCGGTTACAGAGTACCCCAATTATGACAAGAGTCTCTTCTCTACATTTTAATCACATATTTATCACATAAGAGAGCTTGTACTTCCCAATAGGCCAAAAAGTCCAATTAACATCTGAATAAGCAGCATTTTAGTATCAGTAAGAAAATTCCACAAACAACACTAAGATAGAATAGCTTTACCTTGAGTACAGAGAGGTAAGAATCAGAAAGTCCAGTGTACTTCCCAACCATTGCAATTCTTACCTGTTAGGTAATGATAGAGTATTCAGGTATATCTTTGAACAAGATAGGAAAAGATTCTCCCTTCAAGAGGGAAAAAAACAGGTAGGAAAAATTCATAAAACAACTTAAAGCCAAATTTACATAAACTACAGGAACAGACCGGTTCATGCAACCTATCACAGAGTTCAGCCCTCTCAGTCCATACCCTCAAAGCAGGGTCGCAAGCAATACTGCAGGCGGGAAAGAATTTTGTTATAAAATATGTCAAATGACAACATAAAGGAATTAAACTAGGGAAACCAAACTTATTAGACAAACCCTTTCAGATTCAGGACTTTCAAGATTGCTTGATGAGCCTTCTGGTCCTAAACAAAAGTATATGACTATATAAATTTTCCTTGCAAAACAATGGACATGATTTAAGGAAGTTATCAATGAACACTTACTCTTAGAAGCAGAGGCACGTGCCAGATGTTTGGAACATCATAGAGAGAGATTATGCATTTGAGCTAAAACAGAAGAAGAAAAGTTTTTGGTGTCAGAAGGAATTGCAGAATGTACTAAACACAGAATCATAAACAGATTGTTAAATCTATTACCGGCACATGACAAAAACGGGAAAGCTTCTCCTTGACATTTTCATCAAGTTCCTGAAAAATACACTATATTTTAGAGCTAAGACTAGATAAATTCAGAACAGGTGAGTGTGAATTCCAAAAGGAGGATGATATATAAAGGATGAGGTGTAAAACCGTTGTGCTGCGGCAAGCTAAAATATTTGGTGCAAGTCCCTGACTCCTCAAAACTCTGACACTGTGTTGGGTTGGCTTTGTTTTCTGAAAATGTAAAACAGGTAAGGCAGTCAATGCACAGTGCGTAATTAACCGGGAACAGCATATTATCATTCTCTATTGCTACAGAAGCTTACCTGCTCACCAACAACATTCAGGACTGGTACAAGACTCACATGTACCAAGCAAAAGTTGTCGGCACCTGAGACAGATCAATTCGTGCAAACATATCAAGTAGTAAAATTGCAAAAGCTACATACTGCTTCCAATTAAATACCAGTTTAACTCCTATAAAATTATACATGGCATATGAGATCTTACCAACGCGGTAAGAAAACTGTCCTAGAGCTTCAATGAATGGCATAGACTCGATGTCCCCTGAACCAAAACAGATGTAAATAAATAGGTCAGTCTGCTTCAACCCATGACTTGTAGGAAACAAACCCTACTACTGCCACGGAAAAGAAAACAGTAGCTGAGGTACCTATTGTGCCACCCAATTCAATGACACAAACATCAGCAGGACCATCTTTCCCATCAACTGGAATATGTGCCACACGTTCAATCCACTCTTGTATGGCATCTGTAATATGAGGGACAACCTAAAAGAAGAGACGTGGCATACAATATTGGTAAAAGCAAGAAATCTTGAATGAAATCTGAAGTTACAAAATAGAAACAGTGACTAACCTGGACAGTTTCTCCTAAATAATCTCCTCTCCTCTCCTTATCAATGACAGACTGTTACAACAAAAGTGGAAAACATTATAAGCCAATGACATTCATGGAAGAAACTCATGCACAAGGCAGTGAAACTGGGAAAAAAAGTAAAATTAAAAAAAAGGAAAAAAAAAAAACAAACTCTTCCTCTACCTGGAAAATCTTCCCAGTGGTTATGTTATTATCACGTGTTAACTTAATATCCAGAAAGCGCTCATAGTTTCCAAGGTCCAGGTCCACCTGCATAAGAGGAAATGTGACATCTCGACAACAAAATCATAGGAAAATACCTGACAGTACACCACGCTTAAAACAATATTGCAGGTCATTTCAAATGATAGACTATTGAGCGGAAATAGGATAGCTCTATGTCCACCATATTTATTTAGGTTAATCGTTCAGGGCCCTTACTCTCAGAACAGAGAAAATTCTGATCCAAGCATTAATAAAGCAGCAAATAACAAAAATCTCAAGTTTGTATCAAGCTGGCTGGCAAGTTTTCACAATACTTCCTCATTCAGGATCTTCAACTTTAACCATCTCAATTACGGATCATCAAAAGCAACCTCACCGAACACTCTTAGTATAAACCAAAGGAAATATGCCACAAAAGAAACAGGAATTTTAAAAATTACCACGGATTGTATCATTAGAAATTTTCTACTAACCTCTCCACCATCATCCAAGACAAATACTTCTCCATGCTCAAACGGGGACATAGTGCCAGCATCAGTATTCAAATAAGGATCTGAAAGAGAAAAAAGGGAGGAGGACTTAGTTAGAAAGCAAGAAAATAGGAACAAGCAGCATTTGAGTTCGACAGACAAATTGTACATTCAAGAAAAGACACTGCATTGTTCTGAGAAAAGAAGTTCATTTGAAAAAAAAGAAGCAAAAGAGAAAAAGTAATGAGATAAGAATTAAGAGGAACATAAAAAAAGGAAAACAATTAGGCTTTCCACCGAATACAGACAAACATATGAATCCAAACATGTTACTGTATTGGAGAATGCAAAGCCAGAACCATCTGCGTTGCCAATAACTTCCTGATATTTCCTGACTTACCAAAAAACACTATCTTCAAAAGGGTAAAACATACTATCCTATATTACATGTATGTAGACTGTTTTTGTCTTTGCAGGCCCACATAGTAGAAAAGCAAGAAGAGGATGTAAAGCTTTCAAAGAAATGTAAAAGCCGGCAGCTTAAACCAAATCAGGCGTTCAAAAACCGGAAATACTTGTACTTCTGATGAAGAAGATAGAAGCGTGATGAGGCAAAACTCCTCAATTTCTACCATAATCAGGCCTGCTTAATTAACATACGTAAAATCACACAACATAGACCATTAAAAGGACAAAAGGCAAGAAAGAAACTAGAACAGAGGACTGCAGCTGTATGTATGTGGGAGAAATCAATTAAGAAACAAGGGGGAAGGAAAAAGTTAAACGTCTTTTTGTGTCTGATCCGTGACTTTTGAATACCAATTACAATCTCAAGAAAAGAAAATTGCATATTAAAGCAATCCACTGGTTTATTTTTTTGTTTTTTGCCCCCAAACCCTCACTCCCATCCACATCTCTTTTTCAAAAGAAAGCCACAACCCTTATGCATTTCATCAGGCAACAGCAGCCAATCCATGAAAAATCATCCAAAAACACAAAGAAATAGACATTATCCGAAATGAATGTGCAAGAAAACCCGCAAAAGAAGCAGAAGGGGAAGCAGCAATACCAATCTTAATAGAAGTAACCCGAAGCCCGCAAGCCTTAAGTATGAGCCCGATACTGCTTGCAGTCACCCCTTTTCCAAGGCCACTCACAACTCCTCCAGTAACCAAAACGTACTTCATTTTTCTCTCTTGTGAATAACAAAAAAGATCCCTTTTCTTGAATTCCTTTAATAACAACAATGACAAATCAATTCTCGAGCCAACTTTAAACCAGACCATACATGTGTGTTAATGTGCCAGTGTTATACGTACTCAATACATATATATACACAAAGAAAACAAAACAAGAACACAAAGAGAGAAAGCTTAGTACAAGGTTGTTGCAGAAAGATTGTTTATAGTATTCTCTCCCTTGTAACAAGAAAAAACAGCTGTTTCTTTTCACAAGGGTCTTTGTTCTTCAACCTTATCCACTTTGTTACAACTTCACACTCTTAAATCTCAACTCTCTTTTTCAATATATGACCGAAAAAAGAGGCACCAAGAGCATGAAAGAGAGAGAAGAATGCAATGAAAACAATGGGTTTACAGATAGAGAGAGGAAGAGGAAGAGGAAGAGGAAGAGGAAGAGAAAGAGGAAGGTGTTGAGAGGGAAGAGACAAATGAATTGAGATTGGGAGGAGAGGCAATGGCGGCTTTATATACTAAAATATCAGGGCAAATTGCCATTCGCAATAGAGGGAAGACTGCATACGAAGGAAGCCCTCGTTTTTCCTTTTTTTATATATAATAATAGAATAAAAGTGAAAAAATGTAATCCAAAAGGAACCAAGCACATTTGTGACTCTGTCTCAAAAAAATAAACAAGAAAAACAATGTGGACCCCTGCTCACGCTTGCATCTAAAAATTCTACCGCACCACAAAATATATTAGGCTATGCATAAAACAAATTTTAAAAAGTAAAAATAATAAAGGTCCCTTCCCATCAATATTGGACAAGAAACAAAAATACTTAGGTATATTCTGGTTTTATTTATAAATTCTTTAAATCTAGGGTGTGATTGAATATTGTTTAGTTTTGAGATTTTTATCTTGAATTTTATAAAAGTTAAATTATTTGTGAGAGAAGATGTGAATCTCACACTTAAAATTTTAGATTTAATTTTAAAATTAAATCCTGACTAAATAGAGCCCGTGAAAATTGGTAGATTAGTTGTAAAATTTTAAATTTAATTTTGAAATTAAATCTTGTCTAAATAGAGCCCTATATTTTGTGAAAATTGATAGATTAGTTGTAAGAGGAATTTCAATTAATGTACCTGATTTAAAGTGGAAAAAAAAGGTAAAATTTCCCTAATAAAATAATATCAAACAAAGGACATCAGAGCTTTGGTACAGCTTTTTGACCTTTTTCGGTCTTTGTCTTTGTCTCTAAGGGAGTAGATTTCCTATTTCCCTATTTCATTCAAAGATTTCTTTCCCTATTTCATTCAACCTTTTCAAATTATCTTTCCAAGAATCTTTTTATTTTTTCTTCAGCAGTTTCTTTCTTGAAGTGTAGGAGGGGGGTCATTGGCAGGTGTGGAGCAGTTACAAACTCTAAAGTCTAGGAGTTGAATAAGAAAGAAAATCACCCACCAAAAAAAAAAAAAAAAGAGAAAGACAATCAATAGTAATTATGACTATTCACTACTACAAAATGATAAGACCTTTTTTTTTCCATTTTAGAGAAACGAGAAACTATTTAAGATTAAAGGAGGGCAGTCAGTTACCAATAAATGTGGTTAAATCAAATGGCTCTGAAACCAATACCTGATTCCTGGCCAACATGGTCAGTGGTCAGTGCATTTTTATTCAGCTTTTAATACACTTCCATATAGATTTTGTTTATTTTTTTCACATATAAAAGTCACTAAAAGTCATTTATTATATATTTTTTCCCAATTTCATCCTCGTTCTTTATTACTTTGCCAAACTGTATTAGTTGTTTTTTTTTTAATTTTAAGATGATAAAATTGTCATTTTATCTTAGAATTTAACATATTCAATGACATCCGTAATAGGTGTGAAAAGTCAAACCAGAAGATGGAAAGACTACTGGTATATTATATAAATTATTTTTGGATCTGGGTTTGTAAGCAGAAAGGGAATAATGACTGTTAACTTGCATGGTGTTTTGAAGCAAAGAGAGAGAGAGAGAGAGAGATTTAATGCACCTTTGACAAAAGTTACATGAATGGAGTATTATTTTAACAGTGGAAATTTTACTGGTCAATTCTATATCGCCAGTTTTTTTTAACACGCAAAAATTTAGAAAAGAAATAATTTATAATTAGGAAAATCAAATGGTTCCCACCAAAATGACAGAGCCTGTTTATTAACTGTTTACTACACATATCATAATGCAATTTTTAAACAAATAAACTGATTGATTGAAGAAAACTCTGATTAAGGAACAAAGAAGTTATATAGTCACTAAATGATGTACCCTTATAATTATTGTGGATTCTAATAAAGGAAGTGTCATAAGCATCATGTATTTTTTACACCAGGCTAAAATAGGCATATATGTGAGAATAGAATGAAATTCTTTTCTTGGCTAGATTGGGTGGGCTACCTCATTGACAAAGCAAGAGTTCTTTTTCCCTTTTCTTGAAAAGAAATATATGGTGTAAAATGTGCTTTGTTTGTTTGATAACAAAGCCAAAAATAAGTGAGTACTAACAGCTACTAGATCAGGTAATATTGCACTTAGTTGGCTATTCAGTTTGAATCCCATGTTATCTAGTTTTCTTCTACTAAATTTGGTAGAAGCAAAAGAAAAGAAAAAGCAACTTTTGCACCCAAAAATCTCCCTAACTTGAAATTTTTTGCCATTTTTTTTAAAAGAAACCCTACATTTTATCTTCCTAGTAAGGGGAATACTTTGTTCGGCTATAGACTACAAGAAACTAATAAATCATGTCAATATTTTCAAAGGACAACTTCCTCTTCTTCTTCTTTTTCTTCATCTTATTCCTTCCCCAACCCCTCTCTCTTCCCTAAAAAGTTAGGTTTCCATTTTGTATGCATAGATTTTAGGCAAAGATTATCCTCATCCAATTTAGTCCTCTTGTTTTTGTCTTTTATTCCCTTTTTTAGACTAAGTTTGAAGATGGAAATCACAAGGATCAACTAGATAAGATGTGCCTAACTATCAAAGGAGCTAATTGTTGAAACACACCAAGGAGTTCCCCCGCCCCCACCCGCCACCTAAATAAAATTATATGAGAGGTAGAAAGAAACAGGAGACAAATCCATGTTTCTCCATGTTAACACAAACAAAATCCATCATCTTTTTTTATTGGATAACCAAAAAATAAAAAATAAAATCTCGTGATCTTCTCCCTCATGAATGCCATAGGACCCCTCTCTCGCACACAACCATGTAGCCTAAGCATATTCATCAATTGCACCTAACAAAGAAACGCCAGCCAACTACATTTTATAAGAAACTTTTTTTTAGGGAAGTATATAAGAAATAATTTTACAAGAAAATTCAAGGAATAATGCTCATTAATTCATTGATTGACAAGAAAATTCAAGGAATAACGCTCTTCAATTCATTGATTTTCAATGCTAATGAAAAGAGGAGAACAACTTTGAAGGCCGTCGGCTGAGATCTCCATGATATTTGTGCCAAAAAGATACCTTGTTCTATGAGGGTATGACACTAAGAATAAAATCTCCAATTTGCATTTTTCATTGAATATAAAAACAAAGAGAAATACTTTCTCAAAAGATTTTAGTACGTTTCAATTACAAGATTAGCCTCAATGGACAAAATAGATTATGGTTAGACTCCAAATGAGATTCTTGAAAGTTAATCATTAGAATGTGTAATAAATCTTTGAAAAATTTAATTATTTAGAGCTGGTCTAGAAAAATTCGGTTAAAAATGTCGTTTGTTAAATATTTTTATTTAATAATTATAACTCAAATATAACGTTTCACAGTAAGCAAAAATTTTTTTTTATTACATTATGGTCGATTTCTCCTCCTATTTTTTGGGAGGGATTCAAATTTCAAATACTTCCCTATTTGAAATTTTTTCTAGGGAAGAAAATTTTCCTATTTGAAATGCTATTCTTTTAGACCTAAATAGAGTGAATACTCATAAATTATTGCACAGAAAAGGCCTCACAAATTTTTTTTTTAATTGTTATCAAGAATTTGGAGTTCTGGAGAAAAGTATTGACAAGTCAATTAGCATCGAGTGTGGAAGCAAAGGATATACCTCATGTTTTCACACATCCAATGGAAAAAGTATTTTGGATTATATTCACTTTCCGAAAGTTCTAATTATTGACAGATAAAAAGAGAAAGCATTGGCATGGATGGAAATTGATATGGTCAAAACAACCAAAAAGAGCACAAAACTAACCAATTAACTTAAAAAAAAAGGAAAAAGTGAAACGAATCCTTTTATTTTAAGGAAAGGCACCAATGCCCCCAAGCGCCCCACCTTACACGCCAGGTCACCCCACGCACTCCCCCCCCGCCCTTGCCCCAAATAATTAATCACTATCTAGTGATACTAGGATGATCAAGAATTATATGAGTTAAAAAGCGAATATTAATTAGATTAAATAAATCGATCTCCATAGATAAGGTTTTTGTGTGCTTAACTAATACGTATAGTTAGTATTTTATTGCGTATGCCTACTGGTTCTATCACGCTCGGAGCTCGTAAGTTCGAGTGCGCAATTCATGAATCTAGTAACATTCACAACTAATTACTTAGTAATTATTTTCGTAATGTCAAAATAAATATTATAAATTGACTATAAATATTTAAGTCTATACTTATATACAAATCACAAATTTTATAATTATTATATGTAAGATTTTTACGGCATCACATGTTCAATCTCTTGTGTACGTAAGGGATAGTAAAAGTCAATTTCATTTTCTTTTTTCTTTTTATATCTCAATTAGCAAACTTTAATTAAATACTTTGTTTAATTTTTGTCTTAAACTTAAATAGCGCGTTCAATTCTAATTGGAGGAGAGTAATTTATAATTATATTCGAACTTAATATGAGTGCTTAGGTTTAAGGTAGGCCAAGTAGAACCAAAAAAAAAAAAAAAGGTAGGCCAAGTAGATGTCACCACACATGCAGTTTGGTGGTGTCACCATTCATGTTTTTGTTTTGTACCAACGGTTTCTTTCTTTCTGGTCCCATTTGTATATTTCTCACAAAGATGATCAAACTTTCTCGTCAAAAGCTCATCCTTCACAATTTAAATTCTCTAGTTACTGTTTTGACCCCACATTTTCTTTCTTATTATTATTTTTATTAGCGTTATGACCCGTGAACTTTATTACTTTTCAGCATTTTTGAAAGATTAATAGCAAACCATTCTTTAGATTATCTATTGGACAACAATTTTGAGGTTGTTAAGGTTATGGACAGTCTACATATTGTTTGTTGAATGATTTCTCTTGTTTTATACCATAAAACCAAAAAAAAAAAATCACGACGCACATAGTAAATTTTTATTTTCTAATCTTTTATGTTTAAAATAGTAAAGTTTTTCAGTATTAAGTGCAGTACCAGTGATAAGATAATAATTTAATTAGTTAAAAATATTAATTATCAGATGATATATTTTGAAATTGATTAAAATTTTCATCTATATTCTAAGAAAAAAAAAAATCGGATGGCGATCCCCACTTGTTTACACTTTCAACGTATCTAAAACGCTTGAAAGAATGATGCCGTCATGAAAAGTTATTAACAATAATAATTCTTTTTCTTTTAGCTTTGCATGAGAAGAAAAGTAAAAAGTTAGTGAGATTTTCGCAACCCTGCGGAGTGCCGACGCCACTAAAGCAGAAGTGGGTGCAGATTAGCAATTAAGTGAAGAATCGAGACGCAAACGAGGGTGTCCTTAAAATACTAATTATAGAAATTGTAATTACAACTCCACTATAATTTATTGATTAAAATAATTAAAGTTGAGGATTAGTGTTTTTCACCTCCGTCATATTCATATTTTAATACCCTCTCGATATTTGCACTTCCTCTATTGGCTCAATTAAAAAATTAATCTAGAAGTCTTTCAATTTTTTTAGATTAAATTAATGTAAAAATATTTTTTTTGACACATAAGAGGAGTCGAATGTGAATCGAAATTCAAGATGGTAAAAAATATTTTAGTGAATTAAATTATCTACTTTTCACTAAAATTCTTTACTTTTAAGTTTTTTAGTGAAATAATTTAGAGGTCTTTTAAGTTTCAAGTCAAGTTTTCGATAATTAGTTTAGTCTTTCAAAAAATGGTTGTAGGTCAATGATATTATCATTGAGATCTAAAAAATTATTTCTTAAATTACTGAATTAAATACGATCATTAAACTTATGCTTAGTGTACATAATACTACTGATTTTTATTTTTAAATGTGATTTTAAACTACAAAATATCTAGCATATTCTTAAAATATAATTCTTTAAATTTGTTTTTCTATACTTTTGTTGATAAATTATTTCCAGTTATTATAACATTGATATTTTTTTTTTGTTTTTTTATATAACTTGGTATTTTTGTTTGAATATTATATAACAAATATTTTATATAAAGGGTAAATAATAATTCATTCTTTGAATAAAAATAAGAAACTATATTTTTAATTAAAATTTATTTATTTTGTACTAAATAAAAAATGTAAAAATGTTGATATTTACACTTAATATCAAAAATCATATTTGAATATATGTGTGCCAAAAAAAGGATAACTAAAATATCTATGATTATTATGAAATATTAATGATTAAATATCGCGTTTAAAATTAACAATTGAGAAAACTTAGGGTGAGATTGTATAGTGTCTTTATTTTGAAATTTTATATTTTAAATTTTGAGAGAGAAAAAATAAAATTCAGAATGATAAATCTATATTGGGTTCCAATTCAATTACACCCTTAGATACTCTTTAACTTTTTCCGGCAGTAGAAAAATCACCATCCCGAAAGCTAAAGGAAAATTTTGTTTTGACTGCCAAGAGGTGGTTTTGTCGCTACACATTAAATATTTGATTATTTACGTACGATCCTAATATTAATCTCTAAGACGATGTAGTTAGGAGATGGAAGCTAGAGTTGACTGGAATTCCAAGAGTAGGAGAGGGACCATCACACGTGGTGCTGAGTGACTCCATCTCCGCCTGCCGTTGCGCCGCTTCGATGTGATCGTCGCGGTCGATGAGGGTTATGCTTAGGTGCCACGAGCACAGAGAAGGGGCGCGGAGTCTATCCTACCAGTTTTAACTAGACTACTAACTACCAGTGGACCCCCCACGATCCTTCCGAAGCTGACCCACACGTCGGTTACGCGTGGCAGCCACATAAGATCCAACGCAACAATTATAGTCCTCCATTTCTTGCTTGACATTGCTATGCTTCTTCGAGAGCAACGGCCGACCTCCCGCAACACATACACCAGCCATCAATCTTAGGCAAGAAAAAACATGCCACCTCTAATAAATCCAAAATCTGGGTTCTATTACTAATGAAATGTAAATTTTTTACATTAAATTTTATTTTTTAATAAAAAATTATCTCTCTCAAAACTCAAGATAGAAAATTTTAAAACAAAACATTATCCAATTTTACTCTAAAATTTTCTTTATTTTTGTAAAATTGTTCTCTTAATTTTCGAGGTTCTCACAAACGTGCCAATAATCTTTCCTAACTAATTAATTAGTTTAAACTTTGTTCCTTTTATATTCTTTGTTATTTGAAATATATGTATTTTTTAAAATTATTGTATTAAATTACAAAAGGCATAGAGTCGAGAGAATTATATTTTTCAAAATATTTCCTATATGATTCGATATTTTCAAAGAAATACAGTTCTTTTCAATCTAAACTTACATGTAATTTTTAAATTCTACGCGCTTTTAAATCTTTAGTATTTTGATTAATTATATTAAATTCAATGAGCGAATTTAGTATAAATAAAAGCAGTTTAAACAAGAAAAACTCTAATAGTCATATCGAATAACATGCCGCTTACCCTCTCCCTCATTTTTATTATAAACAAAAGAATGCTTAGCGGCCAATACTCTCAAATCTTGAGAATCAAATTCCTGCTTGAGGTTTAGTCCAATTTTTCTTTTAAATTAAGGACTACGCAATTATCTGCTATATATCCAAGGTGTGATTTAGTGGGGTCCATTTGTTAGAAAGAATGAAAGATTTGAAAACGAGACATCGACCATCCACTTGATGTTTTCCACGCCTCACCAAAACCACCGATCGCTCTCGTCTCATAATTCGTCATAATATTTAACGTCTTTAGTCCACTCCCTCTCGGTCTTCACCCCTACATGTCTGCTTCCAACGTCAATTTTTCCATCTACTCTGCTTGTTCTTCTTCTTTTTTCTTTCTTTCTCTAGTTTCCTTCTACTCCAAAGACGTAACATTAATTCGAAATTACAGTACTTTACGAATAGTCTTTTTATTATAGTTAAAAAATATTAATACTTTACGAGTAGTCTTTTTATTATAATAATAATAACAAGAAAATAGTACTCGTAACAAATTAAGTAAAATTTTATTATAATAACAAAAAATATAATATCAATTCGAAAGGATAATATCTTACGAGTAATTTTTTTTATTGTAGTTAAAAAAGATTAGTATCTTATAAGTAACCTTTTTATTGTAACAATGATAGCGAAAAATAATATTCATGATAAATTAAGTAAGACTTTATTATAGAAACTAAGGACGTAATATCAATTCGTAAGGTCTTATATTGATAGTCAAGACTCTAATTTAATTGATAAGGTACTTTTTATCCTAATAAGTCTCAAATTTGATACTAATCCAGCGCAATGTCCAATCCTTATTTCTTCTCCTTTTTATAATAATATAAAATTTCTAAAACAAAAAATGTAACATCAGAGAGTCTGAAAATCAAGACTTTATCACGTGCTCTGAATGTTCTTTTGCTTGAGCGGAGGGGTGTATGTGTAAAAGAGCGAATGGACGAAGGATTGGGGCCTTTTTTTGACAAATGAAGGCGGGCTGTTGAATGACCAGAGCAAAAATTCAAGATTTGGCCGGCTTTGGCACTAAGACTAGAAATATAAATCCAAGATATGAGAGCCAATGTTGTACTCCGTAGAGGTGGCAATGAGTCACGGTCTTGGCGGAATGTTTATCTCTTCAAACGCATTTTATCAAAGCCCTAGTGTCCAAGATTTGCGAATATATTCCCTCCCATTTTACTATAGAATCTCTCTATTTTAAGATATAATATTATTTGATATTTTTTATATAGATTAAGAAAGAAAAAATATATAATATTTTATTTATTTTATCTTTAACTAATTTAATTATTTTTTACTCACATGAAAGAGAGGAAATAGAGAAATTATTTTTATAATTGAAGTAAATTCTAAAAAAAATAATCATTAAACCTTATAAAAGATAAAATATTTTGAAAAAGAAGAAAGGATTTAAAAGAATTTCTATTTTGAAATAAAAGAAATAATATAATAATAAATTGATATAATTCTCGTCAATACATTTTTCCTAAGTATACATTAATTTGAATTAATTATTATATATAATATAATTAATTCGTTTTAATATGTGTGTTTGAGCTTTAAATGAAAAAAAAAAGTGTTTATGTGCGTATGTGTACGAAAAGATACTTTGGATTCCATCTCATGGTTTGCCTGGAATAGGGGGTCAGTCACTGACTTATTGGTCTGCAGCCTCTCAAATCTCATGTTGTTTCTGGAGTATATTTTGCCATGATTCACCCAACATCAAAGCCACTACTTCCGCAAAGTTGACAATGTCGAGTCACAGCCACGAGAGTTTCAAGTTCATTGGACCGGTCGTACTCAGGATTCTCATCTCTAAATCTTTTTCCAATTCTCTCTCCCATCAATTTGAAAATCTCGCATGTCTTTATATTCCTCAATCTTCCTTAAGTGTTTTTTTCCTTCGATTTAATATTTGTTTAGGTGTTTTATAATCATATAGCAATATTATATTTGTGAGAAAGAAAATAGAGAAGATAATTTGAACCGAACTGGTCATGCATGGTCTGGACCCTCTCTTCAAAATTCATCTTCCATTTCTTCCCTCATCAATATAATGCTTCCACATAGTAATTTTTATTATATAGAAAAAATTAAAAATTATAAACCTTATCATAAATATGAAAACCTTGAAGGGGAAATGAATTACTGAAGAAGACGTGTGATAATATTTTATCAGTGAATGAGAGAATGAGAAAGAGAATCTTGAATGTGTCATGCAACAAGGACTATAAGGATATATATATATATATAAAGCTTTAATTGGAAAAAAAAAGAACAAGAAACGGGATAACATTTCCTTGAAGAAAGAAAAGAGATAACTTAATGTAACGATCAATTGAATTCAAATGAGTTTGCGCAAGTTTTAAATCTCTAAATCTCTTGCAATAATACCTTGCTTCGATGTTTCTAATTCTATCTCGTACCATATCTGAAAGTAGCCATCATAGATTGTGGAGGTAAAATCAGGTTTTATGTGACAAATAAATTAATGTGTGAAGATATCACTTTGAAGTTTTTTTCATTTTTCTTGTTCCCCTATGGATGATACACTAAAAATCAGGTTGAGATATGGTAACCATTTTAAGAACAGAAGCTGTTTTGGTGGGATCATTTATGGTAGAGTATCATTGTACATGGTTTTGAGGAAGTAAGTATAACTACTTTTTGTGTTAGAAAGAGGTGATCTTGAGAAAATATTTTATAGGTATATGTGCTTCAAGAATGTTGGAGGTGAGACAATGTGGTGGTTTAAGAGTCCATTCCACAAGATCCCACTATAGAAACCCACCATCCTAACCATCATTAGCTCCCTCCCAAAATGTTCCATCAAGTTATATGAATTATGCTTTGGATTTATTTTAAATATTAGGGTATAGTAACTTAACTAATACTTCATTCACCTAAAATTAAATATCTATTTTTTAAAATAAAATAATAAGAAAATGTATGGTGGGAGTATATGTAGATATTCTTATCTTATCAAATTAAATAATCTTGAGTTTAATACTTGAATGTTGTAACTGTGAATTATATTAAGCGTTTACATAATAGGTTTCACCAACATATTTACTCCCTTTATTTTTTAATATGTTTATATTTGATTTAGTTTTTATTCATAAATATCTATAACTTTAAAATATCAATAGGTATTTATTATATTTTTTCAATTTTACTCTTAACTTTTATTATTCTATTAAACGGCTTTCATTAATTTTTAAATTTTAATAATTAAAATTATTTTATCTTATAATTTAACATTTCCAATAGCATTTTTAATATATATGGGCAAAGTCAAAATAAGACGGATAAATAGAAAATAGGGATAGTTTATTGTTCCTTCATTACAAGGTACTATATCTAAGATGGTCAAGCTATTTAATAAATTTTATGGGTACTAAAAATTGTAACCATTGCTCTAAACATTATTACCTTAAAAAAAAAGGTAATAAATTGTGTAGCCTCCTTTTACTTCACACGTAGCCTTAAAATTGACTACACGTAACTAAGAATACTAGAGAGTAGAGATTTATTAAGGAATGTTGTCCCACAAGCATTGATGAAAGAAAGACATTCAAACTATCAATTATTTCACGGGAAGTTGTTGCTTTAGCCCTTCTTAGAATATGAATGGATTAAAGTTGGTTGCATCTTTATAATTATATTCGTGCTCCATGATTTCTTTTCTCTCGTGATACATAACTAGGGCTGTCTATGGTCGTTTACGAATTTGGACGCCACCCAGTTTGACCCCAATAAAGTCAGGTATAAATTAAGAAGTATATTCGTTTGTCTGAATCTAAATCTAATAAGACATTTTCTATGGATATGAATCTAATATATCAAGTTTTGGACCTGACTGACCCTATATCATATTAATATATACTACAAATATTTTATATAATTTATTTATTATATTATTTATTGACAGTAGTGTGTATTAACACTCTTTTTGAAACGCTAATTCTTTCTTGATCTATTTTTTTCAAAGAACTTTTATGTCTAAAGTTGTTAAAATAAATTGATATAAAATTACATGTAAGTTCTATTTCTAATATATATATATATATATATATATATATATATATATATATATATTAGATTAATAATCTTTCTCATGAGCTTCTTTTTTCTTTGGAAGAAGACAAATGGCATTTGGTGGTATATGTTGATCTTAACTTATAGTTGATATTTTTTTATGCATAAAATAAAGAAGTGATTATTGAGTTAGTGTGTACTGATTAAGGTTGTTATTTTGGTAAAACAATAAACATTTTAGTCTCTTTTATTTTTCTTCAGCTTTTGTGTAATTGTTAATCTTTAGAGTTTATGAATATTATAATTTTGATTTATTAAAGATATATCATATTACATTAAAATTTTATTTGTGATGATGCATTTAGTCCTGACACGATACCCTATATGGTTAGATATGGATTTACACTTTGTAAACCTATCAAGTAATTAAATCTGATTTGAAACTAAGCATATCTTAACGAATCTAAATTCGTGACAAGATGTCCCGGACCCATTAGACCCCTTACAATCTTATACACAACTTTTACCTACTTTTATTGGTAGTGTTTAACTCAAAAAATGACAAATAAATACTTTATATTGGTATATTTAAGCAATGTATGGTGGTTACTATTTAATTTTATGAAAATTTTAAAAAAATTATTAAATAAATACCTAATCCCCGACATGTCTAGAGTTTTTTATTATAAATGATTTTATATTCGACCTTTGGATACACTTCCTTTATTTAACAATATAAGTGTTTTTATTTTTTCTTTTATTAAAATATTTAATCTTTTACAAAATTTAAAATTTATTTATTTAAAATTATTTTTATTATAAATATACTTCTCTTATTCTTTATTATATTAATAAAATTAATTAAAAATATAATAAAAATATTTAAAAAATTTCATAATTATTAAAAAAAATAAAAATCTTATATCGCTAGTGATTTTTTAATGGGCCAAATCACCAATGCGGTTGCTTTTTCTCCAAGTACTTATGTTGCGGAACACTATCCATGGCGGTGGAGTGTGAAAGAGGGTGAAAACGAAAATTCCAAAAAGAATCTGGACTCCAGACCTAAAAGATTCGGGGTCAAGGGGTGGAGCCCACGAGGGACCTGAAAATAAATTCAGCAAAATACTAGCAATAGTCACTAGACACGAGGCCGAGAACGAGGACACGGTTATTGTCCGTTATAGGCAGTTTGCCACGTTAGGGACACGTGTTTTTCAGGTTTTCGTGACCCCACCGGCCTAACGGGGCCGACCCTTCTCCGTTGACCGTTCTCCTCCACTCGTACGGCGTTCGGTGGTGGTCGCGATCCGTCTCCTCCCTGACTTCAGCCGACAAATTTGTTTCTGTTTTTAATTACATTAATGTCTTTGGTTTGCTTGGGACAATTCGGTACTCGATTATCCAAGAGGATTAGGGCTTTTTTGACGTCTTCTGATTAAATTAATCGTTGAATAGTTTTTTCTTTATTTTGAACGGAAATATGTGGTGTAGCGACGTCATCGGTGAGCGCAGAGACAGGCGGTGATGGGGACTTGGAGAAAAGCGGGAAAGCTCAAATTAGGGTTTCCATGTACTATTACGCGGCCATGGCATTCTATGGGTATCTGCCTTTTTGCTTTGTCTTCTGGCGGGGGACAATAACGACACCGCATGGGACGATATTATGCCAAATTTGACGGGATAATGTGCCTTTTCATTTTTTTAAATATTATACTTGTTGGTATGAATTATTCTATGTCTATATTTTTATTTTAATATATTTTACTTTCTTAACTTTCACAACTAATTTTTTTTAGTTTTAAACTATACCGCTAACTTCTTAATTGATAAAAATATTATTCTTTTTATTTTAAAATATAGAATCTTTTAGATTATTTATAACTTCTTAAAATGTTTAACTTTTCAAAAATTTTAATAATTATTTTTTAAAGTTATTCTCAATTATAAAAATAATTCTTCCATTCTCTTTTATGCTAATAAAGAATAATTAAATTATCTAACTGAGTATAAAATAGAAAAAAACACCTATTACTTTCTCATTTCTATTAATCTATGCGAAAAGTGTCAGTGTAGATTCTATATTTTGAAATGAATGAAATATATTTGTTTCAATTTTTATATTAAGTCAAAAAGACAATTTGGATGGGAAGAGCACTATAAACTTAATATATGTACTAATTCACTAAACTACTCATAAGTTTTCGTCAATTATATACAATTAATTACTCCATGTTGACTACATGTTTTTGTGTGAATGTAATTTGTCGTGTTTTAAGCATTCTTTATATTTTATTCCAGCATTTTTTGAAGGGATATTTTATTCCGATATGACGTAATAAATATTTTAAAGAATTAAGCAAGTATTTACTCTACTGGAGAAAGAAGAGAGAAAAGAAATATGAAATAAAGTGTTTTATGCTAAGCAGAGATATCAAATGTGTGTATTAGTATTAATAAATAAATTAAATTACATTCCCAAAAACTCAAGAAATAACTGGGATTATGCTCGTAATACATAAATTTTCGTATATTTATGCGAAACAAACTCTATTACTGAACAAAAAATAAGGTAAACTGAAGAATAAATCCATTGGTTTAAAAGGTTCAGTGGTTTTAAAAAAAGAAAAGAAATACATTATCATTTACTTATGAAGTGAGATGCCCAAAATTTCAGAACCAAAGTATTTATAGTGCGTTTAGTTGAGAGAGATTTTATCTTTGATTCGGCGAAAATAAAATTTTTATAATAGGAAAAGTGCGATTCAATTGTGTATTTAGTTGGAGAAAATACAATTCAAATGAAATCTTAAAATACTGTTAGAATTTACCTCTTACAGAAGGATGGAGTTGTATATGTAACTTGATTTTTTTGTGTGTGTCTATCAATAATTTTTTCCCTTGTTTCCTTTTCGAAACAATGCTTCCCTTTATTTTTAGTAGAGAATTGTGCTTTGAGTAGAAATATGTGGAGTAAACATTTCATTTTGAATCGTATGGTAAAATTTTAAATTTGAAATTCACATTTTTTTACTAATAAATTACTTGTTTTCCTACAAAAGTCTAAATAAAATTCTCAAATATTGATCTATCACCATTTTCTACAAGGTGTTCCAACTTCCAAATGGTGATACATCATCGTAGAAGAGTTCAACTTCTGTACCATGTTGGTTTAGATCCTTCCTCACTCAACAAACTACATCTAGAATGCAAGGTAAAAAGTTCACAAGTTTTGGAAACAGAAGATTACATCATATGATGTTTGTCAATTTCGTATCACTAGATTTTTCTCTGGAGAAAATACTAAAATTTACTTATATATATATATATATATATATATATATATATATATATATATATATACACACACACACACACACATACACATACATATTTATAGATATGGATTATTTAGTCATTTCAAGCTTTTTTAATATCCCTATATGGAAAATTGGACAATCCAAATTAATATCCTCTAAAAGTGTTTGTTTTATATCTTAAATTTTTTCATGTTTTCACTTAAAAACTTACATGTGCATAAAAGAAGAGTACAAATAGAAGTATTGTATAGGTGATATACTGTTATCAGTATTGAAAAAATGGGATTAAGTTTAATTTTACTTTCAAAAAGTATCTCTAAGGAGAGATAATTGCTCAAACATTGTAAGTTATTAATTGTTATATTACGAAGATAACGAGGAATCTGTATTGATAATAACCCAAGAATAGTTAAGGAATTAGGATAAAATAATCTTTGGCAACAGTTTTCATTAATTACACTCATAATTTTTCATAGAATTTAATATATAAATATCCAGTTACAACGTTTTCTTTCTTTATTAACATTTAAATTTCTTAAAGAATTCATGCTATTTTGACATTGAGACTACGATATACGAATTCTAATCACGTTTAAGCTTAATCTTATGATCATTATCCTTTTAACTTCTAAAAATGTTCTAGCCTTGGCCCCATTTCTTAACATCTCCAACCATTCAAAGGGCAATTAAATTCCACCTTGAATCTTTGACTATGAAAAACGAGTTTCTAATTTTCTGTATTATTTCCCTTAAAATATGATGAACAAAGAAATTCCTTTCTTTCTTTCTCTACTTTTGATGGCAACTTTGAAGAAAGAATTCTTCAAAGAAGAATCAACTCCTGATCCAAGAAATTGACCTCAGTAACATGCCACAAAATTTCTTCTCCCAACACAGATCCTACTAGTTTTCCCCCTTTTTTATTAGTAGTAGATCCTAATCAATATGAATATGCGCAGTGCAAGGCTCGATACTGTTAGATAACATAAAATAAAAATAAAAAGTGTATATAAAAGGCTAAAACAAAGTCATTAGTTTTCGTAAATTACTGTCCCCTGACTAGTGATAATTACAATTACTAGGAAAAACCTTCCATTGGATTCTTTAAGCCGTTTTCGATTAGACTATGTTACAAAACTCGATGTAAAATTTTTTAATTTTGAGCTACACTATTTTTTTATTACAATAATTTATTTTTATAAAATTTAAAATAAAAAAATTAAATTTAAATTTTATCCAATTTTATTTTAAAATTTACCGACAGAATTTGGCTCCCCATAATAATATAGGGAAGCATGTGAGGGGGCACAGCGCAAGGATCACGGTCTGCACAGACAGATTTCTTGAGAAGCAGGTCACGGACGGACACCTGTGTAGACAAATGAATCATTAACGTGTAGCTGCTTCCGAACAAAGGTTGAAAAAGCGTACGTTGATTATGCCCTAAAGGGCTTTAGCGGTTTTGGTAGTTAATAACAACCGAATCTCGAGCCCACATGACTCCAACTTTGCCCACGACCGATCTTCTTCTCCTCCTCCACCAATTCGCTGGTACACTGACTCCTTCATCTTTCTCTCTCTCTCTCACACACACACAACACCCACTATCAGTAACTGTACTGAATCTCTCAGAGACTCATCACTTCTCACTTCCTAGTAAGTAATTAAAGACTAATCCCTGTCCACCAGCTTCACGGTTCAAATCTCTTTTCAGACAAAAATCCTTGGCTTGCTTAGTACAGATCACTTTCTCGTTTAATTTGCGATTATTGCACGAAACGTGATTTATTTTGTAATTCTTTTTTGTTTTTTTATGTTTTCAAGATTTGATCTTTAGTTTCTTGGACTATGAGCAGGTACTGAAATGTTGGGTTGTTATCTAAATGGTCCAACCATCTTTTTGAAATGATGAATCAGCCTGTGTCACTAGAAGTGGAAGGAAGGACCGAAGATGAGGGAGAAGAGAATACTGTTTTGCTGGAAAAGGCAATGCAAATCTTTTTATCTGTACAAATCTATGGATTCCTCATGTTAGTCTTCTTCGTAATGTAATTATCTAAAGCCATGTGCAACCCTGATCTAAAGTACTGCTGCCCCATCAGTCAATTCTAGGGCAGGTGCCCACCAACACCACGGGCATAAGGCCCGCCATTTTCTTCTTCCTTCTTTCTGTGGTGCTCGGGGTCGTGGTCATCTATAGGCCAAGGGAAAGAAAAGGGGCACTACAACATGGACAAATAGAAAGTTCCAGACAAGAAGATATATGGTACTCGCCACATCCTACTGCTAACGAAAATTAAGAAATATATATTAGTGGTTCGTTACTTATATTATTAATTAATAATTTAAATGTGGTCACATACCTTTCTTTTATATCAACTTTGATAAAGTTTTTTGTTCAACAATGTAGAAAAGTAGAGTTCTTGTATCCTAGTACAAAATATTATAATATATGCATGGGAGAATATGACATCCAAGATCCCACAAAAAATTTATACTAGACTTGTTATCTATGGGTATGAATCTAAATATTTATAATTAATTTAAAATATTTATTTTGGTCATAAGTGCTATCAAGTAAGGTACAGAGCGTGATATTATGATATCAGACCCATGAGTTGTGTGTATGGGGCTTGACAGAGAAGCTATTCATTTTGATCATCTTCAATTAAGTAGTAAGACTTATAATTTAGGACTTGATCATCTAAAAGCTTTTCATTTCTTAACCTCTTAGCATTTTCATAAACATGGATAATTGACTTGTTTTCTTAATCGTAGCCATGGATACAATTAGAAGAAAACCCTTATATGGTCACAAGCAGAAAAATTGCTAGGTTAGATGTTTGTATTCTTTTGTTATTTAGCAAAAGAGAAAAACTAAAGACGTTACTCTAGCTTGAGCAAAAACTGAAAACAAGGGTTAAAAAAGAAACCCCGAAAAAGGGTCCATTCCAATTGACCTCATAATTTTCCTTCAGAATTGTCAAAATTTATACTGCAAGAAAAATCTCTGCTAAAGTGGTCCAAATTTCAGAGGGACAAAGTGACCGGGTAACTGATAATTCTCTCCCCAGACGAGGGAGAATCCATGCGTACAGTTAATAAGGATGGACAAAAATAAAAGACATAAAGAAACAAAATGATTTCGTTGTCATAATATGATTAGAATTCATCGTCTGATAATTGATAAAGAATATTGATAATTAATTGAATCACTACATTAGAATTTGTCATTCTCTTATTCTTTAAGAGAGGTGGGACTAACTATATATGCCCTTATATATCTATCTAGGGTTGTTGCAAATTCATAAGTATAAAACTATAGTTATGTGTTACACAAGTACAAGCCCCACAATTTCTAAAGATTCTCAAAATCTTAGCAACCCACATGCATCCCAATATAGGGTTCTATATCCAAAGGAAACAAAATGATTTATGGTTAGAACAGAATCATGTGCAACTGCAAATTCAAAATTAACGTACCAAGTTTCTCATGGTGCAGTCAATTCTCTCTCTCTCTCTCTCTACGGAACATCATTGATTTGTACTCTTCAAATGGATTTGTGGGGTATCTTTCATGAAGATTCAACCAAGAAGTTCACATGTAATGGACCAAACTAACTAGTATCCACGACGCTTTTCTCAGTTTCTGCTAGTTTTTTCAGATGCTGCTCCGATCATCTCTCATGACTGATGAAGGATGAGGTAATGAGAGGTATCTCTGATGTTGATTCCACGAAAGCTTACTCAGCAGCTACGCAGCTGATGGATACTTTTTCCTTTTACTGCAGTTGTCTTCATCTTGAATGCCGTGTTCGACCGCACTTCATCCAGCACTATATATTACTCTCGCGAGTTCTCTTTTCACCTTTGCTCCTTTTGATCGAGTCTACCATGCGTTTTATTTTCCTTTTCGCTTACTTAATTCTGGTATCATCTATATGTTGTTTTGTGGGCTCGGTGAAGAACATTAGGATGGCGGGGAAGGAGAAGTCTATATGCGTGTGTGTGTGTGTCTCTGAATAATTGGTGATCAGTGAGATTAGTTTGCAGATTAATTGTTGTAAGGTTTTTCCAAATCTTGAATTAGTCATGTTCTTGGTGGATTAGACAAACGTACATAGACATTCTTCGCCACAACATTTGTCCCATTAGAACGTTATGACTTTTTGAATAATAATCACCACACTTTAATATGTGAATTTGATCAAAGGTACTTGTACTGAATTAGATTATGTTACGAGATGGGTACCACAAGACTAGTGTAGAATAACTCGTAGAGAAGAAAAAAGGTGCTACTGAAGCTTTTGGTCGGTTGGATCGGATATGCCCTGAGAGAAGAGACTTCATAACTAGCCATACCTAATTCGTTCACATTTGGAGAATTTTAGTATGGGTTTGTACCTCAAATGGAGGCAAACCATGTGGATAATAGGTAGGGATATACCCCACATTTTATTTTCAAATCTTTAATTGGTATTTCTTTTTGTGTGATATATTGGAATATAATTTGTCGTAATATAGTTGAAACATTGAAGTTGATCTTGATCCCTAACAGAAGGTCAAGAAATTATACATTTGAATTCTCAAGTTTTATCTTGTTAATCCAAGGAGAAGAAAAATGAAGAAGAGTCTACATATGGGACCAAGAGACAAGAACCAAAGGATTTTGAGCTAATTCATTCATTCTCTCCCTGCCTCCTATCAATTGCATAAAGTGAAAGATATACTCATTTGGTGTCATTTCATTTAACTTTCTTATTATATTGAGACGTTTTAAAATAATTTATATTTTTTATAAAAAATATTTTAATATATTTATACTATCAATGCATCACAATATATTATATTTATATATTTAGATTTGATATAAAGTATCTGTTGACTTACATATTTCTTACTTTTTATTATATTAAATTACATTTATAATACAGTTCAAACTTTTATATAAAATTTCGTACTCAGTCAAAAACTGTCAAATAAAATAGGATAGAGGGAGTATCATTTAAACCTCTTTAGTTAATGAGACATAACTTAATCTTAACCATTCATTCAAACCGAAGTTTCCTTAAATAGTAACCTTTGAGTCCCACTAATTTTCATCAATAGGTTAGGTGCTATGCTCATAAAACATTTACATATTCAATAATATTAATTATAGCATTTATATTTAAAACATTTAATTTGCATTTTTTTTATAAAAAATTATACTTATGAAACTCACCCTTCCTCTTATATAGAAAAAGAGACGAGCCCATTCATCTACAACGCCCAAAAGATGGAAGCCCTATTTGTATAAAGACAAAAAGATGAAAAGGTCGTAGATAGTTTTTCAAGTTCTTCTACTATATTTTAGTTGGTTTACTCAACTAATTATTCTAATGACTTTGTATTGGCTTCCTTAGGTAAGTATACTTTTTCTGATCAATCTGGGTAGTTATGTGTAGCAATCAGAATACTGGAAGTCCCATAAATAGTACTACAATTTTAGACTTGTAAAGTTCAACAAGCTATTTAAATTGCTTGTGTATTACTGGTTATTTGTTTCTTTGCTCTTTCGTACGTAACTTGGGATCCTTTTGTCTCTTAAGAAAAGAGAATTTAAAATTTTCATGTTTATTTTTAATTTATTTCACGTTGATATAACCTTAATTTATTTCTACATAGTGAAAAAAATTCAGTACCGCCTTGATCTCTTAGAAATTTCAGAGAAGGGCTACTAAGATAGGGTCGAAAAGACATCAAAGAACAACAGAAAATACTGTACTGGTGTATAACCCAAGGCCCCGTTTTTCTTTTTGAACTTTTCAAACACGAAAAAGGAAAAATTTGAGATTAGACTAAAGTCTATTAGTCTTGACCTGACATCTACTTTTGATTTTTATTTAATAATTTTATTTTAAAAAATTGTGAGAGATTTAATATTATTTTTTTACTTTAGGAAAATGAGAAAAAGGATGTGGGGTAAAAACTAATAAACTAGTCTAATATTAAATTTTTTCTTTACTTATAACGCAGAAAAAAATATGAGACTAAGATCAATAAATTGGTCTAACTTCAAAGGTGTATATGAATTAAGTTTAAATTTAATTTTTTTTTAAATTTTATAAAAATAATTTTTTAAAGAAAAAAGTATGATCAAATTTTAAAATTAAAATTGAAATACAATTCATATACATCTTAAATTTCCGGTTAAAATCACCAGGATACAATTAATTCAAACATCAAAATCATGAATGAAAAGTACAAGATTATTAATGTCAAACATTAATTCAAGAAAACAGAAGAACTGATATGTAGTACACAGATTGAAAGAAGTTGATGGTGATGATCCTGATGGTGTCTCAAGAGTCATTTATGATCTCTAACCAACGTTGCCCGAACAAATAGGACACTTGCCGACACCACACGTGGCGATGATTCCACGACGACAGTGGGATTTCAGATACAAGCCTCGTCTTTGTTTGATGTTAGCGTTGCCAACAACACCAAGATAACAACAGGAAGAATGCAGTTTTTTCGCGTCATCTTCCAGAGTCACTGTCATTCCATCCCATTCCAAAGTAGACAATTCATCGAACACCGAACGTGCATTATAATTATACACATATATCCACTTGGGATTAGCCAAATGTGGGTTCGTGGTTTGTTTATATTAGATAAGAATCAGCCTGCTAATTTGACCATTATCCATACAAGAAAAGAATGCGATGGGTTTTTCTTGAAAAGGTTTTGATTTTAACCAGATAAAGTGCGGGATTTTTATCACATACACATTTCTGCACCGGCCAAGGATTCTTTATATCGTTCAATGATGTTACCTATTACATATGACTACGTGAATCGCATAGGATTAATTTGTTGAAGATGGCAAATCTGATTTTACTATCTCTGACTATTTCTTTATCAGTTGAAAGACGCGATTTGCCCCCATCAGTTGGTGCCTTTAGATTTCCACACGGTTCATGGAGATATCATATCCAAATTGCAATACGCCAAAGACACTTGGGACTTCCTTTTCTGGAAACTGGATGCTCCATTAACTGTATTCCCATTTTTCACACTAAGGTAGTTTCTTTTCCTTATCTCGTTTTATTTTATACTATATATATCCAACCTCACTCTCACTCTTTCTGTGTGAATCACCAGTTAACTATCACACGACCCTTCATGGGTTGGGTTGGCTTTCTAAAAAGCTTTTATTTTTTATGAAGTCCAAAGGTAATTATTGTCCAGAAAAAGTGAAGGCTACCAATTAACTTTTTAGGAAAAGTAGATTTTTTTTAAAAAAGGTTGAAATTGGTCCAACTAGAGTAACTTTAATTATAATTTTAAGAGTTTAAAATAAATAGACTCTTTTCACTTGAGTTTTGGTGATGATACCTTGAGATGAAGCTTAAACGTTGGATAATAAAGATGTTATTGATCCGTCATTTACATACTTACTTTTTAATTTAGTAAAAAAAAGTTTAGAAATAAAATTTACTTAAACTTATTCGTACATAATATTTTTTCTCTATTTCTTGATGGTTGAAATATCTTGTGATAAATTATTCTTCATACTTACATCATGTGCACTAGCTATAAATGTTCAAATGACTTAACGAGAAATTAAAAAAAGCAAGCTATTAGACTCCTAGCAAGAAATGGAATATGAAGCCCAAGAACTCTAGAATTAGAAGCCCTAGAAAAATTATAGAGAGAAAAAAGAAAGAAAATACAAGAAATTTTATTAATTCAATGAGAGTAAATTAATAAATAAATACAATACCTTAATCTAAAGTAGCACTATCAAATAGGCTGTCAGACCGAAAGTTGGTCCGTTTGATTGTATAATTAGATGGGCTTAGACCTAACTGGTGCAATCCCGTTTAAATGAGGGCTGGGCTGTCCCATTAGACCATGTAATTTGACGGTTTTGGACCTAACTGGTTCAAGTCTGTTTAAAAGTGAGCTTAATCAGCCCGCTTTGTTTGACTTACAGGCCAGAGCAGACTGGTCCGTGGTTTCTTTTTTTCTTTTTTTTCTAAAGTCAACTTTTAGTTTAGTGTTTTAAAATTTTTACTTTAGTTCAAATATTCTATGTAATTCTAATTATGTAAAGATTTCAATATTAAGTTAAAGAAGTAATTTTTTAATTTAAAATTGAAGAATTTATTGAAGTTTTGATGAAAATATTCTTAGATGTTAGAAATATAATAGAAATTGGAAAGCATACATAAGATTATGGTTGATTGACTTAATTTTATGAATTAATTATTGTGTCATTTTAAATATTTCCTTTATATAAATTTATCTAAATTATATATATATATATATATATATATATATATATATATATATATATATATAACTACTATTTTAAAAATATTAGCGATTGACTGAAGATAATTTTTTTCTCAATAATAAATTTATATGATCTCACATGTAATAAAGAGAAAAAAGAGAAATAAAAAGAAAATTATATTTTTTTAAAAAGATCTTGGCCTGCTGTTGGCCCTAATTAAAATATATGATATGATTCTATTAAAGATAAAGAAGAGATAAAGAAGAATTAGAAGATAAAATTCTATCACTAATTAAGATATGATAGGACTCTATCATCTATCTTTTGGATGATTAGAGTATCTCTATCACTCTAATATTGGATTATCTCTTTGATATCGTATAATAGACATTCATAATATTAATTTTATAACACTCCCCCTTAGATGTCCATTGAATAAGAGTATGTCTCGTTAAAAGCTCGCTAGATAAAAAATCTAGTAGGAAAAAATCTAGTGAAGGAAAAAGAATACACTACTCTTTATGACATATTTATTCCCCCTGATGAGATAATCATTTTTCTTAATTGACATATTCTAATTTTGTTCACCAATTTCTCAAATGTTGCTGTCGGTAATGCCTTCGTGAATAAATCTGTCAGATTATCACATGATCGACTTTGTTGCACATTAATATCATCACTCTTCAGGAGTTCATGAGTAAAGAAAAATTTTGATGAAATATGTTTTGTCATATCTCCTTTAATATATCATTCTTTTAGTTAAGATATGCAAGTTGCATTATATTCATACAGAGGAGTTGGAGTTGTATTCCCAGAGAATAATCTATAATCCTCTTGAATATAATAGATTATAGATCTCAACCTTACACATTATCGACTAGCCTTATGAAGGGCTATAATTTTAGAATTGTTAGATGAGGTAGCTACCATGGATTGTTTCACAAAATGCCATAAAATAGCAATACCACTATGGGTAAATACATAACCAGTCAATGACCATGCTCTATGTGAATCGGATAAATATCCAACATTTGCATAGCCAATCAACTTCAGGCTAGTTGTATTTGAATAAAATAATTTAAAATCTATGGTACCTTTGAGATATCTAAGGATATGCTAACATCATTCTAATGTCATCTTGCAGAAAAAAACTAAATCTTGTTAATAAATTTACAGAAAATAATATATCAGGTCTTATATTATTTGTAAAATACATCAGTGCACCAATTGCACTAAGATAAGGTACTTCAAGACCAAGTAGTTCTTCACCGTCCTCCTGAGGTCAAAAAGGATATTTATTCACATCTAGTGATCTAACGACCATTGGAGTACTCAATGGATGTGCCTTGTTTATGTAATATCTTTTTAAGACTTTCATTGTATATGCCGATTGATCAATGAAATATCTATCTTCCAAATGATCAATTTGTAAACCAAGACAGAACTTAGTTCTTCCAAAATATTTTATCTCAAACTCTTGTTTCAAATAATTCACTGCATCTTGGAGCTCTTCTGGAGTTCCAGTAAGATTAATATCATCAACATATATATGGAGCATCACAAATCTCGAAATATACTTCTTAATGAAAACCATGGACATATTGGATCATTTTTATATCTTTCTTTTAATAAGTTTTCACTCAGACAGTTATACCACATGCGTCCAGATTGTTTTAAGCCATACAATGACTTTTGTAACTTGGAATAATCTCCATGACAACCAAATTTGCATGTTGCGGGTATGTTGAATCCTTCTGAAATTTTCATATAAATGTCATTGTTCGGATTTTCATATAATAAGCAGTTACTACATCCTTTAAACTCATGTCAATCTTTTCATTTACTGCCAGACTCACAATGTATCGGAATGTAATTGCATCCACTACAAGTGAATATGTCTTATCATAATCGATACCTAATCTTTGTGAAAACCCTTGTGTAACTAGTCGTGCCTTATACCTCACGATTTTATTATTCTCATTTTGCTTTTGTACAAACACCCATATATAGCCAATGGGTTTTACATTTTTAGGTATTCGGGCTACAGGTCCAAAAAATTCACTTTTTGAAAGCGAGTTCAATTTTTATTGAATTGCATCTTTCTATTTTGACCAATCATTTATATGTTGACATTCTTCAACTGATGTTGGTTCAAAATGCTCATTATCTTTCAAAACATCAAGTGCTATACTGTAGGCAAATAAGTTGTATATAGTCATTTCCATTCGATTTCAACTTTTTCGGAAGTTATATAATTGATGGAAATCTTTGTATTACTTTAAGAATCTTGAATCTTTTCATCAGTTATCTCTTAGTTATTTTTCTCAGATTTTTAAATATGATCACATTGATCATTTGATACTCTTTTCTTATGAGGATTTCTATCTTTTGAATCAAAAGGTTGACCATGCTTCTAGGGAGCTTTTGATTCAACAACTATAGGTGTTGCATTTTACTCTTTTGGGATTTCAACCCGAATAAGAGCATCTATAACTGATAGATGTGATTTTGTTACTCTTGTAGAGTCAGTAAAGGCATCTGGCAATTGATTTGCTATCTTTTTGTAAATGAATTATCTTTTGAACTTTAAGTTCACTCACACTTGTGCGCAAATCTAGATAATTCAAATATATTGCCCAAACAAGCTCTTTTCCTTTTGACTTTTTGTCTCCCCTAACTTGGGAAACATAGACCTATCAAAATGACAATCAGTGAATCTTGCCGTAAATACATTTTGTCATAGGTTCAAGATACCTTATTATAAAAGGAGAGTCATATCCAACCTATATCTCCAATCTCCTTTGAGGCCCACTTTAGTTTGTTGATTAAGTGTTATAGGAATATACACCGCACATCCAAAAATTCTCGAATGAGAGATATTTGGTTCAAAGACAAAAGCTAATTGCAAGGAAAAAAATTCATGATAACTCGATGGCCTAGTATGAACAAGTGCTAGAACATGGAAAATTGCATGTCTCCAAGCTGATATAGAAAGATTTGTTCTCATTAAAAATGGTCTAACAATTAATTGTAGTCTCTTAATAAATGACTCTGCTAAACCATTTTGAATGTTAACATGTGCTACAGGATGTTCAATAAAAATGCCAATGGACATGCAGTAAGCATCAAAGGCTTGAGAACAATATTCAGCTGCATTATCTAGATAGATTCTTTTAATAGAGTGATCTAAGAATTGCACTCTTAGGAAAATTATTTGGGCAAGTCATCTCGCAAACTCCAGGTTTAGATTTGCGAGTAGATAATAAATAAACATGCGACTATCGGGTCGATGCATCAATGAACACCATAAAATATCTAAATTGCCCACATGGTGGGTGAATAAGCCCACATATATCACCATGAATCCATTCTAGAAATGTGAGAGATTCAACTCCTATTTTTGCTTGGGATGGTCTAATAATCAATTTTCCTCGAGAACAAGCAGCACATGAAAATTTATTCAACACTATTCGATCTTTCAATAGGTATCCATGTGTATTCTCAATTATTTTTTGCATCATAATTGATCCTGAGTAACCCAAAAGGTCATGCCAAATACTAAATGTGCAAGATCAGTAAACTTCTGATTTACTAAATGATGCACTTCAACACTATTAATCTTTGTGTAATACAGGATAGAAGAAAGAGATGGAAATCTCTCTAAGATATATTTCTTTTCGGCGACAGTTTGAGTAATGTAAAGATACTCAAATTTATTTTCCTCCATTGTTTCAACATGACATCCATTTTGGCGAATATCTTTAAAACTCAATAAGTTTCTTCTAGATTTTGAGGAAATAATGCCATATTGATGGAAATTATTGTGTCTCTAGGCAATAAAATACTAGCTCTTTCGAAACCTTCAATCAGTTGTGCACTACCATTTATAGTGCAAATATTTGTTTCTCCTATATTGAAACAAGATAATTATCTCTCACTTTTAAGTATAGTGTGCGTATTACCACTATCAATGAGGCAAATATCCTCAATGGTATTTTTAGAGTCATACTACTGAATAAGACCCATCTTAACACATCAAAATATAAAATTTAAATACTTAAATAAAGTTCTATTACAAAGAAAGTTTGAAATAAATCACTAAGTATTATTACAACGGAAATATAACTAAACATGAACTAAATTAAAAAATAGAAAGAATATTAAATAGAACTCTCATGTCTTTGGACACTTCTATTACCAATTAAATGGTCAACTCTTCTTTCTGAATGCTCAAAGAAGTCAGCCACATCCAGGTGAGTTATATCAACAATGGCATCATCAAGATTATTGACATCTCCATTATCGGGAATGGAAATTTGGAAAGTAAAGTTTGCTTTAGGACTTTTACCCTTCTTCTTAATTGATAATTAATAAAGCTCAACAAGGTACTTTATCGTACGACAGGTATGTGACCAATGACCTTGCTTATGGCATCGATAGCATTTATCTTCGTGATCTTTTGGATCCACTTCCTTCCTTTTTCTTTTATCATTATTTTTGGCCCAATTATGGTAGCTTTCGTTATGTTTCAAGCCTGATGTTCTATTCTGATTGGCATGATTATATGGATGATTCCTACCATGGGCATGTCCTTGTCCACAGTTTCGACCACTACCACGACCATATCTATAGGTTCAAACTGCATTCACTTCACAGAGCGGAGTAGAATCTATTGGTCGAGTTTCATGATTTTTCATTAATAGCTCATTGTTTTACTCAGCCACAATAATGAAAGATATTAATTCTACATATTTTTTAAAGTCTTTTTCTTCATATTGTTGCTGCATGACAATATTTGAGGCAAGAAATATAGAGAATATTTTCTCTAACATATTAGCATCAATCATATTTTCTTTGCATAATTTTAAACATTGCAGAGTTATATTCACTTACATATTTAAAGTCTTGTAGTTGTAAGTACATCCAATCATATAGTGCTTTTGGTAGAATGACAATTTTCTAGTGGTCAAATCTTTCTTTTAAATCATTTCGCAAAATAAGTAGATCTCCTATGGTAACATATTCCACTTTCAAATCCTCATAGAGATGGTAGTGGAGAAATATCATGACTTTTGCATGATTTTGAGATTATAACACATTATTTTATATAATGGTGTCTCATAGACCTATTGCATCTAGATAAATTTAAGTATCTAGTGTCCACGGTAGATAGTTCTTTCTAGAAATGTTAAGAGCAAAAAAATTAAGTTTCGTAAGGTTAGCCCTAAAAATTCAAATGTAGAAAAAATACATATTTTTTTTATCTTGATTAAACTCTAAACTCCGGTGGTAAAGACTTGTGTTGATAACATGTTATAAATTTATTAGCATGCAGTAGTTTTGGCACAAAAAAATCGTAATACTAATGTAGCGAACTGAATAAGGAAATTATAATGAAAAGAATAGATAAAAACTATAGAGAGAAAAAAGAGAGAAAACACAAGAGATTTTATTAATTCTCTGACTGCTCGAACAATTAGACATCCAACCCGTAATCACAATGACCCAATTGCAAGAGCAGAGCTCTACCGACTGAGCTATATCCTTCAAGCCAAGCAGAGCATGCATGAAGTAGTCAGATGCTTCTTCTATTTTTTTCCCTGGCGCAGCTGGACCATCCTGGACTTGAACCAAAGACCTCGCTTGTGAAGTAAATCATCGCACCTACGGTCCAACCAATTGGTAAATCAATGAATGAGTATAATACCTTGGTCTAAAGCCATATTTATAGGGTTCAATGGTACATATTAATAAGAAGAGATAGAGAGGAATAAGAAGATAAAATCCTATCACTAAATAAAGATATAATAGAATTCTATCATCTATCTTCTGGATAGTTGGAGTATCTCTATTACTCTGATATTATATTATTTCTTTGATATCGGATAATGGTTATCCATAATATTAATTTCATAACAAATACATCAAATTTATGATAAATATGCAGCCCAAATGCAATTTCTTGAAGAACTAATAAAAGGCAATCAAGACAACTCAACAAAAAGTCTGGGGAAAGAAAGTTTTCAGTCACTATATATGTAAAACAAATCTGACCACTTAAAATCAAATCACAACGAGTTAAGAACGTAAGTATAAAAATAGTCATACTATTGATAGAAATTACAAAATTAATCAAAGAAAACTATTAATCAAATATATCAATATACCATCAACTAAATAAATAAAATGCAAACATATCTATGCATATACTTTACAAATAGAAATAGGAAAATTGGTTATTCATGTAACTAAAGTAAAGTACCTTTTTGGTCCATATTACTAATGTCATTTTTAACTTTTTTATCACTGAACAAAATTCAAGTCGTGGTTGATGCCACTCCACTACCTCTTACGGCAGAATCCGATCAAAAAGGACATGAGCTCATCATATATTTAATATTTATGGACAAAAATATTTGGACACCTCAATTTTGGGCCAACCCGACGCAAACCCACTAGATCCATCCATTTTCAACTGATATAAGAGAGAAGTCGTAATGATTGAAATAGAGAGAGTACGGTTAGAGTGGTTGAAAAATGAGGTATTTGAACATTTTTGTTCCTGCATATTAAATATATAAGGAGTTCGTGATCTTTTTTGGCCATATTCTGCTATGAGAGGTAAGGGTGTTCAAAAATAGAATCAGACCGGATAACCGAACAGAATCGAATCGAAGTTTTTGGTTCGGTTTGGTTTTGTATTTTTATGGTTTGGTTTGGTTCGGTTCGATTTTTAAAAATTATATATTTGTCGGTTCGATTTTCAGTTTAGGTTATCAAATCGAAAACCGAACCAAAAAATAAAATTTTAAAAAATAAATACAATAACTCTTTACTATAATGCGTTCTTATATTTATTTTTTAAAAAATAAATACAATAACTCATTACTATAATGCGTTCTTATATTTATTTTTTAAAAAATAAATATAATAACTCATTACCATAATGCGTTTTTGTATGAATTTCGGTTTGAACTAAATTGAGTCGAATCAAAAAATAAATATAAGAACTCATTAACATAATGCGTTTTTATATAAATTTCGGTTTGAACTAAATTGAGTCAAATCAAACCGGTTTAATTCGGTTCGATTTTAATATAAAAATAATTCGGTTTAATTTTTAAAAAAATAAAAAAATCGAAACCGAACAGTAAAGCGATTGCACACCCCTAATGAGGTGTCGAAGTAACATAGACCATGACTCAAATTTTGATTGGTGGCAAAAAAAAAGTTAATAATTAACATTAGTATTATAAACCAAAAAAATCCCTTACTTTAATAGCATAAATAGCGACTTTCCCCAGGAATGTTATAACCCTGTTACCAATGAAAATAAACTCCATGTCGGTTGATGTTCAACTGTCGAATGTATTGGTTATGTTATGAACTTTATTGTCAAAATAGTGCAAAGATGTTTCAGTCGGGAAATTCTTCTGTCTCATCACATCTTACCCGATAAGACCCCTTTACTGATTAAGGACGTTGACATTCCCCCACAAACAATCTATTTTTAGTCTTCTATATCACAGTTATATTTCTCAGCATACAATTCTTCAGTCACATTCCACTTTGTTAGGAAAGCAAATCCATAGGAAAGGTCATTTTTTGAAGCAACCAAATTCCAATGGGTTCTGTCTTCCTCGATTAAAATTGTCAAGAGTTTGATCCGTCACATATTCATATTACTAATTAATTATTTAACCGTGAGATTATTTACCTAAACGGTGTAAATACACACATACTCATCAAAATTAATCAATGGGAATAAAAATTAATCCAAATTCTCGTTGTTGCTCTATCTACCCTGTAATATTTTGAATCTCATCACCATCTTTTTCTTTTCTTTTTTTGAAAAAGTACCATAATTTTGGTAAGCTTTGGGCCGCAGCCTTCTCACGCATGTTAGGAATTTGGTTATTGAAAAAGACTTATGCGTCCCATAAGTTAGATTAAAAACCAATTAAAACCTGTTCAGGATAATCTTCCAACATTATGGGTTTCTTAACGAGTCTTATGGGGTTTTCCTTTAAGATCAACAAAGTTTCTATGACCCGCAAGTATGCATACAGTAGAGGCCAGTAGATTTACCAGAAACTAGCCTCTGTGGCCCAACTGTTATATAATCAAAAGATCTCGATATGTATGTTTTATCCGATGAGGAAGAAGACTTTTTTCTTTCTTTTGCTAATTAGGTTACCGTCTTATCCAACACGCAAGGCTAGATCATGCTCAAATTGTAACAGAATGCTTTCATGTGGTGCTCAAATTTCAACTCCAAGCCAGATGATGTATATATCCTAACAAAGCAGATGATTGAACCATGCACCTTTTACGTGAGTAGATTTGGTTGGGTTACTTGGGTTGAAATTGTATAGGTTTTGTTGTTTTGAGCCAGAATTTGTGCATCCAAATTGGATAGCACCAATTACAGGACTGTAATGCAAATAGAACCAACCTCCTGTCCTTTTGCGGACCATCGTTGATAATCCTGCTCAAACAAAAATCTTCTCTTTAAAGACACTATTTAAATATGTTTCTCCATGGAATCAGCTGTAGCAAGTTATTTGCACTGCAAACGATACCCCGTGTCTAGCAAGAATAAGCAAATGAGCCAACTCCAAATATTTCCAACTCAGTGCTTATCTTTAATTGGCAACCTAAAACAAAAGTGAACCTGGAGTTGATATTCACATCCCCTTCAAGTTCATTCACTCAAAAATGGACAAGGACAGACAGGAAGTGACTCCAGAGGTTCATTTAATCTATATCCATCACCAAAACCTAATTAACAACATTAGGCACAAAAATTTCTAACTTGAAAATGACCAATCTAAGAGCTTAATAGATACCTGCACTTTCCTCAGAAGTATAGAGCCATCTTGCATTACCTATCTACCAGTTAGTATAAATGGTAATAGATACAAAAGAATCACTCACAAAGACGAGAAAACTCAGACTGCAATGAGAGTTAAAAGATTTCAGCTCAAAAATACAAAGAAAACTTGCAGGAAAGTAACGACAGAAATGAAGGTCCCTCCCAGTAGAAATAGCTGAAGAATTCTTCCTCTAGTACTTGTGGAGAGGAAACTGAAGTACTGAAACACCACCTCTGAGATGCTTTCACCGTCGAGAAAATATACCTGAGAATTTCATATGATGTTTATGTAAATTCCAAATATGTGAAAGAAGTTACCTTCAACCTATTTGGACCCAAAGTATTACCACACAAGAAAAGATGTTAAATTATCCAGACCCGCTACATCAATTTTGGGCATTTCTTTACTTCGTGTGCTTTTGTACATGTATCTGCTTATTTTTGCACATTCAAGTGCTGGCACAAAAGAACTTAAGATAAACACTCAAAGCTGCAACTGGACAAGACAGAGTTACGTTCTTCTTTCTTCAGTATAGCACCACTCAAAACCACAAAACTGTATATGTATACATGCTCCCAACAGTACCATGTGAAGTCCAGATAAAGAGTACAATTGAGATGAGGAAGATCTTTTTTCTTTCATCTTTTTTCCCCCCTTTCTTCTATTTGTGCAGGGATATTCAATACTTGCATATGCAGAATAAGTAGTCCAACAGAGAGCAAAACAGTTACAGTAAAAAACCATCAAAAGACCTGACACTCTTCCCCATATGAAGATTTACACCAAAAAAAAAATCCTAATTTCCCGGATTATAGCAATGACCCCTAAATAATTTTTCAATGTAATCAAGGTTGAACTAATAGGTTTTGCTGCCAGTTAGAGCCAAACTAAACTATCACAAGAGATTTATCTAAGAATATATTGTTCAAGAAAAAAGAAAAGGTAAACCATAAAGAAAATTTCACCAATATATTGTTAATACAGTCCATGAGGACTGCCATTTTGTTTCTTATGAAGTTGACATATTAGAATGACTTTGAAGACTTCGTCACTGAATGTGATTAACCTGCCGTCACATTGGATAACATAGCAACATTAGTTCAGAAGTTGCAGCACTCTTAACTGCCCTTCAAACTTTTAGACAAGGTGGTAGTGTAAGAGCAGAAGATCCTTTGCTCAACTCCCATCACAATCCATTTATTAGAAGAAGGGGAAAGGGTGAGAGTATGAACAAGATAATGGACCTATTAGGAAAAAATGGGTCCAGCCCACATAAGAAGGGACGTATAAGGTGTTAAATGAATCAATTATGTATACTCTCTCCAACAGCTTAAATTTTAGATAACGTGGTATTTGAACAACCTTCAGGAATCTTTTGGTCCAAGTAGCTTAACTAGTTCTTAGTGTTTGAATCTAGAGCAACATTAACACAGAGATATCTGGTAAATATAATATACAAGATCTGAGTTGAACATCAAAATCAATTATGCTACATCCTAATATCTTATTCCTCAAATAGAACCTTTCAGGTTTATGTCAGAAGGTAGATAATAGCATAACTTTTTTTTCTTTTTTAATATTTTATTTTTTTGGGTGTCATAATCCAGAATAACCAAAAAAATAGATAAATATCATAAAAAAGTACCTTAACCTAGTAGTATTTACTTTTATTGACCCTTAAAAAGATAAAAAAGTGCCTCCCCTTCACTTAGATGGACATGCCATGTATTTCAAAACATATTTTCAGATGTCAAATCCTATATTATGTAAAAGCTTCAACCTGTGCCGCTGTGCAAGTGTCATGTATTACTAGTTTTGCTAGCTCAGCAATCCTCCTCCCAAGTGACCCAGGCCTCCCCTCTTGTTATCTTAAGAACATAAACGAAAGGTAAAATTTTTGGCACCATGAACTAAACATGAAACATGTCAATCACTTGGTCCATGGACATGATTATAATAGTGCTTACAAAACCAAAGCATTATCCAACCTAGTGTCAAAACAAAATATGAATTAAACAAGTTTAACATCTGATTCATCTTCAAGACCCCCAAAGGCCCCAACTAAAATTGTAGCTTATATATTAGGTGGTCTAAGGATATGTACTTAAAAAAGAGTCCAATTATTTGAAGAAGCATACCGGCAGACTATTAAGAAGAGCAAGAGTGAGAGACACATGAAAAGCACATATTAAGTGCTTTTCCAGTACACCCGGAAGAAATGCCCCAATATAAAATTCCCAGCGAGGCTGATATGAAGTCAAATGGAGTGACTGTCCCATCGAGATCATATCACCAACAAAAACAAAACTCTGAATACAACTGTCGTCTTTGACATCAGCAGTGTTGTACTCTTGAAAGGAATTTCTTGCAAGATGAACACATCCTTTAGATGGTCTCAAATAAGTGATTTCAGTCCATGCTAGGCCCGGCATCTGCACTGGACTGAAGCAAGATTCATCCTGAATCCAAGACCATAATATAAGGCCTTATTAACTTTTCATGTGCTAGAAATGAAAGGTTAGTGCTTTTCAGCTTCTGCGAGACAGATACATCATGCAAAAGTACTTCCTAATAGATATTAAAATTTCCATTTCCGTATCACGTGCTATAATTGAATTTACCTCCACACATGAACAGCTGCTATGGTTTCTAAGAGCTTTGTCCCAACCATCACCACATTTTTTAAGCTTTATAACATCCTTAGGACTGAAGCAGTAAACTTTCCCCCTTTCCTGTGGATGATTCTCTTCATTTCTTACATCTTCAGAGTTACGTGAGTCTAAGCAAGGTGTGGAAGCAAATGCATAAAGTTCATCAGGACAGGTGCTTTCTTTGCCTTCCACTCTAGCAGTTATGCTCTCTTTGATCAGATAATAGGGCACACAGTACCCTTTTCTGTCAAGTATTCGGATAGAGTGTCTTAAATCAGTGGAACTCTCAAAGTTTTGAAGTATCTGCTCATTTAATAGAGCAATCGCCTCCTTCCATTCTTGAACAGTATGAACGTGTTTGCCACCTAATGAAATTATCAAGTCATGGGGAGAGAGATATCCAGCCAATGGTGATGCAGGAGACACATCCAAAACCTGTGGCAAAAATGATAAGGAATCATCAAGCCATGTGGATATCTCATTCTGAGTGCTGATAGTCCACTGCCTAAAAGAAAATTCCCATTGTAAAGTACCATGGGGCTTTGACCATGTATGTAGAATGGATGCAACATCAAGGGCAGAAGAAACAATGCCAAGGCACAAACCATGCAAAACTGCAGCATGATTTAAAATAAATCAGTTCTAAAAACAAGCAACAACTCTCAGCACATCTGAATAGATTATACATCAAAGAATGCTGGAAGAAAATAACTATATATGAAACCTACAGCTGCATTATGCCAAACACCAGCACAATATATTCGAAGGGAAGCAAACCGCGGTAATGTCTTCAACAATTCATGATTAAGGGCTACCATAGCTCCTGGAAACAACACCGCCAAAAACACAGCAACATATTCCATTTGTACACCCTCACTGCTTCATGCATAAGTGGTGCCTACATGAAGAGTGTGAGATCATCCTGCTTGTTATAAATACGATTAGGTTTCAATTCATCTGTGAGAATTTAAATGCATAACTAAAAGTGTGGTAGCAAATTCAAAATAAGTTTGAAACAAGTCCAATGTATCAGGAAAGAAGGCAAAACATGTCAAGTGCGATTCTGTTTATTAAGTAGAGGATTATAAAGATGAAGTTTTGCATCCACCTTATTTAAACTTACGAAGAGTCATTACCAAAGGTCATTATTTGATCATTATGAAGTCATGAAACATCAAACTGGTGCAGAAAGGCTGAAATTCACAGTACAGGTACTCGAATTTGCAAAAAGCAGAAAAGTATAACCAAACACTAAAATTGACTCAGAAGGAATGTAAAGAGCGTCCAGAGACAATATAAGCAGCCTTCCAAAACTTGAATATTAACTCAGCAGGCCAGTTGGGAAGGCGTATAATTTAGAGAAGCGGATCATCCACATCAGTATCACCAACAAATTTGATAAGCAAACGAAAGCCCTAATGTGAACACTCAAATACAAATGAGAGGGCGGGCACTTAAGTTGGTTCAGTTGTGCATATAGCTAACATATTGTCAGGTTTATGTCACTGAACAGAGCATTGCTTGCTAAAGACAGACATGTACGGACATGCAATTTTTTTCCTTATTGCCATGTTTCATCGAGCTATCAACCAAATTAGGAAAACGAAAAATTCTTAACCTTGCAGCAGCAAGAGCATGCCCAACTTCATGGACAAATACAGATATGATGGTGGATATACACACGTTTCCAGCATCCGAAAATGAGACGTTCAGTCCAAAAATCTGCAGAGAAACAGGTGAGAGAGTAAAACAACTTTCACGCAAGTAAACAGAGACGTACAAAGACAATCCCTATATAGCTGAAATATAAGTTCATCAATTGATTGACCTGAACTGATTTTTCTCAATAGCTATTCACTGCAACCATCTTATACAACATATGATATGAACAAGCAGTATTTATTAAGTCCATTTATTTGTTATCTAGAAAGTCTAATATATAATTACCATCAGCAGACAAGTGCAACAGCTAATATAAAATGGGCAGAACAGATTAGTGACATTGCCAAAATTCCAGCATTTAAGGAAATAAATCACGCATAGAATATGGAAGAGATGCAAATATATTGAAGGCAAGTGAACTGAAATACAATAAGACTAGAAAGTCTTAAAAACATAATATTCAAATTCAGAATACTAGAAGAACTGCAGAAGAAGCCGAGAATATCACTCTGGGGAAATGCTACAACTTTCTATTATCTTGTGCTTCTCCTAATCATTCTTCTTTATTGTTCATCCTATTCAAGACGTAATTCCCATCTGAAATTGAACTTCATACTTCTTTATTGTACATCCTCTGGCCCAAATCATCACAGTTCCTTTTACTGAGTAATGACCAAGTGATTCTTATTTCTCACTTTAATGTTTTAATTCTTCAATGGTGGCTTTTACTATCTTTTTAGTGTACTATGGATACTAGCATATACACAAAAGTTTTTTCTTTTCTTTATCTTTTTTTTTTTTGGGTGGAGTGAAGAAAGAGGAAAACAACAATTTTCAGAGGCAAAGACTCTAGTAGGATATTTATAAAGTTCTCACCACACTCTGAATCAACAAAATCTTAACAGCTGTTTTTAACCATTTCTTTCAGCAGGGAGTTTATAAGTTCATTCTATGGCATTCTCAGGAGGCAATAGGACCTTGACAAATAAAATGACCAAAATCTTCTCTAACCACTAATGTAATTTCATTTTTGGGCCGGGGTAATAGAAATATTTTCAATTGTATGTGAATGTTTCACACAAGGGACAGATGTAAGAACTGGATCATGAGCATCAGTAAGCTAAGACCTATCTCACCCTATCACAGTATGCCTTGAATCCTAATCACTGATCAAGGACAAGGAGTGCTCAGCCACCCAGCTATCCTTGAGTAATGCATCATTTACCAAGAAGCTGGAAAGCCACATATTAATTTTCCCATTGTAAATCACCAATAAAGATGGTCCATCCCTAAACCAAGAATTCATCTGAGAGGCTGATAAGTGTTTACATGCCGTTAGACAAGTCAGGGGAAACCCCCACCCCACCTTAAAAACAAATAAATAAAAAAGAGATAGACACATAGAGAACCTACAGGTTGAGGTTAAACCAAATTAAGATAAATTCACAAACTCTTCTGGAATAGTCTTTCAACTGTACGAATTACTAGTATGTCTATTCCTATAACAGTTTTACTTTTCAGCTCAGCTTCATTATCATTATTTCTTGTCATCACTTTTGTTTGAAAACACACTCTAGAATCTGGTGATTTCAGGAACTTAAGTTACATAATGTGTAGTTTAGCATCATCTAACCCATGAACCAATCCACAAAACTGAAAACCACTATAAGTTATCTAGATGTAACAAGTCAACAGAATATACCATGATACATTTTCAATAAATGTCAAACCTGAGCAAACATTCGTTGCACAATGGTTCTGCAAGCCATATCATAGACCAAAGCCAAACAAGCATTTTTCGTCACAGCAGAATCAAAGAAAAGAAGAACAGTAAATTCAGAATGGAGAAACACCAACTGCACAAGACAGGAGTTATCTGTAGACCGATTGTAATTAGCACTTGATTTAGGAACTTCTAAGATGATACATCTTTTCTTGATTTCTACAAGTATCATAAGATATACTAACCGTAGAGGAGAGTCCGAAAAGGGATCCATTCAAAGGACTACTAAGCTGTGTTAACCCATCATGCAGATGAAATGCTCTGACCAGTTCCCACAGAACAATCTGCCAAGTCTCATGGAGACAGAAGTCATCATAACTTGAATAAGGGAGAGTTTACTAAATTGGGAAAGTCAGTTCATTTATTTGATTTTATGCAGTTTCTTTCTACTTAAGAAAGAAAAATATTCGATACTTATATCTAAATCTTAGGTATCAGAGACAAACCATAATTCCTCCAAGCAATGCAGCAAGACCAAAACCAACGCCAACGGAAAACCATACTTTCAGAGACCTATAATCAAATAAAGATAAACCCATAAGCGCCAATACAATCTAAGATGAGAAGAGTAAATGACTAAACCACAGCAACATTTCCAGATTGGCTAAAAGCACCGAAGCAAATGTTGCAACATAATCGAGTACATTGTCCATCAAGCCTCGTACTTTGCTCCAAAAATGGAACTTTAAGAGAAACGAACGGCAAAAAGAAATCAAACTGACAACAAAAGTACCTGGAATGTCGACGTCCAAATCGGAAAAGAGGTTCGTTCAAGACAGAAGACTTGTAGTCACAATACCTATAGAAAAACCCAATCCAATCATTTCCATCCAAGAACTCAAAAAACCGCACGAATTACCACCCAAAAAGAAAAAAAACCTGAATGTTTTTCGGTGAAGAGAAAAGAAATGGGATTATAAAACAAATACCAACAAGAAACAGTATTGGAGAGGCGAGTGAAACGAACAGGCAGAAGATTCTGATTGGCTTGCCGCACCCTCCCAAACCTTCTCAGGGGTCTCCCATCCATCACCGAGCAACTACTACCTGTCTCCTGCACAATATACAGTTAATCTTCCAGTCGTAGCTCTGCCGATATGTAAGGATTCCGGAGATTGCCGAAGCCGTGGCCCGTGGGTACTGAGCACTGGCGGTGCGATCCTTTTGTGGTTTAATTTCGGACAATACTGAAAAGCCCACTATTGTTTAACAATTACGTTCAGAGCTCTGCATGGAATTTATTTACGTTTTAACCCCATTTTTATCCTCCTATTTTGATTGCTCTCTCTATGCAGGTTTTTAATTTTAATTTTTTATTCTTTTTTGGAAGAGGGATGCTGCCTATGTATTTTTTAGAGACTGTTATATATTAATAAATGGAAAAACTAGTAAAAAAATTATATTGATTACGTACATGTAGCTAATTTTTTCATTTGAGAAAATAAATAGAAGTGTTTTTATTTAAATATAGTATAATTAATCTAATTAATAGATTGAATAATAAAATATTCATAAGACATAAAAGGGGAAAATATGTATATGAATTATTGACATTATCTAATTGCTTTAAGTTAAAGCAATGTCAAGTAAAAGATTCTTAACTAAAATTAATATAATACTAAAACTTTAATATTAGTTTGTAAATTTTTCAAATTGAGTATAAATATTCGGTTGGATTATTGAATTATATAAGAATAACAAAAAAATTAAGAAGGTAATTATGTAAATATAATCATGCAAGAGATTGTTTCCTACTTGAATAATTTTTAAAATAAAATTTATGTTATTTAAGTCAACTTTTGTGATATCCAAATCTACTCTACATGCCTATTGAAGTCCATAAGTTTAAAAATTTGACAAAAATACTTTTAAGAGAGTTTATTTTAACACCTTTCTTAAATCCAAGCTTTATGACTTTATCTATAAATTTATATCAATTGAACTTCACTAGTTTATATAACATAAATAAACTCTCTCTCTCTCTCTCTCTATATATATATATATATATATATATATATATATATATATAGTTAATTCTATATATTCAATAATAGTAGTTGTAACTTTGGAAAAGAACCTCATAAAATGGTATGAATTAATCATATTCTATTACTAAAGATTTTTTTATTATGATACAACTAATTATAATAAAAATAACTGATAAAGAGTAATAAAATATGAGGCATTTTAAGTAAATTTTTGATCCTATTAAAAGAAAAGTTCATGAAATTATGATAAAATAATTTTTTTTATTTTAATATATTAAAAAATAGAATCTATATTTAAACTTATATATTATTCTCTTTCTTATTTAGAAATGTTATTACTTTTTTGAAATATATAAACTATTATGCTTTTTTAGATATTTATCTAATTTTTTACAAAATTCAAAATCGAGATGGTAAAATTGTGATAATATTGATAATGGCTTATCAAATCAAGGTGGTAGGAGCTTACCTAAGTGGTTTGGCAGCTTTTCTATGTGTCTGAGGACTTAAGTTCAATGAGAGGATAAGTGCCAAAAAAATATTTTCTCAATTTAAAAAAAAGAAAAAACATTTGCAAGGTGAAAGTATAATAGTTGAAACCCAAGTAGGTCAGAAAGAAAATATTGAAAACCTCGAGGCGTCCTTTATTTAAAAAAGGAAAAAAATCCCAGGCACGGTTCAAAAGATTTCGTTAAAAGTTAAAACGAACAGTACTAGGGTTTATCAATTCCCGAGCAGCTTCTCGCATAAACCTCCGGGCGCCACCGCTGCAACAACTGCCACCACCGCCGCTACTAATTCCGTTAACAAATGCCGAAGAAGCGCAACAGAATTACCAACCCGGAGCCCTTCCTCGCTGGTGGCAATGACGACTCCAAATCAACCACCTCTTCCAGGAAACGAGCTAAGCCTCCAAAAAGCCATCAGCAACAACAACAGGCACTGCTAAATTACTCTCCCCTTCTTTCCGCCCATTCCGGATTATAATTGTGTTTATATTTATTCATCTGTTTGTGTTTATTGATGCATGTCTACCTTTGTAGATAATCTCATCGGGGATGAGCTCGAAGATATTGAAGGAGGCATTGCTTCAGCAAAAGGAGATTGACGAAGAGGAGGCACTAGAGCAAAACCCTAACAATACTTTGGTTTTCCATGAGGAACCTAAGAATGCAAAGGATGACGAAGAGGAAGATATTGATGATTTTGCGGGGTTTTCGGAGACTAGGAGCCAATTTGGCGGATGGGACGAGGTATGGCTCTGTTTCCTTTGTTAATATGGAAAGACTATTGCATTTTTCTACTAAGCTGTTTTTCTCTGTAATTTCTCAATTTTGCAGAAGGGGAAATCTTTCGTATTTGGAGGGTAAACTAGAATTGGTTCACATTTTATGTATAAATTAGTCTTACTTTGTTGAAGGGCTGATACTAGTTAAATGCTGGTGTTTTTGCCTCTTCAGGGTTCATTTCTTGTTCTGCTGTACTAGTAAACGAAATAAAATGGATATTAAGGCACCTGATTGACTTAAATTGGGACTCAGATTCTTTACTTTTTGTACGTCTATTGAATTTGACTGGCACTTGGGTATTTGCTTTTTCCTGTAATAAAGGCTTAGTTTACCGATAAGTTAGGTGAATAAGAAACTGTAATTTGAATTCTACCTGATAGGATGTAGTTCATAACACGCTTATGGTACTCTGTGCTAATAATTTCGTTTTCATGGGCTTCTCTCCTTTTGCCTCAACTTATATTTGGGTAAATGCTAAAACAAATAGGATGAGATTGATGAGGATGATGAGAAGCTGTTGGAAGCCTTTTTGTCAACGGACAGTCGTCCTCAGCGCACATTAGCTGATATTATTGTTGAAAGGATTAAAGAGAAAGATGCCCAAGTTTCTTCAGGTGATCCTCCTCTTCAGTATTCTTTTTTTTTTCTTATGATGTTGATGGTTTCATTTTTATTTTGGCTTGACGGATTATTGGCTTCCGATAGTCAGCTTAACAATTTCTGAAGTTCTTGCTGCTTTTGTTTCTTCTTCTTCTTTTTATAATCATTATTAGTAAGTATTATTGTTATTGCTCTGCTCTATTTTCAGGCTTGTAGATCAAGTTACATCCACTTTGCATTCGGATAATCATTTGCTACAAAAGTGAAACAAGTTACTTTTGTTTTTGACTATTACTTTTTTTCTTTTCTTGAGAAAAAGAAGGGCTGTAGTTTTAGTTTTTACTGTCATGAGAGTGTGATATACTTGCTAGTTAGTAACAGAAATATTTGCTATAGTTTTGTTACTAATGCATATGAATGTTTGCAGAAACACACCCCATGCCCAAATTGGATAATTCCATCATAGAGTTATACAAAGGGTACCTCTCTTGTTACATGTTGATTCTTATAGGTGAAGAAGTTTAAATTAGCTATTGATTTCAGAATTGAAATCATGCAGTGTCGGGAAGCTTCTTAACAAATATACTTCAGGCAAAATGCCAAAGGCTTTCAAACACATTCCTTCTCTACAATTTTGGGAGGAAGTCTTGTACTTGACTGAACCTGAGAAATGGTCGCCAAATGCCATGTACCAAGCCACAAGAATATTTGCTTCAAATTTGGGTGTGAAAAAGGCTGAACGTTTTTATAAGCTTGTCTTGCTTCCACGGGTCAGAGAAGACATGCGGAAGAACAAGAGACTACATTTTGCCTTATATCAATCTCTGAAGAAAAGTCTGTATAAACCTGCTGCATTCAATAAGGGGATATTATTTCCACTTTGTGAGGTATGAGATCATTAATTGTATTGAAAAATGGAATAATTAGCTGTTGTGCAAGTATTGGTGAGATCATCTATCTTTCGATTGCTTAAACTTTCTAGTTCTGCTGGTGTGCATTGATGAATTCTTGTATTCACTTGTTTGGTGTAAGAATTCTTTATGCTTTATGCTTGCAAGCTTTTTTATATCTATAGCTTATTGTAGTTTTAGTTCCCACCAGCAAGCACACTTTGAAAATTTTTGTCTAATTTGTCCTGGAGCAATGAAACATTAACTACTTATGTGGTAACTTGCCTTACTTGTGATATTTGGCCGAACAAAACTAGATTGATGCGTTTGTATCTTGCCAACAAAAAGCTTTTAGATGCCCTTTGGAACTTGCTTAATCTTTTTCCATATTGCATATGATAGTTGGATGAACCACACTAGTATTCATCTCTTCCATGAGATGACCTAACTGAATATTCAGTTCTCTGTTTGTCGTTTGATATTTCTTGTACCATAAATCATTGGGAAGGTTGGACATCCCTCTAGGGCATTAATCTTTTAAGTGAACATGTATTAACTTGCTGACATGACATGAATAATTCTGGTACCACAGAACCAGTACGAAAATTTGGTGTAAAAACATGGCTTGGAATGTGTAGCAAAATGAAATGAACTTGCTTTTGCAAAGATTGAGATCGCAAATGCAAAATTGTTTTCAGAACAATTGTCAGGGAGAAAAACCAGAAGCTGAAACTAGTACTCCATTCTTATTTCCTAGATAGATGCCAAGGGAATCTGCTTATGCTAGGTTTTTCTTTTTTGATTACTTCTTCTGGTTTTAAGCTTTGCTGCTTATGAAAATTTTTGTTCTTGCCAGTCTAGGACTTGCAATCTTAGAGAAGCTGTAATAATTGGAAGTGTTATTCAGAAGGTTTCAATTCCTCCTCTTCATTCCAGGTATGGCAGCTTTCCAAATTCAGAGCAGAGTTACAATCTTTATCAATATGATGCAAGATGGGGGGTTATGACCCCTTGGTTTGATCTTGTATTGAAAGAAATGTTGCTATGGAATTCTCTGGCCCAGGCTGGAGTGGGTGTCTTTTAAATTTTTTTTCCTCTTTGTTAGTTTGTTTCATTTTAGCTTTCCTTTAGTAACTGCCTTATAAGTAATCACTATAAGATTCTCCCTTGCAACATACATAACTAGATATGTGATTAGTATGCATGGTGAATAAAGATTGAAAAGACTATTCTCGATATAGAATAAAATAGTGATGAAGGAATAATTGGTTTTGCATTCTCTTGTGATAACGGCTGCACTTGTTCAATATGCATCTCTTGTGAGTATAGTATTTTGCATGTAATTCATGTGTTTTGCAGTACTAACGTTCAACTTGGACATGCAGTGTGGCATTGTTGAAACTTGCCGAGATGGAGTACTGTGGCACAACAAGGTATCTGCTTCTTGTTACTCTCCAGAAGTTTAAAAAGGGCCATCGTTTTACTGTTCTCTTCCTGACAACTCTGGCCATCTGATATTGAATTAATCAGGGAGACTGTGTGATGCAGGAGAACATCCTAGGTTAATTAGGTTTATTATGTCTTCTTATAATTTAGAATCCTAGCATAATTTAGTTTCCATATTAGCTACTGTCTTACAGGACTAGAATCCTAGGTTTCCTAATGGTCTCCCTCTAAAACCATAGCTTTGATATGAATCGAAGGCCCCACCCTTCTTCCCGTGCTTCTGCGGCCATCACTTTGAACAGGGAATACTTATTTATACTGATTTATTTTGTCACTACTATCAATTATAGTTGTGTCTTTTGCTATACGAGAGTTTATGTGGAAGTAGATGAGGATAGGATTATTCCTGTGTTCAATATGAAGTTTAAAAAACTCTCCCCCAATGACATGCATGAACTTGATATGAAAAGGAACCTTTTGTGGAGAAATGTAATACATTTGCCTGTCAGTTTTGTTTTATCCTTAGCTTGTTATTTTAGATTGCAGGTTGTGGGACTTTTCAATGCCCTAGTGGTGTACGTTTGTTTCCTTTACTCTTTGCAAAGATATCTAAATTACTGAAAGGTGCAGAATTTCTAATTTCTTCACCTAAGGTATAGGACTTGTGCAAGTAGTTGATGATATTTCTTTTTTGAAGATTCGAGAGGACAACTTTAGGCTATAGCGATAGCAGATTTGTAAGATTAAGAAGAAGTTGAGTAGCAGAGGAAGGGGAAAGAAAGAATCTAAAAGAGCAGCGTATTTGTCAAAATAACGTTCATTTCCAGCGGTGAACAATAGAGCTCATACATGTTAAAGATTTTACTTGTGCCTAAGTAACTTTTGATTACTTAGTCTCTGCATAACTTTAAAAATCTAGTTTTGACTAGGATGACTAGTCTGTGGTATCACATCTCAACTATCTAATCCCAACACATAAAATGTGACCAAAACATAGATTAACAATCTACCAAGGCTCCTAACAGTATCTCAACTATCTACCAAGGCTCCTAACAAAATTATCAGCGGTGAACAATAGAGCTCATACATGTTAAAGATTTTACTTGTGCCTAAGTAACTTTTGATTACTTAGTCTCTGCATAACTTTAAAGATCTAGTTTTGACTAGGATGACTAGTCTGTGGTATCACATCTCAACTATCTAATCCCAACTCATAAAATGCGACCAAAACATAGATTAACAATCTACCAAGGCTCCTAACAGTATCTCAACTATCTACCAAGGCTCCTAACAAAATTATCAAACTACCCTTGGAAGAGAAAAGTACACAACAGTTAATAATAATGTTACGATGATGGTTGCTGCTTTTCAGCTTTTGCCTGTTTTCATTTTTATTGGCATCACTTAACATGTTTCTCTATATTTTGTGTTTTCTGCTTCTGAGAAATTGCTGTACATATTAACTAATTTGATCCTCCCTTAGACTTACTCTATATTTGCCTTCTCCTTGATCTTGTGGACCAGTAAATACATTAAGAGTTTCTCTTGCTACCTTTCTGTTTTAGTTTCTGCTCTTAGAATACAGATGACAATATTTGGACAATACTTTTTTGCAGTTACTTCATAAAGTTACTAATTGAGAAGAAATATGCTTTGCCATATCGGGTGCTGGATGCTATGGTTGCTCATTTTATGAAATTCTGTAATGATTCAAGAATGATGCCTGTTATCTGGCATCAGTCACTTCTTGCTTTTGTGCAAAGGTTTGTTCTTCTTGCTAAAGATTAACTATTTCCTGGTGTGGTCTTTGTAATTTTCTGTTCCTCTGTATTTGATCTTTTCTTGTTTTCGTATCTGGGTGGTGAGTTATGTTAATGGGAAACTGGGATTTGCTTCTACTGCTCCATCTGAAAATAATCAGGCTTTGGTCTTTGGAATCAGTGCACCAATCTAGACCTTTTGAAGTCATCTGATTCCTCTACAATCAACAAACTTATACAAGATTATATTAGTTCTTTTGCTTCAAGTTATACTCTTAATGGGAATGATATATCCTACTTGCTGTGGATGCTTGTATGCTAGTTTTGCGTTTTGCCTCACTAATTCATTCCTTTCAAATTGCTCTTCCAGTCTTGCTTCATTCTCTCATGTATTTTCAGTTTCCTCCTGAGTAATGAGGATATTAGGAATCTAAATGTCTTAAGTCCACCCTGCTCACCTGTTTGCTCCCTAGGATTATGAATAAACATTTTTGTGGAGAGAGAAGACTTTGTGGTGAAAAGAATTGGAAATTGACTTGCGACAAGTAAATTGATGGACTGCTCTCCTGTTCGCAGTTCCTATGGTTGTCTGTAAAAATTGTTGCTGCGGCAGGAAGACTATTTAGAGGATATATGGTCTCATTAGCATGGTGATCTTAAATTGACCAAAAAAAAGTAAATTAACTGTTGAATTTCTAGATTAAACATTTTGCCATTATGAATACATCCATGGGATACATCTAGCTTCAGAGCCAGGGTAGAGGCTAGCTATAACTGTGACAGATCCTTTTACATGGAGAGCATTACTTAAGAGTAGCAAGTACACGTGAGATCACTGTTGTAAAGCGAGTCTATTTTGGTGCTGTGCTCATGTGAACTAGCATACTCGTACACGCTTTTCTGATTGAAAAGATTGTGTCTGTTGGGTCTTTATATTATGCAGTCTTTTGTTGCATGATTATTATATACTATAGTTTAGCTGTGTATTCATTTTCTTATCTCTTTCGTATATGTCTGAATCTATAGTTCTATTTGCGTATAACATGTGTGCTGAAATCTTATTTGCAGGTATAAAAATGAGCTGACAAAAGAGGATAAATCCAACCTTAATACACTGGTTGAAAAGCAAAGACATTATTTGGTATGTCCGTCAATCCTAAAATTGCTGCTTTGACTTCTTTTTAAAGGGATTACCATTTTTTATCCTAAAATTTTCTGTGCATCTTCCTAATTGCAGGTTTCACCTGAAATATTGAGAGAGTTGAATAATAGCCGCAATCGTGGGGAGAAGGAGGATGATCTTATGTCTATTTATATCCTTCTCTTTTATGAAAGTTCTAAAAAGTTTTGGTGATTAACCTTTTAAGAATGAAATCGTGATATTGATTGCTAATATAATGATTGGCTAGGTAAAGAAAGAAAAGGAAACATGGTGCCTTATTGAAACAGTGAAAAATGGAGAAATTACAATTTCGTAGAGCTATAGAGCAGTAAGGATACAGTTTTTTGAGATCTATTGATTTTATCGGTATACAATTTGTTGCTAGATCTTGACTTTCATCAAGTTTGTCAATTATGTAAGATAGCTTTTAAATGAATTTGTCCCCTAGTTTTGCTTGTTCATATCATATTGACCTTACAAACTTCATATTTCTTTTGCCTTCTTTTATATTGACTGAAATTTATTTCCTTGACTCCCTAGTTTACCAACTCCTGTTTCTGTGATCAATAAAGCAATTGAAGAAGATAGGTTCGATATTCCTGAAGTACCTATGGAGGAAGACTAAAGTATTTACAGCAACAGCCATCTCATGAACCTCCAGGTAAATTGTCTAGCCTGCTTGTTGAAGTTCCATCGGAATAAACATTATTATTTAGCCGTGAAGTTATTTTAGATGTAGCTAATATATAGCACAACTAATTCTCGTAGGTTTGCTGCTCATGGTCTTCAACCAAACATGCTTTCATTTACTGAGCCAGAAAATGATCCCAATTTTTCTGGGATAGGAGAGGCCTAATAGTTTGGCAAATTCAGGCTAATATGCTCTATGGAAAGATAGACAAGCAACCGGGTTGATTATGAGGGGAGCTTGTGGGTTGCAACGTTATAGCTGCCCGTATTCGTGAATCATTTTTGTTCCAGTATTGGCGTGGGAGAGATTAATCTACCAATGCTCTTTACTCTTCTGGTGTTGTTCCATATTTATACTTAATTCCACCCTTGTATCAACAAACAGTGGAAAATACTTTTTGTCAGTCCTTTTTGTTTTGGATGAATATTTTTGTAGTAATTCTATAATTTCAAATGCCAAAATTTTAAATGGCCGTTGAGGCCCGAAATCAAAATGGGAGCTTGTTTTTTACCGATCTTTATGAAAATGTTAAATGTTTTGTTTTTTGGTGAATAAAATATCTTCAGAAAGAAAAGTAATTGAGAATAAGTAAAATGATTAGGGGTTTAAAATTCTTTCATTTCCTTTTTCCTTTTCTCGAGTGGCCCAAAGTTTCTTCCCGAAGAAAGACGTTTCCCGTGCGTAGAAGCGTGGATTTTTTAATTTAAACCAAAAAATAAACAATAAAAAGTCAAAACATGTAGTATTTGGTTTAAGCTAAAAGGTTCAACTAAACCATATAGTTTGACTTTCAGTTCAATTTTTTCAAATCAAATTTTATATGTTTAGTCTAAATTTATTTTTGCAAAATTTCTAGAATAACTTGAACTTGTTTTTCGTTCCTTCCAAAAAAATAAAAAAATTGTTTTGTAATTTTTTTAGTAAAAGAAATGTCACGTTATTGGAGAATCTTATTTTGTAATTTTGTATTCTGGAAATTGAATCAAATTAAAAATTAAAATCCTTCTCAATAATAAAATTTTCTTTTTAATTTTTGAATCAAAATCTAAAAGCAAAAAGAGTAAGTTTGTGAATTTTTGTAAGCACATTTAAAATATTATACTTTTATTATCATTATAAACTTACATATTTTTTCTTCATAAAAAAGGTGTTCTCATTGTCATTGAATTGAAATTTAAAATTTTAAAATAGATTTTTCACTTGATTTAATTTTTGATAAGTTTCAATTTAATTTTAACATAATATAAGTCTAATTTATTTACTTTAGTAAAACTTCGCTAGACCTAAGGAAAGCTCTTAAAACTCCATTTGGTCCTTTTTTTTATAAATTTTATTTTTAATTATATTTTTATTTGTAAGTTTTATTATTTAAATTAAGAATTAAGTATTTTTCATTCAATTAAATTTTATTTTTAAAATTGTTGCACATAAAAAATTATTCTCACTGAAGACTAAGATTTGTTGAAAAAACTTTTAAATCTATTTTTAATTTGAAATTTTGAATAAGGAAGTTGAAAGATAGAGAGTATTATATGTATAAAGGAGGAAATCATAAATATATTTATTGTACAAAAAATTTGATGTAATTATTAAAAATGAAAAGTTAAAAGAAAACTGAATGTAACTATTGGTGTGTTTGAAGATAAATTGGTAAATTTAATCCTTAAATTATTTTATTTATTTTATGATTATTTTTAATTTTTTAATTCTATTTTTTAGTCTCCAAATATTAACCTTAAGATTATCATAAATTTATAATTTTTTTTATTTTTCAAACTATTTTTTAAAACTTAATAGTTAGAGTTATTTAATTCACACATATGTTTAAGAGTAAATAAATTATTTTAAATAAATTTTTCACTAAATTATATCAGTGTATTTAAATTTAATTTTATTACGAAATGTAATATAAATTTATTTTTAATATTATATTTTATTTAATAAATAATATACTTTAAATTGAACCAATGCAAATATTTTAGATTCCTATCTTCTCTTAAAAAAAATCAAAATAAATTCTACTATAAAACATTAGAAAAATTTTCACTTTCAATTCTAATCCTAATTGGGCCTATGATCATTGTATTTAAAAAGAATGAAATATCCTAATGACGGAATCCACACTTCGAAAAGCTGGGCATGAGGCATCATCAGTTACTCGTATAAAACATCGCGTCGTTATCAAAGATCAGCTGTGTTGAACCCGCATGAGAATTGAGCTTTCTTCATCACCAAAGATCTCTGAAGTGAAGAAAGAGTAAAACCATGATTCTTTTGCAGTCGCCTTCGAAGTATCTCCTACAGATCTTGACCACCCGGATTCAGAAGTATGCTCCATTTTTATTCCCAATTTGGCTGCATTTTCTGTCTTCTGTCAATCAGCCTGCATTTTCTTGAACTTTTGACAACAAATTTTACTTTTTGTTATCATGTTTTCTTTTGTTGATTTCGTTTCTGTTTTGAACCGTAGGGCTTTTTCCGTTTTGTCTTGAGTGTTTACTTCTCTTGCTTTTTCGTTTGAGGGCCTTGAGTTTGTGAATTATGAGAAAGAGATCATTTTTACCTTCGGTTAGAAGTCTGTACATGAAGAAACGGATAATTTGATGCTCTATTTTGCGGTAAATGAAGTTTTCTCTTATGATGCTTGGCGGTTAGGGAAAGGGGCTACCTTTTCAGTCGGATTGACTTCACCACTAACCGGGTTTCGGACCCTTCTTAGACATGGGTTTTGAAGGACTTGGCTAGAATTGCCAGCTTTGTGTCCTCTCTGAACATAGAATATGGCCCTTTGGGAAAGCACTGTAGGTGCTCCAGGAAGGTATGGGCATTGGCAGTTTCGATTTACCAGCTGGATTGCAGTGAACGTGATCCTTGTGTTCGTTCTGTTTCTATCTGTTCTGGAGATTCTGGCTTAATTTATGCTAAATTTGAAGAATATTTCTATCTATATTAGAGGGTCTGGAAGACTTGTAAGCACTTCCATTTAGGATTAGATCAACCCTTTTGCATCTTTTTATGGAGAAAGAAGAATTATGTATTCTTTTTAGACTTAAGAGAACGAGAATTGTGGGTTTGTAACTATTAAGGGTGTTTCTTTCCTCGGTGCTGCACTGTGAGAAAAGTATGTACATATTTATTAAAAGTAGTTCTTGAAGTCAGTTAGTTGCGGAAGTGAACCTACCCAAAACTCTTAGAAAGCTACTAAAGTAAAACTATCAGTTAGTGATTATGTCATTAACTTGCTTAGGAGTTCACATATTTTACTTGAGACCTTAAGTAAACACTTATTCTGTAATCAATTGAATATCATGTTTATGACCTAGAAAAAGTTGAGGTTCTTTTTTTCAATGTACTTCTTGGTGGACTTGTATTTTTCATATATTAACTATGGGTAGTTTTATTTTTATTTTTTATTAAACCTTACGGCTATGCAACAACGCACTTGGAATGATCAGCTTAATTGGTACTTGTTGATTCATCTGGTGAGATTAAAAACTGGACCAGACTTGAAAACTGGATTTGAGAATAATGATGTCATTTACATCATAACTTACATGTCATTGTTGTTTATGGACAGCACCTGCCCTTTATGTAGACACTAGAGTTCTGACATAAATGTCATATCATATCATCTCCATTTTATCAGAACAATTCTGCTCTGAAGTTGTTTCTCTTGCTTCCTGGCTGTTTTTTTTTTATATTTTTATTTTTTGCCTTGCAAGAAAGCGAAGTAATATTTGTAACCACTTCATACGAGGTTCCTCACTTAAATTTCTTGAAAAAGCCTAATGATTATTATGCATATGTTCGTTGTTCCAAGTATGCAGTGGTTGGACATACATATCAGTGCTCATATTTTCTTATCTTGATTGCTTATCAACTCTAATATCCGATATTTACATGACTGATTGTAGTATTGAAAAAGGAGTTGAGATGGACTGCCATTGGATTGAATTTGCTGATGTCCGATATCATACTCAGGTTAACTTGGAATTTCATTCTAAAATTATTTTGAGCAGATTAATCATCAGATGCAAAGTTATAGTAGGAAGCATACTTGTTCGCTCAATTAAGTGCTGCTTATTTCAGATCCTTTTTTAGCCCTTTATTTTGTATTATAAATAAACATGATAACTGTGATAATTGGTTACTGAACTATTTCAGGCTTCAATGAAGAACCCAAATCTTCTCTTTCTCTCTTTGTCATTACCTATGCCACCTCCAGAGGCTGTATCCTTTGGCGGGCTCCCTCCTGGAGCCATAGAAGCTATAAAAGCAGCATATGGTGTGGTTGCACAAATTCTTGATCCTCCACGAGATGGCTTCTGTCTTACAATGAAACTGAACTTGTCAAAACTTCCTCCAGATGAAGGTTCAACGAGTTTTCTTTTAAGGTTACTATGAGCTTTTTGTGGTTGCTGATGATATAGTATGCTTTTTCATATACTCTTTCCACTTTCTGGTCTATTCCTATTCATGATCAGGTTCTGTTTTCATACTGCCCTCATGTCAAAATTCTTTTCTAATTACACGCTATAGTCATACAAAATGGACATTCAAGTGGTTAATTCCATATCTTAAAGTTGTGAACGTCTTTAAGATCCCATTCTTGAAGCATTTCCATAACTGCAAATGTGAACATGTTTATTGTGTTCTAAGAGTTACTCATGAAAATGGTACTGTTGAAATTTTGTTTCTGTACTTGGAAAAGAATTCTCAAGTATCAGATTAGCTTGGATTTCACTGTCTCATTGGAAGAGCAGGGTCCTTTTTCTCCTTTGACTCTGGGTGTAAAGAACTTTATAACACATGATTAAGTTATTAGATCTTCTAACTGCAAACTTCTGAAACTTTTGCATAATGCCTTTCTACCTTGGTAAATGGATGAATTTTATATTTGGCCAATTTGATCCGTGAGGTTGCATATCATGAAGTTTATTATTATAGTCTAAATTTGTTGGGCTTAATGCTTTTTTCAACACTACAGTTAGAATTAGGATTAAATTTAACATACATCAGGATCAGTTTTGCATTCAGGTAGGCACTTATTTTTCCTTATTTTCATGTGGGAAGTATCGACTTTGGTAGGGGAGGTGATTGAGTCTTGTGTAGATATCATGAAAAGAAGAGAATGTAGATTTCTGGCTGGACTTCATTCTGCAGTAGTGTCTTTACAAACTACTGTGTTATAATTATCTTTACACTAGAGACTAGTGGTTTTTGAGCATTTTAAAGATTTTAATTTTCTTCTGACCAACTTCTAGGATGTGCTTCTTATATTGTTTGGTTATTAGCTGATGCTTCTTGCCTGACATCTGTAGAGCACAAGCATGCCATCTTGGTAAAGATTGCATCTGTAAGGGAAGTTGTCTTGGGTGCCCCCTTAAGAGTGTTTCTGAAACATCTTGCTTCGAGGACAGTTGCTTCTGACATAGACCAGCTTGTGGCACTGGTGCATCGTCCAATGGAGTCCTTTTTTCTTGTTCCTCAGGTCATCAATTTTCTTGTCATTATCTTCTATACCATTTTTTTAGGAAAATTTCCAAGATATGTTTGTTGAGAGTCCCTTCTCAAATGTATGTATCTAGTCCTGGAGTTGGTTTTTACAAATACTTTCACCTTATTGCTGATGTTGAGCTCACAAACATGTAGGCAGTGTTCTTATCGTAGTTGGGTATGTGAAGAGGGCCTTAAGTGTGCCTATATGCTGCTAAATGTATTCAGCATATCTATTGCAGGTAGATAAGGTGACTGTGGTGTTTCCTATGAGATTCAAAGATTCAACGGACAAAGTTCTAGCAACTTCTTTCCTACAGGTAGAATAGCTAGTTAGTTAATTGAATTGATTTATATTTCACTTTTCCTTCACACCTCTGCAAAGGAGAAAAGAGATACGAATACTTAAAAGAAATGGCTTCAACTAAAGTTTTTTTGTCAGTAAAATTTCTGGCATTTTTATTTTATTCCTCAAAAAAAGATTTTTCTCATATTGGTTAACAGTGCTGAAGAACATCTAGAGCTGGGTATTTATATTGCACTTCTTTGTGTAACCATTTTACTGGTGCCCCTCTCCCTGTACCAGGAATATAATTGCCAATTAGACTCATTTGGATGATCATTCAAGCGCGAGTATAGGAAAATCTGTTTCTACATTGTCTACTTGTCACAGTTCCACTTCCTAATATCTTCAGTTTTCTGTCTCTTTTGCTTTGGGAAAGGGGGACTAGTGTGGCTAAAACGAGTAGGCTTAATTATCCCAAGCAAATAAGTTTTTTTTCACGTGTCATCTTCCAAGATTTTCTGGGGCCAAAACCTCAAAACCTTTTATTCTCTCAGTACCTTACGTCCAAATAAATGAAATTGGCTCCTTTTGATGTCCAAAACTTGAGGCCCATGCTAAAGCTGAAATCCACGAGCATTATACCTTACTTCTTTCAAGCTGCCAACTTCTAGTTGGCTTGGTCGCATTGGATAAAATCTAGCATCTGTTGACAGCTTATGAACTAGTGATGGTTTGCTTTCCAACTCATGACAACTTGCAAGTGCTAGCTTTTGGAATATATTTATGTCCTACTGCCATTTCTTCAGAAATATGTTTCATATACTTCAAAATGATGGGATTTGGAGGTCAATAAAATTGCTGCTACTTTTAATTGATCAAATGCCAAATTCTTGAGGGAGAGATGCCTCTGTTGCCTAGGTGGATCCCTGATACCCAAGTCTTCTCCTTAGGACTGTTTTTATTCAACACTAGGTTTTCTTATTGCTCTTTTCTTTTGTTTGCGGGTGGTGTTTAGAGGCAATTTGTTTCTCATACCTAAGTACATCACTTCTATTCATAATTTTAGGAATTTGTGGATGCTAGACGTACGGCTGGGCTTAACAGTGCCCCTCCTTGTTCATGGTCCCTCTCTCCTCCTCAGGAACTGAAGACAGCTGCTCCTGAGGCATTGTCTGCAAATGCTGGATATGTCAGTTTTGGTACTTCCTCAAATTCAATACATCTCTTCACCCACAAATATTCCTCTTCCTGTGACATCTTTTGACTTTTAAACAATGCAGTTATTTTCCCTCGTCATGTGGAAGGCAGAAAGCTGGACAGAATTGTTTGGAATTTGTCAACATTTCATGCATATGTCAATTATCATGTCAAGGTAGATATCCATCCCTATCTCTTCTGTGTAATTATTTCTACTTTATCTTTGTTATTACCTTGTTTGAGTGCTGTTTGTGCTAGATGAATGCATTTGGATAAATAATGCCCTCAAGAGGAGCCGCAGATAGTTGAAGGATTTCTGCTGTTAAGTTTGGAAACATCAAATGAAAAGGGTGAAATTATTGCCAACAAGAACATGGAATTAGGGCATGTTTGTATTTTGTGTAGCTAAAGTTAATTGCACACAAATTTGGCGTGCATTATCAAGTTTACATGTGCATCCTAGTATTTAAAATTCAGTTAGATGAGTTAATTTTTTGTTGGTATTTTCCTGGCTTAGATTTGGATGCCTTTATGATGAATGGTTTGCCGATGCTAAAACATATATAATTAGGCAGTGAAATCTTTTTTATCAAGCAAAATAAATAAATAAATAAAGGCAGTGTAGACTTCAGTGTAAAGATGTCTGTTACACTGAGTTATAGCGGCTCATGAAAATGAATGCGATGTTTCTCTGGTTCACTTTGTGAAGTCTTTTTGCTGCTTAGATGAAAATCAAGGCTGCCTGGGGGAAGAGGAGGGGAAGGTTCTATGTGGAAATGAGAGGAGAATTGGAATCATTGCATAAAATAAAAGTTGTTTCTTGGTGGTTATCTTATCAGGCTGTTTCCTCTAATCTTTCCTGTTGGACCTTTGACAATAAGTCATTCTGGAAGCGGACTCTTGCTGTATATGCTGATAATATTGTGATAAATATATAGCGATCTATTTATGACTTTTTACCCAGAAAACAAATCCCAGTCCATATTCTTTCCAATTAGATATTTGCATGTTAATTATTATATTTTCATGTGACTTGGTTGGGCTTTGTCCCAACGAGCCTCTTACCCTTTTAGCAAATGGAGCCTCTCACCCTTTTAGCAAATGGAGCCTCTCACCCTTTTAGCAAATGGAACAATCTGCAACAGTTAGGTTCCCTTAGTTGGAGTAACCACAACGGATTTATCCCAACCTAGCCTTTTTACTTGGCAAAAAAGGGGGAAAAATGACAATGAAATGTTGTAAATCTTCTTCATAGATATGCGTGTTTATACTCAAATTGATTGTTGTATTTCAACTTTAATTGTTCTCTTGTTCAAACAGTGCTCAGAAGGTTTCATGCATACTCGGATGAGACGTCGGGTAGAATCACTAATACAGGTAGAGATTTCATTTGTGATTTATTCATGAAATAACCTTCTTCCTTTGACTGATTTGCAAGTGTCCTTGGGTGTTTCTCACCAGGAATTTATTTATTGTACTCTTGATAACGAATCAAAATCATAGATGAGTAAACTTCACAAAATATGAAACTTCCTCCGTTCCATGTATTCAGCCCCGTTGCACTTTTTGCTCTGGATTTAATGGGTGATCTCCATTCACATCGAAACCATATCATGTCCAATTCCCATATGGCAATTTCTATGTAATTCCCTGCTCTTATGGTGTAACCTTAATGGTGTCTAGAGCCGGCCTTGTAGAATACAACTTAGAAGATTGTCTAATTCCTAGGGATGTCTTAAGTTCGTTCAATGGTACCGAACGGATTTCCTGAAGTCTATATGTTTATATGGTACTACTCTAACGAGACTTAATACTGCATAGTGCTTAATAACTCGTGCTTAAAATATCTAATGGATTCCCTTAATTTAATATCCTCCTCGTGCTTACCAAATTTAAATTTGATTGAACTGCTACCTTCATGTTTATTGGGTCAAGACAAATTTATTAACTTACCCTTTTAAAAGTAGTGTCTTTAAATTTGATTGAAGAACTACCTTCATGTTTATTAGATCAAAAAGGAATAGAAACTTACCCTCTGAATAATTATGTTGTCCTAGGTTTTCTACATTAGTTACACCAATAATTTGATAGAATGATCAAATGGGAGAATCTTCAAATATTAATTTGTTCGGAGGTTTATTAGGCCACATAACTAGTTGATGTATGTACGAACTCTAATTTTACATTCGTAGGATCGTTGATAAACTATCATAAATTTCCTTTTCATATTGAATGTACTTATTAAGTGAAAAGAAGAAAACAAAGAGATCACATGGTGATGACTGCCTGAAGAATGAGATTCAGTTCAGAGTCTTAAGGTTCTGGGGTTCCTCTAGGATGAAGGATATCATGCTGTGTGTATTGCTTCTCAAAGTAATTATGCAAAAGAGAGTGCTTATGAAAGCCTTTGCTATAGGATGTATTTTGCAGTGGACCTTCAGTTGAGTTTCAAACAGTTTCACCTCTCTCTGCTGCTCCATGCCTTCTGCAGATTGATTAGAGACTTGTTAACTGGGTCCTAAATCACGACACCACTCCAATCAAGGAGCAAATCGCTCTCTTTTAGATGCCCTATAAAACGTTGATTTTGAGAGTTAGGTATCTTTGTATGGATCATTTCAAGAAATAAGAATATGCTAACCTATAGATCAATTATTAGTATGCAAAAATTGCCCAAAAAAGAGGGAAGTTGGGGTGGGGAAGTTATTGTAGCTCGAGTTAGAAAATATTGATGTTTGACTCTTACTGCTTGTTCTACTAGCATGTTTTTCACATTTCCTTCTATTGAAACGAAAAAAAGGAAAGCACTCTTGCCTTCTAAGTTATGATAGACTCACTCATTATCTTGTTCTGCTTTAGGCTCTGGATCGTGCCAAACCAGATTTTGAGAATGCAAAGAAAAATGCGCAAAACAGATCCTTTAAACGATTGGTGAGTCCTGTAACTATGTTACTGTCTCGATACAAATATTCTAATACCAGCCTGTCCTAAATATTTCAACTTGTGTCCCCCATCTCTTCTTCTCTTTCATTTTTTTTCAGAGCCTAAAGGATGGACGGAGCAGTTTGAATTCGGTGAAGTCATTTGGTTAGAGCTTAAGGGAAGACCTATTTTTTGGGAGATGACTGCTGTTTCTTGGCCGGAAAATTTCTGCAGGCTCTTGTACAAAGAGATCCATCCATCTAAATTATAATATAGCGGTTTGATGTTCATGACGTGCTCATTCTTTCTTGCCAAAAGTGGGATTTTCCATTCTATGTCCATCGGATTCCGTCAAACTGCAGTACGATTATAACTTGAATATCGTGAAATTTGAAAATGTAATTCATAGGGTTTTTTTTTGTCATTTTAAATATTCACTGTAGGAAAATCTCGTCTTGTTACCATGTTTGTGTATTACTACATTTTCAAGACTCTTATCAGATTTCCAGATACTGTTGATTAATCATTCTAAGTATTGTTCAAAGCCATATATAGTGGTTAAAGTTCATCTTCTTCGAATCTTCCGAAACATTTTGTGAAAAAATTTTATTTATAGAGTTACATTACATCTCTCTTCAACATGCTTTAAAATATTTTTATTATTTATAGAATTATTTTCTTTTGTAACTTTTTTTTTTTCTCCAGAGTGCTCATCGTGGCAACTATTAAAAATGGATAATGATTTGATTGGACTATCAAAACAAATCCATCTATGGGCAAGCAATTCTACCCTTTATGATTTAGCAAGAGGGATGGTAACAAGAGATCAGTGCATTTTGGTACCATCTCAAACTCAAAAAATCTGTTACTTTTTCTTTCTTTTTGGGCAATTTGGAATCTTATTTCATTCATTGCTCACAATGTTATAGCTTTCCAGTGAAAAATTTAAAAATATTTTTAAAGCAAACCGTATCCAATGCATAGTACTTTTTTTCCCTCTCTTTTTTGAGGAAAGATGCATAGTTGACCAATAGTTTTTTGTATTAAAAATAAAATTATGAGGGTTTAATTTTTAATTTTTTTAATTATGAGTCAGACACTTAACTAATAAGTTTTTTTTTTACCTAAATGACACTTCTCAACTTGTGGGTTCAAAATTTTAATGATTGCCAGAAAAAACATTTCGCTTAAGAGTTGACCTTTTAAGAGAAAAGCAAGTTTAATTTTGTTAGATTTCTTTTTATTTCAAAACATAATATAAAATATTTATTTCAAATTTTAATTTTTTTAAAAAAATTAATTTATTTATCGGAGGAAAATTTTCAAATAAAAAAACACAATTTGATTACATCGCTATATATAATTTTTTGTACCCATTTCATTTCCAATTAAAATTGTTAACTCTTTAATTTTTTTAACAAATAATTCACTTGTAATATTTTTTAAAGGGTCAATATTACTAAACCATGTTCATGTTTGAGTTAAATTTTACTTTACCCTATAATATTATTTTTGTATTATTTTATTCATTCTGTTAAGCCACATTAGTAATATCATTTGAATTAATAAAAAAATTAGTAATTTTTTACTCTTAAATTTGACTAATTTTAAAAATAATAGTATAATTAAACATCTTTAATGTTTGGAATAATTCTCCTTTTACCCTATAATGTTATTTTTGTATTAATATAGTTCTATTTTTTTCAGAAAAATTGAACTATTTTGTTTGATTTTACAAAATTAATATAATTTCAAATTTTAATTTTTTGTTTTGATTTATTAAAATTGAAGCAAACTTAAATTATCTTTAAAATTGTTAAAATTTTGGTTTGACACAAAATCCACATGCAATAAAGAATTTCATTCAATAATTCAAAAAATTATTCTAAAAAATTAAATTAAAATTTAAAATTGAATCAAATTTATTTATTTTATTTTGATTTGAATGAAAATTTGATTTAGTTCAAATTTTATGAAAAATTTTGTAAAATCGAATGAAGTTAAAATTTATAACCAAAAAATTAATGAATAAACTTAATAGAGATGAAGTCAAATTTTTTTAAAAATTAATCGTGTAAAAAAAGATACCTTAGACTTTTTTATAAAAATAAAAGATAAATTTTAATCTTTTTATTTGTTAAAATTTATAACTAAATTTAGGCTCTACTTGGATTGGGTTCCACACGGAACCCAATGCAAATTTCTCATCTCACATCTCACTTTTTCTCTCACAAAAATTTCTCTCTCCCGAAATCCAAGACAGAAAATTTCAAAACTAAACTCTATCCAATCACACTCTTAATGATTTATGAATTAAGTAGATACAAAAATAATATTATAAAAAAATATTTTTTTTGAATTTTAAAATGATTAAGTGACATTATCTTGAAAGATAATAGTAATATTTTAAATATCATGTTATATTTGATTAAAAGTTTATGGAGTAAATAAATACAAAAAAAATGTTACGACGTGAAATAAGAATGATTTAAAAATAAAATAATGTTAAAGTAATTTTTTGATATTAACCCTTTCTTAAATGAGAACCCACCCAAAACACCCTCCTCTTCTCCCTGAACGGTAAGTTACAGGATTAACAGAAAAAGTACCCTAAAAAGGCTCATACAGAATTTCAGATATTTTTGCGTAATAAATCATAAACAGATCTGAGAGATTAAAGGAACAAAAACCGTACAAGATCGAAGCACGGATCCCCGAATCTGTAGTACTCTACGTTGTTGCTTCTTCGCTATTTATTTCAATCTGCTCAATTTGAGTTTCGTTGAAGACCCAGGTTAGCATTTATTGTAGTTTTTTTTTTCCCCGAAAACCAATTTGTGCTGTAGGTGTCTTAGTTGTTTAGAGCTCTAGATTCAATTTTTATGCTTCGCCAAAATATTTCAGGGCTTGTGAAATTCATTTTTGCTGGCTCTCTGTTCTATCACTGTGATGATGATTATTTTGTTTGTCTTGATATCCATCTTCTATAAGTTTCGAAAGAAGAATGTATTAATTATTGTTAGTTTAATTCAGTAAGTCTGGAATAAAGGTTTCATAGAATTTGTTAGTATGAGGCAAATATGTTGCTGGTATTCTATTTGGATTAAGTTTTCTTAGAATGTCATATTGTACAGTTTATTAAGGCAATATTTCTACTTCTTGGTGAATTTACCTTCACATAGCATTTCCCAGTTATCTGTGTGTTCCATGATTTAATATGGAATGCTTCCACTGGGCCATGATATCTCAAGGTTTAAATGAAGTAATACAAGTTCAGCATTTCAGTTGATTCACTTTATGATGCTCCACAAATTTGTTACTGTTGCTTCCCTATTTTTCGTCCTCAGTTTTTCCTCAATATTCTCTATACCACAGTAATGCACGTCAAGTAAGATCTTTTTGTGTGGCCTGTATATGCTTTAATACATCAATGGATAAGTGCATATACATATGTATTTTGGAAATATATTATGCTTGCAGACCTAACATGCATGCTTGTACGACTGGTTGATTAAAGGGCGTTAAAATTAAACCTTCTTGCTGTCTCTGACAGAACTAGCAGCTTTCCATATTTCATGAGTTAGTCTTTTCCCCTTTTCGCAAATTAGATTTTCTCCCCAGAAGTCATATAGTATCGCAAATAGAAAAAAGAGAATATGGTGTGTCAAAGTGAAGAAATAAGAATAAAAATAATTGACAGTTGTTCAACTAGTTTGATGTGTGGGGGTTTGGAAAATGTTTTAGCCCATTAGATAAGTACCATAAAACCTAAGGTTGTCAGGCAGCCATGTACTCAGTTTTAGGTATTTATTTGTGAATAGTGAATTCCTTTCTTGATTAGTTGGAGACTTTTTGTATAAATTGAATAGATGGAATGCTTCATCCAATCCAAGAAGGTTTGCTTTTTTGTCCCCTCTCCTCCTCCCTCCTTTTCCTGGGTCAAAGAAAACTTCTGAATGAATGATGTTAGCTGGGTATGTAAAGGAGCTATAGGATTACAGAAGAGACCTGTATGGAAGTTTACCTATCTGAAGGTAATGGTGATTTTTCAATTTTATCAGATGAAACTTGGAAAAGCACTAACGCCATGACTTTTGTTTAGGGTTAATTGCAAAACACCCCCTTGAAGTTGGGGGGGGTCTGGCACTTTAATGCCAAAAGTCAAAATATATGCAGTTTACCCCCCATTCGTCAAAGTCCGTCAGTTAGGGTTCCCAAAGCCACATTTGAACTTGTAAAATTACATAACTGTCCCTTCTTTTGGAGTTGAATTTTTTTAAAAAAAAATCAAAACTTCATAAAATTTTGTAAAGAGGAATATTAAAAAAAGAAGAAGGAAAAAATTAAAAAAAAGAAGGAAGAATTGGCATGATTTTTTAAAAATAAAATAGTTTCAATAATAATTATTTTGAGACCATGTTAAAAGTTAAAATAAAATAAGAAATAAAGATTTTATTTTTAAAAATACTATATGTACAAATAAATTATAATGAAAAGTATAACATATATTTTGAAATGAGAAAGATGCCAATTCTTCCTTCTTTTTTTATTTTTCCTTCTTCTTTGTTTAATATTCCTCTTTACACAATTTTATTAAGTTTTGATTTTTTAAAAAAATTTTCAACTCCAAAAGAAGGGACAATTATGTAATTTTACAAGTTCAAATGTGGTTTTGGGAACCCTAACTGACGGACTTTGACGAATGGGGGTAAACTGCATATATTTTGACTTTTGGCATTAAAGTGCCATACCCCCCCCCCAAACTTCAAGGGGGTGTTTTGCAATTAACCCTTTTGTTTATTAAAACTCATTGTTCACATGCAAGAAGGTTTTAATATCCAACATCAAAAATGACTGAAGGAAAAGACATGCCCAGTTATAGTAATAAATTAATGGCAGTTTGTGTACTATTGAAATATTTAAACAGATGTTTTGGAACTCATTAGTGACTTATTTCTTGCATATTCTTTCTCAGTTTTACTAGTCTCCATATTAGGCATTTTGGATGTAAAACTAATGCATTTTTCTCCCTGTAGCAAAATTGCTTATTGAACTGTTTTTTAGTACAGGCAATGGGTTTGTGGACATTGCTTGAGGGTTGCCTGCTTATTGCTAACGCATTAGCAATATTAAATGAGGATCGTTTTCTTGTACCTAGAGGATGGAGCTTTCAGGAATTCTCTGGGGTCAAAAGAAATTCGTTCAAGGGGCAGCTTATTGGTTTAGTTTATGCAAGTCAATATTTGAGAGTTCTTCTTATACTCCTTAACACCCTTTGCATTGTTGTAAAGCTAGTGTCTGGATGATTTTTGATTCTGGTAAGTCTTAAATATGTGCTCCATTTTCCTGAATATTTTCAGTGTTTCCATCTTGACTTGGCTGTACCCTTGAGGCAAATAGAAATTAGGATATTGGATATTGTCTCTAGCTTTTGAACATTTATTTAGAATCAATTTACTTGTAGAACATTTTTTTGGAGTACTGAACTCGCTGATTGGATCTTTTTGTCATCTAGATTGCTTGTTTAGTATTCACAGACATGTGGCATTTTAAAGTTTCGCTGAAAACTGTATGCAGAAGACTTTTTTGGATAGAATACCAGAGAAATGATTGTTGAGAAGGTGGATATTTCAATTAATTATGATCTCTTATTTTTGGATGTACAAGGTGATGGAGATCGTTGTTGTTACACGGATGAAGTTGAGGTGTATAGTGGCTTGATAAATTTAATTAACTTCCGTTTACCATCTTACTTCTTCAAATTATAAAGAAACTTGGGATGTCTTTCTTCACCAGTGTTAGGTGAATTGGGGTTTGCAAAATGCATGTAAATTGTTGTTTCCTAATTGCTATTTGATTTAGTGAATATAATTATGAAAATTTTGAGGTCCTCTTTTGATTAGGTTCCTGTCTCCTATAATGGCAATGGAAGAAGAAAGACCTATATATATATAATATATATATATATATATATATATATATATATATATATATATATATATAGGGGAATAAAGAACTACTTGTCAAAGGAAATAATCAAATATATTATTGGTCTGAGAAAATTGTGATATTTGTTTTTCTTTGGAGTTAAAACGCAATTTTTCTTGTTCTAAGGCTATGCATTTGGATTAATGGAAATGAGTCTGCAGTTGAACCTACTGCAGTCTGATGATGTCTCTTTCACGTAGATTGATCTACATCATGTGCAAATAACTATTTTAAAGTTTCATCTTAAGGTATTTGGAATAAACTTTCGTACCATTACTTGCTAGTTTGTGATTATTCTGCCTGAACTGATTTCCAGCTTCTTGTAATGTCTTGTTACAATAAATGGTTGGCTTACTGAATTTATTTATGTGAATTTAAATGATATACAATGAGTTCTATCAATAACCTTTAAAATTTTTATATCTCAACTTGAATTCTGAAGGCCTGTATCTTGTTGATACTAGCTGGATGACTCATAAAGGGCAAGGACTCAAAAACTCCGAGAAAAAGAGTTACTAGAACTGGATATTTTCATGATGCGTTCATTTGTTGTTGACTTAGCATGCTTAAGAGAAGTAAGGGGATATCTTTAAAGGTTGTCCTGCTTGTTGAATGGACTTCGTTCAGGCAAGCATATAAGCATTGGACCTCTACCCAATCTAATCCTTGTATGCATGTTTCTATTACCCATGAGGTAGAATCGGATCCTATGCACAAGGTTTGGAGATGCATGCGGAGCGGTATGTGCTGTGTGCATGAGCTTTTGGTTTCCCGAGTCTTAAACCTCCAGTAAATGATTCCTCGGCTGAAACTCTGTAGTTTATGGTACTTATGCACGTTATTGGTTTAGAATCTAGAGCTTAGAACAAAATTTGCATAAACAGCAAGTTGTTTTTGACTAGTCTAATCTAATCAGTGTGCTACATATAAGCTAAACAAAGAAACAAGTGCTGCTGCTTTGCAAAGCCGGGACGGCCAGCTTAAAAAATCTCCCTTCTGTAGATGGGCCTAAGTAGTGCCAAAGAGGCCCTTTGCCCCTTAACAAAATTAGTCGAGAAAACATTAGGGAAATCCGTGAACCCCATTACTTCCTCTGTTCTCTCAGTACCTTCTTCCGTCACTGGTTCAAGAAGTGGCTGTGTGGACTTCTCAAGGTGAGGGTGGTGGCGGTAGCAGTGATAATGGTAGTGGTGGGAGACCAGCACTCCATCGGCCATTTTGATCTTGGCCTGAAAGAGGGTGTCATTCGGAGTCACTCTCCATGCTTTCCATTCCTTTTAATCCCCTCCGCTTTGGCTGCAAAACATGAAATTTACATATGGATGAATATTATATTAATGAAACCTTTTGCTATTGCAAGAGCAGATTAGAAGTGACAGGTGTAGCCTTGCATTGTTTGAACTTTTCCTGTCGCGAAAAAGGAATGAAAACAAGAAAGAACAAAGAAGCAGACAAGAGTGCCACAAAGGGACCACAACACCCGACATGACTTCAAAATAACACTTGTGAGAGGTAATTCTTCTCTTCTCTTCCACTCCAACTCTCATCGTTGATTTAACCTAGTTGTTGAGGCTCTTAAAAATTACTGGACTCGGTCACTTTGTGATTTGATTGGACCTACAAATATACATTCAACAAATTCCAACCTCTAAGTTCTGAAGGTCTCACGCAACAATCGAATATATTTATTTCACAGTTTAAAAATTTTTAATACTTAACTCATAAGTATGTGAGAACTCTGCTGAACAACAGGAAACCCCACCTAATCATATTCGGAGGTTGGCCCCTTGGTGACCCCCATTCTCCACCACCAGACCCTATAAATTTCATTATTTTAAACCCATCCCACCAATTCCCGTTCGTCTCAGTATTTTTATTTTAAGAAATTCCACACAATTTACAACAGAGGTAGGGAATTAGAATCAGCACACAGAGAGAGATTGGACCAAGGGTATATAGGTAATTCTCGAAACACCGTATCACCGTCTCTTTTTAGAGAATTTGAAATGACTAATACGAGATAAGATTATATAGATAAGGAAATGTTTTTCTAAATAATTCTTCAACCAAATAAAATTAATTAAAATTTATTTTAATATTTTTAATTACATATCAAATTTTCTTACACGTAAAATTTTCAAAATTGACTTTCTTAATTCAAGAATGAATTCTACTATGCATATATCTAACTACTTAATTCAAGATAGACCATCTGCATTTAAAGTACAATATTTAAAATAAATTTAATGACAATTACTTTGAAAAAAAAAAGTATTCATCTGTTACCAAAGTTTCATATCTTTGGATTTCAATTATATTAATAAATTTTTCCAAAAAAAGAAAAGAATAAATATGATGCTATACATTCGTGTAATGGTGCAGCACATAATAATTGGATGGCCACCAATTCAACTATTTTTTTTCATTGGATGGCGGTGATTAAAAGTTGTAGACAAGTGGATGGATCCTATGCCGACGCCCAATTGAAAACCCTAATTAACACACCGGGCACGCAGCACGCATCGGAGATTAGTCAACCCCACCAGACCAAACATCATAATTATTTTTTATTTCTCACATAACGAATATTTTTCCACTCACTAATTAATTACTTGCAAGTTGCAACTATCCTTCAAATTCTTCATAAAGGTCCTCCAACCCCCCCCCCCCCTCTCACACCCCCCGGGGCTTCCCTCTCTGAGCTAGCAGCGTTGACCCGCAGCCCTATCCTTTTTATCCCTACATTTTCTTAATTCTATTTTATCTGTAATTTTAAGAAAAAATGTAAATCAAATAAAATTCTTATCACTCTATAAAGAGAACGCGACCCCCATTCAGGCTTGCACGTCAAAAGAACATAAAAGACATTAACTCGAGCTAGAGATGCGACGGAATGGAAGAGAAAAAAATAAAAATGAAAATAAAACAAGAGTAAGGAGAATATAAACTAGCATTTATGATAAAGAAAATAGAAAAGAGTACGTACCTTCCTTGGACATTTCTTTTCCCTAACTTCATAGCGACCCCTGGGCAAGTCTGATAGCCACATTCCAGGGAAACAATACTGCAAACCAAAGATAAATTTTTTGTTCCCATTTAGGAAAAGGGTCATTGCTATATATAGATATACTAAAAGATTACGTGATTCAGAATACTTGTGTTATCAGCAGAGAGATGAATTGGATCAGAAGTCTTGAAATTGTTGAAGAATGATGGCAGAAGTCACTGGGAATGTTTATATAAGTACACCTACCTGGAGTATCCTTTCTACAGTTTTGGGTCTTTTTTTTGGTCTGTGGGGAAGTTTGGTCCCTTTCATGGCAAGAAAATCCTCTTCTTTCTCCTTTCTTGTGAGTGGAATATAAATTCTTGGCCACTCATTCACCTCACCGCCACCATTGTTCACCTTTACTCCTCCTCCTCCACCACCGCTGCCACCTAATTTTGCAGGCTTAGCAGCATTGCTATCATTAGCGTGATTATCATCGATTGTACTGCTGCACCCACCTTGTTGTGGAGGAGAAACGATATTATTCACATCAGAAGTTACAGCTTCTTGATTCTGCTGCTGCTGCTGCTGTAATGAGCAGCCATTCATTTTCTCATCCCTGCTAGGAGCTGAAGAAGGGTTCTTTTTATCAAGAGGAGGAGACCTTTTTCCTACTCTAGATCTAGAAGAAATAGGCCTGCTGCTGCTGCTGCTGCTGCCACCACCGCCACCGATATTGCTTGGTGATGGAGACTTGTTGCCGCCACCACCACCGGATCGCTCTTCCAAATTCCGCCTGTTCATGGCCAAAAGACGCCAACAGTTTTTTAGAAAACAGAGTCAGACAGCTGATGACAATTCTTGAATAGCTTGTGTTGAAAAAATCTGTAAGGTTGAAGTCTCCAACAGACCATTAGAAAAGCACACGCACAAAAAACACACAGAAAAGTAGTATTTGTAATATTAATATAAAATTTGAAGTGGCATTGTAGATAAATCAAAGGCAAACGGACCCCTTTAAATATCCACGTAAAAAGAAGAAAAGCAAATATTTACAACCAGCAGTAGCTGGTGGTATTAAAAGTACTTTGCTATCATTAGAACTACTCCTTTGGAGAACAAGAATCAGTACATCAACAGGCCCCGGAGGAAAAAATTGGAAAAGAGTATTCATGCAGGCTGATAGAAACAATTATCTAGACCCAAAAACTAACCCCACTAGTAATCAGAATACAAGTAGGCAGAAATATGGGTATTTAGTTTCAGAAGACATGGCATAACAAAGAGAATATATGATCAAGGCCATCGTCCAACCGAAGAAAGAAGCAGATCAGACCAGTTAGCCAAGATGAGGTCTTTGGGGTTTCTAAATTGTGAAGCGCATAAAATGGGAGTCTGGCTGACTGTTGATTAAAAGAGGGGTTATTCAAAGGGGTAGAAGAGGAAATTGCTTTGAATAGAATCTCTACCCTGATCAATTTAGCCTTGCTTAGTGCAGCTAACAGGTACACTAGATCAACGACAAAGTAGGAAACAACAAAGTAACCACAACCCATTACCAGAATCAAGTCATCGTAAGAAAACTCTAATAACCAATCTTAGAAAGACAGAAATCTTGAAAAATATATCCGCTGGAGAAAAAAAAAGTTTTTTCCATTTCAGTATCTGGAAGAGATGAGTCCAAGAATCAAAAACCCCCGGAAAGAAAAATGGGTAAATAATTTAGAACCACAAAATCCTTTCATTTTGGTTGACATAACCCATCTTTTGAACATACATGAAGGGAACTTCTTTTAGTGAATAGAACCAAAGAAGACGAAACTCTACCTTTCTTTTTTTTTTTTCCCTTAAACGAAACTCTACCTTTCGTTTTTTCTCTCCTCAAGATAATTTTTCTTTCAAAACAAAAAAAAAAAAGGGAAGATGACAAGAAGAGAGAGAAAGAGAGGTAGGATGGGTGGAGGGTGGTGTTGGAGGGAAGCATACTGCATACCTGACAGGAGAAGGGGTTGAAGAAAGAGTTCTGTTTTGTGGTTTGATGATTGGCCCTCTGGTGATCCCATTTGCAGTGAGTGATGGTGGAGGCATTAGGTTTGCATTTGGTGATGATGAGTTAGGCACTGATGATCTCCTTTGAAGCTTGGTGGATTGAAGCTGAAGACTAGATGTTGATGAAGATGTGTCATCGGTCAATGCCATTCCTCTGGAGCATCTGGACCTCTTTCTCTGCCCCCACTGCAGAAAAGTATCGCCTCCAACCCCAACTACTCCATTGCTTTCAAGATTTTGATGATTCCTTGTAGCAGGAGCAGTACTAGTAGGTGGAGAATTGGGAACTTCAGCGCCAATTGCACCATTGCCATTACCATTTCCAATATGGTGTTCTTGCGAAGTTCTAGATGGGGATCTAAATCTTGAGAGTCCCTTGCCTTCAAATGTGGAGCTTGACTTTATATTCGCATTGCCGTTGATTTCTCCTGTGTCCTCATCCTCCTTGGAAGTCTTCCATATGGGATTTGAAGTGGGATTAGTCCTTTTTCCATTGCTCAGAGGCAGACTATCTGGGCTGATCCTCTGGTACCTGCAACACCATTGGAAGTCCAAGTTGAAAGGATTATCTTTCATGTGGAAGAAGCAAAAGCATACAGCCACAGAAACCATAGCCAAAGCAAACATGAATTAGCATAATGAGAAGAAACACGGAGAAAGCAAATAGCACACAAGTCATAAGATCACAATAATGTAAAGAAGATACAACCCCTCCCCTCAGATGACAAACATTTTTTCAGTTGACAGATTTAGGACTAAAAGCAGCAAAAAAAAAAAAAAAAGCCTGCTTTTCAAGATTTTTCTTTCCTTCAAAATTTAGATATCGCCGACCTCACCTACTCGGTTTCACATTGAACAGACGAAAGCAGCGAAGGACTCAAAAACCCACAATCCCTCTCTAGGAAGAGATCAATGCATCCGACTCTTACCGTAGAATAAACAAATCTTCAATAAAGGAACCTTCCTACAAATACAACAAACACAAAAAGAAGACTAAGAAGAAGAAGAAAGAATAGGAGTTCTATAAGAAAAGAAACCGAAGCCTAATCAGCAAACTCTGCGCCGGAGAGAGAGCCGAGCAATCCAGAAAACAAGAAGAAGATTCCCAAGTTTAAGCTGTGAAGGAGTAAAAAATGAAAGCAATCGAGACCAAGCTCTGCAACCCATATCTCCGAGAAGAATTCTCGATCAACAGTATTAAATCCATCTACTTTTCTGAACCTATATTTAGCCTTTGGGGTCACTTCAACTGCACATACAAATTACACTGCAGCCGCCGGAGATTTGTGTCTTCGAATCATGAAAATCCAATATTCCAAAGCTTCCGTCGCTTATGATCTGCTAATCAGGAATCCCACAACAAGATATAGCAAAGCCAAGATATATGGCATTACCCAATTCGGGTTCTTGTACAAATAAAAGATGCGAAACTGAAGATCCTACCGATCTCAACCCAATCAAACATGAAGGAAAAATCCATCCATAACTAAAACTATGCATACAATTCCCACATTCAAAAACAAATAAGACGTAGCTGGCTCATTTATTCATTGTAATTCTCATGAAAGCCCCAAAAAAGAACAGGAGAAGAGAAAAGAAATTTTGAGATAGACCCTTTTCCCACCTCATGATCATGCATATAGTTAGACAAAATTCAGAAGGCAATAAAATCCAGCTGCGGCGGTTGGTATTCTGAAACTGATTGACTTCTTTAGTTAGATTCTAAAAGTACAACATTAGTCCCCTCCCTAGAAGAAGAAGCGCTGAAGAATGTTTCTTTCTTCTTCTTTTTCTCAGAATTTGATGAATGTGTTGGTGAAATCTCACATGAAGACGGACAACAGAAAGTACAGAAGAAGGAAGAGGAAGGGCACTACAAGAGCGAGAGGAAGGAGAGAGAGAATGAGGAAGAAAGTGAGCTGCAGCAATGCGATCAAATATGGGTTGAAATAAGTTATTGATTTGTCTAATTTAACCCTCGTACTCCTACCATATTCCAAGTTGGCCTCACCTCTTTTCTTCCTTTTATTTCTGGGTTGGGGTTGGGGCTCGGGGGCCGACCCATGTCTCACGTAGGAATTAAAAAAAATTATTTTTTTTTTAAAAAATGATTGCTCCATAAAAAGAATGTGTTTATTTTTTACTATTTTTATTTTTAAAATTGTATATAGGATATAAATTTTAACTTAAAAGTTCTACAATTTATTACACAAGTCATATTTTTTCAAGAAAAATCAACAAAAAAAATCTTCAATCCAAGAGTAAAATTGGATAGTGTTTTGTTTTGAGATTTTCTGTCTTGAATTTTAAGAAAGAAAATTTTTTGTGAGAAAAAAAAGTGAGACTGAAATGAGAAATTTACTTTTGCTTTTGTTGGACAATTACCTTCAATATGTCGTACTCACTCAACTACAATAATAATAATGTAAATAATATCTTATTCGTTTATCTATCTTTTCTTCTCTTTTTTCCCCTCTTTTTTCTGCTTAATGTTTAGTTAAATTGTTGTATCTCTTGGAACTTAGACTTTCTTTCACTTTGATCTCTTCCTTCATCTTCTTCTTCATTGCCCTTTTACCATTTTCTTCTTTGAGCATTTCCAAGATATCAAATGGGGAACTTTGGGTGAATTAGGGCAGTGGGTTGATTAATAATTAAGCATGGAAAGGAAAAGAAAGAAAATACGTGTTTTATAATAGAAAAGTTATAATGAAATGTTACAGAGAATTTGAAAGGAAAATAAAAAAAGAAGATTTGTAATTAAAATATTTTAGGAAATGTCACAAAGAATTTAAAGCGTCCTTCTACTAACTCAAATATGATAAACAAGTAATTATTTCCCTCTTTTTCTCTCATTTCCTCTCCCCTCCTGTCTTTGAACTCAAACTCATTAGTGCATATTGGGAATTCAAAATTTCACTTTGAGGGTGAACTTGGACAGAACCAAACCCAAAATTTCAAATGTATAACTTACATCTCCTCTCACAAACAATTTAACTTTTACGAAACTTAAGAAAAAAAATCTTAAAACTAAACCTTATCCAATCATACCCTAAATTTGAGGTCTTCTCTCACAAGCTATATATATACACAAAGGTAAATTATTGCTTGAAAAAAAATCATCACAAAAATTTTCCAATTCAGGTTCACATCTAAAAGTCTATCCTTCTATTCTTTTGCTCACATGAGACTGGCCTTGTGGAGAAGGGAAGGGAGAAGGAGAAATAAATCCGCTGTACCCTAGATGAGGATTGATATCACTTTTCTCTTTATATATTCAAGGAAAATAATAGTTTAAACTAATAAAATAGATTCGATTCTTAAGTTCTTTTTTGAATTTTAAGATGCACTTGGTTCTACCTCTGTTTCAAAATATAAATTTTGTATAGATTAAGGAAGAAAAAAATAAAATATATTTTTTATATTATGTCTTTACCTAATTTTACTTATATAATAAAAAATGAGATAATTATATTTATGGTGAAAACAACATTAGAAAGATAATTGGCCAAACATTTTGAGAAAAGAAAAAACGACAAAAGTCTTTGTATTTTGAAATAGAAGGAGTAGCATTTTGCTTGCTCTGGAAACCAAAGGAATATTTCAAGTTTAGAATTTATATTTCCTCTCACACAAAATTTATATTTTGTTATATTTAAGTAAAATTTCCAATAGAAACTCAATCCAAGCTCACCCTAAAAAAAATATTCAATAAATATTGAAGTTAAGGAATAAATCTTGAATCTAATTCATGAAGGAGATTAATCACATTTTTTCCAACTCAATGAAATTGTACTTTATTTCTCTAATGAAATGGCATGTCAACTTGGATTGAATTTTTATTTAAGTTAAATTGTATTAAAAATCATAAAAGTGAATTGTTTATTAGAGAAAAATAAAATTCAAAATAAAAATAATAAGAAAAAGTGAAAACATTTTAGGTTTAAACCTCAATCCAGGTTGGCCTTAATGAGCCAACTTGATTTCGATCTATTTGATGCGATCTGTTGTCAATATAGAGTCTTAGGTACTACTAAAATTCTGATTGACATCTTACCAAAAAAAAAAAAAAATCTGATTGACATACCACTTTGTCAAAGTTAAATTGAACTTTGAGATAATCTGCACAAAGTCCAAGAACTTTAATCAAAATTTAGTTCAATTCAAATTAAACCAAAACTCAAGCTTGAATTGATAAAATTATCTTGAGAAAAGCTCGCATTAGGTTGCAATAGTACATTGAACTTTTTCTAAGGCCGTTTGGATTGATGAAAACGAGAGGAGAGGAGAGAAGGCAAAGGGATTGAACTTTTGGTAGATTGGTTGATTTTTCATAAAGGAAATGAAAGGATCGAGATGAGAATTGATGAATTAAATAAGTTTTAAAATATTGCTCAAAATAGATGAAAACGAAAAACAATGAGACTATCTTTGATCAAAAAAAATTTACAAACTAAATTATTTTATCTTAATACGCTTATATTCACATAAAAATATTAATAAATATGTAAATTAATAATTATTTTTTATTTTATTAACTATCCAAATAAACTGCCTCCATCCCTCTCCTCTCCTTTCCGCTCCCTCAATCCAAAAAGGGCCTTAGTCAGAGAAGCACTAACGTAAAAGCTCAAAATATAAAATTTAATAAATTATTTAACTAATTAATAGAATATATCTAAGCCTGCGTATTCACAAACTGTATGATTTAAAAGTCTTGAACCTAATATTTAATCTAAAAAGTAAGCGAATTCGAATTGAGCTCTTATCAAGCAGAGCCCGATTAGGACACAAAATGTCCATTTGAATATGCAATTTTCCTATTTCACCACATAAATCCTCTTCTACAAGCAAGCAGGATGGAGAACCTCAACCTGTAGCATCCATAGCTGCAGAAAACAACTGAAGCCTTAAGATGAATCTACAAAAACACCTGAAATTGAAGATGTCTTTGGTGTTGAAAGAGTACATAAAACTTGTGCAACTGAAGTTCCTCAACCTTGGTGCTATTTTGGTGATTCCAGAGCGTTTGTCTTCCTCATAACCAAAACCCAACATACTCATTAGCTCCAAGGAACTGCTTAGACACGTTTTTCTCTTCAACGGAACAAGTTTTGGATTTGTCAATTGGATGAATAGCAGCCAAAAAAAAAAAAAAAAACAGTTCAAGCTGCTTTTGGTTACTGAAGTCAGTCCATCTAAAACATTTCCATCAGTTCTATATGAAATCTCATTGATATAACAAATCAAAGCTTCTCTGTTGCTACGGAGCTTGTGAGTACTAGGTCTCAAGATCGTGAAAACCATTCGAACTCTGATAGTTTACATTGCTTAACTCTTCAATTTTGTATGCAATATCAAGCTTTTTTTTGGTTTTTCCCTCCAATTGGGTGAGCAGAGGATATCATCAAACTTTAAAAACATTTAAAACATAGCAACTGATTTTTTTTTCTTTTCCCACAGGGACACTAAAGTACCTGTATTTCTACTGTTCTTTCTCTCTTATTTATCCTTCCATGATCTTCAAGTTTTATCTTTTTCTGCATCCATACCTTAACTCTCTAAGCAGAGAGATGTCTGTGCGATGCCAAATTTCTCATCTCTTAATTGTTCATTAGCTGTTAGAGACACAATCATATGGTATTCTTGCCATTGGTTGCAAATTGCTTCCTGTATGGCTACACAACCTGCCAGCTAATATGCAGTCATAATTCCCATGTATCAGTCAATTTGAAGCATTTCCCACCTGCTTTTACTTCCTTACAAATACCCAAGAGCAGTCAAGACTCAAACAATTTCTTGCCAAAGGCTGCTTTTCAGCATCTGTCAGAAGATCTTGCAGAAAAAAAATATCATCAAGCAATAAGATTTATTAGAAGAGCAAAAGAACATATTAGATCATTGAAAGAGCAAAAAAACCTCACAAAAGAAAAGAAGTGCGCACTTGAATTGTATAAGCAGATAGGACGATCAACGAATTCGTCATAGTCTAGATAAGAGTTTATTTACTAAGACCAGAAGCTCAAAATGATAGCATGATAACACTTATAAGCATACTGAAAAATTGATAGACAATAAATAATTTACCCTGATTCATTTGTCAAGTCATACAGCTATAATCTAGTCTGGCAATCCAGATTGAATCCTGCATTCTCTGCTTCTCTCCAAACCTGCTGACACTTTGCTATCCTCCCAGCAGCCATATAAATTTGAATTATATCCTTGTATACATCAAAAGTTGGAGAGAAACCTGCTTCCTTAAGCTTGGAGAAATAGCGAACAGCCCTTGGGACATCATTTAAAGCAACAAATAGCTTTATCACCACCTATAAGCAGGAAGATCAAATAAACAGTTTGAAGCCTCCATTTCCCAGACAACAGCTAATGCTTCCCTATATTTTTCTTCTGCATACCGACTATGAATTAGAGTAGTGTACATGACTATGCTTGGAACACAACCAGGATTCTTGAACCATTCAAAGAGCCCCTCTACAATTGTGAATTTTTTAAGCCTTATGCAAATTTTCATGATCGCAGTACAGTCTTGCAATGTCAAATTCAAATCCTCTCTTCCAGCTAGCTCTTCTAGCAAGCTTGAAACAAACACCTCTTTATCTGGATTCTTGCCGAGTTCTAAAATTAACTTTGCATATACTCCAGCATCCAATACTCTTTTACCTTCCTTGGCGGCTGAGAGGAGTCTCCAAGCAATTTTCAGGTTTCCTCCTTTTATAAAACCCTTGACCACAGCCTCATACACACTTCGGCTTGCCAACCTAATAAATTTATCATCATCCAATTTGAATAGCATTTTCAGGTCATTTGACCTTGCCAAAACCTCAACAGTTGAAGCAAGAACCCGATCATCAGGAAATAAATTAGGTTGCTTCTGAATCCAACAGAATACCTGTAAAGCTCTTTCAGGAGTACCCATATGGCTCAACTCACGAATAGTGATGGACAACGAACCTTTACGAAGAAAAGGAGCCCACTTATTTAGAATTACAGATACATTATTCTCCCCAGCAGGAAGGCCTTTTATGTCTTTAGCTAAACCAATCAAAAAAGTAGGGTTCTTGTATACTTGATCTGACACTGGTGGCCTTCTGATTGTGGAAGAGGAAGCCGATTTTCGAGAAAATTTCTTCTGGGTAGGAAGACCTAAGGGTCTATTCTTGTATGGAAGAGGCAGTGGCAATGGCCTCTGCCTATTCAATTTTCCAGGCTTCTGAGGAATTCTCCCTTTAAAAAGTGATGAAATTGCCTCAATCTCCTCTGACTCCCAGACAATCCCCCCAATTTCATCATCATGAATATGGCTCCCTTCTTCCTTACGATCATCATCATCTTCTCTATATGTCTCTCCCTCTTTTCTAACTACTTCTTCTTCATCAAGGTCATCAGCTACAAAACTATTAACGTCATCCTCCTCATCGTCCATGTTCCTTCTGTAAGAGTTGGTCTTCTTCCTAGAAACCGTGCTAAGGCCAAGAAGGCAGGGGTCCTCGGGCAGCTTGGGACGACGGGGATAACGGAGATTCTTTGGAAGTTTCTTTTGATAAACTCTGGTATCATTCCTTGCAAGAGATTTTGCCTTAAAAAATATGCTTCTTCCAAAAGTCTTACCACATAATACAAGCACCTTGGAACATAACAACCCATATACAATTCTATTACTGCTTGTTTCACAGATTGAAAATGAATCAACCCCGAAAAGTGAGCTGCTTAGTTCCATAACGTTAAATTTTCAATATCTTCTTTTGAACATTTCGTCAAGTAGCAAAGAGGCATTACGTAGCAAGCAAAACAAGAATACAACATTAGAAATTTTAACAAGACCCCATAGATCTTCAATAGTTAAGTCATCATGGAAAGAAATGCTTCTGCAACTTTAAACTTCACTGCATTCGGAGTAGGACAGAACTTCCAAATTAGACGAGGCATTGACTATTGCAGGCTTCAATAGGATGAGGTACCACACACAACATTTGCACCTCGATTTTGGGTCTGCTTTTAGCTACAGCCACGACAGACTGAACCAATTCGAGAAACTCAAAGATATTGAGAAAGATTCTGGGGGGTTCTTGAGAAGACTTTTTTCACGCGTAATCTCCAGTTTCTTAGGCGGAGGCGTTGGATTGTGGAAAGGGACGGAGGCACTTGAAGCTGAAGAGAAGAGCGTGCCTCAACTCTTTGCAAATTTCTATTTCGTCCCTCAACTCTACTATCATATTAAGATGGATCCTTCTATGATTTATGTGACATTGAAATATCTGTCGCCATGTGATAAAATTTATCATTATTATATATAATTTTTTAGTTATATACAATTTAAAATTTAAATATTTTTTTCTCTCTACAGTCACGAAAATAAGAGTTTTTCCCTTAATAGCGAAACTCCAGGATGAGTTCCGCCGGCTAGGAGCCAAACTTGCTCATAATTCAAATTCAAAATTGATGATGAGAGAGAAGAGTTGAAATGGATAATTTTTTAATTATATATATTAAATTTAAATTAAATATAGTAATACCTAAAATCAAATCAATAAATAGGCTATATAGTTTCTAAAATTAAAGGTGTGATTAAATAGAGTTTGATTTTGAGATTTTTATCTTAATTTTCGTAAAAGTTAAATTATATGTGAAAGAAGATACGTATTTTACACTTAAAATTTTAAATTTAATTTTAAAATGTGAATTATATCCCTAAATTCTTGAAGTTTATTTTCGACTAATATAATTTTTAAATAATTTGTGTGTCTTTGATATATACCTGCCGCCATTCTTTGTGTAGAATTCAGCTAAAAAGATCCATTACTCAAGTACATGTCACATCTGTATGGATACATATTCTAAGGTGAGATTAAATAATATTTTATTTTAAAATTTTTTGTCTTGAGCTTTGAAAGAAAGAATTTTTTGTAAAAGAAAAAATAAGACTCAAGTTGAAAAATTTACATTGAGTTTCGTAGTGGAACCTAATCCAATCCAAGTATAGGGTTAAAATTCATCCAAGAGCCTCCAAGATTTTTCATAATAGCATTTTATATTTAAATTGTCAATCATTTCTTGGTTACAACTTCTTGACTTTAGTTATTCAACCTAACTGCTTAGTTTGGATAAAAAAGAGAGTTTTGCCTCCCTGTTCGAGTACGAACTGAAAGGAAAATGAACTTTTAACCTTTTTCAATTTAATTGATTATTATGTTGGATTTATATGTTAGTAGTTTAGAGAAAAAAACTATACGATAGGGCAAATATGCTTTCAAAGATGTAGCTTGTGCTTAGGCGTGACTTTTTGGCCTATTAGAGAGTGGTGACAAGACGTATTAAAGATACATAAATTGTTTAAAAATTATATTAATTAAAAAAGTATTTTTGAAACCTAAGTATGACTAATTCCTAACTTAAGGGACTGCATAAGTCATTTTCCATTATTAAACCGTCGTGACTTTTCCTTTTGATACTGTCCAAAACATCAATTCTAGTCAATTTATGGAGCACTTAAGCTTCGTCCCAGACTTCAAAGGAAGTGTTTGGAACTACTGGTGAGTATAAATAAATATGTATAATAAAAATTCACGAATATCAGATAATAAAAAATATTTGTATTTTGTACAAATATAAAAAAGAGTAATATTATTCACATTTTATTTTTAATACAATTTCCTCGCAATTTTTCTTGTAAATGAAATAAAGTTAATATTTATAGTATTTTTTCTTATAAATGAAAAGACATTAATATTCGTAATTAGTATTTTAGGCAGGACTTGGGGTGAAATTTTTAGAGTTATTAAGGTCTTTTTTTGAGCTGAAAAGACCTTAATATTAAAAAAAGATATTTTTAATTATTAAAGAAGAAAGAGTTGCTGATTATAAGGTACTAAAAATAAAAATGCAGTACCCAACTATTATAGTACAGGAAGAAGTACTCGACTGCAATTGCATCTTTGTTTTGGGGAGGGGGAGGGGGAGGGGGAGGTGGGGCGGGGGGGACCAGAAGGTTCCTTCAATTTCTTTCCTTGTTTTACTTTTTTAATTTGTTAGTGTTGTATACAAAATTTAATTCAAAGTATGAATCTCTTAGGAAGTTTTGAAACAAAAATAAGTGAAATTAGAAAATTTTGAAATAAAATTAAGCTTAAAAATTAAATTTCTAATTAATATACATTGTTTATCATCCATATAATAAATGTACTAAAATATTTTTAAAAAATTTTTTAAAATTTTTAAACATTTAAATAACTAAAAAATAATTGTACTATAATCAACAAATTTAATGTAATATAGTCAACATATGTAAAAAAATAAATATTAAAAGAAATTAAAAAAAAGTGCAAATATCACTTCTGAAAAAAAAAGGCCAAATTTATTTAAGATTGTGGATCTGTTAAAAATTTAGGAGCCCAAAATTAACGTATAGGTAAGAAAAGCAAACTACGACAAACATTTATTTCTTTCAAATAAATTCTACTTGATTTTTGGTTACTACTTCAACTTGCCTAAAATTTTCTTTTCTGCTTCTGTATAAGAGGAGAGTAGAAGAAATAGAAAATATTATTAGAATCTCAAAATACAGAATACTTTCAACTTCTATTTAAAAGGAATAAGAAGAAAAAACAAGGTCCTTAAGTTCTTTTACACTTGGCTTGTAGAGTTTGCCTTTAGTGATATAATACAAATCCATTTGTCGCCAAGAAGTTTTAACTCTTCCCCGCTGATCTAATTTCATGTGCATTCACCCAAAAAAGAAAAAAAAAAAAACAGCTGGAGAGAGAATTCATTTGCGGAGTTGTCCTACGTAAACTGACTTCGTCTTGATATAGCTGAAGGGCTCCAGTGCACTGAATACTGAACCTTTAGTCTCAGTCATGCATTTCAAAGGGAGAAAATAAGGGCCAAATGCAACCCACGAATCAATTCTTGGCACCACCAGAATCAACATAAATGACCTTTCAGGCACGTAAAATAGACAGGTTCATTGAATCCTAGCTGTGACAACTTGTTGAATAGGGAAAAGTGCTCGTTCTCCATAATAATTTGCGATCTAGTGCTCTCCTTTCCCTGCTTCATGCTTTTCATAATGCCAATGCTTCAAGATAAACCTGATAAAAGCTCATTGGAATCAGAGTATTGCTAAAGCAACTTAGTAAAACAGTATTAACATGGACCAAAAGTTCTTGAAGAAGAAAGAATAAGATAGCTATAACGACAAATAAGAAACAGACGTGTAATATCTAAAGATCGCGGCAAATGTCCCAAACAGGAGGATTCCTATTCACAAATTTGTAACTGCCTCAATAATTTTAATTGGCAAAAGAAATAACAAAGTGTACTCTCACACGAGTTTAACAACCATCAGGACAATTTTAAAGAAAAATAATGGATTAGCAAAACAAAATTTCAATAACTAACAACTTCATGCATCTATAGGCTTAACACTGAAAATTATGGCCAATCAGCCAATGACAGGAAATCAGCAGCACTAATCACTATCCCATAACAGAGATATTGTAGCACAAATTAAAATATTAATAAAGTACTGGGCTGTGCATAAATCAACTATACATTTAAGGTCCAAGAAATTGGCTGGGCCATTTTTTACCATATCAATGCCAGCTCAAATTCTCCATAATGCGAACAACTTGGTTCAATACCGAACAATATCCTTCTGATAAGTATAAGTCAGAAGGGAAGAGATTTTCCATTCAGTTTACATAACCACTTAGGTACTCAGAAGAATAGGAAAATAAGGTGACTTATGAAAACAAAAACTGTTCTGTGCAACTCTGGATCAAATTCTAGGTAGGTCAAGTTGAAAATTCTTGAGTTTCCAACACATTCCAGTTTTTTTCTTATTCAAGCTGAATACTCTTTTTTAGTTCTGGAAAGAAGTAAATCAGCATTATTACTTCATATAGAATAAGTAGAACATAATGACACATCATGTTGCATTTTTACCCTGTTATCTCATACATTATTCTTTAGCATAGCACCCAAGAAAAGAGAAAAATAAAAAATATAAAGAGGATAGAAATCCTTGAGAAAGTAAATAAAATAAAAAACAACATGAAATCAGCCAAGAGAACTTATGCCATTAGAAAAAATGAAAAAAAAAAAGGACATGCTGATTAGTTTTGTGCCCAGTCAAAGAAACAAATAAAGTGCTTTATTAAAAAACTTCATCATGCAGAAGCAACTTCAGATACAAATATCATACACGGAGAAGAATATTAAAACCTGAATATGAGGCAGAAGGTCCTTGCTGATCTACCTAGCGGAAAAGCCTTGGTACTGATCTTCTTGGAATCTTGCCTTCAAGTTTTAACCGTCGATATGCTTCCCTGATGTGGCAGGGCCGAATTGGCCCTCTCTCCTTCCTCTCAGTCATCACTATTCTGGCTGCAAGTTTATCGAAGTGGAAAAGATGCATAAAAATTTGTAACTTAGTCAGTTCCTTATTGCCTCTTTAAATTTCTCTCCCCCCCTCTCCCTCCCTATACATGGGGGAAAAAAAAAGTTCTAAGAGTTGTTGCTCTTTTTAAACAAGAAATTATCCAATGCTAAACATGGCATTTTTACATAGATAACTTCTCAAAAAAAGGCGAAATTCAAGGATACAAATACAGCAAGAACATTTTCTCTTGTTAAAGGAATCAATGAGAAGGCAAAAACAGACAGATTCCTAGCATAAACATTTAAATATATACAAACCTGTTTCTACAAGCTCGCCTACAAACATTTTTGCTATGCCAGATACCACAATTGTCATAGGTACAGAAATTTTTGAGCTTCCAGTGATACTTGTTAACAGCTGCATTGGAAAAATTAACAAAGAAATTTCAGTCAGATATGAAAAACAAAAAAGATGTAGCTTGATTAGTGAGAGAAGATGATTTTACACTGTCAAACTATAAATTACATAGAATGCAATGTAAAAAAGAATGTTTCTTTGCATATACATATGGTCTGAATAACATTAATTTGCAACCTATTATTATTAGATATACAAGCTCTTCAATTTGCAAAATTCTTTCTAATAATCTGATCTGTGAAGAAAATTGAAAAGTTCTGTAACACAATAAACATTTCAAATGGTAATAAATGGCAGGAAAATGGACCCTTGAAACCATCAAAAGATCATTAAGCTTTATGATCATGATCATCAAATGAGAGAACAATTCTTAGGAATACAGGGGGGAGATGGGAAGAGGAAATCCAAACTATTACGGGAGAAGGAAAGAGCATGGCTTCATATATCAAGTAACATACCCGTTTCATGTTAGATTTTTGAAATCCGGAGCGTCGAAATGATTCATACCTATTCATTTGCTCCTCAGTGAATTGTGACAAAATAGCCCTATATAAAGAAAATGAGTTCAAATGGAGAACACAAAGATAAAGTGAAGAAGATGAAAACTGATAAGAACGTATCCAGTGACATCCATTATGGAACCATCTTTTAAATTCATAAGGCCTTTTTTCCTTTTTTTGCATTATTGATATTGAAATACAACAGAGAAATCTTCCAGGATCACATCAGAAACATTTTACTTCTCTTTAGCAACTCAGCTTCTCTCTATTAATACAACATAGTAACTGATATAATGAAATTCGCCTGCGGGTCATTTGCATGTCAGTTGTTAAGTTGGTTGCTGCATATGTTTCAAGATGTGGGGTCCACCAATGACACTAAAAGTAAGTTCTTGAAAAAAATTTCAAGACTCAAATGATCAAATCCCTAAGACATAATTGTATCAGATATTCTCTTTTCTCGAAAACGAGCATCTTTCACCAAAATGAAAAGGAAAACATGCTGAAAATCTTCTATACTGAGTTAGGCACATCCAAAAACAAAGGAGGTCAGTGGAGAAAGTGGAGCTTCTTACATTCAGGGAAAAAGGATGTGAAAATAAGAATCTTTCAAGGTGAATTTAAGAAAAAAATATGATTAAAAAGAGATGGAATGAAATTTTCGGGATTTTTCTGTAAGCGGATAGACATAACCAAGTGAGAGAAAGGGGAGATGGAAGCCTGCAATTAGAGAGTTTGGTAAGATGTGTTATGGCAGTATAGCTCTAACATTAGATATTGCAACAGGGAGAAGAATAACTTATCATGCAAAACAAGACAAAATGGGGGCAAAGGCAGCATAGAACTCAAACTTCTCAAACAACTTTCCATGAGCTCATCTAGAGCTACTAAAATTTAGCCTGCATAAACTATTTACAAAACAGTTGTAGCTCTCAGCATGTAAACTTGTCTACTACAGCATTTTATACTTTAGATTTAGATGGCAAAAAAGGCAAATTCAGCAAGGAATTCTTAACAGATTGCCTAACCCCAAATTAGAAAATAAAATTATTTAACCTACCAATTACTTTTGAAACTAATAGAAGTTTGCAGATCCTCTTCAAATCATATTCCAGTGTGTACATTCTCTTACTAGGAAGAAATATTCAATTCCAGTAATAATCCATCAGAGGAAGTCCAGACAAAGGGAAAGCAAAATGATTGCATATAGAAGATAGTCTTTGTCAATCTTCAGCAAAGAGTACATCAATAGCTAGTCAGACATTACAGTGATCCTATTGTCCGTATCTAGCATAGTGCACTAAATACTACTTGTCTGGCAGATGCCATTAGACAGAGGCTATTTGGATTGATATCATAGTGTACAAGTTGCTTTGAAAGCAATGAGTCTAAAAGAAATGAGTAAAACTATGAGGACAAGTACAAAGTTCATAGCATTGTAGATACTAATAGCACATGTAAAAGCTTTAAACAAAGGGAGACGCTGCATAATACTTACTGCATTTTTGCCATTTTATCTGGGTCGCCAGTGGAGGTCAACTTCCCCAGCTCAATTTCCATGTTCTCTTCCTCTTCCTCCTCATCATCTTCTTTGGACTTGCCAATTGGGCCAGCAGTCCCAACACTGATTGCTGCAGCAGTGGACATTGAAGGGTTTGAAGGACGATTATTCATACTAATATCATCTGTGTGATCACTCATTGTCGCTGCTGGTGTTTGAGTTTCGTTCTCATCAGGTGCAATTGGTGATTCAGGAGGCGATTCTTCTTGCTCCTCAAATGCAACTTCAAAAGGATCCTTCGATTGCTTCATTATGTGCTCACTGGTATGATATCTGTACATAATTAGCATGTAAAAAGATTCCTTAACAACGGAAGAGTATGAGCTTCTGAAACTGAATGATAAAAGCAAAGAGTTTTGGTGTTATTCTAAGTTATAGATAGTAATAATTTCTCAAACCATAAAATTGATTCAGTCTCCCCTTTTCTTAAATTTTATGTTAAGATTAACGCTAGAAGCTCCTAACTGTAGCGTGTAATATTTGAAACTTTTGCAAGAAATAAATTTTGTGATTGCCTTGCTGCTCAATAGAGAATTAAAGTCGTACTCCTTTATCTACAGACTAATCCGAGAATAACTTAGCAACATTGCATTTCATGGTCTGAGATATTTTCTTTCCTAGTGAATTACATTTTCATCCATCACTTGCACGGGGTAGTGTTTAAACCAAACCATTTTCCCCTGCCTGCAGTTGCGGCAGGCACAAACCAGTGGCCTGACTCCCCAGTATGACCTTAGTATTAAATGCACAAAATCTTCTGAATTTCAAAATGAATAAGTCAAAAAAGGGGAAAAAAGAAAAAATAAAGCACTGTTAAAGTTGCAGATATGTAGGATTTGGTCAAATTTTCTAAGTCATTTATGTATTCTATGCTTTATACCGTTCATGGTCAATTAACTAGCAGACTTGCAGTCTTTCTTCCAGAAACTTCACACAGATGGATCAAAATGTAAAGGATAATAGTATCTCTTCTCAACCACAGCCCAATACACAAAAAATTTTGTGTTAGTAGGCTAGCTTTTAGATTGAAATTAATTAACCAAACCACCGTTTTCCTATTGTTAACAAACACTTCAGAGCGATGTCATCACATTCAGCTTCAGGTTCTTGAAAATTGCCATTACAGTAAATTTTTAGATAAATTAAAAGGAACTACTAAGAGCAGAAGCAATCATTGCAATTACTATCACTATAGCACTATACAAGCCGCGCCCAATTCAACTAGATAAACATATTTTCCTGGCCAGCCAAATGAAGCAAGAAAGAGTGTCAATCAATTAAACAACTAACCAAGCCAAGAATCAAACTACCAAAATTTAACACCACCCCAAAAAAAAATTAAAAAAAAAGAAGAAAAGAACATGTAAAAATTCAAGTTCCCTACAATTACACATACCCGGTCGCTTGAGAAGGAAACAGAAGGCCAGGAGAAAGATATAGTCGATGAAATAGATCACCCTATCTGCAAGAATTACGATAACAGGGAAAATCTTCCGCTATTCAACCCTCAGTCTCGCTCTCAACAGCACTTCACGAGGGCAATAGGATAACAAAATATAAAAAAACAAACTTTTGGTACCATAATCAACATATAAAAAAAACCCGAGAATCTTCTAGTTACAATGGAGAGAGGCAACGAATTTCGAGGAGGGGAATTGGGGCCTGTGTGTGTGTGTGTGTGTGTTGAGCGAAGGGAAGACTAGAGGCGGGAAGTATCACGGCAATGGTGTAACCGACGGAGAAGTTTACACGAAAACGGACTTGGCTCGCGTAACAGTTAATTGCACTTGGCTACCTGATATTTTAATAAAATACATATTGGTCCATCATTTATGAGAATTCTACAATAAACTCCTAACTATTTGACCCCGCGATAGTTAAGAGTCCTTCACTATTTAAAAGTAAAATATTAATTTAATTTGATACTTTTTTCTGAAGAAATTAATCTAATACAATAAGTATAATCTAATACTATCATAAAAAGTGTGAAAGAAAGGTAAAAGGAAGGTAAGGTAATTTACTCTTCATTTGTTTCATTCTTTCTTACATTGGTCTAAAATGTTCATTCCAATTTAAGTAGCTATTATTAAATTTGTCATTTTAATTGAATAAAAGAATAGTTGTTACACTATAAAAGTTTTTAATTACTACATAATAAGTACATTAATGCTAAATTATAATTAGAGCAAATGACTGTAAATAACATCTAACTATTTTCGAACCTACAAAAGTAGCAATAATAAATTTATTCAAATTTTAATACCAGTAATATATTTTTGTGCTCGTTGTTATATCCACCCACCACCACAGACGATATTTTTCGGCAGCAGGACTTACGTGAAACACACATGATATTTTTTTAAGGGTATATCAGTCCATTTAAACTTAATGACTCTATCTAATTTAAATGGGTCAAGCCAACCCGAACCTGAGTCTTAATCATTGAACCCAAATGACAAAGATGCGACAGTTGTGATTAAGCCAGCTGAGGACCTTGTTTTTGAAGTATCTGAACAATCGGAGCTCTGTAGTTTCACTGAGAGCTTCTCGACGACGACGACAGCTACAGAGCTAGAGAAGAAGTGACCCAGAGGTCTCCAGTTAAGTATCCTTGGAAGTAGTGTTGTCAAACGGGCCGGCCCGGTCCGGTCCGCGCAGGTTGATCGTGAAAACGGATCAAAACGGACCGACCCGTTTGACCCGCGGGCTGGAAACTCTCAGTTCGCAACCCGTGACAGCTAGCCCGCGGGCTAAACGGACCGACCCGCAGGCTAATCAAAACGATATCGTTTTGAAAAAAATATCAAAACGATATCGTTTTGATATTAATATATATTTAATTTTTTTAAAAAACTAAAAAACAACGTCGTTTTTAGTAAAAAAATTATAAAAAAATAAAAAGAAAAAACGGGCTGACTCGCGTCTGGCCCGCTCCGGCCCGCGAACTAAACGGATCGGACCAAAAAAAACCCGCGATTAAACGGACCTAAGTATACCTAACCCAAATCCGTCAAAACGGGCCAACCCGCGGGCCAAACACTGGAGACTTTGCAGGAGCTTGGGAGAGGAATGTACGGTCGCCTGCTAGAAGAGCAGTGCCGTCTCCGGAGAAGAGGATGACAGTTTCGTCATCCAGCCCGATTTAGGGAAGGACATTGACGGCGCAGAGGAGGAATATCGGATCGTCAAATGGTCTTCGGCGAGACCAGGGAGAAGGTTCAGCTCGGAGATCGAGATCTCTGGTGACTTGCAGCGAAATGAGCCCTCACCGAAATATGAGGTACAAGAGTCCAAGTTTGGGTGAGACTGGAAAGCCCGGTGGCCGATCTCCAGCGAGGACAGTTGAAAATGGAGGTAAAGTGGAGAGGCAAAACGACACCCTCGTTCCTGAGAGCAGGGCAATGGAAAAGCAAAACGACAACCCCTTGCCGGAAAATGGCGAATCCCTTGAAAATCCTCTTGTCTTTTTAGAATGCTTCATTTTCCTATAACCATTGCACATTCTAGTCAAACTTTTACCCACAACGTTGTCGTATTTAGACGACTTTGTTTCTCATTTAAGGTACGAGTATCCAATTGACTATTGGGCAAGAGTACATGGGTGTTTTTGAAATTAACCCAAGAAAATTTTCGACTAGTTATATAAAATGCGAACAGATCTTATGTTATTTAAACAAGGTGATGTATAAAAAATAATATTCATGTACATATAAGGGGTTGTTAAAGGGAGCCCCCAATTCCCCCTCCTAAATGACAAATAGGCATCTGCTTCTTTTTCTTCTCCTAACAAAAAAAGGAATTTGCTATTTCTCATCTTATTCCATCCTTACATCTAGATTTTGCCCCAAATGTCAAATCCTGGAACCACCCTGGCTCTATGCTCCTTATCAAAAACATCGGCTTAGTAAACCTTATCTACATAATTAGGCAAAATCTTTAGTGGATTGTGAGTAGGGCTATCAACGGGTTCGGGACAATGTGTTCCGGATTTAGACCCGGTAACAGATAGGCGATAATGGATCCAACCCTTATACTTGACTGGTGCATAAAGTATAAATTCGTGCTCGATCTTATAGGATATTGTATCGTGTCTGAATATACCCGATTATAATAAAGATTTAAAAAGTTATATCATAGCCTATTAAACTCATCATTACAAATAAAATTTTAATGTAATATGTTATCTCTTTAAGAAATTAGAACTATAATATTCATAAGCTTTTAAAATTAACTATTACACAAAAGTTTAAGTAGAATAAAAGAGACTAAAATATTTATTATTTTATCAAAATAACAACATTAATCAATATGCTAACTTAAAAGTTACCTTTTAATTTTATACACAAAAAAAGATCAACTTTAAAAGAAAATCTAAGAGAAAAATTATTAATATAAAATGTATATATAACTTTTGTGTCTATATATATATATATATATATATATATATATATATAAACTAGACGTAGAATTACTCTCATCAAGAAGAGACACCAAAAATTAGTATTATAAAAAGAGTTCAATACACATTAGTATAATAAATTAGTTATACAAAATATTTATAATATATATTAATCAAGTCTAGAGTCTTTTTAATATAGAACATGAGATATCAAATTTATACCTATTAGACAAAATCTTATCAAATTCAGATAAACGGACATACCTCTTTATTTGTACTTTAACCTTATAGAGTCCTTATCGAGTAGTGTTGAAGTCCCTACGTGCCCCATTGATAACCCTAGTTGCGAGTACTTGCATCGCTAATGACTAATCAAAGCTGGAATTTTGTTCTAATGTTGAAATCATTTAAAAGAGTCTTTTCAATAGAAGCAAAGTCAAATCAGTTACTCTCTATATTATTATATTATTGCATAATATTGCCATGCTAACAAGTTATCTCGAAATATTAATAGAAAATATTGAAGCTTATCGTATAAATGCATTGTGGAGAGAAACATCAGCATCTAGTGCACATATCTGGAAAGCCATTGGTTGACTGTCTAAAGAAGAAAAATACAGATCATTTTAAAGCTACTTTTACATGGATATGGTGATTCTTTGCAAATCTAGGCGATACATGCATAGAAGCTCCACAGGCTCACTGCTCTCATTTAGTAGTGAAAGTGCGCATTAAATAAATCTGTCTCGTGTAATAATTTACAATCACAAGAAAAGAAAAAATTAGTTACTTATGTTGACAAATTCGTATCGTAGAAAAGATTTGAATATTCTATGCAGATGATAGTAAATTTCACCAATCTAACCAACTCAGACGAACTCCTTTGGCAACTGCTTTAGCCCTGACCAAAAACTCCAGACTCCTAGGTCAAGGGCATGATACCCTCCCTTCCTATTTGGTAGACTCCTGGTGAGCTATGCTTTGCGGGATTTGAGCACCTGAGTTTTGCGTCAGACACCCTCCTCTTTGCAATTGTAAGGCTCTTAGCAAGCTGTGATTCGAGGGATTTTAACACACACAACCTTGAAGTCGGTTGTCACATTTCAAAACTACTTTTGTACATTATTGTTGTTAAAGTTGAAATTTAATATTAATTTTTAGAAATCTTATAAAAATACTTTTAGAAGATTAAAAAATATATAAACAGATAAGATTAGAATTTAATAATTAATCTCCACAAATGTAAGTTTAGATTCTTTAAAAAAAAAGCACAAACAATTAGAAAACCATTTCAATACCCTTAAAATATGTGACATGCATGCTCCTACAATCTTGAAGCCCTTATTCTCCCACATTTCTCTATCCTTCCTAGAGATTCTTAGGTGTTTTAATTCCCGGACAATTGATTAAAGCTGCAGATCTTCACCACTTTTATAGCATCACTTTTTTTTACATGGTCAAATGCCACTAACTAACCTCTTCTTTTTCGATACCAAATCCACAGTCTTTGCCTAGAGAAATCAAATCGTACCTCAAGCTCACTACACAAGGCCTACACAAAATTTGATGAAACCCCGCAGCAGGTGGGTTGTTGCTGTTAGTGGAGAACATGAAATGAAATGATCTGATATGACTAACATCAGCGCCAGACCAAACTAGGAAGAAGAAGAAGAAGAAGATTCCATTCATGATATTGTATTGGCTTTGCATGAACGCTGGTCATCATAATGATCAACGCAGAGGAGAAATACTGATACACATCTCACTGAATTCAATTGAATATGTTCCCTCATATGGTCCCTTTGCTAGCTCAAAGTTTATTGCTTTATTTCATATCATTGTGTGTTTTGCTACTAAAGTCTGCTGCCCACTTTCTATGCTCTCATTTCATTTCTCAGACGAGCACACGGTTTTAGGTTTTGTGGAGGGCCGAACTTAGCTTTGAATCATTGAGTTGTGCATGGAGATTCTTTCGTGTGGAAAAATATCAACGAAAAAGTTAGTTATAGATTCATAAATTTATCAATTAGGTCTTGAACGTGTACACAATAAGTTAGACATGTATATATATACTTCAAAAATATAAATCGATCCTAAATATACGTTGCACAAAGAAAGATTTTTATAACTTCCTATAGTCATTTCCTCTCAGAACAATAGTAGATTAGTTAATCAGGAAAAGCATCTTTATCCCAAAAGAGAAATCTTCTATTCTTGATGCTTGCCTAAAATATGTGGTCATTATTTGGTTCAATGGGATTTGCTGCAATATTATGCCTCGAGTCAAAATGTTAACGGAAGCAACGTGTTATACTGATCTGACCTTTCACCACCCTAAAGTTGCTTCTAATTACTGTGTTTTGAAGTCTTTTACCCAAGCAATCATAAACAAAACAAAAGAGAAAAGACATGATTGATAGGATTTTGACTTGACCATAATGCCAATATAATTCGACCATACCATGAAAATATTTTCATTTAAAGTAAACCCGTTTAGTTTTATCAAAGTTTAACAAAGCCTAATATTGCTATCAGGATTAGAAGCAAATGAGGCTCATGAGAGTTTACCCTTTTTTGCTTTCTCAGCCGTATGAAGTCATTGACAAAATAAAATATAATAACTCAGCCTCCTACCTTCCCTCTCCCTCACTATCTTTTCCTTTCTTTCCTTTGTGTGTGGGGTGCGTGAGAGAGAGAGAGAGAGAGATTGAAGGCATGGATTGAAGGGAACTTTAAAATGAGAGAATAGCTTTTGCTTTTTCTTGGAGAGGTCTAAAGTGGATTTGGGTGGGGTTTGGGGGCGCCTCATTTGCCAGTTCTCGTTCCCATGCATATATAACAAAAAACCGGTCCCATATCCAAGACACTGTCACCTTTAAAGCAGAAAAGAAAGCAAAAACCAAAATTTTGAAGAATGATTTGCATGTCCTAAGTAGATTTTATTCCATCTAAAAATATACGTTTAACTCAGTTAACAATTAACATAAATGAAAGGGGAAAATATAATATATACGCACTGGTAGATTCAGCAGAAAGGAAAGGATCATTCATCATGTGGGCACTGAAGTAATTTGGGGTCAAAAGTTGTAGCAGAACAGAACAGAACACACTACTGCTGCATTGTGGTTGATCAAACGGTCTATTAATGGGGATGCATCTTTATTCTTGAACTTTGCTTTTGCTTTTCTTGATAAAGTTAAAGATGATGAATCCAAAAACATACAGGGAAAAAAGAATCTGCTCATGAAAATGAAGATGCTAGTGTTGCCTCTCAATACTACTCAAGTACCTTCATATTACTCTGCATCAGCCTTGGCTGGTCGAAAGAATTCTCTTTGAACCAAATGGTTTTCTACTGAATCCATCTTCTTCTTACCCAATTTTCGATGGCTACTTCTGGGCTTTGCCTCTTTACTCTACTTCTTCTTGTCTTCTTGTCTTCTGTTCATTTTACGGCATCGCATAATCCGCTGGTGCCTCTGAGGAGGCAAGCATCAGTTCTTGTGTCAGCAAAGCAGTATTTTGAGGCCTCAAGTCCTTCTTTGGATAGCTGGAATATGTCGAACTACTTGTCTCTGTGTAGTTGGACTGGAATCACATGCGATGGCAATGGATTGATAGTTTCTTTAGATATATCAAATTTGAACCTCTCTGGTTCCCTTTCACCTGCCATAACAGCACTCCCAGGGCTTGTAAATTTGTCGGTTGCTGGCAACAGCTTCTCTGGAAATTTCACTCCTGATATTCACAGCTTTTCGCGTCTTCGGTTCCTCAATATATCAAACAATGTTTTTGGTGGGAATTTATGCTGGGAATTCTCTCATTTGCAAGAACTTGAGGTGCTGGATGCGTATAACAACAATTTTTCTGGTCAACTTCCACTTGGGATCACTGAACTTCGGAGGCTGAAGTACTTAAGCCTTGGTGGGAATTACTTTTCCGGGCAAATACCACCGAGCTATGGAGGTCTAAAGCAACTCAATTTCCTCTCCCTGGCAGGAAATGATTTAACAGGTTTCATTCCTGGCGAGCTTGGCAATCTCACTAATCTGCAATGGCTCTGCTTGGGCTATTTCAATCAATTTGATGGAGGAATCCCACCAGAGCTTGGTAAGCTGATAAACTTGGTTCATTTGGATCTTTCAAGTTGCCGATTGGAAGGACAAATTCCTGCAGAATTGGGCAATCTTCAAAAGTTGGACACTCTCTTCTTGCAAACCAATCAGCTTAGGGGTTCAATTCCTCCCCAGCTTGGAAATTTGACTAGTTTGAAAGCTCTTGATCTTTCAAATAATGCACTCACAGGAGAGATCCCAATTGAGTTTTCAGCACTTCAAGAGCTGAATCTCTTTAACTTATTCATAAACAAACTTCATGGTGGTATTCCAAGGTTCATTGAAGAGCTGCCTCAGCTGGAAGTATTGAAACTTTGGCGAAATAACTTCACCGGAACCATTCCTTCGAGGCTCGGAAAGAATGGTAAACTAATTGAACTTGATCTCTCTACTAATAAGCTTACTGGAATGGTGCCAAAAACCCTCTGCTTTGGAAGGAGATTACAAATCTTGATTTTGCTCAACAATTTTCTGTTTGGCCCTTTACCTGATGATCTCGGCCTTTGCACGACACTATCTAGAGTTAGACTGGGGCAGAACTATTTCAGCGGGTCAATCCCAAAGGGATTTCTTTACTTGCCCGAGCTATCACTTATGGAACTGCAGAACAACGACTTAACAGGGCAGTTGGATGAAGCTACTAGCATGGTATCTTCACATCTTGAGGGGCTGAATCTGTCAAATAACAACCTATCTGGCACTCTTCCTACTTCCATTGGAAATTTCCCAGGCCTGAAGATTCTCCTTTTAAGTGGGAACAGATTCACAGGAAAGATTCCATCTGAAATCGGGAAGTTGATTAGCATCTTGAAGTTGGACGTGAGTAGGAACAATTTCTCTGGTAATATTCCATCTGAGATTGGTAATTGTCTCTCACTGACTTATCTAGATTTGAGTCAAAATAAGCTTTCGGGCCCAATTCCTGTCCAGATTTCTCAAATTCATATATTGAACTACTTTAATGTCTCTTGGAACCACTTGAATCAGAGCCTTCCTAAGGACATTGGGTCCATGAAAAGCCTCACGTCTGCAGATTTTTCCCATAATAACTTCAGTGGTTTTATTCCTGAAAGTGGACAGTTTTCATATTTCAATTCTACTTCTTTCATTGACAATCCTAATCTCTGTGGATACTACCTAAATCCTTGCAACTACTCATCAGCTGCACAGTTAGAATTTAACCACCAAGGTGATGGAAAATCAAAGGTCCCAGCCAAGTACAAGCTTATATTTGCATTGGGACTTTTAATCTGCTCCCTGATCTTTGCTGTTCTAGCAATAATCAAGACCCGAAATGTGAGAAAACGTTCAAATTCATGGAAGCTTACAGCATTTCAGAAGCTCGAATTTGGAAGTGAAGACATCTTGGAATGCTTGAAGGAAAACAATGTAATAGGGAGAGGCGGAGCCGGGGTTGTATACAAAGGAACAATGCCAAATGGAGAGCATGTAGCAGTGAAGAAATTGGGAATAAGCAAAGGGGCCCATGATCACGGCCTCTCGGCAGAAATCCAAACACTGGGCAGAATTCGCCACAGATACATTGTAAGGCTGCTAGCATTTTGTTCAAACAAAGAAACTAATTTGCTTGTCTATGAATACATGCCAAATGGTAGCTTAGGTGAAGTTCTTCATGGAAAAAGTGGTGCATATCTACTATGGGACACTAGACTCAAGATAGCTATGGAAGCTGCCAAGGGCCTTAGCTACTTGCACCATGATTGCTCACCTCTGATAATTCATCGCGACGTCAAGTCCAACAACATCTTACTCAGTGCTGAATTTGAGGCTCACGTAGCAGATTTTGGATTAGCAAAGTTTTTACAAGATAATGGGACATCAGAATGCATGTCTGCAATTGCTGGCTCCTACGGCTACATTGCTCCAGGTACTTTCTTCACCACACTATTGCAAGAAAACAAACACTATCAGACACTGTTTCAGAGATGTACGTGATGGGATTTTCATTTTTCATTTTTTCCTCTTTTTTCCTTTCCCGCCACATAAACTCATTATTCCATTGTGAGACCAGAAAGCTCTATCCCCTTGGTATACCATTTTTTTAAAAGTTAAAACTTTTATTTTTTCCCCTCTCCCTCCTTTCTTCAAATATATGAAATAAATTTGTATTTGTATAAGCAATTATTTGTACCACAGTAGTATACAAACAGAATTTGGAGGATTCCAAGAAAAGTGAGAAAACCACTAACGTGAAAAGGAAAATTCTTCTGTAGCTTTTTATCTCGCTAAGTGCATGCAGACACTGATAAGCCAGCTCAGAAGTAATGAATCTGAGTTCATTTCGGACCAATCACGAGAAGCTTTTTGACTCAAACTTGAAGACCACAAATTAAAATAGGAACCCAAAGTACTTCCATTAGGAATCTGATCAGGATCTAAAGCCTTAACCTTTTCCCAGGCCCCATAAAAAGAAGACCTTAATGGGTTAACCTCAGAAAACTACCTTTCCTTTTGAACCATTTTTTCTTTTATCACTTTTTACAGCCATTGCTAAATTTTCATGCTTTTTTAAGTGTAAAACATGCAACAGGAGTAAAGCCTATCTTTGACAGCACATCTTGTGCACTAACTAACTAGTTCTAATTCAATTCATTTCTGTCATTATGCAACAGAATATGCATACACTTTAAAGGTGGATGAAAAGAGCGATGTTTATAGCTTTGGCGTGGTGCTTTTAGAGCTAATAACAGGACGAAGACCTGTTGGAAAACTACCTTTCCTTTTGAACCATTTTTTCTTTTATCACTTTTTACAGCCATTGCTAAATTTTCATGCTTTTTTAAGTGTAAAACAACAGTTCATATGCAACAGGAGTAAAGCCTATCTTTGACAGCACATCTTGTGCACTAACTAGTTCTAATTCAATTCATTTCTGTCATTATGCAACAGAATATGCATACACTTTAAAGGTGGATGAAAAGAGCGATGTTTATAGCTTTGGCGTGGTGCTTTTAGAGCTAATAACAGGACGAAGACCTGTTGGAAATTTTGGGGAAGAAGGGCTAGATATAGTTCAGTGGGCAAACATTCAAACCAATTGGAGCAAAGAAGGTGTGGTGAAGATCTTGGATGAAAGGCTCAAGCATGTTCCACTCAATGAAGCCATGCAAGTCTTCTTTGTTGCAATGTTGTGTGTTCAAGAACACAGTGTAGAGAGGCCAACCATGAGAGAAGTAGTCCAGATGCTTGCCCAAGCTAAACAACCTAACTCTTTTAACATGGAATGACTTCTTTAAGATTTAGGGATAAGATTGTTGATTCACAATAAGCTATCTAGAATGCAGTGCTTTCTTATTGTATGTATGTTTCTCCATGAAGCTGATTTTGGGCAAATTTATAAGTTTTGTCGTAAAACAAGGAATCAATCTCATAAGTTAAGTTTTTGGTTGATCATTGAACAGTTGAGATTCTCGTTAAAGAAGATAGTGTATGTCTTCGTAGCTAGATTAAGTAGGGTTCTAAAAGTACCCATGTCGTTAGCACGCAAGAAGCACAGATTGCTGGTCGGACTAAAGAGCAGATGTGAACCTGTGCCTGCAGCTTCTGATTGTATTTTTGGTCATTTAGGTGTTGCCAAGATGCTTAACAATGTAAGTGATCTTTGAAGCTGATGCAGACATAGACCACAGGATTATGGATTCATCATTTACATTGTCGGAAATATGATGTGAAATCTGAAATTTTCCAATATTTGATTGTTCTCTTATGTACTCTAGTGGCCCATTTTCCCATATTTTGATATTGCTACTACAGTAGAGCATATTCAAGATATAAGAAAGGAAAAATATTTTATGCATTACACCATTAATAATATTTTTCCTTATAACTTTGATAGATGAGAAATTCTAAATGCAATAAAATTTTGTATATTGATAAATAGAAAATCGTTTAGGTACACTTATAACAAATCATAATTAGTATTCATATAATAATCATCTTTTGGTAATTGTATGTTTCCTTCAAAATTTGCTAATCAAGTAACTTTGATACTTTAGTATTTCTTAAATGGTGTATTCAAGACCCACAATATCTAGATAGATATTAGCATCATGTATAAAAAAATTATCCGTTTTTAGAAATATCAAAAGTCAAAGATTCAAAATTTGAGGTTTGCTATAAAAATTCAAAGCTAATTAGGAGAAGTACCTTTCTTGGTTGATCATAAAGTTAAAAAATTCGGCAGTAAAGTCTCATGTTTTCTTACCTTCATGTAAACCTCAAAGATTCAATAGTAGAGTCTCGTACTAAAAATGTGTTATGAATTTATTAGCACTCAATCATCGTCGGTACAACGAAATCATAATAGCAATATAGAAAATTAAATAAAAAAACTACAATAAAGAGAATAGAGGGAAACGATGGAAAGAAAATAGAGAGAACACAAGAGCTTTATTAATGTTCTATGAGAATGAATGAATGAATCAAATGAGTATCTATAATATATTAGTCCAAATCTCTATTTATACGGTTCAATAATACATATTAATAAGAAGAGATAGAGAAGAATTAAAAGATAAATACTATCAATATTACAGATATGCTAGAATTCTATCATATATCTTTTGGTAGAATAGAGTATCTATTTCTCTGATATTAGATTATCTCTTTAATATCAGATAATGAACATTCACAATTTTATTAATTTCATAACACAATTTCAATAATTCTCCACAAATGAAACAAATCAATGAAGGCAAAAATTGATGACATGATTAATACAGAGGACATTAAAGAGTTGCAAAAGGACAAAATTTCAAATAGCTCATGAAACTATTAGGATAAACTTTACTAAGTTAAGAAAATAATTGTATTATTCATGTAATTTGAACATAAATTATCTATTACATTTTATGTCATCAACATTTTTATCTTTTTATTACTCTTTATGTATTATCTATTTATGTCATCAATAATTGTATTATCTATTACTCTTTATGTCATCAACATTTTTATCTTTTTAAATAAACACTAGAGTGTGATTTGATAGAGTTCGATCTTGAGATTTTTGTATTAAGTTTCGTAAAAGTTAAACTATTTATAAAAAAAGATATGAATTCCATATTTAAAATTTTGAATTTAATTTTAAAATGAAATCATTTCTAAGTAGAGCCGAAATTTTTTTGGGTGAATAATAAACACTAGGCTTATTAACTTGCTTTTTCCTTCCGTTCATTTTCCCATTGAAATAATTATCGTGGTGTTGGGCAATTGAGCAAACTTTCAGCGGTGCGCGCTGCACTGATCAAATGCACTAGTCATTTTCAACAAAAGTACTTGCATTGTATTTAAAAAGACATGGTTAATGACGATTGTTCCGGTATTTGTGGCCAAGTAGACTTTTATGACAATGATGGATTAATGTTGAAATTGTTATTATTAGTGCAAAACTCTAATAAAGTAAGGACAAAATTTTTGAGGAAATCTCATAAAAATCGAAATTGAAGATTTGGTGGATTCTATTGATGATCAATTACCAAAAATGAAGGAGATTTATATTCTTCAATTAAGGGATTTTATGCTATAATTTAAGAATGGCTTTCTTAGTTAAGAAGAAGCTCATGGTTTATGAAAATATCTATACAATCAAGTTTCAAACAAAGCAAATACAAAACTTTTATAGAGTTTATATCTTGAGAGAGTTATTTAGTATGTTACTTCTTATATATTATAAAATTCATGTTTTAAGTGAGTTGCTCTTATTCAGGGGAATGTTACTAATACTTCAACATACCCACTTGAATCTTTGGTATTTCATCCACCTTATAGGGGAAAGGGTACTATGTCGGGAGAGTTCCAATGGTCAAGGTAATAGGCAAGTGTGATCTCGTCGCACTTTATTAAAAATAGTTCGACACATCAATTTAAAGTGAATTTAACAAAGTAAGTTGTGGTTGGATAAGTCCTCAATCGTGGAGGCAATAATTGTAGTTGATGTATTTTTAATCAATTAGGTCACATTGTGGTTGATAAATTTTTAATCGTTGCGATAATTTTGGCAAAGAATGTTTGCTAAATTCATTTGGAAAATCACTAGATAATTGAGATAAGTATATTCCCATACTTTTTGTCTTAAAAGATTAGTTCATTACTTTTTTCCAGTGTCAAGCTCTATTTTTTCATTTTGCATTTGCCTCAACACACTAGTTTGAAAAGATATGAAAATTGCTGAAACTAAACCTTAGAAAGGTATACTATTTTATTTAGAAGTGATGTTTATACTTTTTTTTTTCTAAATAAAGATTATCTATTAATAGTGAAATGGTCAGCTATTACAACTAAAAACAGCTCTCAGATCCTACTCCAATATATCAAAAAAGGAAAGTAGAGAAATTGGAATAACTCAATACAAAATTTAATAAAAATTACACACTTATTTAAAAATTATGGTAACAGAGAATGTCACACACCCAGAAACTCAAAGTAAGTAAAGTATAATATTACTAATACAAATAAAAATAAAAGCAAATATACTTTGATCTTCTTCGTTGCAATTGCATCGCCATCTTTGAAATACAGAGATAAGTAAAATTCATTATCTACCTCTCCTTTAAATGACATCAATTTTAAAAATTATGGACGTATCAAAGGTTTTAAAAATTTATTAAGAAAGAGGCAGAACACTAAAAGATAGCCCATATAAAGTTCGAATTGATAAATTTCTCCAAAGCAGATGAGAGAAATTACAGAATCTGTCTACAAAAAGACTCATTTGTGCGGTTTGGATCTTGATAAAAATTGTGTAAAAAAAATTTACTATAATTTACGATAAAAATAGAGAGTAAGAAAAAATGATAAAAAGCAAACGAAAAAGAATTGGGCCAAGCTCCGCTCGCCGGCTGGAGTTGGTGACCAAATCTGGCCGGAGAGGAAAGATAAGGCCAGAAACAGCAAACAGAAGGAAAGAAAAAGCTCTGGCCAAGATTCGGTCACCGGCTAAGGCTGGTGGCTAGATCTTGTCGGTGAGGAGGGGCCAGTCAAGATCCAGTCTCCCCGATCAAGGCCAGAGGCCAAATATGGCTGGAGAAGAAAGCCAAAAATGTCGTGCCGAGAGGGGTAGAGAGAAGGGGGAGGAAAAGGGGTAGAGAGAGAGAGTGAGCAGTTGATGAGTGATGTTAACATTTAAGGACTTAGTATACGAAAGAAAGGATCACGTACAGGATGTACTGACTAAATGAAGATCGTATTTCCTTCCTGCTGCTAATCTAGAAGTCTCTGTCATGTCCAAATCAGTAGAACCTAGACCATCTGGGAGTAAGACTGTTAATTGCGGGTTCGAACTAAAAAATTTAACCCGAATAATTTTTGGACAGACCTTAAGTTGAGGTAAACTCAGTCCGATTTCAGTCTGGCCTGTAAAATATATATATTTATATATTTTTTATATGTATATATAATTTTATATAATAATATTATTATTATATTATTAAAAATATTATTTATTATATAAAAAAATTAAAAAATCGAGTTAGGTCGGCCTGAGTCCGAAAAAACCGAGCTCGAGCCCATGTTTTTTTAACCCACTGTCAATCGGACCGAGCTTGAACTTGACAAAGCTCAACTCATTGAGCCCGATTGACAGCCCTAGGTGTGAGTTGCCAGTTGAAGTGGTAGAGAAGTAGAGCTAAAGGAAGCTCAACATTGGCCACACCAAATGAAATGCCCGGGCATATCCTTCTTCCACCACCAAAGGGTATATATATTCAAAATGATCAGTTCCTGTAAAATCGAAAGTACTGCTTTCAAATCTCTCTGGAATAAAACTCTCTGGATTAGGCCAATACGTGGGATCCCTTCCGATTGCCCAGGCATTTACGAACACCTTTGTTCCAACAGGTATCTGATATTCACCAATTTCGCACTTCTTCCGGCATTGTCTGGGAAGCAACATTGGGCCAGGAGGGTGTAGCCTGAAGGTTTCTTTAATCACTAACTTCAGATACTTTAGACTCTGAATATCATTCTCATAAATCTTCTTCTTTCCGTTGAAAGCTTTCCTTATTTCCTTCTGTGCTTTGCTCATCACATGTGGATTTCTCATCATCTAAGACATCGCTCAATCCACCGTTGTGGATGAAGTTTCTGTTCCACCTGCAAAAATGTCCTGCAAAGACATGTTAGTCATATTTATTTCAAAAACTACTTACCAAAGCAAGACCAAAGCATATATATACATACAAATAGAATAGCTTTGATATTGTTGTTGCCAAATGGAATTCGAAGGTCCCCCCTGTCTTCAATCCTGAGTAGAACATCAATTATATCTTCCTCACCAGCTTCACCACTGCCCTTTCCAGTTCTTGATAAGTTTTCTCTGTGCTCAATGATGACTTTGTCCAAGATCTTGTCTATCTTATCACGGATATTCAACATTTTGCGTTCTGTACCTTCAAGAACGTGAAGTATCTTGTACGATGGAAACAAATCAACAAGCTTAAAACCGCCTCCTAAGGCGAATACTTCTTTGATCAATTCCACAAATGTCTCATGTTCTCTGCATACTTTGCCAAAAGCTGCTCTACTAACAATGGAAACCGTGCACGACGATATCAGTTTGCTCAAATTGATTTGTTTTCCCTCCGCAGACTTGATGGTTTCCACTAGAATTGAAAACTCATCTTCTCTTATTGGGCAAAATGATCGAACTCTCTTCGAGTTGAACAGTTCTTGGACGCATATTTTACGCATTTGTCTCCAGTATTCTCCGTAAGCGTTGAAGGCAATATCTACATAATCATAGCTCACGATCCTCAGGGCAAGAGTTTCTGTCCTGTCAGCAAATGCAAGATCCTGAGTTTTCATGATCTCCTTTGCCATTGCCGGCGACGATGCTACGATGGCAGAAACTCCACCGAGTTATAGGTGCATCAGAGGTCCATGTTTCCGAGTTAAATCTCTGAGCGTTTGATGAGGATGAGAACCTAGCAGTTGATGCAGATTTCCAATGAAAGGAAGCTTCCGTGGTCCTGGTGGCAACTTTTGAGTTTTCTTGGAACTTACTTTCAGTAAGGCTAAAAAGATTGTTATGGATATGAAGGTAGCGATGGAGGAGAACTGAGATTGAAACTCCATAACCAATTGGTGGTCACTAATCATGGATTCTCACTTTTGTTGATCTTCGTAATATATAGACAGAGAGAGTGGATCAAATTTCGTTGCTGGCACTATACTGCAGTAGTGGTAACTCCGCTATGCGACAGCCGATAAGACGGACGACTCATTTTCTTTCTTCTTTTTTTTTTTTTTCAAATTGTCGAGATTCGACTAGAATGTCCTAAATCACGAGTCAATCACACTATCAAAGGATGATAGATTATCATCTTCAACGTCATTCTTGCGCGTCCGGGTAGTGCACAGTATTTTTATCGATAAAGGATCAAATTCGTAAGATTAGATTTAAATTTAATTAAAAAATTATTAAAATTTATAAAATTTTAAAAAATATTTATAAGAAATAAAAAAATATAAATTATTAAATTAAATGGAGTCACGTCCTGCAAAAAAAAGTACAAAATTGTAATAAAAGCCTTCTCTTTCGTTACAACACCTAATTATTCTTTTTTGAAACAAAATAAATGTGGTAATTGAGGGATAAGAATTTTTTTGGTGGTTGGTATTGATTAGACTAGTCAAATGCTTGATATATTATCATAATTTTGCACTTCTATGGTTGATTATGACCTCTAGGTTGTTTTTTTTTAAAAAAAAAACTCTATGTAGATGGCAACTTTGTAGAGTCCTTTGTTTTGTTTATTCAAGAATTTGTCGCCTTTGGTTATCCCTACGAGTGTTGTCCAAAAATGCTTGCAAGAATTTGTGGCCTTTAGTTATCTCTATCACTTTTCAAAACAAATTTTGTTTATTAAATTTATCAAAAATAAGAATATCTTTTTTATTTTAAGTATAACTTTTTTAAAAATACTTTCTTTCTTTTTTGATGAATACTTTCTTTTAGTTAAACAAAGAGTGTCATTTTAATATTATCATTAATTTAAAAAAAATTAAAGGAAGAAATGGTGACAAATCATCAATCGTCTCCCTATCGAAAAGTAGAAGGAAAAGGATAAAAAAGATGAATAATATGTAAATTAGTAGCTTATCGCTCATTTCAAATTTAGTTTTAAGAACAACCTAAACACCATAAAAGTTTAATCCTCTCTCATTTACTCTTCTCTCATCCCTCTCCTTTCCCCTTCTCTGCTTTCACCAATTAATTGATTTCTTTCCAGCCCTTCTACTTTTTGGCTTTACAATGCCTTCCCACTTTTCCTTATCTTCCCATATGTAGTATTTCCACTTGAATGCACCGCTACAAAGCATGTTTTGAAATTTCATTTGTATTGATCTCTTCAATTTTCATATCCATGATCCTGCTTCAGAAAGATGAAAGAATTACATATTAAATTGTCGAATCTAAATATATTTTTTAAAATTATCCATTTCTTTTTTCTCTCATATAATTACTTGTACAAGAGGTCAACTCCCACAAAAAATTTGAGAAGAACAAAAATTTATGAGTAATAAAAGTGTTCTTAATTATTTAAAATAAATTATTTATAATTTTTTTAAGTTAAAAATTATTTTTGAGTTATTTTCAACTATTTATTTACTTATGATTTTAGCTTAAATAACCTGAAAAAAGTTATTTTTTGAAAAGTTACTCTAGAGATGCTCTTTAAAACAAATTTTGTTTATTAAAATTGTTTAAAATAAAAAATTAATTTTTAAATATAACTTTTTTAAAATACTTATTTTTTACTGATTAAAAAAATTCAGTAATCAAGTAGAGCCTAAGTCAATTAAAAGTAACATTTAAATTACTTACTCCATATTAAATTAAATATTTATATTTTTTAGAATATTATAAATTGAACATTACTTTCCTAAAATAATAAAATTTTAATCTAAAATTTCACAATTTTAGTTTAAAAAAAAGTTAAATTTCACTACCACATAACTTACCATTATCCTCTTTAATTTCATTGATTTAATGAAATTAATTTGTGTTAACTTATGTTACTTTCATTAATTTTCTTAATTAATAAGAGCACAGTAATAATTTCGTTAAATTCAAATGCTCTTTTAAATTTTTTTGAACTAAAAATAGAAAATTCAATTACCAAAAAGGGGATAAAATTTAAATATTTATCCTAGACTAAAAAATTATCAGATAAATGAGCTATGAGGGAAGTAAAGCAAGTTGTAATATAATAAACCTCAGGTTACGTCTTTGGAAGTATCTCTGAGAAAATCAATAATTAAAGGACTAAAATGTAATATTTCAAGTCCAGAGTCAAAACCAGGACTGCCGCTGTGCCGCACTTGTATCTACCTCTGAAAACCACCTACCCGCCCACCTGCGCCGACCACCACGGAGCTTCTGACGGAATCATAGGAATCAAGAGCCGCTTCTCCTAGGATTGATTTATCCTGCGCTGAGCCTACGTAGGGCAGGGATAATGCTATAAGACCGGATTGGGAGCTAATTAGAAGAGCGAATTCAAATTGCGTTTTGGAGTAATAGGTATGTGTTTTCATTCTCTGCTATATTCTAATCCCAAGGTTAGGGTTTCTTTCTTTATGTTTTGGTAATTAAGAATCGGAAATTTTGATTTTCCTGTTAATGCTGGGGCTTTTTTACGAAAGAATGAGCTAATTGTCAATGCCCTTTGTGGATTTGGTAGTAATCTACTTCAATTTCAAAAATGAGTTGCAATGGAACTCTGTGTTGTCTACATGGATGCAATTAATGGGTGTGCTAATTTTGAAAATTTGATGAACTTTTACACATGATCGTCATTCTACTTATGACTTCTATTTTTCAAGAACTCTGGATTACTGGTATCTCCACTGACCACTACTTTGTTGAAAATACACATATTGACGTGCTCGCTTGCACCTCAAACATTTTGATTTTCCCTGAATATTTTATTTAAAAGAGTTCATTCTGTATAGGGTCATTTTGTTCATCAATGGATCTCACATGTATTAAGACGGACCCAGCTTTGTAAGTTCTTAAAAATTATGCTAGCCTAGCTTCAGCTACATATTTGAGATGGCAATTTGTGTATAAGAGGGAGATTGCAATATAATCTTTACTTGGCATGTTTGAGTTTTTGAAGGGAAGAGAATAATTACTGATTTGAGTTTTTGAAGGGAAGAGAATAATTACTGAGAAGACTTCAAACAAGCTGTCTGCTATACAAGTTTTGGCAATCTCTTGGCTACACATGACATGAATTGAGCTTATCTTAAACTTGAATTATTTCACAGTTCTTTGGATCAACTTACGGTTCACAATTACCTGACTTACAAACGAGAATCTTTATGTTGATACCATTTGGGTTAATGTACCAATAATTTTGTATGCAAATGGAGTCATAAGCTAGTGCATTCATGCTATTAGATTATTTGCTTGAGCAGACTATTGCATATTTGCATTCGGGAATTGCTCTGTGTGTCCCCAGCTGCAACAAGTTAGAAATGCTGGTATGCTCTCTTGTCTTATTCTATGAATTACGAGAAAGGATGCCTTGGTTAGCTTTAAATGGCTGGATAATTACTTGATTCTATTACTTTTAGAATTATGCTACTACTGCTATTTTCTTATTATTGTTAATGCACTCATAAGCTTTCCATTTTTATAGCTGTTTCTGTTGATTTTTCAAGTTCATGGCGTCTTCACAATCCTTCCTTTACCAGGCTTTCAATTTTATTTTTTATAAAATGCATTTGTAGTGGATTACTTTCAAGTTCTAAGAAGTTTCAAATGTTCTTCCAGAACTTTTATCACTATGCCCTACAGAACTGCACAAATACGCCTTGTAAATTCACATCCAGAAGTCTATGAACCATGTGATGATTCATTTGCTTTGGTTGATGCACTGCTAGCTGATCGGACTAACTTGCTGCAACACCATCCAAATGTTTGCATGGAAATTGGATGTGGTAGTGGATATGTCATTACTTCCCTTGCTCTTATTCTTGCACAGGAGTCTACCGGGGCATACTTTGTTGCAACAGATATTAACCCTCATGCTGTGATGGTGACTTGCAAAACACTAGAAGCACATGGAATTCATGCTGAGTTGGTTACGACTGACATTGCATCTGGGCTAGAGAGGCGATTAACAAGATCTGTTGATGTAATGGTTGTGAATCCACCTTATGTGCCAACACCAGAAGATGAAGTGGGTGGTAACGGGATTACTTCAGCTTGGGCTGGAGGTGAAAATGGCCGAAGTGTAATTGATAAAATATTGCCAATTGCAGACAAGCTTTTATCAGATAGGGGCTGGTTGTACATGGTTACGCTTACTGCAAATGAACCTTCTGAAATATGCCTGGATATGAGAAAGAAGGGTTATTCTTCTTGTATTGTATTGCAGAGATCAACAGAAGAAGAAAGCCTCCACATTATCAAATTTTGGCGAGATCCTGAACTGGAGGTAAATGAAACAAATATGCTAAGGAAACCAGGCCACAGTACAGCTATTGGTTCACTGCTTTCTCAATTTTCTCAGATGTCATTCTTGAGCAATAGGTCTTGCAACTAAGGTATTAAAGATGAAGTAAGAAACTTTTTCCTTCCAGATATTACTATTTTCTGGTCCATATTTTTGCTTTGAAACTATAACATAATGACAGAAACAGAAGAAAGATGAAGTAAGAATTTTTTGTTACATATTTTACTGATTTTTTATCCATATTTTTGCCTTGAAAGTAAAATATAATGTCAATTAAGGGCACTAATGTGGATTACATAAAACCGCTGGAAATTTCTAAATGCTTTCTGCCAGACTGACTCATTCTGACTTTGTGGGTGACAACCGTTTTCAAGCACTGTCATATTGTAATCTTGATTTTGTTTGATGAAGTACTTTAGCCTGATTGAGTTTTCTGTATTGACTTGTACTAATAAATCTTTGAGCTGATTAATGAATTTTTAAATTTGGTTAAATTGATGAAATTGGAAATGTTAAAAGGAGCATGCAAATGATTGTTATTATAGAACACTGAGAAGCCTACTGAAAAGAAAAATCTACTCCCTACTTGTAATGAAGTTTTTTTGTTTGCATTGCATTTAAAGCAATTCAAAGGTGACTTGTTGGTGAAGTCTCCTTTATTTTTACATGTATCAATGAAGAAAGTATCGTACAATGGCTCTCTTAAAATAAGACAGCAGTATTCTTGTGTATATGGAGGACTTAAAATTTCCCTGCTTGGATGAAGGAAGTATAGAAATTTCCTATTCAGAATGCTACTTTAGGCACATTTGTACTCCACATGCTACATTCTTTTCTTCTAAGTTATCAATATCTGTTGTTTCCATCTTGAACTTATATTACTTATTGGAAAACATTGCATGTGTAGTTTTGAATTTCTATTCTCAATGTGCTTTCCTGATTATTCATGGACATTCTTCTCTACTTTCCTGATCAAATTGCCTTCGATTTGTTTTGAATTAAAACAAAAAAAATCAATAGCACAATTATATTGAGAGCCTAAGATATCCGATTTGATGCTTGTCACTGGATTTCACTTATTGTTAATATTCTTTTGATCCTGTTCAATCACATGGTGTACAGAAGGGGGCAGAGAAGAACTTGGCACTTCTTGTGGATAGTTTGCTGTGGGAATTACTTCTGTGCTCAATGATATCAATCTTTTTGAAAGAGAAGAAGACTTTTGCAAATATTATTGGGAACTAGTAGAATGTTCTTATCTATCAAGGTCAATGGTTTAGGTGCGTCCAAACTCTGATTTTCATAACCAAGGCCCCCCGGGTTGGGTTTGTTGGCCAGAGAAAAGCCATATCCAGCTAGAAATTGGTAATATGTAATCTCGTAGTGGTTGCTAATCTTCTTAACCAAAAGGTATCTAGAGCGAAGAACAGATACTGACTCACAGGTTGAAGCAGTGAGCCATGAAGCCTTCTTTTTGAACGAGTGCAGAAAAGAGTATGGTGTAATTGACTCAATAATGCTTCTCTGAAATAATTGCTTATCCTGATTTTTCCTCTGATCGAGTCCTGGTATTTTGAAATATAAAAATGGGAAAATAAAATCCAAAAGAATTGAGACTTTCAGAGCTTCAACATGTATGTGCTCTGCAGTCTTTTCCCTTAATTTCTGTTCATGTTCAAGACAATCTAGCAGCTAAAATTGTTTTCTGAGGTAGCAACTGGTGATTACTTCTTCACATTCTAATCGTTGTTGTGAAAGTACGGCAGAATCCATTATCATATAAAGTTCGATATTGTATTTGCAAGAGGGCGGCGTGGGGTTGCTAGGAACCTGTGTATCATAGAATAACTACAAAACTATTTGGTAGGGAACAAATTGAGAACATAAAGCCAGTAGTTTTTATTGGAAAATGAATATGATAGCGATTACAAGGAACTTTATTGTTTGGTACCACCCAGAAATGGTTGATGTGCAACAAGCAGCCATCGGTTGAATCAGTCATTGATCCCATTTAAGAAAACCCTCATGAACAGAGTTCCGCCTTGAAGAGAGATCGCCATTTTCTTGAAGTTTGAAACCATCGCTGCTTCTACCTAGTAAAAATGTTTCTGATGCACACCGAGATTTTTATTTTTCTTTTTCTTTTATGAAACTCGCGTTGGCTGGATTTCTGCTCTCAGTTATAGCATATCGAGATTCAGGACCTTTTAACTTGAGAAAATTAGCAAATACATTAGTTTATTGTTTACTTTACAAAAAGATTAGGAGGAAGGAAGAAAAAAGAATCCAACCTGTAAATTACTACGATCTAAATGAGATAGCAACAGTCGTCTCCATTAATAAAAATTATGGATAATGTTTACTTATCATTAATTTTTTTTAAAAAAAAAACCTGAGTATATTAATTGTGATGCAGAATTATCCCTCTACTAAAATTACGAAGTATAGCGAAAGGCTAATAATTAGATGAAATGTGGCAGTGATTTTCTTCTACTTTTTTTAAAATTTTTTGATAGATAAGGCTTTCTTATAGTAATAAGGGTGTATTTGGATTGCTCATTGTTACGGAGTACGATGCAAATATCTTACTTGGGTCTCACTTTTTCCTCTCACAAAAAATTCTCTCTCCCGATACCCAAGGCATAAAATCTCAAAATAAAATACTATTCAATCACAAAGTATGAAATAATTGAAAGTAGTGTTGAACAAGCCTTTTTCTTGTTATTATTCAAATAGAAATATCAACGTCTGTAAGCTGGAAACGATAGAGACTTTCTCCACTGAATTATTCCTTCCTACTACTTAATCAACAAAGTCCCGCTTCCATACCTACCAAATGTATTCTTCATCTTTCTCCTCTATAAAAACTACATATTTTCTTGTAAACCAAAAAAAAAAAAAAGAAAATTGGTCGACAACTCTTAATTCGTTTGCATATTTTTGTTTCCCTAATACATAATTAAAATAAAAAAGTAACTATTCAGATAAAGTTAGTTAATAAACATATTGTGATTAGTACTGTTATTATTAGGAATTTAACTATAATTTTCAACGCATCAAAATCTGAGTACTATTGACTTTTTGGCAATAGGAGATAGTTTATAGCAGTGAGATATAAGTTGGAGAATGTATGGGTGTCGACCAAGTTATTTTAATTAGTGAAAATAAAAAAGAATAAAATTATTAATTAATACAACTAATCTTCTTATAAATAAATTAAAATAAAAATTACTTTACTAAGTATTATTTAGACAAATATTTATAGCAGTGAGATATAAGTTGGAGAATGTATGGGTGTCGACCAAGTTATTTTAATTAGTGAAAATTAAAAAAGAATAAAATTATTAATTAATACAACTAATCTTCTTATAAATAAATTAAAAATAAAAATTACTTTACTAAGTATTATTTAGACAAATAAGGAACTCGAAAGAATATTTTCCTTCACCTAATAAACGAAGGCATGAATTCCTCTGAGTTTTATTTCCTCTTTTGGCGGAGGGTTTGGACAACATGTCAAGAACTTTATGGCAGAGAACATTATTTGAGGCACGGAAAATATTATTTGACTTAGATTTGACGAAATATTTAATGCTTCATGAGTGATAAGCAACTCAGATTAAAATTTCATTTTCAATTTAAGAAAAAAGTTGATTTTATTTTATTTTAAGAAAGTAAAAGGAGATTTCAGCTATCTTTGCTCTTACACTATTTTTATTTTTCTCTTTTAATTAAAATTTTTTATATACATAAAATTTTTTTGGATAATTATATTTGTCGAATTGTAAATGTCAGAATGAAATCGAATAAGGAGAGCCACATTACCATTATATACCATAATTTTTTAAGGATGTTTTTATGCATTCCTGACTTAAAAGGAGAAGAAATAGAGAAAGATGGCTTGAAAGTTAAGGAAATATTGCTTTATTATTGTAATTTTATTTATGCTTGAAGTATTTACTTTTTTACCTGTATAATTTAAGTGATGTTAAAGATTGAAGGAAATATCATAACACATCTATTGACTATAATACAATAAATTAATAATTACAGTGCGATTACTTTTTATTTATTTTTAATTATTTTCTCTCTAAATTCAAAATTCTCTCAACTTTCTCTCTAAAATTCAAGCCTAATTTGAATATTCAAACCTTTCTAAATTTTTTTAGCATATTTATTATATTGGATAATAAATAATGTATACGAACTAGAAACATAGAGCAAAAGGATTTTAACCTTAATTTTGTTGCAAAGAATCTCTAATATTACTTAATTTTATTTCAAAGAATCTCAAGAAATATGCATTTTGAATTGAATATTGTATATAAGGGGAATCTAAAAATAAAAAACAAGAAAAGAAATAAATTGAAAAAAAAATGCATGGAATTGTTGGGGGGAAATTTGGTTCCCCAAGAAAAGGAAAAATAAATTCTTAAGTGTCCCAAGACACTTTAAGACAAAGGCACGCCAATTGTGGTGAGCCTTTGTGAATGTTACGCTAGCCAGAGTCTGCGCGGATAATTTTAATTCGCGAGCCTCTTTGAAATGGGGCTTATCAGGTTGTTATTTGTTATTATTTTTTAAATAAAAAATAACGTATTACAATTAATAATTTAGTTCGCTGCAATCAGCATAATTTTTCTTGCCAAAGAACAATACAATATTCAAATTTTGAAAGATATAGTTACTTAAAAATTTTATGTATATAAAAAATAAAATAAAAAATTTTTATTAAGAAGAAAAAATAAAATAGTTTAAAAGGTAAATGTAACCAATTTCTCAAGTAACTAAGCAACTTAACTTTTTTTTCTTTCTTCTTCAAAGAAAAAAAGTAACCTGTCAGTGAGACATTATCTGAGTAATAAGAGTTGAAAAGTTTAATTCTTATTTAATACAAGATTTATTCTTCTATATTAAGGTTAATTTTCTCTTTAATAGAATTTTTACTTTTACGTTGTAATATCCGCCAAGTATGATACCTCATGTGCCAAAAAATTAAAAGAGTAAAATTATTAATTGTCGCAATTAATCTTCTTACAAATAAAATGGTAAGAATTACTTTATCATTTTTTAAACAAATAAGGAACTCCAACAAATATATTCCTTTACCGTATACTTCTTTTATTTCAAAATATATAATTTATTTTCTTTTACACGATTATTAAAGTTTTGATAAATTCTATGAAAAACAAAAAATATCTAAAATGTCCGTTTCTCTCTCTTTTCTTAATTAATTGTGGTCAATTTTATTAATTTATTTGATTTTAAAAAGTTAATATTCTATTTATTAAAAATTTCAAATTTAATATTAGAATTAGTGTATTTAAATATTCTGAAAAAAACAATACTTAAAATGGATGACCGGAGATAAGGATAAAATAAAATAATAATAATAATAAGTAAATTATTAATATAAAATAGATCATATAATTTAAAATAAATAAAATAAAAAATATATTATTTATTTTGAAATAGTGGGAGTAATATTTTATATCCTCTTTTAGAGAACATGTCAAGTACCCGTACCTACGTTCCGTTATGGCAGAGAGCAATATTTGTGGCACGGAAAATTATGATTTGAATCAGTATTGACGCAATATTTGATGTTTTAAAAGTGATAATGAACACTTACTAGATTTTCATTTTAGTTTTCGTTTTCAATTCAAGAAAAAATTGATTTTATTTTAAGGAAGTAAATTGGGACCCCGTTAACTTTTTTTCTTTCTTTTTTTTAAAAAAAAAGTAATTTTTCTGTGAGACTTTATTCAAATAGTAAGAATTAAAAAGTTTGATTTCTATCTAATGCAAAATTTATTTATTTTTATTGAAGTTAATTTTCTCATTTAATAGATTTTGTAACTTTCTATTGTAATATCTGCTAACTATACGTTTGACATACAAGAATAGAATGAAATGGGATGAATTTTTTAACTTCTCATTCTATTTTAGTATTTGACATAAAAATTTAAAATAAGAAAAAAATTTTCACAGAAAAGTTGATTCTAAGAAGAAATGGGAAAGATATTTTTATACCAAAATCTAAGGAAAGGTCATTCAAGGAGAGGTAGAAATCCTTAAAAAATTCTTATAGCTATTATACCTTCATAACATTCGATTAAGAAAAAAACACAATTTAGCTTTGAATTTTTTATTTCTTTTAATAGTACTCATTTGCTTTGATCTAAAATAAGAGCTATCTTTACGACTAAATTATACTTCACCACTTAAAATATTTGATTTTCTTGAAATTTAGTGTGAATTTTGTTTAAATGAGATTTGATAAATGAATATTTAATTTAACATTTTTTTGTATAATTTAATTTTTTTGACACAATATGCTAATAAGGTATTTAAGTAATTTCTTATGAAATTTTATTCAATTTTGATATTGAATAATAATTTTACTAAATACAAAAGTTGAATCATGATCCCATTATGGCTTTTCCTTCCAAACAATAGAATGGAAAAGAATTCCAAAACTATTCCAAGTAAAAAAACATTCTAAGTTCCATTCTATTTCATTTTAATGTATCAAACGTAACCTTAGTGTAACATCTCATGTATTAAAAAAAAAACTTTGAGCCTACCCATATACTTTTGAAGTTATAATACTTTGTTCCTATCTTATACTTTGGAGTCCAAGGCATGTCGATGCTTTTTATTTTCCCAAATTATGTTACTGTAAGTTGTCCTAAAAATTAATTTCCTTTTGATGATACTAATTTAGATTATTTTTTATCCTTATGAAAGGATGAAAACATGGAGAGGATATTTGCATTAATTCACTTTTTTTTGGAAGAGATGTTCCTATTAGAATATATATTGAACATTTACTTTTACAACCACTCGAAATAAAAATTTGAATATGCAATTTGGTATTGAGAGACTTATTTTTTTTAATGATAGCCAATTATAATGATAGCATTCCTATTCTAAGATTCTTTTTTCTTTTATTAAGAAAAAGATTCTATTCAAGGATTCTTCATTCATTGGCAATGAACGTTAAATACACAATTAGATTGCTTAGCAACTTGCTATATTTTGTTTTTACGTGAATATTTCTCCCATTTCTTTTCTTGCATTAAAATAAAATTGATTTTGAATTTAACATTAGTAGTGCAAAATAATAACTCAATTAGTTAAGTTACACTTTGATCAATAAGCAAATCTTAAATTTGAATATCCTTAATTAAGAATGATGTTAATTTGAGGGAGATGGGATTGGAATTTCACCATATCTCATTGAACATTTGTATAATTGATGTATCTCAGGACTGCATAGGGTCCAAGTTTGCATTACAAAGCGCAGTTCTTTTTTCTTTTTTTAATGTACAAATATATGAAATTTATCTTAAATTTCATCAAAGGTAAATAATTTGTAAGAAAAATGTGTGAATCACAAATGTTATATCTTGCCTTGGACTTGAAATCGAATGTTTTCCAAATTAGCTTTTTCATTTATTTTTTTAATAACTCAAGAAATCCCTTCAAGATTTTGGGATCATTTGATCCATCCCCGTGAACGAAATCCAAGAGCTCGTTAACACAGTTTTGTTTTGATGTTCTTTCTATAAAATGCAAGATTTTCAAGCAGTCTACCCAACCAGGAGACCTACGGATTAGCCTTGTCTACCATCAATGGACCTACTTCATGAGTTCACTGATTGGGACAACCCTAACGTGATCCTCACACTGGCTATACGTAAGAGCCAAGAGTTAGTCCCTATTTGAGCACAGCAAAACTTTAGGAACATATTTAACTGTTTCAATTATAGGGGAATCACGACAATAATTTAGTGGTAAAAATGCTTTATATCAAGTAAAAAAATTTTGAATTTTACTATATATTTTTTAGATGTATAGTAAAAATTTTAAAAATAATAGGAGAGGAAATAAATTGCAAAGACATCAGTTGTGGAATGCTGCAAAAGGTAATACAAAACTGTAAAAGCTCTGTTTGGTAAATAAGAAACGGTAAATTAACAAATTCACACGATTAATACACAAAAGAAGCCAATAAAAGGTACAGAGTTCTAAAAGAATATTACCAGGGAAGAAGGGTGAGGATTGGGAGGAAGAACAAATAAAGAATAAGAAATCTTTGTGCCTCCTTTCTTACAATTAAATATTAAAATATTATACCACCAGTAGAAACATTTTCACAAATTTTTAACTGTTTGGTGATCATCAAGCCTTTGGTTGATCTGCTGCCGGTGCTGGTGCTTTCTCCACCTTTGGTGCTTCTGCTGCGGCGGGTGCTGGTGCTTCAGTTTTCTCTGCTGCTGCAGCAGCCTCAGGTGCCGCTGCTGGTGCTTCCTCTTTCTTCTCTTCTTCAACTACTATCTCCTTTTCTTTAACCTCAGTACTTGTTTCTTCTGCAGCAGCAGCAGCAGCAGCCGTGGTTGTTTCAGCCTCAGCCGTGGCCGCCGGTGCTGCCTCTCCTTTCTTCTCCTCTACGACAATAAAGGTGGAGACTTTCTCGAACACAAAGGAAACTGGCCCAGATACATATGCCGGCCCGAACTTTGAAGATGCTTCACAAACTGCTTTTGATCCAGGGAATTCTATACCGAAAAAAACAGAACATATATAAACTCATGAAGTGTTTGCGTTTTAATTCCTGAGAGCATGTTATGATGAAGTATGGACCCTACCAATCTTGACAAGCTCGTCCAGGAACTTCTGAACTGCAGTAGAGTGCTTCTTGAGACCAGATTCTTTTGGTGTCTTAATCAAATTCTGTTTTTTCACCAAGAAAATAAAAAACCCTGTTTAAGTTTGGTGTAACATAGCTTTCAAATGATGAGTTGAGCTTCTGCTTGAGAGAAGAAAGAGAAACAGTAAGAGAAAGAGAGAACAGACCTTGACTTCAGTTGATGTAGCCTCGTAGATTTCGATAACTCTAGGTTGAAGCTCAGTCTTCTTCTCTTCAAACTCCTTAGTGTATACGTCCTGATCAATTAGGAACAGACAGAAAGATATTACAAAAGAAACACAAAATCAAACTTAATTATTCTCCCAACAGAAGAAAAGAACAGCTCAAATTTATTATTCTACAACCATAGTTGGTCAGGAAAGACAAAAACCCCTCGCCCACCAACCCCCACCCCCCAACCTGGATCCGCAACCAAACACCAAAGAGAACAAACAACCCACACACGTATGTATACATGTAGAACTACAAAAGATGAAGCATACCTTAGCTCCATCGAAAGCATTGGTTGCTTCAGCAGCAGCAGCCTTCTTACCGCCGTTCTTCACAAAAGCCTTCTTGATCGTTGGAAGAATCTTTTCTTTCCAGTAGTTCGCCATCTTTCAGTTCTCACAAGTCACAACCAGGAGATCAAACAATCTATACCAACAAAAGAGAGAGAGCATATAAGGGGAAAAAATTTATTAGGACGTCTCTGATTCCTAAAGGAGATAGATATGCATGACTGAAGACAGCGACCAAAAAGGAGAGAGAGAGAGAGAGAGAGAGAGAGAGAGAGAGAGAGAGAGAGAGCCTTCTAACAAAACGAAAGAACAAACAAACAAAACCCAAGTCATGTATATCTTCATGAAAATCAAGAACCCAAAAATTAAAGAGGAAAAAATCTTTCTAGCTATGAGATGATGATGAAATGAGAGAAAAACAGAAAGAACCCGAAAGGAATCTGTGTCTTTCTCGCAAGAACTTACATGAATATTTCTGTGTGTCTTTGATTTAGCGGTGCTGAGTTATTTCGTGGGTATGGAGACAATCAAAGTCGACTTCAGAGGCAACTGTTTGTATCCAAATTGTGCCTACAAATAAAGCCAAATATAAGGCTTTGGAGCCGTTATGCGTGTCAGCAACCTGTACTCCTAGTTTAATTCAATTGGCCCTTTGGTTTCCTTTCAAAATTACATAAACACCCTTGCTCCGTTCTTCCCACAATGACCTGTCCAGCCTTGCTGTTGGCATTCCTTGCTTTACCCTCCTAAAAAATTAATCATAAAACTATCAAAGGCTGTGTTTATTCGTATTACAATATTAGTTCAATTATAATATAAGTCAAATATAAAAATTTATACAAAATAACAATTAGTGGATAAGATATGTTTAGTATGTTATACTTGAAAAATTAATATAATGAGAATATTATAAAAATTTGTATGGACATATATATGTTATTAAAAATAAAAATAAATAAAAATTTTATTTGATAAATATCTAACTCAAAATTGTAATAAATATTTTATTAATTAAGTTATTAACTTAATTCTACTTAAAGAAATATTTATGTGGGCCACATGCCCTTTCATTATAGCCCCAAATATATGATAGGTCGTTTAAGGACAGTTCAGTCATTTCAAAATAGTTATGGTAGGAAGTTTTCTTCAAGGAAAGGTTATCTCTGAAGATACAGGGGCAGAATCGGAAATAAAAGAATGGGAGCAACAGCTGGCAATAACTCATTCTGAGGTGGCAATATCTTCGCTGGGGCCCGCACACATCCTTATGGTGATCTGTAGCAGACGTTTCTTTCTTACGTGGCTTCGCTGGTTCTCCAATCACGCCGTCAAGGACTAAACTTATGAAGAGGCCCTCCAATTTTCATCGAAATTACAAGGTTGCCACCCAATCATAACATTTGAACAGGTTCAACACTCTCATGTTACCAAATTACCATTATTAAATAGCTACAAGAACTAATGAAACTTGATTAGTGTCTAATCTAAGCTTTGTTAATCATAAGGTAGATGGCGTGTAAGCACATGGGTTGATAATAATTTTAACCGAGTTTGGACAAAAACACAAGACTTAGAGACGAGGAACATGGATTTGTTAAGTTTGTGGGGTTGAGGAAACATATGAAATATTTGCTTTTGCGTTAGATTAATTAGTACTTGGCGACAGTTAAATCAAGCTTATTGTTTGCTTAATTGATTGAGAAAATTGAGTTAGTAGAAAACTACTCTTCAACTGTCAATGTAACAAGGAATTAAGTTAATTCTCATTTTTGTACTGTGAAAGTGTAAGTTCTTGGCCTTCTTTGTATCTATTAAAATAGATGGAAAATTATGCATTATATGATGGAAATAATTGGAGAAGTTCTAAGTTTATTGCAATGAGGATTACTTGCTAGGTTAGTTGATATATTAATGAGCCTTTTTTTTTTTGAAGAAAAAGCTTTTTTTAAAATGTAGTTCAAGTCTATTATATTTATTTGAAGTGTCAATCTCGAGTGAATTTTCATCAAAATTATTGTAATTTGAGCTGCATTGAAGTAGACAAACTAAAATGCTCAAGATTCCATTGATTAGATTCTCAAATACATGTTTGATTGATATAACGATGAAAAACTTGATTCATTTAACCTCAGGAATTGAATTTTAAAAGATCTCTTTGAACAAATTCCCCTTTTCTTCATTGCTTAAAGCAATTGTTTTGAAGCTTTGAATTAGTACGTTGCTAAAAATAGAAGTTAAATACAGTTATTTTTAAACAACAGAGAACAAGATGGTGCCTTCTCCATTAACATCTTTTCCTGCTTATTTGTTTGCTTGTGCATTTGGAGGAATCATACAAACAAGACAGGGGCCAATGCCAGTCCATGGCCTCATTTCCTTGGCTTGAAAAATAATAAATAAAATAAATGTAATGTGAACAAAGAGGAAAGGGTTGTTTGATGAAGGGAATCAATGTGAGATATTGGCAACTGGCAAATTATAGAGAGATTTCTTGTTTTGTTTGTGCATAGTTTGTTCTTTCTGTTCACTGCTTTTGCAAAATTTTGTTGTGTCTTTGTCAAGTTGGCCATAGTTGCCAGCGAAGAATGCTGAACAGAGACACTGCTTGCCAAAATAATTTGCTTTCTTCTCTTTTTAACGTCCAAGTTTTGGTCAACAATGCCGTTTGGTTTTTTTTTTTTGGAGTACTTTAAGGGATCCGAGATTGTATTCAATCAAAAGAGCAGGAAAAACATTCGATGGTCAACAATGCTATTTTACTCTTTAAATAGCTTCTTTTATTATTTGTTTCATTTCGAATTGAATATTTATATGTTTCTTTACAATGTTTTAAACTAAATGTCAACTTTTTTTATATAAGTATATCTTTTTATCGAATCTTTCATAATTAACTATATTGATTTCTCAAAAGGGATTGATTAGCGTAGTGTGTTTTTTGTAATCATATTAAAATATTCTACTTTTGCCCTTCTCATAAATTTACATGTTTTTCTCTCCATAAAAATATACTATTTTCTGTTTTCATTCTTCTATAAATTAGAGTTTATTAGAATTCAAAAATTCTAGATGAATTCTCCATTTGATGTAGATTTGATAATTTTAGTATAATAAGAGTATAATTTATTAATACGAGTATAATTTATAATTTATTAATACGAGTATAATTTATTGATTTTAGTGAAGTTTTACCCGAGTTTATTAGAGCTATCTTTGCTTCGCCAAGCACTGATAAAGCTCCAGATGGAGCTTTGCAAAGCCCTAGTCAAGCTCCAAAGGCCTTGGTAAAGCTTCAAATGGAGCTTTATCAAGCCCTAGTGAAGCTCCTCGGACCTTTATGAAGCTCCAATTAGAGATTAACCCGGATTTGACAACACTTCATATGGTCTAATTTTTAATGATGAATTTTATTTTTTAATTATATTTTGTATTTTTTATTTATAAGTTTCATTATTTAAATTAAAAATGAAAGCATCTTCCATTTAATTATATTTATGAATATATTTTAAAATTCTTGTAGGGTGAAGAATTAAAAAAATAATCCAACTAAAGATCCAAAATTTGTAGAAGAAACCCTTCAAATTTGTTTCTAATTTAATGTTTTGAATAAAAGAGTTGAGAAAAAAAGAATGAGTGAAAAAGGGCTACGTTTGTATAAAGGGGAAAAATGAGAATGTCTACACTTCTCAAAAATGTTTGTGAAAAGATTAAAAAAATAGAAAGGAATGTAAATCAAAGTTTAAATGTCGTCATTTAGATCGGAGAAAATTGAGAAAGAGAAGTTAATGTGGAGGAGAACTCTCACACCACATGAGCACTTTTTTCCCTTTACAAATTGGAGCGGTTAGGAGAGAAAAATATCATGGAAAAAAAACAAAATGCATGGCATGACAAAATTGACCTTATTTTTTTAATTTTAAAAATTTATCAGAGAATCATGAATTAAAAGAGTAAATTATTTTCTCTCTTCTAGCTCATCCCCTTGAATAAAACAAAAGCAAGGTAAACAGAAATACCTTCTCTAAGTGAAGTATTTATCCTTCACCTTCTCCCTTCGGAAACTAAATAATGCAAAAAGCCTTTTCTCATTCATCAATTACCATTTACCACCTGCGCACATGAAAAAGTAAAATAATAATAATTTCTTATTTTTTAAAATTTTCATGAATAATTTAGTTATTTTCCTAAAAGAATATATTAATACCAGGTCATTAAAGTAAATTTAGTGTGTTATTGTAAATTCATTCTTGTGTGCAATTGAATTTGTTTCTGAAGTAGCAGAACAAGTTCTAAAGAGTATGGAAGAGTATCTAAGACTTATTGAACCCTGTAAATAGGGTTTTAGACCGAGGTGTTGTATTCATTCATTGATTTACTCTCAGATAATCAATAAAAATTATTGTGTTATCTTTTTATAGTTTTCTTTTATTCTCTTTATTATAGTTTCCTTATCCAGTTCTCTATATTAGTATTATAATTTCGTTGTGTCGACTACTACTGCATGTCAATAAATTCATACCACGTTATCTGCACGATTATCTACCAATGGAGTTTAGAGTTTAATCAAGATAAAAAGAGATATTTTTTCTACCTTTGAATTCTCATGGCAAACCTTACAAAATTTGATTTTTTTGCTCTTGACATTTTTGGAAAAAACTATTTGTTATGGACACTAGATACTCAAATTTATCTAGATGCAATGGGTCTAGGAGACACCATTGTAGAAAATAATATATCATCATCTCAAAATCAGGCAAAAGTCATGATTTTTCTCTGCTACCATCTCCGTGAGGATCTAAAGACGGAATATCTTATCGTGAGAAATCTACTTGTTTTCTCCCTTGAGTTATCATGAATTTTCTACCTTGAAATTAGCCTTTAGCTTTGAGTCAAATATCTCTCTTTTGAAAATTTTTTGATGTGCAGTCTATGTTCCCATAAGAACCAATCAGCGAACTAAAATGGGTCCTCAAAAAGGACTTTTCCTCTATATTAAGGTATCTTGAATCTATGAAGAGAGATGCATTTATTGTAAGGTTCGCTGATTGTCATTTTGATGAGTTTATGTTTCCCAAGTTAGGGAGAGACAATAAGCCAAAAGGAAAAGCGCTTGTTTGGATAACATCTTTGAATTATCTAGATCCACGTACAAGCGTGAGTGAACTTAAAGTTCAAAATATAATTCATTTACAAAAGATAGTAAATCAATTGTCAGATGCCTTTGCCGACTCTACAAGAGTAACAAAATCGCATCTACCAACAATAGATGCTCCTATTTGGGTTGAAGTCCCAAAAAGGTACAATTCAACACCTATAGCTATTGAATTAAAAGCACGCCAAAAGCGTAGTAGACCTCTTGGTTCAAAAGATTGAAATCATTGTAAGAAAAGAGTATCAAATGATCAATGTGATCATATTGAAGAATCTGAGAAAAAGAACCAAGAGATAACTGATGAAAAGATTCAAGATTTTGAAAATAATATAGAGATTTTTATCAATTATATAACTTCCAGCAGAAGTTGGAATCAAATAGAAATGACTATAGATAACTCATTTCCCTACAATATAGCGCTTGATGTTTTGAAAGATAATGAGGATCTTGAACCAATATTAGTTCAAGAATGTCGACATAGAGATGGTTGGTCAAAATGAAAAGATGCAATTCAATCAAAATTAAACTTGTTTTCGAAATGTGAAGTTTTTGGACATGTAGTCCAAACACCTGAAAGTGTAAATCCCATTGCCTATAATGGGTGTTTGTACGAAAGCGAAATGAGAATAATGAAATCGTGAGGTATAAGCATAACTAGTTGCACAAGGGTTTTCGCAAAGACCATGTATCGATTATGATAAGACATATTCACTTGTAGTAGATGTAATTACATTACGATAGCTAATGAATTTGGCAGTAAATGAAATGGTTGACATGCGTTTGATGAATGTAGTAACTGCTTATTTATATAGAAATTTGGACAACGACATTTATATGAAAAATTTAGAAGGATTCAACATGCTCACAACATGTAAATCTGGTTATCGTGGAGATTATTCAATTAAGTTACAAAAGTCATTATATGGCTTAAAACAATTTGGACGCATATAGAATAACCGTCTTATTGAAAGCTTATTAAAAGCATAATACAAAAATGATCCAATATGTTTATGTGTCTTCATTAAGAAGTATATTTCAAGATTTATGATACTCACTATATATGTTGATCATATCAATCTTATTGGAACCCCAGGAGAGCTCCAAGAAATTTACGAAATTTACCATCTGGAAGATGGATGTTTTATTCACCAATTGACATATACAATGAAAGTCCTAAAAAACTTTTACATGGACTAGGCATATCCATTGAGTACTCCAACGGTCATTAGATCAATAGATGTGAATACAGATCATTTTCAACCTCGGGAGGATGGTGAATAACTACTTGGTCCTGAAGTACTTTATCTCAGTGAAATTGATGCACTGATGTATCTTACTAATAATAGAAGACCTGATATATCATTTTTTGTAAATTTCTTAGTAAGATTTAGTTTTTCTTCCATAAGACGACCTTAGAATGGTGTTAAGTATGTCCTTAGATATCTCCAAGGTACCATAAATCTTAAATTATTTTATTCAAATAAAAGCAACCTAAAGTTGATTGGCTACGCAGATATTGGATATTTATCTAATCTATGTAGAGCACGTTCTCAGACTGGTTATGTATTTGCCTATAGTGGTACAACTATTTCATGGCATTCTGCGAAACAATCCATGTAGCTGCCTCATTGAACCATTATGAAATTATAGCCTTTCATGAGACTAGTCTAGAATATGTATGGTTGAGATCTATTATCTATATTATATTCAAGAGAATTGTGGATTATCCTCTGGGAATAGAATTTCAACTCCTCTATATGAGAATAATGCAACTTGTATAGCTCAATTAAAAGAATGATGTATTAAAGAAGATAGGACAAATCATATTTCACTAAAAAATTTTTTACTCATGAACTCCTGAAGAATGCTGATATTGATGTGTAATAAATTTGATTATGTGGCAATTTGACAGATTTATTCACTAAGGCATTACGATAGCAACATTTGAGAATTTGGTAAACAAAATTGGAATGCATCGGTTAAGAAATTTTAAAGGATTATCTCATTAGCAGGAGTAAATATGTCATAAAGAATGGTACTCTTTTTTCTTCACTAGAGTTTTTTTATTGGATTTTTTATCTAGTAAGGTTTTAACGATGCGTACTCTTATACAATGGACATTCAGAGGGAATGTTATGAAATTAATATTATGGATGTCTATTATCTGATATAAAAAAGATAAGCCAATATCAAAATAATAGAGACGCTTCAACTATTTAGAAGATAGATGATAGAGTTCTATCACATCTTTAATTAGTTATAGGATTTTATTTTCTAATTCATCTCTATCTTTTTTCATTGATATGTATCCTTGAACTCTATAAATAGGACTTTAGACTGAGGTGTTGTATTCATTCATTGATTTACTCTCAAAGAATCAATAAAAACTCTTGTGTTATCTCTCTATAATTTTCTTCTGTTCTCTTCATTATAGTTTCTTTATTCAGTTCTCTATATTAGTATTACGATTTCATTGTATCGACTATTATTGCGCCCCAACAAATTCATGACAGATACCAAATTGTTGGTTCATGAAATCTTGCTATTAAGATAAATGTTATAGAAAATAATTAGGTAGGATTGATCTTCATCATACATCATATGATATAATAACTTGATATAATAACTTATACTTTTATCTGTTGAATGCTGTACGTCTTAAAAGAGTATAAATCTTTAATCCATTTAATCGATGAAACTTAGTCTATCTAAATATCTTTTCAATATCAAACAGTCAAATAATTGATTGAAAACTAGATTGGATCTGCTTAAATATTTTTCAAATGTCAAATAATTAAAAAATTTACTTATAATTTAAAAAGACTATTAAGAATTTATTTACACTAGTTCAGACAGAAGACACAAAACGGATAATCAATTTTATATGTTTTGCTCTATTTTTTTGGTAAATACTCATTAAAAACTATTATATGCGTACAAGCCAATAAGGATACTATAGTCATGGTGAATCTCACTGTGTATGAATTGACCATAAATAAAAAAAACAGAAAATGACGTATTTTGGCGTTTGAGTGTAGAATTCCTAATGAAAAGGACTAATAAATGGGTATTAGGCCCTCTATTCATTTCTTGAAAGTGATTTTAACCTCCAATCACAGCTTCATTCAAATCTGTATGTTTTGTCCTACTTTCAATATTTTCATCATCGTACCAACTACTTGTTTCATTTAAAATTGAATTTTGAAAACAAATTAAATGATTCATCCACACCCTTCTTCTGCTTTCTTTTCTTCTCTTCTCTTCTCTTCTCTTTTCCTTTTTTTTTTTTTTACCAGTCTTCTTTAGGGTGAGGAGAATGATGTGACCTTTTCCTTAGAGAAAAGAACGGGTGCAAAGAAGAAATTGAATTATCCAAAGGTTCATCAATCGGATAAGGCCGGGACTCTTAGTGGTTTGTTTGTAATATATAAAAAAATAAGAATAACTAATCAGACCTTCAGATTAAAAATACTACTAATAATGGGCATAATTGAAATATTATGAGGCTTCATCACCCTTTACCTATTTGGCTAAATCCGTACAATTAAACTGCTACACCTTCAAACTCCTCCAAAGTAATTTGTTCAAAGTATATCTTATTCAAGAACCATCTTAGAGAGATTCTAATATGAGATTTCGAAGACAACTCGGTAAATATGTTCTTAATTTTTTTATTTACAAATTTGTTTCAACCAATAGACGGAATATATTTTGATAATGAATCTTTATAAACCATTTTGGAAGGATAGATTTCAGAATTTCAATCATTTTGAGAAGAAGTTTCTCAAAATTGGGCCAAACAGCTAACATTCAAATGTTAAAGAATATATATTCTATTATGAAATTAATATTGTGGATGTCTATTATCTGATATCAAAGAGGTAATCCAATATCATAGTTATAAAGATACTCCAATTATCCAAAAGATAGATGTGAGAGTTCTATCATATCTTTTATTAGTGATAGGATTTGTCTTCTGATTACCCTCTACCTCTTCTTATTGAGATGTAGCCCTGGACCCTATAAATAGGGTTTTAGACTGATGTATTGGACACACTTATTCATTGATTGCTTTACTCTCAGAGAATCAATAAAACTCTTCTCTTCTTTCTCTCTATTTTCTCTCTATAGTTTTTCCTATTCTCTATATTATAGTCTCTTTATTAAGTTCTCTATATTAATATTACGATTTTGTTGTGCCGACGACGACTGCGAGCCAACAAATTCATAACATGTTATCAGCACGAGTCTCTGCCACCGAAGTTGAGAGTTTAATCAAGAGAAAAATGAGGTATTCTTTTCTACCTTTGAATTCCTATGGTAAAATTTTTCAAAACTCGTTTTTTTCTCTCTTGATATTTATAGAACGAGTTATATGTCATATACACTAGATGCTCAAATTTATTGAGATGTAATGGGTCTGGCAGACATCATTGTTGAAAATAATGCATCATCATCTCAAAATAGTATAAAAACCATGATTTTTCTCTGACATAATTTCTATAAAGATCTAAAAGCTGAGTATCTTACCATGAAAGATCCACTTATTTTATGAAAGGATCTAAAAGAAAGATTTGACCACCAGAAGATGGTCATTCTATCAAAAGCACAATTTACTTTAAATCTGTAAGTAAATGCATTAGAACTAATGGTTATGACCCTAGAAAATCCATATGACCATAGACGCGAATATGGTAAGAATAATCCATATAATTATGGCGATCAGAATATATATGCATCTAGATATATTGGATCTTGAAGACACCATTTAAGAAATACAAAGCATCAAGGCTACTTAATTACTAACAAACTGTGAATGAAATATACAATCACCAGAAGATGATTGTTATATAAATGTTAGTTATGATTTGTTATAAGTGTGCATACAAGATTTTATGTCTATCAGTATAAAAGAATTTTCTTTTCTCATATCTCTAACATGCTCCTGAAGTAGCAATATCGAAAAAAAAAATTTCAGAAATATTTTGAATTTATATTTTCTGAGACTGAATGAGTCATTAATAAAATATCTTGATGCTCGACCAAATGTTTTTATGACATTCCCTGAAGCGAATGACATTAGAAATTATAATATATTTATGTATGAGATTTTGGTCGCAACTAGCAGAAATACACTTTGTTATTATATTATATGAATGACTCATTAAATTATCTGTGAATAGATACTCACCAGAAGTGAGAAAATAATGAGAAGGAAAAAGGGAATGTAAGAATTCTAACATGTTATTGATGCAATGTGATAATTTATCACGTACCTGTAGTACGTTAAGCATGTTATTAATTATTGATATTTCTTTACTTCCCTAAATTATGCTACTGATAGTAATGATGCTTGTGTCGATAATATTGATATGACACATGTGAATGTAGCCAATTCTTTTGAATATCAAAAAAGAATTTTATAGCATTTTGAATATCAATCAAAATTTTAAATTATCAAATTGCTACTTTTCTGTTTTATCATCTTGTGATTGTTATTGAAAAGTTTTCATATTATATACTTATATTTTAGTATTTATAAATTATTTTAGTTTGTTTTGGATCAAGAATGTGAAGATACAATTTATCTAAATAATATTTATTATTTATTTGGACAAAATTTAAAATATATGTCCAAAGTATAAATAGTAATACAAAGTTCCAGAAGAACTAGTTGATCAATAACTCTAAAAGAGTTAATTGATTAAAAGCTCCAGAAGAGCTGCATGATCTTCACATAATGATCAATTGTTGTAATGAATCATTCTCCATATAGTTTCATAAAACTTTTGAACATTGATTATATTATCAGTATATCGAGACATTGGATGAATGAACTTTCGAGGCATATGCATTACCATTATGACAAAAATATATATGTCAATTATAGATACCACTATTCATCTCTCCTTATTTATATTGCATAAAATTATGAATTTGAGATGAAATATTGAGTAAACTTGAAGTTTACTGATAAATAATTTATTAGTTGGCATGACCGGTTGGACCATCCCAAATCATTAAAATACGAAGAATGATTATGAATTTATTATGGAACCAGAAGTTTTCTAATATGATGAATTTATAAGTGCTGCTTGTTTTATTTAAAAGTTATCAGTATCACTTAGGGTTGAATGTGTTATTTTGGGATGAATTGGAGAAATTATTAGTTGATGCATCAACAAATAGTCATATGTATATTCTTGCTTTTGCAACCTGCAGTTTGCACAATTTATTGATAATGAGCTCATGTTTTAACATTCTCCCAAAGACATAATTTGTCCTAATAATACTGGTTGTATTGAGATAAATATTGAACATCCTGCAGAATGTTCATAACTATTATCACTTATTTCGTATTTTACCAACACATTTTGATTCTCCTCATAGTAGTTGGTTTGTGGTCAAAAATCAAATATATCTCATCTTAAATTTAGAAATGTACTATGTTGCTCCACTACAAAGGTAATGAGGTAGGTTCTCAAATAGATTATTAAATATATTGGGAACAAATTTCAAGGGAGAGATTCGTATTTTGAATATGTTGCCCAACATAAAGAGGAGAAAGTATGAGGTTGGATAAATATATAAGTATGTATCTCATCTTAATCTTCTATTTTGATCCTCATAGAAGATACCTTGAACCAGAAGTTCAAAGGATAATTTATATAGTCAGGTATATTAATTGACCAACATCCAGCAAATAATGCTCCTATTATATTTGATATCCCTGAAGGATAATCTACCACTATAAATAAATTTGAGACACAATTGAAACGTGGTAGATAAGTCAGTTCCAAGAATACAAACTCCTCAATTGAGCAAAGACTTAAGATGGTCATATATATTAAGTCAAGGAGATTTAAATTCCAGCAGAATTTGTTCCCCAAACATAATTGATATATTATTTTCAGATTGGGAAAATACTGCAACTGCACAAATATATGACGTCAACAATATTAATGCGCATAATATATTGATTTAGAATGATGATTTCCTAATCGAGGTCTGCAGACTCAAAATGTTAAAGTTCGCATAATAAATATGAAAAGTTTAAACTATTCACAAGTAGACTTGAAGTGTATATGTATTCCCAGCAGGATACACCTGAAGTGTAATCTCAAAGAGATAGCAATTAATATTTGCTTATAAAATGTGAACTACGAAAGTGAATATTTGTCATGAGTTATGGTGTATGATTCTTTGTAAGACCTGGCATTGATAACGAAGAAATATATTTCTAATAGTGGATATAATAGTACATGATAACACTTAATATGTGTTTATCTTTATTATCATTAGATAATGATACATATATTTGAAGTCCCTGATGGACTCGACATGCTTGAAGCATATAATTGTTCTTGTAGAACATAATGAGATTATCTTAGTGAATTTTTATTAAAAGAATGATCGAGTATGTCCATATATGAGAAAAGACCATACGTAGCTATACTTACTATATATGTTTCTTTATCAGAATATATCCTCATTGTGCAATCTATTGATTGGCATAGTATTCTCCACATTAGGGGGAGAAAATAATCAATTAAAAGATGATATCATTTATGACTTTTATTATCTTGATCTATGCACAATGATTAATAAAATTGCATATTGATTGTTTGTCTAACTCCTGTAGAGTTAGTCAATGTAACATTTTACTTATAGATATCCTTTTTTGGATAGATGTCCCAGCATGACAAATATATAAATTATATAATCATATGATTTTGATAGACGCCTGAAGCGTGATTAATCTCTTGATAAAATCTTCAAAAGAGAAAATAATTTGATGATCAAGATATTTTTCCTGAAAAATTTAGAGGAGCAAGTATTATTATCAATATTGAACATCCTGAAGATGTTTCACATGGACATAGCACATCAATGATCATTGGGTTATTATTGTGAGATCCTTTATATATATATTAAAGGATAGTGAAGAACTATTTGGTTTTGAAGTACCATAATTCTACAATTGAGTGCATAAATACACTTGCAAGTAGATATATATTCTAGTTCTTCTCTACCCAATGAATTTTGAGATAGCATTAAGCTTGCTTTTTGATATCTCCTTAAGATAGTTTATCTCGAATATTGAGAAAATCCAACTCCTGTTGAGATGGATATTCAAGGTATAAGTTACCTATATGATCCATATAAATCATGCATTTATAGGCATGTGTTGATTATAACAGCCACTTCTTCAACTCATGTTGAAGAAATAGAAATTTATGATGTTGGTTGATAATATGTGTGATCATAATTAATGTATTCGAGATAAATCTATATCCTCTAAGAAGGAATTCTAACTATATTGTTGGATGATAATAAAGTTTGAAATATATCTAAGGAGATACGATAAAGTATATTTTTACTCACGAACTCCAGAAGAGATGTGATATTGATGTGTAATGAATTTGATCATTTGATCATTTAGAAAATATATTCACTAAGACCTTACCAATTGCAACATTTGATTGGAAAGCATTGGTTAAGAAATCTCAAAAGATTTTCTCATCAGGGGGAGTAAATATGGCATAAAGAGTAGTGTACTCTTTTTCCTTCAATAGAGTTTTTCCCACTGAGTTTTTTATCTAATAAGGTTTTAACGAGGCATACTCTTATACAATGAACATCCAAGGGGGGGTGTTATGAAATTAATATTGTGGATGTCCATTATCTGATATCAAAGATGTAATCCAATATCAGAGTTATAAAGATACTCCAACTATCCAGAAGATAGATGTGAGAGTTCTATCATATCTTTTATTAGTGATAGGATTTGTCTTCTGATTACCCTCTACCTCTTCTTATTGAGATGTACCCCTGGACCCTATAAATAGGGCTTTAGACTGATGTATTGGACACACTTATTCATTGATTGCTTTACTCTCAGAGAATCAATAAAGCTCTTCTCTTCTTTCTCTCTATTTTCTCTCTATAGTTTTTCATATTCTCTATATTATAGTCTCTTTATTAAGTTCTCTATATTAATATTACGATTTCGTTGTGCCGACGACGACTGCGCGCCAACAAATTCATAACATATTCTCTGTTTTAAAATATAAAATTTTTTATATTATATTATTAATAAATTCAATTTCTTTCCCATTAACATAAGTGAGTGTGAAGAAATTATATTTATAGGTGATAATAATATTTTAAAAAATAATTATTATAATTGGTAAAAATTGAATATTATAATAAGAAAAAGAAGGCCCAAGAGATCCTATATTTTGAAATATAAATAGTTTGATTCAAGCACTATCTTAAAGAGATTTAATAGGGGATTTTGAGGAGAAAATTGGCAAAACTTCTTAACTAGAAAGAGCTACAACAAGAGTGCCCACTAGTATAGCTACTACTTTTACGACTAATAGCGTGTTGATTAATGAACTAAATGATCAAGAGAAGAGATCTTATACCCGTTTGAGTTTCCCTCTTACCAATTTTATCCACTGTTTTCCAGCATCAAATCGGTGCATGGGATTCTTAGGTGTTCTCTTCTTCTGGTTGCTTCGCTCTTCATTCTCTGTTCACTTTTGGCTCTCATTCCCATATTTAAGAGCTTGTTATGATAACCCTAATAAACTGTGCATTTCTTGTGTGAAATGTCTTTTTTTTCCTGGGTATTCTTGTGCCAAATGTCAAGCGATTGCTTCATTTAACATCCTACTTCAGAATTTGTTTACCTGCAATTTTAAAAGCAACAAGACCTATAAAGATGAAGATGACCACGATTCCATAGTGAATATTACAAATTTTCTGTAGTCTCAATTAGACAGAAACCTCGAATCCTTGTACCAGAACCTGTTTGGCAATGACTAATGAACATCTGAATTCCACAACCTATAGATTTTAAACAATTCTTCCATAGCTGTATAGAGCAGGGGAGAAGACAGCCGTCCCAACTAGTAGGGGCTCCCTCATTTTACGCTTGGGACAGTCTCTCTTTTAAATCTTGTATACAATCTTGGTAGGGTGTAATTTGCCGGTTACTGCACATTGGCAATCACTCCAAACATTTTACAGGAGGCATAAGATCAGGCTATTTATGATTAGTCCTTGATTACAACCACAAATAAATGTGAAAAAATGGCCTCCAAGTTACTTGTACAATCATAATTGTAGAGCTTAACTGGAGGCTTCACTCGATCAATTTTTCAGGAACACCAATTAGTTATATATATCAATCTATGACATAATTGGGTGCCACTGCCAAAACTCGGTCATTTCTAGATACAGATGATCTAGCATTTTCACCCTCTTGTCCAGCTTGCGAGCCATCATCAACAACTATTAAATGGCCTTCCCTTCTAATCAAACTCTGCATCAGAAAAGTCGGTATACAAATACTTGAGCTATTGTGCTGTTCGCAGAAAAAATGCTAGAATATGCATCATCGAAATTGCCAGAAACGAACTTTTACCTCTATTATCGCCTTAAGTTTTGTGACTTCAGCTGCTGCCTCTTCCATAGAAGTGTAATTATTTTTCTCATTCTGTTGACTAACGTACCATTGTATAAGATCCCTCTGCCTCATTCCAGCCAAACCAGTACCTAGAAGTATAAGAGGCATTGAAGATTCTCAGGCAAATTTTCATCTGACATTAAACAAACTAGTAGGAACAGATATCATGTTAAATCATTCACTAATGAGGAACTTCCTTGAACCTGCCCCCCGTAATTTCATGAACAGAGGATTTCAAGTTCAGTACAGCAGCTATTAAATGTAATCATACTCTTGCTGAAATGGTAGGACATATTTACCTTCTTGTAGTACAGTTTCCTCATGCTGTCTCAGACGCATGACGAGGGCACGTGTGACCCTTTGGAAATATTCATCACTTAGAAGAAGTTTCTTTGCTTGCTTGTTTGCAGGTCCTTCACCATTTTCTGCAAAATCAGAATCCAATTTAATGCTATTCATTCAGAATCTGAAACTTAATTCAGAATAGAAATTTTTATTGACCTGCATTCCCAGGAGCTGGCTCAGTTGAAGCACCATCAGGATGCATTTCTGCTTGACCAGGAGCACCGTCTCCATTGTCACTGTCACCATCAGCACGATTTTCTTCTTGAAACTCAGACAGGTCAATCTCACTTGACTCCACACTGCATGGAAAATGAATTACCACAAGAATATTACTACCCCTGTATGCATGCATGAAGAAATGTTTTTGTGCAGGTCAGCACGAACCATCATCATAGATGAGTCACTTGCCTGATTATTGACGTTTTCAGCAATCTCACTGCCATGCGCACGTAGTGGGGTTGAACCTGATCGTGTTTATCCACATTAGATACCAAAGTTAAGAAAGGACATACATCAAGTGTAAAACTAAGTTAATAATTTGAAGATGAGAACCTGAATATCCAAATGACTTCGAGCAATTGCTTCTGAGAGCCTAATCAGTGCTTCAAGCTGCCTCACTGTCATGCGATAAGCAACTCTACCTCCAGGAGCAGTATCACCTCTACGAAGAGAAACATAAGATTCCACCAAAAGTTGTCTTGCTTCTGCCTTCAACTGCATGATAGCATACTTTGTTAAGGATTGAGACTATAGGTACTTTGATCGAAAATATTTCAATTGCCGTGGGAAGAAACCTTTGGTTTCAAGGTCTTTGCATATGCAATATAGCGTTTCAGTTGGGCAGTTGTAAATGCAGGAGCAAGTGCCTCTTCATGCTTTTGATGAACTCTAACAATATGATGGGCAATATGGTAATCTGTTTGATCATCTGGGTCGTCAATCATAACATATACCAAATCAAACCTTGAGAGAATCGCAGGAGGAAGAGCCACATTATACTGCAAGAGAACACTAACGACATCAACACTTCTCGTAGCAGAGTAATATTACAGCAGAATTATTGCATATGGGATTAGAATGAGGCTCCATATGCGCACCTTCAGTGGTTTGGACTTATCATAGCGCCCCCCAGTGGGGTTGGCTGCAGCTAATATTGAAGTTCGAGCATTTAGTGTTGCTTGTATTCCAGCTTTTGTTATGCTTATAGTTTGCTGTTCCATGGCTTCATGAATAGCAACCTTCAAGTTTGCATGTTTATCAGAATTGTGCTCTAAAAACTCAGAATATACAGGTAGGTGAACAAAAAGAAAGAACAGAAACTATCGGAACTGCCTAGCAACCTGATCTCTGATGTCCATCTTATCAAATTCATCGATGCAACAGATGCCATTATCAGCAAGCATCAATGCACCAGCCTGAAAGCATACAAAAAATCATTAGCAACAGATCAGAAAGGAACGCCACCATCTCCAAAAATTGTACATCTTTAAGAAACCATTATGCAGATAATTTTTCCTCTTAGATCTTCTTTTCCTTGTTAGTTCCTATAGTTCTTAGAAAAGAAAATATGAAAAATTGAAACACAAGAATCAACTATTGCCAGATTGCAGATTAAATGTTTGGCTTTTAGAATGAACTTTTTGAATGAGCATCCCAATTTTCTGTACACATCAGAGAAAACTGGTTTTGTGCATTTATGTTCTGGAAGTAAAAGTTTATCACACGTGCCACAAGCCAGGAAAACATGGGCCTAGAACTAGCAAGTTGACATAGCTAAAATAGGATAAAATATTTACATTTTGCCCACTACATTTAGTGGTTAGCTGTCTGAAATGTCTCATTTTATCAAGAATTCTAGTCAGGAACCTGTGTTTGAAACTTCGTATCTTTTAGCTTTATCTCCGTGGGGAAAACAAGTCAACTAGAAGTCATTCAGATTCTTGTCATATTACACTGACTCAAAACAGAAGCATTTTTGCAATATACTAGTCATTCTCCAGCCAAATTGTCTCAGTTTCCTTTTTTTTTCCCCTTAAAAGCTTCCTGTTCTTTACCATAAACAATAAACATCCTAAATCAAGATATTAGAAGCTTATACAATGAATTCACCAAGAGAACCTCAGATCAAGGATAAATAATTCACAACAGTAAAAGATAAGCTAATTGTGTTTTGACCAAGTTGTAACATCTAATATTTCTAACCAAATTCCTATGCAGAAAAAACAAATGTTGAAAGAGTTGCAGTCAATTTTCAGTAAAAATATCAATCCCTGGTAATCTTGATCTGAATGTTCAAATTTAGCCTGTATAGGACAGTTGCGCACATAATAGCAAAATTTGAAGCCCATGGTGAATGCAACACTAACATAATCCAGAAAATGAAGCACTTAAACATCCAAATTCAACTTAGTTACATTTTTTCTGATAGGAGTTCCAAAAAGAATCCCTCAAAAAGAGGGTTAGATCAATGTAGTATTGAGCATGGGGTCTGTATTTTTTGCAGTTTCATGTGCATGTGCAAATGAAATCTTCATAGCAGCTAAACTATTGGAAATTCCAATATAAATGAATAAAGCATTACAAAATACTACCTCAATGCAAAATTCACCAGTCTCTGGTTCTTTGGCCACAGTTGCAGTCAATCCAGCAGCAGATGAGGATTTTCCAGATGTGTAGACAGATCTTGGAACTAGACCTGAAGTGTACCTGGAAGGTAGAGGCAAGTGAAGGATTGAGCAGATTAATTGCAAAAGAGCAGCAGAAACCACAGCTTAATGGGAATGAGAAGACACATTAATAAATGGAAACGCAGTTTTACTTGAGGAACTGTGATTTTGCACAGCTTGGATCCCCTACAATACAGACATTGATGTCCCCTCTCAAATTGATGCCTTCATGAGTGAACTTGTGTACACCACCCAAAAGCATAAGGAGGATTGCTCGCTTGATATCTTGGTGACCAAAAATGGTTGGGGCAATGCTGTCAACAAGCTTATTAAAGAAGTCTGGAGTGTTCCTCATTCGCTGGATTTCATTTAGTTCTTCTTCCTGTTCGACACAATGAAGAAAGAGACGTGAGGTTGTTGCAGAGTCTGAAGATCATTTCAAAAAAGTAACTAAACAGAAAAATTCACTATCTAATGCAAAGGCCGCATGAAGAGTTATCAATAGATATACCGCGAACTGTTGATAATCATCTTCATCACCATCCCTCCTCTGATTTTTTATATCATTGTCCCTTCTGCCATCACATATCTGAAGAAAATGGCAGGTTCATCAAAAGAAGACTCAAAACAGAAAGAAAGAGAATGACAAGAAGCCAAAAAGATTAATCATTACTGCTGTATAGAATGGGATTCAACTCATTATAGGTATGAATTCATCTGGATTTACATATACTGATAGACTCAAACTATAGGGAACAATGACATTAAGTTCCACAAACCTGTACTGAATTGGCAATAAAGGCAAGGCGGTATGATAGGTCTCTTACACCCAAGGCCCTCAGACCTTTAACACCTTCATTACCAGCAGTAGCATTTTTACGCTGAGGTGCCTCTCTACGGCATTCGGCTCTCTCCCCTGGAGATGCCAATGCCAGGATATCAGGTATGACCACTACAGTGCCAGTAAATATTACCCTGCAATGATATCAGTGAAGAAAAAAGTATTTTACTTGACCGAGATTCTGGTTTCTTATTGAGATTTGAAGAGTGTGTATACATACGTATCTCCAGCCCTTGCTTGTTCAACAATATCGTGGCGTAAAATGACATCAAGGGACCTAGGAAGGGATCCTGCAGGTATCTCTTTGGAGGTTTCTTGCACTCGAACTCTCTGCCAATCTGCGAATTTGCTTTCCTGCCTTAACAATGCCCACTTTGATTTCTTCTGGCACATTGTATTTACACAGATTATAGGCTGCAAAGAAAAATCAAGTATAGGAAAAAATCAACGCCTCAACTACTGTCTCAGGGATCCAACTAGACTCCCATAACTTTGAGCAGCCAAGCATATGGTACCCATATAAAAGATAACTTCTAATTGGAATCTGGAATATACTTTTTTCTGTTAAGCAACAGAGTGAAATCCTTACATTTACCTAGTATTTGAAAAGCAAGCAACTTAATGGGTTTGACTAGGGTTATAACCTGTAAATAGCAAATCACTGAACTCATATAGGTTTACTCAGCGACTGAAGACCACAAAAATGCATTACCAATGTATTACTGATTCTTGTTGATCTTTGTGTGTATTATGCAAGATGGAAATGGGAAGCAAGTCCTTCTTGTCTTTAGCTGGCATATAATTACATTCTATGCCATTTATATTATAGTATGAAAAGCTGCCAAGGGCCGAGCTCCAAGCAGTAAAGCTAAAGGGTGCTTTGCATGCTTTTTTACTACATGTTTGGACAAAAAGATAGCAACCTCAGTGTACTTGAATTGCTGTTCAACATTCTTGACAACATGTCCACATTCCAAGCACCTGAATGTCCCCTGTAGAAGCTCTGGACGGACCTCACTGGTCCTTGTGACTACACCAGTGACTGACACCAGCTTTCCTATCTCAGCTGTCGATAATTCCCTCAATCTGCATTATCACATGTTCCCAAAGGAAAGAACAAAAAACAGGGATAAAACCATGAGGAATTGGTATCCAATGAAAATGATCTTTAATATTAGTAAATTAGAACTTCAACTGCTATTGTAACCGAACTTAGTACCTTTTTATCAAGGGGAGATTATGGAAGGCCAAATTGATGTCTTTATTAGGATTATCATCAGCTATAAATGTTGGCTTCTGTTCCATCACAAATCTCTTGCATGCGTTCTTCAAAAATGGCTCAAATCTGGAACCAAATGGAACCAAAAAAAAAAACTATCAATAAAATTTAACCACCAGGACATTCTTTTAATTGTATCCTTGAGGAAGGCACACAAATCTTGGTTATAGACTTGTTTAAACAAATAAAGAACACTTGGATTCACAAAGGAGAAAAGAAAAGTATACAATTTTGAACCGCAAACTAGAATCTTTAAAACCTTTAACAGATCATATATAATTGAGTTTTCCAAGTCTATTTTGCAGCATCATGAACGCCAAAAAGGAAGTTCTTTACTTGTTTTCCGATTGCTTGTTTATTGTCATGTTAATTTTGCTGCATTTAACACCCCTCCCCCCAATAGCTAAAGTAAAAATGTACATCGACCCGGGAACACTAAAGCCCACTCAACTGGATGCGTTGGTAGGATTTAAGAGAAGCAAATTTTTCATGGGAGCATGTAGTTCTTGACCAAGTTAAACAGACACAAGAATTTGAAGCTTTTCTTAAATCCTGAACATCATAAGCAATTCAGAACTTCAACTCATTCATTGAAGCTTTCTATTATCTCTCTGTCCATAATCAATTAGCTGACAATGTAAATGAACATATAAATAAACAAATAAATAAAAATTAGAGATTTAAGATTCAACTGATGCAACACACTGCTTAAGCATGTGTGCATCATTACACTTCAAAAGTAGAGCATTTCCCCCAGAATTATAAACGTCCCCAAGTATCTGAACAGGATAACTAAATCATCAAAAGCGAAATGGAACTACAAGGTAGCACCTTAAAAATTCATCAGAAATTGCCTTTTGGAGAAGGTCATTGAAGCGCATGACATGAGAGAAATCTATAAACATAGTATTCGACTCGTTTGGCCTCATTGCTTCTATCTCTGCCTCATAATACGGCTCTCGCGCGTTCCCAGCAACTCTAAATCTGAAAAATATGATCCAATAAAAATTCCTAATCAGATCCGCTAAAAAGTTGAACAAAGTGAATAAACGTGTAATGAATGGATCAAATGCCGACGAACGTTTTCAAGAATTCCAAGAAGACGTTCTCGACTTGCACAGCTTTCTCGTCGACAAAGTATTCTCCGCCGCCGTAGCTTTCCATCTCTTCCGCCAAGTAATTGAATTAATTTTGGAATTTCTGAAATAATCGCTTCGATTTTTTTCGTTTCACTGTTCTTTTACGAAGAGAAAGAGAAAGTGCGGGCGAGAGATGGGAATGAGTGAGGCAGTTGGAGTTGATTTTGGCGGGAACAATAGGGGTAGGACGCGGGTTTTCCCTCCAAAAGTAACACAGTATACGGGGTAGATGCACTCTCCAGCGCCAACTCATTTGGGCCTGGGCTCACAAATATATATATATATATATATATATATTTTTAATGAGTGGGAAAAATAAATAAATTTAGAGTTTGAGAAAGAATATTCATTTATTATTTTTTAGTACACACACGAGAAAGAATATATACATTATTTTTATAATTAAGAATAATTTTTTAGAATTTATAAAAGATTAAATATTTTGATAAGGAATAAAAGACCCAAAAAAACTCTATATTGAAATAGAGGGAGTGTGTATTTTTTCAAACTCCTATTCTCTAAATATGTATTTGCAGAAACACAGTCCATTAAAGATTAACAGTAAAATATTTAGATTTTATCCACAAATAAAATTTCTCCCTAACCATTTATAAAGAAGATTAGGAGTAAAAAGAAAAAAAAAGAGTAAAAGAGGACCCGGCCCAAACACTATCAGTCCCAAGCTCGGGCCAACGGTCTTCTTCTTAAGCTCAGTTCCAACAATTCTCTTTAGTAAAGCTAGGCTAGCTAAGCTAGCCTGGTTGACCCATCTAGGACCGTTAATTAAGATGGGTTGGTCGGAGCCGATCCATTGGACTTGCTTAATTATTGAATCATGTTGATTTTTTCAGTTCGAATAACGTTTCGTGCTGAGATAAGTTCAGTCTGATTTTAATCCAGTCCGTAAAACATATTTATATGTATATATATATATATATATATATATATATATATAATATTATTATATTATTAAAAATATTATTATTATTATATAAAATTTTTAAAAATTTAAATTAGGACTGACCTGAACCTGAGCTCGGCCCGAAAGGGTCGAGCCCGAACTTACATTTTCCAGTCCGATATTAATCGAGCTGAGCTCGGGCTTAGTAAAGCCCGACTTAGTGAGCTCAATTGGCATTCCTAGACCCATCTAAGAGCCTTACAATTTTAAAAAACGGATGGATTAAATTGTTCACAAAATTATCATAATTATTTTTTTATGCAAAAGTATAAACACCAAGTAATTTAAAGTACCAAAAATACTATTACTATTTTTTTTTATAATTTTAATTTTGATCGTAAAATTTGAACCAACCGCACCTTTACGAGTTGCAATTTTTTCTTTCTAATTTGTTTGTTAAAAATTTTTTAATATATTCTTTTATCTAATAAGTGGAGTTTTCATGGATTTTCCCCTACCCATTTCTTAAATTAAAAAAGATAGATTACGTGAAAGGTTCGTAGAGATCCATGTATTGTAATAGATCCACTACTAATAGAATGAATCCCCAGAAATATTAGTCTTATTTCCAGGCCTAGACTCTTCAAATACTATGTATTTTTTCATACTCTTATTTTTTATGTACTCATTTTATATCTTTAATTAGTTTTACTAATATAATAAAAAATAAGTAAATTATATTTACAGTTAGAGTATTTTTTAAAATGTATACAAATAAATATTTAAAGAAGAAAATATTAGATACAAAACTTTTTATTTTAAAACGGAATGAGTGCGTATCTTTCTTAAATTGGAAATATAGTGATTGCTACGACTCTCAGGCAACCTTTGAAATATAGTACCGATCAAATTTTAGGGATGTAATGGGAAACTTGGGTGTGCCAAAAGCAAGCATGAAACAATTCTTATATAGTATAGTGGCTTAAGTATTATGAATGTGTACAAAATGTCATCTTCTTTTTCCTTCCCTGAGTCAAAATGTCGTATTTTTATTATAAGTAGGTGCCTTACAGAGATTAATTTACAAAATATTGTAAAAGGTTCAGAGTGAAATCAAATAAAATTTGCTCTTCCTATTGTGGAGGTTTTATAATAAGAAAGTCAAATGTGTTGAAGTCCCTCTTTTTATTTGAAACGCCGGCATATAATTTTCAACTATTCCATCATAATAGTAAGCCATTCCAAGCCGAGCAAGCATTAGGCAACACCAAATGTTTGTTAAAACAAGAAAAGCTGAGTGAACTTTCAATTTTTGTTTGCTTGGAACTTTTGTCCCATTCACTATAGCCAATGTTTATGTTGAGACGACCTAATTAGAACATTGGTTTCAGAAGGTCAGTGTTTATGAATCTGGAAATGTAGTGATTTTCTGGAATTTTTGCTTTTCTCTCATTTCACCATTGCCCATTTTAGTCGAGACATCCATATAGTGGGTAAGGTGAGTTTGATTCGCACAACATAGATACATTGGCTCATTACATTAGCCTCAAATGTATTAGTAGCCATGGAACAATCCCATTTCTCTTATTGCGCATCTATCAATTTTTTATTTTTACAATGAGGGAAAGCATTAATATACTATATAGTCGACATTAACATACACTTGCTGACTTATATTAACCATTTTTTTGAAAAAAGTTAAGCAAGAATAACCACATTTTCTTCACTAATACCTATCTTATCTACCGTTTATTAAGTCTTTTTCCAAATATAGATGGTAAATTAATTTTTACTTTGAAAAAAGAAATAAGATATGTGATTCACGTATCAAGTCTTTCCTTTCTACATAAATATTGTGTGATTTGATAAAGTTTGATTTTGATATTTTTATCTTGAGTTTTATAAAAGTTAAATTATTTATGGGAAGAGATGTATATTATATACTTAAAATTTTGAGTTTGATTTTTAGATTGGATGATATATCAATTTGAAATTTTACCAAACTTTTGAACGGAAACCAATCCAAATCTACCTAATATTTAGAGAGAAGAGGATAAATAAAACTGAAATGGTTGCAAAAGCTGAAAAGCAGCAGAGAAGACGGAGGAGGAATCAATGAAGCCGTTTCAAATCAATAACGCTTATTCTGTGCTGTGTGGTTTGCGTTGTTCTGTTCCTTTCCAAATCTCAGCAAATGCCATTTGCCCATTTAACCTCTGCACCTTTTGTCTCCCTCTGATATCTCTCTATCTTCTCTTCTGCCCATATTACTTCATCTCCCTTCTGTCTCTGTTTATTTTCCCTCTACAAGTACCTGCAATTACTAGACACACTATTTATCTGATGCATCTGAGGTCCATGGTTCCCAATGTATGCCCAATGAAGACCTCAATTTAGCCCCACAAAATATCAAGATTTGGTCCCACAGGTTGCTTTATCATGCACATCATGCTGATTCACAATCATTGGATCCTCAAGTAAGTAATCCTATCAGCCGAAAGCTCTGCTATTCCCATCAGCCTATTTATCAAATCTAAAGCTAGTACACAAGAAAAAGTCCACTGCTTTTATAAGTGAAGCCCAGAAGTAGATGGCTACTAGCATCACACCAAAGCTACTACTACTCATCTATCAACATTAATTCAGATTCGTCTTAGCCGTTTCAATCCCAAGACCCACCCCCACCTTTTGGCTCTTTTCATTCAATGGCTTTCTCTGGACAACAACAAGCACCACCGTCACCACCGCAGCCATCAAACCCACCACCACCGGGAGGAGTCGATAGTCTTAATCAACAGATTCAAGAACAGCAAGAAAACCAGGCGACAATTCTGACCATGGCTCCGGATGCCAATAACCAGCTGCATGAAGATCAAGATAGACATAGACGTGGGGGACAGCTCAAGTCCTCCGGCAAGAGAAACAGCAAGAGTTATATGGTGCTTCTGGGGGTGAACTACATATGTCTTTTTGTGGGCTCGGTTTCTTCAACTCTGCTCACAAAGTTTTACTTCAACCATAAAGGGAGAAGCAGATGGATTTCGACATGGGTTCAATCTGCTGGTTTTCCTCTTCTTCTTTTGCCAATTTTCGTCCCTTACTATGTCTTCAAATGTACCGAGAGAAGACCCTTCTCTGGATTCACTCTGAAGCTCTTGATTTTATCCATCTTTGTAGGCTTTCTGTTAGGCCTCAACAACCTTCTCTTTTCTTGGGGAAGTTCATATCTTCCAGTGTCGACTTTTTCCCTTCTTTTATCGTGTCAACTGGCTTTCACTCTGATCCTCTCCGTGATCATAGTTAAGCAAAAAGTTACCTTTACAAATCTCAACTGTGTGATCCTTCTCACCTTGAGCTCAGTGCTATTAGCCTTGAGCTCAGGACATGACAAGCCGAAAGGTTTAACCAAGGGAAAATACTTCATAGGATACTTTGCAGCCATCGGCGCAGGTTTGTTGTTCTCTCTATATCTTCCAGTAATGGAGAAGATTTACCAAAAAGTTTACTGCTATTCAATGGTCATGGAAATGCAGCTGGTCATGGAGGCCGCAGCTACGGTTCTAGCCACCATTGGCATGGCCTCAGACGGTGGATTTTCTGATATGAAGATAGAGAGTTCAAAGAAGTTTGATTTGGGACCAAAGGCCTATTGGTTAACAGTCTCCTTTGACATCATCACATGGCAATTGTGCTTCATGGGCACCGCCGGAATGGTGTTTCTGACGACTTCTCTTACCGGAGGGATTTGCATGACGGCCCTGATGGCCATAAACGTTCTGGGTGGTGTTTTGGTGTATGGAGATGAATTTGGTGGTGTCAAAGTGGTGTCCACCGCGCTCTGCGTTTGGGGCTTTTCTTCATATCTTTATGGCATGTACATGAAGATGATGGAAGACAAAGAAACAGAAAGAATCCACGATCACACTCGGTTCATGGAGATGGCTGAAATTGTTTCTCACAGTGGCTGATGATCATCAAAATCCTCCTAAGTACTCACCCTTTCTTGAACAATTTGTTCTTTTAATTTAGAGTACAGCTAGCTCCAAGTGCATGTGTCATCACTGGGATCTCTTCTCTTGTTTCTTTTTCCCCCCTTTCTCCTCAAAGAGAGGTGATAGATCTTGTGCTAAGTACATATTCATCGGATCATTAATTGATCAAGACTTGAAGATGTTCCCTTATCTAATTATGATTGTGAAGGAAAATACCATTTATGATTGTGTCCTAATAGCAACTAAGTAGTCCTTAACCTTCCATCATAATAAACACTGATTGAAGGAACTCCTTTATGAATATGTCTACTTCCCATCTCTTTCATTTCTTTTCCATCTTTTTGTTTTCTTTGCGAATGTATCAGCTCTTTTTTTTTTCTTTCAAATAAAGAGGAAAATCAGATCCATTTCTCCCCCTCTCTACCAATATTATTACGTGTAGTACATGTGTACTTCCCTTTTTCTCTAAATATTCTGTACACTTGTACCCTGTGCTTCAAAAATGGTACACTTAAAAAACTACTACTTCTGCAAGATTCCAAAATCTTTGATCGTTTGTAACGGAAGAGGAGAAGTATCAAAGCTCTCTTCTGCTAGTTTAAAAGAGAGGTCTGGATTGCATCAAAAAAAAAAAAGGAAAGAAAAGTAAAGAAAAAAGAAAGAGAAAGGTGCGGAAGAATTGTACAATTCCATACAATTGTATAGATATGCATGAGCTGTAACTTTATTGCTGCCATCGCTTTTTGTTTGTATGGATATGCAAAAGGTTACCACCTACTATTGATGTAAACCATGATGAATATATTAAATGCTTGTATTGAATTGAATCTTTCATGGACGATCGAACTTTGATCAAAGTAAACGGCTTCTATTATTATCTTAAAGATTTTCAATGTCTTCTTCGTGATCTCTTTTCAACTCTATCCAATATGTTTTCAGACTGATTGATCTCATTCCATTACATTAAGGGGGCCATTGGGACAACTTACGAGGTGGTCCAATTTGGATGTTTATATAATTTTAAGATACAAACCTGTACTGAGTTTTTTATTTTCATACGTTTGCCTATGTTTGGATATAGGAAAGGAGAGTAATGAGAGAGAAAGGAAAAAAAGAGAAAACGATTGAGTCATTATAATATTTGATAGAGGAGAAGACAAATTATTTTGAACTAAATAAAGCAAAAGTATTTCTCTTCCAAGTAATCGAGCAAGTAGACAAGATTAGAGGGATTGGTAGAAGATAAAAATACTTTTAAAAAGATAAAGCATATCAATTACAAGATTGGCTCTATGTTTTTAATTTTAAAATTTAATCAAGCGATACAAATGCAGATAGAAGTAATTTAAGTAAATTTTCTCTAACCTTCCTTTTTTTTCTTCCTCTCCTTTTTTCACTTTAACCAAACAAGAAGTACGTAAAAATAAATACTTCCCCTTCCCTTTCCTTTAGCGGAAGTATTTGTCTCTTACACTTTCAAGAATCAAACTAAATTCAAAAGTAAAATAACATTGAACGTAAAAATAAAAGAAAGAAATGCTAAGTAGCTAGAAGTGAAAAAGGAGTTAAAAAAAACGCTTTTGCAATTAAATATAGGCAAAGTTCACTTTGCCACTTGAACTTGATGTATTTCACATTTGGTCATACATGTGAAATTCATTTCGTCTAGTAGTTTACATGTCAAATCCGAATTTTGGTTCACACGGTCATATTCATCTCCATTTCCGTTAATTTGAAGTTCCCTTTTTTAACCCCTCTTAGGCGAGTTAGTCTGAAGTTACAAAATGACCAGTTTGCCCTCGGATAATTCACGTTTTTGGATGCCTTTTTGCTAAATGGATCATTTAATTACTATCTTTCACAGCATAGGTTTGATAACATCCCCTTTAATTGATCTATGGTGTAATAAAGAAGGAGACGGCAAATTATCAAAATTACCAAGTCGAGATGAAAGTGAAATTCAAATAAAAATGTGAAAAATGGTAAATATCGCTATACTAAAGAAAAATTTTCCCTTCTGCAAACGAAGGATCTCTTAAAAAAAACACTAACGTAAACGATTTGCTATAACCAAAATAATACTACAAAGGTCTCGCACAATTTTCCTTGCTGCTTTAAGTTCTGGTGCTTCGGCTTTACCAACTTCTTCAAAAGAAACATCACAAGTAGCAATGTAAGTGTCAGCAGCAGAAGCTTCGCCACCGAAACCTAAATAATCACCCGACTTCAAATTTCCATTACAATCTTGAAGACAATTGACGCTATTACCATAATTCTCCAAGCATGTATCATATATTCCTTTCAGTCCTGGTTCAGTTACTCCCTTTCCAAGTTTAGTAACTAGGCAACACCTGATTCAGCACTCTTCAATGCCACGTCGATTGAGATTTGTCCAAGAAGTTTGAGATTCGCAGTAGGAGATCGATGGTCTGATCTTAAGGCATTTGAACATAGAGAAGGGTTACTTGTTGTTACAAATGAACACAGAAGCAGCAGACATGCACACAGAACCAAAGACATGCAGAGGATGCAGAACACTCAGAGGCATTCACGTTGGCAGAAAATCATCAGTCAAAGAGTTTAAGTTAGCAGAATTAGCAATGTAGCTCAAGTTAGCAGAATTAGCAATGTAGCTAGAGAATTTGGATTTGAATTAGTTGATGTACTGCCGTGTTGATTACTCAAGTTCAACTCTCAAAGGCGGTTAATATTATTTTGTATATAAACATCACATTGTACAAATTTTAGAGTGATGGAAGCAAAATTCTCTTTTTCATCTTATGGCATTGTTCTCTGCTTTCTTCAGAATTTGCTTTCTACATGGTATCAGAGCTACAAGTTTCCTTCTGCGTAGCTTTTGATTGTTCCTTTTAATTGCTTACTGGATTGCTGTTTTCAGCATTCTTTTGTTTCTGATTTTTCCTCTTTTACAACCTAGTTCAAGTTGATTACAAATTCGAAATGGCAAATTTGATAAATCATGAATTGCCACCTTCGAATCCTTTTCATCTAGCTTCCAATGAGAATTCTTCATTAGTTCTGGTTTCACCAGAGCTTGATGAAAACAATTATCATTCATGGAGTCGTTCTATGAAGATGGCTCTTATTTCAAAGAATAAACTCAGTTTAGTTGATGGTTCAATCACAATTCCAGCAAAGGATGCAGTGCATTACAAACAATGGGAGCAAGCAAACAGTATGGTACTCTCATGGATCACACGAGCTGTTTCTTCATCAATTAGACAGAGTATCCTATGGATGGATTCGGCATATGAGGTTTGGCAAGATTTGTATGATTCAGATGGAGATTCTTATCATCTTTCAGATTTGATTGAAGAAATTCATGCTTTGAAACAAGGTAATAAATCAGTAAATGAATGCTTTGCTCAGCTTAAAGTGCTATGGGAAGAAATGCTTATGCTTAGGCCAATACCTAATTGCACATGTGTACCGGCCTGTAGTTGTGGAGCTTTTAAAACTGTGAGAGAGTATTTTGATGATGATTATGTGATAAGGTTTCTAAAAGGATTGAATTCTTCTTTTGATGCTGTTAAATCACAAGCCTTAATGCAGATACCTCTTCCTTCTGTTAAAAAGGCATTCAATATGGCTATGAAACATGAAAGGCAGATGAATTATAATTCATTACAAACACCTAGTATAGAGATCCAGATTATGATGAATCAAGGTGATTCTGGTAATCCAGTTGATGGAAATTTTGTTTATCAGCATAATAGCCGAAATGTTAATTCTGCTAATGCTACATTTGGTTCTCAATCTGTTGGTAATTCTGTTGTTCTAAGGAAAGGTGTTGCAGGAAGTTCAAGGAAACAATATGTCTGTACTTTTTGTGGTAAAACAGGACATACTGTTGATAGATGTTATAAAAAGTTTGGATATCCACAAAATTTCAAGACAAATTTTAGAGGACAGAATGGTTCAGGCAATATTCAGGGTAAGCAGAAGTTTGGAAATGTGTCAATGCAAGGTTCTAAAGGTAATCTACAAGAAAATTTTATGAATCAGGTTACTGGACCTTCAGATCATAGTATTTCTTCATATTCTGCACAAACTGGTTTATTTGAGGATAATTGTGGTGTTAATTCAAATGGAATTACTCAAGATCAGTTTCAACAATTGGTGAAGCTTTTGCAAGGGATACAAGTCCAGTCAGGAAATTCTTCTGTTGCACCACAGATCAATCAAGCAACAGTTATGTCAGCAAATTTTGGCAAACCAGATTTAGCAGACAACTCAGGTAAACTTCATAGTATCAAATCAAAATATTGGATTTTGGATTCTGGTGCTTCTGATCATGTTGTCTGCTCATCTTCATCTTTCTTGTCTTGTGTTCCAGTCTCTAATCTCTTTGTTACATTACCAAATAAGGTTTCAGTTCCTGTTACACATAAAGGCTTGATTAGTCTCAATTCTCATTTAACTCTTCATGAAGTTCTTTGTGTACCACCTTTCAATTTCAATCTCATTTTTATCAGTAAACTTTGTAAGCAGAATCATTGTTATACAGTTTTTCATTCCACCAAATGTTTGATTCAGGACATTGCAACTATGAAGATGATTGGGTTAGCTAAAGGTTGCAATGGACTGTATTTCCTTCCCCAAGTTTCTGCTTCAGCAATTTCTGATTCTGCTAATCCAAGCTATACTTCCTTTGTTTCTAATTCTGATAATGTTGATTCTGTTTCCAATTGTAATACTAACTCTGTTGCTATTAATAATGGTTCTTCTGAACTTGATTCCTTATTGTGGCATTATAGACTTGGCCATTTGTCTCCTCAAAGACAAAACTTACTTGGTTCTGCTTATAGTATATCTCAAACTTCTTCTAAACCTACATGTTCTATTTGTCCTCTTGCTAAACAGAAGAAAATTCCTTTTCCTCTGAGGACTTCTCAAACTTCTAAATGTTTTGAACTTGTTCATATCGACATTTGGGGACCATATAAGTAAAAGACTGTTTATGGTCATAAATATTTCCTTACTATTGTTGATGACTACAGCAGGTATACTTGGGTTTTCCTACTCAAAGAGAAATCAGAAGTTCGTCTTCACATTCAATCCTTCTATTCTTTTATTCATACACAGTTTTCTCATTCTATTCAGATTATCAGATCAGATAATGGTCCAGAATTCCATCTTCCAGAATTTTATCTTACACATGGAATTCTTCATCAGACTTCTTGTGTTGAAACTCCACAACAGAATGGCCTAGTTGAACGAAAACATCAACACATTCTTAATGTTGCTAGAGCCTTAAGATTTCAATCTAATCTACCTTTACTTTACTGGGGTTTCTGTATTCAACATGATGTATATCTCATTAATCTTCTTCCTACTCCAGTACTTCATAATTCCAGTCCTTTTGAATTCTTGTTTCACAAATCACCTGATTATTCACATTTGAAAGTGTTTGGCAGTTTTTCTTTTGCTTGTACACTGGAACACAACCGTGGCAAGTTTGATCCTAGAGCAAGAAAGTCAGTCTTCTTAGGATATTCTACCAAAAGTAAAGGTTATATACTTTTGGATTTCTCTACCAGAAACATTTTTGTTTCTAGAAATGTTCAATTCTATGAACATATTTTTCCATTCTCTTCTGTTTCATCTGATACAACCCCTTCTTATCCTTCTTTGAAAGATTCTACTTTTCCTATTCCTTCTTATACTCCCTCATCTTCAGATAATTCTCCAGATCAGTATATTTTTTCTACTGACATTCCATTTACCAATCCTCCTGATGATAATTCTTCTTTTCCTACATCTTCTAATTTTTCTCCAAGAAGATCAAGTAGACAGAAACATCCACCTCCTTATTTGAAGGATTATGTTTGCAATATTCTGCCTACTTCACCACATTCTTTGTCACATATTCTCACATATGAAAAGCTTGCACCACTTTACAAAACCTTTGCTTTGAATGTTACTATGAATGTTGAACCTACCAGTTATGCACAAGCTGTTAAACATCAGGAATGGAGGGATGCTATGCAGACTGAAATAGAGGCTTTGTAGGCTACTAAAACCTGGAAATTGGTTCATTTACCATCTAATAAACATGTGATAGGATGTAAATGGGTTTACAGAATAAAGAGGAAGTCTGATGGTTCTATTGAAAGGTTCAAGACTCGGTTAGTGGCCAAAGGTTATACACAACAGGCTGGGATTGACTACTTGGAAACTTTTTCTCCAGTTGTTAAAATGACCACAGTGAAACTGGTTTTAGCTATGGCTGTTGTTAAAGGTTTTCATCTGCATCAATTAGATGTAAATAATACTTTTCTACATGGTGATTTGAATGAAGAAGTTTACATGAGTATTCCACCAGGTTATCAGTGTGCAGATAGCAGTCTTGTTTGCAAGCTTGAAAAGTCTTTGTATGGATTGAAGCAGGCAAGTCGACAATGGAATGCCAAATTAGTTTCAGCATTAATTGCTCTTGGTTTTAAACAATCATACTATGATTATAGTTTGTTTGTTAAATCTGATGCTGATCATTTTACTGCTATTTTGGTTTATGTGGATGATTTGATCATTGCTAGTAATGATTTGAGTACAGTTCATACAGTGAAAACTACCTTGCATGATCAGTTTAAGATCAAATATTTGGGGCACTTGAAATACTTTCTTGGTTTGAAAATTGCAAGAAGTCATACTGGATTGAATTTGTCACAACAAAAGTATACTCTTGATCTGCTAAAAGAAACAGATTTTCTTGGCTGCAAAGCTGTCACTACACCTATGGATCCTAGTATCAAATTGTCACATGCAGATTCACCTTTGTTAGCAGACAATCGATATTGCAGAAGCATAGTTGGGAAACTTCTTTATCTAACACTCAGTAGACCTGATATCTCTTTTGTCACCCAACAATTGAGCCAGTTTCTTGATGTTCCAACTCAACAGCATTTGAAGGCAGCTCATAGAGTCTTAAGATATTTGAAAGGGACTGTTGGTCAGGGCCTCTTCTTTCCAGCAGCCAATGATTTGACTCTCAAGGCTTTTTCTGATTCAGACTGGGCTGGTTGTGAAGACACGAGAAGATCAATTACTGGTTTTTGTATTTTCTTAGGAAACTCTTTGATTTCCAGGAAGAGCAAGAAGCAGTCCACAATTTCCAGAAGCTCAGCAGAAGCTGAGTACCGTGCTATGGCTGTCACCACTTGTGAACTGCAGTGGATTACTTATTTGTTACATGATTTGTGTATTCCTTTGTTAGGTCCAATTCCCATGTTCTGTGATAATCAAGCAGCTCTCTACATAGTTGAAAACCCCTGTGTTTCATGAAAGAACTAAACATATAGAGATTGATTGCCATTTTGTTCGAGAGAAGTATCAACTAGGATTGATTAAACCATTGCCTGTTTCTTCCTCTTTACAATTGGCAGACTTATTCACAAAAGCTTTATCTGCTCCCTCTTTTTATCATCTGTTGTCCGTGTTTGGAGTACAGAATATTTACACCAAGTTACACTTGAGGGGGTGTTACAAATGAACACAGAAGCAGCAGACATGCACACAGAACCAAAGACATGCAGAGCATGCAGACCATGCAGAATGCAGAACATGCAGAGGATGCAGAACACTCAGAGGCATTCACGTTGGCAGAAAATCATCAGTCAAAGAGTTTAAGTTAGTAGAATTAGCAATGTAGCTCAAGTTAGCAGAATTAGCAATGTAGCTAGAGAATTTGGATTTGAATTAGTTGATGTATTGCCGTGTTGATTACTCAAGTTCAACTCTCAAAGGCGGTTAATATTATTTTGTATATAAACATCACATTGTACAAATTTTAGAGTGATGGAAGCAAAATTCTCTTTTTCATCTTCTGGCATTGTTCTCTGCTTTCTTCAGAATTTGCTTTCTACACTTGTTTCGGAGCAAATGTCATTAATCAAATCTGCAAACGTGAAACGACACAAAAATGCAAGTGAAAGAAAAAACAAACGTAGTAACCTCCTCAAAGATGAAACCATCTTCATTGTAACTTTGGCTTTTCCACCCACCCTTGTTCTTAATACCATAAGAGTGTGTTGATTATATGAAGGAAGAAAAGGTATAGTTCTGCATTCACAATCTTTATGTGAATATTGAGAGAAGGAAGAAAGTTCTCAACCTTTGTAAATTAAACCGAATTCCTATTTCTAAGGATGCATTAGTACTAATCTGGTAACTAATTAAGCATAAATTTGTATGTCAGCACTGGAATGCAACAACTTTTTTTTCTGGTAAGAAACGTCCTTTATCATGACTTTGAGTTTAATACAAATTTAATCCCCCTTTCAAAAGAAAAGAGAAAATGCACTAGTTCGTTTTTAAGAACTATATCGATTTTGCAATGCAAATAGGTACCTAATACTGTCAAATCAACCAATTGAAATCGCCAAAACCTCTTTAGAAGTTTATATTATTGTCTAAAAAACTCCGTTATATACTCTCTTTATAATATTTTTAATAACTTTCTTATTATCTACACAAGAAAATATTTTAATATATTATATATTTTTAATTAATCATTAACTTTACTATATATTACTTTTATATATTTAAATTTAATATAAGATACTTGTTAACTTTACATATTTCTTATTTTTATAATATATTAAATTATTTTTATAACACAATTTAAAATTTTATACAATAAAAAATAGAATGGAGGTGTCTTATTTTATAAATTAACTAATTAATAGCGGTTAATTTATAAAAACTTATTTATAAGAATGTTTGTATTACGATTAAATGCAACGCTGAAAGTTATTTTCCCATTTCCTTTACATGAGCATATAATTTGTATCCCTCCTACCTGCTATATGTAGATATTGGAAAATATTGAATAGGAAGAAGTATCGTAATGCTTACCCCATAGTCTATAAATAATGGCACTTAGTAATTTTTCATTTCCATAATTAGCAAAATTTAAAGGAAAAACATAGTTTGTTGATTGATACAACATTAATTAGAACAACATAGAACGAGAAAAGAAAAATCCTAAGAAGATCGAGCATGGCTTCAATCAGCAGCACCCTACTGTATGAAGAAGACGGAAGCCACGAACAACATGAGGAGAACTTCGAGCGGAGAAACAGAAGGAATTACGTGCTGCTCCTGGGCATCAATTATGTGTTTCTTTTTGTGGGTTCAGTTTCTTCAACTCTGCTCACAAAGCTTTACTTCAACCACAAAGGCAGCAGCAGATGGGTTTCAACTTGGGTTCAATCTGCAGGCTTTCCTCTGTTAATTTTGCCAATATTCCTCCCTTATTATCTCTTCAAATGCACCAAAATAAAACCCTTTTCTGGTTTCACTCCAAATCTGTGGATTTCGTCCATCTTCATAGGCTTCATGTCAGGTCTCAACAATCTTCTCATTTCTTGGGGAAGTTCCTATTTGCCAGTATCAACTTTTTCTCTTCTTTTATCCTGTCAACTGGTTTTCATTCTTATCCTCTCTGTACTCATAGTCAAGCAGAAAATCACCTTCTCAAACTTGAATTGCATTGTTCTTTTGACATTGAGCTCAGTTCTATTAGCTCTGCATTCCAGCCACGACAAGCCGAAAGATTTAACCCCGGTCAAGTACTTCGTAGGATACATTTCAGCCATTGGTGCCGGACTACTTTTCGCCCTGTATCTTCCACTAGTGGAGAAGATCTATCAAAAGGTTAACTCCTACTCGATGGTCATGGAAATGCAGCTGATCATGCAGATCGCAGCCACAATTTTTGCTACCATTGGCATGGCCTTCGATGGAGGGTTCTCTGAAATGAAAAAGGAGAGTTCACAAGTGTTTGATTTGGGACCGAGGGCTTACTGGTTAACCATCTTCTTCAGCATTGTTACATGGCAATTGTGCATGATGGGCACAGCCGGAATGGTGTTTCTGACGACATCACTGACCGGAGGGATTTGCATGACCGCCCTGATGGCCGTGAATGTTGTGGGTGGCGTGGTGGTGTATGGTGATAATTTTGGTGGTGACAAGGTGGTTTCCACCCTGCTCTCTGTTTGGGGTTTCTGTTCCTATTTGTATGGCATTTACATGAAGATGAAGGATGAGAAAGACAGAGGAAGAAGCCAGGAATATAATCGATTCATGGAGGCAGCTGAAATTGCATCACAGAATGGCTGATGAGTTCAAAATTTCTGGAATTACAACTCCCTAGGGGAATTCCAGTGCATGGTCAGTCATGTACTATAAATAAAATCATATACGGAGTATATAAAGAAAAGACATACTAGCATTTATTTCAAGAATTTTTTTTTAAAAAAAGAGATACATGTATATAGATACACTAGTCTAACACTCATGCACAAGGGTTTTTGTTATATTTGTTAAGGAAATATTTAAAAAGTGAAAAAATAAAAATTTAAAAACTGCAAAACAAAAAATCAAAAGTCGTACTACAAAAAAAAAGAATAAAATCTTTTTTGCATGGATATTTAAGCGTAAATATAAAATTCTTAAAGCTTGTACTGAAATAAAATTTTGTTCATCGGTTGAGAAAACCTTTGTAGACTTTTTACACGAAAAGAAAAAGTACGAGTGATGTAAATGTATCTATTAAAATAATAATGTTTCATAAACTAGATAATAACTAAGTTAATAAAAACAATAAGTTTCAAAAAACAAATAATACAAAATTCTAATGTCTGTGAATTTGACAGTATCTAATTGGTCAAAAGTTATGTGTTTCAAAATAAATAAAGACCATTAAGTTTTAAAATACTAGATAACTAATTTTATCATTTTTGTGACTAAAACTTTCCGTTTTTTTCAAATTATTTCTGCCAAGTCTATCAAAATTACTATTCAATTATGCTTTTGCTTTTTCTCATCTGAATTGGATTTTGTGTGAACGAAATAATAATTGAATCTAATTTTTTTATAAAAAAATTAATTTTACAAAATTTAAGATAAAAAATTTCAAATCCAAACTCAATTCAATTAAAGCCCAAATTTAAGACATCGAAGAGGAAATATAATTCAAAACCAATAACTTCCCCCTTTACTACTAAACTAATACGATCGTCACCAATTGTGTACCTGCTAAAATGGCATGCTATGGGTCCTGAACTATGGTTTAATGAGGTGCCAAACTTTGTACTAGTGTACATCCTTATACGGCAGTTATTTAAATATGCGTGCTTTATGATGAATAAGATGTGAAGAATTAAAAAAACGCATAAAAACTTGATTTTATCTTCCAGAAACAGCGAGTAGGAAATGATATTTTAAATGGGACTGTTTATTCTTTTGCTTTTCTCTCATTAACAGAGAATTTATAATAATCTATATATATAGTTTCATCTAATCACCAACAGGAAAGTTGATTTTCTCAAACTTTGTTTTGGCTTTTCTTAGTTGCAGAAAGTTTCCATCAAATTCCACACAAACAAATGATGATTAAGCAGATATGGATTGTGATTATAGCACTGTCGATTTCATGTCGTGTCTCAAGTGAAAACTCACCTCTCCAAAATGCAACCTTTGTTTCTCATATATAGGCTTTTAAAAATCCTTTTTGGTAGAATTGTCGGCCAAAACAAGAAAGGCCCAGAAACTCACACTTATAATTCAAAGGATTTATATGGAAACCAGAGTGATGAGACCTTGAAAAGATATTTATGGTGGACGCCCTTTTGTTTCTTTTAAATTTCCAATCATTTCTGTTTGTACTTTTGCCAAAGTGCCTAGTCTGAGTCATCTTCAAAAGAATGCATATTCAGATAATGTTACGATCCGTTGCTTGATCAAACAAACCCATAATTAAGTGCCTGACTCTTAATAGAAATGTCATCATTTAAATTTTAAAATTTTCTTTCTTATATAAGAAATTATAAATATGTAAAACAACTTACAATATCTTTAGTAACTTAAATAGTACATTGTAATCTAATTTAAGGTAAATAATATATTTTTTTAACATCTACACTATATAGTAACAAAATTTCTTTGGGACTTTCTGATTGCAGTGAATATATACTTAACAAAGGGGATATGGGAGGATATCAAGATAATAAAGAACTGCCTTTAGTTAGAATAATATCCCTATAAAAGAATGGAAAATGTTTTCCATAAAAAGAGAATAATAAAATTTTGTATTAAGTAAGAATTGAACATTTAAATTCATAGTTGAAAAGCTCTAATTCTTATTATTAATACAATACCTTACAGATAATTTGATACTTATAATTAAACGTTCAATCAAATTATAATATATAATTTGTTTAGTTACAAAATATCTCTCTAATTTATGTTAATTAGAGATCCACCAATAGAATGAAATCTTGTGAAATGATCTCAATCTTGAACGAACCAATTAGCCAGCACGCGTGTAATGTGCTTGGAAACTTTCATTTCCTTGTAGTCTAATTGGAATGTGAGTCATGTCGAATAAAATTACAAGTTTAAGAAAGCAAAATTTGACAGAAAAAAGGAGTTAAAGATGGGATTAGGCAATGATGTTTTTGTTTGGTCGCACTATATTTTACTTTCATGTATATTTTTCAATCCCAAGTTGGGTTACGTGCTGGAAATAGTAAAAGAGAGATTTCTCAAAATAATTAGAGGGAACACACATTGAAGAGTGGACATTAATGTTGGGCCATTGAAAGCTCAAAAATCCAATCATATTCAAAAGAGATATCATACTGAGTGGACTTATTTTACAAAGTTTTGATTGCTATGCAACCTTTGGTTGCATTCTTATGGTGGCTTTCACTTTCGCCTGCGCAGACCAAGTGTGCTTTTATATTTATAATAAAATACAAAAAGTTTTTAGTATTAATTAGTTAGTAGAGCACGACAACAAATATAAAATATATAGACTTTTATTGACACATACATTTAATCATTTCCTGCATGTAGGAGATGACAATAATCATATTTCCTACACACACTAAAGTTTAATGTTTCTTTTTTCTTTTTCTTTTTTGAGTGAATAGGAATAAAATACAGCAAGATGGTCTTTTAGTGAGATTAAATAGTTTTTTATTTTAAGATTTTTTATTTTAAATTTTAGAAAAGAGAATTTTTTATAAAAGAAAGATAAGAAATTTATGTTGAGTTTCTTAGCGTAACATAATTCAAAAGACACCATCTTCTTCTTCTTTCTTTTCTTTTTCCCGTTTTGCTTCTCTTGGATATGTTGAGGCTAAAACATCTGTTAAAAGTCTCATGAAATACTTCACGTAGACTTTGGTCAGAGCAGAGAAAAGATAGGAAAGCGTGCTGATGTAATTTATAATTTTGAAATTTTATGTTTTGAGAAATAATTAAATATTTATGTGATTATTAAAAATTAATAATTATACTATATATATATATATATATATATATATATATATATATATATATATATATATATATATATATATATATATGTAGGGCCCTCCTGCAATATATATATATAATATTCATCATCATCTAGCATTTTTCACTTGGAGCGAAAGAGTGTAATCTCTATCAATTGTAATGGCTGTTCTTGTCAAAGTAATGACTCAGTGACTAAAATCTATCTTTTTTCAAACAAGAAAAAAATGAATTTTAAATTTAGGGTGTATTTGAATTGAGTTTTCTACGAAATTTAATGTAAATTTTTTATTTTTGGTCTTAGTTTTTTCTCTCACAAAAAAATCTCTCTTAAAATTCAAGGTAAAAAATTTCAAAACAAAATACTTTCTAATATCACCCTTAATTTATCTCTCGATACAAAGAAATATCAGCCACAAAAGAAATAGAAACGTGCAGTGGAAATCCATTATCAACTGATGACTGTTCTTACTGGGTTCAGATATGTATCAGAGTGAGATACAGAAGAGGCTGCTACAGTTGCGTGAAGAAACTGACATCCACTAACTTTGTATGAATATGAATGATCATCATCATCAACAGATACAAATGAGAAGGCCAACTCATCAAAAAGGTAAGCAATCCATGATAAAACTACCTTTTTTCTCCACGCAACCCCGCACCCGCCCCCGGCGGGTGAAATCTCAAGTCTTGTGAAGACGACCTAAAAAAGTATTCTCTTTCCAATTTATCAGAAGCAGTCGAGAGTGAAATTGAAGTTAAAATAAATCAGAATATCTTATGGATGAGTGAACATTTTTTATCAAAAACCTAAAACCATTTAATCTTCTTTCGAGACTCACAACCATTTACAAAACGTTCGAAACTGTACATATTATCACAATAATTGCTAAGGAATCACTTATGATCTTTGTCGCTCTGCTTTTTACATTTGATCAAATGATCTAATATGTACACATGAGAAAGCATAGATGGACTTGGAGCGTGGGGATGGCAGCGGCTCAAGCTTTTAAATATTTTTTTCATAATATTTAATTTTTTAAAATATTAAACGTTATTTTTTTAAAGTTACCTTCAAAAATAAATATAATTTTTTTATATAACTAAAAATATATTTAATTAACTAAAAATAAAATAAAATAATACTCTTTACTTTCTCCTTCCTTAATATACCTAATTATGCACAGGTAATAATGTTTTGTAAAAAAAAAAATAGTTATTTAGGCTAACTAACATTTAAACTCTATGATGGCCATGATTTGTATGATTAAGAATATTAACCGCCGCCAGATTATAAATCTCACCATATATTTCTGTATTTTTTCTTTTTATCGTTACTTCTTAAGGTAATTCTTTCACTTTTTTATTTTTTTTCATTTCATTTAGGTTTTTTCATAAGTATTTGGGTATTATATTTTATAAATTCTTTTAAAATCTTTTATTATTTTCTTAAATAATACCTCTAATTTAACATGATTGAACTCTCTTAAACCTCATTTGAGGTTTTTATTCCTTCAAATTAAACTCTTTCACTTGATTAATTGTCAGGTGAAATTTTAGAGCATGTGTTAAAATAAATTTTTATGGTTATGGAGTTTTTGAATTTTTTTCCGGTTGAAAATTAACGTTTGTTATTTGATAGCTATTTTATTAATTCTCTTTTCGTAATTGTATTTCAATGGAAAGTTTTGAAACTTTTATATTTTCGTATCTATTTGCATTTAGGTACTGCAATTGTACATGAATTAACCCTTTTGTAACCCTTAGTTTTTATTTTTTTTATTTTTGTATGGTCCTTATGGTTGTTATTCGCTCCGTTTTATAATAAGTGTCATTGTAAAAATTTTTACATATATTAAGACAATAGTTAAATAGACTAGTTTACTCTTCTCTTTCCTCATAAAAAATTACAACACAAGAAACTACCATGTTGACTACATTAAATGTCATTGTTTTATTATGATGGTAAATAAGAAAAAGAAAGTCAATTTTTTGTCCAATGACACTTATTTTGTAAAAAATAAAACTTATACAATGACACTTATTATGAAAAGGAGGGAGTATTTGCTTATGTTCACCTAATACAAAAATAGAAAAGATTTTTATGATTGTAAAGTCATCAAATTTCTACATATAGTAAATGGATATGTATAATGTAATATTCCAACATATTTTCTAGTTGAAGGGGTTTACTCTTGGACTAAATAATTTAAAATTTTAGATAAGTGATTGAAAAGTAATTTGAATAGATACCATGAATAAAATTCATTTTCAAATTTTTTTGGTGAATGTCTAAAGGGAGGAGCCAAGCAGAGGTGTTGAAGATTTTTATAGAATATACAATTTTAGTTTTTTAATATTTCTTTAAAGAAAAAGACCCAAATTGTCGTGCAAAAGGACAGGTCTTATAACAAAGGAATTTTTGGTGTTATTATTTCTTTAACATGTGAGGCACAAGAAACCATGATATGCATTCTAGAGGAAGTTTTTACTATGTCATAATAATGATTTTGTTTATCGATAGGTCTTTTTTCTTTTGAAGAAAATTATCTTAAATATTGTGAGAATTTGGCAGGAACTCCTATCATTACCAAAAGAAAATATACGAATAAGAGAACTTTAACTACTAAGTACTTATATTTTCTATTGGAAATAAATTATATTAGGCTCTAGAATGCAACACACTATATTTGTTTATTTATTTTAGGGAGGAGAGAGGAGAAGGTGAAGGTAGAATGACACACGTAAAATAAACTTATATCTCTATGGTACATTTCACCGGAAAATTTTAGCTAAGTGGAAAGAATTAGATGCTTCAAGTGATAGGATATTTGACTTGGTCTAAACTCCAATTTCTAACTTTGTCAATTCTTTACAACTACTATAATACGGTATGTACCAAGAGAATGGATCTGAAAGATTTCAAAAGCATATTGATTCGTGCAAATGTAGCCATTTCTTTTTTATATCTCCAAACCTCTCATCTAAATTTCTTAGAGTTTTTATTTTTTTAATTAATCTTCAAAAATTTGATTGGTTAAGATCATTTTCAATATATTAAAATAACTTTAAATTAACTTAAACGTTAATTTTAATTTTAAATTTCATATATTGAGTTACTTTATAAAAGTAAAAAACTTTAATTATTCAATTTACTTTAAAATTTTTTTATTGGTTAGGATCATTTTAAATCCATTAAAATAATTTAAACTACTTATATATTAACTTAAATTTTAAATTTATTTTTTAAGAAATTAAATTACGTAGGATTGTATATTGAGTTACTTTATAAAAGTAAAACTTTAATTTTTTAATAATTGTCAACAAATATGATCTTTATCTTTATTATTTTTGTTACCTTTTTTCTTAATGCCTACCCACTTCTTCCACACACAATGCACATCATCATCATTCTCTTCCACACATTCTTTTATTCTTCTCTTCACTTTTTTAAAATGTAGCCACCTCTTCCATATTTTTTTTATTTAATCATCACTCGAATCTCACTATATCAAAAAATTCCAACCCTTGTACTTTTTTTTTATCTTCACTTCTTAAGGTAATTCTTTCAATTCCTTCTTTCTTTTATTTCATTTAGGTTTTTATTGTTCTCTTAAATAATACCTCTACTTTAGCCTCATTGAATTCCCTTAAACCTCATTTGAGGTTTTTTCTTTCAAATTGAACTCTTTCACTCAATGTCTAATATGTATTTTATCTTATAATATAAAAATTGATTATTTATTTAGCGTATTTTATTGGTTCATCCTTAAGCAATGCAAATGAATCCTATTTATTTATTTGATTACACTAAATTGTGTTTAAACTTTAGATCGATGTCTTTATGATAGTTTTTCAAAAAGGTTGAAAAGAAGTAGATTTAATGTAACTAATATTATTTTTAGTTTTGTATTGAGAGGAATAAAAGAGATAGAAATTATATGCGAAGAGTCTAAAATCGGAAACAAGGTATTTGATCCTTCATATAAACATCAATGTCAATACTTTTTTAAAATTTTCATTTGCTTTAATTTACAAAAAAAAAAAAGCTAAAGAACTGAGAAATCATTCGAGTACCTCAACTTTCAATTTCTTTGTTAAGTAATCAATTGAGATCATTTTTAAAATCATCCATTATTTGACTTAATGAATTAATTAAAAAATGTCATTACAAATTGAGATTCAAAATAATTAATAATTATAATTTCTCTCCATTATTGATGAAGGGAATAGATTTGCTATTAAGAGATTTTTTCTCTTAGAAAATGAAAAAAAAAATCATTAAAACATTCAACGTAACTAATATTGATTCTAGTTTTATATTGGGAGGAACAAAAATCGTTGAAATCCTATATTAAGAGTTTAAGATAGGAAAAATAGTATTGAATGTATTTGAACTAATAAAATTTTAATATTTTATATGTTATTTGATTTTTTCTTCAAACGTTTTACATATTTCTTTTAAAATTTTAATTTTAATACTTTTATTTTTAAAATATATTCATCGTAGGGATTTTAAGCTAGTGCATACTTAAGCTGAAAGAAAGACTTGACAGTGGACTGGGGGGTTGGCCCGCCCCCCCCCCCCCCCTCCCCGCCACGGGCGGGGATTGGGCGAAGGGTAAAACAACTGCATAGCTACAGTAACTCTGTAGATAAGCTTTCTGTAAAGAGAAACAAGTGCAGCTCAGGGAGATAAGGACCCTATTCGTGTCCTCAGAGAGATCCCCGATGCCGAGTACGACTACCATTCTGGGGTCTGTAAATCACACTGTCCATGGCTAAGCTTTGACGAGTGCGGCAAATTTGTGGTTAGGATTCATTTGGAGACAAAGCTTTTCTTTTCTGCTTTCTTCTTTCTGATCATCTTGTCCGGGGATTGTTTTGTAGTCCAAGATTTGCATGAGAGCATTGGATAAACCATACCCACATATAGCGTTAGCTTCCAAGAAATGGTCATTTTCAATATTCCAAAACCTCTAGACAGAAGCAAGAATAATTCCTCCGCCATTGAAAACGTTGGTGTGATTCTTTAGAAAGAAGGAAAAGGATTGAACAAGGGACATCCCGTACATTTGACGATCTCAAATGTTTCCATGAATCACGTTGGAATGTCTTGTCATGTACTCCACTCTCCAAAAGAAGACCTTCAATGGAATGGAATGCATGATCATCAACCTTAGAAAGGAGTTTGAAAGTAAGAGCTAGCAGAGAAAAGGTCATGTACAAGATCGTGACTCTAACCATGCCTTTGTCCAAAGGTGAACAACAAGAATCAGACATAGGCAATTACTTTTTCTCGGCTCTTGTTCTCAAATGTTTTAAGCGTGTATTATCATGTACGACGTATACATATCTTGAAAAAGTGCAATAAAAATACTTATATATTTTATAGAACGTAAGGGTGCAAGCAAGTGGAGGAGCTAGCTAGAAACTTCAAAAGAATCAGTATTTTCTACAAATATATATGTGAAAATTTTAGAATAAAAGGGATTGAAGATCAAATCAAAAATTTAAAATTTTAAAAGGAAATAGAAAGGTGTATACCCATTCTTCAATCAATTTTCATTAAAGAATCACCAAAAGATATATGCAAAAGTACATTAATATAGTTTTAGGAAATATGGATCTCATTTCCAGTGAAATAAAATTTTGAGCAACTCTCGCAAAGCCACCCATGTGTGGCAAGATAGTAACTTAAGTAATAGAAACACTAGCACTGTCAAACAAGTCGACTCGTGGGTTACTCCTTAAACGGGATAAAACAGATTAACTCGCTTTCTCACATGTTAGGCAAACCCAATCCATGTATGCCCTACTAGATTTGTGGGTTAAACGGGCCAATCTATGGACTGACACATTTTTTTGTATATATTTTTCTTTCTCTATTACATATTAATATATAAATCTATGATTGTGATAAAAAGGATATTTGACTAATTATTAATATTTTTAAAATAAAATATGATCATTATATATATATATATATATATATATATATATATATATATATATATATATATATATATATATATCATTCCTAATCTAGATAAATTTATATAAATAAGATGTTTAAAATTAAATTAAATTAATCAACTTTAATTATAGGCATGATTTGAATGTATAATTGAGATAAATTAATTTTAAGATTACTATATATTCTTTTTTATAATATTTTTAATACATAAATAAAAAAAGAAATTGGTCCGCTCCCACTTGCAATTTCATCCGTATTAAGACTAAACGGGCTGGCCTCACAAGCCATAGTCGGTTTTGACGGTACTGCGGTGTGAGAAACACTCCTTATTAGATATTAAATTCGAATCACATAAACAGAAAAGCCCATAAAGAAAGCCCAAAAAGATAAACAGAAAAGGACAAGAAAGCCCATAATTTTCCCCTTGGGCAAAAAGGAATACTTTGGCAAGTTCCGGTTTGGACAGCAAAAAAGGCCCATCTGGTTAATTCAATCAACTCAAGGCCTGATAATTCAACAGGCCGTACCAAGTATACCCAGATTACCAAATATAAAACCCAACCAGCCCTATAATTTGAATTTGCTAGAGTCCGAGCCCAGTCCCATCAAAACTGAGAGTACTCTACAGATTGGCCCAGATTTTGTGTCATTGAGAAACCAATTTTTCTAGTATTACAAGTTAAAAAGTAGTCAAAAAAAAACTTTACACCCAAAGAGCATAAAGTGAATGCAATTATTTCTTTTGGTATTTATGAATTTAAATATTGAGAATTAAAATGTTTATCATTTGGAAAAAGAAAAGAAAAAAAAGGAACACTACGTTTATACATCTCGGATACCATTTTAATGCGTTGAAAGTAGATTAAGCTCCACCCCTTTTAAATTTGGACTAATAAATGAGCCATTCTAGTGTTAAATTGGGCGAGGGACTTATGTAATGCATTATTTTTTTATTAGATTTATTTTTTTAATAAAATTTGTTGCTTTGTGAACTTATTTTAGTAACAGAATAATTTTACTCCAACCTTTTAACTCGAGTTCGATATCGGACAGCTGCCCAACAAATCCCCTTCCCTCACTCAATTGTATATAGAAAAATCTGCTATGAATGGAATTTTTATTAAATTCGATTTAACCCCCAAAGAACAAAAAGGAACCTACTTTCAACACTAGAATAACGAAGAGTGAAAATATTATTTTTTAAAAAATGAATGGAACAAATTTTCTTTCCTTCAAATAAATGAAAATAATAAAATGTATTGAAGTATGATACTAATATATTTTTGGTTGATTTCATAAAACCCCCTCTAGTTAGAGGATTGGAGCACTTTAGTCCTCAATCTTTAAATATATACGCTTTATCTCTAAGTCTGCCAGCCAACTGTCAATTAAACAAAAAGACGTTAAGAAGACAATCAAATGACAAATAGACCTTCAAATTCGAACAGAAATTACAAGTCTAGCTATGAGTTTGCTGGCTAAATGTTGAGTTTCAAAAGTGCCTCTCGTAGATGAGAGAAAATCCTACTCGTCGATTACGTGCTAGAGTGAAAAGGGAGGAAAATGAAAATCCTCCCACTGCAGATCAATCTTAAAGTTATATTTGTCAAAAACAAATCTCGTTCTTTGCAAGTGTCGTGAATGATTTGACTAAGAAATTGAAGAAAGATGGTTAGATGTGTTGGTTAGATGTAGATTGTGAGCTTACCCTATAATTTACATAACTATAGAATTCTCTTTTATGGTTGTCTTGAGTCTATGAAGTGCAAAGTGGAGCTCTTCTTGCACAGTAATATAGCATCTTAATTGCCTCTTTTTGTTGCCTTGAGTTGGAGTTTGATGAGTGTTGAGACATCTTACAGGATTAAATTGAAAAGTATGAATCTCTTTTTTAAATTTGTTTGAAAAATATGGTGTAAAAAATAGAAGAAGTTCTGTGTTTGGGATGAAGAAAATAATAAAAATTAGGAGTTTATGAGAGAGAATAGGGTGGAGAGAGAGAGAATAATTTTCTGTACATAATGATTCAAGGATATTTTTGACCAAAATTTCCAACAGCCACAATAAGGGCCATTCAATTCACTTTTGCATACCTACATTTTGCTGAAATGGAATTCCTCGAAATATTCACTGAGGAATCTAATGAGAGAGGGTAAAGTACCTATTTTTAAAGATCAAGGACTAAAGTACTTCTAATCCATTGACTAGAGTGGGGTATTTTGCAATTTATCATTGAAATTTTGACTCTTAGAATTTCACATTTTGTGGTGTTGAACTGCAACTTTGTGAGACTAAAATGCTTCTAACCCCTAATTAGAGCGGAGTATTTTGCAATTTACCCTTAAATTTTTTACTCTTGAATCTTACAAACCACTTGCACCCATTTTGGGCTTAAGTCAAATATATTTTTAATTTTTTAAATTTATTTATTTTTAGACTAATTTTTATAATATTTATATGTATAAATACGTAAAAATAAATATAATTTAAAAAATAAATATTTTATTCCTCAAAAACAAAATGATTTTTTATGAATTTGAGTTTTAGAGTTTTGAATGTTTAAGAGAAATTTTAAAAAATTATAGATTGAATATAAATAATGAAAATTTTTTTAACGGGATATAATTCAAATAAAAGCTGTATATATAGTCGGTGCCAAAAAAAATTGCCATTGAGGTGGTAAAAAAAAGCTAAAAGAAATACTTTTCTTTAATGTTTTTCCTATATATCCGCGTATCCTTCTCAAACTATCATAACAGACTAACAGCCACGAATGTTTCTCCAGCCAAGCTGCTTTCTCTTCTGCTGACCAAGAATCTCATTTCTCAACACTAAATTCTTGAACCATTTCTCACAATTCTAGAACACCGTTAGAACAGAAAAATTCAGATATTGATCAATGCTATCTCAAGTATAGATTAATCCCACTTGTGGATTTCATATAATGGCTTCACAACTGCTGCAACCGCCTCGTGTTTCATCACCAGCTTCGTCAATTTTGGCATCCAAAACTCCCTCTCTTCACGTTCTTTCTTCCGCGTTCCTCAATAAACAACGGCCCTCAATTTTCTTGGCTAGGATTAGCAGAAGTAGAATAAACTGGAAATGGGTTGTAGGTGTTAGTAATAAAGAAGATACTGAAGTGAGTGTGGCATCAACTTCCGGTTCTGTTTCCGCTGCAGAAGAAAATATTAGCCCAGATCCTCGAGACCTTGAATATGTCTCCCAGATCAAAAGAGTAAGTAAGCTTTGTAGCCGGCAACCATTTTCTTCTATGTGTGCCTTTGTGTACATTGTTAACAATTTCTTCGATTTTTGTGTGTCCTGTGTTTCATGTGAGTGAAAATTTTGTGATAGGATGATAGCCTATTTCGCTTTTCGTTTGGCACAGGTGTTGCAGCTGCTCAAGGCTAACAGGGATATGACCTTCAACGAGGTATGCCACTTTTTCTTTTTGGGTTTGCAACCCTTTGAATTTGGAAAAATATTCTTACTCTAATGTTCTGTTAGGATCTTGCAATAGTAGTTTTTGAGAACCGGGAAATCTTGAATTCATGATTTCTTGGAATTAAACAAAAAATGTACTCTATTAATCTGCAATTGGTTACGCCAGTTAAATATACTATTACTGAACATATCCTGATTGCCTTGCTCCGGAACTTCATTTCTGGTTCTAAAGCTGCACGGCAAGCAAACTTGAAGAAGTCTTTATTTCTTATCTGCATTTCCAGGCGGCCAGTTCTGTAGGGTTTTATGTTATTTACTTTTTCAATTTCTTGTTCCAACTCCCAGTGAGTTTCTTGTTGTGAATTACTAAGCACCAATTTTGAACTTCTTGACATGTCTTATCAAGCCATGATAGTCACTTTACTTCTGTCTAGCATTTACTGCAGTCAGTTGCTTATTGATGGCTTTGACTGTTTGCAGGTTAAGTTAACTATAATGATCGAAGACCCTAGGGATGTTGAGAGGAAGCGGCTTCTGGGGATTGATGATGAAAATGCTCCAACAAGGGATGACTTAGCTGCTGTTTTGGAAGAAGTAAGTGCTGTTTTTTGCTATACTACTCAATGTGTTATACGGATGGCTTTACTTTAATATTTGATCTACTGCAATTAGGGGCAATTTGAGGACTTAGAATGACGTGGTTATGAAAATGATCAATACAAAATAACACTATATTAGCATACACCTTATTTGTGGACCTTAGGTTTCATTGTCATGCAAACATCTAAGGTAGAGAAGCATCTTACCTCCTGAAAGCTACATGGAATTATCTTATGGCTAAGTTCGGCAAGTACTTGAGAATATGAAATGTCATCCTTTAGTAAGTGCTAAAGAATAAACTACATCCTTTATTTCTGCATCATGCATCTCCATTGGTCTGATGGATTGGAACTACTTTTTCATCATATAGTCTTGATATAGCTTAATAATACAGATTAAACATTTAAGATATATGTTTTTAATCTATAAAAGATATTATAGCTAATTGCAGAAAATACTTTACCTGTGGTGTAGATGACTAGGACCATCAAGACCCAACATTGTTTTAGTTTGCAATACATAAACTTTGCAAAATAATGCTTCATCATTTTACACTGGAGGCATCAATGCTGAGGAATAGTCTTTAGATGTCCATGAGAGGACCCCATAGCATTCTTATCTTGTTAAAGATTAGGGGAAAGATGAATGATGTAAAAGGAAGGATGTACAGAAGGCAAGGTAGTAAATATTTTTACAATTTTGTGATTTAACACACTAAAACTTTTAGATAACCAAAATGGTAAGTTTGGCGAAAAGGAGGATTAAGTTATAGAATTGGCAACTCAAAACTGTAACTTCAATGTCAGAGAGATGTTAAATTTTTATGAAACTAAAAAGAAATAACTGCTGCAATTTTGAACTTAGGAAATAGCCTTTAATATCTCCAGTCAAATTTGTGGCTGCAAGCTTTCTGCAGGTCATATTATGAACTATGGTTCTCAAGGTATAATTGTTCTGTTTAATAAATAACCATGTTATTTGGAAACAGAACACATTAACTTTGGATACTTAACTTTAATTGAGCATATGAAGGACAGAGCAGATCGACATCAATACTTCTGTCAGTCGCAAAAGACATCTATATTGCATCCTGTAGATCTGTGACTGACAGTAGTATAAAAGGAGGCACAAAATTGGCATGGTTAATAGAAAAAGATGGCATCTTGTATGTTGGCATAGGCATGGACATGCTTCCTCCTCAAGTACACGTGTTCCTCTCAGTTGGGATGAGTACATGTGTTCCCTTTAGGTTGAGATTATCATACATAATAGATGTATCCTCGGAAAATGAGTGCACATTCTTTTTGGTTTCCACGATGGCAATCCTGTAGTAAGACTTACACAGAAGAACATTTAAATGTGAAAAGATGGTAACTCTTTTTTTCTTTGGCCATGTTGTGGCATATTGATATATTTTTCAGGCCTCCTATGAAGTAGGAACATTATGGGACTGATGCATGAAATTTTTCTTCTGTAGATAAATCCTTTCTTTTCTTTTCTTTGCCCCTTAAAACCTCTGTTGTATTTCGTCATTCTTTTAGAGTTTTGCTCTATAAAAGAAAAAGGATTTTCAGTCATCATCTTGGTCCTAAACTTAATTTCATTATGTATGTTGATTTTCTTATGTTCTTTTATTTTCAGAGTACAACTTACTGTTGACATTTCTTAGCTTCACATTCAGCAGTTAGGAAATTCCCAAATATTTTACAGCTATCGCTTCTCATTACAATTTGAAGAAAGTTGGATGCAATTGATAGAAAAATTTTGGAAAAATGGTTTATGAAACTCTATACTACAGTATAAAAGAGAAGAACGGTTCAAGTTATTTGTGCTCATATTGGAGCATATCTGAGTTCTTATATCTGTATTTTTCCTGTGTATTCAACTTAAAAAATGCTGTGCTCTTATTCTTTCTGTAGCTAAGTAATAAGGATCAATTATTGTCATTTGCTTAGACAAACAACAATCTTTTTGATATGCCTATTTCAATCCTATTTGTATTCTGAAGTGAATACTATCTCTTTGTTATTGTGTATGTATAGGTAAATGAAGATAAAATTCCGAACGACCGTCTTGCTTTGCAGATGCTGGCTGAAGAAATGATTTCGTGGCCGTACTTAGAGGTATTACAATCACTCTAATGACCTGTTAGTCATTACCATGGCTCTGATCTTTGTGGCTAAAAGATATTCTAGATGCATAAAACCTCACAAAGATGTAGATGCAGAATTATTTGTCTGTAGCGATTGTGATGCCAGTTAAGGATCTTGATTAAATATATTTGTATGCGATCTGATCGTGGCCGTCTCCCACTTGACATAATGAGTAATTGTTTTGCAATATCCAAGTATGACAGACGCTAAACTGGAAATGAGAAAAACTTGCATGTATTCCACAATTTTTTTTTCCTTTTTCCATATTTTGGAGCTTCCTTTTGGAGTTCAGAAGGGAGTAGGCGTTTATAACATGGGCGGTTTGGGAAGCGAGACCATGCAGAAATTTTCAAGAGTGAAATTGTGCCCATTTTGTGGGACGGGTAACTATAGCAGGCTTCTGTAGTTTCTTTTTGTTTTTCTTCATTGGTAGGGGTCATTTTTGTTGTTGTTTTGGGGGAAGGGTGGTTAATTATATCAACTTCAAACTGTAAATCCAAAGTCCTTTGATAACTATTTTAATAATTCCATTGTGATTTCTGCTACTTCTTTATGTTATCAGAAGTATCAGATTCTTCCAAATTTACTGCAACTCATAATAACTTAACGTATGATCATGTGCATTTTGCGAAATCCTTTTAGTTCCTACCCAACAAAGACTATATATTTGGACTGTGTCACTAATCTTAAAAAATTGTAATGGCTATGGCAATAAAGACTACCTAATCCTTCTTTTAATGCTTCTTGTATAGGTTGAGGCACCAAAGAAGAAGAAGCCAAATAAATCTTTATATGCGAAAGCCACAGACACTGGTGTTGATCCAAAAGAGGCAGCTAAGAGACTCAAGATAGACTGGGATGCGGCGGCCGAGATTGAAGATGAAGACGATGGTGCTGACGTGGAAGTGCCTCCTGCTGTGGTTCGCTTTCCTTCCCTGAAACCTTTGATTCAGAATGTGAACTTCTTGCTGTAAATTAGTCCTTCATTGTTTTCCACTAGCTTTTTGGTTAAATTTTTCCCGGTAATAAGGGATGGTGGATGATATATATTGCCAATTAACAGTTTTCAATAAGCCGGTTCCATTCTTTAAGCAAACAGTGGTGGCAATAGTCTCATGAAATCCTTCACCTCTTGTTAACATATATTGGTGTAAAATTTTCTTGAATAAAGAAAAAAAAAATGAATGCCAGATTTGAGGTAAAAAAGGTGAGCTATAGACCTATTCGAAGCTTCTAATCATAGCTATATTACTACAAGACATCCTTGCTACGTTGTATACTTGCTTTTTTGGTCCTGATATTGAGCAATCAGCAAGTTGGATTATTTGAGTTATAGAAACCTAACTAGGAAAAATTATTCATAGGATGTTTACAGTAGACACAACTCAGAAATGTTGCCCTTGTAATCCCATTTGGATCATCCCTTCTTCATTCAGAGATACTGGGGTGTTTCTTAAATTGGTTTGCTCCTGGGACGTCAAAAGAAGGGGCATTCCATGTTGAATATTTGGTGGCCTCTCTCCAAAACATTAGGATGAAGCATAACTAGGGCCTTTTGCCGGATCCAAAACTCTGAAACAAATGAAAAGGTGGAAAAGGAACTTATAAATTCTTCAGAATGAGTTGGATTCTTTGCAGTAAAATTTCATTCGATGGCACTAGCAGCAAAACACTGTTTTTCTACTCACTGGAAACTAGATGATTTAGAGCAAAACACTGTTTTTCATTTGAATTTAATATTAGATGCTTGACAAAAAGAGACAGTAACATTTCCTGTTCCATGGTAATTGTTTACAAGTAGAATAATACTTACATCTTGAATGTTGGCCTGATTTAAGAAATTTTAAAGGACGATAAGAATAGGCATTTGAATTAAGGTGCGGTTCATATTTATACTAAGTATATGATTCACAGTAACTTATGCTCATCTTAGGATTCAAATCATGGTTACTGAGAAAAACTAGCTAATACCAGATCTTAGTTATCCACTAGGACGTCAACCATACAAAAATATCCTGAGAAAAGAACAAGTAATATACTTGTGAGCACTCAATCTTGGAGGTTTTGCTTTTCTTCTTTTATTCAAATTATGGAAATTAAGAATTTAGATTCAAATCTTCAGTAACTTCTAGCAACTGTAATGCAGTATTGGGAAAGCATTGGAATTGGAACTGATCCTTGAAGTATAAATATAGGCAATAAATGGAATCTGTCCACAAAATCTTATTGCATTTTTCTGTACTTATTACCATTATCTCGCTCATGTATGGAATAACAACATTGTTTTCATGCAGGGATATGGAGCTCTTTACTTGGTCACAGCATTTCCAGTCATCATCGGTATTTCTGTAGTGTTGATTCTTTTCTATAATTCTCTGCAATAGAAACTTTTGCGGTGTTTAGCACAAGAGAAATTAGAATCACCAATTGTAGATTCATTTGAGCTTGTATATTGCAACCAGGGTGCTAATGCTTACTAGTTTTCTAATGGTTATACATGGAGTAGTCCTTGTCTCAGTTTCTATCTTGTTGCCATTAGTACAAGCAGCATCATCCATGCTTGCAATATTTACCAAATTTGCAGGCATTGTTTATGTTTCCAAGTCGAGAAAACAGGAAGGTGTGTAAGATTAAACTAGTTGACTTTCTAGCATTTTTCAATCAATTATGATGGTAGGATTGTCAAACTTAGTCCTTGTTTATGGATGGAGTATGTTTTCTCTTTCCTCCCATTCCTTATGGCCATCCTATAAGTTGGAATTATATATCAATGATTTGTATGCAATGAAGAGAAAACATGGGGTTCACGACCAGGACCTTTGAAACAACATGCCATCCACGTTCTAGTAGTACTTGATTAGTCTCCTCTGTAATACCTTATATAACTCAATCCCACATTTGATCACGAGGTCTTCAACCCTTAACACTTCACAGCATCGATATTTCTGGTTTCGCAGTTCAGAGTTCTAAGATGCCTGAATTTGTTGATGGTCTCGAAGAATATGAGTCTTTCATTGAAGTTGCAGATCTTCATGTGTATGATGAAACAGGCTTTGAGCAGTTGTCAGGAATGCAGATGAAGAGCTTGGGAAGTGAGAAACAGATCTCCGTCGACCCATTCTCGCTCAGGGACTCGATTTCTTCAGGTACTAAAGCTAAAGAACTTGATCTCCTACCACTTCCGCACCTTAAGCCACCTTCAAAACCCAAGTTCTTGAGCTACAGCTTGCCAAACTCAGCCACTTCATCTCCAAAATTTGGCTCAACCATGTCGAAGATGAAATCAAGAAATCCGAACCGACCTCCAACCCTCACAGACAATCCTTTCTTCCGCCAAGACTCCGTTGCTCTTGCTAATCTTGAAAGATTACGGGAAATTCATCTGAGGAGCAAGTCCTGTGGTGAAGGAAGATCTTCCATACCACCTGAGGAATTCGACCTCTGGCTGGTGAAAACCAATAGCATGAAACTCAGCCACCGCCACGGCAATAATAACCATTACAAAGCCCAAACCAAGGTTAAGGAGAGCAAGAATGATGCTGAGGCAATTGAAACTTATGATGAAACGGTCAAATGTGGAGCTCTTTGCTTGTTTCTGCCAGGCCTTGGTAAAGCAAAACCAGTGAAAGCCAGAAAGGTAGAGCCAGAGCCAGAAATAATACTACATGCAAAGGAACCAGAGGCTGAACAAGTTGTAGTATCCAAGAGAGTCTCCCTGGAAAAGTTCGATTGCGGTTCATGGAGATCATCAACCATAATTGACGACGTTGAAGCAGATAAAGATGCATCCAATCTCTTCTACGATCTGCCATTGGAGATGATCCGATGCAGCGTGAACGACACACATTTACCTGTAACATCAGCATTTGTCTTTGATAAGGATCGAAAGGGGGTTCTGAAGAAGAGTTCATCAAGAACAACACCTAAAAAGTCCCCCGACTCATCGCGCCATGTTCGTTTCTCATCATCTTCTCCTAAATCATACCCCACATCCCCAACTTCTTGTGTTACACCTCGTTTGCAGAAGGCAAGGGAGGATTTCAATGCCTTCTTGGAAGCACAGACTGCCTAAACATTGTCTGAGTTGTTATAGCAAAAGGGCAGGACAAATTTGTGTGTCCCATATATCAAAAGATGCAAAATGATGATAGTTCTGTATGTAAGAAAGCAGTTTTATTATTTTTCAACTGATATTTGAGTATTAAAAGGCCAAATTTTGGAGTTTGAAATGTGGAGGAAAAGTTATACCATTATACATTTGATGACAGTTCTAATCCTGGCCACCTAAAGTTGGCAATGAATGTGAGAACTTTGGAAGAAAATATAGGATACTGACGATAATATAAGTTTAGTACAATGTTTCCATTGTGAGGTGCGAGATAACCTTAACCTGCCTAAATTCTCATTTTTTTTTGAAAAGTAAGCATAATTTCTAATTAGAGTTCGATATTCAATCACGGAAGAAAAATTTCTCTGCAGCAATTTGTAGACAGGTGAAATCAACTGCGAAGAAATGGCTATAGCACCGAAAACATCCCACATGGGATTTTTAGACTACTGCAGCAGCAGCTCTACAATATATAAAGTCCGTTCTTCGGGGAGTTTAGCTTATGGAGCCACGCAGCGAACACATAGCGAACTATTCTTTCGCCTTTTACTAAAGAATGCCGTGTGCGCGCTACAATTAGAGTGGTATACACCTATTTTTGAAGGAGGTTATCACTTTAGGTAGCCTCCACAGATATAAGTTCAAAATTTTTTTATCTTGCTTTATTTTTTTTCTCTTAAGGGTTTGTTTTTTAATTATTTAAAAGGAGAAAGATGTTTTGAGAAAATTTACTTTATGCTTTTCAAAATAATTTAAATGATATTTTAAATAGGAAGGGGTTTCGTCAGGCCAAATTGAAGCATTTTGTCATGCCTATAGCCAAGAGTTGAGCCAAGTCCTTTTTTTTTTGTTTTTTGTTAAGTAATATAGATTATGAGATGATAAATCATTATAACTAAATACAATCTTCAATTCCTATTGGAGAAAATTTATAACTAAATACAATCTTTAATTTCTATTCCAATTCAACAAAAGGAGAAAATTGTAAGATTGGAATAATTCAATACAACAACTAAATAAAATTATACATTGGTCTAAAAATTATAGTAACGGAGAAAATCATACACCTTAAGAATTTAAAGTGGGTACAGTTCAATATTACTAATACAAATAAAAATAAAAGCAAATACATTTTGATTTTTTTCGCTTCAACTGCACATCTATCTTCGAAACACATAGACAAGCAACATTCAGTTTCTACATCTCCTTTTAATAGCAGTAATTTAAAAAATTATGAATGTATCAACAGTTTTAAAAATTACTTAAAAAAGATATAGAGTGCCGAAAAAAGGACCGAATAGATTCGGATTTAGTAAATTCCTCCATAACATATGAAAGAAACTGCAGAATAAATCTATAAAAAAGCTTATTTGTGTAATTTTGATATTAATTAAAGTTGTATAGAAAAAGATCAATAATAATTTAACAAAACAAACGCAACATAAAAGGAAAAAGAAATCAGTTGAGCCAAGTCAAAGACGCTGCCAAGTGGCAGCATCTGCCGGACATTTCAGGACTTGATTCGATTGTGGCTGAGGAAAACCATTAAGGTTTGGTTTCCGCTGACAGCGGGTACTGGCATTCCGCTGACACTGATTGATTCAAATGAAGAGGTGAAAAAAGAAGTGCTGCTTCAAATGCAACGAATGGAGCGGTACAAGGTCTTTAGTCACTATCCACAGATAGTGACTTTTGGGTGAATTTGGATTCCTTTAACCCATATAAAAACTTTTGCATCGGATTCTATCTCTTTTCTTTCATACAATTCAATTTTATAAAAATCAAGAAAAATAAACAGAGACCGTGATCAGAGCATGTAGCAAGAACGCAGTGAGAAGTCAAGAATCCCAATTTAAACTATTGCGTATGGGTAGTTGTATTCAGTCTTTCTTAGTTCTTTTAGCTAAACCTAATTCTAACTCGTGTGACATACCATAAATATATTTCAAAGGGTCTCTTTAGATATTCTCTCTAGGGAACACCTCTCCTTCCCCGGCCCCTAATCGGCTCCTTTTAAATCAAAAGTATTAATTATAATTATTTAGATTAAATTCTGTAATACAAATTTTTTATTTTAAATCCTATTTTTTATATAAATAATTTATTTTTATTAAATTTAAAATAAAAAAATTAATTCAAACTCTATTCGATTCTACTTATAATTTATCATCGAACAATATGTGTGGATCCCTTTTAGCGGCCTACCAACAAGCCAATTAAAATGTCTGCTTTACGAGTTAGTAACTTCAAATAATTTCTTGAGATTCTATCATGATATAGAATCCTATCACGAACCAATCAAATTGCAATTGTACAAGTTAGACAATGCTCCATAGTTGCACATTCTAAAGACATAGCTTCAATAGAAATGAACAAATAGATGAAGCACTTTGTAGGATCCACACACGAACCAATCAAATTGCACATTTATATAACTCGTTGGCAATCCATTATTATTACCCCTTCACACCATATTCTAAAGCCCCACAAAAAGACATGTATAAGATATAATGAATTGTGTTGCCCTTATTCTTCAAAAAAAAAAAAAAAGGAATAGTGTTGCGCCTTTTTCTTCTTTTTCTCTTTGTACATTTATTCATTAAAAAATTAAAATTTAATAGTTAAATATCACATTTTTTCAATCTATTAAGAATATTCCTTTGTATGTTTTGCATTTTTCTTTATATATTGAAGAATGGGAGTTAAATCCAAAACTCTGTTAAATGTACTTTCTGGACTAATACGCGACATGCCCATAAGCTTGCGACCGGTTTTTTTTTTTTTGTTTTTTCTTGAGTGGCCCAGACGTTGGTTGGGCACAGAAATTTCCAGACTGGATCTGGTGGTAAGTGGCTAATGGGTCGATACTCCAGGATCCCTGGATAGGGGCCCAATTACCGTATTGTTATTAAATGAACATGCTGGTGGCTAACCGAATAATGGGCCCATTTTGAATATTTTATTTTTACGAAATTACACTTGTATCCTTCAGATTTTTTCAAATTACGTAATAAATTTGATTGCCTGGAAAACTGTAAATTTACCTTTCAAATCACAAAAAGTGAAACATTTAAGTGTTAATTGTTCCTCCAATGATGGTTAATTGATGAGCTAACTTATAAAATTAATCTAAACATTTAAGATTAATTTTTAAATTTATGAAAGCTATTTATGGTCTCTTTATTTACTACAACATCAAATTCTATACTATACCTTTATAAAATTAAAGGTCATATTCCATTTACACCTTCATAAAATTGAAAATCTTGTAGAGTATCAAATGTGTCTTTTCATTAGAGGAATTATTCAAATGTGATGATATAGCAAAGTTTAGTGACGTACTTTGTAGTGGCACCAACTTTGTTTTCTTTATTGTCTAATGATGTACATTAAATTAAATTTTAAATAATGTAAAAAATATTTAAAATAATTTTATAAATACTTAAGAAATACTCATTCCTTTTGAAATTGAATTTTTCATTTAACTAGGTATGAAACTAAAGAGAATAATTTTACTATAAAAAAAATTATTATGATATTTTACTAATTAAAGAGGTAAGTAGTAGAACTTAAGTCTTAGTAAATTTTAAATCTCTTAAATTAAAAAAGTTTAAAAAGTTAGTAATGAATTAATTATATTAGTAAAACATACTTTTTTAAATTAAAGAAGTAATTAGTAAAAATTTAGATAAAATTTATTATTTTAAGAAAATATATATTTAATTTTAGATATTTTAAAATATGAATATTTAATTTCAAAAAATGAGGTAATAATAAATAACAAGAGAAAGCGAAATAATTAGATTCAAATCTTCCGCTTAAAAATAAAATATATAATCCAATAATTATTTTTTCTTAAAAAAGCAAACGGTGGGGCGGTGGCCACCGTCAGCCATGAACAAAAAACTAAATAATATTCTCTGGCATAAAAGAGAATCCCCTCGTTGCTGAATTAACGGCTGGGCAGGAAATAGAGATACGTTGTCTACCCTACCAAACCAAACAATCAATAATCAACAATCAACATCTATTACTAGGAAACGACTTTCACTACGACCCCCCTTTCTTCCGTTTCCGGGCGGGGACAGAAAAGGAGGGAGGGAAAAAAAAAACACCTCATCCTTGTTCCACATGTTCCCATGTGACTCTTTAATCTTTATCCCAATTCTAATCTTTTCTTTTTTTGGTAACATCCCCTTTCTAATTAACTCTTCTTCTTCTCTTCCCCCTTTAAAACCACCCGTCAATACAATTGTTTCATGTAAACATTATTTTTCTTTCTCACAATTACCTACACAATATTAGGATTGTCAATGGGCTCGGGTTAGGCCAAATCCAAGCCGTTCAACCTGCTTAATCATGGGTTTAATGTTAGTTTTTAAAGTCTAAATTAAATTCGAGATGAACTCAAGTTTAGAAAAGATCGGTCTATTTTTAACTTGGTCATTTTAAACTCGGCACTTATATATAATAGTATGGGTATATAGTGGCGGAGTCAGAATTTTAATTTTGAGATAATGAGCCAAAATATAATATATTTTTTCATTTGTAATCTTAGCTTGTTTAACATTTTTATTTTACACATTATGAAATTTCGAGCAAGACCACATAGATTAATTCCTTTGAGATCCTTTTAAGGTATGAAGACAAGAATTTTATTAATTTTTCTAGATAATGAAGTTTCTACATCTCATTTTATATTATTACCTAGTGACCTTAGAGAGGTAAAGTTATTCTATAAAAAAATAAAAAAATCTTAGAGAAGTAAAAATATAATTTAACTATTTAGAGTATTATTTTTTACTAGAAATCTATGTTCGCACGTATTACTAACTTGTTTAAAAATAATAATAAAGCATTAATTATCTTATCCTTATCAAATTTCATAAAATAATGAACTGAACATTTGATTAGATAAAACAAAACTTAAGAAAAAGAAGAAGTATAAAGGAATCAAAGATTACAAACATTAACTTTTATAGGTAACAATTTATATTTTAAAAACTACATGTAACAAATACATATAGTATTAAAAATTTTCCTCAAAATCTTGGGGGCCAAGATCTCCCTGGGCTCCTTAATAGTTCTGCAACTATATGTATATATATACATACATATATGTATGTATATATATTCTATATGATAATAATATTATTATATCTCATTAAAAAGATATTATTATTATATATAATAATAATATAATTAATTTTTTACTTTTATTTTTAATTAAAAAATATTTAAGATTCAAATACATGTTTTTTTTAAAGTATAACATCAATTATTCTTTAAAAAAATCAAATAAATTTTTGTAGAGAAAAAATAAGAATATAAAATTAGTTTATAAAAAATATTAAACTAAGTCCTATGCAAGTCCAAGTGAGGCAAGCTCGAGTTCATTTTTATAGTCCAAATAAAATCGGGCTGGCTTGATAAAGCTCGGGTTATTGAGCCCTATTGAGAACATATGTTTCTTAAACTTCTTTATGCATGCTATCTATCGTATTTGCTTTTAATTTTCTACTAAATTTTGTAAAGGAAAAATAAAAACACGTGTACCATTTCCTCTCGTGAAGACATTATTCTAACTTAAAATTTCTTCCAGCCACTAATAGATTGTTGAGTTCCTTAAAGAAGAATCGGCTACACAATTAGTAAACAACATTTCTTGACGGTAAATTGATGTATTTCATTTTTTATGTTTTTTGGCTTAATATTTTTCAGTCTTTTGTTGTTTTATTTTAATTTTTTAAATCTCTTATATATTTTCTTAGCTACTATTAAAGACTCTTAGTCACTGTTGTAGTAATAGTTGTTTTATTTTAATATTTTTAATCTCTTATATATTTTTATAGTTACTATTAAAGACTCTTTGTCACTGTTGTAATAGTTTTTAATTAAATTTTGTACAAAAATGACTAAAAACTACTGTTGTAGTGGTTTAATAGTTGTTTCGAAAAAAATATAAGAGATTGAAAAAATTAAAATAAATAATAAAGATTCAACATACCAATTGAAAAAATATAATGGGCGAAAATGCCAATTTACCTTCTTGATAGATGATAAGTTTTAAGTATGATACTGGTTTCCTTCTTTTTCTTTTTTTGAAGCAAAAAATGCAAAATTTTTGCTAACCAAAATAATCTGCTGCATATGCAACGAATAGACAAACTTAGAAGACAGAGATGGACCCCTTTCATAAGAAGAGAATAGAAATCTCTCAATGAATGAAGAGTTCTTTTTACAGACTATCCTATCGGTTCGCCTTATTGAATTTATTTTAAGATTAGAAGGGAGTAATATTCAGAATCCGCAAGCACCAAATATTCCATCTATTTTAGGAATATGGAAAAAAGTAAAAAGAGTTTCTCTTTTGGCATAACATCGGAATCATTGCCGCCACCAAATATCATAGTAGCAGTGTCGGTAATGAGTAGCCTTCCCATCATTTCCTGTCAAACCGTTAACCGCACACTGGCATGTCTCCCTTTAAACTGGTGAGAAAACTAGTGGGTGGCCACAATCTCTCGAGGCTTACCGTTACTCATATGGAAAATAATAATGGAGAACTGGTGCACTTAAACCTCATGTATTTGTGTCATTTAGGGTTAGGTGTAGTCTCATTAAGCGGTTCTATTTATAAAAATAAGACCCAAAAGAAATATTATGAAGGAGAATTGGGTCCAAGAATATTAGAATTGTTCATAATTGCTCGTTCATATATCGAATGAGATTATACAGTTTGAATTCAAGACATTTTATTTAATAAGAAGTATTTTTATCATTTATTTTCTTTTCAGTTTTTATAACTTGAATTTAGTCTATTTTGATGAAAGAGTTTTAATTCAGAGAGCTTATTTGTCTTTTTCACTCCTTTCATTAGAAGTTAGAATATTTACTTTCATTTCAAAGGAGAATTTAAAGAAATTCAACTTTAGATCCCTTTTCTAGTTGAATTTAGATCCCTCAATTAGAGAGATTAGTTGCAGAAGTTTGAGTGTTAAGATTATTTAAAAAATCTAAAAAACAAATACTACTGCAATAAATCTTAACATGACCCCGTTGTGGATAGTAATTAGTACTCTTTATCTTCCACCCTTCTAACCCTATTGCATGCTGGTAACTACAGAGGCGACGGTAAATAGTAATTTTGAATATTTCATATGAATTGTCAGGTCATATTGCTAATTTAAGGGTTAAATATCTCTCCACTTAAGCTTTAGTAGAATATTTCGTATGAATTGCCAAGTCATATTATTAATTTAACGGGTTAGACCTCTCTCCGTTTAGACTTCCATTTAGACTCTGGTAATGTTACCTTTGATGGAGTCAATGTAAAGCATTGGTTGTTTATTTATTTAATATATTTGTAAGACAAACATTAAATAATAAAAGCTATTAATTCATCAGGCTTACCCTTTTTATTATAACAAAAAAAAATTAAATTTGAACTTCAGGGGACCCATCCATCGATGATCAATTAAACCGTTGAAGTATGAAAATTTAACTGTTTAAAGTAAAATCCCAATTACTCATACTTCACACCTTAAGTGTGTACTTGGATTTGATCTTTAAAACTCAATATAATTAAATTTCATTTTTCATCTCATAAAAAATTTATTGTTACAAAACTTAAAATAAAATATTTTAAGCACAAAATTAATCCACTTTATGTGTCTCGCTCTCTTTTTGATAAATAATTTATTTTTTGAAATTTAATATAAAAATTTTAAATATCATCCAATCTCAATTTTTAAAATATTATAAAATTATTATCATGGATCACAACTTACAGACCAAGTTCATACTTATTATTATTTTTTAAAAAATGCCTAATTACTCTAACGAGTATTACGTCAGCTTCAAAATATAAAATTTTTTATCATTTTTTTATTTTTAAAAATATTTGGTCTTTTATAAATTTTAAGGGTTATTTTTTAAAATTATCTTCAATATAAATATATATTTTTTTATTATATTAAAAAATTAATTAAAGATATAATAAAAATATTTTTTATTTTTAAATTTTATGTAAAAAATCAAAATATTTTATATTTAAAAAAGAAAAGAGTAACATCAATCCTAGCAATTCCAACGCGTGTCTTCTGACTTTGATGAAATTCCAGCCCCCACCGGTTGGACCATCTTCTGATATCATGATTTGTCCCTGCCTTATGTCGACAAAAAATTTGTAGCTAGGATTGATGTTTTAAAAAAAATGTAATTTAGTCTTAAAAATTAAATATTTAATATTTTATGTTTTAAAAAAAAATTTAGTTATAATTCTTTAAAATTTTTTTGTTTAGTTAATAAATTTTAAAAATATCAAATACCTATAATATGTCAAATACAATACTTATTAGTTGAATTTTGTTGACTAAATAAAAATTTTTTAAAGTCTATAGTGGCAGGAAAAAATTAAACTGGCTCTTTTCCTTACAAATTAAATACAACCAAAGTTTCTATTCAATTTTTTAATTAAATACAACCAAAGTTTCTATTCAAATTTTTAATTGAGACGAATATTATGCTTTGTCAATAATACATCGCATTCACAAGATAATTAACACGCGTCCTGCTTATTCTTGATGCAATGCTCAAACCGACTACACAGAACCGCTAACTTTCCTGACACATACATCGGCCCCAGTCCTCCTAGCTTTTATTTGCTGATTAAATTTTGATTTCTTCATCTCGTAACAGTTGACACTTCAAGTAGAATTCCAGCCATAAAATTGCTTAAAATTTACCCCATCTCTTCTTATTAAGAAGACAGAGCGACGAAAGCGATGCCCGTAGCTAACACATCTCGGTTGTCCAAAGGTAGTGGCACCGCAGCATGAAGACCTCATCTTTTCTGGAATCATCTTCGCAGAGAGCTTCGAGTTTCGACCGACACACGTATGATGCCCAGCAGTGCACAATGAAAAGGCCAAGCCCACAATTTCTGACGCTAATCATTTTCGTCAATTAATTCCTCGCCATTGATTGAACTCCACTCAACCTCACTTTCGGCCCTTTCTCGCCCTAAATCAATGTCTTGTTTGTGACCTATAAAAGCTTCTTAGCCTTGACTCATGGGCTGCTGCTTAGGATCCGTTCTTCGTTACTTACTTCCAACATTTTCTACGTTAAAAAATTATAGCAACTAAGAACGGGATCTTAGAGAAGCCAAACAACTGGCATGATCAGAGGTCTAACACCTCTCCTAGACGGGGCACACAGCCTTGCCATCAAGCCAAGAATGATCAATCTCTTCTTTGTTTTCTTTTAGCGTTCCTTTTCCATTCATTTCCACATGAAGAACTCCAAAGATATGAAGCTTATCCAACACACTTGCCTGGCGTAGATCAAAAGGATAATAATCTCTTCTCTTTTGTTTCTTTTACGAGTACAGTAGTTTTTTAGCACTCATTTCCTCAAGGGAAAAGAGAAAGAAAACAAGGACAATCATATCGTGTCTTTCTATTGGTTCCCCTTCTTTCCTTTTCTTTTCCTTTCCTTTGCCAACTCTTTCGTCGCAAATTCTTTGGATGCCAAGATATCAGCAAGGGCCCTGCTGTCATCCACATTTCAATTTGACTTTGTCAAAAAGCAAAAGCCCTACAGCCTTTCCCACACTAATGAAATACTATTATGCACTCGGTTTTTTATTCTAAAGGGAAAAACTCCAAGCAAACCGTTCGGCACAGAGAAAGCATCAAAGCCATAGCCATGGAAGAACATATAAAGTGAGGTACCACTGCATTATGCACAAACAGTGGTGGTGAGAGCCGTGGTCCCCGTGGTCGCCACCGCCGACAATAGAATAATTGGAATAAAAAAGAATAAAATATTAGCATAAATAAGATAAAAGGATACAAACCCGTGTAAGCAATCCTCTTCTATACCAAAACATATACAGCCTTTAATCTATATGCATATCATCTATTTTTATTGTAAAGAGAAGAGAAAACTATAATACAGTAAAGAACACCAACCAAAATTCGCCTACCGGGGAGAGATTCAAGAAATAAAGATTAAATTGAGCAGAAGAGACACGTGAACCAAAGAATTATGTAAACGTATCATTGCCGTGTTCTTTGTAGCGTGGAACCAATCATCTTGAGTTCAAATCTCTTGACAAATCCGGCGACCTCTCTCATGTTAGTGTCCAAATAATAAGGGATGCCGTCAACGGTGATACCAGTGGTGTTGACCATTTGCCGGCACGGCTCCCGCCGTTCTGCAATGGTCCCGTGATAGTGGTAGTACATAATGCGACCCTCAGTCTTGTGTGTAGTCTTCCCCGCCGTGTTCTGCGACATGTGAACGCCTGTTGCAAACACATTACGCGGTTGCACCGCATACTTACGGTCTCTCCTAATTCCCTTTATAACATCCTTGTATACCAGCTTCTCAAATCCCCACTTCCTGAAGTAACATCACATTTCCCATATGTTATTACTCAAAAAAGATATCACCAATTCGAGGAAATTACAAGTCATTTTAACAACACTAACATCATTACCCCACCCCCCATCTTTTGGCACAAAAACACAGTTTTCAACAGAAAGTGGAGAAGGAATGAAGATCACTGCTAGAACTTCGTCTGCAGCAGTAGCCATCTAACTTGCATATATTTTCAATTTTATTATCCAACTAGGCGCTAGTCAAAGAAACCGAACATAATATTGTTGTTTAACATATAATATAAGGTAAAAAGGGACATCAATTATATGTGTTAAAAGCGTTTTCAATCTTCTAATTAACTTGGCCCTTGACAAGTGCATCTACGTCTCACATCAAAATATGAACATCACCAGACGTTCCCAACATGCGGCTAATCACTTCGTGACAGCTTAACTTCTACGATCGAATGAAAGCTCGAGTTGTGGATTTAAAAATTTTTCATCACCTCCGTGAGAATGAGACAAAAATAACATGACAAAAGAAGGAAAAATCTTTAAGAAACAGCTCATGTATAAAGCCTTTACTCTGGACAAGAAACAATTGCCTAACAGTGTGTTCTAACCAACCCCACTTCCACTTGGCCCATATGCAATAAATGGAGAACAAGAATCTCAAGTAAATGCCACTGAATAGGCTAATAATTCCAAACATATGAGCAGGAGTTGATATAACTAATTCCCTAAATTCGACGTCATATTTATATTTATTATGTCCAACTGACAAAATCCAACAACAACATAATAATTCATTAGATAACGGTCTCAATATGTGCTGCTACTACTCTACACATCTCAAATAGAAAACCACAAACTTCGTTCAGGGCAAAATTACCGCAGTTAAACTAGCAAAATTGTTTGTGCCAAACTATTCCAATATGCTATTAATCCAAAAAATAATGCTTGCACGGAACTCATTCAAGACAGGAGAAACAGGGGACTAAGACTCCTGTTTTCTTCTTTTCAGAGTATGTGCTGAAATATTGTGACACTAACAACTAGAATAATGAAATGTGGCATCAATGAGAGTATGAACCGACAGCAATGGACCACAGCAAAAATTACATCAACAAAAAATAGCTTCTGCTTAGTTGTACCGACATGTAAGACTATATACATTTCGCAGATGGACAAAATCTCCAACAACCATCTTTAAGACCAAGGAAAAAGTCTCCTGCTCTCTAGAGCAAAACACTGAATTCTTGAATTGGAGTTCACCATCCCCTTACACTTAATTGTCTTGAAAAATATCACTCAAATGACATCATTTCAATCTAGCAAATATAGCAGGGAATCTAAAAATTAATCCACAAATGCAGCATCTAAGATTCAGGAGCAGAGAAGAAAGAGAAAGATTTTGAATTTTTTAGAAAGAAATTGCAAAGATGGGCATACCTGTAAGATTTGCCAGTATCTTCAGCTAAGCAAAGCTTGTTAGACATCGGCATCTGCTCAATGGTGAACTGCGTATAATCGGAAAGAGAATCCAGCACAGATTTGACAGTACTCTTCTTGGGCACATAAACAAATTCATCCACGTCAAAGAAAAACATCCACTTAGCCATGAACCTATACCTATGCAAGCAATCATTCACCACAAGGAATTGATTGTGGTAGTAACCATCAAACCTCTCTTGATCCCTAATATCATGCAAAGTTACATATCCTTTCTCCATCCATGGCCTCAAAACCTCCATAACACCTTCATGTACACCCCCAGCATCATGGATAACGAAATGAGATTTCCCACCCAATAGCCTGATATGATAAGCTAACCATTCCCTTACTCTCTGTGGACTCAAGTTACCATACAAGGAAGACCCACAGTATAAATAATCATATTTTGGTTTTGAGTTGAATACCTCATTAAAATGCTGCAAATCTTCACTTGTTTCACTTAACGCCTCTATCGTATCTGTGCTGTTTAACTTAGTATCTCCGCCACCATTGGTGGTTGCGTGAAGAAGCAGCTTTCCACCAGCATTACCGCCACCAAGCGGGGTTGAAAATGTGCAGTTCACCACCACCACCGTGTAGACACGGCCGTAACCCCAGTCAGGAAGAATTTTCTGACCAGTAGTTAAGATGGGTTCCTGATATCGGAGCTCCTCAGCATCACCATCTCTGCCACTAGGGACCCACTGACACTGGTAAGATGGCTTACTAAAGACATGGAGGGGCTTCGAAGCCAGACCCATAATGGCGAAGGTATTGGGGCCGCCCCTGTACGCTGACATGAGTATGAAGTTATACGCAACTGAGCCAATCGGATTAAAAGCTCTTTTGATAATGCCGTTTTCTAGCACCTCATCTTTTTGCATCGATGGAGGTGGCGGTGGAAGATGGACGGGCGGTGGCGCTGAATCCAAGGAGTTATTCGTCATAGTAGTGGTATTCTTATCCTGTACAAGAGAAATGGCTGCAGCAGCAGCACTGAAAGTGGTGGGAGCGGTGGGAGTGGAGATGCAGGGGCGGAGATCTAAGGCGGAGAAGGAGAAACGAGTGGGAAGAAACTGAAGAATGGTAACTAAAGAGCAAAGGAAAAGCAGAGCAGTAAGCAAATACTTGAGCTCAGCTGCACAATTCCATACCACTCCTACAAACATCTTCCTCTCTTTCTCAGTACCCATTTTCATCCCAACCTTCTAACACAAAATCCTCCCTCTCACTCTCTCTCTCTCTCTCTCTCTCTCTCTCTCGTTATGTGTTTGACAGGAAGATATAAAAAGGGTGATGGGGTTGAGACACAGCCCGAAACAGCCACACACGCACAGACACAAGGAGAAGAACAAAGAAGAGTCAGCCAGGCCTACAAATTCACTCCCCCCTCTTCTTAAGACAGATGTCCTATCTCACTCTCGATTCTGCTCCTTCCTTCTACTCCTGCTCCATAATCTAATAAAAGCTCAGTTTTGCATTAGGAATCTGAACAATTTTTCACATTAATAGCCTAATGGGTTGAGGATGAAAATAAGGCAGAGACGGAGAGAAAGAGAGAGAGAGAGACCAAAAGATGCAATGGGAAATTTCATGGTATAGCGGTATGCTATATAGGTCTGACTCACCCACATTGGTACACAACATTTGTCATTGATTGTCCATGCTTTGCTGTTCTCAGTTGTAATTTTCAATAAAGGAGGGGATTGAGGAGAGTAGCAGATTAACAAGAAGACATGAGAATTGGGATGGGGAAGAATAAAATCCCTAAATAAATAGTAAAGCCTCTGCGTTTTTACCGAAGATGGAAAAGGTCCTGTCTGGTCCTGCTCCTTGAATCATTAAGGGCTTTTATATTTGTTTGTATTTTTTTTATTAATATGGTGTTCACTCACTTGTAAGACAACTTTGTAATATATTCTTTTGGACTTTTTTTCAAATATTTATAGATTTTTATAAATTTGTAAAAAATTTTAAAATTTTTTAATATTAATTTAATTATAATATATTTTTTATTTTTTATTATATTTAATTAAATATATAATAAAAATATTACTTATTTTATTCTTCCTATATATATGTAAAGAGATAAAAACACTTTATATTTTTAAACTGAAAAGTATAAAAATATAAGTATTGTTATGAATTTGTTGATGCGCAGTCGTCGTCGACACAGTAAAATCGTAATACTAATGTAGAGAGCTTAATAAAGAAATTATAATGTAGAGAATAGGAGAAAACTATAGAGAGAAAATTAGAGAGAAAGAACAAGAATTTTTATTAATTCTCTGAGAGTAAATTAATCAATGAATGAGTGTATACAAAACCCTCGATCCCAGAGCCCTATTTATAGGGTTCGAGAGTACATCCAAGTCGGGAATAGGTATAGGGTAATCGGAAGACAAATCCTATCACTAATCAAAGATATGATAGAACTCTACCATCTATCTTCCGGATAGTTGGAGTATCTCTATAACTACGATAATGGACATCCATAATAATATTAATTTCATAACACTCCCCTTGGATGTCCATTGCATAAGAAAGTATCGCTCGTTAAAACCTTACTAGATAAAAAACCCAGTGGGAAAAAACTCTAGTGAAGGAAAAAGAGTACACTACTCTTTATGTCATATTTACTCTCCCCCGATGAGATAATCCTTTAAGGTTTCTTAACCACCGCATTCTAATTTTGTTCACCAATTTATCAAATGATGCGATCGGTAATGCCTTAGTGAATAAATGCATCGATTGTCACATGATTGAATTTGTTGCACATCAATGTCACCACTCTTCGGGGAGCTCATGAATAAAGAAAAAATTTTATCATATCTCCTAGATATATTTCAAACTTTATTATCATCCAACAACATAGTTGGAATTCCTCCCTAGAGGATATAGATTTATCTCGAATACATTAATCATGATCAAATATATTCACAACCAACATCATGAATTTCTATTACTTCAACATGAGTTGAAGATGTGATCATTATAATCAACACATACTTATAAATGCATGATTTATGTTGATCATATATGTAATGCATACCTTGCATATTCATCTCAACAGGGAGTTGAATTTTTCTCAATATTCGAGATAAACTATCTCAAGGAGATTCAAAAAGCAAGGTTAATGCTGTCTCAAAATTTATTGGGTAGAGAAGAACTAGAATAGATATCCGCTTGTATACAAACAAGTGTATTTATGCTCTAAATTGCAGAGTTATGAGTACTTTCGAGATCAAAGAGTTTCTTCAACATCCTTTAATATATATAAAGGATCTCGCAGATAATAACCCAATAACAATTGATGTACTTATGTCCATATAAAATATCTTCGGGATGTTCAATCAAAACAACATGTTAGCTTTTCAAAACATTGATCACAATACTTACTTTTCTAATTTCTTCAGGAAAAATATCTTGATTATCAAATCATTTTCTCTTTTCAAAATCAAGAGATCAATCACGCTTCAGGCGTGTATCAAAATCATATAATTATAAAATTCATATATTTGACCTGCTAGGACATTTATCCAAATAGGAATATCTATAAGTATAATGTTATATTGACTAACTCTACAGGAGTCAGACAAACAATCAATATGCAATTTTATGCAAATAAATAATATTTTGAACTTCCAGTTCGCTAATACTTGTGCATAGATCAAGATAATAAAAGTCATAAATAATATCCTCTTTTAATTGATGATTCTCTCCCCTAATGTGGGGGAACACTATACCAATCAATAGATTATACAATGAGGATATCTTCTAAGAAAAGAAATACACATAGCAAAGTATAGCTACATATAGAATTTCTTCATATGTGGACATATTCAATCATTCTTTCAATAAAAATTCACTAAGACAGTCTCATTATGTTCTACAGGAACAATTATATGCTTCAAGCATATCGAGTCCATCAGGGACTTCAAATATAAATACTATTATCAAATGATAACAAATATAAACACATATTAAGTGTTATAATGCACTATTATATCCACCACTATAAATATATTTCTTCGTTATCAATGCCAGGTTTTACGAAGAATCATAAGCCATAACTCATGGCAATATTCACTTTTGTGGTTCGCATTTTATAAGCAAATATTAATTGCTATCTCTTTAGATTACACTTCAAGTGTATAATTCCTGCTGGGAATACATGTACACTTCAAGTGTACTTGTGAATAGTTTAAACTTTTCATATTTCTCATGCGAACTTTATCATTTCGAATCTGCAGACCTCGATTTGAAAATCCTCAACATATTATGCGCATTAATATCTTTAAAGTCATATACATGTGTGATTCCAATAGTTCCCAATCATGTTGAGATCTTATTATTTATCATAGTTTTCAGGTACCTGAATTTCTTCTGGAAATAATTTATCAATCATGTTTTGGGAGAAAATTCTGCTGGAATTTACATCTCCTCGATTTAACATATATGACCATCTTAAGCATTTGCTCAAGTGAGGAGTTTGTATATTTGGAATCGACTTATCTACCACATTTCAGTTGTGTCTCAAATTTATTTGTAGTGGTAGATTATCCTTCAGGGATATTAAATAGGAGCATTCTTTGCTGGATGTTAGTCAGTTAATATACCTGGCTATATAAATTATCCTTTGAACTTCTGGTTCAAGGTATCTTCTATGAGAATCAAAATAGAAGATCAAGATGAGACACATACTAATAATATCTTTATCCAACCTCAAAATATCTCCTCTTTATGTTGGGGCAATATATTCAAAATTAACAAAATACGAATCTCTCCCTTGAGATTTGCTCCCAACATATTTAATAATTTCTTTGAGAACTCATCTCATTACCTTTGTGATGGAGCAACATACATAGTGCATCTCTAAATTTAAGATGGGAAATATTTGGTTTCTGACCACAAACCAACTACTATGAGGAGAATTACAATGTGTTGGTAAAATACGAAACAAGTGCTAATATATCATAGTCATAAACATTCTGCAGGATGTTTAATATTTATCTCAATACAACCAATATTATTAGGATAAATTATGTCTTTGGGAGAATGTTAAAACATGAGCTCATTATCAATAAATTTTGCAAACTACAGGTTGTAAAAACAACAATATACATATGACTATTTGTTGATGCATCAACTAATAATTTCTCCATATTCATCCCAAAATAACACATTCAACCCTAAGTAATACTGGCAACTTTTAAATAAAACAAGTAGCACATATAAATTCATCATATTAGGAAATTTCTGATTCCATAATAAATTTATAATCATTCTTCGTATTTTGATGATCCAGGATGGTCCAACCGGCCATGCCAACTAATAAATTATTTATCAGTAAACTTCAAGTTTACTCAATATTGCATCTCAAATTAATAATTCTATGCAATATAAACCAGGAGAGATAATTAGTAGTATCTATAATTGACGTATATTTTATGTCATAATAGTAATGCATATGCCTCAAAAGCTCATTCATTCAATGTCTCGATATACTGATAATATAATCAAAGCTCAAAAAGTTTTACGAGACTATATAGAGATGATATAATACAACAATTGACCATTAGGTGAAGATTTAGTAGCTCTTCTAGAGCTTTTAAGCAATTAACTCTTCTAGAGTTATTTGATCAATTAGTTCTTCAGGAACCTTGCACTACCATTTATACTTTGAACATATATTTTAAATTTTGTCTAAAAAACAAAAAATATTGTTTAGACAAATTGTATCTTCACCATTCTTGATCCAAAATAAACTAAAATAACATAGAAAAGTAGCAATTCCATAATTTAAAATTTTGATTGACATTCAAAATGCTAAAAACTCTTTCTAGATATTCAAAAGAATTGGCTACGTTCACATATGCCATATTAATATTTTCGACATAAGCATCATTACTATCAGTAGCATGATTTAGGGAAGTAAAGCAATATTAATAATTAATAGAGATTCATAACATGCTTGACGTACTACAGGTACGTGACAAACTTTCATATTGCATCAATAACATGTTAGAATTATTACTTTCTCTTTTTCCTTCTCATTATTTTCTCACTTCTGGTGAGTATCCATTCACTGTGGATTTAATGAGTCATTCTTATATCATAAGAACAAAGTGTATGTTTACTAACCGCGACCAAAAATTTTCGTACATTAATATATTATAATTTCTAATGTCATTCACTTCGGGAATGATATAAAAATATTTGGTCGAGCGTCAAAATATTTTATCAAGGACTCATTTAATCTCAGAAGATATAAATTCAAAATACTTTTGAAAAACTTTTTCTAAATATTGCTACTACGGGAGCATGTTAAAAAATATGAGAAAGGAAAAAATCTTTTTATCCATCACATTACTAATGATATTTCTCCTTATAACTTTAATTGAGGAGAAATTTTTAAATGTAATAAAATTTTTGCATACTTGATAGATCATAAAATATTATAGGCACACTTATAACAAATCATAACTAGCATTTATATAACAATCATCTTCTGGTGATTGTATATTTCATTCACAATTTGCTAGTAATCAAGTGGCTTTGATGCTTTGTATTATTTTAAATGGTGTCTTCAGGACCCACAATATCCAGATGCATATATTCTAGTTGCCATGATTATATGAATTATTTTTACCATATCTGCGTCTATGTTGACGCCTTCGACTCATGACTACGACCTCTTCCGAGGGTCATAACCATTGGTTCTAATGCATTCACTCACTGATTTAAAGTAAATCGTGTTTTTGTAGAATGACTATCTTCCCAGTAGTCAAATCTTTCTTTTAGATCATTAAAAAAGTTGATCTTTCAAAATAAGATATTCCGCCTTTAGATCCTCATGAAAATTATGGCGGAGAAAAAATCATGGCTTTTATGCGATTTTGAGATGATGATGTATTATTTTCAACAATGGTGTCTGCTGCACTCCATTACAACTCAATAAATTTAAGCATCTAGTTTCTATGACATATAATTTTTTCTATAAATATCAAGAGTAAAAAACGAGTTTTGAAAAGTTTGTCATGAGTATTCAAAGATAGAAAAAATACCTCTTTTTCTCTTGATTAAACTCTCAACTTTGGTGGCAGAGACTCGTGCTGATAACGTGTTATGAATTTGTTGATGCGCAGTCGTCGTCGACACAGTAAAATCGTAATACTAATGTAGAGAACTTAATAAAGAAATTATAATGTAGAGAATAGGAGAAAACTATAGAGAGAAAATAGAGAGAAAGAACAAGAGATCTTTATTAATTCTCTGAAAGTAAATTAATCAATGAATGAGTGTATACAAAACCTCAGTCTAGAGCCCTATTTATAGGGTTCAGGGGTACATCCAAGTCAGAATAGGTATAGGGTAATCAGAAGACAAATCCTATCACTAATCAAAGATATGATAGAACTCTACCATCTATCTTCTGGATAGTTGGAGTATCTCTATAACTCTGATAATGGACATCCATAATAATATTAATTTCATAACAAGTATAATATATTAAGGGTGTATTTGGATTGTGTTTCATTACGGAATCCAATGCAAATTTTTTACTTATGTCACACTTTTTTCTTTTACAAAAAATTTTCTTTTCTTAAATCTAAAATAAAAAATTTCAAAATAAAATAATATTCAATCTCACCCTAAGTGTATAAATATACTATTTTATTCAATTATGTTAGTAATTGCATCAACATAATATGCACTGATCACTGGTGGTATATATTTTTGGATGTTGCATCATATGATTTAGCACAGTTATTACTATAGAGTGTAAAAAGACATATTATCTTGAAAATTGAAAAACCTACTAACATGGTTTAGTAGAACAAAGGTAAATTTTTTCTTAATTCTAACATTTGCTACTTGTCCTGTCCTATAGTTTGGCGTATTGTAGTATCCTTAAGTAAGTTTCTTCTTGTTTTTCAAGTTGGTCGTGTTGTTGCTTTCCGTTTATGCTCTCTGGAAGGAACTTTCTCGAGAGGATGAAGTACATAGAGGCCGGTTTTAATCTCAAGCTACTTTATATAGAACTAAATGATTCTTCGCTAATGGACATATTAGTATAACTTTATAGATAAGTAGTAGTATCTTCTAATCAATTTATTGCCAACCTTAGCCATAAAAGTAAATTATTTAATAATATTTAGGGTGTAATTGAATAAGGTTTTGTTTTAAAATTTTTATCTTAGATTTTATAAAAGTTAAATTACTTGTGAGAAGAGATATGAATTAACACTTAAAATTTTGAGTCTGTCCAAGCAGAGTTTTAGATTTAAGATTTTTTATACTAAATTTTATAAAAATAAATTATTTATAAAAAAATAAATAAATTTTAAAATAAAAAAAATATATTAAATTTTGCATTAGAACTTTCTCATTTTAGGAGTCAAATTTACGGGTATCTTCTGGATTAGCCTATCTGAATTAATTTATACAGATTTTAGTAGATACATATTAGATAGGCGATGTGATTCTATATTTCAATTTAGACACGACTTTTGTGCATTAATGTATGTTATAAAAATATTATGATCGGTTTATATGAAATTAAAAAAAAAATGAAAAATTCTTTCGGTCTCCTTCGATACTGCAAATTCGCACCACAAAGCACCATTAAGTGTTGAAAGAAATCGACAGTAATTGATATTGCATTTATAAATCATTTACGAGAAAGTTCGTTATTTGTTTTTTTACATTGTCAGCTACAGAATGACATCAGTGCGTCAATTTTAAGTGACTCACCTTTTGCTTTTGTTTTTTGCGTAATTCACTTATTTTATAATTCTCTTTTTTAAAATGTTCGCTATCAAATCATTTTTCACTTTATTTTAATTTGAAGGATGCTAATGTCTATAAAAGTATTCAAAAAAGATTTAGAGACTCAAATATATACACACATGATATACATGCAACTTTGTATATATTAAAATTTATTACTTCACTAGTCCTTTTTAACAATTATTGTTTAAATAAAGCATTGCCTTTTTAACATTTTCTTAAAAGGCTAAAAAATATCTTTAAAAAGAATAAAAATTTAAAATTTTCAGTGGCCAATTATGTGAACGTGATCTTTATAAGTGGCAAAATAGTATCTTCACTTTTTTTCATTTTAGAAATAATTTTATTACTTTTAAAAAGAAATAATGTTTTCTCTTGATTAAGATATATACAAAAGAAGGTTGCATTAAACAAGACCTAATCCTCCAATACAATATACTTTTACCCCCAAAATTATAAATTAGTATCATTTAGTAAGGTTTTGGTGTCCTAAACTTTAGCTATTTTTCTTTTTCTAAATTTACCTTCTATTTATTAATATAGAAAACCAAATTCATTGGTTTTTTTAATGTTCATGAAAGTACTATTACTTAGATAGTTAAAAATAAAAAGAAAGTATTACTTATATATTTGTCATGTTATTTGATACTATCCTTAATTCATATGCCACAGTTTTAAACTGTATTTATTTAAAATTAAAAGTGATATAGATATTGTATAATTATTTCCTAAAACTTTTTACTAGTAAAAACAAAATTTACTAAAATATTTCAACATATTCTTAAAGAAAAAACATTTCTGCTCATAATAGTAGTGAAATAGACACATCATCCATAGTTATTGCACTTGAACATAATAAGAATCATTAACAAACTGAAACCAAATTAACTAGATTAATTATCGACAGTATATAATAAGAAAAAACTACTATAACTTAATATATAATAAAAAATTAATTTTATTAATAAAATAATAATTTAACAGTAGAAGCACTCCATACTAAATAGAGATTTTGATTCAAACTATTATAATGTATTAAAAAAGGAGAAATTAAAAAAAATTAAGGTAGAATAGGTAAATTGAGAGAAGTACGAGGTCTGCGCTACAAAAGAGATCTGTTTGGTGGAAAGCGCCACGTTGGGGAAAGTATACAGAGCAGTCTTCGAACGGTAGACGCCTGTCCCAACATTTTTGGCGTCGATCCTCCGCTGTCTGCGCCACCCCCTTTGACGGTGGCGACGTCCATTAGCAGATTTGAATAAATCATAAATCATTATTTTTTTCTTTTTCTGTTTTGCTGGATAGATCGAACTCGAATAAATCATTAGTTAAGCTGGTTTTGTTAAAACCAAAAAGCACGTTTTGAAAACTCCAGCAAGATGCACGTGGCGAAGTCCCGAGCGCCCCGCCAAGCGGTTTTTGTCTTGCTGTCAATTTTGATAATATTTCAAAGCTTTGCAAGTCAATAACTATATATATATATATATATAGGAAAATATTATTATGGAGAACTTCCTCGATTGGAAATTGAGTATATGCACTTTTTCAAAGCGCTAAACTTACTGTCCTGCCGTATATGCAAAACAAATTTAGTCCGTGGAAACATATTTAAAATTTAATTTGATGGATTAAATTTTTTATCTTTTAAATAAAATTTTTCAAAAAAATTTGAAAATTTTATTATCTGTTGAATCATATCCGAGTTCTAAACAGATACAATTCATTGCTGCACGTACAACGGATGCGATCAGATATGAAGGAAAATGAATTTACTAGCAAATATTTTGCGACTGACACTGATGTAATGTCTCTACTAATGTGATATCTTATAAATTTTTATTAAAATATATTAATGTAATATCGTAAGATATATAAATTTATTTTTAAAAATTTTGTGATAAATCAAAACAAAATATTTAATTTTTCGATATACACGATGTAGAAAAACAAGTAATAACCGTTTCACAAGATCAGCTTTGGACCTATGATATTGTTATTGTTCTTATAAAGCCTCGAAGTCATTTTCTATTTTATAATACTATGTTAAAAGGAAACGAAATATAAATTCAATGAAAATTAAAATATCGCCTATTAGGAATATTGCTAATGGATTTAGGTGCCTACACAAATTAGAATTATTAGTTTGATCTCTCCACTTTTTTTAGATAAGTACACTTGGTTTGTTTGATAGACTATGCTAATTAAATGATATAAAGGTGAGGTTATTTGCTTACCAAGAGGAGGAAGAAACGGTCTATTTCAATATCGATCATATTTCTATTTAGTCAATTATCAATCTAAAGTCACCATAACCCTCAACCTTCCTCTATTAGTGACCTTCAATCTTTCTAATCATCTCTAAATATTTCGAGAACATAAAAACTTGAACGCACATAGAAATTTTTTTTTGGAACTTCTTAATTCAATTAAAAAAAATCATTGCTAGTAAAATATTTTGTCAATATTTCTATCGGCGCACTTTTTTATACTTTTTTTTACTTTGCATTAATAATGCTACACTTACGTTTTACTGTATAGTATTGCAAATTTGCAAAGACTAAAAAACTATTCTATTTATTATGACAATGCGGTAATTCAATTAGTCAGAAATACCTATTATCAGGTAATTGGTAGTAGTTCAATTCACATTCATGTCCTTTAATGTATAAAAAAGAAATGATTGTTTTGCTTGACAAAAGCATTTCTAATGTTGTGATTGGACAGAGTTTAGTTTCAAAACTAACTTAAAATTTCAAGTGTGAGACTCATATTTTCTCTCACAAATAATTTAACTGATAAAATAAAAAAAAATCTCAAAATCAAACTTTATCCAATCACACCCTGAATTTTTTGAAGTAATTAGAAACCTTCTAAAGTGAAATAAAAGATTGACGTGTAATTTTAACTAGAAAAATATTTTTTCATTTGCATACCGACAATTAAAATATAAGAAAGACACTCGTTAATATCTGCTTGAAGAATATCTTCCCATATCAGCCACATCAATTCCTAGCCTCCTTTTTTTTAATATTTTATTTTCTAATTCACAAAGGTTACTCCTGAACTTGGTTTCAGAGAATTCAAAGTTCTACCAAAATATATATACATACAAAAAAAAAGAAAATTAAATTCCTCGCCTCCTACATTAGGTATTAAGAAATAGCCTAAAAATAATTTTTGTAAGGGTATAGGCACACCATTCCTTTTCCAGCTTTATGTTTTTTTGAAGGAACAGCTTTATGTTACTCTGTAGGTTTTTACTTTATATAGGTGATGGTTCTTTTTTTCCTTTACAAAAATTCATCATCTGATCTCACAAAATAGAGTGAGAACTAAGAAATATAAGAATTTGTCTCATTATGATAAAATATCAAGATCCTACACACATTATATCAAAATTTAACAAAGTTTCATAAAAACTGGTGGCATAAGCACACTTTTTTTTTTTTGAACAACCAATATTCTGTAAAAATTTATTAGAAATAAAAAGGATTTCAGTGACCTTTTCTCTTTGTTTTTTGGTGATATTTATATTTAATTAATATAAATTAAGATTGTCAATAGCAAACTGGAGCAAAAAGAAGAAACTTCTTTTTTTTGGGGGGAGGTTTAATATGAAAATATTTCACTATTTAATTTTGAGATTTATATATTTGTTTTATAAATATTCCACTTAGCAAAGCTACAAAGTTCTCTGATATTTGATACAAAAATTTTTAAAAAATTGTATTATTATTAATATGAAATTACAGGGTTTCCGTCAATCTTGCAACTGTTCTGTCCGAATTTGTTAACAAAGTCACGTAACAACATTTGTCTGCATGATTATTGATTAATTTAGAGTATTTAATTAGGAGGTTAACGAATACCCAGGCAGCATGAGCTGCAAATACTGCAAAAAAAAAAATGAACAATTTGCTTAAGTTCCCAACAATTCTAATTATATTTGATTAATTATGGGGTGCTGCAACATAAACATATTTGCAGGTTCAAATCAGAGAGTAAAAATAAATAGTTCAACATAAAGCAACCCCTTCAAGTGCAAGGGGTTCAGGCTCTTCTACACTACAACCCCTTCTTGGCTTGCACGCCCGCAATTCCCTTCATATCCCTCCCTCTTCCTTTTCAGCATGCCCTGCTCTTTTCTTCGGTCTTAAAACTTCCCAGAAACAAGAACCGTACTGGCAAGGCTAATGAATTCGCATGCATGATTCTAGTGGAAAATTTAGGCTAATCCAGTTTATTAGTTCTGATCCTATACTCTATATTTTTGCACAGCGAGATTCTTAAGTTGAGCAAAAATAATTACAATTATAAAAAAGTATGAGATTAGAACTACTAAAGTAGTTTAATATTAAATTTTCAAAAGAGCAAAGGGAAAGAAAACAAGTACTCATAATCCCACATTCCCTCCAACTATTGCTGCAACCTACTTACCTAACTCTAATAAAAACTCTAGAATAGCAACTAGCTGTTTTTTGGAATTTTCTTCTGAACTAAGACTCTACTTAGATATGATTTAGTTTTAAAATCAAACCTAAAATTGCAAGTATGAAACTTACATTTCTTCTAAAAAATAATTTAACTTTTATAAAACTTAAGACAAAAATCTCAAAACCAAACCCTATCCAATCACACCTTAATAGTATATTTGGATTGTGTATAAAAAGAAAATGCCAATATTTTCTTCTTCGTTTCACTTTTTTTTACTACTATTAGTTTTTACACCGCTCAAGATAAAATTTTTAAAGTTAAACACAATAAAAAAATAAACTTTAAATTAAATTGATTTAAACTTTTTCTTAAAATATAAAAATTAAATCAAACTAATTTTATTTTAAAAAATAGAACATACTTTTCGAAATTTGTAACACCAAAATTCAATTTAATTTGATTGGGTTTTTTATTCTGGCATAATAATGAACCGGTTTAATAGACACCGCGAGTAAATTAGTGGTGCCAGATAATTATTGTGGGGTTGCAAGCGGAAACAGGAAACTAGGGTGGGCCTACAATTGGACTCCTTAGAACCGTAGTGGGCCACCAATTGCACATGGGAAGAGTAGCATTCGAGATTCTTTTAATTTGATCCGTTGTGGATGATTGTGGGAAGACCCGAGTGGGACCACGGGTCAAATTAGAATTGCTTATAAATTCAATAATTCATCTACCCTCGGAACTTCATTTCCCGGAAAACATCTCCCTTCATTTTTTTTTTTTTTGGGCGAATGGAAAACACCTCCCTTCACTTTGTGATAATTGATTTTAGGTTATTTTTGGCTAAGGGAAAGAAAAAAAAAAAGAAATCTCACGTCTCAAATCTTTTTTTTTGGGGGAGGTGTGGTGGGGGAGGGGCTGAAGTTGGGGGAAATTGTAGTGAGATTATAAGTACCTTAATTCTATATGTTGAGAATCGAGTGATACATTTGATTAATATTTTTATAAAGGCTTATTTTTAAATTTCAAGTAATTATTGTACTTAAACAAACTCTCAATTAATTGCTATGCATCTTCTTTTAATTATCATCCCTAGGTAAATTATAAATAGAAATACTCCTAAAAATACTAAAAATTTTGTTTTTTATTAGACATAACAATCATTTTGACTTTAAAAAATTCTTTCCTTTACTTCTCTTGTAGAATTTAAATCTATGCGGAATAATAATAATCCTCAATAAAAAATCCAATTATTAATAATATGATTTTTTTACAATCTCGAAAGAAAAATAATTTCTAAGAAAATGAAATAAGTTGAATATTGTACTCAGCTTTTATTCCTCACATTTGTTGGAGTTTTCTAGATGCAGCACTAAAATGGCCTCATTTTAAGATTTAGAGCCATAATTAGAAAATATATGACGACATTGGAGAAGGCGTTACTGGTTTAATAAGAATAAGAATGACACCAAAGTTTTCCCGCGTTATAAGAATGGCGTCATTGATTTTAACCATCACTCAACCAATAAAGGTCAAGTCTTTTGATCAATAGTCAATAATGGCAAAGCAAACTCCGTCAAAGAATTTCTGAGCAGCCATAATTTGCAATTTGAATTATTAGTTGAAAAAAAGAAATGAATATTACAAAAATGAAAACTAAACTTGAAATTTTTGGATTTGTTAAGAAATGCAAATGTATGTGGTGAATTGAAATTGAAGATTTCTTGACTTAAAACAAAAAAATTTACTACATGAATGTTATTTTCAATCTCATATACAACATCTCAAGTTCAAAACTTTTACTTTTATGAAGTTTTTGAATAACTTTTACAGTTCAAACTAGAGTGCTAATAATAATTTAAGGATAATTATTAGCACTCTAATTTGTAAATTGGAGCCCCTCGGAAATTCCTCGACAGAGTTTGCTTTTTCCATTATTAATTATTGATCCAAAGACTTAGTTTGTATTTATAATTTTTTATTTTAAATTTTATGAAAGTAAATTATTTGTAAAAAAATAAAATTTAAAATAAAAATTTTATATTGAACGTTGTAAGAACTTCAAATCCAAAGACATTCTTAGGATGAATGGTGATTAAGCATTATTAATCTTTATTCGTTGAGCCATGGTTAAACATTAGTTTCTAACGGTCAATATGCTAGTATCAATGATGCAGTTCTTAGTGACATCATAGTTATAATAGGTTAACGAGTGATGCGTTTTTCAAAGAGAAACTTTATAGTGTTAGCTGTATAATTAGTTAGTATTACATAAGTTATACTTTATCCAATCACATGAAGTCACGTATATTGTAAGTCCTACCATTATCACTCACTCATTCATCGATGCATGAACCCACAGTACACGTGGCTTCATGTGATTGGATAGAATATAATTTATGTAATGTTAATTAATTACACAACTACCACCATAAAGTTTTTCTTTTTCAAGAGTGTCAAATGACACCTTTCTAGACGGCGTCATGACCATTAGAGGATTTAAAGCTTAAAACGGGACTATTTTAGTACTGTATCTAGAAAACAAGATCAAACGAGGTAAAAACCGCATTTGGTGGGGTTAGAGTAGAAAATTGATGATTATGTGGTATTGCTATTCGATAGACTGGGGAAAGAATTAAACGCAACAAAGTCCTCAGAAGTCGTCGGTGATGGTCCGTTCAGGTCAAAGTGTCACCATACCGGATTCTGACCCTGCCAGTACATGAATTTAGTCAATTTCTCATTCATTGACCGTTTGACTTTAAATGCTCGATTTTGATTTAATATAAAAATTTAATGAGAATAGTTTGAGTATAAAAAATTATTATAATTAAAAATTTAATGAAACGTAACTCTTTAAATTAAGGAAATTAAAGGGGTTTGTGATGAAAATATTGTGTTAGTAAATTTTAATTCTCTTATTAATAGTAAAAGTTTAGATAAAATATAATTCTATTTAAAAAATTATCATTTAATTTTAAATATACTAATAAAAAATATGAATATTTAATTTTAGATGGAGGGAATATTATAATTTGAGATCTATATTTGCTTGTAAATGGTCTTTTTTTTTCCTCAACAAAATTTTAAGTTGACATATATAATTTGATTTGAATAAATAATACTCTTTTCATCCAGAATTAAATATATATATTTTTATTTTCAATATATTCACAATTGAATATCTATATTTCTTAAAATAGTTATATATTTTATTTAAACTTTCATTAATAACTTTTTTAATTTAAGAGAAGTAAACTATATTAATACAATAGTCTTACTAGTAATTTTTTAAATTTAAGAGATTAATTTTTATTAATATGTAAGTTTTATTATTAATATATTTAATTAATAAGAATATTATAATAATTTGTATTATTAAATTACTCTCATTAATTTTATACTAAATTAAAATATGATATTTAGTTGTGGACAGATGAATTAAGTGATTTATTTGGTTAAACATATTTCTTACCATGCCATAAATTTTGGGATCAAACTATCATTGTACCTTTTTACTTTGTTAAAAAAATAAAAGGGAAAATTAAAGGCAACTTTTCATTAGAATATTCAAATTACCGTTCTCATTCCTCAATTAATTACTTACGATATCATATACTATAATTATACTTGGGGCCCAAAGGTTTTGGACTTAGCTATGGGCAGGGGCATCGCGTTCGGCACAAATGATCATTTACGCACTGCCGCTTGGGGCGCATGGCCTGCGTAGGCCGTGGGCCTTAATTATCTCCCGTCAACCCCATCCAAGTAAGTGTGGAACCCAATTCCCTACTGACACTATTGACTCCTCCTTGCCTTTTCTCCTTTCTCGCAGGTTGAAACCCGATTGAGGAATAGTAGTACTTCCTCGGGTTTTAAATATAAATTTTTTTAAAAGAAATTATTTGTAATTACAATATAATTTTTATATATTTTAAAACTACTAAAAAAGCCCGAACAGTACATAGTACGTAATATTTTGTAAAAAATAATGATAATTATTCAGAAATAAATATTAAAATTAAAAATTAAAAATATTACAATTGAAGTATGTGTCTTACTTTTTTTTTTCTGGCTAACTCAGCCATTAGACGCTGAGAAGTTTTAGAAATCAAATTCTTTTAGTAATGTTTTCAAAAAACTATAGAGAGGAAAGCAAGTTTTGGATTTGTTAAAAGTAAAAGTAACGTGAAATAGAAAATTGAAGGTATCTGTAATCTAATTAGAATTGAAAGAGTTTGATTGTATTCAAATTGAGAATACTTAGGAGAGTGAAGAAGTAGCTAAGAATGACAACTTCCAAATAAAGGATATAACTCAAAAATTCTTGGCCAATCAAAAGGTTTCTAACTAATAAAAATGAGAATGGAAGCTCAAGACATTTTAGAGAAGGAAAGAGACCAAAACATTGATATATATATATATAAACGGGTAAAAAACCTCAGAAGGTGCGCAGGGGCATAAGAGGTTTTGACTGACCCAGTTTTTATGCTCTTGTTTTTTCTGAATTGGCACTTTTTTTTTTTTTTTTTGCAACAAAGCCAGGCAAGTGACCCCCCTTTTCATTCATTCTTTGGAAAAAGTGAAACTATCCGTTTGAGCCTTCTCAAGTGAAAAATGAGACTTTATTTTCTTTAAAAGGTCTCAGTCTTCAATCAGTTCCAGGCAAAGAAATCTCTCCATACGAAATAAAAGACTCTCAAGCAAATCTCATTATTACAATCACGGAATATGGTTGAAGAATACATACACCTTAAGTTAGACAATAGTTAAATTATGCTTTCTTCACTCTTCAGAAAAAACACAACATTCTCGTAACCACCATATTCATAAGTAGGTCATCAAGATCAAACTAAAGAATCAAATTCACAAATACATAGAAAAACAATATTACAATAAAAACAGGAAAAAAAATTCAAGTTTAATATCAGTGACAGAGCGATTGTAAGCAAAGAGAATATTGTCAGTATATATATATATATATATATATATATATATATATATATATATATATATATATATATATATATATATATATATATATATATCATCGTTCATATTTCGATTAGTAAACGATGATAATCTTTTTTATGATCTAAAATAGGAGATGAGTAATAGCGAAGAGAGAAAAATACCAATACGGGCATAGTTTCCTTCAGGCAGCGCGATGCATAAATCGGTGGGAATCAAGGCTTTACCTCTAGCTGGTACTTTTGCCCAGAAATCCCTAATGTCTCCCACTGATTGCTCAGAATTTGCTAAGCAAATGAAAAAAAACTTTTAAGTTCCAATAACTACGGGAAACCGAGACGGCTCCGATAAATGTTTCGTTTACTAATGAATGGCTTTGAAATTCTCCTTCTCCTTTATGTTAGCTACAAATTTTTAAGCATTTTCAGTTACTTTCTCTCTATTATTTTTTTGCCTCCCAATTCTTCAATTTCATTCAAATTTCACTTTGCACACACTTATTAGCTATATACACATACATATACATACATACATACATACATACATACATACATAAATACATATATATATATATATATGTGTGTGTGTGTGTGTTTTTTTTTTAACCATTGGAAAATTATATTCTTATTGAATTTAGTAATTTGATCAGCTATTGATTTAAGTCAATAATTATAGATTCATGTATTCAACATATTTAATTACGTAAATGTTTGTGACATTTAGTTTTGAATATTTGAAGTTATATATTTAAGTCAATAATTTTAAAATCATATGTTGAACACATTTAACTACTTAAATATTTGTAACATTTATTTGCCAATATTTCTATGAAATAATTTTGACCATTAGAAGATATTAATGAAGTTGTATTCTTGAATATTTAAATCAATTTAATTTATATATTTAATGCAATACTTATATATTCATGTACTCATTTTATTTTAGAATCAATTTCTTTAACGTATGTGTGTTAGAAAATAAACTTTATATTTCATATCTATGCTTAATCATGAGGTAGAGAACAATCTTTAATTAAGAGAAGTGATTAATGTTATTCATTTATAATTGGAGTAGCATTTTTTGATGTTCTTGATTGTATACATCATTAAAAATAGATAGATTGAATATTCTTTCATAGAATTATTAATATGATACATGCATTAATTTTATTTAATAGATACATAAAATTTTATAAAAATATTGATTATATCAAAGTTTATGATATCCAATTATGTTATGAGTTTATAGAGATACTTTAACCAATGTGCTCATTAATGTCATATATTCCACTTGGCAAATTCAAATTTTACCTTAGTCCAAAATTATCTACTTGTCGCATCTTTAAATTTTTTGCTATATATATATATATATTATTTTTTAATAACATAGATGTATAAAAAACATATATTTTTTTAAAAAATTTAATTCTAAATAGCATTAAAGAAATGCCTTTAATGGCACGACCAAGAATAAGCTTATTTTTAGTGTCATTAAGAGTCAATGGGCTTTTTCAAATAAAAAAGTGCCAAAAAAGAGAAATTAATATGGATATTATATAATTAGTTATTAGATTTATTAAGAAAAATATGAAGTAAATTTATATATTTAATAAAAATTATGCACTAATAATTAATTATAAGTAAATTAAGAATAGAAAAAATAAAAAATTATATTGTAAGTTGTGTTTTTTTCATATTTTTAAAATAAATTAACTTTACAAACATGACATTTCAATTTCTCTCTACATTCACTTCCTGTCTTTTATGTGTGAAATAAAAGATAATTCTTCTTTTATAGTATTATTTAATAATTTATTTTGACTTTTTAAATTTTAAATTTCTTGTTGCAGTTGCTATATGAATTTTCTCATTTTTTTCTTATTTTCTTAAAAGGAAAAAGACTTAAATGAAAACTTTTAATAAGAGAGGGAAAAAAGTACTTTGACATGTGATATGAGGTACTTTTGCTAATCCTGTTGCCGCAGCCCTCAAACTACGGCGGTAAATGACGTTCCCCTATTAATTAAATATAAAAATTCCCCTTGTTCCGTGATGCCTCTTTCCCTCAAAACCCCTCAAATCTTCAGAACATTTAGTCTGTCATTTCTCTGATTCTGGACTACCCTCAACCATCTTCTAACTAGCAACTGCCTATCTCTACATGACAGGTTAGAATTCAATCTATGATTTTTCTCAATATGTTCATCTGAAATCCATCTGGGCTTGGCTCTGCATCCTCGACAGGTATTCCAATAAACACTAAGCTCTACTCTGCGAAAGGAGCGATTCGGACTTATTGAGGTTGGTTTCTGTCCTCTTTAACTGAGCCTACTCTATGCCTTTTCCTGTTTTAAGTTGCACGTATGCCCTGCCATTCATTTGCCATTTATCCAAAGTTCACAGAAAGCACAGTACTGTTTATCTTTTGTTTGGGAAACCACAAGATTGCATGCCAGACGTTCTTGTCTTGAAAATGTGGACGGGAGTCTACTTTTAGCACAGTTTCAAGATATAATTTTCAGAAATTTTGATGTTTACCCCATAGCCATAAGTTGAAATTCATGGCAAAAATTGAAATTCTTAGGCCAGAAGCAGTGTATCTAGGTTCATTGTGTAATGTGCTTCTGTTCTCTGTTTGTTCCCTTGCTTTTTGGCTTCTACCTCTAGATGTTCTCTACTTTGGCTTGAGTTAACAATAATTAGTTCCCATCATTGAATTAATTATTGGGAGGAAGTAAACGTCTTATACGGAAGGTATCAAAAAAAAAAGAAAAAAAGAAAAAAAAAGAAAGAAGAAGAAACATACAATATGAAAAATGATGGTGCTTTTAAAACGTTCTTAAGGTTATTGCCCCCACAGTATTGTTTGACCTCAAAAATCTTGACACCCCTAAAGTGCTTCTACGGCTTAGGGATAAAAATTTAACTTCTGTGTTGCATCTGTCGCAGTTGGATTGATGGCTTTGATCTGCAGAAGGATTTCATTAGTTTCAGATTTTCCGTTTCATTTATGAAAGGGATTGAAAGAGTATTTGTGATTTTTTTATTTCAGAATTAATTTAAGTGTGAGAATGAATTTTAAGTATTAGTCATTTTGGGTTGATTTAAAATCCCTTTTTTGGATCCTTCAGTCTGAACGGATCCTCGGAGGTTATACTGCATTTTAATTAGGATACTTTTGTAACTTGGCATTGCGGAGTCGTTAGTCATTTGCTATGTTCTCAGTTTTTCTCTATTCATTTTTGGGGGGAATAGTTTACTCCTACAGAGTTTCAATGGAACTTGGTGTGGGTGGGAAGCTCATAATTAGTGGACTTGCAATTGAAATTGGTTGCCTCATACAATATGTTTTAACTGGTAAACACTTTTGAGATTCTCTCGAAGATATCATGGTCGATCCATTTTGTGCATTAGAAGATATCATGCTTCATCTGTTCTGTAGATATCAATCAATATAAGAAGGAAGTTGTTAATGTCAATTTCATCACAAATATTCTACCAGATAGCCATTCAAAAGTGAATCACTTAATTTCCTCTTGGTGAGGTTTAGGGAAATATAGTAGGCTCTTTATGTTTTCAATAATTTCAAAATTCTGTTTTTCCAATTTTTGGGTAACTGAAGAATACCTTAGAATTTTCAAGATACAACACAAGTATAATGCTGCCGTGATTTCCCTAGTGTGACGAGTTTTGCATCATTGTATGAAGGTGCTGCATTGCTTTGCATAGTAAAACACACTGCAACTAAAAAGACTTAAAAGAACAGTAGCTTTCATTTACTGGTTTTGTAAATGTCACAACCTGTGCCTGATTGCCTCTGCTTACTACTGATTGCCTCTGCTTACTACTTGGAGCCTGAATTTGTGTGTGAATATTTAGATATATGACCAATTTTAATCATATGCTTCTCATTCTAGGACAGCTTTGCATGTGAAAGATTGATGATGCATGATGGCAGAATATCTGATGCTAGAAAATATGTTCTGAATGAAAGTTTTCCCCACTCTTTCTTCATTTGTTATATTTCCAATAGGAAGTGATTTTTTCTGGATCTTACTTGCAGGAATGTTTGCCATCTAGTAATTTTGCTTTGATGCAATCAGTCTATGAAGCTTTTCAGCATGTAGGTACTGGAATTATTTCAACACTAGCAACTGAGTGCTAATTGCTCTTGAGATTTTTGCATTAATCGTGTAAAATTTATCTGCTTTTTTATGACATTCAAAAATAACAGTTATCTTGAGTCGGTGAAGAGCAATATATTCAGAACCTAAACTATTTGTCCTAATAACTTTCTCAAGCATTATTTTGCTAACAGCGAATTAGGAAAATACTGGCTTTAGGAGGAAGGAGGCAAAAATATGTATATACTTGGTACAAATTTTGGAAACCTTGTACTACTAATGCTTAATATAGTTGTTTCAATTTATCGTTGAATTTTCTTTTCTGCTAGAGTTATTTTCGTAGCTAACGTTGACTATGTTTCAGGCCATAGACTCATATCACAACATAGTGAAATTACTTGTTTGGCAAACCACTTAAAAAGATGTTCCAGCTTGAGAGAGCTGGAGTCTCTCTTTGCCTTCATGACCAAGAGCAATGCAGCAGAAGATTGCTTCTTGATGAACCAATTCATCACTGTGTGTTCAAAATTTCATTGTGTAGAATGGGCAATTGTTGCCTTTGCTCAGATGAGAAATCCAAATGTCTTTGTGTACAATGCACTAATAGGAGTGTTTTTACGTTGCTGTCAACCAGTTCAAGCTTTACAGATATATTCCGATATGATAAAGGCTGAAATAAATCCATCCAGTTATACATTTCCATCAATAATAAGGAGTTGCACATTAGCGCCTACTGTAAAACTTGGAGAATCTATTCATGGGCAGGTATGGAAATATGGATTTGGATTACACATTCATGTCCAGACTGCCCTCATTGATTTTTATTCAAATTTGGGTAGAGTTCTTGAATCGAGACTGGTGTTTGATAACATGTCCGAAAAGGATAGCTTTGCTTGGACTACTATGGTCACAGCTTATGTCCGGTTTGGTGATTTGAGTTCTGCAAGAAAATTGTTTGATAATATGCCTGAGAAAAACACTTCTTCCTGGAATGCCATGATTAATGGATTTGCAAGAATTGGAGATGTTGAATCTGCAGAGAAGTTCTTCAACAAGATGCCCGAAAAGGACTTAATTTCATGGACAACAATGATCCATTGTTACTCTCAAAACAAGCATTACAAAGAGGCAGTAGACATTTTCAGTGAAATGAAGGGTCGTGGGATCAGTCCAGATGAAGTGACCTTGTCAACCATTATTTCTGCTTCTGCTCATCTTGGCTTATTGGACCTGGGAAAGGAGATACATCTTTATGTCATTCAAAGTCAAATTCACCTTGATGTGTATATAGGGTCTGCATTGATCGACATGTATGCAAAATGTGGGGCTCTGGAGAGATCCCTGGTGGTGTTCTTCAAATTGCAGGAGAAAAACCTTTTCTGTTGGAACTCTGTGATTGAAGGGCTTGCAGTTCACGGGTGTGCTGAAGAAGCATTGGCAACGTTTCATATGATGGAGAAGGAGAAAGTCAAGCCAAATGGTGTAACATTTGTTAGCATTCTCACTGCATGTACTCATGCTGGATTGATTGAAGAAGGTCGAAGCATATTGCGGAAAATGACTCGTGATTTCTCCATTCCTCCTGAAATAGAACACTATGGGTGCATGGTTGATCTATTATGTAAGGCCGGTTTGCTTGAGGAAGCTCTAGATTTGATAAGAAACATGAGGATGGAACCTAATTCTGTTATTTGGGGGGCTTTGCTAGGTGGATGTAAGCTCCATAAGAACTTGGAGATTGCACAGGTAGCTGTTAAGCGACTGACGGTGTTGGAGCCAAATAATACTGGATACCACACGCTTTTAATCAACATGTGTGCTGAAGCAAATCGATGGGGCGATGTTGCTAGAATCAGGGCAAATATGAAGAAGCGTGGAGTAGAAAAGAGAAGTCCTGGATCAAGCTGGATCGAGGTGGAGAAGAAAATGGTCCAATTTGCTGCTTGTGACAATTATCATCCAGCCTCTGGAGAAATTTACTTCCTATTGGATGGATTGGCTGGGCAACTGAAGCTGATCAGTTTTGCCCCTGAACTTGAATTTGTTTGACTTGCGCTGAAAGGAAAATACTTGGGTAGATTCAATTTTGGTGAACCAAGTGCAAACAATGGTTATGCCATTTTAAATGGCCTATACCTATAGTCTTTGTTTTAAGTTAGCCTACAATTCTTTTGTTTTATTGAAAACTGTATTCTTTCCTTATTTCATATTTTAGGATACGAAATGATCTTTGTGCAGAAGTTCTCTCTCGTTAGAAACTCTGAGGATCAATTCCAGACAAAGGAAGTGTAAGTCTTGCAACTTCACTGATTCTGGATTTATTTGTGTTTTGCGACTAAATATCCTTTCAAAACTTGCTTGATTTGCAGAATACAAGTGGACTGGAGCCACAATTTCACTCTCCCTCAAGCATTTTCAAAGAATTATTAGCACATTACACAGACTAATCAAGGCCTTAAGAGAAAGGCAATGCTAGTTGCATTTTCATTTTTCTTCTTCAAATGATGGATTTATCAACCGGTATTGTCCTGTTTAAATGAAACTTTAAAAGATAAATAGATTGAGAAGATGAAACAAATTCAATCACATATTCGTTCCTTCTTTCTTTAAGAAAAAGTTAATTGAACACGGATGTATTTCGCAACCGAGAACATACTGTGACTAACAATCGCCTATCTAAATCTAACCCGTAAATAGGAGGAAAATTTTGAGAGATCAGAGAAGAAGTGCATCAAGGTTCCTTTTTCCTTCCGGGCCCTTGGTGTACCATGACTTGACATAATCCCCATAAATCAGTTCACGATATTTAGGAGGTTCAAAGGCTGGAAGTATTTTCCCAGTTTTTGCAGGATCATGGAATGTGGCAACTGAAAGCCTTGCTTTCCTGGAGTTCGTGATGGCACGATGCTGACAACTTCTACACTTGCCATTCGTTATAATCTGCAATAAAAACGAATGGGGTCAATTTGCTTGGCTCCTTTTGTCTTCGAAGAACAGCTCAAAATGCCACAACAGACATGATCCATTAGGACTGTAACAATCAAATGCATCACGAACATTTTCAGAAGAAAAGAAGTATGTCATTAATTGAGAAAAGTATGTTGTAATATTTCAAACAATAGCACCAGAAGACCAGGACATCATATTAGAAATGCATTGACAGTCAAGGGATCATTTAATGTCCCCACACGCTCATGACAAAGAACAAATTATACCTTATTTACACATGCATGGCATCTTTCTCTCCCTCTCCCCCCTCTCCTCCTCTACGGACCCTGCTCCTCCCCCGCAACAAAACAAAAAGAAAGATTATTTTAGCCAAACAGAAATGCCGTTTACTCATGGAAATATCATACACTCTCCTTGGAACCACACATCTTCTTTTCAAAATTCAAATTCCTTCTCTCTCAAACAAAAAACTAAAAGAAAGGCTTTGGTCTGTGTACCCCTAATTTTCCATAGGACTTCAAAGGAAATCTAGTAAGCAATCTTTAAAAGACGGTTCGACAATCATGAGATTCAATACCTCAGTTTGGTCAGCCAAGATAACCAAGATTCCATGAGACAACGGCTGTACTGTAACCCATTCTCCATCCTTGAACACTTGAAGACCCCCGACATCATCCTGGATGAGGAGCGTAATAGCTCCCATATCAGAATGTGATTGTAGACCAAGAGTAAGTTCTGGCTGTGGGCAAGGTGGGTAGTAACTGACAGTGATGTTCTGATAGAACTCCCCAACAGTCTCCTCAATGCATGAAGATGGCAGATCTAGACTCTCAGAGATCAAACCCAAAAGTTTCTGAGCAAGGACCTTCATGTGATCACTATATTCTGCTACAACTTTTCTATCAATAAATTCTCATTGTTAGAAATTACTAATGATGGAGCAAATTGTTACAGACATGAATATTCAGAACACATATTTCCAAAGAAAATTGGATAAAACAGGAACATTTCTATCCACCTATTTTAGATGTTTGATCTTCTTAACATTTCAATCTTTAGTTCAATGGCAAAAAATAACTGCTCTTTTTGCAACCATTTCTTTTTCCATGGTCAGTTTTTAAACCTCAGATAGAAACTTTAGTTACTCCTATTCGAAAGAGCCAATTTCTATATAGACACTCAAAACATTAAGGTTCACCAATACATTCTTCTGTCACGTTGAGTAGTTGGAAGAGCAAGTGAAAAGGATAAGCAAACAGTTGAATCTTAGTATTAAGATGATTACGTTAATCTTCAAGAAAGGTGATTGAGCCAATAAACTACTATTGCAGACTAAAATCTTAAGTGGGAAATCTGAATGCCAATTCCTGTTTGCTCTAGCTGTTTTAAAGATGATAGAAAGGGCCATGAGCATTAGCTGATCTAATACTACTACATTCTTTCAGATTTCCCTGAGTTGCATTCCAGAGTCCGCACAGAGCAGGAAATTTCTGATAAAACGATTATGAAAAGATGCTAAAACTTTCTTTTTTCCCAGCAATCTTACATAAAAACAATCAATAACAAAATACTGGGAAAAGGCAGAGTCGTAATCAACCTGTAATTGGCCGGAAAATGAGGCCAGAGTGTCGGATTACGGCGCGACAACGGCAAAGTATGATGATCAAAATAATCCCTCCAATCCAAAACAGTATCATTGGACGCCACCAGCATCCGGCTACCATAACCCTCGGAAGCAGGAGAATTTGGATCACAAGAATACTTGAGTTTATCCTCCACATCCAAATCTTCGAAAAAAGACCTACCGATCTGTCTCATCTCATCAAGCAATTCGAGGGGTACACCATGATTCACCACATGAAAAGCCCCCCAATCTCTGCTCGCACGCCCTATATCCTCTTGGAGCCGGATTACTTCGCGGTCGCCGAGATCAATCAACGGCAGCAACGGTTCCTCGCTGTTGCCATGAGCAGTATTGTTTCTGGGTCTGTTTTCTTGCGGTTGTATGTAGTGCTCAGGTACTACAGTTGCATTTTGTGCTATGAACTGTACCCTCATGATGGATTCCGCGGCGCCGGCGACTTCCATCTTCCGTACATCTCCTTCCTCGGCGGCTTCCACAAGTTTGTCGTTGGCAATATTGCGAGACCGGTGTCAATGCTGACCTTCCACGTGGCACTTGCATTTGCAAAGCTTTTCTTTTAAAAATTTAAAAATAATTAAATAAGATTCTCAATGAAAGAAAAATAATTTGTAAAAAGAATCTTATAATTATTTTATTTATTGAAAAAATATCCTTTCAGTTTAATTTTTAAAAGTTAATCTTCAATTTATTTTTTTTAAAAAAATACACTGTTTACCGTCAATCTTATAGTGAAATTCAATTAAAATTTATGTATAATACATATGAGTTTAATTTGAAGTACAAATTCTTTATATCTTGTTTAATACTATCTAAAATAATTGAAAATAAAGACTACGTGAATTTATTTCAAATATATAATTATCAAATCGAATGATTTATGATTAAATTTAGAACTGAATTATAATTATAGATTACAAGTGTTACTTATGTGAATATATTTTTTTTATAAAAGTAGATAAGATTTAATAAATTTATTTTAAATAAAACTTACATGTGTAACACATATAAATTTGAGCCCACTCTATTGTACAATTGGGGTAAAGACTGTATTTTTTTGTTTAAAAAATAAATTCGGTACTAAAATTTTAAAAATTAAAATTAAGGGATATTTTTAAAATAAATAAAATAATTATGAAATTCTTTTTACAAATGACTCAAGAAATAAATTAGAATAAGTAAAAAAGTTTTCAAAATTGGCTATTAAGAATGAACCAATTTGATGAAGTGTTCTTGAACGTCTCTTCTTCATAATACAAAAATAAAAAATGACGGAGGCTCTTTCACTTCCAACAAAATTTTTATTTTATAAAAAACATATCACATGCTTTATATATATAGAAATGTATCTGAACGGCTAACAAACTTTAATATTATAGGTATCCTTACAAAGCGAAAGAAATTAGATCATCCACTTCTCGCAGGTCATCAAATTCAACATTGGTTTTTCACCATGTGAAGCAGTCCCTCTTCTTTGCTTCTCTTGTGTAATGTGTTGCACCTCTCCATATTTTCCACAAGTAAGATTGATATGTCAAGAGCAACCATCTTTTGAGTTTCAATACATACGCATGGAAATAGCAAGAATGATCCCTTCCATTCTCTAATGCTTTTGGACAGTGTGATGTATTTAGAAAGGTTGACAAGAGCATATTATAAATAGGTTTGGATGACCTAAAATATTCAAATTTTCATTTGGCATTGAATGTCCAACATAATGAACAATTGATTATATGTTTTGCAATATAGTAAAAGTTCATTGAATGGCAAAAGTTCTTTTTGTCTCTTGAAGTCTAAATATTCATGGATTTGCTTATTAATGAAATTCCCTTCTTTTCTTTGCCAAAAAAATGTAAATAATGTAAGACAAAAATATAAATTGAACTAAAAGAAGGAACAAAAAGGAAGGGAATTTCATTAATTTATTTAATTTTTTTAATTATGAACTATAAGTCAAGTAATCAATGGTTGAATTAAAAATCTTTGCTCGAAGTAGTTTTGCAAAGGCCAGAGTTTCAAGAATCTGACGAATATTTTTTCTACTCTAAATTGATGATGACTAAGATTTATTTTACCATGGAAGTATACTATTTATTTTACAGAGTACACTACAAAAGAATATACTCAAAGGTAAATTACAGTATAACATGATAGTTGGATTGATTAAAATTTTCAATTTATATGATGGTAAAAAATTTTCAATTCTTTTATTTCAATTATTCTAAGATAAATTTTTATAGATTTTTTACGTACAAACATAAAAAAATAATATAATTTGAATAACTTAACTATTTTTTTATAAATTTAAAATAAATTTTAATATTTCAGAACTTTGAGAAAAAATGAAAGAGTTTAGAGATTGAAAATTTTAAAATAATATATAATCAAATTAAAATTAGTATGTAATAACTGTCATTTAAAAAATAAACCTAATTGGGCCCTATCGATGGAAAGTGGGGTCCAGTTTTAGTAGGGTTTAAAAAGAAAAAGTTGCTCCTCAGGCCCATAACAATCATTTAAAAGGCCGAAATCATGACTCCCTCTTTTTTTTTAAGCTATCATCACTCATGTGTCATGGCCTGCCCTATTTATTGCTGCACCAGAGCTTTGTTTTTCCTTCTTATTAAAAAAAATAAATAACCGCAATTCCGATACAATTTCCCCCCCAATTTTGAACAAAATATTCTTCCGTTTCTTGAATGGAAATGTTCTGGTGGTACCAAAATCCTCATTTCTCTTGTTAGATGCATCAAAAGGGGGTGGGGTGGGGGGGGGGGCGGTGGAGAATAAAGGATTAATGCAAATATAGTGTTCGAAATGAGAAAAAATAAAAAAGAAAATTTTAAGTTTGTTTGAGTGTTTACTTTATTTTGGTAATTCGGACGAGCTTCTCCCTTTGAGATCTTAAGTTTTCACACTTATTCTCTAAATTCTTCTTTCCGTCATGTAAAAAAAATAATACGAATAAAGAAAGAAAATCATGAAAAATATTGTGACTGTAACTATTAGAAAATTTGAGGAAAAGTTAATTTGAGTTTTATTACAGCATCTCCTTCTATATACTGTTTGTAATAATCTCTGTGTTAATTAAGCTTTCTCAAAAGTTAAATGGATCTAAATGGGGACTTTATTGACTAATGATGAGTCCATGACATGATAGCTGTGTTAGCTATGAAGTTGGAATTCGCCAAGAATTGGTTATATATGCCCATAAAGTAAGGGACAAGGGTTGCCAAGTTGGTCAATGTCATGCCTCCAAAGAATGTGTAATCAAATCAAAGTGAAAAAGAAAAAAAAAAATGAAAGAAGTTAATGAGAGCACATGAGAAGATGCTTAACTTGTGCATCTAACATTTGGAAAAACAAAACTTTATACTTGTAAAACAAGCCAAAATGAAATTCCTTAATTCAATCCAAAAGAGAGAAAATCACAATTAAGAGAAGAAAAGAAACACTCCAAGAACACTTCACACTAGATCATTATACAATCATTATAAACAATTTCCCAGCTCTATGTATTCTTCACTAGGTAAAAGAAGTTAGGATTTAGATAGATAGCAACACAAATATCAGCTATCTTTTTCTTTTTTTTTCCCTCAATTTTTCGGTACACGTGGCAACATATAACGCAAGAGGAATGGAGAAAGGGTTGCATTTTCTCCATGGGTGATGATAGGGAGCAGCCTTTGAAGAAGATACCATTATTATTATCCAAATCAAGGTCGAAAAGGAGAGATGAAGGGGTGTGGCCCCAAGGAACCGCTGCTCTGAAATTCCCTTACAGCCAGTTTAAAAGCAATCAAATAATGGCGCAAATATGGTGGTCACCAAACACATGCTCTTGCCATTGCTTGACCACCCTGCACATGCCCTCTGGCCCCTCCACAAGTTACATAAACCTTCTTTATTCCTCTCCAAGCTTTATACATAATCATCTGATTAATTATCATCCTAATTACCTTAATTAAGCATCAGTACATTACTTAAAAACCTTACAAAAAACAACATATTATATCACGTTACACAACTACACCAACAGGGTCATATGTATAGTCAGAGAAATCAGCTAGCTATAACTTGATTATCAACTTTCTGGGGCTGTTAAGATATACTGCAAATTCAAGATTAATCTTATGGGCTTGTCGTGTGATTAATCATAGAGCTGGTGCCACAGCAAGAGACTGGGATGCCAATGCAGCACATTCAAGATGTCTAGGGCAGTTGATCAAATGGTCATTTGTAAGGCCAGCTGCTTCCATGAAGGAGTGAATAACTGTAGGGCCAACCAACCTAAAACCTCTCCTCACCATGTCTTTGCTTATGGTCTCTGACTTTGAGGTCTTCACAGGAATCTTGAGGCATGATTTGTACTGTGTAGCAATTGGTTTGTGATTCACAAATGCCCACAGATACTTGTTAAATGATCCAAATCCCCTCTTGATCTGTCAAGAAAACAAATGGAATTTACCCAATTTTGTGAGTAATCAATTAAAGTAGAGAAATCACATTTATATCATAACATAAGTTGCACCAATTTGCATGAGAATATAATCCAAAATTATCAAGAAAATACAAGATTTTTTATACATGACCTTCTAAGTTTTGCTATAAAATTTTTAACAAGCCTTAGTGCTGTGAACTGTGGAGCATGATATGAGATGGAGACAGCATTTAAGAAAGATTACATTCTGTACCATGTGGCTCCACATGGTTATGTTGATAAAGTGGCGCTAACTACAAGAAAAAATGATTGAATCCAAGCAAAGTAGTAATGAAAATAAAAACTTTTGAAAATCAGGCGTCAACATTTGTGAATTGTAAAGTTTAAGGGGGACAATGCTAAGGGTGGAAAAAGTAATATGAAGAAAGCAAACTGAAAAGACAGTTCAAAAGCTACTGAGTACTTGTTTAATTAATTATAGTACTAAATATTATGGGAGCTTGAACAGTTGAACATGTTCGAGTACCTCCAGAATTCTGTTAGCATTGTCTACCACTCCCCGGACCTGGCTTAATTCTATCCCATAATCATTGCATATTGCATTCATCTTCTTTTCAGAATATTTTGAAACAATTTCTGGATCAAATTCTGCAAAAGCATCCCTGAATAGAAAGGCAAAAGGACACAAATTAGCTCATGAGAAATTTGCTGGATTTACAATATAAATTAAATCTCTTTTGATTCTGAGGCAAAGAAGAGAAACCCACCTGAAATCTTGCCTTTTCTTTAACACTGTAGTCCAATCTGATCCAACTTGAGCACCAGTTAAGACCAGCAGTTCAAACAGCATTCTGGATATCAAACAAGAAAATTTAGGGGAAAATTTAGTACTCTTATGATCTGTTCCAAAATGAATATAGTCAAGGAGGGTAGACGTGGGGTTGGGGTTGTTGGTGATGTATAAAATGACGAGTATAACTTACTTATCCTCATGTACAGGAACTCCCCATTCTTCATCATGGTAAGTAATATAAATTGGGTCTAAAAAGCAAAAAAACAAGCCAGAGAAGACAAAAATTAGCGCTTTCTGTTTTTGCAATCTACATGCATTAATAATCTTTTGTACGTAAATAATGAAAAACTTGACAAATACCTGAATTTGATGTGATAAAGTGGCATCTCCTTTCCTCTTTAACAGCGGCAGTAGCTGAAGAATCAAGAGGAACAAATTTTCCTTCGTACTTGGCAGATTTTGTCCTTCCATAATGAGCAATTCTCAATTTCCTCTGCACTTGCATGATCGCCACTTGTTCCCTTCTTGCCGCTGCAATGCTACCCGGCGCCTCGACTATCAGGGACGAAGAAATATTCTTCAATGGCGAGTTGTCCAAAGATGCTGCATTAATCCCAACTCCATTACTGTTCTTGGACTTCTTCACCGGAGCCAGAGTCCTGTTGCTGCACTTTGGAGTCAAAACCACCTTCTCAACACTCGAACTCAATCCGTTAGGATCTTTTCCTCTCTTTGTCTCAGGCTGCCTCGGGGATTTCAGTTTTGGAGAGGCAGGAGGGGTCGTCGCTGCAGGCTTTACTTTAGCATTACTAGCAGTTGGTGTTGGTGAAGACAAAGGTACTTGCAAAGTTGCAGAAGATTTTGTGGAGGATTTCTTTAGAGAACTTCTCCTTTCCAAAAGAGGACTGCGGTTGCAGTTGGGCTGAAGGACTGGCCTCCCGTTGATGTGGGATACAGCAGCAACGTCAGCAGCAGCAGCAGCAGCAGTGCTTCCTTGTGGTTTGGACTTAGAAGAGCACATTTTCTCTTGTACTGTTTATTCCGATCAAGACCCTTTTGATCAGGAACTTGTTTCTGGTACAGACAAATTGAGGGACAAAGCAAATGAGAAATATGAAGATGATCAATAAATGAGAAATGGAACCAAAGATGGACGATGGATGGATGAGAGGACGACTTAAGGTAGGGTTTGGGAAGTTCGTGGAGGTTTATAAAAGGGAAGTTGTGGGGTAGGTTAGGGAAAGTTGTAACATGGGGGGTTGGGGTCTGCCATACACCCTCTTGTGAGGGGCACTATCTTTTGTTTAACTATACCACGAGGATGACAGAGACACGATCCTTACTAATGCTGCAGGTTTAGAATATTTTGTCTATATGTATGTATACATATTACCTCTTTTATCTGCAACAGTTAGACGCGCCAGTGGACCCATATGGGTGCTCGTTGTAAATGGGGATTAAAATTTCTAACTACAAGAAAATTTATATATTAATCGACTTACGTTTTAGTTTAAGTTAAAAAGAATATCATAAAATGTAGAAAATACAAATATAAACTTAACAAATTTATATATATATAATAATGTGTTAATTTAATATATTATAATTTAAAATAAAAAACTTACATATATATATATATATATATATATATATATATATATATATATATATATGTTTACGTCAATGAATATGTGGCCTTGCCCTAGCGAACCTCTAGGGCAAGGGGTTAGTGTACATGGAGAACACTGAACATGCTAGTTAGATGGTCTAAGTGAAGAGCAGTAGTGTGAAGATATGGGAAAAAGGTATGGCGGAGAGGGGTTGTTGGGGAGGGGGCTGGGGAAGAGGGTTGCCATTGCCAGCCCTCTAGATGGACCCTTGATTTCTCTACTATCTTTCGCCTTTTCTGCTTTCATTGCCAGCAGTCTTCGCAAAACCCCAAGCTGGAGTGGGGATGAAGTCTTGGGAGCCAGAAAAAGACCAATGATTGTTCTTCCCTTTAGAGCTGGCTTAAAATTCTTCCTTTATTTCTCTTTCACTTTCTTTCCCTCAACTTTGGTTCATTTCTTTAATCAAGATGCTAATCAGCAAAGGCTGATGGTTAGTTAGAATTTTGAGATTGATTAGTTGTATTTTAGTAGTTAGAACTAACAGAATAAAAAGTGATCTTCAGAAGTTCTTTTAGCCCTTTGCTTTTGGCCATTCATGCCCTACTTGACCTTCCCAGTCTAATTTATTTGCTATTAGGTGCATTTGGATTGAATTCTTTTGCAAATTCAATCTACATTTTTTACTTTATATCTTAATTTTTTTTACAAATAATTAAATTTTACAAAACTTAAGACAAAAAATTTCAGATTCAAATCCCAAATCTAAATTGTAGTTTAAGTTATTTCTCTTTTTTTCCCCATTGTTGAGTAGCCAACAATATCCTTCTTTCTTTCTTTTCCCCAAAAAGGAAAAAGGAGAAAGGAAATGAGTGATCAACATAACAACTTTCATAGACCAAGTGGCCTTAAGAATTTTTCTCTATGTAAAATAACACTAATATTCTAACCATATATGCACATTCATATATTAAACGCGTTTATTATTTAGCTTTAGCTCTTAATATGGTCCCCTATATATGTAGTAAACAATTTTAAAATCGTAGCACGCTCAGGATGTATTTGAATTATATTTGGTTGGGAGAGATTTTATCTTAAGTTTCTTGAAAGTAAATTTTTTGTGAAAGAAAAAGTGATGTCTAATTGTGTGTTTGGTTAGGAAAAATGCAAACTAAATGAATCCTCAAATATATCAAAATTCATCAACACTCTTTTTAGAAAAAAACTCGTAATAAATGAAGTGACAATTCGATTAATTAAAGATATACTCCTCGTGTATAAAAGTAAAGGAACCCATATTTACCCATCACATAAAATAACAGTAGTTATTACGTAACAAAATACTAAGATGGATCCATATGAAGATCATTCGTGATAAGATAAAATTAAGATTTCACAATTAATAAGTAAAAGATTTGATTGTTGCCTTTTCCTTTTTGCCATGGCCGCAGTAGGAATCAAAACGCGTTTTAGTTGATTAGGATCCTATCTTTAATAGCATCACTTAGCAGAAACAGGGTGTCAAACTGACATCTTTGCGACTATGCTCCAACCTTGAAAGTTTGGATGAACAAAAATGCAAAATTCAGAATCTACGGTCCAATGCTCTGAATGTCACAGTAAATAATGCACAGATTTATTTCTTTCTTTCCCTCTTTTAAGACAAGGATGTTTTTGTTCTGACATATGTAGCAGAGACCTAAGGGTTATCATTGTTTTCCAGTCTCTGGCAATTGCATTATATACACTGCCAGTGAAAATATTAATGCAGAATATATAAATATTCAATATCTCCATTGCTATGACAATAATAAATTTAGAGGACCACAAATATATGGTGTATTGATAGATCCCAATGATTCAACTGCCTTGAAAAGATCAAGAAGAATCCCTTCTTTGGTGCCTTTGTTTGAGTCAAGGGGGCTTTTTTCATTTCTAGGGGATTTGTATCAAAATCTTGAGTTGCAAGTGATATGATGATTCTGCCAGTGAAATCTTGGATTTCAAGTGTCTTTCCAAGCCAAGAAAAAGGCAATGAGAAGACCAAGAAATGGGATTTGCCTGTTTTACAACCTCATCGTATTGGTTATCAGCTATGAGGTGAACAATCTCATTTATTTTAGTTTGAATTGTTCTCTTTACTTCTTTTATCTCTTAAAGGTCTTTGTAGAAATATTACAAAGGATTAGGAGTATTTTGCATTAAAATTTTTAAGATAAAATTAAGTCAAAACTCCTATCATTTGAAAAAGGAAAGAAAAAACCAATAGTAGATCATTCATTTCAACCTAACCCTTGTTTTTCTTTTGCTTGAGAATAAAAATTAGTGAGACTTTTAGAGAAAGATTAAAACACAAGGGAAACAAGGCATGTGCATTTCAAACATAATTGCATCCATTTCTAAGACAAAACACATGGCTGATTTGGTTCTTTGATGCTTTCCTTTATATGCTTATCCCCTTCCAATAATCACACTGTACTGTCTCTCCTTTTCTTCCTATCAAATTCTCTTTGCTTTAATTATTTCCAAAGAAAACTAGGAATCATTCTCAATAAGCTCTTCCACATGTGTGTGGATATATCTTCTCTCCCCCCCCCCCATTCTTTCATTTCCTTTTTCTTTTGTTTCTTTTTTTTAAAAGAATTTATTTGTGCATGTATATATGCATTATTGGCTTGTACTTACAAATGTACGGTTTGCAATTCAAAAAGTTTTGGCCAAACACATGCTCACCGTCCAAATGATGCATATGAAAATCATCTCAGTCGGCCATTTATATTCCACTTTTTTCCAGTTTTATTCTTTCTTACATTATTATTCTCTTTTTGTTTTTGGTCGGTCATTTTGATGTTATTCTCAATCAATCATTTGATACAAATTCAAAGAGTGAATGAATTAATAATATGGACGAATATTCACCGCCGGTGTAGCAGATATTTTTTTTGGAATAGTTTGGTATTTCTGTTTTATTTAGGATTACATGTCTTTATTTAAGATTTTCATAAAAAATACTTTATTCGTTTCAAAATATAAATTTTTTAATTATTTTTTAGAAATATTTAACTTTTTATAAAATTTATAGATTTTTTTAAAGTTAACCTCGCTACAAATATAATTATATCATCTTCTATTATATTAGTAAAATTAATAATATACATAATAGAAAAAATATCTTTTTTAAATTTATACAAAAAAAAGTTAAGAGGTCTTATTTTTTTTGAAACGGAGCGATACAAGAAAAGGGATAACTAGGAATAATATTAAAAAATTTTCTGAAAAAAAAAAATGGAACATCTGAAACACAGGCGTACGTTCTTTTTTGTTTGCCCTTTTTTTTGTGGGCTTGGGGGTTAGTGGGGGAGAGGGGGAAGGGGGGCCCGGGAGCGGTGTGACGGCTGCAGCCAGCCCTCAGCTTCCCTGATTTAATCACTTCTCTCTTTCTCTTCTTTTTTGTGTAGATGAATTATTCTCATTGGTTAGGTATTTAATTATATAAATGAAATAAGGTTTGGGAACATAAAACCCTTATTAGCAAGACTCTACTTGTTGCCAATACAAAAAATGATTTATGTTTAATTCTTTTCTTTTACCTTTCTTTATAATTTAAACATATTTATAATTTTTTGGTAGCTTTGAGCAGATTCGAACTTTTGGCAACTCTGAACCCTAATGAAGAATTTGGTTTTCAAGTTCATCAAAGGCATTTTATATATCAATAACAAAGAACAACTTTAATTTCTCAAAAGCTCCTAAATATAATTTTTCTGAGGATAATCATGCTTTCTTGCATTCATAGTGATGGAAACATCCTTAAAATCACCCAAACATATGCATCACCTTTTGTTTGTGTACCAAATCCAATTGTTGAAAGTTGTCTATAAATTGTAATGAGGCAATGAATGTTGATCACTTTTTGTCTTCAAAGGGCATCTCCAGTATTCTTAGATAGACGGGGCTACTACCTTCATATGCATAGCTTTCTTTTGTTCCTGTAATTGGTGGGGATGAGTCTTAGAGATTGGATATAGATAGAATTGGCATTCAGTCCCAACTGGCCCTGAATCACACCTATCATGATTTCATTTTCAGATGATGACTGATGATCAGTACTAGTGTAAGAGGAAGAAATATGTGAAGAAAAATAATGTACATAAAACATGAAATCACATTTTAATGTCTAATTAAAATTGAGTTGATATAGTTGATTAGCAATCTTATTCTTATACTCCTTCCATCTAGATTGAATATCTTATGTTGACTTGGCAAAAAATTAAAGGGGTGTAGCTAGTTTGACTATAAATAAATTATTACAGTATCTTTATTTGTTATGAAGGTAAGTGATATAACCTATATGTTAGTGAAACTTAAATTTCTTAGTTTGAAGGAGTAAAAAATATTGATGGTGGGCCATTGTGTAAGTGAAATTTAATTCACTTAGATTAAAAAGGTTAGTAGTGAAAGTTTAAATAAAATATATAATTATGTTACCAAAATTAACATTCATTTTTGAACACTCTAAAAAAATATAGACATTCAATTGTAGATCGGAGGAACTACCGTATATGTGGGCTCATTTACCTCCAACATTCATTGGGTATTTCATTGTTCATTTCCCCCTAGAGGAAAAATTGAAAACATAATAAAAGCATAATTTACTATGTTATATACTCATAATTTAATTATTAGTTCTTCTATCTAGAACTTAATATTCACTTTTAATTTGATATAACAAATTTTAAGAGAATATTTATTTTTATTTTAAGAAAGGAGATATTCATTCATGACGTTCCAAAACACAAATGTTTGGAGTTTATTCTTAGTTGTTCATAAAGATTGCATCCCACTCTTTTTAAGCTAAAAGCGGTACTACGAAGTATCCTCAATTGTTCTTTTACTAGATTCCAGCTTATAAATATTGAGAAAACTGCATTAGAAAAGCAATCCTGAAAATACTTTTGATCATCAATGGTGTTAAAATTGAAAATATGGAATGGATTAGTTTCTAAAACAATGTTTTAGAAGACATTTTTTCCTCCAACTTAGAAAAAATAAATTAAGATTAAGAGAACAAGCCCTATATATGAAAATTATATTAAGAATTTTTGGAACTTATATTATGGGTCCATTCTCAATTACTTAGTATAAGCTGTTGCTAACTTTTTTTTTAAGTCAAAAGCAGTTTTTGAACTATTCTTAATTGTTTATTTATTTCTGATTTTAATTTAAATAAGTTAAAAATAACTATTTTTAAAAAGTTATCTTGGCGATGCTTTTCAATACAGTTTTTGTTTATAAAAATTACAAATAATAATAATAATAATATTTTAATTTTAAGTTTGAAAAATACTTATTTTTTAATAGTTTAAGAAAATGTTTCGACAATTAAGAATATGACTTACGTAAATAAAGATGTATAGAAGAATGGTTCAAGTTAATTAAGCACTTGGGCCACATGTTTTCTACAACATAGAAATACATTAAAGAGAATAGGGTTTGATGTCCCTTTAGAGTTGGACATTGGTGCTGGCATCTCTATGGAAACTCTGGATGATGGATAAATTGATGTACCCACTTAAAATACAAGATACCCAAAAACCAAAACAAAGTAAAGAAGACATATGTATAAAAGGGGCTCTCTGGATAGAGACTTCCCATAGCTTGTGTTCAAATGATTTCCAACACAAACACTGGAATTGTTTGTTCTTACTTATAAGCAAAAACTGGACATATGGGACAATGGCAATCATAATGTGGCATCCCTTTCATGACTGTTGAAGGTAAGTTGACGATTAATGATAGAGAAGAATAGGTGAACATTGCCACTTGTCTTGGTGTTCTTGTAACTGTTGTTGTTACTGTGTATTATTGCAGAAGAGGGCACTTTTTGTGCTCCTTTGTTTTCATGTTCTCCAAGGGAGAGGAGGGTATGTGCCTTTGGATTTAAGTTCAATTCAAGGCCATTCAATGCAAATGCATATAATTAATTTTTTTTTTGGTTTTTACGAAGTTATGTAACTCTACATGATAATGATTAAAATTTATCATTTTTGTCAAATCAATTAACTGCAAAATCAATAAAGGTATTTTGATACTATTTAACACTTCATCATAAAGACCTACTATTCTGGATCATCATTTTTTTAACTTCTTTTTTTTAAATTAAATATGTTCATATTTCTATTTTAATTTATTAAAAAATGAATGTCTATTTTTAAAAAATAAATATACTTTCTTTTTAAACTCCAATAACTGATATTTTTTGTTTTAAATTTTGCTAACATATGAATTCTATCACTAATCTCATTAAATTAATAAGAATACTATTATAATCAAATTATTCTCATTAATTTTTACGTTAAGTTAAAAGTAAACAGTAAACATTCAATCATCAGCATAGCAAGTATGTTTTATTGGTTATGGAAATAAAAGGGCAAAGTTGCTTTAACTTCTCCAGATTCTACCCTTTAGACTACTGATCATGTGCTGGTCAGAAATTGCATGAGTTATCAACCACTGCATCTTGGTTGGTCCCTCCCACCCACAAGTTCTTGGAGGCAAAGGGCAAGTAATTAACATCTTCTAAAGTGTATTAATCACCTCTTCAAGGTCTTGGTTTTAGCATAATTAACTATGCAAAATCAATTAATCGATCATTTAACCACCAATTGCAGTAAAAGCTGTAAAAGATAGAGAATTGTTAAACTATGCTTAATATAATATTTGAAATTATGAGTGCATGAAGTATCTAAGAATTGTCCACAACACTAGCTAAAACAATTCTATTATGGATCCTAGCTGGTCGAGAAATCATTTACCCTCATGAGAGAGAGGGGTTTGGAGAAGAGAATTCTGAGTGGGTTCATGGGCATGATTTACATTAAAGAAGATTCATGACAAAATTTATCTAAAATTTTTAGGCAAAAGTGGGCTCAACTTACTGCTGCCATACCAATTTGTACTGCTATTCAATCCCAACACTTTTCTATGTTTTCTCTACAATTTTTATTTTAGACCCCATATTTTCTCTCTCTAAAGTAAGATAAACGAACAATCCAAACAGGGAACCAGCCATTTATCTTTCCTCAAGCAAAGTCTCAGGATTTCATCGTCCTGTGCCCTTTTCTTACATGGGTCTTGGGTACCCATCTTGAAGATAAATGAACAACATTGACCTAAAGATTGTTGATGAATTTGGGCCAGCCGGACTCAGCCTGATCACTTGGAAACAAAGGGCATGAAATTGTGTGGAGCCTAACTTGAATCCGAGCTGAGTCGAGTTCGAGATTCATTTTAGGTCCGGAATGGGATTGCCTCGCGCGCACAAGCCTTTGACAAAACTCAATTTGAATTATACTCTATTTATAATTAAATGTTTTATTTTAACTTAATATAAAATTAATATAAATCATTTTAATTATACAAATTAACATAATATTCTTTGTAATTAAATAAATTAATTATAAAATTTTCATGTCAGTGAAACTTAAGAGCCAACATAGATTGATTTTAAATCTAAATTTTTCTTATTTTTTACCTTTTTTTTTTATTTTAGACCTCATTCTCTTTTTACAAATAATTCACTTTTACGATTCTCAATACAATTTAACTCAAACAAAAACCCAATCCAAATACACTCTAAATTTTTTAAATCAAGAGAGTGAAAAATATTAGTGGTGGTACCCTTGTGTTAGTGGAGTTTACATTTTCTTAAATTAAAAATATTATTAGCAAAAATTTAGATAAAATATATGATTATTTTTTAAAAACTAGCATTTAATTTCTGATATCTGAACATTCAATTATCAATTATAGACAAAATGAATATTATAATATTCAAATGAATGTTGGTGTGAAGTGTAAAAACAACAGCATGTTTTTTCCTAATCTAAGTATAGTTCATTTTTGCTACTGACAAGTTTGAAATATATATACATTTTTTCATTTGGGAGAGAAAATTTTAAAAAAATTAACAAAAACTGTGTTATTTGTGAAGTTTGAAGGATTATGCATTTATGCTCTTAGTGGGCTTGGCAAATTGAGATTGTGGGGAGCTTAGGCTTGAGCAAGCTAAGACTCATGTAATTCAATTAAAACTCCTATGCCGTATGGACAAGTGTTGTATACTAAAACCAAGTATTTAAGGATACTTCATCGTTGCTGTGAAGAAAAGGCTCCAACACAAAACATTCCAACTCTTTTGTTAACTGGAAATGCAAGAATATGGAACGTCTCCATTGGATGGAGGACGTCCATGACTCTGTAGCTCCTACGATTAGTGCAGACTTTGTTCCCTAATAACAGTGGACTTATTCTTAACTTTATTAAACTTTTGATTGCTTAGATAAACTGCCTGTGAGAGTAACTTTTCCTTGATTTGGCTGTTTGCAAAGACCTACTAAGCAAGGCAAGAGGGCCAACTGCCTCCAACATTTTTGAAAAGTATATTTATCAATTTTTTTAGGTTCGTAGTTAAACTTCTCTCAAGTTTGTTCCCACAATAACAGTGGTCCTTCAAAGTTATTGTTCTGAAGATTTGTCAATGGTAGTTTGAGTGTTAAACATATATATTTGGGTAGCATTACTTCATATTCTGATCAACCAGCAGGTTGCATGTCCAAGTAATCTATGGGACTTGGAAAAGGCTATGGTATCAAGAGGCACATATGGACTGCCAACATGATGAAAATAAAGCTCCAACAACCATTTCCACACCAAATTTTTTGAAGGAAACTCATGAAGCAGGTGTTGTTCCTAACAATTTCTTTACTGATAGCCATTTTCTTTAGCCTTTGATATTCATGTACTTGTAATCAAGTACCTTGACCCTATATGGACAAAAAAAGCAGAATAAATTGAATATTTTTTGCCTTAAGAACTACAATTAAGCAACTTTCAAGTATTAAAAAAAAGATATCAAGTAATAAGATTTTCATTTGACGAGACGTCTGTCCCTAATTAATCTTAATGGCTTGCATAGCATAGGAAAAGATTATCCTCCCATTTCACAGACAAAATCATGCATCCTAATGAGCAAAGTATCAACACCATACTTACTAGGCTTCAAATTGCACTCTAGGACCAAGTGGCCAGACACTTATGGAAATAAATTCATTTAAGTTTAATGCTTATTTTATTACTTGGAATTACTGGTAGCAGATCCAGTCACATATTTCTCTCAAGATTCTAACTACAGAAAGCGAGGAAGGATGAGGTGAACTGTAATATATTAAAATATATATGTATATAAACTTAATAAGTACCAGTGTCATTTCAAAAGCAACAATATGAGAATCAGGACTCCATTAGAATCATCTATATTTCTAGATAAAATGTACAGTATGTTTAGTGGCAAACTAGTGGAAAAAGTCAAGTGACACTCTTTCATACGAAAAGTCAGCTTAGTTTAGCTGGTGAAGAAGAATAAGCAATCATCTGAACTTGTCCTGCAAGGGAAACTAAATTAACTTAAGAACACTTCATTGCTGGACTTAGATTAAAGAAAAAGAAAGAAAAAATAAATCAAAGACTGGAAAAAGTGGAGGAGAATTTCACATTATTGACCGGATAAACGTGTACATCCTATTCTGCAGAACCTCCAAGAACATATTCTTCTGTACTTCATGAGTAAGCATAAGCCCGCACAACATCAATGATTGGAGCTCGACATACTGGACATTTTCCACTGCTGCATTGCAGCTCATGGGCGCAATTGAAGCAGGTACACATATGCCCACATCTGAAACCAATGCGAGAGGGTACAACACTTGATCAGTACTTGGCCCCAAAAGAAAAGAACGGATGTCAGTTCAAGCATGACAGTGAACATACCTGTACAGAAGAGAATCGATTGGCACTTCATAGCAAATACAGCACCTTCCTCTTCTAGAATCCCGTCTTTCTCTTCTTTTCTGCTTGCCTGTATTCAAGAAAACTAAGTCCTTCTTATAAGATGAAGAAAATACAAAGAATACTTCCATGAAAGCACCGCAATGTGTAAAAGTAATAACTTCTTCAGGAATAGGTTAAACCTGGTCAATTCAATTAAAGGTTTCCTCTCTAAGAGTCAACTATTTTTGAAAAGGAGGCGAGGCAAAACGTAGCTTGAAAGACTAGATTATTAATCCTTACCTACATGATATCAAAAGAATCCTGTATATTTTTCTGCTTAATAAAGAAAAAGAAACGGGTTAAGCAGAATTTGTACCATTGCCTGAGTATTTCTTTGCAGACTATCCACATCAAAGATTTGCAAGAAATGTCTTAGAATTGAAATCGCAAGTGATGAAATGGAAAATTCTCCAAGTTAGTGGATATCATATATTTTATTAGGCACAGAACTCTAGCTAGCCTCCTCTCCTCTAGGGGAATTTTTTTTTTTTTTTTTGTTGAGGGGCCACAGCGTATCATGTTTTTCAAAATGTGATAGAAAAGAAATGTTAGTAATAATCCAATATCTGGAAGAACAATAAAGAATTCTTATTTTATTTATTTTTAATCTTTTTTGCAACAAATGGGGAAACTACTTGTTTAACAGTAGTAAACAATATACTGCTCTGAAACAAGCAAAATTATATTCCCTCACACACCTGATGGACATAAAGCAGCTTTAATCTCCTGCTTAATGGACTGTTGTAATTCCACTTGCATGTCAATACAGCTCTGTATTGATCTTCGCAGTTCCGAAATCTCTTGATGGAGTTGCTTCACATTCCCTTTCAACTCACAGATGAGTTCCATTTCCTGTTAGGCTCACCAAAATTATTGCTCAAAGAACACAAAGACTTAAGCAGTAAAAATTGAAGGTAACTTACAATTGAATGATGATTCACACTCTGTCGAGATACTAGCGTGCTAATATTGGACAAGGGAGATTGTTCTATATACGGTGCTGCAGTTTGATTAGAATAATTGTCACCCATGATGTGGACCCATGATGTGGTTTGATTAACATAACTTTCGGGCACACTATGATGTCCACTTTGGATCTCATGTTCCTGATCCTCATAGTCCTCACTGTAATCAACACTATCTTGTTCTTCTTCTTCTTCTTCTACTGCTACTTCCAATTCCTCAATGTTTTGTGCATATGCCCTGCCTTCTCCGCCTTCACGTTCTTTGTCTTTTTCTTCTTTCACAATCTGCCGCTCACTTTCTCCTTCCAACTGATCTGTTCTTGGTATTTGTTGTGAGCGAGACATCATTAAGCGATCTATTTTTCCTCTCATGCCACTGGAAAGAAAGGTAGAAACACTTTTTCTGCACAATTAACAGGACCAAATAATAGTGAATAAAACAAGTACCAAAACTCTGTCAATAATAAGATTTATACAGATGAGAACAGTTGAAAAGAAAATCAATTTCAATCTAATTCAGTCAGAGACAAAACTTTACAAGTCAATGTTGGAGGACCCTTGATGCCATATCAAATGGAACAAGGAAGAAAGTGGATGACATATAGTAACCAAAGTATTGACAAAATCTAATACTCCAAGAAATAGAGGTTATATTTGACTTCATCAAAGAAATATATAAAAGAGGTTCGACAATTTCCTCTTGAAGCAAAATAGGAAAGCATATGAGGTAATAACAAGGGCATAGCATCACCAGCTTTTTTGCTTCCCTCATCTATCTATAATCTGGGTATGTCTTTCCTCGTAGAATGTTGACCAGGAAAAGTTATTCAAGCATTCACGAGTTATATGCCAGTCTCCTAGAATGAGAAGCAGCTGAGAGTAGCCTATTATTCAATTATCCAAAGCACTGGCATGACAACTCTAGAGTGAAAATATGTTGGCGATCAGACAAAATATTGTGGGAAATGAAGCTGGAAATCAGCTGGTTATTTTATGATTCAATTTTTTCTTCCTGGTGATTCTATACTAGATTGCAGTAATCCCTTAAATTCCAAAATTAGGTTCCGAGAGGAGATTGCTTTATCTTTTTGTTATGTGCCTTTAGAAACTGATAAAGTTCTTTTCTTATCTTTTCAATGTTTTCCGTGAGCTGAAAACATAATGACAAATTTCAGTCAACTCTAAAATACAAGTACTTTACATGTAGTAACAATGATGATACTTTATGAAAAATACGATTCTGAAATTACAATTTAAAGCAATAGTAAAATGCGGAAGTTACAAGTTCACATTGTCATAGATGACAGGGATTTTTGAGAAAGCAAAAGATGGCACTCTCTAGTAACACCAAATGCACTTGGCCTTTGCATAAAGGCATTATGGTTGCGAACCAGTTTCTTTGGGTTAACATTATTGTTTTCTTGTTCAAAGTAATTCTTTGAATGTCACTCTATTTCCTAAAATTCCACCTTCTCCACTAAGATTTCATTGAATAAACTGAACTATCAGGACATTCAGCACACACTTTTCATTGTCCTTAATCGATCATTCCACGTTTGTAAGATAATAATTGAGTTTCTTATTTAAATGCAAAACCATATAATATTTATCATTGTTCTAAATGCACGGAGAAATCTGTATCAAACAAAATGTGAGGAAGTTAATCTTTTTCAAAACTAGGTGTTTTGAAAATCAGATACTAAACTCTTCTACAGCCCCCTAACTTGGTGCCTTTTATGTTAATTTGATCACAAGCAGTGAAGATTCAACACTTCAATCTTAATAATAGTAAAATCCATCCAAAATGAAAACACATGGAGGTGTGAACCGATTGGAGACTTAAAAGTACTAAAATGAAAAAAAAAAAAATCAGCAGATTTACCTTTCAAGGAGACAGCGTATCTCATCATTCTCCACAAAAGGATCAAGCATCTCCTGGTATCTTGCCTGCCTGAGATCCTCCCAAGTACTACGTGGGCGAGAAACATCATGTATCCAGTCGCGGTCAATCTCTATTTCCTGCTGGTAATCAGACAGCGGGCCTTCCACTCCACTCATTTGGTCAAAGACATCACTTACCCAGCTACAACCTAAATCGAGATTGTAGTCCTCTTCCCGATCACTTTGAGTTTCAGAAGTCTCATTAATTGACTCATTTCTATTTTCTTCCGGTTGTTGGTTATTGGTATCTTGGAATTCTGTGTAAATATTTCCTTCAATACCTTGAAAAGATGTCCCTATCAGTGGAAGTTCTGGTTTTCTGTGATTGCAGGAATCAGAACTTGACCATTGCTGTATATTATCATTATCGGAGCTTGAACTAGCTTCCTGATATAAATTTTCTGAGTTGGACTTCAGGTGCTTAATGCCTATTTGAACTGCCATTAATCTGAAAGAGCTTGTTGCGTCTGCACTGCCTTTTGATACTGTTGTAGGAGGATTTGCCAGTTGGGCAATTTCCAGGTGATGATTCTCTATTCTTTCGGAGCTCTGCCCTTGGACACCATTCTGCTCCACCATATTGTTGGATTCATGGTTGTTGTCTCGTTCAACTGAATTTGATCTAAAAGAGCCTTCTACTTCTGCACTAGTATCTGAATCTATTATGGGCGGATTTATATGTTCACTAAGTTTATTCTCAGGATTCTCTTTTCTTTGTCGACAGGAAGTGGAAAATTTTTCAGTTTCTGAGCTGCAATCAACCACATCTCCTTGTGAGCTTCTCAAATCAGGTACACAATGCTTAGCCCCCAAACTGAATATCTTCCTGATATTAGTCAAGATTTAGACTCAACAAAGACAAACGAAGATTAAGCGCTCTATGAATGAAGGATGCACAGTTTTTCTACTGTAAGACACAGGAGGAGGCACGTGTTGATTGACAATATTAGTCCCGTAATAGACATCTGCTGCAACTGGAAACGATTCTTGCAGCTGACCACTGGCTGGGTACAACACTACTTGTTTAATAAGATTATAACATCATATACCTTAATTTGGAAATCTTTACCGCACCTAACAGCTTTAAACATAACTTCATTCCTTTATTAACATTTTTGTGTATAAAAGAGTTTGGAAATTTCCATGCTGTACGCAACTGGGGAAAACAGAAGGATAATTCATTGAAAAAGATGATTTTCTTTTGATACTTGACATGATTGATTGCTTGTTCATCAGTAGATGGGGGTTGAGCTCCATGTATACTTCAAATTTCATAGTGTACATGATGCAATATTAATAAATAGTTCAGATTAGCAAGCAAAAGGCAAATGCATGAGATACTTGGGAAGACCAGCGGTTGGATCAATTTACATTAAGCCAAAAGACTAAATATTAGTCTTGAAGGTTGCATTTAATAGGACAAAACAACATTCACATTCAATCTATTGATTTGGTCACTTATCCAATATCAATTTTTAGCATTGCAGAGATGAGAGGGAGAGAAGAACCTGAGATGCATAATGGCTGATTGCTTTAGCCCATTTGAGTTAGATGATGTGCAATTTGGAGGTCGACCATCTTTTACTTCAGCTCCACGATGCAGGAATCTTACCCTGAGTATGGCCTATTAATATATCATGTTAAACCTATTTGACAAACTTTTCTAATTTCGAAATGGACTAATAAAATAATAGTTATTACAATAATTAGCACCGATTAGCTTTAAAGCTTGCTGACACACCTGAATGCGGCCTCTATGCGAGAACTTCGAAACTGCTTTATATCCAGCAAGACCTTCAAGCTCCTTATGCCTTTCACGCTCCATTTGCATTTGAAAATCACAAAATGCCTGACGCCCTCTAATCCGAGGTGAACAGGAAACAACAGGGGAGAAAGGTCTCTGCTCAGATTGGTCCGCTGTTGTTCGAACACGAGGCAATGATTCATCGCAAGCTACATGTTCTCGATCGTTATGTTCTTCATTATTAGATGACAATTTTCTTACTATATCAGAAACCCTGATCCTTTCCTTTTCTGTAGCATCAGAATCTCTTCCTGGCGAAGTACTGAAGCCCGTTCTAACAGATTCACAATCCCCATTTGATTCCTCAGTTATTCTTGGTGTACCAGGTCCTATATCAATAGATTCATCACAAGAATCAGAACTTCTAGCAGCGGGTTCGACAAATGAAGCATTATCCGCAGAAACCAGGCATGGATTGCACTTAGAATTGCATGCGGCAGAGCTGAGCTTGCCCTCAAAGTTTCTCCATTTCTGGACAAGGGAAGAAACAGCACCTAAATTAGGAACCTTCACGGAACCCTCAGTCGGAGAAGCCGAAACAGTTCCACTCTGGCTCTTTCCCTTCAGAGATGTTGAAGCCAGGCCTGATGATGCACCTTCCAGGCTCCTCCTCCTCTCATAAGACGAAACAGGTGCTGATGACTCTGGGCTCCTCACCCTAGAGACAGGAAGCGAGTGTGCACCATCCTGGCTTCTTCCCCTTGAAGGATTTGCGTGAGGCCCCCAGGATACACTATTCTGGCTCTTTCTCTCGACTGCAAGAACTGTATCTCTAGCTCTATCACATTTTCCACCCGAATTAGATTTCTTCTGGTTGTATTCATCATTGTTTCTTTGCGGATTGTGAACCCACGGAACTCTCACGGAACTCTCCGTCTGAGAAGTCGAAACAGTTCCACTCTGGCTCTTTCCCATCAGAGACGTTGAATCCAGGCCTGATGATGCATCTTCCAAGCTCCTCCTCCTCCTCTCAGAAGACGAAACAGGTCTTGATGACTCTGGGCTCCTCACCCTGGAGACAGGGAGCGAGTGTGCACCATCCTGGCTTCTTTCCCTTGGAGGATTTACATGAGGCCCTGAGTATACACTATTCTCGCTCTTTCTCTCGACTGCAAGAACCGCATCTCTAGCTCTATCACATTTTCCACCCGAATTAGATTTCTTCTGGTTGTTTTCATCATTATTTCTTTGCGGATTGTGAACCCACAAATCTGTATAATCAATTTTCTGAGGTGAATTCTGGTTGGAATTGGAACGATCAGAGATTCTTGTATGTGCTGGCTCGGTGGTATGGTGATTATTCTCAATAGTAGTCTGCGGATGATGAACCCACAAGTCTGCAGCGTCAATGCAGGTATGAGAATTCTCATTGGCTAGAGAATCAGAACTTGCATTTCTGCAAGAACTGAGTTGGTTCTGAACCAAGTCATTGAAATTCTTCTTGAAAGTATTAGAGTCCCTGGTCCTATACCCACTGTGCTGGTTGCGATCCCTAAGAACACAACCAAACGGAGAAGAAGGTGATATCTCGACCTGAGAAGAGGCCATTCAATCTGATTTGCTAGAATGGCGAAGGCTCCTTACAGATTCTGAAACAGAATCTCCAATGCCTTCATTGTTTCTCGGAGAGATTGATGAAACCTGAGCAAGAATAAGAACCCATTTAGAGAAGGCAAAGATTCTGTAAATTGTCTCAACCACAATCAGCATTAGTTCATTCATCAACAATCCTCATTTCTTCGAGAACGTGGTGTTCTTGGAATAACCAAAAGATGGAAATTAGAAAATTACCTGATGAGTAGCTAAAAGAATTGGGAGCCAATGACTTTATCTTAATAGCAGATGAAAATAAGGCTATTTCATTGGGGCCATTAAAGATTCAAACCGTCGAATTAGGACAACAAGCATTTGCATTTGGCTATTTTTACAAGCAAGATTTCTGCAAACAAGAAGACAGTCCAAAGAAATGACGCAAGAAAAAAGAGATACAAGGAGACAAAAAAAGACCTGGATTCTGCGGGGGCAGTTTTGTGGCTAGCAATTGAAGGGAAAAACTCGTTTGTCGTGCAATGCAAACAAACAAAGATGAGAGCTTCTGAGGAGCAGAAAGAAAGTGAGAGTGGGAGAGAGAGAAGGCGAGAAATATCGTAGGGAGGACGAAATCAGATGGAGGGGGGAAAACGGTTGAGTAGTTTTTGATTGTTTGGTGCAAAGAAAAGGAGGGATATCAGAGAGAGAGAGAGAGAGAGACGTTGGGATTTTTAGCCGTTGCCAAAATTGTGGGGCCAAATCATACTGCGACTACAGTATTACCAGTAGCCCTAATAGTGACGAATACTCTTTTTCTTCTTCTACCACGGCAAGGGCAAAGGTTAGCGGGGAAGCAAACCCACGCACTACGACTTCCTTTTTTGTACTGTACTGCTTGCGGGATGGCGCGGGATGCGGGATGATGGGAGACTGATCTTGATTCTTCAACGGTATGGGTCACTATAGAAGGACACGTGATAGGAGGATTAGTATTACCCCTAATTAACATTAAAATTAAAAATTTATAAAATGGTATTGAATAGAATATTAATTTAAATTTTATAAAAAATTAATTTTTTATAAAAATATAAATTCTGTACTTAAAAATTTATCTTATGTTTCAAAATAAAATACTTTTCAAATACACCCTTAACAACGAGTTTATTAATTGGAGTAATTATCATCATTCAACTCTTCTAGTATTATTATTTTTTCATTGTTCAATCTACCATACAAGTTGAGAATTTTTTTAACTTTATTTGGTCACAATAAAAGAATTATAACTAGTGTTTCTGGAGAGGATCAAATTATATATTTAAGAATATTAATTTGGATTAGCCTCATTGAAGAACCTAATGAATTTTTTTTTAATTTTGGATTACTTTCCTTCTTTCACGAACAGTTTACTTTCATTAAATTCAAAAAAAAATCTCAAACTCAAACTTATCCAATCACACTTAGACTACTTTTTAAAATTTTAGCTTTACTAGTAAAAGTTTTTACTAAGATTCAAATTTTCTAAAGTATTTTTGAAATTTTGTTTAATCCAAAATTTTTAATTCACTTCTTTAACTTGGACAATATTTGATTTCAAAATTTAACTCAAAATTTTAAATATGAATATATATCGTCTCTCACATACAATTCAACTTTTACAAAATTTAAAAAAATATTAAATCAAACTCTATTTAATTACTCTCTTAAATCTTTGTGACGAATAAAATGTTGGCACTGTAAAACCTTTTCTTGGCGTTAATTTTTTTATTTGTGGTAAACCTTTGATTCAATTTCTATTTGTCGAAATTCACTTCTTCCTTGGGAAAAAAATGTTGTACTGTGAATATGCCTTACATTATCCCTTATAATAAGTTGGTTAAGTTGCGTGATTTAGTCAATTGGAGAGACTCGTGCATTGATTTCTCTATTTCAAAAGTCTTGCAGCTTGGAACCGTTAGGATCATCCTTTCCTTTTTTTTTTTTTTTTTTGGGCGCGGGGTGGGGGGGATGGGAGTGGGTGTCCGGGAATTGTGGCTGAATCATCCTTTCCAAATCCTACCTCTTCAATTGAGAAAAAGTAATAGCTTAATGGCATGTTCTTAATTATTTAAAAACTTAAATAAGTTTTAAAAAGTTATTATGACAAAAATTTTTAAAATAATTTTTACTTGTTGAAATTATTAAAAATAATACTTTTATTTTAATTTTATGTATAATTTTTAAAAAATATTTATTTTTAATAATTTTTTTAAAAAAATTCAATAATAAAAAACAAAATATTAGTAGAGCACTATTTTTTTATAGCAGAAAGTCTGGAGTTTGATATCAATGTCCATCATCTTCTCTGATCTTCTTTGTAATAGTATAAAATTATTCAAAAAAGAAAAAGAAATTCTACATCTTCAATTGCCAAAAAAATTATGCATATTTTGTTGCGCCTCTGCCTAATACGCTCCTAAGTACTATAAGTACCGGTAAAACGAGAAATCTCTCGATAAGGGAACTGAAAATATAAAGATTCGACTTTTATGAATTATAGTATTGAGATTATTTTTAAAAAGTAGAATATATGATGTACAATAAACATTTCCCCCTTTTTGAAGTTTTTGAATTTTTCTCTTTTGTTTTTGAAAATTATTTTTTGTTTAACTGAATCGTTTTTCTTTCCTGAGATTCGACCAAGACTTTTGACTTCAAGATTGGAAGTTTTATATGGCATTCCTGAGTTGCGAATACAAAACAATATCCAACCAACCGACCAAATGCTCTAAGATCCAAGATACTCAGGAGGGTTTGACTTTATTATTTTTTTTTTGGACGGAAAGTGTTTTAAATTCAAAATTTTTATTTTTAAATTTTGTAAAATAAATTATTTATAAATAATAAAATAAAATTAAAATAAAAATTTTACATTAAATTCAGTACATTATTTAGTTAAGGTAATATAGTCAAAACAGTAAGATATTACAATCTTACCCTTCGTTTTCCATTGCTCAAAGGCTCCAGAGGAAATAGTGCATCAAGTCCTCCTAAATTTTTTCTGAGAGAAAGAACTATAAAAGAACTGTTAACTCTAATAATCATTCACGTTCGATCTGTATCAGATGTGATTAATTGTCTCCTTCATGTTTGTCACCGTCTTTGTTTTCTTTTTGTGAGTGGAGTCTACATGAACAATGGAAATTTCAAGAGTCATCATAAACACAAAAAGATCACATAGATAATTTTGGAATAGATTTTTATTTTTAAATAACATAGCAGCCAAAAAGATCTACATAAATTTTTTTATTCACGTGAATTGCATTTATTAATAAGCGTGATAAATAAAAATTACAAAGTTATTATAATAAAATTACTCGTAGCAGATGCATGCACCGATGACTGGTGGTTGGTAATTGAATTGTTGTTTGATATTCCAATTTTCATTTTTTCAAACTTGACAAAAACCGATCACCTTTGCTTCCTAATTTGGTAGATAATCAATAGTTTACAACCCATAGGACCTCTGTTTGGCAAATTTGAACTTTTATCAAGATTGGGGGCTCGATTTGCATTATGACCACACACCATGTCTACTTCACTTTATTTCTAAACTTGCCACATATTAATAATTGATCATCTTTAAGCCTAAAATTTAAAATTAACAGTACCTTTCCCTCCAATATATTGTAGGAAAGAGACAATGTACTAGGATCTAACTTTAATTTCTTTTTCATTAAATAAAAAGTTAGGTCGGTAAAATCAATTGTGAACAATTCTATAATAGGAACTTAATGCTATAGAATACTTAAGTCCGACTTGATTATCACAAGTTCAAGTGTTACTGGGTCAAGTATTATATATTAGTCACTATATAATAGACATAGTCCTCCAAATGTGGTGGGCTTTACATCTTTGTTGAAATTGGAACACTAGCATTCGAAGTGAAAGTACCTTGTTTGCCACTGGACCGCGGTACTAGTGATTCTAACTAGGAGCAGGAGGAGCCTATTGCTACGACCATTTGCCCGTTGAAGAATATTTAGTACTTAATTAAAGACAGTGACTTGGTTAAGGAAAACGTCCGGAATCCTAGCAAAAAGATTTTGTAGGGCAATTATCGTTGCTTCTGGAACATACCTCAAAATTGAGGAGACAGTGACTTGGTTAAGGAAGCCGTCCAAAATCCTAGCAAAAACGTTTTGTAGAGCAATTATCGTTGCTTGTGGAACAGACCTCAAAATTGAGGGCTCAATTTTCATTTTAGCTAAATCTCTAGTTCAATTCACGTTGCTTAAAAAGTGTCATACTTTATTGATCCAAATTTTTTTTTCTGGGTATTTATTGATCCAAATTTATTACTAATATATTTCACTTGAATATGTTACATGTGTTTCAAATAGTAGAGGATATTAAGTTTTATCATTAATAATGTCAAACGGACTGGTCCGCTCTGACCCGTCATTTACTGCCCCTTAAATAGGGCCGGGGCGGCTAGCTCATTTTCTCGTATGTTAAAGAACTCCTAATTTATATCGTTCGTGGTATATACTAGGCCCGCACGCTAAACGGGTCAACCTAGATTTTTTTGGTTATATTTTTTTTGTTTTTTTCTTCTCTATTATATATGATCATAAAAATTTATAATTGTAATAAAAAAGATCTTTGACCAATTATTAATATTTTTGAAATAAAAAACTATCATTAACTATATATATCATTCATAATATAGATAAATTTATATAAGAAAGACATTTAAAATGAAATTGAATTAATAAATTTTAATTATAGACATAATTAAAATGTGTAACTGAGGCAATTTTGCTACCAAGATTGTAATATATTCTTTTTTTATAATGTTACTAATACATAGAAAAAAAGAAAAAATTATGGGTTAGCCTGCAGGTTAAACGTTACATTTAAACGAACATGGAAAACCAAATCTAAGATTGTCTATATTACAGGCCAGCCTGCGAGTTACAACCCATTTTAACATCACTATTTATCACATATTTGTAAATGTATATTTTGTTTCTAAATATACTTCGATCAAATTTTATAGCTAGATATCCTCTTGTTTTTGTATCTAATTCATCAATAATTATGAGCTTGATGTTTCCAAAAAATTCTAGTAATTCTCCTTTCAAGAGAATGAATAGGAATTTCATCGAACAAAATCAGATACTCCACACAGTGAGAGACATTAATTACCTTCCCCCCTTTTTCTTGGATAAATTAAAAGTAGAAACATTCTAACACTCCACATCTTGCATAGGACTGTCAATTGGGCGGGCGTGCTCGGACTGATTTTTTCAGCCCGAATAGTATTTTGGGTCGAGTTCGGGCTGAGATAAGCTCAGCCCGATTTCAGCCCGACCTGTAAAAATATAATATATATATATATATATATATATATATATATATATATATATATTATTAAAAATTATTATTATTATATAAAAATTTCAAAAAATCGAGTTAGGATCAGCCCGAGCCCGAGATCATATTTTCTCAGCCCGATGTCAATCGAGCCGAGCTCAGGCTTAATAAAGCTCGACTCAGTGAGCCCGATTGACACACCTAATCTTGCATATTACCATCTAATATATAGCAAAAGTGACACTACTAGCTCAATTCAAAACCTGTTGAATGTTACAACAACTATAAATTGATAACGATGATAATGAGTATTAAAGGATATGTATGTGGTGTGGCAAGGGCCAATCTCGATAGAAAGTGCAGGATACCTTGAATCTACTGACTTAAGAATGGGCATCGGGCTAGTGCCCAACATCCATCCTTTCTCCACTCCAAAAAAAAAAAAAAAAAAAAACTTTGTGGCTACTGTGGGTACCCATGGAAATACTTTTCTCTATCTTTTCTTAATATTCTCATATTTTAGGATTTATTATACTTCTTCATAAGTTCAAAAAACTTGCTTCCTTCATAGTACTAAATATACACATATGTGCATCATAACCCAGCGTGTAGTTCATTCTGATTGGCTTTCCTAGTCCTGTTTCCCCTATATTCACCAAAATTGGCCCGAAATGTTTGAATTAATATTTGATTATTGTAAATTTAGTATCCTTTGTTTCGACAACATTATCTTATGATTCATCCCAAAAAAGAAAAAGAGACAATATCATCTTATAAAAAGGGATCTGAATGCTCCATATGGATTTGAAATGGCTAGTTAATTTTGCATTAGAAATTGCATATTTCCTCTTACGGCAAATGCATTGATTCTTACAAACACCATCCTTTAACTGTACTTTTTAGTAGTCCCAACAATAGAATTATTTTTCTTGTTTTCACCAGGAACATCTTTATTTGCATCGCTTTATCTTTCTATATGCTCATTGTTTTTATTATTTTCTTGAAGTACATAATAAAAAGTTCTTTACAAATATCGATCTTAATATGAATCATTAATTGTGAGATAAGAAGAAGAGAGCGGTGAAATAGTTAGATAATTTATTGGTAATCCAACAATATACTACAAATAGAAAAGAAAATTAATAGATCATGAAATGGAAGAAAATTAATAGATCCATGAAATGGTAAAACAGTGTTTCTCCTAGAAGAAGGAAAATATAACTGCAAAATAGACTCACACGAAGAAACAAAGAAACTACCTATCTGCTATCTACTAAATGTATAAAATATACAACGCAATAAATGAACATTCAAATATGTAAAATCCATAAAATTCATAGAACCTTTTCTTTTCTTTTCCTTTCTTTTTTGCAGTGAACAGATTCATAGAACCAATTCGTTAGTTATTTATATGTAATGGTGAATGTTGAGTGAAACATTTGAAACCTAATACATCAAGCATGGAAGATTGATGGCAAAATCAGTGAGCTGGGATAAATCACTCCGATAAGTATGATTCCGGAGACAATTAAGCCAGCCTATGGAGTCACAAATCGAATATATATATATATATATATATATATATATATAAAACTCATGTGGCACATTTAGAAGTTATTTTTTCAGTTCTAAATTATTTTTAAAAAATCTTTTTATTCTAAATTACTTGTCATTTTATAACTTCGAACCAATATTATTCATTTTTTTCAAAATTATCTATATATTTATTAATTCAACAACTATAACATTGTTATGAAATTAATATTATGGATGTCCATTATCTGATATCAAAGAGGTAATCCAATATCAGAGTTATAGAGATACTCTAACTATCCAGAAGATAGATGGAAAAGTTCTATCATATTTTTCATTAGTGATATGATTTGTCTTCTGATTACCCTCTACTTCTTCTTATTGAGATGTACCCCTGGACCCTATAAATAGGGCTTTAGACTGATGTATTGTACACACTCATTTATTCATTGATTTACTCTCATAAAATCAATAAAAGCTCTTGCATTCTCTCTCTACTTTCTCTCTATTTTCTCTCTATAGTTTTTCCTATTTTCTATATTGTAGTTTCTTTGTTAAATTCTCTATATTAATATTACGATTTCGTTGTGCCGACAACGACTGTGCGCCAACAAATTCATAACATGTTATCAGCACGAGTCTCTGCCACCGAAGTTGAGAGCTTGGTCAAGAGAAAAAAGAGGTATTTTTTCTACTTTTGAATTCTCATGGTAAACCTTTCAAAACTCGTTTCTTTTCCTCTTAATATTTATAAAAAGAACTATATGTCATAGACACTAGATGCTTAAATTTGTGGAGATGCAATGGGTCTGGCAGACACCATTATTGAAAATAATGCATCATCATCTCAAAATCGTATAAACGCCATGATTTTTCTCCGCCATAATTTCTATGAAGATTTAAAGGCAGAGTATCTTATCATGAAAGATCCACTTATTTTGTGAAAGGATCTAAAAGAAAGATTTGACCACCAGAAGATGATCATTCTATCAAAAGTATAATTTACTTTAAATATGTAAGTAAATGCATTAGAACTAATGGTTATGACCCTGGAAGAGGTCGTAATCATGCTCAAAGTCGTGAACATAGATGCGGATATGGTAAGAATAATCCATATAATCATGGCGATAAGAATATATATGCATCTAGATATATTGGGTCCTGAAGACACCATTTAAGAAAATACAAAGCATCAAAGCCACTTGATTACTAGCAAATTGTGAATGAAACATACAATCACCAGAAGATGATTGTTATATTAATGCTAGTTATGATTTGTTATAAGTTTGCCTACAAGATTTTATATCTATCAGTATAAAAGAATTTTCTTTTCTCATATCTCTAACATACTCTTGAAGTAGCAATATCGAGAAAATATTTTTCAGAAATATTTTGAATTTATATTTTCTGAGACTGAATGAGTCATTAATAAAATATTTTGATACTCGATCAAATATTTTTATGACATTCCTTGAAGCGAATGACATTATAAATTATAATATATTTATGTATGAGATTTTGGTCGTAACTAGCAGAAATACACTTTGTTCTTATACTATATGAATGACTCATTAAATTTCCAGTGAATAGATACTCACCAGAAGTGAGAAAATAATGAGAAGGAAAAATGAAAAGTAAGAATTATAACATGTTATTGATGTAAGATGAAAATGTGTCATGTACTTGTAGTACGTCAAACATATTATGAATATCTATTAATTATTAATATTCATTTACTTCCCTGAATTATACTACTGATAGTAATGATGCTTGTGTCGATAATATTTATATGACACATGTGAATGTGGCCAATTCTTTTGAATATCCAAAAAGAGTTTTTAGCATTTTAAATGTCAATAAAAAATTTGAATTATCAAATTGCTATTTTTCTATTTTATCATCTTGTGATTATTTTTAAAAAGTGTTCATACTATAAACTTATATTTTAATATTTATATATTATTTTAGTTTGTTTTGGATCAAGAATGATGAAGATACAAATTTGTCTAAACAATATTTGTTATTTATTTTGATAAAATTTAAAATATATGTCCAAGTATAAATGGTAATACAAAGTTCCAGAAGAACTAGTTGATCAATAACTCTAGAAGAGTTAATTGATTAAAAGCTTCAGAAGAGTTACATGATCTTCACCTAATGGTCAATTGTTGTAATCTATCATTCTCCATATAGTCTCGTAAAACTTTTGAACATTGATTATATTATTAGTATATCGAGATATTGGATGAATAAACTTTCGAGGCATATGCATTACCATTATGACAAAAATATATATGTCAATTATAGATATCATTATTCATCTCTTTCTTTACATTGCATAGAATTATGAATTGAGATGCAATATTAAGTAAACTTAAAATTTACTGATAAATAATTTATTAGTTGGCATGACCGGTTGGACCATCCCGGATCATTAAAATACGAATAATGATTATGAATTTATTATGGAACCGGAAGTTTCCTAATATGATAAATTTATAAGTGCTGCTTGTTTTATTTAAAAGGTATCATTATCACTTGGGGTTAAATGTGTTATTTTGGGATGAATTGGAGAAATTATTAGTTGATGCATCAACAAATAGTCATATGTATATTCTTGTATTTGCAACCTATAGTTTGCACAATTTATTGATAATGAGCTCATGTTTTAACATTCTCCTAAAGACATAATTTGTCCTAATAATATTGGTTGTATTGAGATAAATATTAAACATCCTGCAGAATGTTCATAACTATTAGCACTTATTTCGTATTTTGCCAACACATTTTGATTCTCCTCATAGTAGTTGGTTTGTGGTAAAAAATCAAATATATCTCATCTTAAATTTAGAGATGCACTATGTTGCTCCACCACAAAGTTAATGAGATAGGTTTTCAAAGAGATTATTAAATATGTTGGGAGCAAATCTCAAGGGAGAGATTTGAATTTTGAATATGTTACCCCAACATAAAGAGGAAAAAGCATGAGGTTGGATAAATATATAAGTATGTGTCTCATCTGAATATTCTATTTTGATCCTCATAGAAGATACCTTGAACCAGAAGTTCAAAGGATAATTTATATAACCAGGTATATTAACTGACACAATTGAAACGTGGTAGATAAGTCAGTTCCAAGAATACAAACTCCTCAATTGAGCAAAGACTTAAGATGGTCATATATATTAAGTCGATGAAATTTAAATTTCAACAGAATTTTTTCCCCAAACATGATTGATATATTATTTCCAGAAGAAATTCAGGTACCTGAAAAGTTTGACAATAATGAGATCTCAATATGATTGGGAAATACTGGAACTACACAAGTATATGACGTCAACAATATTAATGTGTATAATATATTGATTCAGAATGAGGATTTCCAAATCGAGGTTTGCAGACTCAAAATGATAAAGTTCGCATGAGAAATATGAAAAGTTCGAACTATTTACAAGTACACTTGAAGTGTATATGTATTTTCAACAGGAATTATACACTTGAAGTGTAATCCTAAAGAGATAGCAATTGATATTTGCTTATAAAATGCGAACTACAAAAATGAATATTTGTCATGAGTTATGACGTATGATTCTTCGTAAGACCTGGCACTGTTAACGAAGAAATATATTTCTAGTGGTGGATATAAAAGTGCATGATAACACTTAATATGTGTTTATTTTTGTTATCATTTGATAATAATACTTATATTTGAAGTCCCTGATGGACTCGATATGCTTGAAACATATAATTGTTTCTTTAGAACATAATGAGATTGTCTTGGTGAATTTTTATTAAAAGAATGATTGAGTATGTCCATATATGTAGAAATTATATACGTAGTTGTACTTGTTATATGTATTTCTTTATCAAAATATATCCTCATTGTACAATCTATTAGGGGGAGAAAATCATCAATTAAAAGAGGATATCATTTATGACTATTATTATCTTGATCTATACATAAGGATTAATGAACTGGAAGTTTAAAATATTATTTATTTGTATAAAATTGCATATTGATTGTTTGTCGAACTCCTGGAGAGTTAATAAATATAATATTTAACTTATAGATATTCTTATTTGCATAGATGTCCCAGCAGGACAATATATATAAATTATATAGTCATATGATTTTGATACACGCCTGAAGCGTGATTGATCTCTTGATAAAATCCTTAAAAGAGAAAATGATTTGATGATCAAGATATTTTTCCTGAAAAATTTAGAGGAGTAAGTATTATGATCAATATTTTTGTTTTGATTGAACATCCTGAAGATGTTTCACATGGATATAGTACATCAATAATTTTTGGGTTATTATTGTGAGATCCTATATATCTATTGAAAGATATTGAAGAACTCTTCGGTCCTGAAGTACCATAACTCTGCAATTTAGAATATAAATACACTTGTATACTTGCAAGTAGATATCTATTATGGTTCTTTTATACCCAATAAATTTTGAAATGGCATTAAGCTTGCCTTTTGATATCTCCTTGAGATAGTTTATTTCGAATATTGAGAAAATTCAACTCATGTTGAGATGGATATGTAAGGTATAAGTTACCTATATGATCCACAAAATCATGCATTTATAGGCACGTGTTAATTATAACAGCCACATCTTCAATTCATGTTGAAGAAGCAAAAATTCATGATGTTGATTGAGAATATGTGTGATCATGATTAATGTATTCGAGATAAATCTATATCCTCTAAGAAGGAATTCCAACTATATTGTTGGATGATAATAGAGTTTGGAATATATCTAAGAAGATATGATAAAATATATTTTTAATCACGGCTCCACAAGAGATGTGATATTGATGTGTATTGAATTTGATCATTTGACAAATCTATTCACTAAGACCTTAACAATAGCAACATTAGATTAGAAAGCATTGGTTCAGAAATCTCAAAAGATTATCTCATCAGGGGGAGTAAATATGGCATAAAGAGTAGTGTACTCTTTTTCCTTCACTAGAGTTTTTCCCACTGGATTTTTTATATAGTAAGGTTTTAACGAGGCATACTCTTATGCAATGGACATCCAAGAGGGAGTGTTATGAAATTAATATTATAGATGTCCATTATCTGATATCAAAGAGGTAATACAATATCAGAGTTATAGAGATATTCCAACTATCCAGAAGATAGATGGAAAAGTTCTATCATATTTTTCATTAGTGATAGGATTTGTCTTCCAATTACCCTCTACCTCTTCTTATTGAGATGTATCCCTGGACCCTATAAATAGGGCTTTAGACTGATGTATTGGACACACTTATTCATTGATTGATTTACTCTCAGAGAATCAATAAAGCTCTTCTCTTCTTTCTCTCTATTTTCTCTCTATAATTTTTCCTATTTTCTATATTGTAGTTTCTTTATTAAGTTCTCTATATTAATATTACGATTTCGTTATACCGACGATGACTGTGTGCCAACAAATTCAAAACAAACATTAATTATATTCAAAATTTTAAGATAATTTTTTGATCATTTGATTCAATAAATCATATCTGACTAATCATTTCTTAATTTGTTTAACAATTAATTCTTTGACTAGTAATTTGAAATGAAGGAAATGCTAATGAGTTTGATTTGGCTTATTTTTCTAACACTATATATAGACCCGAACCTCAAAATTGAGGAGTTAATCTGCATTTCACCAAACTTTAGGGGATAAATTTAATTAACCCATTTCAACCAAAATATATAAAAACACAAGTGCAATTTACTACAAATAGACTCTGGCTCTACTTTCAGACTGAAAGAGTTGGCTACAGACAGAAGACCGGAGTGAGGGAGAGAAATGCCGGCTACCGCAACGATAATCGGTGCCCTATTGGGATTGGGCACCCAGATGTATTCCAATGCCCTTCGAAAACTCCCTTACATGCGCCGTTCGTATCCTTCTGCTTTTCTTGCTTCAATTTCATCTTTTGTTTATCGGATGAGATGATAATTGAAATGAGAAGAAGATGAATTTTAATTTCTTTCCTTTTTTTTAGTAATTGGCAAAAATTTCATCTTGCAGATCCGTGGGAGCATTTGTTGGGGATGGGATTAGGAGCGGTGGCTGCTAACCAGATGGTGAAGTGGGACGCCAAAGCGCAAGAGGACCTCGATAAGCTGATCGTTAAGGCTAAGGCAGCCAACGAGCGCCGTTACTTTGGTATTTTCTCCTTTTTTTAAAAAAAAAATGTTTAGGGCATGAATAGGGTGATGCCATTTAAAATTTGAAACTTTGCTTCTTTTCTGTTTCTTTCTTAGATTTATTCTCTTGCTATTTTTGTTATCTGTCAGAATGATGTGTATGGGAAATGAGTTGATTAATGCAGGATCTCCGATAGCAGAATATGTGTCACCATTTGTTTTGAGTAACTTGATAATTAGCTTGAACTGTACTTCTCTTAAAAAAGTGATCTTTTTAAGCATTTGGATTCCAGATTTCTAATTTAGTTATCCATTTTGTTTAACAATTTTGCTTTCCCTTTTAGTATCATTTCACAAAAGAAAATCTAGGATAGGGGTAGATTCTGGTAGAAGGTGAATGTGAGTCTTTCGAGGTAGGATGCTTCATAAGCTGAAGGCATGAGTATTTCTATTAGGTGATGGAATGAAGAACGTTGACATTTTTGCAAGGAAACTCCTAATTACTGACCTTATGTTTGCTTTGCTGATGATAGTTTGATAGCAATAGACTGATTTGTTAGTGGAATACTCCAGTTATCGTGGACTTCGTTACTTATTTTTCTAATATTGAATTGATGCTCTAGATCAAATTTTGTAGGTATGTTGAGAGACCTTGAATTAATTGATGTGCTCTTCCTTGCTCTTTTGTTATGAAATGCTTGATAATGAATTTTCTTAATGACATTCTTTGGTCATTTGGTCAGAATCTTCTTCCTTGTTAGTGGATTGAGATGTGATTGGAGATGCTCTTTGTGGGATCAAATTGGTTATCTATAGATTTGAAGAAATCAAACTTGAGCTTTTCATATCATTGGTTCTTGAAAATTGAAATACTTTTGTTACTAACTTTTTTGCAATTTTATGGGAGGATAGGAGTTAGTTTGCATGGTTCTCGAGTTAAATTTTCTTTTGTCACCCACCTATCTATGTGACATGCAGCAAGACTTAAATGTGCTAAAAAGACTTTGACCAAATAAAATGGCTTTAAACTAGCCCTTTAGAGAAGTTGGTAATGGATGGTTGAGTAGAAATAGGAACTTGTTGATTGTCCTTTTTTTTTTCTTTTTTGGTGGGGGTGGGGTTTAAAACTAGTTGATTTTCATTGAAAAGATAATTTATGGCTTGAATTTTTCTTTGTTGACAACAAAATTTCCCAACTTTTCCTTCAGGAAATTACCTGCATTTTCAAGCCCCCCCCTTTTTCTCTTTTAATAGCTATTTGGGATGTTAATGTTTGAGTTTTCAAGTTATGTTATATTATCTCTGATGTTTATGTTAATTCTTTTGTGAACATGAGCTGTATTCTTGTTGCACTCTTTATGGCTGTTTGAGAAGTTTCTTTTTCCTTGCAAATTTCTAATGATGGCCATAGGTGTTTCCATTGTGCTAAATGCTTGTCAAATTCAAGTTATTTTACTCTTCATGCTGCTAACTTGAAGTACTAAAGCATTAGAAAAAGTGAATTTATGGACTTAAGATATGTTCCTCTGACCTCTACCATTGTTTGATTTATCATGGGCTAACTTTAGTGGGGAATTGCTAGGTTGTTGTTGTTCCTTCTAAAGTTGAGGTGGGATGAAATAGTTACTGTTGATCAGGGGATGTTGGAGACCTGGCGCATGCTTTTCAGCAAGTAGGTTAGAAACTGAAACAGGCTGTTACTTCAATGGACAAAGTAGCTTTCAACTTTGCGAAGTGGATTTGGCTAGGGGAAGGAATCCTTTTGTTATGTTGGGCACTATTATAGTTCAAACAATGTCCCTGAGGTATATATTTTATAAACTTTAGATTTTGGAAATGGGATGCGGGGAAAACACAAACTAGTAACAAGAGGAGAAGCATAAGTAGCCTAGGCATCACACCAAGCATAGTTGCTTTGAGCAATCCTGCCGCAAGAAATGTTGTAAAGGAATCACTCCTTTCAAGTACATCTATGCTGTTGAAACTCAAAACCAAAGTAGCTATTGGTTGGCAACTGTTGGTTTCACTTGGTAGCAAAGAAACTCGACTGAAGGACTACCATCAATCAATAAGCCTAGGTAAGTACCGAACTTGTAGTAATCACATTCAATAAGCTGCTATCTGTGTGCTTGGGGCTTTGGTAGTGGATATCGGCTTTAGAATCAGAAAGCCAAGGCTTTGTAGACCTCCCAAGGTTTCCATATTTTCATGTCTAGAAGCTAACCTTAATAGGGAGAAGAGTTGACCTCAATGCAAAAAGTAAGAGATTTTGTTCTCCAGAATGTTACTTTCTCTGGCCATAATTGAATATCCACATTTCCTTTTAAAGATGTCCGTAATTGAATGTCTATTTTCTTAAAATAGTTATATATTTTATCTTAGCTTCCATTAATAACTTTCTTAATTTAAGAGAAGTAAGCCCGACTAACGCGAGAGTCCCACCACTAACCTCTGTCATTCCCTTGATCTAAGAGATTTAAGTTCAATTAACTTGTGGTTCCTACCATTAACTTCTTTAATCGATAAGGATATCATAGTAATTTCTCTATAGTCAAATTACTCTCCTTAATTTTTTTGCTGAGTCAAAATGAGACATTCAATTGTGGACGGAGGATATATGTTATAGTTTGGTGAATGCTATGAAATGAGGCTTTAATGATAAAATCAGAGCAAGTTTGTCAAAATTGTGAATTGTGGAACAAATACTATCTCTGAAATGACTGCAAAAGTTACAAAGTTAGATGGAAAACACGTACACAGAATAAATCATAAACAATCATTAGGACTAATGGAATGGAATTTGAAGTGTTTGGAACTATTGCTCTGTAGAAGGCTGCCACCTTTTCTGGCAAACAACTTAAGGAAGAACTTCTTGTTGATGCAGAATTGGAAGTTTTGATAATTGCCATTCTAAAAGGCTGGTTGGAATACACTAAATATAGAAATAGAGCTTGGCAGGAAATTTACTGTCAATTTGGGTACCTGTGAAATTCTGAGTCTTGATTTCTATGGGAAAACATTGACTTTCTTCCTTGAGTTTTTCCCTCAAGTAGTTTCTCTTTGTTCAGGTAGCTTCCATTGTCCTTTCTCCCTTAAATAGGTTTCCCTTCCATTTTTCCTCAAATAGATTGTTCCTTAAATATGAGTGAGCCCTTTTACTCAACGAAATCAGGAGATTGTGAACTTGTTCATTTAATCAATCACTACCCTATTTTTTCTCTGCCACTTATTTCAAGGATCAAGGCTATTATTTTCTGTTTCTTCTCAATAATCTCCTCACAGCTACTTCTTTTACAACTGCTTTGGAGTCACTCAACTTTTTCAAATGATACTCTAAATATCACTAATGCTTCCAGGAGCTGTAGAAAGCGGGTACAATAACTTTTTCACGCATTTATTATATTCATTGTTTTCCCTGCTCTGCTGCAAATGTGCTGTAACTTTTTGGACCATTTCTATATCTAAGCTCACTCTTTTGAGAATTGAGTTGGTACAGTTAGCTAACCTTCTCCTCTATCATTTATTGGGGTTTCTTCTCTTCTTCCCCCCTAAATAGGCATCCCCAGACCCCTCTGCCTTTCCTTCTGCAGGGTTTTTCTGTAAGGTTGAAGAGGGGAATTGTTTTTCTTCCATCGTTGAAATTCCTTGATTAGCATTCTTTCGCTTTGGCTTGAAAGTGGAGAATGACATCGAAATTGATAAATTGAGGAAAAGATGGAAATTTTATTACGTTGTATATAGCCAGTAAAATTAAAAGACATCTGCTTCAAAGTTGTGCAATGATATCTCATTAAGATTTGTGAGAGATGCTAGAGGAATTGAAATATTTGACAAGTGGAAGAGTCCTATGGGAATTGAAATCTTGATGTGACGCTAATTGTTGGTAGACGACTGTAATGATGTTGGATTTGAGCTATACTTTTCCCTCCTTTTTCCCAAGAGAAAAAATTGGAAACTTTGAGCTATACTTTTATGACAATTAGTTGAATAATTCTTGCATAACAGGTTGCTTGCTAGTTTTGGTTTCAGCTCTATGAGATTTGTCCTTTCTTCTCCAAATTTAGTAATGGAAGAAATGAATATGAAGTTGGGTGCATGCCTTATACCTAGGCCTGTCAATTGGGCTCTACGAGCCGAGCCGACCTAAGTTCGGGCTCAGCCCAAGTAACATCATATTGAGCCCGAGCTCGGGCTCAGCCCGAACGGGCTCACAAATGTTGAGCCCGAGCTCGGGCTGAGCTAGAAATATGCATATTCATTTTTTATTGTTCTCACAAATTATCCTCTCACTACAAATTATGATTACCTTCACAAATTAATGTCTTAATACTTGTCTAACAATGACTTTCAACTAATTTGCATATATTATTAAACAATATCTCTAGAAACTAAGCAAACGTCTATCTGAAAATCAACAAAAACAAACTACCATAGCAAAATAAAGTATTGTAGCAATATCTCAACCACATTAAATTCCAATCAAGACAAATCAACAAAAGTGGAGCACCAAACTACCAGAGTCTGAGAATTTATTGATCAAGAACCCTTCAAATGGATATTTAAACAGATATATATAATGCATTAAAATCTAATAATCTGGTATGTCGTGCTTCAATATGAAGTAACCGGAAAAGAAGAAGAATGATCCTATAGGCTATAACTCCAGAAATCAGTGAATTTCCAATGATGAAACTAGGCAGCAAAGCACTAAAACACACCACCACTGTATTTGCTGTATAGAGAATCAACCAAATTTGCACCATACACCACTGAGTTTGCTGTATAGTAAGCAGTTTAATATTTTGAATGCATATTAAGTTATTAATACACAAAAAACAATCTTCTAATGTGCCCTAATAATATATTGATTTTTTAAAAAGATATTGGGCTAATACTAAAGTTTACTAATCACTTTACTAATCACCTTATAAGTTATATAATATAAGTATTAACCATTAAGTAATTGATAATTTTTTCTCTTCTCTTTCTAAATTTATGTTGAGAAGTGAAAAAAATTATATTTTGTGAAATTAGTTAAATATATTAATTACGAAAGTGAATATGTAGAATATATTATTTTATAAAACTAAATATTTACTTTGGAATATTCTAAATTACAAGTGCAAAAATTAATTGGAAAACTATGCTAAGATCTTATCTTCTTCTTTCATATGATTTATATTTCTCGTATTAGTAAAGGTAATAATATTCATACCTACGCATTTACTGTGTTAATACTTAATATTCTTAGAATTATGATAAGCTCAATAAGTAGTTACAATCTCATAAATAGACTCTATGATTGAATAACATGCATATTGTTGCCAAATCTGCTAAGAATTAAAACTATTAAACTATATTGCTTTTCTAAAATATAATTTTAAAGTGTTGGAAGTGAAAACTTTACACACTAAATTTTTTTGAAAGTGAAATATAAACAAATTTATTTATATCAAAACACATAAAATTTTAATCTATATAGTTATGATGACATTAATATAGTATTATACACAAAAATTTTTTATTATATCAAGAAATTATAATATATAATTATAAATTATTATTAGATATATGATCGGGCCAAGCTTATAACGGGCCGAGCTTAGCCAAGCTCGAGCTCGGCCCGATTCACAAACGGGCCGAAAATTCAGGCTGTAGCCCGACTCAACCCTAGTCCGAAAAAAGCTCAGCCCTCAAAAAAAGGGCCGAGCCGGGCCGAGCTCGGGCTAGCCCGGCCTAATTGACAGTCCTACTTATACCTATGTTGAACCATTGTGGAAGCACATAATTTCCTGCATTTCTTGCTAAGAATGGTGTGACTCAGCTAATCTAGCCAATTCAATTATTGAATTTGTGTAGATTATTCACTGAACTATGTGAAATGTACTTCATCATGAATAATGGCAAATGTACCAACAAACTTATCTTCCAATTGCAGATGAAGATGAAGATTAAAGCTCACACAATAACCAGAGTATGCGATAGGTGGCTGTGATTAATGGAATTGTAGACATTTGTGGGCCCAATCTCTTTCTGTGCTCTATTTGTAAGATTGTAGTGCTTTTATATGCTTTTTGTTTCCGTTTACTGCACAGATTGCAGTCATGTTTTGGCATGGCTTATGCAACCTGCCACTCGTTAATAATATTTTCAAGAAATTTCCCATGTGCAAAAACTATTTAATGAGAAAAGTGACTCTTTATCGATTAAGATTCTTTTGGTTACTCATGGGGGCTGGGCATTGCATGTCTTGGTAGAGAACTGTGTACAATTTGTTGGCTCCTATGCTTCTCTCGCTATTTTGAATTTTGTTCAACACAGTAGATTCTAGTTGAAAGACCTGGCCTACTTATTTGTGGATTGTTAATGAAGTGACATTGTTGCTGAAATTTGCGCAAAGACTTGATGAATGCTGTACAGATACTTCTAATTACTCTGGAGTCAAGATTGAGCTAGGAATAGCCTGCATAAGACTGTGGGTTGCTTTATATATTTAGCCGCAGTTCTAGTAAATCATCTTCGAGGTTCTGTTAACTTCTTGGATTAGCATTATATAGTTCTCCCCGCAGCTCCCTTCTTTCTTGATTAAATTGATTTTCGGCTTTAAAAAAAAAAGCTTTTCAAGATTTCAACAGAGACAAACCAATATGTAAGCCAAATGCGGATTGGGATTGTTTTCAACTTCTTGGGGGTATCATTATATACCTGTTGATGTGATTGAATAATCAACTGTATAAAAAGACTTGAAGATTTCAAGAAAATCCAAACAATATGTTTCTTGCACCAGCAGCTCTCCTCCTCTCCCCTCCTCCCCACCACAATACCAAAAAGGGAAAAAGATGTTAATTCAATTCTGCGGATAGGAATTATTCGCAAGATAAATTTCTCTTCATCTATATATATGGATCTGGACTCATCTTCTCTGACTTAATCGCCCTATCATTGAACACATGTAGTAAGAGATCGCTGGCATGCCGGGAAGTTGGCCTTTCTGAGGGTGCAGTCTTTGTGCATTGTAGTGCTATCTCTAAGACTTGAAATGCAGCACTTTCTTCACAAGGTAAGAGTGGATCGAGGGCTGGATCAATTAGTTCCTCACGAGCACATCCTTGCATCTCAATGCGTGACTCAACCCATCTTACCATATCCATGTCCTCGCCGAAAGTCCCATCAGTTGGCGTTCTTCCACATACCAGCTCCATAAGAACAATGCCCATGCTGTATACGTCGCTCTTCTCTGTAGCTTTCAGAGAATAAGCATACTCTGCAAGAGAAACTCATTTTAGAACTTACAAGTTTCGAATTCAAACTAATATGCAACGATATAACTTGTAGCAGATGCTGTACCTGGAGCTATATAACCATAAGAGCCTGCAAACCACATGTTAGATTCAGTGTTGAAGGAATCGAAATTGTCAGTGAGAGCTTTTGCCAGTCCGAAGTCGCCCAAATGTGTCTCCAAATTGGAGTCTAACAATACATTGCTGGATTTGATATCTCTATGAATGATTTTGGGGACGCAATCATGATGAAGGTACTCAACCCCCTGAGCTAATCCCACTGCTATCTTCAACCTTGTTTCCCAGTCAAGGCTTTTCTTCTTCTTGTTATTTAATGGTTGCTTATGCAACCAATCCCACACACTTCCATTCTCCATGTACTCATAAATCAGCAAATTTGAGCCTGCTCCTTTATTGCTGCAGTACCCCAGTAACTTCACCAGATGACTGTGCCTGATCCTACCAAGCGTCTTGATTTCTCTTGCAAAGCTTTTATCAAGCATCAGATCATCCTTCCTCACTATCCTCTTGATTGCTACAGTTTCTCCGGTGCACATTTCAGCTCTGTAAATAATTCCTGATCCTCCTGAAGCGATCACAAACTCATCGCTCAAATTCTTAGTGGCTTCCATAATATCCTCCCATTTGAAGCTATGCCTGGCCGCATAGTTTTGAAACAACGGGCGCTTCTGTGCTTGGGAAGAACTGGACGAGGAGTAAGCATAACTCACTGAACTTTCCCGTTTAAGTGCTTCCCGCTTGCGTTTGAAGAAGAGGGCACATCCAAGTAACAGCAGAACAACAGCAAGTGTGCTTGATATTGCTGAGATTGCCACTACTGCTGATTCAGTCAGACCGGGCTCTGCTTTGGACCTCGGATCTTTGCAGTTCGGAAGTGGGCTTCCACAAAGCTGCAAATTTCCGGCAAATGCATCGGCAGGCCAATGTGCATATCTCTTGTCCAATTTTCCTTCCAGATTGTTGTATGAGAGGTTAAGTCTGCCCAAGCTACTCATTTGAACAATTTGACGAGGGATTTCTCCAGCAAGTTCATTGTGAGACAGGTCAAGTGCTTCAAGTTTGGACAGTGTTCCTATGGAAGATGGGATTGGACCAGTAAGGTTGTTAAAACTCAAGTCCAGGATACTTTGGAGATTCTGCAAATTTCCAAGCTCACCAGGTACCTCTCCACTGAAGCTGTTTCGTGCAAGCCGGAGCTCATAAATTTTGCTTAAGCCACCTATGGTCGAAGGTATAAGGCCAGAAATTTGGTTCCTCTCAAGACTTAGGACATTGAGAGACTTGAGTTTACCAATTTCAGGAGGAAGAGTTCCATTGATGCCATTATCATCAATAGCTAACACCAGAAGCCTAGAGCAATTGAATAATTCTCGAGGAAGAGATCCAGAAAAGCTGTTGGAGGAGAGCTTCAATTCACCCAAGAGAGGCAAAGAACCAAGCCAAAATGGAACTGGTCCAGAAAGAAGGTTATTATTGAGATCAAGATGGGTTAGTTTCTTGCACAGGGAAAGCTGAATAGGAATAGGGCCAGTTAGTGAATTTCCTGAGAGATCTAACAGTGAAAGTTCCTGGATTAATCCCAACGCCCAAGGGATCTTTCCAGTGAATTGGTTGTTCCCTAATCTCAACCTCTCAAGAGAAGGTGAATTGCCCAGCTGCAAAGGGATTTCTTGATCAAATGCATTGTCAGAAACATCAAAAGACAAAAAAGAATTCGAACTACAGAGTGCAATAATACTCCCACTTAGCTTGTTATGGGAGAGATTGATTCTTGTCAGGTTTCGAAGGTTGCTAAGTTCATCAGGCAGATTACCTTCAAGAGAATTGTTGTACAGCATGAACTGTTCCAGAAATTGCAAGCTGCCAAAGTGAGCAGGAATGTACCCCGAGAGATGATTATCTGCCAAATCCAGAATATTTAGTTGCCTGCAGTTGCCCAAACTGGCAGGAATTTCTCCCGAGAGACCGTTCTCTCTGAGGTGAAGAAAATTTAGCTGCTTTAATCTGCCAATTGTCATGGGAATCTGACCCCTAAACTGATTTCCAAAGAAATCAATCATTTGTAAGCTAGAGCAGTTACCGATCTCTATTGGGATCTCTCCTGCTAACTGATTGTCATAGAGAAACAGAATCTGAAGCTTTCCAAGCATTCCAATCTCTCTTGGCAATTCACCATGCAGGCTGTTCTGAAACAATGCTAGTGTCTGCAGGTTAGTGAGGTTGCCAATGAAAGGAGAAATTGAACCAATCAAAGTGTTATTGTTGAGCAAAAGATCAGTTAGTTCAACCAACTCATACAGCTCCAGCGGTATTGAGCCATTGAGTGTATTATTAGACAAATCAAGTTGCTTCAGTGACCTGCAATCTCTAAATTCCACGGGAATTCCACCAGAAAGTTGATTTTCACCGATCAACAAGTGTTCCAAATTGGTTGTGTTTGAGCATAGGCTTCCTGGTATCGGACCAGAAAGGTAGTTACTTGTTAGCACCAAGAAATTCAGCTGAGCCATGTTGCCAAATTCAGCTGGAATTTCACCAGCGAGCTTGTTTCCAGATAAGTCTAAAGTTCCAAGATTTTGCAAGTTTCCCAAGGACTTGGGAATTGCACCTTCAAGCTGGTTACCAAGCAGGTTGAGATAAAGAAGCTGATCCAGTTGACCAAGCTGGTCAGGAATCTTCCCCGAGAGTGTATTATTGGCAAGATTGAGAGTCTGCAGATTTCTGAGACCACCCAGCTCTGCTGGGATTGATCCATTAAGACTATTTATTGCAGCACTGAGCACAGCAAGGCTAGAGCAGTTGCCAAGCTCAGCTGGCATAGGACCTTCTAGCTGATTTTGCTGCAAATTCAAGATCTGAAGTTGGCCAAGTCTGCCGAGCTCTGGAGGTATCAAACCACTTAGACTGCAAGACGCCAAACCAAGAGTAACCAAATTCTCAAGATTAGCAAGAGAGGCAGGAATGGTTCCTGTAAAGTCATTATCTCCAATCTTGAGCACTTGAAGATTTGTCAGAGAACCCAGTTGAGGCGGAATGGGACCAGATAATTGGTTAGAAAACAGCAGCAAAGATTCCAAAGAAGAAAGGTTAGCCAGAGTAGGTGGTATGGGGCCTGAGATATCATTAGAAGAAAGATCAAGTTGGAGCAGGTAATGCAAGAGGCCAAGTGAAGGCGATATCGATCCACCAAGTGAAGAGTCGGAGAGATTTAGTCTCACAACTTGAACTGAGCCATCAGCAGAATTTGCAGCACAAGAAATACCCCTCCATGAACAGAAACTTGGGTTGTCCATAGACCAATCCTGCAGAACATTATGTGGGTCTTCAAGAAACGATTTCTTTACCTCAAGAAGAGCTTGCAGAGTTGATGATGAGCCTGAGCTTCTCGCCCGGCCTGATACGAGCCCATTTTCTGAGAGAAAAATGACTAGAAATACGGTAAGAACTGATAAAACTTGTCCCTGCAATGCCATGTCTTTGGTCTTGACTGCAAAGGAAGACTCTTAAAAGAAGCTACGAGTTAAGTGATGATGCCCTTAAGCAAAGAAGAAGAGTACAAATTTAGCAACAGAAAAGGTTTTGCCGTCATGATGATTCTGCATGGAATGGGTGAGCTGCAGCTGGCTTGTATGCATTTAAGGACAACTGTAAATCTTGGTCTGGGATGGCTAGAGAAGGCGTGGTTGTGGGATTTAATTCAAGCAGTGCTGCATGCAGCTACAGTTCTTGGGGTATGAGAAAAGAATTGGTTGAATAGTTTTGGGTATTTGTAGAACTTTATTGGGGCCTTAATATGGGTGACAATAAGAGATAAGAAAGAGAACTATCCTGCCACGGCCATTAATGACCACCGTCCTCTGTTCCATTGAGAGAGAGAGAGAAGTCAATTGCAGAAGTGTCAAATGAGGGATGGACAGAGGAGACAGAGGCTATAGCAGGGAATTAATTGAGAGAATTACTTACGTGACTGGTAAGACAATGGTCAAAGGAGGGGCATAAAAGAACCAAGAACACAAATATAAAAGTATATAAAGTTGTTCTTTATCCAAAAATATGAAAGTTCAAAACATAAACAAAAAAGGGTTGGTAGACTAAATACACAAAAGTGATAATTGCATGGTCAGCCTCCTCGGCAAAATGGTATATATATTACATATAACAATAACATTTTAATTTAAATAGTTTGAATATTGTCACGTCTTAGTGAGTGATTCACAAGATATTTTACATATCATACCGTGACTTATCCAAATATTCGATCATTAGTTTGATCGTCAGGCTAATATAGAAGGGCTTTACTTGGACAAGGTTTGATTTTAAAATTAAATTCAAAATTTTAAGTGTGGGATATATATTTCATCTCACAAACAATTTAATTTTTACGAAACTCAAGATAAAAATCTCAAAATCAAATCTTATCAAATCACACCCAGAAAGCTCCCACAAAACAAGTGGCTAAGCAATGAATGGATCAACGAATCAACACATCGTTTGTGTTTGTTTTAATGGATAGGGCGGAAGGTTAATATATTTGTATAGTTAGACTGATATGAAAATGTTTGCTCAAGAAAAAGAGGGGGAAAAAGGAAAGACTAACATGAAAATGTGTCATGGGAGGAAGATACAGTGGTTGAAGACTGTGAAGATGGTGGAGATTTTAGGCATCGTGGATTTGCCTGTTTTGGTGTGGTTAGCTCAAAACAACAATGAATATTTGCGAAAGGGATCAGTTGGATTTCCAAATTATAGTTTTTGGATTTTCAAAGCTTTTAAAGAGTCAACTAAACTAAAGTCCCCATAACACACGTATGCAATAAGCTTCCTACTCTCTCATTATTTTACCCTTTTATGATTTCTTATGCAAGATGAGAAATTATTCTTTTAAGTTTTTAATGGTTTGAGCAACCAAATCTTTGTGTCCTTTTTTGCAGCTTCTTTTGTTTGAATGGTTCCATGTAAACCTACACCTTATAGTGCCTAATCCAAAATCCAATCCTTTTGTTCTCACACTTCACAATCTTGTTGAGTTTTCTTTAACAAGAAACCAACTCTACTGAGTGGATTTCATATTCTGTTTCGTGCAAAATGCATTTTACTTGTAGTTCAATTCATCAAGAATGGTGTTTTTGTTGCAATTCAGTAACTTTTATCTAATATTGTGTCAAATGTTTTGGATTAATTAGGTAGAATCTTGCTGGTTAAGTTTAGGATTTTAAGGAGAAAACTTTGTAGAAAAATCTGTTATAATGAGTTTTTGTGGACTATAAGTTCTTATTAATAGTTGCATCACGTACTTAGTGAATGACACACTTTTAAAACTTGTGGTCCATAAAATTGAGTATATAACAGAAGAGTTCAAAATTTATACATAAAAAAATCTTATCACCATTAATTTAGTGGCTCTTTGTCTCTTAAACTGGAAGGATAATAAAAGGCCTGCATATACTTTGTATAAGTTGATGCTAGTTTGAAACAGTTGCCTGTTGCTGCTCATCAAAGCTAGAAAGATCTTATTCAGAAATAAGACACTATTCTTCAAATGATAAAAGTTTTTAAGTCTTTTCATAGTTACGTCGAAAGTTATGGGTGAAACTTGACAGAGTTTGAGTTTAAAAATTTTTATTTTGAGTTTCGTAAAAGTGAATTGTTTGTGAGTAAGAGTGTGAGATTCAAAGTAAAAAATTTACAACGGAATCTAATTTAAATACATCCTGTATAAAATTTTAAATTTATTAATACATCATTAAGTGTTTACAAAAGCCAATGAATTCCATTCTCAAGATGTTTTCAGCATATAATTAAGTATATATATGACGGGGTTGATTTTGTTTTCTCCTTTTCTTCACTTCACTTCCAAGTTCCTTTGATTTCTTTGATGAGGTGACAATTCATACTTGATTAAAGAAGTAAAAAGAATAAAATTGATCCTTTCTGTACAATCTTGTACCTATTATATACACCCAACACCAAAATTTTGATTGATCCATTGCTGTCCTTTTGCTGCTTATATTGATAATTGATAAGTAAGTCACGGACTCCCCTTTTCTCTCTATTCTCATGAGTTGCTCAAAAACGACACAAGTAGGCCAAGACTTGTATGTGAATATATATGACAATAAAAACCAAATTATACAACTCATTCAAAAATTATTCCATTTTGCATATAATAATATTAATTATATTTTTAATCAAACCCACCAAAGAAGATTCTTGTAGAAAATTACGACATAATATATATATATATATTCAATAACTTGAAGTATAAATAATGATGCAATTGTACACTTGGTTATGATTTGGCTGACTATAGAATGATATGTGAAGTAATCAGATGCTAAGTCCAAATGAATATGACAAAGATGATGGTATTGTTTAAATAGTCAAGCTTTTTTAGATGAGATAAGGTCATTAAGATATTGTATTATTGCATTACAAATTAAATTATTAGCGCTATTTTGCTGACATATCGAAAGACTACTACTAAATTTAATCAAGATTCATGGTCTGGTAATGTATGCTAATCAACTGATTTTGTCACTTATCATTGCAAACTAAGTGCAAATTATATAATTAACAATTAATTATAGGTACAGACCCTATTAAAAGGAACCATAATCTAATGAAAATTTTCCTCATGCGAAGTTAATGACGACTACTTTTCACATTGCCTGAAGTTTCTTATAACAAGTCATTTTCATCATATACTTCCAACCACTCTAACTTCAGAGGGGGTCAGGGTTTGCCTCTGCCTGGCTGACTGTAGGTACATAGCTACCATCTTCCTTCCCAATCCCTTCCATGGGTAGCTTTCAACTTTGACTTACTCGGAGCAGAAGCAGTCAAAAGATTCACCGCACTCTGAAACCACATGCAGAAACCACCCAGGCAGTGGCTGCAGGTGCTTATGTCCTTTTTAACATTTCTTTTCTTGCAATAGATAGCTTATACCTGATAGATATACTTGTAATCCTCCTCATCCAACATTGAACGTTCAAATTTTTATTTAAAATAAATTAAAGAATAAACATTCAGTTTCAAATGAGCGACATGGTCCACTGCACGGCTTGAAATTAGCAAAATACGCAGGGAGGTCAGAGCTTTGCTGCTGCAAACGAAGCCTTAGATATTATTGTTCGAAGATCAGAGGGAGAAGAGGGGCCGTTTGGTTTGGCATTGCTCGGTCTCCAAAATCTGAATATGGAGGAGAGTCACGTGTTCTGATATATATTCATCTCTGCTCTCCGTGACTGTGAATCTGTGATGGCCGAGTTTGACTTATGGAGGGTCTGGACTTCAATATTGCCAGAAGAAATATCACATTCTTGGCCAGGCCAGAGCTTGGTTTGTGTGCGCCTTCTCTAAATGGCTTATTTCAATTTTCACAGACCAAACCCCAAGAAAACAAAGACAAAAGGAAATGTACCTAAAAAGGGAACGTAATTCTTGGTGAAGAGGCATTGGAACCCAAAGCTGAGTTTCCATACTGTGCAATTGCTTAGTTATGATGTGAACTCACCAATAAATTTTACTCTTTTTCGACCAAACAAATTGTCTGTTCACTTACTTGTCTCAAATTCACCTTTTTTTTGTGTCCGTTTTTACATATCATTTTGTAATTTTATTAAAAAATATCTTTATAAATAAATTTTCAAGTTTATCCTTATTCTCTAGTGATCCACTAAAAATCATATTTATTAGTACGAGGGACGAAGATAAAGAAATGATTAATTACTCTTGTTTTAACAAATTTATGCAAAGGCACCTTAGTTTTTGTAATACTCATTCTCATTTCAAACTATATGACTTATTTTTTTATATAAAAATTAAGATTTTAGTAAATTTTATAAAATTTTTTTGATAAAAATTTAAAATATTTTAAAATAATTAGTTACTTGTCAAATTCAAATTTAATATTAAAAATTATTATTTAGGGTGATTGATTGAAAATTTAATGATTTTTTGAAAAAAAGAAGTATTTAAATAAGTAGTTGGAAAGAAGGATAAAATTATATATATTTTGAAATAAATTAAAAAGAAAGTATGATATATATTTTAAAACAAAAGGAGTATCAAATTTGGCTAGAATTTTGAAGATTTTTAATCCTAGTGATTTAAAACTAGCAAAAGTGGAATGGGGGAGTTGTTCTTTTTCAACTTTATGTTTAGCTTTATTACTCTTATCAGACATTGCATTAATTAGATTTCAATTTTCAAGAAGGCAATTTCGAATAATCATTTTTTAAATTCATGTGAAAGCCCAAATAGTGACAATCAATTGTTAACAGGGTGGGGAAAAGGGTGATTTCATTACGGGGAATTGGATTGAATATTTATTTAAGAATATTTTTTTGAGTCTTTTAAAAAATAAACTATTTATAAAAAAATTGAGTCTCAAATTTAATATTTTTTATTAGTTTCTAGAATGAGATACAATCCAATCCCACCAAAATTAAAGAAAGTCAATTCTCATCAATTCCCTTTGAAGCAAGCACCATTCTGAACTTCCTACACTTTTCTTATATTCAAAGACGAGGCAGAAGTTTGCCCTTTTGATGAAGTGGTTGAACACAGAAACCAGTTGCTTACCCTATTTGGAGTTGATGAAATCCCAACTTTAGCTGATATTGAAGAATAAGCAACCAAAACTTCCAATATCAGAAACCATAAATCACATTCTATGGACTCTTGTTGGCTCATGCCATGTGAAGTGAAGTTGATATTCTGTCTAGATTGAAAAGAAGGAAGCTCTGACTAATTCATGATGATCATCTATACCTCATTGGTTATATTTGGTGAAATGGTTATTCATCACTATACCTAACATTAAGAGAGAAAAAAATAATAGTGTTAAAATTTCTTAAGGTATAATTTTACAAAATACATAATTTTAATAACAGTTCTAACAATAAAATAAAATATTTTTTATCATCATTGTTTTTTTTTTCCAAAATCTAGAGTTTAAACATACAAGAATCTCTCAAGAACAAGATTTGAGGTATTTTTAGTTTCTGAGAAAAAAAAGATAAAAGAATGCAGGATACATCCTTTTACTAGGCAGCCTTGTACAAAACCGAGTAAATTTGAAGGTTCTTTTCCTTTTGCTTTCTTCCCATCTTTCTTTTTCTCTAAACCCCATGAATAGAGACACCACAAATCTCTTTCCTTTTCCTTTTCCTTTTTCCTTCTTTTATTTTTACCCTTTTTGCTGAATCTCCAAAACTGGCCCTAGAATATTATAGGCTATCCACTTTCAGTGTGATTCACGTTTCTGCAAAACAATAAGAAATTAAATTAAATCCCATAATTTTTTTCTTGGAACTATAACAAATGGGCAAAATTAAATGTTTTAGTGCATCTCATCTTAGTCACTCATATATCACTATTTACTCTTCATATCTTCCGAACTGTCAAAAAATTATGAATAACATATAAAGCTAATTCAGTCTTTATCGTGGCTTAGGTTTAGTAAATTTGTGAGAGACAATTAAGTGAAAAAAAAAGAAATAATATCTGATGTAAAAAATAAAACAATAAATAGCTTGTTAATGATGGTAGATAAAGGATAAAGGCTGTTGTTATATATTCATAGAAAAAGAAAAATGTACTGCTATAGCCATTTTTTTTTCCGGGGCGAGGCGGGGAGCGGCCGAGTAAGTGCTATAGGCATTTCACCGTGCTTAAATAGATCCCTTCAAGCCCATAAGCCCATAAAACTATTTAAAAAAGCACTATGCTAGGCCCTCCATGAACAATGGAAAGCCTGGAATAGTTTAAATGGCGAAGTCTATAAAAAAGTTTAAGGTCCATTTCCCTTACGGCCTGAATTATGCCCATGTCAATTATTGCGATTGTACTTTTGAGATGCATCATTTATATTAGAGAAAATAATCTATTTAATCTTTAAATTTCAATTAAAAATATTAATATTTTTTATTATTTTGATCCATGATGAAATTTTGTTTTATCAAAACATTCAAAATACCAATCTCTATTCCGACCTTCGGCTAGAAATAAGTATATTATCAACGTGTTAATTTTTTTTAAAAAAATTAAGCAATCTAATTTATTATCTTTCAAAACTAGCTCATCTGCCTCACACGTGCTCACATTTGCTAAAAGAAAGGTATATAACTAAAACAAACAGAAACAATCCTACGTGTTGCATATGTCAAACTCATTCAAATTTCTTACCCCGGATTTTTTCACAGCCCAAGACTCTTCTGGCTAGATTAAAATCTATCCATGAAGTTCTGATAAGGCTAGACCATCCACAATAGCATTTCACGAACGAAACGCCATCCATTGTCTTTCTTCAAAAAGGTTTCCTACTTCCGGGGGGCTTGCAGGCAAAGGGTGTCTTCTTAGGTCTTGCAACGAGTGGTCCACAAAGGGGGAAAAGAGTTGAATCTTAACTTTTTAGCCTCCAAATGTGATCATATGTTGGACAAGTGGGGTAATTTTAAAGGAAAATAAAATAAATTACTAATTTATTTTTAAAAAATCAACATGTAAAGACGATCTGCTTGTTTTTTACCGGAAGTTTGAGTAGAGATTGGTGGGTATAATGTTTTTGGCAGAGCAAAAAATCATTAGGGATCATAATAGTTGAATTTTTTTGAGAATGTTAATGTATTTTACTTCAAATTTTAAGAATTTGATAAGTCATTTTTCTTTATATTTTATGCTGTGAAATAGTTTTAGCAAGCATTTTTTTTTTCGTTTGGGAAACATACTTTAAAAATCAGCAAAATTGAAAAGTGAGAATGTTTAAATTTTGGGGAGACTTAATTAATATCATGAATCTTTAAAAAAGGAGGAGAAAATGTTGAAATAACAGGTATATTGTTACTTTATATGTCTTAAGATTTTTGGTCTGTCTTTTTTTTTTAAAAAGAGAAAGTAGAGAAAGAAATAATGAAGATTAAATATATCGCCTAATTTAACTATAATACATTAATTAAATTATTTAGAATTTGGAATAAGTAGTAATTAAAGATGACTAATAATAAAAGAAACCTATTAAATTTTTATTGATATTAAAAGGGAATAAATATTATAAGACCAATAAAAATCAAAACATAGTGCAAATATTTTAGGAGGGAAAGAGTATATTGCTTTCTTCATTCGACTTGCAAATGATTATTGACTAGGTTCAAAGTCAAAGACAAGCATCAGAAAATAGAAAGAAACCTAATAATATACCTCTGTTTTGTTGTCTACTATTCTATTATTCTTGAACTAACTTGAACATGGCTGCACGTCCTTCTCTGCTGATGTGCTTCTCACGTTATTTCGTTCACCAAATCCTTACCACAAGCTTCTCACGTAGTGAAGCCCTTTCACATCTTCCCCAGAACTGAGGGGCTCTATATATTACTTAGATCAAACTAAGTATAATCATTCAATCCAACAATATTACAGTACTTCCCTGGTTTTTCTTGGCCTTTTTCTGGATGGCTAGCTGATAACAAGGAAAGAAAATCATGAAGTTTTGTATATCTTTCCTCGTAATTTTCTTTGTTGTTGCAGTTTCAGCCTATCCCCCAAAAGCAGCTGATTTGCCATTCGACGATAACGATCTCTCTTTCTCGTACTATCACGAAAGTTGTCCAGATGCTGAGAGAATTATCCACAACAAAATCAAAGAATGGGTTAATAAAGACTATACTCTTGCTCCTGCTCTCATGAGGTTACACTTCCATGATTGTGCTTGTAGGGTAAGACGTAAAAAGATCTTGTGCTTTTTCTCGAACTAAAGGTGTTTATAAATCTTTACTAATGGTTTGATGAATGTAGGGCTGTGATGGTTCGATTCTTCTGAATCATAAGGGAAGTGAAAGATGGGCAAATGCGAGCAAGTCATTGAGAGGGTTTGAAGTGATTGATGATATCAAAGCAGAGATCGAGAAGAAGTGCCCGAAAACTGTTTCTTGTGCTGACATTCTTACTGCTACTGCTAGAGATGCTACTGTTGCAGCTGGAGGTCCGTTCTGGCAGGTTCCTTATGGAAGAAAAGATGGCCGTGTTTCCCTTGCGAAGGAAGCTGAATTGGTCCCTATGGGTCATGAAAGAATTACTGATTTGATTGAATTTTACCAGTCCAAGGGATTGAATGTACTAGACATGGTTGTCCTCTCAGGTTAGTAATCTCTGAAATGTTTCTTAGCTTTTATCACGTCATTTTGTACAGGAAGTGAAAAAAATTTCGGAGTTTGATTCATTTTTCCTGACTTGGGTTCTTTTCAGGGGCTCATACTATTGGAAGAAGTACGTGTGGTTCTATCCAAAACAGATTATTCAACTACAAGGGAACTGGGAAACCAGATCCAAGCATCGATCCGAAGTACCTAAATTTCTTGAGAAGAAAATGCAGATGGGCATCAGAATATGTAGATCTCGATGCTAACACTCCCAAGACATTTGATGTTCAATACTTCAAGAATCTTCAGAACAAGATGGGACTCTTACAGACGGACCAAATGCTGTACCTTGATTCAAGAACTGCTCCTCTCGTCAATGCATTGGCTCACCAAACTGAAGTCTTTAAACACCAGTTTGCAGCAGCCATGGTGAAGCTTGGGAATATTCAAGACTATTTCAGCGATGAAAATGGTGAAATCAGAGTGAATTGCAACCATGTCAACGAATATTAAAACGTCATGTTGCAACTCAAAAGAGAGGCTAAAAAGCATAATTGGTTGATGCAAGCATATAAAACATTAACTTTTGATTTCTACCTTTTTTTTTTTTTTGGAATCATTTTGTTCTGGGCTAGAATCATTAATGTGTCTGCAGCCATTTTGACTTGTATTGAGTTGAATTGATTTCTTTTCTTGTTGAACAATTTTTTGATTTCTATCAAGAAATTGTTGGTTTTTTTCAGGGATAAGCTTTGAGAATCATGCACTTGGCAGATCAAAACGGGTCAAATATTTTGTTTTCCTCTCGCCAAATATTGCGTAAATTTGGATCAACGCACCCCTCTTAATTTTTTATGTTCGTAGATTTAATTCTTTTGTACCTTCATTCAGTCCATCCAAAATTAAAAATCTCCTTAGACTTATAGGAAAGTAGTAGATATTATTTTTGATAAAGTGAGAATTAGTTTCATAAGTAGGGAATTCGTATCTTATCTCTTTTAAATAAATATAAAACTTAGAAGGAAAAAAGACCCTAAAAAGAAAATGAGATGCATGATCATATTTTATAAATAAAAAAAAGATAATCGTGTCCAGAAGGTAATTTAATTAGTTATAAATTTTTCTTAATGAAAACTTCTGTATGACAAAAAGGACTTTTTTTCATCATGCTCGGTTGTGCTTTTTATACCAAAGTTTTTCAAAAAAATTTATCCAAAAAAAAAATAAAAGAAGTTTTCCTAGAAAAGAATTTTCTCTATGAAATATTTACATGTTGGTCAATGGAATTCATATGTCAAGAGCGGTCAAAATTCAGTCATACCATGAAGTAACGGTCAGATTGGTCCAAACAGCGACACCAGTGGTTGGACCAGGAAGTGATCCAGAGAGCAACTCATCGGCTGGTCTGATAGTGATGGTCTGATAGTGAAACTCGCCTTTTTCTTTCTCGTCCTCTTTTTCTTTTTCCTTTTCCTTTAAGGCAAAGTTATTACTTATTACTCTTTCCCTCTATAACTAAATGTTTTATTTTGATTTAATATAAAATTTAAAAAGAAATTTTGAATTATTTAATTTATTAATTTTAGCTTTATTAATCTCATAATATTTTTATTAATTAAAAATTTTAATAATAAGATCCATATATTAGTAAAACTTAAATTCTTTGAATAAAAAAATTAAAAAGATTAGTGATAGATTCACATATTAGTGGTACTTACTTTCTTTAAATTAAAGATATTAATATTAAAATATTAATAAAATATATAACTATCTCAAAAAATAAATATTTAATTATAGATATTATAAAAAGAAAACGTGGACTGGACGAATATAATATTATGTTTCTACCCCTTAATTAATCCTAATTACTGGTCAAATAACTACTCCCTTTGATAATTTTTACTGTAAAAATGACCAAAACACACTGGACAAGAAATTAAGAATTCCGAATAAATTGAAGACTAAAAGATTGTTATGCCTTTTTATTGTTTTAAGTGCGAGAATTATGCACTTAAAATTTGAATTAGTAAGTAGAAGACTGTTGAGAATTTAGATATACAGTTTTAGAAGATGATACTATAATTATAAATGCTCTTAGTCTTTCAATGTTTAAATAAGGTAGACTTGGAACTTACCTCTAAGAACATTTTCAAATTCACAAATTCAACAAGGGAAAATTAAAAAGAGAATGATCATTTTTTAATCGATAAAAATAAGTGGAGGGATTGCTATTGTTTTGCTATTGTTTTGTCCCAAAATAAGTGGAGGGATCTCTTTTTTCTAACTTTTCCTTTATATTTATTAATTTACCAACTACAAAATTAATTATATCTAAAGTTTCAAGATGATTATTTTGTCACTTAATTGAAAAATCAAACCAAATAAATTATTTTCTTAATTGGTGTAAAACTCTCAAATTTGATAAGTAATTTGGAAGGGAAAGAATACTACTTGAGACAAAACATGTACATTTTTTCAAGAAAAATGTACATAATTACTTTAATTCTTTTCAAAATAATTGTCATTACCACATACGAATAAGTATTTTTTTTTATACATTTTGAAGTGTAGTTAGTTTGTGCTTGTGTCTACATATGTGTATGTAGTCAGGATTTATAAACATTGTGGTGAGTATGTTATAAAGATGTTACACATGATATGAACTTACTTTAAATAAATTATATAATAGATAAAATTATAAAATTAAAATTTATTATCTAAAGTCGTATATACATGCTTTTATTATTTAAATTTAAATAAAAATAATAGATTCAATTCTAAATAGAAAGAGATATATGCAACCACCCCTATAGTTAAGTGTAGAATTTGAAACTGGAGCTAAAAATTCCATAGCAAAAGTAGTTCGATTATGGTACTAATAATATTTTTTTAACATATACTGAATGGATCTACAACTATTGAATCGTCATAATCTAATGGTTCAAACTCATACATGATGAATAATAATGTATTTGAACAATTATTTAATTATTTACTATGTGTAAGCTTCTAATTGTTAAATAAAAAAAATTTATTGATATGACGATTGAGGTTTGTTTAACGCATGCTGGAAAAATCTTTGATCAATACGAAATTGCAGCAAAAGGACAGTGGCTTACAGGAATGTTTGAATAGGAGGTGGGCAATATAGAAGAGAGTCGAGTGATTCCTTGACTGGTCCAAGGCCGAAGAGGTGGTGACCACCAAATGCAAAATTGTTTTCCGTTCATGGAATCAGCTGCTAATGAACAGATCTTTCTGTGTTTCCGTTTGCTGACAAATATTATTGTTTTGTTTTGTATCTTTAGTCAATTTTGCATGACTCCAAATTAAAATCAACCCCTTTTGCCTGTCTCTTTCTTCTCATCTTTGCATGGATTCCAATATTTGAACTTCTTACAAGGAAACCATATGTTTCCCTTTACCCGGTGGGAGCCAAAATCCATCTCTCTCTCTCTCTCTCTCTCTCTCTCTCTCTCTCTCTCTCTCTCTCTCTCTCTCTCTCTCTCTCTCTCTCTCTCTCTCTCTCTCTCTCTCTCTCTCTCTCTCTCTTTCACACACACACACGCAAAAAACCTCTACCTCTCTCTGCAGATACACCCGATAGACACAATCAAATCTATGAATTGACTACAAATTAATAATATGCATTATCTACAATACTATCTCTATTTTTCTCCCAACATACGTCACTCATATATATCTATATATGCACACACCAGTAATTTGGTAGATATAAATATTTTCTACCTATCAACTAAATTTGTTTCAAATAGTGAAAAGGTGTGACAAAATTCATACTGACCATCTGACTTCTTTGTGACCATTTTGCAACCGGAAAGGCTCCTCCCTGACGCATTATCATCCATCAACTCAACTTTTCCTACTCTTACCGCCACCACTACTAGTCCACAGACATTGCTAAAGCTACCAATCTACCCCTCCCCTTTCCACACTCTATCTCTTTCAAGATTCTCTCTCTCACACACATACAAGCTCAAAAACAACACAGCGAAGCATATAGAACACCAAGATATTCTTATCCTAAGCTAGCTTAAGACGGTAGAAAATTCCAACATTACTCGACTTCCTCTAAAGGGAGAACACTTGTAATCTGTTCTCAGCTTTCGATACAAATGTTGCTTGTTTAGAAGCCATTGGATGGTATTTCTTGAGCTCAACTTTGTATGGCTAGGGATGGAAATCTCACTTCAAAAATGGCCTTCTTCTCCATGTCTCCTTCTACTGCCTCAGTAACCCTCTTCTTCTTCTTCCTCCTTGTTGCCATGGCTGATGAGCAAGAACTCACTGTCCCAGAAGCTGATTCAAGCCCTGCAGCTCCAAAGAAAATTAGATCTTCCAGTGTTCCTTCGAGCAGACAGAGTCTTGATAATCCAAAGACTAACACAATCCCATTTTCACCAATAGGTCGAAAAGGAGGAAGGATTGGTGGAGTTGATGAATCGAGGTCTTTTTCATGGAGTGGTAGAGTCTTCAATGCCAGTGCTCATGAAGTTCCTAGTGGTCCAAACCCCATTTCAAATAGGTAAATCAAGCATCAAAATTGTCAACTTCGAAATCAAGATCGTTTGATCATATTTATATATGTGGATTTGTGGATTTGTGGGTTCTAAATGAAAATAGAGTTATAAGATTTACACCGTTATTAGGTTTCCATGGTTCACCCTTGTAATATGGCATCATTATAAAATTTTTGTTCTTCTTGGCATATTATTTTCCAATCATTTTCCCACGAGAATGCACAGATGGGATTTGCTATCATGATTCTTGATTGCTGTCTTTTTGGAATAGTCTTCATCTGGGAAATCTGGAAAGGGCCATCATTCACTTTGGGAGTGCCATTATCCGAATAAATTGCAAGTGCCACTCCTCCAAACTATACTATAATTTCATGCAAAGCAAAACCCTTGGTTGACAGCAGATTCATCAAATTCCATGTCATTTGGTACTCATATATGTTTTTCCCCTCTTCATTTTCACCCTAAATCCTATTACTTCAACACAATACTAGATTTTCAGCCCACTTCCCTACCCACCCCCAAAAGAAGAGAAAAAGAAAAATATATGCAGGATGTAAGAATAGTGGACTTAGAGAATTTTTAAGTTTCTCTCCATATCTTTACAACTTAAAGTGAGATTCTTAAAATTTTATTCTTTTGATTATTTGTATATAAGTTGCAGATCATGGAATATGATCTCAAGTGCACTTTTATGATCTAGTATATAGTATATATAATGCCTTAATCAATATACATTCTAATTCTTCGCTGGTAAGCATGAAGATCACATACAAAAGAGAAAAGGAAATATACTATATTAAATTTGTTATTCGTTGATGCAAGTTCTATTTAATTAAGCTTGTGAACATATAAGTGGCACGTTTAATTTAAAAACTAGCCTCCTAAACCAAAATGACATTTTGCATTTAACTTAGCGTATTTCTTATTAGTCTTCTTTGGAAAGCCACTTTCATTAAAATTTCCTGTTTTGGCCCAAAACATAGAATGTATGTGGACTAAAGATAGAGGATAGTCTTCCTCGTGACAGTTCTGACTATTTCTTCTCTTTTAGAAGAAAAAAATTCTATTCCCCTGATAAATGTGCTACTGCACTTGGATAACACAGACATCAGTGTTTGAATAGCCCTTGTTATGTATTATTGCATATAACAGTAGTATCAATTATCAGACTGATTATGCGAAAGCATATTCAAGACCGATCATGCGGTCTCTTGTCCATAAATTAAGAGAAAAAATAAAAGAAAAAAGAAGAAGAAGAGGAAGAAGATCAGATGCAGCATGGTCAAGAGGAGTGGGGGTGGGGGGTTTGCCCTAATCAAATTCAAGATGACAGAAAATGGAGCACCCTCTAAAGCGCTGGTCCTGATGAAGAAAATAAAGCAAAGTCTCAGAGAGGAGGAGCATAATGATTAATACAAGGGAAGTGGGGTTTGGGGGCTTTTTGTGTTAAGACGAGACTGCATGTAATTATGAAAGCAATGCAAAGAAAAAAAAGAAGAAAAGAAGGCATCAAACAGAGACAGAGAGCCATTGTTTTGCGTGTAAAGTCACATACGTGCCATTTATATACGTGTCTTAGCATCCAAAGTAGGCCTAAGAAGGGTCCCTTTCACAGTTCTCATAATTCGCTTCATCTTCAGGCCTTCAAGATAAACTCTTGTTTCTTCTTCGTGGGAACAACTGCTTTTGAGCCATTCTTGGCTACATGTATTTCAAAAGCTGTCACCAAAAAAGCCCTCATGTGCCTTCTTTTCTTTGCTTTGATCGTCCTGGCTTTTCTTGCCATCCGTCATCTATGTTCTCACAAAATCCTAGTTTATTGGAATTAATATTAGAAAATTATACTTTTTATAATTATAAAATTATACTATTATTCGAAAAAGATATAATAATTTAATACACAACATAATGAATATAAGAATTTTTCCAAACATAACAAACTTGACTCATTTTTATAACACTTGATTATCAACTTTTCCGAAATTAAACTTCTTTGCACTTGCTACCGATACCTCAAAAATAAGATATTGTCCTTAATTAAGAGTGTCCCCTTTGATGTTTTTCAAGAAAAAAAATAAAAACTTTTGGACAACATCCCTGGAATCCAATATAAATTTTTTACTTTGGTCCTTTATCTTCTCTCAAAAACAATTCTCTTTCACAAAATTTAAGACAAAAAATTTAAAATCAAAATACTATCTAATCTCACCCTAATTAAGAGAGTAACTTGGGCAATACTTTAAACCATGTATCATATACTCCTTTAATTTAGAATTGGAAAAAGAAAAACAGATACTTAATTTTAGACGATTGAAAAAAAGAAATTCATTCCATACTTGTGACAATGTGTATGCCATTTTCTGTAAAAGAAAATGTACTGCCGACATAATCCATAGTGGTTATGATTTTTAATTCTACAAATATAGGCAAACTACATTATCCCATTTGAGGTATTGTAGACTCTATTTCGGTGGTCTCTTAGATGAAGACATAATGGAAGCCTTTTGGCTAAAGTGATAGAATTTTCTTGCTGCTCTACAGTTAAGATTGACTAAGACTTTTGAATTTGCCACATCAAAGTTTAGTTTAAATATATATGTCACTCCATATTTTAATTTTATAAATAAAAAATCGTGTATATATCACCTTTTCCATGCTGCTTTTGTTGCCGGAATTATACATTTCTACACTAAATGAGAAATTCGCTTCTTGTTTATCAAACAACCAAATGAACGAGTGCATAAATAAATTTTTTATATATTTGTAAAACAAAATTTTCCCCTATTAATAAGTTATGATAGAAATTTTCTAATAGTTTTATTTATCATATTAAGAAATTTTTAAATTTGATATTGGTAAGTACACACATACCGATCTGTTTCTTTCGCTCCTAAGAGAACTAGGCAATAGTACTGTTAATAGTATATTTAGATTGAGTTTGAATTTAATATTTTTGTTTTAAATTTTATAAAAATAAAATTTTTTATAAAAAATGTGAGATATAGTTGCGTTGTATTTGAATGGAAATCAATTTAAATACACTTTTAAGTAGAGTAGAACAAGTTTCTAATGGAGAAATCAGTGAGATATTATCTTTAAGAAACAAGACAATTGTTCATAGTTTTCAACCATATGGCACATCATTGTCTAGACTTAAAACAAATCAGTCAAATTGCACTTTGCAGCTTTTGCATGCATGTCAAAACGAGTCAAGTAATTACCATTGAAATCTCACTTTTTGTAAAGAGAGAAGCAATTTATTACTTCAAATAATTACTTTTTGTTAAAAGAAGCAAAGCAAAGTCTTTTGCATCTCAATCTATATTTTTTACTTTGAATGACTTGACCACTGATGCTTGCTTGTTGTCTCAGTTCTGAAACCAGTTGGTATATCTTGGAGTTCCATCACTTAGGTTGGACATAGCCATAGCCAAGGTTTTCTTCATAAAAGTTGCTCAAAAGCTTTGTCATATTTAAAAGTTAGAGGACACAATGATTCTTTGATTGTAAAAAACCAAAAGCACTTTGTACCATGTTTGATAGGCACATTAGTGGGGACTATGGTCTCAGAGATGTATTTTAGTGAATGTCCACTTTGAAAATAGGTGTGTCACAATTCATGTATGAAATCTGCCCTTCCTTGAGACATAATTCTAGTAGTATTAGATAATATAAACAAGAATGGTGGTCACATACGTGGGGAGGAAGGATTGGTTACTCTAATTAAAGTAGTGGTTACAAAGTTAGATAGAGTAATTGAATTACGAGTTAGTTACTTTTACTTTCCTTTAAGGTTTGTCTCAACTGTACATAAATCCCTAATGCTTTAGTAAAATGACATCATCCCCTTCCAAGCAAGCTCCTAACTGCAAATCAACAGTAGTTGAGTTTGAGTGCTAGGCAGATCAACAAGTTGATTCTCAATGAATAGGAATCAATAGTAGTCCTCTTACAATTAAGTTAAAGCTTACTTAGTGAACAAATTAATCTATCTACAGTTTCAATTAGTATGAACCGACATTAACTCATTGCTAATATTTTCCTTCATTTAGCTTAAACTTCTCATTCCTCTCGCTATCCTCCATTCTCTCTTCTTGGGTGCCTTTGGCTGACGGCGGATCCTATTATCACCTATCCGATGGGTAATATAGAAATCAATTTTGGGAGCAAAGAAGACTGGAAATATGATGGTGATATAAACCAACTTGAAGGAGGACATGATGACGAGAAAATTATTGAGAAGGAGGGAGGGAGTAGGGATGCCAATTTCCCATGCCAAAAAAAGGGGGTCTGGCCCAACCAGACCGGGATTACCTGGTTTAGGCGGTGGGGAATCAAGAGTGGGCCGGGGACTAGAACAGATCCGCCTCAAAGCGTCAGGATGAAGATTCTATCTATTCATATTACAATCCTTAAGGATACTTAGGTTTGTTGAACTTCATCTTAGCCAAAAGTAGTTCAACTTATCTGATCATACTTGTGACAAACTTGCTATTGTATGATCAAACAATTTTGTACTATAGTGTGGACCGCCGTTTTACAATAACCAGCAGGAGCTATCGACAATTGCTATTGGGAGAACAACCATAACCAGCAGGAGGTCCATAGAATTTCCCAATAGTATCATCAGGCAGAGGCAGGAATTTCCCTTGCATTCTTTCCTGCACCAAGATTCGAGTGGTGTGGGGGTGGTGGGGTTGATAGCTTTGATCATCTGCGTATTGGCATTCCACACACGAGTATAAAGAAAAAGAAAAGAAATAATTGAAACTGACCAACCAGCATACAAGTTGCAGCTGTTCACTGGAATTTTTCCATTCACAGGCGAATCGAATCAGTTTTACAATCTAATCCAATTAATGTTTTAACTGTTAAACAAGATGTACTAAAACTGTCTGCACAAATAATTTCACAGAAGTCTGCAGCAGAAATGCATCTCCTATGTGATGGAACTAAGACAAGGGTAGAGATGTCATGAAACTAAGATAAATCAGTTGCCTTGACAATTGTTTTAGTGTCTTTCAGCCATAATGTTCTTCACTGCTTCTAATATCCGAAAATACTCAAAAAACAGCGAGGACTCTTTGCCCTCCAGGCCATCCCTACTGACCCTATTGCTACCTGCCAGGTTATTACAAGGGCTTCCACCAATAACAAGATCAAATCCCCCAATGCTGTCCATAAGCTGCTCCAGCCTGTCAGCAGTTAACTGTTGTACATCCTCAAAGTCAATCAGCTTTCCTCGTTGATTTGTTTGCTCCCACCAACTACGGACTACATTTCTGTTTACTTCAGATTTTTCAACAGCAACAACATTCTTCAAACGAATCCCCAGTTTGTAGAGAGCAACTTCAGCACCACCAATCCCAGAGAAAAGTGACAAGACATTGATACCATCAGGAAACAATGGTTTCAAGGCAGACAGATGATAGGCCACTGTATCGACCTAAAAATTTATTTATAAGCATCATGGCTGATATCACTAATAATTTAAAATACAGCTCATATCATCTGCAAGACAAATTAGCAAGTAAAGATTCTCTACAAATTTCTAACAATGAATTCTTTTGAATTTTTACTAACCTACATTATACAACACGTTTGGAACACAATGGTAACAATGCAGCAAAATCTAAAAAGACAGACATATAGGAGAAAGGTTCACCTGGAATGAGTTACCCAATGATTTGTACCGATCAGTTCTACTAATGCCACCTCCCCTTGTATGGTTCTTCGGGAAACCCAATAACACTTCTACCTCATCAGGCTCCAAGGGAGCAACCTTATTCCTACCCACCCAGACCAGGTTCCATTTCCGGCACTCATCAAGAACATACTTCTGAACAATTGCAGGTGGCTCACCATCATACTTTTCAATAGCCTTGCGAATTCTGTCTTGCAATCTTGCACTTGCAATAGCAGTCTGCAAGCAGTTCAGCTTTGCTCTTGTATCCCAAGAGGGCCACCATCTCTTTGTCAACGGAAATGCCTCATGTATTGTCCGTGGCTGAATTGGAAGAAGAGGGAATCTGTTATGGATTGGCAGATTATGGATATATCCTCTCTTTCTTGCAGCAGCACAGAAGAACTTTGAATCTACAAACTCAGGTTCCACGTTGTACAGAAACCTTGAGATGGTATCCCAGACACCCTTTGGGGTCAGAGCAACATTTTCGTAATAGAAGTAAGGGGGGCCAATTGCTTCCTCTGGAAGATTTCTCCTCTGAATCACTTGAGATGAATCTGGCAAGAAACCAAAATCTGGTGGTAAACCAAACCCAACCATTGGCTTTGGCAGGCGAATATTCTCACTATCATCGTCAGCAATCCCCCGGTGCTTTTTCCTCCCATATAACTCCTGGTACAGCCTCCTTTTCTTAAGTTTTCCATTTTCGCTACAGCTACGCTTCACCTTTGGCTTTGAAGGTGGAAGGGGAAGATATCATTAGATGGCAATCCACTTAGGACAAGTGTAAACTAGATTAAAGGAAGGAAACATAAAATGGTAAACATAGTATTTCTGCCTACCTTAACTTCGCAAGGATAGTTAGCATCTTCAGCCCTAGCCAGTTGAGCAGCACAAATGAAATCTGTAATTTCTAGAATTGAGGCTTCCGGACCTATGATAGTGCCAAAGGAAAATCAATTAGCAGGTAACAAGTAAAGAAATGTGCACCTAGTATTTAAGAGAAACGAAATGTAGTCATCCTGAAAGTTTCCCTCATCCAGGAAAAGCCACGGGGAATCCAGTTAACCTAAATTGTCACCTGTTCTATGTTCAAACAAAGAAAAAGAGGCAAACTGCCCATAGTCATGAGGCTACACATGGCTCATCCAGGAGGTGTCATTTGAATACTGGGATTGATAATCTATTGAAAGCAAACTGCACCAAAAAAGATAGAGAAATAGCATATGGAGGTTCCTCATGAAAACTTCATTCAAAGAACTGGCTCAATATCAACCACTATAAAGTAAGCACTGGAGTAACATATGCTGCAAATTCTTGAGAAAACGCACCACATCTTTCCATTGCTATTGCAGCTTCTTCAACAGGGTAGCCCATATTCTTTAAAAACCTCAAATTTTTCTCCTTCTCTGACAAAGAAACAGTATTTTCCTGCATGGAAATTTGGGTATTAGATGCGATAAAACATGCTGAAAGATAAGGAAACCAATCAAACACCATGCCACAAGTACAGCATAACCATTCTTACAACAGACTAGATATTCATATGTACCTATGAACAAAAACCCTTGACCATAAGCAGCATTAACAGGAAAAGCACATGAAAATTCCAAAAAGTGAGCTTGTCACATCAAAAGCAACATGGAACATATTAGATATTCAAATATTATTATATTTAAAATTAGTAAAAAATGACAAAGTAGAAGAAGAGTATAAGTAAAACTGAGAAAGGCATTTAATTATATTTAATTATTGAGTAGAGAAAACAAAATAAAAATTCTGGAGATATATTTGAATCTGATGGTGCAAGATTGGAAAGAATGATTCAGTTAATTGGCTTCTCAGAACTTGTCAACCTTTCCCAAGGGCAAAGAGAGGTTCTAGGTCATTAGCTTACCACACAGAGCCCCTTGTTTGCTTACTAGATTCCTTGTTAATGGACCAATGGAGTCAGTCTAATAATCAGCAGCGACAAGAATCAACCTCTTCAACCACAGCCTAACTATTGCAATTTTTTACTACCCCTTGGCCAACAATCATTGTGGAAGACCGAAGTCTCCTATTTACATCTTAAAAGTTGGCCATAATGAGATGGCAGACCATAAAATCTTTACTATCCGAAGTATCTCCAGCATCTTTGTGCCAGAAAGAACCAAAAGAAAAGTAACAACAAGAATAAAATAATGAAGGATAGGATATTCTGTATATAGAGGCAAGTAGTCTGATGGTGCTTCTATTCTCAATTCAGTGACAGCATGATTTTCAACCTCTTTTCTCTCAAATGGTATACATCAAAAGGGATGGAATGGAGACACTTGAACAAACTGAAAGTTTGCAGTTCTTTCCAAACATAATATCATTTTGAGACTATTTCTGCCAAGGATTTCTTCAATAGTATACCAAGCAGTAGGTTTTCTAGAGATGAGGAGCAATGCCTCTGGTGCCTCAGTCGAACTGTAATTCCTAAATCTTAAGTCATTCAACAAAGGCATAAATACATCAAAGTAAACAATCAAATGCTTGATCAAAGCATTGAATCTTACAGTACAGGGATACCACAGTGCTAGCAAAAACGAGAGTATTAAGTAAAAATGGTTCAAGCACCAATACCTCTACTTCATTTTCAGACCAGCAATCTGAATCAGAGAGATCATAGAGAGAGCACTCGTCATAATCAGAAGAACTTAGATCAAGATCAGCGTGTGGATGCTCTTCTGGAGAGTTTTCTTCTGGAGTTTTCTCAAGATTCTGAAAAACAATTCATGTTATGAATACCTAAGGCTACTAAAATTTCTAACAAGAGATTATAAAAATTGTAACAAGGTTCAAATCATTGTCACCAATTAACCAAATGAAAAGCAAAAATATACGAGGTGAGTATTGATCTCATGAAGCAACATTTATCACAGATGATAACAAAGACCATTAAGTAACTAACTGCCCCATGAGCAGAAGGGAAGGACAAACATAACAAGAAGATAAATTTTTTACACTCATGAACTCCACAAATGGCTTGAATAGAAATGCAATGGAATAAGACATCAAGGGAAGAATTCATTGTTAATTTGCATTCAATTTTTGCAGTCAAACTCTAATGAAAGTTACCTGGGAAAACGAAGAAACAAACTAGAAGGGGAGAAAACTAATTCTGAGGATGCATACCAAGAATTTACATAATAAGTTAAGAACTAAAAGTATCACACACCTCTGAAATTTGTAGAGACTGAGCATGGAAAACAGTCTTTCATCTCTTTTAGATATTGAACCTTAACTCTTCATAAGTTTTTTCTTTCGATTGTTATGACTACAAAAGGAACCACCCTAGCATTTTTTAATCACTTGCTACTACCTTTTGTAGCATTTCCATTTACAATAAATTATTCCCACCCAGCCAATACTCAAGAGTCCATAAGTAGGACATCTCAAGGAACCCATGCTACAAAAACAGAACTACCGAATGAAGCAAAATTTTAAAATAACAAACATTTTCTACGAAAACAGAAAGAATAACAAAAATGATGCTGATAAATCTAGACTTGATCCAAAAATAAATTACTAAGTCACTTTTAAACCCAGATATGTTACATCACAGTGTAGTATAATTACTAAATCACTGAACTTTAAAATATTTTTTCCTTTATAGGCATTTTTTTTTTGGGGTGTGGGGGTGCTGAATAATAGATTATCCTTTGATATTAAAATGGCCAAGGCCATTACAACCAAAACAATCCTTTATAGGCAGAATAACAAAGATATAAGTATGATTTTCATGACGTCAGAGATGACATAATCTGCCAATATTTAAATAAAGTAAATTTTGGAAGAAATTGCAAAACAAGAGATACACAGCCTCTCCACAGCCATAATCAATAAAATGGAATACAGACAAGAAGGTGAGAATTAGGTAAAGATAATGCACCGAGTACATCAAAAGTGCCTCCACTATTGCTGATTCAGCAGAGTCTTCTCCTGCAAATTTTTTAGATGGATAAGGGTTACAACCAAGATTCTAAAAAATAAAATTATCAACAAAATGGAGTAAATATGCATACCATTTTCATCGATTACTTTGGAAACTATAGCCTGAGAAAAGCCCATATCAACAAAACGCTTAACCAACTCGGAGCTGGAAGGACCAGCTGATGAGCCCTACAAACAAATAGAAGGCACAATAGTAATGTTTAGAAGCAGGAATTCAGACATTGTTGAAGAAACCCAGGTAGGAAAGCAAAATTAACAAAGAAAGTTTCTGAAATAAATTTCTTAAACCATTGAAACTTTTTGTCTTGCAGCTCTTTAATCCAAAAAGTTCACCATAAACCTTTGGCTTACCTCCCCATTGCAAGGAATAGTCCCACCCCCTGGAGTTGTTAAAGTTGGTAGTGAGGATGGTAAACCAGAGATTTCTAGTTCATCTTCAGTATTCCAGTCAATGCTGTCACAATCATCGCCACAATCACTGTTTTCCTACAAATAGAGAAATAACACAGTAAATGGAACTAATCAACAATTGCCTCATGCTTCACTTTTTCATATGCCTTAATGACTTTTTATTGAACACATTAATAGTACAAGAAGTAAATAACAACAACACGAGCAACAAGTGAATAAAATCAAAATTCCAAGTAGATAACACCTACACAAAAGAATCCCAAGTTCCAAATGAGGAAACGACTTACCATTTCTCAATAACTTCAGCACTCCCGACTCAATAACAGCCTCAGAAAAAACTCCAAGGCTGTTTGCTGAGAACAAGAAACCAAAGGTTTTAGAGTCACTACACAATCAAATAATTAAACCCATGCATGTCATAGATCAACATCTTGTTTAAATGTGAAACTAACAAAAACACAAACATAAAGATATCAATTCAATCATCCATGTTCCGAACAGGATTCCTTGAATTGAAAAAAGGATTTTTCTTCCCAAAAACTCTGCCTTTACAGAGACATCAGCACAACAACCCCCTTTCTGCTTTCTCGATTCGTTCCCGTCACGATACAAGATAACCCTTAAAATTCCAATTAAGCAGACTCACGAATTCAAATTCAAAAGTAAAATTAAACCTCCCAAAAAATAATAATAAAAAGGAGTAGGCCCAGATAACTGCACCAAAATTTACCTCGAGAAAAAGAAGATCACCGTGATCCTCCAGCTTCCTTTAGTAACATCACCAATGCACTTCGTCCCTGAATTGGAAAAGAAAAAAGGGGAAACCCTGCAACGTTAACCATAAATACACCGAAACAAAAACAGGAAAACGAATACCGGGAAACAAAATTCAAGAAGAACAGAGAAATTGGTCACATGCAGAGAGAAGATACATTTACCTCGAATGAATTTAGAAGAGAGAGAATTCTAAATAATAAGGAATTATCGTAGAGGTTTTGCAGAGGGAGAAAGAGAGGGAGGGAGCACAAAGAATCAAACTCAGAAAGAGCCCAAAGCACTAATATTACACACACTGGGAGCCCCGCACCCCGCCAGTTCTGCCTCTGAGAAATTCTGTGCGATGAAAGCTTGAGAAATAAAATCAAAGCGTACTCGCACCAGTTCAAATGTACACGTCACGCGCGTAATCTAATGTAAATGTGGGCTCGCGTTACATATGGTCCTTTTGTTTCCCGTGACGTCGTCCAAATTTGTCACTCTAAAAAATATTTACTTTAAATAACTTCACAAAGGTATTATTCAAAAAAAAAAATATTGACAAGGTAATTAGCCTCTGTTTGGGAAATTAACATTGATGTGAGAAAAATATAATTTTATTATTTAATTTTTTATTATAATAATATTATTATTATTTAAATAACTGTATCAATAATAATATGTACATTAATAGAGAGTATAGAGTAAATTCTGTACTCTCAGTAAGTGGACAACAGCTGTCAACTTTTATTGGCACTATTGATGATAAGGCTTGACTTTTTTTCTAATTTTTCATCAGTTATACTTTTTAAGTTGTATCTGAACCGTTGAATTAATTAGTAAGTGATGTCACTTATCTAAAATTTTAAATTAATTAATTATTTAAATATTTTATGTTATTTTTAAAATAATTAAGAGGATTTTACTCTTTTTTAAGAAGAGTTTAGTTTGAATTTTATTTTTTATAAATAATTTATTTTTTTAATTTTATAAGATAGATTTTTTTAAATTAAAACTCAGTCTAAATATACTAATATTGCATGATTGGATGACCAAACTAAACCCTTAGTATTCATACTTATCATGTCTAAATGTTTTAGTTTGCATTTTGTCCGAGGAATTTAGTAGTAATTGGTTAATTCAATTCCTCTTGCGATGTATTTTAATTGGAAAACACAACGTAAATTTTTCTTTTAGATTCTCATATGTTTCTTCATAAATAATTTAGTATAACAAAACTTAAGATAAAAAGTCTGAAATGAAAACTGTAGCCATTCCACCCTTAATTTTCACCATATCAAAAATTGAACATGATTCAACACTAACCATGCTGAATTGATGAAATTTGAGCCTCTTGAGTTAATACCTACTATATATCTCAATGTTTTTAAGTTGCGCTATGAGCAAAAAAAAACAAAGTAAAATATGATATTATTAATAAAACTAGATCCTTCGAATCAATGTTTATCATGTTTAAAATTAAATCTTTTGATTCAATAATCAATTTTCAGTTGCATTTTGAAGAAAGAATGAATTATTGACCGGATTAGGTCCTTCAAAATTACTACTTACCATAAATTAAATAGGAAAGTGATATTCACACTTCCATTTTAACTTCTTTCATTTCTCTCTTCTTCTTTTTTTTAATAATTAAAAAGACTTTAATATCTAAAAAAATTACAAAAAATCAACTTAAGTCTTGTTTGAAAAAACTAGTTATGGATGTCAAAGTTTTTTATTTATTAAAAAAATAGAAAAGAGAGTGCAAGAAATTAACATATGGATGAATAACACTGCCCATTAATATTTTAGATTTTGTTTAAAGGTTAATAGGTGATCATTTTTCCATCTCGAACAATGAGTAAATAATGAAAATTTTGTCTGGACCTAAATGGAAAAAAAGATGTTATTTGCGGATTATATACTTCTTCTGTTTTAAAATATATGACATATTTTCTTTTCACATGATTATTAAAGTTTTGATAAATTTCTTATAAAACTAACAAAATGTCTAAAATACTCTTAATGAATAGTAATTTAAATTCCTTTTCTCTCTTTCTTTTTTGCACCTCTTTCTCCTTTAATGAAGGGAGTGTATGTATAAGTAACTGAAGTAGTCAATTCCACTAATTCCTTCCATTTCAAAAAGTCAATATTTTAATTTTTTAGAATTTAAAATTTAACAATACCAAATGCTTTGAAAATAAAAGTAGTTAAAGTAAATGGTTGGAGACAAAAGCAAAACAAGAGAAAAATATAGTAAATGAACTCCTAATATAGAAGTTTAATTGGTGTCTTCCATTTCAAAAAGTCAACATTATCTTTTTTAAAAAATTAAAATTTAATATTGAATTTGGTGTCTTTAAATACTTTGAAAATAAAAATAGTTAAAGTAAGTGGTTAGAGATAATTGCAGAAGAGAAAAAAATTAGTAAATGAACTCTTAATATAGAAATAAGTCATATAATTTATAATAGATCAAAATAAAAAAGTGGTCATTTATTTTGGAATGGAATGAGTAATATTCTAAAACAGATCACCACAACTTCCGTTACTCATTTCCAATGTTTTAAAAACTAAACTAGTCATTGAACCCATGAACGAACTAGTTCAATGGTTATTGATTCAATTAGGAATCCAACCGTGGTCGAATTGGTATCTTATTTAAAAATATAGTTTTAATTTATATATAATATAAAATTTGTGTGTATACTAAATTAAGAAATTATAATTGCTAAACAATAAAACACAATAATTGGTATCTAAAAGATTTGTCCAGTGCAATTTATGAAGTTCCGGCAGCAGCTAGTGGAATTCCAACAGCACGGGTGCCAACATCAAAATCGACCATGATATATTTTAAAAATTTTTATATGTAAATTAATTTAAAATTAATTATAATTTAATAAATTAATTATTTTTTAAAAAAATTAGTTATTATTGACAAATTTAAATTTTCTACTTTCGAATACTTTAAAAAATCTTATGAACTCTTAAAAATAAATAATAAATAATAAAATTTTTTACACTATATATAAATCAAAATAAAACTATATATAGTTATGTCCTTCACAAATATAATTTGTATCTACTTGTTTTATTATAAAAAAAATCATATATTATGAAATATTCAAGATGTGACATGACAAAACATGTTCACCCCCATGACATCCTTGGAAATCGTATTTGGATTAAGTTTTGATTTTAATTTTTTTTATAAAAATTATAATAATAAGTTATTATAAAAACATGAGTGGACCAAAATAAAAATTTATTAGAAAGAAAGGGAATCCAAACACACAGCCTTGCCCTTTTGTTCCATTTACGGACTGGCCAAAACAATCAAAAGATCTAGGACATAAAAACTTCCCGTGACAAATGCTACATCCAAACCACAAAGCGTTGTTGCTACTGTTGTGCACGGGCGTTTGTGCCGATCACAACATAAAATTTCATAAACCCTCTGTATTTATTTTAAAAAAGAAAATTTATAAAATTTCAGTCGCTGTTAAATCAGATTTCTGATTGAACGATTCGAAATCGATCCAGCACGTACGGCAAAAATCGTGTACAGGATCGTAAACAGACTGCATCCAAAGGAGGACTACAGGTGTACTTGAATTTTAATCAACTTCCTTTCAAAAAAATTTTAATTGTTGGGTTTTATGAGAGAAAATATAAAATCTTATTTTTTAAGAAATATAAATTTTATTTTTCAAAATAAGATGTAATACCTCATTGGGAAGATGTCACAAATTGACAAAAATTTCCTTTTCTTTCTTTCTTTTCCTTTATATTAAAAATACGATATTAAAAAGTTGGCTCAAATAAGGACTACGAAAGAAACTACATTCAACTTTCGATTATTAGCAGCATATCTCATCTCGAAAGACATTAAAAAAATACTTCCGAGTGATAGTTTAGATGGAAGGCTTTAGAGAGAAGAAAAGTGGTCACATTTGGATCATTTGAAAGAAAGAAGAGAAAAGAAAGAATCAATATCCCTCTTTCCCAAAACATTCTCTCCAAATGCAAGGGAAAAGATGGATCTTTTGATCAAACCGTAGTCACCTTAATTGGCTGCCCCGAGACGAAAGATCCCAAAAAGTATCTAAATGAAAGCACAAGTTCCTTAAAGAGGAAGGTTGTATTTGCAGGTTACATTTATAAAAATTTCTCTCCAACCCAAACAAGAGAAAACAAAATCATTTATTTTCTTTCCTACACTCAGACAACATATACCTTCTTTCCTCTTCTCTCCTTATAAATCATTTCTCTTCTATTCTTAACACTAAAAAACTCACAAACTAGCCCTATAAAATGAGTCCAATATACCTCCGTATTTTGTGGAAAAAAGACAGTGCTGATCATCAGAAAGGAAAATGCAATCATAGAGCACTCAGAATTGCTGCAAAAACTATCAACCTAACATCTGATATTGCTATAAAGCAAAAATATTTACATCAGAAACTGTTGCTGCAGGAGGAAGCAGCGAGGGAAAAACCATTCTATACAATCTGTATTCCTCTTGGACTCTCTCCACTTCAACTACAAAACTGTTCTCTTCCTTCTTTCTATGAAAAAGCTAAAGATGTTTCATATGGTAAACTGTCAACTATTCTTGTGCATGGTTTCTATGAAAAAGAAAAGGCCTATGATAGCAGTTCATCTTTTTTTTTTTTTTTCCTGCTGAATAGTTCATCTATTACCTCCAGTTGAGGTATATGGTTTCATCCTGTGTATGTATGATCATCAAGGTTACACAACAAAGCCTTGAATGCTAGTTTCTAATCCTGCACTATCTAGCTCTTACTGACAAAATATACACACCACGAATGAATAAGCATACTTCAGGGCCAGTTCATGTAGAAAAGCCCTTCTCTGGATCCAAGCCACACACCTGAGGAATGATTTTCCCAATAGTCTGCATCTGAATGAACCATACAACAAGTTGTCAAGAAAACTCACTCAAGTGAAGAACAAAGTTAAATACAAGATATAGATTCATGCTAGAATATTGTCCACAGTTCTATACGAGGAAAACTACCTAAAACTAGAACCAAGTTTTCAGAAGTTGAAGGTTGCTTAAACACTGAACCACTTGAAGGACCAATAATCCAACTAATGTAAGAAGAGATAAAGAACGTGCTCACATTACCTTCAGTTCTCGGCCAGCAAACAAGTGAGGGGATTGACTGCATGAATTGGCTCTCAAAAAGCATTTCACCAGAGTTGATACTCCAGAGCCGCATCTTGTAGTCCTCACCACCTAATAAGATCTCTGAAATTGATTTTTACTCTTTCACACATCATAATGGAGAAAATGCAGTTTTCTCAAGATATTCACCTGACATGACAATTCTCTCTGCAGGATCTACGCCAAGTTGTATACGAGTATGAGAGTTTACATGCCCTTCATAAGATTGTATTGCTCCTTTCCGCAGCATACGATGATCATAAAGCTTGATCTGGGAGCAAACAGCAGAATGCAGATATACAAGATGTTTTTGAATCTAAAATTAAAAAAAAAAAGATGATAATACACCGAACAGTTCAACAGCATGGCAGGAGTAATACACCACCCAACTAAAAAGCATAGAGATGGGAATTAAGGAAGCCAGAATGAACCACTTGGACTCATTATGGACTGAGGATCCAGTTCCAGGTTGCTGCAAATGCAGGAATAATAGAGATAAGGCAAATTATTATCCTTTATTCCAACTAAAATGTATTTCTTACCAATTCAAATCTATCTCATAGTAAGTCCACTTTTCTGTTTACCACGAAGACAATTGGTCCTAGTATTAAAATTTCATATTCTAATATTTTAATTCATTTCACATAGTAAATCCACTATTTCTAGCTTGTTCTGTAATGTAATTATTTTATATTTATATTTGCGGCCGAAACAATGGATTGTGTGGATTGTGTATTAGGCAAAAGGATACTGTAAACAAATTTATTTAAAGGCTACTTCAAATTCATAGTTCAGCAAAGTTAAAAAGAGTCTTAAGTCAACCTACTTAGTATGTCTGTGAAGAAAAAAAAAACAAGGAAAGAACAAAGTAGTTACGAAGAAGTCACAATCATGGGAACAAGGAATTATCCACAAGACCAAATTTAAGAAATGGAAACTAATTTCATTCCAAACTGATCCCTGTCCAATGTAAAGTGCTACTTAAATGACAATGGAGGCATACAAAATAAAATTTTCATTTCCATTGCCTGAAATAGGTTACCACCATCTTTCAGTGTATGTATATCTTACAATGGATGCTGGTCTCTGCATAATGTTAAGTTGGATTTTCATCTATCCAATCTGAAGCTAAGGATAAAGTGTTTAAAACAACTCTGTACATTGACTACTAAGATCCTCAGAAATTAGAAGTATTCATGAAATATATACAAAAGATGACTTCAAGCATTTCAAGGAATCATAGAATGCAGGCATAATAACGAGAAGTTCATGCATGCAAATGATGAAACCAAAATGTCAATTGGAGCACCATTTATTGCAGAACTTACCGATCCATCCATGGAGCTTGCCAAAAAGTATTGATCATAGAACCTGAGTGAAACCAAGCTACATTTATAGGAAGGATGGTACTTCAGTAAATTAAAGTATCCAGTCAAATGAATTAATGAAGTAAGAAAAGAAAAGTTACAGAACAAGACAACTTACCAGGAAACAGATGAGGGCATAGATATCTGACAAGAACCATACATGTTCTTCTGAAGCTGCACAAACAAGATTAAATTTCACCCCCAAGAGCACAACAAGCCTTCTCACGCCACGGAAAATACAAAATGAAACTTAAAATAGGTTCAATAGTAACCTATGTCATTCAGTCACCCAAAAAGGAGGGACAAAAGGTAAACCAAGTTATGAGCAACTAGTGCCTAGAGGTGCAATAGGTTGCCCCATTAATAAAGAAAACAGATAAGTATTGCGAAAGAGCATATATACACATTCTTTTTTCCTTCTTAACATGCCTCTCTTTTACAGTCAGTTGCTATTGCGTAGAAAGGAGAATTACATCATAGATAGATAAATCTAACTATCTCATGCCATTATTTGCTTAATAATTGTCACCTTTGTGTCTGAAAAAATGTGAGAATTATGAGGAACTCTAAAGCGTGAAGAAAATTCATGTGGTTTTTGGCGAGCGTCAACTGTCACAATTGCTCCACTGCGAAGCCCACATATGATGTGTCCCTGGAAGGGGAGGAGGGGGGAAGCAGCATTGTAAAAGAAATAGCAACAACAAAAAACCACATTTTCTCATACGTCCTCACAAACTAATAATCCATATTAAGTGATTCCTGTTATACAGAGATCTAGTTTGCAAAAAAGAAAATCCCATACAGCATGCTGGTCTCAGGCATATTTTGTAGCTTCGGTTCATCTAAATTCTCAAGTGCATAGCCAGGAGTTAGCAACTAAAAGAGTAAAGGCTGACTGTGACTATTTTGGTGAAGGAAATTTAAGCTCTCACCACTTTCAAAAGAAGATAGAAATAACATTATAGATATGTATTATTATCTCATCTGATGGTGCTGTGCTAAGGACCCAACATTTGCTGCATTGTAAGAACATCTATTTAGGGAGGAGGGCCCAACTACCCAGTTCAACTGGCTTTTATCACTTTGTGTAAAGTAGATCAATGCATGTTATCTGTGTTTTCCATGTTTGGTGGTTTTTTGGTATTTCATTCAGAACATTAGTCCCACAAGTTGGTCCAAACTATTTTGTACTAATAAAAGAAGCATTGCATAAAAGAAAACGATAATAAAATTTAGGTATTCACCTTAAATGTGCAAATGAAAAATAATAAAGAAAAGACTGTCTTTCAGTAGAAACAGAACAAGTTCAACAAAGAGATAGATTATTCACCCCAGAAAGAGGTTCTTAATTTCCTCTTCAGTTGTTCTTCCCTGACTGAGCTGGAAAAGATAAACTTCCAATACAGACCAGTAGAACAAGAAAGCCAGTGTGATTTACAGACAAGAATATGAGATGCACAAGAGAAAAAATGCTAGAACCAACTATCAGTCGACCAAAGAGACAAACTAAGGAAAAAAAGAAAAAGAAAACAATTGTTGGCTTCGAAAATCAACCTATAATGTGCTTTACATGAATCAGATAATTCCAATGACTGACATCTGTAAAACCACATTCACCTCTAACACGTCCCTTTTTAGTGTATACCGTGTTTGTTACTAGTGCTGCATGAGAAACTACATGACTCAGAAGGGGGGAAAAAAAAGGTTAATGCTTACCGAGTCAACAACTTGCACTGACAAAACATCACTCTTACAACGAAAAATCTGTGAAGGAGTGCCAGTTTCTATATCTACTAAAGAAGCTCCTCGATTGGTACCTAAAGAATAACCAAAAAGACCATATCAGTAACTCCAAATATAAATCCACAACAACAAATATTCCATAATAGGCCAACAAATAAGCTGTGTTGCTCATCCCATGAAGGAAATTAAATATCCATGACGTAAGATGTATTTAAGCAGCAAATTACAGTTCACATCTAAATTAGGAAGAAACTCACCAAGGGAAAGAGTGCAAATACAGTTTTTTTTTAATTTCTATTTCCTAATAATTGCCTGAACAAATTAAGAAGCTTATGCCGAATAAATTCTGGAAAAGATGTCAAAAGTAAGGTATTTCTCTGTAAAATTAATCTCTATTTTTAATCCAGGTTCCATGTGAAAATGTTACCAATATGAAAATTTTAAGCATCACATTGCGCAATAAAAAGAATAGAAAAACAACCTTATATGAAAAAGATGTCAAAAGTAAGGTATTTCTCTGTAAAATTAATCTCTATTTTTAATCCAGGTTCCATGTGAAAATGTTACCAATATGAAAATTTTAAGCATCACATTGCGCAATAAAAAGAATAGAAAAACAACCTTATATGCAAAAGCAGTTGAGGATAATATTGAAGTGAGTAAAACACAAATTTGGACTAATGAAGGACTCATGTCAAATGGAAGTTTATTTGAGAAACGATAATCCCCAAAATGAAAACAATAATTGTCACAATGAGCAATAAAAAGAATGGAAACCATCCATATAGGCAGAAGCAGTTGAGGCTTATTGAAGTAAATGAAACACAAAATCTGAATTATGAAGAACGATTTGTCTCAGATACCACATTCATTTACTGTATGTTTGCTGTGTTAAGTACAGATAAACTGAAGATAACATGTAAGCTGCAGAGGTAAAGGTTAAAGGAACAAAAACCAAGAACTTACCAATCACTACTTGACTTCCATCAAAGTTGCAAGCTGCAGCCCAGATTGTACTTTCAAATGAAGTAATTTGTTGAATAATTATGGGAAAACTTGAAAAGTTGTAATCTAGCTCTAGTGGTTCACTGACGTCCAGCATGTAGACTGTGCCACCAGATGTTCCCGAACCCAGGGTAGTTAGTCTTTTTCTTTGGTCAAAGAATCGCAAATGCAATAAAGCAGTCATATTGCTGTTCAATCAAAGGTGATATTGAAGCAAACTATATGAGAACCATCATCAAGATTTTTAAACACCAAAAATCTTTATAGGTACAATGTACAATGCCAAACTCTGGAAAACCTATAACGAAGTGGATATAGATCTTAGTCCAAAAATATGGCCATAATGTTAAAATACAATCACCAGCAGAGGTAAAAACCCATAGCATATGCCTGTGTTTCTTTACTTGTATACTAAAAACTTATTAACTACTGATGATTCTATCAATAATCCAACACCTTGCAGAGACCAAACACTAGATATCCAGGAGAAAAATGGCGATTGCTACTCAGGTTCCAAAAGCAGCCCTGAAACTCTAAAAGGATACAATATGTTCCCTGTTGTTGCCTTCTTAATGCAAGATATATCAGAAGGCATGTGAGCTGATGCTCCTAATGGCCTCCATAAACAACGGGGTAATTCTACAGATTCTGCAAGCTGTCCTGTTTTGGGAGGCCATACACGATTTGGCATGCATTTTACCCTGTCATCATATTCTTCTGCAGTATTCTCAGCCTCAAAAAGACTGCAAAAACACCAGATCTCAAAAACAAAAAATTGAAGGGAACTTGACTACAATTAGCAATGAACTTTTGAAAATCCTGGACAACAGTACAACTTTTGAGACCTTAATGATCAGAAAAGGTATGCAAATATTTTACATTTATTTCCAAAGTTTAATACCTTCATATCTCGGACATAGTAGATGAGTAAAACTAGGTCAAACATTCATGTTTCATTCTTTTAAGTGATAATGAATGGTAGTTAATAAATTTAACATACAATAGGAAGAGAAGGTCCACTTTCCCATAGAAGTACAACAAAGAATCAGGTTCTTCAGAAGCATTTTAGTCCAACAAAAAGACTATCCTTCCTAAGGAATAGAGAAGGACAAAGAAGGAAACTTCCTGACTCCCTAAGTCAAGAAATCTAAAGTGGATTTCCTCCTCAAGGGTCTCTACCTGTTAAATGTCCACAAATGTAAAATAAGCAGAGAAATACATCGCTCTTATAATTTGCATCCCAGCAGCCCCTCTTTTCTTTTCATTTTTTCTTTTTTTTTTTTTTTTTGTTCGGGGGGTGGGGGGGGGTTGGGGAGTTATGCAGCAATGTCAATCAAAACTCATGGCATTACGTATTCAGCATTCGATCAATGGCCAAACGAAAACAAATGACAGCAACTAAATTTCAAGAAACTTCAAACTGCAATGTCAAACATACCACAATGTGCCATTTCCTCCACCAGTCACCCACAAGTCAGTTTCAACTGGACCAGCTGGCATGTTAATAAGAACACTAATCTGTTCCAGGCCATTCTCAACATTCCTTTCTGTATTCTGATATTTCCAGATCTATGGGTGTTGAAAATCAACCAAACAAATTAGAATAATGTATTCTCTCAGCCCCATGGTCAGAAAAGCAAACAGAAGGAAAAATAAGTTCTTAAAAGACTTTAACAACTTCTAGATAACAATGTCCGAATATTAGTCATGCATAAATGTTGTATTAAATGTCATCATTAATTACTCTTCACAAAATTGGTTGATATATATCCTAAATGTTTTGAGGAAAGCAACATATAACATAAAGAAAAACATAGAATTAATTAAATTTCTCACCATCTAATGGAGTCTAAAGACTATCTGTAGACAAATCATGCAGAGAAAAACCTAAGTAAATTTGTCATGTCATGTCACCATAAATTTGTAAGATTACTTTTTGATGCACTAGCCCAATATGAATAGTTGAATAACCACAAATATAATAGCACTCGACTGCACACAACTAATCTCTTTAGCTAACCACATTAGAGTAAGATGGAAAAAGATGGAGAAAATCACATATATGCATAAGGACAGATGTCAGATTTAAACAGGAACTACCAGGAAGTTGCAACTCGAAAATAGAGCTTTCAGCAATAAGATTGTAATTTACTGATCCCTACGGAGTTTGGTATATTTTAGTTTTCCTCTGCACTTCAGTTTCACGTTAGTTTTATGTTATTTGCTGGTAAATTTCTAAGCAAAAATTTTTTTATTCATAATAACAAGCATACCAGAGGTTGTGACGCCAGTTTCTTTAGGCATTCTGTTTGAAAGTTCAATTTCCCTTTGCTGGAAGGAGTTCTGTTACCACACAACTCCCTCAACTGAAGAAGCTTGTCAGTCCTCATATTCATGGAATTTTGAATCTTATTAGCCTGCAGAGATAAATAAATTATTATCAAGGCAAACAAGCAAGAGAAAGCTAGAAAAGCAGAAAGTCAGCAATTCATGAACCTCAAAAAATACAAACCCTCCATCCATTTCCACCGTCCTGCTTAACCCACCCATACCACCCAAGAGTTACTTTGAAATGTCCCTTTCTGTATTTAATCTGTTACATGCAAGGGCTACATGCTAAATGTTCATAGTTGATCACTGTACTGTTGGAAAGTCTTATTACAAAGACAAGCTTTAATGTATCTAGCACAGTGTTTCAGACTATCATCTCATTAAAATGTTAAAGAAAAAAAGAACACGAAATGGAGATAGAAAGATAATAAATTCTAAGCAAGATAAATGGGATAACAGGTATGCCTCCTCATTCGAGGGCATAAATGACCCATAAATCGATAAGTTTATCACGGCCATGTATGCCAGAAGCTACTTTATATTGACAATCAATAATCATGCACCATAAGTAAATAAAAAGCACATTCTCCAGGCCAAAGAACTATGAAGGGCACAACGAACATTATTAAAGAATCTTTCTAAACATGAGAAATGAATTCATATCTCAATCAAGTCAGAATTCGGTGCGACTTAACTGAATTTTAGCATGCTGATGTTTCCCAAGGAAGAATTTTACTAAATTTGGAAAATTCATAGTCCTCATGCATAGATTCAAGATAAATACCCCTCATGTACGAAAAGAGCTATTAAATTCAAAAGCAGCAAGAACATTGCAACACGAACAATTTGAAGTTCAAAAAGAAAAAGGAAAGAAAAAAACCACAACCTGCTTGGGTTCTGACACCGACATTTTAGCATTTCTCGCAGAAAAGGAAGGAGAAGCACGCTTCCGAGAAGACCCAGGAATAGGACCCTTTATGGGGAAGTACCTGTTCTTCTCCTCATCGTAGAAAAAACCCGGAAGCTCTGCAAGTGAAGACACCACATACATTAAATTTTAGTAGAAAAAACAGCAGAAAATTAAGTCAATTGGGGGGCCAGAGAGAACCTTTAGGCATTCTTGAAGGTGAATGAAGAACACTAAAGAGTAGAGTATCTGTTTTCTCTGTCTGGGAGCCGTTTCTGCTGTGTAGTATAAAGAGTTCCCCCCAAAAAAGTTCTACTGCGAGTTGATGGAAAGACAGCCGGAGGAGGGGGCTGCTCCGCGTCGGTTCATTTTTTAAAAAGAAAAAAAATATACAGATAGGACTAATAAAATGGAAATACAGATAGGAATATTTAAAAGGAAATACAGATGGAAATAAAATTTATACACGCAATTGTCTTGTAAAATAAAATCTTATATGGGAATATTTAAAAAAAATTAATATGTAATTATGAGAATAAAAATCTATGTATACGTTCGTTCGTCTCTTATTAACTTTTTTTACAAGACAAATATAAACATGTATATAAATTAAAATATAATATTTTTATCTTTTGTGTGTGAATATGCATATATATATATATATATATATATATATATATATATATATATATATATATATATATATATATATATATATATATATATCAATTTGTTTTCGGATCGGTTTTAGTTTTACTATTCAATTTTTCGGTTTGATTTTTTTATTTTTTTAAAAATCAAACCAAACTATTTTTAGACTAAAATTGAACCGAATTAAACCGGTTCGATTCAAATTGAAATTCATACAAAAACACTTTATGATAATGATTTATTATATTTATTTTTTAAAAATAAAATACAAGAACGTATTATTATAAAACAATTTTAAAATTTTAATTTTTCGGTTTGATTTTTTATTTGATAACCTAAATCGAAAACGGAATAAAAAATATCTTTTTTAAAAATTAAACCGAGTCGAAACATAAAAATATAAAAATCGAACCGAACCTAAAACTTTAATTCGGTTCAATTGGTTATCCTATTCGGTTCGATTTTTTAACACCCCTATATATGTAAGCATATTAAAACAACAATAAAAAAAAAAGAAAGAAAAGAAATGTATTAGCTATATGCTTCTTAACTACCTTTTCTATTTATCCATTAAGCAAATAAATAAGTTTTGTTAAAATTGGTTCCTCGTTAAAGATTATAATCATTAAGAAAATACAAGAGTTAATAGTTGGCGAACAAATTCTTAGAAAATGCATAGCCAAAAGGGTGGTTTAAAAGAAAGAATTTGTAGAGAAAAGAAGAGATTTGAGAGATAAATGGATCATTTATTTTGTTTGATTGAATATTTAAATATGAAGAAAATAAAAGATAAGGAAAAAAATGAATTAATAGTTTGTCTTTTTTCTCCAAAACTTTTTCTGTTGCAAGCTAGTATAGAGAAACAGATGGATCACCAAGTCAAATAAACACCATAGCATCACTAATTTTGAGCATGGTGAGTTTCTTGCTATTTAGCATGGATTAGAGCTTGCTCAGAGCTTCGGATTCTCATCCTTTGAGATTGAAAGTGATGCCTTACGCAAAATTAATAACCTAGTGGTTGAGTTTTTAGTCTTATGACATATGATTAACTATTAATTTTTTTTATTTATAGAGTAACCTTTGGACGCAATACATGAAATTTTCTAGCCAATTTGTTAGCGGCCGATTGTGTACTCTCTGTAGTTGAAATAGAATTAATTTGTGGTTAATATATGACTGTCCTGCCCCCTCCCACCCCCCCCCCCCCCAAAAAAAAAAAAGAAACAAAGAAGGGTTTATACAAGTATGGTCTTATTGAAATGACTAATATCTATTATTTCCTCTCCCAACTCTCAGATTAGTATTTATTTTCTTCTCCAACCTCCTAAATAACATATACTCACAAGCTTCATGGCAGAAGTCTAACCGGAGATCACCACAGAATATCTAGCAATCCTCTTTGGCAGAGTTTTTGGATAATTAATTCCTTAACTTTTTAGATTAATCTTTTTTCCCCCTAAAAAGTGCTTGGTAGCATTTCACATATTATCCCCATGTATTAATCACATAAGCACTTCTAATAAAAAAAAATAAAAAAAATTCTAGAAGAGAATAATTTGGTTGAAAATAAATCCTCTTACATGTATATGTTATCTTTTAATGTGTTCATCATTCTTTCAAGCTTGTACTCTCTCTAAAAGGTTTTAAATAATTTAACGTATAGTAAATAGTAAATCGTAAAATATTGAGGTGTGGTACTTATTAAATTAGTATATTTTATATATTTTATGGTAACTAGTTTAGTAAAATTAGTTATAAGTTTTAATCCGAAAAGGAAGTGATTGATTTTGTAGGTTTTTTGATATCGATTTGAAAAAGTGGTAAGTTTCAACTAAGAAATATTAATAAAAAAAGGTTTCAACTAACAAATAGGAAATTTGAGATTCACATACTGCAAAAGCGGCTCCGGGGGAGGGGGGGGGGGGGGGGGTATTGAGAGATCAGCAATTCCCCGGATCCGGCAAAACAATTAGACCAAGTCATTTTTGTTAATGTCTATGCTGAATTTTTAAAGACATTATTCGTTGTAGAACCTGCGCCTTAAAAAATGAAAATTTGGAATGAATTTATACAAAAATCTAGCAATCCCATGCAAGATGATCCATTGAATTCACATTACAATATAATCCAGGAGGCACTAATGCAGAATCCATAAATTCAAAATCAATGTTAGAGCCGTCAAATGCATTGTCTGTGTTCTGACAAGCGTTCAACTGTTCATTTACCCTGTAGATTTGCTCTTGATCACCAGCTTTTCCCTGGTCCGCCAACCCTTGTTGTTCTTGCAGCATTTCTTCATGAGCAGCACGTTCGAAAGATGGCTCAAAACCATTAGCCCACATGCAATTCTCAGGTAGAATTCCAAACCCTGCCATGGATGAAGTGGATATTGCGGTACTCTCCATTGAAGAACAGCTCGAGAACTCCATAATTGGATGCTGGCTTTGGGTTCTATTATCTGCCCAAGTCAGATTATTAGGGTTTTGGAACTCAAAGGTGGTGATACTTGAAGGTTCAGTCAATGTAGTAGAAGGAGTGATGAAGCTAGTGTTCGATGAATTTGGTAGAGCTAATGTTGGGAGAGGTGCTTTCACCTCCATTTCTTTACATGGTGAAGTGTCTACTGTGAAGACTGAAGAAGACTGTTGGTGCAGGTGGGCTTTACTGGCAGTACTGTTGTTTCTGTTTTTGCTTTGTTGAGTTGAGAGAAGATTGTGAGTGTTGGGGTCTAACCCTTGAGCAATGAGTTTCTTCTTAATCACAGAGTTCCAAAAGTTCTTCACTTCATTGTCAGTTCTACCAGGCAAATGCTTGGCTATCTGAGCCCATCTGTTGCCTAAAATCCTATGCACATCAATGATGGTTCTCTCTTCTTGTTCAGTAAAAGAACCCCTTTTGAGATCTGGCCTCAGGTAATTTATCCACCTCAATCTGCAACTTTTCCCACACCTTTGTAAACCTGCAAATGCTCCATCAGTAAACAAGGAAGTTTTCAGGCAACCATAGCTTCAAACCCCCGCCTTCTACCTCCCCAAGAAAAAGAAAACCCAGAAAGATCAAAACGGACAACCTGATTAATTAACTAATATGTATCAAAGATATATGTATGATCAAGATATGTCAGAAGCAGCAAATATGTATGTACCCGCGAGTTTTGGAACAGAACTCCAGCAGCCATGGCCATGGGTGGTTATGTGTCTAATGAGCTTCTCATCTTCTTCAGGAGACCATAGGCCTCTCTTCACTTTCTGCTTGCTGCAGCAGTGATGGCCCATGTCCTTGGTCCTTCACCACACTCAACAGCACAACTCATGATTTATATATGGTGGGGTGCTTTAATTTTTCTTCTCAAATTAATCATCATCATATTCCTAATAAGCTAGAGTGAGTGTGTAGAGAAATAGACGATCATCACTTTTCCACAGCAAGGAGTTTCTCCAAATATTACCAATGCTCTACGTGCTTGACATAGGTGAAGTGTACGACATGTCATATTCGTATATTATATTATCAAAGAGAGAAAAGGATAAAAAGAAAGGCAGAAATGTGCTGGAATTTTAACTTGAGGTTTACTCATCAGAGGACCACTGGGTTTGCATTGAGTGCCATTGCAGACTCAAGTTAACACTCTTGATTAACACACTTCTTTAAGGGGAAAAAAAAAAGCGTATATGCACAAAGAAAAAAAACCCATCACTGTTGTGATGATGTCTTCTATATATGCACAAAGTAATGTCCCTTCAACAAGAAACTTTCGTTAATTATTCATCTAATAACTTATTTTCAGGGTAAAACCATTCTTTATTAATAGCCATAACAATAAGAAAAAGGACTGAAAAAACCCCACATCTCCCGTACACTTGGGTTCTCCATCTTTCTAGCTTGTATATCACTTCAAAAAAGAAGTTTTCCATGAGTTGCAGAAGTGTATAGAGTACATGTGGGAAACATTTTTCTTTTCTTTTCTGCTCTTTCCTTTTCTTTTTGATTCAAGAGAGGGAGACATGGTTCTCGAGTGTAATTTATGACCGAGATATGCAAGTCAAGTATATGGAAAGACGGAAGATCACTTTTGAGCCTCCCTTTTAGAGATTTGTTGTTTGTAATCAAGAGATACACCAAAGAAAAGTTGTCGGCATATTGCACATATGGAAATTGCACAGAATGGAGTTCTAAGATTGGTAATGTCATGATATCTCTCCCTACCATAAAGTAACTCTACAAGAAACAGTATTCCTGCTTTCAAAAAAAGAAGAAACAGTATTCCCTTTGGGGAAAAAGGAAATGTCATTAGAGGTAAATGAATGATCATTGGCCAATTTAAAGGGAGAAGACCTAATGATCTTGTAGAAGACATCCATCATATCTTGCTTTGGAATTCTACATATAAAAGTCTTCCTAGCTCTTCTTTCTCTCACGCCCACAAACCCCAAAACCTTCCTTTTAAGATCTACAGCGTTCTCTTTGTTAAAGTATCAAATTTTGGTACATATTTCTCTAAAAAATATACTATCAAGGACATTTAACTATAATGACTCACGTATCAACAGTGCATCTATAGTAAACTTATCCTTTTATTTGCTTGGTTTCATGCTGATCATACACACACGTGTACAGAATTGTGAGATAAGTAGAAGTTTTTTTCTTTTACAATGTAGTTAAATATTTATGCATATTTGTATAAATAGATTTTGAAATTCTATTTGAAAATTTTATCTTGATTTTATAAAAATAAATAAGACTCAAAATAAATATTAAGTATTTAATTTAATCGAATTCTATTCGTATATATGTTATATGATATTTATATATACATGCAAAGTATCATCTCACGATCTACTATTTATGGAGAATAAGAATTGATGGATAGCTCGTCAACAAGAATTTTCTTTTGTGACGGGAGGAGGGTAAAGCAGGGCGTGAGAAAGAAAATTTCAATTTTTCTTGTACGAAGCATTGCTCTAAAGAGTCAATTTCTTGGTGTCAACGAAGATGATGATGATTGGTTTGGTTGAATGTATCTGCAATCATCATTTTTCACCCGTCTACACTCTCATATTTGCTGTGGCAAAACTTTCCAAAGAATGAGAAATGCTGCTCTCATCTTCTCTTTTTGTTTCTATGGAGAAAATCACGTGAAAAAGCGAAAACTATTAAAAGGGAGCACATAGATTCACAGAATATCATAATATGACCCCTTCACTCCCTCCCCCAATTCAACTCAACCTTTTCCCAAACGTTGAAAATGGTTTCACCCAAAATCATTACTTTTAAAGCCTTCTCTAAAGCTTCCCTTGTCGCTCGTCATACTGATGTAACGGAATTGATCGCTTCTAGAAAACATCACTCCACAAAAGCTCAAAAGTTCTCCGCTTATTTCTCCGAAATGTACAATATATATTACTCGGGAAAGAGAAGAGGATGGATATATAGATATGCGTCTCATAAGAATCAAACACCAGAGCTACAAATATTACTAGATAGAGAAAGAAAGCTCGAATATATTGCACTATTATATGGGACTTTTAATAAGAAAGGATTGTACTAATTGGATTATTGCCGTCTCCGTAGGATTGAGGAGTATTGCAGGAAGGTCTGGGTTGGCCATGCAAAACCATGCATTTTATACCCCTTCATGTAGAAGCCTTTTAACTCATTGCTTGGTTGTTAGTTTTCTTGTCTATTTCTTTCCCTTTCATTTTGTTTTCCTCTTCCTTATGTTGGGTTACCCATTTTGTTGGGCCAAAAGATGAATTATGAATATTAGTATGACTCGAAAGGAAGGAATTGAAGACGAATTACCAATCGAAAGATAAATAAATTACAATTTTGAGTTTGACTACATATAGTAGAAAAATTAAATTATTTTTAACTTTTCTCTCAAGACAACATCTTCTCTCTCATTTTCTCTCTATAATTTCACTAAAATTAATAAGTATCACATTAAATTTAATTATACAACGCAATAAGATAAGAAAAATACGCCAAATTCTCTCAATTTTATGATAAAAATACTTGAAAATTTTTAATTTTTTTAAATTTTGAAACGAAACTCCTATGCAAGTTACGCCATTAGAATGCTAAAAAAATTAAATTTTGACTTTTTAAAATTTTTTAACTTCAAAATTGATAAGGTCTGGTATAAATTCAATACTCATTTCATTGTATAACCCAACATAATATGATGTTCATTAATTTTAGTGAAATTATAGAGAGAATGAGAAAGAAGATGAGCAATAAAAAGAGAAAAAAATAAAAAATTTTAATTTTTAGACTATATATAATAAAAAAAATTATATATAGCATTAAATCAACTTACTAGTATATGATAAACACAAAAGAAAAGAAAATAATATGCACGCATTCGATAAAAATGTGATTAGTGCCTGAAAAGCAATGTCTTTACTTGTTTGCCCAAGAAATGATAACTTGTATGGCTCGTGGAATTCTCTGTTCCTTCCTTTATATTTCGCTTTGCTGTCTTTTTCAGTTGGGTTACACATTAACTTGTATGGATTAAGGCAACTTCAATTTGTTAACCCAAAAACATTATAAACCATTTTTTTATATAACTGTCATTTGAAAAACTCAGGATGTTGTACGCTTTCTCTCTTACCAAGTCCTATATATCCATAGGACTATTTTGTAAGAAAATGATGTAAATTAATTTGTGAGAGAAAACGTGGACTCAAAGTGAGAAAATAAAGTGTGGATTATTTTACGATTGGAGACTAGTCGAATAAGAGTATTTCCACCCGTTAAAAATGTAAACTTTGCTAAAACATTTCAATTTTATATGGTTAGTATTTAATTGATATATATTTTTTAAAAAAGTATTTATCAAAATAATTATAGTTTAATTAATAACAAAACTTAGTATTCGTGTATGAGAGTCATTCCACAGAATGTCCTCGTCCAATTTTTCTATAATGACTCAAATGTTCCATTTGATTAGGTAGGCCCTTGTCCAACCATGATCATGTATACATTTGCAGTGAAAAGTGAACGCTTATGATGACGATTAATTATGATAATCATCCAAAAGAATCAAGGAAATTAAAGTAGAATCAAGAAAGTGTTATTGCCCTACCCAGTGAATTAGCAGAATTAGTAATAGTAAAATGTAAATAAGCATATTCTTAACATACAAGAAGTGAATTTTTTCCCCAAAAAAAAGAAATAAATCTTCTTTTTTAAAAAACAAATAAACCTTCAGGTTAAGAATCAGTTTGTTGGAAATGCCTCTTAATCTTTTTTTTAAAAAAAGAAAAAAGACAAATGATTATTGAAATCTGAAGTCAGTAAAGAATAATACAATGTTATGATCATTCTGCAAACTCCCATTTTGGGTTTGGAAAGATATGATCATCCATATGTGGCTCAAAATCTTTCATCTCCTTCAATGTCTCAATCTGTGTTAAAATGACTCATAATATGTTCCCATAAGTTAACCAACTTGATAGCGGAATATAAAGGACAAGGTAAAATACTACTATCAGGTAAAATCTTAATTGTATAATGCACCAAGAAATTCATAGCATAAGGCCATCCACAACGATAATCTTTTAGCTTAGTCAGCTTTGTCAACTTATCCATCTATACCTCTTTGAATGAAATGATTCTTTTATTTTTATTTTTTTAAAAAAAAAGCAGATCATGTTAAGAATTTGGAGTCTTTAGCCAATTACTACATCTTTCTTTTGCATTATAGCCCAAGAGTTTCGCATAGCATTTAGTACAAAGTGGTTCTCAAAATGATTGATGTAAATATTTACCAACTTTGTAATGATTGATATAACATTTTTTTGTTTCATATTAAAAGTGTGTGTTTTTTCTGCTTGGAGGTGGAAATATTTTTACTGTTGGTAAAAACACGGTTGGGTAATTAGGCATTCATTTTTAATAGGGAGTTATATCCACGAGAAAGAGAATGTGCGACGTGGGAAATTCTTAGGTGAATCGGTCCAAGGTCTACCTGTGGACCGGATTCATTACAAGAGACCACGTCTCTCTTCTGACCAAATGACCCGCTACTCCTTTCTCATTCATAACATCTCATTCCCGTTGCTGGTTTTTCTCCCTCACTTCCGTCTTCAACCTCGCTCTCTCCTCTCTTCTTTATCTCTAATGGAAGCAGACTAAAGAAAAATTGAATAGAGTGACTTGCTAGTACTTGAACCGTGTAAAGATTTTTAAATCTTCTCTTTGTTTTTTTCCAATTCTGATCTTCGACTTACTTTATCCTCTCATCTCCATCCTTCACGGCTGCAAGTGTGAGATAGCAGAGCTTACAGTCGTCTCCGCTGATCTAGACGAAGACAAAGAAAAAGAGATGGGTGGGGGTGAAGGCAGCAAACGCCTGTAGATCTAGAAGAGAAGATAGAAAAGTACGGTGGGTGTTTGCATTGCGTTCGGGAACCTTCTTTATTTTGATGAAAGATTGACAATGCTGCTCGTTTGATGAGATTTGGGAACAAGAAAAAACGAAAATGGGCTGGAGATTTCAAATTGACCATCGAGTTCCACGCTGCCACAGCTAATATTGAAGACGAGATTTTCACAACTTCTAATGAATTGAATTAGTCAGACCAATCAAATTGATGTCCTTAATCAGAAGACCCAAGTCGGGAAAGGATAAGCTTTCTTCCTCGAATGAATTCTCACCAATTTTTATGTTTCTTTAGCAAGGGATTTGTTTCAATGAAAAGAAATTTTTCACCAGAGTAAAAGGAACGAAATTTGCCTTCAAATGGGATGCTTTTTATTAGAAAATGGAAATTCATACCGGTGAGAGGAAGGGGGAGATAAAGAAGCAAGAGGGTTCAGCAGGTTTGTGGTTTAAAGGGATACGTGATTTCTTAAGAATGAATCTCGAACCGGGGGGAGAGGAGAGGGGGGAGGGGGGCATGCACCGATTTATCTAAGAAGTTCTCCTGCGAGATAAAATTAATTAAGATTGCCGAGAAATCAGTAATTAATTATCTCTGTTACTCTCTTATGTTCAAAAGCCCAACAGGCTCCATTATCCCCACTTCCTAAGCCATCTATGCTTGTGTATCATGACTCGGTTTACGGGACCCTCCGGCTCATGAGTTCTCCTTATTTCTCTGGTCCCAAACTTCCTCTTTTATTTTTTTTTTAAGGAAACATATGAAAACTGTTATTTCATTTGTCTTATTTCAAATAATGTTCTTAATATTTAAAAAATAATTATTATTTTTATTAAAAAGTATTTTAATAATTTATATATTATTAATTAATTTTTAATATTACTTTATATTTTTTTATATATTTAATTTTAATATAAAATTTTTATTAATTATATATTTTAAAATTTTATTTTATTATATTATTTTTATAATATAATTTAAATTTTTATATAAAAATTTAACGATCATATATAAAATGGTCAACTTTAGTAACAAAGAGTACATGAAGGGGTCCTTCATAGTTTCAAAGCATTGGGGCAGCTAGTGATAGTTCGAACTGGGATAACAGATTAACACATTCCAAACCATCCTTTTTGAATATTTTAGTTTTTTTTTTTAATTTTTACTAATTACAAATTAAGTATTTTAATTCAGTTCGGTCTTATAGCTGACCAATTCCTTGTGGAGGGCACAGCTCCAACAAAGTTTTCCGAACCTGGTTCTACTAAGGTAATTTTGATATTGTATAGGAAATCTAAACGAAAAGATGTGCTGCCAACTTTCGCCCAGCTGGGTAGAAGATGCAACATCTGGGCGGAACTTGTTCTCTATTTTCACATATTTCCTTTGGTACTTGCAATCAACTTCGTTCACAAAAGTTGACTGCAATTTTTGTAAATTTTGACGGAAGTAATTAAAAATTTAAAATTTAAAATTCTTGATGAATTTTTATTTTAAAATCAAAATTATCTGGTGAAAATTCTCACTTGTTGCGATTTAAATCCTCTTAGTTTATGATTCAAAGATTGTATATTTTTTTATTAAGTTTTTAGAGAGAGATAGATTTTTTTAAAATGAAATGTTTTAATATATAGTAAAATTTTATATTTGTATATATAGTAGTGTTTTTGATATGTAAGAATTAATTTTTAATTTTATAAATTATGAATTAAGTATTTTGTTGCTGTACTGTTTTCAACCTAATCAATTCAGCTCTTTTTTCTAAAATATTTTTGAAGCAAACCAAAAATAAAATGCATTTACCAGTATCTTCTAAAACAGTAGAGTGTGTATCAACAAGGAAACTCCTGACTCATAAATAGCAAGAGCTTATATTTAAAACATTGTGAGTAAACATATTTATATGTACATTTTTCTCTACTCACAATATAACTAAAAATAGTAGAACTAAAATAGTGACCCGAGTTTATTAGAAGGAGAAAGCTTGTAAGCTTCAAAACTTTATTTTTGGAGCCTCGGCCGTTGTATTTGCAGCAAAATTTGGACGGCAATTGACAGTAGGGATTGATTCGATATGAAAAACTAAACAATTGGGGATGTTTTTGTATTTTGTCTAAAACAGAAGGACAAAATTGTAGTTTGGACAATCATTCTTTCAAAGAAAAAGAAAAACTTTTGTTTTGGAAATTAAAATGCTTAATAAGATAAGGAGAGCTTGCAAATCAAGTTGCAGTCAGATGAAGGGGAAGTAAGAAACTGAAATTCATTCCATTCGTAATTGAATGTTTGTTTTAACTTGCTACAAAAATTCAGAAAACTAGCTTGATTATAAATAAACTATTATAATGTCTTTATTAATTAAAAATATTAGTGTTTGGACACATTAGTTATTAGAGTTTAAATCTCTTAAACCAAAAGGAGTATAAAAAATTAGTGGTAGGAACATTGTATTATTAGAGTTTAATTTCCTTAAAATTAAAAAGTTAATAATATATATATATATATGATTATTTTAAAAATATGAACATTTAATTTCGAACATCTAAAAAAAGAAAATTTAGAACTTAATTTTATATAAAATACACCTGAAAAAGAGAAGAGTTGATTTGAGGATCATTTTTGTTAATTAAGGTATATACAATATACTTGTAGAATGGAAATTAACTAAGAATTAGGGGTGTGGATGAGCCTTTCCATCACAGAAGATGATGCTTCATAGACACCATCGCTTTTATAGATTGAATTCTGATGAGATTTAACAGTAGGAGTTGCAGCCTTTCAATATTATAGGAATTTGATTTGCAGTTCAAAATGTCAATTATTCTTTTCTTTTCCTGAAAAGATTGTTGATTTCTATAGAAAAGAAGTGTTCCTTTGGTAAGTTCCCTTGCTTGTAAAACATAGCAAATGAAGATGGCGAAGAAGATCATTCCGTGTCTTGTGAAAATGAACATTCATTTGTAGGTTTCCAGCAAAAAAAAAGGAAGTACAGCTCAAGACCCTTTGCATTCAAGAATTCAAAACTTCGATTTCATTCAATAAAATAATAATTCTTGATTATTACCGAAAAACCCATGTTTGATTTTGATTGATTTAGTCCGAGGTTGATAAGAACAAGTCGTCCAATTTGCCAACTTTCGACTATAAAATTTTAAAAGAAAACAATTGGAGGTGAAGTAGACCACAAAAAATTTAAAACTAAATTTTTATTACTTTAAACAAATGAATACGAAATAATAAGGTGTGAAATGCAATGATTTTGTTTGAGGCAACCGCTGGCAATGTTGACTAAGAATGTGTTACCTACTGCTTTGTGGTTCGTTAACAAAACGGTGATGAGATTAACCAAAAGTTGGTCTATCTCCATCTAGAAAGTTCAGCTGCCGTCATGTGATTTTTTCTTTTTCTTTTTTTTCTGAGGGGTGTTTAAAGAACTTTTACTTAAAATGATCCAAATTTTAAAAAAGTATATTAAAATGATTAGATTTTGAGAAGAAATTTCTTATTTGGCCATAACGCCATTTGAAATAGTGTCATTGAGCAATGACATCATTCTAAATAGCGTTATTGACTTCTGACAAAATAAAAAAATTAATAACGCTAATGAAATTAGGGTTATTACCTTGATAATGCTAACTCTATTAGTGTTATTGGCTTCATGTGAAAAGCTAATATTTCTTCTTTTGTCGTTTCTCCTTTTTCTCCTTCTCAAAATTTTTTTTTTTTTTTGCTAAGTCTTTCTCCTTCTCAACTTATGCAAACAAAGAGTTTAATTAACATATAATCAAACTTTTTTAACAAAAATCTATGTTAAACAATAATACAATAAAAATATTAAACAAACAATAAATAAAAGCATGCATAAAAATAAATTAAATTAAGATTAAAAAGACAATATGATACAAATAACTAACATCGAAAATAAAAGTGAAAAAAGAAAATACTAAAAGAAACAAAAAAGAAAGAAAGAAAGAAAGTAAAAGTAAAAAAAAAGAAAATACCAAGAGAAACAAAAGAGAAAGAAAAAAATAAAGGAAGAAAGAAACAAGAAAGAAAACGGCAGATCAATGAACAAAGAACAAGCAAGAAAAAAAAGAATAAAAAAAAACAAACGGCAGATCAAAATCAAAGGAAAAAAAACCATTCTGCAATGATCACATGATAACAAAAGAAAAGAACAACAAAAACAATGACCAGAAATTGAGCACAAAAGCAAAGGAAAAAGGACAAAAAAGATTGATTTTTCACATAAAATCAATAACGCTAATTTTACTGGCGTTATTGACTTTTTGTATTTTGTCTTTCACCGAAAAGTTAATAACGCTATTTAAAATTGTGTCATTATTTAATGACGTCATTTCAAATGACGTTATAACCAAATAGAGAATCCCTCCTTCAAAATCTGACCATTTTAATATATATTTTTAAAATTTGGGTCATTTTGAATAAAAGTCCGGTGTTTAAATTCATGTGAAATTTACAAAATACGCTATGCTCAAGAACTATATGGCAATTTTTATAGATTTAATGGTAATTAATTTGGCAGAAATTTTAAGTTCCAATAAAGAAATGATAAAAGTCATAACCTTTTTGAGTTTAATAGAACTGATTTGACGCAAAAAAAAAAAAAAACAAAAGTTACACAACAGGTTTCAAGTACAATATATAAGAGTAATAAATTAACAAATTTTATTTTTTTGATGAAACTAATATATAAGAGCGGTGAAAGAATTCTTTCCCATTGATTGCCGGAGCTTTGCTTTCCACAAGAGCAGGACACAAACTAAACTATTCGTGCCGCTTAAAGCTGCCGTCTCCTACCAGGTTATTGCTACAATGCTACATGGCTGGCTTTGTCTAAATACTTCAGCCCCTTGATGATCTGATGATTCGGCTACCCTGATCCGTTGAAAGATTAGTCACAGCAAATCTGTGGATGGTTAACCAATTCGGATTCTTGTTATCTTCTCAAAGTTCTTGGTCCAGTTTATGTTTCGTGGGAATTTGTTCTTTTTTTTCCCAAACCACAATGAGTCAAAACAGTTACATATAAAATATGTATAAATGTATGGCAGGATCGGTAACTGGTGCAATAGCAGGAACGTGAATTCACCATACAAAATAAGAAACTGGTAATCACCATATATTGTTTTCAAAAAAAGGCATGCCCATATAGTGCTGATACAAAGTTATATGATTATCAAAAGGATTGGTCAAATTCAAGCTTGCATCGGAAGCAGCTGCTTCAGCCGCAGAAATAAATGCCCAGGTCAAGAATTGAAGTGCTCCTGAAAACAGATATAACATTTGTCAACTAATGCTCTCACATTCTTCAAATTCGACCAGAAAAAGAGACCTTGAATCCTGAGGTCCCCCACATGGTTGTCCTGATTCATAATCGTCCACCCTGCATCAACTACACCTTCTGCTCGTCTCCATAAGAATCTCACTCAGATCAGATCAATCTGCCAAAAATTGTAACAGAATATCAAATAGAAAGCTGGCAATATCCCTTGGGGCTCTCGTACCATTTGTTTGGAAAGGATAAATTTAATCCATTCAACTCAATATGGTAGGTCAAGCCCTTCTCTATACCAAAGTCCACCAAGATCTGTGTTCAAGTATTTTTCCAAATTAAAGACTAATAAAAGAAAGTATTTTCAGGATAAGATGAAAAGAAAGCCAGCCTCATCATAAAGATCTGCAAGAATTAGGAAAATTTATCCACCTTGAAAGCACTTACCATCAGCAAAAGTTTTCCAGGCACCACAGATGCAACTTAAGAGCACATACAGCACAATCTGACTTCAGAAGATAGACTGTGGAGTCCACCTGCAATCATTATCCTGGAAAAGATCTGAGCAAAGAGTATGCAAAGTCCAGACATAGATTCTTGTTTCTTTTCTAATACAGAAGACAAGAAGATATTATGGAAATAATCACTTAAACATTGTTAGAAATGCAGAACTATAATCCATATTAAGAAAATTTGATAGATACTAACAATTAAAACAAAATAATCTCCAGAAAGGGGTTGAAACTTTTCAATCTGTAAATTATATTGCATCCATCTCACAAATGAATTTCGTTGTTATAGGAAGTGGACCCAATATAGGAGTCTAGTTCAATATCCATTAACCATATTGTAACATCACCAAATCAACGGGGTCCAGATGTGATCTATGTTGGACAAGGTTCTAATAAACAAATGGTATTACAGATAAATTGTTGAAATGTACTGCATAAGTAAAAGTTGCAGCCTATTGAGGCATGAAGAACCTACTACAAATTAGGCAACTACTACAAATTGAAAACCAAGACTATCTCCAAATGGATAGCAATACTGATAAGCAGGACTTGCGGCCTGTAATAAGTTGACTACACATTCGTGAGGGAGAGGGTGGCTCTCGAGAAAGGATATCAGAAAAGACTAGCAGTAAATTGGTGTGTACTGCCAACTATTTCCTGAACAACAACACTGCTGCTCCAAATAAAAAATGCATAACCTCCTCAGTCAGTCAAATATTCTTTCACCAGTGGCAAAAAGTAGAAAAACAAAAGAACTACCAATACAGAGCATCCCTGGTATAAAAAAAACTGCTTTCCAGCTGTCTGGGCTAGTTAGATCCAATTCAGCAGTTTTAGCGGCTTCAAGAAGTCGACCGGTAAGATCCACCCCAACTATGCCGGCTAATGTACCAGCCGTATTGGAAACCCCCATAACAATTCCAGCATACCTTGGAGCTATATCCATGTGATTTACTGCAAACCCAGCTCTTCCAAATGCCAAGAAACCAAGTGCAACAGATGAAACAAACACAACTCCTTCAGCAGTTCTGAAGTAAGGGAGACCGATCAATGCAAAAGAAGCCACCAGAAATCCAACAGTGTTCAAAAGCTTTCTAGTATTAGTTACAGACAGGGTTCTCCTGGTCACCAACCTATCAGCAATTACCCCACCAATATTTGAAAACAGAAACATGATGAAATAAGGCAACATCTTTGAAGAACCCATCTCCTGAAGGCTAAGCTCAAGGCCCAATTCAAAGTAAGTTGGAAGCCAGTTCATGAGCACATATAGAGCATAATGGAAAGTGAAGTTGTTCGCAACAATTGCCCACACTGGGAAGCTAAGAATGATTTTCTTCCATGGAATTTTTTGATTTAGCATGGATAGTGCTCTATTCTCCACTTTAATCTTTTGACCTCTTTTAATAGGTAGCAGAGACTCTCCAAAACCAGCAGCAGTTGCTTTTGGATGCTCAGAACGTGGTGGGTCAATGGCACACTTGAACCAAAGCAGAGACCATGAGGCACCCAAAGCTGCTTCTGCAAGAAATACAGATTGAGGACCCCTAAACTTCACAAGGCTTGGAAGCATAAGCATTCCTAGAGCAGCACCCAAATACATTCCAGAAGTTGTGAGAGAAACAGATCTTGATCTCTCATGTGGTGGCACCCATTGTGCTAGCACAGTGTGTATGGACGGAAAGATGAATCCTTGGGCTGCACCAACTACCAAGCGAGCTACCACTAACACCATTACCTTGTTTGGATCTAATGGTACTAAAGCACAAGTTAAAGACCATAATACGAATGAAAGAAGAAGAACACGCCGACCACCAATTCTTTGAGCTGCCCAACCACCAGGAACTTGTGAACAAGCATACCCATAATAAAATGTTGAAAGTATCATGCCTTTGCTAGTTTGATTTACTCCCACAGCATCAGCTGCACTGGTGTATGCAATAGAAAAACCCACACGTTCAATGTAGCAAACACAAGTGCAGAAGAAGGTCAAAATTACAATGAGATATCTCTTTGGAAATTTTGAGATTCCCATGGTTCCAGGTATCATGGATAGCAATTATGCATTTAAATCACTTAGCTATTTTTCTGGATGGTAATGACTCAAGAGTCACTGCTTTATTGTTCATGGTGAGAATGACAGGAATATCATGACCCTGGAATTCCTCAAATATCAGAGCAACCTGGAGAAAAGTTTTAAGTAGTTACTTGTGGTCTCCACAGGCAGAATAAAGTATATTAAATCTCAAACAAATCTATTTAGAAGCTTAAGGGAGCCTAGGGAGATAGAAAGCATACTAGAGGAGACATGAATTAAACATTAGACGAACAAGATCATATTTATTTGCATCAAGTTGGGAACTTGAAATGGGAATGCAAGAGATCTAAAAACTTCAACTTTTAAACATGATTATATCAAATTTCAGAGCCTAAACCTGCTCCAAAACCAATTAATCATCAAAGAGGGTTCCAGAAACCACAGGATGGCCAAAGTTAATGAACTGTACGCTGAAGGAGATCATGTCATGGTCGTTATGGCAAATATTTCTTCTGAAAGATCAAGATAGTTTAAATGATCCGGTAACATGATTTCAGTTTTGCAAGGAATTGCATATTCAAATTTTTCAAAGAAAACAACTTCTAGAACAAAAGATATGATTTCATTTGTAGAAGATAAAATGTCAACTAAATTTTTTAAATTGTTGTTGATTGCCAGTTTGATTCCTTATAGTACCCCTAGAAGAAAGTTTCATCTCCATGTTATCCTTATATAACTGGTTGTCCATAGGATTCCATGATCCATCAACCCTTACAAACTTTCATACAAAATTATTCATGTAAATAACTTTTTAAGTTTCCTATTCTTTAACTAGAAAACCTACCAAGAATCAAATCATTATAAACTTTCTCTCGAATGAATGGAAGTTCTTTTGCAGCAGCCCTGACTATTCAACTTCTTGAAATCGAAGATCTGTCACTCCATGTATTGGCCGGTGCAAGATTTGGTAGTGCTCAATTGTTCAGTACTTAAACATACAATTACTCCAGAACAGCAATAACCAGAGCAAAACTAATCCTCTTTTTGTATTTCAGCTCTAATATCTGCTTATTTCATAATATCCTATTCCATTTTATAACCCTAATTGATGTATTTCTTCCTCCTATGAAAATATATAATAGTCACTCGCTACCTGGAATTTTAAATGTAAACTTTCAAGTGTTAAACCACCCAAGAATCATCTACCGCATCCTATATTTAGGGCCAATTGCGTCCAGAACTAAATTTGGAAAGGATGTGATGACGAACTTCAGGAATCAGTGCAGTTGAATCACTAACAACGGAACTTAGATGTCATATTACAATCATCTTCAGGTTCAATGGAGTGATATCCAAGGGAAAACCCATTTATTAAATGATGCTTCCAAGTGAGAAAATCCACAAGATCTGCAAAATAATGTTCTCTCAGTAATTCATGTCATTAATATTCCACATCAAATATATATTGCTGCAAGTCATTAGTACACACAGAAACTAGAAACTCGCTTCAAACCACGGATTACGACTAGAAAGTCAAAATGCAATTTAAGTCTCCAAAAAAGGACCATAGAGAAAAAGATTCTAATCTTTCTACTGATGGCAATCCAGCAATCATACCGAAGGAGAAGAAAAAAGATACGAATCTTTCCTCAGGCAAAACAGGAACAAAATTAAACAACAGATGAAGCAGTTAACTAAAGAAAAAACCACATCAAAGATTTAATTTTATTTTCAAGAACTCATCATGAAGTGCAACCGAATTGACAAAACCCGTGTTGTAAAATATCAAAGAAAGGTACAAAAATGGGACAATTTGGTTAGAAATTGCAATGGGACTAACCTTCAAACCCCAAAAGGCGGTTTAAAGTTGCCAGAGAAGGAAAATGTAGAACCCCCAAAGAATGCATCAGTTGAGAAGACAGTCAAAACTACAATTTGTCAACTCAGCCATCCGGAAAGAGACGAGAGATTGAAGAAAGTTACGATTTTGACACATTAACGGTTAATTGATGGTTATTCGGGAAAGGACAAAAAAAAAAAAAAACACTGGTTTTTAACTTGAAGAGTCAAACTGGCTCCGTTAAGTACTGTTTGTTTATTTAGCAAAATGAAGGTTTTTTTTTCTTCCCCAAACACTGCAAAGCTGTTGCTTAAACAGGGCTTCAAAGCAGCAATGGTAGAAGTCTGAGAGACCACTCAAGTGCACAGGAATGTATGGGCATGGATCCAATCAATGAATGCAAAACCATGTCGGAGCAATTCCCAAATTAGAAAGTAGAGTTAATTCACCGGACACTGGGCTATGGATAACGATCTGGAATGATGTAACCCTCCTTGCTTGCAGATCTTCTACCGTAGTAATATAAATAGCATATATCTGCACATTAAATATATTATTTTTTAAAAAAATAAGTATATAATAAAAATATATTTTTTAAAAAAATTATTTTAAATATTCTTAAAAATATTTTTAATAGTGCAATCATGAATAAGTCTATTTTTTTAGTGATAGAGTCAATTTATTTTAAAAAAGTACCATAAAAATTTTAATATAAATTATTATAAAATAGTTATTAGAGTTATTATAAAAAATATGATACAAATTTATATATTTAATTAAAAATATGTACTAATGGTTAATCATAAGTAAATGAAGATGAAGAAAAAAAATGACAAAATACATTGTAAGTTGTACTTTTTTCTATATTTTTAAAGTAAATTAATTTTACGATATAATTTTTTAATTATTCTATCGTACTCACATTCTAATCTCATTATGTGTAAGAGAAAAAGTGAATTCTTTATTATTTAATTATTTATTTTAAATTTTCAAAAAAATAAAGTATATTTGTAATAAAATCATTGTGAAAATTAAAATTTCTCTCCCCTTACTTGTCTCTCTTCATTCTTAAAAAATAAAAACATAAAAAATAAAAAAAAATTAGTATTTTATATTAAAAAATTCAAAGAAAGATTTTAATAATAAGCTATTTATCCAAAAAAACTTAAACAAAGCTTCAAATCTTTTAGTACACTTAAATAATACATCATTTAATATACTAATTAAATTGTACCATATGTAACAATATTATTAGATAAGAGAAAATTAATTTGTTTGAATTAAACATCGGTTCTATATAGTATACTTTAATTAATATACTATACAATATAAACAACAACATTTTAAAATTTATGGTTCACAATAACTTGGGTTCAAGACAAAAAAATATAGTTTTGACTTTGAAATTTAGCTCAAGCCTTGTCTAAAAAAATTAAATATGGACATTAAAGTCTTTTTATTTATAAAACATAATAGGAGGAGAAGCAAAACATGAAATGTAAATAACGCTATGTTTTATTAAATCTCTTATAAAATTAAATGATATTTTAATTGCTAAAATACATATATTACTAAATAATTAAATATTACGTATTAAGCAACTATTATGTAAATATTTTCAAAGTACTTGAACTACTTGCCCTGTTTTGGATTTGGTCAAGCATGCAAAGGCCTTGTTAAGAAAACTAGACTTTGAAGTTAGGACATCTAAATAAATTTTTTCTTTTGGATGAAATGCGTTGTAATATTGTATTCTTCAACCCAAAAGAAATAAAATTACAAGTATTTGGGGCTTTTTCCAAAACTCAAGGGGAAAATAAGAAGTATATATAAATTTTGTGGCTCAGCATAATTTGTCATCTTTTAGGGGGCCTTTGTTACAAATACGCAGCCGCACTTTTCAAGTACTAAAGTAAAACCCTAGACAGAATTCGAACCGCAGAAAAAGAAACAAAAGGAAGCTTTGAAGAGTGAGGTGATCGCAAGCAAAGAATATGGCGAAATCAATGAGATCGAAGAGAGAGAAGAGGTTGAGGGCTATAAGAAGAGAAATTGTGGAGCCCTTGTACCAGAAGAAAGAGGAAGCTAAGCTTGCTGCTCAAGAAGCTGCCCTTAATGCTCCCAAGCTTCCTGTTCGGGAGACCAAAACCACTACATCTGCTGCTATGGAGATCATCGCTGCCGCCTCTAATGCCAACAGAACCGACATGGGTATGCTCTTTTCACTGTATACTTGTGGATTAATTTTATTACTACTGCAATTGATTCTTTCTTTGGATATGTATTTGTTGACTGTAATCTGTGCTTCTTGTTAAGATACTTTATCGTTTGATGTATGAGGCATTTCTTTGAGGAAAAGCATGATTATGAGGATAAATAAAGGGTTACAATTGTATTTGCGTTGTCCTGTAATGCGGTGGTAAGCTGAGGAATAATTGACCGGGAGTAATTATTGACCTGATAGTTACTTTTAGAAGCTAAAATCAAATGAATTGTGATTATTAGGTTGATCTAAGAACGCGTCGAGATAATTTCAGTTGCAAATTGATACTTCTAGGGGAGAAATTATTGGCGTGAAAGTGCGTCAATAATTGTTTTCCTAAGAATTTATGTGAAACTGAGAGCAGGTTTTTTCATATGATTGATGGTTATATTCTCTTAAGTTTGTTTCATTTTTGTTGCATTGGATGTGAGGTGGAATAACGTATATAACAACAAATATCAGTATTATTTTGAAAATTTGCATACTCTTGGTAGATGATGGATCAGACTAATATAAAGTCCTTAGTGTAGGATAATGTGTTGCTTGCAATTTGTTGAAGAGGGCTTCCTGCAAGTTTCTATTTCATTTTCTTAAAATTTGAAGAAACTTCAAAACTATTGCCTGCATTTTCTGTAAGTTATTTAATTGCACAGAAGTTTGGCGCTTCTACACAAAGTGCTTATCTTGGACTGAACTCAATGTTAGCTAATAAAGTGTTTGCAAAGTTGATTTGAAACGCTATTCTGTGTAGACTGGATAACTATGCATTCGACCTGGATTGAGAGCATGCTAAGTAAATATAAAAATGGAGTAAATGAACTTTTAGTGTCAGTAGGAATTTATGGAAAGGAGTTATTGAGAATTGAGAACCTGCTAGACAGGAAGAATGCCCACAAAGCTGTGAGGCCCTTATCTTTGGAGCATAAAGCCAAGCATGTTTCCAGAACGAAAAACAGTTTCTATATGTTGCTATCATGGAATATTTTAGTTAGTTGGATAATTATTTGAGAAAACTGTTTAAAACAACACCAAAATCTTATGTAGTAATTCTATTGATCGTGGTGTTACTTTTCCTGTCCTTTTTAATATGTCAAATTCCAAACTGTTGATCCTAGCTTTCACAGTTAAAATCTTGACAAGAAATATTCATAAAACAACCCAAAGCTCAAAGCTAATTTCATCTAAAAGCAAGCCCGGTGAGCCTGCGGCATTCATAATGGAAATGCAGAATACTTTCAACTTTTTTCCAAAAATTGCATATGAGATTTTGCATTTTCATTCATATAGAGCAACAGATTGTAGTGTTTTCGTCTCTAATATAGATCATTGCATATGCAAGGCATTTAATGAGTGCGACATGCATTTGATAAGTATATAGGGATAGATTGAGCAAAGTGCATTATGTTTTCAACACAGGAAGCAATCATCAGTAGACAATACTTCAGTATCGTTATAATCACTATTCACCAAACTTGCTGCCCGATGCAATAATGACTTGAATGTTGTAAAACTAATTAATGATGGGGTTAACAAGAGAAAAGTAGAAGCAAAGAAGATGGAACAGATAGAAGCAGAACAGGTAGGGAAAACAAAACTGAGAAACAGAACAGATAAGGATAGGGAGAACTAGGAAGAAGAATAGCCTGGAAATAAATCAAACTGGGCAGGGCGTGGTGGTTTCTGTGGAAGGGATTAAAAGGGCAAGAATGGGTGGAGTGATGGGGATTGGCAGAGCAAAAGGAAGAGGAGGAAAGGGACGGGGAATGTGGAAGAAGACAAGAGAAAGAGAGAAAGTGGGGGAGATAGAAATGGAAGTCTAGGGGGAGGCCAACAATGTAACCCAATTGATGCCAGTATTGGTTTCCACGGGTGACTGGAGAGGAGCAGTCTGTGTGATCTCGACTGCATGGTTCCTGCTCTGAGGCTATGCCTCTAGTACCTTTTGTAATCTTATTTTTCTTTTTCTTTTTCCATTTGAAAAGTGATTACTTCCTTTCAGGGACTGTTGCATTTGCATGTTTAAGAACCTTTGCTATATGTATTCTCTAAAGTTCTTCTATGTTCTCTTTTTTGGGGGCTCAAAATGTATAGATGTCTATATCTCTTAAAGTTTTAATGGCTTATTCCGGTAGTGTGGTGAAGTTCTCTTCTTCAATTAGCATCGTGACTTCTCTGTAATCTGACATATTAATGCGAATAATCTGTACCTTATGCATTAGCAGATGTTGAGATGACTGATAACCAGAGCATCAGGGCCTTGAAACCCATTGGGAAGAAGCTAAAAAAGAAGATCAAGTTGGCTAAGAAGAGGCAGCATGGCAAGGGCAAGATCAGGAGGAAGCACAACATCTAAACGTCTTCCACCATCATACTTTTTTTCATTGACTTCCTATGAATCGAAACTTTTGTAGCAGAGTAAGAATGTTTTGTAACATGTACCCCAGATCAAGTCACCGAATAGAATTAGTATTTAATCCTTTTTTTTTTTTTTTTTGAACCGCGTTTTAGCATTTGAACGTATTAAGCTAATGCATTATTGTTTGGGAGTTTACCCCCTAAACAATTTTTCAAAGACTAATTTTATTCATTTTTGTTTTTTATTGATAATAAAATTATTAACAAATTCAAAAAATAAATAATTTAATAAAATTTGATTCAAATTTTTATGGTAAATAATTTTATCTTTTCTTTTTTGGACAATTACAATTAAATTTAATTGTTAATAATATTATTTTGTTTTATTTTTAGAGAAGAGTAAATAAAATATTATTTTAATATTTAATTTTATTTAATTATATCATACATAAAAAATCTGACTATAGACCTATAAGATAACTAGCCTTTTTGCATAGTGGAGACCTTGATTAGTCATAAATGTTTCTTTGCATTGAAAGAGGGGAAAAAAAAAGACGAAGAAAAATTGAAAGCTTAAGGAAAAAGTTGAACCTCGTAAACCACGTCTAGAACCACCTAGATTATTAATTTACACGTAGGCCTCTGTTTGTCAAAATCATCTTTCTTTGGGTCACAAAAGCTCATTCGCCACCGCAGAATTGTCTTACACACTATAATTGAAGAAAGGGAGAGGAAAGTCGGCTTTGCCCGAGTCTTGAGTGGTGTATTCATTCTCTCTTAACTCTTTTCTTTTCTTCAGAAACCTTCACATGTTCTTGTATGTCCAAATTAGGCTCAATTTCGTATTTCGTGTTTACTACTATTACAATTGAAAGCTGCATCCAAGCAAAGTTCCTTGCTTAATTTCGTGTTTACTACTATATAAGTTGCAATTTTTTCCCTTCATTCTCAATATACATTGAAAAGGAAAAGAGAAAAAAAAACTGTATTGATTTCTAGATAGAGAACTGAAAAGAATGGCGGAAATTCTTGTGAGAATCCTTGGAGCAGCTGTCGGTAAGCTGGTATAGTACTGTGTGGATCCGATCAAGAAACAAGTCAATTACCTGTGTTGCTATTCTTGCAATGTCAAAGAGCTTGGAGATGAAGTGTCGAAGCTTGAGATTGATAAAAAGACCCTGGAGGAAAGGATTGAACGTGCAAGAGCAGAATGCGGAGGTATCCGACTCCCAGCTGATGTTGACGACTGGCTCACTAAAGTAAACGAAATAAAGAAGAAGAGCAGTGAGATCCGTAACGAAGCAGCACAGGTTCAACAAGGCTGCCTGTCCAGATGGATTCCGTTTCCTCCTTATTCATTAAGCAGAAGAGCCCGGAAGACGACTGAAGCTGCTGCAGAACGCCGAAATCCCTCCTTTGGAACTATAGCCTACCCCGTAAGTGCTGCAGAGCTTGAGCCGATTCCCGTTAACTCCGAAAGGCTTGAATCTCGAGTGTGTCTCGAGAACCAGATCATGGATTCCGTGAAGAAAAATGATGTATATTTGATCGGAATATACGGCATGGGGGGAGTCGGTAATATTATATGTTTTTGTTCGTTTTCAGTATCATATTAAGGCATCTTATATTAGCTTTCGTAACCAAACTAACTACCAGTAACAGGCAAAACAACCATGGCGAAGAACATTGAGATGAGGTCACGAGAAAAGACGCAGGATTCGGGCAAATTGTTTGAGCGCGTGGTAAAGGCAGTGGTCTCTCAACAGGCAGACCCATCGAAAATCCAAGAGGAGATTGCAGAAGGATTAGGCCTCAAACTAGAAGACAAAAGTCTGAGCAATCGAGCAAGAAGACTTCATGCCACTCTTAGGAATACGCAAAGCGTCCTCATCATCTTCGATGACGTTTGGGCTAGGTTGGATCTCTACGACATAGGAATCCCCTCCAAAAGCGACCATCATGGATGCAAACTCATCCTTACATCCCGAGATCGGAAGGCTTTAAACTCGACGGCGGAAGATGCATAGATTTTCCAGTTGGAGGTCTTAAGTGAACAGGAGTCATGGATTCTTTTCAAGAAGCATGCAGGTGACTCAATTGATTCACCTGATTTGCACCAAATCGCAAAAGATGTTCTCAAAGAATGCGAAGGATTGCCCCTTGCCATTGTGACAGTCGGCTGCGCACTGAGAGGCCGAGGAAAAGCTTCTTGGGAGGATGCCCTTGTAGGATTGCGGCAATCCATGCCAGAAAATATCACAGATGTCCTCAGAGGTGTTTATGGACCACTTTTGTGGAGCTTTGATCGTTTGGAGGGCGAGGAATCCAGGTACCTCTTTCTACTTTGTTGCTTGTTTCCAGAGGATTCTGAGATTTCCCTTGAGGTATTGGTCTCATTCGGTATGGGGCTTGGAGCTTTTAAGGGCATAAAGAATCTGGCAGAAGCTAGAAACAGAGTAGAAAATATAGTTAAGAACCTTATCTCTCGCTCCTTGCTTATAGAGGGTGGTAGTGACGACTGGTGTAGTCTGTGTCAAAATGCATGATGTTATCGCGACATGGGCATATGGATCGCACCTAAATGGGAACATGCATTCATGATAAGGCACGGAGAGGAGGAGTGGCCAATGCCGAACGGGGATTCTTATGAGAATTACACTGATATTTCACTGACATTTTCCAAAGGAAATGTTGATGTTCCAGAATGTATAGATTGCCCGAGGCTTCAACTCCTACGCATGGATTGCCATGGAAGTTCTTGGAGGGATGGTCTCAACTTACCAGATAACCTTTTTAATGGTATGAGAGATCTCAAAGTTGTAGGGGTTTTCAGGGTGAAATCACTCCCTTTGTCAATTGGTAGGCTAAACAATCTCCGGACTCTGCGTCTCTATGACTCTGATTTGGAGATGATATCAGCGATTGGGAAGCTAATGAATCTGGAAATCCTTCGGTTGGAACGATGTAAGTTTACGAATGGGGTATTGCCTAAGGAGATTGGAGAACTTAAAAAACTGAGGGAATTGGATGTTATTAATTGTTACGACCTGGGAAGGATCGAATCTGGTGTTGTGTCAGGACTTGTAAGATTGGAGGAACTGACCATAGTACGGAGCTTTAACGGATGGGAGGCTGAAGAAGAAGATAAAGAAACAAACCTTAATGCCAGCCTTGTTGAATTAGATTCCTTGAGTCATTTAACCACTTTGCGCATACAAATATCGAATCCAAATGCTATTCCTAAAAGGAAACCTCACTGGGCGCACAAGCTGAAGAAATATTCTGTGGTAGTAGACGAGTCGTGTTGGCTACCAGATGAAGATTTGTCGAGATTATTCCAAAATCAGAAATCCATATGCTTGAAAAAAGATGGAGGTGGGACCCCTTCTGGGGATTGGCTTTATGATGACATGGCAAGAAATGCTCAATATTTAGAGTTGCAATGGGACAGTTGCACGCATGTCGTCAAGAGACTCATTAGATCTGGATATCAAAATTTTACTCATTTCAAGTTATACAAATTGGAGAATGTAAAATACCTAAGTGAAGCGGTTGTTGAGGGCCGAGAAAATGGTGCCATCTTCCCGGTGTTGCAGACATTAGACATACAACACTCTGGTAGCTTGAAAGAGATCTGTCATGGTCCGCCTCCGCCTGGATCCTTTCAAGCACTAGAAGAAATAACACTTTCCAAATTGTCTGGGCTGACGCTTTTGTGGACATTTCCAAGTAAAAAGTTTTGCCACTTATCCAACTTAAAGTCTAAAAGAATATCTGAGTGTGAAAATCTGTTACATTTGTTTCCGACATCAATAGTTAAAAGTCTGTCCCAGCTTGAACGACTTGAAGTATCAAGATGTCCAGTCATGAAGAGATCTTCAAAAGGGAAGAGGAAGGAGTAGAGATTACAATGAATAATGTAAAAATTCCTAAATTATTTGAGCTGCACCTTGAAGATTTGCCTCGTTTGTTTGGTTTTATCGAAAGATTTGATAGAATTGAAGTTCCTGCACTACGTGACTGGAAACTTTATGACTTGTCAAGTAATATAGAAGGTGACAATGATATTCAACAGCAGCAATTTTGCTTTCATCGAGGGGTATGTTTCTTAATTCTTCTACCATATGACTAATTAGTTTATAGAATTAATTTAATTAGATTTCCTAGTTTTATATTAACTTCATTGCAATAATACAAATAACTTATTTTTACATTTTTAAAAATTTTATTTATATATGCGAGAAATATGTGAATCAAACTTTGACTTTTGCTGAGTAAAGAATGCACCTTAAAAGATTGAGCTATCTATCAACCAAAGAGAGTTCACTTTTCCCTTATCATGTGTATGTAATTGTAGCAAGGTGATATAACTTATAAAAATATCTCTTATTAGAATAGATTTTACGGTTTTGAAGCAAATCACTTTCCTTGATACACAAACACACTAAATATAGGCATGATGCCTTGTACTGAGTGATTTTTCTTTTGTGAAATCTGTTACAAGAAATATGTTAGCTGTATGCTTAATCAGTTAATTTTAGTTTTGGTTTTAGTTTTGAACTTTCAGAACTCTAGTGCTGTCAAAGGGGCCAGCCCGCTCCGGCCAGCGCGGTTTGGCCCGTTTGGCCTGCGGACTGAGAACCCCTATACCGCGGCCCGTGATAGTCAGGGCTAAGCAAAAAGACATCGTTTTGCTATAAAAAAAATATATTTTTTAAATTTTTTTAAAAAATTAAAACGACGTCGTTTTGAGGGAAATTTTTTTAAAAAAAAATAAAAATAAAAAATGGATTGGGCCAAAAAAGCTCACGAACTAAACAGATCGGGCCGAAAAAGTCCGCATTCAAAACGGACTTGAGCACCTAGGGCCAAGTTCGCTAAAACGGGCCAGCCAACGAGCTAGTCCGCGGGCTAATCCCGTTTTGACAGTAATACAGAACTCATACTTAAAATGATGTTAGTTCAATTTTGTTAGGCAAGTACCTGTTTCAACTCCATGTTTCAGATTCCTTTTTCCATGATGAGTTCCTTTTTCTTTTAACTGTTGGAATCTTGTGTTAATTTTTAAGGGGTAATAGTTTGGAACATAACCTTGATAAAAGAATAAGAATACTTTTTATATGTTTATAATCTTTAAAGGCAAAACAATAAAAGTATGGATGAGGAGTATAATGCCCTAGGAAGTTAACTAGTCTCCATAATTGTTGAACTATAGCTCGTTTTTATTGAACTCTCATTAATAGGATGTGTCGAACTTCTTTTGACAAGATGCGACAAGATCATACTTGCACTTACTATTTTTAAGTGATCTCACTCAGTCACAGCACCCTTTTACTTTGTAAGGTGGTTTGAGCATAATCTTGTAAAGTGCACTCCAACGTCTATTGAATTTTAGTTTTCAGCACTTGAACAAAAACAATATATTTTAATACATGAGTAGTATAATAAGAATATAAAGTGTGCTATTGAACTCTTTCAAAATATAGCATATATATCATGAGTTCAAAAAATAACTCTCTCTCTAGATAAAACTTGAGAGCTAAGAGAATAATGCAAGAGATCTGTGTAAGCGTATGAATTGTTCTGTGAGAGTTGATTTGCTTTGCCTTGAAACTCATATATATAATATGCTAAAGAGTCTTGAGCTTCCTTCTTCTTCAAGACTGATATCCCAAAAATATAGCAAGAAATCCTAAGATAATAGGATATCAATCTTCTTGATATTTGATATTTGGTGTAAACAGATTTTTAGGAGAGGAGAAACCCAAATATTTTCTTTCCTTACCATAATAGAATTTTGCTCAAATAATAATAACTTTTAAAGTATAACTTTTTATGCCATAATGATTTTCTTGATAAATAATATCTCATCAAATCCTAGTACCAAAAAACTTTCCATTTATGATTGTTCCATGTCATAACAAACTCCCAAATATGTCTGTTACATATTGCATGATCACAATGTCTAAAAGTTTCATGATTGTATGACACCAATAGGTTTATTATGGTAGTTTTGTGATTTGTAATTATCATATACAAGTTATATAACTATTAATAAAAATAGCATATAACTATTAATAAAAAATAGCATACATAGACCAAAAATACCATCTTGCTATCTTACGATTAGTTAACTTTTTTAATAAGTTAGTATTTTTTATCCACATGAGTTGCTTTTACTACTAGTATTATAACTTATGCAATAAAAATAAGTTACAAAGCTATTAGGATAACATGTTATGCAATAAGGATTATATATTAGTTTCCTATTGGAAATTAAGTTCCTATGCGGAATTTTGTCTAGAAAACATAACTAGATGAAGGTTTTGAATTTGTTAATTGTAGAGATTTTTCAAATCCATTTCAGATCATTGTGTTTATAATTAGGTGATGGTTAGAGATAACTGTATGAGCAGACTTAGCAGTTCGCTGCCAGAAAATTGCCAAAAGGCTTGATCAGTGACTGGAGGAGTAAGCTTTTATTGTAAGCTCAGGAAATGACAGGACCATAATAAGATTTCTGAGGTTTCCAAGGCCAGTCAGTTGATGCTTGAAATCATCTAGGACCCTCGCATACTTTCTAATACATTATACAATACATCAATTAAAATATATTACATAGAATTAAGTAATTAGTTTAAATCTACTAATTTTTTCTTGGCCGAATAATAGAGTTACTTGTAAAGTAATTTAATTAATATACTAAATAATATATTAAAAAGTATATTAGAATATTCAAAGTCATTAGTTGACCAATGAGCTATCGTTGATTCACATGTGCTTTATTTTATCTCTATTTATTAGTATATTAATATAAAAGTCTGAGCATAGTATGAGGTAAAATTCTAAATAGATTTTGAATATTTAACAAATTCATCCTACAGAAAAGTTGGAAATAAGTTTAGTTGTTTAATTAACCTATGAAAACTTCTGATTTTTTTTTTTTTTTTTGTTCCTTGCAGGTATTGGGAGAAGCAAAAATGCCATTACAGAATTAAATCAACCCCGTTGAAAAACACAATTCATTACGATGCAGTAACCATGTTTATTTTTCTCAAATGGATAGCAACTATTTGGAAGTTACAACTTTTATTTTGTACTCCACGCAGCCACAAATCTTACTACCTAATTCCTGAAGCATCCATCCAAAGATGACAATACCGGAAGTCTAGGGTGAGTCATATTCTTTTGTATTTATTGGGAGATTTATTTGATTTGCTTTTCTTGAGCATAATCATTTGATGTGTTTAGTATACTTAAGACCATTGATTATCCCATACTGGAAAAGAAGATTGGAGTAGCGGAAGAACATAATGATTCCTTTAATTTTCTTTTAATGAACTTTTTAACTTTTATCTTTCTATTCTTGGGGATGGGGCATCGGTTCAGTCATTTTTGTAAGCGAGTCAGATACTTCGACAATGACTCGCTCAACCATTGAGCCAATAGTTTGTTCAGCGAAGAACATAATGGTTCGCGAATGGATTAGTGTACAAGTGACTGTAAATTATCCATTAGGAAGAGCAGGAAAAGTTTACCGGGAAACTGTTGCGAAAATAGATTTAGGAAAACATACATTTACTTGCAGACCTTGTGACTTATCTTGACTTCTATGATATTATTCTTAGCTGGTGAATTGCTCTTCTGAAGCACATTATCTTCTTAACATAAACAAGGACTCCATTCCAATCCTGCGCGCCCTTTGCAGGACGTGTTGAATTGTCTCTTAACTCTTGGATCAGCCTTTATTTGATCTAATGCTGGAGTTGAAGAAGAATATTTTCGGGTAAAAATTTTTTTTGTTTCTCGTAAGAATGCTTTCAACTCAAATCCAATTCAAAATTTTCAATATTATAATTTTAAATCTATTCAACCCTCTCTTTATAATAGATCTTATCACTTTCTCTTTCTCTCTCCGCTTCTTCTCTTCTCTTTGCTATAACATTATCTGAATAATTATTATATAAGGGTTTTGAACCACAAAGTTTACATCCCCACCTTGCAAATTATCTAATTTATAAAAATTTTAAAATTAAATATTATTTAATTTTACTATAAAATACTTATACGGTGTGTTGGGCTAGTATCATAAGTGATAGTATTAATATCTCAATTTTATGTATACCAAATTTAGCATACACTGAGTAGGACTGTCAATCGAATTGAATGAGACAGAATTTACTAAGTTCGAATTCAATTCGATTAATTTTCCCTAAGCTATTTTTCCTTACTTCTGCAAACTAGGGTTTTTATTATCTATATTTTGTCATTTTTTCTTTTTTCCTTGTGGACAAAACATGAACATGGTATTATTTTATAATCCACCTACCCAAGTAAAAAATTCAAAGAATATAAGCGGCGTCTGCTCTTTTTTTAAGCTGTCGTGACTCATACGTCGTTTGGAACCAAACAAGATTAAATTTCATAATGAAATCTAATATAAATACATACCACGAAAGGCTTGATCTGGGTTGTTCATCCCCCCCCGCCCCTTTTTTTCTTAAATCTGATAGCAAGAATTTTTTTTGCAGAAGTTTCTTTCATGGTTTGCTAGGAGAAAGAATGAATGTCTTCTTACTGAAAAAGATCAACCACCAAAGGCTTGATCTGGGTTGTTCATCCCCCCCCGCCCCTTTTTTTCTTAAATCTGATAGCAAGAATTTTTTTTGCAGAAGTTTCTTTCATGGTTTGCTAGGAGAAAGAATGAATGTCTTCTTACTGAAAAAGATCAACCACCAAAGGCTTGATCTGGGTTGTTCATCCCCCCGCCCCTTTTTTTTCTTAAATCTGATAGCAAGAATTTTTTTTGCAGAAGTTTCTTTCATGGTTTGCTAGGAGAAAGAATGAATGTCTTCTTACTGAAAAAGATCAACCACCAAAGGCTTGATCTGGGTTGTTCATCCCCCCCCGCCCCTTTTTTTCTAAAATCTGATAGCAAGAATTTTTTTTGCAGAAGTTTCTTTCATGGTTTGCTAGGAGAAAGAATGAATGTCTTCTTACTGAAAAAGATCGGCGGCAGAGAGATAGGTGAAGCTAAAAAATAAAAGTAAAGAACCCATGAACGAAAACACAACTTCAATTAAAAATAAGGTTAAAGCGTTTTAAAATAGAATTCAAAAAATAAATATAATGAAGATAAGCAAATTAAACTTAAAATTTTAAAAGAAATTTAAAAAAAATTCTAGCTCTCAAAAAGTTGTTTGGTTTTATAAGGATAATTAGAATTTAGAAAAAAAATCTGGGCAAAATTAATTTTGAGGATACGAAATTTATTTTTAAAAAGATAAAATATTTAATCATTTCACAGTCTCCAAAACCACCGCGTTTTCCTTTAAATATTTTAGTGCATTTACAACTACCACATGAACTACTTCTTTTTTGTTTTTCTTATTGGGCAAGGGCGGGGGGGAGAGGGGGGGTGGCGACGTAGTGGGATATGGAGACATAAATTCGTGTAAATGGAACCCACAAGTGTTTTGGCATGAAAGGGATTTCTGAACCTCCAAGATGAAGCTGCATTATTTGCTTCCCATCAATGCTGTGGAGATGAGTGCATAGGCAGATTTAGCAGTTAGCTGCATGTTGCAAGAGAATTGCCAGAAAGGGTTGATCGGTGACTAAAGGAGAAATAAACCTATTAAGAAGAAAAGCATATTGTGTGTTGAACTCCCAAGCTCAAGCCTTAGCGCTTGCCTCTGGTGCAAGGCCTCATTGGCTCTCTCAACGTTGATGTGGTGTAATGTTAGTTTTGACGATTTTGGGTATTTTCTGGCTTTAATGCCAAAATTTTTCTGTAATTGGTAGCATATATAGTATTTCCAATTTGGAAAGTTTCAAGTAAAACCCTTGTAAACGAGCATCGTCCATCAAAATTTAACTAAAACTTTCATTTGATTTTCTTGTTGCTGCAGATATAACCATGTTTGAGTTCTTATGCAAGTGGCCCTGAAGCTGCTGCTGGATCTATAAAAGCCCCTGCTAGTGAAAGCTTACTGTTCCCTCAAAATTACAGCCTGAGACCCCTGTTAAAGTTGGGGTAAGATATTGGTAATAGTTTAAGTGGCCCATTCAGTAAATACTGGCAAAAAATTGTTCTTTTGGTAGTGTCACAGCCTTCTAAATTCTAATTTTTAGAGTAAAATTAATTATAAAAAGAAAATGCTCTTAACTTTGAGAAAAATTCACAACTCTCAAATTATGTGGAGAAACATTAGCTCTGAGAAAATTTTCACTGTTTGTAGGCAACTGCTAGTTTAAGACTGCTAAAAGGGAATGCAGCTGAAGAGATCTCGGAAGCTGTACTCTTCAGCTGTAAGAATTGCTTTTCTAATGAGATCCTTGATCTTTGTAAACTTTTTCATTCTCAATCCAGAATGACACTTTTCTCTTTCTTTTTTTTTTTTTTTTTTGTCCTTAATACAAAGTAGAATTGGTCACTATCTTTGAAGGTTCTGATGAAGCTACTTGTTTATGGGTGAGTCATATTCTTTCCTACTATTGGGAGCGCGATTTGCCTTTAGGTGAGTTATATTATTTTGTATTATTGAGAGTTTTAGTAACCGTTATAAGTTATTTTTCCTTCAAAACTCAAATTACAATCTAACAAATAATTCTTAAAAATAAATACTAAACACAAAATAATTTTAATAATACATGATAATTTTTACATACTATTGATACTTTATCTTTCAAAGATTCTAGAAGATCTTTAAAATTTTTACATAATATTTATTTTATTTATTGTGTAAATTATAATTACTTATAATTAATCTTTAATTAATTAAAAATGTTTGTTAATGAATTATAATTTTAAATTCTAATATAAAATTTAAACCAATAACAACAAGTTTACAAAAAAAATTAAAATAATATAATTTTTTATTTTAATTATATATTTTTATTAATAAATAATTTATTTTTTATAAGATACGGAAAAAATATTTTAAAGTTAGACCACTCTATCCAACGTTACCTAATTTGTTCACATGTCGCGGTAACTTTGCTGCCGCAATTCTGTGCCATCGAGCGTCCATTTACAACTAAGCTATAATCAATGAATTACAGTACACACTCAAAAGCCCTTTTCTTTTTTTTTTTTTTTCCTATCTCAAACTGTTTCGTTTTAAAAAATATTTTATTGGAACCATTAAAAAAAGAGAGTCAGCAGGGAACCCAATTAATTACAGCAAGGAGCAAAATACAAAATTACATATCAAAGGACAAGACCTCTTTTGCTGGTTTCAACTGTTGCTTAGATTGGTAAAATTTACCATTTTCTTTGTATATAGCATATATAAACATATAGAAGAACGAACAAAGTGACATTTATAATTATGATTATAATAGGTTAAAAATATATTAAAATTAGAGTAGATAAAAGGTATTCTTTATGCTTCTTGAAGTCTTATATATTCGTAAATTTGTATTAGACTTGATATTATTTTTACGGTAAAAATTAAAAATATTTAGCAAATAACAAAATAACTCCGATCTTAATTATTAAAAAGTAAGTAAAAGAGTTTTAAGATATTTGTGAGAAATTATACATTTTTAGCTTATAAATAAATATTTCGATTTTTTAGAGGTGATTGAATATTCGACTCGGATATATCGATAGTGTATGTTGAAGCAATCACATCAGCTGACATTTTTTTTCTTTTCGGGTAATCACATCAGCAATCACTCCAACGACCGCCCGACAGATCGTAGTGGTGACAACGCGTGCTGAAAAGATAACGTTTTTCAATTAATATCTTTGACTAACTTTCAAGATATTCTATTTGAGAGGGAGGAAAATTCTGCAATAGAGAATCGTATCTCTCTATGAGGCACAGGACGTTAGAATGGACTAATGAGAAAAGGCCACGTGGTTATATCGACTTCTTAAGGTAATAAGATAGAGAATTAACTAGTAAAAGACGGAAAAAATAAGTTAAGGTCATCTGGGCTCACAATCCTGATTGCTGCCTCCATTTCTAATGAAACAACTAATTAATATTTGACGCATGCCTTTTTCTTTAGTATTTAAAGTATATCTTTATTGAATTTTAATTTGAAATTTTTTAATTTAAAAAATATAAAAAGAATTTAATTATAAAAAATGAATTTAAATTAAAGAATTTGATATATATAAAATTGAGGTACTAATACCATCACTTATGATACTAGTCCAACGCACGCTATAAGTATTTTATAAGAAAATTAAATAACGTTTAATTTTAAAATTTTTATTTTAAATTTTATAAAAATAAATTATTTATATAAAAAATAAATTTTAAAATTAAAATTTTATATTAAATTTCGTAACCAACTAGAGTATAAATACATACTAGCAAAGGCTTGATTTGGGTTGTTCATCCCTTTTTTTTTTTTAAATCTGATAGTAAGAATTTATTTTGCAGAAGTTTCTTTCTTGGTTTGGTAGGAGAAAAGAATGAATGTCTTCTTACTGAAAAAGAGCGGTGGCGGAGATATAGGTGAAGCTAAAAAATAAAAGTAAAGAGCCCATGAACAAAAATACAACTTCAATTAAAAATAAGATTAAAGTGTTTTAAAATAAAATTTAAAAAATAAGTATAATGAAGATAAGTGAATTAAACTTAAAAATTTAAAAAAAATAGAAAAAAATTATAGCTCTTAAAGTTGTTTGTTTTTATAAGGATAATTAGAATCTAGGAAAAAAATTAGGGGCAAAATTAATTTTGAGGAGACTAAATTTATTTTTAAAAAGATAAAATATTTAATCATTTCACAGTCTCCAAAACCACCTCATTTTCCTTTAAATATTTTAGTGCATTTACAACTACTACATTAACTACATCTTTTTTGTTTTTTTTTTTCTTGGGTGGGGGGTGTCAAGGTGGCGGGGTATGGAGACATAAATTCTTGTAAATGGAACCCACAATTTTGGCATGAAAGGGATTTCTGAACCTCCAAGAGGAAGCTGCATTATTTGCTTCCCATCAACGTGGTTGATTCGATTTATTTGATTAGATGTTTACTTGCCACGTCTGTCGTTCGTAAGCCTGTCAATTGAGCTCTACGGGCCAAGCTAAACTCACTCAACTCGAATAACATTATACTGAGTTTGAGCTCGAGTTCAACTCGAACGGGCTTACAAATGTTGAGCCCGAGCTCAATCCGAACGGGCTCACAAATATTGAGCTCGAGCTCGAGCTCAATCCGAACGGGCTCACAAATGTTGAGGTCGAGCTCGACTCTTATGAGCTCAGGTTGAGCTCGGCCCGAGCTCAGGTTCAACCCGAACAGGCTCACAAATGTTGAGCCTGATTTCGACTCTTATGAACTCAAGCCGAACTCGGGTTGAACCCGAAATATACATATTTATTTTTTATTATTCTCACAAATTATCCTCTCACCACAAATTATGATTACCTTTACAAATTAATGTTTTAATATTTGTCTAACAATGACTTTCAACTAATTTGCATATATTATTAAAAAATATCTCTAGAAACTAAGCAAACGTCTATATATAAATTAACAAAAACAAACTACCATAACAAAATAAAGTACTATAGCAATATCTCAACAATATTAAATTTCAACCAAAACAAATCAATAAAAGTGGAGTACCAAACTACCAGAGTCTGAGAATTCATTGATCAAGAACCCTTCAAATTGATACTTAAACAGATATATATAATGCATTAAAATCTAATAATCTGGTATGCCGTGCTTCAATATGAAGTAACCAGAAAAGAGGAAGAATGATCTCATAACTCCAGAAATCAGTGAAATTCCAACGATGAAATTAGGCACCAAAGCACTAAAACACACCACCACTGAGTTTACTAATCACTTTACATAAATTAATAAGATAATTATATTTATAAATTATACCTTATAAGTTATATAATATAAGTATTAATCGTTAAGTAATTGGTAATTTTTTTCTCTTCTCTTTCTAAATTTATGTTGAGAAGTGAAAAATTATATTTTGTGAAATTAGTTAAATATATTAATTACAAAAGTGAATATGTGGAATATATTATTTTATAAAACTAAATATTTATTTTGAAATATTCTAAATTACAAGTGCAAAAATCAATTGGAAAACTATGGTAAGATCTTATTTTCCTTTTTTATATGATTTCTATTTCTCATGTTAATAAATGTAATAATATTCATACATACACATTTACTGTGTTAATACTTAATATCTTTAGAATTATGATAAGCTCAATAAGCAGTTACAATCTTATAAATAGACTCTATAATTGAATAACATGCATATTGTTTCCAAAGCTAATAAGAATTAAAACTATTAAGCTACATTGATTTTCTAAAATATAATTTTAAAGTATTGGAAGTGAAAACTTTATACACTAAATTTTTTTGAAAGTGAAATATAAACAAAATTATTTATTTCAAAATAAATAAAATTTTAATCTATATAGTTATGATGATATTAATATAGTATTATACACAAAAAATTTCTATTATATCAAGATATTATAATATATAATTACAAATTATTATTAGATATATGCTCGGGCCGAACTTAATTGAGTCCGAGCTCAGTCCGAATAACAATCGAGCCTAAAATTCAAGCTCTGGCCCGACTCAACCCTAATAAAAAAAACTCAACTCTAAAAAATCGGACCAAATTGAATCGGGTTTATGTTAGTCTGACCTAATTGACCGTTCTAGTCATTCGCTATGATTTTTGTTTTATTTTTTCATTAAGGAAAATGCGGAAGCTCTTCCATTCTCCTAAACCATGTGCAAAACCACCTATATTACTTGCATTGCACGTGGCCGGTTTCTATTGGCCAAAATCAGCTCTCTTTTTGTCAAATAAAATACGCTTTCGGCCACTGCAGAATTTTCCTACACTATAATTGAAGAAAGAGCGAGCAAAGTTACGTTAGTAGTCTACGGATTTGAATAGAAGCATTTTTTTATTTTAAAATATAAAAATCTTTTATATATGTTGTATAAATTAATAATATTTTTATCGTATTATAAATTAATTTTATTAATATTATTTAAAATATATATTTTATAATAAGAATAATTTTTAAAATTTATTTTAAAATAAATATTTTAAAAAGTAATTAAAAATCTTTCATAGTGTAACTTCGTGGAGATGATTATCATTTGGAGCTCAAAACTCGTTAAAGAGGAAAGGACGGCCAAGAACTGAGCTGAACTCAAATCTTGGGTTGTTGGACCGCAATTGAGGAAAAGAGAAAAAAATTTGGTAAATCCAGTAGGAGGAATGGTTGTTGGCTAAGTTGAAGCCAAGAATGGTTGAAAGAAGCTTTGGTTTCTTTGGCTGGCAAAGATGTAATTACTGAGGTTATGGATAAGGGTTTTGAACCACAAAAGTCTACATCCGCACCCTGCAAAGTATTTAATTTTGTACCGACTTTTTCATAAAGGACGGAAAATAACATGTCATGGAACATAAATGAACAAAGGGAAAATGGAGACTTGGTTAGTGTGCAGATTATATTTTTTCAGTATGTATAGATTAAATTTTAACCGTTAAATTTTAATTCAATAGTTAAAAATTTATATATAAAAAGAATAATTATTTCATTTATAGTAAAATAATTATTCATTAGAATAATTATTTTTTATAGAAAGAATAATTATTCTCAATATGTAAAATTTTAACTGTTAAATCAAAATTTGACGATTGAAAATTTATTTTGCACATATTAAAAACAGTACTATCTGTACCCTAGCTAACTCCGAAAAATGGATGGAGTTTCCATTCTTAAATGTGTTCAACAACTTGCTATATAGAAAGAAAACATGAATGTCATATCTTAGTTGACTAGTTGCCATTTTCGTCCTCTATTTCCACTTGCCTAATGATAATGGCCAGATACATCAATACAAAGATATGGATAGAAATCAGGACAACTTGATTATTATAATAAAGTAAATAAAAATAAAAATTAGATAATCAAATATAGTGAAAGTACTCAATAATTTAGGAAAGAGAGCGGGAAGTCATGTGAGTAGTCCGTACATTTTTTTTTTTTAGTACGCATATTGAAGGAAAGGGAGAGGAAAGTTCTGAAAAGCTAACACCGCCCGAGTCTTGAGCGGCATATTCATTCTCTTCCAGTCCTTTCTTATCTGCAAAACCTTCACATATTCGGAAGCTTTTCTCGCCCCATTCAGGACACTACACAAACACTGGTACACGAAGATTGGTGCTAGCTAAATAAGGAAAGGGTATCTTAGTTAAAAAAAGTCACCAGAAGGAATAGTTGGTACTCGGTTTGAAAGGGAATCCAATTAATTACACGATACACCAAAGAGCAAAATTCAAATTTACGTATCTTTTACTGGTTTCAACTGGTACTTAGATTGGTAAAATTCACCATTTTAAAAACATATGGGATTATAATTATAATTAATTAATTATAATAGGTTATAAAGGTAATACTCAACTATTTGTAAGGTTATATACAGAAGTTCGATTCATATAATGAATATTCTTTTTAAAATAAGTTTTAATTAGTTTTTAATATTTAAATAAAGATAAATTTAGAATTTAATTATAAAAAATTAGAATTTTCAAATTTGATAATTAAAAATAGATGAAGCACACATCAAGCTGACCACAGAACGTCTCAACGCGTGATAAGAAGAGGATTTTCAATTAATTTCTTTGACTGACTTTCATGATATTGTCTTTAAAGGAAGGGAAATTATGCAATGGAAAATAATATTTCTCTATGGATCACAGAAAGTAGGGAGAAAAGGCCACAAGATTAAATCCAGTTTCTTACGTGCAAAACAAGATGGATAATTAACTGTTGCAGTCATGTGGGCTTACAATTCTGATTGCTGTCCGCATTTGTAATAGTACGGATGTATTACTAGTTTTACTTTAATTTTTTTAAAAATAAAAATAAATTATTTATAAATATCCTATACATTTTTTTTTATTTTTTTAATAGAAGTCCTCAATACATATATTGAAAGAAAGGGTGAGGAAACCATCAAAGAAAAAAAGGAAAAGGAGAAGAACGTTGTAGTGTATTGAAAAGCCAACTCCGCCCGAGGCTTGAGTGGTGTAGTCGTTCTCTCCCACTCTTTTCTTTTCTGCAGAAACCTTCACATATTCAGAAGCAAAGTTCCTTGCTTTATTTCGTCTTTACTACTATATTACTTCCAATTTTTTCCCTTCATTCTCAATATATATTAAAAAAGAAAAGAAAAAACTCTATCGATTTCTAGATAGGGGAAACTGAAAGAATGGCGGACTTTCTTTTGAAAATCCTTGGACCATGTGTCGGTGAGCTGGTAAAGTACTCTGTGGATCCGATCAAGAAAGAAGTCAGTTACCTGTGTTGCTATTCTTGCAATGTCAAAGAGCTTGGCGATGAAGTCTTGAAGCTTGAGATGGATAAAAAGACCCTGGAGGAAAGGATTCAACGTGCAAGAGTAAAATGGGGAGATATCCGACTCCCAGCTGATGTTGACGACTGGCTCGCTAAAGTAAACGAAATACAGCAGGAGAGCGAAAAGATCCGTAGCGAAGCAGCACAGGTCCAACAAGGCTGCCTGTCCAAATGGATTCCGTTTCAGCATTATTCATTAAGCAAAAGAGCCCGCAAGACGACTGAAGCTGCTGCAGAAAGCCGAAATCCCAAATTTTCAAATGTAGCCGACCGTGTAAATGCTGCAAAACTCCCACCAATACCAGTTACATCTGAAACTTTTCTCGAATCTCGAAAGTCTATTCAAGATGAGATCATGGCTGCTTTGAAGGAAGAAGACACATATTTAATCGGAATATGCGGAATGGGGGGTGTCGGTAATATGGTTTTTTAAAATTTATTTGCTCTTTCATGTTTCTTTTCAATATCTTACATTAGCTTTCATAATTAAAATTTTTGAAGAAAACTAGAAACTTAAATAATTAGTACTAAATGTATCAGGAAAGACAACTATGGTGGAGGGCATTGAAAAGATGATACGGGAAAAGTCGGCGGATTCAGGCAAAATGTTTGGGCGGGTTGTTAAGGCAGTCGTCTCTCAAAGGCCAGACCAATCAAAAATCCAAGAGGACATTGCTGAAAGATTAGGCCTCACATTACAAGAGAAAAATTTGGAGATTCGAGCAGAACGACTTCATGCCAGTCTGAAGAATACACAAAGCGTCCTCATCATTTTGGATGATGTTTGGGAGAGGTTGAGTCTCAAGGAAATAGGAATTCCCTCCCAAAGCACTCATCCCGGATGCAAACTCATCCTAGCATCTCGAGATCGGAAGGCTATAACCTCAACGGCGGAAGAAGCAAAGATTTTCCAGTTGGAGGTCTTAAGTGAACAGGACTCATGGATTCTTTTCAAGAAGCATGCCGGTGCCTCAATTGATTCAGCTGCTGATTTCAACCAAATCGCAAAAGATGTTCTGAACGAATGCGAAGGATTGCCCCTTGCCATTGTGACTGTCGGCAGCGCACTAAATGGACAAGCAAAAGAATCTTGGGAGGATGCACTTGTTGGATTGCGACAAGCCATGCCAGAAAATATCCCAGATGTCCTCAGAGGTGTTTATGGACCACTTTCGTTGAGCTTCAATTGTTTGGAGAGCGAGGAATCCAGGTACCTCTTTCTACTTTGTTGCTTGTTTCCAGAGGATTCTGAGATTTCCCTTGAGGTATTGGTCTCATACGGTACGGGGCTTGGAGTTTTTAAGGGCATAAAGAATCTGGCAGAAGCTAGAAACAGAGTACAGAGAAAGAGAGATTACAACGGATAATGTAAAATTTCCTAAATTATTTGAGCTGTGCCTTGATGATTTGCCTTCTCTACGTGGTTTTATGAAAGGGTTTGAGAGCATTGAAGTTCCCGCATTACGTGACTTGACACTTAATGACTTGCCAAGCAGTATAGAAGGTGACAATGATATTCAGCAGCACCAATTTCACTTTCATCGAGAGGTATGTTTCTTAATTCTTATACCACGTGACTAATTAGATTATAGAATTAACTTAATTAGATTTCTTAGTTTTATATTAACTTCATTGCAATAATACAAATAATTTATTTTCACTTTTTTAAATATTTTCGTTTATATATGTGGAACATAACCTTGATAAAAGAATAAGAGTACTTTTTATATACTTACGATTTTTAAAGGCAAAACAATAAAAGTATGGATGAGGAATATAATGCCTAGGAAGCTAACTAGGTATTATTATACTAATTAGTTAATTTATTAATTATTATTATTATTATTGAAAAATTAAACAAATGATGCTTTTCAGGTTGCGAGCAAAATCGTACAACTCCACTTTACCCCAGCCCTCAGCAATATCGACTTCAACTTCAGTGGCCTTGAGCGGTTGAATATTAAATCTATAAATAATGTCAAAAGTTTATTTTCTTTTTCACTTCTAAGCAGTTTCCCAAACCTCAAATGGCTGTGGGTAGGAAGTTGCTCAAAGTTGGAACATGTGGTTGGAGAGGAGGAAATAGATCAGGTGGCCGTGGGAGAAACAAAAGCCAAGACAATTATATTCCCTCAGCTTATGAAATTGGAACTCATGGATCTGCCACAGCTACTTGTCTTTTGCAGCGGCACGGTCGATCTTGAATTGCCTTTGCTGGAAGTAGTACTAATAAAGAATTGTCCCAAGATGGAGACATTTGTAAAACAAGTTCCCGATGTGCCTGCCTCAAGAATTGGCTCTGCAACATCGGACCCTCAACATGTTAGTCAACCTTTATTCACCAAACAGGTATCCAATCTTACTTTTCATATATCTCTTTCTTTCATTTTTTTAGTATTTTATCTATTTTAAAATATAATGTGACATATTTTTTATATATATTTTTTTATTATATCTTTAATTAATTTAATTTATTCTTCACTAACATAAAAGAATAGAAGAATTATATTTATAGGTGAAACAATTCTTAAGATTTGCAAACAATAAAAAAAATTGAAAAGATAAATGGTGTAATTAATTGGAAATTGGCTAAAGAATTATTATTTCTCTGCTTTCATCCTTGTATTCAAACAAGGGAATCACTAATATTTGTTTCCCCCCTCATTTTTGCCCTTAAACAAAAATCATTTTTGACAAATTACTTGCCATTTTAGTCTTTTTCGAGGTAAACTGTTTTATTCTCTAGAATGGAAAAGAACATGTTTATTACTCAAAGATAATGACAGGCAAGTTAGTGAAGATAAATATAATACGTGAACGGAGACGTCTTGGAAGGCCTCGGTTTGCTGTTATCTATTTATAATCAACAATTATATTTATTTTTAATATAAATTAAGATAATTACTTTTACATCTCTTGAAGTGTATACAAATTACTGAAACATCCTTATTATATTAAAACTACATTCTTCCCTTGGACCAAATTTTCTGCTAACAGCCAAACAAAATGGCCATTTTTTCCTTTTTCTTTTTCTTGTTTACTGTGTTGTCCAGCCGCAATTATATCATTCTTGTCGTCGGTTCGGTTACGGTGCTGACTCTCATTTTTTCCGCACATGCGGATGAGTTTTACACCGTTAGATTGGATAATATTTGTTATCTTTTGATCCAACGGTTAGGAAGCATGAGGGGTATTTTGGGTAAGCAAAATTATGGGAGAAAAAAGAGAAAAGTTTGAAACGATTTGAAATCTACTTTTTCACCTACTTTCTGACACATACTTTTTTCACCCACTTTCTTCAACCAATTCTACCAAATTCTCTCTCTTTTTTTTCTCTCTCTCTTCTTTTTGTCTTCATCTCTTCTTTCTATCTTCTGTATTCTCTCCGCTACTGCTCTGAAAGTCTTCAAATATTAAAGAACAAAATGATTCATTCTCTTCAAGATCGTCATTTTGTGTTAAACGGTTTAAACTGAACCTTCAAGTTTTCTTTTCGAGCTTAAAAAATTATTTTTTCGATTTACTAATAGTCAAAAATGAAGTTAGATATTATGAGTTTTTGTTAGATCTGTTGGTGACTTACAGGCTATAGAAATCTTCACTAAAAAATAGATTTATGGTATGTTTGCGGAAGAAGGAAAATGATGTGTTAATTTTTTTTGGTTTGAAGAATGATTTCGCGAGTGGAACACTCTTATGACTACAAAGAATGATTTTGATGGTAGAGAATTTGGTCGGATATTATCTTAAGAGTGAACAGTTATTCTCCGTTAAGTGAATAATTATTCACTTAAGAGTGAATAATTAAGTGAATAATTATTCACTTGACATATCAAGTGAATAGATCTACTATATCAAATAATTATTCATAAAAATCTGGATGGATATATACGTAAAACTAAATATATCTGATTTGGTCAGATATTATCTTAAGAGTGAATAGTTATTTTTTGGTCAGATGTTATTTTCAGAGTGAACAATTATTCACTTAATTATTATTCACTTAATTATTATTTGGTCAGATGTTATTTTCAGAGTGAACAATTATTCTCCGCTAAGTGAATAATTATTCACTTAAGAGTGAATAATTAAGTGAATAATTATTCACTTAAGAGTGAATAATTAAGTGAATAATTATTCACTTGACATATCAAGTGAATAGATCTACTATATCAAATAATTATTCATAAAAATCTGGATGGATATATACGTAAAACTAAATATATCCGATTTGGTCGGGATATTATCTTAAGAGTGAATAGTTATTTTTTGGTCAGATGTTATTTTCAGAGTGAACAATTATTCACTTAATTATTATTCACTTAATTATTATTTGGTCAGATGTTATTTTCAGAGTGAACAATTATTCTCCGCTAAGTGAATAATTATTCACTTAAGAGTGAATAATTAAGTGAATAGTTATTGCTGGTTATTAGTTAGTTAGTTACGATTCAATGTACAAAAACATTTACTATACATAAACTTTGACTGTAAATGGCTAAGTTTTTATTTTATTAACTCTATGATGAATAAATATTCACCAAATAGAATATCGTTTACATAGCTAGGGTAACATCGACGTAGTTATTCGATCTGAACACTCCATTTCGCATTCTTTTTGAACAAGGCCTTTCTCTTCGCGCATATCGCTCTTGGATACTCCCCGAGCCTTTTTCCGCGATCTATTTGGGTTATTTCGGATTTGATGGCCTTGCCAAGCACACGGCCGTCCTCGCATCTTGGTTGATGTTGTGGATCTAACATGTCAACAAAGAATAAAATTATTATTCACTCCGACAAACGGAAATTAAAAAATCATAGAGAATAATTATTCTCTCTTACAAGCTGAAACGTAAAGAATACAAGAACGAGTAATTATTCACTCTTACAAGCGGAAATGTAAAGAATTATGGAGTGACTAATTATTCACATCAATCACTTCAGCGAATAATTATTCGCTCTTACAGTCGGTACGAAAGAGAATCCAAGAGGGAATAATTATTCACTCTTTCAGTCGGTACTGAAAAGAATCCAAGAGCGAATAATTATTCACTCTTACAGTCGGTACTGAAGAGAATCCAAGAGAGAATAATTATTCACTCTAACAGTCGGTACTGAAGAGAATTCAAGAGAGAATAATTATTCACTCTAACAGTCGGTACTGAAGAGAATCCAAGAGGGAATAATTATTCACTCTTTCAGTCGGTAATGAAAAGAATCCAAGAGCGAATAATTATTCACTCTTACGATCAGATCTTGAAGAGAATGCAAGAGAGAATAATTATTCACTCTAACGATTTCAGATCTTGAAGAGAATTCAAGAGCGAATAATTATTCACTCTAACAATGCAGATCGAAGAGAATCCAAGAGGGAATAATTATTCACTCTTTCAGTCGGTACTGAAGAGAATCCAAGAGCGAATAATTATTCTCTCTTTCAGTTGGTACTGAAGAGAATCCAAGAGCGAATAATTATTCACTCTTTCAGTCGGTACTGAAGAGAATCCAAGAGCGAATAATTATTCACTCTTACAGTCGGTACTGAAGAGAATCCAAGAGCGAATAATTATTCACTCTAACAGTCGGAACTGAAGAGAATCCAAGAGCGAATAATTATTCACTCTTACAGTCGGTACTGAAGAGAATCCAAGAGCGAATAATTATTCCCTCTTTCAGTCGGTACTGAAGAGAATTCAAGAGCGAATAATTATTCCCTCTTTCAGTCGGTACTGAAGAGAATTCAAGAGCGAATAGTTATTCACTCTTTCAATCGGTACTGAAGTGCATCCAAGAGCGAATAGTTATTCACTCTTACAGTCGGTACTGAAGTGCATCCAAGAGCGAATAATTATTCACTCTAACAGTCGGTGTAAAATTCACGAGCCTCCTCTACTGTTTTAAACTCCCGTTTCTTGAGTTATTCAACGTTGTCTGGAAAACATGCACCAAATAATTATTCATTTGCATGTGAACGAGTATACATCATGTAAGAGTGAATAATTATTCAGCGTATTTGCTTTACCGATGGGGAGAGGAAGAGCCAGTTGATGTTCAACGACTGATTCCACTAGGATCTCATTCCCAGTACGTTGTGATTCAGACTGAGCATCATTCGTTTCCTTCTTTTTGGCCATGCAAAGGAAAATAAGAAAACATAACCAACTTATTTAATGCATCCAAGAAAACAAAGAAAATACATGTACTGAATCCATCCGAAATGCAGGATTTCTTGGCCAAGATAAGCGTTCTTGGCCAGAATGGAAGATTATTTAATGTATCCAAGAAACTGAATTCATTCCAAATGCAGGATTTCTTGAAGACATGAGCGTTTTTGGTTTTAAGAGAGGAGAAATAACACAGGAGAAAGATGAAAATGAAGAATGGCAGCCCAGAATGGAAAAGATGGGATATTTAGGCGAGAGTTGGTAGAAACAGTGACATGACATTTGTCCTTCTTGATCTGATAGTTTTAGGTGGGACTTGAAAAATAAATTTGGCTCCAAAATACTCCTGATCTCTCACAGCCATCGGATTAAAAATTTCTGATCTAATAGCTATGGAGGGCAGCCCGCACATGCTGAAAAAAGGTATGCCCAGCATATTAACTTCTCCGTCTTGTCGTCGCAGCAAACTTTTGTCAATCTCTGAGAACCATCTCACGCCCTACCATCTCGTCGCGGTAAACAAAAGAGAAGATGGAAAAAATCCACAAAAAGATAGCAAAAACTACGTAAAGCCAACTTTGACTTCTGATATATGAGAACACTTTGGATGAAATTGTAAAACTTTGCCATAGCGCAGTAACAGCCTTTTTAAAATACTTTCTTGCACAAATTTCCATAAATACATTCAACCAAAATAAAAATATATAGAAGATACAAACAGAAAAAAAGATGATGCAACTACAATTACCAACTGGGATATTGATACACCTAAGCTTAATGTGTGTGTGTGTGTGAGAGAGAGAGAGAGAGAGAGCTTTGCAAATTTGTTTTTGGGTGGAGAAAAAAAAGAGATTTTGCGGTGAAGGGACAAGGATATTTTGGGTCTTTAACTATTTAATGGGAGTGACATTGGTTCTCATTTTAATTGTATGGACATGCTTATTAAATATTTATTTGGTCATGGGAAGAAGAATGTAACTTTACTAAATCTTAAGAATCTATTAGTAATTTGAACATATGTCAAGGAAGGTATAAGTAATTAATGATTCTTTTGGTTTGTCTTTTCTAGTTGGGGCAGTAGAGGAAGAGGATAGGAGCATTTGACATAAAATCAGCATCTTATGTAAGGTCTCATAAATATGATCAATTTTCTTTGAGGACAAACTTTCATAAAGGTCTTAAATACTACTATAAAATGAAAAGGAGAAGGAAAAGCATGGAATTTTTTCCGCACACCCACTCGAAATCTAGCTATCCAGATTTCACTTTTATTTTTTCTATGATGAGTTACTTTTTCTTTTTTCCTTTGTCCTAAATCTAGGAATCATGTCTTAATTTTGTTTTTAAGGGTAATAATTTGGAACATAGCCTTAATAAAATAATAAGAGTATTTTTTATCTGCTTACGATTTTTAATGGCAAAACAATAATACACATCTATACTATTATAAAAGAATCCATGAAATGAATGATGATTTATACTTAATATGTTTTTTCTTTTTAAAATTATGTATAAAGCATTTAAAATTTAACTAGATATTATTATATTAATTAGTTAATTTATTAATTACTATTATTATTAAAAATTAAATAAAAACTATTTAAGACTTAATTAAATGATGCTTTTCAGGTTGCGAGCAAAAGCGTACAACTTCACTTTACTCCAACTCTCAGCAACATCAACTGCAACTTCAATGGCCTTCAGCAACTGAATATTAAATTTATAAATAATGTCAAAAGTCTATTTTCTCCTTCTCTTCTGAGCGGTTTCCCAAACCTCAAAGGGTTGTATATAGAAAGGTGCTCAAAGTTGGAACAAGTTTTTGGAGAGGAGCAAATAGATGTGGGAGGGACAAAAGCCAAGACAATTATATTCCCTCAGCTGCGGAAAGTGAAATTCAGTGATCTGCCACAGCTCCTTGTCTTTTGCAGTGGCACGGACGACCTTGAATTGCCCGTGCTGGAAGAAATACGAATAGAGAATTGTCCCAAGATGGAGACATTTGTAAAACAAGTTCCCGATGTGCCTGCTTCAAGAATTGGCTATGCAACATCAGACCCTCAACATGTTAGTCAACCTTTATTCACCAAACAGGTAACCAATCTTACTTTTCATATATCTATTTCTTTTACTTTTCATCCTTGTATTCAAACTAGGGAATCACTAATATTTGTTTCTTGTAAAGAAAAAGGATTACCTCCAACATCACCAAATTGATCATATAAATTCGACAGCCTTACCCCCCCTCATTTTTACACGTAAACAAAAATCATTTTTGACAAATTACTTGCCATTTTAGTCTTTTTCGAGGTAAACTATTTTATTCTCAACAATGGAAAAGAACATGTTTATAATACGTGAACGGAGTTCAGTTTAAATTTTCAAATAAGAAGGAACGTCATGATTACAAACATCTAGGAAGATTAGTGTAAATTAACCTAATAAATATAATTACTCTTTATAGAAAAACTTTCTTTGACGTTTCTCATGTGATATAAATATTACATTTTTTTTAATTCTATTTGTATGTGTGTGTTTATTTTTCTATTTTTCTTTTCTTTTTTTGTCTAGGAGTCCAAACAAGGAAATTGGTAATTTGACATCGGAAAATACATCATAAACATATCATAAGTATATTTTTTCTGCCATAAAAACTTTATTTGAAGTTGTCAAGAAAAAATTATCAAATGTTCTGTAGTACTATTTCTCTGGTGAGAAGGGTCTGTGTAAGGAAAAGGACACTCTGGCTCTTGAAAAATCAAGATAAAAGGCAATGGTTTTTAATTAATTTTCTTAATGATCTAAATTAACATTTTTGGGTTCCATGTGTATTAAAAGAATGAGGAATAGAAACAAACACATCAACTAAGAAATTTTATGACTACTTTTTCACTTTCTTAATTGAAAGGAGGTAAAAAAAAGAGAGCTCAGAATGAAGGGATCCTGATAGAGACTTGGAATCTTTCTAAGATTTGAAATCATAAAATATTTGTTAATATAAAATTGTGAAAGTAAAATTGCTAGATGCATCTCTGAAATATGGGTGGAATGTCTTTTTGTACCTCTTTTCTATCTTAAATTGTTGCTTTTGCATATCTTTTGAAGTGCATGTCTTAAAAAAATTAATAAAGGATCTCTTATGTGCTCGAAAAGGTATCCATTGGTTACAAGAAGAAAATTATTTGTGAATTCATTAATTTTAAAGCTAGTGATAACTATTAAATTATGCTGGATAATAACTTACCTTGTTCTTCTTTTTATTTCTTTTCCATTAATCCAGGTTTTATGCTCGAAATTGCAGAGGTTACAACTCTTAAACCTCAACGCAGCAGGAATATTTAGTCAGAGCATTCCGATTGAAAGCTTTTGTGGGCTTCACTTCTTGAGAATTGAACGCTGTCATAAAATAACAAACTTATTTTCTTCTTCGATCTCAAGAGGTCTTACAAATATTTACAAATTGATTTTGAAAGATTGTGAGGAATTGCAAGAAGTGATTGCCAAAGAAGATCACCAGGGACCAAAAGATGTCGAAGAAACTCTTTTTCCTCACTTAGAGGAGTTAGTGCTACGGAGGCTAAAAAAGATGCGGAGGTTTTGCCATATGAAAAACTGTTTAGAATTGCCATCACTTGAAGAAGTGACGATCAAGGTTTGTCCCGCGTTGGAGACATTCTCTCTGGGAAGCCTCCGTATGCCGAGGCTCAAACGACTTTTTGGATTATCGGACTCTGACTTTGCTGCAAAAATTTTCTTCCATAAAGAGGTAAGACATATTTCTGTGAAGTTAAATCATTTATCTCTCCTCCTAAGCTCATCTCTTCGACGTATAAGTCAGTAATTGCTCTAGAGAAAGAAAAGAATAATAATGGAAAATAAAATTAATGAAGGGTATTTCTATTGTACCTTTTCTAAAATGAGATAAAGTTTCGGGTGTCAGTGACTATATTGTGCCTTTTTCTAGTTTTGAATAACGGGGTAATAATCTATCCTGTCTTTCCACTGTGTTTTTCTTCCTTCTGCATTCACTTTTCATTCAATTGCTATCGTTTCCGTTTTCTTTCCCAATATTTCCTCTTAATTCAGAGTATCAAAACTAATGAAATACATCTTTTGAACAAGTTAGGCTGAAAACCAGAATGAATTGAACAAAAAGCAAAATGTAGGAATTTGTAAAAAGATGTATTTGAGTTGAGAATATGGCCTCAGAAGGCTTCGATGAGTTTGAATACTTTCTTGTAGAATTTGTAACCCGTACCAGAGAAAAAGACTATGCATCAGAAAATAATTTCTAAAGGTTCACGGAGTTTGAATGAAAGATTGGCTGCTGGATTTGGGGAAAGGAGAGAGCAGGGGAAGGGAGACGGCGATGGATGTGGGTTATTAAGAGAGATTAACATTACTGAAGAGAAATTGATTAAGAAAGATAAAAGTATCATTTAAGCCGATTTTGCTCCGGCAGAGGGAGAAGAGCTTTGCCAATTTTATTTACCTTGATCTTGATTTCGTGTCTTCCTCTCTTACTTATGGTTCATGCCCAATAACTAGTTTAACAGCCCTCTCAAGGAACCAGAGGAATTAAATTTTCTAGACAAAGAATTGCTAGACTCTTTTATTCTTTTTGTCCTTTTATCATCGTATATTTCAAATTTGTCAAATTTTAATTCGTCTTAACTCATCTTTTTCATTTGTATATATGAGTTTATGAAGCGTGATTAATCTGAACTCATTAGCATATCTCTTACTTTGAATTTCACGTAGATATCACCTAGTGAAACTCATTTGGATAATAATGGCTGCACCATATCTTCAAAAGATCTCTCAATTGATGTCGGAGACTATAATAGAAGACTACGTTGGGGGTTGACACCAGATCATTCAAGGTAATGAAAAACATATACATAAAACATTAATTAGTTTATGTAATTTTCATCACGTTGAAGTTAATATCTGTCGTAATATATCTTAGTTTGAATACTACTAATGCATTTCAATGTTACATGACACTATGTACAGTTGCAGCTTTTTCACTGTTGCAGAATTGGGTTATTCTTACTCGCGGTTGAAGTTCAGAGGAAAAATTGAGATAGAAAAGCTTCTGTCAGGAGTTGCCTACGAGATTATTTTGATAATTTTAGTTGAATGTGTGGAAGGATGGGATGAATCAGTCGACTCTGAAACACTGCTTGGAAGAGTTCCACATCATCAAACAAAAATTCAACATATAAAATCTAGTGGTGAATGGGTTGAAATCTTATTAGGAGAATTTACGAGAGAGCATGATCAAGCTGAACCATTGGAGTTCTCCGTCTCCTTTATTAAGGGACTAATTTATGTGAATAGATTAATGATAAAGGGTGTTATGATGCGTTTGAAAGTTTAGAATAATGAAGAATCCTCATTACATAAAATGTATTATAGAATTTTCATCACAAGCCTTTTGTATGTGTAGTGGATTAAGGAGACCTTTGCTTTTCTTTTTTTATTATTTTATTTTATTTTTATTATTCTTTATAAGATTGTCAATTGATCCAGAAATTAGACATGAACATCCCATCTGGTTTTTTCATTGTGCATTTGAATCTTAGGCACTTGCGCTTACAAAGGAGTTAAAAAGGAAAATTCTTTTACTGAATTCGTTGTACATTTGCACGTGGGGTGGTGTTATTGTATAACACTCCGTATGATTGGAAGTCGTGTTCTCAGGGAACATCATAATAATTTTTATTTTAAATTTTAACATATAAAAATATTTTTAGAACAATTATATATTTTAAAGTTATGAATACCACAATGATATTTGAGAAGAAAAGTCGTGTTATAAGTATGTATTTTAATTTTTAATGATATTTTATTTATTTATAATTTTGATTATCAATAAAAAAAGATGTTTTGAAAGTTAAAAAAAATATTATTTTATTATTGTAATTTTATACTTTAAAGTTTGATCTTATGTATCATTTAATATGCCTTGGGATTCATGAATATTATATCGTTTTGGTTCGTCAAAAGGGAAAAAAAAACTAACATAAGAATATATTTTTATTAGAAAAATAGAATAAGAAATAAAATGTAAGTAATGTCCAAACATAATTTGTTTTAACTAAAATTGTGATATAAAAAAATTTTGAGAATTTTTGACTTTTATATAATTAAGAATATTTTTATCAATCAAATTATTACGCCATAGCTTCTCTTTCTTTCTTTTTTCTTTTTTTTTCTTTTTGTTTTCGCCATATTTGCTATCCCTTAAACACATTTGCTTTAATTTTGTCCCTTTTTTTAGTCCTCATGCATATAATTTTAACTAATTCTAAAATTAGAAGTTAATTATTTGTAAATTATTAATTTGGCAGCTATCGAACTCATTCCTCACCAATCCTCTTCTAATGATTTATCACCGATGACCTCATTTTCCTAAAAATAAAATAAGAGGACCGTAATAGTTATTCTTTTCTCTTAGAAAGATTATAGTAATTATTCAAAACAGTGTAAATATGTTCAATCTCCCCCCAATCTCACACGTTGGTCTCCCTCACCACAAATAGAGAGAAGGTCAAACCCGCCAAGAAGTCGTATTCTCCAGCACCTAACAAGTACTCCCTCCATTTACTCAACAAATATATATATATATATATATATATATATATATATATATATATATATATATATATATATATATATATATATATATATTCTTCATTTCAAAGTATATATCTTATTTTTTTAGTTTATTGTAAAATATATGTATCTTTTTATATAAAAAATTTTATTTTTAACTTTACCGTTATTTCTATTTAGCTATTTAAATGCTCATAATCTTCAAGAACCATTAATTTTTTAACTAATCACTTAAAATATATATCTTTAATGCTAAATTTTAATTTAATATACTAAAAAGACCTAGATATTTTAGATCTTTATCAAATTTTTTTGCAAAATCTACTAAATCTTAAATTCTCATATAAAAAATATCATATATTTAAAAATAGAGTGAGTATTTATTATAACAAATAAATTCCTTTAAAGCTGTTATTCACAAAAAAGAAGAAGAAGAAAAAGGAAAATTCCTCTAAAGCTGTTGGTGAAAGTTTCGCCATAAAATCCAGCTTCCAGTCTTTTTCTCTGACCATCAACTCAGTTTCCAGAGAACATCAAATTCACATACTATTAATACACACTTCCCCTCTCAGCTCAATTGTCCAAGTCAAACTTCTCCTCTTCTCTTTTTTTTAAAATATTTTTCTGGGTCAAGATGCTTTAGTATACACTTTGTAAAGATTAAAAGGGAAAAACACAAAGAGTTCTTGAAATGCATTGAAATCAGCTGTGGTTTCCTCTGAAGTGGAATTCAATTCGTTTTTCCATTTCAGCTTTATTTTCTAGTGCAGGAATCCGTTCCCGTTTCATTTTTTCTTCTTTCATTTTCCCCTCCTCCATGTGATCCTGGAAACAAGAAAAATGCATACGAATCACTGGGGTGGATCATTGGAGATCAATGGAACGGATTCAATTCCAGAAGACGAAAGAAGCAGGAACAACAATGATTGGGACAAGGCCTCCTTATATCATCAAAAACAATACAATCAACTGGACGAGACGCAGCAGAGCTGGCTTTTAGGGCCGCCGGAGAAGAAGAAGAAGAAGTACGTCGACTTGGGTTGCGTCGTTATCAGCACCAAAGCCCTGAAATGGACAGTTTTCTCTATTTTGATCGCTTTCTTCGTCGTCGGCCTTCCGATCATCATTGCCAAGGTCATTCCGAAACACAGAGCTCCACCTCCTCCTCCTGATAACTACACTCTTGCCCTCCACAAGGCCCTTCTCTTCTTCAACGCCCAAAAGTGTACGTCGAATACTCTTCCCCACCCCTCTCTTATCCAAGTCTATTTTTCAATCTCTCATTCATTTCATCATCTCTTACATTTTGATCAAGTCAATGACTTGATTTTCCAATTTTTTTCTTCAAGATTTGCAATAAATAATACCATTTTTTTTAGTTATTGTACATTGGTAGATAAATAATCACAAATCACTAGCTAGTAACCTTAAAAAAAAAAAAAGGAACGACCCCTGCAATAACACTTTCTTGTTTCTTTCTCTCAATCTTTAATGACTAAATAAGCATATTTGATTCTTATCATTTATAATAAAAAGATAATTTAATTAGTTAAAAATATTTTTTACTCTACTATATTCTAAGTTCGATCGCATTTTCATATGAATACATAAAAACAACTAAATAAGGTCAAATCGGTAAATGCAAAGAAGAATAGTTTTGATTTCATAGGGAAGGAAATTGCATTAGGTTCTATATATAGGTAATTCATGTTTAATCGTGCTGATGCATGGACAACTGGATGGAGATGTTAGTGGACGAAGAATTTTGAGTTCATAGAGAAGGATGGAATACTTAAAACTTTGGCTGTCAATGAATTGGAACCTTATAAAGAAAGTTCGCCTGAAATAGTGCAAGGGATATGATGGACTATGTGGACAGGGCTTACCTCGGCATGCACGTTCTTGGATGATTGTTAGTTCTAAGTAATCGTTTTGTACATTGTAATATTAATGCTGTATTTTTTAGTGAAAGGTAAAAATGACTCGCTTTTTCATTAATTTCATATTGGTGGCCCTTCAAAGGGTTGCACAGTTAAGATCGTGCCCTAAAATAACATTTTAATTAGTTGACTTTTTAGTGAAGAGGAGAGAGGAGCTCGTTTTTCTAGAAGATATTTAATGAAATTAAGATTATTAATTAGACTGGATGGATAAGTAAGTCGAGCTTGCCTACTTACATTCATATGAATCTCAAAGTATAAATGCACAGAACAAATTTAATAAATAATAACAATAAATGAAGAAATAACTTAATAAATATATGTAATTTATGAAAGTATACATAATGCTGAGATTAAATCTAAGTTCAGATCTTAATAACTTCGGCCGAGCATACCTAACCATTAATGACAATTTTAACTGAACCATATTTTGCAGTTAATTTATTAGAATAATGATTAGAAACAGAAATTTGATTGAGACTTTTCAACTTTTACGGGAATTAATTAGAATTGACCATAATATTATAGACAAGGACAACTAGAATAATACCCTTCTAATTGGTCAGAAATTAGATGTAGAGATTAGGAGCCAATAGTTTTCTTACATAACGTGTAGGATAATTTCCAGCAGCCTTTGACTCAAATTCCATTGGCGTATCATGCCCCGTAATACACGCTCCTAATACTTTAAACGTATAGAAATAAAAACGCCTATCCCGTATTCCACCAATGAAGAACTTCGGTACTAAAAGATTCACAATCGCATAAGTTAACGAGAATAAAATGGAAGTCTGCTAAAAGGTAGATTTTGACAACCATATGCTGAAATACTCAGTATATCAATTTTTTTGTACATTTTATTTACTTTTAAAATTTTAAACGATATATAATATATACATGAAATCTTATTTTTGTTTTTGGAAGATTATATTGTCTATTTTAAGGACCCTTAATTTGTTAATAAGGGATTTTACTCCAAAAGCATATATGAATTTGGAAAAAGTAAAGAACTCCTTTTAAAAAAATTGTTCTCTCTCTCTCTCTCTCTCTCTTTTTTTTTTTTTCTGAGAGTTTTGGTCCAAACTTAAAGGGATATTGATCTTGCATAGTACTGCAATCTTCTTTTGTTGTTTGTAACTTGGTAGAATCTTGCAAAAACTAGAGGAGTTGGTACTTTGAATTTATCAAAGCTTTGGTGCCAATTAACAATATATATACAGACATTTGACTTTGAAATATATATATATATATATATATATATATATATATATATATATATATATATATATATATATATATATAATCCTAAAATAATATAATTGCTTAATGGTTAAAATTATTCAACTCATGCTTGCATTATTAGCACATTCTTATCTTTGTTCATTAGTCTTCGTACCATACTACATTTTCTAATTGACTTGTCTTGCATATCCTCTTGCTTTTCCTTTTTTTTTTTTTTTGGAGAATATAAGATTATATAGTCAAATAAAGTTTAGAGTTTAATTGTCCTATAACAAAAAAATTTGCACAAAATTATAATTCTATGATTTTCATTATTCAGTGTCTTTGGATAGTGTTTATGCGTTGCCTTGTCAAAAGATATTATAAACTAACTTTACATAAGAATTAATTGTAATGCAGCTGGAAAATTGCCGAAGAGCAACGGCATATCATGGAGAGGGGATTCAGGGTTACAAGATGGGTCAAACTTAGCAGATGTTAAGGGAGGTTTAGTAGGAGGATACTATGATGCAGGAGACAATGCCAAGTACCATTTCCCCATGTCTTTTGCGATGACAATGTTGAGTTGGAGCGTGATCGAGTATGAACATAAGTACCGTGCCATTGGCGAGTATGATCATATCAGAGACCTCATCAAATGGGGCACTGATTATTTGCTCTTAACTTTCAACTCATCTTCAACAAAAATCGATAAAATCTATAGCCAAGTATGACAAAACAAGTATTTCTTGATCGATTCTCACATCCCCAAATTCTTGTTTGAAACTAACTTGATAATTCATTTTGTCATTCCAAGGTTGGAGGATCGCGAAATGGATCAACTTCACCAGATGATCACTATTGTTGGCAGAGGCCAGAAGACATGGATTATGAGAGATTAGTGCAGACAGCAAACTCCGGTCCAGAGCTTGCTGGGGAAATGGCAGCAGCATTAGCATCAGCATCCATAGTTTTTCGGGATAGGAGTGATTATTCCAGGAAGCTTATCAAGGGTGCACAAACAGTCTTTACATTTGCTAGAGACTTTAGTAGAAGAACGCCTTATTGTCGCGGAAATCCTTACATTGAGCCCTATTACAACTCCAGTGGATATTGGGATGAGTACATGTGGGGAGCTGCATGGATGTTCTACGCTACCGGAAACAGCAGCTACCTTACCCTAGCCACCGCCCCCGGCTTGGCGAGGAATGCTAAAGCAGCCCAAATAACACCGGATTTGATTGCACTGAGCTGGGATAACAAGTTACCTGCAGCTATGCTTCTGTTAACAAGGATCAGACTGTTCTTGAACCCGGGCTATCCCTACGAGCAAATGTTGAAAAGCTATCATGACCTTGCTGGCCTCACTATGTGTTCTTATATTCAGAGATTCAATGTATTCAATTGGACTCGAGGTATAAATCAAGATGCCCCAACTTTGCTCGATTTCGCTTGTTCTAACTCCAATATCATTTAATTTAACATTTAATGTCCACTGAATATTTGCTAGGCGGAATGATTCAGTTAAACCAAGGGCGTTTTCGACAGCCTCTGCAATATGTGGCCAATGCAGCATTTCTTGCATCTATTTTCGCTGATTATATGAATGCAACTGGGGTTCCTGGATGGAATTGTGGCCCTTCTTTCATCACTTTGGATACAATCCGCAGTTTTGCAACTTCTCAGGTTTGCTTAATTCTTATAGATCTTTGGTTGAAATCCTCATCCATTACTTGATCAAGCTGTTCTAAGATTTTACCATTTTGGTGGTCTTTTCTATTGGAACATTAGATTGACTACATTCTAGGTGCAAATCCCTCAAAAATGAGCTACGTGGTGGGATATGGCTCCAAATACCCCAAACATGTTCATCACCGCGGTGCATCGATGCCGAATGACAAGGTAAAGTACTCTTGCACTGGAGGATGGAAATGGCGTGACAGTCGGAATCCAAATCCCAACACCATTACAGGTGCCATGGTTGGAGGGCCGGATAAGTTTGACAGCTTCCATGATGTTCGTGCAAATTTTAGCTATACGGAGCCAACTATGGCTGGAAATGCTGGACTAACTGCCTCTTTAGTGTCACTGACAAGCAGTGGTGGCCGTGGAGTTGACAAGAACACAATTTTCTCAGCAGTTCCACCACTATATCCGGCTAACCCACCCCCATCCCCACCATGGAAGCCTTGAGAGGCAATTTTATACAAATAAGTCATCCGCCAGTTTCGGATGATTATTTATATGTTTCTTTGGCTTCTCATTGTATAAAAACACCACAGTTTTCACAGATCTCTTCATTTTGTATCAGACTTCAAATTGGTGTTAACTTTGCTGTTAATATGGGACATTGCATGCCCATCAACAACTTCTTCATAAGATCTTCATAGTTAATGTGTATGGATATTTCACGTAAGTGCTACATAATAATCTAATAGTGTACTATATACTATTAGTCAATTTTGTATACTGTATGACTTAATTTGATTGTTATATGATATACCAATTGGCCACAACAGTTGCAGCCCCAGATTTGAGCTAACAGGATTCTATTAAAGGAATCAATCTGCCACAAAACAACAATGGAAATCCTGTAAAAAGGAAAAGAGAAACCTTTGTCGATAGAACTAATTCCCACTCTGCTATTTAATTGAAAATTTTGAGATCTAGCACATGCGTAAGAAAGAAAGAATGGGCAAGATCCCAGCTCCATTGAATCAATCTCCTAAGTCCTACCCTCACGGTCTTCAAAGTGGACTTAGTGCTATTGATTCGATAATTCCTATGGGAGGCCAGCAAGTATTAATTATTTGGGAAGACAGACTGGAAAAGCAGCAGTTAGAAACCTTATCTTTTTTTCTATAAATTTAATTATTCAATTAAAGAAATCTTATCTAATAAGCTTATGAATTGATGTTCTTTTCAATTCTTCAATAGAATGCTAAATGCTACCTCCTATTTTCAGCAATCACTTATCATTCTATCTAAAAGAAGTACAGAATTCTATACTCTATCAAAAATGGCCATCATGCTACTGCAAATTGCAAGACCCTGGTTCTACAGGGGCTACACGGCCAGGTCCAGACAATGGAGCAGCAGCTACTCCCCTTCGGTTCAGTAAACACCTAAAATGTGCCAACCTTCCAGTAACTTCTCTAGGATCTTTAGCTAACTTGTCATATGGCGTCCACAGTCTCTCTTCATTAGGAGAAAGTAAAGGCAATAAATATGTTAACTTTTAAATTTCTAATAGAAAGTCACCAAAGCTCAAAATGAGAAGTTAATGAGAAAATCAAATAAAATATTGAAGGCCAGAGTAGCACTAGAAATGAAAGATGGGCTTCACAACATATTCAAACAGTTGGAAAATCATGAAGGCATTGTGAAATTTTAATTGTAGTACTAATAAGCAATGACAACATGGATTAAGCTGAAAATCATTTTAGATTTGGAAATATTCAGACTGCAGGGTTTGAAATCAATTGATACTTTTTGGTGTTTGCAGAGTAATATGATATTGATAATTTCAAAGAATCAATTCACTGAATTTCCAGAAAGCTTCCAAATTGGAAATTAAAATGTACCTGCAGCTGCAGCAGCTCGTGGCCATATGGTTTGTTCAATGTCTGATGCATCAATGTGTTCACCCCACATACATACTTCACCGCCTAAAATTAGTGTTTGTTGTTCCGACTTCGTGATGTTTGTAAGTGGCTCATTCATATAGAAACCTTGCCATGTTGCATCCAAATGGTCCAAGTACCACTTGTCTTGGTTACTGACAATACAGCGCAACCCAGCGGCAACAACTTTTTCAGCAACTCCACCACCAAGCCTATTGGAGAGTTTATAAATGACCAATTAAACTCTAATCAAATGGATTTTGTGATCAATGGTTCTAGACTTTATTCTTTTAGCTTTTCACTACTTTTGCTTATTCTTGATAATATACTAGTATAATTCTCAGCTGCATGTATGCGCAAGTACAAAATCTTATTGATGTCCAACTTACGCTAATGTATGATCTTGCACTAAAAATAATAATAAGAAAGAGTCAAATATCATGATACATGGTACATGACCTTTAGCTTACTAATATAGTAGAAGAAACATAATCAACACATACCAGTTATGCACCACCGTTTTGGGGTTCAACTTACTACCAAAATTGTTGAAAGTCTCCTCCCTGTAGTTTTGACATGCCTTTTTACATAAGATCCAGATGTTTGCAAACAAGTATTTGAACTAAAAACTTCATACCAATTTATGATTTCATAACCATGAGATAGAGCTATCTTCTGTGCTTGCAAAACAAAGTACTGATAAGCTGTTGAGCCATTAAGATGATTCTTCTCTAACCTGAAAAAACGGAAAGTCTTTTATATTCCCACATTGAATAATTCCTCATTGTCAACTCAAAAGGGCATTATAAATGCTAATAAAAAATGTATATCAATAAATCTAAAGAGCACCTACTAGTAGAAAACTGGTCAGACAAATTACTTTTGGACTCTAAGATGCATAGAAGTTAAAAAAAAAAAGTCTGAGACAAGACAAAAACTCCAAAATTACCATAAACCAGCAAGAAACTCTAGGATTAACATAAAAGCAGCATGTGGTGAACATGTAGATTAAAAATTTGGTGACCAATATGGTCCTGATATACTGGATCACCTTCTTGTCTAGGCTAGGCTTTTAGAAGAGTGACATGTATTCATTTGGATATTTAGATATGTCCCCTCATATTACGGTGGATTCCTTTGAAGATAGTAAGAGATAGATGTCATTTATTCAGTTAAAAAACTCATGTTGGCTGTATTATTTTCAATAAAGTCAATGTGTACCCATTTCTGAAATGTGTGGTCAGAAGAATCAATGAAAGACCTTTTACCTGAAAAGGGTTCACTTCAGGGAGATAAAGGGGAGATTTTGAATAATTGATAGCCCATCTTTAACACAATAGTCCAATGATTCTACCCTACCTTTAACACAACAGTTCAATGATTCTATGTAATGACTCCACTATACCAGCGGGTCATGACGTCTAATTTATCTGCTTAACCAAAACTCTTAGCAATATGCTAGCCAAAATCTTCTATTGGATTCTTTTGTGTAGGACAACAATTTAGTTCCTCTATCTCATTCACAAAGCCTTGACATCTACAATAGTATTCATCAGCATTTATCACAACTTTTACAAGCTTGAACACTATCCTAAATTGTTTGAGCACAAGTTACCAGTACCATAGAACTTAAATCATGCGACCCTAATCAAGAAATAGCCATACAGTTGACGTAGGAAATATACTATGAACTACATCCCCTTCTGGCTCCGATTAAGATACAACAGGTATTAGTTTAGTTACATCAATACACTCTTGTGATTATAAGAGTTGAGCTTACAGAAATTATCATTAGCATGCATATGTTTTTCGTCTGACAAGTGAAGATATAAATTAAGATACAAGAACTTTTACCACTTGCGTATATGAGGCGATGACGTCCAACAACCTGCAGGCGACATTAGTTGTTTTCAGATACCATAGTTGGACATAAAAAGGCTGACTATTAATATGCAAATACATTAGCTTTCTTTCATATCTGGTAAAACACTTTTAGTCAATTTTATCAAACAATGGATTCTAGGTTTAGGATTTAAAGGCTGAAATCTAGGATTTGAAATCTTCTGTTGGAGATCCAACCGAGTGCAGCAATTCATCTAACCAATCTTGCATCGTATAATCTGAATATGTTCTGATCTAAAACCCTGATAAAACAGCTAATATCTGCTTCAAGTCATCAATTCACTAAATTTGAATATCCCATTCGTTGAGGGAAAAGAATATTACAGCTATGTAAATAACAACCAAGGAAACAAAAAAATAAAAAATAAATTGAGCATATTAAGAAGTATAAACTCACTAGTATCCACTTCATCACCCCCTAGATGAACAAATTTGTATTTGAAGACCTTACTAAAATCTGGAAAATGAGAAATGTCAGAAGGTGAATTCCTTCAAAATTTGCTACAAAGTCGATCTAAGAAGCTCCTTATTTCAAGAAATATTACCTGAGAGAATTCCATCTATGACTTTGAAAGTGAAATCTTTGCTGACATCAAGTGGTTGTGTGCAATTTGCAGAAGGCCATAATGAAGGATAACCAACACCCCTAAGCATTCAAACTGTTAGATCTATATACCACTTCTTAGAAAAGTTTGAAAATCAGCTTTGCTTTACCATTGAGTTATGTTCATTTCAGAACACTATTGTCAAAAAGCTACTAGATCCGAAGTTTTTGCAACTATCATTTGCACATTGAGTTATCCTAAGGATCTTGGCTGAAAATTTGTCAATGCAATGGCATAATAGACTCAGAAAAGATGTCTGCTGCAGGGGCCAGAATATGCTGCTATATTTGTTCACAAGCTTCCAAAAAGAATTTAAGGAGTTCTAATTAAAGGAAAAGCAAAGAATTGATTATTTAAAACTCCAATTCCATGGTTTAGACAGTTCTTTTTTTTTGCCTCCACAAAGTGCAAAATTTAACTCAAAGGAACTCATAGTGGGACCTAGTCCCAAGCAAATGGCTTGTAAAATCAATTCAAAGAGTAGCTAATAGTCTAATATTAGTAATCTACTAATCTCCCCACCACCCAATTTGGAGAAATGAGGAAGAAAGTTAAAAATCAAAAGGAAGCCAGTTCCTGCTTCCGCTCGTTGCAAGACAGTTCTAAACTGAGTTTGCAAAGGATAATACAAGCAACACGAGCATCACTGACATTACCAGGATTCAGCATGTCCTGGGACATCAATCTCTGCCAGTATGTGAATTCCTTGACGTTGAGCATATCTGCCAAATTAGAGTTTAGAAAATAATGAGGCAGAATACTCACTAAAATAAGAAAACAAGGAAAGACATACACACAAAAAGGCCTTGCCTTACAATCTCGGCAGCCTCAGCCATTGTGTATCTTTCTGATTTGGAATAGGCACCATTCCACAATTTTGGATAAGAAGGTATTTCAAGAGGAAAAGACTGTGTGTCTACAATGTGCCAATGCAGCACATTCTGCATGTAAAGTTATTAGTTAGTGTGTAAGATAAGGTAGCTGGTATACGCATTGCAAGTTATTAGTGTATGGTATCTCTTTATCAATTGTGATGACGTTGACTAAATATCTTAATATGAATATTAAGTGACAAAAGTTTCCAAACCATTATTAAAAATAAAACCAAACTTAACAGAAAATGACTAAAGTTTTTTAAAACAGAAATTACCAAGTAAAACCATACTTAAAAGAGAAAGAGAAGGCACAAAAGGAAAGGAAAAATACCAGCTTAGCATATGTCATAGACTCAATAACCTGCTTTACCACAGGGATTGGCAGATAGTGCCTGGAGGTATCTGCAGAAAGTACCATTTTAGACAGAGTGTGAATAACTAATGAATATTGAGAAGCAACTAAAAAGACAGGCAAATAGACAGCCTATGGTTTTTATGAATATTGTGCTGAAATATCCAAATTATTTTGGCCCAAAAAATAAACTGAAAGCATATATAAGACATCAGAAATATTATGTTTTAATATAGTGCATGATCATAAGAAGCAAAAGGATATTCTTACATAGTGTAATTGAAAAGAAAATATTTGAGATAAAAACAGCAAATGAATTACATGCAGCCTTCTAAAAGAAATCAATTACATGCAACACGATCTAATACCTGAATATGTCTTTAGACAAAAAAGTGAAAGGAAAATGTTTTGTCTCTGTAATGTGCAGTATAAAGTATTCCAAGCATGAGAAACCAACAGATTCTTAGACTCATATAGACTCTAATAGTATGTTGGTTATCCCTTGCTGCTACAATACGCTACCAATTTTTGTTTCAAGTTGCGGAAAGCATTTCCAAAATAACAAGGATTTTCATATAAATCTATGTATTTCCAGTATCATAGAAGATCAGTAAAAATATTTAACAGTAACCCATATAGTGTTTGAAGTTTCTAATGCATAATTCTATAGTTAAACATATTATCGCAAATGAAACAAGAAGGGGAAGTAGATACTATTTTAAAAGGTCAATAACAATTTGGTAACTCCGTCCATCTTTACTATGAGTTAGAAGGAAGGATGCATCTGTTGTTCTTTAGAATAAATTAGCTAGAGATAATTTTGCTTAAAACAATTGACAATTCCTGCCCTTTTTTTCCATTTTCTGGATTAAACAAATAATAACTAACAAAGAAGTAAAATCATTGGGCCATCTCACCAATCAAAAGGCCACGATAAGAAAATCTTGGCTGATCAAGAATGGTCCAAGGCACATGATGAATTTCAATTACTCTGGCTCTGAAATTAAATTGGCAAACTTGGCTAAATGTCTGCAAAATTTTATTCCAAGAAAAAAAAAATCACAATTGTATTATCTTCTTTTTAACTAAAAGCAAAGCATCATGAGTGACTAGATGAAACCTGAAGTCCATGTAACGCCCCGTAAACAGTGGGTGCCTGCCTCAGGAAGAAAATTCATATATCAGAAAACTTGAACAATGGGAAAATTACAAGCACAGATAAATAAATAAATAAATAAATAAGAATTATAAATTGATGTTCTTAAATTAGTCACCAAAACTTTCAGCCTCTGCAATTTTTTTTTTATTTTATTCAACTTCACAAACTATCTTATAATGCTAATTTCCATTGCGTGCGTCTTATATAATAACAGGAGACTAGGTGGTTTTTTCCACTGGTAACATATATGATGAGACATTCAAACTTAAGTAATTCACATTTAAAAAGAAATTGCAGCCAAATAATTGTGGGAAAAGTTTTCTGTAAAAAACTTGTTCTACGAAAATATAAAGTTCATTGGATCATTGTAACATCATCTCAAATAAGATTTTCCTATGTAAACTTTAGCTGAAGTTTATGCAAAACTTTCTTTAGAATCTCTTCAAGCAACAGATATCTTAATGATTAATTTACATGCAAGACTGCCTATCTCGTAAACAGAATTTTGTAAACCGGATTTTGATAGTAAGTTCATAGTCAAGTTTAACTACTTATAATCGTCATGCCATCCTCTATGTTGTTTCTTGTCCTCCAACATAAAAATTTGTTGAATAACAGTGTTTCTGTTCTAAGTACTGGTCTCATGGATCTGGCACCGAACTTCCAGTGGGATATTGATTGCAGTGATGTATCTCAGACAGTATCACTTCATAATACTGTCACTTCGAAATGATGGATGGTCATAATTATAATTTTCTTTGTCAGCGAGTTTTGTTAGAACTTCTGGGAAGCAATAGTACAGTAGCAGTGGAACGGCAAAAATGGATGAAGATGAGTACAAGAGAATATGGTTGGGAAATTTTAGACCTGGCTTGTTAGACTCTCTGGCTTACATCTCAATTTATTATTAATTCAGGTAAATTCACAGAAACAGACTTGATAAGTTGGCAAACCATTATAACTATGGGACAAACAGAAATTCTGGAAGTGAGGAAACCACATCTTCTTGATGCTGGTATGCTCATGAATTTAACCACCCATATCCCAAAGGATCAAAGACAACACCCATTACTAACAGCAAAACCTGATTGCTTTCTACTTGAGACCACCAGGGTTCATAATGTAAAAGCCTTGTCTGCAGCATACCATTAGCATTTTCTCACCCTTCAAATGTAAATTTATTGCAGTAAGAACAGAAACAAGCAAACCAAGTAGCACCAACCTCAATGTATGCATATAGTGGATTTCCTTGCTCAGGGACAGACAACTTGTATGACTCATCAATGCCATGCTGTAACTGCATTTACGACAATAATTTTGAGTGGAAGAATTTGATTTGAAGTTAGAAAATAAACAAGGATGAATATCTTTATACCAGATAAATAATGTTGGAAGTAATTTTTTTGACAGAAACAAAAAAGCACCTGTATCAGCAGCCTCACTTTGGATAATCTGATAAGAATCTCAAAGCAATTGACAATCTAGAGAAATATTGAACAGATAAACCCTGTTATATTCAATCTCTATTTCTAGAGAATATCTACATGGATTAGGACTTTGTTGCAAACAAATCTTTCTGAGTTGTGAATTTCTAGCTTTCTTATTCAGTTACTGTTCTAATGCTGATGGACTGGCTTCCTACTACAATTAAATACAGGAGGAAGTTCATCACTGTCCTCCGAAGGCAATTATTGGAAAATCCATCCAACAGCCAAAAGAAACTCAGTGGCCTCTTGTAAAATTACCAGCAACATTGACAGAAAAATAAAAGCCGTTTCTTGTTACCGGAAGCTATTTGTTGTTACTGAAAAGTCAATGGTTTACAATTAATACGTAGACGAGAGAATCAAAAAAATGAAAATACTTCAAATGTAACCTATAGAACAAGCTCATCAATTCTTGAAAAGTAAGCAACCATATATGACAATATTAGAGTCAAAAACATGAAAACAAGATGACCAATCTCCACCTTGTCAAATAGAATTTGAGGGAAACTGTAAAAAGAGAGTTAAAGATATCATTGATACCTCATCCTTTGGCGAAAGAATGACAACATGGATTCCTTTGATCACTTGAGACGGACTAAAATGAGAAAAATTGGCTTCAATGACATGCCCTCCTTTTATAACATCAATTACCCTGGAGAATCCTTCCTTGAGAATTCCTGAAGCATCAATGTACTTGCTTCCCTCAGTTTTGAGAACCAATTCATCACTGAGATAGAGAATCTTACTCCCATAACTCACTGATTTTGGCATTGGCCATATGTTCAAGCGCTTGTTATCAGCAACAGCGGCTGATGTCACCAGAACCTGAATCAAGAAAAGCGCAAAAACAATCTTGGAGACACCCATTTTCCCCTTCAAAGTAGTCTGCCAACCCAAATTGAAATCAAATGAGAGGATTATTGACAATTCAGAAACCATAAATGGAAATCCTGGCAGAAAAGAGCAACCCGTTTGAGAAAAATGACAATTCCACAAATGCAAGTTGCATTGGCATCAACCAGTCAAAAAAAAAACTGATTTTTGAACGGACTCAAACAACAAATCATGTGCAAATGTAATTGAAAAACCAACATTAACAGCAAGAGTCTGAAGAAAACATCAGAACAGCAGCATCGACTCCCTTATCTACAAGAAAAAAACTTCAAGAAACCTACACACACCTGCCACAGCGAAAAATGAGCCTCTTCTGAACCCAAAAGCTCTTCAAATCCCAGAGCGGAAACACAAAGAAAAACGAACCTAACCCACTGATGAAAAAGACATTCCATTTTTAAAAGAAGGAAAGATGCAACTTATCTAGTTGAACCACCAAGAAACCTACACCTGACATATGCTTATCTGTTTAAAGAAATGCATTATAGGAATCTAATTATGATCCCATTATGATTTTTTGTCTCTTTATGTGTTTTTGCGAATGTGACTGCAGCGATTGTCTTGGTCATTGTAGGACAACGGTTCTTGTGATTCGGCTTTATAGTTTTATTTTGAGTGCTGGCGTCTCTTTGTCCGTACCTTGACGCCTAAGGATAGCAGAGTTGCCAAAAGGAAAATGGGCCAAAGTCTTCTCCCGCCTTTATGACCTTAACGGACCCTTTATTTGATCTTTTCTTCACTCCGAATTCAAGTTTGTGATTAAATAAAATTTAAATTTGATATTTTTATTTTATATTTTATAAAAATTAAATTATTTATAAAAAATATAATCTTACTAGCATAAAAATTCGTGCAATGCACGAAATTCTTTTCAATATGTATTTAAAAATATTTAAGGGAAAAATTAAATAAGAAAAAGAGGAAATAAGTAGTGGACAAAGAAGAGATGTTGGATCCAAGGAAAAAAAAGATAATGAAGAGAACACATGTGTTACTCTAAAAAGCTAATTCAAAAATATCTAAATATGACTAAATAGAAAAACAATATTAGGAAAATAGGTAGAAATGAAGAAAAATTATAGATTAATAATTCTAATGGTGAAGTAAATAAAGAAACTTAAAAAAATAAATAAAGAAATATGTTAATTAAAAAGTAATCATTGTAGAGGTTTGGACATAATAACCATCTTTTTCATTTTAATTGGCCATTCAAAAAGTTAACCAATCTAATGCCTTAAAAACAAAAATAATATATTTAAAATTGAGGCTTAAATTTGCCAATATAAAGTGACTTGGAACTTTATGTGATAAAAAAATTATAAAATTCATTCATGAAATAATATCTAAATGATAAAGAAAAAAAGTGCAAGAAGAAAAATTTTTGTTGGACATTCTCATAAGGCATTAAAAGGCCCTCCCCAACTACCTTTCCCTCTCGCAAAAAGAAAAAAAAGGAGAAAAGAAATCTTGTTCTCAAATTAAAAGAAGAAAGGTTTAGGAAAAACAAAATTGCAACCCGGTCCCCAAGAAAGACTTCTTTCAAGGAAAAAAAAGGAAAAAAGAAATAAGAGGCCTTTATCAATTTAAATAAAGAAGAAACCAGAAAGGAAAAAGATAAAATAGTATTAAAGGTTAATATTTAACAAAGAGAAATAACTTTTAATAGAGCATAAAACAGAAAATTTGTGAAGGAAAATTTTTTTAAAAAAAAAAGCATATTGTAATTTCAATTTTATATTAAAATTTATGTTGTACCTGTAAGGCTGGAATGACTGATCAAAAGAACTGAAATCCTTTTATTGGTTCATTTGATTGTTCATATAGTATGGGCACCATTGCTTTTGTCGAGTCTCATCTTGCACTAAGAATCGAGTACCCGATTCACTTGGCTAAAAACTGTAAAAGAAAAAGAAATTATAAATAAAATTAAAGAAAAAAATTTTTAGAGTTGAAGAAAGAAAAAGTAAGTATTTTTTCAAACTTTTAGAGCATAATCTACTTAAAAAAATTTAGATGAATTCTTTTTCTGTCCCTTTCTTATGTTATCTTTCATCCCATTAACAAAATAAATATACCTAATAACAACATATAAAACATTGTATCAATTTTTTATAAACCAAGGAGTTTTTGGATGATAATATAATGCATCAAGTGCATGCACCCATGTTAACTGGACGGGAGCTTCTCTAATTACGCAATTGACAAATATGAATTGAAGAAAAAATCAATTTTTTGTTAGCTTCTTTTATTTTTTAATTTTATTTTTAGCATCATTGTTATTTTCTCTTTTTATATCTTTCATGCCTTTTATTTTTTTATTTTGATTGAATGATATAATTTATTTTATATTTTAATTTTTTTAATAGAAAATTATTGAGTTTTTTTTTCTTTGATAGGTTTTGAAGATTCAAGCTTTTTTTTTCGTTTGTTTGAGGAGATAACTTCATAAATATTTATTAGTTTAACTCTTAGTATCTATTATACCAATTAGATCAATATCTATTACTATCTAATTTGATCATTTATTTACTATGTTTTAAGGATAAAAGTGTCTAATTACCTATTGAAAATATTTCGTACCAGAATATGCATAACTTTGCAGTACATTAGACATGAAATGTAATAGTCGATGGTTTTTTTTTATCTTTTTACCAAGTAAATATAAAAGAAAGAAATAATTTTGTAAAGTACATTAACACTGTGGCTTCTTTGTGATAGATCAAAACATTATTCTTTTGAAAAAAAATTGAGCAATGACCAGCTAATCTTTTTATTTTAGAAAAATATTTCTTTAAGGTTTTTAATATAAAATACTAATATTTTATTTTTATGTTATTTATTTTTAAAAAATAGAGAGAGATAAGTAAGGGGAGAGAAATCTTAATTTTTACAATGATTTTATTGCAAATATATTCTATTTTTTTGAAGAGTCAAAATAAATAATTGAATAATAAGAAATTATATTTTTCTCTTACATATAATGGGAGTAGGAGGTAAATACGACAGAATAATTAAAAAATTATGTTGTAAAGTTAATTTACTTTAAAGATATAAGAAAAAGTACAACTTACAATGTATTTTTTATTTATTTTCTTTTCTTTTCATCTTAATTTACTTATGATTAACTATTAGTGCACATTTTTTTAATTAAATACATAAATTTATTTTATATTTTTGTAATTACTCTAATAACTATTTATATAATAACCGTGTTAATTTTTCTTTATGAAATTTTTTTGAATGAAAAATTGACTCTATCACTAAAAAAAATAGACTTACTCATTATCGTGCTATAAAATATATTTTTTCAATGATATTTAGAATAAGTTTTTCTTTTTAAAAAATCTATTTTTATTATACATTTATTTGTGTAGAAAGTAATATATGCACCGTGCAAAGCACGGGTTCTATGCTAGTATATATAAAGTACAAAAACAACTACACATGCCCTTTAATTATTTTCACATTCACAATCGTTTTTTACCTTGTTTTAATATACATGAATCATTTTCATTCAACTCAATGTATCTTGCCTCCACTTATGCAATGATTACTTGGGAAAAAATTTTTTCAATTTTGCACATGACTAACTTTTTGAGGGACAAAATCTATGGAAAAAAGTTTAACTCGTACATAGCATTGTCTTTTACTCTAGTAATCATATGTATAATTTTTTCTCTAAAAAGAAATATATATAAATACCCTCTAACTATTTTCTTATTATGTGTATTTAAAATTGACAATAAACTTCCAACCTTATTTATTTACTATTCTAAATAAATAAAGAATTGAATAAGAAACACTCCAACATACCTACACCAAGGGTGAAATAATTAAAATCTTAAATAATAATTTACGATGTTAGTTAAAAAATAAAAAATAAATATTGAAACAACTATGAACTCTTTGAAGAGGAAAAAAAGTAGCAAAATACCTGAAGAAGTTACATGTTACTGTGAGACATGATATTAGGGTACTACAAAAAATAAAATTCTCAAATTGTAAAGTCCAAAACAACTAAACTTTGAAATCAAAGAACACATGCTCACCAAGTACCCTAAATCTTTTTAGTTTGAATTTAATTCACTGGTTAAAGAAAAAAATTGTTAACACTAATTAGATCATAGAATATCACTCTTTAAGGAGAATAAAGAACCACAATAAAAGAGGTAAAATAATCTTAACTTTTTGAATCTCCTCATTCAAATGTTCAATAATTTGAAATTACCAAATAAATATCAATAATAGAGTCCAATGTCATGCAAAAAAAAAAAAAACGATAGCATCTAAAGACAAACCAAATTTTAAGTTGTATCACCTTCTCTCATTAGACCATACGCACCAAGTTACCAAGCCAATTTAGGGCATATATGAAAATTAAAATGAAAATTCAGATTAAGGAAAACCAAACCTTCTAATGAAGATGGAAGCAGCTGCCGAAAGGGAAAGAGGGAAAAAAATCTCCGAAATTCAGAAGGAAACAATATGAACCATTGTACAGTTAAGAACAAAAGGCAAATTTTGCTAGAATTTTAAGGAGCAAATTGATCATCATAGTCCAATGTTTGCACTTTGTTTGAATTTGTAGAACTAAAATTTTAATGCTATTTTTAAAAATTTCTGAAAATCTCTGAAATTCAGAAGGAAACAATATGAATCATTGTACAGTTAAGAACAAAAGGCAAATTTTGCTAGATTTTTAAAGAGCAAATTGATCATCATAGTCCAAATGTTTGGACTTTGTTTGAATTTGTAGAACTAAAATTTTAATGCTATTTCTGAAAATTTAGAGTTTAATAATTAAAGTAAAAGAAAAAGGAAAGAAAATAAAAACAGTATGTATTAAGAAACCTTCTTTTATATGTATTTTCCTTTTGCTGGTGAACAATATGATGCAACCAAACTCATAATGAGAAAGAAAATGCCAAATAAATAACAAAAAAGAATAGAACTTGTCGAGCTAAACTCATAATGAGAAAGAAAAAGGCTATATAAATGACAAAAAATAATATAACTTGCAATAAAAGACAAAAAGAAAGAAAATAAAAACAGTATGTATTAAGAAATCTTTCTTCATATGCATTCATCCCTTATGCCGGTGAAGAATACAACACAACCAAACTCACAATTAGAAAGAAAATGGCTAGATAAACTACAAAAAAGTGAAAAACTTTCAGAGAATAGAACTTAGAGAGAGACAAAAAATATGACTTTTGTCTCTGTATATTGATTATCGTAATAAGAAGATAAAATAACAGTAATAGAATTGGAATAGTAATGTAACAGTGGTTGATTAGCAGAGTGGAAGAAGATAATAAGAAAGTGGGAAAAGATAATAGGAGAACATAGGAATTAATTTTTAATTAATTTTTTAGATAAAAAATCTTCTAAAGTAATCAAAAACTTCAAAAAATATGATTCAGTTGTTGAAAGCTTTAGAGAAGGATAGAGAGTAAAAACATTTTATATGTGTATGTGTATAGATTAGTACTATCATTTCATATTATTTTTTTAAAAAGAAAAATTCATTTGAAGAAGGAAGAAAAAAAAGGTTATCCATATAACACTAACTGGGTGCAATATGAAGAGTGTCTTGACTTCTATTTTCATATATATATATATATATATATATATATATATATATATATATATATATATATATATATATATATATATATCAAAAAATTATTGTAGAAAATATTCTTCTCCATATGGCGACTTGCCTAATGCTATGGGGATTTTCTTCCCTTTCTTGAGGTAAAGCCGTGGGACTTTCCAATAGTAGAATATCAAAATCGATATTGGATGGATGTAAGTAATCATTTCCAATAGTGCGGATGTTTGATAGCTTTATGGTTTTTTAATACATTAAGAAAAATATATAAATTGAAGGAACATCTTTTTGACCAGTAAAAAGCACTTTTATTAATTAAATTTTTGTATTACAATTATTCTATATTTTAAAAATAATATTTAAAATAAAGAATACAAAAATGTTCATTGAGTCATGAATACGGGATAAATTAATTTTTGGAAGGACAAAATGGGAGCCTTTTGGTTTAGGCTATAAACGAATTTTAATGAACCAAAATTTTAAATTTCGAGCTTAATTCATTTAGAACTCAATTGTTTATAACTCCAATTTAATATTATATTCAAGATCATTTGTTTAAATATTCAAAACGTTCATCAATAGTTGGAGAACAACAATTTTATAATTTTTATATAATATACAAAATAATAAAATATATATTATAATATTTGTAATAATTTTATTATTTTCATAGTGTTCGTAGAATTTATTGAATTTAATAAACCAAATTTTTTGTTCAAAGTCGATTCAATTACCAAATAAATTTTTTATAAAATTCAAACACTAACCACTTTGATTGTTCTCCAACAACTTGATTGGTTTACTTAGTAGTGTCAAACGGGTCAGTCTGTTTAGACCCGGCCAGGCCCATCGCAGATCCTTTAAAATGGAGCAGAGCGGGCTCGCCTGTTTTTTCGCGGGCTGAAAAATCTTAAGTTCGCGGTCCATTATAGCCAGCCCGCGAATTAATATGTTTTATTTTTTTATTTTAAATATATAAAATAACGTTGTTTTGAGAAAATATTTTTAAAATATTAAAAAATACAGCAAAACGATAAGTTTTGGGAAAATTATTTTTAAAAAATTAAAAAAATACATATTGATCCGTGTCCGGCCCAACTCTAACCCGTTCTGACTCGCAGACTAAACGGAATGGGTTTAAAAAACCCGCATTAAAATGAGCTTGAACTTACTAAGTTCAAGCCTGCCTATATAGGGTGACCCGCGGGCTTCAACCTGTATTGACACTAGTAGGTTTACTGCCCCAGTTTTGGTGCACAAAATTGAATTGACTAGAAATAGTAGTGCAACGATACACACAATATGCCGAAAGTGTGATAGTGGCGTCTCCAAGTCCAACACTTCCATAAGGCCATCCTGAAATTATGGGCAATTATGGATTGAAAAATGAGTTTCTAATCCCTCACCATCATATGACATTTTCTTTCTTTTCTTGTATTTTACGCGTCATATTACTCAATAAAAATTGACGAGAGTTTGGTTAGTTTATTACTGATATTATTTTTCTATCAAGTTGTTTTAGCCATTTATTCTTGATTCTTCAATCATTAAAAAGTTCCAAGTAATGTTGGCGACAAAAATAAATTTGTAAAAAAATTATAGAAATATCAAAGTCGAAATACTAATCAAGTCTGGAATATGCTTTCCTAACTAATTTATTTCTTCGGTCGTTCCACCTTTTTCTTTTTTACATTTTTATATTTGATGATTTACTTCACATTCCAAAAAAAACTTTTAATTATATTTCACAATTGAATTGTTTCAATATATCCATTCCATATTTTGTCTGATTTGAATCCTTAAGTACCAGTAAACAAATTAATGATATGTAACAATACATATACTTAATTATATACAAACAAATGATTAATTTCAATTTTCAAATTCAACCATAGTCCTAGAAGGCTTAAATTTCTCTCTAAATAAAGCGCGACTAACTAAATAGAATGAATAATACTTAATTAATTAGTTAAAAATATCATTTATAAAAGGACAAATATTCTACAACCCTCATTCTTTGACACTCTAAAAAAAATAACGGTTAGAAAAATGTTTTAATTGGTTTTCATCTTCGTTAAAGTTTAAAGTTGACCATTAAAATTCATCATTTCTATATGTAATTTTTTAAAACTATATATAGTGCAAAAAATGTTTACTTTTTTTAAACTCTCACTCTCTCCTCTTAGAATTCTCTCAACCTGTACATCGAAATAAATTAAATTTTTAATAAAAAATAAGTGAATTTAGTCGCAGCAAGGCAATAAGCAAAAGACAATGAGCAAAAATTCTACGAATGATTCTCTCGAATTTGAGGTAAAAAATCGTTAAATTCTAATTAAATTGGTATTTATATCAATTTTTAAAAATTTCAACTTGCATTGTAGTTGCGCCACAATTCGTAAAAATTTGTGGACAATTTTGGCCAAGTACATTTCTCCATATGTTGGCAAAACTTGTGGACAAGTTCGAAGGTGGAGAAACTAGACCACAAGATTCGCTAGCTGCTAGCGAAAATTTTAAAGATTTTTGCAAATTTTATAATTTTTTTTGGAATTTGTAATAGTCACTTATTTAATTGTGTTGTTGTATTTTTTATATTTTGTAATTATATTGTACGATACATTATGTATCGTAAGTAGTTTTGTTGTTTTGATATTCTTTTTTTAAAAAATAGTCGACACACACGTAACACAGTAACTCACATTTGACAAGTGTGATGTATGCATTGTAGGAACACCGAAAGGGCCGCAAGACGAGATTTCATTATGCATTTTACAGGGAAGGCCAAGATCGGTCATCGTCATAAAATTTGTTTGAAGAATTTTTGGATCTTAACAAAGTCGATGATCTAAGTCATTTTTTGAACACACAAGATATATTTTTGAGTAAAATGAGCGAAGGGGGCAACATTACAGGTGATGACCTTGTTGATAATTACTCGTTCGAAAAAAGGCAATGGAATAGGTAATGGATTTGTCGAGCTTAGGTGTGAAAGGAGCGGAGCGTACCAAAAAATGAAAATGTATTTCCGTTCCAAAGGATGGAGCAGCACCGGAGGCGCGAACTATGGAACGAAAGCCCAAAGGAACAAAAAAATATCACTATCTACTAAAACTCATGGGTAGAGAGCATTACAAGGGAGCATGAAGTCTTGCAGTAATATGTGGCAAATATAATCAAGAACTTGGAGTCTGGCACGGTCATCCACTCGCTCTGTGGATGACAGAGGGGGAGTTGAAGATCACGGAGGAAATGACATAGCAATAGCAGAAACACTTACCTTGCGCGCCAACATGTCATCTAAGTGCAAGTGCACCATACGAAGGTCCTCCAATTTTCTAAGTACGCTTCCCCAACACTGGAAGCGTAAAATGTTGGGCTATGATTCACACCAATCTAGAGACTGTTGCCTCACAAACGCGAAAAAGTATAGATATATCCATGCTTCAAGCAACAATGTGGGTCCGTCTTGGAAGCCTGCAGTTTGCCTTGGAAGTCGTCCCAAGCTGGCAGTAAAGGTATGCAAGACAGGCGGCTCCTCAAGCGTAGTCATTGATCTCTTCCACACTACTAAGGAACGGACAGTTTTGATAAGGCATCCAATCCTTACCCTTGTCGATGAATAGAGTAGTGCCGATCAGATATTTAAGGTAACCCTGAGCATAGTTTGATGCGGGCAGGGATCCATCTGTGACTCAGTCCTTCAAGACGTTGAATCTCATCCCTCCGTTATCCAACTGACTACGAATGTGTGTAACCGGTATGCCGAGGGTGAACGACAAGTTATTAATAATAATCATCCTTACTCATGTCATGCCGGAGGATCGTACCTGTCACGGAAATGACAAGTATCTATGCCATATCGTGAAGGGTAATGATTATCTCACCGAATGGCATATGGAATGTATTAGTATTAGGCTGCCACCTCTCAACAAAAGCAGATATCAGCGGACTATTTGCTCTCGTGAAAATACACTTGCGCAATCGTTCGAGACCACTGCACACCATAATCGCCTCAACCACCTCATTTCGGACAGTCCACTTATCGACGTAGCCATCGGATAATAACATGGTGCGGTCGGAGCCAACAATGTCATCAGGGGCCAAGGATATAGTACGCATCATGGCATGAACGCGTACATTCCAGGCACTCACGACATATGTGGTGCAAACTGCGACGAATCGACGCCCCGTGTGACGTCCGTAGTACTCACTATGATGTCACTAGTGCTGCGCCTCACTACACCTACTCACTGCCGGGCAGACGTCGTAATAGGCTGCCGACCGTGCAATCGAACGTTATAGTCAGCAACTGGTCCCAAGTCCAGTGATACATCGCACCGTTGTCCAGAAGGATCCGTCATCTACAACATATATTCAACAAATGCCGTTATTATGCAAATTGCACATGAAATTTATATAGAATATTTACAAAAACTTACGTCATAAAGAAATTACTATTAACGTATACAACAAACTAAAGATGGATGTTCCATAGAAAATATTTTAATATTTCTTAATACTAATGTTTCTTAGGAAATAATCACATTATTGTAAAATAAATCTTTTATCTTACAATATTCTTCATAATTTATTTAAATAATTTAATAATAAAAAAATAATTAAATTAAATTATTACCAAATAAATAAATAATAATTAAATTAAAAATATAAGTAAATAAGCGAAATAATTAAATAGATTGAATCAATCAAATAAACTAAGTAAATTAAACAACTAATTACATAAATAATAAAAATATTAAAATTTAATTAACTTAATTAGCACAAATATACATGAAATTAATTTAAAATATATTACAAAATAAATTTTTTATATGCAATTTCCACCAGGGTTGTGGCAGAAATCGCTTATAAATTCCCCCACTAATTTCCGCCAGGGTTGTGGCAGAAATTGCATATAAATTTTGCCACCATGTGAGAGAATTTGAGGGGGAATTGTACCCCAATGGGGTACAAATGCTCTGCAAATTCCGCTACTCGGTTGGAAGAATTGAGGATTTGATTGACCAACTTCAAAATCGGCCATTTTAAGACCTATTTTGAAGTTTTTCTATGTAAATTGATATAAATTTATGCGTAGTTTGATAAACTAACATTTTTTTACGAAAATTTTTCGTTTTTATTCTATAGATTTAAATTTTTATGCTCAAATGCTTTAGAAAATTTTAAAAAATTTTTAAAATTAATATAAAATAAAAATTTTTTTACATTAAATATAATAAAAAAAACTGCTTAAGCATCCCCTCCAAATTCACCGAGATATCATGTTTTTCCCTGTATATGCTAGAAACCTTATCTAGTTTGCATTCATTAAAAAAAAGAAAAAAAGAAAAAAAAAGGTAGACGCTCGTTTGAAAGTGGTTTAAACACATCCTGGGATCAGATCACTACAAAAATGATAAGTGGGTCATGTCATGTGATTGCGTAAACAATTCACTTCCAGCATATGATTGATCCCTAGAAAACAATTTAGTACTATTTAATTTTGGTTTTATTCAATACCCAGCAAGAGGGGAAAGACAAAGAGGGTTCTATTAAACCCAATAATGAGTTAATTTTGTAACTCAAATTCTCAAAACATTCTTCAGAACACTTTTTCTTCCTTTTTTTTTTTAATTCTTAAGGAATTGGAAAGGGGACCAAAATCATTACACATATATTTTTTAAAAAATCTAAAATATCAAATATGCTACTAAAATAATTTCTTTCTCTGGGATAGTGAAAAATAATTCAGCCTTAGTACAGTTGTATTGAGCTTTCATCTTAGAGGCTTTTAGTGTTTTCTTATTCTTTTAATGTATTTTTAGAGCATAAGGGAAAAAAGTTTTTTTTTTCATAGAAAAAAGGTCGTATTAACATTCTTGGTATTTTTTCGTATTCTTTTAGTATTTTGTTATCTCAAGTTTAAATATCGACTTTGTCCACATATAATCACTGCAGATCAAGCTCAAATTAAATTACTTTAAAATTAATTTATAGGCCCTAACAAATAAATAATGAAAAAATCTGATAATATAATAATATATTACTATCCTCACGCTAGAAAAGAGTATGCATCCATTTTTTAAAAAAATTCAATAAACTACTGCATTAAAAAATTTAATGAAATCTCTCTTTACATTACGAATAAAGATGTATAAATATTGTTATTTATTTTAATGGGAAAGGATAATATATAACATTAATACTTCTTAATACTCTTATTATCAATTAATAAGATAATAATTTTTAGACATACACTTATATAAATCTATAATTCTGTCAATATTATAAATTAATATTCTCTAAAATTACAAACATAAATGGTATAATATTAATTTTTAATATTAATGTAGGTGAATTTCATCTCAAACTTTTCTTATTAAATTTAAAAATTTTAGTATCATATTCTCCAACTATAACAAAAAATTATAAATAGTTATTGCTACTTCGAGTGCTTCCACAATTTCTTCTGAGCTTTGCAAGCCTGAACATTCATCATTTACACCCTGAGTAATCCAATAGGTGATTAACATCTATTTATTGCGATAATCAAAATTATTAATCGTGTTTTCAAGCTCATGAATGTTATCTTCAAACGTTGTTTCATTTTTTCATTTAAGCTGCTTAAGGTATTTATCAATTAACCCAATTTAATAATATAGGTGGTGGGCAAGCAGTACCTGTTGGTCGTTACCGCCTTGTCCCCTGGCGGGTACCAGCGACGACCGGTTTCTCTCTCTCTCTCTCTCAACCCAAAGAAAGAACACATCATTTTCTTTTCAAAAACACTAGAAAAGGAAAAAGTCTGTGCCCTTTCTTCTCGACTCCCCGGTTTCCTGTATCCTCCTCAACGAATCTTCTCTCTCTCTCTCTCTCTCTCTCTCTAGATTCTCGCGAACAACGAACGAACGACATGGACGGTCGGATCGACGACGAAGACGGCGACGCCTTAAACCCTTTCTTCACAATCACTCCTCCTCATTCTCCACTCCACTCCCAGTCTTACTCTGAAAATTTCGCCCTTTCCTCACCTCCCAATCTCCTCGACGACGACGACGACGCCGGCGTCCTCAATGGTCATTTTTCCAACTCCGCCCCAGCCAACAAGGCCGCCGCCGCCGACCGTCGGAAGGAATCCAGTCCGGATGGGACATCCACTTCCGCCCACCAGAATTACCAAAATGCCCCCAAAGTATTCGATCGTTTTGATGAATCGTCGTCCTCCTCGGACGAGAATGATGAATTCTTTGGCTCGGAGTCCAGGAACGAGGCTGTCCAGAAGAGACTTGATTATATGATGCAGTTACTGGACAGGAACCTGTCGCTGACGTCCTCGCCTTGTTTGGTTGATGGAGGTAAGCCTGCTCAGTCTCAGCAGAAAGAACGGCACCCGCTGCCGGAGTTTACTGCGCGAGGCGGTGGCGTGGGGATTTTCAAGTTGCCTAAACGGTCTGCGATGCACCCGGCTCGACCGCCTAGCTTTGAGCTGAGGCCGCATCCGTTGAGGGAGACACAAATTGGCAGGTTTTTGAGAAATATTGTCTGTGTGGATGACGGGAGGGTAATGTGGGCTGGTTCAGAGTGTGGGGTTCGAGCCTGGGATCTAGTTAATATGTATGGCGCACCAACGGCAGCTAAGTGGGAGCAGGAGGAGGACGATGAAGTCGGAGAATGCCAGAACTTTTTGGAGGAGGAGACAGCACCGTTTGTTGAGTCCATTAAGACCTCGGCGACTCTCTGTTTGGTTGGGGATGATGGAAACAGGGTTGTGTGGAGTGGTCATAAGGATGGGAGAATAAGATGTTGGAAAATTGATGCGATTACTAATAGTAGAAGTGCCTTTAAAGAAGGCCTTTCCTGGCAGGCACATCGTGGACCTGTGCTTTCCATGGTCGTGACTTCTTATGGTATGAATCTTCCGTGCAGATGCTTGAGAGACAGCTTTCTTTCTTACATTTGGTGTCAAAGACGGGGAACTTAAAATCTAGAAAGAAATGAATTTTTGCATCCACATGGGACGTGACCTTTTGGGTGATCATTTGGTTCTTATGCATCCTTTTTCTGGGGTTCATTTGTTTATAGAATCTGCACAGGCAACCCATGAATGAGTCTCCTTTCTGAATGTGTATGAATGTGACAACAAATTACTATAGATAAATGCTCTTATATTGCAAGTGAGCTGAAATATTATCATCACTTACAAATTGAAGTATTAAGTAAATAACAGCTCAAAGCAAAATCTTAAAGATGAATGCTAGCAACCTTTAGCTCTTAGATAGTATTACTTGTTTGGAGTGTAAAGTACGCATTACACATATATTGTTGACAAAACTTTAATGACTCTCCATTTTTTTCTTTGGTGAAAGAGCATATGATTGCACTGTAGTATTTCTGGAGCAAATATCTGAACCTTTGGTGAAGAGGATTCTAGACCCCCTCCAAGAAACAACTATGAATGGCCTGACGTCTGCAAACCTATTTTCATAGGAAAAATTCTGAGCTAGGGCCACCTCCCTCTGCTGGTGGAGGTTTAATATGAAGGAGTACTAAAGCCACTCTCAGATGCCAGTATGCTGAAATACCAGTTTTGAGCATGCACTGTGTTAAATGTCTTCTATGTTGAACTGAGCACATGAGAATACAATTCTTGAATTAAGATCAAAGGTCAAATTAAATAAGCTTATTAGATCTTGTTAAGGACTCTATAAAGCTATTAGCATCTATCAGTAAGCGCAGAGATCATAGGCCGTACTCTAATTCTTTCAGAAGTTAATATTCTAGATTAGGTAATAGGTATTGCTTGAGTTCTTTTTGTCATAAACAATTAAAAAGTGGAGGAAAAGATGACAAGAATTTTATGCTAGAGAAAAATGTAAGACATCTGATAGTAAATTCCTATAATTAATGAGATATCTGGATTCTGGAAGACACACTATGGGCAAAACAATTATTTTCGTCTTGAAGATATAGGACTTCAGGGGTTCTATTTCGGTCTTAATTGGTGTTATCGAAGTTTATATGGCATTTCTTCTTGTTTGTTGTCCTTTTATTTTGATTTCCTGAGAATGAAGTTGCTGTTGTAAAAATTGTTATATATTCTTATGTTTTTATCATTTGATAATTTTATTTATGTTGGTCTCATTTAAATCATTATTAGTTTCTTGTGTTAATATTTTTTCTCTTAAGTGTTGTTCAAAGAACAAAATTGATGTCAGCAAAATGGCTGGAGCAAATCTTCAAGGCCTATAGCGAGACACGGTCAAATTTTTTTTAAGTGACAAACTTAATTAACAATATTTCTTGAGAATTCCATCAATTGTTGTGTGTTATGAATAAGAATACATTTTTTACCTTGTAACTCATATGACGATCTACAAACAACCATTACTATATCTTGGATTGTCTAAACTGCACCTCTATAGTATGCTGGGGTTTTTGAAGATTAATCATTTTAATGTTGCATTTGCAATGTTTTGTGGGACTGTGTTTTGTTGCATATTCTCTCTTTGCTGATTTTTTGAATTTTGCTTGCATTCAGGGGATATGTGGTCAGGGTCTGAAGGTGGTGCCATTAAGATCTGGCCCTGGGAAGCTATAGACAAATCGATTTCTATGACATCAGAGGAAAGTCATATGGCTGCTTTATTATTAGAGCACTCATATATTGATCTGAGGAGTCAGGTTGCACCAAATGGTGCCTGCAATAATATTTTTAGTTCAGATATCAAATTTTTATTTTCTGATCATTCTGGAGCAAGAGTGTGGAGTGCTGGGTATCTTTCATTTGCTTTGTGGTATGCATCTTTTGTATTCTTTGATACTTAACTATCTGGTTTGATCATTCTTCAGATATCTTTAGCATGACTTTGCCTGGATGGACCTGGATGTTACATATGGCATTTTCTACTTCTTAGTTATGGAATATTACTTGCCTCTATCACAAGGCTCCGGTTTTCTATAGGAACAATAGCTCAAAAATATCAGAAAACATTTAATTCTTCTGAATAATCAGCAGGAAGAACTTGGTTAATAGATTCTTACAATGAAGTCACTGTAATAAGGAATATGTGGGATCTTAAATTATCCCTTAGAAACAACAACAAGAGAACTGAAGTAACAAGTTCTTGGAAAACCACGAAAAATTATAGTCAGGGTTTCTGGTGTTCCTTTAAATTGCAGAGTTTCCCCATCTACCAATAACAAGACTATGATTTAGATACAAGGACATTTCGAACCATAAATGCTTAAGACGAGCTTGTTGTGAAACCTCCTAAGATATGTGTGCTTGCACCTCTACATAACTTATTGGTCTGACTTAAGTGGAATCTAGTCTTTTGAGTTCGCCTCAGAATTTTGGTGCTCGAATCGGACTTGAAGCTTGATAAATAGATATCTTCACTTGATGTTGCACTTGATTCACGGTAGAGTACAGTTTAAGCTCAGCCTATTATTCTTTTAGTTAACTTACTCTTTTTGTTTATGGAGGCATAGATAGTTCTGGATGTTACATATTAGGGAAAGATATAGTTCTGAAATAAAATGGCATAGCTTGATAAGGTCACAAGTGATATAGAAGTGTCAAGCTCTGCTTGATTAACACCTTTTGACGGAGCTTGCTTGATGGAGGTCTATGCCTGCAGGCCCAGCTGTTAATAGCAGCTCAGCTCATAGTTCTCTTTCCTGTGTTGATCCTGAAGCTTCCTATGTATGATATTGATAACACGTGTAAAAGGTGCTTTGTGTTACCTTTTACTATAATGAAACATTGGGATTTTATAATTATTATTTTTGCTATTACCATGATTATGGGTTCTAGCATAAGTTCCTATCTACATCTTGAAAGGTCTTTGAATTTCTTAGACCAGTTTTATTTCTTAGTTTATTTTTAGACCTGTTGAGTTCCTTGCAACATAAATCAGGGAATCATCCAGGATACTTTCGACAACCTTATTCTGATATTGTAATCCATATGCATGTTTTCCTCATCATCTGAGTTCTCTGATTTTACAGGGATGCTCGGACGAGGGAACTTCTGAAGGTTTTCAACAGTGATGGTCAGATTGAGAATATGTCACTAGTACAAGATCAATTGCTAGAAGAAGAGATCAGAGTGAAGGCTACATGCGGTATTAAGAAGGAGAAGCCACAAAACTCGATTAGCTTCTTCCAGCGTTCACGCAATGCTATTCTGGGAGCAGCTGATGCGGTTCGTCGTGCTGCAGCGAAAGGAGCATTTGGAGAGGATAATCGTAGAACTGAAGCCCTGGTCACTACAATTGATGGAATGATTTGGACTGGATCTGCTAATGGGCTACTTGTGCAGTGGGATGGTAATGGAAATCGCTTACAAGAATTCCAGTACCATTCCTTCGCTGTTCAGTCACTTTGTACGTTTGGGTCACGAATATGGATAGGTTATGCAAGTGGTACTATTCAGGTGCTAGATTTAAGTGGTAAACTGTTGGGAGGGTGGGTGGCTCATAGAAGTCCCGTGATAGGTTTGGCCGTTGGGGTTGGTTATGTTTTCACCTTGGCTAATCATGGTGGTATACGTGGATGGAGTGTCATGTCACCTGGACCATTAGATAATATATTGCTCTCTGAGCTATCTGGGAAGGGTTTTCTTTATACAAGACGAGAGAACCTGAGAATATTGGCTGGCACATGGAATGTTGGACAAGGAAGAGCTGCTTATGATTCACTGATATCCTGGCTGGGTTCTGCAGCAGTAGATGTTAACATTGTTGTTGTTGGGTTGCAAGAGGTGGAAATGGGTGCTGGCTTTCTGGCAATGTCTGCTGCTAAAGAAACTGTAAGAATACTACTCCTTTTCTTTCCCTTTTAGTTATTTTTGTATTTCAATGGATTTATATTACAAGAATAAGATATTCAAAATCCTTGTTTTACATAAAATGTTGCTGGTACTCCTCCTTTTAATATATTTTAAATAAGTTTAATATATGTTCCAGATTCAAAGTTTTCTGATACATCACTTGAACTGAATTTTGTACCCAATTTATTTTATGTTCCACTGTGATTGTTTTGGTTGTGCAAGACTTCGACTGTTGTGTCTGTAGTTCTGAGGAAGATATGGAATTAACTTTCTTTACCTGAAGAGATGGAATAGAGATTGTTAAGGGAATTATTGAATTATTTTAAGCTGTTTAATATTTTTGTATGAACTTGAATTATGATTTCTTGGATGGATTATGTTTTAAGCCTATTTTTGCTAGGCTTAAATGTTAGACTCATGAACATTCTTAATGTTTTAAGCTTACCTGTGAAAATATCCTGAGATGTCAGACAAGTTGGCTTTGCCCTTTGAGATTTGAGATTTCAGTCTCTGGGGAAGGCATACTGGTAATCTCTCAATGGTTAGACTGGTGGCAAAGATTGAGCCTTTTTCAATTTTTAACTAAGAATTAAAGTTTTATTAACTTTGGTAATGCACCATGCCATTGAAGAAATTAACAATGCCTTTCATATCCATCAGCTTCTATATTATGTTAATCCTTCAGTATCCGAATGATCATATGTACGCATTCTCTGTCATTCAGGTAGGTCTTGAGGGAAGTTCCATGGGCCAATGGTGGTTAGAGATGATAGGAAAAACCTTGGATGAAGGATCAACATTCTTACTGGTGGGCTCTAGGCAGCTTGCTGGCTTGCTTATTGCTGTGTGGTGAGTAATAACTGCTGACCTTGTCTGACTGTCTCTATACTTGGGATGTCTCCACTGCTCTAACTGGTTATCTATGATAAGGCTCACTTTTATCTTCTTGTAACTTCAAACTCGAAATGTGAGGGCAGATTGATAAACATTGATTCCCGATCTGTGATGCTTGTTGTAGACAATGAAACTGTAAATCTGCACATGCTTCTTGATGCTGATAACTCATTAGGAAATACATTAACTAGATTAAAATTACCTTAGGATTTGTTGTAACAACCCAATTCCACATAAGAAGTGAGTGAAATTGAAGAATGGTATATAACCATGGTACCCATTGTCAACTCGGAAGGCCCGTTTTGGCATAGCGAGAATGATTGCCAAATTGTTGGCCTCAGTGCTGCCAAGCTCATGAGTTGTGTACGTGGGCCTACGGGCCATGGTGTGACTATTTGACTATAGAAGATAATTTATTTTCTCACTATTCGACTAGTTGGAGTATCTTGTCGGTATCCATACAAACAAACTTTCATACTGAATACATTGCCACAAAAGTAAGGATTTTCCTATCTTTAGATGTCTACATGTCTTCGCATCCCCCCTCCTCACGGCTGCCTGCTTCATTCAAATGTTTATTCCCTTTGCCAAAGAATCTATGCCATCCTTTACCATTATATATATTGTATCATTTCTAATGTTACTTTTGGTTCTACTTCTAACATGCATCCAATTGCTAGTAAATAGATAATTTTTTGTTGCAGGATCAGAAATAGCATTAAAAGTTGTGTAGGGGATATTGATGTTGCAGCAGTTCCCTGTGGTTTGGGTCGTGCAATTGGAAATAAGGTAAGATTCTTCTTTTCCCCCCTTCTGATGCCCATTTTAGATCACTGCAGACAGGGAAAGGTTTTCGTCACTGATTTACTTGACAATCTGGTAATTCAGGAGTAATGGTACATCCTGCATGCTTATTTCAAGTTACATTTATCAGTTCCAATCACATACCTATTACAGTTATGTAGGTGCAGCGGTGTTCTAGTACTCATCAGAACTATCCTATCCATAACAAAATTTTGATTGTTGCTTGCTGTATCTTTACAAAAAAAATGTCTCTGTCCCCCTTCCCGCTTTTGCCGTCTGATAGCTTGTTTCCGTCCAATATTAATTGAAAATCAACGTGAGGAGGAACTTGATCCAATTAAGGTATCTTTAAGGTTCAGTTAAGTTTAACAAGAGACGCTTCATATTATCTATGTTGTGAAATGGGATTCTTCTTACTCTTACCTGTTTGACTAGAACTAGGGGAGATTTTCACTTCTTTCTAGTATAACCTGCTCTAAATTTTTTTCTCCACCTTTTTTTTGCTCTTAACTTGTTGATTAAGGCTTTCTTAGTGTCCTACAAACAGGGAGCAGTTGGTTTGAGAATGAGAGTCTTTGGTCGTATTATGTGTTTTGTGAATTGCCATTTTGCTGCCCACTTGGAAGCTGTCAGTCGCCGCAATGGTGACTTTGATCATGTGTATCGTTCTATGGTGTTTAGTCGGCCAGCTAACTTTTTGAATGCTGCAGCTGGTACAGTGGAATACCTTCTCTTACCTTGCTAGCTTGGCTTCAGACTGTTGTACTTTAATGTTTTAATTGCTTTACCTGCCATCGGTTCTTTCTTTTGCAGCTGGTGCTTCATCTGCTGTTCAAATGCTCCGTACTGCAAATGTATGTAGAATTTGATTGGTATTACAACTGTCTGTCTTCAGATTGTCTTGTTTCCAAATTTCTTATTCAGATTTTAATTACTACAGAAAAGTTACAATAGTTGAAGTTTGGCAGGTTATGGGTGGTAGCTTTGTTGAGGGGATACCAGAGCTATCTGAGGCCGATATGATTGTATTTTTGGGCGACTTCAATTATAGGCTTGATGGAATCTCTTATGATGAAGCAAGGGATTTTATTTCGCAAAGATGCTTTGACTGGCTCAGAGAGAAGGATCAGTTGCGGGCAGAAATGAACGCTGGGAATGTATTTCAGGGAATGCGGGAAGCTGTTATTAAATTTCCTCCTACGTATAAATTTGAAAGGCACCAGGCTGGTTTAGCAGGTACTTTTTGCTGGAAATTTTAATTTAACTCAGAGTGGCAGCCTTGCTAATGTTTCCTTCCTTTAGCTTGCACTTCCCTGCTAATCTGTCAAGTTACTTCTGTTGAAGGGTTTAAGGAGTTCCTTTGAATGTTACAACTGTCATCTAAACTATGATTTGTGTATCAATTTTTCATTTTAAGGTTATGATTCTGGTGAAAAGAAACGCATTCCTGCCTGGTGTGACAGAATTTTATACAGAGACAGCCGTTCAGATCCTGTCTCTTCATGCAGTTTAGACTGTCCAGTGGTCTGTTCAGTTCTGCAGTAAGTTCTCCGAAATTTTCTTTTTCGTGTAGGTGTGCTAATTATGGGAATATGTACATCCTTAAGTTCATACGGTGTTACTTTGTTTGAAACAATGAGTTGGATCATCCGTTCCAATTTGCAAGTGAGAAGTTGTGCCGAGTGTGCCATTAGGTTTTGGTGTTCCTTTTATGATGGGTTCTTGTAAAACTGTCCATTTTGCTTCCTAGTTTATTCTGGAATTATTTTGCTGCAAGTACCTTTTTTTTTAAAAAGTTTACTGTACTTCGCATAAGTTTTTTGCTCCAAACATATTCTTTGTTCACTTTCAAAAGCTCGAGAGCTTTTCTCTAGGTATGAGGCTTGCATGGATGTAACGGACAGTGATCACAAACCTGTTAGATGCATTTTCAATGTCGAGATTGCCCGAGTTGATGAATCAGTGAGGAGACAAGAGTTCGGAGAAATCATCCGATCGAATGAGAAAATCAAGTTTCTTCTGGAAGAACTACGTAAAGTTCCAGAAACAATTATCAGTACAAACAACATAATTCTTCAGAATCAGGATGTATCCATTTTGCGAATAACAAATAAATGTGGAATAGACACAGCACTTTTCAAAATAATTTGTGAAGGTCAGTCTACCGTTAAGGACGATGGGAAGGCATTTAATCATCAACCAAGAGGCTCTTTTGGCTTTCCTCGGTGGCTTCAGGTAATATCCTGCTTCTTAGATGATTTTTATTGTCCTTCACGTACAATTATTAAGAGCCAAGTTTACATGGACTATTATTGTGGTTTTGTAACAAATGACCTGCTCGCAATCTGACACTTACATCCTCCCACCCCAGAACAGTTAAGAAGAAAAGTGAACTGTAAAAAAAAGCTATTGCAAATTGGAGGGTGGGAACTTCCATATTGTGGCTTCAACTCTCCATTTTAAGACCTAGAATTACCCAGCCTTTGTTTTTTGTTTCTATTTACATGTGTCAGAACAGCTGTTTGCTTTGATGGCTTGTGAACAACTTCCTCAATTCTTGTGCCATGTTTTCTGGTTTGTCAATTGCTGAAGTTTTCTTTGGCAGGATAATTGAACCTTCTGAAGATATTTAAGGAGTTTTATCTTTAAGTATACTGTATTCTACAAATTTCTTTAAGGCCAATAACTCGTACTTTTAACAGAGCCTATCTTTTTCAATATTTTAGTTTCACCTTTCCATGTTCAAGCAATTGACATCTTTTCTGTTATTTGGATAGATCAGATTTTTGTACTGGTAGGAAAAATAGTGTTTTGGCTGTGTTTTGTCTGTGCTACCTGTGTTTTGAGTGTCATCATTGTCCTTTACCCTAGTACTTTAAATGATTAATAATTGATCTCTTTCTAGCCACATTTTTTTACTGTAAAGATACTTCGCTAACAGTTTCTTGGAATTTGAGCTACAGGTCAGTCCAGCGGCTGGCATAATTAAACCTGATCATATAATGGAGATTTCCGTTAATCATGATGAATACCAGACTTTGGAAGAGTTTGTCGATGGTGTTCCACAGAACTCCTGGTGTGAAGATGCAAGAAACAAGGAAGTCATATTAGTTGTCAAGGTCCAGGGCATCTACTCAACTGAGACAAGAAGTCACCGTATTCGTGTGCGCCACAGCTCTTCAGGCAAGAATGTGCCCATGAATCAGAAAAGCAACAATGCAGACCGTCCACCAGCAAATCTTCTTCATAGGGCTGATTTTCATCACCTCAGCGGAAATTCTGATGTTGTTGACCACCTGTGGAATTTGAAGACTTACTGAAGCATCAAGGATACCGCTATTGAAGTGCTGGTCAGTGTTCATGCAGGTCATTTTTTGTCCCATGGTGGTTCATGTAAATAGCTGCGGACCATGGACTACTTTCCGTGCTACTCTCCTATGGGTTTAATTTCGCTGAGCAATTTTTCATAGCCAATCTTTAACAAGTCCACCTCGTTATATCAACTATAACCAGATTGAGAGGAGTACATAGAATACCAGGCATCTCAAAGAGCTTTGAAGCTGTAAGTAAGTTTAGCATATATGGCTTCCTCGGGAGCTCTAGTTTTGATTTATCTGAGGAAATGCAGTTGTTTTTTCCTGTTCTATTTTTTGTGTTTTGGAACTTGTTCGGCCTTCTAGTTCTCTTGTATATCATTTTGAAAAGGGAAAGCGCGAGGGGCGAGAAGTGTTTTAGTTTTCTCCAAGTCCCCTTCAACGTGTTTTTCTTTTTCCCCCTTTTTGGTTTTGTATTAAGAAATGACATCCCCTTAAGATGTTATTTTCTTTAAAAATAAAAAAAAAAGTCACGAGTGAAGTTTTGTACAATGTTGAAATTTCTTCTGGTGTATTTCTTTTTAATTCTCTGGCAGGTAATTGATTCTTGAGGATGAAAGTTAATTTCGTCATTTTTCCAGTTAAAGTTGTTTTTCTTCTTTTACTTATTTCCTAGAATCAGCCTTAGCTCCACCTCACAATTTTTCAAGAACAAATTTTTATTTTATTCTATATAATCAAGAAAGCAGATTGCATTCGCAAAAGTGATAATAGCGATTAATTTCATTCTTGCTTTTAATTGCATTCCCGCCACCGCCCATACACCACAAAACGCCTAAATGTAGACGCGCGTGTGCAAGTAATTGTACAATAAGTTTGCTCCCAGTTTTAGACTTCTTAAGAAGTAATTCAATTTTATAGCTATTGGCTGATTTGTTTGTCTCAGAGGCTGACATGTTAAAGTTAAAAAATTAGTAGTCTCAATAAGTAATGCATGAAAATGATTTTAAAGGTTGTTTGAAGTGCACAACATCCATAGTAAATTCATTCTCGGAATAGAGTCCAATTCTCACAATTTAATAATTAAGGTTTGAAAATCAAATTTTAACATATTGCAAAGTACGTAAATAGTTTTGAAGTATAATTGGACAGGGTTTAATTTTAAAATTTTTATTTTAATTTTTATAAAAGTTAAATTGTTTGTAAGAAGAGATATGATTTTCATACCTGAAATTTTTAGTTTAGTTTTGAAATGAAATTCTGTCTAAATAAAACTTTAGTTTGCTTATAGTAGTGACCAAAGATTTTTTTGCGCTAGGTGTAAATTTGGATTTATAAAAATATTGGTTGTAATTGGATCCAAATAGTTTAAATCATGCCACTGAAAAGAAAAATGAAAACTATACCTTTGATCAAAAGATAAAAGTTAAGAATTGGAGATATCATTCCCTTAAAAATTCAAGAGCTCATACGTCACAGAACTTTGTTCTTTTGTATTTTCCCTAAAAGGATGCCCGTACAGATCTTGAAGTTTTTTCCCGACCCTCCCGCGGTAGCTGGGATAATGAAGTCCCAAGAACACTAACCTTTCACCGTTGCTTAGGCACCTACCTAACTGTTACTCAATGTCCAACTCCACTCTCTATCGTCTCTGTTTATTGCATGCTTAGACATTTATTACGTAGTTTTCCATATAGTAGGAAGAGATGGAAGAAATTGTGGGAAAAACAGTGGAGAACAAGCAAATCATATTCAAGGGATACATAGATGGACGACCGCCCAAGGAGACCGACATGGAAATTAAGGTCGGAAACAAGATAAAGGTGGAGGCACCAAAAGGTTCTGGGGCATTGTTGGTCAAGAATCTTTACCTCTCTTGTGATCCTTACATGAGGGGCCGTATGCGCAACTTCCACGGCTCTTACATCCCCCCTTTCGTCCCGGGTTCAGTTAGTGATTAGCGCTCTTTTATGCTCTTTTGCTTTTCAGAATATTTTTGTTGTTGCTTCTTCTTGTCATTGCTGTTATTCTTAGTAGCATCATTTACAGAGGTTGACTGAGGATTCAGTAGCTTTGGCTACTGGATAAATGCCTGATCTTGTAAGAACAAAATTGTGGAAAACTTTGTGCACTGAGTTTCCAGTTATGTTCACACTGTCGGATGTTCTACCTTGATGGCTAAATCCGGTTCTTGATTGTTTAAAGAATGTGAATTGAACTTAGAAACTTGTTATTCGTATGATTTTAGACCTCGTTGTTCTCGAAGTTGATTTATGTGCAAAATGATAAAATTCCGTGTTTGAGTGCTAATGAATGGTTGAGACAAACTAGATTTGAACAGATTGGGTGGACCATGTTGTAAAATGAAGAAATTTTTATTTTGTTAAGAAAAGAGGTTAAAACTAATGTCCAAATGAAATATTATAATATGCTTTTGCAATTGATTTACATCCCTTTTGAATAGATGTTTTTTTCGTTAAAATTGACTTGCAGTTTTAACTGATCTTCCTAGTTCCATTGAGTTAGGCTTGCATTTTTAGTTGCTATCCTAGATCATGATCCCTAGCCCTGGCATGGATTGCATCAACGTGTTTATAATTGTCATTTGAAATGTATATTGTTTTCTTGTAGGTTATTGAAGGATTTGGGGTATCAAAGGTTCTAGATTCTGATAATCCAAATTTTAGCCCTGGTGATTTGATATCTGGATTGACTGGTTGGGAGGAGTACAGCTTAATTAACAGAACTGAGCAGATGAGGAAAATTGAACAAGATGATATACCCCTTTCGTACTATGTGGGACTTCTTGGTATAATAGAACTTAATTGGATGAATGCTTATTGCCTTATGTTCCATTGCTCTATTCTAATCGTGCTAAACACATATTCCATGCTAGCTTTCTTCTTTGGAACTTCAATAATGACTTTCTAGCTCTCCTCCTTCATGTTGTCTGCAACAGTCCAATGTCAGTGTTTGCTCAACTTTTGGTAAGCGGTTGCTTGTTTGGTGTACATGTATCTCTCTACAACAGGCATAAGGAAATAAGATCCTCTATAGGGTGGTGCTTCATGTTGGTTTCTTCCTTTAGGAACTATGATGAAGTTCCATATTTCTACAAACCTTCTTCCTCTATCTCTCTGGATTGCTTCATTTATCTCTTTAGCCGTCAAATCAGTAGTACTAATTCATATTTGCTCAAAACCAATGCACATTCAGTTACCTGTATGGAACATCTATCAATGCAGACTAAAAGTTTAAAAGGATCTTCCTAGCCGTGTCTCTAGAAGAGATAGTTTTTTCCACTTCTTTCATTTTTGCTTCAAGGTTGAATTAGTACCTCTTGACCATCTCAAACTGTAGATCACTGTAAGAAGCTCTTTACTTGCCCTAGTAGCTCAAATATATTGTCTCAACTACCCCGTAGTAATTATTCCTGCTTCACTGGTCTACTTGGACCATTTGGCGTGTAAGGTTTTTTTTTTCCCTTTTTAGTTGATGGATGCATGTAAGTTTTTCAATTAAAAGTATCAATATTCAGTTTTCTTCACTTTTTATATTTATCTTTATTATTATTAGTTTTTGAGGAATGCATTTGTTAGTGAACATCTATCAGACTTGAGTTGTTGGATGAAGACATTAATTCTTTTGGCTTCCCTTTCCTTTTGAGAAGCTGCTATTCATCAAGATGCTTCTAAGGAGGCTTTGCAGTCTTATAAATTGGGACATCTATGAGGAGTAGCTATCAAATAATTAAAGCTAAATTTAACTGTCTCTCCCATGGCTATTTTAGATCACGTCATGCTGCTTTTTGGATCATTGCTTTGACAGAGTTCAGCACATTAGTTTCACAAACATATGCCAGGTGATAATGAGCATTACTGCAAGAATTTGCTCTCTAGCCCCCAATTCTAGGAAGGAAAAAAATTCTTAAATGAGTGCCCAAGGCTTCAATTGAAGCGTTTTTTTAATGATTCTTGATTTTACAACATTAGTCCTGATACAATACATGTTACGTGTAACAACACTGATTTGCAAGGGATCGCTGAATGCACCCTTCTAGAGGCACAAGAGAGGAACCTTCCTAATTCTTTGCTCTTCAATTACTCTTCATGGATGGCCATATGTACAGAACTGGAGGTAACTCATGCATTCTGTGTACAATGATGGAAACAGCAGTCACATGCTTGTGTTTAGATTTCTGGTTCTAAGGCTTCCGAAGCACAAGTGAAGTCTCTTTTGTGGGAAAAAGTTACTGATTGATTTTCCTCTTTAGAAGTCTTGTGTGTGAACCTCTAGCAAAAACTATGAGTTTAACTGTGTTTAAGACTGACAGTATAGTTTTAAAAAATTGAGGATTAAACTACTTGAATTAAAACTCAGCAACTTAATTGAGATTTTCTGAGAGCCCGTGAAGTAGTGGTCCAATTTCAAACTACAATTTTCTGCACCATAAGAATATTTGTTCCTTGTTCAATTATAGTTTACTCAAAAGCTACACCTCTAGAACAAGCAAAAGTTTCTAGGTGCCTCTTCTGGCTTCAAATTGGGATAATGGCTTCAATCTTTTAGACTATTTGTTCTTAATCTGATGGTGCATCATCCTTAAAATTATATCCTGCTCATCAAAGTCAGTAGTTTTCATTCTGATCTAGTGAACTCATTCAGAATTCTCAGATGCTCGCATCAAACTCTGTACAGGTATGCCTGGTTTTACAGCTTATGCTGGATTTTATGAGGTTTGTGCTCCTAAAAAAGGGGATTATGTTTTTGTCTCGGCTGCATCTGGAGCAGTTGGCCAGCTCGTTGGACAACTTGCTAAGCTGCATGGTTGTTATGTTGTTGGTAGTGCAGGGACAAGCCACAAAGTGAGTGTCTTGTTTGTTAAAAAATATTGACATTCATTTCCCATAATTTTAGTCATTCTTTCTGATCTTAGTCTCTACGTTTATTTTCTGATTACAATCAAATATCAAGACAAGATGGATCTGAAACCTAGTTTAAATTTTATTAGGTAGATCTTCTTAAAAATAAACTTGGATTTGATGAGGCGTTCAACTACAAAGAGGAACAAGACCTTGATGCAGCACTGAAAAGGTATGTAAACATTTAAGTCTCCCGTCTTGTATATTTCCTCCTGGAAAAAATAACTTAAAATTAAGTGACAGAAATATTTGAATAATATGATTTCAACAATTTTTTTATCATCAAATGCTTTACTTGTCCATTATGTGCACTTATTCTATCTAATCTATGTGGCAAAAATGGTTCTTCAAAAGTGAAGTGCTCAGAACAACAGTACTAATGATGGACATTCATTTCAATGATGATATGATGTGAGATTACAGTTTCAATGTTATCTTTCTATATATACATATTAAAAACAAGATATTGAGTGGCTAAGTTACTAAAATTACATTCATGAAATAGTGCTCTGCTCTATATAGAAGTGATTATCGTGGTAAAGAATTATGTGGCGCAATAACTATGCATTGTTGTTAGTTCAATAAAGCTGCACATCTTGATCCAGTCATTGTTCTTATCTTCTTGTACTGAACAGATTTTTTCCAGAAGGCATTGACATTTATTTTGACAACGTTGGCGGAGCCATGCTTGATGCTGCACTGCTTAACATGAGGATTTATGGTCGGATTGCTGTTTGTGGAATGATATCAGAGCATAGTGTTACGAGTCCGGAAGGGATACATAACGTGTTCTCTCTCATATCTAAACGCATTAGAATGCAGGGATTCTTGCAGAGTGATTATCTACACCTGTTTCCGCGGTTTCTGGAAGATGTTATTAGTTTCTACAAGCAAGGAAAGATCATTTATCTCGAAGATATGAATGAAGGCCTGGAAAGTGGTCCTGCTGCTTTTTCTGGGCTTTTTACTGGAAGAAATGTCGGTAAGCAAGTTATTCGTGCTACCTCCCAATGATACGTTTTTCGGCAATGTATTCTTGAAAATATATTGGAAATTTGAGCTGGATCATCAAATGCATTTTTAAAATGAAAATTCACTCCACCAATAATATGGATCATTTATGTCTAGTTTTACAATTGTGGTTTACGACTCCAATAATATATTGACGGGTCTCAGCCTGTAAAATGCAACGATAAATTGATGTATTTTTTTTTCCCACTAAAGGATATGCATTCTTAGCTCCTTTATGACATGCAATATTTGATTTCAACCTCATCGCTGTGTTTAGGTTTGTGGCTTCTTTTTGTGATTTAAATACCTCTTGGGCAGATACTAGTTATTTTTATTGAGGAACACATTTTACTTATTCCAAGAATAATCATCACCTTTTCTAACAACTCTGAGGAAAAGGGATGAAAGAAGGCCTCTTCGGAAACCGATATATAGTGGACATCTGATTATCGAACGCCAATACTTGTGTCGAAATACAAACATCTTCATTACTCTTACAAACATCTTCCAGAAACATTTTAATGTTGTTTGGCGTCATTGAGTTTCACTATGTCTATGGAATTTCATGTTAACATGACTAAAATGTGCTAGAATATAATTTCATCTGAAATAATTGATATAAATTATTAAAAATCTGGTAAACTATTTTGTCCATCTAACATTAAATGTATATTCAACCATAGGCATGTTATCCCCTTACTCCTATTAACAAAAAGCTCCTATTAACGAAAAGGTCGTAGTGGTGAAACTATGCCTTAGTAGAAATTATAAAATAAATGAAGTTACTTATGAAAAATTATTTATTTTCTAAAAAAAATCAAACTTTACAACATCTCAAACAAAAAATGGAGAAGTTCAATTTTGTAGAAAAAAAGTATCACGAGTAGTTTTTTGTGTGCAACATTTGTACTTCACTCTTCATTTTAAGACCCCAATAAATAAAAAAGCTTAACAGACAAAAAACCTTTATTTGAAATCAGGAAATGGTGAAGGGTGAAGGCAATAATATAAAGATTCATTAGATAATACAACAACGTATAATATTGGTCCTACAACATCACTAGTATTCTCATCATTTTGGACACTTTTGGTACAACACCACCACTAGATAAGTACCTTAATATTATTAGGATACAAATGACATTACAACTTCTCAACTACACACACCGCCTAGAATTTGTTGTTACTTGCCTACTTCGCTTAGCTATCCAACATACAGAGGTACGAATTGTTGATTACCTTTTCCTCCATAAGGAGATAGGAAAAAGTGACAACCTACTATAATTCATCTTTTCATTACAAAGGAAGAGAATATCCTCTCAGGTACGTTGAATCCACACCTGACTCGCGAACAAGCGCCAACCGTCCAGTCCGTGCCACCTGGACAAGGCGAAACAATATGGTCACAAAGCTCCTTGTGAAACAATTTCCCATTATAAAATGCAAAAATCAGTCCCCTATTTATCAATTCCATTCACCAATAAAGTTTAAAGTGGGGCAGAAACCTACAAAAAACTAATGAAATGACATTATCTTGCATAATTTGATAACCTAGAAGCCACAGCACCTCTTCTCCTCCTTATTCGACTTTCAAGGCGGCTAACAAAAGAATAATCGGTTGCAAATTTCATATTTTCCGCCAACAAGACATAAATTGGAATGAAACCTATACCATTTCTAATTGAACCAAGGTTTCTCAAAATATAAATGCTTTTTGACTCTATTACGTTATCCTAAAACATTATTTCATAGGGACAAGATAAGGGAAACTGAAAAGAGGCTCTAAAAGCAGGAACCAAAGCAAGGTCAGTAATTCATCAATTTGCTTCAACCACAAATGATAGTACGGCAAATAGACAAACCTCACAAATGCCATAAGGCTCCAATAATCTCTGTAACGCAAGCATCTTGTTGAAATCTCCTGTTAACTGGAACAATTGCATACGAACGAATTCCGGCGTTAGGCAAACAATATCAGGAATAGCAGTAATAACCAAAGTAACGGATCCTGAAAGATGGAAAGTTCATTGTGCCATCAAAGTAAAAGACCCAATTCAAAAGCTTGTCCATAATTCAATATTTTCATTCATTCTGTAGAGAGCCCTGAATTCAAAATGTCTACTTATTCGATTGATCTACAGTATTGTCAAAGGAACCATTTACAGTATATCATTACCTCATCTACTTAATTTACAAAGGAACCATTTACAGTATATCATTACCTCATCTACTTAATTTAAAGAATTTAGAGCAACATATATTACGGGAGCAGCATGAAACTAATAATGGAATTTGACATTTTATCTATGCCCATTCTGTTTAAATTAACAAAGGTTAATTCGTAATCAGAATATCAATTTAAACAAGTTTCTAGTTGCACAGGGAGTTGCCTATCTCCACCGTGATCTGAGGCCCCCAATCATTCACAGAGACATCAAGTCCCGTAACATCCTGCCAGATGTCAATTACCAGCCCAAGGTTGCAGACTTTGGCATAGTAAAAATTTTGCTGGCGAGAGGAAAAGAATCCACCAACACAGTCAGTGCAGGAAGTTATGGTTAGGCTGGCGATATTGCCAGAGCATTTTTCTTCCTGCCAGAACAAAATTCTCTAAAACCACACTTCTATCATTTTAAGTCAACCTCCCTTTCCGTACTGAATGATTTCTCTCTCATAATGGGTCTCAATGTCTAGCTTCCCCACCCCTGATAATCAAATCTCTCCACCTCCCCTTGCTTCACAAGGTTAATTCATAATCAGAATATCATTTTAAACAAATTTCTAGTTGAATAGAAGTATACCATATTGTTCTCGTGTTGAATTGACACTGGTAATTCCATTTTTCAACCAAAAAAAAGAAAAAAGTGAACAAATTGTTATTTTAAGTATCTTTTTAGAAACTGCATTGAGTAACTAATAGGTTCAGTATTAGCTTCAAGATAATCTTTCTGATCCAGAAAAGACCACTGTACGAATTCCAATAATGTGTAAACATCAAATTCATTACATTAACCAATTAACTATTGCAAGATTCTATTTAGTATCATTATTAATTGACAGTTATCATCCTCTCTGTTCAAGTCAAATACAAGCCTAGAGACACTAAGGACAAAAATAGTCAAATAATGACTTTGACACGAACTTCTTCAAGTTTTCACTTGAAAGGGTTTCCGTTTTCCTTTCTCCACCTTTTCAGTTATTTTGCCAATTTGAATGACATTTTATTTTGCTAATGGTAAATTGCAGTCTCGATGTATTCAATCATTAAATGTTGCCTGATTTTAAATTCCTATGCTACAAGAGCAGTAGATGTTGTTCTTGACTCTAGTTTCTAAACTAAAATCTATCCTCCTACTACAAGAGAGACAACCAGAAGTTACTAGTGAATTTTTGAAGGCCATATTTGGACAGAAAAGCTAAGTAGGTAAAATAACAGATAAATCCTTGGAGAAAGTAAAGGAACAAGAGCAGATATGCATGTGTAATTACCCCATTATGCATTTCCTTCCCCATCACCCTGCCCCCTCCTAAAAGAAGAAAGAAAAGGGTAACCTAGTAATTGAATATCATGAGAAGTTACTTGTCAAATGTAACTGGTAAAAGAATATCTCAGACACCTCACCTCCAACGTGATAGTATGGTCAGATACATCAACAGGTCTAGCACGAAAGATACTGGCAATATCAAGGACGTCCCTCCTAGCAGCAGCATTTGCGGCAACCTTGATTAACATTAGTTCCCGCTCAGCAAATGGCAAGTGTGTCAGATCTTGGACCTGCATAATCCACCAGTATTTCGTTTGTCAGCCATTTGAGCTGACAACTATTATAAAATGAAAATTACATTGTGTAAGCCAGAAGTTTACAAACAGTAATTATAGTCATATCATGATTGGCCTTCTTCATGCATACTCGATATCAAGTCATCTGATGCAATGAAAATCTCATCATATCAAGGGAAGAGATGTGAAGTTCAGAACACTTGCAAAAGATTGCCCAAACAAGGCTTGAAGCCACTTCACCCTAATTTGGTTTCCATGAAAAATGAAAAAAACCTCTGATCAATCAGAAAATTTCCAGTACCATTCAGACAATGAGTGTGTAGGGCAGTCAATATGAAAATACATGCTGAGAATTATGTAAACTATGCATTCCATTGTTCAATAATCTTCAAGAAGAGTAAAAGTTTTAAGTCAGTAAGGGAATATTAAGCTTGTTTAAGCCACTCAAGCAATTCAATCCAAGCAAGGACACTTGCTAAAAGAAAGGAAGAAATGGAACACTTGCCTTGTGGATATCCACCAACTTGTAAAATTGCTGAACCAATTTAGCAATAGTTTCATCAGTACCAGGAACAACAGTTGTAATGCGTGAAAGTCCTTCCTTTTCTGCAGGACCTACAGCAAGGCTCTGAACCCAATAATTGGATAGAGTTAAGCCACAGAGATTGGAAAGATCAAAATCAACTTAAGACAAAAAGACGGGTCAAGTCAGAGACCTGAATGTTGTAACCTCTTCGAGATATAACCCCTGTAACTAGATTCAAAACTCCAGGGGTATCGTTTACAAGCATGGACAAAGTGTGCGAGCGTAGCCCACTTGACTGCAGCATTGAGATCACAGTGATATTTCAATATAAACGGAACAGAGGGAGGGATCAGGCATCATTTATTCCTTGCCTTAGAAGAATACGTTCCCTAAGTTACACAAAAGGTTGTTCTCAAGCAAATGCTTTGAAGCCAAAATACTCTTCAAGAAGATCAAAGTTATACATCAATGTAAAGTTTAAATTGTGCACAAGATAGACTAAGGGAAATTATACTTCTAGAAGATCTTCAATGCAAGTATTAGGTGAATTTGGAAATGAAATAGTACAAGAATGAATTGAAATTAAATAGACAGAGATCTGAAAAGATGAAGACAAGACTGGAACTAAAAACTTAGTTTCTTACATCTTCCTCATCAAGAACTCCCCAATGCGCATCAAGAACTTGATTTACCATCAAGTTATCATCGGGTTCCACAGGATAAACGTCACCCTTCATTCAAAAAGCAGACTTCTTAATTGAGGGGGAAAGAGGGCAGCACCAGAAGGAAATTACACATGCACAAGTCCATGAACAGTATCTATTTTCTGTTCTAGAGATGCCCTCAAGAATGTGATTTACTTTCAACAAAAAAGAGAAACTGAAATTAGTGCTGTTCTGTAACAGAGAGATATGGCTAATAATAAAGCAAAAAGGAACACCTAATGATACTAACTAATTGCCACTCTGATGAAATATGCACAAACAATATCTGCTCTCTTTTTCTTGTCTAATACAGCTGATTCAAGTAAATTGTCCTGTGCAAATGGCTGTCTGTACAAAGGTGAGAAAATAACTTGGTATATGATCCAATGATTCAAACCACTTCTATTACACCAAAGGAAAAAAAAAGGCCAAAACAAGACTTGAACCACCTATAATTGTCTGATAAGAGAGTAAAAATGTCTAGATCCATTGTTAACCACTATAGTAGTGTCATAAGAATAACAACTAAATACCTATACATATCAAAAGATGGGACAGACAGGATATCCAATATCCACGAAATTCACAGCAATCATCAATAAAGAAACACTTTCAGTTGCTGAGACTGTAATGGAGACTACATGTTTTTGACAGCAAAGTGAAATTTTGGAAATTTATGACAAACTTCCCTGATTTTTCTGGAATAAAATATTAGGCTTGCTAAGATCTATTCTTATTCAATCAAGGCTTGGGATTAATTACTTAGTAAAAGTTTGCATTCAGCTGCAGATAATGCAAGCAGCCTCACTATGCCAATGAAATGTACCCTTGCTCTCTTGAAAGTACAAATCACCTGAAAAGATGTATGAAAGAGCTATCCTCTCTATGCATGACAATTTGAATGGAAAAAGATCATTCTTGGCAGAGTATTTACCCTTGAGGCATAATTGATATAACCATGAGATGATCCTTCTGTGTGCTTTAAAGTAGGGCGAGTAGGAATCCGTTCCTCCAGATCAGGATATGAAGTCGCAGAAAACCTCCAAAAGGGAGCAGTTTCACCCATCTTTTCTCGTTTTAAAGCAATCTACAAGTAGCATTAGTTTGAATCAGCTTTTAGCAATTACATGATATTTTTGTTTCTCTGTTTGTTCCCCCTGGCGGTGGGGTGAGAAGAGACTAGGCATCTTCACATGATTTAAATTTTAAGTTCAAGCAAATGAAAAAGCCCAAGTGACATCTATTATTGCCTAAATACCTAGTATCAAGATTATTCAAATCAACAGATGTTAATCAGTTACCGAACTCAATGTAACAAATACTTAATCCAACAACCGGAGAACCTCTCTTTGAAATCCATGTCAAAGAAAATTTAAAAGAAAAAGATTAAATTTCAAACCATATCGAAAGACTTGTAGAGATGCAGATATAAATATGCATGCAAATAGAAAATATACAACTATAAACAAACCAAATAACCTTTCCAGTTCTTGCTAGTTCTTTTATTCCAAACTTGCTAAGATTTCTCAAAATAGCAGCCATTTTTCCAGGGTCTCCAGTGACCTGAGTCCATCACAAGAAACTAGTTCAGATATATAGTATAATTCAATGCTACCTTCAAGATTGCACATCTATACTAATAATTAAATGCAAGAGGCTTAGTAGTCCAATAAATGGCAATCAAATCTCAATATTAGCAAACGCATTAGCTTTCTACATTTTCCCATTTATGTCATGCATACCATTGTTCTAATCTCACATTTTACTAGCACGTATTGGTAACTGAGTCCTCCATAGCTCTTCTGTTTGAAGTTATGCATACAATTCTTTTACTCTCACATTTTATATGTCCTATCTCACAACAATTAACATAATTTACAAGAATAAAAAATAAGGTAACAAGTACTCCATCCTTCCAAATTGAATATCCACATCTGACTTTACAAAAAAATTTAGGAGAGCATTTGATTTTTTAATTATACCACTTACCCCTAATGATGTAATGGGACCTATTGTCATAGTGGTTTCACATCCATCGTTTTCTTTTGAATGAGGCTTCTAGTGGAAATTTAAATTCAAAGCATGTTTATTTTAAGAAAATGAAAAATCATACTAGGAACAAAAATTGAAATGTGGACATTTAATTCGGGATAGAGGTACTTTCAGTAGGAACTTTGGTATGACAGCTTGTTAACAATGTAGCAGAAGAAATGGCCAGCAACAGAAGCTACAATAGCAAGTAAGTTTGAGGAACAAGTAGGTGATGAGAATTTGAAACTTGATTTAATCTCCATCAGAGTGGTTATCCAAGAGATCAGTGTCAGAGTATCCGAAGAAAAAGATTACATTTAATTTAACCCTCAAGAAAGCATAAAGAAGGATTAGGAAGATTTTTTTAAAAAAAAAACTGTAATTTTATATTTGGCCAAAGCAAAATGAATTTACAATTTTTGTCATACAATCAGAGGCACCATTTTTCTGGACCCATTTAATGAAAATGTATATCAGGTATTATTTCATGTACATTTTCAAACTCACAAGCAATTGTTTGTAAATCAACATAAAGAAATCACATGACCATCTTATATTTGAATTGATCATCTACTGGTAACTTAATCACTAAAACAGAGTGTCTATTTAGCGAATTCAAAAACTTCTGTAGATTATTAGTGAACCCAAGGATTTATAAGGGTCATCATATAAAAGAATATAATTTGCATCATCGACTAGATTAGTTACCGACTAACATTAGTCAAAGCATGAAGCATCAGGCACACATAATGAAATTAACAGAAAGTAAATGTCACCTCAATGGTCAGATATTGTTCTGATATATCCACAATTTTTGCTCTGAAGATATCCACCAGCCACATGATCTGAACATAAATAAAATGTGAAGATCAGTAAGTCATTAAAGGTAAAAGCATTAGGAAACATGCAAAGCATATTTTTGAAACTCTTCATTCAATATACAGAAGACACCTACTTTTATTGTAGGATATTTCATTTGGCAAAAAAAGAGAGGTTTCTAGAACTAGTAATCATTAGATGAAGACTTGCTTATCTTGTCAGATGGACAGCATCAATACACAACTTTACTCAATGAAGCAATCGACATAAAGTACATGCTATCTTTCTTAATATTCTTCCTCCCTTTCTTTTTCTTTTTTTCTTTTTTTGGTTGAACTTGGGGATTCAAGATGATTATAATTAATAAAAGCTCTGTTTAAGAGTTCTTTAAACTCATTCAGAAAGATACGACAACCATGATAGTCTTAAAAAAATAAGAGGACAAAGGAGTTTCATCTAAGACCCCATCATTTACCTTTATGTTTGCTCCAGGAAGTCTGTAGTACTCCTCATTAATTTAATTAAATTATGATCCTGCTTACCATGAGAAAAATAGATGTTTTAACATTCTCATTATAGGGTAGGAAAATGAATAGTATTACATCCTATTTTGATTTATTGTAGTTTCACAGATGAGTTTAGCAGTAAACATGATACATGGGGATCAGAAAAAGATTGCTTGAGCCAGATCTTCAAATATTCAAGCTTCAGTCTATTACCTTTCGGCTGAGACTTTCACTAAGAACTCACTCCAACTCAATAGCATGCCTATTTAGCTCGGTGACAATGAATTTTAAATTGATGTCCACTTTCTCCAATTTTTTGCAAGATTTGACAAGGACTATGTATTTTGAAGGCCTTAATACATCAAAACATATTCATCCAGAAAGATATTCAAACTCAGGAAAAGAATTATGGAGCAGTGCAAAAGAAGTAACGCCACATACTTCAGCTCTGGATGATTCATCTGCATGGAGCTTGATGAGCATAAGCTCACGTTCCACTTGTGATTCTTTAGATAAATCTTCTACCTAGTGCATCACAGGAAACTATGTTAGGAAGGGAAGTGTGAGGTTAATGTACATCAAAATCAATTGATTGTAGAATGAGAAGATAACAGATGACTTTGTTTGAGCAATAAGATGTATAAAAGAAGTAACAATTAAGACAATCCATCACATGCATGGTCCACAAATATGAACCAACATGGATCATGAAGTTTTCAAAACTCACAAACTCAAATTAACAGCCTAATGAGAAGATATTTCAAACACATAGTAATTTAAAAGATAAGATATAACCTTCAAGACATTCACGAGCTTGTTCAATTGTTCTACAACTTGCCGCAGAACGTTTTCAGTTCCAGAGACCACTATTGTAAAGACAGCCTTGTCCTTATTCAAACCAACAGCTAGGGACTCAATGTTGTAACCTCTCCGAGCAAAAACACCAGCAATTCGGTTTATTATTCCACTTTCATCTCCAACAAAAACAGAGATTGTATGCCGTTTCACCCTGAGATGAAAACATTTGCGATCTTTAAACAACAAGACATAAATAATTGTTCCACAAGTGCAAATACCAGCCTGGGACTCTTAAATCTCAAAGAAGAAGGAAAAGCAGTTATATTTTTCTTCCTTAAACCCAGCTAGACATAAATGCACCGTCTCACAAGATAGAAGAGATTATAATAGCTGCTACATTTAAATAACATTGCACAAAATCAAAAGTTTCTGCTGGGATCATCAAATAAGGCGAGGCTGATAGATTTCTTCACTCTGAAAGATTAGAAAAGTTGTACTTTGCCAAATTATTCTTTTGCTATATGCCTCAAGTATAACTTCCCAATATCAACAACCACTTGTTACAATATACAATAGATTCTTTTTGCTTTGAAAGTTGCGAGATGGAAATCCTGTCTATCGACAGGAAAAGAGAATGTTGCTATGCTCTGACCAGATGCCCCCGCCTGCTCTGGAAGTTTTCTGAATGGACTATTGTAGTTAAGGTTTCAAACATGCTTGCATAGAAATTACGAGTTTAAGATATTTAAATAGTATACAATTCAAGAATGAAGTTAAAATATCTTGGTCTCGAAGAACTGATTAGCCAAACCAAGACCAATCATGGAATCACTTATAAATCAGATATTTCTCCATGTCAATGAAAGTGTTATAACTTGATTTACACAACAAAACACTAAAAAAAATTCTAAAAGAAAAAACTACGCATCCATAAATGTGCAAACATTTAGATAGGCAAAGGTAAATACTTTGTCGTAAAAAATAAAATCCCATTACTATACAGTTCCAAAACTACAGGAAACGTAGTTCAGCGGAAACGCAACCGCACTGCAGGCTTCATTTGTGCATTCAAACAAACACAGCGAGAAAAGAAGCAGAGAGTTGAGGAGCATTTGAAATTTGTCTACTACCTTGAAGGATGAACAGGAGCAGGAACAGGATGAGGAGAAGACGTTTCTGTTACCGATACAGCAGCTGCATTTTCCTTGCTACCACTTCCGCTTGCATTTGCTTGAACAACGAGAGGACTTGGTAACCTTATTCTTCTATTCTTATTGAGTTTACCAATCGCCAATTCTAGATTACAAGCAAGTGACGGTGGTGTTAGAACTGGTGCATTTGTTTTTATGCCGGTGGCCGGACAGTGAGATGCCGCCGGAGCCGCCATTATTTTGCCGTTTGCGTCCCTGCTTCGAGGAGCAGAAGTTCAATGAAGAGCGAGAGAGGAGGGAGAGGCTGAGGTTTACAGAGAAGCGAGAAGAAATGTTATTCTCACGGCGGGTTTTACACTTTTACATGATTTAAATGTGATCAGTAGCAGAATTTGACGCGTTAATATGTCCACGTGTTGTTTTAGTTCAATGAGAATTAATAATAGTCCTTCTACTTCTAGGAAACCGGGTACTTTTGTTAAAAAATACAAAAAAAAAGGAAAAAAAGATGGGTAACGTGGAAACTGTCACATCTCGGTATTTTACCAAAGCCGCCTCTACGAGTGAGACGAGGCAACAGGTCGTAGACTCGCAGTAACGTTTTCCTGTTGCCATTTTTTCTATTTTATATTCTTTTTTTTTTCTTTGAAAGGCTTCTTTTATTTATATTCTTTTTTTTATAACCCAAATATTTTACGGATTAATATACATCGTTTACCGCTACACATATGGTCATACCTAACTTGGTTTGAAATTTTTTGATAGCGTCGGTACTAGTAATGTCTACGGTAGGATTCGAACCCTCAACCTAAAGGTTGAGAATTGAAGCCCTTTCCAGCTAAGTTAGCAATCGTTGGCTTCTTTTATTTATATTTTTATTAGACGTTTTGGCGTCTGTGTTTTTTCCTTGTTTTGATAAATTTATTTAATTTGATTCGTATAATATTTTTATTGTGACAAGGATATTGATAAAAAAGTTAATTGATATACAGTAAGATATCACTACAAATAATAACTAATTCTAAATTATCATATATTTATAATTTATATAATTAATAAGTAAGAGATAGAGATAAATTAGTAATTAAAAATATTTTTATTTTCATATAATTATATTATAGTCACTGCAAAAATTCATTTCAATTGTTCTTTCATTTCTATACATATATATAAAAAACTAAATATGACGAAATAAAAATGGAGAGAAGTGTAATACTCTCTCCATTTCAAAATATATGTCCTACTTTCTATTTTCGTTTGTTTCAAAATATATGTCCTCTTTCTATATAAAAGCTTCATTGATTACTTTATTTTCAATTTTACCCTTATCTTTAACTAACTATTTTAAATGCTTTTATTTTCTAAAACCATTAATTTTTCAATCAATCACCCTAAACACCAATCTTCAATGTAAATTTTGAATTGACACACTAACCAATAATTTTTAAATAAGTGTATTTTAGATATTTATTAAAATTTTTTATAAAATTTATCAAAATTTTAATCTTCGTGTAAAAGAGAAATAGGACATATATTTTGAAACGGTATAATTTAATTCGCACGGAGAGAATAGAAGAGAGATGGAGAGAGGAATCAGGAAAGTAATAATTAGTTCAATGAGAAGAAATGTTATTCTCACAGGGGATTTTACATAATTTAAATGTGATCAATAGCAGAATTTGACGCATCAATATGTCCACGTGTTGTTCTAGTTCAATGAGAATTAATAATAGTACTTCTACTTCTAGTTTACTTGTGGTAGTCCAGTAGAACGTTTTTGTCATTCATATGATAGGTGAAGGGATTGAATCTGATTAATTAAAAATATTTATGTGAATAGAATCTTAACTTCTCTCATATGAGAATTATTTTGGTTCACTTATTTACTTTGATAAGATTATAGTGATGAGGCTATTTATATCAAGAGAGTCGATTTTACTATTCGGCCTCACTCGAACATTCCCTCCTCTGATCTCCCCCAAAGGGTTGATATGCTAGTCTCTCACTCCAAACCTTTTATTTACCAAAAAAAAAAAATTTGGATACCTTTGTTAAAAGATAAAAAAAAAGGAAAAAAAGATGGGCAACGTGGAAATTGTCACATCTCGGTATTTTAGCAAAGCCGCCTCTACGAGTGAGACGAGGCAACTGGTCGTAGACTCGCAGTAACGTTTTCCTGTTGCCCTTTTTTTCTTTTTTATATTCCTTTTTTTTTTGGTCCTTTGAAAGGCTTCTTTTGTTTATATTCTTATTAGACGTTTTGAGCTATGCGTCTGTGTTTTTTCATTATTTTGATAAAATTGTTTAATTTGATTCATATGATATTTTTATTGTGACAAGGATATTGATAAAAAAATTAATTGATATACAGTACGAGGTCACGATAAATAATAATTAATTCTAAATTATGATATATTTAGAATTTGTATAATTAATAAGTAAGAGATAGAGACAAACTAGTAATTTAGGTATTTGTATTTTTATATAATTATATTATAGTTACTATAAAAAAAATCATTTCAATTGTTCTTCCATTTCTATACATCTTTATATAAAAAACTAAATATGATCAAAGAAAATTGAGAGAAATGTAATATAATTTGATTCGCCTTGAGCTGAAAGGAAAGAAGAGAGGTGAAGAGAGAAAATGAATAATTATTTTATTTGAATTCTCTTGATTAATTAATTACAAATATGGTAACCATGATTAACTAAAATTTGTTATCTCTTTTATGCATCATTTGTAGTGCTACTACTTTTGTCTGAAAATTTTATATTCCTCTTTTAGAATGTGTTCATTTTTTTCAATTCTCCGTTTATAGTTACGTTGAGACAAAAGCACTCATACGAATGGTGCTAATTCCCACGTTCTTTCTAGTCTCATTTGGTTTCAAAAGCCTCCCTCTCCTTGTCCCTGACTCGTCTTTATATTCCTCCTTTAGAATGTGTTCATATTTTCAATTCTCCGTTTACGTTGTCTTTGTTAGCATTAATTTTTTTTAGAAAATAAAATATTGTTTAATTAAAATCACGTTAACCTTCTTGGCAATTAGTTTAAAAGAAAAATGTATGATCTAAGTTGGGGATCCTATTTAGCAATTAAGAAATCTACATCTTGGCATCAATGTGCTGGCGGTATAGGTTTTTTATTGTTCAGGATACTAATTTCATTATGCACCTATTATAAGATCAACGTATTATTATAATAAAGTTTTGACAAATTTTGAATATATAAACTTTAGTAAGTGACAAAATCTGAGAAGAAAGAAATAGTGTCTCTCTTTGCATATTCACACTATTGATTGATTACGTGAGTAGGACTTTATATATAAGTTTTTTTAAACTAATTTTGAAAATAATATCAGTTAAATATCATATTTTTAAATATTAGCCTTAACTGCCGTAAATTACAGATGCTAATCTAATCTTAAGAAACTTTTCTATTTTTTACTTTTAGGAAACTTTCTATTCTCTACATCATTAATTATAAAGATTTTCCTACAGTAAGAGATCTTTATTGCGTATAAAATTTTATATTGAATTATATATATACATATATAAAAAATGTAAAAAGTATTTAATGCATTAAATGCATTTTTTCTTTTTTCTATTTTGACTAAACACGATATTCTTTGTCGTAAATGGAACAACACTCTTCTGAAATGTCATTCTCATAAATTTCTAACTTTTTCTCCCTCTGAAAATTCCTCGTTCGCTTCTCTCTAGAAGTTTTAGCTCTAAAAATTGAATATAAAAAAGTCACGGTCAAAACATAGCATTGACAGATCCTCACAGATTTCACTAATAGTGAACCAGAGCTAACTAAGAAAAAAAGTCAAGGAATTTTGAGGGTTAAAAAGGACTATTAGCCATTCTTGTTCCTAAAGTTTTTTCCTTTGACCAGTTTTTGTTCCTTATAAATATTTTTAACTTTTATGGTCCTTAAGGTTTTATCTTTGGCAACGTTGGTCTCTTCTGAATATTTTAAATTTTTTTGGTCCCTTAACTACTTTTATCTAACTGTTTTGGTCCTCGCTCAAGAAATTAATATACTTCCATTTGGGCCCTTAGTAAAGTTTTATGCATAGGACCAAATCAAATAAAGATAAAAAGTATAGGAATACAAAAAAATAAAAATATTCATAAAGAACCAAACCAACCAAAGATGAAAATTTTAGGGACCAAAAAAGTTAACAATATTTATGAAGAACCAAAACGGTCAAAGAAAAAAACTTCGTAGACCAAAATGGCAAATTTTCCCAGTAAACAACTATATGATCCATGTACCCCAGCTAAAGCCGCATATAAATTTTTTTATTTTGTGTAAAATTTTAAGAGTGCTGCTTAATTTTTTTATTTGAAAATCAATTTGAGAGAAATAATTTATCGAGAAATTTCTTGTCAAGCTGCCAGACCCTGGATACACATTTATTTATTATGTTGATGAATTAAATAAGTTCTATTTAACCTGGATTAGGAAAAAAAAAATCCATTTAACCTTCTTAAAGAAGGGATGAGAGTAAACCTTTAAAAAGAACAATAAGTACCAACTTGATAATCTAGGATTATATATGATTTAAAAGATTCCTCCAAAATGATAATTATTTGAGACCATATGTGGTATACCATCAAATGTAACAAAGTTTTACCAATACCAGTGGCAGAGCCAGTATTTCAATTTTGAGGCAGTCAAGCTAATTATAATACTTTTTTTATTTTTAATCTTAACTTATTTGAAGTCTCTGTTTTACACATTATGAGATTTCAAGCAAGACCACATAAACTAATTATTTCAAGATCTTTTTGAGGCAAGAAGATAACAGTTTTATTAATTTTCATATATGATGAAGTTTCTAGATCCCATTTTATATTATCACTTAATGATCTTAGAGAAATGAAGTTATTTTTAAAAATAAAATAAAAAATCTTAGAGAAGTAAAGTCATGATTTAATTATTTAAAAAAACATCTTTGTTTACTATAAATATATTTTCACAAGTATTACTTATATTTTTAAAAAATAAAAATAAAGTATTAATTATCTAGTACTTATCAAATTTCACAAAATAATAAACTTTCCATTTGATTATATAAAATGAATCTTAGTAGAAAGAAGAAGTACAAAAGAATTAAAGTTTACAAACAATAACTTTGAAACACAATAATTTATATTTTAAAAACAACATTTAAGTTTTTTTCAAAATACATATAATATTAAAAGTTGTCCTCAAAATCTTCGGAGCTCCTTAATAGCTCCACCACCGATTAATAAAATACGATTTATTATTTGATATATAACACTTATTTAACTATATATGATACTTCTTGTAAATATTTTGAATATTGAGGAAAAAAAGAAGAAGAAGCGTTAACCTTTTAAGCCTAAAGAACTACTAACAAAATTATCAAATTATTTTTCAACTAACTCTCTATCTCATATATAACTACCTCGCTGTCCCATATGTTTCCTATGCACCTTAGCCAATTTGCTCTAACTAATAAAGCTTTATAGAAAGAGAAAAATATATTTAATAATAATGTTATAACTCACAACACATTACTATTTAAAAAAATAAAAAAAATATGAAAAAGGATGATGGAATCATATATGCATATATTGGTTCTTTTTTTTTTGAAAACTTTTCATTTTTTGCGGGATATAGAATTAACCATTGCCAGAGAAAATTCTGGTTGAGGATAAACATTCTAAAAAATAGAAGAATTTTAGACAAAAACTAAGTTCAATTTAACTTTTTTTTAAAAAGAAAAATTAGATTGAAACTTAGTCCATGGGTGGACTGTTATAAGCTTGTAAATCGTATACTTGTAGAAGAAAAACGTAACAAAATTAAGGAAAAATGAAGAAGTCTGCATACATGTTATATTACTTGGACAAAAGTACCAATCACCGGATATAGAAGAAATAGGCTTTTGGAAAGGTGAAAGATTAATAGACAACATGAAGAAGAAAACTTCTGGAGATCATAAATAACTTTGATTTAATTTTTTCGGATTGAAAAAAATTAGAAAGTATTTAATTGAAGTTGCTTTGAATGCGGGTTGAACAAATTATCTACCTTTACTAGACATATATAAAAAAAAAGAAAATAAAACAAAAATAAAAATATTAATTAAAAAGTTTTTTGTAACGTCATATTCTTATATTTTTTTATAATCTTAAAGGAGAATTTTTTTTAAAAAAATATATAATTTACTCTTTAATGTCAGATGAACGAATTAAGAAAAGACAAAACAAAGGTTAGTATTTGGACAAGATTTTGATATGAACCAATAAAAAATTTTTTTTCTAACTTTACACATTATATTATGAATGATTCAATTTTTATGAAACTTCATAACAAAAATTTAAAATAGAAATTCTATTAAATTCCCCCAGAAATCTGCAAGGCCTATATGTTGGCCTTCTCAACTCACTGGATAAACAACCCAATATTTTCCCTCTTATAATATTCCCCTCTCTCGTCTCCCTCTTTTTTCCTACCTTCTCTCCTAATGTCTCCCCTATCTCCTCCCAACAATTTCTTAGAACAATTTAACTAAGCTTAATGGTTGAAGTTTCAAATTATATTATTTAAACTTATTATACTAATTCAATGTGTACATAAAACAATAATTATTTAATCCTAAATTAACACATTATTATTATAGTAATCTTAATTGTTCTAACTTTGATTAACACCTCCGATTGTTGTGCTGTAAATTATTTAAAAAAGTAATAAACTAATTTATTAAGTTGAATTGTTATATTAGTTTAGCAAAAATCTAAATTGAATTTAAAGAAAGAAGTCTTTGGTTGAGGTTTACGAAAAGATTGACAACGAGATAGCTCCCGCCTAACATTTTTCTTAATTTTTAAAAAATTATTTTAACAAATTTAAATTGATAAATTAGTTTAAGAAAAGAAAATTGAGGTTTTTTTTACCCTTAAAAAAGGAAAAAAAAATGGGGACGTCTATTTTTTTTTCAAAAGATAAAAAACCGTCTATTTCTTTGTTTTTATCCCCCTCGGACATAGGACCCAGACCCGGTATATTCTTTCTTTTTCTTTCTTTTATGTTTTTTCCATGGGTTCTCAATTTCTCACAATCGTCTCGCTCCGCTTCTACTCTTCTCCACTGCCTACTCCAAATTATTCAAATTTATTATGTAAATATATATTACATGTTTCATGACTTTTTTACAACAATAACGAACTATCACGGAAGAAAGTGCCAAATCATTGGGTTTGCTCTTCGCCATTTTTGAATTTCTTTCACTGATTAATCAGTCGATCATCATCATCTAAGGTTAGTCTTTTCCTGAAATTTCCGTTCCGATGAATTTCCTTTTTGAATTTTATTGTGTGTTTTTGGCTTTCTGAGCTGATTTCTAACATTTCAGTCGCGCTTATCGTTGCTTTGGTGTTGAAATGTTGTTTTGGGACATGGAAGTGTATATAAATAGCACAATGAATTTGATATGCTTCGAAATGTGTGTTTTTTGCATACTGAATTTGTGATTAAGGTTTCACTCTTTGGTTTATTTTTGTTTCTTGAGATTCAGGTTTGCCTGTTATGAAGATATTTACTGTTTTCTCTATCTGTAATTGAAAACTTCGTTGCTATTCAAAGGAGTGCTTAAAGTCGGTAACATCTTAAAGCTTCTCTAAGAATGAGTGTATATGGAGCAGTGTGAATTGTAACTTGATAATTGCATGGCAGGAGATGAGGATATGGGTAACAAAGATGAATTTTGAAAATGATATCGTGGTTTAAACTGTCTAGCAATTCTTGGATCTTCTGGTGAAAAGATTACCGTCTTAAATTTAACTGCAATTGTTGTTACTTTTCCCCCCTGCTGGATGGGAATATATCGTCCGTGTGTATTCCCATAAGTGTTCTGCTTAAAATCAACTTCTTGAGTGTTCAAGTTACAGGTGCTAAGAGGTTGTAGTACATAATCAAATTTGAGATGAGATAATTGTGAAGTGCTGTGTACTACTGAATCCAACTCAACAGACTTTTTCTCCAGGTATTTGGCTAATAAATCTTAGGTCACGCTGATAAAAATGTGATGAGGAACTTTCTTAGGGAGGTCTAGGAAAAGGTTTCCAATATAAGAATGAAAAGCTTAAAAGATAATAATCATTTTCTGCTTCTCTATGTCTCTATCTTGTTCTGGTAATCTCACGATGCTGCAGCTCTTCAGTGTGAGCCATGAATTTCATACTCTGCTTTCTTGAGGATTTTAGTGTTGAAATTGCATTACTGCCAGGTATTTCGTAGGCAGGCACATGGTAAATAACTAATATGAGTATTTTATTTTGAATTCTTTTTTTTGCTTTTTATATATAGATCAAGAGAGCATAAAAGAACTAAATACATAAAATAGTTCTTGGAAACTAAGGGAGGGGCTAGTATCTCTTAACGGCTCTGCAGCAATGGATGGTAGCGGGTCTGTAGTACCGAAGCACTGGAGTAATCCAGTTGGTGGGGGTAAGTCTTGGGTTGGTGCTTTGTCTTTAGTTGTAGCTGGCAGTAGGGCAGAAAAATCCTATGTTATAAGAAAACAGAATCATACACTTTGGCTACCAGCTGACTCTTGAAACAAAACTGAGGCGAGAAAGTTTTGAACTGTTTCTTACCTACAAATTTCATTCATATCTGGCTCAAATTGTAAAACTTGTGGCAGGCAACTGTAACAGAGAGTTTACTAAGTGACCTTAATGTTTTTTTTCTAATAAATAAATTTGACGATAGAAACCTAAAGCAGGATGAGATGTAACAAGTATAGCTGGACTGATGTAATATAAAAGAATTGATCATGATTTGTCATCCAAGTTAACTTTTGGCTCTCCACCATTCAATTATATATGGTAGTATCATCATAATGATTGATTTATGGTTGTTAAGTTCTACCTCTAAACTGTCTTGCAGAATCAGCAGGCCCCTGTGGTTTTCAAGTTCTATTTCTAAACTAAATCTTGCAGAATCAACAGGTTGCTGTTGTTTCTTGCCTTGACTGTATGCAAAAGGGGAAGGAATTTCTTTCATAATGGCTTCAAGAGCATTATTACGGAGGAAGAAGTACGTCTATGAGCATCTTAATCGGCCCAGTTGCTTGATTCAATGTTTTTCAAGTTTTGAGCATGAGGATTCATCAATCCCACCTCATTCACGAAATTGGACAAGGACTGCAACTTATTCATTTTCAAGTGTAGATGAAAGGGACGAAGGAGATTCATATCTTCTCAACAAAGCCACCTTCTCTAAAATTTCTGCAAGAGAATTTCTTAAGCATGATTCTTTCAAGTTTCCAACTTTGGGTTGTAGAATTGGAATGTCTGGGTCTCTTTCACCTTTAGGAGTTAGGTGGATGGAAGAATTTGTGCGGTATTCTTCAACAGCTGCAGCTGGTCAACCTCATCTGCGGGGTAGTGATGATAAGAATGAAGAACCAACTGTTAAACAAAAGAAGGAAGCCTCACCAGAAGAATGCGACCAAGCAGTTGAGGGTTTGAGCACTGTCAAAGCCAAAGCCAAAGCCAAACAGCTGCAAGATACCCAAAAAGATGAAAAATCTATAATAAAGAGAATGTGGACAGTGCTTTTAGGGATTGGCCCTGCTTTGAAAGCTGTTGCTTCTATGAGCAGGTTAAATTTTCTTTACTTCCTCTCTGTCCAGGAAAAAGAAAAAGGCAACAAAATAAATTTCATGAATAAAACATGTTGCATCCGTCTGTTCATTTTCTTCCTTCTCTTCATCCAGGGATGACTGGGCTAAGAAGCTGAGGCACTGGAAGGATGAATTCAAGTCAACGATGCAACACTACTGGCTGGGTTTAAAACTTCTTTGGGCTGATATTAGGATAAGCTTGAAGCTGCTGCATAAGCTTGCTAGCGGGAAGAGTCTTTCAAGAAGAGAGAGGCAGCAACTCACACGCACGACAGCAGATATTTTTAGGCTAGTTCCTGTTGCGGTTTTTCTTATAGTTCCCTTCATGGAGTTCTTGCTGCCAGTATTCCTGAAATTGTTTCCCAATATGTTGCCATCAACTTTCCAGGACAAGATGAAAGAACAGGTAAGAACTTGTAATTGTTACTATATAGTTTCTAATTGTTTTTGCTCTTAATTGATCTGATCTTTACAAATTCTGTCTTCCACACAAGATGTCTTCTCTTTTCTGTCTGATCCCGATGTTGATAGGCTGCAATTCAGTGCATATCTGAAACTTGTTGAATCTTTTAGGAATGTAGCCTCTCTTATAAATGAAAATGTTTGACCAAAGTGACAACTTGTTGCTTCTTAGGACTGAAACATGCTAGATATATGAAATTTTTCAATACCTTGTTGGCTTGGACCTCTCTTATGGCTAACTAATTAACAAACTGCTGCTGTTTCTGACAGACTTGGGGCAAGTATATATTGTCCCACAAAGTACCTATATAATGAGTTTTGATGTTTCTGGTTTCATTAGTCTGGCAGCAATAATGTAGCATTAGATCATAATGTAGACAACATATACATTATTTTTTGCATGGATGCAAGACTGAAATTCCATTTTGTACTTGATAACAAAGAGAGAACACTACTTCTTGTCCTGGTCCTCTGCCTGGTTTTTGGCTGCCATGGAATAGTCATGTCTTTTGAAAAACAGCTTGAAATATGAAGTAATTACATTAAGCTTTTGAAATGGCATGAAAAATGTTTCTTCCTCAGAATTAATGCTTTTTCTCTTGTAATTAATCTATATTTGTCTTACAGGGTGATGCTTCAAAGTTTCAATGAATGACTGCTTTTATTGCTTAAAATATATTCAATTTCTCAGGAATGGCACTGTTCTCACTTTTGAATTGGCTAGTTGATATACACCTATAATAAGGTTTCTTCTTGCACTTTGGAGTTCATATTGAAAGATTTCAGAAAATTTTTTTCCATTTGTTTGTAATGATTGACATGCTTTGCCTTGTTTTTATTATCGGATCTTTTAAAGCTCTCTCTCTCTCTCTCTCTCTCTCTCTCCTTTTTATTTTAATAATGAGATTTTCCATGCAGAAATTCTTAAACTAATCCATGGGGTAATATTTTTCTAGTACTGCTGGAAGGTGGGTGGTCAAAAAAGGAGAAAAAAGCCAAAGTATAAAAGTTAAAGAATTCTGGCACCTTTACAAGATATAATGTTTATTTCAATTTAGAATCTAACTTCGATTTATCTAAGATTTACAAACTCTGCACAGGCCAAGCTCATTTTACCAAGGAATATAACATTTTTTTACTTCTTTTGAAATTAATCACTGATGATTAAGATGTTTGTACAATGGCGATCATACGGAAATTCTTGAGTAGGATAAGGTATATGGGCACGCTAGGTAGATTAAGTAACAAAACTTAGATGAATTTTGATTTGGTGAAATTCGCATAATTTGTTGTTCACACCATGGGTGAAAATAGTACTTCCTAAGTAGCCTTGTCTTTCAATATCTTTTCAAAGCTGTCCCGCTTCAAACTTTCATTTCATTGCGGGTTAGTAGCACAAAATAACACCTCCATTACAAATCAACTTGGGGTTCAGCTGGATCTTTAGAAGCTTTGACTCAGCTCCAACTGAAATCCATACTGTTGAATCAAAATCTTTACTCCACCTTGAGTTTGGAATGAATTAAGAATGATAAAGATTCAATACTTCATTAAAAGCAAAAGTCATGATTCATATGCACTATTTCTTGTAAGATCTTGTAACATTGAAGCTACTTATCCTAAGTTCAAGAGTTGATATAAAAATCATTAAGTGTAATGAGAAATCTAGACCTTTTGCCTGTTTTTCCTTCCATTCTCTTGATCTCTAATGTCAAAGTCAATTGGTCCTTTTTATGCTGAAAATTTTAGATACTCTGGTGTTAATGTTGTAGTGAAATGACAGTAATACAACAACAGCATTGAAAGTTTGCAACTCTTAAATTATTCCAAAGTGTTAGATAAATGAGTATCTGTTATTGATCAATTGAGAAAAGACTGCTAACATTCTTGGGAAGTCTAGATAACTGATATAGTAATTTTGCCCCTTGAATTTCATTCTCGCGTCAGTATGTTCTATGTCCTTTAACTCAATTTGGTTTGATTTTTCAGGAGGCGCTAAAGAGAAGACTGAATGCTAGGATAGAGTATGCAAAGTTTCTTCAAGAGACTGTAAAAGAAATGGCAAAGGAAGTAAAGGACTCACGAAGTGGAGAAACAAGGCAAACAGCTGAAGATCTTGATGAATTCATGAACAAGGTGACAATATCTACCCTATTTTTCTTTGTTCACCTTATTTTGCTGCTTACCTAATTGGGCTTGTTCATTTAAGGACAATCTGTGGTTCATTATTCATAGATTCTTTTCTTTTCTCCTTTTTTATTTTGAATCTTTGGGAGCATTATACTTTCCCTGCAATTGGTCAGGTTAGAAGGGGTGCTGGGGTATCTAATGAAGAAATTTTGGGCTTCGCTAAGTTGTTCAATGATGAGTTAACACTGGATAACATCAGCAGGTTGATTTTGTTGTTAAATTCAGCTTTGATAATATATATATATATATATATATATATATATATATATATATATATATATATATATATATATATATATATATATAGGTTTTCATGTTATTTTGAACTCATAACATGTTATTACAAAATACAGACCTCGGTTGGTGAACATGTGCAAATATATGGGTATAAACCCTTTTGGTACAGATGCATATCTGCGGCACATGCTCCGAAAGAGACTTCAAAAGTGAGTAAATTACATTGATTCTGAATGCTACTTGTATTTATGGGTTTTGCTTTTTATCTGGATGGATTCCCTAAAGATTTTGCTTGAGAAAAATGGAAGGAATATTTCCTTTATGTGCATGTTAATGGATCTAAACAAGTAAAGTATAATCTTGCTGTCAAGGATTTTGAATATAGATGTTGAGAATTCAAAACAAGATTTGCAATTGTTAACAAAAGTAGCAACCTTTTCATGAGAAAGCATTAAACTTTTCTTGAGAAAAATCCAAGGAATATTTCCCTTTATCTGCATGTCGAATGGTCAATGGATTTTAACAAGTGATATAGAATTTACCTTTCAAGGACTTTTGAATGGTCAATCCAGAGAATTAGAAACAATATGTTGTTAATGTGAAGAAAAGTAACTGTCTCTTCATTAGACGGCTTTAAAGTGTGAATCCTAACAGTTAATTACTAGGATTTCCTTTTCTCAAGGAAAATATCTTTTAAATCCTTTCTTATGTGATTTCCAGCAACCGTCTATGAAAGTTTCTTATTTATGGTTACCTTGTACAGACGTGCACTGCTTGACATATCAGAAGGTTACTTGAACAATAAGGAGATCCTAATGAAGATGAGCTTAAATTAAATATAGAGATGATTATATAGCTTGAGTGTCAATATAAATTTCTATAAGTAGTTGCATTTTCCGTCTTCCAGAGTATAATAAAATTTGGAATATTTTTTGTCGGGTTGGGGGGGGGGGGTTGGTTCTCATATCTGGATTAGTTATTTTTGTTGCTAAAACAAGGAAACATAATCTTGAACTGAAAATGGATATTTGTTATTTAAGTGACTACTGAAGATTATGAACTCCAGTTTGCATGCCATGAGCATTCGCTGATATGGTAATGAAAAGGATGCATAAATCTGGAAGATTCTGGAATCTTGGCTTGTTAAGAATTATTGATAGCTGAGATCACAACTGCTTAAAGGAAAGATGTCAAGGGTTTAAGTGAGGGCCTATTGCCAAAGATTGGAGTGCAAATAAGAATTCTGTGTTTTTGCCTGTAAATGATAAGATTTTACAAAAATAACTCTCAAAGGCTTCAAAGCTTGGCAATTTTCTCTAAGACAAGGTTATAAATTGTTAGAAGCTATCTCTACTGTATGAAATGATAGAATAGTACAGAATGGAATATACTGTTAACTTCATAAACTATTAGCGATTCCATTTTGTGAGTATTCTTTCTTTCTTTCTAGTGCTAAAGACCTAGTGAACTTGTCAGGAGGGAAACCCAATATTATTATGCATACGCGAAGTGTTGCATCTACATGAGTGTTCTTCAAGACTATTTAGAGGTAAAGGATTAAATCCAATTTTCAGATCGTCATAGCAATGTCCTCAAATTTGGCCACTTCAGTGTTTGGACTTGCTTGTTACATTTAGTACCTCTTGTCATGGGTGGAATGAAGGGCCCATCTCCATTTTGCTTTTCTGACTTTTCATTTTTCTTTCAGCTCATACCTTGTGAGATCTGGCCATTTGCCTTGCTTTTTCTGTTTACCTATGTCTTTTGTGTCTCAATAAACCTTGTTCTTGGATAAGAAGAATTAACATAGTTATTTAAATATCTAAGAAAAATAAATTAAGGGGTCCTGTATCTTATTATTCCAACAAGTCAACATAGTTCATCATTTTGTTTTACCTTTCCTTATGAGTTTGTTCCTTATTGATTCCATCATAATGCATATCCTGGCTTCTCTATTATGATCAGCTGCAGCTGATCTTCTAAAGGAAAAATGAAAGGATTGACTGTTGGGAGCATTCTCTTTTGTATTGGGAGATGAGTTCCTCGGGATCTTTTATAGGTTTTTGATGATTCCTTGCCCTAAAGAATATTTTCAGGAAATGAAGAAGATCTTTTCGTTTTCTTCTTCTTTTTTCTTTTTTTCTTTTTAGCTTTTTGATGTTTCAAGAATTTTTCCTGTGCCATTGTTTCTGTGGAGTGAAATCTGAAACAGTGGAAACGCATAAAAACTATACAAACTTTTCATGAATTACAAATTTGACCATCATAAATAGTATTGCACTGTTTTTTTAGGATCAAGGAGGATGACAAGATGATTCAAGCTGAGGGCGTGGAATCTCTCTCAGAGGAGGAACTCCGTCAAGCATGTCGAGAACGAGGCTTGCTAGGATTGGTTTCAGTCGATGAAATGCGGCAACAGGTTTTTTTTTTCTTTTTAACTTCTAATTGTTCAGTGAAATTTGCTTTTCTAGAAATCATAATAAATATCTTTACCACATAAATTTATGTTTCTTAATATCATTTCTGAGTCTTTACGGTGCCAAAGCTTCATTTTTTAACACTCTAGAGAAGTAAGCTGGCAATAGGCCCTCACCTATTTCTATTTAGCTATATTTTACTGGATGAGAATGCAGAAAGAAAAGATATTATATTTTTTGCTTTTGAAAGCTGGGTAAAACAACTATATTCATCATTTTCTAGGTTTCTTTACCTAGATTCACAGATCCAGTGGGGGTTGGATAAAAGAGTTCCAACTGGAAAATCCTTTCATTTTCTTTTGTTAGGTTACAACCAATGCCTTTGCTTTTTTCTGCTCTATCTGGGGCCATACTCTCCATCAAGCCAAAAAGCGATCATATCCTTTTTCTTATTCCTTGCCGGTACTCTTTTTTTCTATTAGCGTCCTAGTTTTGACTTTCATATTTATGATATCAATTCTTTAAGCGGTGATTCACGATCATTTTCAGAAAGGTTAAAACCTGACTGCTACTGTATTTTACTGAATCCCTCTTTCTTTGTGGGTCTCGGGACTGGATGTTGAAGAGATAATTAATACACATCTTGCATGTTGCTACAAATTTAGACATGTTATTGATTAATTCTAAAATTAATACTTAATAGGCTGCAAGATTTGAAACTTAGGAGATTTATCATTTGAATGTTGAAGGCATTCACATGGAGGTGGTGTCCTCTTATATTATCCTTACATGGCAACATTTTTTTTGGCTAATACAGTGACATTCTTTCTGCTGCTTGTGAACGTAGTCTTTCCCATAATTATGAAGATATGTTAGTGTATAACAAAAAGAGAGGTTGAATAAATAATTATAGTTCAAACGAGGGTAGGTTCTTGGTTTTACTAGAGGTGAGGAATGTTCAGATTGGTTGGTTTTTAGCAAGCTCATGATAGAAGGGAATCTGTCAACCCCACACCCAAACTTATATTTCCCCTTCTATCTGGCAGGATTTCCCTAATCTCAGATAATCCACCTATAGTTACAAATTTGATGCTATATTTCTAGGTGGTTAATCCATTCCAATCCATTGAGGATTTCTATCTGGAATTTGTATGTTAACTACTAAATTTCTCATACTTGCAGCTACGGGATTGGTTGGACTTATCTCTCAACCATTCCGTACCATCTTCTCTATTAATTCTTTCCAGGTAATCTAATTTTAAATTATCAATATTAGTTTGAAATTCTCAGTGATCAATTAATTTATTTTATTTCCCTTCTGTTGCCTCATTCAGAGCCTTTAGTGTGTCCGGAAAAGTGAAGCCAGAGGAAGCTGTTCAAGCTACACTTTCCTCCCTGCCTGATGAAGTGGTGGATACTGTTGGAGTTACCACTTTGCCATCAGAAGATTCTGTTGCTGAAAGGAGGAGAAAATTGGAGTTCCTAGAAATGCAAGAAGAGTTAATCAAGGTCATACATTTATAACTCTTTCTGTGTGTTGAAAGCTATAGAACTGTATGCAAGTATAAATAGGGACTTAAAAAAAGGGTAAAAGAAACTATACTAGTGGTTGAAGATTAAAGAGATTATTATACAGGTAGCTATCCTAAATAGCTATATTATGTCCTTTTGAATATGGAATGCTGAAATTTTTTTAGCGTAATTGTCATTCTTCATAAAATTCATGCTGCTTCAGTATGACGTTCTCACTGTCTTATCTTTTGTAGCTCTTAGTCCTCTACAGCATCTTTGTCCTTGGCTTCCTCGCAAATACCCTATAGAAATCATCTATAGAATAGAGTTGAGCTTTATTCTTATTTAGCTTGGTAGTTCATATTGTATATGCTCCTTGGTTTTTGCATTAAGTGATGCTCATATGTCAAACTTGCTTTGCTCTCCCGCCCCGCACCCCCCACCCCCCCAAAAAATAAAAATAAATAAATAAATCCCCACAACGTCTTACCTTTTTTGTCTGAAATAGAAATAAAGAAACCAGAAACAGTTCTGATTGATGCATGAGAGTAAAGTTTGACAACTGTTCCTTGGGATTAAACTTAAAAAAAGGAGGTAGTGCATCTTGAATCAGGTCCCTTGCTGTATGTCGTCACAACTGGTAACAGTAGTTGACCGAATAACATATCCACCCAAAATCAGATACTTCCCTTTATAGTTTTTCTCCTATGGATAACACATCTGTGTGCATATCTGTGAAGCAAGAACTCCTCCGCAAGAAAGAGCATATATACATATCGAGCATTCATATCTTCCTTTCTACTATGGTTTTGAACTAGTATTTAACAGGAAGAAGAAGAGAAGGAGGAAGAGAAACAAGCTAGGAAGAAGGAATCTATTGAAAAGCAGAAGGATGTGGCTTTGGAAGAGATGGCCATTTCAACGGCCAGAGAAGCACAAAAGACAAAAGCAAAGACTCTGGATAAACAAGAACAACTCTGTGAACTAAGTAAAGCATTGGCGGTTTTAGCATCAGCATCTGTAAGGACTCCCTGTGATAGTTTTTCTTAATTGTCTTTTGCATTGTGTAAATAGCTAAGTTTAACCCACTTTTGCTGCTGGTTCTTTCAGTCTGTCAGCAGGGAACGTGAAGAGTTTCTGAGGCTTGTTAACAAGGAGGTACTAAGTCCACTAGTACCCATGTAATTCCAGGAATATGTATAGCACAAAACTTAAGCAAATCAAGTTTTACTGTTAGATGGGCCTTGAGGATGCCCGCTTGGGGGGGCCGGGGGGTGTTGGGGAACTTTGACAAAACATTCTGCTGAATGAATTCCACCATTCTTCTTTCTTCTTCTCTTGCGACCTCTTGTATGTCTCTTTTTTATTTGTGAGTTGGAATTTGAAAGAAGAAATATTCCGTTTGACAACATTTATGCTTCTTGTCTTGGTTATCAGTCTAGATGTACAACATTCTGCTGAATGAATTCCGCCATTCTTCATTCTTTTTCTCTTGTGACCTCTTGTGTGTCTCTTTTTTATTGGTAACTGGAATTTGAAAGGAAGAAATCTTCCGTTTGACGCGATTTATGCTTCTTGTCTTGGTTAGCAGTCTAGATGTACTCAGTCATTGAATGTTGTAGCCGTACCTTGTTCTGGAAAGAATACCTCTCATGTCTTAGTTTTTCCTTTATTGATGTATTTAGCAGTCCACATATAAGAAGAGTTTTCAATCAGAATTCCTGTTTGGCATCTTTGTGATACTCCTTTTCTTGCTACTGTCATTGACAGATAGAATTGTACAATAGCACGGTGGATAAGGAGGGTACAGATGGTGAAGAGGAAGCAAGGAAGGCGTACAGGGCGGCTAGGGAGGACAGCGACACTTCTGTAGAGAGCGCTTTAGGTGATAAAGTTTCATCTGCACTTATAGACAGGGTGAGGACGCTTATCAGGAATTCTTATTTAAGCGCCATGTCTGATATGCTTTGATCTCTTGCAAACCTGTCATTTACAATTGGACTTCTTGGTTTAAGATTTGCAGTATTTTATTAATTACATATACTGATCTTTCCAATTTCAGGTGGATGCTATGCTCCAAAAGCTTGAAAAGGAAATTGATGATGTCGATGCTACAATAGGTGATCGTTGGCGTTTGCTTGATAGGTATGAGAAGTGGTGCCTACTTAAGTCTATAGTTTAAAGCCATTTTGGAGCACAAACCACATAATTCCTTACATTGTCTATGTTTAACTGTCTTTGACAAATTACCTAATGTTATTTTAAGTTAAATCAATATGGAGGTGTTTTGGCTAAGGGGTTATTTAAATTGACAATTCCTTATTTTAATGCTTCTTTGGTAACAATGCTCATGTTGAAACCAGTTTCACTTTTTTGAACTTCTGCATGCCCTTTGCTCTTAATTGAAGAGAACAGTAATCTCATTTTTCAACTTTTCAAGGACTATATAAGAGAAGCGCAATCTCCACCTAGGCTAGCTTTCAAGGCCCTGTAGCTGATTCAACAGTGGCCTCAGAAGAAAGATATTAATATATATCTTGAGGCTCCTTAAAAGGCTTTGTTTTGCATGCTTTTCTTTGTCCTATTATGGATTACTCATGGAAGAAGTTAGAACAGGTTCCACTTATGTTATTCTGATGAGCAGTTTTCTTCTTTGTAAATGCTTTCTGCATATTGCATTTGGTTATAAGGGAAGCTGCTGAGGAAATGTCGCCTAGACCAGCAGTTACAATTAATAGTGATTGAACGAATTCTTTTCTGCAAGAATGCCATTTCCCAAATTTCACGAAAAGTATACTCATGCTGACACCAGTTCTGTTGTCTCCCTATTAACTATGCAATTGTTATTGTCATTATAAGCGAACCCCATAAGTGTAATATTCCTATATTGGGTAAATTTCACATTATGTGCTTTTTGTTAATATTCCTATATTGGGTATTGGCGAATATTGAACTCCTTGAGCTAAACATTTTTCTTTTCTCAAATTTAATCCTTTTGTCTTATTTTCAAAATTTATTCTTATATTCAGTTCGTAATTCACCATGTTTTATTCCGCTTGGACCTCCTGTCTGATTGATGTTTGGCATTAATGTTCAGAGATTATGATGGCAAAGTGACACCTGAGGAAGTAGCATCTGCAGCCATGTACCTGAAGGACACCTTGGGCAAAGAAGGCATCGAAGAACTTATCGGCAAGCTTTCCAAAGATAAAGGTAAGTCGAATGTAGTTTTCTTATTGTCCGCCTTAGAATTTCACATTGTGAGAACCTGCATTCGTCTTACAGATTGCATTTGTGATTTGATCTCACAGCATCTTCTTCAAATTATACTCGCTGCACCCTAAATTCAGTGTTCGCATTTGACTTGGCATGAAAATTTCGGAATTTATTCGATTACAATATTATCTTATATTCTTCCTAGTTATAGAGGCTCCTGGCGTGACTCTCATTTTAGTGGAATCATATCCCTGAATTTAAGGGGGTTAGCTATGGAGCTTTATATGGATACAGTTGTTTAGGAAAATGGACATTCATTTTGGGACTATTCAAAATACAAATGTGGATATCCAATGTAGCATGGAAGGAGTATTTGAAAAATCATGAGTACATGAAGTTTGTGTTGAAGGGTGTATGTTCCCTTGACACAAAGAAGATAGTCTCATGTTATCCTTGCAATATCACTAACCCGCTCAATAGAACAAGCAAAAGAAAAGGGAAAAGGAAGATGTAATTGTTAAATCATTTTTGGGTCAAATTGTTGAATCATTGAATTACTTCAGAAATTCTTTGCATGAGTAAGTTGAGTGGTTATATCTTGGGGCTTTTTCCCCTTTTACGATTCTAAATGGACCTTGGTGGACTCTAGATATTAACAAGCACTTTAGAAAACTATAGTCTAGTCAACCCTGCTATTCATGTTGAAGATAGAAGCTCGACCATCCTCTCTGGTGGTTGCTGCCCCCGAACCTCTGCGACTTTCTATTTTTTTTTCATAATACTGCTGGAGCTTCATAGTAAGCTCCAATCAAACTTTAACCTCAACACTTTATTTTCTTCTCTCTTAACAGAAGGAAAAATCCTTGTGGAAGACATTGTGAAATTAGGCAGTCAAAATGAAGAAGAAGATGCTGAAACAACTGGAGCTGGAAAAGCATAAGGGACCTCTTAAACAACGTGAGGTATTCTTTGTGTCATTTTTTTTGCTGTTTGCTTAATCGGATACACATCCCTGTAGAACCCCAGAAGATATAGGTTGCTGGTAAGCTACTAATGATAGAGGATGCTCATTATTGATTAATATTTAATTATATCACAAAAAGTTGCATGTGACGTCACTTTCAGCTTTTACAGTTTTTTTTTTTTTTTTGGGCATGTGATTTATAATATGACAATAAGATATGAACGTCTTCAACAAGTCGAGTGTTTTCAGGCCAAGTTGACCTGTTGAGAGTGCACGTATTGCTTCTTTCTGGGAATAGCTTGACGCAGGGTAACTGAACTCTTTGAAATGATACCATAGTGCTGCTTTAAGGGGAAATAAACTATTGCAAGGTGCATGAATCTTCTCTTGCACTCGTGGTTTACCATATCACTTCTCGGGATAATTGAAAAATAAAGATTTTTCCCCTCAAATATTGAACTACTGCTAAATGAAGTCGCTTCAACATCCTAATTCTATGCTATAATTTGAAATATGGCAACGGGAATTGAGTTGCTTAGGTTATAACAGTATTATCCCAAGGAGAAAAAAACAAGTTTATAACAGTTCTTGTTTACCATACAAAATAAAACTCCCACCTCATAACAAGATTCTTTTTCCACAAGAAATTTGCATATGTGACGATGAAATTTGTACTCTTAAAGGATGCATAACTTCCTTTAAAAAATATTCGGTCTTTTAGTCTTTTTTATAAATATTAGGGAAGAAAAAAATATATGATATCTTTCTTTTTATATTCTTAATTAATTTTATTAAAAAATAAAAATAAAAAATTATATTTATAGGAAAAGTATTTTAAAAAATAATTTTTAAAAATATATAAACTATTAAATATTTTAGGAAGAGAGAAAAATAGACAAAAGCCGTATATTATATTTTGAGATGGAAAAGTAATTAGCATCCTCCAAAGATGATTTGAGTTGTTCTGCAGAGGAAGCAGCCTGTTCCGTTAGCAGGGCAGTTGCGGCTCAGGACTTGGGGTGTATTTGAATTTGGTTTTGTTACGGAAGTAAATTTTTTATTTGGGTTTTACTTTTTTCTTTTACAAAAAAAAATTTTCTACTAAAATTCAAGATAAAATTTCAAAACAAAATACTATCCAATCTCACCTTAGAATTTCGGAAATGTGTGGGGTTATAATTTCTTCCCCATTACCAAAATTAATCTATTTCTTTCTTTCTTTCCATATTACATGGACTGCCTCTCTAAATACATATTTCCACTCCCTGTTCTGAATGTACCGCGCCATGTCTGAAACAGGACATGATATCATAGATTGATATGCTGCAGAATGCAATTCATAATTGCAACATACTTCCACAGGATAGTGCTTGCTGTAAGACAAGTTTCAAGATAGTCGCATGCAATGATAGGGTTTGGGCTGACCAATTTTATAGTGATCGACTAACTTGTTGGCATATTGTCAGTTTACTGAATTGATTCCTATTTGATTTAATTAACATACCACACAAGCGTTAATTCACAATAAATAAATAAATCAAAATTTGATAAATATGTGAGACTACATAGAGATTGGATAGAGTTTGATGTTTAAAATTTTTTATTTTGAATTTCTTAAAATTATTTACGAGTGAAAAATATAATTCAAAATGAAAATATTTGTATTGAATGGAATGGGACGAAATCTAAAGTGGTCAAGTCAAATTAGCTGATGATTATTGAATCGTTTATTTAAAATTTAACCGCAAATGCTCAAGTAAGCTACTGGTGAACGGAGTTAAAAGGCTACTGGAGCAAAGCGAACATCCATAGATGATCAAATAATTGAGACTAACATGGAAGGCGAAAAATTACTCCTGGCAAGAATCAACACCAAGTCCTTCAAAATTCAACAATTGTGCAGCCAACCACCATCTTAAACATTTTTTTTCTACCATATGCCTCTTTGAATTTCTTTCTTGGCACAAATTCTGAAGGAATAATAATTAATAGCTACACATATCTTTAAATTGTTTTTTATTGCTTAAAATACTTATATATTTTTATTCTTTTATATCCTTCAATTGCTTTTGTACATCAAAGCATTTTAATACAATGATTTTCAGAAAAAAATGCTCAAACTAATGTGTGAAACTGTTAAATATTTCACCAAAAACTATAATGTCAGAGCATTTTGACAGGCACTACAATAATTAAAGAATATAAAAAATAAAAATAAAATTTATTTTTGTGCAAAAAAAAAATAATTTGAAGTCACTTTTAAACAATTTCTCTTTTAAGAGCAAAACACAATTACACACAGTCTATGTAATTATAGAAGTCCTCAAAATAAAATATATCTATATAATTATAGCAGTCGTTAAAATAAAATATACTTCTTCTGTTTTAAAATATAAAACCTTCTTTATCTTTCTTTCTATTCTCAAAATATTTGACATTTTTTTAAAGTTTAAGAATATTTTAAGAATAAACTACATTTTCCTCCTAAATGTTTGTCTAAATTACAATTTTATCCATCTATGTTAAACAAATTGTAAATATATCTTTATTGTATATAAATTCATAACTAATGGATCCTTACTATAAATTGAAGTAAAAATATTTCTTAAGAAATAATAATTCTGTGCAAATAGTTTATATTATTCTCATAATATCTTTTTGAAGACCTAATTCTTATTTAGTAGTATATATTAAGACAATAACCCCCTTCCTAAAACATTCTTTTGATGACCTAATTCTTATAATAAAAGGTATTATTGTTTTAATATATGATACTAAATAAAAATTATTTTCACAAAAAGAATCTTTTAGGAAGATTATACACTCTTTAAAAATATTATTATTCTCTAGAAAATTATTTTTATTGCAATTAATAGTACAAAATTTATTAGTTATGAATTTATAACAATAAGAATGTATTTATAAATTCTTCAAAATAAAGAGAAAAAATTGTAATTTAGATAGACTTAAAGAAGAAAAATATAATTAACTCTTTTTTTAAAACTCCTATTGGACTTAAAGAAGAAAAATATAATTAACTCTTTTTTAAAATTCCTATTGCTATAAATATAATTATCTCACCTTTTATTATATTAATAAAATTATAATAAAAATATATATTATTCTTTAATCTATAAAAAAAAGTTGAAAATTTTAATATTACACATTTGCTAATTATAATGTATTAAATTACTGATTGTAATACGATTATATTTTATTTATCAAAATTATTTCTCTCTCTAAACTCTAAAATTCTCTCAACTTTCTCTCTTTAAACAACTTTTTAAATAAAATTTTAACTTATTCATAATTTTTAAAAATAAGATCTTAAAAAATACAAGGAAATAAGGTTCTAAAAAAAAAAGTATAATAATTTAACAGGAAAAAACATCAGTTTGCCACGTTTCTCTCTGGAAACTTTCCGAATCCTACCTCGGATCCTTCAGTCATTTTAACAAGCTTTTCTAATCCTCGAAAAAGGTAACTGTATCCATTACATCCATCCTCTTGCACTTCGCTCGCTGCCACGGCACCCCACGACGCTGCCGACATGTGGCGAATCATCACCGGCTCTTTGTACTTTACTGCGACCTTCTTTGCTTCAAACGAGAGGCATCGCATTAGCCTAGCTTTCCGAACTTTTCTTAACAACGAATATATGTTGCAGATTCCACGGTTGCCATTTCCTATTGATTTGAATCGGAAGACACACTGAAAGATGATCTAGATCCCGGTCGCAGGAGTCAGCAGAAGCATCTGAGTGAGGCAAAAAGATGGTTTCTTCGTACGAAAATGGGGACAGAAGAGGGAGGAGGAGGACGGGTAGCGGGAATGTAAGAGATAGTTCTAATGGGACTGCTGGTGGTGGTGGTGGTGATGTAGGAAGTAATACTAGTTGGACGAGTAAGAAAATTAGGAAATTGTTGTTGGGATTTGGGTTTTGGGTGCAGGGATTGAGGTGTTTTCCTTGGTTGGGAGTGAACTTTTTCTTGAAGGATGGGCTGAGAATGGACCCTTCTTCACTGCAGATACTTCAGAATTCTGCTAATTTGCCGATGGTTGCAAAGCCCTTTCATGGGATTCTGTCAGATTCTTACTATATATTCGGCCAGCATCGCGTCCCCTACATTGCCATTGGAGGTAATATACTTGCTAGGGATTTTATTCTTTCATGCTTATTGGTTATTTAACTTACTTTCATTCTTTGTTTAAACAAAAAATATTTTTATTCTTTTCTACGCCACAATGGCTTTGGAAATTGATCGAATTTATGTTGATAAACAAATGCCAAGTTGTGGGAGAGACCAAATCCTGATCTGAATTTTATTTGGTGCTGTTGATTTTACACAATTCTTCTAGTGGAGTTGAATGTGCCTATGTTGCCGTTTCTTTCATACTATATGCTTGCTGGTCTGCCTAAATCTTACTTGGGGTCTAGGATGCAGAGCCATATATTTCAAAGGCTGGTATAAGACAGAAAACATGCTAAAATTGAAATATGAACAAGGAAAAATAGAGAAGTTGTAAGAGAAATAATTGATAGATTCATCATACTGTGTAAGGGAATGAGGACCTCCTTACTTGAAGGTGCGCTGTTGAATTTTCATTCTAATATAAATCAATTGACCCTTAAAACCAGTTTGAACGTAGAAGATAAAGGTATTATTTGGAATTCGGCGGATTCCTTCACTAATATCCGTTATTATCAGAGGAAAGCAAGCATATTTGCATATAGTACTTCTTTTGTTTTGAAAGTTATTTGCTTAGAGGATATGAAGTTTCCTTTTATTGAGAAGTTGGATTCTTGAGATATTTAACCATATTAGTTAATCTTGAAGTACTTTTCTGTCTCAATTTTCATTTTCTTTCTTGCAATTTTGCATTGTATCTATACATTTCGTTTGCCGAGGGTAGCACTTTTTGGTAGCTTCTTGCATGTCCTGTTACATGCATTTAGAATGAAGGTTAAGTATATGAAATATTTCTTATTATGTTGACAGCTGTCTGTCTCATTATCAATTACTGAGCGGCTGAGCTCAACTTTGGTGGATTCATTGTGGAGCCCTTGGTTCTTTGTTTATCTAATGCTCTTTCTGTTGCATCTAGTCTTTCTGTGACATTATGTGCAAGAGACTTTTACATTCGCAAATAATTATCTGAGAGACCTTCTATTAGATTCTTAACTGATAACTGTCTTTTAAGTTTCTAGTTTGACAGAGGTAGATTTATTTCATTCCACAAATAACTTTCAGCTGGACGTTTCTTTAATTGCAATACTTACCATTTTATTGTAGTTTTATGAGAATTATGAGAAAGATCTTAAATGGCTGTTTACGAAACAGAACCACCATTCTTCTGACAAGGTACATACAGACATTTACTCCATTCCTTGGGAAGAAGAGATGAAATAAGAAATGAATGCAGAGAAAAGTTATCAATGGAGAACTGTTGACAACATAAATCATTTTTCTCTTCTAAAGGAGAACAAAAAGGTTTCTACTATATAATTTTTCCTTTTACTGTTAAGAAAGAAAAAGATGAAAGCAATTCCTGTCAAGACATTTCCAGCTTAAATTGTTTCGAGTCTCATCTTTGCTTTTGTGTACTGTTGGCGCATTTAATATGGAATCTGTTTCTGATAGGGAGGATCGCCACTTAGCAATGGTGGAAAATGTAGTTGCATCTGAATGTTTCATAAACTTTGATAGTATTGTCAATGCTGTTCTGGCAAGCCCTTGATTAGTTTCTCTAGGTCTTTTCAGTAACTTCTCCTTCTGTCTGCTCACTCAAAGTGTTGGCATGCAGCCTCTTTACAGGCTTTCTCTTGGTTTGCTCTCGCATTTCTTCCTCCAGCAAGTATCTCATTCTTCACAGTTACCTTTTATCTCCTTCTGAGCAACTGGGGTGCTTCGGTGGTGGAGGTCGCCAATGATGCCATTGTTGCTGAGACCAGTAAGCAGCTCGTTTCCTCTTCTAAGAACTCAAAATCAACTTTATCAGGCAACCTACAGTCATTTGTTTGGATGGCAACTGCTATCGGTGGAGTTTTGGGAAACCTAGTAGGTGGTATGGCTGTCGACAAATTTTCCCCGCAGTTGATGTTTTCTATCTTTGGGATTATTCTTACAATCCAGTTCCTAATAACAATTTTCATTCATGAAAAAGCTTTGGATCTTCCCAAGAACACATCCAGTGTAGGAATTAGGAAACAGTTAGCAGAATTGCTTGCGGCATTGCAGAAACCAGAGATTTCTTACTCAATAGGTTGGTTTGCAGCATCTTATGCCATAATTCCTGCCCTTACAGGCAGCATGTTCTACTATCAGACAGAACATTTAAAGATTGAATCATCATTATTGGGGATATCAAAGGTTATTGGCCAGGCAGCCATGTTGTTCTGGGGTATTATATACGAGCAGAACTTCAAATCAGTTCCACCTAGGAAATTGATCTCATCTATCCAGGTTACAATGGCTGCCTTAATGGTATCAGATGTCTTTTTTGTGAAAGGGGTATATAGATCAATGGGGGTTCCAGACTCTGTATATGTCATGGTTTTGTCTGGTGTACTGGAAATCCTTGGTTTCTTCAAGATCCTTCCCTTTACAGTAATAATGGCTCAGCTTTGTCCACCAGGATGTGAAGGATCTTTGATGGCATTTCTAATGTCTTCGGTTGCCCTTGCAATGATAGTGAGTGGCTACCTTGGCGTTGCTCTTGCTTCGTATGTTAAGGTGACAGGAAATGATTTCTCAGGCTTACCAAGAGGTCTTCTGATACAGGCAGCATGTACTCTGTTGCCTCTTTATTGGTCATCATATATACCGACCAATGTCAAAGCTGAAACAAAAACCAAAGAAAACTGATCTGCAGTAGCAGCAGCACAGTGATACCACAAGTTTAAAAGCATTGATAGGCCAGATCTGCCATTCTTTTGGAGAATTTTTCTAGTTAAGTTTGCACCACAAACTACCTATGTATAGAAGGTAGTGTAGCTTCAGTCGGAAGTATTTTCGTATGAGGGAGGAGGTCTTACACTGGTGCCTTTTGATTGATCTAATAAAATTCATGTTAGGATGCTGCTCTATATCCCTCATAAAAACTACCTCCGTAGTACGCAGGAGAAAAAAAGTAAAAGAGAGAGAGAGAAATCCAAAGGGACTTGTATTTTGTCTCAGGTCGAATATGTTTTCAAGATATGGTAAGTGAAATTTGGTAGTAATAGTAATTTTATGGGAACGTTATTCAGACACTATCATTTTATGCATGGAGCTCCGCTCCAGCTACGCCTTAAACTTCTATTGGTTGATTCCTAGTGTACATTTTATAATGAGTTGGCTCTTTTTTCTCTTTGGATTATACTCTTAAATCGGAAGTACTACTAGGTTAACCACAAACAATAATAGTCCTCCTATTTCAGCCTTTGCTCTAATTCTTCTTCACTAATCATGAAGAAATAGTAGTCCTTTACTTGCGGCGTCCTCTCTCAAATGGCGTCTCCTGTGAGCAAATATTTGAAGAATTGTTGAATGTACATCTTTTTTTTTTAATTGTAACCTACAAACTTTATTCCTTTCGCCCTTTTGCAATTCAAACTGAAAAATTTGTTGGAAGGTGCAAGACATCCGAAAATTTTTTAAAATTCGATCCAATACACTTCTGAAAAAACAAAAGGAAGAACAAAACTATTTGTTCTGTGTAAGAAAAGGATGCCTTCCCGTAAAAAAAAAAAAAAAAAAACAAGGATGGGCAACGGTTCCAAACGACCGAACCCGAATGCGCAGAAAACCCAAAACCACCCAAGAAACCACGTCCTCCTCCACCGTGCTTCGCTCTGTAACTATTTGACCATTCGATTTGTTTCTCGTCGGAAAACACATATTCTAGAGCACTAGGTTTCTATTTTCTCAATTTTTTTTTTCCAGATTTTCACACCAACCAGTTTGCAGGGAAGCAGCGCTTACTGCTCACCGAACATATGACGGACCGATTGATCATTTAGCAAGTTCCTAAAGAAAAGTTTCGTCGATTTTCGAAATTTATGAATGATGGGGTAAGGCGAGTTCTTGCTTCAGAAATGCAGTGAAAGAAAGAACATCTCTGCCTGTAAATAGTGTTTTTTCAGCTAGGGCAACTTGGGTTAATTGACATTTCTTCCACTTTTCTCTGGTTGGGGGTCATCCGTCATTGTCAATGTTGAATGGTGCATTTTCCGAGAGTGATAGTTGGTGCTCTCTATATAGAAAGTATGCTCTTGACCGTACGGCATTTGGTTTATTTTAAAATTTTTCCCAAGGCAAAGTACGGGTTTTGGAAGCCATTTTCGTCCTGTAGTTTTATCAACGGCAATTTTTCTTTGATTGAGAAATAGTTTGTTCTCTGATTCAAGTCCTGTATTTGTATAAACATGGATGACCACAGGATTTTGGATTGAACTTTGCCGCGCATCTATTTCATATTTATAATCAAATAGAATTTTAGGGGCAGTTAGACCAGTGAAATCAGTATATATCATGGAGTGGGTTTGTGGGAAGGAATTCTGGGGGTGCTTTGACAAAGCTTAAAGAGCTTAATGAATGATTGGTAACCGAAATTGATGTTGTGTAAAATAGAACGGTTGAATTAGTGCGCTTGATTGGGTGGGCTTTTGGAAAAAAGTTTTCAGGTGTTACTTCTAAAGCTTAAAGAGCTAATGAATGAATGGTCTGCTGATGTTCAGATTGAAGCAAATCTAGTCAATAAATTCAAGTACCATAAACTATTTCTCCTTTATTTTATTTGTTTACTGAACACCCAGATGCTACTGCAATCATATATATATTGCTGAGCTAATCTGTTGTTTCAGGTGAGTGTTGATGCATGGGTATAAAAACAAAAAGACATGCCTTATGGCCGTGGTACAAGGATTTCTTTTTCATTCATCTGTGGTTCTTCGTATCTGTTTTGGACAAGAAACAGATTTTTTAAAACCACAACAGTGGTGGTAGGAGAAGGAACAACAGCATCCTCAAAAGTTGGAAATCTCCTTCTTGTCGTTTCCATAGCTAAAGCTCTTTCAGAGCCTGGAGGAGCTCGTAATCTGGAAAAGGATGTAGGGTCCATTCACTTGTCTGAGGATCTCGTTCTTCAAATCCTCCGTCGCAACTCTCTGGAAGCTTCCAAGAAGTTGGATTTCTTTCACTGGTGCTTACTTAAGCCCAATTACAGTCACTCAGCAAGTACTTACTCTCAGATCTTTCGAACTATAGCCAGTTGCCCCCAATATCATGGTGAAATTTTCAACCTTCTTAAATTGATGAGGTCTGATGGCTTGGTCCTTGATTCAGCAACCTTCAAACTCATCCTCAATGCTTTCGTCCGTTCTGGAAAGTTTGATTCTGCATTAGAAATTTTGAACCACATGGAGAATGATTTGGGTGCTATTAGCTGTTCAGACCCTGATATATATAGCACTGTCCTGATTGCTCTCATCCGCAAAAACCAGCTGAGAATAGCTTTGTCAATCTTCCTCAAACTCTTAGATAACTCCAGAGCAGATGAGAATGGAACTGGTACTCCTGATGCTATTTCTTGTAATGAGCTGCTTGTTGGGCTTAGGAAGGCTAACATGAAGGACCAATTCATGTTAGTTTTCCATAAACTGAGAGAAAAGGGGTTGTTTCCCTTGGATAGATGGGGCTACAATATATGCATACATGGATTTGGGTGTTGGGGTGATCTATCCACTTCTTTATTTCTCTTCAAAGAGATGAAAGAAAGGAGTGGTTCTTTTAGTCCTGACCTGTGCACATATAACAGCCTCATTCAAGTTCTTTGCTTGGCTGGTAAAGTGAGTGATGCTTTAATTGTCTGGGAAGAACTAAAGGGTTCCTCTGGTCATGAGCCTGATTTGTTCACTTACCGAATCCTCATTCAGGGCTGCTCTAAAGCATATAGGATACGTGATGCAATGAACATATTTGGTCAGATGCGGCATGACGGTTTACGTCCTGACACTGCTCTTTATAACTCCCTCTTGAATGGTTTTATGAAATCGCGGAAATTAACAGAAGCATGCAATCTGTTTGAGAAAATGGTTGAAGAAGATGGTGTAAGGGCTTCCTCTTGGACCTACAATATTCTTATCGATGGCTTGTTTAGGAATGGAAGGGCTGTGGCTGCTTACACCCTGTTTTGTGACTTGAAGAAGAAGAGCAATAACTTTGTGGATGGAATTACATTCAGTATTGTTGCTCTGCATCTTTGTCGGGAGGGTCAAGTTGAGGAAGCTCTGCTATTGGTGGAGGAGATGGAAGCAAGAGGCTTTATTGTTGATTTAGTTACGATTTCTTCATTATTAATTGCATTTTATCAGCATGGTATGTCGGACCAAACAGAGAGACTCATGAAGCATATTAGGGATGGAAACTTAGTTACAAATCTTCTAAGGTGGAAGGCCACCATGGAGGATTCTGTGAAAGTCATACAGAGCAAGCAAAAAGATTTCACTCCCATGTTCCCTTCCAGAGGAGACTTTACTGATATTCTTAATGTAATAAACTTAGCTAATGGGGAAACAGATTCGGGTCTTGTGACAGAAGATACTGAGCTAGAATCTGGTACCATTGACCCATGGTCATCTTCACCATACATGGATCTGTTGGCTAATCAACTTAGACCCAGAAGTCTATTCTCTTTGACCAGAGGGAGAAGGGTTGTAGACAAAGGAATAGATTCTTTTGATATTGACATGGTCAATACCTACTTATCCATCTTTTTGGCCAAGGGGAAGTTAAGTTTAGCCTGCAAATTATTTGAGATTTTCACCGACGCGGGTGTTGATCCTGCAAGTTATACTTTCAATTCGATGATGAGTTCATTTGTGAAGAAGGGTTACTTAAATGAGGCTTGGGGTGTTCTCCAAGCCATGGGTGAGCAGCTTTGCCCTGCAGATATAGCAACGTACAACGTGATAATTCAAGGATTGGGAAAGATGGGAAGAGCAGATCTTGCCAGTGCAGTCCTGGATAATCTAAAGAAGCGGGGTGGATATCTTGACATTGTGATGTATAATACCTTGATAAATGCACTCGGAAAGGCTGGTCGCATTGAGGAGGCTAACGCACTTTTTCAACAGATGCGAAGCAGTGGAATAAATCCAGATGTTGTCACATATAACACGCTCATTGAAATTCATAGTAAGGCGGGGCGACTAAAGGACGCCTATAAATTTTTAAAGATGATGTTGGATGCAGGTTGTGCTCCAAATCATGTGACTGACACAACCCTGGACTTTTTGGAGAAGGAGATTGAGAAACATAGATATCAGAAAGCTACAATAAAACCTACAAATGCGGAAGATCCTTCTTGAATAGAAATCCCAGATAAATCACAATTCAGGTATGTTCTGATCAGTTTCATCTAGGAATTTGTTGTGTCTAAATTAGTTGAAATAGGACATCTATTTCCTCTAGATTATGCTTTTAGTTTTATTTTTAAGTCGAGTAACTAAGTAACCTATCGGCACAGAAAGCTAAAACGATGTTGGAGACTTGAACTTGTACTCTGTGAAAAAACGATCTTCTCTGACCAATGCGAATTCTTTTTGCCATTTTTCGATTGCTCAAAAGCTGGAAATGTTGATAGATCGAAGGTAAGAATGACACTGATGATCAGCCTTTATAGTATACAAAGTGACCAGTTTATCTGTAGGGTTCATTCGATTAATCACCTTGTTTCAAAATATGTAGTCCTTTTGTTTTTCTTTCTCCAAATGTTTAGCTTTTTTGTCAAATTAAATAATTATTTTTTAATTTTTTTATAAATATAATTCTATTGTCTTTTCAAAAAATAAATTAAATTAGTTAAGAATATAATAAGAAGAATATTTTTTATTTTTTCTTTAGTTTTTAGAAAAAAGGGCTAAAATGTGCCTACATTTTGAAACAGAGGGAGTATTCATGTGCTTAGATGATTGTAATGCATATGAAAAAAATCTCTAAAATTTTTACAAACTAGTAGTTGCGATCACTGTTTTAAATGGGTACATAATAATTTTACCTTCCGCATAAGATGAGGATCAGGCGTTCAACTGCTTGAGCACGTCGTTCCCTTGCTTGATTCCTCGTTCGGATCCTGTGCATTTATACCGGACTATTGAAGGAATGACAAAGCAAAAGACATCATAAATCTGCGATATTGAGCAAACAGAGACCTATAAACTGGAAGAAGGTAAACAGTTTTGAATATTATGTGTGTTATTGGATAGCATTTTGATTTGAGATTTTTTACTTTGAGTTTTGTGAACATTATGTGTGGAATTAGATAGTGTTTTGATTTGAGATTTTTTACTTTGAATTTCGTAAAAAAAAAAAATTTATGAGAAAAAAGTAATACTCAAAGTAAAAAATTTATTGAGAAATATGGAAGAAATCAATGAGACCAATGCAGCCTGTGGTTCTGTGAGAGTCCCTCAAGAAAGAAACGAATTACAAATGTAAATTTATCTTCGCTTTTTTATTTTAAATACATTTAAGTGGGTTTAGGATTCTTTCATTTATTCCGTTTTCTCTTCATCCTCTATTTTAGTTAATTACTGCACATCTTTGTGCAACTGATTTGTACCCGGAACCAATGGCGTCAGAAGGGGATATGCACGACGCCAACATTGCAGATTCCGGAGTAGATGATTTCCATGCCGGAGGCGACAGCGACTGCATGACCGACGGTGAGGGTGACAACGCCTTCGGCTCTGAACCCGACGTCGATGACCGATTCCTGGTAAACCATTCCGTCCGTGATACTCAAGGAAGCAAAATAATTACACCGTCCTGAAGGGAGAAGACATACTGCGCCGTCAAGAAGATCATGTCACGGAAGTTTCCTCCGTTCTTTCCATACCAAGAGAATCAGCTCGGTTGCTCTTGCGGCATTACTCTTGGAGCGTGAATACCGCGCACGACGAGTGGTATGCCGACGAAGTTAAAGTTCATAAGGCCGTGGGACTATTGGAGAATCCCATGGTTCGATTTTCTCCCTCAAAGAAATTGACTTGTGGGATTTGTTTCGATGAATATCCATCGGAGATGATCACCAGCGCCTGGTGTGGCCATTCCTTCTGCAGAGAATGTTGGCAAGGTTACATAACTATGTCGGATCATCGACGGGCCGGGATGTTTGCCCTTGAGATGTTCTGAGACTTCTTGCCTTGTAGCGGTTGATAAGGACGTGATTGATGAGTTAGTATATGATGATAAATACAAGAAAAGGTATTCTGGGTTCATGATTAGGTCTTATGTTGAGGGCAAACTGTGACATTAACCGGAAGATCAAGTGGTGTCCGGCCCCAAACTGTGACATGGCGGTCCAATTTGTGCTTGGAAGCGGAAGCCATGATGTTATCTGCGGCTGCTCTTATGGATTTTGTGGGAATTGCACGGAGGACGCTCACCGGCCAGTCAATTGTGACACGGTGGCTAAATGGATATTGAAGAAAAGTGCAGAGGCAGAGAGCACCAAATGGATCTTTGCTTATACAAAGCCTTGTCCAAAATGCAAAAGACCAATCGAGAAAAACCTTGGATGTATGCACACAACTTGCACTGCTCCTTGCAAGCATGAATTTTGTTGGCTGTGCCTTGGTGCATGGGGGTCACATTGTGGCTTTTCTTCTTGCAATAGATATAAGCAAGAGAACGATGAGGTTGTTGGGGAAGAGAGGGAAAGGAAGAAGGCCCAAGAGGACTTGAAAAGATACACACATTACTACGAAAGATGGGCTACAAACCAATCATCAAGGCAAAATGCTCAAAGAGATTTACGCAACATGGAAAAGGTGGAGATCGTGAACCTTAGTAAATTCCAGCAAGAAACCAGAGACACAGTTGAAGTTCATTCTTAATGGTTGGGCACAGATCATAGAATGCAGGAGTGTTGAAATGGACGTATGCATACAGATATTACTTACCAGAGAATGAGCGGACAAAGAAGGCCTTTTTCGAGCACCTTCAAGGTGAGGCTGATGCTGGTTTGGAGAGACTCCATCAGTGTGCTGAGCTGGAATCTAGGGTTTTCTTCACAGGGAAGATGCCCTCTGATGAGTTCAACAAGTACAGGGCGAAGTTAATTGGGCTGACCACTGTGACCAAGAATTATTTAGAGAACTTGGTTTGGGCATTGGAGAATGGCCTTGCTGACGTTTCTGAGGCTAAAGGTGTGCTTGGAGACTGATTTTTTAATGGCTGCAGGAGGAATGAGGTGTGGTGACTTTGGAGATGGGAAAGAGTATATTGCTTATGTTGATTCGGATGGAGAATACTGTTATTTGTCAGATTGAATATCTAGATTAGCAAACTAGGCCTCAAGTCCTTCTAAGTAATTTGTCTTCTTTGTTAATTCTACACATTCCTGCTTTCTAGTTTGTTTGATTTACGTTTTGGAAAAAATTATTATTCGATGTTGTTTTTGTTCACTTCCAATATATATAATGCTCAATGTTTATTTCTAAGAAGGCATTTTATATCCAGTTGGACTAATGCTTTATCTTCTAGTCTTTAATCTATTATTTTTCCTCATTCACGGTTAGTTCCGAAGCAGAAATATGTGATCAAGGATAAAAGAAAGCCTTCAATAATTTCCCATTTTTCAAAATTTTTGGTCCTAAGCCCAAAGTAACATCAACACACGATTTTGAAGGAAAGTCAGTACAGTCAAGGGTCATTTTTTGAGATTCTCTACCTCTTTTTCTTTCGCTCTGTGATTATTAATTTTCATTGTAATTGGTATATCAGTTTAATTAGTACATTTGTTAATTATTGTTATAGCTGGTTTTTGATGTTGTTATTATTAAAGAGGCACAATTATTGTTTTAATTTTTTTTTGGTGTATGCCCTTAAACTATTTTTTTAACTTTTAAAGTTTTTTAAAACTTTTTTGTTGAGTCTATATACTCCTAATTATTAATTTTAATTTCTAATTAAAATTTAGACGATCTTCTCACAGGCTAACATTTATAAGGACATTCCTATGCGAGTACTATCCACGTCAATTTTGGCTTTGTGCTTCGGTCAATTTGAGTGAAAGTTTGTCTAACCAAAAAAGACAGTGAGCTGAAAGAGATAAAACAGGCCGCGGGAGTGAAATTTGATTGAATTTGAAACAAATCAAGGTGTTCAGACATAATACCCTTACAATACTGTCACGTGGAATTGCAGAGAAAGCTATATTCAAACATGTGCATTATATATATTACTTGAACGTGCTTGAATTCATTCAAATAATATTTCGAGTTTAAAATTTTATTCTGATGTCAGTTAATTGTTAATGAACAACACTTTTTAACCCCTTTCAATTATAATATTAGCAATTTTAAAAAAAATGTGGTAAGAACGATTTAAGGTCGATAATTTAACAAATTTAAATCCAAAATCACTAATTTTCATTTGATGATATTTATTTTTTCGAGGAGAACATTTTGAGAGAGTTTAAAGAGTGTATACAGTTTAAAATGACCTTTTACTATATTGCATTTAACAACTTGTTATTTTGTGCTTTGCAAGCATATCTTACTCGCCCTCTCTTTTAATTTATGAAAAATGTAGAAAAATCAATGAAAATATATGTGACGAAATAAATCTTTCTAAATTTGAAGAAAAACGAATAGAAATCAAAATGGAGTAAATATTAAAAAATATATGTGACCTTAGTGAAGTTTGTCATCTCCAATTCTAATCGACATCTATTTTTTAAATATTATCCTATTTGCATCTCTACTACAGCTCTATATATTAGATTTGTACATTAATTTTTATTTAAAATTTTAAATTTAATTTGATTTTATAAAATTTTCAAAAAAAAATTAAACTAAACCAAATTTTCATAGGAATAAAACAGAAATAAATTAATTTGGTTAGATTTTAAAATTAAAATTTTTATTTAAAATTTTTTAAATAATTTTATAAATCATTCAATAAAATTTCTTATTCTAGTTTGATTTTGAACCAAACCAAAATTTCAAAGATATTATAAGCTCACTTCAAATTTAATAAATAAAAAACTAGATTTAGAAATTTTATTAAATTTAGAAAACCAAACCAATTTTAAATTAAAGAAAAGAAGTATAATCTAATTTAGTTTCACTTTTAGTTAAAACCAAATAATGAACACCTATAATTTCTACTCAACCTAACCTTATTCTCACTCCCCGTTGATTTTAAAATTTTTTAAGCATTGAAAATTTGTCTTATTAAATTTTTTATAAATAAAATTGTTAAGTTGAATTTAATAAAAGTAATTTATTAATACAAAAATAATATTATAAGATAAATGTGAGATTGATCCCAAACATTAAAAGGGTTTAGTGATGCAATTATTTTTTTAAATCAGTCAAACTTCAAAAATTTTAAAAATACAAAATATTTAATTAATTTAAATAAAATTACTAATGCGGCTTTAACAGGAGTAAAATAAAACAAAATTAATATTAGTGAAATTTGTCCAAATGTAATGGTAGTTCAATACTATTAACCCTAAAAATAAAATCAAAAGTATCATTGCATTGATTAAAGCCTGTTTATTGGGGCCCGAGGAGCAGGGGCTTTGGAAATTCATCGAGCCTTCTTAGGAAAATGATGAAGTCTCACTTTAGATAACCAAAAAAAAAAAAAAAAAAAAAGCGAGGCTTTGGAAATTCATCGAGCCTTCTTAGGAAAATGATGAAGTCTAACTTTAGATAAAAAAAAAAGCGAGTTAATTAAATTAAAAACACACAAAAACAAAAGCGGGAGTGGTGGTGGCCGAGGCGGCCCGCTAGGGGGACCGAGCGGTCACGTACGGACCGCCCCAAGGAGTAATAGGGTTCAGCGCTGCAGAGGCATGGAAGGAATTTCATAATCAAACGAGCACAAGGCCCAACTGCATGCACACGCTATCCAAACCCCCTCTCCACGCCACCGATCCCTACACAACTGGGGCTTTCGTAAATTCGGCAAAAAAATCTATGCCCAAATCGATGTGGGACAAACTCACACTGCCAGTTGGCATTTTGCAGCTATTTTCCTATTTTATTATAATAACCGCACCGATGGCAATCATCCATTTTCTGCCACAAGATGGAGAAAAAAGAATCACTACTACGTTTGTGTACGCTGCAGACACAGAACGATAAAGCAAGAAGCTTTGAAACAGAGAAAAAGTGCTAATAAATATGCATATACCAGTCCAGAGTTCCTAGAGGAGTGCCATCAGCTACTCACTGGTCCTTCCCTACCCCAAGAATCCATTGAGCCAGATGAGTCAAATATGGTTCTGTACCAGAACTGTTGCTCAAGATTGGTCCCAAACTCTGAAGCTCGGCAGTGAATTCTCTCTCAAATTTTCTGCAAATCCAAATGTGAAAATGAGTTAGAAAGAAACGGAGAAAAGATTAGATGAGGCCGAGAGGTCTAGTATGAAGTTTCAACTTACAGAATGGACTCTATCACAATTGCGTTTTCAGGGGCCAACTTCAGCGTCTGGGATCGTGTCCTTAGTTTCAATTGTTTATATTTTTCCACCTCAGTAGAACCTTCAGATATTCCATCTGTTGCAATGTCACTGGAGGAGGAAATTAAGCGTTGAATTGCTGCTGCATATTGCAGGCATACGAGTTTCAGCCTCTCCACCTTCTGCAGTAAAAGATTTAAGTAACAGTGTATTAGTAAAAGGAAAGCAAAAATGTAAACGACCATGGTACAGAAAGGTTTTGTAGCAAACTCAAAACAAAGCTTCTAAACAAGCCAGTCACCATAATTTCTTATCTTGTTTATTCTTTAGCCACCCCTACCTCATCCACACATACGAAGGGGACCTAGAGAGAGCAGAGAATCTGTTGCAAGCTGTAATATGATATAACTAACCTTGAGGAGACCAGGGGAGAGAAGCAAACATTCTCTGAGACACTTCTCAAGAAAAAATTCATGATATTGAATAACCTGCTTCGGAAGAATACACGAGATAAACAAAATGAAATGTTGTCAAAAGCTGGGCAGGTAGAGAAAGAGAGTACCAGTTCACACAATGAAACCATAAAATGTTTTTTCAAGATCTAAAGCCTTGAGGTTGAGCAACTTGATAGTAGCAGTAAAATAGAGGAAAGTATTATTCTCTACCTCATCAATGCTCTTTGCAGTTTGAAGCCTACTATGCATCACATGCCAATTTGGCTCCAAAACCTGAAGTTAAAAATAATAACAAATGAATGACTAGGTCAGCAAAAACCTCACAATAAGAGAGATCAATGTCAAATAGTTGCGCAGATATTTGTATAAAAGAAAATCTTACCCAAAACACAATGAAAAGGTGTGAGAGAACTTGGTCTAATTAATTGCACAATTCCCACCCAGTGCTATAAAATAGAATAAATGCAGAATAAAAGAAAATTAGTAGTAATGTGGTGAAACCTGCCTCAAATGTCAAATAGTGTACAAGGCTATTGATAAATCTAAGCATACTTCGACAAAGCAAAGATGATACTGAGATTGCAATCCCTTGCATGTCAAGTCTGCGGGCACCCTACAAAATTGGGGGGAAAACCATTCAGACAAGCTCTGAGCTGGAAAAGTGGGTAAAGGACATTAAATCTTCCAATAGAAAATTAAAGATTTCCAAGGCCCATACTTGATGTACTTGCCATGCTGCACAGAGCTGCCTATTAACGTGCTTGCAGTGAAATAGAAAGCGAAAGATTAGTTGATACTTTGTTAATGCTTTTCTTGAGAAAACAAGGGATAATGGCCACTGAACCTGAAAATTGATTGCAGATTACGGATGTGAATGAAACAATATAATACTAATATAAGGTACAAAGATCTAGCTGGTAGTTAATACACGTTAAATCTTTTTAACTAGGATAATCTAAATGCAGATTATAGTCAATCTACAATATAGAGAACATACACTAGAAGACGAGATCTTTCAGCAAAAGTGTCTTCAAGCATAGGTGAGAAAACTAACGGAATATAGGCTGCTAAATGAACACTCACAGGCAAACAAATTTACAAGAAAGGAAGAAAAAGGAAACCATGCTTCAATCAAATTGAGCGCCAACAGAAAATATAAATGAGACTGTCATAAGTAATTGTTAGTTGAGTGTAGCAAGGAATTGTCTTCCACAAACTAAATAACAATACAAAAGAATTGTTGACATGAATAAGTTGTCTCCGAAATGGTCCTTGCCCGGAACAAGCTGGGCTGCCTGATCCATATAATTTCGTTCAGTAAGATATTGCAGAACAAATTTGTAGGAGGATATTTTCACATTGCAGGAATGTAAACTTTCTGGGAATAAGAAGAAAACCAAAAGGATGGAAAGAAACAAAGAAGCAACCAGGAGACAATATCCTAATGTATACAAACCTTATAACTCAACGAAAATGTCTCGAGCCCTGTAATGCTCACTGGTTCTTCCAACTCATTAGTATCAGAGACAGTCTGAGTGGTCTCAAGATCTTTCAGGGTATTCAACCTTTTCAACAAGGTAGTTTTTTCCTGCAAGCATACATTGACTCCTTTAATCTGGGTAAGCTTATATGGCATCACATCAGAGTACAAAATAATTTAAGGACTGATTACTGGCAATATTTTAGGCCTAGAAAAGCATGCAAATGGTTACTGACCACACAACATCTTAAGTCTTCGTGAAAAGGATCCGCTGCACCTGCTGTTGTCCGTAGTGCCAAGTCCAAGAGAGACTATTTATCATAGGAAAAGAATTCAGTGATGAGTTCCGACTTGCAAATAGTTGTTCATCGTTGGAGTACAGAGACGAAATTGACAAAGCTTTCATGTAAATGAGATACGTAAAGAAATTTATCAAAAAAAAAAAACGAAAAGAAAAGAGATGTAAAGAAAAAACCTGCAGCTTCTCCACAGAAATATCGTCTGGGTTCTTTGTGAGCTCTTCTCGAGCTATATCCATAAAGTGAACCAAGAAATCCCCCTGAAAAGTTAAACATGAAGCTTTTGCAGATTTCGCTCCCTTGGTCAAGTGAACCTCCCCGAACGAGAGACAATACTGACTTCGCCCATATTAGTAGTAAATGAAATGTAAAATAAAATAATATGAAAAATATTCAATGATGCAAAGTATTCTGAATGCCAGTCTAGTCAAATGGACTCTGGGTGAACCCTAATGCAAAAAAGTCCAGGTTATTACAATTTTAAGTCCCAAAGGTAGGGGACAAAGGTTAACTCAACTAAATATTTTAATCTCTATAATTTCAGAAGGCACTCCATTTTCTTCATACCACCACAACCAAAGGGAAAAAAAGGAAAAAAAAAACTTCACCTCTAATTGACTAATACCTGATCAAGTAGAAGATAATGCTTGATTGACCGCAGCTTTGCCATCAGGTCATACTGCCAATAATCAAACAAAACTACATCAACCACAGTACCGTGAAAGTGTTGCAGTCAATGACATAATGAATGGGAGGAAATAAATATGCCTTCAAAAGACACAAAAAGCTCTAAACTATACCTTCTCTTTAATGAGATTTAGTAGCTCTCCACTGGCATAATCATAAGCCTCCTTAATGCATTCAAGATAATGATGATTTGATCCAACACTGGTCAACTTTGAGTTCTCAGCTATGGGGACCTATAAGAACAATCTGATCAAAGAGCATGCCACAGATTGAGAAAATAGTTGGTGGTGGATGGGGAGGAGGGAGAGAGAACTCTGCCTATGATTTAAAACTTGAATCTGAAAGATGAGGATAAACAGAGATTCCTTTACCTGAATATTATGTCCACATTCTCTCATTACATTTAAATATTTCCCCGTGGTCAAAATTGTCTCAGCAGCATTTGCTAGAAAACTAGGAATGTCATCCTTCAGGCTGTAGCGTTGTTGCCAATACTTAGCATCATAATCTTGAGTAAGACTCTCCTATTAATATTACAAAATTGTCAGAATAAATTAGCATCTTCGATTCTTGTTTCCTTTATGATGCAATACCTTTTGGAGAGACTTATTCTCAGCAATGAAAAATTCACCATAAGGGTCATCAATCACTCCTTCATACACCCACCTGAAATGTACAGCAGAGTTATGGGCAATAACACATTAAAGCAATAGTACGACTGTGAAAGGACATATCATGATTAAGAACCTGCGTAATTTTGCAAAACATAAAGGAAATTGTTTCAAATAATTTTTCTTTTATAAGTTGCAAAAGTTTTGGCAAGAGTGAGACCAAGAGATTCTAACAGATGATGGAAGAGAGTTGTTTCAAATATACACATACAAGTCAAAAAGAATACACCTAATGCTGTTAAATGAAATTACGTTGAAGGCAAAGCAATGAAGCTAAAGGCCACATGACAACTATAAAAGAATGCTGATCAATTAAAAACAGTAATCAACACAAGTTCTTATAGCCCAAAGCAAAGCTGCTATTTAAGCACAAATTTGATGATGTTGCCTACACATAATAGAATAAACATAGTATGTCACTGCAACAAAATTTAAATAAATGAAGTTGTGTTATGGCTCGCACTGTATCAACTTTATTTGGAGTACCTCACCTTTCTAGTATTCCAAGATATGCAGTATTTGCACATTGCATCATCTTTTCCAGTAACGATCTCACTACATGATCACCGGCCATCGCCTTTGCCTGGAAATATAAGTATCACTTATTAAAAAATAAATTTAAACACTTAAGTAGTGCAACTCCATCAAACAGGATTAAGTCTGAAAGTTCTACAAAACTTTGCACATGGTTACTCCTTACCTGGCTTTGTAAAAGGTTGAGAACTGCAGAACCTACAAAGTTATTAGCTGAAACCTTCTTCGTCACAATAGATAAAGCTTGCATGGTTCCCATCATTGGCTGAATCACAGCTTCAGTAACCATTAAATATGACCATTAAATGCAAACCATGTTATGAACATCAGAAAGACTTGAAATAAGACACACCTGACAATAGAACCATAGTCCTTGTATAGAAAGTCTACCCAGCCGAAATTGATGTTCAAGCTGGGCCACCATGGCCTGGTAGTCCTATAAAGGAATATTGATTAGCAATACAGAACTTTGACCATAAAAGTCAAATCTCTAAAAGAAGCATATGTTGACAAATTACATCTCGTTACTTCAAACATGAAAATATCTAATATTAAATTTCTAAGTTGGATATTCTTCAAACTCATGACATTTTCCGACAAAATGGAAATTCATAATGGTTAGAATTTGATTGAATAGGTCCAAGATACAATTTTCTATCAAACCAAAATTTAAAACATAATGTTGAAAAAACATGGCAGAAGAGTAGTCTTGAATGTTAGATTATTGCCTATCTTCTCTCCAAAATTCATGCACCCCTTTTCCCTACTGGGTAATACGTCATATTATAGTCAGTACAGGAAAGCCACAAGATTATCAGTATGAGAATGAGAATTTTCTCTTCTAGGAAAATATCTATCTTTAGAATCCTATCATATTAAAATATGCTCCCAACTATGAAGTTTATGCAGATTAGATGCTTGGGCAGAATGTCAAGGTCGCTCTTCCAAAATGCTTAAAACTCCTTTGGTCTGGATAAGTTATCTATCATAAAAGCTGTCCCTGAATTTATCTAAACCTCAATCTTGGCACAGAAATCATACAGATTTAAACACACGTATTGGCACTTCATGAATCAAACGATTTTCATATAGAAGTCATCGTTTAGAATGCCTAACAAAATGAGCACATAAAACAATAAAGTTGCTGAACAAACAGAGAAAGGGGCATTTTCAAATTGAACAATGATGTTATTTGAAGCACAAAAGTGGCCAGCACAAAAAAAAAAAAAAGGGTTCCATTTCTCGAACAGCTAACTCGTTTTCAAAACTTATGCTTTTCTTATTTCACCTTTGTTTTCTCATCCATGCAGATTTATGTCTACTCAATGTAACCCATATGGATGCCCGAAAAGACTAAAGCAACTCTTATAAATTTTTCAACAACTCCTCCTCAAGTTTTTGGTACTTAAAACCTATCTGCTTGCATTTCAATTTTTACTGAAACTATCATCTTAGATCTCATTTCTGAGTTGAATTACTTTAAGTCTTGTTTAAAGTGCTTCTCCACAAGAATATCTTAGGAGAAAGTCCTACTTTGTTTCTTCCTTTAAGAAAATATCAGCTAGAAATAAACATGTGATCCTTAGTTATTACATGCCAAATACAAAAGAACAAGCTAAAGGTAAAAACCCTGACAGAAAGGATAAGTAACAGGGACAGATGAGGAAGTTGTGTAATAAAGATTAGCTTATTGCTTCATCGTCTAACTTTGTCAAGCTTGAATTTGTTATTTTCCATGTACAGAGGCCTTACTCTCCCTAACCTAATTAAATTCAACCTCCCATTAACGCAAGGGAACCAGTTCTCCTAGTAACAATATATATATATATATATATATATATATATATATATATATATATATATATATATATATATATATATATATATATATATATATATATATATATTAATTGATTCCATTCGTAACTTTCCAAACTTGAATAGTTTTATGGATTCTTCAGATTGAAAAATTGAACATACCACTGCATTAGTAATAATCATCAATTCTTATAACATATTCACTCCAAATGCAGTGAAGGCCTGGGGGCCAGCAGTTTACTATATTCACCTAAAGTGAATACAGAGTAGACTAAATAACGTACTTACACACAGATTTATATCTGACAGCATTACATTCAGCTTTCAGATATAGAAATGTGATTCAAGAATGAATCAAATATGAAGCAAAAAAAATAATGCTAAGAACTTCCAGAACAAAATATACAATTCACAACATTTAGAACCTACAAGAAGGAGTGCTCTTAGTGCAGCAGCAAATGCATGGTTTACAAGGCCAGTCTTGAATTGCGACCTTGACTCAACAAACTGATTTATTAGCAAATAGCTCTCACACAAAGGGAAGATCCGTGTTGCAGATTCCTGCATTGGTGTATCATCACAGTTATGTTTTCATCAAAACCCCAAAGCAATATTTTCTTGTATGAATATCTCTGGAAAACATTCACAATTCAGGTAGAAATATAAAACTTCACGAGAACCACATGAGAGCTCTCGAATTTCACTTCGTACAAATTATTTATGTCTAAATTCTAAGATAGTCCTCAGATCAGAATGACATCATTATAGCAAATGCACATTTACTTATGCAAAGTATAGCAGAAATGACAAGATTCTTACTTGCAGAGTTAAATCCATTGACGCATCAACCTGAAAATCTATAGGATCCTTGCCATGTATTCTTTTTATTGAAATGTATCGCCCTTCAATTCCAACCAATGCAGACAACAGATCATCAATAACAATCAATTCCTGCACACGACCATTGGGAACATCCCAAAAACTTTTAGATCACAAAAATTGACAAAAGAGGTCTGTATCTCCACAAGACTTGGTCCAACTTTAAACTATCATAAAGGAGGAATAAGAGAAAACTGGAGGCACCTTGTAACACAATTTTTTACTATATCTGCAGCTAATATTACAGGTAAAACAGAAAAAGCAATTCCTAGGAATTGGACATCCAAGTTCAGCTTGTACTTATACTCTAAAAGTAGCTTGTTTCTTGAAGGGATAGATAATACAAAACCATCCAACACAACGAATTGGGTTCGCAAAATGAAGCTTCAATTTGGGACCATGTTCTGGAAAATACCATGAAAGAATCAGAATGAAACCAAAATTTGTAGATTTCTAGGAGAAAATTAGTTGAAGTGACTTTATCGAGCTTTCTTGATGCACATATTAAATAAATGTGATCACTGACAGGAACATCATGTTAATTAAATTTGCAAATGGCCGTAGAAGATACCTGAATTGCTGCATGGTAGCAGCCTATGGCCTTGTCCGCACTAAACAATAATTAACAAAATGGTAAGTCATAAAAACAAAGAATAGCAAGTTACATGTAAAAGGATTTATTTTAAAAAATGCAAATGAACACACTCAACATACTCCATCGAGAAACCCTTTAATTCAGCACCTCCCGAGGCCAACTTCGTTTCCTAAACGAGCATTTCAAAATGTCATGCTAAAATCCTACTCAAAAAATGCCTACGCCTAAACTTGTAAATGCGGAGAGAGAAAAAGTAGGGGGACCTGGTGGAAACGACCGGTGAGAAAAGGTCGATCGACGTTCCATTTAGGTGTCAAAGGACATGAAGAAACTGCAGCCACAGTCGATTCCATAAACCCCCAAAACCCTAGCTAGTGATGGAGCAATCGCATTTCACAAGTAGAATCAGAAATTGCAAAATAAAAGAAGTAACTAAGAAAAAATGGGATTCTATGTGGAATCTAACCAAACGAAATTGCAAATAGAGTCGTGATTTGAGAATAAAAACAGGATCAAAGTAAGATAAACCAACAAGATTTGAAATACGGAAGAGCAGCAGCAGCAGATAGGCAGCTTTCTCAGCCACCAATGGCTGTTCTTTTTTCGTTTTCTTCTTTTACCACTTAACCTTTTGCTCTAATTGCGAAAAAGTCCCCGCGAAATGATTTTCAAAATTCACGCCTTAAAATCAAATCGGTAGAGCCCAATTCCCCCTCATTTAAGTATTTAAATTTTAATTTTTCATATTCTCTTTGCAATTCTTCATAAGTGTTTTTGTAAAATTTTCATTTCTCTTTTTGCTTTATCTAATCTAGACAAAATAATCTTTGTATTTGTTTCTTTTTAAAAAAACTTTAAGTTCAATTTACTTGAAATTTTTAAAATTTTTTTATTTTAAAATTAAGAAAACGGTCAATAATTTAAATATTAATATTTATTAAATTATAAAAAAATATTAACAAAATAATAATTATTATTGTAAATTATAAATAATTTTTTAAAATTATAAATTATTATTAAAAAATACTTATGAAATTTAATTTCATTTAATAATTCATTAATTTAATTTGTGATCCAAAAAATTAAAGGGCTTTTCTATTGGCAAAAGAAGCTCCAAAGGATTTTTTTTTTTTTTTGGACGGGCGAAACTCCTCAGGTTACCTCCAAAGAAAGCTTATTCCCCACATTTAAGAAAGAAATACCAAAAAGAAAGTTCTACCGGTTCTTTTTTTTTTTTTAATAGCTGAATCTCAATTTTTTTTTGACTTGATATATATTTCCTCTCTATAATTAATTTTTTTTGGCTTGATTACATTTCCTCTCTATAATTAAATGTATCATTTTGACTTATCATAAAAAATAAATTAACTATAAAAATTATCATAACATTTTTGTTAATTAAAAAATTATGATAAAATCCACATCTTAATGACACTTAAAATTCTTTAAATCAATAAAAAACTAGTAATGAATCTTTATATTAGTAGAGGTCACTTTTTAAAAATTAAAAATAATTAATAAAATTTAAATTAAGTAAATAAATATTTTTAAAAAATAAACTCAATTATAAATATGTTTAAAAAAATATATAAATATTCAATTGTGAAAAAAAAAAGAATTACCAGAATCTTTTTAGAGATTGTAACAAAAACAAGTTTATATTTTGATTGTTGTTGAGAGAGAAAATCATTCTTCGACAATCAAAATTATTCTTGCGTCAGAGAAAATTTTACAGTGACAATACACAAATTTCCTCCGCATATTCTATTCCCCTTAATCTCAATTTGAACATATAAACCTGCATTTTGACCACACACGAAAGAGAAAAGCTGCAAGAACAAAATTAAGAAGAGAGAGAGAGAGACTAATTTGACATGCTATATTATATATACATATAAACACCACAGTCCATGTTACAGCCATCTTCTACAAGCATCTGTTATGAAGAATCTACAAAAGCTCCATTGTTAGGACCACCCAAACTACTTGCTATTAAACTACACCTTCAGAGCAAAAATATAACTTAGAAAAGAATGAATTTGCAAGAATGAATCCCCTGTCAAATTAAGCAGTGTTTCTGCCTACTAAAAGTTACATGGTACACTATCTTCTTCTTCTTCTTTCCTTTTGTTCCAACTCTCTGCTATCCAAGATTTTAGATCTCAAAAATCTGATTTCATAAGTTTTGTTTGCGGCTTTATGGCAATGTTATCAAAGGGACGTTCCTGTTCCACATGGATGTAATCTCTTGTTTTAAGAACCTGTCAATAATTATTAATTTCAGTCAGAACCCACCAAAATTTCAGTAGCATAGCAAAGTAAATAATTTAAACCTTTTCCAAAAGATAAAACCATCTCTGACGAAGTAGATCTTCAAATGCCCCATTTCAAGTGCGTGTGCAGACATGTGCATATGAAGGTGAACATGTGATAACAATATATACGATGTGGAGCATTCACAAATCATTTTACTTGAGAGAGAGATTTGTAGCTATAAATATTGACCATCCTAAATATTTAGACATTAGCCCAGAATAAATATATTCAGATCTCATGTTACCAAACCAGAAAAAATGGTCGAAATGTCAATGAACCACAGAAAATTTTAATAAGATATTAAATCAATTATAACAAAATTGTAAAACTATCATCTGCAAGCAAATTCGTACCAATGCTTCGAAAAACATCCTTGATGCCTCCTTTCGTGTTTTTCCGACCAATAGGCCATCCATGGGAAGAGCCTTCCTCCCATATTCTGCCTCTTTAACGAACAATGTTTGGAGATATTTGGCAACAGCCCTATAATAAACAAATAGTACGAAGTCACATGTTAAATAGTTGCAACATCAGGGGATGAATACCAATACCCCCCAAGCTTTACCGAAAACAGAAGATATCAGTAATAGACTTTCACAATTGAGACAAAGATGATGTTATACATCATGGATGAGGAGATATTTCAAGCAACCAAAAGAAAAGAAAATCAAACACTAGACAAGGAGTATCCAGTACTTCTCAACACAATGAAAGGGAGTAATACACAAAGAAGATGCACAGCAGATATGCCCTCCTCTTTCAAGGTTAAGAGTAAAGACTCGTATATAAACCATACAGCGTCAACTGTACAGAACATTAAATCTTCAACCCCATCTGATAGTACATGACCATGTAGCACACATGAATCACTAGGAAAACACCTATCTGATTTCTGTAACCACCACCATGCCTCCACCTATTTCAAAATTATATCAAAGAGAGCGGAGATCACTCCCCTTAAAAATGGAAACACGTGCCAACCAAAAACTAAAGATATTTAGAGCAACAAGATTAAAATTATTGAACTAATGCAGAGGAAGGGACAGGTGAAAACATACAAGAAATGTTTAACCCAAAATTATAATTATTTCAGTTCGGATGAATACAAATTCGACAGATAGTCCCATCAAAGCTTCATTTGCATTTCCATAAAGCATTATATAGGCAGCAGTTGAAAACCATTAAGTAAATTGGCAATCAACCAAGAAACATTTTTTGTAATAATATTTCTCCCTATTTGGATTGTAACTCAAAAGTGAAAAGTTTTATAGATTTTTATGTTTTAATGGGGTCTACCTTTGACTCTTGTGAGAGAAGATGCGGGACCCAGAACAAAAAGGATAGAGAAAAGTGAAGCATTTGGATGGTAATCCAATTACACCTGTCTCAAATCCAGAGAGGCAATCTGCAGCATGTTTAAAACAAAGATCATAGGGTAAGATATGTACCTTGTACGTGAAGACCACCCACTGTTCTCAGTGAAGCGTATTTCTTCAGGATTTGGTGTATAGTCATCAGTGACTTCAGCTACTTCATCATCATCTACATTCAAGAACTCTGAAGAAAGAAAATAATATAGCTTCATGTAAGGCTGGATGTGTAACTACACATTAGAACAAAAGGTGGCACTTCCAACAAGGGCACAGTTGTTCTTAGATTGATGTATGGCCTAAGAAACTCAGGACTGAATTAAGCAATTCATCTATGCAACAAACACTAAAAAGATCATTCTTCATAAGCATCCATCAAATTCAATCGAAACCATGCAGGCCCATCTTTTTGATTTTTTCTGAGATACTTCTTATCCAGTCCATCCATCTTTTTTAATTTTTCTGAGATACTTCTTTATCCAGCTCCATCCATTTTTAATCAGTTTAGCCAGCATGCAGAATGTTGGAAAAAATATTGATATAAGATCCCTTAGCAAAAAGAAACAGAAGAAAACCTGTATCATTGGCCGCAGCAGGATAGTCTAAGTCCTGCAACAAACATTCAGTGAAACATCAATAGACAGCTGACATATAGACAAAGCAAATGCAAAAATTCACTGTAAACATAAAAGACACAGAAATAAAATAAATATAGGGACCTTTCTTGCTATTTCACATTAAGAATAATAGAACTCAGGTTATACGAAACAGAGGGTACTAATAGAACATTCAGGCAAAGGTCAATATGCAGTTCAATTAATAATAAAGACCAAAATACTGCCATTTTCAAATTTCTTAGACCACCAGGACTCTACACATGCTTTCCCATGATTACAAGTACGAAGTGGAATCCTTTGTAACCCCAAAATGGAAATTCTACTTAAGGTTACGAGATTTGCAACCCTTCGTACTTCGACGCTGAGCTAAAAGACAAGCACCTGAGAACAAAAGCAACAGATAGGAAAATACTTTTCTGCTTGGCAAGATAGAAAAATCCTTCAATGGAAGAGTCATGCCTAAAGTGCTGAGAAGGGAAGAGAATTATGCTGGATCCTTCTCCTTCCATCCCCCTCTTTAACACACAGACTAAGGCGAAAGAGGAAATTGTAACTGTTCAATTACCAACGCCTTCAGAAAGGAGGATGATAATAATTCATCAATGTTTAACCTGCAACCTCGCAGGTGGACACAAGACCTGCTCCATAACCATGTACATTACCATCTCTCTTAATCTTAAATCACTATACAGATATTCAAACACTACACACTCTTTGTAAGTATTAACTCAGGCTATCAGCAAAGCATACACTTGATAAGTTAATCAACTACATTTCTAACTCCAACTATTGGATTTGTTAACTGCAAGAGAACCTGAGAATCAGAGCTCCATGGAATGCCTTGTTTGTGTCATGAGTTTTATGTGGCAATAGATAAGCTTACTCAGCTTGGATGTAACAAATGCCGTACAAGTGTCAACGTAATGCAGTAAGATGAGATAAAGCAACATAAGCAGTGAAGTCAAAAGTTGCTTACTTAAGTAACGATGTCAGAGAGTTTCCTAAAAATACACCATGGCCTCACCGTCCACCAGCTTGGTGTTGAATAGGGTATTTAGCATATCTATCCACTCTATCTTCAACTTTTCTAGTTTACGCAGTTAAGGCAAAAAGGGTGATAATTGCACTTGAGCCAATCACTAAAAGTAACCAAATTACTTCTAAGATTACTACTATTTTTATCATAATCTTGCCTGAGAATTAGAGTTCGACTTCTTTTTCCTCTAAGATCACAATTATCGCTTTCAGAGATAGTGATTTAATTTCTAATACTAACCTTCATAATTGAAATATCAAAGAAACCCTGCCTTTCCAAAGTGATTGGGAAAAGCTGTTCAAGATAAAAGCTAACATGCTTGACCGTGTATGTTCAAAAGGGTGTCACATGTTGATGCTGGCAGGAGTGCAGGAAGAGGGGAAGGGGTTCAGATTCATGTCAAAGCCATGGTTTTTATATTCAAAACAATGGAAACCCTAGGTTGGGGGCTAAGCTTGCAAGCCCTACATTCTTAAGGAAGCCAAAAAGCAAAATGCTATCTCATATAAACATTAAAGCTATGTGTCTTTCTAAGTACTGGAAAATACAACTATATAGACCTTAATCCTATAACATCAACTGAATAAAGATTCTTGCCCTCAAATGAAGCAGCCAATAAGAACACTAACCACCTTGGGATTAACTAAATTAGAAGGAAACAGAAGAAACCCAGAATAAACCTTAAAAAGCAAGGACTATCCTGAAACAGAGCATTACAGTAACCAAGATACATGTGATGTCACCAACAATGAACAGTATCAGATAATCCAGGAAGCAATGAAGTTACAACAATCATACGACAAAAATTCACAGAAACCATGGAAATGTAGAAAAGTCAAAAGCAGCAATGTTTGGTGCTACTCCTTCCTTTTTTTTTTTTTTAATCTGTCTAGATATTGTTTAGTTTTTGTTCGTGAATATGTGTCACTTTAGAATACAAAGAAGTCGTCTATAATATTTTTTTCCAATTTTACCCTTAGCCTTTATTACGCCACTAAACTGCATTAACTGATTTTTCAGGTTCCAATAAGGCAATATTATCATTTTGCCATATGATTTAACCTTTCCAGTAACATCCTTAAGATGTTTGAAAAGTCAAAACAATACAAATAAAAAAAACAGAGGGAGTATTTAGTAGATCTTTATTCCTATCCAGTAAAAAATATAGAACTGCCATCACAAGAAGAAGAGGCCAGAAATGCATGAAAATTTAATGGTACTCGACATAAACTGGAATCAATGAGCAGAAAAATGAATAATCCGAAGTGTATAGAACAAATAGCAGGTTACAGTTAAAAACAGAAGCGGCTAGCGCACAGAGAAACTGAACGACGAGTAATAATTAAATAAACAACTTACATGACGATCATGCAGGTCAACCCCAGAAATTTCTAAATCCATTGCATTTGCTGGATAAGGTTCATGCTGCATTGCATATTCCCAGTCATCCAAGGAAGAACCTTGAACATTCACATCGTCAGCAGGATAAGATGAATTGATAATCGGGTGTTTAGAAGAGGTACCCTCTTGAAACAATTCGTCATGATACTCCACTCTACCAAAATCAGTTTCAATTTCCATTGAAGGGCCACAGGCATTATATTCTCCTTGTTCAAAGGAACTTCTTCCAATTTCAACCACATGTTGGTAGACCTCCGATGAAATGCCATCTTTTGCGTCAGGCTCAGTTTCAAGTGCAGCAACAGCATCATCATCTTTCACTGCCCTCCTCTCATCTATTGTTCCATTGCTTCCATCAACCAATGATGCATTAACCTCAGCACACTCCGTCTCTCTTTTCTCGTCAGACAAAATAACCGGTGTATCCATTACACCACTTCTATCCAGCAGAGATGCTTGAATATCACCACCTAAAGCTTGGCCAACATCACCTGAAACTTGATCACGTGACTCAATCCCAGCGGCCAAAGCAGGATATACAGCTTCAGCAATTGAGCAACTTCCTCCATCAACTGCATTTTCAGGTAAACATTGAGAATATTCTGGCTGTGGACTGCTGGTTGCTGCAGCTACTAAGCCATCCTCGGTATACTTCATCTGTGGTTGAGTCATATCACCTTCCACAACATCATGATGTTCATCCATTTTATACTCAGATGACAAAGGAGTTTCACCGGGTAGTAATATTTCTCTGGCAACTTCAAGTTCACTAACCCTTCCCATACCACGGGCAACACTGGTAACTGGCTCACCAGGGCCCACAACAATGTCAACACCAATGTCATGAACATGTTCATCGTTCCCAGGAGTTATCTTCACGTCAGCTCCAGCTGACAGAGAAGTATGGCTCACATCATCTTGAGTGATGGTGATTCTACTCAGATCAGATGTTCGATTGTGCAGAGAAGCCAATTCCATCGACACTCCTGAAAAGTAGATCAATTAAATTGATGTTCCACACTCAGTTTTAAGTAGCTGAGTATCAAGAAGCATTGTGCTCACTGGAAATGATCTCACCAACACCCAAAGTTTAAGGGAAGGAATGAAGCACATAAAAGGAAAACAATATAAATTCAATTTCCAAACTATGTAGGAAAATTTTCAGCAACTACCACATAAGTGTCACCAGAAGGCATGAATACAGTGAAACTTCTAAACTGACTTAACTGAAAAATGATTTTCTGTCAGGAGTAGGTGAACCAAAACACACTGGAAAATGTTCCAGGGAAGTCAAATTGAAACAATATCCAAGTAAACACGCCAAGGAAGCAAAAAATTGAATCGAACAAGAATTCTGGCCAAGCACTAAAAGACAAGCTAGTAGATAGTATATATATCTTAGTCATGTCAAACACATACCTGGACATTTAATTTGTTAGAAAACTAGTAAACAACTATAGCAAGATTATGACTTACCTGAAAATATAGGTTCTCCAAAAATTTCTTCTTCCAAGAATTGCTTTTGGATCATTGCAATTTCAGCAGGAGTACAAGGAGCTTTCTTTCTTATGCGGCGTATATCCTCTGTGTTAGTCAACTGTTGACGTATCGTGCTTACAAACAGAAACCTCTGCGTTAGCTATGTATCCAAATAGATCAGCCTAACTTACACTTGTAATCAAAAACAAAGTATCAAAAGAAAAGAGATCAAGTACATTAGCACATAGCACTAAGCCAGTGGTTCAGAAGGACAGCTATCATTACTATACTACAACTCTTCAAACTTGCAACCAGACAACTTTAATAGCAGTGTTATTGGAACAGACAACTGTTATAAGGTTTGGAACAGAAGCATAAGCAAAAGGATTGAGAGACAGAATTGAAGTTCGATTCACAAGAAGACGACAAAAGAAGCATGGTTGTGCAGAAATTGAAGTTCGATTCACAAGAAGATGACAAAAGAAGCATGGTTGTGCAGAGCATTACTCTGAAGACAAGATCAAAGGATGATCCACCAAAAAATGCAAAATGAGCAATTTAGCTATCTGCAACACAACTAAATACAGAGGAACTTTTCCACATACTGTGTCAGCGCCATAATGCCGCCTTAAACAATTTCCAGCTTTTACGCCGTTGTCCACAACTCACTCAATGATTTACCCAATACCTTACTTGGAAAGATCAGGTTATAACTTTCCATTGCTAAAATGTATTTATATGCAGCATACAGAGAGAGAGAGAGAGACAATATTTATAAAAGAATTGCATCATAACCAATAAAATTCAAAAGACAAATAGAATAATGACCATATACCATGGGCCTCTACGAAATTTCTTTAATTAAATAATGTGATTTAAGAAACACAAATGAAGACTGTATAAGGCTCAAACAGCTCAATTTATGATGCTTCAAACAAAAATCAAACTTCAGCATGTATATTAATATAAAAGGTGAAAACATACTCGCCATGCAGAACCATTGTATCATCCATGAGAACCTTCCTTTTAGAGGCACTGGCCCGAGGAGCATATCGGTGGCACTTCAGAGATGTTATCTCTCTAGGTGGAGGACTGGGCTTAACTTTCAAAACGGAAGATCTCCTTCCAACTGGAGCAAATAAATATTTATTATATTAAAACACATTATAAACCAGACAAAAGCAATTTTAAATAATTCAACCAGGAAATAAAAGCAGTCTTCATATAATATCACTAAACCATTCCTGATGCATAATTAAAGGAAGACTTGAATACTACCTAAAATGGAGGACAGCAAATCATCATCATCAGGTATAGCTTCTATAGTTTTTTTGGTACGAACTACCCTCGATGATTCGACTGAATTAAGAGACTGTTCCGTCAATGTACTTTCAGTATAACTACGCTTTTTCCCAGAAATAATTCTGCTCCCAGCATCACTTTCATCTACATGTGTCAAATCCCCAGGTGTAGCCTCCATTAGTAGGTCCCTAGGCCCACCAAACTCTTCTGGTACTGATAATAGTTTTTCTGGTGCTGGTAAATCGATTCCAGCACTACTTACATTTTTCAATGCACCATCTCCTCCAACATCATTTACTTGATCATCTGATTTACCAGAACCTCGATGAATGTCCTCAAGCGAAGAATGTTCTGTTGCATGGTTTTCCTTCAAAGTCTGCTCCAATTCATCAAGTTCATGACATTTTTTGCCTGGGAGACGCAAAACATGTCAAATAGACCATATGCAAAAGCCAAAAAAGAAAAAGAAAAATGGAAAAAAGTTAGTAACCATAATAAACAAACCTTCCACCACAGACTTAGCACCACAGGCATGACTGAACTCCCCACCTTCAGAAGATTCCACAGGGATTGCATCAATGTTAGATAGTAGATCATTAGAATGTCCACTTCTAGTGTGTGACAAATCCAACTGGTCTGAACCTGCATCGCATGGCCTAAGATGGTGCACCTTAGCAGCCATCATCTCATCATGAAAGACCATGTTTGACTCTTGAGAAACCTTATCTGTAGTGTTTTCATGGGAAGACATATCCTGTAATTGAGCATCTAAACCAAATGCACCATGAGGAGAGCATGGTTTCTCTGAATTAGCAGCAGCTTCCACATGGATAGATTCCTCTTGAATATTATTTGAGATATCCAAGTGGTGACAAGTGCTAGACAAAGAAGAATTATCTTGAGCACTTCGTTTTGAGATAATTCCATTGTAGTCACCATTGTCCTTATTCAAAGAATCAACAGACGGAGCATCTGTCCCATCAACTTTGAGAATCCCACTCTGCACTTCTTCTCTCCTGTCCAGACCATCAGATGCCTCAACAACATTTTCTGTTTCCTGGCATCGGCCAATAATTTCCTTTGCTGCAAGACAGGAGGATCCAGATGCTACAGTAGGATCATCTGAAGATGCATGCTCAATGCTAACTTCAGCACATGGAGACGGCCCCTGTTTAATCACCAAGTCACGTGAATGATACCCATTTCGCTCACAAGGCACGTGACCAACTGCACCAGAATTTGTATCCTCAGGCACCGACCAATCCTTCATATGTGCATTTGCCTGATTAAGATTTGATTTGCATGAAATGTTTTCCAAGTTCTCCTTCACTGCAGATTCTGTTAAAGTATTATCTTCAGATTCCATGTGATCATCACAAGCCGAAGTCTCTTGAACATTAGATATATTGGGCTCTTCAACCAATCCAGGAGTACACGGAGCCTGAGCATAATCCATCAGATCCATATCTTCACCAGCAACCTCTAACTGCTTCAAAAATCCCCACAAAAATAAAAGAACATATTTAAAAGAAGCAATGAAAAATATGCTCAAGCAATCACTAAATGAACTAGACAGTTTTGCTTGAAAATTGGCGAAGTGCAAAAAGGAATTCCTCTAATTCAAATAAAATGCTTTCCTTTCCTCTCAAGATTTTTCCATTAAATCAGGAGAATTAATATAAAATATCTGCTCTTTACCTATACTATATACACTATAGAGAGGCTGTGTAACTACCTGTCCTAACCTTCAGCTTCAGTAATCCTTTCCAATAAATCAGAGAAAATGATTTTAAACTATTTCGCCTTTCTAAATATTATATACAACTTACCTGTATTAACCTTCAGCTTCAGTACCTTACGATATATTTCCTAATTCATATGAAACTATAATATTTTTTCTCATGTTTCTTGGCATGCATTTGCTGCAAAACATGGCACAAAATAACTAAAAAATAAAAATAGATCTAATATCTGATAGTCACCAAGGCTTCTGAATTTGTGGGTATCCCATCATCACGTTCATGTAGTTTCAGGGGCATCATTGGCTGGTTGGATGTCTGAGGGTCACCACTGGAATAAGAGGAAAAGCTTTTGTCAGTGTTCTATAGTTCGAATGTTTGTAATAATATTTGAGAGTAAAACATCGGGGCAAAAGCTAAATGGTGGCTACAAAACCATAACCATAGAAAGAGAGAAGCCAACTAGATAATTACTCCCTCCGTCCACAATTGAATGTCTCATTTTGGTGTAAAATTTAAGGAGGATCTTTGACCTATTCAATGTACCAACTTTACCATCATTAACCTCATGATATCCTTATTAAGTAAAGAGGTAAGTGGTAGGACCCACATGTTAGTGGAGCTTAAATCCCTTAAATCAACGGAGTTAAAGAGCTTAGCGGTGAACCCATCTATTAATGGAGTTTATTTTCCTTAAATTAACGAGGTTAATACTGAAAGTTCAGATAAGATATATAACAATTTTAAGAAAGTGGACGTTCAATTATGGACATCCTAAAAAGGAAACGTAGTTATTCAATTGTGGACGAAGGGAGTACATCATCTATCATATAACTAACTGGACCAGTAAGACTAATGTTCACTACCACCTCCAAAGTCCAAGGCTCAATTAGGATTCGAACTGAAAATTTTTGGTTTCATGAATAAAAGCTCCCTAATCAAAATATTTTACTCCCAACACATGTCATCCTCTTGGAAAATATTGCATTCTCTCTCCTCAGCCCATATGTTATTTTTAAAAATTCAAATTTCTTTCCCATTTCCAAAATTAAAAATGAAGATGATATAATCCAAATAGCCTAATCATGCTACAAGTTAACTTAGATCTACTGCAGAGTCAAAAATCTATTCAAGCTTTTCTAGTGAATCTATACAGATTCCAAACAAGAAACCAGCCAAAGAAACGTATTAGGCACGATTTTTCTAACCCAGAAGAAGTTTCTGAAGAGTTTTCCAGAAAGGACTGGAGTCCACATGGATTTCAGAATCAATTTCTATTCCTTTTTCCAATCTGACAAGATACAGGGCAAGAAAAATGGTAGTACAACTACTACGCACCGCCACGGGCAACAACAGTAGTCAAATGATAATATGACATGCCCCCCACCGATCTCTTATTATCATTAATTTCCCGCATTATCCATAGTTGCGTGCTGTGCTGGGCTTCAACGGAACAGATTGTATTTGGCCCAAAAGCCAGAATAGCAATGAGGGAAGAAGAGTATAAATGTATCAATAACCCCACAAACCAGACTTGGTGAGGCAAACGTGAAAGATGTAGCAGAGATAAGGAATCAGATGGGAGGAGGGGCAACTGCCAAGCGGGAAATGAGGGGGAACAGGATACAAGAATGGATGAATACGTGTAGCAGAGGCCAACTACTGAGATTTTGAAGTGGAAAGAAAAAAAGAGAGAAGAGAGCAGGAGGTAGAATTGGCAGCCAGTCAGAGAGAGAGGTGCAAAGAGTCGATGGATGCAGGGGGGAAGGAGACAAGGAGGCAGGACCCATAACACAACCAGGAGTGGTATAACAAGGCAGCAGAAAAACCTGGTGCTGGGTTGCAGGGGCAGGAAAGGGGCATTAAGGTTGAGGGGAGGGAGATAAATGAGGAAAGAGTGAGTTAATGCAAAATTTCTTTTGAGCATAAAAAATGGGTTACACTTCGTACATATATTTTGCAAGTTTTTTTATCAGATTCAGACTCTGAATCCAATCTGCCTGATTAAATATCATTTTCCCAAAAAAAAAAATACTTGGATTTTGAATCCTACAAATATTTTATATTCTTATCCAAACAGAGCCTTAAATTCCACCCGTCAGTAAAAACTAGAGATAAAATATACTGCAGATAAAAGTAAGTGGTCAAGGGAGAAGAAGAAACATTTACGAAATGGTAATACAAAAGGAGCAGGTTTCTGAAAGAACCTTAAACCAGCACGGCCTGTGACATTAACCTTGTCCAGAAACAATTCCTGCTTCATAAGTGATCAAGGAAGGGTAAGATCAAGAAGAAAATTATTATTACTAACATTGTAATGCATTGCGCATAAGCAATCAAGAAGAAGAAGAGCAAACTGTCGAATCTAGATAACCCCCCCCCCCCCAAAAAAAAAAAAAAATAGTAAAACTAACTCTCTTCTTTTTCATGTAATAAAATAAAAGCTTCTGGATATGATGAGCACAAAAAAAGAATGAAATTTTTCCACATATTACCTCATCAAGGTCCAAGCCTGAAGTGTCCCCGTCCCCGAACCTCTCTGAAACAAACAATCAACATATAACAAATTTTCACAACGAATCAAGGACTTTTTCAGTAATAATGCAAGAAATAGACACAATATAAGCAAAAAGGAACATTAAGCTAACGTATATCTCATGCTATCTATAAAGAGTTAGTACCAACCGTCCAATCCAAACTGGGATGTGGGATAAACGACATTCTCCATGTTATCCTGGAGCGTGATCTGCTCCCTTGAACTAATGTGATGATCCACATAGTTACTGCATTGATCAACATTATTATACACATATTAAATCCCAAATGGTGAAGTATACCATGATCGCCAAACAGTTTGATCATTCTTTACCATGCAGGTAAAAGTCATGATGTAAAGTACCAATGCACATTCAGGGATTATTAAAGGACACAAAGCATTATTGCTGCAAAAAAGTAGCAATACATTTTGGCATGCATTCCTGTGTATAAAGGGGCAAGTAAGAGGTCCAGGATCCAATTTAGAACACATCATAAAAGTCTGCCCATGATGAGCCTATGAGAAAAAGTTCAACCCATAAGTACAGAGAACAGACTACAGTGGCAGAGTATCTGCAGGTCTTTGACTACTTACTAACAGCTTAAACTCTTAGCATAATATGGTAATTCAGCATTTGCAGGAGTATAAAATTCTCATGGAAACAAAGCCAAAGTAGTTTAGGAATAACCCTTGAAAAATGTCGCTCTCTGGCAGCTCAAAGTCATCCAGATCAAAAGTTTCTGGCAGAGTGATGGAGTGATAAGGCGCCTTAGATTCTTCAGGAGGTAAGTCTACAGCAGTGGAGCGAAAAGCTTGCTTGACCTTAAGCAAAGCCTCACTGCAATCATCAAAAAGGTAGTTGACCTTTCTAGAATATATCCTCACCACACCCAGCAAAAGATGGCTCGACAATCGCAATGCTATGGGAACTTCAGGAAAGAGTATTGAATCTGTTGAAAGTGAGCAGCAAAGGTGAAAAAATGCATAACTCATTCTGATTGAAAGGAATAACATAACAATATTGAAGTTCAGAATGAAAAATTAGGCATGTATAAGTTAAAAATGCCCTCATAACAGACACTATAAATAAGACATAACCACTCAATTTCCACTAATTCAATTAAGGGTTCATCCAAAGCCAACTCCTCAGACATAAAATACAGAAAGTACACAAAAACATTCCCGCCTCCATTGCAAATTGGATCCCCATTAACTGACTACGAATTAAGGTAGTAGAGCAAAACAAATGTGTGGAAAGCATATTGATCAATTGCATTAGTTATCTTCAATCCAATGAGAGTTGATATTACATTGAGAAGCTACCCATTCTTTAGTATTAAGTCTTCTTTTGGAGAAACTTTTGTATTAAGATATGAGAATTAAGTTAAAACTTCCCAAATCAGGTGGAGAACATATTGAGCAACAGTATCAATGTTTTCAATTAAAAGAGTAGATGACATGTAGAGCCACTACCTATTCTTGTATAAAGCACCAAGATGTAAGAACTATTGGTAATTAAGGGAGTATCTTCATTGGAGCCCACCCCCCCCCCCCCCGCGGTGGGTGCACTGTTTTGGAAATGGGCAGGACCTTGAATTTTACAAATATAAAAAATAAAAATAAAAATAGACGTGGGCCAAGGAGAGAGCATGTGATGTTCCATTAGAAAATTATTTTTTAAAAAACATTTAATCTAGAGAGCTTTCATTCCCAGAACAAAAAATTTTCCCATTTTGAGAACAAAGTAAGCCAATTCTAGTTTAAACTAGAAAGCAAACTGGGACTTTCAGAATGGAGATGGAATAAACCCAAAAGACAGGAAGTTAAGCATCTTTATTATCCCCAGGGCCAATATTATTTCAAAGCCTGTATAAGCCAAGCATAAGATATGGAAATTCTCATGCCAATTTAATCCACCAAGCACAGAATGTCAGCTTTCAGGTGAATCTGAAGCACTATACCAATTTATGGTACTTTCTCAACCTCAGTGTTTAGAGCAAAGTACATGGCCAGGCTTAATCATCTCCCTTTCTATTGTTGATATTCATTAGCAAAATAACAAAAGGTAACTGAAGCATACAAAACAAAGATCTTTATTTTTTACTCCTAAATCAAATCATACAAAACAAAAATCTTCATTTTTAACTCCCAATACTTGAACACTTAAAGAATAGCCAATTTATCAAACAAAATGAATGAATCATTACATAATACTTTTTGATTCTTGTGCGTCAAACAAATGGCAAATTTGGAATGGGTTCGCAAAATTTTCACATCAGGTCCCCACCTCTTCTCTCTCACAAGCAATCTATCTTTTCTGTCTCAAGACAGATTTTTCGAACAAAAAACACAATCCAAACACACCAAAAGAAAGACAGGCATCCGAATCTCTACCTCCATTCATTCACAAAATCAACTTCTACAACTTGAAAAGCTTTTGACTAAGAAACTAACTGCAGTCAAATATTCTTCTATTGTTCAACAAATATAAACCAAAAACAAATCATACATATACAATGCATCAACGTACTCAAGAGAGGCAGCTCTTACTATAAATACCCATTATAAGCAATTTATAGCAGTTGCATCTAGCCAAGGAAACGTGTGTTAATTAAACACTGAGTGCAAGTAAATAAAATTTTCAAAAAAAAAAAAAAGAACACTTCTTTGAAATGAGCAAAAGTGATTAAATGATTTCTTCCTAGAACCATACTCTAGAAATATTTGATGCTTCCTCATAATAAATATAACACAAGAAAATGCTACGGCGGCTTCAATTGAAGAGAAAGAAAAGATCGTGATTGATATATTTATTATGGATCCATCATGAGGGGTCTGCAAGGATTTTTCATTATTTTAGCCAAGCCACTAGATTAAAAAATAAGCAAATAAACAAATTACTTTCATTTAGAGTTTAATTATACTGCTTCGTTAAACATACTGATGAACACAGCTCAATACAGGAAAATAAACCCATGCCCATAAACAGAAGTTTTCAGTATTATGTTTCAACCAATATATTAATAACTAAATAAGTACTTGAACAGAGATTGGGTTTCTCAAAATTCGATAACGAGTGCGTCAAAATCATCAACCTAGATACAGGTTCATAGCACAAGAGAAGAGATAAGCATGAGGAAGCACAAGCTCAGGAGCAACAACTCTACAGAATACACAAATTCCAAGTTCCAAACGTCACAAAAGACTGACTAAATTCAGTGTACATGCATATTATGCATATTGTATATGTGTAGATAGCTGTGTATAGATAAGTTTTACATAGCCTAAGACATTTGCATACCCCCCCGTACAATGAGATCAAAAAGAATTGATCATTACAAGGATTTACCCACAGACTGGGTGCCACAGTAACCATGAAAACTAGATTCATTGAGGAAAATACGGAATGGGGTTGTAGAAAATACTTAATGACTAAACATTATAATTGCGGATTCGATCCGTGTATAATTGTTCCGTGATCATTCAGTTCACAACCATGGAAACTTCTGGCTTTTACTTGGTTTCTTATCAATTCTGGGATACAATTATTCAAAGAGAAAATTCCAACATACTTAAAGCGAGTTAATTTGAGCGATTATGACATACTACTTTTGCATCTTCTTAGGCTTTTTTCTTTAGAAACATTTAAGAAAAAATCCACTAACTCCTAAAAATGATTTTCAAGTTTCTCAACTTGAAAATAAGTTATTTTCTTAAAGCAAGTCAGAAGAAAGATTTTTCTCACTGATTACTATCTTCAATGGCCAAAAGTACCATAAATCAAAAGACAGCAAGCTGTAAATGATAGTAGAATCAAGCTTAAATATTCAAAATAAAGTGTACCACATCTTTAAAAAGGCCAAACCATAATCATCCACTGAAAAATAAGATGCAGCTATCATGCAAGTAGGAATCATTTAAATGCGAAAGTGGAGCCCCTTAGCAGCTGTTTCAAGGTAGAAGTTGTCCAAAAATTAAAACAAAAATGTGCTCTTCCTTTCCACCTTTGCGGGATTTGGGGAAAGGAGGGGCATGTTATTGAATTGCAGGAAAGGATCAAACATTAAATTCTACATGATGTGCAGTAAGAGTAAAAATATGATGCCCATTGAACAATTTACATTAACCATTGAGTGGTATGTAAAATGTACAGAAACGAAAGGTAACCCTCCAACAATATCAGATTAAGATAACCACCCAAATCTATTAACAATGGTCATTATATGCGTAAAAGACAGGGTCCAGTTTATTTACTTAGTGAAATAGTCATTTCCTAGGCTACTATTTCTGCAATAATTTTAAGGTACCTTCTTTTCTCTGTTCATGAAAAAAATTCAAAATTCTAGATATAGAACTTATCTAAGCTTCATTCATTTCAAGCAGAAAATAACAAAACAAAGTAAAAGATCAGTAGGCAGCAGGAAAAAAGGAGGTCAAAGAAAACAAAAAAAAAAAAAACAGACCTACAGAGACGCCAATATCGGTATCAGCGACCTGATTTTTCCGCAGCTTCCGCTCCAGATGAGCTGCTATCCATATGGTACCCAAAGGCCCCTTTTTTGCCAATATAAACTGAGAATAGAACATTTTCTAGACAACTTTCTCTTCTTACCTCAAAAATTTAATCTTTCTATTTATACTGCAAAACTAACAACAACTAAAGAAATCCTTAATCCTCCCGCAGCAAAAATATGTACAAATACAGCCACAGAACCCGTAATTACAGTTCTAAATTTCAAACCCTAAAATTACAACAACAAAAAAGAACAAATCTTTAACTTAAAAACCCTAACTTTGACACATTTCAATCAGGGCCACCCATATGTAAAATTACTTCAAGAAACACTTCAGACCCCATTCTTACACCAAACCCTAAGATTCACAAAGCGAACCGCTCAATTTGCTAGCTTGACGACTGAGAATACTCCTTTCTCCAAATTCAGCAAGTCAATTGCAAAACTTAATCCCAGCCATCGACAACTTCAAGAACCAAAACCCTAAATTCATTTTAAAGACCCCTCCTCCAGGAAGTGAAGCTCCGTAACCAAGACGCTTGAGTTAAAACTTCAAAAACTAAGATCGAACTTCACAAGCAGCAGCAAATACAAAAGTTCTACAACACAAATACCTATAGATACAACTGATCTGTATATATATCTAGAGTGAGAGAGTGTTATCACAGAGAGGTGGGGAAGAGAGAGAGCAGTGTCTCGCTGAAATTTGAAGCTCTCTGCTTGCTTCGATGCGCTTTGATTTTCTATTTTTTCTTTTAAATATTTTATTTCAATGAGAAGCAAAAGCCCCTTCGTGTTCGTGATGGGGAAAGTCAATGAGAAAATCACGTGCGCGACTGGCCATCCTTCCTCACCGTTGATTGGTGACTGCTGTGGTACGATTTAAGAAAAGAGAAGATTTAGCGGTGATGATTACTATTGAAGGTTCATGTACAAAGTGTAGATACTTTCTGCGTAGCATGAGATTTTTTTGTCGTCATTACACGTATATGTAGCCGTTTGCTCTTTGTCCTGAACTCATGTGTACTTTGCCAATTTGCCCAACAGAACCGTGTTGTGGTACCATTCATTGATGTGCCTATGGGAGCCAAATTTTTCTTAGCTTTCCAATTGGTGCTTGTGTATATTTTTTACGATTCATGTTAAATTTTTTTTAAGTGGGAGTTTTCAATATAGTTATTTTTATGCATAATATTTAAACTCGAGAATTTATCAATGAATTTTTTAATTCGACTAAACTGATTGAGTTTAATTTAAAGATATTATTTGTGATATACATTTTACTTTGTAATTGTTAAATACATGGTTTATTTTATTAAATATAATATCCATTTTTTAATTTTTTCATAGTCATTTCACACATATATTTCTTTCTCTAAAAAAAGTTCTAGAGCTATTTACTCTAAAAAATTTAAGAGCCTTTTGAGAACAATTAATAATTCTTTGAGAATTTGAGACTCAATTCTTCTTGTTGTAGTGAATTTGCTAGGAAATTTGGAAACAAAAGGAACAAAAAACAAACTTCATTTACTTAAGTGGTTCATATAGTGAATATGAACGGATCTAACTTCATTGCATTAATTGGGCGGACGAATCTAAGCCAACTGTATTAACTGTGTGAACGAACCATTTTCATCCCCAATCTACACGCAAATAAGCGAGGCCTATTCACCATTTTTTGAGTTTTTTATTTCCTTTTCATTTTGTTTAATTAAATAAGGGACCCAAGGAGAAAGAAAAGCTCTAAAACACAGAGATGACGCAGCGAAGAAGACGAAACCGAAGCACGAACACAGGAGGGAGACAGTGCTGTGGGAGAAGAGGGAAAAGAGAATGAGAGGGGCAATGTGGTGGTTGAAAGGAAAGAGAGAAGGCTAATGCGGTGGTAGACGGGACAATAATAAGGGAGGAGAGCAAGAAGGAGATGGGTGGGGCCGTAGTGCAAACTGGAAATGAAGAAGATGGCGGTGGACTGGACAAAGATCTAGAATAGGTGAAGGGAGAGATAGAGAAGCAAGATTTGTTGCCATCTTTATCTTCTTTACGGGGTGAAATTGAAAGAGAAGCAAACTTCTTCAACTCCATCTTCAGCCTTTGTCCCGCTCTCCCCGCATCCGAGATAGTGAGTGCTATCAGCTATGGCAACGTGGGGGTGGATGGAAAATGCAAGAAATGGTAGAGAAATTAAAAGGGGTTATAAGAAAAAGAGAAGGGAGAATAGAGGAGAGTACACGCGGAAGAGAGAGGAAGAAGGATGTAAAGGCCTAAACATTAATTATGACCAGTGTTGCAACTTATGGATATATATTTTAAATTTACGTAAATATTTTTTTTAAATTTATATAAATAATATTATTTTACGCTATAAAAATATATTTTAAATATAATGTCAAAAAGAAGAGAAACATACAAGTAAAAATTAAAGTATGAAAAATATAAAATAAAATATACTGATCATATAATAAAAAAATTCACTATTATTGTAGATATGCTTTGACTTTATCAATCGCAGAAGAAAACTTTTAGAGAGTCATTGCTATTGCTATTGTCAAAACCTTTAGATCATCATTGTCATTGCCATTTCTTGACATGCTTTAAGTGTTTTTTCACTGCAACTATCTAGTTCCTTAAATATTATCAAGGCTTTTTGAGGATTACAAATTGTAAAGTAAGAAAACTTCTAAAGTTCCCATAAAGGTTATATAATAATGGTGAAATTAAGTAAATTAATTCAAAAAAATCTTTGGAGTTCCTAAAAAAATGAGAAATTAAATAAACCCTTAATATTTTCGTAATTAAGTAAACTTTTTAATGATTTTTAATGTTCTGCTTTTAAATTCATTTTTTGTGCTTATTTTGTTATTTCATGTGTTACTATTTTTGTTACAGATGTTATCACCTTTAAATTTAGATTTAGGTATCAAATGGTAATTTGGTTGTCTCTTAAATTTACACGATAAGTTTGAATTAACGTATGATAAAGAGTCTCTTATAATATCAATGCAACTTAATAAATAACTTCTCAAATTCCTTCTGCTTGATATATTAGTCTTTCGAAAAAAATTTACAATTACATATGCCTCTTAGCTAAGTTCTTTAGCTATAATTCTAAGCTTCATGTTTAGTGATATGATTTTTCTTTTATAAAATGGTATATATATATATATATATATATATATGTGTGTGTGTGTGTGTTTGTGTCTAGATCTATAAAATATCAAAATACATTTATGAAGTGTTCAATTTATTAAATCATCTTTTGATTAGTTCAATGTTTTGGTATTGAAATTTGGAATAGTTCTTGTATTTATCTCATTAACTCTTCTTAAATGCTTCAAAACTATTTAATTTCATCAAAATTAAGGTTATTAGCTTATGTGATTAGTTCATGAAGATCCAGAAATCAATGAAGCATCAAACGCTGCCCATGACACTTGGCACATTGAGGTTTCAATTTAGTTTTCAATTACTCACATGTCACAACCACATGCTTTCGGTTCAACTTTATATATATATATATATATATATATATATATATATATTCTTTTCTTTGTTTCAATAATTTTCGGTGCCAACATTGCTACTAAGTTTTGGGTAAGAGAAGGAGAGAGGGAATTATTTGTTAAAAGATTTTTTAATTTCAAAAGAGAAAAAAATACAGGTATTTTAATCAGAGTAAAGGTTAAACTTTTGTTTAAAAAATAATAGCCTTTTTTAAAACATTTGGTACTAAAATGATAATGAACGCATTTTATTAGAGATTTTCTATTTGACATTTTGAATGAAGTTGGAAATGGAGTAAACTGGAAGGGATAACAAGGAAAAGGTAGAAGAGAAAGATAAAGAAAGATGATGAGAAAATGTCGAAGATGATATTGGAAATATACTATGTAAGGAAAAAATTGTTGAGAAAGAGTTAGAAGTGAAGAATGGTGGAAAATGGAAAAGAAATGGAATATGTCTTTCTTGAACATATTTTACTGACTTTACTTTAAAAGTATTCAAAAATATGTCCAAGATGACTTTCTTTAAGTTAACACTTGGGTATACTTGTTCTCGATACTTTTTCTCTAATTTTATAAATGGTAAGGTTTTTCTCATAGAAACAAAAGAATTTATGTTTTCAATTGACAAACCTTTTCAACTTTAGGAAACTTTTTGTCAAAAAAAATAAAAAAATCGTATCCACAGTTGACGAACTTCCTCAACTTTGATTTTTTTTAAAAAAAATCAAAAGTAAAAGACGTGTTATATCTAATTTAAATTTTTAAATGAAACAAAACATCGAACTTTCTATTCACATATTTTATTTTCTCTTTAAAATCCTTCTAATGAGACTGGTCGCAACATGTTGTATCATCAATTCAAATCACATAATTTTATATTTAGCATGACAAAGTTATAGTAGAGGAGTTTTTGGTTTTAAAATGAAGTTAATAAAGTTTTAAACTAGAAAAAAAAGACTATCTAAATTTTAGATTTTGTCTTCGAGCTTTTGAATAAAAAAAAATTTACTTGTAAACTATCGAACTCAATATATGCCTTTCTATAAATTGTTGCCATTACTAAGGTTACATAAATAACATAACATATTATGAGACAAATTTGAGGGCAATAATATTCTATATAACATTATCTTTTTTAAAAAAAATTGTACTTCCATTCTTTTTTCTTATACTTTTTCATTTCATCTTCTTTTTCTTTTTCTCTTTAATCTCTCCCAACCATAAAACACAGCTTGGAGAGTGTGTATTCAAATTACTTGTAAGTTAATATTTGATTTATAAGTAGAAAAAATAATGTTAAGGAATTTAAATTTTAAAACAATGATTCTATATATAACAAACTTTAGACAAAATACGTATCATTTTTGAACAATTTAAAAATTATTGAATTAAAACAATAAATAATATATATTTTTTAGCACGTAAACCTAAAAGTAATGAATTACACACCTTAGAAGCTTTTAAAATTATTTCTAATTTCCTCTAATTTTGTTATTAATTTTAATTATATTATCTTTTTGTTTCAAAAGCCTATATTAAGCTCCAATTAAATCTTTAATTTCTCATTATTCCTTTTATTTTTATAAAATATTTACTTTTTCTTATTCCTGTAATGCGTTATTTTTAGGCATTCTATATATTTTGACCTTACAATATTAATGAGACATTTTTTTTCAGACACGTGCCAAACAAGCATTCAGCTACACATGTTAGGAAAATTCCCATTATCACCGTAACAAAATCATCAAAGAAGAACCTTAATCATCCACGCAATTCTCACGGAAGATTTTCCTGAGGACCAACGGGTCACACGACTGGGTTGCTGCCGGAGAGTAGGTAGAAGTGCTGATTCGGGTATTGGATGTTCACCCTTCTTCCCTGCACTTCTTAACTTTATGTCAATCTCTTCGGGATTATAGTGGATTCTTGTTTAATGTTGAATTGATGTCAATTTCCCACGAACTAATATGGCCCTTATTTGTTTTGTTTTGTTAGAAGTTCCCAATTTGGGTTTTCATTTTGATTCTGTATCATTTTCATGAAAAAGGTTTTTTTTCTTTTTCAGGTTGATTTAGGGATTTGAGTCTGAAGACGATGCATCCTTCTTTAACTCTGCATAGACATCCTATGTGCGCAGAAGTAAGTTGAGCTTGTTTCTTGTCTTGTATTGATTACTCAATCAAGTTGTGGTATTCACTACCTAGTACTGTAGCCTCCATGCTCTCTATTGTTCTTGAGTTTTTAGGATTTCTCGTTGACGTTCGTCTTCTTGGGTTTGGTTCAGAGGATCAATGGTTCTTGGTCACATTTTAGTTCCTGTGTTGGGTAGGCAGATATGCACTGTCAAGGCAGATAAACTATAAGGATGTTTTTATGTGAATGCTCAAACTTAGCATGGTAATTTGTTTTATTACATCAAGTCCGTAGGATTTCCTTTGAAGTCGAAGATTTTAGGGGGTTGGATTCTCAAGAGCGTTGGTGAATGTTGAAATATTATTAGTTTGTGGGTTGCATTTTGTATAACTTAGCATGTTAATCGGCTTTATAATAGCTTCTTAGGATTCTTAGAATGAGATTTATGATGCGGCATTGTATTGTGATGCGAATTGTCTTTCTAGGCTGTTCTTGGACTCAACAAGAAACCATTGGCAAATAGAAACCACATCTACAACATCCTGGGAAATCCTATTTCATGCTTTTAGAGTAGCTTGCGATGATCAAAGTGAAACTAGTTTAATCTATATTAATAGATTACACAGGAGTGTATGGCTTTCACATGTAAAAGTGCAATTTTTACTACTACACTCCACTGTACATGGAAATGGGTCTTGCTTCATTCTTTCGTGGCGATGACAAATCTTCCATTCCTAGCTGGAGAATTTGACTCCTGAATTTGTAAAAATCAGGGAGTAATTTTTTGCTTTTTCACTTCTTTGAGTGTACTGTTTCTTTTATGGAGGTTGAGAGACGGAGTTCCTCTACAACAACGTATTTGCTTTTCTTTTGTTTCATTAACACTATACCTGACAAAAATTGCTGGGTTCTCTTTTCTATTTGGCCTTCTTTTATTGTTGAGTTAAATGCAAAATGATAACAATATTTTGCTTTGATTCTTCTCCTCAATGCTAACTGGTTTCTAAGCACTTAGTTACTGCCCTGAGCAGATTATTCAAGAGTTCCAGAAGTGTCATTTAGACCATCCAATTGGCAAATTTTTTGGTCAATGCACTGATCTCAAAATAAAGCTTGATCAGTGTTTCCGTCAGGAGGTAAGACATCTTAATCTGGGAGAATTTACCACGTTTCCGGGACGTAGAAGAGGGTATCATTCATGTTTATTAACTACAATGAACTGGTGCAGAAAGCTGTGAAACGCAAGGCAAATTTTGAACAGAGTAAGAAGTTGAAAGAGAGGTTGCGAGCCCATAGGGAAGAATATGCCGCTGCGAGAAGTCAAGAAGGTGAGCTTGGTGCAAGCTGAATGTCAGCATGTGGCGTTTTGACTTAACAAGGTTCATAAGATGAAAGAAGTGGCCAAATTTTGGAATCTACCATAGCGAAATTATACAGAATCCTTATTTTAATTGTGGATTGGAGATATACATGGTTTTCAATCCCTGTGGCATATGATTGAACTTATTTTTGTCGAACATTTGAATCGTTGTTGAATGAAGAGTCAGATGTCAATCCCAACCCTCTACTACAATTGTCATGTCTCACAGTTGTGAAGAAAAAATATTCCTCCTGATTGGGGAGAAAAATGTATCCATTCTTCCATTTGGGGATTTTATAATAGAAGGCAGATAAATCAAGTAATATTTTTCTGAGCTGGGACAAGTACTCTTTCTTCTTCAGTTTGCAAGAGAAAAGATCTAAAAAAATGATCATAGAGTCTAAAACAGACTACAGTTGGTCCGGAAGGCATTTCATATGCTGCAGATCACTAGCAGATTGAATCCGAGAAGAGTTGGACAACAACTGAGAAGAGGTTTGGTATTGAATGCGTGACAAACTGCAAGCAACTATCCCTCAGATTATTAGACAAATTCAGATAGAACACTGAGGTTGAGCAACTGACCACTCATTGGAATCGCAGAGATTATTAGCAACTTCTAATTTAAACCCAAGGCTTGAAGAAATTGCACTCAGCTGCAGATTTGGAACAATATCATTACTTTTCTTTGCCATGTTTGGCTACAATGCCTTTCAAGAACCGCAAGAACCAATAAGCTGAAGATTTAAGATGCCGAGTTAGGTCATTTCTGTAGTCCACGTAAATCAAACCAAAGCGCTTGGTATATCCAAGATGCCAGTCAAAGTTGTCTAGTACGGACCATGCAAAGTAACCTTTCACGTCAGCACCGTCCCTGTCCACAAGTCCCATTCAAATCTTTTAGGTCAAATAAATCACACTTAACTTGAAAATTTTCGAACCATACAGTGCACGCAATAACATCTCTATCAAATACTTACCTGCATATCAAACTTATAAAAACAGATATATAGCATCACTGTTAATATTTAGGTGAGAACAATAATACATAAAGTCATTTGGAAACCCTGCATGCTATAATTAAGAACTGTGGGAGGTAAAGCAAGAGACTTTCCTAACTTTAAACTCAAATTCATAAGAAAAATTTTAGATGCTTATGAAAGGCTCAAAAAACTTGAGCTTTTACCAGGGAGAGTGATGGAATGTAAGATTTGCAAATTTCTAACAAATGAAGCAAAGAATGGAAAACCACGTGATGCAGTTTAGTGATAAAGAAAAAATCAACTTTGAGGTTGGAGTTTAATTAATTGAGGGAAACATTCATGTATGGTTAGAAGATGCCACATACTCTTTTGCTTGATGAATACCAGCAAGATATCTACTGTAAAAAGAAACTCTCAATTTGTCATCTAGCATCTCATGGAGTGGGGACATGCTATCATTATCATCATCCATACCTGCAATAGTTGGAATGTAAAACATCTAGAGGGTAAAGTAAACTTGCGCTTAATGTACTTAAGATGACATTCAATAAGCGTACTTATTCAGATGAAGTTGACCAGTGCATGCAGTTGTCAAACTATCAACCATAAAACTTGCTATAAATTTCATCCTGAGCAGGATGCAACTGAATTCTGGGAGGCTGCACAAATGCAGCACTCTTGCTTCCAATGCACCAATGGTACTTTCAATTTTGCCACTAGCAGGGTAAGATGCTAACGCTTGTTTATGAAACCAATCCTTTTTTTTTTTTTTTTTTTTTTTGGAGGGGGGGAGGGTTAAGTTGTTTATGAAACCAATCATTATCTTGTCACCCAGGGCAATCTAACCCCAACCTCTACTGCAAAAGAAGAAAAAGAACTGAACAAATGTAACTTTCTCTTCAACATAGTTTCTTATGAGAGCCCTAGGAATGTACTGTTTTGCCCTCAGATTTGAATGACCAATATGGATTCTATCTGTTTATGCAATTATGCAAAGCTTCCACTCTCATTAACCAACTTTCTTCATGGGTAATGAACAATGGCGGTTTGTTGTATCTATCTGCTATGTAATTGAGAACTTTCCTTATGCCCCAAGGTACCATATAAAGCCATGATGACGCAGCCTGCATGTTTGATATTGTTCAGGATACTGTATCACTCCAAAGATGTGTGCATCCAGATGAATGGATTTTTGTGGGAAAGACAGTTGATGAGTAATCTTACCTTCTCACCAATTACTTCTCCGCCCCCCCTTCCCAAAAAGGAGAAAATTTGGTCTCGAATGAGTACATGTATAAAAACAAATGGCATAATAATTTTTCCAGCAATAAGATAAAATTGAGACTTTGCCAATTCTCTCCACTTCCTGGACCCTATAGAAATCATTGCCTTCACGATTGGTCTCTGCATTAACAACAAATCTGGTGATATAATGATTTAAACCAACAAAATCCAGTGAATTCTTAAGCAGCTCTTTTTCTTTTAGAGAAAATTCAGGTAGTTGATCTCTAAGTCTTTCTTGCATGGTTTCTGGATAATTGCCATAAAATATTGGGTCCAAGTACCTGAAAAGAATAGTTAGAAAATGATTGTAACAGGCTCATCATGGCATTAGTAAAAGAGCTGCCAATGTTACAAATCAATGACAAAATTGCTTCTGACATGCTGACCTGACATTTTTTTTAAAAATTTTTTCAATCGAACAGATTATGGGCAGAACAGAGACACAGAACTTTCTTGGTGTCATGGCATCGAAATTTTGGACCCCCTGTTCGAAACAGATTCTGTCTTATACAGTGTACATTAACAACTTTATCAAAGAAACAGTTCACAGGCAGTTTCTGAGACCAGTAGAATACTGAATTATTTAATACTAAAATTTACCGAATATCAGAACTCAGAAGCGTATAAAGCAATTTGATAAGATGAATCATATCTTCTCGCCTTTTATATGATTAAGTTTTCATATTTCTCTTAAACAGTTGGAGGCTTACTTTAAGCTAGCATAGCAACAAAAAAAGTGTGACAGTACTTTAAGTTTGTTTAAGGATTTGTTCTTTATATATTTTTTCAGTTGAATTATGATCGACGATTAAAGGAAATAGTACAGAAGCAGGACTAGTCCATAGGGAATCAGATTCAAATGATATGCCAACTGGTATCTCTGGGAGATTAGAGATAAAAAGTATGAAGGACTGATTTGAACAAAATAAAGACTTGGAGCTACAGAAAAATATACCTGCAATAACTCCAATGATATATTGGCAAATAAACTGCCTAAATTTTCAAAATAAAAAGTCAATTCTTCATTTACATGGCCTTTCATCTTAATTTATTTAAAATTATCCATATAATTTCCTCTAATCTTGTACAGGAGAAAGAACAATATGCTATCCTATGCACTTAATCTAAATATGTACCTTCGAATGTCACAAAAGGATGCAAAATAATATAATCTATTGAAACCAACAACAATTACATAGGCAACTGAACAAAACACTAGCTCAGGAAAATAGAATAATTATCATGAAAAATACCATCCAAGTTGGAAATCAAGTTGCCTTGCCGCAGCCCTGATATCTTCCACCCTATCTGACAATGCCTCGGCCCATTCACAGTCCACCACCAAACCTATTTGTCCTCCTTGCTCACCCTAAGAATGAGCATCATTATCAGAACCAGAACACAGTAATTATCAACCATAGTTCACCCCCTCATCTGAAATGGGAGACAAAAATAAGAATCACAAATCGAGGTAACTAGAAATATGAGTAGTTGGCCTCTGAAAGTCATTGTATCAGATATTCCAAAAGTATTTAACTTTTCACACAATAAGATCATATATTCCAATCTCACTCAGCTTGCAATGGAGATGAGATGGTATCTGAATCCATGTAGGACAAAATTATAACTCCAAATAGGCAATGGAGAAAATCCATTTTATCATATACAGAAATGTTATCATCAAGAGATGCCAAATACTGTTTCGTGAATTTGCTTCTATATATGGAACCGGCTTCAGCATGGGCTAAGAGCTGGTGATGAGCAACCAAACATGGATCAGACAAAGAGCAATCATGTCTTCCTGCTGCATAAATGCCAGCAGAATACCATTAACTGCAGTTTGGAGAGGCTCATTAATGGTAGTCCACTTCTTGATTCTATCACCAAAGAAGCTGAAGCAAGTTTCTGAATAGATGCAAAAGAATTTTCTGGCCACCAAGTGAAAGCCATAATGTTAACATGCAAGAAGGATAAGTCCTCCACGAAAACAACGAACCTTTCCACGAAAACAACGAACCTTATGAAACATGTGAGAAGCAGAATAAGTTTTGGAAGAATGGGAAAGTTGCCTTGACTTGATCTAGGATATCTTGGTTTCAGTATGTGTAAACCACCTTTAAATTTTGGTTTGAAGTCATAGAAAACCTGATCCTTTCTATACCTATAGTTCCAAGAGCCTCACACACCAGAATATGCTCTTCTTTTCAGTTTTCTTGTATAAGTCTCCGTAAAGTAGTAGCTTTGTCAGTAGAAACAATTATAGTTCTCTTCATAAATGTATAAATTTTTATACCATTCTTAGCTAAATCATTAAAGTTAGTATTGTATCCGCTCAGCATTTAATGGGTTAATGGTGGGCTTAATTGGTCTTTTGAATTTACGGACACTCTACAATGATGTTCCGATGCATATACAAGTGATATGGTAAATGCATTTACCCTTCTTTTGATTTTTATTTTGTAGTCCCATAAAGTAGTAGCTTTGTCAGTAGAAACAATTATAGTTCTCTTCATATATGAGTGAATGTATAATTTTTTTACCATTCTTAGCTAAATCATTAAAGCTAGTATTGCATCCGCCAGCATTTAATGGGATTAATGGAGCGCTTAATTTGTCTTTTAAATTTGGGGACACTGCAATGATGTTCCGATGCATATACAAGTGATATGCTAAGTGCATGTGTTTAGGCATCTGTAATGCATTTCTACCCATTGGTGGTATTGATTTCATGCCTTTATATTGTCTCGAGAAAGCCCTCAGTGACAATAACTACATTTAAAATGAAATGATTCACAAGCAGTGCTATTTGGAAAACAAAAGTTTGGATTCTGGAAATCACCAACTTGAGAGTTTCAAATGGAAAGTAAGATAAAGTTGCAAAATGAATTGGTGGTGGTAAAGCCTCATAACACTCCCAAACCATGTAGATATAAAAGGGGGGAAAAAAAGGGAAATCCCTAAATATCAAAAGAAATATTTCCTGAGCATTTAATGTCTTCTTGACTTCTGGATTATTCAGCAGATTAAGAACACTGAAGGGATGGTACTTACACAATCTCCTTGTTCAGCCACCCTCCAATCGAATCTTGAAGGCTTAGAGGATGATCCCAGAGGTACAATGTCACAAAAGGTTCAATACCTAAAACAAGATAGTCATTGATTTGATCAATCTTTCATTATCCTATGAAATGAAACATAGTTCCCCCAACCCCCAACTGGGGAAAAAATTGAAGAAGGATATAATAACTGTATGAAAATATTCTAACAGATAAGTAAAATTTGGAAATTTTTAGATTAGCTAAATAAAAGGTGGAAGGAAATGAAAAATGCACACACTTTCAATAAGAGCATTAATTAGGTTGTCATAGTGCCTTACCCCTTCATCATTTAAGTAAATTTCTTTCATTTATTCAAATTATTTTATGAAACTTGGAAATTCAATTTCAAAACCCTTTCCCATTTCTTCACTTTTTCATTTCCCATCTAATTTCTCTTTCCTGATAGGAGATCAGAATTCACAAACTCGTAGTTATTAAAGAAGGTCACATCAGAGCAAGTCTGTTTGAATCAGTTCTAGAAACTAAAGAAAAACACGCAAAAAAAAAAAAAAGATAATGCAAGGGAACTCAAAAAATCTGAGCTTGTGAGATGTACAAGGAAAGATGTGATGCGAGACCAAGATATTGAAAAATGATAAGCTTTAAGTCCCAACTTTGCAATCAGCTGAATATCTTCCTGAACCAACATTATGAATGGCATTTGCGAACTGAAATTTGCAGTGTGAGAAAAATATGCAAGTTCACGCCAAATGTTGCAGAAGCAGGCACCTTATAACAATGATACTGGTCCACAGCAACATCACCATTGCTTCCATCAAAAATATTACCTAAGCAGTAATAAAAATAAACCAATTTTTTTTTTTGAAGTATATCAAATATTCACAGAGGAATGTCTTTTACCATTTAGTTTACGTAATTATATTGAGGGAAAAAAGCCAATGTTCAAGTGACCAACGAATAACACTCACCCGGTGTGCGAGAAGAAGCATCCCAGATACTGGGACCCCTACCTCCCTCAACCTATTGAAGAAGAAAAAATGAAAAGGACCATTTGATTTTTACCAACATTTTACCCCATAATTCTTTCACCTACAACCTTACATATCTAATTTAGAGTTTTAGACTGCTTGGAGAATTCTGTTTCCGAGGGAAAGAACTGTATTTATACCTTTGCTTAATAATATCCAACTAAAGCATCGAACAAAAGATGTCAGCTAGTGGTTCCGCACTTCCTTGTACAAAAATTTAACATACGTCCTCCCAGCTTTTCAAAAGCAATTTGGCATCATGCAAATGCAACACAAACAGTTTCTAACGTTCTCTGAATGCAGTCTTCTTACAAGTAACAAAGCAGCAAGAAATCACTACAGAATTCAAATAAGTAACAAAAATTTATGAACTTTTTCCTAAAATGTAGTGCGGGAAGAAATGTCAAATTTTATTCATACCCAAGAAATTTCTCAAAACAACTCAATAAATGAAATATAATACTCAACCAAAAAATGAAAAAAGAAGAAAGTGAATCCTGATGAATAAAAGAAGAATAATTATGGAAAAAGAATGGTGAGAAGCAACCTGGCAAGCGGAAGTGGCGGCGCCGAAGATGAAATCGGAAGGAAAGTGAAGAGAAGAAATGTTTGATTTGGACATGTAAATAGCATTCCATTCTTCCTCAATAGCTTTCTTCTTCCCCAATCCCATTGTTGTTGTCGTCGTCGCCATTGCCACCTCAATTTGCTCTGCTAGTTGCTAAGCTGAGTGAAGAAGAAAGAAAGGTTCTTTTTTTATTTAAACATGATTAGATTGAATTTTTTAATTATGTAAGAATAATAAAAGTGAATTGTTTGTAAAATTAAAAGTTGTGTTAAAAGTAAAAAAATTTAAAAAAAGTAAACATTTTTTTATTTGAATTCTAATCTATCTTAATCTTAATTTTTTTTGGAGGATTGAATAGGAGCAAATTAATTACAAATGTATTTGAATAAGGTTTTGATTCGATAATTTTTTATTTTAAATTTTATAAAAATAAATTATTTATAAAATAAATATAAAATTCAAATAAAAAATTTATATTAAGCAAAATATAATTTAAATACATTCTAAAATCAAATTCTGTTTCTCGTATCCTTTCTTATCAAATTCTTTCCTTTAACAATAATAAAATTAGAGCATCACTATACTGTCTTACTCAATAAATCTTTTTATAATACATATGTTTTAGTTTTAAACAACCATTAAGAGCTTTTTCTAATTAGCCGTACTTTTAACTAAATGTAGATTTTAAGTTTAATTACATTTAACCATTTGTATATAAAAAATCACTAAATATACATTTAATATTATAAGAAAAATAAAGATTTTTAAGTTAAAATTAAAAGATAAATAGATATGAGTATTCGGATTATGTTGTTCATTCGATGCAAGATAATCTGTCCCCACCCCCCCTTTTTTTATTTTGCAAATTTATTGTACGTTAATTATAAGATAAAAACTAGTACAGACCTATTAGCTAAGTTGGTTTGTATTTAAAATTCTTCTTACGTATAATTGATCCGTGACTTGATTAATGAAATTGAATTACTCTTATTGTCTTAAGAATAAGGATAAATAGAAATGAATAAATTACCACAATAATTTTGAAAAGAATACATGAGAATAAGATCATTCCACATTGGGTGGAAAGATCGACATAGTGGTACATCAGTATTTTAAGCTATACATCCTTTTTTTCCCCTCAGTCTCTCTATAGCGAAAATGTGAACCAATTTGCAGAAACATCTTTTGTTGGGTATAGTTGTTGCAGTTATAATTTGCTGGGTTCCCATTGGGAAAATGCTTGTTTCTTAACCTCATCTCGTCTCAATTTTCCAGTGGTAGTTGTTGGAAATGGACTATTCCACAACATGAAACTTCTTGGAATTTTAAACCTGCACAAGACAGAAACTGATCTAAGGGCCTGCAAAAACGAAAAGGACAAAAAGGGCATATGAAACAAGAATCTGGTTGCTTTGAATTGCATTTTGTAGGATTTTTTTTATTCCCTTTAGAAAATGTAAAGCTTTTGTTCTTTTTTTTTTTCCCCAGCTGGAAACGAAGAGGACACCACCACCCCATCCCTGCCTCCTCCTTGCCCCCCGGCTTGAGTGTTACCAATTTATCAATCCAAATGGAAAAAAAAATGTTCAAGAAAGTACAGGCATGATCAAATCCTAGCAGGGTGCATTGCATGTATGAGATGCAAGGGATATTGATACTGATGATCACTTTCATATCCAATTAGAGAACAAGGAAGCAGAGGAAAGAGAAGAAGCAAAACATATAGCGTGTACCCTGTCAAGTTCCTGTCCTTACAGAACTGCTGAAGGATTTCTCCACATATATAGTCATCTTTTTGATAGATCAAATTGATGGAACCAACATCAACCCATTGCCAATTGTCCTTTAGTTGAATACAGGCAACTACCATCTCTGTCAAGCGAGTATCTGGAAGTCCCACAACAATTACTCTAGAAATCCCTGGATGTTGCAATATAACAGTCTCTACCTGTGTCATTGAAATCACAAACCAAAGAAAAGGTAAGGAAGGTGAATTCCTTTAGAGATAACATTGCATGAATGTACCTCTCAACTCTTTTAATACCAATATAATGTATCTGTTTAACTTTGTTAACACCATTTACAGAATGCTCAACTTCAACATTGCAGACAAAAGGTTGGGGATTGATTGTTCACAATTACCTCTTCAGGATAGACATTCTCTCCTCCGCTCTTAATTCGACTATTTGACCGACCAATAAGCCAAAGATTACCGTAATCATCTAGTCGTCCTATGTCACCTGTGTCAAACCAACCTTCATTGAGGTAACTGGAACCCTTTGTAGGAATTTGACCCCAGTATCGAAGCATCACATGAGGACCTCTTGTTAATATCCTCCCAGCTTGAGAAGAATCCTCAGACCTGATCTTTAGTTCAACATGAGGTGCAGGCTTTCCAACACAGACACCATCAAACTGACGAGCTAAATTGAAGTTTTTCTCATTCAGTTTCTGGTGGTGAAGAGTGCAGGTCTCATTGGTTGGATCAAAAAGGGTCATGAAGGTTAAAGATGAACTTGTCTCTGTCATCCCTTCAGAAATTCCATGAAAAGCATCAGACGGAATGCCAGAGAAGGCCAAAAGAATATACGGTACGCCAAAGTGATATATAAGCCCATGAGAGTGTGATTGTTGCTACAGTTGAAGGAAAGCAGACTGATAGCTATTTGAGGTCTTATCCTTGGACTCATGAGAAATATGTCCCATGTTCAACTGAATGTGAAAATAAAGCCGATCCTTTAATTGATATTTAGAAATGTATTGCTTTTCTTTAAAATAAAGAATTTAGATGGAGCCACAGCCACACTAACCATAAGCTGAAATCAGCTTAGCTCTTGGGAAAACTTTGGCAGCATCTTCAACAAGCCCCCGGAAAAGACCTCCGCCTCCATTTAAAATCCTCTTCACCATTCCAAATTGCTTTGTCACTTTATTTGTCCTGGAAAAAGGTTTAAATTGAACGTAGTAAGAAACATACGGAGATAATTAAGCTTAAGATGACTAAGTGGGAGAGAGTACGACATAAGAATTTGAAAGAAATATAGCCACATAGGTTGAAAATGACATAGGTCAGGTTGAATAGCAAAATGTATTATGGAATGGTTTTATTTAGTAAGAATGGCAGCCTCAGCACAATTGATCAAAACTGTTAGCCCTAAGGGCAAATTATGTAGTTTTGATTAATGACAAATATTGATGAGGACTAAAATGTTTGATTATTGTGTGATAGGTTCTGTAAACTGAGAAGTATGAAGTCTCATTGCTTTGAAGCAAAAGTTCAAGAACAACTTCAGTTAAGCAAGTATTTGAAGTTTGAAGAATGTTATTCTAAAGATGATCAAAAAGCATTGAAGACTTGAAGTGTAGAGTACATTTAATTTTTAGGTAAATCTCTATGTAAACTCTACACTTGCATGTCTTGGTTATCATTGAATGCATAAGAGAGCATAAAAATAATCTTATGATTTTAAAAGGCTTTGAATGAATCTTTTTATAAGATATGTTAGTAAACTTCATATGTTCTTGTTTTTCAAGCTTATATATGGTTAAATAAGTTTTCTATACATATCAAATGTTTTTCAAACTCATTGAAGTTATATCTCAAATGATTTTACAAAGTTTGAAAATGCTTCCAAAAAATTCGGTCGTCCGAATTTTGTAGCAAAAGTTTGCTACTATTCTTCCAGAGAAATTCGGAAGAAGATTCGGACGCAGCCAAAAAATTCGGTCGTCCGAATTTTTGGCCTTCAGCATGGTCACTGTTCTTCCAGAGAAATTCGGAAGAAGATTCGGACGCAGCAAAAAATTCAGTCGTCCGAATTTTTGTTCTCAGCATGGTTACTATTCATCAAGAGAAATTCGGACGAAGATTCGGACACAGCCAAGAAATTCGGTCGTCCGAATTTTCTGAAACTAGCCGTTTCTAGCCGTTTTATGAACATTTTAACAGATTTTCAAATTCTATAAAAGCTATAAACATGCAAATTTTTGTAACTCTTGAAATCTTGAAAACTCCAAGCATTCAAAAGCATTTAGCAAACATTTCTTAAGCTCTCTTATGTCTTGTGCATTCAATTGATCAACCCAAAAGACATCAAAGTGTGAAGGTGCAAAATTGTGTAATATCTACCATCAAGTGGTAACTTCTACACATTCTCATTTATTTATCAAATTGTGTATTTCTACTAGCTCTAGCAAAGTTATCTTGATAACATAAAATCCTTTAGATAAGGGTGATCCTTGAAAGTGTGATTCAAGGTTGTTTAAGATATAAAACCATTGTTTGTGGTGAGCCTTGTATTGTAAACATTACTAGAAGAGGTTGTGAGTGTAAAACCATAGTTTGGTGAACCTCTCTTGTAATTTGTAAACCTGAGCAATTAGTAGATTTGTTGAAATCCTTAAGTGTGAGCTTAAGGTAGTGGATGTAGATCTTGAGGATCGAACCACTATAAATTGTTTGAGTTCTTTTGCTATTGCTTTTCATTACTTGTCTTGCTATCAATTATCTATAATTAGCTTATATAACTTGTTCTTGGTCTAAACGCATAAAAGGTTTAAGTTTGCGAAAATTAGCCAAATACCTAATTCACCCCCCCTCTTAGGTATTTCAAAAACATTCTAGTCATTCCCCTTCTTAACAGAAAGAAAAGCTGTTCCTTCTGCTCTGCACTCTTATAGCAGATCACCTCCAATTCTTCTCTACTCACTTGCATCACTAACAGAAGGAGACTCAAAGGTTCTCTGAACAAATTCAATTAAAAGGTCTCCTAATATTTTGAGCTGACTTTAAAGGAAATGATTTACCTGGCTGAGGAGATGAAATCAGCCATAATAGCGGGTACACTGATGAGAGAGGTAACCTTGTGCTGCTCTATGACTCCGAATGCTGATTTAGCTTCAAATTTAGGTACGAAAATGTGGCACCCTCCGACCAACAGCATTGCAAGGGCAGAAGACAACCCACCAATGTGGCATAGTGGAGCAGTGTGCAAATACACCTGCAGAACAGCCAAAACAATACTACTAAGAATACAGTGCAAAAATAATCAAGGAACTAATTAGAGTCTACTTGTGGTTTCATTCACCAAGCCACTGCTTGTGTGAAAATTTAAGGAAAAGATGTTCCCACGGGAGGCATACATCGTCCTCACTATAACCAACAACTGCTAATTTTGCAAGAGATTGTACAACCAAAGCTGAATGGCTTATGGTAACACCTTTTGGCCTTCCAGAGGTCCCTGTCAGAAACAAAGGAAAAGAGGAAAGAAAAACTCTGAATCATAGTAGCACGTAAACAGAATGAGGATGCAAAAAAGCCAAAAAACACAAATTACATATACTTACACCTAGACCACAAAGGAAAAAAAGCAGCTATTAAGTGAATAAAAGATCTTGATAAGAAACAAAATTAAAGTTAAGTTACCATTTTTATATCTGAAGCTCCAAAATATGCTTAATATAGTAATTTCTAGTCATGGTGTTTTCTAAAAGATGGAAGAATATAAGGGATTTATGACTTCAAAATTCTCTTGAACAGAAAACACTGGTACAATCTATTCAGCTGCAAATGCAGTGGTGTTATGCACATGCTAACTGAAGGCAATGCTTCAGAAAGTTTACCTAGAGGAATCATTTTATGATGGCAGGAAGGGGAATTTTATTTCTTTACACTACCATAACCTCCGTCATAGATAACTGGATTGAAGAAATGCATCGGACAGTTTGTGCACCCAGTTTATAATGAATGATATACCAAGGGAGTTCTAAGGGTTTCTTTTACTTTTCTCCTCTTTAAGCTATGGTTCCTGGGGGTGGAATCTTCAACAATGTATAGTCATTCCCGAGCCTTTAACCTAAGAACAACGAGAGACATTCTGATTGAAGTCCTAAGGAGCATACAGAAATCAGTACGTAAATCTGTTTTCAATAGTCCTTTTCTATGCACAAACGATTTTCAACTGATCAGTTTTCTAGATCTCTCTTTTTAATAACTAACTACGTTCATGATTAGTCACACTTATCCAACTCAAGCCATATCACCCCCAAAGTTCTGTGCTCATCCTCAAATGCCAAACCTTTCCAGAGTTAAAATGCCAAAAGAAGTTGAAGGAGAACGAAATTGCAGATAAAAGGAAAATTATATAAATAACTACAAGTTATACCTGAGGTAAAGCAAATTATAGCTGCATTATCAGGAGTCCATACGAGCCTAACCGAATGAGACATGAAAATAGATTGCTTAAGTGACTCAGCTGCTAACAATGACACAAGACAGTATTAGCATCAAAAGATGCTTAAGATTAAAGATTAAACATTTGTACTCCTAAAATCTTGAATTTTGACATCACATCAGTACCGTCAATATGGATACCGAATCTAACAGGGCCGTCCATAGAAATATGCCATTTCACATCAGCTTGAAACTTCAAATGCCAGTGATTACAGGTTGTGTCAGTTACCAAAATTGTAGGCTTCACTTCGTCCATTGCCAATTTTGCCTCATCCAAACTCTGTAATAAGCAAAAGTTTAAGCACTAGGAAAATATAGCAAATGAACAAAGGTCAAGACGTCCAATAATGTACTAGCAGAGTCTCATTTTCTATCAAGGTAAGAGAAGACAATGCCCCAAAATTTAGAAATCTTTAATAAGTTTGACACATGTTTGTCATGCAACCAAAAACAAATGAATTGACAGTATAATGAAAGGAACATGTTATTTAGCAATCAATTACCCATCGATAATTGAAAGGAGCAGCTATTCCTCCTGCACATGTAATTGCCAATAACCACTCCAAAAAAGAATCACTGAGACAAAATGGCATCCATAACTGTTACCATACGTTTAAGTAAAGGCAGAAATCTATAAAAGATTTGCAATATGTATTGATCATTCATCTTCGAATGCAATATAACAAGGTAGAGATCAACTTAGTTGGTAAAACTCTCCTTGCCAGATCAATATGTGGTAGTAACTCTGATTGTGGTATGCATTTAGTAGAACGAAATGGGAGACAATTTGTGTTTCGGTTTTAGTGACTGGATTAACTTCAAATGTTCAAAAAGATGTCTTTCCAGTTTTAGTGATCGGATTAACTTGAAATGTACAAAATTTATCTTTCTCCTAACAATATATACTACCGCTAATTTCTCTATAAAATGAGAAAAAAGAAAATTCCGTCAAATATAAACAGAGTTACCCGCCATTCAGAAACAGAGGCCTATCGAGTAACGTCCATCAAGCTCCTCTTTGGTTGCATGAACGGTTTCGCGCATCATCATTCAATGGATTACGAAAGGAACACTAAATAAATTTAACGAATAAAATGCGTGCAAAATGCGACTTCGACGCCGATGCTTCATTGAATTGTTGACTTGTTTAGGTTTTCAGACAGTGAAGAGGAAGAGGAAGAAGAAAAAGAACCTGTTAAGAGCAGCAATGGCGACAACGTGGCCAGGCTCGAGGCCGAGTTGGGTAAGCCCGTTGGCCAAGCACAGAACTCCTTCGGCGAACTGCATGCCGGTTCTCCGACGGTTGCCGTTTGCCATAATGGTGACCGTTGAGTTTCGCCGGAGAGTCATCAAACGGCTCAGGCACTGACAAATATGAGCGCGCGAGTGATTACTCATTTCCGGAGAGCGGTAGATTGGGAAATTGGTTCTACTTTACTTGATTGTTTGCTCTTCACTTTGCTGCGCGAAGAAGATGAAGACGATAAAGATTTCGCGGGAAAGGATAAGATAGGATGGGAATATTTTGTACCTTTTAGTCAGTTTTTTATTAGTTTTTTAAACCTTAGTCAAAAACTAAAACGGGAACTGTAAAATTAAAGGGATAATTGTAAAATACTGCCTTGAAGTTAGGGGGTGTGGCATTTTAGTCCCAAAAGTTAAAAAATAGGCAGTTTACCCCATTAGTTGGTTAGAGTTTAAAAAATTACATAAGTGTCCCTAAATAATATTACAAAATATCCCTTGAAGTTGAAGACTGGGCAATTTAGTACAAAAATTTAAAATATATGTAATTTATCCGCAACAAGGAAAAGATGGTCAAAGTGAGTGGGGCTCACTGAGCCGAGCTTTGCTAAGTACCAAATGCCAGCCCGGGCTCGGCCCTTTAGGATCGAGCTCGGGTTCGGGTTGGCCCCTAACCTGATTTTTAAAATTTTTTAAATTAGAAATTGTTTTTCTATTTTCATAATTAGACTAAAAAATAAACAAAAGAATCTAATAATTAGTTAAAATTTCTAATTTAATAAACAAAAGCATCTAATTTTTACCTTCAGTGATGATTTAATTTCATATTCGGCCCACTCAAATTCGAGCTTGTTTTCAGCCCGACCCGTAAAAATTATATATATAAATATTTTTATATGTATATATACTTTTATATAATAAAAATATTATTATATTATTAAAAATATTATTATATTTTTTAAAATACAATTTCTAATCTAAAAAATTTTAAAAATCATATTAGGGGCCGAGTCCATGCTGGCATTTTTTCAGCCTGATATCAATCGGATCGAGCTCGGGCTTAACAAAGCCCGGATCAGTGAGCCCGATTGACACCCCTAGTCGCCGCCACTCACTTTGACCATCTTTTCCTCGTTGGGGGTAAATTGTATATATTTTAAATTTTTGTACTAAATTATCCAGTCTCCAACTTTAAGGGGTGTTTTGTAATATTATTTAGGGACATTTATGTAATTTTTTAAACTCTAACCAACTAATGGGGGGTAAACTGCCTATTTTTTAACTTCTGGGACTAAAGTGCCACACCTCCCAACTTCAAGGCAGTATTTTGCAATTATCCCAAAATTAAATTATAAGCTGAGTTAGTGATACTATACAACGTGGTCAACCTTTTTTCTTTTGTTTTTTTTTCTTATTAAACAATACTTGGTCAAAAGTTAGAGTGCTGTCTCTGACAGCAGCGGCAGCTCCAGCCGGCCCCGACAACGCCGGCGAGGGCACCGGGGTAGTCGCCCCCAGCGAGCCCTATGGGGGCGGCCGGGAGAGGCCCCCTAGGGAGTAGTCAGGGCGCCATCGGCAGGCTTTCCTTGCAAATGCTTTTTTTTAATAAAATATATTACAATTAATAATTTAACATGATGTAATAATAATCACTAAATTAAAAATAGTGATTTACAATGTTAATTTGAAAAGATGGAAAAGGGCAAACAGGATCTCGGGCTTGTCAAGAACTCTTTGCACACAAATAATTCATACGCTCAACTCTAAAAATATTGTAAATTTTAATGGAGTTTACGGTTGATTTTTGTGAAGACTGAACAATGAAACATGACAATTAATGCATGCCTATGGTAATAAAACATGCCTGAACAATGCCGATGCTCCTGTTGAGTTTAATTCAGTTAGTGAGTACAATGTGGTCCTGTTATGCCCGGGAGGGTGCGGGGTGGAACCAGGCGGGGAAAGTGTCAATGACAATGCAAAAATGAGACTTATGCCCGGGAGGGTGCGGGGTGGAACCAGGCGGGGGAAAGTGTCAATGACAATGCAAAAATGAGACTCAGATGGAAATCTTCTCCAAAGCCAAATAGTTATGTCCAATTGAATTGCTAAAAGGACAGAATAAATAGTACACAAGTTTCTTTTGCCAACTTTTTCTTTGCATATGAGTGACAAAAACTATGAATAATTTCATCCAGAATAGCCAAAAGCAAGAGCTACAGCATATAACGGGTCAAACATGAGCACTAAGCAACCATTATACTGCAAAATAGGTGTAAGTTGCCGATCAATCCCTTAAGCTAGATACAAGGAATCTCTCAAAGCAGACATCATAAGAAGTTAACACCAAATGTTCAAGTCTCTTGCGTGAGTCTAATCAACTGGTCTTTATTAACTTTATAATCCAAGCAAACTCTGGATCGCCTCGTATCTTGTCAGAACTCACAGTTCAGGTAGTATATGTATAGCACAATCCCTTGTTAGCTTCACTATGGAACCCACTTTCCTTCACAACGCAAATAGCTACTTGCATCAATGGCTATCCTCCTGCAAAATGTATAATAACTTGAAGCGCAGCTCTTGTTTTGATGCTTTCGGCTAAGTCCAATAACTTGAAAAGTACAAGCCAAGATTTATACTCTACGGCGTGCCTGAGCATGACTTCGCAGTAGTTTCCCATGGAATGCAGCTTGAGGTGTGTGGGGTAATTGTTTGCTGCTTGTTGCTACATATAGTTGAGTTACACTGGAATAAGAAAATAGCTGTTGAAGGTATTACTTATCAAAGACACTGTTAATTCTATGATGTTCGGCTTATGTGGGAGTTAACACCAATCATCATGACCAACCAGAAAACAAAGAACATATGACCATCCGTAATACAGTCATCTTTCAGACCAGCTGTTGACTAAGGTCATAGTTAAAGCCAACACTGCTACCAAGAATATGAAGGGCAGATCCCTAGTGAAATGGCTGTATACTTTCTGGTAGCATCAACAATCTTCGATAGCTTTCCAAGCAGGTGCAGCACAGAATATGTTTGTGATTTCTTTGACTAACAAGGTCTGGGCCAGCCATAATAAATCAAATAGCTTTTGTAGTAACTTATGTTTTCTTGATTTCATTAGAAAGAATAATAGAAAAGATGATGCATTTAACTATATATCCATGTAAAATGATAAATATCTAATTGTAAACCAGACATAGCGCTCCATTGCGTCCAGACATAATAAAATCAAAAGTTGAAGACAGACCTTAAAATAGGACTGTCATAGCAAGTACGACTCAACAACAGTTCGCCCAAACTTCTCTTGGACATCTTTTGGAGTTTCAATCTGAAGAAGAAAAGAAAAGAAAATGGAAAGTGAAAATGTATCTGGATAGAAAGATAAAACATTTAAAGAGGAAGAAGCCTATATTGCAAACAATAAAATCTACTTACTGCATTCAGAGCTTTGAAAAGCGCTTTAACAGTGTTATGAGGATTCCTTGAACCAACAACCTACAAGATAGATAAATGAATCTAAGCCACAACTAATTACCAACTTTTCAATGAATAAGCAGCCAGCTTTTATACCTTTGATTTCACATTCTTGAAACCAGCTAAATTTAAAATAGTTTGGACAGTTCTACCAGCTTTCATGCCTGTTCTTGTAGAGGCAGGCCAAAGATACACCTAAGAAAAGAGCAACCAAGTAAAGCGATGTTTACAAGGGAAAAAGAAAAAAACAGTTAAACATTACAGCGTACACACATTTATAACGATTGTCAAAAGACACATGAAATGGAGGAGGCAAGATACTACAAACCTTGGTCTTTTTATAAGATGTTTGAACAGCATGGGCAATTGTATGATCCTCGTGCCGTTCTACATAGTGGAGGTTATGAAAGCACTTCTCATATGCCTGTTGGAGGAAAGAAAAGAAAAGAAAAAGAGGAAGTCAGTAATAGAAGAGAAAGCTAGAATGCTTTCCCATATGGACACAAGCATGCAATGCAAAAACCAAAATTAAGTTGTATAATAATAGAATATTTCTACCTTCTAATCCAAACCGTTAGATAAAGAAAACCAGACAATACAATTACATCAAGAAAATCTTCTAGCACATCTTACCTCTTAAGTTTCTAATTTCTTTCTCTTTTTTTCTTCACTTCCTGCTTTGACTAAGTCAATCACCAGAAACATATCTACTGGCATACCAACTGCTTTTTCTATTCTATTTATTCAGAAGAAATAGGAAAACAGCTAAACATCATAGATTGGTCCAAATTTACCTTCGAAGAAAAAAGAGCAACATTTCATTATGTCTTAGTTGAAATTGTGTGGTCATCAAGGATTTTTTAATGAAATTAAAAAAGCAGAAAAGCAATGATATCCCTCAGCAGACTAAAACCAACTCCTTGGGTTCCTTGCCTGCGTCCATTATGCCATTGAGTGATATCCTGTGCTTTACTTCTTTTAGCTCATAAGTATCCACATAACTCTGCTGTCTCTTCATCTAAATGCTTATGAGGCCTCTTAATTCTTTAGAAAACCATAAAGTGCAACCATCCTCCTCAAATCTCCTGTGGATAAATATATACTTCTTATAATCACACAACTTGTCTGTTGAAGACAAGCTCTGAATATGGAAAAACACCAACCCTGATATCTCCCAATTACCTGTTACCTTCACTTTGTGTCTCTCAATTCTAGTTAACTGTGCCCAAGCCAAAAAGGGATCAATAATTTTCTCTATTCCATCTATGACACCATAACAAGCCGAAAGTAGATAAAGTTCTTTCAATAACACACAACAGCATTAGAAAAAGTAATGTTCGTTTCAGAGTATTCAAATTTCAATAATTGACGGAATGTTGCTAAGCAGTTCAGTTTTGATTCACTCAATCTTCAACGATGTAAAATCCACAGGTAAAATGCTAAAAAAGAACATTTTGGACGATCTGAAAAGAGAAAACAATGGAGTTTTTCTAGACTGATTCAATCCAAAGTACTGCATTTAATCTATCTGGTCCTCACTCTCTGGATCGTGGTGTTCTGAGGACATCATATTATTGGAATGAAGAAAGGTTTGAAAGAAGTTATATTTTGCGAATTTCTTTTCAATTTTCTCTCAAGAACTTCCCTTTCTCTTGTGGTCTTCTCTCTCTTCAACTATTATTATGAAAGCTACATCTTCCTCCCAAAAGAGTGCATGAATCATTCAATTTCAGTTAAGGAGCTTTTTGCTTATAACTATCTTGCCTGAGTACCTACCTTTTGAAGTGCAATTGGAATTGCTGGACCTTTTGCTTTGGCAAAGCCAACAACACCATGATAGTTTCCACAGGCAAGCATGGCAGTATACTTCATAACTTGTCCACCCTGCAGTATACAACAGATGACATGATACTGGAATTCTTTTTCAAAAATAGGAAACTATAACATCCAGTAGGAAGGGGCCACCTACCTTTGTGACTTTACATGTTTTGTTAACATCAATGAGTTTGACATCAAAACCCTGCCATGAAGACAACAAATTAACTTAAAAAACTAAAATATCTTCCACATTTTAAGAGCTTTAATAATCAAAAGAAAAAAAAAGAAAACTGTTTTCTTACTCTCTTTCCAAAAAAATGGGTTTTGAAAATATTTGAGCAAAATCCAGACAAGAAGTAAAAATAAAAGAACACCTAGAAGCAGCTCTTAACCTAGGATAACCAGAACTTAAATTGTTCTGAGAAAGTGGGACAAGTGCTATTCCCTCTGTCAAAACATTATTAGCAGATACAATAACTGTATCAAGTGACAAATATCACAAGGCTGGGAATTGGTTAAGGAAACAAAATATATCAAGCATCTTGAATCATGTTTAATGAACTACACTAATCAGTCAAAAGGAGATAAGAAAATCAAGTAGCGTACTAAAAAAAATAAAACTAAAAAAAAGAAAGAATTTTCACACTTTAATTTATTTACTCATTTATTGAATCTAGTTACTCATAAAAAACCCAAGAATCTGGGGAAAGAACCAACTGTTAGATTTACCTTCCGGTAAAGAGGCCTTCTTTTCTTCTCAGTCAATGAATTCCTCTCTTCAGCGAGATCTCTGATTTCCTCCTCTAGATGTTTTCCTTTCCTCCCAAACGTATGGTCCAGTTCTGCTAGCTTCTCTTCAAGTTTCTTGTCAATTGCAGCAAGCTTCTCCAACAATATGTCATCCTTCTCTTTCATATCATCAAATTCCAGGTCATTATCATCTTCTGCTCCTTGAATCATTCGCCTCTCTCTTTCAAAACCAGCCTTTCCTAAAAGTTCATCAGAGCCCCCTGTCTGCTCATTTTGAATGACTCCATAGTTACTTGGGTCGTTAGGATCATAAGCTTCCTTCCATTCCACCATCCTCATAGCTCTATTAAGCTTCTGTTGCAATAAGAATCTTTCTTTGCCTTCAGCCACTTTCATGCGATTGATCAGCTCGCCAATCACTCGGTATTCTGGCCTCAGCATGAAGTGCTTTTGCTCAAACTTGTCAATTCTATTCATCCATTTGAAGGCATCATCAAAGTTCTCTGTTTAAAGATATAAATGTTAAACGAAACTAGATAAGAGTAGCGTGATAAACTTTTTAGACGCCAATTATTTTCATTCCATTAGCATTTTTTTTCTTTTTTTTTTTTCTAAGAGCAAATTCATTCTTTAATCAAAACCACAGGTGTCAGTGCAGGCTTGCCCTGGGAGTGTTTAAATATATCCTCGAAACAAAAAGACTGCTTTACCTATTGAACCCCACCTTCAACCACTAAAATTCCTGTGAATTAAAAATTTTCTTCTAAAGATATCTGTAGAGCCATTAACGAGGACCAAGGTCAATGGAACTCTCAAAGATTCAATTTTTTCATTTCTAAGTTAGCATTCAAAAGAAAACTAAAGCTACAAATTTGCCCCAATGAAATGTAAATATAAATCATATACCAGACTTTTCGAAATTCTCAATAAGCTCTGTATGTCTCTTGAACTTCTTTTGAAAAACATCCATACGTTTCCTCTCTGCTTCTGGCGTGAACCTTTCATCGTCATCCTCAGAATCAGAGTCACTCGGCTCCTCATACAAATTCAACTTATCTTGATCCTTTATCTTCTCCTTCTCGAGCTTCTCGATCAAAGGCTCCACTCCCATAAAATCCTCGAATTCTTCCGCATCAATGTCGGCCGTGTCCAGTCCCAATCGCTTCCTCTCCTCTCTCTCCTTTTGCTTCTCTCTCTCCGCCTCTAAAATTAGATTCCTAATACATTGCTCCCTCTCCGACCGCGACGACGGCCTAGCCCCTGCTGCAGCACGGAAGAACCGTGACGTGGTAGTTTCGACGCCGGCGTTAAAGAAGCAGTGAGGTCCGGCGGAGACATGGCGGGAACCCGGCCCCCTTAGGTGCCGGAGTTGGTTGAGTATGAGGCGCGACCATATTGATTTGCTCATTTCAATTCATACGTGAAAGATGAGAGTTTGCTTTGAACATGTAAATGAGGGGTTTAGGGTTTTGCAGGAGAGTGTAAGTGACGAGAAAGAACTGGCGCGCAACCGTGACCTATAGTCGGGTCGGGTAGGAAACTATGATCAATTTTAATCTTTGAGTCCTTTCTATTCTACTTATCTACTATTCTTCTCTACATATTATTAATTGGCATGTTAAGATTGGTTAATAATTATACTTTGTCCTCTTGTGAAGAGAAAATTGTATCATTGGATCTAGAATAAATGATTAAGATCTTAATTGACTTACTAAGATTGCTCAATGATTTTGCTTTGTTCTCTTGTAAGGAGAAAATTTCACTGTTGGATTCGGAATGGAGGCAACTGTGTCAATTTCCTTTCTTCTTTTCTTGGGGTGAAATTGAACTCTTGGATCAGAGAATCATACTTCTAATTTGGTCTATGAGAGTCAATTGATGAATCTCAGACATTACTTATCATAAACTTGAACGGTCGAGATGCACCAGAAGCCTTAGATGCATTACTGGAGCTGCCTTTTGATTGCATGTTCAAAAAACTATTTTAGTGCTGTGTGAAAAAAATTATTATTTATTTATTAGTATTATTAATTGACTTCTTGAGATTGCTCAATGATGTTACTTTGTCCTCTTGCGAAGAGAAAATTGTACTGTTGGATCTATAACGGATGGTTAAGATATTAATTGACTTGTTGAGATTGCTCAATAATTTTGCTTTGTTTTCTTGTGAGGAGAAAATTTTACCGTTGGATCTGGAACGGAGGCAGCTGTGTCAATTTCCTTTCTTCTTTTCTGGGGGTGAAATTGAACTCTTATATCAAAGAATCGATGGCTGAGATTGTACTTCTAATTGGCCTTGTCGTTTTTGTGAGATTCAATTGATGAATCTCAGTCATTGTTTGTCATAAACTTAGACGGTCAAGATGCACCAGAAGTCTTAGACGCATTGTTGAAATGGGAGCCGCCTTTTGATTGCATGTTCAAAAAATTGTTTTTAGTGCTGGGTAAAAAAATTATTAATTAGTATTAATATTTTTTATTTATTTTTTATTTTAGAATGATATAGTATTTGAAGATGAAATATAATGAGAAAAATTCTAAAAGTATTTTCATATAAATTATTGATTTCCTACAATATAAGTATTATAGGAGTGGGTAACAAATATTTAGTAGTTCATGAATTTTATCAATTGACTTTTATTGATTATAATCAAATCTTCAATTAGTTTTGAATAATTATAATTAGATTATAATTTTAAAATTTTAAAATTTAAAAACTAATAACTACAAACTAAGAAAAATAATAAAATAATATTTTTATTATCAAAAAATAAAACTAAAAAAAAAGTAAAAGTAGGGAGGTGCCAAGCTTGGAAGCCCCTTATGTTGTGGCGCATAAGTAACAAATATTAGTAGTTTATGGACCTAATTTATTAATTTTAGTCAATAATTAATAATGATTTTGCTAAGTCTTTATTTGGAGACAAAATTTGGTCATTGGATCATAAAGTTGATGGGTGATATTACTATTATAATAACTCATTCAACTATTTTCTAGCATATGTTAAGTATACAACGCATTATAAGAATTCTTTTGCAATAATTATTTTGACTTTTGTGTCTATAATTTTAAGATATGTAATCTATTTTTTTTACCTATGTGTCAATATTTTAGTATGTATTTTAAAATATATTTAATTTATGTGTAAATCTACAGTAGTTGTTGAAGATTTTTATACGTATGTCAACATTTTACTATATATTTTACAAATAATTACATGTAATTATACAATAGTTCTATGTATAAAATTAATTTCTATGCGCTATGTATATTATGATTTGCATAAATGTTATGAAAAATGTTATGTATATGTATTGTGTAAAAATAAAAATAATATGTTATTGTATCAAATTTAAATTTAACATTAATTAAATATTTATGTTACAAATAGTTTGTTAAAATTTTGATGAATTTTAAAAAATAAAATTATTTAAATAACAATTACTTTGAAAATACGTATATGTATAAATAAATTAAAATCAAATGTATAATACATACTTATAAATAAATATTACCATAACAACACATTTAATTCTAACATATGTTAAGTATACAAAGCACTGCAAGAACTTTTTCTGATAATTATTTTGACTTTTCATACCCTTAATATTAAAATATAATACCTATTTTTTTCCTGTATGGCAACTTGTTAGTATATATATTTAAAAGTACTTGATTTATATATAACTATATAATAGTTATTGAAGATTTTTTTCAGTATAACGTAGTGCAAGAATTTTTTTGTGATAATTATTTTGACTTTTCATTCTTTTCACGCAAAATATATGATTTGCATTTTTATACGTATGTTAACATTTTACTATATATGTTAAAAATAAGTTACTATAGTATTCATATTAATTAAAGAGATTAATGGTATAACTCTCATATATTAGTGTAACTTAAATCCCTTAAATCAAGAAAGTCAAGAAGTTTAGTGTTGAGCCAACTATGTAGGTAGAGGTTAATTCCCTTAAATTAAGGAGTTTAGTAGCAAAAATTTTAAATAAAATATATAACTATTTAAAGAAATTAGATATTTAATTTTGAACACCTTAAAAAGAAAATATGAATACTCAATTTTGGATGGAGGAAGTATATTTTATTTTCTCAAAAAATGTACTCCCTCTGTGTCAAATTATAAGTTATTTTAGCTGTTTACACACAAATGGTTGTGAATACAGGGAAATATTTATAAAAAATAGCTTTTATACCCTTAGTAACTAGGAATAGAGAGGGATATAAAATTAGAAAAATGATTAATAAATACTTCTTGAAATGTGTATAATGACTTATAGTATGAAACATCTTCTTTCATTTAAAATAACTTATATTTTGAGATAGATAGATATAGAAATATATTATAGAGAAATTTTGAAAATTTTAGTCTCTAAACTATTTTATTTGTCTTAAAATATCCCTAGTTTAATCTTTTATAATCCCCAAACTATTTTTTTATAATTTAATAATTTTATCCACCTAATTCACAAAATAATTCAATCGCTACAGGCAATACCATAAGGGCAATAAGTCACATTGAGTATTTTTTCCTATAAATAGCATGACTTTCTTACATACATCAAAATTGCGAATGTAAAATTTTAAAATCAAACTCCATTTAGCTGTCGCATGTATAAATAAAGTCAAAATGATTCAAAGTAACTAATTTACTCTTACTAATTCCTGCACATGCCATGCACGTGAAGAGAGTGGACTGGTCTACTGCGAATTATGCAGTTGGGACTATCAAATTTAGAAAAAAATAGTTTGGGAACTATGAAAGGTAAAAAAAAAAGCTTAAGGATAATTATAAGTCAAATAAAATAGTATAGCTATTAAAAAGATAAAATTAAAATTAAAAATAATTGTAAGACAGATAAAATAGTTTAAAAATTAAACTTGCCAATTTTTATATTATATAAATATAGTATATAATGTAGCAAATTTTGTTTTATTAAAATACAACTTTTCTTGTATGATTTTGTACACTTAAATAGTCAATGTTTATGTATTAACTTATTATAACTTGAAAATAAAATTATGGTTCTAAAGTCCTCAAAGCCAGGTATTTTCCTCAAGATTATTTTCTCCATGCTAGCGTGGAGCTCATCCGTCCTACATATGGAGGAGCAGTTTTTTTTTTTTTTTTTGGGGGGGGGGGGGGGGGGTGGGGAAGGTGTGGCCAAAAAATGTGCATCTTCGTGTGGGTGATGGAGCCAATATAAGGGGATTGGGGGATTGGTGGATGCCGAAGCAACATGGGTTCAAGTTTGGGCCACCCCTCCAAGTTTCCCATTGAACTTAATGGCTTCTCAACTTATTCGCTATGATTTGGGATGCTGGGAAGTTGATCCCATTAACTAGATATTCAACAAATACGAGTATTCTGCTTTGATGCATGGCCTAAGGACTAATTGGTTTGGGTTTGTGCAAAGTTAGGCAATTTTTCAATCAAATAGAGTTATAAACCCCTTCATGGGTTTCATGTCCAGAGACAAGGGCAATGTGAATACTTGTCATCAAGCAAGAGAACTTTTGGCAGTTTGTGGAAGTTGAATGTACCATCCTAAAATTAAGTCCTTTGTTTGAGAAGATTCATCATATTAATGTTAATATGGCAAGAAGAATGAAGGCTCAATCTGGTCTTTGCACTAGGTACAAGAAGGCAATGGAGGCTGATAGACATATAGTGTTTTGATTGTGAGTTCACACAAAGTGTTTGAGAGGTGTCAGATAGCTTTCATGAATGAAAGAATTACAGTGCAACTTCTTTTAAGAAGCAGGTTGAACAAGTTTGACACAAAAGCTTAAATACTATCAATTATTTGCATATAGAGAGCATTACTCTGCTAGTTGGTGTTAGATTTGTAAACGATCTTTCTCAATATAAAAGTTTTTTCGAGAGTGATTGCCTGAAAGCCATTGCCTATCTCACAAGGGAAGATAGAAGACCTTTATGCTTCCAGTCGTCTTCTCCAGTTGGTTCATAGTGAAGCAAAATGTTTGATTGTGTTCACTTTAGCCATATGCACCGAGATGGCGACAAGGTTGCCCTTTTGTTGGCAAGCTTGGGTTTGGTTTATATACCCCACATTTCTTTGTTTGAATCTTTACCACCATTTTGCTTTTTATTTTAGCTGATTTGAAGTGACAAGTGTTGATATACATATTCATTTCTCATTGTATATTCTTAATTACTTTTAAAAAATTATTTATAACTTTCTTAAGTTAAAAGATATTTTAAAATTATTTTCAATTGCTTATTTATTTTTAATTTTAGTCTAAATAAGTTGAAAAATGTTATTTTCGAATAGTTACTATAGGAATGCTTCTTAAAACAGCTTTTACGTGTGATTGAATAGTGTTTGATTTTGAAATTTTTGTTTTAGATTTTGTAAAAGTTAAATTATTTGTGAGAGGAGATGTAAGTCTCACACTTAAAATTTTAAATTTAGTTTTGATATTAGATGGTATCCAATCTCATCCTAAATTGTTAAAAATAAAAATTTTATTTGAATTTTAAGTGTAACTTTTTAAAAGAACTTAGTTTTTAACTGCTTAAAAATTTTTTAATAAGCAATAATATAATTTTAATATAAAAATTAATTACTTATAAGATTTAGTTAATCATCACCTTCTCACAGATACTTTTAGAGTGGAGTTAAGTATAAGTTCATTTTTTCTAACAACAAAAGTTCATTCTTTTTTCCTCAAAAAAAAAAAAAAAAGAACCATTCTTTAGTTTTAAGAAAAAAACCAAGTGATGATTGAAAAAAAAAAAAAAAGATTGGGTAGACTCCAAATTCTACATGGCGTCATATATTTTGGGTGTGATTGGATAGAGTTTGGTTTTGAGATTTTTGTCTTGGGTTTCGTGAGAGAGAATTTTTTGTGAGATAAAAAATGAGATTTAAAATGAAAAACTGTATTGAGTTCCGTGCATAACCTTGTCCAAGCACACCTTTTGATTGAGTTTGAGCTTATAGGTTTAATTAATACTTTTAATCATTGAAATGTTGTACTTTTCTAGAGATATATAGAATTAATTTTGATTTCTGTAAATTTTTGTGAAAAGCAATTTATGGATAAAATTCTATCCATATATTTTGAGTTTTGAACGGAAATTTTGAAAAAAAAAGAATCTTAGCAGACGTAATTATGGAGTTTTCTTGAGAAATAATTTATGGATAAATACGTGAATATTTTTCCAAAGAAAAAGGGTAAATGCGTTAACAAAGTTTCTAGATGTTTCCAATCTTAAATCGGACCTTAAAGACCGAACCGTCTCGACCCGTTTCAAGAATCGTTTCTGAATCAGAATTTGGAATGCCACTAGCACTCAAGAGAGGAAGCAGCAGAAAGATCGAAGGTGGAGTTGAAGAAAGAAACCCGAGACATCCTATGGCGTCGTCGCTCACTGGCCCTCCAACTGACGTTCAACAGCAAGAAGAACCACTCACAAATGGTCAGTTTACACCGTACTTGTTTGAGCACAGTCGCAAAAAGGATGGTTTTCTTTTTCTCACTGAATAAATTCAGTTTGTAATGGTTGTTCCCTCTACAAGTTGATGATTTTCTGTTTAATTTTTTCTGGAGCGCCCTTTAATGTTTCGTTTGTAATATCTTGAATTGGGCATGTGTTAAGATGTCAAATTTGATTCTTGATACCGTCGCAACTCTGGGAATGATTTCATTCTCTTGTTTTCTAGCTAAATAATACATTTGTAGTCTAATTTGTTAGTAGGAATATACCAGACGATTTCTGATTCGCTGCGGGGTGACTTCCTGGTTCTTTGTTGTCTAGCGTTGGGTCTATTCTTTTCCAGTGTTTGAGTGCATCCTAGTATACCTGTACTTATATGCATGTTCGAGAGAAAGCTAATATTATGAGAGAGAAATGAGAAGTGACTTGGTTTGCTATGTTTTGGCTGCAAATGAGATATTCAATGTCTATATGGATCTCGTAGGTGGAGAAAATGGCGTCCCAACTAGTCTTGCAGTGACCAACGAAGTAGGTTGGTATATTCTTGGCAAAGACCAGCAACTCATAGGCCCTTATACTTCTGCTGAGTTACGCGGTAAGTCTTATTACCTGTCTTGTTTATAATAACTAATACTATGTTAAAATGCAGTGAAGATTAACCGAAGTTATTTGATTTTTAATAGTTATTCATGTTTTAGCACTTTGTTTAACCGGCTTGCCTTGTATTCTCAGATGCCCTTCTTTCTGCTGTTGTTTTTTCCAGCTCTGATATGTTTTCAGACACCTTTCTCACTTCTTAAGCTTGTTTTGTTTTCCTGGACAGGGCACTATTCTAGTGGATATCTCTTGGACAATACACTTGTATGGTCTCATGGAGCGAGTGATTGGCAGCCACTGTCTTTGGTTCTGGGATTGCTGACCAGTAATACCCAACAAAGTACTGAGGTTCCAAGTACAGGTGAAAGAATGTCTGAGCAACCAGCTTCCTGCACTACATGTTTAGATATTAATGTTATTTATTATTTTGTGTTATCTTCAGTTTCTGTAATGTCCAGCGATGAGGATGAGTTTGAAAAATGGCAGAGGGAGGTGAGAGAAGCTGAAGCTGAGGCCGAGAAAGGGCTGAATGATGATCAGGAGAAACCCTCGACACCACCTGAGGGTGAGGAGGAATTTACTGATGATGATGGAACAGTGTACAGGTGGGATAGGATCCTTCGAGCTTGGGTTCCCCAGGTAGTTTTCTTTTATCCATTCACTATGAGAGGTTTTGATCAGTCAAGTGGTTTGGGCTTAATCTTTATTAATTGATATCTGGCTTGATCTTTATTAATTGATTTCTCTACAGGAAGACAAAACTGAAAGAAGTGAAAATTATGGTCCGGAAGATATGACTTTTGTTCAAGAAGATGAAGTTTTTCCAACAATACCTGTTGGCAGTTCCTCTGTGAATGAAGAAATCAAGGACTCCTCTGTAAAGGAAGAAACCGAAGGTGTCGGTGATGCTGCAATAGCAACGACTGGTAGCAAGAGAAAGCTGCCAGAAAAGGCTTCAGAGAAGAAGGTTTTTCCTCTCCTTCTTTCTTTTGGTTGGATTATTTATTTTTTTAATTTTCTTTGCAGTTTTGGTATGCAATTTTTTGGCATATTAACCATTATTTTCAGTCTCTCTATTATAATTGGACAGTGAGAGTTCTGGCTGAGGTTCATCAGTGTGACAGTGAGAGTTCTTCTAATATATATTTTTTTAAATGTATTGGCAGGAAGCTAATAAGCCTCCTGATAGTTGGTTTGAATTGAAAGTCAATACGAATGTTTATGTGAATGGCTTGCCTGATGATGTTACTGTAGATGAGGTTAGTAATAATTGCTGTTTCTTCAAGTTTCTCATATATTTAGTTTGACTAATTTTGGACAGGGTAGGGACATCAAGTTAAGCTCTGTATTATTTTTAAAACTTCCCATATTTTGGTGCCTTCTAATTCTTCTTGAGTAAACTGATATAGGATTTTTTTTCCTTTTATATTTTTTAGGTTATGGAAGTGTTCTCCAAATGTGGAATCATAAAGGAGGTGAGAGTTTGTTTCTATCTTCACCCATTTCATGCATGAAGAAGTTTGATTAGGTTTCCTTCTTCTTCTTCTTCTTTTTTTTTTTTTTTTTTGGGGGGGGGTTTAAGTTTGATCTTGTTAGTCTAAGCCTCGATATGCCTTTTTTTAATATTCAGCATGGAGTAAGATTTTATATCAGTTATTTCTTGGTAGTTTCACTATCCATCCTTTCTGCTGGTCCAGGAAATCACTGACTTGGTCATGAATGATTTGTTCCTTTGTCAATTTTAATTTCAAGATCTTTCATATTGGTCATATTTTCTTATTTCTTTTTTGGTGCTTGGACGAGATGCTTAATGCTCAAGAGTCATTGTTGTAGATAGATTAGGTCATGTCAACATGGAAGAAATTCTATGCTCTGTAAGAAAATAAGCTTAATTGATTACCTTTTCGTTTTATGGAGTTCTGTTCTCTACTAGAAAATAGGCGTAGATATCCTCTTTTTTCATACTTGTAGACTGCATTGAACCTGTTCTGAAATTCCTATGAATTGTTTAATTGGAAGAGTCTTCTCTCATAAAACGGTTTCTTATGTTCTGTTCTATGTTAATGCTTGTAAATGAGGACAAAGTAATAGAATTGTGCAATTTGAGCACACTTGTGTTAAGTTGTTGCTTGTTGATGAAATACTTCCTTTGTTTCATATTAAGTGTCCTAGTTGCCTTTGTCACAAGAAGTACGGATTTACAAAATTCATTATAAAACCTTAAAGTATCCTTATTTAAGATTATCACTCCCCTTTTCTCTTTCTTCTTCATGGCGCTTTCTTAGTTTCCTTGAATAGTCTTTAACATTTTCTTGAGATGTTTAAAGTCAATATTGGGGATTGGTGTTTTAGTATGGGCAATAGACATTTTAAACTAATGCATTTAAATAGATGGTTGGACGTAAGGATAAAGTTGGGGAAAAAAACATAAATGAACCCTTTATTTAGAAATAGGAAAAATAATTTGAACAGATCAAAAGGGAAATTAGGACACATATATTTAAACGGAGGGAGTGTTAAATGTATGATTTTCACTATTCGGGTATACCTTTGGACCTGGCTTTATGAGAGCTTTTAGGGGATTAAGGGAAAGCCTTTTCATTTGAAGATCAGTTTCTCCTAGTTTCCCTTGTAGCACAAATAGGCTGATGAAAGTATGATGCATATAAATTGTACATAACATGTTTCTGCTGAAGCATATTTGCATTGCTGCATGATTTAGGACCCCGAGACAAAGAAGCCTCGTGTGAAGATCTATATTGACAAAGAGACTGGAAAGAAAAAGGGTGATGCACTGGTGACGTATCTAAAGGTTGTGTTTGAGATTTATGTTCCTGAAATTCTCTAAATATGGCTGGGTCTGGGATCTTGCATTCTTATTCTGTTCTGTTGTGCATTAGGAACCTTCAGTGGACCTGGCTATCCAAATTTTGGATGGCATGCCATTTAGGCCTTGTGGCAAGATTAATATGTCAGTTACAAGAGCTAAGTTTGAGCAAAAAGGTAATGTATTGCAACTATACTGCACTTTTGTTTGTTAGTTTATATTCTGGTGTGGCATTTGCTTCATATCTGTTTGCTTACTTGGCATGTATCATACAGAACATGGATTTTTCTTTTACTGCAGGCGAGTTAATTAACTTCTAATGCATGTCTTATCATGTTCTTTTCTAAAATCCCGTGTTTGTTTCGCAGGGAATACTTTTGTACCAAAAAATGTGGACAAGAAAAAGAAGAAAAAACTTCAGCAACTAGAGAAAAAAATGCTTGGCTGGGGTAGGTGCTTCATTTAGACAAGTTTTCACAGTTTTAATTAGTAATTCTGGTTATAATTATTAATTGTTTTCCAGTGATACTTGCCTAGTAAAGTTTGCACAGTCACATAAATGGGATTTAAACAATTTTTAGTAATCTTTGTTGGTATGGCATCTCTTTCCTGGTAAGTAACCACAACTCCTGGAAGATAAGTAATATCATAACATTCATGACGATTACCCAGCAGAAAAAAGGCAAAGTGCAAATAATGTTGTCTTGTTTCTTCTTTTAAGATTTGGTTGGGCTTGGAGGAACAGGTTTCTATTGCTCTTTGTAGTTCTTATTTTGCTGGAGCATTGTGTATCTTTTAGGCATTGTAACTACATGCCCTGGTATTATATCTATGGCTAAAGAAAAGGAAAAATAGCTTGGTGTATTATAAGTAACTAAAGTATGGTTGTGAGGCGGGTGGACAGGTGCTTAAATATGATTGGAAAAAATAAACTTCAAATTACTACTGCTGAAGCAAAAAGTGGAATCATTTATGGGGTTTTTAGATGCCTCTAGTAGAAAAGTTTGGGGTGCAAAATTCCATTATTACAACTTACTCTTCGGGTTTATTTGACGTGTTAACTTTTTTTTTTTTTTTTGAAGTAAGTCTCTCTATTGGAGAGAGTATAAGCTTTCCACCAGAAGTATGTTGAAGAGAAAAATCATTTCTAATTTTCAAAGTTGGCATGCACACATCTGAAACATGTCTTTGATGTGTCTGCTTATTTTTCATCACCATTACCTTTTTTGGTAGATGAGAAATTTTATTAATAGATCAATCAAAGAAGTGTAAACAGTATCATGGAATTTTATTAATTGATCAGTCAAAAGTGTAAATGGTGTCAAGGAATTACCCCTTGAACAAATGAAACAACACAAACAGTCCAAACAGATTAGAAACTGCCTATGATTTTGGTTTATTATAAAGAAGAAATTTTATTAACGAAACGAAGGAACAGGAAAGACGACAAAGCATCCTTAAGAAATAAAACTAAATTAATGCGGCCTTCTAAATCTCTTTTAAATCTACAAATGCTATCTTTTGGGAAATCCAGAAGCTTTGCCCAAAGAGATGATAGAAAAGTAACCCTGTGCAAAAGTAACTTGATAAGCATCTTCAGAAATCCTGTTATTAATCCTTCCTATCCATATTACCCAAGACTTATAAACCATGTGCATTACCATTATAAGTATTAGGGTTATTCCTCCAGGTAGCAGCTGCAATCCTTACCTGCATTAGACGTCTGAGAATTGATTCTTCATTCTTCAACTGCAGGGAATATATCCGTTTTTCCTTTCCAGGTCTAAAAGTGATGGCTGAAGGCTTAGTTTAACCAACAATGTAGAAATGTTTTCTGTTCTTATTCCACCTGTGAATTCTCTTCCCTTTTCCCTTTTCTGTATGTGGATTTGAACATGTAATGCAAATAGTTGAAGAATGGGGGGTTCAATAAATTATGTGGAAATTTTCAAATTGAAGACTTCAAGTTCATTCTGAATCGGAAAAATTTTAGTATCCTAATCCAATCATCATAGTGAGCTGCACGGTTTCCTTGCAAGAGGCAAACACAGGCTTGTGATTTATTTCTGTCATGAAGATCTTGGCAGCATTTTAATTCCTTCCAAATTTGTTTTGCAATATTAGGTGGTCGCGATGATGCAAAGCTGCTAATTCCTGCTACTGTCATCCTGCGGTATATGTTCACCCCAGCAGAAATAAGGGTAAATGCTGAAGCTCTTGCTTGTTTACTCTTATATGTATCTTGATTTTGATAAAATGAAGTACATTAAATGGAGTTTAAACTGCACGAATGCATCTTATGTGAAAAGACTAGAGAGTAGGAAGTACAGGTTTGCCTTTGCATCAGCTTGTTGACCATGAACTTTAGCGGAGCTGTGGATGGTTATGATGCATGTTTGATATTCTTGTAAGGAGAATAATGTTACAGTAATAAGTCATGGCCTATTTTGCTATGCTTATTCATTAGGAAAAGATATATGCACTTATCTGATTTTTTCTACTGCAATGATTTCTCTCGTATGAACCCTAATGTGATTGTTTTATTCTCTGCCCGTATGTCTTTGGATGGATAGCAGTACCTATCTGGATGCAATAGGATCAACATGTTCATACTCTTATGTTGGTCCAAAGATCATGAGATAGTTGAGAATGCATGTTCTTGTTTTTATAGTTATTTTTTGGGTCATTGATTGCTCTTTTGTTTAACGTACAGGCCAGTGAGAATTTACGGACTGAATTGGAGGAAGATGTTCGAGAGGAGTGTTCTAAGCTTGGTCCTGTGGATTCAGTCAGGGTACTGCAACTATCTTCCTAACCACTTAAATTGATTATCTTCTGTGGCTTTTAGTGTTACTGATGCTTCCCACTGTGCATGGTACTCCCTGCATCCCGGATTCAATATCTATATTTTACTTGACCCACAGATTGAGGAGATTATTTTACCCATAGCCCACTTACTGAATTATTATGGGATCATGGTATTGCACTAACCTTCTTTTGTTCTTGTGGCATGTGGATGGATATGACATCTTCGGGCTGTCTATCTGAATAAATCGAGACCCCCCCCCAAAAAAAAAAAAAAAAATTTGAGAAGAGATGGAAAATCAAACTTTTTTTCCAAAAAAAATTAGAGGTAAAAGACCTATTCTGGTTTTTGGACGAAAGAGTGAAAAGAAGAAAGAAGAAACCAAAACTCAGGGCTGGGATTTTGGAATGGTGAAATTTAAACTGAGAATAGAGAGAAGGGGCAAGAAAAGGATGAGGCGACTGGCATGATGGATGGCTGGAAAGGTGGCAAATAAATAAGTAAAAGAGTGAAAAGAAGAAAGAAGCAACCAAACTCAGGGCTGGGATTTTGTAATGGTGACATTGAAACTGAGAAGAGAGAGAACTGAAGGGGCAAGAAAAGGAAGAGGCGACTGGCATGATGGATGGCAGGAAAGGGGGCAAATAAATAAGTAAAAGAAACTTGATTTCCTGATTTAACTTTTTAACATTTTACAAATTCTTTTGCTCAATCGCTTTCCCTGGGGCTTGATTTACTTTTAAGTTGCTAATTGCTTTTTTTTTTTGTCTCTGTTGTTTATGTGTTGTCTTGGTTTGTTTATAGGTCTGTGAGAATCATCCGCAAGGTGCTATTTTGGTCAGATTCAAGGATAGAAAGGACGCACAAGCATGCATAGAGAAGATGCATGGACGATGGTAACACGTTAGCACTTTACTTGTGTCCACTGTTCAGTTCTTCATTAGATTGTGGAACAATAAAACAACTATTTGCTGGGTTGGTTAACCAGTAAACAAAAGGTGATGTAAACACCGTCAAATTGGAGTAGCTGATTGCTGATTTCCTACAATCAGCTGATGCTTCTGAATGAAAAAGGAACCCGCCCAAAAGGAACCTGCCCACCCCCCCAACCCCCCCAAAAAAAAAGAAATAAAAAAACCAGAAAAAGAAAGAAAATCTTTGAAGCAATTTACTAATCTGGAAACACTAATCTATTTGTTTAGGTGAACGGGTTGCTAACCTGTAGTGTTTCTCCCAACATTCCATGAGCTGTGCTCTGAGTCTTGTGACCAGAACGACTGTTAATTGCTGACCACATTGCTTGTCCTTTATAAGAACATATCAATTCTTATATGGGTACTCATTAATCTATGTTTGAGGAATTATTCTAAATGAAATGGATTGGATCTATAGTTTCTAGGATGGGTTGAAATTGCAGTATTTAAGATGGATTCATATCTGTTTAAACATTTCTGAACTTGTCGGTCAGGATTTGAAATAGACCCAGGTGGGACAAACGAAGTGGATAGCAATACTGAATGATCTCCCTAAAGCAATCTGTTTCCCGTTTTAAATTTTATCTACAGATTGAACACGAGTGTGTGTGTTCAGAAGGCGTTAACATATGTTTTAACTGGTTTGGAACTCCGATCTTCGGCTTTCAGAAAAATACATGTATTTCTGTTGGTTTCTTCCTTTTCTTTCAAAAAGGTGTTTCTGTAGCATACTATACTGCATCTGAAGGCTTTTGCAGAGTTTATCTTGCAGGTTCTTTGAGTATGCAGTATTGTCTTCTTTGTATGAAGCGACTGAACCTAATGACCCATATTGTGATACTTTTGATTCCCCCAGTGATTTTGATGAATCTGTTCTGTTTTCAGGTTTGCAGGAAGACAAATCCACGCGAGCGAGGATGATGGATCTGTCAACCATGCTTTGGTCCGAGATTTGCAAGAGGAAGCTGATAGGTTGGAGCAGTTTGGGGCTGAACTTGAAGCAGATTGAGTGATCTTCACAACTGCAGTTTTGTTACTAACTCTTTGTTCCTGTACAATTACCGGAACACAAAGGGCTACGTGATCGGTATTAGGGACTTATTGCAGTACAGATGAGTAAAATCCATTCAATAGCCTGTGCTATTGTTGATATGTAGATTTTGCAGCAGAAATTGATGGCAAGTGCCTATCTCTTGTATATTTTGTTTCGAAGAAATTTAAAACTATGTAATATCGAATCTTCACATGAGTTGGTACATAAATTTAGGAAAAGGATTTGATCAAAATCTAAGTTTTATCGCATTAGGCATAGTAACGGGTTAGAGGAAGGATGGATTTGTATACATGGAAATCATCTCTTCTGAATTGGAACAAAATATTATACATTTAAAAGCAAGTTCTGTGCAAAATTGTTTTGATGCCTTTGAACAGTGCCTGAATCTTAAAGATTGAAGAGAGATGAAGAATTGTCTAACAAAATTTTACGTGGAAACACGATTTTTAAGCCGCCAATCTGGTAATAACTAATAGATTGATAGTGTATTTGTATGAGATTTTATTCTAAAATTCAAGAAAAAAAAATTCTTACATTGATCTTGTTTGTTTATGAAAGAATTTCCTTTCATAAAATTTAAGACAAAATTAACAAATAGAAGCCTTATCAAATCTCGTCTCAAATGCTTTCATCCGAACTTTATTTACAGGTGGTAATTAGTTATTTCTGTGAAGGAATTATTTACTAATGTGTAGAGAGGCACATAAACGTTTTTATTTTTATTTTATTTAGTATGGATGAAATGAAAGTTGTTTGGTTGGAACGAAAAATAGAAGGAAAATAAATTATATTGTGATAATTTTATTATTTTACTCTTTATATATTCAAATTTTCTGTTCATATTATTACATTCTTTTATTACTATAGTCATTTGACAATATTTCTAATGGATGGCAGAAAATTTATTAAACAAAATTATTGGCACAAACAAGAGGATTGTTATAATATTCAAGAAACAAAAAAAAAAAAATGAAGGCATTACGAAAATAATTTGCTCTAAGTTCCAAGGGGTATTTGGTCTTTAGTTCACCAAACACTTTCCAACCTCTTTACTTGGTTTTGATGATGTCTTATTCTACATTTATTTCTCCTCCCCATTGTCATCCAATTTTTTCCTTTCCAAATTTACTTCCCCCCTCTATTGTTATCCAAGTAAACAAATGCATTTATTGAATTCTTTCGGTTCAAATGTCAACTTGGTTGCCGTTTGACTAAAATGTCTTAAAAAAGAGTCAACGTTCAAAATAGATGAAAATATCGAATTGGATAATTTTTTAAAGTTTAAGCATTAAAAATTTGATAAAACTTGAAAGTTAAGAATGTCTGTTATTTTTTGCACAAATGTAAATTTTAAAAGTTACATCCATTCACCTGACAGTTATTAAAAAATATAGTAGAATTTTTTTAAAAAAAAGACAAACAAAGAAAGTAAGAAACAGAAAAGGAGAAAGGAACATGGCAAACGAATCAAACTAGCCGTTATATCCAACAAGTTCTTCCTGCAACGGTCAAATTTCAGAAGATTACCGTTGCTGTGCTTCCCTTCTATATCTTCTCCGCCTTCTTCCTCCATCCCAGGAAACACACTTCAATCTCTGCATTACATTTTCTCAAAGATCAAAAACCCAAATTCGCTAGCCGCACCTCAAGAAAATCTAACAAAGAAATCTCAGAATTTCTGTGAAGATGGGTCTCTCGGTTCAGGGAAATTCAGTGCCAGAATCACATCAGCACACTCACAAAGTGTTCCTCTTCTGCAACTACATTCTACTAGGTGCAGCATCCGCTTGCATCTTCCTAACGCTCTCTCTTCGTCTCATCCCGTCTCTCATTGGGTTCTTTGTGATCCTCCTTCACATCTTGACGATAGCCGGAGCAATTTCCGGCTGTGCAGCAGCCTCTTCTGGTGCAGGGAAATGGTATGGAGCTCACATGGTGGCCACAGTGATGACTGCAATTTTCCAAGGCTCTGTTTCGGTCCTGATCTTCACTAGGACCGCGGAGTTTCTCGGGAACTTGAAGTCCTATGTGAGGGAAGAAGATGGGGTGATGATACTGAGGTTGGCCGGTGGCTTGTGTGCTGCCATTTTCTGCTTAGAATGGGTGGTGCTGACTCTGGCATTCTTCTTGAAGTACTATGCTTATGTTGATGGAGATGGTGTTGTTAGCAGTAATGGAATGAAGAGGAGTGCAAAGGTCCAAGATCAGGAAGATTTGAAGGATTGGCCATGGCCATTCCAAGTATAAGGGGAAATGCGAGATTTTGTTGGTCATACTGCATCCAGTTCCAGGGTTCTAATTTTCTAATGTTGAAATACATAATATTCTTTTATTCATCTTGGGGTCGGGGGAGGACCAGGGAGATTGAGAGAGTGAGTTCAATAATTTCATTGGATTGTGGTTGCAAATGATTGCAATCAAGATTGTTGCTATATTTGCTGTATAGTATATATTGAGATAAAGTACCTTTGTATGGATTGTAGTGGTGTAATGTTGCAAATATTTGTCTCTTTGTTCTTTGAGATCTCAGATCTGGATTTGGTACCATGTATGAATACTTTAAGATGACAAGATCAGATTTTAATAAGAGGTTACTCTGGATAAAGTATATTTGCTGTATAGCGTACATATTGAGATAAAGTACCTTTGTATGGATTGTAGTGGTGTAATGATCTGGATTTGGTACCATGTATGAATACTTTAAGATGACAAGATCAGATTTTAATAAGAGGTTGCTCTGGAACTAAACCATTTTTAAAAGAATCAAGAAAAAATTAACATTATTGAACAATATAGGAAATAATCAAGTGATTTTGCATTGGAGCTTAGCTTCAAATGCCCAGGAAAAGCTTTCATTACAGAGTTCTTAATGGAATCTTAGTGAAGCAATTTCAAAGCCATTTATGGTTTCTTGAAGAATCCTTTGCAGCAAAAGATGCATTCTTCTTAACTTTGTAACCTCTGAAAATGCAGGCATGTTGGTAATACCTCTTCCCTGATTCTTGGCACAAATACCAAGCTATTTCTTATTTTACTTTTAACAAATTTTAAGGAAAGCAAAGGAAAAAAAACCAGAAAGAAATGGATAGTCTCATATCTGGCGGGGAAACATGTCACGTAAAAAAAAAGATTTTGCTGCTTATGAGTTTGGATGAATTGTCAAACCCACTTGACTTTTTCATTTATGAGTTAAGACATTTGTTTGCCAAGAAAGAAAAATCAATTGCAGGGGAACCCCACATAAGTTAGGCACCTCAAACACAAGATTGATATATTTTGTGTTCCCACACTCGAATTTTCTCACCCACGAACCTGCGATAGGAGAATGTACTACTCAAGTTGGTAGTAAGGATTTCCCTCAAATTAGATTTCTAGTCTCATTATTAATGCCACTAAGTGAGCCAAGGGCAAAGTCAGGTATGTTTGGCTTGAGAGCACCAAGTTCAGTTGACCAAAGTTGATGAGAATCCAGAAAGCCAACTTCAAGAGTGGGAGGATGAATTAGCTCATCTAATAGGATTATGCTCAACCTACTTAGAATTCACCATCAAAACGAAAAAGAACAATTCAACATCAACGGGAAAAAATGGAATGCAATCGCAAAGAGTTGGGAATACTAGGAACAAAGAAAAAGATCATTCCTTAATTCACTCCATCAAGATGGCAATAGCACTAAACACATCTCCATTTAATCATCATCATGGACTTGGAAAATGGTAGAAAATCTGATACCCTAATTGTTCTAGAACGGATCACAGAGAAAAGCTGCATTTTGTCTTGAGGGATGTAGAAGAGGGATGGGAGATGCATAGCCAACCAAAGTTACAGCTTTTGTTTACTTTTTTTATTTCTTTTTTAATATTGCATGAACAAAAAAACATAACAATAATATATATATATACACAATTTCGCTAAACTTCTTGTTTTAACGCCAAAGCATCTCTTGACAAATGGAAAAAGAGGATATTTGAACTTGATACCCTGCAACCTGCAACTACAGTACATCTCAAGTTCACATTCCCACTATGATGCTTGTGGGCAGGGAGTAGAGGAGGTAGATGAACTCAATTCATGCTGTTACTAATCAAGAAGCCTACCTCTCATGCTGCACTTAAAGATTAATCTCTCTACCAAAGACCCAACTAAAAGGAACACTGGACGCTTGCTTGGCCCTTGCTTGTGCTCTCTCCTCCAATTTCCGGATCCTTGGTGCCAGTCCACACACATAATCTTGTGCTTTACGCCCCTCAGCAGAAAGGCCAGTAACTTTCTCAACATTCCATCGTCCAACTAAATATTCTAAAATATCAGCATAATCCTTGGCGGTGTAAACCCCAAGCCGCTGTGCAACAGCAGAGAAGTGTTCAAAGAGGTTTTCATCCCTTCCATCATACATCAGGTGAGCAGGCATTGATATTTTCTTTCTCATCATGTCAGCAAGAGCCAATGTGGTGCCATCTGGATCAATCTCAAACAGCTTCTCAATTATCTTGGTATATGCAGTTTCATGGCGCTTCTCATCTGCAGCTATTGTCCCGCATATCTGTGCAAGTTTCATGTCCCCATGTTGCTTGGCAAGCCTAGCAGTGTTGCCATGAGAAATGAAGGTTGCTCTCTCCTGAAATGAGGTGTAAATGAAACCAAGGTAGGGGTTGTTTTCTGTGCGAGGATCCTGACATAAATAAGTAACAGAAAGGGTTAAAAGAAATCCCAAAACGTAGAATAAGAATGCCAATTCAAGAACAAGGCAAAAAATATGTTGCAGCTTAAATAAACTAACAAGAACACTTCGGCACGACGAGGCAGCATATGCATCCATGCACAGGCAAAGACAACAGTCTAGAGAGAGAAACTTTGATGTTCCGTGAAAGAAGGCCAAAATTGTAGATAGATATATCACCCCCTCCTCCAGCAACCTTCACCCCCCTTTTCTTTCCAATCCGAAGGAAAACTAATCTTGTCATCATTAGGGGTTCAAAACAGACAACTACATCTTGTAAACTATGGCAATTTAAACCAAACTTTCAGGTATCTTTACGAAGTTTGATGAAGATGCGAAGAAGACTAAAGACAACCAAAGAAACTTGTCCGCGAGAGATAGGAGAGGAAACTAGTGATTGCCTATGGCTATTGTTATTTTACACCATTACTTACACCTCAAATACTTTAGAAGCTTCCACTAACATCTAAGTGATGATTATTACTCTTGAATTCAGAGTAGAAATCGATAACCAAAAGGCCAAAAGATGAAGACTGCTATCATACCATGCCTGAGCCAATAAGGTATTGAATTGTCTTTTCAATCTGCCTCATATCCACCCTTCCCGAAAGATAGAGGTATTTGTTGAGGAGGTCACCATGCCTATTCTCTTCAGCAGTCCATGCCCTAGTCCAAATAGCCCAAGAAGTAAGACTGGCACCTGTCTCATCTCGAACTCCATCAAGGGTGTTGAGCATAGTCTGGTAAGTTGGAAGTGCTTCCTCGGTGATCATATCTCCAACTAACACAACAAAATAGTCATCAGGGATTTCTTTGGCTCTTTCTCTAAGCTCCTTGACCTGCTCTTCAAATCCATCAGACGCAGGATCTGGCAAAAAGTCAGTTGGCTGCCAAATTTTGTCAACATCCTTTAGGTGCACTAGGATATTCTTCTCAGCCCAATCATTCAGTGAGTTGAATATCTCACGTTTCTCTGGTGGCATTGAATGAGTAACTTGTTCATGTACCTCCCGCGGCGGATTGGAAGATTTCGTTGCATTTTCAACCTTCCTATAATCCAGAGAAATAGATCTTAGAAACATGCTCTTGTAAAGAACACATGAAATGCTAAAGAAGGTTAGAAAAGGGAGAAAAAGAAAAAAAAGTAGCAGAGGAATCAAGAGACACAATAGAATAAGGAGATGAAGGGATGAACCTTTTCTTCCATCATCAAATAGACGGACTAGTCAAGCATTTCCAAATTGGAAAATTTCAAGTAGAACTCATGCAATTAACAGCAGGAAGCTAAATAGGCAAAGACCATTCCTAGTTCAACCTTTAAAATAATCACTTCCAAATGATGAAACATAACATACAATCCCATGTTGGAAACCACATTCTGTTGACACCATATACACACAATCAGAAGCAAAAGGCCATTTGCACATTGTCAGCTCTCAATATGCACTAGGTCAGCTTCTTGTGACACATAGATATCAAGAAAATGATACTAAAATGTGTAATGCAGTGTCATTAACGTCAAGCATACCCAGTGTTTGAGATAGGAAAAGAAAGAACTTTGCCAAAATCAATATTCTTCAATTCATAAGGGGAAAGGTTAAAAAGGCAAAAAGATGATAATGAGCTTCTGCAAGTAGGAATCTGAATATTTAGGGTATAGAAACTATCAGAGTTGGATCATTTCCAAGCATCAAAGACTAAACATGGTAGGTAATCCTTTGGTGTGTTTTCAAATTTTCTTTTAAATGTCCAGAAGGATCTAGTGGCAGAATGAAATAGTAACTTGCAGAGGGTTATAAGAATAAGAACATAATTAGGTAGGAAGCTAACAAAGAAATTAAGTGTCATTCAAGGAAGAAACAGGAAAACCTACCTCTGACAACAACCACATTAAAGACAGAAACAAAAGGTCCAGAATATAGGTAGAGAGTTATGAAGCTGGAAAATCCAGTTGAAGAAACAAATAGGAGGAATGCATTCTAGCAGTCGTGAATAATTGATAAATATTTTATAAATATTTTTGAAATAGGAGAACATAAGAGAAACTTATAATATCATTAAGTATGATAACAAAGTGAAGAAGGACCACAATGAAAAGAGAGAGAAAGACCACATAACAAATTAAGTCAAAGTTAATAACACGAAGATACTGGCTAACGCTGTTTTCAAACGGAAAAGCCAAACTCACATGTAATGACCCCCAAAACTTCAAGAAAAAGATCCGTGAAAACATATACTCCTAGTTTTCACTGATTTGTGATTTGCACAAGAAAGCAACGGTTTCCAATTGTTATTCATTTGTGTGAATCTTTATATGAATTAAGGTCTCTTTTCCTAAAAACTCTTCCACGGAGCTGCAAAGCCACCTCTCTCAAAGGAAAGAAGACTTAGCATATGCATGAGGATTACTCAACTGAATAAACCTATAAGAAGGAAAATAAGATACCAATTCCCGATGACAAAAAATACATTTTCACCCAAAAAAAAAAAAAAAACCCGAAGACTAAAAAGAGTGACTTGACAACACCAAGGAAGACATGCAGAGTCCAACCTAACTTGACCCATTTCAACAGAAATATAAAGTTGGCACAACATCTATAGACTCACATTTTGGCACCTTCCACAGACAAACTGCTTCCTTTTAATTGAAATAGCAAACACATATGACGCATACAGCGACAAAATATCCAAAAGTGCCAGTGAACTAAATGAACAAGGTCTTAATAATTATTTTTAACAAAAGGCATAAGCTCATCTAGACAGCATCTTAATGTGAATAGAGAGACTTGAAATCAAAGATTGAGCGGAAAATCTTCGCATGCATCCATTCAAAGCCAGGCCAATATCAAATCTCTACAAGAAAAAACAAAGAGACCTGAAAATAACACAACAAAACATCTTGAAAACAGTGGAAGAGAAAAGGCTTATCAAATTTGAATTCAAACCCAAAGAGAAGAAACTTTTAGAATCTTGATCACGTTCGTTTCGTAGTGACTGACATACATGAACAAATTCGAGAACATTCGAGAAACGCACGCGAATAACCGACAATACAATCAAGCAACTGATGTAAGAAAAGCTCTATTCGATCAAGTCAATCACATTTCCAAATTAAAAACACAAGAAAAAAGGGATACACCCAAAACTCACATAGAAGGTGAATGAAGAGTTGAAGCCATGAAAACTCTGTGAGATCTGGACTGGAACCCATTTGGAAAAGAAGAAATCTTGTGGGCTGGGAAGCTCAAGACATTGAGTTTCAAAGCCATTCTCAAATTTGAACAACGCTACAACGAATGCGATCAAAGGATGATTCGGCGCTATAAAAAGCTCTTCTGATTCTCAAAAAGCAAGAGAATAAGCAGAAATCAAGGGAAAAAAGGTAATGAAGGAAGTGATGTTTCAAGTGAAGTCTCTCAAAAGAAAGGGTGGCGCAGAGAGAGCGAGAGAAACACTTCGCCTAAAAATAAAGACAAATGCGGGCTGAAGACGACAATTGGAGGGGACTGCATCACTGAGAAACGGTGTGGAATCCGAAACTGCCCACCATTCTAGCGAAAATATCGCAGATGCCATTATCATTTTCCTTCGGCATTTTTCTTTCTTCTTGCATTTTTTTGGAGGCCCGCCGACTCTTTCCTCCTTACGCTGGTGAAATTTGTCTTTTGAGGTCGGTCTCGCCGAAAAAGATCCCATTCTATACGTCTGTTTTTTGCAAGACATTTTATTAATTAATTTAAAATTTAAAATTTAATTTAATAAATTATATTTAATTTTTTTTTAAAATAATATTTTTAAAAAATTAAATTTTTTAAATTTTTAAATTAAATTTTAAATCTGACTTAATGAATTAAATTTAATCCAGCGGTGGTCTCGTACCGTGTCATTTGTACCTTCGGCATTTGCTAGGATGGGACCAGAAGTCAATATATGTAACCTGTGGTCGTGAGATGTGTTCAAATGATGTATATTTTACAACAAATCTTATGAGAAATGAAGTATTCTTTCTTTTAGAGAGTCAAATTTTAATTTCTGATCTATTTAACTAACAGGTATTTAATTAATATTTTATTAATTAAATAGTGCATAACGTGTGAGTTTAAGAGTTTGAATTAATTATTACTCTTTTAGTTTCAAAATATAGTCTTTTAAGTTATTTTTCTCTTCTCAAAGTAAGATAATTCTATCTTTGTTAATTAAAAAAATTAATAATAAGAAAAATATGTCAGTGAAGTTTAAATTTTTTTAATTATTAAAATCAAAGAGACTAATAGTAGGTATATTGTATTACTAAAATTTAAAATTTTTAAATTTAAAAAATTAATAGTTAAAATTTAAATAAAATATATAAATAATTTCATAAAATAGATATTTAATATTAAATATTTTTAAAAATATATATACAGAGATTCAATAGAGAATATATATTGTCTGCCTTATGATTTCCTTGGTATGTCATGGAATAACTACATAAATCACTTATTGAAACGTCTATACTTTTGTTAGAAAGTGTACAAGTGAGGCTGAACAAGCGATGTGATCAACTACATTGATATACTTACACATGGCCACGGCTTGCATGCAATTGCAGCCCTGCAAGTAAATTAGTGACGTATAGTTATAAACCTAGCTATGATTTTTTAAATTATTGTATTTTACGGTGGTGAATGTAAATATTAAACTTTATTTGTTTCGTTGTTTGAAGGATAGTGATGCAGTTGAAGCGAAGAAAATTAAAGTGTATTTATATATTTCTTTATTAGTATTAGTAATTTTGTATTTTCTTCATTCTGGATATTTAAGATATATGATATTTTTTATTATCGTAATTTTAAAATTATTACGTAATTTTTATTATTTTTTGTATCTAGTTATTCTTGTCTTTTAATTTTTTTTCTTTGATATATTAGCGTAAGAATATAATGACTTTTTAGTTATAATGGTCTGTAACTATTTTTACTAATTAATGAATAATTTATTATCTAAAAAAAAAAAGACTAGCCCACACCTTTTCTTCTGGCCGGGGTGTTGCTGTGTAGGGGTAGGTAGGAGGAGCATCTGATGCCTGGGGACCAATGGATGACTCAAAAACACACTCTTTCACATGAGTATAACACCTGGAGACGCAACCCAGGGAAAATTCTGAGCGTCGGCAAAAGCCAAAATGCCAAACAAGGACAATTCGGTTCTCTCTTCCTTTGAAAATACGAAGTCATTCTTAATTATTTATATATATTTAATTAATTAATTTTTTAATATAATAAAAAATAAAATAATTATATTCATAATGAGAATAATTTTTAAATTCACAAAAAATCAAATATGCTGATAAAAAGAAAAGTGACTAAAATGTTTTATATCTTAAAACAAAAAGAATATGTATGTATAACAATAAATGAGTACAACAAAGTTGAATAACTTTCTCTCTTTTTTTTTTTTTTTTTGTGAGCCTTAGGTGCAGTATCAAACTTATTTGTACTTGTTCAGAGTGATATCTCAATCCAAATAAATAACCGATTAATACAACTATAGTTATAATTAAACAGTAATATTATCAAATATAAATATAATTTCTTATAAAAGGAGAATAATAACTCAGCAGTTAGAATATAATGTGAACTAATATATTGCTGTAAGTGTGCAGTTTTTTTTTCCTTTTGGGCCAAAGCAAACCATTCAAATTGGGACATTCAATTCATCATCGGCATAACATCAGAAACCTTTGTGGTCTTAAGAATTTATTTAGATCGCATGTCTTCTAACTAAATAAATAATTATGATTTATTTTTTTACAAAAAAATTATTTTTTTAAAATTCAAGATAAAATCTCTCACAATTAAATACAATTCAAATATACTCCTTAAAATAAATGGGAGTAAATCAGCGATGCTCCTCTGCCGCACAGAAATGTCCAGCCACTTGTCAAATTGGCCATAATACTCCTTCCAATTTAGCAATGCAAAACGAACCACTCTTGTGGGTATATTTGGTTTTGCCAAAAGGGCTTCTTCGTTCCGTTAACATCGATGCTGATGTTTGGACCTCTTTTCCTTCCTCCTCGCATGTTTGGTATGAAAACTGAGATCAAACTCTCTGCACGAAATTATATATCTTATTTTATTACAATTAAATTATTATAATAATTTAAAATTTTAAAAAAAATTAGTATTAAAAATTTAAATAAAATATATAATTAATAAGAGAGTAGACTGATGGCGTGCGGATAAAATGAATACTTAGATATACTTGTGGTGTAAAAAAATAAATACATAAAATGCCCCGTAAAGACAAGCCTCTTTTATAATTTTGCTATCCAGTTATTTTGTTTCTCTTTATTGCTATTGAAAATTCTTAAATTCGAAAAGGAGTTTTTTCTCTTTTTTTTTTTATTTTTGTGAGAAATTATATATTTAATATACTTCTTTCTTTATGGAAACCACATCATCTATCATTTTTTAATGATAAATATATTTTTATTTTTAGCTATAATTGTCTATAAAGAGTTTATTAAGTTCTTTTAATACTGAGTCACCGAATCATAGTTTACTAACAGATAAAAACACAAATATACTCTACAAAAATAAAAGAATTAAAAAATAAGATTGATGTATGCAAGAGAAATTAATAAATTAAGTTAAATAAGATATGAAAAAGTTCCCAAAAATCATAACCAATTATGTGTCTTAACAAAGAACAAGTTTCTTCCAAAAAAAAAAAAAAAAAGGTACTAGAAATCAGTTCTTGTTTGTCTTGGTTTGAAGTAAAGTCCTATTAAGTTATCTGCGGAAGAATAAATTACAAGAATTCAAAAAGCATTTTGCAAGAGTTTTAATTTAAAAATATAATTATTAGTTAACAAATGTCAAATATATGAAAGAAGAAAAGAATAACAAAATAAATTATTTATTTTTAAAATATTTAAACATGGTAAATTCACCTTCCCAACCGTTGAATCCTGCGTCCGCCATGGAAGTAGATTTTTAAACTTCCCAAGGAAAACGTGTGGGGATGTCGATCGATTTCTTCACCAAATGATGTAATTTGAATATCATCTTTTCCTTGTGATTTTCGGGCTTTTCTTGTTCCGTATCTAAATCTTATTGTTTGGTACATAGTACTTTAATCAATTAAGCTACCTTATCATTACGATTTATCACATATTTCAAGAAATTGTTTTAACCGTGAATTTCATGAAATTTAAACCTTTTTATTTTAAGTAAATTTGAAATTAAAATTTATCGACTCCACTAAGAAGAATGGGGAGATTTATTAACGTGACACGTTTTCTTCCTCAAGACATCTACTCGTTTTTCCTGGTCTATATTTTATTTGCACCACATAATGTACTTTGAGGTGCTTTTGAGACTTTAAAGTGCCGTTTGGACTAGAATTCTGTCTATTCAAAGTATGAAAGAAAAACATTTCTCCCTCCTTTTCAAAATATATTACTTTTTAGCTCATTTCTCTATTTTAAAAATATTTAATTTTTTATACTTTTAATATTTTTAAAAATTACTCTTACTATAAATATAATTCTTTCATCCTCTATTATATTCATAAAATTAGTTAAAATATAATATAAAAAATCATATATTATTTTTTCCTTCTTTAATTTATATTAACGCGAATTGAATGTTCATACTTTTTATAACATTTTTTTTACTTATTGCAATAATGAGTTTTCAATTTTGCCCCTTTCTTTTTTTTATTTACTATTTCTCTCTAACCACACACTCCCACACTTTCTCCCTCTCTCCCTAATTTCTTTTAACGTAAAGAACAATATACAATACTAATTAATCTATATCTTACTGATTTTTCAATCAATCACATAATTGAGACTTTAAGGAGTTGTTTGAATTATGAATGGTGTCTATTTAACACATTGTTCGGTTAGGGTGAGAAAAGAGAGAGTAAAAGAGGAGGTAAACAGATAATTTAACTTGTTTTGTTAGAAAGAATGATGGATGGGAAGTAAATTATCAAAAGGAGGAGCCACATCAACAAATCAATACCCTTCGAAGTAAGGAGATTGAAAATTTACTTCCCTTTTATTCAAATTAAACAAATTTATTTACTTTCACCAGGGGAAGTAAATGAGCCAATTCTCTTTGCTTTTGAGAACCAAACAAATCCTAAAGTCCAAAAGAAAATATTCTCTTTAATACAATAAGGAGTTTTTAATTTTTTTTGCCTCTCATTTTTCCTCTCTTTCTCTAAGTTCATGGAGAACCAATAAAATATGCATTTATTTACTTCTATTCATCTCTCAATTCATCACATAATTAAAACGTGGCTTCTTTAATTGATTAAACAAGAAAGAAGTATAGAATGGTCTAAACATTGATGGCTCCTTTAATCCTTATTGATTAAACAATAAAAAATTTCTAAATAACTGCAGACGGACTAGATCCACCACCCTGCCCTTGCAGGTCAACTGGTTCATCAAGAAGTCCATCCGGACACTGAGAAATTTGAGATTAGACCAATTTATTAGTTTTAGAATAAAATAATTATTCATCTCACATTTTTTGATAATTTTATTCAAAGATTAATAGACTGATCTAGTATTAAATTTTTTCTTACCGGAGGAATGCAAAAGGACCAACAAGCTAAACCATTCAATATCTCTTTGCTTAAACTTTTGACTTTTTTCAAATCAATTACTATCAAACCTTCAATAGTTACCATTTTTTTCCTTTTTTTTAACCGAGATCATTTTTTTCAAAATTAATTACCATCAAATCTATAAAAAAAATTATTTCAATAGATACCTCTTTCGGCCATTCAGCCAAAAAAAAAAAAAAAAAACCCCTTCAGTCAAAACACATCACTATGCTTGACATGAATGCATAAATACGTAGCCGTTAAGGAATGTCAAAGGCAGTTGGGACTTGTTTAGGAGGCTCATTAAAGGCCAAACAAAAACCTTAGATGTGGCCCCATGTGCTCATCTACGGAACTGTTACTTGTATTCTATTAATATAATTTTTCTCTTTTCCACCAAAAAAAAAAACCCTTAATGTAACCAACAGACTTTCTTTTATACTTTATATTCATTACAAACTCACCAGGTAAAAAGACAAAAAAAAAATCTCTTAATGTAACCAACAGGTCCCACCGTAAACAGTGATCTACTGTAGTTACTATAGCTAAGAATCTCACATAGAATGCTCAGCAAGAACTGATAGTATTCATAAGTGTGAGTGTTCTCTTATCTTAATAGATTTTTTTTGAGGTACGGCTCTCCCGAACCTTGTGAGTTTTTGGTCTACTATAGTATCAGAGCCCGCAGATTCATGGTGTGGAAGCTGTAATCAACAGGTCCCACTGTGAACAGTGATCAACTGTAGCTACTGTAGCTAAATCCCACATGGGATGCTTAGCAAGAACTGATAGCATTCATAAGTGTGAGAGTTCTCCTACATTGACAGGTGTCTTTTGAGGTACGACTCTCCCGAACCTTGTGAATTCTTAGTTTCATATTTTCAACCTTTCAAATTCCAACTTCTCCTCAAAAGAAATAGTTAAAGTAACACATAGGTTAACTAGAGATGTCTCCAGCCCATGGGTTGGCCCGTTTTAGCGGGTTTGGGCTTAGTATGTCCAAACCCATTTAAAAGCGAATTTTTTGGCCCGCTCTGTTTAGCCCGCGGACCGGACACGGGCCAACCTATTTTTCCTTTTTATTTTTTTAAAACTTTTTTTCTTCGAAACGATGTCGTTTTAATTTTTTAAAAAATTTAAAAATATATTTTTTTTAAAATGACGTCGTTTTGCTTCTTTTGCAAAACGACGCCGTTTTAAATAGCTCGCGGGCTGGCTATCATGAGTCAAACGGGCTAGCCCATTTTCACTGCCAGTTTGCACGAGCTAGGCTGGGCCGGAGCGGACTGCCCCGTGTGACAGCACTAAGGTTAACCTTCCCAATTTGTGAAAAACGTGTTTTGAGGGAACATAACACATAGGTTAGAATATTTGTCCTCTTATGTAAGATTGCCTATGATTTTCAAAGTCATTGAGGTGGAATTTGTCAAAAGAAATCATGGTAGTTAATTAGTAGGCGTATCAGATCAGATAATCAAGTCATCTACCAATAATTACACGAGAAATCCATTAAACTATACGTTTACGAGCAACACCCTTCCAGCTGGTTTGTTTATATTCAACAAATTGGCCACAGGTTAGGCGGTGTAAACACTTTCCTTATCCTTTTTCTCCTCGCTGTACAAATGCCCACCTGTACCAAGAAGTTGAATTCAACTCTTGGTTTTTATTTTATTTTTAAAATTTTTATCTTTATTTTATAAAATATAAATTTTATACTTAAAATTTAAATTTTAATTTTAAAATTAAATAATATTTAATCTCACCTTAAACTAATCGAGCAAGTATGATGAATTTCAAACATAACTCAAATTCCAATTCAAACTTAATTTAAGATTTTTTTAAAAAAAAATTAAAAACTTCAAAACTCAAGGCTGGAGGGTATTCGACAAAAGCTCAACTCTTTTGCGGCCCCAACAACCAGCGACATTTTTATCGTTGCGTTCACCATCTCGAGGTCCCCCTTGGCCTACAAGTGCACCCCCACAATGCCACACTTCCCTCTAGATTCACAACCACTAAACAAACCAATTGAACTCAACTTGTCAAATTAAGTGCACTCTAATATTGAGCTTTAAAGTCAATTACATGCGAGATTCGGATCTAAAATTATTAGTCATTAAGAACACGAGCTTTTCAGAAATTCTACGCAAGCCAAGTTCAAACTATACAATAGGCTGAAACCATCTCAAAAAAATGCACAATTGGCTGAACCAAAACTAGTCGTATATAAAATTTGTTATGTTTGATTTCGGCAGAATAAAAGGATGAAAAAATGAGCTTTTAACCCTCATCTAAAGCAAAAACCTGGAGATCAACACCAGTGTATACATATAGGGATCTATAATGTACAAAACAAACATTATAGAGGCAAAAAAAGGGGTTGCTTGGGATCAAGATGGGGAGATACAGGGACTAGCAAAATGTAGCTTGCTAGTGTTTACACTGTAGAATCCTACTGCGGCAGGGAAGAGGCTACCGGTTTCTGGGAAGGTTGTGGGGATGTTTCGGAGGAAGTAAAGGATTTCCCAGATGGAGGCAGGCATCTTTTTGAGAAAAAGGTTGCGATGCTCTTTGTCCTCCCAGCACACTTCTCTGCTAATCAATCAAAATTAAATATATAAATAAACTCTTATTATGATAAGCAAGACTAAACACTCCTTGACACAAGCGATAAGCATAATGACAAAATACCTGGTGACACTGTCAAGCCAAGCTTTACCAGGACATCATTCTTAACCTGCAATACCACATGTTGATGAACATTACTGAACCAGAGCAGACTTGCCGCAAGGAGCACGCTCCAAAGTCAAATTTTGTAAAAGAAAAGATAGCCATCATAAGCCAAAAGAGTGAAGCTGACAAACAGCACAAACAATATAGTGCTAATACAAGCACAGCATGCATCTCTACTGTTGGACTTTCAGATCAGACCTTCTATTTGCCGATGGATGACACTGATTAAGTGAAAATATGCACGGATTAAGATATCAATTCATATCTAAGCAACTGATAGATTTTCTTAACCAACTGATGTGGAAAACTCTTCATCACACTCTGTAAATATGGACAAAGAAAAGGATATGCCCAAACTAGTTTGTCAAGTGCAGCAACATTATCAGCTAATTCTCTAATGTATAAATCAGGCTAGATATACAAAAACACAAAGGTCTCATCCTTGACCGAAGAGCTAACAGAAAATTACTCAAATCAATCTCTTATTATTGAAATTTGAAAGTATGAATCAAATTACTAACCTGCCAACGATTGTCAATGAATTCCGATATCTCCCGCACTTTGTTTTTTAGTTGGGACTTTGAAATAGAGGGAAACTTCTCTTGCAAAGATTCTACCACCTTGTTTATGCCGTGTGAACATGATTGAATAACCAAGACCTGAAATAATAGTTAAGATATCTATGTTAGTCTGAAATAAAAATGTGCTTGATTATGAAACTGTAATTGAAAACACCCAGCAAATTCGAATTAAATATCAAAAGAAAAAATTCTACTTTGATTAGGAAAATATTAGACACAAAACATCATGCAGCAAAGGGGTCACATTGATCATACAAAAGAAGAAAAAGTAGAGATTTCCGATATAAAGACCAACAACAACTGCATAATACTTACGATTTGAGGCAGGTCGGACTCCAAAATAGCTGCTGTACTTGCCAAGGCTGTGGTGCTTGCCTTGCTATTAGAGGTGCAAGCCTCTTGATCTTCTTCTTCTCCATTATCGCTGAGAGAAATATCCACGGATGGACCACAAGGAAAGACACATATACCAAGAGCTTGCAAGCACATTTGCTCAACTTTGTTAACGCTGGTGACATTTTCAGCAAAGAGCGATGAAGCTTTTTCAAGCATAAAATTTGAGATGATCAAGGGCTGGTTTTTCCGTAGGGCATGCTCAGTCAAATTGCATAGATACTTTTGCTGTCGAAGCCGAATATCCTCTGCACTTGGCTGGACATCTTTTGAAGTTGGTGACCCTGGTTCCTCCTCAACCACGTGACTAGAATTCACTTTGTCAACTTCTACTCCCTGTGTGACAAAACTAAAAGTGAACAGATGCATAGAAGCTAAATCTTACACCAATACAACTTAGTCTTTCAGCATTCTCTTTGTTCCTTTTTTCTTAGTGTTGAGGCCTTTAAGGGGTAGGTGGTTCAATTAGACACTACTACTAAAGGGAGAATAGGAGCAAAGATGGCACTTCTAAGAATTTTGGTCATTCTTTGCCCTATTTCATCTTTGTAAAACTTGAAGAAATAGATCTGCTTAATCTTAGATGTTTCTATACTTCACTTTTACCTGTACATAAACACCAGACAATAGGGTAGTTAATATAGATAAGAAGAGGGGAGCTTGGCAAAGTACTGTAGCATAACCATGGCTTGCAAGTTAGGGGGATAAAGCTAATGCACTCTTACAAACCAAAAGTTGATGGACAGGCAAGACACAGAAGCATCATAGCCCCTAATCCTGAGGCTAAGAAGAAGAAAGGGGGGGAAAAGTAAAACCTAAATACTTCTTTTAAAAAAAGAAGAAATTGTAGCTCTAAATAATTATCATGTTTGCAATCTTGGTAGTGCAGCAGTTGATTTCTATGCAAGATCATACCAAAACAAGTTTTAGTAAATAAACAGAACCTTTCAGTATTTGCAGGCATAATCAAATGAAACGTGATTTATGATGCATAATAAATGTCTTTGTCCGGGTGACTTCAGATTAACATCATGCATCTTTCATACCTATCATTCTTGCAAAGGAAAAGCTATTCACAGCTGGGATATAATTTCTATCACAGACAGTATAAACTAATTTCTTACACAACCATAATTTGGCTGTTGCCATACTTGCATAAATTTTGAAGATCTTTTTACAGACTAGGCCAGCAAAGCAATTAACTTATGATAATGGAAAAGATTAATTAGGATTGGAAGTGCACAGGAGATTTATCCTTACCGATAATACACAAAAGATAAGGGCAGTACCTCATTCTCGGACAGATATCCATCTGGAACGAAGAAGCCATCTTCACTTTCTTCATCATCCTCACCTTTTGAGCATCCTTCTTCCATGCTTTCATCTTCTTCATCCTTGTCACAATCTGATAAGCTTTCACCAGGTTCCTCCTGTGTATTTACATGCATAAATATGCTTCTGAAAGTATCATTTGAAAACAATCGAATGCATATACATTCACATGATATACCTCTTCCCACTCCTCATCACTATCAATCTCATAATCCAGTTCCAGATCCTTTGCAAAAGGGTGACGTGCATTTACAACTTGACTGAAAAGAAAGGAAAACCAGAGCCTTCCTCAGAAAATGGCTATCAGGAAGCAAGATAGTTCAAACCATATATCCTAATGACAAACCAAAATGAAGAGAGTTTTACCTTTTCTTGGGCCAAACACCATAAAATGCAGGCCGATAGCTCTTGTCAAACTGCAGCAGCTGCTTTCTTTGTGCATGATTTCTGCTATTAGGAATTGTACATTTAGATTCCGTATGGCACAATGTACTACCAACACCAGAGTCAACCCATCCATCAATAAGCTTTTCAATACTCATATCATCCTCACGAGCCAAACCTCTATTCGCAGTTAGCTTCAGTTCCTTGACTAGCTCTGTTTTTGGCTTCTGCCGAATTCCCCAGTGCATTTTCCTGTTTGAACGAATTGAATGACCTAAAGAGCGCCAAGAATTTAGGTGCAATCTGTAATGCAACAAAAGCAGACATTTTTAAGCACAATGATTTTTCCAAGGAACCGATACAAGGGAAGAAGAAGGAAAACTTACTTCCATATCTCTTCTGCTTTGATTCCATCATTTTTGGAAAGAACAGAGTCCATTTCAAGGGTAACAGATTGAGGAATGTCTTTGTCATTCTTCAGAGATGAATCACATGTTGCATCAGTCGGAGATTGGTCATTCTTAGTAGTTGAATTCGTTTTGGCTTTCTTAAGAAAACGCTCCATAAGAGATGCTTGCTTTTGCAACGAAAGTTGGTTTTTCATTTCAGCATCTTCCTTCTCCTTGCGTCGCTGTTCCTTTTCTGCTTCCTCTTGATGCCTTTTTAATAATCTCCTCTTTTCAGATTCTTCTTTCTCACGCCTCCTCTCCTCCCTTTCTGCCTCATCTTGTAAACATTTTTTCTCTCTTTCCTTCAAGGATATGCATAGGTCAATGACATCAGTGGTGAATTAAGTAGTTGATTGTGCCAAAAAGGAAAATGTTAAAAGAGTTTGAAGACAACAAACATTTCATGATTTAGAAAGTGGTTTTAGATTTCATTGCTTTAACCTTTCCTTGAGTTTATTCGCATAAACTCTGAGACAATACTCGGCTATAGAAATATGAAGGCCATAAGCAAATTTAAAAAAGAAAACATAATAAAATGACAATACCTAGCTACCTGCATAACTAACTAGTTTATTGATAGAAGTTGAATACTGAACTTACATTTTGCAGCTTCTCCTTCTGCTGCTCCCGCTCCATCCTTCTTCTCTCTTTCTCTGATTCACGTTTGTTTTTCTCCAGTTGCTTTAGTAATAGTCTATCCTCTCCTTTTGTCCCCTTGTCAGCCCTAAAGGCAATACAGAATTGATTAAGTTATGATGAAAAATCATTTTGCAATAAAATGTAACTAAGAATAGTATAGAAGATACATACACTTCATCACCAGTTCTCTCTGCCATATCAACTATTACACGGACATCTGCCTCACCCAAAATTTTAGATAGTCTTGTCGAAGCTTTGACCAGCTCTTGTTGAAAGTTCTGATGGCCATCCAACTTTTCTAATGCAGTGATCATAGCTGAAATAGACCACAGATAAAATCAAACAGTTGGTACATGGAGTAGAACTTAAAGCAGCTAACAGAAAATTTGAATGACCATCTAAAATCAAGATTCTGCAGTATAATTCTTAGGAAAAAGCACTGAGTTGGTCATGTTTAAAATGAAAGAGAGCAAACATATAAGTTGCAATGAACATAACGTTACAGGGCAAGCAGAATAACAATATGCTGGTGATACTTTTGAAGGAGGCTTTTGATGAAAAGATGCCTGTGAGTTATCATCTTCATATAAGCTATGAAGATTATCAGCAAAATCCACAACAGGAGGTTAAGGCTCAGCTGAACAATGGGTAGCACACAGCAACGAACTGAGGACAGCTAAAATAAAGTCAACTTTTAGGTTGAACCCTACAAGTATTTGTCCTTGCACGTAATTTTAGAAGCCAGACATAGAAATTATTTGATAGCTGTACATTTTGCTCAAACACAGAAGGTCATCCTTACTTGCATATTAGAAATGGGCCTAAAAGCAGTATTTGATTTCTTGATCCTGACACCGTACCTAATTAAATACTCTCTCACTCAGAAAGAAGTTTAGCATTTATAGAAATAAGTTACCAGTAACAGCAGTTATCCTTTCCTGAATCTTCTTCCGACAAGTCCGGCGAATTTTCATCATGTCACGCATAGATTTTGGCAACAATTTCAAATCTTTGGTCTGCACCAAAAAAAAAAAAAATCAAACAAAGAATCAATGGGATGGTTTTTGATTCCCAAAGAGGAGAGGTGCCATGACAAACTAAATATCACATAGCATGAACCCAGAATGGAAACTTTTAAAAAAAACACAAAAACAAATTTCCTTTATGATAAACAATCAGAAATATAGAACAAGCAAAAAACAGAAAACCATAAATAAATTGGATTTCACATTTTAAACTAGATAATAGAACAGTAGCATTATAAACGTTCCCAGATTCCTCATCTCAGTATAAGTGAAAAGAAAATTGAGGACAAAATAAATCAAGAAAACGGGTGAAAATCCTAAACCCAGCTGTTAGAAAATCTTCACAAGTAAAAGTCCGGCCCAAATAGTAAAACCCCATAGCCTCAAAAGAGAATCACAGAACTTACGACATCTCTTTTCGAATATATCACATCAAATAACCTTCCAACCAAACTGACAATTTAGCAAGAATAGCAGAAAATCTAAATGAGAAAATCCAGAAAAATGAGAAAGGAAATATCACCTCCCAACACCAAAGGGTCGTCTCAGATTCATCCTCTAAGATATCAGCATCCACATTCATTATTCCGTAATGAATCCTATGCCCAATCATGAGCACCTTGCTCTTCACAGTAGCCGGACTACTAACTCCAAATTTTCCCTTAACTTTCTCAAAAATCTCATTAACCAACTTGCTCAACGGCAACCCACTTTCTTCCATCAACACCGCAATCGCCGAGTCCAGGATACAGTTAGCTTTAGCGTTTGAACTCCGAAAATCTTCCACATTTCCTTTTCCATTTCCCGAAGCTAATTCTCTAAAAAAATCACACAATCTCCTCAGCTCCTCTCGAAAAGAACTGATTTTTGCCGATTTCTCTTCCGAACTAAGACTCAAAAACGAGTCCGCCAACGAACCACCGCCTCGCTTCCTCTTCAACTTCTTTTTCTTATCAGCGCCACTGATTACCGCCTTCGCCTCCTGACCACCGTCGAGGTCAATCACCATGGGCTCCGCCATTTTCAACTTTTTCCAGATTTCTGACTTCACCGAGCTAAACCCTACTCAGAAATCAACACATGCAAGCACTAGAGAATTGGAAATCGGAAAATTCCCCCCTTAATCTTGAGGAGGAATATGAAATGCGGGTTAAAGAAAAAAGCCCTTTTCTAGGGAGAAGGGAGGGAGAAGGCTTCAATGTGTTTTCTTGATTTTCTTTTCTTTACGAATTTAATTAAAAAATATATTCTGAGGAATGGAATGGAAACTTTGAAAATTAATAGTGCGCGCAGAATCCACACTCCCGCCAGTAGGGGGTGGAATTGGGTTTTGAGCGGGTTCGAATGGTGATGATTTCATTTTGCCCGCCATTTCTTGACATTTTGGGCAAGTTAAATTTCAATTAGACCCTCTGAATGCAAGATTGTGTCATTTTAGCCCTTTCATTTTTAGTATTCATTCTAGAGATTTTTATTTTGTAACCACATCAATAACTTAATAAGTTGCACCTTATGGAATTAGTCAAAAGGCTGAAACACGTATAAGTTGGTATGCCATAGGGTTAGTACAATAAGAGTTTCGTGTACGAGTCAAAATGTAAGATCACATGTATAAATTAAAGGTGAAAATAAAGAAAAAATTTGAAGAAATATTTTTTACCAAATTATGTCTTCATTCTCATCCCCTAACAAATGAGCCTATGATGACAAGTATTACTTTTTGAAATAAATGACAAAAGCTACCCTATTCTTTATTTTCCTTAGTTAAATATACATGATGAGTTGATAGATGAAATATAAATGATATAAATTTTTTTCTTGGATATAAATGGTTGAAGCTTAGTGGGTGAGATGAGTCCATTAACATGGATTTTATTGTGACAAAGTTGGCTCAATTGCTCATTAGTATTAATGTCACTAGGAGCATTATCATCAATAAGTAAGATATCATTTATAGTATAAAAGTAGAAGCAGGAGAGACAAGATATTAAAATAATAAAAAATTATCAACAAGAAGCAACATAGATACACAAAAAAATGAATAATATTCTATATTACATTTTTATGCCTATATACTTGATAATATACTGTTAATACTATTTCACAAATTTATGTAGGAGAGATTCATAAATTTCACAAACTTTAGGGGAGGTAGGTGCGACATATTTGCACATGATTAGAAGTGGACAAACAAAATTTTGCTGGCCCTCTTAACAAATTTATTTACTTAAAAAAGTTGAGGTTTATGCAAGCCATTATCTAGCCTTAGCAAAAGGAGAAAACATTCATCGCATTGTTGAACTTAAGGAAAGGAGGTTTATGTGTAACATGACCTGTATTTGATACATATTTATTATCATTTTGGTGATGCTATTGACTACACCTGACAATTAATTTATATTTCAATAATTATAGAACTCAAATATTTTATTTGTTTTTTTCCAAAAATAAACAAAATTTCAGATATTGATCTTTTAACTATTACCTCAACAACAATGAAAAATCCTTTCTTTGCATGTTTGGGGTCCAAACGAAGCAGTAAAAAGTATTCCAATATGAAAAGTCTAACCCAACTTTACATTCTGGACTCTGGAATGATACATCTTATAACACAATAGATGACACGAGTACAAAAATCACTCTAACTGGGGGACTTTTGAATGCGATTCTAAACAGGCATTGTACAGCAATTTAAACATTATAGGGTTAAGTCCCAAAAAAACCTTTGAAGTTGGGGGAATTTATTAGCTAAGAATATCAACATTTTTTTTGTAGAAAAAGTTCTGTGAAGTTGGAGAGATTTGTCAGATGTTGACATAAACTTAGATAGTGTTTGTATTTGAAATTTTTTGTCTTAGTTTCGTAAAAATAAATTATTTGTTAGAGAAGAATTAGAATTCAATGTAAAAAAATTTGCATTATGTTCAATAGTAAAACCCAATCCAAATAGTGTTAGACCCAAACCCAAAAGGTACTTCAAGGGTCTTTACCCCGAGGACTAGACATAAACATTTGGAGAGGACTAGAGACTATGTTGGAAAATTAAGATTGGATTCCACCCTCAAAAGATAAGGAAGGGAAGAAGGAATCATTGTTTAAGTATTATAAGTAATTCATTTTTATATTAAAATATAATGTAGAATCTCAAAAAATAAAAAATTATATTGTTAAAAAATATTAAAAAAAGCAAAGAGAACATGTAATCCATGTGTCAACTTAAAAAAAGTAATCGTTAAATATATTTTTAAATATTTTTTAAATAAAATATATTTTAGAGAGACATCTTATCTTCTTTCTTCAAAGTCCATTCGATCACTTCTCTTTCTCTCTCCTTTCTACATCCTTTTCTTTTTCAGTTTCTTCTATCATTTTCTTATAGCTTTCTACCATCATCTTTCTCTTTTACCCTTTTTTTCCACCTTTCTTTATCATCTTAATTTCTCCATCTTTCTGTTCCACCATATTTCTATCATACCGGCTAGTTTACTCTATTTCCGACCTCACCCCAATTGTCTTCTTTGTCATCAGGCAGCTACTATTTTTGTATATAGTCCTCTTACAAAGCAACTATTTTTGTATATAATCCTCTTACAAAGCAACAGAAAATCATAAATAAAATGTGTTTGTGATCAAAAAGCTCTTGTCCTCCTGTGACAAACTTTTCCAAATTCAAGGGGCTTTTTGTCCCCGAAGGAAAAAAAAAATTGGTGTCTTCAGCCGGCAAAGTCCTCCTACTTCAAGGGTTTTTTGGGTCTTAACCCAACATTATGTAAAAAACCAAGACTGTATGAGAAAACATCAGTTATGAAAACCTCTAACGTTCCATTAGTTGTTGTAATGATTTTTAGCACAACTTTCATTTGTTTTATAATGTCCAAATGACTGTATGTGTTTCGGTAGTCCAAAATTTTAATTTCATCATGACCTAAACTTTATTTGGAAGTATTTTTCTCTTCGCTCTTCTTATTTTAAAAAAATTACATATTTTTCTTTTGGTACTTTAACAAAAAAGAAAAACAAATAACTACAACGATCAATGAGCTAAGGTAACAGCTCAATAGAAAATGCATATTTCCCTTGTTGGTGAGGAAAAAACCAATTTTAGTTCTCCTCCCTTTTCCGATGTCTGAAAGAGAAAAGGGAAACTACACAGCTAATAAAATTGGAATGAGTCTCTCAGTGTGGCATTACTCAAAACACAGCTAATAAAATTGAAATGAGTCTGTCAGTGTGGCATTACTCAAAACATTCTTTCCAACTTTTGCAAAATTATAAGAGGGCCCTGATTTTATCTATAGTTCCAGATATAAAAATTATAAAATACATAGCCTTTTCCAAGAAAATCTTAAACTTAAGTGCATTTATAAGTAACCAAAAGGACAAACATGAAGGCTTCACAAATTCACATCATGAACTTCATTAGGTTCCATATAAATGTTCCTACCAAAAGAGACAATTTGTTCTTAGTCCTAGTACAACAAGGCAAGACTTATAAGGAACACACCTACGCCACGTTCTGTATAAAAAAAATTTACGTAATAAAAAATTAATTGATTGTTGTAATCATATCTTTATCCTTTTATGTTGTAGGAATCTAATTTAAATTCCTGCTCTTTAAGTCTAAGAGTTGAATTTATATAGGGTCTTCAGGAATATTAAAAGGATTTACAAGCTGTGATATTTGCATATTAATGTTCCAACATCCAACTTTGAGAAAAATGTGTAAACCCTAATCCTCATGATGAGAGATTACTCAATAACATATTAATACAAAACCTTACATTTAATTTCAATCATTTCAAACTATGGAAAATTAAAACATAACTTTCACTAGTAAAATAAATACTTGAAATGCATATATATTTAAGTGAAATGTGTAAGAATTGCAGTGCAGCAATCTTTCAAATAAGCCATTTCATCTGTAGTGTTGTCTCTGGTTTCAGAGCTCCAAGCAACTCCACGATCTTCAGACTATTGATCAATATGGAGTCAACATTCTGATGGAAAAATTTTCTCAGAATTCATAAAGCTATGAAACTTTCCCCCCAAAATCGCTTGATTTATACATATTATTTTTCAGTAACAAATTAAAGTGTATATATAGAGTGTGAGTGCAGAAGTTTACTCGGGTTCCTAACCGAGACGAAGCTCTAAATCCAATTCATTTTCCTTCCTGTTATTCGTCCTGCTTTCGCTATCTTGTTGGTTATCAGAGAAGTCAATTTGCATACTCAGGTTTGCAGTTCTGTAATCTTCAAACAAACTAAGATGCTCCGTCCTCGGAGAAGCCGAGTCAGATGGATAATGATGTTGTTGATATTGATATCCCAGAGAGAAATTAGGGTTTGAAGTTGGAATACAGAATTGATAATTGATGTGTCCACCCACAGGAACTGCGAAATATTGTTGATGATCACTTGAAAAATGCTCAAAGTACCTGGGATTATTGTATTCTTCACCAGATTTACTCGAAAATGAAGATCTTGAAGTTTTCTCTTTGGCTTTGGCTCTATCTTTCCTGTGTATGTTCATGTGACCTCCCAAGGCCTGAGCATTTGTGAATCCCCTCTTGCAGTAGTTGCACTCGTAGGATCTGCCGACACCAGCGTTTTCGTCGTTGGACTTGTCCGGCTGATCAATTTCTTCACTGGAAGTTTCAGAATTCATGCTGTGTTTGGACACAGATCCCATGTTCCAAACACACTTTTCTTGCTTATAGAAAGCTTAAGACAAGATATTCAGGAGGGTACCAAGTAACAAGATCGAAGTGTGTGTCTGATCTTCGGAGATGAACGGAAGTGATAATGGCGAAATTAGGGTTGGGATAAAATAGGGAAAGGAACAATCTTGGAAGGGACTTTACCATTACCTTGTCTCTTCACTGCTATTTGTACTGACGGAGACATGTTTGAAACTTTTGTTCATTGTTTTTTTAACTCTTTAGCCGGCTCTCTACGTACCTTTTCTTTGGTTAAAGAAGGGAAGAGAAAGGAAAGGAATTCCAAATCAACAAAAGACTTGGTCCTCATCTTTGTGTTTTCCACAGCCACTAACGACGGAGAAATTGTTCGACTTCAACCAAAAAATTGTCCCGATCTAAACATATTCAAACGTTGTATAACATTTGGGCAACTAGTCTTTTTGTGATAAGAAATGTTTACATTCTTGTAATAGCCTGCTTTTACATTCCAAGAAGACCGAGCATGTCGAGAAACTGTCTGCTAAGATCCTTCTAATTATGGTTGGCTTTCTTGATGGACACAAGAGATGTAGTCTTACGTAAGTCGTCATGTTTCGTTGCTCACGTGTAGCTGAGAATGTCCTAATGCACGAGAAAGATATTGTTCTATGTTTCAGACAACATGGAAATGTCGACTGCTCTAAATCACGTGAAAGTATCTTTGGATATCTTCTTCACAGGCTAAATATGGACAGCTAGAAAAGCCTTCTATATTTGAGGAAGAAAACTATGCTTTCTTCAACTTGTTTGATTAAAGCTTACCTTATGCCAAGTTCAATGCTCATCCAACACACGGGAATCCTTTTCTCTTCTTGTAATTGATCGGTTGACGGGTTCGGACCTTAATCGGCCGTGGTTGTGGGGTTATTTGAATTAATAAGTTTTATTATTCAACTGAATTAATTAAACCCTTTTTGTGGCACTTATATCTTTTTTTTTTGCAAAATTAAATCCTTTCGCAAGAGATGTAATGAAGTTTCGCAAAGGTTTTTATATTTTAGCATTAAAAAAGTACGACAATTTGTACTGTAATAAAAATAATTGACATGACTCTCAAATACATATTTCGTAAGTGTAGCATAAATGTACCATTAAAGCCTTTTGCGACACATTAGCAACTTTTCTTTGCATTATATTTGATGTCACTGAAGCCCCTCTTTCGCAATGGTGCATGAGCTAAAGAACAAAACATTCCAATTCCAGGTTCAAGCATACAGCACATAATGAGATTGGGGAAGTTCTTGTTCTTTGAGGATAATAACAACGTTGATCTGGTCACTCCAGACCTGTTACATTAAAAAAGTACGTAGCTTAGCTAGACTACAACTATATATATATATATAGGAAAGTTTACTTTCTAATATCTTATGAAGCAAGATAGACTACTTACATTATATCAATTAAGTCACATTTTTCGTTAAGTACATAAAACATTTTGCTTTTCTTTTGTTTGCATGCGTTTTAAATTTTGTCCAAAATTTATCCTCGACCAATCGGTGCATCAACTACTCCTGGATTTTTCAAAGGCCTTAATTTTTTTCCTTTTTTTTTGGGGAAAGAGAAACTATACGTTACGCTACTTATTTGTACTAAGAATTAATATCTATATCTATTAGGAGTATATTTTATGCTTTTATGGTATGCCTAGTACACTGAAATAGAATAATTTTTTAACTTTTTATTTTATTACAGTGTTTGGTATAAAAATTTTAAGTAGAAATAATCTTTCCACAAGAAAACTAATTTCAAGAAGAAGTAGGAAATGTTTTTCCACATAGAACCTAAAGAAAAGTCTTTCTAGGAGAAGTAGAAATTCTAAAAAAATCTTATAACTATTATACTATAATAACATTTGATTAAGAGAAAAAACAACCAAGTCTTAATTTTTTTATTTCTCTCAATAGTACTTTCTTTACTTTGATCTGAAATGAGAGTTATCTTTATAATTAAATTATATTGCAACACTTAAAATATTTGATATTTTTGAAATTTTAGTGTGAACTTTATTTAAATGAAATTTTATAGATGAATATTTAATTTAGTTTTTCTTTATTGGGTATAATTTAGCTTTATTGATACAATATTCTAGGGGAAATTTTCAATAATTTTTTGTAAAATTTCATTCCATTCTAATATTGAATAATAATTTTACTAAACTTAAAAATAAATTCTTCATTCCATTCTAATTTTCCTTCCAGACAATGGATCAAAGATATAAAGGAATTTTAGTTGAAAATGCATTCCATTTTATTTTATTTCAGTCTAATGTTACCAAACATAGCGTTAGAGAAGAAGTGTATATGAATTTAACAAAAAAAATATATATATATATATATATGAACTTAATAAAATTATGAGATTGCCGGGACCATAAATTAGGGGACACGAAATCTAGCTCTATCTTCAACAAACAGATATCTTTATGTTTAGTTAATGGAAATTAATCATGAAAATCTTGCTGGACTTTTCTGTCCTTTACTCCATTGAGAGGCTTTAACTACTTTCAACAACAGTATAGTGTGCCCCAACCAAAGACATTGTTTTATAATATATGTGTAATTGGGTTCGTTATATATTGATTATTTGACAAATTTCCTTTCTACATAAAAAGGAAAGAGGATATAAAATTGAACTCATAACTCATTATTTAATTAAAAATAAAGTTTTAACTTCTAAGCTGAAAAGAGTTTAGATGAACAATACTGCCACCTTATCTTTACAAGCAACTATACTGAATATAATTCTCTATTTATGTATCAAAAAAAGACAATAATTCTATATTTGATAGCAAGCGAACTTCCAGCAGATTTTAGCACTTTTTCCATCTTTTACGAACACCTATACTTAATATAATTATCTATTTACATTGAAAATTCTACAAATTAATCCCCCATGAGGCTTTCTCCCAATCTTGAAGTACTTTTGGAGGAGAAATTAGACTCAAATTTATTTTTCAACATAGTATCTGCAGAGCGATATTGGATTACCAGTAAAGTGATATTACTCCACATATCTTATCCTGAGTGGGAAGAGTGTGTTGAGATCCTACATATTGAAATCCTACACTTACTAGTTAATGTAAAAATTAATCATTCTCATCTAGAAATATCTTTTAAAGATGGAGTCAGAACACAAAAGATAATAATTCTATATTTAATAGGAAACCAACTTTCAACTTATTGATTGGGAAATCTTAAGTATTGCCCTCTGCACAAGACAAAATTTTCCCAATTCCAACTTTTATTGATAATAATAATAAGATTATTATTATTATTATTGAAACAGTTACCCACAGCTCCTATTGGACATATAATATATAATATTAGTCGGCCAAATAACGCGTTTATACAGGAATTTCATCATAGTTTTGACCATGACCTTTGTGATAATATCAGTGAAGCGGGGACGGCCATTTGACAAAGCTTTCAAACTTTTATTAATTAATAATTAGTAGTTAACTGCAAAATTATTTAACTAAGAAAAAGTGAATCTACCCTAATTTTAAAAAAAAACACAGTAGGATTTTTATATTCATAGTACGATTTCAACAGCCAGTTAATTCCCAGAAGGGATTTTATTTTCATTCTATTTTAACCTATTCTAGGGTTTTTTCTGAACTGGAAGCTTGCTGGAGATGATGTATGTTGTTATAGTTTCTAGCTAGCACAAGCTATATATGATCAATTTGAAGGCTGTTTTTACACATTTGAAAAAAAAGACTTGGATAGCAAGACAAATATTTGGAGCGTATAGAACAACGATTAAGACAAATATAGATTTTTTAAATTCGATTCACATTTTCTATTCTTCTTCTCCTTTTATATTTATATGAAGAGAGATTACTTATTTTGTACGTAGTTGCAGGAGTGTACTCTATTTGGATTAGGTTTTATTACGGAATTAATACAAAATTTTCATTTTGAATTACATTTCCTCTCTCACAAACAATTCACTTTTATAGAAAAATCAAAATAAAAAATCTCAAATCAAAATATTATTCAATCCTGTCCACATGATTGATAACATCACTTTGTCTTGGATTTTTTTTTTCAATTTGTTGTGATTAATCATGCACGTATGAATTTACTTTCTTTGTTTATATAAGAGTCTTTTGTGGTTTGAATGTGTGTGAATATATGCAAATTTGCTGGTTTACTTTTAAAACGAGTGTCAACAAAGTTCATTGAATACATATTAAAAATAAAATATTTCAGATAATACATCAGTGCATATAAAACATTCAAAATAATTTGAATTAACCAAAAGAGAAATAATTCTTCCTTTCTTTCCTTTTTTTTTTTGGATAAAACTCATCAAGAATTCATCTTTTTAAAAGCTAATACATAAGATTATATTACCATCCGCCTAACAAACAAACAATGGAATGATCATAATTTTCCAACTTAACTAATAAGGATAAGATTTGTAATTATTTCATGGTTAAATGTTCTTTTAAATATTTTTTTGCTAATCAAAAGAGGACATATTATAATATCATATGGATGGGATAAATGATATGATGAGAAATTTTTCTTTGTTTCTTCTTTGGGCATATTTGAACCAACGAATTATGATTTTGTAAGGATAGTTTTTTCAACTAATTAAGTTACTATCTTGGAAATACTATAAATTGAAAAAAAATATTTGCATTTTGCTTTAGTTTTAATGATTAAACTTGCTTTCACCGGGAAAAATAAAAGGAAATTTAGTGTTACAACAAAATGGTGAGAGATTTTAGCGGCGAAAGTGCAAGAATATTTCAACCACCCTTAACTGAATAAAAGAAATACTTTCTCCGTCCAAAAGTTGATATAAAAAAGAGGAATTCTTTTTCTTTTTTTTTTTCTGAGCTGGGAAATTTCGGGAGTACAACAAATTAGAGCCTTAAAGCCTTAACAATATGTTTTGGCCCAAGCCAGATGAGGTTCTCTGCGACCTAAAAGGGGTCCAAATAAACTAAAAGGGTCCAAACCTCTGGCGCTTACAATTTTTTCGCCCCAGTGAGGATTTGTTTTGAGAAGCCCAATAAAGTTGAGCCCAATGTGTGTAAAATTACATTTGACTCAATTTCAGTTTCGCCCCTCCAATTGTGCGATTGTGAAAATCATGCCCCCCTGTTTTCAAACTTTTTAAATTCATAGGACGGCCCAAGTATTTCTTTTAATACAAACAATGCCACAATATTGGTGGAAATTACACAATTAATTAGTGAAGAATAGTCTCTTAATTACAATACCTATACAAGTTAAAAAATATCCCTATAAATGATAAAAATACCTCTATAAAGGGACACTAATAAAACTCTACGATGGATAGGAATTAAACCATCAATCTCATGATTGAGAGCATAGAATGGTCCAAGTATGATGGTTGTCAATAAGTCATCCTTAGGAGTTGAGGATAACGAGTTAAAGTTTCTTCTTCAACCATCATATTATAGTCTTTTTTAAAAAATAAAAAGTCATTCTAATTTTTTTTAGATACATATCCTTATTTTATGTACATTATCATATTTTGTTTTACATTTCTTAAGAAATATTCATAAAACAAGTGATGGGGTCAAAATAAAAAAAATTGTATTTCAAAAGAAAACTAAACAGGGGCTATAGTGCTGTCAAATGGCCAGACCGTTGCGAGGTGGCCTTAAACAAGGCGGAGTGTGCCTAACTCATTTTCTCGCTCATTGAAAATTTCTTAATCCATATCTGCTCTAGGTGGCTCTTGGGCTAAGACTTCATTATTTTTTGGTGCTAATTTTTTATTGACTATGTTTTTCTCTCTCTATCACATATAATCATATAAATTCATAATTGAGATAGAAAGAATTTTTAACCAATCACCAATATTTCTAAAATAAAAATGATTATTGGTTATATATAAATTAATACATTGGTACAACAAGAATGAAGAGATTGATTTCATAAAATTTTATGAGATTAAGTCAATCAACTCTAATTATAGGCATGTTTTCCTTTTTATATGATATTTTTAACACCTAGGAAAAATTAGACCTCTCCAAACATTTTCATTATATTAACCGTTTCTTTAAACTCAAATTAAAAAGAATTACATCTTTAATTCAATGTCGAAACCTTTATGTGGTTAGAGTTAACTTGAATATGTGAACCAAAATAAAAATTCAAAAGAATTAAAATAAAAGTTAACTTTAGTTAAAAAAAGAAAAGAAACGAAGGTTGACTCGCTCTGGCCTGCTCTAGCTTATGTTGACCCATGGTCTAAATAGAGCAGGGCAAATAGCCTTACATCTAAACGGGGTCTAGACAAGTTACATCCAAATCTACCCATTAATGCGAATAAACAAATCTGTTAGCAAGCTATGCCTGTTTTGACAATGCTAATGTGCTAAGCAATTGCAGGCACCATGAAACTAATTTGATAGAAAAATGGTGACACGTAAACACAAAAAGGAAAAGCAATGCCAAAATTAGGGAGTTGCTGCCTGCAATACGTTAATTTGTTTATTACATTGTCATTATATTTCATTATAACTTTTTATTTCTCTTTTTAAAATCTAAAACTCTCTCACCCATTTCTCAGAATTTATTGAAAATTTAGAAGTTTTGAAGATAAATTGAAGTAATGTGCGATGAAGAACCATCAAACATAAGAGATTTAGAGGTAAAAAATATCTTTTTACCAATTAAATTTGATTTCTTTTTTATGTTTTTGGTCACTCTCAGTAGAGAATTCGGGGATCCACACAAATAATCCTTGCCTAACATGGTGGGGATTCATGGTGCAAGTCCTCACTATCTTCGGCAGGGGCTTGTTGCAGGGGTCCCGCCATGCTTGGTGGGGGTCTATCAAATATGCTCTTGCTGGTGACGGCGGGGGTCCTTTTCTATATATCCTGCGATCGTCAGGGAGGTCCATGTAACGTGTACCCATTCGGATTGGTAGTTACCCTTTTTTTTCTTTCATTACATTCAAGAACTCATTATTATAACTTATTCTTATATTTATTTCGATTTAAAACGAGTCGAATCGAATTAAAAAATTAAATAATAAAATAATTCAGTTGTCAAAAAAATAAAAAAAATTAAACTAAAAACTAAATATTAAAATCGAAGCCGAACCTAAAACTGATTTGAACATCCTAGTAAGGATTGTATCCTGCAACACCCGGTAGAGGCATTGAGGGCTACTAGCCGACACTCCCATCCCCAAAATAAAAAAAATATTTTTAATATTTAAATGTAATACTACTCTTTCTTTAATGTAATTTAATATCGATTTGAGCAAATTTAAAGTAAATTTTTTGAAATGTATAGAGAATAAACAATTAGAGACTGTTGTAGGGAGGGGAGAGAGAAAAAAAATAAAATATAGTCGCGCTATAATCATAAAGTGTGTAAATTAATTAATTAATACATTAAAAATTTTTAGAATAAAATTTGAAAATATGTTCTCTATTTTTATAAAGATTCAGAGTGTTAAGGTGTTAATTTAATCCGTTAGAAATAGTCTTGCCAAGTTCTTTTAAAATTTTAATATAGTCTTATTCATTCTTTTATAAATAATTTATTTTTATTAAAATAAAAATAAAAATTTAAATTAAAATCTAATACAAATACACTTTAGTTACTAAAAAAAGGAAAACAAAATCAAGGCTGCAAACCCCCCAAAAATGAGTTCGTCACTCTTTTTCACATACACCGGAGAAAAGGTTACGTAGCAGGTCCCCCCCGCCCGGCCTCCCATTAACAAAACAAAAATCAAGGCTACACGAGCCAACCGCCAATTTCCTCTCTTTGTTTAAAAAATTAACAGAGACAGTTGAAACATCACATGGATTCGCACTTTCCTCCAACGGCACCACCACAGCACCACCTATAAATATTTCCAGTTCTCGATCTTCACATGACAACCGCCTTTGTCCCTTCTTTTTCTTTCATCTTCTGGATTCAAGCACCCCCTTCATATCCTCGTAAATCTCTGCAAAACGCCATCTTCTTCAAAGAACCCCATTCCCATTTTCATGGCGGAACAAGAAGAGGAATCAAGAAAAGTTCAGTACCCGCTGGACTCAAAGTGCTACAAGATTCTTGATGAAATTGGTCGCGGAGCAAGTGCCATTGTGTACAAGGCTGTTTGCATTCCAATCAATTCTTCTGTGGTAGCTATCAAATCCATTGATCTTGATCAGTCGAAAGCAGACTTTGACAATGTCCGACGCGAAGCCAAGACTGTGTCCCTGCTTTCTCATCCTAATATTCTCAAAGCCCATTGTTGCTTCACTGTGGATCGTCGGCTCTGGGTTGTGATGCCTTTCATGTCTGCCGGTTCTCTGCAGTCGATTATCACTTCCGCTTTCCCTGACGGGTTGCCTGAGCCCTGCATTGCGATAATTCTTAAGGAAACCCTTTGTGCTCTTTCGTATCTTCACAATCAAGGCCATCTTCATAGAGATGTTAAGGCTGGGAACATTCTTATGGACTCCAATGGGGCGGTGAAGTTAGCAGATTTTGGTGTCTCTGCTTCGATTTATGAGCCGAGTTCGTCTGCGCCTTCATCCGCAGGTTCTTGTTCTTCGTATCTGATGCTTACTGATGTTGCAGGAACACCATATTGGATGGCGCCGGAGGTGATACACTCGCATACAGGGTATAGTTTCAAGGCCGATATATGGTCTTTTGGGATAACTGCACTGGAATTAGCCCACGGAAGGCCACCTCTTTCTCATCTCCCTCCTTCCAAGTCTCTGTTCATGAAGATCACGAAGCAATTTCGGTTCTCTGATTACGAGAAGTTCGATGTTAATAGCAAGAAAAAGAAGTTCTCCAAGTCTTTTAAGGAGATGGTTGGGTTATGCCTTGATCAAGATCCATCAAAGAGGCCTTCAGCAGATAAACTGCTGAAGCATTCGTTTTTTAGGTACTGTAAAGGTCCAGATTTCTTGGTGAAAAATGTATTGCATGGTTTGCCCAGTGTTGAACAAAGGTCTATGTTGAGTAAGCTACAGAGAGTTGTGTTATTGGGAAAGAATGATGAGGAAGATGAAGAAGATTTACTGGGGGAAAACATCAAGCAAAGAAGAATCAGTGGTTGGAACTTCAATGTGGAGGACTTTGAATTGAACCCCGTGTTCCCAACTGAAAGGGAAAATGATCAAGACATTGTGAAACAAGTCCGTTTTGGTGGCGAAACCATCATACAAGATAAGGAAGGGGATTCCGATGCATCGAATGCGAGCACTTCCGATAAGATTATGTCCGAAACTCAGCTGCCTGGCCAGGCTTGTGAGATTTCTTATCAGACAGGGCAAAACAATGTTAGTCCTGGAGCAATTGAATCCCTTGCTGGTTCTTGTTCTGGTGCTGTGGATCAAGAAATGATGTTGAATAGCCTATCCTATTTGAAGAAGAGTCTGGATGATCAAAGGAATATGGTGGCAAACATGATTGCTCTGATATTGGGGAAAGGGAGTCCAGAGATCATGAGCAGAGAAGAGCAGCCGATGCAGGGAATCGAGAAGCTGAGAAACGAGTTGGAGGCCGAGAAGAAGAAGAATTCTGAACTGGAATTAGAACTTGAGTTTCTGAAGTTACGGTTCTCCAATGAGTAGTGATATAGTAAACGTTAGCTGGATCAAATTATTTTTCCCAAGTTGTTGTGTTTGTTTGGATAGCTTTTTTAGTAGGTTGTCAATGGAGTAAATAAGAGAATAGTTATTTATCCAAAAAAAGAAAAGAAAAGAAAAGAAAGAGAATAGTTATTTATCCCAAAAAAGAAGAAGAAGAAGAAGAAGAGAGAATAGTTTTGAATGTGCTCAAAGTGCAAAGTTGTTCTTTGCTGGTTCTGATATGTTGTCCATTGGTGGTGCAAAATCCAAAGTGTGTTTCTGAGTATAATTGCAAATGAATTTTTGATTGCGTTTTGCTCCTGAAATTCTTTGTCTGCCAGGCTGCTAGCCAAGTTTTGGCCTAGATCAATCAATTCTGGACAGCTTTAACTCATAGGTTCCCCACTGAAAATTTGATGCTTCAGGACCCTAAATTCTTCACCAACATAATCACTTTTGGGACACCATAAGGCCACATTCTCAGGCTGGTGAACATATCAACTAGTAAGGAGAAGGTGGTGTCAAAACCAATAGACACACTGTCAGCCTCCAATTTTCTGGAGGGAGAGAGCTTCCCGTGGGTACTCCTATAGGACCGGGATCCACAGGTTAGCACCTTTTGAGTGAGATATTGAGAAGATTGGCTTGAAAACAAGGAAGGAGAGACAGCAAAGGAGCAATTTCAGATATGATCATATTTCTGGGTTTTCAATATGCATGCATTTAACTACTCAAAAATGACACATAAATAAATGTAAAAATGACAAAATGTCTTGAATAGCACGGAACAATATTGCTGACCCAAACACTAATAAGATTATTCATCTATTTGTATCTGCAAGTACTACTTTTTTACATGATTTATACTGAGAAAAGTACTTTTTCCTTTTCGGACCCTCTGATTTGTAAACAATCATTGATAAATTAATTAGTGTTATTACTAAAAAATAAATTAATAAATAATGTGAGAGTGAAGTTGAATTATTAAAATAATTTAAAATTTTATCTAATAGATAGGCACTAAAAGTTCATACAAAAGGAGAAAAGAACAAGGGCAAATACACATACTTTTATTAGAATTATTATTATTAAAAAGAGAAAAGAATATTATTAGTTTGCACAAAATTCAAACGAATATTAGAAATAATCTTATTGGCTAAAATTTAAAAATTTGCCCGGTGCAATCATACGGGTGGAGATAGATGCTTTAAAGAACTATAAGTTGCCGCTCCAAAAGAGCAAATCCGCAAGCCTATTTTAAAACACTAAAACCTTGAATCAAAGTAAGCAATAAAAGCCATTAAATCCAGAGTAGTAAAGCTTGATGGAATAAAGAAAATTCAGTAGGATTCTATTACTTCGCTAAAGAAATAGCTACACAAATAAAATCCAATGCTGATATTCAAAGAAAATTGCCACAACATCAAGGTTTATCTTTATTCTGAAATTACAAATATTTTGCTACAAGTAATACAACTGAAGAAAAGATCAAAAGAACAGGCGACGAAGAATATCCTTACAGTTAAAGAAAAGATCAAAAGAATAGATAACTTAGTATATCTTTATTCTGAAATTGCAGATATTTTGCTACAAGATTTACAAGATTACTTACGTTTAAAGTCTCATTTTTTAACTTCAACATTTTGAAGGGGAATTCTGTTTGATTCTGGAAATGCATAACCAAGTAGCAGCTCAATGTATATGAAGTATATATATATTGAGTATATATATATATTGATGAACGTATGTATGAAGAACATGCCGATTGAAGAATGTCAAAGATGATTGTGACTAGCTTAATTTTTAAGTAAATCTTAGGATCTGTAGCAAATCTAACTATTCAAGAAAGCTCGGCTCCATTACCGTAGAATCATTTTCGATGGCTTTGATGATTTTTCTTGAATGTTTTCATGACAATTAAGTTGATTTATCTGCGTCACCAAAAACCAACCAGATCCAGCTGCATGGTTGAGAGGCAAGAGAAGAACAGTTAATATAACCAGATGTATAGCAGCAGAATATGTATGTCCTTTATGCGATAATTCTCAGCTAGGAAAGGCCTAACGAACCTTAATCAAGCTTTTTGTAATTGCAGCAATTAACTCACCCTGGCAACTTGTGTGCAGTAAAAGAATCATTCATTCGATGGGTTGAAGGATCAAAATCTAACATAAAAGCGTGAATATTTTCGGTTTCTCTGGCTTAATACAGCAAATAGTGCTATGATTTGAGCTAATTGCAGGTGCAACTCTATGGATGAAGTTACTTCTCCTCGACGCATGCTAAAGTACTAGGCTGAATGAACAAGGCTGGGACTTAAATTTGAAGAGAAGTAATGATCTAAACATAGAATGGATCTTGGCAAGTGAATTTTTCTATAGCAAAGGAAGAATAAATTAAACGCGTAAGATCCTTCTCAGGCCAGATGACTTTACTCCAATGATCAGTAGAAGTATATAACAAATTAGCGAGCATGAAAAGGATTAAACCAGATACATTTCACAGTAAAACAGTAACATAGTAGTAGCACTTGTATAGGACAGTATAGTTCAGATCAAGATTGTCAGATGCATTACCATCAAGCATGGCTGAGGATATGCTGAAGGCTGACTTAAGTGTTCATATTATACGAGATGATAGTCTCTTCACCTTTAAGTTCCTGTTTTGGTAATCAACAAAAACTCCACCATGCAGATGAGGGACAAAGGAGAAAGAGCAAGATTTCTTCTCCTCAATTGTGAATCAGTAGTTCAGTAGTTTTAGTTACAGAAAAGCGTTACCTAGTGAGAACTTTATGTTCAAAAACATATTCCAAATATAAGTTTACCATTTTGGTTAATTATCTCAGAGGAATAGCCTTTACTTCATAAACTGTAGCAATTTTGAGATTTCCAGTGAGCAGCCAGACACTTCAATTTCATTGAACTGTCGAATTCTTTTATTCTTCCTTCCAATAGACACACTCTTCTAGTCTCCAAAAAATATATATTGTGAAACTACTTATTACAGCCTTCACTATCCTTTTCTTCTTCTAAGAACATCTCCACTTCTGCGTGTTTTCTTTACAGATTAAGATTATAATACATTAGTTCTGATCAACTTTACCCAAAATCAAGGAATCAGGGTAGTTGAAAGAGAACAAATCATAGTGTAACCAGATAAGCAGATATTGTGCAAGTTGATGCAGATAAAACAGATTGTTGACATAATGCCCTCATAATCTGGCAATATCAGTTTGGCATGCAAAAAGTACGATCCTAAAAACAAACTGAAGCATATAACTCCAGGTTCAAGTGGTTAACTGAGACTATGTTACTGCTCTGATCCTCAAGTGATGAAACTTGAATCTTTTTAAAAGAAGAATAAGACAGGATATGTAGAAAAAACAATCTGTGGTAACTAATTGTTGCCTTTTGGATCAAGTGACTTGACACCATATACAAATGGACTAGTTTCCATATCAATGAAACTACATAACCAATGACCAGAGACGTGAATTTATAACTATAAGAGCAATAGAGAATACTTATATAATGAAGTAAGAAATGCTTGTATCATCATTTTGATTAAGTGTCAGTACAGTTTGCAATACATTTCATGATGGAAATAAGTATATTTGGAAAAATATATAAACAGCATTTAAAACTGCAACAGAATACCAGCAACTTAGGAATACCACAAGCCAAACATTCTCCATTTATTGCATGATTGTCCAATAGATCTCCTGATAGATATTCATATATTTAGAAAAAAAATATGAGCAGCATATAGAACCTCAATACATAGCGGTGATTTTGGAATATCAGAATCAAAACATGCTTCATTATTTTGTTTCTAGCTAGACCACTGGATATTCAAGTTTACTTTTACATTTTTTCTGCTGCAACATAAATTCATGCAATTTCTCAGCTTTCTGTCTCATGTCCAAAATCATCTCCTCTGTTGCATCGATAATTTGTTTTGGTAAATGAACATCCAAATAATCAAGCCACTCCCCTAGAGTCATGTTCTCTAAATCCACCTCATTACCATCATTCTCCTTAATCCCTGATGTACTAGCCAAGTCTTCACAACCTCCAGCAGCAAGATGCACTCGCTCCTCAGCAAATCCATCAAGACCTTTACCCTCTTGTTGTAACACCTTATTCACTTGTACATTCTGTTTCACCTCCTCCAACACTTCACTTTCAGAATTCAACTTCTCTAGGACCTTCTTCTCATCCCCAATTACCGCGTCCTCGTCATTCTCCGCCAATACCACCAACTCCAAATTCTTCTTTCCTCTTCTACCTCTCCCCCTCTTATTATTTGCCCCTCCATTTTCCACTAGAATCTCCAAATTTCCTTCCTTCCTCACACTCCTAGTAGTCCTCCTCAAACTCACATTTTCTCCATCAATTGGCAAAGCAATTTCCACTGCCCCACTATCTTGAAGTTCATTTCCACCTAATATCTCCAAATCCTGTTCCTTTTTGATACTTATTGTCTTACTCTTTAAATTCTCCTCTTGCTTCCCCTTTGCCTTCTTTCCACCCTCATTTTCAATACAATTCTCTCCCTCTTGCACCACATTTTGCGCTAAATGATCCATTTCCTCAGAATCTTGAGCTCCGTTTTCATCCAACTTCTCTACCTTCTTCCTTCCATTCCTCCTCGGACAGGCTTTTCGCCCTAAATATTCCACTTCCCCAACTTCTCCTTCAAACCCATTTCTATTCCTAGCAGTACTTCGAGTCACCCTCTTCGAACTTGCCAGCTCCCCCTCAAAGAACCCTTTACCTTCTGCAACTTCACTGCTCTGCAAAGCTGCCTTACCTCTCCTAATTCGACCCCGGACGTTCTCTTTGTTCTCATCATCTTTTCCCAATTCCATCTCATTATACTCCTCAACCACCCCCAAGTTACGACCCCTCCGCCGGATAGGATTCCTCCTCGCCTTGCTCTCCTCCACATCGACTCTAACATCCTCAAGCTTGACAACAACAGAAGTCCACTCGCCGATCTTGACAACGTCGCCGTCGGAGAGCTGCGCCGGGGTGAACGGGTCCAATGTCTGTCCATTAAGATCGGTGCCGTTCGAGGAACCCAAGTCGGATATTGCCCAGTTTCCGCCCCGACCCGAATTGGAACCGAAACGAATTGAGGCGTGCTTAGATGAGATCCCGTCGTCTTTAATGGCAAGAGTGTTTCCGCGGGCGATTCTGCCGATCTTGATATCGGATCCGGGTCCGAAGGATCGTGTTTGGCCCGCTAATGGACCTCTCTCAATTATTAGCTTCAGGGTCGGGCCATCTTCTCCTTCGGCCATTTTCTCTGCGAACTATGGGAGGAGAATGCTTCAATGGAGATGACGGAAAAAAAAGAGATACGATTTTCAAACTCAAGTGTGTCCGTTGTGTGTTGGGGAATGTTGACTCGTTTAAATTTCATTTCCCGCCCCAAGTTCAAGGGGGGCCTTATGGTCATTTCATTTCCTTTGCTTTTTTGTTTCTTTCTTATTCCAAGTAGTTTGGGATTAATTTGACAAGATTTTTATTTAAGAATTTTGTATCAAATTTTATAAAAGTAAATTATTTACAAGAAATAAGGTAGTAAAAATTAAAGAAAAATTAGATTACAAAATGAAAGAATATCCAAAAAAGCCTATCATAGATTAAGTGGAAATATTGTTAACATAATAACTTATGGCTAATTTGAAGGCAGAGAAGTGAGGAGAAAATAAGGGGTTTGGGGTGGAAAGGTTTAATATATATCTGTTAAGAGTCTTAGGAGGGAAAAAGAGAAAATAAATGGGATGATGTTATCCCAAGTCTTTAAATCATCTCTCTAAAAGTAGAGAGAAAGGATGAATATCTAATATTTTTAAAGTGTCAATTTTACCTTTTAAACTGATATCTACTCCATTTTATTTGACATTCTTATTATATTGAAACGTCTCAAAATAATTGACATTTTTATTTCGTGAAAAAATATTTTAATATATTTTATATTATCTATCAACTACCAACTCTTATATATATTATTTTTATATATTTAAATTTGACATAAAGTACCCGTCACATATTTCTTACTTTTAGTTATATTATATTACTTTTATAATATAATTCAAAATTTTGAATGAACACTATCAAATGAAATAAGACGGAGTAAGTATTAAATTATCTCATTGCTAAATATTGTGTTTCTTCATCTAAAAAGATCTTTTATTATACTCATTCTTTCTACTTCTTTTCATATTATTAAAAAAAATAACATCTCACTTAGAAGTCACAAACAATATTTAAAATAAATCACCTCATTTCTTTTCGTTTCTCTTCTCTCATAATAACTCAAAATTTTATTATTTTTTTATTTTCTCTTCTAAACTCCAAAACTAGGTCTTAAGATAACTATCTGTCTTCTAACATAAGACCATAATATTTAAAAGCAAAGGAATCGAACGTTGGTCTTTGAGTAACTGAACAGAAAATAAAAATGGTATTACCATGTACCTCTCTCGTAATACAAGAAATTCGGAATTCAAATAATGGAATACTTTAAAAAAATCTAAAAAGAAAGAATCAAATACCGATATCCTAAATTGCGATTTAGATACTTAACTACTGAGTTAAGTAATTAATTACCTCAACTATTACTTTTGATCTTTAAATGATTAATTTCTTGAATCCATTTTATTTCCCTTCACAAAAAGTCAAATTCCCTTTTGTTTTATAGACATTTTGAATAGCTGGTGGGTAATTATAGAAATTTTCTTTATATAAATATGGGGAGCATTTATTGATACTCTCCTTTTAGTTTTTTGTTTTCCACCCTTCTATATTTCTCTCCTAATAGATAGTGATACCCTGAATAATTAGGCATTTGTATTAATAAATATACTTTTTAAAATTCAAACCAAAATTACAAATGTACACATATGCTAGAAAATTTTATTGGTAAATATTGTTTCCTTTCAAACTTCTAATCTTATATTTGTTATTTTTTGCTAGAGATATATTTTTATGCCAAAAAGCTAAACTTTAGATATCTAATGTATGTATATCTCATCTTAGTTTTGTCATCTTCATTTTATAAGCTACTAGACAAAATATAAATAAAACTTGAAATTCAAAAAAATAAAAATGCTACTCCATGCAATACTCTAATACACACACACACAGAGCTCTACAGGTGTGTGCAAGGTGGAATAAGAAAAAATGATTATCTCAATATATATACCTACAAAATAAAAAAAAAGATTATTTCCATAGCTTTTGTATGATTTAAGATTCTTGTTTGCTCATTACTGTTCTTTTTTTAGTAAATCATCAGCTGGACGAAGTTGTAAATAAAAACATAAACATCTATTTTTGCTTTTAGCTTTTTAGTCCTATATCTATTTTCTTGGTTCGGATTCTCTCTCTCATTCTCTCCCCTACCATTATAAAATTGTCTCATTATTAAAAAAAATAAAACCCTGAAAAATGAGAAAACTTTAAAGAAAATGGAGTAACATAGTAACATGTAGCTGCTTAACATTAGCAGGGAGAGAATGGGAAAGGGATTTGGATGAGAGGATCTTGAGTGCTATTTTCTATAGATTTTTGTTCGAATTTGCCATTCTTCTTCTCACTTCTGTCCTCCAACAAAATATATATTTTTGGGAAGTTTTCCTTTGCATTAATTAATGCCAAGCAAAAACACAAACTAGTATTTCTATGTGAGTGTTCTTTTCCTTTTTCTTTTTCCTCTAGATAGAAATACTGAAATCGTAAATTCCTTGTTACTAATTTACATTGACATCTTATTTCTCCAAACTATATGGAAGTTCTGGACATTAATTTGTAGAGAGATATATATATATATATGTAAAATAAATATTGAAAAATAACATTTACTGCTAAATATAATTGGATGCATAAACTGTTCCTTGTTATCCAAGGAATCGTTTATAGTACATATTTTTATCAGATAAGTAGTTAAAGTGCTTGCATTGGAATGAAGGGCCTGTAAACCATTTATCGTCTTCTCCCTCCTGAACCACTTTCCCTCTGGCAATTGTAATACACAGCAGCAACAGGCAAACCTAGATTGTATAGCTCTGCAAAGTCTCTGGTGTTGAAGTTCTGGCGCCACCCCGGCGCGTACACCGTCTGCCTCCCCAGCTGCCGGAAAAGCACGAAAACAAAGCGGTGGATTCCCATGGATGGCCTTGGGCTCTCATAGCAGACAACTTCTTGACCTACAAAAGATCAACAGTTTAAAGTTAATTGACATAGAAAAAGGTGAAGTCACCTGACAACAATGGGAATTACACAGGTAATGGTCAAAATTGTTTCCTTGCCACCATCGAGCAGATAGCTCAGCGTTCGAATGGTTAGAAGTTAACCTTTCCTGCAAAATTATGTAAAAAGCAGACATTTTTAGAGCCTCCTTTGCTATGACGCGACCACGTTGCATGTTTACTTGTACCAACTCTCTTCTGGACGCAAATAATTGCTTACATACTTTATATTTATGCATACATTACCCAAAAAAAAAAAAAAGCTACCAATAAGAATATTTTCATTTGGAGATGACGCATAATGGCTCATACAAACAGTCTTTAGTTGTACTAGAGAAGAATATTAGAGCTGTTGAAATGTTCAAAGCTGCTTAAACGTCAATGTCAAGGCCCCTTTCAAGGTTTGACAGGCTACCACTAACACTAGAAAGCTTGGAGAGGTAATTGATTCCTGCATTACCTTGAGATGAGGTTTGTTCAAAAATGGAAACCGAAGAAAATGGCACAATTCAACTGGCTAAAGCAATTCGGTAAATGCAGTACTGACCAACCAACGTTTGCAATTTTGGATCATATCTTATCATGTGGATTCTAAGGATAAGTCTTCCACTTTAATGGAAAGCACTAGCATGTTGTTCGACAGGATTAAAGTGAAGATAGAGTTGATTTTTCTAAATGTTTCCCAGCAAGAAGAGCAGCTGAAACAATGGTTAAGAATCAACATCATTTTTCATGAAAGAATCCACACACACACACACATACACACCGAATACCTGTAATAATATATGCAAAAATAATATTCATTTGAACATATGCGTAAACAGTTAAAGTTTCTGGAATTTGAATTCCTACTTGCAATATCTTCGCATAGCCTCTAGATAGTCGACAATGAGAAAATAATATTGCTTGGTTATGATAAAAATACAATTGTCTCGTGATGGTTTTATTCTTTATGTACCGATGAATAAGTTCTGGGTAAGGCATACCAGTTTTAGGATTAATCCTTTGATGAAGTTAAGGAGAGATTATAACTAAGAACAACTTTTGTTGCTAATTAAGCAAACTAAGGAAGAAGTAAATACCAAATGATGCTCCTGTTGTGGCTGGAATGTCAGTGACCAGCCTGCGATAGTTTATCAAAGCATTAGTATATACCGAATAATGCCCGAATGTTTCAATATGTACAACTTAGTACAGTAAAAAATTTACAAGACTCGATCGTTGTTAATGAGGTTTATATTCGAGTTTTCTCACGTAATCTTAAAAGAAGTGCAAGAGATTGTTACAATGTGAATGGTTTTGAGAAGAGTGAATATTTTTGTTGCATGGCCTGTAGTGTACATATACCAAACAAAGCTGTCAAGAATTTTTTGAGAGTTGTTTGAATATGAGTTATAGTGGCTGCATGACAAGAAGGAAAATCTGAAAGGAGTGGAATTGGCTCTTACATTTTTATTCTCTCGTCCTCTTTTCAGAAAGGGTAAAGAATAACAATATTCCATATTGGTACTCACAGTAAATAATTTTTTGAAAAGAAACTATGAAAACAACTGATTTATTTCATCTCAAATAAACGTAAAGGTCAACTTCACAATAGTATAAATAATTAGTATATTATTGATTGATAATATACTATTAAGTAATTTCTTTACATGTAATAATTCCATGGTATATTTCGTTCGCGAATTTAAATCCATGTTTCACTTGCTCTTATATTCATTACGTACATTGTCCAAGGATACCAAATAAACTACGCGCAAATCAATCAATCAGAAAGCAAACAAACCAGACCATCTTCTGCTTTTCTAGAGAACCTCCTGAAGGAGTACCAGGAGGAGATAATGTCAAGGAGTACTGGAAGATGTAACCCCCAACTGTTTCTTGATCCTTGAGAGAGAGAGAGAGAGAGAGAGAGAGAGAGAGAGCTTCACCAGTGCAGATATTCCCTCAGGCCTGGATCACTGGGGCTTGGAGCATCAGGGTCTACCATAACCTTTCAAAAAACATGAACAATATCAGTTTTTAGAAGATGTTTCACACATACATAAACTCTAAATGAAGACAATTCCAGTATAACATCTACATGTAAAAAGTACTGAAACAAAGCATGACAAAGAAGAACCAAACTGAATATTCATTTTCTTATACAAAAAATATACTCTCTATGTTTTATATGTATGATAGCGTTTTACCAATTACACAATTTTAAATAAAAATTTAAATTATGTTATAAAAATAATATAATATAATATAATATAAAACATATGAGGACTAGTAAGTATTTTATATTAAATTTACATATATAAAAGTAATATATAATAATAGTAGTAAAAAATAATTTATTAATAATATATAATATGTTAAAAACTTTTTATGAAAGTATTAAATATTTTAATATAATAAAAAGGTTGATAGAAATAGAATGGTACACGTACGTAAGAAAGTAAATGTTGAATTTTTTTAGGAAGGTCATTTCTCAAATGCACAAGAAATTATTGGAAGGAGCAGTTGTGGACGAAGAGGAGGAGACTTACAAGAGTATAGAACGTGCGAAGATCATCACCGCCAATCTCAACCCTAGGCTGGTTGACAACTTGGGAGGGGCGGAACTCGCAGCCATTGTTAACGTCTCTGCTACCGTCTCTGTTGGTGTAGTTAATCCTAAGGCTTATGGACCTGGTAAAGGGATCCAAGACGTCGCCGACGACGCGTCCAACTACAAGGGGGTCTGTCTCTCTAGGCATGGCGTAAATTGAGAAACAAAAAGAAAAACACACTGTAAGTAAAATCTGAAATAGTGTTGGTTGGGTTGAGTGGGTGAGCGGGTGGGTTTGTGCATGTACCGCCGGTCTTTGGGTATATATAGGGTTGCGTTGTATTGCATGTGGTATCTGTATCTCTATTTGCTTTAGGATTAATTCCATTTTAATACCTCAAAGTAGAGAGGATATGTCAATTGAGTACCACTTCTTATAGAATTATCAATCAAGGGATCAAAAGTAGAGGGGATGTGTCAATTGAGTACCACTTCTTATAGAATTGTCATTCAATGGACCAATTTGGTCAAAAGTGAAATAATTTGACTAGAAAATAATTAAATATCTAATATACCCTTCAAAATTAAAATGTAAAATCTAAAATTTCTTATTATTTATCTAATACTTAAAAGAAAAAAATTATCATTTTAACTAATTTTCTTAATTTTCTTTAAAAAAAACTCTTTCTAACTTTTTCTTTAAATTTGTCATATTTTATCGGGTTAATTTCTGTTCTCCCTTTAACCTTGTTGTTTTGTCAACAATTCGATGAATCTTCTTCAAAGACCACACAGATTTTGGCTCAAATTCAGGAACAAAAAAGTTTACTCAAAACATATGAAACAACAGCGAAGAAATTGGATTCTCTGGTTAAGCTGAAGGACTCTGAAAGAGGACCAAGAAAAAAAAGTTAGAAGGAGTTTTTTTAAAAAAAATTAAGAAAATGAGTTAAAATGATAATTTTTTCTTTTAAGTATTAGATAAATAATAAGAAATTTTAGATTTTATATTTTAATTTTAAAGTGTATATTAGACATTTAATTATTTTCTAGTCAAATTATTTCACTGTTGAACAAATTGGTCCCTTGATTGATAATTCTATAAGAATTGATATTCAATTGACACACCCTATCTACTTTTGGTCTCTTGATTGACAATTCTATAAAAAGTGGTACTCAATTGTTACATCCCCTCTACTTTGAGGTATTAAAATGAAATTAAACCTTTGTTTTATGATTTTTTGTTCTATCTTACGAATCTTTAGCTTTTTGTTTCTCCAAGAATTTTTATGGTACGGATCGAAATCTTGATCTTTAACTTGTTCTTCTGTAAACTTTTAGACTGTAAAGCCAATTAAAAGTGGACCTGGTTCATATTCTGGATCATAATGTCATTGTAGAAGATGGTCCCGAGCATCACGTCCCATCAGTGTAAATGCTGGTCTTCTGAATTTCCATGTTCCAATTTACACAAGAGCTAAAAAAGATTCAGTAAATTCTTCTGGGGTTCTTTACCGTTTCAAAGGAAATGTTACTATAATCCAATGGTTAAAATGTCAACTTCACCAAGCGATCTAGGAAGGGGCACTTACCAATACCCGGTTAAAAAGTAAAAGTGAAGCAAACAAGAGAGAAAAACGAATTGGGCTGACAAATTAGTCAAAGGATTAAATATCTTGTTGTACTAATCTTTCGGCCGAGGATCTGATTCGTTTTGTAGAGACATGGAAATGGATTTTACTTTTTACCTGTTGTATATGTAGGCGATTGAAAGAAAGAAGAGAGGAAAAGTGGGGAACCAAAAGGGAGAAACAAAAGAACAAGGTGGATAATGTTTTTTTCTTACCCACTGGAACTTGGCGCATCGTAGAAAACTGCCTCGGGAAAATATTTTGGATTCAAAATTATTCTTTGCAGAAGACTAACGTTGTACTACGATGTAATCGTGAAGTACATATGATGTCAATCTAACGAAAGCTTATATATATAGCTGGATGTACTACAAGAATGGAAAGAGTAGGCTGTACTTCTGGTTATAGGACTCACATTTTCATATGAGTCTGGTTTCGATCCTTTAGGTGCATTTTCGTCGCACACGTATATAACTGATCAAATTTTAGATTTAATTTAATAATTATTAAAATTTATAAATTTTTATAATATATATATATATATATATATATAAAATAAAAAAATATAAATTATCAGATTAAATTTTAAATCTATCCGATGACTAAAATTCAATCTTGTATGTCCTTTTGCATGTCCTACAATTTTTAATATCCATATGAGACACTATATATATATATATATATATATATATATATATATATATATATGTGTGTGTGTGTGTGTGTGTGTGTGTGTGTGTGTGTGTGGGAGGGCATAAATGTCTAAACTTGAAGAGGACTACATGTATGCGATCAAAAGCCCGTTTGGATTATTCCAGGTTTTCTTATGCGAATTCTCAAAAGAATATTTGATTTTAGGGCTAGTTTGCAAGTTTATAAGAGAAAAGAAAAGAAGAAAAAGGCTAATTAGTAAAGAGAGGAGAGAAGAGGAGAAAATTTATGTTGGTTTAGAGTTTTGGAAATAAGAGAACGATTTTGTTTTTATTTTTTGAAAATTTGGAGAAAAAGGAAGAGAAGTGTGGTCTTTAAAATCAATTTAAAAATTCATGCTTCTTTGTGTTGAGACTTTTATTTTAATTCAAATATCTAAGGGTTAATTTAGTCAATTCAATAGAATTGGGAACCTTGACTAACTTTTACATTGGTCTTCCATCTCTATATCTTTCCATGTTGGAAGAGAAAGCCTTGGAGAGAAAGGAGGGGCCAATTGTATATGCTTTCTTTTTCTAGTCTTATCTCTACTTGCACCTTACAAATGTAAGAAATGAATCTTTTTTCCTCTCAAATATCTTTTCTTCTCTCCCAATCCTTTTGTCTCCCATCATTTAGGCCCTCCATTCCTTTCTTCTTTCATGCACATTTCCGTTTTAAGCAATTGTATTTGATGAATAAAGTTTCTCCCCTTTGATTAAAAGAAACAAATGCAGAACGATAGCACATATGCACATCAAGAAATTGCTCCCTTTTAAAGAATCGATTCTTATCTATCAACATCGATCATAGAGAACAAAAGACGACTCTCTCTCGGACAGTAGCATGAATATGCCAAACTATTTTGTGACCTTGTTTTTGAACGTCCCACCACAAAATGGAAGGAAGGGCATGCATATGTCCAAATATCCAAGAAAAATGAACATCTGATATTCTGTCCTTTAAAAACTCTAGCTTTTTCTCTCCTACCTTAAAAAGTTGAGCCATTCTACTGATGTCATCTCTGAGGTGAACTCTCTGAATATCTGATGGTCGAGAACTTTCGTCAAAAATAGAACTCAGAGCCCAGAGGCAAAGGGAATGCAGTCACGAGGCACAGGAGAATTTGATGTGGCTTTTTGGGTTTTGATCGCCAGCTCTGTCTTGTCTTTTGCATGCCATCTTTATTCAAATCATTCATTCATTCATGCTTCAAAGGTCACTGCTCTTGCAATGTACTCCTATTACTAGTCTATAATGCTGGCTGCTTCGATTGGCTGACCAAGAATCAGAACAGAAGAGGTATCAATCAAGCTGAAAAGAAAGGTGATATTTGCAACAGATGGATGCTGACGCTGGCTTTATTCAAGAATGGCCATCTTCATCTAAAAGAGGGACTTTAGGTGCCACATCTGCTTGTGTGATTGTTTGGTGCACATTATTTTCTTATGATTCTTCCCACTTCTTTATGTATATACTTGTGTCTGTAAAATTAACATTTTGAAACTTCAACATCATTTTACGAGAACCCCACCTAAGTGAACGGACGGTGAAGAGGAATCCGGGAAAGAGTAGGTAACTGAGAAAGAAGAGAATATTGTCAATGGTCTATGGGCACTAGCAAGATAACTTTCGCTTCCATTCTTGTCTGCAAACTGATAAAAAGTTCCCTAAGCCAAAGAAATATAAATTCAATATCAATAAGTTTCGTGCACTCTTGAGAACATTATAAATCGTAGATGAACTTCACATTTCTGTGTCCCGATAAAGAGTCAAAATTTTGAATTGATCAATTCCATTTGCTGGGAAAAATAAAATCGAGAGCAAGAAAACTGATGATTCGCGTTGGATATATCTTTGTTAAGATTTCAACATTGGTTTGTTTTGGCTGATGAATGTTATCAATACTCCCTCCGTTTTCTATTTTTATATAAAATTTTTATTTATTTTTTTATTTCTAATTTCATCTTTATTTCTAAAAATTATTTAAATATTTTTATTTTTTAAAAAAATATTAATTTTTTAACAAACCACTTAAGACACTAATCTTTAATATGAAATTTGAATTTGACTCATTAAACAATTATTTACACATTTTAAACATCTATAAAAAAATTTTATATTAAATTTATTAAAATTTTAATTTTTACGTAAAAAGAAAATAAGTCATATATTTTAAAACGGATGATGTAAGTAACTTCATTCTTGATAAACGTCATATGTAAGGCCTAGTTTGGTTGGAACAAAAAGACAGAAGAAAAGGAGAAGGAAAAAAAAAAGTAAATGGGAGTTTTACTTTGTTTGGTTGGAAAAGGAGAAGGAAGGAGAAAGGAGAGTAAATGTGAATAGAGAACTCTTCCCCTCCATATTAGCAATCCCAATTCTTTTAAAAGTAAATAGATTAGGAGGTATTTAGTCTTAAAAGACTATTATGCCCTGAAATTTTTACTTTTATTATAATTGAAGAATTTAAGAAGAGGGTAAATTTGTAAACACAACAAAATATTATCCCTTCTCATTCCTCTTTTTGTACAACTAAACAATGAATATTTCTAATTTATTCATATTTTCATCGTACCAAATAAAATTAAAGTAAATATAAATACTTTCCTTAAGAAAAATAAAATGTACATCTTTCTCCTTCCCTTCCCCCTCTCCCTGGCGTACCAAACTAAGGGTGTGCTTGGACAAGGTTCTGCACGGAACCCAATACAGTTTTTCATCTCAAATCTCACTTTTTCTCTCACAAAAAATTCTCTCTCCCGAAATCCAAGACAAAAAATCTCAAAATCAAACTCTATCCAATCACACCATAAGCCTAAAGAGTTCTGCTCGAATTTTGAATACTTGAAAAGGTTATAACAGTTTTCTAGAAGAAAGCAACGTTCAAGATTCCTCTATACATCTTCGAAACAGACGAAAGGTGATGGATATTTCATCAATTAATGTTTCGCAGAACAAAAGATATGATTGTTTGTATTTTCCTTTGGACTCTTCCTTTCATAAGCTGGAAAAGTTGAAAAAGAATAAATCATCTCAAATTCGAGAATAATCCTTAAGGTCTACCATGCTCCCCTTTAGGCCTTTAGGAACTATACGCATATTTCGGCTTCAACGGTAATTGGCATATCATTCCTGAAAATCTTTCTTGGGCTTACCCGAGTCCGCTGAGTCATAGAACTTCTACAAAGCCCAATGATACTTAAATGACTCAGAAGGCTTTGCTCTTAGCCTGAATTTGGATGGACAAAGTAGTATTGGCAGAATTGGCTTTCCGCTTGCGTTCCCTTCACCTGGCATGTTAAGTGAGAATGTGGGTTTAAATCACTTTGGGGGTAATAATTGCTGCAGTCAATTTTATGTCATAGAACTTTGAGATCTTGTATCTCAAGTCTTTCACGCTAGATTAGTCGGGCAATGACCCACTACGGATATCAGTAAGACCAAATGAATTTGGAGGGACAAAATGGAAAACTTTGTGGAAAAATACTTTTTTTTCTATTTTTTTTAACAGATTGGGACATAGTTCGAACTCAAGACTTTCTATTTGGTAAAGTAAATAGTACTTTTATCACCGAACTACTACCTTGTCAGCGAGAAATACTAGATTTAAGTGTGCAGCATTTTAAAAATTAAATGATAAACACTATTTGCTATATGTATTGAAAACAAAAAACAACTTTGGCATTTGAGGAAATATAAATATAGTTTATATACCAAGGGTCGAAGAGGGGAAGAGCAAATTTTACTTTTTTATCCCTCTTTCTTCTTCTATCTTAATTAATTTTAAAAACTCAAAGAAAAAAGGTTAATCTTGTTAATAATATATTTTACTTCTTAAAAATATTTTCACTCTCTGAAGTGATATCTCGCATTTTGTACTAACCACACTATTCAAATTGTTCATTTACATTGATATTTGTTCCCCCCACTCTTCCCCTTTTGCTTTCACATTTAACTCCAAACCAAAGCATGCCTTAATGTGTAAGCGCAGTTAGGCATATGATTCATATTTCTTTTTAACTTTTTAATTTTGTGAAACACTATACACAACCAACGGAAGTTGCAGATATTATTTGGTTACGTTTTTTTTTTTGAGAATTTTTGTCTTTAAAATTACAAAAGTAAGTTGTTTGTTAAAAAAAAATGAATTGGTCTTATTTGAAAATTCTTGGGAAGAAATGGAATCCAAAAGAGTGAGAAACAATCTCAGATCATGGTTAAATGGAACCCATAGAATTTGTTTTGTTTTTCCAAAATGGAATTGGTTGAATTCCTTGTACCATTTTACTTCAGACTTTCTCAACTTTGGACTCTTACATAGCAATTAATTCCAAAAAACTGGCAAAAAAAATTTTATTTAAACAAGAAAAAATTCGAAATTCACCTTATTTGGATCTAATAAAGACAATTTGGTCCATGCCAGTTGCGATCTTTACACCCGGAACCAGACAAGCAGCGTTTAATGGAGAGGTCCCCCAATGGGATTTAAGAATTTTCCTTAAGGTTGCGAAGAACAAACAAATAGTGCATCCTAAATCAAACTCATAAATTTTCACAATATATATTTAGTCCATTAGAAAGAAAAAAAGGAAATAGAAAAAGCACGATACTACCTTTGTTAGAAACAAAATTTTGGTATAAGAAATACTTGAATGATAGATTCATTCTTGTGGTAAAAGAATTCAACCTGAAGGGGCACATGTCTTGCCATTTCTTCTATAAAAGGTCACGAGGTGAATTAATTAGCTTGCCTTATATATGTACACAAACAAGAGAAACAAAAGAGCTCTAAAAGTCACTATTAGGACTCAGGACGTAATTATATCCACCGTTTACTTTTATTTGTCAAAAGTTTAGGTGATGCAAAATTCGATGCAAAGATCTCAAATATTCTCTTATAATTTTTTTTTTTACAAAATTTAAAATAAAAAATCTCAAACTTAAACTTAATCCAAATACACCGTCATTCTTTGGGTAAATTTTAAATATATCTTTATTTAAAGAACATTTTAAATGATAATTAAAAAGAGAGACAGAGATTTGTTTTATAATTAAATCAATAAAAGGTTAAGATTGTGTAGAATTGATCGGCACAATTTCCTCCTCCTTCATCAATTTTCTCAATGCTTAAATGGATTAGTTAACAGTTATTAGGCGGTAGCACTTTCTGTTGGAGATCAATTACAGGCATGCATGAATCACAAAGTATTTATATGTCTAAGAACCACACAAACACGCAATAATTATAAGGATAATTGCATTGAACGCTTGATTTCTCTTAGTTTTTTCATTTTAGATATTTATCACGTCGAATTAATTGCAAGTTTTACGTGTTTTGATTGGTTTGGAGGGGGAGGGGGATAGGGAAGGGAAGTGGGAGGGAAAGTAGCACATTTATTTCTCCTGGTAAAAATAAATGTATTTATGTTCATTTTATTTGGGTTGGATGAGAGGGAAGTAAATTTTTAATTTTTCCACTTTGAGAAAGTAATGATTTGCTGATGTGGAGAGGAAGAGTTCCCCTTCCTCATTTGCTTCCAATCCATCTCCCCTCCCAATTAAATAAAGTAAACTGTGTATTTACTTCTCATTCCCTTTTACCCCCTACTCCTACCCTAACCAAACGAGCTATTAATTAGTATATCATATAATATACTAATATATGCAAAACCATTACATATATAATTTCACTTGAAATTGTTATTGTGATAGCCAAAAATAAAAAAAAAGGGAAAAAAGGTTGTTCTTGTTGAAGGGCATCCATCAGCATTTTGTAGCTTGGGGACAGATACGTACAGATCCTACTGCATAAGTCCACAGGGATGATAATTGATAGATACTCATCAAATGACGACCCCACCACCCTCATTTGGTCAATGGCTACAAGAGCTAGCTAGTGAATCATGCACATCAAGTTCTTTTCCGTATATATATATATATATATATATATATATATATATATATATATATATATATATATATATATATATATATATATATATATATATATATATTATTTTTAAAATTCAATTATGGCTCTTGAAATAATATTACAGAGATACTTGCTTAAATTCATGTAAGACAGATCTATAATTAGGCATCCCTATAAGCATGAATCTTACATCTTACTATATAAGTATCCTCTTTATATACTAATGAATCACAGATTGCACACTGAGAATACTATGAAATTCATGCTACAAATTTTTGAAAGAGAGTCTGAAACTCCTCCATTTCCTTCGGAGGCAAAGCAACCAAAACATTCACTGCATTGTTGCTGAGACCATCCTCAATATCAGGAAACAGTAAAACAATGTCCTTCCTGTGGTAAACCACTGGGCAACTGTACGTCGGCTTTCCCCATGGATACTCCGTTTCAGCAAACCCTAATCTCCACCATGATGAGATCAGAAACTCCCCATGGGGAAACCCTTTGTAAATCTCTCCCCAATCAATGGCAGACCTCGCATACTCATCCGTCATTCTTTTAGAACCCTCGTAAACCAGCTCCACCAGCTTCGAGAACGGTCCTTCCTCGAGCTCCTTACACGTGGTGGTGGCGTAGGCCGTCAGCACTGCATTACCGGTGTAGGAAGCCGGCAAGGGCGGCTTCAACCTCTGCCTTATGTCCACTGCATAGAGTACAGTGGATTGCCTCTCCGGTTCTAAATTCCCCCATGACAAGGCCTTGCATCGCCATATAAGCGCGGTTACGACGTTGAAGCCCGTGATTTTAGCATCGGTTGCCTCCTTCTTTGCTTTCTCCTTCAAGAAACCAACGTCGTCGGAGCTCAACCGGAAGATTTTGAAGTCGAGTTCGTCAGCCTGGCCATCGAACACTGGAGGGATTGATTCTTCACCGATCGGAAGCTTGAGCTTGAGCAACTCCGGATGAGGGAATGTGACACTGGGAGGAGAGCGGGCGGCGAGCAGCTGACGATCGTTGAATGGGATTACGGCCAAGGGTTTATCATCAAAAGCTTGGGAAGCAAGATTTTGCAAGAAAATTTTGAAGCTCAGTCCATCAAATGTGCAGTGATTTGTGGATAAGGCCATTGCAAAACCACCGCACTTAAACGAAGTCACCTATACAACAGAGTAAACATTTAATATTCGACCTGGCATATTAATGAGTTGATCCAATTGGTGCATAATTGTGCTTTGATTGCCTGCAAAATTCATTGGTTGTCTCTCCAGTTAAGCGACCACAAAATTGAAATCTAAGTTTTTTTTTTTTTTAAATCTCTTACACGTCGGACTTGTTTCGAAGATATGTATGGATTTAATTAAGTGAAATTCTTTTACCAGCTAAAATACTATCTAGTCGGAAAAGAGCAAATTAGGCTACAAATGCGTTGCTTCTCTGTTTTCCTTTTAAGTTAAAGAGAGGAATATGAATTCTAGAATTCCTAGAGAACACTGATAGATCGACCATGGCCTCTTTGGTGTCAGATTTGGACATTTATTTCCTTTAACAAATTAAGTCATCCAAAAATAAAATTTAAGGAATTTTACTAGTATTTCTACTTCTTACCATTACTTGGAAAAACATACGGATGCCCTTTGATTTGCCTTTTTTTTTTAAAAAAAATATTGTTTAAAGGTAGAGCTCAAGACTAGATAATTTTCTTTTTCCCAAAAAAAGAGAAGGGTGGGTTTGGGGAAAAAAGTAGTGCAAGAGCTGATATTCTTTGGTACCCTATTACCAAACTGGAAATAGAACTTATTTCTGTTGTCTGAATTGACCATAAACGATTTGCCGAAGATACAAGTATTCCACAACAGGTCTAACATCTGAACAGCATCAATTATCGCCCACAAATTTGGTTTAACATCATTTTCTTGGACTACACAAAATTCATACATAGGTCGTCATAATGTGAGGCAAATAAATGTATCCATAGTTTGTTTTGGTAGCTGGAGATGCCGCAAACCTTTAACTAGCAGCCGAAAATGTTGTGGTTCCAATCGATCCGGTACCCTTTCCAAATTGTATACTGTTCCTCACTTCCATAGTAACTAATTCGATAAATGCAGTAAGTTTAATAAAGAAACATAAAAAAGCGTTACCAATTTCAATATGATCGTGCAAGAGCTTCTTAATCCTCTATTTAAGGCATCAATTTTGATATGATCAGGTAAAAAATTTCTTATATATATTTGAAAACAAAATGTAAAAGTAAATTTTCCTACTAAAAGGGATGCAAAGCAAAAGAACAGTGGTAAAAGATAGGATTTGTACCTGGACAATGCATAGTGGCTGATCATTTGCTTCCAAGAAATCTAGTTTCTGGACTATAAGTTGAGCAAATGCAGGGGTGGGGTAAACCAAGTCTCCGATATCATCCAGAGAAAACTCGGAAGACGCCACCACAAAGCCGGCCCCGGCTGCATTGCAGTCGATCTCTAGGCGACCTGATTGATGGTTCAGCTTCATCCTTCCAGCGAAGAAATCATAGTGTACCAGAACTTTACGTAGTGCAGTTCTTAACTTCTCTGCCACGACTTTTGGAGGGAATTCGCTGTTTGCCGGGAAGAAATGGACAGTTTGGACGTCGAAATTTAGAACTTGATCTATGTTAGACAAAAACATGCTCTTCTTTTCCGTTTCAGTTGCTGGGAAAATCAGCTCAGAATCATGAATGGTGACCTTAAGGTCATGTATGGCTTTTTCAGGAGGGCCTTGATAAACGGTTCCCATGCTCACTTTTCTTCTTAGTGTAGTTGCTTTTGGAAGTCTTCTTGTATATTTATTTATACTATGTTGGTTGTGGATTTTTTGCAAAGAAAAAGGGCAGAAATGAAATTTGAGTGGTCCGGGGTCCATCTTTTCAAGGAGAACTCATCATGAATCCTTCATGAACCTGTGCTAGATAAGTCCTCATTTATTTACAGTCTCATTTATAAAGTAGTTGAGCAGATCCTAGAGATTTTTTTTTAAAAAAAAGGTGATGTGCAACGTGAAAAGTTAGCTAGAAAAGGCATGCTCTTCTAATTTCTAATTCATCTGAGCAGCCGCTTTGCCGAATTATGTGAAAATGCTATCTTGGTTGCATGTTATGAATCCAAACATTTACGACTGATTGGGTTCTTTTTTAATGAACTTAGTCTCACCCTTAATTGGGGTCAAATATAGCCAACAGTTTTAACTTCACTGGGTATTTTTGTTCAACATAGTTCATAAACAATTTGCTGTATTTTTATAGAGAGAGAAAGAGAGAGCATTGAGGGACCTGCCTTTTTAAGACTTCTGAATAGTTTCATATGAATATGTCTACAACTATTAAATTTTAGGTTACTTTCAACCTAGATGGAGGAAATTAGATCTTGATACTAGCGGGTAGCTAAATACTCGTTGATATGTGTTTGTAACTTAATCTTTATAATTTAGCTGATCAGTTTGCAGGGGCAGACATAGGACTCAAGTGTTGGGGAGCCGCTATCTATTAGAAGCTATTAACAGAGTTTAGTGGAGTTTATCATACTGATTTAGTAAAACTATTATTGGAAAAACAAATTAAATAGTTTATTTTGTTATTCTTTTCTTTTTTATATATATTCGACATTTGCCAACTGATAACTGTGTTTTAGATTGGAACTCTTGAAAAGAAAAAAAGACAATAAATTTCAATTCTTATATATAATTTGTTCTCCCCATCACAAAATCAACAAGAAATTACTACAAATTAATCAAGATAAACTAATATATAATTATTTGCCAACAAGTGCTTTTTTTTTTCTTGGAAGGACGATTTCCCTAATCTTGATCTTTGTTAAGACGTAGAGTTAGTTATGATTTTTTGGAACTTTTTTGCATCTAATTTAACTTAATTTATTAATTTCTCTAGAATACATTAATCTTATTTTCCAATTCTTTTATTTTCATGGAGTATATTCGTGCTTTTATTTTCTTAGTAAGTTACGATTCTAGTAATCTAGTATTAAAAGAGACTACTAAACCTTTTATAAACAATTGTAGCTGAAAAACAAAATATACTTATTACTAGAAGATTATGAATTTTGTGGTTTTTATAAAGAAAGAGGTACTTTAAATGTATAATTTCTTACAAAATAACAAAAAATAAAAGCACCTTTTTTGTTTAAATTTGAAAATTTTCAATAACATTAAAGAGAAACAATGATGGAAAAGTCAAATTCTTTGAAATAAAAAAGACTTGTTTGTTAGGAGGCTGTTTTATGTATTTATTATTTTTTGCAACATAAATATATCTAAGTATGTTTTTCGAAAACATAGGGGGCCACGTTGAACGTGGGAGTCCGCCTCTGTCAGCCCGGGCTTACATTTTTATGGTAACTGAGGTAGGATTCTATATTGTATTATCAGCTTATGCCGAGTTTGAGTTTAATAAAAAATAAGAGTGTTATATATAATTTTGAATTTAATTATATATAGTTAAAAAATTAATTATTTTAACTTTTCTCTTTCATTATCTCTTTATAATTTTACTAAAATTAATAAGTATTGCATATATAATGCAATGAATAGTAAATTTACACCAAACTCTTTTAATTTTGAGATAAAAAATAATAAAAAAACTTAAAACTTTTTGAATTCTAAACAAGTTCTGCCAAATGTGGTTGAATTTTATGTTAGAGAATCACCAAAATAAGAAGAGAAGCTGAACTCTAGCAAAACTATTGCAGCAATCTTGCATGCTAAAAATAAGTGATCCAGACCTGATTTCATGGCTCAAAATTTGTTTTAACTATTTGTAATATTAATGTGTATTTGATTAAGTACTTTTCATAATTAGTTTAGAAAAGATTGTATATATATTCCTGTATGTGAATGGAAATAAACACCAACATATTTTACTCTATTCTTCTAGTTCCCTATTCTAAATTTCTCAACATGGTATCAAAGCAATGGTGAGCCACCTTCTTATATTTAGACTTCATGTTCTAGATGTTCAGTCATGAATGTGAGAAGTGTGCATTTAAAGATCTTACATTATTGATATTTCATATTTGTGCTTCATATAATGATCATTTTGAGTTTAAATTTATGTTGAATTTTGGTGTTTTAATCACCATTCACACTATTTTTGTCTCTTATTTTCTTTAAGTGAGTTTATTGAAGATTTGAAGTATAATAAAGTAATAGAGGAGATTTTATACACTTATAATGAAGGAAAATGCAGAACAGGGCAACAGGATAGAATATTTTCAAGTGAAAATTTGGCTTTGTTAAAGGTTTCAAATGCTAAAGTGATCTCCAGAAAATTATAGAGAACATTCTGAAGTTTCTAAGATGTTAAAATTTATGTCAATCCAAGTTCATTTGGCCACCCTACTTATAGTGCAAAGTCAGTGTTTCTGGATGTACCTCCAATTTTGACATATTTTGGTATAATTGCCATATCTTAAGTTCTAATTTAAAAAGTTATCATTTCCTAAGAAATTTAAAAATTGTCATTGATGCTCAAATTTTTTTCGCTAAAGGGTCATCACTAGTGATGAAATCATAATTTTGTTACCGAAGCTTTACTTCAGTAACAACAAATTTTTTTTGTCACTAAAGAATGTCTGTGGTAACAAAATTTGTTTTCTAGCCAAAATTTTGTCACTAGAGCTCTACTTTCTTGTACTGCCTCCTAGAATGAATGCAATTCAAAACATTCATCATTTGTTCCCCTAAGAAGGGTGGAACTTTGGAAGGTTGGTCATAGTTTTGCCCTCTCGGGCAAAACTCTTGGCAATATTGTTTCCTAGAGTGCAAAATTACTATGCAAGGAGAATTTTAAAAAAAATCAAATTTTGACATTTTAATAAAATTTTTACTTCAAAGTTGAAGAAGTTTGGTGTAAATTCACTACTTCTTGCTATATATACTCCTATCTAATACGATGCTCGTTAATTTTAGTAAAATTGTAGAGAGAGGATGAGAAAGAATATGAAAGATAGAGAGAGAAAGGAGTAGAAAAATATTATGACTGTCAATTTTATCATGTATACTATACTATTTAAAATAAACTTTTTATTCAAATAACTGATAGTTATATGAGTCGAGAAGAAAGTACCCTCTCTCAAAAGCATCTCATTCCTCGAATTATTTCAGACATGATTATAAGAAGAAATATGAAAATCATAACCAGTGGTTTTTTTTTTTTTTTTGGCTTTTTGAGGTATACTAATGATGTTGTACCGGTGGATCATACATAATTTTGTAGCTAAATTGTGGGCTTGTTTTGATTAAACTTGTGTTGCGGTTCTAATGATTAGAAAGTTATAAATTGCCTTGGATAAAAGTAAAACCACTCTTTAGAACTGGCAAATACCCAATAATAATAATAATAAAAAAGGAAAACCATTTTTATTATGTCATTTTTTAAAAGAATTCCAATGTCGATAGTCAATAACTGGCATATATCGTGGCTGCCTCTGAACCAGAAGGACCTCTGCCCGGTTGCTAAGATGTAAACCTATTGGCTGTGGATAATTCTTATCTCTGTCTTAAATTAGGTTGTTGATTGTCTCTAAGAAAATATTCTGTTATTTTTTCGAAATAGAAAATATTCTGATATTAAAAGATACATTTGTTAAAATACTCATTCGATCTCATTTCAAATGATAATATTTGACCAAGTGTCTAATTTCGTACAAAAATTTAAATTATATTATAAAAATTATAAAATATAATAAAAGTAAAAATATATTTTAGTGAATACTTTATATTATATGATATATAATATTGATAGTATATAATATATTAAAATATTTTTTTATAAAAATAGATAGTGTCATTAATGCCATCTTCCATCATCGGTTGTTGCTTTTCAGAAATAAAATTCAACAGTAAAATTACCAAAATATACTCTTCTTACAAACAAAACCTCTAGATTTAGGATCGTTGAATCTTTTTTAAACTATTAAAAAACTTTAAAAAGTTATTTTTAATATTAAAATAATTTTTTTATTTTTAATAATTTTAATAAGTAAAACCCATCTTAAAAAACACCTACAAGGTAACTTATTAAAAATAATTTTTTAACTTATTTAAATTAAAATAAAAATAAATAAATAATCGAGAACATTTCAAAGGAAAATAAAAAACATAACAAAGGCCTGTGGGCACCAGATAATAGTCACACTCCTGCGTCCATGCCTTTTAATCCATACGCCTTAGCCGACGCAAAAAGGCTATTTCCTTTTGCAAAGGTAATTGCATTCTGAAGTGATTGGCTCTGAAACGCTATGAGATTGCAGTTGGCGCAACAATCACTTTCAGATTCATGGCTCGAGAAAATAAGATTCCAAAACGAGCATGCTCTTGAGTCATTTTTGAGCAATTCGGTTGCGGTATTAATGAACGATTTTTAATACATATTAAACGAATTATCAATTGTGAAATTTTAATCTAGTGGTCGGGAGTTATTTCATTACATGTGAGCTCCTAATTGTTCAATCAACAAGGATGCTGATTCAATGATAGAGGATTCGGTCAGCATGCATTGAAAAAAAAAAAAAACACTATCAGTACTGTAACCAAACTAATTTTTGAGATGGAGGTTTGGGATAAGAGTAGTCTAATGAAAGATGCTGAGTAGCCAAGGGTTACTAGCTTGGGTTTGGGAGGAAAGGGAAAGACAAAATGAGAAAAATAAGTAAAATAAAAAAAGGAAGGAAAAGAGAGAAAGAAACTAAAAAGTAAAATATTACAGGATAGAAATGTTTTCACATGATAAATTTGAATAATCTTAATTAGTTGAAAGCAAGGGGGGTTATTAGAGCAATTACGCGATTAAGGAGGTAATGCATTTATTGGACAAAGTTTTGAGGAGGTAAAATGCAATTAACCCTTAATTAAAATCATTTTGAACAGATGACAAAATCCTACTATTTCAGATAAATCATTTAATGTAGAATTAATTCTCTTTGAGTGCCTAACAAAGAGTCATTTCAATATCCTCAAGGATTTCAAAAACTAGATCAACTAAAATTTCGTTAGCAATATTATAATCTCTATTTTCCAAAATATTTTTCGCATTGTGAAAATCAAGAGGTATTTACTGTGGTTTTCTAACCTTATTCCTTAATTATGTTTAATTTGCAACCATCCATTGATGAAGGGTAGTTTAGACTTTTTCTTCAACAACAATGATTTTTTAATCATTAACTTAATCCATGTGCAAATGCAAAATGAGAGTGTTATTGTTGAAGATCAAAGGTAGTATAATCCACTATTAATTATATATCTAACTTGTAATATAGCAATAAAATTAGGTTTCATTTCTTAAACTGAATTTTCTAATTAGATATATTCTCGGAAAATTGGTCTTTGGAAATGATTGGGATACTCTAATTTTTTTTTTTTTTGCTGCGTAATTACTCTAATGTTCCCATCAATACAGATAGATAGACAAAATTTGATATTGACATTGAAAGGAAAGTCCAACTGCATTTTTGTTTTAGCAATATGAGTCAGCCAAATATTTCACCTTCCTCTTCCTTCTTAATTTTTAATCTTAATTTTTTGAGGCCATTCGACAAAATTAATTTATGATTTCAAAAAAAAAAAAAAGAAGAAGAAGACTTGCTGTGCGTGCAATAACAAAATATTCAGATCTAACAAAAGCAAATCTGCTATAACATTTTTATGGCCAAATAATCGCTAAAATACACTTTGCCTATATATTTTTGGGACACATTGGTAGACTACTCTGTAATTCCACATGGTGGGATTTTTTTGGCCATATGTACTGGACCAGAAAAAATACTCTTGAATTTTTCTTTTTAAATATAAATTGCTTATACAGAACTCCTTTAGTACATACTTCTTTAGTGTATTTGTTTAAAAACGTGCCTAACTACACCCTCAAAAAGTACTTCGAAGAGTGGGTAATTCAACATTACTGAGATAATCTATTAAAAAATATATTTGAACCTAATTATTCTACTAAAAATACCTCAAAAGGAGGAAGATTACCTAAACCTTATAAGTGATTGATTATTATACTACTTATAATATAACATTTCTCAACTTCTCCAATAAACAACATAAATAGTAACACAATAACTATTGTTTTACCATTAGTGTAACAAAAACTAAATTAGATGACGTATTAAAAGATTTAAAATAAAAGCCTTATAAACTCATCTGTGGTAGTTAGATATTGCAAGTCGAATCACCTCCTAATATACCAAAGACATATTGCACATGGAATTATGATTTGTTGGTTCATGGAAGATCTATAAAGCTTTAGCAATACAGGAATGTCTTGAAATTTTTTATGATGCATAGTACAAATGTAGAAACCAATAGCTCTCAAAAGGTTGCACATTAAAGCAATTAATGGGAATTAATTATGTCCTTTTTTTCTAGTACAATGTTGCTTTATTTTTCATCACAACTCATTAAAATATTCGGTTGATGTTGTTTTCATTCTTTGCAAAATTTTCGGTTGGAGAATATCATCAATATTTTTTATTTCTTCAAAATTGAAAAAGAAAGACTAGAAATATTTGAACATCAACTTCCAATTTTTTTAGACCGGAAATATTTAAACATCATTAAAAGGAATGGAAGGTAAATTAGTAGGTTAGGAGCATTCCTTATCTGATGATAAATTTTGGGTTCGATTCACATGTTCTATTCCTCTGGTGTATTAGGAAAAAACAAGAAAACATCATTAAAAGGGAGTTTAAAGAAAATTGCATCATTAGAATATCTGAATTTCTTCATTAATAATGGCATAAATATTAGTCAAAAAAACTTGTTGGGCGGAGGCAATTGATATTTAAACTACGAAACTATTTTCAAAATCAAATTAATGTTTGTTTCCATAATTTGAAAGTTATGCATCAGAGAATGTTTCTGACATCAAACAAATACGGTCTTCTCCTTCTTGTGGTTATATTCTAACATCAACAAATCATTTTATTGCAGTAACAGCCTCAATAAAAATTTGGCACTGCATTTGCACAAATATGTTTATTGCATGGCATGAATTTCTGCCTGTTTAGCCGAGATTATACCATACAGAACCAGGGACGAGGCACTTAGAATTTGCCCACTAAAATCTCGAATAATGACAGCAGCCGAACTCCTTGTCCATGGAGCATCTACATTTACTTCAATCGCATCTGGAGGTGGCGATTTCCAGCCTAAAGCATGACCAGACAAATTCTGAAGAGCTAACCTTTGACTTCCGAACCTAAATAATTACTACTACTGGTCCTAATGTGCCGAATGTGCTGCCCAACCACAAGCAAATTAAATTCTCTAATAGCATCCCTTAACTAACTGTTACCAAATTTCATTAATTAAATTCTCCATTTTTTCTATTACGAGAACAACATAATCATTCAATTTGTAGTATTCCTGCAGTCCAATAGTTCAAGAAAACAAGAGTTTAACTTCCAAGTATAAATAAATAAATAACAACCGGATTTTTAGATTTAAGATATAAACGATATATTCTTCAATTTTTTTATTTTACTATATATTTTTAAAATCTATTTTTTTCCTTTTTTTGGCTTAACATTCATCTCTGAACCTTTTCTTAGTATTACATTAGTTCTGAGGCCCATTTTTTAGGTAGACTTGGTTCGGTTATTTACAGGGTGTATCATATGAGACATCCTACACCATTCTCCTAAAGTTCCTTAGTATGGTCCTTTCTGAAGTGGCCCTAAACAGTGATATGAGACTGGACCATCACCCTTATTCCCTCTTCCATCCTCTCCTTCACCAACATAACATTGTCATGTAGTTATAAGAAAAATTTTTTTAAATAAAAAATCTAAAAGGTAAAATATTTTAAAAGAAATAGAATAATAGAAGAATACATAGTATCTTAAGAATAATAACAGGAGAATATGGGAGAGATTTGAATGAGAGGATCCCGAGTGCTAAAGACGTTAAGTACAATGGTCTTTTATGGGAATGAATTTTTACGTGCATGGATTTTTTTTTTCTGGTTAACATGCATGGATCTTTTATCCTTACAAAACTAGTCATAGGCAATAGTTGTAACTTTAATCAAAATCACCATCGGGACAAAGGGAACTTTAAAAAGGTTGGAGGATGAAAATAGATAAAAAGTAGAGAACGAAAAATGGTAATACAAAAAACGTTTTCAGATCATTAGAGTGTAATTGAATAGTGTTTTAGTTTGAGAGTTTCTGTCTTAAATTTTATGAAAAAGAATTTTTTTTGAGAAAATAAGTGAGACTTAAAGTGAAAATTTTATATTAGGTTCCATAGCGGAATGCTAAAGTAATTTCCATAAGATTTAACGTAAATAATTTATTTTATTTCTAAATGAATGAACAACCACAATTAATGCTTGTTGAAATTAATGATGAAGCAAGATGAAGGATCAAGTGTATTTCTTATCAATGGTGGCTTCTTTCACCATCAATTACTGTAGCATACTCTCTTGCATAATGAAATCCCCTTCACATGGTTTCTATTAATTTTGAGGCTCATCAATGATTTTAATTTTGCTGTAATGTTAGCATAGGGTCGCCAATGAATTTAATTTTTGATGTTATGTTTCTTCAAGAAATGTGTGTTAGTATACCAAATACATGGAACAGTTTTGTTAATGTTAAATGACAACATTGTTTATTATCAAAGGGTCCAATCCAACCACTGTCTTGTCACTTGCATTAGATCTTTGAAGGTTCTCTTTTGGGATCAAACTGAACTAAAATCAATAACTATTTTTCTGAAGAAGCGAAACTATTTTCTTACCAGAGATTGAGTAACTGATTAATAGTATTTCGACTTCAGAAAGGAAATCCAAGAAGTTATTTGATGAGACTATCACTGTATTGAGATAATCATCCATCAGCTGTTCATAGTTAAAAAGACCAGAGCTCAATTCTAGATTTCTTTTGGAACTCTTTCTTTTCATTTTTTGTGGTTTTTTTTTTGGGGGGGGGGGGGGGGATGTAAAAGTTGAAGGACATCCGTGATTTTTCAATCTATATATATGGTGGCCGGGGAAATTATTCAAGAGATGGTGAACTTTGCAAGTAAAAGAAGCAACAAATATTTGAAGCATACGTAATAATCATAAACCTACTATATGATACTTGGATAAAATATTTGAATCTCAATCCTCATTCCAAGTGTTGAAATTAATCCTCTTAACGATTGGGTAATTCTTCCCCTCTTAAGGTATCTTTTGGAGTGGAATTAAGTTCAAATCTAGTTTTTCAATATTGTATTAGGGCAATATTAAGTTACCTACTAATTTCAGAATTTACCCTCCACATGTCCAGTGCAAGCATTATATGCAATATTCCCTTCTTGAAGTACTCTTTCGGAGTGCAGTTAAACCCAAACTAAACTTTTCAACACTAAGACATGCAATAATTTAGGAGATAAAATTTTCATAGCCAATTAAACAGTGGTCCTGTGGTAAATGTTGAGAATGGATGGTTATTCCCCTTTCCTAAATAATCTTTATTTTTCTAAATGTTCCAGTCTTGATCCCCCAAAAAAACAAGGCAAAAAATATATGATTCCCCACCTTTGAATCAGTTTGGACGTATTTTTCTTGCTATCCATTTGTCTCAGATCAATTGAAGATATCATCCCTCTATTTGAGCTACACCTATAGCCAAGTGCTCCTCTAATATAATTTCATTTGCATGTGGATCCTAATCAATTTCTTTTCTTTTCTTCTTTTTTTGTCAAAAGTAAAGTGGATTATGTTAAGTAATAGAAAAATCTACTAGAGTAGCAATTAGGGTGATGATTAATCCATAAATATCAAGTTAACACAGTAAATACTTTTTGAATTAATAAATGAGTCGAAACATTACACATAGCGAAAATATAGTGAAACCCAACATGGCCAAGTGGCAAGAGCTCAACTTGAAAGATCAAATTCGAACTTGCACAACCTCCTCACAAATCTTGAGCATCGAACCGAGACATTTTGATCTGACAAACAGTCTGGCATAAAAACCTTCTGTTCTATAAACGAGGGATAAAGGACCATTCCTTATTACCAACTTTCTGTCTAGATATGTTTATGTGTTGAAAAAAATGTACTTGAATAGTAGGGACCAATTATCATCCAATACATATATAGGTAAGTCCTTGGACATGTGCTAAGGGCACAAGGACCTTCAATAGAATCCAGACAGCGACATAGAGTAAATGAGAAGTGTACAAGTCCAGCTGCATTTGTAGATGCAAGAAGGGATCGTGCTTCCCTCCATGCCCTTACTAACGCAACTGAACTTTAATGCAAGTAGTTATCAACACAGCCTGGTTAGTGGGGTAAGGGGTTCTTTCTTCAATTTCTACTTTCCACTTGTAATGCAAGAGAGGTAGCTCAAGCACAGGTCCGAATCCTCTGTTACATTCCTCCTATAGGTAATCATTTTCTCTTTTCTATTATTTTTCTGGAATTAGAAATTTCAACCCTAAATTAGACCACTGTTTTGCAAATTTCATGTCCGATTTAGCATTCTATTTCAGCATCATGGAAATCACTTTTGAGGTTTAACGTCCTCCTCTGGAATATTTCTTGCATCTTCATTTTTTTTTTTTGGGGGGCTCAGAAAGATATCTATTTCTGTCTTAAAACTTTTTATAAAGTCAAAACTAGTTAAGGAGGTCAAGCGATGTACCAGTAATTTCTTGATATCTGAGGTCAGCTGTAAAAAATGTAGATAAAATATTTTTTTATTTTGGAAACATGTTATTAGGCCTCTTCGCGCCATCTCGGCCCTTGGGCGTAAAGATATTTTGCCAACGGGAAACAAGTTACAAAATGTAGAACCCTGAAGCCCTTTTAAGCTATAGGCCTTCGACAAAAAGCCCGTTGGCCCGATGGTTGTTCCCCTCAAGCATACTTATAAAGGATGCAGAATGACTTGACAATATCTCTACCTTATCTTCAAAATACATAAATAAAAATCACAATGTTATTTCTACTTTACCACAAAAGTAAATCGAGTAATGTATGATACCAAAAGATCCACAAAGAGTAATTCCACCAAGTCATTGAAATTTCTATGAAGACACAATTTAGATCCTAGCTTAGAAAAAAGCCTCTTGCTGGCTGGTTGTTCCCTCTCGCATGTACTCTACTTTGCCCTCTTCAAGCATCTACTTCTGAGTTCTTGACACCACCTTAGACAGAAGAACTCAAAAGAGAAAAGGTAATGCTTTCGTCCAACCAAAACAAAAAAGAAAAATGTCAAACTTTATTCAACAAAAGCAAAAAGAGCAAAATGTGAAACCAATACAGATGATAGATAGTGTAAGAAACAATTTTCTTTCTTCTTTGTGCCCTCCTAAATATGTGATTTCATTTATAAGAGCTATCATTTGAACATGTAAAATGGAAAAGCCTAATAATCTGGCTGGTATTTGTTCATCACTATTTGTGTTCCTCATCCAAAGGACTAACAATTTCAACCACACAATCATGTTTTTGCAATGTAATCTCATTTCTATAACAGTAAAAGACACAGTATTCTAATTCCAAATATTTCCTCCCATCAAGAAACTAGGGAAAAAAAGGAAAAAGGGAAAATACACCTACCTATACTTTCTGTTGTATATGGGGACAAGGTCATGTATAGAAAATGCTTATTCAGCAAGACAAGCAGACAGATTGAGGATTTCAACATCTAACCATGTTAAACCTATTCAAAACTTTCCTGTTAAAACCATTTTCTCAGCAGGTATCCAAACCATAATCATCTCGAAGATGATAGGTGCATACGAATGGGTCCTTCAAATAATAAAAGGGACAACTGCGGGAAAAAAAAAAGGAAGAGCAATGAAAACTTGATACTACCTGAATGATGCGTACCGATATTTTGTCAAAGATTAGGAAGCTTTCCATGTTCATCAAATGGAACAAGGAAACGGGATTACATAACAACAGGAAGGAATACCCAGGAAGAATTATACGCCGTTCTGTTAATCTAGTCATTTCGTCCAGCTTTCTACTATTCAAATCGTAGCTCAAAATCAACTCTAGAGTACCTAAAAGGATTAGATTAGAACTTGGATGAAATGCACATGGTTCAATCCATTTACAACAAGAGGGTACAGATTCATCGTTGGGTCAATTCATTTTCCAAGCCAGAATTTAGAACTCTCAAGCGATCAAATGACTAAATAAGAGGCTCCTAGATCTTCATTTGCATAGCAAAGATTGCCCATTACCACTCCAAAACACCCGTTAAGACCTTTGCACTTATTCTTTGTAATTGGAGGCTCAATCACACAAGCATTGACTTCATCAAGATCAAAGCTTACGAGGTGCCAAGATGAAGACCATCTATAAAGAGCTCCATCAAAATACACGGAGTATCTCATCAACATGCATCAGTAAGATACGGACGAAGTCGCAAGCATCATTTCACCCACATTCCCGTGCTGGTGAGTTAATGTTCAATGCTATGTTGCACGAGCAGCTATGTTGGAATTGTTGGGATGCAAACTAAGTCCCACATGAAAAAATTAATGGAATAGTTGTCTAAATATAAGATTCAAGATAACTCCATTAGTATGAGGCCTTTTGGGAGATACCCAAAAACAAATCATTGAGGACTTTGCTCAAAGCGGACAATATCATACTAATGTGGAGTTTAGGAGATGTTAGACAATTCCTAACAAGTGGTATCAGAGCCAATGGTTCGTTTGGGTAACTTATAAGTCCTTATAGAATGCACTCATTTTTGTGCTTGTACGTGTAAGATAGAGAGAGAGATCCAGAGCGGGGGGGGGCGGCTATGCGTGCATATGCCCATGAAATTACAATTTGGCTATTTTTTCAATGCGTAAAGATGAGAATAAGTTAAACACACCGTCTTCGCGTCGACTGTCTCCACTACTGGCTGCTAGCGCCGGTTCTCGCTCACAAACGATTTCACGAACCTCTACTATAAAAGCGTCTTTTTGCTTTGATATCATCTGCCCTGGCAGAACTACCATATTGAATTTATAAGTATCTTACTAATAATTTATTGATAAACATGATCATAATGTTTTATTTCTTTTTCTAATTTTTTAACTTTGAAACCTAGGGTGAGTTTCGCTAAGTCATTGTAGAACCCCCCTATATTTTATTAAAAAAAATCAAAATGGGTCATAATGTTGATGATTCGGGAAGTTTTTACCTCAAAAAACTCTCAAAATTGAGAGAATTCGTTGTAGAATCGTTAGTCATTGCATTGTTTTAGTTAATTTAATGTGTTATTCATTGAATTTGTAGTTTAAGAGGGAGAAATAGAGAGAAGAGAGAATTTTTAAAAAAAATGATTAAACTGTATATAGTAATATAAAAAATTTATCATTTAATGAGAAATTTTTCTAAGCACGGTAAAAAGAATGCTCGCTGTCCATTAATATTTTGCTAGGATTTAAGTAAGATACATAAGGACATGATACGCATGCCAAAAAGCGTAACATGTATTTATACATATATCATCGAGAGATGTTCAAATTTAAAAATAGGAATAATCACACTTTTTATCTCTAAAGTTAGTTCAAAGAAATAAATCTCATTTTTTTATAAAGTTATGTATTTACCCTTGAAACTATTCATAAAATTGTACATTTTCCCTTTAATTCTCAAATCATATAATATTTTAATTTTTTTCCATTAATCAACTAATTATTAGTGGATATATCTCTTGTAAAATTAGTGCGGAAGTTCAAAATTACCTATCTAGAATTCATAAAATTATTTATCCTCTATATTATGCTTTTATTTTACTAAAATATCGATGTACTTTTTCTTATGTTTTCATAAAAATTAGAACATGGTCTCAACATTATACTTCTAAAAAATTAAAAGTTTTATAAAATACAACATTACTTTAAGAAAGTAAATATAAAATAAAGGGAATATAATACATGTGAAAGGATAATTTTAACCTTTTACGTTAATTTAATGAGAAATTCAACAATTAGTCATTAATTTATTAATAAATAAGAATTAAAATGTTACATGATCTGTGAATTTATAAAGGGTAAATTTATAATTTTTTAAATGTAGTTTTTCAAAAGAGGAGACTTATTTTGTAGTTTAAAAAATTTTTAGAGTAAAATTGTAATTTTCCTTTAATAATATTAGAAGAGGTTAGAGGTCCCAAAATTGCGTTTAGTAAAATATAAAAAAAAGAAAAATGGTACTAAAAAATTAATTAAAAATTGGAATACAGTTCCTCTCAGTGAAACTTTCGCACAAACATACTTATTCGTTTATAGGTAGAAAATACTCATCAGTATCTCTAACAAGTCTCTTGAAAAATAGAGACAAAAGGAGCACGAGAGAGAAATTGAGAGTAAGCACTGATGTAGCCCGATAAACCACAGCAATTGGACTCCGGAGCAGCGGCCAACGAAGCAACTGCTGATGAAGACTTGAGGAGCATCTACATGCAGTTGGTAAGTGTTTTAATATAATACTAGTTTAAATGCCCACGCAATGCGCGGGTATTTTCTTGGGTGAAAATGTTGAAATAAATAATTTTTAGTTTTATATTTAGTGTATTTTTTATGATTATATATTATTAAATATTTCATGCAATCTAGTGTAGAACATATTTGGAACGAAAACAAACAATACATATCATATATTTAATTGAAATAAATAATTAAATATTTAATTATCAAGTTATATATTTAATTTTAAAGTTGATAAAGAATATTTAATGAAATAAAGAAGTATTAAAAATTTTGAGCATAATTAAAATCTAACAACAAAATATTAAATAGAGAAACATAGTATTTGAGCAAATTCACATTTATGAGTCAATAAAAGCCCAAGTCATTAAGCTTCAGCGATCACCCATGATAAAAAATTTTACTTTTTGTATGTTTTGTAAAAATAATATTTTACTGTATCAAATTTAAATTTACCATTAAATATTTATGTTACAAATAGTTTGTTAAAAATTTAATTACTTTTGAAAAATAAAATAAGAAATAAAGAATTTATTTTTAAAAAATACATATATGTACAAAAAATTAGAATGAAAAGTATAATATATTTTTTAAAATAAGTATTATTATAAACAAATTTGACTGTTTTTCTAATATATGTTAAATATACAACACATTATCAGAATTTTTTGTAACAATTATTTTGACTTTTCGTGCCTTTAATTTAAAAAAATGTGATCTATTTTTTTACTTGTATCTTTATATTTTAGTATATATTTTAATGGCTATTTAATCTATATATAATTTTAGAATAGTTATTGAATATTTTTCTCAATAAAATACATTGTAAGAATTAAATTGTTGTAAATGTTTTAAGCTTTCGTTCTATTGACTTCAAAATTTATAATATTTTTTATACATAAGTCAATATTTTACTATATATTTTTAAAAATTTTCAAGACAAAACAAAATGATTGCAAATCCTCAACAAGCCACTTCAAGATGAAAACAAAACAAAATGATTGTAAATCCTCAACAAGCATTTAATATATAGGTAGCTAATAGGTAAATTATTATACTTTAATTTTATCATGGTCTTAGAGTAATTATTATTGAAACGATTTTATTTTTAAAATTCATCAATTTTTAAAAAATATTAGCAACACAAATATTTAATATTAGATTTAAATTTGATATAGTAACCTGTTATTTTTACAAAAAATACATAAATAAAACTTTTTATAAAATTTTATAAAATCATAACACGTATAGTGCATATCAATTAATTTTATATATAAAACAATTACATAATTACATATAAATTAAATTGTTTGTAATATATAGAGTAAACTTTTGACATGCGTATAAAAATATAAATTGTATATTGTGAAGTGAAACGCACGAAAAATTAAAATAATTATCACATTAATATTTATGTAACATAGGCTAGACAACAGTTAAATGTATCATTATAATAATATTTATTTCTAGGCACGTATTATAATTTTTATTTTTAATTTATTTGTAAACATACATATTTTTCAAAATAAAATATTTATTTATTAATTATATTATGGTCTCAAAGTAATTATTATTGAAACGATATTATTTTAAAAAATTCATCAAAATTTTAATTAACAAACTATTTGTAACACAAATATTTAATAATTAATATTAAATTGAAATTTGTGACAGTCAAATCACAACCCTTCATTCCACAATCCAAGGGTCTAATTTTATCTAAAAAAGATAATCATTACTTTTAATTTTATTATGGTCTTAAAGTAATTATTATTGAAACGATTTTATTTTCAAAAATTCATCAATTTTTAACAAATGTTAGAAACAAAAATATTTAATATTAGATTTAAATTTGATATAGTAACCTGTTATTTTAACAAAAAATACATAAATAAAAATTTTCATAAAATTTTATAAAATTATAACACGTATAGTGCATATCAATTAATTTTATATATAAAACAATTGCATAATTACATATAAATTAAATTGTTTGTAATATATAGAGTAAAATTTTGACATGCGTATAAAAATATAAATTGTATATTATGAAATGAAACGCACGAAAAGTCAAAATAATTATCACATAAAAATTCATGTACTACGTTGTATATTTAACATAGGTTAGACAACAGTTAAATGTATCATTATAATAATATTTATTTCTAGACATGTATTATAATTTTTAGTTTTAATTTATTTGTACATATACATATTTTTCAAAATAAAATATTTATTTTTTAATTATATTATGGTCTCAAAGCAATTATTATTGAAATAATATTATTTTAAAAAATTCATCAAAATTTTAATTAACAAATTATTTGTAACACAAATATTTAATAATTAATATTAAATTGTAATTTGCGGCAGTCAAATCACAACCCTTCATTCCACAATCCAATGGTCCAATTTTATCCAAGAAAAGATAAACATTACTTTTAATTTTATCATGGTCTTGAAGTAATTATTATTGAAACGATTTTATTTTTAAAAATTCATCAATTTTTAACAAATATTAGCAATATAAATATTTAATATTAAATTTAAATTTGATACAGTAAACTATTATTTTAACAAAAAATATATAAAACAAGTAGCACATATAAACTCATCATATTAGGAAACTTCCAGTTTCATAATAAATTTATAATCATTCTTCGTATTTTAATAATTCAGAATGATCCAACCAGTCATGCCAACTAATAAATTTTTTATCAGTAAACTTCAAGTTTACTCAATATTGCATCTCAATTTCATAATTCTATACAATATAAACCAGGAGAGATGAATAGTGATATCTGTAATTGACATATATTCTTGGTCATAATGGTAATGCATATATCTCAAAAGTCTATTCATCCAATATCTCGATATAATGATAGTATTATTAATGCTAAAATAATGAGACTATATGGAGAAAATGCATTACAGAATTGACCATTAGTTGAAGATCATGTGGTTTTTTTGGAGCTTTTAATCAACTAACTCTTCTAAAGTTATTGATCAATTAGTTTTTCAAGAACTTTATACTACTATTTATACTTTGGACATATATATCAAATTTGTCTAAATAAACTACAAATATTGTTTAGACAAAATGCATTTTCACCATTCTTGATCCAAAACAAACTAAAATAATATATAAATACTAAAATATAAGTATATAGTATGAAAATATTTTAATAATAATCACAAAATGATAAAATAGAAAAGCAGCAATTCGATAATTCAAAATTTGATTAACATTCAAAATGTTAAAAACTCTTTTTGAATATTCAAAAAAACTGACTACATTCACGTATGTCATATCAATATTATCGACACAAGCATCATTACTATCAGTAACATAATTTAGGGAAGTAAAGAAATATCAATAATTAATAGAGATTCATAACATGTTTAACGTACTACAGGGACGTGACAAACTTTTATATTATATCAATAACATATTAGAATTATTACTTTTATCTAAAAAAGATAATCATTACTTTTAATTTTATTATGGTCTTAAAGTAATTATTATTGAAACGATTTTATTTTCAAAAATTCATCAATTTTTAACAAATATTAGAAACACAAATATTTAATATTAGATTTAAATTTGATATAGTAACCTGTTATTTTAACAAAAAATACATAAATAAAAATTTTCATAAAATTTTATAAAATTATAACACGTATAGTGCATATCAATTAATTTTATATATAAAACAATTGCATAATTACATATAAATTAAATTGTTTGTAATATATAGAGTAAAATTTTGACATGTGTATAAAAATATAAATTATATATTATGAAATGAAACGCACGAAAAGTCAAAATAATTATCACATAAAAATTCATGTACTACGTTGTATATTTAACATAGGTTAGACAACAGTTAAATGTATCATTATAATAATATTTATTTCTAGACATGTATTATAATTTTTAGTTTTAATTTATTTGTACATATACATATTTTTCAAAATAAAATATTTATTTTTTAATTATATTATGGTCTCAAAGCAATTATTATTGAAACAATATTATTTTAAAAAATTCATCAAAATTTTAATTAACAAATTATTTGTAACACAAATATTTAATAATTAATATTAAATTGTAATTTACGATACCAAATCACAACCCTTCATTCCACAATCCAATGGTCCAATTTTATCCAAGAAAAGATAAACATTACTTTTAATTTTATCATGGTCTTGAAGTAATTATTATTGAAACGATTTTATTTTTAAAAATTCATCAATTTTTAACAAATATTAGCAATATAAATATTTAATATTAAATTTAAATTTGATACAGTAAACTATTATTTTAACAAAAAATATATAAAACAAGTAGCACATATAAACTCATCATATTAGGAAACTTCCAGTTTCATAATAAATTTATAATCATTCTTCGTATTTTAATAATTCAGAATGATCCAACCAGTCATGCCAACTAATAAATTTTTTATCAGTAAACTTCAAGTTTACTCAATATTGCATCTCAATTTCATAATTCTATACAATATAAACCAGGAGAGATGAATAGTGATATCTGTAATTGACATATATTCTTGGTCATAATGGTAATGCATATATCTCAAAAGTCTATTCATCCAATATCTCGATATAATGATAGTATTATTAATGCTAAAATAATGAGACTATATGGAGAAAATACATTACAGAATTGACCATTAGTTGAAGATCATGTGGTTTTTTTGGAGCTTTTAATCAACTAACTCTTCTAAAGTTATTGATCAATTAGTTTTTCAAGAACTTTATACTACTATTTATACTTTGGACATATATATCAAATTTGTCTAAATAAACTACAAATATTATTTAGACAAAATGCATTTTCACCATTCTTGATCCAAAACAAACTAAAATAATATATAAATACTAAAATATAAGTATATAGTATGAAAATATTTTAATAATAATCACAAAATGATAAAATAGAAAAGCAGCAATTCGATAATTCAAAATTTGATTAACATTCAAAATGTTAAAAACTCTTTTTGAATATTCAAAAAAACTGGCTACATTCACGTATGTCATATCAATATTATCGACACAAGCATCATTACTATCAGTAACATAATTTAGGAAAGTAAAGAAATATCAATAATTAATAGATATTCATAACATGTTTAACGTACTACAGGGACGTGGCAAACTTTTATATTATATCAATAACATATTAGAATTATTACTTTTATCTAAAAAAGATAATCATTACTTTTAATTTTATTATGGTCTTAAAGTAATTATTATTGAAACGATTTTATTTTCAAAAATTCATCAATTTTTAACAAATATTAGAAACACAAATATTTAATATTAGATTTAAATTTGATATAGTAACCTGTTATTTTAACAAAAAATACATAAATAAAAATTTTCATAAAATTTTATAAAATTATAACACGTATAGTGTATATCAATTAATTTTATATATAAAACAATTACATAATTACATATAAATTAAATTGTTTGTAATATATAGAGTAAAATTTTGACATGCGTATAAAAATATAAATTGTATATTATGAAATGAAACGCACGAAAAGTCAAAATAATTATCACATAAAAATTCATGTACTACGTTGTATATTTAACATAGGTTAGACAACAGTTAAATGTATCATTATAATAATATTTATTTCTAGACATGTATTATAATTTTTAGTTTTAATTTATTTGTACATATACATATTTTTCAAAATAAAATATTTATTTTTTAATTATATTATGGTCTCAAAGCAATTATTATTGAAACAATATTATTTTAAAAAAATCATCAAAATTTTAATTAACAAATTATTTGTAACACAAATATTTAATAATTAATATTAAATTTTAATTTATGACATACCAAATCACAACCCTTCATTCCACAATCCAATGGTCCAATTTTATCCAAGAAAAGATAAACATTACTTTTAATTTTATCATGGTCTTGAAGTAATTATTATTGAAACGATTTTATTTTTAAAAATTCATCAATTTTTAACAAATATTAGCAATATAAATATTTAATATTAAATTTAAATTTGATACAGTAAACTATTATTTTAACAAAAAATATATAAATAATAATTTTCATAAAATGTTATAAAATCATAACACGTATATTGTATATCAATTAATTTTATATATAAAAAATTGTATAATTACATATAAATTAAATTATTTGTAATACATAGAGTAAAATTTTGACATGCGTATAAAAATATAAATTGTATATTGTGAAGTGAAACGCAAGAAAAATTAAAATAATTATCACATAAAAATTCATGTACTACGTTGTATACTTAACATAGGCTAGACAACAGTTAAATATATCATTATAATAATATTTATTTCTAGACTATTTTTTTTTAATTTATTTTTAAACATACATATTTTTCAAAATAAAATATTTATTTATTAATTATATTATGGTCTCAAAACAATTATTATTGAAACAAAATTATTTTTAAAAAGTCATCAAAATTTTAATTAACAAACTATTTGTAACATAAATATTTAATAATTAAAGCAAAAAAGACAAAGCCAAATTGAAATTCGTCAATCAAATCTCAACCCTTCATCAACAATCCAATGGCCCAATTTTCACCCAGAAAAAGACAAAGCAAAATCAATCCAAATCCAATCAAATCTCAACCATTCATCAACAATCCAATGGCTCAATTTTCACCCAAGAAAAAGACAAAGCAAAATCAATTGAAATCCTCCTTTTTAATTTATTTTTAAATATACATATTTTTCAAAATAAAATATTTATTTATTAATTATATTATGGTCTCAAAGTAATTATTATTGAAACAAAATTATTTTAAAAAAGTCATCAAAATTTTAATTAACAAACTATTTGTAACACAAATATTTAATAATTAAAGCAAAAAAAGACAAAGCCAAATTGAAATTCATCAATCAAATCTCAACCCTTCATCAACAATCCAATGGCCCAATTTTCACCCAAGAAAAAAGACAAAGCAAAATCAATCCAAATCCAATCAAATCTCAACCCTTCATCAACAATCCAATGGCTTAATTTTCATCCAAGAAAAAGACAAAGCAAAATCAATTGAAATCCTCCACAAGCCATTTAATAATAAGTAGAGTAGATAATATTTAACTTGATTTGTCTCTGTCCGTCGAATTAATCTTTACGTTGATTAATATTGATTCATGATGAGCGCATTTAACTTTTCATGTCCATCTTGATTAATCTAATATGATATTAAATGGGATTTCATCTGATTGGTTATTATATTTGATTAATCTTTATTCTAATTGAATGTTGATTTGTCGTTATACTATAAGGTTAATTCATCATTTTTATCATTATTAACTTTTCGTCTTCTTATAGATTTTGTGAAAGAATTTTTACCTTATGATCATTATCGTAATTCATGACATCTTCACTCTTTAGGCATTTAACATTTACATTTTCCTTTTGGATTGAGGAAATGGATCCTTGAAATTTGACTCCTCTATTGACTTGTAGGAATAGTTATGTTCTTATATGATAAGAACCTTTGAGGTTGAGGAGCACTATCTTGGTGCATTTGTCAATGATATCTAGCTTACTTAAGAAAGAAACCTCTCTATCTTTCCCTCTCTTTGGATCCTTTTGGTTAATTTGCCACATCATTGTAGATCAACTGACATTTTAGAATACAAAGGTATTCTTTCTAATTGTTGATTCTACGTATTATTATCTTGAAATCCATGAAAATGTTGCATGTGTACTTTTAGACACCAGACATGAGCATATGGTGATATACGTTGAATGCACATGGAATCGAATGACTTATTCCTTTTACCCTCTCCCCCATCTCAACCATACTATTATTTCCTTGGATAAAAAACTAGCAAACACACTTGACTTTGTTTCAAGCAACATTTAAGATCTCAAACAAGGATTTACTCCTAACCACATCTTAGACGTCTAAACTAGAGTTGAAGTTTGATCCCAAATGACTGTCATTGCATTTAAATGAAATTACTTGCTTGTGGCTTTCTATTTAAATAACTGTTCATGGCTTTGGAAGATAATAATTCTTGAAACTGATCTTGAGAATTGTATAGTACAATTGTTTGCAAAAAAGTCCCATAAGTTCAGTGTATGAGACAGAGAGAGGAAGTTAAGCAAGCAAATTTGAAGTCAAAAGGATTCCCTCCCCCACACCCTTCCTATTTTGTTTTGTTTTATATTTATGTATCATAATTTTTTTAGAATCATAGATTATTCTGTTACGGTAGAACTCCATAGAAATGGATTCTATGAATGGTTTACTAGGGAATTTTAGTATGGACATCTACCAAGTTTGTTTATTTTATTAATTATATAACTTTTTTTGAGAATTGGGCCAATCAAGTTAAAAGGCCAAGATAAAATATTTAAGAAAATTGATGAACTGGAGAAAAAGATAATCTGGAAAAGGCTTATTACGAGGACATTCCTATCTAGTTTAGTATCACTGAGATTATCATTTTTCTTCTAATTGCTACAATCTAATATATCGGTTTATCTACCGATAATGAACAGTGTTATAAGAGGATTACTTGAGTTTTCCTATTATTTGGTCATTATGACATTGAAAGTTTAAAGTGGTAGTGTGCACAAAAGAGTAACTAATTGGATTACATGATTGCCTAAAATTGTTTTATTGTTGATAACATCATTGTACTATCCCCCATCTGGGGGGTTGGAACCACACACAGATCCACAAGCATATACGTATTCAAAATAATAAGTTATATGCTCAAATTGTTCAAATATAGAAATAACATTCTTTGTTGTGTGCTATTTGGGGATGGGGAGGGGGAGGGGAGTTTGCGAATGAGGTCCTCCCTCAGTTAACTTAACCTTTAGTTGGATAATTGGGACCTTTCATCCCCATCTGATTAATTCTAATGTAATGTTACATGATTTATCTTGTTGCATTGTTATACTCAATTAATCAATATTTTAATTTGATGTTGATTCGTCGTTATCATTTTTTTAATATTTTCAAGAAATATCGTTATCAATGTTGATTCATCATTAGCATTATTATTAATTTTTCATTTCTATTGCTCCCCTGTATCCTGATTTCTATAGTATAATTCTCAACGATTATGATGATATAATAGTGAGCTTCTTTATCTATCTAATGCTATTATCATATTAATCTTATCTAATTGATTATGACATTATTATTCCTTTTCTTGCTTAGGTATTTTATTTTTCTGAGTTATCTTATCTTTATCTGGATCTAGAATCATACATTAGCATTATAATTGACACCTCTCTTCCTACGAACTTTGTGAAACTATTTTTCACCTTACAAATAATTTAAGTTTTTATTGTGATTCATGACATCTTCATTCTTTAGGATGGTTTCATGACTAATTGCTTTCAGCAAAACTATTACAAATAATTGTTTAGGATGGTTTTATTGGTTTTGTTAGCAATCACTGTGTGTATGAATGACAACGCGTACAAAGTTTTGATAAATAATTATTCGCTCCTTATTGAATAATTAATCAGTTTAATCCTGGGTAAATGAATTATTTTGTGCAATATTAAAATACAAATCCATTGTCACAACCTAGCAACCACGAATAGAATTCCTTACCATGAATAAATGTTTACTATTATAGGAATAATTATTTACTTCAGACGAATAATTGACATGTAGATGTCAACACCTATAAAGTTTCTAAATAATTATTCACTATTTACTTTAAGCTAATAATTATTTGAAGTGCATAATTATTCACTTCAGACGAGTAATTGAATCATAGATGTCAACACATATAAAGTTTTTGAATAATTATTTACTCTTAAGTTAATAATTATTCGAAGTGTGTAATTATTCATTCTATTATGAATAACTCTTAAGTGAATAATTATTCATTCATTGTTGAATAGTTACAGTTCAATCTTAAGTCAACGTATAAAGAAATAATTATTCACTTTACGATTAACATTTGACTAGTATATAATTATTTACTCTATCTTGAATAATTATACATTTCACGGTGAGTATTTGATAAATGATGAATAATTAATCTTTAGAATCATTACTTTATAATTAAATAATTATTTAAGTTTAAATAATTATTCACAACATGTGTTTTGTCAACCGTTAAATTAAATTTGACCATTGAGATTATTCAACCTAGTGCTAAAATAAACCCCAGGTAGCATCAAAACCAGACTAGGGTAGAACTAATACAAAGTCAAACTTTAAAAAAAATCCAAATTTTTGTTTATTTTTGGGTTTAAATTTCTTCTTGAAAATGGTATTCGCCTACTATACTAACAATATATCTGTTTTCATTACGCTTGAATTCTAAGCCGTCGAATTTTCGCTTAGATTTATTCAGCTCATGATCAGAAAATATGTTGTCACCACTACAGTTGCATCGTCGAAAATGACCCCTCCTCAATCCCATATCCCCTAATTTTATAGAGTATCAATTAAAAGTAATTTTATATTAAATAAGGAATGGATTGTTTTCTTGTTTTATTTATATTAATAAAGATCTTGATTTTATACCCAAAAAAATCATTAAGCAAAATACCAAATTCCGGGTCGGGTAAGTCAAATGATGAATCTGCTCTAATTATTTATTTATTAAAAAGAAAAGGATCGAGAGATCGATGAATGGCTTGGCCAAGATCCCAGCTTCTGGGGTTGTGCCCTCATTGTGGATTGGAGAGGTTCCTCCGCGTGTAACATCTACCATTATGGCTGATTTTGTTGATTAAAAAATTTTAAAAGGAAGGGAAGGAGCCCTTCTCATCTTCCTCTCTATCGTTGTTTCCTGATAGCTCTGCTATAGCCAGAAGTACAGTAGAGGAAGTGAAAGAGGGAAGAGAGTAGAGGGTATTGCCAAGAAACTGAGAAAAGAGGGAAGGAGAACATCAATTCAGTTGAAAAATCAGTGGCAGTCTGATTTTACAAAGAAGTTCAAAGGGGTTCAAAGGAATTCACCCTTTATTTATTTTTTTTTTTTTGTGAGAAAACTTAAGCATTTACTATTAAGAGATTCTAAATTATCTTCTTAATATGATAATTAATCACTTATAAGATTTATTAATATAATAATTAATCACTTATAAAGTTTAAAAAATCCTCTCTTTTGGAGGTAGAGTTAGATTCAAGTCCGTTTTTCAGCATTTACAACTAAAGGTATGGAGTTAAGTCCAAGTCTACTTTTCAACATTTACAAACTTTTTAACTTCTTAGGTCTATTTGGATTAGGAATTTTGTATTTAGATTTCAACTCAGAATCGACAGTGTCAACTCAATTAGGTTAAACACTACGAATAACAACAAGAAGATTCATAACACCAAAGAAAAGTTACTACAGAAATGAAATAGTCACTGTAAAAAAACTAAGGAAAACAAGGCAAAAAAAGGGAGAATGAAATTTGATAGGATTGACCGGCTGACTCTTTCTGCATGCCTTCTGAAGTTTCTGTGTATTACAGTTGAAGTTGCAGTTTTGCCTTTTCAGTGTGAGCTTTTCCTTCTAGTTTGCCTTTTATGAATCCCCTAAGGTACTCTCCATAAACAACCTTCCTGTACAATCTCAACCCACCACCCTGGGGGCTATCCAACATGGTGTCCAATGGCTCAATTTCCACATCGTCTGCTGGGTAGAAAAAAGATGCAATGGACATCCTTGCCTTGTTCTGATTCGTGACTGCTCTGTGTTCAATGCTCTTGTACTTGCCGTTACTCCAAATCTGCAGTCACAGCTTAGGGCATCAAGCGACCAAGGAACACCATTCAATCAATAAGTAGATGGAAATATGTGGAATTATATTGTACCTCAAGAATATCTCCAACGTTGACAACAAGGGCATCAGGGATTGGTTTAACAGGCACCCATTGGCCATCGTGCCGTAGTTCTAAGCCTGTGATATCCTCATCTTGGAATAGTACGGTTATGGTGGTTACATCAGAGTGAGGACTAAATCCTAGTACTTGATCAGGTTTGGCACAGGGAGGATAGTAGTTGAGACGCATAGTCTGATTCAGGTCTCTGTGCAGTCCGAGGAAAATGTTGCTGTCCAGTCCCATATTCAAAGATATCCAACCCAGGAGCTCCTTCCCTATTCTTCTTATTTCAGATGCATATTTCTCCACAATATCCCTGAGGATCATTCAAAAGCATATATGTATATGTAATAAGTTACATATGTAATTCATGAATCATGATAGTTTAACAAGAAAAAGTTGGAAATCTTTCTGGAGGAAGTACTTGAAATCCTCTGGCATCGTAGGCCAGTACTCGTATCTACGGAATTTCAGAGGAAAGACGATGAGAGCTAATGTATCTTGCCAGTCCAGCTTCTGCTCTTCAGAAACTACAAATGAATGCCCGTAACCTTGTATGTCATTTGGGGACATTGCATACTTATTCTTTTCCTCCAGCGGCAAATCGAGAAACAATATTGCTGCATCTTTCATTTTCTGAAGCAGCTCTTTCTCTATGCCGTGGTTTACCACCTACAAAAGATAATCGTTCTGTATCAAGACCTATCACCAAGATTTTTGTTCTGGGAAGTCAAATTGGCCGAGTGGCCGGGACCATTCTCTATATTTTATTATTTTTTCCCTTGGATTACCTGAAAGAAGCCCCATACTTTGCATGCCTTGTCCAGCTTCCTGAACTCTTCTTCTTTCCCTTCGAAAAGTAGTGAAAGATCAATCAGCGGAATATCAGAGGAGAGAGGAGTAACATCTATACATCTTTGCACGTCCTCTGCGCTCCTTATGTATCTTTCAGGAACGTTCGAAGGGTCGTTCTTCACCATCTCCTGAACATTTGGAGCAGGGAGAGATCCCCCATAAACCGGTATCTCGTCCACTGTGCTCATTACCATGCTCTCTTGTGTACTCGTTTGGCTCCATTAATCTTTACAGTTCTTGCATGGTTTTATAGCCAGGTGCTAGATCCTGTTTCTAATGTGTTGAGGAATCTGGTTCCCTGATCTTAAAGATTCTCTGTGATTAAGGACCCCGAATCACAAGAAGTTCAATTTGGATTGACAGGGTCTGGCGTCAGAATGTTGGATGTTGTGTATCTTTCCGAGCTTGCTTTCGTTTTCTAACTAGCTTTGCCTCATTGGAGGTCATCTGTTAGATAGCAGCCAGAAGCTATGGACAATGTAACATCCTTTTGGCCGGCAGAGACCATGGAATTCGACGAATATATGGAGTCCATGTATTTGGTTCAGTTTTCCATTGTAGTACGATTATTTTAAAAATCAGGAATGAGTGCAGGCCACCAATTTTGGACAGATTCTTTGTTCTTGAGTAATGTATTACGGTATCATAGAATTCTTGCAAGATGGTTAAATTGCACCAGAGGATCAGAGGATTTGGAGGAAAGGAAAAGAATGAAATAAAAGACATCCGATAAGTGTGGTTGCCAAACCATTTCTGCGTGCCTTTTCTTTCATCCGAGTATACAAATTTTAACCTTCCAGTGTGAGCGTTGCCTTCCACTTTTCTCTTAGGCTTATTTTGGCAAAAGAGAAAGAGGACCAGAAAGTGAAGGAAGTTAGTGACAAATACTTCACTTAAAGGAAGTACTCTTTTTACCGTCTTTTTCTTGGGTACAAAGGCAAGAATGATGCGAAAAAAATCCAAATGGACCATGAACCAAAATGAGAAGACTCAAAAATCAAAGCCATTTTCCACCAGAGATCCAGTAAACCTTCAATGGATTTCGTGCATACCTAATATTAGTTCCAGTTCAAGTTCACAAGGCAACCAGTGATTCAATCTGTTAGTAATATTAATATACATGCACTTTCAAGATAAACACTACTGTTCATTAAAAAATAAATATATACTACTGCAAGAAGTTCAATTCGCTGAACTCCAGAAAGCTTCCACTACATACTGCACCAAGGCCAAAAATTAAGGACAGAACATGTTTACAATCAAACTTCAAGTTTACCAGTCCAAAATATCAACTCTCAAGTTTGCAATACCAAAAATTTTCGCCTAAATTCTACTCAAATTACCTTTACACATCTTCTCTATCTACCTTCAAACAACCGACCAGATAATTGGGGATCAGGATTCCTAAAACTTCCTCACCTGGAAAGAAAGAAACAGTCATTAGTCTAGGCACTTGAACAAATTAAAATCATCCTACATAGAAGACAAGTCCATAGCAAGGTCAACCAAACACGATACTTAAGTCACAGAAAACTTGGAAACCAAATCACATCCCAATTAACAGGCTATCTGCATTCACAACCATGCCAAGCGGTGAAATATTTAGATTAATAATTTTGTACTGATGTTGAAAATTATAACTTCTTAGGCAAAGCAACCTCAGCAGATCCGCTAACAGTCAAATCTTGTTCAACCATTCTTCATGACTTATAAGTAACAAAAAGGACTACCCAAATTACAAATAACATCCTCATCTACTAGCTACATTTCTGTCAAGCTTCAAAAGCTAGCACAAAAAATTTCCTACATTACACCATCGGTAAAAAGTTCTTGCAGGTTGTACCCTCCCTAACCTTTTTCTAGTGTAGTTTTGTCACCCCAATGCTGCTAAACAAATAATAAATTCTTTATATCCTAATAAAATAATTCAAAATACCTCATGCTACAAAATTATACTAGACAAAAATATCAAAGAAATGTCTGATTAAAATCTCAGTTAAAGAATATGTATAAAGCATTTTCAATTTACAACGATTCAATTTTTTATTTTTTGACTACTATCCAATTATAGTGAATGATTGGATGTGCCATGACACAGTATCCTATAGCATAAAGCATTATTCACTTAAGTTTGTTTCCTTGTCCTCAATAATGGTCACAGCAATACCTTTAGGCATTCCTTTAATTTCTCAAATATGAAACGTTAGACAGACCTCATTGCTCATGTAATCCTCAACAAGGAAATAAAGCAAACATGGGTCAGGAGGATATGGGTTGCCTACCTTGGACACAGAATTATAACAACTCCACATGCACAGGTCCAATTCCCACCTGTACCATGATTTTGTTCCATCAAGCAACTATTGTTTATTTCATAACCACCTCACCATCTTCCTCAGAACACAAAAGTAATATCTTCACATTATGTAAGAGGTTAGCAGCTGGTTTCCTCCTTTATTCCGGCATTCTCCAAAAGAGCCTTTTGCGCAAGTCTTCTTTTGCTTTGAATCTGACGGACATATTCTGCAACGATGACATGGAACTTGGGAGCAAGTTTACTAGTAGAAGAGACATTAAGACCAGCCTTCTTCAGAGCCCTTGCCACATGTTTCTCAGCCTTTTGAAAATGGAGAGAACAGTAGGAGGGAATAGTGGATCTCAGGATAGGCTTTCCACAGAGTATGGGTCCTGTTGGCGAACTGGCAAACATGCAATCATAACAGAAAAATAATCAAACAAGCTTATTAAAGAAGAGAAATGCAATAGATTTGCCCATGAAAATTAGACGTAGAAACAGAAATCAAATGAAAAATATCTTAGCAAAGCGGGGCCACTTGTATAGCAGAAACTGTTAAACAAAGTATTGCATTTCATGATAAACAGCACCTGGCATTAACACGAAAGACCCTAAGCTAGAACACTTGCTACAAAAGGGAAAAGAGAGAAATTTGTCCATCCATAAATCTAAAAAGCTATTGATTTACAATGAAAGATGCAAGTAAAAATGAAGATGTACCAAGCCTCTACCCCAGATTTCCAGCATCAAGTTCTAAAAGTTTTTTCGTGATAAAACTAGATTACTAAAATTCATTTCTTTTCTTAAAGGGGTCTCTTATGTAGCTGGATACTCGTATATCACCCAATCTGGAGCCAACAGAAAGTAATCGGGGAGTCATCAGGTCCAAAAATTCAAATTTTATCGAATATGCTTCAAGTACATTTACATGTTAGTATCTATCCCACCTCAAAAAATAGAAGCATTCGACCAGTCTAATGTTTCCATAATTCATTTGCAATTGGTTGTTTGCTGCTTCAAGGCTGCCTTCCAGAGAAAAGGAAAATTTGTACACTGTTGCCAAGAAAATAGAACTCGGGTTAACAGTCGCCAATAGGAGGGTTTGGGCTTGCTAACAGGAAGAGGCCAGGATGCCACTAATACTTATTGCACTAACAAATCTATATGGGAGAAGTTCAGCAAGGGTGGTTCACACAGAATGAGAGCCTGGCCTGCAAATAAGGTCAGAACATGTCACCAGAGAGACAGAAACCTCATGCTGCTATAAAAGAAGAAATTGCAGGAATGTGGTGCACAAATGCCCCTTAGGTAAATGAAAGGGATATTAGTTATTGGAAGCTTAACTTTGTGATGGACCTAACATATCGCACAGAATATGAGCTGATCATGGTTCTATAGAATGTAATTTCTCCATGTCGGTGGTGATCCCATGGGAAAAAATTAAAAACAAAAAAGAACTTTAAAAAAATGAAGAAAAGTGTAGATGTTTAAGCATTTCCTTCTCTATTGCACAGGACATAGTAGCCAAGATGACATAATCATCGCTTGAAAATTTGTTGCTTCAACATGCCAAATTATTTCAAGAACAAACCACAAAATTAACTTCTGGAGAGAGATTCGGCAATTTTTTTCTCCCCAATACAAAACAAGGACATTATCGTTCCTTGGCACAATATCTCCGAAAATAACACATAAAACTATGGGACAATGAAGAACTCTTAGCAGGAATAGAGAAAACTCAATCAAACAATGTGCATCTATCTACCCAAATAAGCTTTATCAACTGCTTTAAAGATTCTCATCACCAAATTACTGCCCACCCATACCGTACACAAAGGTAAAGTCCATTTAAATAACATAAAATGCCAACCAAAACAAATTTTGAATTACACGGTCCCAATCTTCTCAAATGTGGCTTCCAAACATGACTTCAACTGTACCTTGAACAAATTTGACAAGTTAAGAGGTCAACCAATAGCAGACCTATGAGAAATGGAAACTATGTTCGAGTATCTCAACAAAAGAATGGTATGCTATTGACAGCATCCATGGGCCAAATTTCGAATCCCCTAGCTATCAATTCTTATATTTATTCACAAGCCACAAATACACCTCTTCGTTTCTACATGAGTGTATAATATTAAAAGATATTTATATACAATCTCCTCTCAGCACAACCCCCCAGGAGAAAAAAAAAGAAGAAAAGAATGTGAGAGTTTGATAACACCCAATGACCAGGAGCCCACCCGATTCTTCAAGGAGGAAATAGCCAGGAAAGGAATCAATCACAAGATTCCTCACATTGAATCAAAGCAAATAAACAAATCTGTCAATGATGTGTTGATGACTACAAAGACAACTCATCTAACAGACCCTGGGCTAGTAACTAGCTAATGCCAGATAATATTCTAGAGTACTATACTAAAGGAGTAGAAGATAAAACAAAATTAAAAATATAATTATCAGCTGATGTCTTAATTGTCCAGGTATATAGTTGCAAGCCAACAATATTCCACGTAACACATACCAGATTAGCAAACCTCACCTATGAATAGCCAAGCTTTGTCAATCAGTTGGGCCTAACACTGATTTTAAACGCTGTCAAAACCCAGACTCAGCTCCCATATCAATACATTTTTTCTTTTTACCTCTTTTGAGCAAACATACTACCATAATAAACAATAGTTAGACTGAAACCTTCTGATCAAGACCACAATCATACCCTATTATCAATTCTTTGAATTCCTTAGGAATGCCTACAACTTCCAGGTTAACTTAATTTCATAGGCAGGTAAAGGGATCTCAAAAGCGAACCCTAAAGAAAGAAGTGCACCATAATTCAACAAAACCTCGGCTATATAAAGCACATAATTTGTCAATGGCATAACCAATAGTCCAGCACAAACAAGATAATTAATAAGCATTAAGTATATGCGTCTCAATGAAATCCAAACCTCTTTATAGCATAATTGCAGGCCTTGTAAAGTTTCTGTTTAGCGTCTGACAATATATGCATTTGGCAAAACCTCGTAAGCGCCATCGCCTTCGACTTGCATCCGTGCACTCCGCACCTATTACTGTTCCCGTTACCGTTAGCTATGTTGCTATTGTCCTGAACATTCGAATCCCCATTCTCCGCCTTAATGTGATTGTTAGCATTATTCTGCCTGTAATTAGTACTCTCAACGTCCTCTTGAAAGGGGCTTTTACCATACTCCCAATAGTACTCTCGATACTTGTGCTTCAAATCCTCCATCAACGTCCAATAATGGTCTCTGTAGATTCTAGCGAGTTGCTTTACTCGGCGTGCCCTACGTTTCAGAACCTCATGCCGAGTCAAGAACTCGGACCTGGACAGCATAGCGTCCTCCTCTGATCCATCGATTACCACTGCGGTTGGGGCAGCCGAAGTGGAGGCGGAAGGCCGCTGGTTTTGATAGTTGGTAATGGGTTTTGGGTCAGCCATGACAGAGTCAGCGGCCGTGTCGGCTGTGGTTCGGTGGCTTTGGGTTGCGTGTTTGATGGAGTTGTTAGGATAATTGTTGGACGGAAAAGGAGGCGGCGGCGGAGTAGGGTGTTGGTGGGGCGTTTTAGTAGTGGCGCTGGCGGTGGTGGCTGTGGGTTTGAAGGAAGAGGGCATTTGGTACTGGAGTTTGCGGGTACATGCAATATATATATATATATATATATATATATATATATATATATATATATATATATATATATATATATATATTTCTAATGGCCTTTACTGTTTACTTCAGAATTTATCAAAAAAGGTTTTTTTAATTTTTAATATTTTAATAAAATATATTTAATAATAATCTATCAAATACGAGGAATTTTTTGTTTGAAATTTTTTACAAAACATATATTTTTAATTCATTTAATAACAGGCTAAATATAAAATTATTCCTAAATAAAATTACGTAGGTTAAAAGTTGATAAATATTAATTTTCATTCACATTTTTTTCCCAGTTGATAAAAAATTAAATAATAAATTAATTACCTAGTCCTAAATTTAATATCTCAATGGATAAAAATTCGCTCTATATAAAATTAAATTTGATCGGCCAAATTAAATTTATTTTTATGCTAAACAAATTTATTATATATTTTTTAAAAAAAAGATATATAAATTTTACACTAATAAATATATAAATATTATTTATATGATAGTTTTATTAATATATAATAATTTTTTAAATAATTTTAATATTTTTATTATTTTAATTTACTAAGTTATATTAATTTTATTCGTCTTGCAATAATTATTATATAATAAAGTTTAATAAATAATTAAAATGCATCTTGTATTTAAATTGTGTAGATATTAAAAAAAATTATGTTAATTTATTTTTAAAAAAATAAATATATATAGTATTGCGCCAAAATCTGGCAAGCCTCAAGTTGGAGGCACGCTAGAATACCCCAAATTGTTGTGCCCACGATTTGAATGTTGTTCGCACAGCAGTTTTTTTATATAAATTTATTTTATTTTATTATTTAAAATTATATATTAAATTATTTCACAGACTTTTCGTCTTCCTTTTATTTAGTGCTTGACTCTTTTAGAATTTTTTTTAATTCTGTATTTATTTATTTTAAATTTTATATTTTATCTGTCTCATTTCATTTAACTTTTTTACTATATTAAGTATTTCAAAATAATTAACACTTTTTATAAAATAAAATATTTTAATATATTTTATACTATCAATTAACTACTAATCATACTATACATTATTTTTATATATTTAGATTTGTTATAAAATATTGGTCTATATGTTTCTTACTTTTTATACTATATTAATTTTATAATACAATTTAAACTTTTACATAAAATTATGTACCTGATCAAATATTATCAAATAAAATGAGAATGAGGGAGTATTATATTATTAAATTTTATTTTTATTTAATATATTTGTACTTTCTATTTATTAATATATTTTTACTAATTAATGTAATTAAATTTAATTTGCTATTATTTATGTAGTCACTTATATATTTGTGTAAGAGTATACTAATACAAATTAGTTGTGATTGGAAAAGAATTTTAAATCATAATTGAATTCAATTACCTATTTAAATCTTCAAAGAGGAGAAATAGGGAGAATTTACAAGATTATTATTAATTGTAATTAAATATTCAATTGGTTTTGAATGATTATAATTAATTGAAATAGGATAAGGATATCAAATTCTAATTGAATTCTATCACCTATTTAAATTTTAAGTGGTGCGCCCAAGTTGGGGAGCTCCACAACTTTTTTAAAAATTTAAATTTATAAAATATTAAAATTATTTAAAATTATTTAATAGTACAATAATCCCTTTAAAAAATATTACTCCACCGTCAAATTCTATTTGATCTTCTTACAATATTGAAATATCTCAATATAATTGATACTTTTTATTAAAAAAAACTTTTAAATATGTTTTATATTATCAATAAACTATTAACTTCACTATATATTATTTTTATATATTTAAATTTGACATAAAATATTTACTGACTCACATATTTCTTATTTTTATTATATTATATTATTTTTATAATATAATTAATAATTTAAATTTTTACATAAAATTCTATACTCGATCAAATATTGTTAATTTAAATAGGACGAGCGAGTATCAATTATTTTGGTTAGAGTTATATCTCTTCACTCTTGAATGGTTTCCTATCAATTAATAAAGGGGAAAAGAAGAAGAAAAAGAAAAAGGTGGGACAGAAATAATGAAATATATATGTGGCTCTTTATCCTTCAAACCGCAGCTTTGACACAAAAATGAGTCTTCTCCATTCGAGAGCCTAACATTTGTTTACAATGGATAAACCAGGAGAAGCGTCCACTCAATTTGCCATCTCACTAAAATAACTAACAACCACCTCAAATCCAACGACCACAAAACAACCGCTTCCACACCAGCAGAGAGAGAGACAATAAAGAGAATGCTGAGCAGTAGCAGCGGTTGCTGTAGTAGAGTAGCAGCTGTTTCTTCTGCAAGAACTCTCTTTTCCAGTTCTAATAAAGGATCTATCTGCAAGAATTTTAAGTTCATTTCTAGCCCATTGTACAGTTCCTTTAGACCCATAATAAGATGGAATTATAAGAATTCAACAATGGAAAGCTCTGCTCCAAGATTTGTGACTCGTGCCTCTGCACAACCGCTCAAGAACGCAGATGAACTCATTGATTCCGTTGAAACCTTCATCTTTGATTGTGATGGTATTGTCTTTAGAACAAATCTCTTTTGGTTGTATTTGTAAATTATTGGTTTTTTGGTATTTTCTTCTTTTTAAAAAAAATTGACGTAGGAGGTTCATGATCAATAGTTTGCCTAAATTTTGCCGATATTTTGAAGCGCTTTTGATTGTTCATCCATTAATCATTGATAATGGGGTCGATGCATTTGGTTGTTCATCTCTGAGATAGCAGGGTCTGATGAATTCTCTAGGAGTGGGGATGAATTTATTCGTAATGCGTAAAAATGGTGTGAATTGGAGACAGTTAAAGGTTGTTGCATGAAATTGGATGTTATCTTTTACATGGGATGAAGCAGAAACATGTTTATTCCTCCAAGAAGAAAAATAATGCTTTTTGCGTTTCCCAGCTTTTCTTTCTCTTCTTCATTCTGGTTGAAGTAGTCTACTGACTTTGGATGAAGGTATTCTAATTAATGACAAACGAGAATAAACATGGGGATTTTATATATCTTTTACAGGTGGTAATTTCATAAGGAAGTGCACTTTGAAATTTTAAGTTAGAAAGCTCTAGTATTATGTAAGGTGGTTAAATATATAAACATATAAACATATTGGCATTGATGCACTGGTAATCTGAGAAAAAAGAGGGAAATACTAACTATACAACTTTATTCAGGACTTTTCTGTTTTATTTTTTCTGTCAAATATTTTTAAGTAGCATCTGTATTTCTCTTTAAAGAAATGTTTGATGTTGATGTCTTACAGGCGTTATATGGAAGGGGGATAAATTAATTGATGGTGTTCCAGAAACTCTTGACATGCTTCGATCAAAGGTTTGGCTGTTATGTTTCATTCTTTTCTAGGGATGTCTTGACAATGTCTAAGTGAAAAGGCTGTTGCTGATCCTTTGCTTATTTCATTTCAATTGATAGGACTGCTTAATTGAATGTGTGTGTCCACTTTGTTCTCTTGGTCTTCAACTAATTTAAACTTCATTCTTCTTTTAGGGAAAGAGATTGGTTTTTGTTACCAACAACTCAACAAAGTCTAGAAAGCAATATGGGAAGAAATTTGAAACTCTTGGTCTCACTGTTAGCGAGGTAAGTTCACTCTTCTCTTTCTGAATTTCTGTACTACTATGACATTGATGGTATCTGTGGTTGAAATTTTCAGGAGGAAATTTTTGCATCATCTTTTGCTGCTGCTGCTTACTTGAAGTCAATTGATTTCCCTAAAGACAAGAAGGTTTGCCTTGTATAAACTTCAATTCCTAGAAAAATAAGTATGCCAATTAGCTTCAGGAAATCTGGAGGCTCATTTTCCGTGACTAATAATGATTTTTAAATGCTTTTGCTAAAAAGATTCTGACAACAAGTTCTATAGTGTCAAATACAACAGGAGAAGAAGATTTTGAATAGCTAAAAAAATGTATATCCTTAGAGAGAGATAGCTGTAGAGAACTGACAAAATCTTTTTAAAGTAGGAACAGTTTTCTCCAAATAGGATAGCAACAATGCTGTTAATCTATTATGCTTTCAGACTGCAAGGGATTATAGCCCAATGTGTTTTTTTTTTAATTTTTTTTTTTTGGATTTTGTAACTAGAAAGGACTGAAGAAGGACAAAGTGCATCATCAAGCCCGTCAACTAGAGTAGCACTCAAGAAATCAGCTACCAAAGCTGTGAGGCCCACTAAAGCTGCATGGCATGCTAATCTGGAAAAAAGGAGCCTACCTCAATAGTTATTAGAAGTGAAACAAGAAGAAAGAACAATAAAAGAATTAGTTTGTTGTCTGAATTGATACATACTCGCATTTTCTGGATTACACAAGAAGATACCTGACAGTGTCTAACTAAAGTTTGCAATTTTTATAACTAGGCCAAAATGTTGTTGAACTCTTGTATTCCTCAGACGCTGTTTCTTTATGTTTCATCTTCTTGTTTATCACTTGCTTTAGTGATATAAGCCATTCCCACAATTTTTGTAATGTTTAAAATTTAAAAATGATAATTTTTCCTTCAATTCTCTATCATTTCTCTTTCCTCTTAGACATTTAGTCTTCTAATCTGAAGAAAGAATGATAAGAGTATATTTTCGGCATAAAACCTCGTTTATCATTTCAAGATACTGTCCTTCGTTTCAGATTATTCTACTACTTGTATGTCATGGATAGCTTGGCTTTTGTACTTCCTGATCTGTTGTTATGTGCTGGGAAGAACATTTCAAGGACTAGCAACTAATTATTTTGAGATTCAATCCTTTTTTTCCTATCTAAAGCTATTATAATGCTGAAATTCTACTGACTTTTATTACAAATTTCAAGGTTTATGTGGTTGGTGAAGATGGAATCCTGAAGGAGCTTGAGTTAGCCGGGATTCAATATATTGGGGGACCAGTATGTATGCTTTCCAATGATAAGTTGAATGTGCATCTTCACTACATTTCTCTGCATGTTTTATGTAAATTTGGTGGGTAGTTATCTTTCTGCCTAAAGATCATAACCACCAAGCAAAACATGCTAGTGTTTTTGTTCAAATGTAAGCTTAAAGCTCTTCTTTGGCCCTTTTTCTGAATTGATTCCAAGGTTTGATGTATTTAAGAGTAGTTTAAGAATAAATCTGCTATAGAACCTTTGAGTCTTGGTGTCTGAAACCAGCAGATTGTTTAAAATAGGTATGGGGAATTGAAACAGATGAACCATTATCTTGACATGTACAAATCTCTTATCATGTGAGTATGCCAAGATTAAAACTCTATACACGATTTAATGCATAAATGAGGCAAAGAAGAGTCAATCAATAGATCAGAACACAGATCCCAATTTGTAACAAATTGTTTCTTTAACTGTTTAGAGCATAATCTGCCATTTTACAAAAATAAAGTTGGGATTTCTGCTTTGAGTGACCAAAACATGAATTTAGTACTATTACCATTCTTTTCTAGTGTAGCTACAGGAGCTTTTTTCTGGACATGCTACTGCAAATCAATTGCTGTTTATCAATCATTCCTTTGTAACTTCTTAGAAAATTTACTACTGAAGTAAATGACAAAAATTCAGTACATGACTAAAGAAATATCACTCTCTTCTCATATCATCCCATGCCACTGGGGAAAAATTTTTGTAAACAAGAGACTTTTCTTTGCAAATGCTGCAGTCACAATGAATTCTGATTGTGCAATATTTGAATGTCAGAAATCTGGATAGGTTATATAGATTTTATATTTGTCAGTTACAGGTATGGTAGTTCAAATAAATGGCAAATATAATTTTAGAACCGGGCTGTGCTTGATGAAATGTACCTGACCTGATTGCCTGCAGCATTTTATCACGTGCATGATTTTGTACATGGTTGAAAGGTGTAATGTCATAGTGGTGCTTGACATGGAAGAAATCTCATGATCATGATTATAAGTTGTTTCACTCTTAATATTATTTGTTTTTCATTTTGACATCTATACTCGTGGTCTGAGACTTAGTTGAGATCCTGTTGAATAAGTTCACAATTCTCTTTTGCACATCCTAACCGTCATACATCTATTCATGCTGATGTTGAATCTGTTGCAATGTCACAGGAGGATGGTGGAAAGAAGATAGAGTTAAAGCCTGGTTTTATGATGGAGCATGATGAGAATGTATAGCACTTACTGTCTCTTCTTGCTAGGACAAGACGGAATTTCTGTTTTTAATGAGCATCTCTAAATATTTTAGCCTACAAAGTTTTACTTGCTTTCAGGATTTGCGTCTGTTGAAAATCCAATTAGTTATTGAAAAATAATATTTGAAGTTTAGTTTTTGTCCTTAAAGAAAAGAAAGGTTGGTTTTCTTCTTCTTTTCACTCTAAGATTCTCTCTGCTCCTTAGGTTGGGGCTGTTGTGGTTGGGTTTGATCGCTATTTCAACTATTACAAGATTCAGTAAGTTATCTTAATTTTCCTTTCTTCATGAGTGTAAAAATTTGATGATTCGATCTCCCTGCGTAACCTTCTCTTCTTCTAAAAGAACCATGACTGTAGTAGTTCTGGTCCTTGGTTTTTTCACATTCCTTTTATCCATTGACAACAGTTGGTGTTTGGCCTATTGCAACAAATTAATTACATGATAATTCTTCCTTTTGGCTATGGATCTCCTAGTACAATAATATTGTCCCATGTGGAACAATTTCATTGGTATTGTAGACAATGTACTAGATAATTTGTAAGAAGATTCAGAGCCCTTTCTTTTGTCAGTATCTCCCTCATCACCTATTAAACTTCCATACATTCTTTAGACTTAGCAGGAACTCGCCACTTTCTTAGAGGAACTTTTACCCCCTCATCTTTTTTTCATAAAAATCTCTACTAAACATACAAACTATCTGATCTCAATCACCAATAGTGATGAGTAAAGAAATTAGAGACTAGACTGGCTAACAGGGTGGCTTTGTCTTGGTTTTCCACACACCAATGTTGTCTTACCCACCTCTATGGATAAGAGTTCCTCCTTCCTATCACCCTTGTGGGAATATATGTAGCTGTGAACACATGACCAATTCTGAGCATTTCCACTTACCCACAAGACAAGCAGGGGTGCCCTTTTCTTATGCCATGGGGAAAAGATTCCAACTCAAACCATTGACGACTCTTCTAGTATGTTGGAGTTTTAGTGGTCTATGCTATAAAATTCTCTCATAAAAAATGAATTACAGCATGGCTCTTGCTTTCTATATTTTCCTATGGTGCGTTAATGAAATCTTGATTTCTTTATTTTCCTAATGTCCTACTGTCTTCTTCATCTCTTAGCCTTTTAGCTCCCATCATAGATGTATTAAATGTTGGCTCAGACACAGGGACACAAGACCCTCAATCCTCCCCCTCCCCCATTTAAAAAAGATAAAAATAAAAACACTTCACTGAGAAAAATTGGCCCTAGGCCATCATTTGTCTTTGATACTATTAGATACTTATTTCTATATATCTGTATTTTCACTGAAAATGAAGGTATGCAACCCTGTGCATACGTGAAAACCCAGGATGCCTCTTTATTGCCACCAATCGTGATGCTGTGACTCATCTTACAGATGCGCAGGAATGGGCAGGTCTATTTCTTCAATTTCATCTTACTGGTTTATTGATTTTATCAATTCATGTACCACGGAAAACTTCAAAATAATTGAAGTTATATGGTAGAACAAGTAAGATGGCATCATATTGATGCTTCTGCTTATGACATCTAAGTTTTTCTCCCAATTTACAAAATTTGTTGTGGTGAAGACACACCTTTCCTTGTAGGAAGGTGACAATGATCTTGAAGTTGAAGAGATAAAACCTTGAACTTTCCTAGCTTTGAGAGCTCAGAAAAGTAACTTTCTGCCTGCTACTGTGTTACATCTTCATATAGGTGGTGGTTCAATGGTTGGAGCCATTCGAGGATCTACTCAGCGTGAACCACATGTTGTGGGAAAGCCATCCACATTCATGATGGACTACTTAGCAAACAAGTATGTGCATCAACCTTGGTTTTCACTGTTTGTTCAAATTGTTGATCATGGTATTAGACCATTTGGTGACCAAAAGTATGTTAAAACTTTTCCTTTGTTAAAAGCTACTGATTTCCATTCGTAACATGTAGCACCAGGGAAGTTTCACAATGGCTTTAAAGAATATCTGTAGATTCTCTAGTATGAGCCCTAAAGGAACCATCAGAGTGCGTAGGTCTATTATGCATGCTTACAGTGTTTTCTCACTTTTTGGTTTACGGCTTCCTGTAGCAGGGAACAGAGGAAGGGGTTTATGATTAGCTGCGTGTTTTTGAATTCTAAATGTTGGTCTAGATGTTTGCTGCCAACTGTTATAGGCAACACTGGTTACACTCTTCTTTGCATTTTATATCATGTGAATATATAATATCCTAGCAATGTAATTAGAGAAATTTTTTTGGATAAGATTAAGTACAATATCCCAGGTTTGGCATCCAAAAGTCCCAGATATGCATGGTGGGTGACAGATTGGATACAGACATACTTTTTGGACAAAATGGTGGTTGCAAAACCCTTCTAGTCCTTTCAGGTACTGCATTTCTGTTCATGCTGAACATGGAATTTCATTTAATCTTTTGCTGAATAAACCTTTCGGTTTTATCTTCTAGGTGTGACAAGTTTGACAATGCTTCAAAATCCCAACAATTCAATACTGCCCGATTTTTACACCAGCAAGATTTCAGATTTTCTCTCTCTCAAGGCTGCAGCTGTGTAATTATGTGGTTCTGTACCCTTTTATCAGCCTACCTGATTCTTCATGATCCAGAACTTGACTTTTTCCCTCTGTAAGCACACTTCGTGGGATCTCTCTCCTTCCCATAGAAGGCAAGAAATAGCAGAAAGACATAATACCTCAATATACAATTCATGTTTGTAGTTAGTGAGCAAGAAAAACAGATGCGATAATTCAGACACTTTTTGTGTTATTTACTGGATAAATGGTTTATCTACCAAATGTATGAAAAAAGATGCATCAACTTATTTCAATGAACTTGATGTAAAAGAGAGCAAAATTTTTCTTCTTCCTCCTTTGTTTAGGGTTCAACATGATGACATATTAACAGGTTTCCGCAGCTTATAGACCTTTTGTTGCCTGAACATTAGTGGAGGAAATAAACTCTTTTCTGGGATTTCACTGACGAGTGAAAAGTGTCAATATGGCTGTTTTAGTTACCGTCCTCTCATTAACAAAAAAGTGTTACTTATGCCTCTAAATTTTGGTTGCATTATCAAAAAATTTAGTTGGCTTTGGACTGGTATAGCATTCCTATTTCACCATATGATCTAAACCAAAGGTGTATTGGCAATTCATGTCAAAATTTTCAAGATTGTCTTCAAAATGACAAAAATTTGTGCCCTCTTGTTACTGTTACTAGCAGTGATAAGCTGACCTAACCGACTTTGTGACCTTAACTCAAAAATGTTGTTTACTTTTTTTTCTTTCCTTTTTTTTGGGGTAAAGTTGACCCAGAGTTACTAGTAATGATAATGACAATCCAACCATTTAGCTTCTGCACGATCATCTAGAAGTATGCTCATTGCTCAAATTACCCCACGGGAAAATGCAGGGAGTTTCTAGAGAAGGATATGCCATTGGTTATGCTCTTCCTTTGGATTGTCAATTTGTGCTTCTTCGGAAAGAAGAATTTGCCAATTATTTGTGCCATTCCATAATGTTGTTTGGTGCTTTCTTCTTTATTTTTTAATAAGAAGAACAGAGGAAAAGGTAACACCAAAAGGGCTTTTCTTGACAATTATGTCTTTTGTATATACGAAGATCAAGAGCTTAGAAATTTTAAAAGAAAATTAATTTTGGAAATTATCATTAATATAATAGAAAAGCATGGGTATTACATTTCTTAGGTTATTATTAGAAAAATACATTATATATTTAAACTAGTAATTTCGTATCAATGAATGTGATGTAAAAACACTTTAAAATATATTTTTTCTTTTTTGAAATGCAATTTAAAATTATGTTTCTTCCTTTTTTTTCTTTTCAAATTTCCATTTTCAGTACAATCAAACGAATCTTGAGTGGTTGATTCAAATTTTCTAGTCATGCCGGCAAATAAGCAAACTCCCCAGCAGTTCAATCTTCTTAACCTTCTACTCAATTTCTACAGCCTCATTTTACCAGGATATTTTTTAAGGCTTTAAAGCTTTTCTTTTCTTTTCTTTTTATTTTTCTTTTTTGGGATAATTACGGCTTTAAAGCTTCATGGTTCTCAATTGCACAATTTTTTATAGTACTAACTCCAGTAAAAATTAAACGTTCACTTTCTTATTTTTTTTTTTTTTTTGCTAATTGTCTATTTTCCTTTTTCATATTGTATAGGAAGAAAACAATTCATGAGTAATTCAATTTTAGGCGTCTAAACATACATACTTGTGATTTTGATGTTAACTAAAAATGACATACCGTCAAAATTGTGTATATAAATGTTATATCTTAGTTGATAAGAACAAATCCAGGAGGCATAAAAATGGTTTAAAGACCCTATGCTGATAAAAGCTGGAAGCAGTTTTTCAGCAATTTTTGAGAATTCTTTGGTTGAACGAAGAGAAAATGGCTGAGCAGAAAAGTATTTTCAGCAACTTTTGGTGCTTGGTTTGACTCTTGACAAAAGATATACTCTTTTCCTTGAATTTGCAGAAAACCCAAAATACACCATGTGATGAACAACATCTACAAGACATCTTCCAATTAATTGTACCAATCAAGAAAAATGACCGAAAAAGTAAGTACAAATAGAAAAAGCAACAAAAATGTCCTGCTACTGCTATTCCGTTGAATGGCTTGAGTCAGCTCCTTGTTACCCAGCTCCACATTCTTTGTGGCCTCTACTGCCTGTGAGTCAAAGCAGATAAACAATGAAGGCATTACCCAAGTTAATTGATATCTGAGAATATGCTGAAGATATAGAAACCACAAGCTGCTCTCTAAGAATATTTCATCCATATCATTCTACCTAGACCAAATAAATAAGTTAAACCCTAATATTGCCTCATGGTTCTCGTCATATATCTACATACATTAGAGAACAGAGATGAAGTTGGCCACCAAGTCTACTGAACATATATCATATTTGCAAAATTACTATGGTAGTCTTTGAGAATTGCCTTGTTAATTCCAGAATACCATCAAGAGCACACAAATCTAGAAATCCTATTACTTTCATGCAAAATGTTTCCTTCAAAATATGGGATGATGTTCAGAGTACAGTAGGAATGTCAGAAGTAACAAAAATCTACTAACCTGCTCATACAAAAGCTCTATTTGCTGAGCCTGCTGCAAAACATGTGTAGACATGAGATGATTCAATGCTGACATTTCAACCATCTTTGTCTCGGTTTCTTGAACAGCATCTAGAAGGCTTGACAATTCTGCCTGCAAAGACAGACAAACCATGAGACATTCAAATGATCAATTCAAACATAGTTGCATGCCTTCCAGCTCCAAGTGCATACCCAAGGAGCCTTAGAGAAAGTCTATTACCCACAATATTCCAGTTACCTGAAGAGCACGTGTTTCATCATCCAAAATTTGTTCTTGGATCCTAGCAGGCTGATCTTGAACTTCATTGGGTTCTCTGACCTCTGCACTATATGTCTCGCTGGGCCTAACATTACTTGATTTGGGAACTCCTGATAAATTTCCTTTTCCAGTCTGCTTCAATTTTTTCCTTGGTGTTATTCGGTTAATAGTATCTTGGAAACGTATAGCTCTGAGCTTGTCAAACTGAGATGTAACTGAATGAAGCTTTTCACTTAGTATTAAGACCTGACCAGTCAAATAGAAGGCATATTTAGAAGTACATAAGGAGTTCAAGTGTCGAAGTAGCAAAAGAACTTCAAAATTACAGTGAAGTGATAATAAACACCTTGCTTCATTTTTTCCCCATTAGAATCCATATCAACTCCTATCAATGCACCATGCCTTTTGAGTTCAATATCTTTGATATACCAAAGATTAAGCGCAACACTTCCCTTTTTTCACATACAAATTTTTGACTTTTGAAGTTCAGTGTGTAAAATATATATGCACTATTTTCATTCTTCTACTCTCTGGCTTAGGCTATGTCCATTAAGTTTCATATGCAAAGATGCCATTAGCAACGAAAGGTGGAGAAGCGAGTAAGAGAAACATGTAATTTACACCTTTGAGGTAATACTTATCCAGGATTGCAACAAGAATTTTTAGTTCATGATCTTTTAAGTGGCTTCTTCGTTGCTAAAATTATTAATTAAAGCCATCCCTCAAGAAGACCCACCTCTTCCCAATGAAAATTAAGAGAAATACAATACCTTTGTTTAAAAACAAGAATATTTAGTTGAAAGAAGCACAGAATTGACCGAAAATTTCATTGATAATCACTCAACTTTAACAGCAATATATAGCAATTTGACATCTGAAAACCAATATGATCTGTTGCTAGGATCTTAAACATAAAATATCATCATTCCAGTAAACTTGAGAAGAAAATTTCCAGCTAATATACCTAATTACCTATATAGCATCTATAAATTGAAACAGGAAACTGATGTACTCATACCACTCCATGTTTATGTGCTACAGTATCAGCGTTCATATTGTCACCCCTGATACCAAGCCATCCTCTTGAATTTGCTTCTTCATCACTTAAAAGATCTTTCAGCACATCTATTTGTTCTTTGCATGATTTAATGAAAATTGTGACCTGAAAAAGTGAAGGTGGCAGAAAATATCATCTTGTAGGACAATGATCCAACAGATTTGTCATTGCACTTTTCACTACTCAGCCAGATTAAAATATCATAGCAAATTCAGTAGAACTGCTCCAACAAGTACCATGATGTAAAATTTCTGCAGATTAAATGACTGATTACTCTTGGGACATACATCCTTTTATTGTCATTTTAGAGTGAAATAATTGGAAAACCATGATAATATCAGCCAAAGAAAGGGGAAAAGAGGGGGAGGGGGTTGTGGAAAGAGCATGTATATATCCCAGTCTCTCCACTTTTTAGCATCCTAATGCATAAACAATATAGGATGAGGAAATGGCCCAGAAAATGTTTAAGCGTCAATTATAGAAAAATTTGGGAAGGAAAACTGAAAGTGGCTTTATGTGTCCCCTCCCCAGCTTTTTAAAATAAACAAATAAACAAATAAAAGATGACAGTGAAGGTACAGGAGACTTATACCAAATGAAGCTAGCAAAAGGAGGATTGGCAGGTTAAATATCTTTTCTTTCAGATCTATCAAATCCACAAAGAACCATCAAAACATTTCTTCTCATGAATTTATCAAACCGGTATCCAACCTTTAGCTTCAAAAGGCAAAATTGTACTTAGATGAACTTACTTCATGTTCAATACTATCTCTCTCTTGTTCTGTGGTGCGGTGTAAGTCTACATAATCCTTCTTATGCTTCACTAAGAATTTTTCCAAAGCTTCAATGCTTTCAAGCTGACAAAAGAAACTCCTTTCATCAGATAACCCCAATATCCATAAAAATGAGTGTACATAATAAATCAGTAACTTGAAACTTTCACTTGTTTCGAAAGAATATAGTTAAACATGCCTTATATCTGCTTAAAGATTATCATAACCAAATAGTCATAAATAACATTGAACTAAAGAAAACAGAAGTATTGCAATTCTGAATAGCAGTTTCTTACTGTCTTCATTGCAGCTTTCATGAAAGACGTCCTCTCTCGAGCTTTGTGCATAATAAAAGATGCCATTATATTTGCTGTTTTCGACTGCCAACAAGAAACAAGCCTCAGAACCCACTGATATGGCCTTCTGAAATAAGCCATGTTAATGTGCACACAAGCATACTGATAGCAAGGAAACAAACAGAAAATGAAACATAACAAATGTCATTTTTCTGAGGATTGCAGGATGTACTGAATGAACACACCGGGAGCAATTTGCAATCTTCAAGATCAAATTTTGTAAGTAAAACTTTCATCGTGTAACGCCTAAAGACCAGAGTCTTCCTTCGCTGTGGTTGTTTCCATTGCACTAAGGAGCCAAAGAAGCCTAGGCTACAGCTACAGCTACAGCTACAGCTACAAGAATTAGCTACCATGGGCAAGTTGATTGTTGTTTCTGGAGTAATTCCATAAACACTTGGCTTGCCAATATGGCTGGATCAAAATCACTAGATCAGAGGCATGAAAGATCTAAACATACCGAAGTTTGAAAGAGCAATTATAAGTATAAGCATTGTGCTACAACAGAAATATGAAGAACTTAGGGAGCTCAAACCAATTAGGTAGTCAAAGAACAAAATCGCCTAAAATTTATATCAAAAGAAACAGAATTTATCATAATTCGAGTATGCTACGACCATCTTTATCCAGATCAAAGGGTAAAGTAATTGAAATGTTGAACCAACCTCGCTCAGCCCCAATGAAATCGCCGTACGGCGGACAGCATCTCTGAAATCTTCAGTTCTGTCTCTAACTTTGGCCATTACTTCAGCATCCAAATCAAGTGTATTCTTGACGCAAAATTGACCAAATCCACCGCCGGCGAGAAGAGGGGACTGCCGGAAAAGTGGAAGGAGCTGAAGGCCAGAAGGATTTTGCGAATTTGCGGAATAGAAGAGCTGTCGCCGTCCGAAAGTATACAATTGCAAAATCGCAACTTTCGGAGGGTAAAATCAGTAAAAACCCTTCAACTAATATTCAAGCATAGGAATAAGCTATGATGCCGGACAAAAAAAAATTCTAAACTTATCAATTTTCAAAAGTTATTACATTATTTAATCTTTAATTATTCTTTTTGTTAGTTTTGCAAATTTTCTTTAACAAATTAATACTTCCATTGAAGGTTCAAATTGTTTTTGAAACATTCAAAAAATAAAATTTTATGTAAATATTTTATCCATCACAAATTGTATATTCATTTTTTGTACGAAAATTGTTATATTATCAATGCTTCAATTTTTTTAACAAATGACTACTTTGATTGAAAATTTTTATTGTTAAATATTAAAAAAATATTTTTTTGTGAATACTTTTTGGGTCAAATAAATAGAAAAATAAATATTTAATTTTTTACTACAAAAAGTATAATTTTAAAACTTTTATGAGATATATAAGAATTATGGTGTATTTGGATTGAGTTTCACTGTGGAACCAATATAAATTTCTCACATGAATCTCAATTTTTCTCACACAAAAAATTCTTTCTCTTAAAATTCAAGACAGAAAATCTCAAAACAAAATAATATCCAATCTCACTCTTAATCTATTACACTTTAATGAGTCCGACTAACAATAAAATATATTTTTACTTAGATAAAATTTGAGTTTAATTTAAATTTTTAAAAGATAAGTTCATTTAAAACTTTGATAGAATCTGATTGTGGCTAGATGTATTTTTGAAGTAATACTCTGATGAGCATGGGTTTAACTAACATTATAACTCTTTAGTTAATTAATCAAGGTCAATTAGATTTTCATTTATAATTAATTACAGATATTCAATCTTAAGTTAAAAAAATAAAAAAGTAACACAATAAATTTAATAAACAGAAAAATAAAAAAATTACCTAAAGTAAAAAACGAAAGCTGCCAGGCGCCAGCTGCAGCACTAGTGTCAACGCCAGCCCATGTTAATCGGCGAGTTAGGAGTTAGGCAAGGTGATTAGTCAGAGTGACTATACCATCCCGAGTGGGACTCGAGTCACTGAGTCAGTCTCTCTGAGTCTTCTTCTTTAAATTTCAATTTCTCACAAAAAACACAAAAAAGGCGTGGAGAGGCAGCGACATTACAACCGCAACTCTCACAGAAATAATTATTCATATTCAGATTTCAGATCCAAACCTCTTCCCCACTTTCTCACTTTCTCTCTCTTACATTACCGAATTCAAATCGATTTCAAATTTATTCAGATCCATCCATCACTCTCAATTTACGTTCCCCTGCATTGATGTCTTGTTGATTCTCCAACTTCTTTGATTTTTGAATTTTGTATTTTGTGTTAAATCCTCCAGTTTTGGTTGTCTGTGGATATTTAGTGGATTTTCATTTTATGAAGACGGATATGAATGGAATGGTAGAATGCAGCGTCTGCCATTCGAAATTGATGTCGCCGGGCTCCCGAGGGGTGTCCAAGGCTTACGATCGCCACCGCAGTAATATTAGCTTGAAAAGTCGTGCTTTTAATGTGATCCTTGTCGGCGGTGATTGCGTTCTAGTTGGCTTACAGGTGACTTTTACTTAATGCCGTGGTTCATTTTTTATTTCATATAGCTATATGCTTACTTAACGCTTTTATTGCTTTTAAAAAACAAAAATTTTAGAGCTTATAATTATTTTTTTCAGTAATTGAGGGCTTAATTATTGTTACTGAAACTCTGATGCATCTAATGCGGGAGCTAATAGTGTAACTTTCGGTTTCGATTTCAATTTCGAAGAATCATAATCCACTAAATTAATTTTTCTGAGTTCCTGAAATTAATTTCATTCGTGTGCTTCAATATTTCTATTAGTTGTTTCCTCCTCCGCCATCTAATCTCATCAATGTAATGCTCAGACGTGCTACTACAAAGATGATAGAAAAGTAGAATGGCACATTACAGTAATCTTCATTTTATTTTAGCTAGTTTTATATATGTGTTTATAGGAGCAGATTAGCCAAGATTTCAACAGCTAAGAAAAATTAATTCATGTATTATTATTGAGATCGAGTCAAGTCGAAAGGGATACTGATGAGTTCCCTGCTTTTCATGTGTATACGTTAGTCTCGTGTCCTAAAAGGATCCATCGTTCTGGATATATTTTGACTTTCCAATTTATAGTCTTTTAGGTCTCCGTGTACTATATATGTAATCCAGGTTTTTAGTATTAGACATCATCTATACCTGATTTAGGTGCCATTCAAATGTAGCAGTAGAATACTTTGATTGTATTAAATGCCAATAACAAGAGTTAGACAAAACCTAAAGTCATGTACTGTCTGCCTCTTTTTTGTCGTTTTAGTAAGATTATGTAGAGAAATTTGCTTTTCATAATTGACATCTTGTCAAAAGTGTAAAACTTGTGGTAAAACTTTGACATGTTCTTTATACTCTGTAGAGCCATAGCTATTACTAGTTTTGTTTGTTGATTGTTGTTATTACAACATAAGACTGGACTATGTGCTTCAACCTGTTTGGTTATTTTTGCAGCCTATCTTGGTATATATGTCAAAAGTTGATGGGAGTTTCAAGTTCAGTCCAATTAGTGTGAACTTCTTGACTGAGGTTGCTAAAGTTATTTTTGCAGTGGTTATGCTCTGTATCCAGGTACGTAATGAACTTTACCACTAATGAAATTTTTTTGTCTCGCATGCTTTTAGATCTATGTTGGATTATTTCACACATTTCTTTTTCATTAATTTGGTTGTCATTTCTACTATGAGTGAACAAAATTTTACTGGAAGATTTTTCATTTTTTGAGCTGATAGAAGAGCATGCGAAGAACTTGAGAGATCAGAAACAATGATTAGAAATTTTGTCAGAATTAATGCATTAGTACGGACATAGTTGTACTTGTAACAACGATTAGAAAAATAATTTGGATTACACTGAAATGATTACCCCATGTGAAGCACTTGAGATCAGACTTGCAGAAACATTTCTTTTATTTATGGAGCATTCATAGTTGAAATACAGAACTCACTGAATAAAAGCTTTAAGTGTTGATATGTTTCTACTCGCTAGTAATGTTTTTTTTTTCTGGATATTTAATTTCTTCTGTATTTTTCAGGCACGGAATCAGAAAGTTGGTGAGAAACCACTGCTCTCTGTTTCTACATTCATGCAGGCAAGATCTTGTTGATCCTAAATTTGGTTTTTCTCCTGTGTGGCCAAAGATTTAGAAAGCATATGAAATTGTTTTGTGAACTGGATAGAATTCATTAATTTTACTTCCAGTACATATATTAGATTTTTTCTTCTTCTATTATGGTTTCTTAAAAATTCATGCTCTTTTTCTTTCATTGATGGACAATTTTGGGTTTCCAATTGGTCAGTTGAAGATAATTGTTGGTGCTTAAATTGCTCCATATCTTGTAAAGTAGATTTATTGCTAGGGTTCTTAGTTGTTTTCTCAAAGTAAAAAGCTGCCATTCTTTTAATGACTTCAAAGGATTTGTCATGAACTTTATTCACTTATTTTCATTCTCTCATTCCCTGCCAGCACATTTCTTTGCCTTGATTGTTTGCAGATACTATTCAAAGTGATACAACTTCTTAGAGTCAATGAAGAATTTAAATTGCGTTTGTATTTTTATTTTCTGCAGGCTGCTCGGAACAATGCGCTCTTATCTGTTCCGGCTCTTCTTTATGCTATAAACAACTATTTGAAGTTTATAATGCAGGTGAAAGTTTTATACTTTTTTCTTGCCCAAGTACTAAACTTTTTCTCATAATCCATGGTTTTGACTACCTTTCAGTTGGTTGGAAACACCACAACCATTGATTTTTGCGGTTCAGTTTATACTAATGAAGATTTTTTTTTATTATTTTGATGAAGTGATTGAATTACAAGAAAGCCATCCTTCCTTTTTCCCTCGTATGTTTGCATTGGTGAGAGTAACATCTTGGTGTTCCTTTTGTAATGCCAATGTTCCATTATCTTGTCACTAATGGGAGCTCCTCGTCGTTGCTTTGCACATTCTGCTTTTCTACTCAGCTTATAGATTGGCTAGATTGAGGAGCACTTGAACTAAGACCGTGGCTGACCTTGAAACATTTTATACCAACTTAACGCCAACTCATAAGTTCCATTGCAACATTTATTGTGAACAAGTTGAGTGGTTAATCAATCACTTCTAGGAGCCTTTTATCTATTGTAGGATGTTGTTTTGCAATATGATTCTCTTCACAGATTTAGATAATTACTGATCTCCCAATGGATTTATGTTGCTGGACTTAGCATGATGATGCTTGGGCAGCTGTATAACAGAATGAATTAGTTCATTCTATTTTTGCAATATTTGCACATTTCAAAACATTTGAGTCCAAGGTTTCTAATTTTTTCTTCACCTTTGCTCCTTAGTTTTTCTTACTAACCTGAGCTATGCAATTCCTGAAACAATAAATCAAATAAACAAGTATTAGTCTGTTTTGTTAGATATCTTCTTTTATTCAAGATGCACATATTCGAGTATAAAGATTCAATGACTATGACTGTCTTCCTGATGCTTAAATATTCACTATGCAGCTATATTTTACTCCTGCAACAGTGAAGATGCTCAGTAATCTGAAGGTATCACAATTTTCAATAATTCTATGGGAAAAATGTTAACAGGACACCTTTTTTTGTGTTTTCTTTTGATGAATTCTTTGGTTACTTTTGTAGAACAACTGTTCATTTCAATGAATATTTTATTCATGTGTTTTTTAATACTTAATATTACTTCTAAAAGGTGGCTAGGGTGGGTGATGAAGTTTATATCTTGTACGCTAATCCCCAAGTTTATATACCTTCGATATTGAAGGATGTCCTTGCTCACTCTTATATATGGTCATCTATCATGAGTGTAAGGGATATGCCTATAGCTACAAAGAATATATTGCTGTTCCTGTTTATTTTGATGACAACATTTTGTATAAAAGGTTGCATCACTAAATAAGGGCTAGACATCAAAAGACAAGGTTAGAGGTTTTCCAATGTTCTAAGAGTTATCAGGTACTGAACCCTTTAAACAAACCATGCTGCCAAGTTATGAAGCTATCTTGGCTCTTCCACTGCTTTGTTTTCCTTTTCTAACCTCTGGGAATCCATTGTGCTTTACCATATCTAGGAATCACCATTGGAGGCCAAAATTATGGAAAGTTCTCTTCAGAGTTGATTGACCAACTTACCACCAAGATAATTGCATATGATATTACATGTCAAAGGTCACAAGCTTGAAACGTCTAGTGCTGGTACCAGACAACATACAGTTGAGTCTTGGACCTGTTACCCTTTAATGGGGCTATTTACAATGATAAGCTTGACATGTTGGTAGTAGCTATGGCTCAAGACATTCCATGCTATTGCAGAGCTCCAGTGGTCACATTATTGGGGGGTTGGGTTCGATGGTTATCCCTTTCCCCCTTTTGCACAGCACGGAAAATGGGTGGTGAATGTCAGTACGAGATTGCATTCCTCTCTCATTCACTGACAAAAAACAGATGACTGAAGTAGGCAAAAATGAGCAGGAAATGTCTTACTCTGTGAATAGATGTCAGTGGAATTTGTAATAAGTTTCCCATTATAGATGCCTTACACCTCCAATTACCCAGTTTAGTTCTCTCAAGCTAAAGGCAAATAATCTTGTAGGTATTGTTTGCATGAACTATTTTCTGAACCGGAGATTATGAAGGCCTCAAGAAGGTGGGAAAAAACAGATAACCAGAATATTTGCAACATCTGATTTCGGTTGCACTCTCAAAGGCAAATTCCAATAAAACCGTCTGGTTGATTTTATTTATCGGCTTTTTACCTCCGGGTTAAATATTGGCAAAAATCTGGTGTATTCCATTCACACAAGACATCCAACTTGCTTGAAGAAGTCCCATGACATGTTCATTTTCTCTTTCTACTCTGCTTTTGGGTTGTAGTTAACATAATTGTCTCCAGTTCCAATCATGAAAATCATACATTTGCCTCTATTTTCTCCAAAGCAATTTGTACATGAAACTTGTTTGTGTTTCTGTTACAATACTTTCACAAAGAGTCAGTTTCTTTTGTCTACGTTGGCCTTTTTTCCCCTAAAACTGAAATGGACATTCTGTGAATTATATATCAAATATTGAAGTGCTGCAATCTGCTTGTACTTTATATGTCGAAGAATTAGCTGTTATTTTATTATTATTTTTTCTGGCTCTTTGATTATATAACATCTTCCTTGTGTTACTAACATGCACAGGTGTTGGTAATCGCGGTTTTATTGAAGATAATAATGAGACGTCGTTTTTCTATGATTCAGGTTTGTGTGTGATTCATGTTTTATGTTTGATTTTGTGTATTATATTTGTTAAGAACCACAGAAGTCTATTTACTTTCTCCTTCTTTTCCTCTTTTATAAGAGGTGGGAGGGGAAGCGAAGGATTGTTGCATGTCCCTAATAGGAATATATTTAAACCCTGAAAACTTGCTTAAGTGTTTATTTACAATTGTTTACTTATGATTTGTTACAGTGGGAAGCTCTTGCACTGTTGCTTATCGGAATATCCGTAAATCAACTTCGTTCTCTACCAGAGGGCACTTCTGCCATGGGTCTTCCTGTGTCAACAGGAGCGTATTTATACACATTGATATTTGTAAGTCTTTGCAAGCAATTTGATGTTTTGATTCATATAATGCTTTGTCTAGCTCCTTATTGTCGATATGCTTGGAACTTGTATGTTGAACTAAAATAGCCTCTAATATATGTTGATAATTAGTCATCAGCTAGTGAAGTCATTAGTTTATCCGTTTACGAGCTACTTGTGCTTGTTTGCCAATCTGCTTACTTATAACATGCTCATCAAGTATGACCACCGCAAGTATTTGTACTTTAGTACGTCATGAATTGTGATAATAAATGCAGCAAGTTATTGTAGCCTTTATCAATTTTAATCCAAATGATTAGGTATTTATCTATTGTTAACAATTTGCAGCCCAAAGGTTTCCGATCCGCTTTGTGCGCCAGTAGTTTCCTTTCTGTTAACAGGGAAAAGATGCTGACATCACATCCATTTCACTCTAAACCAGAACGATGGTAGAATAGCATTTCTTGAATTATGATTCTGAGTAACTATGGTCATTGTAAAATGGATTTTATCAAGCTGCTTATCTCATTCCAAGTTAGAATGTTTACTTAATGCATTCATATGGCAGAACAATGCTCCTTCTAGGGAACTAGTGGGTGGAAAACAAATAATAATCTATGAAAAAATTTCTTGATTGTGAACATGAGGACAATAGATGGTTATGTTACATTCTCATAGCTTGGTTTTAGAAGGTTATACTGCTCGTGTTTCTGTTGTGCATTTTATCAAAGGAAGTGATACTTGAGATATGCACAAATTTTGTATTTCATACTTGACCTGAAGTTGGCATTATTAATCTACAATGTAATTCAGGTAACTGTTCCATCACTGGCGTCAGTGTACAATGAATATGCTTTGAAGAGCCAATTTGAGACGAGCATTTACCTTCAGGTGATGTTTAACTACTTATTGTATTTATTTCCTCCGACTGCTTCCCGCACAAAATGAAGGGGAAATAGAAACTAAAATTGAGATATGTATGTTTTGTTTTTCTGTGTGCATGTCTCTGTGTGTGTGTGAGAGAGAGAAAGGCTGGCAAGTATACTTGTGAGTTACAAAAGATATGCTTACATATGGAGGGCTAGAACAATCGTTCATGTTGGTTTAAGGGCCTGCTTTGGCATTCAGCCTTTTGGATTTGAAACTTCTAGATTATGATCTTACCACACAAATATCCATTTTTGCTGTTCTGAGGCTAATTTTTCAGGATAGTTTTGCCGTTCTCATATTGAAACACATAAATCTGATGGTTTATGCAGAACCTATTCTTATATGGTTATGGTGCAATATTCAACTTCCTAGGGATTCTTGCGACTGCCTTGTTCAAAGGTATGTGCGACAACTTCTTCCTGGAAATCAAATAAGCACTAGGTTACTACTCTTTGAGCCCCAAAAAATTCAATCACTAAATAGGCCCTATAACCTGTAATTCTGGATAAAATGCTATGTAATTTTGCTTGAAATGCTGATTGTATTGTGGTAAACTAATTTTCTTTGAGAGATGTAATGCTGTGCATCTTTTGCGAGGTTTTGTAAAATGGTGCTTACATACTTGAAGTCGATCTCATTTTACTCATTCTGCAATTTTGGTTTCCTCCTATTATATTGACTGATTATTCAATAATGTAATGATCTTCACAGGACCTGAAAGTTTGGATATCTTGCAAGGACATTCCAGGGCAACTTTGTTCTTGATATGCAATAATGCAGCTCAAGGGATCTTGTCATCATTTTTCTTCAAATATGCAGGTGCTTGCAACTACTGTTCTATTCAACAACTAATTACAGAATATCCATATTTTTTAACAAGATTGTGAAAATCTTATAACACTTATTTTTTTTTTTTTGGTGTGTGTTATATCTCTATTTGGTTGAGAAAATCTCACATTTGAATTTTGTTATCAATTGGATGCTCTTATTTCTTCTTTTTGATGGAAGCTTAAAAAGATGTTTTCAATGAATTTAGAAATTCTACTGCTTGGAAAAACTTTTAAAACTTTTAATTCTGCCACATATATGAATCGGAAATGGAGATGCCTTTTTCTTTAAGAAGGTTGAGATTAGTTTATGTTGTTAGGAAATCTGGAGGCTAAAATCGAGAGGCTTGTTAGGTGGTTTTTCTTGATTGGTTAGCAATGCGCAAGAATCAAATTCTAGCTCGGTGTGGTAGCTTTTAGAGTATAAGACCTATTAATGACTCAAAATGCTAAAGAAAATGATTATTGGCAATATGGACTCTTTTCAGCTGACAGCAAAATCTGCTATAGAACTGATTAAACATTGAATTTTACCTCAATTATGTCATTATATTTAGGCTTTATGGCATTATGATAATTGAGTTTTTTATCTGCAGTAAGTGATTCTGAATTCTACAAATTGACTGCAATGGATTCCTCACTGTGTGAGGAACACTTCCCTTGACTGTAAAACAATTCTCTTTGCAGAAAACCTGAGTCCTAATGTCGTGCATTTTATCAGAAATAATGCTTGCATTTCCTTACTGTGAATGGCAGACATATTTACCGCATTTGAAATGTATCTCAAACAGGCTCTCCTAGTTCTTTTGGCTGGGAGATATGCCACTAGATATGGGGATTCTCACCATGCTAACAAATGCAAACGTAACTGCTGTTGACAAAGTGTAGGCCGGAAATGTATTCTGCCTATTTCATGGCTCGGGAATTACTTTTGTTCTATCACATACTATAACAGAGCATTTGTGCTTTTTACACCTCCAAGGGCTTGATCTGAATTCTCTTTGATTCCTGTAGATACAATTCTGAAGAAGTATTCGTCTACCGTGGCCACAATTTTTACTGGAATAGCTTCTGCAGTATTATTTGGTCACACTCTGACCATAAACTTCGTTTTAGGAATCTCCATTGTATTCATCTCGATGCATCAGGTATTTGGGAGCTGTCTTTTCCACTTTGTTCTGATAAAAGTCTTATTTTCAATTTTTTTACACTTGTTCTCCAGATATGCTAAGATATGTACAATGCTTTTGTGATATTCTATTTTGTTTTTATTTGGAATCTATGATGACTTAGAGAATGAGATGTTTCTTATATTTTCCTGTATATGCCTTACTAATTGCATTGTTTTGTTTTCAGTTTTTTTCACCTCTTTCAAAGGTTAAGGATGAAGCCCAAAATGGCAGTTTCAGTTCAATGAATAGTCAAAGTAACTTCAGGTATTTGGTTTACACCAATTTGCTTTGGATAGGCATGATGAATAAACACCATGCTATCTTTGAGCATCATCTTTTTACCCCTTTCTCTATGTTTAGAATACAGTTCATGTGGATCTTTTTTCCAGGTCTAAGGACACATCTTTTGTAGAAATGGCTGCTGGGGCACATGATGAGGTAAGATTGAACTACTGCCTGTTCAAATATGTTTTGTGACACTGGTTTTAGTATTTTTATGATACATCCGCTCTCTCTGGGTTTTACAGGCTAGCCATCGTGTGGGGCATGATGAAAGAGCGCCTCTTCTTCCACTTTAGATTTGTAGGTAACATACCTGCTTACCTTTTGGGAATAACTTGTTGATCTGTGGATGGTAAAATGAGTTGTTGGCTGCATGATGCTCTCATATCAAAAGGTTTGTTTTTTCAGTAGCCATAGGCCGCTCAATTCTCCAGAACTCAATAAGAAGCGTTTCTTCTTCAATCCTGCATTTAAACAAATTTGCCATCATCTGACTTAAAAAAAAAAGATAGAAAAGAGAAATTGAAGTCTTGATGGAATCGATGAACTGCACAATCTAATTATAGACCAATGATTCTCTAAGTGGTGATGCTGTTTAAATTCCTTGTGTGAGTTCAGAAATTTTCTTGGATTTTATCTAAATCAAAATCCGATTTGGATATATTTGGATTTGAAGAGATCTATATTTGCATATAATGAAGAATTTCGGGGTTTTTCTTGTGAAAATTTCAATTGCAGGAATACGAGTAGATGTAGCATTCTTCATATGTCCGCACAAGAGATTAGAGATGGGACTTCTTGACTGTAAGAAGCTAATATACAGACGTAAAGGGATGTTCTTTCCTACCCTCGGAAAGCTACAGTTCATCCTAAGACAATACAGCCAGCTGAAACATGTGGAGCTTTACACAGACTTTATCATGTATACAGAGGATAATTTTGATCTTCGTGTGTTCTATCTCTTCTTAACAGTAAATCACTCTCGTCCCTGTTTATATACAGGTCAATTCATTATGAATTTTGTCAATTTTTACCGCAAATATACCCATATCTTATATATTCTTTAAAAGCAAGACGAACTTTGTAAACCTGAGCTATCAGCGGAGCTATGCGTTGCCTAATTTATTCCAAATGTAAAATTTTACTTCTATTAAAAAATCAATTATTACCGCAAATTTTCGTTCATGATTTGGTTTGGTATTTATTATTTATCTGTACGTACGGCAAATCTTTTTTTTTTTTGGCTGAATATAGACTTGTTAAATCAGAAGATGCATGTAGCTGCATTTTAATACTCCATATTAGAGGTTTATTTGAAGTTTAGAATCCCTGAACCAGTGGTGCAACTAATTAGCTATTAAAATCAACCATTTTTTGGTAAATACTTAATTAGCTATTAATATCAACCAAATCAGAAGTACAAGTTTGTCCCTTTATCACACAAAGTGTATTTGGTTAGGAGATATTTTATTTTGAGTTCTTTGAAATTGAATTTTTTATGAGAGAAGAAGAAATGTTCAATTATATGTTTGGTTGGGAAATGTGTAATACAAATGAATCTATAAAATTGTGAGAGAATAAAGAGGACTAGTGGTACAACTAGAAGGTAATTCGCTCGAGCCTTAAAAGCCAAACTTACATCATGAAATTTGCCAACAAGAAGCAACATAAATTGGTATATGGTATACCCATGTATGCTTTTACATCTTCAATTCTAATCTCAACTTCGACTATTATCATCTAACCTAATTAGGTAAAGATTATTGTTTTAATCACTAAACTTTAGTTATTATCTCACTATTGTCCTACCCTTTTTTATTTAAAAACTTGTTAACATTTGAAAAATGTTAATTTACCCAAACAATAAAAAATAAGCTTTTCCCTTTTAAGAAGACTTTCAAATTTATTTAATAGATGTGAGAAGTTCTTGTTTCATTTAAGATATGAGCCATTTTCCCTTAAAATATTCATTTGACTAATGAGTGATTTTCATTTTTTCTATTTAAATTCACATCCTTGGATTTTCACTCATACGCAATTTATACATAAAAGAAGAATTTTCTTAGTAAACAGGAAAAAAAAAGGATTCAAGAACTTTTTTTTATATTCTACACATTTTCTAAAGAAGTTATACAAGTTGAATTTTTATTTTTTTTTCAATTTTTAATGCAACTTTTTATTTCTCCCTTAAATTATTTTAAATTTTCTCTTTCAAAAATTTAATGTTTCTTTGTCTTATTAAATATAAAAAGTATTGCCTTGTGTATTTGAAGCTCCTACAGGGTTGAGAGAAAGAAGAATAGTTCGATAGAAAGAAGAGTAGTTAGAGGAAGAGCCAGAAAAGAAGGGAAAAGAATATCAAGCATAATTATTTAGTGAGAAGAGAGATATAAACTATTAATTTACATCTTTATCTAAATATTTAAATATAACATTATAATATAAAATAATATAGTGAATGCAAAATAAGATCTATTAAAATGATTTTTTTGTTTTAAAACTCTGATATAATTTTAAAAGGTTAAATTAGACATATTATACTAAATTCAATCATTTTATTTTCTCTTTGGTTTCCTTTCGTTTCTCCACAAAAATCTATTTCAATATCTAAATTTGTTTTTACTTTTTCATTTATTTTTTTGTGAGAGAAGAGAGATTAATTGCATATTCACTTAATATCAAATTTAAGTAAAAAAGTGTGAGAAGAATTATTTTTTTCCGAAGAAATGGATCAGATTTTATTAAATCAAAATACTTACAAAATTACAAGTTCAGAGATCTCTGTAGATCATCAATTTTAGTCTAAATCTGATTGGCTAAACTATGTGAGACTGGAACAAAGTCTCTGCTTACAAAAATTAATGTATTACGTTGTTTCCACACCATATGGAGGGTCTCTCTAAACACATATTTCCACTTCCTTTGCTGAATGTCTACACCCCAACTATTCGTCAGATTCACATCTATCCAATGTTTGCATTCAGTGGGGGAGTAGAAATCTTTCCAAAATTTTGGGTGGACCATGCAATTCTACAGTTGTTTAGCCCAATTGCAGTCTCTAAGAGCATGTAGTACTGTCTCTTCCGCTCTAGAGCAAAATAGGCAATTCCCATCATCAATAATTTTTCTATTCTGTAATATCTGCATCGTGGATAATCTCTCATGTCTAGCTACCCATAGTGTCAAAGTAGCTCGGACCTTTAAATTTCCAGATTTTTTTCCTATTCACTTAACTAAGTTCCTGCAATCTCTTTTCCTTTCCTTTTAACTCCTTTATTCCCAACATTGTATGAACAACATTCCATAATCCTTTCCCATCTTTCATTAATAAGATTAAAAAAAAAACAAAGAGAGAAAGAAAGCATTAGAAAAGGGAAAAGGATAGCCAACCATTAACTTTTTTTTTTTTTTTAAAAGCCAACTACTTATAAGTCTGGCTCTTCATTTGATCATAGTCTTGGTGTCTTCATTCCGTGATTCAATCCAACTATAAATTTTAGAAGCCGTTTTTTTCTTGTTAATCAGTTTGACTGTAGGAGGACTCGCGGAACCCAAAAATGTCGTCTTCTTCCAATCCCAATAAGCTGATCGCCAAAGCCGATAAGCTGTAAGTCCCACGCGCTCGTGGCGTACTCCTGCATATCCACGCCTACTTATATGTATACATTTCACCAGAACTTTTCATTTGAAACAGAGGCCGCCAAGTTTTATTCTTTACTGCTCAATGATGGTGGTTTGGATTTAAACCTCTTTCGAACTTGAATTCTCAAGAATTTTCTTTTTTCGGAAATTTCTAAATTCTTAAGAAATAGATTTCCGTCCCGTCCCGTAATCCTGGCCAAATGAGCAGAATATTGTATTTTACTTTATGTTTTCCCTGTTGATTGTATATGTTGGAACGAAGTTGATTGAAAACTATATTAGTGGGATTAATGTCAAGATCTTAATGTGCTTTGTGCTCTAAACTACTGAAAAACCTTGGAGTAATGTGGTAAAATGATTTGTGAATTAAGTGAAGTATCCATTCTCTTATTTTCAGATTAGCAAAGAAGTTTTTAATTATGGGCTGCTAGAGTTATTGCTGGAAATCTTCTTAATATAATTCATAGCTACTAAATGAAAACATAATGCACATTCCTTTTTTGATAATTTGGGAGGGCTATACTGTAATGTATTGAAAATGTTACTAAGGTTCATTGAATTTTAATACGGGTGAATATGGAAATAAAAATGATAGAAGGTTTAAGCTTTGGAGCCAATTTTGTTGTAGGGTTTAATTTTGGAACTATTTGGATTGTTCTTTCATTAGATGACACTGGCAAATAAAATGATGAAGTCCTTCTGTTGTGTTGAAAAATTTTCTTGATTTTTGTACTGTAGAAGGATTCCTGATACTGATGCTTATGTGTCTTATTTTCACAGAACGAAACTTACACTGACAAGATGGAGTGCTGATTGGAAAAGTGCCACGGCTTTGTATGAGCAGGCCGGTAGGTGCTCATCTTTCAGCTTATGGTTTTGCATGCAAGATTTAGATAGGTAAATGGACATATTCATCATCTCTTTGACTCTACTTTCTTTCCTCTTCTAGCTAACAGCTTTAGGCTTTCCAAAGACTATGGGAAAGCAAAAGAGGCATTTGAGAAAGCTTCAAAAGGACAAGAGATGCTTTCTTCGTATCCTTTTGATTAACTTTCCAGTAAGATATTTTGACTAGATATGATGATAGCTCTTGTTCCTAATCATTTCTGGGAAACCTTGACAAGAAAATCAGGCCCTGGGATGCTGCAAAGCATATGGAGTCTGCTGCTTCCCTGGCTAAGGAATTAGGAACCTGGAGTGAAGCTGCTGATCTTTATAGACAGGCATCTGAATTATACATTGAATGTGGAAGGTCTCAACCTGCATCAGATGCACTGGCAAAGGGCGCCCGGTATATATAGATTTGATACTGTTCAAGTTCTAAAACATTTTTACTAATTCATTGTGGTATCAGATGTTTCCTTTACTGTTAATATTTGTCCATAACTGTCAAAGTACATCCGGTATTACATTTTTGCAAGAATTTACATGTTCTTTTAGTTCCTTTAATGCAGACTTGTAGATGAATTTAGTGTTATGAGAGTGTTATGTTCTTCATAATACTCTTGGCTTTAGATTGGTGGTAAACTGTTCTAAAATAGTAATGCTCAGAACTTCATGCATAGTTATTTCTAGAGGATCCTGTTCATATGGATTATAGTGGTGCACCTCCAAGTATTCTTAGAGCAGAAGGAGGTCAGATAATGATGACTTGGTTAAAAAAGCAACAGAATTTTCCAGGTAAAGGATCTAAAGCTTGAGAAACTGCAGTGCTGTATGCATTCCCCTACATGAAAGCTCCTTTTCTTTCTCCTATTCCTTGTTTTATATGTAAATAGGGAACAGGAAATGTTTGGAATGAGATGGAGTATATGTTGTTTTTACAATATACCACCATTTGTATTCACTTTAGGGAAGCAATTGCATGATTACACCTTTGGAGTATCATTAATCTTTTATAATAGTGTGTCAGATTGCTTTAGTTTGAAATTAATTTGCTAAATTGTCTCCAGCTTTGAGTATTAGAACGTCAGGGAGCAACTTGGCATTACCTTGAGATGCCTGATTTTGCATATAATGCTGTTATTATTTGTTGAAAACAAGTATGATTAGAAAAAGGGTTTCTGGTTATGAATTTCTTTCCCAATTTAGTTTGCCGTACAAATGTTCTGACTGAAAACCAAATATAAACCAAATTGAATGTGAAATAATATGCTAGTTCCTTAGTTGCTTGATCATTCGGTGCAGCATTTTCTTCATGCTGGGTAGTTGTATGCAAGGATTCTAGGGAATTGGACTAAGTTGCATTCAACATAATTTTCCACTGATTTCATTAGCTAAAGAAACTACAATCGTGCCCTGGTAATTAGTCCTTTTAATTTCTGCCCCATTTAAGACTTTGATCAAATTTTCATTCAGAAGAATTTTTGACATAGGTTAAATAAGATAGTTTCTCTGTTCTGGGGTAAAGTGCAGTTAGTAGAGTTGGATCCAATAGGTTGAGCATTTGCATTCTTAGGCTGATTATAGCATCTCATTTTTGCTGCGTGCTTCACACTCAACTTGTGAGCGTCAAAGAAATCAATTTGAACTGGACAAAAAAGAAGTGATGAGAACTCTAAACGGACAAGGTTCTGCTGCTTACCCAATTCTCAACGTCTTTGACTGAGAGGACGAAATCTCAAGGGAAGAGGTCGGTGGTGGGGAGGGGAGTGGTCTTGCACTTCCGTTAGATAACTGCTATGCAGTTCAACAACCTGCATAAGCATACATTTTTTGTGTTTATGTACTGAGACAACCTCAAGTGCTAGGTCAGATTTGGGTGAGCTTCTAACATTGCAATTTGATAGGCTGCCTGAATGACCTTCAATTTGAATAGATCAAAAGATTTATTTTATAATTTTTTAGAACATGAGTATTTGACTTGACAAGTATCTGTAAATAAAAGCATTTAAAATATAATTGTCCACATCATACGGACTGTTTGTAGGGGTTCGTTGAGTCCACACTGTGTTGAAGGTCCGGACCACGGAGGTAAAAATGATGGACAAGGCAGAAAGAGAGGGAAGATACGGAGGAAGAGAAAAAGGGACCTAATGGAGGAAACTTTGGAACCACTGAAAGGCAGAGAGAAATAATATATGGGCCCTGCATGTGTCATAGGTCCAGTAGCCCTTAGTAATATCATGCTCCAGTTAACAGTAAAATAACACTAGTATTGGCAAATAATCCGAACGTCTTATATTAAGGAGGAGAAAGAGGCACCTGTGGAGGAAATTTTGAAACCAGTGGAGCAAGGAAAAATTTTCATATCACGTATGGGCCTTACGCAGGTGAATGGTCCATAGCAAATAAGTTGTGGATATAATACCATTCACGAATGACCAGTAAAATAATAGCAATATTGCCAAACCACTGAAGGGGTACAAAGCTTGATAAAGCATACCAAGAAATTGTCAAGAATCTGATGTTATCTCATTTTCCATCTCCCCGAAGTGGGTACAAGCTATCCCAGCTATATGACCCTATAATAGACCTGCCTTAGTGCGACGATGACAATGTGAATTCACCTTGAAGGCACCTTCACTTCCTACCAAGCCATGGCTCTGTAGGAGACACGTCATTTGTATGTCGCTCATAGGGCAGTATGGAATGCCAACATTTGACTGGGTATAAGCATATACTATGTTGAAAAATGAATAACATGTAGTACATGTGGCATGTAATTAAATAGCAATATATTAGGTTAATAAGTTTAAAACATAGATATTCATATTTCATAGTAAACCAATATTATCCATAATACATAAAATGCCCAAGTTTTTCAGAATTTATTCATACATTGAGAAAAGTAGACTATTTGACTCTACTTATGTTATATTTAAACTAACCAGAATACTTAAAATTCTTGAACAATTAAGTAAAATGATATGTTATGGTGTGCAAATGTATATGCATTTAATGTAATGACACTAGTTGGACAAATGGGTTTGAGATCATATTTATGCTGAGTTAGTATGTTGTATGGGAAAAACAAAAAGAGATGGCTTGTGGGGGATGTGGACTTCTCCAATCAGTATGGACCTGGTTTGTTGCATAAATCAGTTAAGAGTTCAAGTCACACTTTCCAGTAGACTTTTGTAGAATGCTTTTTTTTGTCCTTCCATATTCTTGTTCATTAGTTCCTCTTTCTTGATCTCATTTCTCTAGGAGGCTTTTGTTACTTGATGTGTGCACACAAGTTTCTTCTGTGGTTCAGGACCTACTACTTGGGGAATTCATATGAATACAGAACTCTAGCAAATAGATGACAACTAATTGGCATATAACAGACTTTCAAAAGAAAAATTCGATTTTAATTTTCACATAGTTACATGTTTAGTGCTTGCATTTCAGAGATATTTTCCTTGATATGTGTTTCTTTGGCTTATCAAGTAACCTTTTCCCATAACTGAGAGAAAGGATCATCTTAATTGAAGTGCTCTAGAAGATGCTGTGCCTGATCAAGCTGTCAAGTTGTACACTGATGCTTGTGAAATTCTAGAGGAGGATGGGAAGGCACAAATGGCCTTTGATCTATATCGGGCTGCTGCAAGTGTTTATATAAAGCTTGAGAAGTAAGTTTTCTGTTTTTTCTTTACTAGATAGTTACTAGATGCATTTTAGTTTATGAATAAATAGATAAGTAATGTTTTTCTTAGGTTTTGTGATCTTTCAAGAAAGAGCTTATTTGATTATGTTTTAGTTACGAAGTATGATATACTTGGCTGATGAGGTCTAGCTTGTTTTGTTGTTTGTCTCAGTAACTACAATCATCAAGTGGTAAAAGAATGGGTTTCCTTTTACTTTCTTAGCTAGTTTAGATTGAATCTTTGTCCAAATGTACCTTAACTCTGTTCTGATCAGATCTGTACTGCCATTTACATAATTTGCAAGAAAAAGGAACCTGTGAATGTTCACAACAGTGATTGTCAATTCAGTTCCAAAATGGTGAATAAAGGTTGTTATTTGAGACGTGTTAACTGATATAATTTTTTGATAGCATACTGCTTTTGGATGGATTAACTCAATTTTGGAGGCTCTTATAGATTGTTCACTTTCAGGCTATAAACCACGTGGAAATTATACGGAAAACTCTGATCTTGGTTCCATCATTACTCAACAATATGCAAAATCTGATTTTAGTGATTCCTTTTAGAATAGAGCTAGAAATGAGGACTTCCTTAGAGTTGTGACTTTCAAGTGTTAAAGTGGAGAAACAGTTGATTCCTGCTGCTAAAAAATGGATTCTTTTATGAAATTTTGGAGGAACTTTGTTAGCAAATCTTATGCATTACCTTTTCACTCTGCATTGTTGACTTTTCACAGCTTTATAAAATGTTTACATCATTTAATATCAACTATATTCCTACTTAAGATAGGTATTAGGGAGCTCTCTTCAAGTTCAATCACTATGCTAAACAGAAGTTGAAAGCCTGATTCCCTTTGTTAAATTTATTGTTAACTTGATTTGTTTGAAGTTGGATGTCCATATTTCATTTGAGAATGATATTTTAGGTGGGAGGTTAATATATAAACACAAAGGTGGAGATATGTCTTTCTGGCCATGGTAGCTATATGTGTATCAGTAGACAGTTAATAGTTTAGGCTTGATTATGGGAGCATAAAACAATATGACTTGGGAAAAGCATCAGTGATAAAGCATTCCAAGCGACTATACTAGAGTTTGCCTTTTGATTATTTTAGCTTTCTTTTATAAAGCATAAGTTCTCAGTCCCACTGATGGAAGATTGCATGAGCCTATGGATAGACATATTGCACATAGTGCAAATATAATCACTATTTAATAAAGACTATACATTGTCATTTTGGAGTTGCTTTACACTTATGTCTGCAGGTATGCAGATGCTGCAACTGTTCTTTTGAAATTAGCTGAGGCAGCTGAGGCAAGTAATGCTACCCACAGCCAATGCAAGGTGTGAGTTTCTTTGTGATCTTTTTTTGCCTCTCTTTGACATATTTGTTCTCTGTCTTGCCCTTGGGAATATAGGAATTTCATTCACGTTTATTTGTACAACCGTGTTACTTTTGTTCATGTTTCCATCTTGTGGCTGAAGTTAATATTTCCACAGCTTATGCAGATGATGTTTGTTACTACTGAAATACCATTTGTTTTTTTCTAGGCTTATCTCAGTGCTATCATCGTTTACCTTTATGCTCATGACTTGAAGGAAGCAGAGAAGTGCCACAATGACTGTTGTCAGTAAGTTCTAGTTATGGTTTGCATTCTCTTTTCTCATAGTTCATAACCCCACAAATCTTGCGATCTATGATAGAAGTTTCTCAGTGGAAATTTCCTGCACATGAATGGACACTGCTGAACAGATCAATACAAAATGCGTATATAACTTTCACCCCTCTAAGTTATTAGTTCTTAAGAGTTGCTCTCTTCTATTGTGTATAGCTGTATTTTTCTAGTTGATAAGGTTGGGATTTTGCTCTTCTGCTTGTACTTGAGTGAGCTATAAAGAATTGTTCAAGGACCTTGATTTGCATAACACTCCACTCGTGCAAGATGTGTCTTCAGTGTTTCTTCACCCTTTTCTGGGGCAAATCAATATATTCTATATATATAATGCTCCAAAAAGTTTTGTATGTAATATGATTAATGTGAATAAATATGATTTTCAACACAAGTGGATTTTCTGCTTGTGACATGCTACTCGCAAACCTTTTCCAGGCTATTACTTCGTAGTGGTTAGGGATTTATATGGAAATTTTGAAAAAATAATATCAATTCAGTAATTTAGGGAATCAAATCATTCAGGGAGAAAAGGGAAAGGTGAACTTAGTTGTTGGTTGCAGAAGAGCTTCAAAACTGCATCTAAGTGTCATTCCTCTTACTGCTAGATCCTAGATTCTTTCTTTTTTCTTTTTCAATGCATCCTTTCATGTGTGAACTAGATTTTTTTCCTTCCCCGTAGGCCTGTCACATGTAAACTTTGAAGGGTTTTGGCAACTAGGACTAGATCCAAGACCTTTGCCTGATTATGTGGAATTCCATTCAGTCAGAAGTTTTAAGTTGTTTATTGGAAGGGAACATAGTTTATATGTTATATTGAAGAAGAGAAAAGAATTTGAGTTTATCAAACTCTTCTTGGTTGTGATTTGAGAAAGATAACCTATTGATTGCCCTGTTGCAGGATTACCGCTTTCTTCAGCAGTGATCAAAACCGTTCTGCAAATAAACTTCTTTCAGCATACCAGGAAGGCGATGTTGAGGAAATCAAACGTGTGGCTCAGTCAAGCACCATATCCAATCTTGATCATGCGGTAATCTTCTGAATCAATTCAACTTCCCATTCTGAAAATACTTTATTTGTTTCGATGAAGGACAAATCCTATGTTGATTATTAGCCCATTCGTCTCTTTCCCACTGTGAAACTTTTAGCAGTAAAATGAACAATAATTTTGTCAGTTTCATTGCGAAGATCTCCTATATATGCTAAAGAGCATCTGCAAGTTTGAATCTTTACAATTTGAAGGACTTTTTCTAATTGTAAGAGAATTAACTTTGTGTAGATTTGCTACAGATCATCAGGTTGGCCAGGAAATTGCCTACAGGCGATGTCAGTTCGTTCAAGACTGATGGAAATAAAGAAGAAGAAGATCCCCTTGATGAAGATGACCTTACCTAAGCCTTCTGACCTACTTCAACAGTGTGAATATTTTTCGGTCATGTGTTTTGGAATGTTTACAAATAATTGAATCTTGTTCTGGTTTACGGTCTCTTGGTGAATTCTTTGAATGAGATCATACGGAAAAAGAAGCGTGTAAGAAATAACAGAGAAGATTGTTTCTTTAAATTTTTTTGAGGATGAAAATCTACAAAATTTCCCCTGTTTTCATATTGTTATATCCTATCATGTCATCCCTCTGCATATGTCCAATCATAATTGGTTGCGTGTTTTATTCTTGGCTTGTGTAATTTTCCAATTATTGCCAGAGATGATTGAGAGTCTCGTTTGATTTTAACGTGAACAAGAAAACATTTACAAAAATATTGCAATTATCCACGAAGAAAAAAAAAAGATTGATGATGATAGCGAGAAAATTATGGGGTTGTTTTTGAATTGTTTAAGATTTTTATTTTTTTGAGTCAAAACTTACTTGTCAATTGTTTTCCCGTGGGTTGCTTCAACTCAAAAATTGTTGTTTTGGAGAATAACACAAAGTAGGTGGCCTCTTATTTTTATTCTTTTTATGAATGGAAAGTGGCTTTTAATTGGAATTTTAGTCTTTTTATAAATGCAATAGTTCACTTTTAATTGTTTAAAATAAATTGTTTTTTATTTTTTTCCCTCTATAGTTAAAAGTTGCTTTGAATTGCTTCTGAATGTTTCTTTACTTTTTTTTTTAACTTAGAAATGGTAAGGAAAAAACAAAGGTTAAGAGGTTATTCCGAAAGGATGTTTGAAAATTACTTTTGCTAATTAGTGCTTTTTTGAAGTAAAAGCTAATCAATGCTTGGTGAAAGTAAAAAGGTTATGTTAATTTTGAAAATAATTTTTCTCTGTGGTAATTTATTTTAGCAGTTTCAAACAAAATTTTAACAATAAATAAAATATAACATTATTTCGTAATATACTTTTTAATGAAAGTAATTTTTTAACCACTTTAAAAATCATAGGCACGCAAAAATAAAAAATAACTATTTTTAAAATATTATGTAATTAAAAAAAGAATAAAGAAATAAACAAATTCAAACTCTATCAAATAATTTGGATTAAAATATCTTATTAATAAAAAAAATTTAATCAAATAATATGATTACACTTAAAAATATTCTCCACCAAAAATAATTTGTCTCTATATGTCATTTTGACTCCTAAACATCCTTAGGATAGGCAGCCCATGTGTCATGAAGATGCCAAAGTGACAAGAGAAATGGAGAGGGTTTGGTAGGTTTTGCTTGAGAGTAAATGGTTGCTTCCTCTCCGAACACCTACCCATATTGGGAAGGTAATTATATGGTATCTTCACTTTGACCCAATTTTAGATTAATCAGAAGTTTAGGGACTTCTGTTTATTTTTCCTTTCTTTTATTAAAAAAAATCAAAAGAGGAAATTTTATTAAGAAAAATATATTTCCAAAAAATTATTTTTGTATTTTAGGGAAACACTTAATATTTTAATTATGACTTCTTTGACATTGCTTTTAGATTTTTTTCTCATTATTTACCATCATTGAAATATACATCCACAGAAGGGAATGTTTACTTTGGAAGATAAAAAGGATAATATTTTGAATAGTACATAACAAATAGAAACTTAATGTACCTAAAATTTTAAAAATGATGATTTAGTCCCCATTGCTTTGCTCTTACAATTAAATAATAATTAAACTCTCCAAAAATAAAATTTCTTCATTCACATGTTTAATTTTTCTATAACATATTAATCTCTTTAAACTTATTATCATCTAATTAGCATCTATATAATACTAAAGATCCAAAAAAAAGAAGAAAATTTATTGTAATACTGTAGAATTTTTAATATTACTAAAAAAAATCAATATTAAAAAAATAAACAGAAAGATACAAAAAGAACAATAAAAACATAAATCTTTTAAAACTAATTGTTATTTAATCGACATTCATGCAAAGGTGAAGATAATAAAGAAAGAAATAAAGATATATATTCTAACCTCAAGAAAATATTAGGTTCCCTAAACCTTACTTACCTAATAGACATTAAATTACAAAACAATATCTCCTTTCACTTAAAAAAATTTATTTAAAAATATTAAAAGAGAGAATATTATATAAACTCAAAACTTTTTCTATTATTAATAAGTATTTTTATTGTTAAAATTATTATCTTGTAAAGGTTATAACCTCTTATTTAGCCATATTTTATTTTTTTAAAAAAAGAAAATAAAAAATAAATAATTATCAATATCAAAATTTATCTCTCTAATACTTTAAAGGTCCAAATTGAGATCTTGAAAATATTAAAAGGATAGAAAGTGCAAAATTTTATTTCTTTCATTTAGTTGTTCTTCTTCATCTCTACTCTCTTCCCCTTTCCCTTCTGTCCTCCACCCAAAAAGCTACTATATAAACTCAAACAGTCTCTCTCTGTCTCATCAAATCAAAGAAAACAGATCAGATTCTTCAATCTTTCTTCCGTATCTGGTTTTTTGATTCCTTCGAAACCGATAGGTAGCTGTTATTGAAGATTTTTCTGGGAGAGGAAGGTATGGAATCGGAGGACGAGCGGATGATGCAAGATGCGGAGTCCCTCGACGATGACTTCTACAGTGGCGACGGCGGAGACTCCGACGAAGCTGATGCCATCATGGACTATGACTTTATTGATAATGACTCCGACGATTCCGATGACAGCCCATCCCACCATCGCTCCCAGGTATCATTTCTGTCGTTCATCACGAGTCTTATGAACTTATTTTTTATTAACTATTGTTTTTTATTTAATAATTGAAAGTTTATTGGAGATAAAGGTGCCTTGTGTTAAACTTTTGTGTGTTTAAGCGATTGATTTACATGTTAGATGACAGTCTGCTGCATGTTCTGATAAATTCAGAAAATTGCGACTGGTATTGGAGCTATATCGGGTAGTTTCGCTTGTTATTTGGGATTTTTATTTTTCAGTTACCTCCATTATGGCTTCGTAAATGTTGGTGAAAAGTTTTGGGCTTTAATTTTTCAGATATGGATGAATTTGGTACACTTCATGTAGAAACATTCTGTTGGTCTTGGACACGTTTAGGAAATGATTCAGTGAGTAATTATTTCCTTAATTTGTTTAAGCTCAATGGTAAGTCTCTGCGTACCTATTTGGTTCCTAAAGTTGGAGCTACAGTGGCTTTGTGTGTGCTTGGCAGGCTGTTTATGGACGTAAAGGTGCTAATGCATTCTGTAATTGAGATCAGTTGGAGTCGGTTCAGTCCATTTTTTGAAACGCTGGTCTGGTAACAAGTAATTCTGAAATTAGTACGTTCTTGTGGGGCATTAGTTACTAAATTTGAGGCTTGGGTAAATGAAAACTTTCTATCTGTTTCCTACTTTCTGTTCTGAGCTCACTGGAAAATGGAGCAATGTAATGCCAGATGGAATCTGGCGTTAAAAGCATCTACGATCTTGGAATAGAGCTCATTGCAAACCATGTTTAGAGGACATTATGAGAAGAGTCATATATAGGGTACGGGAGCTGAAGAAATGATAGAGATGTTAACATTTTAACTTGCTGTTCTTGTCAATTCTAATTTCACCGTGATATTAAATCCTACATCAAAAAGTATGCTGCCAGTATATTCTAGTTCTTTTGTATTTAATTTTTCTTACTTTTGTGAACAAATGAAAATAAAATAACAAAATGTCACTATAAAAAGCATAATTCGTTCTTGCTTGATCTGTTAACCCTTAGTTCAAACAAAAGTTCATGTACAAGTGTTTTCAATGAATTGGGTTAATGGAGGTATGTTTCAGGCAGTCCCTGGAGGGTCTGGTACTAGGAATAACATGAGCTCCACGATTTGTTCACTTCTGATCTCTTCTCGAATGTGTATATCGCAAATTTTGTCTACCTGAAAAAATAAATGTACTGTAGTCTTGTTTGCAAAAATGAAATACTTAAAAGAGAACATATGAATGTCTGCAACCAAATCAAAAGAGGTTTAAATTTGTTGGCTGTTGAAAAATGGAAAATAATTTTGATATTTATTTGATTATGTGCTAAAATAAAATTTCTAGAGGAAAAGTGCAAGCAAGCAGGTGAGGGTTAAAATGTATGGAGAATTCATTTCTCCATGGAGTTACTGATGAATCAGCGAAATGAATGTTAAATGTTCATATACAGAATAATATGTTTTATGTAATAAAATGTATTTGAATAACAATTAGAATTTAGAAGTAAAACATGAAAAAAAGATCTCACATTGCATAAAAATTATTTGAAATATGGAAAAAAGCGACTGCAAACATAAGCACCCTAACATCATATCAACTTTGTTGGCTCAGGGGATAGCCAGTTATTGTATCCTGAGACTTTAAGTTGTACACCTTTTTTTATATGCCAAGACCTAATCTACTTGGAAGTCTCAGAACAGTCCATTGAATTGTACTTCTTCTATGTGTAGGAGGTTCGCATGAATTGTCTGCCCTACGTCAGATAGAGTGATACAGAAAATTCTTTAAAAGAATCAGAAATTTTTAGGTAGTTCTCATTGAATGTTCCATCTCTAGTAGATTTTCTAGAGCAATACTCATAAAATATATGACAGTACCTTTAGAGGTGGGGTGCAGCTCTGGATATGCATAAGGAATCTAATGTTTTACCTTCTCTTGGAAAAGGGGAAGCCAGTTTGCAATCATATCTATTTTGGGCGCTGGTTCAGTATCCTTGTGGAGAAGTAGTAGACATCTAACTCCGGTAATGCTGCGGAATATATGAGGCAAGAGTTGTGTGATTCAAGCATTTTTTGCATGGAAATATGTCAGCTACCTTGAATCATTGCTTTCTGGATCACAGATCACATGCTTGGTAACTGGTTATTGCCAGTGGCTGTTTGACATTGCAGCCGTTTTAAAACTCCGGAGACTCTGGTGCTACAGTTTAATGGTAGTTCTCTTTGAGTGGAATGCTTTTTACCTTCCATCTTTGCAGAAGATAAGTCTTCTTTCAAACAGATAACAGAATCCTACTTCTCCAAGGAGTGTTCTCACTTCCTGTCAACCTCTTGTAATATCTGCTGTAACCTAACCTGAAAAATATTTGGTGACCGTCATTCAGAGTCCCTTAAGATTCAACATTTCTGTTTTTGAAATCCCAAATCTATCTGGAGACCTCATTGTCTGAAGTTACCAAGGATCTTGTTGTGTATCACCCTTTTACATGCAGCACAAACTGAAGACTAGTTCAGGATTGGTGATCCAGAGCCATGTTATGAGTTGCTTGATATCTAGTTACCAGATTTATGCATGTGTGGCAGTTCCGAATCCTTATTCTTCCCCATTAATTCTTCTAATTTCTAGATGCAAGCCTGCATAGATCAGTATCCTTCTGAATATGCTAGTTTAAATAATTCTTTCTCGGTGTTAGTATGTTGCTTTTGAATATTTCTTTACATTAGATTTAATGATTTTATTTCTGACACTCCTAGCTCTAATGTTTGATTGTCACTGGCTCAGACAAATTATACTATCTTAAGTGAAGCTGATATACGTCATCGTCAAGAGGCAAATATTACACAGGTAGCTATGGTCCTTTCTATTTCAAGGGTTGCAGCCAGTATCTTGCTTCGCCACTACAATTGGTAAATATTCCTGTTCTGGACGATACTTTGGAAGTGATAGTGAGAATACATTTTGAACTTCTTGGTTTTGTTTGTGCACGAGTGCAAGTTGTGTTATTTGGTTAGTAGACCAGCATCAACTTACTGGTTTTAGAACTAAATTACTTACTGAAAATCCTTAGTTCTGTGCTCATGGATCTAAAATCTGCATATTGCGTAATTCTATATTCGTATGCTGCAAACAAGTAGATATACAGACCACTTTTAACATGATATGCGTTTTTGCTTTTACTACAAGAAAGTTGAGCTTGAAGGTATTCTATAAACCTTTTCCCCCTATTTGTAGGCTCATTTGTTGGATCTAGTCATTTTATGCTAATCCTTAATGAATCTACAGTGGATAAGTTGGTATTATTTATGTTTTTCTTAACATGGTCAAGCTCTAAGATTGTAGGAAATTTGTTGACTAACAGGAGCGTGAGTAAAGTGAATGATGAATGGTTTGCAGATGAAGAAAAGGTTCGAAGACTTGTTGGTTTGTTGGAGTATCCTGTTCCACTTCCTGATGCCAAAGAGGTGATTAACCCTGTTGGGAGTTACATCGTGCTTTCAACCTGTAAATTTTTGCTGAAAGCCAGCTTGACGGTCATTCTGTGCTTGGGCTAGTAAAATTTTGGACATAAGAATGGGATATTCGCTACATCTTATACTTGATTATTTTCCTGCCTTATGATATCTCATTTGTTTAAGCTTTTGATGTATCTATTTGATTCTGCAGCTGACTTGTGGTATATGCTTTGAAACATATCATTCTGATATGATGGCTGCTGCTGCTTGTGGTCATCCTTTTTGTGTCACGTGTTGGCAGGGTATGTTTCCTTGAGTTACTGCCTTGTTCCTTTCTTTATTTTGTAGTGGGGCTGTTTTGTGTTTTCCCCCCCTTTTTTCAGGTTTTTTTTGGGGGGGGGGGGGGAATGAAATTATTCAACACAATGAATTGAGAGATATTGCCATCTTCTGCTCATTCTTTCTTACCTTTGTCTGGTACAATCAAGACAATCATGCAGTGCATCTTTAGCCAGCCAAGATAGTTCCGGCCTTTTATTTAATTTTTTTCGGCAAGGGAAAGGGAGTTTATTGTTGGCCATGGATACAGTATCAACAGAGTCACATTCTCTATAAGTCGTGCAGCAGGCATTTCTTTGGTATATCTAAGTCTCTGATTTTCAAAATAGTAGTTATATACTAATTTGACTGGTATGCTGTTGGATAAGTTATGACTATTAAATGAGGATTCAGGAATAAAGCTGTTGCAAGAAAGATTCAATAAAGAATTGCTTCTTGTTGCAGGTGGTAGTTTGAATCTTTTTGCTTTGATTGTATGCTGGCATCTTTCTTTGAATTCAAAATAGAGAGTTTGGTCAAGCTTGATCTATCTCAACCTTGAGCTCTCTCGCTACAGCATCAAACTTGAATTGGTTCGGCTTCTTTGTAGATTAACCTTTCCTGACCTGCATCTTTGTCTATGAATCATATGGTTTTCTGTTATGCTTGCTGTTTCTGAAATTCTATCAACTTGTGTAACCAGTATTACTGAATTTAATAGTAAAATTAACTGTAAAAATTCAATGCATACTGGCTGCTGGGTCCCTTGCTTTGTTGTTGGTGTTGTACATGAACAACTAGTCATGCATAAAATTTTCCATAATTCAGGTGAGTGAAAAGATTTTCAAACACTCCTTTGTTTCCCTGCATGTAAAATGATTTGTTTTAGGAAATTAGCTATAAGACAGAAAACTTGTCGGATGGTCAAAAAGAAAATTTCAACCGGTCTCTTTTTTTTTTTTTTTTGGAATAAATTTCCCCTCACTTATCAGAATTTAAAGGAACCAGGTCTAAGATAAGCTACTTTGTTTTACAATTTCGTCTTGCAGCTGCATTCATTTAGTTTACTTTGCTGTCTCTAAGACACATGAACCATTGGCAGGCTAACATTACTTCCTTGCTGGTTTTATTGATTGTGGCTGTGAAGTACCTCTAGGGTCTGGAGGCCGGATATGAATTCTTACCTTGCCTAGACCAACTGTTTTTTACTTTTCTGCTCTGCAGGATATATGAGTACAGCAATAAACGATGGTCCTGGATGTTTAATGTTGCGGTGTCCTGATCCATCCTGTGCTGCTGCTGTTGGACAAGATATGATAGGTGCATTAGCTTCTAAGGATGATAAGGAGAAATATACCCGTTACTTTTGTAGGTCATTTGTTGAGGACAATAGGAAGGTAACTTCCGCATGGAAGCTTTCAGGAACTACGATATCTAAGTTGTCTGTTAAATATGAAAACTCTTCTTGGCCATTTTCAATTGTTATGGAATTTAACTGCAACAACTTGTAGTTGGAATACACATATGATAAGCATACACAAGCTCACTGGGTATAAATGTCTTTTATGATTCTTAAATTAGTTATGCATGTTTTGAGAGATTGTGTATTTGGACTGGTTTTCTTTTGAGAATTCGTGTTTTGAAAATGAAAAAAATGAATTGTTTTGAGAGAGTGGTGGGACCTAGGGTGAAAAAGTGGGAGAAGGTTCATTGTTTTGTGTTCTGAGGGCTAATCCAAATTCACGTTGGCACTTCTGAAATTCTACCTTAATTAATCAAAACACTGGCTGTCAACGTTTATGTTACACAATTCAAATGCGCAATAGTGCTGTGCTTCCATTTATTCCTTGGTTTGATGGCTCCCAAGCAAATCATATCTTTTCACTTCATCTTGTGCATAAGTTTCTCTCTGGCAAATTGCAATCTTCATGATATCTTTACCTTGTGATTTTGTAGTTTCCAAACAAGTCCTTTCTCAGATTTCAAGACATTTTCTTTTTCCTTTTGCTGAAGTTTGATTATAAACCCTTGCATTAATACAAAACCCCGTAAGAGATTGGATTCTGAAAACTTCTGAATTTTTCGGGTAGGAAGTTGTAATATATTCCGTACCCTTCTTGTTCTAGTGTTAGTTCTAATGTCAAAAGTACATTATGGTAAAGTACAAGTATATTTCATGAGCACATCATCTTCTGAAATTTTAGGAAGGTCTCTTTTTGTGTTTCATGTAGACAAAATGGTGTCCTGCTCCTGGCTGTGATTATGCTGTGGACTTTATTGTTGGAAGTGGAAGCTATGATGTCACTTGCCGTTGTTCATATAGCTTTTGCTGGAATGTGAGTCTATATCCTGAACTTTATCAAGTGTTTCTTTGCTTCCATTCTTTTATTCTTTCTGTTATTTCTTTCTCTATAATGAAATTGTTGTCAACGTGTGATTGCAGTGTACTGAGGAAGCTCACCGCCCAGTTGATTGCGGAACTGTAGCCAAATGGATTTTGAAGAATAGTGCTGAATCTGAAAATATGAACTGGTACATGCACTGAATCTCATTGTACCTTTTGATTTTCAATCTGTAATTTGCCATGCAATCCAAGAAAGGTATTACTTTATTAAGTAAATAGAAAACAAATTCGTCGTTAAAAGTTAATCGCAGAAGCAATGTCTAAAGAAATAACTAGATAAAAATCCCTTTGGTCAATGTGATACTGGAGCTGATACTTGGTATACCTCAGTGAAAATGCCAAAAAAAAAAAAAATCTGTTGAACCTTGTTTAAGTTGAAGGAACAGACCTTCAAATGTTGTCAGGAGCTTAATGTAATTTTATATGACAGCACTTTTTAGTTACTGCCCCTGTATATCAGGAACAGGTTATGCTTCTTAGAGTTGATAATTTTCTACCCAACAAACATAAAGTTTTGGGTGAGGTCTAATAAACTTATAAATTGGTTTCTGATTCTAATGTTAGAGAAGGTTCCTATTGTAGTTGCTCTCTGATTGCATACCTCAGAAGATAGTTGATTGTAGAAGGCAAAATATTAATTAGATAGTACATATTCATAGTTAATTAGATAATATTTTATTCTTACGTCTTCTTTAATTTCAAATTTTCTTTAGATGATAATTGAATGTTCAAGTAAAGATGTAATACTAGATTATATTTGTCAGCACAGCATATATTTATGTGGTGGATACTTCTAGTAGTTGCTTTAGAAACAATAAGATTACTGCAGTGCTAGCAATAAATTTTCATCCCGGAACTTCAAGAGTCTAGTTATGTCCCTCAGCACTAATAAGAGTCCCTTAAAGAAGACCGTACAATATTTTGCGTATGACAAATATTTCCAGTTGCATATTTTAAGCTAATTCCAAGCATCTTTGCACAGTAACTATGATCACAGTTATTATAAGTTCATCTGATGAATTGATGAACTTCTGTTGTGAAGAAATTTTATTGTGAAGTAGTGCTTCTATCATACTGCTCTGTTTGGTGCTACCATTAGCTTATTTTGTTTGATAACCTTTTCAGGATTCTAGCTAATTCCAAGCCTTGCCCAAAGTGCAAGCGGCCAATAGAGAAGAATCAAGGGTGCATGCATATCACATGCACACCACCCTGTAAATATGAGTTTTGCTGGTATGTATATATACTGTTTACCTAGTTAAGAAACTTGATTTACTTCTCAGCATATCCTATTCATGGAATAAGTTGTTTTCCTGCTTCTTCTTTTTATTCTCTCTCTCATTGTACTTATTTGGGAGGAAAAATGTCAATTTTCAGAAGTTAAATTTTATTAATTCCTATTTACTCTGAGAATGCCTGCTTTTCATTATACCAAGACACTGGCAAGTGAATTTTTCAAACTAACATTCTAAAGCCAAGAAAGGTTGTGTTTTGAAGTTCTATTGCAAACCAGTCATGGAATTTAGGCAAAATTTGCATTTAGAATTTCTGGGCCTTTTGAGTGCAACTTTAAATGATATTACAGTGATTGATTTACAGAGAACTTGGAAGGCTGCTTTAGTGTAAGTTTTAGTCTACTTTCTGAGGATTCCTCATCCACTTTCTGATTCTTTTTCTCTTTGATAATGAAATTTCTTCTTTTATTGGAAGGCACTTCTCAATTTTGTGCCAAAAATATATTTTCACCTAATAATGCAATTGTACAATAAAGAACCATGTGCTGGAAACGTATTTTGACTTATAAATGCAATGGTTCTTATTTCAGTGCCTAAGCCTAATACCAACTCTGATTCATAGACAAAAACCATCAAGAATAACAGAAGTCAAGCAAATGGACAAATTTGATGCGTGCAAAAGCACAAGATGAAAGAAATAGCATGCTTGACTTAGAGAGTTGTAAAAACTTAATGATCTCCAACAAAGAAATCATAACCAATAAACCACTAAAGTTTCAACAAACCAGCAGCTACACGGGAGAATTTAAAACATCAATCTGTAATCCAAAAATGTAAATAAAGAATCAGATAACATCTTTCCACGAGTATGCCTCCGGAGAATTAGTTTAGATAAAATTTGTTCTCTTATGGTTTCAAATTACATGTTTAGGTGTTCTAGTTATATAATTACTCATTGTATCGTTTTCAAAATTTGAGCATTAATAACCTATTAGGAATTTACTATACTCAAGTGCATTTAATAGCTTCTTCATTCAATCTGTGACTATATACTTGGGCATCTAACAAATACTTGGTTTTTGCCGTAGAAACTTGAAGAAGGGCTTATTGTCTTAAACCTCTCTCTCCCCCTCTCTCGCGCACATGCACTGATTGTTTCTGTAATAACTTTTCTAAATCTTGTCTCAAGTCATCATTCTTAATCATCTTATTGTGTGTGATGATAGGTTGACCAGAAAATTCTGCTTCTTAAGCCACTTTCTTTCTGCTTTGGCCCTTGACATTCCTTTTAGAGTTGAGAGGCAAATATGCTGCATACTGTAATACCATATTTACTTCTGTTGTCTTACTAAATGCGCTTTCCAAACCTCTGCTTGATAGGACAACTACATGGTAAGAAACAAAACAGATTTTTGGTGGTGGCGCAAGGGAGGGGGGGGGGGGCATGTTAATTACCATTCTCTGTTGAACACAGGCTATACTGACCCATGAAAGAGAACCAAAACTGCCTCTTCTTTGTCTTAAGCAAATTAATCTTTCCTGATAGTCCTGCATATTTCCTGTGGGTTTTTTCATTTAGACTTTTGTAGCTCATAACATCTAACTTTGATATTGCTGCAGGCTCTGTCTAGGTGCGTGGTCAGACCATGGTGAGAGGACAGGTGGTTTTTATGCATGCAACCGCTATGAGGCAGCAAAGCAGGAGGGAGTGGTGAGATTATTTTCTTGGTAGCTTGATTCTTTCATTTGCCAAATCTATCATGCAAGTGGAATAACATACCAAGTCTTCATATTTCGTTGACTCATTTTCTTGTACAATATCTTGACTGCAGTATGATGAAGCCGAAAAAAGAAGAGAGATGGCCAAAAACTCCTTGGAAAGATATACTCATTATTATGAAAGATGGGCAACCAACCAATCGGTAAGTTCAGTTCATTGAAAATACACTTCTCTATCACTAGTATAAACTGTCCTAGCACTTCAATTTTCCCCAACTGTAGCAGTTGAGTTAGATTTGTTTTGTTTCTTCCTTTTTTCTTATTATTCTTCTGTTGGTTTACCTTGGTTGATAGTTATCATGAACTTGCCGAAGATTTTTCTGTCTCTGATTTGTAGGATACAACAATTAAATGATTTCCTGTAATGCTAAAGATGCATCTACTTTTTATTTATTTAGTTATTTTTATCTTTAAGTGATAAACAATTGTCTGGAGATTAAACCCTCATCATCATTATTTTTCTCCAATTCTCTGGAGATAGAGATTGTCTGCAGAGGAGTAACGGTAGTAGTACCAATTTAGTAGGTTTACAGTCTGATGTAGCCATGTAAATTATTTGAAAAGTAGAGATTTGCCTGCTTCAGTGTGTCATCGTTATGACATGGTGCAGCAGCTGCATAACTCCCCGCAACTTCTATGATAGTCTATTTTCAAGTTACGATAGATGAAATCATGTCAATTTTTGCTCTTGCCTTCCAATTCCCCAACTTGTCTCGTGAATTTTCTATATGGAGCAAGTCCTCCTCATTAGCCTTCATCTGCTAGGGTATCTTCAGTTGCCCAGTTCCGGCAACTTGATATTCTATGCATCCTATTTTGGTTCGTTTCTTCCTGCTTCTATTGGATATAATGCTTACTGTTTTCCATGCATCATTTGACCTTGACACCTAACGTAACCACATTATGTATTGCCTTTTGAACTAAGAGTAGCTGGTTCATGGTTTCTGAATAGGCTTAAGGTACCTCTTTTAGGTCTTGACTATAGCTCATAAGTCATGGCAGTCAATATCATTCTCTATCTTCTTCTGGATAGGGGATTGGTTCAATAACATGTAGCGTCAGACTATAGGGGGCTTCAATGTTTCATATCAAGGTAGACCTGCTATTTTATCATTCCTTTTCGGATGAAACTTACATTTATTATTACATACTAGATCGTTATTTTATTGTTCTTTTTTGATAAAACTTTATCATTTGGTCCTGGATTCTTGATGGTATACAGGGTCAGTCTTTTTGAGAGCTTATGGTGAGGTTTTTAGGAGATTCATATTTTCTGATGTTCGGTTACTCATTTGGTTATTTCTCTGGGGAAGGAAGTATTGGCAACAAGAACTTAATTATATAACCCTCTCCAGTTACGGAGATGTAAAATGTTCCTGCACTAGTATATTGCTGCTGGTAACATTGTATTGTTTTAGGTAGGAGAATTTAATCCGAAATTATAATGAGGTTACTTGAAGGAAATTCTTGGAAAGCAAGTGAGAAAGAATTCATAGATTGTTTAAATTTATTGATCTTCGGTTTTTTCATTTGGCAGAAATTTGACTAAATGCGCTTCTTATTTAGTTTATAAAATTCTCTTATGGGGAAGTAATCTAAATTACTTCTACTAGGGATTTCGTTTAATTTTGATATTTAAGACATGAATAATTTGTGCTTTTTGTGTTCAATGTTTTCTTTTTCTTTTTCATTGTTTATAATCACATATAATTCTGTTGGTAAAATTTAACATTTTCCCCTATTGCAGTCAAGGCAAAAAGCACTTGCAGATCTACACCAGATGCAATCTGTTCGTGTACGTCACTTCCTTTCTTTTTGATGCTCTTTTTGTCTTTGTTTTATGAAGTCACTCATAATTTTATGTGGGGAAGTTTACTACCATATAATGCAGCAGTATCTAGAAATTGGACTTTTCTTCCTGCCTCTTAGATACTAATGTTTGCTTTATGTGTAGACAATTAGGTCACAGCCTAATTCATTAGGGAGAAAAAAAAAAAAAGTTCACAGCCTAGGGATATATCAAATCGATTATTTAATGAGCCACGAACAAGTGGTTCTTTCCTTTGGTTCTGGAGTTCAATTTGAGGTTAACTGTGTATCAAAATTAGCTCCCTATAGCTACTAGCCTCCATGAAATGTAGATTCTATACCAATACCCCCTTATCATTGTAACTTGCCGTATGCTTCACCTGTTTCCATTACACAGGATTTTTAGTTTCTTCTTCACTCATTTGAAAACATACTAACATATGCTCGTTTGTAGACGTTTTCTTTGAATGATTGTAACCTTTAATGATTAGCCAAGTTATTCAAACTGCCAGATGCTGAGGTATCTTGTATAGCTTGTCAGTCATTGAACCTTTTCTCACAACCTATAAGAAATCAATTGAATCTTATCTTTCAGATATGATTGGCAGAATAGTTGATTTTCCTTCAATACCACAGTAAGTTTATACGGACATTGTAGTTGGAAAATCTTGGTATATGTGGCTTGTAACTGTAATATGGTTTTTATATTTGTCTAGTGGCTGATAGAAGGCAACAATATTCCATAGTTATTAGTGACTGAACACTTGATCTCTTTACATAAATCATCAAAATGCACATCAAACTAGGTTTAGAAGAACTTGGGTTTGATTAGGTTTGAGATCTAGTGCAATTTATTGTGCTGCCAACTTTTCCCTATTTTATTCTGTTTCATTTTCAAAATTAGATCCACAATCCACATTGAATTTATGTTTATATTTACTGCTGCAGCTTGGGAAGCTAAGTGACTTACAATGTCAGCCAGAATCACAGCTCAAGTTCATAATAGAAGCCTGGCTGCAGGTAAATTTGGTTTTTGTATTCATACTTGAATATTTAGGCTTTACTGCTGTTAGTTCTCTGTGATTTCATTTGCAAAATGCAGATAGTTGAGTGCAGACGGGTTCTAAAATGGACATATGCATATGGATTTTATTTACCCGACCATGCACATGCCAAAAGACAGTTTTTTGAATACTTGCAAGGTCTAGTATTTTCTCTCTCCTGTATATATCTATTATCCTCCTTTGACTGCATACTGAGGTACTCGACTTATTCTTTAGGTGAAGCTGAGTCTGGGCTGGAAAGACTTCATCAATGTGCAGAGAAGGAATTGCTAGGGTACCTGAATGCTGAGGGTCCATCAAGAGACTTCAATGAATTCCGGACAAAGTTAGCTGGACTAACCAGGTGAAAAACAAATTTGCCACGTTCTTTATATGTTCTTATCTCCTAGACTGCCTAAAGGATTCAGTGATGATCATAAAGTCACGAGCAGAATGCTTCTCTCTTTCTCTCCTAAAGGGCTGACTGAAACTTGGTAGAGCATTGACAGGAAACTTGTGTTATTTTATCTAATGTGCAGTGTGACAAGGAATTACTTTGAGAATTTGGTGCGAGCCTTAGAAAATGGTCTGTCGGACGTGGATTCTCATGGTGCTTCCAGCCGGGTAGCTAGCTCGAAAATTTTGGGAGGTGGAAGCAGCAAGGGTAGAGGCAGCAGAGGCAAGGGAAGTGGATCCAGGTCAAGCAATGCAAGAAACATAGATGACTCGGGACACTGGTCATGTGAGTACTGCACATTTGCCAATATCAAGTCAGCTAACATTTGCCAAATGTGCCAGCAGCGCCGTTGAACTCATTGATATGGAATATCCCTGATTTCTGCTAATGTGGCTGCCGCCAAGAATGGACCATCAAAGAACACTGGGACAATATTTGTTCTCCTTGCCGCCGTTACCCTGCTGATGCAGTGTGGAAACGGTTACAAAGGAGATGCAGGATAGAAAACCTCAGTTTCGAAGTGTTTGGGGTTTCTATATTTAATTGTAAATATTTTGTTGTCTGTCTTAATAGTAATGTAACCACGATGAATACATTTGAACCTTGTTTATGTATGCTTGAGTGCATGAATTGTTCACCTTTATTTTTCCCTTCCCGAAATCTAGGGAAATCTTTTAAACTTTTCGTTTTGACAAGTATTTTCTACAAACTACAACTACTGTTCGAAATTGATCATTTATTGTTCAATTTTAGATCATTTTGAAGTCTACTACCGAAAGATAAAGAGGTGATAGTTTAGTTTATAAGTTTCCCTTGGGATCCATGTCTCCATCAACGCTTCTTTATTCTGCACTTTGTTCAGCAAACGCTTCCAAGTATTTGGCATCTAAAATGACATCATATCGTTAGCATCAACGAGAACAAAACGTTCAACTTCTCACTTGAGCTAAATCAACGGGAGTTCCTTCTATCTGCTTCATATAGGGGATATAAACAACCTCTCCTCAACCATTGCAATATGTGCATTGCCAGTGTTTTTTATTTTTATTTCTTTTAGTACTTTTAGAACTTGAGCCTAAAACCATCAGTGTTCCCACCTTGGTTTTGAACCCAATGCGTTTCTGTCAGAATTACACAAGGAGCTGCATAACTTAATGGTGTGATAGCCTTGATATTTTCCGTCCAGTTGATCTATCGCCAAATTCTTCCAATGACCAATGGCTTTTTGCGGAGCCAATAGGACTTACTTGATATCACGCCAATCAACTCCTCCTAGTTGTGCAGGCAGTATAAGCCAGCAACAGAGGTATGACCAGGCTATAAATAGGGAAATGAAGAACGGGATTCATGTCATAGGCTTTCACAAGAGCTCTGCAATTCTGCAACATAAAGCAAAAATGACAAACGGAATTTTTAATGATAAATAGATAAAATACGTTGGAATCTATACTATCTTCATGGGTTCAGTATCCAACTTAGTTCGAAGGAAAAGATCAAAAAAGAAGAAAGAAAAGGTAAAATGGGTGACATAAAACTTGCCTTAAAATGCCTCCAGCAAATTGCTAATGAAACAATCAACAGAACTTTTCGAATCCATCGGTTCATACTTCTAGTGGAATTAGATGAGCCAGAACTCTCATTTTCTGATGCGTTGCCATCTTCTTTCTTTCCACAGAGTGAAAGAAGATGATCACGATACATCCCTCTTTCAGCAGCAAATGCTCCAATAACCAACACAGTAGGCAACACCACGAAGCACAAATGGGGAAGTACAACCACCATTATATCTGGAAATCCAAGAAAATTTAGTTCTCCCCCCTTACTGCGTTTCAACACCCAACCCCTGTATGTCATGTATGCTGTGTCTTCAGCATCAGCAAAAACATGTCCGAGAAGCCAAGGACATAATATGAGATAAAACAAGTAACCCACTATACTGTACCATACCACAGTGATGTTACATAGCTCTGTGGACATCCATGCCACACAATTTATGAATCCTTTATTCGCAAGAAAATGCCTGTAAGTGTAGTGTTTTCTTGTGAAAGAAATGAAAACTTTTGGGATAAGGATGGTAGACAAATTTAGGGCAAAGAGGAACCAAAATATGAGGTAATACAGGGCATCCCATTGACAACCCATTACTAGAAACTCTTTCCAGGTCCATGAGAGCTTTGCACGATGGCCACCTATAGAAAATGGCCTCACCTCACTTAAAGTAGATATACCTGCAATATCAATAGCCTCTATTTGCAATAAAAATCTATCAGGAGATGAATCATCAAAGGCTCTAAAATTCCACAGAGTGGCGTAGAGATCCCCCCTGGATATGGTACCCTCAGCTTTTCTCATAGAGGACTCGAAGACCAAAATTAGATTGCCAGGGCCGGAGTCATAGACCCTGGCTACAACTGACATAATCGGAGAAGAAGAAAAAACTAGAACTCTGATGGTCTCATACATTGAAAGTTCCCCTGCCTGAACTTTATGTTTCTGAAATGAAGTTGTAAAGCGAGAATCTAGAGGATATGTCGGAAGTAATATAGTCTTTCTGGCACCAAACTTAAAGTCAATATCAACAAATGACATGTAGCCTCTATCAATGGCCAAAATGCGCATTACTCTGCTCATTCTCCAGTCACCCATCTCCCATTCCCAGAATTCTTTCACAGTTGTCACTCCGTCTGCACTATTATTTGTTCTCTCCGAAGGTATTCCAATTGCATTTAACTGGTACAACTTCTGCGAGTAAAAATGATGATAACTTGATTCATGATGCCGCTTTAAATTGTTACCAAACTTTGTGTGCAGATGCCCACATAGATATGCAGATAAGGAATGTGTGAGAAAGGTATCCTTTAATGTCTTTCCAGAGGATGAGGTTGCAGAAAATGAAAGTGGAAAATGGCCAAAGGAAATCTTTATGATTGGTTTCTCAGATGGAGAATCCCACTTTGAGAGTGCTGAACTTAATTTACTTAACAATTCATCAGTTGGATGGCCAAATAAGTTAGTTGGACCACGTAATCCTGTAGACGTGCTGTCAAACCCAACAAAAAGCAGCTTTCTTTCACCAGTCTGGATGATGAATCACACACAAAAAAAGCAAAATGAGTAAGAGGCTTCAATTCTTTACCTATCAAATAGACAGACTAGCAATTACTAAAAGATAAACTAACCACTAATTTCATGTAGATGAAGACTGATGAAAATTCCATTCAACGCTCAATATGTAAATCGTTTAGCCAAGTAAATGAAACACTACTCAACCAGGAAGAATTTAATTATTTATCAAATAAATAGATAAATGAAGAAAGAATAGCACACGTGAAATCACTTGATCTGACTTCGAACAAGCTGCATGATCAGTTCATTTGCAGTGAAAACTCTTTCTTCAGACACTAATTTTGCCTTAAGGTTTAAAAGAGAAAAGGTGAATCTATCATCATTATAAGGAGTACAACTAGCATTTCTGACCAGAATTTCAACTAGAAGACTATAAGCATTTGTAAAATCATTTGGGTTGATTATTTTAATTTCCTTGGAGTGGCTAAAAGGAGATCCAGGCTATGAACGTCTAGCAGATTCAGTGAATGGCCAAATGAAGTATCAAGAAAATTTAGTATCACAGTTACTGGGATGACACATAAACAAAGAGGAGGAAAGGAAAATAAAGGTAACATATTGCAACACAAACTAATGGAGATAACAGAAAAACCACCTGAATGAGAATGCTATTGACCTGTCCCCTTCGGTTCAGTTGCCCATTTAAGCTATATGTAGAGAAGAAATCTGATGAGCTACCAAATGATGACACACCAAAATTGTCGTGATTTCCTCTAAGATCATAAAAGATGCTCTTGTTGAGTCCACTCTTCTTCACAACATCTTCCAATACTTTCTGATACTCAATCCATTCTTCCTCATCTTCCTTCATGGTTAATAAGTCTTTGCTTTTTCCGTCTGGTAAAGTTGAGGTATAAAATGCTTAGGAAGCAATTTTTCTATTTGCAACCTAAAATGTCACACTTCTCTGTATTACCGTGGAAAGACCACATCCTTAATAATTTCAAGAGCTTGTCCATGATTCAGGAGTATGTAATCAGGATGAAGGCTTCCTATGGAAAATATACCAACATAATATAAAGGAAGTAGTGAAATGTACATCTTCCAAAAGAGTAGTTTCTAGGAAACATACATGTTAAAATCTGTATATTAGCAAGGATATATTTCCAGGAAAAGAAATCTACCCCATATCTCCACCTAGTGAACAAACATTAACAATACCTACCAGCTACTGAACATTGGAAAGAAGCCGGGAATCAATAGACTTTTTCTTTTACTACATTAATTTTAATGCAAAACTCACTCTTCCAAAAACGTATTTCCTATTACAAACTGGAGCTAGAAGATATTCCAGGAACTTCTAGTACGCATGAACCAAAGATATTCAATACTTGAGTGTACTAAATTGAAAAATATCTCTCAAAAAGCCAAATATTTCAATCAAAGTAATCATTTCTCATACTTAAAAATAAAAAGAATCATTCGAAAGTTAAGAAAGGGAAAAAACTGATCTTTATCTTGCAACAATAACAATACCCAAATGTCTAAACATCAACCATATAAAGATACAGAACATAATTCCGAGAAATCAAAAGCGAGTAAAGCATTAAGCAGAGGGCTTTCCAGGAGAGAAAAAGAAGCATTACCAGTAAGATCACCAGTAATGAGAACCAAAGAAGGGTTGATCATCGCAAGAGTGGGTCCCACAATAGCCTTGAAATCAAGGGCCCTTTCAGGATGGTGCACACTGAAGTGCAGATCAGAGAGCTGCACCACCCACAACACATCCTTAGGTTCAGTCTTCACTTCAATTACCTCGCCCTCATGATTCTTGTCGGCATTGCTCTTGAAATCATGGCTTCTCTTATCATTTCCGTCAATAGAATTGTGGGTTTCAATTAGAATTTCAGAAGAAGAAGAAGCAGATGCTAAAATGAAGCAGAGGAGGAAGAAAATGATCAGACTTGAACAAGTAGTGCCCATTGCTCTCTTCTTCCTTCGCTTCTACAATTCTCTGCTTCAATTTGCGGTATGACACAAATGCTCTCGTGTCTTCCACTGCCGGTCAACTACTCGGGCCAACCGAAATTGTATATAGGTTGGATTTTTTCTTAATTTTCTGATAAATTCTGTTAAACAGAAATAGAATTAAATTTATTTTTTAAACAAATTTTACTAAGTTACTGTCTTGAATGTTGGATTTTCCCGGTGGTTAATTCTTTATTTTTTTGGTACTAATTTCTTATAAGTTGATTTCTCTGAAATAAAATATAATCAAACCACAAGGATATATATAAAATTATTTTTGAGATATGTTTATATTTTATTTGGTGCAAAAATCTAATAAACTCTTTTGTTATGTATATTTATTTTAAAAAATTTACACAATTATAAAGAGAGATAAATAAATAATAGTAGTAAATTTTTCAAGATTTCTCGATTTATTAAATAATATTTTATTAATGACATTAGCCCAAAGTCTTTATTTCTACAAAATATTTGGATAAATATTGTTTAAAATATAATATAAAATTTTAAGTTTGAAATCACATTTCTTCTAAAAATAATTTTAATATTTATAAAATTTAAAATAAAAATTTCAAAAAATTCATATTTTAATTATAGAAGCTTAAATATAGAATATGTTAAATTTATAAAAGTTTACATTCATCTTGAATATCACAAAATAAAGTCAATTAATAATGCTCATTGTATTTTAATTTACTTAATCTCATATCAAAGGAAAAAGATTTAAGTATATTATGTAAATTATAATTTATCGAAGTAAAGCATACTACATAATTTTTTATTATTATATCTTTTATAAAGATTCAAAATTCATAATTTGATTTAAAACCTTTGTTTTCTGGTAGAATCTAATGGAAATGTTTGATTTTTTTTTTCCTACAAAAAGAAAAACAAAACCACATAGGGAGTGAGGGATTCGTACATGCTCATATCATGGAATACTTTGAGGTTTACTGCCAATTTAGATTATTAAAAGTTTAAGGACCAAATAAGCATTTCCAAACATTTTGGGAATTTTGCAATAACTTTTCTGCCATCGCCTGGGGGGAAAACTAACCTCACAGCTCTATCACTATTCACCGCTGCGTCTGCTCAAACTTTATCCACCATCAACCGCCGCTCTCAGCCTCCTCTTCCACTATTTCTACCGGCAGTGCAAGATTTTAACTTCCTCCAAAGAAAGAGGTACATTAGACTGGGTTCCACTTTACGTTGTCTAAAATTAACGGCTTATTTTGTTCTCCGTCTTCAAGTGATTGATTGGTGTTTCTTTGACAATGAAGCCTACTTTTACATTCTTTGGGGAATATTTTGGATTTGTTGTTTAAGTTTTCATTTGAATGATTCTCTGTTAATTAGAAGCTTATGAATTATTTGGTGGGCTAATTTATAGGCCAATCAGTTCTGGAATCACTCTTGGAGGAGGAAACATGATTATCTTGGACTATCAATGAACATCCTTGTCCTGCTGTTTTTCTGGTGCAATGTATAAGCACTTTATTCAAGCTATTATTAATCTTCTTTACTCAAGGGTTCTTTCTTTTGTTCACATTTGCTTTGGATGTAATAAATCTTACCTGCCTCTGTGGTTGGTTGTATTTGCAGTAAATGGCTTGTATATTGGACAACATGATGCTGCACTTTTCTTCTTTGATGGAAAATGATTTCTTTGAGAAATCATGTAAGAGTTTTAGGAATTATGATTCTCTCACAGAGTGCACTGAGAAAAGGAACTTATTTGGGTCAACTTCAATGTTTGTGAGAAAGAGTTCATCTTCTACATTAAAGAGGTAAATGCTAACTTGGGTTATAAAAATTTTAGTAAATGATTTTGTTAGTCGACCTTTACTATCAGTGGGATTACATGAGGTTTTACTTAAGCGGGAGAACAAATTATTGGATATTCTGATGTCCAGATATGACAATGTTCTTACATGGTGATTATACTGTGCAAGCTTTGAATACTAAGAAATCACCTGAACACAAGTCCATTTAAAATTGAAAAAGTCAAATTTGATGTCAGATGCTTTGCATTTGAAGAATTGCAGCCACCATATTCATAACATCCAAAAGCATGCAGCGTATTATTATTGACATAATATATCTGAGCCTGGAACCCCCTGCATCCTTTATCCTGAGCTATTTGAGTAGTTTCATTTGCTTGGCCAACTTACATTTTATGGCAGTGGACATGGAAAGTGATATTTCTATGATCTGATTTTACTTTCTTGTAGCAGTAAATGAGATCTAAAGTTGTGCTGCTATTCTTTGATGCTGAAATTAACCTGTTTGTAAGCAGTACAAGCTCAGTTAAGTTTTCATGTATTCAAAAAGACTGATGGATAACATATTGCAAATCTAGCAACTATTAATATAATCTGATTATTATTTTAAGTCTAGGATTCATTTTCTCTTTCTGTGATGAAAATCTTTAAAAATAGGGCGAACTGGTTGTAGTTGTCAATTCACAGATAAAGGAGCTATAGCTGTTACAGAATTGAATTTTTAGTTACTCATAAGTAAAACAATTACGAAAGATGAACATCACCAGAAAAGGAATTACTTAATCTGACAACAAGGGCTGTTACATAGAAAAGGAGCAGGGAATGGTACTTCTTTCCAGCTTTGATTAATGGAGTTAAGGTGGATATAAAAGTTGTGCAATGTGTATTTCCTTACCAAAATTTATCTATTTTGTTTAGTTTTAACTACTCAAAATGAACAGTAAATGCTGTTTGGAATTTCAAACTGTGTTAAATGTTGAAATAGTTCTCAAGCAAGTACACGTGGTTGGAGGATAGCATTTGCTTTGGATTCAGGGGGTGTTCCAGGCAACAATGACCCCGACAACCTCAGTGGTATCAGCTCTGGTCTTGGTGGTACACGTTTGGGCAGGATAGTGGGTGCGGGTGCCAGGCAGCTTCTAGAGAAGCTTAATTCAGCTAGGAAGAATTTCCCAATGAAGATATTTCTCCTCCTTCTGGGATTCTATACAGCAAACGCCTTGGCTACAATTCTTGGGCAAACTGGTGACTGGGATGTACTGGTAGCAGGGGTTGTTGTTGCTGCAATTGAGGGAATTGGAATGCTTATGTACAGAAACCCTTCTTCTATGTCCACAGGAAGGTTGCAATCTCTTGTGGTGATGGTAAACTATTGGAAAGCAGGTGTTTGCTTAGGCCTCTTTGTCGATGCCTTCAAATTAGGCAGTTGATTTCTTCAGTTTTTCAACAATTGCTTGGTCTACGTAGTTTTGGTACCTCTTTGGAAAGAAAAGATTATGTAAAGGTTAGTTTATCATTTAGGGTTAGTCATGTATCATAATTGTATCTTGCATCTTTCTTTTGATGTTATAATAATTCTAGAGCAGGAAAGATGATTAGTAAATGGTAGTATCACTTTCCAAATATCTTAATGCTTATAATCGTTTTAGCCTCTTTTTCTAAGTTAAAGTGCCTGGAAGTTTCTGTTTCCATTAACGGTTTCCCTAAAGCAATTAGGGTATCTCTTTTGGCTGATAATTTATAATCGATCAATTTCTGTAACCTCTTGTTTGTCTTTCCTTTGGCTGATAATTTATTATCGATCAATTTCTGTAACCTCTTGTTTGTCTTTCTTTTTAGCTTCTGATATTATAGGCTTAACCATTTGCATAAATTGGAGATGGGGAGAAACTCAAATCCTTTTGGCCTTTTAGGCTGTTAAGCATTGAAGGAGGAATTGGTTTGAAGAGGTGCTCAGTTGGATGATGGTTTGAACATTTAAAGCCTGAAGAAAAAGTCTCATGCATTTTTATTGTTCGATAGAGTATAACCATTATATTTAAAGTAAAATGATGTTGCTTTGACAAATGATTGATCTCAGAATGACCTCCTAACAAATTTTTTATTTACTGCAAAATCTAGTTAGTGAAGAAGTCTACTTCTATCTGCGGAAATGAGTTAAAAACAAGAATTGGACGATTGAAGAGCAAAATATTCGTCCATTGATGATTATGTACAAGCGGGAAGAAAAAGAAATCTAATATTTCTCCAGTTTTGACTTCTATAATACACAGCCCTTGCTATCTACATAAATCATCCCACCATGGAACTAATTTTCCTACTTTGTAATACCAAAACCAAAGAACTTATATTTCCTTTTTGATTATAATACATACCAAAGCCTAAGAAATTTATTACAGTAAAAAAGTTGGAATTTATCTCACAATATTTGTTTCTTTTTAACCAGAAGAAGCATTTCTTCTTGCTGCATAAGCTCTGTAAGCAACCAGCCCAGCAAAGGTGACAGCAGCTCCAACTGCAACAAAGGTAGAGGCAATAAGGACGATGAAATAACACATTTATCTTGTTTTGATTCATGATCTGTTGAAGTTCCAGGTCCACAGGCAGGTTTCATAGGCATGGGGAGAACCAGAACCAAACTTGAAGGACTTTAACCCTGATCCCTGATTTGTTTACAAGTAAAAACCAATTGCAGAGCAAGCAATCTCTAATACTTTGCCATATGACTAATATGTGTTGAATTTTAAATGTCAAATTATTTGGAAGCTTCCAGCTTCCACCATAAGGTAAATAGTTACGTCCTCTGATATGAGTTGACGCATTATTGGCCTGTGCAGAAAACTACCCTTACAATCCTATTTTGTGTTAGCTGAAATATTAAATTCTACTTATGTTGATTACAATTAATTAAATTCCAAAAGGCCACGGTGCAGAAGTAGGTAGGTCTTCTTATTGTGAACAATCTAACATAAAGAATACAAATAAAGGATGAGAAATGAATGTTAGGAGGGAACGCTTTTTTCTTATACGTTGACCAATGAAGAATACTACTAAAGCTCGCTATCTTATAAGACAAAGTTACAAGAGGTGAACCTACCTCACACAATCTTAGAATAACTCACATTTCTGCCCCAGAGAATCTTAGGAATTAAGAAGGGGGAAAAAGGGTGGTCTCAATAGTGTCTCTAACTTCTCAGTTTTGATATACAAATGAGAATAATTCCATACTAGATATACCTCAACCGGTTATTAAAATTGACAATCATACAGAACCATGAAATTTGGAGCAATTGAAGCAGTACACTACAGCAGATTTTGAGCTACGGCACATTAGGGACTCCAATTCTTTGGAAATAATGAAAGAATGGCATTTAGAAATATTACTTATTTGAAATTACCAATATACCTGATACAAACTTCAAAGAGCGGTTAATTAACTGGTGATAATGCTTGCGCCGCCTCCCAGCTTCAGTCTCAGGAATGCTCAAATGGGGGTGCTCTGCTGCATTCACAATCCTAGAGAATACATCATTGAGATCTCCAAGTTTTGTGCTGACTGGTATAGGAGCCGTTATTCCCAAGTCTTGACAGACCTGTAGAATTTATAACATTAAAAAATACAGGAACATATTGGCAAGAGCTAATTTTCCTTAAACATCATCATTATCGTGTATGAAGCACAACAAGATGAAGGGTAAAAAGTTCAACTGATGTCATCACCATTTTTTGAGAAGGATAGTATACAATCTGACAGTAATTAGATAGTGCTTAGTTTGAAGTTCGCAAAATAAAATGTTTCTTTTTTATTTTTATGTGCAAATGTTGTCGAAGTATTATGACCAATCTGAAAGATACCACTCAAGAAGCAAATAATCACAAGTTCAAGACTTAAGAAAATTAGAAGAAAAGTTTAAAATATTTCAGTCAAGTATTCATCTTTTTCTGTGATCTCATCATGTTAAACATACCACAAAATAATATTCGAGAATAACTTTAACAAACAGACTTTAGAACAAAGTTTTTTCATACCAAAAAATAATATTCGAGAATAACTAATAACTACAGACTTTAGAACAAAGTTCTTTTTGTATATGGAAATTTTAGTTGTTTTTTTGAGGCAAAAAATATTAGTTGTAATTCGATATATGCACATGCCACATATAAGTCACAAATTACTTCCTAAAATTAGGTCACAAATTTGTCAGCAGAAGGGAAGTGGGGAGGACAAATACTTCAGCAAAGTTTTTTTTTTTTTTTCTGGTTATCCTTGCTTTCGTTTGGGGGAGGAAAAAAAAATATTTACTTTTTTAACTTCTTATCACTCTTTGTAACTTTAATTTAATTTTTCAAATTAACAAGACGAGGTCAATCTCGTCATCTGCGCCTTTTCATTCTGTCCCCAGTTTTTTATTTTTTTAATTTTAGAATATACTACAGAACACTTAATTACCTGGAAATAATAGACACAACATTTTTTTTTTCAGAATACTAGAAGGATAGAAGAAGATATAGATTATACTCGAAGCATTAGAACTGATGTAGTGACATACAGCACTCATTAATTTGTAAAGAACTTTTAGCATGTGTGTCCAGTGATTATGGAATTGTAATCATGTTTAATAACTATTCACCATGTCAACAATATCCATAAATTTTATAACAAGAAAAGAGTTATACCCTTGCTGAATCTTGTATTTGGTCAGGATATTGACCAAGATCATCCTTAGCTGCAACAATAAGACAAGGAACACCATAGCCTGTAGCTTCCCCCCGACTAGTCACATCAAATAGCAATTCAGCTGCTTTCTTCTGTGAGGATTCACCAGAACTGGGGAAACCAAAATCCAATGAAATAGAAGTCAGCAATATAGCAAAGTATATATAATTATATATACAATGAATGGATAAAAACAAGAAGGAAAAGCTATTTCCATATAATAGAGGAGAAGATCACAGGAAATGCCCATTTTCCCAGTAGCTTTTGTACAAAAGAAAAGACACTACCTCAGAGGGAAGAAATAAACCCTTCAATTATTTTTGGCCAAAGAAAATAAAGAATCAGCAAATATCACAAATTAATATTGTCTACTAGAAGTGATCTTCGACTAACAACAATAAAAATAAGAGAAAAAACCCACTAGCTGAAGAAACCCTTAATTTGTTACCTATCATGAACAAATACTGCCACATCACATGGGGCCAAAACATCCCCCTTAGACAGGAACTCTTTTACTTCATCCTCTTGTATTTCACGCAATACAAGATTTTTCTTCTTTCCCTGTCAACATGAAGTAAAATGTATATGATTTTACTGATAAAGTGTTTATGGTTTATCATTCAACAAGCAAAAAGACAGCAATAGATTGTCTATCATCTATGTAGCACGGGGAAACAAACAGGACTCAAAAGCCATACAAATCCAACTTGGCTGGCGTGAGCAAACAGTTCCAACTAACACAAGGGCAACACTTCAAACTAAAAATCTTTCTTTTGTTTCCTGATCTGCTTGCTCATCATACTTTAGTAGTGTGCAGAATACTTCCATTTATTCATCTTCAGTAGAGAAGACGAGATTGTCAACTTGAACTGGACAAAGATTCGGAAACCCTTGTTCAGTAGATGAATCTCAGGCTTTTTCTAGTTTAACCTAGTGCTATTTACAACACAATACACTTGGATATAATAACTCTACCGCAGCTCTAACATTCTTTCTAATTCACTTAAAGGATTTATTTTCATTTTCACCACCTTCTATTATGTTCTTGTATGCTTAATCCCACTATTGAAAGCTGATAGGGTATGAAATGGTCCAAACATCTGGTATCAGTTATTTTTTATTATATCTGTATTTCTTTTGGAGAGTATTGAAATAAGAGTTTGAAGTACAATATAATGTAAAGGGGATTTCCCCCTTTCTTGAATGTATTTACCTGTTATCCCTTTTTTTAAAAAAAAATCTTTGCTTAAACAAAAAGAAAACAGGTTATGATGGTAGAATAGGCCTTACCCCAGGTTGATCAACAACATTGACAGCATAATGGTCATCTGAATCTGGAATATCTTCTTCAGGGGAAGGCCTGTATGTTAAATAGCAATGCACATCATTAATCGTAGAAAAAACTGAATTCTACTTGACTGACCAAATTGCAACATAATAAGTTCCTAAGAAACACCTTTTGATAAAAGAATTTAATAAAGCAGTCTTTCCAGCCTCTTTTGGCCCAAACACGAAACACTGGTAAACATTTCTGTTTGATTGTTGCCTTTGGCAGTCTAAACGTCTTCTTTGAGTTATGTGGATGGCTGATTGAGGATCTCCAGCATATCCAATATATAGAAGATTTTCCACACAATAAATTGGATCAAGAAGAGCCATAAGGGTCCACTGCATTATATCAGATAATCAATGTCTTTGAACACAGGTTATTCAAGAACCATGGGAACGGGTAATAACACACAAAAAAACTAATAATTATGAGTAATCAACAAAATGATAAGGACAAACAACTTAATAAAAAATCTGTCAACCTCTGCAATAAATCAGTATAAATCTTGCAACTCTGCATCTAAAAAAGAATATATTGCTACCATAACAGAAGAAAATTGTTATGTCCAAGTTACTCAGATGTCAAAATTAGACAGAAACAAAGCCAAAGAACCAGGGTCACCAAACATGAAAATAAGGATATAAAAACCGAAGACTAAATATGAAAACAACAAAGAGATCTATCCCTCAAGGGAGCAACCAATTATAATGTTTATCTTCTGTGGAAGGAGGGAGCAGGGCAAATTATATTAGATTAATAACTAGTAGATACTATAATCATCGGTGACATTATAGTAGCCTTTAAAATCATATTTTTTTAGTCACATTTAAAGTCATAGGTTAGTGACACGAAGATAAAAGGTCGGGGAAAATATTTGAACGCTCCAATACACAAACAATCAAGTACGTCTTACAAATGATGGATGATGGCTATATCTTTCTTGTAATGCAGCTTCAGGACAAATGTTCACTGGAACTATAACGATTAGGAACGGGCTAAATATTGTTGGATTTTGTAGTGATATGATTTAATAGTGACAACAGCAATAATTCTACACTGTAAATACAAATGCAACTTACTAAATGTATATGCGGCAAAGAAGAATCACATGGTACTCACCTCAGATAAAAAGCCATCAAGTGTAAGCCCTCCAAAGGGATTCTTCTCTACGGCATCCATATAAGGAGCTTGGCGCCAAGGACTGGATATTTAAAAGTAAAAACTGAAATGATTAATATACTGGGATTCTCAAGAGATATTAGTAGAAGAAAAGAAGAGACAAATTAAATCTGTTAAGAGAAAGAAATGGAAAAGGGAAAAAGGAAAGAGATAGGGCAAGGTTAATGCTATTTCTCACAAGAAAAGATTCCTTTGGAATGTTCTCAGGAGAGGCATGCTTGCATTTATGTATTGTTTGAAATCCTGATATTAGGCACATATCCTAATTTCACCCACGACCAAGGTTAGTTCAGTTAAAAAGCCATAGGATGGCTACAAAGCATATTATTTACCAATTCTTTAAGAGAGTTTAATTTGTGCATGCAGGTTAAATATATTAACAAAAGCCCATTTTTCTAAAATCTTTGTTTTCTATAGTACTTCAGAGGGAAGTTTGGCTTACATGATTATTTCCTAGTTCAAAATAAAAAAGAGAGTAAAATAGTTTTCTTTAAGCAGAAAAGTCAGATCAATTCAAGGACGGAACACCATTACCAAAATCTAGAACTGCTTCAATTTTCTTTCAAGTTACTACGAAACAAATATACCAAATATCCACTTGGAGGTTCAAATTGTGCCAGTAGATTAAATCATGTGTGCTTGAAATGGTACGAGTTATATGGCTGGCACACTTCAACCTAAAGTACACCATTGTGGGTGAACTAGACCTTCAAATTCAAACAGCAATACTTAGTTCCTTGATCTCATGAACCTTGCAGAAGGCAATGCCCTCTTCACAGCTTCACATTTTCCATACATGCTAGGACGACGCTTAATTTGAAAAATTGACAAGCATGTCGGCAATAACATAAAATCTTTCATTAAGGAAAGACAGACAGACAGACATTAATGATAAGTTGAATCAAGGATACATCATTGGAAGATAGAAGCAATCATAATATTGAGGAAACCATATTACTTTTCTGGAGCAGTAGAAAATAACTCTTCAACTTCAGAAACTCGAAGATATCCATCCTGATTAATATCAGAGCCAAAAATATCAGATTTTTCAGTCCAAGCAAATCCAGAAATTCTACTAGTAAGTATACAGGAAAAGACCTAATGAGAAATAAACAATTCATCCGAAAACATTAAGGCAAAACATGCTGTTCTAGCTCAGCTAATCAAACAGGCTGGGTGGAGCTTATACACAGTAGAGAAGAACCAGTTATTACGTTTTATTTGCCAAAATAAATTAGGAAGCAACTATAATCATTCCAGCACTATGACAATACAGTACAAAAGCTGAAGAATACTCTGGAGGGAAGAGAACAAATGGCAAAGAAAGAAAATAAAAGTTAAAATTGAGATAAAGTTTCAAGATGGAACAGATTGAGATTCCCGTAAGTGTCAACTGTCAAACTAATCTTAAAATCGTTGCTCTAGCCACATATATTCAGTCAAACCATGAAGCAGCTATTTTGCTCTCCTCAACTTGAATTATGTTATAATGTTATTCAAAACTCACTCTAGTCATTAAATTTAAATCCTAAACTAAACCAAAATGGCATCAACTGTGACCCAAAACAGAACAGACTTTGTGCAGAATTCATAAAGATCAATGTGAAACTAAGAATCATAATAATTGTTAAGAAAAAACCATAGACCATCAAATTGTTGCGAGATCTAATCAGAGAACCCTTAATCATAGCATTATGGAAAATGAGAAGTATTTATTTCAACTTCAAAAGTTTAAAGAGATGGCTTAAACATACACTGTCAACATCATATGTGAAGAAAATTTTCTCCAAAAACTCCAGGGCTTCTTTTGTCAGCTCTACACTCTACAAATAAATATGATAAATAGGCATTAGCTTATAATGAAGATAATAGAAAAACTTACAATATCTAAATCAATAAGTCAAAGGCAGAAAAAGAACATCAATGAGCAAAAAAGTGAACTGGCATGCATATAAAATTTAGTAGCTGAAACAGAAGAATTAAGGAAGAGAAATTTCAATCTTCAGATGCCTATAAACCAGTTAGAAGTTTATGACATATCGGCAGTAGGATCAGCGTGTCATTATATCAGCAAAATAAGATATCAATATTACAAAGTGATATCCAACAACGAGGCTGACCCTGGTTGACTTTATTACGTAGTATCGATAAAAAGATACAGGTCCTAGAATACAACATTGAGAAGAAAACCTTGGGCCATGTCGGTCCTATCTCTCCCTCCCTTCCTGCACATAGGTAAATTAAGAAAAATACCATGGTACTTGAGCCCCCTGGACCACGAAATGAAGAGAACATCTTCATACAATGACAATTGCAAGCATCGAAGTTGGAGCAGCTGATTGTCATTTTATATATGTTGAGTCATTTTATATCCGTGTGTTAACTTTCTGCAAGATGATACAATCATTTGGCAGGGTTATTCTTAAGGATGGAGTTTGATATCTGTGCTAATTAACTAGTATTAGTAGGCTACTATAACGGATTTCTATCTTGCAGGATTTTTGTAGAGGCCTAATTTTAAGTTTAGTCTTTTAGACGTTATCTTTTGCTTTCTTCTACTTTTAGATTAAAAGTTCATGGAAGAAAAGAAAAGAAAAAAATAACTGTTTCCCAAAAGAACTCTGTAAGTCAAATTTTGCTTATGAATCTTGCAAGATGTAAGTAATAGTTTAATACTTTAAAAGAAATTATCGTCATCTCTGGGAAAGCTGAATCTTTAAAGATTTAATATTTTAATACTTCAAAAATTTTTCTTAAGAATCTTGCAAGATGAAAGTAATAGTTTAATACTTTAAAAAATTTGCCATCATCTCTAAGAAAGCTGAGGCAAATGACATTAGTCACCAAGTAATTTTGAGTAGATTCTTCAGCTTAGTTATGAACGTGGACAACAGTTGTATTCCAAATACTCAGGCATGAAGATTTCTTGGTATCCAATTCATTCTACCAGTAAAGTATGCTGCAACAGTTCTATTTAAAGTAGTCTAGTGATAAAGAATGTATTCTAACCGTAGAATACATCTTGGATGAGAAGAACACCTAGAATCCTTGCTTCCCTTCCTCTTATTATGCCCTTTTCTTCTATTTTCTTTCACCATTTCGAAGCTTCCTCTAGAAGAATCTCAAGCTCCTATTTTCTGCCACTCTTTCAATCCCAAATCAGTTCTTTCAAAATCCAGCACCTCTTGTACAACTAAACAAATTGATGTACACTAAATAGCTGCAGGATTTAACATTCTAGGTACAATAAGAGAAGTTAAATATCATGTCCACAAGTGAGCACATTATTATAACCCAAGCAAAATGTACCTGGTCAGGATGCCTTTTGATAGAGGGCAGAAGCTGATCATCAGCAAGTCTTAGGTCATTGTTGTATCCAAATTTTCTTAAGACAGTCCATGCTGTCTCTAATTTCCCCCTTTCTATAAAAAGTGCATGGAGGAAGAGGAATCCTACAAACGTAAGACCATTTTCACTGATACCATCTGGCAATTGCTCTCGCACAACTGTCTTAACGCTATATATTTCAGAATGCTGCAATGGAGCAGTGAAGCATCTGACCTACAGGTTTTCAAGAACTTCAGTTGTCAACATTATGGTGTTTTTCCAAAGGACATTCTTTAATAAGGAAAAAGCCATAAACTTCAAATTTGTGGTTTACCAAACAGTTCAATTAGATTCAAAGAATCAATATCCTAGGTATAAGATGATGAAAATCAAAACCTGAAATCCATTCAACTCTTTATCATTAAGGGCACCATCTTTGTCATGATCACAAAGAATGAATATCCTTTTCAAAGCCCTTATGCATCGGGTATTCAGATGCTGTGTTTCCTGATCAAACAATGGAGCTATTGGGCAAAGCACAGTTCTCTGTGCATAGTAGAAAACTTCAGCAACCTGCAAGTATAGAAGTAACATGATGTAAGCATCAAGGATCACTCATTGTACAGATTATATCCCATATTTATGCCATTGATCTATTATACTTCCAACATTCTCTGGTTCAGACACAGCCAAGTAAATCTGAATTCAATAAGAAAAGTAAATATTTCCAATCTGTTGCGTAAGCAGTTGAGGTAGTATCAGATAGCTGTATAACTTTCCAATATATTCAAAAATATCAAATCCCTATAAATTGCAGAATAACAACTAATGTCTAGCAGTAAATATTTTGCTATTTGTAACTAAATAGTGGTAAATTTCATATATTCCTACCTGAATGTTTCCAAGCGCTGAACATTCCATACAAGTCTCAATCTCCCAAAACTGCTGCATTATTGGCGACATCACCTCCTTAAGATCAAAATCTTTATTATCATCCCTCCTATCCAGCATGCAACCCACTACGATTACTGGAACCTTAATCTACACAGATAAAGTTCATCCAATCACAAACAGAAGGAAGAGATGGAGACTACAAAGTAAATGCAAATTTTTTATCTTTTTCCACATTAGAAGCAGTTTTATTTTTATTCACCAAGTCATAATTATCTGGAAATAATTCCAAATTTAGGCCAGATTCACCATTATATTTCATGTACAAACCTCTAAATCCTGCATCTTAGGTAGCCATAAGGTACCCAGTCTATCAATCGTTTCAGGTCTGTGACAAGCATACGTAAGAATAACAGCATCAGCTTTCTTCAGTTCTTCTGCAAGTTTACCTCTCCTCTCAGTGCTGCATAAGAAAACATATCCCGAAGATCAGCCCTTAACAGAAAATTTTCCCAAAAAGAAATCCAAAAAAAGTGTTTAACAGAAATTATAATAAACTAAAATAAAAATAACACTTTAAGCAAAAATATAAGAACATGAAACTCAGACGCTTTTAAGCACTTTCTTTCCTGTCCATCTATAATTATGTCTTTTATGCAAAAATCAATTATCTTCATTTTTACCCCAATTGTCACAACAAATGATCTCACAATATCGTACACCATAATCAGAATTTCATTTGGATATTCTGAAACTCTTAACATCCTTGAAAGCAAGAAAAGTTACGAAAGCAGATTTAATCCGGATTTGTTTGATCTGACAAACAGCATAGCTAATTGATCAAAACTTTCTCGCCAGTCAATTGGAAAGGCAACAGTGATTTTCTGATTTTTACTTTCTATGGGTTAATCTCCAAAGGTCATGCGATTATGAATTTAAACACCGTACTTTAACTCCACTGTTACTAGCACATCATCAGACACAATCTTCTCATCATTCAAACTTCTGCTGTTCCAACCCTTATCTAGACCTATGTTCATATCTTCTTTTATTGAAATTAAAACTTATCTGACAGAATACTGACTACTTCAACACTTCTTTTCATCCCTTCATGTCCTTTACGTGTTACAAATATTTCATTTTGCTTAAGGTCGCAGTGTTAATTGCTCAGCACTCTTTCCCCCAGATGGATCAGTCAATAAATCAAGATTGAATTTTGTGGTAAAAGACAACGCAAGAGCAAAATTTAATTCTTTCTAAGATACAGATTACCAAATAGTTAGCCTGATCATGCATCAATTCACATTTCTCATATTTCTGATAAGTAATCAACTAATTGATATAGTCACAGTCACAAAGAGCAATACCACTGCTGTCAGTAATTAAAGAAAGTCACCGCCAAATTCTCAGCTATCGGCAAAAGATCTTGCAAAAAACCTGAACAACGAAAAAGTTACTCTCTTTGACAACGAGGAAAAATGAGAACCTAGTAGATGTATCGATGATGGTGATAGGAATGCTATCGGTGGATTGCACCAATAGCCTCGTCGGAGGCAGAACCGAGGGAACATTGGGCAGAAACTTTCCGGCAGCGGCTGTGAGTATCAAGCTTGACTTGCCGGTGCCGGGGTCGCCGGCAACGACGATGCGAACGCCGTGTGGATACTTCGTTGGACTAGCTCGCGCCATGCACTCGAAACTACAAGCATCCAGTTAAAAGCCGAACCTAATTTTAATCAGTTCGGTGAATAAGTTTTTTAGTAAAAGTTTTTCTGTTTTTTTTCTTTTTGGAAGAGTTTTGGTAAAAGAATTGAAGAGTAGTTACATGAACTGACAACAATACATATTTACTTTTTTATAATTATATTTATTTCAGATAAAAATCATTTCAAAGTGGTTTGAAATTCAATTAATAAAACAATAAAAATAATTCTTTCATGACAAATTTAAAAAATTTAAATATTTATTGTCTGCCAAAAAAGTAAATCTACGTAGTGAATTGATAGCGACCAATTCATCAATATAAATTTTGTGAATGAATGGATTAATTATCCTTTACTTAACGACAAAACTCTTTAACTCTTTTTTTTTTTTGTTTAATAGTGAAGAGTTCTCTAAATAATTTATATAAAAGTTTTACAAAGAAAATAATAAAGAATGAATTATAGCATAAAAAATCTATAAAAGTGCAAAAGAGTATAAGTATGATCTTCTTGCCTCTCACCAAATACATAGTTGATTGCTGATGAAGGTCCGTCCTTCTTGAGTTAGAAAAGATTTTTGTTTTTTCCTCTAATAAAAAATAAAGGAAGCGGTAGAGAATATATAAATTTGCAGAGATCAACTTCAATAACTTACATTAGAGGATGAGGTCCAAGCTATCAATTCCATTCCAAATATTGTGAGGACCACACTCTTTGTTTTTTAATTAGTCTAAACACGTGTAATGTACTATTATTTTTAAAAATAAAAAACATAAAAATTAAATTTTCAAAAGAAATAATCAAAGAGAAACCTTTTTTACTACTCAAAATATATATAGGAAAAAATTGAATAACACAAAATATTAAAATTTCATTTCTACTTTTTTTGTTCCTTTCAATACGAAAATAAAAGTAATATTGGTTAAATTGAATATATTTTTTTAACTTTTTAAAAATATATGATTTACATACAAATATCAATAATGTCCTTTTGTAAAATATAAATAATATGTACTATTTATTAGCTCAAACAGTATTGAACTTATCCAAACTATTATTTAATTTAGAGAATCTCTCTTATTTGCCTCATTAATTAAGGTTTTTTTCACTTTTCAAAAGAATAAAATATCTTAATTAGTGGCAAATCTATTCCCTTCATCAATAATAGAGAGAAATTATAATTATTAATTATTTTGGATCATAATTTATAATAGTCTTTTTCAATTAACCTATTAAATCATATAATGAACGATTTCAAAAATAATTTCAACGGATTACTTAACAAAGAAATTGAAAGTTGATGTATTCAAATTATTTCTTAATTCTTAGATCTTTTTTTGGATAAACCAAAGCAAATAAAAATTTAAACAAAATATTGATATTGAGGTTTAAATAAAAGTTCATTTATTCTATTACAAATTATATAACATTTATTTGTTTGTGTTTCTCCTAATAAATTGATAATTATTTTGGTATAATAGTTTAAGAAAAGAAAAAGTACGTGAGTTGGAACTTATGGATATGGTGAGATTTGAGTAAAGATTAAACAAAAAAAAAAAGAGAAGAGATGATTACATATCTTTTACATGTTAAGAAAGAGAAGAGAAGAAAAAAACGTGCAAAAGATAATAATGATGATGTGTATTGTGTGTATAACAAATGAGCAGACATTAGGAGTTTAGCTTTTATAAATTTAATTTAAATTAAGAGATTATGTTAAATAAAATAATAAAGATAAAGTTCATATTTATCGACAACTATAGAATAATTTAAGTTTTATTTTTACAAAGTAACTGAATATACTAAATTTAATTTTTTAAAAAATATAAAATTTAAAATTTAAGTTAATATATAAGTAGTTTAGAATTATTTTAATAGATTTAAAATGATCCTAACTAATTAAAAAATTTTAAAGTAAATTAAATAATTAAAGTTTTTTACTTTTACAAAGTAACTAAATACACGGAATTCAATTTCATAGAAAAATTCAATTTCAATTTCATATTTTTAAAAAGTAAATTAATATTCAGAATTTAAAATTTAAATTAATACATAAGTTAGTTTAAAGTTATTTCAATAGATTGAAAATGATCCCAACAAATTAAATTTTTAAAAACTAATTAAAAAGTAAAACTCTAAGAAATTAATATAATTCAAATTCAAGATAATATATAAGTAGTTTAAAATTATTTTAATATATTAAAAATGATTCTAAGCAATAAAAAATTATTTATAGTAATAAATAAAGTTTCATACTTGTACAAAATAACTGATATACAGAATTTAAAAATTAGATTTAATGCATAAATTAGTTTAAAGTTATTTTAATAGATTAAAAATGATCATAAAAAATTAAATTTTTTAAAACTAATTAAAAAGTAAAAGCTCTAAGAAATTAGGATAATTCAAATTCAAGTTAATATATAAGTAGTTTAAAATTATCTTAATATATTGAAAATAATTATACGCAATAAAATTTATTTACAATAATAATTAAAGTCTCATACTTATACAAAATAACTTGATATACGAAATTTAAAAATTAAATTTAATGCATAAGCTAATTTAAAATTATTTTAATAGATTGAAAACGATCATAACTAATAAATATTTTGAAGGCTAATTAAAACAGTAAAAACTTTAATAAATTAGGATAATGCAAAATTCAAGTTAACAAATAAGTAGTTTAAAATTATTTTAATATATTAATTTTTAAAATAATAATTAAAATCCCCTACTACTTTTATAAAGTAACTTGACATACAAAATTTAAAATTAAAATTAATATATAAGTTATTTTAAAATTATTTTAATAGATTGAAAATAATTCTAACTAATCAATTTTTTTAAATAATAATAGAGAATAATCTCGCCTTCAAATCTTGAATCTTGAAAAAATACACATTAAAAAAAATCTATAATGGTTTGTAGGAAAAAAAAGGGATGGAGAATTCAAAATAAGTAAAGGGTCGACCAAGATCTGGCCAGCGCAACTGTCTAAAAGAGGAGAGAGGCGTAGGTGTTTTAGAGAGAAGGAGGAGAGAATCAGGTGAGAGAGAGAAAGCATGTTTCGTTTTTCGGTTAGTGATATTTACAGGCATATAATGTTGGCTTCCAATTTGAACATTTTTAACAATGATGGAACTAATGTTATAATAAGGAATAAATGGACTCTTCAACAAGAAAAGAAAAAGGTTACGTGGACTCGATTTTTCTTTTTCATTTATTTTTATGAGGAATCAAATTTGGTTAAGATTCTAGACTTTATGGTTCGAATTAAACTATGCAACTATCTAGAAAAAAAAACTATGCAACAAAAATGCTTCAATTGATAGCTTTTTTTTTCCGGGTTAATCTTTCAATTGATAGCTTGAGGGGCCCAAACCCAAAATTTTGGTCGGGCCACTGAATTCAAAATTGCAGTCGGTTTGTTTTTTTAAATCTGACTTAACGGTCAAATAACTGCCAAACCTCTATAAATACCGACCAGGTGCATGTTTCTCTCTCTCTCTCGAGGTGCATGTTTCTCTTCAAATTTTGCTTTCTTTTCTTGAAAAAAATTCTTTGGGGCCCCAAAACTTTTCAGTGATTTTATGTTCTGGTTCTAAAAAATGATTCAACTTTAGTTCTCTGAATTGTTTTCAGTGAGTAAGAGATCGTAAAGGGAGGTTTCAGGATTCTTTTTTCTCCTTTTTAATTTCTCCGATGTCTGGAATCAAGATCATGGGCGACCCTGAATTTGAGAGAGGATGCAAGGGATCACTCAAAAGTAAAAAATGGGAGCTTGAGAAGACTTCGATGAAGGAGTTCCGTGGCTCTGTTTCTGTAAGTCTATCAAATTTGTAGATATATTTCAGACATTAAATTCATGGTTTGTTTATGTTTATCTGAATTCTTTACAGTAATTGTTTTTTACTTGATCTTGAAACATTCCGGTATAACCAATTTTGAAAGTATTGAGGAGCAGTCAGTTAAATCTTTGAGAACGTTATGAAGTAAGAAAGTATGTTTTCCTTTAATAGAATGTGTCTAGTTAAATCGTCAGTTTTATAGAAATGTATTATGCCTTTATATTTATAATTTTGACACTTTTGATTTTCTCTAATAGTTTCAATTTTGAAATTTTTAATTCTTCAAGTTAACTTGTCGGAAACTATAACTATGGAGAAGAGATTCAAAATAATACATGTTTCCTTATCTAGGATGGTAAAAGAAAGGACATACTATTAGAATAATCGGCAAATACATTACAAAGACAAGCTAAAACAAGTTTTGAACCTTTATAGTTTTATAGTGAAGAAATTCTGGAATTTTTATTCTGAAAGGCAATGATCAGTAATCTTGGATTGACAGATGAGTTGGTTACCAGTTGTCAAGTGTTCTAAGTAGATTTGATATATTCAAGTTTGTTTGTTTCACTAGGTTCACTACATTAGACCCAGGAATCAGATCCCGAAACTATATTTTGCTACTGATATTTTATATTTGTGCTTCATATAATTATCATTTTGAGCGTGATTTTATGTTAAATTTTGGTGTTTTAATCACCATTTATACTCCTTTTATCTCTTATTTGCTTTAGGTGATATTATTGAAGATTTGGAATTAAATGAAGCAAATAAGGGAAATTTACACAATGAAGATCAATAGAGAAATGCAGAGGAAAAACAGACTGGTAGACATATTTCAAGTTAGATTTTGACCTCTATAAAGATTTCAAATACAAAAGTGGTATTCTAGACAATTATAGATGACATTCTAAAGATTTCAGAATAGTAAAATGTGTGTCAATCGGAGTTCATTTGCCTAACCTAATTATGCTGCAAAGTCACCTGTTCTGCATTGGGTTCCATTTTTGACACAGTTTGGTATAATGATCATATCTTGCGTTCTAGATGCCCAATTGATGTGATTCAAATCTCTGTGGATAGCTAAGATCCTAATCTACAACTTTCATGAAGACATCAAGACCTAGATCAGCCGATTTGGGGGTCTGAATTCACCTAGAAGGAAAAATAGTGTCACAGTCGGGCAGCAGAAACTTGCACCAAAACTGGGGACAAGCGGCGCCGTTTGGTGTGATATAAGCGGTGTCGTTTGTGCCGATCTGAAGCTGCTTTTAAGCTGCATTTATCTCTCTTTTGGGAGAGATTTTCATACCCCTTTAGGGCAGAACCAAGAGAGAAGGCTGGGAGGCTCCAAAAACAACAAAAACTCACTCAAATCCCATCCCAAATCTTCATCTTTGCAAGAGAAATCAAGAGAGAAGATTGAATCTTTGAAGAAGGAGAACATCCACCTTGAAGATTCATGGAAAAAGCTGCAATTTCGTCCATGCTACAGTGACGAATTTCAACCTTGAAGAAGAGAGAATTCCTACCATGAAAATGAGCAATTCTTTCTCTTTCTTTGTTGGTTATTGTTCTATGAATTGTAATATGTTGATGAACTAAACTTTTGAATACTTGGATGGGTATGAACCCTAGTTTTTATCTATGTAAATGAATTGTTTCCTTGGTTGATTGAGTTTGAATTTCTTGTGGATTGTTTGTGGGTATGAATGGTTGAATTGATTGAGTGGATTATTGATGCATAATCTACAATTGTGTTCACTTGGAATTGAGAAAGGAAGGGTGATTGACAATTGATTCAAAATCTGGAAATTTGCACTTGGAATTGAGAAAGGAAGGGTGAAATAGACCATACACAAACAATGGAGATGATTTAGGTGACTAGAGATAGAAATCTAAATATCTTCTTGATAATTAGAGAAATTTAATTGGAAATTCACAATTCTTAATGCATTCTTGGGTTGAATTGGTTAGAAAGAGATTTCAACCAATTAATCTAAGATTAGAGAACTTTCATCTAGAGATAGAGTGAGTTCTATCATTGGAATTTTATTAAACATAAGAAGTGAAATTCATCAACCAAGGGACATTTCTATCACATAGGTAATTCTAGGGGGATTAACCATCCAAGTATTGTTTTCTCTATTGGATTCTCTCTTGCAAACAAAAATTAGTTAAGTTAGTTTAATTAGTCAAATTAGATTTTGTTTCCAAGCAACTATTTCCATCATTTTCACAAGAAAATTTGATAGGCTAAACAATAGAATTACAAGTGAGTAATGGTAATTGACCATCCCACGTGGATACGATATTTAACTTGCTTGCCATTATACTAATCTAAACGATAGGTGCACTTGCCTTGTGTTTGTGTGCAAATTGTTAAAGATTGTGATAAAATTGAGTATAAAGGCATAGACAACAAAATACAACAAGTTTTTGGCGCCGTTGCCGGGGAATTCGGTTAATATTAGGAAAGTTTGAAATCTATTGATTTAGTCATTTTACTTATTTGTTGTTATAATATCTATTTCTAGTGTTAATATTTGTTGTCTTGTTTGCAATTTTGTAAGTCATTAGTGAATTGGAGTTCTTAGCTTATGTTTCTCTGTTTTTTGTTCTATTTTAAGTAAGTGTTCTTTGAGCTAAACTTTTACTTGATTTGTGATGAAGGTGTGAATTCTTTTGGTTTATGACCTCAAGTAATTCGGGAGAATTGAATCAACTTAATTCCGAAGTTGAGCAGATTTTTTATTGGGATTCAAGAGGTATAAACCTAAAGGTGATACTTGACGGAATTGAAGTTGAAGGTGAGAATCCTCAAATTGAGAACAATATGGCACATGACGGAAATGCAAGGCCAAGGACAATGGGAGACTATGCACGACCTTCATTGTTAGGAGCGGAGTCAAGCATTGCCCGACCAAGAGTTGAAGCCAACAATTTTGAGATCAAACCGAATATCATCCAAATGGTTCAACAATTGGTACAATTTGATGGTTTACCTGGGACGAAGACCCGAATGCTCATATTGCCAACTTTTTTGGAGATATGTGATACTTTCAAGATTAATGGGGCTTCGAAGATGCCATCCGCCTCCGCTATTTCCATTTTCATTGAGGGATCGAGCCAAGTCATGGTTGAAATCACTTCCACCGGGTTCCATCACTACATGGAACAATCTTGCCGAGAAGTTCCTCGCTAGATATTTCCCTCCCAGCAAGGACTGCAAAGCTAAGAAATGATATCTTCTCTTTCCAACAAATGGAGAGTGAAAGTTTATATGATTCTTGGGAGAGATGGAAGGAGCTATTGAGGAAATGTCCACATCATGGTCTAGATTTGGGGGCTTCAAATGCAAACATTCCATAGTGGATTAAATTTCTCTTCCAAGCAACTCATTGATGCTTCTTGGGAGGTACCACTAGTTTGAAAACACCGGAAGAGTTACAAGACCTCATTGAAAACATTGCCATGAACAACTACCAATGGGGGGAATCCTAGACCGAAAGCCAAGCCTAGTGGAATACACAATGTAGACATGATGACGGCTTTGGAGGCAAAATTCGATGCCTTAAATAAGAAGATTGAGAGCTTGAGTTTGTCACCTCAAACCTCCCAAGTGATGATGGCTTGTGATTTTTGTGGAGGTGGTCATCCAAACCATGAGTGCCAAACCATGGGAACTTCTAATGCATCATCAACGGAGCATGTGGATTTCCTTGGAGGAGGAAGGCAACCCAACAATCCTTATAGTAATACCTATAATCCAGGGGTGGCGGAATCATCCAAACTTCTCATGGAGCAACCAAGGGCAACAAAGACCGTTTCAACCTCTCGAGCTTCCAAGTTTCATCAAATTCTCAACCCCAAATATCTCTTCCTTATCAACATCAACCTCCTCCACCTCTTCAACAACCGGTGAAGCCTAGCCTTGAAGAATTAATGACAAAGTTCATTGAGACTACCGAAACCCGGTTCCAAAATCAAGAAGCATCCCTCGAGGAACCAACAAGCTTCCATTCAAAATTTGGAAAATCAAATAAGTCAATTGGCAAAGCTTGTTTCGGAAAGACAAATGGGCAGTTTACCTAGCAACACAGTTACCAATCCGCGAGAACATGTGAATATGGTGATTTTGGGAAGTGAAAATAAATCAAATGCTTTGGAATGTAAGGTGAAATCCCAAGGCATGGGGGAAAAATGAAAATCAAGTTAAAGAAAAGCAGTTCTTGAGAAAAAGGAAGAGCATTTGAAGAAGATGGTTCGGAGTACAAGCCTAGAATTCCATACCCCGCCGCACTTCTAAGAGATAGAAAGGATGAGCAACTTGGTAAATTTCTTGAACTATTCAAACAATTGCACATTAACTTACCATTTGTTGAAATTCTTTCGGAGATGCTCGAAATATGCTAAGTTCCTCAAGGATGTACTTTCGAAAAAGAAGAGGCTTCGAGAACTTTCAACGGTAACATTGAATGAGGAATGCTCTGCCATCCTTCAAAACAAAGGAAAGCTACCTCAAAAGCTAAAAAGATCCAGGGGAGTTTTAATATTCCTTGCAATATTGGTAGTCTTTCTTTTGATAAATCATTGGGCTGACTTGGGTGCTAGCGTCAACTTGCTTTGCCATTTAATGTTTTCAAACAATTAGGCCTAGGTGAACCAAAGCATACTAAGATGAGTATTCAATTTGCGAGATGGTTCGATTAGACATCCTAGGGGTATTGTTGAAGATGTGCTTGTCAAAGTTGATAAATTCATATTTCTGTTGATTTTGTGATACTTGACATGGATGAGAGTGTTGAGATTCCTTTGATCTTAGGAAGACCTTTTCTAGCTACTGCTAAGGCCAATATAAATGTGAGTGAAGGAAAGTTGACCCTTAGGGTAGAAGACGAGGAGGTTGTACTTAAAGCTTTGAAACCTTTGAAATATTCTTGAGATCCTAATCATTCTCATGGTAAGATTGATGATATAGATGCTCATGTCTCTAATTCTTTACAGAAACCTTGGTGAAAGATTCTTTGGATCCATCTTTAATCAAAGGCAATGATGCAAAGAAAAAAGAAGAATAAGTTAGTAGAAGAGATTGCGGTTGATGTGAAAGGTTCCAATGGAAATGCGGAAAACTATTGTACAAGAGATTCGTCATTAAAGGTGAAAATAAAGCAAGACCAAAACATTGACCAAAATCAAGATTTCAAGTCGGGAGAGCAAGTTTTATTGAATGACTCGCGATGGCGGTTGTTCACAAGTAAATTTAAATCTAAGTGGATTGGCCCATTTGTGGTAAGTAAGGTACTCCCATATGAAGTAGTAGAAATCTATCACCCGGAAAAGGGAACCTTAATGGTAAGCAAACATAGACTCAAACTTCATCATACTTGTAGTGAGAAAGAACTTGGGACGATCATATTTGTGCTCCCTTGACTTAGGGGATGAGTAAGCTTCTTCCAGCAACGTTTTTCATTTGTGCATATTTTTTTTCTTTTTTTCTTTGGTTTTACTTTCTATTTTATGTTGTTACTCTGTTCTTGTGTTTGAGACTTGTTGTATAATGTTTTTTTTACATAATTGTGTTTAATGTGGTTTTGAGTTTGAAGATTTTAATTTCCTTGAATTGTGAAGAGTTTTATAATGTGTTGTTTGGTATAATTTTTAAGTTTGTAATAAATTATTTTGTTAAATTTTGTTATTGAATTTGTAGTTGAGTTTGGAAAAAAAAAGAAGTTCTTGTTCATCGCGTTTCATCTGTAGCATTTACGAGTTGAAAGCAGCGCAGCTTAGTGTGCTCCCAAGCGGCGCGGTTCTTGTTCAATGGAGTGCTTTATTCATTTTTTTCATTTTGGTTGGTTCTTTCTTGTTTGTTTTAAATTTTAGTGATAATTGTTTTTCTTGTTTAGCAATTTGTAATTTTTTATTTTTTTGTGTATTACTTTTAACGTTATTTGTGACATTTTTGTTTTCGCATTGGTAGCTTAGTTTCTCTTAACGATTGATTTTGGAAAAGAAAGTATATCCAAGAACGAAGGGGAGTTCTTTCTTTTCTATTTTTGACCTTTTATTTATTTATTTTCATGCAATTTTTTTTATTCGAGTTTTTATTATGTCATTATTTCTAATTTTCTTTTATTTCCTTTTTGCTATGAAGTATATAGAAGGTGCAACTTGTCGCTCATATGGGTTCGCATGACCTTCACGTACGTAGCATGACCATTGTTTTTTACCGTTTTGTGTTTGGTGGTTTGGTGTGGCGTTCTTACGTAGTTTATGTCATATATTTCTATTTATGCGATCTTTTGTTTATCTCTCTCCCAACATTGAGGACAATGTTGTCTTAAGTGTGGGGGAGTTTAGTTGGCTTTAGTAGTATAGGCTATTTTCATGATTTTTTTTATTTTTTTTATTGAATTTGCTTATTTTTATTATTGGAATCTTCAAGGTACTTTAAGACTTGCATGTGTTATCTTTTCTCAAGGAGTAGTTATACAAGCATTCTAAAGGTCATGACTAGTACCTTAAACTTGGATTAAGTAAGCACCCCTTGTATTCCTTGCTTGTATGGAATTCATCGTTTAAGCACATTCCACTTTGCTTTGTTGTGATGATTATGGGATTGAATCTTGTGTTATTGGCCTTAGAATTCAACATAACTTTTACCCTAGAACCCGCATTCACTTGCCTTGAGGCGAAATGAGTAAGTAACCTTAGTTTGATCTCGAAATGATGGTAATAGGCCTTCTTTGTCCCGATTGAGCCTTTCTAGCCACCGCTCTTTATTTTAACCGTAGTACCCTTTCTTGAAGCCTTTGTCACAAATGTTTCAATCTATATTCTAGATTTTTCCTTCTTTCAAATTTTAAACTCCACTCCTTATATTTAACCCTTCTTTGCGAGAGCTAAATGTATTTTTACCCTTAAGTTAGCAAAGAGTATTGTGGAAATTGGAACAATGGGTGGAATGGAAGATGTTAGGAAAAAAATAGGCTTTATGAAAAAAAAAAGAAGAAAAGAGTGGTGAGATGACCTTATATGATCGGGAATTTGATTACACCTCAATCAAAAAAAAAAAGAAAAAGAAAAAAAAGAGATTTGTTATTTGTCTATTATTGAGAAGGTTTCTTACATTTCTGGATGCCTTCAAGATGTATATATGTTTTCATTATTATTATTGTAAATTTTGTCATGATTGAGATTAAATTTATGAGTTGACAAAGATGGGTGATGATGGAAAGATTGTGGGTTGAAGCTTAATATGTGCAAGTGGTTGAATCCAAAGTGAAGGGATTTGGTTGAGAATGGGAGTTTGTGGTTGAATGTAGGGGAATGGTGATATTCCTTGTGGCTAATAAGGGTTATTGCTTTTGTTTTATATCTCATTCCTTTCTCTTTAGCTCTCATTTCTTTGATCTTGAATTCCTTACCTTCGTTTGGCACCCTAAACTTTCCCCCGAGCCTAATATTACAAGCATGAAAGTCCTACCTAATCGAGATTAAATTTTGGTTACCGTATTAGTGGAGAGGTTTTGTAAATGTCGGGCTTATAGGGTATTATGCTTTCTTGATGAGAATTCCTTGGCCAATAACATGAAATTCACTCTTATAATTTTTGAGCATTTGCATTAGTTGGAAACATAACACACACGAATTCTTGCTTGCATTGTAAGACAAGGGGGTGATTGTTTAATCTTTGTGATGGATACTTAGGATGACTTTTAGATTGATTGTGTAGATTACTCAAGATTTCTCAAAAAGCAATGCTTTCTCTGTTTTGCACTCCTCTGTAATACTTCAAACAATTCTTTTTTTTTCTTCTGGATTATTGTTCAAATTTCTTAACTGTTTTGTAGTATTGCTTGGGGACAAGCAATGTCTAAGTGTGGGGGAGTTTGATATTCTATATTTGTGCTTCATATAATTATCATTTTGAGCGTGATTTTATGTTAAATTTTGGTGTTTTAATCACCATTTATACTCCTTTTATCTCTTATTTGCTTTAGGTGATATTATTGAAGATTTGGAATTAAATGAAGCAAATAAGGGAAATTTACACAATGAAGATCAATAGAGAAATGCAGAGGAAAAATAGACTGGTAGACATATTTCAAGTTAGATTTTGACCTCTATAAAGATTTCAAATACAAAAGTGGTATTCTAGACAATTATAGAGGACATTCTAAAGATTTCAGAATAGTAAAATGTGTGTCAATCGGAGTTCATTTGCCTAACCTAATTATGCTGCAAAGTCACCTGTTCTGCATTGGGTTCCATTTTTGACACAGTTTGGTATAATGATCATATCTTGCGTTCTAGATGCCCAATTGATGTGATTCAAATATCTGTGGACATCTAAGATCCTGATCTACAACTTTCATGAAGACATCAAGACCTAGATCAGTCGATTTGGGGGTCGGAATTCACCTAGAAGGAAAAATAGTGTCACAGTCAGGCAGCAGAAACTTGCACCAAAACTGGGGACAAGCGGCGCCGTTTGGTGTGATATAAGCGGCGCCGTTTGTGCCGATCTGAAGCTGCTTTTAAGCTGCATTTCTCTCTCTTTTGGGAGAGATTTTCATACCCCTTTAGGGCAGAACCAAGAGAGAAGGCTGGGAGGCTCCAAAAACAACAAAAACTCACTCAAATCCCATCCCAAATCTTCATCTTTGCAAGAGAAATCAAGAGAGAAGATTGAATCTTTGAAGAAGGAGAACATCCACCTTGAAGATTCATGGAAAAAGCTGCAATTTCGTCCATGCTACAGTGACGAATTTCAACCTTGAAGAAGAGAGGATTCCTACCATGAAAATGAGCAATTCTTTCTCTTTCTTTGTTGGTTATTGTTCTATGAATTGTAATATGTTGATGAACTAAACTTTTGAATACTTGGATGTGTATGAACCCTAGTTTTTATCTATGTAAATGAATTGTTTCCTTGGTTGATTGAGTTTGAATTTCTTGTGGATTGTTTGTGGGTATGAATGGTTGAATTGATTGAGTGGATTATTGATGCATAATCTACAATTGTGTTCACTTGGAATTGAGAAAGGAATGGTGATTGACAATTGATTCAAAATCTGGAAATTTGCACTTGGAATTGAGAAAGGAAGGGTGAAATAGACCATACACAAACAATGGAGATGATTTAGGTGACTAGAGATAGAAATCTAAATATCTTCTTGATAATTAGAGAAATCTAATTGGAAATTCACAATTCTTAATGCATTCTTGGGTTGAATTGGTTAGAAAGAGATTTCAACCAATTAATCTAAAATTAGAGAACTTTCATCTAGAGATAGAGTGAGTTCTATCATTGGAATTTTATTAAACATAAGAAGTGAAATTCATCAACCAAGGGACATTTCTATCACATAGGTAATTCTAGGGGGATTAACCATCCAAGTATTGTTTTCTCTATTGGATTCTCTCTTGCAAACAAAAATTAGTTAAGTTAGTTTAATTAGTCAAATTAGATTTTGTTTCCAAGCAACTATTTCCATCATTTTCACAAGAAAATTTGATAGGCTAAACAATAGAATTACAAGTGAGTAATGGTAATTGACCATCCCCGTGGATACGATATTTAACTTGCTTGCCATTATACTAATCTAAACGATAGGTGCACTTGCCTTGTGTTTGTGTGCAAATTGTTAAAGATTGTGATAAAATTGAGTATAAAGGCATAGACAACAAAACACAACAGCTACTACTTTAAGTTCCAAGATAATCTAACTCATTTGATTGTCAGTAGCCTTGGGATTTATGAAATTTCTCATTGATGTGTTTTCTTTCTTTTTTAAGTCATTGATGTGGTTTACTAATAGTTAACTCTTTGCCTTTTTGTTATATAATGGACAACAAGGACATCCTTTATTGTCTGGAGTGTAACATTATTTTTTACTTCATTTTGATGTAACAGTAAATAGAACGGTGTGAATTACTCTTAGGTATAAAGTGAGAGACCCCGTGAAACATGTTTTTCCCCAATCCAAGGTCGAGGCTGAAATAAGTATAGAGAAATTTATATCCAGTTTATCTATTATTAAGTTCATGTCTACTATGTTTGAAACGTTAAGGACATCCAAGTTTGATATATGCTGATGTATGAAACAGATGTTGTTCCTTCTATTCATTTCTACGATCCCTTAACTTAATCAAGTAACAGACATTTAATATTCCTTGGCAGACTTTTGCTTATTGCTGTAATGCAACAAGTCAATCCGAGTTAGGAAAGGACCCCTATAATACTATCAGGTAGTTTCAAAAGGAGAACTGTATCCTCTAGAAAAGAAAGTATCCTTACCTGCACATCAAGGGAGTTAGATTTAGTTTCAAGTTATTCTTGATGTTTGCTCAAGTTAGGCTTTTCTGGCTTTATTTAGTCTTTTACCGTTTAATGCTTGGCAGCATCTTGATATGTTGCGTTATGTGGTTGACAGTTTTCCTTTTTTCCATGTTCTCTTTGCTGCTGATTTTTTGTCATGATAAGATGGGAAATTATTATGGAATTTAGTATGATAATGAATAAATATTTAGTTTGGGTAGTTGATGATAAAATGAGAAATAGCAATGTCAAACAGGCCGGTCTGCTCCGGAGCGGGCTAGTAAACCCTAAGCCTGCGGGCCAAACGGGCTAGCTCGCAGATTTAGGATTTTAATTTTTTTATTTTAAATATATAAAATGACATCGTTTTGAGAAAGTATTTTTTAAATATTTAAAAAATACAATCAAACGACGTCATTTTGTAAAAAAAATTTTAAAAAAATTAAAAAATATGGGCTGGCCCGCTTCGGCTCGTGTTAGCCCATTGGCTAAAAGGAGCGGGCCAAAAAAGTTCGCGTTTAAACTGGCTTGGGCATACTAAGCCCAAACCAGCCTACGAGCTTTGGTCCATATTGACATCTCTAATGAAAAGTAAAATAATAAATAGATGAAACACAAGATTTACATGGAAACTCTCCAATGTAGAGGAAAAAAATCATGGGGTGAGAAATAAGTAAATGCACTATAAAAAATATAGAGGAGATACAAATGATTTTACACCTACACAAAAATGTACTCAATGAATATGGCAGGAGTGTGTATATATATGAATAGGTGGTATATGAAGAGATTGAATAGTTTAGAGAAATGCTCTTAGATGATTGCTCTCTTGGATGAATTTCTCTATGTTGGATGTAATGATTAATTTGTTGCAAGTAAGATTGTCTTATATATAGATGTATCACCATGTGATACAAACTTCAAGTCTTCCTTCCATTGTTGAAAATGTGTTATCTTAGTCCAAGTTAGCTCATCAATATAACCAACCAACATTGAATTTCTTTAGCCACCCAAAGACTAGGATAAACCGTGAAAAGCATGTGACCGACCAATATAAACTTGAAGTGTGAATCTTAGAATTCTAAGACAATTTTAACAATCTTCACATTGACTTGAATTATAAGATAATTTCCGTATAAAATGATGTGCATATTCCTCTCTCGCCGTACCCCAAAGGACCTTTAGAATTGGTGAACACCAATCAAGTCCAAGCAATGCTTGAACTTGAGATTTGAAACTAGTTTTGTGAGCATATCCGCAGGATTATATGAGTTGTAGTAATTTTCTTCACGATGATCTTCCCATTTGCCACAATATCTCGAATAAAATACTGCCTTACATCAATATGCTAGGTCTTTTCATGATACATCTGATTTTTGGTTAAATAAATAGCACTTTGACTATCACAAAATACAGTAACAACATTCTAGGTTAAACCAATATCAGTAATCAAGCCTCTTAACCAGATTGCTTCTTTGATGCATTCAGTGATTGCAATATATTCTGCCTCCGTTGTTGACACTGTCACAATGGACTGTATGCTGGCTTTCCAACTAATGGCAGAATTACATAAAGTAAATACATAACCTGACAAATACCTTCTCTTTTCAAGATCACATGCATAATCAGAGTCAACATATCCAACAACAATATTCGGTGTCACTTTATTCCTATCAAAAACCAATTCAGTTTCCACAGAACCTTTCAAGTGTTGTAATATCCATTTAACTGCTTGCCAATGTTCTTTACCTGAATTACTCATGTACATGTTCAAAACACTAACTGTCTGTGCAAGATTAAGTCTAGTACATACCATAGCATACATAAGACTATCAACTTCACTAGAATAGAGCACATTTGACATTTGCTCTTTCTCTTTATTAGATTGAGGGTAAAAATCAGATGATAATTCAAAATGAGCTGCAAGAGGAGTACTCACATGTTTTGAGTTATTCATATTGAATCTCTCAAAAACCTTCTCAATGTAATTTCTTTGAGATAAATATAATTTTCTAGCTGATCGATCTTTATGAATCTTCATACCAAGGATTTTTTTTGCAGCACCAAGATCTTTCATATCAAATTTACTATTTAACTGATCTTTCAATTCTTTGATTAGTGACTTATTACGAGCAGCTATTAGCGTATCATCAACACATTACAATAAGTAGACAAAAGATCCATCTGAAAACTTCTTATGATAAACATTTATAAGGAGATTATTTTATAATTCAAGTCAAGGTGGAGATTGTTAAAATTGTCTTAGAATTCTAAGATTCACACTTCAAGTTTATATTGGTCGGCCACATGTTTTTCATAGTTTATCCTAGTCTTTGGTTGACTAAGGAAATTCAATATTGGTTGGCTATGTTGGTGAGCTAACTTGGATTAAGATAACACATTTTCAACAATGGAAAAAAGATTTGAAGTTTGTTTACATGGTGATACATTTTTATATAAGGCAATCTTGCTTGTAGCAAATTAATCATCACATCCAACAGAGAGAAATTCATCCAAGAGAGCAATCCTCCAAGAGCATTTTCCTAAACTATCTACTCTCTTAATATACCACCTCTTTATATATATATATATATATATATATATATATATATATATATATATATATATATATATATATATATATATATATATATATACACTCTTACCATATTTATTGTTATCTTGAGTGTATTTTTATGTGAGTGTAAAATTATTTGTATCTCCTTCATATTTTCATAATGCATTTACTCTTCTCTCGCCCTGTAGTTTTTTCCCTACATTGAATGGTTTCCACGTAAATCTTGTATCTCTTCTAGTTATTATTTTACTTCTCATTTTATCATCAGCTACCCAAACTAAATATTTATTTATTATCACACTAAATTTCGCAACATAAATCAATTAAGTTGTATATAACATTAGCCTGAGCATCATATGAGATGCTTCTGGTTAGAGGTTAAAGTTCAGATTTGTGTTCTTTAACATAAACCATTAAGTATGGAGAGTAAGACAAAGATGTGCTAAATGTTATATCCAAAATTTTTACTTAGAAGTCTTGCAAATTGTCCTTTGTATCAAATGCCAACTAAGGACCTTTGAAGCCTATTGTGGGTTCAAATTTGAGATAAGGACAAGGATAGGTGATTTATTTATAAAGTATATGGTATCCTACTTTTTACGGAGAACTGAATCAATTTCAAGCTCTTCTTGTTTTAGACTATTCTTATCTTTATCTTCTTTTTTCCCCTCTACTCTCTTTTTAGGATTGAACTTGCGCCGAGTAGACTAGTAGCAATATATAGAAGTAATTACTGTAAGTTGGTCTGAGAGATTAACTACTAAATCCAATTCCTTCAGGTTTTGTCCTCCGCTGAGAAAATTGTTTTAGTTTTCATTCTTTTTGTAGCTTTATTTGAAGTATAAAGTATGCCAGTAAGAGCCAAGTAGCATTTATGAGTCACATCCTCCCTTCTAAAGAATAATAGAGTGCTATTATAAGGTTCGATCTTTCTTTTTTTGCATGCGTGCTTACCAGTTGCAGCTTATAGCTACTTTCATAATGCCTATTGAAAAAGGGCTTATTTGAATTCAAGCTCCTAATTTAGAAAACCGGAATTAGATAGAGCTATCATGTTTTGCAGTGACGAAGATGTAGATCTACTATCTGTAGTTTGTTTTCTGGTTCCCAAAAAGGCGAATCCCTCGCTCACAGGCTCTCACACCATGGTCTGACAAGTTGTGGAGTGATAAAATTATGATGACTCAATAGTTCCTAAAGTGGAAGGATCAGTGTCTAGTACTCACAAGGAGTCCACCCACTTTGGATGTAACTCCCACCCTTCGGCTGGCAGGACTCGATCCTGAGTCCTGGTTCCCATTCTACTATCCAGTAATCAATTGAGTTGCCCATGTGGGCTAGTTTGTTTTTTATTTAAAGAGAAAAGAGGAAGACAACTTGGAGAAGTATGAAATTTATGTATTAGCCATTTCATTTGCTGCTTAATTGCAAGAAAGTGAGACTGGAGCTTGCCAAGAGTAGCTCCAAGTTGGGGGAAAAGATGGTAGATCAAATGAGTAGTCTACAAGTATATCTGCTCAAGACTGAACCTATCGGTAACAGTATTTTATATTCAGTCCAATTCAACCATATGCAACAAGTTCTCTAAATAATAATATATTTGCTCATCATAAATAATAAATTAACAAGTTCTCTAAATGCAACGATACAAATTACTAATACGACGACACAATGTCTCGCGTGCAATTGGGTTGAGGCAAATGCCAAACCCATAAAATATAATGGCCACTAAGGGTCATTGGCCCGAGCCCATTTGTTGGGCTACTAGGTGTTTGTCCGTGTGAATTATGGGGCCCAATAAATGCACACGGGCAACTTTTTTAATAAAAAATTAAAAAAAGAAAAAGCCTTCAAGAAAAATTACGGGGTAGTTTTAAGTTAATATATAATTTCACATGGGAAAATAATTGTGGGCGACTTTATTTTCCTCATGAAAACCCTTACAAGACACACGGTGTAGAGAGAAAGAAAATATTAAAAAAAGTATAATTTTGTTGCATTAGTAATTTCTATGGTTGTACTTAATACATTCCCAAATTAATTAATCCAACAAGACTTTTTCACCTGTCGAATCATTATGACTTGCTGATTAGAAACATTTTTGCTGGCGAATTTTTGTAGTGGAAATGAAATTTTCTACTCTACTATTTATATTGCGTGAGGACATTACCTTCAAATACAAAATGAGGCGAGGAAGAAAACGTAATGTTGATTTTTAAGTTTCCATAAATTTCTAGGACCAAAATTTTGAAGATGTTTCCTTCCGAAAAATTGGAAAGTTTAGTCCCTAAACTATTTGATTTATCTTATAATAGTCTTTAATTTTAATTTTATCTCGTTTAGCCTCTATACTATTTTATGTCTTAATCGTACTTAATGTTTAATTTTATCTTTTTTAGTTCTCAAATTATTATTTTTTAAATTTGATGGTGCTAACCGCCTAATTCACAATAGAACTCGATTACTCTCTTTATGTGGATTGTACATGCGATAGTTGATAATGACAAATAAGTCATTCTGAAGCACTTTGACCTTATTGCACATGTGATAATTAGATAAAATTTAGTTTTGAGATTTTATATTTTTTATTTTGTAAAAGTATATTGTTTATAACAATAGAGGTAAGAGTTTAAAAAAAAATTTGCATCACGTTTTGAAATGAAATTCAATCCAAATACACTTGCAATTTTTATGCATGTAAGAATGTCGTGCTATTTAGAAAAAAATTAAAATAACTTATTTGCCCTTATGCATTGCCTATAGTGATATAATTATATCGTGAATCAAGTGGTTGGGACTATTAAGTTTGAAAAAATAGTTTGGAGACTAAAAAAGATGAAATTTTAAACTAAAGCCAATCTTAAGAAAAATAGTTTGAGGATTAAAAAAAATTAAATATTAAGAACAATTATATGACAAATCAAATAGTTTGAGCATTAAATTTACCAATTTCTCTTTCCTATTTTGGCTGGGAAAATTACATATTGGATCCTTAATATTTCTATGCATTTTTGAATTAACAACTAAAAATTTTCAACCATATTTGCGGTGGTTTCTGTCAAGTTAGCTTCGAGATGTGCATGTGGGTGACCTGACAAGGCTAAAAATAGGAAAGTAAGAATATTTCATTCCCAAAAAAAATGTTCTCAAAAAAAAAAATAGAAATCTCCACAACAGAGCAGGGATGGAGATTATTAAACAAGCAAAATTTGAATTCCACAAACCATTGGTTCCAATTTCTTTCAAATTATAATTAGGGCATTTTCCCCCCAATAAACCCTATCAAATAATTCACTCCATGACTCCAATCCTTACCACTTGAAGAAAATTGAAAGATCATCTATCCACCAATAATTAAAAAAAGCAAAATTTACAAATTTACTTGTTTTCTACTTCTTTGCAAATTTGCTTTTCTAAGTTTTTGGTAGGTGGATGATCCTTCAGTCTTCCTATAGCAAGCAGGATTAATGTGGACGAGTGAGTGATTTCACTACAAGAAAATTGACCTTCAGTGACAAAGAAAATTGTAAATTTGTTGCTAAAGGTCTTTTTTCGTCATCAGGTCATCGATATGTAGTCACTTATAGGGTCTCCAAAAACGCCACTTTTGTCGCCACAGAGCTACTCTTCAGCGACAATTTTTTTTTTTTTTATAGCTAGAAACTTCAAAATTTTGTGGCTAAAAATTTATATTAAAATAGTAATAAAAAGAAAATTATAAATCAGGATACAAGTACGTGTGTACACGCACCAATAATTGCTCAAATTCGTTGGTTCAATGACTATAACGTACGTCTTCGATGGAAGGAACATAGGCTAAGTATCTTGTTTTGTCATATCGTTACAAATATTATATTTAAATTATATTTTTTATACATTATATTTTATTAAATAAAAATATATAAAATCAAAATTTTGAAAATAAATTTTATTCTTGCGTATTAAAAGTTTAAATCTTGTTGTATATTAAATGTATTTAATTAAAATTTTTATTATACTTATTTCTATAATAATGGATAATATAGTTTTTACATTATCTTATTTTGCATTAAAACCTTGAGAAATAAAATATTATATGATTATGTTTTAATATATAATTTTTATAATAAACTTGGAAAGTCAAATAAAATATCATCAAAAAATCCTTTTAGGTACATATATTTAAATGCCTGTTCATACTAGAAAGTTATATTACTAGATAAAACTAAAATATATAATTATATATATACTATGTAGATATGTTAATATATACATTATCTACTATATGTAATGCACCATAAATACTATTTATATTATGAATATTCCATATATAATATATACTATAGCATTATATATACTAGTACATACCTATACATTTTTTAGCACAAGAACCTATACAAACCTACACTTTTTAACACTTATTATAAAAATAGAAAAATATCTCCAAATACCCAAAAATCTTATACAAGAGTCTTAGCCTACTCACATTTTTAGTTTTTAATTTTTTATACCCACCAACTAATTTCATTTATTAATTAATTAATGAAATGTTGCCCACTCACAAGGTAATTTTTAGGGAGATTTCGCATGTACAACTTTTATGTCATATTTTTTAGGGCTGAATCAGTCAAAGCAAATCATTTTATTCAACAATAATATCTCAATCCCTAAATGAAATTAGTTTACAGGTATAAAAAATTAAAAATAAAGAATATGGATAGATTGAGACTTCCATTTATTATATATACATATGTTATACAAGATTACACTAGAAATAATAGTTTTTGTTGGGGCTTTTGCCAAGAAAGGACCTCTTTTCAAATAATTGGAGTGGAATGGCCTTGGTTGATGGTGGTGTTTCAGAAATAGCTATAACGTCAATTGAATTGGTGTTATATCTCCTATAACGCCAATTGAATTGGCGTTATAAATATAAACGACATCTTACCCTTAAAACGTTCATTGATTTGGCGTTATAGATAACCTAAAATTGGTCTCCACTCTTCTTGATTAATTTTGGCATTTGCGTATAAATTAAAAAAAATTATATATCATTTTGTACGAATAAAATAATAATTTATTTAATGAAATGAAATAGGATGACACATTCCTATTTTATTTCATATTGTTAGAATACTTCTATTTTATTTCATTTCGTAGAATATTCCTATTTTACGTTAGATATATTCCTATTTTATTTTATTATTATGTAATACTTTTGCGATTACTTGTCTAATGTAGAATAAATAAAATTTTAAATTTTATAAAAGTTTAGTATTTATTTATGACATTCTTATTTTTGCCTTCCTTCTTTTTTTTAATATTTAAGTGTTTTTAATAAAAGATATAATTATATATTTTATTATCATTTTTATTTCTCTAATAAAAAAGAAAATAAATCATTCTAAAATTTTTAAAATGTATCAATTATAATTTTTGAAACTTAAAGATTTATGCGTATGCTTTAAACACGCAAATATCAAAATTAATCAAAAAGAGTGGATGCTAGTTTTAGGTTATCTATAATGCCAAATCAATTGGTGTTATAAGGGGAGGATGTTATAGCTATTGCCGAAACAGCACCTTTAACCAAGGCCATTTCCTCCAATTATTTGAAAAAGTATCTTTCTTGGCAAAAGTCCTTTTTGTTGCCATATATTAGTTGTGAAATTGTAATTTTGTTGCAAAAGGATATCATTTAGCAAGGAAAGGTAAATTTTCTCGATGATACTTATACTTTTGTAGCCAAAGGGTCATCATTGGTGAGAAAATTAAAATTTTGTTGCCAAAACTACATCTTAATAGCAACAAAACATTTTGTCACTTTTTACAGAGTATCTTTAGCAACAAATTGTTTCTAGCAAAAGTTTTGTCACCAAAGCTCCATTTTCTTGTAGTGTTTTGAGTGGTTTTGATTTGGAGAAAATAAAAGCCCTAGATGATGCAACCCTCCTCTTGATTTGGAAAAGATATGTTCTTGTATTCCTATTTCAGCCTTCCTAGTTGACTGCGCGTGTCCCTGAGAATCCTTAGTTGTTAGGTTGAAAATGCACGTGGAACTGAAACAGTTAAAAGAAAACAATAAGGATCAAAGTCACCAAGCATACATATATATTTTTTCTTTTCCAAATCTTGATTTTGTCTGTTAGGTTTATTTCATGGTAATAACCTAAAAACACTAGGATATTTCTTTGCATATTTTTGCGTGTTTTACCAATTCTCTTGCATTTGTAGTAAAATGCAAGCAACATAAGTTTGCAATAGCATGGGAATTTTATGAGATAAGCAATAACGGTTTCTGATTATGTTTTGGAAGTTCTTCTCTATATTTACTTGATTTTCTGACGTGTTTAGCTTCTTGTCAATTTTTGTTTCTCATTATATGCTTAATTCAAGGATTGCTCTGGTCATGGTTACCTGATTCAGAAGTTTAGAATGCTTGTAATGAAGTAAATAAGTGCTTGACATTTGTCGATTTTTCTCTAGTTTGACAATTGTTTTGTGTGAACTTTGTCATGACTTTTATGGTTCTAAGGGAACGATAAGAAATTAAATCATCTTATTATTGATGGCACAGATATCCAATCCAAGCACTATAGTAAGTATATCAGGTCATAATTGTACACAAGGTCGTTTCACAGAGAATAGGAACTACTAGTTAGTATTAGGCTCAAATTAACCTTAAACTCACAAAAATCTCAATATAGTTTTTTTTCTTTGTTGAATGAAAAATATCGATATAGTTGATATAAAAGAAACAACTTCAAAACAATATAATTACCAAGGCAATGAACTCAATTTAAGAAAATCCTTAAAGGCACATGATTCCGCTAGATGAATAGTTATATTAATGACCGTTGTTTTCACTATAAACAAATTACTTATTAATTATATTTCTATGTTGATTTAAATTTCAAAAAAATGAAAAAGAAAATTGAATTTTTTTAGTTTCTTTCGTTATTACGTTTGAAAACTCTGAAAACTTCTCTTTTTTAATTTAATTTATTATGTTTTTATAATTTTTACGAGTTATAACTGAATTCTTCTAGTGAGATTCACGGCGATTTCCAACCACCAAAAGCGCGTTTAGAACATATGTGTAAATTCGTGAGGGTAAAATAGGCATAACAACCCATTTTCGTCCAAGAAAACCACCTAAGCCCCCATACTCGTGTATTAAATTCTGTAAAAGTGAGTTTTTTGTGAGAAAAAAGTGAGACCCAAATACAAAAGTTTTGTTTGCTGATCAGCTTTGACTTGATTGCATATAACATGTTGTTCATGAAATCCTCAAAACTCGATTCATGAATTCATATTTGCATCATCGTTATTTTATGCAAACATTAAGGGGGTGCGTGTATTAATGTGGGTAAGGGCCTTACTTTTTCTTCCATTTCTAACTTTTTCATTCACATAAAAAAAGAAAAATAAAATAGCAGAAAGCTGGAAGCTAAGATAAGAATGGGAAGAGTTGAAGTATTGCAAAGGCTATTGTAGCATGTGACGCTTCAAAATATTGTACGAGAAAGTTAAAGATAAATCACTTTTGTTTTTGAGAGGCTAATGCAAATTCATAAGTATGCTTCCTTTATTTATTCAGAATTAGGCATCATTTTTCGATACAAAATAATTAGGAAAGTAAATATTTTGGACAGGTAATATACATTATAACAAAAGTTTTCAAAATTTTGGGAAGCTAAGAGAATATTTTATAATTTATATAGTAGTGCTCCATCCATTTAAAATTAAATGTTTACGTCTCTATTTTAGCTTGTTGAAAAATGATTGCCCACTTTTAAAAATAAACATGTATTTTTTAAGCTAAAATAATTTTTCCTAAACTCTCTCATAACTTTGTTAATACATGGGATCTACTTTTAATCTCTTTAATTAACGAGATATTATTATAAATTACTTATGGTTAAACTATTCTCTCTCTTTTTTTTCTCAAAAACTTGGCCGCCTTGCTGCCACTGCATTTTCGAGCCATTAATGTTGCAATTACTAAATAAATAAGTTTCAGTTGAAGGTAGAACTTATAATATTCTTATTGCTTCATACTGTATCATTCAACATGTTCATGCATTAATCTAATTTTACAAGTATTTCATGAAAATATTTGTGAATACGCATATGTTTACTATAGAGTGTGACAAGAACCAAGGTGACCCAAATTTAATCCTTTCAGTAAATTTTTCATCAGAAATTGAGAAATTAACCAAAAATACGTCTAAAACTATTTTCATATTGTTGCTCCTAACTAATCTTAATTTTTTTTTTTAGAGGCACCGGTAGGTCACATTCCACACGTGATCTAACACCACCTCCATATAGAGGATTCAACCACCCTGGGGCAAAGAAGTATCGATATAAATATAGTTTAGGGACTTTTTTAACTAATTTCTCCTTGAAATTTATCCAACGTATCGTAAGAACTTGATCTTTAATATGTGCTCTATAAGCTAAAATACCAAAAGAGCAATTTGATTGAACCCTTTTGGTTAAAACAACGAAGAACTTAAGGCGCGCGCAACACCGCAGGGCAATTTGAGTCTCATGCATGGAAGTACAGTGAAATAAGGGCCACATTCATGCTCTGCCGCCACTGTGGAGCAACATAGACCACCTCGGGTTGGTTCCAAGTACTATGTCAGTAGCTTTTGCTTTTTATGTAGACGCTAGGGTTGGAACTGCATACTTCTTGTTAGTTAAGAGGTGTTTTTGATAATTTATATATTGCATAACAGTATTATATATATTACAATTTCGTACGATACAAATTTTGCTGCGCGTCGACTGTTAACTACAATTATTTCTCCCATACTTTTTTCCCATCTTAAGGTTTCATTAATTCCTTAGGACTTTCATTTTTGCTGCATTTGAGTCTTTCTTCTCCCTGTCAGTACTCCCAAGTTCAAATTATGAGATATAGGCATGAGAGAGAGCGATAGAGCTCTTTCTTTATTCAGCTAAAACAAATATGGCATCTTTCTTCTCCTCTGTTTTTGGCTTCTTCGGCGCAAGCAAAGGAGATAGTAGTATATTGGTGGCTATTAGGCTTTGAAAGTCCAAGTCAAAAAGGGATGAATCCCGAGCAGGGTTTCCCCGGTAGGGTTGGATTTTTAGCAGAAACCAAGAGAGAGAAGAATGAGCATTCCAAGGCCTTTGTTAGCTTATGAGATGATGATTCGATTTTTTGAGCGAATAGAGACGGTCACAGATACGCATGGGGCATGCACCACCACGAACCACCCCCGTCACCTTTTTTATTCTTTTTATATTTTTTAAAATTTCCATTAAATTAAGTGGAGTATCTACTGAGCTCTAATCCCACTTTTTGCTTTCAATCCCATGCAAACCCTAGTTTGCGCACCTCCAATGTATATACTCTATCTGTGAGAGAGAGAGTGAGAGGGAGATACAAACACACAAATCTTCTCTAATATCAATGCCTGCACATAAGCATACATTTGTCATTTGCAGAAGTAAACTAACCTTAAACAAACCTTAAGCACGAAAAAACAGACCTTAATGAAACCTTAATCTTTACGGTTTCAGTGGACGTATGAAAGATCTTCTTATTTTTTGAAAAATGATTTAAAGAATTTCTGTTTGTTTTGAGAATATTCTACTTAATTAATCAAGATCAATTGAAAAACCTGAAGCTAAGAACAAAACATGCATGCAAGCCCTAGAAGTGGCCTTTAATCAAATAGTGTTTCGTAGATTATATAGATCATGAAGGAAATATTTGTTAGACTACTTTATGGAGGGCGTGGCTAAAAACCCTTGGTTTGTTTAGGAACTTTGGCTCTTTGATTGATAAAGTTCTTGGCTCTTTTTTCTTGGAATTCCCTTTTGCAAAATGCATCTAAGACCGTGCAAAGGGATTGTCAATAATAATAAGAACATGTATATGTATATGTATATATATGTATGTATACACACATAGTATTTTCTTTCCAAGGAGGCACGGGTGCTCCGCCGATTTCTCCAAGGCAATCCCAGTTCCCACCATTGCCTTCCTCTTCCTCTGTCTCTATGTGTTTGAATTTTGTATTACTTACATTATGTATTATATAATTTTTGTAAGTATTATCTCAGTCAGTCTCCACACATCGCTTCCTGTGCAACACATGACCTTAACAACTAGTTTGGTTGGAGTGGAAAAGGGGGGAAAAGAGGAGGAGATGTCAATATTCAGGAAGTGTCCGAGTGGGAAGGAAATGAGGGACGGGGAGACTCCACATTAGCATTTCTTTGCCTCCTCCTACATTGGAAGGTTACGAGAGAGAGAGCGAGAGAAGTGTCTGGAGAAGACAAAATTGAATCTATTTTAAATTTTAAAACTGATTCAATAGAGAGAAATATTTAAAAAGTAAATTAAATGATTATTCTCTCCCCTCAATTTTTCTTCCCTTTTCCCTCCTCTTTTCCCTTAAACCAAACATAAACTAAATGGAAATACTTTTTCTAGGTAAGGTATTTGTCTCCTTAATTTTATGTGCCAAACTCAGCCTAAGTCGTGATTCTTGTTCTCTTATGAGTTATTACTACGGTGATGAACTTGCAATGCCATCGACAAATTCACAATTGATTGTGGGGTTAAGCGTAGATCCCTACCTGTTTACTGAATACAAAAACCAAATTACAATATTAGAGGAGACGTAAAGCCTTACCTGAAGTTCTCCTTATAAAGTAAGATGCTTTAGGTTCAATTGATATCATCTTTCGCCAATCGATGTCAAACAACAAGAATTTTTTTTGAAAAAAAAAAAAATTACTTTAAACTGCTTGAATATCTATCAACGTGAATCACACAGAAAATTGAAATATTTGAATGGAACATGGAATAATTATTTTGGAGGAAAAAAGGATATAATAAACCAGTGATAATTCATTTAATTATAACTAGTGAAGACCGATAATTGATAAAAATCTGATTAATTAACGTTGCCGAAAATTAACAAGTAGTGAACAAATCCATTGCTGTAGAGAAAAAAGAAATAAAATATATTTTAGAATCCTTGTAAGTTTCCAAGAAAATGAAAAATGGAAAAGTGATGTGTAGTTGTATTTTTGGTGTTATTTTTCTTACTCAATATCTTCTTCTTCCTCTTCTTGTTCTCTCTCTCTCTCTCTCTCTCTCTCCCTCTCTTTGATTTCCGGTTCTTCCTCCCAATCTTCGGGGTTGGCCACTAAAGATTAATTGCACTAACCCGACCAGGGTGTCCGATGGAGGCTCGGCCTCCGTCCGGCTGGCAGCTTTCTTTGGATGCATGAACCTACTTAATATAGTATAAGCTACATAGGTTACTAACGTTAATGTTTCCTTCATTTTCTCATGCCTGTTATCCGGTCAGCTGTCTGACTTTTTAATTACCACACCACTGTTAAAAGTAAAAATCCAATGCACTTGTACTTTACAACTTTCCACTAATTCATATCTGCTTGTTAAGGAAGGAGGGTTGTACCAATATATATATATATATATATCATTTAGTAAAGGTTAGATCGGGTTGTTAAAAGTTAAAGAAGAAAAAAAAACCTTGATTATTTTATTTTCCAACTCAAGGGCAGTAATTCAAGAATTGAAAATTTTGAAGTAAGGCTGCTGTTCAACAGTAATTTTTGGTTTCTGCAGATTTTGATTATATTCAGCTATTTAAAATGTTGGGAGAAATTATTGCTGCAAAATTTTTCAACATACCAATTCAAGTAACAATGCAAGGAATCTTTCCTCCAAAAAAAAAAAAAAAGACACTTGTCTGTGTATGGTAAACATATAATACACGTATTGAAAGTATGTGATCTATAGAGATAGAATTTACTTAAATATATCCCTTATGATCATCACAAAATGTTGTCCGTTGATGTGTATAACTTGTAATACATTAGTACAAGTTTTAATGAATGCAGATAAATAGGTATTTAAACAACATCCCGCTACAAAATTTAATGCAAAATTTTTATTTTGGTTCAATTTTTTCTTTTACAAATAATTTACTTTTACGAAAATTAAGACAGAAAATTTCAAATCTAAACTTTATTCAATCTCACCCTTAATGATTAACTAAGTAAAGCTTTTAGACTTAAAGGTTTAAAAGGGCTAGAGGTAAACTTTTTGTCCAAAATACTTATATCTGTATATTATAGGTATTTATTATCTCTATTAACAATAAAATCCAAAAAACTTCTCTTCGTAAAAACCCACAAGCGAATTTACTAAGCAGTCAAATTGCTTGTCGCAACTCAAAATATTTAACTTCTACACACGATAACGTGATATAATAGAGAAATTATTAATAATTTTCTCGTACTAAGGTTGTAAAAAATGTCCCTCAACATTTTGCACTATATATATACACTCTGCAAAAGATGGCTTGTTAAAAATTTTATGATACAAGGGAAGGGAGGGATGTATTATTGTTCAATTTACACTTTCTCTTGCATGGAAACCCATCACCATTGAACACTTTCTTCTGCTCTGCTCTTTTGTTTTTGCTGCTTCTGCTTTTCTCTCCACAATTTTATACTGCTACTTTAATGGTCTTCTCTCGTGTATGCATATAGCAGAGATGCACATGCTCGTGGGATATTATACGAACAATTCTCACAACCACGTGGCGTTTCTCTCTTATTATTTTATTTGTTTAAATGCTCACACGTGGCAGCATTTAATAGCAAGTTTTTGGATACTCATTAAATTATGTGAGAGAATCCAATTCAATACACAGTAGTGATGGTGAATCATTAGGGTCATGTGTACGTAAACTGCCAATTCAGAAATTGCCTTTAAGAAAAAATGGATGTAGTAATTCTTATCCAAGTCATATGTATTTTATCGCATTGCACGTGTGATAGTGTTGTAACATTCCATTGTTTTGAGAATATATATATATATATATATATATATATATATATATATATATATATATATATATATATATATATATATATATATATATATATATATATATATATATATATATATATACTACAAAAGCTAGAAATGTGAATCAATGAAGAAATATTTAAGTATATTTTTCAATTGCTTTTAACTATGTTTTAACAAAATCAATTGTTTTAAGGTGCTTGTGATTGCTTTTTCACATTACATATTAATCTATAAAAAGAATAAGCTTATTTTAGAGAGTTTTTTCAACTGTGTTTTTATCGATCAATACTAATTAAAAAAATATGATTAATTTTTTACCAATTTTTCAACAACTTTAAATAATAAATAATAATAATAGCTCTTAACAGCAGTAGTATCTCTTGAGTCTTATTTCAATGAAATACTATGAACTAATTAATATCCCAAGATGATAGTAGCATGATAAAGTGATTGTGCAGTTAGTTAAAAGTACATTTATAGTAATTTGAGGTTCGAATTTATGTTTCCATCAAGAATAATTAATAAGTAATAGTATGGTACTATGAACTAAAAATAATTGTTTCTTATTTGGCATTTTACTAAGTACAGCAGTAAAAATTAAAGGTCATTCATTCAAAAGAACAATAGTATGGTCAAATTGCAAAACCCTAATGAAAGAAAGGTTCCTCCTTAGGGTCAAAAGTCAATAAAAGGCAATGGAATAGAGGAGAGGTCAAATGGGCAATTAGCAAATGCTGGGTTGGAGCATGATTATGATGAGATTTCCGAGGGAAGGCATTTATTTTTTACAGCGGAGAGGCAGAGCCTTTTACTATAATAATAATACACTCACATAAAACCTGATAGGGCTGGCCATGTGTTTTACCGTCTTTTGATTCCTTTCTTGACGGTCAAACTTTGCAGTGAGTTTTTGCACCCTTCAAGATACATGTACAGCTCCCCATTCCTCTCTCTCTCTCTCTAGACATTTCTTCCTTAAACTATTCACACTTGACACCATGTCTTTGTTAGTAGAGAATATACTATAATAGTATTACATCAACATTAGCTGGTCCATCATTAATAGAATCAAGCACTTCGTACCCTAAAACTATAATATAATTTGGTTGAAGAAAATAATATTATATGCACCATAATTCTATTTTTTTGCCTCCTTTGTCTTGCCTATATACCTTAGTATAAGAATCGGATCATACTATGATATGTCGAATGAGTAACCATTTCAATACCATGAATTAGATAAAAGTGATGAGTAGCATTTTCAATAAGAATTTCACTCTATGCTAGCAAAGCTTTATATATATATATTCATGGCCACTAATAAAATTAAACACCCTCTTAGTCATGAAGTACTTCTGTACTTCTCCTTTATGGGAGTGTCAAATAGTAGCTACCTTTAGCTCAGATTTTGTAGACAAAATGAGAAAACAGGTGAATTTACTGACTCTACCACTTTGACTTTGAAATTTCTCTAGCATTTCATATATATCGTGTTCTGAAAGGGAAGTTATATCGTGTTCTGAAAGGGAAGTAGAAGTCCATTTAAGTACATATATGTTATGTATAAGAAATTGTTAAAGCTAATATGGCAAAAAATTATACTTTCCATTGGAAGTGTAGTGGGCATGAATAGACAATGAAATTTAGTCAGAGTTAAAATTTTCCTTTGTACTACTTGTTGTTTCCCATGGACTTGTACTGCATGCACCTTTAAATATTCCTCTTCTTCAAGATAGGCAAAGCAGAGAGAGAGAGAGAGGGAGAGAACAGTTGACAAAGCCTTTATGTTTGGCTCGGAAGAGGAAGGGAGTGGAATTAATTTTCCCTTGAAAAAAAAAAAGATTTTCCTTTCCTTCCAATCTGTCCATATATCTTGAGAATGAAATAACCCCAAGACCCGGAAGACCAGGGTTAGTGTCCTCGTACAGGGACACACGAAGCGAACCTATCTCCACATACACAAATACTACACTCTACATACAATACTATATTATTCTTTTACTTTCGCTTCCGTATCTCATTGATCTCTTACATGGATATTCCTCAGCAAAGCAAAGAAAGTCCCAAGAAAAGATAGCTTCTGCAGCTCAACTGGTAGTTCAGTAATGTTATTAGTTTTACAGTGTACATTATAAATTCGATTCTATTCATGATTATAGTAGAATACGAATTAATAAACATTTGTTAGTAGTTATTTATAATCTCATGTTAAGATAGTTGCGATGATGAACTTACTTTTTTAGGGTTTATTTAAATTGTATCTTTTTTAACCAAACACACAATTAAGTTTTACTTCTACTCTCACAAAAAAATCACTTTTACGTAACCCGAATAAAAATTATCTCAATCAAACACAATCTAAAAACACCATTAATATATATAATTCAAAATTTTTCGATTGACATAAAATTAAGAGAAATATCTTAATTATAAATTATCATAATATTCTCAATAATGAAGAAAATTAGTAATAGACGATTCGTTAGTTAAATTTAAAACTCTTCACTCAAGTCCGACAATTCATATCGAGGAATCTTCAATGGTCTTAGGCACAGAAAAAAGCAAATGTCAGTCATGCATGCATTATTATTGTAATGTGTACACTGCAATGTGAGCAGCAGGGTGGGGGGTGGGGGAGGGGTAGGAGAGAGAGCTAGCTTTTGGAGGCACACGGGGAGAGAGAAAGTAGTGCATTTTCGTCCCCGTTTGTAGCGGGGGAGCAGTTTGATGATTAGGACTAAAGAGATAGAATACTGGGTGGGAGGAAGAATGGATGGAGGGAATGTGAAGAAGTTATGGGTTGTGAAGGCCGCCTGAGAGGGCAGATGAAGATGCAATGGAATGGGGGGTTGGGGTTGGTTGTGGCGGGTGTGGCATGCAGATGCAGGAGCAGATATCTGACACTGATATGACTTATGTCCAACTGGGCATGCACCGCACTGCAGCCTCATACCATAAAATCAATGAATAAACAGATGTGGAGAGGGCGACCATGGGGGTGGGCTGGGATGGGGTGGCGGGGGGAGGAAGAGGGTGAAAGCGGGGGGGGGGGGTACGTATGAGGTATTTTGTCACTCATTGTCAGACTTAGATTTGCTTCCTTCTACAGGTTTTATATATTTCTACACCATTTGTCAGTGGGAAACACAGAATTTTCATTTTAGAATCAGGGTGGTTAAGAATCGTAGTTTAACAGGTGGATTCTCCCGTAATTTGACTGCATTAAAAGGTAAGGAAGGAAAAAACTCAAGAAAGACTATGAAAACTAACTGATGAGAGATTAGTCCTTTGATTATACTATCCTTGTCTGTTTTCATACCTTAAATCGGAGTTTATTTAGATTATTATTATTAAAACCCTAAGACAGTTAAAGAACTAATCGGACAAATTGTTCCGTTTTCGACTGGAAACATCGTTAAAAAGTTGTTATTAATTAATTTTTAACATTTTGAAGTCTAGACACCCTTAAAATATTTCAAAAAGTGAAAATCGTATTTTTTTTATTGATGATTAGATTATGAATCACATATTCGATTTCAACAACTATTAGACAAAGTCGGCAAAACTTAGTATAGTATAGTAGTGTGGAGATCTTTGAATTTCAAAGGGGAAAGCAGCTTGTTTAAAGGTTAAGAAACCACATGCTTATAGTTTATTACCCATGTGTTAGGAGAATCGCCTGTGTCTCTTTTCTACGTAATATCTATGGAACTAATGAAGATAAGTTCAAGTGGCTCTACTTGCCTATTTGTGGATAGAAACGAGAAGAATTTTCAATACCACAGCAGGGCTATAGTTGATCATCTTAGAACTTTTATACTAAGTATTACTCATCCTCGTGCACTTTTTTGCTACTTTTCAGTGTTAAAAATCTTTTGTTGTTCTTGAATTCTTTAAGAATTGGTAACCTTTGGGCTTTGACTCTAAAAAATTGCCTAGGGATACAAATGAAATAAAGAAGAAGAGCAAAATTTTTAGTCTCACCGTTCAAATCTGTACGAACAATATTGTGTTGATCATTTACATCACCGACTTGCTTTTTGTATGTATTTAAATTCCTATAAAGAAAATTTAGATGTCATTTTTCTATCATATCTTACATAAATCCCAATTCTTCAACTACTTGCCTATTTTTTGTAACTCCAAATACTTTATATTCGACTTTTGCGTCTATATATTTGATCACAACTATGTGATTTTTAAGGAGACTTGGAAAGAAATACTCTTGTGCAAAATTTTTAAAATATTTGACAGAGAAAAGGGAGAAAAAAAAAGAACACGAAGTTTTAGGTTAATATTTAGAGAAATTCTCATAAAAGTTTTTAAAAATTGAGCTTGAAATCACTAGTCTTTTTTTTTTTTTGGGGTAGTGTTCCAATACAAATAAATAATCAATACTTTGAGAAAGAATAGGAAAGGGGGCTGGAGAACATCATAAAATGTCCTAAGAGTTTTGGGCACATCAAACTGCTATTTGCATTCCCCTATGAAGTTACAATTCTAGCCCTCATCAAAGCCTCGTCCCTCATTGAAATCTAAGAAGTTTTGGGGATCAGAGTCTTGTGTGCCCCTGGAATACAGGGCACCCCATTTATGACCAACGAGTGCGAGGGAGAAAAGGCCACTGTATGTATTCATATAAATCTTCATTTTGCATTGGAAGAAGAAAACCTTTCCTCTTCTTCTCTTCTCCTTCTTCTTCTCCTTCAAAGTTCTCATGGTTTCTCTCTGAACTTCATGCATGCACTTGTAGTTTTTTGCATCAGTTCTTGATTTAGACAGATTCTACAGCAAAATCTCTGCTACCCAAAAAGCTCTTTTATATATGGCTTCTATGAATAACTGGCTTGGCTTCTCTTTGTCACCCCAAGAAATCCCATCTCAACCTCAAGATCACTCGCACAACTCGGTTCCTCGTCTTGGCTTCAACTCTGAAGAACTTTCTGGTACCGATATTTCAGGAGAATGCTTTGATCTCACCTCTGACTCAACCCTTCCTTCTCTAAATCTTCCTGCCCCTTTTGGCATATTAGAAGCTTTCAACAGGAATAATCAATCACAAGGTTAGTATTATTTCAACCAGCTAGTTTTTAGTACTTCTCACCTGCATGCACAATTTCTCAAACTTCAAATTTAAGCCCATAAAAATAACCCTCAATAGGAAGAAGAAGAGAGAAAAACCAATATTGATGTGTGCCTTTGAAACTATAGTCCAGTGATCTGCCGAGCCCATCTGGTTTTGGTTAAGCATAGACATGTATTAATCTTCTTCTTTTTCTTCTGGGTATTTTTTTGGCAGATTGGAATATGAAGGATGTGAATATGAATTCCAGTATGAATTACAAAACCAGTTCAGCGATGTCTGCGTTAATGGGCAATTCATGCAACAACCATAGCCTTGAAAACCAAGAACCCAAGCTCGAAAACTTCCTCGGGGTCGGCGGTGGAAACTTCTTCACTGATCAACAGCAGAAGGTTCAAGTGTGCAATAACATGGGCTCAGAAGGAGATTCCATATACTCCAACTGTTCATTGCGACTTCCATCACAAACAGCTGCTGAGGCTTCCTCTACTGTGCGAGCAAGTAATGGCGGCGGCGGCGGTGCTGGGAACAATACTATAGGTCTTTCCATGATCAAGAACTGGTTAAGGAACAATCCTACGCCGTCGCAACCGGAGAACAAGAATGAGAGTGACGTGGTCTTGGGGGCCAACGGAAGGTCTTCTACTGCACAGAACTTGTCACTTTCGATGAGCACTGGTTCGCAGTCGACCTCAGCTTTGCCACTCTTGGCCGGAAGCTCAGATGGTGATGGAGGAGAGAGTTCTACTTCGGAAACCAAACGGCCCAACAGCATGGCTCTTGATAGCCAAAGCGGTGCCATTGAAGCGGTGCCACGAAAATCTATTGATACATTTGGACAAAGGACTTCCATCTACCGTGGTGTTACAAGGTACTCTAACACCCACCCCCCGCCCCCACAACCGAAACCCCCTTTCATTTTTGGACACTGGTTCTATAACAAGTTTTTGTTTATGCAAAATGGCCCTTTTGTTCTTGATTGATAACATTGGAATAATGGGATTTATGTTGTTGTCTTGATTTGAGGCTATAATAGAATGTATGGTTAAAATGTATGTCAAAAGTATTTAGGGGTTTTGTTGGTGCAGGCATAGATGGACTGGGAGATATGAGGCTCATCTTTGGGACAATAGTTGCAGAAGAGAGGGACAAACTCGAAAAGGAAGGCAAGGTATTGATATATTTTGTCTGCCATTATTTCATGTCCGTTAATTATTTCACAAGAATTACTATTTGTATCATGTTTTAACATGGTTTTGCTGTCTTCTTTTTGCTTATAATGGTACTTCCATTTGCGGCGGATGCAATTATTTTCTGCAGTTTATTTAGGTGAGTGAAAAGTGTAATTTTCATTCCTTTTTTACCCCCCTTTGTTCTGTCTTTTTCAAACTTTTGCCCTTTGCGAGTTGTGGTCTAATTTGCATCTGTAAAAATAAAATAGGAGGTTATGACAAGGAAGAAAAGGCAGCTCGAGCTTATGATTTGGCAGCATTGAAGTATTGGGGTACCACTACCACTACAAACTTCCTAGTAAGTATTATTTGCATCTTGCTTCTTGAAAGAGACAGGAAAAAAGATTACTACTCAGTAAATTTCTACTTTGAAATCATAACCTGGTGAAAAATTGGCCATTTCTAAAATATTTTCCCTGAATCCAATAAAATGTGATTCAAATTTAGCAAGAAGAAAAAGAAAGAAAGCTTTTTAGATGGAAATTGAACTGAAATATTCTATTTTGAAAAATTTTCAGATCAGTAATTATGAAAAAGAGTTGGAAGAAATGAAGCACATGACCAGGCAGGAATATGTTGCATCTTTAAGAAGGTACTAAGGGTGCACTGGTGGTAGTCAGTTAAATTATTTCTTCAAACAGCTCTGATAAATCATAAATGCATGCAACTGATATTTACAAGCATAATGACATTCTTTTCTTTTTATTATTATTATTATTATTATTATTATTATTATTTAATACAGGAAGAGTAGCGGGTTCTCTCGTGGTGCATCCATTTATCGAGGGGTAACAAGGTAACTGTGTTTCCCTTTTCTTCTTGTTTGGTGGGGTGACAATAAAACTTTATTACTCGATTATACGAGTGATATGTTGCAATTAGGTAATGGTATTGATTCGTTATATGCCTGTGACCACCAAGTTTTTATTCATTTCTTATTGTTTGGGCTATAATTGGGGGGCAAAGATAAGCTAATTAATTCTAACTGGTGTTTTTGAATCTCGGGTTTTATTATTGATAACAGACACCATCAGCATGGAAGATGGCAAGCAAGAATTGGAAGAGTTGCTGGAAACAAGGACCTTTACTTGGGAACTTTCAGTAAGAAACTTTTCTCATTTATAACTTCTTTTTTCCCTTCTTTTCCATGTCAAAATTTGGTCTTCATGTCCTCCATCTATACGATAATTCATTTTCTAGATATCATGAAAATCTACAAAATGTGTATGCATGTCTTTGTAATTAGGTTAAGTTGATTGCCGTGAGAGAATAATATCTTGTTGGTAATGAGGCGTTACCCCTATCACTGAAATGTCTCTGACTTGCAACCCATTGGTATTTGGATTATCTTCTAATAAGAAGTATATCCAAAAGAAAATACTTTTGAACTTCTACTCCCCTTTGTTATTAAACTAAACATAAGAGTGGGAAAAATCATGTCTTAAAGTCTCATTCGTATTTTCTTGTCTTGAATTTCATAGGTACACAAGAGGAAGCAGCAGAGGCCTATGACATTGCAGCCATTAAATTCCGCGGATTAAACGCTGTAACAAACTTCGAAATCAGCCGATACGATGTAAAAAGCATACTGGAGAGCAGCACACTGCCAATAGGAGGAGCAGCAAAGCGTCTGAAGGATGCCGAACATGCTGAAATGGCATTAGATGCACAAAGGGTAAACGATGACAATCTAAGCTCTCATCTAAGCGACGGTATAAGTAGCTATGGCGCACACCATGCCTGGCCTTCACTGGCATTCCAGCAAGCTCAACCACTTAGCATGCACTATCCCCATAATCAGCAAAGGCTATGGTGCAAGCAAGAACAGGACTCCGAAGTCACCCACAGCTTCCAAGATATTCATCAGATACAAATGGGAAACACACACAACTTCTTGCAACCTTCTGTTTTGCACAATCTGATGAGCTTGGATTCATCGTCTTTGGAGCATAGCTCCGGCTCAAACTCTGTCATCTACAGCAATGGAAGCAGCCATGGGAATGTTTCAAGTGGGAATACAACCTATCAAGGCCTTGGATACGGAAGCAATGGCGCCGGGAGCTTTGTTCTGCCAATGGGCACTGTTATTGCTGATCAAGATGGGAACCAAAATCAGAATGGTTTTGCAGAGAATGATCAAGTGAAGCAAATGGGGTACGAGAACATGTTCGGTTCATCTGATCCTTATAATCAAACGAGGAATCTGTACTATCATTCTCAACAATCCTCGACGAGTGGAACGGTGAAGGCTACAGGCTTCCATGATCATCAGGGCTCATCTTGCAACAACTGGGTGCCAACTGCAGTGCCAACTCTAGCAGCAAGAGCTAACAGTGTTGCAGTTTGTCATGGAGCTTCAACATTCACAGTATGGAGTGATACGTGAAAAATTGAGGCGATTTGAAGCAACGAATGTATACATAACAAATTACTAATTTCTGATTATTCGCTGTTTTCTTGATCTTCTATATTTTAACTAATTGGAAGATAGGTTCTTTTTTTCCCCCTCTCTTTTTGGGAATTTTTTCGTTCTAGATTGGCTGCTTTGAAGCAGATGGGGTCTGGCTGAAGTTCGTCAATAGTTTGTGAAGTTGTGAGTTCATCACCTGCTATGAATTTTGGAACTTTGGTGAGAATGATCCTCGGAAAGAACTATACCAGACTTTGTAATTTTGATTAACATTTTAATACAAAGAATGGGAATTTTCTAATGTAATTTAGTGCCACAGAAAGGATATTTTCATACTTCTATTTACAGTTGAATGTTACAGTTGAGGCTAAATTATTTCCTGTATTGCTACACGTTGTGGAATTTATCTCTATTAGAATTAAGAAGATTAATTGTGAAAATTTAGGTAGGCTAACAAAAGAAGTCTATGTTAAAATAAACGGGCTGTTTGGATGGATCTTTTGAAATGGATGGATCCAATCTTCGATTGCATGCGAAATCCTTTACAACTCTCTTGTAATATCTTCGATTACAATATTTAACTTTTAAGATTTATTTCTTAGAGTTTAAAAAGAAGATCCGAACCCCTTGAATTGGAAAACATAGAGAAAAAAATCCATATTCTAGTTTCAATGATTTTTGCAAATCTAAATATTTTAGTCTGGAGAGACGTGTATAATTAAATTTTTTCTTGATAAATAAAAAAGATAAATTTGAAAATGATAAATCAATAATTATCCACTACCCAATATTTGAGTTTGGATATTCGTTTCGCAAACATATCAAAGAAGCTAAACAAGCAGTGCTTTATAATGAGATTAGATTGTATATTTTTTTAATTAAATTGTACTGAAAATGATAAAATAAATTATTTGTAAGAGGAGAAATAGGTAAAAGAAAAAACAGTGAAAGAAAATTTTTTAAAGAAACTTAAATTAAGTTACAATTCAAATTGACCCTTAGTTTTTCAAACAAATGTCAAAAGCCCAAATAGAATCAAAATATGGAATAAATTTCTTCACACCTAGTTGACGAAAGGCCCCTATTCATACTTCGAAGGTAGGTATTCAAGAAAAAAGGAAAATAGATACTGCTAGGTGTTTTTTGAAATCAATGCCAACTTAACTAGGGCAAGATAATTTTCCAAAAATAAAAAAAAAAAACTAGGACAACTTATACGTGTACATTTAGATTAAGTTTCGAAACCAATGCAAAATTTTTATCTTGAATCATATCTTTCCTCTCTCACAAATAACGTATTTGGCAAACTTCAAAATAAAAAATTTAAAACATAAACTCTATTCAATCACACCAAAATCTTAAAACCATACATGAATTGCAACGAATGAAGCATATGCGATATGCACCCATCTCGTAAAACACAGAGAATACATGCCACAATCACATTTTCAAGTCACGATTCACTAGAAATTGATAATAGAATAGGATATTTACATTGAACATTGACCAGCTGAGTGTGTCTTCTTCTGAAACAACAGCTCCATGCTTTTTACTAGGGATCACAGTCTGAATAAACATCCATTACTTTGGATGTTTTCTTGTGCAGCTGCATCTTTGGGGTAACTCCTAACCATTTTTGGATAGTTTCAAATACTCTTTTGTCACGTAACAACGCTCGATGACTAGCGTCTATTCCTACTCTCTCCACTGCTTCAAAATTGTCTGCCTGTAGCATGTAAAAAGATCAATGTTAAAATGAGAACAAAAGGAACTTCAATCTGATGCAAAAGAGGAAAGAAGTTTTATAAGTCAATTGCAGAACGATACAAAGAGAAGAATTCGTGGCAATATTAACAGTTGAATGCTGGTTTCCCCAGGCTGATTCCCAGGTGTGTGGATTATTTCATCCAGAAAGGTTGAAATGACCAGGTTAAGACACCTTTAGAACTTCACATACATTCTATGATTACAATTAAAATACATCCTACTTGACCAAGAAGCAAGAGAAAGGATAGCAGCAATTCTGCGCAAATGTCAACTTCTCTTTACTACATGCAAATGGTATTGAATCTTTGGAAGCCTTTTTACGAACATTAATCACAATATGTGTAGGTCGAGTACTTATATAGGTCATCTTTTCTCCCTCAAATCAAATTTCTGAGGCTTTACAACTCAAAACAATTTAATAAAGCGTCTAGCATACTGGTATTCAAATGGCTGGATGCAGCCTAGGAAATTAGAATAACAGTTACAAAGTCAAAAAGAGCACCTGTGCTGATTCTGCAGGAACCGTTCCATCACCATCCACATAAGAGTATTGTGGCTGGAACAGGAAGCAAACTTATGAAATAAGCAATTAAAAATCTGAAGAAAAACTAAAGGCGAAAGGTAAGTATTTGATAGATATTTGTACATATGGTAGAAGTTATAGCCAAGGGTGACTAGTGAAACACCCGATAAAAGGGTTTTTGTTGTATATTTTACCGCCTTATCTTTGATGAGTTATTACAGGGCCCATGGATCATAGTGGTTTCATATCCATCATTTTCTTTTACCAAGGCTAGTGTCGCAATATAAATGGAAACATATTGTTACTTTAAGAAAATGGAAATTAGTTTTGGATTGTCCCAAAATGAAAACATGGGCATTCAATTTCCAGAGGAGTGAGTAAACAACCCTGTGAGAAGCTAAGTTTAATAATTATTTTTTGAGTGACACAAAAACATGGTCATCTTGAAGTAAATTTTCAGGCTTGTGGAAAAGTGCAAGACTAGTTCAGAAACCCAGATGTCAGGCTTTGATAAAACATGCATATGTTCAATGAAACAAATTACGAACTTACCATCGTGTGGCAGACATCACTCACATCACTAATTGGAGAAGTTTCTGAACCGTAGCTGCAAGAGTTATATACATGTATCTTTGTTTAATAGTTGGTATTACCGAAAATCAACATTGAGAATATACATGTAACTCTGACAGATAAAGTAAACCAAATTACATAAAACTGTGACAAAACTGCATGATATTGGCGCATATCCTAAATTCTTTTCTAGGTTTGAAAAATAGAGAATAACGACAACCTGGAATTTAATACAAAGATCTAGGCACCAGATAGGGAATATTTGACACATTCTAGTTTCTCTTCAGGATATGTTTAATAATTACCAAGGCATTTGAAGTAAAGGAATGTCCAGATCAATGAACCAAATCATACAGTGAGAAATCAGCAGAGCTTTGTTTATTTCATCTTCAGAATTCTGCCAGTGTATACTACCTGTAGAAAGATATTTGGGAGCTACATCCCTTAAAGAGGAAACCATTGGCAGATATTCCTCAATATGAACCAAACAGACACTTGCATGGACTATTTCTAGAAAGAATACCATTTTCAGCATTAGAAAGAGCATTTCCAGCATTTGGTACATGACTCAATAATCTCAGGAAAATGACAGTAGCTTAGTCTGAAAAGAAATACCCTGAATCAACAAATCTGCTCTAACTTATATACAATGCACATAATTGAATTGAAGTGCAAAAGTTACTTTTGGAGGATCCCTGGTACTTGGTTGTCTGCTTTAACGAAGCTATTTACATACATATTCTATATAGGCTTAGGTCAAGGAATATATTAGTGGGTAAGAGCACTCTTTAAATGCTTGAGGCCCTATGTTCAATCTACATCCTCTATTCCAATGTATCAAAAGAAACAATTCTATATAGGCTTAGATTCCAAAAAAAATTTGAACCAAACAAAGATGCAAGGAAAATGCCCACGCACAGACTTAAGGAGAGGAAGGATGACATGGCATAGACACTCTTCTTATAGAGATTCCTAGGATGACCTAAGCTTACATTTTGGTACTTATATTGATGAATAGCTTAAGATACTAACCTTAAAGAAAACGGCCACTAAAAGATACTTTTACAAGGAAAATAAAAAGAAAATCCTCAAAATAAGTGCTTTCACACAGAACTTGGAGAAAAATAGAAAATAAAAAAGGCAGGAGCCCATGAGCATATCAGACACAGAATTAAGCAGAAATGTCATGATAAATATTTTTACAGAAGTTCAATGGCCAAATTAAACTCCACTGTCAATATGGAGAGAGAAAAGCGTTGGTCCAGTGCTCAGCTAATGTGTGTGTGTGAGAGAGAGAGAGACTATGACGGAGAAAAGAGAGACAAAACATCCCTTTAGATATTTTGTCTAAAATACACAGAAGTAACTTGGTCCATTTTTCAAATGCTTACTGAACACTATATGAAATCAGTCACATACCAGACATCAAAAGGCGTATCATTAGATGTTCCGTAGATATTATAAAAAGAAACCCCTTCCGGTAGTTGAGCATTGTTGAGAATTTCACGAGTACCCTCAGCCCATTTAAGAACGGAAAAGTTAAAAGGCAAAGCGAATTTTTTCCCATCGTAATTCAACTGCAATAGAACAGAAACAAGTTCTCATCATTTTGATAGCAGCAATAAGAAAAAAAGTCTTATGCTTTTTCAAGGATTATTGGAGATGTCATTCCCATGATAGTTTACAACTACTAGAATCATTCAGGAAACAAGCAAAGACGAAAGGAATAATTCAAGCAAGCTTCCAAGATATCAGCTTCAAACCAGGCACAAAACATGGAAAAACTAACAGGGTCTGAAAGTGATCTTCTTAATTTGCTGAAAACTTGAGAAGTTCTCATTTATGTTCCCAAATTGCAACTTCATTTCTTTATGTTACCCTATTCCTTCAAGAATTCAGAGAAAGAAAATTAATACTCAGTAGCTAACTTCTGAAGGGATTTCAACAAGGATTATCAAGCAACTAGTTAGATATAAAGCCAACGCAACTGGTGTGTCACTCATATTCATAATCAAACTAACTGTAAAATTTTATATGATGGCCACACTGATTTACCAAATGGTCAATTGTCATCTAATGAATAGAACCTCACACAGATAATAGAAAGAAATAACAAGAGAGAAAAGAAAAAAAATTAGTGCCTAAGACAGACTTAGATTCAATATGAAATACCCTTCAGGACTAAGGATAATAAAGTTATAAATTATATCTGGAAAACAAGTTTTATAATGAATATTACTGTCAATGTTATTGCTGTTATCTGTTCACCATCAACTTGTCCTTTCATGAAATCATGAAGGTTGCATAGCCTTGACTATTGATGGAACAAAAAAAATTCTCTGCAGTTTGGCATCAGAAGTGGCAAAACTCCATTAGATCCATCTACTAGGTGAAGGTCATGAAAATTTTGGAAAGATTTTTTTCCAACTGTTGCTTGTTTTACTTTCTGCTGATTCTTCTTCCTCCACCATGCTTTATACAAAAGAAAACAAATTTTTGGAAAAGAAAATTTATGCAACCAATAGATTTGGAAATATCCACTAAGAACTCGATTTGACATCAACCTCACTTATTTTTTGGGGTAAATAGATCATCCTCACTTCGGCAAAATGGATATCCAATGGGGTCCAATGGCATATGCCCTTTACATGCTTATTTTTTATTTCTTAGATACACAAATCTATGTAGCATACGCAGTCTAAAAGAAAACTTTTTTGACAACTCTTTAAATAGAGTTATAATAAGAGTTATCTTGCATTAGCTCACTTGTAGTGTCTCACATTATCGTTCCAGATTGTCTCATGTTCCATGCCACCCCACCTCTTCACCACATCTTCACCATATTACTTTGTCAAAACATTCTAAATTGGATCAATGAAGGATATCATTAGACCTGAGAGTCATGCTTATAGCTTCACTCCTCTAAATTCTAGCACCAAAAAAGAAATCTTGTGAATAAAGATGATTTATTTCTAACTTCAGCTCCTTCAAATCCACATAAGCTAAATAAGGATTACAAAATCATGGAAAGCAAGAAAACAGAACTCATCATATGAGAATTTGGTCTGTTTAAGGCAAAGAAAGATAGCAAACATTACCTCGTTCTGTTTTAACGCTTCATCAAACAGTTTCACACTTTCACTTGGACCATAGGATTCCAGTACGGCTGAAGATTGTTCATTCTCTGATTTCTTCCGCCATACTAGAATTTTCGGTTGCTTTTCCCACTTGAATCCTGGATTTGGCAACATCTCATAGATTGATGGGCACTCAACAAGCTAAGCATGAAAAGAAACTTATGTCAGTTTCAAATGATTAATGGACCTACTCATAGCTACCCAGAATTTTCTTTTTTTTTTCCTTTCCAGTGAAAAAGAACAAAATGTGTGAACTAATAGAACTATTGAATCACATATATTTTCTTAATTAAACATTGAAGTTTGGGATTGTCACGTTTTATATTGCTACCCAGAATTTTCTTTTTTCTTTTTCCTTTCCAGTGAAAAAGAACAAAATGTATGAACTAGTAGAACTATTGAATCACATATATTTTCTTAATTAAACATTGAAGTTTGGGATTGTCACGTTTTATATATGATACATTCACATTATAGAATGATATAAGGAAATATGCTTCAAATTGTTTAAAAAAACAAAAAATCAAAATTTTCAGTTGTTGTTATATCAACATTTTCAGTCAAGTCTTCAAAAAAATGGATTACTCATAATTTGATTTCAAAATCCTCGTAAATTTATCTTGCAGGATACAACATTCCATTTAAGACTGAATTTTAGAGAGAAACAAATATATGTTCAATACTCCAACAAGATTAGAAAAAGGTCTCATCTGGATAACCACATAAGGAATGATTCCGTGCTGCCATTTCAACATAGGCACAGGAAACTTACATCAATGGTTAAAAATATTTAATTTATAATTAAGAATATGTTTGATTCAAGTGATGATTGAATCTATATCTGACTATGATCTTTATTAAAGAAAGCACAATGCATAATATAACAGACAAGTTGAACAAGCTAAGACAAAGGAAAAGTAAAGAATGAAATGGAAAGGAAGCATGCTTTCTATCACATTGCCATCATGCTTGCACTTTGTTTTCTTTCTCGCTGATTTTTGCAGACAAACTCTAATAACTAAGGTAAATTACCAATTGATGCATTGTCCATCTTGATACGAAAAAGTTGCTCGCAAAACCATCAACAAACTGCAACCCTGTTAACAGAGAATCATTGACGCATCCAGGTGCACCTATTTGTAATAAATAAATCAGAGTCAGCATTCAAGCACACTTGACAAAGGAAGTACATGAAAAGTATACTTGAAAACAACAAAATTGAAAGTCAAGTGGCCCAGATTATAGAATAGTTTCTCTGTCTCAAATTTTGGACATCTTAGTTCGACTAACATGAATGCTAAGAAAGATTGAAAATATAAGGTAGTCTAAAGATGAAGGAAAGCATGGTTGCCACTGGACTGGTTCATTTATATTCAAATAGAAGCTAGGGAACATGTGACGTACTATCATTTTTATGCATAAAGCATTTGACAAGAAGTTATAGTTTAAAGTTGAACAATCCACTAATGGAAAGTACAGTTTAGTTCATAGAATGGATTAGAATTTGGAAAGCGAGAACATGGGAGAACCCTTTTAGATGCATTCTCCAATAATAGATAGTGTAAATATTTATGAATTTTTCCAAGTGTAGCATGTCCAAGAATCCAACGCAAACAGATTTCTCAAATTAGGTTCCAAATTATATGGCCTGACTTTCTCTCTGTAGCCCCCATGTCTCTACCATCCGGCTTGAATCTTAAATGGTTATACCAAGTTAAATGCTTAACTGTGCACCAACTCTACATTTAGACAAGGAGTTAAGATTAATATTTGTCATTCTAATAAACCCTTTCACCTCTTGAAGGGCCATCAAGATACTCACAATCCACGGCAAAGGAAAAAAAAATAGTGCTGGTGATGATATGACCAAAAAGAAGAAGACATGGAAATGAAGCCAAAATTTGAAATGGAGACTCAGACAGGTAGCACAGAAGATAGATTGATAAGTTCAGAGAAAGAAAGAGAGTTGGTTGACGAGACAGCAGAGATCATTTTTCTTGTTTTCTTCAAAAGCAGCTGAAAGTGCTTGTGAGGTGGGGAATGAAAATTGTTTCCTCTTTCATATCCTAGAATCTCTCCATCAAAATTGTCTTTCTAAATACTCTCCAAAAAGTTTCTCCATATCCTATTATTTCTCCCCTTCAATTTATACACTTGCCTCCAATTAATATTTTTTAGAAAGTTCAAGTATTCTCACTTTCCCATTAGCATACAGGATATCAAAGGCAATCTCTTTATTCTCAAAATTTGAGGGGATCAACTGGCTCCAACACTGATATATTCTAAATCAGACAATAAATGCATAATTTTCACCTTTAGACATAATGGATTAACTCGTAGAGATAAAATAGTAACTGTTTCTCTGGTTTTCATTCATAAACCACAAGAGCTGCAGGCTCTTTTCTTCTTAATCATTCCTCCTGGCTGTGGAAGGGCAAGAATCCTAAGTGATTAGAAGGCCCTCCAAGTATAAGAGAAATTTTAGGGAAAAAAAAGAATATTTGAAAATTTTGAAACAGAATAATCAAAGCTTTAAACATTTACTGGGCATTGTTCTTGGAACCTCATCTCAGGACCCAATTAAAAGTTAAATGAAGCAGGAGGAAGAAACAACAGGAAGATAAAAGGACCGACATTGTTCAAATGATACCCTAAGGTATCATCTTTCCTCCAATAAATTCAACTGGTTTCATCAATCAAAAGAGAGCACAACCCCAATTTTAATGAGGTTTCTTCAAAAAGGTCAAGGTTCAGGAGAACAAATTCAGGCAAGATACTAATGATCCAAATTTGATTATTTATGGTAAGCTACAGATCAAGACATGGGAAAAATCACCTTGGAAAGGCGTAGCAATCGTAATCCACTTATTTACATACTTGGCAAACACCTGTAGATAAACAGTTCTCATCACCAGTCAAGCCTCTCACAGCATAAAGTAAAAAAGTGTGACATTTTGTTGATAAGTTTAACCAAAATAAAACTGCAAGTATTTTCTTAAGAAGGAAATTAACAATTGTTAACCCAGATGTGTCTTCATAGTAAACAAAAATTGTCAGTTTAATCCTTCCAGTTCTGTAAGGTTCTCTCAGGTTCTTATTATATGTCTACTTTCAAAATAATTAGCAGCATTTTCCTGGGTAGTTTCAAAATAATTTTCCCCATCAAGTCAAGCATTAATAGAAAGCTTAAAGCCTGCATACATGACTTGCAACAGAAAGCCCACTAGAATGTACAGGGAAATATCACTTTGTGTTTACTCCAGTTTCCTAGAAAGTATTCCATATGGCTAAAAAATAACATGCACCAATGATGGGAATATTCCATGGCTGGTTCTGCAGTGTTTAAGGTCTGAATTTGGCAAATCAAGTTGGTTTTAAGCACTTTTAGGATAGTGCATTAGATTTTCCCTTCTGTTGATTGCTACACGACATATTTTAGATTGCAAAAGGAGAAATTCCACTTTTTAGGAATGCCTATTTCAGTGAGGCACATGGAAGTTGATTAAAGTTGTAGTGATGAGATTTTTAAAATGACAGGAACTAGTTAAGAGTGTTTGACATATACGTAGCTCAGAAAGCTAGCTGATGTTACTGATAGCTTTTAGTCACTTCTGATTAAGATTGGTGCAGAAGGTGTCATACGTAGGAGATTTTCCCTCACGATTGTCCAGCATTAAAACCATTTATTTTACATATATTATCAATCAAATGGCATTAACCAAATACAGAAATTTTAACAGCAAGAGAGTAAGTTGTTGAATTTCCAGAAATGTTATAATGTAGTTACTTACTCTAAAATCAGAGTAAACAATAAAAGGAAAGAATGAAGTAAAACTGATATTCATTTTTGATGGAACAGGAAGAGCTGCTTGGGGGACAGAAATAGAACTACTGAAAACAAGAGATCCAAGATTGGTGGTCTTTCTGTAGACAGTATAAAGCTTTCAAGGGCTATAAAAGAGAGCAGTATGACAGAAAGCGCAAAAGGTAAAACAAAAATTAATAAGTAAGAAACAATTTCTCTTCATATCCTCATAAATGCAAAACAAGACAAAAGTGACAAGAAACTATTTTTTCCTTTTTTGTTCAAGAATTATCTCTACATTCTATTTTCATGTATTCCATGATTTGACGATTCATGATTTAACCAGGAAATAATACGCACATCATTGTGGAGATACATGAAACATGACACTAGCAATCCACCCATCGAGTGTGAAATTAGATTGACTTTTCTCCCTCCTGAAGCTTTAAAAGCAGCATCCAACTTCTCTTTGAGGTCATTCATTGCCTTGTCAATTCTGTAATCACAATACCATCTGCTAAGAATTCCAAATTTTCGGAACAGCATAGTAGAACTCCAATAACAAGATTGTCATATGAGTGGGTTATAATTATTAACTTCAATTGGCTGAAATACATCACCTGTTACTTTGTCGAAAATCATAACCATATCCAAACAATGTGGTTCCTTTCTCATAGCCACACTCAACAAGCATATCAATCATATCATGAAAGTGGTATACCTCAGACAAATGTACAAGCTTTACAATCTGCAGTGTCATAGAAACTAAAAATAAGATTTAAATTTCTTGGAAAGAGAAATAGGTTAAAGCTTTCAATAGATCACGACATTTTCTTATTGGAAGATGAAAAGAAGGGCAAGACCAGAATCTCCATCTGTTCTACAAAGTCATAAAAAATTACAGATCGGATTATATGCATAATGCACTATTTTCATCCTTTGCACAAAGATTCTTATGCAATATTACACTTTCACCATTAGAATTGGAAAGCAGTTAGTTGATCTAGCTCTATCGCTCGTCTTCTACAGATAAACATACTGTAACGCTATGTTTTTCTGAGGAACGGAATGAAAAGGACTAGAAATAGTTTGTTGATGTAGGTGTGTGTCTCATCTCCTAAAGATAAATACATTTGCTGTACTCTTAACATTTTCCTGAGAAATTGAATGAAAAGCACCCAAGACCCTTATCATGTAGCCCAACAGTTTAGAAGAGTCTGAAGACTGAACAATCCACATGAACATATCCTGAAGGAAATAAATACAAGAAAGTAAACCCATATTATTCAGTTGATTGACTCATTGACATCATAGTTTGTTTGCCTTGTCTATCACTGCATCTTTCAAACAAGGATATCGACAACTTTGTACAAACAAGAGGTAGCTCATCAAATGTAGACAGGTAATCTGGTTTGCTGTCTACATTATGCATTTCAGAGAAGGCTATTGAGTTTTGCACACTCTCCCATCTGTGACGAGGTACGGTAGCAGATGAAGGTCTTAGATTCACAGCAGATAATGGACCTACTAGTAAAAAATATTCCTAAAGCAAGCATACAATCAAAAATTGTTAACAAATGCCGACCTCCATTTATCTCTATCATCACAAATTTTGATTACAGCCCCTGCCCTCCTACAAAATCATTAGATTTTCTATTCAATATCACCGCTTGCTCTATATCAGCGATAAAGATGAAACTCCAGAACATCATTCATATCGACCAGAAAATCAAGCATTGTGTTCCTGAACTTCAAGCTAAGAATCCTAGCTTTCTTCTTCCCAGTAAGGTGTATGCAGAGGAAAAAAATCCAGGTTACTAGACCCATTATTAGTAAGCCTTTATCCTGAATTCTTCTTAGACCATATCTTCCAATAACTCGATGTCCATGCAGAAGCACAAGCCAGGAAGAACCTAAAATAATCGTTTAATATAATCAGATAAAAGCACCATTTATTCTTCAGTCATTTCTGAGATTTATTCTCAGACAATTAATGACACTCAGGTTTTCATGCACAATATGACTTTATTGGTCTTGGTTAAGATTACAGCATTTAAGAATTCTGGACTATCGGCCAAAGTTCTATCCAAACTTCTTCCTCTGATAAGTCAACCTACTCAGCACAAAGTCAAAACTCAAATTAGAAACTTTCTTGGCAGTTTGATCAACATTTCGTGTTTCCACTACGCCATTCAAATCTCCAAATGTTGCAGCCCAAAAACACGAAAGACTTTCTAGAGAAGTGAATATTTCCACTCATATACATTAGGTGTGCGAGCAAAAAGCAGCTGAAGAAAACTAATTAATAAACAACTACTACAGGTACAAGTAAGAATGATTGAACTTCGTCAAAGCAACTTTTTTAATGAAAAAACAGCTAAAAAACACTTACCAAAGAAGGATCCAAAATGTCAATTGCATACAGCCCATGGTCATCTTGTGGCACCACTATTTCAATACCTTTCTCCAAAGGTTCTACATAACCTGAAAAACTCAAAAAGAAAGAAAGAACAATCAGAAACTTTACAAAGATAATCAAACAAGAAATAATCTGGAGAAATAAAAAGGAGAAATGGGACCTGTTTTTGGATTGTACAAGGCCCAAAGCTCCTTCCTGAACTCTAAATCAGCAAGAAGGAACCGGACCCAAACCCGGGTCTCGCACGAGATACCAAGTATCTTCTTCTTGGAATGTAGAATTGACCCGGCAATGCCAGACACTAGAAGGACCGGATCACGGTCGGCGACCTCACCGGAGATTCGCGCCCCGAAGCAGCAGCAGCAGCAGTGGTCTGGAAGCATCTCCGGAAGCACTGGCAAGCAACCGGGTCAAATCGGGTCGGTCAGAATTTTGGAGGGAGAGGAGAGGATAGTGAGACTGATTGATATGAAAGGCTGTTGTTGTGTAGTTGGGTGCGTGGAAAAGGTGTAAAAGTGGACTATTTATGACTATAATTTGCCAGCATGCGCTTCTCAAAGCTTATCCAAAAAAAAAATGGTGAAAATTTTATACATGCATTTTTTTCTTTGTTTGTATTTTTATTTTTTTTCTAATTCCTATAGCTCGTATTTTCAATTAAGAGCCACAAGAGAATTTTAAAAAAATAATTATTGACTTTTATTTCTATAAAAAATAAAAAGTATTTCTATACAAACATCTACAAGTACAACCCTAATAATTTATTTTGCATGTTTTGAAATAAACTTTTCATATTTATCACTAATAAAACAACTTCAAAGGAAGTTTTAAATAATTTTCTCTTCATTTTTTTTAAAAAATTAACTTTAAAAATGCCATAATTAGCTGTTGAAATAACCATTAAAATTAAGATATTCACATCTTAATACAAAAAGAAAAAATAAATTAAAATGAAAAATTGCAAACTAATTCCAATGTTGCAAGAATTGGTTGTAATGGTTAGTTGATGAATCATTGACTTGATACGCCAAACTTATGAAAATGTCAATAGCCAATTACTTGTACGAATTACAGTTCATGAAGATTAATGTGTATGTTGCTTTAAATGAAAGGTTAGCTAAGTTGGTAAGAAAAAAAGGAAAAATTTTTCATTGACTAACAAAGAATATGATCCACTTTTGTTAATCAATTAATGACTTAATTGATAATTATACTCCACGTGTTTTAGAGTAAATTCCACGTGTTTTGGCAATCTTGTTGACCGAACTTTTTAGGTGTTTAATTTGTTTTGTTGACTAAAAAATACTCTATTCGTTTTAAAATATATAAAATTTTTCTTTATTTTTTTCTTTTTAAAATATTTAGCATTTTATGATCTTTAAAAAATATTTTTTTTAAATTACGTTCACTATAAATATGATTATCTTGTTCTCTATTCTACTAATAGAATTAATTAAAAATATAATAAAAAATATGTCAATTCTTTTTTTCTTCCTTAATTTATACAAAAATAGATCATAAATTTTTATATTTGAAATAAAAAGAATACTTGACAACATAATATTTTCGATTAATTATAAATGCTTGTTGTAATAAATTATCAATCTTTAATTAAAATAATAAGAACAACGTCACTAGAGAATCAATTTGTTTCTCAAAATAGAAGGTAAGCTTACAATTGCAGTCTTTCTATTGCCTTGCTAATTATTCAGCAACTTTCATAATATTAGTAGTAAGAAAATAACTCAATTAGTTAAAAATATAACCTTTTTTTCTATGCATAAATCTAATATTTGATCCACGTGTCCTCGTCTCATGCTTTTTTAAAAAACACCATGAATTAGTTCCAAAATTAAACTTTTTTTTGATGGAAAAAAGTTTGCGTTAATTTGATATTTTAATTTATATTTTTAGTACAATATAACAAATTACGTCAACTTTATACTCAAAATATAAAATATATTTTAAAAATATTGTTAAAAGTCGATACTTTACAATAAAGTAAGCTGTACTCTCAAAAAATAATTTAAAAAGTATAAGTTATGTTCATATTAATTCCATTTTGCTGTGCTAAGTAAGGATCTATTTGTTTAAAATCGATAATTTGGTATCCAATTGTAAAGACGGTCTTGGTCAAAAATTTTTGTAAAGCTGGTAAAAATCAACTAGACATTAATACAAATTCTCTCAAATATATAATACTAAAATTTATATTTGATAAAACTATATATCTCTATTCTTAAGTAATAATCACATTTTCGGGATTTTTTTTTGTTTTAAAATTGTTAGTCACATTAGGGAATCAAAGAAGAATTTATGAATTCAAAACCTCTGTCTAATAAGACAGTATTTTTAACCAACGGAGTTATCTTTTTTTAGAATTAATTTTAATTTTTTTAATATGTAGTTAATCTTGTAAAGGAAAGAAAGAAATATCCTTAAAAATGTTAGAGTGTATTTGGATTGTTTTTTCAATCTAAAAGCATATTTTTATTTTAAGTTTTATTTTTTTCTTACAAATAATTTATTTTTATAATTTTTAATATAATTTATTTTAAAATAAAATACAAAATAATTTTATTTTTTCCTCGCAAAGTGATAAAAGAGAGATACGTAAAGAAGTCGGGAAGGCTCTAGGAGGGATATCCTTTTAGGATCTTTCTTCTTTGTTCTTCAACAAGTAATCCTATAGAGCAAAAGTCCCAATCATTTTATGTCATAGTACTGATAATACAACCAACGTGCGGCTCGTTTCTTCTAGAAAATCAGACCAACTGGATTTTTTATATAGTACTTCTTTTGGTAGATAAGTGCAAAATTTTTGTATGTATTATACGGTTAAGTCCACCTATCCCCAAGCTGTCAAACCCCCTCAAAATCATTTTCTCTATCAGGAGAGTATCACCGAACTGTTTTTTTTTTAAATATATTATTAGAGTTATTATTCTATCACAATTTAACTAATATAAGATTCTACATGAATTATAAAAAGGTTTTAAAATATGGTTCCTCAATGGGTTAGGATATTATCGTTCAAATAATAAATTAGCAAGTAAGTTTAGGTCAACTACCAAAACTTGACAACTTTTTTTATTAAAAAAGATAAGAATATTCTTTTTTAGTATTTCCTTCATTTTTAATAAATAGTAAAATTATATGAGTTTTTGAGAAAATATAACATGGTTTTTACTTCTATATTAAAAAGAAAAATTATAAGATACATCTAAGTTAGTATTTACTTCTATGTTTGTTTGTTTGTTTGTTTTTTTTTGGTCCTTTCTTTCTTTTCAAGAAGGATGTTATTTTGAGCAAAACCAGTGGATCAAAATAATACTCCTTCATTTTCAAAATATAAAACCTTTTGGTAGTTTTTTTTTTACTAAAAAAATATTTTATTTTTTGTAGATTTTAAAAATTATTTTTTTAAAATTACTTTTATTGTAAATATATTTTTTAAAATATTTATTAAAATAATAAAATTAATTAAAAATATAATTAAAATACTTCTTATTTTTCTTCCTTTATTATTTGTTTACTAAGTTATTTTTTAAAATTTATGTAAAAATAAATCAAAAATTTATATTTTGAAACAGAATAAAAACTTTCTTTCCCTTTGCTGGGGGACTTTACTAAAGGGATAATTTCGGGCCTTTTGCTGTTGAACCGTTCATATGATTGCAATCAAACATCACGAAAACACACTCCTCCTTCCCTCTTCTCTGCTAGTCTTCTCCTCTTCTGCTCTGCGCGCAACAGACAGCCCCCTCCCACCGGCCAGCTCCGTGCAATGGCTTTGACTGGCGCTTGGAGCTTGGCTGGATCCCTTGTTTTTTACTTATTTTTCGTGCCTTCACCCCTTCCTTTTGCTATAAAACATGATAATCTTTTTCTTTTATGATATTTATTGATATTTTATTTTGAACCCGCACTTAGTTTTCTATTTTTTTCGAACCATATTCGAACATTGTTGATGCCTGACAGTCTTCAGGTTTACCGATTTTTAAAAAAAATCATCAAAACTGGACTTTTCTTGCCACTATATTGAATTATAGCGATGGAGACATTATGAAGAAGCTTATTGTCTATTTTGTTTATTTTATTATCATTAGTATTAAAATATATGTGATATTATTTGTTACTTTGTATATTTTTTACTTTTTTTGAATTATTTTATTTTCTCAACTCTCCTTATTTTTACAGTTATTAGAGAAGGAGTTTCACCCCAACAATTTTCACATTAATGAAACATCACCAAGATTGCTTAGATTTATGAACATAAACGAGTCTAAGAAGAATAAAGCCTAAAAACCGACAAGAAATGATGTGCACATCAAAAAATTTAAATATTTATATCAAGCAGTGAACATTGAGAAGCATTGACTGTTGAACCTCCTCTCGTTCCTCTCTGGTTTCTCCACAGAAACAAGAAACGATGGAACTAATGTGAAACTTGCACAATCAAATTCTATTTTTACTAATATTATTATAATAATTAACGTGTTATTCATTTAAAGAGAAAATTGAATAATTCGTGAAGCTCATTTAAAAAAAGAGACAGAAGAAATACAATAACAGGAAAAAGATCATTCAAATTCGAGTATCATATCGTTCCACTTTGAGATTTACTTTTCTTCTTCATTAAGTACATTTTTTTAAAGTGGGAAAGGATCTCCACTAAATACCGAGCAAATACTTCATTGCTTGTATTTTAAGAGATCCAAAACAACCGCATGGGCAATTCAGTTGATTCCTAGGGGCAGATTAAAAATAAGAACTCAACATCGAATCCTGACACGCAGTGTGAGAGTTATATTTAATTGAGTGACCTCTTTATGGGTACCAAACATTAATTCTCCCATCTATAAAGTCGTTGAATTACCATAATTTACCCCTGCACAAACTGTCGAGACAAGATGAGGACCGTGTGGGTAAGTAAATCGCCTTTTGGGAGCAAGAGATCCAATGACGTTTTGATTTACATCTCATTACTTTGATGTATTAAAAAATTGAAAAAATATTTCTTTTTGTCGTGTCACCGAGGTCCGTACAACCTGAAAAGGAGTAAAATGGTAACACATAATTCGTCCAAAATCAAAATTAATACTAATTCAACTACTCCCCAAAAAGAATTAATGAAGGGGGTTAGATTTTGAATTTAAGCCCATAAACCTCAAATGATCATGCAATATGTGTACAAAGTAATAGAGTATGAACACAATTTCCACATATTCCCTCCGTTTTATAATAATTGTACTAATTTCTTTTTTGGTCTTTATCAAACTAGTTATTGTCCTATTTCTAAATAAAGAAAGTATTTATAACCTTGTTTCCTAATCTACCCTTACTTTTAACCATCTAATTAAATACATTAGTTTTCTAACAGTTTTATTACCGATACTTAAACATCAAAACCAATATTTATTTTTGCACTTTTTAAAAAGAAAATTAGTTGAATTTTCACATTGGAGGGAATAGATGATTATCACATAGTTTTTAGTAAAAAAATACTAAAGTCTTACGTAATTATTTCTTTAATATGATTAGTTTTTTATGTGTCTAGTATTGACTTATATGTCTATTGTTTTACGTAATAACCTATTGCATTGAGTACATGATTTGTAGTATAAGAGATGTGAGGTTAAACTTTGCAATCTCAAAAAGAAAAAACTTGTATACTATTAATGTTTCATATATCTTTAGAGACTTCACTGCTAGAAGCAGTAACAGCTTTTGTGTTTGCTAAAGAGTATTAAGAGTATGGATTACATGCAAATGTGCTTGACACTGGGTGCGTAAGAAATTTAATTTCTTGCATTATTAACACAATCCTTTGGAAATCTTAATCTTTTTTCCTTTAACTGACGGTGAATTTTTGAACTAATCCAAGGATATTTTTCAATTTCAAGGTTATTTTCGGCATTGTAGTTTACTTCTCATGTTGATTGCTTATTAAGCAATCTTGGAGGCGCTACATTGATCCTCCTATCGAGAGGACTTCAGCAAATATTGACCTCCATAGATTGATTAGTAACTTCGAGCTGTTTAATTTGCAGATTTTTTGCAAGTTCTAGGCCTTTTTTGAGAGCTAGTAATTCTGCCTGGCTGCTGATATAAGTTGGAAGACTCCTATTGAATTCTATGATCCAATCACCGAGCTCTTTGGAGTGCTTCCGGTCAAATTAAATTCATCGCCCACCAAAATTAATCCTATAATTGATAATTTTTAAAAGATGTGCTCTCCTAACTTTGGAATACTAAATCAAATTAAGCCTTAAGAATTTAGAAGAGATCAGTTAGGGCTTAAAGTATGAAATTGTGATACTTTTCTCAATCTATCACTGATTTCAAGAGGCTGGACCACCTATCAGGAGCTTATAAGTCTCAGTGGCCTCAGAATTGAACTGTTTTAAAATGCTTCTTCAGGAGAATTAAAGGGCATCCCTAATTCCTTGAATCTTCTTTTTCTTAGTCAATTTCGTCACCTGTAACTGTAAGAGGAAAAACCCTCTCACTAAATGCTTCGAACATTCGTAAAAGTTACCTTTTTTTTTCTTTTTTCAAACTCTGTTGTCCTCTTAAATTACTAAACCATCTTTCTAGCTTATCTAGGGGAGGTGTAGTGAACTGGTGGCAAAAGTACACGAGTTGAGTCATAAAGTCGCTGAAAAAGAAGAAAATTATAACTAAGTGGATTCCAGAAGCTTCGCTTCTTAGGTTTGTTTCCTCCAAATGCCATGAAAATTATGATTATGTAGCTTTTGTGCAGAGCAGCAAAACAACAACTTGGTTTTGGTTTTCTTGCATTATCTCATGGCTGCGCAGTACCAGGTTTTGGTCCTGATATCTGTCCTATGATGAAATGAATGATAGAACAGAGCTAAAGAAGAAAAAGCCACCTTTTATACCACTAACGTTGCACACTTGCACTTGTTAACAATCTGTTTAGGCTAAGTGGGTTTGCATTATTAGTAGACTTGCATTAGTGGGTTTTTGCTCATTCACGTGCCAAGAAAGCCAGACGGAACTGTTCCCTCCACCAACCCCCACGGCCCCCGAGCTAACTATATAAGCATGAAACCCTTGCAGAGCATGCCAACAAGTTATCAGTAATTTTCTGAGCAGCGTTAACTCATTTCTTTATCACAAGTTTCCAAGCTGTAGAAATGATAGAGTGGGCTGCTGTTTACAAAGTCTTGGTGGCTATGCTACCACTCTATGTAGCACTGGCATTAGGGTATGGCTCCGTGAAGTGGTGGAAAATGTTCAAACCTGATCAATGTGATGCCCTAAACCGCTTCGCTTGCTACTTCATTCTCCCTTTCTTTACCTTCCAATTTGCCTCTCGTGTCGATCCCTATAGAATGAACTTTCGATTCATTTCTGCATATCTCATTTCCAAAGTTATCATTGCCATTGTTCTTACTCTTTGGGCTAACTTCAGCAGCAAAGGCAGCTATGCTTGGTCGGTGACAAGCTACTCTTTAGCCACCCTTAACAACACTCTTGTTGTTGGGGTGCCCCTATTGACAGCCATGTATGGCCAAATGGGAGCTGATCTCGTTGTTCAGTCATCAGTGATCCAATGCATTTTGTGGTTCACTGCTCTGCTCATTTTGCTAGAAGTTAGCCGTTCAAGAACTGATCCTCACTCGGATACCGGAAATTCGCAGATATCTTCGGTAGAAAGGGAGAGAGATTTGGAAGATCAGAATACAACCCATGTTGCAACAAGCCACATGAGATCATGTTGGTCCTTGATCAAGATTTATTTTCATCAAAGTTATGAGAAACCTTAATTCTTACACCTGCATTCTTGGAATCAGCTGGGCTCTCTTAGCTAACAGGTTTATAAAAGAATCTATTCTTTTCTAAACACCCTAATTATAGCAAACTTCTTTTCATCATCATCTTCTTCCTAACTGTCACGTAATTTCCTTCAGGTGGCATGTTCAGATGCCTAGTATCGTCGAAGGATCGATAGAGATTATGGCAAAAGCAGGGAGCGGGGTGTCCATGTTTAGTATGGGTGAGAGATCGATTTAGAACATCCACATTTTTCATGCATATCTAGAAGAATCTGAATCAAAATCTTGAGGAAATTGCAGCTCGAAATAAATTTTTATTTGAGATGATTCAGGGCTTTTCATGGCAATGCAAGAGAAAGTGATCGCTTGTGGTCCAATGTTGACACTACTAGGAATGGTGCTGAGGTTTGGTGTTGGACCGGCAACGATGATTATCGGCTCTCTAGCCGTAGGTTTGCGTGGAGATGTACTACGTGTAGCCATCATTCAGGTGATTTTATTAAGATACTCGCTCCTTATATTCTTGTTTGAATTTAGATCTTGAGAGTAAAACACAAGAAAGAAAATGACATAATTGGATTAGATTTTATTAAGATACTCGCTCCTTATATTCTTGTTTGAATTTAGATCTTGAGAGTAAAACACAAGAAAGAAAATGACATAATTGGATTAGAAATTTAATTATTAAAAATCGTAAAAATAAATTTTTTGGGAGGGAAGAATTATGATTTAAAGTAAAAAAAATAAGAAAAAAGAGTTTTTTATTGTAAATGGAATCCAAGATGGCCCTACATCATTCATCCTGAGTGGAGATGGAAAAAGGAGTCCTCCATTTTTCAGAAGTGGCTTCAAGCAAAAGCCTAATATAAACTACTACATTTAAAGCACAGACAGCATTCAGATAATCACTTCCATGCTCCTTCCCCCCAAAACGCAGAACAAAACCCCAGAAGGTATGCCAAAAGACTACTTTCTCCGTTGAAAAGCGCATTGAGAAATTAAGACAATAATTCTACTTTTACAAACACAATTCTTTTAGGTCTTATTTGATTATCCAAGAAAAGTGGATAGGGAAAGTAAATAGATTCCTAATTTTTCAATTTTTATGTTTTGTTCATTATTTATATTTTGGAAAAGAAATATGAATCTTCAAATCTAGAAAAATAAAAAAAAATACTAAGAAAGTGAATTCCTAGGTGAAAGTAGTATTGTGATTCCTTTCTCAAGAAATCTAACAAAAAGAAAAATAAAAAAATAAAATTTAATATATAATTTCTTCACATTGCATCTTTTCTTCTCTTCACTTTTATTTTTTGTCTTCCCTCTCAAACATTATTTTCCAATTAAAATTTTATATCTCAATATTTTTTATTTTTTAAAAAATAAAAAATCTAAAACTTTAATAAATTAACTACAAATATATTATTTAAATATTGTGTTGTGATTATACAACTCACAAACATCATTATCTAAAGCAAAATTATTAAATTTCTTGCAAAATTTTTATTTTTTAAAAAATTCAAATGTTATTTTTTTATTCATATTAAAATTCAAAAATCTCATAAAGATAATTTTTCCTAAGTATGTGCATTTAAGAGGAATATGGAGTTAAAATAATATAATATATGTTTATATTCTTAAAAAAATTGAATGCAAGCTTCACTATAAAAACAAAGTATACATCTATGCATATAATAAAAAATAGTGAAGATACAAAAAAAATATTTTTTATAAAAAATATAATTTAAATTGTATAATAATAATATACTTAGAAAATCTATTATTTCTTTTAAATTAATAATCTATTTATTTTACATATTTAACAAATTAAATTTAGAAACTTTTCATTACCAGTTTATGAACTATCCAAATATGGTAATATAATTTACCTAGAATCACAATCTACAAATTCACTTAATCAGATTTATATTTCTACACATTACTTTCACTCCCTATCAATCAAAGGATGCCTAAAAGAAGACATGATATAATTGGAATTGCCTTGCTTGGAACCCCTCCCTCCACAACCCCCCCCCCCCAAAAAAAAAAAAACCAAAACAAAAGCCCAGAAGCTATGCCAAAAGACTACTTCTCTATTGAAAAGCATATTCAGAAACTAACACAATAATTTAACTTTTACGAATACAATTCTTTTATGTCCTTGCTTACATTAAAGGATCAACTAATTAAAAGACAATTCATCAAAAGTATAATAGATGGATTTTCCTTTTTAGTGTAATGTATGGTTATCTCATTGTTTTTGGTAACATTAAAATATATTAAAATCCTAAATATGTAATTTCATAATTTTAAATTTTTTTTCTCTATCAAAATGTCGATTATGTAACTAAATATTTTAGTTTTTCATATATAATATTAGCTCGTATTAACATTTCATCTATTGTTGTAGGCGGCATTGCCGGAAGCAGTAACAGCTTTTGTGTTTGCCAAAGAGTATGGATTACATGCAGATGTGCTTAGCACTGCGTAAGTTATTTAATTTCTATCTTTATTAACAAAATCCTTAGAAAATCTTCCTTTTTCCCTTCTTAATCAAAGAATACTTTTTGATTTCAGGGTTATTTTCCGCACTGTAGTTTCACTTCCCATCTTAATTGCTTACTACGCAATCTTGGAGGTGCTGCATTGATCTCCAATTAAGGGGACTTCAAATCATTCCAAATATTGGCCCTCTTTATTATTTCTTTGCTACAAATGCTACTAATTACGTAAATTAATTGATTAATGCAACTCATAAAAAGAGCCAAGTACTCTGCTACTGCTAATGAAAAAGGATATAAATGTCAATACAACACTTACTTTGTCTCCAAAATCCAGTGCATCAACATTCCTTTCCCTCCTTCGAAGAATTGGTGGGGGCAGGAGAAGGAGAAGATAATTAAGAAAGATTAAAAAAAGAAATCAATTATTAGAAAATTGACAGTTCTCGCGAAGTATGAAGTCATAGCCTATTGTTTCACTAGAAATGAGAATGCATTTCTATATAATTGGTCATTCAAAGAAATTTAGAAAGAGACATGATGTACATTACACTGAAAAGAGCACAAAAGCTCCTCTGTTTTAAAATATAAGGTTTTTTTACCTTTTTTTACATAGAATAAGAAAAAAAACTAAAAAATATTTTTACTATTATATTATAAACTAATTCGATTAATATAATAAATAAGAGAATTATATTATGATAAGAGTATTTTTTTAAAAAATAAATATTAAAATTCACAAAAAGCCCAATATTTTGAGAAGAGAGAAAAGTACCAAAAAATCTTATATTTTTGAAATAGAAGAGTACCATATTTGAGACATTAAAAGCATTAACATTACTGTTAACAAATGAAAATGTTCCAAATACTAATGCTTAAATAGAAACGTCTGGTGAAAAGTATTTAACCCAAGAAGTTTTGATTTATATCTAACAGAAAGATGTGAACTTAAAACAACACTATGATTCACTGCTTCTGAGTTCAGTTTATACAATGCATCTGCCAAAATTTACACAGAAGAGCTAAGCAAACTTCCTAGTCTTTCTAGGACATCAATGCTGCACTAGCAAAGATTCGGTTGAATGTTTTGTCTCTGATTGTTCTTATTCCTGAAATTAGGAACCAAAATTAGTCAGAAGATAATGCAACTCCATGCAAATGTAAAGTAAAAGATTCTCTTTCCCTTTCCTATTAAACAGATAAGGTAGTGGTAAACAGCATTGCAGAGATAGGAAGCACCAAGCCATTAGCCAATCAATCATGAGGATAAGGTCATTGAATAATCATCGTAGACATAGAGCTAAAGTAATACATACACCCTATGGTTTCTCGAGAGTACAAACTCTTTGTGGAACTCACAAAAGATAATTTTGGAAATCAAGCAATTACAAAAGTTCAATAATCAATTCAGAACTTGCTCGAATATAAAACAATCCACACTACAGCAATACAAAAGATAACAGAGGATCACCCAAGAAATTATAAGAGAGGCATTTTTCACAGACCTGAATGTATGATGCAGCAACTTTAGAGTGCTTCCCAGTTTTCCCGGCAATAAATATATATCCCAAAACACTGACCAACATTAAACAGAAAGCAGCCAATGAATAAATGGATTCAGTAGCCACATAAACCAATGTGAAATCATTAAAACGTGAAACTTCGGATACGATATATTTAAAGTTGAATTCTACAAAAGAATGCTTTGGAATATAACGTTACCAACTAGTCAGATGATAGTCTGTATTCCAAGGCCCGGAAGTCACCTTAAGATCCCTCTTAACTAAATGGTTGTGAATCTACCAAACCTGCTATCGCAGCAAGAACATCATATGAAACAGCTTGAATTAGATTTTTTTTTTTTGGGGGGGGTGTGGAATCAATTATTTCAATGCGGTGAAGAAATAACATCAACTATAACCAAAGAAAAATCAAAGGCATAAACAGAAGAAATACAACTTTAGCATACAAACATATCCAGCCTTCTGCTCTCTCCTGTAAGCATTTCATTCAGCATGTAGACTGCAGAAAAAATACTAGAATTTACTTAGTATTAGATCTCTCCAGATCAATGTATCAAAGAAATGACATAAAGAAATACTGTTAACGTCAGAAGTACACTTGCCATTTGTAATTCCGGCACCAGCTTCTGCTATGTGAGTGCCAGCACAATTGACTTCATTGAAGACAATCAAAGAAGGAACCGAAATCACTCAAACGAAACATCAAACAATACCAGCAAATGCCATCTTGTCTCTTTATCCAAGTACAGAACAGTTCTCTCCACTGATTTTAAAGCCGCCAAAGATCCTTCAAGCTTCCACAAGAAACTCTTCATTGTCCATTCCTCTACATTGCACCTGCGAACTCCTGGGAAGAAGGTGAAGAGGCTCCTCACATGACGAGCACGCATTTTCTGCTGACTTCAAGTCAGGATTAATATACAATAGGACACTGCAAAAATATCTTTTCTTTTTCAAATCCTAGTCTGCAGAAAAGTAAATGTCCATGTCACAGTATCCGTTATAGATTGAGTTCCAAGGAGTCCATATTATCTTTATCAGAGCTGAAATTGCAGAAGTTTTCATGCTCTTTCAGATGCAAGCAATAATCAATCCTATCTTCCAGTTGCTTCAATCTCCTCTCAAAGTTCAAAACAGCAGAATGCAGAGTTCTAGGATCAACTTGGGCTACTCTAGCACAGGCACGTAGCAAGATGTAATAATCTGCATGAACAGCATATAGAAAGGCACCTTCTTTCTTTTTCCTGGGGTAAAGCATGTATTCCAACTTCTTGATATGTTGCCTGGGTGGAATGTAACAGAATTTGTTCTCTTCCATATCTAATTTCAGTTTCCTTATTGCTTCATCTTTGTCAGACTTCAACAAGGACCAATCTTCATGTGAATTTTGGCATTTGGGAGAACAACTCATCTGGCACATGCTACATTGTAAGCCATCCTGTGAGGTACCTCTGTTTCCATCAGAATCTATAAAGTCCTTGTTCACCTCCAGTATACTTTTACTATCTTCCTTAGAACCCTTCAGCAACTCACTGATCAGTGAGGAATATGTTCCCTGATCCAGCACTTCAACACCCTAAATTCAAGTGGCAAACAATTAGCAAGAGTACATTATTTTTCATTTAAATAACTGGATACAAGCACTGTCAGTTTAACATTTAGTTTTAGTCTAAATCACACATCATAAATATTAAAGCAATAAAAATTTGAAATAAAGAAATAAAGTTTTTTTTTCTTTTTTGTTTTTTATAAAAGAGGAAGCACACTTTGAGGGAAACACCCAAAGCTAAAAGACGCTTAAATTCCAGCTAAGATGTGGATACGCCTAATTCAACTCCTTTCAAAAGGAAAGAGGAACAAAAAACTAAGCATGCCACAGAAATTGAGAGAATAGACTCCTATGATAATAATAAGTATCTTTTCTTTTAAAGGCAAAAGCTCTCTTGAGTAGTTTTCGTCTGCTTTTGACTTAAGATACTGTTTGGTTGCTCAATTATCATACCTAGGCAGTAAAGATGGTAATGGTTTCATCTTTGCAGGTAAAAACCAAGAAATGGATAAAAATGGAAATAGATAGGTTTGAAAAACTTTTGAGAATTTTAAATGAGCTTTTTCTCATAAAGATTTTCTATTGAAACTAGCTTTTGCATTTTTGGGTGAATTTTTCACAAAGCAGCCCTGTAGCTTTTCAAAGTGAGCAACCTCCAATTTAGTTTGTGAAATAACAAGAAAATCAATCTAGTGTTGTATGTATGTGAACTCACAGAACTTTGATGAAGACCGAAAACCATGATCTCATGAAAAAAGTACTCTCTCAAAATCTCAAAACCTGCCCTTAGAATAGAATGACAGCATATAATTTATTACATAAATATTCATGGAACAACCAAAGAGTACACACAAAACATTGTATGTCCTTATCTATAAACATATATCCAACCGAACCACAGAGACATGCATGCATCTACATTCACCGCTCCTGTTTCATATATAATTCCAGAGCACAAAATGTGTACATATCATTTTATTACCAAATAATAGTAATATATTCTGTTCCTAAATAATCATACACTGTTCTTATAAATGTATCGGCAAAATATAATGTTTCACAGTACAATGTGAAAAGATAATTGGTTATATCATTGTTAGGTTAAAGTTGCTCACTAAGCAGGTCCCAACAATCTGAAAAATTAGACAGGCAGGACACTGCAATTTATTTCAAAACTCTAAGAGGCTTTAGGGTTTATAGGGAACATAAATTTCAATTAAAGTATGCATGAATAGTGGTCCTCTTAACTTCTTAAAAGAAAAAAACAACAATCACTTTCTATCCAAGATGAATCAGGTCAATGATATGCAGATATTCTACAAGTTATGCACTTCTAGGAAACCTCAGTTCATGGTCAAGGAGAATAAAATACATAAGTCCTTCCGTAGACCTAAAGAAAATCTCAAGTTGATTTTAAATTTGAAAAAAAAGAAATTAATGGGGGAAAAGTACACTTCAAAATCTTTTAAGAACAATTTTATATAGGGTATTTCATGCAAGACTCTATCTGCTTCAACAAGAATAAAACGTTAAGCTTCATGGGAAAGAATAAGCCTCGTGATTAACAAGCAGTGGATCAAACAAAAGATGGAATCAATAATTAATAATTAAAAGAAAAAAAATGACAATCACTTTCTATCCAAGATGAATCAGGTCAATGATATGCAGATATTCTACAAGTTATGCTCTTCTAGGAAACCTCAGTCCATGGTCAAGGAGAATAAAATACATAAGTCCTTCCGTAGACCTAAAGAAAATCTCAAGTTGATTTTAAATTTGAAAAAAGAAATAAATGGGGGGAAAATACACTTCAAATCTTTTAAGAACAATTTAATATAGGGTATTTCATGCAAGATTCTATCTGCTTCAACAAGAATAAAACATTAAGCTTCAAGCCTCGTGATTAACAAGCAGTGGATCAAACAAAAGATGGGATCAATAATTAATATTTCTCACCCTTCTGGAGAAGGGGGAATGGTGGAAGCTTTCAGACACATTGTATGCAAATACCTGCTGATTCTGATAAAAATCCCATAAATCCTCTATTATATTTTCTTCTTCAAGATCCTCAAAAGATGATTCTAAACCAGCAAATACCACATCCTTACAGTACTGAAGATATGATGCCAAGTCTTTTGAATAGTCTGTCAAACAATAAAAGACAAGTTAAATGCCTTCCTGTTCAAAAACCCTGAGAAGTAGTAAATATCTTTGGTACCAGAGATTCTAGTTATTACCATGTGTCTCTCTGAGCTCACTGTATCTTCTTTCCAGAATCCTTAAAAGATCTACTGCATCCATCTTAAAACCTGGACCATCAGATGGCATTTCATGGTGCTCAGAATCTTGTGAAGGCATGTCCTTCTCAGCATAATCACTCATATTGTTATAATGTGAAGGTCCATCTCCATTTTCATCGGCCAGTGATGATGAACTTCTGGTGCTAGACAAACTCATTTCCCATTTCCCAAAACCATTCAAGTCAAAAATGATTCTTATCGTCACTATCAGTATAGACATCACACAAGTACGTGTAGGTAGCCTAGACCTATTGGCTGATATGTATAACTCAGGAGGCATGGACCAGTCATACACATGACATGCACGAGGAAGAATCTTTTGGACAGGAATAGACAACTGATTCAGAAAACGAGAAGCCATACCATAGAAGTTCACTGGAGGTAAATCCAAACCAATTTTCAGAGCCACAGAAGCTGCCAATGACTCTAACTTCTGTAATGGAATAATTTGTGTAGGCCTAAACATACGACTCAAACTGATTGGACATGCAGTGGATGGAGGTCCAAGTTGTTTACCAATTTCAACAAAAGCTGCAAAATACGGAAGCTTTCCTTCAAGTGTCCACTTTAATATATCTGTTGGTAGAACTACTTCCCTCAGCAGGTGACAAGCAAGGAAATTAATAGCTAAAGTATAATATAAAGGTATTCTGCTTGACAATGATCTATACCATATTGTTACAGCCCGCTCTCCATGTATGTTATGCGGCTCTTTGCCATATTTTGCACTAGGATGAACATTATCTGGTTCCCCTGTCATACAGATGCATATGAGGATGATAGTTTCTATTCCCAACAAAAAATAGTAAATCATATGCATTTATGTAATGAAGTATTATGCCAACCTACTAACAGATAGAAGATTTTATCCTTGTGAAATCGCACACCCCACTTTATACAAATAAAAGGAGTTAACAACCAGCATAGTGACCCCACTCCAAAACTGTTAGCATAAGATCTTTCCCTTCTTTAAGATGTCCAATTGTGCCAAAGCTAGTGGCCATGATGACAACCCATTACCACAGCCCTGAGAAGGCGCTGAAGTTCCAGGCATGTCCACAGTTTCTGGCTCGCATGCTACTAACGAAGCACATTCAAACTTGGGACCCGTGAATGTGGAATATCAAACTCATATCCCTAGGCTACAACTTTGTTGGATGTCTTTCGCTCTCTCTCATGTGTAACAGAGACCAAGCAACAATATGATTGCTAAATCATTATACCCAACTACTAGAAAATTTCAGGATTTTAGTATCAAAGTTTATCTTATCAAGCTAGGATTAAAATAGGCGAATTATTAATGACTATATGTAAAGAATCTCCTTTAAGTGATACAAAGGAGAGCCACCACTACAAAAAAGGATCCAGAACTCAAAAGTTGTGTTCCAGGCAACAGAAGACATGTGGCACCTGCATAGTAAGACTTTTTGGATTTCATTCTGAGCAACACCACGCTTAAAATAGAGTGCCATATGGATGCTAAGAGAAATTTACTACTTGTAAATGAATAATACCACTACCAAACTATTAATTGATTATACAGAGCATAGAAACACAAATGGGTCAGTAAAACTGTCCCAGAATTTTTCTATGAAAAGCTAGATTAATTAAAATGCACAAAAACTTCAATTTACAAGAATTTCTTGACATTCACATAAAAGAAATCAAATCATAATTAAAAATAATGCAAAAAATTATTAACTAACCATAACTGACTAATGTGATATTATGATTATAAGTTAGATAAACTATAAAGAGATTTCGTAAATGGACAAAGCAAAACTGAATCCAATAACTTCATATTATCTTTAGTTCTACACAATAATCAAATATTAAAGAATCAGAAGTGTGAAAAAAGACCTTGCTTTTGAGACTCTGATTCATGAATAGCTTGATCCGCCCACTCATCAGCCATGACCCTTGTGAAAGCTAAAAACCTTAACCATAGAGGCCCGACCAGCCCAACAATTAATGGGCTCACATTGAACTTCTCAACCAATGACTTGCACTGCAGCTGAATCATAATTTGAAATCCTGTCACATACCTCAACCTAATTTCCGAATAATAATCCTCATAACTTAAGGTCTTTGGATAAGACCCAAAATCGCTAGGGCCAATAGGCCCTTCCTTATCTCCTGCATAATCTTCATCAACTGCCCCAAAGCTTTCAAGCGAGTCCAAATGTTGGGATTGTGTTAATTTGACCTGAGAGATGGGCTCAGGATCAAGCACCTGGTGGGAAAGGTGACGGCGGTGACTAGTTGAATACATGCCGCCTTCATGGTTGTCAAAGAGATCATCATCATCAACTCCAGTCTCAACGATATCGTCAGCTTGAGAGTTGCATAGACTGCAGTAGTAAAAGCCATCACCACCATCCTTGAAGCCAATATTGCTGCACACCGGGCACGTCCACTGCAATCTTGCAGTCATTTTGTTTATGGCTGCACCCAATAGCGCGATAGTCTATTTTCCTACATGAAGAAAGAGGTTAGGTTTATTTCCCTATATGGGTGCAACATCAACTAAAGTGTATTCAATAAACAGCAGATGAACTCAAAACCATCAGATGAATAACTAGACAGGTTGGTGGGAAGTAGACAAACGTGCAATATTCCATCAGATTTATTACACTTCAACAATCATAAAGGTCTGAAAATATGTTAGTCAGATGAAGTATAGCAATAAAACATCATCTCACCAGCAAATATTTACTTTGAGACGCACTAAACTTGTATGACCAGTGAGTAATGGTAAGACATACCACATGTAAGAAAACAAATACTGGCATAACCATAAGTTGAGTTTCAACTATTTACTGGAATTTCATTTGGGCTAACAGTCTGCTTACAGGTCCATGTGTAACAAAAATAAAGCCAGAAACTACTAATAATTTGGACAGCAACAGGTATGCTAGAAAAATGCACCTAAAATCGTGATTGCCATAAGAATTCCAACTCAGAGATCCCTCTAATGAGATAAGCAGAACCCACCAACTTTACAGCAATATCTATTTAATCAATTAGTAATTCACCAACTTCTTGAAAATATCCATTCTTTACAACATTTAGCTAGGCACATTGGCTAACTAGGCCCCGTAGCAGAGAGAAAAATCTGGAGCACCAATTACAAAATCTGAGCTATTAGTTGATATACTACTGTAAAAGGGAATTATGGAGATCGGACAGCAGCCAAGCTTAAAAGTGAACAATCAATGAATTTCCCATAGATGAATTACCTACAGACTCAGAGCTTCAGAAAGTCCCTCCACATGCAGGCGAAAACTTCTTCTTTACGAAAACCCAGACACAAAGCTTGAGAACGATACAGACAAGAGAGTGTTTTCTGGAGAACGGGTGCATTTTGGAACCGAGAAAGATCAAACAGAATTGATAATAGAAGAGAACCCCAAACCAGAAAGGAGAAGAGAAGTACCCTGATACTAAGCTTCTGAAGAAAACCCTAATCTAGATTATTAAGCGAGAGTGTATTAGAGACTAGAGAGAGGCTTTTGATTGCTATCAATTGAAAGAGAGAAGCGAGAGCAGAGGTGGCGCCGCCACTCGACAGAGCCGTTGGTACTGGTAGCCGTTGGCGGAGAATAGCAGGTGGTCTCCATGTAGAAACCCTCTAATTAATTGGTTTTTGTTTCGCCAAAAGAACAATTAGAAATTTAGAAGCCCTTTTGGTCAAAAGGGGGCTTTTTTTTCTATTTCTTTAAATCATTATTGCATCACCCAGGAAAAAAAAAAAACAATAGTCTCACTCCCTCTTCATCCTCTTTCACTCTTCTTTCCTTTTCTCATTTTTTCTCCATTTCAAAATATAAAATTTTTTGATATTTTTTATAAATTTTAATAATTATTTTTTAAAATTTTATATTTACTAAAAATATATTTTTTATTCTTTATTATTATTTTCTATTAAATTAATAAAATTAGTTAAAAATATAATTAATTTTTTTATTTTTCTCCTTTAATTTATATAAAAATAATTAAAAATTTTTATATTTTAAAGCCAATGAGTAAATAAAATAACCTTGGTATCCAAAGTTATAAAACTAGTTGACTCACAATTTTTTAATAGATTAAATTATTCTGTAATTTAAAACATATTGTGTTAAACTAAAATTAATTAAAATCTATTTTATCTTCTCCAATTTTTTAATAAATTATAAATATTGTCTTTTATTTTTTATTCTCTGTAAAATAATACTTTTAGAAAATTATAATTTATACTAATTTACATAGAATTATACTAGACTTAGACGCATTGATAATTCTATATATATAAATTTTCTTTTAAATAATTTGCACAAATTTACATAGAATTAAACTAGACTCAGATACATTAACAATTCTGTATATATAAATAACAATAGTTTTATTTTTACCCTTCTATAATTTATTATTTTTTTTCTAAATTTTTACAAATCATTGTTACTGTATTTTTTTTAATAAATAAACAATTTATTGTCAGGGAACTGCAATATCTTTTCTCCAGTCAAATTTGTCTTGGGATTTAGGACAAGGATTTTGTTTTAGATCTTAATCTGCGCGGGAGTTTCGAGTTTCCCCCCCAAAAGTCTTTACAAACGGCCATTTTCATTCATCAAAAAAATATACTAAAAGCTATTTTCCAAACGGCCGTTAACGTTTTATGCCAAAGCCGCAGCCTAGCCTACCTTGTACCTCCCAGTTGACACCGTTATCTCTGCGTAGTTCTTCTCCTTTTATCGGTCGCTAAATCTACTTTGCTCCTCTGTGTGAGACACTGAGTGTAATGTGTGTGAGAGTGAAACCATGAATTCCAGAGACTGGTTGATGGTAACGACTGCCGCGGCGTTTGGTGCCTTGTCATCTTCTTGTGCGATGTATTTTCTCTTCGAGAGAACCAGAAAGTGGTTCTCCTCTTCCTCCTCCGCCGGCGCCCGCTGCCGCAGCAGCAGCAATGTTGTAGTTTTTGACGCCTTTTGCTCTTCAGAGAATGGTGTTGTTGACGGGGATACAACCAAATCTCATTCTCGGAGCCCTTTTGATCCCTCGAAACGAAAAGGGTCAGGCTCTTTCCATGTATATTTCGAGTATTCCAGGTATAATTAGTTGTAGCATTAACACTAATTATGGCACTAATGATGGTGGGGTCGAAGAATGTGCAGATATTTGTCATGGGATGATTATTTTATGGCAATTGCATTTCTATCAGCCGAGAGGTCTAAGGATCCGAACAGACAGGTACTGACCTTATTTTTCTAATATCAACATTGATGCTTAGCTATTTTGTCAAATTCTAGTTGTGCAATCGTTTTCTTTCTAAAATCAATATCGATTTCGGCAAATGATAACACCTGGGAGTTTATAGATTCGTCTTTTCAACTGTTAGCATTATGCTGGATTATAGAATTGTGTTAACAATGGCTTCAGACTAAGCTTAGGATAAAGGAAGCAGCAAAAAGAAATTCACAGATGATTTTGGTCCTCATGCTTGTGATTTTAGGAGGAAAAGAGGTCACTCATTCCAACTCCTTGGAGGCTGAAAAAGAGGGGAGAAATGAAAAGAAACAAAGAAAAGATGTCATACATGTTCTTATTCTTCTAATGGAAGCAAGCTAAGTGGAACTGGAAAAAATTATCGTCTGCCAATCTTGTTTATTTCTACCTTTCTTTCAAAACAATTCATTGTTTTTCTTTTATCTCATCTTAAAATCTCACAAACAAGATAGTGAAATAAACCATGGTTTCCCTCTTGTTTCATTTGGAGCATAGCTTTCCCCCCTCCTCCCTTCTTCCCTGTCCCCCCAAATTTTTGGCTCTAATTGAGGCATGTTGGAAAAAGCCCTTCCCCTCCTTCTCCTCCTCCTCCTCCTCCTCCTCCTCCTCCCCATCCCCATCCCCACTAGAAGAGAAAAAGGAAAAAGTGAACAAAATGTACAAGCAATTATGCATAAACTTTTCCTTTTGGGAAGTAGAAGTGTTGAATTCTTGTTTGAGGAAGAAGGAGAAAGGTCAATATTATGGTTAAGATTCTGATTTCTTTTCTCTTTTACTTGTGCCCCAATTGTCACCTGTTATTTGGTTATTTTTGTAGGTCGGTGCTTGTTTGGTCAGTCAAAATGGGATAATACTTGGTAAGACTGCTTGGCGAATAATCAATTCCATTAAGCTCAAACTTTTTGAACATTTGTTTCATTCCCATCATGCTTTAATAGATCAAAGATGTGCATGCATTATATGAGCAGGTACAAAAAATTTTCCTTGTTCTTCGATTTAAAATTTCCTCTTACTAGATTAATGGAAATAAATTCTGGACTGAGGTAATCAAACAATAACTTTTTTCTTGTTTAATCTTTTTTGTCGATTACATAAGTTAGTCAGGAAAACATTCTCAGGTGGCAATACAAAATTCACGCTTCTTGTCTTCTTTAGTTTGTATCTTGAAGATGAAGCAATCAAATTTCTCTACTCCTTCTCTTCAACTTCTATATGTCTTCTCTATGCATATCCCACTTTTATAGATACAGAGATCCACTTGCACACAATAAATCTCGTTAAAGTAGACCGCCTACATATACAGAGGCCTACGATTAAGCCAGGATTTTATGGGATTTCATTATCTATGCATGCTTAGATCCTTGTTAGTATGCTGCCCATGTTTTAAGTCTTTAATCCCTTATTCAATTGCATGCGTCTTCTGAACGTCAAGAAAGAATTTTGTTACTCTTTTTGGTCTTTAAATCTAATGGGGGATGCTTTGGTACTATGGCCTCTACCATCTGTTATACAAAAGAAAACGAAACAAGAGAAGGCTGAACATATGGACGACAGTTAAGTGCTCTATACCTTGTTCTTACATCTGGCTTCAAAATAGAAATGCACCCTGACGAATTTATCTCTGCACTTCCGGAGCAAATGCATCATGGACTGGCATGCTCAGGTCCACAAACAACCTTAATTGCCTATGTGCATATTTACACAACACATATGAGACTTGCACTGAGATGCAGCACAAGAAACCTTGATGTGTAGAGAGACATGAAAAGGAGCTGGTTCTGAGTTCTGCATCATCCCCAACTTTGAGAAAAATGCTGTTATTTATCCCATTGCATATGGGTTTTCTTTATGTTGTGGCTTTTTCTAGGGACTATTTTGACTGCAGAGAGAAGCCCTAGGATGAACTGCAAAGTGGTGTTAGTTGTTGAGAGTTAATGTACTAAACTTGAGATGTCTAGGACCTAATGTGTAGAATGAGCATTGCAATTCAACCATTCTAATTCCAACGAAGGATGAAGACTTTAAGGACACTATTACATAGGAGAAGTACCATCACTTCAGTACTAAATCATGTGATGTTGTAAAGTGTTTTTAAACATCATTCCTCAAAAGAAACAAGGAAAATGGACCCAATTTTGGATCTTTGTGATGAAAATCTTAGCTCGCCAGTAATACATTTTCTCATGTTAAGTTTACAATTTATTGTTTAATTTTTTTTCTCCAAAACAAAGATAAAACTGGATACTGTATCTCTTTTGAATAGTTGATAGTTGAGTGGCTCAGGAATACACTGGAATTGTTAGGACAATTCCACTTACTCCATCTTTCCATGTGAAACTATCATCTGGACTACACTTTGCGCAATTTCTTATGTTTCTGTTGGATAATTATAATGGATATAACTTAAGGAAACGTGTTGAGTTGTATTTACAATTTTATGCATTTCGTTTTCCTCAGGGATTGGCTATAATGGATTTCCACGTGGCTGTTCAGATGACAAGCTCCCATGGTCTAAGGTGTGTGGCTTGTCATAACAAAATTGATAAAACTATTGTATTCATTTTGACCCATCCATTACATTGCAGAAATCCAAGACAGGAAACCCTCTAGAGACGAAATATCCGTAAGCCTAATCTTTTCCAACAATATATTTGATTACAACAAAAAATATTTTTCTTTGATTCATTAATCATGTACTTGTAACCTCAATCAACCAATACACTACAATTATTCTATTATTGAGGATCTTTGACAATTTGTTCTAGATTCCCATTTGTTTGTCTTATTGCAGCTATGTTTGTCATGCTGAAGTCAATGCTATTCTTAACACAAATCTTGCATCTGCTGCAGGGCAGGTTAGTTTCAATGTCTTTTTGCCTCCAGTCACATTGCCCATATAAAAACTAAAGATAAAAAGATATCAAGAAGTAGAATTAGAGAGAAAGAAAAATAAGGGTTTTGCGTTGATAGTCAGTTCTGTCATCGAATCCCCCACCCCGACCTCACACAGAAAGGGACTAAGCGTGTTTAATGTCCAGCAATTTAATTTGAACTGGAGCCTCTTCATGGTATGTTGTAATATTAATGAGTTTTTCACCTTATTATGGTGCAGAGACTTTATGTTACTATGTTTCCATGCAACGAATGTGCAAAGATAATAATTCAGGTGAAGTGAGTGTGGCATTTTGTTACTATCTTGTACGTTTTAATGATGAGAATCTGATATTTTTCCTTCTCTTTTGGAGTATCAATATCATATATTTAAGACCAATGAAATTAATATATTAGCATAACGGTGCCTCTGGTCTTATAAAGGAAGAAACTGTACCTTACACTAGTCAATTGCAGGTACACTGCTTTGCTTTTGTATCCATGTTCTAGTTTAAAGTTGCTGGTATATGCAAAGCCAGACAAACCTAACATCTCAGTATACTTCCGCCAAGGCATAGGTGGATTTTTCCCTTTCCTCATCCTTGTCTGTTGGCCCCAAAAAAATATGGCTATGCCTTGTGTGTTGGATTTTCATACACCTTCTCAAAATTGCAGTCAGGAGTTTCAGAAGTGATTTATTTTGTGGAGAAGAGATCAGAAGACTCTAAAATTGCCTATGTTGCTTCTGAAAAGCTTCTATCAATGGCAGGTGTAAAAGTAAGCTCAACTATGGTTGGCATTTTAAGTCGACCACCTCATAACATTTTCTTAGTTCTTTAATTCATAAAATGTATCCCTTCCTCACTTGGATGCTTGATGCAACTTAAATGATTTACAATCAGCTAAGAAGACACCAGCCACAGATGAATCAGATATTGATCAAGTTTGAGGAGCAGTGAGATTTAAAGAATTTCTTCTTCCCGAATTGCGCCTACAGACCTCGTGAGCTGCTTAGAAGAGAACGTCAGTATTCTTCTTAGGGAGATTGCTAAAAGCAACAGGGTTTGATTACTTTAGATTCCTACTACATTTGGTTAACAAAGGGCATGGCTTTTGGAGCAAAGTGAAGCTAGTTTTATACTAGGTTCTATTAGTTTGCTGTTTGTTGTACGTGTTTGCAAATGGTTTCTACGTGTAACTGGAACTTGAAACAGGTCTCCATTGTATCCAAAAACTACTGAAACTAACCATATATTGACAGGACGGTAATACAATGCTTCGAAGACAGCAGATGTGCTAATGCTCTACATATAGTCTTACCATCATTGGGAATTTCTAAACTAACCAACCCGTCAAACCTTCTGTCACAAACATTTAAACCCTGAATGGGTCATAGATGCAGGGAGATGCACTACTCCTCCTTTTTAAAAAAATGTTAAAAGTTGATCATTCTCTTATTTATTTTTTTATTTGCCAAATTTATGAATTTGAAGGTATTTAACTAGTTAAGTTTCAAAAATATTTTTATTTAAAGATCTTTTTAAATGATGATTAAGGAAAAGGGAGGCCCATCAAAGAAAAGAAAGGAAAAGATTAGAGTTTTCTCTACTTTGTGGAAAATAGAAAGTATAAACTTCACATCTTTTTAGGTATTTTAAATCCACTTGAAATTCAAGAGAAAGATATATAGTAAAAGATTAATTTTAAGCTCCAATATCCCTTGAAAATAGAAAACAGTAGCAATAGTAATAAACTTCAATTGTCCATGTTCCTATGAATTCAATCGATCTGAAATTCAAGAAAATGGCATTAAAAATTGAATTTTACTACAACTATCCCTTGAAAATGGCATTAGTCACTAGAGGTGGACTGGTGAACGTCCCAGTGTTCCAACTAGTATAAAGTCTCATAATATTAGATGACCCTTCTACGATACTCTCGTCCAATGACGACCAATTGTGAATATCCAGCCATAGCTCCTACTAGATCTGAAACCATACGTCTTCTCTCCCGTACCGCAAATGGACCACAGCTCGAAATTCGTAATTTCATCCGCTTTGATGTTAATACAATTATGTATAAAAGGTACGATAAATGAAGGAAACTGATTCCCCCAAGAAAATATAGATGTTTCCGTAACTTCATAATCAGAAGCACCAATAGAGGATCAAATACCGCGTCGGCTTGACTGCAAGCCTTGACCCCTAAACCCGCTACGTCTTCTAGATCAGCTCGAAGAATGGCCTTGGAAGCTACTACTCCCAGACGAGCACTTGAACACACTTCTAGAAATCTGTATACACCCCCAATAGGATTTATCCCTTTTGGTTGAGTCCCTCTTAGGTCGGCCTTTGTCACCCGGCACGAGCAGTACCTGAAGACTGCTATATTTGAGAAACAACATATGACTCATCTGTACTGCAAAATATTACCGTTCAACGTGACTCCTCTTCATCATCAATTTTGTAAAGTCTCGAATTGCCTGTGGATCATTATAAAGGTGTGATATAGAGTGATTGAGATATTGTAAGGCGGGCATAAAGAGTCAAGTGAGCTCCAAAATGGATGTAAATCATCAACCACAAAAGGTTGTCTAGTGCCCATATGCATAAGTATTTTGCAAGTACAAAAAAGTCCATGACTACTCCTTAGCCAGTAGCGGCAAAGGCTGATATCATGCATTATCTTGTTCACATGATCCCATTCGTTTAAAATAATTTGTAGCGCCTTGTGACTAACTCTGTAGCATAAAAGACCTAAGATCGGATGCATGCTGATATGGTACTTGTCGACATACTGACACTGCTCAAGAGTACTCCTAATCTCTGGGATTTGATCTTCGATCATATAATGAACATTTAACCAAACAATGTCAAATGCACCAAATGCCATCCCCAGATACAGCTTTGTAGCTACATGAGAGCTCTGTATTCGATTTGTCGTTTCTATCTCGAAGTGTAGAATCTGACCGGTCCAGACTCGAACAAATTGTTCTTGATGTGAATTCAACCATATCTCGTACAAATACATCAATCTTTTCAAATCTTAACCATGATGACTGCATGCTTAAATAATTAAATTGACACTCCTTCTCTGTAAGAGAATCAACTAACATTCTCCACGTATCTTTCGAAAACTGTTCGACAAGCACATTATCACATTAAGCCTTATAGCATTGATGCTCAACTTTTTTTCAAAATGTGTCACCAGCACAATATGTGTTCAGAATTGAAAAATGCTTCAACTAAAACCTTTACCAATCTGGGCTTCTGATCAGTCACGATAATTTTTGGGGGCAATTTCTATTGCATATATCCTAAACACACTCCAGCACTTATAGGTAACTATATGCCTACTCAGTGCTCATCCAAACGCTAGCAATCAGAAAGTTTCGATCGATCGGCATGACATCGATGATCTCCAAGTACGGCATGTTGTACCTATTTTAAATAAATTATTAAACACACAGATACATAAATATTTTTATATTTTTTATTAATAAACATTATATATAATTAAAATAAGATAATTATATACTAGTACTATAATGTACCTGTTAGCCTTGTATGTCGTATCTATTATCAACATAAATAGATATGCACGAGTAAGTGTACATGAATAAAGATGAGTAAAAACACAGTCACTCAGAATTTCGGCCCTAGCTCAACTCTGTGCCAATGAATGTATCTTTGGTTAGTGAACAATTTGAAAAGATGTTGAACCATTGTCCGACCATTCATGCTCATCACCCTTAACTTGTGTCTAGCATTGTACACATTCTTAATATCGTGCCAACAAGCAACACAACATATGTTATTTATAATGTCAACATATTTTAATACATATATAAAAACGTACCGGTAAAGAGCATGAATTATGTGTTATTGAAATACATATCTAACGACAGTTCTCGGGTTCCCCCACTTCAAATGATCTAACATATGTTTCAGGTGAACGTGACATTTGCTCATTTGATCTGTGATTCTCAATTCTCGCTCTGTTATCCGCACATCATGACCTTCCTGGATTCCAAACTCGTGATTGTGTTTGTCGCATAACAGTGCAATACTTTACACTCCCTCGTAATGTTCTTTACCCATTAATTTCAGCGAACAATGATATTTTTTTGTATCCTCAAGCTTCCACTCTGTGTTCCCCGCCTCCGTAGTTAGCTGATCTTTGAGGGCAAAAATAAATTGTTGGTAAGCTCTACCTCTGTTACTCCTAAGTTCAACGAATCCATTACCGTTTTCGTCGTATTTTTTCGAGCGAGCAATTGTCAACAAAGTTCTCACTTGTAATGTTGTTACCTTTCCCCCACTTTACCAACTTCTCTTTACTAAAAAATATATTACGTGTGTCCACAAAATAACTAAAATCCTCAACTTCATCAAGATTTAGGAATTTTTTTTAATGAATCTTTTGATGATAACAGACCTTCACTATCCTTGTAAAGTGCTCGATGAAATTTTATTTTTCAGTCCTTTTGTCGTACTTGCAATGCATATATCGCATTTTATTGAATGTGTTACTTATGTTAGCAACATTATCAAAATTAAATAGAATAATAATACAAATATTATGACAATTACTACACTTTAAATATAACAACAACTGATAAAAATATATAATTGCACAAGTAAATAAGTAATTATTAAAAAATTCTTTAAAATGAGTCAGAAAGTGATGCAACTTGTGCAAGTTATACATATTAGACAAAATTTGATAAATTTACATATTGAATAAATATTTAACGAGTTTTTAACTCAAAATCGAGAGAATCCTTACTCATTGTCTTACTGCACTAAATTGATGTGTTTTTGGTTGAATTTATTATTATTTTTTGATATATGACTAGAGAGAATAGGTAGATGAAAGTTTTGAAAAAAATAAATATTTTTCTTACTGTATATAGCATAAAAAATTGTATATAAAAATGATGTTTTTGAATGTCATTCAGAATCGAACAAGGTTTTGGGGAAAGGAAAGGGAAGTTATTACTCCAACATACAATGCTTACCCTTATGAGTTAAGGGACAAAAGGAGGATAATGAAGGCAATCCTATTACGACAGTAATATTTTAGTCTATTTTGGCAATATATGAGGATTTTTTAATTAAAATTATTTGGTGAATGTAAATATGAATAAAAAGTGATCATTAAATTTAATAGTTATATATATTTATATAATCGATGAAATATAATTAGATAATACTTGATATGTAGTCCTATATAATAGCGATATTAACAACATATATTTATAATACCAATAAAATACGATTGAATAATATTTTTATTTAAACTATTTTACAATTAATACTAATCACATGTATTAATAATCATGATGTAATATAACCATTTATTTGACCTCTTTTTTTTGGAGCCTATTCAAAAAAAAATATTATGCTATTTAATTGTACGATGCATAATTGCAACTAACTATTGTCCTTTTCATTTAGATGGCGGATGCATTAATCATAAGCTCGATATAATTAGCTATCTCTTGAATTTACAATTATGACTATTATTTAAATTATATTACTTATGCTATAATAAAAATAAATATATTTTTTATAAATTCTTTCATTATAAATTTTTAAGAAATATAAGAAATAAGCATATAACACATAATTTTTAATTCAATAATAAATAAAAGTGGTCTTCTAAAGAAAAAAATATAAAAATTGGCTTTATATAAATTTTTTTATTATAATATTAGTCATTAGTGCAAGAGCTTCCGTATAATTTTTACTTAGATGGGATTTTATTACAAACTTGGGAGTCTTTACCAAGTATGACATTTTTTTTAAAAAATAGACTAAAATATCTCAATTTTTAGAGAGAAGTTTCACAAATAACTATAATATCATTTAATTTGACGTCATTGAGGTCAGATGACGTCATTGAGTGGCTAAGAAAGTGCACAAAAACTAATGCAATAATGCCATGTAATATGGCAGTAATTGCTACTGCCAATAACAGCATATGTGGCAATACTGTCATCTTGCATGGGGTTAGTACTTTGCCATACATCATTTACTTTTCTTTTCTTTTTATTTCTTCAAATTTCTTCTAATTGTATTTACTTTTTTTGTTTCTTTAGTTTGATTTATTTTTTTCTTTTGAGTTTTTTTTTGTTTCTTTCTTTTGGTTGCTAGCATTTAAGGTTTTTTTTCTTCTTTCCTCTCGTTGCCACCTTTTAATTTTTTGGTCTTTTCTTTTATTTTTTTTGGGTTTAAGTTTAAGTAACTAGTGCCTGATTTTTTATTTTTAATTTAATTAAGCATAATGAACTTTTAGTTATATGTCACACAATATAACTCTAGTAAGTAAACTTGGGTTTATTGGCTCGAAGTGAACCTATGTAAGTACTTTACTTACATCCATCTGCAAATGAGTTATTTTTTATATATTTTTTTTATCATGTATATTAATATATAATTTTTTAAATTTTTTTAAATATATTAACGCTTAACTAATAATTCATCTCAAAAAAATAAAAAGTTAAAGATAAATAACACTAAAAAATTTCAACTTATACCAACTAAAAGTTTACCATGAATAACAAATAATATATAGGCAAATAAACAAATTTTATAGTAAAAAACAAAATAATAATATAATAAAAATAAAATAAATAATAAATAAAATTTTAATTGCACTTAATTAAATTTAAAAATAGGTGGCACTAATTACGTAAACTTAAACCCAAAGAAAAAGCTAAAAGAAAAGACCAAGAGAAAGAAAAAAAAATTAAAAGGATTTTTCTTTTCTTCCTAGGCAGAGTTATTGGAGGACCCTGGCACATCTGCTTTCAACATCAATCATTGTTGATGGCCAAAGGTCTGCACTATAGCACTGTTTCTTGGAAGTTTTCGAACTTTTAAAAAGGCAGTTTCTTGGTGGGCAAGTTTTAACACTCGTAAGTACTCACTTATGAGTGGCGCTCATCTGCTTTCAACATCATTGTTGATGACCAAAGGTCTGTACTATAGCACTGTTTCTTGGAAGTTTTCTAACTTTTAAAAAGGTCGTTTCTTCGTGGGCAAGTTTTAAGACTCATAAGTACTCACTTAATTCACTCTTTGATCCTCGCCGATTAGCTTCTGTTCCCATTCATCAGAATAGCTGGTTGCCGTGTGAGTTGTTTGTTGCAGTTATTGTTGGTTGTTTGAATTTGATGGAACTGTTCTTGGTTCATGCAATTATCTTGGGTTGTCTGAATTTGATAAAATTCTTATTGGTTAGGGGTGTTCAGGTCTGGTCGTAATTGCAGAATTAGGGTGGGATGGTATAGTGTTCGACTTCGAAATTTTTTGTTTTAAACTTTATAAAATTGAAACAAAATTGCATTAGTTGCAACTACACTATTAGAGTCAGTGAGTTCTTTCAGTCAGATACTCTCCACTTTTTCTCTTCTTCCTTTGATGACCGAGGTTTCAAGCTGAAAAATGTTAATTTTTTTCGGCTTCCTTCTTAACTTCTTAATTTCTGATTTTGTATAGGTATTTCAAGCCTGCTTCAAGGCTTGATATTGATAAGAATTCAGAGATTTGCACCCTCCTCCTTCCCAGAAGCTGCCCAATCCCACCTGTCGTCGTTCGGGGCAACAGGCAAAAACTTAAGCAACTCGCTTGCCTTGAAGCGTGCAAGAAGCTTCACCAGATTGGAGTCTTGATGGATAATCTTGTGCCAGAAATAGTTGAGGAAGAACAAGATGCTCAGGAAATGGGTGTGTTATCATCCTCTACCGTTCTGTTTGCGAATATTATTTTTTGAAATTCTGAAGAAGTTTGGATTACATTCTCCTCTAACCTCGTGTTTTCTTTCTTGCTTAATCTCTATAATAATCTATGTTTGCATTTCTAGGATATGGAAAATATATTTTGGAACAAGTGCAATATGTTCCTGGGGAATTGGTTGGTTCTGCTGACAATGACACAGAAACATTGTACTATTGCTACTTAATTGAGCTGGAGCCAGACTTCAATAATGATATAAAACCTCATAACATTGTGCTTGCTCTAAGGACTAGGCTTGAATTGGGTAGCGAGACCTTTAATTTTGATTTAGATGTTGGCAAGGGAAGCTTGATAGTAACAATGCGATATGTTGGAGATATTAAACTGGCTTATGAAGAGGTAAAATCCTGGTAGCTCTCAGAAACAATCTCGTCATCTCATTGATCACTATTGAAATGAAAACTATCAGTCAGTTCCCTTCTGATCGTCAAACTATTATTTTCAGGTTCTTCTTTGTCAGAGGTTTCAAGTAACAGTTCTCAGGGTTCTTATCGATCACAATTTGGATAAGCTACCTGGGGTTCTTGGTGCATTACATCGAAGGGGTAGTGGCGCTGTCTTTGATTACCTTCTGCTTCCATCTGCAGGATCACATCAAAATCCATCGATCAATTGGAAATGTGTTAGTTCTGTGGAATTCATAAGTGGAAACAATAATCATACTGATTGCGTTTCTGCTAGATGTCGTGGTCGTCTCCTGCATACATTGACCGGTTTGATCTGTAGCTGCAAGTTGGAAAATTGTTTGGTAGTTACTCCATATAACGGTTACTTGTATTGCATCACTGGCATTTTGGATAATTTGGATGGCGACTCATTGCTTGTTTTGAAAGATGGACGATCTGTCACTTACAAAGCATACTATGAACAGCGGTTCGTAAGTTTTTTTATTATCCTATGATTGGTGGGAAAGGCTTATTTGCTCCCCTGCCTCTGTTCCCCCTTCTTGTTGGTTTCGTGTCTTAAAATTTCAGTAAAATCTTACCATAGTTTCTTTACAGCCATAGATTGATCTTGGCCAATGTGAAACAACCATTACTTAGAGGGAAGCATATCATTTCTGCACAAAATTACCTTCTTCGGTGTAGAAATCAGAAGGCAAAAGGTTGGTTGATCTTTTATTTTTCTATGAAAACTACAAACATTTTATTTTAGTTGTTAAGTGGTGTTAGTGATTGCAAACATAAATTCAGTTTGTTGCTATCTGAGTTAAGTTCAGCTTCCTGTATTAGCTCAGTAGGATTTTGACATAGCAATAGTTGATGAAGAATTTATATATTAGAGTCAAAATGTATACAAGAATTTGTTTTATGGGGGCAATAATGTAAGTTTATAATAACTTTATTAGGGAAAGCTAATAATTTTATAATTAAAGATTCTTCCTTTCGACAAAAAATGATTGTCAATAATATGGGTAGTCTCTCAACATGCCTCCAGGAATGCCCTTGGGACCAAGCATCGAGTTAATTTGCTTAAGTTTCTTGAAAGAAGCACATGAAACAATACCTGTGGCTTGTTAAATTCTCTGATTTTGTTAGTAGCTTTTACTTTCACTTTTTCTTATATTTTGGACTTTGAAAATGTGAGTATAAGGTAAAAATTCCAGAATGTATTTGCTTTTGGGTAGAGTTGGGACTCTGCTAACATATTTAACCTAAAGTATGAGTATAAGATAAAACTTTTGGACTGTGTTTTGGTTTTGGGTAAATTTGGAATTTTGCTAAGATAATTAGACTTTTCTAGAGGCGGTCGTCATTTGATGTTGTTTCTTCATTTTTTCCAAAAATTTTTTGACATAAAAACATGATAGTTAATTGTTGGGCTGAGGTATTGTTTCCGGCATCTTTCTTTGTTACATTGAAGGGGTTCCCATAACTAAGTTCTAATCTTGACTGGGAATGTGGGGCATAAGGAGAATAGTACAATAGATGGATTTAATAATCTGATTCACAAATCAAGTAGTCACAGCGGGGAATTCGGAAATTGAGATTTGAGTTTTTCCTTTTATAAGTGTGTGTATAATCTAATTTATTTTATCTGGTGAGATTTTAATGAACATGATTCTCATGCTGGCATGAACACTGATGTTCAATCTGCCACATTGTCAGGCAGAAAATGATGTTGTGTGATCTGGTTTGGTTTCTGTCATACATGCATATACCCTTTTTCAGCCGAAGTAGTCATGAACGTTGTTGTTTAGCCCGATGTGCATATGTTTCAGTTTTTGTCCAAGGGATACAATCTAAGCCTCCATATGTTTTTTTCTTTCCTGTTTGCCTTTTGGAATTCAGTAAGTGTCTTCTCTTGGTCATGTTCCTCGCTTTTAATATACTTAACAAACTCCTTACAACATTTTGTGTGAAATTCTATTTTTATTTTCTTGAACTGCAAACAAGTAATTATTATTCTCTGAACAGCTTAAGCTGTTGGATTAGACGGTAATTTAAAATTTTATATTATTGACTGCCACTTTCTTTTTTCACCTTTTCTTCTTATAGAATCAAGCAAATCATCAGTTGAATTGCCTCCAGAAATGTGTTACGTGATTATGTCTCCTATTTCTGTTGCTTCATTTTATACGTTCTGTTACGCTCCATCTATCGTGCACCGGGTTGAATCCTTACTGCTAGCTGCCTATCTGAAAAGAATACTTGTGGACCACTGCATGCAAAATGATGTAATTCCAACCATCAAGGTATGCATCCTGCCTTGGGTTCTTGTATTTGCATGGACTGATACCTCTAATCTGATAGTCCCACCATTTCATTCTTAGTTGGATTGTGTGCGTACCACTCTTTGGGGTTGAATAAATACTTCGATACCAGAGGGCTTCATACCTGGATAAATTAGGACCTTCATGTTAATCAACCATCTTTATTGTACTTTTTATCTTCTGACCATGACCGGATTCCTCTGCGAAGAAGTATTTTCCTCTACTCCCTTCTACCCTCAACTATATCTTCTGATATCCATAAAAAAGTTATTTCTTCCGATCAATGAATCATCTTTCTTTTTCACTCTTCCATGTGTTCAGCCTTGTATTTATATTTTAGATAATCTGTTATGCTGCTCTCCTTGTTCAATTTGATTTGAAGAACTAAAGAATGATAGCAAATGTGCACCCAGAGCGCATTGATGGAATGTCATATATGACTAGTCCTCTTTTGTTATGCATGTGCTTAGATGAAAAATACCTAGCATAATAATTGAAGGCTGATTTGATGTGTTAATATTTTTTGACCTGGTGGAAGGCTAAATTGCTTCACCTCATATAGTTGCACAAGGCGGCATCAAATTCTCTGAAGTAGAAATTAAAAAAATAGGGAGTGTGCTGCAAAAGGGACTTGGGATTAGATTGATGTGTCATTTCTTAGCATTGGAGTTGCATTATTTTGCTTTCATGTTGAATATATCTCTTTGTGTTACTTGGTGCGTTTCTTGTTATGCCAATAGTAAGTTTGTAGTTGCTGTCCTCCTATATTCCAGCATCCTCATAAGCTATATTGTGTTGCCAAATCTGATTGAATTTTTTAATGGGCTTTAAATTGATCAGGCATTTATGTAACCTTTATTGAATTCTAGGTTTTAGAAGCAATTACAACCAAAAAATGTCAAGAAAAATTTCATTTGGAGTCACTGGAAACTCTTGGAGACTCCTTTTTGAAATTTGCTGTCAGTCAACAGCTATTTAAGACCTATCAGAATCACCACGAAGGCCTTCTAACTATCAAGAGAGAAAAGATTGTCTCCAATGCTTCATTGTGCAAGCTGGGATGTGATCGCAAAATTCTGGTAACTGATCCTGGTTAAGAATCATGCTCTGCATGGTCCCCTCGTTATGTTCTTTTAGTTTTCTCTTTTTGTTACAATTTGAATCTTTTAGTTTGAAATTATAAATAAAATTGAGTCAAGTTTAATGAGGAATCTGATCAATATTTGCAATAAATTCCCAAATTGTCAAAAGGAAAAATTGAATATCCACTAGGAATATTATTGAAATGCTTGAGAGAGAAGAAAGGGAGGAAGATAGAAGATGTGTGCCAAAATGTGAGTTTTGTAAGGCTTCTAGCCCCTCATCCTCCTATTCTCTGGATGGGATTTCCCAGTCTGAAAAACCATCGTTTGATTTGAATGTCACCGCCTCAAAAGCAAATTGATTATTCTTTATTGACAGGCATTGCAACTCCAAAATTCTTCTTCTTTTTCTGTTCATGCTTTCTGAAAAACTTAGCCGCCTCTTCAGTCTCGTAAAAGCGTTTTCTCTTTGCAATTTAATTATCATGTTATCAGACTTATCTTTTGTTGCCCCATTCTTATGCAAGTTTTTCTTGCTTCTTTATTTCTTGGGAAAGAAAACATTGTTTTCTCATGCATTCTATTATTTAAAGCTATTTGGTAAAGCCTATGACTGGCTACACTAAGCTTTCTTTTGAATCTTTGCATCTGTTGCATGTGCTAATTGGAAGTAGTGGCATGATAGCACTAAGGATGTTGTTTTCTACTTTTGTAACTCCCGAACTGGTCCTCTTCTTTGCATCTCTATCTCTCTCTCTCGCCTGCTAGGCAAACTTATACCTCACTACTCATGTCTACGGTCAAAGTAAGTGAAGAAAAGTACTTTTTTTTTCTTATACTAACAAGAATATCATTCTGTGAAAGCTCAGCGTCCTCATTTTACCTCTCATTAGTTGTATTCTGTCATTGAAAAGTTAGATATGGTTTAAAATGTTTATTTTCATAACTTAGCAGTAGCTAAGAGAAGTTTTAGTCATGCTTTATGTTCACAACTTACTGGTAGTGATTTGAAATGATGAAAGGGTTTGCCTTTATGTTAATCGTATTTTCTGGTTTTCAGATGTAGTATGGTCTCCTCTATCCCAATTATTAACTTTTCCCTTTACAGGGCTTCATTCGTAATGAACCATTTGATCCCAAAGCATGGATTATACCTGGGGATAACACTGGAACTTATACACTGGCTGGAGGGTTGCTTTCATCTAGAAGAATATTTTATAGGAGTGGGAGAAGAAATATTAAAAGTAAGAGAGTTGCTGATGTAGTTGAGGCCCTAGTTGGTGCATTTCTTGAATCAGGAGGTGAATCAGCAGCCTTATCTTTCATGGAATGGCTTGGAATTAGAGTGGATTTCATCTGTATTCCTTATACAATGCCTCTTCCACCGAGTCCACAGAAGCTGGTGAATGTCAAATTTTTGGAGTCATTGCTGAAGTATACATTTCGGGATGCCTCCCTCCTTGTTGAAGCACTTACCCACGGTTCTTATATGTCACCAGAGATCCCTAGATGCTTCCAGGTAGTAGTATTCCATACCATATTACCACTGTTATCCTGTAGGCATAGGAGTGAAGTTTTCTCTTTGTTAGTAGTTTCATGATCTTACTCATCTCCGTTGTCCATTTTCTTTGCTACCTGAATTTGGATATTCTCTAATTGGAAGCTTTACTAATCTCTGCTGAGGCTAAGGCAATTGAATTGACTTTGTCAACAGTTCTTTTTGTCATAAGGCATTGCTGTAGTGTTTTTCCTTCCGACGTTTGCAGTAGTTGGCTGAAAATAACATGATATCATGAGGATTGAGGTATAAACTGTTTTAAGGGCAGCCATAACCTTTATTAGGAAAATTGTCTACTTCAGAGAAAAGTACTCAGCCAAAAACTGGAGATACATTTTCTCACTTAGTGTTGAATGGTTTACTGGAGGCTTATGGCTAACATATTTTGACGTCTGTTGACGGATTTAATTTTCAGTTACCATCTATTTGTCCTCCTTAGCTGTGTAGGCCTGGGCATATGGTTGATCCTGGACAACATTGTTAGGAAAGACAAGTCGGTTAGACGTCTGTAACAAAATAAATATAGGCTTGGAACAACTTCATTTACAGTAACCAGGATGCTTAATACAAATATAGAGGTTATTCTAGTAATCTTAATCATTATGATAGTTTTTAAAGATCGTATGTATACTTGCTATGATCCTTGAAGATATTTTTGTGTTTGAAATTCTGATAGTTCATTATATATTATCTTGCAGCGGCTGGAATTTCTTGGGGATGCGGTGCTAGATTATCTGATAACTGTGTACCTCTACAATGAACACCCTGGACTCTCACCTGGACTATTAACTGATATGAGGTCAGCATCAGTGAATAACAATTGTTATGCACAGTCTGCAGTTAAGGCTGGATTACATAAACACATTCTCCATGCTTCACAAGAGCTTCATAGGCAAATTTTCATCACCGTTCAAGATTTTGGGAACCCGTCAGTCTCAAGTTTTGGATGGGAATCTGAGACAGCATTCCCCAAGGTAAACCTCTGACTTAATTGCGATCCTTTTAATGAGTTATAAAATTTATGAATTGGATATTGTTGGGATGCAAACTAAGTCCCACATGGAAAATTTGATGGAAGAGTTGTCTAAATATAAGATTCAAGATAACTCCATTAGTATGAGGCCTTTTGGGAGATACTCAAAAACAAATCCGTGAGGTTGATCTTTAACACAGTATTATAACAAAATAAATACAATCACAAGCAAACACGCCAAGCAAGGTGCAGCAAAAGCATATGTTAGGAAAAGAAAGGATGATAGTTTTCTTTTGCATTTACAGATGAGGCAGAAGTTTAAGCCGCCAATTTACTATGTTTTGTTTTAGATGTTGCAGAATATATTAGATAAAGTATTCATTAAAATATGCCAATATGGAGTATTTATTACTATATCTTCTTCTGTTACCGATACGAAGTCCATAACAAGTGTTATTTAACACTAAAGAAGCTTACCAAAGAATCAGATTTTGGCTCAAATTCAAGGTTTCCTCTTATATTTATGAAGATGAGTGAGTTCATTTCGGAAATTAACATATCAGATAACCATTGGTTACGTGATTTTCTTAAGGTAATATTTCAAGCTGCTTTTAATGTTTCTCAAGATATTTGTTTGCACCGCAATGATTTCTGGTAGGTTCTTGGAGATATTATTGAATCTCTGGCTGGGGCAATATTTCTTGATTCTGGCTATAACAAGGAGATTGTATTCCAAAGCATAAGGCCTCTCCTGGAGCCTTTGATTACACCGGAGATGTTAAAACTCCACCCTGTGAGAGAGTTAACTGAATTATGTCAAAAGGAGCATTATGTTATGAAGATAGTTAAAACTCGTGAAAGTGGCAAAGCAAGCATCAAAGTGGAGGTTGAAGCAAATGGTGTTATCCACAGACGTTCATGCTCCGCTAGAGACAAGGAGACAGCAAAGAGATTGGCATGCAAAGCTGTGCTAAAGTCACTGAAGGAAAGCATATCTGGTACACAAAGGCGGAGCCACATATAGGCTCTTCCTCTTTCCTGCGATGGTGTGATTGTCAGCTTAGACTGGTTATTGGTTGTACCATAAATTTATTGGCTAGAGTGTGTTTATGCCAATCATACAACTATTTGGGACCTTGGAGCAGCTAAATAGAGGATCATAAATCTAGAATACAGGAAAATTGCCGGGCTAATGTGCATTCCGATCATTGTTTCGGAGGGCAGGTGATGGAAATGCATGCATTTCTCAATTTGTCGATATTTCTTGTAATTTACATTTTCCATTAAGATATGAGAAGTTAAAAGTTCTAAAATTTTCTCTGGTGTTGCAAAGTAATTAAAGCAATCTCCTCAAGATGCCATAATTTTTTGATTTTTTAGTGTTGGTTTTACTTATCGCCAGTGCTCTTAAGACTCTTTCTTGTACCAATTGGCAGACAAATCAACTTCTCCAGCCCGGCTTTTCTCCAGTGGGGTCAAAGTGCCCTGCAACGGAGGGTTTCTATAATTTCTTGTGATATTCTAGTATATAGGTTGCATTTCATTACCTAGTACAAAAACTTACTCTACCTTGGCCATCTGCAGGATCATTTGATTGGATTGAAACCCAGAATAGGTAGATTTGATTGATGGAATCATTTGAAACCCCACCATGTTCATTATATGGTAGATTTGATATAAGATGCATAAAATTATTTAGAAAAATGTGGTTGGGCAGGAAGACATATTGAACAGTTTCACCATCATCTTCGGTAGATATTTTGAATTCGGTTGGTTAGAAGGTAAAGTCGTTTAGCAATTTGTTTTCATGCTTCCTCCTGGGCTAGGTCTGCTTCTGTCTAGCCTGGACATCTTTTTATATCTGAACAGTTTTGACTGGCACTTCGATCATTATGACACATGCCCATGTTTTATTATTTTTCCTTTTTTTTTTGTACATGGCTTTGCGGATTTATTTGAATGTTTGGAAAATTAGAGTTGGTAAAAAACATATTTCCATGTGGTAATGTGTAGGTGGTTTCAACTTCCGTTTTCGGACAATCAGTTGTTGCCTATGTCTAGCCATCTCTGGGGTGCCTTTTGTCCGAGACCATGAAAACAGGTAACTCTTTTGCTTGGTGCCTTTCATTTCTTATATTGTCCTTTATTAAAAAAAAACTAAAATAAAAGAAGGTTTGAACGTAGTTATTTGATCTTTGTACAGCAACCTAGTCCTGAAGTCTTGCATTTTGGAGGAAGATCATTGAGTTTAACATGGTTTCTGCCTTCCTCTCCTGGCTTGAATCTGATGTACTCGAGATACAAAGGATAAGCCATGCTCCAGTAGGGCCAGGACAATGGCGAAAGGGTACCAAATGGGATTAATACACAAAAGATGACCGCCCCCCACACATCTCTTCTCAAAGAAGGAGATTTAGCAGAACAACTAATCTATCTGAGACCTCCAGCAGTCATCAAGACAGCGCAAGGACGACACCCTGCTAGTCAATGAAGCCAGATTCTTGGTTTTTGTAGCTTGAGCAATGCAAGCAGCTAGCAGGGGCATTTGAGAGAAAAGAGAAAGCGGATTCACCCTTTGTGATTAATGCAAGCAACTCTTTTTGAGGTGTTACATGATAGCTGTTGCTTTTATCTAGCAAAATAACATACATTTTGAGTGTTGTTTATTGCAGGATCTCAAGGTCCATACATGGCTGCTTATATGGAAGGTTGAAGCGGCAGAATCTTTGACAATTGTCTAGACAAACGATGGCATCTCCTTTGGTTGCTGGAGATGGTTTCCAACTGATGTTCATGATGGAAGAGGAGGTTGTATATAAATGTATTTCAGAATCACCCTACCAGATAAAGTTTTCAATGAACATCATTCTTGCATGATCCTTTGTCATAAACCTTTTCTTCTTTTCGTTCTGCTTTAGAATGTTTCCTTTGCTCTTCTCTAATTTCCTGCTTCATTTGCAGAAGTATGCCAGAATTAGTCACCTTTTTCTGTTTTTTTCTCTGTAATTGAGGTTCTCTGTTTTTCTAATATCATTTAATCTGTAACTCCTTTAACTACGAGTGTACTATTATTGCAGTTGAACTAGTTACAAAGAATTCTTATAATTATTGTAATTCAAGAAAAACAATATTCAGGAAAAGTTTTCAGGCCTATTGGCTTAAGGGGGAGAGAGATTAAGGTTAGAGTTTTCTCTATTTTGTTGAAAATGGGAAGTATAAACTTCACATCTTTCTAGGCATTTAAATCCACTTGAAATTCACGAGAAAGATATATAGTAAAAGATGAATTTTAAGCTCCAAAATCCCTTGACTATAGAAAACAGTAGTAATAGTAATAAACTTCAATTGTCCATGTTCCTATGAATTCAATCAATCTGACATTCAAGAAAATGACATTAAAAATTGAATTCTACTGCAGCTATCCCTTGAAAATGGGAAGTCATATAATAATTTCACCACTTTCTGGCTACTTATCTGAAATTGAAGAAAACGAGAGTAGTCTACCCAAACCAAAGTGTGCTCTTCTTCAAGAATTTTGGCATAACTGAAAAGGGCTATTCATTTGTTTGCTGGAAATATCAAAAAAATTCAAAATTTTAATTATTCACAAATTATATATATATAACACACTGGTCTTAAATCGAGTACTGTATATATGTAGGAATATTATTCATGGTACTTTGGCAACAAAACCTTAAAGAGATCAAAACTGCAAGAAAGTTGAGCCATCAATGTTCGCCCCGAAAAGAAATATCAACATTTAGTTCAAGATGGAAGAAGAATTAAGATTTTTCCCTGATATCTCAATGGACTTGACTAGGATATGATAGTTTGGTAAAGAATATTTTTAATCAATTCTACATTGTCATTAGGAAATATTAAATTATTACTTGAAGCATTTTCTGGGTGATAATACATTTCAAGTTATTATTATCTTTGATTGAAAATTGGGTTCCGCCAAAATTATTTGTCCGTTTGAAATATAAAGAAAGTATTAGTTTGTTACTCCTTTAAAACTTTTAAATATCATTACTTCTTTTCCTCCAAAAAGAAAAGTATTATTATTTATTTTATTCTGAAATATCAGCTCCTTTTGTTATTTTTACATATACACAAAAATTCATAAAATTCAAAACAAGCAGACTTAGATGTCTTTTTGTTGACATTACATGTATCTTCGAGTTTAATTATGATTAATTAATTATTATATTTAAAATTATAAATAAGTAATAGGAGTAGTTAAAGAGCATTAAGAATAGAGATAATTTATTGAATTTTCATTGATATTATAAATTTATGGAACTATAAAATTGTAAATTGAGTTAATATTTTGAAACTAATGCAATAATAAATAATTTCATGCATCAAAACATGAAAGGACGCATTATCTAACATTTACTCCAATATGGTAAGCCATGAAAATCTCAATCTCAAGGTTTGAACTAGAGATCATCTGTTCTTGGTGAATTGTGGTGATCCGAATATTTTGAAATTTCAAAATAACAAAAATAATAATAATAAAGGAGACCGAAGTTTGAACCTCTTGCGTGGATCGAATACTATGTCGTATTTGTGGTTGGCAAAACAGACATTTGGATTGCAACTCAAAACTAAAAAGTGAGAAGTCCCTAAAGTTTGTATCGCATCATTATTTAGTCTCATATATTTTTTTGTTTAATCTTTATAATCTTTAAATATTTTATGTGTATGTGATATTTTTATAAGGATATATTTATACAAATAATATAAAGAATTTGAAAAAAGATTGTTTATGTAGCAAATTTCTAACTTTAATTACAAAATATGCTATTTAAAATTTGTTAATATTAATTAGAAAAATACGCCCTTATATAAAAGCTATGTGCTCATTACATACTATTTTCTAACAAAAATTTACTAAAAAGGTGATGGTATGATCATTTTGACAGTATATAAAATATTTAAAAATATTAAAATTTTAAAAAATTGTAAAACTAAATGATGATGAAGCTATAATTTTAGAGACTAAATTGTATATTTTTAAAAAATTATAATTTTTTGTATTTAAGTGGAGTTTATTTTTAATTTTTATAAAGAAAAATACGAAATCTATAGTAAAATAAATTTTATTTTAAAAAAAAAGCATTCGAAGTCAAACGTACATCATGATCGGACAATATTTTATATTCACTAAGCAACGCTTTGGAAGAAGTTCATGTTAAGGAACCTTCCCTGCCCCATCATAGAAGTTAGGTTGGTAATCTCTCCCTTATTACCTTTTTTTACTGTATCGGGTAGGACTAGACTACTTTGCTCAGAGAAAAACTCTTGCTTCATTTTTTAATGCAGTTCATAATCGAACCGGGTTTTGGGGAAAGGAAAGGTGAGCGATTGATTACTCCAAGATAAAATGCTTGCCCTTAGCAATTAAGGGACAAAGGGAGGATAACAAAAGGAATCCTAATGCGTCAGTAAAATTTAGGTTCAACTTGGATTGAAGTTTATTTTGAATTAAGTTATATTAAAAATCATAAAAGTAAATTATTTGTGAGAAAAAAATGAGATCTAAAATAAAAAAAGTGAGAAAAAAGTAAATTTTTTTCATTTGAAAAGGCAATCCAAACTCATCCTTAGTCTATTTGGCAGTATATGAGGATTCATTAAAATTATTTAGTGAATATAAATATGTATAAAAGTGATAATTAAATTTAATAGTTATGCATATTTATATGATCAATGAAATATGATTAGATAATACTTGATATGTAATCCTATAATATTTTTGTTTGAACTATTTTAAAAATGAAACTAATCACCTATATTAATAATCATGATGTAATATAATCATTTTTTTGACCTCATTCATTTGGAGCCTATTCAAAACAAATATTATACTATTTTAATTATACGGTGCATAATTACAACTTACACTGTCCTTTTTATTTAGAGGGAGATGCATTAATTATAATCTCGATATAATTAGCTAACACTTGAATATACAATTATGAGTATTATTTGAAAAAGAATTATATATTACTTACACTATAATGAAAATAAATATATTTTTTTATAAATTCTTTCTTCATAAATTTTGAAATATATAAATAAGCATATTACACATAATTTTTAATTCAATAATATATGAAAGTTGTCTTTTAAAGAAAAAAACCTATGAAAATTGGCTTTATATATATATATATATATATATATATATATATATATATATATATACTATAATATTACGTAAAGTTGTTTATTCTAATTTTGATTTTATTTTTAAAAAATTATAAAATCAAACCGAATCGAAATAAATCATTTTGATTTGGATCGATTCAGTTAAAAATTTAAATTTAAAAAATAAAATAAAAATATATTTTAATAATAAATTCTTAATTAAAATATATATTTCAATTTAATTTATTTTAATTTTTAAAATTATATTAGATAATAAACACTTATAATATTAGCTCATTAGGTGCATGAGCTTCCGTATAAGCATTACTTTTACTTAGACGAGAATTTCTTACAAGTTGGAGTGGGGAAAGTGGGAAAGAATATAGGGTCCCACGAAGAGAATGAGAAAAAACAATAAGGGTTAACTTGATACAAATTTCTCATTTCACATCTTACTTTTTTTCTCATAAAAAATTTTTTTTTCAAAATCTAAAATAAAAAATCTCAAAACTAAATTCTATCCAATCACATCATAAATAACAATCAGTGCGTTAGCTGTCACCCCCAGAACCCTTTTCGTTTTCTTTTCTTCCTAGGCAGAGTTATTGGACGTCCGGGGTCGCTCTCTCCTCTGCTTTCAGCATCATTGTCGATGACCAAAGGACTCTACTATAGCACTGTTTCTTGGAAGTTTTCGGACTTTTCAAAAGGCAGTTTCTTGGTGGGCACGTTTGAAGACTCATAAGTACTCACTCACACTTCACTCTTTGATCCTCACCGATCAGCTTCTGTTCCCATTCATCAGAATAGCTGGTTACTGTGTGAGTTGTTTGTTGCAGTTGTTGTTGGTTGTTTGAATTTGCTAGAACTGTTCTTGGTTCATGCCATTGTCTTGGTTTGTCTGAATTTGATAAAGTTCTTATTGGTTAGGGGCGTTTTAGGCGGTAGAATCTTCAGGGTCTGATCGTAATTGCAGAATGGAATTATATAATGATTTGAGTTTGAAATTTTTTGTTTTAAATTTTATAAAATTGAATTGTTTGTAAATGAAGAAATGACGGAGTGAAAATTTTATGTTAGTTATAACTACACCCTTACAGTCAGTGAGTTCTTGCAGTCAGATACTCCCTACTTTTTCTCTTCTTCCTTTGATGACCGAGCTTTCAAGCAGAAAAATGTTCTTTTTTTCGGCTTCCTTCTTAACTTCTGATTTTGCTTTCCGGTTTTTGGTGGGTTAATGCCTTTTGATATCGTTTCTTGGAATTTTCTCTTGCTTGAGAACAGAAGAATTTGTCATTTTTGTGCAGCAGAAATGAAAACTTTTTATTTGTTGAACTTTTATTGGCTTCTGATTGACATGCAACCCAATGGAAATAGGAATCAAGAAAGAAGCCAATGGAGTCAATGGACGTGGAAATCACTGGAGGAAATCAACAGCTCTCTGCTGATCCTCTCCCTTTTGCGAGAAAGTAAATCTTTTTTCTGTCAGCAAATCTATTCATGAACTACAAAACAATCTCTGACTGTTTGCTTTCTTGATAAATTTTTTTTGGGTTCTTTTTGATAGTTATCAGTTGGAGGCACTGGAAAAAGCAATTAAACAGAACACAATTGTGTTCTTAGAGACTGGTTCCGGGAAGACTCTTATTGCGATCATGCTTTTGCGCAGCTATGCCCATCTCCTCAGAAAGCCATCGCCTCTCTTTGCTGTTTTCTTGGTCCCGACTGTCGTTTTGGTCCAGCAGGTAAGAAAAACAAGTGCTTCTGGTATTTTAGAGGTATGGTAGCCGTTTTTGATAGCATCGTCGTATGCTTATCGAATAGTTCTGAAATCTGCTTATTGGTTATTATGTGAAGAGATTGACAGGTAATGGTCTCTGGAATTGGGAGAATACATTTCTGTTTACACCATCGTTTACGAGGCAGAGATTTCTCTTTTCTTTCAAGCTGGTCCTTTTGTGCCCTTTTTGTCCTTTCATCCTTTCCTTTCTTTCCCTTTCCCTTAACAAAATTCAATTGGAATGCCCAAATTGGTCTCCTTTTCTTTTCTTTCCTTTGAATTTCTTAAATTCAAGCAGTCCTAAAGATTTCAGGTTCTACTTTTTAAAGTTTACATCTTCATTCATATATAGCTATAGCATACTGAGTTAAATGTGATATCTCACTATTGTTGTAAACGACAGCAAAGTGAAGCTCTGATGATGCACACTGACCTGAAAGTGGGAAAGTACTGGGGAGAATTAGGAGTTGACTACTGGGATGCTGCAATGTGGAAACAACAAGTGGACGAATATGAGGTGTGTGTAAATGATTTCGTTTCTTGTGGTTGCTTCCGAATGATAGCCTTGCATTTAGGACTGAAAAATTGGAATGAAGATGGTGCATGTGCTCCTAGGCTTTGGGGAATTGCTTACCTCAGGAGCTGTACAGTTTGGATATGTAATTGTTACGAATCAAGTGATGTTTCCCTTATACAGCTCTGATTGGTAGGAAAAGTAATTTATGCATGTTTGTGTGACTGATTCAAGGGAGTCTTCTATCACTTAGAAGGTATAATAGTCAAACACATCCAGCAGTTGATTTTGAACCGCTAAAACAAAAACTATCATATAAGGTTCCTTCATATCATTCCTTCCTTTTTAACCCTCCTCCAAAAAAAGAAAAGAAAAGAAAAGAAAAGAAAAAGATTGTGTATAAGCACACTCATAGATAACTATGTACATGTTTTGACACAGATTATCCTACTTTTTCTCAGTTTTCTTTGGATCTCTCTGAGTCATGATAAAGCATTGACAAGAGATATACTAACTTATTGAGTAAACATTAATATGTTGAAACTCACTGCTCTAACTAGTGGTATGCAACAGGTCCTCGTAATGACTCCAGCGATCCTTCTTGCTGCCTTGAGGCATAGCTTTTTGAAAATCGACATGATCAAGGTTCTGATATTTGATGAATGCCACAATTCAAGGGGCAAACACCCCTATGCATGTATTATGATGGTAAAGTATCTTTGTACTATTATTTCTAATGCCTAAACTATCTGAATAGGGGTCACATACACTAAAATGGATATCAGGAGATTGTCTTCTTAGGCCTAATTACCCAAGGCAGATGTTTCATTGATGGAGATTTTATTGTCTACTTAAGCAACATCTTCGCATTCATGGAGACCTTTTCTTGTTTAAGTTAGTTTGTGCTTTGAAATGGTATAATAAGAGTTCTGATCTTTTCGTAGGAATTTTACCATCAAAAGTTGAACTCAAATAATTCAAACCTTCCTCGAGTATTTGGAATGACTGCTTCCCCCATTAAAGCAAAAGGTATTTCGGATGTATTTCCTAGATAAATTGTTTTTAGCCATTGCAATTTGGTTTCCCCATTGATTTAGTCTGGTGAAATTTTCTTTGTTTTATGCAGGTTGTGGCTCAGACTCAGCCTACTGGCGACAGATTCAGGAGCTTGAGAATCTTATGCATTCAAAGATTGCTTGGTTCTTCTATGACCCTACAAATGCAATTTATGGAATTTAGAACACATCTAGCTTTTCGAGTGCAAGCAATGGCATCTTACTAGTATGACTCTAAAATTGAAGAAAACTATATAACCAATTATGAAAAAGAGAACGCTTCCTGTATGCACTTAAGTTAATTGCTTTTCACTTCTTACTAATGTTGTGCAATAAGTTTCCAAATAAGCACCAAGTTCAGGTTGCCTTTAAACCTCCTGATCCATGTAAAAGCATTCATGTGAAAAGGCTTCAAGAAACATCTTATACTAGCACATATTTGCAACTGGAAGGATGGAATTGTGGCTAAATCATTTATATTCTGGCATCTTCTTTCACATGATCCCTCTTTATCTCTCTATTTCATAAGATAATGAAATTCAGAAAAAATGGCCAGTTTTCGTACAACTACTTTGGGAAATTTAAGTGCAAGCTGGGATCTTACTAAATTTATTTTCTTTCTCGTTGTATTACTAGAAAAAGGAGACAAGGAGGGAGAAAAATGCCCTAATACTCACTCTTGGTTGCAGGGCTCTTTATTCTTTTATTTTTTTTTACGTATTCTTTTCTTCTCGTTGTTATAATTTGCTTCTGATGTTAACTTTCTTATGAATGAAGATCTACACATGTGCCAGTGAATCTGAACTAGCAAAGTATGTCCCATTCTCAACTCCAAAGCTGAAGTTTTACAAACATGTAGCTATTCCCCGCAGTGTGTCTGAAGCTGTAGTGAATGAGTTGAAGATGCTAAAAAAAAGGGTATCCACAAATTTTTCTCTGGTCTTGTCTTTTGCAACTGTAGCATGCACCATAACCCCTGCTTCTGTCAGTGTCTTCTCTTGCTTTGTGCTGATTGTATTTCTTCATTTTTGAGAAAATTTTCCAAGTCTTAGCTAAAGTGTAAGGGCAATGAGTGTCTATATTGTTCAGTTAAGCTCATTTCTTATCATTCTTATTTGTACCTTGTAGATTGTGGGAACTAAAATGTTATGCTCGAATTCTTGTAGTTATAGTGGAATTTTCCCCAATCTATAAAAGAAAATATTGTAAGTAACTAGGTCCAAGGATGTTGAACGTAGATCATTGTTATTAATTCAAAGCCTCTTAAGGGATATCACCTGGCGACAAATTATGACTTGCTGTTTGATGCTCTGTAATTGTATTTATGCTAAGCCAGCTGTAATCCTCTCTTCTTTTCTCGTTCTTTCCTTCCTATTGAGTGTAGTTTGATATGCGTTTTCTTTCTCCACAACTATTTACTTTGCATAGCTTCCTTTCAGCATGAACAGTCTCTGGGAGAAACAATGCTTTCAGAATCCATGGCTGAATCTACAAGAAATAGATTGAAAAAGATATTCTCAACCTTGGAGTTTTGTTTGAATGAGCTTGGAGTTTGGTTGGCTTTGAAGGTACTAAATTTTCTATTTTTTGCATCCATGTCTATGAATTATTTCTTTCATTGATATAATTAAACTTCAATATCCTTTTAATTAATTATTTATTTTGCTATGAATTATTTCTTTCATTGATATAATTAAACTTCAATATCCTTTTAATTAATTATTTATTTTGGAAACTAGGCAGCGGAGTCCTTATCTTCTGGTAGAATGGATATCTTTTTGTGGGATAAAATGGATGTACGTGGTGAGACACTTGTAAAAAATTTCTGTTTGGATGCTTCAAAGATCTTCTCGGCATGGATACCATCAAGTATTTTGTTTTCTTTTTCACCAAAGTGCTCAATATTATATTTTTCATGTTTTTCTTGTTCCAACAACGGGTTGTTTTATACTATAAATGCAGGTCCATCCTGGTATGTTGGTTCTGATGCTAAGGCTGATGCGGATGCTGGGTACTTAACTTCTAAAGTTATCTGTCTTGTTGAGTCACTTCTTGAATACAGGTTTGGCTAATGTAAAATCATAGTTTAATATTCCTCTACTTTTATTTTGAAGTTACAGCTTATAATAACTTTTCTAAGTATCTTTATTTTGCATTAAATGTCAACAAAGTGTGCTTCGGATGACAGTGGCACAAATGTATTAGCCCAAAACAGCTGAGTCCCATTTTTATGGATGTGCCTGTTCAAATTCTATGTTAATTTGAACCAGCCTTCTTTTCAATGAATGCCTGGTCTTTCTCCTTGTTTTAAGTTTGCCTATTAGAGCTGTATTGGGCCACTCTTGGTGGTACAATTGAGTTAGATCTTATGGTGGCTTTTGTCTCCAAGTTTAATTTTTTAGATATTTTTAATTCTCTAAGAAATTGACCGTTCCAGGCTATAAATTAAAATTTGTTTCAGTAATGGAACGATAATTGTTGGCATGTATTTCTTTCTGTATGCCTAATATATGTTTAACTAGTTAACAATTGTCAAAATTTTGTTGAGAAATTGTTATGATGTGCAATTTGCCAGGGAGATAAAAGATTTGAGATGTATAATTTTCGTTGAGAGGATTATGACAGCAATTGTTCTTCAAACTCTGTTGAACGAGTTGCTTCAATTAAGCGGATGGAGGGCAGCATATACTGCAGGGAATAATTCTTGTACACAATCACAAAGCAGGAACGAACAAAACAAAATTGTTGAAGAATTCCGGAATGGCAGTGTGAGTTTTCTGCTTTGTGTCACTTAATAGAATTTGAAAGTTACTTCTGTTTATTAGAAAAACATTTTGTGCATACATAATGCGCTGCAGGTGAACATCATTGTTGCAACCTCAATGCTTGAAGAAGGCTTAGACGTTCAAAGTTGCAACCTTGTGATAAGATTTGATCCATCAGTGACTGTTTGTAGCTTTATTCAGTCCCGTGGCCGTGCTAGAATGCAGAATTCACATTTCTTAATAATGCTGAAAAGGTAATTTTCAATTTTCCACTTTCGTTTACCTCATTTTATAAGTGTTATACGAATTTCCTAATATAAAATATACTGTTTTTGTCTCTTTACATCGCCTGCTTCATCCCTCTTTATCCTTAACATTGAAATGCATTTATTCAGTTATCTATTTCTTCTTGTGTTTGGTATTTCAATGTATCATATGTTTGATTTGTCCCTTTTTGCTTGCTGCTTCAGGATCATGATGCAAATAACAAGCAGGAAAATAATAGGAAATTTAATAACATAGACTAAAACAGCTGACCTATAGATTTTAAAGCTTTGATAGAGAAATAGCAATAAAACACTTGAGGTAGCACCAGAAAATGATGGTTTCAGACCTGAAACTGAACAGTAATAGTGGCTTCTGCTAGCCTCTGTCTCCTACAACAGCGGTAGAGGGGTTGGTAGGTGCCGCAGGGTTGACTCCTCAATACCCAAGCTTCCAAGACTCCTAAACCCTAGCTGGTTTAAAGCTGCAGCTCTCTGCAGTAACTTCCTTCTAAAGACAAAGCTAACTGTCCCTCTTAAGTGGTTGGGGACTTCTATTTATACTTACCCCAAAGCTTCCACCGGAAGCCAACTCCTACTAAGAATCTCTTAATTTTTAAACAGTCCCAAACAACTAACCAACTAACTTTTGTCAAACACACCCACATATTACATAATAACTTGACACAAACAACTAACCAAAGGATCTACAGCCAAAATTACCAAAATAAAATTTTGTTAGTTATTAGCACATTTATTGTTGTTGCTAAATTTTATTCTCTGTGATTTTAGCGGGGATACATCCTCTCGTAATCGAGTAAAAAACTTCTTGGCTAGCGGGGAGACAATGAGACAGCAGTCCCTCAGCCATGCTTCTGTTCCCTGTGCACCGCTGGACGAGAGGTCGTATAAGGAAGCTTTTTACAGAGTCGAAGCCACAGGAGCCATTGTCAACCTCAGTTCTAGCGTAGCATTGCTTCACTTCTATTGCTCGCGGCTTCCAAGTGATGGGTTTGTTCTAGATCTTTTAATTCTTTCATGGGTATCATTGTGCTTAGCTTGCTTTAATAGCACACTATGGAAATTACTCTAGCAATTGTGTACCTCATTTTTGTATAGGTATTTCAAGCCTGCTCCAAGGCTCGTTATTGATGAGAATTCAGAGATTTGCACCCTCCTTCCCAGAAGCTGCCCAATCCCACCTGTCGTCGTTCAGGGCAACAGGCAAAAACTTAAGCAACTCGCTTGCCTTGAAGCGTGCAAGAAGCTTCACAAGATTGGAGCCTTGACGGATAATCTTGTGCCAGAAATAGTTGAGGAAGAACAAGATGCTCAGGAAATGGGTGTGTTATCATCCTCTACTGTTCTGTTTGCGAATATTATTTTTTGAAATTCTGAAGAAGTTTGGATTACATTCTCCTCTAACTTCATGTTTTGTTTCTTGCTTAATCTCTATAATAATCTATGTTTGCGTTTGTAGGATATGGAAAATATATTTTGGAAAAAGTGCAATACGTTCCTGGGGAATTGGTTGGTTCTGCTGAAAATGACACAGAAACATTGTACTATTGCTACTTAATTGAGCTGGAGCCAGACATCAATAATGATATAAAACCTCATAACATTGTGCTTGCTCTAAGGACTAGGCTTGAATTGGGTAGCGAGACCTTTAATTTTGATTTAGATGTTGATAAGGGAAGCTTGATAGTAACACTGAGATATGTTGGAGGTATTAAACTGGCTTATGAAGAGGTAAAATCCTGGTAGCCTTCAGAAACAATCTCGTCATCTCATTGATCACTATTGAAATGAAAACTATCAGTCAGTTCCCTTCTGACCGTCAAACTATTATTTTCAGGTTCTTCTTTGTCAGAGGTTTCAAGTAACAGTTCTCAGGGTTCTTATCGATCACAATTTGGATAAGCTACCTGGGGTTTTTGGTGCATTACATCGAAGGGGTAGTGGCGCTGTCTTTGATTACCTTCTGCTTCCTTCTGCAGGATCACATCAAAATCCATCGATCAATTGGAAATGTGTTAGTTCTGTGGAATTCATAAGTGGAAACAATAATCATACTGATTGCGTTTCTGCTAGATGTCGTGGTCGTCTCCTGCATACATTGACCGGTTTGATCTGTAGCTGCAAGTTGGAAAATTGTTTGGTAGTTACTCCATATAACGGTTACTTGTATTGCATCACTGGCATTTTGGATAATTTGGATGGCGACTCATTGCTTGTTTTGAAAGATGGACGATCTGTCACTTACAAAGCATACTATGAACAGCGGTTCGTAAGTTTTTTTATTATCCTATGATTGGTGGTTTTGTGTCATAAAATTTCAGTAAAATCTTACTATAGTTTCTTTACAGCCATAGCTTGGTCTTGGCCCATGTGAAACAACCATTACTTAGAGGGAAGCATATCTTTTCTGCACAAAATTACCTTCATCGGTGTAGAAATCAGAAGGCAAAAGGTTGGTTGATCTTTTATTTTTCTGTGAAAACTACAAACTTTTTATTTTAGTTGTTAAATGGTGTTAGTTATTGCAAACAAAAATTCAGTTTGTTAATATCTGAGTTAAATCCTGTAGATAAGACCCATGGTCTATTCTACTTCACAAATTATGTAAGTTCAGCTTCCTGTATTAGCTCAGTAGGATTTTGGCATAGCAATAGTTGGTGAAGAATTTATATATTAGAGGCAAAATGTATACAAGAATTTGTTTTATGTGGGCAGTGATGTAAGTTTATAATAACTTTCTTAGGGAAAGCTAATAATTTTATGATTAAAGATTTTTGCTTTTGACAAAAAATGATTGTCTGGCAGAAAATGTTGTTGTATGATCTTGCTTGGTTGCTTTCTTCTATATATACTCTTTTTCATCTGAAGTAGTCATGAAGGTCATCGTTTAGCCAGATGTGGATTTGTTTCAGTTTGTGTCCAAGTGATACAATCTGTGCCTGCATATGTTTTTTTCTTCCGTGTTTGCCTTTTGGAATTCAGCAAGTGTCTTCTCTTGCTCATGTTCCTCACTTTTAATATACTTAACAAACTTCTTACAACATTTTATGTGAATTTCCATTTTTATTTTCTTGAACTGCAAACAAGTAATTATTATTCTCTGAACAGCTTAAGCTGTTGGATTAGACAGTAATTTAAAATTTTATATTATTGACTGCCACTTCTTTTTTCACCATTTCTTCTTATAGAATCAGGCAAATCATCAGTTGAATTGCCTCCAGAGATGTGTTACGTGATCATGTCTCCTATTTCTGTTGCTTCATTTTATACGTTCTGTTACGCTCCATCTATCGTGCACCGGGTTGAATCCTTACTGCTAGCTGCCTATCTGAAAAGAATACTTGTGGACCACTGCATGCAAAATGATGTAATTCCAACCATCAAGGTATGCATCCTGCCTTGGGTTCTTGTATTTGTATGGACTGATACCTCTAATCTGATAGTCCCACCATTTCATTCTTAGTTGGATTGTGTGCGTACCACTCTTTGGGGTTGAATAAGTACTTCGATACCATAGGGATCCAGACCTGGATAAATTAGGACCTTCATGTTATTCAACCATCTTTATTGTACTTTTATCTTCTGCCCATGACTAGATTCCTCTGCAAAAAAGGATTTTCCTCTACTTCCTTCTACCCTCAATTGTTTCTTCTGATATCCATAAAATAATTATTTCTTCCGATCAATGAATCTTCTTTCTTTTTCACTCTTCCATGCGTTCCACCTTGTATTTATATTTTAGATAATCTGTTATGCAGCTCTCCTTGTTCAATGATAGCAAATGTGCACCCAGAGCACATTGATGGAATGTCATATACGACTAGTCCTCTTTTGTTGTGCATGTGCTTAGATGAAATATACCTAGCATAATAATTGAAGGCTGATTTGATGTGTTAATATTTTTTGACATGGTGGAAGGCTAAATTGCTTCACCTCATATAGTTGCACAAGGCGGCATCAAATTCTCTGAAGTAGAAATTAAAAAAATAGGGGTTGTGCTGCAAAAGGGACTTGGGATTAGATTGATGTGTCATTTCTTAGCATTGGAGTTGCATTATTTTGCTTTCATGTTGAATATATCTCTGTGTTACTCGGTGCGTTTCTTGTTATGCCAATAGTAAGTTTGTATGGTTGCTGTCCTCCTATATTCCAGCATCCTCATAAGCTATATTGTGTTGCCAAATCTGATTGAATTTTTTAATGGGCTTTAAATTGATCAGGCATTTATGTAACCTTTATTGAATTCTAGGTTTTGGAAGCAATTACAACCAAACAATGTCAAGAAAAATTTCATTTGGAGTCACTGGAAACTCTTGGAGACTCCTTTTTGAAATTTTCTGTCAGTCAACAGCTATTTAAGACCTATCAGAATCACCACGAAGGCCTTCTAACTATCAAGAGAGAAAAGATTGTCTCCAATGCTTCATTGTGCAAGCTGGGATGTGATCGCAAAATTCTGGTAACTGATCCTGGTTAAGAATCATGCCCTGCATGGTCCCCTCGTTATGTTCTTTTAGTTTCCTCTTTTTGTTACAATTTGAATCTTTTAGTTTGAAATTATAAATAAAATTGAGTCAAGTTTAATGAGGAATCTGATCAATATTTGCAATAAATTCCCAAATTGTCAAAAGGAAAAATTTAATATCCACTAGGAATATTATTGAAATGCTTGAGAGAGAAGAAAGGGAGGAAGATAGAAGATGTGTGCCAAAATGTGAGTTTTGTAAGGCTTCTAGCCCCTCATCCTTCTATTCTCTGGATGGGATTTCCCAGTCTGAAAAACCATCGTTTGATTTGAATGTCACTGCCTCAAAAGCAAATTGATTATTCTTTATCTTTATTGATCAAAATTCTTCTTCTTTTGCTGTTCATGCTTTCTGAAAAGCTTAGCTGCCTCTTCAGTCCCGTAAAAGTGTTTTCTCTTTGCAATTTAATTATCATTTTATCAGACTTATCTTTTGTTGCCCCATTCTTATGCAAGTTTTTCCTGCTTCTTTATTTCTTGGGAAAGAAAACATTGTTTTCTCATGCATTCTATTATTTAAAGCTATTTGGTAGAGCCTATGACTGGCTACACTAAGCTTTCTTTTGAATCTTTGCATCTGTTGCATGTGCTAATTGGAAGTAGTGGCATGATAGCACTGAGGATGTTGTTTTCTACTTTTGTAACCCCTGAACTAGTCCTCTTCTTTGCATCTCTCTCTTTCTCACCTGCTTTATTTTCGCAACTTACTGGCAGTGATTTTGAAATGATGAAAGGGTACGCCTTTATGTTAATCGTATTTTCTGGTTTTCAGATGTAGTATGTTCTCCTCTATCCAAGTATTTTCTTTTCCCTTACAGGGCTTCATTCGTAATGAACCATTTGATCCCAAAGCATGGAATATACCTGGGGATAACACTGGAACTTATACACTGGATGGAGAATTGCTTTCATCTAGAAGAATATTTTATAGTAGTGGGAGAAGAAATGTTAAAAGTAAGAGAGTGGCTGATGTAGTTGAGGCCCTAGTTGGTGCATTTCTTGATTCAGGAGGTGAATCAGCAGCCTTGTCGTTCATGGAATGGCTTGGAATTAGAGTGGATTTCATCCGTATTCCTTATACAATGCCTCTCCCACTGAGTCCACAGAAGCTGGTGGATGTCAAATTTTTGGAGTCATTGCTGAAGTATACATTTCGAGATGCCTCCCTTCTTGTTGAAGCACTTACCCACGGTTCTTATATGTTACCAGAGATCCCTAGATGCTTCCAGGTAGTAGTATTCCTTACCATATTACCGCTGTTATCCTGTAAGCATAGGATCGAAGTTTTCTCTTTGTTAGTAGAGTCTTGATCTTTTACTCATCTCCTTTGTCCATTTTCCTTTGCTACCTGAATTTGGATATTCTCTAATTGGATGCTTGACTAATCTCTGCTGAGTCTAAGGCAATTGAAATTACTTTGTCAACAGTTCTTTTTGTCATAAGGCATTGCTGTAGTGTTTTTCCTTCTGACGTTTGCAGTAGTTGGCCAAAAATAACATGATACATGAGGATTGATGTATAAATAGTTTTAAGGGCTGCCATAACCTTTATTAGGAAAATTGTCTACTTCAGAGAAAAGTACTCAGCCAAAAACTGGAGATACGTTTTCTCACTTAGTGTTGAATGGTTTACAGGAGGCTTATGGCTAACATATTTTGAGGTCTGTTGACGGATTTAATTTTCAGTTACTATCTATTTGTCTTCAGCTGTGTAGGCCTGGGTATGTGGTTGATCCTAAACAACATTGTTAGAAAAGACAAATCAGTTAGATGTCTGTAACAAAATATATATAGACTTGCAACGACTTCATTTACAGTAACCAGGATGTTTAATACAAATATAGAGGTTCTTCTTGTAATCTTAATCATTTTGATAGTTTGTAAAGATCGTATGTGTACTTACTATGATCCTTGAAGTTATTTTTGTGTTTGAAATTCTTATATTTCATTATATATTATCTTGCAGCGGCTGGAATTTCTTGGGGATGCTGTGCTAGATTATCTGATAACCTTGTACCTCTACAATGAACATCCTGGACTCTCGCCTGGACTATTAACTGATATGAGGTCAGCATCAGTGAATAACAATTGTTATGCACAGTCTGCAATTAAGGCTGGATTACATAAACACATTCTCCATGCTTCACAAGAGCTTCATAGGCAAATTTTCATCACCGTTCAAGATTTTGGGAACCCGTCAGTCTCAAGTTTTGGATGGGAATCTGAGACAGCATTCCCCAAGGTAAACCTCTGACTTAATTCCGATCCTTTTAATGAGCTATTAAAATTTATGAATTGGATATATAACAGCATTAGGATGATTTGAGATTCAAATTCGGTTGAGGTTGATCTTTAACACTGTATTATAACTAAATAAATACAATCACAAGCAAACATGCCAAGCAAGGTGCAGCAAAGCATATGTTAGGAAAAGAAAGGATGATGATTTTCTTTTGCATTTACAGATGAGGCAGAAGTTTAAGCTGCCAATTTACTATGTTGTGTTTTAGATGTTGCAGAATATATTAGATAAAGTATTCATTAAAATATGCCAATATGGAGTATTTATTACCATATCCTCTTCTGTCACCAATACGAAGTGCATAACAAGTGTTATGAAAAAATAAAGAAGCTTACCAAAGAATCAGATTTTGGCTCAAATTCAAGGTTTCCTCTTATATTTATGAAGATGAGTGAGTTCATTTGAGAAATTAACATATCAGATAACTATTGGTTTTGTGATTTTCTTAAGGCAATATTTCAAGCTGCTTTTAATGTTTCTCAAGATATTTGTTTGCACCGCAATGATTTCTGGTAGGTTCTTGGAGATATTATTGAATCTCTGGCTGGGGCAATATTTCTTGATTCTGGCTATAACAAGGAGATTGTATTCCAAAGCATAAGGCCTCTCCTGGAGCCTTTGATTACACCGGAGATGTTAAAACTCCACCCTGTGAGAGAGTTAACTGAATTATGTCAAAAGGAGCATTATGTTATGAAGATAGTTAAAACTCGTGAAAGTGGCAAAGCAAGCATCAAAGTGGAGGTTGAAGCAAATGGTGTTATCCATAGACATTCATGTTCTGTTAGAGACAAGGAGACAGCAAAGAGATTGGCATGCAAAGCTGTGCTGAAGTCACTGAAGGAAAGCATATCTGGTACACAAAGGCGGAGCCACATATAGGCTCTTCCTCTTTCCTGCGATGGTGTGATTATCAGCTTAGACTGGTTATTGGTTGTACCATAAATTTATTGACTAGCGTGAGTTTATGCCAACCAACAACTATTCGGGACCTTGGAGCAGCTAAATAGTGGATCATAAATCTAGAATACAGGAAAATTGCTGGGCTAATGTGCATTCCGATCATTGTTTCTGAGGGCAGGTGATGGAAATGCATGCATTTCTGAATTTGTTTCTATATTTCTTGTAATTTACATTTTCTCTGGTGTTGCAAAGTAGTTAAAGCAATCTCCTCAAGATGCCATAATTTTTTGTTTTTTTTGTGTTGGTTTTACTTATCGCCAGTGCTCTAAAGACTCTTTCTTGTACCAATTGGCAGACAAATCAACTTCTCCAGCCCGTCTTTTCTCCAGTGGGGTCAAAGTGCCCTGCAACGGAGGGTTTCTATAATTTCTTGTGATATTTCTAATATATAGATTGCATTTCATTGCCTAGTACAAAAACTTACTCTACCTTGGCCATCTGCAGGATCATTTGATTGGATTGAAACCCAGAATAGGTAGATTTGATTGAAGGAATCATTTGAAAGCCCACCATGTTCATTATATGGTAGATTTTATATAAGATGAATCAGAAATTGGCTTAAAATTATTTAGAAAAATGTGGTTGGGCAGGAAGACATATTGAACAGTTTCACCATCATCTTGAATAGATATTTTGAATTCGGTTGGTTAGAAAGTAAGTCTTTTAGCAATTTGTTTTCATGCTGCCTCCTGGCTAGCCTGGACATCTTTTTATGTTTGAACAGTTTTGACCGGCACTTCGATCATTGACACATGCCCATGTTTTATTAATTTTCCCTTTTTTTTTTTTTTACATGTCTTTGCGGATTTATGTGAATGTTTGGAAATTTTGTGTTGGTAAAAAAACCTTTTTTCATGTGGTAATGTGTAGGTGGTTTCAACTTCCGTTTTCGGACAATCAGTTGTTGCCTATGTCTAGCGATCTCTGGGGTGCCTTTTGTCCAAGACCAAGAAAGCAGGTAACTCTTTTGCTTGGTGTCTTTCATTTCTTAGATTCTCTTTTATTAAAAAAAAAACTAAAATAAAAGAAGGTATGAACGTAGTTATTTGACCTTTGTACAGCTACCTAGTCCTGAAGTCTTGCATTTTGGAGGAAGATCATTGAGTTTAACATGGTTTCTGCCTTCCTCTCCTGGCTTGAATCTGATGTACTCGAGACACAAGGATAAGCCATGCTCCAGTAGGACCAGGACAATGGCGAAAGAGTACCCAATAGGATTAATACTCAAAAGAGGAGTGCTGACCCCCTTGCGTCCCTCTCTTCTCAAAGAAGGAGATTTAGCAGAACAATTAATCTATCTGAGACCTCCAGCAGTCATCAAGACAGCGCAAGGACGACACCCTGCTAGTCAATGAAGCCAGATTCTTGGTTTTTGTAGCTTGTGCAATGCAAGCAGCTAGCAGGGGCATTGGAGAGAAAAGAGAAACCGGATTCACCCTTTCTGATTAATGCAAGCAACTCTTTTTGAGGTGTTACATGATAGCTGTTGCTTTTATCTAGCAAAATAACATACAGTTTTGAGTGTTGTTTATTGCAGGATCTCCAAGGTCCATACATGGCTACTTACTTGGAAGGTTGAAGCGACAGAATCTTTGACAATTGTCTAGACAAACGACGGCATCTCCTTTGGTTGCTGGAGATGGTTTCCAACTGATGTTTATGATGGAAGAGGAGGTTGTATATAAATGTATTTCAGAATCACCCTACCAGATAAAGTTTTCAATGAACATCATTCTTGCATGATCCTTTCGTTCTGCTTTAGAATGTTTCCTTTGTTCTTCTCTAATTTCCTGCTTTATTTGCTGAAGTATGCCAGAATTAGTCACCTCTTTCTGTTTCTTCTCTGTAATTGAGATTATCTTTTTTCTAATAACATTTAATCTGTAACTTCCTTAATTACGAGTGTGTTATTATTGTAACTGAAGTAGTTGAATGTATTATTATTTAACAAAGAATTATTATATGTATTGTAATTCAAGAAAAACAATATTCAGGAAAATTTTACAAGCTTATTGGCTTTTTAGTTTTGTACCCATTTAACTATAAAACAAATATTCATTGGGTTTTGGACTTTAAACTCGCGCAATACGCGGATAATTATTATTACTAACAAAGAAAAATTTAGCACTTCAATAATATGATCCAATGTATAACCCCTAATTAAAATAAATATAAAAAAGTCGTTTTCTTTCCGCAAAACAAAAAATTTACGTCCACGTATGATCATTTTTAGAATACAATTGGAAAAATAAATTTAGTTATAGTCAAATTTTATGAAAATGAAATTTATGCAGAATAAAAGCAAAATAAATTAAAGGGTAAACAATTCAATTTGCTCTTAAACTTTACTAAAAATTTAAATTTTACCATTCAATTTTAAAAGGAAAAAATTTTGACCTTAAACTATCACAAAGTAATATTTTGTCCTATTACGTTTGTTTCTAACGTTAATTCATAACGGAATGACTGTCACATGACCACCACATGACTACTTGATAAGCAAATTTAGAATATCAAATAAAAATTATTTGAATTCTTTAAAAAAAAAGACAAAAGTAATATGAAAAATAATAAGTCACAGTTAGAGAGAAAATAAATGTCTTATCTCTCTTTTGTCATTATTTTTCTCTTTATCCAACAATATTAACTAGACTTTTTCTTCTCTTACATTTTTACTTTAAAGAAAAAATTAGAACTTGTGATATTCTGTCAATACATGTAGATATGATTAACAATTTCAAGATTCATTTTTTGCACTTCTAATTTTGACTTTTTTTTTATTTTTTAAAAAAATTAAAATAATTTTTATTTAATATTCTTGAGTTGCCCCTCAAGTAGTCATGTGGACAATCATTCCGTCATGAATTTACGTTAGAAACAGTTAGAGATAAAATCAATACCTATCTTCCTTTTGTCATTATCTTTCTCTTTATCCAACAATATTAACTAACCTTTTTTTCTTCTTACATTCTCACTTTAGAGAAAAAATTGAAACTTGTAATAGTTTATCAATATATGTAGATACGATTAAACCATTGCAAGATTTTTTTTTGCACTTCTAATTTTGTCTTTTTTTAAGAATTCAAATAATTGTTTTGATATTATAAATTTATCCCTTAAATAGTCATGTGACGGTCATTCTATTATGAATTAACATTAGAAACAAACGAAATAAAACAAAATACTACTTTGTGATAGTTTAATGTCAAAAATTTTCTTTTTAAAGTTAAATGGTAAAATCTAAAATTTGAGTAAAGTTTAAGAACAAATTAAATTGTTTACCCTAAATTACATGACATTTTCAACAAAAAAAAAATAGTTGGGAAACAGAAAAATTAAAACTTCGTACTATTTCAGAATTTTTAAATGATAAAAATCTCAGTAACATTTATGTTTTTAAGAATCTTCATATTTAAGAGAAAATTAGACTATTGCACAATTGAAAGAGAAAAAGAATATTTAATTTTTGAAATATAATGTGATTTGCAAAATACTCCTAATAAGCGCTTATGAGGTTTATGACCCTGACCTTTTCTTTTTGCCCCTTCTGCGCTAATCTGATTCGCAAAAGTGAATTGTTAACGAAACGAAACGAAACAGTAACTTACATGAAAAACTTATATTACGTTTAATAAAATCCAATCCAAACAAACGCCAAATTATTGAATGACTTTTAGAAGTGGCCTGGATGCATCCAATGAATGCGTTTTTCTAATTCCAACCCTGAAATACTCGCAACACCAGAAGCTGAAAACCTAAATGAAAAATTTAGGTTAAAGTTTCAAAATAAAAATTCAATCCAAATACACCAAATTAAATAACTTTAGAAATGGTTTGGGTGCATCCACTGAGTGAATTTTTCTCATTCCAACACTTCTTTTCTAGAATGCAATTTGATTCTCACTTTTTTCTACTTTTTTCATCTTAGTCTTACTCTCTTTCTCATAAACCAATTCACTTTTATTTTCATACCAAGAATTTTCAAAAGAAAATCAGTCCAAATACACCACTGAGAGGAAAGCCTTCGTGAATATGATGTCAAGGCACAATTAAATCCCATTCTCGTTAGCAATGCATTTCTAAAAACAGAATGCATTGTTTGCCACTATGAGGAACGAGTGCACCTCTCAAATGAGTACTAGTCATTTGAACCATGCAATGGCATCCATCAAAAAATATGCAAATGCCAAACAAACAGGGGAAAAAATACTAGAAATACATGATCTTTAACACACAATTAAAGATCACAAGAGTTATATAAATAAAAAGACAACAAAGAGAAAAGAAGATTTCAACATCCAAAAGTGCCTAACATGGAACGCCGATAACATTAACTCGAATACAATCGATCAGTTACAAACATCATATAGACAAGGACGTCCTAATAAAAGAGAATAAGCATCATAAGAATGAACTATGACCATAAGATGTATCACTACAATATATCCATTTTGACTAGCTTTAAAATGATTGTCATAGGGAGTTGGCCGCGGTAGTTCTTTTCAGAGGCAGTTAGGGCAATAACCCTTCATATTCATACGGTTGTAGTGTTTGAATCTTGATTGCCTGTAGATGAGCGGGAAATATACTTATGACACAGCTTCTTACGATTGTTGTTCACAACTCGAACAGGACACGTGTGCTCTGGATGCATTACAGTAATCTCCCATTCACCATCAGTAGATTTCTCAATAATACGAACATACCAAAAGCATGGGTTTGGCCGAGCTGAATTTTTACAAGCAGCAGTCCATAGTTTTTTAGTGCTTTTCATGACTTTAAGTTCACGACCTTCCTTGATATGCCACTTTCTAACAGCATAAATAGCCTGATCCTTGTTTGCAAACCTCATGTGCAACCGTAAGTTACTGTTTGATTCTGACCATTTATAATCCGGTTCCTCTCCTGAATTCGTATCTTGAAAGCATGTGACAGCATCATCCAATGCCTCTCCTGAACCCATATCCTGAAAGCATGGAAAAGAATGATAATCATCGGAGGTGTTAGAAGCCTCTCTAATATTGAACGCTGGAGTAGTGTCACACAAGTTAGGTGGAGAGGGATCTTTATCATCCGTAAAAGCTGTATCATCATTATTGCCCGTAAAGTCTTGATCGGTAGGACCTTTTGGATTAGGTGTACCATCAATGTCCACGGTTGCTCCCACAGGGTCCATAATTACAATGCCATCGATCATAGATGACTCAGAAGGTACAATATCTTTGATTCTCAAGGATCCAACATCATCTGTCGGATTTGGAAGAGCTGTTGTAGTGCCAAGCGGAATGGACTCTGACTCCACATGTATGTGAACTGAAGACTTGAACTGCCGAGGCAAATTCCATATCTCCTCCAAATCATCATCATCTTTCAAGGCAACTGCTGTATATTGAATGTTGGGAGATCCTAAGTAAATAACAGTTGGACACCTCAAAGTCAGCTTGAGCCTTGTTGTATTCTTGTCTAAGCCTCGATAACTGCAAATCTTCTCGACTAATTCATGGTGCCGAATCCGGTTATGCAGAGTACAAGTCTTCATGGCGCTCCCGTGAAAATAAGGGTTCCCATTAATGTCATGCCGAATTTCACAATCCCAAAACAAGTACAACTTGATGGGCACTTTGCCAGACATATTCCAAATGAGCTTACACTAAGGAAACACATTGACTGTTTAGAATTCATTCAAGCACAATAACACTTAGAATCATTATCACTTTTTTATAAAAATGATATATGCGATACTGACAAGATTTTTGCTCAAAAAATCGCAACAGACATCTAAGACTAGGAATTCTAGACGAATGATACATTCATATGTCATGAGTTTTACCTATATTTATGAAACAAGAAAAAAATCAATCTAAAATCAGAGTTATAAAAAACTAAACCCTAAACTTAGAAATAACAAACACATAGCGAGATGTAGGAGAATGACAGTTCGAAAGTATGTGAATTGGCACTTACAGTTGATTTCCGGCGAATATAGAAGGTGTATAGTGTAGTAATGAACCGTCAGTGCAACCGAATTGGAGAAGATGAAACCACCGTCGTCATCGTCGGACGGATAAGCATTCTGTTGTCTGTGGGGATTTAGGTTATTATGGCTGACCCGTTTAAAGGCGGAAGCAGGTCGAGAGGTACAACATGAACGCATTTCCAATAACTTTTGGTCCCTATTATTTTTATTTGAACTTCTTTTTAATTTCTAATGAATTATTGTGCTAACTGTTAAGGATTTTGTGGTCATATCCGCAATATTTTCTTGCCACAAAAGCCACGAAGCCATGCACGTGGCGTGAGGCGACTAGCAAGGTTAAAACTAGAAATGCAATAACATTTCTTTTTAAAACAGAACAAGGGTGTTTTTGGATTGGGTAAATGTAACACCAAAAGAATTAATTACTGAGTCGAATGAGGCAGAAAACTCTCAGGTACGATTCTAAGGGAAGAAATTGACCTACCTATTCTGGTCAGGGAGAACAGGCCATTTGACAAGGAGATTCGAAAATAGCAAAAACTTGGTTCGATCAAGTCGCTGAGTATTGAAAATAAGCTATAACGCTTACTCCTGATAATTATATTGAAATGCATAATTAGTTAAAGATCACGAGGCATTTTGAATAAGAGTTTATTATTTAATTTTTTATTTCAATTTTTTAGCCTACGAATCTCAATGTAAAATTTTCACTGTGTATCTTATTTTTTCTTACAAAAAAATCTCTCTTTCAAAAATTAAGACAGAAAATTTTAAAATAAAATATTATCCAATCTCACCCTAAATATTCTTTCTAATTCTCTAAAATTACATTTAAGACTTTTTTTCCCGAATGGGAGAACCCAACTTACTCCCTCTCACATACCATTCTGTGCTGCCCGAGTAAATTCATAGATTTCTTAAAATATTACACATGTGGCGGCATATATTAAATATAGTTAATATCAAAATTTATCTAGAATTAAAAAGTTAAAATCAAATAATAAAATCAAATTACTAAGTGTAAAAATATTAAAGGCTAAATGTGTCAATTTACCATGTCTTCTAATTTTTCTCACACAAGAAAAAGAAAGGGAGAAAGGAAAACGACGTCCCGCAGAATTTGCTCTTTATTGATTAAAAAAACGATGAAAAAACAGTATTTCCAATGTACAGTTGACAGCTCGTTTGGTTTATCTTCTTCTTCAGCTGCTCTGTGCTGTTCAGAATTTTGCTGATATCTCCTAATTCAGACTCCTTCAGTCAGGGGCTCCGCCAATGGAGGGAGTAGTGCAGAACTTCATAGCTCATCCAACCACAAGCCTTTCGGCATATTCATCCAAAAAACCCAAGAAATCATCTGTTTTGTTTTGCCAAAGAAAGCCGATCTTCTCCATTCCTTCTTGTCAGATTAACTATATTTCTCTTCCTTCTTCTGTTGTATTCTCTGGTTTCTCTTCCTGTGAATCCTCTCCCTTACTTTCGAGTGAGTAATGAATGATATTGGTGTTGTTTTTAAATAAAGCTGCAAATTTTTGGGTTGTTACTGCATTGCTATAGAACATTGGCGGGTTTCGTTTAGCTCTCCTGTTAATTGAGTTAGTTCTATAAAAATGATTGTTCTTCAATTTGTGGTTTATGGCGTTGGTATGTCAGTTGTAATACAGTAATTTTTCCTTTTTCGTAGTTTATTTGAAGTTCAAATTGTTTCTTTTAGTCTTTCCTTTATAATGTTTTTCTTTGTATTGCTCATTTTTTAAGCTGATATTCTTTCCGTTGAAGGTATCAAAGTCTTGTTTGCTGCACCTGAGGCGGGAGTTAGTACTGAAACAAGTGAATGGGCTGTACAAGGTCTGTTTTCTCAAGCTACTAGCAATCTTGATGATATTGATTCAGAATTTCAAAAGAAGACTCCTCTTAAGCAACCACTGATAGAATAATTCTTTTTTTTAATTTTTCATTAGCTTGTAAACAAACTTCTGAACTTGTCTGACTGACATTTTTCCTCTCTCTTTCCCGAATTGTGGGCCGTGGTGTATTTCATAACTATTAGAAATTGTGATTGCGAAAAGTATATTTTATCTAAGGGAAAAGGCCGTCATGGTTGAAGCCATGTTGCTCTGGTTTGTAACTGAGCTATTATAAGAAAATCACTTCGTTCTCAAGATGGAAAATGAAAAGGATACTCAAATGTCAAGCAAGGTTTCAAGCTGTAGCATGCTGACATTTCTTCTGGTGATTTACATAAATTGGTTTTTAGCAGTTAGGATGAAAACTTGATATACATACTAGAAGTATGCGGATGTTTTAGTTTGAAGCTGAGATAGGCATGGAGTTGAAATGGTATAGAATACAGAACTACATCAGAAAATCCTACATCTCAGACTAATTCCTTCAAAGTTAGAACCTGCATATTAGCAATTTAGCATATCATATAACAGTGGTTTGCAACCATCTTAGAGATGTTTTGGCGAGCAGCTATTAGTTTATAACAGGGTCTTCTCAGGTTCTACAGGCTATCTTTCTTTCTCATGGTCATCATTATACTGCATATGAGATGGTAATATGTTCTTCCTCTGTCTTAACTGCTTTGTTACTGTTAGACAGATTTCTATGCTCTTAGAAGCGATGTGGAGACTACCGCAGAGCGTGTAGAAGAAATTAGGGCTGCTGCTGGTCTAAAGCAACTAGAGGAAGATCTTGTGAAATTGGAAGCAGCTGCTGCAGATAGTTCTCTTTGGGATGACCGTGCTAAAGCTCAGGAAACACTTCAGGCTTTGACAGATGTAAAAGAAAAAATAAAACTCCTGAATGATTTCAAAGTGCAGGTTTGAACTCCTCATTCCACAGTAATTGAATTACCCTTAATGATGACAGCTTCTATTATATTATCAACTCTGCCACAGGAATAACTATAGTTCAGTGACACTGATGTGATAGTTGAATGTCATATGAGTGGCATACATCATCAAGAGAATTATCAGCGCCTGACTGGTCAGCAAAGAATTATTATTGCTCTGAATTGTTATAAAATGAACCAATGGAAAGGAACCTCTTAAAAGTCAGGAGGGAAGAGGATGTCATATCTTCCCCTGCCAGCGTTTGCTGGTATTTATGCAAGCAATCACTCAAACATATGTCTATGTGTCTTTAGTTTAGTTTTTACAATTTAGTTAATTGCGCAATAGTAATTACTCGTTTAACGTATAACATGAATAATTTTACGCAGGTTGAAGATGCAGAAACAATAGTTAAACTCACTGAAGAGATGGACTCTATTGATACAGGCCTTCTTGAAGAGGCTGCTGGCATTATTAAGGACATGAACAAGGCATTGGACCGTTTTGAGTTAACTCAGCTTCTATCTGGCCCCTATGATAAAGAAGGTGCTGTCATTAACATCTCTGCTGGTGCAGGCGGTACTGACGCACAGGTAATTCTAGGCCTAACTGCTGAACAAAGATTTTAATTGCACAAGTAGTTTCCTTTCTGCTATATATATATATATATATATATATATATATATATATATATACATACTTTTGGTGAAAAGCTGGATATTCGATATTTACATGCAGGTAGAATAGCTAATTGAGATTTTGCATCAAAGTAGCAAAAGTTCTATGTGATGATTATTGTACTGGACGCTTAGTCACGAACATATGTGGCAAGCATCTGTTTTTTAAGAAAACATATGCCTGCCATATTTTGATCAGCAAATCCTTGTTTTACCATTGATTGCCATTTTTCATTCATACTGAACATCCAGATTGTCCGCCCAAGAATATAAAATAGTAAACATGCTGGACTAGAGCAACTTGCGAGGTGGTTTTACTTTACTCCCCAACTATTGAAAATTTCTGGGCTGGAATTCTCCAGTAACCATTGGTTATTCTGTTTCAAGGGACAAGCAGACCTTACTATTTGAGTATGTATTTCGTGGGAAAGGCATAGGAGCATACTATTGATGTAATCCCAATACATTGGGTGGTTGAACATTAATGAGACTGTTGAATCAACTAATGCTCTACTGTTTCAAGATTTGGACCTTTATGCAAACATAGGAGAGCAGGAGAGCTGTATTTGATGGATCTATTTAAACAGACACCATCAGGATTAGAAAATCTCAAGATTTATTATTACAAAATGTTTGTAGTCATTAAAGTTTGAGAGCAAGGGTGGTTATTTCTCCCTTTGGCTTTTTTGATATTTGTTGACGACACTCTTATGAATTCTTCTCCTAATAAACTTAGCAGCCACCATTTTTATCGCTCCAGATACAGTTACCTAGACTAAGACCTGCAGTATTGATGATTTTTAACTATTTCACACAATGCTGCAGTGACTGCTGTGCATATACATTTTACTGCTTCTGTCCTTAAGGCAGCAGTCTCTTATTCATTAATTAGAAGATCTCAGTTATATGATGTGGCAGAATAGAGGGGGGGATGGGTGGTTGTGGTTGCCCAGCCCAGAATTTTTTAAACTCCAATATTTGAAGTTCAGTTTGTAGAAGAAGTGCTTGGAAATTTTACCCTTTGCCCCTCTTAAACTTCTTCATACTTCACAACATGTACTATAATATGCGTTTTCATATCAGTCATCCCCAACCTCAACTTTCTGGTTCTGCCACTATGTACATGCTTATTGTGCCCCGTGGATTTTGTTTCTTTTTCCTGTTATCTTTCCTGTCAGGTACTTTCTCTGCGTGAGACTTCTCAGACATGTTCTATTCTATAAGCAATGCTCCAAAACTACCACTGCAGTGTGGAAAATTTATTTACATTTAGTTGCAAGATGGAGCTAGTTGGTCACTTTTGATGGATGCTTTATTTTTGTTCTTTAATTCTTCCTGGTTCATGTAAAATCTTTTGATAAACTTCAGCACAGGATTGGGCTGATATGCTTCTCAGGATGTATGTAAGATGGGGAGAGAAGCAGAGGTATAAAACTAAAGTGGTCGAGAAATCAATTGGAGAGGAAGCTGGAATCAAGTCAGCTACGATTGAAGTTGAAGGTCGGTATGCCTATGGTTATTTGTCTGGAGAAAAGGGCACCCATCGCATTGTCAGGCAGTCACCTTTTAATGCCAAAGGCCTTCGCCAGGTAAACTTAAGTAGCCGTGTTGTTGTTTACTCTATTCAGCTTAAGTTTTTTACTTATTTTTTCAACCATCTATGTACTAGTTATGGGGATATATAATCCACTTATTTACATGCTGATGGTGATATGTGAGATTGAGAAAATTGTATTCTTCCTGGGAGTAGTTCAAGCTGTAACAAAGTATTTTTTTTCAAGTGACACTGCAAGTCTATATCTACTGGAATCTCTTTGTTGGGCTTTTCATGACCAAGATATCAAAATGGATGTAGTAGGTTGGACTACTCTGTACTTTCATGTGCCCAACGTGTCTTTCATCGACACAAAAAGGAGCATCATGGTCCTGGAGTGGTCTTTGGATTTGGGGCCTTATCTCATTTAAGCTGTAATTTGCTGATATTTATTGTGCAAGAATTTGGTTATTTTATTATGAGGGCAAGTAAAGTGATGCAGGAAGAAAATAATTGAGATATGTATCTTACCATTAGACAAAATAGAAAAAATAACTTCGAGCATCATAAGAAGAAATGTGCTGCAGTTGTAGAAAATTTGGGATTGCTTTTTAACTGTAGTGGTAAATGCGTGTGAGCTCCTAAGCAAATATGCTAGTTTAAAGTAGGTCTACTAAAATGGTTCTGGTGATTGAATATTTGAAATGTCTGCATTAATGTAATTTTATATGGAAAAGAAAGGACCAAATCCACATAAATTAATATTTGACTTCTGAGGTATTTTTCAGAGTGATATCATAATAATTAACTGATAGCATAACAATTGGAATGCCATTGGAGTCTTCTTCTTGAATTTGATAAGAATTTGAAGGTAGGTGGACTAAATGGGTTAAATTCATGAATCACAACCCTCCTTTGTACTGTTTTCCTATGCTAATAAATTCATGCTATTGACAGGCAATGTTTGATCTTGTGCAATGTTTGATCTTGTGCTTTTACTGTACTTTTTGAGACCTCTTTGCATACACTTATGGAGAAAATGTCATTCTTAGATGGAATATTTTGGTATAAATAGGTAAAAATATTTTAGTGGTGAAACACTTCTCTTTTCTGGGTCCTTTTGGCATCAGTAAAACATACTTTTGGGTGGAAGATATTTATCTGAATTCCCCAGCCTCAAGAAATTTATAGGATCTCACTCACTCTCTCTTTGTGGGTCTGTAGTTCTGTGAGTTTCTAATCTTTCCAGATGATTGGAAAATAATTGTATACACTCGATTCTGTGCAGACGAGCTTCTCTGGTGTTGAGGTCATGCCTCTGATTCCTGAGGAGTTAATGGATGTTGAAATACCTGAAGAAGACTTGGAAATCACTTTTGCCAGAGCAGGAGGGAAAGGAGGCCAAAATGTTAATAAGGTTGAAACTGCAGTTCGTATTACTCACATCCCAACTGGTGTAACTGTCCGTTGTACAGGTTTGTTTCAGAAATTGTGCCTTCCGAAGTTGAGCGTTTATATTTTATTTTTGGTGGTCCCAAATTGAATATTCACTTTCCAAAACAAACATATTTTTCTGTCTAAATCGCTATCATTAATCTCCTTTTATTAAAAGGGTATAAACATGTGAGTTCCACTATTAACCTCCGTATTTATTAGGAGTATGGGGTGTAATTTAAATGTGGTCAAATACTCATCCAAATCTTTGTGCTAAATCAAATTTAGGCATTCAATTTAGGATATAGAAGTTACATGAATACAGGCACCGTGCCATTTGTGTGTTCCAGTGTGTTTTTTATTTCAACTTCTTGTTTCATTAACTCTTTTTTCTGATGATTACATGCTCTGAGAATATCTTCAAAAGGTAACAGTTTCAACTCTGATATTTTTCCTTCATACATAAAGGAAAAATGCATTTCTCACACAATGGATAGAGTCATTGTATACTCATTGGAAATTTTTTCAATGCTTTCAGCCTTAGGCATTGGAAATTGTTTCTTAAATCTCTACTTGCATTGCAGAAGAGAGAACCCAGCTGGCAAACAAAATCAAGGCTCTAAGCCGGCTGAAGGCTAAATTGTTGGTCATAGCAGAGGAGCAGAGGGCATCTGAGATCAAGCAAATTAGGGGAGATGCAGTAAAAGCAGAATGGGGTCAACAAATACGAAACTACGTGTTTCACCCATACAAGATGGTTAAAGATGTGCGAACTGGATACGAGACCTCAGATATTACTTCTGTAATGGATGGTGAACTAGAAGCCTTCATCAAAGCTTACCTGAAGTACAAGTACAATACATCAATGTCTAGTAATCGAGAACTCCAATGAACTTACTCATAATCATATGTAACTAATTTTTTATCTGTTTCTAACCTTTTTTGAGAGCAAGAACTGGAATTATCGTGCTTGGCCGGAGTAATATATACTTTAGATCACAAGCAGACGTAGGGATTTAAGGTCCACACCTGCATGAGCCACTGACTGGTCATTGGAAGAGAAAGAAACTTCATCCCGACAAATAGATTTGCACACTGCCGACAATGTGGTTTTTTTCCATTTTTTGGGTGAGGAAATTTGGGGTTATATAGTAAGAATTAAGAAAGTAAGCCTAATGACTCGCAAGCACCAAGATTTTTGGTTCTTTTGTGGGAAAGATAAGATTTTTGTAACGCTTTTGTGTTACACTCTTTGTAACCTATATACTAAATCAAATAAAATTAATTTTAAATTTAAAATATTAATTTTAAATATTAAATATCATAATTAATTGTATATTATGAAATATATTAGAATATTTGAAATCTCTTATAAAAATTTTTATTTATATATCTTTAATCAAATAAGATTAATTTTAAATTTTTAAAAAATAATTTTAAATATTAAATATTATAATTAGTCATATATTAAGAAATATACTAGTAGAAGATTTGAATCTTTTGGAGATGGAAAGGACTATAACTTATAGGTGGAGGTTTGATGCTTCTCATCTAATTGGTTCTGATTTTTATGCATATAATTGTTGACATTTCTTACTAAACCAAAAGTAATTTCAAAATTTTTTTCCCTTTTGGTAAATTAAAGAGTAGCTATATTTAAGGATAAAGAGTTTTACAAAAAGAAACTACATATTTCCACCTTGGATAAGATAAAGTAATCTTCCAAATCCAATTAAGCTTCATGGATGATTTAGGAAAAATTGCAGTCTTTTGCAATATAAACATGATTTTAATTCTAAACTAAAAATCATAATTATAACAATTTATTTTTTTCTTTTCTCAATCTGCATTATTCTTAATTAATTTCACACCACCCTTTAACAAGATTTGCTAGTCATTGAGTAACATTAAACGATTAGCTCAATGGACAAATGTCTAGCTCATACATAGTTTTAAGAAATTAAAATTTAATCTTGATCAAAGTAATGGCTTTAAATCTTAATTCCACTTCTCCAAAGTATTTAATTTATTTTTTTTATTTACGAGGGAAAACGGCCAAGGGGTTGCACTCATTTAATGCGAACACATCATTGAGTACTTCGGAATAATCAAAACAAGGATCCTGATACAAGAAGGAAAGCAAATTCAAAAACAATCCTAGAAGCCAAAGGCCTGCTTGTTATGTGGAAAAATCAACCATACACATCACAGAGACACTTTGGTTATGAATAACAAGATGTTGAACCATCTGAAGAGTCTTAAAACCATGGAAAAAAAAAAAAAGAGTAGATTTAGAGCAGGATACTAGGAGAAGGCTTGTAGGAGGGGAGGGGGTGTTGGGGTGCTGCTGCCTCTGTTTGCAGATCATCCAAGCGCTTGATTCTGGGTTTGCTGGTCCATGTGAAGGGTTCTCAACTTCTGAAAGGTGATTCAAAGGCTTCTGCTGATGGAGGCATTGCCCCTTCAACACTAAACTCTTATTCTTTTGAAATAAATCGTCTTATTCTTCCTTCTTACCGAAGAGTAAACCCAACGAGTATGTATTTCCTTTTTGTGCAGCTGCTTCTACCCGTTTTGCACCAATCTAAAGCAATTCACACCATGAAAAGGTAAAGTTGAAGACAATACTTGAGGGAGAGTAGAAAGACAACTATACCTCATACCTCAAAATTCAACAGAGGAAGAACATGTAACATAACACCTCAATTTTGCAATCTTTAAAATTCATAACCAAAGAATCCCCTGGCAATTAAAAGACTTGCAAGAACTAACTTCACAAATAGACCAACATAAGTAGTATGATCCTTCACTTTACATCATAGAAACTCCATATCGTGGAAAGAAAAAAAACAAAATAGACAGCATAAAAAATTGATTATCCACAAAGAATGGACACCATGAATGATCACTCAAAGAAACTAATTAGCTAGATCTCAATACTAACTTTGTATTTTTCACAAAATTTTGTGACAAAAAGAAGTCCAAAAATCAATCTACCCCTCAAAAAGTAGCAAATAAAAAAATTTAAAAGACCAACCATATCTAGAAAAAAAATTACAGAAATGTTCCAAAATGGCAAAACAATGTTACCTTGTCCATAAGCCAAAATCCCACTGCCGGTATATACTGCCCCAAGTACATAACTCCGAGTACTGGCTGCAAGAATAGTTAAAATTCAGAGTTCTAGTCTATGATGCATGCTGACAGAATGAAACAGAAAGAAAGTTATTTCAAGATGGGCTGCTCTGAATCGAATGATTTTATCATGAATTTCAGGAATCAGCAACTGAGGACAAACCATCAATGAGGTCATGAACCTGCAACCTAATGACAATTGATTGAAACTCTATCAAATAATTTTGCCAGTTAATATTGAAGTCAAGAAGTTTTAGTTCCTTTTAGTGGGCTATGCACATGCAACAGTGCCTCCAAAATAGAGGATTGAGGACTTTCAGATTCATTTCTAGCCTATTTCGTGAGATCTTGTATGTATTTCGGATCATGTGGCCACCCACTTGTCGTTTGGACCTCAATAGAAAGTGCTGAGGTGAAACATATGTTTCATAGAGCAGTTGACTAAAAATGATTGAGAGGACCAAAAGACAAATTAGAAAAGCACTAGACTTATGTACTTGCGCAACCATTGGGCAAGTAGAAAAATCTACTTGGTACAGATCCTCTCGAGAAAGCAGCCCATACATTAAACACTCCTAAATCCTTTTACCCTGAATCCTCTCAAGAAGGCAGCACATACACACAGCTTTTTATGCCAACACAACCATGTATAAGAAAGCCTGCAATTTCACAACAAAATTAACAGTTTGACATGTGATCTTCCTATTGATATAAGTAGTGGATGAGTTATTTTACCCAGATTTTCAATCCAATTACAAAAGTAGTAAAATGAATTTATGACAAAGAGCTGGAATCAAGAAAGAGACTGGAACTGTTCCATTTACAATAAACTGGAAGTCACAATTTTTCTTGGAGGATTCTATATATCAAATCAGCTCATAGAAGTGGAAAGCTGGAATGCCTGGGAAAAGAATGATAAAATTTTCCCATTTCAGGAACTATATGTGCCTCTGGCTATGCAACCATGAACACACAGAATTTCCATTTGAAGAACCATTTGTCAAAAATAAAAAATATTTTACAATTCATTCCCCAAAAGAAGAAAACTATTGTGGGGAAAACAAGAGTAAAAAAATCGTCTATAATAGCTTTCTAATCACATTATATTAGACAAGCATCAGCTGAGCCATTTTTGAGCAAGATTATATTTGTTTTCTGAAACATCCAACACTACAATTTGAATCAGTGCAATGAAATGGTATCTTTTATTACTTACCTGATATGATATCCAAGCTTCCTTCAAACCATGGCTTGCAGCAATAATAGTCAGCTCCGCACACCTCTCTGACGATACACGCTTCTGGAGGGAAAAAGAGCAATATTTGAGTGATGCACTTATAAAAGTATGAGGTACGAGATTAGAAACTGTCTTTTTGGGTGATAATACTTGCCTCCACAGAGTTCTGCTGTGATATGGTGCTCACTTCAGGAGTACTTGGTGTTCTTATGGGCCCTGGACAAACAACAGTTACCTTGATTCCTTTCTGATAAAGCTGAAATGAGAAAAGGATAAAACAAACACAGATAAAGAATAAGGCGAAGATAACAAGAAAAGAAAGAATAAAATATGTGACGTGAAAATTTACAAAAATAAGAAGAAATGGTAATCTCTGGGGAATATCATTTATGATTTTCCATACGAATAACAGTGTATTAACCAAAGCACTGCGCCATGTACAGATTGCTCACTACATCACAAAAAGGCACAGATATTGATGTTACTCTTCATTATCAAATGTGATATTAACTGGCAGATCTAAAAATTCACGCACATGCAATGCACCTACTAGAATCTCTTCAATAAGCTGTATGAATGCGGAATCCACATGCACACAAGTCAAATTCACAACTAAAAACACGCAAATAAAGTCCAAAATGGTACTTCTAAAGGTCCAGGACAACTGGATGCTAAGTGAACAGCCGTGAAGCACTGTAAACCTATTTTTTATCAGTACTAAGTGTAAGACTTCCAAAATGAAGAATTCCAGGGTAATTTCTGATCATACAACACTTAAGAACCTCATATAAACAAGTCACTTGGCAATGTTAATCACTAGATATATCCAAATTTATAGATCTTTTAGTTGCAGAAGGTAACATTTAAACTCCAAATGGTCCATAAACATTGGAAGTCATATGGTCCATTAACCTTTCAGTGGATTATATGGCAATCAGACCCTCAGGGATGTGTAAATTTTCTGAAGCAAAGTGATTCAACTACAAAATCCAGGGAGATCTACAGTCTTAAAATGAATTCATCAAATAAGTGAACTGCTTTGAGAATGATGCTTCCAGGATGTGAACACTTGAGAAGCTACATCTCTGACCATCTTATCTTCATTTTTTATTTATAAGTACATAGAAATCTGGAAGAGGAATGTCATATATATCCAATCAATTAGCAAAGGATAATAGTAATAACTAGTTCGATATATTTGAGCAATGTCTTCAAATACATGTACCAGTCTTTCAAAAGTCTGAAGACTTGCTACAGATCCTATGAACTTTTCAGACTTCTCTATTCAAATTTTCAAAGCACTTTTAAAACTTTAATTTTCTTCTTCAATTATTTTAGCAATTTATTTGTCCTTTATTATTATAAGAAGCTTACTGGAGAAGGGACAACAAGTTCTTTCACTAAACAAACAGATTTCCGCTATTTAACGTCTAAAATGCTTCACATAATAGACACACAAATAGATGCCAAAGTTTACAAAGCAAGTATCATTTCAAGGAAGGTTTATCTCGTATCCTAAGTTTAATATATTCTTTTATTTTTAGTTTTTTGATTGGAGCAGATTGAAGAGAAAATTTTCAATTGTTGTAAAAACACTATTATCATGCTATATTTATATGCAGATGCAAGCACCAGATTTACCTCAGAACGCAACGAGTGAAAGTACCCATTTAGTGCAAATTTGGAAGCAGAATAGACAGCCTGCCCTGGTGCAGGAACTTTTCCTGCTGCACTGCTCATCTGCAAATAAGAATAAATTAAATGATAAACAATACTGAAACTCAAAAGAGATGAAGGGGTTAAATTCCATTTTCAGCAAACTATCATTAGAAGGCTTTCATGAAATAGTATTAACGATGATCAACAATTCATTTTCTGTCTCCTAAAATCAATCAACTGTTAGTCTTGAATTACCAAATTGAGATGATCAAATATCTGGAGTATATGCTGAGTTTCAGTTAAAAATGCACTGACTAACTTGCAGCTCTAGCCACATGCGGCATACACATGCTTCTACCAGATATAACCAGCAATCCCGTAAAAGCATAACAAAGAGTAGTCTCATTTCTGGATGAACGAGTAATATTCAATAGGATCACATACCACAACAAAGTGTCCTCTCTCACGCTTCAGCATGCAAGGTGCCAGTAGTCGTGTAAGAGATATAGGCCCCAGGACATTTACATCAAATGTAGCCTACTAAGAAAATAGAATACTCAAATGACTGTTTCCTTGAAAGCACAGATTACAAAAACCAAAATTTACAACTTGCAATTGTTGGCAATAGTTGAACTGGAATCAGCCATAGCAATTGCTCTTAAAGCTAACCTGGGATGATCTAAAGAGACGGGTCTAGATCATACTCCCCTTTGAAAGGGATACTACTTCCATAATCCAGCACTAAGTGACCACAAATAGAAAAAGTAATACTGACATACAAGTATCTAGTCAAACAAAGCTTTCTAGGAATAAAAATGGAAAATGACTCTAAACTTAAATGTTTCTGACATAATAAATGCTTGGGTGATTAGAACAATCAAGAATGTAGACAGACATGTCTGACATAATAAAGAACTACAAATTTTATGAACTTTTGTTATCTTTCATGGGAATATATTACCGATTGCTTCTTGACAAGTTTTTGTAGGTGTAATAGAAATCCAAATTGATAACAATCGACAGGAAATGTTAATATTGAATATCAAGAAAACGTTAATGCCACAAGAAAGGCAGAAAATCAGCACAAGACATGATCTTAAGGTGGAAAATTAGCACAAGACATGATCTTAGGAAGGAAAACAGTGGAAATCTAAAGACCACATTTCATCTAAATAGAAAAAAATACTCCTCAGAATCAATTGAAATAACTTCATCATCAAGTAACATTGTTTTTTGGATTTGTAGATTCACATAACATCAAGATTAGATCCAAGTTACCTAGACTAGTTACATCTTAGTCAGATGAAGATTCATATTCAGTAAGCATAAATCACCATGCATAGCCAAATATTTTACCTTGAGATCTTGTTCTGACACATCTAGAGCTGTTGTTTTCTGCAAGAGAGAAGTTTCATTATGCATCCTCACAACAGCGTAGAAAGACAAATTAAACTGAAAGCAAGAAACTATTCATCTAATCTAAGTAGAAGTGCTTCACTATATGTTCTTTTGAATACACATGCTAGTTTGGATATTTTCTTTGTTACTCTTCTTCTTTTTCTTAAATCCTTCACAGACGTGAAGCGTTCCCTTGTAGATTTCTTTTCACTGTATGCACTAATTACAACAATCTAAGAATAGTATATTAGACTCTTGAGAAAAATTCTAGTAATAAAGGGAAAAAATCTTATCCTGATTATGTCTTCAGTTGCTTTATTTAAACCCGTCACTCTATGTGTTCTCTCTCTTTTTTCTTTTTCTTTTTTCTGAACCAAAAAAGTAAACCAAAGTTGCAGTTATTTAACAAAATCACCATCTTCAGAGATTTAGGAAATTTCCTCCTTTGTGAAGCTTTGATTAAAATATTTATATTACCTCTAGTTCTTATCAAAGAAATATTCTAGAAGGAAATAATTGCTCACTAAATACTTTATCACTTTGTTTAAATAAAACTCCTTGTTAAGTATCCATGTGATGTAAACCATGATTTAAAGATTGCTGTCATCAAAAAGTCAATGTTTCCTCGCACCTATCAAAGATATGATAGCCAAAGTTAATGTGTTTAAAGCAAACATATTGTCCACAAATGCTCCCAGTAACCAGATGAAATCAGATAATCTGCATCCATTTAATGACTCTATTGCTCAAATGTATCCCAATGAGATCCTTAAGAATATCTGTCCTTCAAAAGTGTTAGATCCTTTATGAAGCAATGAGAAACATTGGTATTCCCATCCAGTTTGTATAGATTCAAGTCAAGGGCATCAAATAACTTAAATGCCCAATGTGAAAGAACCAGTACATGTCTTAGAATTCTCTTTCTTTCAGCTATTTCTAAGTCAAACATTGTATTCCTAGTCATTTATCCACCATTCTAGAGATCGAAAACCCTCTAATCAATGTAAACATCACTGACCAGCATTGCATGCAAATAATAATTTACAATTTCTTAATTATATTTTGCAATATATTGTACATACAGGTCGCTCAAAGGCTGCATTATGGATAAGATAGTCCACACCAGCACCGCCAAAGGAAGATTCAGCTTTCTGCACGGCCTCTTTAAGCTTATCTTCCCCAGAACTTAGATCCAATGGCAAAACCATCACATCATCTGGTGCATGTTTTCCTAGTGTGCACAGAAACCAAGATAGGGAAAAGAGAAGTAAAGACAAGGTCTTAAGCATACAAGAATCAGAAGACTTAAAAAGGAATGGCATACTTACCCACTAACTCTTTCTTGACACGCTCCAATTCAGCCTCATTTCGAGCTGAAAGAATAAGTTTTGCACCTAAAGTTGCTAGTTGTTTAGCAAGAATCTCTCCTGTGTCATTTGAAGAAGAGAAAACAAACTTCACATAACCTAATAAACATGAGAACATCATACACTCAAGGAGGAAATGGTTATACTTTTTTCCTCCAAAGCAAGTTTGGATGTTTGAACTGCTAAGAAGAGGCTCCAACACTGACTTGTATTACATTAAACTCTGTGACATCTTACAATAAATGCAAAAAATGAAACCCAAAAAAAAAAATACGCTATGGCCCACATGTGTCTACAGAAAAAGCTACAGAGGACTCAAGCATACAACCTAACTGCTACTACCAACTCCAGACCATCAAGTTTAGAAATGTAATGATAATAATAGAGTTACTAAGAGATTCAATGGCAGCTCTTTCTTCCCTTTGGGCACTAGCATTAGTATTTTTTCAAATATTGCAGCAGCATCTCTTATAAAGGGATTCAATGGCAGCTCCTGTATTTACTTTCATAAAATTAAGGCCCTCAAACTCTAACTTCTGCTTCTTATTTTATTAAAAAGAAGAACCTTTAAAAGAACAAGATGCTCAGAGCATTTATTACTGATTGTAGAAATGTTCAAGCCAGACTAATGAGCTCTTTCTTCTTCTTCTTCTTCTTCTTCTTATTATTATTATTATTATTATTATTATTATTAGAAATAATAATGAGTAATTCACAAAAATAGCCCCGTAACTTCTTTTTTTTTTGTCTTAAGGATGTCCCTCAACTTTAATTTCTAAAATTTTAGTTCCAAATTTATTTTTTTTAAAAGAATACAGTCCTCGCAGGAAAGCCCAGGACGGAGTTTAGTTGAAATTTACATGTGTGGCACACGCGGGTTCGATATAAAGGGCAAATTTGCCACATCTTACCCAACACCCTCGAAAATGGTTGCAAATGAAGACCACATGCATTTCTCCAAATATAGCTCCAACACATTGAATGATTCATGATCGAATTTTCAGTAAAATTAGGATTATGAACTACATGCATTTTCAGTCAAATCGAACTCACATGTGTGACACATGTAAATTTGAGCGAAACTCTGCTGGGCTGGCGATAAAGACTATATTCTTTTGAAAATAATAAATTTGGGATTAAAATTATAGAAATAGTTATGGGACTATTTCTACAAATTATACAATAATAATAGTAGTAGTAAATAATACTAATAACAATAATACTATTAGTAGTAGTAGTAATAATAATAATTTGGCTAATTTTCCACACCTTGATCAGATAAAGAAAATATATCTGGAGACTATATATTATCTGATGCAGGAAAAACACGAAACAGGAAATAGCCTTCTTGAATCATTATCACTTCAAGACTTTGCTTGGAACTAAAAGCCAAAGTCAAGAGGTAGTTTATTCAGAAGAATAGATTAAGTTAAAACAAACCGACACCTACATTGTCCCAAACGTAAAACTTACAAGAAACTTACGTCTAAAAGGATAAATGGCATAAACTCAAGGACCAAATTGCTTCTCAAAAGTTATCCCGGTAACTAAACGCACATGCAAATAGTTTTATCTCCTTCTGCATCCGCATTTTGCTTCACCAAATTTAGAAACAAACGGAAAATTTGTCTTGGAATAAACGCATTCCCTTCCTTACATTTCCATTTCTTAGCGAATTCAACAACTGGAATAAATAACTTCTCATTCAATCGTACATTTCAAGCAAGATTTCAAGAAATTAAAAGGAAAAAGAAAATGAAAAAGTACCAATTCCCCGGCTGGCTCCGGTAATCCAAATAACCTATAATTCAGCCATTCATGTAATAAATAAATACAAAGAAGAAAAAAATATTAAAAAGCCAAGATTCACATTTTTTCTCTCAAAGTAACACAAGATCAGATTATGCGAGAGAGAATTGCTAATACCTTGTCTTCGATTTCTTCGCGATTAACATGTCTCCTTAACAACAATGTAAAATCCCCTGATCATTACCAGAAAGAAAAGATTTAAATGCAATCACTACAGAAGAATATGAATCAAGATTCCACAGAAAAGTGCATGTTCCAGTATATGCATCACGTTATCATTCAAGATTACCATCAGCTTTGAAGAAACTGTACAATAGAGTGATCATTGAGCCGATGCACAACAACGCCATAATAGGAGCCAGCATTTTGTCCTGGTTTTTTCAGTACCTTCAAGTTCGGTTTAATAATGGGAGATGACAGCAAAGACAAGAAGATAACAGTTTCGCTTCCTTATAAGTTACCAAAAGAAAAATGGAAAGGAAAAATATTGCGCTGGGAACGGCCGTATCTTGGATTCTTGGGATTCTGAAACGGTCCAATGTTTTTGTCCTGTTATTACTATTGTTGACCTCTAAGTTTGGATAATTACACTATCGTCTCTTTCTTCTCTTTTCCAGAATAATTCTTAGGATTTTTCTCAATTGTGCTTCCAGCAAACGATGGTACAGATTAAGTTTACTATAATATATAATAGTTTAAGTTTCAATTTTTTAAAGATTATTTTATTTTCATTAAAGTAATAAATTTTATACATAACATATTTGAATTATTACATATAACATATTTAATATGTACTAACATCAGTACTCATATTAAAAAAAATTTATTACGCCAATCACATTTTTATGAATAAACAAAAACTTTTTTTTTCAATGATGATTTAATGTAATCTCATTTAAATAAAATTTACACTAAAATTTAAAAACATCAAATATTTTAACTGTTGAAGAATAATTTAGTTATAAAAATAATTTTTATTTTAAATCAAAGTAAATAAAATATTATTAAAAAAATCAAATTAAATTAAAAACTATTTTTTATTGTTCCTTAACCAAATGTTATAAATGAATAGTAGTCATAAGACTTTTTAGAATTCATATTTTTGTTAGTAAAAATTTTATGGTGGTAGCTGTGTAACTAATCAGTATCTCATAAATTATATTCGATCCAATCACATGAAGTCACGTGTACTGTAGGTCCATGTATTAATGAATTAATAAGTGATAATGGTAGAACCTATAATATACGTGACTTCATATAATTGAATAAAGTATAACTTATGAAATAATTACTAGTTATAACGCTAACAACATAAAATTTATCGTTAGAAAGACTTTGTGAAAAGACCTTTTATCACTTTTTCAATGAAATTAGCTTTTCTGGAAAAACATGTTTATTTCTTACAAATTTCATATAAAAAAGGCCCGTGCAGCACCCTAAAAATGGCCCCTCGCAGCATTCTCTCACATTTCCGCACACTCGGAGGCAAGGAAGAGAGCATTCCAGAAAGCCCACACTCTCTTCAATGGCGGCCAGGAACGCACTGCTAAAATACTTGAGAGTGAATGTTCACCCTTTACAGCCACTCGTCCGAAACCCTAATGGGTTCGTCGGAGGTCCATTTTCCCATTTCCTCAGACGCCAAAACTTCTCCGAGGAAGTTAAGGGCTCCTTTCTCGACAAGGCCGAGGTCACCGATCGAGTCATCTCTGTTGTCAAGAATTTCCAAAAAGTCGAGCCCTCCAAAGTAACATTAACATTTTTTGCCTGTATTCTCTTTTTATCGAAATGGTTATCAGTGGTTTGGGTATTATTGAAGGTGTTGCGGTATAGGGTCATTGTATAAAGAAAAATTGATGGAGGATATTCTTCTCTCAGAAGAAAGTTCGACAACAGAAATAATTTGATTAAGAATTTAAGGCGTTATATGAGATTATTGAGAAAGTGAGTCCTATATTGGCTAATTGTGACGTGGTAATGGTTGTTTTCTCATATGCAATTAATTGTCATTTTCTGGAACTGGTCATTATACTTTCACTTGATTGTACAGGGGAATATTAGCTGACTGTTTGTTCTTATAGAATTGCCTGTTCAATTTAGACACTGTAATTTGTTTGATAAGGTAAAGACAAAATACCTTTTGCTTCTAGGGGCTATTTTGCTAAAATTTTTACTCTTTGGTGTCTGTGAAGTTAAATAATCAGGGAAAATGAAACAAATAATGCGACTCTGTATGCTAGTCAAATGTTAAAAGAACGTCGTCTTTGGGTTGTGAACTGTTTCCTCATCTACATTAATCGGAAGTTTTTGGAGTTTTGGAGTCCAAAAATGAAACAAATAATGCGACTCTGTATGCTAGTCAAATGTTAAAAGAACGTCGCTATCCGTCTTTGGGTTGTGAACTGTTTCCTCATCTGCATTAATCGGAAGTTTTTGGAGTCCTTTGTTTGGGAATTTACTGGGGGGGAATATCGGTATTTAACTTATTTAGATGTTGGGGTTCTGCACAGCCCCCTTCCACATTGTGACTTTTGCAATAGAACAGCTATACCATGTTTTTCCGTATGTTTTGTATAGAATTTGTTTATGTTCATTTGTCTGCTTCGCACAGTTCCTATTCCCTTCATAACTTTCAAGATTTACCTCTGCATTCTGCCCCATCTGAAGTTAAAATAAAAGACCTCTGAGAATAATTCTTTTCTTTGTACTTGAGGACAAGATGGTGTGTCTGCAGGTGATCCAATTGCTTTATCAGGAGATTTATGATATGGTATTGAGGTTTCATAATGATAGCTGGACTAAAAAAGTGCCTTTCTTAATATCTTTTGCTGGAGATCATGAAATGTTATGGTTAGTTGGAATTAAGGTTTGATCCCTCAACATGGTAGTTTTAGTAGTTTCATGTAAATGAAATTAGGGCCGAAACCAATTCACTTCTATACTTTTACAGGGTTAGGTCTATGTTCCTGTTACCCCTGTCATTATATAATACCTTGTCTCTGAGTAATGTTTCTTAGTATTTTAATAGCAGATCATTTTCCTAGTGGAACAACCATACAGATGTGGATTCCACATACTATTTCTTCTTCTTGAGGGGGCAGTTTCAAAAAGATTTGGTGCCTGTATTTATGTGCTGCATTTCCTCTTATAACATGTAGAATCGGGGAATCGTCATATTTTCTCTACACTTACTAGAGTGGCTAATGTGATCTCCCTATGTGAGAAGGGGATATTTATTGTAAATGTTTTTTTGTTTATATACTCCAAATTCTTGATCTGCTTAGATGAACTAATCATAGACTTATTTGCAGTCAGAAGATATTAATAAGCTATTTCTATGATTTTGAGCATAGCTGTAATCTTTTCAATTTTCATACTTATTAATAGACATTCTTGAATTTCTAGGTTTTGGTCATAGATAAGAAATATCTTTTGAGCTATGTCTTTCAGGAGTTAGTATAAGATTTTTGCCCGAATATTTTGTTTGGTATAAGATGTTTGCAATGTTTTTATCCAAACCACCAGTGGTAAAATTTTTAGTTTCATACATAATCATAGGCTCTTTGCTTCTTTGAGCAGCCCAAATTTCCTCTGTTGTTTTCTGAACCGAAAAGAATGATGCTGAAGAAGAGGAGACATGAAAAAGAGTTCTGACCCAATTAAAATAGTGAAATTTATGCATTAGTATAAACTTAGTGCATCAGCTTACAGTCCAGCTGCTACTTACTAAGTGTCTGTTAGACTCTGCATAGTTCATTGCTTCCATCTCTCCATTTATTGTTGTTTTTGGTAAGTACTCTGCTTGTCCATGCCTTTCTTCAGTGTGACATTTGAGGGGTTTTCCACTCTAGTATAGCACTAGTTTCTTGATAGGGATTCTTTAATGGGCATTGGTTTTCACTTCAAAAAGATGTACAAATGTAATACCTATGGTTCTGAACCAATATTGTTATGGTGCATGCTATTTAGTTACTCTTTTGAATATGCCTGGTATTTGAGGCTTGGTATTGTTAAACACAGATGCCATTTAGCTCTATAGTTTGTGTGTTTCCAGAGGACAATCCCTGTTTTGACTCAAGCAGTAGAATGGCATAGGGTTTTATTTTGAACGTGATGCATGTGACCATGCATGATTTATGACGGTTGGGTAAATTTTCCATCTCTCTCCAGTTTTTAAAATTAGTAAGTAGTTCCTATTCTCCTTAATTAGCATTTGTGGAAGTTTCATGAGGCATTGCGGTATATTTTCAAGAGGGTAACTGAAATTACATAATTGCGTATTAACCTTTGGCTTGGTGGTTGGCTATATGGGTGCCACTTGTTGCTTTTCATTTTATGGATTGTTTTCTTGTCAAATTTTTGTTAGTTGGCAATACTTATGTATTGATTGACTTCATTGTAGGTTACCCCAACTGCACATTTTCAGAATGATCTTGGTCTGGATAGTTTGGACACAGTGGAGATTGTGATGGCTTTCGAAGAAGAGTTTGGATTTGAGATCCCAGATAATGAAGCAGACAAGATTAATTCTATTAATCTTGCCGTTGACTTCATTGCATCTCACCCTCAGGCAAAATAGAAGACAAATCAAAATCCGTCAATCTTCTACTTCTTGAAATTCTGCATCCTACTCCTACATCAACTTTTTCCCCATTTTTACCCATTTTTGGGGGGTCCTTTGTTTCCTTAAATTTGACTCTGGTTGAGCTGTATTTTTCGTTTGGTGACACTTGGATCTGTTCTCTTGACCAATGTAATTGGTAGGTGATGGAAGCTATAAATATGACAGAATAAGTTGCATTTTACTTAACCTGGCTTTAAGCTCATCTTTTGGCCATTGTGATAACTCATTGCGTCATTCTTTCAATTGAATGGGATGGTTAATTGAGAGGTTCATGGACTGTGTAGCAAATGCGAAGTACTAGATCATCCTAGAAATCTTTTACTAGCATGGCCTCCCTAGCTTTTTGTACAGGTTCCAAGGATCAATTCTTAATGTTTCCTTTGAATTTTGTTCATATAATTACAAGAGAAGCACCATATTATTATTTAGTACCCAATTAATAAGTTTATAAATATATTTAGGAGCTGTTATTGGCACTCCTTTTCTTGTCACTGGCATTCTATTTTCATTTATTTTTCTCTTGGTGGATAACAGTGCTCTCTCCTTTATTTACTAATGTAAACTAATAAGTTAATATTTTCCCTTTAATATCATGAGTTGGTTCCTTTCAAATAATTGTTTCCTTCCACACATCAACTAAATATAAATGAACATATAGTGTTGAAATAGTCTTTTTATTCTTTCGGTTTCTAATTTTCATTTACTTTTTATTTAGTAGTTAAAAGTAATGGAGATGAGATGTAAACAATATCTGAAATTCTCAAAAATTCAGTGCCCCCATTCAATCAAGCTTGCAAATACTCTGCTTGCTATTTTATTTTCAAGATGAAAATTAAGCAAAGATACTCTGCTTTTATCTGGTGGCAAACCCCACCCCTCTTCTTAACTCTTTGAAATTGAATATTGAATATGGACCAGTGCTCAATGATCCTGAAAATAGGAGGTGATGGTGGTGTTAGTGGCCAGTGGGTTGTTGAAGACTACCAAAAACTCCTTTCTTGTGCACACCCCTCACCCCCCCCCCCCCCCCCGGGGGCAACAAGTTCATATTCATGAGCTGAATTAACTGCATTGCATCATCCAAACTGCAATTTCTAATGAAGATTGAATCACTAAATATTAACTCAAATTCTCAATCTCTAATAATAAAGATGATAATTGAACTTCTGATTGCAAGTTTCTATTGATTCACATCCCCTAATTGGACTTTTAACTGTCAACTTTCCGAATGGGAATGGCGTTGCAGATGAACTTGCAAGCAAACTTAGGAAGATGGAAGGAATACACAAATCTTGTTTATTGTCCGTACCGTGTTGGTATTGTGTACCCACTACTTTTTTTCTTTCTTTTATGAAATTTCGTACTCACAAAGTTTGAGTACTAAAAATAACTTATATCTTCTTTTCTTCTAAAAAGGAAAAAAAAAAAGATGAATATCATTTTATTTTGAATCTAAAATAAAATTTTAATTTTATAACTTACTAATATTATTTTGTATAAAACTGCAAATAAAAATTTCAACAGTTAGAGGAAGGAAAGAGATGAACATAAAGTTTAATAAAAAAAATTAATAAATTATTTTTAAAAGATTAAATTAAATATTTTATTTTTATTGACTAATTGAGTAAAAAGGATAAAATTAGAATTTCCATTTATATTTAAAGGGTAAATGGGTCATTTAAGCATTTTCGATCGAATTATTTGAATATCAGTTAAAATTTGACCCTTAATTGACAACTTAATTAATATGGTACTCAATTGGTAAGACTCTTTGGGATACTAAAGTGGTATTAGTCCAAAAATATAAAGGGCATCAAAGACTTTTCACATTTTTCGGCAAATGAATTTTGACCCTTGATTAATAATTTAAAAAGAAGTAATACTCAATTGACAACACTCTCCACTTTAGGGTACTAAAATGAAATTAATCATATTTTTAAAAATAAATTTCATAGTTGTGATATTCTTTCAATTTTGCTATTATCTTTTTATAGTCTGATTTTATTCCTCTTTTTTAAATTTTTAAATAGAAAAAATGCAGTGAAATGTACTCGTAAAATTTAAGGAAATTCAAGTAAAAAAGAATTCCCATTTATGCTTGCGTTAATTTATTGCATTGTCATCTCAAGTCATATTTACTCTAATTGGTATTTAGTCTTTTAAAATTCATTCAAATTTCTATTTCTAGCAATATGACCATCCATTTATTACTAAATACTTTGAAAAAAATAGGAAAGAAATACTTTGACAAAATTGGTAACTAGGAGCCCAATCATTCCAAAAAATGCATATGCTAATTACAGAAAACTCCTTCAAGTTTACTAATTATGAAAAAACTAATTAAGATGTCAATATAAACAAATTATTAATAAAAGATATATACTTTCTCCATAATGAATTATATAATCAATTACAGTATTTAATAATTTTAACAATAAATTATCTTAATTGGTCGATAAGAAAATAATTTTCTTCTTGTGTAAATAAGAAAAGAATAAAACTCAATTAAAATAATTATTGCAAAATGGCATTGTTGCTCTAGAGTGGAATAGCTTATAGGTAAGATAATGTCATATTTTTAAGCATCAAAATTTATGGTGTATTTGGATTGACTTTTTAATATATAAAAAATTATTTTTAAAATTTTTTATTTTAAGTCTTATTTTTTATAAATGATTTATTTTTACTATTTTTGATATAATTTAATTTAAAATAAAATATAATTTAAATTGGGCCTTAGTTCGTGAAAAGGAAAAAAAAATATTGATGTGGAAAGAGGGCTTTTTCCGGTTACATTTATCACGTCTTAACCAAATGACATAAATAGACTATTCATACCCTGATATACTTCTTCTCATATTCCCTCCATTTTCACCCATTTTCACCTATATCAAATTTACCTGAGAAGAAAAAAAAAACGTAAAGTTCAAGTCAGAAAGGAATGTACTAGAAGCAATGCCATTGGTAGCAGCAACGTGCTCGTGAATTCCCATTGGAGGACAGATCTGTCTCTTGAAAAGTCAAAGAAGGGAGACGACCTTTTAAGGGTACTGCTGTAATAAACACCGATAACATGTCCGAAATTCCACACCATATTTCTATAACTAGGCCGAAATCTTTACTCTAACGAGCCAAGAAAAATGGTTGGATCGAAGCATAAGCTTCCTCAACTATCACTAACAGCAGCAGTGCTGCTGCTGCTACTACTACTGTTTTGTTCACTTGTCAGCTCCGAGATCATCTTTGAAGAGCGCTTTGAAGGTATGTGTTTTTCAAATTTGTTTGTTCTTGGATGGTATTTTCTTCAAGCTTGGCTTGATTTGAAATGGGACTGACATGGAATGCAATGTGATGCTCTTTTGAGCTGTGTTTGATTTATTTCAAGAGTTTCTTGGTCGGATTTTTGTTTGGATTTAGCAACTTGTGTTGTGAGTTCAAGCAGGGTGTTAGATTGATCATATAGTACTCTCGAGTTGACTGATTGTATGAATTAAGTTACTTATTTGTTATTTGGTTGTGATGGTCTTATGGTCATCCGAGTAAATATGATTTCTTGAAAAAGGGTGTATTTTAGTTATGTTTCTTCCTAAAGTAAGAGTTCACGGTCCTTTGCTGAGATTTTCCTTGGTTTTTTTTTCTTCTTTTTGGAATTTGAAGCATGAGTTCGATGGTGTAGTTTTCATGGGTTTGGATTCATACATTTGTGTGTTTCTTTGTTTGCAAAAGATGGGTGGCAAAGCAGGTGGGTGAAGTCCGATTGGAAAAAGGCCGAGGGGAAAGCGGGTTCTTTTAAGCACACTGCTGGAAAGTGGGCTGGCGACCCTGATGATAAAGGTTCGGCTCTTCTCTATCTGTATTTATCTAATTGAATAGCATAGGTCCGTTTTTAACAATTTAATTCTGATTAAATTTTAGTAACACTAGATGAAGGGTTAAAGATTATCCTTTTCTTTCTCCGGGGTTTTATGGGTTAAATTTTTGCTAAGCAACATCGTCTATTATCTTTTCAGTTTCAGTGCAATTTTTGGTGCATTTATTTCTTCAGCATTTCCACTAGTGTTTGTCCTATAATCCAAACGAGTTACCCACTTTATCATTTTAAATGGGCCCATAAACTTTGATATAGAAAAAAAAAATGTCTGCTGTCTGTATTAGGGAAAGAAGAACAGATAGAACCTCTCATGGGGGGTTTACAATTAGAGGACCTACAATTTTAGTGTGTAACCCTTGGATGGGCAACCATTTTGGGAAGGTTTGTCAAGGGTTGTTTCTGCAGAGTCATATAGACCAAGCTTTTGGATTAGTACCTTAAAATTTTAGAGAGATGCCTCAATTCGTGTAATGATTAGGATTGCTAGAAGTTGAGTCACCAAACTTCCCTTCCACGATCTTTACCTAAAGTTTCCATGAGGCAGAAGATTCAGGCTATAATTATCCTCCAAGGCAATAGTTTTAATAAATAAGAATCATTCAAGGATAGAAAAGCCTATAAGTCCAACAAATTTCGAGTTTGAGTTTCACAATTTTCTTTGACGTGGGAGAACTTTTCAATAATACTTTGTACAAGTAAGTCTAAAATGTAGCAAAAATACCTCACCCCTCCACCCCCACCCCCCACCCCCCAAAAAAAGTGGGGGGGAGGGGAAGGACAGCAACTAACAGGTGGCCAGGGATTGTGTTCACATTATATCTTCTAGACAATGTAACAAAAGTTATTTGATTCTGGATCCCACATAGACCAGTTTTGAGTCAATAATTTCAATAACTTCTGTTGGTCAATTGTAAAACAAAGCTTCCTAGTCTACCGAGATATATGCCTCTTGCTTGTCCCTTGGGGGAAGAGTTTCCACACTCATTTCGACCAAATGAAAATCTGTAAAACTTTTTCTTTGTAGTCCAAAAATTAATGAATGCCCTTGAAAGAAATGTTCTTTATTGTTTCAGAAATTTTGTGTCACTTAGTATTTATGAACTGACTGCCCTTTGCGGACTGTAATTTTCAAATTTATGGAGTTTCAAAACCATATTAGCTCAAGCCTTTTATCCCAATTGTCCATCACTCTGTTGATGTACAAGGAAAAAAGAAGTGCAGAAGAGATATGCATAACAAATCTGAATGTTTCCAGGTATTCAGACATCTACAGATGCTAGACATTTTGCTATATCTGCAAAAATACCAGAATTCAGCAACAAGAATAGAACATTTGTGGTACAATATTCCATCAAGTTTGAGCAAGATATTGAATGTGGTGGTGGTTATATAAAGCTGCTCTCTGGATTTGTTAATCAAAAGAAGTTTGGTGGTGACACTCCTTACAGGTTGGTTATTTCATGCTTGGCATGTTCTTTTCCTTTGCTATGAATTTGTTTCTCTCAGGTCTGCACTTGATCAGTTACCCATTAGTAAGTGGTAACTTTCTTTTCCAGTGTGATTCAGTTCCTCCATTGCTGTTCTTGCACGCAAATTAAAACATACAATTACACGTTTCTTGCAAGTAAAGTAAACAAGTTATAATCCTGTCAAATTGAAGCTTCAAACTGCAAATCCACGTTGTGTGAACTGTATTTCTCCATTTTTCCCCTTATCATTAGCATTATTTGAGTTTATTTGCTGGCATTTGCATTTGGAGACATGGCTTTCTCATGTAGCTGTATTTGTATTTAGATCCGGAAAAACACCAGAATAGGTGGTTTAGCTTTATCATGGTGGTGTGTGTTTGATTGCAAGGTTGCTGGCTCTTTATTCCATCTATTGCCAGAGAAACTTCAAATATTTTCAGTTTCCATTTGTTGACAAATTTTTCTTTTGCAGCTTTATGTTTGGTCCAGATATTTGTGGTACACAGATAAAGAAACTTCATGTGATGTATTCGTACCAGGGCCAGAATTACCCCATCAAGAAGGACTTGCAATGTGAAACAGACAAGTTAACCCATTTTTATACATTTATTCTTAGGCCTGATGCGACATACAGTATTCTGATAGATGGTCGAGAAAGAGATTCTGGAAGCTTGTATACTGATTGGGATATCCTTCCTCCGCGTAAAATCAAGCAAGTGAATGCAAAAAAGGTTATTTCTCGGAAACTTTGTCTAGATGTAGCCGAACCTTTTTTGAAACAAATGACGTTAATTACTAATGCCCTGTGCTTGTGAAATCTCATCAGTTAGGATCTTTAGTTCTCTACTAATTAGCTCACTTTGGCCTCATGGACTTAATTGAAAATTCTGTAGTTTTAACTTATTAATAAACAGATTAGAGTTTGTAGTGCTCAGACGAGCTGCTTCTTATGTGAAAACTTATCTCTATTCCTTGCAGCCTGCTGATTGGGATGATAGAGAATATATTGAGGATCCAAATGATCTAAAACCTGAGGTACTCTTCTTGTATATGGTGTGAATTCTTTTCAATTTTCTATTTTTCAATTTGCAGTTATTTTGCAGTAACTATATTCCACATGCATTGTTTTGGCACTGCAGGGATACGATTCAATTCCCCGAGAAATCCCTGATCCTAAAGTTAAAAAGGTTATCCTTTTTCTTTGCATTATATTTGTGTTATATTCCTCTTAAATGATGAAGTGTAGTTTCTTGACAGGTGATAGAGTTCTTAATTGTTGGTTAAGATTGACGACCTTTGCAGTCTGCCTATTTTGTATTTCTCTACTGATTTATGTGTACTGTGCTAGTTCTTATAAAATGTTCATATGTTGTAATGTTTTATTTTCATCATCCTGTATAATGTAGTGGAAATGGAGTTCTAGTTTTACTCAAACAATATTCATTTAAATATAGTTACCCTCCTTTTTCTCTTGGTATACATATAAAAGGTAGCAGTTCTCTTTCGGAAAAAGAGGAAAGATCTCAAAATACACAAACATATAATTTTATAAGCTGCATCTCCTAATTACTTGATCTTATTGATCAGCCTGCTGATTGGGATGAAGAAGAGGATGGTATATGGAAGCCACCAAAGGTTCCCAATGCAGCATATAAGGGACCATGGAAACGCAAGGTATGCCATAGGTTTCTTTTTTTTTCCTTTTTTTCTTTTTTTTTTGTGGAATATTGGGAATCCTTCTAGAATTTGGCTCTTGATTCAATTTCTTAACATCTGCTACTTTATGATGAACAGAAAATTAAGAACCCTAACTACAAAGGGAAGTGGAAGATTCCTTGGATTGATAATCCAGGTAATATCATATGGATACTTGCATCTTGATGCTGCTGGTGATATTTTATTAGATATGTTAGAGCGGCGTAATTATCTGTTTCTGACTTTCTTACAAGCAGAATTTGAAGATGATCCTGATTTATATGTACTGAAGCCACTTAAATATGTGGGAATTGAAGTTTGGCAGGTTCTCTGTTGTTCTATGTTGATACCTTTCTCAGCACTCTTGTTTTATTCTGCAAACATGTGCTGATATTGTTGGAAATAATAATGAGAGTATGATATGTCACAGGTGAAGGCAGGCTCCGTTTTTGACAACATTCTAATATGTGATGAGCCAGAATATGCAAAACAGGTGGTTCAAGAAGTTTTTGCCAATAGGGAGGTGGGTCCTCTATCCAGTTACCAATATTCTGAACAGTGCGCAGCATAAATGTCTATATCTTCCCATTTGTTTATCCCCTCTTTTGCTTATTGAAATTTCAGGCTGAGAAAGAGGCATTTGAAGAAGCAGAGAAAATTAGGAAAGCAAAGGAAGAAGAGGTCAGGGGCTTGTTCCCCGATAGCTATTTTATCTTTTTGACCCTTATTGCTCAATGAAGAAATTAGAATATCGTTCTGGACCTTTATGATGCAGGAAGCACAGAGAGCAAGGGAGGAAGGTGAAAGAAGGAGACGAGAAAGGGGTTATGATCGACGGCACCGTGATAGGGATCGTTATAGAGATAGACACAGGAGGGTTAGTATCTCAATATGTTTTCTCACTGCACTTGATATATTTCTCGAACTATCATCTGAATTTTCATGATGAAGATAAATCAAGCATTCAATATGCCATTTTTCTGATTATATTTTACAGCCAAGCATGCTAACTAGACTTTCACGGGATATCTTTCCAAAACCAGAAATAGTGATTAGTACACTTTTTTCAATTTGGGCCGGAGTCCATTATTTCTTCAGATAATCTTTTCAATGCTCTGCATTTTCTAATTGAAATTTGTAACTCTGATTATAGGATACACATCTACATTGCATAATGTAAATTAATATGTATATTTGTTTTTATTTGCCTTGATCTCTATATGTACTACTATCTTAGTCCTGGTAATATGTTTAAGTGGCCAGTTATTCTTGTATTGCAATATTGGTTCAATTTTTAAAGCTTCCGCTTTGGGATTTTACATGGAAATTTGATATGCAAGTTCCTTTTCTGTTTTGCAGCACGATTACATGGATGACTATCATGTAAGTTTGTACATCTTCTAGCGATTTCTACTGTCTTAAATTTGCAAATCTTTTGAGAAAATTTAGCCTGCATCTTCTGGCCTGTGCATTGTCCAGGATTATTCTGAAGTAGAATAGAGATGAAAAAGAATGAAGTACAGAAAACAATGCATGAAATATCTTTGCCTTGCCTGTTGTTCCAAAAATCATCTTCTCTAGTTAACGAGGACTTATATGGGAACTCAAGAAAAAAGAAAAAAGTTTGCACTTGAAAAAAAATCTTGTGCTTTGATTCCTCTTACAAGTTCTAGGTTCACAGTAGAGGCTGAAATAGCTAAATATGGTAAATTTATAATTGAAGGTAAATTTTTCCAGCGACTAGACTTTAGTTAACTATCTTAAAGTTGAATTGCCAAAGCTCTTTACAAACATTTTTCTCTTCAACATCTGCTCTTACTGCATAACCTTACTGTAATTTGTCCATGCCATTAGATTGGTCTTTCTTCTGCCAGCTGTGTTTGTGCAACTCAACAAGAGAGGGGGTTAAGTAGTGATCAGTATACTCTGTCATGCAAAGCAGCTCTTGTTATGTGCTTTTGTTTCCTTTTAGGTTTCATTGATTGTGATTTGTTAAGTAGGATGAACTAGTTTAGAAATCTTACAACTGAGTTCCAAAAATTACTATCGAGAACTTGAAAGGCCAGTATCACGCACGCTACCCAGATTCATTGCAAAAGGTTGTAGATTGACATCATTTGCGGAATACATTGTGCCTTTTGCGTTGAAGTTGGTAAAGATAGGTACTATCTTAATTGTTTTTGATACTTTTGCAGGATGAACTGTGACCGAGGTACCGGATTTCCCTCCTTCCAGAGGAAATCACTTTTGCTCTCTATTTGTATTTCGATACTTTATCTTTCTAATTCCAAGTATTGATTAGATGGATGTATTGGATGCTGCAGTGCATTCTTGTTGTGTAATTTTAATTTGAAGATGAGTCAGAGAAAAGCTGGCTAGATCTTTTTGTTGTAACATTCAACAGAAACTCCTGAAGTTCTAATTAGTTTATACAGATTACCGGTTATCCTTTTTGGAGCCATTGTTGAGTTCCTATCATCCTTTAGCATGTTTTGGCTGCAGTTTTTGTATTCTAGTCATGTTCATCCTTAACTGTTATCCGCAGAATCCTCTGGGTGGAGTTGAAATCAAGTCTAGATAAAAGTTCTGGATGGAACTGAATTCAATTATCAATTCCAGATTTTAAAGTTGAGAATTGAATTCAATCTTTAGCCCAAAACGTAATATCCTTTTCTTGTATTTTAGCATAGTCTTCTCTTAGTTAAGAAATGAATTTCCAATAACCGTAGTTTTTTAGTTCAAGATTCTTGGTGATATTTAATTTCAATTCAAAGCACCATCTTTTTCATATCTTATCATAAGAAAACAAAGAGCATAAAGGATCGCGATGCTCTTACCTTCTTTTCTTTCCTCTCTCTCTCTCTCGCTCTTCCATGTTACTTGTAATTCTCTTTTATCTTGAAGGAAATGTCTGAGAAGAAAATTTTGGAGAAATTTCTTAAACATGGAGTCAAAGATAACAAAAGAGATATAAGAAATATACGAAATAATTACAGCTATAATAGAGGAGGAATGAGACAAACAAATGAAGAGAAATTTAATAAAACCCCAGGGCAGGGAGGAAAATCCAAGTCGATAGATTTCATATTATACAACTAGAGAATAAAAACCTAAAGGATTTCTGGTTCACAAACACATGAAAATCTCTGTTTGTGATCATCAAAATCCAAATCTTATGCATTTGCTACACAAGAACATTTTTTCTACTATTGGTTACAGATTGTCCTGAAATCCTGAGTATTTTCGTAGTTCCAGGAAAATGGTGAAGTCAAAATGCTATTGCCAGGGAACAGTAATTTGTAGCCGTGGAGGTTGAAAGGATGAAACTGGGGAGCTATCACTACTCTGGGAATCTCCTCTCCATGCATCCTGAACCTGAGCAGCAAATTGCAGATTCCAAAGAATATCTTCAATAGATGGTCTATCGGCAGGATCCTTGAGCAAACATCTACAGCAAATCTCAATTACTGTCTTGACCGATTCATCTGAACATGCACTGGAAACAACTGGATCAACTACTCTCTTTCTAGATGGAACATCTGCGGTTATGCTTATTTGTAGCTGCAACAACATTAAGATGATCATCACAGGTCATTAGCATACCACTTAATATAAGTAATCCAAAGGCTGGAGATTGTGAAAATTGATACAAAAGAATAGCATCTGCCAAATGCCATCAAGTGCAAGGTTCTAATGCGCAGTTCATGATTGATGCAAAATTTGTTATCTCAAGAACATTATTGAATTCAGCATACTCAGATAGTCAGCTAACACGTTTAAAATTTGCACCTAATACCTATTTTTTCTTAATTTCTAGTTGCGATTTATTCATGGATCACGTTTTCAGCAGCCAAAGAAGGGAAGGGGTAGGAAAGAAACATGCTACTAGGGCTTAGCGGGGAAGTGAACATGAATTTTCAACTAAAGACTATATTGAAAGCTATGCTTCACTGAACAAAATCTGAGGTTACCCAATTTTATCCCCCTCAAAACCTAGATGACTCTTGGAACCCCTATGCACAAATTAAATTAGTAATAGCCCTGTTGAATCTGGCTACAGAGCAAAGAAATGTTGGGCATACATGGAATTTCAGCGGACTGCAAGCAGAAAAAAAATAATGCAAAAGAGTGCCAAACTATAATTTGAGTAAGCTTCAAAAATTGCATAAAACTCCATCAATGTGCAGATTAAGCAGTTTTTTCTTGGCTGAGATACATATACTAGCCTAGCAGCAACTGACAAATATTCTGCATACGTATCAGCCAGCATCTCTGGGATGTATTAGGGAAGGAATCAGCCTTCAGCTTCCCGCTGCTTCCATGAAACACAAGAATTAATGTATCTACTATTGGTCAACAGATGAAAAGATTTTGTAAATTCTTAACATTCTAGCAGAAACAATTAGGATAGATAAAATTCGAGAAATGACAACTGCTATTAGTTAATCATATGGCATTGGTAGAAATTCTAGATTGACAAGCCTCAAGGATGATCTAATTTCAATGGGAAATGTGATCATACCTGGTTTTTGAGAATCATTTCTTCATTCTTTGAATTAATTGGCTTTCCCGAAATGATCTCCAGTAATATTACTCCAAAATCATAAATGTCAAACTTTTCTTGATGCTTGAACCTGTGAACACCAAATCTAGCTTAAGCAGTTATTTCCTTGAAATAAACCAAAAGAGAATTTCGTTGAAGTGCTTAAATCAAGACAATATGTAGAAAACAACAAACTAACTGCACAACTAATAAGTACGAAATGGTTATTGCCTAGACAAGGACAAACCTTGAATTTTTAGGATCCTTAGATGTACCAGGAGAATCTTTTTGAACACCACCCTGTAAAATGAAACGATTCCAGATCACGCCATTTTATGCTGGAATAAGAAAATAGATAGCTATATATTGTGCTTCTCTTTCTGTAATCTTACCTTGTTCATATTCTCTGATAACAATGGGAGGTTATAGCTACTAATTTTTGCAACAAGATTCTGATCCAGTAAAATATCTGTTATTTTCAAATAGTTTGCAAAGACACCAGGCACAATTCCAGTATGCAGGAACTGGATACCCTTTGCCACCCCTATAGCAGCTGCTATGCACTGAGTCCAAGTAAGTGCTCGCCTTGCACGTTTCTCTGCCAAATGACATGCAGAGTCATTTAACACTGTTAAACACAGAAATTTCAAACTGTAATAGATACAATGAATCAGTTTTTTATTGTTTATTCTAGAAACAATTCTTCATGCAAGTATTTCCAGAATCAACACAATTAGGATCACATCACGATTGGCTAGATTGATGATCAGGAAGATAAGAAGTCGTTAGGAACCAATCCCACAACACACACCGACCCAACCCCACCCCCCCCCCCCCAAAAAAAAAGAAAAAAAGAAGAAGAAGAAAATAGAAGGTTGGGGAAAGCAGATATAGTGCTCTTAAATGTCATACATTGCTTTTATCATACATTGCTTTTAACTATGGTTGTATACAGGCTTGTGACTCGAGTATACATAAACTAGAAAAATAGCTGCATAATTGATTACCAGAAGTCCATCTCCTTAAGTTTCCTTTGGGCACATATTCAAAGATAAGGAATATTCGGCTCACAGTTGAATCGTCCACATAATACTCCAAGCAGTGCCCAAGAGCACTAACCAAATGGTGATGTCTGAGTTTTGATATCATTTCAATGTGACGCATAAGATTTTGTGTACTGTAGCTTCTTTTCATTTTCAGGCATCTAATAGCAATGTAGGAACCATCTCTCAACTGTCCTCTGTACATCTGAGTTAAGAACAAAAGAAAATTCAGCACTACTTGTACAGATCACCCTATTGCTGCAGAATAAGTCAAAAAGTTGCTCAGAACACAGTATATTTGTAAACAATTTCTGCATTTGGAAACTTGCCACCAAAAGTAACTAATAATTCAAACTTCATTAGCAGCGCAAGAAAAACTATCCATTGTTGATTTTTAAAAACTAACCAAATCCCAGAGAATCATTTGCACAATTTGTCAGATAAACTTAACCCCTAAACTTCTAAGTTCCCTCCAGTTCCTTGGGGAAGTATTTGTGCACTCTTTTAATCATGATCAGAGTACAATATATCATAGCATTAACTTAAATTCTCTTGTATACCTGACCACAGGATCCTTCAGCCATGAAGGATGACGTATCAAAGTTGTTGGTTGCTTCTTCAATCTCCTCCAAGGAAAATGTTCGATATGCTGGAAGGCCAAGTGCTCCTAGCTTCATTGCTTGAGTTATATATCCTGCACAATCAATCTTTCCAATTACTTATTAATGACAAGATAGGATAATATTTCTCTTTTCGATTAAACTAGTTTATCTTTTAAATTCAACAAATCCTAAATGCAGAAGACGCAGAACACTTGTTCATTCTCATAAAGGTGGTATGGCAGGGGTAGGAGTGGAATAATGAGATGACAGGTTAAATGTTATTCTGATGTTCAATATCATTTAATCATTCCTCTGAAACTAGAAAGCCTTACAACTGAGTTTCTAGTAACCAGAAGTTGGCTTTCACAATTAGAATGCTAACATGAAATAATACCATGTGTGAGGCAGTTCAGAAGTTAGATCTGAAAGGCTCTGCTTGTCCATAGGAATGATGGAGAACTAAAAGTACTGCTTTAATAGGATGCATAACCATTAACAGTTCATAACAGATCCCTTCTCACTTCATTGAATGCCACCTAAAAGGGGAGAAAACTTACTCGCATCAGCAAGTATTTTTGAAGTGTACCCACTCGATGCATGTTCTTCAATAATTCTTGTAGGGCTTTCGTTTGCCTTCTTGGCAAGAAACTTTCTAACAAGAATGGCGATTAGACCAACAAGTACAATTCCTCCAACAACACTCCCAGATATGCTTAAAGCAAGGACTGTTTTTGAAGCTTGCTTCCGTCTGTTGGAATGAGGTAGGATTCCCACTGCTAAAGCTTGATTCTGACAAAAGGAAGATGGGTGCTGAGTTTGATCCCCATTTGCTAAACAATTTCCAGCATATTGAACAACGTGGTTTATAGAGTGTAGACAGCTAGGCAAAGTTCCAGTCAACAGATTAGCTGACAAATTCACAAATTTGAGTTTGTTGTTGCAAGGCAAATCTTCAAAAAGCATTCCAGTAAATCTGTTTGCTGCAATGTTCAGATAAGTAATTGATGGCATGGACAAAAGAAATGTTGGAAATGGCCCTACAAATCTGTTGGAAGAAACATCAAAGTGTTCAAGCTGATAATAGGATTGTGCTTTTTCTGGAATGCTGTAGGAAAATCTGTTCATCCTTAGCACAAGGCTTACTATTTTACTATTAACTAGAGGAAATTGAGGACCAAGAGAATTATTTTCCAAGTCAAGCACCTGCAGGTTTTCAACATTCCTAAGATCAGGAACTTCTCCAGAAAAGTTGTTACTTGACAGAGCAAGGACTCTGAGGTTTTCCAAATTCCCAAGTGAATCTGGCAGAGGTCCACTTAAGGAATTGTTTTTTGCGCTCAGTACTGCTAAAACAGAAAGTGAATTCAGGCCTTTTGGAAGCCTACCATAAAACATATTGTCATCAAGTATGAGAGTCTGGAGCTGTGTCAGTGAAGAAATTTCAGGCGATATAGCACCATCCAAGAAATTTGAACTCAAATCGAGTATTTCAAGAGATGATAAGCGGGAAATCTTTCTCGGTAATGATCCCCATAAACCAAGAGAAACAACCTTCAGGACCTTTAAATATGGGAGCTTAACAAGTGTAGTAACAAACGAATCCATTGAAAAATATTCAGGAAGCCGAGGATTGTCCTTCCTCCCAATGATTAGCAGCTGAGTTATGCTTTTCTCGTAGCATACTACTGTAAGAGATGAACTTGGTTGCAAACTGCAGAAATCTGTATCATTTCTCCAACCACTCAAAAATGATGGAAAATTCAAGATATATTGAATTCTTAACAGGGTCTGTGCTTGAGAAGATGGCAGCATTTCCGAGTAACTCACTGAGATCCAACACATAAAAGAAACTAGAAATGCAGTATGCCTTGATTTTTGACCCATCACCTGAAAAATAAATAAGAAACTGCATGCTGAACGAACAGGCAGATAAGAAATTAAACAAAAATATAAAATTAAATTGAATCAGAGATTCAAGCTTCTGAATTCAGAAGCTGAATTGTAAGTAGCCGGCACATAGAAAATCTCAAAATGTCCTAGCAATGCAAAAGAAATGCAAGAAATTTAGATGAATGGTATGCGAAGCTAAATTTTATTAGTTTATTCAGCTAAATTTTTGCTCAAGTAGGCATAATGCAAATCAAAATATAGAATCAAATTCAGCCTTTTACTTAGTTTTAACTTCCATTCACCTTCACAAATAAACAAGCCAAGAAGGAAGACTGAAGTTCAAGAAAGGCTTACCTCTTCTGAGAATAGGAACCAACTAAAAAACCAAGTGTCTCCTTATGTTAGTGTTTTCATGTGATGCCTGAAGAATTTTAAACGGAGAATTTAAACAATATAACCTTCAAACGAAGCAAACCTAATAGCAGACAGTAAGTAACTTCAGAACAAAGCTTTCAAAATCATCAACTACCATTCATCTTCCCATCATTAATTGGTCAAAAAAATTCCCAACATACATTCTTCATCTCCCCCTTTCAACACTGTCCATAGAGTCAAAACCCCAGAATCTTACTAGACCTGCAAGCTTCCAAGAAGAGTTGCTAGAAACCACTATCAGAATTGCCAATTCAAAGACAAAAAGAAGAGTGCTATACTTCAATGGTCATTATAACTTCAGAAACCGACAACATGTTTATCTTCTCTTTATGTACATGGTTCTTCTGAGTCTTTTGAAGCTTTTAAGAAAGAGAGAACGACCCAGTTGGCTAAGAAAAGAAAGTGATAAGCAAATATAAAAAGATAGATTCTTGGAGAACCCTTTATTCTCTCCGCGCACCTGTATTATAATCTACCATTCCCTGTAATTCATCTTTACATCACGACTGAAAAGCAAAGGAGACCAGATGCACCTCCACTTTAAAAACCAGTTTTTGCAATTTGAAACTTTGTTTTATTTTTATTCTTTTATGGGTATTGTTCTTTAAGAATAAGTCCCATAATCTTTAAGGAAAAGGAGTACAACATAAATGTGATCTGCCATGCATAGTAAGCTTTCGCTTTCTGTGGTTGGCCAGCTTTGGCTTTTTCTTTCTGGGCTTAACTGTCTTGGCCGGTGCATTTGCTCACCCGTGGACCCGGTTTCAACAAATCAACAACGTCAAATTCTTGGATAATCCTGGTCTAGGGCTCCACATGTGGATCAACTCACTTGTAGAAGCCATGTTTCTTGTTTGTTTTTATTCAAATATTACCTGCAACCCACCTTCTCTCTCCCTCTCCCGTCCATCACTTTCCTTCTCCTGCCCATGTGTGCTGCTCCAATGCAGAAATTTCAGATGGGGACGTTGAAGCTGATAGATGGTTGCAGCAAGAAAACCAGAAAACTAAGATGGGACTTCTTCATTTTCTTCTGTTTTCTCATCTTTAAGATGGCTAACCCCCCTTAACTTTCCCCTGTTGCGGCCACTCTATATATACATAATAAAGATCCCACCTCTCATAAATGTTTGATCATCTTCTTTAAATCTTACATTTCTGTAATTAAGAAATTCAACCATCGATGCAGCAAGAAAAGCACGGAAAGCAGGTGCAAACATTGGAGCAGTTGAAGCGCTGAAAGATCAACTGGTTTCTACAGATGAAACTCAAGGTCTGACATGCTTTCAACACAATGGGGGAGACCAAACTCCATGTTCATTACTTGCCCCAGTCAATCTATCTGTATTATATCCATCTTCTTAGTGACATTGAAAATTTTGAGATGGGACTAATATAAGGTTGAAAAACTAAAATAGAAAAATTTAAGCCAAGTGAACTCCAAGTGGAGAAGAGAATTGAGAATCAGACCAACTCACTTGTAGAAGCCATGTTTCTTGTTTGTTTTTATTCAAATATTACCTGCAACCCACCTTCTCTCTCCCTCTCCCGTCCATCACTTTCCTTCTCCTGCCCATGTGTGCTGCTCCAATGCAGAAATTTCAGATGGGGACGTTGAAGCTGATAGATGGTTGCAGCAAGAAAACCAGAAAACTAAGATGGGACTTCTTCATTTTCTTCTGTTTTCTCATCTTTAAGATGGCTAACCCCCCTTAACTTTCCCCTGTTGCGGCCACTCTATATATACATAATAAAGATCCCACCTCTCATAAATGTTTGATCATCTTCTTTAAATCTTACATTTCTGTAATTAAGAAATTCAACCATCGATGCAGCAAGAAAAGCACGGAAAGCTGGTGCAAACATTGGAGCAGTTGAAGCGCTGAAAGATCAACTGGTTTCTACAGATGAAACTCAAGTTCTGACATGCTTTCAACACAATGGGGGAGACCAAACTCCATGTTCATTACTTGCCCCAGTCAATCTATCTGTATTATATCCATCTTCTTAGTGACATTGAAAATTTTGAGATGGGACTAATATAAGGTTGAAAAACTAAAATAGAAAAATTTAAGCCAAGTGAACTCCAAGTGGAGAAGAGAATTGAGAATCAGCAACCAACCATTAGTCCATACCCGAAGCAGTTGACGGCGGCGATCGTACGTAGCAATACGGGAGGAGGGGCAGATGGGCGGGGAAAGATGAGAAGATAAAAGGACCAGCAGGTTAACCAGTAAACTTGAATAGAACGCAGCCACGTGTATTCTCTTGACAAATCTGGTGCATGTGTGGGACCCGGAACCAACAATCTGTTAAACCCTTTATCTGCTGAATCTACCGTCAACTTTGTTATTATTGTTTCTTCATGACTAATTTCAATAATTTATTAATATTTTAATAAATATAAGAATATATATATATATATAATTATAAAAAATTATTTTATTATATATTAAATTAAATTTTTATTTATATATACATTATAAATTATTAAAATATTAATAAATTAATTTATAAAATAAATCTATTTTTTTCCTCTAACAAAAAAATTTTAATAATATTGATTTATTTGTAAAAAAAACTGAGATAATTGTCTATAAATAATTATTGGCATTCCAGTGTCTTGCTTCAGCATTCACGTTGTTTTCCGCCGCATTTTCATCTGCTCAAATTTCTTCTCCATATCTTCCACTCCCTTTCCAGACATGTCCTCAATATCCTCTTCCTCTTCTGAATCTTCTCTTTCCTTCTCTTTTTCGCTTTCTTCTTCATCAATCCACCCCACTATTTCATAATCTTCTCTTCTTTTCATGGTGCTTTCTGAGATGCAAGGAATATAATATGTATTTGCTATAATATCTCCTAACCATGGCTTTGTCTGTTTATACATAAAATGGAATATTGTCCCAAGTAAAATCTCCTCCTTTCTCTCTTTAGTATGTCTCCCCATACAACCAAACTGATTATTTGGATTGATTTTAGGCCTCTCTCTTCATCCCTTCAAAACAGAAATGCAGAAGATTCGAGAATTGATAGCTTGAAACAAGAAGAATTCCTTCCCAGTAGCATAGAAAGAAGCAACACCCTGATCTTGCCCCCTACTTTAATGACCAAAAGTACGTACAATTTAAAGCTAAAATGGAGAGAGAGCAGCGTCATACCATTCTGTAGTTTCTAAGTCTAGAAAACTCGAGCTGCTGAACATGTTTATGTCAGTGGATGATGATTTTCAGTCTATAGATAGGATAAGTGTGAAATCTTTGTACATTGATTATAGATGGTGGAATGAAGCTAATTAGAAGATAGCAAACATATTGCCAAAGCTGATATTTTGTGATTAAGGTCAAGAACCTGATGACACTTTTCTAGGCATTTAGACAATCATGTTAGTATAATAGATGTATTTGAGTTTGAATCTAGGAAGAAGGCCATTGGTCTTGAACAATCATTTTCCCTTACTGGGGTAGGGGGTTAAGGAAGAGCAAGGCAGTGGGAAAGATCAAATCAGTCCTGAGTTACACAGGAAGAGACTGTCATATCACAATAAATATTTTTGGAGAAAGATCAAATCAGTCCTGAGATACACAGGAAGAGACTGTAAATGTGATATGACAGCCTCTTCCTGTGTATCTCAGGTTATTGTTTTAGGTGAATAATTAAATATTAAATCAATCCATTTATCTGAAATCATGAGAGAAATTTTGATTTGAATATCAAAGTCACATAATTTGCTTTCCTACCCCTAAATTTATTATACCATTATCATCTTCTCTTTTGTTGTTAATATATTTTTATGAAAGTATATTCAAATTTCAAATACCATTTCTTCTTTCTTTAAGGAAAATGCATATATAAAATTAAATAAAAATTAAATCATTATTTCATTAAAAAAAACACAATCACCATACAAGAAACTCCAAAAAAGAAAAAAAATAACAAAGAAAAAGGAAGAATTGTCACCCAAAATCTTAATTCATTTTATTCGTGAGAAACTCTCACAAGGGGATTGCATCAATTTCTTTTTCAATATTTTTAGCCTTGTTTTGCATGGAACTCAACGATGTGCTGCAAACTCCACAGATCACCTTCAGAGAAAATCTCTTCACGGAACACATAGTCGGAGCCGAAGGTCCTCTCCGGCATCTCCTTTTTTTCACGAAGCTTAAAGTCGTCAACGGTGTGCCGGAAACTCCGTAGATCATCTTCTGAGACGATTTCCTCGTCGAGCAGACGATTCGACATCTCCTGAATCTGCTCCTCAGTAATGGTACTCCGCTCAGGAGGTTCCGTATCCAGCCAATTCATCAAGTACTCGTTGAATTCCTCGCCATGCACATCTTTTAATTCGGTTCCGCTTCCATCCTGCTCCTTTCCCTCGTCTTTCTTCTCTGTTACTTTCCCAGCCTCCTCCATTGAAGAAGAAGGAAGCAATGGGAAGTCGGTTAAAATTTGATGCTTTAGGTAAGAGAAGGAGATGCACTAGGGCGGAACATATACACATACATACATATAATACACACACACACACACATATATATATATATATAAGAAATTGAAAATTTTACATGTGTTTATGAATTATTTACCATACATATATAGATATGACAACTTATGTCGCACACATTAGAAACACTTTTTCATAAAGTAATCACAACACTATTAAAACATTGGGTATAGTAATTTCATCCCATTGAGTAACGTAATTTTGTTTTTGAGATTACTATATACTCTTTATCTATATAAAGTAATCTATTACTATTAAAATATCAAAATTAATATCTAACACTTCATGTCAAATGTAATTCTTAATTAATGTGAATTTGGAAATTCATTAATTCACTTCCACCACATTTATAGTTGAAGAAAACATGAGAATTGTGGCAAATTACCAAACATGATAACATCATGTACTATATTGCAGGATTCTTTTAATACATTCTCCAATATATCTTAGTATATTGTCTTGTACCATATATTAATTAAATTGCATCATATGCAACAATACTATTAGACGTAGTTAGGCTTCATAAAAGAGAGATTGAATATAGTTTGGATTTGAAAATTTTCTATCATAAGTTTTATAAAAATAATTTTCTTGTGAAAGAATAAGTATGACTCAAAATAAAAAATTTACATTGCGAAACCCAACCTAAATACACGCTGAAATATAGTGTCAAGTGCATATTTGTTGGTATAGATGCAAATGCGCTAGTCCTCTTAGTATTTGTCTGTGCATTGATGCATTTTGAATATTGAGTCAAATACTCGAGTATAATTTTTTAGTTCAATGGCATTTTCTAATTAATCCCTTCATATAGATAATAAGTTACGTAGTTGACATAACATTTCTTACCATATTAGAGCTCTTAGGTTGGATTTACATCCTTGTTCCCTTAATTCATATAAAAAGGGTAACAACGATTTCTTTTTACCCAACATTTTCCAAACTGATGAATATTTGCAAATCTCATCTATGAGTAAATTATTTTGAATAAGTGAATATAAGAAAATAGTTTTAAATTGTTTAGTAAATGATTTGGAAAGAGTAGGAAGGAAACAAAAGAATAGGAGACGGATTTAATTGTTCGAATTCACTTTTAAATGTTGTTTAACAAATTTAACTATTGGAATTGATCTTTTTTGGATGGAAATGAATGAATTTATTTAATAAAAAAGACTTTGAATCTTTTATTATATCATCTAATACACTGCTAAAATTTATCTTTAAATGTTCAATTTGATAAACTAACATCAAGGAGATTGGTCTTTTGTTTAAAATTTTTGTTTCAATTAACAAAAAAAGAAATCTTTGTAGAAAAAGTAAAAAGATGCAAAATGAAAATACCCCTACGTATCCAGCAAGTGCTCGAACCTTTCCACCCTTCTCCTCTAGGCTGTAGTTCCAAACCCCACCCCCCAACTCCAACCACTCTCCTTTCCTCACCCCACTCTCCGTTTGCACAATCCAAACATAGTTAAGCAACCGATGCATCCATCCTTTTCTTGGCTAAGCCATAGACAAATTTCAAGAAAATTTACCTATTGTTTCTTTAACTAATTAATTATAAAACAATTAAAACAAAATTTTGGGAAATTATATTAGAACCCATAATAAGTAAAATAAAAAACCCGAACCTTTATTTTGTTTAAGCACTTTTATTCATGACCATTATCAATAAGGAGTAAATCATTTTTTTCCTATGAAAAATAATACAGCCATATTTTTTCTTAAATATTCTTAGCCTCTTTTGCATGGTCGTCCGGGGCTCCAACGATGCGCTGCAAACCCCAAACATCCTCTGCCCATACAATCTCTTCATCCAACAGATCATTTTGAAGCACATCATCGAAATCAAACGTCCTCTTCGACATCTCCTCGATCTGCTCCTCAGTAGGATTCACTTTCGGCTTCTCCATCGGGGGCTTCATCTCCGGCCAATTTTTCAAGTTCTTTAGATGTTCGATAAGCTTGTAGTCCAACTTAACATGCATATCTTTGAACTCCCTTTTGTTTCCTTCATTCTTCATATCATCCTCTTTCTTCCTCTCGGACTCCTTGGGTCCCTTGGCCGCCATTGATAAGGAGGTGGAAGACATGGAAACTCAAGAAATTCTGGGATTCTTGCGTTTCAGGAAAGGAGCTGGTGATGCATTGGTGACGGAGGTATTTACATGGTGTGCGTGGGTCTTTTAGATTTGGGAGAGGAAGGAAATGGTAAGCAAGCTGTGCTTTCCTTTTCTCATTCGATAATATTCATGTGTTTAAGGCAAGTGTGAGATATGCAAATTATCTCCCTATTAGGGATCCTTAGGAAATTGGATCCTATTGAATCTGATATGGAGAAAAGTAAATTGAATCCTATCTGATTAAGGTAACTAGATACATTGGCCTCTCAATTGTCTATTTTTTTCTTTGGATCACCTAGATAGAGCTGCTTCCCAAATGCTTGAGAGAGCTTCAGCTCAATAGTAGTGTAAACAAAAATGTATAGGAAGATAGAAGAGAGGAAGAGAGAGAAAGTTCAAAATTTTAGTAAGAGAAGAACCTAAGCACAATCTTATCCTCATTAGAAAAAATTATCTAGGGCAGCAATCAGTTAGTGAAACGCTCTTGCTATGCCGGAAAATCTCATTTCGTTACTCATTCCTTCATCTATGTATGTTTCCTCTATAACAATTTGGTATTCTCTAAATTAATTTTCACACACTTTTATTGGGTTAAATCATACTCATTCATGGTTTGTATGAATCCCTAGAAATAAGTTCCACAATGGAAGTCACGGCCGCAAGAAGGTAAGGAGGTCTACCCATGGAAAATGTTTCAGCCCAACAAATTTTCTAATTTTCTCAAAATGTTGGACTCTAGTTTTTCTTCACTGAACATGAAAATTTTTGCCAACAAAAATCATTCCAAATACGCATGAAAAAAGGTAATACATTACGTAAAAATTATTCCCTCAGAGAATTAAAAAGGAAAAAAGAGTCCGTAGGTGCTTGAGTTTGCAAAAATATAATTTTCCAAGTCAGATATTATTAGCTATAAGAACATTTTATTTTTAAGAAGACTCTATCATTGTTGTTATTGTTAGAGCGAGAGGTGAAGGGGGGTTATTGTTGTTATTCAGCTTAGCTATTAGCAATAAAATGTCGCCTCAATTATGATTCATTTGGACACCACAATATTAGAAGAAAAACCTAAAGTTACCCAATAAATCAACAAGAAATATAGCAAGTTGCCTTGCTAACATTTCCCACTTTACATAAGCTTTTAACCATCCGTAACTGTATTCATTTGTTTGGTTCATGAATTTAGAGCTAATTGGAGCAGAAAATTTAGTGATAGTATATCAAAAACTCTTTTGCCCTCAAAATTATGAGTGTTTTCCGAAGAATAAGTTTTCCACTACAACAGACTGCGCAAAACCTTGGTGGTGATGGTTTTCTCTGGCCTCCACTTCTGATATTAGGGCAACCGAAATCCAATATCTTGATTAGCAATGCACCGTCTCCATCAAGGTACCCCGTTTAGTCCCCCAATTGCGTTATCCTGTCACAGCAGTTCCCATAGCGTTAAAGAGGAAAACTATGATGTAATGCTCAGATTTTCTAGATTAATCTGATCAAATGAGCATGTAGCAATTTTAGGCGTAGAGCCTAAATCTTGGCATGAAGCAGCAATGAACTTGAAACTCTATATTGAAATTCCAAGCACGCGGTGCTTGATATAATGAGCATCACAAGATTAGGAAACTATAGCCATAGCCTATACAACATCTTTCCATAAATCCTTCAAGTATTACACTATAAGTAAAAGACGGGATAATATAGACACATCATTTTAAAAGAGATAAGACACAACCAAAACAGTAAATGTGTGAATGATGAGTAGAAATCTCTGCCAAAATCATGGGCCTAGATAATTGGCTAAGCCAAAATTACAACTTCGGATATACTCAGCTACAAAGGAAAAACCCTAATGTCATGTATCAAAGAGAGTGGTTCTATGCAAAAACCAAATGAAAGACAGTGGAAGTGCAGCTCTCTGTCACAGATTGTGTTTTATAATGTAAATACCAGCATCCAGATATACCTGCATCAACAAGCTACACAAAATATAATTAAAATGTTACAGATGAATAAGAAGGAACATACTTTCCAAACTTAAGAATTATCCAAAACCTAGATTGAGCAATAAACTAACAAAAACTGAGAACAGTTGAAGAGACACGCTATAATTCCCTAACTATACTAAGACATGTCTTTCAAACTTTTATTACTTTAGGATGTCGAAGATGCTGACAGATGCATGGAGTTCAGACACCACAAAAAAAAAAATCAACAGTGAATAGTTTGATCACTAGAACTCGATAATTTTAAAAATACACAAGAAAATTAATTGCATAGCCACACAGTAGATGACAACATTCTTAGATATACAAATTTGATCTGAAAAGAGACAAGGTAATGCACAAATATGTTCAAATTATTTAAAATTTTGACCTAAGCATTCACACTGGTACCTGCTGATCTCCGGTAACCCTGATAACTAAAGAACCAACCCATAAAATGAGTAAAGTGATTACCCCTTCAAAGAAATGAAAACTGAATGTTCCAATGGAAAGTCTGATTACTCGTATATAATTTGTTTATCTTACATGAATCTAAGCACTCTGGCCCACATTAGATGATCAATGTGAATGATGCACAGTCTCCACAGATGTAAACAGGCTAGGGCAAACATAAAAGAACAAGTTCAGGGCTCAAATGATTTAACAGTTTGACCTTAAACATTAACATCAATAGGTCTTAGCTCAAACGCACTTCGTAAAATTCACAGTCGTCACAAGCTTAATTTGTTTTGACACATTCAACTTGATATTTAAGAACTGCAATCTTTGTTCAAAAATAAAAAATGCAATCAGTATTTTGTACACATGTACACATATATTTACACGAGCTGTTTGAAATAAGTTCATGATAGAATGTTTTCTGTAGGGTCAGCTCATTGACTGAACCAGCTTAAAAATTTTAGCTCAAATTTAATTTACTCCTTTAAGTGAGCAAGCATACAAAACCATAATAAAGAAAAAGAGATTATTCAAGAATTCCTGGGATCAATTTCAGCCCTAATTAGGATGGATCTATCTCACAGTGAAGCACAGGGATACTTCTAAATAAAATGATTTACTACATTAGCAATATTACCAATGTTTACAAAGCGAACTGAATCTTATAGGTTAAGTTAAAATGACCTTCAAAATAAAGTGACTGAGGAAACAACATTCTCAGCAGTAGACATTAACGCAACATTCACAAAAATGGACTATAAGAGTCTGATGGTTAACAAAAATGGAAGGAGATGTACTTTGCAAAAGTTTCGAGAACTCACCAATCATCTTCTTCGCACTGCAGCACCTTGGCCACGTGGAACCCCTGAAATCGGCTGCTGGGCTCCTGGTTGACCACCACTCTGCTGTTCCTCGGCCATATTCATTGCTTGAGTAATAGCATTCATGACAATTAACCCGAGGGGAATCAAGTACATCCACTGAATAAGAGAAAATGTAAGAACAATATTTGTTTAGTTACTTTAGTACTTGATCTGAAAAACTAAGTTGGAAATAACACATTGGTATAATGTTCGTGTAAGACACTCACGTATTTAGCCCAAAAGGATCTTTCAGGGAGCTTCACACCTTCGTCCTCTCCAATCTCCCCACCAGTAGTATCTTCAGAAAACACTGGAGTTCTGTTTCACGTATTTAGACTTAATTTTGAATTCCAATTTTGTCCCCCAACTTGTACATTTAAATATGGAGAATGGTCTCAAACAACAATAGAAAAGACAGAATGCTAGTATATATAAACCTTACTCTAGCGAGAAGCAAAGAGTTAAAACATAAAATTAAATCACAGACCACAAGAGGTGCACTGTAATTGTAAAGCATCAAAATGAAGTAGCACCGACTCCACAACATCAACAATCTGAGCTCGCTAGAACCAGACTCAAGTTTCAGTTTAAGAAAATGTAGAGCATAACTCAGTAAATTACGGAAATTCACATCATCAACAATCATTATATTTGAAATGACCACAAAAATAAACAGAATAAAGGAAAAAAGGAAAAGAGAATATACCTAGATGCCTCTTTAGTACCCTCTAAGACAGTGTGTGTGTTAAAGGACCACTTTTTGGGCTGCAACGGAATAACAAAATGTGAAAGTTATGGTTATCCAAACACACATTCCTTAACAAAATTGGACATAACAAGTTAAGTAACATGTCCAACTAAAAAGGTATGCAGGTATATTATCAGAATAAAGTAGGAAACCGGATACTTGTATCAAATTATTAGTTCTAACGTTCACCTGCTCGGCCTTAAATCTACCAGGTGGTTTCGGCAAAGTAACTGGTTTAGAGTTTATTTGCTACTCTAGGATACCTTCTTTTGGAGCCTAGACAAATAGATCTTAACAGTGTACTGGTGCAGCTACAATTTAGCTTTGAGCACCACTCCATTCCTGAAATTAAGTGAAGTAAATTCACATACGTAGCCTCTCTACCCAATACTCCTTTTTGAAAAGAAAACTTCTGAAATTTCAAGTAATGCAGATCAGTAACTTCTTATACATTACTGAAAGAATCTGCAACCCCTATTAATCACAAAAAGGTAATTCTTTCTCAACTTGTTACTTTGAAAATAACTTTTTTAATCATAATAGCTATGCCAATGAAGTATGAAATAAATTCTTATCACAGAAAATAGAGCATTTTGTGTATAAGTAGAACAAATACAAGGTCTATTGTGAATGAGGGTGGGCATACAGCCTTTCCCAGATATTTCACGTCAAACATAGCTTCCACATCACCATAACAAAACCAAGCTAATTCAATCACTCTCTCCCATGGACTATTTTGTACAACACACAGAGAGATTCTTTCCAACAAACTCTTTCTTATCTATTTGATTTAGGGCTTTTACTAAGTCTGGCCTCATTTTCCAAAAAATGCACTAAACTGGACTTGGTTGGAGGAGGAGGTTCGGTAATGGCTAAAACACCATTTCATATGGTGTTATACCAATTATAACGCCATTTGAAATGGCATTATAACTTTAAGGGAAAGCAGCCTCTCTTCTTCTTCATTGGAGCATTGCCTCTTTTTTGGTCCTTTTTTCTTCATTTTTTCCCATTTTTTTCTTGTCACTTTCTAGCAATTGTTTGCTTTCTTCCTGAGACCATTTTTCTTTCTTAGCTTTTTCTTTATCTTCTTTTCCCCTTTTCTTCTCGTTGTTGGCCGATTTTTTTTTATTTTTAGCTTTCCTTTTTTTCTTCTGGGTGTTCTGCTTTAGTACAAGCAATTTGCATCTTTTGTTTCTTTCTTTTTATACTGTGGTTTATGGTTATTGTTGTGTGGTAATTATTTCTTTGAATTTATTTTTAATTTATATGCGAAAGTAAATTTTTTAAAAATTTATAATTTAGGTAAGATTTGTGTGCAAAAGGATGCGACGAAAATTTCTTCTTCTTTATGTAAATATTTTATTTTATATGTAAATCTTACTTATTTGGCGTTATATCCAAGTAAATCTTACTTATTTGGCGTTATATCCACTTGACAAGGAAAATATTAAATTAAAATATTTACATAAAGAAGAAGAAAATTTCGTGGCATCCTTTCGCACACAATATACACAAATCTTACCTAAATTATAAATTTTAAAAAAATTAACTTTCACATATAAATTAAAAATAAATCCAAAGAAATAATTACCACACCACAATAACTATCAGCCACAGTATAAAAAGAAAGAAACAAAAAATGCAAATTGCTTGCACTAAAGCGACATAGCCAGAAGGAAAAAAAAGAAAGAAAAAGGAAAGCTAAAAAGCAAAAAAAATCGGCCAACACTGAGAAGAAAAGGAAAAAAATAAAGAAAAATGATATAAGGAAGAAAGCAAACAATTGCTAGAAACTGACAAGAAAAAAAAAAGAAAAAAATGAAGAAAAAAGGACCAAAAAAGAGGCAATGCTCCAGTGAAGAAGAAAAGAGGCTGCTTTCCCTTAAAATTATAACCCCATTTCATATGGCGTTATAACCGGTATAACGCCATATGAAATGGCGTTATGGCCATTACCGGGCCTCCTCCTCCAACCAAATCCAATTTAGTGCATTTTTTGGAAAACAAGGCCAGACTTAGTAAAAGCCCTTTGATTTACTCACAAGAGCAGTGGTCCAGTATAGTCGTCCAAATAGATTTCAAAACTTACGAACACCTGAACTAGCCAGCTGAACTTGAAAGAATTTTCAAACCTAAAGCCTCAAAGTATACTTGGCATATACGTTCGTGCACCCAAAGTGATAACTATCTTGCCCCACCCCCCACAGAGATAGCAATTGTTTTCCTCGGTAACAAACCAGAGCCTAAAAGATGCTATCTTAGAGAAGTCATATACAAAAGCAAAGCCTTAATCCACTCTTCAGATTAATTCCCTACAACAGAAGCTGGGCATCCTTTAATCCTACAATTGAATGAGAGCATCTCCACAAAATACTGAAAGCTTCAAATACCACCAAGCTTTTCCAAAATCAAAACAAAGCAGAAACGGCAAAATGACAGCAAGAACTGCTGAGGCACTTACAAATTTCAAGAGCCGAGGATACTGACAATCTCCTGGAGAACCATAATTAATAGCCAAAACATTCACACCATCCTGCAATCGGTAACCAGAGTAAAAGGAATGTAGTTTATTTGATTGCAAGAATAAGCAAAAGAAAATATATAGATACATAGAACAAATATGAAGGGGAGAATAGTATTAAATATTCAACAGATTATGGCATATGAATTAAAGTTTGGAAAGAGAATAGGATGCTTGTGCAAGTCATTTGACAAGTTAGATATACAATAGCATGTAAAACAGTATTCGTGTACAATAGCACGTTACTGCAAAATATGTAGTTCCTGAAGACAATCCTTTTGTTTAGTTCGTTTATTAGGAGTTAGCCCGTAGTGTAGAAGCAAGAAGATCAAAATAAAACATGACCTTAAAAGCACATAGAAAAAGTGAAAGATGTTGGATAATCCCAGTGAGCTTTTGCACCAAAAGCTAATAAGTATAGATCCTTCCAAATTCTGCCCTCCTGACTCATCTACATCTCAACTAATTCTAATGATTGAAATTGAAGATATTGATTTGCCACTTAACATGATCTTAGTACTGCAGCATAGCAAGTCAGCATTTAAATGGCACAAGCATACCCTTATCTTGCTAATATGTCAGAGATAAAGGAGATTTTTCTTTAGGAGCCTCAAAATCAAATTAATCAAAATTCGAGGTTGAAAAGATAGAAGTAGAACTTTATATTTATGCTCACGTCTCTATGCAGACCAGGAAACAGATAAAGCTACTAGAAAAATTGATGAAAAAGATGGCAGAGATGAACATATAGAAACCTATATTTTCAGCATGCGAAACACTAAATCTGACATTGCTACAAACAACCTCTGAAAAAGTGTCATGGCATATCTTTTTAATGCAATTTCCAAAACTTTTCTCTCTCCATAAGTGGAATCCTCATACATTGAGATCTGTTCTCGGGATCTATCAAGGCCAATTAATACCAGATATGAAATAAATGGAATCAAACAGATGCATTCAAGTAGAGAAATATTGCTTGGAAAAGGAAAAGATATCAAGTTAAGCGGCTTTAGAACACATTCTTTTATCATTCAAAACAAGCTGCATGTTCCATTCTATCCTAATACTATCTTTCCACACCATATTTTTCTTCCAAATCACTAAACATGATTCTTAGCTAATCACTTCAGATTTAGAAACATCTATACACAAATAAGCAAATGTTCATTTCATGTACAGGCATGTCAAAACAGTTAGTCCACCTAGATACATCTGATAATTATGTGTCAACAGTCCTTCAAACATATTAAACCAAAAGGCAAAAACAGTTTAGTGCGCCTAGATACACCTGGTGATTGTGCCAATGGGCCTTCAAACATAATAAGCCAAAAGGCATCTTAAGCAAGGATTAATTAAAGAACACAGCGATAACATGTCATACCACTGCATCTCACAATTCATAATTTCCTAGAGTGGAATAATACCATGTGAAAAACGAAATGCTCATCCAAGCGATCCCTTGAAAGACATCTCTGGAAGGAAAAAAAAATAAAGAAGAGGGGGAAAAAATTACTAGCAGTAATCTGTGATATAGGATTCTACATTTTAACACAAAGATAACATAAAGGTCCAATGTATTGAATTGAATGGCACATAAAGCTCAGTTAGCTGATTCTTCACACAATACTTGCTTGACTCTGACTTCACTAATTTGAATAGCATGTGAAACTGAATAGATAGCGGGAAATTAATGGCTCAATACCAAGTTTCTTGATTGCGACTTCATTGAATTGAATAGAACATGAACCTGAATATATGGTGGGAAATTCTTGGCACAATATAAGCTGGCCTTAACGTGAATTCAGTACTGTAAAAAAAACACCTACTTGACAGTGGCTCATTGCTCAACTCAACTCATGTTCTTTGAGTTCAAGCTCAAGCTTGGCAGCTTGAGGATCATTCTAGTCAAGATTAAGCCAATGATACCCTTTTTTCAAGCACAAGTGACTGTAACTGAACTTAATTGGACACCGCTGCTTTCCATGTTCAATATTTTAAACAAAAATCCATATAAAATCACAAGAATGGGGAACAGATGCCCTAGCTAGTACAGCAGCCTCTGCCAAAGATTTAGTCCTACATAGGATAATAGAATAATATTAAAAAAAAACTCTTACTTGTATATGCAATACAATAATTGTTAAAGTTGTTCAACAAATGTATACTACATAGAACTAATTTAGGGCGTATTTGGATTGGGTTTTTGTTTGAGTTGAGTTGTATTAGAAATCATAAAAGTGAATCGTTTGTGAGAGGAGAAGTGGGGCCCAAAGTGAAAAAAGTGGGGAAAGAGTGGGAAAAAACTCAATCCAAAAGCCAATCCAAGTTGGCTCTTAGTTCCCCTCCCAAAAAGGAAAAAAAAAATCTAAGTTAGTTCAAGCTAGAAAATTTCAAGCATACCATTTTGCTAATGGAATTGACTTTGATCAACAATAATAAGTTGAATTGAGCTCTAGTCAACCTTGAGTTCAAGCTTAAATACATGGGTATTCTAACCAACCCAACTTTGTCTCTGCCTCTGGTGACATGACAGTAGGTCAAAGGTTTGAAGCATGCCAATGGCCCCCTTTCTCATAGATGAGTGAATCTATCCTCTCTTTCGCATCCAATAGAGCATATTACTGAGAACCTTATATACTTGGGACGCTTCTATGAAGCAAAAACCAATATGTTGAGTTTTGGAATTACACTTGTCTCCCCTATCAATGCTTTTGATCAACATAATGATCTTTTAAGAATAGCCAATATTCTTCTATGGTATTTATGACTTATCAACACTTTGCAGGGACTTCTTAACAATTATTAGAAGAAAACTGAGGATTTGAGCAGCTTTATGTAGTCATTGAAAGAGAGGACAAATTATCTGAGGTGATTAAGTTAAACAAGTGAAGGTTAAAATAATTTCACCGATCATTTGTGGAATAATTGTAGATCTTAAGGGTGAGCCATGCAATATAACAAGAAACATTAGGTAAAACATCATGAAAAATCTCCACGAACAAGGTAGAGGGAAGCTTACTGCTTTTACAGATGAAATAACATAACCTTTCCCAGGTGGACTTAAAAGATTAGATGCCACTCTTATCCTGTAAAAGTCATCAGCTTCAAGTAGTTCCTGTGAAATGATTCAAAAGAAACCCCACATCAATTACATTCTGATTTATAACATACTTAGAAAGGACAAAGATTTAAAGAAGAATCAGTAATTACTTTGAAGTTCTCCCTGTCAGCTTCTGTAAAATCATTCCTTGAGAACCTAAGCTTTGTAAGTTTCTGTTACATAACATATTCAATACTAGTCAGCAAAATGGAAATTTATTTGAAAAAGGAAATAAGGAATTAAATCAAGTGCAGAAAAGCAGTTAGCTTTGGTACCATTACTGTCCTCAATATTCAATCTTCTTAATGTTATATTAAAGAACATACATATTACATATCATAGCACAGTCTCTCAAGCGTACTGATCATAGCAATAGCTCTGCGTGGAGGACATAGAGCTGAGCCTTATACAACAGATAGAAGTACTATGGGACTACCCCAGACAATAATCTAAGGGCCACAAGATTCGGACTTTCTATTTCACTCATTTATCTTTCTCTTTCTCTCACTTTGAGTTTGATACAACCCTAAGTATACGCCTGTGGAGTAAAAGACATAACGTTTCCTGTAATGATAAACACTTTACAAGAAATAGAGATCAAATATTTATGAAGTCCAAGAAAAGAACAGGCATTAATAGACATGATTTGGAACAGTTCAGTGATTTAATTGTCATATGTAAATGCTCTAATTGTCATATGTAGATTTACTACACAACCAAAGTTCAGCTCTGGTCATGGAATTCTACAACCGCTACTCGGTATCTAAAACCCTGCAGAAAGCACTACATCTCGAAGAAGTACATATCAGGGCAATCGTTATATGGGTCGTTAAATGTCAAACTGAGAAAAATAACACTAGGTCTTACTACCGCCCGACAATAGGTCAAATATGGTACAAACCTGGCCACCTTGACGCGAACTTTTCAAGCGAGCAGTGAAGGTCCCGGCAGGGAAGAAATCGGAATCACCAAAGGCGTGCTCAAGTGAGAATTGGATTTTGGAGTCAGAGTCCGATCCGGTGGCCGATTCCGACGACCTTTTCCTCGCCGTTTGAGATGGCTGGCTGGAAGCCACAACCTCAACATCTGAAAATTTTGGCGCCCCTACAAGACCAAATTCTTCGTCATCAACCAGGAGCTCGTCCGATTGGAAAGCAAACGAGGTGGTTAAGAGCAAGAAGAGGATTGTTAGAAGTAAAATTAAGCTTAGACAAAACGGAGATTTCATCGTCATTGTGGAAAAGGGGAAGCGAGGCCTCGGCGCAGTGGTGGAGACGCCGGATCAGTGGCTAAGAGCGTCGGAGGAAAAGAAGAAGATTTGAGCTCCAGCCAGTCAGGAATTCAGATATCACCCCCAGTTTTCAGTTTTGGTTCAAATATTTTTGATAATTGTACAATTTAATCCCTAAAGTGTTTATGTTTAGATACTTTAGTCCCTATTAACTATTTGTAACTTTTATGACGTAATCAATTTGCATTCAAATTATTAATTCTTATAATTAATTGTAAAGTGTTTTTCATCTAATTAAAGTACATATATCACTCCAAATTAATTTTTTAAGTTAAAATAAAAGGACAAAAATCTTTCTTATAATTAATGATTAATTAAAATAATTATTATTTCGAATCTTAAGAATTTATGTAATCATTAATTATAAAAATATTATATTACTTTTATTTTACTCTAAAAAATTGAATTACCTATGAAATTCCTACTTGATTTGGCTGTAGAATATCATGAAATAGTATTGTCAAATGGGCTAGTCCGCTCCGGCCCAGACTGGCCCGCGTGGGCTGGTCATGAAAACGGCTAAAACGGGCTGGCCCATTTTGCTCGCGGATTAGGAACCCCCCGTCTGCGGCCCGTGATAGCCAGTCCGTTGGCTATTCAAAACGACGTCATTTTACAAAAAATAGCAAAACGATATTATTTTGAAAAATATATATTTTTAAATTTTTTTAAAAAAATTAAAATGACGTTGTTTTGTGGAAAAAAATTTAAAAAAAATAAAAAAGAAAAACGGACTAGCCCGCGGGCTAAACGGAGTAGGCCAAAAAGCCCGCTCTTAAACGGGCTTGAACATACTAAGCTCAAGCCTGCGGGCTGGAGCCCGTTTTGACATCTCTACATAGAATTGGTTGGAAAGACTAGTTTGAACGAAAATTGATTAGGAATTACAAAAGTTAAAAAAATTTTAATAGATACTAAAGTATCCCAAGGTATGTACATCAAGGACTAAATAGTACAATTACTTAATACATTATTTTTTGTTTTTTTCCCTCCTGGCTTTTATTTCAAGTCTCCCTCCCACACAAACCCACATTCATTTTTTTTTTCTCAAAATGAAAACTTTCATAAGAATATTTAGTCCAAACGCACGAGTCCTCAATTTTTTTTCCAATACCATTTTTATTTTTAGATATTTTTTTGATGCATAAGATAGTTGAACTTGTTTTTTTCCTTTCTCATACGAACTTCAACTTCAAACTTTTGTTCCACCTACTTCATCCATTTTCAAAATATATAGTATTTTAATTTTTTATTTTTATAATATTTGATTTTTTGTAAATTTTAATAATTATTTATCTAAAGTTATTCCCCCTACAAATATAATTCTTTTATTCTTTACCATATTAATAGAATTAGCCAATGATACAATAAAAAAATACTACTTATTTTTATATTTCTTAATTTATGTAAAAAATACTACAAATTTTTATATTTTAAAATAGAGAATAAATATTTGACAATAATAAATTAGTCGTAAAATTTATGCGTAAAAATATCTCTAACATTTCCCCAACTTTTTACCCCTACCTTTGCTCTCGTAACAATGAGGCGAGATGCAATAGGAGTCTTTTGGTATTATTTTTTTGTTCACTCAATGACAAATTACAAAGTGAAAAGAACGAGGATGGTGATAATGGATGGATGAGTTTTGAAAATAGAGGATTAGGGGTTTTCCCTTTTGTATTCATCTAATTTAATAATGATATCTTAAGAATGGATTTTAGTTATCGCATTTTTATCATGCATTTTTTTATTTTTTTATTTCTGCGACATAAGAACACATTAAGGTAACTTGTTCAATATAAACGCATTACGGTGATGTGTCAACTTTTTGAACCTTTGTTGTTATTCATTCTTTTGGAATAAAGACGCATTATCGTAATGCGTTCATTTTTTTTTACTTTTCTCTATTTTTTGGATTTTGATGAATAAGGATGCATTACCATTCAATATGGACGTATGACAGTAATACATTTAACTGTTAACTTTTTTAACCTTCGCTAATAGGATGCATTATCTTGATGCGTTCAACAGTTAACTATGAATGTAATACTGAATATTTGCTAATGGTTTTGTAAATAATTATGTGTTATCAATTTGAACACATGACCGTCATACGTTATTAATTTGCGATTGAACTAAATGCGTATTACCACAATGCTATATCACTGTAGCATTTCCTATTCCATTTTGTTTCAACTTTCTATTTAGCCAATTCAAAATTATTTAAATTGAATTACTAATTTATTTATTTTTATTGAAAATACTTGCTACTTTTAAATTTTTTTATCAATGTATAATTAAATCAAATTCAAATAAAAATAATGATCATAGTCATATGTACATTCCATTAAAAGCTTTCTTTTCTTTTTCTTTTCGTGCTTGGTTAATTCTAGAATTCAATGGAAATGCAACATACCTAATTCTAGAATTAAAAAAAAATAGTTCATTATAAAATCCAAAAAAAATAATGACTAATGACTAATGTAAAAATGACAATTGTAGTAATATGTGTGTTCTATTAAAGATTTTCTTGTCTTTTTTTCGTAGATAATTCAAGAATCCAGCAAAGCAAGATGACTAATTATAGAATTCAAAAAAGAAAATGGTTAATTTTAGAATTTAAAAAGTGGATGACTAAACTAATTCGAGAATCTAATAAATTATTCTACCAAGTCACTTTTGTTATAAAATATACACAATAGAATAGAAGAACGTAACTTTTTTTTTGAAAGAGTAAATTCATTTATTTTTTGTCTTTTTATTGATACATAATTTATTAATAAATTGAAATAACAACTAATTTAATAAAATTTTGATTCGATTACCTCTTTACGGTAAATAATTTTATTTTAATTACTTTTTTAGTAACCATAATTAAACTTGATTATAAATGATATTTTTTTATCTTGCTCTATATTAACCCAATCAAAATATAGAAGTACAAGAAATATAAAGGTCTATGTCTCCCTTATATGTTACTAGTTAATGTCTCCCATGTAGTATGGGAAGCAGTTGGCAATTGAATTAGTGATCTTATGGATATAATAATTTTGATAAAATTTTGTGTATATATTATAAGTTATGAATTGAAATAAAATTAAATAATAATAAATTAAATAAAATAGATTAAAATTATAAATTTAATTGTAAAATTTAATATTTAATAGTATTGTTGGATCTTTTTACGGAGGAGAAACGTATTGAGGAAAAACTCCGAATCAGGAACTTAATAAGCTAATTGTGAGTTGAATTAATACACAGATGGTTACTACCTCCCCAAGCCACTCTACTCCACGAAGTGGCAATCCTTTTCTTTTAAAAAATTTGTGCTATTATTAATTTAGTCCTCCTGTTTTATTAGAAAAAATATATTATTTTTATTTAACCCTTCTATTATATCTACTAGACTTTACTAATAATAATAATAATAATGAAAGAGTGATAATATATATTTTAATTAATTACATCAATATTTAATTAATTACAAATGTCATGTATCAAATTTTGGCCTTTCTAAGTTTTCAATCTTGCATCTGCCACTCATAATACAGAATGGCTGAGTTTGTGCAGTTGAAAATAAGTTTAATATAGTGGGACATTTGCCTTCAAGGATTGTTTCATTTCTTGATTTCCTTGATTGAGTTTCTATCTAAATATTTTTTAATTTTATTTTTTTACTTTAAGATGTACCACTCAAAAATAATTAGGATGTACTTGGATTAGTTTTTACATTAAGAAAAATTCACTCTTTTCAATTTGTTATAACTTTTTTTTTTCACAAAATAAGTCACTTTTACGATTTCTAATATAACGTAATGTTTTTTTTTTTGCTAAATAAGAAAGTTATCCATTGATATAAAAATAGCCTAAGCTATTACAATCAAAACAATTTTCAAACCCCTTATCCAATGAGATGAGTTGAAGAATTGGAATAACCTGATACAAAAGTTACACAATAGTTAAAAACTTCCTCAGAAATCCTAAGTAGGTAAATAGTACAAATACTATAATTAGTACTAAGATAAGCAAATACATAATAATTTTTTTCATAGCACACTTCTCAGAGATCTGCGACCACAGAGAAAAACTCAACTCCAACATCTTCATTGAAAGTCAGCAACTAAAAAGACCATGAGCGTATCAACGATCTCAACAACTACTTGGAGGAGAAGTTAAAATTGAGTGAGGGCCCAAATTAGGTCCGGGTTGAACAATTTTTCTAAAAAAAATAGAAAAAATGACTAGATTTAAAAAGATCAGAAAATAATCTCGCCTACAAGTCTTAAATCTTAAAAAAAAAAGCCTTGAAAAAGATTTATGATGGTTTGTGACAAAAGAGAAAGTAAGATAACACAAAATATGTGAATGACCGGCTAGTCAGCGAAACTATTTGAAGGAGGGGAGAGTCGCAAGAGTTTTAGAGAGAAGGAGGAGAAAATCATGTTTGCACGAGAAATCCTAGACACCCTTAAAGCTTTTGGCCAGATATAGCTGGCAAAACTGTTTGAAGGGAGGGAGAGTCGCAAGAGTTTTAGAGAGAAGGATGAGAAAATCATGTTAGCGAGAAAAATCCTAAACACACTTATTCTCAGTAATTATAAATTTTTCTTAATACAACGTAACGTAAAAAAAAAAAGATAAGTGATCTAACCCTCAGTTTTATTATAATGCTAAAGGCCGAAATCGTGTAGGTCTTTGATAGGGGTGTTCAAAATTCGAATCGGACCGAATAACCGAACCGAACAGAATTTTTTGGTTTGGTTTGGTTTAGGTGACCGAATCGAAAAATTGAAATTTTGAAAAATAAATACAAGAACGCATTATGGTAATGCGTTCATGTATTTAATTTTTTAAAAAATATAAAAATGCATTATGGTAATGCATTCTTGTATTTATTTTTCAAAATTTCAGTTTTTTTAGTTCGATTTTCGGTTTAACCCTAAACCGAACCGAAAAACCCAATAGTAAAATCGAATAATAAAACGGTTTGGTTCGGTTTTCAAAAAAATAAAAAAAATCGAACCGAAAATCGAATAGTAAAACTGAAAATCGAACCGAAATTCGTTTGAACACCCCTAGTCTTTGAAGCTTTTCAACCTGTAGCCTACTCCAGGAGACATTAGCCATTACACTTATTGCTCCAAGAAAAAACAAATTTTGTAAAATTTCTAGTTATTTCCAATATAACCATTAACACAAAGACAAATGCTAGACTTATTATTATTTTCTTCCAATAAATATTAAAATTACATCCCATAAACAATCAAAGTATTTTCAATTAATTTTTTACCACACAAAAAAACTGCCAATGAAGTGTAATTATTTTCCTAAAAAATAATTCATATATGAAAGTGACGGAATTTACGAAATCTAAAATTTATTATATTATTTAAGGTAAAAATTATTGGATGTTTAAATGTTGTGTTTTTAATAGACTATGTATGTATATGTATATATATATAATGAAAATATATTTTAAGTTAAATTTTCTTTTCTATTTTTTTTTTTAAAAATGCAATAAATAATCCCGTTAAACTCCTAAATCCCAATTCGCATCGAATCCTCTAACGACCCGAACTACTTTCTCCCAGGCTTCCGACTCCCAAATCGAACAAAAACCCTAAGCCACGCACAAGCACACATTCACTCCTCTTTACCTAATCTTCGCTCTGGAGTATTCTCTATAATTGAAAGAAACGAACCTTTCAACAGCAACAAAGAGAGGCGGGAGATAGGCATAGTGAGATTGAGGGTGTTGGAGAAGTCTTATTCCACAATGGATGCGATAAGGAAGCAACTGGACGTGTTAATGGGGGCCAATCGAAATGGGGACGTTAGGGAGGTGGATCGCAAGTACTTCGATCGTGATGTCTGCCGTCTCTTCCTCTCCGGCCTCTGTCCTCACGAGCTTTTTCAACTCACTGTGCGTAACCTTTATTGGAGCTCCGCTCTGTCTTTTTCTAATAAATAACAAGAATTTTTTCTTTTTTCTATGATTTTGGTGTTTGAGAAGAGGAAAAAAGCGTAAATGTTTCTGCTTTTATTAGTTTTTATCCGCAGTTATGGAGGAGCTAGGGTGAATGTCTATAATTTTTATTTAAATTTCTTTATAAATATAATTGTAGTGGTTAATTATCTGCGGTTTTTGGTAGATTTGCTACGGAATTTGCTCCTTAATTTGTAAATTTTCTGGAAAAAGAATGCTAATCATTCTTCTCCGAGAGGAGAATTTTGGGAAACCTGTCGTAGTCATTAGGATCTATTGACATTTGCGAGGAACTGGATGGACTTATAGCAGTTACTTCTATTATGTTTTCTATTTGATGTTTGAGACCCACAGAAATAGGGGAAGAATTCTTTCGGACAGATTTGTTTGATAACGTGTTTAATTGTCGCTGCAGAAAATGGATATGGGGCCTTGCCCAAAGGTGCATTCATTGCAGCTCAGGAAAGAGTATCCTTTTACCAGCTTTATCTGCCATTAGGAATAGTCAGATTTCTCTTTCTCCGTGTTTGCTTTTAACTCTTGTTAGATATGAGGACGCAAAAGTAAAAGGTACCGACAACTATGATAGGGACCTGGAGGATGTCATAGATAGGCTGATTGTTGAGTGTGATAGGAAAATTGCTAGAGCTCTTAAAAGACTTGATGATGAAGATGCTAAGGCAGCCATTGCCATCTCAGTATCTGAAGTTACGCAGGTAATGAATGTATTTTTAGTTTTCTCTTCACTGATCCTAATTCCTGATTTTAATTTGACCTGTTCATCTAATAAAATGACTTGCAGACACCAGAGGTCCAAGAGTTGTCGAAAGAAATAAAAGAGAAGCTGAAAGAAGCGGATAATTATGGTATGTTCTTAATCAAATGTAGTTCTTCACATTGGTTTTTCTGGGCTACTATGATTTATAGTATTCTGTGTAGTGTTATCATTGTCACAAAATCAGACTATTAGCATTTAGAATTATCCTCCTTAAAATAATAAACTTTCAAATCTCATTTTTTGTTAATAGTAATTTTTTTGATGAAATTGGAGGTAAAATTTGACATATTGGGGTACAATAAAACTTGAATTAGAATAAAATTACTGTTGATTATCATTTGAAATGTTTTGCATACTGAAAATGATGCAGGCAAATTCAGATTCCTGGCATGAATGCGGTCAGCTTAATTAAATGGCCTGACTAATGGGGTTAGTGAAGTGTAAATTTATTTAGAAGAAAGAAAAAGTTAAGGTGATATTTGATGCAATTTGGATGGTATATTATGAAACTGCAGTTCTGTTCCTAATAGTTCTGTGGTAATAAGGCTTTTTCACCTGGAGAAGGCATAAATACTTTGTTGGCTATAGTTCTGGGTTGGTGATTTAGGAGCTTTGGGGCATGAATGCAGTAGGCATAAGTGAGTAGCCTGATTAAATGGGTTAAAAAATGGCAGCCTAGAGAATTCAAATGATATGTAGTTTTATTTTGATGATGTAGGGCCAAACTGTAAACGGTCAGTTCTGCTTCTGGATAGTCTGTGGGTTTGGACCTTTGTATTTGACTTTTTATTCACATTATTTATGATGGCACTCCAAAGCTGAGAATGTTACCTGCATGCTAGTGTTAAAGATAGTTCAGAAAATGAAAGGAGGATATTCTCTCTGCTTATCCGAGCAAATTCAGCTTGCATTATTTCATATTCTGGAGGTGTCAAAATATATCTATCTAGACCAAGAACCCCTACAGAGTGGTTTTCTGTGTGGTTAATCGGGTTCTTTTGGGGTTTATTTGGCAAAACAATTCAGTACCTTTGGGTGCTTGGTGTCATGGTTCTTGGCCAGTGTCTAAAGCTTGTAATGTTTTTAGTAGTCATTCGGTGTTTCATGATCTGATGCTTATTCTGACATTTCTTGAGCAGCAGGTTACAACCTCATTGAGGGAATAGTTTTTTTTTTTGGCTGAAAATTGTTTTAGAATCTTGTTGTGTCAGTTGTTAACAAAGGATGTGAGAGACGACAAGTTAAGATTTATTGCATTCAGTTATTCGACAAGTTAAGATTTATTGCTTTCAGTTGTTGGGATCAACTCTCTTTATGTTTCCACAGTAAATGGTCTGTGTAATTTGTAGTGTAGCTAAGGAAGGATTCCAAAAAGAAAATTCGTGATGGTAAGGTTGCTATATTGTGACTAGAAACACAGGTTCAGTACGTAAAATTAGCTTCTATGTTCTAGGAATACGGGAATTAACACAGCACCCTATTGATGGACCTCACAGTTGCAGGAGCCTTGTGTAGGAGTTTGTAGATGCATTTAGTGCATCATATTGTTGGAAGAATGTGTAGATTTAAGATGGTCTAACAGCATTTTTGTCGACTGATGATCGCTATTATCCATACTGGTTAATTTTTCTGCCACTGATGCACTGAATGCATATAAATCTTACAGATCTTGAAGGCAAGACAGATATGAAGATTCGAGCTCTTGAAGTGGTGGAAGAGCTCAGAACTAGGAGAGCTGACAAGCAGGTGAGACATGCAGTTCTCAAGACATTTTGAGTTTCCCAAGTAATCTAGAGAGACTGAGTAACGAAACAAAATACATGCTACTTTATATTTGGTTTTTTCAAGACTTTGTAATTCCTATAAATTATTGTGTAAATGCAGTCTATGCTTCTTTTGGATGCATTCAACAGAGATCGAGCTTCACTACCTCAGCCCCTAACTAACACTCCACAATTGGCACCCTTGCCTGCAACTGCACCTGATCCTCGTGTACAGGAAATGATAAATGAAAAACTAAAGAAGGCCGAGGATCTTGGTAGGTTTTGTACTCATTTGCTAAACACTAACATGTTTAGGCTGCGTTATGTTTTGTAATGGTTATTGCTCTCTTATATTTTTTCTTTTTACTTATATTTTCACATACAGTGGCTTTCTTTCATTGAGAGAGTATCTTTTTTTTTAAAAATTTATTTAGTGCCATTCTTAAGTCATTTACTCTTGCAGTTTTGATCTGGATGTGTGTCATCCCAGTATGTAATATAGCTAATTTTCATATTTGCTCTTCCTAGAGAATCTTGTTGCAAATTTACTATCTTTCACCCGCTACACTGATCTTTTCTCTTTGCCCTGTACGGATTATTCTGCCTATTATTTTTTCCAATTGTCATCCTCAACGCTATTAGTTTTGGTTAATGGTTGAACTTTCTTGATTCAGATAAAGTTTAACTTATTTTGAATATTTCACAGTCTGATTGTAAAGCTTCTGTGCTATTGTGGAGTCTACTTGTTTGATATGTTTAGAATGTTTATGGTTTTGTGTGTGTAATTTGTGGTAATCTTCTGCTGCCTTCAACGGTAAAGTTGGTTATCCCTCTATTATGTTTGAGGCTATTAACCTGTTGAGATGATGTGTTTTTGAGTAATTTATTTCGAAGTAATTTCATGTCTTATGGTTCATGTATGTGGAGTTTAAAACAAAAGCAAATTTGGTGTCTGCACTTACTGAAGTAATGGAATTTTGCTTATCCAAAAAGAAAGAGATGGATTGGAACTTTGGCATTCTAAATATTTATGTGTTTAATAACTGCTTCAGGTGAGCAAGGGATGGTTGATGAGGCACAGAAGCTATTGGAAGAGGCAGAGGCACTTAAGAAGGTTTCAGCCTACCCCTTCTATTCATTGTAAACACATTAATTGCTTTCTTCAACAGTTCAAGTTTGACATACCTTTTGTTACCAGCTACCTGCACGTCAGGAACCTGCTCCGGATTCCTCGTCCAAGTACACAGCTGCGGATGTACGCATTGTATGTCCCTTTCTCTATGATCTTCTAATTGCTTTATTTATGTTATCTGTTGAAGGGTATTCAAGATTTATTACTCAAAAAATAAAAAAGAAAGAAGCAGATTAAGCATATACTCGAGATGGTAACTCTTTATCTGTTTGAAGTATATTGGTTTTTATGCAACTAATACCAAGAGTTTTGATCAAATTTACTAACAGAGTCGCCAATGTTTGATGCATTCCACTTTTAGTCCATATCCTCCAATATATTCTCATTTCGAAGTTAATATTCTTGAAGTTCTCATACTGGAAGAGCCGATAGTTTAAACAAATAAGCCTTGAGGTTCCAAGGTAATTAAAACTATTATTTATGCATAGCTTAGGGTTTGTGGGTGCATCCTTCTCTTATTGCTCAAGCATTTTCATGATAGTTGCACCTGCTCATCCAAAATTAGTCCAAGAATCAGAGTCTAGATTATGGAACTAACTGTTCATAGAATTAATCACTTGATGGTAATTATGTATGTGGTTCCCTGATACTGACCCTGAATGTTTAATCTGAATTTGAAAAGTTAATTCTTATCTTCAGTTACTAATGTGGTGATTTATTTCTATTCGGCAGACTGATCAGAAGCTTCGTGTATGTGACATTTGTGGAGCATTTTTGAGTGTTTATGACAGGTGAATGTTTTGTCTAATTGTCTCTATACCATCCCATAGCTTTTAAGGATGTCAAACAACTAGTTTTTTAGAGATTGGAGTACTTCAGTGTTTGACTTGGGAATTATACCTCCTTGTTACCAGCAGGCTTTTGGGCCCAGTTTTACGAGGATAAACTTTTGCAGCTAAAGAATGTGCGTTATTTTCTGTTTTTTGCTTGTTGATCGTGCTACAATTAGCTAGAAAATACTGGGGCAAATTTACTGTGTTTGATTTCTTTATAAATGTAAAGTGAATAATGGTGGTGGTGTTTTTTTCTTTTTTTTCCCCGGTGATTTCAGTGATCGTCGTTTAGCAGATCATTTCGGGGGAAAGCTTCATTTAGGCTATATGCAAATTCGTGAAAAGTTGGCTGAGCTTCAGGTGAGTCAAGATATGCCTACTTACATATGTTTCCTGGATTTCACTTTCAATACTTGACAATGGCTATAAAAGGTTGCTTACAGACTAACTAAAAGTAATGTTTTGGAACCATTTGTTACTTCTCGTAATTAGTTGACACCTTTAGGATACTTTGTTTCTTACGGATATTTGAGCAATATAAACCCTGTTGTTCTCCAGATAATGAAGCAATACATTGATCTTTGATGACATTTTATTGATTATGATATTGGTATATAACTGAGTGGGTACTCTGAATATTGTGATTCAGGTGCTGCTATAATGTTTCACTTACTTCTATAGAGATTCTCAGTTTATGTGCCCTCTGTGAGTTTTTCTATCCTTAGTGTAAGAGTCTGTTGCATGATCTTAATTTTTTCAGTTTCAATATCAATTGAATTGGGGCTCATCCAAGAAGGAAGGTATTGTTATTATACAAGTGTTCCTCATTTGGATGTGAAATTTTTTGAACTGGTTTTAGAAAGAGAATAACCTACTATTGCATTTCAAAAGAAGAGACCATCAGCCTCAAATTTGTTTGTATAATAAACAAGGCTGAAGCTTATTGGTATGGTGGACTTTTTTATCAGACTGGTTTAGCGTAAAAACGTGGTTACTGTGCATCTGGATCATAATATCTTTAATGAGGGGAATGTTCAGGTACAAATTATTGGAGGCTTTACATGATGTAAGATCCTTGCTACTTGCATAAACAAGTGCTCTTGATTTGATCCATAATTAGAAGGGAACTTCAGTGTGTGCTGTGCATGATTATTGTTGTCTTCTCTTTTGAGATTTATCATCTTGCCAGTTTTTAATTTCTCGGCTTATTTTATTGGAATAGTGAGTTACACCAGTTCCTTGACTGGAGTTAGTCTTCTGGGAAAGAGCATGGGCTGTGGTGAAGATGATATTCTTTTCATGATCCTACTGTGTTATAGTAACGAGCGATTTATTTTCTTTTTTTCTTCACATTGTTCTGTGTTCAAATTACAATAGCTGATCCTTTGGTTGCTAAAAAGGAATTTTTGCAATGGGATCCAATATAAGTTTCCTCTCTGCCTCTTGGCAATATCATGAATATCAAGCAAGCAGACGGATGTCTTATCTGGGAATATCCTTAGTTGTATCTTGCATATGGGGTTAGTAGATCCAAGGTTATTATTTACAGTTTCTTTTTGGTCGCTGTACTATGTAATGATTTTGAATGGAACTTAGCAAGGTCAGTTCTCTATAATTTTTCAAGTAAATATCTGAAAAATATGAAAATGGTATTATCTTTCCAGAGCACTTCAAAGAAGTATATTTTAGTCTTTACTGCACTTGTTTATGAGTCTTAACAATAATGGAAACTTATTTGTTAGTCTTTGCTGCACCTGTTTATGAGTCTTCACAATAATGAAAACTAAGCTTCCATAGCTTCTTTTTGCTGAAATTCTTCTTCAGTTAATGGTTTTTGTTCTTGAAATGACAAAAATGTGCTTTCTATTGCAAATGTAATTCTTTTTATACCTTGAAAAAGTAATGGGCTTTCAGGAGGGCAAATTTCGGATTAAAGCCTAATCCAAAAACGCTTTCTCTTTTTTTAGGCCCCCCACTTAATTCTCCCATGGGAGCAAATGTAGACCTCAATAATCTGGAAGAAAGTTAAAAAGAAAAAGAAAATTCACGTTGTTTTTAAATCCGAGTAAATCTTAAATATTTGTAGTAGTACCTGTTCTTTAACCATCCAGTTATTTGGAAAAGGAGAAATTGCCGTAACAGGCAATTTTCTTAGGAATACTTGCTCATTGTTTTGCACTAAGTGTTTCCTCTGTGTGTGTGTGTGTGTGTAGATATTAGTTTCTGTTACCTAGCTTCTTGTCATTAGTAGTTGGAATTTGTATCCCATTTGCAAGTCCATAAGTTTTACTTGATAGTGCTGTCTTTTTATTTGTTATTTTTTATATTTTCATGGGGTGGGGTTATTTACAATTTGTTTCCTGAACCTTTTCATATTGATCTCCCGTTGTAAGATTTTGGAATTTGGAGTTTGGTGTTTCAATCATACTTTCTTTTGGTGGTGGGTTTTCAGGAAGAGAGAAACAAGAAGCGAAAAGCATACGAGGAAGAGAGTAGGTACATATCTTAATTTCAGTTGCCCCCGCCTGTCCCGCCTCCGCCCCGGGGGGGGTGCAACATCCCAAAAAACAAAGGCCCCAAGAAAACGAAAGGGTTATGCCTTCTTTTCTTTATTAATAAAATTGTGATGATTTTTTCAGATCAAAGGAGCGAAGAAGCCGAGACCGTGAATCAAGTAAAGATAGGGTCCGTGGTGATAGTCGTGAACAAGGAAGAGATCCTGACCGCCGGAGCAGGGATCGCGATCGACACTATGACCGCGATCGTGGCTATGATCGAGAGCGTGAGAGGGAGAGAGTGAGAGATAGAGATCGTTCTCGTAGCTATGATTCTAGGAGTCGTCGGAGGTCAAGGTCACGCTCACGAGAACGTTCTCGGGATTATGATCGCCACAGGTTAGTAAATTAGTATCTTCTGGCTTTTGCTTACAATTCCCTTTTAGGATATGTAACACTATTTCTCGGCTTTTCTTTTTCTCTGATGCCTGAATATCTTTAAAGGCTGCATAATATTTGAAGGTAAACAGTTGCAGAAACTTATTCTAACTGTTGATGCCTTGATGTTGTTGATAATCAATTTGTTTGACTTGCTTGAATACTTGGGAAGTACTTCTGTTTCTGTGTCCCTTAATGAATACTGGGAAAATAAGATGATGTGAGCAATCAAGGCTAGTTGATGCATATCTTGATTCCTCCTCCTTGTGGAAGCAAGTACGCTTCATCACACAACTTCTGCTGTTGATAGTTGATTATTTCTCAACACCTACTATAGAATTGTCTTCTGTGCAATTTTTTGCGTTTAGTGCTATAATCTTAAGTTATTCATCTCTTGCATGAAGGATAATTAGATCCAACTAGAAGATAATTAACTACAGGATCGTACTGCTGCCATAGAACCCAACTTCTTTGCATAGTTGTTTGCTGTGGTATGAACTTAGAAAAGGACTGCCGTTCAGAAGCTTGGGTCAAAGATCAAATGAGCAGGTCCCTGTTTTAGTGACTTATTTTTCATTCTCTTCTTCCTTCCCAATGAACTCCACTTTTGTGGTACATGCTCAAATACTGGTTTTGTTTCACTACTATACTGTATGTCTTGCTATATTTGTTTATTTGACCATGCAAATATAAAGTTGTCAGTCTAGTTTTTGGCACAGTCTGCGCTTTCATTACAGTTCTGTTCGGTACTTCGCTTTTCTACTGGTATGTGTAGATATCAAAGGTGCACATGCTTCATTCTTGCTCTGTCTGTGGCTTTTTTCCATCCCTTGTCCAGTTCTGGTTTCTGGTTGATGGGGCAGTTTACTCTTTCTTCGCCAAATTCCTCCTATGCTATATGTTTGGATTGGTTAACTGATTATCTTTTGTATTCTGTATGAGCGTTTTTTATTATTTTTTATTTGTTTTTGTGGTTGTTCGGCTTATGCTTATTTGCTGGAGCAAATTATCTTGTATTCTGTTTAATCTTCAGTTTTCATCCTGCATTCAGAAAAGTTTTTATGGAAGCATAATCTGGATATTCTTCTGATATGTCCTTTTTGTTTCAGGCGCTCAGACCGTTACTAGCTGAGCATTGCTACAAGGGGAGAGGTGAAGAAGAGTTGCTTTTGTCAATGCTTGAAGGTCTGTAGGATTCTTGATGGTGGTGTTATTTTGGAGTTTTTGGATTTGAGAGATTTGTTCCTGTACTTGCTTAACAAGTAGGATTACTGTGGCGGGTCTTGGTCGAACTAACGTAATGCTACTTGTTTTTTTTTTTTTTTTAATGATTGAATCTGCGGAAATTTGATTGTGTGGCGCCTCAATTATTCTCTCGTATTTCATAAGCATCGGAAAACTGCTGTGGTACAGACTCGAAATTATACTTCCTGTCCTAATATGAATGTACACGTTTTTATACGAAATGAATAAGAATATGAACATTCATTTTTTGTTGGAGGGAATGATAAATAACAAATGCGCCTAGATGTTGGATTAATTACCTATTTTGAACTTTGGGATGGGTTGCGTTTATGTCCATTTTAGTCAATGGATCACCCGTAAAGCATTGTGTATAACAATTTTGAGATAAGAGGATAAGGTACTACTAGGATGTGGATTTAGTACTTTTCCTTTTCTTTTTTTGAATTCAGTATAAAAAGTTGGTTTCTTTTGGTTTGGGAAAAATAGAAAATTGAACGAAATTGTATGAGGAAAAAATTGTTTTAGAACCGAGTGAGTAGGATCAAATGTATTGGTTATTGTGGTTTTAGTCGATCAAATTGGATTGTTTTGTTGGTCTTTAAACTGATGATCAGATCAAATTATTTGAAATATTTCTCTATTTTAAATTTAAATTTGTTTGATATTTTTGCGTAAATTAAAAAGAATAAAGTAAGAGATATTTTTATTATATTATTAATTAATATAAAAAATATAGTAATGATATTTATAAATAAAAATAATTTTTAAAATAATAAAATTAATATTTTGAGAAAAAAATTTAAAAAGCTTTTTATTTTCAACGGAGTACTTAATTGGTTGGTTGAAGGTGACCTGTCTGTTAAGCCTCACTCGTGTCCTGCGGAATTTAATATTTTATAAAAGTAAATTATTTATAAAAAATAGTAAATAAGATATGATGAGATTTAAGATTTTATAAAAAAAGTAAATTATTTATAAAAAATAGTAGATTTGTAGAGAAAAAATTATATTTGATCTAAAATTCATTGATGAAATCATTCTGTGCTTTTCTTTTTCCTGAATAAAACATTTTGTGTGTTAGCATTATCAAATTTGTTGATTACCACCATGGATGAATGAACCTCCTCTATCAGAATTTACAAGTTCTTCATTCCTCTCTTTTAAGAATTTCCGTAATTACTAACTTCTTCTTTTTTTTAATATTAAAATAGAATATTTTTTTAATTTTGTATAAACTCATTAACTCGAATTAAATTTTGATAAGTCTTTAATTAGTCTTTTCAGTCCTTAGAATTAGCCTAGCTAGTATCAGGGTGAAATCCCCTCCTGCTGGCTAGGGTTCGAATCCTCTCTAGGACACGAGTCCTTCACACTGGGCTTGCCTAATGTAACTTACCTCTTCCACATGATTTGCAAATTATTGCGTGAGGGCAGGGTTTACTCAGTGCACACTCAAAAAGTAGTGGCTACTACTTGTCAACAAAAAAGAAATTAATCTTTTCAAAACTTCATAGTAACCCTCATTGTCATTCTCATTAAACAGCATAAAGCCCTAAATCGGCCAAATTGTGGGATATTTGATTAAATAGTAGCTCCAGTCTTTAAAACAATTCCTTTCTTTTTTAAAAAAAAAAATCAAAATATTGTGCTTTGTTTTTCATTTTTTAATACCAGAATTTAGAATTTAAATGATGGTTTAAGGTTTGATGATACATTATGAACTTAAAGACGTGTTAGTTAATATACTAAGTAGTTTAGTTTCAACTAATAACTAACTGTATCCTATTATTTTAACAGTTTTCTTTTTAGAGAGAGACAAATTAGCAGTATTAAATGCCAACCTCTGAAGAAGAACTAACGTAAAGTTATCTTCCGCATTCACCACAACGCAAAGAAAATAAATATTCATTTCCTTTAATGCCATCCAAACAAGCGGGAAATTGTTGTTTTGCCATCGCCTCCTTCAACTTGCCGCCCCACAATGCCTCAACTCCAACCCCTCCAAAAGCCCCAATTCTTTTCTTCTCTGCTGCCATAAACCCCAATTTCTCAAATTCCTCCAGTAATAATGGCTCCATTCCATCTCTCTTTCGTATTAAATTCTTTAACTTTCTCGTTGCTCATCATACTAGCTCCAATTAAACCCATATTTTCGGTTTCATCCGTTAAACTGAACGATTCCGATCCCTCCTCCTCCGTCTATGACGTTCTCGCGTCCCACGGTCTCCCAATTGGTCTGTTCCCCAAGGGAATTTCGCATTTTTCCTTCGATCCTAGCTCCGGACGCTTCGAACTCCATTTGGCGCAATCCTCCTGCGATGCCAAGTTCGAGACGAACGTCAGGTTTGATTGGAATGTGTCCGGGACAATCACCTACGGTCAGGTCGCTGGGATTTCGGGCGTCGTTGCTCAAGACCTTTTTCTTTGGTTTCCCGTGAAGGACATCCATGTGGATATCCCGAGCTCTGGTTTGATTTATTTTGATGTGGGTGTCGTTTCCAAGCAGTTTTCTTTGTCTTTCTTCGAGACTCCCCATGATTGCATCCTGCCTGTGGATGTTCATCACAGTCAGAAGTTTTCTTATCCGGTTGATCTTTCGTTTCTGGGGGACCCTGTTCGCACTGTTCAGGTTGATATTGAGTGAACCCCTTGTCCAATTTGTTTCACTTTTGTGGCTTCTGACCTTACAATTAATGAATTCATTCTTTAACGATTTGTAGATTGTAATATATGTTTACAGTTTCAGATACTGTGTTGATGAATTATAATGCGCTTTCCTTTTTATTCTTTTCTGGATGGATTGTGTTTTTGGAGTTTATTGCATATATTCATATCCTATGACCCATGATGTGTTATTACATGTACCCAAAAAGAAAATGCGCATAGTTGCTGTATCTATGTTCCTTTTCCTTTTTTTTTTCTTTCTGTTCTCTGTATATTGACAGCATGAATTATGGAAGTGGTGCATGGGCAAATTGCAATGGTCTGTTTTATTTGAGGTTCAGTTCAGTCTTTCGGCCTTCGTGGTTTTCCAAGATGTGCATTTGATGTGATATTTGTTCAGAAGGTTCATTTGCTTTCTTTCGGGTAATTGGTACATAGGAACTGCAGTAAGCAGTTATATTTATGGCCTTATATTTTTACCTTGAACAGGGGTATTTTTCAAAGTGAAGAAACTCTATGATGATTGCATGACGTAAAATTTCATAAACAAATCAAATCTCATTGGAGTTCTTGTTTCCCCCCATTTTTCCAGTTTGACTGACAGCGGCATCTTCTTAAAAGAAGTTTTGTAACCAATGCTTCTGGAAGTGATGAAAACTGTAGTTGCTTACATCTTGGATTGTAACTTTCCAATTCTTTCTGCATGTGGTGATTATTTATAAAATCCCCGGAGCTCACTTCTTCCCTGCGCCTATGTTATTATGTGTTCATTTTTTCCTTTCTCATATTTGAGGTGAGAACTGCAGTTTCTTTTTTCTTTTGGGGGGTGCTACATAAAGAACTAGAGTTTCATCTTGCTCAAACTTCCTTTGTTTCTCTTGCAGAATCAGCCTGAGAAGCATCCTGAAGGATTTTCCAAAGGGCATGCACTGAGAGCTGTGTCATAGGTTTTGCAGGCTGAACAAATAGAGGGTGTCTCTATGGCCCTGACCAGAGTGTTCGGGAAGTTTGGTTTACCCCATAATTGTGGCTGGTTCCCTCACATTACTGACTTGTCTATTGATGTTGCAAGGTGAGTGACCTTGAAGATAAAGAGGAGGGAAACAAGGTCTGCAAGGAGAATTGAGATGTACATAGGGGAGATGTACAGAAGATCCCCTTGAGGTCGTGATGATTGTATGCATATGTTGTTTGTTCTTATTACGTGACTGCAGTTGCTCTGTTGTACTAGTTTCTGGAAATGGAAAAAGCCTCTAGGGATTTAAGGTTGAATTTGAATATAAATAGCGGATGATTGTCTTAGTGGCACCAACAGAGTTGTTCAACTTCTTTTTGCTCTCATTTTCTTTCTTTAGTTTTCATTGATAAATTCTTCATCGTTAGCGAATGGAATCCAGATGATTTGCGGTGAAATGCAAGACATACTTTCAAGCAATGCGAGTATTTAGATGTACTGTGAACTGTACAATACAACCTAAATATTTGTTGATGGAGAATGTGGTTGTTATGTGGCTTCAAGGGGGCAATTCATATACACGAAAACCTACATGATTCAATAGTTCCAACAGATATAAAACCCTTTTTTCCAAAATATAAATGAACTAAACACAAGAATTTAAAAATTAAGAATGTAATTAGTTTCTATATCTACTTTCCTTAAACAATTAAACGAAGTCCTATTCTTTCAATCGAATAAAAGCAAACTAACAAAAGTAGGCGATTCTATCCCCCTACCCCATGACCCCCCTAAAAAAAGGGAAAAAAAAAAAAGAAAAAGGGTAAATGAGGGTTCTAATTGAATTTACATGTAGATTCAATTTTAAGACTGTTTACATGGGCATGTCTTGATAAAATTCACTTTATATGCAAAATAATCATTCAGAAACGACGATTGTCAATATTTGGCATGCGTTATATATCTAAACAACCTTGTGTAAATACTAAAAGAGAATGTTACTGCAAAAAGTGAACTCATCAATCAAATCAATTTGTAGCAAATCCTAATGCAATATTTTTGTTTAACTGTGCTATCTTTTTCAAAATAAAATATAGCATGCTCTTTTATTCATGCCTTTTTTTAAAAACTTTTCTTGTAATTTTTATAACCTTATATTAAATGGTTCCTAAAAGGATAAATTAGCATTCGTAATGTCTTAGTTAAAAATTAATAAAAAAGATAAACTACATTGTAATTAAAGCTCATCTATAATTTTTATTTATTTGTTTATTTTTTAGAGAACCCACATATAGTAACTGAAACCATCGACTTAAGTTTATTTATTTCACACACACACACACACACACACACACACACACACACATATATATATATATATATATATAGCTAAATAATTATCTAGCATATATTTCACTTTGCGGGACTTATCATTGGTAAGGTGTACATTATTTGAAAAAAATTAAAAAAATAAATTGAATTAAAATTAAATTTAGTTTTCAGTTTGGTTTTTAAAATTTTGCTTTGGAGAAATTTGATTTTTCATCTTCAAATTTAAAATTTGGATTGGTTTTTGATTTGGACTAAGCCAAACTGGAAATTTTGAATTTTATCCAAATTAATAAGTAAATATAATTGTAGGTTAATAACTATTAAGGTAATTTTAAAATTTAAAATACTTAATTTTATATATTTTCACAAATACTATTTGAAGAATAATAACTCAAACTAAATTATATATTTTAATATATATTATTTTAAAATTTAAAATAATTAATTTTTAATATTTTTACAAATACTATTGAATATTAATAACTTAAATTAAATTAGGGTATAATCAATATTATTTTTAAAAATTTTAAAATTCTTAATTTTATATATTTTAGTTTTATTTAAACCAAGATTTAGAGAAAATAATTTTTGAAGAAAAATTAAATGAGTTTTGATTTTTTAGAAAAATTAAATGAGTTTTGATTTTTTTAAAAAATAAAAAATTAATTTGTTTCAAATAATAAAATTGAATTTCTTCCTATCTAACCGATGAACAGTCCTATTTAATATTCACAGGTTTTCTTCTAAAGGACTCTCCTACATTATTGGGCCTTCACTGAAAAACTTGTCTTTATGCTCCAAATTAAATGTCGTTACAGCCCAGAATCCCATAAATCCACTGCGGCCCAAGCAATCTTTGCCCACCCAAAAGTTTAATGCATAAGTTTTTGGAAAGAAAATTTAAAAAAATTAAAAAAAAATCTCCAATCATAACCACAAACAAGGAGGAGAAGGAAACAAAAAATCAAAATTCATAAATAACCAGTTTCAAAGTTCCGGTTCTTCACTCTTACAGAGAATCCCCAACTCTTCTTGTTTCTGCCCTTCAACTTTTCCATTGTTCTTGCAAAGTAAAAGGTGAGAAATTTGCGTATTTAGAATCTGAGTCTCTGTAGAAAAAGTGGGTTTGGTTTAGTGTATCAGAAGGCAGAGCGGAAATGGCTATTAGAGCACCCATCACAGGATTAAGTGTGGCTTCTTCAACACCCTCTGTTTCTTCATGTAATAAGCTTGTTGTTGTGAAGGCACTGCCCTTCAGAAGTTCTCTCTTTGGCCGTGGAGGTCGGTTTTTTTTCTTGCTTTGACTATTAGCCTTTTTGCATTTGGGGTTGCAATACAATTATGCCCCTTCTTGTTTTTCAAAGCATCAACGGAAACATTGGGTTTCTGATTTTTGTTATTGAATTAATGGTAATTTCTGCTGCTTCTTCTAGTTTCAATTCTTCCAATTTGGGATTTTAATTCAGTTTGAAGCAAATATGTAATTTGGATGTTTTTTCTTTCAGTGGCTTTGTTTCTAGCTTTCGGCATTATCCGCTATGCACTTACATACGTTTTTGTGTTAAAATTTCCTATGCCCTTTTGTGTTTATGCCATATTGATTATTGGTTTCTTAAAATTTCTTTATTTGGATGCTCGGCAGTTTTCTGTAATTGAACTAGTATGATTCAGAATGAACTTGAAGTTATTTGAATTTGATCTCGATGAATAAAAGAGTATCGTGTTGAAGTTGCTTAATGCGATATGATGCAAATTGTAAGCAGTGACATGATTTTGTAAAAGATTACTTCTACTTCTGCATAAAATAGAATTTTAACGGAATTCCAACTTGTGAAGTAGGACTTTATTGAGTTGAGTCGATTGGTTATTTGATGTTTTTTAATCCACCAGGGTTTAGATTTCATTTTGATCCAATAGGACTATGAATGTGGTGGTTCTGATTCATATTTATATTCTAACCTATTTGTTTTGAAAAGCATTTAAGATGTATATCATGTTGCAACAACTGGAAAATCTGCCACCATATCTGCTTGACCAGAAACTGACTGAATTTGCAGATATGCATTGGAATCTCTCAAAACATCTAGTTAGCATGTTTTTTTGAGTCTAGTACGCTGCACATGTTTCATTTCTTCTTTGAAGGTTATCTTAGGCAAATTCCATCTCAATCTCTTCTTTGCCAGCCCATGTTCTTTCTTTTTCTTGCTCTTTGGGATAATACAAATGTTGATGCTGAAACTTCAAATCTACTTAAAGGATCTTTTAACTGATGATCATTTATTAAAGAACTTGATAAGGGAGCTGAGTTCTTTATTATGACTTATTTTGAGTGAAATGGAAAATTTACTTGCCTATCCATCATTATGACACCTATAAAGCAAGCAGTTTTTTAGAATTTATGCACTGGTGTATGAATTTGTATTTATCTTAAGTTTCTTTTTGTGGATTAGCTTTCCTCCTTGATGATGCTATCTCCTATGAACTATGTTTCTCATGCTTGCAGTGGGCACTCTGAAGCTCACAGGAATTCAACTTGTTCATTCCACTAGAACCAGATATACCAGACATGGTGGAGGTGCTCTTGGAACTCAGATGAACCTATTTGATCGATTTGCTAGAGTTGTCAAGGTTGTTTATGCAAAATTATTTAATTAGTCCTTAAATTATTCCTGCTTTGATCATTGGCGTCTCACCACCACTGAGACTAAAGTCCTTTTATCTGTTATAATGTAGTCATATGCAAATGCAATTATAAGCTCTTTTGAAGACCCAGAGAAAATCCTGGAGCAGACTGTGATTGAAATGAATAATGACTTGATAAAGATGCGTCAAGCTACTGCACAAGTGAGTGTTTTTTTTGCTTTTCCTGTGTGTTTGCCCTTTTTTCTGCAAAAAATAATCGTTCTTGCACTTTTACCACTAACGTTGTGATGAAATGAAGGTGTCGTAAACCTCTGACCAGCTTTTCTTTATATGAAGGTCTTGGCTTCACAGAAGCAGTTGGAAAACAAATATAAGGCTGCACAACAAGCTTCTGAAGATTGGTAAACACAAATGAACTTTGATCTGATTGATAGCTTCCTAATAGCTATGTTTATCATTCAATTTGGTTGCAGGTATCGAAGGGCGCAATTGGCTCTTGGAAAAGGAGATGAGGATCTTGCTCGCGAAGCTCTCAAGCGGAGAAAATCTTATGCTGTAATGCCTTTCTCTAATGGAGGAGCTCCTTTTTATTTATCAGAAGAACATCAAGGAATTTTTCTCAACTTTTGGTGGAATGCAAAAAGCAATATTCATGTTTGAATTTGTAAAAATGGTATTTTTCATTTAATTGGCATTGTTTGTCGGTTAGGATGTGTTGAAGGCTAGCTACATAATGTACTGTGGAAAAATATCTTGATTGGCATATTGTTGTCTGTTCAACAAGTCAATGATCATATCAACATGAGAACATAATATCTATTTTGTTTTAACTTGTGAAGTTACTTCTGATACTTTCTGTATTTAAACCATTCTTTTGTTATTTCTTTCTTCAAAATTTAGCAACCATCTAGTTTTATGAAGCTGTGAGAATTATTATTCAATTGTTATGGAAATTCTTTCCCCTTCTCTTTTCCCTTGCCATCCTCCCTTTTAACTCTTTTCATATAAGGAGTTGATGACATATTCCAGGAGAACTGAGTATGTGATTTCTTATTTCACCCTTTCCTTTCCCTCGTCCAGAAATTGGTGCAAATTTCCAATTTAAGGGATGCATCTTTTACCTTTTCTCAAATGGACAAACTTTTACATTATCTTTGACAAGAATATGGAAGCCAAATGAAGTAATATTGCTGATAGCAGTTTCATGCTGTCATTTTATTCAGAATCGGTTTGTAATGATCTGATGGTTTTACAGGATAATGCTAATGCCTTGAAGGCTCAACTGGACCAGCAGAAAGGTGTAGTTGATAACCTTGTCTCAAACACACGGGTGAGTTGCTGGTCTTGTTCTACCAGTGCTACGCTTTCTAACAATGTGGAGCATAGAGGTGGAAAACTTGATGAGAACGGAAACATGTGTCTATAAAAAACTCTGCTGTAATTGAAGCAAAACTGGACCACAATATAAGTCTCTGGAAACATTACAAAAACTTGATGTAAATATTTCAGAAACTTTAGGCAATTTTGGTTGGTAGCGAAAGGTGAACATTCAAGTCTTAGATATCATCTTCCCTGTTTTTCATTTGATTCATTTAGAAGAGATTCTAACAGGTTTCCATTTTTGTGCACATGGCTGTTTGGATTAGTATCATTTTCTTTAACCTAATAATATCCAAGCATGCTAATTTGTTTTGTGTTAAATATTGCATCCTTTTCTGTTTGTGAAGTATATTTTGGTTACTGTTTGGATTAGATTACCCAACGGCTTGAAATTGGTTTTACTGTTTCTTGGGAACCAAAGACCACTGGATTAGGATAATGATTTTTGCTTTGACAAAGGGTTCTTGATCTTATCAATTGAATACTTCAGTTTAGTGATTCTTTTCTTGCTCCACATTGCAGCTTCTAGAAAGCAAGATACAGGAAGCAAAGTCAAAGAAAGATACACTGAAAGCACGAGCTCAATCTGCAAAGTATGTTTGAAGCATAAATGTAATTTGTCTTCTTTTCCCCTGTGCATGTATCATGGAGCATGTTTCTGATATTATCTTCTCAACATTGGTGCTTCTTTATTTCATTCAAGGACTGCAAATAAAGTAAGTGAGATGTTGGGCAATGTAAACACAAGCAGTGCTCTTTCAGCTTTTGAAAGAATGGAGGAGAAAGGTTAGGATCTCAATCTCCCTGTTAATTACTTATCATTTGATTGCTGGTGCATGCTTTCTTTATTTGTGGCAATCTCAATGTTCCCTGTTAGTTAAAATGTAATATTTTCTACTGCTTCTGTTGGATGCAATTACCTGAGCCAATTGTTCACAGTTACAATGGCATGTCTGAGTCTGAGGTGTCAGATTGTTTGTGCACACTATCATCCTCATTAATTGTTTGTAGACACTATTCTGCATTTCAGTGATTAAGGATAGTCCTTGAATCAGTTATCAAGAATTTGTTTTTTCTTAACTAAAAAGTTTTGTTGTTTAACATTTGTCGAAACTCTAAACTATGCCTGTTTTATGCCTGTACCTTGCAATGGACCTGGTAGGTTTCTGTCATTGAACTGATGTTTTCAATTTTGACGCTGAAAATTAGGCCCCTTACCTCAATGTTGCTGATTCTCGGTGATCTTTGCAATGTTTTAGTCTGAGATTTCCTAGATGACTAACATGTTTTGGTTGTTTTCCTAACCCCTTCCCTCCCCCTTCCCCCATTTTTCTTGGTAGTTTTTTAATAATTTTTTCTTTTCGCGCATTTCTCCTGGAAATGGAAGTGAATGATTTTGTTTTGTTCCCTAGAAAATGCATACATAAGCCTCTGAAGAAACTAGCTTACAAAAGTTTCACTTCTTTTCTGATAGTTATGGCTTTGGAGTCTCAAGCAGATGCACTTAATCAGCTATCTAGCGATGAACTTGAAGGAAAGGTAGCCTGTCTCTAATTTTCTGTGCAAATACATGAGGGGTTACTGATTTCAGATAACTCTCTTTCCTTTTGTTTGGTTTCAAGTTTGAGATATTGTTACAATTCATTGTTCGTCAATAGGAATATATATTCATTTTCTCTGTTTCTGTTTTTTCCCATCTTTTTCTTACCTATTACTCCTTCGAGGAGAGGGAATAGGGAGGTGAAATTGATCAAACTGTGATGATCTGTAGAGCAAATGATTCCAAATTATGGGCCAGGAGATGGCTGTCTTACTCAACAAGGATTCCTGGGGATTAGAATTTTTACAAGATGATTTTGTAACTCATTTAAGGATTTTTTTTCTTTTACAGTTTGCACTGCTAGAGAGCTCTTCGGTAGATGATGATCTTGCCACATTGAAGCAAGAACTATCTGGAGGCTCAAAGGTGCTTTCTTTGGTTCCTCTTAATATTTATTGAACAACTCTTCACTTTCATGGTTTATGACTGCTTTCTATATTACTGCATATCAAGATATCTGCTAGAAGTACCTGTCATTAAGGGTGAGCCAATTGGCTTGAGAAACATTTTCCTGTTCGCATACATGATTATTATTTCATTTGTCAATGCCTTGGCGGATGGCATTTTGGATTTTATCCCATGTGACGGTGCTTTTATCATCATCTTGGTCTCTTCTTGTCCAATCTTTGCCGGAAACCACCAATAATTACTCCCCTCCATTTATTCCTCCTCCCACACCATAAGTAAATTACTTGTTCCTTAACTGGAATCTTGTCTTTCGTCCGTCCTTTGGGAGGCTGGTTGGCCAAATTCATCCTTGATCGCATTTTAGAATCATGACGATAATGTTTCTATTGTACAAGCAGAAAGGCGAGCTTCCGCCCGGGAGAACACCTGTTGGCAGTTCCAGCTCAAGTTCCTCATTTCCGTTCCAAGATTCTGAGATTGAGAAAGAGCTGAATGAATTAAGAAGGAAGGCCAAGGACTACTAATTGTGCTTCTCTCAATCAATTAACTTGAGGTTCAAGATTTTCTTTTGTAGAGTGAGCTGCAAATTGTCAAGCGAAAATGGAAAAGGTCGAGAGAATCATCCCCTAAGAGCACATTTTGTTCTTCATATTGAACTATCGGCCAATCTATACTTGTATATTAGCATCAAGTGGCACCAATGGGAATTTCATCAAAAGTTTTTGTATATTATTTAACAAGACATGATTTTGAGACTCCGTTGCCCTTTTTTTCCTCTCCTCTTTGAAGATAAGGAGAATCTATCATCTTTCTCGTACAGGAGTCTTCTCTTTTCCCCTCTCTCTGGAAAGAAGTTTGGAAGCAAATCGTGTAAAGTATTTCTTAAATATTTGCTCGTGTTGGTTTTATTAGTTAGATATACAATAATTTAGTTTTATTTTTACTAATTTTTTATTATATTATATTAAAATATTTAAAAATAATTAATTTTAATATATTATATATTATTAATATTTATTTTATTATATATTATTTTTATATATTTATATTTAACATAAAATATTTATATATTTCTTTATATTTCTGGAAAGAGTATTTTTTTTTTTAAAACAGGTGCAGGGAAATTCGCTCACCCTCTTTTGTTTTTGTTTTTTCCCTGGAGCAGCCGGTCCATTACATATACACTGAAGCCGCACCTAAACCCCTTATTTGTACAACAATGGCGTCCGCCTCTCTCATCCGCCTCGCTCTCTTGCCCCAACCTGTGAAACCACTATCCTCCCAGCTCCGGCCACCCCTTCCCCTACTTCCCCGACGTGCTCCGCTCAGACTCCGATTGCCCATTTCGAAAATCTCCGCCTCGTACACCCCAACGCCCGCCACCGACCGCCTACTTTCCGCCGCATCCTACTTCTTCCCGTTCTTCAACGGCCTCCAATACGGCCGCTTCATACTCTCCCAGTACCCCGTCTTGGCTGTGCCGCTGAAACCGCTGCTTCCTCTCCTCTCTCTATACCATTCCATCCCTTACGCCTCGTTCGTTTCCTTCTTCGCACTCTACCTCGGTGTCGTCCAAAACCCTAGCTTCAGCCGCTATGTTCGGTTCAATGCTCTCCAGGCCCTCGTCCTCGATGTGCTTCTAGTGGTGCCGTTGCTTGTACAGAGGATTCTATCTCCGGGCCGGACTGGGCTTGGGCTGAAGCTCACCATATGGGGTTACAACGCACTGTTTGTATTTGTGGTGGCTTGCTTTGTTTATGGGCTGGTTTCCAGTGTGCTGGGAAAAACTCCATACTTGCCCTTTGTTGCTGATGCTGCTGGCAGGCAATTAGATTGATAAGAGAATGAATACCCTGATCTTTTTTTTTTCTTTTTGGGTAAATAATATTTTCTTCCTCGTACTTTTGCTAGATTTTTCTCTTTGCTTTTCGTTTTGGATTTTCGCATCTGGATGGATCATGGGATGAGAGAGAGGAGGTTAAAGGACTTGCATTGATTTTGTCTATCTTTATTGTCATATTAACAGGTTTCGGTTGTAAATGTCGTATTATTAGTTGCTCCCTGCTTTTAAAATATATAATTTTTATTCGTTTTAAAAATATATGTCATTTTTCATATTAAGATTTTATTTTACAAAATTTACACTTGTTTTTAATTAATTATTTAAATATTTTTATTAGTCTTTATGTTTTAATATATTAATTAATTATTTTAAATAAAAATATTTTAGACATCCTACAAATTGTTATGACATTCTTCAATATTTTAATTTTTATATAAAATTAGATATATATTTGAAACGGAAGATAGAGTAATATCCACTGTTTCCTTCTTTTAACATCAAAGCATTTCCAGGAGAAATGAGGGTAAAAGAAAGAAGTTGGATTTGAACATTCACTAACGAAAGGGTGTATTTATATTGAGTTTTGCCAAGATAATTAAATTTTACTCTTTCGTTCATAAAAATTTTATTTTTATAAAATAAAAAATAAAAAATTACAAAAATTTCAAATTCAATTCTAATACACTCTAAAATTGTCTCGGTCTTTGGATGTTATAAGCGCTGATTTTTTTTTTCTTTAAATACAGGAATCGAAATTACTAGAAGCTAAAGTCTAAAGTCTAAAGTCTAAAGACATATCTAATTAATTTAATCCCTTGTAAAATTGAATGGAAAAAAGATTACAGCGGATGATGTTGTAACTATTCAATTAAAATGCTGCTTCTATTGTTACTCCGTTCAACAAGCTTATTTGGATTCTATAGGGGTAAGAATTGCTTATCACTGCCACCAAAATTGATTATGTTATTTTGATTTATTCAATATTCAGAATTTTTATATCATCATGAGTCTGAATTCGGACAGAATGTAAGGAGGTTATTATATACTTCCTTTTTTTTTAACGTGTGCCCTAAACACATGTAATTATATTGATAGTTCAAGTTTATTATAATTTTTTTTTATTATCCTACAAAAATTAAAAAATTAAAAAATTAAAAAAACTTTAAACTGTTGAATATTATTGTGTTACTGTGGCATATGTTAGCAAAATCTTATTATGAACAAGTTCTCTTGTTATTTTCATTTTGCAGGAAAAAAGTAAAAAGCTTTTAAGCTGTCTGAACTAACCCTTCTTCCATTTTCTGTTGGAAGATAATTCCGCATCATGAAAATAACATAATCCAAACCAAAAGCTGGACTCAAGAACCCTAACCCACCAAATACAAGGTCAGTATCTCAATGGAAAAGACTAAAACGCATTTATATGTTCAAACAGCACAAAGAAACAGACGGTTGGAAAGGCCCTTCATCAAGTTGTCCCTTAATTCTTCAGTCGTCCAAAATTGGAAGAGTGAAAAAAAGGTCTACAAATAATTTCCAAGGCGAAAAGAGACAAATGCGTCCCGTCTCACAGGCAAAACCACATGTCCATTAACAAAAGATGAGGGTCTAATTTTCCTTTGCATATGCATAAATTAATTGACCATAAATGATTGTCCCATTACAATTAAAAAGACATAAACAATAGTCTTATTAGTCTTGTTTGCTATTCATACAATCAAAAACAAATTACTTTGGCTGAGATAAATAATTTATAAGAAGCTCACTAATTTCATCCCTAACTGTAACCTCATTCCAACTAAAGCCCAAAAAAAAAAAAAAAAAAAAGGAACAATCCCGTAGGGCGCAACATTACTATGACAAACACCCACTAATCTCTGATGAACATCTTATAGCCCTGTTGATAGATGTTCGTTATGGTTCAATGACAAAAAGAGGCTGCAGACAAAAAATATCATAGTAACAACGTCAAATAAAATAAACAATTAATCTTAATATAGATCTTACTCTAATAGAATAAAATTTCATTTTCTTTCTTTTTATACTTCACAATTACACAAGATTATTGGAAAATGGAAGGTCTAACTTACAGTGTCAATGCTGACACCTTTGCCATCTTCAGCGAGGACCTCAACTATTGTCCCTGACTGATCAGCCTACACAGGTAGAAAAGATATTTCAGATATTTAGTGTTTAAATTCCACCGTTTTTGAACTTTTCTGCTTCTGAATTTTGTCATTGTAATTATTTCATCAATTGAGCTTATACTTCCTTACACAGTAAATATGAAAGTTTGAGCTAAAAACAAATGTCCGGTACAGCTTCAGGACCAAGCCACGCAGATACAGGTCACGCACAGAAAGAAGAAAAGTTTATTTTTCAGTTAACACATGTTTTGATCTCCACAAGGAGATTCACAACAGAAAGCTTGGAGGCAATAGGACAATTGGAAAAGCATGTTTACATATCAATTTCGTTCCCATAGGATCCACGATGAAATAACCCAACATTTTGGGCTTTGTCTAAACAAATCAATTCTTTTTTATTCAGTATCACCACCACACAAGAAAACACTGGAAGATCTTTACTTGGACTAGGATAGCCCAAAGCTACTCAACATAGAAAAAAGTAGATCCCTCTATCCTTTCCATCCTTTCTGAAACCAATACCCATCACCTTCCCAATTCCAAAGTATCTAATTCTCTATCTAATGAACCTAATAATAATTCAGCAAAAGAAAAAAAGAAAAAGAAAGAACCTAATAATAGCTCATGTGACAACAGAGTGAGACCTAATCAGAATTTGATAGAGCAATTGCCAAAATGAATTCATATTGCAGTTCATGGATAAGGGGGAACAGGACAAATAGTCAATGGAGCATTTCAGAGAAGTTTTCAAAGTCTCGGTTCCAGATGAAGTGCACCAATAAACAAATGGATAGCAAATAAAAATAAAAATCTTACACCTGTTACATAGCAAGTTCTCATTGTCTAACAAAATGAGCTCATTTACCTTTATAATATAGTTCAAACCAAAAGATTTGACTTAAAATAAAATATGAGGCAAACATGCTTGTGAAACATTAAGTGATTTGCACATATTCAGCTCAAAAGAAGATTTTCCTCCAATCATTTAAATCCAAATGCCAAGTTAAAGCTTTCAAGCATTTTCAAGTACACTCAAGAACCACCTGCCTAGAATTTCATGTGTATTTCCAGATACCCATTCATTTTTTCTCCTTTCCTGTGTCCACTCTAAGTTCCTCAATAGGAAACCAACATCAAGGTCAACCAAAGATATTCATAAGAGTAAATAGCAAAGATGCACAAATTGGCAGAAAATTTGGTCCAAATCCACTACAGTTAGCTTTAAACTATTTAGACTAGCACTGAGAACCTTCCCCTTTCACCTCAATATTTACAAGAAGCAAGAAGAGTTCAGATAAGGGATCTTTATTTAATTTGTATGCCAAATCAAAGACACAATGGATGAGAAGCAGATGTGGCAACTAGAGGAAGTCTCAATCACATAAATGGAAGGAAAAACAAATAACTAGTAAACAGTAAGAAAGGTTAATATAAATTGTCTCCTGAACTCAGCAAATCTTTACGAAGAGTCACTGATTTACTCTATAATTTTCTAAACAATTCTAATAAGACATATCCTGCACCTAGTCCGTAATTTGGACGCTTTTTGGCGATTTTGAATTATCCTAGAACTAAGATTCAGGTCAATCTAACACCCAGAAACATCGTTGATGAAAGTTATTTCAAATATGTAAATATCATTCACTAGAATCAGTGGACAGATTTATCCTTTTTCTTAGGTAGTCTTTTCTTTTCAAACAGCAGATAACCAGCAAGACCATCTAATTAAAATTCAGGTACACAGTTGAAAAGTGAGAAACGGAAGAGTAGTAAAATTGCATGGAGGGTGAACTAAGAAATAGCACCATTCAACCCCATGTCCTTTGAAATTTTAGTTTGTCCTATAGATTCACCATGAGTTTAAAGAGTTCTGGGAATCCGTTAAAGATCTAAATGGCTTTTTAGTACACTATTGTGGTGCATTCCATCTTCTTATGACAAAATTATCATCACAATTAGTTCCAGATCATTGATCAAAAGCATTGTATACTGTGCAAAGAGATGCAAGGATCTAGATTGCATATTTCAACAGAGTGCGCAAAACTGTATTAATGCAAAAGCAGCATTAGGCAGTCTTGAATTCCAGTTTGTAATTTAAGCTTAGTGGTGGAGAAGAATAGCAATGAGTACTTCCCTGTTATCATGAGTCAAACTTTAGAAGTACCATCTTGAGGTGAGTTACCTGTATAACCACAGGATATCTCATTGGCCACTGGTTAGGTATATGTTTCCAAATCCAAGTTGACTCTTGGGAACTTATCCTTGTTGCAACAGCCAGGTAGAACTCTAGTTCTTAAAATGCTTTTAAACCTGCTATAAGATCTCAATCTATCTTGCCACTACTTATCCCAAAAAGGGTGTGGGGGTGGGCGTGGGAAATTATTCACCAATAAGGCAAGCAACACCATAATAGACGTGTTTTGCTTCTCATAGTTGCTATCCAGGACTGTATTTTTATCAAATAAAATAACAGAGTAGAACCATCTACAACCAAATATCTATAAATCACAAGATTGTTTGGATATCAAACCAAAAAATATTGCTTACTTCTATTTCATTCATCAATTTCATGGCCTCAATAATGCAAAGAACTTGGCCTTTCTTTACTTTGTCTCCAACCTGAAAAAAAAGATCACCCCTTGAGCCATACATGTACATTACGAAAGTAGGGATGGTGTAGGGATCTACAACATCCGTACTAATATGTGTGCATGCGAGTCCATATCACCTCAAAAACAGATCAATATTACCTTCACAAATGGCGGTTCACCAGGTCCTGGACTTCTGTAAAATGTCCCCGCCATGGGACATTTAAGTGGTGGAAGAGAAGATTTAGCTGACTTAGTGGACGGAGCAGGTCCTGGCTTGGCAGGTGGAGGAGATGCTGGTGTAGGTGCATATGCAGGTGCATGAACAGAAGAAGCAGGGCTTGGTGCTGCTGGTGGGGGAAGATGTGCTGGTGCCATCATAATAGGAGCAGCGGTTGGCGGTGGAGGTAATGCCTCTTTCTTACGAATTAAGAGTTCACAATCAAGTTGTTTCAATTGCAGCTCCACAATATCTCTAGAATCAACTAGTCTGCAGCAAAGAAAGAGGACAACTTATTTATTTGGTAAGTTTCGGGAAGGGATTAGAGATATAGAAGCTAGCCTACTTGACAAGGCCTGCGACTTGAGACATGAATGCTGATACTGTTTCTTCTGTAGCTGCAGGTGCAGGTTCATTTGATGACTTCACATCCTTAGTTTCTGCCAGTGATTTGGCAGAAGCAGTGGCTGCAGCATTCGAGGGTCCATCCACAGCAACCTTGAAGGCAACAGAGGGCTCCAAAAGCGTTTCCAGAAACGAACGGAAATTTGAAAAGAGTTCCTTTACTGAGAATTATCGAAAGAAGCTTACCTCATTCAATTCAGCTCTTGCTACAGCTGAGCGGTTCCAACTGGACTGCAGGCCCTGTAGGAGAGAGATGAACAACACCTCTTGTTTATCGTTCAAAACCAAGAAAGGAAATAGTACATATTATGGAGCTCATAATGAAAAATAATAACTTATAACTTTTGTGGCATTTGAACATGAACATACAATTTTTCCTTTTATCAGAATATAAGGTTGCAACTATCGAAGGGACAACTCAGCTAGCACCGGATCTTAAAATTTAGACTACCCTCCAAATCAAGAAAGATGACTGAAATATCAAATAGCTCTTGCCCACAAAATAACCCACCCCTTACTCTTCCACACCCAAAACACACAGGGAAAACAACAGGGCATCCATTTGTGCACTCGACTCCATTGACATGTATCTGCTAAATAGCTTTCGGCAGAAGATGATGATTACTGAAACACATAAAATAATGCTACAGTTAGCTTCCATATTCTACGGACGTGCATTGTATAACACGCCAATTTTCTTCAATAAACTAAGAGGTGCAGTGCACATTGAATAATTGTTTCAATAGCATTTAATTCACTTACCGAGTACTCCCTCAAGTATTTGTAACATTTTCCCCAAAAGATTAACCATTTGGACATTTTACAAAATCTTCCACTTCTTTTTTCTTCTCTATTTGTAAACACGCAAGAATAATGATTAATGGGATTTTCAAAATGTTTAATTTAGCATTATCTAGAAGTAGAAAAAGAAATTGCCAATTGAGCTTAGTAACAGCTCAGAGATCCACGTTTGAAACCCGTTTCAGCTCAGATGTCTATTCCTAAAATTAAAATAAATTCCTTTGCATTCTCTAATTATGCTATTACTTGTTAACAAAGTAAATTAGTAATATTGAGATACCAAAAAATCCGATCTTGCATGAGAAACCATAACACACGTACAGAAACAGATCCATCTCAGAAACAAAATGAAAATTTCCAACCAACCTTTTACCGAAACAAAAAGAAAGAGAGTACCTTGGAGAAGAATCGAAGCTTGGGCTTAGGAGTGAGGCGGAAAGAGACCTTAGAGTGAGAATGGTAAAGATGACGGCGGCAGAGCGGCGAGTAAGTGGAGGATTTGGGGGCATTGTTGGCCACAGACGACGCAGCAGCTGAAGCTGAGGCCGTCGCTCCAAACGTCGCCATTGCTCACACAATGAAACTCCACAAAACACAATTTCAAAAATAAGGAAACAGAAACAGAAGAGAAAGAGAGAGAGAGAGAGAGAATGAATGAGAATGATTGCTCTGCAAATTTGTGCGTGTTTTATAGAGAGAGACAGAGGGGAAAGAAGGAAAGAGAGAGAGAGAGAGAGGGAGAGAGCGCTGCGTGTTCGGCCTTCGGGGGATCCGCCAGAGATGAAGAAGAGACCAAAGAAACTGCGTCGATGAAACCAATGAGGGAGATAGCAATGTTGGGGTGGACTGCTACGGTGTCGTTCGGGGTGGGGTGTGATCGCTACAATTAAAGAGAGACTGTGTCTGAGTGGGACCCTACGGAGTTTCGGGCTTGACGTGGCAGTCGAGACTGGTACAGCTGCTGCTGCGCATACTTGTACTATGCTCTTATTCTGTAAGTTCCTCTCTCTCTCTCTCTAATCAAAATGTAAAGGCCAGTGAACTACCGAGGCCAAGAGCTGGGATCCACTGTTATTTGCACATCGAGCCCTTGAAGTTTTCTCTCTCTTTACTATTGCTTCTTTTTTTCTCTCTCTTTTCCTTTTATTTTTCTGATATTGGAGAAAATGTGGAGAATTAAATATAAATTTTTTCTTGCTTTATGAGTTGGATGTCCAATTAGCAAAATATTAGATAAATCACTTTATATCATTTATTTCCATTTATATATAGAAATTAAATAGTTTGTGTTGTTAATGTGTCTAGTGGAGTAAAAGTATTTTTACTAAATTTAGAGATTTAAGATTTTATATTTACTAAGGGGTAAGCTTGCATAACTAGATAGCATTTTTCTTCCTAAAGATAGCAATATCTATTCTCCTCCATACCTAATGGATAGCTATAAATAGAATATATTTAATTCGGTGTATTTTATTTCTTTTATGAAAGATTTTATTTATTACCTTTGTTGAATGAAATTAAAAATTCTATTTTAATTTTATTCAAAAAATAATAAAATTAATTAGGTAAATTACTATTATTAATTAAAGATTTTAGTTATAGAATTCATGTGTTAGTGAAATTTTAAATTTTAAATTAAGGAGTCAAACTAATTAGTAATAGGATTATTGTATTGATAAAATTTGATTCTCTTAAATTAAGAAGGCTAATAGTATAAATTTAAAATATATAATTATTTCAAAAATTTTAAAAATATAAAAACTCAAATTTAAAGCATTTGTTTGGATTGAGAGAAATGAAAAGAGATTAGACAAGACGGAGGGTTTAGGTTTTAAATATTTTGATTAAATTTTTGGGATAGAAAAGAAGGGAATAGGAGGAGAATTGAGGTATAAGGTGTAGTTATAAGCCTTCAGTCTCCTTTCCTTTCAATAGTGGACAGAAATAAAAGAAAATGAATTCTGTTTTATTAACTTTATTGATGGGTCAAAAGTATTCTTAATAAATATATAGTTTATATATTTAATTAATCTTTTCTTTCTTTTTACTCTATAGTTAATCAAACACTAAAAATAATTAGTGCTCTCCTTCCTTTTCCTTTCTATCCAACTCCTCACTTCTCCTTCCATTTCCCGCAATTCAAACAGAGGGGCTAGGGTGTGCTTGAATTGCAACTTAAAATGAAAAACAAAATTATTTTTTTTAATTTTAACTCTATTTTTTATAAATAATTTATTTTATATTTTTAAGATAAAAAATTTAAATTAAAACTAAACTCAAATTATCGCTAACTGCAACCAAATAGGTCATTTTCTTCCACACTTAAAACCACCGAGAAGAAGCCCATTCCATTTAGCAATCTCAATCTTGGGGCTTGTTTCTCTCTCTTTTTTTATTTTTTGTTATATTTAAGAAGTGCTTGGGCCTTACTACTCAGATACAGGCAATACTGTGGCCCACTCGACATAATCATTTGTCCGAGATATAGGCCCATATATTCTCTAACTATAACCAACATTCTTATTTTTTTAATGAATTGAAAAAAAAATTATTACAACTTCCAACATTCTTGGAGCTATATTTTATTATGTATTATGTTGGAAATTTTTTTATTTTAGAATTTAGAATTCCAGACAAAAATATTATTAGAGGAAAATAAAACTTAAAAATTAACTTTTTTCAATTTTTTTTTGAGTTTCCAATTATTTAAAAAAATCAGAAATATGTGGACCGAATATCATCCCTTCTTCTCCTATTTGTTCTTATCTGGTCCTCCCATGGTGGACCTATCCTCTGATTTTCCCATGTCGATGGCGTCTGGCTAAACCAGGCTTGGCCACAAATTCACCCATCAAATTTACACAAAAACCCCAAGATATTCACCCCATTGGAAAAAGATCTCAAGCCCCATTTTGTCTATTCACTTCCCCATTTCATTGATCCACTCTTCTTCTCACATCTCTTCTTCTCCATTATAACTGTAACTGCAAAACCTCCATTTCCGAATATCTTCTTCCTCCATAGCCCACCGTTTTCTTTTCAGAATCTTTGAGCTAAAAATCTTCTATATAAACGTATTTATAGTTCTTGTTTCTTGAATTATCGTTGCTTATGGCTTTGCAAGTGCAAGCTTACAGGGCAGCTCCAATGGCTGCTTCTGGGTCATTGCTGCAATCTAGTAGCAGTAGCTATACATGGTCTACGAAGCAGTCCATGGTCTGCTTTACAGGTGATAGGGCCTCCTCGGCGACTGGTAGTTCTAGGAGGGCGTCGTTGAAGTTGAGGTCGAACTTGGATACCTCGGCGGCCGCCGTCACGGCGGTGCAGGTCGGTCAGGTCACCGAGGTCAACAAGGATACTTTTTGGCCTATCGTAAATGCTGCTGGAGATAAGATTGTTGTCCTCGACATGTACACCCAGTGGTAATTTTAAGCGTTTTTGCATTTTCTCCCTAAATTTTTCTAAATTTTGTGTTTTGTTCTTGTTAATTTATCTCTGAAATTATGCAAATTGTTATCTTGTGGGCAGAGAAGACGTTTCGTAGATTGTGAACTTTTCTTTTTCAGGTGATACTGGAGCAGCCTGAATTATAGTCATGTCTTTGATTGAATGATAGTGAAACTAGTATAGAGGCGCTAAATGAAAGTTAGGATTTTTCTAAAGAACTAGGACAAATATGGTGTATTGCACTGGAATATTATGTTTTGGTAAGAACTCTTTTGCTTCATTTCAGAGCCTGATGCTTTCGTTCTATTTTGGATGACCAAATGGAGATTCAACAAGTTATTTTAAAGTTATCATGGGCTAGTTTTATGTCCACCATCTTGTTACTTACTAAACTGTATGTAACTGTAGTCCAAGATGTCCTCAAAATGGACGCACCAGCAGGAAAACTGACTTCTTTGAAGAACATTAATTCAATTTTGTTTCAAAGCAATGATTTTAACAATAAAATGTTAAAATATTAGATGACAATTGATTTCTTAAAAATGCCAAGGGGCAAATAGTTTAATGTTATTGGAATATTTCTTGCATGATGGATTTTATCATGGACCTCTATGGAGGTTGTTTATATAGGTTAGCTTGTAAACATATGAATAAAGGAATTTCAGGCAGTGCAAGTTTGTCGAATCGAGTCAGTTAACCTGCAGCTCAGTTTCTTTTTTATCCCTCTTGTTGGATTTGTTTGAGGCTGTTTATTGCAGGATTAGCATTTCACATTGCCTCCGATATTTCTGGAATTCACAAAGTTTTTGTGGGATTCACAATACCTTTGACATAGCCCACATTTGAAGCCTTGGAGCTCAGTTTGAGGAAATCGGTAACGATATTTCCTTTGGCAGTTAAGAAAGACAGAAACCGCTCTAAATCACTCATTTTGCTCAGCCAGCAGAAGTTGCAGCTCCAGAATCCAAATAAAAAGAAAAAGTGTTGTTCTTATCAGAAGTTCCAATCTTGCTTCTTATCCTACCTGCTTTAGGGTATTTAGGGAATTGCAACAAAAATTTATTCAATATATATTTTCAATGTTCTTTATCACCTTTCTTCCGCATGTTTCATGTTAAAGTTTCGAAACATGGAGGAACTAAATTTCTATGTTTGACAGTCTCTTGTTTGCCCTATTTTCTGCTTTGCTTCTTTCACATTTCATGTGCTTCTAGATATTTTTACCATTCAGTCGCAGTTAAAATTTGATCAATAGCAATAGCATTTTGTAGCTCTGACTTTATGCTAACTGTAATGTGATTTAGGCCTAAGAGAACAATTTTACATGATGTAGTATCTAATTGGGTCATCCTCGCCTAACCCCAGAACGTTTTTTTACCAAAAGTAGCAGCATCCAGCGTTCTCTATTCAGCTGTGGATATTTTCAGTTGCGCATAGATAAAGTAAATAGTGATTATTTTAGGATAACTCATGTATAGACAATACTAAAATTCTTATTCAAAAAATTTGACCATCAGTCATAACAAACAAACAGGACTTGCTGCTATGTGTGTTTTGGACCAATAGTCGTGCATGTTGTATATGGCAATAAGTGACATGCAGAAACAGGATTTTACATGTGTGTATCTATGCACTGAACCTCAAAGTTAATCATATTGAGAAGAAAGAAATTAATACTGGATTCATTGGCTGTAATTGCATTCACAGATGGACAGTGTGTCAACAACATATGGAAAATATTTCCTACGGTTCTCAGAAGTAAAATATGTAGAAGGTGTTAATGGTGTCCCTTACGTAACAAAGAGTATCATCCAGCGCTTGTTTAAATTTACTTGTCTGGCCACCCACTTTTCTGTTACATGTTTAAGAAGGAAGACTGATTTATCTGTCATTTATTTCACGAACAATTGTCCAATCATGCTGCTAAGGGAAACAAAGTGTATCTAGGTCATAATTCTAAATCTCTCCTTCTGATTTGCAGGTGTGGTCCTTGCAAGGTAATTGCTCCAAGGTTTCAGGAATTGTCTCAAAAATATCTTGATGTTGTTTTTCTAAAGCTAGACTGCAACCAAGAGAACAGGGTACATTACTTGATTTTCTTCCTTCCAAATCGTGCCTGCAATTGCGTTTATTCTAAACTTCCCACAAGCAGGGATACTTTAACCTGCAGAATACTTGGCACACTCTCTCACAGTTGATCATTATTTGCAGCCATTGGCGAAGGATCTGGGCTTAAAAGTGGTTCCTACCTTTAAGATTCTAAAGTACAGCAAGATTGTCAAAGAAGTTACAGGTGCCAAATACGATGATTTAGTGGCTGCAATTGAGACCGCAAGGCAACCAAAACCAGCCAGTTAAGTCTCTCATTTGCATAGTAGACATGTCATAGACATGTCGATAATGCAATGGGTTCGATATTATAAGCGCCGAAGATATTGTAGACCCTTTTTTCTCCAATGTAACTAGTATATATTTTATCAAGGATCATGTCCATTCAAGATTATAGCATATTTTTAGACATCTTGAACACCTTTGGGCCATTCACAAGCTAACCTGCAGATCAGGAAAGTTCTGAATATGTTCGAATAAAGGTAAAATGCAGGGGGAACGAGTAAAGCAACCTTCGTCTTTTGCTTGTGATTTTGATATTTGGAAATGTTGAGACAAAATTTTCAAGCATGTGATTAGATGCTTCTATAGCCAGCCCACCAACAGGACAATCCAGCCGTGAAATTGTGTGTTGACAGAGAATCCAAGTCTGATTTATGAGTGGACTCCACCACTGACGACTTGCATAGTCATCAAATGATAGGGCACCGCAACACCATGTGTCTTGCTGTTTTACCGTACACTAAATTATGCAAACGTGCCCCGCGAGTATTGTCAAGCCATATTCATTTCCCCCATTGAACATCTTTTTATTTTCTATTTGAGGGATGATTGACTAAGGAGGAGTTGTCAGATGGAGAATGCGGAATCATATGATAAAAGGATAAAATCAGCTTTTGGCATGGAAATGGAAGGTATTGAGAGTGATACTGATTTGGATCAGGAGGTTGTTCAAACCTTAAAGTTGAGTATTAGCTAGCTAACTTGATATACTTTATTTTATTTATTTTTAAGATGACATGATTTAACATCTAATCTTTAAATTATGATTTAAATATTCGATTATTACTTTTTTAAAAGAAATTCAATACTAATTGAAATAAATTAATTTATTATACGGAAGACTATTTCACTTCGTTTAACTTTTGATAATGAGTTTCTTTAAATCATTTTCTTATCTTTACTACTATTAAGCTCCACTTGTCTCCAAAACTACTGTTTTAGACTCTAAATGTTACAAGTTTGCATATATTCCTTAACATAGTTTAACAATGTTGAGAATATATTCTTTCCTATTTAAAAATCGCGCTATATGAAAAATTATATAGCAATACTTCATCGCACAAAAAGTAAAATCATTTTTTTATTACTTCATCACACACAAAAAAAACTAATTTTAAAATAAAAGTAAAAGAAAGTATTTTAATTTTATGGTTTGATGTTTTCTTAGGAGAATAAATGTGAGATTAGATAGTGTTTTGTTTTGAGATTTTTTGTCTTGAATTTCAGAAGAGAGAATTTTTTGTCAGAGAAAAAATAAGACTAGAATAAGAAATTTATATTAGGTTCAATAACAGAACCCAATCCAAATACACTTCTAGTTGCCTTTAAAAAATGATAAGACATGAGTAATTGAGTATAATTAAGCAATAGTACCACTTGCATTAATGTATGACACGGAATGTTTCATGTTTGTAACCTCAAAATATGTGGCCTTTCCGGAATGTGTACTTCACTGTTTGACATTTTTGCCTTTGCCCAAAAAAAGCCAGAAATAGAATAATCAATTTAACGTCCACTTTCTCTATTATGAAGTCAAATGGCCAACATAAAAAAAAAAGTTAAATGGACATTCTGAATGGGGTGTGTTTGGACATTTTCGTCATTCATACATTATTAATAGAGTTTGATACTTTTTCTTGCCGTTTTGACTGATATAAAGTGTATTTCATTTGGATTGTTTTTTTTCTAACCAAACATATAATTGTATCTTATTTTTTTTTTCACAAAAAATTCACTTTCACGAAACCTAACTCAAAACAAAATCTCTCACAATCAAACACAATCCAAATACACTAATTATGGTATATTTGGACAATATCTAATCCCAAAATTAAATTCAAAATTTCAAGTGTGGGATATCTCACAAACAATTTAACTTTTACGAAACCTAAGACAAAAATCTCGAAACTAAACCTTATCCAATTACACTTAAAAATTTATTTAGTGATTAATTTTACAAGGAAGACGAAAATCTTTTCATGTGCTATTGAAGCACCAGAAACTGTATATGACTATATTTAGATTTGTATTAATGCATAAATAGATTCTATCAATTTACGCATTAAATTATCCATCTTATCAAATTACATTAAAAGATCGTTTGTTTGTAATTAAGGGTGTGCTTGGACAAGGTTCTGGACGGAACACAATATAGTTTTGGATCTCAAATCTCATTTTTTTTCTCACAAAAAATTCTCTCTCCCGAAACCTAAAATAAAAAATCTCAAAACCAAACTCTATCCAATCACACCCTAAATTGTGCATAAAGATTGTAATATTCATAATTAAAATATACTCATGTAAAATATTATTCATAATAATAGAACAAAAATAAAATAAATAATATTTAAAGAAAACTAAGATATTTAAATGCCAAATAAATGCTGGATAAATAAAAAAGGCAAATGAATACAAGAATTGTACGGTGATTACTAGTACACATTGTTTGCAGCCGCTACCGCTATGTCGTCCTAGGAAATCTTGAACCAAGGAAATGACTTGCTTCCTTCCGCTGTCGTGGATGACACCAGTCAGTCCGGATCCGGTCATTAACTATATTTTTGCTATAAGAATTTCAATTATTGGATCAAATTTAATATATATATATATATATATATATACTTTAAAATATTAGTAAAATTAATAAAATTTGATTTACCGGATATCAAATTTAATTTTATACATTATTTGTAACTTTCTTGAGATGACACAAAATATAATAAAAGTTTGTTGATGGAGGTAGAGTAGTTTTATCTAGCTCCACTTGAATAGAGTTTTATTTTGAAATTAAAATTAAAAATTTTAAATGTATAATTTATATTTTTTTATAAATAATTTAATTTTTATAAAATTTAAAATAAAAATTTAAAAATTAAACTTGATCTATAATTTATATTTATTTTATAAATTATATATTTAGTAATTATAATAATATATGTAAAATTTTTATTTTATATTAAAATTTAATTATTTATTAAATAATAAAATAATATTTTTTATATATTTTATTGTGATGAGTGAATATATAAGTTATAAAGTTATAAGACATAAGTGACATTAAGTTTGGCAGTGGTGTGGGAAAAAGTGTGAAAAGAAAAGCCAAAATATGAAGGGTTAGCTATCAATTGTCATTGTCACTTCGAACGCTGAAGAACGCGAGGGAATGTGCACGACGCCAACACGCTGAGGGAAAAGTGACGTACATTACTCTCAGCAAAAGTTTCGTAAAATCTTGTACAAAGATAGTGAAAGAGAACGATAGGGAAGTTGCTAGATTCAGGCAACCCAATTTCTTTCTTTTTCTTAAACTTTTGTTGGTGAATGGTGAAGAATTCTACTGATAGTCAATTTCAATCTTCATCAAATCAGAGTTTACGCAATTTATAAATAATTGTTTCTTGGCCGTCAAATTCTCTTTTGGGCTCTTTGTTTTGCTTTCCTTTTCTTTCGTCATTGTTTCCAACTTCCTCGCCTGTGGCCTCATTTGCTCTTTTGCCTTCTCTTGCCACCGACCCTTTCGAGGCCAGCCAAGCCGGTCTTCACCTTCTCTTTGAAATCCCCTTCATTCTTTCTTGTTTTTTTAAATAACTCAGCTTCGTTAATTTTTTTCTTTTTTCTCTTTTATCCTACGAAAATCCATTCTTGATATTGATTCATTCATACGCATACATAATTTTGTATTTACCCTTTTGGTTTTCTTGTAAAACTTGAGGGGCTGTATTTGTTTTGTTGGTTATGGATCTGAGAAGAAATGGGTTGGTGGCAGTCTTGGCTTTCTTGGTCTTGTTGGTCGTTAATGGTGTTGAGGAAGGCAATGGTAATGTAATCTTCCGGGTGCAGCACAAGTTTAGGGGAAGGAGGCATGGGCGTGGAGAGGCAATGTTGGCTGCAATCAAGGCCCATGATAGCCGCCGTCACGGTAGGATGCTTGCTGCCGTCGATATGCCTTTGGGTGGCAATGGTTCTCCAACTGATGCCGCGTTAGTTGTTTCATCTCTATAATTCTTCCCGTGTCTGTGAATTTCTATATGCGTTCTAAGAATGACCAACTTTCTGGGTTTCTGAGAAATATGACACCTGAAGGTATTGCTAGTAATGTGCATGATTTTCTTGTTTCGGGTGTGGGGCAGGGGACACTGTTTAATTGTTATATTCATATGTTCATGTTTGACTTTAAGTTGCTGGCTGGATCCCAATTGACACGGCAATAACTGGTTTTTGTATGTTAAGTGTTTTATTCCCCCCAAAAAATTGAGGTAATTGCTAATTTGTATGTGTATTAGTAAATTAGGTTTGTGTTTCCTATTTTATACTCTGGTTTTTCTGAATTTTTTGGGTGGGATTCTCAGTATAGAAGGGAATTTGTGAGAGTTCTATGTCATAGTAGTTGGTACAAAATGGAAGAAGTTGAGAGTATCGGGATAATACTTGATAAACAGAAGGTCATTCTACTAGGGGATGGATCAAGTTTGAAAGTTACTTCAGTTTTTTATAAATATGGCTATTTTATCTCCATCTTCATATGCTATCATTGCTCTACTATATAATTGTTTGAATTTCTTCTGTCACGCATGAGTTCTTTATTTTTGACCAGTTAACTTCGCGCCAACCTTAAACAAGAAAGAAAATTGGGACTTATTTCACTTTGCTATATTGGCAGAGTGGTGATTACTTGTATTTATATAGTCTTGCAATAAGGGATTTGACAAGTTGATAAAACAGAAATTTGGTTCAAGATTCCCAAGACAAAAGTATTTGTGCATATAAATTGCTTTCTTTGGGTGTTTACATGGCTCCTGGATTGATTGATGCAGGCTTTATTTCACTAAGCTGTCAATTGGAACTCCTCCTAAGGATTATTATGTCCAGGTAGATACGGGAAGTGACATTCTCTGGGTAAATTGTGCTGGCTGTGAGAGATGTCCGACAAAAAGCTCTCTTGGTGTACGCCCTTCTCCTACTGTGTGTAACTAAAGCTTTGATAAGTATTCTTGTAATCTGACTGTGACATTTTTAACTTTGACCGAGTATTTGATCACCATTTGTGCCTTATAACAGGTTGACTTGAGATTGTATAACTTGAAGGACTCTAGTACTGGGAGATCTGTTTCTTGTGACCAAGATTTTTGCACAGCTACTTTTAATGCTGTATCCTCTGATTGCAAGGCCGGAATGCTTTGTGAATATTCTGTAACATACGGGGATGGTAGCACTACTGCTGGATATTTTGTCAGAGATAATATTAAATTAGACCAAGTGACTGGAAATCTTCAAACTACATCCATGAATGGAAGCATAGCATTTGGGTGAGTTGACTTTTGCTTTTAGTAGGTTTCCTTTGTTTCCAAAGGACAGTAGAAGTTAACTTAAGTCTTGATATTGCATCATGAACCAGACAACACTGAAACAATTAATAAATGTCCTATATATCTGTCATGAGTATGAATATGCTGAACACAGAAAAATCGGTTCTAACCATAAAGTGAAAGCTAGTTCTATGGGAGTCTAATTGACTTTATAATTAGTTTATACTTATAGGAAGTTGAGAGAAACACGTGAATGGTTGGAATTAAAGGATATGAGAACATGAGGACCTGTCAGGCTGGAAATTGGTTTCGATACCTTCGAGCTGTTTGCTTTGTCTATGAAAATATTCATGCATGTTCAAATCTACAAGATTTAATTAACAGAAGTCATCATCTTTCTCACTGTTCATCATCTGAAAGTGCGTGCAAGTTATTTTCATGGTTACCTGACTTTCCAAAGAAAGAGTACTCTTGTAGTGTTGTGGACTGTAGATGTGCTGCAGTTAGGAGGAAGCATTAGATGTCTACCTCGATAATCAATTCCGCTTGTAGATTTCTTCTGGATCTGGAGCTGATTAACTTAAAGCTTCTTGATTCAATACTGCTACCACTTTTAGGGTCTGCTTAGGTCTACTTGTTGACTTTTTGCAGGTCCACAAAGATGAGAATGTGATTCTAACACTTCTCCTCATAGTGATATCTTATTGAAAAAGTAACTTGAGTAATTACTTTTGATATAGATAACCAATCTGATAAGGTTCATTTCTGGTTCTCTTTATTACCCTTGATCACGAATTTGCAAACCAGTCTCCGCTCCAGATCTTATTCCTGTGGGGCAGGGTGATCTTGTTTGTCTATTCAGATAAGTAGATTGCATTTGGTGAATAAGTTCTGAGGGTTAATATTTTTCCTTTTCTTTTTGGGTGAATGGTCTTAGGTTTTTAGTTGCTGTCTAAGGTGGCCATATGAGTGGAGAGCTTGCCCTTTGTAGGCTTGTGATGTGTATTAAAAAATGATGGTTCTTTGATTACTGTTGGTTGTTGTATAACAAAAGCACCAAAACTTTTTCTTCTTTGGCCATCTGAGGACTGTGGCTAGGGTTTCTGAAATCCCTAAATTTTCTCTGTCACAATGTTAAATGTGTAAACTACAATCATTTCTAGTAGTTTAGAATTTTGTATGAGGTGGTTATTAGAGTGGGTGGACTTTACCACCATTGAGTAAAAATGTGTGAACTTTGAACTTGTCGTCATTTGTGAAAATTCGTCCAGCTCACACGTGAGGGGGCATTTCAGAGCTTGACCATTGTGTTTCACTATTCTGTTACTATAATGTGTTTTTCCCTTCTCAAGACAGGTGCTCAGCTCAACAGTCTGGGGAGATAGGTTCCTCCTCTACTGATTCAGTTGATGGGATTGTTGGTTTTGGACAAGCAAATTCATCCATTATTTCACAGCTTGCTTCTGCTGGAAAGGTTAAAAGGGTATTTTCACATTGCTTGGATGGGATTAATGGAGGTGGCATTTTTGCTATTGGACAAGTGGTGCAGCCAAAATTAAAAACAACTCCAATGGTGCCAAATGAGTATGTTGATGTTAGATATTTATGTCTTCATGTTTTAGTTATTTCAACTTATCCTTTTAGGATTCACTGCTGAAGTATTTTCTACTCTTCCAACAACATTATGATTGTTAGCATCTGTCATATGTGTAGTGCATGTAGTACTTCTTGGCATAACTTCAGATTATGAAACAACTCAGAATGGTAAAAACGTTTAGAGTTAGAGCTGTATCTCGATCTTAATTCTATTTCTTTGGTTGTAATTTGATTAAATTGTTGCATGCTTGTTGGGATTTGACCAGCAGATTAGAACGTGTTATTTTTCTAGATGAATTCTTTATCCAAAAGTCTACAGAAGGGAGACCAAAGAAAACGATAAAAAGCTGGTAGTATATGGCTAAGTAACCTGCAAAATAGCTCTGTCTATATTTTCAGTTGCTGGAAGGTGGTTTTTTTTTGCCTAATTAACAGAGTCATACAAATGGGTAAGAGTAAGATATGGATATTATGCCAGATTAAGTTTGAGGATTCCAAAAATATTTATAGTTTCATTTTCTTTAAGCGCATTAGGTTCTCTGGCAGTATATCTGGAGAGTTCACAGCATACCACTGTTGGCTTTACCAGAAAGGAAAATTGCATCGTTTTGTATGGCTTGGTGGGCACAGAGTTCAACGTAGTTAAACACACGGCTTTCACATAAAGCAAAATAATATTTTATGTTGACTCAATTCTTTATTTTGCAATATAGGAGCATTACTTACGTAACTGCTCCTAGAAGATATGTCATATAGCACAACCAAATTAGTTTGTGGGCTTAGAAACTAATCTGTGGTTCATATACAAAGCTAAATGGAGAGGGTATTTCCTAGTGTTTATTTGAGATATCTTCTTACATACACAAATCATGCCTACCAATTAGGGATCCACGTATACTTCTATTACTTATTAGATCTGAATGAGTATGGAAAAAGTCAGTAACACAAGGTGGCAATTGCAGGATATTGGGGAAAACTAGTGCAAAGAAACAGAAATGGAAAAATTCTTATTGCTAAATTGCTGAATTGTATTCTAAGTACTAGTTTGGTTTTGTGCCTGCATACTTATGGCTAGCTGATAGCATTTCAATGCTCTTCATCCTGCGGGAATTGGGCATAACCATAGTGCCAACTTATTTCATAACCAAGTACTGTAGTTTACATTTTTTGTGGGAACATTATGATAGTCTTCAAAGTCAATTTCTAATTGCATATATGCATAATTAGGTGGTATTAATTAGATTCCATTTGGTCATTTTTTCCTTTTGGTTTTTAGACAAATAATTCCCTTTCATTTGGTGTATAAAATATGTTAAAATTTATATTTGCTTGATGAATTTGACCTTTCATTCAACATTGGATAAGCATGCGTCTTACTGGTACCTTTATTACAATCTTAGGCCCCATTATAATGTTATTATGAAGGCAATTGAGATAGGTGGTGATGTTCTAGACGTGCCAACTGATGCATTTGGAGATGGATCTGGGGGTGGAACAATAATTGATAGTGGCACAACCCTGGCATATCTCCCAAAAGATATTTATGAACCATTTTTGCGGAGGGTAAGTAATCTTAACATTTTCTCTACAATTTCCAAACACTAGCAACATGCTATTACCATAATTTAACAAAGAGGACCTTTTATTCTCTTGATTACCATTTTTTTTATAAATTCTTTCTTCCCAAAAGTAGGGAATCGAAGCATGCTATGTAATTAAAAAGAATCCCAGAAGAGAGAGTTGCTTTCTCAGATAGTAATTACAAATATTATGTTTGAAGTTCATCTTTTTGATGCAGTAGTTGTTGGACTTGGAAAGCACATAACAAAGAATTGATCTCATAAGAAGTTATCTTGTCTTGTTTAATCATAGTTATTATCCTTTATTCAATTTATCTCTAAGTTTATGAAAGATTGATTCTACACTTGAATGAATAGATCTTAATTACACAACACAGAGGTTGCTACATTGTTCTTTTCTTGCTATTCAATTGTTTCTCTACCTTTCTAGATTCTGGCAGCGCAGCCAAATTTGCAAACACATATCGTTGAGACAGAGTTCAAATGCTTCTTCTACCCTGGAAAGTAAGGCTTGTTACTTGACTCCGTCATCATATATTGATATTATTATAATGCCTTGGAGGTTGTGATCTGTATTAGACTTTGTTGATGATGAAGGCTTGAGTATTCTCATTGCTTATAAATGCTTTTATATTTAATTTTAGCTTCTACTGAACATTTTTAACAGTAGCATGAAGGAGAGCAAATATCCTAGTAAACTCTAATTTTTGGAGAAAAAAGGAGTTGGTAGTTGGTCTATCTTGCCCTTTTCTTCCCCCAAAAGAGAAAAAAGAGATAAAAACCTTGAACAAACTAGGTTAAGATAAACTCATCATTCTTTTATTCTGTTTATGGTGAGATCGTACGGAGCTGATGCAACTATCTTAATTGAAGAGCATCATATATGGACCGATATGGATGATTATTTTATTTCTGCCTTAACTGGCCATATAAACTAAAATAATTGATATGTAACTATAATGTGATGCAAATTTCAAGCATTTTAAACCCTTCTCAGAGGCCAGATTCAAATTTGTAATATTCTATCATCACTTTACAATTTTTAACTTCAGTGCTTCATTTTGTTGGAGGATTTGAAGGTAACAGCTTTAATTTTTGTGTTTATGCAGCATTGATGATGGATTTCCTGTTGTCACATTTCACTTTGAAGATTCGCTTCCTTTGACAGTTTATCCCCATGAATATCTTTTTGAAGTTCGTGTAAGTGATGTGGATTTGCTTGCTAATCTTTGCTCGTTTTCCCTTCTTTTGGACTATCTTATTACTGGTGCAACTCTAAGCGATGTAGATAGGGGTGAAAGTAATCCTTCTTCAAAATCTATCTTTGCGATCTTTTTGAATTTCAAGGTCCTTGGTTGAGCATGTGTGTTTCTTATAGTGCAACATTGCACTCATCTTACAAAATCATTCTGGGTAGTGCTACTAATTGAAAATCAAGATTTTTCTATGATAAGCTTTTGAATCACATTCTTTGACTGAGTATGAATATCACCCTTAGATAAAAGTCTATGCGCATAACTCTACTAGTATGGAGTTCTTTAATCTATTATTTTAGTTGAATCATGATTTGATTGCTTTCAATTTTCCTGAACCCTTGAAAATCTATTATGTTCATGATAATCCTTTTCTCAACTATGGAAGTTTGCTGTGTATGCTCTCACTTTTCCTTCTCACACCCCTCCCTGCAGATATTATATTTCTTTTCTGCATATATATGCATCCTGAGAGTATCCTGTTCAAGCTTGAAGCACATAATTTCTAGACAACCTTGGTATTAATTCTGTCCCACCCAGCTCTCTTAGGAGGCACAGGGATGTCAACTATCAAACACATCTTAGATGGAAATATGAGGAAGAAAAATTGAAAATGAAAATCAATATCATGCAAAATGAGGAATAAAATTTACATAGAAGCATAAGCTGCTATTTTCATGTTTGAAATTAGATTCGTAAAATTGTAAAGTCTGATAGTATCTTGATAGTGTCTCAATTGCATGTCAGGTAAGTGCTAAATTTGACCTTCAGGTACGAAGAATGCTTTTATTAAGGTAGAAACACATTTAAAGAGTAAAATGTTGGAGGTGGGGAAATGGTTGTTTGGATAATATGAAACATAGTTATGACACCTTTATTTCATTTTGGCTCAGTGCAGGCATCACTGTGCTTATGATGTCTGATTCCAGGTGTAAAACTCATGTCTTTTCAGCTATTTACTAAAATGGGATTCTGTTTTGTCTCACTGCTATTGATAACCTAAATGACCCTATAATTTTTCAATGGAGGACAAAATGAGAATGTTGCTTTTAAGTTTTGACATCCAATTGAAGTTATTAAATAAGATTTAGGTGCTTCTCTAATTGTTCTTAGGAAGAGTTAAAATTTTTGGGGAGGAAAGAAATTGAAATCTTCATACTTGAGAATACTTTTGGGGATGCCTGGTTTCTTGGTCCATTAAGATCTGAATATGTTGTATAGATGTTATACTTGCAATGGCTTAGCTAACAGTCTGTAGATTTTGTTATTTCTTTATATGAATGAGTTGTAGTTATTTATTTACCTCTTATAATAGTTAGTTCTTTTTGTTATGCTGTCTCTATAGAACTTCAATTTCTCTGTAGTTTGTTGGAATTTACAAGTGTTAGCTTATCTATTTTCAAATTTAAACTTTGTAGGATAATGAGTGGTGTATAGGTTGGATGAACAAGGGTATGCAAACCAGGGATGGAAGAGAAATAACTCTGCTGGGAGGTATTAGTCCTTCTCCCCCCTCTCTCTTGACCCCCCTCTTTACTCTTTTTCTTTCTGCTTCTGAGCATGAGTCTTAACCTTTTTTTGACATAGAGTAGAATTGATTGTTTTGGTCATACAAGTTATTGTAATGTGTCTGCTTGCCTCAAAATTATCCTACAATCTAGTGAATCTCATGTCTATCTCCTTAGTTATACTATTAGTGAGAGGAGAATAATTAGTTTGACAATCAGTGTGACAGAATAAGGATGTTGCATGAACTTTTTGTTGGGTGACCTTAATTGGTTATGCCATCAATTTCTTTATGTTCTGAAATTTGTCCAGGATACCACACTTAGATTTTGGACTGCTAGAAGAGAGAGGGAGGTAGATCACAACTAGGTAGACCATATAATCATGACTTGTTCTATCTTTTGCTATGTTTTCACTTGGAAGTTGCTTTGCTCTTCCTCTTCCTCTTCCTCTTGTACAGTTTGCCTGTGTTCCAGAGAGAGCACACCCAAGGGGAATATGCAGAGCAAAGTAGCAGTCTAGGTATAGGATGGTTCTGAAATATCTGTATTAGTAACATATTCACTAGTTTCTTGCTTCCAATCCATTGGCCACTAACCTCGCTTCTTTCTGCATTTTAAATGTTAAAAGATCTTAGTTAAGCCAACATGGGGATTCTATGAGTTTATTAAAACTATTAAATCCATGACTTATTTCTGAGCAGGATTGTCTAACGTAACAAGTATCTGTTCTTATACGAAATTGCCAAAGATCATGCATGGCTTGCTGTGGGATATTCTCTCAGAATCCTTAACTTGAAATAAAATTGAATAATGCTTGAATTCTTGTTCACTGGCTACATTAAAGAAGCCTGCTACCAGAATAACTAATAATGGAACATTTTGAAATGTTACTTAGAATGGAATGAACACCTTGATTCTGGTTGACCAGGTACATGTATTTATTTTCTTAAAATGTGTAAAACAGGATAGTATTTTCATGCTTTATTGCCTTGTTTCCACTGCTGAATCTCAGCAGCATCATGTGGGAAACCATCTGACATGTTGCTGCCTTCTATTGTCATTGGGGCGGAATTGATTAACATCTTATATGTTTTAATTTGGTGTTTTTTCCCCATTTTTTTGCAACGCAGATCTTGTACTGTCAAACAAGCTTGTTATGTATGATCTTGAAAATCAGACAATTGGATGGGCTGAATATAACTGTGAGTATAATTACATTCCATTGCGTTCTTCCCAGCTATTTACTTGTAAGCTATTTACTGGTAATTGAAGTCTTACACTTTCCAGTTTTATAGTTTCAAAAGACCTCAAGCAGGAGAAGGGGGGGCAGGCGGGGGAAGAAAAAGAGGAAATATCTCATTGTCAAAATATAGTTCCTCTGATGCAATATTTAATTACTTGAACTTCTGTAGTTTCTGTAGTTGGATTTCTTCCAAATATTCTGTTCATGTTGCTGTTTTACCTGTTTCCTCACAAGCCTTAGTACAATAGGGTAAAAAGGATGCAAGAATGAAGTTGTATACGAAATTCTTGCAGATTTAGAGAAAAGCAAGTTGTTCCCACTCTGCTTCTTTATATATATGTACCTTCTAGTGCAGCTAAACATTTGTGTCAACTTGAACTAGTAGCATATGAAAAGAGGAAGAGATAAATGGCACCTGAGATTGAAAATAGGTTGCAAGGGTGAGACCAGTAAATTCTATCAAGAAAATTGCCAGCAAAAGATTACCCTGAGCAGTTTTATCAACTATAAATTTACCTTCATGTTTGGTCAATGTAGGATAAAACCCATCAAAGGAGACCCCTCTTTCTGTGTAAATTTATTTATTTTTTAATTTTTTAATGAGTAATTGAAGTCAATTAAAGTGGTTAAGGGACAGAAAACCAAGATTCTAATAGTTATTTGATTTTGTATAGGCATTGTAGATGTTCGGTCAAAGTAGGATAAAACCCATCAAAGGAGACCCCTCTTTCTGTGGGAATTTCTTCCTTTTTTTTTAATTTTTAATGAGTAAATGAAGTTAATTCAAGTGGTTAAGGGACAGAAAACCAAAATTCTAATAGTTATTTGATTTTGTATAGGCATTAGAGTTACTCTAGGTTGGTTTTGTAAGGCTTAATCTTTTGGGTGCCAAATGCTGCTCACATTGAAACTACACAAAATAAACTAAGAGAGAGAAGAAGAAAAATGTGAGAATGCTTGAGAAAAATGTATCTCAACCATCGTGTAGCTATGGTATGAATTTTTCCCTATTTACAGTGAATCCAATTAATTAATGGGAATCCTCCTAAGTAAGCCCTATTTTGACAATTCAATTTCTGATCACGATCAATAATATTCAATCAAATAATCAACAGGAAACATTCCTGGTAAAACCGAAAGGAAGAGACTCATCAATTTTGTATTTCAGACGAATGCATGCATTTATTTTCTTTTGTTCCATAGCTTTGTTAAGCTTAAGCTCAATTCAGTTTTCTTATTTTAAGCTGCTGGAAAGTTTGTAACACCTGTATATATTTTCTTAGTTTTCTGCTATAAGTGGAGACATGGGGTCGCTTTAAATATTTAACGAGGCTTTTGCATAAACCTTTTCATTGTTACAGGCTCTTCTAGCATCAAATTGAAAGATGAAAAGTCAGGAAATGTATATTCTGTGGGTGCTCATATCATATCTTCGGCTGACAGCCAAAATGGGGGATTGTTTTTAGCATTCCTGTTGTTTTTTGCCATCATAAGCAATTTAATTGATTGAGCATGTCGCTTCAAGCAAGGTTAGGAAGCCTAACTTATTGTACCATATAGTATTCTTCATGAGGCGTTTTCTGATTCTTTGTATTTAATACTTTCTGCCCTTACTTGCCAAAATTGACGTCCGGGAATTGTTACAATTATTCGACATCTCAGTCATTTTATTTGAGCTTTACACAGAATAGTTTTTTGTTTTTTAAACCTTCTTTTGTTCAAGAACAATTTCTCTGCCCCCTCGAAAGGAAAAAAGGATTGAGATTTTGATATTTACTGTTACTCATATGTTCTTTTTCAATTCTCTGGGAAATTAAAGAAGGCTCCGTCTGCAGACAGATGAGGAAGAAGAAAATAACTTTGGAAACTATTTCTGTAACTTTTAGTTGTTTATACTTATTTTTGTATATTGTTATATAAATCAGGAATTGTTGTAAAATTACTCTCTTCATGTTTGCATCTTTTGCTTCTGGATGTTGCTGCCACCTATGAGCGGTTGATCAATTTTCCTTGAATGAAATATCCTTCCGTTGAACAAACTGGACGCACACAGTCTTTGATGGACACACTGTTCTGGGTTACACTTTTCCGTGGCCCTGGCATACCAACCGTGGATTCCTTGCTGGTGGAATGCAAGTCTGGTGGCATAGAATAGTTATCGGTGTTTCTTTTGGATAGTCAAAGCCGGGAAGAGCAGTTTTCATATGTTATGTATTTGGAGATTGTGTTTTGTTTTGAGAATCATAAAAATAAATTATGAAGTGGAACAAAAAACGAATTGGGGCGGAATCCAAATACACGAACTGTACTAATGGCAGCAGCAGACACACAAAAAATAGCAGCAGAAGGCCAGAAGCAAAAGCAATCCTTGAGATGAAAAGAAAATTATTATTAGTCTTCCAAAAGTGCCTGAAAGCTTTGCTACGTGGATGTAATTGGGAGTATAAAGAGCTTTTGCTTTAACATATTACCAACAAAATACTAACAATTATACAGGTATCAAAATTACATAAAGGGATAAGTTTTACAAGGTTGTCCTCAGAAACTCTACAAGAAAGTAGAGAATTGCAACAAACAGCGCAAACTGATAAGCATCCCTTTGGAAGCTGTCATCCCTCTGGAAAAACTGCACAGAGAAAGAAAGAGAATATGGTGGATCAATTTGACATCAAATGTACCAAGCATCCGTCTGCATTTGTACCTCAAGTTTCCAAAATTCTTCATTTTAGACCATAAGTTAGAAGAATCGTGGCAAATAATCATTCTAGACAAACAAAAAGGTTCATCCAAGCATATCAACTGATTTTTCCTTCTTAAACACACTAAACATCACGATGATTTCTTAATTTATACAAAGTCCAAGACATTTATAAGACGGGATAGAATTGAAAAGTTTCTATTGACACTTTTAGCATATATGCAATACTCAGTAATACATTTTATTAGGAGAGATCATCAAAATTAAAGTGTTCATGGTTATTTTTATAGTATGTAATGAATAATTCTAAAACTGTTAGATCGACATTTTATTAATCTAATGGTTGATGGTAAATAATTATTCTCTACTAGATTTTTGACATATAAGTTATGCGATACTTGTAATATATTTTTAGCATATACATATAAAGAATAATTATTCACCTCAATTGTTAGATCAACAAGATGTCAATCATATATTTTTAGCATATACATATAAAGAATAATTATTAATCCCAATTGGATCAACAAGATGCCAATCCGACGGCTGCGGAATTGTTTAGTATGTGCTGAAAGAAAGAAGCATTAGCACCTCAATCGGTCGATATTTAGGTTGAACCATCTAAGGATTAGTGAATCTTACAAAAAATTTGACCTAAAAGTGTTATGGAAATGTCTCATTACCTTAGTTGGATCACCAGTAGGATCTGGATAAATCTCCACAGTTTTGTTCTCGGTTGTTAATCGATTTGGTAAATCCTTGAAAAAGTCTGCAACATCTTTTCCAGTTTCAGAAGTAGCAAAGACTCGTCGCGAAGCCCAGAAGTATGCCTGAGCAAAGATTGATGATTCTGATAAATCCCACAGTTCCTCATGCTCAATCACTTGCCCACTGATTTGGTTGAGAGTGAATTTGGAGTGGATTTTGACAATCAAGTCTCCTCCAACGCCGGCAAGAAGAGATTTAGGTTTCCCTCTGAGTGTCCACTTGATACTCAGTGAACTGGTTGACAGCATCACCATTTGCTGCACACTCTGTGGATGGAAGAACGCTCAAAAGATAGAAGTTAAAATCTTGCAAATTTTTATATTTTATCTGATCGTAGAATCTGAGAATTAGGCTCGAACGATTGAGATAGACTTTACAAGAAGCTTTAGAAATGTTCTAACATATGTCATTTTACGCATCAAGATTTTTGTCAATTGCGATAATTAGAGAGTAGGTTAGTGGGCAGGTCATGATGTTTATGCTCAAGGGCAAGCACAAAAGCACAAAAAAGAGAATATTCAACTCGAAGAAGTAGACAGAAACTTCACCACTGTTGGGTTCTCTAGTGCCTCAGTCGCCCACAGTGGTCTCTTATACTTGTCTCGACCTGTAAAACTTCTCAATGGATCCTGCAATTCTTATCCCAACAAAACAGTGAGGAAATTCCACAGAGAGCATAGCCATGGGGCAAACACGTAACCGGCACTTTGGTGCAAGAAATCAAGAATTCGCATAGAGAATAGATCAAATACCTTGTATTTAACAGAGGTAGCATAGACTCCGATGGCACGGTTGCCTTGGCGAAGCTCTAGGATGTCGCGCACAAGTTGTCTGGCAGTAGCTTCAACAGCAGGGCTACTGATGCATTCAAACTCATTGCAGAGCTCACCAAAGTCCATGCCATCAACAATTTTGTCACTCTCCGATCTTTCGGTGGAAACGTTAGCAGACAACTCTGTTCTCTTCGAATCATTTGTAACTGCAACCAATTATTCTAGTCATGGTTATGCGTGATTCAAAAATTTCGGTTAATTCATCTGCGTGTGTTAGATACTGCAGAGATTTCTTGAGACAAAACCAGTTTGTTCAACCATGAAAACATAAAAGAATGCAAACAAAAGGCAAAGAACCTCGGGCACAGAATTTGCTGGATCGATCATTAATGGAAGGCTTGGAGGAGCAGCTAAAGACATTCTGGCAGGAGTAGCTAAAAGGGGTGTTGTTATTCGTGCCAGATCGGAAGATGGTGGCAGCAGTGAAAGCAGCAGAGGCAGAAGCAGCAGCAACGGAGCCGCTCATCTCTTTCTCCCCATTCTGCCAAGCATTTGGATTGCGATGGTCCCTCTTTTTTGCCTGACTTTGGGAGTTGGATAAGGTATCATTTGGCTATGTGGTGTGTGCATGCTTTGGGAAGTTGCCATTGGCTTCTTCTTTGGCTCCTCCTTCACACGTCTGAGCGCATCCACTAATGATATATATATGGCCACGCCAAAATTGATTTTGATTCTTTTTTATGCTTCGGACAAATAGAAATTTTCGAAACTAAATGTGGTCTAGACAACTCTTGTATGTTAGTCGAGCGGGATTGAGTGACTGACTCACTGTTCAGAAAAACAAGGACAATTCTCACAACTTCAAAGAAGAAGAAAAAATGCTATTAAATAGTATTACTTTAGATATTATTCATTTCAGTCTCCTAGTTAAATGCACTTAACCCATTATATTAGTTTTTTTTTTAAAATATTACCTTTAAAATTGATTGAGTTTTGGGATATTTGAACAATGTATATAAGGAATATAATTGGAATAAATGCATTACATAGAGGATATAAGGGAAAGAAACAAAAAAGACAATATGGTCGTTTTATGTTGGTTAAGGAGGCAAAGTATATGGTTTTTTACCCAAGAGATTAAGTGCTACTCCCTCTCTTTGTTGTAGAAATTTTATTTTATTATAAAATAAATATCGTTGGATAAAAAAATAATTTCTTTTTTATTTATCCTTATAATAAAGTAATGACATTTTATTTAGTATATTATGATAATTTTTTATTTTGTAATTTTTTATGAAAAGAGGAAATATTTAATTAAGAGCAAACTAGTCAATTTAGTTGATATCTTAATAATATATGTAAAAATTTTTAAAATAACATTTAAATTAAAATGAAAGGAGTATTAAATATTATTTAGTTCGGTTCGGTGTGTAAACTTTCTCTAAATTATGCACACTCCTAAATATTACTTCCGATAGAAAGTATGCATAACTTGAAGTAGTTAAGTGTATTTAACCTATTAAAGCACTTCAACTTCATATTAAATATTATCTTGGACAGTGTTTATCCTAAATTTAAGGTAGTTAAGGTTAATTACATCAAAATTGAGGGTGATTATTTCAAGGTAGTTAAATAGTCTTAACCTTGTCGACATACACCGTGAGAGATTTTGGTTCCCATGTAACGGTCAAATTAATAGTAATTACATTTGGTTAGATAAATATTAGGGAATTCATTTGTAGTTCAATGTATGATCGATCTTCAAATAAGAAGTTTAGAAGTTCAAATATTATAAATAAAAGAAATTCAATTAACACGGCTCGCATTTACTTACTCATAACTTTCAATTTCATAGTAATATGTGGACCAACAATTTTAAAAATAAATATTTATATTGTATTTATAATAATTTTCAAAAAATAAAGAAATATTTATACGAACAATAAAAGTTAAAAATAATAAATAAGAATTTGTATGAGCAATAACAATACATGCGGGATGAAATTGTTAAATTTTCCATCATGACTTATTGTTAAAATTATTTGCAAATTTAATTTTCAAAGATCAAAAGCACGTGTGAAGATATCATCTCTGCTGATAGTCCATTGCAGAGAAAGCTGCTGCCTTTCCCCCTGGAATGATCAGACCTTGGGATCCCAGCCTTCATCATCATTACCTTATCATTTCCTCAGTGTTCCTTGCTGACTTCTTTACTTGGGGAGGGGGAAGGGGGCCGGCATGTGTCTGATTTATAATGTCGTTTTGCACATAGTGATTTCCTTATCAGCATTAGCCAAAGACAAACTTTCACTCACAAGTGCACTCAACAGTAAAGGCAACAAGCAGTGCATGCCTCTGTGGAGCATCATATTGTTACAAACTTTTGCTAAAAATTTGTAAGTATTCTGCATCCCCTTCTGGCCACCAGGCCCCCTTCTATTACTGTATTATTGTGTCCTTTACCTCTTCCTTTGGAATTTAGATGAATGCATGTCCCTTTCAGTTAATGTAGATTCCACAAATTTTGGCAACTTCTTGCTTTCTTCTCTCTTTACTTGCATTTATGTCTTTATATATTGTAGCTACAATCACCATACGTCTAATCTCTCCTTCTATCAAGATTTCTCTTTCTTCCTCACTGTGGGAACTTGCGTTTATCCACAGATTGGGCTAAGTCGACCATGACTAAATTTTCTCTCTTCAGCTTATCTTTTTGCATGTATCTGATCACTACTTCTATTCGTCTTCCTCAAGCTTCTCTCGTCACAGAACTCCCTGGTTTTAGAGGCAATTTTCCTTCAAAACACTACTCCGGGTATGTACCATTTTGATTGTTGTGAACTTTGTTTCTTTTCAGCTTTTATGGAGACAAAAAGAGTACATGCATTTGCTGTGGCATAACTTGTTCAATTCATGTTGGTGATTTGGAATGTCTCGTGACAAAGTGAATTGGTTCTGTGAAAAGGTATGTGAGAACTGAAGGGCATCCTCCAAAGAATCTCTTTTACTACTTTGTCGTATCAGAAAGAAATTCATCAACTGATCCTGTTGTTCTATGGCTCAATGGGGGACCTGGTTGCTCTAGTTTTGATGGATTTGTCTATGAACATGGTACTCGTTTTCCGAAATTTGAATCAACTTCATCAGAAGCTGATCAACCTTAAGTTGTCCATGTATATAAATTTGGAACTTTCACCATTGTTAAAAAAAAAAACTATCCATATAACTCTTGCAGGACCTTTCAATTTTGAAGCAGCAAAGCAAAAAGGAGACCTGCCAATTTTGCATCTCAATCCGTATAGTTGGTCTAAGGTTAAGAATGATGTTTAATGTTGTCAAATGCAGCAATTTTTGTTATCTCACAGACAGTTACTTGTGATTAGTACTAGTGTGAACTCCCTTTTTGTCATCTTCTACTTTGTCAAACACAAACTTTCCTAGATAACTAAGTACCAGATAATTCTCATTAACCCCCAACTACCCTCCTCTTTGTTTTCTGTTTCCAGGTCTCAAGCATCATCTATTTGGATTCTCCAGCTGGTGTTGGATTCTCATACCCATCCAGTCGAACTGGAGACTTGCAAGCTGCATCTGATGCTCATGCTTTCCTCCTCAAGGTAGCCAGATGCCACTCTTTTTTCCATTCTTCTGTTGGTTGGGATTAGGCTGCCTGCCCAACTAAAGAGCCTAGGCATTGGAAACACTGGATTACGTTTTCCTTGCTTAGTCTCTCATATTCAATACTGGTCTACAGATAACATTTTATATATTACTCTCGAATATAGCAATAGAGAAAACTAAACGCGAACTTTTCAGAAGGTTCTTGTTCACTTCAGCAGTACATATTATGATTTGAAATGCAGTGGTTTAAGCTATTCCCTGAATTCCTGTCGAACCCGTTCTATATTGCTGGCGAGTCTTATGCTGGGATTTATGTGCCAACTCTGGCAGCAGAAGTAGCTAAAGGTATCAACAAATCTAAAATTAAGCATAAGGCAATCCCATAACACTTGCAGAATAAGCTCTGAGACTGTAACCATCTACTAACATATGTAACCATCTTTACAGGAATAAAAAGTAGGATTAAACCCGTAATCAACTTCAAGGTACGTTAATAGTGATGTTCTCATTCGAGATTAAAAGGATTTTTAAGCCAAAAGTTTGCCAAATCCATCATCTTGGATACCATGTGATGGTGCAGGGTTACATGGTAGGAAATGGGGTCTGTGACAGCAAATTTGATGGCAATGCTCTTGTCCCTTTTGCACATGGGATGGCCCTAATCTCCAACAGTTTGTTCAACGTGAGTAAATTCTCTATATGATTTTACATTTATCTTCAATTCCAATGTTAAAGTAATTAAGATCATCCTCGACTAACTGCAGGAGGCTAAAAGTGCTTGCAAAGGGAACTACCAAAGTATCAGTGATCCAAGATGCTCTGCCATACTAGAAAAGATCTACAATGTGAAAGAGATGATGCTTCCATTTAAAATCTCTATGTATATCTGATCTTCTAGTTTCATTTTTTCTGATTCAATTAACAATGATTCAGGTCTTAGATGGTTTGAACATTTATGACATTCTGGAACCATGCTTCCATCAAAATCCAGCAACAGGAGTTAAAAATAGCAGTTTACCATTGAGCTTTACGCAGTTAGGGAAAACTGATAGACCTCTCCCAGTGAGAAAGAGGATGTTCGGCCGTGCATGGCCTTTTCGTGCCCCTGTAGAAGATGGCATTGTTCCATTGTGGCCACAATTATCTCGGAAGGTTTATGTTCCCTGCATGGTAAGAAATTCCCTCAAACTATAGATAATTGACAAACGACTTATTTGACAACTCATTAATTATAATTTCATGGAGCAGAGTGATGAGATAGCAAGTACATGGTTGAATAATGATGCTGTAAGAAAGGCAATACATGCTAGCCCGGTAACATGATCACCACTCCATATATAGATATATTTATTTATACAGAATTTATACATATACGCATTCGGCCCTCGTTCCACGTAAATAGAGTAGAGTGGAATGATTTCTTTTGGTATATGTATACCAGGAGAGTGGAGAATGGAATTTATGCACTGGAGATCTTATCTACGAACATGATGCCGGAAGTATGATTAAGTATCACAAAAATCTGACGGCCAATGGATACCGTGCCCTAATATACAGGTAAAACTAAATGTGAGATTGAATAGTGTTTTGTTTTGATATTTTCTGTTTTGGATTTCGGAAAAGATAATTTTTTGTAAGAGAAAAAGTAAGACTAAGAAATTTGTATTGGGTTCCGTAGCGGAACCCAATCCAAATACACCCAATCTTTTTATAGTTATTGAAATATTTACTCAAATTAATTTTCCCTTATTAATGGGGGAAAAATGCAGTGGAGATCATGATATGTGTGTGCCATTCACCGGAAGCCAAGCATGGACGGAGTCCCTTGGATATCAAGTGGTAGAGGAATGGAGGCCTTGGACTTCTGACGACCAAATTGCTGGGTACGGTATATTAGATATTTTTGAATACTAAACTTACATTCTACTAATTGCATTTGTCCATTAAAAAAAAGATTATTTCGTAAAATTCTGACATAAAAATAAAAATTAATTCACTTACGTAACCCAATGTAAATTTCTCACTTGAGTCTTATTTTTTTCTTTCACAAAAGATTCTCTCTCGAAATATAAGGCAGAAAATCTCAAAATAAAACACTATCCAATCTCACCCTTACTTTCAAAATATGAGAAAAATCAGTCCAAATGCAAACGAATCCAGACACTTATGAGAGAAGAAGAAGAAAGGAATTTGATGAGGAAAATATCATGTTTATTGCAGATATCTTCAAGGATATGCAAACGGTTTGACTTTCCTGACCGTAAAGGTATGAATTTGTGAATCATTTTCCGGTGAAAAACAATAGAGAATTTATTGTCGGGGCTGTGAGCATTAGTACTTAGTAGAATTTATTGTTGTTTTCTGAAATGGGAAAATGTTTGATGAAGGGAGGGGGCCACACCGTGCCGGAGTACAAACCCAAGGAGGCATTGGAGTTTTACAGGCGTTGGTTGGAAGGACAAAATATATGACTTTGATATTCTTTTCATCATCCGTCTCACCATACATTAATTTGTAGACTACTGCCAAAATATTTATGACCAAAAACAAATGGAAATAACAATTAATCAAATTTAGAGTGGCAACTCCATCTATTTTTATAATTTACTTAGGATATATTTGGATTGAATTTTCCTATAAGCTTTTTTTTTTTGTTTTGAAAAATGTAAAATTAAATTATAGATAAAAGAAAGAATACGATCTAAATTTAAAAAAATGAATATTTTTCCATTTTGAGTGGCAATCCAAACACACCTAGTCACTAACGCATATGAAAAGTAAAGAGGGATTAGATTAGGATAATTTTTTCTTATTCTCCTTTTAAATGACCAGCAAAATCTTCTGCGGCAATTGCCAAATTCAGGAGAATATCAGCTCTGCTGCTGGAAAACAGGGTTTTGTGATGAAAAAATCTGACGACAAAATGACTAAAAGGGTCAGTCCTTCAAAGACAAAGAAGCCAGTTGTCATAGAATCAAGCCTAAGTCGCAAAGTGCTGTCTACCAATTTAGTTATTCAATCACATGCTAATCATGTAATGCAACTACAGAGTGAGGAACTTATTGCAAGTTCAAAATACGTCTGGAGATTGCAAGGATTCGTGCAGAAGCATCCACTTTAGACACTAAACATTATGGTAATCCTCAAAATAAAAATTTTGCATAGCTCTCCACTTATGAAAGAGAAGGTTTGAGAACATATCTTTTATGATTCAACAAACTAATATAGCATGTTTTATGAGTCCAGACAGATGGACACACTAAAGAGCACTCGAAGATTTACTCATACCTTAATGTCTAGGGCTCACCAGGCATCACAGGATGCCTTTATAACTTAGTTGGGCTTTATTCTGTTCTTGAATTCAAAAAATCCCAAAACCTGTCGAGCTGTTACCGAATTCAAGAAACGACAAATAAAAATCTGAAACAGGACAAACTGCTCAAAAGAGCAGCAGTTAAGTGAGCAAAAATAATCTGCTGCAGAGTTAAAACGGCGGCCAAAGGAATGTCTTGGCTCGTAAGTGTTGGCATAAGAATCATGTTTGGGAATCAAGGATGCGGGCAAATAATTTATGGCTTCCAATGAGCTTCCAATGTGAGACTTGGCCTCTCAGAGATAAAGGTCCCCTCTAAATCTCATCTCCTTCCCAAATTTCAAAATGGCAGAGCTGTAATGCAGTCCATACCCTGATGATATGCGCTTATATTATATATTCCTTGACAACTAAACAAGCCCCAACCACCAAAGAGCAAATGCAGAGACATGTATGAGAATTACAAAGGCGCCAACATCTGGCAACTTGAACTAATATGAGGCTTCATTACCACAAAAATTATAATCAACATCACGGCAAGAATAAATCACACAAAATTTAATTGCAAGGATAAAGGAAAAGAAAGCCACGGAGAGTTGGATTCTACAAAATTCCAATCCTACCCACACTAGAGAGAGAAAGGATGATCCCCGAACACACTAATATAGCCGGGCCCACCTCTCCGGCACCGAACAATTATCAATGGCCCTATTCCCCACTTCTTTTCTCTCTGTAGAGGAGAGAAAAGAAACCATAAATGAAACAAAGAAGGAAAAAAAAGGAGGAAAGGCTATAAGAAATATTTTAAATAAAAAAATGAATTCAACTAACTGTTTACCCTTTATCATTTACGTTTCTTAGACTCTCCTGCAGCTTTCTTGTCATCTTTGTTAGGCACAAACCTTGGCAAGTTCAACATTGTGTTCACGCGAGACACTCCTTCAAGGGCAGACCACTCTTTTCCAACCTCTGAGTTCATTTCCTCATACTCTGAGGCTTCCCCTTTGTTCCCATCTGCAGTTTCCCCATTGCTTTCTTCCCCGGAGACCTCATTGCCATTTTGCACCATACCAAAACGACAACTCAATCCAGCTTGGCCAGAGAAATCTTCCTTTTCAGTGGTTAGTTCGGTCTGCTGTTTAGATTTGGTAGTGGAAGTAGCAGACATAATCTTCTCAGTTGAATCGAGGAAGAGGCAAACCACCGCACAGTCATCGACTTTTGAAGTTGGATACTTGGTCCGCCAAGCTCGAACTGCTTGCTCAACTAACCGTCGAGCCGCAGATGAACGCGCTGAAGAAGCCACAATGTCTACCACTTCTTTGTTTGAGAGCACATCCCATATCTGCAATAAGATGGAGAATTGTCAGGTTAAAATGCGGAAAAGAATGACAAAATGGTCAAATGTAATTAAAGTAGTGAAATTGTTCTCTTTAGAAACCAACAAATAACACAGAAAAGAGATTTTAAGCAGACTACCCCATCCGTAGCCAGAACAACAAACTCATCCTTCTCTGTGAGGCGTCTATATGAAATCTCAGGCACAGAAATCAGACCAAAATCCTTGAGACAGAAGTCTCCAAATGCACGAGCCATGGCAAGGCCAGGAGAATCATTGTTGGGCAACCAAACTCTGGGAACGTCAGGTTCATCCTGAAGGGCAAAAACGCGTCCTTTACATTTGCGTATCCTCTCAGCCTCCGCTGTTAGGTAAAAATAAAGGACTTAAGATGTGAAAAAAAAATAATTTACATCTAGCTATTAGACCATAGAATATCTTATCTTAAACATACAATTTAGAGTCATCCAGAAAAACAGCACAATATTTTCTACTTTCTCACTTTGGGTCCCACCCACTTTTCTCACAAGCAATTCGTTTTTTCCAAAATCGAAACAGAAATTTTCGAACAGAAGCCTGATGCAAATACAAATAAGTCATCCAGAAAACCAGTGCAAAATTTTCTACTTTCTCACTTTGGATTCCACCCTCTTCTCTCACAAGCAATTCATTTTTTCCAAACTCAAAACAGAAATTTTTAAACAGAAGCCTGATACAAATACAAATAATCCAGAAGAGAAAGAGACATACTCACATAGAATTCATCTTCATTTCATTGAAACATGACCACAAGTTACGACATAACAGTACAAAAACATCAAAGAGACTCCCAAGTGATAGTAAGCCAACTCCATATGGATTCCAGTTGACATGAAACTAAAAGATAAATGAGATCATCAACCTCTGCCCATTAACTTGATTCCTTTGTTAGAGTGATCTTTCATTTTCTCTGAAGATCTCCCCAAGGTTTTATTAGTTATTCTAGATACACGTATGATTCCAATTCCACCATCCAGAACTAGTGGGTCTTTCCTTTTTCCTTTTCTACTAGACTTTATCTGCAGTAAAAAGATTTAAATTGCATAAGGAGTTCACAGCGGCCCAACTGAACAATTCCAGATGTATGAGATCTTCAATTTAGTTTCTCAAATTTAATCATCAAACCAAAAGTAACTCTAATTTTGCAGTCTGCGCCAAAATCAGAACATGTTCACAATACTAGCTTAGAAAATAGTGTCACATTGTCATGCATTTTCAGTTCCCAGGACCTGAAGAAATATTTTCAGGACACTAAGTTTCTAAAAATACGCATTTTCAGTTCCCAGGCATTTTCAGTTCCCAGGACCTGAAGAAATATTTTCAGGACACTAAGTTTCTAAAAATACGGAACTCTACTCGAAAAGCATAAAAATGTAACTTGGAGCCCAGATTCAGACATGAAGGGAATCGCAATCAAAGGATCAAGCCAACAATAAGGTACAGGAGATGGTATACAAGATCTTTTAGTAATGATAAACATCAAAGGAATCCCTCAAACTTTCCAATTTGGTAGCCAATGTGGCTCATCAGTGAGATCATAAGTGAGAGAGGGAAAGAGAGATCATAAGTCATAGCCACACCTGGAAGACTTGGTTTAAGATCAACAGTCAACTGAACTGCTGTGAGAGAATTAGCTTCATCTCTGGTAGCCAGTACGGCTCTTGAGTCCCCAACATTTCCAATTACAAGGGTCTGGCCCTAAAGACAATCAATAGTCAGTAGAGAGAAATTATAACCTTATTGCAGAAGTTTAATTTCCATAATCGAATAACTACCTGTTTCACCAACGTTACTGCTGTTGTTCCACTGCAGAAGCAATCAATATTTGTGTACATTTTCAGTTCCCTGTCCGTGACTCGAAATGCCTTTAGAAATGATTCCCTCAATGTCTGAAAGATCTCAGGGTGCTTTTCTACTTCTGCAGCATCAATGGATGCCCTTGTTTCCTCCTCAGCAGATATTAAAGAAGTATCTTCAGAATTCATGTTACCAGTCCTATTCTGGGTGGTCTCTCGAAGAACATCATCACCTTTTAAATTCATTTCCCAGTGTGCACTCAGTTTCAAAGGAAGACAATCTCTTACTCGTTTTGCAACCATATGACCAAAAGGACCATGCCCATCAAAAACACCACAAAAGACGGTATCCATTCTAGAACCAAAATTCTGGAAATTCAATTTAATCCAAAATGTATAAGTAAATAGACACAAGCAACCAACAGAAAATTAACAATGTCAAGCTATAATTACTAGACCTTTCATGTAATAAATCCAAGAACCAAGATAATAACTAAACGAATAACAATGAAATACTATTGAGACGTGTATAAATGGTAAGGGAAAATAACATTTCACTAGCCTTAGAAAATCATACCAAAACCAAACTCATGAAAGATCTGTCCATGAGCACAAAATGGAGTGTGCTAAACGGCTTAAGGTGCAACTGTTTCCTCTTTCACAAGTAGCATTTCTCATTAAATTGGACAGTCTTCACCAAATGGGTTAAAAGGTAAGCCTGAAGCGTATTCTCCTCCCTGTCAGGAGAGATGTTCCTCCTCCTCTCAAGGGAGGTTCCAGTCATCTGTACCGTAAACAAGGTTTTTGCACATTCTTGCACAGATTCATTTAAAATTTCTCATGCATCCACTCTTGTTCTTTGATAATATCTAGTACTTTTTTAAGCTTAAACTTTTTCTATTTCCCCTAAGCAAAGCTTCAGAAAGAGTGTGGAGTGAAGCAAAACCAATAACCAATATGAAGTTTGGAAAGGAATAAAACAAGCATGTGCAAGGAGAAACTACATAGTCCACTATATTAAATAGCCAAATCATTGAAATTATGAGCCATACTTGATAGGAAATAAATGAAGGTCGCCCATCACTTATAATGCTTAAAACAGAAACCTTCAGTTGCAGAAATGAACTACTCGCTGTCTGTTGAATCTTTCCACCAAAAGCATGCTCTGGCTAGGCAACAGAAGATTTTAGCTAATCTGAACTGGATTGAGTACTAAATCCTCAAAAGAGACAACTAAAAGTGTTTCCAGCCAAGTGTAACGCAGTAAGAGGTATCTAAATAGAGAAGTTTAAGCTTGAAACACAACTTCAAATATCAAAATGAACTGACTCAGATCACCGCAGCACTTGAGAACCTGTTAGGGGATATTATATATTGTAGTAATTTTCCACCAAATATATGCCTGAACTATGAAACAAATGAGCCATTAAGCAAGAAGAATCTACACGGTATGATAATTCATTAGAAATCAATAGACTTGAGAGCTTAATTATACAGACTATAGAGTAAGTTAAAGGAGGAGAAGAGCCTGTCTCCTCAATGAACATAGCTAAGTTTTCCAAAACTAATAAGTTTAAACTAAACTGCATAGTAGTTCTTGAACTAGTAAACAAAATGAGGTAATATTCAAGAAATACCATACTTATTCATATGGGCAAATAATTCGATGCAGAAGGAATGATCAAGCAACTTACATTTAAATTAATTTTATGCATCAATTTTGTGGACCTTTTGACTTGATGAATGGAATATAAGAAACTTTACCTCCCAAACAATCATGGCATCTTGATTGGCTCCTTTTTTGCCTTGCTGAGTAAAGAGTGAGGCCACCTCACTTGACCCATTCAAGAACATGCGCCCCTGTACTCTATGTAGCATTTCTTCTCTTCTGTATTCAAAGGAAGCATTTCGAGACGCTGGTCTCTTCTTTGTGGTCTTCCTCTTCCTAACCCCCACCGATGGAGAACCAGGAAGCGGGCTCCTGCTTTCGGCGGATAAGCAGGACCCCATCCTGAGGGCCCTGATTATATTGAGTAGGCACTCCAGACCAGCCAGACAATCACAACCCCTGTCTTCCGTATTTGGATCCGTCACAACGCTCCTAATGAGTTCCTTAAGAGTATATCCAATTTCGCACCCCGAGATCACACTCAGCCCACAAAATTCACCCGTATATCGATAGTTATTGGTACCCAATAAGCATTATCCACTCCAAAATGGAAGAAACTCGAATACAGTCCCCCCAAAGCTTCGAGCTATGTATAAAATAAAGCGCTTTTTATAAACCTTGAGACGATATAATGAAGAGAATATTCATCAACTGTTTTCTTCTCTTTATCAATGTAAAGCAGAGAATAAGAATGGAAAAAGCTAGAAAAGATTTATCTCATAAAAGGCAGATCTATCAACTGTACGCTTTTTCAATATTTTAATATTCATGAAAAGTCTTTTCTCTCTTCCTTTCTACCCTTTTCTCTATCACAACAAGGAACTTTCCTCCAATAAGAACTCTCTCTTACCTAAATTGCAACACCAATTAAAGCTAAAAATCACTCAATAACTCGTAAAGATCACTTTCATTCTGAAAAGAAAAGACAAAAGTGTATCATTTTTTCAATAAATTTTGAGAAACGAATCACGAAAACCGACCCCAGTATACTCCAAAATCAGCAGAAACTGAGACTTCCCCGGTAGATCGAATACAAATCAATATCAGCGGCAGCTCCCCAAGAACCCAAGTGATAATTTTCCTTTTGGTGTAGGAATTGAGAGCAGTAATTAATCATAAGCCACGATTGTACTCCAGAAAAACCACACAGGTACGCAGCTCAGCGTCCAAGAAAACCTTGGTCAAAGATAGATGTATAATAAGTATATACAATAGAGAAGGCAGTATATGGGTAAAATGGGAGAGATAAAGAGCTGTCTGTCTAAAAACAGAAAGCGGATGAAAAATTCAATCCCAGGAGAGAAAGAATAGCAACAAACTCTAGAGAAAGAGGGAGGAAAAGAGAGAGAATTCAGATCCCAGAAAAGCCGCCGATAAGAATTTCGAGAAAAATGAGACAAGGGCAAAGCTTCTCAAGTATATGTGTTGTGCGTGAAACGTCCTAAGCCGTGTCCGTCGCTTTCAAAAATCTGAGATCTTTACATATACAAAACGATATATGGCTTCTGCTATATATATATACACACAAGCATATATACAGAAACAGGAGATGGGGTAGGGGGTTGGCGGGCTGGTATGGGACTTGGCAGGGTGGACGACGAGGAGGTAGTCACTGTTTTGCGTCGCTACTATAAAAATGGCAGATTGGAAAAATTATAAGGAAAATAATTCAGAAAGAAGGAAAACCCAAATTAATTATAGATGCAAAAAATGGAAAATAAGCCGAGCTATATACACAGAAACACAAGAATCGGTATATATAGAGGTGATCTATACAGATAGAGTGAGAATGGGGAGATAGAATCTGGTGTTGGATCACATGAAGAAGAAGAATAAAGAAAATCTGAAGACACAGGGCAAGAAAGAAATCTACCTAATTTTTTTCTCTGGACGAAAGGAATATACCTAATTGAGCGAAATATCTTTCTTCCTATTTTGCAGCAGTGGAAATTAATTAGATGCCCAATATCCAATTACTTATCCAATTGCTTGATTATACCTTACCCTTCATTAAAAGTTTTTCTTAGCCGATCCTATATTATTATAAAGACAATATTAGGATCATATTTGGATTGTATTTAGTTAGAAAATTTTTATCTTAAATTCTGTGAATGTGAATTTTTTATGAGAAAAAAAGTGATATCTAATTATATATTGACTCTACTAAAACGTTCAAATACAGCCTAAGAATTTCAAATTCATAATCTTCTAAACTTATAAATATTAGTTATTTACTAACTAATGTTTGAACTCCCAACATCGATTTTCCTATCACTACAAAATGAAAATTTTGATTTGTTTTCTTAATGTTCGCCAATTATATAGCAACCCTCGATCGACTAATCAATATATCACAGCAGATGAATCCATACTTGAAATTTTTGGAAACATGTATTGTTGGAAACGCTTTTGAGCTTAAATTGAGCTTATAACCCATCAATAATTATCTAAGTTATCTAAGGGTGTATTTGGATTGTGTTTGGTCGGAGAGATTTTATTTTAGGTTTTGTAAAAGTAATTTTTTTAGAGAAAAAGTAAGACACAATTATGTGTTTGATTGGGAGAGATGCAATCCAAAAGAACCCTAAAAAGGTTATAATTATGCTCTATTTGAAGCATATAAATTTAAGCTCCAAAGAAAAAAATATAATTTTCAAATATTTTAACTTGGCATTAAAAAAGTTATGATTAAACCCTAATAGTGTTAAAAGAGAGACTCTTTTGGTAAAATGTAGATCCACCATTGAATATTTGGATTGTATTTTATAAATTTTTTATCTTAAATTTTATTTTTAAAATTCAAATCTTATCTAAATACACATTTTTCTGGATACAATATTCATATACGCAGTTCCTATAAGCAATAACTCAAAATTATTTTTCATCTCCCTAAAAGATAATAATATCATTTATAATTATTTATTTGTTTATTGTATTCCCCTTGGTGGGGAACATGCGTTTGCCAGCCTTTTCTTTCATTTTTTTTTCTTTTTATTCTTTCTTGAAGAGCCTAGCTACCAATTCTTTTAGCCTTTTGTATTGATGAAAACGAAAGGAAGGAAAATGAGATGAGACAGAAAGATTGAACTATTAGTGTATGGTTTGATTTTTTTTTTTTTGTAAAAGACAGGAATGGAATGAGAAGAGAATTGATGGATTAACTTACTTTTAAAAATTTATTTTTATTCTGTCTAAAAATGAACGAAAATAAAATGAAACTATCTTGAATGAAAATTTTTAAATTAATTAAATTATTTTTATTTTACGATACTTATTTTTATATAAATATATAAATTAATAACTATTCCTTATTTTTCTTTCATTAATTATCTAAATATCACAATGACTTAATCATCTGCATCATTTCCTTCCCTCTTCCCTCGCACTCCCCCATCCCCCCCCCCCCCCCCCCTCCCTCCCCTTCCCCTTCTCTTCCTTCCTTTCCTTTCCTTTCCTTTGTCTCTCATTAATCTCCTTTCCTTTCCCTTCCTCTCCCTCAATTCAAAAGGGCCCTTAGACTCAAGTGAAGATGGATGGATACTCTTTCGGATATTATGGAATTTTATATCTGCTAAATTATCAAATTTTCCACCAATTATATCCTCAACAACTCCTTTATTTTATCTTTACTCAAAGAAGAAACAACTCTTTTTTTTTTTCTCCTCTCTAAGCAGAAGTAAACAACGACATATTTGACCAAACAACCCCTTCTGATGCTAGTGATTTCACTTCTGAATTACACATATTTGACCCAAAATTATTACAAAATATAAGAAGAAGGATTTCGAGGAGTTAAAATATATTATAGTAGCATATATATTTCTGCTCATAATGTAATTCTTGAGTTTGTTTTTCTTTCCCATGTATAAGAGTTTGTGTCCCCCAAAAAAAGAGAAAAATATTGAGTTCAGTTGATATATTGAATTTTCATGCCCTTTTCCTTTTCAAAGGAAGATATATTTGGTAATACAATTTTATGCATTTGGAGTAGCACATAGTCACCTTTTAGTTTTTATTATTATTAGTTTTTTTCCTCAAAAAGCTAACAAAAAACGGAATTAACAAAAAATTGAGGGCCTTTTCTATGGATATGTTATACGATAAACATGAAAAGGAATCAGAGTCTAAGGTATCTATAGGTTCGCTAGCTTAAATATGCCAGAGTTTTTATATAAAAGTTTTATTTTCCGCCGGATTTGTTTGTGAAAATATCTACTATATATATAAAGAAGTTAGATTGTGAATTTTAAAAATACAATTTATTACTTTTGTATTTCAATTAAATTTTGTAAAATTTTTATTTTAAGTTTCATCTCTTTTATCATTAGTAATTTAATTTTACGAAAATTAAGATAAAGGTTTTTGAATAGAAACTAAGTCATCTCTTACAAATCCTAGTACGGCAATGACACCATTAATTTTTTTTTTCACTTTGAATGTCTATATATAATGAGGTTAATTTGTTAAACATATAATATAACTTAACTAGCCTAAAAACACTCATGCAATGCACGAGCACTAAAATATTTTAGAAATAAAATATCATACATATATTTATGTAAAAAATATTTAATTATTATTATAATTAAATATATCATTTACCTCTCACATTCTCTTACTTTCCCTTCTTGAGGGCCTTCTCCTAATATTTTATATAATTAGAACCTAAAAATTTTTGTAAAATTTCTTTCATTTTCATTTAAAAAGAAGATAATATATTGCAAACATATTTCATTTTATGATGAAGTTGTTCTCAATGATATTTTTAACCCAAAAAAATTTGTATCGGATCCGAACAACAATATGTATAGATATTCAAGTGGTAATATATTTATTGATTGTAAAAGAATTAAACTCATCAAAACTTTATTTTGATAATTTTACTTGTTAATAAAAGTTTCGTTTCATTTTGGCCCCTTTTTCCTACACCCCATCCTACAGGAAAGAAAAGAGAGTTTCTTCTCCCCAGAAAAGGAAATAAAAACACTGTTTAGGGATTTTTTCTCATTCCTCCCAAAAAAATTAAAGAATAAGTTCTCAAAAATAATTTATGTAAAGAGGAAAGGAAAATTTTATTTATTACATCAACTAAGACTATCCCCTCAAAGGATTTTCTTTTGGAAAAAAGTAATGGAAAGATATCTTATATATTTATGTTTTGAATTGTCTTTGGGAAGAATTTTTAAAATATTTGCACCTTACCCCTTTTTTTGCTATTTAATATTGTCCATAATATTAGCTTTATGCAGGACAATTTACAATATCATAGCCTAAAAGCATATATATATATCACCCTAACAGTACGTTTGGTATAAAAGAACGGAATGGAATGACTTTTCTAATTTTTCATTCCATTCCAGTGTTCTTTTCACTGGAAATTTGATTCCAGAAGAAGTGAGAAAGACTTTTCCACACCAAAAGTTAAGGAAAGGCCATTCTAAGAGAAGTAGAAATTCTAAAAATATTTTTATGACTATTATACCCTCATAACATTTTATTAAGAAAAAGCATAATTTATCCTTGAATTTTATTTTATTTCTCTTAGTAATAATTCTTTTAATTTAATTTAAATTAAGAGTTATCTTTATAACTAAATTATGCTTCACTACTTAAAATATTTTATTTTTAAATTTTTTTGTGTGAATTTATTTAAATGAGATTTTATTAATTAATAGTTTATTTGGCCTTTTTTAGGTATAATTTAATTTGACTGACAAATATACTAGTATGTCATTTAAGTCATTCAGTATGAAATTTTATTTCATTCTGATATTGAAATAATAATTTTACCAAATATAGAAAAGAAATCATCATTCTATTCTGATTTTTTTTTCAAACAACGGAATAGAAAGATGATTCCAATCACATTATGGATGGAAAGGTATTCTAGGTAGAAAGAAATACCATTGCATTTCATTCTAGTGTATCAAGTGTAGGATAAATGTAAAAATAGTATTGCTAACAAAGAAAAAAATAATATACAACTAAATTTACTTTAATTCCTCCACTTAAAGAACTGTATTCATAAATTCTTGAAGAAAATTTTTAAAATGAATATGGTAAGATTAATTGAAGCGAACTCATATTGCCTATCTCTACCCATATCTTTGCAATCTTCATAACTTCTTAAACATGTCAAGACATTAGTCTCTTTATCTAGCTAAATATTTTCAATCAATATCTAACTTACCATTTTAAAAAATATAATATATAACTATATACTAATTTTGTGTCTCTTTGATCAAAAGAGTTTTCATATAAACACAAACAAAATATTCATTGCGAGTAATTTCATGTCAGTCTTAATATCTTCACTAAAAAAAAGATCAATTCAGGTAATATAACGAAAAAAACGAAATGGTAAATGATGACCAAAGAATTAATAGTAAAAGAAGGAAAAATAATGACTAAAGGATTTCAACCAAAAAAGAGAAAACAACAATTATAAAGAAAATTTTAAAAAATAAAAACTAAAGAAATATCATTTTCTTCATCTATGATATCAAACCATTTTTGTAATCAATAGTTTCAAAATCGCTTTATTAAATGGATATCATCATATAATACACCTATCATTATGCTCTAGGTAATGGACTTGCAAGAAAATATGTTCTTTATCAATAAGCATCTACCAAATACTACTAATATTATTGGTAACGTTTGAACAGAGAAAAAAACTTGATCAATAACAAATTTGATAGTTCTTATAATCTAAAATTCAAATATACAAAAAGGGAATTGAACTAGAAACAAACAAAAGGCTTTCATTTGAGTCATCTTCTCAATGGAATAAAAGAACTTATAAATTTCCTTTCTTGACCCAAAAAATGATATAAATGCTCATAAATCTAAATAATTCTTCTATTATGGATTGTTGAAACAGTTATTTGAATCTTTATTATTATAAATAAACTATACGCCCAAAATTTTAAAAAACAAAAATAGAGAAACATAGGAGAACATGAAAATTTTGATTTTCTTTGATCTCTCATACAACCATCAGAGAATCCATACTGGTAATGGAGAGAAAATATAATTTTTATTTTTACAAGATTGAGGGTTACATTAGAAAAGTCTACAAATATGAAAAGAATTAAATTTGAAACAAACAGAGCAAAAAAATAAAAAAGAGAAATAAGATTAATGTAGAATACCATTCATTGAAAGAATAGTATGCAAGAAGGGTAGCATAGATGGAGGAAAAAATTGGATAGCAAAGAGAGGAAACATAGAGAAGAAATGAAAGAAAGAACATGTTTGCATTATAGGCTTGGCAGATGAAGTCTATACTATAATTTTTTAAAAGAATTCCGACCTCTTGTTCTTTGCAATGCTCTTGTATCACTTTCACTTCTCTTGTAGAGGAAGTGGCTTTACGACTTAAATCTTATTTTATAAAAAATATTAAATTTAAACAAAAAAAGTAACCATCAGCTATATTACTGTAATGATTGAACCATGTAATAAAGCTCTAGAAATTTGCAATTGGAATAGAAAAAAAAGAAATCTTTAGATAGGTACATATGCATACATTTCCAATTGCTATACCTCAATCAACCTTACCTCAATTGCAGATTAATTTGCTTTTGAGTCCTGCAAATCCCAAAGCCAAAATTGCCCATTCGCCTGTAGAACAATAATTTTGGGCAAAATTTTCTGTTACAATTCTAAAAAAGGAAAAATAAAAATTAATTATCTTCATAATTTAGGAAAAGAGATAGCACGAAAATCAAATACAGGGGAAAAAAACAAAGAATGGAGGAAAAAGAAAGAATAGAGAATGAGAAAGATTATCTTTATCATTTCGAAAAAGAGGAGCAAAAAGATTTGCTTCAAATATTGATAATGAATAAGTAGTACGAAATTATTATTTTTAGTTTTAAAGCTTATTCTCCCCCAAAAATCTTCCCCGTCTAAAAGAGAAAAAAAAGAAAAGAATATATATATATATATATATATATATATATATATATATATATATATACATACAGAAACATTTGGATAATGTGATTGTGGATAGTAATGAAGAGCAAGGAGTGTATACTTGGATTTGTTTTGTAATATAAACATGAATAATTTGCATTTGACGAAGTCACAAATATTAGGATAAGATCGATGTTTAATAAATAAATAATAGTATAAGTAGATCTTTGTCTGGTCTTAGGCAATGATGATAATTGTGTTCCTTTTAGTAAGAAATCAAAAAGAAGAATTCTATGGGAACTATAATGTTTCTTTATGATAAGAAATGGGAATTCTTCCAAAAGAGTGGATGTGGTCCTGCTATGTGGTTTCACCAACACCATGATTCTCATGGATGAAAATGAAGTCTTAACTTTCCTTTTTTTTTTTTTTTTTTTCATGTGTGTGTGTGTCTCTTGGGTGGAGATTGGGGTTTACATTTGTCAAAATTGTCTGTTTTAATTATTATTTTTTTATTTTAAAATATAAGACATTTTAATTATTTTTGTATAGATTAAAAAAGAAAAAAATAAGAGATTTTTTAGATTATATTATTTATTAATTTTATTAATATAATAAAAATGAAAAAAAAAATATTTAAAATAATTTTAAAATTTATAAAATATCAAATATTTTGAAAAGAATAAAATTTGTTAAAATGTTTTATTTTTTAAAAATGAATGGAGTAACTCTTTATTTTGCATGTATTTCATGGATAATGAGAAACATAATAAATGGAATCCATGGTTAAAATCTTTAAATTGTAAATATATTTACAGCGATAAAATTGTAGGAAATAGGACAACCAAAAAAGATCAATTTTATAAAAATAAATTATGTATAAAAACTCAAAACAAAGAAAAATAACTTAATAAAATTGAAGTCTTTTTTGTAAGTCACAATAAATCGATAAAACTAGTCTTTTCCCCTCAAAATTTCTTTATTTTTTTCAAAAGAATGAAAAGGGTAAAATAAAAAATTTAAATTGAGTTTCAAACTCCGTAGACCTTAGAGGCACGAGGGCAAGGATCAATTGGTGTAGAAATTTGTGGGTGTTGGGTGGAGAACGTTCGTTCTTTTCATATCTCTAAGGTTCATTCCAAGTCAAAAGTCGCTTCCAAATTTCGAAAGACGACCGAAATGTGTTTTTACTGTGCTCGGCTGCTTTATATCAATGATGAACAACAAAGACTTTGTCAAAATTGTTCGATTCATGTGATGCTGCTTCCACCTTTACTAGAGGCTGCCGGTTTTGGACAACTTTAGTTGAAATAATTCATGTTGTGAAAAACCATACTGTTGATCTAAGGGAGAAGAAAAAGTTGCCATTTGGTTGATGATAAAAACTCGTGACCATTAGGGCGGCATGGTTGTTGTTGGTTCTTTAGACAACTCTCTTTTTACATCTAGAGTGCTCATATTCCAATAAATCGCGCTACACGTTTTGATTCTGATTCATTTAACTAAACACATTTCTTGATTACAGCGAGTTAAATTATTAATTATAATTGAATTATATCTTATTTTAAATAATACTCCTGCTCTCTCTTTCTCTGCTCCATAACTTTCTCTAGAGTTTACTATTTCTTTCTTCAGATCTCCTCATATTGATATCAAATTATAGTGAATAAATTTTGCATTATAATCTTTATCATGTATTGTCGTATATTTTTTTTTCAAAAAATCTTGAAAATAGACAAAACGAGAATTCCCCCCCCCCCAGAGAGACCTGTCAGTATTAGTGTATTATAAGTAGTTATTACTAATTTTTATAGTTATTGTTATTATTTGTTTATTGTTAGTATTAGTAATTTTTGTTATTAATTTATTATTATGAGTCTTAATATTACATTAATAATTATTATTATTACTATTATTATTGCTATATTTTTGCTATTATTAGCATTATTGTTATTTATTATTATTAACAATATAGATATAGTATTAATGTTATTATTACCATTTATTAATGTTATATAGTATTAATAATATATATATATATATATATATATTAAGGGTACTTGCCCGCAATATACTAAGGGTGCTTGTTTAGGTTGGCGGGGGTTTGTTTCATTAATCCCCGCCGATGGTGGCAAGCACTTGTCTCACAGTTCTTACCTGTAGGGCGAGGATCAATTCTGTAACTCTTCCAATTCTCTTTGGGGAGTAACCATAAATGCAAAAACTTTAGTTTAAGTTTTGAAAAAAGTATTTTTACCTCTTAATCTTTGGTTGAGAGAATTCTATATTCTCAAGAGAGAAACAAAAGTTAATATGAAATATAATCACGCTACAGTCAATAAATTAATGCGCTATAGACAATAAATCCTTAAGTAAAAACTATCTTCTTTCATTTATTCTTTTATTTTGGACTCCATGCATGGAAACATGGATTCCCTAAATTGTTAATCACAACTCAAATTTTGAACTATTACTTGGAGAATAAATCTTGAAAATTGATAATCTTATTATACTTTTAGCTATTTTTACTTTTCTCTTCTCACTTGATTTATAAATGAAAAAAATTTAATGCTCCATAGTTAGTCTTTTTGAATAAATTTGAATTGAAATTTTGAAAATTTTTAAAGGCTTTTTTAACAAGAAAAAAAATAAGTGGGGAGTGAAAATATTCCTTACCAGAAATCTTACTATCATCCTAATGAGTGATTTTTGATACCAAATCATTACAATATGCAAATGATGCCACTTCACAGTTCTTGGTGAAAATTTGTATTATATCAGTTACTTTTTGAACAGCAAAGGGACCAAATTATTTTTCTCCCTAACTTCTATAACGCATGTGTAAAAGGTGTTATTTTATTTAGTGGTATTTTTCTCTTTGTTGTTTTGTAGCTAATGTGAATTGATCGAGTCCATGATAATCATGTGGTGCAAGATTCCATCGTTGGTCAATTACAAAGACTTAAATAACTTTTATTAATTAACTAAGTTCGTGATGTAAGGATTTTGAATTTTTTATTTGAAATTTATATCTATACAGCCAAAATACTAAAACTCACCCATCTACTTGCTATTCGTCAATACTTGAGTATTATTTGCAATCAGCCAAAAAAAAAAGAAGAAATACTTGAGTAGTATTTACTAAAAACTAGATATAGAAGGAAGGATAGTGATGGGGAAGAGAAAACGGCAGAGTTCTCTGGAAATTTCTGATCCTCGAATATGAATGCTTTACTATATTGCGTTCATAGTTCAGTTTTGATCAATATTAATTGAACGCATTGCGATAATGCGTCCATATTAGTTCAAGTAAAAAATTAAACGCATCATGATAATGTGTTATTTTTAGTAAAAAATAAAGAACACATTAAGATAATGTGTTAAACGACGACCAAAATTCATCCTTAAGATATCACTTAAAAAAAATTTAAGTGATAAACAAAATCACTTGTTCCCATGAAGGGTGGAGGCTAAGAGAGTTGACAAATCCCATGATTCCCAATCCTTTGTTGTCATTTGGACCATCTACGAGCCAAAATGCTAATATTTTGTCTTATGTTGCCTTTGATTGTCACTCAAAAAAATATATGTTGCCTTTGAATGATTAGAAAAATGAATTCAAATACGAATTTTGAGGAAAATGTGATTAAAAATTTCTACACACCAATTTGTGATTTCGGCATTCTTCCACACAAGTTATCACCTTTCAACATTACTATATACATTTTTTATATACCATCTACAAATTAAATATTTTTTAAATTTTCTCTCTCTCTCTATTCTATAGCCTTTCTCTTTCTTTCTTTATAATTTCACTAAAATTAATAAATATAATATTAAACTGAGTTATACATAGTAAATTTACATAAATTTTCTTTAATTTTAAAGGTAAAAAACTTATAAAAATATTAAAATGTAAATCATTTTTTAAGAATGGGCGGAACGAAACTCATTAAACTTCCATGAGTTCCGCCTAGAATGGCAGAACTAAGCATGAGATGGCAGAATTCACAGTAGAGTTCCACGCTACCATGAGTTCCCCCTTGGAAGGCGGAACAAGCTCACAATTAAAAAAATTAAAATTTTTATCTCAAAATAAAAAAAAATAGTATAATTTTTATCTAATTGTGTTGTGTAACTCAATTTAATGTGATGCTCAATAATTTTAGTAAAATTATAAAAAGAGAATGAAAGAAAAAGTTAAGTAAAAAAAAGTAAAGATAATTTCTTTAAATATATATAATCAAATACAATTGAATAAGTGAGGTTATACACTTCAAACCCTTCAAACCTATCAGTCAAGATTTAGACTCGACTCAAGTTTCCCAAAATGGTATGATTAGATAGAATTTTATTTTAAAATTTTTATTTTGAGTTTCGTAAAAATTAAATTATTTATAAGAGAAAATATAAACCTAACACTTAAAATTTTGAGTATGATTTTAAAATAAAATCATTCTCAAATAGATCAACTTTCCACATAAGAACAAGGCAAGAATCAAGTCCTTTTTCATCTTATACAAACTTTGTCAAGATTTAGACTCGACCCAACTTTCTCAAGATAACTTTCCATAAGCACAAGGCAAGAATCCAGTCCTTTTTCATCTTACACAAATTTTGTCAAGATTTAAACTCGACCCAACTTTGTCAAGGTAACTTTCCACATAACCACAAGCCAGGAATCTAGTCCTTTTTCATCTTATACAAACTTTTGTCACTAATCTATTCACATAAGCACAAGGCAAGAATCCAGTCCTTTTTCATCTTACACAAATTTTGTCAAGATTTAAACTCGACCCAACTTTGTCAAGGTAACTTTCCACATAACCACAAGCCAGGAATCTGGTCCTTTTTCATCTTATACAAACTTTTGTCACTAATCTATTCACATAAGCACAAGGCAAGAATCAAGTCCTTTTTCATCTTATACAAACTTTGTCTAAGATTTAGACTCGACCAACTTTCTCAAGGTAACTTTCCATATAACCACAAGCTAGGAATCTAGTCCTTTTCATCTTATACAAACTTTTGTCACTAATCTATTCGTTCTAAAATATAAAATTTTTTAATTAATTTTTTCTTCTCTAAATATTTAACTTTTTACAAATATTAAGAATTATTTTTGTAAAATTACCTTTCACATAAATATAATTCTCTTATTTTTTATTATAATAATAAAATTAATTAGAGATATAATAAAAAATTTATCCCTTATTTTCTTCTTCCTTAATCAATAAACAAGGGTAAAAAAAAGTATTATATTTTAAAATGAATGAAGTAATATATTCTTACCCATCCAACCATCGTTTGCCCTTCCCCCACTCCGCAGAGACAAAACGTCTCGCAACTGCCAAACTAAAATTGCAAATGCATCTCCAGCAATCACCCAGGGTATCATATCAGAGTAAATCATGCTATACAATTTTGTCTAGTTATCATCAGATTCAACATTTGCAGAGAAATGTTCGATTATGTAATGCTACTACAATGTTCTGACTTCATCTTTGGGTCCATCGATGTAGGGAAGTCACCCAGAAACTCTGATCTCAACTGCATCAGTAACCGTCCAAGATAATTTAAACCTTCTCCATCACGACCTCCTCCCCAAAATAGATCATGGGGTGATGCTTCCACAAGAACAGAACCCGCAGTTGATAGCAGCATGGAGTTGAGATGTGGGTACGTGGAGAATTTGCATTTTAAGGCTTTGTACATGACATCAATCTTGACAGACTCCCAATCAGATCTCACCTGACATGAAAGAAAGGCAAAGAATTTCTACACAACGGAACAACCAAAAAAGGAAGATAAGATGCACCTTTAATTTGAACTTAAAGCATCGAATGTGCACATTGCATGATAATAGGATTGATCAAATAAGAAGAGGTGATCAGAGCTAAATAGAGTGGGTAAAAGTCATGTTCTTATATTGGAATTTTAAGTTAAAAGAAGGGAAGCACAGTTACAGGATCAAGAGCCTACAATGGACACTAAACACACTACTACTATATTCTTGCAAATCTTCTAAATTATTTTCTCAAAAAAAGGGGGAAAAGGCGTGGGGAATTGCAGAACTATGTTGGATTAGAAATTTACAGACTACTACCATGGAGCTTCCTGCTAAGATTCTCACCAGATCAGGGCGTTGCCTCTGCATTCTCCTCCCTACCCGTGCTGCTTCCTCAGGGCTTCTGGCACTTTTTATTTCATCTAAACAGTTTTGAGCCACAGGATGATCAACTCCAACAAATTTTTGTGCCTGCGTGTACAATTAGAAAGTTTATCAGAAACAAAAGGAGCAAATGCAAGTATTCTAAAAGCATGTAGGAGCCAGAGGGGCGTTGATGAAAATATCCTTTATATACCCCCAAACGAAAAAGAAAGGTACATGCAGTATTTATAGAACCTGGTAATAATGCTCTACACTTGACCAAGTCGAGTAATCTCCATTTTCATCAGGCATTTGAACTGGATGGGGGGATAAATTTGAAAAAGCACCATAACAGTCCCATGTCTTGTAAAAAAATATGATGTTTGATTCATAAGGAGAGACATTTGGGTCAACTGCACAGGTTTCTTCTACTGATGGTATAATGGGGGCTAGATCTGGCACTGGCTGAAGAAATCCACTAATGAGCATGTCAGGTCCAATCTGGAAAGACATGGATCAAAAGTTAGCAAAAATATGGATAAAATAAAAGAAGTAATCAAACCGGAAAAACCAACGAACAAAAAGATATCATAGGATTTGTAATCTTGCAACTATTCCAAAATATTAAAATTCTACCATCTACTTCTAGCAAAGCATTTGATAGAATATAAAAGCCTACATCTAGAATTCAATAGTCCTAAAACTGACCTGGAACAAAAAAAGCAGAAAAACAGGGAACTCTTCAATGAGTATCAAAGCAACAAAAAAGATAGAGAGAAAGTTCATGGAGAAATACTTTTCCACCTGTATATGCATTTAACTAGGAGAGGAAGGTTTTCTTTCACCCCTTACACGCTCACTTTGAATTAACAAGGGTAATGAGTAATCATTCTCTAGTCATTTTTCTATTGTTAAGTCACATATTGTGCTCCTTATGGTGGTGTCAGATTTGGTAGTTAAACATAAACTGACCATAGTATCTTGATAATCCTTGGGAAGTTCAAAGTAATTTTGACAAAAATCTTCTTTATGTCATTCTAGCACGATGAATTTGAAGAGCTAGCAGATCTTCAAGAGTCAACTATATTCCAAGTCTATTTTTGCATACTCAGAAGGCTTCTCCTTCTTTTTATACTCCAAATGATCTTCTTTATTCTGCATTAACTGTATGGTTTAGTACAGGAAGAAAAGGACCCATTTGAAAATTAGCTGGGCCTCAGCAAATTCAGAAAAACAAGTAAAGATTCATGCACCAAGAATCCACTCTGCTTCATAATTAAAGAGTCAGAACATTTTGGAATTGAATTTACAAATATTATTCTTTCAAAATACCTTTTAAAGTAGATTAGATCTTGGATCTTGGCATTTGAATTGGTTACAAGAATTATTACCTAAAGAAAATTTATCCAGAACCAGAATATCCTGCATTCTACAGGCGACAGAGAAGTGACCCCAACTGCACTAGTATTCTACAGCATGCATTACAAGTAGATTTCAACATCATTAATGGGAAAAAACAACAAATGTTCCTGAAGCATAACAGCAATGCAGAACCACCATTATTTTTATACAGAATTCTCAAATGCAATTGACAAGTAAAAAAATTTCTAAATGCCCAGAGAATCATAGCAAGAATGTGCAAATGTACCAAGAGCCTTGATTTATTATGCACCAAGATTCTCCCCCAAACTACGCAAATATAGAAAGCTCTATTCGGACAGAACTATAAGAGGCCCTAAAAGATCATAAGCTACCCATTGAGTATTTTGGCACATAAGAGATATATTTACATTCCTGTTCTGCCCATAGGCATTAGATCTAGGTACAGCAACAAATGCTTAAACAATCATCAAATTTGGAAAACACAATCATTATCGACAGTAATTCCACACAAGGACATATACGTGTAGCAGATTCAACAAAAAAGGGGTAGCAGGAGGACTCCAGGTCTTAGACAAAAGCAAAGAATTTTTCTTTTTCCTTTTAAAAGTAATGAACTACTCCATTAACATTTCAATCGAGCTTCAAGAATTTAAGAGAGTAGGCAAGATATCCATGACTAAAACAATGAAACACCCAACCTGCTCATAGCAGACATCAATCAATGTCATTGCCTGTGACATCTCAACCATCCCAAGTTCGCCCACAGGAGTTGGTGCATTCCTGCCACCAATAATTTTAGGCGCAACAAATGCATGAACCTGCATTAAAAGATGTGTATGAATTAGCAAACAAGAAATCAATTTCCCAGAGTCCAAGTATTACTCAGATTTTTCTTGGAACAACTAAACAATCCTCACAGTAACGAATCAATTAGAGAGAGAAACCAATGAGTTTGCTGCCCATAACTGAATCTAATAGAAAAGGTAACAAAATTCAAAATTCCAATCGGATTTTTCAATAAAATAAAATAAAATAAAAGTTCACAAGATTAAGCTCTTGTCATGCTTTCACAAAGCAATTTTGTGCATGGTTATTTTCCTCCACAAGAAATATAAATCCGAAGAAGCAACTGTACCATCATCTGAGAAGTATGCATGTATCTAGCTCACTGTACCTACGGACAATGAAATTAGAACTACAATGTCAATATCACACAGCATGTCAGCATGTTCCTAACCATGGAAGAACTGTAAAGAAAGAAGCTATAATTGGAGAATTAAAGCAAAATGATAGAAAAGGGAAAGCTGCAATAATTGAAGAGGGCAAAGGTAGGGCAGTTCAACATAAGAAAAAGTACTTAAAACCTTAAGAAGCTAAATCTCCCTGTTAAGTAAATTGGAGAGAGAGAAGGTGGCACTGTTCACTTTAAGATGTGCTACTAACAACTAGGTGATGGTTGGTACCTTGTGTATGACACCAGATGCAATAGCAGATGCAGCTAGTGTACCTCCACATTCCCAGAGGATCGAAAGGTATCCACGATCATAGAAGTATTCTGTAACATCTCTAGGGTTCAAAATATCGAACTCCACGACTTCAACACCTTTGGATGCAAGAAACTTTTGAAAACTCCTCCGTACACCTCTTTGGGTTGCAACTATGGTTGGTACCTCACTAACATCCCAAAGATTTGCCACCTCAGGTAGATCAAGTGTTTGTGACAATACGATTCTTCTAGGCAAGTGACCACCTCCATGTCTTGCAGTTAAATGTGGATCTGAGTTGTGAAGTGGAATTATAAAATCTTTTCAGATTTAAGTACCTCCAGCAATTCAAATAATAGAGGCTAATAAAGGTTCATACTATCTCTGCGTACAGTATTTCCTCCAACAATGACAGCATCACTCCTGCCTCGTAATTCGAACACTCGACTTCTTGACCCTTTACTGCTAATCCATGCTGCATGTCCACTACTTGCAGCAATCTTTCCTGTTGTCATATGAAAGGATGCCATTGAAAATGTAAGGTCAGTAAATATGAAACATCATTAATTTAACACAACCAAGGATAGTTTTAGTACAGTGATACCATGCTTACCATCGAGGGTCATTGCATATTTCAGAACTGAGAATGGAACATGATTAGCAGCTCTATAGAGCAAAGGAGCATTGACTAGGAGACAGGATTTCAGAGCCTGCTATAGTTCATAAAAGGAAATATCAGTGACAACAGAGAAATGATGGTTATTTTAAGACACCTATAAGGAAAATATACAAAAGCATCCTCACTCCCTAATTTAGCTTCCAAAAGAATTTAAAACATCTTGTAAAGCATATGCGGTACAAGTACCAGTCACATTAATGAATATATAGCACAAAAAATATGTTTACAATACATGGAATTGGGAGTCTTCCTAGTTTAAATTATTTATTTAAACTGAATTATTTATTTTCCAAAATTCTTTTAAATTATTTATTCCCTTGTTTAAATTATTTATTTGCCAAAATTCTGTGTTCTTCTGCAGCAACAAGGCATATTTACATGCATGTCCAACCAATAAATTGGAGTCTTCCTACCTCCAGTATCTTGCATACGAAACTGCCAAAGCAATTAAATTGACAATATGAGGTCTTTCTTATAATTGGCCCACTTCAATTTCTTTTTGCTTCTTTGCTATTCCTCCTAGCCACAATTAAGCTTCAGCCTTCACTGTAGCCAAAGTTTCTTTATGGTCTTATTTTTTGCATTTGTCATATTTCGAAAAATTCAAAGACTCTATTACTTGTTACTCTGCACGTTAGTTTTATAACCCATTTTTCCTGTACGAAAATTGCACTATAGAATATGGTAACTGGGTAATATCAATAGGAAATTATTAAGAAGTGCAGGAAAAATATCAGCATTGCATAGCACACCAAACAAGGACAAATATTTCCACTAATCATTATCTGAAAAGAATGAAGCAGAAAAGTAATCATGATAGCCAATCTCCAAAGAAAAATCCATGAGATGCAGAGGTGTCTGCGATCCGAATTAGAGTTTAAATCCTGTAAACTTGTTTGCTGATATCAAATTGCTTCTCCTCAGTTATAACACTAAAAGTAAGTCTACTTTTTGTTTTCAGGAAGAACTACAGGTTGTTCTTCTCTCTCTACATCTTTTGCATATTTTCATGGACTAACTAAAATCTTCAAGCCCCATTTTCTTTTTTAATTTTTACCCTGCAGATTAGATCAATCTCACAGTGTCCCTAGGAATATGAAGAAAAAGAAAAGGAAAAATGGGACAATCAGAATGTTGTTGGTTTATCTTAATTATTTCCACAGTAATTGAGCAAGCATAACTTTGTTTGGCACTTAAAGGCAGGTTTCATCAAAGCAAAGCACAAGTTCTTCAAAATATGTTACCTTTATGTAGGCATCCAATTGCAAAGAAGTTATGAATCATAGTTCTCATTAATAAAAGATAAAAACATTCAAATCCAAATTTTTAGTAGTCATTTCTCTACTGCTGCACAATTCAGCAACTTAGCTCATTTGTCACTGAGTACCAGTAAATGTACAGAAAGGGGGGGTTTGGGAGGTACAAGGAGTAGATAGGAAGTAGAAGCCAAGGAAAACAATAAAAAGGGCAGGAAAAAGTCTCAGTAATAGCAAAAGAGAAGATGACAGGGCAAGGAGGAATACAACAGCATGATGATGACTCAGAAAAATTAGGAGAGCTTTGAGTACTGATAAGAAACAGGAAGCCTTGGGAATTAAGGGAATAATGTCAGAGGGAAGGGTGGAAGATAACTACATACAAACATAAATATGGGGGGTTGGGCAGGTAGTGGTCAAGAGAAATAGTAAATAGGAAGTAAAGAGAAGGAATTTGATTCTTAGCTTTCCAGCCATTTACAAGGCAACTAACAAGATTATCTCAAGGGGGAAATATATATATATATATATATATATATATATATATATATATATATATATATATGCAAGGTATTTAAGAAAAATTAGAGAAAATGTGCAGCACTCTTTCCTTTGTGCTTGCAGAAGACATGCATTTTGCCCTTCTAACCACTGTAGATCTCAACCTTCAAGATTTAGTTAATAGATGCTCAAAGCCAATTTTTATACCAAGTCTTCAATGATACACTAGCAATCCAAACAAGATAAAGACAAAAACAGTATAACGGAAAGACTGCAAAGATTCACTTTTCCCCCCATTTTTTTTGTTGCTGTTTTTTAATTTAGGACTGCGCTGGGTTGGGGGGGAGAACATTATCAGCACATAGTACCTCATCAGCTTTACTGTTCATATTCTCCCCAAGAACATCAACCTGCAGCCCTTCATTTCTCAACGCACGAATAGCTTTGCCCCGAAGATGTTTCAAAGGATGTCTTATGCCAATAACTACTCTAGTAATTCCTGCCTAATAAACACATAGTAGTCACATCTGAATCTTGACGAAATCAAAAAGAATAAAAAAGATAACAATTGCATCGAAAAGTTGCCAGACAACAGCATCCTCATCTGAAATATCCATAGCTAGCATTTGATATCTGACATGTACATGAATGCTCTTCTCAATGATGCAGAATGATAAAAAATAGGAATAACTTCCAAAATAAGTAACTTCTTCATGTTTCACCAACTTCTGAAAGTTGAGTAACTTCTTCTTTTAACCCCTTAATACAAGTAAGAAACTATCTTACATGAATCACAACTAATAAGATTTTATTTTCTCAAAGTCATGTTTCTCTTAGATTCATTTTTGTACATTGAATAGAAATGTTTTTTACCTACTCTTGATGAACTGAAGGAAAGTCATAGCTAAATGTCTACTTAAGAAATATTCTTTTGCTGTAGTATTTCACCTCAAATGAAACTTGCAATCCCTTCCGTGTTCTCATATCAACCCATTATGCATGCATATGAAAATGGTGAAAGCAGTATCACCTAAATTATCTTTGTGAGTTCATAAGCTCTAGAACCTTCATCCAACTGGAAAGATTCTCAGATGGAAAGAACACCACACAAGTTGAAAACTCCTCCAGTACCATCATTGACCTAGTATCCTCTGTTTATAAGAATTAACATCTCTAACATATCCATTGCCATTTTCTATGAATCTAGGCTCAGTCATATCATCTAGCAAAGAAGCCTGTAAGAATAGAGGAGAAACTTCTAATAAAGGAGAAGTAAAAAAATTAAGCAACACAGGAAGAAAAAGAGCACACATTGAATAGAGCAGAAACAGCGGTGTGGTCGCTATAGCAATCACCAGGCTCCATGTTGAGGTAAGCAGTAGCGCCTTTGCAGCCATCACTGGCAGCCTCAACAGCCTGCAGCTCTGCTGGCTTAGTCCCCTCAGCATAAAGATACCCTTCCCCAACGACCACACCGCTGCTGCGTCCATCATTTGCGCCAGAGGCGATCACACAGCCGAAATTCGGATGCGGAGCAGTGAAACCGGCGGACTTGTCAGCTAGTTCGGCAGCTCGCTTGATATAAACAGCATCAATTGCTTGGGACGAGGAAGAATCACTGCTCAACGAAGCAATGGTAGATTTTCTAAGAGTGGGACTTGTAAAACCTCCGACAGACAACAGCGCCATTGTTGGTGCTTATATTCATAGATATATAGAAGATTTTGCCAATCGATACTGATCTATATCTGACTAAAGTGCGTAGGCAAAGCAAAATCTAGGTTAATGGAGGAAGAATTTGCAGAGAAGACCGAGAGATAAAGGCGTCCGGATCCGGTCCTGCACGTCCTTTTTGCAGGACGTGCAGGACCAAATATGGACCGTTGGATCAGATTCGAAATCTGATCCAACGGCTGCAGAAATTTTACAAATTTTCGAATTTTTAAAAATACATACAGGGGTCAAAATATATGGTCCGTTGGATCAGATTTGACATCTGATCCAACGGACCAGATTTGGTCCTGCACGTCCTGCAAAAAGGACGTGCAGGACCGGATCCAAATTCGAGATAAAGAGTTCTGAGGCATGAGGAGGATGAGGCTCGGGTCCGTCTCCTGAGAGAAAATTTGTCGGATCGCGGTGCGTTTGAATGTACGGAAGAAGAAAATGGAATTTGGATCCGGTCCTGCACGTCCTTTTTGGAGGACGTGCAGGACCAAATATGGTCCGTTGGATCAAATGTCAAATCTGATCCAACGGACTATATATTTTGACCCCTGTATGTATTTTTAAAAATTCGAAAATTTAAAAAATTTCGTCAGCCGTTGGATCAGATTTCGAATCTGATCCAACGGTCTAGATTTGGTCCTGCACGTCCTGCAAAAAGGACGTGCAGGACGTGCAGGACCGGATCCGGACGCAAGAAAATGCATCAAGACTTCGGGGACAAAATCCAGACTCTACTTTTTTGAGATTTTTTTTTTTTTAGAGTGGGTGAGGGTGCTGGGTGATCCGCTGGACTCTCTTGCCAGGTGTCAAATTTACAAAAGGACTGCCCTTACAAGCGAGCCTTACCAATGTAGGATCATGTGCGCGCAAGAGACACAGATTTATATTTTGTTTTTAATTATTTTAAAATTAATTTTAAAATTTATATATATAAAAATATATAAAATTAAATATTATTTAATAAATTAAATTTTATTTATAAAAAAATATAATCATTATTATAATTTAAATATTTTAAAATTTTTAATAATAAATAATAAATAATAAAATATTTTTTTCACCATATATAATTAAAAAAATTATATATAAAATACCATGGATGGTAGTATCTAGTATGAGGCTATTATGTTACTAGTTCAATAGTTGTTGACTTAATGCTTCAGAAAGGCACTGTCCAAGGTGACAGAAAACCGCGGCGTCAAGTAGAAAGAGGACCCAGAGATATAGGAACGCAAGCCAAGTAAACTACGAAAGTAGATCAAATTATGGACAGAAAAACACGACTAGCAAGTAGAACCACCACCCCAAAGATCAGTCCAAGCATCAAAAAGGTGTCCCCGTCGTGCAATCCCAGATCATCTGCTGTCCGCAAATCCTTCACTTTCTTCCCATCGAAGGTGAAACGCACGGCTTGGTAGTCCAGGCCAAGTCTACCGCGGTAACTGGCGTTCCCACCCCTCGGCACCTTGACGGTTACATGACTGTTTTCTTGCTGCTTTTGATCATTTGCATTTCTCTCCATTGTTCGCGTCAAACCAGCTGCATTGATGATACTCCAAAGATTCCCGATTTTGGTGAGTGTAGTGGTTGCTTCCACTTTGGTACTAATGCTTAAATAAACAGCAAACGAGATGAGCTGTTGAGAATCCCAACTTTTTGGGAGGGTCATTTTGAATGGAACTACCATCTTTCATTTACGATGAATCAACAGCTGACATCGCCTTTCAAAATTCTGGGCAGTAAAAGCATCCTAACAATGGCCAGAAGTTCTTGTTCTCAGGACTATCTGAGTCATTAATAGTGTGTACGCGCACAAAAAATTATGCATACATAACTGGCCTTTCCATTATACTCATCTGGTACATATATTGTGCATCCGAGCGGAAGAGCAAGGCGCTAATAGTTGCCTTGGAGTTCCACTAATTTCTTGATAAAATAATAAAATATCCGTTGGGATGGTGGGGAAAAGGACCGCTGCACACATGCAATTACACTAATGTTCACAAACCCCTTATCATCTAAAGCAAACATCAGCAGGAAAAGTAAAATATCTGGTAAATGACCACAAGCAGCAGCCAGAAAAATGAAAGCATCAACCTTCCAACATATGAAAAGGTACATAAACACAGTACACAGTACGCATAAGGGCCTAATAGTTTACATAATAGACTAGCAGGCCTCACATTGAATGAACTGAACAAAGGCTTAACAACAACATCAAACAGAAAATCCAGAATTCAATGATAATAACAATCTTTCTCAAATCTTTTAAAGGAAACATCAAATAGCAAATTGAGAATTTAATGACAAAAGCAATCTTTCTCAAATCTTTTAAAGGAACTACAAAGCCCGTATGCCGGGACTTATTCCTCTTCTTTGCCTTTGTCTGAACATACTCTACCATCAGAAAATACTCAATCCTCTTCCTCCGCCTCCTCCAGCCATTTCACAAAGGGCTCCAATGCCTTCACAAATGTTTGCCTGCAGAGATTAGAAATCAGTGTCAAAATCAAATGATACAGAAAGGATTTTGCACTACTGGGGGGTCCAGAATGTACTTTAAAATACTCCCTCTGTCCAGAGTTATAAGTTAACTTTCCTCAACAAATGAATAGGACGTTTCAGCAGGAGAGACTACTGTTTATAGGTAATTTTGGTGTAAAAATACTTCACAAGCAGGAGGATTTTATTACATTTCTTAAACGTTTTGATTAAAATAAGCAGCTGCTGATTGGATGAACTATTTGCTGAACTGAATCACATACATATCATAAGTCAGCACAAGTGCAAACCAGGAGAGGATGTTGCTTCAGCATCAAACCATAGAAGGAGCAAGAAGAACATGGGGGAAAGGAACAAAAGCAAAGTACTAACAAGCAGCAAAAAGAATAGAATACCAATTATGTGTAATTGTCACATTTCTAGTCTGGATCCACTATGTTCAATATGCCTGTCATACACGAGTTTCAAGAGACCTGCTCAAGCAAGTGCTCCAGACAGGAAAGAACACTGAACACAACTTGAAACCAATAGAGACCTTAAGAGATTTTGATTGCATCAATTCTTATGCTGTCAAGAACAACAAAAAACTCAACCAAAACATAACGAAGAATAGACCTCTGCCAGACTCAGGGTAATATTTTTTCTTAAATGATGTATTAGAAACACCAAAAGAATTGCCCAGGAATATCTATAGAAGTACAGATAAGAGGAACACACCTGCCCTTTGGGTTTGTTCCCTTTCGGAACCAGTGAAGAACAGTGTCCTCTGCAAGGACATCTTGGTCGTAAAGAGACCTCACAATATCAGGAAATAGTTTCATCAGCTTGGTATCTTCGTAACACTGCACCTGGACTTTGTACATGAGTTCCAATTCCAGCTTCGCAGATGTACAGAAGGTATTCAGCAGTTCTGCCCAGGATTTGACCTGAATATCAAAATCAATCCAGAAATGTATATATTAGACCTTTCCTTGAAAATTCTACCCAACAGCACACAAAGTATAGTGGAACAAAAGAGTGCAGAACCCAAAATGACCATTGAAGTAAAACTCTGGAAAGGGATTCACTTCACAAACAAATGCAGATCAAGAAAACCAGTGTATAATGCATGCACATACACAAGTGCACATGTAGGTATTTGTGCATATATGCGCAACCGATAACTAATGAAAAGGCACAATCTTTCAGCTTTCTAATAATCAATGGAAGTAGCTGTCTTATCCTACATTGTGGTTTATCTTATCCTAGGTAAAGTCATTTGATTGTGACAATTTAATTACAGGTAAAGAGGTAGAGATCTGTGGTAACATTGATAAACAATGTATCAGTACGGGGAACACCAAATCCTCCCCAAAAAAAAAAAATCCCCTTTGAACATTTCCACTGCAAGTTCATGAGAAACAATGAAAGAAAATCACTCCATAAGATACAAAGTTAAAGAATATTAATTCCTTAAGTTCTTTTTATACAGAACCAGTTTAAAGTTGTCAGGTAAGTTTAAATCATAGCATATCTTAATTCTTTGAATCCTTTTCATACAGCAGAGGTTTAAAAGTTAATAGTTCAATTTATAAAATTTTCAAAACTTTTTCCTCTTTTTGCAGGTAACAGGTTTGCAACTTTTAGCTAAATTTTTTGTCCTGTATGAAATCATAAAGCCTCTGAAACTAGACTTAAACAATGAGATCCAAAACTAAAGGAATGAACATAGTTCTCAAAATAGCGATTTATAAAGAAAAGCAAAAGAACATTTGGATTAGCGTCATCATGATAATTGCAAAAATCCATTTAGTTTTTCCATCATAAAACAATACTCCCACCACTTAAAAATATGAGCTCTTTTAGCCATTTGCATAGAGATTAAGAGTCCTAAACACAAAGAAACTTCTGAAACAAAGCAACTTTTGTATCCTTAATAAATAAGGAGGGGGGAGATAAATAGGGAGAGAGGGGTAGAAGTGGAAAAGATGTAATAATACTCCTAGAAATGTGTAAAAGAACTTATATTACGAATTCAGCAACCAAAAAACAAAAAAGAAAACCTTAATCTACATGCATATCAAAGCCCAAGTACATGGAAAAAGATTTTATTCACAATTTGCAAGTTCTACCTGGCGAAGAGCTGAATTTGCATTCTGTTGTTGGTTTTTTCCAGACCACTGAACAGCATCCATCAGAACATCCCACAAAATCCGCACAACCTCAATATCAGGAAATTTAGCATCTTTCACATGTTGCTTCACAGTTTCAATGACTTCAGATATGTCTGCTCTCTCTGCTATCTGGCTTGTTAATGCAGATTTCATTTCCTTTAGCTTCACCTCAAAAATCTTTTTCTCATTGTACTCAACCAAAGGCAGTAGCTCTGCATTGCTGAAATGGAATAGGAGTGAGAAATCTAAAATATTAATGAACAAAAGAGTAGTATATGCAATGGGAAAATGACATGTTTAGAGAGGCAAGGGAAAAAGAACAGCAATAGAACTTTTTAGACCGCCACTGATGTATGAAAGCATTTCCTGAAGGCTAACCAATAAAAAGTTGTCAAAAAAACTCCGAAAGCTGAAGGTTGCAGAGCAAATAGATATTAATCATCCTTCCACAATGTGATAGTACATATATTAATAGATCAATAAGCAAACAAGTAAAAATTAGTGGATTTGATTGAATAAGAATAGACTCAACAATATTCTATCAGACAGTAACTTTCTATTAATAAACTAACAGACAGTAACTTTCTATTAATAAACATAAAGAACCTAAAAGAAATGAAAGTGCAGCAGTATACCATTTAAAATTTTCCTTTGTGCAGGATGATTCACTTAAATATATCTCCTGAGTGCAAAGAACAAATACTTACGTGAAATGCTCAGAGAAAGCTTCAGGGGTGCGCTTTGCTGATGGGAAGAATTCAAGAAGATTATCCTCCATCTTACCCCGCTTCAGGATTGAAATCAAATCGTCAAGGCTATTATCAATCAGATATTCCTTGAAAAAATCTGTGATAAATGAGAGAACTAGCCCTTTGGCAACAAGATTATCCTTGAGCAATGGCTGGAACACAGTCTCAGGTGGGAGACCTGACAATCTCTGGGAAAAAGCAAGAGCAGTGAAGATGGCAAGCTTCCTCCTCTCATTCTCTTGGAAAAGCTCCAGTGACTGCAAGAATCTTTGCATAACATTTTCAAGATTCTTTATAAGGAAAGCTCTCCTCCGCAAGATCTTCTGTATATATATAACAGAGGGTAGAATCGCTTCACGCTTGGGCTCACAGTCAATTATAGAGTAAGGGTGGCGGTCCCCCTCATCAGGTTTAGTTGTTCCAGGTTGCGTCCGGCCCCCTGTGAAGACAACCTGAAATTATGCAATAAATTTACTCATGTACACAAAGTTAAGTAAAACGTAAAAAGTTACTAATGTCTGATTATGCTACAGGGTACATGCTTACCTCAAAAAAAGTGTCACCGTATCTTGAAAAATTAAGGTCTGAGGACTCGATGCTCTTAACAACAAGTTCCTACATGCAGCCATTTATGCATTAGATTACTTGTATGACCATTTCACCATAAAGAATAGACACTCACAATCAAATGCATACACAACAAGGTTGGTAGTGAAAATGAAGTTTCAAGGATGAAGGTGAAGGGTTGGGATCAGGAAAGAAAGAGTACCAGATCACCAGCATTATCCAGATAAATCTGGACCACTGCATCCGCAAATGCTGCAGGGTCCAGCGGCTCTGGAATATTCCGTTTGCGGGTCTTAATCCGCGTACCACTGTCAAGTAGGAAAGTTGAGAACTAGAGGTTTTAAACAAGTATAACAGAATATCTTAAAGAGTAAAAAAAAGTAAAGGTTATAGAAGTATAACAGAATATCTTAAAGAGTAAAAAGATTTTTTTAATAAAGAAAAATTGTGCAAATCAAACATTTTTGTCAGCATCAATACAGGCTACAACTTATTCTCCACTGACAAGTTGTATCAATTAGACGCATAAAATTGTACTTCAATGAGGAACTAGGAGAGATTGCAGCCATTCTCATTAAGAGCTACATGCTTTTACAAGTATCATTTGCATCACAGTCAACCTCCTAAGTTAGGTTTAGATCAAATATAACAGCAAAGCCCCACTCCTAAGCATCCCTTACCAAATTAGAAACATGATAGAACCATGAAAGAGAAACAAGCATGACTACACCCTTATCACCGTGGTCCTAATAACCATCTTCAGGATGAACCTAATCATAGTACCTAGGAGGGCTTCAGTTAAACTCCAGAGGAAGGGTAAACACATATTGTCAGAGACAGTCAATCAATAGCATTTGCAAAAGACACCGCAAAAAACCTAAAATTTCAAGCTACCAACTCATACTCAACTGAATGTTAATCACATCAAAACAAACAATGATAGAACCAATTTACAGGATTTTGAAATCCAACTGCTTTAAAACATTTATCGCAAGAAGCCCACAAACTGATCCATTAATCAATCCTAAAACATTATACATCTCAGTACATAAATACATACATAATATGTAATTCAAATTACATGCACGCTATGCATAAACATATATGGACGACATGTGAGGAAAATCCTTACCCAAGAGTGGGTTTCTCCTTCGAGCTGCATGTTCAACAAAGAAACAAGTTAAATTTCAGAATCAATCTACATAAATTTTTTTTAAAAAAGAAAAAAATAAAGCAAAAAACACGTTCCAATAGATCTATCGAGATAACTCATTCGTAACCATCTTCTGATCGACCATATATCAAAATTAAACCGACAGATCCCAGAACTTCATCGAACCTTTCCAGTTAGCAACAAATCCACAAATTTTACTTGCAAACGGACCAAAGCAAACCAAAGCGAAAACAAAATGATCTATGTATACGACTTTTTCTAAAATATAGATCATTGTGCTAAACAAAGAAATGAACCGCTTCATTTTTCAAAATCTTCTTCCACAAATCAACAGAAATTAAAATCCAAACAATCAAATCACAACCTAAAACAATATACTCCATCTAGTAAAACAGATCTGATTAGACGCGCGTACAAAATCACAAAAGAAGGAACGGTACCTCATAAACCAAGACGGCAAAAAATCGGAGGAATTGCAGAGTCCTACAAAAGACGCTCTGCGTTTGGCGACGGGAAAATGTGGAGAGCGAAAGGGAATAGAGAAAAGGGGCCTTTAAGGGGTGACGGCAATGTTATAACGGGGATTTAAGTGAATGAAAAAGAAGTTTTTTAGTACCAAAAAAAAAATGGAGATATTTTTACTTCGTTAAATTCCACTCCAGTGGGACCTCAAAAGTCTGGGAGAAAGCCAGATGGTGAGATGCAGATGCGCTTTACACGCGCCAGCGAAGGTTACGCGCTCTGCGGGAAGTTCAGCTGGGCGGTGGATGGTGGGAACCAGTGGAAATCCAATGACACTGGACTTGCAACTAGCTACTGATTTACTGTGGTCTTTATGAACAAATATATATATATATATATATATATATATATATATATATATATATATATATATATATATATATATATATATATCACTAAAAAAAAAAAGAAAGGGCAATGAGTGTGATTTTCTTCTTTTTTTCTCTTTTTCTGAAGAAACATGTATGTGATTGACAAATTTTTATCCCATGAAATTTTTGTGATAAGAGAAAAGAAAAGAGAATCACACTCATGGCTCTTTATTTCTTTCTTTCCTTAAGAAACATGCATGTGATTGACAATATTTTTGTCTCATGACTAAGGATAAGATTGAAATCATTTTTTAGTTAAGTTTGATTAAAAATTATAAAAGTACATTATTGATAAGAGAATAAGTAAGATTCAAAGTGAAAAAAATAAAAAAATTATTAGAAAATCAATTCAAGTACACTGTAAATTTTTTGCTATAACAATTATTTTATTTATAAACTTACAAGTTTTACATAATTTTGCTAACACAATATAAATTGTGTTAGTAAATTTTAAAAAGTTTCAATATCTATATATTATTTATAAAAAATTATATTACGTAACATGATAATTGAAAAAACTATTATATTACACAGAATTTATAATAGGAGTGAAGATGTGCAATAGCAATTATTTTTTCATAAGCTTAGAATTTTGTGAATTGCTACTTATATGGTGTATTTGAATTGGATTCAATTATAAATCTTTCATTTTAAGGTTCGCTCTTTTTTTTACAAATAATTTATTTTTACAATATTTTAAAAATCTCAAATCTAAATTCTATCAAATATTACTAATAGATTTTAAAATAATATATTTTTAGCTGAATATAAACTTTAAAATAATATATTTCTATAACAGATATATTGTTAATGCGTAGTATAATTATTTAAAATTTGTATCCTAAAAAGATTCTAATTAACAAAAAGTAAATTTTTTATGAATTTTAATAAAGTTCGCGTATCATGAATGATGGGGAAAAAAAAGGAATGATGCGCTAAAAAATTGACATCAGCAGCAGCGAAAGAAACCATGGAATGTAGTCTTTGCCGCATCTTCCACAGGAGCATATGGTAGCGTACATTGTCTCTAACCCAGCTTTCGCGTCGACGGTCATGGTGCGGTGGACGCTGGAATTGTCACGGGTCTTGGAGAGTGGGTAAAGTCTATTTATTGGTACCCTAAAGACGAAGACCCTCGCCCACAGAGTTTTTACATCTAAACTCGATTAGTTGTGAGGAAGTTAATTACAGTGACTCAACTATCTAACCAGTGAGAGGACCAGTGCTTGGTGGCTAGAAGGAACCATTTCTTTGTTGCCGATGGAGTGGGGGCGGGTCGCTATCGCTTGCTTGATGATGATGGTATACAGCAGGGGTTGTAATTCTGTACTCGGATGGACTACAACGACTTGTCAAAAAAAAAAAAAAATTGACTACAACGGTTGATTGGTTGTCCGATCTCCATATCTCCCTACTTTTTGTACAGTTGTACTTTACAAATCAAATATGATTCGCACAGAAAATGGCCAAAGTTCTTGAGGAGATAATTGATTGCTTTTGCTTTGTCTTGTTTTAGATCAAAATTGGATCTTAAATTATAGATAAAGGGTTAAAATTTAATTGGAAAGAATTATATTTGTTTGTCTTTTCTTGGAGTGAAATTGAACTCTTAAATTGTAGAATGAAGGTTTGATATTTGATTATTTTAAAATTAAATTTAACATTAATTATTCAATATTTGTGTTTATAAATAGTTTGTTAAAAATTTTATGAATTTTTAAAATTAGCATTGTTTCAATAATAATTAATTTGAGACTATGATAAAATTAATAAATAAATATTTTATTTTGAAAAATATGTATATGTACAAATAAATTATAAAATAAAAAATACAACACATGTTTTGATATGAGTATTATTCTATATTTTGAAAAATATAACAACCTTGGATTGTGAAATGAAAGGTTGGGATTTGATTGTCTTAAATTTAAATTTAATATTAATTATTAAATATTTGTGTTACAAATAATTTGTTAAAATTTTGATAAATTTTTAAAATAACATTGTTTCAATAAAAATTGCTTTGAGACCATGATAAAATTAATAAGTAAAGATTTTATTTTGAAAATTGTATATGTACAAATAAATTATAAAATAAAACATATAACACATATTTTGAAATGAATATTATTCTATATAATAACACATTTAACTATTTTCTAGCATATAGTAAATATACAATGCAATGCAAAAAATAATTATTTTGACTTTTCATGTCCTTTATTTCAAAATATGTGATCTATTTTTTACCTATGTGTCAATATTTTAGTATATATTTTTAAAGGTATTTAACTTATATGTAACACTACAATAGTTGTTGAAGATTTTTTTTGGTATAACGCATTGCAAGAATTGCATTATTGTAATTATTTTAACATTTCTTGCATTTGATTTTAAGATTTGTGATCTATTTTTGTACGTGCGTATCAACGTTTTAATATATATTTTAAAAGATATTTAATTTATATATAACTCTACAATAGTTGTTAAAGATTTTTATACTTGTATTAATATTTTACTATATATTTTAAAAATTTAATGTATATGTTAAAATATATATATATAATTAATTGATATGTGCTATACCTATTATGATTTTAATAAATTTTATGAAAATTTTTATTTATGTGTGTTGTGTAAAAAAAATAAGTTAATGTATCAATTTCAATTTAACATTAAATATTTGTGTTACAAATAATTTGTTAAAAATTTGATGAGTTTTTAAAATAAATATTTTCAATAATAATTGCTTCGAAACCATTAATTAAGAAATAAAGATTTAATTTTAAAAAATAAGTATATGTATAAATAATTTAAAATAAGAAGTATAATACATATTTTAAAATAGATATTATTATAACAACTCATTTAACTATTTTTTAACCTATGCTAAATATACAATGCATTGTAAAATTCTTTTATGATAATTGTTTTGACTTTCATACCCTTGATTTCAAAATATGTGATTTATTTTTTACTTATATGCAAACATTTTAGTATATATTTTAAAAGATATTTATTTTATATGTAATTCTATTATAATTGTTAATGTATTACAAGAATTGCATTGTTATAATTGTTTGACTTTTCATTCATTTCACTTCAGAATATATTTTTTATACGTGTGCTAATATTTTACTATATATTTAAAAAATAATTCAATTTATATATAATTATACAATTGTTCTATGTATAAAATTAATTGCTATGTGCCATGCCTATTATAATTTTGGTAAATTTTATGAAAATTTTATTTATGTGTGTTGTGTAAAAATAATAGTTTACTGTATTAAATTTAAATTTAACATTAAATATTTGTGTTAGAAATAGTTTGTTAAAAATTTGATACATTTTTGAAAATTAGTTTTAATTGCTTTGAGACCATGTTAAAATTAAAAATAAACAAGAAATAAATATTTTATTTTTTAAAATATGTTTATGTAAAAATAAATTAGAATGAAACATATTTTAAAATAAGTATTATTATAACAACATATTTGATTATTTTCTATCATGTGTGATCTATTTTTTAACTTGTATGTCAACGTTTTAGTATATATTTTAAAAGTAATTCTATAATAGTTGTTAAAGATTTTTTCCGATATAATGCGTTGCAAGGATAGAATATTCGTGATTATTTTAACTTTTTGTATGATTGATTTTAAAATATCTGATATATTTTTTATACGTGAGTCAAATATTTTACTATATATTTTTAAAATATTCAATTTACATGTAATTCTACAATAGTTATATGCACAAGATTAATTGATTTGCTCTATGTGTATTTTATGAAAATTTTTATTCATGTATATTGTGTAAAAATAATAAGTTACTATATCAAATAATTGTTAAAAATTCTTTCCGAGTATAACCCATTGCAAGAATTGCATAGTTAAAAAATGCTAAATTATCATAAATCTAAACATCATACATAAAAATTTAAAAATATGTCATAAACAAAATTCACAGTTTTTCGCTCATCACGTGGTCGACCTTACTAGTATAATTTAAATGTACAAGTAGTTCGTATTTGTCAAAGTCTTTCAGTGCGAAATTATTTTTTTACTCTCAATTTATCTGTAAGAAATTATTGACTCAATTGAATCGTGTAGTACAATCTATTTTATATTCTTCTTCATCAAACTCGCAAAATTGAAAGCTCTTCAAAAGATACAATAAATTTCCTTTTTGTTCTTTTTCAAAATATTCTCTCTATTTCATAGTAATTGTTATAATTTTTAAAAGTTTTTAAAATATTTTTTATATTTATAAATAAAAAAGGTGAAAATAGCTTATAATGCCATTTATTTCAAAATAATCATATTCTTTTATTTTTTATACACATACAATATTTCGTGCACTTTATCCTATCCTCCACCACTCTAGATGGTAGTGTTCGATGAACAATTTTCCTCTTATTTTAATAATTTTGAATTGTTTGATTATATGTTAGATTTTATAAGTATTCAACCATCTAATTATTTTTTACTTTATATTTTATAATTCATTATAAAATGATGTTCATAATCTTTTTTTAAGTAAATGACGTTTGTAATTATCTTTTAATAAATATTGTATTCCCTGGCTTTTTTGGAGAACTGATAAGTTTTTTTGACACCTTCCATGTTAGACATTTCCCCCCAAATAAGCATTGTTCCTTGCTTGAAATCCGTCCAAATTGTGTTCCGTCTTTGTTGGGATGCATAGACTAGTATGGAGTAGGAATTTTAAGAATTTTCCAGCCCAAACAAGTGATTGAAGCTCCAACCTTTTTCAAAGAATACCTTTCAACTTCAATGCCAACAGAAAAATTGTCTACATGTATTGAGTTGTTGTTCTATTGGCGCAGCAAGCCGACTTCTTTCTTGTCTTCTTAGGACAAAAGGCGAATACAAAAACATAAGCATCATCAATCAATCACCTTGACACAGAGCAAGAAATCTCCGCATAATTAAAAGATTCACAGGCCACCAAAACAGATCCAAATATAGTTCCTTCAGAAAAATTAACCCTCAAAAAATCATAAATTTGATGGGTTTCAGATATACATTGCACAGAATGAACAAGGAACAAATTTAAATGCGTAATAATAAATTGAAAGAATCAATTTTGACTGTAAACTCGAACCATTCTACAGTTAGAATCAAACAAACAATTAAACCCTCATCTTTACTTGAGAAAATTTTGATATCATTTGCGATTGAGGACACAAAAATCACTTTGTATGTAAAACAAGAAATGGAATTTGGGCAAGAAAGAGACAGGGGAGTGGTGGAGGAAAGGAGACAGTGACGGGTGACGGAGATGGTTTACTTGAGGGAAATGGCAGATTTGGAGAAATGACCAGTTTGGCTATGATCCTAGGCACTATATTTTGTAATATGTGGAGGGCTCAATTGTAGTTGTTTCGATCAGTTTTTTTTTATCTAAAGGCTAGAGATATTTGGATAAGGTTTGATTTTGAGATTTTTATCTTGATTTTCGTAAAAGTTAAATTGTTTGTGAAAAAAATATGTGTCCCATATTTAAAATTTTAAATTTAGTTTTGAAATCAAATTCTGTCCAAGAGTATTTTGAAGAATAATTGTTTAGTTAAATAATTATTCACTTAGATTTAAATAATTATTTTATAAATTATGAATAATTATTTTGTAAAGTTAAATAATTATTCAGTAAAATTAAATTATTATTTTTAAGATACTCTTAAACATCTCTATAATATATTTATATAAAAAGATAAAATAAAATAATATGGTTATTTTTCAATGATAAAAAATAATTGAATGGCATTATAAGTAATTTTTTCTAAAAAAGGTATTTGTAGGTTTTTTTTAAAAAAAATATGCCCTTACTACTAATTATCCAATTAAATGCGTTAGTTTTTTTTTGAAAGTTCTACTATCCATACTAAAACATCAAAACCAATACTATTAATATTGCACTTTTCAAAAGAAAAATATTTGACTTTTTAAATTGGAATAAAAAATAATTGGTTTTTTAGGAATAAGTAATTTTTATTAATAATTAAAACAAGTTACACAATGGGCTGAAGAGTGGAAACTCATCACCCATATGCTAACAAAAAATAAAATCACAACTTAGTATTCCCAAGTGGATAAGATACGAAAGATAAAAATAAAAATAAATACATGAAAACCCTTCTCTCAATATCTTGTTGCAATCACTTAACATCATCACATGAAAAACCTTTGGGTGAATCGGTGGTTTCAAAGGTAGCAAAATAAAGGAGAGAGAGATTTGAGAAAAGACTCAAATTAGATTTGGATATTAAAGAATCTTCTTAAAAAAAGAAGAGACACACTCTGATCACAAAGATTATAAAGAAACATGCCAATGAGCTTTGAAAAATAATTGAAAAGCTCTAAAAAGAAGAATTACCATGGTTGAAAATCTTGGTTAGTTACTTTATAATGTTAGTAGTATCTTTGTGAGATGCAATACAAAATGTCATACTATTTGAAATTCATCGTATCATTCTATAAATAATTAAACTTTTATAAAATTCAAAATAAGAATATTAAAACTAAACTCTATCAAAGTTTTGCCATTGAATTCACTCCAAACTTCAATATTACAATATTTTTACTATTACAAGTTTCAATTCTTCTATAGTACTCCCTGTGTCGCAAATTATTTGTCAAATATATGGGTTTCACATAAATTAAGAAAATAATTAATTTGATTTCATTTATTAAGTTAAATAATAAAAAACTGTCTTAAAAATTTAAATGTAATTAATATTATGCTTAGTGAATTAATAAATGTGAGAGTAAAATTAAAAAAAAAATTGAAGAAATGCTTTCTTGAATTGATAAATTCTACAGGTATTTTAGAACAAAGAATTAGTAATTATATGACAAGTAATTTGCAAAGAAAAGAATAGTAATTTATTTTACTAAGTTCAAGAAAAATAATTATAAAATGAAACTCCAACATAATTACACAGTTTAAAGATCATGCAGCCCACCTAACCCAGCATTACATGCTTTAGAAAGAATTAGCTTGATAGCCAAGACATATGTTTCTATCTAATGCGCTTTTGACTATTTCAGGAAACAACCAAACGGAACAAACAATTTGAGAAAAACTGCCGGTGCATTGATTATTCAACTTTCAAGACTGCAAGAAAATGGGAAACGAAATGCCAGAAGTTTTCCACTTCTGACGCTGAACGAATGAAGCTCCTTTGTGTCTCATTCAGACAATATATCAAACGGGTAATGTACTAAGCCTTAGTTCTTGGATTGGAACAAGAAATACCAACTTTAAAGCTACAATTTCTCCTCTCGAATCACTTCAGTAGCAGAATCAAGTGTTGGGTTGTCGCTGAAAACAGCTTCATTGACTTTGGAATCTCGCTGCTGCTCTTGGGAGTGGACGAGCTGCTCCATGTCCCTCATTCGAGTTCTTGCAACATTTGTCACCAAAACTGCAAAACAAACAGAGCCCGTGTTATAATTGAATTACGCAGAACAAATATAAACGTCATGGAATAAATCATAACTAAGATATGCATCTAGAAAGATAAAATAGTACTTGCGGCGGTTCCGATTGTCCAGAGCCAGAGTATCTTGACGCCAGGACTCTTGTCTCTCCACATATTTCAGTCTTCAGTCTCGATTCTGCAAAAAGGAATATCGCTCTTTTCCTGTTAGAAGGAATGACACGAAATTGGTAATGAGAGCAAACCATGAGCTTCATAATACATTTACAACCTCACTCTGTCGAAACCGAATTATAAAGCACACTTATTCAGGGCTGCAAGAGGCCAAATCGATATCAACCCTAAGTCAATCGAGTCGAACTTAATAAGTTATAAGTAAAGCTTGAATTTCATATTATATTACTAGTAGTACTGTCAAACTGGTCGTTCAACTCTGCCTTAACCTAGCTAGTCACAGGTTATCCTTTAAACAAAGTGAGGTGGACTGATCTATTTTTTCATGTGTTGAAAATTTTTAATTTACATTTATCCTTATTAGGTTCGCTGGTTAAATGGGCCAACTCGCAAGCTTAAGGCTTTTTTCATTTTTTGTTATATATACGCATATAAATTTATTATTATGATAACAATAATATTTGAACAATCACTAATATTTTTAAAATAAAAATAATCTATATATATATATATATATATATATATATATATTCTTAATATAGACAAATTTATATAAGAAAGATATTTAAAATAAAATAAAATTAATTAATTTTAATTATGAACATGATTAGAATATGTAATCAAGATAAATTTAGTGTCAATATTGCTATATATTTTTTATAATATTTTTAATATATATAAAAAATAAATTTGGCCCCATTATGCTCTGAGCTAAATTAAATAAGCTAATTTGATTCGTATTTAAATGGGCCTAAAAAATCAGCCCATCCATATTGGGAGCTACGGACTAATGTGTGATTTTTGACCTGCTTTGTTTTGACACTACTAATTACTAGAACTTAAAACTTTTGAAATGTATTTTTAATTAATTGAATTATCGTCTTATTACATGAATAAAGTAACAAATTGTAAATTTAAAGTATAATTATCTATTGATTAGGATTGCTAATCAAGTACGAACTTGGTCTAAATCAAGTTCATCCATTTTCAGAGTTTATAAAATATGATTTGAGATTAAGCTCCGGTCCAGCTGGAGCTCCGTCTGGATTTGAAAAAAATACAGAACAAAAAACAAAAGAAATAATCCGTATATGAATTGGAATTTTGTTTTTTAAAAGGCGATTCAAAGCAGTTGGCAGTGAGAACAAGCTTGCCTTTTCAACCTCAAATTTGGCAAGTGTAGATGCGTTCTTGAAAACAAATGAGAGGGTTCTAAGTATTATTTTGCTTAATACATGTAATTTTTACTTTTATAGTATTCTCCATTCATGACAAAAGCTAATGAGTTTGGTTGTTTCTTGAGTGGAGTCAGATTGACATCTCAATTAATAAAGTTCTTATACAAGTCAACGCTCACCGACCCGATTCCCATCATCTACCTTTGTTTTGTTTTTTTTTGGGTCGGGTATGAATAGAATCTCTATATTTACTCAGGATTCAAGAAGAAGAATGACAAGGTTGGGGTACCATTTACAACTTACGGTTACGGTGCATTCCCAATATTCCGAGTATCATCTTAATGTTCAACCCTTCGTTTTGGTCCCATTATTTACAGATTATCAAAAGCATCAAATGATAAGCATAAGTCTACTATACTTTGCGCGTGTTCTTTTTAGAATATACTATTCCTATATTAATTTTCTAAATTTTGAACTTGTAACTTGATGAGCACAATTAAGGCTCTGATACCAACTCAGCAACTCTTGTATATTTACACAAGTCACAAAAGCATTTAAGGAAACAAAGCTTGCCAAGAAGTCTCGTCCTCTACTTTTTAATGCTATGAAAAATCGGTTAGGTATTGCTTAAAAATAAGGGTTTTTTATTATTAAAGTACTTAAATTTTTGAATACTTTTTCGTTTTGGTACTTTGCTTTTTTTCTTATTAAAGTACCCTCATTTTACTAATGTCTTGAACAAGTATATTTTTGCTTTTACAAATTTTGAAAAAAATTTGGTTTTTGGTCGTATATGTACATGATTGTTAAATACAAACAAACAGCTACTTATTTAATTTTTTAATAGTAATTTACAACTTTCAAAAGTCATTTGTAATTTATAACAACTATTATCATTTTGCTAAGACTTTTTACAATCAATTAAATAGTATTGATGCTTCCCCTAACTTTAGAATGAGAAAAGTTATAGAATTTTTAAGTAAATTGAACTTGAAATTTGTGACGAAAGGGGAAAAAATGTGAGAATTCTTTTGTCTAGTTTAGATAAAGAAAAAAGAGAAATGGAGATTTTACAAAAGAAGTTTGAAAAATTGCAAAGAAAACATAAAAAATTAAAATTTTAAAAATTACCTATGAAATACCAACAACTAACAATAAATAAATATAAAATATCACTTTTTCATGACATTAGCAAAAATATGGCACTTTAATGAAAAAAATAAAGGTTAAGGTACTGAAGTGAAAAATTATACAAAGTTAAGGGTACTTCATTGATAAAAATCTTAAAAATTATTAGTGTTTTTCTTCATTTAATAAACATTTTTATTTTATCTTTTAATTTACATTACTTATTTTTGGGCAAAATATAGTCAAATTTTTAGTATTACAGCAGAATCTGGCAAAATGAGCAATTTCTCAATCCGTTAAAAATAAAAAATATAAATGATTTTTGAACATATATAACCAATTTCTCAATCTTTTAAAAAAGGAAAAAGAAAAGGAAAAAAAAATGTAAACGTGTACATGTTCTTTTGAGTTCCAAAAAGGCAGAAAACTTCGAAGGGGTCAGTCTGTATTTGAATTATCCTCGTAAACTCTTTCCCTTCATCATCATATTTGATATTCCCTGAGATAGTTGCCCTCTCATTGTCGTTGAGCAAGTTGGCCTAAGCATGAAGATGGCACTCTGCACGAGGGACCTACGCCTAACGAACAAAGAAGAGATGGTAGTACGGCGACGTCTTTGTATTAAAGGAATAAAAGTTTTGATTTTCAGGAAAAAATAAAGGAAATCACAGTAGCAATTGTTTGTTAATAGGAGAATAGTCTATCAAGGGTTTGGTATTGGCCAGTTGACCGCCATCCTCATCTTTAAGAAACCATTATCAACTGATGATCGATGCAAAAAGAAAAGCCAGAATGTCTACACTGTCTTGACAAAGATGGTTTTCATCATAAAATTTATCAGAGGATGGTCATGCTACGACTGAGCTGGTAAATTTCTGCTTCATATAGGATCTTGGGGTCATCTTGATGATTAGGTGGATAATGATACTTCTCTATTAATGATTAGGCGGTAGAACTCTTCAAAGTCAGATGTTGCCCGCCCTTCTTTCCGACAGCTGCACACGTTTCTCACTATTATTAATCCCTGTATACCGATCCCCACCATATATATTTTACATGCATCCATGCAAGCTTCTTCCTGCTATAAATACACAGATATTGATCAACTTATTTTCAAACGACTAAGCTCAATCTTCACAGCATAAACTGGTCCTAGTATTCTGTTGTATGCTTTCCCAAATGGATTCCCAGAGATCCCAGTTTGCTCTACTTTTATTACTCTTTTGTCTGATTTTCTCTCATTTCCAATCCACTATGGCTTATCCAAAATTTAGAGTTGGGTTTTACCTAAAATCCTGTCCTGCTGCTGAGGCAATTGTGAGAAAAGCTGTGAACAAGGCCGTCTCGAGAAATCCAGGCATTGCTGCCGGGCTAATCAGGATGCATTTTCACGACTGCTTTGTTTTGGTATGTTCAAAATTAATATTGTTTCTCGCATTATTTACTCCACAGACCACAGGACTCGCAAAATATTTTTCATGCTACTCATGTAATTGTTCCTGATAATTTAGGGCTGTGATGGTTCTGTGCTACTGGATACGGTACAAGGGAGACCTGCAGCTGAGAAAGACCATCCGGCTAACAACCCAAGTTTACGAGGATTCGAGGTGATTGACGAGGCAAAAGCTGAAATAGAAGCTTTATGCCCACAAACTGTGTCATGTGCGGACATTCTTGCCTTCGCTGCTCGCGACAGCGCCCTCAAAGTTGGAGGAATAAGCTATCCAGTGCCTGCCGGAAGGCGCGATGGACGTGTTTCTTTGAGTTCTGAAGTTGCACGAAACCTTCCTCCTCCTTTCTTCAACGCCAAGCAACTTCAAGCCAGTTTCAAAAGAAAAGGATTATCGCTAGATGAAATGGTTACCCTTTCTGGTGCGCACTCCATTGGCGTATCGCATTGTTCTTCCTTCTCAAACCGGCTTTACAACTTCAATGCCACTCATCCACAAGACCCTGAACTAAACCCTGCATATGCTGCATTCTTGAAGACCAAGTGCCCTCCACCGAGCAACAATGGTGCTGATCCAAGAGTAAATCTTGAAGTTACAACACCAAATCGCTTGGATAACAAATACTACGTGAATTTGAAGACTCAACGCGGCCTATTGACCTCCGATCAGACATTGTTGAGCAGTTCTTCTACAGCTAAGCTTGTTCTGGCTAATGCTAAATATGGTAGAATATGGGCATCCAAATTTGCCGCTGCAATGGTGCGTATGGGTTCCATTGACGTCCTTACCGGCAAGCAGGGGGAGATCCGGAAAAATTGCCACTTTGTGAACTAATAATTGTTCATTGCCATTGTGTGTTCTTAAATTTTGAGCTTGCTTCTAGATATTCCGTGCGCTTTTATTGTTTATTGAGATTGATTCAAGAAAAATGTAATCAAGCGTTTTAATGTTGTTGTTATTTCATTTTTGCGGCTCGTCTCCTAACTTATTAAGAAATTCTCTATGTTTTCCTAATTTAATTTGGACAAATGATTTTTTTTGGGGAAAAATGACATTGCCTTTGATGTCTAGTCTAGGAGTTGTCCTCTCTTTGCTTTCCGCAAAATTTTGCAGTTACTACGACGTAACCAACTGATTTATTGCTAGTGAAGAAGAGATCAGTGAGGTCGATGCCTTTGCAAAATTATAGTGTTCGATTTCACCAAAAACATTTAGTTGATCTTTCGCCATCTTTGTACTACATGTACTAACAGTTCTCACTATACGCATTCTCACAATATAAAAATATAAAATATATTCTGTCACATTCTCATAATGATGGGTAATTTTATCTTAATAAGTTAATAATTTATTAATATTTAAATAGTTATTAACCTACCAATGTAAAATGCATGTGCAGATAAAATATTCAACTTAACACATTGTATAGTAATTTCATCAACATGTATATTTTTCATTGGTAAATGAATAACTATTAGAATACTAATAAATTACTATCCCACCATACTTCCTTTAATTATCGTAATCAATCAATTTAAAAGTTGTTTAGGAATCGTCTAATTGATTGACTGTTTCACTAGCAATTTGAAATACCCTCTTTGTCTTATTTTATTTGGCGTTCTTACTATATTAGGATATCTTAAAATAATAGATACTTTTTATAAAAGAAAATATTTTAAATATTTTATAATATCAATCAATTACTAATATCACTATATATTAATTTTATATATTTAGATTTGATATAAAGTACATGTTCACCGCATATTTCTTACTTTTTATTATATTATAAATATTACTTTTATAATATAATTTAAACTTTTGTATAAAATGAGACTAGAGAGTATAAGAATAAAAGCTTATCTACTTCAATACCAAGTCAATCATTTTCAGAAGAACTGTAGGTATAGGATAATAGTGAGGGTCCCTGAACTTGAATGTCTCAAACACGGTGCCCTGGCACAACCAAACCACACACACATACATTATATATATAGTTAGAGTGTTTGATATGGTTTAAAGATTGATTCAAAGTTTGCTTCAATAAGTTTTCTCCAAATTCTAGTCGACTGATTACAAGAGCTTATTTTTAATTTGTGTAAAATGTCAACGCAAAGAAAGCTTCCATTAATTGACTGAATGACGTCACTTATATATTGATGGATTAAAACGAGTGGATTTCTGTTTCCACCTTGCATAATGGAAAAGCTTTCCAGCGAATGCTTAGTCTTACACTTTGTTTGTTTCGCCGGGGCAAAGGGGGAGGGGAGGGAGAAGGAGAAGGGAAGGAGGAGTAGGATTCGATGGAAATAAATGTATTTATTTCTATTCTGTTTGGTATAGATGGAAGAGTATTGAAAGACTTAGACAAAAGTTTCAGAAACAAGATTGCTTTTGATTTACCAAACATATCGCAATCCTTTTGCCTTTGGAGGGGATGGTTGTGAGCCTTACCTCTCATCCATATCCCCTTCCAATCAAATAATATAATTTCTTCATTTATCTCTCTATTTATTTCCCTTCTCCTTTTGCTTCCTTCTTCCATCTCAACGAAACACATTGTTAGATAAGATTAGTAAATGTTTTACTTTTTATAAATATTAAACGTTAGACGCTTTTATTAATATAAAATAATTTAAAAATATTTTTATATTAAATTTACTAGATGATATTTATTTCATTCATTTTATAACAATCACTACGTAGTAAAGTTTAATAAATGATTCAAATTATACCGATATTCAAGTAAATTAGGTTAATTTAATTTTTTTAAAAAATAAGTGAACTTGGTGGCACACCTCAAGGTGGAGAGGGTGGCGCTCAACATTAGGCGGCATCCCCAAATAAAAAATTAATAACCAAAAATTTAAAAAATTAATAAAAGAATATTTATTAAAAATAAATTGGATTAATTTTTGAAAAATTCAACAAAAAAAAAAGAGAAAAATATGGGGGGAGGGGTGGGGCCTAAACCAAGCAACATACCTAAATGGAGGGGGAATGCCCAAGCTAGGCGCCCAACTTTTGGCGCAACCCATAGAAGGGGGACGTCCAATTTGGGAATCCCCGTTTTTGGAGGTGCCCTCGACTTGGGCACACCGCCACATTATTTTTTTAAAAAAAATAATATGAAAAAAGATTAAAATTATTAAAAATTATTATATATCAATAAAATCATAATGTATTTAACAATTCTTTTTTCTTTTAGTATATGACTTGATGTCAATTCTCAGAATGATAATCGGGTTGTAATGACAAGTTCACTGCTATAAGTTAGTATTATCCAAACTCAACATTTTACCTCGGGAAATTCCCTTAATTATTCTTTAGGGGCTTGCAAGCTACAAATGCAAGTTGTAGGTATAAAATAAGTACAAGAATGCTTAATACGCAAGCTGGTTTTTGACCATTAAACGAGAATAATGAGTAAGAAAGAAGGTATTGAAAATCAGAGAACTTGGTGAAGGAATAATAGGTCATCGGGTAGGAATAGTAGTTCTTTAACACTATTGGATTCGAACGGCAGAACTCTTCAAAGTCAGATTAACGCATGGTTCTTCCTAACAGCTACGCGGTTTTCACTACCATGAATCCATCAACCAATCCACCGCCATGGCTATCGTAAAAAGATCCATGCATGCATGCAAGTTTCTCAAGTCTTTCTCTACCTATAAATACTCAGATTTTCATAAGCTTTGCAAAACATCAGAGCTCAATCTTCATAGTTAACATTAACTAGTGGCCTTTTCTTGTTACTTCTGTTCTATATATATGCTTCAGAAAATGGATTCCCAGAGATTTCGCTTTGCTTTACTTTTAGTACTCTTTTGTTTGATTTTCTCTCATATTGAATCTGCCACGGCTCATCCAAAACTTACAGTTGGGTTTTACCTAAAATCCTGTCCTGCTGCTGAGGCAATTGTGAAAAAATCTGTGAACAAGGCCGTCTCGAGAAATCCAGGCATTGCTGCCGGGCTAATCAGGATGCATTTTCATGACTGCTTTGTTTTGGTATGTTCAAAATTAATATTGTTTCTCTCATTATTTACTCCACAGACCACAGGACTAGCAAAATATTTTTCATGCTACTCATGTGATTGTTCCTGATAATTTAGGGATGTGATGGTTCTGTGCTACTGGATACGGTACCGGGGAGACCTGCAGCTGAGAAAGAGCATCCGGCTAACAACCCCAGTTTAAGAGGATTCGAGGTGATTGATGAAGCAAAAGCTGAAATAGAAGCTGTATGCCCACAAACTGTGTCGTGTGCAGACATTCTTGCCTTTGCTGCTCGCGACAGCGCCCTCAAAGTTGGAGGAATAAGCTATCCAGTGCCTGCCGGACGGCGCGATGGACGTGTTTCTTTGAGTTCTGAAGTTGCAGGAAACATTCCTCCTCCTTCTTTTGACGCCAAGCAACTTGAGGCCAATTTCAAAAGAAAAGGATTATCGCTAGACGAAATGGTTACTCTTTCTGGTGCTCACTCCGTTGGTGTCTCGCATTGCTCTTCCTTCTCAAACCGGCTTTACAACTTCAATGCCACTCATCCACAAGACCCTGAACTAAACCCCGAATATGCTGCTTTCTTGAAGACCAAGTGCCCTCCGCCGAGCAACAATGGAGCTGATCCAATAGTGAATCTTGAAGTTACAACACCAAATCGCTTGGATAACAAATACTACGTGAATTTGAAGACTAAACGCGGGCTATTGACCTCTGATCAAACGTTGCTGAGCAGTCCTTCCACTGCTAAGCTGGTTTTGAACAATGCTAGATATGAAAGAATATGGGCATTCAAATTTGCTGCTGCAATGGTGCGTATGGGCTCCATTGATGTCCTCACCGATAAGAAGGGGGAGATCAGGAAAAATTGCCATTTCGTGAACTGATCATAGCCATGTGTGCTCTTGCGCAGGCTGTTCATCTTTGGCATTGTTTGGATTCTTTCGTTGTTTATTGAGATTGATTCAAGAAACTATTATTCAAGTGTGAATAATTCCTTTGTGTTACAGAGATCAATATCTGAGTCAAAACTACTATGAACACGTTTTGTTACTTGATTGGTTGGACTCTGCCAAATGTTTCTAAATCATTAAAATAAGTATATATTTTACCAACTCCTTGGAAAAGTGGTTTGCTATATTTGTTTGATTGAATACGACATAAAGAAAACAGTATGTTAAAACATGGGGACTGCTACATTTCTCAACTGGAGGAAAAATAAAATATTGACTTGTTAAGCCTATAAAATTTTAATCAAGCATGATTTTCGTAACCAAGTCATAAGTAGAAAATTTCTGCTTATGGTGACAGATGCTAATCACTTGTTATTGATGAACAAAGCAGTAGAATGTTATTTTTTATTGATGAATAGAGCAACATAACCATTGCGTAAATTTAATTATTCTTATTATTAAGTTTTTTTAATTCTTCAATTCTCCTCATTTAATGTATTGAAGCAGGAATTTAATGATTATTTTTATTATAATGGGATTAATCATTTTACTATTAATAGATAATTTTTTATTTATAAAAAAAAAGAGCAATAGAATGTTAAAAATGAACCTCTTACCATCTCAAAAAGGTACCTACACGAATAGTGATTTTGGTATATCTTATTACTAGCTTAAAAAGACCCGTGCAATCTAAAATATTTTAGAAATAAAATGTTGTACATTTATTTATTTAAATAAAAAATTATATAATTATTATTACAATTAAATATATCATTTACCTCTCTCCTGGTCTTACTTTTTCTTCTTAAGATGCAAAAAATAAAGGTATAAGACTAAAGATATTAACATTTTATATAATTAGAGCCTTAAAAATTTAGTAAAATTTCTTTCATTTTCATTTAACAAAAAAAGAGAACATATTGCAAAAATATTCCATTTTATGATGAAGTTATTCTTGATGATACTTTTAACCCAAAAAAAATCTGTATAGAATCCGAACAACAATATGTTTAATTATTCAAGTGGCAATATATTTATTGATTGTAAAAAGAATTAAACTCATCAAAATCTTTATTTGACAGTTTAACTCATTAACAACATTTTCTTTTGGTTTTGCCCCTTTTTTCCTACACCCCACCCTATAGGAAAAAAAAGAGAGTTTCTTCTCCCTGATAAAAGGAAATAAAAAATGTTGTTTAAGGCTTTTTTTCCCATAACTCCCAAAAAATTAAAGAATAATTTCTCAAAAATAATTTATGTAAAGAGGAAAGGAAAATTTTATTTGTTTCATCAAGTAAGACTATCTCCTCAAACGATTTTTTTTTGAAAAAATTAATTGAAAGATATATGATATATTTGTGCTTTGAACTGTCTTTGGGAAGAGTTTTCTCAGTATTTGCATCTCTTTTTTTTTTTGCTCTTTAATATTGTCCCTAATATTTGCTTTATGTAGGACATTTTACAATATCATGCCTAAAAACAGATCTATATCACCCTAAATGTAAAAATAGTATTGCTAATAAATGAAAAAATAATATGCAACTAAATTTACTTTGATCCTTCTACTAAAGAACTGTGTTGAAAAATTCTTGAAGAAATTTTTTAAAATAAATATGATAAGATTAATTGAAGTGAACTCATTGTTACCTTTATTTCTACCCACATCTTCATAATCTTCACAACCTCTTGAACATGCCAAGGTAGTAATTTTTTTAGCTGGCTAAATATTTGCAATCAATACCTAACTTACGAATTTAATAAATTGAATATATAACTATAAAATAATTTTGTGTCTTTTTTATCAAAATAGTTTTCATATAAACATAACCAAAATATTCACTGCAAGTAATTTCATATTAACCTTAATCACTTCACTAAAAAAAACCAATTCAGGCAATATGATAAAGAAAACAAAATTGTAAATAGTGACCAAATAATTCATCGTAAAAGAAGGAAAAAGTATAATATAATTGTAAATAGTGACCAAAGAATTCATCGTAAAAGAAGAAAAAAAATAACCAAAGGATTTCAACCGGAAAAGAGACAACAATGATAATAAGGAAAATTAAAAAATAAAAATTAAAGAAATATCATTGTTCTATGTCTATGATATCGAACTATTTTCATAATCAATAGGTTCATAATCACTTTATTAAATATAGATCATCGTATAATACACCTATCATTATACTCTGGTAATAGACTTGAAAGAAAATGTGCTCTTTATAAGTAAATATCTACCAAATACTAACAATATTATTGGTGAGGTTAGAACAGGGAAAAAAACTTGATCAATAACCAACTTGATAGTTCTTCAAATCTAAAATTCAAATATACAAAAAGGGAATTGAATTAGAAACAAACAAAGGCTTCTATTTGAGTAATCTTCCCAATGGAGTAAAAGAGCTCATAAATTTCCTTTCTTGACCCAAACAAGGGGAATAAATACTTATAAATCTGAATAATTCTTCTATTCTAGATTGTCAAAATTGTTATTTGAATCTCTACTATTACAAATAAACTATACATCCAAAATTTCACATAATAAAAATAGAGAAACAGAGGGGAAAACAAAAATTTCTATTTTCCTTGATCTTCCATACAACCATTGGAGAATCCAAAATGGCAATGGAGAGAAACTATAATTTTTGTTTCCACAAGATTGAGGGTTACATTAGAAAAGTCTACAAATATGAAAAGAATTATATTTTGAAATAAATAGAGCAAAAAATAAAAAAGAGAAAAAAGATTAATGTAGAATACCATTTATTGATAGAATAGTCAGTAAGAAGGGTGGCACAGATGGGGAAAAAATTGGAAAATAAAGAGAGGAAACATAGAGAAGAAATGAAAGAAAGAACATGCTTGCATTATACGCTTAGCAGATGAAGTTTATACTATGAATTTTTAAAACATCCCCACCTCTCTCTTTTTTTTTTTTGCAATGCTCTTGTATCAATTTCCCTTCTCTTGAAGAGGAAGTGACTTTAAAACTTAAATCTTAATTTATAAAGAACCATTAAATTTAACCAAAAAAGAAAAGAAACTATCACCTCTATTACTACAATGATTGAACCATGTAAAAAGCTCTAGAAACCTACAATTGCAACGGGGAAAAAAGAAAGTTTTAGAGGTAGGTACGTATGCGTACATTTGCAATTGCAATACCTCAATCAACCTCACCTCAATTGCAAATTAATTTGCTTTTGAGTCCTACAAATCCCGAGCAAAAATTGTCCATTCCCTTGTCGAACAATAATTTTGGGAACTGTTACAATGCCAAAAAAAGAGAAAAAATATAATCAATTACCTTCATAATCTAGGAAAAGAGATAGCACCAAAATAGCCAAAATCAAATGCAAGGAAAACAAAAAGAACAGAGAATGGAGGAAAATAAAAGAATAGAGAATGGGAAAGATTACCTTCATAGTTCAGAAAAAGAAAAGCAAAAAGGTTTGCTTCAGAAATTGAAGGTAATAGAAAAAATCTGATGAGGAAGTGTATCGTGAAGGAAGTGGTTTCATGGGAGTTGTGATGAGTGGTAGAAAATAATGAACAAGTGATGAGAATTTATGATTTTTAAAATTTCGAATGAAAAGATTAATTTAACACATAAAAATTTCTTTTAACCAATCTAAAATTTTCTAACTAATAAAAAAACTTAAAATTTGTAAAAATAAGAATAGAGACTCTAAGGCTTTTAGGGAATAAGAGAGAGTAAAATTCATTTATTAGTATATATATGTATAGATACTCTCTTTGTTTCAAAATGTAATTAAGTGTTTTGAATTTTTTTCTTTTATTAAAATGTTTAATTTTTTATTAATTTTAAGATTTTTTAAAATTACTCTTACCAATAAATGTAATTCATCTATTCTCTCATGTTATTGGAAAATAAAATAAAATTAATTAGTCGTATGATATTAAAAATTTTCTTGTTCTCTTCAACCTTAATCTATGCCCAAAGGGGCAAAAAACACTATATTTTGAAATAGGGGAATAGGTGATTTGGTAAAAGTGATTGGTTTCAAATAGAAACAATAGAAATAGTACAGATTATACCTAGGGTTAATATTAAAAAATTGTCTTAACCTTTCGGGACATTTTTCAATTTACTCAATAACATTATTTTTGTATTACTTTGCCCCATGAACTAAATTGAAATTTTAAGGGAAGCTAAAATGAACTAAATTTTTGTATTATTTTTGGTGAAGCTAAATTGAAATCTTCAAGGGACTTAGAGAGACGTCAGAAACAGGTGAATGAAACCCACAAAGTGGTGTCGTCAAGCATTCCCAAAACCGTAAAGAAAATTTTTTTAGAGGAGCATATGGTGAAGAAAAATGATAGCTAGCCCCAATTTCTCATTCCCAAGTTTATTATTTTTTTTGCTGGGTCTCATCCCTAACCTTCAGTCATCATTTTCTGTCCCTATGGCTTATCTAGCAGAAATCTTCAAGACTTCAACCGAGTGTGTCCTGTTAAAGTTTTGAGAGAGGAAAATTGCTTCTTATGGAAATGTTCAAGTTATTGGTTCACGTTCCTTCTTAGTTTTTTAGCAAACAACGGGTAAGAAGAGGAAAAATTTTGAGTAATCTTCTCTGGTATTATCTATTTCTCTACACTTGCCCTAACCGACCTATCTTTCTTTTGTAGTAGCAATTTAATTTCTGGAACTTAGAGCGAAATTCAAGAAGCCAAGACTCCAACACTAGTCTAGTTAGAAATGAGATTTTTTCCAAGTCTGTTCATAAATTTTGTCTTTTTTTTTCTTACCAAGTTATTGTTCATGTTCTTCAAGCTCTTCTTTTTCTTCAATAGGTTCAAAGAAAAAAATGTCAACGTGTCTTCTTTTAATATATATTTCTCTTAATAATGTCAACATGTCTTCTATTTATTTATTTATTTTGCAGGTTTTCTTGTTATGTAGTTAAGATTACATATTGTATTCATTGTAGAATCTTTTTGCATTGAACAATTTATATATGCCTTGTATATTTTCATTGTTAGAAGTACAATATGTGGGATTGGATTAAATGTGTGATGCTATTATTTTTAGTTCTAGAACTGAATCCCTCTTTAGCATTTGTCCGAGGAGTTGGCCGAGCTGGTGGTGGGGTGAAATCCCCTACCATTGGCGAGGGTTCGAACCTCTCCTCAGACATGAGCCCGTCACACAGGGCTTGCCTAGTGTAGCTTATCTCTCTGCGTGGTTTACGGGCTACTACGTAGGGCGGAGTTTACCCAGTGCGCGCCTTCAGGTGGTGGCTGCGGGTTCTCTTGTCAGCAAAAAAAAAAAAATCCCTCTTTAGCATTTGAATTGTTGTTTGAATTTGAATATGGTTTCGGACAATTTAAGTGATACTATTATTAGTCGTATAAACATTTGAATTAAGATATTTCTTATAAGTGTTCAATATGATAGTTGTTTCCCGGAATATTACTACGTACGTAACTGTTGTATGGTAATAGTAGATACAATAGCTTGGCTGTTCCAAAGGAAAAAAAAAAAAAAGAAGATGTCTGATGACATTTAAAAGCATAGTTATATGTTGATGAATTGCCTATACCAAATTACCGAGCAAAAATTATAGAAAATAGAATTGCTTAAATAAGACATTAAAAAGCATGGATATAAACAGCATAAAATGACATTTTAAAATGTACTAGTAATGATTTATATTGACACTACTAAGAGATTTATCCTGACGTTTAAAAATATATCGATTTATATCTATCATAGCATTTCATAGTGTAGCAATATACCTTCAAAATTTTAAATTTTTTTTATCATTATAAGGTCTAATTGGACGCTTAAAAGCATGAGAATAAAAGATGTTTAATGACGCTACGAAACATGTTATTTATTACCTATATTGATGCTTGAAAGCGTCATCATGATCGATTATTACGTGAGTTTAGATTATGCTTTTTTTAATCGTCAATAGCCTTGAAGCATCAAAATATATCTACCGACGCTTTGATGCGTTAAGAAAGGCTTATTTTCTAATAGTGAGGAAAGAGATGTCGAATCTTATACAGAGAAGAAACTTCAATCATCAAGCTTGCAAAAACAAAACAAAATGGCAATTCGAAAAGGACAATCTTATTATCTTGATTGTGATGAAAAGAGAAGCGAAAAGACTTCAATTATTGAAAATCTGTAAAAAGAAAACTACACATCAAAAGAAGAAGAAGACAACGGATGCAAAAGGGGAAAAAATGAATGTTATTATCTATACTTCAATCAACACGTGCCTGAAAAAGTCTTAATTTGATTTTAACTACAAAACTAATAGCGTAAGTAAGTTAGTAAGTCTAATTTGATGCCTTCTATCTTTTTCTTCTTTGCTATTTCTCTTCCCACCACCAACCAACCTTCATAAATCTTGTTGTAACTACCAAAACTCTCACCGTCGCAATCGCCACCAAATTTCTATAAACCTAGATAAATTGTTGGATAATTTTTGTATTAACCTATTAAAATTTTAGATAATTTCAACATTCTAAACAATAAAAGAAAATCTTCTTAAACAATCCAAGCAGTAGCACCGATAGTTGTTGTTACTGGTCAAGGGTGGCAGTTGAAGGAAGGAAAGAGATGAACATGAAGTTTATGGGGGAAAAAGTTAATAAATTACTTTTAAAAAATTAAATTAAATCTTGTATTTTTATTGATTAGTTGAGTAAAATGATAAAATTAGAGTTTATATTTATATTTAAAGGGTAAATCGGTTATTTAAAATATTTTTTATAGAATTATTTAAATATTGATTAAAATTTATCTTTTAATTAATAATTTTAATAAATGTAGTACTCAGTTGACAGGACTCTTAACTTTAGAGGTACTAAAGTAGTATTAATTCAAAAAATAAAAGGCACAAAAAATTATTTATACTTTTAAGCAATTTAAATTGATTGAATGATAAAATTTAATTTTAATTAATAATTTAAAAAATATAATACTTAATTAATAATACTTCGTTTTAAAATATAATTAATCTGACATTATTTTAAAAGAAATTAGGTAGGATGTTTTAAATTGGATGGGATGGATATTAAATGCATACCTAATTAGAGTTGAAAACCCCCCCTGCCCACTAAGTAGTCGGTTGTCAGAACACCTGAAAAATAAACCAAACTATTAGTGGGATGACGTGTCCGATTGCTACGTTTCCGTCCGATGTTCATTGATTAACCGTTCATGCGCAAACATACCTTTTCCGGTTTTCAATCCCAGTTAATTGAGTCTGACATCTATCCGCTACTTAGGCAATATAGCCGGAATTAGGCTCTGTATATAAACACGAATAAATTGAATATCGAGTTTTTAATCTCAGATTTATGTATTATTCAAATATTATTTAAGTTTATTTACTTAAAGTATTATTATATAGAGTTTAATTTTGAAATTTTTATTTTAAATTATTTGAATTTGTTTGTTTAGTTGTTTGTAAAGTTTGGAACTCTTTTGTGTTCAATTTATATAATTTTTATGAATTGTTTAAATAATTCAAGTATTGTTCAAATTCGAGCCATTTGAATGAAAGAATAAAAATATATATATATATATATGAAATAATATATATATATATATATACATATATATATATATATATATATATATATATATATATATATTATGAATTACTATAATACTATATATAAAATAGGGCAAAAGACCATGGTTGCCATTGAATTGTTGTCAAATTTAAGTTTTTGTCTTAAACTTTAGAATGAAATTTTAGCTTTATACTATATATATATTATGAATTACTATAATACTATATATAAAATAGGGCAAAAGAACTTGGTTGCCATTGAATTTTGGCAAATTTTAGTTTTTGTCTTCAATTTTAGAATGAATTTTTTTTTAGGTTTATACTTTCACGAGGTGGAAAAAATTATCCCTTTGTCTAATTTTTCATTATTTTATGATGGTATATTGTCACGTGACTAATTATTGAGATATTTTTAAAAATACATATCATATAATTTTAAGTTGAATATAAAATTAATCACATATAGACATCGAAAGAACACATTAGATATTGTTGTAAAACACTTCTTCTACTTTGTAAGTGAAAGAAACATTTCAATCTACTTAATCAATCATATCCATTTCTTCTATCACATCCTAACACATAGAAACTTCAAAATTTTCACGAAGAATCAATTGAAATTAATGTAATGGGTTGGTTATTCAGACCGAAGAAGGAGTCCCTTAACCCTTACCTTGTCTCATTTTGTTAGTGCTGACATGGGATGAATCCATTGGTCATGTGACAGTGCGAATAATAAAAAAATTAGGTAAAAAGATAATTTCTGTTACTTAAAAAAAGTATAAAGTCAAAATATTTTTTATTTTAGGCAAAAGTTGAGAGGCGATTAAGGTTTTTTGCCCTATATAAATATGTGCCTTGACAAGACATCTGGCCGAAGTTTCAATAGAAGAAACTCCAGGTGTAATATTCTTTGTTGTTGTTCAAGATGATCTCTGATAAGATCTTGCTATTTTTATCTTAAAAGAAAATATTTACTAGTCCAGAATATAGCTAAAGGGCAGCCGTCTTGACGGACATTGATAAATTAAAAAGAAAAAATAATATATAAAAAAATCAAAGAAAAAAGTATTTATCTAAGTGATATCTTCTAATCTAATCTAAGTGAATCTACAATAATCTATATAATAATTATAATATAATAATAATAATATATAATAATATAATATAATAATTATAATATAATAATATTAATATAATAATAATATAATAATTATAATATAATTTATATAATAATAATTAATAAATATAATAATAATATTATTATAATAATTTAACTATGAGTTTTGGTCGTCGTTCAACGCATTATCATGATGCGTTCTTTATTTTTTTTAATTTTTGCTGCAATAGAACGCATTATCATAATACATTCTATGTTAAACCCTTTGAACTTCTTGCAATGTGAACGCAATATGGTTATGAGTTCGTATCTGGGATTAGAAATTTCCAGAGAACTCTTCAATTTTCCATCTTCTATATCCACTCGACTGATCTTCTCTCTCTCCACAAATTTTCTCTCTTCGGTCCTTTTTTCTTCTTCTAGAGCCTACGATGGTGTCATCTTCTCCCCCTGCTGTCACTGCTCCACCAACTCCGTCTACACAACCCCCGGTGGCTACTCTTCCGGCTACACCACCACCCGTCGTCACCCCTCCTGCAGTTAGCTTGCCACCATCAGCATTTCCTCCTCCTCCTGTCAGCTTTCCACCACCCGCAAGTCGTCCTCTTGTCGTTCCCCCTCTACCTCCTGCTACCCTTCCTCCTTCTCCACCACCTCCAATAGCTCCCACACCCGCACCGCTTGCTTCTCCTCCAGCCGCGGTTCCAGTTCCTGCTCCGGCGAAGAAGCCTCCATCGCTGCCTTTACTAAATTCCCCCATCACCTCTTCTTGGAGCTCCTGCACCGAGCCTCGGGGCTACTGCTCCTGCTCCTGCTCCTTCTCCGGCAGCCACTGACCAGGTAACATTACTTCATACTCTGCTTCTTTTTCTCTGACAAGCTTCTTTTTCTCTGTATGCATAAGCTATTTTAGTAGACTGTAGGAAGAGTGGAAATAAAGATGACTATTAAAGTGTGGAATTCTCTCTGTGGTTTGACACAAACCAGAGAATCAAAAGTCAATATGTTGAGCCTACTTTGATTTGTAAAGAACCAAACCTCATCTTGTTCTATATAGGAAGTTGAATGACAATAAGAAAAGAAAAATCCCAAAGCCAGTGCTTTTTCCCTCCGCACCCTAGCTCAATACTCTTTTGTTCTTCCAGCAATAGAAAAGACAGTATCCTTTACCGTCTATTGGCATCCTTCCCCTCCATTTGCTGCTTGTTGAAATTGATTAAAAGTCATCCAGTTCATACTCGGATTTACGGTTTGTTATGAATGTAACTTCCTTTAAATATTTGTTTCTTTTTTTCAGTCCTGGGATACAACGTCAATATCTTTGACTGCTGGCTGTGATCTTTTCATGCGCTATGTAACAAGAACTTCAGCTTTCTTGAATGTGCAGAGAAGTTTGGGGAGATATCTTACAAGGTATATGAGTATATGAGCCAACTATTGGCCATGCTAATGGTTAATTGTGAATTATATCAGATTGATTGCTTTATGCTGCTATTTGTAAGTTATAATTCTTTGACTGCGTTCATTATTTATCAAATCTTTGACCATAATTTCCATGCTTAGCCAGGATTTTATATTTGATGTCTGTACTATTTTGGTGTATGGTTTCATAATTTACAAAGTGGTTGTTTTGTTTCTGTTCATGTTACAAGTTTAATGCCCATATAATGCACTATTTAGTGGAAATCACGTGTTCTATTGATAATTTAGAAGACAGACCAATCTCTTGACCATCTCAAAGAATTAAATGGCATGAAATTTGAGGATACTGTAAATGATGCGTGGTTTTAACATCTGTTTTTTTGCTTGTAACCAAATTCTTACTATTAGCTTGATATGCAGAGGGAAGGCCAGATAGGACTGGACTACGATTATCCAATGAATTAGCCAAGCTTGATGTTCCCGTGAAGCTTTTGATAGACTCTGCTGTGGCGTATAGCATGGATGAAGTTGACATGGTGTTTGTTGGAGCAGATGGCATATAGCATGCATAAGTGGTTTGATGTAGTTTTTTTCAATTTGGGTGTTAATCTTGTCCATAACTTGTTTGTTATCTTCAATAGTTACATTGATTTATGTTCATTTTCTTTGTAGTCAATGATTTGACGATCTATATTTGGTCCTGCCTATTAGTCAATTCTATGTTAAACTAAATCATAAGACCTTGCCACCTAATTTCGGAACTGTTATTCTGCTAATACTAATATTTTATGGCATCAATCTATCTAAAGCAGTTCTTTGGTGCATCCTTATGACTGTCTGGTTCCTTAAAGATTTATGACAATAGCGACACATACTTCTCTCTCTCCAGTATTATGAAGAAAGCATGTGTGGGACCTCTATATAACTTTAGTCCAGGTTAGGTTGCGTGTTATCTAGCATAGGAAACCTAAAATGCAGAAGCTTAAGCACTTCGTGGTCCCTTTGTGTTAGATATTTTGGTTGCTTTTTTCTGATTAATGCATGTCTTTTTTGAATTAATGAGTTAATTTCTCATTAGTGATAATCTGTTGCATCAAACATTCAGTAAGGATTTGGGGCTTGAGTGATGAAAGATCAATTACTTGGTAGTTTGGTTGTTTTCATGATTGGTATTAAGTTAACATATTTTATAATAAATAGTAGTGCTTTAAATTGGAACATATATTTTTTTATTTTGAAAGTGATCTTTGAGTAATTATTTTTTTATTGCAATGCAAATGGCCAGTCAAAATTTAGAAAAAAATATTGAAGGTATGTGCTAGAGCTCAACGAGAATAAGAGAGCAATGAGTACTGTTTTCCTTTGAGCAAGATTTCTAAGTAATGATTAGTTTTAACTGATCCAATCTTAAGTGCTTTCTAAGAGTATTGCTGGTGGCTTCACAATTATTTTTGGATTATTATCATTGCCTTCACCTCCCTCTCCGGAGGCTGCTTGGATGTTTTATTTTGGGGGTTACTTCTATTTGGCGTTTTGGTGTTTCAATGATTCTGCATTCTTTTTGCATGTATAAAAGATATTGGTAAGGTGAAGTCCGGGTTTTTTCGAATTGTGTTTCTTAAATTTGAGGAAGACGGTTCTGTTCTTTTTCTCGAATTTTCTCCTGCTGGTAATTCTTGTTAGATTAGATTTACTTGTTGCTTTTTTCACAACGGTAATGTGTCTCTTGTGCATGCTATACATTTGTAATAGTGGAAGATCTTCTATCAAATATTGAAAACTAGAAAGGTTTAGAGTTTGTGATCCTATTATATCAGCTACAGATTCTCTATCCTCCATGTATAAGCATTGCCAATTTTATTCTCGACAAAGCTGTAGTTGTCATTTTATAGAGCTAATAGTGGGATTCAAGCCATCATGAATAGCAATGCACAAAAATTGGTACAACTAGATTAATCTGTATTGATGGGCTCAGGGATTCCTTACACTATTATCATGAATAGCTTGCTAAAAAACACACCAGGAGGGCAAGGATTAAACTTTGGAAAGGTACTATTAGTTTCATGGATATCCTCATTTCTAAGTCAAAGAGTTTCTTTTAGCTAATGCAAAGCCTGGACATAAGGTTCTATAGATATATTTGATTAGATTCCTGGAAAAAATATTCATCTCTATCCGTATGAGAATAGGAGAATGCTTGTGTTTCATGCAAAAAAAAGGAAAAAATCCTCTAATCAAGAATGTTTTTCGATATAAAATGGTTGTATTGTTTTTAGAATCTTGAGGACGCTGCCTTCATATGTGTTGAAGCTCTTGATGCAGTTCCCGAGAAAGGATTAATATTCAAGGTCTGTCTAAATAACTGAGTTAGAAACTGTTTTGATTCTTGTATTTGTTGGCTATTCCTTTATTGGTCATTCTTAGATATCATATTTAAACATGATGATTTTATGTAGAAGTGATGTAGTCAGTCACAGGAGAATGCAACCTAAAAAATAAGCTCACTAACTTTTTTGATAAAAGATATAATTACACGAGAGAAAGTTGTCTTCAATTTCACCGCACTTTATTTTTTGGGTATTAATCAGTATAAACTATCTTCAATTTCTACACCACAATGCTTTCAAGTTGTCTCATTATTTGAATTGTTAATTAACCCTTTGATCATGCTGTCATGGATATGAGCTTGACGTTGATATTTGATCATGATGAATATCTCTGCCATAATAACGCATTATTGTAATTCGTTATTATTTGAACGTATTATAGTCATGTGTGCAGATGTGATTTTTTTAAATGTGGACGTATTATGAGGATGCGCTAATACGGGGGATAAGCTATTTCTGGAGAATTCTACCGTTTTCTTCTCCGCCATCACTATCAATATTCCTCACGTTGTCTTCTTTTTGCTCCTCCCCTTTTCTCTCTCCCCTGCCACTCACTTATCTCCTCTGTATCATCTGTCAATGATTCTCCCTAGCAATCCCAAACCAAAGTTGACAGTCTTAAATCTTTTGCTTCTTCTCTTTCTCCTTCCCTTTGCTTGATTTCGTTCTCAATTTTGAATACTCTATTTTTTATTCTCATTTTGTTGCTTTTTTCCTTTTTCTACTGTTTCTGTGGTTTCGAAGAGCTGAAGACACCGGTTTCTAAGGCAATTGAATTTGGTCAAGAATGGAAGGGTTTTTCTTTAGGTTCTCTGTCAAATCACTCCAGTCACCTTTGTGGATGGTAATGAGACCGTGCGGATTAATGGACTCGGATATTAAGTTTCTTGTTCTCTCATCTACTTTAGCTATTCTTTGTGATACATAATTTGGCTCTGTGTTTATTTCTATTTGCTTGCATTTTGAGACTTGAGGTTTTCAATTTTTATTGCTTGTAGTGTATGGAAAATTTCTGTAAACGCCTTGCTCTGATCGGGTGGATAGAGAACACCGTGGAAAAAATTCTTTTGTTTCCTTGTGATTTCTGTCCGTCTCAGTCTCTTCAAGCATGAAAATTTCGGCTTTTTGACCATCTAACTTAAGTCAAAAAAGTTACAGGATTGCATATGGTTTTGGTGGTGCTAGAGTCAAGAAGATTAGATTGTTTTTATTCGTAACGTTTTTTTTGTCTTCTCTCCTCATCTTGAATGATAAATTTGCATCCTAACTATTTCTTTTCTCTTTTTCTGTGAATTTTCAGTTTGTATTATGCAAATGTCTCCGTTGAAAATCCAGGCACATGGTTCTTGGTGGCACTTGACACCGGAAGTGACTTGTTTTGGTTGCCTTGCAATTGTCGTAGTTGTGTTGGTGCTTTGGTGACAAGATCTAGACGGGTATGTAATTGGGAAATTTTTGTGTTTGAACTGTAAACTATAGTATTATTCATGGACCTCCAGTTGAATATTCTTTCAAATAAAAAAGAATCTCTTTTGCTATTATTGATGCTAATTATAAATTAATCCCTTCAATTTCTTTTCTTTTGGCCATCTTACCCTACCTTTTTTTTAAAAATTTTTTAGGGGAGGCAACTCCATCAGAAGAAATGGTCTGAAGCTATACAGAATCTTCATCATGCCATCTGCGGTTACGCTGCCTGTGCTGATCTTTGGGAGGTATCTCTTTTTTGCCATTTTTCTCTTTTGCCCTTTCCTTTCTTTTGTTGTCGTATTCATGAGGTTTGCTGCTGCTAAATCAATTAGTTTGAAAGAAATTATCCTTCTGATAGATTAGAGAAAGCCTGCCCCTTCCTGCTTTTGGTAGTAGTCTTAGTTCTGCAGATGTTTACATGGTGTAATTCTGCCTCTAAACTAATTATTTGATCCTGATATTTGACTTAGAATAGGAAAACCTGTGATCCACGATTTAAATGATTGCTAGATACTTCGTATGTTTTTTCTGAAAGCAAAATGCAAACTTTGTCATTGGTGAGATTGCTATTTATTGTTTCTGTTAGTTTCTGTATGTTTTATCCGTGTGGCCTCCATTTTAATTTGATTTGTTAAGAAAAGAATAAACCACCTTCCCCGCCCCCCCGTAAAGCCTCTTTGTATCTCTAAGTCTCTTCCTGCTGTTGGCTGTTGTAACCTAGAGGCTCCTGATATCGATAAATTTAGTATCAAGACCTTCTACTAATAGAGAGTACTCAGTTTACTTTCCTTTCTAAACCTTAAATTTCTAAGCCGTTCTTGAAGAAGAAGAAGAAGAGATGGCAAGCACTGCCGGACAAGTCATCTGCTGCAAAGGTATGTAAATGATCTTCAGCTTTGATATGTTTGGGCAAATTATGTTTATCTGGGCAAGTCATTTAGTTCAAGAAAAGTTTACGATCAGAGTTTAAAGATCAAAATTTTTTGGTTTTGCAGCTACTGTTGCATGGGAACCAGGGAAGCCATTAGTGATGGAGAATGTAGAGGTGGCGCTGCCTCAGAAAATGGAGGTTCGCCTGAAGATCCTGTTCACATCTCTTTGCCATACTGATGTCTACTTTTGGGAAGGAATCCACTGTTCAGTTAATCTAAGAGCATATATTTTTTTTGGTCCGCATTACCCTGGTGCAAAATTCATTCTTTGATCTTCAATTTTGCAGGGCCAGAACCCCGTCTTTCCTCGAATTCTCAGACATGAGGCCGCAGGGTATGTCAATTTCAAGCCCTAGTCTTGTTATCATTATGCTTTATAGATTTGTCTTCTGTATGCTAAGTCTTGTTTCAGCAAGCATAATATACAAAATTTTTCATCTTGATTGATATTTAGTGTAATTTACTTAGTGGGTAATGGTTAGGGGGATTATGAGCTGTGCCTTGTTTTGGGTCATTAGGATTGTGAAGAGTGTTGGTGAAGGTTTGATAGAGTTGCAGCCGGGTGATCACGCTTTCCCAATTTTCATAGGGGAATGCAAAGAATGTGCTCATTGCAAATCAGAAGAGAGTAATATGTGTGACCTTCTGAGGATTAACACAGACAGAGGGGTGATGATTAACGATGGGAAATTGTGATTTTCGATTAAAGGCAACCGATTTACCATTTTGTTGGGACTTTTACATTTAGTGAATATATTGTGGTCCATGTTGGTTGTGTCGCCAAGATCAATCCTCTTGCTCCTCTTGACAAAGTCTATGTTCTCAGTTGTGGAATCTCCACACGTATGAGAATTGATAATCTACCTCTGCTTCCAATATCTTGAGTTTATAATCAATGGTTCATTCTTTTTGCCAATTTTCTTTGATGTTCTGTTCTATAGGCCTTGGTGCTACCCTGAATGTTGCTAAACCAACAAAGGGTTCTTCTGTGGCTATTCTCAGATTGTGTGCTGTAGGCCTTTCTGTAAAGTCTTCAGATAGTCCAAGCATTATATCTCTCTCCCTCAATTCTTTTGGTAAAATTATGAAGATCCTTATTATTGGAATTATGATCTAAAACAGGCTGTAAAAGGAGCCAGAATAGCTGGTGCTTCAAGGATTATCGGTGTTGATCTGAATCCTGCTAGGCTTGAAGAAGGTATATATATCTCCCTATGTGATAGGAAGTGTATGGAACATTCTATTTATTATCAAATTGAGATCAAAAAACAATACTTGCTGATGATTATATTTTTCTTGACTTACAGCAAAGATGTTTGGAGTGAATGAATTTGTGAATGCGAAGGACTATGATAAGCCTGTTCAAGAGGTTTGTTTTTGACCCTTAATCCCGGCAACATCAATGCCATGATCTCTACCTTTGAGTGTGTCCATCATGTATGTTCCTGAACTCCTTCACTGCACCTCTACCCCGTTAGACATTCTTTGATTTGGAATGAGTAAACAGACTAAAGAACAATGAGATCATCTTGTAGATTTTATCAATTTGACATTCTTAGGGGCTTGACTAAGAATTGTAGAAATTGAAATTCAGGGCTGGGGAGTTGCTGTTCTTGTTGGAATTCTAATTGTTACCCTGAAAGAATGCTGCTATAGTTTCTGCAATGCTTAAGATTTCATGGGAAATAATTCTCCGTGAACGTGATTGTGCTCTTCATTTGGTTTAAGCAAATCTATAAAGACGTGAAATGTGGAAAACCATCTATAAGATTGCTCTATGTAACACCAGAACTAATTGCCACATCAGGATTCATGTCAAAGTTAAAGAAGATCCATTCTAGAGGCCTGTTGAATCTTATAGCCATTGATGAGGCATATACTGGAATAGCTTTTGGTAGAAACATGAGCCATTCTGCTAGATGCATCTGATTTACAACTTTCTCTATTGCAGAAATCTCCCTCTTCCCACTTAACAAACTCTTAACATTTGCTTATACTGATATACATTGGTGAAATTTCTCCCTGCTACAAAATGTTGCTTGTGATTCAGTCTCCAAATCTTGTAAACCTTCAGTAAGTTCAATTTAGTAATTATGAACAAAAGATCCAAGCTTTATTCATCCAATAGTTCCATTTCTATTGATTGTTGTTTACTTTACGATCGAGCTCCAAAAGGTTACTGGAAAATGGAACCATTTTAAGATCTTTGGAGACGAAGCCACATATTTAAGCATTTTCCCATCTCATTGCTTTTGATAACATTTCTGATATAAAACTTGCTTGATAACATCACAAAAATGGAAAATGATGAATGGAAGTACCCTGAGAAGGTTTGAGAGAGTGTGCCAAACCAATCAGAATCTTCTGCCCGTTCATTTCACCCGCCTCTCCAATACTGTTTCTTGTTGGTACTTGTTTCCACTGCTTAATAATCCCATTTCTTTTCTCTTCACCGAAAAACATTCAAGCCCCCCCTCTTTTGGGTGGCAATTCGTGCGGTTTTTGAGTTCTTGGATGGAAATGATTGGATTGGGTTTTTCTATAGGTACTGCAACTACAAGTCTTCTGTCGTGAACAAACCTCCTTTTCAATTTGGATGTCAACATTCCAGGTACTTTTGTTGCCAGTTTGATTTCCTTTTTGCTGTTCGTTTCTCTTAAACTTCCAGTTTTGGAGCAAAGTATGAGGCTTGATGGACAATGTATTGGATTATGTTGCAACATTTGCATCGGTGCTTGTATCCAATCTGGAAATGTTGCTGTGGTTTAGTCATTTACTCTTCTCATCTTAGATTGTGTTGGCACTTATGAGTTTGTCTTTATTTAATTATGGGTCTCTGAAAGTATGATTTTTCGTTGGCATTGGTTTTGGTCTTGCTGCATTGCTTGGAGGAATTATGTTTTGTCTCTGATACCTAAGATTTAGATATAAGTATCAAATATTTTTCTTTCTTAAGTAGAAAGAAACTGCATAAAATAAAATAAATGAACTGACTTTTTCAATTTAGTAAACTCTCCCATATTCAAGTTATGACGACTTCTGTCTCCATGAGACTTGGCAGATTGTTCTGTGAGAACTGGTTAGAGCATTTCATCTGTATGATGGGTTAAAACAGATTAGTAGTCTTTTCAATAGATCTCTTTTCGGACTCTCCTCTACGGTTAGTATATCTTATGACATTTATTAGTGTTTTTCCATTCTGAATTTACTGTTCTCCTTTTCTTTGATTCTGCTGTGACGAAAAATGCTTGTTTGGCTTAGGGCCTATGATATGCCTTACAGAACGATTACACAATGAATGTTTGCTCAGGTTTGACATTTATTGAAAATGGATCATGGTAGCTTTTGGAAGAGGAAAATAGATCATGGTATATTCTATTGACTTCTTACATTTTAGATATCAGCAGTTATATATAGTTTTTCCTCTTCTCAAGTTTCTTTCTCCAAGAGTAACATTTTCTATTATGATTGTTGAGTGAATGTGTGTGGAAGTAATGTTGTACCACTTACGTACTTTGATTCAGGGTTCAAAAGGATGTGATGGAGTCCTTGAATCTGCATAACCCTTTGGTGCTGTAATCATCTTTCAGCCGTCCTAATATTTATTATGAAGGTCAGGAGGGTATGGCATGATTTATTACTAATATTCTTCCAGTAGTAGTAAAGTAAAAAAAGGATGAACATTAGAAGGACAGTAAATTCTGTTGATGTTTTTTTTACTCCAGTTGAAATTGCTTTCCACATCCCTCATCCAGTTAGATTATAGAAATTGTAAAATACATTGTCATGAACTGCTCAATTCAATAACTTCCTTTAGAACGAAATTTGCCAATTTCTAGACCCCACTATTATCTTTTTTAGAAATTTGATTTCTGACTGGGATTTGGAAGTTATGAATACTCCTGTTTTAAATTTATTCATTGTACAGAAAAAGGAAAACAGAAGGAAGCAAGCAACAAAGCATATATCCTTGCATTAGCCTCTAATCCTACCAGTTTTTTGGTATTAAAATTAAAAATTTTCAAGTAATCTTATTAATTTTCAATTACCATACCTAGATCATGGACCAAATCCCGCGCGTAGCGCGGGGGTCCCTACTAGTCACAATTAAAAGTTCGGAAAAGCCTGAAAAATTGAAGACCAATTAATGTGATATGATAGCAACATCTAATTCATTATTCCTATTATTATATATGAGCTTAGTAGTTGAAATTAAGATCAAAGTATGATCATCACCAAAAAGTAAATGTTTTAATTTAGGAGAAATTATCTAATCACTTTGTTAAAATATCTACAGTATTAGACAAAATATTCACATTTAGGTTGGTAAAGTATAATAAAAAAAATAAAAACAAATATTTTACATATAATTTTTTCTTCAAAATTCTCAGCATCATCAGCATGAAAAATCTAATTTTATCACTTTATTTAGATAGTAGTTTTAAAGACTCTGTACATATTAATAATTTTAAAAATTATTAAAAAAATAAAATAACAGGGGAAGGGCCCATAATTCACCACTGTTGTTAGAAAACGTCTCACTATTGTTTACCCCAAAATTCAAGCATTGCATGTGATGACGTGAAGCATTGAAATCAAAGGCATGTTAACTTATCAAATTAAAATATAGTAGCATTTTCTTCCCTCATATTCACGTGAATTTGAAAATAAGGGTTTGTTATAGTGATCAGAGTTAAAAGTCTTATTGATGATTCAATTTATGTTCGACACAAATTTTTATTAGTGTTTTTTTTAATTCTTTATAAGGATATTTTCTACAAATTGTTAATATTCTAGAGATATTGACGTTGTTAGTTAAATTATAATTGAGTTTTAGCTCAAAAGGACTTTGAGTTGCCTTTTGGCTTATTGGCATGCATCTCGTGGCAATTTAGTACTATTATTTCTACGGCACTGTCTTTGTCTTGAGTCTATTCCACCAAAGATCCTTCCTTATTTTTGTTGTGTTTTTTCAGATTCTTGCGCTTCACGAGCTGTTTAGATTCAATTAAAAATTTAAAATACGCCGCTCAATAATTCCGCCTAACCCACGCGTGCTTTCCTTTCTGTCAAATTTTTTCTCTTTATTTTTTCATAATATAAAAATTAAATTCTAAATTTTTTAGTACGAGTCACGCCCTTAAATTATCAAGCAATTAATACGAACTAATTTTCTTCTTTAATTTTTTGTGTTTGATAAATAAAAAACTCGCAATGATAAATTTTTTTAAAATGTAAAAGAGATTAAAGGTGTATTTAGATTAATAAAATTAAAAAATTTTTATTTTAAATTATATTTATTTTTTTATAAAAATTATTTTTATAAAATTAAATAAAAATTTTAAATTTAAATTATATTCCAACCAATCGGAGGAAAGTTAGGCAATTAATTTGCCTAGCAATTAACTGTGTTGTCCTTTGTCACGTATCTCCGTTCCGGCTGAATACTAGCACAACAGAAAAGTACATAAATGTATGTGCTTGCGTGCCCCTTATCCTAAAAGTAAAAGATGGAGACAAAAAACGACAACATACAGACAGAGGAACTAACCACCTCCTCTTTCTAAAGCTTTTGCCTTGATCTTGGATTAGTTTTTAAATAAATAAAAATTTTATTTTTTAAAATTTTTTACTTTAAAATTTTATTTTTTATAAATAATTTACTTTTATAATTTTTAATATAATTTAATTTAAATAAAAATTCAGAATACACAAATTACCATTTTTTTACTTTCATCTACATAAGAAAAACAAGAAAAGGAAGCACAAAGGCATGGGTAACAACCCTGCTCTAAAATTTAATAATAATTTGAAGTATTATTAAGGGCAATGATGGGATTTTACAAAGAGAAAGACCATGGAAAACCCAAATTCAAGTTGATAAGATGCAGACAGGGGAGAAAATTAATATTTTAAATTTTATTTTTATAAATAATTTTACTTTGATAAATTTTTTAAAAAAACTTATAAATTAAAATTTAAATTTAAATACAAAGTGTGAAGTGCCCCCATCAATTCCTCCACCAACCGCCTATTTGTCTTCTGATAGATTTTCATAGTAATAGTCAATCAAATATACATATCACGATATCTGCCTCGATTGTACTATGTCGTTGTCACCTTTGATATTATTATTAGTTTATTAATTTATCCAAACGCGCGGGCGACACGCTAAGTAGAGGGACTGCAAAACAATCAACTCACGTAATTTTTTTCCTTAAAGAATTAGATATATATTATATTGAGGAGGAAAATATATTTTTTTTTATATAAATTAAGAAAACAAAAAAAATATTTTTATCTTATTAATTAATTTAATTGGTTATCTATTAATATAAAAAATGATAAATATGTGATGGAATTTTAAAAAATAATTTTAAAAAGTTTATAAAAAATTAAATATTTTATTAAGAAAAAAATAAAAATTAAAAGATCTTATATTTTGAAACTAACAGAGTATTAAAATCAGAAGAATTACATATATGAGTCATCGAGAAAATAATCGGACAAATTTGTAGGTAGATTAGTAATTCTATAATATTATTTTTTATTATATTATATTATTAATTCTTACGGAGAATATTGCATGCTTAAAAGTGCTTTTTAGTTATAGGAAAACAGTTTCAGTAATAATTAATAGACTACATTTTCCCTTTAATAAGATTGAGAGAATTCACAAATACTTTATAGAAATTTAGCTGGAAAGTAAAATGTCAATATCCTAGTCATTTCCCCACTTAAAATTGTACTTCATAGTTCTCACCAATAGAAAGACTGAGTGGAGTTAAGAGACGTGGGGCAAGGGGGAGAGAGAGTTGGGGGCGGGCGACGGGGCCGAAAAAGTATTTGTGTTTTTTTAGTTGTTTAAAAATTTTTAAAATTTAAAAATTATTTTAATTTTAATTTAAATAAATTTAAAAATTAATTTTCAAAAATTACCATGTGAACATTTTTAAGATAAATTTTTATTAAAATTATTAAAAATAAAAATTTTTATTTTTAAATTTAAGTACAATTTTAAAAAAAAATACATATTCTAAAATTATTTTTAAAAAGTATTAGCAATCTAGAATATAGCCTATAGCTAGTTTCGTGTTCCAAATGATGATTACATTAAACTAAAATTATAAAAGAATGTTTAATCATTTAGTATTACCCTTTATGTTTCTAAGTATATGTTTTAATTTGACTTTATATAAATTAAAATTTTGATAAAATTTATAAAAAATTAGATAAATATCTAAAATATCCTTATTTAAAAGTCAGTATTGGTTAGTGTTTCAAAATTGAATTTCAAAAATAGGGATTAATGTTTTAAATAGCTTATTGGAAAACTAGTGGTACTGAAAAAAATAAAAAATATTTAAATACTTAGTTGAAGATAAGAGTAAAATTTTTTAAAAAATAATAAATTTATTTATATAAAAAATAATATATATTTTAAAATAGACTAAAAAAATTATGACATGTATTTCAAAATAAAAAGAGTAATATTTAACTTTAAATTTGATAATGCCACAAACCTAGTATGTGCATCGTGTACATAGCACTTTCTAGAGGTGCATGTATATCACTTTTCAAGTCCAATGTTCATCAACTCAAAAATATATGTACTTAAAAGAACTATCAAATGAAGAAGGATTGATTTTTTCTTCTTTTTTTGAAGAAGGACAAGTAAAACGAGCCGTACTAATTATAGTATAGTATTATAAATATAAAGAAAAGGGAAAGAAGAAGGCATCACACGTCTTCTCACTCTCACCCACCATAGTTGGGCGGAGTCTCCAAAGTCGAAAATTCCCGTCTCAGCTTCTCCTCATTATCAGACAGAGTTATAGGAATAGCGGAAAATGTCTTCAGCGTTGACCACTTCCTCTTTTCAAGTCATTCTCAAGAGAATCTCCCACTGTACTCTCGCCTCCACTTCGTTTTCCTCCTCCTCCTGCCCCATTCTCCTTAGGCATAAATTCTCCTTCGCTTCCGTCTCTTGTTCCTCTCCTTCTCGCTGCTCTATCTCTTCGCGAGCTGCTTTTTCCTCCGTCTCCGCTTCGTCAATTTCATCCATGGGTGCCGCCGTTACTGATTCCACCATGGACGCCGTCCAGAGGCGCCTCATGTTCGAGGACGAGTGAGTCACGATTTTACTTTTTAATTTTTTTAATTCTTTTGTCTACTTATTGGCGCAACCGCGCACGCATTGCTGCGTTGTTAGATTTGTGTTTTTGTGGTGTTGGAATGATTAAATTGATCATGCTTTTCTGTTTCTGTTACTTTTTCATTTGAGGAGTGTGAATGTACTTGATTTTTGCAATTCGAGATCAGTCTACGGGAAAGAGAAGTTATATACATATGTAGACGGATATAGGAGATCGCGCGTATTCGTATGTTGTGTGAATCATGCCGGATGCAAGGTTGTGTTCTTCTCGGACGTAGTTGTGGATGTGTATATATAGCTTTACGTTTTTTTTTTTAACTTTTAGATTCGTCTCTGTTATTCTGTCAATTGAAGTTACGGGAGATTTGTCCGTTTATGACTTTCTGTTCATTTTTGAGATGGTTTGTCTTTTGGTGACTCGTGGATGGAGAGAATTGTTTACTTTCTTTCTATTTTAGTTTTCTTTTCCGTAATAATTTTCTGAACTAACGCGGACTATATAAGAAAGAAAAGCTGATTAAGTTTGCGATTTATCTATAGCTGCAAAGTAGTTAATTCATGTTTATTTTGTTTGTGACAGGCGACAAAAATTTGTTCATAGGGAAATAAACAAGCTCCATTTTCTCTCTCTCTCTCTCTTTTCCCCTCTTGAAGTATTTTCTTATATGTCTGTTAAAATTTTCACCTAGATAGGATGTTTCAGGGAGAGGAATTTGGTGGTCTTTTCATGATATTTTTCTGACCCTGTGGCATGTTTTGGTTTAATGGTCCGAAACTTTCCATGTGGAATCTGAAATAGTTTCACGAAGAACTTATGTGCAATTCTGACTGCAGGGGCCAGGTGATTTAAGATAAAACTAATCAAAACAACATTTTTACTAGTCTTGTTCTGAATATGACTGCTAAATTCACTGGGTTGTTTTGATACTAAACTTCAATCTTACCCTTGCAGATGCATTTTGGTGGATGAGAATGATCGGGTTGTTGGTCACGATACCAAATACAATTGTAAGTAGGAACCTTTGACTCACTTCCTTCTCTTACGAGTTTGAATGTCTTAGTCCTGTTAAATTCATCTGCTTTGGGAATTAGAAGGCCTCAGGTTCATAACAAATATAAAACTCATTGTCTAGCTGTCATTTTGATGGTCAAGCCATCTAAGAAACCATGGTTTTTAGTTTTTGATGATTCTAAATACCAACCACCTCATCAAGGGTATGCTTTTGAAGTTCAAAGCAGTGTCCTTATTCTGTTCTTGTATATAGTAACCTTCCTCCCCTTGTTTTAGGTTCATACATTTATTACTTCCTATTCCACAAGTCAATATTACTTCCTGTTCTTGTGTATAGTTAATATCATCTATTGCTTCCTATTCCTTTATGGGATGTCAAACATACTCCATTCTATATCATATATTTCCATTCTTGAGTCAATATACTGTATACCTATCTCATTTGATTCTGAAATCTAAAGAAGGATTATTTCTTTTCCTGAAACTGGAGAAAATGGTTACTGTAAGTTAGAGTCTGCTAGTTAACTTTTTAAGCTGTCCAATAATGAGGAATTATTATCTACCATTTCATGGAAATAGAAGATTTCTTTTAGGTTGATTATGTACTTTACAAGTTTATTTTTGCTGAAGGATTCATTCTGAATTTGGGTTATTTTTGTGCATATGAATTTGTATTCTTATTTTCATCTTCTTTCAAGTGCCATCAAGAAATGTTTCTTTGGAAATAAGCATTTGCATAAGGTTACTTGACAAAACCTCATCCCGACTATCTTGACTAAAGTGGTGTGCTTCAGCGGGGGTTAAGAACATCGTATAAGTTGTAAAGAAATCTGCTTATCAAGCAACTACTAGGCAAGCAGAAACAAATATATGTGCACCAGAAGAACAGATCTGGGTGCGAGAAGTTGCCTTTTGCAAGATACATATCTCTTTTAGTCACTGAAAGTACAAGTTTCCAATTAGGTCTCACTGTGCCAGGATGTTAAAGATGGACTTGTTCCTTGTATGGAATGCCAACCTTAAGATTCTGCATCCGAGCAATACATGTTGTAGCATAGATACAGTTTGTATAGAAAAAAGAACATAGAACTGGGATGAGGCAAGCAAGAACCGATATATGTGTTGATAAAGCAATCATGAAGCCTCTTGGTATTTAATGCATTCAACTGTAGATTGTAATATTAATCAGCCCAATGAGAAAACAGACAGTCTTCTTTTGACTTCCTTTTTTGTGGTTCATTTCAGTTTCATATGGATAGGCAGGGGTTCTGGAACAGTTTTTTTTGGATTTCTTTTTGTCAAAAGATTTTGTGTCCCTGCTCTTTATAAGACTGATATAAAGCTCTCTTTTGATATGCAGGTCACTTGATGGAAAAGATTGAATCAGAGAATTTGCTGCACAGAGCTTTCAGCGTATTCTTGTTCAACTCAAAATATGAGTTACTTCTTCAGGTTTCTGAAAATTATATTTACTGAATCATGTTCTGCTGGATTCCAACCCACCCACCCAATAAAGAAAAAAAAAAATCATGATCTCCTGGAAAACAATTAACTTTTTCTGTTTTCAGATGTTCAAGCCTTTTGCATGGCATGCAAGTAAGATGCTGACATGTATGCACTACACTTGTCTGAAATAATACTCAAACTTTAAATAGTTAAATTTAGTAAAGAGCTGGAAATTTCTAGCTGATGCTGCATTCAATTAATGATTCCAGATTTTCTTCACATTTCCTATAGTAACAACAAAGATTCATATATTGAATAAAGAAAGTTACACACTAAGGAGGATGTGTTTTGGCTTTTTGATTGTAGTCTTTGTTGTCTTATATGAGCGGCTTTCTAGAAAACTCTCATGGCTAGGTTTTCACTGCTCTTGGTCTTTGGGTTTCTTCAGTTCATGTGGAATTCTTATCCATCCCAGTTTCAATGTCTTCTTTAGCATGTGCTTGCTCAGCTGGCTCTTCTTGCCTTGTTTATGTGCTTAGTTATTGCACATGCAAATATTTGTAGGCTGTTCCGAGGAGCAGTGGGCTTCTCTTTTGTAGAGATATATGTATAAATCTGTAATGAATGATGATTTTATCCCAACTTATTTGTGGGGCACTGATCCTGCAATGTAATTGTAAGGCTTCAGATCTTTAGGATGTTTCTTTCGAGAAGGATGCGTTCATCTTGTCTAATAATATACTCTAGTTCTTGCATTGAATTCAACACTGTCTGCTTCTTTTGTCTTCTTTCTTATAGGCTAGCTAATCACATCGTGAATGAGTTTTGTTACCTTGTATTGGCAGCAACGGTCTGCAACTAAAGTAACCTTTCCCCTGGTCTGGACAAACACATGCTGCAGTCATCCTCTATATCGAGAATCTGAGCTGATTGAAGAGAGTTTTCTTGGTATGATTTGATTATATTTAATTGAGAACATGATATTTGTATTGCTCTTTCTCATCTGTTTTATATTTCTTAGGAGTAAGGAATGCTGCGCAAAGGAAACTTTTGGATGAACTGGGCATTGCTGGTGAAGATGTCCCCGTAGATGAGTTCATGCCGTTGGGCCGTATGCTTTACAAAGCACCCTCTGATGGGAAGTGGGGAGAGCATGAACGTAATACTCTGATTCATGATCTTTTTAGCGTATTTGCTCAGCTCTTTTCTACACATACATTCGTGTCACAAATATAGAATTCTTGCCTGTTTGTCAGCAACACACCAATATATGTATAGGCAGATAAACTAATGTTCTGTAATTCTCTTCTGCAATGGCTTTTTCTTTGTTGTGTCTGTTGATTGAACGATCCACAGTCACGTGATATCAGTCTTGACGCTCGCATTGATGATTGATATTGATACTCTGTTTTCCTTTTGTGTTTTTCTCTAATTTGCAGTTGATTACCTCCTTTTTATTGTGCGCGATGTGAAGGTGAATCCAAATCCTGATGAAGTTGCTGACGTCAAATATATGACTCGAGATGACTTGAAAGAACTTTTGAGAAAAGCGGAGGCCGGCGAAGACGGCTTGAAGCTGTCCCCTTGGTTCAGATTGGTTGTTGAAAACTTCTTATTCAAGTGGTGGGATCACGTTGAGAAAGGGACCCTCCTGGAAGCTGCCGACATGAAGACCATTCACAAGTTGACTTAAGTAGTCAACCTATTGTTTTGCTTGCTCACCACATTTCGAAGTCCTTAAAGAAATAAGTTAGGCATTTGAAATGCAAACCGAAGGGCTGGCATCTTATTCTTATTGCTTAGTTTTGTGTTAGCTTTATAACGTTTGTTGTTTCAAATGTATTCTAGATTTGCACCATTTGAGAAAAAGTATCACATTTGTTACTTGTGAGCTCAGCTTGACGTGTATTTTGGTTGCATGTCTTGAATCCCTTCTTCAATTCTTGCTCTACGGTAAGAACTAAGAAGTACTTTCCTTGAACAGCTGAGGTGGATGTTTGATTGAGTATAAATATTGCAAGAGTTGAAGTATTACATGTTATTTTGTCTTTGTGGCTTCACCCCACTAACTCTTTACCCTTATGATTACGAATAAATTAACGTGCATATTTTTGGAAAAATTTTCTGGCCTGCTCTGATTTTTATATTTTCTGATCATTCGAACCTTTTTCTAACTCTTCTAGTCATTTAATTCGTCATCTTCTATTTATATGTTTGTAGTATTGGGAAACACTTATCCAGTTCAATAATTTTACCCATCCAGGTCTGTAGTAACAGCAGATCCTTTTACTTCAAATCTGGAAAACGTCCATTTTCATAATTTTTAGGGTAATGAATTCCAATTTTGAGAATGGATGCTTTGGCAATCATAAAATGTGTGGAGATTGATTCTCAGCAAAGACTTGCTAATTTCAGTATTGAGACTGATTGTAGGAGCCTGGTGATGGTGATCAAGGAGGGGAAGCAACAGCTTTCTGTGCTGAAGTATTTCATACGAAAGAGTAGGGAGACCTGTGCATCACGCATCAGTTTTAGTGTGGGCTTGGCAACCAAATCTGAAGAGTAGGAAAGGTCATTCAAGTTCAAGTTATTTATTTATTTATTTAATAATTGAGTTAATTTTAAATAAAATAATAAGCTCGAGTTATAAATGAACGAACTCGAACTATTTTCGTATTTCAAATGAACCGACCTTGAAATTTAACAGTTCGGTCAGTTGCAAACTGAGAACTCCTTTACAGCTCTACTTAGGAGTCTCAGATTTGAACCGATGGGTTTCTCTAGGATGTACTAGCAGTTGTTTTTTATTTTGTTTCATTAATACCATGATTTTTTTTCTCTAAAAAAAAAAAAGCTTTGAATAAAATATGAGTACTACCATCCCTATTTCCAAAAGATGCTTTTAATGTGCTTTACGAGTATACTTGAAATTGTATAGATTTTAAAAAATCTTTTAGTCTGTGTGAAAAATACAAATAGAGTTATAGGACAGACGGAGTAATTTTCATTGGCTTATTCATTCATTACTTCTCGGGCGAGAGACTATGCTAAACACCAAATACAATTTCAAGAACCTCAAATATTTCCTCAATCCTCTCTTCAAGACTTCAACACCCGAATAACACGATCATTGAAACCCATTTTGGTAGCCAATTTTACATGCCCAAGCGCAACAGTTGAAGAACATAAAGGTCTTCTTGACGGTACACTGGAAAGCAAACGAATCTTCTCTTTCGTTTTCAGTTCGAAGGCAAGCGTGTTGACGTTCTTTTACAAATTCTACTGCTCTTCTTCCCCTCAAAATAATCCTTCATGAACATCTTCTGATTTCTTTGTTTCATACGCTGCAGAATTAGTTATGGATTCTGCATTCGTCGTCCTCTGGTACTAGAATTGAGGGATTTTGCTTTTGATTATTGCTCTTCTGCATGTGGTTTATTAATTTGGATTTTGGATTTGTTTGTTCTTCTTCTTGTATTCTTGAATTCTTGAGTGGTTTCTGTTAAATCTCTCTCGGAATAGTTCACGTCATGAAGAATGGTACGGACAATGGTGGGAAGAAGAGGACAAGAACTTGCTTAGAAGTGGATAAAAATGGCAAAAAAGTTGCAATAACACCAGAAACAGTGAAGGGTAACATAGATGGGGCTTTCATTTTAAGATTGCCATGCCATTTGCTTCTTGAAATCTTCTTGAGGCTCCCAGTGAAAACCATTTTGCAATGCTACTCTGTGTGTAGGGCTTGGAGGAGTCTAATATTTGGCTCCCAATTCGCCAATCTGTACTTTCTGAGGGTGCCCGATTGCATCTTGGTTCAGTGGAATATATCTAATAGAGGAGGCTCAAGAAATCTTTCCTTACTGGAGCCTGGCCTTCTTCCAAGTTCTGACGCCATCTTGAGGATCAGAATTGCTTCAAATTTTCCCAAATTAGGGACTGAAATTGTGGGTTCCTGTAATGGCTTGTTATGCATGTACGATCGACATAACAATGGAGCTATTTACATATCAAATCCAATAACTGGCGAGCATTTGGACATTCAAAATGCTGTAGATGATCCTACTCTGTATTTCATATGGGGATTCGGGCAGAGCTCGGAGAACAACGAATATAAGGTGGTTCAAATTCTCAGAAAATTGGGTTATGATAGTAAAATGGAAGCTAAAGTTTGGACTGTAGGAACCAACGGTTGGAGATCACTCGGAGATCTTCGTTATTCCTTCTCTGGTCAATCTTTTGGGACTCTTCTCAATGGAACACTTCACTGGGTCATTGATTATTCAACATCGTATGGATTGATTTGCAGTTTTGATCTTAAAAGTGAAAGTTTTAAGCGTCTCCGACTGCCTCCTTCTTCCCGGTTCGGTTCATGGGGTAAAGCTGTTGTACTGGAAGGCTGTCTCTGTGTAGGTTTTTCTGGTAAAGATGACAATGGTCATTCAAGTATAGACATATGGGTTATGAACGACTATGGAATTAAGAAGTCCTGGACTAAGAAATATGTTGTCAGAAACCAAAGGTTGAGTTGGTGGGATACATTGAGTTGCCAAGTCATAGGAGCCATGCGAAACAGCGGGGATCTGCTCTTGCTGTGTGACTTCAATCTTTTTTCCTATAATCCTACCACAGAAAGACTCAAAAGGATTGAGATTGATGGCGTCAGGTCTCTGGTTGAAGCAATATGTCATGCTCCAAGCTTTTTCTCGCCCAAGGATGTTGTGATGCAGAAAGTTCAAAGGCACTAGCTATTAAGAGGTTCACTCCTTTCAGATTAAGACATTCTGCATTCTTGTAATACGGCAAGACTATGCTTCAGCCATTTGGGGTTTGCTGGATTTACCTTGTGGTTCATGTTCAAAAGATTATCCTGCCAAACTTGGGCAAACTTTTGTTGATGAGTTTTTTCAGAAATGTCTCCTTGATTGGGTTAATATTGTTGAAACCGTGTGTACTTTTTTGTTTTTGTTCTTAGCAGTTCAAAAAGAAATATTCACAACCAAGAATGTCGTCCCAAATGCAAAAATTGATTTCATGATGCGTGAATGATCATTCCGAGTCCCAATTGCACGATGATACTTAGCTGTAATCTCGCTGATGATTGCTACGAGAACTTTCAGTAGATCTTGGTCTCAGCTTATGCCCTGTCGCATTATGGCAGAGCAGTTTTGTGCAGTCGCTATGCTCCCTAGTTTTTATCAATTAGTAACAAGCTTTCTTTACTATAAGGTGTCTGTCTCAACTGTATGATGTAACCACGGTAACCCGATGTAGTTTCTTCAGGCATCTGGATTTTCATTGAGATACAATATGTGAAGTAGACTTTACAGCTTTTGTTTATTTAAAAAACCCTGAGAAGCATGTCTGGTTACTCGGAACAAATCTTGCATCTTCACATCTCACATTTCTCTTCTTTGCTCGATCAAACTCCTCATTCCCCATGCCTGATTTCAAAGCTGCTGTTGCTTTTGATATTTTGAACTCATGTAAAGCAGATGAACTCTACTCAATCTCTCAACTTCTTGTATTACCAGCTCTCCTGCCTATTGGTCTAACCTCTATAGCAAACAGATTCCGAATCTCCTGTCTCCTCACCGAGGTTCGTACCCGTATCGTCCCTCGTTATGCTTATGCTCGTAGCAGATGATCCCCCGACTCTGGCATCTGAAGGTCATCCCTCTGCAGAAGCATCGCCTTCCTCTTGTCTCTACTTCGGTGCCATCTTCTCAGTGACTGACACACATCTGATTCCTCTCTAGATTTGCTTTCAGTTTCTTCAGATGCTTCGACTGCTAAATTCTGCTCCTGGTCACCGAAACCTCTCGATAGTTCTGGAAGTATAAGCGGCCTAAAGAAAGAGAGGAGAACCAGTAGAAGTATGATATACACGTACATAGAAGTCCACACATATAATGTCCATTTCCATCTACGTACCAGTTCTTTCCACCAAGGTAGCTGAGAATTCAGTAAAATTTCAGCGTCATACAACTGCGGCAGAAAATCTGTTCCAGCCCTAGGACTCAGAATTATTCTTATGGCTGCAGTTCTTGGGAAATCTTCCTTGTGCTTTAGCATTGCCACCTTTATAGTTTGAGTTTCTGCTGTAATTCCTAGTAACAAGGGTATGCCCATGATAAATGTTCGCATAATCCGGATTGGCCAGCTTCTAAATCTTATCATGCAAGGATGGGTTGCCTTTTCCATTATTTGCCCATTGCTTGATATAATTTCTGCAGTTAGCTGAGAACAGAAATCATCACAACGGCAGAAAAGTTACCACAACCACCAAGCAAGCATTCTAAACGGGGGCATTCCTGCAGCTTTGTCAAGGCCAACTACCATGAGAACTTGACAAAAGACTGCCATACCAGAAATGAAACAGTACCCCCAAAATATCCAAAAGAAGAAAAACATTTATACCATCCCAAATTTTTCAAGAACAGGGAACTCTTTATTACGGAATACTGATTTAGATAATCCTTACTCACTCATTCACTAGAACAACAAACACTATGAATCAATAAAACAAATTGATTTTTTCATTTTTTTCTTTTTTTTGGCCCTTTTTGGTGAATTTATTTTCATGTTGCTCATGTAGATGCCCTTGAGAATATTTTGCGAGGCAAATGAAGACCTCATAGAACATATAGGAACTGAAAATATCTACAAATTTATAAAGAAAGTAGCTCCCGCTGCCTCATATTGGGAGAGCAAAAATGGACTTGGATAATAAGGTTGGGGTTCGTTGATTGTTATCTAAAAGGCCAACTTGAGGCTTGAAGATCAATAAATTGTTCATCCATGGGCACGTTTCAGCATGTTCCTAAAGTTTTCTTCACAAAAATGGTCCACAGTTATGCAGGGAGTCACCTAGTCAGATGCTCATCGGCACTCACAAATCCAGCCACACTAAACCACAAATGTATCCAATTGAATTGCAGTACCTTCCATAGATTTACCTCCAACCGCACTGGAAACTATATGTGAAACCAAAAATTAAAAGAAAGAAAATGATCAAATGCAAAGGAAAAGAGCCAGGGGAGAAATGATTAATGTACCTGAAAAACACCAATATCTCTGTTATAATCAGATTCAGGCACCATAAGAACCAAAGAAACATAAAAAGTATGACCAACAGGCACCCCTCCGACCTTAGTCCCATTAAGGTGCCAATGACTGTGGTGGCCTTCAAATCCGCCGTAGTCACTGCCAAATGCGAAATCCGCCACGGGATGAACTTGCGTGTAATCAAAGTGCAAGCGTCACACCCAGAGCCCGCGGGATCGAGCGCGACTCATGTGCCTGGCAGCACCCACGGCCAACTATTTCGAGCCAACTACTTGGTAACCGTTCTCGCTATACCAAAATAAATATCCCAAGTTGACAATGGGTACTTAAGTCCATGCTTATATATAGAGCACTTTACTTACAGTTATTACATGTGGGATTGAGGCATCACATATACCCCCTTAAGACCCTAGGATCCTTGCTAGGCACCTCAAGACAGAATCCAGAACAGAATTAGCGATAAGCGCCCAGAACAAAATTAGTGGCCTAGGACCAAATCGCTCTGATACCATAATGTCACGTCCCGGGCTCACGGGCTCGAGTGCGCAACTTATGAGCCTGACAGCACCTACGGCCAACTACTTGTCAACCGTCCTCGCTATACCAAAATGGATATCTCAAGTTGACAATGGGTACTTGGTCACATGCTTATATACAGAGCATCTTACTTACAATTATCGCATGTGGGATTGGGGCACAAGTCTTCTGTGAGAATCACGGGCTGCTCCACCCATAATTTCACCAACCCAATTCCTAATATAAAAGCCACAACTAAAAGAACTGTCAAAACTACGAACACATAGACCGCTGCAAGAAAACCTATTCCAATCTTCTTGAGCAAGAGGGTGCTTCCGCGGACCACCTTGGAAGGGACTTTGGCGGCGGCCTGCACCGCCGATTCTACATTTTCTTTAGTCTTTTCGACGCGGAAGGACTCAAACAATGACAAAAATGATACGAAGGGTGATAGGAGGGCGATCAAACAGGTGTAGACTATATCAGCTTGGAGCGTTATGAACTTTGAGAGCCATACTGACGGGCTCGGTAGGGTAAAAGCAGGCTTCTGCAGCTGTTCCTTCTCCATGGATGGCGGTGAACTTGCTTGGTCTCGAGGAAGAGACAGATTTTTGTGCTGGCACTTCTAGATTAACAGCCGTGCTGGTAACACTTGTGTAACATGCAGAGAGAAGAATGTGGGAGTGGTTGCATGGTGGCTTTAAGACTTGACACGTACGTCTACAGAATGAACAAAATAAATGAAGTTTCAAGCTTTTGTCAATTTTGAGCTCTAGTTGATAGTGGTTGATTCCTTTTCAAAAAAAAAAAAAAAAATTCTTTTAGGCTAATTAAGAATTTCCTTCATATCTTATATTATGCGTTATGGCCTATATATATATATGTATGTATGTATGTATGTATATTATAATATGACCTTCTCAGATTCTGTTCTCTCCGTTAAAAGAAGAAGGAAAAAAAAAAAAAGATTCAATCCTACTTGCTTCCATTTTCCTATGTTGTTCTTCCAAATAAAGTTGTTTTCATGGTAATATAGTTGTTACAAAGCAATCTCAACCGTTTATGTGTAAATCACAACTAGTAAAACAGATTCTCCTTTCTTTCATATATATACTCATATATACCCGCCATATTGTTATTTCACGTCTTGATTCTTTGCCATAGTTTGATTAATAGGTGGGGTTTGAGTTACCTTCTCTTTTTTGCTTTTGCTTTTATTTCTCTCAAGATCCTTTAGGGCAAGAATTTCATTTGGAATTGGAAAGGTATTTGGATTTGAGCCCTGAGAACAAAGGAAAAATTACATAAAAGGTTGGTCTTTTATTTTTATTTTTTTTTCTTTTACTATTACAAAGAGAGACGGAACGGAGAAAAAAAGTTGGTCTCTTGCTACTTGTTTCCAAAACGAGAGAGGTTGGACTGAGTTGGACAGTGGTAGATCCGGCATGTACGTAAGGCAACCTAGTAAACTGATGGACCATAAGCCCTTGAAGTTTCTTGTAGTTTGTAGATTAGGATCCCTCATTTGCAACAAAACCCGAAATTTAGGAAGGTAATTTTGCATGTGCTATAGATTCTCTGCTTCAAGAACCTTATATTTCTGTATCCTTAAACCTCCTCTCAAAATTTCCCGGGTTACCACAGAAGCTGCAGCTTCATCGCTAACTAAATGCATCATCATATATAAAGATCAAAACCAATACTAAGACTACCATATACTTAGTATGTACATAATATTCTCCCTCCTCAAAACGAATGTTTACACGTAAAACTCGTATTCGGATTCGATGTACAGTTAGGCTCCTTATAGTTCTTTTTCTTGTTGAATATTGTTGTTGTCCAGCTGAAACTCGAAAGACTTGAAAGCAGTAATTATTAGAGTCTGTTTCCCAAGTTTTATCTGCAGCAACGGATCACAGTATCAATCAGAGGTTTGAAAACCCTACTATGCTAGGGTTTCTTTGATTGATACTGTGTTTCCTGGACAGTCATGTAGAGGAAGGAAGAGTTGATTAATTGATTAATTTTGATATATTTGTTGGACATGGAAGAGAATGCCAAGCCTTTTGATCATGACTGGGGACCTTTGGTCGATAAAGATTTTGAGTCCCAGCCAACATTTTATCATGTGGATACTGATCATGTGAATGGTTTCGTGGATTTGGATGAGTCTTCTTCGCCGGAAATGGAAATTAGAGGAAGCATTGCTCAAAGAAGAGCCGCCAAGTTTGGTTTCGATGCTTCTAGGATCAATGTTTCTCAGTTTAGGATTTGCAGTAGTCCTCCATCCTCGTCGCCTTCCGGTTCGCCTTATCTCACTATACCTCCTGGGCTTAGCCCTGCAGCATTGCTCGAGTCTCCGGTCATGCTGCCCAATTCTCAGGTATGGTTTCCATTTTCTTCTCCCTCTGGAGCTTCAAGGGACTGAACATTATTATTAATCAGGTCACTGTTTCTAATTTGCCATTATTAATAGGATTTATTAGTAGATGGCCTACTATTGGATTCTCCAAGAAACAAAATTAATTGCAATGAGCAAAAAGTTAAGACATTTGATTGGCAGCAGACAGTTCTGAAATAGTGTAAATATTCTCAAGCTAAACTCTGTCTGCAACTTGAATTATCCTTGGATACAGCCATCTCCTACTACCGGAACCTTTCCTTTGGCTTCTTGCAACCATGACAGTCTGACAGTGATACCAGTCAGTCCCTCCGGGGTGGATGAGAGTAAAGACAGTGTCAATAATTCTTTTCTCAAGTTCAGGAGGCAACCTGCTGGTCATCCTACTACTCAAACACAGTGTGCTCCCGCCGTAGACAATCAGGTAAGATTTGATTATCCAATCAGTGGAAACAATACAAATTCCTCCTTTACTGACACTGTTGAAGTGAACCAACATCATCTTCATTCGGAAAAGAAAAAAAAGAAAAGAAAATAGGAACATCCTGGAGATCCTTCCCTGTTTTCCTCACAAAAAGATGAGGAAGGCAATTCTTTTTCTTAAAATCTTGTATCTTGAAAAGTCCAAAAGTGCATCTGCAGCCAGCTGTAACTATATATTTTATAATCGATGCATGTGTTGCTCAAATTTTAAGAGCTAATTCTCGTCCAGGCGCCACCGGCTTCTGAATCTCCAGCAGAGTCTGGGAAAGAAGCTTCCAATATGAGCTGTGATGGAAGCAAATTCACCAAAGCTGTAAATATGACTCGGCCAGATGCTAGTGACGTTGATATGAAACCATGTAATGGTGATATAGCGGATATTCAAATGCCTCGACTCAGAGAATGTATCCAAAGAGAAAAAGGAGCACATCATCCACTGGGAGAGGACCAGAAAGGGATGGGTTTGTCTACTGGTGGACTGACGAGAAATGCAGAAGATGGCTACTGCTGGAGAAAATATGGGCAGAAACATGTTAAAGGGAGTGAATATCCAAGGAGCTACTACAAATGTAACTACTCAAATTGCCCCGTTAAAAAGAAGGTCGAGCGGTCTCATGATGGTGAAATAACAGAAATCATTTACAAGGGTGCTCATAATCATCCAAAGCCCCAACCTCGGTTGAATTTGGGACGCCAACCTTCAACTGGAGAATTGTTGGAGACAAATGAAGGTATTGGATCGTGTGCCGGCAGAGTAGAAGTTGGTGCAGGTTGGAGATATAATCAACTGAAAACTAAGGATTTTAGAGTTAATTCAGATTGGAGGGCCTATGATCTGGAAAGAAATTCTATGATGTCTTATTTGAGTGAAATTTCTGATCCTATGGCAATCAGTCAAGGAAAATCAAGAAGTGTGTTTGGATCAGCAGAAAATCCGGAGTATGGTTCCACAATTGCCAAGAATGAAGGTGAAGGTGAAGATGAAGATGGGGCAACTCAAGGAAGCACATCTCCTGGTGATGATGCTGATGGAGATGAATCTGAGCCAAAAAGGAGGTAAAGTTTCAGTGAAGACTGTTGTGTTCTTGTAGGTTAATTTTTGCATTTTATCGGCTCCATTTTACACTTTTTAAGGCCGATGTAATTGTTTTCTTGTGATAATTTGAGCACATTTCTTATGTTCAATTTCTTTTTTATATCAGGAAGAAAGAAATTATCTTCTCAGCTGAAGCATATTTGCCATCAAGGTCTACCCGCGAGCCTCGAATCATTCTCCAGATTGAAAGTGAGATAGATGTGTTAGATGACGGATATCGCTGGAGAAAGTATGGACAAAAGGTTGTAAAAGGAAATCCAAATCCTAGGTATGTATTTATGGGTGCCCAAAAGGAAGTACCTCTGAGTTTCATTCAATTGTTACCAACAAAACATCGTTTTGCTTGGCAGGAGCTATTACAAATGCACAAGTGCTGGATGCCCAGTAAGGAAGCATGTGGAAAGAGCCTCTGAGGATATAAAATCTGTGATTACAACTTACGAAGGGAAACATAACCATGAAGTTCCTACAGCCAAAACTAATGGGGTAGCAAGTGTCGGAAATTCACCTCCAAATATATCAGATCCTCATTCCATTCTGACATTGCCCAGAAATCCTAGTGCCTCAAATCCAGAAATGCAAGTTCAAGATTTTCCACTTCATTATCAAGTGAAACCAAACGGTTTTTCACAATCCGACCTGCTTGGGGATTTAGTCAGTGACATTAAACTTAGAGCTTCCTCCATATATCAGATGAAGTTTCCCCCACTGCAAAGTCCTATGCCTTACAGTCCTTTTGTTATGAACTCCGATGGAAGTGAAACTCATACATCCTGCAGTGCTGCTCCTGCTGTGCCAGAGTTTCCCATGACTATACCAAGATCAACATATATGGTTGTAGGTAGTAGTTTTAACTCCACTAATCAATCAAGAATCATTGGCTCTGTCCAATCATCGGTCGGGAATCAGCAGATGAAAGAGAATGATTTGAGGTTCTTCAAGCCTAAAGAGGAGCAGAAGGACGATCATTTGTATGACCCCCGCCTTGCAACTCCAGAAAATGCAAGGGCAAATGCAAAATCTTCAACAGTTTTTTGCAGTGCTATTGGAAACTTTCCATCTTAAGCTTTTTCTTTCTGCAAAATTGGAGTTGAATGTTTTTCTGATCTTTGTAGTCTATATTTCTTTCACTGTCTTGTAAATGTTAGTTAAAGCATCTTCTAAGCTTGCAATTAATCTTGCAACAGTTTGGTTCTGTGTCATGCGGAAAGTGCAAGCACAAAGAAGTAAAACATCATAACAATCCAATTGATTAATGCTAATCGGTGATAAATTATCTAATGACAAATTTTTTAGGACAGTGAAATCTGGTGGTGGAGGGATTTAGATTGAAAAGCAAAAGCTTGAGAAGCTTCCTTTGTTGTTTAAGAGAAAGAAACGAAATCATAAATATATCTTACATAAAATTTTTTTCTTGTAGTAACAAAAATATATAATATATTTTTGTCACGATTTTACTTATATATAAATTTGTATTACAGTAACAAAAAAATTTTCATCAATAAACAGTATAAACTGACGTGTTTAGTAGATTATGTTTACCGAAAAAATTAGTGACAATACCTTCATTGTCACTAGAAATTAGTTTGCCCTGATGTTTTGGTGACAAGATAAAATTTTGTCACTAGTAATATTCAAATAGTGACAAATTTCGCTAGTTTCCGTCCCGCCGGTAGTGAATTCCTAATTTCTAGTCCCTAAAACCGCATTTCCCTTCAATAAAAAGATTTTTAGTTGTTAAATACTTCCTTCGAAATTTAATGTCTATTTTCTTTATATATTTTATTTAAATTTTTATTTATAACTTTTTTGGAATATCCCCGTGCCTTTTTCTGATTGCAACCAAATCTCGCCTCCTTATATTCTCAGGGCCGCAATCAATTCTGCAAGTGAGATATCATAGGAGCACGCCTCGCTGACCGAACTCCGTGTGTTGGGATGCAAACTAAGTCCCACATGGAATTGTTGGGACTTAAACTAAGTCCCACATGGAAAAATTGATGGAAGAGTTGTCTAAAATATAAGATTCAAGATAACTCCATTAGTATGAGGCCTTTTGGGAGACACCCAAAAACAAATCCGTGAGGACTTTGCCCAGAGCGAATAATATCATACTAATGTGGAGTTTAAGAGATGTTAGACAATTCCTAACAAGTTATATCAGAGCCGATGGTTCGTCTGGGTGACATGCCACTGTGACGTGGCACTGTGTGGGAAGCCCCCCTCGTTGGAGATCTGCGGTTGATGCCTTGTGTCGAAAGTCCTGATAATGTGGCGGTGCAAGATGGTTGGCATATCAAATGGATTACCTCTGAAGGAGAAGTCATGACCTGTGTGGTCATTAGTTTGAGGGGAGGATTGTTAGGACTTAAACTAAGTCCCACATGGAAAAATTGATGGAAGAGTTGTCTAAAATATAAGATTCAAGATAACTCCATTAGTATGAGGCCTTTTGGGAGATACCAAAAAACAAATCCGTGAGGGCTTTGCCCAGAGCTGACAATATCATACTAATGTGGAGTTTAGGAGATGTTAGACAATTCCTAACACCATGAACTTCTATAAATAGAGCCGAAATTTACCTGCCAAATGTAACAAAGACAAATCTTTGGCTGTCTGAATTCAATTAACCTGCAGACCAACTAATTAACTTTAATGCCTCTTTCTTAGCTGGGGAACTGAAAATCAAAAACAGAGTGCAATTATAGAACTTCTAGAGTACAAATATAAAACTTCTTTCTTACATGCCTTGGAGGGTTTGCAAGTTTCAGAAAGAAGAATCTGTTTTCATTCATATTTTGCTTCCAGGCACAGCTTCTCTGCTGTCTGACCTCTTTTGCATGCAATAACTGTTCCATGTAATTCACTGCTAATGCAGAAGATTCATGGAAGGGAGAATCAGACAGCCATCTTCCAATCTTTGTTTGGGTAAGGAAGCACTAATCGAAGTCGAAAGAGAACCCCGCAAATGTGCTTTGAAGGCAAGCATGTCAAGCAGCAGTGTGAAATCAGTGGAACTGATAGTTCAAAATGCAAATCACGCACATGAAGAGTCATCAAACATGAGAATCCAAGAAGGGGATCAGGAGAGTGATAAGCTGGTAACAACTCACTTGATTAAGCCAATTGAGCAGGGATTAATTGTTCTTGAAGAGGAAGATGAAGTCCTCAAAGAATCTGTCCTTAGAAGCATGGAAGAAAGGACAGTTTTGATGAAGGAGATACTCACACAGTTTCAGGCTATTCATAATGTTATGATATCAGCGCGTAGTGGAAGCACAAAAATAGATATTGAGAAAGAAAATAAGGAGAGCAAGAGAATAAATGAGACACAAGATTTTTAAGTGGGAAACCCAATACGGAAGAAAACCTACTGCCTACGGCAAGCCAAGAAATATCCACTATAATAATCGGGTAAGTACAAGAGAAAAAAGTCTTCAACAACAATTATCAAAGAAGACTTATAAGAGAGAAATAAATCTCATAAACTCAACCCTACAATTTGATGATATAGTGAATATATGTGGAGAAAAAATTTCAGCCTTTGGGGAGAGAATTTGGAGAGAATGGTTGCATTGAGCTCAATTAGAAGACTCCCTTTTATAGCCACATAAAAAGGTCTTGCAAGACACAATGATGAAGTCCATTTTTCTTTCCCTAATTTGTGGCAAAAAATGAGGAAACATGTGGAGTATTTTAGGGAGTAAAAGATGGAGGAATATTAAGCTTAAAATGAGGAAACATGTAGAGTATTTTAGGGAGTAAAAGATGGAAGAATATAAGGCATAAAATGAGGAAATATGTGGAGTATTTTAGGGGGTAAAAGATGGAGGAATATTAGGCTTAAAAGAGGGAGTTGGTTCCCAAAGTTTGAGACACCACTCAACAATCTCCACCTTGGCTCAAATTTTGGATCTCACCGTAGGCACCCCGAAGGGCGATTAGGCATCAATGATGCCAACTAATTCCAAGCAGTGCTCAAACTTAGTAACAGGTAATGGCTTTGTAAGCATGTCTGTTGGATTTTTCGACATATGAATCTTTTTAATAATGATATTTCCTTTGTCAACAACATCTCTAATAAAGTGATAGCGTATATCAATGTGCTTGGTCTTGAAGTGATATGTATCATTCTTGGCGAGGTGAATAGCACTCTGACTATCTGAAAATACCATTGTAGCACCCTGTGGAATGCCAAGCTCAAGAACAAGACCACGCAACCAAATAGCCTCTTTAACACCTTCTGTACCTGAAACAAACTCAGCCTCTGTTGTGGACAATGCAACCATAGATTGCAAAGTTACTTTCCAACTAATAGCATCGGAACATAAAGTGAAGATGTAGCCCGAAAGAGATCTACGCCAGTCAAGATCATCACTATAATCAGAATCAACAAAGCCACTGACATCACTTGAGGCAACTCTATTTCTATCAAAGATCAAACCAAGATTGGTCGAGCCCTTCAAGTAAAGAAAAATCCACTTCACTGCATGTCAATGATGTTTCCCTGGATTGTGCATGTAACGACTCACCATACTAACTGCATAAGCAAGATCAGGTCTAGTACAAACCATAGCATACATGAGACTTCCAACTGCACTAGAATAGGGAACCTTGGACATATACTCAATATCTTCCTTTGATTTAGGACAAAGATCAGCAAATAATTTAAAGTGTGCAGCAAGATGAGTAGAGACATGCTTACAGTTTTTCATATTGAATTTTTCAAGAATTTTTCAATGTAATTCTTCTGAGACAAGTAGAGTTTGCCAGCTCGTCGGTCTCTGCGAATCTCCATACCAAGTATTTTTTCGCAGCACCAAGGTCTTTCATCTTGAATTTAGATTTAAGTTGAGACTTCAACCTATCATCAAAGACTTGTCTTTCGAGGCAATAAGCATATCATCTACATAAAGTAGTAAATAAATGAATGATCCATTAGAACACTGCATAAAATACACACAATTATCATGCTGACTCCTTGTGAATCCTTGCCCAATCATGAAAGCATCAAAACGCTTATACCATTGTCTCGTAGCTTGTTTCAAACCATACAATGATCTTTTCAAACGGCAAACTGATTGTTCTTTACTTGGCACAACAAATCCCTCTGGTTGTTTCATGTAAATTTCTTCTTCCAACTCACCATGTAGAAAGGCAGTTTTGACATCAAGTTACTCCAATTCCATATCATACAAAGCAACAAGAGCGAGTAGCACTCGAATAGAGGTATGACGTACAACTGGAGAAAAAATTTCATTAAAGTCAATACCTTCCTTTTGATCATAACCACGAACTACTAGGCGAGCTTTCCATCTGGCATCTTCAACCCCGAGTATACCTTCTTTCCGTTTGTAGATCCACTTACAACTCAAAGCTCGACGTCCTTTCGGCAAATCACATAACTCACATGTCCCATTCTTATATAGGCTTTCAATTTCTTCTTGCATCGCTAAAAGCCACTGGGATGAATTAAAACTGGATATAGCTTCAGAGTACGTAGAAGGATCAATTCCTTCAGGTGTATCCTGTGCAACAGAAAGAGCATATGCATTGAGATTATCATCATCATTATCAGTGTACCTTGCAGGCCTTTTGATAATTCTCATATGTCTGTCACGTGCTATATTATGATCATTTGAAGACTGCATAGGCTCAGATGAACTAGAGGGTACTGATTCATCATGTGTTTAAAAATTCTGTTCAGACTCTCCAGTAAAAATCGGTTCAGTCAATCCTTGTTGAGTAGACACCTCTAACTCCACCTTCTCATTGGAATTTGACGATCACATGTATCAAGAGAAGAAATAGCAGTATCTTTTCTGGGAGATAATAAGGCATTTTTATTAAATGTGACATCCCTACTTAAAATCAATTTCATAAATTCAGGACACCACAATCTATAGCCTTTTGACTCAGATGAATAACCCAAGAAAATGTATTTAACTGCTCTAGGTGCCAACTTTCCATCATTTGCATGTGCAAAAACAGGAGAACCGAAAATCTTGAGATGAGAATAGTCAATAGGATTACCTGACCAGACATCCTCTGAAATTTTAAAATCAATGGATGAATGAGGTGATCGATTTACCAGGTAACAAGCAGTAGATACAGCTTCAGCCCAAAAATCTCTACGACTCCATAAACCAGCATTAGATAACATACAACGAGCTCTCTCTAAAAGGGTCCTATTAATGCGTTTTGCAACTCCATTCTGTTGAGGTTTTCCTACTAATGTTCTGTGTCTAGCAATGTCATGATTCTCACAAAACTCATTGAATTCAGAATTGCAAAACTTCAAACCATTGTCAGTCCTGAGTTTCTTAATCTTCCTACCAGTTTGATTTTCGACCAAAACTTTGAATTTCTTGAATTTAGAGAAAGCTTCATTTTTATGCCTCAGGAAATAAACCCAAACCTTACGAGAGAAATCATCAATAAATGTTATCATGTACCTCTTGCCCCCTTGTGAAGGAAATTTTGAAGGCCCCCAAAGATCCGAATGGATGTAATCTAGAATCCCTTGTGTGCGATGTGTTGCAGTAGAGAAGCTAACTCTCTTTTGTTTTCCAACTACACAATGTTCACAGAAAGTTAACTTACCAACACCTTGCTTACCAAGAAGACTTCTTTTATTCAGAATGTTCATGCCTTTTTCACTCATATGTCCCAAACGCATGTGCAATAGCTGAGTAAGATCATCATCAGAAAGAGAAGTAGAGACAGCAACAGAACCTATCACAGTTGAACCCTGCAAAATATAGAGACTCGCAATTCTTTTTCCTTTCAACAATACTAAGGAACCTCTAGAAATTTTCAAAACTCCACCTTCAGCTGAATACTTGCACCCTAGTGACTCCAGGGTGCCTAAAGAAATCAAATTACACTTCAAATCAGGAATATGGCGTACCTTGGTCAGTGTTCTGATAGTGCCATCTTGAGCCTTAATCTGAATGGTACCAATTCCAGCAACAATACAATGTGAATCGTTTCCCATAAGAACTACACCATATTCAACATTCTAATATGAAGAAAACCAATTTATATGGGGACACATATGAAAAATACAGCCAGAATCTAAAATCCATTCTAAAGAGCTACGTTTATCAGAAGAAATAGCCAACAAAACATCACCATCAGAATCTGCCTCAATTACATCAGTTTCAGCTTTATTCTGAGCATGTTTATTCTTTTTCTCCTCTCTCTCATTCTTATTTTTCAATTTATAACATTCTGAAATTTCATGCACATTATTCTTGCAATAACGACAAGATTTAGAATTACGCCCTCGAGACTTAGATCTACGATTTTTCTTGAATGAATTACTCTTATCAGTAGATCTACTTCTAACATTCAAGCATTCACCTCTATCATCAGATCGTACCTCATGATCAAATTTCTCCTTAGACAATAGATTAGATTTAACATCTTTAAATGACAGAGTATCATTATTTCCATAAAGCATAATTTCTTTGAAGTGCTTATAAGAGGGCGGCAAAGAAACAACTAGCAGTACTGCTTTATCCTCATCATCAATATTGACATCCAAATTCTCAAGATCAATCAAGATAGAATTAAATTCATTAAGATGAGATTGTATAGCGGTACCTTCAGCCATACGAAAAGTGTAGAGGCGCTCCTTGAGTCTAAGCTTGTTGGCAAGACTTTTCGTCATGTACAGGGATTCAAGTTTGGTCCATAACCCTGCTGCAGTTTTTTCTTTATTGACCTCGCGCAAAACTTCCTTGGACAAACACAACTGAATAGCCGAATGTGCCTTCTCATCTAGCTCTTCCCATTTCTCATCTGTCATCTTAGAAGCATGGAAGAAAGGACAGTTTTGATGAAGGAGATACTCACACAGTTTCAGGCTATTCATAATGTTATGATATCAGCGCGTAGTGGAAGCACAAAAATAGATATTGAGAAAGAAAATAAGGAGAGCAAGAGAATAAATGAGACACAAGATTTTTAAGTGAGAAACCCAATACGGGAGAAAACCCACTGCCTACGGCAAGCCAAGAAATATCCACTATAATAATCGGGTAAGTACAAGAGAAAAAAGTCTTCAACAACAATTATCAAAGAAGACTTATAAGAGAGAAATAAATCTCATAAACTCAACCCTACAATTTGATGATATAGTGAATATAGGTGGAGAAAAAATTTCAGCCTTTGGGGAGAGAATTTGGAGAGAATGGTTGCATTGAGCTCAATTAGAAGACTCCCTTTTATAGCCACATAAAAAGGTCTTGCAAGACACAATGATGAAGTCCATTTTTCTTTCCCTAATTTGTGGCAAAAAATGAGGAAACATGTGGAGTATTTTAGGGAGTAAAAGATTGAGGAATATTAGGCTTAAAATGAGGAAACATGTAGAGTATTTTAGGGAGTAAAAGATGGAAGAATATAAGGCATAAAATGAGGAAACATGTAGAGTATTTTAGGGAGTAAAAGATGGAGGAATATTAGGCTTAAAAGAGTGAGTTGGTTCCCAAAGTTTGAGACACCACTCAACACACAACCATCTCCATCTCACCAATCAAGAAAGAGAAAACAGGTATTTTGATGAAGTTCTGGTCTCCACTCAAGCTCTCAAGGTAATGCTTTATTTTATTAACTTGTAAAAAACCATAAAATCCAGTTTGTTAAGTATTTGATTTGATTATTGTGATCTTATTTCTTTTGTATTGTTCATCATGCATAGAAGGAAAGGAGACCTGGCCTTTTGCAGGTCTTGTGGCAAGAGTCGAGTCCACCGCTAATCACCAGATATGTAAAAGCTCGAGCAGTACCAGAGCAAAGTTTGCACATGACTACTAGAGTACATAATCAGTTTGCTTGAGAAGTCATGAAATTGTTTAAAGCCTTGCAATGTCTTCGTATTTGCTAAGCAATATCCTTTATTGTTTATTATCTCTTTGACATGGAGGCGCAATCTTGGATTATTCTTCTTCTTTTCCATTGTTTTCCTTTCCTTTTTTCCTTTGATGAATTGATTGTCAATGAAATGATTTGCCAGAGACAAAATAAAGTGCCTCGAAACAAGAATTTGCAGCCTACAATGATAGTATTCTACTATAAACCTGGTAATCAAGAAATGCCATGAAGTTTTCTTCTAAAATTTGTCTTTGAAATTAAAATAGGAAAGCAGTGTGATTGTAATTTAAATATGGATCTCATATAACAACATCAAGCATAAGTTGGCTACACTGCACTATCTAGCTCCTAAGGGGCTGGGCTTCCCATGATTATGTCTGCATCCTGTTGAACAGCGAGTAAACTAACAATAACGGGACAAAATAACTTATTTTCTGTACCCCCGCTTACAAAAAATCTTGTATTGGATATTTCAACATCTGAAAAGCCGATGCAAAACCATGTATTGTTACAATGGAGGACTCGGAAACAGCAACTGGTTTCAGTTTAGCCCAGAGTACTGTGATGGTTAAAATCAAGGGACAAGTCAAATGATATCTGCAGTGTAACTGCAAGAACATAGTCCATTTGCAGATCAAAATTCCCCACGGTAGCCACCAGAACCAAAATAGTCTTTCCTTAAGCTTGCCATTTGCGAAATCCTTTGTTGCTCTAACTTGGGACAATCCAAGGCACGATGACCAAGTCCACCACACCAAGCACAGCCTTTGACTCCACTGGCATTTGTTATTGCGTCCCCATCTTCTGTTGGATCATTCAATTCTGCTAGAACAGGAGGTATTCTCTGTTTTGCTTCTTGTAGCAGATGCTTCAAATCCAGAAGTGTTGTCTCACTCTGGTTCTTATTGATAAACGTTGTCGCAATACCCGTCTTCCCACATCTTCCAGTACGGCCCATCCTATGTACATAATTTTCAATTTCGGCTGGCATATCATAGTTAATCACGTGCTGAATATCAGGAAAATCCAAACCCTTCGAGGCAACATCAGTAGCAACCAAAACATCTTTCTTGCCTTCTTTAAAAGATTTGATAGCGTATTCTCTCTCTTCTTGATCTTTGCGTCCATGGACAGCCACAGCTTCCACTCCTTTCAGAAGGAGATACTCATGTATGTCATCCACAGCAGCTTTGTTCTCACAAAATATTAGAACTGGTGGTGCGGTCTTCTGCAAGCATTCAAGGAGATAAACAACTTTTGCTTCCTGCTTGACATACTCGACCTCCTGAATCACATCAAGGTTTGCTGCTCCAGCCCTTCCAACGTTCACAACAACAGGCTTAACCAATGCACTTCTTGCAAAGTTTTGGACCTTTGTCGGCATTGTAGCAGAAAATGGAAGAGTTTGCCTTTGGGCTCTAAGGTGATAAAAAACTTCTCTTACGTCATCTTCGAAACCCAGATCTACTAACCTATCTGCCTCATCTAATGTCAAGTACCTACAGAAAACAACAAAATGATAAGTAACAGAGGTTCAAAAGCCAAAAAATTGTTACTCGAAACAATAAGGTGCTAGTTATCTTGTCAAACATTATTACATCTCTAGCAACGCTAATAGTCATGAGACCAAGAAAGCTTTCACAATTCATAAAGCTCCAGCTTCATATTTCTAACAGCCACTAATTAAAACTAAGGGATGCCAAGATCCATATCCATCAACCTTTATTATGTATCCTAGATAATTTTCTCAACTTCAGAATTTATCCCCGAAGTCCAAATGCAGATAAAAGCAACTTGAGCATAGCAAACTCAGGCTGTAAAAGAACAAACTAGAAACTTGGACTCTAAATTTTGGCCAGTAGGAGGCGGCAATTCAAAGGCAAATAATCACTACCTAACTGTTGCACTAAATAAAAGAACCTATGCATCATAAAAAGGATGAGGATTACTCCTGATATAACACCAGTCAACTAGAAACAATCCGAGATTCTAATATGAAAACAAATACAACTAGCAAAAAGGGCATTATTCTCATGGGTAGAGAAACAACAGCTATCAAGCAGCAGGCAATGTCCGTGTCATTACAGGTCAAATATATTAATTTTAGTATCACATAGATAAACAATAGTAAAGCCAACAAAGTTACCTGCAGGAGTCAAGATTCATCTTTTTCTTCGCAAGCATGTCCTTTAATCTACCGGGTGTAGCAACCACAATATGCACACCTTTCTTCACGACATCTAATTGGGATTTCATGTCAACTCCACCAATACAAAGCAAAGGCCTTAATTCTGGGTAGCCATACTCCCTCATCGGTTCAAGGAATTGTTCAACAACCTCATATGTTTGCCTAGCAAGCTCCCTTGACGGGCAAATAATCAAACCAAATGGTTCTTCTCCAGGAGCAATTGGCATCATGATCTCCTCCTGTAAGGCCATCATAATAAGAGGCAAGACAAAGACAAGTGTCTTACCCGATCCTGTAAACGCAATGCCAATCATATCCCTTCCTGACAAAATAACTGGCAGCACTTGAACTTGAATGGGGGTTGGTTGTACAATTCCCTTAGCCTTAAGCTTCCCTAGAACTGGTTCCGGAAACCTCATATCCTTAAAATTCTTGATGTGCCACTGTTTCCTTATTGCATCACATGCTTTCTTGGACATCCTCCTTATAGGTAATGGCGGTTTCCAACCAGTATGCAAAGGCTCCGTATACATAATTCCTTTTGCCAACTCCCGGACAGACATTAGAGTCTTGCGATCAGAGAGATGCTCTATCATCTCTTTCTCCTGCAGTACCATTTGCTCCGTTGGGCTTACCTCAGGTTGTTCTTTCTTTAATTGTGTGGCCTTCACAAGCAAGCTCGGTTTTGCCTCTAAAAGCTTCATTTTTTCAGCCTCTTCTTCAAGTGCAGAAGACTTCCCTTTTCTCTGTAATATTCTTTGTGCTTCCATGGCCCTGCGCTTCGCAACAGGGATGTACTCCACATAATCATCATCTTCCTCCATCATCTCCATCGCACTGCGCTTTTCCTGTAAGGTTTAAAATATATCAGAAAGGTAAAAACTTGCAACTTCAAATCTTAAGCTAGATACCGAACAAAGAACCGATCAAGAAACCTTAAAAATGCTTTAATTATGGAATACAAGTACCATGTCTGTGGCAGGACAAGTAGGGTTCAGCAACAGGTGGGGAAGCTGTTTAGCAGATGATTAAGCCGACGGATTCTCGCGGCAGCAGCCTACTTCCTGTGGTCTCCGGCAACCGTTGCTCGGCGGGAGAAATCTAATTGATACAGGTTACAAACGTGTATAGGATCAGTCTGATTTGTCTATGGTATATCGGAGCATTAGACGGAGATCGATTTAGAAATAAATAAGCACATACACCAACCTATCAAAAATAAATAAATAAATAAATACATACACCGACTTTCCTTTTTTTTTTTTTTTTTTTGCTGAGTAGAACTCATCAATTATCAAAATAAATAAATAAATTAGAGTTACATTATCACCCTTGTAGTGTGTCCAAATTAGGACATAAACTTCATTGTTTTAAAAACTACATATTTACTCCTTAAACTGTTTAAAAAATTGGATATGATATTCTCATTTCCCTATTAACTTCTTTCACTCATTTCTAATTCTTTTTCATAATTGAAATTACTTTAATGTTAAAAAGTTACTTCAAAAATTTAATTCAAACCTTATTTAGAAAAAATAATTATGAGTATTAAAAATTAAGAAGATAAATTAGCTATACCTACCATTTAACTATTTTGACTATTTTCTTTTTAACCAAAAATTTTTATTTTAATTTTTTGTATACATGAACTTTTTTCAAATAATTATATCTATCAAATTTTAAATATTATGATGGAATTCGATAAAGAGAGTTACGCTACAAATACATGTTATAATTTTTAAAGATAATTTTATCTATTCCTGGATTAAAGAGAGAAGGTAGAGAAAATTGCTTAAAAGATAAAGAAATGTTATTTTATTGTTGATTGAAATAATAGAAAGAAAGTCATAAATGGGCAAAATTATCATTAAAAATGATAATTCATGCTTGTAGCATGACTCTTTTTACCGGAGTCCACCACGACATTCAAAATTTGACAGATATATTTATTTAAAAAAAGTTCATGTGCATAAGAAGCTAAAATAAAAATTTTTAATTAAGAAGAGAAAAGTCATAATAGTTTAGTATAATTAATTTTTCAAACTTTTCACTTATAAAAAAAGTAAGAGGAAGTAAAGCAAGTTAAAAATAAAGTAAGAATATTAATTTTTTAAAATTATAAATTTATACTTTAATTTCTAAATTGTATCACATTTGAATCCTTATCATTAATTAACTAATTATTGGCGGATGAATGTCTTGTTCACGAGTGCCAACAATTGTGAAAAGAGCACTTGGTTGTATTTCTTTACCACTGCAAAGTCGTATGCCTTACAGCCCTTTTGTTAGGAACTCCGATGGAAGTGAAACTCATACATCCTGCATTGCAGCTCCTGCTGTGCCAGAGTTTCCCGTGACTATACCAAGATCAACAAATATGGTTGTAGGTAGTAGTTTTAACTCCAATAATCAATCAAGAATCATTGGCTCGGTACAATCATCGGTCGGGAATCAGCAGATGAAAGAGAATGATTTGAGGTTCTTCAAGTCTAAAGAGGAGAGCAGAAGGACGATCATTTGCATGACACCCGCCTTGCAACTCCAGAAAATGCAAGGAAAGATGCAAAATCTTCAACAGGTTTTTGCAGTGCTATTGGAAACTTTCCATCTTAAGCTTTTTCTTTCTGCAAAATTGGAGTTGAATGTTTTTCTGATCTTTGTAGTCTATATTTCTTTCACTGTCTTGTAAATGTTAGTTAAAGCATCTTCTAAGCTTGCAATTAATCTTGCAACAGTTTGGTTCTGTGTCATGCGGAAAGTGCAAGCACAAAGAAGTAAAACATCATAACAATCCAATTGATTAATGCTAATCGGTGATAAATTATCTAATGGCAAATTTTTTAGGGCAGTGAAATCTGGTGGTGGAGGGATTTGGATTGAAAAGCAAAGGCTTGAGAAGCTTCCTTTGTTATTTAAGAGAAAGAAACGAAATTATAAATATATCTTACATCAAAAGTTTTCTTTTTAGTAACAAAAAATATATAATATATTTAGTAATAAGGATAATTTGTTATAATTTTATTTATATATAAATTCGTATTATAGTGGCAAAAAAATTCTCATCAATAAACAGTATAAAATGACATTGATTATATTTACTAAAAAAATTAGTGACAATACCTTCGTTGTCCCTAGAAATTAGTTTGCCCTGATGTTTTGGTGACAAGATAAATTTTTGTCAGTAGTAGTATTCAAATAGTGACAAATTGCACTAGTTTCCGTCCCTCCGGTAGTGAATCCCTAATTTCCAATCCCTGATTTTTAGTTGTTAAATACTTTCTTCGAAATTTAATGTCCATTTTCTTTATATATTTCGTTTAACAATTTAATAATTTCAAAAAAGAAAAAAAACTCTACTAATACAATAATTCTACTATTAACCTCTTTAATATTCTTTAATTAAAGAATTTAAACTCTACTAACGTATAAAGATCTTATTACTAATCTCATTAATTAATAAAAATATTATAATAATTTTTTTATAATCAAATTACTCTCTTTAGTTTCATATCTAGTTAAAATAAAACTCAATTTTGGACTTTTTAATTTTCATGCCTAGTCAAAATAAAACTCAATTCCAGACAAAAAGAATATATTAACTCTAATCAATAATTAAAAACCTTTTTAACCTCCAAACTATAATGGCATTGGATATAAAAACAAACGTTGTAATTAAATAAGAATAGTTCTATTCTTTCCATCCGAGACGTCCATATTTGTATTCTGCAATATTCACTTTTCTAAAATAGTCAATTCTTTTAATTTAAACAAACTTAATTAACCCTTTAAACATAACATTAAGGGGTCCGCCTCTTATTATAGAAGGGTGAGGTTGAAGCGTTCGTACATGGTCTTTCTAATATACAAAAATTACTTTTCAATTTCAAAAGTAATTTATGTCAGCATTTTTTTTTTAATCCATGACTGGGTTCAGGAATTCCAGAATCCTTAATATCCATACGAAGAGAGTTCTTAACTATCTCAATTCATAATTCTGATTTAACAAACAAATCCAGAAAAGCAAATTACAAAAGAATGAATATTCCAGAAGTAATAATTCCCTAACAACCAGAAAAAGGCAGAGAAAAGATTTCCCCCCTCCTCTTATTAGGCCATGGCGCAGAACCAAGCAAAAGGATAGATTTTCAAGCATTTATTTCATTGGACATAATGCCAAAATAAATACCTGTATAATCTCGATCATTCAGAACCCCGACGAGATTTGCCTTTAGATACAATACTCGTTACAGACTACTGCACAGCTGACTTCCATTTTTCGATCAATCTCGAAAAAACTTCCAATTACTACACCTGCAAAAAACTGGCATACTTGGCACCTAGGAAAAGCCTTTGGATGCAAAGCAAGGCATTTTTTGTGACCTCCGTGTTCTCGTGGTTCATCAGCTTCATCACCCGTTCCTTGGCTTTGAGATCAGTCACGATTATCCGACCAGCAGGATGGTTTTGGATGAATTGTGAGAGATCAAAGCAAGCAACAGCGAGTGTTCTTGGATCTGAGGATGTCTCCAAAATTGTGAGGAGGACTCGCAGGATCTGCAGTAACATAACGACATATCAGATTTATATAAATGGAGAAATAATCAATTAAAATGATCCTTAAGGTGCTTTAAGAGCTGGTTTGGTTTGCAGTATTCTACAGGATAACCTAGTATTAGATTATTAATTCTGCATCATCCTTTATTTGGTTGCTTTTGAAGTTGGTATAACTAAAACCACCTATGTAAATTATCTCATACATGTGGAATAAAATAATCCTAAACATCTAGGCTGTAAGTTAATAAAATGTAAGACCAACTTTAAATCTATAATTTTACCTTATTAAATTTTCTTCCCAACAAATCTTTTGCTAACTTTCAAATTTCTTTCAATTCAAAATTTCTTATTTATCCAGTGAAATCCGTCACGAACAAGACGTTGGATAAGATCAATTGGATTGTCAGTACAAAAATATAATCAAAGAATTTACAACATGAAGCGTGATACCAAACAAGCCTAAGGGGACATGTAGACTGGTACGTGCTGGCAATAAAATATTTGATATGGGTGTCTACCCCAAGCTTGGATAAGACAACCTGGACATTCCCGTCGCTCAACACTTAGTTTGAGAGACAGAAAAGATAGAAATCTAAAGAATGTATTCATGAGAACTTAAATATCAAGAGAAGAAAAAACAAGCGCACCTGGAAATCATTCTCTTCAAAGTTGTTAATATTCTCCCTCCAGAATACGGGATCCTTGTGCATTGGGGACCAATCAAGATGCCCGAGAAGGACCTCCTGCTTGTATTTGTCGAAAGAACTTAATTTCTTAATGTTTTCTTTCAGTCCTTCTTCTAGTTGATTCAGAGCCTCCAGCAAATCCTAAGGAAAAACCACAACTGATTTTAGCAATTTACAACACATCATCCATCCACCGAGATGGTTACACACTTCTCCTGAAACTATCCCAGAAAACCACTGAATGACTAAAGGCCGACCATGCCAGGGCCAAAGCGAGGAGACAGAAAAAGGTCTCTATGGTAGTTCCATGCCCAAACCAGTTAAATGCTTTAGAAAAAGGTAGAAGACTTGAGCTTTTGTCTAGTAAAAGTAGAAGCAGGAGAGTTTAAATGGGACAGACAAAAAAGCAGAATGAAAAGGAACAGAAAACCTCAGACCATTACCCTTGTACAAAAACTGCTCATTGCAATCCATGTTATCAAACTTAATATGGAGGGATACATCGCTTTCACAAGTATCACAAGTACTACATCCTAGCTCTTTTTAAGGGGTTTTGGGTAGTACAACACCGTTCCTTGTAATGCTTCTCAAATTGAGCAGCTATAAGTGTAAGCTTAATAAACTACTAATTCACATAGTATGAAACACACCAGAAAAATAAAGAATCTGCATCTAATTATAAAAGAATGCTCTTGTACCTCATCACTCCATGCTTGTGCTTTCAAACTTTGAACAATTTGTAGCAGTCCCAAGTCCACCATCTGAGCGCCAAAATTCCCCTTTTGGAGCAAGTTTCTAAGAGTTAAGATTACAACTCTGACTACCTACCAGAAACCAACGAACCAAATATCATAACTTTGGAGTCCTACGAATATTTTCTGATAACAATTTACAGACAACTATAAGTCTGAACTGTCAAATAGGGAAGTGTGGCTGAGCAGAGAAGTCCAAAAATGAAGAGAAGCAGGTAGATTCGAAAGAAACAGCATGGCCAAGATATAGTTGTTAAAGCTGGTAGCACCTGAATCAGTAGGACAAGAGGATAAGAACTTACCTTTTCCTTTGTTGAACCTTTTACAACTTCAGTTAATCGCGGTAGAGCCCTAGAAGTAGCCAAATACTCAACTGCTGGTTCATAGTAAGATAAAAGCCATACACATAGACATGTTTCATACAGGAGCTGTTCCAAGAAACAAGAACGTCGTGTTTAAAAGGTCAGGACTCAATGGGATGATACGCAAATTAAATTAAAATGAAAATCACAAAGCAAATTCTAAAACTGCCACACTCAGGATGAGAAGCATGCCCACATAATTGGCAATTCATAAGATCCTGACGGTGTGGGGCAAGAAAAAGTTAGAATAAAATCATGGATCATAATCAGAATTTGTGACACTCAGAATGAGAAACATGCCCGCATTATTGCCATTTCATAAGATCCTGACAGTATGGATTAACAAAAATAGAATAAAATCGCGGATCATAATATTCATCAATAATAATTTTTAAAAAAGGACCATTACCTGGATGGACTGCTGAGTGGATGCTGGTGATATTAGGGGAACAAGCAACTTTACACCATCTGCTTGAACAAATGATGATCGAACCCTTGGCTCTCTAAGAAGAGTGGCGAGGCAATTGATAGCAGAGGGAATACCCCGTATAGGATGAGAAGGCTTCTTCAGCTGCTCAAGTATATGAATCTCAGGATTTATTCATTCAACCTCGTTATATAAAGGATGATACAGCCAGATAGCATCTAAACAGCTTTACTGTATTGCAAGATTTATTTGTTCACTAGTGCTTTGTACTGGCCTAAACTTCTATATATATCTTTGTTCTTTCAGACCAGAAACAGTTTTGCTTCCAAGTCAATGTAGTTTTCTTTTTTTTAGTTTCTTCTTTAGCAACACTACAGATATATGTGCACAGTAAGCGAGGAAACAGTTAAAACCATCATTAATGAGACAAGCACAAAATGTGAAGTTCTATAAGCAAGTGAACCCACTCAAACACTTAGATGAACAACATGGTCTTCTAAATTAACCAGATGCAACAGCATAGTTAATTGGTGAGATTTATGAAGCAACTTATAATGTGTCAGTCTTCATCCCAAGCAAGACTAGTGCTTTCCAGTTTGACTTGGCAAAGGAATCCAAGAACGGACCAAATGATCATGATTTATCATCCTTCCGCTCTGCTGAGCAGCAAAATTTGATTGACGTCTTACCTCCCAACCCCAATTAGGAGGTCAAGGCAACAACAAGACCAAGCTGTCCTTTGTTTTCAAGACCAGTATTTTTACATGTTTGCTATACCTTTGACATGCAACAGTAGCTCAAAACCAATTTTTATGGTCTATTACACTAACCTCCCTTAGATTTGCCATTATTGCTCCACTCTAGCTATTTACACTGACTACCCTGTTGAACACCTACAGAAATATGGCATACCCTTATCAGGAGTATTATGTTTTATTCCTCCCCTTTTCCTTTTTCATATTCCATTTCTTTCTTCCCTCCTTCCTTCCCATCTCACTATTCCAGAACCCTAATAACATCAGCCACCAGAAGCCGTATTGCAAATACCAGCAGAGAAGCAGCTGCAGCAGGTGGCAGCTCTGCCAAATTGAGATGGCATATCATGTATCAAGGTGATCCTCTCCTTGAGGAACTGCCTGTTGACCTCAGAATTGCAATGTATCAAATGCAAAGGTATGAAAGCAGCAAACTACAATACCCTCAGCAACATCATCATTATGAATATAATTTCAATTTTTCCCAAAAGAACTATCAAGTACAAAGCCAAGACTACTCCAGAAATACCAAAAACATCTTATGAGCGTCTATGTGTTCCTTACGTTTTGGGTTTTCCATACACGGGCTTTGGGATGTGACTGGTTAGACAGTGGAAGGTTGTGGATTTGTAGGTGCCGAGGAAGGAAAATTAGGGTTGAACAGGGGAGGTCAGGAGAGGAGAAGGCCTATGGCTTTAATTGGTTCGTGCCTGCCTTTTTCTTGTTTTCTTCTTTTGGTTTGAGTAAATCAAATCCAGAACAAGGTGGAAGAGATGAAATCATCCAAGTACGGGTTACATTTACTAAATCATTATAGAGGTAAATAGGCGCATCAACTAAGATACAATTCTCTCTTGGGGAACAAGTATGGGAAGAAGACTAAATGAGATAAGGTACATCCAAACATCCAATTTATAAGTCCATGCAATAAAAGATTGGCGTAATTAACCAGAGACTAGAGATTCATCCTAATCCTGCATCCAAACATACATTTTCAACCTAACTCACATCCAATTCTCCCTTGGGGAACAAGTAGCAGCCTCCGAGAAAAAATGTAATCCATCAGAACACCAGCATGACACAAGTAAATGTAGCACAGACCTGAGCACAAAGCCACTCCACTAGGCCTTTCAGAACATCTTCAATAGAAATAGATGTCTTTTTTGAAACTGATGCTTCTCCATTTGCAGTGAAACCATCGTGAAACCTTGGCCTAGCACTGGAATAGTAGAAAACACCATAGCTAGTGAGATAAATTTTGATTATTACTTAACAAGGAATGGGTCATCATGGAATAGGTCATGGATGGTACCTTACTATAAGAGAGAGTATCTTACAACTCTTTTCTTGTATAAACCAATTACCTTTCCAAAGAAGTCTGCAAAAAAAAAGGGAAGCCATTTTGAGCTTTGACTTCTTCAAGAAATAGGTGAAAATAACCATTTAATTGAGAACATTGTCAACTATTTCATGAATAAGGTGACAGAACTCTGAACCCATGCAGCAACAATATTTCATCATGTTTAAGAAAAGAGCAAAGGAATTTTTGAATTCTCAGTAAAGAAAATCCAAAGAACCAAGTTAAATGCGAAGTTTCCCACATTTAAGCAAGAGTATTTTCTTAGTAGATAGATCCTCATTGTATCATTGGTGATAATTATTGTAAATTCCCCAGTGATTAATAGCATTTGCAGTTCTTTGTCATTTTTTACTTTTTATTTTTTGAAGACTAGGGCAGCTTATGTTACCATGTGGACAAGCCACTAACTTGAATTAAACTATATAAGCTAATAGGAGCTTCTCTGGAACCTAATTGTCATAAGATATGAACATTGATTATCCTGAGAACAACCAAGAGAGTACACGAGACAATTATGTAAATAGATCCTCATTGTATCATTGGTGGTAATTATTGTAAATTCCCCAGTGGATAGTAGCATTTGCAGTTCTTTGTCATTTTTTATTTTTTAATTTTTGAAGACTAGGGCAGCATATGTTACCATGCGGACAAGCCACTAACTTGAATTAAACTATATAAGCTAATAAGAGCTTCTCTGGAACATAATTGTCATAAGATATGAACATTGATTATTCTGAGAAAAACCAAGAGAGTACATGAGACAATTTCTTTGATTCAGTTGCATCAAAAGCATAAGATCTTTCAAAAGAGTAAGTTTTCTCATATTTCTATCACAAGCTTTCGATGGTATACACTTCTCTTGAAGCTTGAGGAATCTCGACAAGGAAGTGAGATGCTCATAAAATTAACAAAGAAGTATTGCATAGCATGAAATGCAACAATTTGCTAATGGAAAGGAAATCAATGATGGAAAGAGTTCTATAAAATATCAAAATAATCCAGAGGTGCAAAGAGCAATATTTAGAAGTTCAGAGGTGTTAAAAACTAAATAGTTACCTCAAGAAGGGTTCATAAGTGTCTTCATTCACAAGAGACTTCTCATGAAATAATCTTGCCCTTTTCGGGTTTGCTGCGACAGTAACATTAGTAAATCAGTTAAAACAATACATCACATTACTACTAATTATTGAGAGTAGAAAACCATATGAAACTATTACATGAAGCTCTATTATTTCCTTACTCACCAGTGAGCATGTCATCAGTCAAAGCTAGAACATACTCTACTGTTTCTTCCTTGAATATGTCTCGTAAAATGCTGACAAATACACGAATATAAGCTGGACCATCCTGTAAATGTTGCAACCATTTGACAAGGTCAACATAATTATTCCAAGATTTATATCAAGTTGGGCCTGTCAAAACGTTCTATTGAAAGCAGATACAAAGGCCTCTTAAATGATTGAAGTACAAACAAAAGTCAGAACAGCGACTGAAAACAAAATAATGCTTTGCAGAGACAATTAGACTGTGACCAAATATAAGCACCTAAAATCATCTGACGTTGCTCAAGGAAATTTTAACTCTCCTCAACATAAAAAATAAAAAATAAAAAACTAAAGATGGATAAAAGCTGCGAGCTTAAACTGATACAAGAAATATGCCGCCAAATGAAACTGAAAAAGGTTCTGAACTAAGCCCGGGGCAACAGGAATTCCCCCCTCACTAACTACAGGTCATCCTCGGTGACTTTATATGGAACATTATGTGGATAAGTCATAGTCCAAATCTTCCAAAAATTGATAATTATTCATCTTTAAGCTCTCCAAACCCTTTGGGCTTGACATTTCAAAAGAGGAACAAGCAGACAAAAGAGACAAACTTCATCAAATCAACCCATTGGCCTAAATGACAACAAAACCAGCACAAAGCCACAATAACGCTCTCTCATATTTCTCCACCACCATCAACCTCTTTTTTGAAGCCGCGGAACCACTGTTCTCTCCCAAACCAAACCTCTATGTGCACAATTGCATGTTCTACCAATAATCATGCCCTTCTCTCTGCACTGTTTTGCAAAGTGTCCCTAAAGTTTTTGAGAGACAATCTATATAGATGGAAAATTTTCTTCAGAAAAATATAAGGAAATAAAGACAGGAATGCAGATATAATCAGTGTTAATGCACAAATACACTTGCAACCACCATAGAGCCAAAAACAGAAATTTCACAATCTGATAATTCCCAGTTTACACCAGGTTTGATTGGGTGAAATGTGGAAAGCAAAGGGGAAGGGAAGTAAATCTGGACATAAATGGCACATTTATGTGGTTTGGTTAGGATTGAAAAGTATAGGGGAAGTAAATTAGGAGCTGTACCACTACCACTCCACATCAACATTTGTTCTCTTCCCAAATTGGAAGGGTTGGGAGATAGAAAATAAGACATAAACGACAAAATTGACCTCAAATTTAGTTTTACAAATTGAGTAAGAGAGAGAATGATCAATAAAAGGCAAATTTAATAATTCATTTTCTCCTCTCCTCTTTCCCTCGTAGCAAACCAAAATAAGGTCAAAACAATTATTCCCCTGGGTGAAGTATTTTCGCCTCCCCTTCCCCTTTCTGCAAACCAAACTATGCCTTAGCTTTCAAATGGAGCTGGTTTGACTTTTGAAGAATGGCTGTGTTCAGAGATGATAACTGTTTGGTCATATCAGATTTAGGAAGGCTATTATGAGAATGTAGGTTTACAGGCATCTGAAATCTCTAGTTTGGAGCAGAAACCAGATATTTAAATAGATATTTCATGGGGAGACACCTTTTCTGATGTTAGAGCTTCTCCTAAATAACCTATTAGCTTAGAGAGGTATAAAAAGAATAGCAGAGACCTTGTGTTTCATGTACAAAGTAAGTGCGGAAAGTATAAGCCAATGCTTCTGCAATGTAAAGTAACTGGCAGCTATAGTGCATTCTCTTTATTGTGTTGTTTTCAACTGGATATGCCATGTTCAATCAAGCAAGCAAGAAACTCCTTTGATATAAAGAGTGGACAAAATATAGAAGTAGGTTCTCTGCTGCGCTCTGCATAGAGCAGTTGGATCCGCAAAACATGTTTAACCTTTCAAAGGGCTGTGGTTCCACCTACAAACTACAGAATGCACAATTTTGTGGCCAATTTTGTTGGATCCTAGAGGTTATCCAGAACATGCTGTGGACAAGATAACACAATAAATTACATTATCGTAGCAGCAACAGTGGATAGCAATAAGTATTGTGCGGCACTGAACATTGTAAAAGATGCATCACCTCAAGCTCAAGTGAAATTCAAACCATGAGCTGAGGAAAAAGAAATCAATATCAATATCGCAACACGAGGATAGGTAAGTTAGAGAAATGAAAATTACATCATCCAGTAGTTGGGCTTTGTAACTCTCAGCCTTTTTATCATATCGCCTTAACAGCTGCAGACCAGTTCCAGTGATCAGTTTAGTTGTCATGTATGTCTCCCATGGAATATCTCTCCTCAAAACCTGGAAAAAAATCAGATCAAGTCCTTAGCCCACTGTTATGATAAATTTGACTTGAAATGGTCACAGCAGTGACCATCATTACACTAAAAAGCAATCTACAACCCTTCACATAGCAGGAAGCAAAACCAGATTCCAGAATCCAATGACAATCTTGCCTTGAAAGACCAATTTTGTTCCTAGATGCAGACAGAGTAGGGCTTTATGCAAAAGATCACACCAGGATAATTACTCACCAGCATACCACTAAAAGTACTTCCAACGCATCATTGTTCAACAAAATTTTAAAAAAGTCTAATGCAACTTTTGCTACCCCCCCTTTTATTCCCTTTTTCCTTTCGGCATAAGCAAGCCGGACTACTTTCAAAACCTCTATTCAGTAGATGATCAGAGCTTTGGTGGTTATATTTACCAATTACCTTCCCACCAATTGACAACGATCACAAAGTGTGAGAAGAAAATTTGGTAATAACAAAGCAGTTCCATATCAATATTTCAGAAGAGACAAGTTGTTAAAATTGCTAAATACAGAAATTCCCTAACAGAACATTGTCTAAAGAATATCCCATGAGAGAAGGGGTACAAGCCAACCGAGGGCAAAAGTTACCAGAAAGAGCAGTGAATAAGTGCACAGTCAATACATAGATCAATAATATCATTAGATAAAAGAAAAGGCCCCATTGCACTATTTGCAAGACTACTTTCTTGTGTTTGGTCTAACAGTTAATTATCTCTCAACAACAGATGACAACCTCCCTCTACTCAAAATAGTAGAATTAAGTTCCCACACGATTAGCACATTGACAATTAATCTATATACTTCTCAGTTCAACAGATTAGGAGCACAGTTTTGCGCAAAAGCATTGTGTAAGATGACTAATGATTAAAACTCCTAATTCATAAACCATAGTGTAACAGGTTATAAACACACTTCAACTTTGTGGTACTTATCTTCCCCAATGGAGAGGGGGAAGCTTTACACGTTTGTGATATTAAACAGATTATATATCAGTCTTCCACTAGATCAAGAGTGGCATGTAACCATGACAACTCAACCTATTTGACAAATGCTTGAACTGAAAAGTCGTATGAATTTCAAAACTCCTCAAACAGTAGCAAAATTACATCCCCACTCCAAAGATGTTAGCTTTAGTGTCCCTGCAGTAGAGACACTTCGAGAAACTCCAAATATTATCAAAAATCCTTTTATAACTGCAAAACACTTGAAATATCAACCAAAAAGAAAAACTAAATGCTGTTTCCTAGATGCTCTTTCAGCTCAACAAGATCTATCCGCAATTCTGACAACTCTACAGAGAAAAAGACTGGTACACGGTTTATACATAACATTCTCCCTTTTTTCTCTTTTTCCTTTTGTTGGTAATTAAAAGATTGTATGCGTAACCATCAAATTCAGCAATCAATATTTCAAATTATCCCCATTTAATCCAACTTCAACTTCAACTTCAAACAGAATAATTCCTTTCAGTCGCTTAACAGCACATTCCGTCATCCTGAAGTTTATTCTAGGTCAAGAATTCAGAACTTCATCGCTTCATTAAAAGTTAAAATACCACATACACAGAACAGGGAAAAAATCAACAAAAGGTTACAACTTCATGAGCGGAATTTCGACAAGCTTCGAGTTGAAAAAACTCACACCGAATTAACAGCAGATCAGCAGCCATAAACACAACAAAAATGAACAAAAGAAATTTTAAAAAAAATATCAATTAAATTCACGAATGACATTGAATTTGTACCTGCTCGGTAGTAAGCTCGGCATGATCCGTAGTCATTTTGTAGGTCAGTACGTCGTCTGATCCAATCCACTGGGGGAGTGGCAATCAATCTGAGATCGCGTCTACTGTCGACCTTCCACCCTTATTAATGGTAGTTCTCCACGTTTCTCTTCCAGATACGTGACGTCTAGATAATTGCTTAATTGCAGAGTTGGACCAGAGAGATTTGTCGATACTATACTACTATATCTAATTATTAATAGACCCTTGAAACACGCAAAATTACATTAACCTCCAAAGGTCAACCCGCAAAATTAACCCAACCGGTCATCTGATTTTTTTCCCTTTTTTTTGGGGGGGGGAGGGAGGAAATGTGGATGTAGAAGTTGGAGATGGGTAAATATAAATGTAATATATATTTATATCGTGTGAAAAATTAGTATGAAAAAATAAAAAAGAAGTAAAATAAGATTTATATTACTATCCTTTCGTATTAATATTTACTCTCTTTCAAACTGAAGGGATTACAGAACTGAGAAAATATTTTGAAAAGATAAAATACATTCATGAAAAAAGTATCCTCATTTATTTATTTCAAAATCAATTTAAGGGAGAAAAGATGGACAAAATGTAAGTTAGGTAATTTTTTCTCTCTTGCCCCTTCTTTCCATTTCCCTCACCTCCATTCAATTAAAAGAAGAATAAGGTAAAACAAATATTTCTATTAGGTTACTATTTTACTCATTATTAAAACTTAGTTTGGTAGCTTAGGAGCAGCAGAATTCTTTTTTTTTTCTTTTTCCTAGGGAAAGAAGGAAAAATTAAGTAAATACACAAAAAAGAAAGTGAAGCTAACTTTCTTTTGACTTAACAAAAACTGAAAATTGGCACATAGAACAACTTCCATGAAATTGTGTAAAAAGAAATATTCCGCAATTAACAAAAATGTCTAACTATCATTTATTAAGAAAATATTGGTCAATCGAACTCACGATTTATCGTTTTATTTATATAACCACTTCCTCGTATAAAATCTATAGAAGTTACAAGTAAAACGGTACTCAAAATAAAAAAAAAAGTTACATGTGAAATAATAGATAAAAAAATAAATAATAAAAAGATGCAAAAAAATTGGTGCATATTTTTTATTATAATTATCATAGTTCATCAAAAACTATTAGCAGTAGACGTATACAGCTCTCACGTATAATCCAAATTAAAAGTTCTAAGCTATACTATAAGAAACAAGAATCCTACAGTGAAGGGGTGGGTTATGGGGGAGGCCTATGTACCTAATATAATTTAAGGCTAAATTGGAAAGTACTAAAAGGGAAGACACGGTCAATCTTGTGCAATTAATGAGTATCAAATTAGTGATCACTTACCAAAATTATGGGTCTCGCTTTTATATATTTATAGTTGGAAGGCAAAACCAAACTCAGAGAACATTGATTTTGCTAAGGGCTAAAGGTGACTTCTCCAAAGCCATCAAACTACTTGAAAGGTATTTTTTTCTTCCTTTATTAGTTCTTCTCTCTTGCATTCAATATAGCATTCTCCATCACCATTTTTGTGCTAATTTTCGTATCATATATATGGAATTTTCTTTTTCTCAAATCGATTTCTTGTGTTCTGCTATTCATAATTTGAGAATTTTGCTTATCAGATAAAAGTGATTAGGAAGGAGCAATGGCTGTGATATGATTAGGCCATCAAGCAGAGTCTCGTTATGAAATATTCTACCTAAAATGTGTGACTTTGTTTTTTTTCTTAGGTTGGATTTGGAGTTACATTTCCTTTTCTTTTTTTATTTGTTGTTAGTAATCCTTTGATGTATTTACTGTAATAAGGTGATAGTTGGTTGGTTAAAAGCACCATTAATTATCTATAAATTTTACTATATACACATAGATTTTGATAATGTTTACTAGTGAATTTACAGTTTACTTCCTAATGGTTAATTAGGATTTTGGTGGAGCGACGTTTTACTACTACATACTATATTTAGGGAAATAATTACTTGGGTAATTTCGAATGCTATTCTATTTAATCCTATCTTTTTTATTTCTACCTTGTGAAGGTCATACTTGTTATTTTACACGTACATACATGATAGCATAGTTTGAAATAAGACAAAAAAAAAATTTAAAATCTTGATACATGCATTAAAATTTTATCTTAAAGATATAAAATATAAAGTTAAAATTGACCTTTAATTATAATTAAAGTAGGGAATAATCAGTTGTGGCAAGAGTTGTTCAATACAATTCCTTTCTTATCATGTATTTAGTTGTCCTTTCATGTCAATACTGTTCTCATTTTTATAAATTATGATTGATGCCAAAATGATTAGGGTATTTGGATTGAGTTCCGCTGCGAAATTCAATGCAAATTTTTTATTTAGATCTCACTTTTTTCTCTCACAAAAAATTTTTTCTTCTAAAATCTAAAATAAAAAATTTTAAAATAAAACATTATCTAATCTCAACATTAATTTGTATTGCACCGAATAGAGTCTTACATTCCCTATTCTTTCTTGGCACAACAAGAACATAAAAGAGTTTGCATTGTGGACCACATCTGACTTCCTTTCCATTGATTGATTTTGAAGAGATGGGTCGAGCAAAAGCTGGCACGGAACTCATAAGCAACGAGAAATCACGCCGAGTTACATTTGAGAAGAGAAGAAAGGGTTTAGAGAAGAAGGCTCACGAATTATCAACTCTCTGTGGTGTCAAAGTCGGATTGATCATTTATGGTCCAAAGGACGCCAATAGGCCAATGAAACCCAACATTTGGCCTCAAAATCATCAAGCAATCCACAGCCTAATCAACGCTTACAAGGAAGAAAACGTGGAAGACCGCCAAAGACGTACCAGCGACTTGTCCACGTTTTACCGGGATCGGACGAAGAAAGCAGAAGAAGAACTCGCTAAGCTGCACAAGAAGAACATAGAAGCCAAGCACCCCACCACGGGTGAACATTACGATACTCTAACATCTGAGGAATTAAGACAGTTTGGGCGGTTGCTGGAAACCAAACTTCAGGCCATGAAAGCTAGGCTTGATTTCATGAAGGGGACTCAAACTTATTTTGCAGAATCTGCGGCCGGCGGTTCAAGTAGTATGATAAATTCCGTCGATGGGAATGCACAGTTACAATCACAAGATCTGAACTCCTACATCATTCAGAGCTTGTTTAGAAGGAGCAGCATGCAGCTGGAGATCATTCAGCCGCAGCCGGTGGCTGCTAGCTTCACCCTGCCGCAGTACGGTGGTGAGGTGCCATTCCATAAGAGCTTTAACTCGTTCAGTTCCAACACGATAGCAAATCCTAATACCACGATATTGATGAATGATGGCGGCGGCTCCACCGGCAGTGCCGTGTACAATACTGAAAGGACTCCGGCTATGTATAATCACCCGGTGGGGCCGGAACATGTGGACGGAAACCAAGTTGAAACTCCCCTGCGGTATTATATTCCGACCGTGCAGCCAATGCCGCTGTTCATGCAATACCCTTTACAATCAAAAGGTTCCACAGAGATGCACAAGGCTCAAATGGAAGAGTATTATCAAATGGGGGGTTTCCCGTATACGAATCAAACGTGGTAGAAAACTAGTAAGGCATTCCGGTTATAAGTTCTGTAAAATGAAGTTCTAACACCGTATCAGACTTGTTTGAGTTATCGAACACTCGGAGCCGAAGATACCTATTCGAACAATTGAACTCTGAGCAAATACCATGTGTACATCAAATGAGTCGAATGTATATTTCCAGATTTGGAGAAAAGGAAAAAGTAGGATTCCACTTTTCGAGACGAGCTCCGTTTAAGACGTGCATCTACTGCAAGATATGCAGAAGAAGTTTGCCGAGCCTTTCTGAAAGAGAAGAAAACTGACATTTCTACTTTCGGCCTGATTTATGAGTAGAGAAATGGGTTATCAATTGAAAAATTATGCTCCTTAGATCGAGTCAGACATTAATAGTACGGTGCAAATGCTGAATGAGTAAAGTCAATGTAGAAATTAGACTGAAAATATTACACACTATATTTTATGTGCCAGAAATCAAATTCAACGGTTTCATTCACTTCTATGTTCCAGATATCTACAATTGGAGACCAGCCATTGCATCAACTGGGGAAGATAACTGTGCTACTGATGTTTTGTTACAACACAAATTAAATTCCTGTAATGAAATCCTCAGGATGACATGAGTAACCGACTCAGTTTTTTAATGCCACAAATGTCTCAAACAACATGGACAATATACATGAGCTGGAATGCAAATACTAGTTTACTACAGCAATAAAGATGAACAACTTTAGCCTCCTAAAGTGGCTTCTGACCAGAAACCCTATTAAGGTATGTGGTGTATAAGAAGTTCACCAAGATGCACGTAGAAAGAACGTGCTTCAAATAACTTTAATAGAAAGCAAGAACATTGCAGCAAAATCACAGCACAGAGCATGTTTTGTAGCATCTAAAGAAACATCCAGATTTAATATCAACAGTAAACCTAGAGTCCTAAAACTTTTTCATCAAAATCAAGGCAAGGCAGATTGGGTTCAATTCCCCCATGCTAATGTGGCAGCAACTCCTATTCAATTGCTGAATACTTCCCTTTTTAGGTTCTCATTTCTGAAGCAAATTATTCATATTAGAATGACGGATGCAATAGCACATTAAGCAAGGTTTTTGTCATTGTGCGCCTGGGTCACTAAAAATGCAAGGTACCTTGGGAATCTCTGCTATAGAACCAAAGGAAAACTACAATTCAGCTTCCTATAGTCACTCTGCCAGATAATTTAACAGTAGCCTCAAGAATACAAATTGCATATACAAAAATTGTCACAAATCTTTGCCAGGTATACTTCAAGAAATTTAGCCACAAAAATACTAGCTTCCCCCTATAACAAAGAGGAAAGACAGAATATGGAAGTGGCTAGATAATTGTAGCTTATGATTTTGTTAGGTGTTGCCAAAAAGTAGATCAGCACCTGACCGTCCATAAGCACAGTAAAGCAACCACCAAAAATAAAGACAAGAAGATGCCACAAGCATGAGAAGATGATGAAGAATACAAATTCAAGAGCGAAGCTGTAGAGCTTCCTAAACAGACAACCACGTGAAGCTAGAGATAAGATGTCATAAACAAATACCAGAATGCAGTCGGAAAAATGGAGCAACATCCCACAGATAAATAGGGAACTGAGAACATGCTAAAAGAAAATTCCATTAGACATCATATTGCAATTTATCTATAACGAAGCTACGTTAATTTCCCAACACACATACACACAAAAGAATAATTGTAGCAGCAACTCCCTCCTGTTACAATAATTATTTCCTTCATCTTGTATGCTAACTTAGAAACTTGAAAGAACCAAGGAAATAATTGAAGAAGAAAAATAGAGTTAGCATAAAAGTGAAGAAAAGTAGAACAGAGGGACAAGGATGGAAGATGGCATGATTCAAGGAATCATCAAGCTAGGTATGCAAAATCACTAATATCCAAATACTTCTGAAAGACATTCATAACAAGAAATAGGCCCAAAGTGACTATATATTCCACTGAAAAGAATAATATACAAACTTTTACCAAGTAATTAGAAACATCACAAGCAGAATGGTGGCTTGGGCATCAGCTGTATGTCTCAACTGCTCTAGCTGCATTTATAAAGTCAGAACACACGAATTGTAATATTGCAGGGATGCAGGGATGGATAAATGACCACCTCATACACAGATGTATACATAAAACAGAAAATAGTAAATCAGCATATTTGTAAGAAGTGAACAAGAAAAGAACCCATGCAGCTATATAAGCATAGTAAACAAGCAGCATGAATAGATAAGCACCATCTTTCTTTTCATATTTCAGTGCACAGACCAACCATGTAAGGACACATGATATGAAAAGATAAAACACAGGGTAGATAATGTCTCTGCTTTTGTTGTATCAGTAGTAATGCACAGACCAACCATGTAAGGACACATGATATGACAAGGTAAAACACAGTAGATACTGTCTCTGATTTAATTTTATCAGTAGTAACACCCTTTTATTTGATCAAACAATTTTTCAGCGAAACTTGGTCCCCATTCCTTACAATAATACTTTTACTATGTATAAATTACACAAAAACAACTTCAGGAAAGAATGGAGTTTAGATCAGCTTCAGAAAGCCATAGCCACAACTCAAGAAACAGAAAGGATAGATGGAAAAAATGCAGATATCCAGTAGGCTATTCATGACCAGTATTGGAAGTCAAAATGAAAATATCTAATACTTTTGGTAAACACATCTGTGAGAGCAAAATTACTTCCTACTTTCCACTATGTGTCATTGAACGAGAACAACCCATTACAGGCAGATAAATAATATCCAAAGTTTCCACAACTCCTAAAAATGGTAGACATGACATGTTACTACTCAAGCAAGGGAATAAAAGCAATAAAGGGGTACCGTGTTTCATGATGAGTATGAATGTGACTCACATTTTGAGATGTAACCGTCTCATAGAATTTCATAAATAGCAAGGATAATTATTGCATAAGCATACACGTGCATGACATCTCTAGTTCAAGACCCAAGGCAACCAGAATATCACCAAATTGAAAGGTTAAAGCAGAATGCAATGGAAAACTCTAAGAGCCCATACCTTCTAAAACAAATTGGACAGGTGTCTATATTGTATGAAATGAGAAGTGACAAATAGAAAATAGATAGAATAGGAAATATCAGGCAGCACATGAAGTTAGACAAGCACACAACCCATTTGGAAGCATACAATCTGGGACAACAATTTCAGAGAACATAAGAAGAGAAGTACTATTGGTCCAAATCAATTCTTTACCATCATACACAATAAATCAAAGCAAAATTGGCTTAGACCTATACAGAAGAGAGAAAGCAATATCCCAGGATTGACAAAAACTATAGTCCGGGAAGCCCCTCTGCATTAGCCAGCAGCAGTATCAGGATCCTATATAAATTCAACAATGGAGAATGCCCGCAAACGATATTCACCATCTTCCCATGATGAGAAAGTGAACAAAATAAATGTATTGGCCATACTCATATCATTGCCCAACATAAGTAGATGGGATGCTAAAACACCAACAAAATGCACCCAATAATAAGCTTTATGGTACAACTATCACCAAATTAAACTTATCAAATAAATTTCATCAGAATAATCCCGTAGTACAAACAACAAGATTCCCTCAAAAAGGTACTTCACAATCATCCTACTCCAGTATAGACCAGCTATATTATCACCATCATCAAGATTGAATTTCTATAAAGTAATCAAGCCAAAATTCATCACAAGACGAACAAACCAAATACCAACATCCCAAAAACAGTTTTTCCACGAAAACAACAACAGAACTAACGTAACCCATATATTTATATTGATAATCCAGTCTCACAACATTACACGAGGAGTAAAGATAATGTAAACAACAGGACCAAGATTAGAATTAAAACCACAACCGTAATTATTCGTAATCATGGGAACCTTGAGACAAACAATATTACTACTACAAGGATCACCGGCCACGACACGAATTCACTTCTTGAAGCTGCCACGGACGCCGGGTTTCGACTTGGAAGAATCAGCACTCGTGGTGGCGTGGAGATTATTGAGCTTAGATTCATCAAAAGGGACCTTGGGGTGCTTGGCATCATGATGAATCTGCATGGATTTCAGATCAGGGGCTGTAATCTTGCAGTGGGGGCACTCCAGTTTAGCATGGCCACCCTTCTCTTGGCCTGACCTATCCGCTTGCCCGGCCTTGCCTCCGCCTCTGTTGGTAGTTGCAGCATCGATCTTGGCCGCTATTTCCTTGGCCGTATGCTTCTTCGGCTTGGCTTTTCCGGTCATGATTCCCTGTTGTTTGCGCCCGTAACAGTATTTGGCTTTTGGGGGGGACGAAGGCTGGGGTTAAGGGGTGTACGAAGGAGGAGGGACGGAATCTAAAAATGAAGAACCCTAGAAATAGCTAGCAGACAAAGATCTACCCGCGAGATATGGTTCGGATTAAAAACATTAAAGAGAGAAAAAAAAAAGTTCCTTTGTTAATTAGAAGTATACTCTGCTTTTTCAATGCGATGTTCATATTTTATTAGACACAAAATTATTTAATGTAAATAAAATAATCAAATTATATATTTTTTATTTAAATTTTTAAGATTGAAATTTAAGTAATGTGCTTTTATTTTTTATTTGAGAAGAGTAAAAATAAAATAAAATCTAATTCAGAAACACCATCGTTAACCTTTTGGGAAAATGAGTACCAGTCATCATAAACCTTTTTGTTACATGCAAATATGAAAGGGGGCATGATTGTCATTTATTTAATTTAAATTATGATTACAACAAAAGCCACATTATTAATGACTATGAATAAGGTATAAATATATGGCTTAGACTTTTAAGGGCAATACCTTATCATTGAAAAAGAAAACCACGCACTTTACAGAGATGAAAAAAATAATTTATTTTGACAGGGTTTGTTTTTGAAAACAAACTTAAAATTTTAAGTATGGAATTCACATCTTTTCTCATAAATAATTTAATTTTTACAAAATCTAAAATAAAAATTTCAAAACCAAACCCTACTCAATTACACCCATAAGTCCCAAGGTCACGGGATGAAATCCCAATCCACTAGCTGAAAATGTATGTGTGTGTATATATATACTAAGCTAAAAGCAAGCACGCGGTATAAATTTTTTTAATTATAATTTTTAAAAATTGTATTTCATAAAAAATTTAAAATTATAAAGCTAATTGTAATTTAAATTTTAATAAAAAATGTATTTTCAATTGCATTGTCTGAAAAATATGAAGAAAATTTATATATTTAATAAAATAGAAATTTGTCTACTTATGAATAATCATAAGTAACAAGTCGAAGTAGTAAATTCCTTCAAAAAAAAAGAAAGTAACTATAAATTTCTTACGGTTCTTTCTTTAATTCTTAAAATATAATAAATATTTTATTGTTTTTTACCCTTTAAATTTTAAATTCTTTCCCAAGATTTAAGGGATCTTTTAGAGTCACGACAAAATAATATCTCAAGAAAAAGTATTTTCTTAAGGAAAAATAATTAGTACATCTATTATGTGTTAATATTAGGTGAAACATCATTCCTCCTTTGTCAACGTGTTTGTATTATGAAAAAAAAATAAAAGTTAAACTTTGAATAACTCACTCTATAATTACCCCTTAATAATTTAAAAGATGTGCAAAAGATTAATAAATAAACCTGAAATCTATTTAGACTCATATTCTGCAAAGATTTAAGATCAAGTTGAGTGCGCTTACTATTTTTGCCTCTCAAAAATTACGCATATGCAATAAGTGTATGTTTCTTACTTAAAAAACAACCCACTTTATTGGTCATGTATAGGTATGTATATAGTAATTTGGGGCTTTAGGAGAAACTTTTAGGAGACATAATCTAAATAACTATTATTTTTTTAATTTTATTATTCTAACTCCTATAATTTCAATAGACAATATTATTAATCTATTTATTATAATTTTATAATTAATATATTATTACTTTCATTCTCAATAGACAATATCATCAATCCATTTATTAAGCAATTTCCTAGTATTAGCACTTCCTCTCTCTTTTTTTTTTTTTTTGTTAACTTTAAAAGGTCAATCTATTATGATACAATTATAGAAGAAATAAAGATTTCTTTAACTTTTATTAAAATGTTAATTACTCAAAAATATTATAAGATATTAAGAGGCCTTTTTTTAGGTGGGGTCTTAGATAGCTGACTTGATTGCCTTGGCTCTATTCAACGTAGTAGTGTGGTAGTTTTAGAGGCAGGAATTAGGGTGGGTAAGGTTTATAAGCACTTTGCACAATTCAAAAATTATGGACAGTCAATTATCATTATTTCGTTTAATTTTTATTAAAAACATTAATTGCCTCTGGTTATGGGTGCATTGGTGCCGATGTACTAGTAGTAACACCATCAGTCTATACCAAAACCACTATAAAGGAAAATAAATTAGTTAAAAATATCAAAACAAAAATTTTTCTTTTTTTAAATAAAAAAGAAAGGCAGAACAAAGATGAGGCGGTGGATGTAATAGAATACATAAGAAACAAATTCACATTCAAAGGAGGAAAAAGGAAAAAGGAAAAAGAAAAAAAAAAACTTATCTCTGCTTATTACCTCCTTCTGGTAATAGGAGAAGAATGGAGAAAAGAAAGCTTATGTCTCTATATATTTGGAAAACGCATGTTTTGAAACAGTAGAGAGTCTAAGAGATTTACCTTTCACCAAACTTTGATTCAGCATTCTCTGCAATTCTATGCCAGAGACCAGGAATTGGTCTGCTTGGATCTATATAGAACTGTTTGGATCTTACGCAATGGCCATCTAATGAATTTTTCATAAAATTAATTATTTTTTATGAAAGCATATCCTTCAATTTTTTGAAGACGTAATATAGAGTCCAAAAATATTTTAACATAATATAGAGGATAAATATATATTATACATTTCAAAAGGATAATTTTGAACTTTTAAATTAGTTTGAATGCTATATCTATAATTTTTAGAACGGTATGGAATATAAATTTATAATTTTTTTTAAATAAGTAAATTTATTACGTAATTTGTACAAAAATCAAAGATGCAATTGTAATTATAAATGTAATTATTCCATTCCCCAAGTAAGAAATGCGTTTGATTGGACAAAAAACAACCACCCCCACTCTTTCATTTAATGGGATACCAATTACCAATTCTTTGTTCTGTTTTTGACCACCTTCCCTCATGCGAAATCAAATCCTATTATTCTCTATAAAAAAAAAAGAAATCAAATTCTTAATTCAGTCCCACCCAATGATCATTTTTAGAAGGAGATCTAACCGGACCCAGCAAAAAACGAAAAGGAGAAAAACATCTAACCGGGGCCCAACGGCTGAGATGACCCTGGCTGGATGTGGTATAGATTCGCTTGTGACTGGGTCCGCCCGCGCCCCTACTCCAGGGGCCCGCACCGGCCCAACGGCTCGTTTGCAGTTTGAAATTACTTCCTTTTAATAATTCGTTGTTGAGCAGAAAAACTCTTAATAAGTCTACGAGACAACCATTTTGATTCTTTAGGAATAATCCACTAAATCCTCGCCCCTTTTCCTTTCGCTTAAGGATACATAATAGTTCATCTTTCTTGTCTTCACTTCCAGATAACAAAAAAACTGCTTAATTAATTGGCCATTTTCAGTTGTTGGAAATTCATAAGCTGTTGCAGTTGAGAGAGTGAATGATTATCAGGACAACAAAAGATTCTGAATCTAACATTTCCAGCAAAAATTCCTTCCAGATATGTCACAGAAGAAGAAGAAGAAGAAAGCTTGTATCGTGCCAATTACGCGATCCCAACAGAGAAATACATTCGCTAAAAGAATCAGCATAAAAGATTCGCAGAAACTAATGAGATCCAGAAGTCAATATAATGGGAAGAGGATCATCCGACTCCGCTAAAATTCGGATGGGAGAATCACCACTAAATGGAAGTTATCCTCGACTTCTGTACAAACTCCTCTTTGTAAAGTAAGCGTCTTTTTTTTGAACCATAACCATGGTACTGGTATATAAGGGTCTGAAGAGAATGCATAAGGCACGAAACATCATATTTCTCCAGGAATATCAAGTCTGTTGCCCTTGATTTTGTGCTGGCGAAATGCTTGTACTCTTCCAGAACAGAGGATAGACACCAGTTCTGCAATTTCCTAAAGCATCCAACAAGGCAGCCTGTTCGATGCTGCGCACCAGAAACAGTATATGAGATGATAGAGCAACTTTGCATGGATAACAATTTAGATCTCCTAGAAAGCTTTTGGAGCTTGCATTACAGGGATTCAGACAGTCTAAAGCCTTAATAATACAAGCTAAAGCACTGAAGGCACTTGATTATAAAGGTTCCTTATTCTAAGCCATTCTCTTAAACATAAGTTCAAAGGTACAGAATTCCTCTTGTCTAAACCAAAAAATTCTTACACAAACATGATAGGGCGGTCCTGGAAATGCCGAACTGTGTGGATTTGAGACCAGAACACATGGGATATCTAATAAGGCGTTCAGGTTGAGGTGATAAAAGTGACAAAAGAAAGCAGCTTCATTTCGTGTAATAAAAAATGCCATAGCAAAGTCTCTATGAATGATCTGAATGGAAAAGCAGATATCCAAATTAGTCACAACCTACATCTATTGGCTCATTTGAGTGAGAACTATGTAGCACACTTCGGTGACCACAGAGGAAGTCCAAATAGATGCTTTATTTTACATTTGTAGAAAGAGGGCTTAAATGTATGAAGTAATAGACAAGCTGCAAGAAAATATATTCATTGATACACATATATGCTGAAGAAGAACACACGCGATTCTTCTTCGCCAATTTTGTTTCTCATAAAGCAATCGCAAATTGCAGGATGAATGTTTAACATACCTTTCCACGTTTGCAATGGATCAGAACTGGATGATTTCTCACATCTGGAGTAAAATAACATGAAAAAAGTACATCAGAACATATAATGTAATCTCAATGGATAGTCAGGTAAAGATGCGGTACCAATTAAGATCCTCAAAGCATCAGTTATAGTTCTCCCGGGAATAGTAGCTGGCATCTGAAAGTACAAGAAAATTATAATCAATACTAAAGTTACAGAAAACAATAAAACAATATTCAAGCGACATTCTCTGGGCATCTGACATCCCAGCACAGTTCTCAGACTTTAAGATAACTTAGGCAAATAGAGCAGCAGAAAAGACCATCAAAAGCATTTCCATAATTTGATTTGCAATAGGAATAGTGAACTAAAAGGAAAAGGAGAGCTCTTTGCCGAATCAATTTATGTAAAACCCATAACCCCTAAGTTAACAAGTACTTAAGAATGACCATGATGCCACAAGGGCATATCTATTTTCTAGTTAACTATCAATAACGCTCTTAATTTGGTAGACCTTCAGAACTTCCAAAATAGGAATGCCCAATAAGATAAAAAAACTGGCAACTCCAACAACCTGCCTCACTGAAAATGAATCTCAGAGATACCTTCGATCTCAGAGGCGCAATAACAGAAATCTTCACAGGTCAGCATCGAATTCTCTCAATAAGAACTACATCTAATTCCCCACCCCCCACCCCCACCCCCCTTCGCTTAAAAGATTGTATTTCGAGAAGGACATCAATAAATTAGATCTTTCACCCTTGGTGTTCCTTTCAAAGTCAATATGAGCATCAAATAGGGTTCAAATTCAAAAGCAATATTGAATACCCAGAGAGGAACCCCCGAAAAAAAAAAAATTGGCAGTTGAAGTTTAATTGTACTCCTTTGGCTAAAGTTTACCATCCATGACATATAGATTCAACACTATGAATTCGACACAGGTTCCGGCAATATGCATTAAGCAGAAAAGCATAAAAGATCAAAGAATCCATGGAAGAAAAGGATTACCTTAGTGCCATCAATCCCAAATTGAAAGAGCTTGATTTTGTTGGCTTTCAGAAATTCCAAATTCTCTTCTGGATACGGCTCAGTGCAAAGATATCTGCCCAGAAACAATAATTTCAAAAATCCCATGAATATAAATTCAAAGAAAATATACAGGTTTCAATTCTTCATACTGCACAAACTTACAAATCTGGGTCCACATCATACAGCCAGCAGTAGCCAAATACATCAATAAGACGAAAAACTTGACAATAAAACGAAAGAATTAAACAAGAAAAAACAAAATCAAGACTCACATGATGGATTTAAGATTCAGGGACTGGAGGAAGGGGAAATTCGATGGCTTGGGGAACCCAGATCGATAAATGCTATTATCTTCCACCGTATGAAAGTTCGGCGGTGGTACCAAAACAGGGCCCTCCGATTCCTCTTCCTCCAAAATCACACCCATTGCAAAAAAAACGGCGGCGGGGTTTCCTTTATTTCCTACTATTTCTAATGCTATGGTTATATACAGAGCTTCCTAGGATTCAACAATCAATACATGATGAATCCTATCTCATCCAAGGTGATAGACTCTTCTTGGAACCAAACTCTTTTGCCCCTAGCTTTTCCCCTTTTCAATTAAAGGAAAAAGGAGATTTTGGTGCTCGAGTAGGATGACGATGATTAGGAGATCAGATTTTGATTCTCAAAAGAAGTTTTAACCAACTCTTCCCCTAACGACAGTTAGGACTCTTCTGGAGTTAGCCCACAATTTATAGAGACTCCTACTTTGACCGCATTTTAGATTAGTTTACTACTTATAAAATTTTATTTACATATGGATTTTGGTATAGGGATTAGTGTGCATATGAACCACTGGATCTTTAGAACATTCGAAATTTTCCCAAGATTTATTTGACTTGACCAATTTTTTTTTTTTTTCCCAAGATTTATTTGACTTGACCAATTTTTTTTTTTTTAAAAAAAAGTCAAGAGCCCACTTTCCTTTTCCTTTTTTGAATGGCATAAGAAACAAGAGTCAAATTTCACAGATGATTAATATGAAATGATACTTTCAATCACAAATTTCTAAAGTTTGTTGCTTGCCAAACGTGATTTACTACTTTTCCTTGCAATTTACATTGTAAAAGTATAAAAGATATAATAAAGAACTAAAAACATACCCTTGTGCTTTGTTTGGGTAATAAAAAAGAGAATATTAGTGCTTTGTTTGTTTCCAATTTCAAAAATTACGGTCCTACTTGAATTGACGTTTAGGGTATACTTGGATTGGGTTACACACGGAACTCAATGCAAATTTTTCATTTCACATCTCACTTTTTCTCTCACAAAAATTTTTCTCTCCTGAAACTCAAGACAGAAAATCTCAAAACTAAACTATATCCAATCACACCCTTAATTTAAATTTTTCTTTTTTTTAATTTTTTAATTTCAAACTCTACTTATCATCTCAAAAAAATTATTTTTATAATTTTTAATACTACTCAATTATAAAAATTCAATTCAATTCAGTCCAATCTTACATAATTAATACTCAATAGCATATTTAGATTGAGTTTTTATTTTAGTTGAATTATATTGAGAATCGTAATAGTAAATTATTTGTGAGAAAAAAGTAAAACTTCAAGTAAAAAAAAGTAAAAAAAATAAAAAAATATTAGTTGGAAAGCCAATACAAGGTAGCCCTAAGCCATCTAACAGGACTTCTTTGAATGGCTCCTAATGAGTTTAAACAACCAAAACACAAAAAGGAAAAGGGCAGATAAGATAATGAATATTTACATAATGTTTATATCGTATATCTTTGAATAATAAGTTAAATTTATATTTAAAATATCAAATTATTATTGATAATCAATTGGAACAATAGTCATGGTACTCCTTATTTCAATAATTCTTTAACAAAATCCAACTGCAAACCAAAATGGAAACGCAAGAAAAAGGCCATTCTTTTAATAAAGAAATCAATGGTCAAGGCATGATGTGGGTTCGGTCCAAAAAGTGGCAATGGTGATGTGATGAGGCGGTACGCGATGAGTCATATTCTGTGGACCGGGGACCGGAAAGGCACGCATGATCCCTCCGCGGTGAATGGGCGATATCCGATACACCGCCAGACGTCGTTTTTGTCGCCTTAGTCGTGGCCCGTACGTCATGGCTGCTCCTTCTTTGGGAATTTCATACGGATTTGGAATTTGATTGCATGGTTTTGGTTGGAGTTCACTTCCAAGAATCTTCTCAAAATGGCCATTTGGGGACCGCCAAACTTGACGCGTACTTGTTCGTGTCTAATTTTTTATTGTTTTAAAATATTTTATCTTCTTTTTATATAAATAATTAATAAATTAGTGTGTTTTGTTTTTTATTTTTTTTGCTTGATATATTCATTTTTATTATTTTATTTTAATTCTTTAGTCTCTTATATATTTTTAAAACAACTATTAAGAACTCTCTACTACTATTTTGATTTTTGCGTCCACTGTTGTGATAGTTTTAGGTCCATTTTTGTGCAAAAATAAGTTGCAAATCATGCAAGAGAGAGAGAGAAAGTCCTTAATAGTTATTTTAAAAATACATAAGTGACTGAAAAAATTTAAATAAAGTAATAAGGATTGAACATACTAACCAAAAAATGTAAAGGATGAAACATGTTAATTTGCCTAAATAATTTATTTATTGTTTCTTTTAAAATTTATTTCTTATTTCTTAAAAGATATATAATTTTACTTTTTTACAGCACATTTTGAACGAATCCCAACTATCAAATTTTAATAAAATAGTTAAAAACACACATATTATGAATAATTATTCGCTCTAAATAGAATATTTAAATAATTATTTATTACACAAAATAATTATTAACTACATAATAATTATTCTACTTATAATGAATAATTATTATGTGTTGAATAATTATTAACTATGGAGTAAATTATTCTATAATAAATAATTATTCATAATATATAAAACTTTAACCATTAGATTAAAATTTAAAAATTAAAATTTATTCAAAATGTGCAATTTTTTAAGCTTTACTTAGATATAGTTTAATTTTAAAATTAAACCTAAAATTTTAAATATAAAACTTATATATTATATTATAAATAATTTAACTTTTATAAAATTTAAAATAAAAATTTTAAAATTAAACTTTATGCAATTACATCATACCAACGTCTTGCGCTAATGTAGAATCTACTCAAGGGCCTAGTGGATTAGGTAAATATTGAATGCGTTTCCCCACCGGATTAAAGAAGAAACGATGACTTGGAAACCACGTTCAGCAGAACAGTTAGAACTCTAGTGGGATCGCAGATAAAAGTTGGAACCTTCATGGCAGATAGAAAGTTTCAATGACCTAACTACTAGAAGTAGTAGGCCAACTCTAATCGATAAAGTAATTTTAATTAACTTAAGAATTTAGGAGATGGATACTTTGTTCACTTCTAGTATCATTTTTCTAATAGTGTAATGCAATATCTATTTAAAAATGTTAAAAATTTTAATAGCGTAAGATCACCACCTTATGTGGGCTATGCTCTAGGCGTCAAACGGACTGACGCATTCACCACCTTATGTGGGCTATGCTCTAGGCGTCAAACGGACTGACGCATTCACCACCTTATGTGGGCTATGCTCTAGGCGTCAAACGGACTGACGCATTCTGATCTAGTTTGTCATAGGCTACTTTTAAAACGGAGCAGAACGGGTTAGCTTGCTTACTCACAGGCTGGTAAATCTTAAGTTTGTGCCAACCTACAAACCATACGGGTCATTCTGAGATTTTAAGATTTTAATTTTTTATTTTAAATATATAAAATGATATCATTTTATAAAAAAATTTAAAAAATTTTTAAAAAATAGACTAGTCCGCTCCAGCCTGCATTAGCTAAATAAAGCGGACCAAAAAAACTCGTATTTAAATAAGCTTAAACATACTAAGTCCAAATCTGCCTATATGGGCCAGTATGCGAGCTTTGGCCGTATTAACAGTGCTAATCATTCTACCGGTATTTATTTATTTTTTTTGGTGAAGGGATGCTGCACAAACAGATTTGCCTATTGAATAAAGATCTCCGTCTTAAGGTTTTTTTAAAGAATATTTGGCTTGAGCTTTTTCAGTTGAGTTATATTGAAATTTTAAAAATAAATTATTTATGAAAAAAAAAGTGTGATTCAAAATAAAAAAATAAGAAAAAGTTCATTTTTTTTTTTTTGGTTTAAAAGCCAATCCAAATACACTTGCACGACGTGAATTAAAAGCCTTGTCATAGGTAATATTTGCTGATTATATGATTATAAGTAAATTATACATTAAAAAATAAATGTTAGGAAATAGGTTGCATGATGTGAATAAATAATAAATTTATTTACTAATACCGTAAGATCATTCAAATAAAAAAAAGCTATGGAATTAGTTTCATGACATAGACTTAAGTCTTGCGTAGTTAATATTTATTTAATTACGAAACTAGATAAAGTTTAGTTTTGGTATATTTGTTTTGAATTTTGTAAAAATTAAATTGAAATTATTTACAAAAAAAAGTATGAATTTTAAATTTAAAATAATGGAGATTTTTTTGAAAAAAATACAGGTTTTATGGTATATTTTTAATTGTTTAAAATAATTTTTCATAGTTTTTCAAAAAAATAAAAAGTTAATTTTGAATTGTTCTCAACTGTTTATTCAATTTCTTATTTTAGTTTAAATAAGTTAAAAATTATTTTTAAAAAACTATCTTGGAATGCTTCTAAAAATAGTTTTTACTAATTAAAAATTATTAAAAATAAAATTATTATTTTATTTTTAAAATTTTTTTAAAAGTACTTATTTTTCAACAGTTTAAAAAAAGTTTCAACAATTGAGAACAATGCTCTAACAAATAATTTTTTCCTATAATTAAGGACATACTTCGAATCTTCTAATACATCCTCTAATATACATTTTAATATACTACTAATTATAGTATTTAATGTTTAGAGTTTGTTTTTTAAAATTTAAAATTTGTTTAAAATGCTTGTTTTAGGCAAAATAAAATGTATCTTTTAGATACAATATGAGACAATGATTTTCTATATGAAATTTCACATTATCTTTAGATCCTCGCCCACATTATCTTTAAATGTAGTATGAATCATAAAATTTAAAAGGAAATATCTTTAAGTTTCATCTTTATTTGAAACCTCTAGCTGGCCTTTCCCCCAAAAAAGGAGAAAAAGTATAAAAAATTAATAGACATTTTTATTCACGTTATTTTATTTCCCTTTAAAAATATATCCTTAGAAAAAGTGTGATCTTTATTTGAAACCTCTAGCTGGCCTTTCCCCCAAAAAAGGAGAAAAAGTAAAAAAATTAATAGACATTTTTATTCACGTTATTTTATTTTCCTTTAAAAATATATCCTTAGAAAAAGTGTGATCAGAGAATTCTATAAATCTTAATTTTCTTCAATGGTGATACTTATATCCCTATATATCTTCGGCCACTAAACTTCTTAGATAGTGTTGTCAAAAGGGTTGGCCGACTGCAGATCGAGCCTTAAACTGAGCAGAGCAGGCCGATTTATTTATTTGTGGACTAAAATATTATCACTCCATATCTGTATATACTAAGCCCGCGGGCTAAACGAGTCAGCTCACAGACCAAGATATTTTTTTAAAAATTATTATTTTTATCTCTTATTTCTTTTTATCACATGATCATATAAATTTATAATTGATATAAAAATAATCTTCAGCCAATTATCAATATTTTTAAAATACTAGTTATATATATATATATATATAATTCCTTATTTAGATAAATTTATAAAAAAATATTTAAAATGACACAATGATTGATTCATGAAATTAAGTCGATCAACCCTAATTATGCTTTCCATTTTCTATTATATTTCTAACATCTAAGAATATTTTTATCAAAACTTTATTAAATTTTTAAATTTTAAATTAAAAATTATATTTTTAAGTTAATGTTGAAACTTTTACATAGTTAGAATTACATTGAATATTTGAACAAAGTAAAAAATTTTAAATACTAAACTTAAAAGTTAACTTTAACAAAAAAAAAAAAAAAGAAAACTATGTGCCGGCCCCGCTTTGGCCCACAGACCAAACCGAATAGGCTGATTAAGCTCTCATTTAAACGGGTTTGGACTAACTAAATTCAAATCCTTCTAAATACACTGTCAAACGGGCCAACCAGAGAGCCGTCTACCCATTTGAGAGTGCTATTCTTGGATCTTAGTCATTCACGTGTCAAGTGCCTTTATTGGGTTGGGTTTCCTACCCTTACATCTCCTTGAAAGGATAATTGACTTAATCTAAATTTCTTCACTTGCAACTCGATAATTTTTTGTGATGGTGGTGACACTTTTTTGAATGAGCCTTCATAGTGGAATTTGCTAAAATTTGCCCACCATTTATATGGATTTTGAGGAAAATGGGGATTTGAGATTTTATGATTCAGTTATAACATAAAGAGTAGTCATTTTAACAATAGAACAAAAGAATATATACAATTATGTTCATTTGAAAGAAGAAAAAAAGAAAGAAACTTTGGATGATGAGAGTTGGTATCCTTTTATTCTATAAATGAATTCTCTACCTCCCTTCTCATACTGCCAAAAGGGGAAGAAAAAAAGAAGAAGGAGAAAAGCATATTAACCATGATTATATATTTTTCTTTAAAGATGGTTTCTATGAAATTCTCATATTTATGAATTAAAGAGGGACATTTTGAAATGCTTAAAGGTTTATAGAAGAAATAAACTTCTGAATCATATAGAGATTAGAGATAGATGCTCGGTTACACTTCTCACTTTTGCATTGGGAATCCATTCCAAATACAAAATACACTGCATCTATTTGGGGGAAAAAAACTCATGTAACAATGAAATCCAGGCTGAGAATAAACAACTATCCTTTTGAAAATTAAAAATTGAGTTTGGGGACAAAGATCAGAAGAATACTTATGCAGGTAATTACATAATGTCATTGTGGGCTTTCACCAAACAGCCAAAAGTACAAAAGAGATAAATAACGATTAATGCAAAAAAAAAAAAAAAGGATGAACAGGAAACTAAACAATAGATTTGTGTATTTATATATAGTTTTTGTCTGAATATAAACCTAGTAGATTACCCTATAACATGTATTTCAATGGAAAAATAAAGAAAAAATATGGGCAAAGAAATATTCCCAAAAACAAATAGAAAAAGAGAAATAATGATGTAAAGTGGATATAAATAACCTATTAACCTTGTTAACAACCTATAATATGATTCTAAAGAAAAGAGTTTACATATAAATAAGTTTCTTGGACAAAAGAATTGAATGATAGGTTTTGAAAAAGTTTTGAATATGGTAGGTTTTTAGTCTTCAATAATGAATAAGATTTATGAAGATAATTAATAAGGATTTGTATTGAATTTAGGAGATTTATTAGATAATAATAATCCATTGAGTTTTATTAAGTATGAGTTTCCACTCTATAATTAATAGGGCTTATAAAGATAATTAAGAAGGATTTGTATTGAATTTAAAGATTTATAACATTTGTATTAAATAGTCAACTGTCTTCAAAATGTTCAAACGTCAAATGTCATCTTTAGAATGTTCAAATGTTTTGAAAATTTGGCAATGTGAGGTACTCTCTCTTTTAATATATTATGAGGATTGAAATGTGAGTAATACGGTTTTGTCTTTTGTAACTATTCAAATAATATAGTATTGATGTATTTTGGGATGTGAGGTACTATTTTCTTTTCATTGATGGACAAAAATATGACGCCATAAAAAGAAAATGAGAAGTTCTATTTCATTTGCAATAGATCATGTGAATAATATTGTGAATCCAACCCAAAATATATCACTCAGTAAGGTTGCTTCTGTCGGATTAAGTTATTAGCTTGTTATTGTTTTATTTGCCGCTTAATAATGGCACATAATTATTTGTAAACAAATTTTGATTTAGTCGAGATACAATGTATTTAGATAGAATTTAAGTTTGAGATTTTTTTAAAAAAATAAATTATTTATAAAAAATAAAATAAAATAAAAAATTAAAAATTTATATTAGATTTCTAATAGAACACAATCCTAATTCGCCCTCTTACAAGTCATTGAGATTTGACCAGCCCCAAAAAATTTGGCCCTGTCTTACAACTTACTTTTGGATCCCGATGCTTTCTTTATATGGATATCAGGAAAGCTTTCTTTATTTATTTGAATTTTTTGGGTCATAGGACATCAAGGAAAGTTTGTAGATTGAAGAATTACGTCGAAAGGAATGGGCCATTTGCCCAAAAAAAAGGAAAAAGAAAAGAGAGAGTAGGAATGGGCCAAGTCTTGGATTTCCGCAGAATTTGAAAAAGAAAGAATTAATTTCTGGGCTTTGGGTCAGGAAGGTTCATTCCGAATAGGATCCGCCCATTGGTCTTTGCCACCGCGTTGGACAGGACGTGCAGACCCCAAATGAGTCAGTCAGATTAGATCTGTCCCTGGGTGTCAATTGGGCTAAGTAAGCTGAACTTAACTAAGTTCGAGTTCGGCTAGATTAGTATTGGGTTAGGAAAATATGAGTCCGGGCTCTATCATAACTAGAATTTTTAAATTTTTTTATAATAATAATATTTTTAATAATATAATAATATTATTATATATATATATATTTTACGAATCGGATTAAAATTGAGTTAAGCTTAGCTTAGCCCGAATTCGGCCCGAAACATCATTCAGGCTGAAAATATCAACCCGAGCCCGCAATTAAGAGGGCCGAATGAGCCGGGCTCGAACCAACTCGACCGAATTGACAGTCCTAGTCCCTACAAGTAATTTTTTTTCAAAAGTTTACAAATTTTCAAAGTCATTGAATTGGATCAAATTCGGTCCTGTAGGTCCAGAAAAAACATAAATGTGGGACCATAACCAGGCCGCTTTGCGACGCCTAAACTTAGGGTGCTTCATGTACGGTAAATAATACGTGCAGCACCAAATCTGATTCGTTAGATTAGCTTTGAAATCTGATCTAACAGACAAGCTTTTTTGAGTATATATATATATATATATATATATATATATATATATATATATATATATAAAATAAATTTTCGCAACCGTAGTATCAAATATGAGTTCAGTCCTGCACGTATCCGTACGTGGAGGACTGTAGCAAAGCACTTAGGATGTCAGAGGTTAGGTCGCTGTGTTTGGTTGGCGGAAACTTCACCATCAGCACCGCCTGTTGATCAAACTGGCAAAGGCTTTATAAAATAGGGTTAATTCCACCATTAGCCAGGAGGTTTGTTAAATAGACGTTTGATTTTTTAATCACGATAATTGGGACCTTTTGGCAAAATTAATTGTCAATTTGGTAGACATGGTCATGTGTTAATTATTTTGAAGTAATTATTTGACAGTTAGAAATTTAGAAAGTTCAACCTACATTTATCTCTCTCTCTCTCTTCCAGACATTTTCTCTCTCACCATAAAAAAAAAGTTTTGTCTCAAATATGTTATTTGGTTAACTAAAAAAGAATGTAAGGAAAAAGGGAGGAAAGATGGATAGGAAGAAGAAAAAGTTACCTACAGAAAAAAAAAAGTTTTGTCTCAAATATGTTATTTCATTAACTTAAGAAAAAGAAAGAAAGGAGCAAAGATGATTAGGAAGAAGAAACGAATGTCCGAAAGAGAGAGAGAGAAGGAGAAAATAGATAGGATTGGTTTTTTATAATATGTAAGAGGTCTTTTTGAGTTTAAAATTTTCAAAGTTAAAAATAAGGAACAAATGGTTATTTAAAAAATGAGCCTTTCTATTAAACTATCAATTGATTTCACCGAAATTTAGAAAGAAAAGGTAGTCAATTGTCACAATTAAATGTTCAAATATCTATTTGACAAACTCCCTTAACTTCGGGTATTTGGAATTAACTCTATAAAATATCTTGGCTTTATTCCCTTTATCTTTGTTTTTTTTCTCTGTTAGATAATTTGTTTTGATAGAATTTCACTAATTACAATAACAAAAAATAACAACTATTTTAAGAAATCCAACCACACAATTGATTATCTTTCAACGCAATTCCAACCTTTTTTAAATAGCATTAACAGAAGAATTTAGTATCAACTTAATTCGTAAAAAGTAACAATTTGAACTAAAAAAAATAAGCAACAGAATTCGCATTTGGATTGCACTCAAAATGAAAAGTCTTCCAATTTTTGGTTTGGCATCGCTGAAGTAAAGTCGTTAAATCAAAATGCGTCATTGACTGCCTTGGATTGAGTGGCAAAAGGAAAGTAATTAACACATTTCTTTTTGGTGTTATTACTTGAAAACTAATAACACCAAAAGGAAGTGCGTTATTACTTTACATGCGCTAGACTCATACTGGCTACTGCAGCTAAGTGAATCATACAAATCATAATAAATTAGTATGTTTATTATAATAATAATAATATATTATTTTCTTTTTCTGCTACATTTTAATAATTATAATAAATTATTTAAATTTCTTTTTAATAAATTCTTATGTTCATGTGCATACGTAAAAGAGTTTGTTGTGTACTTTACAAGTTTTAGTTTCTAAAAAAATAATTGTAATCTGCATAGGCGAATTTTGATTAAAGAAATCTCCAGAAATGAATGGAAACTTGGCTTTTACAGATTAAGTTCTTTCAAGAATTTAAATTTCAAACAAGAATTACAATAACGTCATTTCTATACATTTTATTGGCTGTTATCTATATTATATTATGAACATTTTCATTTTTTATTTTTTTAACTTTGTTTGAGAGTTTTAATTTTATTTTACAATAAAAAGCTAAATAAATACAAGTGTTTCATAAAATATTAATTTTTTTATTCTATTAGACAAGTGCTCGTGAAAACATAACATAACATTAAAATTAAATAAGAACATATCTAAAATTAAGCAAAACTAAGAGTTACTTGGGCCTATAAAGTCAATAAGGCCACAATTTCTTCTGTTACGACCATGCAAATGTTGTATCTTGGAGTGTCTGGGTTACGATAATGCATGTTAGAGCGGTAACTCATTGATGATAGTCGACCTCTACTGTTCTTCATGTTTGGAAGATAAAATATCATATAAAATGTTGTTTCTCGCCACAAAATTTCGGATAAAAACTGAACTTATAGATCTTTTTGCATGACTCCTTAGAGTAGATATTTAGTACAAATTGTATATTGTTCTATTTCTTGTCCCAACATACTGTCAATACATGCGAACAAGACATTTTGTATATGTGTCACTTTTCATAGTTACATATTGTGTCACATATTTATAGTGTATACACATGGTTACACTGTACAAGAGACTGAATGCTGTAGACTTCGATCTATGAATTCAAAATACTTTTGTACCAATTAGAAAATAAACAGATGGGGTGGTCTGAAACCATGAATTCTTATGATTATTAAAATGCAACAGAAAAAAAGAAAATAAAAGAATCTATTATGATGATTATAATAATCATAATAATGTATTATCATAATAATGTATTATGATTATTATGCTTCATTTAGCTATTGTAGGAGTCTACTGCATACTAAATAATAACGTCCTTCATTTTAACATTATTACTTTATTATTATCTAAAAGTTATATTATATTTTTTTTTTATTTCGCTCAATTCAATACTGTAAATAACATATTTTGATTTAATATTATTGTCTCAATGACGTCAAATCTAACGCCAAACCAAAAGTATTATGATTATATGCGAAACACCACTTGAATACCAAACTATTTTAATCTATTTTTTAAAAAACTAGACTATACTTGGTAAAAATCCAAATTTCATGCATGTCCTAGTTTCCCCGTGTGTTAAAAAAGAAAAGAGAGAGAGAGAAAATAGGTTCATAGTCAGTTCGACCGGTTTTATTTCCTTTACATCAGCAGATTAGCTGTTGAGCTTCGGCCGGCCTGTCCAATAGAAAGGCGAGTTAAAAGGGCAAGACCCAACAGTAAGGAGGGGAGCTCATATCTCTTCCCCCCTCTCTGTCCCTGTCTCTCCGCGCAGTGCTGTGTGGTCAGTAACTCAGCAATGGCGGCGAACGAACAAGAAACTACCAAAAACGACCTCAGACTTATCTTCTCATACGGCACATTGAAAAGAGGGTTCCCAAACCACGTCCTCATGGAGGAGCTGAAGGCCACGGCCGACGCTTCGTTTAAGGGAGTCCACACTACAATGGAGGCCTTCCCACTTGTGATCGGACCCTACAGGATCCCTTTCCTGATCAATAAACCGGGTCTGGGTCACCGGATCATTGGGGAGTTGTATTCCGTGACGGGCCGGGGATTGGCTAGGTTGGATGAATTGGAAGGCATTGAGACGGGCCATTACGAGAGGTTGCCTGTGAAGGTGGTCGCTGACGGAGGAGAAGTGGTGGCCGTGGAGGCTTATTTTGCTCACCGGAGTTTCGCGGAGGAGCTGTGGAGGAAATGCGGTATGGTGGGGGTGAGTGAGTATAGTATGGAGATGGGAAACAATTACGTGAAGAGGAGTAATAGGCCTTTGGGTTCTACTTTTGTTAGTGAGGTTTGGAAGTTTATTTCAAGCACCGATTGAAATTTGCTAGAAATCCTGTGAATTTTCTTTCATTGACTGTTGAATCTTGATAAAAACTAAATTCGTGAAATTGGGCTTATTCCCCGCAGTTGAGTTAAGTGGTTTGTATTTGCTGCTTGGTATTGAAGAATTGCCAATATGGTGTAATAAAATTTCTCTCTTGAATTAAAGGTGGCATTTTTATGGAACTTTGTTGTGCATAGTCTATTGCAGCTTTCAATCTTGCGGTGTTTATTGTTTTCCTTTGTCTTATTATAATTGTTATTTGACAGATGAGACAAGTCCAAATGCATAAAGAAGATGACAATACCATAAACCTACAATAGCTTTTTCCATTTTAGTTGTGGCTCTTCAAGTAACCAGACATGAACTTGGGAACAAGGCTGTCCCATTGCTTCAGCTGGCATGCAGAATAGTAGCCCTGTTCTCCTTCATAAATGGGGACAGGAACTTCTGCACTTTTGGTTTTTATCTATCTTTAGTTCACAGTCAAAATGATCTAAATCTAATTATGTTTTGATTCTTCAAATCTGTCTATCTGAATGTTAGTTTTACCAAGTTTTGTCCAGGTTCTGGCGAACAAGCAGCCGGAAGTGCTCGTAAAATTCCCCTCCCAAAAGTGGCTTCACTAATTTCCAGAAGAAAGTAAATTCAATAGAGGTATGATCCTCAAAGATTGCAGCAGTAGAATAATTTTGCTACCCGAAGTTCTAATCCTAGGATGAGGTGATGAGAAGAAGAGATTGATTTATAGACCACAAGAGATTGAAAACTCTGAGAAGAACACTGTAAGAGTGCGCTTGATACACTTTTAAAAGCTACTAGCAATCTAGTTCATTTGAAGCATTGGTTTAAAGAAGAAAAGAAGTTAAGCTTGCATTCGTCCTTGTGGCAATATTGGTTGAATTTGATAGAATTTTAATTTTAGATTTTTTATTTCATTTTTTGCAAAAATAATTTTTTTTATAAAAATAGACGGGAGACTTAATAAAAAATTTGCCAAATAATTTACTGAAAATTGTAATTTGCACATTTGCCAATAATCTTCTCTGTTTCTGTCACTGTAGTCGAGTAACCAAAGAATGTTCGGATGGATATTTACAACGTCGTAATTCACGAGCATTTCTCTTTGCTGTAAATTGCATCATTGCAATTTGCACATTGCCAGAGTGTAGTGATCATCATCTCCATACAATTGCCACTTTTTTGGACGCGTGGCCTGTATTATAATTATGAGTCCGTGATGACCGGTCATCAAACACACACAGAACTGCCGCCTCCCGTTGATTGCAGCTTATATATTCTTGGTTACCAGAGCAGGATTTTTGTAGCCCTTGTGTTTCTTAGGAGCTGGTGCATTTGCTTAGGTTTGAACCATGATAGCCAAGGGAATCACTACCACCTTTTATCACTTCCAGAGGTTGTTGATTGGCAGGAATAATACAAAACTGCGCGCAGTCGTAGGGTCAATGAGTCCTTGTATCTCTAACAATTTATCCGTCTTCTCCCTTCCCCCGTGGGTGTCCAAAGGTCTTTGGGAATGGACAAGGATACCGTTCTCCCTTCAAACAAGGATTTAACAATTCCCAACCAGTAAGAGGATAAATTCTAGTTCTATTGATATTTGAGAAACGCAACTTCGAGATTAATTCCGGAAAAGGACAGAAAAGAAATTTGGAGAGCAGTAACTGAATCGAGGAACATGATGAAGGCAAAATGAAGATTGTGCTGAATGGTGACATAGATAGGCGGAAGAAGAAGAAGATTAGAACAGTGGCTGTTGGTCGTGATTTGTGGCAACAGCTACACATCGGCTTGATTTGCTGTGCTTGAGGCTCCTTTCATTCATGGAAATGGCGATTCTAAATAACTCTCGAAGGAGATCATATAAACGTTCAAGGATCTCTTATTTTTTGTATAATAAACAATCTACAAAAGGGAAAAAATATACATTTGAATTCTGATATCACACTACTTGTAATATAAATCATTTTGACACAATAATTTTGACATGAGCAAAGCACACAAGAAAGAGATCATGGAATGGAGTTTCACCAACTCCGTTTTTTCTTTCTCAGTAATTTATACATGTATGGTTCTGGATCCATCTTGCTTTTTGTATTACTGGACTCCCTCTTATAGTCATTACCAGCTTGAACACATTCATCTCTCTCACACATATGCAGTTTCGGAGGGACCCTTGAGATTCAGCTTTTCAGCTTTTGTTGGCTTAGGTTGAGTAAAACGGACAGAAGACCGAGGATTGAACCGATCGGGCTCTCTCAGATTATCCCATCCCTTAGACAGAATGGAAGTCGCAGAACCATCGATTCCAATATGAGTGACATGCTTGACATCTGTCGGAAATCCAATTTCCATGCCTGTATCATCTTCTTCCATCTCGTCATCATCCTTGTACACTAGACCATCAGGCGAAGATCAGAACAGGGTTAGAAACTAGGGGAAAGCTTTTTCTCTAGAATCTAGATCATGATAGTTGCCTCACCGAACAACTGGGACAAGTTCTTGAAATTCTTGAACAGCCTCTGAAATTTTGGACCTGCAAGGAGGCTTAAAGGGCTCTTCAAGTTCTCATCCGACAAGCTTTCTTGATCATCCTCGTATTCCTCTTCTTCTTCCTTGTCATCCTCTGGAATACCTAAACAACACGAATTCACAAAAAGAGTAAGCATCTTGACAGAATTATACAGATAAACATACATCTTTGTGTAACTTTTAGAGTGCTTTGAGTGAATGTCTTGCGTAAGAGCGCGCGAGAGAAATAGAGAGAGACTTGTAGGGGTTGAGTTTGCATTGCGCTTTGATCTATTCGGAAACTGAGCTCCAACAGCAATGCTAGACTCGGAGATACATCCCATAGAGAAGGGAAGAAGAACGAATCTTTCGATACGATCCCTCATTTCTTTCTATCAGAAACTCTCAGAAAAGCATGCACAAGGGTGAAGGTTGAGGAGGAGGAGGAGGAGGAGGAGAGATGCTGAATGAGGTGAAAAATGATGGTGGTTGAGGGAATGAAATATGAGGGGATATGGACTGGTTTAAAAATGCTGGCTTTGTCATTAAGTTACAATGATATGCTTCTACGTATTATAAGTCAATATCTATATTGTGTTGTACATATCAGAAGGCAAAAGGGATGTCTGCAATCTCAGCAGCGATAAATGTTACGAACCTTGAATCAAACAAAACAAGGTTTAGTTGGGATGCTAGTGTATGCTTCAAACTCTGGTCATGCTTGTACTCCTAAATCGTGCAATACTCCCTCTTACCTAAAATTGAATGTCTATTTTTCTAATACAAATTTAATAAAAAAGTAAATGTTCAAATTTGAATAGAAGGAATATGTATTCTTCAATAAAATTTTGTTAAATTATCAAATAGATGTAATGATTCCAGAGATATTAAAAAGTATAATAAGAGATTTTAAGAATATTCGCAAGTCCATACAAGCTGGTTTTGTTATCAATAAATTGAGTGTATTGACAATTGTACCTAAAAATTCAAGAACATTACAAAATATTAGGATATGGAAAATAAGAAAAACTGGTTTAGTTGCATAATTTCCTGCTATGCGTAGCCATCTATGGTGGGCTCCTTAATCCACCAGCTCTCTCTTAAAGGAGAAGCGACCATTTTATTCTCTTCTTACCAAATATAGAGATGATCATTTTCTGCCCTACGTTGTCTTTCCTTTTCTTGTATTTTTAGTTCAAAGAAAAATGAATTAGACTTGAGTTGAACTCCACCTGAAAACGAGTACAAATCAAGCAAACTTGGGATCTTTAGAGTAGATAAAATAATGCAGATGCATTACCAGTTAGGCCTTTCTTGATTTCAAAGGTGTGCAACTGATGGAAGGTACTTTATGATTCTACAACACGAATAACGAACTTATGATGATTTATCTCTCTACCTTTAAGCTGGAGATCCAGCTATCTTTGCATTCTACGTCTGGTTTCTTTGGGTTTGTGCAATAACTTTCTAGTCATTTTTCCTAGTAGATTAATGTATAAAGGATAAATCTTTAGCTTTACTCAATATATGTAATTTTTTGAAATTAAGGAAGTTAGTTTAGATACTTATAGTCACGTCTTCACTCAATAACTTATTACTATAGTTACAAACTTGTTTAAAGACGTGCTCGCATTTTCTTCCTAATGTGTCATTGTATAGTCAGTCCATAATTGATTGTTATAAGAAAAAATGTAGGATGAAAAATTAACTTTTTTAAGAAAAAATTAAAAATTTTTAGCCAATCACAGCATAGCATTTTTTTTCCAACATTTTGTGTCCACATTCAGAGTATTAAAAAAATACAATGCCAGTCATGTATAAATGTCTAAAATTTATTGGTAGATGCTCAGTGTTCATGGATTGTTGAACTTTGAACTTGGAACTCCTCAAAGTCTAAAGCAAACTTGTAGACTTCCTTTCATTTTAGCATAGCAGCCAACCTTTTGAACAACTAGTAGTATGTTTAAGTCAAAGATATACATATAAATACTTAAGCAGGGAAAATTTTGATCGAGCTAAGGTTAATACTTTCTCACCTAACTAAGAGAATTCTAAAGCAAATCTTAACTTGATTTAACCAAAACTTTTCATTGAATAGACCATGAAATGTTAAAAAGATTAGGCCCTTTCTGCTTTAAGGTTCTACACAGCGTAAAGGGTTGACAAGATCACCAAAGTATGCAGGAAAGAGTTTTAAAACACAGGATAATGTAAGACCAAGTATTTGCAACCAATCCTAAACATATGATGTAAAGAAACATTCATTAGCAAATGAATCGAGCAACATTGTCATGATAAATCTTTACTTCAAAATACACCAAGAAGGAAAGCAGAAAATCTTGAACACATAAAGGGTCTTTAGGTAAACTTATTATCTGTTTAAGATTAATGTCTTTATAGTGTATAATTACCGTATAAAATTGCTTGTTTTTGGTGCAACACTTTTTGTAAAAAAACTTCTTTTCGAGAAATTTCTCCTGTTGCTAAAATAGAATCTCTTTTCAGGAGAACAGGAAAAGGATATAGGTTCTGAATTTGTTTTAACTTTGTAGATATAATTCTCAAATACAAATCTTGAGCACCAAATTTCACAAAAAAAAAAAAAACTTGAATACCAAAAATTGAAACCTTTAAGAGAGAGCAACACCTATAGCCAAGCAGAAGCTAAATCATTTATCAGGGAAATCCTTTGTTGCAAACAAATAATGGCAGCAGATGTTATAGGAGGCCAAACAATGATAAATGACTAGAGTTGTTATTTGAATTGAACATTCATGAACAAAGCTCGTTTGCATTCGATTGTTGTTTGTTCAATGAATATTCAAGTTGAATTGGAATATCAAAAATAGTTTGTTTATTATTCAAACGAATATGAACTTATTAGCGAATAAATTGGAACATTCATGGATATATATTTAAATTTTAAAATTTATATAATATTATATTTAAATTTAATTTCTTACTTTAGTATTTACTATTTATTTTTATTTTTATTACCTTTTTCGAACAACTCGAATTTGAATATTGTTCGAGTAATTAGAATTAACTTGCAAAAATTAAACAAGTCGAATATGGATGAACTTCAAAATTTATAAATAAATAAACAAATGAACTCAAACAAAATTTCAAACTAAAACTATTAATTGAACAAACTCGAACAATATTCGACTATTACACGAACCGAGTTCGAAAACTCAATACTGGGTTCGTTCGTATTCGAATAATGCTCTATCAATGACACCAACAGGGAACTATTAGTAATAACTAAATCATCTTGTATAATGGGGTATTTAAGAGGGCTATGTCTAATAATTTGGATCCTTAAGCGAATTTTTTAAGGAAGTCTAATCTAAATAACTATTATCTTTTATATTATTCTTCCAACTTTATGAGTTGCAAACTTACTCATTATAATTTTATAATTGTTATGAATTTGTTTGCACTCAGTAGCCGTCGACACAACGAAATCGTAATATTAATGTAAAGACTTAATAAAAAGACTATAATGTAGAGAATATAAGAAAACTATAGAGAGAAAGAACACAAGAGATTTATTGATTCTCTGAGAGTAAATCAATCAATAAATGAGTGTGTACAATACATCAGTCTAAAGCCCTATTTATAGGATTCAGGGGTACATATCAATAAGAAGAGGTAGAGAGTAATCAGAAGACAAATCCTATCACGAATCAAAGATATGATAGAACTCTCCCATCTATCTTCTGGATAGTTGGAGTATTTCTATAACTCTGATATTGGATTAACTCTTTGATATCAGATAATGGATGTCCACAATATAAATTTCATAACACTCCCCCTTGGATGTCCATTGCATAAGAGTATGATTCGTTAAAACCTTACTAGATAAAAAAATCCAGTGGAAAAAAAGTCTAGTGAAGGAAAAAGAGTACACTACTCTTTATGCCATATTTACTCCCCCTGATGAGATAATCTTTTGAGATTTCTTAACCAATGCTTTCCAATCAAATGTTATAATTGGTAAGGTCTTAGTGAATAGATTTGACAAATAATCAAATGATCAAATTCAATGCACATCAATATCACATCTCTTTTGAAGCTCGTGAGTGAAAATATATTTTATCATATCTCCTTAGATATATTACAAACTCTATTATCATCTAACAATATAGTTAAAATTACTTCTTAAAGGATATAGATTTATCTCGAATACATTAATCATGATCGTACATATTCTCAACCAACATTATGAATTTCTACTTCTTCAACATGGGTTGAAGATGTGATTGTCATAATCAACACATGCCTATAAACGCATGGTTTATGTGGATCATATATGTAACTTATACCTTGCATATCTATCTCAACAGGAGTTGAATTTTCTCAATATTCGAGATAAACTATCTCAAGGAGATATCAAAAGGCAAGTTTAATGCCATTTTAAAATTTATTGGGTAGAAAAGAATTAGAATATATATCTATTTGCACGTAAGTAAGTGTATTCATGCACTCAATTACAGAATTATGGTACTTCAAGACCAAAGAGTTCTTCAATATCCTTTAATCCCAGAAAACCATACATCAGTGTCCAACAACGGGATTGATTGATCCTGATCAGACCAGAAACAGTTTGTGCTCAGGATGCTTTCTTCTAATGCTTCCGACTGAGAAGAAGCAGCACTGTTGTTAAACCAGAGGTTGGATTCACTGTGGAAACATGAATGATTTACGCTTTGGATGCTTTGCTCTAAGGCTTCTGACCATGAACAGGAACTTGTAGACGACATATTTGATCCATTGCGAGACAATGAACAATTTGGAGCTTGGATACTTCGCATGTGTGTTTCCTCAGGCACTTCATCGTTGGGATTATTCTGCTGATACAGCATCTTCAAGAAAGTCATTCGCTCCGTCAGAGCCTGCAGCTTTGAGTCCACCGCCTTAAGCAATTCTTTCATCGATTCCGCCGGCAAACGATCGAGCAAACAATCTTCCCATGAATGGAAATTCAGCCTCTGCCTCCCATCTCGATCGCCCGAAGTAACAGAATTTTCCAGTGGTAACCCATTAATGAAGAGATCATCCCATTCCAATTCGTGATCATTCAACGGCAACAATTCCTTCCGGTCGTGATCACATTCATCTGAAGAAGACATCTTCTTGTTCCGAAGCCAATCTTTGTACCTATTGATGGGTTTCACGAAATCACTATGATTTTCAGGCCACGTCTCAACTTCTCCATTACGACCGATGACAATGGCGCATGCGTCTACATCGCAGAGCACAGATAACCCCTTGGTCTTCTTCATAATACATGCTTTCCTATTCCGGAAACAGAGCCTCTTCTTTCTTGCCGTAGAGCTGCCGGTGGCTGCAAAGTCAAAATTCTTCGATACCATATCAATATCAACTGCGACAGTAGATTGATTTAGAAAGCACCAGCGAGCAATACAGAATTTCCTGATTAGGAGGAAGGAAAGACAGTAGGAAGCAGGGGTGTCCTTATTCGAGTGGAATTGGACTTACCAAATTCAACTCCATAAAATTTTGGACTTTTTGCTCGGTTTTCATAATTTGTATTCGGTGATGTATATCAAAATAGATTTGATTCTATTGAGCTTTATAGGAATTTCTGATTTGGTTAGATATTATCAAAGATTTAAAAATCGAAACCAAATTGGAATGCTCATGCTGCATTAGGCACCGTCTCAAACTAAACGAGCATTTTCTTTTTTTTTTCTTTTAACTAAAAAACAAAAATTTTTAAAATCTGAGGGGATTATTTTTCCTCTTTGAACTTTAAGATTAATTCATTATATCATTTTAAGTATCCGAAAACAAAATATAAGCAAAACGTCACTGAATCCAAGATTGACCCGGGAGTTTCCTCACGTTCCTGTCTCGCATCAAACCCCGTAATTTAGCTCCTTCTTCCCAAGTTCCATAGGTTGAACAAGTTTTTGACAACAGAACATATGGAGCAGCTTCTGAGGGCTCAAGATCAAGCAGTTTCTCAGAAACCCATTTTGCCATCTCAATATTCTTGTGAAGCTGGCAAGCAGATAAAAAAGCAGTCCAAACTGGAGTAATGTGGGATATGTTGTACTCGAAAATGAAATTCTTGATATCATCTAATTGACCAGCTCGACCATAAAGATCCACCATACACGTCAGGTGCTCGACCCCTGGTTCGAGACCATACACTTCTCTCATCATGCTGAAGCATTCACAACCTTCCCTTACCAAACCTGCATGACTACAAGCAGTAAGAACTCCCACAAAAGTCACCTCATTTGGAGTTACACCCTCATTTTGCATCGACTGAAAAAGTTGAACAGCCTCTTTTCCGTGCCCATGGACTGCTAAACTGAATATCATTGTAGTCCATAGCACAACGTTCCGAGTTTTGGCTTGGGAAAAGAATGTCAAAGAGTCTTGTAAAGTCCCACATTTAGCATACATGTCAACCATTGAGGAACTCAGGAACACATCCGGTTTGCATCCAGATTTCAGAATCCGGGCCTGAATTTGCTGGCCAAGCTCCAGAAGTCCAGCATTAGCAGATGCAGTAACAATTGTTGTCAGTGTAACCATGTTGACCTCAACTTCCTCACGAACCATTGATCTGAAATTCTTCAAAGCATCCATTAGCATCCCATTCTGGACATACCCAGAAATTATCGTGCTCCATGTTATAGACAGTGTTGTAAGATCATCGTAAGAAATCTTATGATACTTTTCCTTCCCAATAGCTTCACGCAGCATCTCGAAGACCGTGTTGGCCTTCTCAAGCTGCCCACATTTGCAATACATATGAACAAGTGAAGTCCTTGCAAATGCATCAGCACCAAGTCCAACCCTCAGCAGTTGACCATGAACTTGTCTACCTAGCTCCAAGCTTCTTAGAGATGACAATAGCGCCAGTGAGATTGAAAAAGTAAACCTCGTAAATGTAGTCCCAGAGTTAACCATCTCATAGAGGAGCTCCAATGCATCCCCCGCAAACCCATGTTGCACACAACCATCAATTACTGTATTCCAACTAGAAACATCCTTAACAGGCAATCTACGAAAGAAATCCAGACACTTTTCCATGTCTCCCTCCCTTGCATTTGCAGCCACCATTATATTCCATGATACTGTATTTCTATCCCCCATCATTTCAAACAAGCTTTCTGCATTATTAAAGTTTCCACATTTCCCATAGAGATCGAGGATAGCATTCTGCAAAGCAACATCTGAATCAATCCCATTTCTGATGATCCATCCATGAAGTGCCTTACCGGTTGGCAGGCCATTAGCAACACTAGAACAACATTTCAGAACACTTGAAAAGGTATATTCATTAGGAGCAACACTACGTTCAGCTAGCATCTTTCCGAAGTAATCTAAGCCATCCCTGTAATAGCCAAACCGAGCAAAACCAGAAATAAGAATCGTCCAAGATTTAACGTCTCTCCGAGGAAATTCATCAAACAGTTTCTGCGCGTTGGCAAAATCATAATATTTCGCATAAATATCCAAAATACGGTTCCCAGTACTCAAGTTGTGGACCGATCCGTTCTTGATTGCCTTAGCATGGAAGACCTTGATGTCGAACGATGATAAAGAGAGGGACGGTTCTGTAGAGTGCTCCACCCAAGACTGGAATTGATGAAAACTTGATAGCGTCAAGCTCGTTAAACTCTCTCCTGAGGAAACCAGAGAACTTCTGTTGGGTAGTTTTAGTATCCTAGCGCAGCCAGGGCCCACTTGATTCTTCCATTTCATTTTAGCATTACAAAACGTGTGCACTGAAAAGGAGTGCCTTTCCAAGAATCTTAAAACAAGCCAATAATCGAATCGTGGACTTGATGTTCGAGGTCTCCTCACCCCAGCAACGGCTGGGGAAATGCGGTCTCCTTTATCTATATCATGCAATTCGATTTCGGTATAAACAAGTGAGACCTAAAGAATGACCAGTTCCTGTGACAAATTCTCACCTTCTGCTCTATTTTAAGAGAGATCAGAATTTGACCAATGATTAGGATGAATTTGCTTGTAAACAGAATTTATCCATGGCGTTTTTTTAATGGTTGCAGTTGCATAGCGTTGCCCTGTTGTTTGGAACTCTAGCAGATGTTCATGCAATCTTTATGTTTAGGGCATGACAGGGGTAGTCAATTTTATTGTGGCCTGCACTCTCGTATAATTTCAGTAAAAAGAAAAAAGAAAAAATGCTGGAGTTAGCTTCAGCACCGACGCAAGTAAACTGAAGACAGCTCAATGAAAAAATTAGGCAATTCCATTAGCATTCCAGTTAAAGGGTTATCAGAAACTTGAAGCTAAATCCGATATCAAAAGCTTTTCGGAACTATATTCAAGATATGACAATGGAGCAAACACATGCTGATAAGTATATAGAACTATTAGCTAAAGAATTTGTTCCCAGACCAGTTAGTAAATTTCTCCCGGTAATGAAAAGATTAGGAAAAGAATTATCACATGTATAGGTTGAAAAGGTCCTAACAAATTGAGTTAAATCTACAAAATCGTGGTTATAGGGGAGGATAAAAGTAAGAGGACAAGGAGAAACCAAGGAAAAGCAAGCCTCCAACTGTTGCAACCGTGCGTTGCGAGATCCTGGATGCTAGAATGCTGCCCCCAACGACTGCCAGTGATGTACAAATCGTATGCCCTATTGTAGCTCCAACAGCAACTCCAAGTGCATTTTTGTGTGTAGCCAGCTGCAGAAATAAAAAAGACTTTTTATTACAAAATGGAGAAACAGCCCATAGAATCCAAGCTCTTCCCAAAGAAGCCAGACACTTTGTTTAGGGTACCATCATCAGCTCTGGCAACAAAATCACATTCTCATGCACATAAGCAGCAAGGAGAAATAAACACATCTGGCAATATCATATCACGTGAAACCATTTAAGTGAGCTAATAAGAAAATTTCCACGTGAAGTATCAGACATGATGGGAAAAGCCCCATCTTCAGCAGAATTAACACTATCTATTATTAAAACAATTCAACCACGTGGTATGATTTTATTCAGAAAATCAATAACAGCGAACAGGTTGTCATGCCATGCTGTTTGATGTTTCAATAAGACAAAATAGTCTTACAAAGAAGAAAGTGTCTTACAGCAATGGTTGCAATTTGGCTACGGTCTCCCCATTCAGCCAAAAAGGTCAAAATGAATGACTGCACAACAAACAGGGAAAAATAAGAAAACTATTAACAGCCATCGTCTCCTAGATAACAGATGGCAAAAGAGTGAACAAAAACCTTTCTCTTCTTTTGGGTAATTAACACAAATAACCACAGTAATTCAACACGTTAGAACATATTACTTCAAGCGAATATCCAATATAACAAAAATGTTTGTTCCTTTTTTTAATATGGAACCAACTTTACCAATAATGTGGAAACCTGTAAGGCTAAGAGCCTGAAAAAGACATACCTCCAAAAAAATTGGGGTACAGAATCTAGAAAATATTCTTCTGATAGCTGTTTTCCCTTGTCCAGCTTCAAGTTTCTCTTCTACCTAAAAATGTTTCAATTTGACTTAGAAAAAATGCTGGCTTCGACCAGAAAAGGAACATCAATATATTCATAAAATGCAAAGTTCAGAAGCTTATTGACATAGCACAAGATGAGTGTAATATCAATAGTAATATTCCCTCCATCATGCTCTTCCACTACTGCTTGCCTCAGCTGTGATGTGGGACTTTATGACTATCTCACCACAAATAGGAGCATCTCATAGTCAATAATAAGCCTAGACTCAGGCCATATTAACTCAAAAGGAAAATAAGTTCTGGATAAAACTATTTGATAATGTATAAATAATTTAATGGATTCCTTAGGACAGTTTTCTATATGCTTCTCTTCTGAGCAACTGAATTATGTTGCATATATCGTTAAAATATACTAAAACAGAAACCAATTGTTCACCATTCAATACTTGGGATTAGGACTAAGATTTTCTGATCTAGGCCTTAGAACACCCAACTAGGGTATTGTTGACTATAACTCTTTTAGCTTTTTATTGAACATGAACCACTGAAGCATAACATTTTGCTCCCTCAAAGATTACTAGCCATTACGAATTGGCTCTGCACAAGGCACTTGACAGAAGATATTTCAAGCACACAAGAATGAGTCTGTGTATCTGAAACTTTAGCACGACATCCTCACATCCATCATAAGCTACTTAAAATCCTAGGCTCCAATGAAGCTAGCTGAAGCACTGAGAGCAACTCTTATATTCATCAGTAATATATAAGAGGTATAAACAAGTTAAACTTTTTCTAATTGTGTGTCAATCAGCAAGAAAAATATAAACTACTAGAAAAATAAGAACTTAATGAAGGCCAAGAAACGAACATAATTAAAAGAGACTGACAAGTTGAACTTGAAGAAATTACAACTGAATGAGCTCTAATGAGAAAAGAAACATACTTCTTCCATTTCCTTCTTTTGGGAAGCTTTTGAATCCGACCTCCAAGCAATATATAGTAAGCGTAGCCCAAAGAAGGCATAAAGAACTGTAATGAAACATTGGAAATTCAAATTCGGAACTGGATTCTTAGATTAAAGAAAGATATCTAGAAGATGACTTCAACACACTGGTATTATTTGCTTTGCTAATAGATGAATTTATCCAATAAAGTAAAAGAATTGTACTATACTAGCCAAACAATCACACAACCAAAATGGACAAGTTTTTGGAATCTTCAAAATCATCAAAAATACCGGTTGCCATGCTGTTGGTATGCTTCCGTGATATCAAGTTTGGTACAATTCTACCAAGCCCAGTGGAAAGTACCTAACCACAAGAACAAGAATTCCAATCTCAATATCATGGTGCTCAAAAGAAGGGAGAGAGGGTTTGGGGGAGACACAGGAAATACTGGAAAATACATTGTGCTTAGTGGAGAACATATCAAATTGATACATCAAAAACATAAGGACAACAGAAAAGAGAACTTGTCCATAATCTCATATATAGCATATATAAGCATAAAACGGAAACAAGGGAACCAAACTTACTGTCATGACGAACAAGGCACTGAGTGCACCAGATAACACAATCGACTTGGGGTGACGCATTGCCATCAGAGCTGCTATGATGAAAGTCTCATCTCCAATCTAGTAAAAAGAATAGATAGCGATATTGCGAAACCAAAGACGATACATGCTAAGCAACAACAGGAAAGAGATGATACTGACTCTCCAGCAACAAAATAACTAACCTCACTAACAATTATCATTGACAAACTTGCAAAAAAGGCATCAAATATTCCAAGGCCTGATTCCAATTCAACGCCAAGACCAACAAACTCTGAATCATTTTCATCCCTTGTAATCCCAGTCTTAAAGTTGTCAATAAGAATCTGTCAAAAAAATTGAAAACACAAAAAATCAGGCTTCTGGAGTATCATGTAATGAGAGTCTTAAGTTTCTCCAGGAAAAACTTGTCAACAGACATTTTAAAAATATGAAAATCAACCTTCTGGATTTTGTAAGTACGGAGAAAACAAAAAGCATATATAATATAAAAGATGGAAAAGAAATAAAATTATGATCATAATTTGACCACTCACAGTTGACATGTTCTTTGTATTGATCCTTCCATACAGTCCCGAACCAAAGTCACATAATCTGATTTTTGCTAGAAACTATACTGCTTTAAGCACCACAGGTTGTTTTTACCCCCAAATAAATTCTTAGTGAGCTGCTAAGCTACTAACATTCACTACACACCACTCGCCAATACCTTCCCCCTCCGCCCTTCATAGAATAAAAATAACAAAAGACCACCAATAAGTCCACAGAACATAAAGGCCACCTAGAAAACATTTTTCCTTATATAAGAAGTACCTCAGAATCTAATGACCTAGAAATACAAAGAGCACTACGTGAGGTGGAGTTACCATGGGAATGATTAGAATAGACTTCCAAGACATGAAGTCAACATTTTTTAGCAAGTTAACGCAAATTAGGGACGATTGCAGGACGATCTAAGAGGCAATGCTTCTTATTCTCTACAATTCAAGAAAGATGGATAACAAAAAAATCTAAATTTGATTTGCAGTTTAGCATGCAATGGAAAACTTATGAACATACAAGCAACAGAACATCAGCACGAAGCTACATATATAAACCCATTGAACCCTTTGAAAAAATTTTGAAAAGTGATTATAAGGTCTAAAAGTAGAACTCTTCACCACTAGTTCAACAAAAGAGAATAGGGATTATACTAACCATCTTCCTTAATCTCAATTTGTTGAATCATAATTAAACAATCAATTCCATTATTTCTCCGCGTTTATGATCAATATCCATATTTGCTATAATAGAGCCAATAGAGAACGAACCCAATCGACAAATGCCCAAAATATTCCCGATGATCAAGAAAGAAGAAAGACCATAAGCGACACAGTTACATATACTCACTTTACTTTTGCGACCCAGATCTCTAATAGCTCCACTGGCCTCCTCTCCTCCAGATTCCTAAATCCACTCATACACAACAAAACCATCATCAGAAACAAAGGAAAAAATACAAGAATCTAAGCAATACATACATATACAAGCACATTCAAACATACCTGAGCAGAAATCAGTGGACAAAATGAAACAATAATCAGGAGAGAAAGCACCGAAAGGCAAACCAAGAACGTTCCATTACAGCTTTTAAATAACAACCCCGTCATTTTGCTTTCTCTGGGCTGAGCTACTAAATTCAGAATATGGGATTTCCAAACACTTCCAAGCTAGTAAGCAACTGAAGAACCAAGGCGGACAGAATACGAAAAGAAATGGTTTCTTTCCAGATATTCCTTTCGGATCCTTTCTTGAGCTAACAAAAAGGAGACCTATAGATCGAAAAGAATGGGGATCTACGCGGAATCTCCCAAGCAATAAAGAACTATACTAGAGAGAGAGAGAGAGAGAGAGAGAGAGGAGATCATGGTACCCTGCAGTCGTTGTTGAACCAGGATCTCCCAAGCATCGCCTGAAACCGGATTGATATTTATTTAACTTTTTTTTAGTTTCTTTTTTCCCACTTTTTGAAGCCTGCGGATTTTCCTTTTTAAGGAAATAAAATAGTATTGAATATCGCGAATGTCAATGACCGCCCGGCCCGGTCTCAGGCACTCAGCCGACTTCTACCCACCACAGCCGAGCTAGTCGGGCAGGTCTCGGGGACTTTTCTTGTTTTTTTGACAGAATCCTGTGAAATTTTTTCTAAACACGTAAAGGGAGTGAGAAGTTGGGTGAATTTTGTTTCAATGTAAAGTTGACGGAAATTTGTCTTAAATAATTAAAATACATATTTAAAACAATGATTTGTATATTGATAATGTAATTACTTAATTGTCAAAATAATGTGGCATACTAATATTTGAGTTTCTTAGGAAATTAAAAATTATTATTAAATATACCAAAGATAATTTTGAATATACTTTTTAGCATATTTAATACTAAGTAAGTAAATTTCATAAGTCTTAAATCTGACCGATTGAAAATAAATTAATTAACAAGTATTATAATTTAAATGATTAATTCTTTTTTTTACTGAGTTAATTCTATTTACACCTATGAATAAGGTTAGTTCCATTTTGTACCCATGAGTAGGGCTATCAACGGGTTCGAGACACCCTGTTTCGGACCCGATTGATTATTAAGAATACTTGATCTGGCCTAATTACTTGATAAATCTGAATAGGTTGGACCTTACCCTACCCGATAGTATCTTGGTTTGAGTCCGGATAGGCCCTATAAGAATTTTAAAAATAAAAAAATTATTGACCGTTGGATCAAAATATATATAATGGTTATAAAAAATCAAGTATATAAAATATTTATTATTAAAAATTTAATCGAGTCTCGAGTCTATTGGGTCCGAAATATTGCATACCGTACACATACCTGCTTAGAATATATATTATCGGGTCTGAATTAAAATCCGAATAAATAAATATAAATGACATACCGTACACAATATTATCAGCTCAGATCTGGATAAGACCTAGACCTATTAACAGCCCTACCCATGAGGCTAGGATGTTTCATCAATTAACCAATTGTCGGTTGGAATTGAGTAGGTGATGGGAAGAAATTGGAATTATACACACTACTCATATATGTTTAGAACCTATAGATTTTACTGTGCTGGTCGTCGAAGAAATCAAATCCGCATTGCTTTGGGCTGTGCCACCTTTGATCCAACATCAATCTCGACTACATCTGCCTTGCTAAGCTCTTCAATCCATTCGATCTAGTAAAGAGGAAGTTTTCTCTTAGCTGTATATTTATATCTAACATCACTTTATATTCTTAAAAGTAAATTTAAGCCTCTTGGCTTTTCTAACTATTCAAAAATTTCTAGTCATCCAAGCATTTTATGGAGAAAGGAATAGATTAATGTTTCATAAAAGAAAAGGTGAACTAGCAAGGAATCCTAAAATAGAAAAAAAAAATATATGATAGGATTGTATATTAATTCTTTTATTTGCAATTCTGGGAGTAACACAAGTTTATGATTTTGCATATCAAAGCAAAAATAAATAAATAAATAAAGCATTAAGATATATGAACATGCGCTAAATTGATGACCTTGGATTGCATTGCTCTTACTAACAATTGATTATTAAAATTTTGGCAAAATGTTAAATGTTAAAACTGCAAAAAAAAAGCATTAAATATTTTCAAAAACATGCAAGGATGAAAAAGACTATATAAAGACTAAAAAAGTATAATTTTTTATCTAACAAATAGTCACTTTTATTAGTTTTGAGAGTTGAAATGGTTGAAAATTTTCTTACTTTCTTACTAAAAGTACGATAATAAATGCTCAAAAAAATAAATTAAATAAGACATAGTTATAAGTTTTATTATATATATTTCATGAATTCAAATTCAAGTAACAGTGATATGCAAATAATACACACAGATGCATATACAAAAAAACTAACTGAGATAATTATCTATACTTATATATATTAATAAAATATTTTTACTCTCTCTCTTCATCTAAAAGCCTTGGGGTCTTCATTATTATTTTTTAGAATTTTAAGTTTTTTTATTAGATAGAAAAGTTATTGTTGATTATAATTTAAACTTTAAATTTAAAAATTACAATTCTTAGCCATACTTCCTCTATTAAATTCCCTAATTTGTGTTATTCATACTTATCTTATTCATACTTTCACTTTCTACATCTTTTATACCTTTTCTTTTTTTTTTGTTTTAATTGAATTATGTACACTAATGTATATTTTTAATTTTTAAATATAAAATTAGTAAATTTTTTTGGCAAGTTTTAAAAATTCATATATTCCAACAACTTCGTTTTTATCACAAAACTTTTTCTTTTTTTTTCTTTGAGGGGTTGGTTTTAGAAATATTTATCTATTTAGCACTTGGTATAAATTACTCTAATTTGATTCTTAATATGCTAAAAACTAAGGAAAATGTTCTAATTGTCTATTAAAACATTCTACATTAGAATATGCATAACTTTGCAATACATTAAATATGAAATGTAACGGTCAATAGTTTGAGTTTTTTTTTCTTTTTTAGTCTTTTCATAAAGTGGATTAAAAGAAAAATAATTTTAGTAAAGTATAATAAGTAAAATAAAACTATTATTTCTTTCTGTTAGATCAAGAATACTATTTTTTTAGAAAAAATTGAGCAATGATCTCAAAATTTTTTAATTTTGAAAAAATCTTTCTTTAAGATTTTTAATATAAAATATTAATATATTTAATTTTGTAAGTTATTTATTTTTTAAGAATGAAGAGAGAAAATGAATGTTAGAATAATTTTAATATTTACCATGATTTTATTGTATATATATTATATTTTTTCTTAGCCAAGGCTTTTTTTAAGAATTAGTGTAAAAATATCACAATTAAAATAAGCTAACTTTGAGGATTTTAATTTTGAATTTTTTTCTTTGAGGGAATGGGCTTGGGAATACAAAAGAGTTTGATAAGATTCAGCAAAAAAAAAAAAAAAAGATAAGTAAGTGCAACGTATCAATATAAAATTAGTACTTTATAAATCATTAATCTCTTTTTGAGAGTTTTTAATAAAAAAGTATAAAAAATTTTATACAAAATGAATAGTTTATGTTATTGGATTTGACAAAAAATTTTCTTCACTTATTAAAATAAATATTTTATATTATAATAATTTAATTTTAGATAGGAGAGCAGTATGGAAAAGAAATTATACTAGATATTACAATATTTTTTCTTAAAGATTTGATCATGATAATATTTTAGGACCATTTTGTGGTTGAAGTATAATTAATTTATTTTAAGAATATTTTAGTATTATAATAAATGTTTAAGTATTTAATTTTTTTATTTTTATAAGTAACTTTATAAATTAGTATTTAAAGTTTTCGTGCAGGTACCTTCACCAGGCGGATTCAAATTTTTTTTTTCTTCAAAGAGCTCATAGTTGTTTAAGTATTTGATTTCTTTTCTTTTCTTATTTTTAAAAGTAACTTCATAAATTAATATTTAAAGTTTTAATCACTTCATCCTTCGTGCAGGTAGGTTGGAGCTCTTCTTACTCAATTCTTTATTTAGTTATTATTTATTTAGAATGAAAAAGAAATAAAGTTGAGAGTTTATTATTATTTTTAAATATAATAATAATGGGTATGTATAATTATTTTTACAACTTCTCCCCACTATTACTTACAATTACTTCTAAGTGAATGATTTTTTTATTAAAGACATAAATTTACTTCATAATTATAATTTTTCTAAAATACATTTCAGTAATTGTTATTAGAAATAAAAAATTTAATACACATGCATAGCACGGACTTTTACGCTAGTTAGTCTTATACGCATAATACACGTTGTTGATATTCAAATAAAGTAATACAAAAATATACTAATTGTACATAAACAGAGATGCAAGGGAAGTGCAGGAGTATACAAGTGCACTTAGATATATAAAAGTCACTAAAGGAAATTGCTAAGCATAAAATAATTTTACTAATACAAAATAATTTTTAACAATCTTAACATTTCCTATTTTTTATTTTTTATTTTTTAAAACTTTTAGTATGGCAGCCCCACAACTTGGTGTGCTGCCAACTATGGGGGTGCCCAACTTCGGTGCCTCTTTTGTGTGAGTGGCACCTAAGTTGGGCACCACCCACACAAAGGGGAACTCCCAATTTGGGTGTTGCCCACTATGTTGTGGCACCTGGTTTAGGTGCCCCAACCTAGTGGGCATCAGCGCTCAAGCTATGCGTCTCCCTACTTTTACTTTTTTTTATTTTTTTATTGAAGAGAAAAGAAACAAGAGAACAATGGTCCTCACTTGTACTAGAACAACAAGAGTGGGTGTTTGGTGGAGGAAAGAGAAAGGAGCTCAAATCAAACCGCTCCTCTTGTCTTCTTATATGGTATGAGCTTTTTGGATATTATATTTATTTCTAAAATAAAATTTGCATTAGTAAACTATTAGTTTATTTGCAAGAAATGGGTTTATGCATTTATGAAGATAATATTAGTTTATTTAAATTGTATTATTTTAAAGTTTATTTTGCATTGTTATATGACTTAGTTTTAAAAAGTAATCTTTTGAAATAATTTACTTTAGATAAATTAGCTTAAAAGTATAATTTTTATTTTGTTAATCTATTTTTCAGGTAAATTGTAAAATATGAGTAAATTAAAGATAATTTATACTTTTTTTAAGAGAAAAAGTAGCGATACTTCTGACGGTGGTCCTTCTGCAAATGAAAATTCTCTAAGTATTGAAATTCATGTTTCTAAATCTCCAAGACTTGAATCTAAAGATCATCCAAGTGGCGCCCCCATAACCAAAATCTTGGCTCCGCCACTGCATGTAGTTAATTCTTTTGAATATCTAGAGAAAATTTTTAGCATTTCGAATATTGATAACATTTTTTTAATTATCAAATTATTGTCTTTCTATTTTTTTATTATCCTAGTATTTGTATATTATATTCGTTTATTTTGGATTAAAAATGATGAGGATACAATTTATCTAAACAATATTGATAGTTCATTTGAATAAATTTGAAATATGTATCCAAAGTATTGTTGGTAGTATAAAGTTCTTGAATAATTAATTAAACAAGAATTAGAAGAATTAATTAATTAGAAGTTCTACAAGAGTTATAAGATTTTCACCCAATGGTCAATTTTGTAATGCATGATTCTCCATATAGTCTCGTTAGTTTAACCTTAATGATATTCTCATTATATCGAGACATTAGATGAATTGACTATTATGACCTAAAATAAATGTCAATTATGGATTTTATAATTCTTTTCCTATGGTTCATATTGCATAGAATTTATGAAATTGAGATGCAATATTAAGAAAAATCTGAAGTTTACTAATTTAAATAATTTATTAGTTGGCATGATTGGTTGGACTATCTCAGATCATTGAAATATAAAGAATGACTAGGAATTTATGAAAATATTATGGAATAATAAGTTTCCTAATATGACAAATTTTTATGTGCTATTTGTTTTACACGTAAATGTTAGTAGTATTACTTAGGGCTGAATGTGTAATTTTAGGATAAATATGGATAAATTATTAGTTGATACATGTAATTTACAATTTATTGATAATGAACTCATATGTTACATTCTCATAACGACATAATTTAATATAATAATATTAATTGTATCGAAATAAATGTTGAATATCTTGCATAATGCTCATAATTGTAATGTATTAGTACTTATTTCGTATTTTACCAATACATTATGATTCTCCTCATAATAGTTTATTATTCTCATTTCATCATCTTTATCTCATTATTTTAAGAATAAATATTGTGTCAATTTTCAAGACAAATATTAGCAATACCAAGTTATTAATATCAAGAAAGCCAGACATGAATGTTTTAGAAAATTGGTCCAAGCTAAATGTTCTTACACTTTTTATTAGAGAGAAGGGAATTACTCCTAATAATAGCCAGAGAAGCATTACACTTATTAAATAAAGTTATCCAGTAATTTTAAACTGTTGTGAATTTTAACAATTTTTTAATCTGTATATCTTAGCGTAAATTTGCAAGCAATTTTAAATAGAGAGAGTCTCCGCACCATGAATTAGATACAATTGCTTAGCTTCAAAATTTTGAATTACCATATCTATAGAGCACTCTAACATAACTCATCGATATCAAAATGAAATTTTCTTACTTATTCACTGGCCTAATGATCTCTCTAGGTAGGTATATCTACTACAAAGTTCTTCAACATAGCTAATCTTAATTAGGAAAACATTTTCTTATTAGTTTTCTAAAGAAAAATAATAATTTTGTATGATTTAATAGAATTGTCTCTAAATGAATTTCTTATCTACTTTTGCATGTAAGAGCAAGCATTGATTAGCATAAGAAGATGTTGGGCCAAACCGGTGAAGCCACGGACTCTTGTTCAGAACCGAAGTGGATCGGTCCGGTTAGGAAACCGCCAAGGGTAGTAAAAAGGCATTACCGAACCGATGAAGGCGAAGCGAGTGGCATTCCAAGTATACTACTCGCGAGAGTGGGAAAAATTAGGGGTCGGTTTAGATGAACTGCGGGGTGCGAGAAAAAAGCAAACACTGTAAGTTGTCTGCGAGTGTGGGATGGATGGTTGGTTGGTTGGTTTTTATTCCGCCCTTCTCTTCACTTCCTCTCTCACACACAACACACACACTCGCTCTCTCCCCTTTCTCTCTCTTCTCTTTTTCAATTTCGTGGAGAGGAGAGAACGCTAGTCTTCAAGCACATTTTCTCTCTCTTACTTCCTTCGATTTTCCTCACCACCTTCTTCTTCTTCTTCAATTCTCATTTTGGTGTTTTTTTCTTCTTTGGGGTTTTCTTGATCGACTTTGAGGAGAAAGAGGGAGGGGGTGGGACTGAATTGGAGAGTAGTGGTTTGGGAGTTGTGGACAAAATCAATGGGAATTCCGGCTACTGTTTTTGTTGTTGTTGGAGGCCATGTTAGTTGGTGATGGACGTCATCACGACGACAGTGCGATTGTTGTCATGGATTTTGATGCCGGAATTCCGATGTCCCGGGCCTCTGTCACTGAAGGCCCTTCGTCTCTCGACCAAGGTCTACCACTTTCTCTGTCTATACTCTCTTGTATGTGCAGGGCGCTTGAATTGCCGGGAAAATATTTTGAATTCGGTAAAAATTGGTGCCTTTCTCGCCCATTTACAATGTATATAGGTGTGATCATGGCTCATTCTGCAAATTCAATGGTTTTTCTTGTAGTTTTGGTGTCTGCATGGAATAGAAGAATGGTTTTATGTTTTAATTCCCGAAAATTTCTCTCCGCGGATAACATGCAGCTGGGTTTTTCTTAGATGTCTGCTATATGCACTTTGTTTTCAGCTGATCGTCGTGGAGAATTGATCACAATTTGCACGCAGGAGAATCTTGCTACCGTCTTCACTTTCTCGTACTTATTATTTTAAGAAAAGTTTTCGTAAACATTGGTGCCTTGTATGATTTTGAGGTATCATAACTGGACGAGCAAAATTTATAGACGGAAGAGAGTGAATTGGATGGTGATTTTTGAATTAAAAGGACATGCGTGATCGTTAAAGCTTCAACTTTTTTAATTTATATTACTTTCTGCGGTTTGTAACTTATAAGGTAAATTTTGTAAAACTTATCTTTCCTTTACGTCATTTTGTCATTTTGCCAGTTAACTGGATAACAATTTGATTCTACAACTTAATTCTTGGGAAAGTGGTTTGCCACCAGAAAAGGAAATGTAGTTTTGGAATATTGTTATTCATCTCAAGTAATCTTGACTTTTGTGCTGTTTTACAGTCTTACAATCTAGAAGTGATTTTGTTGACCGTTTCTCAAATGTTATTTAATTCTAATTTTTGTTAAGGATAGAAATCTATCAGATGTTTTATACCATAGAAAGAAAATCATGGGGTCAAACTTGAGAATGCAGGATTCTGCTTTCTCGTGTTCCTTTCTGCTACAAGGTCTTGTGCAAAGTTACAAGACAGCTTTAAATATTTGAACTTTCTCAAACAGGGTTGGGGTTTTCTGTTAAATTAGTGACTAAATTCAATCAATAAATGGCTGCAACCCTATGACACTAACTTTTAAATTACTACCTTCTTGGAATTTCAGATGCTTTATGGCAGATGAACTTGAGGTCTAGGGAAGCAATCGAGCCTGGGGTTTATCCTGTCCGAGAAGGTGAACCCGACTGCTCTTACTACATCAGAACGGGTCTTTGCAGATATGGAGCAACTTGCAGATTTAATCATCCTCCAAACCGGAAACTGGTAAAGTCTAGAATTAGATTTGATGTGTTTTTTTTCAGTAAGTTACACATTGATGTCCTAATATTTGTTGTTGCATAACATTTTATCTGCAAAATTAAAATGAGCCTCTACCTCGTCTCCCTGCTTGAGATTTAGTTTGGAATTGCTACTGCTTCATGGTTTCTAGACTGTATACGTATATTCTCTGAATCCCTTGATGTGCTTAATGTGCACTTTGCTTACTGGTTTGGACATGAACTTTAGATGTTGTAATTTATTTTGGCTGCTTGGCAACTGAACTTTAAGCTTCTATTACTACTAAGAAGCCAAAAGATTCATTTAGAAATTCACTGAACTACAGGCTATAGCAACAGCAAGGATGAGAGGGGAGTATCCAGAAAGAGTAGGACAACCGGAATGTCAGGTATGTGCAACTCCAAGAAATCCTCATTGACTGTCAGGTTCCCATTGGTTGGTGAAGCTTGTCTGTTTTCTTGGGCAAGTTTTCTTTTCTTTGTAAATGGAACATGTATAGAATCTTAACTTCTGGAGGAAAAAAAAAAAAAAAACTTCCCAGAGACATGGTTTCAGCCATAATTGTTCTTACTGATTAACGGAATGGTTGATGCATGCTTTGGTTAGGACATTGTTTGCTATACTGGTTGAATGATAATTTTATCTCCAAGAGTACCTGATAGACTTCTTTTTTCCCATCCTATCCACTCTGTGGAATATATAATCAGTGTTGGCTTAAATCAAGGCGTTCTCCAGCATATGCTGGAATTTTTCTCTCCCTTCCTCCAAAGATAAGACACCCCTTCCCCAATCCCTAAAGAAATGGGGATTGCATTGTTCTAGTTTTGGATGGTATCCCTTTTTTATTGTTTAGTAAAGTTAAATTTTCCAAATTGCATTCTTTGAATTATTATCCAGTATTACTTGAAGACTGGAACTTGCAAGTTTGGAGCAACATGCAAATTTCATCATCCTCGAGATAAGGCTGGGATTGCTGGAAGAGTTACCCTGAATATCTTAGGCTATCCACTCCGCCCGGTTTGGCCTTTAAAGTTCCTTATATTATTTGATGCTAAATTATTTAGTTGAAAAAAAAAAGATTATGCGTACAGCATATATTTGAACCCTAGTTTATTTTATTTTTGGTCAATTTTCTCTCTTTTGAATAATGAATCTAATCTTTACTAACTTGTAATATCATTAGAAATATAAATAGTTATCCTTAAGATAGTTGCCTCTTACAGTAGGTATAAACCAGCAATTGATGTAATACCTTAATTATGTCATAGTATTTGTGTAGTCATAATAATGAGTTATTGAAACCTATTCCTCTACAATCTTCTGATAGTATTAAATTTCATAAACACCTGGAGAAGGAAAAAGTAAAGGCAATCTCTCAAGTTTCTTGTTAGTCTTTTAATCTGGAGAAACAAAAGCATCTGGACCATGAAGGTGCCCATGGTTTGTTTCATCCTCGTTCTGTATCATCTTTCTTCGTCTTCCCGGGAGAGGGGAGGGGTGGTGAAGTAGTGAAACTTCCCTAATTTTCGTCAGATGTGGTGGTAATCCTTTCTCTGGAACTCACGCCTTCTTTGATTGATAACTACTTGAAGTGCACCTGAAACTGTGATTACTTCATGACCTAAGACACTCAAAAAATTCCATGCCATCTTGCTTCAGTATTCGTTATTATACTAGCAATATGATGTGTGAGTCAAGAAGTTGTTCCTTCCACTGAAGCTAATTGATTGGTTGTGTTTCTAATTGAATTATTGGTGTATGTTGCCTTGCTTCCTAATTTGCAGAATGAAATCGACTGTGCTTATTACTTGAGAACTGGACATTGCAAGTTTGGAAGCACTTGCAAATTCCATCATCCCCAACCTGCAAACATGATGGTCTCTGTACGTGGGTCACCAGTTTATCCTCCTGTCCAGTCGCCAACAAATCCTGGACCACTATCATATCCAAGAGCTTCTTTTATTCCCAGTCCACGCTGGCAAGGTCCTTCAAGTTTTGCTCCAATGCTACTGCCTCAGGGCATGGTTTCTGTTCCTGGATGGAATGCATATAGTGTAAGTTTTCCCTAATTGCTGCTCAAATTGTAAGAGTTTTCTCCTTTTTCCTCTACCAGGGTGTGATGGTGTTTATAAAAATAATGTTTACTTTTGTTTGATCTCATTGGTTCAGTGCTTTCAGATGTTAAGCATTGAATAATTGGACTTGAAAAATAACTTATTAAAAGAATATGGGAAGGAAAATCAACAATCTAGGTACCTTATATTGACTGGTCCTTTTAACTGTCAAAAGTTGCATCAGAGGGTTATACAGGGAGAGAGTATTGACCAAGATGTAAATCTTCAATACCTAAAATATAGTACTTCTCAGTGGAATTTAATACACATAGAACATCCTCCCTTTATCAGAGGATTTAAGTTAATGGATATCACGGAATTGCATCAGTTGAGGATTGGTGTTGAAAAGAACAATTATAGTTGAGGATCAGTGTTGAAAAGGACAATTATAAGATGGTTATTTGAGCATCTATTTATATAGGGAGTTGACGGAGGAAAAAAATAAGAAAAAGGGAAAATTTTGGTGTAAGTTACAGAAAAATACAAATCTAGATGCTGAAAACTTTTCTGCGTCTGTTAACCCCTGCAACTTAAGATTGATTTCTAGGAAAATAAGTGCACTTAACTCAGGTACATGTGAGTTTGCTAGATTACTAAAGCTGTCTTTTTGTGAGATACTGTTTGCAAAATTGTCTATATTTATGGACTCATATGACAGTCAAGAACACTTAATGCAGAGTGGCTACTGAAGCCCTTTAGGCCAGGTGAAGAATGAGTATGTATGTTATTTACTGTTTTAATGAGAAAAAATGGATCTTCTATTTTGAGAAATGTGCTATAACTAAATAGACCAAAAACGTCAGAGGGTAGATGTGAATGCATAAAATTGTTTCACATCTAAATTATTAGATAAACAGACACAGAAACAGATATGTTGAAATTAGTAACTGATGTTTCCTCAGCAAAATTTTGTTCAAATTTTGTCAAATTAGTGCGGAGTCCTCATTTTTCATTTAAACAAAAAAAAAAAAAAAAGAAAAAAGACCGGAGTCCTCATTATCCTGACACTGAATGTTAGATTAAAGGATGAAGTAACTGCTAAGTGGAGTAAAGTTTTATAATTTCATTAAATTTGGGTAAAGATTACAACAGGTGTTAACAATACAACCAAAGTTATGCTCAGATGCTTAAGGATTTTACTTTCTGTTTAATTCTGCATTTTATTTCTTTCTTTTACTTTCCATTACTTTTCTTCCTTAGTGCAAACTGAGTACCTCTTAATAAAATTTTTCCTAATATCTGCAGGCACTATTTTCAATAATCTACTTGTTTGTGACTATAGAATAAGGTGGTTAAATAAATAAACTTGTCCCCTAGACCCTAGGTGAGCCAAGGAAAAATCTGTTTTCTGGGAAGTAGAGTTACTAGTACGTCATTTGTTTACGAACTACCCCCCCTCCCCCCCTCCCACACACACACACCACAAAAGAAAAAATAAAAATTCTGAAATGGCTCTGCTCCATGTTTTGTGATGATAGAAAAGATAGGCTTTACCTTCTATAAGAGTCTTAAGGTCAATTCCCAGGAGTTCTGGTATATTCGATTCTGTGAACTGTAATTTTACGAGATGTAGGAAAAATCATGTACATTTACCTGCAGCAGAATTCGCACCTAATATCTCATGTTCTTGAATATACTTATTTCTTCATCTCATGTTCTCAAATATACTTGTTTCTTCTTAAATTTTGGCTGTGGAATGTGCATTGATCCTAGTATAGTAACATACAATGTGGATGACTGGCTATAACACATTATATCTGAATTGAGGTATGAAACTTTTAGATCTGAGTTTAAAAAAGGGTTCTTTTCCAGGGTCAGGTGGCTTCAGGATCATCTTCTGAAAGCCAACTGCAAGCATCAGGAAATACTCAAACTCATGGAACTTCACGCCAGTCTGATGCCCCAGATGTTGAGTTACAGGGGACATATTCTTCATATACTTCTGCTTCTGTACCTATGGGGTATTATGCATTGCAAAGGGAGACAGTATTTCCTGAGAGGCCAGGGCAACCGGAGTGTCAATTTTATATGAAGACTGGAGATTGTAAGTTTGGTGCAGTCTGCAAGTTTCATCATCCAAGAGAGAGAGTCATTCCAGCTCCAGATTGTGTCTTGAGTAAAATTGGTCTTCCTCTACGTCCAGTGAGTTACACTTTACAAGCTTTGATCTCTTGATTTCTTATATTTCAGATTGGGCACAAATTGGATCAGGACTCGTTTTGAATATGATAACTCTCACTGATGACAAAAGGATCGTGGTTAAGTCCTTTTTCCTTTCTTGCTTTGAAGGTATGATGTGGGGCTTACAGATTGATGACCATTATATTACTAATTCAAATAAGCTTGCATTTTATGAAGACCTTGTCTGATAATAATACATTCATATAATGGGGATGACCAGTGAAAATTGGAATGAAGATATTGTCTATTGGTTTTTGGGCCAAAGACTCAACTGTCACCCGACCCACCAAAAAGAAGAAAAAGGGGGGGTGGGGGGGGGGAGGAAATAAGAAGAAGAAAGAAGTGCTGTTTATTCAAATAGACTGGATTAACCTTTTTTAATATTTCAAAATGATAGAATCTTGTTTGCTACACACTGTTGGAACAAGATTTCTTGTTCTCTTCATTCTGAGGTATCTAGGTTACTGAACATCAAAGAAGGGACTAAGTGCAGCTTCCTTTGTTTTATTTTCTGCATTCTGGTTTCCTTGTTTCATATGCTATATGTACATTTCTCTCCTCCATTTAAGGTTAATCACTGAAGATATGCCTGTTCTGGATGGTACATAAATGAATTGCTTTGTTGCTTAGTTTCCTTGATTGTTATGAATGAGAGCTTCATCTGTTGTCAGCTTTTTCATTTTCTTTTATGGACTGCAAATTTTCTATTTTTATCCAGTTAGCCTTCTTAAGTGTGACATAATTTCAAACGAATTCTCTTCTGTTAGGACATGCCTTTGTTTAGATGTCCATGTCTTTTAAGATGATTTATAGGATTGAAGTGGAAAAGGGTAGTATCAATATTGCATCTGTTCCTATGAGATGCATTAAAGAAAGAAGTCAAACATTTTAAAATCTGAATACTTTCTTAAACATGTATCTTATAGAAGTTGCATTTGTTATTTTTGTGTAGAATTTCTATATAATGCAGGAATGATTGCAGTAGTCTGTTCAATAAAATGGTTCTGCTTGGGGCTGTAGGTCCCTTTGGCATTTAGTTTAGCAAAATCTTAATCACAGAGTTGAGAGAAAGGATAAGGATCCGAAGAAGGGTAGTGGAAAGTGCGTAACAAATTTTCTCTTCCTTTTTCCCAAATGCCTCAGGAATATTAGTTTAAAGCTAATTAAATTGATTGAAACACCATCGTCTCTCTCTATATTATTATTTACTGGATGCAGGGGGAACCTTTGTGCATTTTCTACTCTCGATATGGGATCTGCAAGTTTGGTCCAAGTTGCAAATTTGACCATCCAATGGCTGTTTTCTCATACAACCTTCCCTCATCTTCTACTGAAGTTCCAGCTGTTCGGCGGTTATTGGCTGCATCATCATCTGGATCTGCTACATTAACTTTGGCATCAGAAGGGCTCATTGAAGCAAGCTCCTCAAAGGCTAGACGAATGCCATTGTCAGAGGCAAGAAAGATACCCTCTGGCGATGCTAGCATTGACCCAGAGGAATAAATGTTCTTCCAAATAAGTTAAAAGCATTTCCATCTTTTAGAGGATAAGAGCACTTGTCTGTAAATTCATCTCCATAGCTGGAGATGACCGATTCCTGTTGAAGTTAATCAATTCTTCTGATGCATTTCAGTTGAGGTTGACTTCCTTGAACTTCTCTTTGGTGCATTGTATAAATCTCCAGATATTTATCACTCTTGGTGAAACCAACTGTGAACGGGTCTCCAAAACCCACTTTCTGGTTTATGTGAATCTCATTAAACCCAGTCCTTTCTGTGTGTAAGTATGTATTTCATGCAATACCTTTCCTATGGCTCCCCAGTGGTTTCTGCCAAAATCAACTTGGTTATATCTCATTCAAATACTTTCTTCTGCTAGTTGTTGGTGATTTGCTGGATTTTTTTGCATGAACATGTCCCTTATCAGCATCACCCCTTTCAGTATGAATTCCTGATTGCCACCGTGCACTCGGTACTCAAATAGTTATTATAAATTGGCGTTCTTTTATCTTCATATCCACTACCATGCTGAGTTCATTTCCATTTCTGTGGCTGTCGCCTGTTTCATTTCTCATCTGGCACCACTGGCTTCCATGACCTCGTTGTATAATATGACCACTCTTGTGGCTTGCCTTGGATAGTGCTATTATTATCCATAGAAGATTTATTCATCAGTTCAATTTATGTCCTCCATGGATGCTCTTGGCCAAACTTTGTTGACTGATAAGCACATTCTTTTGGAAGCTTTTGTTAGATACAGTGTACGCCTGAAGACCTCTGAAAGGATCTTATTTTTGTGAAGTCATTGTAGCTGTAGGATGGTTGCTGTTGGTATGTGGATTGAAAGAGCATTCTGACCTGCCATTGAAAACTTGGTTATGTTTGGGATCTGATTCATTCAATTATTTTTAGGAGAGTTTTTAAACACAATAAATGTAACAGTGGTATTAGCTTAAATTGAACATCTTAGAATTAGGTTGTGGGAGCTTAGGTAGATACTTGCCAGTGTTCTACTGGATTACCTGGCTTTATGCTTTTAGGTAAGCATCTTAAGACGTAAGATGCCATGAAGACTGTCATGTGTTTCCCTGATTTTTTAGAGATCAGGGACTTTATAGCGACCAAATCTGCTTCATACTATATAAGGACTGCTCCACTACGCTGTGCCATGTACAACTCTATTTTGTACATCAAAGTAATCGCACCTCATGCAATTGGGTTGATGTTTTCTGGTAACCTTTTCTTTTCCTCCCTGAATTTCTTATAGAACTTTGCAAACTTGAAATTGATATTTTTCAGTTTTTGATGTGCGGCATTATTAGTTCAATTTACAGGTTGCTTGGAGTTTGTCCAGAAGATCGAGCTGCTAAAGAATTGTTCTCATTCAAATAATGCAAAAAAATGAGAGGTCTGCATAATGTTCAACCAGCAAGGATGACATTTTGGGAAATTCAATCGGACACAGCTTAGTGTGCCATTATCTCACAAATTTCTGAAAAGGGAAATATTCATGGAAGAAGTTGTGGCAGGTATTCCAAATATTTAGTATATAAATTTTGAATTTCTTTTTTTCCCTTTTACCACATTTTCAATTTTTTTATACTTTTTATTCACGAGAATGTATTCATTTGATAGGATGGAATTTAAAATTATTAATGATATAAGGAAAATTTCTGGTTTTCCTTGAGAAATTTGAATTCTCACAGGCAATCGTTTGCCCTTTGAAATGTTTATTGCGTAATGATTTCTTCACGTCTTTATTTGGTCATGGATCATCATGCCATTTGTTGTTTTAACAACTTGGATTTTTATAGTAATTCAAATCTACAAAGTGATCCCACATTTTTCTTCTATGAAGTTGATTTTGCTGCCTTGCCATCTTTGCAGTTCCATTATCCATTGTTGGAAAGGAAAATGTCAAAACCAAATATTTCATTTATTACTTGTGCATCCTTCGAAAAGATTTGTATATCCCTTAGTACTGGACAGAAAGAAAAAAACTTGTGTGGAAAACCATTGTGGAAAAGGATGCCTCTTCCAATTTGACTGTCTGTTACACCTTCTGGTGAAAATAGCTACTGAAATTGCATGACATTGTGGACCAGCTGACATAGAGCGAGCGTCAAATATGTTTGATCATTTTTCATTAATGGAAAGAAACATAATGGTATAAAGAAGATTACAAGCTTAAAACTAAAAGAAAAGGCCAAATATTGGTTGGGAAATTTGAGGCAATCATTTATGATCTTAACCTTTAAAATGCCAAATGTCCACCTTTTTACCTGTCCAGAAAGTACTGGTAGCGCATTTCAGCAGAGATTTCTTATTTAATACCAAAACTTCTGCAAAACTAAGCGGTGGTGAAACAATACTAGGGTTACTGCACCGATTCTTGGGCATGTTTCATATGTCTGAGTTAACAGTGTTTCAGTTCTTTGACTCTATAATGAAAGCAAGGATTTTTTCACATTTTTGTTCCCTTAGTGGGTGAGGACTAATGCAATTTAGCACATAGTTTATAAACCTTGAACTGGGGACTAGAAAGTTTTCCTGAGCCCATAACAACTAATAATCAGTTCATGGCCCGGAAAATTTCTTCAGACTCAACAAAATTTTGAGAAACTTTTTTCTGTTGTTCCTGCGTCGTATTGTATTTAAATGATAATAACTTTTGGACTGAAGCACCAGGTATCATTTTTGTGGTAGTTCAAAGTTCAACCTTCTTTTGCTCTCACACTTTAGAATGGGTTCCAGTTGGCTGCTAGGGTACTTGGTAATATTCATTGTCAAGAAGTTTAAAATGCTGAACTGTTTCCCTTCTTAGTGGAACACAGATCATGCATTCCTTTTGTTTGTATTTAAATATGGTGTTTCCTGTGCATTCTTTATTAGTTCTCAAAAACTGCTGTGAGCGAATAATTGTCTGCATGGTTTGCTGATTCACTTCTTGCAAATTCGACTGTTTAGTGTTGATCAATAATATTATTGAACAGGTAAAGTTTCTCTCCGGTAAGGCGCTCTTTAAATTTTGTCCTTCTAATTGACTAGAATTCTTAATTAGAATCATTTCACTTTAATGCATTGGAAAAATTTAAGCATGAAAAATGTTAAGAGGCATATCTCTATTTATGCCAACAAACAATAGCTACTACAAGGTAGTATTTAGCCGTAAAGTAACCTTGGAAGAAGCTACTGCAGTTTTAATAAAATATTCACCTGGTGATGAATCTGGCTGTAAAAGATAGAGGTAATTAATATTCTTTTATGCAGAATCCTGTTATACTATCTACAAGTCTCAATCTTGTTTATTACCATACATTGCAATAGTATCATTGCAATTTGACTCTTCTGTTGACTGGTAGATATATGTATACTTTTTTATAAACAGATAAGATCTTCTTAGGAGCTTCATCTTGGTGCATTTTCCTATGAAATCTTGCTTACTTAAGAAAAATCTCTGTTCTTTGTTTATTTGCTACAACATTGTAGATCACCTGATATTTTAGTACTTGGACTTTCCTTTGTAGTTCAGTGCCACCGGTGTAATCATTGTTTCTTCTATCTACTATAATCTAATGTATCTGTTTATCTGCAGATAATGATGATATTATAAGATGATCACTTGAAGTTGGCTTTTCTATTACTAGGTCACTGTGAATTGACTGGTTGCCTGAAATGCTTTATTGGATGACATCCTTGGGATTTTTCTCTTGGAAACATAGACACCTATACATGCATGTGTACATTTAATAATAATATATTATTTGCTCAACTTGTTCAAGTATAAAATTAGCTCTCTTTGTTGTTTGCCATTTGGAAGGAAGTCTGTATGTCTCAGCTGATTCCTGCAGCGAAGGATCCCTGTTCTTCACAACTTAACCTTTTATCTGATAATTGGCGCTTCTCATTGATGTCTGGGATATTTTTAGTTTGAAAATGAGCAGATGCATACAGACTTCCTCTATAGTTTGTTAGATCTCTGAATTGCACATAAGAAGATTCATCATCGTCATAGACTTATAAAAAACACTAGATAGAGATGCAAAAGAAGAAAACTCGGGAAATACTCGGAAGAGCAAATATTCTCCCCTTTATTAACTCAACTATGGGATATCAATTTGAAGTACCGAAATCATGGGAGAGTCCTTATTAAAAGGGTATTAGGAAGAAGGTAGCTACTATAAATTTAAGATATTTACTACAAGAAGAAATTGTTCGAGAAATCAAGTGGTAGGATGGCCTAACTCAACTTGTGGAACTTCTAGTTTACAATTTCTAGCTAAAATGTTTTTAAAGAGATCGAGTTCATGTTTGTTGATTAGACCAAAACAAATCAAGTTTGTGATGATTCTCTGTGATTTATATCTGTGCCATACAATAAACTCATGTACTTGTGCTTTTACAATATTGTAGTGTTGCATGATCAGCAAAAAACTAGCAGTTGAAATGCATTTGAATTCAGCTATGGCTGTAGAAATTCTAAAATAGGAAACTGACACTATTTTAGTAGTGATACCTTTCAGGATGATGGGATCAGAGATTGTCCTTGTAGTTTCTGAGTTATTGGTAGGTGATGAAAAGTGAAGGGGAGACCTCAGAAATGGAATGAGTTCCTCTCAATTTGGTTCATGGAATCTTCCATTTCTCCTTCCCACGCTGGTAAATTTGAAAGTTTATTTGTTATGACCCAATATCATTATAAATTATGCAGATTTTCCTTAAGCAGCAAGCTTGGTATAAGATTTGGGCTTTTTGCCACTATGATACTATTTCAGCAGAGCAAAACTGTAGGAGAGGTAATTAATTTTCCTGCATGCTTTTGTTTTCAGCAAAAGGTTTGGGATTAATGTTCTTGCAAGAAACTAAACTTCGTAGGTCGTGCAAACTTTACAAGATGGTAGAAGGTTGTTCCCTCACCAATTAAGTAACCATCTATTAATTATCGCCGCAATTTTGTTCTCTAAAAGCAAACACCGTGAATAAGGAAACTCATTTTTCACTTCCTTTACCCTACTTTCTAGTATAAATTACTTCCCTCTGTTCAAACAAAGGGCAAGAGCTCCACTGCTTTATTAGGAAAGAGAGAAAAGACACCTAGGCAGTGATAAAAGTAGTTTAATTTGACACATCAAGATTATGGCCCCAGATTTTTGGGAAAAATGAGCTCGGTGGAATTAGAAGTTTCTGTGGTGATATTTTTGAAGATCATGATTGAAGCTTTTTGTATTAAACATAGAGCTTGTTAGTGTAGATGAACAACAATAATCTCATCTCACACCCTTAAATTGTTGAAAGGACTCACCTCTCCGGTGAATTCCAGACTCCTAATATTCCTTCTTCATTTTCACACCAATGCTACTCCCATTTTTTCCTAATTGATTTTTTTTCCTCAAAAAGAGAAAGTGGAATTAATGTTTCTGAAAAGCCACTTGAAGAATAGGCAAAGTCAAGGTCAATGGATGCCATTATTTTAACTTACAAAAATCGTGGATTTAACGGAGGTGAAGATAGATAGAAAATTATTTGCTTCAGGAATTGTCAAGAGCAACTTTGTTGAAGCTCCAGTTAGATGCTTGTTGCTCTTTGCCATTTTTTATTCATGCTCTTTGAGTACTTTTGGTTCATTATCACATACTTCTATCCTCCATTTTTTCTCTTTGCTTTGGTAATATCTTATTTGAATAGCATGTATTGGCATCAAGAGGGAACAAGGTAAAAAATTTAAACATTATGCTCCTCAGCTGCTTATATTTGCTCTATGATTCTTTTGTGTCAAAAACCCTTCTGTTCTATTTTCTTGTTAAGTTGTTTATATTTTGTGATTGAGAGTCATGGTGGTTGTATTAGATGTGTGGAAAGTCTACTCTGCATCAGGCTGGTAATTTCTCCTAGATCCTCTAGACTCATGGTACACAACCTGAACATACAGAAGTGTCTCACTTTCTTGAGCAGAACTGCTAGGCTGTCAACTCCAAGTTGCAGAGCCTGGTCATAGGTAGATGAAGAAAGCAGGTGCGGGGGGATACAAGGAACAAAGTATAGCACATATGAAGATGAAAGTACCACAAAGATGAGCCATCATCAAGAGTTAAAGAATCTAAGTGCTCATTTTCTCCCCAATTGTTATCGCCTTATTTGCTTGTTTAAGAGTTGGAAGCAAGAAAATTTAAATGCAATACATTGTCGCTGTTTAAAATCCTGTTAAATTTAATTAAAAGATTAGGAAATCAGTAGACTGGAAATATAACGTTGTAAAAACTGCTAATGTGCAATTCTCTGCCTAAATCATAATAAGAACAATATGCAATGTCCTGATGAAAGACTAGAGATATTGAAGGTAAAATCTTGCTTTACTTGTTTCATACTCCAAATTTGAGAAAATCAAACTGAACAATAAAGTGATTTGACTGTTAATTTTTTTTCTAAAGCAAAAGGGAAGGAAGAATATTAGGAGGATGAGGCAAAGAATTCTAATGCATGCCCCCAGATATAATACCCCTATGGTCTATTTATTGATTGACTTTAGTTCAACCCCTCAATGGTCGTACAAAAGACAGTATCAGAGCTTTGAGGTTTTCTAATGGTTTGATTAGTGAATTAGTAATTATATTTCAAACATTACTTGTTTTCGTGAAATGACAGTAAGGCTAGTTTTGTTTTTGTCAGTATCATTGTAAAAGAACTGTCAAGAGTGGGAGTTAACTGGGCTGTTTTAGCATGCTTCCCATGGTATTTATGCAGTTATACCAGGGTTATTCAATTGACATTTTTCTGTTGTGTCCTCCTAGGGCACCAGTGAATCTCTTGGTAATGAAACTTAATACCAATAGAGCTTAATATTTTTGACGATCATAATTGAAGCTTTTTGTATTCTTAAACATAGAGCTTGTTAGTGTAGATGAACAACAATAATCTCATCTCACACCCTTAAATTGTTGAAAGGACTCTCCTCTCCAGTGAATTCCAGACACCTAATATCCCTTCTTCATTTTGACACCAATGCTACTCCTGTTTTTTCCTAATTGATTTTATTTTCCTTAAAAAGACAATGTGGAATTAATGTTTTTGAAAAGCCGCTTGAAGGATAAGCAAAGTCAAGGTCAATGGATGCAATTATTTTAACTTACAAAAATCATGGATTTAACAGAGGTGAAAATAGTTGGAAAATTATATGCTTAAGGAGTTGACAAAGAGCAACTTTGTTGAAGCTCCAGTTAGATGCTTGTTGCTCTTTGCCATTTCTTATTCATGCTCTTTGAGTGTTTTTGGTTCATTATCACATACTTCTATCCTCCATTTCTTCTCTTTGCTTAGTAATTTCTTATTTGAATAGAATGTATTGGCAGCGAAAGGGAAGGAAGAATATTAGGAGGATGAGGCAAAGAATTCTGATGCATGGCCCCAGATATAATACCCTTATGGTCTATTTATTGATTGCCTTTAGTTCAATCCCTCAATGGTCTTACAAAAGACAGTATCAGAGCTTTGAGGTTTCTAATGGTTTGATTAGTGAATTAGTAAATTATATTTGAACCATAGCTTGTTTTTGTGAAATGACAGTAAAGATGGTTTTGTTTCTGTCAGTATCATTGTAAAAGAACTGTCAAGAGTGGGAGTTAACTGGGCCGTTTTAACATGCTTCCCATGGTATTTATGTAGTTATACCAGGGTTATTCAATTGACATTTTTCTGTTGTGTCCTCCTAGGGCACCAGTGAATCTCTTGGTAATGAAACTTAATACCATGTCAACAACGCATCTCTCTTGAAGTTATTTAGGTTTTGCATGGTTAAACACGGGAATACTGCTCCCTGAAAGATTGATCTCGCTTTCTTGAATTTGGATCCAGATTTGATCTCTGTGCAAAATACAATGATGTTTTCTAATATGCCCAAGTCTTTGTACTACATACCAGCTCTTAGGTTCTGATTCGTATTCTTGAAGTTATTAATCGAAGCTCTACTATCTTAGCACTTGTTGCTTGCTTTCATTTCTATCTTATCCGATTGATCCAATGTACCTCAACCTGAAAAGTACATTGCTGGATGATCACGGTAATAATGTCAAGTTGTGTTCTAGCAACCTGCTGAGGTGTACTAACCAATCCCTATTTTAACATCTTTTAATAGCATTCCCTCTTGCAATCATTCTTATACCTTACCTTAGTTTAACTAATTACATACGTAACCTGTGGCATGTCCTTTGGTGATTAACATAACTGATGATAACTTGTGCACAGATGTCCTTTCAACATGCTTCCTATCCAACTAAAATCAGGATTCTTGGCCTTCATAGCTGAGCTAGGTGGTGAAAATGGTTGAGCTGGGTTGATCGGATAAAAGAGACCAAAGTAGTGAATCCAAAACCTATATTATTGTCTTTAGAGATGACTTTTGATTCCTGAGTAATCCTTTCCTTGTATGTAAAATTGACAATGTTTGTTGGATCCTTGGCTACTATTTCAGGAGAAACTTTTTTGAGGTTTTATTTCATGTATTTTGATCTTATTAGAAGTTTGTTTCTCCAGCAGTGTGCCGCAGTATGACATTTTTGTCACATTTTTAAATATAGTTTCTTCTGCATCGGAAAACTGAAGAATGTAAAATTCGAGAGAAGTACCTCTCAGCCGTTTCAATTTCAGTGGCCTTCGGTTTTGCCTCATGGAATGGCCGCTACCTTCTCTGTATGAAAGACGGTACCGACTTATTTTCCACTGTAATTCTTGGCATCCTCTCTATTTGTTTATATGAGACACCGGCGAGGAATCTTACATCAGTTCTAGAAACAGTTTATTAAAAAAGCGCTTCCAAATAATTTTGCAATATAACTAATCTTCCCGTAAGTTGTTCAAAATTTTGTGTGAGCTCTGGTCCTTTTTCGAGTATATTAACACAAGAAAAAATTTTGTTTAAAAAAGAAAAACACTAGATAAAATTACATTATTGCCAGCTCTTACCTCACTATGAGGACAGCACGGAGAGGAAGACTGTCAATTTTCACGGCTTCTGATCAACTAAATGCAAATTGAAGCAGAAAATTCACGATGCTTTCTTGAATGACAAGGTTCTGGGGGACCCCATAAGCCGCTTAATGGTCATGAATAACCTTAGAGCCAGCAAGCAAAATGAATACAGATCTGTTCTTATGATAATATACACGTAACTCTTTCTTCAGCTCAGCTATTTTGTATTAAATGGTAGTCTTTGCTAAACTTTTCCCAAATAGATAAATTTTACAAATTTAGACGGTCCTAACAGCAGACGTTGCATACAATCAGCCTGGAGTCCAACCATACCAGAAAAAAGGGTGAAGAAAGCTCTACACTTGGCTATGTACTAGTATGGCCACCAATCAGGTCCACCCGGCTTCTTCACAAGGATTTGATTATATTCTGGCCTTGAGGTCTGCGAAAGACAGCACAGTCTGTTAAGTAGATATGCTAACCCAATTGCTAGATCTCAACGACTGATATGCATTTGCAATCAATGAGCAAGACATATTGAGCAATGAAATTAGCAGATGACAATTTACAAAAGAATGCTCCTTGACTGGAAATCCATATCTGAATAAAAGGTTCAGGCACTAAAAGACATATCTTCCAATGTATTAAACAGCAAAGTATGATTTATGACTATCAAGAAAGCTCGCAAGACTTCCTTTTTAATGAGTATAAAATCATCAAGTTACACAGGTAAGGGGCCTTTCAAATTTAGTACTAGTAATTAACCTAAATTTCACACCAGTCAAATGTATCTCTGATTAATCTAGTCCATCTAGCAACGGCAATTATTAATAGGGGACAATAAAGATTACCCCAACGGAGAGCAATCGTCCAAGGAAATGGCTAAATTTTTCCATATATTAGGAGGACCCTATCATCACCACATTTCAAAAGTTACGATAAAAGTTCAATTGTTCTCAAGTGTGAGTTAAGCAGACAAACATCACTTAGGACAGGGAGGCAGCAGCACCAGCATTCAGACAGAAATATCCCAAAATCTTGTTCTTCAATTTAGAAGGAATTTTCCATCTTTTGCTTATAAACTACTCAAAGAAGAATAAAACAGTTCAGCATCACTCATATCATTGCCTAAACAACCAATTTCAATCCCCCAAGACAAATTTCTAGACAAGGACCCTTTTGGAATGGTATCTAGAAGTTTTCTAGGTCTCACTCCCCACCCACGTGCTATACCATATAATCCAAGAAGGCTACTGGAAGATGCTCTGTGTCAAGAGCGAGCTAAGGTCCAATAATCACATTCATTGCTTCAGGTAACAGATTTAGAAACTAAACAAACTCTTGTGTAGAACTACATTGACCAGATGCTGCCTACAAATTGCAGGAACCGTCTGCACTGCGGCTGATTAATTTATAGGAGTATTCTAATTCTTGGACAACATTCCAACATATAGCATTATCACCTTTTACTGCAAATAAGCACTTCTTCCGTATTCATTCATTAAACAATATCAACTTCCCTTAAAATGGAAAAAAGATACTTCTTCGCCGCGATTTTAAGTGGTTTATAAATTAGATTCTTGGAAGATATTATATTTTTACCTATGCAAAGCAAAAACACAGAATCGATAAACTTAAAAGGTCCATCTTTATACGATTAGCTAAGATATTATCAGCACCAGATGGAATGAAGTCTAAAATCCATTAATGCCCTCAAGCGATCATAAACATCCCAAGTGACTTCCATATTTTTAGAAAACATGGTAAACGGAAATTAAAAACCCAATAGCATACCAAGTGATTTGGTCAACTTCTGAGCTAGAAGATTTTCGGATCTCCAACTATAAATCAATTCATATATGTACATATATACAGAAAAGGAAAAAGCCTTGTTAATCCATGCTCTTTGAAAATAAAAAAAGAAAGATCACTTTAGCCAATGATTAGAAATCTTGAAGTGCCTAGTCCTGAACACAGGAAAACGATACCCATTTCACAAAAACTGTTCCCACTGACAATAAATATTCAACCCTTATCCTGAACAGAAAAGAGAAAAAGAAAAAAATTGAAAAGAAGCTTACGAGATCTTTAAAGATAATGAAAGCGATGACGAAGAAGAGGACGAAGAGAATTTCGAACTCGGCAAACCTAACAAAGGCGAAGACCGAGTTGACGGCCCGAGTCAAGAGCGACGGCGCGTCGTTGTTCCTCCTTCCACCTGGTCGACCAACTCCCCGTTTCGCCATCATCACTTCTCTCAGTTTTCCAGAGATATCAGTTGATTTTACAACAAATCCTTCTGTGTATTGTATTTTACAATGGGATTTATTGGAGGAAATTTTTCGTTTTTGACCTGTTTGGCGTTGTTGGTCTTTAGTATCATGAACGCATAGTGATGAGGCGTTTATTATCACACGAAACTATGCAAAATTGGCAGTTTGTCTTATGACTGTCCCTCGTTCTGAATTGTATAAGTTTTAGTCCTCAAACTATTTTATTTATCTTAAAATTGTCTTTAGTTTATAATTTTATTTTTTTATTTTAAAATTTTAAATGTGCTTTAAAAAATTAAAAATAAAAAATTTTAAAATCAAACTCTATCTAATTACTACATATGCAAATAAGGTTAAAGTATTTTAAAGTAACTTATTTATCCTTATTAATTGTTGTATGTGCAATGAACATGAAGATAGTAGCTGGGTTCTACTATAGATTAGGTGGTTAGGACCATCAAGTTTGAAAAATATAATTTGGGACTAGAAAAGATAAATTTAGAGAATAATAACTATTAAAAAACAAATGAAATAATATATGAAGTAAAACAGATAAAATTGTCCTATTTTCAATTCTCGTTTTTCCTTTTTACCTATATTATTTGGATTGGATTCCATTATGAAAATTTAATGCAATTTTTTTATAAAGATCTTATTTTTCTCTTAAAAGCAATTCACTTTTATAAAACTTAAAATAAAAAATCTCAATCTCAAACTCAAACTCTATTCAAATATACCGTACAATATAGAGTTTAGGAGAATTAGATAGTGTTTGGGTTTAAGAGAAAGAGTGTAGAATTCAAAATGTAAATTTTGGATTGAGTTTTGTAACAAATTTATAAGGTTTTTTCTCTTGTAAATTTAAATTATTTGTGAGAGTAGAAGTGAGATTCAAAATAAAATATTTGCATTGTGTTCCAAAGTAAAAGCTAATCCAAATACACTTCTTTCTAACTACTTGAATTATCTTTTGTTTTTTTTTTTTGGGTGGGGAGGGGTTAGGTAAACTATTTGAATTATCAACTTATAGCATACTCCGTTTGTTTCTTTCATTTGTTTTTTAATTATCTTTGTTTTTTTTGGTGGGGATGGGAAGGGGGTTAGGTAAACTATTTGAATTATCAACTTATAGCATACTCCCTTTGTTTCTTTCATTTGTTTAGATTCTGAATTCTTTTCCTCACTAATATAATATTGTCATATGATTATAATTTTTTTAAAAATATAAAAATTCTAAAAAAATAACAGACCCTAAAAGAAATAAAGTAACATAAAAATACGTAGCAGTTTAAGACAGGTGGGGCAAAGAATGTGAGAGGGATTTGAGGAAAAGGATCCTCAATGGTATAGATTCGATTTATAAATATTTGTCACTTTGAAATATCAAGAAGTCATTTATTATGTTTCTTTCCATTTCTCCCTTAGTTTTTGCTAAACATTTTTTATAAGCGCGAACATATTCTCATTTTGTCCCTTTACACAGATACATCCCTTTCTCTCTCATCCATATTCTTTCTTAATTCTCTAATTCAAAACATTAAATCAGAAACATATTTATAAGGTTTTTCCTACAAATTTTGTGTCTTTAGTTGGACTATTTTTTAACTCTTTATTTTAAAATAATTTAATAATAAATTTATAAGTATAATTAAATATAAAATACTCGCATTCTTAATTCAAAAAATGAAACTTATAAATAAAAAAATAAAAATACAATTAAAAGATAAAGCTCCAAATGGATAAGAAGGAGCTTTGTCAAATTTTAGTAAAGCTCCAAAGGGAGTTTTGCCAAGCCTTAGTGTAACTTAAAAAATTGTGGTAAAATTCCATTAAAGTTAATAAATTACATTTTTATTACATTAAAATTACTTCCAAACTTATCAAATTTAGATAAAATGAAAAACTCATTTTGAATTTTTGAATTTTAATGCATTTCTAAACAAAGTAGAATAAAGACGGTAAAGAGTATATTTTTATAGAAAGAGAAATTCATAAGTTTACAATAAGAGCAAATGTGAAATATGTTGGTTATTTATACAAAAAAACTCGCTGCTCTTATCAATTTCCTTTACTAAATTATATTAATTGAATTTTCAAATTCTGATGTGATAAATATAAATTTTTTTGAAAGGAGTATATTTCAAATTCTAGTACAGTGTAAAAATTTTTATTGTTAAGAAATAAAAAACTTGACAGACAAGGCTTTTACTTTTATTCCCGTTTTTTAATCCACTGGGGTAAACAAATGTGAAACCTATCTCGTAATCTATGAGTGTACTTTTAATCAATTGAATTGCCACATTATTGCTAACTTATTTTCATTCTTATTTTTTATTTATTTTTTTTTTGCTTTCTTAAAATTTTCCCGTTTTCTTCTTTGGTGATCTTCTTGTGCTTAAAAGCGGCGAATGATATCACCCTACTATTATTGTGCTGAAAACCTTCTCCAAATACACATTTTCATATGGAGACCTGGATGGTTCAAGGGTAACACAAAAATGCCATTCCTAATTCAGAATCTTTGAATTATATATATATATATATATATTGGAACAAACAGATCCTTTGATTTGCACTGAAGGTAGGTATTTTTCTAGAACACTGAGATGGAGAGACATACCTGTTCCTAATTAATAATAGTGTTTGGGGAGATTCTTTTTGGTTTCTTGAAGATTAGATCCACTTCAGTGCGATCCTTTCACATTCTGGCTATGGTGTTTATTGTATTTTTTTTATAATTTAGGTATCTAAGTTAAGCCTAACTATTCCTGAACCCCATAACCACACCCTTAAGTTATGGAGTATGTAAATCGTGGAATGTGCACGAACTAGCTCCCAGGTTCCTAAAGCCCCTGTACACTACTGCGCACAAAGGGTCCGCTCCAAACTGATTATTTCACTATATCTCCCCCAAATATAGCTCCCAAGTTCTCAGCAGGAGTCGAACCCCCACCCTACCACTGACAGCGAGAGTAATCTTGATTGTTCCACCAGCCCGCATATGCCCCGGGAGACTTGGATGCCTTCGGTGGAATTTGAACCCTCAACCTGGCTTCCTTTGGCGTTTATTGTACTTTTTTAGTATCATACTAACTCAATTTCAATTATCAAATTTTAATTTAATATTAAGAACATACATATTATAAATATTTAAATAATTATTTACTGTAAATAGAATAATTAAATAATAATTCATTACAAGTTAAATAATAATTTATACTAAATAATTATTTAATTATAAAATAAAAATATAAATTTTTATTTTTTAAATAAAATTTAACAATTAAAATTTATTTAATATATATTAAAAAAATATAATCAACATCGTATTACTATAACAAAATTACACATAAATAAATTTGACGGTTAGCAAGTGGCATGAGGCCTTTCTCCAGCACTAACAGTTTTAGCAGTGAGTCCTTACAATTGGTTTGTCATAATGACATTTCACATTCACCTGTGAGGAATGATGGCTGAGGAGTGAGGACTCCTTTACTTGTTCCCCTTTCTACAGTGCTAAGTTCATATTCCATTTCCTCCTTCCTTAATTCTCACTTCCTTTCTCGCCTTTCTCCCAATTTTTTCTATTTGTCGTCCTCTCTCTAACCTCATTCCCTCCCCAAAAAGATATGCTTCAAGAAAAAGCTTTTTCTCAAATCTTGCAATTTCACACCTTGACAGTTCAATGCCATTAAACCCCACATTTCTATTCACTCAAACTACTTTATTCATGGTGTACTAATATCAAATCAAGCCCACAACAATATCATAAAACCATCTCAAAAGCACACTCCCACCCATCACCATTTCAGTGCTCTTCTAGGATTTTTGCAACCATAAAGCACTAAAAGAAAACAAGATGCCTTCTACTGTTGTTAGTAGGGTTCTCTTGTCTATCCTCATTGTGCTTCTCTTCAGTCTCCATGAAGCAAAACTTCCACATGTGAGTTAATAACTCTCTCGTGCTCTCTCTCTCTCTCCTTGTCTCTCCCTGTGAGCCTAAACCCTCTTCTTAATTCTTAGATCCCATCGATTTTCTTATCAAAATTGGTTGATAATCCACTTATTTGCTATCTTCTTGTTTTAACTTTGTTGTTAAGCACGCTAAGGTTTAGGTGGGATTAGAATCAATGCATATATTGCCGTTAATGGTTTTCTACTGTGCTTACAAGGAATTGAAATTATTCGTTGTTTGTTAATTTTTGTGTAGGCAAATGGGTCAATGGTGGAAGGAAAAAATGTCACTGCCGGGAAGGAGGCAGTAGGAGTGGAGGAGATGATGCCACTAATTGAGCCAGGCAAGGAGATGGTTTTGATGCTGAATGATACCAGGAGGAAGCTTGGGAGCTTCCAGATTTGTGCATTATGCACTTGCTGTGGTAGTGGTGCCAGGGGGGGATACTGCTTGCCAACTCCTTGTTGCTATGCCATTAGCTGCAACATCCCAAACAGGCCCTTTGGCTTCTGTTCCTTTCTTCCCAAGACCTGTAATTGCTTTGGATGCCATCTCTAAAACTCTCATATCCAGATCAAATTTCCTGAAACATTTTTTTGGGTCTTGATACTATTAGGAGTGTGGATGGGAAGAATATCTGTTCTAGTTATTATTTGTTTATAATTATTTTTGGGAGGGCTGCTATGATCAGCTAAGTTTTTGCTACTTGATGGTATATTTGTCTTTTGCTGAAAATTACTCATAGCTCATGAGTAGAGTGAGAATTTTCAATTTTTTCTTGAAGGAAGCAAAACTTGGCTGGAAGAAGAACTAGTTAATTCTAGTGTGATACTTGGATTGTGGAACAGGAAAGTTTTTGTCTCTCTTAATGAAGCTAGCGGGCCAAAATTAGATTATAGTAATGATGACAGTCTTGGCATTTTAGATTTATTTTATCGTTGCTTAGAAGAGATGTCTATCTTGTATACTAGACATGTGAGTGGGATTTAGTTATGATTTGTGTAATTTGAATGTTTGGACCATTAATTATTTCTTTACTGTATTAGTGGGTCTAATTAAGATTTCAACTGTTCAAAACATGTGCTTTGTGCTTGTTTTACTTTTCCTTCTGCTTCTCCCTCATCTTTATATATCTCACTACTACTTGGCATAATGCCATCCATTGTCCTTATTGTCACGTTCATTTATTAACGCACATTACAATTGACCTTGATTACATTATATTAACTTCTGGTGTGATTTTAGAGAATCTTATATTAACTTCTGGTATAGTTTTAGAGAATCTTCAAAAGGTTTTCTAGGAGATCTTCTACTCTTTGAGGTAATGAAGATCCCTCCAGGACGGGCTCGCATCTGCTTAGCTAGTTGGCAAGATCACAACAAATGGAGCACATATAATGAGTATTGATTTTCCATTTATGTTTAGGACAGTGCACTGCCATGAGCCTCATTATTTGACTTCTGAATGAATAAGGTTAATACTGCAGCTGGATTTGGATTTGGGTTGGGGGAGACAGAGAGCTTTCAGTTACCTAAGTCAATAAATAGATAGGAGAGAAATTCTGTTGGTGAGGGTAATAGATTGGTGGTTGTAAACATGCTGAGGGTGTAATCAACCCCACTCTTGGGGCGGGTGGCAGTTGGGGGTTGGCTCATTAAGTCAGCTACTATTTGCTGCAATTTATAGTGTGTTGTTATGAAACGTTTTTCTTTTCCTCCCCTGTTATTCATTTCTTCTTGCTTGGTGGTCTTTTGTTTCTACTGTCCCTTTGAGGTCTATCCCTTAAGAGCATGGTTGGAAGAATTGGAGCTCTTTGGATAACCACAAAGATCTTTATTTCCTACCAGACGCAAGTGAAACAAAATGTGGTTGTAGAGATTTAGTTTTCTGAATTAGGAGTTAAATATGCAATGAGTAGATTGTAAATGTCAAAACAAATTTTCCCAGTTTAGTCAGATGGGATATTGTTTTTTGTTCATTTTAAGGGAAATGTAAATTTGGTTTTTGTCAGAATGCATGGTACTAACATGAAAATCTCAAGTTGGCATCTAGAGAAGAGTGCTTGGAGAATCTCACTGACCTTGTGGTAGAATGATGTATATGCAGCAACCCATGTGCAGTTTTGTTGCCAAGTCACCTACAATCTGATGCTCAACAACTTCCATCATCATCCTCATCAAAACACCCAAATCCCACTCCTCCACACACATACCCCCGCCAAAAAAAAAAAAAAGAAAAAAAGAAGGAAAGAACCTCAACAAGAAAACTGAATATTTTTCTTGAGAAGCTGGCTATGTTCGCTCTTAAATTTTTTTAATAAAAAAAATTATTTGATCTATTTATATACATAAATTTTTTAAAAAAATTATATATGTTAAATTTTGAATGTTGTACTAGATTTGGATAAGAAAACTCATGCTACAGACAGGAGTTATTATTTTTTAATGACAATTTTATTTATTCATAATATGTTTTCAATTTAACTTGGGTTAAAAAGTAATTGGCCTAATTACATCTAACACAAAATGGCAATAAAGTAGTATATTTAAAGTAATTGGCCTAATTACTGTTTCTCTTCTTTCTAAATTATGAATCAATAAAATTATTCTTAAAAATTATAAAGGACTGCTTAATACATGACGATTTTATTAATGCAACACAAATTTTAATAATTCTAACTTTTTATAATTAAAAAAAACATAGGGAGGGGGACGCCCAAGCTGCCGCCCCCTCGTCCCGGGATGCGCCAGCGCATCCCACATCTGGGGTACACCAACTTTGGGCGCACCTAGAGAAGGTTGGGCTGGGGGGCTCCTAGCTTGGGGCGCCCCCAGGCCCCAACTTTTTAAAATTTTTTTATTAAAAAATTTATTTTATTAATTTTTTATTTTTAAATTTTTGAAATTTTATATTGAGATTTAAAATCTTAATTGAATTTAATGATTCAATAATTAAATTTAAAATTTTATTACAATCAATTATAATTTTTAATATGTAATTTTTCTTTCTTCATTTTCTAAAATTTAAATAAGTAACGTAAGCCGACACAATTTGGATGAAACGATGAATTTTAATCGTCTATTAGACCTCATTATGTAATCGAGATCTTATACAATATTTGAAGGATAAAAATATCAAAATTATTTAAATATAATTTTGTATTAGTAAAACTGTCATACGTTTAATACTTATAAAATTATAACACGTTACACATACCAATAATGTGAGTTTCCTAATCAGATTTTGTCACAATATTCATAATTTGACATATATAATTACCTGAAAAAATTTATGTATACATAAAGATAAAATAAAAATTTTTAGTTAAAAAATAAAATCAAAAATAATTTAAGGATTAATACAGTGAGTTCTCTATTTTTGTTTTCCAAAATGAAAGAGACTCAACCATAACTTTAAGGATAGTTTTATGATATCTGTGCGATAGAAAAGTCAAATTCAAAACTCTACATGTGAATTCTCGTTAATTAAGGTGTAACTTTATCACTTTTAATAACGACTATGAACAATATATTTATTGCTAAGAAATATATTGCGATAAATCAAATGAAACCCATGTTCTGAAATGTTGCAGTTCACTTTTCTTTTTTTATCATTCTTTACCTTTTGACCCTAATCTTCACTTTTCATGGTCAACATGGAAACCTTTGAACCTATTGAAGTTTCCATACTTGTATGATCAGTACTTCCTCGGGGATGTAAAAAAGTGCAGTCAAGACAGAGTTGCCATTGGTGTTGAAGCAAAGACTTATCTAGGGATTTGATTTTGGATACACTTTTACTACTTTTTAGCACCTTTTGGCACTTCTCCCATGTTGTTAGCCAATTTACCCTTTACGGATTCACATTTCCTTGGATCGGTTTTATGACTTTTGAATAGCAAAGTGGAAACATTTGATAAAGTAGACAGGCTCTTTAGTTTTGGCTAGAAGCTTAGAAATGCGGAAAGCCAAACTCAAATTGCAGGTTGCTTGGATTCTCTTCCCTCCCTTCACCCTTGTCGACATACCGGAAGGTGCTGGTCAAGCTTCATAACTTTAGTTGCTAACATATATTGTATGCAATGGACAAAAACTGTTCATATAGTACAAGTTGTATCTTAAGTAGACGATCTGCTTAAAAGAACCGCCCGAATCCGTGCAGAAATTGCATAAGAAAAAAATTAAAACGAGAGAAGGATTTGTATCCTTTATAGACATGGCAAAACAAGGATGCACAAGCAAGGAATGGCTTTTGCGTAGGATCCAATTGAGATGTCTTCTAACAGATGCAAAACATAGAGAGGAATAAGAACACAACCAACTGATGCCCCTTTGCAAGTCAAGAATGTCAGCATTTACAGTACTGTATTGTTTATTTTACTGTTTTAACTGTTTAATTACACAACATTTTACAATATGTACATAAAAGGCAAAGAGGAAGTGATATTGACAAAATCTACTTACCCTGAATCTGATATTATCTGCTTTTCACCATCCACTGAATAATGGGAAAAGAGCTCCACTAATTTTTGTTCACTTCCGTATGACCGTTCAATTCTGCACATTGTTGAACCCCAACATCTGTACCTATTTCTGGTTTCCTTGAATGTTGATATACATCCCAAGGGCAGCTTGGCTTAGTAGCAGACCATCATTCTCTGAGAGAGGGGGGATCACGTCATCAAGACTCCGAGCAGAGTCCAACTTCTGAATAGGCTTAGAAGACCTTATTAACTTGAAGAAATATTGATCAAGTCCAAATAAAAAACTGTAACTAGATGGTGGTATCATTTATTGGCTCTGGGTAGGGATCAGTCCAACATTCATCCTCCTGAACAGCTTTCTTCCATCGCTTTCTGAAGACCTTGTATTCCCTATACGACTGTCTTCTTACCTGAAAACAGGGTAAATATCTCAATTTCAAGACCAAGATTACTTTAGACAGAAAGCAGAATCATTCTTACCCTTTAAACCCTACTGTGGAAAAGGTAATAACTACTTCCCAGCCAAGGGTATAGCACTCTTTACACTACATCTTGGTCATGCTCATTGAGTTTAAAGAGTCAAACTAAATTCCACCAGAAGAGATATTTTCTTTTATGCATTTTGACAGCTATTAATGTAAAACAGGTCATCTCCACCAAACAGCTGGAGACTTGAAAACCTTATCTCGGTAGATACATATTTGACATATCATGGATAAGCAGGTCTAAATTCAACTGGTCTAAACATTATTCAGCCACAGATGTAGCTAGTACAAATAATTCTTTGCCAACAGATGCCTTTGTACACAGTGAAGAATTAGGACGATTCATTTGTTAAATTTTGTGGTAGATTAGAGATGGGAAATATATATGAATTTATACATTATTTTTCTCAATTCGGTGGATAATAAAAGAGAAAGATTGAATAGTTTAATATATACCCAAGAACCATCTTGACGACTTTTAACTATAACATCTAAGGAAAACATGAAAATTCATTTTCTAAGGGAAAGCTTATGCAAACTTACTTCAATTCTGTAGTCAATTCGGTGGATAATAAAAGAGAAAGATTGAATAGTTTAATATATACCCAAGAACCATCTTGAAGACTTTTAACTATTACATCCAAGGAAAACATGAAAAATTCATTTTCTAATGGAAAGCTTATGCAAACTTACTTCAATTCTGTAGTCAAACGATTTAGACGGAGGTGATGCCTGAAATGAAAAGAGAATAAATTATTAGCTTCGTCCAACACTATAGTGTAGAAAACTCTATAGGTTCATGAAGGTTACATGTCTCTCCAGGCTGTTCAAGTTCTTCAAATTAGAAGTAGACTGACTAGCTGCCAACTTTGTCTGCAAATAATAAGAAATTGATAGCTAAGATATATGATGGCAAGAGTGACTTGTATAGGGGATATATCCCCAAAGTACAAAGCTCAAGCATAGCATATAAAGTTTTCTTGCAATGGCTCTGTTGATAATATTTTGTTAACGAGCCCCACATTTTATCTAACTATCATCAGACCTAAATCTTGTTAATGAGGATCAATCATGTTGATCTGAAAGTAAAATTGGCACGCACTTCTCATCATTCATAATTTTTCTGCATTACATGTGATTGTCTAGTTTTATGCCTTCATATCGTCTTTTAAGTGAAAATAACATCATGAGCAACAGCCTGGCACTATTCTGAAGTCACTCAACTGGGATCAAAATGGCAGAATGAAAGGGCTAATAGTACACAATATGTTTTAAATCGCAATGTCCTTGCACAATTCTGAAAGAGATACAGTTGAGGCAACTAAATTCAGGCTAGTGGCAGTTAATAAACAGGAGGTGTATGCCTCAAATTTTATGACCGGTGCAGTGAACCCTCCATGCAACAGCACACTGTCAACCCCGAACAGGAAAACAAAGTAAAACATGAAAAAAACATGTACGCGCCCCAAAGTGCAGTAATTTTTCACTGGTTGTTAAAGTGGCATAATAATTATGAAAACATTTTTAAATAGATTATGGGAGGAAAAGGAAAGAAACCAAGATCTCATGGAAAAAAACAAAATTTGATGAAGAAAATGTCAACACTAATATTCTAGTAAAACGCATGGCACTTATCTGACCTTGTTTTTGGGCTCTCCTAGTGTTGGAATACCATAGTGAACTATGTATTCAGCATCAACAACCCCAATCTTTTTGGTTCGGTCCCCCTTCCAAAGGAATGCAAAAATGGATAGATGTATGAGAGAGAGAGTAATATCAACAATTGAGTCTAGGTAGTTACCTGTGCACAGTAACCAAGCTGCATGTCTAAGCCCCATGCATGGATCAAGTCATTCTGTGAGAGATATTACATAAACCAAAAGAAAATTCATAAATTTAGCTTCCAATGCATATTAGCATGATGATCTAAGTTGGTAGAGTTCTAGGGTGTTTTTCATGCATATTGGTAGCCTAGTGGCCCGAATTTGTAGCAGCTTAAGAGCTCCATCTCAATAAAAAGAAATAAATAATCAAAAAAATCAAAGAAATGCAGTATGTAATTCAGCTATGGACCATAAAATATTCAGAAATCTACGTTATTGAACCCCGCAATGTAACACGACAAAATGATACAATTTCAGCCACCATATCTTCAGTGACTACTCGATCATTTTTCTTTTTTGAAAAATGTTTTGTAGAGTTACCAAACAATGTAAAGGAATGAAATTGTCCAATACTGCATGCTTCGAATGATAAACCTTGTTTTAAGATTTTCAAATGTGTTAAAGAGTCGGCTTTCAAATATTTCATTTGCTAATGATGGGGAAATGAGATGACCCTAATTTCCTCATAAAAAAAGTGAATGTAACAAGTTCAAATGGTAATGGAGAGACCTGGATCATATACCATACACATCGCCAAGCAGCTCTTGAAAATACGGGAGCCATCACTTCAATCCACCTGTAAGACATAACCTTTTAAGCTGCTGAAACTTATTCCACGACAAAGAAGAGGATACTCTATAAACAAATCTGAATAGCTCTAACACAATATTAAGGCTATATCTTATCAAATAAACAGTTTAACAGCATAAAACACATTAGCAGCAGCAGTAAATTATCTACCCGGTACAAGGAGGACCTGAACTTTTATAATCACATCCAGTTCCATTGTCACCAGGCTTGAAAGTCCTCCTACAGTAGAGTAGGATAAATTAATTTCAATAGAAGAAAATTTACCCGAGGAAAGATATCTAGTACATTTGAAACTGTATTGTAAGGTGGACTAACTCTTACAACTTTCTGATAACAGACTGCTCTAACCATTTGAGATTGAGAATGGAAGATAACCTGTGCACAGTCGATCTCATCCCACGTGCAGTAATTTGATGATGCACCTCCGATTCACTTCTATCAAGTGCTGGTTGTGATATCTCCAGCCCTTCTTGCTTCACAATTGATACATATCTACATGGATTGAAATATTTATTATTGAATATATTCTGTCTTGGGAAATACATCAACCACCTATTATGCAATGCAATGCGTATTCTACAGTTGTGTCTCCGTGCAGATATCTAAATTTGCATAATTTAGTGAAGGTAAGCTCACTATCTTCATGAACGAATGATTACCCTGGGGAGAAAACTATTTGTCACTTATTTTGAATTAGTAAGAAACATTAATTGAAATTTTAAGGAAAAAGGAAATAGGGGCTTACCTATTCTAAGTCAGTTATGAAATAAAATTAATAAATAACAGATCATTTGCGATGACTAACATCAATTGATGACAACAGACGAACAGCAAGAGAAAGCCTCAAACATATTCCAATTGGCCTTGCAAAGACAAAGTACATAACACTAGAAAATTGCTACTATTTATACTTAAATCTAATTATCCTTCTGATGGTAACCAAACACAACTCCATGCATGGTTGAATCTGAAGAGATGACCAAGAAAACATTCTTCACAAACCAAAAATATTTCTTTAGATACTCTTCTCATTTTATTCTTTTAGGAAGGTCGTTTATTATAAATAAAATGCAAGATCCTTTCTCCTCCCTTCATTATACTGCAAGAGAGAAACTCTTCAAAAAGGATGCACAGAATGGTTCTCTCATTTAGCATCTAATTTAAAAGGCAAAAGATCAAGTTTTAAGCCTTTATCATTTCCAAATTCATTATCCAATAGAGCTACAATATATCTCAAGCATTTCATCAGAATTTCAAATTTTCTTATTTAGTTTTCTACTTCTTTTAATTTAAATTATTTTTCTTCTGAAAAGTTTCAAGATAACAGCTTTCACATACCGTTTAGGGTTGAAATTTTCTACTCCAAGGTCTTCATCCCATAGGAATACGTAATCATAATCAGCAACTATATCTGGATGCAAGAATCGTTTTGCAAACCACCTAGTTATCACAGTTAGGATTAAAAGGTAAGTAATAGCCAAACCACAGGAAAAGATTTTTAAATTGATTATCTTTCTAGTTGCAATAGTATTTTTGTTTTCAAAAAGAGAATCCAAGTGCATATTCAACTATAAAGTTAGGAGCTGTAGAAAACTTAACATGGATTTTTGTTGTGGTCGTTAATGGAGAAAGTCAAATAAACGACAGTAGCAGTTCAAAAAATATGCACAAGAATACTGCAAAAGAAGAAGATGAAATGCTTCCAGTCACCATACCATTTTGTTTGATTGACAGCAGATACATGTATTACGCTATTACTCCATTCTAAATCCTTCCATTGATCCACGATACCATCATAATGAAAAAGCATCACAACAAAATTGGCAGACAGAAACTGCAAGTTTGATTTAGCATATACAAAGCATAGTTAGAGGTAGCGATAATAGAGTGCACTGAAAAACACAAGTTGAAGTCTCACCTTTCTAACCATCTTGTCTACTGTTTTCTTTTGCTTTATTCCAACAGCAACAGAGAACAAGTTTTTTGAAGAATTAACTTCCTGTAATACGGAATTCAACACTTTCAGCAGACTCTTGCCAAAAGCTATAGGCATGCCACATTCATTAAATTGTGGGTGACGAAGCAGTCTTCAATGGTATGTTTCTATATACATTGACATCAAACTCAGGATGTCCTTTCTATGTTGAAGTAGTTTGAACTGACCAATGACTGTGTTTCACATCATCTGTAACACTGTGCCTTCAGATAGGCAGATCTTACAACTTTAAATTCCATATTGATAGTTCCCATTTTCAGCCAAATGAAACATCCAAAACAATGAGAGGAAGATAATGAAGATATAGTTCCAAAGATGTTGACCTCTTTTCCCTAATAATGAATAAACTGATACTACATAAGATTACCCTGAGGTAATCAACAGTGAGCTTAAAAGGTGGTGTGTAAATAGATAGTGTGATTGCAAAGAACATTCAGAATCTTAATATTCACCTAAAGGAAGAAGCATGTAAGAGTGACTTGCTCTGCTTCTCTCTCTCTCTCTCTCTCTCTCTCTGTGCTCAAGAACTGATTTATGAAACATACCTTTGGGAGACCACATAATGGTCGTCTTTCCAGGTTAGAGGTCATGGCAACAATACCTTTTGGTAATGCCTCACTTCCAGGAGGCCTGCATTGGCCCTAAAACAGATAAAAATAAATTACAATGGACCATCAACATTTTAAGAATTATTTTTAGTAAAAACTGAACTAAATGTATTGTTATTTGACTTTTTGAAACAATTAGCCCTCAGACCTAGCTGCTGTCAATGGGATTTAAAAGGGTACAATTTCTATAGTCTCCAGATGTGCCACTTTTGTTTTAATGGACAACAGACAGGAAAAGTAGTTAATAGATCTCCACTTCCATGTTTGCCAACCAACCCCCCCCAAGCGAGCAAAAGATTTTCTAAATTATATAGCCAGTAGATGCAGGAATAACACAATATGTGATGTAAAATATAAGAACTTAAAAAAAAATTTCACAAGCCAGATCGAACAACAAATAAGATTCAAAAACACTTCAAGGTTTCCAGTGAAGAAAAACAAACCTCACATGTAATGGAAGATTGAAAGTTTTCTTCAAACTTCCACTTTAAAAGCTTCTGCAGAAATGAAGTTATATAAACGTCTAGAGGATTCAATGTCCTTGTTAGGTACGTATCTAAGAAACCATTAGTAAATAAATCTAAAGTAGAATTGAACTTAAGAAATATTTTAAATATGTATGCCAAAGAATCTTCCAGAAGAGATACAAAAGAGGTAGAATTTGGTCCCAGATAACCAGGATTGGTTTCTAAGAAGCATACAGAAACCTAAGTGACCACCTCTTTGCCATGTTGTGCTATAATAATGCCTCCTAAAAAGAGCACAATACAGAACAAAGAAGCTGTAGGAAAGTAGTTGCGCAGAGATGATCTCCTATATTTTTGATCCTTCAGTATAGAACCCTGAAAAAATTAGGCAGCATAGACATTATTAGCCATAATATAAAGATTATTAACATAAATATTTTCAATGAACGTATACAAATGAGTATGTGAACTTTTCAGTTTGAAGAACCCAATTAGAAAATTAAGTTGAGATGAATATGATTCCTAATTTTGATTAAGTCAGCAGAAAATAATCAAATTTAATGAAATTATAGAACAGTTAACTAAATAGGAAACAAAAGTAATTACAAACACCACTATAGAACTAGAAAAGTACAAACAGTGAGTTTAACAACTAAAGCATGCAATTAAGGCCAGAGGAAGGAATGCAGTCATGTCAGGTGCATCTGTGGTTCTCTGAATACTTTGCTATCCATGACTTGAATTGAGTTTCTATAAGAAGGTGTCAGTTTTGAGGGAATAATGAAAGCATGATACGTGTAGCAGAAAAAAGGGCAAAAATAAATTCCATAATAGCAATAAATCTAGATACTCAAGTTCGATAAATTGAGAAGTCAAGCCAGCGCTATGCAATGGTGATAAAGTCTAGGAAGTTTCAAACAAATTCTAAATAGAATTGAATAATTATGTTGTGTTCATTATAAAATCTCATTATTTCACAGTCCGCCGTCTATTAATATCTCAAAGTTTATGTTACCATGTAAAATTTAAGTACTTCTGCTGAAGACCCAGAACAAAGGAAGTGGGTAAAAGAAAATCTGAATTATTTGTCCCCAAGAAAGTTAGACATAACTAAAATCCACGATCAACAAAACAACTTCGGCAAGAACTCCAATATAAATCCTATTCACTTGAAATGAAGTAATCAGATAGGAGACGAAAACCAATAATAGAACTCAAATGTTTATCACTCAACTAGCTTTAGAATACTTTCACTTTCACACTTTGAAAGGAAAAATAGAACAAGAGCTGTTATGAAGAGTATGTCTTTAGACTTCTAAAAAATCGTAAGATACAAACCGTAAATGTAACTAAAGAAAGAAAAAACCACGTTATCAAATAAAACTTTCCTTTAAAAGAAATCCTTTGTGAAATAGCAAATTTCATCTCCAAATTCCACAATCACACAAAAAGAAGTTGAAAACTTGAAAATCTTCCTTTTTCTGTGGCACCCTCTAGCAATACTTCAGAATTCAAAACAAGGTCGAAATACATCAGAATTGGAAACAAGTTAGGAAGCTCGAGATTTCATACTCGATTTAAGTACTAAAAGGATATTTCACTTATAATGTAGTTCCATTTACTCCTAGAAACAACTCATGAGCAGCCGAAAGTTAATAGAAGTCATTTCTCTACCGCATGAATCAAAGAACACAAATACAATACTATACCCCGATATAATCAAACACATAGCACCCCATTTCACATATATGATATTGTTTATCACGTTCTTACTGAGTATTTTCCGACACTGAAACGCGTTACAGACAGCAACATCACAGTACAGCCCACCAAATAAAAGGTATAGAGAAGCTAAACAGAAACTTTTCCAGATTAAAACTATTGACAAATACTTAAATATACGTACAATTATACATGGATCGCTTTATATATACAGAGAAGAAGTGATCACTCACAAGGCCTGGCGACTTCATCTTTCCATGAACAATCAAGATAAACACGAAACGAAAGCTGGGTTTTCTGTACCCGATCCTTCCTCGCCTCTAGTAATCCTACAAAAAGGACGATGTATTGGAAGAACATGCATATGTATATAAGGCAACGCTAGAAACTGAAAATACGGTTCAAATAGGATCATAGTTAATGAAAAAAGAACGTGTCCCTGGTACCTACGAATCTTGAAAAGAATCAAGAAACTGTTTCAGGAGTGGTTGGGTGGAGAACACGGTAATTTTTCTCGAAGACGAAGACAGAATAACCCGAAGACCGCGGGGAATTATGGAAGCAAATGGAGAAGAAATGCGTTTCCCAAATCCCACCGCTGCAACCGATAAATTTTGTTAAAGTGCCTTTTTTCCCCTGAAAAAACCTCAATATGGTTAATATAGTTAAAAAGTCATTATCATTAAATAATAAATACAATATTATCTGGAAGAAGGTTCTTTCTATTTTATGTATGAAAAATAAATAAAATATTAAAGAATAAATTGTTTATCTAATATTGTATTATGATTGTATTTTGATTAAATTTGAGTTCAAAATTTTTTATCTTAAATTTTATAAAAATAAATTATTTATAAAAAACTTACAGTAAAAATTTTATATTAAATTCTGTTCACATATATTTTATTAAAAAAATTAGTAAAGAAATCAGCAAACTCAAATTAGAATATGATTGGATGGAGTTTGGTTTTAAAATTTTTGTTTTGAGTTTCGTAAAAGTTAAATTGTTTGTGAGAGAAAATATAAATTTTACAGTTAAAAATTTAAGTTTAATTTTAAAATTAGATATTGTATAAGTAAAGTTTCAAAAATTTTATTTAAAAAAGTTCTGGTTATGGATAAACAAGATGAGAAACTGGTTTGGTTAGGGTGCAGACAATACTTTTTTTTTTCTGTTTATGCAGACTAAATCTCAACTGTTAGATTTTGATCAAATTGTTAAAAACTTACACGTTGAAAATAATTATTCATGTAAAATAATTATTCACTATAGAATGAATAAAGATTTCCTCTATAGTAGAATAATTATTCTAATAATTATTTTACTATAGAGAAAATAATTATTCAAATTAGAATAATTATTCTCAATGTATAAATTTTTAAATATTAAATTAAAATTTAACGACTTAAAATCTGTTTTGTATAAATTAAAAAATATATTATCTGTACCTAGTAAAATCGAGGTGAAACAAGATTGCTGTTGTTGCCGTTTGCCTATTTGGAAACTGTTCTTTCCGCTTTGCACCGAAAATGTGCTTTTTTGGTATTCGGCACTTTTTTTTTTTTTTTACATACATGGGACTTGTAAGAATTATTTTAATATATTTTGTTTATTTTGGTAGTTACTTCCTCAGATTGTTTGACTTATTTATGTCATAATGTGGTCTAAATTTAATATGTAAATGAAGAACACTTTTATTTCAAAACATAAGAATTTTTTATTTTTTTCTTAAAATATTTGAATTTTAATTTCAATGATTATTTTTAAAAAGTTATTTTCCCTCTTAAATATAATTTTTTATTTTCTCTTATATTAATAAAAAATAAATTAAATTAATTAATAATATTATACATTTTTTATTTGTTCAATTTTAATATATGTGTAAAAAGTTAAAATACATTATATTTTGAAATAGTAAAATTTAATACATAAATCTTTTGTAGAAAAGTTGATCCCAAATCCATCCTTACCGCAAGAGTGGATATTCCATCCTCAACAAAAGTAACAAAAGTAGTAGTAAATAGTATAAGATGGCCAATTTAGCAGTTTTATTTGGAGGGGGAAATTTTTATTACTAATGAAATCAACATCTTCCTTTTTTTCCTTAAAAAAATAAAAATTCCCTTACACTTTATAATTTCATTGGTGATTTAATAGCAAATACTATGTTTTTATCATAATAAGTCAAAAAGGACAAAGATAGTTGCAAAATGAACTTTTTAAAATGTTTTTTTTTGATAGATTTCATATCATGCCATCAAAATCAAAGGTGTGATTGGATAGAGTTTGGTTTTGAGATTTTTTGTCCTGAGTTTCGGGAGAGAAAATTTTTTGTGAGAGAAAAAATGAGATTTGAGATGAAAAACTATATTGGGTTCCGTGCGGAACCTTGTCCAATTGGAATTGACCTAAGAAATTAAAGTCTTTGTAAAAAGGAAAAAATAACAAGTGATATTAAAACATAAAAGATAGAGAGGTAAGATATTAACTCAATTGGTAAAACGCTCTTTATCAAATAAAAATTGATAGAGTTTGATACTCATAATTTTTAAATATTTTGTCTTTTTTATAGAATTTTTAAAAAGGAAAATAAATAATGAAGAAAAAGAAATGGATCACAGAATCAAAAGCCAAACAAACTTAGTTGACTTTTTGACCTATACACACACACACACACACATTCATCAAATCAAATCAAGGACAGCAAAGACGCACAACACCAGGGGTCCGCGTCGGTGATTTTCTTCGTTTTACCCGAAAGGACAAAATGGAAAAAGCAGGAAAAGGAGGGAGTTTAAACGGAGCGCAAAGGCCAGAACTTCTGGGTATAAATGTAATTTACAGTACTGCCACAGGGCCCCGCCAGCCCGAGCACCTCATCAAACTCTGGATTCCCGCCACAAGTAAAAGATTTCTCATCTCTTTCCTCCAGCCCCATCCCTCAACAGTCTCACCTCTCTGCCCCCTACCAGAAAAAGAAAAGTAAAATTCTGGATGGATCTTCCTCCTATCTGATTGTATAACTATAGCTGTATCCGCTACCTCCATTCATGTAATTGTTCATCCGCATGAGTATTTTACCTTTGTTGTTGAGCCTTCATTTCAGAGGCCGCACACCATCTATTTGATCAAAAGCCAGCTGAAAGCTGTGTTTACCAATGCCTATGGTGAGTATTTTGTAATATTCGTCAAGAGGGAACTGCATTGAAACATGATACTAACTCAGCCTGTAGCACATCTCCAACCCCGAAATGATAAACCCTTTATCTCGCTCCATTCTCAATTCCTTCCACCACCATTGGCTTTTAATCCTTGCAAGAAAGAAAATTATTCTAGATATCCCATTAAGTCAAAACCGAGGAAATTCGTATCTGTTCCTTGGATAACATGTACTTCGAATCCTCTTAAAATACGCCGTGATCCGTCCCTAGACAAGCATGTGGTGAAGCATAATAAAGTTCGTTTTGTTCAGAAACTCAAAACTCTGTTACTCTCTAAGCCAAAACATTTCATTCCTCTCCACATTTTGAACAAATGCCGCTCTTACTTATCTTTGCCGAAGCCTCGCTCAATTCTTAGAATGATCCATCGCTATCCCACCATTTTTGAGCTCTTCACTATCCCAACCCCTCCCCTGCCACTCAATGCTACTAAACCGGTTTTTCAGGTTTGTGTCCGCCTCACTCCTTCTGCAGCAACACTTGCACGCAAAGAAATTGATCTAAAAAAAGAAATGTCAGTTTCATTGGCTGTTAAGCTACAGAAGCTTTTGATGCTTGCTTCACACCACAGACTTCTGCTGTCTAAGCTCGTTCACCTTGCTCCCGACCTTGGTTTGCCGGTAGACTTTCGCTCACGAATTTGCAATGAGCATCCAGATAGATTTAAGGTTGTGGATACATCTTATGGTCGTGCACTTGAGCTTGTTGCATGGGATCCTGATTTGGCTAATGTTTTACCAGAACGTGAGGTCGGGGTTGTTGATATGATAGTGGACAGGCCTCTGAAATTTAAACATTTGAGACTTAGAAAAGGGATGAATATTAAGAGACGTCACCAAGAGTACTTGATAAAGTTTAATGAATTGCCGGATGTCTGTCCTTATAAAGCTAAAGTGGAGGATTTGAGAAAAGAATCAATTGAGGCAGAGAAGAGAGCCTGCGCTTTGGTTAGAGAGGTCTTGGGGATGACAATTGAGAAAAGGACATTGGTGGATCATTTGACGCACTTTAGAAAGGAGTTTGGGCTGCCAAACAAGTTGAGGGGAATGCTAGTGAGGCATCCTGAGTTGTTTTATGTGAGTCTGAAGGGTCAGAGAGACTCTGTTTTTCTGGTGGAGGGGTATGATGATAAGGGGGTGCTTCTAGAGAAGGATGATACATTAGTGATAAAAGATGAGCTGATGGAGCTAGTTAGGGAAGGGAAAAGAATGAGGAGAGAGAAGAGGATGAGTTTCAGTAACCGCGATAATGTTATCGGCAACCAAACTCTTCATAACTTGGTTAATGAAGATGATGACGACTACGATGATGACCTTGGTGACAGTTTAGATGATTTATTTGACTCCGAAGACTTAAGTCTGGAGGATGAGAGTAATGTATTGTTAGAGTTGGAGGAAAGAAAGGAGTTCTGGACGACTGAGGCTATGGAAAACGACAGAAGATATTCAGAACCATGGTAGACTTGATCAGTGGGAGCAAATTCAGTTGAAGCCTTGTGGATTTGGCAATTTGAAAACCTGCTTATATATGTAAACTTTTATTTTTGTATATTCTTGTCTTAGTCTTCCTAAACTACTTAATAAGTTAAGCCAGCTAGTTCACCAATTGAATTTTGTGTCGTGCTGTTGCATAAATGATATCTTTTCAGGCGAATAGGATATAATGGTTCGCTACTGCTGCAGCTTCTTCTTTCAAAAAGTTCAGGTTTTACACAGCGTGGAAAGAAAAGTTGCCATTGGTTTGCGCAGAATGGTTCAGCAATCAATTTACTTTTTGACTTATGCCAAAGGAAAAGTATATACTAATTCAGCTATCCATCATAACTAGAACGACAGGGTGCAGTCTGTTTGATTGCAGATGGCAACTTGCCATCTCCTAATCAGCATTCCTCCTTTATTTGAATATCAGATATACAGACGTGTGAAGTCTTACTGCCTTACGATGCCAATTGTGAAGCCCTACAACAGCTAATTGTGTTTGCCCTCTCTCCCTCTCTGCCATTAAATTACATGACTAAAAATAGTTCTCAAATATTAACAATTCTGCTATTAACCAACTGCCAGGATGCGGTTCAACTGAATATGGTCGCTTCATATGCCTTTAAATTGATATAGTAACAAGTTCATGTTCTTATGTTGGCTGGGGAATTGGCCAAGAAAATTGTTAAAAAGAAAAAAAATTCCAGAATTCTTTCTTGAACAAAATGCAGCGGATCTTGGTACATTGCTTGAAAAGAACGATATGTAGTTGTTATATATTCTCAATTGTTGCAGATGGCTTCTCAGATGAGACGCCTTCATCCATTTGGTGAAACTGATGTTTCTGTATCCAACATGATTGTATTTAAGAGCCAATGTTTCTGCTACTATCCTTTCATGGTTCGCAATTATAGACTCAATAACAACTACTTTTTCCCTTCTGTAAATTTGCAGGCACGCAGAAAATCCGGAACCTCGTGCAGTTGTCGTTTTAATGCTTCTACTTTCTATCTAAAAGTTCAGGAATATGTTGCAGTGACACGCTTTGATTGCAATAGAACATTACTTCATTAATTTTTAAATATAAGACTTTTTAAGTGTTTTTTATTCGAAATATTTAATATTTTGTTAATTTTTAAAATATTTTTTCTAACATAACATTTGTCTAAATATAATTCTCCTAATTTCTCTCATGTTAATTAAAAAATCAATTAAATTAGTTGAGAAGATAATAAAAAATATTAATTAATTTTTTCTTAATCGATATAAAATAATTGAAAAGTTATATTTTAAAATGGAGGGTGTATTATTTTGATCTACCTTGAGGAAATAAAAGAACATCATTAATTTGGACGTTTTGCCCCTCCCGCTAAAGTTTATAACACTGTTCTAGAAGAGTGTATGCTTTGGTTGCATATGATACTGGAAAATGTCATCTGGCATTGTTTAGACAGCACTCCGGTATGCGTCTTTTAGTTCAGATCCGCCATAAGAATGTGAGTTCTTGAAGCTGAAATTTCACGGGGTTTTTGCTTAATTATGAGTTAGTTGGGTTTAAAATATTATAAATTTAAAATAGAGTTGCAATTAGTTGGAATTAGTTTGAATGAAAGGACACTGATTATGTTTAAATTGTGTCTTCTCATAAATTATTATATCTTGTGATTTTTTATAAATAATTATACCTTTTATTTTCTAATGGAACATATTCAAAAAACAAGTAATATGAAAATAAATATGCAATTACCCTCCATCAAGTTTTGTTAAAACTAGAAACTATAGCGTTTTAAGTCTCATGAAAACCAAATAGGAAAAAAAAAAAAAAAAGGTTGATGGGAGACTGGATAAATGCCTGCCTTTGGTTTCTCGACGGTAAGGCCAATCTGCGTCTGAAAACTATTAAGGGCCTTTTGGTCATTTTGGCCTTCTTTTAGGAGATTCTTCTTGCTAAAGATAGGGTCCTACACGTCCCGAATCTGATCTGACGGATTATATTTTTTACCTCTAAATGTATTTTTTAGAAAATTTATAAATTTTCGCAGCCGCAGATCAGATTCGAGATTTGATCCGACATACCAAATTTCGTGCAGCACGTGTGGAGAAACCGTACGTGTAGCACAGTAACCGGACTCGATTCTTCTGCACTTAAATGACCCATTTATGTGCTTAGTTTACGAGGTTGGCCTTGGCCATAGCACACGGTTTTAAAAAGTTCAATCAAATTAAAGTAAAGAGATTATTTAAGAGAATAATAAAAGTATTCTAAAAGAATTTATAAAATACGAGCACTCAAATACTTATAAAAAAACCTAAATCAAATATAAAAAATGAAGAAAGTGAAAGAATTATATTAAAAAGTGATTGTAAAAAGAAAAAATATAAGACTTGGAACTTTTGGATATGATGAAATTTGAGTGATGATTAAACCATATATATATATATATATATATATATATATATATATATATATATAAGAGATGGTTATATTTTAAGAAAAAGAAGAGAAGAAAAAAAAAAATGTGCAAAAGATGATAATAATAATGTGCATTGTGTGTAGAAAACATAGGTAGATATTCAGAGTTTTGCTTTAATAAATTTAGTTTAAATGGAAGAAGAAATAAGTAGTATTTTTTTATATCCTTAATTAATTTCTCTAATATAATAAAGAATGAGAGAATTATATTCATAAGTGATGATAATTTAAGAAAAATAATACTTAAAATTCACAAAAGTCTAAATATTTTGAGAAGGAAGAAAATGATTAAAATGTCTTATATTTTGAAATAGATAGAATATTACTCAAGGAAACCATTGTATTTGAGTAACTCAAATTTTATTCATTATTAGATAATTATCAGTTGAAGAGACAAGCGTGCAGTAAAGCCGCACAATTTTGGGTGTCAATGCAAAATTTTAGATAAAGAAGATATGTATTACTAATAAATAATTCAGCTTTTAAGAAATTTAAAATTAAATTTTATTTAATTTGGAAGTTCAAAGAAAGCTTGTACTTGTTATTAGAAAAGGGGGGAAAAAAAAGAATAAATACTAATACAATTGGATCCTCGAGCCATTCAAAATGGAATGGAGACAAGCACAAAATTATCTACTTCTCTTAAGACGTGACATGGACACCTCGCGAAAGATAGCAGGTTCAAAATTAACGTTGATGGTGCGTTCTCAGCAAAAGGAGCAGCGGGGTGGAGTTTGATAATAAGAGACTCCTTTGGTTTGGTGATTTTGGTCTTTGCCTTGGCGCCTTGCAGATGTTGAGAGTGCCGAGCATGCCGAAGCTTGTGCTGCGTTATCACTTCTCCGGCTTGCTCTTGGCAATGGATCTGGGATTAAGCAATAGAATCCTTGAATCTGATGCCCAAAACATCGTGAATAGATTGAAGAAGTCAAATCTGGACCTATCTTGCACTGGTCTTTACGCCCTTTTCATTTTTCTTTTGGTCTTTGTGTCTCCAATGTCTCAACTCATTTATTAGCCCAAAAGGTCATTGTATGGCCTTTCTCATTGTTTCTAGTTAGGAGATGATCCTAATGATGTAATCTCTGCTACTTTAGCAGATTGTTTTCTATCTTAATATATGAATATACATTTTATTCTAAAAAAAGAAAAAGAAAAAAATGATACAAGAAATTCTACGGGTAATCAAAATTGGGTATTGCATCTATTTCCATACTAAGAGGTCTTAGTTCTGTACATAAACATAGAATGCGCATTACTTGGAGAAAATTATAAGTAAATTTAATTTAAAATAATTTTTATATTTAACTCGATTTTTTAAAATTTACGTATGATCTTAGGTTTTTTTTAATTCGGGTTTTGAATTGAGCTTTTTCAACCTGAACTGAACTAAAAAAGAAAAAAAGGGCTGAATTTGTTTAAACCAATAGCTAACTCTAGTTTAGAACTAACAATCCTAGTAAAGTAAGGGTATACTTTAGGCCCATTCATATCCTAACTACATCTTTTTTCTTTTTCTTTTCTCCTACAGTATGTAATTCGAGTTCTTGATTCCAAAATCAGATTAAAGAACATTTTAATTTGATGAAGTTACTTAGAAAATGTTAAAATCATAATTTAACCGAATTATTGTATCGAATTTCTCCAAAGTGAATTAAATGCAAACCATAATTAATGTGTACATTGTCTGTTTGAATTTTTTATGAAAGAGTGGAACAGGGTCTTCCTACTCGTGCTAAAAAAAAAGTTTGTGGTTATTTGACAATTTTTATTTTTAAATAATGTTGGAGTTTTCTATGAATTTAAAAAATCAAAGAGAAATAATTAAATAAAAAATATAAAAATTCGGATAATATCATTAGTAAGATGATTTCTGTGATGACAGTTTGGAGATTGGTGCGGAAGAAAATGCAAGTGACAAGAGAGTACCAAGTCAGTAAAAGAGGATTAAAAAAAAGAATTTTGGACACCAGAGGAGGCCCTCTCCTTCTAGGAAAATGACAAAGGAGTTTCAGAACCATGCCAGAATTAATCAGCTGGAGCAACTTCAGTAAAGACTTCTGGATTTTCTAATTCAGAAACCAACTTGTGCATGTAAGTCTGTTTTTGGCAAGATTCTTTGAAACTGCTTGTGTTTTTAGCTTCCTAAAACTGCATTCTGAGATACACCAAGCTGTTCAGCAATTGCATGTTGCATTATCCTGTTGGAGAACTGATACTTTGTCAGGCAATCAAGACCTTGATTAGCCGCCTCCTTCTTCAGACACAAATTTATAAAGCAGGGGAAGATTGCTAGAAAATGAAAAATGGTTCATGTTTCATCAGGACTCATCCCAGAAGAAAAAATAAAACTCAACTTTCCATCACAACTAGCAGTATTTAACAATTTGTTGAGTCATGGATAGAAACTGACGACCATTATTTCTTCTACAGTTGAATATGGGATAGACATGTGAAGCCTTATAAGTACAAAGTGTGATTTGCCTTTGATCGGCCTGATAAATGTTAGTGACTACCGGATGGGCTTTAGGTGAAGGTGATGGGATCCATAATCCATTAATTTCATGTTTCCATGTATACTGAGGAATTGACTAATGACAACTCTGGAAAACAATCTCCTGATTCATCCTCTACAAAAGCTGAATTGACTATTCATACACATGATATGGACATCAAAAGAATGGTGGCTGAAGATAAAGCCGAGAAGAAAGCATCCATTTGATGAACTGGTATTTTGCTATCCAACATACAAGAGTTTTATACGCTCTACTTATTCTATGGTTCACAGTGGCTACACAATTTCTTATTTCCCTGTTCAGCCCTTTTCACGTTCGTAATCTGAAATAAAGCCAAAACTTTTCAGATCTCTATAGAGCTGTTGTTGGAAATTTCGGGTAATAATTCCCTCTAAGACAAAATTCTAGTGAATTGAAAAATACAAAATACTATGAATATACCCGACAAATAATATTAAATACTATAATCAAAAGAAAATGATAACAACAAATAAATGCGGAATAAAAGAGATAAGGAAAGAACACACCCGAAAAAATTTGATAACGGAGTTCGGCAAAATTTTACCTAGTCTCCGAGCACCATTCAAGCAGTCCGCTTTTATTTATAGTGGGAGAAGAGTTTGCAAATTTGAGATGAAACTAATAGGAGGAGGAGGGCTTAATTTATAACCCTTCAAAACCTCCCCAAAACTCTAAACCATCCATGTGGGATTTTAAAATTTAAGCAAAAATAAAAAATTCAGCCTAACATTTCGACTAAAATTCAACAAATCTCCACCTTGGCTTAATTTCAAATCCCACCAAATACAAATCTTCTCAAATAAAATAAAAAATAAAAACAGTCCTTGTGGTGCTTCCAAATTTTGCGCCGTTAGGCGCCAACTCAAATATGCAAAATATTAACCAAGTTTAAACAGTGTTCAAACTTGGCCCTTGTAACCACCTTGGTCAACATATCTGCAGGATTCTCCGCCGTATGAATCTTCTGGAGAAGTATCTCTTCTTCTTCCAGAATTCCCGTGCAAAATGATAGTGAACATCAATGTGCTTCGTCCGTGCATGAAAGACTTGATTCTTTGCTAAGTGAATAGCACTCTGACTGTCAGAATAAACCTCAAGTTGTTTCTGACCAATTCCCAAGTCTTTAAGCAACCCATGAAGCCAAATTGCTTCCTTCACAGCCTCTGTAATCGTCATATACTCTGCATCTGTTGTAAACAAAGCCACCGTTGACTGCAAGGTAGACTTCCAACTAACCGACGCTTTTGCTAAAGTGAACAAATAGCCAGTTGTAGATCGCCGCTTATCCAAATCACCTGCATAATCAGAATAACAATATCCAACTACAAAATGACCAAGTGATTCATCCCGTTCAAATTTCAATCCAACATCTGCGGTATTTTTAAGATACCGTAGAATCTATTTCACAGCTATCCAATGACCCCTGTCTGGATCATGCATGTACCTGCTCACAACACTAACAGCTTGTGAAATATCTGGTCTCGTACATACCATTGCATACATCAAGCTTCCAACTCCATTTGCATATAGGACTTTCACCATGTATTCTCGCTCTTCATCTGTTGTTGGAGATAACCGACTACTAAGTTTCAAATGAGGAGCAAGTGGGGTACTTACAGATTTTGTATCTTCATGCATACCAAAACGCTGTAATACCTTCTTCAAATATTGCTTCTGTGTCAGCCAAAACTTGCCTCTCTCTGTGTCCCTGTTTATCTCCATGCCGAGAATCTTCTTGGCTTCCCCCAAATCCTTCATCTCGAACTCTTTACGTAGCTGAGCCTTCAACCTGTCAATCTCAACTTGGCTCTTTGCTGTTATCAATATATCATCAACATATAAGAGTAAGTAAATGTAAGAACCATCTTGAAGCCTGCACAAATACGCACAATGATCGTATTTGCTCCTTGTGTACTTCTGACCCTTCATAAAACTGTCAAAACGCTTGTACCATTGTCTCGGAGATTGTTTCAATCCGTACAATGATTTACTTAGTTTACAAACCCAATTCTCCTTACCAACAACCTTGTATCCATCTGGCTGAGTCATATAGATTTCCTCCTTCAAATCACCGTGCAGGAACACGGTCTTCACATCAAGTTGAGCAAGCTCCAAATTCATCTGCGCTACCAAGGCCAACAAAATTCTAATGGAGGAATGTTTAACAACTGGAGAAAATACCTCATTATAATCAATTCCCTCCTTCTGAGCGTAGCCTTTAGCCACCAATCTTGCCTTGTAACGCATCTCATCTTTATCAGGAAATCCTTCTTTCTTTGCAAATACCTATTTGCATCCAATAGCCTTCTTGCCCTTCGATAGTTGTGTTAGCTTCCACGTCTTGTTCTTCTCGAGAGATTGTATTTCTTCTTCCATTGCACCTGCCCATCTACCACTTTCTGAACTTCGGATGGCTTCTGGGTAGGTGGATGGAACATCATCAACAACTGGAAGTGCATAAGCTACCATGTCAGTAAAACGAGCAGGTTTTTGAATCTCTCGTCTTTGCCTTCTAACTGCAATTGGCTCCGATTGCTGTTGAGGTTCTTGGGTAGGAACCTCTTCCTCATCTGACTCTTCTTCTGCCCTCGGAGAGTCTCTAGTGGTGCTATTTGCTGGAATCACCACTGTCTGTTCAAACTCCACTTGCTTCGGAATACATTCCACCTGCTGCGGAATGACATCAACCCCTTCTGGATTTACCTTTTGCAACATGGCAGATTCATCAAAGGTAACATCCCTACTGATTATCGTCTTCTTTGCCTCTAGACACCATAAACGGTATCCCTTAACTCCAGCATTGAAGCCCATAAATAGAGCCTTCTTTGCCCGTGGATCCAACTTTGATTCATTCACATGATAATATGCAGTAGAACCAAAAACACGCAAAGTATCATAATCAGTAATAGGTTTTTCGGACCATACCTCTAAAGGAGTTTTTTCCTCTATAGCAGATGATGGTAAACGATTCACGAGATGTTGAGCATATGTTATAGCCTCAGCCCAAAATTTTATGCCTAAACTAGCATTAGACAGCATACAACGAACTTTCTCTACCAATGTCCTGTTCATACGCTCCGACACCCTATTCTGTTGTGGTGTTTTTCTGACTGTGAAGTGCCGCCTTATGCCACAATCTTGGCATACCTTCAGGAATGGATCGCTTTTGTATTCTCCACCATTGTCTGTTCGGAGAACCTTGATCTTCCTCCCTGTCTGGTTTTCAACTTCAGCTTTCCACTTAAGGAAAACTTCAAGCACATCATCCTTATTTTTCATAGTAAACACCCAAACTCTTCTAGAAAAATCATCAACAAAAGTGACAAAATAATGCCTACCACTGATTGACGGAGTCTTGGCAGGTCCCACACATCTGAGTGCACATAATCCAGAATGCCCTTGGTATTGTGGATTGCAGTGCCAAATTTAACTCTTCGTTGTTTTCCTAAAACACAATGCTCACAAAATTCTAATTTGCAAGTCTTCGTACCTTTCAACAATCCCTGCTTGGCAAGAATTTGCAAGGATTTTTCACCAGCGTGTCCCAACCGCATATGCCACAGCTTCGTTGCTTCGGCATCCTTCTTGCTACTTGAAGTTGCTGCTGCTACTGTCTCCACCACTGTACTACCTTGGTAGTAATACAGATTATTCTTCCTCACGCCTTTCAACAACACCAGTACTCCTGAAGTTGCTTTAAGAACTCCATCTCGCATCGTCACAACTAGGCCTTTTGATTCTAAGGCCCCCAATGAGATGAGATTCTTCTTCAACTTTGGCACGTACCGCACATCCCGCAAAATTCTGGTGGATCCATCATGATTTCGCAACCTGATTGAACCTATCCCGGCTGTTTTACATGGATTATCATTACCCATATAGACAACCCCGCCATTGAGTTCCTGAAATTCAAAGAACCATTCCCGAATGGGACACATATGATAAGTGCAACCTGAATCCAATATCCATTCATCTGGATGTGATGTTGAAGGTGAAACAACAAGGGAAATTTCTGATTCTGCATCACTTTTGCATTCTGAAACATTTGCATCTTGCGGAGTCTTCCCTTTATTCTTCAGCTTTGGACAGTCCTTCTTCCAGTGCTCTTTCTCATGACAGAAAGCACACTCATGACTTGGACCTTCCTCTCCTCCCCTTTGACTTGCTTTGCTGACGACCTCTTGCCACCAATGCTTCTTCTGTTGTCGTTGATTTGTTTTTCATCTTATCATGCTTTCTTAATTCATGACTATACAAAGCAGAACATACAACATCTAACGACACATTCTCTTTCACATGAAGTAATGTAGTTTCCAAATGTTCAAATTCATCGGGAAGAGACGATAACAATATTAAAGCCAAATCTTCATCCTCAAATTTTACATCTAAATTTAACAGGTCTGCTACTAATTGATTAAATATAGTGATGTGTTCATTCATAGTTGTACCTGGTCGGTAATCAAATCGGAATAGCCTTTTCTTCATAAGGAGCTTATTCTGACCACTTTTCTTCAGAAATTTGTCCTCCAATGCCTTCCACAATTTGTGCGCAGAAGTCTCGTTCTTGAAAGCATACTTCTGCTCCCTGGACAGGCACGACCGAATTGTTCCGCACGCCAACTGATTCATAATATTTCAATCCTTATTTACCATATCTTCCGGTTTCTCTTCTGCAATGACAATATCAAGACCCTGTTGGAAAAGGGAGTCCAAGACTTTCCCTTGCCACATGCCGAAATGGCCAGTACCATCAAATATTTCTACTGCTAATTTCAAACTAGACATTGGAATCCTCGACCATGATGAAGAGGAAACTGATGTCTCTGATACTATATTTGTAGTAGATGCCATTACAAAACTAATATAGTATTCAATACTAAGTATTGTACCAAAAATTATTCCAAGAAAATTTCCAGGAAAGATTGGAGGGTCAAAAGTGGACCGCTTAAATACCAACCTTTTTAGACAAAATTTTCCTAGATAATTAAAGCTACAATACCCAAACAAACAAGCCAAGGACGAACCTTTGGCTCTGATACCACTTGTTGGGAATTTCGGGTAATAATTCCCTCTAAGACAAAATTCTAGTGAATTGAAAAATACAAAACACTACGAATATACCCGACAAATAATATTGAATACTATAATCAAAAGAAAATGATAACAACAAATAAATGCGGAATAAAAGAGATAAGGAAAGAATACACCCGGAAAAATTTGATAACGGAGTTCGGCAAAATTTTGCCTAGTCTCCGAACACCACTCAAACAGTTCGCTTTTATTTATAGTGAGAGAAGAGTTTGCAAATTTGGAATGAAACTAATAGGAGAAGGATGGCTTAATTTATAACCCTCCAAAACCTTCCCAAAACTCTAAACCATCCATGTGAGATTCTAAAATTTAAGCCAAAGTCAAAAATTCAGCCTAACATTTCGGCTAAAATTCAACAGCTGCATCACATGTTGGTACTTGGTAGGGGGAGAAAGCTGGTAGGCGATCTGATAATTATTTCCAGTCCCTATAGAAGAAGAGGTTCCAAGTGATATCAAATTAGCCACAGCAAAGCCTATGGTTCCTCTGTCTTGCTTAGGCTATGGTGTATAAAAATTCATTGATTTCTGCATTTAATGGAAAAAAAATTGTGTGGCTATCCAGTTTTTACAGTAAGTACATGCTGACGTTAGATATGCCTAGCAGAAGTCTGTGATTACTTTGTCTTTGAATTATCCAAAAAAAAAAAAGATTACTTTGTCTTTAAGGGAACAAACTATATTGTACATATCTATTAATTGATTCTGCAGTCAGCGCATAGCCATCACTATCAGATATCTACATTGCAAGCCAATTTCACTCTCTGTTTTGATCATCACACTTCATAAAGAGGAATTTTTAAACTGGATGAGCACTGAGGGTCATTATCAATATCTGTTAGCGTCCTCAATTCCTTCCTTCATTCCTTGGATAGTGACCTTTTACCTCAGCCCACCACCCTGAAAAGAGGGAAAAAACAGAAGAATAAACAAGCACGATCTTACTTACCTCATCTCATCTTAAATATTGGAAAAATATTGGACACTAAGTTAATTGTCTCTTTCTGTTCTCTTTCCTCAACCAGAGTACAATCTGTTAAGGAGGCTCTTATTCATTAAGTTTCAGAATAAACTGCAAATAATTAAGGAGTCAAAGTACCAGCCTTCTTATCGTCAGCCTGCAGCTTTGTTTGCCTACTTCTTTATTAACATATTTTTCCTTGTAAAGCCTTGCTTGCTTGTGATCATCATCTGACTGGCCTGCAGGTTCAAAGTGAATTCTTTCCTCCTTTTTCCTACTTAATTGCTTTGTGACAGAAGATGTGCGCAGATCAATATCAATAGCTGCTGCATTGAGTAATATATGGTTGTACCTCCAGAGGTTTAGAATCAGATACCTTGGAGAATATTGTACAACTATTGTAACTATGATTCTTTTAGCTCTAACTATTTGTGAAAGCTTTCTTTGTATTCTTTTATCATTTTAAACAGCATATCTTTTATTGTATTTGTCGTTAAAAAAATAACAGGGAATGCAGCAGTCCCGTCGGAGGGACCTCTTTCATGGTATCTGAGAATCGTGCAATTTTCATAAAGTAACAGGTCCTATTGAGAATCTGGGTTGTCTCTCTTAACTGGGGGAAATCCCTGATCCAATGGATTTGAGGAACACAAGGCAAATGAATGTGTTCTTGTTTTGTGTTTGAAAACAGCTTCTGTTGTTGTTTAGTTACCAAAAACTATGTGTAGAGCAATTTAGCCTCATCATTTTTACACTGTATCCTGAGTCAAAAGCAAACACTCTCTGTTTACTTTAATCTATGAGTAAGCAAAGTAATTATACTACCTTTTTCATTTTTAACTCCAATCTTTGGTTCTTTTTATTTCTTTCAATTTCAGGCACTAAAGCTAGTTAGTTAGCACTCTCCATGATAGGACTTTTGGCCTACATGCGTCAGAAGCTTTTAAGATTGGTTATGCTTCTTAAGGGTTTTGTCCTGGAGCATTTCATTGAATTCCTAATAGGGCCACTGAACCAAACTAGTGGACTCCAACTTCCCACAAGAATCACAGGAGTTTTGTACTGGCCAGGTAGGATTTCTGGTTCAGATGCTGACAAATTAATCCAGAAATATACTGCAGAAAAGGAAATGGAAGCTAAAAGTGGAGGAAAAGAAGAAAAGAAAGCAATGTTTAATGAGCCCACGGCATAGAACTTCAAGTTCATGAAGTTCTTGGCATCAGAAGCTTGTTTTCAAATATAACAGCTCCAAATTCAAAAAGGAAAGGAACACTAAATGTGTGTATATATATATATCTATAGCCATTTTTTCTTATAATTCTAAACATCTTATCATAATTTCTTAGAGTTTTTACTTTTTTAATTAGTTTTCAAAAATTTGATTAGTTAAGATCATTTTCAATGTTTTAAAATAACTTTAAACTACTTATCTTTATCATTTTTGTTTAACTATATCTCTTAATTTAGATTAAATTCATTAAAACTAAATTCTTAACCTATACATTAATTTTAAGTTTGAATTCCATATGTTAAGTTACTTTGTAAGTATGAGAATTTAATTATTACTTAAAAAATTTGTAAAATTACTTATATATTAATTAGAGTTTCGAATTTTATATTTTTTTAATGAAATTAAATTTCGTATATTCAATTACTTTGTAAAACTAAAATTTTAATTTTTTAATAGTTGTCAAAAAATATAAATTTAGTTATTCTTTGATACTTTGATTATAGGTTTCAAGGCCTAAATTTTACATTAGGTTTTCTACTCCATTATTTTACTTATTGTGTACTTTTTTCTTAATATTCTAACTTTACCTTTTTAATTAGTCTTCAAAAATTTGATTGGTTAGGATTATTTTTAATATATTAAAATAAATTTAAACTACTTATCTTTATTATTTTTGTTTAACTCAATCTCTTAATTTAAACTAAATTCATTAAGGCTAAACTTTTAACTTATACATTAATTTTAAGTTTGAATTTTATATATTAAGTTACTTTATAAAAGTAGAAGATTTTAATTATTAATTTATTTTTTAAAAAATACTTATATATTAACTTGAATTTTGAATTCCATATTTTTTTGATAAAATTAATTTTTGTATATTCAATTACTTTGTAAAAGTAAAATTTTAATTATTCAATAATTATCAAAAAACATGAATTTAGTTATTCTTGGATACTTTGATCACATGCTTCAAGGTTTAAAATTTTACATTAGGTTTCCTACTCCATTATTTTGCTTATTTTGTATTTTTTCTAATATTTTCTCTTCTTTTGTTTGGTAGCACTACAATAACATGACTCATAGTATTTACTTTTAATATTTTTTTAATTTCTTTTGGTATTGAGAGAAACAAAAAAAAGTAAAAATCATATGCTTAGAACTTAAGATGAGAAAGAAGATATTGAATGTTTTTTAACAAATAAAATTTTAATATTCTGTGTGATTTAATTTTTTTTCTAAACACAACATTTTGAAAGGTAAATTTCTTTAAATACTTATTTTGAAAATTTAATTTTAATATTTTTTAATTTTAAAATATATCCGTGCGTCGCACATCTTAGGCCAGTAATACAATAAGCAAATGAAGGGCAAATGAAGTCCAGTTGTAATCCAATTCCCTAAACAGACCATTTTGATAGCTCGCATTAATAAGAGGAGTGGCTTTTTCCCAATGGAAAATGCAAATCTGATTTCAGCAATTTCCTTTTTTCCTTTTCGTCCCAAAACAATATCTCAATTTATTGGTCGTAAATTAGGTCGTAGAGGTGCGGATTTGACCTTACCATTCTCTATTTATGACTTAGTTGGTTTGCACAAGTTATAACCCAAATTGGCTTCTTTGTATTGAAAACGTGATTCTAGCACTAGCACAAACACAATGAAAAGAGCTCAAAACGTGATTCTAGCACTAGCACAAACACGATGAAAAGAGCTCAAAACGTGGAGTCCCTGTGTTGTTTTTAGGTTGTAAGGACAGAGCTAAGAAAATTTTTAAGTAGATTCTATATTTGGAAAAAGAGAAATTTAAAAAATAGTTTCATAACTATATTTTTATTTATTTTATAAAAATTTTATAACTTTAATTTCCACAATTTGGGTTCGAGAACTATTTTTTTCAAAAAAAAAAAAAAAAAGGACTCATCACTGCCAGTCCTACGCCAGATTCTAATCAACACACTGTTATCCATGTTTAATTGGTTTGAGGTGCAAAACCATCAAACTTGAACATGTCTCTCCAAAAGCAATGACAGTGAATTGCACGTGCATTCCCCAAATCTATCAGCCCCAAATTCGACTACGAAACCCTTTCAAACACAATATACCCTTTTAGACACAGATTTTGAAACCTATCATTGAATCAAAACCTTAATCAAAATCACAAACTGAAAATCATTCAATCCCATCCAAACGTGCAGTTGAATTTGAGGCTAGATAGATTTGGGGAATTCACCTGCAGTTCACATGCATTGCTTTTCTAGGGAAATGTTTAGGTTTCACTATTTTGTCCTTAAAAACGATTGCACGTGACTTGTACATGAGTGTATTGAACAAAATCCGCCAAGATTAGCAAATTTCGATCAATACACTCACATGCAATGGTGGATTTTGATCAATGCACTCACATGTAATATATTTTAAGGATAAAATAGTGAAATTTGAATATTTTTTTGGCGAATTTCAATCAATACACTCACGTGCAATCGGTTTAAGGATGAAATAGTGAAACGACTGGCGGTGAGAAATATTTTTTGATAAAAAAATATTTTCGGTTTTAAATTACAGAAACTAAAGTTATAGGACTGCTATAAATAATTAAAATAATTATGAAATTGTTTCTACAAATTCTCTTGGAAAAAATAAAAAAAGAGAGAAAATACTAGTAATGATAATAGCAAATTTTTGACTAAATCATCAGAGAATTTCTCTTCCCTTGTTCATTTTCAATTGTATATTAGGACGCCATCATAACGTTGTAGCAGAGAATATGAACCTATTTTTCTTTTCTTTCTATGCAAATTTCCAGATCCCATGTGATTATGCTGTTTTTTCAGAAAGAAAATAACAGGGTCTAAACCAAATTAAAGGGTTCCCTTTGACTAGTACCATATCTTGTCTTTGTGTTAGTACTACTTAATTCTCAACTAAATGATGGAGGAATCAGGTGGCAATTCAATCGTTAAACACTTAGTACTTTATCAAATTAAAATAATTGAATCTAAATGCCTATTGTAGTGCATCTTCTTCATTTTCACCTTGTAAAAACTTAGAAATTATTTACTTCCATTATCAACATACTAACAGCTGGATAATCAAGTATTAGGATTGAATATTTTCAAAATAAAAATTTGGAATTGCCAGTTGCGGAAGTGCTGAACTAGTCAGAAACCATTGGATTGGAATTTGAATTTCCTCATTTTACATTTCAGGTGGCATGAGAATTGTCTTCAATATTTTCCCCTTATAAGGATCGGTTTCACCTATTAACCCATTGCTTTTATCACATCCATAAGTACTTCTCCTCTCTTTGATCATTTAACTTTGAGTTATAAAATGTTAGTGTTCTCAACTCTCTCTTGATCCCATAAAAAAATTAATTTTAAGTTTGGATTTGTTTACATATGCATTTTAACACTCTCTAATCCATTTCATCAATGCCTTTAATAACCAATTTAATATTTGCTTCTCTTTACTTATAAAACAATAAAAAATAGATTGTATGTTCTAGGAAACCATTCCATCGTTACCTGCAGCAAAACTTTGGGCAAACTTAGGTAAGCCATGGACTAAAGGCATAGCTTTTGGCAATTTTGCGGCTGCTATAGAATTTAAACACACAAAGATAGAACTTAGGTAGGCCATGCCCTGCCGGGTGCCTACCCTCTTGGTTCCAGCTATAAAGAAGATGTGGAGAAGCCTCTTGCCTCTTGCCTCTTGCCTCCTTCCCATTTCCTCTATTCTTCATAACCCCGCTCAAAGGTGCTCAGAGCTTTTCTCTAAAAAGGTTGAAGTAATGATAGGATGGGAAGATATCTACAAGGTGGTAGTCGCCATGGCACCCCTTTATGTGGCATTGACCTTGGGATATGCCTCCGTGAGGTGGTGGCACATGTTCAAACCCGAGCACTGTGATGCTATTAACCGGTTCAATTGCTACTTCATCATGCCATTTTTTGGTTTTGAATTCACAGCTCATGTGAATCCTTATACTATGAACTATAAATTTATCACTGGAGATGTTGTGGCTAAATGCATTATAGGTGTAGGTCTTGCTATGTGGGCTAATTTCAGTCCCAATGGAAGCCTTTCTTGGTCCATCACGGCATTCTCTCTGTCTAGTTTGAACAACACTCTTGTTGTTGGGGTCCCTTTATTGCGAGCCATGTATGGCCAATTGGGAGTCGATCTTGTGGTTCAATCTTCTGTGATTCAAGCTTTGTTGTGGATTATTGCTTTGCTCTTCATGCTGGAATTGAGAAGAGCAAGGTCTGTGGCTGATGCAATTACGGATAGTGGAGATTCACCAAGTCCTAATTCAATCGAAATGCAGAGCAGTGCTGATTTGGAAAAAGATGGCGGAGCAGAAAAAGTTGGGGTGGTGATCAGCCCACTGCCATCTTTTTGGTCCATCATGAAGATCATTTTACTCAAACTTGTTAAGAATCCTAATGCCTTTTCCAGCATTCTTGGCCTCACTTGGGCTCTTTTAGCAAACAGGTAACCATTAATCAAGCATTTCTCTTGTTTCTTCCCAAAAAATCTTCTGGTTTTGAAGAATTCCTTAGATGATGTATGATGGTGATGCATGATTCACGACTAATTTTCCAACTCTTTTGAAGGTGGCATTTTGGGATGCCCAAAATCATTGAAGGATCTATTATAATCATGTCAAAAGCCGGTAGTGCGGTTGCCATGTTCAATTTGGGTGAGGCAATTCTTCCCCTCTACCTGCTCCTTTTCTCGTATGAAGCTGATTACTATGTTTGTGGTTTTAACGCCAAAGTTCTTATCCCATGCAGGCCTCTTTATGGGATTGCAAGGGAAGATAATGGTTTGTGGTGTCAACAAGACCATTATTGGTTTGATTTTAAGATTCATTGCCGGACCCACATGCGTGGCCATTGGCGCTGTTGCATTGGGACTGCGTGGCAAGGTCTTGAACGTAGCTGTAGTTCAGGTACTTAAACGACTATATAGCTACATAACATTATTGTGCAATTAGTTACTTATAATTTTTGTTTTAAAAAACTATTTTGCTGATATGTTATTTGCATGTTTTTCATAGTCAGCTCTGCCACAAGCAATTGCTTCATTTGTATATGCCCAAGAGTACGGATTGCATGCAGACATACTTAGCACAGCGTAAGTTTATTGTTTCTTTTCATCTTGAGGGTTGTATATAGTAATCTGGGACATTACCCGAAAATTTTATAGAGGCATAATCTAAATAATTTTTATTTTTTAAATATTATTCTTCTAACGTCCTGAGTTGTAAAATTAGCGCATTATAAATTTATAATCAATATATTATAACATTTCATTCGTAATAGACAATATCGTCAATCTATTTAATCTAGTTATCAATGGTTGTAGGCAATTTCCTAGTATTATCACTACTATAGAGGTATAAAAGAAATAGAATTTTTTAAACTTTTATTAAATTTTTATTTACTAAAAAATAATAGACTTCTTTTATGTGAGGTCGTAGGTGACTACCCTTAAGGCTCTCTACGGTCTTGTTCATCTTTCTTATTTATCATTATGTTTTTGGTGGCAAATAAATTCTTTGCAAAAGTTATTTTATGAACTGCCAAGATTCTTAGCTAATGCTATCGTTTTTTCTCTTTTTTTTTTGGATTAATTTCAGGGTCATTATCGGCACCATCATTTCTCTTCCTCTGCTGATAGCTTATTATGCCATCCTAGACGTTTTACATTAATTAGTACAATGTTTGAAATAAACTTCTATAAATTAAGAAAAAAATTGACTAGCTAGTCTATTAGTAGAAACATCCAAAAAGAAGGACAAAGAAAAAGAAAGTGAGAAACTGATTGACATTACAATATTAGGCCATTTTCATCCTCGGACGTATAGTGCAGAGAAATACCGACAAACGATTGTCTTATATTTTGTCTAAGCTTGAGTTTTTATGTATAATCATGCATGAAATATTATGTTTTATAATCTTTATATATGAAATAGGGTTAATTGAACACCCTCAAACTTTATTTGATTAGCACAACGACCCTCTCAAACTTTTTGTAATCATATATTACGAAAAGTATAATATATTTGGGAATTTATTCACATGAAAATGACATATTTGAAAACTTAATTATTTTCTCTTTAACTTTTCATTATCTTCTGAATAGGTTACATTAATCACGTTACTTTTGGCTTCAAATGTAGCACAAAAGTAAGAAAAATATAAATAACCAAAAAAAACATTGCAACATACACCATCGAGATGAGCTACTCCTTCTTGTCTTGATTGCTCTTTTTAAGTCACTCGTACATATAATGCTATTCAGAAAAACTCATTTTGCCTTATCTAAGGAGACTTTATAGGTAGACGTTCGCTCTCATGTCGAAGAGATTGTTAATGGACAACGTCTAGGATGGCAAAATAAGCAATCAGCAACGGAAGCGATACTATTGTGCCGAAAATAACCCTGAAATATTGGGTGGGAAAACAAGGACAAAAATAGTAATCAGTGAAAAATCTCGGAGTCCTATGACAAATAAAGAAGAATATATAAACATTTCATTCTTTGAAATAAATGCGAAAACTTAATTCCCCTCCAATAACAACAATGATAATAATAATTACTCGTGAAAAAAGAAGTAAAGGAATGAAGAACTTACGCTGTGCTAAGTATATCAGCATGCAATCCATACTCTTGGGCATATACGAATGCCGTGATGGACTGAGGAAGTGCAGCCTTTTAGAAACACGAAAAAAATATCAGAAAAAAGAGAACCAAAGGGAGGCAGGAGACATGTAAATGGAATTCAAAATTTATTATTATTTTGAACTAATTTATTTATTGTGACCTATCAAAAAGTACCAAATTTTAAGTATTTTTATTTCACATATTTTTATACTTGTGGCGTGTAAAAGAATCTGCTTAAATCACTCATGGGATTATGTAAAGTTTGGTCAATATTTATACGGATGATTTTTTCATATCAATAAGTCAACTAGATTAACGTAGCAAATAATAATAATAATAATAAGTCAACTAGACTGTACCCACCTAGACCCTTATTTGAAGGCGTGGAGCATAGGCTTTAAGATATTTTACCTCATTGAGCCCGCACACAATCCATGAATCAACTCTAATCTTTGTAGTCCATAATTATGGAGTCTGTTAAATATACACATCATTCGTTCAAAATATAAAATATTTTAAATTTTTGTATAAATTAAGAAAGAAAAATAAGTAATTTTTAAATTATATTTTTAATTAATTCTACTAATATAACAGATAATAAGATACTTATATTTATAGTGATGATAACTGCAAAAGAAGAAATCTTAAAATTTGCAAAAGCTCAAACATTTTGTGAAGGATGAAATGACTTAAAAGGCCTTATATTTTGGAATAGATGGAGTATGTCTTAATTTTATTTTACAAAAAAATTAAAATTTTAGTAAATTTTATAAAAAATTTTGATAAATATCTAAAATACCTTTATTAAAATATTGTTTGTTAACGTTTCAAATTCAAAACTGTAGATTAGTGTTTTGAATGGTTGAATGAAAAGCTAATGGTTTTGGGAGAAAACAAAAACATTTAAATAATTTGCTAGAAACAAGAATAAAGTTAGAAGAAAAAATAAATGATCACTTTATATAAAAAGAGGACATATATTTTGAAACATATCAAAATGAAAATTAGGTCATATATTTTGAAAGGGAGTACTATTTATTTTTGGGTGAAAAATTTATGTCTGGATCGGTTAAAATTATCACTTCCAAAATATTTTCTTTTAAACTGAATGGTTCAGTTGCTTTCTATTTATTTACATTTCAGATTTAAATTACAAAAGATAAAGAAATAATATAAAGCAATTATTTTGAAGGTACCTTTCAAGGCTACTTTTGCTTATTAATGATATATTGAATGTAAAGAACATTAATTTCTAATTTTTTTTTAAAAAATAAAGCACTATGTTTTCTCTCAGTAGTTAAAACAGAAAAGGGTCAGCAACAAAAAGTAAGGCCTTAAAAATACGTAACAAATTATCCTTAAAATACATAAATAAATAAAAATATAAGTAAAATTGAAAAATACGTAACAAATTATCCTTGAAATATATAAAAGTAATTATATTTTAATAACATATCTTCTTTTAAAAGAACTTATTCTCTCTATCTACAATTGAATATTTATATTTTTTAATATGTCTATAATTGAATGTCTATTTTCTTAAAATTATTATATATTTTATTTAAATTTCTACTAATAAACTTGTTACTTTAAGATAAATAATCTCCGCTAACGCAAAGACCCCATCACCAATCTATTTTATTCCCTTGATTTAAAAAATTTAAGTTTTCTTAATATAGGTATCTTACCATTAACCCCTTTAATTAATAAGAATATTGTAGTAATTTTACTCCAATAAGATTATACTTCTTAATTTTATACTAAGTTAAAATAAAATATTTAATTGTGAATGGAAATGTTATATTTTTAATGAGAAGAGTAACATCTAAATAACGCCGTGGTCAAGATTGTATGAATCCTTTAATGCTCTCCCGGATGGAGCTGTTCATAAATCAAGAATTGTAAGACTCATGAACCGTCTTCCTCTTGCTGCCAATCACTAATTTACTCCGGCACAAGGAGCCAGCTCCAAACTTCGGGAAGGAGGAAGTACGCTAGGGAAAAGTATATACTGGTAGGAGTTCTACCGTAAGACTATATAGAGCATCTTTGGATTGGAAGCGAAACACACAATTTGGATCTTTTATCTTTAATCACTAAAATTTTCAACGAATGCAACAAGAAATACAATAAAAGAAGGAATCCCACGTTGTTTTTTTTTAGACTAAAAATTTTTAAATCTAGAAATAAAGATGGTGACAAAAAGTGAGATAGATTATAGCGTATTTAGATTGAGTTTTTTTTAATTGAGTTGTATTAAAAAATAAAAATAAATTATTTATAAGATGAGAAATAATGCTTAAAGTGGAAAATAAAAAATTAATTTTTTTTAAAAACCAATCCAGGTACACCCTGGTTACCTGCATCAGAGCTACCCGCAAGACGTTGCCCCGCAGCCCCATCACAACAGCACCAATAGCCATGGTTGCTGGTGAAACTACAAATCTTAAGATCATCCCCAGAATCGTCTTGCTTGCACCACAAGCGATCAATTTCCCCCGCAAGGCCATGAAAAGCCCTGCATGAGCATTAAAATTCAAAACCCCAAGAACTTAGGAAACAAAGGCGAATTGATTTGCACTGAGAAACACAATGGATTCATGAGTAACGGAAAATACGGGTTGTCAATTCTCACCCATACTGAACATGGCAACCCCGCTTCCGGCTTTTGACATGATAAGAATAGATCCTTCAATAATGCTGGGTATCTTGAAATGCCACCTTAAGAAGCGTTCAAAACAGGACAAATCATCATCAGTGAAACAAACTTCTGAAGGAAAGGAAAAAATATGTTCAAAGAAATTGAAAAATACTCTTGGTTTTACTCTACAATTATTACCTGTTAGCTAGAACAGCCCAGATGATGCCCGCAACGCATGCATAAGCATTTGGATTCAAAGCAAGTTTAAGCCAAACAATTTTTATGATGGACAAGAAAGATGGCGGTTTGCTTATCACTTCTGCTGATTCTTGTCTTCTGTCTTCTTCCAAATCATGAGCTGTCCCCATTTCAATTGAATTCGAGCCCTGTGAATCTGCCTGTCCATCAATGGTAGATCTTGCTTTTCTGAACTCTAGCAAAACAAGCAACATAATGAACCACAACAAGAACTGAATCACAGAAGACTGAATCACAAGATCAACTCCCAATTCGCCGTACATGGCTCCCAAAAGGGGTACTCCAACAACGAGCGTGTTGTTCAAACTAGACAAAGAGAATGCCGTGATAGACGAAGAAAAGCTTCCTTTGGGGCTGCAATTAGCCCACAAAGCAAGAACTACACCAGCACAACATTTTGCAATAACATCTGCAGTGAGAAACTTAAAGTTCATTGCATAAGGATTCACATGAGATATGAAGTCGAAGCTGAAAAATGGCATGATGAAATAGCAATTGAACCGGTTTATAGTATCACAATGCTCGGGTTTGAACATGTGCCACCACCTCACGGAGGCATAACCTAAGGTTAATGCAACATAGAGGGGTGCCATGGCCACCACCACCTTGTAGATATCTTCCCAGCCTATCATATTTTCTGTTTTTTTCCCTTTGGGCTCTAGAGTGAACTCTGTGAAGCTTTTGAGTCAGACTTGAAGGAGGAAGGGGAGGAAATTAATAGCCAAGGGGGACAGAGCTGTCACTTTCTTATATATAGTGTGGTTTTAGATAGTTACCAAAACAATGTGATTCCACGTTACACATAAAGAAAGCAGCATTTGGCTTGACACTTGCTGAGAATACAGACTAGAGCTAACAAAATTGAAAGACTAAACAGTAAAGAAATTTGTACAGAGATCTTCAACCTGTGGTATCACAACGGGAACATTCTCCAAGATTGAGAATAATATCATTTACAAAAGAAGTCTTTTTCAGTATTTTGGTGGGTAAAAAATATAAAAATTACAATGATCATTTGCGTATAGATTCTTGATCCGAATAAAAAAGCACTAACCATAATGTTTATGCTGCTCAATTAGTGAAGGAATTTTGATCAATATTGCACCTCATCAGTAGCCCTGGTATATTCGGTGTGCTGCCACTAACACTGGAGCACCGAATCTCTGCCAGTTAACTTTGTGGACAGTAGAAAAGGTTTGTTACCTAATTAGAAAAAGAAAGAAAGAAAAAAAAGGTTTGTTACCTCTGCCTACGGTGATAGCAAGTATAATTAAATAATTTATATTCTAACTGTAGCATCATATTCTTCACAATCACAATAACAACAAAGTTTTAATACCAAGTCTAGGTCTGCTACATGAACAGGGAAAAAATTACGTGTAGCCGTCAACATAATCTTTAAAAATCACTCTTTATTTTTATCAACATCTGCTTCGATTGAATGTATATGAATGATTTCAATAACGTTGATATGTGTCTAGGAAAATTAGCCTCTATTATGCACCTTTATTGCAGTTTAAACTAATTAATTCACAGACAAGATAGAACTTGTTGGCCAAGAGTTCAACGGGACTTCATGATCTCAAGTTCTCTTCACTTGGAACTGCGTTATCCTAGATTAGACTGAACACGACACAATGCTTTGCTTGATGACTTAAACGACTTTTGACGCAAGTTGATTTTGGATCTTTAAGATTTTGTGGATTGAGTTAAATGCAATTGTCAATGGATTAAAATACAAAGACCAATTTCCAGAAAGAGAAGAAAAAGTTGATGAACGTGACAATGTTTGTTGTGTTTGAGGATTGACTCAATTTTATCAGGAAATTTCCTCTCTCCCTAGTAACACAGAACCTCTCGACAATCATGGGAAATTAAGAAAAAGAAGATGAAGAATGCAATTTGGTTTAAGACTTGTTAAATGAGACTTGCTAGATTATTGAATATTTTCTCCTTTGAGGAGTCAAGAAAGCAAAAGCACTTGGTTTTGTTTTTTGTTTGTTTTTCCAAAGAGATGCATTCTGACAAGAGGGCTTGGTTGAGTTGGTTATCTCATCTGCACTACTTCATCTGACTTGTCAAGTGGTAAGTCGTGAGTTTGAGTCACCTTTGGAGACTGGAGACAGCTAGTTGTCTAGTCATTTGTATGTCATAGATCTAGAGGGTCTCCCTTCGCAGACTCTATCGGGATAATTCGAATACCAAGAAGACAAAAAAAAAAAAAAAAGAGAGAGAGAGAGAGAAAGAGAGAGATGAATTCTGTTAATTCTGGTATATTTTTCATACTTGGGTTAAAATTTAGTGGAATAAAGTAGCATATACCATAAACTCACCATACTTTGGGGAAAAAGAAAAGAAATTTCATCTTTCAATTTCTCTTCCAGTTTTTGGTATAAAAATAAGAAGGTACGGGAGTTGGTTGCAATTTTTTGTTTAAAGAAAAATTGAAGAAAGTGAAAATCCTAACTCTCAAATTTTCAAGAGTACTACGAAAATCTTCTAGATTAACTTGTGTTTTTTTATATTAATATGTATTTTGCTCTATTTTCATTATCCTATTCGATAAAAATTGGACGTTAATGCTTTTGTTTTAAACCGTACAAAAATGAAAGCCACTTTCCTGAAATTAACATTCATACCACTACGTTCAATGGCTAAACAAAAGAGTTACCTTTTGGTGGAACGTCACATTCCACTACACGCCCTTTCATCATCAACTACTCCTTTTACTGAGTTGACAGAATACTAATTTATCACTAATTTGGTTTGTAGCTCTACTTCCACTAGGAATATAGTGCAATTCATAAATGCTTTTGGGCAAAACTGGCAATAAGCATAAACATACTTCTATTCTATTAGTAAAGATTATATAATGAATCAATAAAGAATAAATTGTAATTATAATATATATATATAGGTGAAAAATATCCTTATATAAAAAAAATAGAAAATTTTGTACTAAGTAAGAATTGAATTTAGAGACTTCAACTCTTAGTACTCGAATAAGACCTCATAAACTAAATTTAAAATAGTTGAACAAAAAAATTTAACTATATAAATAATTTTTAATCAATTAAATTATCATTCTATCACGTTTTTTCTCTGTACCATATGTTTTCTGCCCATACTAAAGTAGTTCATATCATGGTACCGGAGGACGTGGATGTGAGTTGGCTTGTGATTTTCTTCTTTCAATGGTTTAATGGGTTGCATCTTTAACCAGATCTACATTCCTTATGTCTTATTTATATTAACATTATTTGATTGAGTACATTGTTTTATATAAAAGTTTAAATTACATTATAAAAGTAATGTACTTTGTGCAATACTAAAAATATGGAAGGAGATTTAAATTTTTTTATTTTCTTTCTTTTTTGGATAGTAAAATATGCCCTTAGTTGGATGAATTATTTTAATTTTGGTTGTCCAAATACTCAAGGTTACATATGGAATTTGGACTATTTATTTTAGTGCTCAAAATACTCAAAAGTAACATCTATAAACAATACCCTAAATGCTTTACTAACTATTAATTTATTTTGTAATTAATAGACTGGTTTGTAACTACTTAATAATAAATATATCAACTCTCTCCCTTAATTACAAAATTTTCTAACCCAAGATATATATAATGCAATAGAATATAAGAAGATTATTTAAAGGATAAAAAATGAATGACATTGATTTCTTAGAAAAACTAATAGAAAAATATGAGAATAACTATTGAAATTTAAAATTTTAAATATTAATATAGTTTATGCAAGTTTCAAAACATAATAACATGAGATAAAAAGAAAATACTATTTAATCTTTCATAAAGAAACAAAATACGTATCTCATTTGAATAGCACGAAAGTAATTATGAAAATAGTAAAAAGAATGCACTTCAATCTTTAGCATTACATAAAAAAACAAAATATTATTAAGTTTCAAAATGAAAAAGTTAAAATGATCACGAAAAATTATTATGCTAATTGAAAATATTAAATATTAATGTTATTTAAGGAAAAATATAATGGGATAAGATGTAAAAATAAATTGCATAACCGTTATGAACTAATTTACACAATAAGTGAAAGTATGCATCTTGTTCGAATATTATAAAAATAATTAAATAGAAGGTAAAAATTATTATTTATCCTTTACCATTAGAAAAAGAAAAAAGAAAGAAAAATATTACTTTACAAAAAAAGTTAAATAAAATAATTTAATACGTGCAATCACATGAATATAGTATTAGTATGATAAAAAGTAAGAAACGTGTAGATCAACGAGTTTTTTATATCAATTTTAGATATAAAAATAATATATAGTGAGGATAGTGATAAATTAATATGATATAATATATTAAAATATTTTATTTTATAGAAGTTGCCGAATATTTTTAAGATATTCCAATATAATAAAAATATCATTAGAAACGGGACAAAGAGTGTATAAGATAAAAAGATTATGCCCACATGTAGAATTGGTGCATCAAATATAACACTTGGAGTCATGAAAGCCTGTCTTATTTGTGATACTATGTGCTTTTTGTAACAAGCTGCTCCTGCTCCATAGTCCTTCACAGTGGAGGAAAGAATGGCAAGCCCTGTGTGTGTTCTCCCACTGACTTATTCCCACTGTCTAAGCAAACAAATTGAACGAGAAACATGCCAAAAACTAAAGGCAATAAGCTTTTGAACGTGTCCAAGAATATTTATGTTTTACCTTCATTTTGGCATAATAACTTAATTGGGAGCACATTTGATCATAAATAAATTATCATATTATTTTTATTAATTAATCAAAAAAGTAAGTGACAGGAAAAATATATCAATAAAGCTCATAATCTTAAATTAAACAGAAAGTTTAGATAAGAATGACACCTAAGTTTGAAAAGTAGATATTTAAACTTATGATTAGTGAAGTCTTTTTATTCTGACAGATGAAATTAAATTAGAGAATCTCACAGTAGAAAGCAGACGCAGCACAACGAAACACATGAGAAGGAGAAATCACAGCATAATCGGAGTCAGTGACAAAGGTTAATGGCTTACTCATACTTATTACTCCAAGATAAAGTGCTGTGTCATTTAGAATATGTACTCCAATGTGTTGACTTTCGTTTGACACAATTTCTATTTCCTTTGTTTGCACCAATTAAACGACATATGCTTTTGGAATGGTGATGCGTTGGTGCGTTGTACCAATCAAGGAAAAGGTCAAGAAAGGATGAAACTGTTATTTGACCCCCGAGAATGACTGTAAAATACCATATATCTTGGTTTTGCAAGACACATAAGCTCTGAAGATGGGAGGTACGACAAAACAAGGTGACTTCAACTCCTTTCTCAAAATCTTGCCTGTTTGCAGCAGGACAGAACGTTAGGAGTGTGAGGATTGGATGCGATAAAGCATTTGAGGGAGTGTCGATATTTGTCCCGTTCACTGTCGTCTCCTTTCCATTATTATCAAGTTATTACGTATTATTTGTTTTTAAAATATAAACTTATTAAAAAAACTTTAAGAGAGAATATAAGATATATGACAATTTATTATAATAAAAATAACAGATTATTCTAATTACATTAGATTATTACCGAAACTCAAAATTTTTTAATTTAATAAAAAATTAATCTATCAAGGGAGCTATTTCTTCGTGGAACATGTGGCACGTATGAAGCTATTTGTGAATTGATCGTTTTAACTTGACCACAAAGATTAGAGTTGATTCATGTATTGTATTTTGTGGCGTTTGCAATCTTTAGGGTACTTTGGTAGGTGCAGATTAATGGTATTCCTTAATCTTTACAAAATAAATTATAATACATTATATTTTAAAATAGAATAAGTTATGGCCCAGAATGCTAGAATCTCAATAGAAACTCAAACAATTGTCATTGAACAATAGGAAAATAATAAGGTCCTTTTCAAGAATCTCATAGTATATACTCTGTAAGAGAAGAAAAAATTAACAACATAATCCATTCTATGTATGTCCGGTAGAAAACATAAATAATCCATTCGATGGCCATAAGAAATCTGGAGTAGCCCATTGAAGTTCAGCGAAAACAAGAGCTGATGATAGAAAAAACTAGCATGTTAATTCAAACAGATTAAAGTCGAAAATTAGGAAGCAGAACAAAAGAAGACGGAGTTTCTGGAGAGTCTTACAATATCGGTGATAGGCAGAGGAACAGACTAGAGACATTTCCGGTTGAAAAGCAAAGAAAAACATCATCGAAAACACAATGAACAAAACTCACCAAGAATTACAAAGATGAAATGTGCAACATTCTTCATTTCTCCAGCACTCGATTACACAATGTCGAAAAACAAAGAATTTCGTAGCTACAACAACAGCCCAACTTCAATTTCTGTCAACGAGAAGGGGTAAGTCTGAGGGACTGCGAGAGCAAGAGGCTGTTAAGGAAAGAAAGGTGACACGTACCAAATCAATCATATTTGTTATATATAATTTTTTTAATTATAAACAGTAAAAAAATTAATTATTTTTTAAAAAATTTTATCCCCATCTCCCCCTACCCGTATGGACTTCCGACACCACCTAGTGAAACTCTATGTCAGCTTCCGCTAAATATTGGTAGAACTCATTCGAAAATTTTTATTTTTTAAATATTATTAATAAAATAACTTGTGTAATTAAATAATTTTAATTTTAATAATTATTAAAAATATAATTATATTTTTTAAAAACTTGTGACTTCTGCCACTTCTTGGCAAAAGTGCACATGAAAAAGAGAGAAAGAGTGGGGAAAAGAGAATCTTTAAAAAATAATTAATTGTATTACTATGTATAACCCCAAAAAACTTATATAGAAGTCCCCTATATTTACTTCCTCCTCTTTTATTATTAGCTGCATTTTCATTTTTTGTTATCGTCTACCCTAAGCATTAGGACAATTTAGCTGTATTTTAAGGATATTCTTAAATGCATATACAAGTTACCAAATTTGTGCCATATAAACATGAATTTACTTCTAGGATCTTCTAATAATAATCAATCATAGTACAAACTATTCTAGATCATTGGTGCTTTATTTAAAAATGTTAAAAAATAGTGCTTGAGAAAAAAATTATTTTAAAAATAATAATTTTATTTTTAACAATCTCAATAAGTAAAAATTATTTAGAAAGTACATTTTCTCAAAATCAACTTTTTTAATTTGTTTAAGTTTAAATTTAAAAATAAATAAGTAGTTAAGAACGCTTCAAAAATAAATTTTGGCTTAAAAATTTTATAAGTATTTAAGTAAAAACAGACCTTATGAAAAATTGAAACAAAAATGGACTCTTGACCTTTACTGGTGATTGGGTAGGCCAGTCTTGGGCCCGTGACTTTTCCTTTGGTTTCCCTTGATTCTTTTTTGGGTTCCGGCAGATTTTTCCATGCATTTTAATTTCACGGATACTATTTCAACTTTCCTTGCAATTTTCTAATTGGCTATTCCCATCTTTTTTTTTTTTTTAATCCACATATGTATTCTTGTTGTTTTGAATTAGTCCTCTATACATTATGGCCATTCTGGAAGATCCAATATAGATTCAAGCATACCAATTCCTTGGTCTCTGGCATAGAAATGCAGAGAATGCCGAATCAAAGTTTTTTATCTTTTTCTTTTGGTGGAAGGTAAATCTCTTAAGACTCTCCATAGTTTCAAAACGCATGCATTCTATTCTCTATAAATTACCAGGATTTATTCTTTTTTTATTTTATTTTTTCAGGTTGTAATATTTTCAATTTTTTAAGAGTAAAGTCAATTGTTCATTCTACATTTGAAAACTAATATACAGACAAGAGCTTATATATTTTGAATTTTCTATTTTTTTACTTTTGTTATTGTTATTCCCTGCTGGAATAAATGGTTGAACCAAAAACTAAATAAACAAGCGAAATATATTTTTCTATGACATGACGAAAGGATTCCAAAATTAAACTAATGCTGTCCAATAAAATTTGGATAAAAGACACAGAAATGAATTTTTTTTTATGTATTAAATTATTCTCTCAATAACATTTGAAGCAATGAGTTATCCTTCTGTCCTATCTGGGATTAGGGAAGGAAACAAAGTCCCAAATCCCAAATGTCGGAATTCTACAGAGTTTGATCAGTGCAAAAACTCCAAAACTGCATAATAAGCAACCAACACTGGAAGGGACACCATCATGCCAAAAATAACCCTGAAAAAGTAAGAAACAAATTGGGAAAATCAGTATTTAGTAAATTCTTCAAATATAATAGAAATGATAAATATGGAAATATTTACTTACGCAGTGCTGATGACATCTGCATGTAAACCATATTCTTTAGCAAATATGAAGGATGTGATAGATTGTGGTATTGCGGCCTGCAAAAATAACAAATGAAATGGTCAAGAAAACAAAAACGTATATATATTAATCTTTAAATGCACTACGTACACACTTTATTATTTCTTTGACGGGACTTACTAATTAATAATTTATGGGAATTAATCTTTACTTGGCCAACATCTTATTTCAAAATCAAACTCAAAATTTCATTTGTCATCTCATCTCACAAATAATTTAACTTTTACGAAACTCAAAATAAAATTTTCAAAACTAAACCCTATCCAATTATACCCTCAATTAGAATTAGGTCAAGTAAAGAGTTTGGTGTCCTTTTAAGTAAAATTTTGAGTTCAGACCTGTTTGTTAGTTACGTTTACCTCTTTAGTAGTATCACAGTACACAAACCTTTTGGAGATCAAAATCAAACACCCAACGGGATTTCTTTTAAAAGTCCAACATGATTTATTGGTCAACATAGCTAGAACTAATATGGACAATATTCTCATTCCCCTTTATTACAAGGTGTGTCTTTTCAATTTAGGTCACTCGTTTATTATATGTTCCGATGGACACGTGGGATTTCCACTTGGAATTCAAGTGTTACAAGACATAACTGGTATTAGATTTTATTCCGTAATTAATTCTTCAGATGATGGCTGTTTGTTTAGTGTGGGAAGATTTTGGAACGCAAAATTTATAACTTTTACACCATTAGTAAATTTTTTTTTCTGTATAAAGTTTAAAAATTAAATATTTTTCAATTTTTACTCTCTCTATCGCATATTTTCACTCTTATTCTCTCTCTACTATCAACTATAAGTTAATTCGCTCAAAATCTAGGGAATCTGATATAATTCTTTATCTAATTATATTATATAGTTCAATTTAATATGATGCTCATTAATTTTAGTACAACTGTAGAGAGAGAATACGTTGAGTAGAAAGAGAAGAATTGAAAATAGTTAATTTTTTTACTGTATATAATAAACTTAAAATTGTATATAACAATGGCTAACTTTTAACTCATGAAATAATAAGTTACATGCGGATCATAACTTTTTTCCCCCAAAATTACAACAATATTGTCCTTCAATATAATTTATCCCTTTAGATATAGTTTTTGTTCCCAACTTTCCAAGTCCTCGACGTTAGATGAGTTTTATTGTTCAAGGGGCAAAATGTAACGTCATTCCGCTTGGAAAGTTAAAGCTGTTGCATTATATGCTACCAAAATAAGAAAGTCCCAGAAACATTAGGACAAGGAGAAGAATATTCTAAGTAATTAAGCAAGTGGGCTTCATCAGGCTGATTGGAAAGGGATAGGAGTGTTAGGGGTCAAATATTTTTTTTACTTAGAACTGATTAATTGTGACTCTAAATTTTGTATATTTAATTGTATTTTATTTTCTGTTATACTGCAATGAAACTATCAAATGGTAGCAACTTTCTCTAAAATAAATCTGTAGAAAAAATTAGTAAAAAAAGTGAGATACGTGACGGTCTTTTATGAATAAGATAGAAAATTTTGGGGGGAGAAATGGACCCAAATCTTTAACTTAAGACTAAGAAGGAAAGAAGGGTCAAAAAATGCTTGAGAAGACAAGAGATCGGGTACCTGGATGATAGCCACACGCAGGACATCCCCATGCAAACCTATGGCTATGGACCCAATTGCCATGGCCGCGGGTCCAGCAATGAACCTCAAGACCATCCCAAAAATAGTAAGACTTGTACCACACGATATCATTTTCTTTTGCAATGCCATGAACAACCCTAAAACAAAATTTTAAAAAGGAAATTCTAGTATAGTTAGTATATGTCTGCAGCTGGAAAATATATACATGCATGAAGCCAGGAAACTTGAACTCAATATATGCAATCTTATATCTTCTCACCCATGCTAAACATGGCCGTGCCGGTTCCAGCTTTCGACAATATCGTTATAGATCCTTTCATGATGTTTGGCATTTCAAAATGCCACCTAAAAGTATCCACGAATAGCGAAACTTGGTTAACCTTAAAGAACACGAGCATTTAACTCAAAAATATTCATTAATAAAAATTTTCTAGGATGGAACAAAATTTTCCTCTGTACCTGTTAGATATGAATGCCCAAGTGATACCGATAATACAAGCATACACGTTGGGATTCATTGCAAGTTTTAGCCAGACGGCCCTCATCAATGACAAGAAAGATGGCTTAGTAGCTACTAAATCGGCTTTGTTTTCCTCCAAATCCACCGCAGATTGGTCAGCGTTGGTCGTGCTCGGGTCAGCCACGGATTCAGTGGAACAGAGATCAATATGAGCTCGCCTGAGTTCTAACACGAACAAGAGGACCGTAAGCCATACAATTGCCTGTATGACGGATCCTTGAACAACTAGGTCAACTGCACTTTGGCCATACATGGCCTTAGCAAGAGGAACGCCAACAACAAGAGAATTTGTTAGTGTAGACAAAGAGAAGCTTGTTATAGACCAACAATAACTTCCCTTGCTACTGCACTTTGCCCAAAATGCCAAAACCACCACAATAATCACCTTTGAAATGGCATCAGCAGCGATGAATCGATAATTCATGTGGAACGGATCCATTTGAGCTGCGAAATCAAAGGTGAAGAGAGGGAAGGTGAAATAAGCAACAAGGCGATTTATGGCATCACACTGCTCCGGTGTAAATATTCGCCACCATTTCACTGAACCGTATCCTAATATTAGTGCAACATAGAGTGGAACCATAGCCTCAATCACCTTGTAAACATCTTCCCACCCAATCATCTTTTCAAGGTCTAAACAACACACTTCTTATTGATCTTCAAAGAAACCAGAATATTTTTAGCTCGTTTAGAGTATTCAGTTTTGGGACAATGTGGAAAAGATGTAATGCTTCGAATACGAGAAAACAGAGGTATTTATATGCATGCCTAAACAGAGTGGCACAGACCATCTATCTACCTCGTACATGTTCAAGAATCACAGATCACATATGTCAACTTTCAAGAAGGCAGGTGGTGTACATCATGCCTCCACGTTTCTTTTCTTTTTTTTCTCTTTTTTTTTCCCTCTTAAGTTCATATATCACAACTTTCGCGAGGTCATACAGTGTAGATCATGCCTCTACCTTATATGCATATGTCAACTTTTAGAAGGGCATATCCTAAAAACCATCCCTCTACATTTTACTAATTATATTTAAGAATAATAGAATGCGAAAAATTTTCATATATCGCAATGTGAAACTTATAAACCCCATTTGCCAAAATTTAGCTTTCTTGTTTTGCACGGCCATTAAGAAAAAATGCGCATGGACCTCCGTTCTTCCCACCACACCCCCCTCCCCCCTCACCCACACTCACACACACGCATAAAAGCATACAAGGTATGTACATACATATAACATTGCATGTTGGGGCGTATAGGATTCTAATTCTTGAAATGTGATGTAAGGTAAGTTGAGTGCATGAAAGGTCTGGTAGATATCAACACTGGATTTTGTCTTTGCGTCTTTGTGGCCAGCAATATACAGAATAAGGAATGCGGTCCAGCAGTTTATTCCACCCGAATAGGGTTTTTGATCACTTTGTGTAATTATTATTGCTTATTCTCATCCATACATTTCTTGAGCAGCTGGTCCCTCTCGGGTGGAATTTGGAGCTTGAGGCTGCACTACTTCTCATACGTGTAGGAGTTGGAGAGCAGAGAGTGAAACTCATTTGCACGGAGAACTTGTTCTATACTATTCTAAACATGGCAAGAAGGCATGGCATATGGTGCGGAAACTTTTTAAGTCTCTTCAGCAGAATGTTGTTATATTTTAGAACGATCTTACTTTTTTAAATACAGTGTTATTTTTATCTTTTAGATGATCTCAACTATGTCAAAAATGACAAGAGATATGAATATAACAGGAATATTAGCCAAAAACTTGTTTAAGCTTTATTGGGCACTATAGAATTCCAATGTAACAGTGACTCAAATGGTAGACAATACTCGGCATTAATGCTGGTCTCCAGCATAAAAAACCCACCTTTTGCTTTGGATACCACTATTAAATGACCTAATTAGGTCACAAAATAGCCTGAAAACCAAGAGAAAAACCGAAAGGAAAGTGCACCACCATGTCATTTCACTAAAGGTGAAATTAGTTTTAATTTGTAGATGTACAATCTTTTTATGTGGTCGCTAAAAATATGATTTGGTGCAGTTATTCTTGAACTAATAATGTAAAGGTGCAAAATTATTCTTTAGAAAAAAGAATTTTACTAGACATATATATTTTTCGTGATTAAGGAAATATAGTTCAATTTCAGTTACTTCGCCACTGTAAGGCACAAACAGTGGCGCAAAATCTTTCCAATTTTATCAGTTATATGCGGTTCTAGACAAACTTCCCTACTGAAACAATGTTCAACTCTACCATTGCCATCTACTTTTAAATGTTTGGTGTGAAATTTGATGAGAAGAATCACAAGCTTTCACATCGCTTATATCAATATATATCCGAGGGGGAAAAAAGGAATAATTCTAAAAAGTTGTCACACAGATATATATAGAGAGAGAGAGAGAGTTCAACGTCATTCAGTTTTCTATTCAACATAAACACCTCATCATCAAAAGACAACTCTGGTGATCTCATTCTGCAATGAAAGACATTAATAGGAGGACAACTGAAACTATTCTTCTAAAGCCTTAAGGTCAAATCTATAAACAACTCTTAAAAGTGTAAAAATGCGGGGGAGGTGTTGGGACTTTGATCATCACACAACATCATAAAGAATTCAGGACTGAGATAGTGAAGATTTTTAAATAGGAGATGGGGTTAATATAGACAAATTATGACGCCTCAATGTGAAGAATTCTAGTAGATTCTAGAGATTAATTTTACGATAAGATTAGCATATAGTTTGATCACTATTTGATATCACCTATTTGTTATTTTATGGAGTTAAGAAAAGGGCTCATCTGTGTTATTATATACACAATGAAGTACCAAAAGTATAGAAGCTTATTCAACGGTTTTCGAAGTTCTAATTAATAGCTTTAATTTACTTCAAGTGAATAAAAAGAGTTGTCAACAAAATAGCATGATTTTTGTAAAGGTTGAGAGTTCAATATCCATATTCCCGTTAAAGTGTAAGATTTATTTTCTTGTTGTGTAGTAGAGGGGTTAGCGCTTCTACTGGTAGTGTAGACATCTTTTTATTTCAATTATGACAAGTTTGTAATGGATCCGGTTTAAATTTTCTAAGTTTGTAACAAGGCCAACAGTAATACTTCCTAGTTATAGTGAAGTATATTTTATTGGTTTTGAACACACGTTTATAGGGATAAAACTTCTAATTTATATTGTAGGTATAGCAATATTTCATTGTAATAGAGTTCTTGTAACTCAAAGCATATTTATATTTCATATCAAATGTGAATAGAATCTATTTTAAACTTTGAAATTTATAAATATATCACATATATGCCATGCATCTTGCAATTTCTCGTACTAAGTCTTTCAACGTCACATAAGGCTTGCGGCACCACACATTCATCTATTCCACACTAATATCATGGAGGAATAAGCCTAATCCTTAGAAACCTTATAGCAAAACAAATATGAATGGGCAATCTCTTGGGATATACTAATTATACACTGCATGGGTGGGGATGGAACTTATGGTTTTATATATTATACCAAGATATTATTACTTGGTTTCTTTCTTTTTATATTGAGTTGTGTATGTCACTTGCATTACTACTTTAATTCTTGGTAACAGAACAAAATAGATTATTGATGTCCACAAAGTAGTGCTTAAAAAATGGTATTCCAATTAATTTTTCTTCTTACCAAATATGAAAATTCAATGTGAATGATAATTAAGAATGTTTTGTATTTATAATTCTGATTGAAAGGCTAATCTACTAAAAATTTAATCTTGTAATTGAATGCATAATTCCTAGTCAGTCATATGAAAGAGCATAAATTCACATAAGGCCAAAATTTGTGCATGATCTTGGATAACTTCACCATGACACTCAAACAACTAATTGTGCCAACGAATGGAAAAAGGGAATATATATATATATATATATATATATATGCAACCCAATCTGGACTCATGTTATGTCTTTCAAAGTTGCACATTAAGCACATATTCGTCATAAGTTGTTTGATGGAATGCTCCGGAAGATTGAATTCAATGGTCTATATTGCATGGCGACTTCATTTAGAAATATGTTCATTTTGGTATTGGAAAGTGAAAAATGCATTTATGAAGTGATATAGTAATATTTATGCGAATGATGGTTTAGATTTTTTGGTTACTTCACGAATTGTCCATTTTTAATCTATAAAGAATTTGAGAAAGTGCAATTCTTGATTGTTGACGCCATGCATTTATGCCTTGCGATAGCAATTATAGAGAATGAACTTGATTCTTCCCACATCTGACATCTTCTCTCTAATGGAGTATATGAATCTTCTCTCTTTTCCTATGGTGCCCATTGGTGCCTTTGAGGCTGAAAAGTTTTCTAAATTTTTATATTTTTATGAGGTAATATTTGACTTTCTTAAAAAAAGATTTGAAACTCGAAGTTGAAAAATTAGAGGAAAATGAAATAGATTTTGCATTAAAAATCAATCAAAATAGGCATATATCTCTTTTTTTTTCCCCCTTTCTTTATATATCTACTTATCTAATTTTAACCAAATATGTTGAGATCTCACATTAATTAGTTAATATAAAATTTTATGGGTAAAGTTAGATTTAAACTTTGACTTGATTAGAGAAAGATTTTGCTACCACATGACTAAGATTTTCTCGATGCATTTTCTAAATTTTTAAATAATATTTTCAAAATATATGACATATTTTCTTTTTATACTAGAATTAATATTTTAATAAATTTTTATAAAAAATTTAATACATGTCTAAAATGAACTCTTTTTAAAAATAATAATTAGTGTGTCAAATTCAAATGTAATATTAAATATTTGTACTTTAAATGGTTGGTTGGAAAACTAGTACTTTTTGAAAAATAAAAACATTTAAATAATTTGTTGAAGATAAAGATAAAGTTAAAAATAAAATAATAAATGAAACTTTTATATAGAAAGAGAATATATATTTTGAAACAACAAAAAAGAAAAGCATATATATATATATATATATATATATATATATATATATATATATATATATATATATATTAATTACCAAAAAAAAGAATAACTAGGACTTGTGCTTCGTCAAAATTATTACCCGCTTACTTGAGAATCACCCTTCTCTGTTCAAACAATGTTTCCCAGTTGTGTGTTCTGTGCGAATTTTCAGCAATAAATGTACCATCAGTCTAAGAACAGATTCGAAGTTGATAATTCTGTACTAAACTCATTGCCAAAGTGGAAGACAACTTTCCTTTTTCTTTTTCTTTTCTTGTTTTCCAGCCTAACTTATGTAATGAAAAAGGAATTATTTATTTTCATTTGCTTGAAAAAGAAAATACAAAACAGAACAATGAAGCCGTTCTAAAGGCAAAAGATGCAAGAAAGAACCATTGGAAGAAGGAACAGAGAACTTAAATTGAGTTGACAAGGAATTGAAACGAAGGAAACAGAGAACAAGGAAGAACAAAGCATCAATGCCAGCCTTTTTTGTGATCCAGCATCAATCTATCTCTTCTGCAACTGGACAGCAGAATTGTGAATTATGAACCAGCAAATATGTTCTAACATCATCAGATTGGAAGTGAAAGTGATTGATTACGAGCCGACAGCTGTTGGTCCAGCTGCTTCAACTCCAAAAAGAACTGTGCAGAAAAGATCTGACCACTGAGAATCAGCTAAAAATTCTAAGACATTCAAGTGAAAAGAAGACCATATTTCTGGTTTATTCTTTTTTCAAGGAAGATTTTCTTTGAAGATCACTGAGGGCAGAGCTATGAGCAACCCAAAACCAAGACCAAGAAAAAGATGATTTACTAGATGGGATCACAGAATATGCTACAAAAATGTCCAGCACCTCGCCTTTCTGTACACCAAATGATGAATCAGTAGCAAATATTGTACCCAAGGAAGTAAAGCAACTCAAACTTTCTAAGATTAATCTCAATTTTGAGGTTCTTTCCCCAGTGTGCTCCGTGAAAATTCTAAAGCAGAAGTTACTAGTCCCTTCCGTGGTTATTTAAGAATTCAGAAAAAAGAAAAAGAAAAGAAGAGGATTAACTGATATTAAAGAAAAAGAATTATTCTCTTTCCTCATATTCCACTCACAGAAAGGAAAGAAGTTGTTAATGTTCACTCGTAATGATGGCCTTCGTTCTTGTCGCGATAAGCAAATTGCTTTGAGAAGGTAAATCATGCAATGCAAAATGCGAATCATTTCTCCCAGAACAGCATCTTCCTTTAATTTTTTTTATTTTATTCGTGTGTGTGTGTGGGAGGCGGGGTGTTGGAGAGGAACAGAACAGCACAATTAGAAACAACAGACCACTCACCAATAGATCTCCCTTCATTTGTTTCCTCCCATCACTATGTAGAAAACATATAAAAATATAAGTAGCCATCCACCGGCTTCAATTATATACTGGTAAGTTTATTATCGGTTGTCAAGAGATAATAAATAAATTAGAAACAGTAAATTTCTAGCAAAACCTGTTTTTCTGTCAAAGCATGAATTAAATACCTGAACTTGAGCAAAACCTGTTTTTCTGTCAAAGCATGAATTAAATACCTGAACTTGTTCGTCAACATCTCACAAAGAATTTGGACACAATCAAAAAGCTTGTTACTGCATGAGAGAAAAGCACGAGGAACAACTCATAGTGACCATCTTATCAGAAGTTCTGAAGCTTATTGCTTTTTATAAATGAATAAGAAGCTGTAACATCGCACAGAAGAACCAAACTTTAATTACAGTTGTAAATGAGCCATCAAATCTTACATGTCCATTCTCCCAAGCACAGAAATATACAACACACTAACTTATCTCCCATAGGAAAGGTGAATTGTAGATGAAGATGAATGCACATTAAATCCCACGGGTCGCATTCCAAAGCACCAAAACCCAGAACATGTAGCATGCAGTGCCTCAAGTTGAGCTGACCCCTTGCAGCAGCAGAATTCAATAACCGATTCTTACGATGTTTGGGATTCAGGAACAGTTGTAGGCTGTCTGGTCACTGCAGCCAAGATGTCCACAAAGCCCACCATCCCAATTAAATTTTCCTCGTCTTCAGCCTCAGTCACCCATACATGTGTTGCCCGATGAGATAACAACTGAGCCATTACTGCAGCCAAAGAACTGGTGTTTTTACATGTCAAGGGTGCACTTCTACCCCGGTACATGCTCCTAAAAGCACCCAAATTCGGGCTTGAAGGGTTGCTAAAGAATCCAATACTTCTACTGCTAAATTTTCTGGGCCTAGTTGTGCTGCCACCACCATTTGCTAAATTTGTTTCCCCCGTCAAGGGACCAACAGACAAATCAGGTACTGACCCTGAGGTAATATTATCCTCAACTCCCATGACAAACTGTCCTGCAGAGAGATTAGCCAGTGCCCATGCAGCAGCCAAATAATCACATTTCCAGAGTTTGCAAGCAGAGATTTCACCAATAACCTTAAACTGACCGTCTGATATTGGTTCAACAACAGCAACTGTACAAGGATCCTGAGGAAGCTTCTTGGTGGCATCAGTGGCAGGTTGGGACGCTTCAATATAGCAATAGTTTGGGTTGATGGCTCCAAGGGACGAGATTGAAGAAAGCGGAAGAGGAGCTAAGGCACCAAGGCAGCCAATGAGGAAACGAATCACATCTTCTCTGGACAAACAACAAAACTTGTCTCGAATTGTCGTAGTGGAGGATGATGAAGGCCGGTTGATGCTAGCAGCAGAGCTATTAGCACCAGAAGCATCAAAATTCTTCAGCCACTTGCCATTAAACAGAACAGAGAAGCGCTTGCTTACACCTTTCCACCCTATGCTTTTAGGAACAAGGAGTCTTTTTACACCCTGCTTCATCATCTCCAGTGCATCTATCAATCTTGCATGACAAAAAAGGTCAAAGTTATAGTGACAAGAAAAATCTAGCCAAGTTTTAGCTTTTCAAGTCTGTTTAAAGAAAATGCTTGTTTCTTGGATGTGCATGGTTTTTCACCGTCACAAATTTTAATAAAATTCCCAAAAGATAATAAGCTCTCTGACAGCATATGCATTGCTCGGTGTTTACAGTGCCCGTACTCTTAGATGAAAGTAAATTAATTATCCCAGTAAAATGTTTACTTAGTCAATTTTTCAGATCTCCAAAATCTCAAAAGTTGAAATGCAGAAGAAAATAACTCTTTTAGTCGAACCAAAATTTATGGTGCCAAACCCAACTAGAATCAAAATATATCCTTATTGAGAACTAACATTGCAATATACTAAACAAAAGAGCACAAGAAAGAAAGGTGTTCATGAAAAGGAAAAATAAATGGAAGCAGTACTCCATGCAAGCTCTGCTAAAAAATCCGTATCAGCTGAAATATAGTGAAGAAGATAAGTTATATGGAAGATGAGCAAAATAGGAAATTTTCTGCTCAAGCGATCTTGTATTTTATAGAGGGATAAACAGGATTTGTTGAAAGATAAGAAGGAAAAGAAGAGTTCACAGGAAGATTGCCTTCCTAGTTTTTTTTTTTTTGGCTGGGAGGCTGGGGTCTGGATTTCTTAGTTTGTGCATATACTGGGATTGAAAAGCCAACCTAGATTACTCTCATCAAACAGTCAAGATAGCATCCCAAGTTACCATTTTATATTTTAACATTTAAAAGAGAGAATTCTTATAAGCTCATCTTTTAAGTGCAAAGAATCAGAGGAAGATTAAAAAGTAAGTCCATCAATTAAGCAGGATGAACTACAAATGCTGGACTAAGGTGATCATTCCAGCAGTTTCAATGAAGTCCCTAGGTCCAACCAAGCTAACATGGTAGGCTAGCGGAACTTGCTGGATGACCTATCTGCCCCTAAGTTTTAATATCTGCTGTTCTGGAAGAGCAGTTGATTCAGCAATTTCTAGGCACTCAAGAAAAACTGAAAACTGATTAAGTCTTTTATTGACCTGAAAGAGTTTCTATATCGTGTGAGAAAACTTTTGGTCGCCAAGTAAGTCCTTTATGTTTCATATTGATTGCCCAGAGGCACGGCCAAGTTGTCATCGGATCAGAATGAACTGCTAGAGCAGGTGCTTTAGATTTGTCTAGGTATTGGGTGCTTACCGTATTGATCTATAATGAGTCCCATTCTCTCTTCATCAGATGGATAAATAGCAATCTACTGGCAGATTTTTGCTTTTTCAATATCAGCAAGCTGCCGCAGCCGTCAACCGGATTAGCTCTGATGAGCTCTACAAGACTGACTAACACAGGAACCTGCCAAAAGAATTCCTTTGGTGTTTATTGGTTACCAGAGACCATACATCTATTTGTGTGCTAGAAAAGTAGGAGAAGGAGATGAGAGAGAAAATCTGGACTCTGTTTTCTCTTGCTTCAATGGGCATTAGTTAGAGAAAGATGAATATGGAGTTGATAATCGTCGTTGAATGGTAAAAACATGATTTCTACCTGGTTTCTTTTAGCATGATTTCGTACCCTTGCACAAAATTTTTGGAAAATTTGAGATCTAAAGAGTTTTGAGACTCAGTGATGGAAAACCTCCCACATTCTTTTTGTTAACTAGCATAATACAAATATTTAGTAGATGGAAACTATTTTTGGGCAGGAAAGGTATCTAACAAAGAGTATCTTGTCAGAGACCTGGCACAGCTTAGAGCTGAGTAATTGCTGATTATTTTCCCAGGATTGCCCCAAGTCCCAAGTGCCCAAACAGAAATTAAGATACATGCTGCAAGAATGGAGCTATCAGCACCTAAAAGTAGTTCTTAGAAGGAATACAATAACTCTTCTAAAGACTATATTATCTAGCCTTCTGCCACTTACCTCCTAACAACTTAAGTGCCTATATCTGCTGATTGTAGGTTTTGAAATTTGAAGAGTGAATTCCTACACATGACCAGAAAAAGAATATGTTGTTCCAGGTCGGTAATAAGTAATTTGAAATGATAAATTGTGCAATGAGAACCTCAAGAGGAAGAATTCCAACAGTTTCTCGCTGCTGCTGAAGGAGAAGAAGCAAAATACTCAATACCATTCGTGCGTATGAACTACTAGCTTGACACAGGGCTAAGGAGACAAACATGGGATTTGATATCTGACCTCTAAAACCAAATCTAAATTTTTATACAACTGGAGATAGGAAGAAAAGGAAAATGACGGAAATTTAACCTCAGCTAATCCAGAGAATATATTTCCCAAGATGTAAATTTTGGGCAGACAAAAAGAAATAGCTGTTTTTTGTTTCCTAAGAATACACAACTTGGGGAGGACGTATTTTTTCATTTTCTTTTTCTGGTGCTGTTCGACACTTCAGCATTAGTTATACCACTGTGAAATATCCAGCTATTCCAGAGGAATCTACTGCTTTTAACATATTGTGGGCTTGGACTACTCAAAAATCAGTCAAAAGACATCTTTGTGGGCTAGTGCCTGCGAAACGGGTAAATCTTTTATTCTGGAGGAAGTTCCTTTATTGAGATCTTGCGTGTTATTGACTGCAACAAGAGAGTTTCTCTAGCAAAGGTAAACCTTCTTCATTGCTTAAAAGTAATTTTTGAATGCCTTTTCCTGTGGAAACCAAACCATCCTTGGAATCAGAAGGCCCTTATTTTTTATGAGGAGAGAGCTGAAAATATAGGGCATCATAAGGGCACATCATATCAGTAGAATCCTCCCCTGCCCCCTTTCTTTATTATATGAAACAAATATGTGAAAGTCATACAGGACCAGCAATCCAAACAACTAAAAGAAGAAACTGCACACTGGATACAGCAGGTTGTTAATGGTAATTTGGGAATAAAACAGTGACCAGTAAATCTAGGTTCCATGAGAAAGAAAAACCAACAAATAATCAGCACCAACCACTCTAGGCTTTGAAATCATTGCCTTGACTAATTACAGAATACTATCTCACTCAAAGTAAGGATCCAATCTATATCAAAGTAAAACAAACTTCAAACAGATAATTAAAATAACAACAGAGCCAAGAAAGTCACAACCATACATCACAATTCTGCCGAGGCATTTGACTGGTTATAGAGGACTCACTAGATTTACCTTTTATTATAGCATTTTATTGAAGCATATGAACTTCAATGCCAAATCGGATTTGTGAATCATCATGCATTCAGATGAAAAATCTTTGCAAATGCTGGTAATGTTGTGTATAAGTCATGCAAGCACCCTTCTTAACTTTCTCCGATTTTTTGTTGGAGAATTTAGAAACTAGGTAAAATGCTATAGAGCAGAAGAAAAGGAAGAGAATTAATCCCTTGTCATAAAAGCAAAAGAAAGCACAATAAAAGTAAGAACAGGAATAGACAATTTGAATAATTAATGAAGCCCACAGCAAAGGGAAGCAAGATCAGTACATGACTATCAAATAAGTCCTATGCAAAATAATCAAGACTCCTCAAGTACATTACTTCAAGCATCATACAAGCAGAAGATCCTTAAAGGCAACAGGAGCGTGCAAGACGAACATATAAATAGAAACATGACAATTATAATAACAAGCTAAAATTCATCAAGCCTGACCTTGTGGCAGGATCAACCTCCTTCAATAAAGAGCTGTTGGGAACAACCACCTCGGAAACAGGAGTTTTCATAGCCTTATCCTGATCAGCCAAGCATTCATCTTTGGCCAAGAAGGCAACTATATCAAAGGAGTTGAGGATGCCTACAAACCTCTGTTGCCTCATTTCTGCTTTCTCAATCGCACACTTCGGTGATCTATTCTTCCACACAGGAATTCCACCTTCCGCGGACTCTCCTATGGCCCTAATGGCAGCCTCCACTGTCTCCGTCTCCACAAACTCCACCAGCTCAGGTTTTCCCACTGTGAGATCCCCCACCACATGATACAAAAAGACTGATGCCATGTTTTTTCAAAACCAATACGCAAGACTATTATCTCTAGCTCAACGTCAGAAAAAATTCCTGATCCTTGGATAGATTTCCTCCAGTTCTCCTGCCCGATCAAAACAATATATGGCCTCCTTTTTTAACTAAATCTGATTGCCAGGATTTTGACTAAATGACCAGTGAAGGTGAAGAATGGATTGTAGGCAATTTCGCTAATCTCTTCTAAAGTGTTTGCTCAACTCAATCTGCGAATAATGATACTTTTTTCTTTCTATGATTACCTTGAATTCTTAGAATTCAAACCAAACCAATTAACGGAAAATGAGACTGGTCAAAGAGGAAGTAAAATTGATTGATCCCTGATTGATTCTCCTTCACAGCTCAATTTAATCAACGAACAGCCAGAAGCTTTTTTCGAGCAATATCTCAATCTTTCTTGGAGAATTAACTCTACTGGAACCAACTATAAGATTGAATTGAATAACCAATGAAGGATCAAATGGATAACCTTCTACCATATTCAGAGGAAACCTTTGATGGGTGCGATTCAGTTTCTGCAAAAACCTCAATTTTCTTGAATTCTTTCAGCAATCAAATGAGAAAGGGATTGATCCAAGTCAAAAGACTGCAGAAGGAGACCTATAAGAGGGAATGAAGAAAGATGAGAAGTAAATGGAAACGAGTAATGGGAAGTCTGACAATGGTGACTCTAACACCAGGAAGAGTGACAAAACAAGATCGAAAATTGGCCATAGAGCAACGAAAAGGTTAAATTTAAGCTAAGTCCCATCAACAAAGATTGGATTTTTTATATGTGAATTGAGAAGTTCTTGTCTTGGGGGGCTCTCAATTCTTGATTTTTCAGTGAGAAGAACGTTTCTTTTGCAATGAGATGTAGCAGAAGAAATTGTGTGCGTCTATATTCTAGAAAGGAAGAAAGAAGGAGAAGGAGAAGGATCACTTGCATCTGGATGAGTCTTGGAAAAAGGAAAGAAAGCAATAATTGGAGGAATCAGTCGTGTCAGGATCAGACCAATATTTTTTTATTCTAGTTCGACCAATATTAATTTTATTTAAATATAGCACATTTTTATTGAGATTAAATATTATTTAAATTTGAAATTTTTTATTTAAATTTTATAAAATAAATTATAAAAAAGAGTATAATTTAAAATAAAAATTTTATATTGAGTTTTATAACAAAATTTAATCTAAATATACTCTTAATTTGTAAAATTTAAGTATTGTTAAGATATTTTTAAATTTAATTTTTTTATAAATAATTTATTTTTATTAATATGTAATAAAAGATTATGAAAATAAATTCAAAACATTTTAATGGAAGAAGTTGGAATTTTCGTAAGATAATATTTCGCAACAAAATATGGTGAAAGCCTTCGAATATAATAACTTAACTCAAAATTAAAATTTTTACAAATCTTGAAGTTCATTAAAGTATAATATATTATCTGATTTTTTTTTACTTTTTTATTTTTTGTTCGCTATTGAATGTAAATATGTATTCACACTGGTAAGACTAATTGGAAAGTGCCCCTTTAGAGGAAGAAATGACTAATTGGAAAGTGAATCTTTAACTTCAAGTCCCATTAGATTTGTCACAAAATTTAATGTAAAATACATTTATTTTAGAAATATACTCTCTCAGTTTCAAAATATATGACTTTTTTTTTTTACACGAGAATTAAGATTTTGGTAAATTTTATACAAAAGATTTGATAGATGTCTAGAATGTCTTTATTTAAAAATTATTAGTTAGTGTGTCAAATTTAAATTTAACATTAAGGATTAGTATTTAAGGTGATTGGCTATTTAAATAATTAGATGGAGACAATGGTAAAATTGAAAATAAAGCATTTATATAAAAAGATAACTTATATTTTGAAAAAAATAAAAATAGAAAATATGATATATATTTTGAAACAGATAGAGTATTTACTTATTATGAGATATTCAGTAATAAAAGTGTGAACATAAGTTGGAATTAAGAAAGGTTAAGACAATAAAAAGACAAAGAAAATGCAGAGAGAAATGGTTAGATTCAGACTTCAATTGTCTGAGAACATCACCATTTAGGCAACAGCTCAATGTAGTTTAAGAAATGGCTATACTTGGTTGGATTCAATTTGTTACGAAATAAATTGTTTACTTTAAATATTATTTTTTATTTCACAAAAAAAAAATTAACTTAAAACGAAAAATTTTAAACTCAAACATTATTCAATCTTAAAAATTCAAATCCTTGTAGTACAAAAAAAAATAAAAAGGAAAATTTATGGAATCTCTTAATCAAAAAACAAAATTTTGTGTATTTTGATAAGATTTCAATTAGAAGATTTTTCATTTTTTTATGGACCTCAAAATTATCTAAGTTGAGAGAAAAGGTGAAATTTAGAGTTAAGTTTTTCAAAAAAAAATAAAAAAGCGGGCTTGAGAACGAAAACAAACCAAATTTTGGGATTTGACCAATCATAGAAATGTAATAAAGTAGAATTTTTATGAACACAAATAGATAACATCTAAAATTATTGGTAGATGATGAGACGTGAGATGATGACCTGATCAGCCTTAATTGTCTTTGGAGATGCCAATATTTTAACTTTCACCTTTGCTTTTTCCTTCTTCTTTTTTTTTTTTTTTTTTTTTGGTCCACTTTTTATGAGAAAGGAAGCAATACTACTGAGTAACCTTCAACCTCACTTGAACATGAGGAAAAAAAGAAAGAAAGAAAAATCTTCATGGAGAAAAGCAAAAGATCATGTTACACTTAGGTTGATTTGAAAATGTTTTCATATATGATGGTGGTGGGCCTTACCCTTGAAGAAACAAGTAAAGCTAGGTAATTGCCCATTATCCCAAAGTCCAATAACACAACCTATTTCTAATAAGACTTGAGTTAGCAATAATGGTAACTCTTAAAACTAGATTACTTACTTAAGTATTCATGTATGGCCTCTTATAAATATATCTACTTTCTTCTTTTATTATTAATTTAATTCTCATACTAACTTAAGCATCGGATTATTTTTTGAGTGAGATTCCCTCTTTTGGCTTGGGCTTTGATTTGCACCCTAAGTCTTTCAATTATTCGATATTTGTGGGAGGTTCGACCTCTAATAATATACATATTGACCCTTTTGACTTAAGAAAAACTTACATAAATCTAAGCTAATGATCATTGTTTAATACTTCTTCTATCTAAAATTGAATGTTCTCTCTTGAAATTAAAATTAAGGAGAGTCGCTTGACATTAGAAAGTTACCATAATATCCACATTAGTTAAAGAGATTAGTGGTATGACTCATGTGTTAGTGCGTCTTGAATATCTTAAATGAGGGAGGTTAGTTATGAGAGTTTTCTAGAGAAAATATGCTTATTTTATGAAAATGAACATTTATTGTTAACAAAAGTAAAATAGAATTGTGTATATTCAATTTTGGATAGAGGAATTATAATTTTAAGTTCGAAATGCCAAATATTTAAACATCATAGAACAAACTAAATCTTTTTTACGATATTCTCTCTTGTCTATCTGAACGAATACCACCAATTAAAAATTAATCTGTCTCCCTCTCCTCAGAAAAAAAAAAAAAAAGTCTGCCTCCAAAGAGAACAAAGAAAAGAAACAAAATAGGTATTGGTTATATTGGTATGCATCCACTTAAACCGTAAGAAAGAAAAAGTAAAATGAAAGACAATATTATAAAGTAAAATTGATAAATTTACTTATTGGTAATTTTATCTTAAATTTTATAAAAAATAAATTATTTATGATAGAAAAATTATAATCAAATGAAAATTTGACCTACGTTAAAGAAAATAAAGAGAAAAGAGATGATATTGCAAAGGGAATTTATATTAATCATTCTATTCTATTCCTTCAAGAAATTTAATCAAAATAAAGTAAATTGATACAAATATTATGAGTATATTTGAATTATCTTTCATTATAAAATTTAATATAAAATTTTTAATTCAAGCTTAACTTCTTTTCTTAAATTTAATTTAAAATAAAAATTTTTAAATGTAAATATTCTTTTCAATTTCACCCCGCATTATGGGATGGAATAAAGTACAAATTATTTCAAATATTAATATAATTAAGTAATATTATTCTTAAAGGTAATAAGAATATTTCAAATTTTTGTTGACGACCCTTTAATTTGACTAATAATTAAAGAAAAAAATGATACAAAAAAAACTATAGAGACAAAGTAAAAATGTGGCGTACGATAAGATCTTTTTTTTGGTAAAATAAAAAGATATTATAATTAGATAGAGTACAAAATATATTTAAGTAGTAGTAGATAAAAGACGAGAATATAGGTAGCCCTTCTTATCCAAATCCAAAATATATAAGATAAAATGTGGAGAATTGTTCAAAATTACACATTAATTTTTCCTCTCTATATTTCCATTTTCTATACTTCCATTTTCAGGTAAGGGGTTGCTGTTGTTGTTGCTAGAGTGTTCCGGTAGTAGTGGAGGTAATTTACTGCTTCCTTTTTTGGCCAAAAGATCGGCGTACGATAAGATCATCTCTTGACGTTAACTCTAAAAATAATTTGCAGTGTTGGTCATCATCTTCAAGACAAGACATTTCCACCACAGGACATATGGTACAATTTGTAAATCTCAAGGTCTCAAACTGTCATCGCCTTCAATGATTTTCTTATAAAAAATAAAATAAGAAAAATAAGAAAAAGAGAGATACAGAGGAAGAGAAATGTGATACGAACATTCACATCACAGGTAATGAATGGGGCGTGCAATACACGCGACACGAAAAGTTTGTTCAAAGATTCCGAAACTATGAAACCATGGCCGTGGCGACCAAAAAGATGAGCCCCAGTCATGAGTACACACGGTTACAAACAGACCAATATGAGAAAAAGAAAAGGAAATGAGCAACAGAGAATTTCAAAAAGATAACAAAAGTAGTCTACTTTAGTTCGCATTTTTCCATACAATATAATTGGTAGCAAAAGAATCTTTTTCAAAGCAATTCAAGAAACTAGGCAGAATGTCGTTCTTCACCTAAACTATCTTTGAAACACCCAACACTGCCCCACCCCCGCCACCGCCTCAAAATCCTCCCAGTGTCCGCTCCAACAGCCAGCTTTCAGCTTTGCTTGGTTTCAACTTTCAGGTACTGATTCTGTTCTTGAAATCATTTCAGAGGCAGAAAGTTTGCGTTTTTAGCTCCCGTGGGTGTTTCATCCATGGAGGAAAGATGGGTTCTTTGTATTAAGGTCAGCAGGAGCTTTATTTTGCTGCGTTGTCCGGTGCTGTTCTTGTTATTTGTGTTGGTATTGTTGAACCCTTTTGCCATTCTTGCTGTTGCTTTGAGCCATGGTGATAATGGGAATGTAAATGTGAGCGGTGGTGAGTTTGTTCTCGACCCTCAAGACGGAGCTGCACTTTTGTCTTTCAAGTCACAGCTCCAGGACCCGTACAAGAGTTTGTCAAGCTGGGTTGCTGGTGGTGTTTGGTGCAACTGGACCGGAGTTGCCTGCTCAAATCAGACTGGTCGGGTTATTGTACTCAACCTCACTGGCCTTAACTTGACAGGCAGAGTTCACTCCTCTCTGTGCAACCTGACATTGCTTGAAGCCCTCAATTTATCACATAACAACTTTAATGATTCTGTCCCTTTGTGTTATGGGTTGTTTAGGAACCTTAAGACTCTAGATCTTAGTTATAATCTTTTTGGTGGTGTTGTGCCTAATGCATTGATGGAGCTTCACAGTTTAGTTCAGCTTGACCTTAGTCACAACATGTTTGTTGGCGCCATTCCACTTTGGATAGGGAATTTTTCAGCAAAACTCGAAAAACTTGATTTGAGCTTCAATAATTTTCGTGGTGAGATACCTAAAAGCTTATTCTATGCAATGGCATTGAGGCATGTGGATTTATCACGCAACTATTTGATGGGAAGTGTTGGTGATTTTCGTCAAGCTTTGGTGTATGTCAGTCTTGAGTCTAATTGGCTTTCAGGGACTTTGCCTTGTTTTTCTGCCTCTATTGAATCTCTCTCAGTTCTTAATTTAGCTAATAACTCAATTGTGGGAGGGATACCGACTTGTATTTCTGCTCTTCGAGGACTGACAGAGCTCAACTTATCATCAAATGATCTCAGATATGGGATTTCTCCTAGATTGTTGTTTTCAGAGAGATTAACCGTCTTGAACTTGAGTTTCAATGAATTATCTGGGAAACTTCCTGGTAAGATTGTTCAGACAGAAGAGTGGTCCGGTCTTCTGCTCCTTGACCTTTCGCATAATCAGTTTTCTGGGGATATTCCAGTGACGGTGACAGAGTTGAAAAGCTTGCAGGCATTGTTTCTGTCGTATAATCTTCTTACTGGTGAGATACCATCAAGAATTGGAAACCTGACGTATCTCCAAGTGATTGATTTGTCACATAATTCGTTATCAGGCTCAATTCCTCTAAACATTGTTGGTTGTTTTCAACTGCTGGCGCTGATACTGAACAACAACAACCTCTCTGGTGAAATCCAACCAGAGCTCGATGCATTAGACAGTCTGAAGATACTTGACATTAGTAACAATCAGATTTCTGGGGAGATACCACTTACATTGGCAGGCTGTAAATCATTGGAAGTTGTTGATTTCAGCTCCAATGATCTCTCTGGATCTCTAAATGATGCAATAACCAAGTGGTTCAACCTTAGGTTTCTTTCCCTTGCTCGAAATAAATTTTCTGGAGCTCTACCGAGTTGGTTCTTCACTTTTGCTGCCATTCGGACAATGGACCTTTCAGGCAATAGGTTTTCTGGCTACATACCAGATGGTAACTTCAACATAAGCTCGAATTTCCACAATTATCGCACTGGTAGAACAATTCCTGGAGAGTCACCCACTACATCTCCGAATCTGGATATAAAATTCTCCATCACAGTTGCTGGGAAAGCAGAATTAAGCTTCAGCTATAATCTCTCAAGCACAATTGGTATTGATCTGTCTAATAATCAGTTGCATGGAGCAATCCCAGCAGGTCTGTTTGGACTACCAGGTCTGGAATACCTAAACTTGTCGTGCAACTTCCTTGATGGTCAAATTCCTGAAACTGTAGGGAAGATGTGGAGCTTAAGGACCTTAGATTTGTCCCATAACTCATTATCTGGTCAGATTCCTAAAACCATTTCCAGCCTAGGAAGTCTAATCCTCTTGAATCTGTCATACAATAGTTTCTCTGGGATTGTCCCCAAGGAAGAGGGCTATTGGAGATTCCCCGGAGCATTTGCCGGTAACCCCAACTTGTGTGTACAGTTTGGCAATGATGGCTGCCCGAAAGAAAGCTTTCCAGCAGTTGCAGGAAAGGAACTTAAAGGAGAGAGTGAGGGAGGACCAATTTCAGTTTGGGCGTTTTGTGGGAGTGCTATTATTAGTTTCTATTCTGGTATAGTTGTCCTGTTCTGTTCATCTCGGACAAGAAACTACATTCTGCAGACAAAACTATAACTATAATTGCCTCAGTGTATATTTGCTCAAACTGAAAATAATGAATCCCACTGAACAGGAATTTATTGGTTTCTTACATTCTTTACTTGTTGTCTTCGTTTAGTCTTGTCCTGCTTCTGGGTAGACAATTGTTTGATTGGTGTAAATTCTCAACCTTTCTTGTGATTGCAGTAGGGCTTAAAGGGCTCGTCCTTGTATCTATGGCTCCAACTGAACATTTGACATTAAGAAGTAATCGCGTCGTGACGTTTAAGGTTGCTATGGTGCTCGCCATTTTCCTTATTTCGTTGCACTATAGAACATTGACGATCTTTTGAGTAGTCTGATTGCTGTTAGTCGAAAGGTCGATCGATCAAATCCATTAGCATCGCCGCCGGGGGGGTGAAGGTGCGGAATGAAGAAAAAGATTCACCCCTGCGCCGCGCCCCTTAAGGCTGATTTTTCTGCGGAGTGATTGCAGGACTTGTCCTTCTGCTTTGATGATCGTGAGTGGAATTTAATGGCTAGATTGGGCGGTAAATGAGCCATTTCTTTTACTTCTTGATGCATTCAGAAAGACGGAAGAAGAAAGATGATGAATGTCCAATTACAAACTACTTTTTCTTTATGGTGACCTACTTAGACTCTTACTCTCCTGAGCGAAAGGAACATTCCGCAACAGTTCAATTTCCTTAATGGAGTAGCCACAACAGATTTATACCAACCTGACCTTTAAAAGAGAGAAACAAAAAGAATCAAGCTCTTCGAAAGCAACTTCGGAAAATCTCAATTTTTTTGCTCGGCTGGAGCTCGAATTAAGCAAGGTTAAACCGAGCCTATAGTATAAATCTGGGTAGCAATCCATTCTAGTGAAGGTCAGCTTGAAGCAAAAGCTCATAGATGTCGACGATAATCAAGATTCAAATTTTCAATCTTTCAAATGTTTTTAACTCGAATTCAAGCTCAAAACTTAATAAGTCAAATTATAAGAGAGTCCAGCCAAACTTCATATTCTTGGATTACATTTTGAGTCGAACTCGAGCTTACATAAAATACTACCAGCTAGGCTCTCATTTGAGTCACCCACACAGAAAGAATCCTTATATTCTTCCATAATAAGTTCAGAAGGATGCTTTCAGTTTTCTTTATTATACATGTATTTAGATATGGATTCTTTTTCTAAGCATCAGTTAATCCAAGCTAGAGAATCTCATGCCATTCCACCAACAAAGTTCCGCTTGGATCTAACTGTGTTTTATGGTTTTTTCCTTCCTTTTTTCTCACCATGTCCCGTATCTATTCTTTCAAGTGGTTCAAAAAGCATGTCATTTGTTAATTCCAAGCATAGATACCCCCCAAGCATCCTGTAAGAACAGATAACTTGCTGGCATAGAACAAATTTCAGTGCACGAAAAGAAGTTGGTTCATAGCACATTGGACCAAAACATATTCTTTAAGACATGATTTTTCTATCTATACATATTCCTCAGGTTAAGGGCCTGCTCCCAACTAGTTCGGGTGAAAGGCTCAAATGTCACCTTTTATAGTTAAGCGTGACAAGGATTAATCTTTAATGACCGGTTCATGGAAAAAAGATTCTTGTACAAGTTTGTTTAGATTGATGTCATGGAGTAGTAAAGAATCTTCCAAAAGTTCGCAAGAATTATGTGACAAATATCTAAACATGTCATTTTTAAAAATTTTATGCACTTGCGATGTATAAAATGGTAAACTGATCATTAACATCTTCCAATAAATGAAATCCCAGCAATAGAGAAAAACACATTAGGTATTAGCATCTGGTAGGAACAAAGCCTCACTGCTCAAGTCGCAAAGCTAGAAGCAAACTGTGCAACCAGAGTTACAGGTCCAGATATTACCCAATTTTTCTTTTTTTAGAAGTTCGTGCCATTTCTCTGGTGCATCTTTCTGCGTGTCTCGGACTATAGAGCTAGTTATGACACAACCAGGAAAATATCGTACAGCAGGCTGGGTATTTGATCTCGTCTTAAAGTCAAATTAGTGTTCAGGCAATCAGCAACAATATCTCCAATCTACATAAAACAAGAATGTAGACAGATTCTGTATGTTCTATTTAAACACGTTCATAGACTGTACCACAGAATTTACTCGTTTCTTCACTCTCTCAATTTATATTGAACTACTCTTTTGAAAAACAAACTCATCTAAAGACACTTGCTTTCCCGGCTTCTAATATAGGATAACTGCAATTAAAATCTAACAGAGTCCTACAAAGATACATATTTCAAAATACATCAGATTTTAGTTGCAGATGTCTTACTCTTACATATGGCATCTGTTAGATACCAAGATGACACAAACGCATGAGCTGAACTGTTATAAAAGAATAACTAGAGGAACTAATTTCCTGCATCATAAAGGTAAAAGGAAAATAATAATAATAACCAAAAAAACACAGACTGTCACCTGAATTTTCATCCACCCTAAAATGCTTTGGTGCAGGCTCAGCAAAATAAAAGCTGCACCATCAAGACAAGTATGACATGTCCAGCTAAGGCCAACATCCTGTCCATTTGAATACCAATCCTCATGTATATGTTGAGAGGTAAAAGAAACCTGTTCAACCTTCCGTATTGACTCTCCAATAAGAACCTCATTGGCATCCAAGGGTAGGAATTCTGTGTCTTGTCTCATCATCATTTCTTCAGAAGCTAATATTTAATGGGCCCATCCAAGCTCCCACATGCGAACTAGAGCAATCACAACACAGCCAAACTGATAAGGCTTTCCACAACATCCTAATAAATCATGAACTTAAAAGGTCAAGTATATGCAATCTTGTGAAAATGTGGTCATTCCCCTACCGATCCAATGACCTCTGGAGTTATGTGATATGAAACAAAAATTGCTGTCATGCACAGGTCACCATTTGGTGAGTTTTGTTTGCACTGTTTCCCAATTTATGTTATTACATGGTGAAATAGTTCTGCAATAAAAGCTGCTGCGTGTGGAACTTTTAATAAGCCCAAATTATTTCTCTTTTAAGGTAAAACAAAAAAATTCTTAATGAAACAAAGAAATACAAGAAAGATAACGAGGCATCTTGAAGAACATAAAGTAAAAACTACATCAATGCAGCCTTCCAATCTCCTTGTACATCTACCAAGGCGACATCCCTAGAAACACTAGATGCTATTGCCAAAAGCGATGATAGAAAATCACTCTATCCCATAGTAACCTAATAGGCATATATTTATCTTCAAAAATTCATCCCTTCACACCCATATCATGCAAAGTTGCAAAGCAAGACATTTGCAACGGGAATTCTCCCTCTCTTGGTATTGCCAAACCCACAAAAATTTTATCTGCACAAATTGTAGAACTGAACTAGAACACACAAAGTTCTCATAGAAGCCAAATTAGATAGAAATCGCTGTACATTCTATTTTCGGACTTGATAACATTTGTCACCACATACCCTAGAAGCCACTGTACATTCTATTTTTGGACTTGATAACATTTATCACCCACATACCCTATCTCCTAAACAAACTTTCTAAATATTTCAATTCACACCAAAAATGTCATGTTGGGTCAAAATAATCAATCAGTGAGCATCTGGAAGTGTATAAAGATAATTTGAGTGCAGCTACTTGAGGTCCTTAAATTTGTTAGAAAGTATCTCATCTCAATCAGATAAATTATAACCAGCAACAATAAATCGAGAGAAGCCTCACATAACAACTATTGACTCAACAACGTAAAACCATAAAATGCTAGGTTTACTAACTTCAAATGATATTCAGTTAGGAACTTTAATATCTGACATCAGTCCTTTGAGCTTGTGCTCTAAATGCAGTTTCAAAACAAGAATTAATGCAAAGGCCCACTACACATAAGAGAAGAGACAATAGAATAAGCAAATGCTGAATGAAACAAAGATAATGCTAGTTCTACAAGAAATTTCACCTGTTGCACAATAGGATTTGTTGACGAGGAGAATTCATGAGTCATTCCTTGCCAAACAACCTTCCCCTCATAGAGAAACAATAGCCTAGAAAACAGAACAAATTCACCTTTTAATGAAAATGACAAACCGGTGACACTAGATCCCTCGTACCAAAGATTTAGAAGCAACCTACTCAAAATTTGTATGGATAAGCAAGCAGTACCTGTCTACAGCTCTTCGGATAGTACTATGTTGATGAGTTACGACAATATAAGAGGCAATCTTGCCGGGCTTCCCAAGAGCATCCTCACCTTTCACATGCATAGAGCGGATGAGATCTTCAACCACTGTCGACGCAATTGGATCAAGCCCAGCTGTTGGTTCATCATATAAGAGGACCTGCTCAAAAGGGGGAAAGAAAAGTCCCATAAAAGGGAAAAAAAATCAACTTGTAGATGATAAATTCCAAAGGCATTCATACAACTAAATACCAAGCACGAAGGTTAAGGTTAGATTATCGTGCATAAGATAATTTACTTTGAAAAGAATTTATTTTGGAATTAGATTCTTTTCCCAACTCTTTCCCACTATAGACTAAAAGAATTGGAATACATCATATGAATAACCAAGTAAATGTAGACCTTATCTGCCTCATCTTAGAGAAAGGACTTCCTGATATTTTGCGTGGCAGCATCTAACGAGCTTAATTATAAACAAATATTATCTGGTTTATGGTGAAGGACACAAAACAAATTGACGAAAAATGTTTAACATTAGACATTGAGATTTGGCTTGAAATACTTATAGAGAGCTTTAACTATAAACATATGTTGTCTAGTCAACAGTGAATGACCCACAAAAAATGTTGAAAAATGTTTATCATTAGCATTCAAATTTGGTTTGAAATACTTAGTGAAGAGCTTTCATTCTTCAATATCTCTTGAACTCCAGAATTTACAAACTATCCACAAGCTTATCAAAATCAAACCATCCATCCTTTTCTTCTTCCCTTTGACTAAATGCAAGAATCTGTCCCTTCTTCTCCATCCTCCCGGCAAGAACAGGGCCTACCTTATCCACTTTTCCTTCTTTGACCTCCTAACATAATATTCCTCTGTCACCTTGCACCCTCCCTCATCTTGCACCCCAACATTTCTAAATTGAATGACTAATTTGATCCAAGAGAAAAAAACTATTATGGTAGAGCTGATAACATATGATAGATTAAAGGAAAAGTGAGAAACATGCGAGACTAGCATTAATGAGTTGCAGTAGTTTCCTTCAGATTGAACTGGACCAAGTGATGTTACTTTTGACTGACTAAAATAGAAAACAGAACATTCAATTTGGAAAAGAGTGAATATAACTTATTAGGTCGAATTCATCTATGCATTTCAACTATTCACACCTTTTATTGTCTTTCTTTTCCAGTTCCCACAGAAAAATGTTCCTTTACACAATCTAGAAGAACATGGGATTTGGCATTTACTAATTAGAAAATGAGAGAATAAGATCCAGTTATGAAAAGTCTAACTAAACCATGTCAGGAGTCATATACGATTCACTAGTTGAAACGTAAACTCTCTGACAATTGTTAATACTTAGTATGGTTTAACAAAAGATATGTATAAAAAATACAACAGCCGAGGTAGTTCCAAAAGGAATAGCTGGACAGATGGCTTCAGATCTATACAAGTCCATACAATTACAGATATGTTATTTTTCATTACAGCAAAAACATAAGAGATACAAGTGCAAAAGCATCAAAGGGAACTAGAAAATAAGAAAACTTCAAATTGAATATGTTGTTCAAACTATATTATAATCAGGGCCATGCTTACCTTGTCACGCTTGAGAGAGGGAAACAGAAAGGGGAGATGACGTTTGGTCTAGTTCATACCATGCTTCTTTAACTTGGCACATAATACTCTAGTAATAATATCCTTCCACAATTTAGAAAATACTTACTATTTAAGCTTAAATAGAGTAATTCACAAACAACTTATTTAAACACTTGAGATACGTATTTTTTTCTTTTCCTTTTCTTTGAGATAGGTAACAGTAATACTATATCCTTACAGGTAGTTTCCAACATAAAGTTTTTTATTTAACTCCATAAAACAAATTTATGATTAAGGAACGTGTCTAAACAAAAAGTCTTGGTTTGAATTCAATTGTGATCAGCAATTACGGGATCTAGAATCATTATTATTCCTTGTACAATTCAAGTGACTAAATTTGGCAGGCCTGAATTCGCTAGAACATGTTAACGATATTAAAACCAACAATCAGCTCAAACACAGTTAGCGAGCGAAATCAGATGCACATTTATGTAAAATGAACTTAAAATATCAAAGCCATGACAAAATTACTTTAGGCGAAAATTAAAGAGGTTAAAGAACCTAGAATTTGTCTGCATAAAGAAACTCTTAATTGCCTAACAATGTAAAAGCCCAGAGAGAAAGCCATTTGATGCGTACCTCTGGTTCTATGACATCCTTGGTAGTATCAAAAATTATTGAACGAGCTAAAGCGACTCTTTTCTTCATCCCACCAGATAGTTCAGAAGGTAATCGATCCTCAACTCCCTACACAAAGGATCATTTTAGTTAATGGGGTAGGCAGGAAGGAATGGAAACCAAATCATAGTTTTGAGGATAATTTGCAGCCATCAAGCTGTCCTCTTCTGGAATAATAAGTTTGAAACAAAAGACAATATGTGTAAGCTATAAACAAACTAATAAAACCCCAATAATACAGTTTGAATTTTTCCTCTTTTACCTCCCGCATTTCCTCAAATCCAATAAGAATAAACTCTGAACAAAATAACAAGTCATATAATAAAGGTCAAAATTTTTCCTTTAACCCCTCAAATTTCCTGAGATGATATTATATCAGGTTCAGGTACACCAATGTCTGAAAATTATGATAAATGTGGAACTAAGACTTCAGCAGTAAAGTGAAAGAGGCACATTTCAAGAAACAACTGTTCAGTCAACTAAAGAATACAAATAAAAGCACTTGTTCTAACATTGTCTACTTCAAATATATTAGCATAATATCTATCTGTCTATGGTAGGTTGTGCAGATCAAGGGAAATACTCATATACATTTCCCAAGGTTTGCATTGACAAAATTGCCTGGTCTCACTTTTAGTATAATCTCAATATGGCAATTGTGTGTAACTTCCTTTTAAGATCAAAATAAACTAAACTTTCAAAATCGTGATCTGTGTAACTTTACACAACATAAGACTTTTCCCCCCTTATCAACAAAGATTTTTAGGAGACCCGAAAGAATTATCCTTAGTTTCCTCCTTGTAAGAAAGAATATCATTCCTCATACCTTCAATCCAACTGCAGCCAGAGTTTCTGTTACAAGCTCTGAAATTTGATCCTCAGGCATATTGGAATTCTCATATCTGTTATGATCAAGAAGAACTCAATGCAATGATCAATAGAATCTAAATTTTGAAAAATCAATCTAGATCTATCAAATAATCTCAGGCAGTATCTTACAAAAGGAAACCAACATTCTCACGAACAGTTAAAGAATCAAAAAGAGCAGCACTCTGAAAAACCTGTTATGAAGCAAGGAAATCACTAGATGTCATTACAAATCATATTTTACAAAGAAAATATCAGAATAGTTCATAAAATAATGGATAACTCACTAAGCCAATCCGAAGACCAGAGATTTCATCGTCACTGATCAAACCACCATGTTTTCTCCCGCGAATTAAAACTTCCCCCTACTCATCATAGTCAATGGATCAAATGATAAGGAGGCAAAGTCACATTCTCGCAGAAATCATTAGAACACCAAGCTAAAATGCAGACAAAGAATTGCAATAGAAAATACCTTGTCTGGAGCAAGAAGACCAGCCACAATTTTCAATATGGTTGATTTCCCAGTGCCAGAAGGCCCAATAATTCCGACAGCTTCTCCATGCCTAATCTATAGATGGGACAAAGTCTTTCAACAATTATGATGTGAAAATAAATTAAGTTTGCATGAGGCTGAACTAGATCGACTATTCATTGTTCAACTACAGATATCATTGCTACTCTCAACTATAGTAGCATGCACGGTTTGTCCCTAACTAAAATCTTAATCTCCCTTTCCAAATAAGTAATATATCCAAGTAATTTCCATTTCAAACCTGTCTTCATACACTTGAGAAGAAGCAATGTATCTCCAATTTATGCAAGATGTGCAGCAGAAGCAAGGTAGCAAAGTAATGCAATAAGCAAGATGTCTTAGTGAATAAGGGACCACCACATGTCTGTAAACACTATATCCCTGTGTTGCTTCAAACACTATATCCCACATGTAATTTTGTTGGTTTGACTCTTCGACTACATGTGCTAAAAATCCTAAACATGCAGCTTTCAGATGCCAATTTTGGACAATGACGTAATGTTACAATGTCATATCCATCAAGGACATGTTTATCCTTTCTCAACCACCAGAAACAGGTTTTATCAAATACAATTTATAGATGGGCGTGACTGAACATACTAGAAAAGTTTGTCAAAGGTCAGAGAAAATTTCTTGCTGAAACAATTCACTGAGGATGAAGGAGCCCTTGATAAATCTCAAGTGTCAAAACTCACCTTGAAGCTAACACCTCTTAAGATGTGCTTATCACCGAACGACTTGTACACATCTCTGCACTCAATAAGCACATCAGATTCATGTGGCTCCCGCACCATGGGCAGACTCTCAGCTTTAGATGGATCCTAGCAACCATAAACAATATACCAACAAAACCACTTTCTGTCACAAACTTCTATATTCAGATCCCCAGTCAGAAGATGACAACAGTTCTCATATAGAAATAAAAACAATGGAATGATAGAGGAATAGCAGTCAACATTTGGAGAGGAAAGAACGATAACAGTAGAATGAAAGCAACTAACCTAAACAGGCAAGCAAAGAAACCACCGTATTTTATATTATTGCATCATTCAATCCTGAATGGTCCTGATTACTAATATTGAGCTGACACTACTTTAAACTATAATGCCAGCACACTAGGAAATGAAAAATGTTCAGTAAAATTACAACTGAAGACCATAATTTGACATTGTTAATCAATCGTATTCTCTTTCCTCAGAAATCAAAAGTTGACAAATTTATGAAACAATACGATAGAAATTTGAGTTAATAGAATCTCAAAAAAAACGAACCTTTCCGATGGTTCTTTAAAATGAAGAATCTTAAGACAAGATTGGCAAAAAATCAGATGAATGCTGCTATTTAAAATTGAGGTGCATGGACATCCGGAACCATTGGACCCATAGTGCATGACCATGAAAGTCTGGAAAAACATCCTTGCTGCCGAAGCATTAGCAAGGCAGAACTACAAATTCTTGAAATTAGGACATAGAAAACACCTAAAAGCTCAGAAGTTCCAAGAGTCTACATTTACTTACAAAGACCAACCACTATGAAGTAAATTCCTGTTATCAAATTTAATCAGTTCAACCACTGTTTAGAACATCGAATTACTCTGAAGAGAGTAGAATAAAACCCCCAATTCAGTAATCTAAATAGTGATGATACCAAAATGCCATCTTTACAGAACACCCCCGCACAGTGTAGCAACAAATACAGAAACTTCAACAAATCCAAGAATTCCAAAGATTAAATCAAAGAAGAATGAAGAAATCAGGTTACATTGAACTTGGTGGCAGAAAATCCATCAGCATCGGCTGGCCTTAAGTTTCTAGGAGGCGCCACGCAACCACAGACAATCCTCTTCTTGCCAAAAGAACCCAAATTGAAGAGCTTTGCATCATGAGAGACGACAGATTTAGTAGACCCAGAAGAATCCCCATTCCTTGACAAATTCAGAGGTAATAAAACCGAGCCCGCCAAAGAAACCATTGCTTTCACAGAATTCCAGCTCCGGGTGTTCAACAAAGATGGTTTTCAGCACGACCCAGATGGGATTGGGACCTAAAAACCATCAAGAAATATTTGAATGCAGAAAAAATTTCACAGACAATTGGGTTTTATGTTCTTGAGTTGTAGTGGAAGCTGGGATGATGATCAATTCTGGAGGCTGGAGGCTTAAACCAAGGACCAGCGCGTTCTATATGGCTATACCTCTTTTAGCTTGTGTTCAACGAGTTTTGTGTGTAATTTGGAAATTGGAAATGAGTTTACAGCTTATTGGAGGTTTGACCACTTTCTTGAACCGTTGTGCAACGAATATTCATGACTGGTTCTACGTAGCATTTAGCAGCAATGAATTTGCTTCCTTTTTTGGTTTTCTCTCCTTTTCTGTTGACCCTTTTTTCATTTTCTTCCCCTTTAAAAAAAAAGAGAGAAAAGCGAAGAAGAAGAAGAAAAGTTTAGAGGTACAGTATAGAAGCATATGGTGTAATTAAAAAAAGTCTTATAAAAAATAATTTTTATCATTAGTACGTCACATAACTCAGTTTGTATCCAGTCTTACACGTAAGATATGCAAGACTAAATCTCAATCGTAATATCAGATTTGACATATAATTAAAAAGTATTTGTCAAAAAAAATCTCATTCTTTTTTATAAATAATTTATTTTATAAAAAAATCAAAATTACAAACTTCAAACAAAAAATTTTTTGCAAAGTTATTAAATTGAAATCAAGAATTTGTCATTTTCTCTAGGGGGAAAATGTATTGTGTTGTAATTTATCTCAAGATTGTAAATCACGTGTATAATTTTAATTAACGTGGGTCAATGCGATGAGCTCTCTGTCTAATACATTCTCATACCACGTCGGATGAGTCAGACGTTACTACCATTTTTGTTGCGAAATAAAACAATTTAACCACGTTAATAAATTATCACTTTTTGTCAAATTAAAGGAAATGATGAAACCGTATTTGAATTGAAACTCAATTCAAACAAAATCTTATTTTTTTACATTTTTTTTTACTTTAGACTCCACTTCGCTTCTTGCATTCCTAATACAATTCGACTAAAAAAAAATCAAATAAGCCATGAAATGTTCAAACTGTCTAGGCAAAATATGGGCAAGAAAAACAAACATAAAGGTTCAGAATTTAGAGAGATATGCACGCTCATCAGAATTTGGAGCAATTCACAGGCTCCCACAATTATCCAAAACAATTTATCATAGGTAAAAGGATGAGCAGAGCAGAATGAGAGACGGGGCAAAAAGGGAAAAAAGAGAAAAAAAAGGAAAGAAAAGTTAAGGAAGAGAGAAATGTTATTCTAAAGGTTTTGGCAAATCTTGATTTTGAGTGTGTGCATCTGTTGAAACGTCAATGCCGACGGTAGACAAGTCATTACGCAGCAAATCCACACCCTTGAACTGAAAGGCTCTAAAACCAGCTTCAATAGCTGCCTCGACATTCCTCCTCCTGTTGCAAACAAAATGGAAGGTAAAAAATCATCAACCAGGGGATTGAAAAGGGAACTAAAGTCAACAATATAGTCAACCGCTGCTCTTTTTTCCATTGATTAACAAAATAAGCATCACTATACTACTAGACAGATTATGATGCATGCTTTCATTAGTTTGTTACCATCATAAATCATTTTACACTGATCAGTTTATACAGTTTGGGAAGGGTGTCGTATTAAGTGAAATTCTATTTATAGAAATGCAAATGCTTTCCAGGTAGGAAACCAATATCACAGTGTTTTAATTACATAGTTGCCTTTCTTTTATTTTCTAATCAACCAGCCAGAAGGAGAAAGGTGGGAATCCAATCAGGTCCCAGAGGCAAAATTTACTGACTTCAAATGTCATAAATCAGAGGGATTTCAATCAAGTCAATACACCTAAAGATTGTCTCTGCTGCAGTTTAAGCATCTGAACACTCCTTTAACTTCAAATGACAACTCACACAAGTATGAAGCAGCAGGAGTACAATAGAACAACAACTACCCTGAAATCAATCGATGGATATAGTAGCCTTTTCATTCTCAAAATGTACCATCATTCTGCAATATAGTGCAGTTACTGAACTAATTTGGGCACTACAGCAGAGAAAAAATGATTTAGGGTTTCAATATTGTCCCATAGAAAAAAGAAGACAGAACAATTTGATGTGTTTCAGCTTGAACAATTGAAATGTCAATTTCATCAGACCTCTACCTGTCATCAATGAAGATACAGTTTCCTGGCTCAACATCAAGGTGCTTCAGAACTTCCAGGTAAAATTTAGCATCAGGCTTTCTTTTTCCTGTGTTTGGTAAAACCCAATCAATCAGTATCATGCTGGAACAGGAAACGGTAGGCACAGGCTCAAACTCAAAGCAACTTAAACAGGGTCAACATCCGACACAGTGAACAGCATATCAAAGCAAGAATAAGTTCTGTAAAAGCAATTTCCTAGTACAATAGTTAACAAACCATGAAATGTGAAATACAATGCTTTCAGTTTCTTAGTCCTCAAAATTGAAATTAAGTAAATTGGAAGTCAGAGTAAAAGATACCAAATATACATGAGCAGAATGTCCAGGATAAGTAAGTCGAGAGTTTTAACTTCTCCTCAACCATTGTGTACCTGCAAGGAAGAAAAACTAAATAAGAATTTGAATCAGAAACTCTTCAGAAAAAAGATGGCAATTTCAAATGTACCAAATTGGATAGTTTGTGAAAGTATGAATCTCATAGCCGTTATTCTTCAAAGAACAAAGTAACTCTTCAACACCTTCCAAGTAGGAATATCCTCTTTTCATACAGTTTTTTAGGCCTGCAATAACACTTAGATAATCCATTAAAAAAATGGACAGAAAGAAACAACAAAAAGAAAACTCAAGTTATCACCCGAAGCTCATGCTTAGTTGACAAAGAAGAGAAGAAGGTAACAGTATCCCAAATAGCTTCATTTACTCAAAGACTGATTCTAGCATCACCTTCTGGTTTAGGTCAAGAACAAAACTGTGTGGCACGAATGACAAAGGAAAACTAACATGCAAATAATTTGGTTCTGAAGCTTTTAAAATGAAAACCTCAGCATAAAATGAATGTAAACATGTGCACCTGTGTATTTCTGTTTGTATAAAAATAGCTATATATATTTATTCATGTATGTATTTTTTTTTGGGGCTAAGTTATTTATTCATGTATATATACATATTTTGATTTATAACCGAAGAGGGAACTCATCCTGACATGAAATCACTTAGAAAGTTTACACCAATGTTATTCACTAAAGGTTCTAGAGCATTTCAGAAAGATTAAGCACAAAAGGAAAGAAGCTACGGAGTTCAAAAAATGCAAGTTAAGAAAAATACAAGCATGTTTAGCAAGACCGAGCAAATTTTAAGCCTAATATCTCCGCGATTCTACAAAATCACATGTTGAGGAATTCAATTTAGCATGTTATAGCATAGTAGTATGCATATGAAAACAAATAATGAAAACATATGAAGGTTACAGATAGACCTACGTGCATTTGTAAAAGGGGGGAAAAGAAAAGCAAAACTTTGCCACAATCTGGTATTAGTGACTTTTCCAGGCTCATCTTCCAGTGAACAGAATAGGTTATATAATCCAACGACAATAACTTTACCATTTAGTATCTAGCAAGACCTTCAACAACTAAATCCAGAAAAAACTAATTTTGTTAACATAATGGAAAGATGGAAAAATCTACCCTGTTCTCCAATTCCTTTTGAAGTATAATCAAATTTGAAAAGTTTTAGTCACCTTCCAAATCAAAGGACCTTTCGTCTTTGAAAAACTTACGTGCCAGTGTAGGCTGAGAAAAAAAAAAGTAACAAAGTTAGAATGTAAAACACAAAGATTACAAAATATTTCAAAAGAAAAATCCATTGCAGCTAAATTCAAATTCCATAACCCCTTTCTGACCAGAAAAGTTAAATGCTGGTTATTAAAGTTTAAATGTTAGCCATCAGAAAAGGGTTGGAAATTGCTAAAATCAAAGTTGAGGGGGAATGCAAACTACAGTTTAACGGAGAAGGGAAAAGGAGCATGAGCGAAACTCCCTGGCGATGCTGAATGAATCCTGGCTTAATTCAGTTCAGCATATTTTAGTGACATAGTCAAAATAATTGAGGAAAATTCTCCAGTTACTCATATTAAATGTGAGAGGACCAACCTATTCATGGTGGCTGAATAAATTTGAGGTTAGAAACTAGATAATTTCTATTTAACTTTCACTAAGTTTTACCACATGATGGAATTTGATGCAGAACGGACAGACACATCAGTACTGGAATCCTGTCTAAAGCTACCACCAAGAGGGGAAAAAGCACTACAGTTAATAATTAACTAAATACAATGAATAGCACAAAATTCTCTGAGAATTGATTCTTCTAACCGATCAATGTATCTTCAAAAACTAAGTAAATAGCATACACATGGCCATTGTTACACTAAAAACAGAAATAAACAAAAAATAAAAAAGAACACACCTTGTTACTCAACTTAGTTTTTCTATACTCAAATGAAAAGGCTGAACCAACAGTGAACTTACTCTCATTAGTCATCTACCTCATCAATAAGACCCTCCTCAAATTCAATCCAGGCAGTAGGATGCTTGCATTCTAAAAGTTCCTTCAGCGATGTTCTGAACAGAAAATCTCAATTGAATAACAAAGAAAAGATAAATTTAGAACCAAATCAACATTGTTCTTTATTTCTTTTATGAAACAGAGTATACAACTTCAGTAAATGTGCCAGTCGCTATGGAAATTCTTGAGTTTTTAGTCCTCCAATAAACGTGAGATTTACATTTTCCTCGAAGCAAAGATTGGTAAATGTATTATACTAAAATGATTAGGTAGCTTGCTCCCTATGTGATTTTGCGTCTCCATACTTTCTGAATATGTGGGGCACATCAACAAATGACTTGCATACCAGAAAAATTGCATTTTTGAAAGTAAAGCCTCTAGTGAAGTGTATGACAGCCTTTTCAGCAGAATATCCTAAACAAAACTTTGTTGTACAGATTATAGTGTTCAACAATTAAATTTGTATTTCTTCCTCTTCTAGATGATTTTTATAAAATGAAGCCACCAGAATTTTCGGATACAAACTCTTTATCAGAAAATAAATTTCCTGATGACTTTCTAGGTCTACTACATGTTTTCTACAGCTATATTTCACGTCCCTCTGTTAAGTCGTAGACAGAAACAAAAAAAAAAAGAATAATAAAATTCAAGAAAATTTCCATCGAGTGAAAAGTTCTGCCCAAACATATATACCCACATAACAGGATTGAAACAAAGGGCCTAAACAAAACCAAAAAGAAAGAATCTTGATTGAATTGAGAAGATAAAGGAGTAATTACCGGAAGAAGGCAGGAACATCCTCATAAAAAGGGTCACGAACTAGAGTGTCCATAACATCAAACAACAAAATGGGCAGCTTTCTTTTCTTGTTATTGTTACTGGTTAAGGGAGTTGAAGAGGTGATGCTATCGACTGCCATATTTGTAGGAAACTTCTGGGTTGCTTTTGCTAGAGGCGAGCTAAATGTGGCTATGGAAGTTCTCCAGGTGAACGATGACAGTGATAGAGAAGCCATCATTATCGAATAGGAAGTTGCAAGACTGGATGGGATTTCAGTAAACAAAGAAGCTCAAGGAATTTCTTGTTCCTTTTTTTATTTTTTAAACAAAGGAAAGGAAGAGGAATATTCCTCTCGTACTAGGTTGAATTACTATTGCGACACTGTCATCAGTAGGGTAAAACTAACCTATCTCACAAACCCAGCTCACGTTCCCTATTGGTGGATGAACAATCTAACACTTGGTGAATTCTGCTTCACAATGATAGGAAGAGCCGACATCGAAGGATCAAAAAACAACGTCGCTATGAACGCTTGGCTGCCACAAACCAGTTATCCCTGTGTATATATTATTCCTCTTCCTTTCCTTTGTTTAAAAAATAAAAAAAGGAACAAGAAATTCCTTGAGCTTCTTTGTTTACTGAAATCCCATCCAGTCTTGCAACTTCCTATTTAGTTTTTAGAGAATTAAAAAAAATACTACATTTATTATAAAATAAAAATTTATATTACATAACTTATGTTTTTTCTATAAATTGAGCCAGAAGAAGAAATAGATATAGCAAGAAGAAGATATTTTCGTTTCTATTATTTTTCTCATTTTCTCATTTCTTTTATTATATATTTTATTATTATTATTATGTTTAAATATTACACCAATTTTATAACAGAATAAAATATGTTTTCATTCATATTTGTTAACCACATGCAGGAGAAAATTTATTGAAATTAGTACCTTTGTGCTCCCCTGTTCAAAATTTAAGTCCCTTTGGATATTTTTTAAAATATTTTAATTTTTTTATAATATTTATGAATTATTTTTTAAAATTATCTTCACTTGAAAATATAATTTATCTCTTTTTCTCACATTAGTAAGAATTTTTAAAATTATTTAAAAATATAATAATAATCTCTTATTTTATTTTTTTACTTTATGTAAAATATACCAAATAGGTGGAGTATTATTTTGTTTTACATAAAGGAGGACAATGTTCAAAGCATTTTTTCCTCGGTAGAGGAAACCATGGCAGCTACACCTTAACTCCAAGCTCTAACGTGCTTGAATCAGCAGATTCTTGAGGATAAATGAAAACCAAATTAGCTTAACTTGTGTTTGGGGTCATAAAATTGGAGGTTTGGAATTGAAATTAAAGCCTCTAGTAATTTAAATTCTTTTGTTTAGTTGTAAAATTAGTTATAAAATTATAATTAATTTCCAATTTTAACTCCTTAGCTCTACAAATCTAATTTCATATTAAAGGCTGAGAATTTCAATCCCAATTCTATAAGAATTGTTTAAGCATCTTATAATATATAGATATACTATTTATTTTATTCAATTATATGATAATAGATAAAATTTCACATATATATACACACTCAGACACATTTACGTATATACGTTTTTCTCGCATATGTGGCAAAATGACAACAAAATTTGATATAAAATGATGAAAAATATCCTTATTCCAAAACAACAAAAATGCCCTCGGTCAAAAAAATGAATTTAAATGGGATTTTATAAATACGTAATTATCTTGAATATATTAACCATTTCTTTCGACATATTGATTTACGCATATCATATTATTATTATTATTTGTTTTATACCTTTTAATAGGTGAATTCAATACATTTCCACATTTAGGATTTACATATAAAACATATAACACAGTAAAAAAGGGTGGGATTTCTTATTAGTTAGTTCTTTCGATTCCAAAAAGGGTAAAAAAGGAAAATTGGGTTGCACTAAATATAAGAAAAAGAGTACACAATAATAATATATTTGTCAAATTGCATGGTCTAATAATCAAATATTTAGATTAGTTGATAATATTGATTAGTATTAGTCTTAGTTTGTGGTGACATAAATCCCTCCTTACGACTCATGAATTAAGAATTCTCACAAGAATAATGTCTACTTGACATGAATTAGCTGTTAATGAAACCTTTCATAGGAATCTTTCACAAAATTTACAACCATTTTTGCACATATTGAGTGATATAGTTCCAATAACACTGCATACATCAACCCACATGTTAGCTAGTGATTATAACGCCACACTAATTCTTGACTGAAGGGAACACTAAAAGCTCTATCCTTTCATTTGAGTGGGATAGTAGAGTTGATCTTAGAATAAAATAATGAAAATATGCTTAAAGTAAATGATTGTGTTGTAAAATGACAAAAATACCCTTTGTGTAAAATGATTAAAAATCTATTATTGAAAATAACTAAAATACTCTTAATGAAAATGACCAAAATGACCTTAATAAATTTTTTTTAAAAAATACTATTGATGCGAAATAAAAAAAATACTCTTAGTGCAGAATGATAAAAATACTCTTGTTGCAGAACCATGCAAATATGGTACCAAATGACCAAAATGCCTTTAAAGAAAATGACAAAAATGCCTTTAAAGAAAATGACAAAAATGCCCTTTGTGCAAAATGTCCCAAATGCTCTTAGAGTAAAATGACAAATACCCTCTGTTGACAAATGATCAAAATATTCTTGGTGCAAAATGACAAAAATACTATTATCGTAAAATGAGTTTATGTCTTAATTCCCTCAAAAAGAACAAAACAATGCATAACCATAAGCATGATTCAATTCCACGCCAATTTTCTTGTTTTAATGAAAAAAAAAATTCTTATATAAAGAAAAAGGGGAAATTGTTCTCATGATGTGTTCGGGTCGGATCTATAGATACTGAAAACCGATTATCATCTGCATTTCAGACCTATAAATAGAGAAGATCAAATTGAGAGATCAGAGCAGTCGCGTATTGCTTAATCCACCTCCTCGTGTGATTGGAATTTACGAACCAGCTTTGAAGTTCGAAGAACACATTTATCCGTCCCTTCCGCAATGAGTCTCAACCAATTTGCCATGGTAAGTTTTAATTTTTACTTATTACGAATGTGCTTTTCTTACTATGATTTCTTATGAGTTCTGGGTCTTTTTGCCTTATTTTTGTTCATTTGAAGTTGAATTGAACTTGTCCAATTTCTTCGTAACGTTTATGGGGTGTGCTTTACTTGTATTTTATGGGAGAAACGAGTAAAAAAGAAAGTTTTTTGCTGTTCTATTAGTTGGAGAAGTTCTGTAATTGGATGGAGGGAAGTTAAAAAGAATCAAGTTACTAAAGGTTCCTTTCTTAATTCCCTTTATTTTCTTTTCTTTCCAAAATTTTCTCAAGGTGGGTGGGGAAGAGGTACAGGCCATGGTAATTTTGGCCGTAGCATGAATGTGGTTGCATTGAAGCTAACAAATCTGATGTCTTTTATCCTCAACTTTTGCAAGATACTTCTTTTGCTTCATTTGTTTTCTGAAGTTCTTTACTTTTTTTTTTTTAAAATTACTTCCTCTCTTGTTCTTGTTTTGTCTTCGGCGAGGTATCTTGTTGCTGGGGTAATAGTCTTGGGTTTTCATGTAAAATGGATACTGTAAGATTAGAATGGCCCTTCAGAAAGCTAAATGGTTGATATTTATGCTGTTCAATTTTGTTAGAGAAAGATTTTTATTATCTTAATAAGATGATATACCTTTGATATTAACTATACTTGCCCTGAACGAGAATGAAATCTGTCCCATCTGGAAATATGCAAAGTAGTTGAAGTCCCATATGCTGTTGAGCTACTTATGGGACACGATGTTCCTTAGCCGGGTTCTGCTTGTTAGTAATTTTTTTCACAATGTGGTCTTTGGCAACTAATTCATTCATTATATAATCAATTTCATGCTTTTAGAATTTTAGCAAATTCGTAGCTTTGGAGTGACTGGACTAAGGTGCAATCCCATCTTTTTGCAGGTTGAAGAGTTGGCTTCTCTTATTAGAGACAATCTTCCATGCAAATATCTCGTTCTATCTGTGGAAGAGTCCCTTGTTAATTTCCTTCATGATGATACTAGGTAGCGCAAATTGCTGATACAATAGGTGAACTTTACAGAAGTAGAACACAAAATCTAAAGAAATTTTCTCTCAAACTTGGGAATTGATTATTGAAAATAAATAAATTGAGTGATACTAGATACTCCCTCTGGTTTGAAATATAAGTCCTTTTGGACTTATGCACAAGAATTAAGGTTCTTGAAATCGAGAAAAATTTTGAGGTGGTGTACCTTTTATACCCTTAATAAATAGGGAGAGAGAAAGAAAAAGAGAGAGAAGTAAATGATATAAAGACATGGGTGAAGTTGGAAAACAGGTAATAAATATTCTTTGAACTATGTAAAAGGACTTATATTTTAATCACCCATCTTCCCTGTAAAACGACTTCTATTTCTAACTGGAGGTAGTAGTATTTTGCTGAGACCAGAGTTATGTTAGTCTTTCTTCAGTGGGACAGCAGATTTCCTTTTTCAAAGTGGTCTGAGAATATTCAAAGTTTTCCTGTTTCAATATTTGGATGTTTGACTAAAGACAAAGGAAAAAGCAGAGTATCTCTTTTGTAGAGAAAATTAAACAAAATTCTTTATGTCATATGCAGTTCAGATGGTACACTGGAGCTTCAACCTATGAATTCCTATAGTCGACTTCTGATACATCGTCTTGCTGATATTTTTGGGTATTGTCCTAAACTGGTGTTCTAGGAAAATCTCTGCAATCTAATGGATGGTTTATTTAGAAAAATTTATTTATTTTCAGTTTGGGTATTCTCTCGTATCCAAGAAACATGATGGTTGTCCTCTTGTCCCAGATTTTCTCATTATTCAGTTGGTGAAGGAGATGATAGGCACTTGGTTTTGGAGCGTTGCCCTGAGACGTCAGTGTATGTAACATATTTTCTGAAACTGTTTGTATAACTTAATGTAATATATTTGGCAGTGTTTGGGTTTTTGTTACATGAATTTCGTGCCACTGCTCATCTTGATAGGGCTTCAATCCTTTGTTTCCATGTGTTTGTGTATGTATCGTTTTTTTTATTATTTATTAAAAATGAAATTTGAAAAAATTATTTAAATGTTACGTTGAAGCTTTCTTTTAAAGGCTTCATAACTACAAATGTGTCTTTACCACTGGAGTCCTGCTAGTAAGTGAATTGCTATTCTTTATCTTCTTTGGAACACAGAATATGGATGTTAGATGTAATAGTATTACCTTGCAACTGATTATGTAACATGCGAGAGTTTAAGGGTATATAAGATATGAGATTCAATCTAAATTGGCATGCTCAAGCTCAGATGCATAAGCGTAGAAACTTTTCCCTACTTTTTGAGGAGATATTCTGTTTTACCACTTGATTTTCTATCTGCTTCTTTGGGCCTGAATTTTTATATTAGTGGAAAAGAACTCTTTTTACTCAAAAGTGGAAAACTATCAACTAGCGAACAATATTTTTCATATGTTTGGCAATGGTAGTCATAAATATTCCCGTGCTGATTGTCGTGATATTGTTCTATAACTCTCTTGGAGGCTTACATGGAAAGAGGGTATTAAGAAAGCAGAGATCTGGTAAAGGAGATAATGGTTGTTGTGTTTGCGAGTTAAAGTGGATAGTCCTTTGTTGTTTAGTCAGGAAGAATAGGATTCCTAAATGAGCGGGAGTAGGAGGAATTGTTCCTGTTAAACAACTTTTCTCAAGATTTCAGGTAAAAGAATGTAAAACTTCCTGTGTTATAGCTAGATTTTGGAGGGAAAAAAAGAGAGCGTAAAATCTAGCTTAGAGTTGCACTAAATGAACATTATACTAAAGGCGGCTATTGGAAAAACAAGTGGCCAGTGTCTGTAGGTGGTTATAATCTGTTGCTGGCTGTATTTTGCAAATTGGAATTGGGTGGGGAAGGAAGAGTGCTATAGGATGGGAATGATTGCTGCAATATCCTGCCAGCCACTTTTGTGCTCTGTACAGTGGCTTATTCACTTTGAGAAGTTGGCAGAAGCGGGGACCAAAGAAGGCTGTTTCATTCTTTCTTTTTTGGCTTATAGATCTTTGACATTAGAACTATATACTGTGTATTTCAGCATTCTTGCCTGAATATTAACTTATGGTTTGACTGTGCGACTGCATAATGCAAGTGTGATAGTTCTTGTTAGTTAATCCCGTAAAAGAGGAAAATTAAGTGACTGCATTTGTACTTTTAGATTGATAATTTTGCTTGTGGCACATGATATGGTTTGCAGATCTAACTTCTAAGAGATTTGAACGTTAAAAGGGTTTGGAACCTAGTTTGCTCTGCTGGGAAATCAGATTTTTGTACAGTAAGGTAATGAAATTCAAAGAAAATATTAATGAACTAAAGGGAAAATGGCCATTTTGGTCCCCAATGTTACGGCCTTGTAATCCCAAAGTCCCAAAAGTTTTTTTCCAGCCATTATGGTCCCAAAAATTATTTTATGTGTCTTAAGTAGTATGACCATGACTCTCAACCACTAACTTCGACCAATTAAGAGCACGACTCACGCACATGCTAACTTCTTAGGGCAAAATAGTCAATTTGCATGTGTTTTTCTCTCGTGGAGCTCACATAGTCAAAATTTTTAAAGTTTTCTCTCTTCCAAAGTAGGACTATGTGAGTTGTACGGCTAATAATTAGAGAGAAACTACGTAAATAGACTATTTTACCCTTAGAAATTAGAACGTGCATGAGTCGTGTTCTTTATTGATTGGAGTTTGTGGCAAAGAGTGGTGGTTATAGTACTTAAGACACGTGTAAAATCTTTTGGGACTATAATGGCCAAAAAAGAAACTTTTGGGACCAAGTGATTATGAGGCCATAAGACCAAAATGGCCATTTTCCCTGAACTAAAGAAAATACCTTCCATAGATTACTCCATTCAAGGAGTATTAAGACATTTGGAGGATTACTAGGTATCTCTTTTACTATATCTGAAGGTTCTGTGCTATAGACTGATTTTTTCAGACAAGTGCACATAAATTATTTTTTTATTTTCTTATACTTGGTAACCATTGTTTGGTTGCCCTTTAAGTTCGATGTTTTTGAACTTTTACAGTTACAACATTGTTTCTTATATACAACGGGATTGAATTGCAGACCTTCCATCCTTGTGAGCGATTTGCTCTGGCAGTATGATGAATTGCAATCTCCAAGGATATTAGAAGTAGCAAAAAGAAAAGAAGATTCGCCTGGTATTATTCCGTTTTCAGCATTTGAGAACAGTCCAGTGCTATGCAATTGGCATTTGCCTCAGAAAATGACAGTGATCTACAGGGTTGACTTGTTAACTATTATGGGGCTAACTGGAATCTTTAGCCTAGAGGAAATACACGAGATATTTTGATGCCAATACCTGTGGACTTTTTGCTGCAGATCAGTTGTTATAAACCTTCTCCTAGTACATTTGGTTTGAACTTCCTAACTTGAATTCCACTGAGGTCTTGGTGAGGGGGTTTACAGGGAGAGGGTTCCTCTCCTTGTTTTAAAAACTTTAAAAAAAAGTAACTTCATTGAATTCCTAATGTCTTTTTTGGTTAAAAAAAAAAAAGAATTCCTAATGTCACATCTTGATCTCAAGTGGGGAAAGATATGACTGAGTGCAAAAAGTTTAGATGACCTTTATTTATTTGGATTTTAGGGGTTTTCATGACTTTGCTGTTTGCTTCTGAATATCAGATGCAATTTCTTTTCAAGCCAAAAAAATCTGCAGTTTCTCTTTAGGGAAAAGTTTGAAAGTTTACAAATATTATGCACATTTATTCAGTTTATTGCCAGTTTGCAATATCAACTGCAGCCTGTTTAATTTGTATTTCCAATTGCTTTCTTAGCCGTTGATCGTACAAAAGTGGTTTGATTTCGTTTATTTTTCTAGTGAATGTAAGCAAACCTACACAGTGGGGATACATGCTATTATTTTCATTGCTGAAAGTAATTAAATTTTACTATTTTCGTTTCTCAAAGTGCAAATATCTTTTTCTTCTTTTTTAATATGCTTCTCGGACTAATTGGACCTTGCTGGACCCTTCCCTTGTCCCTTTGGGTGAGGGTGTATTAATAGTATTCTTCATGTCATTAATCTGCATTTTATACTTGCTGTTTGAACCAAGTCTTGCTGCCAATTTGATGCCTATAGGGCATTATTTTCTACTGCATATGAAAGACTTTCAGCATCTCACCTGTTGAGATCTTGACAATTCACGCCTGGTATCTTAATTTCTATTTACAAGCAGGTTTTGATGGAGAGATGCCAAAGTTTGATTTTTCTCTCGTGGAGAGAGAAGCAGCTTATTTGGCAGCTCGTGAACGGATTTTTTCTGTAGATGATCAATATGAGACAGGAGATCCAGTAAAGCAAAGGCCACACAATAATCCTATAGTTGCCCAACGTATGATAGCGCATGCACTTGGACGACGAATAAGGCCATCTAGCAAGGAAGTCTCCCAAAGTGATGGTAAAGAGTTACAAGAACCTGACAACAGTCTGAAGATCCAAGAGGAGGAGGAGGAGGAGGAGGAGGAGGAGGGAGCCTCTCGTGCAGGTACACCTAATTATCCAGAGACTAATGGCATGACTGGCAAACATTCCAAGTCACGTGATAAGCAAAATGTAAGCAAGCTCCGTAGCACTTCATCAACACATTCTCAGACAAAGACAGTCCAGGAAAATGTTGAGAAAACAACAGCCAAGTCAGTTTCTTCCTGCAAAGAAGGAGGTGAGACGAACATTCAGAAGAATAACTTTAGACAGGAACACATGGGCGCGGCGAAGAGAATGTTTGCCAATGCTTTGGGACTTCATCCAAGAAATGCAAATCTTCCAAAATCCAGTCCGTTGAAGTAAACGATGGACTAAACTAGAGGTAGTCAGCTGACGTGGAAAAGCAAGTCGCTCTTTAGCTGGGCATGCTTGAAAAGGAATAGGAAGTCAATCTCTGCCTACCAATGAATGGGGTTAATTCTCTCAAGATAGTCATGGGAAGAGGAGTTGGGCTTGTGCAAGCTCAAGGATGACTCCTGCGTTTTATGCTTTATGGTACAGTAGCTGGGGTTCAGAAACTTGGATTTTGACGGGCATCTTATGTAAAACCCCAGTTTGAGCAAGAGGTTAAGCTGTTGTTGCTTCCATTTTATTGCTGTCCATTTCCTCAGCTTCCCGTCCTCAACCACGTGGAGACAGCCCTGTGAAGTTACTTTCATCTCAAGAGCAATGTCTCCACGTACTTTTGCCTGCTTATTGCTGGATTTCACTTGTACCACATTTTCACCTTTGTTACAGTTGTTGATCATTATGAATGCCTGGAACTTTGGGGCTTTTCCCTATTAAGATGATGTAGTTTCATGGTTTTTCCTCCTAGATGATGTATGTTCTTGGTTGTAACTATTGACCACCGGACCAATGAGAAATGGTGAGTCTGTCACTCAGAATCTAACACAACGCGTTTTATGCAACACAAAGCTCTTGTATAGTTAAAAAGAAGAATAAAAAAGCAACCCAGAAAAGGAAAATCGAGAAAATATCAATATGATCAATGGTTTTACTATACCTGAGGTTGAATTAGTTTCAGCATTTGAACCCATATTCTGTTTTACTCGAGAAGAACTGGAGGAAACATTATAAAATCTCACTTTTTCTTGCACAGAGATAAAAGAAAAAGGCAAAGAGATAGAAAAGACAGCTGTGATGAAAACAAACTCAAACTCATCAAGGAACAAGAATAAAAAAAAAAAATTTAAATGATTCTACTGCGTGGAACGCTTTGGGTAAGAAAGCCTCCATCGTAAAGTAGTGAACTGTCTTACAAGCAACCAAAAACTCGTTGCATGAAATCAGCTCGGTATTCCACGCTCCCAGACCTATTCTAGTGCAGAAATGGAGAGTAATCAAATAATCTGCCTGATCATTCCCAAGTGCGAAAAATAACACTCCAGTTTCTCAACCATAGCATTCCTTTTACACTTTTACCTCACATAATATTGCAGAAGTTACAACCGAGTGAGTGTAGAGGGTAGCTCAACGTGAAGTGCTGCTGTTCTTTTGCCTGAGCCCCATGTCCCCCACCTCAATATTTCTCTGCTCCGGCGAAAGAACAACTCTGTATTACAACCCTTGAAAAGAATGTTACAGAGAAAGAAGAGGGTCCTCAATTTTGTAAACAACACACAGTAAGTTGAGTGGCAATCTTGATCCCAAAACAACGCCTTCTGTGCATGAGTCTCATCCATTGCAGTACTTGGCAATGCAAATCAGCAACAGCAGTGAAAGCTTCATTTTCATCAGGAGTTGTTCCACATGATTGAAGATTTTCTTAGTACACATTCCTGAGAATATTGACAGACACCTGACTTCTACAAACACCCACTACTACAATGCAACACAGACAATGTTCAAACTATTACTCAGCAGCTAGGTTATGACGATGAGTTCTTTTTGCTTAAAGCATGAAGCATTGATTGAGCAGCAGCCAACTTCTCCCTCACGATGACATTGTAATCGTACAAATTTTGAATACTTTTCTGGAGATCTGTTATACTGACTTCATCAGCATCCTTGAATTCTGCGAGAAAAGAACCAAACAAATACGGAAAACAGAGAAGAAATTAACTATGGACTCTCCAACTTTTTAAATGGTGCAGACAACAACTACATACATGTGATACTGAAGAAGCAAATGTGCTATTCCAATTTCATTTGCTTTTAGGAACATTTGCATCAAAATGTTGTGCCTGTTGTATCAAATGTAGTTGGAACTTGGACTTCATAAATGAACAAAGATTTCCTGGAAGTGGAATGTTGTTCTGGAGAATTTTGACATAGCAAAGTTATGAAACACATCTTCAATTTTTTGTTGGTTGGGTGTGTGGGGAAGAGAGAGAGAGAGAGGGGGGGGGGGGGGGAGGTGGAAGTAAAGACTAAAGAGAATGTTTTATGAAAAACAACAAAAGGAAAACAATGTGCTTCCCGTCCCAATTACGTCATTTTCTTGCTTCTCAGTAAGGAAAAAAAAAATGTAGCAAATATATTATAGTCACCTAATGTCGGAGGCGGTGGAAGAGTTAAATCATCTGTCCCGGGAAATGCTTTGGACTGACTAAAGATTTCGGAATGTGAACAAATTACTGTTTTACAATTTCCTCGTTCCATATATCCAATCACTGTGTGTTCCTGAGCAATTAAAAACCAAGAAAATAAAAATCCAAGCCCGTAAAGAACCAATTTGTTCTAAAATTATGGATGAGGTAGCATGATTTACACTGTTCCTTTCGTATTTGAATGGTCTAAAATGCCATTAGGATTTAACTAGCCACTGTTGAGTTAATAATTACTGAAAAGTAAATGTACATTATTAATGTAGCAGCTATTTTGAGATCTTTAGTCAATAAAAACTATTATTTTATCTAAATTACAAATAGAGGGAGAAAAGCTTTTAATCCACAAAAAATTAGAAATGAACATGAGAAATAATGTTACTAATTAATATTCCAATATCAAAATTTGCAAATGTCACACATACAACGTGCTAATTTCCTATATATGGCTCTTAAAAATGAGTAACCTGAATTAGAAACTGCAGTTTTATCCATAAAATGTAGATCAATGTTGATCAGAGATTTTGGATCCTAGGCTAGAAATTGATAGCCAACACAATGCTCACTCTATAGGATCACTTTAACCAATTTCCAGGCACTGATTTAATCACAAATCAGTCCTCAACTAGACTTTTAAGCACGTCACAGAATAAGTTTCCCCAAGATTTCCACTGTTAAGAAGTATTTCTGCACATTTTTTACAAACTTGCCATAACTGGAAGGATTAGTTTTCTTCTCTTCTTCGAGCAAGACAGAGTTAAGATTAACTTAAGGCTGTAAATACTCCATCCTAACATCTCATTTTGTAACTCACAGCAGACAAGATCAGCAAAAGTATACAAGATTTGCATATGGTCATACATACACCTTCTGCCTTAGAGAGTTTCTCTTAATAGATACTACACATCCTCACACCACTATACAGATAACATAAACCATTGACAACAGAATATATATATATATATATATATATATATATATATATATATATATATATATATATATATATATATATATATATCCCAAGCTCTTCCTAGTTCCTCTTGCACAAGCAGTTCAAATACCAACAAGCAAACAGAAACAGGAAAGTAGCAGGCAACAGTATATGTAGAAGTAAGGTCGTTAAACAAGAGTAGGTGGATAACCCAGCAGGCAAAGTAAACAGAAAGAAAGAAACTCACAGGTTCATTCGAACGTTTCAACCTCTCTTCCAATTCTGATGCAGGCTCAGTTGAACCAGGGTTAGATACTAGAGTACTGGTGCTGACAGGAATAGCTTTTTGTAAAGCAGAAGACTGCATTCACGCAAGACAAATATTGGCATCGATGAAGAAAAGCAAAACAGAGAGCCATGAGCATCAACTAGTGCACAGAGGCAAGATGATGCAGTACCTGCTTGTTAGGTAGGCTAGTTTTTCTGCTAAAACTTACTGTCTCCAGTTCACTTTTCTGCCTTCTTTTAAGTGATGACCTACTTTTTTGGAATGACTGAACCGGGATGCAACATGCGTCATTTCTTACATTGTTGTAGTTGTCGCCTAGTGACCTAGGTGCCCATGTATACATCACATACTTCCTCAACTATTCAAAAGCAAACAAATCATATTAGAGCCAATACAGGAGCTGAATCAACAGAATAAAGGTAAATTTATGCAGTAAATTGTATTGTTTCTTCTACAAGTAAATAACAGAACTCACTTTATCCCAGTGTTCTTGAGCTTTTCGACGACTTCTAATATTTCGCATGACACTGTCCTCATGTCGGAGCTTCTTAATTCTGTACTCACACTATCAAATAAGGACATCAGAATAGAAACTTCTTGGTTTTTCCGATTTGAGAAGATAAAATATTCAGGGTATCAAAGGACGGGCTTGGAAGTAACTTCAAGTAATTTGAATTTACTTTTACTTGTCCTGTACCCTTCCAACTTTAGTACTTTCATAATCTCAATTCGGAGTTATTTGGCAGTCCACAATTGGGACTAAATGAAAGGATTTAACTGAAAAAGATCTAGAAAGATAGTATCCCTATTTTGGCAGTTGAGATGGTAGCCAGTAAATAAGCATGTGGCTGACTTGTAGAATAAGAAACAATGTCAGCCTAGAAGAGATAAGTATGAGAATATCTCTTTTTGTCTGGGATTTCGACCCTAGCTGAAATGCTTTATAACTCTGCTACCAATCAAAGGACATTCTGTCTTCTGCTTCCAATATATATTGGGCTCTTTGTAGATTTCCAGCATTAGCCATAAATAGTGTCCTTTACTCTTTGATGTTCTTTTTATCTTTATTTATCTTCTGATTTTCTGGAACCAGCCACTGTTACATCATGCAATCCATCCAGATCCAATGAGCTATATTCAACATCGAAATCAGATAATGTAAAGCCTCAAGCTAAGCCCATACTATAGAAAAGGATGAATCCAAACACTTCTTAGCAAGGAGCATACTTCACACATTGAAAAAGTAATGCATCATTTAAGCAGCATGAATTTAGAGAACGTATAGTCCACTTTATAAGGCAAGAAAACTAAGCAGAGTGGACGCGATAGATTAGAAGAGAAACATACCTGAACCAACATGTAGAAGAAAATACCAATGCTAATGCAATAAAGGCCACCTAGGTCTGCAAGGAAACTCACTGCATTCTTGGGAAAAGAAGATATCACTAAATTATTGACTGACAAGATACAGAGTTAGATGCAAATCATGTTCATATGTATGCAAATATTGGAAGTGCCAGTTTACAACAATTATCTCCGGACATGAAAATAGATAAGGGTCATCTAGTCCGTATAATCTATACTATTCTAAAGTACGGGAGGGGGTCATGTGAATTTGAACTTATTTTGCTTCTTCCTTTTTTTAATGGTCAAAATGCCCTTTGGTTGGATGAACTATTTTGCTTTTGGTGCTCTAAATGCACAAAAGTAACATCTAGAATTTGGACAATATCCTAAATGCCCCACTAACTACTAATTTATTTTGGAATTAATAGAAAGTAAAATTGGACAATTTAGTCCCTCTTGATTTTACGTTTGGACAGTAAAGGACCTCTCGGTTTTTTTTAAACTACTAAGTCCTCCTTGTTTTTACATTTGGACAATAAAGGACCTCTCAATTCTTTTACCCCGCTAAGTCCCTCTTGTTTTTATGTTTAGACATTAAAGGACCTCTTAATTTTTTCCCAACTTATTGAGTCCTAATTACTTTTACGTTTGGACACTTCAGAACCTCTCATTTTTTTTTAGCTTCTTAAGTTGTTATAGTTTTTTCGAGTTGCTTATTGAATCCTTCCAAAAAAACAAACAATAGGAATTTAAGAAGTTAAAAAAGAAATAAGAGGTCCTGAAGTGTCCAAAAGTAAAAAAAGGGACTTAATAAGTTGAAAAAAAAAATTGAGAGGTCCTTTAATGTCCAAACGTAAAAACAAGAGGGACTTAACAGGTTAAAAAAAAATCGAGAGCTCCTTTAGTGTCCAAGCGTAAAAACAATAGGGGACTTAGTAGGTTTTAAAAAATTGAGAGGTCCTTTAGTGTCTAAACGTAAAAACAAGAGAGATTAGGTTGTCCAAGTTCCTAATAGAAAAGTTGATAACTATTTAATAATAAGTATACTAACTCTCCCACTTAACTTACAAATTTTTCTAACCCCAAAGTACAAATAATGCAATAGAATATAAGAATAAACTATCTAACCTCTATGAAGAAAGACATTACTATTTTAGAAAAATTAAAATTACTTGAGAAATAATTATACTAATTAAATATCTTAAATACGATTATAATTTATAAAAAGTAAAAAATTATAGCAACATGAGATTATCAAAATAGACTAAGTGATTTTCAGTGAAACATTTTCTATTATCGGTAAAAATATTTATCTTATTGGAATAAATTAATTAGATAAAAGGTAAAAAGTGAACGAATATTGATTTCTTGGAAAAAATAAAATAAACACGAGAAATATTTATGAGAATTTAAAAGTCAGACACTAATATAATTTATGAAAAAGTTTAAAATAATAGCATGAGATACAAAAAAAAAAAAAAGACTATTTAACCTATCATGAAAAAACAAAATATGTATCTTATTCTAATATCATGAAAATATTTAAGACAATGGTAAAAGTTGCAAAAAAGAAAAAAGTATTATTATTTTACAAAAAAATATTAAAATTATCACGTGAAGTTATTATGTTAATTGAAAATCTAGAATACTAATGTTATTTAATGAAAAATAAAATGGCATAAGATGTAAAAGTAAATTACATAACCTCCATGAAATAGTTTACATAATTAATGAAAGCATGTATTTTATTGAAATATTATAAAAATAATTAAATAGCAGATAAAAGGTACCATTATCCTCTATCACTAGAAAAAGAAAAAAGAAAATTATTATTTTATAAAAAATGTTCAATCATGAAATTGCATGTACATGATGCTAGTGATTTAAAAGAAGCACCCAGAAAATTCTGCAAGCAAAAGCAACAAATTCTTGCATTCCTCCAACCAAAATTTGTAATAAAATGAGTACTATGCTCCTCCAATTTAATTTTCCAAACAGTCAATTCTAATAAAATGACACCAGGGAAATTCTTGCGCGATACTCTAACTACAACATCTTCTTACTGGACTGCTAATCTGCAGTAAAAGCTGATGACTGGTTGGACCAAGTTACTAATTTGAAGCATATCCTAGTTCAGTGCACACATACCAGACCAAGTAGTAGAAACAAGTCCAAAGATGAGATCGGTCAAAAGATATTTACATCAGAAAAGGACATTTGAGGTGGTGTTCTAAGCCTCAAGTGATTTGAAGTAAAGAAAAATTATAAGAGCTGCCTCGAGTGTAGATGTTCAGCAATAATTATAGAAACAAACTCGTAAACTAAAAATGTTAATCCAAGAAACATTCACTTGCATAATTTCTGGAAAAAAATTACTCACCAGGGCCCAAAATGTTTTGATTGTCAATCTCAACTATATAGGCAGAGAGAAAATTGACATACAATGTGGTGTTTATCAGGCCCCCATTGGGACTCTGGAGAGAGGCTTGAAGTTGACTTGCATCACTAAAAGATGAACCAGGGAGAAACTCATGAAGCAGAGGTTGAACGAGCTTTAGGCTGTGCATATTATGATACATTCTAGGAAACAAATTGAATTTCAATATATTTGGCTGTGCCCCTCTAAATGTAACTGGTTTGATATCATGGCTGCTACCATTCTTTAGTGTGCCATTTACCGAACTTAAATGTTTTTTATCTCCTGGGCTCCTGGCAGTTAAGTTGAAATAGAATCCAACAGCATTTGCTGGATCATTTGGAAGATCAACAAATTGCCAAGAAACATAAACAGTATCTCGAAGAAGCTGGCAGTTGGCGCACTTCAGAGTGATTGTAGGTCCCCTGGTCGTATTCACACAAGAATAGTTCGCAAAATGTTGAAAGAGAAGCAACTCTATAGTCAATGAAGCCTGGATTCCCAGTAACAAATGTTCCAAGACCACGCAAGTGTGAACAGCTCATGCTAGAGATAGTTGTTATGCTAAATTCCAAGTCATTCACGAAAGAGGTTAAATCAGGTGCATTTGTTGCCCTGACATTGTGCACTTCAACACTTCTCTTAGATATAATTTGGTACAGCAGCCTGTGGAAACAAATGTAAGCATTGTCCATTTATGAATACAGGGGAGCAAGAAAAGAAAATCAACAACTTGAATGTAACATATCGGCGAAAGACAGCAGATAAAATATTAAAAACATTACTCACGCAGCAAATAAACCAATAAAAAGTATCCAACTCGCAATTGAGAAGGTTCCTCCAAGCTCTGTTTTCCGTTTCATGACTACCTTCTGGTCCTCCTAAACTCCAAGAAGGAAAAGGAGTTAATATATAGCTTCAAATTTTCAGAAATTAAAATGAAGCAACTTGGCTAAGGCACTTCATTTCACATTGCCAAAAACGAAATAAAGGAAGTAAAATTCCATCTGAGAAACCAAGATGATAAAAAATGGTGAAACTGAAATTGCGTTGCTGTTACTTTTTCACTGTTCTTATCAGCTTAATGCATGGTGAATTTCAGGAAAGCATAATATACCTCTATCATAGAAAATACTTAATGGCACGCTTCTAGGTAGATAATTGAAACATAAATGTACAAGAAACCTCACAAGATATTCTTTTATTCAGAGCATTCTTTTATGCATTATCATCCTTCTACAAAACGAAAACAGAACATAACAGCATACCAAAAACTGAGAAAGCGCCCCCCGCCCCCCACCCCGCCCCCCCTCCCCAAAAAAAAAGGGAAAAAATAAAAAGAACTAGAAGAAGACTTACAAGCCAGTGGCGTGTGGCGAAGCAGACATCAAGGCGGCTAATCCACCAGCGGATCTTGAACCACGGCGACCTGCCATCGCCTATCGGGCCCACGAGGCGTACAATGAGGCAGAAAAGCAGCCAAGCGAGGAGCATCGCGAGGGTGGCCTCGAGAAACACAGCTTGCGACTGCGTAAACTTCTTGATGGAATCAAAATCAAAGATAGTCTCCGGAAACGCAATAGAATAATCCACACCAGTCCTCAGGTCCACCTTTTCCTCCTCGGAGAACAATTGGCAGCTCCTGCTGCGGGCTATATACAAATAACCCGGGTTACAAGCACATTGACTGGCGTTATAGCTGAAAGCATTATCTGGGCACTGCATTTCTATCTCAATTTCTTCTACTCCAAAATCTCTACCTTTATCAGCCCGGGCTCCAAAGATTTACAACTGGGATTCTCCTGCTGCTCAAGTATTGGTTCTGAAGGATTTCTATACAAAAAAAAGGGGGGGCTTTCTTCAACCTGGGGGATTTGGGATGCTAAAAAACAACGAGGGGAAGTTGGAGTAAGTAGGTTGGTGAAGATAAAGTAGAAAGAAAGGGATTTTGTCAACAATCAAGAAGGTGGGATGGGGGTGGGCCTGGAAGATGTTCTAGTAAGATGGTGAGGAAGAGGAGAAAGTAAAGAATGATTCTGTAACTTCTGTTGGTGAAGCAAGTGGGTTTTTGGCCTTTTAGCTCAGATGAACTCTATATATGCTTTTGGGTTGGAGTCAAAGTGAGACAGTTGGAGCAGTGAGGTGTCAAAGTCTTTGAGGTTTGATTGAGAGTGATGGAAATGAAGAAGAATGTGGAAATTATCAAAAGAAACAAAGATCAAGGAATTGACAGATTGTATTAGCTCTGGAATGCCAAAAAAGAGCAACAAGAAAACTGGAAAAGACACAAAAAAGGAACAGGAAAACGGGAAATTTTGCAGACTGGTTCCTGCTTGTCATGGTTTTCTCCACCCTTTTTCTTTTCGTTTCGATACGTCATATGATTCATCAGTCTCCATCCTCCATAACTCTTCTTCTTCTTCTTCTTCTTCTTTGCTGGGTATCCATCCCTTTATAACTCAGACATGCATTTCTGGGCTTCTTTTAGACCCCATATTAATATTAGTTGTAATATAATACAAGTTATAAATTTAATAAAAAATAAATAAGTTATAAAAAATAAATTTTACTCTATATTAGAATCAAGCTTATTATTAAAGTAAAATATTACGAGTAATTAATATTTTTTTCTCTTCATTTTTTTATCTTCTCCAACTTTTCAAGAAAAAGAATTCACTTTATTTTTTAAAAAAATCCAATTTGAGGTTATCGTGTTGTAATGTGTGCCTCCAAAGTAGGTTGTTAAATTTTAAAAAAAATAATTTTGAGTTTGATGAGAATTAAGCGTTCTTTTTTTAAAAAAGGTCTTTTTTTATTCAATTTTTAAAATTTATTAAAATAATTTTTAAAATAATACAAGTAACATTCATAAATAAAATATTAATTTTTACTTTTGACATTTTAATCATGTATAAATTATATATTTTTTGTTTTGACATTGTTGTCATCTAAGATAGATACGATATGTAAAATCTCTAAAGAATCTTGAATAGCGTAAACATAAGTTTTAAAATGTGTTGCTGTTGTTCACCGAAGACTTCTCTCTGCTTTTCCCCCATCACCCGACTTTTTGTCATCCTATCTAGTGCTGTCGCCAGTCCGGTCCGGCCCGCACCGGCTAGTCATGGAAACACGAGCTGATTTGTTTGGCCCGCAAATTGAAAATTCTCAGTTTGCGACCCGTGATAGTCAATTCACGGGTTAAGCAAAACGACGTCATTTTGTAAAAAAAGTTTCAGAACGATATCGTTTTGTAAAAAATAATTTTTAAAAAAGTTAAAACGACGTCATTTTGAGAAATATTTTTTTAAAAAAATAAAAAAAAATAAGTTAGTCAGCGTCTGGCTCGCGGGCTAAAAAAGCCTGCGTTTAAACAGGCTTAGGCATAACCCAAACCTGCTAAAACGGTCCAACCCGCGGACTGAAACCGTTTTTGACAGCACTAATCCTATCTTCTTTCACCCTCTGCGATGAAAATTTCTATTTCTCTTTTCCAGTCAAATCGCCATATTCTTTTGTATTCTGTCTTTTTTTTAATTTCACTCTTTTTTTAATCACACATTACACAGTAAATCTTTACAGATCATGTTATTTCTTTCCTCAAGAATCTATTTACTCAATCTTAATTTGAGCTCTCTCTCAATATTCTTCTCTTTTTTGCACAATTTTTAAAATTATTTATTTGTCTATAATTTTTTAAAATAATTATCTTTTAAGGAAGAAGTTAAAACTGAATTACCCTTATCTCTAAGGTGTGTTCCCTTTTTGTGATGTATTAAAAAAGAAATTTGATAATTATTTTTGTTGGAATAACCTGTCTATTTTACTATTAATATATAATTTATTATACAAATTTTAATTAATATATCAAAGTATAATTCCCATTTTATTTTTTGTGGTTGATTTTAATCCTTAACCATCAGTTAGTAAGCAAAACAGGCCCAAGCCCTCATATTGACCCGTGATATAAGTGGGCTTGGGCTTAATTTTTTAAACCTTTTAAATGCGGGCCGAAATGATCGCACCGTTTAGCCTGTCAGGAGCAGGTCATTTTTTTTTTTTTACTTTTGTGTTAGAAATATTATAAAAATATAATATATAGCAATCTTGATATCTAATTTTCTTACATTACATATTCTAATTATACATACAATTAAGATTAATTAATTTAATTTTATTTTAAATATTTTATATAAATTTATTTATATTATGTATGATATATATGTATAATTAGTTATATATTAGTTATATATATATAACTAATAATTATTTTTATTTTAAAAATATTATTGATTTATTAAAAATTTTTTATTTCAACTATAAATTTATATTTTTATATATAATAAAAAAAATACATAATATAAAATTTAATTATAAAAAAGAAAAAAAGGACCAGGCCCGCGGAGCTAGTACCGACAAGTATGAACTGAAAGTTTCCCAATTTGTTAAAAAATAGGCCACCCGCTACGACCCGTTTAAGTAGCGGCCTGGTGCTGACCGACCCAGCGGGATCAACAATTACATGTACCTAATGCTATAATCTTCCAAAATTAAGGCATAATAACTTCATGAAGGTGTTATCTATTGCTTTAGGAAGACAAAATTGGAAGTCTACTTGGGTTTAGTTTTTTTTTCCTTTCTGTTTTTTAAATAATTTAATTTTTTTACAGTAAGCTAATTGTAGATGTTATGGCAATCAATTTTATATCTCACAAGATGAAAAGAAAAAATCCAAGCAATGATTACTATCTCTTACTTGAGTCAAAAAATTTTAATTAGATATAAACTATAAAGTTTTCAATTGCGGAAATTTAACTCATGTCTTATGTTGTAAAAAAATATACTTGAATATATATTCTTCAACAAAGTAGAAAAATTTTGAAATATTAACCAATTTGATACTCAAGCATAGTGCACTTCTCAATTAGTTCACTTCCTGTATAATACTGTAATTGTTTTTTTTCTAAATCATTTTAGCTAAATCCTACATCCTTTTCAATAGGGCTGTCAACGGGTCCAAATGGATCCGGGACACCCTGTTCGAGTCCCGGGACACGATTGAGCATTAATGGTTTCGGACCGGGCCAGATTGCAGCGAGTCCCAAATAAGATGGACCCAGGACTCTACCCCTATAGGGTCTCGGGTAGAGTCAAAGTATCTACGATAAAATTTTTAATATAAATTTATAAATAATTGACTAGATTGATCAAACATATTCTAGCAGTTATAAAAAAATTTAAATATATAAAATATTTATTATTTAAAAATTTAAATCGGGTAATCGGATCAGGGATCTACTATCCCAGGGACCAGATCACTATTAGAAGATATATTATCGGGTCCGAGTCCGGATAAATGGGTATAACTATTATTTCGGACCCGAAGTTATCGGTCCGGGTCCCAGGCCGGGTCCGGATAAACGGGCAAAATTGACAGCCCTACTTTTCAATACTAAAAAATCTTTTTTTTTAAAAAAAAAACTTGCCCGCTGAGCCACCATGATCTGGATTTTGGAGTAATAGCGTCGGATTTTGTAAAAAGAGAAAAAAAACCTCAATCCGATTTAAACCCAAGTCTTTTAATTGCAAAAGGAGCCTTGATGAACGATGTCGGAAAGTGGGTTAATTCCTGCGATGCTACGAATGTTAGCCAAAACCACCGGTGTCATTGCCGGCGGGCTAATTGCCGCCTCTGCAGTCACTGCTCAAGTTGCTCGACATAATGCTGCAAAGAACTGGGTACTTCACTTTCCCTTCTTATACGTAATGAATGCGTGCTTATTGATACGATTAGTTGTTTCTATATTTTTTATCATTCAGATGTAATCTTGGTTCAGCTCTGTGTGTCTGGTTCATGAATCGTGATTACCTTTTTCTTCTTCCCATTATGTTTTCTCTATTAAAATTTTCGCAGTACATTTCCGGAGGAGCTTAAACGTGTTCATTTTGGCCGTGAGTCTTTCCAGGAAAAATGGGGAAGGCCATGTGGGGTTTGTAAGCAGAAGGGATTTTATCCGTGTAGGCTGTGCAAGGGGGAAGGTACGATAGAATGGTCGCCCTATGTATGATCCAGTGCACATACATGCATGTCTTTGTCCAACTTGTGATGGATACAAGTGAGTTAGAAAACCATGTCATGTTGTTTTGTTTCAAGTTTGTGCTACTTTAATCAAGTTGTTTAAAAACTGCATCTTTCTGCTACTTTGCTTGCAGGGTGCAAAAATGTCTCAACTGTTTGGGACTAGGTTATACAGGAAGACCTGAATGGTGATAGCAGAGAGAGCATTTCTCTAGCTAATCATATTTTCAGAACGATAATTGACTGCTAATCAAGCATGTCAAAATGTCCTGTGGATTTGTCGGTGGATAAAGCTGTTAGAAATCCAGTCATCTTTGAGAAGCAAGACTTGGTTTACGGTCTTTGTGTGCATTGCAGCTGGTTTATTAATTAGCTGCTTGTGGCTGTTGTTGAAGGCCTAAACAACATGTTTCGGAGTCATTCTTTATGCTACTAATAAACAGATTTACTGTTGCATGTGCATGAGGGAGCTGAGAGAATGGTGATCTGGAATCAATTACCTTGTACTAGTAGATCTCCGATAACTGTTGTTCAGGGGCATTGTTGGTTGATCATTAGTTAATGTAATAATATCAACATAAGTTATTGTTTGACCATTAGATCTTGCAATATCAGTATAAATTATTGCTTGACCATTAGATTCTCTGATTCAGTTGCTTTGGTTTGAAATTTCTATTCCATTTATCGTCTTCTCCTGAGATTAAGGGTACATGTGTGGCGTTCTAGCTGCTAAATTCTCCTTCGGCCCATTCTTTACATCAGGTACCTCTCCCACCATTTTAGAACTCTGTACAACTATGTGGAATGAGCAACTATAACTGTCTTGGATAGGTGATGGTCTAACTATTTTCAACTTTAGAAGCTACTAAAACACAGGACGTGCAAGTCTGACTAGCTCAGGTAGGAACTGCATTGGGGGAGCGATCCAAAAAATGACACATGAAAGCTGGAGGTTTCTTGGTCCATTGTGCACCTTCTCTCCTCTACTCCCGTGGTTTCTTTAACGCCTTGTCTAGAATATTTTGTTTTATTGCTGATATTTGAACTTTGAAGAATGCATTATAGAAGACATTTTCTTACTCTATAGTTAAAATGCTCATTCAAGATTCACAGGCGAACATGAAAAATAACGGATGCACATACATGTTCTTGGTAACACTCGTGCAGCTTTCATACCGTTGCGCATCGATTATTCGTTTTTTTTTAAATTTTTTTCTTTTGTTAAATTACAAGAAAATCACTTACAAGATAAGACAGCGTTGGCTGCTTAAAGTAACTTAAATGGCAAGTTATTCCCACCGCCACTTTTTGCTTGATTACAGGTGTTGAACCAAAAGAGCCCTTGAAAATTAGGGCCATGGTGCGATTAAGATTATAGGATGCCATCAAGGTTCTGGGAAATAACGAATGTCTCTTTGTTGCCTGCAGAATCATCCCATCTTGACAACCTAAGAAATCCCCCTTTTTTCTCCCAAAAAGAAATTTGGAAGATACATACCCAAAGGGATGCGATTCTAATAATTCGTTAATTTTTGTAAAGAAATTAAATTACAGAGCACTTTGCGAGATTGAGTTTAGAAGAAATTAGATTTCGAACTATAAAGAATTCCGCGGCATATCGATAACAAAATCAGCGGTCTGATCTCCTGCTGTTGACGAGTTCATCAACGAAGTCATCCTCGTCTTTTTCGCACTGTTCCAGAAATTCCTTGTACCGATCATCATAAGCAGCAGCTCGGCGCAAATGCTCTGCAGCTTCTACTTTACGCCCAGCAGCATATAAAGCACTGAACAAATCATCAAACAATTCTTAGATACTGAATGCCAAATTACAAGAAATGTTTCTAATGCCAAAACATTTATAACTGACAGTAGTGATGACTCCAATTTTAGCTTTAACCCCTCGTGAGGTATCACACACTTCTAAGATCCACTTGTTTAAGATCACACGACTATGAATACACAAATAAATGTCGACATCATTATATTTGTGATACTTTGTTCGTGATTTTTCTTTATGTTCTAGCTCAAAAGCCCTCAATGGGATAAAACAAACAGAACATTACCTTGAAAGCATCAACAACCCTTCATAGTAATGAGCTTTGCTCTTGGCATCCACTGGTTCTTTAATCCGAGCTATTCTTTCAAGGTGTGCCATACCCTCTTTATATCTTTCCCTGCACAAAATAAAAGACCATGTTAATGCATAGGAAACTAGCCCCATTTTCAGTAAAGGAATTGCATAGTTACTTGAAAAGTGTCAGGCAACTTGTGAAGAGATCATATCATGCTCACCTGTCGTATATAGGCACTGCCAGTCCACTGGGATGAAAGGATCAAGAGATCAACATCCTCAACATTGGAAGGAAAGCCATCAATAAGAAGCTGGATGAGAGATAGAGATGATTTATTAGTGGATTCACTGGAGTAAAAAAGAGTTATTCCAACTGCAGCAGTGCCATGTACTAAAATTATCTGCCTCATGGCTATAATCTAAATAATTGGACATGTAAAATTGTAAACAAGATAAAGCTTCATTTAAAGGGCAAAAATGAAACAAGCTATTTTTCACCAAATGCAGTATAGTGCTTCAAAACAAATTTTCAAAGTTGAATGACAAAATTCCAAAGTCAAACCTAAGGTTCAAGAGAGAGAAGTCAGACCTTAGAAATAGCACGCTCCAGGTACTCAATAGCCTCTGCTAAAAGACCTGCTTGCAGTAATGTCTGGCCCATGATAAGCAAAGCTCTAACAAACTCGGGATCCTTGTCCAGGGCAAGTCTGTAAATTAAATTTACCATTGCAACATGGCCAAAAAGACGAAGCTACTTATCATCTGAAGAAACAGAATGGTACCTTAGGATTGGAATAGCTTTATCTTGCTGCCCGTCTGACAATAATTTCACTGATAACTGTTGAAGACGGCAAAATCAATATGTTAGACAAATTAAAATTAGTCTTGATGCCAATTAAATGATACAGGAGATCTGACATTAATTCACCTACAGCAACAAGATCTTTGGGAGTTAGTTTGTGGACAGTGGGTCTGCTCAACATTTCTGATGAATTCTTTTCTGTTCCACTATATTTTTCATTCACATCCTGGACAACTCTTGTCACAGGAGCTTCCTTATCAGGTAGCCCCAATTTCTTGCGAACTTCTGGATGCTTGAGAGCTAGTTGCTACATACAAGTCCCCGAAAAAAAGACAATCTCGGAGTTATTGTTAAGATAAAAAAACAGACTTAAATGTGGGAATACAGAATTACAAACTATCCTTTCTAGGCAGTAGATTTGTTAATTTCCTCCTCCAGCTTGCTCACTTTCAAAGAATAACAATGTATTTTTTATTTTATCTTTCCAGCAAATGTAGCAAAATTCTAATTTAAAGGCATGTGATCGTAAAAGAGCTTCAGTATCATATATCGACCTGTTCTTTCTGAAAATCTTTCTTTCAGCATGATATTAACTTACGCAAGTAGGTCTTTAGGATACATCATATAAATACTAACCTGAACGAGAGTTAACGAACTATTTGTGAGCCAATATACCAAGGACCCCTGCAAAGTAGTAAAGCAAATGGTGGTAAACATTTTATAATGTACTCCTATAGCCTTATTTATAACATTACGCATTTTAAAGAATTAGAGAAGGGATTAGTGAAACTAAAGGAAGCTACACAGAGGTAGAGCAGATGCCTCTTCAAACAAGCTAGAAAAAGAAAAATTTCCCAGTACGGGATAGACAACGAAATTGAGGAAAAATGCAAATTATACTGTGTCATATCTCAAACACAAAATCGAAGGTGGGGGGAAGGGCAGAAAAATCTGACTACAATCATCACAGACTTAAGTAATCCATCTTTGAATATATGAATATGACCAAATTTTGGTATTAAGATTTTTATATTTGAACTTAAAGATGTCAGGCTGAGATATATGAGAATTAATCCCACGTTGTGCAAGAACTATTAAACCTTCATCAAATAACTCATATGAGGCAAATGAATTCCTGAGGACCCAAAACCATTTCCCTTTCTTTTATCAAAGGAGTAACGAATTTATCGTGATAAGCACCAAACGCAAGGCACAACCATGATCTTGAGCTACTCAGCAACATCCATGGCTCAATTAATGTGAAAACATAACCACATGTGCTTTACAGAAAATTTCAAGATCATCATAGTTTATTGTTAAGAACCTACAATACTTTCAGTATCAGAAAGCAATCCAAAAAGGGATCTTATGTTACCTGAGGAATGTTGAAGGTAACAAACAACAATGGGATTGTCAAAAATTCCAAATACTTCTTGTAGTACTGCAACAAGAGAAAAAGAAAATTGTCAGAAGTTCAATAGTAGAAGCATCAAGAAAATTTGATTTGATTTATCCAACTAACCTTGGCTAATGTTCCAAAAAGGTCAGAGACTTTTCCAATTGATGACTTGTGAAAGGAAACCTAGAAACACGCAAAGGAGAACATAAAAGTTTTCATAAGTATATGCCTGTACGTGTAGATACGTGTGTGTGTGTGTATGTTTACAAAATCATTTAACTTACGAGTATCAAGAAAAATTTCTCCAGTGTGAATGTTATAGCATCAAAATCATGTCAATGTTGCCACTATTTAATCTTTTAAAGTGGGAATATAAATTAAAATACAAAACCAAAGCAGATGGTCCTAAACAGAAATCTGAAAGATAAACCGTTACAAACTAAAAATGATAGTCTACCCGAACATTTATGTAGTGCAAACCAGCAATTACAAAAGGAAAGATAGGGCCAAAGACACCATTTGGGTATTGAGTCAAGTCCTGAAACCAGAGAAAGCCACCCTGTAACAAATAAAGGAGCTTATTACCATGATGAAAAATGGTATTAGAAAACACGAGCAAATGTTAAACTGAAATAAACAAAGAAAAAAAATTCATCTATTAACTCAGAAAGAGAAGTAAAAAGAGCGTACTTGAAGAGGGAAACAGAATGTTACTTATGAATAAGATACAAGCATTTCTGCAAACCACATCTCTACAGGTAATTAGAATCCAATTAGGTCCATCTTGTAACTATTCATCAAAAAAAAAAAAAAAGGAAGAAGAAGGTCCACCTTGTGACTCCTAACCATCAGACGGTTCACCACAGATTACACCTAAGCTTTTATGTGCTAGTCTATTTGGCATTTCCAACATATAAAGCTTTTACAAATACACTTGAACCTACCTTGGGATGATATATATTAACCAGAAGACTTCAAAATCTCCATATCCTCATGCAGCGAAGATACAGAAATTAGCTTTCTGATCAAGGGAAAAAGAGGCCCAGGGAAAAGAAATTAATGTGTATTTTCTTTTCAAATGCTAATTGTTTGTGCAGAGGCAAAGTTCAAGTGAGGTTATGAAGAACTGCTTAGCAATAAGCACTGGTTTGCTATTGAAAAAACCATTAAAGTGCTATAAAACTTTCAAGCTGGACGTCCAACTTCCTACTTTGGTCTAATAATTCTCATCAAATTCTATTTAAGGTGATAAAGTCAGAATATTCTGGTCTTTTTGGGAACGGAAATGATTTTAATACTTTTTCCACTTACAACATCTCACTAAAGACAGCTATTACCTTGACACATAGGAAGGAAATGGAAAACAGGTTCTTAATCAGTAACCATTCCTTAAAAGTAGGCAAATTTTGCTCCTTGAAGTTCAAAGATCATTGTGCACATGTTATAGTCAAGCCTAATTAATTGAAAGTGATTAATCTACAGTAATACACATTAAAAAGACAACTTTTGATAGTTCTCACACCTTAAGTAATGAGGGTATACTTCAAAGAGAGTTTGTTACTATTTGGTAGTCAAAATATCAGTGCGTTTCCTCAGTCATGCAGCATAGTAAAAAACAAAAAGAGTAAATATCTGACCATAGCCGATATTCAACACTGCCTAACATTTACACAGAGTTGACTGCTATCTTGATAAATGAAATGGAGAAGTGTTCTCCCTTTTATTTCAAAATGATGGACCATTTAATTCAAATGAATTAGCATCAAACCAAAGTATCCCTGACTTTCCTACAGATTCTTTTAGTATCCTGTTTCTGCTATAGTCCTTTAAAGCAAGGTTTATAGACTTAAAGACTCTCATACAGGGAACAGATTCTTCATTAATGGTGAAGTTCCCTCAACAATAGACAACAAAAGATGTTAAGAGTATCTGACTTTCCAGAACATATATCACCAGAATATGAACTCAAGCATCACAACTTTTAAAGCTACAGTAGAAATTGATAAAACAAAAACATAGCTTAATAAAGGGGAAAAGGAAAAAAGGAGACCTTCAGAATTAGTAGGAGAAGAAATCTTTGGTTTCACTGTGACTAGATTCTACAATTGGGAATGCAGAATTCCAAAAGGACATGATAATCATGTAATAGATTGTCGTTGAATGCCTTACACAATCAAAACCAGGATGCTGATCCAGTGACATTCTACGGAAAGTCGTAACCCATAAGAGGAACGAGGGAACCTGAAAGACCAGCAAAGCATAAGATCACATAAAGCTTTAAGTTAGGAATGTAAACAAAGCAAAATTGAAAATTTCTGTATAAATTAAAAATTTACATACATTCCATTTAAAATGTGAAACTTCACTGAATAACGAAGCCTCATGTTTGGTATGCATCAAAACATTCTATATGAAAAGCAAATATGAGATGTCTATTTGTTCAATTTGGAATCATACAACAGCAACAGTCAAGAAAGTTTAATTAGTCTAGCATGAGTAATTTTAAATATTAAACGTGTTGAGTAGTTTGATCTACATTACTGTCCCTCAATGTTCAGGAAAAAGAATTGGACTTCGGAACAACAATAAACTAATTCCATACTCCAGTCTCTACAGTTTGCAAAAGAGATATGTTATCTTACTACAAAGTGAAATTTCCAGATAACTATCCTATATGCAGTTTTGTTGTCATATAAATTAATTACGTGCAAAAAGACATACTATTACTTCCAGTTTCTTTCTTATCTAATGCAATACTAGGTGTAACTACTTGAATAGAAATGTCAAATGCCCTCTATTTATTCTGTTTTAGGACTGCATAGAATTAAGAAAAACATCAATTGCAGACCTTATTTTAACACCTGTATGGTGGAGCAATATTCATTAGTTTTCCCTTTTATGTATGAGACTAGATGGGCAAGGACGGATGCCTTCCAATTGTAGCAAGTCCAAACATCCTACACTTACATTGTAGGGAAAGAAAAAAAAATAAAAAAAAATCAAAGGCTTCGAGTAAAATCCAGAACCGTGTTTCCTGTAAGATTTATTCAAGAAATTGAGCGCTTTCTTGACGGCTAAAATGAGGCCCCATGGGCCCCAAGTTTCTCCCAGTTGCGCATGTAGGCCTAGTTAGTGTAGTATCTAAGACTGTGAGAGATTCAGTAAACAGCTTTAGCCTCAATACTTTTAGTTATTTAGACTGCATAAAACCTATAACTTGTGTGTGTTTCAATCATCATGGTTAACAAATGAGTGAACTGCTAGAGCAAAGCACTGACTTAGCTAATCATACTAAATTCTAATGTCACCTCTCACAGTAGGCAGAACGAAAGTTACAGCTTTTCCTGTGTAGCAATTTTCAAATAATCTTGACCAGAAAAGCCCAAAGTTGCAAGTTTCAACAACTTGCAGCAGGGCATGCACTATTGAAAAAATCTAGAGTACCCTAGTAACTTGACTGAAGAAATTGAAGAAGGTTTTAAAACTAGATATATTTGATAGTATTAACCTGGAATGGTCTCATACATGTTAATGCATTCGGGCCCATTAAACTTCTGAATTCTCACGTCTATATTGTAGTCATGTTACAGTTGTTTAAGAAGGAATGCAAATCTTTCTTTCCTATAAGTGAAAGGGGGGAAGAAAGCTAATTTTCCAAACTAATGAGCCTACACATAGAATAGATAGAAAAGATCACCTGAACTGCAAGAGATGCAGCAAACCACAAAAACGATGGGCATCCAAGTGCTTTCCTTTCCTTCCGGAAAAGTGCGAATTGATTTCTGAAAGTTCTTCCTGAGAGAGGCGGTGGGAATGGAGGAGGCACTTAAAATGCATAAGACAGTCAGGTGAAAATCATGACTCAGGTAAAACAGCTATTTTATCATTTGCTTTTATATATGTTTCCTCTTGTTTCAGTAATCTATTTCTCTGTTTCAATTACTGTATCCTGATTCTTGACATTAAACTCCAACTCTTTTCACCTTTTAAATGAATTAAGTCAAAGTTAATTTTGAGTGTTTTTTTTTCTTTTCCTTTCGCTTTCTTATTCTTAAAGACATCAGTAAAGAACCCATCTATATCCCCCGATGAGCTGAAATCAACAAATTATAGGAATAAATTGACGGAATTTCCAGTTACGGGAACAGAAAAGAAATGCTCACATTTAGGGAATAACTCTCCTATCCTCTTTAGCTTGCGGAGTTGCAACACGGCGAAGGGAAATAGTGTGACTCTAAGCGCCAAGGTGGAGGAAACTATCACTAGCCACCTACAATTATCAGTAAATTAACGACAAAAATACCATAAATTTACTCTTTTTGGAAAACCAATTACTTAGAACAGTAGTAAAGCATTGAACTTTTTGTACATATACAGAGATACAGAGCACCTACCAGGAGAAACCAGTGATATCATGATAGCCGTCCAGCAAAGAAACCAAGGCGCGCACCGGAAGAATCGTCTCTTCATGAGCAACACCAACACCTTCAGCACTGCAAATGTCAGAAACGCTGATGCCAGCCATGACATCCGACAGAGTAAATACCGATTCATCTTCCGAGTGACGAGCCGAGTCAACGGAGGAAAAAGACCGACTGAACAGAACACTATAAGGCGTAAGGAGTCGTGATGCAGTAGAATTCATTGGCGGCGACGGCGACACTGACGGCGTAGACGAAGCGATTAGAAAATGCTGGTGGAAGGATTGGGAGGACGAATACAGAATGCTGTAGAGCGGACGAGAGCGCCGGAGAACGGTCAAGTATAAGAATTTCGGAGTTGCCATTGTGGCGAATTCGAAAATTTAGCTGTTGTCGCCGCCGTCTAACCGAGAAAGAAGAGGAAAAAAGAAGTTTTTCGAGGTTGGCTGAAAATATATTAAACGCAATTCCCAATGCGTTAAGTATGCAGAAACGCCTTGCAAGTTGCGAATGAGTTCACAGAACGCATTACACGTCTCGGCGATCAGGCTGTTTGTAGGCATTTTGCATTAGGCACTATTATATATAATTTTCTTTTACTGTATACAATTAAAAAATATATTTTATATTATTTATTCTTTAATTTCTTTACATTTTTTAAAATATTTCAAACACCAAATATACAGAAAATTATTTTAAATTTATAAAAAGTAAAATTAATTGATATTAATTTTTAATTTTTAAAATTATATTAATTTTTTATATTTATATATATATATATATATATATATACATTTTGAAAAGATTGATTTTGAAAAGGTATTGGGGTGACAAAACTCAGCCATGGAACTTAGTGATGAGTTCCATTCATGAGGCCAAAATTTAGCTTAGAAATTTTAAAAAATTTAAAACAATGCTTACGTTGATGATTTTTTTGAGTTTTTTAATTTTAAAATTAAGAAAATCTATTATAGTATCGATATCCATTGCATTCCGTTGGGAGGTTTTAATGCATTATTTGTTAAAATTACAATTTAAGCAAAAAAAAAGAGAAAGAATTCCTTAAGAACATTTTAGTATATTGCATGAACATTTAAGTTATTAGTCATTATAAAATTCCTAAAATCAAGAATATGAAACATTAATTTCGTAGATAACTGCATAAAATAATCAAATGTAACATGATTGGCTGCTAAGTTACTATTTTATTAGTTTTAAAATATATATTTTTTTCATTCTTTTTATATAGATTGAAGAATGAAAAAAAATTAAAAATTTCTTTTCATATTCTTAACTAAGTATATTAATATAATAAAAATAAAAAATTATATTAGAGTGATAATAACTTTAAAAAATAATTTTAAAAATTTATAATGACTAAATATTTAAAAAAGAAAAAAATAAAATATTTTATATTTTAAAACAGAAGGAATACTACTACTACTAGCTTCATGGATTCAGGCCCTAAACCTTTTAATGACCTTCACAGAATCACCTTCAAAGATCACTATTCAATGAAAAGAAGAGAGTTGCTTCCTGATCTTCCTCCCAATTCAGGGACGTAACATTCTTTTGTTACAAGGAAATTGAGCAACATGGTTGCTTTTATATTGCTACCACTAGGTGTCAACATGGCTTTAGCAGACCATAATCTTGAATCTTACCATTACAAGACTTGGATTCATATGATTCATACTACCAAGACTTTCTGGATATACATTGAATGCCGGGAAAAAAGAGAATTTCAAAAGTTCCAAGAAGCAATTTCAGAGTAGAGTTACACCTTTCATCTTCTTGGGAAACTGTTAAAAGGAAAGAACCGAGGAGTCAAAAACCCCAAATGATCTTCTGTTAGTCCCTGATTGAATTTCGTTCTAGAGTAACGAAACATAAGACTTTCTGGATATACATTGAATGCCGAGAAAAAAAGAGAATTTCAAAAGTTTCAAGAAGCAATTTCAGAGTAGAGTTCCTCCTTTCATCTTCTTGGGAAACTGTTAAAAGGAAAGAACCGAGGAGTCAAAACCCCAAATGATCTTCTGTTAGTCCCTGATTGAATTTCGTTCTAGAGTAACGAAACATCAGTCTCTTAGATAAACTCAATCCACAGTCAAAATTAAACATGAATTTCTTTCACATAGTTTTCAGCAACACTTCATTAGAGAGGGATCTCTGACCATCTATACATATATGCATGCCTAAGCGTCCCCTGCAAATCAACAGACAATACTCTCTGAGTAGTTTCAAGCCTTACTTCTCCTTGATAGTTGAGAAAACAGAGATATTAGTGCTAGAAATAAGACCAAAAGATGGGTGGCAATGTTAAAAGAGCTGCTACCAAGAGAGTGTTGCAGAGTGCCGCTGCTCTTATTGTTGAAGAGAGCAGCTCCTCAGTTGTTCCTGTCAAGGTAGAAGAATCCTTTGCAATTGATGCGCCCATTGTCTCGTCCTACAATGATCGCATTCGACCACTTCTTGACTGTGTTGACAAGCTCAGAAACCTCAAAGTTATGCAAGAAGGAATTCAATTGCCTACGATTGTCGTGGTCGGGGATCAATCTTCAGGGAAGTCTAGTGTTCTTGAGTCACTTGCTGGCATTAGCCTACCCAGAGGCCAAGGAATTTGCACCCGGGTTCCTTTGATTATGAGGCTCCAAAGTCATAATAATCCTCAACCAGAGATGACTCTAGAGTTCAATGGAAAAGTGGTGCCCACGGATGAGGAAACAGTTGCAGATTCAATAAGTCTTGCAACTGATGAGATTGCTGGCAGAAGCAAGGGCATATCTAATACTCCACTGACCCTTACCGTGAAAAAGATTGGCGTCCCGGATCTCACCATGGTGGATTTGCCTGGTATTACAAGAGTTCCAGTTCACGGGCAGCCTGATGACATTTATGAGCAGATTTCAGCAATTACTTATTGGGATGCAAACTAAGTCCCACATAGAAAATTTGATGGAAGAGTTGTCTAAATATAAGATTCAAGATAACTCCATTAGTATGAGGCCTTTTGGGAGATACCCAAAAACAAATCCGTGAGGGCTTTGCCCAGAGCGGACAATATCATACTAATATGGAGTTTAGGAGATGTTAGACAATTCCTAACAAGTGGTATCGAGGCCGATGGTTCGCTGCAGGGTGACGTGGCACCGTGGGAAGCCCCCCTCGTTGGAGATCTGCGGTTGATGCCTTGTATCGAAAGTCTTCCTGATAATGTGGTGGTCAGGCGGCGTGTCCCGCTGGTTGGTAGCGGCGGTGCAAGATGGTTGGCAGATCAAATGGATTACCTCTGAAGGAGAGGTCATGACCTGTGTGGTCATTAGTTTGAGGGGAGGATTATTGGGATGCAAACTAAGTCCCACATGGAAAATTTGATGGAAGAGTTGTCTAAATATAAGATTCAAGATAACTCCATTAGTATGAGGCCTTTTGGGAGATACCAAAAAACAAATCCGTGAGAGCTTTGCCCAGAGCGGACAATATCATACTAATGTGGAGTTTAGGAGATGTTAGACAATTCCTAACAAGTGGTATCAGAGCCGATGGTTCGTCTGGGTGACGTGGCACCGTGGGAAGTCCCCCTCGTTGGAGATCTGCGGTTGATGCCTTGTATCGAAAGTCTTCCTGATAATGTGGTGGTCAGGCGGCGTGTCCCGCTGGTTGGTAGCGGCGGTGCAAGATGGTTGGCAGATCAAATGGATTACCTCTGAAGGAGAGGTCATGACCTGTGTGGTCATTAGTTTGAGGGGAGGATTATTGGGATGCAAACTAAGTCCCACATGGAAAATTTGATGGAAGAGTTGTCTAAATATAAGATTCAAGATAACTCCATTAGTATGAGGCCTTTTGGGAGATACCCAAAAACAAATCCGTGAGGGCTTTGCCCAGAGCGGACAATATCATACTAATGTGAAGTTTAGGAGATGTTAGACAATTCCTAACATTACTATGGCGTATATAAAGCCAGAAGAAAGCATAATCTTGAACGTTCTTTCTGCAACGGTTGATTTCTCCACTTGTGAATCAATCAGGATGTCTCAGAAAGTGGACAGAACTGGGGAGAGGACTCTGGCAGTGGTTACCAAGCCTGACAAGGCTCCCGAGGGCCCGTATGAGAAAGTAAGTTCGGATGATGTCAACATAGGTCTTGGCTATGTTGTCGTGAGGAATCGTATTGGGAACGAGTCCTACGAGGATGCTCGAGATGAAGAAGCAATGCTTTTTGAAACCCACCCACAGCTTTCCATTATTAGCAAATCAATGGTTGGCATTCCCGTTTTAGCACAGGAGCTGGTCCAAATTCAGGCAACCATTATATCAAAATGTTTGCCGGATATTGTTAGAAAGATCAATGGCAAGCTTAACTCGAACGTTTCAGAACTAAAGAAGATGCCCCAGAATTTGTCATCTATTGCCGAAGCAGTAAGGGCATTTATTCACGTGTTATCTACTTCAAAAGAGTCATTGAGGAAAATGTTCGTTCGGGGTGAATTCGACGAGTTCCCTGATGACAAGGAGAAGCATTGCACCGCAAGACTAGCTGAGATGTTAACACAGTACTCTATTGAACTGCAGGCGAAATGCATAGAAAATGAGCCTAAGCAAGATTTCCTGAGGCACGAAATCGACATCCTCGAGGAATCCAAAGGCATTGGTTTGCCGAACTTCCTTCCGCGGACTGCTTTTCTTACTTCAATGCGGAGTAAGGTCAATTCTATTTCTTCAGTACCAATTGAATTCTTGAACAAAGCATGGAACTACGTAGAGGGGGTATTTGTTTCCATCTTGCTGGAACATTCTGATAACTATCCGCAACTCCAGTCCTACATGCGAAAAGCTGCTCAAAATCTTATTGCTAAGAAGGAGGAGCAGTCGATTGATTGGTTTAAAGCGATCATCAACATGGAGAAACAGGTGGACTACACCTCCGATCCTGACTATGTGTCAACCTGGAATATTCTTATGAAGAAACAAGACGAGTTGCTGGCAATTATGAACGGTCACTCGAAGCGTACGACAATGTGTATCGACGGGTTCGGAGAGATCGAAGTTAGGCATCTGAGGAATCATCTAGCTGTGGTGCAGCAAGCATTTGATCTGAAAATGAGGCTGACCGCGTACTGGAAAATTGTCCTGAGAAGGTTGGTTGATAGTATGGCTCTACATATGTTTTCCAGCATTCAGAATCTGGTGAACCATGAAATGGAAGCGGAGATTCTGAATTTGCTGATGGAACCTCATGGCGCCGGCCTGGAGAGGATGCTGGAGGAGTCTCCTGTGGTTGCTGAGAAACGTTCGAGGCTGAACCGAAGCATTAAGTTGCTGAAGGAGTCTAAGCAAGTTGTCGCCAAAATCATGGATCGAATTGCTACTAATGCCGATGTTTGATCATAGTACTATTCAGATTTAGAGTTGTGACGCTTATGTCTTTTTCCATTCATTTCCTTCTCAATGTTCCTTTAGGTCCCTACTTTTGTTTAACGTTTGGGATGTTATTAAAATTACGCATTTGCTATACTTTTTAATTTAAGCTTATATTAATAATTAATTTCTTGGGTTAGAATTGTCAAATTCAACAGAAACTGGACAAAAAACAAATTCAATACATATATATAAATCTTTGCTTCTACAGGAAACTGATAGAAAAATGTTGCACCAAATTATGGACAAAATTATTTTTTTCTTATTAAAATATTTATTCCATGTCTCAAAACTAAAATTTCTTATTTAAAATTCAATACAATAAATTTCAAAACCAAACTCTATCTATCCAATTCCATCTCTAAAATGTAGAAGTCTATTCTAATAGCTTTTTTTCTTTTTAAGATTTTTTTACCATTTTCTTAAGCAAATATATACTAAACCCAAACTTTCTCTCTAAATAATTATAAACTCTATAAAAAAAATCAAAACAAACTATAATACTTTTCTTAAATTTTTTATTTTTTAAAATTTTCAAAATTTGACCTCTAAATTATAAATCTACAAATGGTAGCAGTGAGTAACTCAAAAAAAATTAAAAATTGTAACTACTAGACATATGGAAAAACAAAAAATGAAAGAAAGAAAGGAGAAACTGCTGGACTGCTATCCGCTAAATCGCAGGTCCAATAACTTTCTTCAACTCTTCCACCAGAAAGAAGAAAAAAAAAAACAAAAGTTTTTTCAACTCTTTTTCTTTTTTTTAAACTTTCGGTGAGGAATTCTGCAGCCTTCTTGAAATGCGGGAATCTTCTCTAGCAATCTTTTGCCGCCTGCATGCGTTTGTTGGCAACTATACACGTTGCATGATGCTTCTGACGTCTCCTCTGTGGACGCATGGCTTCTTCTTTACACCTGCAGCTGTCTATGCCCTCTTCCCAACGCCTGTCATCTTTTTCTCCCTCTCTCTCTCTCTCTCTGCTGTATGCTTATTCTATAAACCTTATCCTCAAAACCCCCCCATAAACCCTTCTTTAGTTTACCATCAGCAGCCATTTCTTGAGCATACGGTTCATGTAGGATTGCAGTTAACGTTGTATCCATCATCAGGTAATATTTTCGTCCCTTTGATTTGTTTTGTTTTTTGTCTATTTTATGTTCACGATTGCTTTCCCATTTCAATCAGTTCTTTGGAATCTTGAAACTAATTTGGTTTCGTTTGTATTTTATACAATTCGTCCAATTGAGAATATCTTGTCGAACATTCCTATGCTTGTGTGCTTTGGGGGTTTGATTTCTGCTAATTTTCTTAAGATTCTTCAACAACAAACATGAAGGGAATAGTAATAATCATCTGTTTTCTATTCCTTAATTACTTTTCCCTTGCCTGTAATCTTTCAATTGATGCACAGGATGATGTTTCTTGATCTGCTTCATTCCGAATTTCCCAAAGATTTCTCTTTTTTCGGGTTTGGGTTAGGGGTTTCCTCTCGTTGATCAGAAATTGCATTTTGGATGTAGTTCAGATTTTAGTATATAGGTATACACTATATTGAGAAACCGTGCAATTTTATTGCTGGTTTATGCATATCATCACCTGTAGATTTGTATAGGATGGAAGATCCAGGCGAGGAGTGTGAAATCGAGGAATGCTTTACTTCAGGGGAGGAACCAATTCAAAGCAAGCTTAGTTGGATTTTGAGCAAAGGACTATGTTTTGGAAAGAAGGTTATGATCACGGGTTTTGTGGTCTCATCTGCACCAGTGGTTCTTCCTCCACTTGTAGTTGTGTCTGCCCTCGGGTTTGCTGTGTCAGTTCCTTTTGGGGTTGTTTTCGCAAGTTATACATGCACAGAGAAGTTGATGAGTAAGCTGTTGCCAATGCCACAACCATCTGAGACATTGGATTATGGACCACCTGTCATAGACAAAGCAGAGGAAGATGGAATTCAAGAGGGAGAATTTGCTGTGGAAGAAGAGGATAAAAAGCAAATCCAAGATACAAAGCAAGAAGTAGAAATGAGAATTGAATTGGCGGATGATGACAAGAAAGAGCAAGAAAAAGGAACTGAATTGGCGGATGATGACAAGAAAGAGCATCCGAATAGGCTTAATGACTCTGCAATGGTAGTGCAAGAAAAATCATACAGTGACGAAGCCTTTAAGGAAAAAGGCTATGAAGAAGATGATGGTGAATATTTGGAAGGGAATGACGAGGGGTCCCTTGGAGGGACAAATGTTAAAATTGAAGGTCGGGGTGAAGATTCTGTTGAAGAATCTTTGATCAAAGAAACCAAAGATGAGACTCCACAGCCTGTTGTGAAGCAAATTGCGGTTGAAGTAGAACAAGAAAAGAAAAGCGCTCACGGCGTGAAGAAAACACGTGAAGTAGTTGTAGTAGGCAGGCCGGTGCAGGGTGAAACTGAAAGTGCAGTTGGTGGAAGTGAAGAAGCAGAAGTGCTTAAGAAAGAGAGTACAGGTTTGCTCGAGAAGATCAAGGGTGAGGGCGATACTGGAGAGTCTGCGCAGAAGAACAAGAAGAAAAGTAAGCATCGTTTGAAGAAAGCACTTGGACTTGGAGGGAAGAAGGAAGATGAAAATGCTACAAAAGAAAGGGAGAAAAACTCTGAGATTAGGCATCAAAATTTGAATCAGGTTGTGGCGGGAAGTGACAGACCAAATGCCAGACAGGCAGTTCAGATAACTTCAGAGGGGGAAAACAGGAATATACAAGTAACTGTTGATAATAGAGAGAATTCACAAGTAGCTGACAAGCATGTTGGGAGCCCGAGCATATCAATCAATGGCAACCGTTCAGGAGAGCAACCTAATTTGGTCATCAATAAGGGAGTCGACCCTATGGTAGAAAACAAACAAACTATCCAGGGGCTGGAAATGGACAATGCGGTTGTTTCTAGTGGACATGAAAACGTGCAGGTGGAAAGCAATGTGATCCATAGGGAAACCGCTGGTTAGTTTTATGACCAAAATTCTATCATTATGGTTAAGGTACTTTAAAGATCTCAAGTTTTATTTTCTGTCAAAAGGTAATGGGGTACCATCTACAGTGGAGGCTGCAATAGCTTCAACTGAGGTGAGGTCAGTTCTTAATCGACTGTTTCTAAGAAATTTATTTCATTCAAATTTGAGGAAATTCCACTGCTTAAGTTTCTCAATATGATTAGCAGATTGATTAGATAAGTTCAGGCAAGATTCTAGAATTTGTTTAGTAAACTTCTATTATTTCTTGCTGCTAATGTGCACGAGGGATGTTGGGAGGACATAAGTACACACTGTGAGTTTGTATTTTTAGCGAAGGGTTGGAGCGTATGGGCAAGGCAATTTTCTTGGAATCCGAAATTTTTGTCAAAGCCAAAGCCAGAATGTAATTGCTCTGATATTTATTTGCTCATTGCTACACAAAGGGTTGAATTAGAGATTATAGCATTTGGTATGCACAGTTAAACACATGCTTCTGAGCGTTATTCTTTAGGTGACTAATCAGCCAGTTGTGCTGCCGCAAATGAATTAGACTTTCTGTACTTCAATTTTCTTGTTATGCCTCCATCTTTTATCCTGTTTATGTAGAATCATTCTATGTTTAGTTCTGAATTAGTACATAAAAGTACTGATCAAGTTCAAGATTATTGTTCATGAAATACGTTATAGCACTCGCAAGCAGTACGAGGAGGATTACACTCTTTGATGAGGAAATAGGCCTAACAGGTCATGAGTTCTTTATACTTCCTTTTTCCTCACATTGTGATTCATGTTATGATTTCCTTTAACATGAAGAACGTTCTACTAAATTAAGGTGGAGATATAATCATTCAAATTGATACTTGTTGGGATGCGTAAAATGTCCAAAGTCCTACATGTTAAGTTCATTTGGAGGCGGAAACAGTCAGTCTTATCCTTCTTTTTTCCATTTTTTTTTTCTTTTTTTGGTGTCTAGGGGGTGGGCGGGGGGTGGGGGTTTGTCCTGATTGGCTGATGGCATGGCAGAAAACTTGGTTCTTCAGGTTCGCAGGAGTCTCCAACTTTGGTTTTGTCATTCCCTTTTAATGTTTGCATCCAGCTAATCTTGTTTACGTGTTTAAAACTAGGGAACAGGGAAGTAGCTTTTCCTTAGCTAATGTAATTCAGCTTTAGTGTGGAATGACTTGCTCCAGGGTACGAACCCTAGGTTCACTGATTTTTGTCCTTCAAGGTACTCCTTTTGTGATATGTTTAATGTGTCTTTGAGCAGAATAAAATGCAGAAGCTGAAAATGTAATGTTGCTTATTGAAAGCAGTATTGAAGGGGAATAGGGGTTCTGTGGTGGCACAATTGGTTGAGCATTCAAAGATTTATGTAACTTCTTCGTGCATTTGAAACCATCAGAGCCATTAGATCATTCCCCGCCCCCCATTTGGGCTGTTGATTGTTGTTCAGATATGTCTAGGGGTTTCTATGGCGCTGGTTATTGAATATCCTGCCAATAAGAGGGGGAACATAGAATTTCCACTATAAGTATCTTTTCTTTTATGGATTCAAATTTAGATTAGTTTTCGCATCTTCTTTGACATTTCCATGTTCTGGTCGATCCAGTAGTTGTAGTGGATGCTCCAAAATGGCTCCTTTGTGCCTTTGCTATTTGAACCACATTTTTTATTCTCATTGTATTTGGGAAATGAAAATTTTCCTACACTGAATGACATTCTGATCACAATATTACGGTATCTCAAGTAGTGGTTGTCATTACTAGGATTGTTGCGATCCTCTCGACCAGTGTGAACTTTCTTCGAACTTGAAAATATTCGCTGGAAAACGATCCATTCTTTTCCCTGACGAGAGATATTTTAGTTGATCTATCTCAAAATAGAGTTAAGACTTCTTTCCAATTTTCTTTCTCAAACGAGCTTAGTTTGTTGATTATCTGGCATCTTTTGTTTCTGGTCTTTGTTCCCTGGTGAGTATGTAGTTTATTGCATGAGATTTGATTCTCCCTTCCCTTATCTTTTTCAATTCAGCCGAAGATAACTGTTCTTTTGTTATGTTTATATTCTGATTCGGCTTTCTTCTTCTTAGAATTCCCTCAGGGAGAAGAACCTATGGGAGCAGATCAGGGCAATGCGTCGTATAGTTGGGTACAAGGCAGCCCCTCAGTCATCATTTACCGAGGAACTGATGGCTTTATATGTGTTTACTGGCATCGAACCACCCTCATCGTTTGAAGATTCTGCTAATATCGGCGATGCTGAGGACAAGCTTCGTTTTCTCATGTCTATTGTAGGAGTGAAGTAAAATACAATCATGTAGGAGTCAATGCTTTCCCCCGCCCCCTCTTTTTTCCCTTATGAATACAACAACGAGATTCATATTCTCAATCTTTGAGTTTATAGTTTCTCCATTACTATAGTCTACCGAATGTTCGCTTGTTTCTCTTGAACACCGAGCAACTGCCATTCCTTGCCAGCTTTCTGAAAGTATCTTGTGCTGTTTGTTTCCATTGCTTTGGAGATCTTGACGTATCTGGTTAGCCATTTCTTTCTTCCCTATATGTGACCCTCGACGGATTATCTTTTCTTGTGTTTAAGTGAGGAATCTGAGCTATATTCTATGACAATTCTAGCCTAAGATGCTTAGAGTTGGGTGTCCTAACTTCTGAATTGCGAGTTAGATATTTAATTTACATTATTGCTGTGCGCGTGATTTTTATTAGTGCTGTCAAACGGGTTGGGTCGGTCCGGGCCGGTCCGGCCCGCGCGGCTGGCCGTGAAAACGGGCTAAAACAGGTCGGTCCGTGACAGCTAGCCCGTGGCTAATTAAAACGACGTCGTTTTGAGAAAAAATATCAAAACGATGTCGTTTTGAAAAAATATATATTTTAAATTTTTTTTAAAAATTCAAAACGACGTTATTTTTTAGTAAAAATTATAAAAAAGAAAAAGAAAAAACAGGTTGGTCCGTTTCGGTCCGCGGGTTAAACGGATCGGGCCAAAAAACTCGCGATTAAACGGACCTAATTATACTTAACCCAAATTCGTCGAAACGGGCCAGTCCGCGGGCTGAAGCCCGTTTTGACAGCACTAATTTTTGTAGTTGCGGGTTCGAGTTGTCTTATAGGTTCAGCTAGATTTGCATCTTCATAATGGTCAATGATCTTAGGATGACATGAGAATGTATTGTATTTCGGATGTTGCAGGAAATCATCCCACTAAATGGCGGGGAAATTTTTTTGCTATTATCCATTCTATCATTAGTAATTCTTTTATAGAGACTCGTACGAATAATGTGCTTGAATACACCACAATATTTCATATTTCATTCCTTCTTTATCCTCTTGGCTGGATTTTGTTAGATATCAGTATCGGGGAGGCGGGTGAGTTTCGTGGGATAAATGTTCATTCATTGTCTCCATGAAATTTGCGCCGTTCTTCAGTTGTGCTATAGTCCGTCCGTCTAAAGTCTGATGAACAGCAGCACCACCACCGTTCGGCACGCCACTACCGTCGTTCTGTCCGCCCCGATTAATGAAAAGTATTAAAAAGAGTTTGGAGCTATTGAATTCCATGTTCAATCTCACTATATAGTAATTATCAGAATATATAGTAATTATTAAAAAACGAATAAAATAAATATTACATAATAAATTTTAAAATTTTATAAAAAATTTAAAAAATAAAAATATTAAAATTATAATCATACGTATAGTACTTATGCAAATTTATATAGCCGAGATTGAAAGCTTCGTGTCTAGCATTAATCTAAAGAACGGATGAAGCAAAGATGGTGTGGATTGGAATCACCAGCTTTTGCAGAAGCCAATAGATATACAACTCTCAGACTAAAATGTGTGTTTGTGTACGTGTTTTTCCCCCCTTGAATCAATAAATAGCATTCCCTTTGTGTGTTAGTTCCTATTTACTATAACGTAATGTTGTAGAAAGACGTTTTTCGTAACATCTATAAATTTTATTTAATTTAAATTTTTTATTAGTTGTTTCAAAGTACAAATCAATTTAATCAAAGTACATAATTAATTTAATCATAAGAGTGTGATTTTAAGAGCGAAGTGTGAAATTTTATCGTTTAAATTAATTAAATTTTAGAATAAAACTTCAGTCCTTAAACCTTAATTTCATATCTTAAAAGGTGCATTTGGGTTAATAAATAACTTCCTAAAAAATAGGGAACGGACCAGAATTTTAAAAATATTTTTTTTCAAAACGATGTCGTTTTGATCTTTTTAAAATATTAAAAAATATATTTTTTCTCAAAACGACGTTGTTTTACTTATTTATACAAAACGACGTCGTTTTTGTAAAAGTTCACGGGCTAGTCCGTTTAACCCTTGGACTGGCTATTGCGGGTCACGGGTTGGAATTTTCTAATTCGCGAGTTAAACGAGTTAGCCCGTTCCAGTTCATTTTAAAGCTAGCCCACGACGGGCCGAATCGGGCCAAAGCGGGCCAATCTGTTTGACACTACTAACTAGAATGTGTAGTATTGCGTCGTGAGAATGTTGAATTCCTTAAGGAATACATCGGAGGTGTCCGATTAAAATAAAATATATTATAACTAAATTTAAAGACACGCCTCTAAAATTCAGGAGCTCATATCCAATTTTTGAAATTAATAAAAATATACTGCAGAAGTTTAGGGGCTAAAAAATAACTTTTAGAACTGTAAAAACATTTACTGTCGGTTGTTCGTGGACTAAATTGCAAATTTTGAGACTATAGAAAATATTCTTTTAAAATTCAAGGACTGGAGTATAAGTTTGGAAAGTGATCCTGCAAATAATTTCCGAAGCTTTTGTCCTAAACTCTGCTGTTCTGATGCAGAATCAAATTCACAAAATCAAAATCAGGAGAATCAATTCATACACTGTCTCCTTCCCCCCCCCCCCCCCCCCTTCTCTCCCTCTCTCTCTCTCTCTCTCTATCGATATATATATATATATATATATATATTAAATGTGCAAAGAAAAATGTTGTCACAATGTACAAAAATAAGTGTGATTATTTTTTTAATCTCTTCATATTTAGTAAATAGAGCTCTATGTTTCTGTATTTATTTAATACAATTTAGACCTGGTTTAAGCAATTATTACCTTTAACCAATTTCATTTAAGCTTCTTTCTTATATTAAAATGTTTAAAATATTTAATAATTTTAATAAAAATTTTAATACATTATGTACTATTAAAAAAGTATGTTTTTATCCATCCCTTAAAAAGTTTACAAAATAAATTTTTTAATAAATAATATTGAAAATATTTTTGGTAAGTAAAGGCGGAGTGAAAAATGAGAAGCTTTTTTAAAAAGTACAAATAGATCTTTTAGATTTAAAATAAGTTTTAAGTTCCAAATTAAAACAATACATCCCTTTCCTCCAAACCTTTCTCCACTCTCTCCTCCCTCATCTGCCCCCCCTTTTCATCTAAAGAAATAAAAGAGATATAAAAGCCACAGGTTTGATACTTAATGCTAAGTTTTTCAAAATATTTTTGTTAAGAGAAAAATATGTGTATGTTAGATATTTTTGAAAGAAGAGAAAAGTAGAGCTCCAAACTTCTATCTACTAAACAGATGCTTTCATTAGCTACAAGTGCTATGATATAATTTTAAGTAAAATATGTCCTCTGAAAATTCTAAAGAAAGTAAAAAAATAATGACATAAGTCTTATTATCATTAAATCTCTCGAGAAAGATTCTCTCTCTAACTTTTACTAGTATTTTTTTACCTGTCTCTAATCTCTTCTTTCGCTTCCTTTGGGACGACCTCTCACTTCATGTACCGTGAGGCTTTGTTTGGTTCAAAATGGGAGGGGGAGGAAAAAGGAGAGGGAGAATGTATTTCTTTCCTATTGTATGTTTCAATGTATTTCATGGTAAAAGCTTCATAAAAGTTTTTGCTTTAGAAAAAAATAAATATTTTTTTATTAGTTAAATTAAATTTAAGATATTGTTCTTATATAAAATCTCACATCCTCTCTATAACCATCTCATGATCTCTTGTTGTCCACGTAATTTTCTACATGTTATTATAGTAAAAAAACTCGCGTGTTCCGTATAGAATATACATTGTTTATTAAAAAAATAGATGTACAAAGATAATAGATTTTTTTTTAAAAAAATTAACTGTACATGACATTAAAGAAATGTCCTATTATTATCGTGTCAATAAACTTTATTTTAAACTTTTTAAATAAAAAAGAAAAATAATAAATAAAATAGTATTGTAGGAAAATACCCAAAAAGGAAAAATGACTTCTAAGAAAAGAAAAGAGCAAAATAGGAAGAAAATACATATTCTGATCTCAATAGTATATGCTTCCTGCGCTTCAAGCCTAAGCAATGCATTCTTAATTTGTGGATCACTGTAGGGTAATGCATTATGTCATGGGGTTCACCACTTTCATAAAATTTGGAGATATTTAGACGTTGATCGCTACCTAAAATTTCTAATCAAATTGTATACCGACAATAATCATTGAAATGCTAATCAGAAAGGAGATCAAAACGATAACGAATAATGCTGGTGTTTCACGATTTGCATGTACGAACGGAAGTGACTCAAAATTAAGAAAATGTCGATCGGAAGATGATAGGACTGAAATAGGGTTTAGCTTTTAAGACCGAAAAATTTTGTATTAGATTTTCAAAGATACCCAATTCAAATATTGAATGCTGCCTTCAACTACAATGGTGACTTATGGGGTATCCAAAGTGCAAAAGCAAGCGAACGCTAACCATAACCCCTACCTTCAGGTTGACGTACTATTTCTTTTTTGGTCGTCTCTATCGTATTTAGTACCACCTATATTCTATGCAATTATCGCTGCGTGTAACATATAATAAATTAATCACAAAATATTCTTAAAATATTATCATGATTAAATCTTTAAAAAAATTATAATAATATCCACTTTAATTTATTTTCTACACTACTTTTTTCATCCACAATTAAATAATTACAATATAAACTATTTATTTTAGTAAGCAAATAAAAAAATTTGTCAAATACATGCATAAACTATTCATTTTATATAAAATTATTGACAATTTTAATTAAAAACTCTTAAAAAGATATTAAATAATAATTTTATATTAATATGTCATATTTAATTATCATTTTTTTGTCCGAGTGTTATCAAACTCCTTTGTGTTTATCAAGCACATCCCCTCAAAGAAAAAATTTTTAAATTAAAAAAAAAGCCATTAATATAAAAATCTCAAAGTAATCTTATTTTAATTACGATATTCTTACACTAATTCTTAAAGAAAATCTCCACTAAGAAAAAATCTAATATATTTACAATAAATTATGGTGAATGTTCTCTACTCTTCCTTGTTTCTCTCCACTCCTAAAAAATAAATAATTTATAAAATAAAAGATATTAGTATTTTATATTAAAAACCTCAAAGAAAGGTTTTCCAAAATTAAAAAAATTTCAAAGCATTGCTCAATTTTTTTCAAAAAAATAGTATTTTTGATCCAGCAAAAAGAAATTATAATGTTATTATCCTTATTATACTTTACAAAAATTACTTTTTTCTTTTGATTCACTTGATGAAAAGACCAAAAAAATAAAAAACTCAAAAATCAATAACCATTACATTTCATATCCAATATATTACAAAGCCTTACTTGTTCTGATGCAAAATGTTTTAATATGTAATTAGATACTTTTATCCTTAAATTTTAGCATATAAAGAATCAAATTATAGTAATATATAACGAGTGCTAAATTTCTAAAATCATTCTCTAAAAAAATAGAAAAAGTATTGTTATCAAAAAGAAATTACTGGAATATATAAATCTTCAAAAATTTTCAAATAAAATAAAAACTTACTAATTTTCTATTAAAAGAACTTAAAATATATATTAGTGTACATAATTTAATTTTTTAAAAAAAAGATTAATGATTTATAAAGTTATAATTTTATAAATTGATTAAAATTTTAAATATTAATTTATGAAGTTACTTACAAAAATCAGAAAGAAAGAAAATCAAATACTTAAATAACTATAAACTCTTTGAAGAAAAAGAAAAATTTTTTGAATTTACCTAGTGAGAAAGGTGAAATGATTGAAATTTTAACTGTTAAATGAAATTACTTATAAAAATTAAAAAGAAAAAAATTAAATACTTAAAACAACTATGAGCTCTTTGAAAAAAAGAAAAAAAACTTGAATTTGCTTGGTGAGGATACATGCACGAATGATGAAATGGTTAAAATTTTAAATATTAATTTATAAAATTACTTACAAAAATAAAAAATAAATACTTCAACAATTATTGTAATATTAAAATATTCATAAAATAAACTAATTATACTTTAACCACAAAATATTCCTAAAATACAATAATTATAATTTAACTATAAAATGTTCCTAAAATATTTTCATAATCAAATTCTTAAGAGAAAAAATTATTGTAATATACAGTTCAATTTCTTTTACATACTACTATTATTACAACAAAAAATATTCATATTAGTAAGTTAAGAAAAAAATTTTGTCAAATATGATAGCATAAACTATTCATATTATATAAAATTATTAACACTTTTTTATTAAAAATATTCAAAAAAATTAATGATTTATAAAGTAATAATTTTATGTTAATATTTACTTATCTTTTTTTTGGCTAAATCTTTTCAAACTCTTTTGTCTTTCCCAAGTCCATCCCTTCAAAGAAAAAAATTCAAAATAAAAAAGTTAGTAAGCTTATTTTAATTGTGATATTTTTATACTAATTCTTAGCCTCCGCTAAGAAAAAATATAATATATTTACAATAAATCATGTTGAATATTAGAATTTCTCTCCTCTCTCTTGTCTCTCTCTACTCCTAAAAAATAAAAGATATTAGTATTTTATATTAAATATTTGAAAGGAAAGTTTTTCCAAAATTAAAAAAGAACATTGCTCAAAATTGTTTTCAAAAAAATAGTATTTTTTATCAATCAGAAAGAAATTATAGTGTTATTATATTTATTATACTTTAGAAAAATCATTTCTCTATTTTAATTCACTTGATGAAAAGATAAAAAATAAAAATATAAACTATCTCCATTATATTTCATGTCTAATATACTATAATGTCATGCCCATTCTAATACAAAATATTTTAATAGCTAATTAGACTCTTTTGTCATTAAATTTTAGCATACGAAGGATCATATTAGAGTAATAAATACCAATAGCTAAATAGATAAATATTTCTAAATCATTCACCCAAAAAAAGTTTTGTGATCAAAATAAAGTTGTTGGAATATATGAATCTTCAAAACCTTCAAAAAAAACAAAAACTTACTAATTTTATATTAAAATAATTGAAAATATATATTAGTGTATATAATCTGATTAAAACAAAAAAAGGCAAGTATGAAAGATGTAGAAAGAGAAAGCATAAATAACACAAATTAGAGTATCAAGAGCTAAATAAATAAATATTTCTAAATCATCCACTCAAAGAAAAAAAATCTTTATGATCAAAATAAAGTTGTTAGAATATATGAATCTTCAAATCCTGCCAAAGAAAATAAAAACTTACTAATTTTATATTAAAAGAATTAAAAGTACATATTAGTGTATATAATCCAATTAAAAAAAAGACAAGCATGAAGATATAGAAAGAGAAAACATGAATAAGAAAAACATGAATAACACATATTGTGGGATTTAATGAGGGAAATAAGGCTAAGAATTAGAAATTTAAAATTTAAAAGTTTAAATTTTATCTAATAATAACTTTTTTATTTAATAAAAATTTTAAGATTTAGATATATACACGTAGCAAATGTATACGGTATCTTTTTATTTCAAAAGACATTATATTTTAAAGCGGTGAATTAGTATATATAAATTGTGATCGCATTTTAATGAATTTGGCACAATATTTTCTATGTGTTTTTTTTTAACACAAAGATTTTGTATGTTTATCTTGTTGATACATTTATATTACATACCTTTAAAGGTTAAATAAACGATATTCGGGTTGACTCGATGGAAAAAAGTTTACACTGGAGCCGAGGATGAAGCCGAGCTCGATTTTCTTGTAGTGTAATTTGAACCAATTATGTATTTAAAATTTTAAATTAGACAAAAATAAATACGAATTTTATAGATTGAGCCTTATCGCTTCTCAAACTAATAAGTTACTTTTTAGAAAATTAAGACAAAAATATGAAATTAAGAACTTAATCCAAGTAAACTGTGTCCTATTGAACTAGTCATTGATGCAAAGAGCTTTTGCGATCCACTTAAGAAGTATTTGAACTAGTCGTTGTGCTCAACCGCTTAAGATTGGGAACATTTTTCCTTGTTTATTCCTCTTTTACAATTAAATCAATAATAACACAAAAAAACATCTCGTGATGTTCTTTTGTTGGGCATGGATGGGGGACGTAGGGAAGATTTGAAATTTCTACTACAATTGCCGTTTCAAAATATATGACCTTTAGCCTCTTCCTCGCTTCTCAAAATATTTAAATTTTTATAAATTTTAAATACTATTATCATATATAAGTTTCTTGTTTGCTATACACAATCTAAAAATCATATATTTTTCCTACTTCTCTCTCTTTATCTCACCTCTTCTCTCTCATTCTTTCCATATAGTTTCACTAAAATTAATGAGTATTGTATTAGATCGGATTATAAAATATATTGAATAAATAATTTACACCGGACTGCATAGATTTTGAGATAAAAACTTATTTTTATTTGAATTCTAAACAAATTATGCCCTTCAAAATTTGTTTTCAAAAAAATTATTCTTTTAAATTTTTTAAATTTTTTATCTCAAAATCAAATGAGTCTAATGTAATTTTTAATCTACTTGCATTGTATATATTACCTAATTTAATGCGATACTCATTAATTTTAGAGAAATTATAGAGAGAAAATGAGAGAAAAGAGGTTGAGTTGGGAAAGAGAAAAGCTAAAAATAGTTTAATTTTTTATTACATATAATCAAACTCAAAACTGTATATAGTAATTTTTATTTTTAAAATTTATTTTTCTAAAATTACTCTTACATATCTTCCATTCTTTCTCATATGAATAGAGAATAAATTAAATTAATTAAGAATATTAGAAAAAAGTACCCATTATTATGATTATTGGATTAACCAACAAAATGCAAGGATACAAGAGTATCAAAAAAATCCCCAACAAAAGGTAAAACACAATGCTATGATATACAGTACATAAATATCCGAGGATTCTAGACATTTATTTTGCCTTTCACTTAATTAATTTATTTATGTAAAAAATATCAAAATATTTTATATTTTAAAATAAAAAATGTTAAAATATTTTATATTTTATAACAAAAAAATTAATATTAATTTAAAAAATATTAAAATATTTTATATTTTAAAATAAAAAATTCAAAATACATTATATTTTATAACAAAAAAATCAATATTAATTCGAGACTATAAGAGCCTCACTAATTTCTCTCTTCTCTCTGTTATGATATATGTTTCACGTGGTTAAACATGCCACTTAAACATGTACATCTTTCCTCAAAAATAATTAATATTTAACCTTTTATAAAATTACAGATAGAATTCTTAAACACCATCTCACACTAAAGCTTACAAGAAAGTTCGATCAAAAGTCTAATACATTCTATTTATTTCTTCTGTCAAAAGGACCAGACAACTAGATAAAAGTATATGAGCAAATAAACAAAATAAGTGAAGATCATCAGAGTTTATATAAGTAACATCTGTTATTTGCATTTGTCAGGTGCAGAAAAAGGTTAAAGAAGCCAAAGGCCAGATAGAGACCCACTGAACCAAAGAACAGGATCCTCCAGGAGATCATTTTTCAGGCAGTATTTGATGATCGGGTTCTTACTACTTTCCACAGCTTGACCCACTCCAACATACTTTCAGCAGCATGAGCAAACACAGGGTCTAACGGACCCAACTGTGCCTTCACTGCTGCTGCCATCTCGATCACACAGTCCTCTGCCGTCACTGCTTCGCGCGACAATCTCATTGATTGAAAGAAAGGGACGACTTCCTCCATTAGTTTCACTCCTTGCCACTCTTTCTTCAAACTATCAACTGCATTGCCTCTCTCCTGCCTCCAAACATAAGGAAGTCCAGTTTTCACACCATATCCCAGGTGATCACATATTGCCTTGATGCACATCCCGCTCCATATATCTTCCACTGTTTCCCATCTCACCTTTCCTTCCTTTGCTAATCTAAAGGCTGGCAGCAAAGTGGGGCCTATTAACTCACGATCAAACGCAATGTTGATCCCACTCACAGGTAAAAGAGCCCTAACTGGTACAGTCAGTACAGCATCCACGTACCGTGAATTTCTCTGACTTGGCTTGAGGGCCTGCGTAGGTGCATCATAATCTGCTAAATTGAGCCACAGCCCACATGAAAGTGCACATGCCACCCCACTTCGCAAGCTAAATGGATATCCACGAACAAAATCCGCCCCTTTACAGAAAGGATCATAAAGAGTATTGAAGAAAAAAGGTGTTGCAGGGGTAGTAAGGTTAGTAATATGCTGCACAATCGGATCAATTAATTCCCCTTTATCATTCCTAGCTGGGATGCAATCATCATCAACGGATATAATGTACTTTTTGTGGGACATCAGATAGCCAAAATACCGGCACGAATATCCCGAGAAAACAACAGAAGAAGAACCCACGGTCTGCTCTATATCTGACTTTGAATAGACATCAACATTAAATCCTGGTGGAATTTTAATGTCCTCTTTGATGTCAGGGTCCTTGACAATTATCAGGTGGAATCTAGAAAACAGTGGTCTCCACTCCTCCATAAATGGTGAAAGATCAGAATGGAGCGCACCAATCACAATATCAACATCATCAGCTTTTATGTTCAATTGAGCCATTTTCTTAAAGTCAAACAGAGCAAAGAATCAAAAGGCAACAAAAAACGAAGTTCGTCCTACTAAGACAACTAGTTTTTGAATCTCCAACTTATCAGTATCTTCAGACAGACAACGTGAAACAGCATCAAAATCTCTCAGAGCACCCTGTCAAGCATTTGAAAGATCAAAAACAGCTTTGTCAAATTTTAATAAAAAATTTTGGCACTTTCTTACTGGTTGGGAGGACAGGAGTCAAAACGAGCTGGATATTAAGTGATTCAATGAGAGAAAGGATTTCTTCTTTGCCAGTAGCAACAAACAATTTCAGGATCTTCTCAGTTAGCTTCCCAGCTCTCAAGGTTCTCTGCAATCCAAGAGAACAAAAGTACATAAATAGACAAATAACCCGCAGACGGCTATGTATAAAGGCAAACTGCAAACTGATCAATTCAAATAATTAAAGCATTTTGCTCAAGGCTACAGAAAATTTTATCATTCAGCTACTAGACCAGCTTCAACATTCCAGTCAGTCGTTTAATTGTAAAAGAGGGTTGAAAGTTTATTAGGTATATTTGGATAGTTTGAACTTCGAATCACTACCAAAAGAAGAAAAGGGTTTTGTAAGAAGAGGTGGAGGAGCCATCGCCATAGATCAGATGAAAGACCTCTCTCTGGCCTAGAGAACAGTAAAAATAGGATTCATAGACCCTCTCAACCATTAGCAATTTCACGTGAGCACTCAAAACAAATCAAACATAAACAAAGAAAAATAGAAGAGAATAATTCTGAAGGTAGCGGCATCTATTGCAAGTTCTACTTGTTGCTGAACATAACAAGAAGCAAGAAAGTACCATGCTTATTAGCATAGAAAAAACAAACAGAAGAAGAGAGTGTGGCAAGAAATTTTGTGATTCATTGTAGCCAGTGGGAGCTTCAGTTGAATTACACTATCATAAAGGGATTCAACAACTGCTAACTTAGGAAGGTAGACAAGTTCAACTATCCAATTCTGAGCTATTCAAACTAGTATGTACTTCCAAGCTAAGCTTGTAATTAGTAATTCAAGTGCAAATAAGCTTTTATCCAGTTAGGCTTGTACTTAATTTCTCAGACACAGAAAGACATATCGCTAGTACTCTGTTGTTAATCAAAAAGGTCAAATAGTTGAAAGAAATACTAAAATTTATACAAAACTTGTTTGATTTTCTACACAGTAAAGCTTAAAAAGTTTCACAACAGTGAAAAACAATTTCTTGAGCAATCATGTGAGGCAAACTTTAGGACTGAGAACTAGAAAAGAAACGGAGAAGATTTCTTTGGCCTCTTAAAGCTTTGAGTCTCAAGAAAATTAAGTTGAATACAATAATATATAAAATTTCACATAGTCCGATCTTGAAAAGGGAAAATGCAGATTTTTAGAGGGTGGCAGATCAGAGTATATAACAAAGCTGGGAAACTACTATATATGTTTAGTCATTTGGGTCATCCCTGATGGGAATGAAAGGTTTATATGACCACATTGTCGGGGCAAATCAGCTGCCCTCTAGGAGATTGGATCCATTCTGGGAAGGCATAACAAGAATAGGTGTTATTGATTAAAGGTTGGAATATGGTTAATCTGGCCGCAGAGCTCTGTAATTCGTTACTCTTGTGGGTCAATTATCCATGGAGTATTCTCAAAGTCTTAAAAAATTAACATATTTCCTTCATTATGGATAGTCCAAAGCTAAGACTTCTTCATAACAACTTGCTTATTTGGTTCAGAGTACACTGCTCTAACTGTAAAAAAAACAAAGCAGCTCTAAAATGAAAGCAAAGTTATCAAAGAAAAGCATTGAATCGCATGATTTATTATCCAAAACAGATGATCTATTAACTTCAAGACATTGACTTTACATCTTTCTGGAGGAGGCAATACATGACGAACAGTAATTAATCTCAACCACCACCAAACACAGTAAGACTTTGGATAATTAATCTCTCATGAAACAAAAACCAAAATAGGAAAACACCAGCAGTTATAATAAAACCATATTAAGCTTATCTAAGCAGAAAAATGCAACTCTTGTCCTCGAGGGTAGTCATTTCTAAGTTGACTGAAAAATCCAATCCAGTCTTTTATTAGCTTTGAAACTTTTTTCCCGCATTTTATTCCTAGAATAAATTAGCCATGAATGTGTTGCTAATTCCATCGCCTTCTCAATCTATTATCCTATTAATTGTCAAAGATCTCTGAGCTTTCCAATTCCTTCTTTCCTGTAAAAGCAAAGTGGACTCTTAAATTCTAGTCAGTCATCGAATTGTATTCACATAAGCCAAAAAAAAAAAAAGGCCATGCACGAGATCACAACCATCTCGAGTAACGTCTTAAGTGCACATACTCGTAAAACTTTAGATATGCTGAGACGCATTAAGGCTACCAAATTACCTGCCCCTTTCACTTTGAAGTTTTAGGTCTTAAGCAAAATAACTCAATTAATAGATGGAAAGATAATACCACCACCGAAGCCAAATAATCAAGAATTGCAGATCCCAGTTAAAAAAAAAAAAAACTAGAAATTTACACGAATTAACACAAACCCATCAAAGAAAACACAATTTCCAATTAAGTAATCGATTCTAATCGAAATCCAGAAACATAAACCTCAAGAAAATCAAAACAGATTAAACGCAAAGACCAACAGATCGACACAGACGGGGAATTACGATGTCGTAGAGTGATTAGTGTACCAGAAAGAGTTCGATAAGAATGTGCTCAGGCAAAAAGGAGAGATCAGAGATGGAGGAGAGGTTAAGGAGAGCCGAATCAATTGTTAGCGAAAGAAGTGTGGGCGGCTTTGTCATTCATCCACAGAATTTCCTTCCTACCACGTTGAGAGGATCATTTCTTGCGCCGATTGTTACTCTTTCTTTCCGTCTCTTCTTCTTTTATCTAATTTTTTTAAAAAAGGAAAAATATTTAATAATCATCAGATCATTTAATCAGAAAATTTCGTAATAGTAGAAAGAAAATTCCATTTTTCTGTTATTTCTTTTTATTTTCTTCTAAGAAATTTCCCTATAGGTGCTTCAACCAATTCTTCTCTCGTCTTATCTTACCGATTGCGTCTTACATTATTGAGGCCTTGTTATTGAATGCTGAAGTTGAAATTTAAAATTCTCAAAAAATAAGTATTTTTAAAAAATTATATTTAAAAAAATTAAAATAAAATTTTTAAATAATTTTAATAAATAAAAACTGTTTTAAAAAATATTCTACAGTAACTTTTAAAAAATATTTTTAAATTTATTTAAATTAAAATTAAAAGTGAATAAATAATTAAAATAATTTTAAAATAACTTTTACTTTAAAAAGGAGTTACAATGAACTTATTTTAAAAAATTAAAAACTAGCTCTGAATACTTGTTGGTATAATTCGAATAAGTTTGTTTCTCTGGATTTTTTAAATTATTTTCGAGTTTATGTTAAAAAAAATTTTTTTTAAGTACTTTTTATTATTTACTTTATCATTGAATAATTCACTAATTATTTTTAATTTATTTCTAAATAGAATTCAATAAAGATCAGCTATATTAATTACAATTAAAAGTTTATAGTACATCACTTGAATTTGATACATATTCACTTGTCCATATGATATGCATATATAATTATGTGATGGAAATTACATGAAAGATTTATCATTTATATGTAAATATTCAAAATCCAAAATAATCAAATATCGCATTCGGAAAGCACCAAAAAAATATTAATAAGAACAAACATGAATATGAATAAGAACAAGTAAAAGAAGTACTACTAATGTTTTTATTTTCTTTGCATAATCTTTTTTAATTCATAGTGTTTGGCCCAATCAAATACATAATTAAATTTTATTTTTTCATAAAAATTTTACTTTCACAAAATTCAAGATAAAAACTCTGCTTATTAAACACAATTCAGGTACACTTTTTATGTCAATAGGAAGATGATATTGACACTCCACAAACTGTTATTGGCACTCTACTTCAATGTTTGTTGACAATATTGTCAGCATTTTTATTCCATCTGCCCATTTTATCCCATTGCCTTCGTCCCCTTTCTCTTTTCTAGCATCTCTTCAAAATGTCTACCTTTGATCAATCTTGTTGGCCCCAAACCTGGATTTTACATTCCGTATTTTTGTTTTGCCGTTTTGGCTTCATATTAATAATAGTATTGTGAGATCTTTAAATACAAAAAATGTCAATAAAAATATCATATTATCACAATACATTTGATAAAAAATGTTATTTATTAATTTAATTGAGTATATAATTCCAAGCCCCATTTTCCTGTGTCTCATTTTTTTAATTATTTGACAGATCCTATGTTATTATAAAGGGGATAAGGAAAAGAAATAGGCATTGTGACCGAATGAGCATCAACCTAAAGACTTTTTAGTCTGATAAAGAATACTCTACTAACTGAGTTAATACCTTAATTATTAAATTGGCTAGAATGTATGCAGTACTTTTTTAATTTGTGCAGACTAAATCTTAACTGTCAATTTTTTATCTAACAGTTAAAAATTCACACATTGTGAATAATTATTCATTCTATAGTGAATAACTATTCACAACGTGTGAATTTTTAATCGTTAGATCAAAATCTGATGGTTGAGAATCTATTCTGCACAAACTGAAAAAAATATTATCTGCACCCTAGCCAAACCGCTTAACTAATAAGTTTAATGTCAAACAATTAAAACAACAATATTGTCAAAGAAAAGTCAAGTGTTTATAATAATTTTTGTAGTACTAATATTCCTCTTCATACCTTTTTTTTTTTTTTTTTGGCGTATGAGACAAGCACCAACATTTATCTTAACTTGCAACGAGAGAGCTACGGATAGAATATTCACGAGTTATTATGAACATTAAATCAAGTATTCCTCAAGAAAAGAATAGGGAAAAAAAATGCTGGAACGATGTACAATATTACCTCAAGAGAGTTCAGGCATTTGATATTAAAATATTTTAATTATGAATACACTACCATTACAAACACCACTAATACTTATCCTTTTCTGAAAATAAAAGCTTTTAAAGATGATCTAATTTTTAAATTCAACCTATACTTCTGTTCTTTGATGTTTTAAAATTATTAATAATACTATCTTTATTTCAAAATATAAGGTATTTTGGTCATTTTTTTCTTCTCAAAATAATTAATCTTTTGTGAATTTTAAAGATTATCTTTTAAAATTACTATTAACAAAAATATAATTATCTCACTCTTTATTATATTAGTAGAATTAGTTAATAATATAATAGAAAAAATATCATTTATTTTCTTCTTTTTACTCTAAATTTTATTTCTAATCTTACAAATAATTCGCTTTTATTGTTACTTTTGCTTTCCAAAATTGAGAAAAAATTTATTACAAAGGGGAGCGCGGGGAGCACTGTCACTATAGCAGAAGATCGTAACACAAATATCCTTAAAACGATTTTCTTTAATTCATTTCACAAGAATCCAAACAAGTTCATGTAAAACTATCCATTGACATTTGGTTTAACACATTAAACGAAATAGAATAGAATTCTTTTTCATTCGAAAAAAGATTTTAGTCAGAATGAGAATGAAATTATCTTTTCATTCTATTATTTAGAAGGAAAAATTAGAAAGCAACGATGACTTCTTTTTTGTATTTGGCATGTGTGATTGATTAGAATTTGGTTTAATATTTTTATCTTGAATTTCGTAAAAATTAAATTATTTGTGAGAAGAAATATGGGTCACATACTTAAAATTTTAAATTTAATTTCGAAATAAAATGCTGTCCAATCATACTCAAATGTGGTAATGAAATTCCATAATATCATTTCAATGCCTCACTAACATATGGTCACAATAAGATCAAACTAGATGTGCTATTTACAAACCCTTTTTTGAATTAACATTAACACTATAAGAATATCAAATACTTACTTTTAAGTATCGAAGTATAATTTATATATATAATTGTATATAATCATAAAAATAGCTTCGATTTTAATATATAAAATTAAATGAAGAAATTCAAAGACAACTAGGTTGTTATACTTCTTTTTCGAACAATATGATTAAGACAAAAATATAACCATCACCAAATTTTTATTAGCCTCTGAACTTCTCTTGGAAAGTTTTTTCAGTACATTTTCATGGAAAAAGACTTTTTTTTCACTTTTTTATATGAATTTTCTTGTGTAATGTACATCCCACTTTAATTCTACATATCAAACATTGAAACAAAAATAGAAGTTGGAAATGTGACACCTTAAAATTTTTATCTTAACCAAGATTAATTATAATTAATATTAAAATTTTTATTTAAATTCTTTATTAAGACTAAATTGTAAATCAAAAGAGACTTTAGAGATAGATAGTCATTCTATATCAAATAAAAGAAAAACTAATAATAATTGCTTAGAGAGTCTTGAAATTTCTTTTAATTACAGAAAGGATCTATTGTAGTTAGGGGAAATGATCCATGGTATCCTAATATGATTCTTATTATATACCTTTAATGTAGTTTGGCTTTTCGGCACAAACTCCAACTAAAGAATCCTACGAATCCAAGCACCAGCCTCATCTTTGAAGGCATATTCATGATAGAAAGTTTTTCTCCAAAAAACCAACAAACAAGTATTGAAATAAGAAATCAATTGAGTTTAAAATTGGTAGAAATAACAAAACAAAGAAATGTGGGCACTTGTTGATTTTTTTATATGAAATTATTTGATTAAACGGGTATGCCTTTATGTTTAAAAATTAGAATGTTTTGATCTGATGTACTAAAAAAAGTATTAATAAAGTTATATTTATTTAAAAAATTAGTGACAGAATTACATTTGAACAATGTAAAATGTTTAAAAAATATGTATTTGAAAAAGAAAAAAAACCTTTGAAGACCTGAAGGTAATTCAAGATAAACTACACTAACTTCGGGAAGTAGAAGAGTCATTTTTCCTTATAGTTACTATAAAATGACGAAGGGTAAAACAATCATTTCACGTTCAACAAGTCAAAGCAAAAGGATAAAAAGGGTTTTTCGTGTAGTTAGATGACATGGTGGAGTTACAATGAAAGCGTCGTCGGCCCCACGAAAGAAGAAAGACAAGCATCGTGGTCCGTGGAAGTTCATCGGGGTTCGAAATTGGGTATTGATTCTAGGACTGGGTTGGGCTTTTATTCGGTTCGGCTCGAATTCAATCTAATAAATCTAGGTTAAGGTATAAGAATTATACCAATTTATTTAAATTTGTATTTGAACTTAATAATGTATTTTTTAAATAAATATAATATGGCACGTGTTCTGAACCTGATAGACTCAGAGTCTGAATAAATTTTTAATAATAAATATTTTATATATTTATTTTTTCAATTGAAGACACTGAACTTGTTATTTTAATTTGGTTAATAAATATATTTAAAGATTATACTTGAATATATTAAATTTGTTATTTTTTTGAATTTATAATATAATATTTGAATTATATTTTTATATTTATTTTATTTTTTATTTTTAAATTATAATCAAATTTATTCTAATCTGAACCAAAATTTTATAAGGTAGGATCCGAATTTATTCTATTTAGACACGCCAGATAATGAGATTAAATTAGGATCTAAAAATAATAAATTGAGTCCTAGTCCAAAATAAGGTATTCTGCATCTGCTTACACCCCTAATTGCCTTTCCTCCCCTGGCCTCGTCGCCTCTCCAGTCCCCTCCTATATAAAGGAGACTCCGTAAACCTCATTCTTCGCCCATTCTTCCTTCTCTACCTTCCTCTAAGGCAATATACTCTTCCAGATTCTAAACAAGATTCTAAAGCTATGTGAAAACTACGGAAAAAAGACCAAAGAAAAAAAAAAAAGAAAAGAGACGAAACTTTCCCGGGAACGAAATCAAGAAGACGAAAGTCATTAACATTCAACACTGACCCTACAGCAGTTTACCAACCCCTCGCAGTTACTTCACGCTCGATCATTATCAGCAATCCCAATCCAAGCATTAATTTAACTAGACACCATTATATGGCGTATGAACATGAGACTTACGCGCGCGCGCACACATATATATAAACACTCCCCATTCCTTTTCAGCATTTTTATTAGCATAAAAAATTATATAACTCTAAGTTGAATTAGACATTTTAATTAAGTCTTTATCTAGTAAGGATGTAATTTCCTTCTGCCATAAATCAAGATATTTTAAATTCATCTGACAAGGTTTAGCCTTATATATAATAACTTTTCCTCTCTCTTCCCTCCTAGTTTGGTTGGAAGGAAAAGAGAGAGAAAAAAGGGATGAGAAGTAAAAGAGAAAATAAATGGGTGTTTTACTTTATTTAGTTGGAAGAGAGAAGGAAGGAGAGTAAATGTAGAGGGAGAGAACTCCCTCTACATATTAATTCCAATCATTTCCTTTTTAAAAGGATTGGGAAGTATTTGATATTTAAAAGACCATTTTGCCATTAACTTTTACTTTTATCATAATTTCTCAATTTAAGAAAAAAAAATAATTTTATAAATACAATAAAATATCTCCTCATCTACTTTCATTTTTTCGTACAACCAAATAAGGAAAAGTATTTCTAATTTACTTATCTTCTCCTCGTACCAAACAAAATCAAAGTAAATAGAAATATCTCCCTTAGGGAAAGTAAAATGTGTCTCTTCACCTCCCCTTCCCCTGCGCAAACCAATCTAAGCCTAAAAGTCTTGGATTGTTCATTCTTATTTTTTTACAATTTTAAACTTTTTTTATCATATAGAAAAGTTATTATTGGTTAGAATTTAAACTTTTAAATTTAAAAATATCAATTCTTAACCCTACTTCTCTCATTAAATTGCTTAATTTGTATTATTTATATTTATCTTATTTATGTTTTCTCTTTTTACACCTTTCATGCATTTTTAATTGGATTATGTACACTAATATATATTTTAATTCTTTTAATATAAGATTAGTAAATTTTTATTTTCTTTGGTAGATTTTGAAGATTCATATATTCTCTTCCCCTAAAAGTCTTGGAGTGTTCATTATTTTTTATAATTATATATATATATATATATATATATATATATATATATATATATATATATATATATATATATATATATATATATATATATATAAACTTTCTCTCATCTTCTAAAAGTCTTGGAGTCTTCATTCTTATTTTTTTACAATTTTAAGATTTTTTACTAGATAGAAAATTTATTATTGGTTATAAAAATCTCAATTCTTAGCCTACTTCTCCTATTAAATCACTTAAATTGTGTTATTCATATTTATCTTATTCATGTTTTCTCTTTCTACATCTTTCGTGCCTTTTTTTGTTTTAATTGGATTATGTATACTAATGAATATTTTTAATTTTTAATAAAAAATTAGCAAGTTTTATTTTCTTTGATAAGTTTTGAAGATTTATATATTCAAACAATATTATTTTTATCACAAAAGCTTTTATTTTTTTCATTAAGGGGATGATTTTAGAAATATTTATCTATTTAGCCATTAGTATCTATTATTCTAATTTCATCCTTAATATGCTAAAAATTAAGAATAAAAGTGTCTAATTACCTATTAAAATATTTTATATCAGAACATGTATGACTTTACAATATATTGGACATAAAATGTGATGGTTGATGGTTTTTGAGTTTTTTCTTTTTTGGTCTTTTCATCAAGTAGATTAAAAGAAAAAAATAATTTTTGTAAAGTATAATAAGTATAATTGCACTATGATTTCCTTTTGAAGATCAAGAATACTATTTTTTAAGAAACAATTTGAGCAATAATCTGATAATTTTTAATTTTAGAAAAATCTTTCTTTGATGTTTTTAATATAAAATATTAAAATCTTTTATTTTTATGAGTGGAGAGAGAAAAGGAAGGTTATAGAGATTTTAATATTTACTATGATTTTATTGCAAAATATTATATTATTTCTTAGCGGATGCTTTCTTTAAAAATTAGTGTAAGAATATCACAATGAAAATAAGTTTACTTTAATATTTTTTTAATTTTAAATTTTTTCTTTGAGGGATGGGCTTGAGAACATAAAATAATTTGATATGATTCAACCAAAAAAAAAAAAAGATAAGTAAGTGTAATGTATCAATATAAATTTAGTACTTTATATATTATTAATATCTTTTTGAGAGTTTTTAATGAAAAAGTATTAATAGATTCATATATAATGAATAGTTTGTGTTATTAGATTTGACAATTTTTTTCTTCACTTACTAAAATGAATAGTTTATATTGTAATAATTCAATTTTGGATGGAGAGAGGAGTATGGAAAACAAATTGAACTAGATATTACAATAGTTTTTTCTTTTAAAGATTTGATCATGATAATATTTTAAAAATATTTTGTGGTTGAAGTATAATTAGTTTATTTTAAGAATATTTTAATATTACAATAGTTATTTAAGTATTTAATTTATTTTCTTTATAATTTTTATAAGTAACTTCATAAATTAGTATTTAAAGTTTTTGTGCATATATTATTACTAGGCAGATTTAAATTTTTTTTAAAGAGCTCATAGTTATTTAAATATTTAATTTATTTTCTTACTTATTTTTATAAGTAACTTCATAAATTAGTATTTAAAGTTTTAATCATTTTATCATTCGTGTAGGTAGGTTGGGACGTTTCTTATTTTAAAATTTTATTTATTATTTATTTATTTAGAATAAAAAATAAAATTAAGAATTTATTATTATTTTTAAATATACATAATAATAAATATGTATAATTATTTTAATAACTTCTTCTTACTATTATCTATAATTATTTATAAGTAAATAATTTTTTATTAAATATATAAATTTACTTTAAAATTATAATTTTAAAAAAATATATTTTAATAATTATTTTAAAAATAAAAAAATTTAATACCAATGAACTTTTAGGATTAGTAAGGAGTATTATGGTATCAAGATTTTGCCAAGGTTTGAAGCACTTTGGAGATTCCGTTTCCGTTGTTTAGCGGTTGGTGATGCCGCCACCTTTTTAACGAACGCGTCTTTAGGCGCTCCTCTAATTCCTCCCAATACAGACTACATTTCTCTCTGCATTATCGTCTTTCTCTCTCTTCCTTGTGGGTATCTATCTCAAACAGACTAAATGGTTGCTACTGTTCCTCTGATTCAAGTATCTCCAAGCTCTTTACGTGCTAAGCGTCAGGTTAACGAGAGTTTCAAAGCCACATTTCGAGATCCATCATGCCCTTCTACATTATTTTCTAAGCTACAAGGCTAGTTGGTTGATTCTGCGTTAAATCCTCAATTTCATGTATTGTTTTGACTTGTGCATTTATTTGAGATCTTGGCGTTTTTATCTTCTTATGGTTTCTGCAATGCAAGCAGGGAATCATAGAAGTTGTGCTGTTATTAGATGCTCTTATAATTCAAATGGAAATGGGAGAGCACCGCCTGGTAGTGGAGGTTGTTCTGTGGAAGACGGCGTCAAGAGTGTGGAGAAACTTCTTGAAGAGAAACGGCGAGCTGAGTTGTCTGCTCGTATTGCTTCTGGGAAATTTACTGTTGAGAAATCTGGGTATGTATATGTTATGCCTGAAAAGTTGCAAATTTTGAGGGACAATGAAATCTAGGAATCTTCACTATCCGAACTAAAGAAGAAGAAGAGGAGGAGGCTATGGAAGGGAAACAATGATAATCCTGTGTTTGAATTGATTTTTTGCCCTTTATCCACCCCACCCCACCCCTCCCCACCCCACCCCCCACCCCCCCAAAAAAAAAAAAAAGAGGAAAAGAACTGATTTTTGGCTAATTTAGGTGCAGAGAGCAAATGGTTTCTGTTTAATTGTCTCTGGTGGGGGTGCAAATTGTTGAAAAGTGACTCTAACAATGTGCATTTTCGCTATTCTGATATTGTGAACGTTGTCTTTCATCGAGCTTCAGTTTTTTTTTTTTTTAAATTCTCTTTTTCAGGTTCAGTATCATCCGTATTTTTGTTTTTCTGTTTCCGTCTTTCATCTACACTTTCTTTATTTTGCATACATTTGTATTAGATTTCCATCACTGCTCAAGAATTCTTTGTTGAAATTGGGGCTGGCAAAAGAGCTTATTGAGTTCTTGTTCGACAAAATTGGTGCTGTTGAAGATTATCCAAGGATTCCTGAGGCAAAAGGATCAATGCGGGCTGTTAGCGGTGAGGCCTTCTTCATCCCGCTCTACGAGCTTTTCCTCATTTATGGTGGGATTTTCCGGTTAATATTTGGTCCCAAGGTCAGAAAAATCTCTTCTTTCAGTTTCTTATTTACTACGAATTGATTTGTGCTTACTTTTCTGTATGCTATCTGTGTCTTACCGATCCGTTTGTCAATTGCAGTCTTTTTTAATTGTATCAGATCCATCCATTGCCAAACATATTTTGAAAGACAACTCAAAGGCTTACTCAAAGGTTGGAGCTATTGGAACTTCATATGCTAGTATCTTATTATAGTATTTTCCATGTTTTACTAGATGGTTTTTGGGTAAAACAAGGCACAGATGAAAGGGTGCACTATGAACTGAAGTTAACTCCTTAATGACCAGGGCATCCTTGCTGAGATCTTGGATTTTGTTATGGGGAAGGGGCTTATACCTGCTGATGGTGAGATATGGCGCGTAAGGCGACGTGCTATAGTCCCAGCACTACATCGGAAGGTATTACTAATTACTGATGGCTTTATTTTCTGTCAATTGAGCTAAAAATGCACAGTTTGAATGACTAAATTTAAATTAATTGCTTCAGTGAATTAACTTTGCTCACCAAATAAAAAATCTTGAGATCTTTCTGTCTTCTGCTACTGATGTCTCTCTTTTTTGCGAAGTGCAGTATGTTGCAGCAATGATCAGCTTATTTGGACAGGCAACTGATAGGCTTTGCAGAAAGCTTGATGAGGCCGCTTCCAATGGTGAGGATGTAGAGATGGAGTCTCTTTTCTCCCGGTTGACACTGGATATCATTGGCAAAGCAGTGTTTAATTACGACTTTGATTCTTTAACAGTTGATACTGGGATAGTCGAGGTACTCGTGCCAACCTTTTGTATCAATCTAGTGTCACAAGGGAGTGGCTCTAGGGAAAATTACTTGATTCTAATTCCCTTCCCAACGATGGGCCTGACTGATGCTGTTACATGAGCTGTCCCTTTCTTGATTTTTGTCCAGCATAAAATTGTTGTTAATTTCTTGTTTTGTCTATTTCAGGCTGTATATACTGTACTCCGGGAAGCAGAAGACAGAAGTGTTGCACCGATTCCATTCTGGGAAATTCCCATCTGGAAAGATATTTCTCCAAAACAAAAGAAGGTCCAGGCTGCTCTCAAGCTAGTAAATGACACATTAAATGATCTGATTGCCATATGTAAGGTAATGTTCTTTATACTAGTCAGAGGATTTTTGCTGGCTCAAATTGCCTTTCTCCTATGATTAATACTTTTTGTAGTGTGCTTCAAGAAGTCGAAGCTATGCAAACCCATTGCCATTAGAAAAAGGATATAAATGTCTGAGGGTATTCCTTGAATTCTTGAACAAAGTTTAGTGAAGGCTGGTGAATTAAGTAGTAGAATTATGGATTTGTGATTTATTATCTTTTCTTTCTTTTTTTTTTAAAAAATTATTGTCACAATAGTACTTAAAATAAATAGTATAGAATTTATAGAAGTTTCATGGAATAACTTTTGGTTGATGTATTTAGGCAACTGCGTCTCTTCTTTCAAATCTGCTCTTGTTTTCATCCTTTTTCAAAGCAAACCATCCTCCTGGCTGGGCAAGATGGACTTTCAGCTGCTTCTGTTATCTTCTTTTGTTTTGCTAAGATGAAAACTAGAGCTTCCCATAATTGTTTCACCCAGCTTTGAGTTAGGTTTTTGATTGGTTACTATATTTACTTCCCTCATGCCACACATATATCTTGATTAAAAGCAGTGATTGTGTAGTTAATAGTATATGATATCTTTGCTTGATGCTATCTTTCTCCCTATGAATTTCAGAGGATGGTAGACCGAGAAGAGCTACAGTTTCATGAGGAGTACGTGAATGAACAAGACCCAAGTATCCTTCATTTTCTGTTAGCATCTGGAGATGATGTATGCCTTGAAATGTACCTCATGGATGTGTCTGTTTCCAAATAATTTCCCCTGTTAAGATTTTTATTCGTTAATTTGTAGGTCTCAAGCAAGCAACTTCGTGATGACTTGATGACATTGCTTATTGCTGGGCATGAAACTTCTGCAGCAGTACTGACCTGGACATTCTATCTTCTTTCAAAGGTAGATTGGTTTTCCTGCTTAATTACACCTCAGGTTCTTTTTGGACAGGTTTTTGAGCTCAGGTTCTTTTCAAGTTTCCTTTATACCTGTAAACACAGGTAGCAATTGAATAAAAATTTTATGGCATTTGTTTCTCTGTATTTCCAATAACCAATGAGGCTCGTTAATTTGGTTCATTTCAGTCAGGTGCTTAAGCTTTGTCTTAAGAACTACATTGCTTCATAGAAAACAGCATTGGCAATCAAATTCTCTTCAATAACTGTTGATCCTAAACGTGCTACTAGCTTTGCCTTTAATGTTCAAATCATCTTGTGTCACTAATGATTAATGCTTATTAAGTTACAAATTTAGGAACCTTAGGCATTTCTTCTATTTTCATGACCTCTGTTGTTTGGTGAACATTCTTATAATTCTTGTATTGCTGTCTATCATGCCAGTTTAAATTTGTACATTTGAAGCACTTTTCTCAAGAGTACGTCTCCTATGTTGCCTCAGTGGGCTCATTTTTTTTTTTTTAATTTTTCCCCCTTTTTACCTCAATTTCTTCTTGTCTTGATAATCTCAGGAACTTAGCGTGATGGACAAGCTTCAAAACGAGGTGAGTTTGGGGTACTTGTGTAGTATCAAATTTCATAAACTCAGTTACCAAGTTTAGTAAATGTATTTGATCTTACATTTGCCTCTTATTATCAAGGTTGATTCAGTTCTAGGCGACCGATTTCCAACCATTGAAGACATGAAGAAATTGAAATACACCACGAGAGTGATCAATGAAGTAAGGAACATCTGCTCACAATCCAAATAGAAGTCTTAAACTCTAATAGTTCTCTTATCTGTCTCTTAAAATCTTCCTGTTCTCACTTTGCAGTCTTTGAGACTCTATCCACAGCCACCTGTTTTAATTCGCCGTTCTCTTGAAAATGACATGCTTGGAAAGTACCCAATAAGAAGGTGCACATGAATGGCAAAATATTCCTAAGTTTTAGGGCCTGTATGTTGCAAATTTAATTTGTATATGCCAGAACAATAGCCTGTTCATGCATACAACTGAGAGATAAAAGATGAGTAGAGAACACCATGGGATTCTTCTGTTCACAAATCATGTAAAACCGACTCTCATTTTGACTAGCTGTTTGGGTGGTTTAAATAAGGGACACAATTGAATGACTAATTCTTGGATGATTTATTTTTGTTCTTATATATGTCGAAAACTTTTGAGCACCTAGGAGAAGGTGGTGGGGGGAGGGAGAGGGTAAAGTTCCAGTGGAGCAGACACATGAAGGTTTTGACATATGCACTTGCAAGTACCTGACAATGATGGAAATCTGACAATAAAACAAGAAACGGTATTTAGGATATTTTTCTGAATAGGTTGTAAATGTATTCACCTTTACGGCTGTTAAAATGATTGGAAGTCCAATATCTGGTCTCGATAGGTTTGTCTTTCAAGGCCACTAGGATGTTATATCCTGCACCAAATACTGTAACATTTTCTCCTGGCTCTAGGATTAGGAAATCTAAAGGATATCTAAACAAAGGCCTGACAATAATCTGTATCAAGCAATGGTTTTACAACTCTCTGATAATTTGACTAATTATCTGCAGGGGAGAAGATATTTTCATTTCTGTTTGGAACCTGCATCGTTGCCCCCAGTGCTGGAAAGATGCGGATAAATTTAATCCAGAAAGATGGCCTTTGGATGGACCAAATCCAAATGAGGCCAACCAGGATTTCAGGTCTGATAATTTCCTTTGTAATTCCTAGTTTTGTATCTCAAGATCTGAGTAATTGAATGAGCAATAAAAAAACTGAGTCCTTAATTGATGCCGAAATATCAACAGTATAAAACAGTATTGCTTTTTGCATCCTGGTAGAATCTCAAGTGAATTAAATTTTTCTCACTTTTTGATTTTATCGACTAATTCCTCTGGGAAATTTGTCTATCTTTTAGAATGTCTATGTGATGCATTAGATTGAAGAATGACATCAATTTTTTTCTGTTTTACTGTTTCAGTTACTTACCATTTGGTGGAGGTCCAAGAAAATGTGTTGGAGACATGTTTGCTACATTTGAGGTAATTTTTTTAACTTATACATGGTCAGATTGGTATATGATCTTTGATGTGCTGATAAATGATCTTTTCATGACCAGAGCATGTTCATTCACATCATAAATAAGTTTATCTGGAATACAAAAAAAAGCCAGTTATTCCTGAACTAATATCTTCTTACCGCAGACAGTAGTTGCAGTCGCAATGCTTGTTCGGCGCTTTAATTTTCAAATGGCACTTGGGGCACCCCCTGTAAGTAACATGCCTATTTCTTTATCTAAGGTTTTCCATTTAAAAAACTCTGCTATTATTAATATCAGTAGCAATCTGACCTTATAATTCAATAAGTTGGGGGAAATACAAATTACATGAATCAAAGTGGTCTGCAGGTTGAAATGACTACAGGCGCAACAATTCACACAACGCAAGGTCTGAAGATGACAGTTACAAGGAGGACTAGACCTCCAATAGTTCCAGGATTGGAGCAAACATTGAGAGTAGATTCCTCGGGGAACATTTCAGAGGCAAACCCTTTATCAGACCAGAAAGGCAAAGTTTCTCCTGCTCGTTCCTAGTTGATCCTCGTATAGGAAGGCATTTGTAATCATAATTCCAAAAGCGAACCTTGCAGTGAGAACAGAAAAGCAAGGGTTGTCTGGCTGTTCATAGCCTTTAATCTTCGGAGCAATATATAAGCACATGGCATCAAATGATGCTCAAGAATGGAGACAATAAGAAGTTGAAGGCTGTGAGGTCCACCAGCACTGCAAACACTTCATACACTGAGACAAATTGTTACAAGTTTTGCAGCCTATAGGTTCACGGGTTAGACTTGTAAATGTAAATTGTAATGACATATAAACAATTTCATTGAACCTCCTAGATTGAGTCCAATCTATTTTCCCTTCTTGATAACATGTAGGTGTTCAGCTTCAGTTATGTATTTCACTTCAGTAAGAATGTTTGCATTTTAGCCTTCTGTTGTCTTCTGATTGTAGCCGATATCTAAAGACGGGGATGATATAGCTATAGCATCTCGAAATCCAAGATGCTCAAGTTATAAAATAAGCTTGTCTCTGCCCGCGTTTAGTTTGTCTCAGCTAAGCTTGAGCTTTAATTTTCTTATGGAAGTTGCCTCAGAAGTTGAGTGCTAGGAAGCATGGCAAATTTCAGATGAGCTGGCTCGCCAGGGCCTTGACTCAGCTCAATAGTTTTGGGCTTTTCTACCGAGCTATCGTACAATGAAAATGTCTTTTATACAAAACTTTGTTACACCAAAAATTTGAAATGTAAATAAACTTATATTTCGTGAAAAATCTCAATCTTAGCAGTCAAATAAACTCGATATGTTACATGTTCTGAGACCAAAAGTCTCAAAAAGAACAAAAATATTTTCCTGCTCCTTCCGCATTGTTTCTTTTTGAGTCTGCAGAACAAAGAAACAAGAGGATAGAAGAGCACAGGCTATTGGGAAACGTTTCTTTTTCAACTAGATGACTGTTTATAGATCCTAAAATAATGTAGAACTACAACAAAACTGTTCAGTCTTTAGGCATTTGCTCTCTTTTTCTTCCGTTCCACCAAATTACAGTTCCGGTAGGGGAGGGCGGGTCACTGGTTATGTCCTTCATACTCTACAGATTCCATATAAAAGAGAATACATGGGAGGATGATCTGAAGCACTTATATTATCAAATTTCCTCTGAAACTAGGTTTGTAACTCCATCCATTTATAAAAGGGGGTGATCTACAAAACTAGGAATGGCCAAAGCAGTGTTTTAAAGAACAATTGAATTGCGACTTTTCTTCAGGCTCTGAGTCAATCGTTTTCCGAGGAAATTGTTTATGAAAAGCTTGCACAGCTCCTTCCACCCCATCTTCATTTTCCATTGCCTTTGCCAGTTCCACAGCACGTTCTTTTACCTGAAATGTAAGAAAATGATATAACCTTCAAACAACTCATCAAAAGGAAAAAGGGAGGACGAAAAAGAAGAAAGAAAGATAGAACTTCAAAGAAAAGAGTACGAAAGGCACATCTGAAACAAAATAAAACACTCCCATAATCTCAGGTAAAGTGCAATCGAGCTTGGGTTTTCTTCTTGCTTGGTCTGGAGGGTGTTTGTATCATACCAAATCAGCATTTTGCCGTGCAAGGTTTTTTGCATAAAAAATGGCCTTACAGAGATTTGCTTCATGAATACAACATACTTCAGCACGTGCTTGAGAGCCAACCCAGGGAAGAACTGATAACTACGAGATTCTCAAATATATTAGCAACCCTCACTAGGAAGCAGTATGTTCCCTTAAAGAACGTGAATTAACCAGCTCCGACATCGATAATTGTACATTTTGATGACATTTGGACTGCTTCTCATGTTTCAAGAATTCTTTTCTCATTGGCTGAAAAAGAAATAATACTAGGAATCATTCTTTCTTATACTCCAAACTGCTAGCAGCTAATTGTACACACTAGATCTCTCACATCTTCTTATTGCCATCATACAGTCTGATGCTTGTGTATGTGCGGTTGAAGGAACCACTCGCCAGAGTATATTATGCAAATCAACAGCAGATAAAATTCTGCGATTGGCTTATTACAAAAGCCAACGACACAGAAACTAGTAAGATTTGTTTCAACACTATTCTTCTAAACAAATAAGAAAAGCCTTGTTGGAGACCCATATTTAAAAAGTAATCTATGACCTTTAAAACTAACCTAAGCATTCCTAAACATATAAAGCATCCACTTGACATCAGTTCTTAGTGCCTAATTGACGGCTGTTTTCAGCTTATTCAGCTGCTTTTTAAACTGTTAACATGAGAAACACCATGGGTTTTACCATGAGAAGAAAACATATCAAACTCCAATTACTCCCTCCCTTCCTGAATAACAGCATAATGGGGATTCGCATCAAGACCAAGAAAATTCTCAAATTCACGAAATATGAGGTTAAAAAAACATTTCTACCCTTCGTCTCTTGGCGTTAAAACCACCCAATATTAATCATCATTGATGGGGTTAGAACCAACCAACCATCATTTGAAAATGCACAAATTCATGAATTCTCAACTCTTGGAATGTATACACCATCTCCATAATTAACAATCTTGGAGTAGTTAGTATTGGTTTACAGTTTTTTAGTAGCCTCACTAAAGTTTATTACATTTTCAATGAAATTTATTTAAAGCACTGCTGTGTTAATCAAGGGTAAGATTGGAAGAAGAAAACCAATTTTACTCGGAAATGATAAATGTGACCAACATTTTGGAACAAGAATAATAGCCACATTGGACCGAGAACAAAGTATTCAGAAATGGAGGGAGTACATATTTTACCCTTTTTTCCCCCTTTAATCTTGTTTCCTTTCTTTTTTTCCTCTTTCTGGTCGCGGCACTGGGTAGGATAAATCACCATGTTGAATTAAAGATCAAAGTTGCTTATGAAAGACTCCAAAATATACAGTAAATACATTTCTTCACTAGGCGCTCTTGAAGGTTTAACACTGGAACCTTTATTCTAAGTTCAACTACTCTATGCATCAGAGAGGAATGAGCCCCAAGACCATGCCCCTCAATCACAGAAGACTTCAGGTTCATTTTCAAATTTCATAGCACACTGCCAGAATCCCGCATTCTTTCTTGTAGAATGATACTTTAAACTCTAAGAATAGGAGAGGTAACTAATGCACAAAATAAAAACACTCAAAAAATCAAAGTCAGCATATTATTAATTAACAAATTATGAAATGATAACTTTTCCAATTACCTTAGGATCCAACATGAAATGTATTGCTGCAACTAACTTTTCAAGGGAAAACTCATCCACTGGGATAGGTGCAGGACCTACTCCCCTGGCTTGCACACGTTCTCCCCAAAATGGTTGGTCCCCGAAGAACGGCACCACAGTAGTAGGGCACTGAAAGTAGTAAAAGACTTTAAGATGCAAAATAAAGGAATCAATGAAAAAACTCCAAGCAACTGGCTAGAGCAGCAAAAGCTACCGCAGCTTTAAGACCTGCAGCCGTTGTCCCGGCCCCTCCGTGATGCACCTGGAAAAATATTGAAATTCAACTTTAAAGACAGTACTTAGGAGTAAAGATGAATAAATGGTCAGGAAAAAGAGAAGAACCAAAAAAATGATCCAGAGAGAGCACCAAGACCACAAATATCAAGTATAGAGTTAAATCAATGTCCTCACTGGGCTTCTCATTTGAGTTTCTTCAGCGATTCGTTAGACTCGGTTGCAAGAAAAGTATTCCTAACTTAGTAGCAAAACCTTTCACCGATATAACAACTCATACTTATTAGATGAAAAACCTAGAAAACATCTATAAGCATCTGCAATAGTGATTAATACAAAGCATCATTTTCATCTATAGACACTAGGTATTCAAACTCAAAGACCTAGCAATTTGACCACATCCTCTTGAACAAAATCTTATGACCTTTACTAGCACAAACTTGGTAGTTCCATGAATGGTAGCAAGTGTGAGATAAGCAGGTCTGGTCTCTTAAATCCGTAGATTAACCTCGTCGTACTGGATAGATAATGCGGCCAAGCACGAAATTTAACATTAAGAAATCAAGAAATCCACAAAACATTCAGAAATAACTGATGAAGAAATTTTAGCAAACTTGAATACATGAGCAAAGAAAGTATGATTTACCACAGCAGCACATCGCAAAAACAACCAATCATGAGGGCAATTGTCCAGTAAGTACACAAAGTCTTTCGACTCTGCTGCTGCACATGGAGAGCAAAAAAATAGACATTCTCTCTTAGAAACTATTTACATCTAATATTACACCAATCTGAAAATTTGAAGCTTGGAAAATGTCAAAAAAATGAGTTAAAGGAAGCCTCATACAATTTCCAAGACCGCCCCAGCCTTTATTAATAATGCCTCTTTGTCCTGTCCTTTCCAAAGCTTCAACAATTATCTGAGTCATCTTTTCAGGTTCTTGGACAGGCTGTAGCAGACAAAAAAAGATGAACTCAGAGGAGAATAGAGATAAGTTCCACAACAGCTAAAAGATCATCTTTTCAGATGCTCTAAAGTTGACTTGCTTCTCTGGTTGGTTCTGTCATTCTAATTAGACGTTGCTTTTGTGGCCTACAGAAAACAGAATCTTATACTTGAAAACAATGTTGGACCTGGCTGACAAAAGAAAGCATTTGAAAACCAAGCCTGTCAGACTTCATGAATCAGAATGTGATCAAGAAATAATCATGTAGAAAAAGATTAAGCAGTAGTAACTAGGAATTACTAGACTTGCAACATTAAAATAAACCTAGGAAAGCTGCTCCTATATATTCCATTATGTCAATTTCATACCTCCGTGCTCTCATCTCTACTATTCCATAAGAAAAACATGAGGATCTCTGCCATTATCATAAATATAAGCTAGCAACATGAAGTCTAATGCTATGCAGTTGCAATTTATGTTTCCCTAATCCAAATATGAGAAGGAAACTACGTATACTTGACAGATAAACTTCGTGACATCAGGATTTTATATTAAAGACTAGTATGGAGACAAATACTGTAGATTAATGGGTCAAATTGAATTAAAAAAGAAACTCACGAGGCTGCCAAAGCCAATATAAATGGGCTTTTTACCATCTTCAAGCCACTTCACAAGCGAATCTGGTGGAGTATAATTTGAAGCAAGGTCCAGGAAACAAAACCCAACTACATCAATTTTGGGTCCCCAGTCTGTAGGACATGAAAGAACCAAGACCATCAGAATGACATCTCATATATGAAACTAGCAGCTCCGATTGCTTACCTTGATATAAATGCCTACCAGTACCAAAAGGATGATACCTAACTTAGAGCCTATGCATTCAGTCTCAGACCATAGAAAAGAAAAATCTACAGATTAGCAAAAACCTAAGAAGTCAATTATTAAATCTGAAAACAGAGCTGCTCATGCAAAACTTGGAGAACAATTATAACATAAGAAGGGAAGGAGAAAGAACAATAAAAATTAGTGTCATCACATAGTCATAAAACTTATCCTTCATAAATATCATGATTTCATCATCCCATCAATCATTAGTCTTTCATCATGTAAACCAAACAACACAGCACTGGATTGTATCCAAAAGTATTTTGGGCAAGCCATACTATTCCTGAGTTAATTGTCAAAGCACCAAGAAACTGGTGCTGCCATATCAACATGACACTACTAAAGCTGCCGCCTTATAGACCAATCAAGAGCATTCAAACCAAAAGACGAATTAGAACATTAGAAATTCCTACACCCACAATGGCAGACATGCAGAAACTCATTAGAGTTCAGGATTCTTTCCAGTGCTCGATCTTAGATAGTCAGAAGTCATGCATCTTTATTATAATCCACTCCTTTCTAATGACATTTAATTCAAAATTTCACAACAAGATATTGCAAAAATTATTCTAAAAGTTGGCCTGCCCTGCTTTTTATAATTTATTGTATTTTTACAAAAGGGGAGCACTGAATTGAAGTCAATTCAGTAATTTTTTGGCACTGCCTTCAAAAAATCTTTCCGTTTTGGATTCTTCAGTATGAGACCTGCACTAACTAGCTTTCTAGATTCCCTCAAGTGTAATCAACATCTCAAATTATCTTGAGGCCTAACTTTGCAATCCCAAGGGAAGAAACTCATTCATTCTTAAATTCTAGATCACTGGTGGCTTCTAGTCAAGAGTGAAAACAGGTTGACAGCATGCAATACACTCAAATGCAGCAGATCAGGTTCTTGTTGTTCATTGTGTCGTTTAAATCACGAAAATTCAAGGCATCATTCTTCCATCTTTTAAGCCCTCTAATACCTGAAACATTATCTCACTGATTATCTTATGTCCTAATGAAAAACAAGAAGCTGCACTTGAAACTAAGAATATCTGAGCATTTCTTTCATCTTGGTGCTTGGCATTAGTTGTATCTTTTAAGGTAGCAGCAAGTATAGGTGGTTGCTGAACTAGTCCTATATCGTATTAAACATTTAAATTTTAAACAATATATCACCAGTTTCAGGTAAAAGGATGTTCTCTGTCTCCAAATAATAAATAGTTCAGATACTTCTTGAAACCTTTTAGCAGTTTCCATCCTCAGTTAATTAATGTTCCCCATGGATTTGTTATAACAAATGATTGAAAAAGAACTCAAATACAAGATTTATTCCTGTAATAGAGAAACCTTTGTAAATTGATATTCATCAAGAGTAAGGACAGTGGATCACATATCCTAATCTAGTAAAATATCATGCAGGTTATGCAAATTTCAAAAACGAAGATACAAGCAAATGTGAACCATGACTATTGAGATATGAACAACATACTCATTCAACAGAACAAAATTAATATCTGCAATGTGCAACGCTTTGGAATAGTAGATGTAAGAAATGAGAGACATTGCACTAAATTCATTACTATTAACAATAACAAGAAAGGAATGCGAAAAGACCTTTTGGTTTAGGAACAAGGTGTGGACTCCAAATATATCCATATGGCACATCTGGAAGAGAACTATTAGAACTTAAGTATGTCACAGGCCTTAACTTAAGTTTTTTCTTTCTGAATTCATTTATCATATCCCGAATTCCAAGCCAAATTAATGAATCAACAACTTGATAAGACAACTGCCAAAAAGAGAAAGCACAAATTCATAGGTTATCAGTGATGAATGTCAACAATTAACCAAAAAGATGATATAGTTCAGCATAAAAGGATGCTTACTCTGTATCCAACTGGCTGTTTTACACGAGATAGAGGATGTGGGAATTCAGTTGTTGGCCTGGTGAAGTCAAATAACACAAGAGACTAACATAACCAATAGAAAATAATTTCAAATGCTCTAAGTCAAAACTCAGGGTACTTGTGTCTAAGATAGAACCTATGGAAAGGAAAATCTGGAGAAAGGAAAAAGTGAGAGAACTTACGTCCAAGGCATTGTGAAAAATATATGCAATGGTACTTTTAGTGCCTCTGCAACATGTGTATGCCCTGAAAAATGTAGATTTTGATGCGAATATATGAAGAAGCACCATCCAAGTCATTGCCTAAATAAATAATTTGCTATAGACCCAGTCCATGAACAAAGCATGACTAAATTGCTGCATCAACTATAAGTAACCTATCCAATGACATATACATTTCAGTCCGGTGCTCTGAAGTTCTGTAACTGGAATTAGGTAATTAAGTCCCTAGGTTTTTCTGCTAATGGGGGGAAAAGAAGACTGGGGTCCTACAAACAGAATCTACAACCAAAATCAACAAAATGAGATTCTTCTGAAATCCAGATATCTAATTTTCAACTGCCCTGTCTTCAGCTCTGATGCATTGGTACTTAACAAAGAAAAGACTAGCTACCTAACTCTTGTAAACCTTCTCTTCAATGTCAGGCAACAACCAAATCTCATTAACAGGCCATTATTTAGAAAGTGAGAGAGTAGTAGCAAAATGATGATAATATAGATAGCCTCCATACAAGCATATCCTCTTTATCCCCAGCCTATCCACAAAAAGAGGAAGATAAAAAATTATTGCAGTCAACAAAAAAAACTCTGGAACAGATTACTACCATATGCAGGGGGATTGGCAATTATAGCATCTAATTTAAATGGAACTTTAGTGTCTGGATCAGGATCTACACATGCAGGAAGTAAAGAGAATATGATTTCTCTTATTTGATTTCGCTGAATTTGAATCTCAGAAGGCCCAGATGGTAAGAAACCTTTATTCTTGACCATGTCTGAAAATAAAAACAAGATTAATTAATCAGTTGCCCAGAATCAATTGAAACCAATTTAAATTTTGAACTACAACAGTAATATGTAAATAACATAAATAAACATCAATTTGCAGAGACATGAAATTATGTGTATCAAAACCTAATTACACAGCCAGTAAGACCAAAAAAGGATCATGTTTCTATCACTGCCATCAAACCCCTAACACATGCCTTTCGCCTCATGTTTCAATTTTCCAGCTTGCTTCCTCTATTTTCCCTCATAATAGTACATCGAATTTACTTTGTTGAGTTTTAGGATAGCAAATTGAATTTCAAAAGAAAGATATGGAACACCCTCCCTCTTTCCATTGACCGTAAAGAACACGGTCATTTTGAAGCAAAGAAGGAGATTGAGAGGATAGAAGACAGCAAACTAAAGCATGACAAAGGATATTCCAGGCGAATAGCTAATCTTTAAGAGGAAACCAAAGCCTATGGGACACCACCACTTTCCACATATGGTAAAAGACCATGGGTGATGGGTGTACGTGTGTTGAAAACATAACTTTGAAAGCAATGCAAGAAAAATGAGAGGATAGAGGAAATCAAACAAGTGCTGATAAATCGTATTGCAGGTGAATACTGACTCATTTAGAGGGAAATGTCTTTAAAGGTGACATTCTAAGTTTGGTGCCAAGATAGTATCAATATAAGATCTCTTAAAAACTTTCATTTTGGTCCCAGAAGCCTGAGATATGCTCACTCTGTTTCAAAAGAATTTTTCTAGTTACAATTTTCCCGAGAATTAATGTTTTACTAAATTTCATAGAAAAGTATGATAAAATGTCAAATATAACCCTGTTTAATTTCTTTGAGTACCAACATTGAATTAAATGTTTCCACCCTCTTTTCTCTCTCTTCTTCATTACTCTAACCAATTCTTCCCTCCGTCGAAAAAGTCAATAACTTATTTTTAAAAAAAGTTCAAAATCAATATTGGATTTGGTATTGTGGATAATAGACTTTACAAGAAGTTAATGCATTTAATTGGAAAATTTGGAAGTAAGGGTAGATTTGGAAAAAAATCATAAACACCTTCTTAGTTTAGAAATAAAACAAATAATTTGAAAATGACAGAAAAAGGAAGGACAGTTTTTAAAAGTGGAGAGAGTATAGTTTTGTACTCAAAATTTAATTGGATAACTCCAGTTCTTTGGTATTATTACATGCGCAGACTAAGTATTAACATAAATAATCTTAACAACTTAAATAGTAGTAGTGGCTAGCATAAGGAGGAAGAGAGCAAACCTAAAAGTTGGTGGCTTCTACAATTCCACCTCACTCTAATGAGCTTTACAAAAATCAGACATAAAGAGTCAAAAAGTAGCTCAGTGTCCTTGTTCCTTCTCTTAAAATGTTCTATCAAAAATGCCCTAAGAGGCCAGCAAGCAAATAGAATGTTTTGGTTGGCAAAAAAGGATGTTTGCAAAAGTCCAATATATTACTGAGAATCTAATTGGATTTACCAAGAAAAAGATAAGAATACAATAGGTGTACAATGCAAATGCCCTCCAAACTAAATTAGCACTTCAAAAGGTACTTTTCAAGATCACACATCCAGATCTAGCCCAAGATCCAAAGGCAGAATCCCATGCAAAGAAAGCAGCTATCTTGAAATCAAGAACCAGTTATGTTTTCCAAACAAAAATATGGTTAGGCTTTCATCATCTACACTTACCAAATTTACATCCAAGTTCCACAAAGTTACTGAAGCTCGAAACTCTTTCTAACAATCTTGTTATCTCAGTGGGTAAACTTGAGTTTCATAGTAAGCCCCATCAATTTAAGCAACTGTAACTAGTCAGCCTAGGTAGAGGCCAAATGGATTGCACTTTATGACTCCTCCATGCAGATGGTGGAAATGCCTACATTGACTGACATGGGAGCTACTTTTCTTTATATTTCCCACAGCCTTTGTTGCGGAATCATCTTGATTACAAAAGTTTCCTATCACCCATTTCATCATAGTTTCACTTCAATTCTATCTCTACATTGGGCCTCTCAAAGAACATTTTACAAGAAAATAGGTTGAACAAATGACACTCAGGTCCTACCACAGAATGAATGATTAGGTCATCTCACAGATTAAACTTTTAAGAGCCAAGGAAGTGCTAATCCTACTTTGAACTTTCCAAAGTGCTTGATCTTAGTAAAGGAGATTTCTGATATACTCCTTAAAACATCCCATTACAAACTTCTCAGTTATTAGTTTAAAGACCGACAAATTATCAAGCCAGTGACAAAATGTCAAATATTGGGAGTTTCACCTCGCAGACTTCTAACAGCAACCTTCCCCGTCTCAAACTGCTTGTACTCCAATCAAATTCAATTGCGGAGAGGAAGCTAGAGTTCGACAAGCAGGTAATCTACTATCCCAAAATATGACTATCCTGTAGCAGGCAATGTTAGTGTAGTATGTCTGAGATTCAATGGAAGTTCATGTTTATGCATTTTGGATATAATCCTTCTACAATCGATTAGATTTGATTTGGAAAACCGCTCTACAAGCCAACTCAGTTCTCACCAAGCAAAGAATAGTTGAATTTCTTTAATGTGTTAATGAGCGACCAAACAAATTCTAATTATAAGCAGATTCACAGAAACAGCATCATCATCTCTGTATCTGAAAGAAGTAAAATTGAAAAGATTTCATGATACAATTAATTCGGGTGAATCATTAGAGGCATAGAGTTCATGGCTAAGCCTCTCACATGCCAATTTTGCATTTATTCATGTTTTCACCTTTTCAGCATCCCCCATTTCTGAATTTCACATACTTTAATCTTCCCCTTCCACAACTGAGCTTTGCAACAGTAAATCCACCAATACTTAGATTGTATCAAGTAGATATTACAGGTGACTATTTTGACACCCCCTCCCTTTTTTTGGTGCAAGTACAATATCATGCTAACAAGTTGAAGGATATCCTAAAGAAAAAGTTTCAGTTAGATACTCACAACCCGCAAGGATTTTTGGATCTCCACCAAGGGCGTAAAACTCCAAGCCAGCACTCAATACAAACTCTTTAAAATTACAATGTGATGCTAGTCTCACCCTATGACCATACTCCTGCCAAAAACACAATCAGAAAATTCAGAATGTATGTAAATGTTACTTTACAACCTAACCATCAGTGTCTGTAACAAGTTAAAAGGATTTCCTCTGTATAATCCTTTTGGATTCAGCAAAAAGATTTTACCACAGCCAACAATCAAACTTATTGAAGTGAGGCACCTTGGTCCATCATGCATTGCCATATACTGCATTTTGTTATAACTAGTCCTATTAGAGTGACTATTAAATTTCCAAGAGATATTCCTGATTATAATTGAAATTTTGACACCTTTTAACAAAACTAAACAGTGACCTATCTCTCCACACACACACCCCCGCCGCGCCCAATGTGCTTGCATTGGAGACTTTGGAATACATACCTTTTTAAATAATTTCTTCCCTTAAAAGAAATCTTTAGAAGCTATATCTTCATTGAAAATCTAAGTACATGCTTGAAATATTAATAGATCATGCAAAAATATAATATCCGGTTTCCTAGCAGTCATATAAAGCAAACTACCAACCTTGTCTACCACAAGCAGCAGGAAAGAAGCATTTCCAACAAAAAAGCTCATGTAAAGTGACCATATGATGACAACAGAAAGTATTTACAAAGGCAAACACTTCACCAAGAATGACTGCTTAAATAATAAGCTTAGTCAAAGATAGAGAAGAACCACGTGAAGGATTAGTCAAAAGCAGATAAGAACCACATCAAGGAGGTATATAGTAGTTAAAGATTATATTTAAAATTTAAAAATAGAAAATGGGAAGCATTTTACCTGTAAACGTTTTCCAATGGCAACAAATGGCTGCACATCCCCCCGTGTTCCAACAATAAGCATAACAATCTGTAAAGGAGGTAAATCTGGTATATCCCCAGCATCAGTCAATTCTACATCCCCAGCCTCACCAGGTACAACTGCAGAATCAAGATGGACAATTTGGGGTTTTATGTCCTCTGGAACTTCAAATTGCACTGTCCCATCATTTTGAATAGTGGCAAGTCGGTTAAATAATTTAAGCTGCAAAATAAAGACACCACGTGAGTGCTATTTTTACCATAATTAGGTGTTTGAAACTAGAAATATCAAAAGTCTGCTAGGAAATTGCAAAAGAAATGAGAGAAACAACTAAAATACTCAACCTTCTTTTTCAGAGGAACTTTTTCATCAAAAAGCTTCTTTGACAGCACAGCAAGACCATTGTTCTGCCCAAGCTTTACAATTCTGGTATGATGACCAGGACTAGGCTCCCGTTCTACTTTTGAGTCTTGTACACATGCATTATTTCGATAAGCAAAATTTCTATCACTACCTGAACGTAACAGCATAAGAATAAAAAACCTGATAAATTATTTGGACTGAGGTTCACTAAGGAAGACAGACAGAAGACATGAACCAATGAACAATAATGGTGCAAAAAGAATAAAGTTATGATAGAGGTAGAAATCCATTCAATAAAATCCATAGAAATCACATGTTCAAGTTATATCTCATTAGCTTAAATCTCCAGAGACAAAAAATGAGACACCATTTGAAAAAAAAAAAATCTACATTTTATATCAATCTAATCAAATCATATTGAAAAATACCATGCTTGTATGTGATCGTGATAAGAATAGCTCATAGATATTTGTCAATGTTTTAGAAGCCTAGGAAGTGAAAGAAAAACATAATATTATGTAGCTTTTGACATATTTCTCCTCTCCCTGAAAGCTTTATCTCCTTTTCTTGGGTAGGTGAGTTTTACTTAATCTCCATTCCTATCGACCCTTTTCTTATCCCATCCCTTTCTTTCACAAAACCTATCTTACTAAAAATACAAAAGTCGAATCCGGTCCCATGTAATTAAGAAAATGTACAGGACAATCAACAATGCAAAAGTCTTAAAACAACTAGGAAGATCAGATTTAATTAAAATTGGACAAGGTATGTTTAGCACCAAATAAGCAAGATTAAAACTTTTCTTTCCCTGCATCACTATGCAAGGGCAAGAACTTCAGAGGAAAGAAAATGCTTACTTTAGATGCCTAGTCAAGCATTCCAGAATAAGAATCCATGAGTCATTTGCTTGAGGGCGCACCTCATACATTTATTTAAGACAAATTATATGGTTGTTAACTTGTTGATTAGATTATCTTATTTGATTCCCAACATTTGAGAAAACTTCCACATTTAGCTAATTGTGAACTCATCAAAAACTAGAACCATCCTGATAGCAGCAGCAATGACGCTCCTTCAATATCTTCTTCTTCTTTCTCTGTTTGTTTTTCTTTTTAAATTGGTTGTTTGGGGCATCAGGAGGATCCTTTGATGCTGAAGGGAATTACTTGGGCAAGAGAACAAAGATTACAAGTTTGATTCATTTCAAGGACTTCCAAGGAAATAGAAGATCAGAAATTTTCCTATAATCTTTCTCCACTTCCCTCTTCCCTATTTTATTCTGTAGTTGTTCTCCCACTTCTTTAAAATTATTTACCTTGTTGAGCCATAAATTCAACAAAACCACAAACTGCAATAGCCAAACCAAGAAAATTTTCCGAGATTCCTATTCAGAATCACTATTTAGGTTTAAAAAATAAACTTTATATGAAACCCTTGCAAAATGAAATTACAGCAACATTTCTTAGCATTAACAAGAAAAGGAAGGAAAAAAAACAAGGAAACACCTGAAAAATTCACACTGCCATTGCCAGTGCCCTCTAACGACAGGTTGGCATTCCCACGCCCACTTTCTTCCACTATTTCCTCTCCAGAACACTCCACCGAAACATCAGCAGAACTAGACGACCCACTCCTCCGATGAGTCCTTAATGGTCCCTGCATTGGCTTTCCAAGGAAAGAGCTCGAACTGGATGAATTTGGCCTACTATAATAGAAGGATCATATAAAACAAAAGTAGGAAACAGTAATGGGGATTCCTTCAAAGCTTCAAAGCAAGGAATAGTGACTTTGGAATATGAATATCACAACTGAGTTCTTGAAAGATGAGGAAAAAAGAGAGGAAGCAATAATGGGAAGGCATCTTTCCTCTTTTCAATAAAACATTTTTGGGTTTAGATTACAAGAAGAAAAAGGAAGAAAGCCATTGGATAGGTAAGGAAGGTAGGCTGGTGAGTATTCCTTATACCTTTTCTGTTTGTTTTAAATTTGAAATTAGGAAGGGATTCCGCCTGCTTTGCTTTGCGTGAGACAGAGAGAGAGAGAAAGAGAGAGAGAGAGAGAGAAAGGGACGTTCGAGGGAGAAGGGAACGGAGAAGACACGTCTTTTGGTAGGAAATTCGAATCCCACAGCACGTGAAACCTGTTTGGAGAAGGTTTCGCACGGAATCCAATACAATTTTTCATCTCAAATTTCACTTTTTTTCTCACAAAAAAATCTCTCTTCCGAAACTCAAAACAAAAAATTTAAAAAACAAACTCTATCCAATCATACCTAAGATCACTGCAAATATGTTGATTCTAACATTTCTGCTTTATAATTTAAATCTTGAGTTTTAGGATTTATTAGTTTAGGATTTAAGAACTAAAGATCCTCTTCCCCCAATTTAGCCCAAAAAAGTTCCAAAAATAAATTGAGGAACGTCACTAGAACTATATTGATATACGCAAATCTATCATGGTCTTGAGTCATTATATACTTTCTCTTATTTAGAAGAGTTCTTAGAGAAAATTCATTGCTTGGATAATCGTAACTAGAATCCAAACAAGCATTCCTTCTAAGCTTTACTGGAACTGCTCTATCCCAACCACCTGCCACCTTCTACAACCAATGCCCATATCACTCCCCATACTTGCCACCTTCAACCATCCTACCCTTCGCTCGCTTCTGGTCTTGCAAATGATCGAAGCTCCCAAGGAGAAAGAATGAATATAAAAAGGTTAAGAGGAACAAAGGAAGGCGTAGGCAGCAGAACAAACACAGCTGCTATTCGAGCTGGGTACGAAAAAGGCAATTTTTTTCAAGAAGGAAAGTGAAAGAGGGGCTTAGTTCTTTAATTAGAGAGGGCAAGGCAGTGAACGATAATGGCAGCATCGTAACCTTTGATTTCTGTCATTGGGCTTTTCTCTGGTGGTAGATAGGCTTATCAACTGATCCAAATAGATTCGGGACATCAGTGTTTAAATCCAGATCTAATTAGCTATTAAGGGTACTAGAATGGTAGAGAAGTGAATAAGAAGAGATCAAAAGAACAAAAATGAAAAGGGATATAAGATATAGGCAAATTAATTTTTAAGGTTCTAAATATTTTTAATAATAAATTTACATAAGTATTAAACGTAAGACTATGATGATTTTTAAATTATTTTTATATTTTTATCCTTTAAACACTATATAAGATTTTTAAAAATTCGTTACGTAATATTTATTTTATTCATTTTATAATAAACACTACATAACGATACCTAATGAACGATAAAAATTTATCCTTTCATTTAAATTGTGTCGATAATAAATTTCATTACTTATTTAAATTTTAAAAAATTAAGAATAAAAATTTGAATCTTAAGAATTATATTTGATTGTAATCAAATTTTAAAATTAATTTTGAATTATGATTTTAAATCTTCATATAAAATTTTAAAAAATTTAAAATTATAAAAAAAGTGTTTGTATCAATAAAATTACCCTGTATTAAATAATCCTCTAACCTTAACATAGATATGCTTGACTGTTAGTCAAAAGTATCAAAATGAGTTAAAAATAATATAAAATTAGTCCCAAAAAAGCTCTCTCCAAAATTCATTTCTCATCTCCTTCCTCACTCTTTTGAAATGACAACATATTCTCATGAAATTCCATTTCCATTACGGTTATACTATTTACATAAAGTTTATATTTTTCAACCTTTTTATATAATAAAACATATAAATTTATTATAGAGTTTATATTTTTTTAAATTTTTTATATAATAAAACATATTGCACAACAACATTATAGCTTCAATTTCTCCACCTATACATCAATAAGTCGTCATCACTACTTCAATTCATCTATTCTGTCCCTTCCCTCCTCTCCTCTCCTCTCTTTCTAACAAGGCCTTATGTTGCTTCCACTCTCTTTCTTGACAGCCACCCTTCATTCTCCCTCACAATTGATCAAAGCGCTTTGGATTGTGGATAGTGGATTGGGTAAAGAGAAGGAAAGGATGAGAAATGGAAACCATATTGAAATTGAAATATTTTCTTTTTCTTAACAAAAAAAGAAAAAAAGAAACAAATTCCTATGCTCCAAAAGACTATAACTAATAAATAATCATAATTAAGCCTTTTTAAGAGTTTTCTAAAATATTTGAGGTCTAACTTGTAATTCTTAACAATAACAATTCCTAAAACACAATTTCTTATTTTAAATATACTCAAAAGTACTTTTTCTATCTTTTGAATAAATTTTACCAAAAGAGATCTAATTAAAAAATATTTTAAATAGTGTTAATGAAGTTTTCCTTTTTAAGTCATACGACCAATAAATAAACCTTACCCAAATAACTACTAATTAACAAAAATAAGCAACAGCAAACTTAGTCAAACGTCTTCTAGAATCAAGTTCTTACTCATAGTTACATCACAAATTAATTTCTTACTTTAAAAGATTTTTTTCCTTTTTTTGAATTATATATCTAATAAATAAATCTTACCCAAAAGAAATCAATAAATACTGAAACTATACCTATTCAAATATTTTCTAGAATAGCAAAAATATAGTAACTTATAATTCTTATCACATAAAAATTTCTTATTTTAATCAGTCTCGAAAACTTTTTATTTTCTTTTTGTGCCATCAGATAATAAATAAATCTTACAAAAGAAAATTACCGATGAATAAAAAATCATAACTAAAAATTTTCAAAGATTTGAAGTATCTAACTTCATTTTTTTAAAGAAAAATGAGGTGTCTAAGTTTCTTACCACATTAAAAATCACTTATTTTAACATAGCTTTAAAAATTTACATTTTTAGCCATAGAACAAAAGTAAAACCTTACAAAAAAATTACAATTTAACCAAAAGAAAAACTAAACTTACTAAAATATTTGTTTAAATAAAAAATTATTTAATTGATAATTTTTACCGAATTAATAAATTTTTATTTTAAACGAATACAGAATAAGGTGTGACAGTAAATTATGAGTTTAATGGTAATAATACAATATAATTATAAAATATTTTGAGTTAGACATTCGACGATTTAATTAAATAATAATATTAATTATAAATTATTAGTTTTTGTTAAGTATTTAATGGTAAAATAAACACTGCGTGTGAAAGAATTTATCAAAAACAAAAAGAAAAAATGCCGCTGCTCTTTCATCAGAATTCAGAAGGTCACTACGTTCTGTTGCGTTGCTATCGGCAGATTCACATGCCTCGCGTGGGCCACACGTGCAAGTTTCAAGAAACTGTTAGACTGCCACGTTAGCAACGCTTGTGGGGCCCCATAAGTTCTTCTTTCCTTCAAATGTTTGCTGGACAATGACGTCGACGTACTATTAAGCTCTAGCAATTCAATGCATAAATCCAATATGAAAATCCAAATCTATCAAAAGAAAAAAAGAAAAAAAAGGAAAAAAACCTTTGCTTTAAATTTTAGTAATACTTTCCTTTGATTTCTCTCTCTATACCCACACTCGGTTTTGAAATTAATGTAATTTACTGCTCTTTGCCTCTTTATTTCTCTTTCTATCTGTCTTTCGAAACCAGCCAAAAAGTGCTTACGCACAATATATAAAGAGTGTAGAGAGTTGAGTGTAGTGTGGTGGCAGCTGTTGTTGGATTTCGTTTCTGTTGCTTCATTTTTCTCTCCGCCGGGGGGAGTTTGGGTTGTGCTTCATTGTGGGTTGTGGTGAGTTTTTCTCTCTTTTTATGTGTTATTGATTCTTGAATCGTTGGTTTTTTTGGGTTCTTCAGTCGGGTGTTGATGCTTATCTTGTTTCATTTTGTTTCTGTCAGTGGAAGTTGCCTTTTGCTTCATTTTGGGTTATGGTAAGTCTTCTTTTCTTTCTCTTCTTGCTTCTAGAATTGTTGTTTTTTGTGGGTTCTTCATTCTGCTGTTGATTTTGTATCTGTTGTTTCAATTTCTCTGTGCCAATAGGAGTTGTCTTGTGCTTCATTTTGGGTTATGGTAAGTTTTTTTCCCCTGTTCTCTTGATCCTTTGATGGTTTTCTGTTGTGGGTTCCTTGCATTCTGTTGTTTTTAATTCTATAGACTATTTATTTTTGATATGATGCATCGTTTTGTTCTGCTTTTCAATTTGAACCGTGTTATTTCTTTCTTTGTTTTGTTTACTGAGGATCTTTTGCCCAAATGCTGTTATCATTTTGGATTGCTCTTTGTTTTTGGGGGTATGTTGAGTTGAATGTGGCTGTTGTTCTCTATTTTCTTTACGGGGCTTACCGCTGGTGGGAATTGTCTTATGTTTCATGTCGGTAATGGTAAGGGCTTTTTTAGATAGATCAAATTTTAAGTCTTCTTTTCTTGATGCTTTGATATATTTTTGTTAAGTTCTTTGTTCGGATGGTCTGTTCCTTTATCTGATGCTCAATTGTGTTCTTTTGTTTCTCATTTGAAACCATGTTATTTCTAAACTCAATTCTGTTTTTTGTTTTTCGTATGAAACCATGTTATTTCCTGCTTTACTTTCTCTTCTGCTTCAATCTTTCTGTCCAAATGCTGTTATACTTTTATGCTTCTTTATTTCAAGGTATTTTATCTCCTCTCCAATTCTGAAAATGATAACTTGCTGCTTTAAATAGGTAATTACATCTAGCTTTAGATATTGGGAAGGGTTTAATGCAGTTAGTATGTTTGAGGCATAAGTTTGAGATTCTGAATTCAACTGCATGATTTCTTCGTTCTTTTTCCTGGTACACAAAGTTACTCTTTAAGAAATTTAATTCTTTATGTTTCTCATTTTAGCTGTGATTGCTTGGTGTTTGATGTTTGGTGATGTAGAAGTTCCAAAAATTATCTTTTCACAGGATAACAGTTTGTATTGCTTTTTCCGCACTCCCTTTTACATAATGTTAAGATGCATTTGGAGATTACATGAAAATTTCAACCAATTATGATGATCAACTTGGTTTCTTGCATCTTATTGCCACTAATGTGAATCTCTTTCCGTTCTCAGATAACTTGAGAGCTGTTGTTTTATACTTTTAGTGATGCATCATGACTACTGCCAAAGTTCTTTTAACTTACAAGCGAAAGAGGCATCTGTCAAGGGGTGATATTCCTCAAGAAGATGGTCACCCGGATTCATCGAGTGAACTTGCAAGTGATAAGGCCTCAAAAACATCAGAAAAGCATGGGGAATTGGCTGAAGGAAATAAATCTAAGAATCCAGAAGAAGATTCTGAGGTAAAATATTATTTATGTCTGTTTGAACTTAAAATTCTAGGATATTCATTCATGCACAAATTTTCCTGCATAAACATGGTAAGCAATTGGTAAAATGGGCTTGTTTTGTCTTCCGGTGAAGTGTTAATTCCTGAGATGGGAGATAGGAGAATTAGCTTGTATAGCTGCTTCTTCTCACCATTGCTTTTCCATTTGCAGTGGACTGTCCAGAAAAGTGTGCAAAGTGTCTTCCTCTCTTACAGGAGGAGATCAAGTTCTTGCACTCATTTTTGTATTCCATGTTGGTCAAATTAATTTTTAACTGGTTTTCTTGCCCCTTATTGGCTAACTGCAGCATGATTTATGGTTACTAAAAAAAAAAAAAATCTTATTTTGCATGTACCTCTTCTTTCTTAAATTTCCTTCTTTTATGCAAAGTTACTGATTTTTTGGTAGTAATTGATCGTTATATATGCTAGTTGCCTATTTTTGAATACGTCTTTATCTGAGATGTTCGTCAGGATATACACTTTTTCATACTAATTTTTGCACTGATTCTCTGTAAATAGTTGTTTGTGCATTTCTCATGGTTGTTTTCTCTCTGGTGGTGTGCATTTCTTTTTTATTTTTCTTAAAAGATATGAAGATTGCAGATTTTGGTGATTTCTCCCTTATTATTGATGTTGTATTCAATTGCTAATGCTATAGCAAAAATGTCCTACACGGAAGCGCTCGATCATGTTTCCTTGCGCTTGAACTTTTGGTACACATTCCAAATTGTAGTTTGCCTGAAGCAGGTCTTTGAAGTTGCTACAGTAGTTGGGAGAGATGTAAATGAATAACTTTCTGAAGTTTTGGTATTTAATTCTTTTTCTAAGATTAGAGAGCTTTAGTGAGGTTTGCATACTTGATGAAACTTTCTTATATCTTCCTGTTGCATTCGTCTGCTCAGAGGTTTGTTTTATTTTCTATGTCACTGTTTAGCTTATTTCTTTCATAGCATGATCTCTGTAGCTATTTCGACTTGAGTTATTGTTATTTGAATTTTGCTGTTATAAATTTTTGACGTATGTGAGTTATAATAATAAGATGAGGTCTGTTTTCAATATTTGGTTTCGAAAGTCCTTATCCTCCAAAGAATTTATCTCCTTTCAGTTTTTTCTCACATTCAAATGTTATGCATTTAACATAAAGATATGTGTGTTTGATATTAACTTTCCATTTTTATTTATTTGCACTTTATCTATTTTCCTATTCTGAAGCATGGTCTAGAAGGAAAGAGGCTTTGCTCTGGTTGCGCAAAACAGCAAGATTGCTTCGTTTCTGCCCAAGAACCGAGCAGAACTGAGGAAGAAAATGATCCCAGAAAAAGTGTAAAGCAGGTGATAGCTGACTTGCATGTAGTTTCAGAGGGAGCTCCTGCAGAAGGTACAGGTGAGAAAGCTTCAAGAGACCAGCTTTCTAGCAGTTTGCATGGGGTTGGAAAGTCACATGGTGCCCAAGAAGGCTCATCTTCCCATGTCAACCCTAGTTTGACATGTGGTGATAAATTTGCAGAGGATAATTCAGCTGTTTCGTCTGTGGATTTGAATACTGTACATGAACCAGATCTAGTCAACATGAAATCCTCTATGGAAGAAAATCATATCAATCAGTACGTCACCACTAATACATTAGAAGAAAGGTCTGGTTTACTTGTTGAAGGTAAAACTAGCTGCTTGCGGATTTATACTACTAAACGAAAGTTGAGCACACCAGTGATAACTTTTCACCGAAGGTCCAAGCAGAAGAAGGATAACAATGGGCTGCAAGCACAAAGCACCTTATCTTTAGGGGACAATCGCTCATTGCAATTTGAAGGGTGTAATTCAGCAGCTTCTGTAAATGCTGATGAGGCAATCTCTTCCAAAACTTGTTCAGTGCAGGCTTCAGAGAATCTGATTCCTTTGCAGAACAATATTAATAGTGGGAATTCCTCCAACTCATGTCAAGAAGTAGGTTATCTATTTTGAATTTTCTTTGTGTATGTTGTTTGTTCTCTTTATACAATAAGATGCTTACTAGTTAATTTTGGGCCTCGTTGCTTATTTTCTACTGAGACGTGTTTCCTAGATGAAAACCTACTTCTGGAACCTCTTCAGTGAGCTTTAGCCTTTATCTGGAGGACATGCATGGGTACTCGAGTTTCACAAGTTCCAAATTAGAAATGCTTGTGTTTTTAGAGTATGGGTATAGCACATTATGTTCAAGTTGGACTCATCTTTCATTAGTTTTAACTGATTTCTCGTAATATTGACGGAAGTTAGGCATGTTGCTGAAGTAACTTCTGGTTCTTGTTTTCCTATCCTTAGCGTTACAAGTTGAGAACATCTATGAAAGACATGAAAATAATTGCATTACTTATTGAAGTTAACGGAGCATGCAACTTCTTTGGAGTTATCTCCGTGCGCTACTATCTGATGTTTTAGAACTTCCTGCCTTGCACTCCGAGCCCTGCAATCTACTATTTGATAATAGCTGCTTTTTCATAAATCTTGCTGTTGTTTACTGAAAATTTTCTGGTAAAGGCTCTATCATGAATATGCAAAATTCATCTTTCCCAACACATCTGACCATAATACATGAAATGAAAATACTTTATGCAGCTATCTAGAGGGATAGTTGGAGGAGAACCTATTATTGGTATATATATTATTGTATGAAGTATTTATCTGCTTTAACGTCATAAAGTTTTAGATGACGTGGAATTCAACATAATAGCAGCTAAGTAGGTCAATGTCTTCAGTTTGATCGTCTTTCTATTACAATATATAGTTTGCATGAGAAGAGAGGGGGGGGGGGGGTTCTATTAATAGAGTCTGACCTATGTATATGGGCCCACATTAGAATGTTATTTACAACTTACATTCCTGTTTGGTGGTCAAAATGCCTTTCAAGTATCTTTTGCTGGTTCCCTTGTTCAATCCATTTCTTAATACACCTAACAGTAATGAGGGTAAACACATATTACATTGTTACAATGCACATGAAATGATTTGCAGCTATGTCTGGAAGAACTACTCCTACAAAATAAAAAGTTTCCATGCATCTAGTGTTTGGCCAGTAACATTACTATGCCCTTTTGTTATGGTACCAACCAAAAGGACTGTCTTTTCTTTCAGATACTGTTTTCTTTGACATACCCTTAAATGACTGCCCTGCATAATGGTAACTTGTTTTGTAGCTCAGACGAAGGGAGGGTAGATATTGCAGATCCCTGATCATAAATTCTTCTTGAACTAATAATGTTGTTGAATATGCTGGTTGATTAATGATAGTAAGAGTTCACAATCAACACATGTAAAACTTGACGCAGTTTTCTGCTCCATCTTGTTCCTGCTTTTGATAAATTAACTAAACCTCGCAACAGATAGTTACCACTGGACGTAATGTGGGGAGTTTGTGAGCTTTCTCTATGTAATATTAGTACTCAAATAACTTAATTGTGCAGCTTTGATACCATAGTGAACAGAAAGACTTTCAAAGCTTCCCAATACTCGTACTGAATGGGACTTCTTTAATGCATGTTCAATCTCTGTTGACTATGCTGGTTTTTGCCTTACCTTATATCCAAACATTAACACTGCTAGAGAACATTGCAAGTAAAATTCATCTTTGTTACAAGTGGGATAAGTAATTCATAAGAATGCTTTCTGCTGTAAAACATTCTCCTAAGAAGAGGAAAGCTGCAGCTTTTTGCATGGAGTTGTCAAGTCTTATTCTTTCAGTAAAGGAATCTTAACTTATTTATTTATTTTTTGGAAAGTGCCGAATAAATCATCATTTGCTTCTATATTTGGAATCTACAAGAATGTCTATGTAAGGTTACACCATTCGGTGTTGGACAACTAGGAATTTAATGCTTGACCCTTGCTAAATGGGGAAAGGGAAAAGGGCAAAGTAGTTTTCTGGTCATAAATGTAGCTTAAGATTGCTATTGACGTAGAGAAATACGTATTCTATTGGCACTTTGTTTAGATTCCTAATCATGTTAGCACAGAAGAAATAAATGGAAAAGGTTAAGATATTTCTTTTGGTTCCACTCATGCAAATCTCAATTAGATTTCCTGTAGCATCCTTTGTAAAAGGGCATCCTGGCGCATATAGTACAAACACTCACTAGCAGATTAGTTTGTGAAGATTTTACTAATGCATTGAAATTGTATTGCACTAGCATCTTCTTAGTCTACCCATAATTGCATGGGTACCTCCATTGTCGATTGCTTGGATGGACATCTATGTGATTGATGGGTGAAATTCAGCAAATTCTTGCTAGTCTGTGAATTTGTTTGGAATACGTGATGCATGAAGTGTTAATCAGTTGATGATATTTCAACAGATAACCAGCGCAGATGTAAACAATACATGTGCTTGTGCCAGATTGGTACCTGAGATTGGCCGGTAAGCAAGCATCAAAGAAACTTCTTTTAAATCCTTGAATTGGAGTATAATGTAACATCATTTCTTTATTTCATTTCATTAGCTGCGGGCAAGCAGAGAAAAAGCTGGCAAATACATCGAAGGACAATCCAAGTATGGCAGAAGAAGTACTTCCCCAAATTTCTGGATCTAATTGTTCTTCTTTGCTGACTAAGATTGAAGGAGAATTTAGAGAAACTCCTATAGGTACCAGCAACTCATTATATGATGTCAAGGAAGACCCTTCTTATCAGCCAGTCTTTTCAACATGTCATGATTCTGTAGCAAAAACATCCCAGGGCTCAGCAAATGGTGGTCTGAACTCTACAAGAATGGTTGATGAGAATATCTGTGGTAGAAGTACTTGGGTATCCCTGGACCTATCTGTTCCTCCCCCTGGTAAGGATTCCATATCACGTAGGGATGTTATGGAGTTGTTTTATTCTTTTTGCTTTTTATTTTTTGTTTTAGTTTTCTCGTTGGTTGTTGCTAATGCTTTTACTCATGAATACAAAATATAGATTCTCCTGTCAGAGTGGACTGCAATATAGCATTGGAACCGGGTCTAGAAGAGCAACCTGTTTGTAGTTTGTCAGAGACTAAGAGTGGAAACCATACTAAACTTTTGTCTGAGGTTTCGGTCATAGATAAGGGCCTGGAATTGATCCAAGAAAGAATCAGGGAGAAACGCTCATCTCAGCTAGCACAGAAACTAGAAAACGGTTCCTTGACTAAGGAAGCTGCTGTGGGAGCGAAGAATAACAACTCTGCGAAATCTTCTCCATTTTTGGCACTGCAAGATAATTGCCTCCAGGTTGATAGGACATTGCATTTTCTTACCAGTTTTCTGCCTCATGCCATTTTCCGGCATCTGTTTATTCTTGCCCATTTACAGCTCTTTAATGATTTCCCTTTTGATACAAAATACTACAACTCAAGTAACAGGTTTCATTGCAATTCTCTCTTTCAGCTATTCCCAGAGGGTAGAGCTCATGACAAGTCATGGGAAAAGGCGACTGCTTGTGCTGATTCTGGAGGAACATCATTCAGTTTGCTGCCAAGCACAATCCATGGCAGAACTGCCGAAGCTAAATCCTCGCGTTTTCTTCATCTATCATTGCCAAAGGAACCAATGGTAGATATTCATGCTTGCAGTTCCTCCAAACCTCAGTGGCCAAATCTTGGCATTCAATCAAGAGACTTAGGTCAAGAAGGAATGCCTCACCAACAGACATCATCTTTTCTGAGGCACAAGGTGATGTTCGATAGCATTGCCAATAGAGGAAGAGCGCTAAGTGGAAATAGAATCAACTTCATTGATCGGTTCGATTTCTCAACAACCTGGTCAGAAGATGAGCTAGACTGTCTTTGGATTGGTGTGAGGAGGTATGGAAGAGGCAATTGGGATGCCATGCTGAGGGATCCGAGACTGCACTTCTTCTCATGTAGGACTCCGAGGGATTTGGCTGAACAGTGGGAGGTGGAACAAACGAAGCTTTATAGTAGTGCTCCTTTTCCCCCGGCGATACCTCAGGTAAGACCCAATGTTATCCCAGACAGCAATGGTGGCTTCTGGAATCCCAAGACCGGGACACAAAATTCGGTAAATGATGTTCAACTTTCACTTGGAGATGCATATTCCCAGCAAAGGGATAATTTCCAGAAGAGTTCAATCTTCAGTTATGTGAATACTCAGAGCAGCGTTCCTAGACAACTCCAGAACCCTGTTGCAAATACAAGGACCATGTATCCCTTGAATGGCATCCACAGAAGTATGTTTGAAAACCGTCCAACATCAGATGTTGAACCTTCTCATACCTCTGCAACCCCCATTGATGGAAATCTACCTCACTGGCTTAAAGAAGTAGTTGCTGTCCCTCCCAAGCCTCCTCTCAACACCCCTCTGCCGTCAGCTGCTGCCTCTTTACATTGTGGTGAAATGCAGTGGGTTAGTCAACCTTCTCTGGATCCTAGTGGAAGGAATCAGGAATCAAGAAATAGAGTAACCATAAATCACAGACTTCCTGAAAATGGCGAGCTTCTAAATGGTAACAGGACTCATCGTAGCGATCTTCCGCCTGCAACAGGACGCGTCAATGTTGAATGCCTGGATAGTAACGCGAGGAAGCAGGATCCGATCATCATCAACAGTGATGCCTCTTCAGAGGAAACTATATCAGACGATCGCAGTGCTAGACCTTAGCTGCAGCTGGAGTTTTAGGAAGACTAGCTTTAAGATAAAGTTGTAAATTAAAGAATTCTGCAAATGTTTTTAGATTAATGTAGTCTTAGGTTTAGGGAGAACTAGTTTATAATTGGTGGCGTTGGTCACATTAATTATGCTTGTTCCATCAGATTTTGTGAATGTGATCAATAGATAATCATCACTAAGTAGCTGACTATCTGAACTTCGTTTTTGTTAGATTCTTGGACTTGGGAGTAGTTTACTTGTGAAACTCATCCTTCAAGAGTTTCCCTTTTGATATTTTCGTCTTATCTTATGAGTTCGTTTAGATTTATTTATATTAGTTTTATTACGAAATTTAATACAATTTTTTTATTTTAAATTTTATTTTTTTATAAATAATTAATTTTTATGAAATTCAATTTAAATTTTGTGAGAAGAAGTATATCGTTTAAACTTAAAATTTTACAATAGGTTTGAAATAGGATGATGTGCAAATAGAAGGTAGGAACATCAGTTTGCAGGTCATAAGGTGAAAGAACAAAAAAAAAAAAAAAAAAAAAGAGGAAAAAAATGCTTTTCGGGCCTCTTTGAATGGGATAGGGAATGTTTATTATACTTATAATTAGAGTGGTATGTTTTTTTATTTTCTTCGTCTTATTTTATTTAATTTTTTAATTATATTAAGATATTTTAAAATAATTAATATTTTATATTATTAATTAATTAATATTTTTATTATATATTTAAATTTAATATAAAATATTTATTAATATATATATTTTTATTTTTTATTATATTATTTTTTATAATATAATTTAAATTTTTAAATAAAATTCTGAGTGTGTGAAGTACATTGAGAACAAAAGAAATCTCACTAGTATGTATGATAGTGCGACGTCGTCTTGTAGCAGAAACTCTACAGCTGAACGTCTTGGCCTTCACGTTTGCCTTATCCCTCTTCCTCGGTTTCACATTCGCCATAACCACAAAAAGGAGAACATGAACGGTTTAATATCAACGTCTCTCTGTAGAAACTACCACATTTTTAAGAACCCCTTCGTCTACTCGCGCTTAAGAAGTCATCATGGCTTAAATTCTCAGTTTCCTTGTACAAGATTTAGAGTTCAGGCAAGTACAAATGAGTTGGATAAAAAGGTAGCTGTGAAAGAGTCCACGGAAGACGAAATTCAAGATATCAATGCAGTTGAAATGAACCCAAATCAAAATGATCAAGAAGTTGAAGAAAAGAGCCAGAAATTATCCTGTGGAAAATCAGCAGCTGTATCCACTGGTACTGCTCCACTTGATAAGGACCTTAAAAAGGTAAAAATTCAGTCCTTTCTCTGCTCTTCTTAACCGTTTCTTGAATTATCTCGGCAGTTTCCGGTTTTCCTATGAGTTTCTAGTGCTAGAACTTTCTTGTAAATGTGTTGCAATGTGGGTTGACGATTTTATTGGGTTGTGAGGAGGATGTTCAAAGGTTCCTACCCTTACTTCTAGTCGCTCTAAACGTTGAATATAAATGAAAATTAGAATACATGTTGCTGTCAATATATGGTTTTCTACAAAGTAGTCCTGCAACTCTACATTTCGTGAGCCAACTAGTAATTGCTACATATCTAGGAGAGTGGCACTGCTTAAAATAAAAGAGACAGAATTGTCCAAGAAAACTAGGAAGTAGCTTCGTAAAACAAAAAGTCATGTAATTTTTTTTTCAGTTAATGGTTGGAAACATGAAATAACTGAAAGAAAATAAAAGGCAGAAATAGGGTAATTTCCTTGGATTTGTAATGTAGATATACACACAGATAGAAGATATGGTTAAAACACAGCTAAAAGAACGGTTATTGGGATCTCGTACCTAAATCCTTGTTCTCTTTTGGAGTCATTCTCGGGCTTGAATTCATGGAGGAAATGTCAAAGTTAGTATTTCTGGAAAAATTGGAAGCTGAAGAGAAAAAGCTTCACTTTAATGTTGCAAAGTGGTTAGTTGATAACTCAAAGCTGGTGGCTATGAATTTTTCTTTAGATGAGAAATATAATGATTTCCAATGATGAATTTGGCCGGAAAAAATGTATATTCATTTTAAGTATGTCTTTTAAGGATACCAGTGGTTGATTCTTGTGCTCCATGGCTGAAGAAGTTAACCGTCATAGGTTTGCAGTTTCATCCAATTTACAGATCTTTCTGGACAGGATAGTTCTTAGTTAATGTATCCTTCTTTTCTTGAATTCTTTCATATTAAAATTGTAGTAGACCTGGAATTTTGATGTTGATTTTTGATCTATGGCAGGTTGTCCAAAAGACTGCTGCTACATTTGCTCCGAGGGCTTCTGTAGCTTCCAAAAATCCTGCTGTACCTGGAACTGCACTGTATACTGTTTTTGAGGTGCAAGGTTATATCTCAATGTTGCTTGGTGGAGCACTCTCATTCAATCTTATATTCCCTTCAGATGAGCCAGACATATGGAGACTAATGGGGATGTGGTCCATCTGGATGTTCAGTAAGCAATGCTCGTCATCAAGTGGTTGATTTTTTCTGCTTGTTACATCTCCTATATTCTGTACATTATTTGAATCATTTAGATGAGAACTAGGTTCTATCTGATTTACTCTCTTAGGTTCTTAGTAGTTATAGATGAGTGTTCGTGTCATTGTTCCAGCAGCTTCTTATACGCATTAAACAACACTTGCCACCTGACTTATTTCCTCCAAATAGCCACTTAAATGTCTTATTGATTACTAATGTTCTTCCCTGTTTTTTATATTGGTGCCATCACTCAAAGTGTCTTCTTTCTGCGATATGTTACTGAGCGATTGATTGTATAACTAAACAAAGATGATAATTTGATGCTGTTGCAGCTATTCCATCCCTAAGGGCACGAGATTGCTCAAAAAATGAGAAAGAAGCTCTCAATTATCTCTTTCTCCTGATCCCATTGCTGAATGTTATAATCCCCTTCTTCTGGAAATCGTTTGCAGTTGTTTGGTGTGCAGATACCATAGCTTTTTTTGCTATGTATGCATGGAAGGTAAAATTATTTCTGAAGCTATGCACTTTTTGGCTTTTTATTTTCTTTTTGTGCATTAACCCTGTTTTATACAGTTGGGATGGCTCGAACAAGCAGAATAGAATAGCATGGAATATCTGAGTTGGCTTTGTTGGATTTAAAATAATATGCCGGTCATCTGAGTGAACCTCAAGTTTGAGAACTAATAGTCAAGACCAGGTTAGATATCTTAACCTATACCAAAGAAGAAACATCTCAGGATTTTGTATACCAATCCATTTTGCCCTACCTGGACGATGGAATTGCTCAGCCATATCACTGATGTAAATAGGAATTCATCTTGAATTTAAGAAATTGTATACACCTGCTCTTTTCCATGTTCTGATACGTGTTGCTTTATTATGGATAAAATAACTTCGCTACTTTTCTATGTGCTACAATGACCAATCCGGAAGTTCAAATAATGCTTCTAGGGGCATTAAGCTCTAAATTGCATAGAAATTCCTTAACTTTTCTATGTGATATAATCAAGAAAAAATTTTCAGCTATGCTTTCAAGCTATGGTGCGACAGGCTAGCAAATCTGCTATTTGACCTTAACAATAGAAGAGTAACGAGGACTGATTCATTTAAAAACGTTGATCCTGAAATCAAGAGTTTACAAGATTCCTTTTTTTTTTTTTTCTCTCACTCTTTTTTTCTCTGACTGGAAGAGTCAGAACACAGGATAGAAATGCATGATGAGAAAAGGAGGTTTAAATATGTGCATCCATGTCACATCAACCTGATTCTGTTGTGTCTCATAAACTTGTTCAGAAGGGAATTCAATGCATATGACGTAAGTGCTTCAGTTTTTGAAGGTCACACTTCATTATGCTTAAAGATTCAAATCAAGCTCCACTTCTGATGATTATTGGCTCTGAGTGTTGTAATTGATGAGAAGATGGAATCTCACAATATTGAAATTAGTGATTGCAGATTCTAATCTTGTTGGAGTTGGAGCAAAAAGTAGAAGGGAACAAAGGAAGTGTTCCCAAATGTACGTTAGAGGGAGCGGAGCAACCTTAGCACCTTTATCAGGCCAATGATGACATAGCTAAACTTTTTACTGAATAAAGTGGTTGAAGTTAGTAGACTCATTACTGCATTCTTCATTTCACGATGACTGTGTGTATTTTGGCTTTGGCAACGGACTCCTTTTTATATATGTTTTGGTCCTTTGCTTCTGCATTCTCCTCTTTCTATTTTTTCCATGAACCGATTAACATCTTCAGTTTGATTTGCCAGTTAATCAGAGTAACAGCAGAATTATCCTTAGGTTTTATTTGTTCCTTTTCCCTTTTTTTCTTGAACAAACATTTCTTGCTTCTTTCACTATACTCCAGAAATAGAAAAGGATGAAATGTGTTAAATCTCTTCCAGGTAATATATACTGCATTTTAAATAGTCATCTGCAGTTATTCTTCTCTAGCAAATATTCGTCATCCCGCTTCAAACAATTCGAATAGGAGATTTGCGAAATTCTGATCATCATCATTAGAAATTCTGCCACTTGAGATTTATTTATTTATTCTCTTTTTGGTATCATATTAATATCATTTACTTGCAATTGCTCGTAGTGAATATTTTATTTAACTTTTTTTATAAAAATAAAAATTTTAATTCTTTTTTTAGTAATAGAGAATATGTTATATTTTTTATTTGCTATTTAACTATTTTATAATGTTAGAATAAAATATATATTTTTCACTAATTATACAAACTATTTCATGAAGGTTATGTAATTTATTTTTACATCTTATGCCATTGTATTTTTTATTAAATAATATTAAGTTTGATATTTTTAATTATAATTTTTCATGATAATTTTATCCTTTTTTAATAATAGTATTTTTTCTCTTTTACAATGATAAAGATTGAAGTGTATTTTTTATTATTTTTTAATTTTTTTACATGATATTCAAATAAGATACATATTTTATTTCTTCATAAAAAATTAAATAGTCTTTTTTTTGTACTTAATGCTTTTTCATAAACTATATATATTAGTATTTAAACTCTTAAATTCTCTTAATTATTCCTCATAATTTTTTTTAATAAATAAATATTTGTTTACTTTTTACCTTTTATCTAATTAAAATATTATTTTTACAAACTATAAAAAATATTTTTATAAAAATTATTTAATCTCGTGTTGTTATATTTTAAAATTTTTATAAATTAAAATGGCATTTAAAATATTAAATTATTATAATTATTTATCAAATAATTTTTAATTTTTTTAAAATAGCAAGGTCATTGTTTTTCTTTATAGAGGTTAGATAGTTTGTCCTTAATACTTTGGGGTAGAAAAATTTGTAACTTAAATGGGAGAGTTAGTATAATTTACTAATAAATAGTTACAAACTTTTATATTAATTTCAAAATAAATTAGTAGTTAGTAAGACATTTAGTGTTAACATTCAAAAAATGAAGAAATAAAATAAGTTTTAAATCCCCTTGACCTCCTCGTGTGCTTTTAGAGTAGTATATTAGATAGATATTGCCGCTTGAGATGTTAAATACCAGGTAACAGAGCTAATTACTTGTATGGCTTTAAGATATAAAACAACTACTTCAAGGAACAGCAATTAGAGTGCAGGTGGAAATTCTTTTCGAACTTTTTCAAGTATTAAAATGAGATATCTAGGAGATATGGACTGGTTCAAGAGAATGCCTATAAGTTAATATAAGCATGAAAAGCTTAGCAGTGGACTTTCATCTACGCTAAGTTCCAGTATCCAGCAGCAAAATCACTCGGGAATTATTCCATGCAAGAAAGATAGACTCAAGCACATTTTAGTTTGTCCCAAATTGTAGATCTCTTTTCTTTCTCAAACACTAGTTATTTATAAGTTTCCTCACATACCCTTAAACAATATACATCTTTATCAACAATAATTGTTCTTTTCGAAGTAGCAAGTTTCCTGACATGCCCTTAAACAATATATATATATTTATCAACAATATGCTACCGTTTTTGAAGTAGTAAATGCTGCAAGGGTAAAACATGTATGTTCTGAAATGAAACTTTCGATGGTTTGGCCATTACATTTTTGTTATCCATCTTAGTGAATTTTGAAACTTTGAATGGCTTGAGCCTTGCATTAAAAGAAAAAAGATAATAAAGAATGATTAGTTCCAGAATAATCTAGTAACATAAGGCTTCTATTTTTAGTGGAGTACTATGAGCATGTAGTATTAGTGGAGGGGAAAATGAGGAAAATACTGAACAAAAATGATTGCTTTGTCTGTATTCACTACTACATTTCTTAATCTGTGTGAGAATAGAAGTGGGCCTATCTTTGTGGGATGGAGGGAGTAACACCACTCTCAAAATTTCTACTACAAATCTTACCTATGTACCTAGAAAACTTGTTGGACAAAGGCCAAGTAAATCATTTGCCTAATTGACTGAAATTGTGGTAACAGATTTCTGAAATCAAAGCAAACAGAAAATTCTAACTTCAAGATTAAAACTACAACTCCTGCTTCCTGGATCATAGTTTCAACACTTAATTACAGGGCTCATTGTAAATTTGATAGTCCTGTTTAGGTAGCTACAAGAAGAAATGAGAAAAAAGATTCTAATTTGATCACGAACGTGAAAGCAGAGGGGAATTGTGTCATATTGTCCTTGATGAGCGCAATGGTTCATTATTTAGTCATTCCTGCTAGGATTTGCTTTAGTGTTGGATATTCTCATCGCTGGTGCCTTGAACTATGACTTACCTTCTTCAGATTCTGAATCGCTGCTCTTTCTTGAATGAGAACCAGTACTCCATTCCGAAGATTCTTTGTGCTCTAAACTTGAACCAGCACTGCCATCTTGAGATTCTTCGACACTATTTGCGTCGCTATTGTTTCTTGGGCTTTGATGGGCATTCTCATCTGCTGAATTCCTCGGACGGTCAAAATCTTCTTGATTATTTGATAAAACTGCAAGGGAACTAAGTGCAGCTACAATATCACCAATCAATGGCCGAACAGATGGCTCCTCTTGGAGACACATTGCTGCAACCCCTACAGCTTGGTTTAAACTCCTCTTCGGAAACTCCCCTTTAAGAAGTGGATCTGCCATGTCCGGAAACCTCTTTGGATCCCTAAAAATTGGTTGTGCCTATTCAATTCCATAGAGAGCAAAACAAGTTAGATCATACCCTACTTTAATTAAGTTTTAAAGAGAAAATACTCTATAGCTTGACTTAAACTATTGCATTTTCTTGCATGAATGATGTTCTAGTTAAAAATCAGATTAGGGAGGTAACTTAATTACCCAAGCAACTAAATTCTGCTCCTCTGTTGGTCTTGAAGTATCTAAGGCTCTACGTCCTGAGATAAGTTCAAGCAGAATGACTCCAAAGCTATATACATCTGACTTGAGAGTTAGTTCACCGTGTCTTTCATACTCAGGAGCACAATAACCATAGGTACCCATAACCCTTGGTGATATGTGTGTCGTTGTGTCACCCTGTGTAAGCTTGGCAAGTCCATAATCTGATAGTTTCGGGTTAAAATCCTCGTCCATCAAAATATTTGATGGTTTTAAATCACGATATATAAGAGGAGGATTGGCCTTCTCATGCAAGTACTCAAGTCCTTGAGCAGCCCCAGAAGCTATCTTCATTCTGGTTTGCCAACTTAAAGGCTTTTTATCTTCTGGAATGTCTGCGAATTCATTAAAACAACTAATTGAGTGCATTAGATGCAGTACCTCAAACTTTCAGTTGTATGCAGAAAGCTGAGATGAAAGCCTGCGTCTTTCATATGAATATTGTAAAAGTTTTTCAAAGGACATTTGATGATAGTCTACCATTTGTAGATTATTGTTCAATTAGAATGAAGAATATGTAGCTGATTATTACCATGAGATGAATGAACATAAATTTGTGTTTTTCATGTTGCCAAAGAGCTGAGCAGTGTTTTTCCATGATTAAACCTACTTTCTTGGGATTAGGAGGTTGATTAGAATATGAATTCCAAGCTTCGGATTCACACACGGGCCATTGATGGTTCTGGGAGTGACTTCTAGGCAACTACAGATTTGTCTTTGACCGGATCCTAGTTGCTACTCTGTGTAAAAACAGTTGCAAATAGTTAAAAGGGAAATGAAGAAGAGGACTAGAGTACCATGTAAATAACTATCTAATGCACCCGCTGGAAGGTATTCGTACACCAAAAGCCTCTGATCTCCATCTGCGCAATATCCAATTAGATTTGCCAGATTCGGGTGGTGAAGGAGAGTCAACATCAATACTTCAACAAGGAACTCTTTGTTCCCTTGTGTTCCATTTCTATCTAGTCGTTTCACAGACACAACCTAGAAGAAGAAAACAGAGGATCAAAACTGTTGTCCATATAGCAGTAGCTGCAGGACAGAGTTCAATTTATGATCATATCTATTTTGGTTTTCTTGGTTGGATTCATCTATGACTCCACAGAACTCAAGCTTTCTATTGAAATGCAGATTACCTCGCCACTCTGAAGGTTGGCTTTGTATACTTTTCCGAATCCTCCTTCACTTATTACACATTCTTGTTTGAAATTCTTCGTTGCCATGGCAAGCTCACGGAATGTGAATGTTCTTGCCCCATTATCTCTTTTTGCTGCATCATTATTCTGTTCATCCTTGTCATTGTTGGTATCCTTCTTGTTGGTGGGTTCTGATGATAGATTCGGAGCATTATTTACTGAAACAAAGGAAAAGAATGCTTCAGATGGCATTCTGCAGGGGATATTCGGGAGGAAATGTTGTGAAAACTTCCTTTGGAAGTGAAATTATTTGAAGCAGAACTGATTCTTCAGTATAATCAGAAGTAACACACGTGTTAATAACTAAATTTAAACTCCCATAGTGGCAAAGAATTAGCGAACTCTTCTGCATTCCCAGGGGATCATTCAACAAACAAATTTCACATCCAAAACAAGTCTCACAATAGAATACTTCGCGGACTATATGGGTTCTGGGAGTTAAACTGGGAAATGGGAATCATAAGAATCATAAGTTGATTGCCAGTCGAAGTCCGGCAGAATTAAATATTTTACTGACTACTGATTCTTCTTCCATTTCTACCGACTTAGCAACCCGTCATTTGTACAAAGTATATTGAGTGCATTTACTTAATGTTTTCCGCTGCAGTTTTTCTGAAACTCTTGGATATGATAAATGAAGCATATAACGTACATACTGCGAACCTAGAATGATCCTTGAGAAGTGATCAAACATTTACATCTGCTGCCTGCATCATAGAAAACAAAACCCTAAGGCCTGACTTTGGTACCCCTTCTCCCAAAAGCAGCCGGGGAAGCCAACATGCGAATATTATAGTATTGATGAAGAAAATGCAGGAAAAGGAAAGACAGAGTTAAGAATTCCATAGCGCACAGCGAGGGATGTACCAGGCCGCGGAGGTGATGGTGGAGGAACATCTCTGACCGGTGCAACGGGCACCTCCTCGGGCTGCTCCTGTTTCTTGGATCCAAAACAGGGGAAGCAACTCATTTTTGTGGATGCTCGCCAAGAATGGTAAGAAAAATATGCGTCCCTCTCGAATGGAAACCGGATCAAAACTCAGGCTCAATCCTCTGGAAATGCAACCTGAAAGGCTCGTGAAACCACCACGCATGAGATCTCAATGGTTTTGTCTGACTCAAAAGGAAGAACAAGAAACACGTAAAATGCTGCATGAAAGAATGAATCCAAAAGAGATCGAAGAAATGAGGACGGGAAGGAGGAAGAGGAGGAGAGGGCCCTCCAGGAGATTGAAGGACCCTGACCGCGAGGAGCTGTAGGAGGCTGGAGTGAAACAAATCATATGGAAAAGAAGAGGAAAACCATGTTCATGGAGAAGCATTTGAGTGGTGACTTTTCCTGGGATTTTCTCATTGTTAACCCGTAGAAAAAGGGAGGGTCCTTTTTGAGTGGTACTTACTATTTCATTCTTTTATTTTTTTTCCCTTTCCACCTCCTTTCGTTTGTTATATCAAAATTCCCACAGCATAAATGTCTTAGGTTTTTGCCTCTTTTTCCACCTTTTCTTAGTTTTTTTAATGATTTTTCTCTCTTTGGTTAGTTGATAAAAGTGTTCCTCTCCTCAATTTTTATGGATTATACTATCATCATATCTATCACACAGGCAGAATTTCAACAACATTTTTTGTTTCAAACAATGTTGTGAAGTGGGAAATTATGGTCGCATAGGTTGTAATCAAATAAATAAATAAGATTCATTTGCATTGCTTAAAGATGCACTAATAAAATAGGCCAAAGAAATCATTAATCTTTATATTATAAAATAAAGCACATATTAAATATCAAGTGAATGAGTTTAATTTGAAAGAAGAAAAACCTCAAATGAAGTTTAATGGAATTTAATCAAGCTAAAGTAGAAGTATTATTTAAAAAAATAATAAAATGATTCTAAAAGAATTTATAAAATACAACACCCAAATGCTTACAAAAAAACTTAAATGAAATAGAAAAAAATAAAAGAAGTTAAAGAATAAATTTTAAAAATAACGATAAATAGAAGAGGCACAAGCTTGAAGCTTCCGAATATGGTGAGATTTAAGTGATGACTAAACTAAAAAAAGGTGAAAGAGTGGTTACATTTTATGAAAGTAAAGAGAAGAAGAAAAGAAATAGACAGACATTAAAAGTTTAGCTTTAATAAATTTATTTTAAATTAAAAGATTAAATTAAATAAAATAATAAAAATAAGTAATTTATAATTATTTTAATAGATTGAAAATGATCTTAACTAATTAAATTTTTAAAAATTAATTAAAAAAGTAAAAATCTTAAGAAATTAAAATGAGAAGTTTGGAGTCATAAAAAAGAAAGTATGAAATTTCTATAATATATATACAGTACCAAAAAAATCCAAAGAAATTAAAACTTATACCTTAAGACAATATGGACCCGTCAGGATTGTTTGATATTTTCTTTTCTTGTCAAGCCTTACAAGTAGGGGTGTCAATAGGTCCAAACGGGTCTGAAACTCCTTGTCCGGATAAATGAGTATGAGTATATATATAGGTATGAATATTGACCCAGACTTGAGATTATCGGGCTGAATCCGGGTAAAACCCGACTCATTGACACCCATACTTACAAGCTGAACCAGCTCTGTTTTCTTTTAAAAGTTGAGCTATTTGATCCATAATAAGTCCACGCTCCATAAATGAAACCGAGTTATATATATATAAAACAGAGAATGTGAATCCAACTTTAAATTTATGTTTGCCAAAAAATGCTTCAAACTATGAAATACCTCTTTGTTGTACTAATTTGAGTTTATTAACAACTATATGAATTCTCTACCTAGGATTAGCAGACAATGATCGGGAAAGTGAAAATTATTATTGGCCAATAGGCAATAGATAATCATTTTTATTTTCCTCATTTACTTTAAAATATTATAAATTTCTGGTCAGGTAATATGCTAACAATACGATACGAGAATACCTTACTCACAACTCAATAGTCTAAACATGTATGGACACACGAACAAATAAATTCGTTTAACACATTTTAGTAACTACGCTTACATGAATCTTTGCCTTCGAATTAATAGGTTAGAAAATTAGTATTTGACCAAAGTGTAGGAACCCAAAATCGAACTCTCAAGTTGAAAAAAAAATTACATTGATATTATGTTTGTTGTTATGGTTTTTTGCCAAAAAAAAAAACGGAAGAAGAAGAAGAAAATGATGAATACACCTTGATGTGCTTTTATGTCGTGGTTGGCATGGGAACATGGGCATCATTAGGAGTGTCAATTGACTTATCATCAATTGAGGTGAATTTTCCAGCGAGCGGAGTCACCATATTTAATTAGTACTAGTAATTAGATAATGCTAGTGGTTGGTAAAGATAGCATCACTCACTTTCCACCTTAATCATGGACGGAACCTTTCCCGCCTAATAATTTTAAAACTCTCTTATATATATTAAGATGAGTTTTGATTGATTTTTTTTAAGTTGATTTGTACTATATAAGGATTGTAAATTATTTATAAAAAAATTAAATTAAAATAAAAAAAAGAAAAAAGTTAAAATTTGTTTATTAAAAAATTAATCCAAGTCCGTCTTAACTTTTGAGATGTGATATTTTATTTTTATTTTTATTTTTTCATTTTAAATATTTTTTATAAATAAAAAATTTTAATATATTAATTTAATTTTTTTAATAAAGTTTGAGTTAAAATTTTAAAAATTTTTTAATAAGATTTTTTTAATTATAAAAAAATAAAAGAGAAGTTAAAGAAGTAGCTAATTATTTTATTCAAGCTCCTTTTCCCCCTCCTCTTTTCTGCTTTTTCTCTCTAGACCACCAGCATTCTTCTAGGGTTCTCGCTGTGTTCGTCTTCTCCGACCAAGATGGACTTTGGTCTCCACTAGGTCTTGGCCTAAATCCTTTTATTTGCTTCAGTTTTTGGCTCCTCCCCACCAGACTTTTGCCACAAAACAGGATCACTCTTCCTTTTGGAGCCTGTCATTCTTTTTTATTGCTCTTCGGTGTGGATTCACTCTGATCTTTTTAGGTTGGAGCTCCTCTGTTCTTTATCTAAAAGATCGTCTTTTACTAAACTCTGATTTGAGCATTTCTTCGCTCTCCATCTATTTCTTTGGCTATCCTTGCAACCACTGATACGCCCAGCAGTTCGTAGATGGCTTCTCTGCGAAGATCGAGATGTAGCTGCGATTCTCATGCTGGCTATGATGAAGACTGGTTGCACGGTGTCAAAAGAAGAGTTTAACTGTGTTTGTTTTTGTTTTTGTTTTTTATTATTTATTTTTGCATCTTACCTATTTAGGGGTTTTAAGGTGTGGTTTTATTATTTTTACCTATGGGTGATGAGTTTTTTCTCTCCCACCTATTTGTATAATTTATCTTAGTTATTAATAGAAATTACTTATCACGGAAAAAAAAAGAAAAAGTTAAAAAGAAGTAAGAATATCTCTTTTTTAGTTTAACCTTTAATATTTATAAAAATTTATATATATAATTTAATATAAATCTCGCTCCTCAAAGTAAAATTTCCAATTTCGTCTATAACCTTAATCATGTCTTTATCATGTGTAGAAAATAGTAGGTGACTAATAGCTGATTATTTGATCATTTTTTTTCATAATTTTAAATTTTAAGATTTTTTTAGATGAAAGAAAAGCTTCAAGAATTTTCTTTTTCCAAGTGTCAAAAGATCACGTATCAACAAAAATGATACTATGAATTTGAAGGCATATGCATCAAAATCCCCTTCTAATCCGTTAGAAATTCATATAAAAGTCCATAAATTCATATGATTGTGAAATTGGAGTTAGAATTTTCTTTTTGTTTGGCTTTTAGATTTTTGAATCATTTATAACGTCATACAAATGATTGTTTGATCTCCACAAATTCACTTTGGCAGATGTTCAAAAATTATGTACAAGATCAATTTAGAAACACAACCAGCAAAAAGAAAAAAAAAAGAAGAGAAATGGAGTATACTTGCCCTTTAACTATTATTTCTTTTCTTTCTTAATAAAAATTTTTATTTTAACTTTTTTATATACATAAATTTTTTTCAAAAATTTTGAATGTCGCGGTGAACTTATGCATAAAAAGTCATGCTAGAAGTATAAACTATCATTTTCAGTGATAATTTTTTCTATTCACGACCCTCTTTCTATTCTTTACATAATCTAAACTATATAGGTAAAAAATTAATTAGCAATAAAATATTATTTTTTTAACTTTTAAATTATTTTTCTCTATTCTTTCTTTCTTTAAGCCATAAATAAATAAAATTGTCTTTAAAAATTATGACACGTATTTGTAGGACGACTATCTCTACCGAATTCCTTCGCAATATTTATAGTTTAATAAATATAATTGTTTAAAAAAAATTTATCGATATAAAAAATTAAAATAAAAGTTTTTAATTAAGAAGAGAAAAGTTAAAATAGTTGAATAGTAAATATAGTTAAGTTTTCAAAAAAGGAAACATAGTTCAAAAAATTAATACTAGTACAAGAAAACATAGATGTAAATTTTCCTTCCAAAATTAGAAAAATAGAAGTACTGTCCGACAAAAGCCCGCCACTATTTCTTTCTCTTTTTAACGTCATGTTGCACTTCAACTTTCAAATTGCCAGTCACTAAGATTATAAATACCTCAGCAATTTGTAGGCTTAGCGTGTCGATGATTTCATGAATTCTGGACACACTTATTTTTGTAATTTTTTAAAGAAGTCAGATAACAGCACAGTTGATTAACTTCTAAAGTCTTGCAATCTAAAATTGAATTTCGTATAAATTACGCCAGTAATTCGTAGGCTCCACGCAGTGATGATTCCGACATTCTTATTTTGATATTTCTTTTTATAAATATTTTGGTGTTGGACATTAATTTAGCGTTTAATTCTAATCCAGTAAAATTTGGACCGTTTGATTAATTGAAATTTGATCCAATTGTCAGGACTTACCAAGGGCATTTAGGGAACTTTAAAGTAAAAGAAATTTAAAAATAGGTTACAAATCAAAAAACTCATGTCAGTTTCAATCTTATCAAGTAAAAGTTGCATATTGTCAAATGTCAATCAACAGTTAAATTTCAAGAGAAAAAGAAATACAACTCTTCTCAATCTCTTCCCTCAACGTCTCTCACTCGTCTTCTTTCTTTCTCTCTGTCTTCCTTGTTACTCTCTGTTTTCCTTCTTTCTCTTTTCTTCTTATCCTTCTCTACAAATAGGGTTGTAGCGAGCAGATATTTTGTATGATGGTCAATCCCAATCCAATCATGGCTCAGGTAATATCGGATGTCTACAAAGGTCTATTTTTTGTAGAGTCTTTTCTTCATTATATGTCTTCTCTGTTTCGGTTTGGCATGCTTAGAATGGAAAAGGGTAAGCATTTCTTTACACTTGTGTGTGATAATTTTTTCTTCTTCTGATGAACTCGTATTATACTGAAGTTCGAATTTGAAGTTGCTCATATGCTCATGACATATTCTTACATTGATGGATGTGCTCGGTTCTACGAGCAACAGCAAAATAAGGGCACTTCTGAAACAATATGTTATGCGCAAATAGACAAAAAAAACGTAAGGTATGGCTTGGAGTTCCCAGTTACAAGAAATTTTTGAAAAAATTCGACCACGTATAGTGAACAATATCAATATTTGACAGGTCGAATGGTTCTTTTGGCAACGAGAATTCGTATGGAAGATAACGTTTTTGACGTTGCGAACATGTTGAACGACATGATCGATCGGGTGAAATATATGCTTGCCTCCCCTGGGAAAAATGATGCCTGTCAGCAAGCATTGACGTTGAATTCAGATAGAACAAATTTTTACCGTCGCAATAATTATTCAATACACTCTGAATAATTGTTCAATTGTGGACCAGTGGTTAATAACAATTGTTGCCCCTTACAACTATAACTCTCTAGGAAACGTTAAACGACTCGTCTTTTTCTGCCAAGCCTATCAAACTCAAAGAGAATCCAAATTGATCAAGGAAGATGTTAAAGAGTTTGGTGGGAGATGCTAAACAGAGAGCGTAATAGGAAACAAATATTAGTTGAGCCAGGCTAAAGTACTTCTCCTTCTTATGAGCCTCGGCTAATAGACTTTGAAATTGACTTGCAGCTTTCCCTGTGCGGTGAAAATTATTACAACATTTCGTATTGAGTGTAGAAAAAACGTTGTAAACAACTTACTGAAAAATTGTACAAACACATAAATTATCTAGATGTTGAACAATTATTCATCTTGGCCAAAAAAATTAAGTTGGATGTGCTAAGCAATTGTTTATGAGACGGTATCTTTTGGCTTATTACACTAAGTGTTTGTCCTCGTCCATCAGTTGAACAATTATTCGTCTTAGCCTAAAATATTGAATAAGAAGCGTTGAACAACGGAACATAGTATTTGCAAACAATTATTTGGGAGTTGAACATTGAATAATTATTATTTATACATAAAACAATTGTATCAATCCTAAGTATTGAATAATTATTATTTATACATAAAATAATTGTACCAATCCTAAGTATTTTAATGTTTGATCAACGAGCATATAAATTGAGTCCATCTTCTTCGGCCTCTCTTTGCCCCCTTCCTCGATGCATGTTCACGCTGAGGCGGTCCCACACTGGCCTTCCAGGCTTTTGCCTGGTTCATTACATCAGCAAAAATTGCATTCTCTCTCTGCATCAGAAGACGTGCAACTACCTTCTGCCAGGCACTCTCTCCCATCCGGAGGGTTCCTCAACAAGGCAATGTTTACAAGGGTTTTTTCATCATTGGTCAACGCATTAGGGGTCCCTTGTTGTGACAATATACGACGATCTCATCTTGAAACTTGCCTTAATCAACCTTCTTTTCTTGGTTGTCCTTTGAATCTTAACAATGTTGCCCATTTGGAGAGTATGGAGAATAATTTATGTCATCTCCTTAATGCTACCTTCCCCCATTATCTTGTTATCTGACTTGGTTGCCTCTTTTCTAGACCCCGCCTCAACGACTGCATTTTCATCAGTCATTCCTTCATCCCCATCACTAGATTTGCCTAAAGGAAACATATTAAAAAACGAATAATTATCCAAAAATAACAATAATAATTGTTCTCTAAAATAATGAACAATTATTCATTAGCACAGATTCACCAGGAATGAGGTTAGAGGCATCAGGCTGATCCTCTTCAGTTTGACTAGGCTGCCATCCTACAGCCCTATCCAATAATTGTTCAGCATCAATTGAATAATTATTTCGTCAATTGAACAATTGTTCAGGATATATAGAATAATTGTTTGAATGTAGCAAGACAGTCTTTCCATTTACGTTGAATAATTATTCACATACTTTGAATGGTTCGTACTTAACTGAACAAATGTTCACACATGCATTCTACTTAACAATTGTTCATAATCATCCAAATATTTGACCGCAAAGCAGTAAATGAATGTCCAGTAGAATAATTGTTCAAAAATTGACTTAACATTTGTTCACAGTAGCAAAAGTCCCCAGTTAGGTATAATTACCAGCAACATATGCATATTTCCTTCTGGTCATCTTGCCGACTTCTTCTTATTCTTCTTACAAAATGTCGCAATTCCTTCAAGCAAGAACTCTCTGACATCTCTTGCCAATTAAAGCTCCCAATTGCTTCAATATCCTTGACATACTTACCGTAATATGTCATATTTATTTTCATAGAATTCTTTGGAGCCAACATTGTGCTTATTGCCAGCAGCACATACAACCTTGCAAACAACTTGTTGTCTCCTTTAAATTCCAGTAGCTTTTCCTCGATTTCATCTATCCCAACATAATTTTTTTATGAAGGCATGAGTCCAAGATTTTTCGGGATCAAAGCTGCATCTTTTTTCTTTGCCTTTTTGCCTGCAGGAGCAATGATGGTTTGCTCCTCTTGGTAGTCTGTAAACTCAGCTTGCATCATTTTCTGAAATCTTCAACACATGATCATCAGAGAGCACAAAGGCCTCAACTTTTGAATCATAGTGATTGATGATAGCCTCAATAACATCCGTCATTAGGTTTGTTAGTCGAATTTCTGTTAGACCATCGAAGTTTATTTTGACAAGAGCTTTCATTATCTTTTGGCGATCGGGATGCTATTGCAATGACTTGTTTACGGCAATGATAGGAGAAGTTTTGCACCTAAACTGAAACCTATCCATTGTTCAAATATGATATCACAGTGAACAGACAATTGAGAACAATTGTTCAGAGGGGCTAGACATAGAGAGACAGCAACAGAGAGAGAGAGAGAGAGAGAGAGAGAGAGAGAGAGAGAGAGAGAGAGAGAGAGACTACTGAAGATGAAAGGTTAAACTTTGGATGCTAAAGATGAAAGGTTGAATGACAAAAGGGAAGAGGTAGAAAGGAAAATTTTAAATGAAGTGATGATTTAGAACAATTATTGATAGATGTCAAGTTAAGCTAATTTTTTAACTGTTATCAAGGCAAAAAAACTATTCAGTTTGACCCATGAAAGGAGTTTTTTAATTTTTAACTCATTTTTTATTTCTTTTATTTTAATATTTCCTAAATGCCTTTCGTGAGTCTCGACTGTTGGATTAAATTTCAATCGATCCAACAGTCTAAATTTTATCCAACACGTCCTACAAAAAAGACATATCGGACTGGAACTAAACACAATCAATAATTTGAGTTTCAAATTACAAGTAGCAGAAGTTAGCGAGGCTCCGTTTGAAGAAATCTAATTTTTATAAAAAAATAAATCTAAACGAAATGTGAAACCAAGTTTCTCTAAACTAAACCAAACGAACATGCTTACTTGTTTGTGAAGTTAATGTCTTTTTTTTCTTTTTGAAGGAAAATAAAATGTCTATTTGAGAGGCTATTTGGTGTCACATAGTAAATTTTTTGCTAATGAATTGGGATGCAGCCTTTCATACATTAAACATTGTTCGACAACAACACTGATTTTTACACCGCATTAATATATCAAATATTGTCTAAAATACACTTTTTATTTCATACCAGCCGCAGAAGTAGAAGAAATTGCTGAATTACACAGGAGATGTGAAAATTTTCACTCTCCATCCAAGTTCAGACTTCTTTTAAGTAATTAGCCCATAATAAAAATTAATTATTTATATAATTTATAGATTATTACAAGGGACGAAATTTACCAATAGTAACGAATCCCTCTTTCCTTAAATTAAAATTAAAAAAAAAGCCACCACGAGACCAGTTTCACCTATTGGACATCATTCCGAATCTTCTATAGCACTTGTTTTTATAGAATTCTTTTAATTTTTTTAAAATTATCTTTTATAATTTATAAATAATAATTTTATAATAAAAATATTACAGAAAACATTCTACAGAGTTTGGACCAGTTGGACACAAGGCGCCACATTCAAGTAGCAGATGACATAGTTTCCGATACGTGTCCCTGACGTGGAATGCATGCAACTTAAAATCCCTTTTGCCTTTTCAAAACATTAAAAGTCGGGTCGGGGACTTTTGATGTCGCGACCGCAAATTAACAGTTCATAAATCTCGTCTTTCCGAGTCAGCGAGTTCCCACAGAAATCAAAAGGTTGACTTTTCAATGCTTTTCTCTTGTCCCTTTAAATCCAAAAAGGGTAAAGAGGGAAAAAAAAGGCGACTAAATTGAAAAACTATTTAGGGGTCTATATGAAATGAAAGTAAATCCTTAAGGGCGAAGGTTTCACTTCTTATATTTTTATTTATTAAATTAATAACGTGTTTAAAAATAAAAAAGATTTGCCCCAACAAAGGTGAACACTTTTTATAAAAGAATAGTAGATCAAGATGTTAGCTTTGAATGTGATTCATTAAAAATATGTTAATATAGTATTAAAGTTTCTACTCTGCTTTTCAATTATTTATGTTCTACTTTAAAGTTATAATGTTTAATGTGAATTTCTATTTAAGCCCACAATTTCTTTCTAAATCTTTTTAAGCGCAGATTAATACTCATTCTATTTCAAATTGAATGTTTATTTTTTTAGAATATTTCAAATTTAATGATGTACGTTTTTTAAAATAAAAATATATTATATATATAAGATCATAACTACACTTATATTTTATAAATGTTTGTCAAGTATAATCTTTCTTCTCATAAGTTCTTTTTTTTTCTCTTTTAAGTTTGAACTAAATGAAGTTGTTTCTCTATTTCTTCTCGGGCTTTCACAGTGTGATCCTTCTCACTTTCTAACTCAATTTTCATGGCATAAAATTAATTACAATCCACCATGAACAGCCAACCCAATATTAATTATTTAACCAACAAGTTTTGGTTTAATTACACTTATAACCAACGATGCTAAAGTATTTTGGTCTGATTTACGGGAATGATTAGTTACTTGTTTATTAGAAAATTTCCCTTTTGACATGTCCGAAGACAAAAAAGAAGTGTTACGGCACTTTCTTGGAAAGGAAGATTTTGATATGATATCATTGGCCAAAATGACGTTTATGGTATTGAGGAGAAAACCCCATTATGACAAGGACAAAATATTTGATATCTTTTAAAGATCACAATTAGAAGATTTAGTAGATTTTATGACAATCTATCGATACTAAATCAAGGAGATTGATATCTTACAATTTAAGATATCAATATTGGAGAAAAAAGAAACTCATACTTCTCTAGCAATTATATATATTCGAGCTTTAAGCAAAACAAAGATACTCTTTGTGTGGAATATACATGATAACTCTCACATCATTCAAGCAAAATTGAGGGAAAGTTATTCAATGAACCCATGATATAAAAACTTTATCTTGAGAGAGTTATTTTATACACTTTATCTTCCTATTATAGTGCTCATGTTGTTTCTATTCAAGTGCTTAGTACTGATTCTTCAACAAATGCTAAAAGAGCTTAACACGTTCATGTTTTATCTCTCTCATAGATAAAAAGGTGATGTAGCTGACGGACTTTAGTTGTGAAATAGTTAAACGAGTGTGATCTTGTTACATCTTATTGAAAGGTGTTCAACACATTCTACTGAGGTAAGTTCAACAAAATCAAGCTGTAGTTAGATGACAATTTGATAATTATGTAGACAGTGAGAGTTGTTGGATGATAGCTTAATAATTGTGGAGGCAATGATTGTGATTGGTGCGGTTTTAATCTTTAAGGTAATATTGTGATTGTTGAATTTTTAGTCGTTAAGGCAGTGCTATGGTTGTTGAATTTCTAACTGTTGAGGCAGCTTTGGCAAAGAGTGTTTGCCAAGTCCTTTAGAAGAATCACTAAATAAGATTGAAAGCATATTCCTGTATTTTTGTAATAAAAAATTTAATGCACTTTTCTGGATGTGGCCCAACACATGTAGACTATTGAGCCAAATTGCATTATTAATTTTCTTGTATCAAACTTTATTACTCTATTTGGGTGTATTGCATTAAATTGTGCAGAACGACTTCGACACACTAAGTTTAACAAAGGCACACAAATTGCTTAAACTTAACATTACAAGAAGTAATCACTTGTTAAGACTTCTCTTTCAGTTACGATCTTGTTTTATGAATAACAACTTTTCAAGTGAGATTAGATAAAGTTTAATTTTGAGATATTTATTTTATATTTTTTAAAAATTAAATTATTTGTGAAAAAAATATGAGTTATACACTTGAATTTTTGTATTGAAAAAAAAAATGAAATGCTTTCCTAATACACGAAGCCACGCAATTTATTTTGTGTGCTCAAAGAATTTGAAGTCAATGCACTTAAAATAGAATTAATGAATTAATTAAGTAGGGAATTATATAACCTTGCATTCAAAAATTTCACGACTGTCCTAATTATCATTTTTAATTTTTTTGGAAAAAAATTGTCCTAATTACTTAATAGTAGTTTGTTTTTCCTTTTAACTCTTTCGCATATCGTATTTTTCTTACTAAAAAGCTGATTACCAATAATAAGTAAGGGATGAAATAAGAGCCTTAAATAAATAAGCCACCGTCATATTTGACTAATACCGTTAAGTAAACATAATTTTTCTAGATCATATGCTTTAGAAATTTATATTACGTTTGAAGGAAGTATAATATCGATTTATATGATAAACATGTAACACAACTACGAGTGTATTTATGTTGGATTTCATTATAGAATTTGATATAATTTTTTCGCTTTAAGTCGCACACATTTTTTCACAAACAATTTACTTTTATAAAATTCAAGATAGAAAGTTTCAAACCTAAATACTATTCAGTCCCATCTTATATTAGTAAAGCTCATTAGAAAGTGTCAAATGCATTCCTTATCAAGTGGAAATGCCGCCACCCATTTATTTTTTAATTATAAGTATCATGTATTAGTATAAGACTTTTTAAAAAGAAAAAAAGAAAAACTAAAAAAGTGCCCTTATATGGCAACAATTATTAAAACATGCCTTAGCGGTTAAGAAATAAAATATGGGACAGGGAGTCACGGACCATGTGCATTTCAAGTGCTTCCAAACTGAAAAGGAAAATTCAACACGTCGGCAACACAATTTTGCACCATAAAAACAATCAATCTTTTTTCCTTATTAAATGTATCAATATGTAAAATGTATTTTTTAAGTAATTTTATTTATTAAAGCTAATAATAATACATGTTTTTTAAAATAAAGAAAATCATATGTTAATAACTATTTGTTTTTAATTCATTTAGGGTGGGATTGGATAGGGATTTGGGTTTAAGTTTTTCTATTTTGAATTTCATAAAAATAAACTGTTTATAAAAAATGAGTAAGGTCTAAAATAAAAATTTTATATTGAGTTTTACAATGAAATCTGATCCAAATTGATACACCCTTAATTATACTCATCAATTTGTCATTCAAATCGAGATCAAAAGACAAAGTGTACTTAAATGGAGTAAGATCAAAAGGGAAGAATATGTGTATATACTTCTTTTTGGGATTTTAATATTAGATTTCTCACAATAATGCGAATCGTCAAGCTAAAAGTTATTTCTACAATACTTATAATTAATTGAATTTCATATGTATTATATAACGGGCAATCTATTTTCTCCCGCCTTTTGATGTTCCAACTCTAGCCAAACGCGTCTTGGAAGTAAATATTTCATTCACAGTTTAGAAGTTCAAATAATTTTCATTTTCCATTTCCAATGGTAAAAAGTAAAGTAACATGTTCTGCAAGTTATGAAATATTTATTACAATTTTTTTGTAGATTTTTCTAGCAAAGAGAAAAAAAAAATGAAAAAAGTTATATATATCGCGAGTAACTTTATTTTAATAGGATAGTAATTTACTTGTATCTTAATTATTACTCATATATCAATAGAAGATACACATATGAATAAAATAGTTAACTCAATATATGGTGTGATAGTTTTATTTTGATAATTTTATTCACACATACTCTTTTTATTTATTAATAATTAATTATTAGGATGTCAATAAATTATTAACCAACCATTAATAAATTACTCATGCACCGCATCTCGCCACCAAACTGGATATCAAATAATATTCACTCATAACGATTGGAAGAAATTTTTGATGTATAATATTACTTCTTCGGAACTACTTAATAGTTGATTACTCTTTTGCGTATCGTATTTTTGTTAATAAAAAGTTGAGTACCAATACTAAGAGAGGGAAGAAATAAGAGCCCCAAATAAATAAACCACCGACACATTTGAGTAACACCGTTATGTAATGGAAGATAGACTAATGCGATTAAATAATATGACTAAATATTTATTTAATTAGATTTAAAAATTTAAATTATATATTTTAGAAATATAAGTACTAAACGTGTGACGATTTTACTGATAAATAATAATTTTTAAATAATTTTAATATTTTTATTTTTAAATATTTTATAAAATCTTGAATTTATTATGTGATATTTATGTTATTAATTTTTTAATAATCACTACATAATAGAGTCTAATAGACTATTAAGATTTTTTATTTTATCCAAATTGTATTGATATTGAGTTTCATCATTTATTTAAATTTTTAAAAATTAAGAGAAAAAATTAGATATTAAAAATTTAAATTAATAAATTATAATTTTAAATTTCAATATAAAATTTTAAAAACTTAAGAATAAAAAATTAACAACATAATATTTATTTAAAATATTTATTATTTTTAAAAAATTAAACAGAAGAAAGAAAAAAAAGAAAAAAAACTTGGCGTGGGGGCTTGCCCAAGCTAGCTGCATCTCATAGGGGGGCGGCCGGCTTGGGCAATCGTCCTCCACCAGGTTTTTCTCCTTTTTTTCATTTCTTAATTTTTTAAATAAAAATTATAAAAAATTAAAATTATCAAAAATTATTCTGTATCAGTAAAATAGTTTTGTATTGAGCAATCTGATTTAGAAATTTATATCACACCTCTCGACTATGGCTCAACTATTTTTCATTAAACAAAATATCTTTCTCTCTCTAAACTTTAAAATTCTCTATCTAAACAACATTGTTAAAAAAATTTCAACGTAGTCATAAATGTAAAATAATATTTAAAATAAAAATAAAATCTTTAAAAAAAGGAAATACAAAGGGAACAAGTTCCCAACATACAAAAAAAAAAGAATACCCAAAAAAAGAAAAAAAGGAAATTGTTTCAAGGGGAACCTTCATCTAGTTCCCAAGATTTCAGACAAAAGAAAAAAAAATACAAAAATAAAGAATAGTGGCCACTGCCCGACAGCGCGAACGAGGGCTGTAGGATCTGCCTTCACAGCCCTCGACGGCCATTATCAGGACCGATTGGGAGCTGACGGTGCTTGTTGAGGAACCAAGTATGACTGCACAAACGCAAGCTATCATCACCGGTCGTGAACCGCAGAGTGCTGCACGGGCAGCCAAGGTACCAGGGCAGAATGACTGTTTGGTCTCATACGAGGATCTGTACGCAACGTTGGCTATAAAAAATAATGAGTAAGCCACAATGAATGTTGGACAGTTACCGATAGCTATTATAACTAAAAGAGAAAATTGTAGCATAAATCATTAGAAACGTTTCCTAACGGCTGCAATAACTAAGGGGACCGTTACTAACGGTTATAATAATTAAGGAGAGAACATTGTGGCTGAAATTATGGAGACACCAAGACCATAGTTAGCTTCTATAAATAAGAGTTATTAAGTTCATTGTATTATTCATTCGATTGATCATTATTCAGACTTGTAATAGCATAGGCTATTGTCATACCTTCAACTTTATTTGCGTAGTGCTTGGAACGCTTGAGTTTAGCAATATTGATGTAGTGTCAAGTTATTAAGATTATAGGTTTAACAACTTTAATGTCATGATGGGTTATTGAGAGTGTTGGTGTAGTGCCAACCAATTATCTTGTACTTCGTTTATATTTACTTTTGTTCATTATAAATAGAAAACGTGAAACTTTTACACCAAAACTGATTCCATACTTTACTTTGTCCAATTATGTATTAATTTGCTCATTCTTGCCGAGTTGGTTTCTTGGCCGTGAACCTCCGTGTAGCCTTTGAAAAAATATACCGTGCACCCTGTTACTAGTATCCTAACCTTCGTGGCAGATCCCAAGTCTCCCGCTGACACTGTTGGAATGTGGACGCTGTTATTGTTTTTTAAAATTTTTTTTGTTGCAAAATCTTGGGGAACTTGATGAAGGTTACCCTTGTAGCTTTTTCTAGGAAAAAGAGAAAAAATGAAAAAAGTTATATATATTGTAAGTAGATTTATTTTAGTAAATGATAATTTATTAACATCATAATAATTAATCACATACCAAATAGAAAATATACATATGGATGAAGTAACCAATTCAATACATTGTGAAATAGTTTTTATCCATATGTATTGTTTTCATTTGTTAGTAATTAATTATTAAGATTCTAATAAGTTAATAATCTACCAATATAAAGTTACTCATATACTACATACCACCACCTAAGGGGATATTAAATTGTATACAACAATAACAATTGGAAGAAATTTGTGATGCATAATATTGATGCATCTGTTTTAAAATATAAAATTTTTTATTATTTTTTAAAAAAATATTTAATCTTTTATAAATTTTAAAAATTATTTTTTAAATCTAATTTTACTTTAAATACAATTCTCTTATTCTCTATTATATTAGTAAAATTAATTAAAAATATAATAAAAAATACAATTTATTTCTTATTCTTTAATTTATGTAAAAATGACTTACAAATTTTATTTTAAAATAGAAAAGTATAATTATTATCAATTGTTTCGATACATTAAAAAGAATTATAATAGGGAAAATTGTTATTAAAAAATTATTTTTTAAAATTTACTTTAACTATAAATACAATTATCTTATTTTTTATTATAATAATAAAATTAATATATAATAAAAATATTTATATTCTTTAATCTATGTTAAAATAGACGACAAATCTTAGTTTGAAATGGATGGAGTGTAATTATTATCAATCGTTTCGATACATGAAAAGATGACGATGTGAGAACGTATGACTTGTCGACTAAGATGGAAGGATTGTATATAATATTAGTAAAAAGTGGTGAACTCCAAAAAAGTCCTTTAAAATAGGAGTTTGTGTCAAATGAGCCCGTCCAATCTCAATATTCTCGAATAAACCTCAAAAGAAAGTTTCATTTCAAAGAGGCTTCTCTATTAAATCTTTAACGAAAAGATAAAACTTAAACTCTTGAAATTCACAATTTGAAATGCGTTAGGACTTATTTTGTAATAATTCTAGTTATAAAATAAAAATGTCTTATAATTTTTTTAATTGATTACACTTAAATTTTATAATTATATTCATTTAGTTTTAAAATATAAATTTCATTTGACATTTTTATATAAATTAAAAAATTATTAAATTTATATAATTTAAAAATTTATATAATTTAAAATAAGAAAACTATATTACATTTTTAATTTGTAGAATACATTAAAATTGTCACTTTAAAAATTGAGATAATAATAGTTAAATAAGAGTATATTAAAAAATACTTATTAAATAGTTTTAATATTACAAATAAAATAAATATTATGAAATAAATAAAAAATACAAATAGAGCTAATAATATGAGACTAAAAAAATATATTAAAACTCTAGAAAAAATAAGGTATGAAGGAATTATGTTTTTCTTTTACAAATTTAACAATGACGGCCTTTTTGACACAAAGTCCTGACTTTGGAGAACTTATTTGATACAAGTGAAATAAGGAGGACTCATTTGACAAAAAGAGGGGGCTTTCTAAAATACACTAGTAAAAATGAAAAATTAGTTTTGACCCCAAAAAGGGAAAACAAAAAAAAGAAAAGAAAAAGCAAAGATAATATGAATTAACCGCCTACCTCCCTCTATATATATATATTACATAGGGACCTCTCTCCAGCCCAGGCATTAGCATACTTCATTTTTTGCAAGATACGAAAGTAAACGACGCTGCTCAATTTCAGAGAGAGAGATCGGCTATGGCGGTGGACATGAATCTCTATGCATTGCCAGAAGGCTGCATAGCCAACGCTCTATCATTGACTAGTCCGAAGGACGCATGTAGGCTCTCTTTGGTGGCCTCCACGTTTCGCTCCGCGGCACTATCTGATGCCGTCTGGGATCGGTTCTTGCCGACGGATTACCGGGATATTCTTGCTCGGTCGACGGAAGGCCTTGAACTCTTTCTCTCCTTTGCTTCTAAGAAAGAGCTCTATCTATATCTCTGTGATCACCCGGTTCTGATTGACGGTGAAACCAAGGTTTGTTTTCGAAGTTGCCGCTGTTTGATTTTAGTTTCTGTTGTTCGTCTGATATTGTGGCAGTTGATTTGTAAATGGTTTGGAGGAAATTGAGAGCTTGGTTATGTGGTGAATTTAATTTCGCTCAACTAATTTCTAAGTATTTTTCTTCACGATTTCTCCCCAAAAAATTCCCTTTTTGCTGTTCATGTCTTTGTCGGTGGGGAATGCATTGGAACGAATTGGGATTTTCGGAAATGAAAGTAAAGATTCGAAACCTAATCGTAGTTTCAGTATTTTTCTATACAAATTCCAATTCGTAGGGATTGAAATATCCTCTTTCCACGAAATGTTGGTCAAGACTGATTTCCTGTTTTTCTGCTACTATTAACTTTTACGAAATGAAGCAATGGTAAAGATAGCATGCAATTTCAGTGGAGGATTTTAATTCTTGGCCTTTGCATTTGAATTTTACGGACGCATGTCTTTGTGGGGGAATTTTACTGAACATGTGGTAGAAGTGCTTATTATTTTGCATAGAGACAAATTGGATAACATCCGAACTTGCAGAGGAGAGAGTGAGAAATGGAACAATATTGTCACTTTTTGAAGCTTGAATAGTTCAAGCATGGGTATCTTTCAGATTGGCATGAAAAAGAATTGGAAGATATTATTATATTTGCTTCTCGATTCACCTGTCAACAAAAGAATAGTTACTCGGTACAGATTAAGAGGAATAAGATGATTTTCATTCTTGATATTGCACACTTTTTCTCCTGGGATAGCTTTTTCCGGATTCTCTTTATCTTTGCAGAAATAACTGATAATAGCATAGTGTGTAAGGTTGAAAAGACGAGAGGAATCTATTTTAGACATTACCCCTTTTTTTGGGGCTGAATTAGAGATTACTGAATTTCCTTTGTCTTGTTCATAAAAAATGTTAATTCAATTGATTAATCAAATATGCATAATCCTTTATATGCGAGTATTGCTTGTACTTTTTTGTAGACTTAAGTTAATTTACCCAATACATCTGGCTCCTTCCGTTATACTGTTCAGAGCTTCTCACTGGAGAAATGGAGCGGAAAGAAATGCTACATGTTGGCTGCAAAGGACCTGAAAATTGTATGGGGTGACACCCCTAGATACTGGCGGTGGATTTCCCTACCTGAGTCTAGGTACCTAATCCTCCTGCATCTTTGTTTTCTGTGCACTCGAAGAAAATAATGACAAAGTACTTTTTCTTGGCATTTGATTTTACAAAATTGACTATAATGGACGTATTGGATTGCAGGTTTCCCACAGTGGCTGAGCTTCTTGATGTCTGTTGGTTTGAAATTCGTGGCACGATAAAGACTAGCATGCTGTCCCCTAATACCACCTACTCAGCTTACCTCGTTTTCACCTCAAAATCAAGAACCTATGGCTTTGATTATCAGCCTGCAGAGGCTTCAGTAGCAATTAGTGAGCAAGAAAGTCAAATACATGCTGTTTATTTGGATCCTGACGGAGCACAGCGGCATGGATACCAGATTGTGCCAAGACGGAGAACTGGAATATTTCACCGCAGGGCTGCAGTGATAAGACAGCTAGAAACTGCTCCCACAGACCAAGAAGTCCAGGGGCCAAAGCAGAGAGGGGACGGATGGATGGAAGTTGAATTAGGAGAATATTTTGTCAAGGAAGGGCAAGATGTAGAACTGGAAATGAACTTGGAGGAGGTGAAGGGAGGGAACTGGAAAAGCGGTCTAGTTGTTGAAGGAATTGAACTTAGGCCTAAAGGAGAAAAGTGATTAAATGAGATATTGAGATTCCTTAGATATTTTCTTTTGTTATTTTATTTTTTCATTTTTGGCAGGCCCCTATAGCTTTAGAGCTTTATTCCCTTCTTGGCATTTGGTGCCTTTCATGTCACCTCTTCTACCATCAATTTTTCTTGTTCTTTTCTTATCCTAGATTCCTAATCCTATCCCCTAATTAGGGCTGAACAGAATTCTATGTTGTAATATAATGTGGAACTCTCGCCTTTCTAGTTTTTAGCCAGAGTAGTTTGATGAATCCTGCTGGCATCTGTTTAGTGCTAAAAGTTGTTCTCCTTTTCTGTTTCGGTTATTTTCTGATGGTGAAATATGAACTGAAAATATTTCCTGGCTTCCGGTCTTAATAATTGTGTTGCTATAGATGTTTTGTCGAGAAGGAGATGGTAAGCTCAACTCTATATGAAAAACAGAACAACAACCTATTGAAGTTGTAAACATTTTAACTGTTAATAATAGATGTGAAAAACATGTGCGCTTTTCTACGAGAAAGCAACCTCTCCCCCACAAAAAAAAAAAAAAAAAAACAATACGAATCATGGTAGCGTCCACTTCGATGGATTGCAACCCGTCTATATTTTCAGCTCTCTACATTTGCGGCACATGAAGACACCTATTCTTAAGTGATCTTCATTTTGTCTTGGCTGCAAGTCGCTAAGAATCAGCAAGTGGTGAGTCTCTCATGAATGTCTGACACCCTAATATAATTAACATCTTTGGTTCCTGCAATTAGGATGATGATCAGTATTTAGTCTCCGAATATTGCTTCGAAGGAAATCTCTCTCAATACTTTTTGTTTTTGTATTTCTTTGCTTTGATATGCAAAGATGTGCGCTTTGTGAGACAGGTGGTGAATTTGAGGATGCGCCTAATGAAAAGTTTGACCACTTCCCTTTCTTTGGCTTCTTCGATCAATGGCATGTACCTATGTTCAGGGGAAGAAACTATCTTTACCATGGAGAAACGATTTCAAACTTTGCAGAACTCTACTCTTTCTCTTCAGCATCTTCGTTATCTGTATGATTGGCAGATTTCTAGAGAAAAGATGTATACGGGCTGGCGTGGTATTGATTGATGTCACAATGTTGTTATTGATGCTCAAACTCTTGATTTTCCTTTTCTGAAGGAGGATAATCTAGAGCATTTTGAGAACAGGCATTAGACTCTGAAATTATTCACAACGGGGGGAATTTTTTAAGTGCCACATTCCTCCTCATATGGGAAAGCATAATGAATTGCAGTCATTTGGAAATGCTAAAATGGGTTTGAACATTTTCCATAGCATCTCCAGTTCGCTTCACAGCTTACTAGCATCCCTTTGACTGCAAAGTTGGATCTCAAAGCTCTCTGGTTGTCTGTTCGCAAAAGAACTAGGAATCAGGGACACTAGAGTGTTAACTAATATTCCTGAAAATAGAGCCCTGGAAGTATATGAATCCCAGGAACTTTCTGTTAGTGATATCTACAACTTCAATACTGTCATTCTGGAAATTCTATCAGATAGGAGAACGTATGAATTCGACGTAAACCACAGAGAACCATTGATCGGAAAGGTAACTAAAATTACGTGTTCTTGTACATAGACCAGCCAACATATTGGAAAGAGCTATAGGCTCTTAGTCCTGCAGGCAAACGATCTAGTATAGCGAAAATTGCGCAGGAGGATCTTGAGGATCCGAGGTTGAACGGAAACGTAAATGGAAAAATTTTTTAGTCCTATACTACGTCTCGGAGTACCGCGTGTTGCCATATCAAGCAAAATGCATTCAATTATAGCTATTGTTTGGGAGGAGTTGGAAAATGCTGTAAGGCCTGGAAAAATAGGCTAGCTGACATGGGATGAAATGAAAATACTTAACACGAAACTCTGGTCGTTGGAGTATATCAATTGTCCTTGTAATATGTCAAGTTTTCTCTTTCTTGAAGTTAGGAAGAATCAGTTCTTAATCTGCTTCATTCATTAGGATCCTCTCTGTATGGCTTGAAGTAACTGGAAGGAATCAGGGGAGGGACTATATCTGTACTTGGATTGATGTTGAGAAGATGGAAACCAAGGAAATGGGAGGAAGAGGAACAATTAAGAGAAAGTTCCCTTCAATACGTAGAACTCTCTTCTCACTTAATCTGCTTACAGACGGAGACCATTGTAAAGTGAAAAAACAAAGAAAGTACTACGTGAAAAACACAGGGTTTTCAAAAATAAAACTTGTGTCCACAAAATTATTTTGAAAGAGCATCTGACATTAACAAATCAGTGTCGAGGCATGAATTTGAATGACCTCAAGGAGCAGCATATTCAAATCCTGGGAAGACGTGATTTTCAAGAAGAAGCAACGCAAGCCTGAAGGCCCTGCAAAATATTCCAGATTTGATGAGCAAACCTATTGGTATTTGAACTACTAGTTCACAAACATGTCTGAACCAAATCTACTCTTGCTTGAAGATAGAAGTAACCTTCACAGATTTGTGCTTGTGGAACAAGAACATATGCTTTAGAGAACCCCTTGCGGAGCACCAAAACTTCGGATGCAGACAGAAGTCTTAGATAGAACTTGCTGTCCCTTCTGTTTTATTCTCAGGAAGAACAAATGCTACATTCATTAGTTGACAAGTCAGCTATCTCTAGGCTACCTTGCTGTAGATTACTATGCAAGAATGTCACTGTGGAATATAAAACCTCTGTTTTTTGATCTTACTGAGGGAGATCTCTTGTATGGATGTTTCTCTTCTCTGTTTTCTAGTGGACAGGCACATTTATATATGTCCAATTGTTTTCCTTTGGACTTTTAGACCATTGCTGTCTGAATATTAGACCTTTTCTCGTTACAAAGGTACTGGAAAGTCTCTCTTACAATAGTTTGTTGGTGGAGGAGAAAAACCTAAACAATGGTTCACTAGGGTCCAAGATACTCATCTAACTTCAATATGCTACTAGCTTCTTTGTTCTTTTCTATTTTTCAGGCTTTTATTTTCTATGTTCATTGAGTTACTTTGTTATGCTCGATTGCAGATTTTAACACATCATCAAGGCTTTTAGAGCAAACCTACTATTAAGAAAGAAAGCCTGCTCTTTCAAGAAAGATTTTTTTAACTCAACCATTTTGATAAGAATAGGTGAAGGAAATTCCAGACAGCAAAATATTTTTTTCTATTGACTGCACTTGTGCTGGTGTTCATAATGATGCTAATTGCTCGTTGGAAGAAGATCAAGCCTACCAAGAAAGAAGTGTTTTGTCCATCTGTGGGAGTGTACAAATTTTCCAAGGCTGAGATTGACCAGGCTATAAAGAGAGGCTGTGGGAAGAAAATCCGCAAGTGCAGAGGCACAGGGCAGCAGTACAAGGGCATTTTACCCAGTGGACAAGAAGTGTCCATAAAACAGATTTTTGATACTGATAACACTGGTTCATTTTGTCAAGAAGTCGAGTGTCTTAGGAGGATACAACAACCTAACAAAATCTCTCTCATTGGATGCTGTGATGCAGATGGTCAGCAGTTTTTATTCTATGAATATTGCTCAGCAGGAAATCTCTCTCAACTCCTATTAAGTGTGTAGCTTTCTCTGCTATCATTTGCCTCGATTCGTGCTTTGAGGGAGAACTCTTACCATTTGAATTTTGCTATTCTACATTTCAGCATATGATCTGATGTGAAACTAATTGAGATGGCATTGTTTGTGCTTATGTGCAGAGGACCATGTCCTAACAGGGGAAAGAAGAGTTCAAATTCTTCGGGACTGTGCTCTTGCACTTCGGGTTCTTCATCATTACTCAGACGGATGCATCATTCACGGTGATATCAAGGTAATACAGAAATCTTCAGGCAGATTTCTGAAGTTCCAATATGGTCCTGATTGGATTTTATGCAACTCAAAGTTTCATCCTCTTGCATTTCCTTAATCCTTTCATTCCAAACTTGGAAGGATTTCGAAAGTCCTTTCTGCTAAAAAGTCCCCTTTTCTATTGAGAAACTTCACGTTGTCTCCTGTTTGCTTCACAGCCCACAAACATCCTCTTCACCGAGGATTTGGTCCCAAAGCTCTCGGGTTTCGAGTTTGCAAAAATGCTGCACGTGGATGAGAGTAAAGCATTCACTGATGTTCGCGGAACCATAGCCTATATGGATACTGAATATGCAGCCACTGGCATATTGACCTCTGCCAATGACATCTACAGCTTTTGTCTCCCAATTCTGTTTGTCCTATCAGGCATGAAATTACCTGAGAAGGATCTGAATGCCAGGGACCTGCTGATAAGACAGGTAACTTACATCTAAACGTGTTCATGTACATACAAACATCAAAATGCAAGAAGAGAAAGTGATAACAGCAAAGTTGGTGCAGGAGACGGATACGGTTTTGGGCAAACTTCCAGTAAAGGAGTTTGAAGATCCAAAGCTCACTGGAAATGTGATCTCTGAGGACTTCAGTGCCATACTGCAACTAGCAGTACTTTGCGTGACCATATCAAGCAATACAAGACCAACTATAGGCATTGTCTTTGATTAATTAGACAAAGCATGGAAAAGAACACTACCCACATGGGTGGACTCAGATACATGGAACAACAACTACTGTGTACATTCCATTGGTTTCCATTCAACACTAACTGATCTATGCTTTGTTTGGTTTGCAGTTGCAGAGGTGATAGCCTAGAGAAGCTTTCATTGATTGAGCCAAGATCCCAAGCCAACAAGCTGGCGCCAGTCTGAAATGCAACTCTTGAGTTGAATTCAGAGGAATATTTTTTTTTAATCTAATGGTTGGAGATGTTTAGAGTATTTTGGAGGTAAAAATATTTTGATTTCCCTCATGAACTCAAAAGACATTTAAAAACTAAAAATTTGAATCAAGAAGATAGAAATCAAAGTCGAAAAATAGTTTCAAAACTTTGACAGAGACTTGCAAGATGCACTTTTTCCACCAAAAGTAAGGCATGTTTGTGATTTTCATTTGGTCTTGATATTTCTTTCTTTTTTCATCTTTTTGATTGAATATAGACTATCTTAGGATAATATTTGTTGGTTTGGAAATGACTTTTTGATCATGAGAAATGGAGAAATTGAGAAATTTTACTTGAAAAATTAGAAGAAATCTACACGATATTCAGAAGGAAACGTGCACCTATTATTGTTACAGGTTATGCCTAAGAATAATTATTCACAAGTAGAACAATTATTCATGGCAACATTAACAATTGTTGAAGTATAAGAATAATTATTTATAAGTAGAACAATCACTCATGCAAATTGTACAATTGTTTATTCATGTAATTGTATAATTTTTAATGTGAAGCATCATTATTAAAGTGAGTAATGCTAGTACCTCTTTGGGAGAATAATTATTCAATTGAGTGTGAACAATTATTCACTTGAATTTGAACAATTATTTAGTTGAGCGCGGACAATTATTTTGTTGAGTGTGAATAATTTATTCAGTTGAGCGGGAATAATTATTTTGTCTGGCTCGAATAATTATTTATATATATGAACAATTATTCACATGGCCAAGAACAATTATTTACAAAAATTATTGACTAAATTCTAACTAAACCTTGTCGATTCCTAATGCATGTGTAATATATTGAAGTAGTTAGCGAAAAGGTGAAGGGGGAGTTGCCTTGTTTTTGGCAGAACACAAGTAGGGTATTTGAGATTTGCGTTGCAAATACCATACCGAGTGTAATGGCAGAAGAAGTTGGAGATGTGCCTACTATTGAAGCCCAAAGGACTCTAGATAGGGATGAGTTGGACACAAAGAGGTAAAAGTATCAGAGAAAGCTTAAGAAGATTGAAAAGAGGCTATAATTGTGCATATTTATGAATAGTAAAGTACTGTGTTCTAAATAATTGTTCTCGAATAATTGAATAATTATTCTACTAATCGCAAGTAGAAGTGAATACTATGGTGAAATGTCAACTTTACTGGGCTTAATACAAAACTGTGCAGAATAATTATTCTCGTTCTTTTTAATAATTGTTCTCGAATGACTGAATAATTATTTTTTTACTCATCGCAACTGGAAGGGAATACTAGAGTGAAATATTAATAATTAGTGCTTAATTTAAAGATGTGCAAAATAATTGTTCTCGTCCATTCTTGTAATTATTCACAACTAATTAAATAATATTTCTACTCATTGCAAGTAGAAGCGGATATAAATATGAAATGTCAACACTTAGCGTTTAATTCAAATCTAGATTTCAACCCTAGGCAAGTCAATTGCTTGGATTTTTTTGCCTTTCTTGCTGATTTTGTGTGTAAGCAGTCGTTGTTTTGTCTTGAAAACATGGAATGAACAATTATTCATTGTATCCAGAACACTTTTTCTTAGCAAATTTAGTCTGCATTTTGTGTTCATGTTTATTAAGGAAATGTTACCTAGTCTTTAGGATAAAATTCACTTAGGAGAATAATTATTAAAACCAAATGCTAAAATCTAACTTTGAATTAAGCACTAAATGTTGACATTTAGCTCTAATGTCTACTTCTACTGCGATGAGTAAAAATATTATTTAGTCATTCGAAAATAATTATTAGAAAGAGCAAGAGCAATTATTTTGCATAGCTTTGAATTACGCACTAAGTGTTGACATTACATCATACTGTCACTTCTACTTGCGATGAGCAGAATAATTATTCAGTCATTTGAGAACAATTATTTTGCACAGCTTTGAATTAAGCGCAAAATTTTGATATTTTACCATAGTGTCTGATTCTATTTGTGATGAGCAGAGTTGACATTTTACTATACTGTCTGTTTCTACTTGAGATGGGTGGAGTAATTATTCAGTCATTCAAGAACAATTATTAAAATGAACAAGACATATTATTTAGAACACACTACCTTACTATTCATCAACATGCATAATTATAGTCTTTTTTTTAACATTCTTGAGTTTCCTCTGATACTTTTACCTCTTTGTGTCCAACTCTTCTTGGGCATCAACAGCATAGACATCTCTAACTTCTTCTGCCATTACACTCGGTATGGAATTTTCAACGCAAACATTAGATACCTTACGCACGTTCCATCAAGAACAAAGCAACTCGCCCTTCACTTTTCTCTTAACTACTTCAAGATATCACATCTGCATTGAGAATTGACGAGGTTTAGCCAGAATTTAGACAATACTTTTTGTAAATAATTCTTCATGGTCAAGTAAATAATTGTTCATATATATGAATAATTATTTGAGCCAGATAAAGTAATTGTTCATACTCAATTGAATAATTATTTACACTAAACTAAATAATTGTTCACGTTCAACTAAATAATTATTCATACTCAAATGAATAATTGTTCACACTAAATTGAATAATTGTTCTCCCAAGTAGGTATTACCATTACTCACATGAACATACAATTATTCTTCACATTAATAATTATACAATCTACGTGAATGATTGTTCTTCATATGAATAATTATTCTTATGCTTTAACAATTGTTAGGCATTAACCCATAACAACAACAAGTGCATATTTCCTTCTGACTATCATGCAGACTTCTTCTTATTTTTAAAGCAAAATTTCTCAATTTCTCTATTTTTCATGATCAGAAAGTCCTTTACAAACCAGTAAACATTATCCTCAAATAGTTTACATTCAATCAAAAAGGTGAAAAACTAAATTTATGAACAAAAAAAGAAAAAAAATGTCAAGACTAAATGAAAATCAAGATATACCTTACTTTTGACCAAAAAAATGTATCTTACAAATTTCAGTCAAGTTTTGAAACTATTTTTCGACTTTGATTTTGACCTTGTTGTCTATCCATTACAAATTATTTGTCCAGTATTTCAGTCACATAGAATTAGAAAAATGGTAGAGAGAAGAGAAAAAGAAATGAGAGAGAAGAGAGAACGGAGAGAGAGAGAGAGAGAGAGAATCTGCTTTGGGGAGAGAGAAAGAATCATATTTGATATAGGAAGTTGAATTCAAATTTTGAGTTTTGAAATATTTTTTGAGTTTGGGAGGAAAATCAAAATATTTTTATCTTAAAATGCCCTAAAATATCCCTAGTCATTAGATAAAAAAAAGTCGATCGAATGGCCATAATCAGTCTTGTACGTGTAGCAAAAAAAAGTGTGTAGGATCGTAGCCAAACTGGATCAAGTAGGATGTTTATTCCCTACTAACACAATTTATAAACATAAATACTTCACGTAAGATAGTTGTACTCATATAGGATGATTTTTAAATAATGTTGACATTTTTATCACTTTAAACAGTATATAAGATTTATAAATTTACTATGTTATAATTATTTTCTTTATTTTGTAATAACTACTACATAATAAAGTTTAATAGATGGTCAAGATTCATTATTACATCCAAATTATGTCGATATTAAGATAAAGAACATTAATTTAATTTTTTTAAAAAAATAAGTTAATACGATATTGCGCCAAAATCTAGTGTACCTCTAACTAATTATGGCGCACCATTCTCAAAATGTTGGCGCCCGCGTGGGGTGCAAGCAATTTGAATGTTAGGAGCCCAACTGTTTTTTAAATTTTTATTTAATTTTTTAAAATTTATAAATTATATTAACAATTTTATTTAATAGTAATAAAATGTATTCTGAATAATTATTCTCGTTTATTTTAATAATTATTTTTAAATAACTGAATAACTATTCTACTTATCGCAGGTAGAAGTAGATACTAAGGTGGCTGTCAACATTTGGCTCTTAATAAGCAAGGCTAGATTTTATCATTTGGTTTTGATAATTATTCTTCAAAGTGAATTTTATCCTGAAGATTGGATAAATATTTACTGAATAAATATAAATACAAAATACAAATAATTATTTTACTAATCGCAAGTAGAAGTATATTCTAAGGCGAATGTCAACATTTAGCAGTTAATAAGTAAGGCTAGATTTTATCCTTTGATTTTGATAATTATTTTTCTGAGTGAATTTTATCCTAAAGATTGTATAAATATTTACTAAATAAATATAAATATAAAATACAAACTAAACTTGCTAAGAACAATTGTTTTGGAAGAAATAAATAATTATTCATTTCGTACTTCTAAGATTGGGCGTAATGTTTCCTTGCACAGAAACTTGTAAGAGAGGCAAAAAAATCTAAGCAATATGCTCCCCTCCCCCGCCAAAAAGAATTACACTATGCAGTCAAAAATAATGTTCATTGCCCATATCCTAAATCTTCAATATTCAGACATTATACGCTGCTGCATGCATATAGTAAATATTTTATTTATAAATAATTATTTTTCAGGTAAGATACATTAAATATTAAATGTTGACATTTCACTCTAATATTAGCTTTTACGTGCGATGAGTAGAAATATAATTTAGTCATTTGAGAATAATTAGTAAAACAAACGAGAATAATTATTTTGCACATTTTTTAGATAAATAGTATACATTTTTTTGCAAAAAAAAAAATCAGATTTTCTTTTCCTCTCATCTCCTCTATCTGCCACAACCACTCGACATCAACTTCCCTCTTTTTGCTGCTTCTCTCTCTTTTCTGCATCTGCTGATTGCCATCTCCTTTCCCTCCTAACGACTCCCGTTCATTTGACAATTTCTATGGCCCATCTAATGTTTGGGTTATTTCCTAGCATTGCTAAGTATTTCTTCGCCCATATACATTTTTTTTTTTTGTCATGCCCAGTCGATTTTGGGCATTATTCCTCCATTTCGAATCTTTTCTTTTTTTAAAAAAAAATCTCACTTTCTTCTCCATCTTTTTTTTTTTCTCTCTCTCTCTCTCTATTTTTTGTTATTTATCATGTCAATCCTAACAAACAGAGACTATTGTAGTTGGTTTGTGTTTTGATGGGTGTATGTTGGGGATGGTGGTTTTATTGTGGTGATCTATGATTGTGTGGCATTTTTTTGTAGAGAGAAATACAATAATGATGTCAAGAGAAAGGGGAAGGGTCGGTTACCGTTATGGGTGGCAGAATGTGGTAGCGGTCGAGGTGATATCAGGAAGACGGAGAAGAGTCTGCCTACTGTGCTGCGCGTACGGCTTCTCTTTCTCTGCACGTGCAAATTTATCAAATTTTTAGAAAAAAATATATAGAGGGACAAAAATTTAGTCCGTTTAATCATATTTTAAATTTGATCTAACGGACTAGACTTAGTCCTGCACGTACACGTGCAAGACCGTAAGTTTAACGGACGGAGAAGACTTGAAAAGTTCCTCAAGAGAAAAAACATGACCTTGAACAGAAAAATAGAAAACTAAATCTTTAACACTATTTATGAAAATTCCAGTTTAATAGTTAAAGTAAAAGAAAAAACAAAGAAAAGAAAAGAATAATTCTTTCATATGCATTCATTCCTTCTGCCGATGAACAATAAGACTCAACCAAAAAAGAATAAAACTTATAGAAAATATAACTTTTAGTAAAAGAAAAAATAAAGAAAAGAAAAGCAAGCTGTATTAAGAATCTTTATATGTATTAATCCCCACGATGAAGAATACGGCATGATGCATTTATCCCTCCCGCCGGTTATGAATAAGGTGCAACCAAATTTGTAGAGACAAAAAACATATGACTTTTCTTTCTGTATGTTTGATTAGGATAGTAAGGAGATAAAAAAATAGTTATAGAATTAGAATAGAAGTGTGGTGGTAGTTGGATTAGGAGAGTGGAAGAAGATAATAAAAAAGTAGGAGAAGATATGATTAATTTTTAATTAATTTATTAGATGAAAAATCTTCTAAACCAATCAAAAGTTTTCAAACTAATTTAAAAATTCAAAACTTCAAAAAATATGATTTGAGTGTTGAAAGCTTTAGAAGAAGAGAAGAGAGTATATATATACACTAGTGTAAAAGCCCGTGATATATATCGGTATTAAATTTTTTATTTTTAATAATAATTACTGAAATATATTTTTTAAAAATTAAAACTATGAAGCAAATTTATGTGTTTAATAAAAAAATATTCCTTAAAAGTAATTGTAGGAAGAAGTTGTAAAAACAACTATATATGTCCATTATTATATGTATTTAAAAACAATAATAAACTCTTAACATTATTTCTTTATTATTTTAAATAAATAAAGAATTGAATAAGAAATACTCCAACCTACCTGCACGAAGAATGAAATGAATAAAATTATAAATACTAATTTATAAAGTTACTTATAAAAATAAAAAAGAAAAAAAATCAAATATTCTAACAAATATGAGCTCTTTGAAAAAAAAAGTGAATCCGCCTGATGAGATTACCTGCAAAAAATATGAAATGATTAAAAATTTAAATATTAATTTATACAATTATTTATAAAAATTAAAAGAAAATTAAACCAAATAGTTAAACAATTATGAGCTCTTTGAAGAAAAAGGAAAAAACTTGAATTCACATGATGAGGATACTTGCACGAAGGGGAAAATGATTAAACTTCAAATATTAATTTATAAAGTTACTTATAAAAATAAAAAAATTAAATATTGAAACAACTATTGCAATACTGAAATATTTCTAAAATAAACTAATTATACTTTCAACAAAAAATGTTCTTAAAATATTATCATGATCAAATCTTTAAGAAAAAAAATTAATGTAATATATAATTCAATTTCTTTTTCATACTACTCCCTCCATCCAAAATTGAATGATTACAACATAAACTATTTATTTCAATAAGCTAAGAAAAAATTTATCTGATACAATAGTATAAACTATTCATATTATATAAAATTATAGATATTGTTTTATTAAAAACTCTCAAAAAGAGATTAATAATTCATAAGGTACTAATTTTATGTTAATATATCACACTTACTTATCATTTTTTTTTTGCTGAATCTTATCAAACTCTTTTGTGTTTCCCAAGTCCATCATTTCAATGAAAAAGATCAAAAATAAAAAATTTATTAATATTAAATCTTAGAATATGCTTATTTTAATTGTGATATTCTTACACTAATTTTTAAATAAAGCTTCCACTAAAAAAATATAATATATTTGTAATAAAATCATAGTGTATATTAAAACCCTCTCCCCTTCCTTATCTCTCTCTACTCTTAAAAGATAAAAAACTTACAAAATAAAAGATATTAGTATTTTATATTAAAAATTTTAAAGAAAGATTTATTCAAAATTTAAAAAAATCTCAGTCAAATTTTTTTTTTCAAAAAAATAGTGTTTTGATGTTCAATGTACTTTAAAGTCATGCATGTTCTGATGCAGAATGTTTTAATAGGCAATTAGACACTTTTGTCCTTAAATTTTAGCATATGAAGGATCAAATTAGAATAATATATACCAAAAGCAAAATAGACAACTATTTCTAAATCATAAACTCAAAGAAACAAACGAAAAATTTTTGAGATCAAAATAAAATTATTAAAATATATGAATCTTCAAAATCTGTCAAAGAAAACAAAAACTTACTAATTTTCTATTGAAAGAATTTGAAAATATATATATCAGTGTTCATAATCCAATTAAAACAAAAAAGGCATAAAAGATAAAGAAAGGGAAAACATGAATAAGGTAACATGAATAATATAAATTAGGAGATTTAATTGGGAAAGTAGGGCAAAGAATTGAGATTTTTAAATTTAAAAATTTAAATTATAACTAATAATATCTTTTTATTAAAAAATTAAAATTATAAAAAATAAGAATGAAAACTTCAAAACTTTTAAGAAAGGAGAGAGAGTAAAAATATTTTATTAATATTTATATGTATACACACACACACACTGGCAAAAAAGTCCGTTCAATACACAGGTATTATATTTTTTATTTCTAATAATAATTATTAAAATATATTTAAAAATAATTATAATTACGAAAAAAATTATGTGTTTAATAAAGAAAATTATTTGCTTAGAAGTAATTGTAGATAATAGTAGGGAGGAGTTGTAAAAATAACTTTACATACCCATTATTATGTATATTTGAAAATAATAATAAACTCTAAACTCTATTGTTTTAATTCTAAATAAACAAATAATAACTAAAAAATTAAGTAAAAAACACTCCAACCTACATGCAAGAAGGATGAAATAACTAAAACTTTAAATACTAATTTATGAAGTTATTTATAAAAATAAGAAAAGAAAAAGATCTAATATTTAAATAATTATGAGCTCTTTGAAGAAAAAAAATTAAATCCTCCTAGGCACGAAAATTTTAAATAATAATTTATAAAGTTGCTTATAAAAATTAGAAAGAAAATAAAATAAATGCTAAAACAACTATTGTAATATTAAAATATTTTGAAAATAAATAAATTATACTTTAACTACAAAATATTTTTAAAATATTATCATGATCAAATATTTAAAAGAAAAACTATTGTAATATCTAGTTCAATTTCTTTTTCATATTGCTCTCTCCATCCAAAATTGAATGATTACAATATAAACTATTTATTTTAGTGAGCAAAGAAATTTTTTTGTCAAATTCAATAACATAAACTATACATTTTATATAAAATTATTGATACTTTTTTATTAAAAACTCTCAAAAAGAGATTAATGGTGTATAAAATACTAATTTTATATTGATACATTATACTTACTTATCTTTTTTTTCTTTAATCTTGTCAAACTCTTTTATATTCCCAAGCCCATCTTCTCAAAGAAAAAATTCAAAATTAAAAAACCTCAAAATAACTTATTTTAATTGTGATATTTTTACACTAATTCTTAAAAAAATCTTCGCTAAGAAAAAAATATAATATATCTGTAATAAAATCATAGTGAATATTAAAATATGCTAACCTTCCTTTTCTCTGTCCACTCCTAAAAATAAATAACTTACAAAATAAAAAATATTAATATTTTATATTAAAACCCTCAAAGAAAATTTTTTCCAAAATTAAAAAATTCTGAGATCATTGCTCAAATATTTTCTAAAAAATAGTATTTTTGATCCACCAGAAATAAATCATATTGTTATTATACTTATTTTACTTTACAAAAATTATTTTTTAATCCACTTAATGAAAAGACAAAAAAATAAAAAATTTAAAAATATCGACCATTACATTTTATGTCTAATGTACTATGAAGTCATATATATTCTGATACATAATATTTTAATAGGCAATTAGATACTTTTTTCCTTAATTTTTAGCATATTAAGGATGAAATTAGAGTAGTAGATACTGAGTGTTAAATAGATAAATATTTCTAAAATTAACCTCTCAAAGAAAGAAAAGAAAATCCTTGTGATAAAAACGAAGTTGTTGAAATATATGAATCTTCAAAACCTGCCAAAGAAAATAAAAACTTACTAATTTTCTATTGAAAGAACTAAAAATATAGATTAGTATACATAATCTAATTAAAACAAAAAATAAAGGGCATTAAAGATGTAGAAAAAGAAAACATGAATAAGATAAACATGAATAACACAAAGTAGGGGATTTAATGGAGGAAGTAGGGCTAAGAATTAAAATTTAACTTTTCAATTCTAATCAAGAATAATTTTTCTATCTAGTAAAAAAAATTTAAAATTTTAAAAAATAAGAATAAAGACTCCAAAGCCTTTAAGAGAAGATATAGAGTAAAAGTGATTTATTAATATATATAAGTATAGATATACTAGCCAAAAAACCATGTGCTATGCACATGTACATAATATTTTGTAAAAAAATAATTATAGTTATTTTGGCTAAATAACTTTTAAATTCTATGATAATCATAATTTGTATGATTAAGAGTCTAACCATCGCATGGAATCTTTTCTTAAAAATTTTTATTTTAAATGGACTTATACATTTAAAATTTTTTAACCTAATTTAAAATCTCAAAATTACATACAAAGGATTAAGGTCTTGAAAGTTTTAAAATTTCATATATGTACATATATGCCCTTAGGTGGCAGCATCATTTCTTCACATAATAAAAATGCAATAAGAGATTATGAGATGCTTATTACCATTAATTAGAAATGAAATAAACATAATTTAGATTGCTAAACTTTTCTTGGTTTGGGCAAACATAAATTTCTTTTTAGATTCTCCCAATAGTAATACGATTAATGAGTTTCTAGAGCCTTGAGCTTTTTCTCTAAAAAAGTTGCTCCTATCTTAACACAAAGCATATTCACTAATCAAAAGTTATACTTAATATAGAATTAACAATATATACGTTGTCAGATTGCACGACAACATATTTGAAATATCCATTATCATACTAAAACAATATATGTTTTTGCTTATGCAAGACAAATTTTACACTGACAATGTAATAAAGATAGAATAAAACCCTTTAACGTTATAGCAAAACTTTGTTCCTACAAAGTATCCCAGAGGACTAAGAGAGTTGGATAACACAACAATGGTAGCAAAGCTCTCCCTGCCTCTTCTTCTATTGGTTCAAATCTTCTTTAGGCATATTTTGTTGCAGATTTATCAAAGGAATGAACCACATAAATTGTCTTTGGTGATTCGTCCAGCATCATTAGTATTGGTGCCACTGCATATAGAAATAGATAATATGAGAAAATTAGAAAAAATTGAAGAACCATATTATGAAATGAAGAAACACTGATAATAAGTTTACAAATAAATGAGGCTTTGAAAATATGTTATCACCTTAGATTATGATAAAAAAGGAAGAGACTTCAATCACCCAAACCTTGCAAAAAGAAAACTACACATGAAAAAGGAAAAATACACGGATGCAAAGGAAATTAATGGATGTTTATTTTAGATTATGATGAAAAATAAAGAGACTTTCATTACTCAAATCCTGTAAAAAGAAAACTATACATGAAAAAAGAAAGCACACAATGCAAAGGAAAGAGATAAATGGTAGTACCTGTACTTCAATTAATGAATGAATTGTGGTTTAATTTGACTTCAACTACAAAACTAATATAGGAGATGATGGGTAAGTGAACCCAAATTTTAATGATCTTTTTCAATTAACTCACTAAGTAAGATAATGGATGATTTCAGTTAAGTTATCTTAATGGATTACTTAACAAAGGCATTGAAAGCTAATGTATTCGAATGATTTCCCATTTCTTATACTTTTTTCTTTTTTTTTTTGTAAATAAAACAAATGAAGATTTAACAAAGTGCTATTGTTAATGTTTAAATAAAAGTTCATATATCCCATTGCAAACTCTATAGCATTTATCCGTTTATTTTTTCCTAATAACTGAATAATTATTTCAGTTCAAGGTTTTATTCAATCTAAATAATTTACATATGTAACATTGTGAAAGTAAATCTATTATAGAAGCCATATTTTTGTCATTGTTTAGAAATATATTTTTATTCTCATCCTTTACCTTTTGCCTATTTTTCCGTTTGAGTTTGATAGTTTTCAAATTTGAGAGCTACTCAAATTTTAGACCAACCAATGCTACCATAAGTCGGTGGCAAACCAACATTGGATGCAAAAGTTAGTTAAGAATCATGAGATGAGCTTGAAACTTTAAATACTAAGAAACCTATTGAAGGAATTATGCAGAAGCAACGATGCCATACTTAAGAACATGTTTGACTACCCTTCTTTTTTCTTTTATTCATCACACAAATAAAATCCAAATTTGGATAGATTCTTTGCTCCAAGCCAAGTTCATAGTTCTAATTGGATTGGCATTCTATTCAACCTATCTTCTTCTCCCTCTGTAAGTTCATCTCTTATTTCTGCTACTTTTATTTTTTTTACAAAAAAAAGAGGGTTCATCCCTTCTAAATATTAATGCACACGTAATTGGAGGAGCACGAAATCAAAATATATTAAATGGTCAAGGAACAAAAAGAGAAAGAAATATATAAAAATAGAAGAAAAATTCAAAAGTCAATGAATAAAAGTTAGGAAAGTTTAATTTGATTTCAACTACAAAACTAATATAGGGAATAATGGGAAAGTAAATAAGTAATGAGAAGTTAAAAAATAGTTTTTAAAAAATCTATTGAACCAATTAAAAATTTTTAAACTAATTAAAAATTTTAAAATTTTATAAAATAGGATTTAAGTGTTGAAAGTTTGGAGAATGAAAGAGAGTAAAATTATTATATATATATATATATATATATATATATATATATATATATATATATATATTAGATAGGTGTGTATATATATATATATATACATAAAAATTTACGGGATTACATACCAACATACGTATATTTGTGTCTTCAGATGTATAGATATATTATATATGTAAAATATTAGCAACCTATATATTAAATGGCTTGTTGAGGATTTGATTGATTTTGCTTTGTCTTTTTGTTCGGTGCAAATTCGGCCGTTGGATCATCAGATTGGTGGCTGAGATTGCTCAATGGATGATGCGTGCAAATTTGGATTGATTTTGGTTTGTCTGCATGTGAGGTCGAAATTCAACCGTTGGATCATGAGATTGGTGGCTGAGATTGCTCAATGGTGACGCGTGCAGATTTGGATTGAATTTTGCTTTGTCTGCATGTGAGGCGAAATTCGATCGTTAGATCATGACATCAACGGCTTAGATCTATCAATTGATGCGTGCATGAACAGTGAGGATTCGATTTCGCAGTCACGATGAAGCTAATGCGCTTGTGCTTTTGAAATGGCATCAGAAAACAACGCAATTGACCTAAGCGTTGCTTACTGATTTCTGAATTTTTTACGTATATAAATAATAGATAAAGGAAGGAAATAAAGATAACACATATGCAATGCAATAAGAAAATTGGAGAAATAATAAATTCTAACATCTGCATACATTCAATAAATGGGGAAAAGAAAAAAAAATTGTGACAAAGTGCATAGTTCCCAGATAATCTACCTATATATTAAATGGCTTGTTGAGGATTTGCTTTGTCTTTATCCGAAAATAAAATTGGACCGTTAGATTGTGGAATGGATGGATGAGATCTCTCAATTCAGCTGCGAATTAACAGTGCAATTTTGCTTTGTCTTTATCTGAATTGAAATTGGACCATTGGATTGTGGAATGAATGGCTGAGATCTCTCAATTCAGCTGCGAATAGACAGTATAATTATGAACAGTTAAATTAGACTTCTTTGGTGATGCTTGGACCGTTGGATTGTGGAATGGATGGCTGAGATCTCTCAATTCAGCCATGAACAATACAATTATTTACAAATAGTTTGCTAAAAATTTGATGAATTTTAAAGAATTAAATTATTTCAATAATAATTACTTTGAGCTCATGATAAAATTAAAAATTAATTTTTATTTTTAAAAATTAGTATATAATATAATGCAAGAAATTTTTTTTGTGATAATTGTTTTGATTTTTTGTGTGTTTTACTTCAAAATATACTATTTATATTTTTATACGTCTGTCCGAATTTTATTATTTATGTTAAAAATAATTTAATTTACATGTAATTATGTAATTTTTTATATATAATTAATTTACATGTAATTATGTTAAAAATAATTTACTAATTAATTGTAATGTAAAAAAGACAATGCAAATCGATATTGCGTTTTAGCTGGGAATTCAAAAAATTAGATTGCATTTAGAAATTGAGTCATTGAGGATACACAAGTCCATGTTGCTTTTCTCTATGCACTTTGGAGCATTTCATCAAGATGATTGTTTTTACCCAAAAAAATCATGAATATGATTGTGAGATAATTATATGAATTTTGTTGAACTTTTAATATAAAAATAATATGTTGTTGTATCAAATTGAAATTTAACATTAATTAAATATTTGTGTTACAAATAGTTTGCTAAAAAATTGATGAATTTTAAAGAATTAAATTATTTCAATAATAATTGCTTTGAGGCCATGATAAAATTAAAAATTAAATTTTATTTTAAAAATGAGTATGTATATAAATAAATTAAAATAAAAAATAAAATACATATTTAAAAACACATATTATTATAACAATATATTTAATTTTTTTCTAACTTATGATAAGTATACAACATAATGCAAGAATTGTTTTGTCATAATTGTTTTTATTTTGTGTGTGTTTTACTTCAAAATATACTATTTATATTTTTATACGTCTGTCCGAATTTTATTATATATGTTAAAATAATTTAATTTACATGTAATTATGTAATTTTTATATATAATTAATTGTTATTCGTTGTGTGTATTATGATTTTGATAAATTTTATTTATGTATTTTGTATAAAAAATAGGTTACTGTATCAAATTTAAATTGAATATTAAATATTGATGTTGCAAATAATTTATTAAAAATTTGATGAATTTTGAGAAATAAAATTGTTTAATTAATGATTGCTTTGAGACCATAAAAATTTTAAAATAAAATAAAAAATAAATATTTTAGTTTTAAAAGTACATATATGTACAAATAAATGAAAATAAAAATTATAATATATATTTTGAAGTGATGAGATTGATGGCTTAGATTTGACAATTGATCAATCAATAAACAGTAAGGATTTGTGAATTAATTAATTGGCTTAACGAGAATCTGTATTGATTTTGGTTTGTCTGTGAGAATAAAATTAGACCGTTGGATAATGAGATCGATGGCTTAGATTTATCAATTGATAAGCATTGGATATGAGGATTTCGATTGATTATGGTTTGTCTATGAAGACAAAATGCGACCGTCGGATGCTGAGATCTACGGTTGCGAGTTGTCAATTGATGCGCATATCAACAGTGTGGATTGATGGCTTAATGCAATTTGTTCATGCGTTGAGCTTGGATGCTAGAAACAGCCACTAAAGAACGCAATTAGCATATGCGTTCATTAAATTAAAAATCACTGGTCGCGATCTGCATATGTGTTCAGTTTGCGAAGTGATAGTAAAAAAAATTAAGAGGCAATGTTACATTGTGTTCTGAGCAAAACATTTGTTTGTTTGGATGGTAGATATATCTAGAGTATTTCAAGGATTCAATATTTATTATTTGATTAGACTAAAAAAATAGAACGGTTGAACACTTGTAGATTTTATTCAACAAAATGCTAGATATTTCTTTATTAATTAATTAAGATAATCAATATATAGGTGGAAAAAACAAGAATATAAGACACTTGTAAAATTTATGCAAAGACTAGCATGAAAATAGGATACTTGGCTATCTTCTTCAATCATCTACACTCTACATAAAAGATATATATTTATTTGGTTCATAATCATTTGTTATCAACAAAAAGAGGAAGCTGTTTCTTTCTTCTACAAATGTTCAGCAGCAACATGTATATTTCCTCATGCTTTGCATGTTGCATTTATGTGAATTTTTTCATGGATGATGACTGAATATTCTTTCTTCTAGATGTTATTGACATACTACTTTCTTCAGTAAACAAGAACTTCACTTCACTTGTAACTTGATAATTCATATTCTGCCTTATTTATTTTCACTGTTTTACTGCATCCATTTTTTTATTTTGCAATCCTGGTCCTAAATCATCTTTCTGCTGTAGCCATTTCTCTGTTTTACTGCATGTATTTTTTTTTACTTTGTATTGCTGATTCATTAAAATTATTGATTGCACTAATGTATCATTGTAGTAATGACTTTTAGTGTGTTGTGTTATACATCATAATGTCTCTTTGTGTCTTGTGTAATCCAATTGAATGTTTCCCTCCTCTTTAATCTCGCCTTCAAACCAGTTGTGTTCATAACATAGGCAAAGTTACAAGACCACCTAGACTCACAACATTCTAGACAAAATCATTGAATCATGTAACAATTAAATTTCCTATTTGTTTCATTGTAATAAATTGTATGAAAATGTCATATTATAATTATGTACATAGGTAATACACAAATAGAAAAAATAAAAAATGTTTTCTTACCGGTATTGTAAAATGCTGATCATGCTAGATAGGCCTAATGAAACCACACAGATTATTCATGTTTTGTATATAATTTCTAATAACTGCAATGTATATATGAGGAACTACTGAACTCAATCACTTGCTGCCGTTACTCTTCAGTTTTCTGTTGAGGTCTATCCTGTAGAGGTACTCAAATTGGATTAGTGATCGATTTTTAGGTTTCGTCGTAAACCTAATTGGTTACTTCCAATTACGTAAATCAATATTTCAAACCGCACTCAAAGGTAGGGCATTTCCCATTTTTATAGGAACTACTGTACCAAAAACAATGGTATCTCCAATTATAGTCCCACTGGGATGTAAAATATATCTCTTCTCACCATCCCCATAATGTATGAGACAAATTTATGCATTTCGATTAGGAAAAATAAAAATGAAAATATAAATACTAGATCAAATTGCTGAAATAAAAAATTATAAAAACATATGAGCAAACATAAAAATACAAATTAAAAATACAAATACAAGATTTCACCACAATGTGAAAACATAGCAAAAAATCTGACAAACAGAAAAAAAAATCAATAGAAGCATGTTTTTATTTTTACTGAAATCATTAAAAATAATTATAATACATACAGAATAAACATTACATCATCATAGTTAACCTGAAAAACAATATTCAATAGCAATTTTGACAGAATCTGTTAATGAAATGCCAAGCTTTTTTACAAATCTAATGATTTTGAGCTCACTTTCTAAAATTTGCCTCAGATTATTAAAATATAAACACAAGATTTCACCACAATGCGAAAACGTAGCAAGAGAATTCGATAAACAAAAGAATTAAAATGAGTACAAAGATGTTCTGATTTCTACTAAAATCACTAAAAATATTGCAGTTGAGCATGTTAAACAAATAATTACAATGCATACAAAATGAAGATCAAATGGTCCCAGTTTTTAGCTCTGTTATAGATTAAACGATTTTGAACTCACTTTGCAAGATCCGACTCAGATTACTTGTTTGCAAAATTTTTATGCGTAGATCGTGTACCTGTCTCTCCTGTCCGAGTTTCTTTTGCAGTGGAAAGAGAAGTGCAGCTTGTTTTCTGTAAAGCTCTCTGGCTGAAAGTTCATTCCATGTGGCAGTGTCTATGGCTGGTGAGTGTTTCCAGCTTTATTATTTGGACTTCTATTGTGCTATAAATGCTGCCCTGATTCCAACTTCATGATTTGGGCTTTTAGTGCCTCATAAATGTTGTGGCTATGACTAAATTTTATGCCTTGTCTATTTACTTATTGTAACTAACCAATACATAATGTATTTTTAATATTTTTTGTATGTAAACTATAGCAAAAAAAATACAAAGCGCTTTTATTTGTTTACTTGAAAACGATGGCTACCTACTGAAAAAAATTTATTTGTTTACTTGAAAATATTTTATTCAAAACATGTTTCAAATTAGATTGAATAAAAATTAAAAAATGTTTAATCATGAAAAATATACTAAACATCAAATTAAAATCTATTAATTATAAAAATCTCACCAAACAAAATACCGCGCATCGCGCGGACATATAAACTAGTATTATATTATATTACCTGGATTTTTTAAGAAGAAAACAAAATCCAGGAAAATGCTTCAGTGTTGTACAATGTGCATGGCACCTTGCACTCCCTTTCCATTAACAGAAACATGAGACCATTAACAAAGTATACAGTAGGTAGCCATCGTCAGCTCCAAAGCGCCATGAAACCCGCTGTATTCCTGGCCCCGTCTTCACCTCTGGCTCTGAATCTCCCCAAATCCCAATCTCTAGCTTTCCTTCATCCGTCAAACCCTAGATATTTCTTCAGAATCAAACCTTCTTCCGTAAATTCACTGTCTTTTCAGTTCAAATTTAGGCCCTCTCGTTTTCGATTGACAGTTTGCTCCTTAAAATCATCTCCTGTTGGGGCCGCTGATAAAGTCGAAGCAAATCAATATCATGAGGGCAGCGGTTTATTGGAGCCGCAGAGTGAGTTTAATGTTGAAGTGAAAAGCGCTGCTGTTCCATCAAATGTTCCACCTGCTAAATTGAGCTTAAGCGACCAGGCTTTCTTTCTTTTGGCCTTCATTGCTTGCACGGTATTTCCTTTTGTTGTCTGATTTTTATTCTGTGTTCACATGGCTTTTGCGGTTTGTGGATTGTTTTATTCGTTAAGCATCCCTGTTGTTCTAATTATTTGTATCCTTAGTTCGGTGTTTATCTAATAATTTGCTGCCAAAGTTGCGTGGAAGTTTTCTGAAATTTTACAAATAGGGCATCGTTCTTTAATTGGGTTTTTGAATAATATACCCCTGCCATGAAGTTAATTTCTTTTCTCTTGTAAAGTCTTCCCCCCACCCCCACCCCCACCCCCCCTCCCCCGGCCACTGTTGTCGTGAAGAAAATGTTGGTACATCATAATAAAGGTTTGCTTCAGCTTAAAAATTTGACGGACTGCTACTGTTATTTTGCTATAATTTGAAGAGTTCGACTGACAAATTCGATAATTTTCTGTGTTTTAGTCGTGTTTATCTGGTTAAAAGTGGATAATTTCATGTTGCTGAACTATTGCAGACTGCTGTAGCATTCATTGGCCTTGTTGCTGCTGCAGTACCTACCTTGATCGTAAGTATACCCATTCTGTCGTTTTTTCCCTCCTTTGTTCCTTTCTAAAGTTTGGTTTTTGGTATTGGTTAATGCCTTGACTTGAGCTGTGTAGCATTTAAGGCTTCAGAAATTTGAAATGTAAGTCTATAGGAGCTTGGACTTATAGATAATTTAAGATCGTGGTTATCCGGTATTAGAGCACATTTTGCACATGTCCCTGAAACTATGAGAAAATATACATTCACCTCCATTCTGTTGACTCAGGACCCCTTCATGTGAAGCCAGGCCTCATATTACCCTTCTGCGCGCGCGGGGGGTGGGGGGTGCGTGGGTGGGTGGTTGTTTCAGAATGTATCTTGTAGGAAAAAATGTGGATGGAGACCTAATTTTGTTTCTTCTTGTAGGCAATGGGCAGAGCTGCAATATCCCTTTCAAAATTGGCTGATACTGCTCGTGAAGAGCTCCCGAGCACAATGGCTGCCATTAGGCTTTCTGGCATGGAAATCAGTGATCTGACTCTTGAATTAAGTGACTTGAGGTAATAGATTGATTCCTTCACATCTTTGTTTTACTGTTACAAGCATGAACTATAGTGCTGTATTGGCATCAATTTCTGTTAAAGGATATTGTACAATGCTAGAGTTTCAGCAGAAAATGTATCAACTTCTAATCGGATAACGGTACTGTTTTCCTTTAGAATAACTAGCATTGAGCTTTCACCTTTTTTGCTGGAAGACATTCTTGTACTTGCTCTGCAGTCTGTTGCTAAGAAAGCTCAAAACTATATATCCTTCGAAAATTTGATATCTTTGCAGCAACTGTCAAAAAGTGTGGACAATGAAGGAAGATCCTTCTAATCGGTATTATTATTCATAAAGACAAAGGCATCACTTATTACAGTGAATCATAATTGTGTTATGATGAGTTCTTTTATGAAGCTCTTGGAGAAAATGATTTAACATTGACTTGACTTTGGACAAATTAAGAAACCTATGTGGCTTGAACAAAGATGGATAAGCTAAAGTCACCAAATGTGCAGGATACTATTTAAGAGAGAAAATAAAAGAACTCTGTAACTTTTTGGTTCCCTAAGGGAAAGTGTATTTATAGTAGAGTTCCTTCAGATGAATTATGATAGATAAATCACCAAGGATGTGAAATTGCAATAGATGTATATGATACTGCAACTCTTTTAAGGCCATTGGTGGCCTCTAATAAAATTGTTTCTGGATGATGTCTTCTGAGCTTGAATAGGTTTTAATTCCGATAGGGTTTTCTGAGAAACCTTCTTGGGGCTACATGTCTGAGAATAGTAGCGCCAATGCTGGAAACAGTTTTAGTTCTAGAAGTGCATAAGTTAAATGGTTTAACAATGATGTTTTAAGATGTAGAAATAAATATTTGGTAAATGGTTTAACAATGATGTTTTAAGATGTAGAAATAAATATTTGGTAGGTAGGGTAAGGTGCTCTATTTTCTCTTTGTTTTGCAGGACACAAATGCAGGAACGATAGATTTGTGAGAAAATTGAAAGGCATTCTTTTCTACTTTGCTTGCCGCTTTTGAAGGATACATGAACTCCTAAGGATCAAGATTTAAAACTTAAAGAGATGGAAGATCAGAAATAACTAGTTCTTCTCTTCTCTTGTTTACAGGGTTCTCATATCTGTTAAGGGGTTTCAAGGATGTGTATATTGGGAATCTAGAAATGCTTTTAATAGTTTATGTTCTTACTGGAGTCATATTCTTTAGGATGGTGTTAATAAGTTTAATCTTTCTCTAACTGTTGATTGTTAGAAGTTCAAAGTTCTAACTTGTAAAGCTTCTAAAAAGTTTTTATGGGATTAAAATTCTATATATTTTTCAACAAAGAGCAAGAAATAGGCTACGTACATTCATTTACCAATTAAACTTACCATTGGTGCATGTCTTAAAAGGTCTCTCATGTATTGGATTAAATGGTGGATGAGAAGCTTATGCTTGATTTTATTTAGCTACAGATGTGATATAATGTTTAAATCTTTTTTTTTTTTTTTGCCTTTGGAAAAAGAAATCCAGTGACCTTTTTTTTTTAAAAAAAATTCCTTGTGGGTGATAGAGTATTACTTACTAACGCTAAAAGAAATAAGTCAATAACGTGTGGGCCTGAGAACAAAATTAATGGTTATATACTCTATTAGTTACTTATTACATAATTCTTTTCTTAAATAACTGTCTGGAGCACAGGGACTGCCCTATGCTACTGATTGCGGCTTCTTCTTTTTTTTCTTTTCTTCTTTTTTTTTAATGAGCACTAATTGCTGCTTCTTACTACTGCAATTATTGAGACTTCTTGCTAGGGAATTAGTGAGAAATTCTGTTGTTCTAAAATACTGTGTTGTAGAACTTAATCAGATGCTTAAATTCACATTTCGAGTTGTAGCCAAAACACATTGGCATCCAACCAAGAACTTTATATGAGATTAAAGAAAGAATGAAAGGAGCATTGTACCCCAAACTTGGGAAATTTTTGAAACTGGAAAATCAGAAATGTAATAATATTAGTTGCTGAGAAAATATTTGCATCTCTTAGCAGCATTTTATCCAGTTGGTTTATAGGGAGTTCCAGAATTCAGTGGTTCTGGAGCTTTTTTCAAGAATTTTGTTGGATTGAACCATTTGGTTGGAAAGTCCAGATTCATCTCTTCTTAGTAATAGAGTTTTCAGATGATGTCTTCTATATTTGGGAGAGAAATTGTCCACAAACCCTCTGTTAAAATAACATGTATATTCTTATTTTGCAGTTGCTAAATTAATGAGAAATATTTGAAGCCAACCTTTGAATAGCTAGTCATCCATTTACTCTGCATAGAGAATTGGAAGCCAGAAGAGAATGTAACTTTATTTCCTAAATGGACTTGCACCATGTGGAAGAATACACTTAGAGAGCTTCAGAAAGAATCCATACATAGTTCATAATATACATGGGTAGATCTTTGCTTGACTATTGTTGAATGTTGTCTTTCTGGACTTCGCTAGTAGTTGTAGATTCTCGACTAGAAAGTTGATTTAGGTACTTATCTGTGGAAGTATAGTTGTCATAATGTTGACATTTTTTCTCCTGCTTCTTTTAGATGGAAATTTGGAAACCTTAAGGAAGGAAATCTTCAAAGGTAAAAGGAGAGGTCCGTACTGTGTCGTAGTTCCTGTTTCCTGCATATTTTACTTGCAACTGTGATAAATTACCCTTGTGGGCTCTCTACTATCAAGTTCCAATTGATGACTTACACTTCTACAGTGCTTTGTTAGTCTTACTAGTTTTCCTCTGTCATAGGCAGTAGAAGGCATTTATCATGAGTTAGAAACGGGTCTATGTAGGCTGTATACATGATCGATCAGATACTATGAAGATCAGACATTATGAGTTTCAAGACTTCGCAGCTATTAAGAAGTCCATCTAAGTCCTATAGGTTATTTAATCCCCTAACTAACAAGTAAATAAATATTTAAAGGAACTCTAGTGCTGTTTACTTTCTTCGCAGGATACTGAATTCCATCTAAAGCTCTTCTATTCTTCTTCTACGTGAAACTTCCACTCTAGATGCTATAGTAGAGTTCCATGATACTAGCTATGCCCGTGCAACCCCTGCAGCCTCCAAATTCCATTTATTCCTTACCTGCTAATTTTTTCTCAAAAATACTTATATTAACTCCATAAGTTGTCACTTTACCAAAGTTAAGGTGATCCATTATAAGGACTGTTGATTTTATCATATCAGTTGCTACACTAAAATTCAAGTAATGCATCCACTGATGATTTTAGGTGTTTTTATATTTTAAGCTGTATGAGGCCCATGTACTTTTCATCTAGTTTCTCCTTGGTTCTCCATTTTTTCCTTGGATTCTCTTTATAAATCCGTTTTACTATTTTGTCTGAGCTTGGGTGCCTGAGAATGGCAATGGTTGTGAGAGTTATAGTGCTTGTTTTGTTCTGGTGACTAGTCAAGAGATAGCTGATGGAGTGAAAAAATCTGGTCAAGCTGTGCAAGCAGCGGGAGCTGGAATCCAACAAATTGGTTCTGTGGCACGGCAACAAACAATGTGTATGGTTACACCTTTTTGTTTATGTAGTAGTCTTCTTACTGCTTTGTGAAACAGATTTTAAAAATTTCTTTCCTTCAACAGCAATGATTGAGGAGAGGGCAAACCTGCCTGTTATCTCCTTCCAACCAGTAGTTGCTGGGGCTGCAAAGAAGACTTCTCATGCTGTTGGCCAAGCCACAAAGAAAATTTTGAACATTATCTCGCGTGGTGAGCTTAGCTCCAAGAATGAGGATGGTGGTGCACTTGATAGGTTAGAAGTTTAGGAAGTCATAAGTAGCGTCTCTCTTCCCACTTGTAGAAAATTATCAAACCAAATTATTCTGCTGATGGGAATTAAACATGTCTAGATACCTATATGCTGATTGCAAATCATCACATCGGTATGAACACAAGTGTATACATACAGGTACAAAGGAGGCAGATAAGCAAGCGCTTTCCTCTGTGTACATATCAAGTCTCTCCTATGTGGGTAGAAAAAGAAGGGGCGAGCTACAAACTCATTGGATATTAAACTTGAATTCAGTTTCACTTTCCATTTTAAGAAACATCTGTGGATCATCGTTGCCCTTGTTATGTGATATTTATAGTAAATACTTCCATGTTCTTAAACTAGTCTTTTGATCGTTTTCCAGCTTCTGTCCTGAGTGAAATGTTTGAATATAGATGGTACTTGAATACTTTATGTAGATTCAGGAAACAGCATTTCAGTAATTGCTAATTTATTCCGCCATGTGGTAAAATAAGCCAAAACCTATTCAGACAGAGCTCATAAGACAATGTCTCCTCAGAATGGTATGTAATGTTGCAGGCAAAGCGAGCTCTCAGCTTCTGATGTGCTGATTGACGATGTTTGATTGGGTGAAGGGGTGGTATAACTGCAGAATTCTAAATGTTGAGATGAACTTATGAGTCATTCTTTTATTTGGTTCATTCTCAGGGAACGAAATAAGCTTCTTCTGCAGGAGTTTCTAAGCTGCAAAACAGCATTTCGACCACAAAATCAAAATTTCATCACTCAAAAAACTAGTAGCAGTCGAGGTTCAATTAGTAAGTGTTATTTATTGGATTGAAAATTTTCGAGTTTGATATTCACTGGATATATATAATTCATTTTCTTTTTGTGCTGTACCATAATACCATCCACTCAAAGAGTGTGGAAATAGTAGCTATTTTAACGAAAAATATGAAAATTAAGAACAACTTACTAAGCTCAAGACCAGAATGACAGAAGACGATCTTTTCTCTTTTTTCCTGGTGACGTCCACGACCACAACTATGTTTGTATTGAAATTTTGACGTCCACGACAAAGTATCTGATTACCATGTAGAAGGAATTAGGAAGAGGGTCATTTTTCCTAGCGACTGGTTTTATTGAAATTTGTTTCAAAAAATAGTAGGATACCTACTTGTGAAATTTATTTGTGGGTTCAGTAGTCTACTCTAGGGTTTTTCCAGTGTGAAGTAACAGCAGGAAGGAAGCAAAAAACACAAGGAAGTCAAGTTCTCACGGGTGTGATTGGATAGGGTTTAATTTTGAAATTTTTATCTTAGGTTTCGTAAAAGTTAAATTATTTGTGAGAAGAGATGTGGATTCCATATTTAAAATTTTTGATTTGATTTTGAAACCAAACCCTGCCTTAATATAATTCAACAAATAAATTTGCAATCGGTTTACATTTTCTTCACACCAAAAAATTTTAAAAAAGGAACCACAAGGGAAAATTAGTTGGGGAAAGCAAATGTCCTCTCAAACAGTGAACCGAAGGAATGTACGTGTTTGTATATTCAACAAATGAGGATTGAATTTGTACTGATGTTTTTTACATCTTTCTGGGCATTGTACTCTTCTGACAATGCTTTTCTTGAAATGTGTGACAACTATGGAGAAAGCTTCTCCAAATTAGGCCTTCTAGGGTTATACTTTCAGTTCTTGAATCTCAAACTGGCACTACTTCTAGTGACCGTGATCGCGTTGCTGATTTGCTCCTACCCCTCTGAAAAGGAAGGAAACATCCAAATGGTTAGTGTTTGTCTAAAGTTTACATAGTAAATAGAAATGCTTTTATATGATGGAAAGACCAACCATGCTTGTGACCGTGTTCTTCCATGCCTTGTCCAGCTCCTCAAAGACGATGTCTATGGATGGCCGTCCGTCGCTTGATTTCGCAACACACAGGACTGCAAGCTGCAGGATTGATTCAAAGTCCACACTATTTAGATTGCCAGGCAGCCTTGGATCTTCAAAATCTTTAAGTGGGCGTTTTCCCATACTCACATCTCTAGCCTGCATGAAATCAGAAAGTGTCCCCCTCTTTTAGGCCTCTATGTGACTGGGTATGTCTTACAATTTGTTTGAAGTTCAGAAGGTACCTTTCGAGTCAATTGGTCTCTGGCATCTAGATCGAGTTCAAACACCTTCTGTCCTGATAGTACTTGCAAAGCAACAATACCAAAGCTGTAGATGTCACTGGCAAATGTCAATTTGGCATTACTCATGTATTCTGGATCCATGTAGCCGATGGTTCCTCGGACATCTGTAAACACTTTGCTCTCCTCCATCCCCAGAACTTTTGCCAACCCAAAATCAGAGAGCTTTGGTTCCAAATTCTCAGTCAGAAGAATGTTTGTAAGCTATGGACCAAAGAACAAACTTTATCAGAGGACATTCTATTTCCAAGTTCCTCGAGCAAGAAAGCAAAATCTGCAGAATGATCAGTTTTTCATAGCGTTCATTATAGTTCGTAACACAAAGTATCCTGGTCTCTAATGGTTATAGTTCGTAGTGTTCATAATTGTGAAAGCATATCACTGTTTCCCTCTTGGGCTATTTAGTGAAGTGAATTTCTGTCTTCCATGTAGACAAAACCCTCAAAGATTCAAGCTGATAGAAGAAACTGGGAAAAATTACCTTAATGTCTCTATGAATAATGCCTCCATCTACATAATTATGGAGATACCTCAGAGCAAGGGCACAGTCTCTTAGGATTTTCACTCTTCTTTCCCATGTTAAGACAGCGTCTTTCCCTGAAAACACAGATAAGGCATATACAACCTAACAGCTGGAAACAAAGCACATCTTCTCGAAATACTGCTTTGGAAATGCTATCTATTCCTTCTTTTGAAATCAATAGTTGCACCAGTTATTGAATTCAAGATGAAGATGTATTTCAAAATGCGGAAGGAGAAAAGAAATTAATAACATACTTAGAAGATGCTGAGCGAAATTGCCAGCTGAACAGTATTCGTAGACTAAATACTGCTCACCATCTTCAATACAACAGCCAAATAGACAGACTAGGTTTGGATGTCGAACTCTAGAAAGGCCTTCTATTTCCCTTTTGAAAGAGTCTGAGGTATTATTTGCGGTTATCTGTTTAATGGCCACAACTTGTCCGCTTGGTAGAATGCCTTTGTATACCACCCCTGCACTCCCTCGTCCAAGGCACTTCTTTTCATTGCTGTAGCTTATGGCATTCTCAATTTCAGCTTTAGAAAACCTGTAAAGGCCCAGAAATGCAGGCATTTCTTTAATCTTCTTCATAGGCCTTTTCTCATGCTTGTTCTTACCATTCCTGGTTACATACTTTATCAATATGACGACCAGTATCGTCCCAACGCACCCCAGAAAGACTGCTATGAGGACTCTTACTACAGAAGCTGATAAAATAACGGATTTCTTCAGTATTAAATCATTCAAATAGAATGCTTTTAACTAGCAAAGAGTAATTGTAACTTACATTTCAATTTAAAGTAGCCCTCAGATTCTGCTGAAAAACAAAAGTATCAGCTAGAATTCAGACCCAAATATGTTTATGGCTCAGAATTTTCGATCTAGCTCCTACTATTGCATATATTCAAATCACTATAAATACCTCGAATTTTTTGGCAGGAATGATATATTCAGATGTATGAACAATAACAGACATAATATCAGAACTGACTTTGAGAATCTGTAAGCAAGATGGATGCATTACAAACTCGAAAGCAGAACTAGTAATGAAGAACTTGGTCTCACCTTTGTCATTTATAGCAGGCAAACACCGGTAGAAATCTTCAAGGGCAGGCTGATCATTAATGTTTGCAGCTGCAACTGCAACAATAACAGCTACTGCACAGATACCTTTATCAGTAGGACTTTCTCTCGCGTGCAAGTCATTGATCAACCGATCTCTTGCACTAATTATTGCATCCGTACAATTTCCACAATCAAGATCAAACGAGCTATTGAATGAAGCACACTTGTCGAAGACATACTGATAATCCTGTTTCTGTTTAAGAGTTGAAAATTGTATGCTAGAACACGGACTGCTTCCATTGTAGAGGTCATGGAAGCCACAATTTTGGATAGAAACAGACTGCTGTATATTAACGAAAGGAATATCACAGTTTATCCATTGATCTTCCTTTATGAAAAGATCTCCTCCTCCATTAGTGACCGCCTGCCGAGCTAGTGCCTTTGATAACACCTCAAGAGCATGTTGACAACAACGAGTTGTGGGTATACCATTCCAATCTCCGATCTTTTCACCTGTACAATCCCCACTTGGTACATAAGAAACCGAACTGAAGTTTAGTCCACAACCTGCATATCCAGTGCAAACCAATTAAGTTTCAATGAACAGAAAACTAGATGATTTTCAAGATTCAATTGTCTTCCAAAAGGGCAGCAGATTTCGCAGAGGGAAAAGTACCTTGATCACCTGGTGAAGGAACTGATGAAGTCTGATCAACAAACAATATCCATGCAAAAATGAACGGAAAAAAGAGTTCCTTGGAGCGCCCGTATCTTGTTTTCATCTGCACTTTGCAGCTACGTGATTTCAAAGAAGAAATCTGGCAAGAAAGATAAACAGTCAGTGCATGAGAGGATCGAAATTCTTTGCGCCAGATTAAGCATATGATGAAAAATTCTTGTTAGGGAGGGAAGGTGCCGAGACGACAGACATATATTTATACGGAGGATTCTTCTCATCATTAGAATCGAAATGTTGAGGATATTCTTGTTCAAGAATGTTGTTCGCTTAGTGATTTACAGCACTATGGCTGTACATCTTTGAGATTGCCGCTGCATCGTTTTGCCACAGAAAAATCGTAATGTAGCTTTGAGTCTTTGAGGTTGCAGCAAGAGCCGGATGATCAGGGCCCAAGAGCATTTCCTGATTGTTTATATGTAGCTAGAAGGACGCGTCCGAAAACTGCTAGGTTGGCATGATAAGCTGAGCAAGTCAAGAATTTCCTTTTGGCTTTTTCCATTTTAGATGAATCTCATCATTTTTTAATAAATACTGACTCATGTCTGAATATCCTATTTTGACTTAATATAAAATTTAAGAAGAATTTTTTACTTGTTCAATTTATCAACTTTAATCTTATTAATTTCATGATATCTTTATTAATTAAAGTGACTAATAGTAGATTTCACATATTGATAGAGTTTAAATTTCTTAAATCAAGAAAGTTAAAGTGGCTATTGATGAGTCAATGTGTTAGTGAAATTTAATTTTTTAAAATTAAAAATATTAATAATGAAAGTTAATTAGATAAAAATATATAACTATTTTAGAAAAATTGACATTCAATTGTGAACATCCTATAGAGGAACACATGGACTATAAATAATTTTTTAAAACTATATATAGTAATAAAATTTTTCATTTCAAAATCAAATCTCTCTCTCCTCTATCTGTTCTCTCTCTCTCTCTCTATCCCTCACCAAACAATAAAATCGACTGATAACGCAACAAATTAGTCAAAATAACACAATGAGTAGCGATCATACAATGGATTCTCCCGATTTTGAAATAAAAACTTTAAAAATTTGTCATAAGTTTCCCTACATTGTAATTTTTTGAATTCTGCATGAGTTCCCTCATATACTAGCAGAACTTGCTCTTAGCTAAACTTGACTCTGGGTTCCGCCAATATGTGGCAGTGGCGAAACCAAGCAACGAGTTCTGCTTGAGTAGGATGGAACTCAACACTGAGTTCCCCATATCTTGGCAGAACTCGGTACCAACTTCTGCCCGAATTTGGCAAAACTCAGTGCTAAGTTCCTTCTCATGTGGGTGGAACTTAGCACTAGAATTTTTTTTCCTCCCCATGCAAGCGAAACCTAGCACCATAATTTTTTTGTTTAAATTTTTTTTATTAATGAAACTACTTATGCATTTAGTATATTTTATTGCAATGTAATTGTTAAGTTAAATTAGTAATAATTGTCTTAATCATTTGTATTTTTAATTTTTTTTGTAATGTCGTAAGTATCAATGACACATATTTATTGACATTCGATATATGAATTGCAAGAGCACAAACAAGGATACAAAATGATATTTCATCGAGGGCTTTATAGGGATGGTCAAGGGCCTTCATCGTCGTACGATTTATTTGAAGAATTTCTATATCTTAATAAAGTCAACGATTTGATCCTTATTTGGGAATACACGATATACTTTTGAGTAAGCAAGAGTTGGTAAATTGAGCGAAGATAGCGACATTGCAAGTGAAAACCTTGTTGATAATTGTGTGTTCAAAACAAGATGACAGAAATAACAGTGGATTTGTCGAGCTTAGGTGTGAGAGGGACGGCATGACGGTTATAGAAAATTTATTTCTACTCCCAAAGATGAGCCAACAGCGGATGCGAGGACATCAGAAACAAAGAAGAATACAAGTTGAAAGCCTAAGGGTACGAAGAAGTGTAAAGAGCATTATGAGGGAACGTGGAGTTTTGCGGTGATATGCGGTAAACTCAACTACAATCTGAACAAGACTTACCACAGTCATGCATTAGCAGCGAAAATGATGGATCGAGAGTTGAAGATTATAGAACAAATGAGTAAATGTCATGTTAAACTGAAATATATATTAAATCATTTGAAGCGGAAAAACTCAAATAGTATCATCGGGTTTGTTATACGATTATACCTTAATAATGCTTCTTACTATGTACATCTCTACATTAACATATGTCGATAGTATATTTAACATATCTTGTTGGTTATAGCAGGCCAAAGACTTTGTACAATGCCATGCACAAGCTACAGGTGGTAAGTATGAAAGGCCGGATAATGGTTTAACAAATTTTAAAATTATTTACTGACCATGAGTATATTCACTGGCATAGTGTAGAGCCATGAACTAAAATTTTCAATGATTGTGTGTTCGCTCACCCAAATTTAAGTGCACTTACTTGTACGTATTCATTTGTATTGATAATAGATACGACGTACAAGCCTAATTGGTACATTATATTAATCATGTAGAATTATCTTATTTTAATTATATTTGACATTACACTATTAATATTTTAGGGTCAAAATTAGTACGTATTCTTGTGTATCATAATTTATTTGAAATAAGTACAACTTACCGTACTTAAAGATTGTCGCTGACCAGTCGAAACTTTCTAGTTACTTGCACTAGGATGAACAATAAGCAAAATGACAATTATTTATGGGTTCTGCAACGTGTTAAGAATATCTTCAATAGAGATTGTCCCCATATGTTATCTTGACTGATCGTGAGCCCCAACTGATAGAATTCTTGCTTGGCGCTTTCTCTAATTTTGAACATATATTGTGCAGGCAGCACGTTGCCAAAAATGTTGAACATCGATGCCATAATGCTTGCAGCAATAAGGGCACCGCAAAAAGTTTTCGAATGGTTCGTGGAGAAAGCTAGTTGATTCCTTTACAGAGGATTAGTACCATGTTGATTATTCAAACATGTAGTTATCCTAGCTGCAATTCTAGAATATGTTGAGATATTTTGATGAGATATGGTTGGATCCACATCAGGAATAGTTTGTTCGAGTCTAGACAAAGCAGATCTTATAATTCAGAATAAAAATGATAAATCGTGTTGAGAGCTTCACTCAACTATAGTCCTATCTTCGAATGGCTTTTAATATATTCAACACTGTTTGGTCAAAGATTTATTCCATGATCGATGCTCAAATTGCAGAGAATAGGGGATGCTAGACCAGTATCAGTTTGTTGACAAGTATGGGATCCGTTTGCATCCCATTTTGGGTCTCTTGTACTATAAACTAACTCACAAGGCGTTGTAGTTCATTTTAAATTAGTGGAACTATATAAATAAGATACAACACGATGTCAATCTTTACCGATGTTAGTTGCGGCAGAGTCATGAACTTCCTTATTCCTATGAGATACCCATATGAGTAGCAGACAACCATTTTGGTTAATAATTTGCATCCATTTTGAAGTGCCCTAGACTTCTCAATACCAACCTCGCAATACCTCAATCATTCTTCAATGCATTCATATGATGACCAGCGCACAATTTAAGACTTTGCAATGCATCAATTTGCGAAGTTGATGCTAAAGAGGGGTTTGGAATAGCGCCGACTATTTGCCATTCAAATGTTTTTTCCCAATATAGTATTCTTCAAGAACTGGCTGCCCAAGTGACAAAGTACCATTCGAAGAGATAAATCCTATTGGGAGTACATCTAGGTTTCTAGTAGTAGCAGTTTCTGAGGTCGGGGCGGCCGTTCATCAATTCTAGAGAGTGGAAGTCAGCGTCGAGTGGCAAAAGTTTTGGTTCCTATATGGGTGCTTTTGGGTATAGAGATACAAGAACCACAATTTTTCCTTAAGGGAACCAATTTTCTTCATTTATCGTACCTTTTATATATTACTGGGTTGACATTATGGCGGATGAGAATTGCAGATTCCGAGCAATTGCCCATTTGAGACACAAGGGTGAACACGAGAAGTTCCTGGTCAGCCAAGAATTGTGGCGGGAGATTCACAATCGTTCAGGGTTGTATGAGGGTATCATCTGTTAAGGAGGAAGGGGGCGAACGGTATCATGGAACTGTTACACCAACTGAAATGCTAGGATATTCATAGGCCCGCCCCCCTAATCAATGACTTACAATACTAGACATGGGTTGGGTGGTAGCCATAACATATAATGCAACCATTCTTAATTTATCTCTATCATAGTCGTGGACGTATCTCCGTCTTCACTCACAATCTGATTGTGCAGACTCGATTATGGTGATTGGACTGATAGAGGATGCCGATCATTTTGTTGTGATACTTTATATAAAAGTAATTAATGCATTTAATTTTTTATTATCTATTATTAACAAATACTTTTTTTGGCGATTGTACAATTTCTGATGGAATTTGAATTTTCAGTGCTAGACATACATATTTCGTAATTCACTATAAATAGGTCTCGATCGCCAGATGGGACAGGTCATTAGAAGTTAGAATTGCACGTTGGTGTAAGCTTGAAGAAGCATGAATAAATAAATTTTTTATGTATTAATTATTCACAATTACTACAACTTTAATTTGTTATTTGTATTACAATAAAATATACTAGTTACGTAAAATATTTTGTTAATAATATTTAACAAACAAAATTATATTTTAAAAAAACACATTACTTGTTTGGAAAGGGGTTGTGGCAGAACTCCATGTCGAGTTCCACCACAAAGTGGGGGAACTCTTGCTTTTTCTCAAATAAATTGTTAAATGGGCCTCAACATTGATGATTTTCAAAGTTTTTTTGCCTCAAAATACAACTAATTCTGTTTAGAATCGCTATTTATTGCAATGTTTTGGTGAATTTGAAGCGTTATTTCTTGAATTTGCACATTAGGAAGAGAGAGAGAGAGATTATCTTTAACAAAATAATTAATTTTTTGCTGTATATAGATGTACCTAAGAGGAAATGTGAAAATTCAATTATGAATGGATGAAGTAATACTTTTTCCAAATTGTCACTTTATTATTTATTCATGATTAATGTTCATTGAAAGATTTCAAAGAGTTTGGTGAAATTATGTAGTTTGGTTTTGACTTATTAAAAAGAAAAGGTTGATAGAATGGAAGAAAAAGATAAATTAATAATTTTTTGGATGTATTTTCGGACTTCTCCCTATTATCATTCACTTTGGACTTAAAAAAAAATTACTCTATTTGTCCTAAATTGAATGTCTATATTTTTTTAAGTATATATGGTTTTAAATATTTAATTTTTTAAAATAATTATATATTTTATATACAAGTACAGTGTGAATTTTTTTAATTTAAATAAATTAAACTCTAATAATTAATACAATGATTTCACCACTAACTTTTATTACTTCCTTAATCAAAACGATTTAATGTTCACTATACCATTAACTCTTTAATTAATTAATAAAATATTACAATTATTAACCTACAATAGTAAGTTAAAATAAAACAATTCAATCCCTTAGTAAAGGAGTATACTTAACATTACAATGAATCTGTCTATTCTTTTTTTCCTGTCCTAAAACTATTCTTTTTATAATTTAAGTTTAAAAATAAATTTCTTCAAAAATATTAATTCCGACCACTACATTGAATTTGTTGAATTATTCTCTCACGTGGCACTTAAATAATTTATTGATTAAGTATAAACTTGTTAAACCAATGTTACAAAGAATATGGACCGCTCTTTCCCGATCGCCCAATCCAAAAGGTTTATTGTTTCATTTTCTCTCTAAAAGGAGAAATGGAAATAGGAATAGTGGCCTTTTACTTTACTTCATATAAAGCCATCCATCTTCTACGTAAGACGCAGGAGCAACGTTGCAGTGCCTATCGTCACAAAATCTCTTATCCAAAAATGAACAACTTTGGATGTTCTACGCCACTTGGGTTCTTACTACTCTTTGATGCTCATTCGGCTGCTGCAATGTGCCACCTCTTCTCTATCCAACAATTTGCCCTTGCATTGGCTTCCCAATTCCAAGGTGTGTGTTTCCTGCAAATTTTCTTGTTTTCTGCTTTCTCATTGTCCGTATGAATTCTTGTCTTCTGTCTGTTTTAATGCTTTTAATACTTCTGCACTAAGCAGCACAGTGAAAATGAGTGGTTCTTGAAAATTTCAGCACAAAATGATTGAATGTTATTTCATCGGTGAAATGAATTTCTTGAGATATTAATCGTTCTTTTTCGTCTTTATGCTTATGTTTAATGCAATGGGCTAGGTTACTTAGAAATATTACATAGGAATGCGTATTTTTCTTGGGAACTTGTGGTAGACATGCTCCCTTGATCGTGTGCTTATAATAGAGGGCACAATACAACTGGAATTTATGATATTTTTTAAGATAAATTCTGGTTCAAGTGGGTGCCTTTCTTGGAATTTACTTTAACCACTAACAAATACCAGGAACTTTATTTTACAGTTTCAGACCAATTTATCCAGGTTCCAGCGCAGGTTTTTGATTGGTCTAATATTCGACGAATGAAATCATACCTCTTTGCATATTGCCGTTGTTTTTAACACCATTCATGCACTTCAAGATATATCCCTAGTAATTTCTTGTAGCATTCTATAAATTTGTAATGGTACTTCATGTGTTTTTAGCCCCTTTTGGATTAATTAAATTTGCAATGTGTATAAAAAGAGATATTTTGATTTATTTGAACTATGCTCAGGTTACAGTTTGCGGCCATCACATTGAAGCATGGCTTCTGCTTTGCATTCAGTTTTTCTCTCAAATGATGAGAGCGTTCGTTTTTATCTTAGATCACAAGTGCATAATTATGGAAGATATAGCAAGGGTGTGGTTGATCCTAAAAGTAATGCAGTTGTGATAAGGATGTGGCCCAACGGATGGAGTTCCAAATACCGGAAATTTCTTAGAGCTCATAAAGTTTGTGCACAAACAGATGCTGAGAGCTCAAATCTGTTATTACATGGAATGCAAATATTTTCAACTTGTAGCATATGTAGAACTTTGCCACAGGTACCCTCTCTGTATGTCTGTAGTGTTGGCCATCAAAAACAGCATACAGCACATTATCCAAAATGTAGTTGAATTCCTGATGCATACTTTTCTATTCATTTTATTCTTTTTTTTTTCTTTTTTTGGTTATTAGGCATACACTTGTCTCTCTTGTTGTTCTTTAATTTTTTTTAAATCATATTTGTAGGGAAAAAAGAGAATAGGATTTCTAAAGGAAAGTATACTGATTACTTGGGAGCAGTGGAGCCAATTTACTAAAGTAGCAATTCTAGTAATATTTGCATTATGTATCATTCCAAAGGCCGAAGCAGTTGATGCCCTCAAAACTTGTGCATGCTTACTCAAGGAATGCAGGTACTATCTCCACCTTAGTCAATGTTCCTGGAACTTCGTCATTCTGCTGGCTTACACTTGTGCTAGTATTAATTAAGTTCCTTGAGCTATTTTGCTGTTTTAAAGAAAAACTTTTCTGTTACTAGGGTGGAGCTTGCGAAGTGCATTGCCAACCCATATTGTGCAGCTAACGTTGCTTGTCTTCAGACCTGTAATAATAGGCCTGACGAGACTGAGTGCCAGGTCTCTTGTCTCCATCTTTCTTAATGTATGCCTGGGAGCTTGAATGATTCTGTTATGCTTGTCCGTAATCTATTCCTTTTTGCAGATAAAGTGCGGAGATTTATTTGAGAATAATGTGGTTGATGAATTCAACGAGTGTGCAGTCTCACGAAAGAAATGCGTACCTCAAAAGTCTGATGTGGGAGAATTTCCAGCCCCTGACCCTGCTGTTCTAGTAAAGAGCTTCAACATTGAGGATTTTAGTGGGAAGTGGTTTATAACTAGTGGCTTAAATCCTACTTTTGATGCCTTTGATTGCCAAATACATGAGTTCCATACAGAATCAGACAAACTAGTCGGAAATCTATCCTGGCGGATACGAACTCCAGATGGTGGATTCTTCACTCGGTCAACCATGCAGAGATTTGTGCAAGATTCAACTTATCCAGGAATACTGTATAATCATGATAATGAGTATCTTCACTATCAAGATGACTGGTATATCCCCTCTTTTTCTGAACTTCATATTGTATTTTATTTCTTGCAGGCTTGTGTATGCATGTATTCTTTCATTCTGTACGTAAACTCTTGGCTTTAGCATATGTACTCATGCAAGTTGTCTACTATAAATGTTTTGCATAACCTATTGTTTCATTCTTTACCGATTAAAGTGTAGGGCAAAAGTCTAAAGAGTTGGTTTACCGAGAAGTTTAAAATTCTTGTTTACAGATTTTCTCAAGGTTAGGTCTACCGGTAACTCTGTGAATGACATACTCTTTGCTTATGAATTTGATGCTAATGCACTTGAAGTCTAGATGCTGAGATATTTACACAGCTAAGTCTACCTCTGCCATTGGTTAAATCTAAGAATGAGAACCTCAAAGCTTAGTAGAATTTCTGCTCTTAGTTTCTGATTTGCTTTGAATTTTCATGATTTGATTTGCTTTATGTAATCTGTGTTTATATTATTTCTGCCGCGATATGTACTCCTGCACTCCTGAGCTGACAAATTTTCTTGTATTTGTCCTTTTCAGGTATATTTTGGCATCTAGGATTGAAAACAAACCAGATGACTATGCATTTGTGTATTACAGAGGCAGGAACGATGCATGGGACGGATATGGTGGTGCTGTTGTATATACAAGAAGTGCAGTTTTGCCCGAAAGCATTGTTCCTGAACTAGAAAAGGCAGCACGAAGTGTAGGCCGGAGTTTCAACAAATTCATCAAGACTGACAACGCCTGTGGACCAGAACCTCCTCTAGTTGAGAGATTGGAGAAGAAAGTAGAGGAAGGAGAGAAGACAATCATCCAAGAGTTTGAAGTGATAGAAGGCCAGGTCGAGAAGGTAAAGGACACTGAGATAACCTTGTTTAAGAGGTTGGCAGAAGGGTTCAAAGAGCTGCAGCAAGATGAGCAGAACTTGTTGAGGGAGCTTAGTAAAGAGGAAATGGATCTTCTGAATGAGCTAAAAATGGAAGCAAGCGAGGTAGAAAAACTCTTTGGACGGGCACTTCCACTTAGGAAATTAAGATAGTTGCCTAAAATATTCAAATGCAGAATGCTTATATTAAGCCATTCTAACGAACCATCTCCAAGTGTATAGCTCCTGGCATGCTTATCTAGGATATCATTCTAGATTTCATTTCCGCGAGTAAGAAATTTGTTCAACACAATTATCTAGGATATCATTTCCCCGAGCACTCCTGTTGGTTTTTTGGTTGGATTCTTTGTAATGGTGGAGGACCGTCTACAGATTATAGCGTGCTTCACTAGCTTGAAACTGCTTGCCAACTGAACAGAACACCTATTGAGTGATTATCTAGATTTCTTATGCTTTGGTGTGCTTGGTGATGACAAGCTCGCCATCCTTACCGGTGAATATTGCACAAACTTGAGATTCCAGAACTGATAGAAACTCTTGCTGTTACACTCAAGAAGTCATTACGTTGAGTCACCTTCTCCCTTCATTTTACTGAGAAAAACAGAATTAATGATACTAGAATATGATGCAGATAAAGGGTTCCAAAACTTTTTCCCACTTCGACAGTTCTTTCAGGTGGATAACTACTCCAAATCCAAATGTAGTCCTCTATACAGGATGTGTCAAAGATTCTGGCAAGGAAAATTGTGGGAGAGGAAAAACCCTGGTTTCAGCTTAGTGAACCACTGCATAAGCAGATATCCCATATCAGCTTTAAGATCCTTTTAAGCATTTCTAGCAACAGTTCTTCATCTATTGTCTGCATCTGCAAATTCAAAAATAAAATAAAATAAAAATGTCGGCCCATGAGCATATTACTATTTACTAAACTGGTCTTACGAATATAACCAGCCTAACAAACACAACCTTGAATAACACAAGGAAAGGAAAAACAGACTCATAGAATTTAGTACAATAGTAATCAACAAGTACTAAAAGAATTTTTACTATAACTCATAAAGACTCCAACATTTTTATACAAATTGATGGAAGAAGCATGGACTTTCAGCAAAATCAGCAACTAAAGCAAGAGATGCAAGAACCTTACTTTATGTGCGGTGGGGGGGGGGGGGGGGCGGACACTGACACTTAGTGCAGTCAGCAACCCAAGCAAAAGAAGCAAGAATATACATGAAATTAATGATAATATAGGTCTCTGCTGATCCGTCACCCACGTTTACTTGATTCCATGAAATTGCAGAAGAATTCTTTGGTTTTAGCCCGCCTTTTAATTTGTCTTCCCTCAATTTATTTGCATGTAAAAGAGTTTCACTCAATACTACCATAACACTAATAGGAAAAGCACCTCTTATGGACTATCCAAATGCTAATTGTCTTATGCGAACAAGGATACTTATTTGGTCTGTACATAACATGTCATTCATGTCCAAATGCTAAGTGCCTAATGCGGGTATTTGAAGTGTTCTATGTATCAAAATCATTTAATTGCTATACAGCATCCAGAAACTATACCAGAAGCAACTGTTTTAGTTTCAAGTTTATGTTTCACCCCAACAAAAAAAAAAAAAAAAAAAAGAGTTTCAAGTTTATGAGCTTGGAACTGCTGTAAACAAGTTGAACTACAGCAAGGATGCCACTTGCATAATTTCCTAGTTAAATGAAAATCAAAGCGCCAAATATTGTGCCAAGTAGAGATAACTTACTTGCAATTGTGATACAATTCCAGACATTTTAACAATGACTTCTCTTGCAACCTCCCCGGACGAAGATCTAAAATCAAACCGGTCTGCATGCCTTACTTCAAGCCTAATTGATGAGTTTCGAAATGATCTTGTAATTGTATGCCAAACCCCAATAACAGTAAACCTGTCACCAGCAGAGTCCTTACCCAAGCACCATCTTAGCCCTCCCTTCACTTCTGGGTCTGACACAGCAGAACCAATCAGATCATGTATGCACCTGATCTCATCATCCTGGAAAGGCAGAATTAGCTGGATAGAAGTGAAGAAGGAATAGCAGAAAACTATGAAGAGCTAAATAGCTCACGTTGGTTTCATTGAATACGAAATATGGTGTGTATATAATATACAATGTAACAAGCAGCCAATAGGAAGGAAAAATAGAAAATAAACCCCAAGTACAGTAAAACCTAAGCCACAGCAAGCATATTCATCATGTCGATACAAAATATACAATTACATATTGAATATTCACCAAAATATATTACTGCCATTTGTCTCGCTCTACATGAATTATCTCTTTATTCTTTTTAACAAGAAAGTTTTTATCCTAATCAATGAATTTTCATGCAACATGCCCAAAGCAAATCTTTTTTTAGCTATGCTGGATCCATGATATTACTAACTTTCTTTCACCCAACAGCTTTTCTGTCTCGTAGTAGAAAAGGAGATAATTGATTTACAAGATATGCAGGCAGGGGAACAAGGGATTCTGTGTTGTGGATTTAAGAAATGCATCAAGACCGTCAATCTTTAACAGAGAGAAGTGACCAATGATGCCCTTGCAAGAATGGGACAACAATTTCTTAATTAAGCTGTGCAAGGGATCATCTTCTTAACCTCTAAACATCCTAATCAGCAATTGTTCAAGGCAAGGAGCACTTGCAGGCCTCCATCATGAGGCAGATCTTGTCCATGATAATAAGAACCAAATGCTACGAAAGATCATGTTTGTAACCTTGTGTTTGTGTGTGTCAGACACACGAGTCGTAAGAGAGAGATCCTAGAGAAAGATAATCAACAAAGAAACAGAAGTACTCTTTTTCCCTCTTACCTTCCATAAAATATATTCATGGATAGGAGAAGTGATGCAAAACCCGTGAAGGTTTACCCTAAACTAATATTGAATTAACAGGACATCCTGGTACTGGAAATGTCCAATCATGACCAAATTGACAAGTGATAATGGAAGGTACATTTTCAAGAAAATGTGGCGTGCACAAATCATTTCTTCTACCCTTAGTAATGAAAGAACTTATAGTTAGATAATTTTTGTCTTCCATATGTATCTTCAGCTAGATATTTTTTCCCAGGGAACCAAAATAATAGAACGCAGACAGAAAAATTAATGAAAGATAAAATCACACTTGCAGAAAAGCTTGATATAATGCCACTACTCCATCATGTGAAGACAACATCAGTAGATACTCTCATCTGTAGATCGCTACCTTTCATACTAACAAGCCGTGCATGTTTTATTAAGAACTTGCTAAGCCCATTAAGCCGGGGAAAGATAAAAGAAGAATTAAAAAGAAGAAAATTGTTGTTTGACACGTAATTTAGCACAAGTACACTGAGTAGCTTCTGAGGATGCAATCTTTTGACTGATTATCCAAGTCTGATTGAATTGGAAATACTTACACTTAAATCCATCATAATTCTCTTAGTGTATAGCATCAGCCTCAGGTCTAGGTCCCTATCAAGACAGGACATGTCAGCAACCAGGTGTGACTTGGTTCAACTCAATCTACAAGGGAAAATGTGTCTATATCAATAAAATCAGCGACAAAGAATTCTGCAAGAACTAACCTTTCTATAGTATTTAGTACAGGATAAATAGAACAAGCATATCCCACCTCCTCAAATAAATGAGTTAAATGGCAAAAAGGAAAATCAAATGACTAACAAAGCACACAGAACTTGAGATATTACCAATTACAGAGTAATTTGCCTGTTAAGATATTGCTGCACGTCTATATCAAGACAAAGTTATAATGTTAGAATTCATACCATTAAGCAACTGAAAATAGAGCACTTGCCTTGAAGAGTTGAAGCGTTTTGCTGTACTTTGGCAAGGTACATTTGCATGAGATGGTTGAGCCAGGTTGCATGTTATCAACCAGCTATCATGCAAAGGACAGGAGCAAAATCAGAAGAGGGCATATTATGAAAGGGATGTTGAAACTATGAAAAGATGCCTTTACATGGAATACATCCTTTTCCTCTTCAAAATCGAGACCCATTTTTTGCACACCTTCATTGATTATGTACTCCATATATGAAGGGGAAACATTCGTGTAAAACGATCGCTTCAGTTGTCTTACAGTGCTCTCAGGCAGAGAATAATTCTCACTGGACTGTACAGCAGATGGTCCCCTGTTCACAAATAAGCACAATGTCAAATGTCATTTTTCTGGTATATTTGGTATATCCACAACCTCCTCCCTTCTGGTCCCGAAGTAGCTCAGCTTGCCACAAGTGATTTTGGAGACACATTTTACTTCAACAAAGTACATCAGAACAAGCATTCCGCGATGCTCCCTCTATCCCAACTTGAATGCAAAAATTTCAATCCGAATTCTTATACAAACTACATCATTAAGAAGTATAAAATAAGAAATACCATAAGAAACTGCTTGTTGAATAATTGAAAGTTCAAGTAACTCAAAATGAAGTCAATACATCGTAATATCCATCCATGAGAAAGACGATACTCAAATTCATTCTTCTATGCTCATTTTCTTTTGTAACTATTTCCTTCACTTATTAAGGCAACAAACCGTGCATTGCTCCTAAGGCAAGGTTTCGATTTTATCAATAAGCACAAATTTTCAGCGCTTCGAACAATAAACATCAAAAAAAAGAAAGGGAAGAAGATGCTGTATAAAAAATATTTTGATCCATAATAACGGAATGACTAATGGTTAATGTGTTATTACGGATAACTAACCTATGAAAAAGAATTCTTCCGACTCGAGCAACCAAGTTAGGCTTTGCTAATTGAAACTTATCTTCCATTTCACTTTGAACACTCTGCAAAGCTGAAATCAAGTCTTGCTTCACATTTTCAGCAATAAAAGACCATGGATTCTCCAGAAAGACCCTTCTTGCTTCACTAGATTCTGCCAAAAGCATGATTATAAAAAAAGTCAGAAAGCAAAATGCCGCATTAAAAATGTAACTCCTGTTCGTATTGCAAATGAAAAGAATTTGAAACTTCATTTGCTTCGGGAAGTGCTACTTTCCCACAAGAGAACTAAACTTGTTTTCCTAAAATTTACAGCCGAAGTAGTTCTTCGTAGTACATAGTATAGCAAGGTATACATTTCTTTAAGGCAACATTTTATCACGGTGAAAATGACAAGAGCAGCCAGCTGATGGTCTGGTATCCCTCAAGGTATACATTTCTTTAAGGCAACATTTTATCACGGTGAAAATGACAAGAGCAGCCAGCTGAAGGTCTGGTATCCCTCTTCTTCTTGTTATTCCCACAAATGTACAACCAGTGTAGAGAAATGTCCAACAACTTTCATTCACACGATGCTAAAATTTAAGAAGATACTAGGAATTAAGGTTGCAGAACGAACCCTTCACACGATCACGGTTGAATGCCAAAGTAAGAGGCTTTTCATCGGATTTACGTTCATAGGACTCCAAAGAAAAGGGCTGCAGCGTAGTCATGCTAACAAACTGACTATGATCATCACCAGAATCATCGTAAGCCAAGCCAACCGGAAACCATCTAGAAATCGCAGTATTGGAATAGATGATTTTCGGGGCACCTTTGTCTCTTTCTCTCTTTTTCTTGTCCGAAAAGGACTTGAAATTTAGACTGCGATTGAAGTGAGGAGCTAAAGACTCCGGAAGCGGCGTCCGAGGTGGCGTCGTTGAGCTGCTGCCACCGCCCCTCGAATGCCTCTTGTGAGGTGGAATATAAGACATAGTAGCATCTATCTATCTATTTCCGCACTCTTTCTTTATCCGACGCAAATACAATTTCCGAGGTTCTGTTGTGAGCATATTCTAAATACAAGTGAAGCGAAAGAATTTTTCCTTTCTGGGTTCTACTAGGGATAGAAGAAGTGAAGGAAATCTTGAAGGACATTAAAGTGCTGACCCTATAGAATTATCGAGACGAATGATGCAGGAAAAGCAAGCCGAAGCTGCTCCATTTTTCGTCAGAACTACCAAGGAAGCAGTACAGTTAGAAATGTCAAACGAGGTTCAATATATACTATTTTTTATTTAATTATATAAAATTTTAAAAAATTCATTTTAAGTTATTCATTTTTAAGTTAAATCATATTTTTATTATTTTTTAATTTACAGTTATATTGGTTAATTAATTATTTTTACTTGTTATTTACTTTGTTGGTAATCTAAATTAATTTAGGTTTGCAATTAAAAATTTGTTACACAAGTTTAGTTTTTAATTATGTTTATTTAACGCCCTAATGTTTGTGGGGTTTAGGAAATTGAGTAAATTAATAAATTATTGTTAAATAAATTAAAAGTTAACTAGATAAATTTTTAACACAATTTAATACTTTGGAATAAATGAAATTAAATAGCTTAAAATGTTAATTAATCTAATGACATAAATGTTAGTACAAAATGGATTAAATCATAATTAGTGTGCAATTATTTGTTAATTAGTAAGTACTTTAGTTGTTTACTTAAAATATACTTTCATTATACTGGTTGAGTTCTACCCAGCAGAACCCTACAGTGACTTCAACCCAAAAAGCAGAAAGTAACCGTAGAGTTTTGTCGACAACGCCCAACTGAGGGGAACTCACTCCATATTTCCACCTTTGTGGGTGGAAATTTCGGTAGAGTTATGTCCAATGGAACTTTATGTCAGGTTCTGCCAAGTAGGGTGAAAATTGTCCAAAAATTTAAAAATAATTCTTACATTGATGACCTTTTAAGTTTTTACCTCAAAATTGAGAAAGTCTGGTGTAAATTTACTGTTCATTGCATTGCATAGGCTATTTTGATGTGCTCTTTGTTAATTTTAGGGTTTTACAAAAAGAGAGAATGGGCGAGAAAAGGTGAGCTATGAAAAGAAATAATTTAACAAAATAATAAGTTTTTGAATGTATATAGCATAAATTATGTAAATAGTAATGGTGAATGTAATTATGTATATAGTAATGGTGAATGTCAATATAGTATTATTTTGCTATAGTTTCGTGCAGTACTAACTATAGTTTAAATGGTAATTTTCGGCACTTGCTACCATTTTGGTTGAGGAAATGTTACAGTTTATATTGTTACACTAACTCTTTTTTTTTAAAAAAAAAAAAAAGAAGATTGACAAGAAATTCTTCAAAACTACATGCCATAGAAATTCATGTACATCTTAAGAAAGTTGAATAACAATTAACCTTGTGAATCATAGGGTGGAAAGTGAAATTCAAGTTACAATTTTAGGTTGAATACGAACCAAATACTTGTTAATCCCTCCGTCTCAAAATATAGAATCTTTTACCCCTTTCTTCCAACATCAAAATATTTAGCGTTTTACTAATTTTGAGAATTTTTTATATAAATATAATTCTTACATTCTTTATTATATTAATAAAAGATAAATTATAATAGTTAATAATATAATAGAAAAAATATATCTTTTCTCCCTTTCTCTCGTTTCTCCCTTCTCTCTCAAACCTTCTCTTTGCTCTTCCTTCTTGTGATCTGGACACTTTCTAGCTAGATTGAAGCTCTAATCCTGGCTAGACATTTTCTTAGTAGTTATTTTTTAAGTATTTCACATCCCATTTTGTCTACAAAACCAGAATACTATTGTTCTCCAGTGTTATTCTTTGAATTTAACTTTTTATGGCATATTTTGAAGTTAATCATTATTGATTGGTGTTTGGCACTCCTTGTTGTTAGAGTTCCTTTCATACCGGATGAGCTATGGACCCTTCATCAGTTTTTTGCCTTCTTCTCTAGCAAATTTTGAGGTCACTAGTATGTTCACAGTAGTCTTCCAAAATACTGCTCAAGGAAAGTAGTGAAACTAGGTTATTCTTGGTAATGTCCAATAATGGCAAAGAAGACAAATAAAGAGAAAATTAGAGTGTGTTTATTTTTGTTGTTTTCTCTTATAAATTATCCACTCAATGTACTGTGTACATTAGGACATGATATTTTATTTGTTATTATGAGTTTTTAACCCATTTGTGTAACATATTTTATTTTTATATGAATAAATTATTTTAATTATAAAAAAGTAACTCTTGTTTTTTCTTTTTTAATCTTATAAAAAAGGTCAAATGACTTTATATTTGAAATAAAAGGGAGTAATTCATTAGAATGTTAAGTTGTACTAAGTCCAAAAACATGTCAGAGAGTTTAAAAGCTGGATTCCAAGTTTACATATTAGTTCCAATTTGAATTTGGGATAAGTATTTACCAACACATTAGCATGTTAAATTAGGTGAAGTCTTATTATTTTGTTTTATCCTAATGTTGGAGGGACCAATGAGCACTTGCTCTTATAATCTGAATGACTTGAGAGAGGTAAAAGACTATTGGAGTTTGAGTTTCATCAACATCTTTTTTAAAAAAAAAAAATTAAGATACTTTATTCATATTAGAAATAAAAAAAAGTTATACAAATAAATTAAAATGGATAATCTACAAAGAAAATAACAAAAATAAACACACTTCAATATTATCTTTAATACCTTCTTCTCCATTCTTGGCCATTACTAGTATAGATAACTCAACTTCATCACATTTCTTTGACAACTACTTAAAAGACTCTAGAAAAGTCGATGATGAAAAAAAAAGAGATGAAAGTCAAGAATTGGGCCAGATCTAATCTGGGTGTAAGAATAACCCCAACAATGACGAGTATCAAAAGATACGACCGCAAAGTGACCCAAGTGAAGTATCAACAACTCTTTCTCTACGTCTGCATCTGATAATTGTAATCTGGCCGAATCTGAGCTCTGGCACCTGCCAGAGCTCCGATCCTTGCCACAGTCTGTCTCTGTACGGTGCTCTTTCTTCTCTCCCCTTTCTCTCCTCTCTCTGCCGCTCTCTGCTCCTCTTTGCTCCTTCTTGCTATCCGACTTATCTCTACCCAGAACCCAATTTCTCACCACATTTTCTCTATCTTCTGTTTTCTTCTCCGGCCAGATCCGGTAGAGGCCTTGTCCAGAGATCAAATCTCGGCCGGATCTCTGTCTCTGGCTCTCTTCTCCGACCACTGGTTTTGACCAGTGACTGGAACTTGACCGGATTTTCATCATTATCTTTACTGTTCTTATGTTTTTGCTGCAACTGTTGGCCGGTCTCCTATTCTTCGACCAAATTTGGCCACCGATTTTGGCCGGTGATTGAATCTTGACTGGCAAATGGGGCTCGGCTAGTTTTCTGTCCTTTTACTTCATGTTCTTTTTATTCACTCCTACCCCATATTTTGATGGCAAATCACGTTAGATTTTTTTCCTCTCAACTTTCATCAGAATCTAAGATGCACAGTCGAGTTATTTCGCAGAAAATGTCTGACGTCTCGTTTCTCTAATTTGGAAGAATTTATCTACCCAGATTTAATTTGGGCTATTTTTCAATTTTTTATCTCTTTTCTAGATAATTTTTAAAATTGTTAATACGCCCATAGTTTTTTAAAATTATTGTCTTTTACGGTGGAGATAGATACTGAATTTTACTTGTTCTGATATTTCGAGGATGGTGATGAAGTTGAAGCGAAGAATATTGAAGTGTATTTGTATATTTTCTTATTAGTATTAGTAATTTTGTACTTTCCTCACTTTAAATATTTAGAGTGTAGAAGATTTTCTGTTATCGTAATTTTTGAATCATTATGTAATTTTATTATTCTTTATATCGAGTTTCTTTGTCTTTCAGGTTTCTTTCTCTCTTATATTAGAACAAGAATCTGATGATTATTTAGTTGTAATGGTCTATGACCATTTTTACTAATTAATGGATAATTCATCATCTAAAAAAAAAAAAGGACGAGTATCAAATACCAATCTAAAAAGATTCGTTTCAAAGTATTCCATTGAACCCTAATCTGGAAGAAAAATACCAAAAAGAAAGATTTAATTCGTCAACATCAATTTGCCTTCCACTAGCAGCTTCAATTATCGTCTCCTTTAATATATGTGTCTGGAATCCAAAATGGAAAGTACTCTTTCAAAGTTTCAGTTGTTCTATCCAAATATCAGTTCTGAATTTATTTAATATTGCTATAAAGGCTTACGTGAAAATGGCACCATCCAAAATCATGTTTAAAGTAAAAAAATATTGATAAATATAGCGAATATTTTATAGGCAGCTAACATAGTTTACTCTTATCTTTGTCATAAATTTATATATTTTTTTCTCTAAAAATAACTATTTATCATCTTCATTATACTTTGAATTGGAATTTATTAGAATTAAAAACTTTATTATTGATTCTCAATTTGATACGTCATTTAAAATTCATTAATTTTAGTAGAATTTCGTCAAGCCTGACAAAGCTTCATGTGTCCAACTAGAGCATGGTGAAGCTCCAAGCAAAGCTACATTTTGGAGCTTCACTACCACACATGGAGCTTTGTCAAGCCTTCGTAAAGCTCAAAGGGCATTGTGGAGCTCCGGCATGTCAAAACTCCAACCTGCAGCTCTACTAAAGTTAATGAATTTTGAATTATGTATTATATAAAAATTACTTTCAAAACTTATTAAATTTAGATCAAATGGAGAATCCATCTTGAATTTTAGAATTTCAATGAATTCCAATTCAAAGTGAAATAAAGATTATAGAGAATATTTTTCTTAGAAAGAGAAGTATGTAAATTGGTGACAAGAAATATATTCGCTGCAACTATAAAATATTCATTGCTCTTATAAAGAATAAAGTAAAAATATTGAGAAACACAAATCATATTATGATATTTATTTTCTAAAATTATGATTAATACAATCACAAAAAGTACAATTAAATTTAAAAACCATTATCCTAAACCGACTTAGAGTACCACAGGACAATCGAGTTAGTTTATACATGGCAATTCTAGCTTAGGATTTCTTCAAATTCTCTTGATTTTAGTGGGGTTTGAGATAAATTATGAAAGAATATGACAATGTTATACTTAGTGATCATAGTAAGTTGTCAATAAAATGCAGCCAAATATTGTTTTTAATATTGGCAATAACAATTTTGTTGTTAAAAGTAGTTCAGTGAATCACTATATCTAACGTAATTAGTGACACTATTTTCATTATTGTCACTGTTAAAACTTCTACCTCTTGAAATTATCACTATATGTAAAGATAGCTTGAAGGTTTTAGTAGCAATGTCTTCTGACAACTTTAATTGTTGTTACTAAAATTCAATTCAGCTGATGTTTTAGTGACAAAATAGATTTTGTCGCTGATTTTCTTTTTCTCATGTTCCATATCCAACGTATATGCAATATTACCATTGCACGATAGTTTCCAATAATACAACGTATATGCATTTCTTATTATAATTATTCAACAACCATTTGCAGGAGTTTTCTTGTCACTAATATTGCATATATGTTGTATTATTTTTGTGTTTCATCCAAAGTTCCATAAGTAACCTTTCGATTTCAAAATGATGATTTCCATTGGTATGTGGTCTCACCGTGCCTGTATAATAAGTCAAAATAAAATATTTAATTTTAAATGGAAGAAACGAAATATGTATAAAATTTTGCACAATTTTTTGGTCAAAGCAAGTATACATTTTTTCTAAGGTTTCGGAAGCATTTGACATTACTCTTTCATTCATTGATTTAAATTACAACAAATAGAGGGATTACATATCTAAGCTTTATTTCATACTAAATGCATCAATAATATAATTTATTTATTATCAAATCCAATCTTTTATTTGATTTAAATTTTTATATATTGTTACCTAAAATTTACCTGATTTCTTTTCTTTTCTATATCACACTATTTCTTCTTCTTACCCTAAAAAACTGTATCTCTTTCCCTTTTCTTATTCAAATGTAATACATTCTCAAAAATTCTAACCATCACTAGGGCTACAATCATGTCTTTATTGACACGTTTAAGATTGGCTCAATTAGGGCTTGACTTAATTAATTTGGCTCGACTCAAGTTTGATACTTTGGAGTTCAAGCTCAAATTTAAACAAGTTGAGTCGAGTTTAAATATTTAAATATTCAGCTTGAAATTTCATGAACAAGCTGTATCTCTTTTCCCTTATTTTCTGAAATGTAATATGTTCTCCAAAATTCTATCCATGAACTTTGAAAAATTCCTACTTCAATCCATATCCATCATATGTATGTCTTCTTTCTTCTTTTATCAAATATAAATTGTAGCTACAACTCTTCAAAAGCTTTGGCTCCTATATCCCCCATGCATCCATCATCCACATTTCTTTTCCCTTCTATTCTCAGACTTTAGAATCAAAGGAGATACACTTTTCTTGATATTGACTATCATCAAACAGTCCAATTGATCCTATCATACATCTTATAATAGGTTCGCTACTATTAAACATGTGTTATTAATTAGGTTGGATGTGACCCTGCTTCATCAGTGTTTTAATTAAGATCTTTTGCTATCAAATCATAAGACTGTCATCCAAAATTAACATTCTTAAAACAAGATGAAGAATTAAGAATCTACAAAATGCATCTTCAAACATTATATTTTGATGCACTTTTTCATTTGGTTCATAAATATGCTAAGTCTACCCTACTCAAAGTGCTAACAATGTCAACTACTATCATATATATTGGTTCTTCAAAATACTATAGTAGGATGATTTTACCATTTATAAGTCCATGTAGATTTCGTAAGTCTCTATGTATTGAGCACTTATAAACTTAATTTTAAACCTGACCCAAGATTATACGGCTAGATCCAATCTCTTGATTTGTACGGAAAAATTATCTTCTTTGTGGCTGTAGAGTAGTATCAAACCAATCCAAGATCAATATTACAAGGCTAGAGATTGGATCCATTCCTTGGTCTCTATGGAAAAGTAATCTTCCTTTTTGATGTAAAGCAATGTCAAACCAAAATACCCTATAAGCAGTTTGGTATATCACAAAGTACTAACCTTGACAACAAAAATTAAGAAAAATAATAAAGTTGATTATCATAAATATGTTAAGGATAAATATGAAATGTCAAATATTCACATGCTGAGAAACCAAAACATATGTTTACATCTACAAATAACCCTAGAATAAAACAACTCAAAACATATCCACAGAAATTCTCATCCAAGTAGAATCATTCTATGATATATTGGATCTTTGCGGACTAAAAGTTTTAAAATGTTATACGTTTCTAAAACGAACAAATTCTAATGCACATAACACAATATTTTAAAACTTTTGGTTCACAAAAATTTGACTCATAGCAGAATTTTTCATCCAACCATTGAATACAAACCGAAACTTCACAAAATATTGGTCAAAGCTGTTGACATAATCATAATTTGATATTTCACATATTCAAATATTTCAATTGCAAACAAAACATGTGCTAATAAGAAAATAAATTTTGGAAAAGATCAAATATCCAATTAATTACCTCTCAAAACCTCAAGCACAGGAAAGAACTCCAACTCTTCTACAGTCTCTACCTACTCAAGATCGTGAGGCAATACCATTGTAGTGTTCTACCGTTACGGTATTCACATCCTGCTGGGTCTTGGGTTCAACAACAAAACCTACTATCTTGGTAGAGTATTAAATAATTGGCCCATAGCAAACCTGGGCCAAGTATTTTTTTTTTCTGTGAGAATTGGGCCAACTGTTTAAACATTTGCATTATACGTCATGTAATCAACATTACGTTTGCTGATACAAAATCACAAAGGGAGGCTCCGTGAAAACGGATATTATTTGGATTGTTTTAAGAAAGTAGGGTGGGAAGAGGAAGAATGAGGGTGAAACCAGAAAATTAGGGTTAAGGAGACAAGCTGAAATTTTCAAGAAAAAACTAAAAATTTTTCTATTTATTTGGATTGTTCCATCTCAAAATCATCCTCTGTAAAATTTTTACGTTAAGTCTTACCTTTTTTTTTCATAAAAATGGTACTTTATAAAAATAAAGAAAAAAATTTAAACAAAAAATCTAACACTAAGTGAAAAAGGGTCAAGAATTTAGCATTACATGGTTAGGCCGCAGCTAGCTAACTAAGTACTACTTCAATTCACATCACCTTCTCCCGATATTTAAAAAGAAAACAAAGAATAACAACAACAATCGGGAGAGTGGCCTCCTCCCTCTTCCCCAATTCCGCCACGATCTTAAGTTTGTCTGAAAAACTTTTTCTTTTTTAATAAGTTCCAAAATTTTGAGCTTCTCATAAAGCTAAGCGTGGGAACGCTTTAGAGCACTGGTGTATTTGATTTGTGATTGAGATTGAGATTTTTTATCTTGAATTTTATAAAAATAAATTATTTATGTGAAGAGATGTGAAACTTACGAATTTAAATTTGGGATTAAAATGCAATCCAAGATTGAAATTTTGAATCAACGAATAGCAAAAGCTCTGTAAGTTTGAGAGACAAAGACTTTTCTTCTCTTTTGACTAGCTTAAAAACTCGTGCTATACACGGATATTAAAATTTTTATTTATGCACAGATATTAAAATTTTTATTTTTAATTATAATTATTAAAATATATTTAATAAAAAATTAACAATTAATTGCATTATAAATTTAATAAATTTTTTATTTTTAATTACATAGCTAATAAACTATGAAACAAATTTATATGTTTAATGAAAAAAATTCACTTAGAAGTTATCATGGGTAACAATAGGAATAAGTAGTAAATGTCCTCCAAAAATGTCATCACTCTTTTATAAAGTGCATTTTCAATATCGAGATTTTTTGGTAGAATTTTAGTAGATCATACTTGTGTTGATTTAAGAGTGAAGTGAATTTTGGTTGGAATATTCGGTTTTTTACCCAACTATTATAGTCCACACATACAACTCATACACATGCATGACTCATAATTTAATCACAAAAGAGAATTATTGATTCTTATTAAAAAAAAGAGTGGGTAATTATTAAATGCAAAAATTTAGATGTAGAGCACGAATACAGAGCACCATAGAGATAGTTAAAAAAATTGATAGTTATGTGATAAAACAAAAATAGAATGAAGATGATTATATATCCTATTTTTTAGTAAAATATCATCTCTATTATATAGTTTATAATTTTTAATATCTTATTAAGTTATGATTCGAAGTATTTCAAAATGAAACAGATTAAGAAAAAATATTGAGTTTTACAAAGAAAACAAATTAGAAGCATATTCAAAGGCTCGTATCCAATTGAATTCATATTAAGGATTTTATTTTTTATTTTTTAAAAAAGAAGCACTAACTAATGGTATCTCTTAAAACCAATTAAGAGGTTAAACAATAATGAAGTTCAAAGGCTTGGAACCAATTGAATTCAGATTAAGGATTTTTTTTTTTGAAAAAATAAAGTACTAACTAATTGTATTTCTCGAAACCAATTAAGAGGTTAAAAAACAATGAAGTATGTTTGAGGACAAAAAAGCATTAATAGAAAATGAAAAAATCATCTCTTAAATCTTTTAAATTTTTTTTATTTTTCTTCACAGATAATTTGATAAGTATATCATACAATAGAAATGAAAACTTGACATACTATGATTTGATGGACATGTAACGACACTCTAAAATTGGGATTATTTAATTCTAAAGTTAAAAAACTTTTGACTTGTTTGCTATTGTAGAAAATAGAGAAATTAAAACCATCAAATCTAATAATTCTTCCTTCTAACCTTACGTTCTCCTAGCTAACTTACCCTTGTGTTTTCTTATAGTTCTCACATGCCTGCATTTGATATAAAAACCCAAACACAAATGTATCCGAAGTAATATAGGTTTATTTATAAAAAACTTAAACATTTCATTAGAATCAAACTTGGTGGAAATAAATGGAGTACTATATTTGTCAAATTCTTAGAGTTTTCTTTTAGACTACATATTGATATTGTAGAATAAGAAGAGTTTTTTATTTTTCATAACGGCTTATCATGTAAAGCTATAGTCTAATTTCTTTGATTTGGAAATCCTGCAGAGCAATTTCCTGAAGTAATCAAATTTAAAATATTCTTCTTATCGTTGAAGTATTTTAGGTTATTTTCTCGGATCACCTGTTCCAATCCACATCTACGTATACGAAGTTTAAATTCTCACCAAAAAAAAGATAAAAATAAAAAAGACAAATCAAATATTTTCTATAACATGGTTCAAAACTGTAACTTTTATTATCGTGCATTTTTGTCTATTAGAAAAGCTAATCTATATTACTTGTAAGATTCTCCAAAGGCCTTAAATTTGCAAACAGATGCAGATGTAAAATTATGTTATATCCTCATAAAATCGTTCTCACATATCATCGAAGAAAAAGAAAAAAAACAAATAAAAATTACGCCAAACTAACAAAAATATCAAAAAGCATACATATGAAGAGAAAACAAAAATAATGTGCAAAAGAGAATAATGATGATGTGTACTATTTGTAGAAGAAATGGACAGATATTAGAAGTTTATATTTAATGAATTTAATTTAAATTAAGAAATTTGGTTAAAAAAATTATAAATATAAAGATCATGTTGGTTGACAACTACTGAATAGTTAAAGTTTTACTTTTACAAAATAACTGAATATACATAATTTAATTTTTTAAAAATATATATAAAATTTAAAATTCGAGTTAATATATAAGTAGTTTTAAATGATCCCAACCAATTTAAAATTTTTTAAGTAAATTGAATAATTAAAGTTTCCTACGTTTACAAAGTAACTCAATATACGGAATTTAATTTCTTCAAAAAAATATGGAATTTAAAATTTAAGTTGATATATAAGTAAAATGGTTCTAACCAATAAAAAATTTTCAAGTAATAATTAAAGTTCATATTTTTATAAAGTAATTTAATATATGAAATTTCAAAATAAAATTAATGTATAAGTTAGTTTAAAGTTACTTTAATAGATTGAAAATGATCCTAACTAATCAAATTTTGAAGAGTAATTAAAAAAGAAAAAATTATAAGAAATTAGAATAATATAAAATTCAAGTTGATATATAAGTAATTTAAAATTATTTTAATAGATTAAAAATAATTCTAACTAATGTTTAAAAATCATTTTCATAAAGTAACTTAATGTACATATTTTAAAATTAAAATTAAATATATAAATTAGTTTAAAGTTATCTTAATAGATTGAAAATGATCACAACCAATTAAAATTTTAAAGAATAATTAAAAAAGTAAAAATACTAAGAATTTAGGATGAGAGGTTTGTAACCATAAGAAAGAAAGAGTTACATTATTATTATATATATATAATTTAAAAATTAAAATTAATGTATAAGTTAAGAATTTAGCTTTAATAAATTTAGTTTAAATTAAGAGATTGGATACACAAAAATGATAAAGATAAGTAGTTTAAAGTGATTCTAATAGATTAAAAATAATCTTAACCAATCAAATTTTTGAAGAGTAATTAAAAAAATAAAAACTCTAAAAAATTAGAATGAGAGGTTTGAAGTCATAAGAAAGAAAGGGTTACATTTCTATAATATATATATAGATAGATGTGCAAGAATTTCTCTTTTCACGGTCACAAGAAAGCTATTGAGGCAATAATCTCCCGATTAAATAAATTGTCCTATTTCTAAAAAGAGAAAATATTTATTTCTTTTTTGACATTTTTGTCCCTACCACAAACCATCTGACTAAACATTTGAACCAATTAATATTCACTTTTCCAAATTAAAATAAGTTGACTATGAAGATTTGCGAGAGAGATGAGAGGAAAACTGGTTAACCTATTTAATTTCGTTGTAGTTTTTTTTACTAGTTTCAATTAAAATTATTTTTTACTTTTTGTTTGATTTATCTATAAAATTACTCAAAACATTAATGGTTGTGAACGATAGAATAGACGATTATTTAGAAACGAATGGAGTATATGAGATAAGATTTCAAAATACAATGTTATGAGAGTTCTCTCAATCTTGTTTTCTTCTAAAAGGGCAATCCTATAGTGCTGAATAGGCGGCAATTTGAATGTAATTTTTGCATATTCGATAATAATTAATTTGATCGAAAGGGTAGGTTTTAGTAAGAAAGTGGTAAGTTTCGTTGAAATTTTTTATGGTCATAAATGTTTTAAAAGAATTCTCTATTACATGTGATTAGTCCATAAATTGCTATACATGTAGTTAAATTGATAAAACACAAACCATGTGATTAGTCCATAAATAATTTTCTTTAACTACATGTATAGCAATTTCCTAATATACTATATAACTAGCATAAACTCTTGTGATACACATATATATATTAAATTTTAAAAGTATTAAAATTAGATTTTCAAAAGAAGTATTCAAAGATGAATCTTTTTTTACCTTCTAAAATATATATGTTTAGGAAAAAATTAAATAATACAAAATATTAAAAATGCGTGTGTTCAAAAATATCAAATACTTTCTTCCCCATCTTAATCTTTTAACATGTGATTTTTAACTCTTTTGTTCCTTATAATACTAGAAGAATACCAGAAGAAATTAGAAAAATACTAAAAGTAGATTATATAAGTCAAGTCATTGTGGTACCACTAAACAAAAAAAAGTAGAATATTAAAAAAATACAAAATAGACAAAATAATGGGGTAGGAAATCTAATATAAAATTTTAGGCCATGAAACATGTGATCAAAGTATCTAAGAATAACTAAATTCATGTTTGTTGATAATTAGGGATGGAGTTTCAAGTATTTTGGAGGATGAGAAAGAGTAATATATGCATTTCAATATTACTCACAATCAAAGAAATAGTTGTTAAAGACTGGTTTGCGACTTATCTTAATTTTTTAGATTTTTTATATTTTGAATTAGTCTTTAAAATTTTATTGGTTGGGATCATTTTTAATCTATTAAAATAATTCTAAACTAACTCATACATTAATTATAATTTTGAATTCTATAAAGTTACTTTGTAAAACTTTGAGATTTTAATTATTACTTTACAAAATTTTCATTAGTTAAAATTATTTTCAACCTATTAAAATAATTTTTTACTTATATATTAAGTTGAATTTTGGATTTTAATTTTTTTTTAAATTGAATTCTCTATTTTCAGTTACTTTATAGAAGTAAAACTTTAATTATTCAACAATTGTCAACAAACATAATTTTTTCTTTTATCATTTTTGTTTAACACAATCTCTTAATTTAAATTTATTAAAGTTAAATTTTGAATGTCTATTCATTTATTCCACACACAACACACATCATTATTATTTTCTTTTGTTTATTCTTTTCTTCTTCTCTTATCTTTCCTAAAATGTAATAACCTTTTTCACTTTTGTTCTAGTTTAATTATCGCTCAAATCTCTTCACATTCAGAAGCTCCAATCTTTATGTTTTTCCTTTTTATCGTCAATCTTAATGTAATTCTTTCATATCCAGAAGCTCTAATCTTAAATTTAAGGTATGTATAATGCACGGGTGCATAATATTAATTTAAAGAAAAACAACAAACCTAATTCAAAGATTACATTAAAGTTCAAAGACTTCAACTTCAATGCTAAAATAATAATGTTGTTGGAGAAAAAATATATCCTTAAACAAAATTGAATATTTATTGGCATAATAGAACTTTAAATAAATTAAGAACAAAAGGCATACAAAGCAAGTATAATAAACCTAAATATATCTTGAAGAGAATGGTTTCAAGAACTGCAAGTGAGAATATTGAGAAACTAATCAAAGAAAGAAAACTTACAATATGAGATAATTTTATAATTCTTGTTCTCATTCCTTCTTTCCATTATATCTTTTAAACTCCTTTAAAAAAATAAAAAATTATACATAACATGACCAATAATAAATGAAAAAGGAATAGTGCATAAACAAATAAAAAATAATATACTAAACTCACAATACCTTCTATAAGATTTCCATTCTTCTAATGAAATTGCTAAGCAAATCTAGAAGATCTGCAATTATGCTAAGCAAATCTATTAGTTCAAACATTGAAAACATGAAGCATGTAATTTAGTTTGAGAATCAAATTCGAACTTACCTTTTAGTGCATCCTTAAGTAATGCAAATGAATCTTTTTTATTTATTTGATTACACTAAAATGTGTTTAAAGTTTAGATTAGAATTGTTGTTTACATGATAATTTTTTAAACTTGAATTTTTGGTGCTTTATAAGTTAATGTAAGTGCTATAATTTCTTTTTTTCTTTTTTCTTTTTAAAATATTAGAGTTGTCTGTTTCATTCACTTTTGATAACAGGTTTTAAGGCTAAAAATTTTACATTATATTTTCTACTCCATTATTTTACCTATTATGTATTTTTTTGCTAATATTCTGCCTTCTTTGGTTTGTTAGTACCACAATGACATTACTCATAACATCTATTTCTAGTGTTATTCTAATTTCTTTACTTTTTTTCTCTTTTATACTTTTTTCTCTCATTTTATATTATATTTTATTATTGCATCTCCCGATATCTTTCTTGCTTATATTTATTAAAATATTATACAAAAATAATTATCTACTTATTAAAAAAACAAACATATAAATGTTATATAATTTATAATAAAATAAAAAAATTTTATTTAAACCTCAATATCATTACTTTGTTTAAATTTTCATTTACTTTAATGTATCGCCTAAAAAACCTCAAAAATAAGAAATCATTTGGATATATTAACTTTTAATTCCTTTATTATATAATCCATTGAGATCATTTTGAAATTATTTTTTATCTGACTTAATGAGTTAATTGGAAAATATTATTACAAATTGAAGTCAAAAAATTTAATAATTATAATTTATCTTTATTATTGATAAAGGGAAATATATTTGCCATTGAGGATTTTGTTTTTGGAAAACAGAAAAAAAACTTGATTAATGAAGCAAATAAGAGAGCTTTTTCAAACTAATAAGAGCTTGAATAAGTTCAAATTTCTTTGATTTAATAAATAATACATGTTATTTATTTTTTACAAAAAAAACATCAGCAATATTTGTATGTGAATTATAAAATTTTTAAAAAGTTAAAAGTATATTCAATGTAATCAATACTACTCTTGATTTTGTACTGACATGAATAAAATAGGTAAAAATTATATATTAAGAGATTAAGATGGGAAAGAAGGTATTTGATATTTTTAAATAAATAAAATTTTATTATTCTATGTATAGATGTGTGTTTAGAAAAAAATAAATTTAATTTTAACTAATTCTAATAATGAGTATGTGATAAGAGATGTGGAGATGTGATAAGAAGTTTAAAAGTTTTAAAATTTAAAAATTATGATATAAATTTAGATAAATTTAAAAGTCTAAAATCTCTTGGCCAATTAAATTTTTTTTAACTAATTAAAAAATTTAAAATTTTAGAAAATGAGAATAGAACCAAAAAACCTTTATAAGAGAAGAGAGAGTAAAAGTGTTTTGGTAATATATATATATATATATATATAGATTTCATAAGAACATTATAGCAAGACTTTAAAGTTATAACGCCATTTCGGCAATTGGCTTGTAGTGCTTTCAAATTGCACAACCAAAAAGACGGCGAACAACAGCGAGCTGCCGACAACCACCAACGACAGCCCCAGGCAGCGGCAACCAGATCGGCAGTGACAAGAGCAGCAGGAGGTTGTTCCTCCTTTCTCCCTCCATCTGTTTTATTTTCTTGGCTTTTCTGCAAATTTTTTGCCGTCGATTTTTAGGTTGATTTTGGACCGGTTTAATCCTGAAGAAAGATTTGCAGAAGTATTTGCAGCCTTCAATCGTTAGCTCAGAATTCTAGTGGTTCGTATATTGGATGCTTTGTTTTCTTCTCTAACCTGAAATTTTGAAGGGGTGGGAGAGGGGAAAGGATTTGGTTCTCCAAAAGGGGGCCAATTCTGATGATTCGGATAATGGTGTCTCAAGAAACAACAAGAAGGGGAAGATATGGCATTGAAAGAGGAAATTGGCCAGCCTAATGAAACGGAAGAAATGGCCATTTACTCGAAAAATTCCTGAACAAAAGCAGAACCAATTTTGCTAGTGGATAATCCTCTTTGTAAATGATGCTCTGGTTAGGATTTTGCTTGTGGCTGCAGTAGTTTCATTTGTTTTGGCATGGTATGATGGGGAGGAAGGTGGGGAAATGGAGATCACGGCCTTTGTGGAGCCTATTGTGAATGCTATTGTTGGGGTCTGGCAAGAGAATAATGCAGAGAAACCATTGGAGATGCAGTGTTAAAGTTATAACGACATCATACGACGTAATGTTATGTATATTGTCGCAACTCCCGCCGGTCCAGTTTGGTAAATTTTTTTAAAAAGAGTGTCAAAGTTAATAAAGACCCTAAAAGTTTTTTATTTTTTAAGAAAGAAAAGAACTAACTTACTATTGTATTCTATCAATTTTTGTTTCATAACAATGACTTATTAGTTTTTAGTATCGAATAGATGTTCAGCTCTTGCCCATCATAAATCAATCAAAGAATAATATGGAAATTCAAGGTTTAAGTGCTAAGGCAAATGCAGGTTTGTCAAATAATGGTCTCGCCAAATACCTAACTAAGTATAAAAAATTAAAAATTTTAAAAATAAGATAACTTAAAAGAAATAAAATAACATAAAGACTCATAAAGAAAAACATGCATGAGAGATTTGAAGAAGAGAATCCTGAGTGAGTTTTAGAGGGTCAGTCGAACTCTTTGGGTGTAATTGGATAGAGTTTGGTTTTGAAATTTTCTGTCTTGAATTTCGGGAGAGAAATTTTTGTAAAAAAAAAAATAAGATGTGAAATGAAAAATTTATATTGAGTTCTGTGTAAAACTCAATCCAAGTAGACCTCACATAAATTATTCAAAAGATAATTTGTGACTTTGTATTTAGATTCCCTTCCACGTGTAATTGCACCAATTATAAATCTAATCACCCCGTCTCACAAAGATAAATCAAAAGATATCATCAAAAAAAAAAAATCGAAGTCATTTAAAAGGAAAAATACGCCAAGAATAAAGCCGAAGCATTCTCTAATTCAAACATAAAATCTCCTAGTAACATATTTTCTAGACAACAATGACGAAAGCAAAGAATCAGATTTTGGTCTAGCAGGAATATGCCGTCAACAAACGGTCAAGATTTTATCCCAGAAGACCAAAATCTGATTTTACACAAAAGAAAATAAGCAGGAAATTGGTCTGCATAAGCTGAGTTCATCAGAACATGCATCTATCTGATCACAACCATGAGGACAAAAAATGAGCATGGCCTCCCACGTCCAAGGCAAGTTGCACCATATCCATACTGTATATATAGTGATAACTTCACAACAGAACATCATTTTCTGGCTTCCATCACTAGCATGCAAATATTGTCTCGCTATTGAGTTGCAAAATTGCACTTGTCTCCTGTCAAAAGAAGTTTCCACATGCAACCTCATGCCTTGCAAGGTGGAACAATGCATCTAGAAATGAATCCCAACATTTTCTTCTGCATGAATCGCCAGGGCACAAAATCAGTTTTGCATAGATAGTTACCAAGAAAGAGACTGAATTAACGAAGAAAGACACGTCAAGGAAATCAGAAAACGGAAAGTTCTTCCTTGATTCCTAACCCCCGCAACCGCTCCCCCACGATTTCACGAAAAGATTAACTTTTCACGAGTTCTGACATTGATTGATGTCTAGAGATGAGTGAGTATCACATTGCTCTCAATAACAGAAGAGTGACTTGAAACAGTAAATGTATAGTAGCATTTGATGTGGGAGAGGAACAGAGGAGGACTCACTCGCTTGGAATTGTGAAGGAGCTCTGGTGGGACTTTATAAAGATCTTCATCTACTGGCTTGATGACATTAATGGCAGCGGAGGGTCTTTGCGTGATAACGCGGTCAACCTGCTTTGGAAATTGCTTCTGAGACGACAGCTGATTTCTTGGCTGCTCTTTAACGTCATATACCTTCACCTGTCTCCTCTTCTCCTTAACATCCGAGCTCCTCCTCGTCTTATTACCATAACCATTATTAACCCTCGCCGTCTGCAATCTCACATTTTTCACAGCAATTAGTACTAAAACACTCTTGTCTTTCTATTTTCTTTTTGTAAATAATAGTAGCGGTATAGTAGTAATTCTTCCAAAACTTCATAGCAAACCATAGTTCAGATATATTAACATTTTGACCAAAAAAACTCAAGGGCGTAACAGGATGATTGAGGAATCTGTCATTGCTACAAATTCCAGATGTTTAGAGGTTTTTAACTCCCTCGTTGAGAAGAAATTTGAAAAATGTCTTGATTGTAATAGCCAACTATTTTACTATTAATAAATAATTCTTTATTCATTAAAGAAAAAACTCCGTTATTGAGAATCGAATGTCTCCTGTTTTTATAAAATATATATAAAAGAGTATCCTTTTCTTTTTTCCTAAGTACATAAAAGAGTATCTTGCAGGAAGGGAGAACGTTATATTCATACAAGAAAAGAACAGATTTAGCCATATGTGACGGATTTGATTGTCTTCTTTTCATTTGTCTTTTTGATTGATCTAAATTTTGGAAAGGGCGGAAAATGGAAGGTTTGACGAACTAACCTTTAGTTATGTCGACTTCTTTTAGCATTATCAAAAAAATGACTCCCTAGCCTAATGGTCCAAGAATTTTAGTGACTGTCTCATTTTCCTCCCATAATGCACATGTACAGAACCCACGGACCTACACACTACAGCTATTTTGGAATTTGGAGGTTGTCATCACTCCCCACTGATCCTATCTCTCTCACAGGAATCATCATTTCACCCTCTTCCAGAACTGACCCACCATTCTTGGCCACTTGCAAAACCTCCAGAATTTAGAAGCAAAGGAGAACATACTAATCCACCAATATCAACCCCACCACCACCAACAAATAAATAAATATAGTTACCAGATCGGAATCAGTTCTTATCTTTTGGAGGACGATGATCAAGAAATGACTGAACTAATCCAGAAAATAAAGAATAAAACTAAGAAGATGAACCTTTCTGGGAGGAACAGCAACAAGACGGATAGGAGGTTCTTCAAAATCAGCGGCGTAGAGATCAGCAGCACCCCGGGAGGCGACGCAAGGAGGACATTCGCAGATAGAATTAGTATGGCGGATCAAGCCAGCTTGCCGAGCACACTCGAAGTACTGAGTGATTGGGAGGTCGTTTGCGTAATCCCAGTTACCAAACGCCGGAATCTGCCCACTCTTCTTCACATCCTAAAAGATTATGGACATCAGGAAACAGAAAGGGAAAAGAAAACAAAAAAGGGAGTTTTTCAGGGGGTAGGAAGAGAGAACTTACGAACTCCATAACGATATTGATAATGGGTTGTTGAAGCAGATCGGATAGAATGTGTGAGAGGGAAGTGGGAGGAGAAGGAAGTTTGTGTGGGAAATGAAAAAGGTTTTGTAGTGTATATTCTACTTGAGATGGAGTCAGTGGAAAGATTTGGTTGGTTGATGCACATATAGGTATAGGTGTGGTAAAACTAGAAAGCTTTTTGTGGTAGGTGTTGGAAGGTCGGCTTTAAGCCACTCTTAAAATTTCAAGCGAGAAAGGCTACTAGTTTTGGTAGCTACACTTTTGATTTTTTATTTTAATGAGAGTTAGCTTAGTGTGGTCCCCGCAGGGAAGGAGGGAGGGAGGGAGGGAGAGTACCACTGTTTATTTCACGTGGGAGAATTAAATATATTTATTTTAATCTTATTTGACATAAATAGGAAGGAAGTAAATTATAAAACCTTCTACTTGTTTAGTTAGAGTAAAAATAAAAGTTATTAAAATAATAATTATTATTTTACTCATTATATGTATTTATTATTATAAATTTGTTAAAAATTTTAAGCAGCATTTAGTTACTTTTATCAAATACTTTCTAATTTTTTTACTTTTTTAGGGTTTAGTTTTGCTGATATGGAGATGGATTCTTCTCGCTCCACATTTACTTTCACTCTCTGTTATCATTCAATTAAATAAGTGTATTTCTTCAAATACTTCCCCATTTAACCTCAGTTGTGTAGGGAACAAAAGCTAAGAATTTAACGTTAAACTATCACCTAAATAGTTTAAAAGTATATTACTTGAAAATAAGGAGAATAATTTGATTAAAAAATAACTACCGTGATATATTTAATAATTAAAGAGGTTAGTAATATTATGCATATATTAATAAAAATTAAATTTCTTAAATTAAGAGAGTTCAAGAGGTTAGTCGTGGGTCTATGTATTAGTAAAGTTTTTTTTTAAATTAAGGAGGTTATGAGTGAAAGTTTAGATAAAATGTATAATTATTTTTAAAAAATAAAATATTTAATTCTGAATATTTTAAAAAAGAAATATGAATTTTCAAATTAAGATATTTTTTATGCACAAAAAGATGAGAGAGACTCAAAAAAGTATTTTTTAGTCAACTTCATTATTATTACCACTATTAACATATTAACATGTGCATGTAAATTGTGAATATGATCATAAATTCTCCTTGTATATGAAATTTTGTTATTTTGATTCTATAGTTAAATTGTCAGAAAAGTGATTAGCATATACTTAAATTAATGATAATGATAAAGGTACAAATTTTATTAATTTCTCTTTTATTTTTCTAAATACTAAAAGAATGTGCGAATTAAATTTAAGATTTTTTATTTGATAAAGAACACCTTGAGACCAACAACTATGGTGGTCAATTGGTTCATCATACAATGATTAAAATATACCATATAACGATTAAAATATATTATATAATAATTAAAATATACCGATATAACCTAATGATGTGAAGGATTGATACATATTATAATGTAAATATCATTGGTGATATTATATTTACATTATTAATATGTCATATGACGTATTTTAATAATTACATAATATATTACTATATAGTTGCTAATATAGGAAGAGGGTAAGTTTGATTAAAACAAAGGGTCCTCTAGATAATGTTATTAACGTAGAACTTCTGAACATTTTTTTTTTGAAGTACTCTATTTTTAAAAATTATATTTTTACATTTATATTTTAATTTGTTAAAAATAAAAATCTATTTTTCTTTAAACTCTCATAATTAATTCTTTTCATTTAAGAGATTTAAACTCTATTAATACGCGAGTCCTAACACTAATTTTTTTTAATTTTTGTATCAAATATAAAATAAATATTTAATTTCAAACAAAAATAATATTATAACAAAGATCTAGATTTTATGGAATATAAGATATAAACGTAGCTATTTTTTGAAGCTGCATATATGTTGTATTTTCTTAAAAAATTATAATTTTATAATACACGTAATATAATTATTATTTAAAACAAAGTGCATCTCATATTGAAAAAAAAAAGAAGAAAGAAAACCTCGGTGGGAGCGAAATGGAAGAAGAAGAAGATATAGAAAAGACGCCCGCACGGGCGTAGCTAAGTTGACCAGCAGTGACAGATTGGATACTAGGGGCTCAGGGTCGAAATTTGGCAGCCGCAGTGTGGGATTTCTTGCCTCCAATATGGGGTGGGGATCCTTGTGGGCACCAGTCACTGGCTCTTCCACTGATTGGATTGGATACTAGAGGCTCAGGGTCGAAATCTGGCAGCCGCAGTGTAGGATTTCTTGCCTCCAATGTGGGGTGGGGATCCTTGTGGGCACCAGTCATTGGCTCTTCCACTGACTAGATGGCTGAGTCACCTTGATTTACTCCTTCACGACTGGTCAGGCATAGGTGTGAAGGCCTTAAGGGCGAGGAATTTCAACTTTTGGTACCAGAAAAGACCTGCGTGAAGAATAAGGAAAAGAAGGAATTCATGGTGACCTGGCCTAGAAGGGGAAAAGGACGTCACCCTCTTTGTGACGGTGTGGAAAAGTCAACTTTTTTGGAGTAAATATAGATGTCTACTTTTCTGTTTCTTTTCGTTGACCAACATTTCTTTTCACTTCCCCTTGTGCTGTACTAGTGTTCGCCCATACCCATAAAGAAAGAAAGCGAAGAAAAGGGAAGGAAAAAGAGGGCCAAATCCAGAAGGGCCTTTCCGTCCATCCCTTGATTTGCGCTGCACACTGTGACCGAACAGAAGGAAAATGGCTTCCCTGTTTTCCCGCTGTGGCTGCTGCTGTCAAAGGTGTCGGGTTCCGAGGCATCGGTGGTCGTTGACCATCATGTTACGTGTGTTGGAATTTTTGTCCTCCTCCGAATGCTATGGTCAATCCTTTTTTGGCGGTTTTTGATTTGATTCCCTTCCTCCTCAATTGGTTGGTTGGTTGGTGGATTGTTTTTCAAACTTGTTCTGTCTACTAATGCAGTTGGTTTACACCCTTAGAATCTCCCTCGCATTAGAAGTATAGGTGGTTTAACATTTATGTACCAAAAAAAAAAATTTAAATTAAAGAAACTTTTGAAGTAAAATACACTTATACTTTTAAAAATTAGGAAGAGAGAGAGAAACAGAAAATAAATAAATAATGTAAAGAGATAAATAAAATTTAAAAAGTGATATTCTAATTTCATTTTTAATTATTTCACTTATTTTTTTAATATTCACTAATATATTATACTTATTTTATTGACAGCAGTTAATCAATATATAATTTTATATAAAAATTTAAATTATATTATAAAAATAATATAATATAATAAAAAATAAAAATATATAAATTAACGAATATTTTATATTAATTTTAAATATATAAAAATAATATATAATGAAATTAGTAATTAATTAATAATATAAAATATATTAAATTTTTTTATAAAAATATTAATTATTTTAAAATAATAAAATATAATAAGAAATTTAAATGAAATAAAATAGAAAAAAAAATACTACATTAGTATATTCAAAGCCGCGAATGGCCCACGAAAGGGAGATTTGTGGACGGTAGAGACTGGAGACGGGCCGAGGGGTTGGATTGTCCTGATAAGCCTGGCGACCCGCGGAGCAGTAGGCGACCTAGTTGGGATGTTGTCCATATTCATTGAGATCAATTCACATGGTTTAAGGCCCTAACCATGGGCAACCATGTGCTGTGTCTTCCTTAGCCACCCCAACCCCATTCGATTATTACTGTTCGTAACCATAAAAAACCTCAAAACATTTTTACTTTTTTTTTTCACAAAGTATAAAAATTAAGCAATGTCTTCTCAAAGATATGTTCCTAATAAAAGAAGAAGAAAAACTATTCTAGTGAAAATATAAAACTTGGCTTGGGTTAGGTGGTCCTTTGTGGACAATTCCTTTTTAAGAGTTGAAAAGTTAGGGCCTACTCCAAGATTTGGATATGATTTGGACATTTGGAAATGCTTCACTATCATGACTGCAAAAGTTGAATTCCCGCTCATCAGATGAATTATTCCTCTAACATGGATGGCTTCACAATCACTATACCCTTTTTTATCATCTTTCTTGCATTTTTCACCGTTTCAATACATAGAAAGAATGCCATTAACGCATTGAAGAAATTTTCCACAAGAACTCGTGATTTATGAATTCTTTAGTTCATAACAAACACTGCCGGCCGCCTTGTCCTAACCGCAATTGCTGAAGTCTTCCAACTAAATTCCTGTCTAAAGTAAAATTTGTCTTTTTTTTTTAAAAAAAAAGGATTATTTTCTCATTTAATAAGTTTTATATCTTCATGCTATAATTATTAAAAAAAAAACACGAGTGAGTGTCGGTATAGAAGGACAAAAATGTATCTAAATAATAAAATTCATACGGAAAATGCGTGATTCATAAATCATTGCAGACTTGACACATACTTCTCACTAGTCAGTGTCCAGGATCACGCAAGACCTTCAGCAGGACAATGAGGAGGATATTGCACAATGTCCCTAATTAATAGCTTTCCTACCACGCCCTGGATTCAACTGCCGTAATAAGCGCTTAATCCTCAACAAATACTTAAATCCAGTGGATGAACAACGTTAAAACTGTACCAGAAAGGTGGTGCAACAGCATTATAGCAGCATCAACAGCTTAGTGCATCAGAGGCCGTTAAGCAGACATAGAGGGTGATATTTTTTTTGGAAGGCACAAGGAGGCAACATTAGACAAACTATGGGTAGCCATCATGCGACATCAGCACGTAAAATGTTTATGATATTAGGAGAAACAAAGGTAGAAAATTTCATCTTATACTCTTCCTACTTATCTATATCTATCCATGAAAGGCAAAACTGAAAGTGTCCTATACTTATAGATGACCTTGAAACCCACAAGAACTTATTAGAAGACGAAAAAGAGAAAAAAATCTATATCACTCTTTACAAGTAACAGAATAGGGAAGGAATCGGTGCGCAATGAAGAAAGAATACTTACAACAGGTGATAGAATGTACATTGATTCAAGAATCACTCCCTTCAAGTAGTATTCGGAACAGTAGCATATCGGTTTATTCGCTCAAGTATACCAATTGCCTTTCTCTTGGCTCTTGAAGTCCCACTGTCAGCAACCTGAGAGATTGTCCCATTGACATCCTCCTCGTTCCTAATCTCCCTCAACTTTGCACGGTCAGTATGACACATTGTATAAAGGATTGCAATACAGTTCTCTTTGTTGCGCTCACTGGTCTCCTCTCTCAATATTCCAAGCAGACAAGATATTGCGCCGAGCTCTCCCATTTCCTCAATGGCCTTCTGATGGCTGCACAACAATGCAAGAGTAGCCAGAAGCTCATCGATGAGTATATGATCTGATATCTTCTGCATAATGACCTTCACAGCACCCTCAGAGACTGCCCTACTCTTATTCTCGAGATAGATGCACAAATTGAAGATAGCTGAAGCAGCGTCCTTCATCGCCAATGGATTTCCATCTTCTAAAAGCTCAATCAAAGGCTTCAGAGCTCCTAATTCTCCAATTATGGACTTATTTGAGTCCAGAGCTGATAATGAAAATATAGCTGCAGCAGCATTCCTTCTTGTTTCAATAGTTCCGAGTCTCAAGGATTCAATCAAAAGCGGAATAGCCAGTGGACTCTCTGCAATTACCTTCTTGTTATTATCATGTATCGACAGGTTTAAAACTGTTGTGATCAAATCCTCCTGTAGATCAGAATGTATGTCAGCACTCCCAAGTGATAGCGGCTTAAGCAAATTTTGAATACCATCAGTAATTTCTGCAAAAAGAGCTCGTGAAGATGGTGACCGCTTTGTGAGCCGCCGAAACTCTTTTGCAGCCACCTTCTGATCTGTAAAAGACATTGAAGACAGTTTCTCAAGCAGTGAATGCAAATGCCCTCGATCAGCATTTGTGACAATCTCCCCATCTATTTCTTGGACAGGGCTAGGCACCTCTATGGCATGCTCTTTACACCATTGAGAGATCATTTCCCTGAGCAGGTGGTTAGGAGTGAGAACCATATGGGAGAGGACTTGTTCGGATTGAGGACAAGTTTGATGCCCATCTTTTAGCCATTTTTGGATGAAAGGCCGATCAAATGTCTGCATCATGAATTAACAATTCAGGGACAGTTACAACTAATAATTGCAGTATAAGAAGCAGAAAGATCAAATAGACTCTGAGAAAGGCTTTGAATTCTGGAGATCAAATTGAACTCAAAGAACATATTCTTATAAAAGAATGCATCCCTTGTTGTGTGTTCTGAATATACCATAAACTAATTTCCTTCTCATTATTCTCCTTTGAAATTTTGACCACTTCTCGCTGTAAATAAAACATCTATCTGAAAACTTTACAGTCCACCAGTGCAACTTGTGAATGCTCAAAAGAATTCAATTTGTCCTTCCTATTTTCCTACTCCCTAGAATGATTGAATATGTATAGGGACCCACATAACCAAAATGGGAGGAAAAGATACGCCCTCTACAAATTATCCATCAACGTCTATATGAGATGGCACACAGATATTTCTGCACTGTTGTTTTTCTTGTTGTTCAGTGAAAATTTATGGAGAAAAATGATTGGTTAATTTTATTTTGGCTCCATTGTCCCATCAATCCTTTTAATCACAGAAGTGAACAACCGCTGTGCATCTCAATTAGTTACACATAAGTCCTAAACCAGAAGCAGGGAATGTTGACATTCTTTTACCACAAACAGGGAGTAATGTGTTTAATATCGACACTTCTACGCATCACTCCCGCAAACAAGCCACCATAGCCGAAGATTCTCAGAATAATGACAAGAAAAAAAAACTAATCAAGAATGAATTTCTGTAATTTTCTGTAATTAGTTTCCTATTATCACAAAAAAAAAAAGAACAAGAATTTCAAGAACATGGACTCGAAATGAAGAACTCTAGAGACGACGGAGATTAAATACCAGAACCCATAAAGAAACACCCTTTCTAATCTAATTTTCATAGGGTGAACTGATTGAAATTCTAACCTGGCCAGAGGCGATGACAACAGGGTCTTTCATGAGTTCCCCAGAGAGAGGACACAGAAATTCACGAGGAGGAAGATCGAGAGAAAGACTCTGGTGGGGTTTCAAAAGCTTCAACTTCAACTGTTTCAAGGCAGACAAGGCGTGCATGGCACGATCAGTGGCTTCCAGAGCATAATCATCTTCTTCCACAATCTCCTGCACCGCCCTCTGCAGCTCTCTCTTGAGTTCTGCAGTCTCCTTGGGTTCGAGAAACCCTCTTTCCGTTTTGGCCATTATCAGCAACAACTGTGAAGGGGGAAATTTAGCAAAGAAGAGTAGAAATTGGAGGAAGAAAGAAGAAGAAAGTTGGTGGTGTTGCTGCTTCTGCTTCCATTGTTTCTTTTCTTTTCTCTCTCGCCTTTTTGTTGTTTGTATTGTTGTCTTCTTTTGAAAAAGCATTCTTTTGTTTATTTATTATTTTAAATAAGGGAAAATGGAAACTGAGGCCGTCGGCGACGCCTGGAATTACTCACCCAACCGTAACTTTTCTTTCTTTGACTTTCTTTTACCTTATTAGCACCAAAATTTCGAATTTGGGGTTTCATCATTTATTTGTCACGCGGTGTTTCAATAAAATAGCTTTTTTCTTTACCAAAAAGATTTTAAAAAAATCATGTGTGGATTAAACATAAATACTAGACGATATTATTAATACAATATTAATATGTTTATTTTTTTTTTAAAAAATAAATGCACCAGATTCTGGTACGCCACCAAAGATGGTAAGCTTTCTTGGTACCAAAGTAGGACGCCAAGAACAAACACATTCTTTTTTATTTTTTAAAAAAATTTTAATTTATTATAAATTTATTTATCTTACTTAATATATTTTTTTACATTCTTTTTGCAAATTTTATTAATAAATTATATTAGTAAATTTTAAAGATTATTTTTTTAAAGTTATCTCTACCATAAATATAATTCTCTAATTCTTTATTATATTAGTAAAATTAGTTAATGAAATAATAAAAAAAATACCTATTATTTTCTTGTTCTTTAGTCTATGCAAAAAGAGTTAAAATATTTTATATTTTAAAATAACGGGAGTAATTCATTTCATTAATTTGTTTTATTTATTTTTATTTTTAATTATTTAAGAGTTATGTATTTTAAAATTTTTATTGAATTCTTTGGTTATTTAATTATTTTATTATTATGTTAAGAGTTTTATCAAATAAAGTTTTTATTTATTAATAGTGTTATTATTCTCTTAAAAAATTATTATTGAATAGTATTATTATTTTTATGTTAATTTTGTGTTTTAAAATGATAGAATATTTAAGAATGAGATATTATAGAAATTTTTAAAAAATAATTTTACATAAATTCTTGATTTATTACCAAACAAGCATTACATGATTGAATAATAAATGTTGGTAGTCCATTAATCTTATCAATTAATTTTTAATGATTGTAATCAAATCTTCAAATTTGTTTTGTATGATTGTGATTGAATTATAATTCTAAATCTTATTAAAAATTAAAAATAGTAACTACAAATCTAAAAATAAAAATAATTAATAAAATAATACTTATTAACAAATAAATTATTATTACTTTTAAAAAATGAAATAGAAAAAAGAAAATAAAAAAAAAATTGGGGTGTTGGGGGGAGCGCCTAACTTGGGCGGAGCGCCGGGCTTCGCTGCCACACAACACTAATTTTTTTTAAAAAAAAATTAAAATTTGTTAAAGGTGAAAATTTTCAGAAAATTTAATGTATTAGTAAAATTATCCTGTATTTAGCAATTCTTGGATCAAATTAGATTAAGTTAAAAAGACCCTTAAAAGTTGAGAAAGTTTGTCAATTAAGAGTGTAAACTTTTTTATTTTGTAAAAGTGTTGTATAGAAGAATAATTGTTTTTTAGTGATGAAGAAGACATTCGTGATGAAGTTAGGAATAAAAGAGTAAACTCTTAGGAATGATGGGAAAATGTAGAAGAGAAAGAGGATGTAAGAAGGTTGAAGATAAGGGTAGAAATATGCTATGCAGAGGAGGGTTTGTCATTATAGAGTTACAATTAAAAATTTTGAGGATTATAGTTAGCAATAGACAAATGAAGATGCATCAGCTGTGTACTAAAAAAAATATATGACATTAAACTCACTGGAACCACACCAAGTTTTTGTCTCTTAAGGGCTTTAGAAAGATCAATATTGTCCATAGAGTTGTTGATAATACCCATGAATGAGACTGCTCCCACATATGGTTGTTTTCTAGTGCAATCTGCCATCATTCAAACCCATCTATTCTGGAGTAGTTTTATCTCATAGATACAAGTCATTCACTTACAAAGGCTTTGTTTGGTCCCCGGAAGACAGGGGGAGAGGGCTACATGCCATTTATTTCACTTTAGAGAACTAAATGTTTTTACTTGAATTTTGTTTGGTATGAGTAGAAGGGAATAAATTATAAATACTTTTTTTTTTATTTGATTGGAGTGAAAAAATAGAATGAAGTATGATAATTTTATCCATTATCCGTATTTATTATTAAAAATTTATTAAAAACTCTAAGTAGTAGTTGGTAGTTTTCATCAAAAACTTCTCAATCCCTTCACTTTTGGAGGGTTTGATTTTGCTAATGTTGAGGGAGAAGGCTTCCCCTTTACATTTACTTTCTCTTCATTTTATCTTCCAACCAAATAAGTGCATTTCTTCAAATACCACCCCATTTAGAGTGTATTTGAATTGTATTTGGTTGAGATAATTTTTGTTTTAAATTTCGTAAAAGTGAAATTTTTATGAAAGAAGAAATAAAATTCAATTGTGTATTGACTCAACCAAACGGTGTCCAAATAAACCCTTACTTTCCCTCCTCTCCCCCCACCCCAATCAAACATAGTGTAAGATAAAAACTTTAGTTGTGGTTCTACAAGAAAAAAAATAGTATTTTTTTAAAAAAATCTTTTTGATATTTGATGGAAGAAAGAGTGATCGCCTTGGAAAAATCTTCAGAAGATTCCCTAATTATTTTAAAGTGCATGAATATATTGACAGACAAAATTGCTTTAATCATTTGTACCCCATTTGAAAATGATATTTTTTAGTTTCTTTTAAGGAAAATGATATTTTTTAGTTTATTCTCAAGTTTCTCTCGGTAGCATTTGAACTTCGATGACATAATGATTTTTTAATTTTGGGCATTGGATTCTGTATATATATTTTAGAATATTGAGTGACAATGATTTTTGTATTTTAAGAAAAAAGCAAATTAGTGGTGACCGAGTTAGGATGTTCCAATGGTAACTTTCAGAATCAAGCATGGTTGGAGTTTAACTGCCGTTAATTCTAATTAAGATTTTAAGACTGACGAGATCTGAAGGCAGAAGAGGAAGGCATGCATGGAAGCTCCGACAAGCTAAAGAAGAAAAGTCGGGCATGCAGTCTTCCGGTTGATTGACGTACGAGGTTGGTTGCTGCGTCATCTTTATCTTTAAGACTCCGAAAAAACAAATGGAGCCGAAAGATCAACAAAAGTAAAATTACGGCAACACTTAACAACTACGCACTCGGTTTCTTACTTTAAATTAAGAATCTTTCTCACACACTCAAATCACTTACTTTCATTTTTTTTCCCCAAGTCTCGAATCACTTGATATATTTTACAATCGCCGACTAATCTAATTATTTTACCATAAAAAATCTTATTTTTTCTATATGCAAAATTTGAACTCAATATCTTTCTTAAAAGACATCAAATTTCTTCCGGTTAGACCAATTATTCTCACCTGCGGACCCAAAATTCGCATGAGCTTTCCCATCTGCGAGTTAAATACTGCAGACCCTTTTGGATATATAATCCAAGTTGAGAGTAGAGTTACGGTAACAGCCGTAAAACTACTTTCACGTTCGGTTCAGAGAGCACTTTTTTCGTTGAGAATTCCTCCTTCCCTTTCGGGTGAATTCCCCAGCGACGAATTAAAAACTTGTGAGTCCCTATCTATTCCATCTCTCGAACCCCGAAGAAAACCTCCCTTTATCATCAACCTGAATGGATAATGGACTACCAAACATTGCGGGGAGATACTTATCCAAGCTGAGCTTACATGCGGCAAAAGAACCAGAAGCCACAATACTCTCTACTTCCGTCAATCAATTGCTTTTTCTTTGACCCTCCATTCCCAAATGCCTAACTTGCTAGCTACCCTTAGAAAGAGTGAAACCTCCAACCACTTGGACACCGGGCAAAATTATTCAAGAATCCAACCAACACCTGGACAATACCCTACTAAACTACTGCAGTATCCTGGAATTTTTTAGCACTATTTTATGTGGACTTTGTAAACCAACTACATGTTTCCAACCAAATATAAATCAGAAGTATCAACCACCATTCCCGCCACGTATGGAGTGTGCTGCGGCGACGTGCATGAAGTGGTTAGAAAAGCACTTAGAATCAGAACGAAGGCTCTATAGTAATGCATCAACCAACCAGAAGACAATACAAGAGAAGAAAGAAAAAGGAAAATGAATGATATAATTTGATAAAACATTGCTCAATGAGCCCAAGCTCTTTCTAAATGCATGTAATCTTGGAGAGCCATCCCAAAACAATCAAAATATTGGCAGGCTAGCATTCAATCATTTCAGCATGTATCTAGCGTGACCGGCAATAAAAAATTTCTTAAAAGGAATACAGTCTTCTCTTGCAAAACCTTCAGAACCATCAGCAAACATTGAAAAGAAAGCAAAAGCCGAGCACATAAAAGAACAGCAGAGTAACCAGCCAACTCTTGTAAAACTAGACCCCTGTACATTCCGCCCCCTTGATTCACGGAATCCAGGACATCTGTAATGTGGCAAAGGAGTGAAATAGATACTTCCTTGCTTAACTGTTGAAACAAAAGGAAAAGTTATTTAACACTCCAATTGCATAATACATCAACGAAATCCCACGCCAATTATCTAGGAGGCAAAAACTCTCATTGGTTGCTAAACTTTGCTGACAACTCAGAACAGTGGAATAAGTGAGACCTAAATTTGACACACATTTCATGTCGACTCTATGAGCTGCAGAATAAGCGAGACCTAATATTGACACACATTTAAGAAGTGTAAAATTGGAAGTGGATCTCATTGTTGATGACTTGCTCAGATTACATCAATTCTTTTCCTTTTGCATTTTTGCATTTTTGCTCCACAACCTTGTGAATCAAAGTAGCCTAAAATATCTGTGCAAAATCCAATTAAATTTCATTGTCTTCTTGGAAATAAATATTGAATAATATCTTCCCTCAAATAGGTCCTGTCACAAGTATTTGCAAGTCCAAGAAATCAACAAATAACTGAGTTTTTGGTTGAGACATGTTCCAGAATATCTTAAAAAGTTGGTCTAAAAGCAATTCTCACATCATGGGCTTATTATGATTATTGTGGAAGTAAAGATTCTAATTCATCTTTCAGGTCTCCTATATTACATGTGTGGAGTGAAAAAAGACATAACCACAGCTTACTTCAACCACCACTCATGACATTATGCTCTTGACATGTTAACTTCTCCATCTACCCCAGTGATAGAACATAACTGCAGTGGGTGTCTGACATGGATTCCTATTTATCAGGGTCCAATCAATACACCTGCTCATGCATAGCAAGTTCTCCACCAGAAAAGGGCCTCAAAATAACAATTCACAAGAATATAATACACAAAAAGCCATACAGTTATTCATGCACAACTTGAACTGTTATTCTCTGAAGTGTCTACTAAGATGATACTTTCACCACATGGTACTAACTACACTCTGGAAGAGCCACAAGAGAAATCAATTATTGAAGTCTTCCAGTATGATGAGAAAAGGAAACTCCTAAGAGTAACATTTGAAAACCATCCAATAAAAGTACTTCAATTCAATGAAGATAAACACAAAAGATAGAGTCATTGCAATCATGCCAAAGTTCATGGACTGCAGATAGTGCACAACCAAAGACAGAAATCAAGTTCAGTTTTCCATTTTTTCAAATATTCTTATATTCAATGGGATAACTAAAGCATCATCATCAAAACAGGATCAAGCAAAATAATATAAGAAAAAATATAGAAACCAAGGATACAGGAGGATATAGGTTTCAGATAAACTGCCAACAGCTGTAAGGCTTCTTACTGCAAACAGTGGAAAACCCAATAAAGGGGGAAAACCTCATTATTAAAGTATGTACTCACAGGATAACTGAAAGAGGAATTGCTGTTTTGCCCAACTATAACTTACCTAAAGCAAGAAGAGCCAGTCTAAATTTCAGAAGACCCATCAGGACAGTCATCAGGTACAAACACCACTAATCTCCATTAGTTTTCCAGAGAACCAGCTGCTAGATCTAGACATCATCTTCATAAGTATCATGAGATTTTGAAGGAGTATATCTATCATCAAACTCCCCAGGCGATGAAGCTGATCTGCTATCCCTGTGCCTTTTCTTTGTATGTCTATCTCCACGTTCTGAATTATGTTCATTTTCCTCTCTGTGATGGCTATTTTGCCTATATGACACGCTGCGACTTCTATCTGAGCTTCGAGGCAATTTTTCTTTAGTTATTTGAGGATCATTTCGATTTCCCTGACTAGTTCTATGCCCTTCCGGATGAGAGCCACTACGTCTTTTATCTGGGCTTCTGGAGTACTCATCCCTATCATGTCTGGCCCTATTAATGTTTTTGTCACTCCTGCTGTGTCGTTGATCTAGGCTTCTGAAATAATCCCCTCTATAGTTTCTGGCCCCCTTACATCTGTCATTTTCTGGAAGTCCAGGATGCTGCCAGGAATCATGTCTCTGTTTTTTATTATCTCCAAGATACTTCTGTGCAAAATCAATGGATCTATGATCACGGAACTGCACCTGGTTCCCATAACCATGTGAATCTACTCTACTTGCTCCAAATGTTGATTGATTTTTCTCAGACTTGGCTACCTCCAAAGAACTGTCATGCATAGAAGTCCCAGATTCTACCTCTTCTGCTCCTTTTGCAACATTACTGCCTTGCTCAATTTCTTCCATATATTCATTTATTATATCTCTCATCACCTAGAGATAGGTCATCAGACAAAAAAAGATCAAGAACAAAAAGAATAATGCAAAAAAAGGCAACATGTTGAAATCAAAGCTCTGAAATAAATAAATGGTCAGCAATAAATGGGACAAAGAACCATTAAAAATGCAAACTTTATACAACAAAATATTTTACTATGAATGTTACAATGTGCTTGTACGATATGACCAAGCCCCGGCTTCCTCTTCGTATATGATGACTGTTCAAACATAAATCTATGGATTTCAGTTGCTCTAAACACAAGGTTGGTAAATTCAAATTGAACGACAAATCTTGTCAGAAAGGATTTCTGGCAATCATAGACTAAGGTTCTCCAGAAATTCAATTAAAGCTCCAATGCAAAAAGATAGTGAATCTCAAAACCCCAGAAATCCATTTATGTGATCCTATCTGTTTTTTCCTCACTCCCGTTGGAGCATTTAGGTTGTGATTATCAAAATATGGAGTGACCTTGAAGTTTCATTACAGCCAACAAAATCCAGATAAAACAAACTACATGCTGGTCAGTCTTGAAAACCATATCGGTTACACTTCTTTCAACAAAAGGGAATAAAATGGAAATATACATCGCATCTAAGCTACAAATCTCTCGCATGCATTCACAAATATCATAATTTCAATCAGTAAGCTCTTATTTAGTTGTCAATAATTGACTAACTTGTGACTGTACAAGTCATGTGTATTCAGATCCTCACTGATTCAATACAAAGGAAGAATCAGTAAAGGAACACTGCATGGGTCCTTGATAAGATTTTCTGACTTGATTCAACAAGTGTTAATGCACAGAGAAAGAAAACCCAAATCTAGTTTTTCCCTTTGAACTCTTTTAATGTCGGTGACAGTTAAAATCAGCACTCATCTAAGTTCTTTTAGAAACAAGTACTAGCAAGCCCAACAATTCAGAAAAATCTTCTGTCACATTGTGCTATGTTGTAGGCATCTAGTTTGCAATTGATAGGTACCTCTCTTACTGACATCAACTTGTTTCCAGCAGTTACCACTCCTTGCTTATTGATATCCATCTCTCTTTCTTTTTTTAGTCTACCAACCCTATATCAAATTTTAGGGGTCAATAACATTAAAAACCCCTCAAACTTTACCCTCTAGTAGGTCCAATTGCTCTAGTAGATCCCTTAAACTTCCAGCTAACTGATATCATTTCAATTAACTTTGTAACAACACCATTATGCTTACCTCCTTTCATTTTTTGGGTCCACTTTTCTACATTATATTCTCCTTCCTTTTATTCCTACTTTCTTCCTCCTCATCTTCTGTATCTCACTCTACCCAGTGCCAGCAATGGAGAAGCATATATTGACCTTATTTTTATACCCTTTCATTCTTCTTTTACCATTTTCTTTGCTTTCTTCCTTCCTCTTTCTCATTCTACTTCCTACTCTTGTGAATTTCACATCAACAGCTTCGTAAACGGTAGAGGATCTTCAAATATAGAATCTTCTAGAAGAACCAGAACCATCACGACCACCTACTCATCAAGAGGAGTTGACTGGAATAATTATTTGGCCATTTTATAGTGCGGAAAGATAGATCTATCTTGATTTATGTTTTAAAAGATTGTTCGGCTTATGATTTGTTATGTAAAATAGAGGATCTTATTGATAAATCTAAGTTCTTTGTAGCTGTAGGAGTGTTTTGGTGAAGGTTTGAGTCTTTTTGATGGATCTTGAAGGGCAACCTTGAATGCCAGTCACTGTCACTAAGGTCTTTGGCCATTTTCAGCAGATATGCAAGAAAAAGGTTTAGATTTGGATTCTATGCAAAGAATTGAGTCCTTTAGTGATTTCAAAACCGAGTTTTGACACCAAAAGATACCGCTGGGCCAGCTGCCAGTGGCCACTATGAGAGAATGGAAAGGAAGAAGGAGACAAAAAAGCAGGAGGAAGAGGAGGAGAAAGGAAAAGGAAGAGGGAGATTCTTTGTGTAAGTGCAGAAAGGGGAAAAAAATATTTAAAAGAAGAAATGATCTTTTACCACTGCCTAGAGGGATAAATCGTCTTTCGGATGTCAGGTTAAACCTGGCTGCTTGATTGAGACAAATTGAAAAGTTTGAGGGAGTTTTTAGAGCAATAAAACGTACAGTCAGATGATGTGCTAAATCACGTAAATTTTGAGGGAGTTAAGTGATATTAAACCTAAATTTAATGGGCAAAGTTCATTTCCTCAAGGTAATGCACCAAGTTCCGAATTCACAAGGTGCTTCCAGTGTTTGAAGTTTACATTTGATCCAGATATAAAATAACTTCAATTGGAAATAAGGTATACTGCATAACTTTTACATGCTAGAACTACATGAGGTGATCAGTTTAATCAGACGCCATAGGAGCCCTATAACTTCCTAATGAGCCTCACAGCATATATATGAATTTCATATGGTAGAAAAGTCATTGCTAATAAACTTTTCAAGAATTTGTCGACAACCAAAATAAATGAAAGAACATTCTAGTAAGACGCCTTGTTCACCATTTGGTCAGAGAAATGAACAAATAAACAAAAACAAAACTTAAAATCAATTTTACCTGCGTTGTTGATCGCTTCATCTTTTTGCCACGATATGACATTCTTCTACGTTTATAATCTCTTTCCTCAGCTAATAACTCCTCCCTTGTCTTTATTCTATTTGGCTCCTATAAAACCCGACAAATTAAGATGAAGCAGAAAACCAACAGAACATAACTAATTTCATTACAAAAGGCAGAATTACCTTCATCAACCAGACTCATATTTTAGGCCCTCATTATCTTTTTTATTATAAAGATAAACATATTTTACTAAACCAGTTACAAGTATGACTACTTCCTTTCTTTACAAACTGAATGTATGCATTTAATTTGGGATAGATATTTAAGTAAGCATTTGACTAGTTACAGAACTTCCTCTTCAAACATGAATTCAAGTTACTTAACAATTTCCTATATTCTACTAGAGAAAGACTTAAGAACATGGCTGATAAAATTGAGATTAGTTGCTACTTATTGCAGATGAAATGCAACATCCAAACACAAAAGATGTCTTGATAAGTCAGCTAAGAAAAATTAGGGCAAACTTGGATTGGTTTCAATCGAAGTTTTCTCCTACTTTTTCCCACTTTTTTTCACTTTAGTACCACTTCTCCTCTCATAAACAATTCACTTTTACAATTTCCAATACAGCTCAACTAAAAAAAGAAAACCCAATCCAAATACGCCCTGAGTTTTCTAAACATTATTGCATATAAATCGTGACATCAATTTACAATCTTAGACAACATACCAGGTTTTGAGACCGCTGGAATAGGAGCCCATCGTGTTCCACCACAGGTCTATAGTTGGAACGTTTTTGCCTTTCATCATTAGCTCTCTTGGATATATATTCATGTTCTACCACACTACCAAAAGAGAAGGGGAAATCAGCTCCATAGAAAGAAAAAGACAAACTTTTTAAGGCAAACTTGCAACATAAATTTCTCCATAAAAGTTTTCATAAATTACATCTGTAAGAAAGTTTCAGAAAAACTTTTAAGAATATTGAAGTTGTTGTTCCTATAGACATCCTACCAAGAAAATACAACTACTCTATTTCAAATAAGCAATCGAAAAGTTAAAATTATCAATCTCTTAGACCTGCAACCAAAGGTATCCTCCAGTGCACATTAATAAGCTCAAGAAATGCCTTTATGGATTATCATTTTAAATAAACTGCCAACTTTGACAGACGAAAGTTACTTTGTTAACTGTGATAACACAAAATATCACATTAGGAGGCATACAGCTGTTAATATCTGACATCTACAGTACTCTTATTTTTTATAATAATGTCCTCAGAATTTTTCTCGCTGGTAACAATCCTCCTTTATAACTGAACATCAATAGAATACAATTCTTCCAAATTTCTGGGCAATGCTGTTTTATATATATTTTTATTTTTGATCAATCAACTTATAATGAACTATTGTTTTTTTCAACTACTAAAAAAAGAATTTGAAAATGAAAATCTCTCAAAATGCGAAAACTAGCTACTCCAGGCTTGGCTTCCCAGTGTACACAATGCCAACCTTGGAAATAATTGCAGAGATACATTTAAACCCAAAAAAAATAATTCTGAAACCAAAAAACAAAAGGAACCAAATATATTAATTCTAGCACTCACTTCCAAGAAATTACCAACCATATTCTCCTAGCAGTTTGCTTTATAAGAGTAACGAACCGTCATTTGAAGCTAAACTATCTTCATGGTTGATGATAAAAAATAACAAAACTATATATCTACAGCAACAACCTTTTAAATCACTACTGTGATGAGAAAATAGGAAATGCCAAATTCATGATTATTTAAAATAAGAAACAATACACAGTATACCGTTGATATGCAGTAAGTGGCGGCAAACCCCGTAAAGCCTTGATTTTCCTTTCAAGCCGGGACCTCTCATGCAATGCAGCAACTGCTGCAGCTACTTGGGGAACAGAAACGGTACTATTATGAACATCTTTTCCATTTTCTACTATTTTTGGCTTATCTCCCTCAATCTTTTCAACTGTTCGTTCAAGTCTACCATCTACTCCCTTCAGTTCAGGAGATTCGTTCGTTTTCTCCACCAAAGGGAGGACTGAAGAACTCAAAGCTGAATGTAATACACATTGCTTTAACATATTAATGGTGAAAAATTTTCCATTCCGTTCACCATAAAGCATGGAAAGGTGAAAACATAACCACCTCATTACACTACTTAAAACAGGACAAGACCATGCCCTCTTATCCTTACTCAACTCCTCCTCTCCTTCCCCCGTAAACAATGAGCTTGCCAACTTAGTAACTTCTCTAAAAACTGCTTTAAAACACAACTCAAACAACAATACTATATGATCTCTCATTGCCAAATCAATAATGACGCCAAATTTTGATGAATCCATGATAACCCATTTTGGCAGAGATAACAAACTACTTGCACCTGACATCAGAATAGCTCTAAGCACTCTGTGCGAATATGAGGCCGGATAGTCACCCCAACCATTCAGTTCCTCCCTAACAGCCCAAATCTCCGACGGGAGAAGCCTAAATGATTCAACAGAAAAACCAATCAAATCTGTACACCCACTGTCACACGCAAAATTGGCACATTCTGCGTATAAAATTTCCGGCAGTTTGAGCACTGGAGGTGAATACAAACTATCATCGTCAGAGCTATTAACTATCACCGGCGCTGGGCAATCAGAGTAGAAGAAGTTGTCGGAGAAATTCAGGAAGTTTTCAAGTGAAAAGCAGAGTTCAGCGGAATTGCTGTTTTCAAGGGGCTGGGTAGACGAGGTTGTAGCCGAAGAATGAAGCGTGTGGGGATAGCTAAGAGAGTGAAGGAAATCGTCGGCACTGAGAGGGGTGGAGGAGGAGGGGCAAGAAAGGTAATGGGAGAAGAGGGAGGAGGCGGGGACAAGATGATTGCGGTTGAAAGGACAGGCAAGGAGAGATGCAGATGAATTGGAAGGGGCGGGAAGAAGAGGGGAGAGCGAATTCAGAGTGGTACGCGCGAGGTGAAGAAGGGAAGTGAGAGTTGAAAGAGCTGTGGTTAGATCAGAGGCGGGGGCTGAACCGCCAGTGGTGGATGAGGACGAGGAGGAGGAAGAGGCTTCATTGGGAAGGTCAAAGGGGTGGACGGAATAAGGAGCAACGTTAGGCGGTGGAGGTGGTGAAAGAGGATTGTAGGTAGGCGGTGGTCGGGGAGGATGGAAGGGCGGGAAATACGGTGGCTGGGGGTTCATTGCAGCGGGGTAAAGGCGGTTGTTCGTGGTGGTGGCGACGTGAATCTTGAAGGTCTAAAGGAGGAAGAAAAATAAAAGTTATTGGTTTTACAACAATTGACCACAAAAGTTTCACAAATAACTCATGGACCCCTTCCTTGTAGCAATTTTCTCGAAAGATTGAAAATATTTTTGTGGAAATTGTGATTAGGTCCCCTTAAGTTTTAAATATACAGTACTGATGTATCTAAATCCTAATTGCCGTCTAGATTATCTAGATAATGTGCTGTTCTCTATTTTGAAAAATTTTTGTAGGTCCTCATTCAATGTAAAATAAGAAATAATATGTTTGTTTTATTTAAAAATTACATTTATTTCTAATATAAATTATAGTATTACTCACTCACATAAATAAAATATGTCAATTTGCACCTTCGTATTAGTATGCTTATTTATTGAATATTTATTTTTTAAAAAAATTAACAATTGACACTCAACTAAAGATATCATTCAAATTTTATAATTTTGTTGTGTTTGATTTAATTCAGAAATATTTAAATTCTCCAACCATTTGGCTTGCCTTCCAGCGGAATTACAAGACAGACCAATCAGAGTTCCAGAAAGCCATTATACGTTAGGAACTCTCTTTATTAATCTCCTTTATTTTTGTAATTTGAAAATTATTATTATAATTAATAAAAACTAGTAAGATTTATTAATTATAATAATTCATACACAAGTTTGGTTACAGAGGGGAATGGAGATTAGGGTGTTCAAAAAATATCCAATCCAATCTATCCTGATCCAATTCAATTTTGTAATTTTGGATGGGGATAAAAAAATCGATTGGATTAATTTTTTTATATCATTCTAATCCAAAAAGAATATATATATATATATATATATATATATATATATATATATATATATATAGAATAATTTTATTATTTTAAATTTTTATAATTTTCGCGCACAGGATGTTACTAATATCTAGCATCTTGTTATGAATACCCAAATAGATATCAAAACAACATCCCAAATGGATTTTTAAATAAGTAATAAACATGATACTTAGTATCTTTACAATCCAAATTCTCTTTTCTTACTTGAAACTAAATGAGAAATCTGAGCAGACTATAACTTTTCTACAAGGGTTCTTGATCGCATACAAAAAGGACGACCAAGAAACTATGACAACAAAAAGATCAAAGCAATCCTCGGACCAAGTTCTCTGAACCTAGGACATATATACACATGCGATCCTACATTTATGTTTCCCATATCTGCCCTTTGATTTGCGCTCTTGGTTTGGCAGGTTTGGCAGTTCGTTTAAGCAGTTTCTTGACGTGGTTTTTTTTCTTTTTTGTGATGAATAGTTTCTTGATGTGGTTACTCACAACACACATAGGCTTTCCTCGTTCCTAGCGATGGTGATTGCAAAATATATAAGATATAATTTAGGAAGTTATTGAGTTTGCAGTTTCTCCCAATCAATATTGAGATTGAACTCTGCTTCCGTCAGGCCACCAATGGCGATCCCACCATCATTAGACCAATGGTAGCCGTTTTCCTCGGGATACTGAGGCCAATTCAGGTTCTGTTCCTCGTCAAGCAAGCTTGGAGCTGGAGTTTCCCAAAGTGCATATTCTCCATTCACATCTTTGAAAACAGCCACTTCATCGAGCACTGAATATTTCTCCCCCGTTGCATCTTCAAGAAAATGGAACCCATTGTCTTGTTGGCCGTAGGGGTTGTTTGAGCAGGATTCTGAAGAGGTGGTGCTGGACGGGGATGGAGATTGTTCCTCTTCTGGTAAATTGAGCTTGGCACAGGATCCGTAGAGTCTCCTGGCCGCATCATCATATGCTTTTGCAGCTTCAAGTGCGGTGTTGAAAGTGCCTAACCAGATTCTTGCACCGCGATTTGGTTCCCGGATTTCAGCCACCCATTTCCCCCAAGTTCTCTGCCTCACTCCTCTGAATGTGCAAAGAGCATTTTCTGGGCCTCCTTTGCCTCTCATGCACCCTTTTCTAGAACGCTCTACAGTAATTCTTTTGGTGGGAGATAGACGTAGACTCCCATCGTTGCCGCCATCACCACCTGCCGCCTCCCTTGTGGGCTCTTTTACCTATAGGTACTACCAGATAACCAGCAGCAAGACTCTCCAACTTTTCCATTTATTCACTCTTTTCCTTCCCGTGTCACTGCCCCCAGCTCTGGCCAAATTTGCAAGAAAATTTTCACGAAATCTTGGACGCTCAAGTGGGCTTTTAACATCCCAAGAACATGTCTGTTGGGATGGTTAAAATCAAACAGCCAAGTCATGACAGGTACCTGCCGTGAAGACAAGTGTGAATCAACTGGCGTTTCACAAATGGAAAACATGGACACTTGTCAACTAGGGGTGCCTCGTCAATACTTCCCCTCGAAGGATTTGTGAATTTTTCTTTATTTCTTTCCTGGGCTTTCAAGAATTAGAGAAGCCTATCCTTTTCTTTCTTGCCTCGTATCGTTTGGTTTCGCCAGAAGCCATGAGCACAGAGTACCAAGCGGGTTTGTGTGGATGATGCAGGCAGGATGGCAGCGTGAGGGCTCAGGTGGCAAGCTCCAACAAGGTTGGGAGACAGGTGTTGATTCAAAGGAACACCGGTTTTGCATGTGGTGGGTTTTATAAGTCTTCTCCTCGGGGCGCCCCAAAGAGACCAGGAGGATATGAGACTAGAATTCATCTTTCATGATCCAATACTAGAGTCGTGGAAGTCTTTGAACTACTCGTTCTCATCAACTTTACGTCATACTGATACATAGTTCCTGGTCCTTTGCTTATACGTAGTACCAGCGATCCTGATCGCTTGAGAATTTCGCTTTCTCCCATCTGGTTCCTATGAGAATTAGAAATTCCAGCGATGCTGAATTAGCCGCCATCCACTGAGGAACAGAATGATGTGAGTCCGGCTACTTTCCCCGCACACTCAATATTAATCGTTACATAGATTTTAAATTTAATTTGATAATTATAAAATTTTATTAAAATTTTAAATATATATATATATATATATATATATATATATATATATCTAAAGAATAAAAAATTTGATTCGTTATAGTTAGCTAGCCAGTAGGGTTTTTTCATTATTTTTTTAAGAAAGACCTATTGCATAAAATAATAAGAAGGCATTTAACCCAAATAAATTTGAAAAGTATAATTAATTATAAACTCTATCCGTATCCTTTCACTTTGAGTAAATTCCAAAATATAACAAAGGGTATGAGTATTGCACCCAGATGATTGAACATCAAGGCAAAGACTAGCAATTTTTTAAATAAAATAGAAGATCTCACATGAAAGAACTTGGGCATATTTGAATTAGTTTTTTTAGTTAAATTTTATTAGAAATTATAAAAGTAAATTATTTATTAGGAAAAAGTGTTGTTCAAAATATATATATATATATATATATATATATATATATATATATATATTAAGGGTGTGATTAGATATAGTTTGATTTTGAGATTTTCTATTTTGGATTTCAGAAGAGAGAAATTTTTGTGAGAGAAAAAGTGAGATGTGAGATGATAAATTTGCATTGAATTCCGTGTGAAACCCAATCCAAGTAGACTCTAAATAAATCTAGCATATGTCAAAATTTTAAAAGAAATGATGATAAGCCCTAAAATAGCTAGAAGTTAATAGATCCTATAGCTATTTTGTAAAAATGCAAATATATATATATATATATATATTTATATTTATATTTATATTTATATATATTTATATATGGTCTTTTAACTTTACACATGCACTTAAAAAAAGTATAAAGTGTATTGTGTACTAAATTTATCTTGAAAATTGATTCTTACCCAATATTCTCTCTCTTTTCTTTTCTTTTCTTTTTTTTGTTAAAAAGGTATGAGTAAGTGAAAAAGAACAAAATTGTATAATGCCTACCATTTTTTTTTTTTTTTGGAAAGAAATGCCTACCAACTTGAGTGAGCGCAGTTGCTTTCGTTAACATGATGGTCAAATTGCCAACCAAATGACCAAAGAAAGAAATGTTGAAACAGCTGCCAATATGCAGTCAGAATGCACTTTGGAACAATATCTCTGACACAGTTTGTCCCAAAGAAATTGCAGAGTCGTAACAAAATAGTAAATAAATTGAAAAACAATCATGTAACAGCTTCCAATTGAGACAAGATGGTGGGTTGTTGACAAAATATTTCATGCCAGTTTAAAAGGTTTCGGGTTCAATACTTGCGTACTGTTTAACTTTCTCTCCGTGTCTTATTCTCTTTTTGTAATAATACAAAATCCTTATTTAAAAGAAAAGAAAAAAAGAGAAAGATTGAAAAGAATCACAGCTACTACAATGGTGGATTGAATTGTTGAATAAATGATCAACGAACGGAGACAGTTATTTATTGATTGCATCTGTTGAAATTCAATTAGAAGTGGTCCACACCCAGCCATTCTTTCCTTCACCCCCCCCCCACCCCCCACAATTTTCACAGAGTTATATAACAAAACGCTTTTTCATAGAATTTCTGGTACTCATAACTGCTGAATCGTGAATTTTCACGTATATCTTTTCTAGGAGACCTCACCGCAAGTCATGGTTTTCATGTAACTAAACCTCCAGATAGTATCTTTTAAGTTTTTTAAAAAAATATTTAATTTTTTATAAATTTTAAAAATTATTTTAAGGTCTAGTTATAAATTTTCAGGACTTTTCATTAAAAAGTGGACAGAAACAAAAGGAAAAAATATATATTTTAATAAATTTTTATTGATGTGTCAAAAATATACTTAACACATATAGAATTTATATCTGAAATCACATTAACAGGAAGAAAATACGCCAACCCTATTCTTGCTCTCTGTAGTAGTGACAATGCTAGAAAACAAGTAAGGCGTTAATTTTACAAAAAAATTACTAATATAAAAATTATAATATGAAATTTGTGAAGATTGATCTTGTAAGTGTCCATTGCATTGCATAAGAAGATAGGTTCAAATCATATATAATCAACATAGAATAAGCTAACCTCAAAAAAAGATTTACAAGTATTTTTCTTATAATTTTTTAATTATTTTTTATTATAAATTTCTTGGTTGAAATATTTATCTGAACATTTTGAAGTTTTAATTATTCGAAAGAGGAGTTGGACGGATTAGCTTACTAAGCAAAATTCTGACTTTTTTGTTTCTACTAAGGGTGTGATTGGATAGAGTTTAGTTTTGAAATTTTTATCTTGAGTTTCGTAAAGGTAAAATTATATGTTAGAGGAAATGTGAATTCTACATTTGAAATTTTGAGTTCGATTTTAAAACCTAACCTGACCAAGTATACCCTAAGTTTGTTACGAGAAACCCACCCTAATATCTCTCATTGAAGAATTCGTGTTTCCTCCACTGATACGAATTCACTCGTTGGCCTCACTTTCATCCGTTCTATCACAATGTTTTCGGATTTGTAGGAAATTATTGAGTTTACTCCCATGTTCTCCTAGGCAGATAGAGACCAAAAGAAAACCAAATATTAGACAAGAAAATTAGAAAAAATAGAAACAAACAAGAAGAAGAAGGAAGAAAGGAAGAAGAGTGGAGAGGAAGACAGTGAAGAGACTAGTGATGTGATCATGTGAAGTCTCATGGACATGGTGCGACGAAGAGAAATCAGATCTACAGAGAAAAGAGAGCGGTGTAAGAGGAAGAGAAGAAGCAAAAGGATTTAGTAGGTTTGTAGGTGAACAAGACACGTGCAGGTTGAATCCGGCCCACAAGTGGACCGTGGACCGGATTAATCTAAAATTTTTTTCTGTTTTTTATAGATAAAAAGTGTTTAAAAATGTTTATATTTTAAAATAGAAAATTTATAGTACAATAAATTGGCTCCTAGAATAAATAGGCATTCAGGCAAAAAACAAAAAGATATTATTTTCTTTATTTCTCAAAACTTAAAATTATTTGTAGCCAGTCATTCTTTTTTGAAAACTAATTTTTGCATTACATAATTTAAAATAAAATGTAAATAATATTATGTAATCCCAACTGCCTTTACCTGTTAGTTCTTTACTGTTTGTTCAAGGGTAGGCTAATAAAGACATACGGTTGCATGTCTCATCTTTTATTTTCTTTAACAGAAGACAATTATTGGACATATACCAATGTTGGTTGCTGCTAATGCAAGAAATTAAGCCTAGTAAGTTCATATGGTGACTATTTATTAGGTCAATTCATTTTCTTGCATAGTACTACTACTTAATATATCATGTGTCAACTTTACTTCCTCTGGTTTTCATCATTGACAGCTGGGGCTCCCTCCAACTTTAAATAGAAAGGAAAAATCTGATAAATCATTAAGAGCTCGGAATATTACACTATTTTTAATAGTTTAGGGTTAATTTTGCATCTCTTTCTAATTAAACGTACAATTGTGTTGCAATTATTTTCTTATAAAAAATTTACTTTCACAGAATTCAAGATAAAAACTTTTCAACCAAATACAATATAAATACACCCAGTGTTTAAGTCGAAATATCCCTTTATTGTACATTGATGAAATAGTATGAGTTAAAATTTTACGACGATAAAACGGTTAAGAAATCGCTTCATCGATCTTCCATCACATAAAGGGTGCCATTAATTAATTGAAGCATATGAACACCAGGTAGCTAGCCAAATTGGTTTGCAAAATTTTTCAGATGTGGCAATTGTACAACAGTCTCAAATTGAATAATGTCTCCTGGTGACCTTGAGCGAGTAAGTAGTTGGGAGCTATATTTGGCAATGCCAAACTGGAAATTGAAAACATGAAACTTGAACTTTAATTTTGTACTATAGCTAGGCATGCGGAAAAGATATGATGCAAAGAGAGACCACTATGTCCTCATGGCAAATTAGCAATGGTGAATAGTAGTTAGAGATCCCATATGTCATTGCAGCTCGTTGTACTGATGACAAAATTTAAGAGCCTGAAGAGTTGGGTACAAAGGGGCAGTTGATCAGAGATTGTGGGCAACCCTATGTTTTATCTTGTGGGGATATTGTCCATATGCATGTTTAATATGCTATCTTTCTCATCCTCACAAAACCTAAGGTAAATCAATACTCCTAATAGTTGGTGCTGCATGCTGCCAAAGTTTCTTTCCTCAAAATTAAATACCTTTTTTTTATATAAAAAACAGACGTTTAATTTTGAATAGAAAAAAGTATTTGAAATATTTGGTGAAATGGAGGCTAGTTATGACCAAGTCTCACTCCAAATTAATTCACATTGTTCTCTTGTACCGGTTTCCTCCCTAGAATGAAAAAGTTATTAATTAATGACAAAGAGCAGTGAGAGGAATGATTATAGAAGGAAAGCAACTTAGTACATTTAGAAGGAATTATTGGTGGAGAGGTCAATTCTATGATTCATCTCGTTGAGGTCAATTCATCTAGCTGTTCCTACTGTCTCATTAATGACAAAAAGAGAGAATGTGAGGGAGGATAGGGAAGATCAAGGGAAGAGGACGAAGATTAGGATATTTTAGTCAAATAAGTCGATTAAAAGGGCTTGATATTTGTTAGAGACAATGTATTAATATAAGTGAACTTTTGGATTATAAGAAGTTATTAAGAAGATTAATAGATTATGTGAGATTTATATAGTTTGTTATTGTGCCTCATAATGTAATAACTGTCATTTTAGCTGATATTTTATAATGAAATTATTTATTTTATCTTCAAAAAAAAAGAAGATTTAAAAGTGAATTTTATTTTTCTTTCTAGAAATGATTTAAATGGAAAACTAATTCATGGGGGGGTTAAATCAAGCCCCTAGAAATACCAGTACTAGTATGCAAATTATTGGACCCATCTCCTCAAAGAAAAGATGCTGATTGGACCAAACTTAGGAGCTGAACTACTACGTGCCCCACGCCATTTACTTGGCTCACATGGACATTTACTTGCTAGTATATTTTAAGAAATAGAAAATTATTAAATATAAGGTGATTTTATTAATATATAATAAATTTTTTAATGATTTTAAATTATAAATTATTATTTTTAAAAAATGAAAAAATAAATAAAAAAATAGAACTCAAAAAAAATAAAAAAGGGGCTAGCGGCGCTAGCTTGGGCGCCACTCATAAAAGGGTGGCGCCCAAACCAGCTCGCACCCATTTTTTTCTATTTTCTATTTTTGTTTCTTTTTTATGTTTTGTTTTTAAAAGAATAAAAAATATTATTTAATAAATATTATTTTATATATTTTTTGTTTTCAAATCTATTGTTATTAATTTTTCAATTTGTTTAACTTTTTAAAAAATTTTGTTATTAGAATTTAGTTTTAATCCACTTACAATCATTTCAAATCAATTAAAAATTTGATTACAATTAATTATAATTTATAAAATAAGCATCACGTAAGTAATTTAAAAATCTGATAAAATATTTAAAAGATAAAAATATTAATATTATGTAAAAATCCTCCTATATCAACAAAATCATCATGCGTTTAATATTTATATTTTAGAAATAAAAATAGTTAATTTTGAGCTTCTATTTGTCTGCCCCAAATCAGAAATTTCATATTTTAAAAAAAAATTGTTTCAAAAGCATTTAAATTATATATATATATATAAGTATGTGTTCATATTTGCATTGCGTAGTTATTCCTTTTTCTTTTCGATTTGGTCATTTTTCTTCTTTTTTTCTCAGGCAGGAAATTGTTAACCTAGAAATCCAATCTTCTGGTTCCAACCAAACTCGTTTCTGTTACTTTTTTCTTTCCCATTATTGTCTAGTCCCTACTTTTCGAAATTATATAAGAAATCTTTTTTTTTTCTGAAAAACTTATATATGGTAATGGGGTCTATATCTTATCTAATTGACCCAAAAATTTTAAGCTAAAAGTGGTTTATCAATGAGTATCAAAAGGAACCTTATAGGTAATGCTTCTCATCAACCTATGGGTTCGAATTTTAACCTTTATTCTACCGTTGATGTATTAAAAATTTAGAAAACTAAAGGACAAAATCAAACTCTAGAACGATGCTAGGTCTCTCCTTTTTTTTTTCCTTTTGTTTTTTTAGTTTAGGCGGAAACTCCGATATGACCATGTTCAAAAAGAGTTGCGCTATATAGTAATGGACAAATATCTCCTCAAATATCAAAATGAAAAAGATATCTTACAAGTAGACTAATTTATGAAAATGAAGCATATATAACCTTAAACCTCAAATATATTCTCGACCTTGTATTTGATTAGCATATATACCCATGCAAAAGGATACAAGGTGGTCCTAGATATCCTTATAGATTATGACATTTTAGAGGAAAATAGAGCTTAATTCTTCCTTTTGCACTTTATAGCTAGGAAACAATCAATTTGAGGATTTTGATTGATTTTGAAATAAACATGGATTTATGTAAAAGACCACATTATCACTTTCCGTCTCCAAATCAAAAGAAAAATCTCAAGGAACATTATATGCAAGACCTGTAAATTTATACCAAAAATCGCTTTCTTTATGATTTTGGGTTCAAACTTGCAAAAGCTGTTTGAAATCAGAAAACACGATCTTTAATAGATTAGGTAAAATTACTATGGCCGGATTTTGTCTCTTTTGATTATGATGGATGCTGAAATGATCCCAAATATATATCTGCAAAGCAGTAGCAGGAAAATTTTGTTTCTTTTATAGCTGATGATGATTGAAGAAAAAATGCTTAATTTGTAAATAATTCACAAATGTTTGCATCTCATATGCAAATGCTAAATTCGTGCCCCATCTTCTTAAAAAATCAATCACCATCAAAGGCTACTAATGTAGAAGCACTCTTAATAAAGCAAGTTCAATTCCTATAAATCTTTGTTGGAGACACAACTTCTCTTGTTTTGCAACATATTCATGATTTAACAGGTTTGATAAGCAAGTTTTTCCTCCAAAAATTTGCAATATGTTTACCTACTTTTAGTTGTATATTTTTTTCACATGTAAAGCTAATTTTCTTGAATTCTTGATTAACTTCACCAGTAATTTCCTCATTTTCATGGATCTATATGCCAATATGTAGTCCTGTCAAGAAAATGAAATATCATGATATATACCCAACGAAAATCCTTTTTTTTTTTTTAATTCCTTTGTTTCTTTTACTTTCTTTTTGGCGGTTCTGATTTCTTTTTATTTCCAGATTTTAGAGCAAACAAGCTCTCCACACACTGCTGTTATAGGCTATATCATTTCAGTGGTCCTTCTCTGCAACTTTCTCCACCGGTGGTAGACACACCATTTATTATGCTTTAGAGCTGATCAAAATAAGCTTATATAAAGCCAGTGAGCATTGTAGTTTCCACCCACCTTCAATATCAAAGCCTCGTGTAGCAAACTAAACAGGCTTGTTTCCAAGGCATTGTTCCACAATGGCCTGCTCATTCTCATTCAGCTTAAACCTGATCCTAGCTCTTCTGCTTGCTGTTGCAGCAATCATTCCTCTTGCTGAGGGTCGAGCATTCTTTGTGTTTGGTGATTCGCTTGTTGATAATGGCAACAACAACTATCTAGCTACAAGTGCTCGTGCTGATTCGCCTCCTTACGGCATTGATTATCCGACTCACCTTCCCACCGGCCGTTTCTCTAATGGCCTTAACATTCCCGATATTATCAGTTGGGTTTCAGCTTCTGCACTAACATTATTCTAAACTATTTTCATAGATATCATGTGTATGCAAATTTATAACATGCATGATGTGGTTGTTTATAGGTGAGCAAATGGGCATGGCACAACTATTACCTTACTTGAGCCCTCAGCTGACGGGAGAGGAACTGCTTAACGGAGCCAACTTCGCCTCTGCTGGAGTTGGAATCCTCAATGACACTGGCATTCAGTTTGTGAGTTACAAACTTCAGCTGAGGGACAGCCCTTTTGGACCCTTTTCTTTTTCTCTTTGTGCCTTCTCTTTTCCTCCTTTTAATTTTGAAATGAAGTTGTGATTCAAGAAACTGTTTGATCTTGTAGGAAGAGCAATCTGGGAGCCAAGATTGCCCTTTCGTGTTTTTCTTCTGTTGTCCAAGTTTTCTTAGCACAACTTCTTTCTTTTCACTTTTCACATATGCTTTTCTGATTAACAAGTAATTTTATATGCAAGAACAGCACAACCTTGTACTCGTGTTAAAGAGTTGTGCAAAGTTCCAGTATATTCGATAAGCTTTACTTCAGGTCAAAATAGCTGCAATCTTTGTCTATCATGTCTTCTCTCTGTTAAAAGTTAAACCATCAGTAAAAGAGTACACAAATATGAGAACACTCTTTGATTTTAGAACCTAGTATAGATATACTTCAAATCATTGCAAAACATTAAGTATGGCATGAATCTCTTAATTAGGCTTAGCTAGCCTACAATGAATGATTATGGAATAGTCATCTTAGGTTCTTGATGATCCAAAATTAATACTAATGATTCAAACATGATCTGCAGTTGAACATAATCCGAATCACGAAGCAGCTGGAGTACTTCCAACAGTACCAGCAGCGAGTCGGCGATCTTATTGGAGAAGGAGCAACTCAAAGACTTGTAAATGATGCACTTGTTCTCATAACTCTTGGTGGTAATGACTTTGTCAACAACTACTACTTGGTGCCCTTCTCAGCAAGATCTCGCCAATATTCACTGCCTGATTACGTTCGCTATATCATTTCCGAGTATCGTAAAGTTCTTATGGTAATTCTGCTTCTCATAGTGGTTTCGTTACTTTTTTTGCAGTCCCTTGAATCTTGGTATCCACATAGCCAGCCTAATAGAAATATGCAATTTCAGAAACAACGTTAACAATGACCAGATAATGAAGCTACTCCTTGTGCTCTGTATGCATCATATAAAGATAGAACATTTTCATGCAATTTTTACGTGAAAGCGTGACGATTGCTACTGAATCATTATGAGATGAGTGTGTAGTAGGTGAGAAGGATAGCAATGCATGGTGATGGTGATCACTCTACTGCCACCATCAATATGCATTTATGTGACAAAAGGTAATCTCTTTTCCCTCTCTCACGAGTCTCTCAGCCAACCCCAACCATCACACACACCCCCCCCGGGGCCCAAAAGCCCACAAGCTTATGTTCCCCAGTGGTCTAAGCGTATTGTACTACAGCATAAAATGCACATGGAACTATATTTCATGCATAGTCTTTCAAAGACCAAATCAATTTGCTTGTGCATTTTGCATGGACAAGTACAGACTGAAAAAGGTCTGAAGAACTCTTATGCCTTTACTTCATATTTATGAAATGTGGGCACTTGCCTCTCTACTTTTCACCACCAGCTACCACCGCCATAGATGAAATAGTACTAGTGGTTACCTCTTGTCTTGAAATCTGAGATCTTGGATTCACATTGTTGCAGAGATTGTATGAGTTGGGAGCCAGGAGGGTAATTGTAACTGGAACAGGACCAATGGGTTGTGTTCCAGCAGAATTGGCACAGAGAAGTAGAGCTGGTGAATGTGCAGTTGAATTGCAGCGCGCTGGGGCCTTGTTCAATCCACAACTAGCAAGCATGATCAGCAGTATAAACAACGAAATTGGATCTGATGTTTTCGTGGCTGCAAATACATTCGAAATGCACATGGATTTTGTCTCTAACCCTCGGGCATTTGGTAATTTTCAGACACAAGTCAATGGCAATTTTTTAACAGATTCTCAATTCTTTTACCTATTTCTGTGATCAAGGAATCATCATCATCATGTGCGCTAGATTTAATGTCACAACTACTACACAAACCTGTCTTCTGAAATTTATATATAAAGTATAAACTTGAGCCTGCTAATTCTATTCAATCAAGATTTGGAAGGTGAAAGGAAAGGGTAAGCCCATTTATGTAAGGCCTGGGGAATGGGGACCCTAGGAGGTCTTGCTGGAAATTTGATGTACATCATTCAGATCTTGCATTATTAATGGTAGGGTCTTAAGTAGTTTTTAGATTTAATATCTCTTTAGTTAGATTTAAAGTTATAGTAATTTTTCATCCCGTTATAGTTTTTTACTTTAATTAACTAATTCTAGAGAATTTTAAAAAACATGATACTCAAGATTCAAAATTGTCCCGGATTTTATTTGGCAAGAGGGTGAGGGGAAGAAGAATATATACAGAAACGAAGCAAACATTGACACATGCATGTGGAGGGATGTACAATGATCTGTTTGTTTGTTTGTTTTTTTTTTTTTTTTGCAGGATTTGTTACATCAAAGATAGCCTGCTGTGGACAAGGGCCATACAATGGCATTGGTCTCTGCACACTCTTGTCCAACTTGTGCCCCAACAGAGACATATATGCATTTTGGGATCCATTCCATCCCTCAGAGAGAGCCAATAGGATAATTGTTCAACAGATCTTTACTGGTTCCTCCAAGTACATGCATCCCATGAATCTCAGCACTGTTAAAGCAATGATGGAATCTAGGACCTGAAAGACATTATTCTTCTTCTCTGTGTTTGGTTTTTGATTTTTGTGAGGTCTTTGTCTTAATTTCTTTATGATGTTTTGTGTAACGTGTCACAAAATCTTAAGTGTAATTTTGAAGATTTATATGGATTGCTAAATTGAGTAAAACTTCCAATTGTTTCAATAAGTTCATGTATAGTGCATGTGAAGGCAACAATGATTTTATATATGTGTATAATCACCACTAAACTCCTCTGTTGAAATTCCACTTCTATCATCTGACTTTGTGCGGATTTCTCGCCACTATGGTTTCAATTAGAAGTACATGCGCGTAACAGGTCACTTGGCCTTAGAGGCAATCCAATCTTAGCCAACTTTACAACTAATGGTCTTCGTTGGTTCGCTTTTTGATTTAAAATTTTAATTTTAATTTAATTTTATAAAATTTTCATAAAAATTGAATCAAATTAAATTAAAATAAATTAATTCAGTTCGATTTCAAATTGAATTTTTCAGGACCCAACAAAAAAGAAATTCTAAGGGGAATAATAAATAAATAAATAATAATAATTTTTTCCCATGTAAGAAATAATTCGGGGCTGAGAAATTTCTTGCAATACGCGTGACTAGCAAATTAGGAGAGGCCAGTAGATTAGGTAAACATTTTTGAAGAGATGTAGGCCTAAATGACCTCTGTTTTTCAGCAAGCAATTGAAGTACTGTTATTGTCTGATAATATCAAATAATGATTCAATATCATGACATTGAAGTTCTTCCTACTGTTTTACTAAGAGAGTACTATACCATGGGTTGTCAATTTCAGGTACCAACCAGCTCAAGTTGCAGATGAACTTGGGGCTAAAAATTAATGATGAAGTTGCTGCCCATATGACAGACCTAAAATTGAGTTTCACAGCAACAATTTAAATTTATTTTTTCAGGAAAATAATTTAAAGTTGTGTTTGATTAAGATTTATACATGTCAGTAATAATTTTGTATGTGGTAAAATATATAGAGTAGAATATGACATTATAGTGTCGATTGGGTATCTATCTAGAGAGTAAAATTCTGTATATTTCAATCATAATTAGATTCTCTAACGTGTGTCTCGAAGTATATGTTAATGTGAATTAAATATATTATATATAACAGTTGAAATATATATCACAAATGTTATAAAATTTAAACTACTATATATAATATACTTAATCTATATTAACATATACTTGAAAGGCACAAGTTAAACATATTTAAGAAAAATGATCAATTTAGTCTTCAAATTTTAGGGTTTGAAACATTATGGTCCCAAAAAATTTTTTCCTCACATCTATGATTCTGGAAAAAGCTATGCACAACCAATAAAATCCCACGACCCTCCTTAACTACAACCTTTGACAAGAGAAACCTTCACCTTACTTATGTGATGTTTTTTAGAGGGTAAAATAAATATACTTTTTATTTCTATACAAAATACGCTCATGCTCCAAGCTAGTGTGCCTTAATTTTTTTCAAATTCAATTTTTTTCCAAACTAAGGTGTACATGAGCACGGTTTGGGGAAAAAAACATAATGTACTTACTTTATTTTTTACAAAATATATATGAGTAGAACGTAGACTTATTCGGTCAAATGCTACGACAAAGAGTAGAAGTTTGTTGGTTGCACATAAATTCTTTGACAAGCATAGTGAAAGAAAGAGAGAACCTTTAGATCATAACATGTCATAGCTCTAAATTAAAGGATCAAAATGGTCCTTTCTCCAAAAATCCATCCTAATTTAAGTTCATATAGGAAAGCGATATAAGTTTTCTGAAGTTGAGTACCTCTCCCGCTTCCAATCAATATAAAACGACTCTCTTATCCTTTCTTTTTGCAATTTTTTTTTTTTTGAAGTTTTAAACTATAATATCGCCAGGGTCTATAAGTACTATCTTTCGTCCTTTATAGAGTGAAAAATGACATAGGGTAGGTATAGATGCCTCCTGCCGTAAGCCTGCAACACTTCTGATTCGGTTAACGACAGTAAATTTTTACTTAGCAACAAAATAAAAGAAAAATGACCTTGACAACAAAGGAATTGACCATCGCTTTAGATCGCCACTCTATATTTCTCAAGGCCAAGTAAACTTAAGATGATGGTTTTGCCATATATATATATATATATATATATATATATATATATATATATATATATAAAATAAAAGCAGGTGAGGTTCATCCAAAAAGACAATTAATGGCATGGATTCTTATGGTGGTAATAAGTGTGAAGAGGTGGGAGGCTATTTAATGATGCGTATATCTATTCATCAAATTCACACAATGCCATCCCTCTCATCTCGTGGGAGTGGGCCTCCTTAATCAGTTTTTTTGAACAAGGTTTGTGGTAAAATTTTGAAGTCATTTTAAAATATTGAATCTTTTCAATTAGAAATAAATAAGAGGGAAGCGAAAGAAACAAAAATTGAAGTAAGAATATCAATAGCATCTCTTATTGTAAAATTTTAACATTACTTAGAGATGAAACATACATAGAGGCAAAAGGAAAAATAGAAAAGGTAAAATACAGAGATAATTGTAGGCAAAAGGAAAAATAGAAAAGGTAAAATACAGAGATAATTGTATTTTTAACTGTAACTGAAATGTAAGTCATTTTAAATTTATACATAATGATTAAGATTTTTAAAATTAATAAAAAATTTTAGATAAATTACCTTTATATCCTTAATAAATAAGAAGACAGTGAGGGAATGAGAGAGAAATAAATGAAACAATGAAATAAAAAAATTTAAAGATTTTATAATAAACACTCTTAAAATTATTTATATTTTAATCACTCGCTTTCTTCAAAAAAAGGCGGGGAGAGAGTATTGATGAAATGTCAGTAACAACTAGTGGAACAACTTCCAAAAGGAATATTGTTGGTATTTGAAGTCAAGTCTGTAAATTTTATATTTTTTGAAAACAAAAACAAGAACAACTGTTTGCCATCCAGCCTGAATCAAAAGTCAATGGCCCTTTCCTACCACTATGAAAAATAGTTCTTATTAGCTCACGTCATATATAATTGTTATGCATATTTGTTTATATATTTATAATACGATTAACAATTAATGCCACTAACAAATTTACAATTTTCCTTAGAAAAAATCCAGAACGGATGCATTAATTAATTAACAAAATTCTACGGCAACTGCATCATTAAATTTCTTTGACCCTTTTTCCTTAAATTGAAAGCCCACCCATCTTCGTTCTGTTGCTTATAAATATCAAGGTATTCTTTCGTTCTCTTCCCAAGCAAAAGCCAAATTTCTCTCAGTTTTCCACTGTGTTTCTCTGGAGAATTTGCAGAGTGCTCGCAATGGCTCATCTCTTGATCACGTCGTTAGTCATCGTTTCAGTTTTACGAGTCGGTCCGGCCTCGGCCGATGATCGTGCATTCTTTGTTTTCGGTGACTCCTTGGTTGACAACGGCAACAACAATTACTTGGCCACAGCTGCCCGTGCCGACGGGCCTCCCTATGGCATTGACTACCCGAACCATACTCCGACCGGCCGCTTTTCAAACGGCCTCAACATGCCCGACATAATCGGTTAAGTTCTTTTGATTTCGTCGACCATCATTTTCAATTATATATCATCACCTCGTATGGTAAATCCTGACATCTCGATCGAGGTTTACCAAAATTTATGATCACTGCATGCACTCTTTTAAATAATGGGAAAGAAAAAGACATTATCTGATGAAATCCTTGATTTTCATAAGGTAGAAATTCACATTTCTTGAAATGATTCATGCATGCACGTATTATATTCTAATCACTCTGCCAGATTTCGTACAATTTCAATTTTTTTAAAAAAGAAAAAGATAGATGTATCTAATTAATTTTTAATTGATCTATTTTCACCAGGTGAATACTTTGGCTTGAACCCCATTTTGGCATACTTGGATCCAAGTCTTACAGGAGACAAATTACTTCTTGGTGCAAACTTTGCTTCTGCTGGGGTTGGCATTCTTAATGACACTGGAATACAATTTGTAAGTAAAAAAGAAAACACCAAAATGAAATTCTGATTTGTTTTCTAAATTACTACGTGATTTTTCTTTTCTTTTCTTTTTATGTAGGTGAACATAATTCGAATATATCAACAGTTAGAGTACTTTGCAGAGTACCAAAAGAAAATAAGCCAACTTATAGGGACTGAGAAGACTGCGAAGCTGATAGAGAAATCACTTGTTCTGATAACTTTGGGTGGCAATGATTTTGTGAATAACTATTTCTTGGTACCTTACTCTTTGAGGTCTCAACAGTATCAACTTCCAGAGTACTGCACTTTTCTCATCTCTGAGTATCAAAAAGTGCTAATGGTAAGTTACTCCACTCGTCTCTCATAATTTCTAAGTGGACTTATCTCAAACTTATGTGGAGAGGCGGTCGCGCCTTGACTTTGATATACGCTTGTAGATTTTTTATGTTAGCATATTTGAACTTCTGTTCAAATAAAGAGATTTTACACTTTTTATTGTTCGAATAATTTAATTTTACGATTTTAAGGATAAAAATTTTTAAACAAAAATTCAATCAAGTCATTACTCGTTTTGTTTTATGCAATGAATTGCATGCAGAAACTCTATGAACTAGGACCCCGGAGGGTGATCGTGACCGGAACGGGACCATTAGGTTGTGTTCCGGCAGAACTGGCACTGCGTAGCAACAACGGGGAATGCGCAGAGGATCTACAACGTGCAGCATCACTCTTCAATCCAAAACTGACTCAAATGCTCTTGGAAATCAATGGCAAGATAGGAAATGATATCTTCATTGCAGCAAATACCAACGACGTGCATATGGATTTCATATCCAACCCCAAAGCATTTGGTAAGTCGTTACAGTCTTAATCTTATATCTCTCTTTTATTAGCCTCGTCTCTTGATTGCTTTCAAGAATCTCTATCGTCTCGTCTAATATCTCTGCTATGCTCTTTTAATTTCGGCTATATATATAGGGTTTGAGACGTCAAAAATAGCATGTTGTGGACAAGGACCATACAACGGGTTGGGTCTTTGCACGCCATACTCAAACTTGTGCCCTGATAGAAACAAGTACGTGTTCTGGGATCCATTTCATCCGACCGAAAGAGCCAACAGAATGATTGTGCAAATGCTGCTGAACAGCACAACAAAGTACATGAACCCCATGAATCTTAGCACCATCAAGGCCGTCGATTCAAGAATTTAACTTGTTTTGTGCCTTCTATTATCAAAGTAGTACTGTTTCTGATGCTATATATGGCTCTTATAATGGTTAGACATTGAGGCCTTTCGTTTTCTTCTCCAACTTTAATGTGAATGAATTGAATAATTTGTTGTGGTACTAAATATTAATATGTTTCATGCTCGTACTTGATAAATTTTCTTTTTTTTTTTTTGGCTACCAAGACAAGAAAAAAGAAAAACAAGATTCCTGGCTTAGTTTGTTGAGGCCGTTATAGTGTTATATAAAGTTCCATTCCTTGAAAATAAACTGCATTTTAAGATAAAGAGTTCACTCAGCCTTGCAAATAATTACTTAGGATAAATGCTTGTCCGACTACAGTGTGGCTAGGGATTAGTCGCTCCTAAATTACCGTCTTCAAAATTTCTTTCCTTCTTTTTTTTTTTTTTTTTGGATATGTAGGGGTAGTAGAATGTGGATCAGGCCTAACCTTGCAAAGTTGTACTTGATAAGAAATGGTTTTACTATTAAACTATTACTTTGTCAAGTACTTTCATTATTTAAACTCATGCTCTACTTGGATTGGGTTTCACACGGAACCCAATATAAATTTCTCATCTCACATCTCTTTTTCTCTCACAAAAATTTCTCTCTCCCAAAACTCAAGACAGAAAATCTCAAAACTAAACTCTATCCAATCACACCCTCAATTTAAATAAATCATTAAATTTTCACGAATTTTTTCCCAACATACTAAATTTGAAGTAGAAATTCCTCTTATCAGGTGCTATATGCTAAATCCAATCCATATCAGGTCCCGAAGTGTCGCTGCTTAAACCTAAGATCAGTTCCGATTATATTTTTTGGTACATAGTTGTCATCAGGGTTTCAGTTTCCCCTATTTTGTTACCTTGACAATTTCAGTACCATAGGCCGCTCCGAGTTTGACCATTCCACAATAGCGTCAGCAAAAGTTCTTCCGCAATATAGCTAAGTTACTTTTTTGCATTTCATTACAGAGGAAGCGGGCACCCGCTAGTCGCGCCTGAGGGGGGGAGGGGAGGCGAGGTATCAGGTGTGGAGGAGAAGAGAGAGTAGAAGACGCAAGTACATTTCTCTTGACAGCGAGATTAGCACAGTAAGTCTTCTTATTCACGTAAACAGGGCCAAGATCAGGAAGAAAAACCTGTTAGTCCCAAGCATTTTCACTGTTTTATCCTCCATTCATTTGGCCAAATTGATATTTAGCCCCAAAAATAAAAAAATCTTGCCAAATTGATGAGCGAAAACTCCTCAGGAGCAATTTTACAGCCCGCCGTGATCAACTTAATAGTGCGTAATGCGTTTTCCTTGCCAGAGCTAATCCCGATGCTTGTGGACCGGCCGGGAAGGCTCGCCAGACCAAGAGCTCACGGGACAATTAATAAAGATTATGAAGAGGGTTAAAAAAAGCTCATGAATTCAAAAGTTCAGTGCATTTTCATTCTTCTGCATCATACGGCTTTCACTATATAAAAGGATCCAATTCCTCTGATTCACAACTCCACAGTTTCCCTGTAATCCTCACACCTGATGCTCTAATGGCACACAACATCACCTGGCCATGTAGCACGCAATCTACCTACAAATGGTTATTCAAATGTAATATAAGTTATAGCTAAAAAAATTAATAAAAGAAATGATAAAGATAAATACTAGCAAGCAGTGCACACAGAGAAGAAGCTCATACCTGAGACAGACTTCTCTTTTCTCGACTTCAATCAACAGCTTAGGAGAGAAAAATCAAGCTTTCATTCACCATTGCCTTCTTAGTCAAAGTGGATTTCAGGCCTATCTAAATCCTACAAGAGAACCTGTAGACAAAAGTTACATCTATTTGGATCAAAAAGCAATCACTGGCAACAAAACATATTTGAAGATTTAAAGAATTTTCTGTGAACCTTTAAGGGCTGTACTGTGTGTTTCAGCTTCTGTTAAGAGGAGTTTTGTTTGATCTATGTCCTACAGAACTGCAGCGGCTATCCTTTCTATCTCCTATCATTTCACATCCATTTCAGATATCAGGAAAGATATCCTCTGTATCTTATAATAATATTAACAATCCAACCTTTCCATTTCCCGTTCAATCGTATTGCAATTTTCCATGTATCTCCCGCATCAATAAACTGGAGTTATCAACAACTTCTTTACTTGCATAGACTAAAGAACCCAAATATTTATGCCTAGATTCTGGTCTAAAGGATCTTAACTCAAAAAGGGGATCTCTGATCACAGAACTTTTGTATACCTGCTTTGCTGGCTGGACATGTTTCCACCAAAAATCAGATAAAGCTATCTTCAGAAAATCCCAATAATCTCTATCTCGCTGTAATCTAAACAAACTGCTTCCATTTTTCGTCCATACATATAGGTCCATCCAATCCCGATCCAATATCTCCATTAATCCTTGTGCCTGTGGAATGCAGTGAAGAGGGATTCGCTTCCATGGATAAGCCTTACTCATATCACCATCAAAATATGGACATTTTATCTCCAGAACACCTCTAGAAGGCAAATCATATACAAATTTGTCAATTACTCCATCAGGGGAAGCTCCAAGCCAATCATCCTCATGATCTGTCTTCCCATAAACCTGGAAAGTAGGAAAGAACACAGGATTCCCAGTTATTAGCTTGTACCTTTCAAGAGCTTCTTCCTCCTTGATGTTACTCCAACACGTAGCCAGGTTCCCAGAAAAAGGTGCAATTGCCCCAATCTTCTCCAACCACAGCTGGACTCTTCTACCACGGAAAAATCCAATTGCAGCACTAAAAGTACTTGCTGTTAGTTTATCCTTTCTCAATTCTTGCCAATTTTTGAACCAGTGCTGAAGACTCTTGGACCGAAGAATAGGATGCGTCTCTGCAGAACTAATAATGCGAGAAAGGCCACTGCCAGTAGTGCCAAATTTTCTTCTCTGACTAGAAAGCTGAGAAAATTTTAGCTTCTTAAGGTTATTGCTGCATGTGGACAGGAAAATAAATTATAAACAGGAAATAAAAAAATGCAAATTCTTCATGTGAAGGACTATGTTTGGAATTAACAATAGGCGTCTAGAGTTGGGAATGCCAAAGATAGGAGATGCTATTGAAAATATTAACATTCATAAGGATAAGTGTCAATTACTCATGTTGGTTCTTTGGAATCACTATGTATAGCTCATGCTTCTTTATGCTTTCAGTTATACATGAGTGAGAAATAAACATCTGACTTGGTTTAGCCAACAATAAATAACTTTGTATGACACATGAGCATTGTGCAGCAAGACAATTACAAAGATTTTCAATAGCAGAAGAAAAGCAGCATATGAGAGATAGCAATCATTGAATTCTAAACATATTTAGCACCCACTTTAATTTAGGCTTATGTGAACATTTACCAAATGAAGATTAAAGCAATATATTTTCCAAATTAAAGCCACTCAGATATCTAGAAGTAACCCTTCTCCATTAACAAAGCTTGTTAGCTTACACAAATGCTAATCCACAAGGACAAAACCTTCTTAAGGAACCAGTGTAGTGTTTTATTCACAAATGGATTCTCTCTTATGAGATAACTGGTGACTTCTCATATTAGCTATCAATGGTAAAAAAAGATATAATGTTTTTCACAAGCTGCAAAAATATTCCAAAATGTGGGAGTTTGATCAAATATGATGGCTAAAAAATTTAGAAGGTAAATTTTTACCCTAACAAATTGCAGTAGTCAAACTTTAACATAATCTTCAACTACAGTCAAGTCATTCATCCAATTTGCAACTTGCAATTGGCAAGAATAATGGTAGGAACATAAACACTTCATGAAGGAAAAGAAGGAAAAAAGGGATGAATGAAAATGGAAATTATTTGAATGTATGGCAGATCACCAGTCAGATAAATTTGAACACACTTTTTTGTTATTAGAATCTTACTAACCATAATCAAGCACAGTCTTCTTCACTACCAGAGAACGGAACTGGCAAGAACAGATGTAACACAAGGCTGAATCACCAAAAATACTAAAAATAAAAAATGAAGAATGCTTTTCTTCTCTTTTTCCGTGAGTGGCACGTTTACAATTATAATAATCCTTGAGGAATCCTTTTTCACCCTCCCTCGCAAAGAGAAGCAACAGTCGCAAGATAAATTTACAGAGCTCCTTAAATATCTTCCAAAAGTTGCAATCTTACCTAGTTCGGCACACGGGCAGACCAAACATCCAGCTGAGCTTTCTCTAACTGTGACCTCCTACCCTCTCTATCCAAAAAACAATATTCTGCGGGTAAAAATTAGTATCTAAGCGACCATTCAAAGACACATACATAAATAAACACTGAAGTACTAATATTGTCCTGGACAGTTTTTCTTATTTCTTTATCCATTTCTTTCATCATTAATCAAAACCCACCTTCAAATTCATATAACCACGAATAACTGAAATTTAATTTCAAGAACATCAGGAGATTATAGACCTGCACCTCCCCCTTTGTTATTAAATCTAATTGCTCGTAGAAAATATCCCCGCATGAATATGCAGAAACAGCAGCAAACAGAATTAATAATCTAACAGATACACACCCAAAGCCAACTCTAGGAGCCCTTACAGTATATAAATTATTCAGTCGAAAAAAGAGCGAGGGGCTGGGTTGCACGGTTGCCAGGCTTCGGAGCATGAGGCAAAAGCGTCCGTCAACAAACGACGAGCTTGCACTTATTTCCGTCTGCAGTCTTTGCTGTCGGAGAGATGACTGAGAGAAGAAAGCGCCCTCACGAGGAGGCAGAGAGGGTTTTAGCTCCGCTCAAGGGTTTAGCGAGATTTTTTCCACATTTTTCGAATAAAATGAAAATTTTCCAATTCTTTATTTTTTTTTTGCTAATTAATTCTAATTCTTTATTTAAATGATGAATGAACCCACAAAATTGGAACATTGAAATGTTTAAATAATTCTTTGTTGAAAAATGATTCTATCATTTTTATAAGAAAATCACGCTTATTAAGAAATCAAAAATTAAAAAGGATTATTAAGGAGAAAATAATTATTAAGAGTATTATTACCAATATGAACAAAAACGCAAAAGAATTTTCATTTGAAGTACTGGCCCGCATAATGGATTTGTCAACCTAACTGTAGTCTGTAGGCCCACAAACATAAGAGGATATGGGACCTAGAACCTAGGTGTTAACTTAGTTGGTCATGGGCTTCCCATTTGCATGTTCTGTTAATACTTTCATATTAAACATCCCAAGAAGAGATTACTCCGCCTAGGTATGTGCAAAAAACCAACCAAATCAAAAACCGAATCGAAATCGAATCGTTTTTTATATTTCAGTTCAATTTTTTATTTATATAATTTGATTCGATTCTATTTTTAACAATTATATAATTTTCGATTCGATTTTTGATCGTTGTCATGAATCGAAAACTGAATAATTTTTTTTTATAAAAAAGAATTCATTATTGAAATGAATCCATTGATAATACTAAATAGTGATGCGTTCATAATTTTATATCATTTTAAGGATTTTTTTTTCGATTTAGAACCGAACTAAACCGTTTTAGTTCGATTTATATATAATAATACATGTGATAATTAGTTAAAGTTTGAAGCTATATTAACTTGGTTATAATTTCTCTATTTTATTTTCCTGTTTTCAAAATATTTTACCGTTGCTTTCTCTCCTACCTTATCCGAAAGCCCACTATCAGTCCCCTCCGCCCTGGCGGTTTCTTCTGCCTTCCTCGTCCGCTTCACATGGCCAGCCTCCTCAGACTCCCACTACACTTTCCGTTAAACCTAAACAAATCGAATCCTCCTCGATACAGAGTTGTTTTTGCTTCTGCATCTTCTACACCCCGGAGAAGAACGAGAAGGAAAAAGCAACAACAGCAACAGCAGACCCACATTGGAGAAGATGAAATTGGCTTCGCGTCATCGTTGGCTTCTGCGGCTACGAGTGCCGAGAAATTGCTGAGGATGGTGTTCATGGAGGAACTAATGGAGCGGGCAAGAAATGCTGATGTATCTGGAGTTTCTGAAGTTATTTATGATATGATTGCTGCTGGGCTTACTCCTGGACCTCGCTCTTTCCATGGATTGGTAGTTTCTCATGTGCTCAACCGCGATGAAGAAGGCGCTGTAATGATTCTCTTTTTCTTTATTTCTGTGCACATTTGTGAAAGGTTGAAATAGTTGGTTGAAACTGTACCCTACTCTGGCACCGCCAATAATGTGCTAAACAGAATTTTGAAGTTATTATGGTTCAGTTTAGCCATAATGGGCATTTTTCACGATTTTGATTAAAATCTTGTAGTCAAAAACGGTGCTTTGTGGGGTGTGCAGCTGCGGCTTTATGATGTGCATCGTCAATTGAGCTCGTGAATGGCTTCAATTTCATTCCTTTTTACCATCGATTTTGGTCCATGTTATGCTTTACCAAATGTAAAACTGGTAAATATGAATATGACAACATTGCATTTGTAAGGGCTTGTTAGATATTATTATGCCTAAATAGGTGTATTCTGCATTTCAATAATACGGACTACTGTGAACTGAATCAAATAAGGTCCAAAACAGATATGCATATATCTAGAGTGGGAACTACTGGGGTTTTGAAGTAGAAGTTTTGCTCACACTTTTACAGATATAGTTTTAATAAAAACGGTCCAGCTACCATAATATGAGACTTCAGTTGAAGAATCTTGGTCTTCCTTATTGTAGATGAGACTTTGACTCTTTCCAGCCCTACTGGAACAATGATGTTGAATAGTTTAAATTGTCCAAGCTTCCGCTAATCTAAACGTTTTCAGACTGAGATGTAAAATTTTGAGAGCTATACTGTGATTCAGACGCACATAAGTGACATTTAACCTTCTCCAAATATGTAGAGAAATATTTGTGCACCCTTATGTTATTTCATAGCATAGCTGAACCAAGGTTTACAAGATATCCTATCAGTTTACTACAGATGCTTTCATTTCCCTTTTGTTCAACCAAAATTGAGAATGACGCTTGTTCTTCAAATTATGTTTTTTTTTTCTATTTTTGTGTCACTCCTGAGTGAGTTCGGAATTAGGAGAAGTGATCCATCTGCTTTTGGTATTTTATGTGCAAACAGGATCCAGTATATGGCAAATGTTAACTCATCATATAGCTACTACATAATGCAGATGCATGCTCTTAGAAGAGAGTTGAGTGAAGGTCTTCGGCCAGTTCATGAAACTTTTGTTGCCTTGATCCGTTTGTTTGGTTCTAAAGGTCATGCCACTAGAGGCCTAGAAATTCTTGCAGCTATGGAGAAATTAAACTTTGACGTCAGGAAAGCATGGCTTATCCTTGTTGGTAAGTGCACACTTGAACCTCTGTCATGATTGATGGTCTTTGCAATGTATTCCCTCTTATTTATTTGAGTTGCTTATCTTCTGTGGACCAGAGGAGCTAGTAAGAAGCAAACATTTGGAAGATGCCAACAAAGTCTTCCTGAATGGTGCAGAGGCTGGGCTAAGAGCAACTGATGAGCTTTATGACCTTCTGATTGAGGAAGACTGTAGAGCAGGGGATCATTCAAATGCATTAACTATAGCTTACAAAATGGAGGCAGCTGGAAGAATGGCAACTACTTTCCATTTTAATTGTCTTCTGAGTGTGCAGGTGAGTGAATTGAAAGTGTTAATCACCTTGTCATTCTTTTTTAATAAGTCTTGACTTGGAGCTCTTTTCTTGGTTATGCTTAATATGTCATTATAGCACAATTGAATTTTATTCTTTTCTTGTTATAAACAAGGGAATTTGGTTTTTCTGATTGGTGAATTTTCTTAGTGTCTATGTATGCATAGAGTAGTTAAGTGTATAAGTCAAAATATTCTCTTTTGGTGATAGCGTCTTGTGCTTTTGGAGATATTGCGCTGACATATTCGGAGAAGGAATTCAAAAGCTTTTTCTGGTATAGTTTTATTGTACTTATCTTGATAATTCATTATCCTCTTTGTTCTTCTTCTTATTTTTATTTATGAAATTTCTTCTATTTATACATAAAAAAAGAAATTTCTTCTATTTCCTAAAAAATTTTGGAGAATATTTTACACAATATATGTAGGAAAATTAATCTCCCATCTTGCTGAAGAAAACATCATTTCTTTATATGCAGCTCTATTCTTCCTTTTTCTTCTGAATGAAAAACCTTAGGTCTCCCTAAGCAAACAAGTCAAAATTCCTTCAGTCTCAATTGACATGCTAATGCACAACTTACTTGTACTTTTATTGGAAAAAATAGTAGAAGAACCACTCAATGCAGTTTTATAATGCTGAGGGGTCATGCCTGTAGCCTGCAAGTTCCGTTTTTGCAAAATTTAGCTTCTACTTGCTGCCAAATTAGATTTCCTCTCTCTTGATCTAATTTGCTTGCCATTAAATCCCTAACTTGTACAAATAAAATGGTGGTGTGGTGGTGCTAAAGATTCTTTTGGCCATATTTCAATGCCCGCTATTAGATGACACCTTGGTGGAGATGTATTTTGGCTGTTGCTCTTATAGAATTTGGATGGTGATACTAAATAGTCTATACAGTATATGGGACTTTGATGGTATAAGAGTTCTGATTTTGATGTTGGTCTCAAAGAAGATGAGCTTTCTTCTTGTACTTGGAACCATCATCTATCTCTTGAATACTTAATTAGTCTGAATATTTTACAGGTACAAATGAAGTAGGTAACTAAATTTCTGACGGTTGTTCCTAATTTGCATTGGCATTCTGTTAGGACTTTGTTTACTGTGAGGTTTTCTCTCTGTCTCTGTTATTTTAGTGGAGGTGATCAATATTGAATCATATATTTTGTTTAATATCCTTTCAGTCAACAGTGTCACCTGGTTACCTGTCTGTGTTATGTTAGTGGAGGTGATACATATTGAATACTTAATTAGTCTGAATATTTTACAGGTACAAATGAAGTAGGTAACTAAATTTCTGACGGTTGTTCCTAATTGCATTGGCATTCTGTTAGGACTTTGTTTACTGTGAGGTTTTCTCTCTGTCTCTGTTATTTTAGTGGAGGTGATCAATATTGAATCATATATTTTGTTTAATATCCTTTCAGTCAACAGTGTCACCTGGTTACCTGTCTGTGTTATGTTAGTGGAGGTGATACATATTGAATCATAAAATTTATTTAAGATCCCTCACAATCAAGATCATGCACCTGGTGTGCCCTTTGCTTGTGAAATGGTGTTTAGAGCTATTTCTCCAGTTCTTGCATGGAATTAGTCTTCTCATTCTCTGATCTTTGTCTTCCTTTTCTGAACTATTGGAAAAGGAAACATCCTTTCTTTGGGCTGCATCAAGAACATTGCCCTAAATTTTGTATTTTAATGGATTTATTTATTCTATTTGGAAATAAAATTTCTTCTTGTCTTTTGCTAGGCTACTTGTGGTATACCAGAAATTGCTTTTGCAACATTTGAGAATATGGAATATGGAGAAGGTTTGTTGCTTCTTTTACTTGTCTCCACTCTCACACTTGTACTCAACTGTTGTTTGTGCTAATGATTTTTCAGCTCTCATACATTTCATGCTGGATTGCTAGATAATGGTTATATGTCTACGGGTGCTGGATGCTTGATTTAATTTAGCACTCAAATAATTACATATATGTCTACCTGTAATGTACTTTGAGGTAGCAATGGTCTCTGTAGATTTCCAAGGATTCTGGTTCTCAAAACTGTAAGTTGTTTACCTTGTAAAAGCAACGCCTAAAAACATTCCAAGTTCTTACTATAGATAGATTGGGAGAGGCCAGCTTGTTTTCTTAATGATAACTCACAGTTCTAGTACTCAAATTAAAAATTACCCAGCTTTCCTATTGGTAATTTTCTCTACACTTCGAAACTGCTGTTCTTCAACCAGGGCTGAACTCTTTAGTGGGTCATGTGTTTAGTTATCATGTAGAATTAATCCAAATAGTTTCTTAATTTTTCAAAATGATGACATCTTATCTTTCTTATTTTGGCAGAGATTACAAACCTTTTTGTGTAGTTTGATTGATCCAAAGTTCTTGACTTGAAGCAAAAGTAGTGAAACTCAACCAGCCTCCTTGACAGAAGTTAATTAAGTCTAGACAATTGCATATTTGTCTTTGCATGTCTCTGATAGTAGTGTATTTTTTTGTGCTTGTCATGGCTGCCTGTTGCCACATATTTGAACTAATTATTAAATCTGGCTGGCAGATTATATGAAGCCTGATACAGAAACATACAATTGGGTGATCCAAGCATATACAAGAGCTGAGTCATATGATAGGTGAATCTTGAATAACTTCCTTGCTTCGGGGCTTTGTTTGGCAATTATAATGCAGCCATGACATTTTCTTTGACAATCTCCAACATGTGGGCTATTTGTCATGAACCATTGGAAAATTCTTCCTGCTTTATTTGCAATTAATCACTCTAAATTTATTTGCTCAGACAAAGTTATAATTGTCTATATTGCTTAATCATCATAAAGCATTTTATGAGATTATGACCTGTTTTAACGTTTTTGCACATGTTTTTGTCAACATCTTTAGATAATTGATGCAAGGATATAGACAAAGAACATGCATGGCTCGTATAACATTGCTTATTATGCTTAAGTTATGGAGAATCTAACACAATCACCATGATCAATCTCTAAAGGATGCAGTTAGCCTTAAACTTTTCAGAATTACATGTTGCTGGATGGATACTTGTGGCTTACTGCCAAATGTTTGGACATTGAAGGCTTTTCTTTTATACTTGCTCAAGTTAATATTTCTGGATTTGTTATTACATGTAGGGTGCAAGATGTTGCAGAGTTACTTGGCATGATGGTTGAGGACCACAAACGTTTGCAACCTAATATGAGAACCTATGTGTAAGCAAATTGTCCTTTATGCTAAATAAGGATAGGTTGGTACATGTGCTAGTTACAGTCTGCATGATGCTACCATTGCACTTATCAAGTAATTCCATACTGCCTCATGTTCCCATCTTGCTTTAGTTCTGCGCTTAACTGTTCTTGGTCCTTGAGGGAATAGCATGTCACTTGGTTCCTTGTAAGCTCTAGACTCTGAGATTCTTCTCTCTCATGTATACGCACTTTCTCTTCCCATCTTGCTTGCAACTTCTAATGTCTGTTCTCCGTTGGCCTGAATTATATGGAATGTTGAGGGCAGTTTTCTCCTTCTAGACAACTCTTTTTTAAGTATTTTGAAAATCCTCTGCACATCTGAATTTCTTCTTCTCTTCATTTCCAAAAACGTTTTGGATTTCATTGGTTCAAATTTTTGATTCCTCAGATTGTGGAGATCTAGCAAAAAATAGCAGAACTACTATCTTGTACTTATTACTGTAGTTGATGCTCCATCCATCCCACAATATTAGCTCCATTTGCATTTTTCATACTGATTAAGGATACCCTAAAATCTATAAAATTCAAAATAAGAAGACTCATATGCCATTTTTTTCCCTTAGAACACATTAAGACATCTCCTTGGAAATTGGGATGTTAGTAGTTAAAAAAGGGTAAGACTGGAAAAACCCGATTAAATTTCCATTGGTATTACAAATTGGGCAAATGTTATGGGAAAAATGAAAAGTGTAATGGAGCTAATATTATGGGATGAAGGGAGTAGGAGTCGAAATTCACTTGGAGCAGGATGATCTGAAAGATAGATTTATCTGGTCAAATGTTAATGTTACATATCTGTTATAATTTTGTTCTTTCCTTTTGATGTTTCTTCCAGAATATCTTTTTCCTGTTTAGCAATTATTTGGTGTTAGTCAATGGTATTATACTCATTTGTGATGTATGTTGTTTCATCAAAGATATTGGTTCAAATTTTGGGTTATGAATTCATTTAAGCAGACACTGCCATAGACCAGAACTGCACTTAGAATTCTCTTGACTTATACCTTAAATGTATCAGAAGACACTTGAAAACTCAAGCTAAGCAGATTTTACAGCGTAGTTCACTTCTGTGACATGTTATCAGCAAAACATCAGTCTACCAGGTTCCCGTCTACAAAATTTTGTAGCTCCTGCCAGAGTAGCATAACTCCTTTATGGCGAAAGCCTTCCAACTTTTTGCTGCTCTTAAGATGGACAAGGTTTGGTTGAATTTTAGATGGATTTTGGTGGGTGTTTGGATGGGATGGTCAATCTTTCGAGAGGACACTTTCCATGATGTCCTTTTTTCTGGAATATAATTTTGAGGACATTAAAAAATAGTCAATAGTCAGTCAATCTCCTAATTAGTACAAGGGGTGAACCCAATAGCAAGATGCCCTAGTTTTTCATATTAACTGTTGGCTTTCATTGAAATGAGATATACATCAAAGAGCTCACCTTTGTACATATGTTATGAATTGAGATAACTATTAGCCCTTGCATCAATGAGATATATATTGTGAAAAGTGTGTCTGTGTGTGAGAGAGAGAGGTGGCAATGGCTATTGGTGCTACTGTGATTGTATCATACAAGGGAAGTCAGTTGGTCCTATGTTTCTCATATACATCCAATTTCAGCCTAGATATTATGTGCTGATATAAATATAGACTCAAAAACCTCTTGTCCAGGCTGTTGGTAGAATGCTTTACCAAATATTGTGTTGTGCGAGAAGCAATCCGACATTTTCGTGCTCTGAAAAACTTTGAAGGAGGAACAGTATTTCTGCATAATGAGGGAAAATATGGGGATCCACTTTCACTTTATCTTCGAGCATTATGTAGAGAAGGTAAGCGGTTTCATTTTTTCCTTCCTGTTGGACGGCATCTGTATGTTCTTTTACCCTGCTCAGAAACCTTGGCAACATATACACCATTGCAAAATCACAGAGTTTTTTGTGTTACCTTTTCTGTATTATTTTTATCTCTTCTCGGGAACCGAAGCTAATAAGTGACATGGTTTTAGTTCTCTAAACACACCCGCCCCCCTTAAAAAAAAAAGAGTTTTCTTTTGATAAATAAGATAGCTAATGCTTTTAAGGGATTAGTCATAGTAAAAGAGATAGAGAATGACACAATCATTTAAATGGGGTATAACTGAAATGGGAAAGGGAACACAGTTTTACAATTTAGGTTACAAATGGGAAAGGAATGAAAAGAAGATAATGAAAGTGTAAGAGCACAGAGTGGTTTCTACTTTTGTATTTTTAACTTGAGAAAAATAAGTTTGAGGATATTATCACTTTTCTTTTTCTTACTGACTTACTTTGCCTGAACTTGCGATGAAGTATGACCGCAATGTATCTCAACTACAGGAAGAATTGTTGAGATGATAGAAGCCCTGGAAACTATGGCAAAAGATAACCAACCAATCCCACCAAGAGCCATGATTCTAAGCAGAAAATACAGGACGCTAGTTAGTTCATGGATCGAACCTTTACAAGAAGAAGCTGAACTTGGATACGAGATAGATTACATAGCGAGGTATGTATTAAATCTCTGTTATCAACGTTTAGTTCATATAACCGGTTCAAATATTTGTTTGCTTTGGTATATTTCAATAATCAGTCCATCCTCTGAGAGTTGATGATTTTAAGGGCGAAACTTTAACTTTTCTAATGTTGCTAAAGAACTGATTGTAGAAAAAATTGTTTAAAGACTACCCTAAGAGCTTCAATGAGAATCTCATTTTAGGAAACCCATCAGAACATTTCTCATTCAAATGAATTTCTAAAAACATTCATCTACAGTTTATTACTGCGCCCACTTGATGCTGTGCTCGGGAAGGTGTTGGCACAAAACTCATTTATATTAGGTGGATTTTTTTACTTGTTTGCCCCAACTTGGGGAAACTCCTTCGAAAATAGACCAGCAAACTATCCCAAAATGGCCTAAAAACATTCCGTGAATGTGCTTGTACTTCACATGAATGCATTGTCAAGATGTGTTCTATATGTTGGATGAAATAAATTTGCAGATAAAGCGAATATGTTCTTAGAATTATGATACTGTTTTACGACTTCCTGGCTTACTGATTAAATTCTGCCTTCTGATCAATTTCCATACGCCAATTAAGCATAATAGGAACTCATGTTATCGGGGTCTGGAAAATGTCTCTTTTTCTTGTTCTTTATGGGCTATTCTTTCTGTTGGGTCTCTGTTTAATCAAAAATTTCTCCAGATCTCCAAATCTTGCTCTGTTCTTGTTGTTACAGTTCACAGTTTAAATACTTTATTTAGTAGGACTCTTAAAATGACTTTAGAAAAATATCTTTTGTTCTATGAGTTTTAGGCTTCACAATTAATTTGGTAGCTATAATTTTCTAATGATATTACTTCTTTTTTCTTATTGATTTGATGACTTGATTGTTATGCTTTTCATTACTTCTTCATCCCTACTTGAGATTGTTTATAATTTGGTGCTGAAATCAGGTACATTGCTGAAGGTGGGCTTACAGGTGAACGGAAACGATGGGTTCCTCGAAGAGGGAAAGCTCCTTTGGACCCTGATGCTGAAGGATTTATTTATTCTAATCCTATGGAAACTTCCTTCAAACAAAGATGTCTTGAGGAGTGGAGGATATATCATCGGAAGCTTTTAAGAACCTTAAGGAATGAAGGACCGGCAATTTTAGGGGATATATCTGTATCTGATTATATCAGAGTTGAGGAGAGACTGAAGAAAATTATTAAAGGTCCAGAGCAAAGTGCCTTAAAACCAAAAGCAGCTAGTAAAATGGTAGTTTCAGAGCTAAAAGAAGAACTGGAAGCACAAGGTCTGCCAACTGATGGCACCAGAAACGTACTCTACCAGCGGGTACAAAAAGCAAGAAGGATAAACCGTTCCAGAGGTAGACCACTTTGGGTTCCTCCTGTTGACGAAGAGGAAGAAGAGGTTAATCTGATGCAATTAATTCTCTGTGAATCCCATTCCTTATTTTGCTGTTAGTGTTTTTTGATCAGTTGTGTGAGGCATGTCTGCAGAGCCAGGTGCTAATTTTGCTTATTGAATTTAATGTCAATGAATTAACAGGTTGATGAAGAGTTGGATGAGTTAATATCAAGGATCAAATTGGAAGAAGGTAATACAGAATTCTGGAGACGCCGTTTCCTTGGAGAGGGATTAAATGGAAATCACAGCAAGCCGGTGGAAGTAAATGATTTAGAAACTCCTGATGTCTCAGATGATGTAGATGCTGTAGATGATATAGCAAAAGACATTGAAGATGATGAAGCAGAAGATGAGGAGGAAGAAGTGGAACAAAGTGAAACCCAGGTGGGCGACCAAGCGAAGGACAAGGAAATTGCAGCTAAGCCTCTTCAAATGATTGGTGTGCAGCTTCTGAAAGACTCTGATCAAACTAGCTCATCAAGAAAATCAAGAAGAAGAGTTTCTCGAGCTGCACCTGAGGTATCCAACTCAAGATCTTTGGCCAACTATTTCTCGTAAATCTATTTTTCTATCTACAAAAATCTTTATGCTGCTTCTTGTCATCTTTCCTGAAACCAATTTTATAGAGAAGCAGTTTCCAGGCTTCTTTATTCCTGATGGGTTTACATTGTGCTCTTGTGTTTGAGATCCCAATATTCACATATGAGGATTGTTAATTTGAATTTCTAAATGAACACAGGATGATGATGATGAGGATTGGTTCCCTTTGGATATACATGAAGCACTTAAGGAGTTAAGAAATAGAAAAGTTTTTGATGCATCAGATATGTACACAATTGCTGATGCTTGGGGTTGGACATGGGAGAAAGAACTGAAGAACAAAGCTCCTACGAGATGGTCTCAGGAGTGGGAAGTTGAATTGGCAGTTAAAGTAATGACTAAAGTATGTTCCACATCTGACTTTTCCTCCTCTCCTTTGACGTTCATGTGATTTCTTCCTATTTCTATGCAAAGGCTATATGAGGTTTATTGGTAAAGTTGGATTTGATGGTTTGTCCAAGAGAAATACTTCATGGACTTACTTGTGGCCTTTTCAGATGAGATTAGGCTGTGAAGAATGGTTGAGTTATAGACTAAGTGAAGTCAGAGAGTTTTGATGGTTGAAGTCAAATAATTGTTGGTGGAAAACTATAGACCAACTTAAAAGTAAATTTGTTAGGATGACTCTTGGTATGCTGGATTCCCTCTTGGAATGTCGATCTTAACACCTGTTGGCATACATTGTTGTGATGCATTTACATTTATCTTCAAATATCATCAGCCAATTCATGTTCTACTTTGACACCCATCAAAAAAATTAATTGAGCAGATAAATGAAGTCTGTGGGGAAGGGTTTAGATAGCTTGCTAAATTAGGTCATTTGGCATGTCATTTTTCTTTGAAGATTCAACTGAGAATTTTGTACGACTGCCATTAATTCCTTTAAAACCTGGTAGCGTTTTCATTCTGTTTCTTCAGTGAACTTAATTCTGCTCTAATTTCAGGTAATAGAACTGGGTGGGACGCCAACCATTGGTGACTGTGCTATGATACTGCGTGCTGCCATACGAGCTCCTTTGCCTTCAGCATTTCTGAAAATCTTGCAGACTACACACAGCCTAGGATATGTATTTGGAAGGTAACATCTTGCGAAAAAATCCTTCACAAGCACATTACCAATTGAATCATCCTGTGAGATAAATATTGTTGCTTCTGACTGTTTGCAGCCCTTTGTATGATGAAGTTATCGTGTTATGTCTTGATCTCGGAGAACTTGACGCAGCTGTTGCCATAGTGGCAGACTTGGAGACCAGCGGCATTAAGGTTGCTGATGAAACCATTGATAGAGTCATTTCAGCAAGGCAGATGAAGGATGGTCCTGCAGATGAAGCATCTCAATAGTTGCAATGATGGACTATCTTCATTTTTTGTACAGTAGTGATCTAGTCTCGTTTAGCCAATTTTGGTGTGACTTCTGTTGTTCTTCAAGCGGAAGTATTTTCTTTTATTTTTATATTTAGCCAATTTTATTTTGTTTCTGATTGAGGGAAATTTGTAATTGAAAAATATGCCATACGAGCCAAAAATGATAAATATTTTTTTAGAGTAATAAAAATAGTTTTGTTATTCAATACAAGGTAACATTTTGAATTACACCTCTCTTTTTTCCTGTTTCTTTTTTTTTTTATTTTTTCTAAATCGTGGTTTTCTAGACCTATGAGTCAATTATTTAATCTTTATTTTCACCTTAACAGTTATGGCAAATTTTCAGATATCATGTGAAATAATAAAAGCAAACCTTACCCCCTTTTTTTTTTTGGGTGGAAAAAGGCTAACCTTATCAAATTCCTCTTTTCCCTAGATGGAAATTAATTTTTGAAATTCTATGCATTGGCAAAACGCCAACAAAAGGTTAGTCATGCTAAAAGTGAAATTTTTTTTAGAGCAATTTGTAAAAACAGTTTTCAAATTATTTTAATTATTGTAACTTAATTCAACAACTCACATTTTAATATTTTTGATCCATTAGAGTAATCTATAAAAGTAATTCTTAAATTATCTTAATTATTGCAACTTTATCTTACAACTAATATTTTAATATTATTAATCAATTATATTTAGAGCAATTTATAAAAATAGTTCTCAAACTATCTTAATTACTATAATTTAATCTCACAACTTATATTTTAATATATACAATCCCAATCATAATTAATATAGTAAAAAATTGGTAAAGATATACATAAATGCATTTCATGTGCCTTATAAGTGTAAGGATAAATTCGTCTTTTCAATAGTTTTTCTTCTCAAAATTCATGACATGTGCGATTAGAATTAAGTTTTTTTTTTTATCGAGTAAAATTGAGTTTGACAAAAAAATAAATGAGGAAGAAAGACACATATTCTCCAAATTATAATTCTTATTTTGTAGAATTTATCATTTTTTTTTGATAAAATCTACCGGAATTAGAATTTTATAAAATATGTATATTTTTCCTTTTATTTTTTTGTCCACTTCAATTTTACTCAATTAAAAAAAAATCAATTTCAATCTCATGTGCCATGGCTTTTGGAAGGAAAATTTTTTGAAGAAACAAATTTGTCCTCTACCAGTAAGACACATGATATACATGTATATGTTTTCATCAATCTCCACCGCATTAATAGTGGTTCGAACTATATACATTAAAATATATAAAGATAATAGACTAAAAATATTAAAATCTGAGTTGTAAGACTAAGTTGCAATAATTAAGATAGTTTTGGGATTATTTTTACATATTATTCTAAATATAATGAACTAAAAATTTTAAAATATGAGTTGTTGAACTAAATTATAACAATTAAGATAGTTTAGGAATTATTTTTGCAAATTACTTTTCTTTTTAAAGGACTAGTCACTCACATCTAAAATTGTAATTATCGAGATATTTTGTAACAATAGGAGCTATAAAAGAAAAAAATAAAGACATATATAGATATATATGCAAGCTAGTACTTTTCTAAATAGTTTATTTATGTGATAATTAAAGATACAAATTTTAATTAGATCATTCCAAATATACTAAGAATGCCACAATTCTTCCTTATTTTAATCAAGAAGAAAAATCTATTTATGCTAAAATGTAAATTGTACCATGATAATTAGGTTCCTAATCCTCGTTTTGTGAATGAAAGTGTTTGTAATATATATATATATATATATATAAAACATGTGGCTTATACATTGAAAAAATCAGAACTCAATAATTGAAATATCAAGTAAATAAAAAAATGTATACATTGATTACAATGTTTTGTTTATGTCAATGTATATTCTTGGAACATAATGTATTAACTTACAAATTAGTTGCTATTTTCCTTTCCTGTATCAAAAACTTTTATTTTTGTAATTTTTGAAGAACTTTTAAGAAAAAATAGCCCATATAATTAGGTGTGTTTATTATTTGGTGCAATTTGAAAAATCGAATTAAATCGAAATGAAATTCTCATTTTGAATTGACTTTTTGATATTTCGATTTGGTTCAGTTCGATTTATAAAAATTGGATATAACTTGATTCGGTTTTCAGTTTCTGTGTTCAGATCGAAAACCGAACCGAAAAATTAAAATTTTTAAAAAAAAATACATGAAAGAATAATGCATTTAGATAATATATTTTTGGTAAGAAATTGAATTTTTAAAATAAAATTATAACTTAACGTATTATAAATATGCGTTCACAAAAAAATATATCTGTAATGCATTTTTATTCATTATTTTTCGAACTCAGTTTACAATTGAACCAAATTAAATTAATTTATTTCAGTTCGATTTAATTTAATTTTATAAAAATTTACAAAATCAAACTGAAACTGAATAGTAAAACTGAAATTGACAAAAAAATCGATTGCACACTCTTACATATAGTCCTTAAAATAAAAAAAATGTTACATTCTTCGAGTCTTTTTTCACAAAAAAAAGTTTTCAAACATATTACATTATGTCAAATTACTCTATCACCGTTACACCCACATATAATATAATTTTAAAAAATATATTCTTAACATGTAATAGCTATTTGAAGATATTTTTTCCATTAAAAAATTTTCTGAAAACAATCTCATATGTGAAGCACAAGCCAAATCTCAAATTAAACTTATAAGGTTTTTACCAATCAAAATCCATTTCAAGAACTCTCTCATCACGTATAATGTGAGATTGAGATGAGTCTATTTCTGTAATTACATCTTTTTAAGGGAATTGTAGACCCAAAAACTGAGGTGACAAAGCAACCCTTCTGAAGGCCTGCGCATGCTATTGCTGTACTGCACTGCTCGCCATCTCCTCTTCTGAGTACAGTTTATATATACTCCTAAAACCCTAAACCAAAAGCCCCAGAAAATCTATCGTCTTCTTCCATTTCACCTTACAGAAGCCTCTTTTCTCTGTCTCTGGTCCAAACCCACCAAAACAATCTTGAATTCTGCTGGTTATTGCTCATGCTCCAGTCTTATGTAACTTGTTCTAGTCTTTGAATTGATTCCAAGATTTCCGTTTTGATAATGGAGTCTCTCATATCTATTGCTTCGTCCGTCTCGACGCAATCCACTAAACGTCGAATCCAACTCTTCCGCAATGAGATTCCCTTCATTCTTACCAATGCCGGTGAGAATTCTGGCGCGCATTTAACGATCACCTCACTCACGTGCACTCTCGTTCTCTGAATCTTTAGTGGGCTTTTCTTTGCTTATTTTTTTGAATTGTTTACTGCTAATTTGGAAATCTTACGCTTTTAGTGATATTTTGCTGAAACTTCTTAATGTCTACTTGTGCAACTGAATTATTGTTTTGACCATTTTTCGTAGATCAGTTTGGAATGTGGAATGCGTTTTTGTTGGATGCAGAAATTGTGGGTCTGTCTAAATATTTTCTAATATAATTCCCACCACTTTATTTTTCTTTTTGGTTTTGTTTGCTTAAGGGTTCAGGGATAATAGAAGGGTTTGAATGTTGTGCAAGCAAGGAGAGAGTAGTTTTGGAATCAGAACTATGAAGGGAAAAAAGGGTTGTGGTATTGGAGGGGGTACTGTCAGAGGAAGCAATTAGCATCAAATGTAAAATTGAGGATGGAGGCAGATCATTAAGGAAGTTGAGAATATCTGTTCTAGACAATGTGGACAAGCATTATAAAGGGATAGGATGAGTTTCAAGAGGCAAATACTTTGAGCCGAGAGATGGAGGATGGCCCCGCTTTTATTTTTATTAAACAAAAAAAAGAGTGATCTGATGTCTGGTGGCAGACCAATTGAAGAGAGCCTTTGTAAAGACAAGGAAATCTAAGGACTTCTATTTAGAAGCAAAGGTCAAATATGGAAGAGGTGTGCTCCTGAAAATCTTCGGTTGTTTTGCTTTAGAAAAAAGCTAACTACACCATTTAAAATGGCTATAAAGGATCACCAAAGGAGAAGGAAGATGTACGTAGAATATTGTTTCATTTCAAAGATGACAAACATGCATTGTGCTCTATGCATGGTATGAATCTTTTAAAATTTAATGCTTACATTATGGGATAGCCTGGATTATGCATGAAACTGTGAAAGAATTTTTAGTAAGTTGGAGCTTGTACAAGAAAAAAGAAAAGATCCCGTGGTGTTTTCTGGATTTAATTGACGGAAGACAATTCAGCAACTTTTAAGTTTGTAAAACGTCATGAGCAGCTGAGCATTTTGTTAGCAGCTTTTTTGGGTGGATAATCAGAAGCTTACCTCAACCTTTTTAGATAACTTGCAGAATTTTGTAGGCTAAATCACTGTACTCTTTAATGTGTTTTGGCTTTTTGTAGATGGGGTTCGCTACCTTGTTATCGTGCATTGTTGTCAGTTATCAGAGAAAGAAGAAACATAGAATGTTTGCAAGCTGTATGGCAGCTTTTAGAGTTTCATTTTTAGTTGAAATTCAGTCAGGGCACTCCAGTTTGGAAGCAATGATTTTTCACCTGTATTAAAGGACACTATTTTGTTGAACTAAAAACTTTGTTCTTGTTTAAATGAGTGCCAGATATGTGCTCCCTTAGGTGTTTCAGTATGCTGGATATCTCTATTAATCTATTTAGGTCTAAACCATTTGTTGCAGATATTAGAGGATCACTTTTAGGCTTTTTGAATTATTAAGTTTGGTTTGAATCCAAATTTTATCTTCAGGGGGCTTATAAAGTGAAAGAAACTAAATATGCACAACAATTGTTGAAATGAGTTTTCACATTGAATGAGTCTACTGGGACAACTAAAAGTGATGGAAATTCTTGTTTGCAACTGATTGACCATGGTGGGATTTCCATGGGTGATTGATTTTTGAAGATTCCAAAATGCAGAAGAGTCAGATTTCTAGAATGTCTACAAGTTACTATATGAAGGATCAGGAAGTGGCACTAATGTGGTTGGATTACGGAAAAGTGTAACAATAGATTGCAACTGGTTATGTTCATATATTCTCGTTTCACAAATGGGAATAGATCTGGTTTCTTGGTTGATACTTGTCAGGGATTTGACTCATAGAAAAATTATAATTCGTACTAAGTACTTGCTGTGTGTCTTTGTTAAGACGACTTTAGGAGAAATGAAGAGATCTGAACTAAAATGTCGTTTCCTATGCAAAAATGGAGTGAATCATCAAGAAATCAACAAAACGAACCAATATATCCTAGAGATAGGGGAAAGGGAAAAAAACCATATAATTCAAATGACTTTACGTTGAATTGGTAGTGAAGCAATATTCATGTTTTTTATGTCTGATATGTTGAAGGGCAGCATGATTATCTTTTTTTGGTTTATTTTTGCCACTTTTTTGGGGATTTGCTGTAGTATACTTGTATGGATCCCTTATGACATTTTAGCAAGCATTTCCTTTCCAAAAGTAAGTAGAATGTTGAATGATTATTGATTCTTCTTTTCTGGAGTGTTCTTGACTTTCTCCATTTAATTGCACCTTCATGCTAGTGTATCATCGCATGCCTAGCTCTTTTAGTGAATGCAACATGCATTTTGTGGGGAATGCCTTTGCATTTATGTGTTTAATTTGGGTTTTAGCAGTAATAGAACTTGCTGAACCATCTTTATTTTAGTTTTCTGAATGATGCTTGCTCCACAATTTTCCAAAACTTGGGAGCTATTGAAATAAACGTGTGACTATATGCCAAATAGCTTCAGGTTCATTTTTGTTTCTCAAGTTAAATCATCTGAGGGGTTCAAAAACAGTTAAACCATCTTAGCAAGTCTCATTCACAGAAAGTCTCTTTTGGCTGAATTGCTTTATGTCCTTGTTTTGTTGGATTGCTTTATGTCACCCTACTCAAGAGGGCATTTTGGTTCTCCTTCGGGAGGGAAGTGATTTAATAAGATATGAAATGCACATGATTTCATAAGGTTGATTTGTTTCCTTGGAATTAAGAGTTTTTGAGAGAGCGATGAATATTTTTCTCAACCTAGCTTGTCTGGATTGGTTATATTTTTCCTTGAAGAAGGAATAGTTAGCAGTAGAACTTCTCTCGCAACCAGGGAAGTAGGATTTCCAAAAAGGTTTTCTCGGCTTAATTTTGGCACGGTTGGAATGTGGTGCAAGGTTTATTTTGTGAGGTCTTCAATTGCCGAGAAACTTAAATTTGGAAGAATATTGTGGAATATATATTTTCTATTGGTCTTTCATTTGGAAACTCCTTGCTGGACTTTCCTCCTCGAAATATGAAATTGTTACTTTTACCATTGCAAGAATGTTTTTATCGCTTCTTCAAACTTAACGTTAGTTGTTCTTTGAACTCTGCAGAGATGACCGCTGATTTTGCGTCCATTTTGGTAGAACTAATTTTTAAGACATTGGCCATTTATGATGATCGGGGATCAAGGAAAGCTGTGGATGATTTGATTGTAAAATGTTTAAGTGAAGTTCCATTTATGAAAAACTTTGCTGCGACCCTTGTACAGACGATGGAAAAACAATTAAAGTTCCAGTCATACATAGGCTGCCATAGACTAATTAAGTGGTCTTGTCTTCTCATAAATGAAAATCAGTTTATATCTGTGTCAAAGAATGCTTTTTGTAGAGTAGCTCAAGTGCAGGCAGCGGTGCTTCATATTGGCATGCAAGGATCATTTCGCATAAAAAGGGCCTGCAAGCAAAATTTTTTCCATTTATTCTCGAAGGTCCCATCCCCTGTGACTCTTTTTCTTGTTTGCTTTGTTATATTTATTTTTGTAGATCGCGAGGAGTCATTCTTTTCAATTTTTTCTTACACTGTTAGTTTCTTTAACTTTTTCAGTCACCAGATGCTTTTAAGACTTATATGGAAGAATTGAAAACTTTAAGGATCTCATGTAAAGATTCTCCCGAATTTGTATCCCTGCTTCTGGAATATTCAAGTTCTAAATTGGTTCTGTTCGACCAGTGGAGGGTGAGAATTTCTTATGACTTGATCTGTTTCATCTTTTACTTCCCCTCCTTTTTTCACCGTGACACATAGTTTATGTTATTTCAATTCTTAAGAAAAGTTGCACGTGTAGTTTGGCAAAATATTTTTCATGTTCTTTTGGAGCTTGATATTTTGGAATTCTTTTGATGAACTTATGTGATTCATGTCTTCTTGCTGTGTTGGTTCCCATTTTGCAGCAATCCTTTCTTGATGTCTATGTTAACACCATTTTAAATGCAAAGGAGAAGCCAGGGAAGGGCCTTAGTGAAGCATTTCTTCCATTGTTTTTGCATTTGTCTCATGAAGATTTTAAGAGTACCATTATCCCTGCATCTGTTAAGATGCTGAAACGGAATCCTGAGCTGGTATTGGAGTCTGTTGGGGTCCTTTTGCAGTCTATCAACCTCGACTTGAGCAAGTATGCCATGGAAATTCTTCCAGTTGTCTTGCCGCAGGCTCGACATGCAGATGAAGCAAGAAGGCTTGTTGCTTTGGCCATAGTAAGGTGCTTGAGTCAAAAGTCTAGTAGTCCGGATGTTGTAGAAGAAATGTTTACTGCTGTAAAATTAGTGATTGGAGGTTTGTAATTGAAATCTCTCTCTATAAAACATTGACATTCTGTCTGCTGGAATTTTTTAGCTTTTACTTTCATCTGTAGTTAGCTGCTTAATGTACTAAGATAGTGGTGCTGCCTGCTTGGATCCTCACGGAGCTCGATATATGAACAGGTTCAGAAGGGAGATTGACGTTTCCTTATCAGAGAGTTGGGATGATTAATGCATTGCAAGAAATGTCAAATGCTCCTGAAGGAAAATACCTCAATAGCTTGTCCTCAACCATCTGTAGCTTTCTCTCATCATGTTACAAGGAGGATGGCAAGTTTCTTCCTTCTCATCTTCTTTGGTCATCTTGCTGGTGCTCTTGAGTACTGCACTTCCCCGACACCTGTCATGGGGATAATGTTTTTCAGTCCGCTAATAGAATTACTGATTAGTATTTCATTGCCTTTTCACCCCCAATCCATACAGGAAATGAGGAGGTTAAGCTCGCTTGTTTATCTTCATTAGCTTCATGGGCAGCAAGATCTGCAGATGCTGTAAACCAAGACATTGTTTCATTCATTTCCTCAGGTCTTAAGGAGAAAGAAGCACTTAGAAGGGGTCATCTTCGTTGTTTGCGAGTAATATTTAAAAATGCTGATGCTGTTTACAAGGTTAAGAAGCTGACATAATTTCTTATATTTCACACTTTTCGTGTTCAGTTACTTCGGTTCTTTTACCATTGTACTGAGTGAGAAACTTCCATCTTATGCTTCAGCTGTCTTCCTTGCTTACGGCTCTCCTCCAATTGGTTAAAACTGGTTTTACAAAAGCCGTTCAGCGATTGGATGGTATTTATGCATTACTGTGTGTGGCAAAAATTGTTGCTGTTGATGTTAAAGCAGGTGCTATTCTATTAGCGTAGTTTACCCCTTTATAAGTAGTAGTTCTCCTCTTTTTGTTGACTGAAAAATTTTCATTTTTTTCCCATTTAAACTCACTAAATTAAGCTATACCTATGATATAATTGTTATGCTCTGACTTTTTCACCTCTCTCTGTAGATGAGACTGTCACTAAGGAAAAGATTTGGTCTTTGATATCCCAGAATGAACCTTCTCTGGTGCCAATTTTTCTAGTGAGTATCTTCTGAGGCTTTTCATGTTTTGCATTAGTAAGGCATAGCAATTGTTGGACATCTCTCGCTATATACTTTTAGATTATTTGGTACAATCATTTGAGTGGCCTTTATTTTTATTTATCTATTACGTACTTTTTTCCTGTGAAAAAAAACAGTTTTTCTGTGTTTTCTTCAGTTAATTGTCTTTCACGTATCTATTACTGATTTTCTTCCCCTGATTTTGTGCTTGTATGCACGAGAGGGCTCTTTTTATATCACATACAAATAATATTACATTGTTCATGCTGCCTACACTAAATTTCTATCCGTGACCAACCAACTGATGGACCATTAAACATGGTCTATGAGGTCCATTTGAAGGTTAAGCTAGATCCTTATGGGAGATTCTTTATATGTTTACATGCATGCATGTGCACACTTGTGTGGATATATTTGTATCTTCCAGATGGATCAGTGAATTTGTGGAAAATTAAAGCTGACTACTACATATTATGGTGGGTTCTTTTAAATGTTGACTGGGAATACTATCAAAATGCTGTAAATTTGATCTTGTATCATTAACATGGTGGAATCCCATATGGTTTTAGCTTAGTGTATCTGCTGATCATTGTCAACATTGGAAAGCTGTATATGTATTGCATTACTGAAATACTCGTCTGACACATTGCTAACGTTACTGTGTTGACTTGTTTTTGTTGAAATATAAGTTTTAAGATCAATTTCTGGTATTTCACGTTTATTTCTTGAGAGAACTATCTTTTCATGTTAAATATCACTGCACTTTCTGTTGAGTTTTTATTAATTTAATTTTTTTTGGGCCTACAGAGTAAACTAAATTGTTAGAAATATAATTTCAAGAAACAATATAGCTGAAGAATAAAGTCAAGCCATGAATCTTAAAAGTGCAGGAGTGTTTTGGAGCCAGTCTGGATCTAGATCAAAGTTTTGAGCTTAGTTTGACGGATGGCATTGCTTGCTGTCTATTTTATTTTCATATTTGATTTCTTTGTTGTCCTTGGTAATGGAGAATTTTACAGCCCTTGACTTGGGAAATTCTGGAGCTGTGATTTTTGTTGTCCAGTACAAGAACTAGGTGTCAACTCTGTTTCTTCAGATTAACCTTTGTTTTCTCTTCTTGTAGTTTTTCATATTTATGTTGCATATTGATTTCTTTGTGATTGTTGTTATTGGATTGTTATTATAAGAAATTATGATAAACCACAGCTGAAAAGCAACTTGGATGATGTTCACAAAACGTTAACAGAATAACTTTAAACTTGAATACTGACAGTATACTCTTCAATGCTTGGGAAGATGGAAGCGACATTTAACTTAAGTTCTATGTTGTTTTCTTTCTGAGTGGGACTCTCATATACATATACATGTGTATGTATGTATGTGTGTGTGTGTGTGCGTATCTTGAAAAGGTTATACTAAGACGTGCTTCTTTATGCTATGCAGGCATCAAAACTCTCACCTGACGACTGCATGGCCTGTCTTGACCTTTTTGAGGTGCTGTTGGTTGATCATCATCATAGGTTTGTGTTAACATTATTTAGAACTTATTGAATGTTTCTCCCTATCACTTCTTCTCACATTGTAGAGACTTTCAAATACATGTTGAATGCAGAATTCAGTTTTCTTCTTTTCCCTTTTTGAAGTTATACACTATGCCCTCTTGAGGAAGACAGAGGCATTGGATGTCATGTTGGACAAAATGATATGCTCCTTAGACAAATTAAGCTAAGAGATCTGCTTTGGTTTTGTTTTTGAATATATAAAACATGAATGATTTTCATATTGCAGTATTTCTGTTATGATTCAGAATCAAACGGTATATTGATTTAGGCTCAATGGCCTTTGACTAAAAGAGCTTTTTTACCTGTCAGAAGTTATCCGTCAAGTTTGAGGCTTTAACAGTTCCATAGCTTGTGGAAATTTCTAAAGTGTCCTGGTCGTTTTATCACCATGTTGAAGATTTGTGACAAAGGTCTGGAGGGCCAACAGATGGGTGTATGTTCTGTGCATATTGTGCTTTTGCATGGTCTATCTTGATAAGTACTTCAGCCTCGTAGAATGGATAATTGTAACATGGTGCAAGTAATCTTTAGCCTCTAAAGTATTCCTTGTCTTCTGAAGTTACTCTAGTCTAATATTCTTTCCCATTCTTTTTCCCTTGTTTCAGGAAGACCATTAAGACACATGACTTCATGTACTTACAATTCAAATTTGTGTTTTAAAATTTAATTCAAGGCTTCATATTCTTTGCCTTCAAAAATAGTTTTTCTTTTCCAAATGATAGGCCACAGATTGTTGAACAACTTTCTAGCATTTGGATGTTCACCCTGTCTTGAGATTCAGAATATCTTTATTATTTTGTACTTGTTTGCTGACATGACAGACTGACACCCAGATTGTTAAGGACTACTTGCTACTCAGTTTTAGCACTTTAAATGGTTTTAAAAAAAAAGAGTTGTGGTACTATATTACATGATCCTTTTGCCTTTTTGCAGAGTATTGGAGACCTTCTCTATCAGTCCACTATTGCAGGTTAGTTAGCATGACTGGTACTCGGAGCCACTCTAAATGATAAAAAGCTCTTTCTACCCTTTAATTTTTTATATTATGCAGTTCATGCTTTTTTCGCTCTGCCATCCAAACTGGAATATTCGAAAAGCAGCTTGTGGTTCCTCCAAAAAGATTCTTGCTGCTGTTCCTCAATTATCTGAAGCTATCTTGCTCGAGTTTTCAAATTATCTCTCGTTTGCCAGTGAAAAAGCTTTTCTTATGAAAACAAGGTAAATTCTGTATTAGAGACTCTTTCTCACTGTGTTATCAAGTTTTTCAGGGCCTTCTGAACCAAATCTAGTTACACGTTTTCGTCTTGGAAACAAATGATGGACCTCGGGTCTTATTATGAATGTAATGGGGGTCAGCCCCCTATATGACTTAGGATGGTTAGAGTTGGTGCTTTGAATTATCCTACATAATTCACACTTCTCTTTTCTTTCTTTCTTTTTTCCCCTTTGTTTCTTTTTTGGCGATTTGTTACCATGTTGTTATTTTCTTTCCTTGATATGTTGCGTGTAAAATAGGTGGAGATGCTGCTTCATATGATTGTGCTGGTTGTAAGCATGATAGATATTCTTTTTTGATGTAATATTGGTGTTTGTCTGTATTTATTTTATTTCTCATGGTAGTCTGCTTCTGAATTTTCCTCTAATTCTTGTTACTCTTTCTGATGTGTTATTTTGCTTGGCTTGGCTTGTAGTGATGCAGAGAATTTATCTGATGCTCAAGTTCCCTTTCTCCCACCTGTTGAAATTTTGGTGAAGGCCTTGGTTGTGGTGGCGCCTGCTGTTCTGGCTGCTGCCCCAAGTGCATGTGTACAGCTACTTTGTTGCTCGCATCATCCATTCCTTGTTGGTACATCAAAAAGGGATGCCATGTGGAGGGTAATCTTTCGAGGTCTCTTGTTTATTAGCATTAGTCTATAAGACCAAGAGTCCTCTTATCCTTTTGGTTTGCATTGTGGCTTCTGAAGAAGGTAGTTCTATAGTCATTCGACATCCAATGGCATATATTACAATGGGTTCGCTTTAGGAAGCTGGTGTTATGGAGTTCTGTCCGTTTGCCTTCTAGGAAGTTGGTAGAACACAAAAGACAAGAAGGAAATAATTTGATTCTCCTTTATGTACATTGTATTCCTTTTCTATGTTTGCTTCATTGTATATTAGTAGAGTTCTAAAGTGCTGTTAAATTGGGATAGCAGCTGGTTGGTTTAATCTCAAAACTGGGGTACCCAACTGATAAAAGTTTGATCAGACAGATTATCTATTAAGTTGATTTTTTTTTGAGGGTAACCAACAAAATAGCAAATTTCCTAGTGCCGTGAAATTGAACAGTCAGTAGAAGTGAAAAAATAGTTTGTGAAACTAAAAAGACTGAATGTTTCTACGACTCATCTTTCAAAGAAGGTTACTTTAACACCAACAAGCCTTTACATTTTCACAGGTTGCACAAGGCTGTTACATTCTGCTTGCCTTTAGTTATTTGCCTCCTACAATGATTTTATTATATTTTGCATGCTTTTAGCATTGCCATGTAAGATTTAGTATTTGTTTTTTGGGAATGTTTTTCTGTCAAAAATTTTTGGGTAGTCATTAAAGATTTTGAAGTGATATCTTTTCTTCAATAATTGCGGCATAACTTCTTTTACTATTGAGTTACCTTAGATTGACGTAATTGCATTGGCTGACACTTATCCATTTTCACAGAGAGTGCGAAAATGTTTGCAAAGCCATGGTGTTGATGTCATTGGCCTTCTCACTGCTAATGTGGTTGAATTGTGCAAGGTGAGTAATGATCCCATTCAAGCTACTTGTTCATGTTTTGTGTTTTGTTGGTTAGCATATCTAGAGTAATGATCCTATTCAAGCTATTTGTTCATGTTTTGTGTTTTAAGGACAGCGTATGTACTTCCTTGAGAACAAGAGATATTCTTCTTTCCCCCAATTCCCATCCACTTTAAAATGCTTTGTATGTTTCTCTCCTTTTTTGACCTTTTCTCTTTTCCTTTTTTTGTTTTTGGGGTGGGGATTGGGGGAGGGTGAGAATTAAGCCTCCTGCCCTATGTTCTGGGGACAAGGATGCTAAGTTAAAAAAGTTCAATCTATGAGACTATCTCAAAGCTTGTTTTTGGAGGCAGGTTATGGAACTGGTGGGTAGAGGTTGGTTTGACAGTAAAATAATGTTTCTTGATTCCCAAGTTACAGTTTTGGTCACAGAACAAGTATCTTGATTTCAACTAGTTGTACCTGGTAGTAATTTGGTAGAAAGGATCCTTATTATCTTATAGCTCCTCTTAACTTGTTTGTGCTATTTCGTACTGAGCCCTATTTCTGCTCAGGATGGCACTGGCCTGGATGTTGATCATCTTCAATTGGTCCATTTATTTTTTACTAGTGTTCTACAATCTTGTGAAGTTGGTGTTTAGTAACTGTATTTCTCTTTTCCTCTTGCATTTATTGAAGATACATTTTAAGTGTTGGATTAATGTGTTCTGCTTTTACTGGATCCTCTATTTTCTCTTTTCCTCAGCTTTCTTGAAGCTGCATAAATGAAACATCTCAAATGAATAAAGTTGTGTTAACTCTGGACTGTTTTCGCTAAAGGTTGTTCTTTCTTATTATTTCCTCTCTTCTCTTGTTATTAGGGTTTGTTGGATTCTAGGGGATTGATGAGTTCTGACTACCTTCAACAAGAAGCTGCATTGTATTCATTGTCAACCTTGATGTCTATAGTACCAGGAGATACCTATGCAGAGTTTGAGAAGGTTTACGTTCTTGTCAGCAAATCATGGTTACCATGATATGATTGTTGCGGAGTTTAACTTGTGTTTCTTTTTGGGCAGTACTTGAAGAATCTCACAGACCGTTCTGCACATGATACTCTTACTGAGAAAGATATTCAGGTGAAGTCTAACTTGGCGTACTCAAATAGTTTCTACTTTTCTCTTGCTAAAACTAGCCTTTTTGCTTCCCCTCTCTCTCTCTCTCTCTCTCTCTCTCTGTGGCTGCTAGTTGATTTGAAGCATTATATTCATACATTTTAGTGGGGAAGGTATTCAATCTTCTGTCATCTTCAGGTGCTCTAATCTTGTTAGACATACCCTTTTATTTATCTTTTAGAAACAAGGAATCCTCTATCATTCATAATGATTGCCCTTGTTTCAGCAAACTGTTGTTTCCTTTAGTGAAAAACGTTTCTGTTCGGTAGATGTGGTTATTGCCAATAGTTTATGCACACATTCATCGTATTCATGATGAAATAAAAGTTGCTACTCATTACTCCAATGAGAGTCTTTGACGTGATTATTTTCCTGATACATAAACCATTTTATTTCACCATTGAATCCAAATAAATCTAAGGTAAAGGGTTATCAAAATGTAGTGCTGCAGTAATATCCCACCAAAGGGCTATTCTGGTGCCACTACTGAAATGGCTGATCTTTGTTTCTTTTGTTTGGGGAAGTTGTGTTTTTCTGCCCAAAGTTTACAATTATTAAATTTGTCTCTTCTGGATAAGATTTTTCTAGTTTTACAACCCTTATCGGGATAAGCAATTTTCAGTAGTCAGAAGTAATATTTTTAGTTGCCTTCGGTCACTGCTATATCTTAGGTGTTTATTCCTTGCATTGACCCCTGCATTTTTGCATGTGGAATTTAATTTGTTGCATTTTTTGCTTTTCCGAATGTGATAAAGGAGCAAGTGCAGAACATACTTTAAAAATATGGGTATTCTGATCTATATTGCAAACGTTATGGACAAGTTGAATGTCACTTTGTAATCAAATTATTTAGGCCCATCTTGGATTGGGTTTTGTTTTGAAATGAGTTGTATTGGAAATCGTAAAAGTGAATTGTTTATGAGAGGAGAAGTGGGACCCAAAGTGAAAAAAAAGTGAGTTTTTTGGATTGAAAAGCCAATCCAAATACACCCTTATTTTGTCACTCATAACAAGATTCATGTAAGAAGTTATGTTATTTGTAGCACTTTTTTTCCTGTGCTAGGGGTATGGGGTCAGTTTTCTGTAATTTGTCCCAGACCGTATGTGATCTTATTTTTCTTTGCAGCTTAGTCTGAGTAGTCAACCTATTTCTTTTCATGGGGATTATAGTAATTTTAAGAACTTATTGTTTTTACTGAGTTGCTGTAGGTGCATTGTATCCTGTGAAGCCCACTAGCTCAGCAATTCAAAGTTAACAATTTTCTTCTTGCCTCTGAGTTTTTGCTATCATAATTTCTCTTGTTCTTCTTTTGGAAGGTCTAGAGATGATTCCTTTTCATCTTTTTCTCATCATAGATAGTTGTAACTTGACCGTGTATTTTGTCTTCTTTTAGATTTGTAAGCATAGATATCACTGCCCTATGATGGTGCAAAGTCAAATACAATTGTGTGGGGCCTGCCTCGGCTTGTGTGACTAATACTTCGCCATTATTGTGTTTTCCCTGGCAATCAGAAATTCTATTTTCTTGTTCAACTGTATCTTTTCTTCTATTTATTAAACTGAAAGTTGCTAAATATGATGTAAGCTTGTTTCAGATCTGCCGTACTCCTGAAGGGATGCTTTCTACGGAGCAAGGTGTTTATGTAGCCGAGTCTGTTAGTTCTAAGAATATAAAACAAGCAAAAGGCCGTTTCCGAGTGTATGATGATCAAGACACCTTGGTAAGTCCATATTATTTTCTCATTTATTATAGCTCTTGTCATATTTCTTTGATCATATTCATGATCGAGGTGCATTTTTCTTGACTTTAGGACCTAGTTAATGACAATCATTCAGCAAGACGAGAGTCTTCTAACAAAGATCCTGTTGGCGTGGGGAAAAAAGATAGTGGAAAATTAATGAAGAAAGCTGGTGTGTCCAATAATTTTCCATCTGGTCATGTTTGATATTACCTTTTGTTAAGAGATGGCAGAATTATTTGACTTATTTCTCCAACACTTTTTCTGATTTTTAGATAAGGGAAAGACCGCAAAGGAAGAGGCACGAGAATCGCAGCTGAAGGAGGAGTCATCTGTGCGTGAAAGGGTTTTGATTATCCAAAAGAATCTCTCCTTGGTGTTGAGAGCTATGGGAGAGATGGCAACTGCTAATCCTGTTTTTGCACACAGTCAACTGCCTTCTTTAGTAAGTTTTGATTAACTTACATTATTTCAACTGGTTTCCCTGTTCTTTTGCATCCGAATAGTTATGTGGATCCCTTTGGTATTTTGCCACTGTGGACTCTGAATTTCATAAGTTATATGGTCACGTACATTTAACATGATATCTAACATATTCGCTTATCTTAATTGTTTCTAAAGCTGAACTGGACTTCTTTCCTTGACTGTTTTATGATTCATGTTGGACCAACAAACATTTTTTCGTTCCCTGAGAGGGATGGTGGGAGATGGGTATTGCGGAGTTTTTCTTGGGGGTGGGGTTTAAACTTTTCAATCACACTAAATAGTCTCAGATTTGTGAGCTGGTTTGCCAATTTGATATGCTCTTTCTTTCCATTCTTCTTTTCTACTTACATATTTGATTCTTTTCATCAAGTTACCTAGACTGGTTCTTCAGTGAGAAGCTATTCCTTGAACCAGTTATCTAATTCAATCTTATGGTATTATCGATCTTCATCTTACTCTTTGATTCTTCATATTGCCTCGACATAGTAGTGCCATATAGAGCTGATGTTATTGTCGACAAATAAAGTCAATGAATCTTAGTGGTTGGAGAATTCAACATTTTAGCAAAAAGGTTTCTCAGCATTTTAGAAAAGGATTATATCCTTCATGCTGTAGGAGGAAATGGAAGAAAAGAATAATAAGAAAAGCTTAAATTCACAATTCTTCAAATGTTGCACAGGTTTGAACTGCGTAATTTTGGCAGATGGTACGAGACTTTGATGGTATTGTTTCTGAAAAGAACAATCCAAGCTAGTAATGCCCTTTTTCTTTTGGTACCCTGATTGTGTGTGTCTTCTTCAACTTTGTCTCGTCTAATTTTTATATATCAAGCAGATACCAACTCCTTGAACAGGGGCAACTTATTGACTCTATGATGGCTTCAAGAAGTATTGTGAAGTTGTTTTGTTGTTTGCTGTACTCTTTTCTAGCCTAATTTTGGGACTCGGAAGTTGAAAGAAAATGATATCTGTCTTGGTTCATCTACCATGTCTATTTTGTGTATAAGATCTATATATGTTTACATTTATGATTGTCAGTTTATGTATACCAACAATATATATCTTTATTTATTATTTTCTTTGAAAATTTATAAGCTCAGTAGCACAATTTGAGGCTGATGAGTTGGTTATTACTAGCTGGTGGTCCTGTTCTTTTGTTGCTGTTTTTTTAAATTTTTGCTTTAACTATATATTTTCAGGTTAATTATGTTAGCCCTTTACTTAGATCGCCAATAGTTGGTGATGTGGCCTACGAGACCATGGTGCAGCTCTCAAAATGCACTGCTCCCCCTCTGTTCAACTGGTCTCTTGAAATTGCAACTGCACTGAGGCTAATTGCGACTGAAGAGGCTAATTTTGTCTCGGATTTAATTCCTTCTGATGCTGAAAAAGAACTCAATGGAAGACCGTCTTTGACTGTATTTGAGCGGGTGATATATGGCTTGTCAATTTCCTGTAAATCTGGACCTTTTCCGGTGGATTCATTTACTTTTGTTTTCCCGGTAAATTCTTTTTCTTCACATTCTTATGATTTTGCAGAATATTGAGTAGGGGATGGACAGTCATTTTAAACTAGAAAAGCCATATCACAAACACATAGATGCAAATTCACCCACATATAAAACCATTAATGCTCTTGAAGTTTAGCACAGATATTTCCATTCCATGGCAAGCATGCTAATCTGTTCCTCTCCAATTAATCTACCGTACAACTGGTGAACTGTTTGCAAAGTCTTGGACTCACCAGTTGTGTTTAGCAGTTTCTAATTTCTGTAAAAAGAACTACATGCCAATGTAATTCTAATGATTTTATTTTTGTTAGTGCAGATAATGGAGAAGATCCTTTCATCTCCCAAGAAAACTGGACTTCATGAAGATGTTTTACGGATACTGTATTTACATATGGATCCCATTTTACCCCTACCTAGGGTTCGAATGATATCAGTATGTAACCAATACCTCTACCTATTAATTTCCTTATTTTTGGGATATAATTACGAACAGAATTTTCCTTTTTGGGTTTCCTTTTCATATTTGCTTTTGATGCACATGGTATCTCTGTAGGTTTTATATCATGTTCTTGGTATTGTTCCTGCTTACCAAGCTTCTATTGGCCCAGCATTGAATGAGTTGTGCCTGGGTCTGCAACCAGATGAAGTGGCATTGGTATGTATTGTGGTTTATCTTAGTTGTTTTCTGTAATCTGCTTTAGTAATTAATCCTTTTTTATTATTATTCTTCTAATTTTGGTCTGGTGTGCTTATGACATTGTTTCTATAGGCTATGGCTGGAGTTTATGCCAAAGAAGTTCATGTAAGAATAGCTTGCTTAAATGCAGTAAAATGCATTCCTGCTGTCTCTAGCTGTACCATTCCTCAAAATGTGGAGGTTGCAACAATCATCTGGCTCGCCTTGCATGATCCTGAAAAGGTGAACTATTCCTGTGTATCTCTTTCCTCTGCAGCTTTGATTTTCCTTTACTTTAGTTACTGCATCTTTCTTATAATCTTTTAGATCTTTCTACTCATTGCCTTGTCAAGCTCCATTTAATGTGGTGCCTTTAACCTAAAATAATTTCTTAGCATTGTAGTATTTGCTCTATTTAGTAGACTTGTGATGCAGTTAAAACACATCATTCATTTCCAATTATTTGATTATAGGTTTGTGAGATCACTATATGGAGCCTTTGGCTTTATTTCTACTCCATTTTTGGGCTTCATTTGCTCAAGATAGTAGCTGATACTGTTTGTAGTTTTAAGTCAACAATTATCTTTGGGGCTTTTTCAGTGTGTTTTCTTAGGTTGAGAAAAACGAAATACAGGAATTAGCTGCTTATTTTTTACTGGGAATTGCTGTTGTTCTGTGTTTAGTCTGTTGCACAAACAGCTGAGGATATATGGGATAGGTATGGGTATGACTTTGGGACGGAGTATTCTGGACTTCTCAAAGCACTTTCCCATGTTAACTACAATGTACGAGTAGCTGCAGCTGAAGCATTGGCTGCAGCTCTGGATGAGAACCCAGATACCATACAGGTAGGTTTGATATCCTTGTCTTAATCTTTCTAACAACTCACCACTAAAGTAGTCTAATTGATCAGGGATACTTGCAGGAATGTCTGTCTACTTTATTTTCGTTGTACATCCATGATGTTGGTATGAGTGACAGCAACATTGATGCTGGTTGGCTAGGCAGACAAGGAATTGCATTGGCACTTTATTCTGTGGCAGATGTGCTGAGGACAAAAGATCTTCCTGTTGTTATGACATTCCTCATATCAAGAGCATTGGTAATCTAAGTTTTTCTTTGCTGTAAAGGCCCTTCTTTTAACTTCCGCAAATCTGATAGAAATGTATGTGGGATACTAGATTAGTGGATTGTGATTCATATGCATAAAGTTGTTTAAGATGCTGGTTACTTGCTTATTAAAGTTGATGAAAGTGGATGCTGATATGTGTTTTCAAATTTCCTGTATTATCATGACTTTGGCAGACATCTTCTTTTCTCTGACATCGTTCTCTTTATTGCCTCGGTAAATATTTCTAAAGGAAGTCTTTTTTTCCCTTTTATTTGTATTAAACAAGCTAAACATGAATCATATGATTAGACAAACTGAAGTAAGTTGTATGAATTACTAGATAAATTTCTTGCCCTTATACAAAATGAATATAATATCAGTTTGAAGCTCTAGATATTTAAAACTGAATTCTGTTATTCAAATCACCCGCAGAAGTTTGTGTTAGTCCTTAAACTACTTTTGTTTCAAGACAATTGTCGTTAAATTATTTTTTAGCTTTAGTCCTAAAGCTATTTTTGGGCAGTCAAATGGGTCCTGAATAGTACACCCATTGTGTTTTTCAGCCAATGCTCATTTCACATGATCAATTTACAAGGGTATTTGTGTCTAGAAGTTCCTTTCCTGCCAAAATTTCAAATTTGACTGTCTAAATTGCAAAGAAAGAAATTTTTGAACAAAAAAGTCCTTATGACTTGTTCAAATAAAATAAACATGACGAGCCTTGGTCTGAAACTAATTTCAGAATGGTTTTCATGACCTAATTGGTTTCTTGATAACAAGTTGCAACTGACAGACTAAAAAAGAATGGTTTTAAGGACAAATATCTTGGAAAATTGTAGTTTGGGGATCATATAGGCTGATTTCTTTTATTATTTTTACCTTGGTTCCTAAGCAAATTTTCCTTTTTGACTTTTTCGGTTAAACAATAGGTGACTCTAAGTGATATTATTTATCAATTTATTTAGTATAGTTGAAAAAGGTATTGATTTCCTTCATTAAAGTAGTGCTACCATTAATGTAAAATCACTGGAAAACCTGCTGTTTTGCCGTAGTTAATTTGAAAATAGAAATGAATTTGGCGCTGAGGTTAAACAACATAAGAAGTCCTTTCCCCTGGTACTCAATATTACATCTGCTAGCAAATGGACTTCCTGGCCCATTTTGAGAATCCTGTTAATTTGCGAAGAGACTAGATTTACCTGAATCGGTTTTTCTATTCATTCTTTTGCTCATTGCTGAGATGAGTTGCACGATGATGTGGTTGTACTGTAGTGTTATATGATTTATAGCATGCTACCTTTATTACATTTGTGTTGACATTGAGATCTTCCATCAGCTGTTTTCTCTTTTAAGCGAAATAACAGCTTATGGTGCTTTGAACTTTAGGCCGACTCCAATGCAGATGTCCGTGGAAGGATGATCAATGCTGGTATCATGATTATTGACAAGCATGGAAGAGATAACGTGTCATTATTGTTTCCCATTTTTGAGAACTACTTGAACAAGAAGGTTGTAACTTGTCATTGAGTAAAGAATGCTACGCCAAGTCTCCAATTTTAAGAGCATTTACTAGTAAAGCATTTTCAAATCCAAGAAGCATTGTCACTATATGCCTGCATGTACTGTTCTTCGGTTTTTGCACTTAATGGAAGCTTAAAGTAGAGAACTGAAAATTATTTGCACTAATACTGATGGTCTGGTAATGTTTTCTTTATTCAGGCATCAGATGAAGAAAAGTATGATTTAGTCCGTGAAGGCGTGGTTATCTTTACTGGAGCTTTAGCCAAGCATTTGGAAAAGGTACCAACTTGTTTATCTTAGAACATACTGGACTGAGTCTGGGGATACGATCAACAATTTACAAATTTTTGCTTTTTGAGCAGGATGACCCAAAGGTTCATGCTGTTGTAGAGAAGTTGTTGGATGTGTTGAACACTCCTTCTGAAGCAGTTCAACGGGCAGTTTCAACCTGTCTTTCTCCACTGATGCAATCAAAGCAGGTGTTTTCAGGGTCTTGCCTCTGAATGATTGAAGTAAACTAATGAATTTATGTAGTTTTATGTTAGAATTAAATAGATGGTTGCTAATTATTAGATGAGTATTCAACATTTACATGCTACTGTCAAAATTTCATGCCTAGAGTCCCCTCCTAAATCCCCCCAACTGGGTTGCTGGAACCTGTGGCCCTAAACGCAAGTGTCTTTTCCCTTTCAGCAACCCCACTCAAGAAGGTTTTTAATGAACCTCTATCTATAGATTTACTTTTTTGGATGAAATTCGCTTTGATTCTGGATAAGTTTGCTCTTTGTTTGGCTTTGTGTCATGAAGAGAAAGTACCTTTTTTTTTTTTTTTGAGTGAGAATGAGTACCACAAGCATTGATAAAAAGCTGAGCCATTTTTCAGAATAGTTGTTGGGAATTTTGGGAATCTCTGTTTTCCATTTTTTTGGTCTAATCTATAATATTTGAATCTGGAATCACTTATATCTACCTATGCAATTACTTTTAGAAATACTCTGATTCATCATTTATTTTTAGTTAAGTTAGTAGGAGCTCTTCAAAGGCTAACTACTCCTTCCATCTTGAATTACTAGCTCCATTTGCCATTTTCACACAGACTAGGAATTCACTAAAATCTATAACATTCAAAACAAAAAGATTTAGGTGCCTTTTGACTTTAACTATGATTCATTAATTAGAGTATTTGGAAGTTGCAGTAGAGAGTAGCTACAAAGGGGTAAGAATGGAAAAACCTCATTAAATTTTAATTGATAGTACAAATGGAGCATATATTATGGGGCAAATGAGAAAAATAATTTTAGCTAATATTTCGGAAGAGAGGGAGTATGCACTATTACCTTTCAATATATCCTTCAAATTTTGCAAAGTTATTAGTCTGTTCTGGTAATGGATTGTCTCACTTTTGAAGGACCCATAAATTTACTTAGAAGATTTTTATCCCCTGGATTTTATACTTGCTTTTAATCCCTTTCTCTTGCTCCCCCCTTTGTATCTTCGAATAGGAAGATGCACCAGCTCTTGTTTCTAGGCTTTTGGATCAGCTTATGAAGAGTGATAAATATGGAGAACGCCGTGGAGCAGCATTTGGACTAGCTGGTGTGGTTAAGGGATTCAGAATATCTTCTCTGAAGAAGTATGGCATTGTGAAAGTCCTACAGGAAGGTCTTGCAGACAGGTGTGGTAGAAAGTGTTTCTAACAATATCTATATATATCTTGTTTCTTCCAGTTGTAACTTGTGGGTGAATTTCACAAATAGCAGAAATATTGAGAGTGAATATATACAATTTTTCTTTCTTTAGATGCTGATTAGTCTAATACAATGACAACAACAACAACAACCAAGTCTTAATCCTAAATTGGGCTTGGTTACATAAACCAAAGAAAGGATTACATGTGGTCATCTACATGAATATATTCTCTCCATTATCTACATGAACAAAATTAGATGCTGATTAGTCTCATAATGGGATTTAAAATATCTTTTGTTATGAAGTTTGGTTTTTTAATGTTACTGCCACTAAGGGCCTGTTCTCAATTGCTTAAAATAAGCTGTTCATAGCTATTTTAAGCCAAAAGCTGTTTTTGAGTTGTTTTCAACTGCTTATTCACTTTTGATTTTAGCTTAAATAAGATGAAGAAAGCTTCTTTTAAAAAGCTGCCTTGGGTTGCTTCCCTGAACAGCTTTTGCTTATTGAAATTGTTAAAAATAAGAATGTTATAGTTTTAAATGCAGGTTTTTTCAAAAGCACTTAATTTTTCGGCATTTTTAAAAAAGTTTTAGCAATCGAGATTAGGGCCTAAGAATTACAGGAAGTTTTAAGGTTGTTTCCGCTATGGGGCATATGTTTACAACAATGCTCATAGTGCAATGATTTTCTTTGCTGAATTTTTATTAATTTGAAATTGCAGACACACTGCCAAAAGCCGTGAAGGAGCTCTATTGGCATTTGAGTGCCTCTGTGAGAAGCTAGGAAGATTGTTTGAACCGTATGTATGCATTACTGTTGTTAAAAGATAAAACCTCTGCTTTCAGCTACTGTTAAGATAACTATTCTTTTGACCCCTTTGTTTTCCCTGTCCTCCTGGAGGGGGAGTGGGGCTTGGAAAATTTGATTCGCGGGGCTGATAATACTGTGATAATGAAAAACAGGTATGTTATTCAAATGTTACCGCTACTTTTGGTTTCTTTCTCTGATCAAGTTGTGGCTGTTCGGGAAGCTGCTGAGGGTGCAGCTCGTGCAATGATGTCTCAACTGACTGCTCAAGGAGTGAAACTTGTTCTCCCCTCCCTTCTAAAGGTTCCTGCATGAGTACCTTATATTGCCATGCCAGTTTTCAGTAACTCAACAGATTTCCAGCTGCTTCAGATTGTTATACAAATAATGTTGCAAAACAATAATAAAATTAATTTTTGACCTATGGGTGCCAATATGCTGATGTTAAGTTTAGATGTAAGATAGTCGTTCTGTTCTGGAGTAGTTCTTTTAGATGCTCTTTGGGTAAAAGGTCTTTGGATCTCTGACATATCTGGTCCAAGAGGCTGGAAGACATTTAATTTTCTTAATCTATGTGTCTTCTGCTATTCCTATTAATGGAAGTTCCTTGGGAGATTATGATTGAAATGGAATTTGTACTGGGTGCACATAATTGTACTTTGTCAGTTGCTACATCAAAATGCTCATTCCATGGTCATGTTGTTAGTCCAATATGGGGGGCATAAGTCATCTAGGGTTGCAATAAGTATAATATGTATTTAGCAATTTAATTTTATTTCAGGGGCTTGAGGATAAAGCATGGAGGACGAAGCAAAGTAGTGTGCAACTTCTTGGTGCTATGGCTTATTGCGCCCCACAGCAACTGTCCCAGTGCCTTCCCAAGATCGTTCCGAAGTTAACAGAGGTTTCTTGTACTACGAACTTTTAATGTGTCTTATTGATCGTTTACTGTTTACTTAATCATCTTAGTGAATATAAGATATTTGTCCACTTTCAAATTTGCTTCTTCGGTGGTCTTGCAGGTGCTGACAGACACTCATCCAAAGGTTCAGTCAGCTGGGCAGACAGCCCTTCAGCAGGTACTGGTTCTTGTGCTTGGAGAAAAGTTTGGCAAAAGAATAAATGCTTATTTTTACTTGTATGTTTGCTTTTCCAGACTATGGTAATTCTCTCTCTTTTCTTTTTCTGGCTACTTAGGTTGGAAGTGTGATAAAAAACCCAGAGATATCTGCACTTGTTCCTACTCTCCTCATGGGTCTCACAGATCCCAATGAATATACAAAATACTCACTTGATATTCTCCTCCAAGTAAAGTTACTGCTAGAATTCCTGAATGATTCTATCCTCTATACATTCTCTCTCCTATCTTAACTTCAGTGCTGTCTTATTTGCTGCAGACAACTTTTGTTAATTCAATTGATGCTCCTTCACTTGCTTTGCTTGTACCAATTGTACATAGAGGCCTTAGAGAAAGGAGTGCTGAAACTAAAAAGAAGGCTGCACAAATTGTTGGAAATATGTGCTCATTAGTTACGGAACCTAACGACATGATTCCGTATATTAGATTGCTTCTTCCTGAAGTTAAAAAGGTAATTTTTCAAGTGAAAGGAATGATGGATCTTTCTATTTGGTGAAGTTTGGATGTGGTGTTCACGCATTTCAAATAAAACAGGTTCTTGTGGATCCGATTCCAGAGGTGCGGACTGTTGCTGCAAGAGCTCTGGGATCTCTTATAAGGGGAATGGGAGAAGAGAACTTCCCTGACCTTGTTTCATGGTTGTTGGATACTCTGAAGTCTGATGGAAGTAATGTTGAGCGCTCTGGAGCTGCTCAAGGGCTGAGCGAGGTATTATTTATCATTTGCCATAGACATGATATTGTTTTGCTGCTTTGCTACTGACTAAAAAAAAGTTTGGTCTGTTGCTTTTGATAAAGAAGATTTTCAGATGTTATACTTGATTTTTAGAGGGTATTTCCATTTTGTTGTGGTTTGATTTACTTATTTCTTCACTTGTTCTTCCAGGATTTTTTTTTTAACAATAAAAGTCCAAATTGTAATTATCATTCCTCTCATAAAAATTAAAGCTGTTGACCTTCGTTTTGCTCGATTCATAGTTAACATTTGATCCCTAGGAAATATACTCCCTCTGTTTCAAAAAGTATGTCCTAATTTCTTTTTTGGTTTGTTTCAAAATATTTGTCCTCTTTCTATATAAAGGATTCTTTTATTATCTTTTTTCCAAATTTCCCCTTATCTCCAACTACCATTTAAATGTTTTTGTTTTTCCAATACCATTAGTTTTCCAATTAACCATTTAAACCACCAATCTCCAATGTTAAATTTAACTTTGAAACACTAACCAAGAACTTTTAAATTAGGGCATTTTGGACATTTAATTTAATTTTTCTATGAAATTTATCAGAACCTTAATTCTCATGTAAAGTCAAACTAGGACATATATTTTGAAACAAAAGGATATCACTAGGGAAAAAAAGCCCGGCAGAATATGTCTAACGAGTTGGGTTGCCAATCTCTTTACATATTTTAATTGAATATGTAGGCGGATATTTAAACTGTTTGGACAATTTTAAATCTGATTCTAACTAGTTCCTTCTTGTGAGGTTTATTTTGAATTGATGGATAATAACATTGAAGTATTTTATGGTCAACATAAAATATCTTTCGTGACATCTTACTTTTGTGGACTGTCTTTATCTGTTCTGTAATCTTCTGTAGGTAAACTGTTGATACTATTTGGATCATTTTGCAAATATTCTTAATCACATTTCAATTTTGTTTTCTGAATTTTTTGGCTTAGACCCTTCATATTTCATTTTTATGTTCTTGAAATCATGATTTTTACCTCAATTTTATTTTGTGATTTAATGGACAAATATTCAATTTCTTATTGGAATACCAATGGGCTAACTTCTGTAGGACGTATAGGTTACCATGTCTTTTTGTCGTGGTATGATGCACAGCTGTTCAAGGTCCAGAGAAGCATTGCTAATGCGGTTTTATTATATGTTGTTGTTCCTTGCTCTATTTGAGATGTTGTGGTTGGTTATTATTCTTTTTGTTTTGTACACTTGATTACAGAACAGAATCCTTGTACATGGTCAAATAAGAGTTGCCAAAGAAGATAATCTTCTTTTGTTAACATGGAGAGGAACTAATGAGCTGTTGAAAATCCCAGATATATCCATTGCTTGATCCTCCTAATCTTATGGATGATTGACATTGGTTTGACTTCCATTTAATTTTTGGCAAAATCATATGCAGGACTAGCTTTGTCCACCTATTATAAATGATTTCCAAAACCTTTGGTTCTATCTGTTTGGTAATGATCAAGGATTTCATATGTCCATTTGATATGTTGTCTGAGTGCATTACCTGCCTGGAGCTTCTTTGAGGAAAACATTTTATCCTAAGCTGTCATAAATTTTCGTCAATGACCATGTAAAAATTATGTATCTTTAGGTATTGGCTGCACTAGGAAGAGATTATTTTGAGAATATACTTCCAGATATAATTCGCAATTGTTCACATCAAAAAGCATCTGTCCGTGATGGTTACTTGACACTTTTCCGAGTAAGCACTAATATTTTGATTTTGCAAGTTTATATATAACTTGGACGTGAATCCTGGTGGAGTGTTAACTAGTGGTTCCTTTGCAGTATCTTCCACGGTCTTTAGGTGTCCAGTTCCAGAACTATTTGCAGCAGGTTCTCCCGGCCATTCTAGACGGTATGTTTCTTCTGATTGAAATAAAGATGTTTGGTGGCTCCCATTGTAGTTAATGTATGCTTTTGCCGTGTATTATATCTGAAAGCATTTTTATTATGGAAAATATCAGATGACTTCTTGTTTTCTTCCAGGCCTTGCTGATGAGAACGAATCTGTGCGTGATGCGGCGCTGAGTGCTGGGCATGTTCTGGTGGAACACTATGCCACAACGTAGGTGACTTTGCTGCTGGTTATCTCAGTTTGTTCCAGTTGTCATGATATGCACTACTGTTCCCTCGTCGCACCCCAATGCGCCTGCCTGATTTATTTGCAAGAAGTACCTCTTAAGTGACATATTTAGGCTTTCTTTAAGTCTCTCAATGCTGTGGGATGTTTTTACAAGATTTGAATATGGATTAACATTCTTATTTAATAATGTAGAATTCATCTATTAATCTTTTAGTGTGAAATTACCTGTTGAATGCATCAATCTCATACACGGTCAATTTAACTACTTACTTCTATTATTCTGTTTTTGCTATCTCAGGTCTTTGCCTCTGCTTCTTCCTGCTGTGGAGGATGGTATCTTCAATGATAATTGGCGTATTAGGCAGAGTTCCGTTGAGTTGCTTGGAGATCTCTTATTCAAGGTTCATATCCTTTCCAATTTATTTTTTGTTGGTACTATTGCTTTATTTGGTATATGATAGTTTTGTTTTCTTCTTAAAATTCTCTTCTAGGTTGCTGGAACTTCTGGAAAAGCACTTCTCGAGGGTGGAAGTGATGATGAAGGTGCTAGTACGGAAGCACATGGACGGGCTATCATTGAGGTACTTGGGAGAGAAAAACGTAATGAAGTTCTTGCTGCCTTGTATATGGTCCGAACTGATGTCAGCATCACCGTACGCCAGGTGACAATAGTGTTAATATATGAGTGATCCACTTAAATTTGGTTTCCTTTTAGATTGTTCATGTTGTGCTTTACATGAATGCAACCATACTCTCCTCAGGCTGCGTTGCATGTCTGGAAGACAATAGTTGCAAATACTCCAAAGACACTCAAAGAAATAATGCCAGTTCTGATGAACACACTAATTAGTTCACTTGCCTCATCATCCTCCGAAAGGCGCCAGGTTTGCTCTTCTGTTCAAACAAACCTTTCTAGTCGCAGTAATCTTAAGAGAGTTATTTTGATAATTCATGGATTTTGAAAGAAAATATTCTACATGTTATGATATCCAGGTTGCTGGGCGAGCCTTGGGTGAGCTTGTTAGGAAGCTTGGGGAAAGAGTACTGCCTTTAATTATACCTATTTTATCTCAGGGGTTAAATGACCCTGATCCTAGTAGAAGACAAGTGAGGCTTCTATTCCTTAGTATCATGTTTCTTTTTTCATTCTTTTCTCATTAATATTCTTTTTTGTCTTTTTTCTTTTTCATAACTTTCTAACTGTTACATGACTTTGTTTTGAGATGGAAGATAACTGAAAAGAAAGTGTTTATGTCAGCTTTCATGGACAGTAGTCACACATTTATGAACTGCAAACAATAAATAAAAATTTTCACTACAGTCAAAGAGTATTCAATATAAGTGCCTGCTTCGATACAGGGTGCCTGCATCGGTTTAAGTGAAGTGATGGCCAGTGCTGGTAAGAGTCAGCTATTGAGTTTCATGGATGAACTTATTCCTACTATCAGGACTGCCCTATGTGATAGGTATTTTGTGTTCTCTTGACAGTTATTTTTAATTTGCATGCTCATAGTTTTGGCTTCTTCTATTTATCATCTTATGAGCATCTGTCTATTCCTTTAACAGCATGCCTGAGGTTCGCGAGTCTGCTGGTCAGGCATTCAGTACTCTGTATAAGGTACTATCCCCTTGTGTCCCCAGATCCTATGGAATTTTACTTCTATCATTATACTTGGGGCTTTGAAGATTTACCATATACCACACTTGCAGAGTGCTGGAATGCAAGCAATTGATGAGATTGTGCCTACCCTACTGCATGCCTTGGAGGATGATAAAACCTCTGATACTGCTCTTGATGGCCTAAAACAAATTCTGAGGTCGTGTGTGTGTGTGTTATATAGATAGTTGCGGCTCTCTTTTTTTTTTTTTTTTTGGTTGAATATAGATGGTTGTGGCTTGCTATAGTGATTTTGCTACTTTTCCTTTCTGTTCTAAGTATAGTTGTTCTTACTCGTTTTAAATGTCTTTTTTTTCCTTACTATTTACAGTGTTAGGACCACAGCTGTGTTGCCACACATCCTCCCTAAGCTTGTCCATCTGCCACTTACGTATGTACATTTTTCCCTTCTTACTTCCGGTTTCTGGTATGGAATACATTACTAATCAGTTATCCCAAACTTTTCAAATGCCTCTAGTGCCTTCAATGCACATGCTTTGGGAGCTTTAGCAGAGGTTGCAGGGCCTGGTCTTGACTTTCACCTAAGCACTATCCTTCCTGCTTTGCTGGCTGCTATGGCTGATACTGATGAGGTACACCTTCTAGTCATCATATTTGACCTTATAATAGCAATATCTTAACAAAATATTGTTTTTCATTTTTATGCTTTCACTGATAAATCTTATTGGTTTGGCCTCTCTTATTAATATCTTTTAGCTTTTTGCTGGTACAGGAAGTTCAAAATTTGGCAAAGAAAGCTGCTGAAACTGTTGTCTTGGTCATCGACGAGGAAGGCATGGAAGCTTTGATATCGGAGCTCCTTAAGGCAGTTGGGGATACTCAGGCATGGTTTTTGCCTAATTTGCTAATCCAGGTTTTAGCTCTCCTCATGGACGCCTATGTTGTAACATTTCTTAGTGCCTTCTTATCTTTCCAGGCTTCAATTAGACGAAGTGCATCATATCTCATCGGATACTTATTCAAAAATAGCAAATTGTACCTGGTTGATGAAGCTCCAAACATGATATCCACCCTTATCATTTTGCTTAGTGACACAGATTCCCAGACAGTTGCGGTAGAACTCTGAATTACCTCTTTCTTTTTCCATTCCCCTGAAGGGGGGAGGGGAACCTTCAGTTAGTATGTTATTTCACCACATATTGGACAGGTTGCTTGGGAAGCTTTGTCAAGAGTTATAAGTTGCATTCCTAAGGAGGTTCTTCCTTCATACATAAAATTAGTTCGAGATGCAGTGTCTACCTCAAGAGATAAAGAACGTAGAAAGAAGAAGGTACAGAGATTCGTTTTCAGTTGGGAATTACCATGTGAATCGTACTTCTAAGTATAATGCTTTCTATGATTTTTGTTTCAAGCTAAATTGCCTATTTGTTAAATTTTGTTATTTGGAAGTGCAGGGGGGACCGGTCCTTATACCTGGACTTTGTCTTCCAAAGGCACTTCAGCCATTGCTTGCTGTCTTTCTCCAGGTATTTTTGTGCATAATAAATACATTATAAAGTTGAGCATTACATTTGACTCAGAACCGTACAGTTGAAAAGCTTGATAATTTTCCTAGTTAAGGTTATTGAGGATCTTTTTCACTACATGATAAACATGTCAACAGCTTTCACTAAATTAAAATCTTTTGTATTTAATAATATCTACAGGGCCTAATCAGTGGTTCAGCTGAACTGAGAGAACAAGCAGCCTTGGGTCTTGGGGAGCTGATTGAAGTTACAAGTGAACAAGCTCTGAAGGAGTTTGTAATCCCAATCACAGGGTATGATCCATATGAAGAATGAAATGATATAAGCTTTGTTAATGTGTTGTTTGCAAGTAAATATCACAGATAAAAGTTGGTACATCCATTCTAAGGTTTTCCTGCTCTGTTTTCTAACCTGCAATTTGTTGCTTCATTTTGTTCGAAACATAAGTTTCTTGTGTCTCATCTTTCCTGCTAATTGATAAGAGTGCATTGGTTTACATGTGAATATCCTATCTAATGAGTCACATTACTCCTGTTGTCTTGCGTCTTGACCTCCATTTTTTCTGGCCTTCCTTTTCTTTACAATTCCCTGCTATCTTAACCAGCGCATTTTAAGTTCACCATCTCAGCAGGCTTTTGTCTTATAATTAATTTCAATTGCTTGCTTGCACTTATCAACCAACTAGTTGAACTGTATGAAATTGCACTTTCCTGAAGTTCCCTGGAAACTCAACAAACAGCTGTATTTTTAGACACCCTCTGATTTGAATAGTGATAAAAGAAGTTGTATCTTTATTGCTATTCTTTTGTGTGGAGGATGGGTTGGGGGTAGGAAGTAATATACTTGTGATAGAAAAAAATCTGTAACTTTCCCTTTTCCAATTAAAATTTCCTTCTACTTCAGCTGGTCTAGAATTTTTTAATTGCTGTAGAGATAATAATTGGACTTTGAGAGCCCTCCAGTGACTGCTTGTGGCTTTTATCCCGATATTGTATACTTGTTACCAAGCCTTACTTGGAGGCTTTTATTGTGAGCCATCAATTGATATCACATCCAAAGATGCCTCAGTAAGCAATTAGATTTCATTTGGAAGTACTCAGTAATCTGATTATACCTTTGACCTTTGTGTGATAACGTGTTGACTTTTGACTGGTTGTATCTGTTTCAAAGGTCTAAGAGTAATCTTTAACTTCTCATATCATTTATACTGGTGTTGTTTACAAGGCTGGAGGTCAGTTTCAACTATAAAATAAAGCATTAGTAGCTAATAGATGTTTACAGCTATATCTAATGTATAATGCATATAGGTGGATATTCACAGCCTTGGCTTCTTGATTATGTATTGTCACATGGAAGGTTGAAATTCTTTCAATTTCTATATTGCTGCAAATTTTGTTCTGTATAGGAAAGAGAGGGATTAGCAACTTTTTACTTTGCAGTTTCGTTTTCTTTATAACATTTCCGAAAGTTGTTCTCCATTTTAATGGCACTCTATAAATGAGTGGATAATGTGTATGTGTATGTTTATATATGTGTGCTTCTCCCCCTCCCTTTCTGTTCAGATGATTTATCCCAACTGACTTCAGTCTTCACTTGCTTTTCTTTCTAGGCCTCTGATTCGTATTATAGGTGATCGATTCCCTTGGCAAGTTAAGAGTGCAATTCTTTCCACTCTGAGCATCATTATACAAAAAGGTGGGATGGCATTAAAACCCTTTCTCCCTCAGCTCCAAACAACTTTTATCAAGTGTCTGCAGGACAATACAAGGTTAGCTTACAGATTGTATTTGCAACTGTTGTAAGGTGGTAAAGATGTAATACTTATCAATTTGTTTTTCTATTCTTTCAGGTAGATGATATTTATATGTTGCCTAAGTTCTACCTTTTTTATACTTCACTAGTTGCATGAGCTTTAGGTACTTACTCACGTCTCTTTGAATCATGTTCTTTTGACCTCAAATTTTAGGACTGTCCGTTCTAGTGCTGCCCTTGCTCTTGGAAAGCTCAGTGCCCTCAGCACAAGAGTTGACCCTTTAGTTGGTGATCTGTTATCTGGTTTGCAGGTATTTGTAACTTTATGTCATTCACTATTCCTATGCATTAGAGTTATCTGATGGAATTTAAGCTGACTTATGATTGATCAGACATCGGATGCTGAAGACCGTGAGGCAATTTTGACTGCCCTAAAGGGCGTTGTCAAGCATGCTGGCCAAAGAGTAGGAAGTGTTGTCAGAACACGCATATATAATCTTCTAAAGGATTTAATCTACAGTGAGGATGATCAACTAAGGATTTCTTCTTCTAGTATATTTGGCAGAATTTCTCAGGTTAGTATCAGATCTCCCATAGGAAACATTCATCTACTACTTGCTTCGGTCACTTCAGGCTTGAATATCTACTGCTTGTCCAAATTGTATATACTGGTTGATATCCAAACAAGCACCTGCCCTTATATTTATTTTCCTCTGGTTTATTTTATTTTTTTTTTTTTTTGTTTCATACTTTACATTTTGTGGTCTGAACAATCTTGTCATTGCAGTACTTGGAAGATGTTCAAATCTCTGAAGTACTTAAGGAACTTCCAGCTTCAGCATCATCTCCAAACTGGGCTACAAGGCATGGATCAGTACTCACCATCTCTGCATTCCTTAGGCATAATCCTGCTGCAATTTGTGCCTCTCATTTATTTCCTACAGTTATCAATTGCCTCAAAACTGACTTGAAAGATGAAAAGGTATTTCAACTCTTCTCAGTAAAAGGGACACTGCACTTCGCACCTTGAAGTTTATTTTCAGATGTTTCTATCCATGTGGAACTATTAATATTAGTACCCTGCACTCTGAAGTGGTGCTTTACATGGCTGCTTTCATTAGAGAGAGCATTAAAATGTGTTCTTTCTATTTTCTATGAAAATTTGTGTTGCTGCCTATACGATTTGTCAGAACTCTGACATTGAAATAACACTGACATACGAGTAACATGGAGTATGTGTGGCTGACTTGGAAAATGATTGGAACTGCAGGATTTTGTAGTGTGATATTCGCCTTTGCCTAACTATACATTGTCATTATATTACTGATCAACTGCAATGATTCTACCCTCTATAGTTTCCTGTTCGTGAATCATCAATGAGAGCGCTTGGTAGGCTTCTGCTTCATCAAGTTCAAAGTGATCCCTCTAACAGCTCAGCACATTCAGAAACTCTGGCCTCTATTGTGTGGGCAATGCAAGATGACTCTAGTGAAGTTAGAAGACGGGCCTTATCTTCCCTGAAAGCAGTTGCTAAGGTTTGTCTTTGACCCTTTGATCGTCTACATGACATAACATTATTGTTGTATTTCTAACAAATTAAATTTTCAAATATTTATGGCAGGCTAATCCTTCTGCAATTACCATTCATGCTTCAATTTTTGGTCCTGTACTTTCCGAATGTTTGAAGGATGGAAATACACCTGTGAGACTGGCTGCAGAGAGGTGTGCTCTACATGCCTTCCAATTAGCAAAGGGTATCACTCGTCCCCTCAAATCATCCTTCTATTTTTCTGGCATGGGCTAACTATGCTGATTTTGTGATTTGATCCTAAATCAAGGGCTTTGGCCATTCAATAAAGCCACACCTCCAAATTTCACACAGTAACTAATATTCCCTGGCTGGTATTTTCCAGGGCCAGAAAATGTTCAAGCTGCACAGAAATATATTACTGGCTTGGATGCTAGACGGATATCAAAGCTTCCCGAGCACAGGTACAGCAACTTAATAGAATTAAGAAATTTGGCTTGTTGAAGTTAGATTTCTGACAGTGATGAAGGTTCTCATCCACTCTTATGAAGGCTGGTATAAGTTGTATATAGATAATTGTTGTTAGCTGATCTTATGAATATATAACTTCTTACTTAGCAAAAAAAAGGATAATTTGCTGTTAGCTTATGGTAGTTGGCTAAGAAGTTTTGGGCTATTTTCTGTTTGGTTTTATGATTAGTGATTACAGCTAAGGGTCAAGTTACGCAAGGCACTGTTATCATACTTGTTGGTTGCTTGGAATGAATTGATTGCAAGGTTGGCTTGATATGGGGAACCCAGGAAATTGTCACTCTTTTCTTAAAAAGTTAATTTTTTTTAAAAAATAACTTAACAGTGTTTTTGAAAGACACATCTCCCGTCTAAAAAATAAAATATTTTCTATTTGATAAGTTTCTCATGAGAAATCATGGAGGTACTAAACATGTTTCCTTCTAAACTTGAATTTCTTGTGCCTGACCCGTCCTATATTGAGTTAATTCTTTGGTATCCTATTGCTGTTATATGGGTTGCTTTGCTTCGTAAATTCTCATCCCCTTGGACCAGCCAAGAGTGGAGAAGAGGTGAAACATTGCCTTGGTTCTGTATACTTCTATTAACTCTCTTCCTGCTTTGATAATGCAGTGATGACAGTGACATCAGTGAAGATGATATGTCAAGTTTATAAATTTTATCAGATCAGTTTGGGAGCCACACAACCAATTTTTACAAGAACAACCTGATGCTTCAGCTCAAGCCTAATTTTGTTGTGGAATTTTTTTAGCTAGAGGAAAGTAGGTAGAAGCCTCTGCAAACATGCTGAAAGAGGTTGACACATACAGCTTCTTGCCACTCAGCCCTTTGTTGTAATTGTTTATATGATAAAGATGATTTAGAGGGGGAATGCAGAAGGTATCTTGTGAAGTTCTGGGCAGCTTCAAAGACCAAGTCCCTAAATGCTGACTAAGGGAGGATATTTGTAAGCATTTTTGTGGTGAGGTTGGGATTCACTGGAGGAATTTGTCTACTAAATGAATTTTGTAAATGGACTACTGCTCTGGAAGATAGTAGTGAAAGTTTTGCTCTCCTTTTGTTGCTCACATATTCTGGCAAATAGCCATTGCGAACACACTTATGGTCTCCGTAGATTGATGTATTGAGAACTTGTACAATGTCTATCACAAGGAAAGGCAATAAATTTTTGAAACTGAGTGGTCTATGGACCGCCATTTAATCTTTCATATAACAACGGTGCCTTTAAACATTGTGTTGATTTATGCTGTTGAATCAGCATTGCTATAAGCTCATCTACTTGAGCCGTGAAATGGGCTTTAGCTCTCTGTTAAATAGGGTTTCTCCCAAGTAGTTATGGTTGGGCTTTGTTTTTGCGGGTTTCAAAGAGTTCTTAGTTCTTCACAGATAGTGAGTAGTTTTGGTTTTTTGTTTGCTTATTCCTTTGCCTGTGGGTGTAGGTCAATTGATTGAAAGATTGCTTTAAGCTCATCTAGTTGAGCCGTAACAAGGGAGATACTTTTATCAATAAAAAATGATCAGTAATTGAACTCCAAGCATATCTTTGGCATCATTTTGTTGGAATACAGGGTGAGTAATGTTTCTTGTCAATGTGCTTAGTGGCTTAGATGCTTGATAGCTCAATGCAGCATTATACGGGTGTTGTCTTCTTCTGCATGTTCATTATCAAGCTAGCAGGGAGAGCTCTTATTCGTAAATAATTGTCATTAACAAAAAATTTTGACTATGATTGAATTAAGAGAATATCCTTATCAATTAAACGAGTAGGTGGGGTGATCATACATTAGCGGAGTCTAAATCCCTCAAATCAAGTGATTAAAGAAGTTAGTGTTGGGGTTTATTGTGTTAATAGAGTTAATTCTTTTGAATTAATGAGGTTAATAGTGGAAGTTTAAATAAAATATATAATTATTTTTAAAAAATAGACATTTAATTTTGTAAATCTTAAAAGAAAAATGAGGACATTCAAGATGGATGAAATATTAAATTAGTTTGATGTAGTGAGTTAAAAGATTGTGTTAACTATATAATGCAGTGTTTGGTTTTGGTAAAGTAATAAAACTAAGGTGAAACTAGAAAAACTTTGGAATTGATAAGGACAATGAGTTTTTTTTTAGGCGTAACGAGTATATTTTACTTTTACTCTTAGCATAGATTTACATACTTCTCTTTCAACAAAATATATTCCCTACCATCTTCTTTCTACTTTGAATTAAAATTTATTAAGATCAAAATTTTAAAATAATTTCTTCATTTGATTTAAATTTGATAAAATTTTTAATAATTTTAATATAATAGAATTACAACGTATTAGCTTTAGTGAAATTTCACCCAAATTTCGCAAAAATATGCTCCATACTGTCTTCATTCTACTTCCAAAGAGAACTTTGCTAAACCCTTGTGAACATCCAAAGGGAGCTTCACCAAGAGTGACACTCCAATTGGAGCTTCTCTAATATCTAACAAAATTCCATTTGTCTTATATATATATATATGTATATATATTCCTATTAATAAGTTTCATTATTTGCATTAAGAATTTAAATATTTTCTATCTAATTATATTTATGAATTTATTATAAAATCATTACATGATAAGGAGTTAGAAAGTAATCTAATTAAAAATCTAAGATTTATTGAAGAAATTTTTCAAATTTGTTTCTAATTTAATACTTTGAATAAGAAAGTTGAGAAAGAATATGAATGAGTGAGAAATGACTATATTTGTATAAATGGACAAAACAAAAATATAATCATTGGTTCTACAAAAAACTAGCTAAACTTATCAAAAATTAAAAAAAAATTAATAAGTATACTTTCTTGATTTCATAAAATGGTTGTTAATTATAGAGAAGAAAGAAGTTTAAAAAACGACAATTTTTGTGTAGATGGATGGAGTACTTGATAGTGTAAATTATTTCGTAGGCAGCCAGGTTTCAGTTCAGTACCCTAATTTTATGCTTTCCTATATATAAGATGGGAAAACGAAAAACAAATATTACACCTAAAATATAGGGGTTGTTAAGTTTTAGTTCAGCACATTCATTTTATGCTTTCCTATATTTAAGATGGGAAAACGAAAAACAACTACTATGCTGAAAATATAGGGAGTTGTTGACTGAACCGCGTTTAAAAAAAAAAAAAAAAAAGCAAGTCGTCCCTGAGTGCTGCCGAGGACGCCTCAGCTGGTGCTATCAGGAGCAGCTGGAGTAAACCCCAAGCCAGAAAAGATTACTTGCCGGGCTGCTCCGGCCCCCTCCTAATGGCGCTTGCCAGCGGCCACTGATGTGGCTCCTTCGAGGGCCGTTTGTCACTGCTCTATAACTCTTTTTTTTTTTTTTTTTTTTGCAGGAACTTCAAAAAGGTTCCTAAAATTTCTTTTTTTTTTTCCATTTTCTTGGAAACCAAAAAGGTTCCCTTGCACTATATCACATTTTTCTAATTTTTTTTAAATTCTTCTTGAAAAATTCAATTCATATATATATTACATGTACTAAATTATTTTATACAACTTTGAATTTTAAAAACGAGATTAAATTTTATAGAGAATGTTAAAAGAATTTTTAAAATTTAAAAAGTAAAAGAATTTAAATAAATAAAAATTTAGCACGATGCAATCAAAAGGTGTCAAAATATATATAAGAAACCACCTACTTTTTGCAAGAAGGCAGTATGTTTATAAAAAATGTTCGGAGAATGTAACTCTGATTATCTGGAACTTCGAGTGAATAAAATATCCAAGTTTTGGTTACTTATTCAATGATATAGCAAAGGATTACTATAATCTTTGTTTTTGAAATAATATTTCAATTTGAATAAGAAAATAATTGATAAATTCCACGTACCACCTTTCACGTGGTTGATCGTGTAAATGCCACTAATCTTCGTTTGAAAATATATATTTTGTCACTTTTAAATAAAATGGGCAGATTAAAGTTTTAAAAAAATAATTAGACACATTAGACATTCTACCCTATAGTTTTGATATCAACATTTAACTTTTATAGAAATTGGAGGATTTAAATTCGAAATTAGATAATAATGAAGGATAAAAAGGAAAAAATATTAATAAATATATTCTAAAAAATCGAAATTGATAAATATTTTAAAAGAATAAAAATGAAATAGATTGACAATGATTTTGAGGGTAATAGGGTTTCTTAACAAAATTGGGAGTCAAAATTGCAGAGTTCCAGGTTTGGAGAGTTATAGAAGCTGACAAATCTAATGTTAATGAGGAGAGCGAGATTCCAGAATAGAAGTTCTAATAACCCGCCTTCCCAAGCTCATGTTCTTCATTTATTATATTTCTTGATTTCTGATAATTAAATAAATCGGCTGAGCTGCCAACACATGGAGATGAGCGCATTCTACCACAGATCAAGGGATTGCTGAGAACTCCACGCTTAACAGAACCCTCCCTTCCCCGTCTCCTCCTTCCCTTTGCATTGCAATACTGTCTCTTCGTTTTAAAATATAAATCATAATTTTCTTTTTGACATATTTCAAAATATTTATTCTCTTTTTATATAAAATCTTTTTTTATAAGTTTATCATTGCCTTAAATTAATCATTTAAATATTTTTATTTTTTCAACACTATTAATTTTTCAATCAATTATTTAAACGATTAATTTTCTCTCTCTCTATATAATTTATTTATATTATTATTAAGTACTGATTCATGGAATTAAACGTGATATGATACATAGACTTTGATCTACCTACCTTCTTCAAGTTTTGAGCCTTGATCAAACCTCATTTTCTGGTCAAACTTCAGTAGTTTTTATCGGAGATTCCCGCGTCATATGCAAATAAGAAATAAGAAAGAAAGTCAAATTCATAGATGCAAAAGATTCTAGCAACTAACAAGTCATATTTTATTTTATTTTTTAAACAGGTTGAACAAATTTTGAAGAAAATATAATTATAAAATACGAGAAAAGCTCCTCCAAATTGTCAAGATAATTGGAGATCGATATTAACTTCTAAAAAAAGTATCTTTTCTTTTTTTTTTCTTTTTTTCCACTCCCACTATTCAAATTCCTCAACCTATAATGCATTCTTGAAACATATATATATATAATTAGTGGGCCAGCATTTATCATAACTGCATTCTTTGCCCATCTTTAATGGTAGAATAAATGATTAATGAGGCAGACGACATTTCTTTTTCATAATTAAACTTTTAGATATATTGTCTATATTTGTAACTTAAAAGATATAACCATCGTACCTTACGCTCACTCCCATACGTAAATTTAGGGTCAAGAAAAGGGGAAAAGAGGTCCCAAAGGGGCCACCCCAAGAGTATGTGTATGTTGCTGCCGCCTTTGTAGCTTCTACCAACACCAAAGTGAAGTAAGGGTAAAGATCTCCTAAACCCTTTTTTCTATTTTTTTAAAAAAGGATAAACTTCAAAAATTCGTGCATGTTTTTGGGTCACATCTTAATTAAATAAGCAACCATCATATTGTATATGCACACGTATATGATTAATTATAAATGTATACATATTATAATATTAACAGAGAAATTATAAATGTTAGCGTATATATTAGATAAATGATAACAATATATTATTTTTTTACCGATTAGTATTGTGTAAAATAAATGATAAATTTATTTTATTTTACATCCGACTTAATTAACACTACTTTTTGGTTGAGGGTTTTGAACAGATGATCCTGTATATGCGAACACAGCGTGTGAAAGGCTGTAAGTGCATGGATGACGGAACTACATATATATGTACAGAAGGGAAAGGAAAGCAAATTAGTATATACAATCGTAAAGAGATTGTAATGTGTTTAACGTTTAGACTGGGAAAAGGAAAGAAACCAAGAAAGAAAGGAAAGGAAAGGAGAGGAAAGGAAGGTTTGGTGTTTGGAGGAATATTAATGGCGAAGATTGTGTGGTGGCAGAGACGGATGCATATAATCAAGTGGGTGCAATAAAAGAAGGTGGGGGTGTTGAGAGAAGGGTAGGTTTCTGCGTTTATAATCCTTCTTTGAATACATACCCTTTCCTTCTCTTTCTCCCTCTCTATTTCTCTCTCTTGTCTTCTCTTCTTAATTTCTTGATGGTGCAGTCGGCCAGGAGGTCCAGTCTCCATTGAAATAAAACTTTAACAGCGATTCTTAGATACAAGTCCTATGAGCAGTTGCAGACAATGATGATGATGATTCTGTCAAGTGTTGTTGGGCTTTGTGTTCACTGCTTCTGATCATCTGCTTAATTGTTCTGTACCAACCTTTCAATCTCATCTCATATTCAGAGAGAAGAAGAGGGGATTTTGGTGTTGTCGTGGAGGAGGGCAGGGGGTGGGGGGGATGTGTATTAAGTAGAGGTCATTTTCCTAGTTTCATTTCTTGTTGGGGCTGTTTTGGGGGTATTAAGAGCAGTCTTACCTTCTGTTTTCTTTCCAGTAATGGTTTTGTAGTTTCATCTCATTTTTTACTACTTTCTTCTTCTTGTCTGTTTGGCACTGAATGAAATGGGCGGTACTGCTGTTAGAAGGAAGAAAGAGTTTTCATCTCTTCTTCCTCTTCTTCTTCTGCCATTGTTGTTATTCTTCCTCGTCTTGTTCCCCTACAAGTCTCACGCTTCTTCTTCGAGCTTAAATGTTACAAAATACAGGAAAGTTAGTACCTTGAGACTTGCTAGAATTGAAAGACACTTGAAGAAGATCAACAAGCCTGCCGTCTTGACCATAGAGGTACATATACCATATTGAAACTTGTTTTTCAAACTTTGAAGGGGGGAGAGGATTTTCGGCCCTCCGCAATTCATCTTCTAATCTTCTGAATTACTGAGTTGACTAGAAACCTATTGACAGATTATGATTTTTCTTTGTTTGTTTCCTCTATGTCTTTGCTTGTTTGTATTTGGTGCTAATAATTTGTGGAATGTTGCATATGCAGAGCCCAGATGGAGATATTATAGATTGTGTTCATAAAAGAAAGCAGCCAGCTTTGGATCATCCTCTACTAAAGAATCACAAGATCCAGGTAGAGTTCCACAAAAGTTACACGGAGTACTACACAACCGCAGATGCCACTAGCTTTTTTGTTTGAGAAAACGTAACGCAACATGAAGTTGTGGCTCATCATTCTTTAATTATAAGTTCCAACTGCCAACACCTCCTTTTTGCTTCCTCTTCCATCATAGAAAGGTCCCTTTTGTCCAAACCTCATAGGTATCCATAAAAAATTTCACACCAATGAGGGCTTCAATTTTGCTGCGAGACGAGTTTGTACACACAAATTATTTGGACAATTATAGCATTGCATGTTTCTGAAAGAAATGTAAAAGATTTATTTGTGAATGCTTAGAAAACTCCACCGAAGATGCCGAAGGAAAAAATGGCGCAAACGGAGACGGTGAAAGAGGTTAACACTAGTAGGAACGAAGGATTGAGAGAGCGAGATTGGCAAATTTGGCATCAAAATGGAGTGAGATGCCCTAAGGGGACAGTTCCAATCAGACGTAGCACAGTACATGATGTGTTGAGAGCCAAATCCATGTACCACTTTGGCAAGAAACAACGTAGGATGCCGCTTGCCAGACTCCCAGATGCACCCGATGTTGTTAGCGGCAACGGCCACGAGGTATGCTCCCGCCGCCGCTGCCCCCACCCCCACCCCGGCTGAACCGGCTGCCCTCATTGTAACAAAAAAAAAATAATAATAATAATTATAAAACTTTTTGAAAACTTTGAGCGGGTAAAAGGTAATTTTCATTTAAGAACAGTGAAATTTATTTATCCTAGTACCTGTTGTTTTGAATATGGTGCTTCTCTCTATTATTTTTTAATTTTTTTCTTTGACTTTTGATTTTGCGAAGCATGCAATAGCGTACACGGGAGCCTCGCAAGAGGTGTTCGGAGCTAGGGCGACTATAAACGTGTGGGACCCATCAGTGGCAGTGGTCAACGAGTTCAGTCTATCTCAGATTTGGGTTCTTTCGGGATCCTTTGACGGGTCTGATCTCAACAGCATCGAAGCTGGCTGGCAGGTATTCTTTCCGTTTCCTGCACCTTCTCACAGAGCATTATTCAACTCTTTTTTTTTTTCTTTTTCTCTTTATTTCAATACTTATATTTTTTAAAAAATAAAATAATTTCTGAAGCCTTAATTCTTCTACTAGTCAGGTTAGTCCGGAGCTGTATGGTGACACAAGGCCTAGATTGTTCACTTATTGGACGGTCAGATCTCTCTTCCTTTTCTGTCATTCTTTTTTTCTTTTTCTTTCTCTTTATTAATTCAATATTTATTTTTACAGAATTATTTCTTTTTTTTTACTGGATCTTGAGTGTTCTAGAGAGAATTTTTTTTAAAAAAAAAGACTCATATTTTGTTCACAAAGTCAAACGTCTCAGCCTAAAAGAAAATAATAATATAATATTTTTTTCAAGAAAAAAAAAAAGAACCACACCTTCGAAATCAACTTTCGCCTTGGATTCTTAATTAATTATAGAAGGGTTTTGTCTTGAAAATAATTAATTTATAGCATATAAAAATCCTCAACTAAGATATTTTTCGTTCTTCAGAAGCAATCTAATAAAAATATCAAGACGCATTTTCCTCTCTCAAACTCTAATAAAGCTTTTTCCTTTTTAATAATTAAAAACATTTTTGTCTTCAAGTGTTAAAAATCAAATTTTCAATTCATTGGTGGGTTAATGACTAAATAGAATAGAGTGCCGTGCCTTACGGGTTCTTCCGATTCTTTTACTTTCCCGATCTTCATGTACGCTGTCATGCGTGCTCCTTAATCTTTTAAAAAATATCATAAATAATTACCCAAGATAATTAATCATGAAGAAGAAAATAGAAAAAAGAGAGAATAAAATAGCATATCTAAAAAAAAAAGAAAAAAGCAGAAATTTTAAAGAAATCAAAAATTGTTTATTGTTCTAATGTTGTTGAATTACTATCTCGAAGATGAATTATTGTGTACAATAAAAGCTTTTTAATATTATTTTTACAAAAAAAAATGTTTAAAATTTAAACCCCACCTATAATATAGTGGTACTTATGTGGAATCCACATTGAGGAAGTCATTAAGATTTGGTAGCCTTGCTATTAAGAGTGACGGTGATCAATGGTCCATACAATGGAAAATGACGGGTTTATGGGCTATTTTTTTTTTCACCTTCATTTAATAGTCATGAGAGTCATCAAAGAAGAGCCTATGGAATCTCTCTTGGAAATCTGCAAAAACAACAAAAAAAATGAGAGAAGTGAATCTTCAATTTTCTGTCTTCTTGATTTCGATAGATGGTTGTACATTTCAAATTAATGGCTCTTTTTTTTATGTCACAATATAGTATATGGTAACCTAAATACTGCCTTCAAGAACTGTATGGTTTTATAGCATATGGATGATGGCCCTTGCACGTTCATGATGATAATAAGGATGGATGGTCTCTTGACCCTTCTAGTCGATCAGATTAGAAAGCTCTCTTGCATTAAAATTTTAAATTTTTTATATAACAAGTATACGCGTTGAATGAATTTACATCTTCAAGTATAATAATTTGACGATTTTCCTATTGCATTTTGAATTCATTTTGTTTTTCACATATTATTGCAGAGTGATGCATATCAAGCAACAGGGTGCTACAATCTTCTGTGCTCAGGATTTGTCCAGACAAATAGTAGAATCGCAATTGGTGCTGCCATTTCTCCTATCTCTTTAGAGACTGGCAATCAATATGATATCACCATACTTATTTGGAAGGTATGTTTTGACATACTAAGAATGGACTAACGCGTAAGAGTTTCAACGTGAATTCAAAATTCTTGAGATCCAGTCAAACTCCTACTTATGAAAGCAGTTAAGTGTTTATATCTACTCTCTTTGATCCACATGCAGGATCCAAAGCTGGGGAATTGGTGGATGGGCTTTGGTGACAACACGTTGGTGGGTTATTGGCCAGCAGAGCTATTCACACACTTAGCAGATAGGGCAACCATGGTGGAGTGGGGTGGGGAGGTGGTGAACTCTAGGCCGAATGGAGAACACACGTCAACCCAAATGGGTTCAGGCCATTTTGCAGATGAGGGTTTTGAAAAAGCAAGTTACTTCAGAAACCTTGAGATTGTGGACTCAGATAACAGTCTCAGCTCTGTTCAAGATATATCAACCCTAGCTGAGAACAGCAACTGTTACAACATCAAGAGCTCCTTCAACAATGAATGGGGCACTCATTTTTACTATGGTGGCCCTGGGAAAAATCCACTGTGCCCCTGAAAGATCAACAGCCTTTTTGCTTCTTCATCAGTAAGAAAATTCAAATCAGTAAATTCTTTTTGTTAGTAGACCTTCAAAATTAAGAATCATGCTATTTCCAACCATGTTTCTGCTAATAGTATTTCTTTTTTTCTTTTTTTTGTTTGTCTATTTCCTAAGAAAAATGTATGTATTAAATAAAGACTACCGCATCAAAGAGTTAAGGAAATAGCATTAATTGTTCAGCTGGAAAGATATTTTTTCTTTTCTTTTGAAATAGCATTAATTTGTTTAATTCCTTGCAGTTTTCGCCTTCATTTTATATGGATTTTGAGCATTTTCGCACCTATCTTCAACGAGCATTCTCTAATAACTAGCTTATCTACCATTCATTTAGTTTGAGTTTGGTTTGATAATCTTCTAATCAAAATTCGAAAAATCACATATACTTCATCCGTTTCATAATAATTAATAATAAAATTGATAAATCGATTCTAATTAAATATTTTTTTATAAAAAAAATATAATATAAGAAATTATTATTTTATTATGAAGATAAACAAGAAAAAAATTAAATTTTTATCTAATAATATTTATTTTATAATAAAATAAAATTTCTACAATAATAATTATTATTATGAATAATAATACGGAAGGAAGAGGTAGAAATTTACCTACGAGTCAAGTGCTAAAACTAGAACTCTACTGGATGTTTTCTTCTCACCACATTTACCAACTATCCAGTTTTGAAAGCATTAAAGATATGTTACGAAAGGGAGGACCATTAAGTAGCTTCTTGAAGTAGAAATGGAGGTCTTAAAATGAAACGTCAAACTAAATGCGATTGCCAAGACAGTGAAAGAAAATTTATGTCTGTGGCTTTGACGAGAACTGCAAGCAAGCAATTTATGTCTGCGGCTGCTGCTTTTATGATACACAACTATCACAAGCCCCCCCGCCAAAGCACGCAGGACATATTATACAAAACGAGTATTTAAAATGTTTCACCTTTTTCAAATATATAATTTTTAATACATTAGATATATTTAGATTGAGTTTCGCTACGGAATTCAATATAAATTTTTTATTTTTTATTTCACTTCTTCTCTTATACAAAATTCTCTCTCACAAAATTAAAAATAGAAAATCTCAAACTAAAACAATATATAATTCCACCCATAATATAATATTTTAAAATTTTTAGTTCACAAAACCCGATTCATAATAAAATTTTTCTACAATAATCAGAGGCTTGTTGATGTTGAAAAGACCGGTATTTCACACAGCTAGATATTTTTTAACTTAATGAAAAAGACACCTTAAATGTAAAAGAAAAACAAAATGATCACATTCATTTAGCAATCCTTCTAAAATGGAAAAATGAATCAGTCTCTCACTTGTTTGCATTTATATTAGCTTTATGAGGTTAAAAAAACCTCCAAATTCTTGGTACCTAACTTTTTTACTATTGGATTTTATGTGAAACGTGCCGAAGCGAAGATTTGCTTTGAATTTCTTGATAATCAAGAAGTTGTAAGCATGATGCCTTTTGTATAGCTTGACATGTTGCCAAATCTAACAAATATTTGATGAGATTGAATCGCACTTCTAATTTGGTTTTTTTTAGAGTTCCATACCGTCTAATTATAAGAATAATTACACTTTGTAAGCTAATTAATTTACTTCTTTTTTAATTTTTCAGTACAATAGATATTATACCTTTGGTGAAAATTATATAATTAATAATCAAATACAACACAAAGTTACTAGCTATTACAAAGGAAATTATCAATCCTATAAAGGAAAACAAATCCTATATTAGGCAGTAATCATTCTCCTAAACTTCTAGTTGGAAGGCTTTAACTATTGCTACTTGAACAAAATCTCACCAGCTTCTTCTTTTTCTTCTTCTTCTTTTTTTGTGCATGTTCTTTTTTTATTTTTTAGATTTTTTTAAATATTGAAGATATATAATTAAATAATCAATCTTCTTAAAGTTCTCTTATAGTAAATATAATTCTTCAATCTCGTCAAAAGCGCAAGGCCAATATGTAAAGTGATTTGAGAACATATATATATATATATATATATATATATATATATATATATATATATATATATATATATATATATACATAAAATATCAAAGAAATTATATTTACCTTTTAGAATTTTGTATTTGGCGAATTAGATTTGCGGGAACTTATGTTTCTATCTTCAAGATTCCTTTTGGGACTAAAAATATGAAACAATAAACTCAAAGGATATCTGTACTAACGTTTGAAATTTAGAACGCTAATTCAATATAGGCGATAAGTATGAGGACCAATTTTACAACTAGGGCATCTTGTAAGGGTACGCTTGCAATTATGGCTAAATCTTCCTAAATGTTTAAAACCCTCCGACCTTCAAACCCAGAAAATGGACAAAAGGGTGGCAAAAAATTCAGTGCTCGCAAGAACAGAACTATTGATTAGCCTCTGTAATGGCAAAGTCGGAGACGATATTGGAGACGGAGAAGAAGTTGGTGACGCCGGGAGAAGTGTTAGGGAAGGCGTCAGATTATAAAGCAGGTAAAGGAGCTTATGTGTCACCTGACAAGAGAACTGTATACGCTGCCCTTACAGGATTCGTCTCTGTCATCCCCGCTCCTGCTGACTTCCTGGACGAGGTCTGTTCCGGAAGCTTTGATATTTTCTTCTTGTTTTTGTGTTTCAAGATGGATGCTACATACTCTATGTTTTGTTAGTTGCAACTTGTATGAAGCTTATGATGTTTAGATGCCTTTTTTTGTTTTTTTTGGGGCGGGGGTCTTGTGTAATGCAACTAATATGCTTCAGAGATGATAAAAATTGCTAAATTTTACTGTTTGAATTCATGGAGTTGTTGATTTCTTGCTCTTAATGCTTCTCTTGCATTTTTTTTTAAAACTTATTTTTGCCTTGTGAATAACTTGCTAAATTAGAGCTATCTGTTGCTCAACTAGTTAGTTTCAAGTCCCTTGGATTGTATTTTAAGCTTCTTTCGTTTAATCTAATTCATTTTGAATAATTGTAGAGGTCTTCCTTCCAATTTTATTGCAAAAAATTATGAAATGGTAGGCTGTGTTTAAATTTGGGTAATTGAAAACAGAGTTTACATAGCAATGCAGAAGAAAAGAAGGGAAGGATTTAAGGGTATGAAAGAGCAATCTTTCACCCTATTTTGTTGGTTACTAATTGAAAAGAAATGGAACGATAAATCTAGTCTTTTGAAATGGAAGAGGAAAATTATTATCGCAACTTTATTTCATCCCAGTTCTGGAGAAACTTTAGATCTATTGTTTTGATCTACCCTTTTGTGTTCTTCCTTTCCTTTTCATGAGTTCAAAATTATCCATTAACAAAGACCTGAATTTCATATTTTTGCCTTTCTTTGCCTTGGTTGTTTCTTTAAGTTGCGCATAGTGAAAATAATCCCAAGGTTGGCATCAGAGATCTAGGGGGAACTGAAAGATAACTTTGGTTATTTTATTGTTCTAGATAATAAGGCAAGAAACACATGAGACATGCAGTCATTTTGTTTCTTGTTACTATGTATGTATATATAAATGCCTCCCTGTGGATTTATTGGTTGTTCTAAGGTTTTGATACCTGGCTATATCTTGTGTTCTCTTCTATTTGTGCCTTATGATGACGGAATATTGCTTATAATTTCTGATTGCATTTGTCACTGTTGCTCATCCACTAGAAAGCCACGGTAGAAGTTATTGGTCACAAAGCTCATGGTGCTGTTCCTGAACCTGGTTCTGTGGTCATCGCCCGGGTAAGCTTCTTATGTCTGATACTTTTCCTTGTCCATTGCTGGTCATTTGTAGGATTTGAGTTTACTTCAGAAGTTAAAAGCAACCTTCCAAAAATAGGTTGTGTTGCCAATATTATGTATCCTGCTCTCTGTGTGGCATAGATTTCACATGGTTTCTCCGGTGAACCTTTTCTCATATATTTTCATTTTCATTTTTTCTGTTGCTTATGATAGGTTACCAAAGTGATGGCTAGAATGGCTTCGGCAGATATCATGTGTGTTGGTCCCAAGTCTGTAAAAGAAAAATTTACAGGCATCATTCGGTATGTGATGCTGCCATTTAAATCTCTAGATGTTTTCATTAGTGGTCTTCCAGGCATGTTTTGTCTGGTCCTTCTGAAAAGTATGCAATGGAGGGAACTGGGAATCCACAGGGGATGCAGAGGGAGGATCTAGTTTAAAATATTGCAGATGACTTCCCCTTCCTTTTGGATGCTTATGCTGCATCAGGTGCAGATTTTTCATGCTACTATGTCTGTGATCCTTGTGTTCTGAATAAGCTGTGGAAAACTAAGCTATCCAATTGATCGTGCAATGTATTCAAAATCGAGCTGAATACAGTGTCTGGCACTCCATCTGAAACGTAGCTTGGTCAAAAGCCTTTCCTTTTAAGGTGAAGTGCGGAAGCCCTGTAGCGAAACAAAGCCCAAAGCATGGGCTTTTTTACCCTCTTGTGGTTTGACTGGTCAATCTTTGTTTCACATAGTTATTTTCTCACTAAAATTTGGACCATGCACCAGATGGATATAAGCATACCAATTCAGCTCTTAAAATATGAAACCCAATTGAGTAGCAGCCCAGCCCAAATATCTCTTCCTTCCATTAGACTTTCATTCCTTCTGCACCAGGGTCTTCCCAGGAGGTAGATTAAGTTTTTTGGACCTATTATGTTAGTCCAAGTTTTGGAAGATTTTCCAACTCTTAACACTATTGCCTAAAGTGGTTGCTTATTTGATTTTTAATGCACTTTCTACGACTTATCTTCATTGGCTTACTCTTCATTTGTTATTTTGGAACTCATGGTGTTTTAATGCCTCTCTTTTTGAATAACAAAGTTATTTTTATGGACGTACTGTGATATGAAATATGTTTAGTGGTGCTATTGTGCTAATTTATGAAGAATCATGTCTTGCGCAAATGCGAGCGTCACTTTTTGCATTATGCTTTAAGCTGTAGAGGGCTCTAGCACTGGACCTCATTTTGCGCGGTTAACTATTATGTGATCTTGTTATAATTGCTAAAGTATGTCTGCTTGTACAACTTGCTTGTATCTCAAAAATGTTATGCAACTACTTTTCATTTGTATTTTAATATTTTCATAGTCTACCATGATATCTGCTTATTTTTAGGTTAGTTCCATATATTAGAGCTGAGCCTCAAGACTGACATATACTGCAGGATCTTCTAAATAAGAATGTTCTTTTGTTAAACAGGCAGCAAGATGTTAGAGCTACTGAAATTGACAAGGTGGATATGCACGCATCCTTCCGGCCAGGTGACATTATTAAAGCATTAGTTGTATCCTTTCATCTGAAAGAACACTATTTTTGACTGATGAATGATTTTTCTCAAATCTGCCCCATTCTCATAGTAGTTGCTTCTATTTTGGGCTATCCCAGCTTCAGAGTCGTATTCTGAAGTTAACATAGTTACAAAGCTTCTAACCATGTGCTTTCAAAAGCTAATTTTTGCCGTAGTAGCAGTCCTAACCTTAGACTAGACAGTTATATTAGACACTTTGTTCAATGCCAACTCACTATGATGATTGATCGTTCCCTTCAAAAGTCAGCAATCATAGAAAAGACTCTAATCTTGTGGAGGGTGTGTATCTTTTCATGTCAAATTCTGAATATATGGGTATTGCTGGATACCTTTATGGTTTTCAGATCCCTGCCCCCCCCCCACCACCACCACCACCACCACAAAAGTTATGCGTAAAAGGTAATACTCTTGTGGGGAAGGCATACTATTCACTGTTGTGCTACTTCAACTGGAAGTGGTGATTCAGTTTTTTGCCTTAACAATCTTCTCGATAAGCTATCACTCGGGGATGCAAGAGCATATTATCTATCAACTGCAAAAAATGAGCTAGGCGTAGTGTCTGCTGAGAGTGCAGCAGGTAGATTTCTTTTCTGGATCTTTCTGATTAATGTTGCTCAGATTAAATTTCATGATTGACTCTCCTGCTACGTAGCTTAAACTTTAATTTTGAAGTGAATATTTTTCTGTTTTTTCTGCTAGAAATGTTTCCTAAAGACTTTTAATTCATGAATTGTACTCTGTGAATACTTCTTAATTGTTCTTTCTTCATTGCTTTGGCTTTTAAAGCTGCTGCAAGAAAATGTGGTTGTTGAAAAAGATGTTTTATAAATTAAAATAGTATTGTATTTGAAACAAAAGCTGTCATCCCTTGGCCCAAAGGCCTGAAACCATGACAATAGTACACCCATATTGTTTACCAAAATGCAGAGAAAAGAAACTATTGATGGAGAAATATTGTGATAACTTATTCCACATGTTCACTACTAATTAAAGGATTGAAATCGCTCCAGACTTCAAATTCTCGTTGTCTCACCGAGTGAAAATAACTGGAAGCAAAGGAAGACATAAAATTTCATAAGAAAGCAAACTTAGTTCCCCAAATTTCAAACCAGGAAGTTATGATGAAAGGTTGCATTAGTGGACATACAGTAGATACCTGATCATGTCTTTTGCCTATTGAACTACATGAAGGAAAATTTCTCTTTTATATCTTAGCCCCTGAATAATATCGACAGAATTCTTATTGTTTTTCCTTTCATGAAAGTTTTCTTGCTTTTCTGGACAGGAAATCGAATACAAATTGCAATTTCCTAATCAGTTCATATGTATTTGTGGGTTGCTGCTTATTCCCCTTCTATGCGATGCTCCACTTTTTAAATTTTCAAGCTAGTTCTTCATTGCCTATTGAACTGCATGAAGGAAAAATTCTCTCCTGAACATTATCTACGGATTTTTTTTTTTTTTTGGCATGAAATTTTTCTTGCTTCCATGGATAGGGTATCAAGTACAAATTGCAATTTCCTAATCAGTTCATATGTATTTGTGGGGTGCTGCTTATTCGTCTCCCATGAAATGCTCTACTTTTTAATTTTCAAGCTAGTTTTTCATTCGTGGAATCTTGAATAATCGCACTGAGCTGCTGAATTCTTGTTGACATTCATTAATGTGCTGTCTCATTATGATGTCTTTCTTCTAGATGATGTATAATAAGCCATAGTTTTATTACTTCATCATGATTTTTCTGATGAGCATCCAGCAATTATAAACATTAAACACAGACTTAGAGTCTGAGAAATGAAACCGAGTCTTTCTTTGGAATCCTACTGCAAGAATGATCTGTTTGTAAGTATTTGTCAGGCCCTTTAGTTCTTTGTGCGAGTTTTATTTTGTATGACTTTAGGCTGCATTTTGTAGGTGCTGTAATGGTTCCAATTAGTTGGACAGAGATGCAGTGCCCCTCAACTGGTCAAATTGAGCAAAGAAAAGTTGCCAAGGTTGGAGCTTGAATAATGAATGCAGGGTGCACTAGGGCTAACCTCTCTCTATATATATAGGCCACCCATTCTTGCAAAAGACAGAGGACATACCTTTCACATGAGGAATTTCTGCATCTTTTTGTTTTTTTCCTTTTTCCCTTTCCTTTCACTTCCAATGTTTTGATGTGGTCAGTTTCTGCAGTATGCAGACCCTGTTAAAGATTTTAAACTCAAATTTCTTCATCCACCAAAATATGTAATTCTTTTTCTTGAAAAAGAAAAAATTCCCCCTACTTCATTTTTCAATGTGGTTTAGTGGGTTAGGTCCCTAATATGAATACGACTGATTGTGTAAGTTGATAGTCAAATGTTGTTTATTGTATTGAAGATGCCAAAAAGAATTCTAATATCTTTGTTTTTATTTTAAAAAATTTCACCTTGAGGAGCAGTTTATAGAAATTGTAATACTCCTGCAATACCTTTTCCTTTCCAATCTGGAAGTTTACCTTTTAAGACAACAAAAGGTTAAAAATTACCAAATATTTTTTGTTCAGACAAATTGACCCTTTCAGAAAATATCAATTTTCTAACATGTTTATTACTACGTGTAGATATAAATAGGGAAATCAGCTGAACGAACCCTCACTCAAAACTATTCTCCTTTCAAATAGCTGTTCTTATTTTCCTTTTCTTCTTTTTGCCTTTCCCATTTTAGTTCTAAAACTATATTCGAGCAGCACAGGATTTGTAAATCCACATCTGTGGGGAGACTTTTACCAAAACGCAGAATGCTTATCTCGTCTAACCACATGGTTGTTATCCGGAAAAATTCATTTGTATACCAGATTTTCCAATATGAAGTTCCAAAGTGAGGAGAGCACATGATAACAATGACCTTCGGGGTAGAAACTCCTGCAATTCTTGTTTTAAAAGACTTTCTAAAACTAAATTTGTCTCTGTGCATGCGTGTGTGTGTGTGTGTGTGTGTGAGAGAGAGAGAGAGAGAGAGGGAGAGAGTTAAGAACATGTATCATAAAACAAAAGAGTTGAAGGACTAATTAAGTAAATTTCCAAAATAACCTATTTCTTCAACCGGCATGGCCTAGTAAAAATACTGGCGAGGAAATTTCTTATTCTCAAAATCAAACTGAATATCTCTATGCATAACTACAAACCAAAAGAGCAGGAATATGAGATACGGTGAAACAAAATATACTACAAAACATGAACTCTACGAAAGGAGCTCACAATACAACAAATTTCCAGAAACTAGATATATCTCAACTCTTCAAATTATCCAAAAAACAAAGCCGTCAGGTTGTACTTTTTGACGACTTAATCTTCATCTGAAATGCCAATCAGAAATTTTCATTTTCAATACAAAGTTAGAATATCAGGACCCTATCTCACTACCTCGCTAAACTAAGCTGTCGGACCATGTGATATCTACACGTATGAGTGTACTGAGGTAAAGTCTCGCAACATACTGCAAGATCCTGTTCCTGCCCAAAGCCCTTCCAAAATGTGGAAAAGTTAGCTCCAAGCAAAGAAACGACTAATCTGTTCTCCCTTCTCATTGCAACGGCATTTCCTCATATCAGAGGAGAGAAAGCAATAGCAGTTGAAAATGAGCTCTATATTTTGTTTCTCTTTTGCTAATAGCCTTCCCATTTTTGCTATGCACTATCATTCTCTGGAAAGAAACTGCATAACTTTGAACTCATGTGATCTTCTGGACTTTGTCCTGAAACCACAGAATCAAGAAACTGAAGTTGTCGACTAATCCATGGTGGATCATAACAACTAAGCCAGAGCGCTTCACCAGTATTCTTGTGCTTGAAATCTGGATGACTAGGATTTTTTTTGGTCTTCCGGAAATCATTCCACTCATAAGGGTTAGCAAAGAACACTTGCCACAAATGGAGCCGGTTTTTGCGCCTTTCTAGATAATCTTCACCTGAAACTACAAATTCATGAAAATGAGGAAACAAAATAAACAGTCTCCATGAGACAAATTTTGCTAACAGGAAGACCAAAGTACATAATGAGAAAGAGCAATGCTGTCCAAGCTGCTGACATAAATCACAGATAAGTTCTGCCAAAGTTACAAATTTGAACTGAAATGCAAAAAATAATTAGCCACGCTTCTCATCAACTAAAAGCCACAAGAAAAACAACAATAATGATATAATACAATTCCTCGTAGGCAGCCAAAATTAGATCTATGGGCTAACCAGTAAAACTTTGATATGAAATATAATAGCTCAACAAATTTTCCCACCTAATATCAAACATGCCCTTTGGATATTCATAAAGTTTGGATGGTACGGAAAGATTTATCAAGTTAAATATCACATAGAAAAATGAAATCATACCTTGAAAAGTCTTGGTTTGTTGGTCGACTGAAATTTCAGCAGTTTTTGCAACATAATTTATTTCATTCACATTAACCTGCTTAAAAAAGCAATTTACCAGATAGATAAATATGAGACAGCAAGTAGCCATAGACAAAAAGGATGCAGATCAGCATAATCAATATATTTTAGAAGCTAAACTTTAGCTTCAATAAAGGCAGCATAGGCATTTTCAAGTAGATCCAATATCATTGTGTGACACTGCAGGACATGCTTGGCTTCATTGATCTATACTTGGAGACTTAAAAGAGTTTTATTTTCCATAAATTTGAAAAGAACATTGGAGGGCACCCCCAGGCTAAGTTGAGAACATGCTGAAGATACTTTAACGAAGCAAGAGAATAAAAATAAGGGTTAATATCAAAAAACTCCCTTAACCTTCGGGGTCATTTTCCCTTCACTTTATAATGTTATTTTTATCACTTTGTCCCATGGACCGTTAGTCAAATGTAATGGTCATTAATGGATGTTTGAAATGTCACCATTGCCCTTCAAGACAATATCACTTAGCTACCTTAAAGTTTAGAAAATTTTCACTTTTTCCTGTAACATTATTTTTGTATCTACTTAACTCATAAATCCTTATATTTGATTATCAATCTTAACAAAGAGATAAAATGAAAAAAATTATGCTTCATTTTTTATGAAAAAAGTTCAACATGTCTTCTTTCACACGATCAATTCTGAAATTTATTTTCTCTTCTCTCATACAGAAGTTTGTCACCTTCAACTCCAATCAATGTTCATTCTCGAAGCAATGCTCCACTCCTATCTCGACTTTATCTCTATTAGAATTATTCATTGATTTTTCAGTCGAAATTCTAATTTTCATTTGATTTTGCAACTTTTCATAAAAATTGAACTAAATCAAATTTTCATTGAAGTCAAACTGAAATAAATTAATTTAATGCAGTTTAAAATCAATTTTTATTTAATTTTGTAAAATAATTTTATGAATTATTCAATAAAATTCCTTATTCTAGTTCGATTTTGAACCAAACCAAAATTTTAACAATTTTAAAGTTAATTTAGGTTTGCTTCAATTTCAATAAATCAAAACAAAAAATTAGATCTTGAAATTATATTAAATTTGTAAAACTTAACCAAATCGAACCGATTTTTTCTCAAAAATAGAACTATAATCCGATTTAGTTCCATTTTTTATTAAAACAGCATAATGCACACATATCATCTCCACTCAATCTAACCTTATGCTCTCAATCCTATCATGGATTCATTCTAAATTTCTGTAGGCATTGAAAATTTTCTTATTGAATTTTTTAAAATAAATAAAATTATTAAGTTGAATTTAATAAATGTGGCTTATTGGTATAAAAATAACATTATAGGGTAAAAGTGAGAATTATTCCAAACTTTAGTGATACTATTGGTTTTCCAAATCAGTCAAATTTAAGGATAAAAAAAATTACAAAATATTTAATTTAAATGAGATTGCTTATCTGACTTAACAGAAGGGGGCAAAATGATACAAAAATAACATTATGTGGCATAGTAAAATTTGCCCCAAACATTTAGGTAGTTTAGTGATATTAACCCTAAAAATAAACCAGTTTCAAATAGTCTTAAGAAAAGGTCGAAAAGAAAAAATCTGCACATTGATATAACCACACAAATTAAAAACATAGTTGAAAATGCAATGAATGCCAGAGAATTTTCAAGGGCAACTGTCTAATGTTTCTAACCACACATATCTCTCATTCTCATTCTCACAACATTCTTTGTTCATGGAAGATTAACCATATTTGAAAACCGCAAGCAGTTTCTTTTATTTTATTACAACATTTCCTTTAAATATCTTTCCATTATAAAGTCTAACTCCCTCTTTGTTATTAAAACAAAATGCAATTATCTTTCTTGAAATCAAAATGTTTTGCAGAACACTACATAGTTTCGAATATGGGTATGATTAATATCCCTAACAGGTTACTTCATTCCCTATTCTTTTTTGACAGGAAAAAAAAAAAGAAATGTTGACAGATTGCATGAGTCAAGATGCTGAAGCTGCAGACATGGTAGAACAGGTTATCAGAATGAAGGATCCATGATCACCAAAGGATCTGATTCCAAGGTCTAGCTTGACACGGCTTACCTAGTATAATTAAAGTAGCACAGAGAATAAAATCAGCCCATAAATACTATCTATTTGAGTCCGGGACATACTGAAAAGCTTAAGGTGCTCTTCCTTGATACAAAAGGGTTACACAAATGCACTATATAATAAAAGAAAACCTGAAAGCATATGCATATCCAAAATGAAAAATGCAAGCAGATGTCAAGCTAAAAGGATATATTATTCGAAAATGAAGGCATAATATGCAAGATTGAAAAGAAGAGAGCAAGTTAAAATTAAGTCAGATGACATAGACATTAAAGCCATAGTCAAAAATAGAAACTTATGCAAGAAATGCTTTAAAAATATCATCAGATGATACTTAAATGATATACAGGGTTCTGGAGATCCATCAAAATATGTGCTCTACGATAACCCAAAAATTCTTTTCTAATATTGGAGAAGAATATTCTGAAACTCCTAACCTCATAATGTATGAGATCACCAGATACTCCAGTCTTTTTATAAGATGCTAAACAACCACAGACATATATAAAATCATTTGGCCTTAGATGATCTATTGCCACTTCAGCCATCTCATCCCACATCTTCAGCAAAACCCTGTCCAAAACCAATTTATGCATACCATTTACCACAGCAAATACCAGCATTCTAATTGTAAAATTCAGATGGCTAGAAATCATGTGAAGTTAAAAGAAAGTAAAAGAAACCTATATAAACAAAATCTAATGTATGTCAGTAATGCTGCAAAGACCTACTTAGAATAGCGGCCAGGGTGAGAAGAGGTCTTGGTCTTGACTTTGAGCAGAGTGTGCACCCCAAAGGAACCATTTCTGACCTTCATCTTTCTCAAAGGGTACTCAACAGTGCCAATTAAGCTAACAGAATTCCTGAGCCCCTCTTTATATTGTATGGTGGATGGCCGCTTGAACATGAGAGCATGCTTGTAAACTGAACTCTCCTCTTCACTATCTTCAGCAAAGAAGCTCCATCTCTGGTGGCCTGTAGAGGCTAGGGTGGAGTAGTTACAAATTCTAGGAATTTTACAGTCTATGCAAGTTCTTGAAGCAACAACATCTTTCAACAGGATAAACAGTCGCAAATCCTTCATTGAAGATCGAATTCACGGCTCTCAGCTTCAATGCTCAGAGAAGCATTTAGTCCCTATATTCAAATGTTCTCTTTCCGGCGAAGGTGGACAGAGAAACTCAACCACATTTGGTTATGATCAATCACCCCATCCTTCATGGTTAGATCAATCTCACTCTACAGTCCTAAAACGCTAAGAGCAAAAAATATTTTCCTCAGTAATCAATTATTAGTAAAATAGCAAATGCAACATCAATCACCTTGAGACAGAACAAGAAACCTATACATAATTGTAATATTTACAGCACACTAAAACTTATTCCAAGAAAGTTACATAAACATCAAGACCCATATAAATCCTTCGAGTGTATAAGTCCTCAAGAAACCATAAATCATGGGTTTCAGCGCATAAAGCACTTTAACAGAAAAGGAAAACATTGAACCCAATTGTAGAATGAATGAACAAATTTCCACTGTTAACTTGAACTATTCATGTGTGAGAAGGGAACATACCATGGTCAGCGATTTAACCCTCGTCTTTTCTTGGGGAAATACTGAGATACTTGAAATAGGTCTATCAATGGGGAGATTGGGAATAGAAATTAATTTGAATGAAACGAGAAATAGGATTTGGGGATGAAACAGACGACGGAGCGGGGGAGGAAAGGGAAGAGCGAAGGCTGGGGAAGATGTGCGGTTAATTATATTTATAATTAAAATTCTTAAGCAAAATTATTTCAGGGATGGCAGCGGGGGATAGAGAAGTAAAATGAACATACAGCCACTAAGAATTAAAATACTCTATCAACTCTAAAATTCGGTGCAATAGAAACAAATTAAAGAATACTTTGAATTAGGATAAAAGAGAAAAAGAGAAAACATAAAAAATATAAAAATTAAAATTTTATTAGAAGTTTTTTCATATTCTATTCATACTCTTATAATTTTCTTTTCCCATCATAGATCATTAATAGCCTATTTTATAACTTTCATAACTTAACGTTCTGTAAGATAATAGAAGTAATAAGGGTAATAGGATAGATGGTACAACTTTGGTTCTAATTTTAACTTTTCATATTCTATAATTTAGATGAATTATCTCTTAAAATAATAAACATTCATAATATTTCATAATATGCTTCCTTAAATGTCCATTACATAAAGAATATGTCTCGTTAAAATCTTACTAGATAAAAAACTCCAGTGAGAAAAACTTTAGTGAAAGAAAAAGAGTACACTACTCTTTATATCATTGTTACTCCTCCTCATGAGAAAATTTTTTAAGATTCTTTAACCAACACATTCTAATTTTATTCACTAATTTCTCAAATATTGTTGTCAGTAGTGTCTTAGTAAATAGATCTGTCAAATTATCACACGATCGAATTTACTGCACATTAATTTCGTCACTCTTTTAGAGTTCATTAGTAAAGAAAATTTTTAATGAGATATGCTTTATCCTATCTCCTTTAATATATCTTCATTTTAATTGAGTTACAAAAGCTGCATTATCCTCATATAGAGGAATTGAACTTTTATTCTCAGAGGATAATCAACAATTCTTTCGAATATAATAGATCATAATGTCAACTATACACATTCTCGACTTGTCTCATGAAGGATTATAATTTCAGAATAATTAGATGAGACGGCTACTATGAATTATTTCGTAGAACGTCATGAAAAGTAGTACCATCGTAAGTAAATATATAACCAGTTTGAGAACATGCTTTATGTGAATCGGATAAATATCTAGCATCTGCACAACCAATCAACTTGAGATTGGTTTTATTCGAATAAAATGATCCGAGATCTATGGTACTTTGAAGATATTTAAGGGCATGCTTAATATCATTCCAATATCGTCTTGTGGGAGAAAAACTATATCTTGCTAATAGATGCTTATATTTGCTACTAGTTACAATTTTGATTCACCTATTAGGAGTTATAGAAACAGACACTGCATATCCAAAAATTCTCAAATGAAAGATATTTGATTCAAAGCTAAAGGGTAATTGTAAAGGAAAAAATTTATAATAACTCAATGACCTAATATGCACAAATCCTGCAACATGCAAAGTTGCATGTACCCAAAATGATATAGAGAAATTTATTCTCATTAAGAGCAGTCGATCAATTAATTGTAATCTCTTAATAAATGACTTAGTTAAAATATTTTGAGTGTGAACATGTGCTACAAGATGTTTAAAAGTAATGCCAGTTGACATCTATTAAGTATTAAAGACATGAGAACAATATTCGACTGCATTATCTAAACGGATCTGTTTAATCGAATGATCTAAAAATTATACTCTTAGGCGAATTATTTGGGCAAGTAATCTCAAACTTCAAATTCTGAGCTAATAACAAACAAACATGCGAATATCGGGTCGATACTTCAATTAATAGCATAAAATATCTAAATTGCCCATATGGTAGGTGAATAGATCCACCTAGATGAATTTGACCATCTAGTTTCTATATCATATTATTTTTTCTGGAAATATCAAGAACTAAAAATTCAAGTTTTGTAATATTCGCCATAAAAATTTAAAGATAAAAAAATACATCTTTTTTTTTATCTTCAATAAACTTTAAAAATCCGGTGGCAGATTCTTATTGATAATGTATTGTAAAATTCGGTCGTAATAAACACAAACTAACTATAAAATAACAATGAATAAAATTTCGAATTATGACAAAAGAGAGAAAGAGATAACACAAGAAATATAGAAATTACAATTTTATTAAGAGCTTTTCACACTCCATCCACACTCTTACAAGCTTCTATTTATAAAGTTGGATGTGACCCTTCCTATCATACATTATTAGTGGTTTTTTCTATAATTTACATAACTTACCTTCCATGATTGCTCATATTCTCTAGAATAATGGAGGTAATGAGAATAGTGATATATAAAAGATAGACGTTACAACTTTGGCTGTAATCCCTAATCTTTCATATTCCATAACTTAGATGAATTATTTTTTGAAATAATGAATATTCATAATATTTATAATACTATCAATTTATTAGTTAAAGAGGCATGTGGTCGTAGAAGGGTGCTATGTTAGTAGAAATTAAAAAAAGGTCTAAATTATTTTGTAGCAAAAGAGAAAAATAACTGGATTTAAATATTAGTGTTTTGATAAATTTTTATAAATGGAAGGATAAACAACTTAATTTTTCTTAAATATTACCTTAATTTTAATTGTTTCTCTTCAACTTTAAATTAAATAATTTGTGACCTTAAATTATGAAAGAGGATCACATCTTATCCTTTCACCTCTTTTTATCGTTAAAATTCTAATAGTATATAATTACATGGCTTTTGTAATGGTATTTTAGTTAAAATAATTAAATTATCATTTATTTATTAAATCTACATTGACTTTCCAAAAAAAATTTGTTTTTGCTTTAAATTAAATTCAAATTGATTTCAAAATCAATTCCATAAAAAAATTAATCTTTTAGAGATTGATGAAAATGACTTTTTCTAATTTATTTAGATTTTTTTGTCGAAACTAAAAGCTGTCACATGTAATATATAGAGAAGTCAATAGATAGAGAATATGAAAAAAATATTCATAAAAAAGAAAATAAAAAGAGAGAGATACAGAAAAAAAGAAGAAAGTCAATATTTGAAAACATTTTAGAACTGTGATGATTATATTAACCAAAAATATCTTTAGAATGTGTCCATATACAAGTCATATGACATATTTTGTTAGTCATTTAATAATAAAAATAAACAGAAGAGAAAGATTTGGTACTTTTTCATAATTAAAAGTTATGAATCTTCTACTTTGAAATTAGAGGGTAAAAATTAAAATTCACATAAAGTTTAAGATAAATTGAATTGTTTAGCCTAAAGGAAATGAAAGGTTTCAAAAGAAATGGAAGGATTGACCCTACTATTAAAATACTAATTTTCTTTCCGTGTAAAAATAGGTGGAAATAGAGAAAAAGAAGATCAAATTTAATGAATTATTTTATACTAACAAAATTACATTTATTTTAAGATTGTCATACTTAAATAAAAATATAGATAAAGAAGTAAATAATGGTTTACCATTCTATTAATACCCATTAATTGTCCAAGCACAATAAATATTTCATTATCTCATTCCCTTTCTTCTCATTTATTTTCCCTCTAATTATTCTCTTTTCTTCTCCTTTCATTTTTCTCAATCCAAATGGAGGGTGTCAAGGATGTTAGTAGTAGACTTGTTGTATTAGTGGAGTTTACTTTTTTTAAAAATTAAAGATGTTTATAATAAAATTTTAAATAAAATATATAATTAATTTTAAAAATTAAAAAATTTAATTTTAAATATTATAAAAAATTATAAATATTCAACTTCAAATACAGTGAGTAATTTAATAATTGCATTAATATTTTTATTTTATAAATTTTTATTTAGTACTTTAATATTTTATCTTTTTCAATTTAAGTGTCATTTGCTAATTGCTTATTCATAAAATAAAGTATCATTTTAAAAATTTTCACACATATTAGACCTACTAATTTGTCCTTAATTAAATATTTTCTCTCCTTATAAAAACTACAATATAAGAAATTATTATAAAAAATATTACTATTTTATTATGAGAGTAAATAAAGAGATAATTAAATTTTTATTTACTAATACTCTTTTTGTAATAAAATAAAATTTTTATAATAGCACTTCTATTAAAATAAAGAGAGTAAAAAAAAAAAACACTCAAAAGATCGTCATTCAAATTTACATCCCTTATCAAAAAAATGAATTTCTGGTTTTCTTAATATATGTGGTACTAAGAAGAGTTAAAAACACGCTTGTGGCCATGGGAATGCAGGCCCGTTCGGAAGGAATGCACATCTCAGACGCAGCCTCATAAAATTATAATATGTGCAACTGATTTTAACTGCCAAAACTGAGTGGCAAAGTCCTGAAGTCCCAAATGCCTCTTTGAATTGCAAGAAAATTTTGGCAATGGCTTCTTCTTCCCTGTCATATCTCCTGCTACCCTTACCTCCCTTGAACTTGCCTTCTGTTCCTATCCGTTATTCTCCCAGAAATTCACTCGGTTTCCCCTCTTTCCTTTATAGAAGACCTTCTTACCTGAAAAGATCACTCACAAAAGTCCCATTTGCTCTCACAGAGTCGGATTCGCCCAAGTCCCTTGACCAAGACGCCCAATCCCTTCTGCAGGAGCTTGCGGTGAGCATTATTTCTCTGTCCCTTTCTTTAGTTTTCTGTGTGCCTGCAAGCCTTCAATTCGTTAATTCAAGGTTTTCTCGGTTCTTCTTGCATTTTTCTCCTTAATATTGGCAGGATAAGTTTGTTCTTCCATCAGATTACTTTTCGCAATTGCCTCGTGATCTTCGTCTTGATGTAAGTTGTATTCTGGTTCTATGTGGGAAAAAATTGAAACTTTTTGGATGAGGGGGCAGGAATGGGGTGGGTTTTGGGAGCTTATCTTGGCCAGACTCTTCATTGGAATCTTTTCTAAAATGTTGCAGTTGAATGACGCAGCTTTTGATCTTTCAAATGGTCCTGTAAAAGATGAGGTAATCAGTCATACTCTATGCCCTGTTAGTTTCTTGAAATGCATATTGATAACCGATAGCATCAGGAAAGAAAATAAGAATGGAGTGTGTCAGCAATTTTGATGACAATATTTGCTTATTGGCCTCGTTACTGTGGGTATCAACCCTTCTGAAGTTAACAAAATTTAAGTATTTTTCAAAGTCCTGAAAGCCTTAGCCGATGAGTTGCATGTGGTTACTTGTTATATTCTTGCCAAATTTAGTTCAAATATGGAGTTGCAAATTGTTTCTGGGGAGTTATGGTAATAACTAGTTTTACAAATGATCACTTGCAGTTTGTTATCTGCCCTTCTGCACAAAAAATTCAAGCATTCTTCTAAATCAAATGAGAAGAGTTGTTCTCTAATTTATATATTTTTCTGTTGCTTTATCACCCAGGAATTTGGGACAGAGACAAGAGATTAGCATTTTGCTGTTGATGTATAGCCCTTGCATTTCCCTCCATTCATGCAGAGTTCTGTTTATTCTTTCTTTCCAATACCAACACTCACAGAGCATAAAATTGTTTTCTCTTGAAGCTGGGGGAAAAGTAACTGAGTATTCCTTCGAGTTTCTCCTGAAATTATTATTGTATTAGACAGTATGCAAAAGTGGGAACTTATATATTTTTCATCTTTTTCTTCCTGTGCATAAGAAATTTCTCCACTTCATCCCTTACTAGGATCTTTCTGTCTAAGAAGTAATATGAATGACATCTTGGCGCTGGTTGCTACCACCAATTCATTGCTTATCAGTCTAGTCATACTTAGGAAAATTGCTGGATTACATAGGAACTTAATCTTGTCAAGCTTTTTGAACTTTTAGTGTGGTGAAGAGCTTGGAGAGGCATTGTTGAATATAAGTCGAGCATGGGAACTAGCAGATTCATCAACTTCAGCAGCTTTGATGACTGAGCTACCTGCGTTATTTGGTTCTTTAACTGATAGTAACAAGTTAGGTATGAAGAAAGCGTATGGTTTTGATGTTTCTCGTGTGTCCTTTTTCTGTTTCGAATCATAAATTACTATGGTCTAATATTTATCTTTATTGTTAGTTAGCATTTGGTAGGCGCTTGATATCTGCTGGAAGACGGTTCCAATCCATGGGGCAATATGGTCAAGGTGAACCACAAATGGTACAAAATCAGGATTTTTTTTTTCTCCCTCTTTCTCAGTTGAACTTATGACTGAGATATATATTTTGACGTGAGGCTTAATTTAACCCTTGCACTTAAAATTTCTGCTTTCTTGAGAGCATATGGCAGCTTCTACTGGCTCATCTGTTGAATAATTTTCCTAGAGAAACCTAAATTAAAAAGAACTGCCATAGCTACCTGCTGAGGAATACTGTAGAAGCAAGGCTTTTGTAGAAATAATTGAGAAATAGAAACTGTACTATGCAAAATTTAACTTTCAAACTCAGGATAGTGTAGGTAGGCCTGATGGTGCACACACCATATTGGAGCATTTTTGCATGCATGCACATAATCTATTATTTTGCGTGTCAAATGAACTTAATCTCAATTTTCTCTTTGTTGCTATGTCTTCATTCATTCCTTCTTTGATGCAGTAGACCATGAAAGAGTTCTAGATACCCTCTATGTAGGTCTTTTTTTTCAAAACAACCAATCCACATCCTTCCTCAGTAGCTGTTGGTCTGTGTTTTGATCTCCTATATGTGAAATGAAGCAGACTAGTTAGCTTGGTGATTCCCCTTTGTTTAATGTCAGCCTTCTGAGAAGACCGGAGTTAGCATGGTGTAATAAGTTAAGTTCCATTCTGGAATCGGTCTAAACTAGGCAGCAATAAAGGGCCAGGTTTACCAAAAAGACTTGGTCATAGGAATCTAAATCACTAATGCGAGTAAATGGAAACTAAAATGTCTAGTTAGGTTGCCTCTTGGCTTGAAAGACTTGACACACTACGAGCTTTACCATTCCGAGGCCGAAGGTCATGCTGCGCCAGCCAGCATTAATGAACAAGTTGTTTTACTATGATCCTCACTTTCCAAATGATAGTCCGAACTATTAATCACATGGGCCCAAATTCACTTTCCAGTGTGTAATGGATCTGAAAATAACTGGTGATAAAGACATGTGATCTGTCTTTTTTACCTCCTTTTCTTCTAGTCATCTGTGACCAGTTCATGGGCGCTAAGCATGGAATTTCCTGAGAAACGGTGGGCAAAGAGCTTTTGATCTCATTTGCTCTTTTCCATGAGAAGGAACGATGCAGAAGATAGTAGCTAAACACCTTGGTCATTCCTCTACATGCAAAAAATAAATAGAATGCTTCTGATAATATTTTAATTTCTGCACAGAATCTTTTTCTTTCCCTTTTCTCCGCTGTTACACATCTGTAATTTGGTCAGAATTTGTGTGAATGTTAATATGGCAGTTTCTGTTCTTCTCACATCTCCTGATAAATACTGGTTTTCATTTCACTTGGTTATCAAAAGGGAACAGAGATTTTAGTAATTCCATTTTCCAGAGTTCCTCTGCCTTTTGCATCTTAAATCTTCTTGCGTGATTGTGCTTCTCAGACTCAATATGCGAGATATGAACAGTTATTTATGGAAGACAATAGACTAACTGTTAGTAACTCCACTTCCACGTAGATGTTTGATGTAGTTCCATTTATAGACCTGTTAAGCCAAATGTGCAGGTAGTATCTTCCTATCATGTTAACTATTTAGTGATAATGGGGCTTGGATGAAAAGTTATTCTGTAATATCTAATGGAACTTGGAAGTTGAGTTGCTACCCTGATAATGCCGCTAAAAGTCTTATTTCGTACTTGTAAAATCTTTTCAGAAGTTCATAGATGCTTTCTTAGAAACCATTCATCTATTCTTTTGGTAGTTAACCCACAAGTTCACCATATAACAACAAAAATGTAACTCAGCTATTTTTGATCTTATTGTAACTTGTGTTCCATAATTTTGTATTCCTGTGGCCATGGTAGTTTCTTTGCCAAGTGAACATGAAGATTCTTCTACAGAATCAACCTCTTTATCACATTTAATGGCCAGCATGATAACATTTTTTAATGCGGAAGTAGCAATCTTTCTTACTTATTCCTGGGATAATGAGACTCTCTATTCATTCATTTCTTTTTCAGCTTTTCGATTCTTTAATGTGCTATTCATTGTTCAATCAGTATAGATTGCCAAATCAATGATTAGGGCTGGGAGGATTTTGTCTGCTACTGCAGTCCCTAAAGCTACTGATGTCGAAGCAAAACAGGAAACTAGGACCTTCAAGGTATGTTCTCATGTGATTAACTTAATTCGAGGCCTTTTATTTGTGTAATAGGAGAAAACATCCAAAAGACTGTCTTATCTTTCTGCAGTTTGGGGAGCTTCAGGTTGAACTAACTTCTGGAAAGGCCTACATTGGAGCTGTCATTGGCTTTGTTTTTGGGTGATTTTCTATTTAATCTCAACATCTCTTTCCACTTTTCACTTAAAGCACCTGGAACAACTTTACTTTTCCATTCAAAATTACAGGGTTCTTTCCTGGGGATTAACTCAAGGTGTCGAAAGTGTACCTGAGAGCTCTTTACAATATGCAAATGACAATGCACTGCTGCTTGCAAAGGTTCTTGATACTTGCATTATCTGAATGTACCATATTCTGTAACAGTTATCATACTTATTGGATACCTTTGATGCAGTCACTGCGAGGAGCGCTACTTGCACTTATCTATTCATCAACAGTCTTGTCGGCTTTTGCAACTATTGGACTAATCTTACTGGGAGGCCAACTTAAGTCTAAAGGAAAGTGAGATTATCATTTAAATACTTATCTGTCATATTTATGCAGCATCTACAGAATGCATGTATTATCGGCCACGATGTCATAATTGGAAAAGAGCCTCTTAAAGAGGTTTCGGAAGATGAGGCTTGCTGTATCCTTCTTGTAATTACAGCAGAGGGGGAAAAAATCCTCTTATGATGGTTAAATCGTCAGATCCACATTTTCCTCCACCCTTGGAACATTGATTAATTAACATTTATCAACATGATTTTCATAATTTTTACATCGATACAGGGGAACCCTATCAGGTTCTGATTACTAAAATGAGATATTTTTGTTTCTCCTCTCTCCTTTCCTTCTATCATCTTTGATGGTTCCTGAAAATAAGTATTTGGTCATGAGCTGAAAAGGGGGTGAGAGGGGAGACTTGGAGAGCATTCACTTTATTGTTACATGATTTTCTTGAAAATCTTATTTCCTACTTTCATTAAAAGTGGTGCATGGATTTTTCTGTGTCTGAGAATTGGCCAGAATGCTTCTATAATACAGCTTTCATGTTACAAGAAACCATAACCGTTTTCTTTCCCTTCCATTCTGCCATTACCATAGCATAGTAGCTTGGTTGGATCAGGATCTCTGCAATGGTTCAGATTGTTGTTTCCACTACTGGTCTCTCCTGACTCCGGTGAAATGCTTCCCTCCGGACTTGGTTGTCATCAAAATGGTAATATATAGATTTGAAGTATCATTTCATGTTCCAGAGATCTTCTCTCCACACATAGGAATCCTTGTCATGTGAATGTGGTTCTCTTCTCAACTGTCATTAACTCCAATCGCTTCACCCCTCACCCCCCACCCCCCACCTTGGTAACCTGTCCCGAGCCCCTTAAAGATCTTTGCAAATGAAACAGTAAGCAGATAGTCAAAGTACTTGATGCATAATTTAGAAATAATAAAAACCGGTCTATAAAGATATCAATAAATGAAAAAATAATTTAAAAGGCATTGAAGTTCTATCTCTTCCATTAGATGGCTTTTAGAGTTGAATACCATATAATACGTCTTTTACCTTACTGACATATGTAGATAGCAAAGGTAGTAACATTACTAGAAAAATGATCATATTTGGAGAATGTACTTAGATTGAAAAAATGATTCGACAGTCGTTGTTATGATGAATCAAAAGATTAAATTACCCATTATTGAATGACTCAAAATAGTACCACTCTCTTTTTTTGCCTATTAACTCTATTATTTTACTCCAAATATTAGTAAGCAAGGTAAGATTGAAAAAGGAAAAAAAAAGACAACAAAAAATTTCCTCATTTTCCAGGTAAAAAACACCCTAGAACAAAAGAATTATTGAGATGTGGCTACTTTCTCGGCTCCATTTCAAAATGTAAGTGATTTTAGCATTTCACACAAGAATTAAGGATTGTAAGAACAACTTAATATTTGTAATAGAATACGCTATAAGTATATTATTAATAAATAAAAAAAAGAGGATAGAATTGGAGTAGAAAATAAAATAAATACGTCTTGAAACGGATAAAATTAATGATTTATATTATAAAATAATTTTCTCAATTTAAAAGAATTACTATTTATATTTTGAAACAGATAATCTTTTAAGAAGGATAATATTATATCATAAGACAGAATACTATATATATAGTAAACAAGATACCAACCGCCAGTAATGAACAACTGTTGCGGTCACAAATCTGGTTTTGGGAACCAATTTTGCTGACAGAAACTGATGCGAGCCGTTAACCTACTTCACTTGCTGTTCCCACGCTACTGACAAGTGCAGATGCGACCATGCGGCGTCGACCCCCACCTACATACCGCTGATTAATCATCTCCATTCTTCTTCATCATCCAATTAGATTCGTATGTGACTGCAACTCCGATTGAAAGGCCAATTCTTGACCCCTCCATTAATTTAATTACCGTAGCTTCCCAAACAACTTATCGGTCTGCCGAACATGCTTTTAGTTTTTCTCATCAAACTCTCTAACCTACGCCTACACAGTAAATTCGTACAAATACTAAGAGCCTAATCAATATAGCCTGAAAGGATTTAGAATGTCCTCTGCTTCATTAGGCGATAATGTGGTGGTTTGTTTCGTGTTCTTATTCATAGGGTATATCGAAGAAATTAAAATATTTTAACTCAATATATACATTGTAAAATTTATACATGCTATCGATTTTTGCATCTTTCAATGACATTTTTTTTTAAAAAAAAATTAACAAATGATAACTTATGGAGGTGAAGTAGTTCTTTTACTCCTTACTTTGATTCGCATTATTGGTGTGTGTGTGTGTGTGTGTAGTGTAAGGTAGGCATCAACTTAATATAATTTTCATTTGGGATAATAGTTTAGTAGTGGAGTTAAAAATTTTACTATTAAATAAAAAAGTTAGATGTTCCGTGTCTCCTAATCACCCAATAAATACAGGATGAGATTGGATGGGGTTTGAGTTTAAAATTTTTTATCTTAGATTTTTACTCATAAAAATGAATTATTTATAGAAAAAGTAAGACATAAAATAAAATTTTTGCATTAAGTTCCTTTACAGAACCCAATTCAAATACTCAGTGTCCCAAACCGATCCTCTTTGATTACACACAGACTATATATATTTTTTGTTTAGACTATATAGAATACAAAAACTAATCATTTCAATATTTTTTTTTTCGAGGTGGGTGAGTTCTCTTTTTTGAAGGAACTCCTAGTGCTTTTTGCCAAAAAATGGTGGAACTCACAAGTAAAAATATTTTAATTTTTTGTTAAATATTATTAATGTAATTAGTAAATTTTATATAATTCACAAACAATAACGATTATCAAATGTATCAACTTACAAAGCTTTATAAACAAAGTATTATACTGTTGTAGAACAAAACTTAAATTAAAATTTTAGACATATTAAATTTGCTCATACCATTTACATGCTGAAATAATAGTTGGAATGATATAGAGATTAAAAAAAAGTAACAAAGGTATATGTATTTATATATTATTATAAATGTAGACAATAAAAAATAAGTCTCACGATCAATGACAATATTATTAGGTGTCTCTGAAACTAACATCATCTAAAGTACATAGACAAAATATATATCTTCAAATAATTTTTAGTTATAACATGATTTAATACAAAATTGAAATTTTATACCAATTAATTGTTGGATGTGTAAAATTTCATACATTAATAAACAATCTTGTGAAAATCTATGTATTGGAATTCAACGAATTAAAACATTCTATTCTATAAATGAATCAAGTATTGATCCTTGATTATCCACTGCTTCTTGCTAGTCGAAAAGCTACACCCTAGGGGTCCTGTGCAACTTGCGCTGGCGTAACTACAATGCAACTGTAATTTTTTTAAAAAAATTGACAGTTTTAAAATTAATTTTTATAATATATATAATTTAAAAAATTAATCTTTTATTATGTAAATATAAAATAATTTTTAATATATTTAAATTTTAATATTTTAAATACTTAAAAAATTTTAAAAATTTAAAAATTAAATAATAAAAAATTAAAAATATTTTTAATTGTATATAATTTGTATATAAAATAAAAATAAAAAAAAACCTAGGTGGCCCTTTGATTATGAGCTTAGGCAGGTGTGATTGATACCGTATCATTTGTTTTTCCGTTACAAGCTATCACGTCATGCGCTGATTCTTTGCTTATTTCTGACTTTAATTAGAGGAATATTCTATGAGATTATCACAGTTGCATCCATATTCAACTATAATAGGCTACAGGACAAATGACTGATAATTAATTTCATTTAATTATTTTGAAATAGTTAATTAAATCTCACTAGCATTACTCTTTGACTTTGTACTAAAAATATATATATTCACCGCATCCTCACTTAATATTCTCAAATATTTGTGATGAATGTAATAATTTAATTAGTTAAAAATATTTTTTATCAAATAAAAAATTTTAAAAATCCTTTTCATAAGAAAAAATAGATATCATATTATAAAGGTGAAAAGTTTGTCTTAGTCGTCCCGAAAATATCACTAATCAGCCAAACAGATCCAAGCTAAGCAACTACATGAGTGCAAAACCTTCTACGAGTCAAAAGATACATATCCCAATGCAGAAAGATAACATCAGAGTACAGAAACCTTAATATCTTGCAGAATATGACTAATGAAAAATCGATTTTAAATTCAATTTATAAAGAATTATTGAAATGAAAATAGTCATCTAGTAATATAGTAGACAGTTTATGTAATTGCAATCCTCAGGATACCAATATGAGTTTCAACCAGGGCAGTAAAGACTTAGGGTGCGATTGAATAGAGTTTGAATTTAAAATTTTCGTTTTTAATGAATTATTCGTGAAAAAAAAAAGTGACTTAAAAGTAAAAAATTTACATTAGATTTCATAATAGAATCTAATCCAAATGCACCTGTGTGTTTATATATATATATATATATATATATATATATATATATAGCCAAGTAAAAAGAAAAGAGAAGAGGTAAATGTTAGAAGTGATCATTGGAATAGAATGTTCTAAACTTTCTATGTTCAACATAGATATTTTCATTTACCATATTCATATAAAAAAAGTCTTCATTTAACAAAAAAAAAGAAAAATTAAAAAAAGTGTTGCTTGTTCATGAGACCAGCTCTGATGATGGCGACATGCAAATTTGGTGGACAATTCACAGCCTCAGAACTCAAAGCATAGAAAAATTCTTCAAGAATAAACAACTCAAAAAGGAGGCATCAATTATATAAGCCGAAGTGAATAAACAATTTGGCTTCAGGTTTAGATCTAAGCCTGGCAAATCAGGTAAAATCTTGATAGGTTGTTGGGGTTTGTTTTCTATTTATTTGACTTTTAGCAACGGTTTGATAGATAATTTCATATTATTTAATTCTTTAATCTTTTCTGTTGGTGAAGATTCTTCTGCATCTTGCAATTTCTTGCATCACTTCCAACTTTTCTACTAATATTTTTATATATGTGGCATATGAGTACCTCTAAACTATCATTAGGTTACGTTTCTCATCTATAATTTGTGATTGATAGAGATATCTTTTTGTACATAAGGCGAGAAAATAATAAAAATATATTAAACTTGTAATTTTTGAGCGTGTTTTGACATACCTTTACCTAAATAAATATTGTAGTGATGTATTAGATCTTCAAAAAACCGTTGATATATTGAGACCTACAAAGGAAGAGTATTAGATACCGAAAAAAATGTTATAGTGATATATTAAATACTTAAAATATCAATAATATATCGAGACCTACTGAAAATAAATTGATTGATTAATAAATTTATAAAGAATATAAATTAATAATTGAATAGTAGCGAATATTATTTTTTTACTTTATATTTTTTCAATTTTTATGTGAAAGATAGAGCCAGAACTTTGTTCCCACGCTTTGTGTGTACCGAAACTCCCTAAATTTCTCTTTACTTACTAAAAAAAAAAAAAAAGGAAGAAGAAGAAAAGGAAGAGGATTACATCTAATGAGGTTTTGTGGGATTGACCCGACGGGGCACGTTAGTCTTTTCATAGGGAATTGATCTGGTAGGTGTGGAAATGCTCTGGCAATATCTCCAGCCAAATCTTTGCCAACTCGCCTGCGCTTTCTCATCTTTTATTCCATTTCTGGAGATTATTCAGTTGATTTTGTAGAATTTCGAAACCGTTTGACTCTATTCGCATTCTAACGGCGTTTTGCTCAACAACACGATTGGTCGCATCATCAAATAGTTCAAACAAAATTCAATGCTAATCGCAGGTCTATGTTGCGTTTTTCATTTCGTCGGAATATACATTATTACTGTCTCAGTTAGAAATATAATACTCCATCCATTTTATTTTTAAAATAATATTTGATGAGATATAAAATTTTTTATAAAAAATTAAATTATATTATATAAATAATATAATATTATAAAAAGTAAAAAATATATTAATTAATAATACTTTATGTCAAATATATATAGTTGAGTTAGTAATTGATTAATAATATATAATAAATTAAAGTGTTTCTTTTTATAGAAAGTATCATATACTTTAATACATCTTAATATAGTAAGAATATCATTAGAAATAAGACGGAGGAAGAAATATTTTTTTAACTTATGCACAAATATTCAAATTTTTTAAATCAAAAAAATTTGAAATAAAGTATATTTATACCCTTAATAAATAGGGAAAGATAAAAATAAATAAAATTAAAAAATATATAAAGTTAAAAAATACATAATAAATATTTCTTAAAATATTTAAAAAGGTTTATAATTTTTAATCAGCTATCTTTCTATGGAGGGAGTATGTTGTAATAATTACGCGGCAAATTGAGGAACGCAAGTGATTACTATTGGTTACGTTGATTCTTAATAATTACAGAGATAACCTAATGGGGATATTCATTTGAATCTTTCAGCTCAGTCTTCAGATTACGACAATTAATTTGATTAAATTAATTCTTGATTATGTAATTCTGTCTTTACAGCCATTATCCAATTCGACAATTGAAACTTGACATGCATAAAAACAAAATAATTATCTCATTTATTCCATATATATATATATATAACACTTTTACTCTCTATCTCTCTCCCTAAAACCTTGAAGTGTTCATTCTTATTTTATTTTTGAATTTTAAGTTTTTTACTAAATATAAAATTTATTATTTGTTAAAATTTAAATTTTTAAATTTTAAAATCTCAATTTTTAGTCTCACTTCTCCCATTAAATCTCATAATTTGTGCTATTCATATTTTCTCTTTTTACATCTTTCTGCCTATTTTTTTGTTTTAATTAGATTATGTAAACTAATGTATATTTTTAGTCATTTTAATAAAAAATTAGTAAGTTTTTATTTTCTTTGGCAGGTTTTGAAGATTCATATATTCTAACAATTTTGTTTTGATTATAAAGTTTTTTTTTCTTGAGGGAATGATTTTATAAATATTTATCTATTTAGCCCTTGATATCTATTACTCTAATTTGATCTTTGATATGCTAAAATTTAAAGATAAAAGTACCTAACTGCCTATGAAAATATTGTGCATCAAAACATGCATGACTTTGTAGTACATTAGACATTCTAATGAAATGTAATGGTTGATCATTTCTGAATTTTTTATTTTTTTGATCTTTTCATCAAATGGATTAAAAAATAAATAATTTTTGTAAAGTATAATAAGTATGATAACCCTATAATTTTTTTCTAGTGGATCAAGAGCACAACTTTTTTGGAAAAAAATTAAACAATGATTGAGAATTTTTTAATTTAAAAAAATATTTCTTTGAGGTTCTTAATATAAAATATTAATATATTTTATTTTGTAAGTTCTTTTTTTAAGAATTAGTGTAAGAATATCACAATTAAAATAAGATTACTTTGAATTTTTAATATTAATAATTTTTTAATTTTAATTTTTTTATTTGAGGGGATGAGGTTGGGAAACACAAAAGAGCTTGAATAAGATTCAGCAAAAAAAATGATAAATAAGTGTGATATATTAACATAAAATTAGTACTTTCTACAATTATTAATCTCTTTTTGAGGATTTTTAATGAAAAAGTATTACTAGTTTTATATAAAATAAATAGTTTATACTATCATATTTGACGAATTTTTTTTGTAACTTACTAAAGTGAATAGTTTATCTTGTAATTAATCAATTTTGAATTGAGGGAACAATATGAAAAAGAAATTGAATTATATATTATAATAGTTTTTTTCTCTTAAAATTTTGATCAAAGTAATATTTTAGGAACATTTTGTGATTAAATTATAATTATTTTATTTTAAAAATATTTTAGTATTACAATAGTTGTTTCAATATTTGATTTCTTTTCTTTCTGATTTTTGTAGGTAACTTCATAAATTAGTAACTTCATAAGATTCAACAAAAAAAATGAAAATTATAAGTAAGTGTGACATATCAACATAAAATTAGTACTTTATAAATCATTAATCTTTTTTTTAAGATTTTAATGAAAAAGTGTCAATAGTTTTATATAAAATAAATATTTTATGCTATCGTATTTGATAAATTTTTTTGTGTGCTTATTAAAATGAATAGTTTATGTTGTAATTATTCAATTTTTGACAGAGGGAGTAGTATGGAACAAAAAATTGAATTGGATATTGCAATAGTTTTTTTCTCTTAAAGATTTGTTCATGATAATATTTTAACAACAATTTTTTGTTAAAGTATAATTAGTTTATTTTAGAACTATTTTACTATTACAATAGTTGATTAAGTATTTAATTTCTTTCCTTTCTAATTTTTATAAGTAACTTCATAAATTAGTATTTAAATTTTGAATCATTTCACCCTTTGTGTAGGTATCCTCAGAAGGCGGATTCAAGTTTTTTTTTTTTTCAAAGAGCTCATGATTATTTAAGTATTTGATTTCTTTTATTTCTTATTTTTATAAGCAACTTTATAAATTAGTATTTAAGATTTTGATCATTTCATCCTTTATGCAGGTAGGTTAAGTGTTTCTTACTCAACTCTTTATTTATTTAGAATAATAAAGAAATAAGATTGAAAATTTATTATTATTTTTAAATACACAAAATAATGAGCATGTATAGTTGTTTATACAACTTCTTCCTAAAAAATAAAAAAAATAAAAACTCACAAAAAGAATTATATAGCATACAAAGAGTGATATGTAGAGCTACAAAAAAAGGGAATTTCTCATTTCTCCTTAATACGCTGGATTTATTTATATAATTTTTTTACCTGTTTAGACAAAGACATCCCACTTCAACACCTCGAATGAATTTCTTTAAAACTAAATTAAATTCAAAATTTTTCTACATCATATATATTATATTAAAGGCAAAAAGAAAATGAAAATTAAAAAAAAGGCCTGTTACTGTATGCTTCTCTTACCTCTGCTATGGCTCTATAAAAGCCAAATGATCTTTGCAATTTTGTTTCAGAACACTCATCTCCTTCAACATTTAGAGCCTCTGCTTCCCATGGCTTCTCTAAGCTGCTCAGCCACCGATCTCATCCCTCTTCTAGGTGAAGCCACCAATGCCTCAGCCGCAGCCAGCTACATCTGCAACCAATTTGATGCAGTGGCCTCTCGTCTCTCCGACACAACCTATGCAGTTGACAACACTTACCTACTTTTCTCAGCTTATCTGGTGTTCGCCATGCAGTTGGGCTTCGCCATGCTCTGTGCTGGCTCAGTACGTGCTAAAAACACCATGAACATCATGCTTACCAATGTTCTTGATGCTGCAGCCGGTGGCTTATCCTACTACCTCTTCGGTTACGCCTTCGCCTTCGGTTCACCCTCTAATGGCTTCATAGGCCGTCACTTCTTCGGCCTTAAAAACTTCCCTTCACCCTCAGCTGATTATAGCTTCTTTCTCTATCAATGGGCTTTTGCTATTGCAGCGGCAGGTATATATTACTATTTACTACCACCATGATCTTACAATGGAGTTCATCAATCCTGGATATGTTCTCTAGCTTAAAATTTAATGTTATGTGTGTTTCTTTGGCAGGCATAACCAGCGGTTCTATAGCAGAAAGGACACAGTTTGTTGCGTACTTGATATATTCTTCATTCTTGACTGGCTTTGTCTACCCTATAGTTTCACACTGGTTCTGGTCCGGCGATGGTTGGGCCAGTGCAGCCAAGAGTGATGGCAACCTTCTCTTTGGGTCAGGAGTCATTGACTTTGCTGGTTCTGGGGTGGTGCACATGGTTGGGGGAATTGCTGGACTCTGGGCAGCCTTAATTGAAGGTCCAAGAATTGGTCGGTTTGACCGTTCCGACCGGTCCCTGGCCTTGCGCGGTCACAGTGCTTCACTCGTAGTTCTGGGAACTTTCTTGCTTTGGTTCGGGTGGTATGGGTTCAACCCCGGTTCTTTCTTGACCATCTTAAAATCATACGGTTCTAGGGGGTCTTACTATGGCCAATGGAGCGCCGTAGGAAGGACAGCTGTAACCACAACATTGGCTGGGAGCACAGCCGCTCTTACTACCTTGTTTGGCAAAAGGTTACTAGCTGGCCATTGGAATGTTATTGATGTTTGTAATGGTCTATTGGGAGGTTTTGCTGCAATTACCTCAGGATGTGCAGTGGTTGAACCATGGGCAGCAATCATATGTGGCTTTGTAGCATCATGGGTTTTGATAGGGTTGAACAAGTTAGCAGTGATCTTTAAGTATGACGATCCGCTCGAAGCAGCACAACTCCACGGCGGTTGTGGCGCGTGGGGTTTACTCTTCACCGGATTATTTGCTACAAAAACCTACGTGAACGAAGTGTATCCGGGCAGACCAGATAGACCATACGGCCTATTCATGGGTGGTGGTGGGAAGCTCTTGGGTGCACAAGTAATCCAAATTCTAGTGGTATTTGGTTGGGTCACAGCCACAATGGGACCCTTGTTTTATGGCCTCCACAAATTGAACTTGCTGAGGATCTCTAGTGCGGATGAAATGGCAGGGATGGATCTTACAAGACATGGTGGATTTGCTTATGTTTATCATGATGAAGATGACGGATCAAGCATTCCAACGTTCAAGATGAAGAAAATTGAACCCACAAATTCAAACACTCCAACACCTGATAATGCCCACTCATCAGTGTGACTCTTCAGGATGTGGCCCAAAGGGCCAGTTGATCACTTCAATGATGTGATTAGGTTGATTAGGTTGAATACTATAATGCAAGTAGAACATGACTGGAACTATGCTAGGATAGTTAAAAATGAAGGGTTTTTGTCCTAATTATGTTGTTGATGATGCATAATGTAGATTTGCAATATGCAATTCTTAGATTTGCTTCGTTTGTTGGTTCTGAAGCAGTTAGTTTCGGTTTGACTTATCTTTCTGCAACTTTGCTAGTTGCAGAGATTGAGTGATATAGGCTGAGCAGAGATGAGTATGTAAATAAACATGAGAATATGATCTTATTTTGTGAAGTGTGCTTTTGTGATGATCTTCTTGGAATATTTGGTTTTAATTTGTCCCTCTTTCTTGAATGGTTTTGACTGTTTCTTTTGGTTTCCTCAATATCTAACATGTTGAGTTAATAATAGAAAGATTCTGAATTAGTTTTTTTTTTTTTTGGCTTTTCTTTTCTTGCTTAAGCTATAGTGGCTCTTTCTTTTGAGGGTTCTCTCGAGTTCTTTCTTCAACATATCAATGATAAATAGCCATCTATCACCAATTTTATCTCCTATTAGTAATGATAAATGAGCAATACTCAGGAAAGTGCATGGAGGTGGAAAGTATATAAACATCAAGTGAACTAAGAGAAAGAATATATATATATATATATTATGAAACGTAAAAGGTGGATGGGAGTGGAAACTTTGAACCAATGGTACTTGATACATAAAAAGAACAAAAGAAGAAGATTTTATCAACTCTGGGATGTGAGCAATCGGTATAAACGTTATCAATTATCCTAAAGAATAATATATAGATTTAGGATGCTTGTAAATGCATGTACACCTATACTTTCAGATATTGACACCATCCATCCTCATGGCCAATACAACTCGAGAGAACAAATTCTACTGGTAATAATTTGTCGTGGGAATTGATTCTTCTGTTCAAAACTTCCTCTCCAAAGGTCCATAGTGGGTAGAAAATAACTTGATCCTGGGGCAAGGTCTTATTCGTGGTGGAACTGGGCGAGTTATAAATTAATAGGCGAGATTTGTTGGACGGTGTGAACTTTGTTCCTTGAGTCAACATTTCCAATGATAGAATGCCATTTTCCGGGCGCAGAAGCAACTTCCCAAAAGTCTGGTCTAATCCTGCAGTTAACGACAGCTACAGTGAGCCTTTCAATCTTCAATCAAAGAACGGGGGATTTGTAGCTCTGGCTGTTCCAGGCATGCATTTTCTGGTCTTTACCAATGATAGAAAAGTTTCTGGCAATCCATGACCATCTAAGTTGATGCTAAACACGGACCGCAACTTTTGTCTTTTGTCCTCATAGAACATTTGTCCTCTCCTGTACAGATTGTGGCATTTCGACCACTGGCTTCTTGCCCGTCAATGCCGAAAACATGGACTAAACAAGTGATAAGATGTCAGTCAAACTCAAAAGATTCAGATTTCATGAAGAGCGAGCTATTGAAAATAAAGAAAAATCCAAGTAGAATGAAGACGCATTTGTTCCCGGTTCTCACAGATATTGGCATCAAAGAATCTGAAGTCAGTTGCCATAATATTCATAGTTTCATTTCAGTCACTCTCAGAGCACAATATCTCAGGGATAATCCAAATTATTCACAATGGACAAAGCCATGGCCAACTGGCGGTCCAGGTTGAGTAACCAGGAACAAAATCGATCTTTTTCTAATCTATAGATGGGCTTTGGGGACAGGAGAAAGAAATCCTATAAATCATATACACTGCCATGTTGTAGTATAAACCTAAAGGGAAAATCCATTTGATCTTACAGAGAGGAAATTAGCAGAACTCCAAAATGATTGAAGCCGGTTGCACATGAGCGGAAAGGACATGACACACTCATAATAACTTGGTCCAAGATCCCAGGAACGGGAAGAAGGCAATCAGTAATCTCATAAGCAGGGGTGTCTGCCTGTTCCTTGGTCTCCTACTTAATTTACCTTCTCTCTGTTGCCTTTTCTCATTGGTTGTGGAGGGTGTAGGGCCTTCAGGCTCTTCTTCCCTTCTCCATTCTTTATCTAGCTCATCCCATCCACCAAAACTCTGGGTCCTTCTCTCCTCACTCTTTGCTGAAGCATTGTTTGCAGCTTCCCAAGATTGATAACCACCATTCTTCTTGCCACTTCCACTATTTTGTTTTCTTTCTTTTCTTGTTTTTCTGTTACCTGCTCTTTGCCTTTTGGACTTTGGTCTTGTTCTGTAGGCGGACCTTCCCCATACAGCATCAAATATCAAAGCAAGAGCTGACTGAGCAAGAGGAAGAGCTAATGCCATGATGAAGCCATTTGTTCCAGTCCCTAGCAGCATAGAAACAATGACAGCAGGAACCATCCAACCAAATGCTCTAAATACCTGCATGAAAGAGGAATAGATTTTGAACTTAAAAACTTAGAGCTCTTCAACTTTTCTTTTGCAAAAGATTAGATAAAGACAAGACATAATAAAAATCTTGTATCAACAGAGTGTTTCTCCATACCAAAAAGATGCTTTAATTTTGCATTATTCAAGCTTAACACTGCATTGCTTGTCAGCATGATAAACAAAATGGAACGACTAGCCACAAACACAGAAGTTATTCCAGAGTATCTGTATTCAGAAACCATTAATAACAAGAAATAAATCCTGTGACAAAGATTTAGCCAAGAAAAAAAAGAAAAATACGGTGGCAAAGAAAACACATGACTTGGAGTTTGTGAATTTGGACATACTGTTATGAGTAGAAAAATATCTCATCCAGATATTAGCTTGCAACCAGCTTTATATCATGAGTAATCAAACCTTGAATTGCGGACATGCAAAAATCCCACTCCACAGTATGGAGCAGTATTAATGTAATAAGCCATATACAAAGAGGAAGGTGCTATAGTCCAATTAAGACAGGGAATGACTCTTCAAAGTATCATGGTTCACAAGTAATAACCCAGAAAAGCAAGCTTCACACTGCAACAGCATCCATAACTACCTAAGGTATAAATTGTGTTCTTCCCTTATATCTATTCACATCTGGTCTCTATTCTTCTCTTTAAATACTCATAATCTGTTTGTGTAACAATTCAACTGGACAGGAATTCTACAATACCCAAAAAGAAAGGCAACATAATATTTCAGCTAACATATCCTGAATGGACAACCATGAAACAGAAACACATTGTGTACGACAAAATTTCAGAGCACTAATACTGATCTGTGCGAAAAAGCCATTCAGCAAGTTGCATATATCACTCAGCCAGAAGACAGCAAGAGCATTTCTGATTGCTTTCACAAATTATTCTTTCACCACAAATTATGATTGCCTTCACAAATTAATGTCTTAATACTTCACTTTTTTAATTCTGGTTTCTCATTTGTAAATTGATAAAATTTCCTTTTTCTTTTGATGTGTAACAGAGAACATAGGAACTAATGTCTCAAAGAAATCATGTGCCTATAATCTCCATTTGGAACTCAAAACTTGCCCATGTCTAACAATGACTTTCAACTAATTTGCATATATGATTAAACAATGTCTCCAGAAACTGAGCAAACTACTAATACAAAATTAAACTTGAAAAATAATAAATGAGTCAAAATATTACAAACAGTTAAAATCCCATTGAGCATGCATGTCAGACAAACATATTGACTATGTGACAAAATTACATATCACTAAACTTGGTTTTGACTGTGCATTGTCAATGACTCAATAAAAGCATAGTTTCCATGTAGCATTGTGTATTTAGGAGATGAGGAATACTACAATCTGACATACTATCCATAGTAGCCAGTAATTTGGACACTCCAACAATCTCATTGGCAGAATAAATTCATTCAGAAATTTCTTTCAGAAGACTTGAAGTCCTTAGGATTTGCAAAATATAGGGAACCAAAATGTTCAGAAACAAGATTCACAGTATAGCTCTTCTTATGTTAAAATCTAGAGAACTTTAAGAAAAGATACATTGCAAAACTACATGAGGTGGACTGCAGAATTTCAAACCTGGAATTCATCTTTTGGTGAAAAGGCTGGAGTAACGAGGACATGGGCTCAAGTTCCACATACTGTAGTTTTATTATCTGCTTGAAGTAACTAGTACATTAGCCCTAGTAACAAATTTTTATTAGTAATTGAGTTTTTGAACTCTAATAGTTTCAAATCCTTTTTTTTTTAATAGTCTATAGTTTCAAATCCTTTTTCTTTTGATACTCTATAGTTTCAAATCCCTTTTTTTTTTAATAGTTTATAGTTTCAAATCCTTTTTCTTTTGATACTCTATAGTTTCAAATCCTTTTTTTTTTTTTTACAGTCTATAGTTTCAAATCCAATGCAGTAGGAAAATAGAAAAAAAAAAAAAAGGACAAGATATTTTTATTATGTTAGTGGTCACCATAACTAGGTTCAATGAAGTTAAGCAAAAATTTTCGGAAGAATCTGATATTCTTGTGCTCAAATAGATACATAAACAGAAACTGCATACGTAGCTGCAAGTCTTCTCCAGTGTATCCTTATTGTTTTCTTATGAAGGAATACACATTGTTACATTTTTTGTTCTACAGTTTTGTGTATCTCTATGTTACATCCAAGAATGCATTCTTTCTCTGGTCATGCGAATTAAATACCCCGGGCACACCAGCAATTCAAACCATGAGTCGCCAAGCTCTTGTACTAGTTGATAATCAGTTTTCTAGTCTTCCTATTTGTGTTCTTGTCCTAGGGCTATCAAAAGTTCCAAGTATAAAAATTTACCGGAGCCGTCTGTATCTCACAAGTTTGATAGTCCATAACTTTTAACAAAGAAAACAAAGCGGAAGACGACCACCCAGCTCAAGGCTCCAAAGGATGAATTTAAGAACAAAAGAAACTCTTACAGCTAAGAGAAAAATTCATCATCTTTAGTCTTTACCTCCAAAATGGAAGAGAATCCCATTGCGCCTTCTAAAATCCCAAACCCACCAATGGTTTCCTCATCATCATCATCTTCTTCGTCCCACGATAAAGAATCATCAGACCACCAAGTTCTCTGCTTCGCAGCGTTTCTGAAACCAAACTCTTCCTCATCCTCATAGTCGTTAGTGAAAAACTCGTCTTGATATTTAGAACGTTCTTTGTAGCTCCGGGTAGTCCACTCCCATTCGGACCCACCAGTTCGGCCACCGTACTTGGCGGAGAAGCAGCACCACTGGGTAGACGAAGTAGCGGTAATGCTGCTGGAGCTATTCCTTCTGTCGGAGAAAACATGGCAGCAACAATTAGGAGCAATTGGGAACTGAAGCACTCCAGTCCCCATTTTGGAGGGGGAGGACCAAAAGTAAAAAATGAGAGGCAAATTTGGGTCCTTATTGAAATGTCCTCTTCTTCAGGGATTCCTCTTTTTCGTCCGGGGGCGTTTTCCTGCCATTGTTCTTCTAAACAATCTACTGCGAGAGTTGGAGCCAACTTTTTATTCCGGATAAAATTACTTTTTGGACGGTTTATAAAAAGTTAGATATCAATTGATAATTATAATTATATTTTAATTTTTTTTAAAAAGCACTTGGTCAGCTATTAGTAACATCTCCAATAAAAACGTTAGTAAAGAGGAAAAGGTATATTGTTTCAATAAATATATTGGCTACGGAAATCATGCCTTGGGTTGAGTTTACTGCAAAGTTGTAAGGTTATGCGACAAACGCATCACAAACAATAAAAGATTTGCTAAAATAGTGTAACGACAAATCTTGTATAAAGCTACAGAATACCGAACTCCATTGATCTATTTTCACCAAAACCTATCCCTAGAATTCCTGAACCTATCCTTAAAAAGCCTTCAGTACAAAAACATTAGGAAACCTCAGTAGGACAAATCCGAAATCTATAAATGCAATGGCACGACAGAAAAAAAGGTCGGAGATTGATACTTCGGTTCTCAGTGCCCGTTTTGTTGTAGGTCAACATGGAAAGATGAAATCTAAAACACATCCGAAGAATCACATAACCGTATCAACTAAAAAAGAAGCAACAAAATCTTTATTATTAGAACAGCTGTTTCCTTTCTTCTTTCTTTATCCAACTGTAAGAACAAAGAACAAGGGTGGAACGAAACAGCCTCTAGCAAGAGGGCCTGTGCTGTTCTCTTTAGTTGCTTGGAAGACCTAACAGCATCTATCATATCTGTCCTTCACAGCTAGGAATAAGTCTCCAAGCTTTTAAATAGTGAGGAACAGTGAGGGTGAGCGAGGACAATAGTTTTGAGGCAGTTATGGAATAAGTCCCCAAGCTTTTTGCATAATTTCATCATCCAGAAAAGGCCGCAAAGACCACATCAGGCAATAACTCTCTAGTTCCGCAGAAGATGACTTTAGACCAAGAGAAGAAACAATCTTTTCCTGCAACAGAGATTAAAAAACACACCGATAAATCTCCAGATCAGGTTCATATTTCGTTGCTTACAAGCAGGAAAGGCAAACTTGTTTCTTGAAACAAAAATTCAATTGAAGATTAAGGGGACAGTGGTACCTGCATTCCGTAGTCTTGCTTGACCATTCCATATATAAAAGCCATCAACACAGCATAATCAGTAATTCCAGGTTTCTGGGGCCATATCCAGGAAAAATGAGATAGGTAAATCAGTCCAAAGGCAACAAGGCTCTCTAACTTCGGTCATATAATTATAGCAATCAACTAGATATTCCACCAGATCTTTATACAGAATAATAAGTAGAATGTTTATGTGGAATAAAATAAAATCATATTAACTAGGGAAAAGAGAATGCAAATAATTTAGAACTCAATTCAATGTTTAAATGCCCAAAAAATTAGGTCATGCTTACAGGTTAAAAATAATAACAAACAAATAATAGGCATGCATATTTCATGCAAGGAAAAGACATGTTTCACACATCAATTTGTAGAACCTATTAAGAGTCCAACTTGGCTAAGCAGTAATCAGTCAGTCACAGTTCTTGACAGATACTTGGCCAGTAAAGACAATGTCCATTCTCATTTGCTTATTAAATCAGTCTGGATACTTCTTACATCATACCTTCGGAATCCAATGTAGTTCTCTTTTTCCAATTATACCGTGTCTTTCATAATCAGCAAAGCTGTTTAGTGAGAAAAGGCACTTGGCTCTGAAAACACACAAACAAACCCAAATGCACATTCAACAAAGAGGGAAGGAGAGAGTTCCTCTTTTTTTTTTTTTTTTTTTTGGGTTGTTGTTGTTGTTGTTGTTTTTTGAGAGAGAGAGAGGGTGGTGGGGGGTTTGGTTTAAACTTGTTCTTCAGGATATAGAAATAGATATCACAATACATTCCATTTACGCTTTGCTCTACTTATACATGTACAGAGTGTAAAAAGAACTTCACCGTCGTTCGCATTCATAAAAATAAACCCTTGATTATATCTATGCTAATAAGAGGTGCACTAGATCCAAGTTGAATCAAATGTATGGAATAGGAATCACTGGAGGTCAATGAAAAAAGAAATGCCACTATAACTAAGTCTCTCCTAAAAAGCCAAAAGAGCTAATGACAACACTAGCAAAAATAATACTCAAGATAAGGCAAAAGGAACCTATGGTTGCATTAAGATTCAAAAGCAAAGGGGCAAATTGACACAGAGACCAAAGTTTAGACTCCGTGCACAGAAGTAGGATAAAAGAATGAACATTTTTAACTGTTACTATAAGATTTCTTTCCAAATCTCATTTAGATGCATCTCAAAATGTTCATGAGCAGAAGATAAAGCAAACTAATAGAGGAAAAGAAATAGATAACAACAACCAACAATAACCAAGGGCATATATACAAGAAACATCATACTCCATTACATGCTGTGGTAAAGGAAGTTACGTTGAAATCAGTATCTTTATCCTGAAAATGTGGCAAATTGTCATTGTTAGCTTGTACAACTGCTGCAGCATCATCAAGAAGGCATTGAAGCTCCCTCACTACACTTTTGGCTGCAACGGCACGGAAGAAAACAAAGAGAAAGTTAGTTCATATACGACGATCAACATGGTAGGAAAGCTTGTTATCAGTAATAATATGGACAAAATTGGGCTGGGACAGGAAGGAAGAAGAGACAAAATGTATAGAACATGAAAATTAACAATTAGGTCAGGAACAAGTCTAGCAATACTGACAAACTAAAATAAAGCCACTATAGCATGTCACTAAAAAGAGTAGAAAAATAGTCTGTGTTCCTTGCAAATCCTTAAAAAAATAAATAAGTAAAGCAAGTCATTAGGTGCCAACCAGAGCTATTTATTATGACATGTCAAGATGGACAACAAATATGCTAAGAATGGACATACCTCTATTTTGATTGTCCAAGAGTCCAAGATGACATGTAGATACTTCTGTATGCATATCAGCAAATCAAGAAAGGAGAAAATTATAATATGAACAGCATATTGAAGAGAGGCAATAAAAAGACATCAAAACTAATAAGCTTGATCAGGACATAGTGCAAAAACATGCAGATTGATACTTCAAAACAAAGAGAAGAGAAATTATCTCTCTTCCTGTCTTCCATAATCAATTGCGTTGAGTAGCATAAATCAGGAAAAAAAGGTATATTGAACATCCTTGACAAAAGTAACAATCAAATTTTCACTCTTTTTCCACATCATGTGGTGGAACTGCTATTGTATCATATAAAGAAAAAATAATTTTAAGCATGCAACCTATTTTAAGTTCAGTTAAGAGACATAGCATGAACAATTTTGAATCCCAGTCGTACCCATGCAATAGGACCTTGATGAAAAGCTTATCTAAGAGATAAATCCAAGTGAAAGGTTACCAAGTAGGCAACACAAAGGATTGAACTAAGAGAACAAAAATCAAAATATCAAGGCAAATGGGCAAAATAGAAACCTGTCCACAAAAATTACATATCTAAATAGAGCAGGTTTATAGTTAGGACAGGAAGTTTCTTTTCACGTAATTGTTAAATGTGAGGAGAGGATTTAGAGTGCGGATGTTATCTGAACTGCTTTAGTAACACAAATTAAAGAATTCAAGACACTTACACTTATTCATATTCTGTTTAATATCATGGGGATTAAAACATCCAGCTTCAATGTAGGATGAAAGCCTTGTAGTCTTGTTGGCTTTTACAATGCGCTCAACTAGATCAGTAGTCATGTCAATCGGAGGCCGTCGAATAAACTCTAGTTAGGAAAAGGTGAATGAAAATAAGCAACGGAGGGGAAGAATTATTCTGATTTTGCTATAACAATGATATTGTTCCAAGACACTTACCAAGGCCTTGCTGAAATCCAATAAGATACCTGTTTCCTGCATCCACTAGCTCCTCAAATTTGGCAATCCTATTGGAAATTTTGAGATAAAAAAATTCCCATATATAAAAATCCATACTTCGACATAGACCTCCGTATCATTCCAATGCATATATTGAAAAAGCTCAGAACAATAGGCATATGCTTCATAACTATAGGGGATTCCTTGTAACATTTGATGACCTCAATTTGAGAATAGCTAAAAGAAATATTTAAATTTAATTTAAGTTAACAGATATCTAACAACCTTGCCATGAAACTTGAAAAGAGCTGGAAAATCTTCCCATTAGATAAATCTCTGCCTTCTTCGCTTTCCATCTGTAGGGAGAAAAATCAAGGTCAACTGACGTTACCAAATGAAAGCAAATTCAAATAAGAAAACAATGAAAAGGATTAAAAATAGATGGATCCTCGAATATTTTCCAAAGCGTCAGATAAAATTTTCAACTGAAACACATAATTAAAAAAGTACTAATATGAGGAAAAGAAAGTCATAATTATCTCAAATCCTCACGACTTCACCAAAAAACAGTACAACTTATAAATTTCCACAACCACTATGGATACTATTCTAGCAAAATGCAACTCCATCTCCAATCAGTAAATAATGAAATCTGTTAAGAATAAAATGGCTTAGCCTCAGACATATAGTAGGCGTGAAACAACATTTAGGAGGGGCTAAAGGCAGTACAGGCCTACAGGACTTCAAGGATTGGTTTTGGCCTTTCGGGACAGCCTTGTTCAAATTATGTAGTTTACCTAAAAGCCAACTCAATTGAATAATTTTGTTCAATTGGTTTAGTTTTTATATTTGCAGTTTAAAATTTAGAGCTGATAAGTTTTGGATTGATTAGTACACAAAAACACAAACACTGCAGATCAAAGTACACAACTCACAGACACATGCGTATGCCATGCATGAACACTCCATCACAGTTGTAATTCCAGTCCCCAATTGAACACCTCATCACTCCCTCCCCAAAACGGAAAAAAAAATTAAGATAAAAGAACAACTGAAAAACTCAAGAGCGAAAAGAAGCTCCAGTTAACCTAAAAAGAAGAGGAGAAAATTTCAATCTTTAAGAAATTCTTGCAATTCTGCGCCAGAAACTGGGTAGTACAAACCTTTGCTTCTGTATTTCAGTGACAGAACATATAAACAAAGAGAAAAGGAGGTTTATAGAGAATTACGTGGAGGAAGAATATGAAGAAAAAGGAAGATATTTAATTCTCCATCACAGACGGAGCAATTTACATCGAAAGCCTAGGGAGTTATCATCATCATGGCTGGAGAGACTCCGATTGATAAAACGGAGAACGGAAGAAATTATAGTATGACAAAATGAGAAAATAGAGGCTCTGCGAGAGAAGTGGGCGGCAGGGAAGAGAGAAGATGCTGGATGCCGGCAGAGGGAATTGGTAGGAGTTCTCACACTAACGCATTACAATAATACGTTCTATATAGAAAAGATAAAACTCAGCCACACATCTATTATTATTGTTCATCGGTCTAGCTATTTGATTTTACATTAAATTAGAAAAAAGTTTACATAATAGTAAAGAAAACAAGCCTGTTAGTCTTCGCTTTGGTTAATATTTAAAGAAATTAGATGTGATATTCTCACGTTATACTAATAAATAAATTAAGTCATACAAAATAAGTTTGAAACTCATATTATTTTAAAATTCTATGTTACACAGTTATATTTAATTTTCTCTCCATCTGCGAACTAAATTTAGCTAAAATTAAAGATCACTATTATCATATAGAAAGATTACTTTATAATGTAATGTATACTTGCTCTTTAATAGATTTAAAAAATCTTGCTCTTAGATTTAAGAAAATGAAGGAGATCAACAGACTTTTGGACTTTTGATAATATTGGACCGATTTTGAAAAAATGACCATGGATGATTGAAGAATTGCATTATAGGGTCTACTTGGATTGGGTTCCACACGGAACCCAATACAATGAAACCCAATACAAATTTCTCATCTCACATCTCACTTTTTTTCTCACAAAAATTTCTCTCTCCCGAAACCCAAGACAAAAAATCTCAAAACCAAACTCTATCCAATCACACCCATAGTTTTCTATAACGCCAAACAATTTGGCGTTATAGTGATCACAAAAATACTATACAATTGTGTAGTTCAAGAGATAACCTAAATTCATCATTTCCTGCAAGCATACATTGAAGAAAGGAGTCAAAGATTTTAGATTTACATAATGCATTGGAATAACAGATTCAGGGTCAATGACAGGAGAAAGGACATAACACATGTGCAAGTCATTCTCATCTATGGTCAGTTAAAACATAGAGAACTTATAAATTCATAATTGGAGTGTTTTTTCCCCCTCATAAATTAGAAAAAGAGATGCAGATAAAAATACAAGACTAATCTTATCTAGAATAAGTATTAGCTTTTAACAATATTATTTGGCGTTATAGAATGGCTAGGCATTATAGCCATTCACGAACCATTTCGGTGCAATTTTTTCAAAATCGATCCATTATTGTCAAAAGCCGAGATGAACCTATATATAATTGAAAATCAACCTATCTAAAAGAAATTGTATATAATCCATTCAAATCTACATAGGTCACCAAATTTTTGTTCCTCTCGAAATTATAATGATCCTAGAGCACAACAAATGTAGTGTGTAAATCAAACATCATAGTAGAAACAAGTTTTAGACCTCTAGCTCTTTTTCAAAGTTGTGGTAATAGGTCTTCCTTCAAGCACCAGTTATAGATCAAAAGAAGATGATATCCATCAAAACGAATTCCTATACTTGTGTTAAGAGGAAAAGCTACACTACTTCCCAATATCTTTTCTCTGTTTTTCTTCTTCTTTTTTTGGCAATGAAGGGAAATTTATTGCAAAGCCGAAATAGAATACATAAGCTTAATTAGTGCAAAAGACTTGTGTTGGATACGTAGTACCCTTGGAATCAAAGGCAAAATTTGCCTAACAAAGGAACCGCTAGCTGAAGTTTTTCATTGCAGTTGTTTGCATGCTTGGCTGAGTTCATCTAATAGCTGGTTGGCCCCGTTGTATGTGTGTGATATTTGCACCGAGTAATACTGGCTCCCAGTAGCTGAAGTCTTTTCTCTCTCTCTCTCTCTCTCTCTCTTTAGAAAGAAAAATTAATAGAATCACATTTGAGATGCTTCTACTCGAGTTTAGGAATCAATCAACACCACTTCTTCCAATGGTTGATCACTGGCAGGAACTTCCTCGTCATCAATCACCAAATACGGATTCCTTTCAACTATTGGTTGAAAATTATAGAATATGAACAAATAGAAAACCAAGCTTGCTCCTTCAGCAGCAGCTATGGGAACCCATTCATTTCTATAACTTACCATAGCCCCAATTACAGAAACTCCAAATCTGGTGAAATACAAGTAAGCAATTACAACAATATAGAATTGCCTAAAAAGTGTCAACTTCTCAACGTTTTTTGCTGCCTTTCCATCATTCTTTGAGGCCTCCCTTAGGCTTCTAATAGACCAAAAAATGGGAATAAAAATGGTTATGCAACAAACAATATCTATCACCAGGAACATCTCAGTCCATGTGAACCAATCCTTTTCTACTGGTCCCGCTTCACTAATTAACACCGAAGCAAGATTTTCTAAAACTTGCAATGGGATTATGAACTTCAAGATGTTTTTTTCCCGTTCTTGTAGATAAGGTTTCAAGAAAGACCAACCAGTTCCAATAAGAATAATGACTGTGAATAAGGTTACGCCTTTCAAGAATCCAAAGATATAGAAAGCAACGTCCCAACCATGGGGAGTGCCTGTATTTCTGATGTACATTTTGTCCTCAGAGGCACAGATCATTTTAAGTGCCATAAAAAGAAGTAGTGCAGCCATCATCAGATGAATCTTGTACACTGTACTTCTTTGTTTGATGCAAATGAAAGCCCATGCACAGAAAAATACTGCATATACAAGAAATAAAATGAAATACATTTTGGGCAATATAGTTTGACCTGCTGGAAGAAAATCCTTCTTTCCATCAAGTATGTTATACATTTCCGTATGAACTTTCATTGAAACCAAGAATTCAGTCTGGCAATTCCCAAAAACTAGATTGTATTCTTCTGGCACATCGATCTTAAGAGAAGTACTATTAAGAGTTGAATCAAGGGCAAGTTTATCGAACCTGAACAGAATTTGTACAAAATCGCTATACAAGACACAAAAGTCTTCTGAGTATAAGGACTCGTGGAAGATTCTTGGATAGGATCTATCCATGACAAGAAAGAGTCCCATAGAAGAAGGGTTGAGTTTTGCACTTGGAAACTTCGTTGTCCAAGAAACATTTTTGATGAATATATCGACATGTCCGCCAGAAGCAAATCCAAATCTTTCGAACAAAATTATGGGCCTTGAATCCTCAACAATGTTGACATCTTTGATCTCACAAGCACAGAATTGAATGCTTGAAAATATGAACAAAGCAATTGATACAAGAAATACTTGAAGGCTGTGTATCATTTTGAGCAAGTAAATTTCAATGGCTTTTTGTATTACATTAGGATTATTTGAAACAAATGGATTCTATGATTTGAGGACACCACTGGAAGGGCATGATCATTGAATACTATTCAAAAGTATTGTAAAAATGTAAAAATAATGGCGATATTTATGCCATAAAACTTGAATATTGATGGCAAAACAAGCAAAGCCTGGTCATGGACCATGGTAAATTAATACTCTATCACTTGTTATTTTTACCAACCAAGAGTAAACATTTGTGTTTCTCATAGCCATACATGTGCGAATTGTTGTAAAGAGTAAAGAGATTGTTGTTTGACTTATACTTTTTTAATGCCAGCTATAACTGTACAAGAAAAGAATAGTTAAAATAGAAAGAATCATTTATGTGTTACCCATCTATATCTATGTCTATATCTATCTATCTATCTATCTATATCTATACTCAAAGTATGGGAGGGGGTCATAAAAATTTAAACTTGTTTTGTTTATTCTTTTTTTGAATGGTCAAAAATACCCTTTGGTTGAATGAATCGTTTTGATTTTGATTGTCTAAATACCCCAAAGTTATATATAAAATTTGAATATTTTATTTTGGTGTTCTCAATGTCCAAAAGTAACATCTAGAATATAAACAATGCACTCAATGCCCCTACTAACTATTAATTTATTTTGAAATTAATAAAAAAGTTTGTAACTACTTACTAATAAATATATACTAACCTTTTTCACTTAAGTTACAAATTCTCTACCAAAGTATATATAAAGTAATAGAATATAAGAACAAACTATCTAACCTCTATTAAAAAAAATGGACATTACTATTTTAGAAAGATTAAAATCACTTAAGAAATAATTATACTAATTAAATATTTTAAATACTATTATAACTTTAAAAAATCTAAAGTATAACAATACGAGATTAAGTGATTTCATGAAAATATTTTTTATAGTTAGTAAAAATAATATTTTTCTTATTCGAGTAAATTGATTAGATAAAAGGTAAAAAGTAAATAAATATTTGTTTCTTAAAAAATCAAAGTATTATGATGAATAATTAAGAGAATTTAGGAGTTTAAATACTAATATAGTTTATAAAAAAGTTCAAAATGATAGCATGAAGTACAAAAAAGACTATTTAACCTTTTTATGAAGAAATAAAATATGTGTCTTATTCAAATATCATGTAAATAAATAAAAAATGGTAAAAAATACACTTTAATTTTTATCATTACAAAAGAAAAAATATTATTATTAAAAAAGGCTAAAATTATCATGAAAATTATAATATTAATTAAAAATATCAAAACTTAATGTTATTTAATAAAAAATACAATGGCGTAAGATATAAAAATAAATTACACCATCTTCATGAAATAACTTATATAACTAGTAAAAATATATATTTTATTCTAATATTATAAAAATAATTAAATAGAAAACAAAAAATCTTTTATTCTCTATCCCTAAAAAATTAAGAAAATTTTATTATTTTATAAAAAATTAAATAAAATGTTCAATACGTGCAATTGTACGTAAATGATGCTCGTTAACTTAAAAGGGAGGGAGAGGGAGGAATTTAAACATAACAACAAAAGGTTAACATTTAACATGGTTAATTAGATGTTCTTACCATTTTAAAGTATCAATATTAGATATACCAAAAACTCGATTTATAATAGAATTTATTATGATTTCTCAAGCACATCATTCCACTTTTAAGATTTCATATGATAACCCTTCATCTAATTATTACACTCAATTAATTTTTATCTAAATGAAATATAATTAATCTCTAATTATTATGAAATAACATGAGTTGTTTGATTTGTTAAGAATAAGTAAGAAGATTATTGGTTAAAAACATCAACAAGGAGGTGTTAGAGATTGGAGAAGATCTTCTAATACAATCTTTAGTATACTTTTCAATATACTATTGATTATAATATTTAATATTTATAATTTATTTTTTAAAATTTAAGATTTATCTTATTTAGTTTATGGTGTATGAATGAAAACTTTTATATTTAAAAATATAGTAGAGAATGTAACACAAAAATATATTAGAGGATCTCAACCCCGGATTGAATGTTTTGCAATAAAGAATAACATTCATGATTCAATAATATACTTCAGAATATATCAATGATAGGTCAAATTGTAGGTGATAATTGATTTTGAACCTTGAATAGATAAATGTATGACTCAAAGGGAAAAAAAAAGAGGAGAAAGTACAAATGATAATGAGGTCTATATGTTGCATTCATTGTTCCAATCAACTTATAGTCCTTGTTGCTTATTCTCATCCTATGCTTAATTTTGCTTACCTAAAGAAATCATGTCTCCAGAGTAAAGATAGCAATGACAAAGAAAGAAAAGAACTAAAAGAACCATTTTAATGGCCATCTGTTGCTTCCCTTGCTATTTGAAGATGAGTGACAAACCAAAATTCTCAGTTGACCATAATGCTTTTTCAATTACTTTTTACTTTTTTTTTTGTGAAAAGGAAAAACTTTATGGGAGAGACAATTTGTCAAAGGAAAATAAAAAGTTATCATCAAATCCAATTAGTTGGATGATAAATAATACTTCAACTCTTTTGTGATCCCTTTGTTGCTTATTGATGTTCAGACTACCTTTCCTTTTCTTTTTCTTTTTCTTTTTCTTTTTTTTCCCTTACAAATCTTCCCAATCAGACTTTTTTTTTCTTTTTTGGTCGTTTCCGATTAGACTATTCAAAATATAATTTCTCTATTTTATAAATACTCTAAAATCAAACAAAAAAGCTTGAACAAACTTCCTTCACATCCCTTTCTTATGTCTTACGAAAATTTCCAGATAAATCTACCATTATTAACTTTAAATAGCTCGATTGTCCTCATACATCTACAAAAATATTTTATCAGTATAAGTCACTAAAAATAAATACATATAGCATGCAACTATTCCGGTCTAAATTTTGATTCAAAATTCCTTAATACATCAACTCAGTTCAATAAATCTTTTACTATTTCATATTTCATATTTTTTTTTTAAAGAAATCTTATACTATTACGAAAAAAGACGCTAACAAAGAAATGAGCGTTGTTATTGAATGAGTATCAAACCTAAAATATTTCAATCTAATAAGAAGTACTCTACTAATAAAACTATTTTATTGGTTCGAGTTTAGCAAATTTATTTTCAAAATTTGTTAATATGGTATACCTTCAATTTTTGATCTCATTTATACCATTGCCAAGCCTCCAAACCAAGATATCAACTCTTATAGAAACTATTAGTTTATCTCAATTCTTTAATTCTTCGTACTAGAATATAAATGTAAAGATTATTTTGATTATAATGACCCTGTCCTATTTACCGTTAATGAATAATCTTTTACTTATTAAAAAAAAAAACTCCCATAGGAAACTCAAGCCGAGCCTAATTTGTCTATTTTGCAGTTCCTCTCTCAGATCCTGAGACCCGTTTTTTCTGCCACCATTCCCACCTCCTTCAAATACAATTATAAAAAATCTAAAAAATATATAAATCCTCAAAAAATTACCACTATTACAACTAATAGTCTACAATACTGCTACTAGATGCCGGTATTGTTCCATAATCCAATCCCCTTATTGATCAAATTCAAAACCCTCATCAACCCTCAATCCCCTCCTAAATCCCCAAGATTTCTAGGCCATTTTAGATTTTTCGCGTCTTCTTCTTCATCGGGTTCTTGTAATACTAGTGTTAGTAATAGAAGGATTGTTGCTACAACTCCAATGGCGACGGCGACTCCAAAGCCGCCGCCTCCGACGATGATAGATGAAGGGGTGGGCATAGCTCGGAAGTGCTGGATCAAGTACAAGAAAGAGTCTACTATGTCTTTGTACACTCCGTTTGTTGTCTGTTTGGCTGCTGGGAATTTGAACCTCGATACTTTCCGCCATTACATCGCTCAGGACGTTTATTTTCTCAAGGCCTTTGCACAAGCGTATGTCATGGTTTCTTTACATTTCTTTTTCAGTTTTTGTGGTTGTGTGTTTGTTCGTTATGTGTATTATGGGGGATTTCTTTTGTTTGTTTCATTGAATCGTTTGATTTGTTGGAAATGTAGGAAGAAATGAGGCTGGTTCTATTCTTTTTTATTTCCATTTCTCGTTTACAATTTCCAGGGTTCTGTTTGTTTCGGTCGAATTACTTGGAAGTTATATTTCTATGAGCTTTAAATCTTTTTAGTTTCTTGGTTCATTTGGCGGCTGTATTTAGTATATTTTCTTTGGGGTGGTATCCAGACAAGGGGTTGGTTTGGGTTTCCTGGGATTAGATCATTGGAAAATGTTGGTAAATTGATCATTTATTCGCTGGCGCAATAGTTCTTTGACTCTTGTAGTGATTAGAACTGAGAACCTGGGTAAAACTGAAAATTCTTCTGACTTTGTTTCTGAAAATGTATCATAGGTATGAACTGGCAGAGGAGTGTGCAGATGATGATGATGCCAAGATTGGGATCAATGAACTGCGGAGGAGTGTCCTCGAAGAGCTGAATATGCACAACTCATTCGTCCAAGTAAGATACTGTTGATTAATGAAAGCGATATTCGAGCCTTTTCCCTTCTCTTTTTGGGTGGCTTTGATGCATCAAGGGCCTATTATCGTTTGCTTAATCCAGCTTTCTTAATCACATAGGCAGAACTAGAACTTTAACTCTGAGAGGCAAAAATCTATATTATATACAGATATTTTCACAAATGTTGGAGGGGGCAAATTTGAACGAAAATGCATCTAAAGGCTTAAAAAACTAATACGTACAAGAGAATTCTATAACATGTCGGGCTTAATCGGGTTCTTCTTTTGGCGTGTGTACGTGCAGTTCCTTCCTTAAAATAGTATCGAAAAGTTGTTCAGATCTCCTATTGAGACACTTTCCACAGCAGTTTATTGTTTATTGAAGCTTTTGGAATGGAAATGCCTTTATAAAAAAAATTTTCAAGCAGTTTTTTAGTTATCATATTCATTTTAGCAAATTTTGAAAAGATTTTGTTCTGGTTTCTAACTTGAGTAATATATTAGAGATGAAACCACTCCCTCAATCTCAATTTAACTTTTAATCTCTCTCTCTCTCTCTCTCTGCATGAATAAATGCACAATTATCTACAACTTTTTCTTATGGATTATATTATTTGAATATCAGAGTTAATATGAACTTTGGTTTATGGATGGGTTATATTCTCCCAAATCTCTTTTTGGTTTGAAACTTCAATTCATGAACTCTCTCTCTCTCTCTCTCTCTCACACACACACACAGTGACATTAAGGAAGAATCAAAGCCTTATTAATGGAAATGTGCTATTTACCTTACGAAGTATCAAGTTGGCCCTAGGATACAAGGATGTAGCGTGGGAAAGTAGTCTTATTATGTGGCATATCATTCTTACTTTGGTGTGGTTTAGAAAGTGAAGAGGATTTATTCAAATGGAAGTTCATGGCTAAATTCCAGCAATTAAATCTCCTTGGTCCCATGGGACTCTTTTGGATTCAATATCTAGTCGCATATCCTCCTCCCTTCTTTCTCTTCCCTTCTTTCCCTCTTCTTTAGCTGCTGTTGCATAAAGTTTTTCCCAACTCCTACATAACAACATGATATTTACTGTAGACATTTGATGCTGTATCTCTTCCTTGATTAGAACAGTTTAGGCGTGCTGAATCGAATGTTCTCTTAAGCAGATAGTACTGAGAAGTTTGAGTTTACTAGCAAGTGATCTTATTCTTGCACCTCCACTGTTTTTTGTTTTTTGTTCTTTTCCGATTTGGTTATATGTTGGAATTTTAGGATAGAATTATTTGTTTAGCAACTAAGAAGTTTGAGTTTGCTAGCAAGTGATCTTATTCTTGCACCTCTTTTGTTTTTTTTTTTTTGGTTTTTTTTTTTTTTGTTTTTTTCCTATTTGGCTATATGTGGGAGTTTTCGGATAGAATTATTTGTTTAGCATGCATATCCAGTATCTGATATGTGTCTTTGAGGTAGAGGACCAAAAGTTTGTCAAAGAAGATTGAATATTAACTGAATCATTTGAATGATTTGGCCTTATATTAGAGTTGGAACTTTTCTTTCATTGTCAATGAGACAGAAAGCAAACTCCATTATCTGCTTATAAGGGGATTAAAGAGAAAAGGGGGGGGGGGGGGGTGTTAAAAGAAAGAGAGAAATGTTGTTTGTGATGGCACCTGATAGAGTCATGAGATTTGTGACACCTGATATTTTAATCCATTTTCTCAATGCCAATGGTTCATTGCCATGACAAACTTTAGGCTGTCTAAAACACAATTTGAGAATTAATTGAGCAGCTACTATAATATCAACTTATAAGTCATGAAATTTCAATTTGTGCTTTCCATTTCCACAAACGGGCATTAATGGTGGGGACCACATGGGAATACTGATTTGGCAAATTTTGTGCCTGGAAGTGTATAAATGATGGCAATTATGTTATTCAGTGCTTTCTGGCCTCTATAGTTGCTGCAAATGAAGAGTGCGAGGGCATTTGGATACTGCTTCTCTATTTCCAGGGGTTAAGGCTCCTTCAATCTTGGCTTTTTCTACCTAACCTGGAACAGTCTGATTCTCTCCCTCTATGAAGTTGTCATTTTTGTTTTTCTTTTTTTTTTTTTTTTGGTTGGTTGGGGGGCAGTGGGAGTAAGAGGCATATTGTTAACTAATGTTGCCCCTCCCTAAACCTTTGGTTATGTAAACATACAAATGATGCAGATAGTGTCTTTGTGATCAATGCTTAATGATGTTAATCTCTGATAGTGTACTGTTTCTTTCGACCGTGCTTTTAACTTTTAATAATTATGATCATTATACTTCTAGTAATATTTTAATCTTTTGATATTATCTGATCACTAGTTGGCTGTTAAATTTTTGAATGTATGCATGCATATATAAATGCATGTTTGTTCTAAAGACAGCGTGCAGTTAGTATATCCTTCTGCCTGACAGCATTAATTATTTTTTAAGTGGTGCATGCAGGAGTGGGGTTTTGATGCAGCTAAAGAAACAACTCCTAACCCAGCAACAGTTAAGTACACTGAATTTCTATTGGCAACAGCCTCAGGGAAGGTTGAAGGACTGAAGGCCCCTGGTAAACTTGCTACTCCTTTTGAGAAAACAAAAGTGGCAGCTTATACTCTAGCTGCCATGACGCCTTGCATGAGGCTTTATGCTTTCCTTGGCAAGGAATTGTTGGCTTTTCTTGATAGTTCTCATCCCTACAAGAAGTGGATCGACAATTATTCTTCTGAAGATTTCCAGGTCTACTATCAATTACGTGTTGACCAAATTAGTAATTTTAATGATTACCAGTTCACTTTGAAAAATATATTAAAATGTCTTTACCTTCTTATCTCATTCTCCTGATTTAGGCATCAGCGCTGCAAACTGAGGACTTACTGGACAAATTAAGTGTTTCCTTGACTGGCGAAGAGCTTGACATCATTGAAAAGCTCTATCATCAAGCAATGAAACTTGAAGTGGACTTCTTCATGGCTCAGCCACTTGAGCAGAAAACTGTTGTTCCCCTTTTGAAAGAGCTCAGAGAAACAGAAGACCATCTTGTGATATTTTCTGATTTTGATCTGACATGTACCGTTCTAGATTCATCAGCTATCTTGGCAGAAATTGCAATTATAACAGCCCCAAAACCTGATCAAAATCAGCCTGAAAATCAAATTGCTCGGATGTCATCGGCTGATCTGAGAAATACGTGGGGAGTTTTATCAAAGCAGTATACTGAAGAGCATGAACAATGTATTGAGAACATACTGCTTACAAAAAGAGGTAAAGTTTTTCTATGCATTTTTTAAAGAATCTTATTGTACGAAAATTTATGGAATTTTCAGTATGACTTATTATACGAAATTTTTTTCTTAAAAATAACTTCACCTCTTGCAGCGGACAAATTTGACTATGAAGGTTTGTGTAAAGCTCTTGAACAGCTTACAAACTTCGAGAAAAATGCAAATGAGAGGGTAATTGAGTCTGGGGTACTTAAGGGTTTGAATCTTGAAGATATAAAACGAGCTGGAGAGCATCTGATTCTACAAGATGGGTGCACCAACTTTTTCCAGAGCATCATAAGGAATGAGAATCTGAGTGTGGACATTCATGTCCTCTCATATTGTTGGTGTGCTGATCTGATTAGGTCTGCCTTCTCTTCAGGTATGTTATTCTGTTGTCAAAACTGTTTAAACTGTCATTTCGTTGGATTTATTCAAGGTTGTATCTTATTGCAGATTGTTGAATTAGGAACCATTACATTGTATTCTTTTTTACTGCTAAAATTTCAATTGCTTCCTTTTTGGACCAATTGTCTATTATTAAATGCAACGTAGAATCATAAGCTTTTGCAGGATTGTACTCGCTCTTACATCTCTATGATTTTCCATTTTGCTTCATCTAATCTGATAATGATGCCAATTCTGACATTTCAGTCTCTGTGGTCAATTTCTGTGTTTTGGCAAAGTTTGCTGAATTAAACCAATGGTAATGGTGACAATACTCTGGATCTGTCGGTAGTCTAGTCATTTACTTCAGACAGATGAAAGCAATGCTTTTTGCACTTTATTTGCATTTGTTTGTTATATTATTAGTTCATTTAGCTTTAAGAAAAGAAGAAAAATCTGATTATGTATTGCTTATGTAGAATTGCTATAGCTTACATGAGCATGAGGTATTAGAAACCGGGTTTCGCCCTGTAAGAGTTGGAATAAGTTTTCTAAGTTTCTAATTTAGATCCAATTCTTTGATTTTGATAATCCACTGCATTTGATTAATCTATTGTTGTTTTCACCAAGCAATCCTACGCATATGGTGGCTTGCATAAACTTTGGTAATGGTACTTGCAGTTTCTTTTGTCTCCCTTGCTTATGGCAATGGGTTTGTGGCATTACAGCTGAGTGATCTATTTGTATTGCTTAGTTCTGCATCCCTATTTCCTAGTATTTAAGCACTCGCTCTTGTTATTTTGGTACCGGAAACAAAGAGAGCTTTATAACTGTGGAAACTTCATTCATATTGTAAATGTAGAGTATAGATAAGTGTTTCAATTCACATCTAAAAGAATGCTAGTAGAGATTTTTGAGAAACATAGATAAACAGTAAGGGATGCTTGAGTCTTTTTATCCCTAGAATGCTGTCCAGTTGATGCTTGAATAGGAATCAAGAAATCTACCACAAGCTTGATTCTGATTACATATTCACCTCAAACTACAAAGGGCAAGATGCTTGAGAAACTAGCCCAGAATTAATTATGAACTCAGCTTGATAATGGAGATTCTTTGTCCTTTTTATCCGTTGGTTGGAATTTGGTACAAAATGGTTGGTATGGCACACTATTCCTCTAATTAATATATGTTGGAGTTAATGAGGCGGGTTACTTTGTTGGTGCATTCTGTAATATTGAGATTCACTTTTCTTTTGTTGTTTTGTAGGTGGTATTGATGTCCTCAATATTCATGCTAATGAATTCAGTTATGAAAATGCTTTATCGACTGGTGAAATTGTTAAGAAGGTGGAGTCGCCGATCGACAAAATTCAAGCTTTTAGTACTATCTTACTGAACTCTGGCAACAACAGAAGAAATCTGACTGTCTACATAGGAGACTCTGTGGGTGACTTGCTTTGTTTACTTCAGGCCGATGTTGGCATTGTGCTTGGTTCAAGCTCAAGTCTAAGGAGGGTGGGAACTCATTTTGGTGCTTCTTTTGTGCCTCTGTTTCCGGGCATCATAGAGCAGCAGAAGAGATGTGTGGAGGAAAACTCATCTACCTGGAAGGGGCTCTCTGGCATTCTTTACACAGTCTCTAGTTGGGCAGAGATACATGCATTTATTCTTGGGTCATAGAATACTCGCGCATTTCAAACTCATTGTTTTAGTTAGGATATTGAACAGATGTCTATACGCATACATAATGCATTGACAGGTTGGTGGCTGGTTTTATTGTGGGCCACATACGAGAGCTCTTCTTCCCTTGGTTTTTTCTGCAGGGCCTTCCATTCAGAAATGTAAATGTGATTCTTTTGGCAGGATATTCTGTGAGTATTGCTACTTTTCTATTGCTAGTCCTGTGGCCTTGCAGCATTTTGGTGCTTCTTTTTAGTTTCACTGACTCTTAATAAATGATTCTTTTTCAGAAAATAGAGAGCTCGAAATCATCATAAAGAGGCGGATTTATCACTACTATATAACTGAAGTGTAATATACCATACTTTTGGGTCAAAGCTGTTCAGTTTTTGGATTGAATGGCATTTTGTAGAGACAAAATATGAATGCTTGATTTGCCAGACTCTTTACATACTAAGTTGCTACCTGCAATGAGAACTCAAAATATTTCTCTCATATTGTTCTCTTCCATTTGCTAGATGTAAAAACCGGGTGCATCAATAACTATTTCAGAATATGAATATCCTTTCGCTGTTCTATGATCTAGTGAAGTGATATTGTTAGGGGGAAGGGGAGTTGTAGGGGGCATAATCCAAATTGAATCAGTTTTTGTAATTGTCTGACCGATATTAGGTCTGCCATGTCACGGTTATCTGTTGCACCATGGAACATGGTAAAAGAAAAGCGTTCAAAGTTTTTATTGTATGGTAGCCGCCATATCCATTAAGGACGAATAATAACCTTCTAAACAAGTGGACCCTGTTAAAATACTCGTGTTTAACCTCGGTTGACTATGATAGCCTCAAGGTTGCTTTATTCCATAGCCGCCAGTCCCATTATCCACAAGGTGATAACATTTATGGTCGGTTTCAGTAGTCATTTCTCTTGGTCGCAATCTGGGCAGGTGGGATTTGGAAAAACTTTTTGCATAGTAGGAAATCTGCGGTAACTATTTAGTACTCAGTCCTACTTTGGACATGCTTTTGGCTATTTTAAATTGGTAAAGAAAAGAAAAAGCAGCGGAGGGTGATAATTCTTCAAGACTTCAACATTTCCCCACTCCTTTAGCCCGCCACCCGTCCCCAAACCACTATTATACAAGACAATGCGAAAAGGGAAACGGAATCGTGTATGGCAATAATTCCTTGATCCTCTGTTTAAGCTCAAATGTCTGGGAAAAAACTAAAGAGAAAAGGGTATTGGAACGATGAGCAGGCAAAAAGCAAGTGGATCAACTTTTTCAGCCTTTTCTCCTCTTGCGTGATTTGGAAAAATTTATACAGTCTGAGTTAGCAAGTTGACAACAATTTGGTTCCGGTCCTGCACGTCCTTTTTACAGGACATGCAGGACTGAATATTAATTGTTGGATTAGATTTGAAATCTAATCCAACGGATCATATATTTTGACCCCTAAATATATTTTTAAAATTTTAAAAATATATAAATTTTTATAACCGTTGGATCAGATGTCAAATCTGATTCAATGGCTAGTATTTAGTTCTACACGTCCTGCAAAAAGGACGTGCAGGACCGGAACCCAACTGAGTTGACAAAGTGTGTAACATCAAATGAAAATCAATAAATATTTATGATTTTGTAATATTTTCCTAATGAATCTTGGAAGGGAGAATAAAGACAGATGAACGTACGCATTCGATAAGTATTGGATTTAAACTTTTTAATTTAATAAATAAAGCATTATTAACTGAGTAACTTTTTCGATCTGTAATCCTCCTCTGGGGGCACCATTATTACTGAATTGCTTGCATTTTGGCCTTTTTTCTTGTATTGATGACTTAGCAGATATACCACCGAATGAACATTCGAGTTTCTTGCAGTTTGGCACACTTGTGGGACTGCAAAGTAAGTTTATATATCATTGTTACACCAAAAAAATCAGTTGCGTCTCATCATTGGATTCAACACGTAGGTGCCCTAAAAACTTCTGGTAGGACAGGCAATTTTCATTAGAGAGATGATACATGTAAGGGACTTCGTGGACAAGGAAAGTACTGAATCTCTCCCTCAAAAGGTTTGCTCTGTTGGGCACTGCACTTAGACATCCATTCTGCTCTCAATTTTAAAGATCTCATTGTTTAAGAAAATTTTCAAACTTTTTACTACTTTTTTCTACTTTTTTTTTTTTGGATAAAGCATAATTCGGAAGTAGCTATGAATAGATCTACTCGCATAATTTTATAGGCCTTTTTTATTTCTTTTTCACTTACCAACTAATAAATGAGAACAGAAGTTCCTATGCTATGATTCCATTATTGCCCTATTGCAATTAACATTACCACTATGCAAATCCACATCTTTCCATTGCATCCCAAGAACATCACAATTACCACTATTGTTCTTCTTTACTTTTCCTTAAAATAAAAGGGGGAAAAAACTCAAAGAACCTCTTCTATCGTAGTAATTAAATATATCATTCGTACAATTTTATCAACGTTAATTGAAATTAGACCATCTCCACTTTCTATGTAATGAACTAGGAAAAAAAAATTTGGGTTCCATTGCTAAAAGCAGTTGCTTCATCTTTTTCTTCTTAGTAAAGCAGTTGATTGATCATATATATCATCACCCTCCAACCATTCATATTTCCCATATATTTTTTTAATGGATAATGATGAAAGATTTGGCCGTACGAAGAGTATCTTTCCCTCTTTCTTCATCAACAGCACATCACTAGCCTTTGATCAATTGTTGTAGTGCTCCTCATTGACTCTCCTACAGATATGAGTTGATAACCAACTAAGGTACATTTTGTTTTGCATGCTAATATCATAAACTATTAGCAAAAGTTTTTGGACTCATTTGATGTGGGTTGTCATGCAAATATACTTCTTTTTCTTTCTCTTTTGGCATGTTTACAAGTGGAAAATGATTTCACGCATTATTCGGTAAAAAATAACGTTGTTTTGAATTAAAAAATGTAAAATGTTCAAATATCTTCTTGTCTCGTATCAAATACAGTCGATGGTTACTTTCACTTAAATGTAAAATATTTTTCTTTAAAGATATGTTTTAAGCTTTCATCATCATGTATGTGTACCTTCTTGATGTGTTGTGGTAGGAAAAATAATTTTTTAATAGCAGCTCAGATCCAAATACTTTTATTATAAAAGGAAGGTCAAAAAACAGGGTCCAGTAGAGCTTTGTAATTCCAAATAAACCAAACATTTTTCAAGAATCCAATTGATAATCTATCCTATATGGCCCGTGAGTGGTATCTTTATTTCCTTTTGAGAATCCTTGGAAGCAAATTTGGAAGACATCATGTCACACCCACTGCTCACCAAGCAACTCGTAGGTCTGATAGTATTCACGATCAATTAATTAATAATTGTCTTTACTTATGGCAAAATAAATATTTCATGTCCCGTGGTATCACAAGTCTCTTACAAATTTCGTGTGGAAAGGGAAATTGTCTCTTCATATATAGCATTAGAGTACATTATTATTTTGGGTAATCTTAAGGCTAGTCTTGAAAAAGTTTCATAATTCGTGGATACTGTGACAAAAACACAAAGGAAAAATCCACGATCATTGGAGGGGAAGCTCGAGTACTAAACAAATAGAATTAGAGGTGAGGATGGAATTAGAAGGGAATATATTAGCACAAATTTATTTTTCATTTGATCTCCTTCAATTGAATCATTCATACAAACAAATCATTTCAATGTACCTTAGATCTTCCAATATATTCTATAATATATTGTCTATTATACTAATTAAATTACATCACATAAAATTATTTGATTAGCCTAATCTCATTTATTTTGCTTAGTCCAATAATACAGTTACCTGTGGTATTATGTAGTAGCGTACTAGATAATATACTAAAAAATGTATTTGAAGAATCAGAGCCTTTGGTCGTATCAAAATTTTAATTTGATTGCTCTACGTTGCTTATTGCCTATAAATACATAATTACCATCTCTCCCATGAGTTGACATAATTGTCGTGAGTATAAGATATCTTTTGGTGGTTAGTAGCTTGTAGAATAAGGATATCGATTTCGTGGTAAAATAGTAATAAAATTGCTCCTTACCAAGTGAAAGGTATTGAGTCTAATCCACATTCCTTTCATTGATATATAAATTTTTTAAAAATGAAGTTTCTATTTTTAAATATTATATTAGATGTCGATATATGTTAAAAAATTACTTAAATATATATGAAATAAATAAAAAAAATTTACATAACATTATTTAAAACACATATTACTCTTGTAACAAGAGCAATAATTTTTATAGGGGCCTGTTTTCTCTTTTAATACTTATAAGATTTGGTTTTTAACCTTTTAAACTACGATTTAATTTAATCTGATGAATTATTACAAATTATAATGTTGTACCATGTACGAACGTTAGAGAATACGCTCATATATTTTGTCCCTTTCCTATAATGTTTTAGGTCAACCGAACTTTGTGAGTGCAAGATCCAGGTTGTTTATTCAGTTCATAGTTGACATTAGTACTTAGTACCATTTGAGTGGCCTCATCCATGCGCACTCTTCTAAGTGTTCTGAGTCGGCCCGTTCTACCAACAAACACTTTCCCACATAAATTGCTTCAAATATTCTCTGTACACTCCAGCCATTTGGGCACTATTAGTAATTCGACTATTAATATCAATATAAGGTCATGAATTTAGTTATTACATGTAATGTCATGTTAAAAAAGATTCAAACCAAGTATATTCTAAGTAAGAATTAGATTTTATAAATATAATTTAAATTAATTTAAATTTTAAATTAATATTATTAATTAATAAGGATGCAAAATTTTCTAAACGAAAAAAATATTATCCACATAAGTTGACCCACCTTTACACAGCTTCCTTTGTATTTAGGTAACTTGAAGAGTCCTTTATTCATCAAGAACTAATAATATTCCTGTCCTTGGAGTCGGCCTAGTTGGTGGTTGGGTGAAATTTCTTACCACTATGAGGGTTTGAACATCTTCTCAATATAAGTTCGTCACACAAGAAAACTTGTCTAGTGTGGCTTATTCTTCTGCGTGATTTGCTAGCTATTGTGCACATCATCAAGTTGTGACCGTAGGTTCCCTTATCTATACTATACTAAAAATATGGATAGCGTTTATAGGAATTTAAACTTAGCTGTTTCTTCTTTTTTTGAATTGCCTAAAATATTCTTTAAAAAATAAATTATTATTATTTTAATTGACTAACCATATGACATTAAAAGTACACAAAGTGTACAAATATAATTATTTCATATAAATCCATCCTTTAAATTCTAATTTAATTATAATTATTTGAGAATTACATAAAAAATAATAAAAAATAAGAGTTATTTGGGAGTTACATTAGTTAAAGAAGAGTACTCTTTTATTTTTTTTTTAGGAAAAGAAGAGTACTTATTAGTTTATTATTTTTGCTATTGTTATTTATATTACTATTAGCATTATTATTAAAAATTTAAACCATAAGTACTATGTGGGAATTACATGAGTTAAAAGATAAATGAATAAAAAATAATAATTATATATAAAGAATTAATAAAAAGTTCTTAACTAAGTTTTTAACTACTAAGTAATAATATTTTAACTCCTCTACTTAAGTTATAAATTTTTTTAATTCAAAATATAATGTAATGAAAAATATAAATAGATCATATAACCTCTATAGAATAGATTATATAATTAATACTATTATTGAAATATTATACGAATAAAATAATTAAGAGTAAATAAATGTACTTTAATTTCTATCTTTGCAAGAACAATAAGAAGAAAAAAGAAAAAATAATATTATTTTACAATAAAAAATATAAAAAATAATTATGATTACTAAAACTCAAATACAAATATATTTAATAAAAAATAAAAAATATAATAACATGAAAATAAAAATAAAATATTAATATTTTTTAAAAATTAAGTAAATATAAAAATAAATATATTAAATAAAAATTTTAATATCAATATAACTTTTAAAATATTTAACACGTATAAATATTAAACGTAATTTATATTAGTTAACCAAAAAGAACTAATAATAATCCAAAACTAAACCCTAAAAAACATGTGCTGTAGGCCCTTAATTACGTGTCTTGTGTTATTTTCTTCTTTATATTTTGTGGGTGTCTTGTAGTATTATTTTCTGTTCCTTAACCTTGTAAACCTTGTACCATCCGTCCCTCACACTCTATGAGAGTCATCAGTTCTATATAACATCCTCCCTCTGCCAAACTCGTAACATTTCTTCTTCATCTTCTTTCCGCTGTCATTTTTAGACGCGGACGGTGGCCGAAATAGTGATGCAGTTCACAAGATTTTCAAGAAGATTTCAAGAGCTGCGTAGTGGGTCGTTGCCTGATCAGCATCGAGATTCGGAAATGGTTGAAGGGACGAAAAGGGATCATCAAGAAATGGAAGTGATGATGATGAAGAAACCAAGGCCAGGGGGTTGATTTTAAGAAATGCGAGTTCTAGGCAAGTCAGATGCTTGGCTGAAACACTTTGTTTCTTCTTTCTACTTTGTCGTGTGTGTTCTTGGGAGACGGAAAAGGGAAATAAACATGGTTTTGGAATTTCAGAACCTGTAGGATTCCAAGGCTGCTGAGCTTGGAGGTCTTCTAATTGATAGTTGATGCCTTTTTCTTCTTCTTCTTCTTCTCCAACTCCTTGGGGATCAGCTTCTGGTTCTCTGTACTATGTAAGAGAGAAATCTCTATTCAATTTCACGGGTTGAACATGACAAATTTTATTTTGCAAAAAGTTCATAAATCAATTGATGGCTTCTTTAGTATGAAAATACATTATCATTCCCAACCCCCCCCAAACAAAATCATAATTCCTTTTGCAAGTCATAAGAGTTAGTTCATCCGTTTTCCATCGTATAGAGTTTCTAAGGCAATTTGGAATATTTTTCAATTTGTTGGGATGCAAACCAATCTTAACATCATATGAATAGCCGCCTTCCGTCACATTTTATGGTGGGTTAAAATCTTTCTTTTCTTGTTTTTTATTTGTGGGTTTAAAATTATAGGTTGAAACAAGATCATTAATTGGAAAATGAAGCTAATGCTTGTCATTCTTTTGTTCTGATGCTTAATTTCTTCGTAGTTCCCTCTTAACAACGTTTTCTTCGAGAGGGAATGCAAGTCATAGCCATTCTTGTAGACGATCTTTCAGAAGAGTTCAAGGTTCCAAATGCTACAGTTTAATTTGCATCATCTGATCCAGCAAATTCGTAAAAATCTATGAAAATTAGTGTCTGAAATGCTGTGTTTAGGCTGTCACTTCTATGTTTTTTTTGGTTTTAAAAAGGCCAGCGGCCTGAAGAGAGCAATAGTCCTTTTAATTATCTGCTAGCAGATGCAGTAATTTTTCTTGAGTCTGAAACAATATTCAAAAGAAAATCAGATGAAGCAACTGCATGATTTCTGCTAATCTTCTACATTTTTCCAGATCTCATCCTGTCCAGTTTCTTCCTTCAAAGTCAATCAAATTCTTGAATTCCTTTCTTACATCATGAATACTTACTTGCATAGGATTAATCCAGTGTTGTTTATAGTGAAGATTTAGGCTGAGAATCTTATAAAGCTATTAACAAGAAAGAATTGCTTATGATTTTATTAATCTCGCATGTAATTGATTACTTACTATAACCAAAAAAACAAAACAAAGCACTTTTCCCTTGTGCTATGCTGATTATTATATTTGTTAGGTTTTACAAAGAAAAGGGCTAACTAGAAGTAACCCTTGAATTCTTTTTCATGAAAAGAGCTCAGCCCAATACAAAATCATGCAACAGTAGAAGATAAATTGCCCCAAAGCAATTCTTGATTGAATAAACCCTTAAAAATCATCTCAAATGAAAATCCCAACAGCCTATAACCAAAATAAATGCTACTGTATATATGTCATGCATGGCCTCTGACGCATCATAGTATAAGAGATTTATAATTCATTCGCTAATTTCTTTTTCTGCTATACGAAACAAAAATGTATTTCTCATTCCTGATATATCTAAACTTTATTTTTAGCATTACACCTTTTTTTTCCTTTTTTTTTTTTTTTTTTTTTGGTTGAAGGCCAATCGGCCACTTTTAAAGGATTCAGGAAAGTCAAATTGGTTTAAAATGTGGAATCTTTTTCAGATCATTTATTCTTTTCTTTTTTTAATGTAGAAAGGACCATCAAGGCTACAGCCTTTCTGTAGCTTTTTTCGTACTCTTTTAATCAGAATTTTAGTTGTCGTTGGCCATCATTTAGGATAAGGATGATGAATCATGTTTTTGCTTCTATGGCTAAAAAATTGTTTAGCAATAATTAATTACTTAATTAATTGAGCTTAAGTTATCGAGGTGTTACAATTTGTGAAAAAAGACAAGAAATTTTTAAAGGTAGAGACTGAAGAAGGATCTCATTCAATCAATGGAGTTTTTCTATTGGTTTATGACTCATCAACAATTCAGTGATTAATTTAGTTAATCATCAAAAGCTTGATTCACAAGTTGATGATTAGTTGGATCTCATGGGATTTGGTTTTAGGATTTTAAGTTGAAAAAGGGGTTTGGAAGATCACAGGTTTCTAATTTCATTCACAACTATTTGGCATGGAACTGTATTATGGATTTCTCTTGGGGCATAGAAATGGCGTTTCGCAAGGCTTGCTATATATAATTTTTTTAGATTATATGTAATATAAAAAAATTTTATTATTTATTATTTATTTTTAAAATTTTTAAATTTCTCTAAAGTCTTTGAAATATTAAAATTCAGATCTATTAATAATAACTATATTTTTTAATAAAAAATTTAATTTATCAAATAATATCTAATTGTATATCTTTTTACATATAAAAAACTTTAAAATTGACCTTAAAACAATCGATTTTAAAGATAAAATACTAATTTGCGTCACTTGTGCCAACAAGTGGCACAATTTGCACACAATTACAGCCCAAAATTGGCTGAAATTGTGTGCAATTTTCTCTAATTTTTTGCAAAAATTATTCACAATTTTTGCCACAAATTGGTAAAAATTGTGCTCAAAATTAAGTGTAATTAAAAAATCACATGGGCTGCCTCAAAATTGACAATCAATATTTGAATGAGTAATATAGGTTATGCTAATAGAATGCAAAAATAATTATTCAAATCATATAAGCATTCTTCTTTTAATTACAAAATCATTGTGAGTTAAGATAGATTTGTTAGTAATATTTCCCATTCATTGAGTATTCCTTATTTTTCTTTTTGTTTTTTTGGTTAGGAATTTCTTGTCTTTGTATTTCTTTTTTTAAGGTTTTATTTTTATTTTTGATTTTTTAAATTTATTTTTATTTTTAAGTTGATAATTGTTTAGAATGTTGTTTTTAAATTTATTTCTATTAGCATAACCTATGTTATCCATTTAAATAATTGATTGCCAATTTTGAGGCAACTCATGTAATTTTTTAATTACGTCTAATTTTTGCTAATTTCTAGCAAAAATTGATCACAATTTTTGCCAATTTTCGTAAACAATTGTGAGAAATTACACATAATTTTTTCCAAAAATCGACAAAAATTGTGTGCAATTTTGAGTCAAGTGACACAAATTGGTATTTTATCTTTAAAATCGACTGGTTTGAGGTTGATTTTGAAATTTTTTATATATAAAAAGATGTAAAATTAGATATCGTTTGATAAATTAAACTTTATTTGTGAAAAAACATAGTTATTATTGAAAGATCTGAGTTTTAGTATTTTTAAGGCTTTAGAGAAACTTAAGAATTCTTAAAAATAAATAATAAATAATAAAAAAATTTTACACTATATATAGTCTAAAAAAATTACATATAGAAATGACGTTTCTCTTCTTGCCTTTGAAGTGCTATATATGATGTGTTTGCTTTCATCTTAATCTTTTTTTTTTTTTTTTTGTGCCTTTTGAGTTAGGTGACCAAAAAAGCTTCATGCATGACCTAAAAATCATTTTGGAGGAGACAATTTTGCATAGATATAGATCGAATTACTATATTGATTTAAAAGAACAGTGTAAGATCAGAATTTCTTGTAGTTAATGTTAATTTCTTTGGAGAATGTGTGTAGCATGCAGTGTTCCAAATGTAATTTTGATCCTTCATAATAATTATTGAAAGTTAAAATTTATTAGAGTGTGATTAGAAGGAGTTTGAGTTTAAAATTATTTATCTTGAATTTTGTAAAAGTAAATTATTTATAAGAGAAAAAGTGAAACATAAAATGATAAATTTGGATTGAGTTTCTCGATGAAATTCAATCCAAATAAATTTATGTTTATAAGTGACTAAATCAAGTAAGAAGGAATCTAAATTATATAGTCTTTTCACAGTTGATAATCAAATACGGTCTTTCTCTTTTACAAGAGTAGTCAAACTAGTAAAACTATAATAATACCTTAATTTTATCATAATTTGATTAATGTAATAAAGGAGATTTCTTTTGAGTGCTTAGATGCAAATTACTTCTAGTGCTTTGTCCACTAAAATTATGTTGAACTTTATAGCGGAAGAAAATAGAGTTTTTTTAACATCTCTGATTCTTGGATATATATGAGCTTCTCAGTCAACAACACTATATGAAATATAGAGACATACTTTTCTACATCCACTTGTCAAAAAAAAAAAGAATTATATGAACATATTAGGAGTGTATATTTCTTTCTTTTCCTTTCTTATTTCATTTTTTTTAAAAAAAAATTGTTTGCAAGTGATTTCACCTTTAAATGGAAAGATGATAATTCAATATAAAAATTTATTGCGGGTGGTAACTCAATTAATAAAAAGAAATTACTTAATATAGGACGATTTAACTTATACAAGATTATTTTTTTTATAAATTTTAATTTTTTATACTTTTTATCCACAGGGGTAGGGCAACCCCCTCTCCCCCAGTTTTTTTTCTTTTTGTTTCTTACTTCTGATTAATTTTTTGAAATAATAAAAATTTATTTTTAATAAATATTATTTTATAAATTTTTTTAATTTTTAAAATTTTTATATATTAATATTTAAAATTATAATTCAATTATAATAATTCAAAATCAATTTAAAATTTGATTACAATTAATTATAATTTTTAAGATTTATTTTTATCTCTTAATTTTAAAAAAATTTAAATAACTGTTAATACTAATTATAATAATTCAATTATATATTAATATTTTTTAAATTTTAAAAATTTTATATATTAATATTTAAAATTATAATTCAATTACAATAATTCAAAATCAATTTAGAATTTGATTACAATCAATTATAATATTTACTTTTATCTCTTAATTTTAAAAAAATTTAAATAACTGTTAGAATTCAATATCAATACAATTTAGATAAAATAATAAATTTTGACTATCTATTAAATTTTATTATATAGAGATTATTAGAAAATAAATTAATAAATATAAAATTTTATAAAGTGTTTAAAAAATAAAAATATCAAAATTATTTAAAAATTATTTTATATTAATAAAATCAGTTTAATACTTATGTTAATAAAAGCTCTTCCATCTCTTCTTACTGCAAGTTTTCAAATCTGCCTTAACAAAGAAAAAAAAAATGTATATTGATGGGGTTAGGCCGAGTCATTGGCCCAGACCGCTATGGTAAGAATATAACGACCTATTCATCTGCTGAAGCCCAAAGAAAGGACCCCACTTGTGTGAGGATTTGGTCACCGAGATAAAGTATGTTCTCTTCAGAGGTAGTGACCAAAGGTACGACTACTATATCATTACTTCTTGTTTTGAGTTTGAAAGTATCTATTACTATCTTAGGTATTGGAAGATTTTAAGGATTAACTCCTCTTGTAGTATTAGTAGTATTCACGTGTGTTCTTGTATGAATTATTATAAGATAACTAAAAACGTTCATGAAAGAGTTTATCAAAAAGTTTATTAAAGAGTTTACCGTTCGTCACATATGATTTATTTCTAAGTAAATAAAATAGAGATGAACTATAATTCAAATCTTGCATTTCCAAACAACTTATAACTTTGATCATTCTTCCAAAGATTGTTCTAATAATTCCTATTTTCCGAAAACAAAAGAAAAAAATTTGAAAGGAAAAATTGGTAATGCTGAAATTTGAAAATTCATCGCATAGCAGATAAGGGGACTGGTAGAATTCACGGTCTGATTCAGATTCATGAGATACCCATATTTTCTTGGCCCATTTCTGCATTTACACTATTGTTCTGTTTAGGCCATCTGCAAAAGAGAATATGGCCCAAATATATTTCGTGATGCCAACCCGAAGCACACCAAGAATTTCCGTTTCGATGGATCCAGCAATTATTTGGGTCTCGGAGGAGAACAATTCCGAAACTATAACTTTCCCTTTTCCCTCGGGAAAATTACAACTCATTTTCAAGGAAATCGATGAAAAAAGCTATAAGTTATGACATTATCCTACTGCTTTTAATTGATTTTAACTCAATACTTAGAGTAGAGTCAAAATTAGAACGCTTCCTTTTATAATTTAAAATTTTATCTAATTTTTTTATGCTAGCAAAATTTTTAATTACGATAGTGACAAAATTGACTAGGGGAGAAAAGGGGAAGGAAGTGGAGAAATAATGAAAATCTTGAAAATTGAAAGATTTATAGTGTATTCATCTCTTGAATGAAAATATTGAAGTAAAATTTCAATTTTAATTCTTTCGTTTTCCAAAAGGTGATTATGGTCATTATTTTCTAGATATGCATTATAATTTTTGTAAGTGAATTTTCCGATTCTAAGAGGGTGTAAATTCATAAGCAACTGTGGTATTACCATTCTTTCCGGGATTCACCAGCCATAGCTGTAATGAAATGCAAATGCAGTTCTTGGATTCCGAAACAAGTGTAGCAGAGAATAAGATAAAGATGCAAAGAAAGAGGGCCTCCTTGTTGGATGGGATTGGCAAAGTGTAGGGTATCCCTTCCAATCATGGGTGCAAATGCAGGTTTCTTTCTCTTTCCTAAGGGAAACTGCACCTTGGGGTCCCTTCACATGGGGGCTCATGGATTTCCAACTTTTTTGAGCTTTCATTATTAACCTATCATACCATAGCACATATATCAATTTCTTCTAATTTTTTGCATATTAAATTCAACTTGCCTTGTTCGGTGCATGTGGATAACAAGTAAGGTCCCAATTTGTTAATGGCTGCGGAATGGTGTTTGGTGAACACGGACAATCATTGCTCTCTCTCTCTCTCTCTCTCTCTCTCTCTCTCATGAAGAAAGTTCTGAGTTGAGTATGTACATTTGTATTACTAGTATTTGATCTCTTAACATGAAGAGATTCTATATTCTGGTCTCATTATTTGAGATTAATAGGATTTTGGTTCCATACAACTATGTAAATGAAGAGTTCAAGAATCTTGACAAATGATGAACTAGCTTCAGCATGTTCTTCTAGTTTCCTTTCAATGAACCAACTGATACTGTCGCACCAATTATGTCACAAGCAATATGAATACAATGTCAATAAGGTAAATTAGTCCTAAATGATACTGTTTAAACTATTTTACAAGTATCGAGTTTATTTGATATTATTTTAATTTAAATTAATAATTATTTTACTCGTGATTTAAAAAATACTTTTCAATTTTAAGTCTACTTTTAAATGATCCGTTTGGCTAAATTGTTCTCTCAAGCCATTTACTACTTTCGTAAATATTCTGCAAGTTATGCAAGATTTCAAGATTATGACCATCAACAGTAGTAACATTCGAGTCAATGAAATCCTCAGGTTTCCGCTAAAAGTTAAAACTTTGAAACAGCCTAAAGAAGTATTGACTCTGGCATTGTGAGAAGAAGAACAATCCTTGTTCTCTCTTCAGAGTAGAATTTTTTACAGATTAAAGTAACTTTTTTTTTCTTGTAAGAATGTCAGTTAATTAATTACCTCAAAACTTGGTTCAAAAGCCTGTAGTACAACAGTAGTCCTTTGTAAACATTTGCTGCCTTAACATTCTTTAAAGAAATGGTTAAGGAAACAAAAGACAGCATAAACTACTGCTACAGACAGGAAAAGATCAAATTCATTCTGGTCATTTTCATTTTTCTTTTGATGGAAAATGCATTTGTTGTCATTAACTTAGGTTGACCTATGATCAATTATAAGATGTACAGAATATTTAATCACTCACTGAAAACACATTCCTTCCATATTATACTGTCGGAATAATTTTCAATAATTCCAAACTTTAGAGTCATTAGCTGCAGATTAATAGCTGGCTCGGATCCCGAGAGCTCACGAATTCACTTGAACTGATTCTACTTTTGTGATTAATTAGTCCTTAATCATGTTGATTAACAATCTTATCACTCTTTTTTCTTACTGTTACAGATGGACAAGGGTCCCATTGATGACAATCATAACTAACTGATTAACCAATCGTCTGTCTTTATCTCCTTCTCAGATAAGTTCATCATAGTTCATCCATAGGCCTTTGTTCTCTTGAACCAAAAATTATCCAAAACTGAGAAGAACAAAGAGAAAAGAAAGAAACAAATATGAAAGTTCATCTTCTTTTCTTGTACTGTTCCATTGGTTTCTTCTCTCTTGTTTTTGTCAATGGAGATATAGCTGTGTCAAATGCAGAAGTATCATCCTTAATGTCATTGAAAGCCAGCATTGCTGATCCTTCAGATCACCTCACAGACTGGAAATTCCCCACCAATGAGGTCAATGGCAGTTCAGGCCATTGCGGCTGGACCGGTCTCTCATGCAACTCCAAAGGCTTTGTTGAGAAGCTAGACTTGTCTAATCTGAACTTGAGTGGCTACATTTCGGAGCACATTCAACGGCTGGGAAGTCTATCTTTTCTCAACATCAGTTGCAATAACTTCTCTTCTTCACTGCCAAAATCTTTAGGTCATCTGACTAGCTTGAAAAGCATTGATGTAAGTCAGAACAACTTCGTTGGAGAGTTTCCGGTAGGCCTTGGAAGTGCTCCAGGATTGACAAAAATCAATGCATCAAGCAATAATTTTGTGGGGCTGATGCCGGAGGATCTTGGCAATGCAACTTTACTTGAAAGCCTGGATTTCAGGGGGAGCTTCTTTGAGGGTTCAATTCCAACTTCTTTCAACAATCTGCAGAAGTTGAAGTTTCTTGGCCTTTCAGGTAATAATCTAACTGGAAAGATCCCACCAGAGCTCGGTCAATTGTCGTCTCTGGAGACAATCATTATTGGATACAATCAGTTTGAGGGTTCAATTCCAGCTGAATTTGGTAATCTCACTAACCTTCAGTACCTGGACTTGGCCGTTGGTACTTTGAGTGGCCAGATTCCAGCTGAATTGGGCAAGTTGAAAAAGCTTACCACAATATACCTGTATCAGAACAATTTTGAAGGAAAGATTCCACCTGAAGTTGGGAACATTTCATCTCTTGTTTATCTGGATCTCTCAGACAACCTATTTTCTGGAGAGATTCCAAATGAAATAGCAGACTTGAAGAATTTGCAGCTGCTAAATCTGATGTGCAATAATCTGACTGGACCTATCCCGGAGAAGCTAGGTGAGCTAACAAAACTTGAGGTACTTGAGCTCTGGCAGAATTCTTTGATAGGTATTTTGCCTGTGAATCTTGGGAGGAAATCTCCCTTGCAATGGTTAGACATCTCGTCAAACTTATTATCAGGTGAGATTCCACCAGGATTGTGTGATTCTGGCAATCTCACTAAACTCATTCTCTTTAACAATACATTCTCTGGTGAGATTCCATTAGGCCTCTCGAACTGTTCTTCATTAGTTAGAGTTAGAATCCAGAATAATCATTTATCTGGAACCATTCCTGTTGGACTTGGAACTCTGCCAAAACTTCAGAGGCTAGAATTAGCCAGCAACAATTTTACTGGTGATATCCCAGATGATTTCTCTTTGTCTACCTCATTATCTTTTATCGATGTCTCTTCAAACCATCTTGAATCATATCTGCCTTCTAGCATTCTGTCCAGTCCTAAACTTCAGACTTTCATTGCTTCCGATAACAACCTAAAAGGAAGCATCCCAGATCAATTCCAGGATTGCCCATCTCTCGCAGTACTTGATCTTTCAAGCAACCATTTCTCTGGTGAAATTCCTCCGAGTATTGCTTCATGCAAAAAGCTAGTGACTCTGAATCTTCGAGATAATCAGCTTACCGGAGAAATACCAAGTCCTATTGCATCAATGCCAACTCTTTCTGTTCTTGATTTATCATACAACTCTCTTGTTGGACGGATACCGCCAGAGTTAGGACGCCCACCAGCACTAGAAATGCTCAACTTGTCCTACAACAAGCTTGAGGGTCCTGTTCCAAGTAATGGAGTGTTAATGACCATAAGCCCAAATGACCTCATAGGCAATGCTGGTCTTTGTGGTGCTGTGCTTCCTCCATGTTCTCAAAGCTTAAAAGTTGTCTCACGGCCAAGAAAGTTTCATATCAATCATGTCATTGTTGGATTTGTTGTTGGGATCTCAGTTCTTTTAGCAATTGGAATCATGTTCCTTGTTGGAAGACAGATGTACAAAAGATGGTTTCTGTACAGAAATTTCTTCAGGGACTTGTTCAGGAGAGAAAGTTCAGAATGGCCTTGGAGGCTTGTGGCATTCCAAAGGCTGAATTTTACAAGTGCAGACATACTGGTATGTCTTAAAGAATCAAATATCGTTGGTGTGGGTGGTAGTGGAATTGTATATAAGGCAGAAGTTCAACGGCCACACTCAATTGTGGCAGTGAAGAAACTATGGAGATCAGAGGCAGATATAGAAACTGGAGATGACCTCTTTGAAGAGGTGAATCTTTTAGGAAAACTTCGCCATAGGAACATAGTAAGATTGTTGGGTTATCTGCATAATGAGAATGATGTGATGATGGTCTATGAGTACATGCCAAATGGAAGTCTTGGTGCAGCACTCCATGGCAAACAAGCTGGAAAAATGCTGGTAGATTGGGTTTCCAGGTATAACATAGCTCTTGGTGTTGCTCATGGTCTAGCTTATCTTCACCATGACTGTCATCCTCCGGTCATCCACCGGGATGTGAAGTCAAATAACATTCTTCTTGACTCGGCATTTGAAGCTAGAATTGCTGACTTTGGATTGGCAAGGACAATGCTTCACAAGAATGAGACTGTTTCCATGGTGGCTGGATCTTATGGGTATATCGCACCAGGTTAGTTCTACTTTACTTTTAGCACCTTTCTTATAAAGGACACACAAGGAAGAGAAAAGCATAATCAGAATCATCTTAATATGATCCTGAAACAGAACAAGAAACAATGTGGTCATACTAACACTGAAAATATCCAAATTGCTATAGGAGAATTCAATGCTAATTCACTGTTTTTATCACTTGGTGTAAATTGCAGAATATGGATACACATTAAAAGTGGATGAAAAAAGTGACATCTATAGTTTTGGAGTGGTGCTGCTGGAGCTTCTGACGGGGAAAACGCCATTAGACCCAAGTTTTGGAGAATCCGTTGATATTGTTGAGTGGGTTAGGCAAAAGGTTAACAGCAAAACAGCAGAAGAAACATTGGATTCTGAAATAGCAGGACAGTGTAAGCACGTCCAAGAAGAGATGCTTCTTGTCCTTAAAATTGCTCTTCTTTGTACTGCAAAGCTTCCGAAAGAAAGGCCTTCAATGAGAGACATAATCACAATGCTTGGAGAAGCAAAGCCAAGAAGGAAAAGCATTTGCCAGAACTGGGGTTACAGCACTCCTAACAACAAAGACAAGCTAATATTTGCCCATTCACCAGTTGTAGGTCTTTTATGAGAACCAAATCATATCTCTTAATCCATTTCTTTTCTTCGATATGTAAAGTCTCTCTTTCTTTCCATTGTGTTAAAGCCATTTTATAGAGTGCAAGATGTGAGGTTAAATTGGAAGGGATGTAAGTTCTTCCAATGAAGTTTAGTTAAATTACAGGTTTCTGTTGTTTCTTTAAGATAGTGGTATTTCAGTTTAGTTCTTTCATGATTTACTGATGAGACGAATAATTCATACTAGATTCAGTGATCATATTTTTTTAGCTCTTACCCTTTTTGGTCCCTCAACCAAAGCAATATTGTTGCAACTTCTGATCTACCAGAGAAGTGAGAGCTTTGCATTTATCAGTGTCTTTCATTTTGCCATCCATGTAAAAGTTTGCTGCAAAGCTGCTACTCAGGAGTTTTCACTCATCAATTTGGCAGTATGAATGGAATGAAAACAATGAAAATTCTCAGGAGTCTACTTGACCTGTTTCCTAGTTGATTTTTGGCCCCCTTAAAGTATTCATATTGCTGTCTGTTCTTCGAAAAGAACTGCGAGTTACAAGTAATCTTGTCTCTTTTGCTGGTCTTGTAAACAATAACATACAGTTGTATGAATTCTACTGATCTTAATTTTGCTTTTAAGCTAAATGTACTTTCTACTGTCTTCGACTCCCTTGACCTCCTCCTTAGGCACCTCTTTTCTTTCCCCTCTGACTCAGAAAGAATGAATGCTGAATTTGTTGAAGAATTATTCAGGAAACAGAAACAGGTGAAGCTACAAACTTGAAAAATCACTCTGCTCTGCTTTCCCTTAAAAGAATGGTCATTCACATGTAATAGACTTCAAGTTATTCTCCTCTTTAACTTCCAGTTCTTTCTCATTTGTCTCTCTCTTTTCTTCCTCTTTGTGCTTTCCCCACAGAACGCCATAAAGACCTATCACCAGCAACATAACTCCACAAAAACTGCAGTGAATTTTCACATAAAGCAATATCAGCGATCCAAAGGTTCAATATGGTGCTCTATCTGTGGAAAAAGGTTAAGAAAAAAGAAAAAATTTTAACCTTCCCCAATGAAGAGTTTCCTTAAACAAGAGCACAGAGAAAATAGCCGTTATGACTAGTGCCAGCGGACTGAACACGGCTGTGAATACAGGGCCTTTCTTCTCCACAACCCAGAGTTGCAACCAGTAACTTACTGCAGTGACAATCAAGCCCTGCACTATGAAAAGTTGTTAATAAAAATGTTAAGCTACTAATAGATCATGTACATGCAGTAACCTGTGAACCTATACACACTACTGAAGAAACATACACAATAGAGCACTGAAAGAAGGTTAATGTTCCATCCCAGCTTCCATGATTCTACGCTTCTCTCCTGAGTCACAGCCCAAATTGCTGACACAATGCAGCAAAAGAAAGTTTGTAGAGTTGTGAGACGTAGCTTTGATGGATATTGCTTGATGATCAGACCCTGAAAAATTTTAAAGTAAATTGTAAATTCATCTATCCCAAAAGGAAAAGGGGCGGAAAAAAAAAGAAACAGAAGATATAAGAGATTCACCTGCATTATTAGCCATAAAGACCATGTAATGTTGGCTAAGAGCATAATGAAAGAACCCTTTATCCAGTCATGTTTTCTGTAAGTTTTGGCCAAATGATGTGATGAAGTATTGTGTTCCATGGCTGGAAATATTGCAGGTCCTTTGAGAAAAGTGAAAATCAGAGCCCCAGAGAGACCTAATGCAGAACCCAACACCTTAGCCATTCCATGTATTTGTTGTATTGATATCTTTTCAATCCTGAAATACTGAAAATTAATGATGGACAAATTTGATCTGTCATTTTGTGTTTGAGGATTCACCGCTTTGGCTTTTCTTTAGTACCTCAAGCAAACTGCAAGGATGAAGGTAATTGCTGGAATTGTGTTGGTGAATGCTGTAGCAAATGTTGCAGTAACATAGTTGAGGCCGAAATAGTAAAGGTTTAAGCTCACAGTAATCCTGTAATTTCACATGCAAAAAGGATCACGAGGTGAAACACGGGAAAGAATGTGTATGCAATGAATCAGTTGCCTCATCATTTATAGTGTCGCTGATGTTCTCCTCCAGACCATCAAAGGAATCATGAAAATAAAGCTAATGAGTCTAAAACCTATGTTTAACTAGCAAGAATGCAAGCCAACTATTGAGGTTACTCTTGGAATCATTTCAGGCCTCACCAGATGATTCGGACTAAATCACTTCAAACCTTTACACAACTACTTCGTTCATCTAAAATTGAATATCCGTTTTCCAATTCATTTATATAGAATGGAATTCTGGATGGTAGGGAATACTAAGGATTCTCTCAAACGCTTTACTGATCATGAGTTCTGAAACATTATGCAGACAATCAGATAAACGAGAAACGAAGGAACCATTTACGTACCCACATAAAGAAACCAAGAATATCTTGCAGAGTAGTGCAAATGACAACGGAGCAGAATTCTTTCTGGACATGTAGAAGATGAACAAATAAATCAATAATCCAGGAGAAAATTTTTTTACATGGTAAAAGAATAAAAACAGGCGGAGATGATAGTACCTCTCTATGAAGAAAGCAAAAGGAGCCAAGGATACTGTCGCAAAAGCTTGTCGATAAACAACAAATATGTAAGGATTCATTCCTTCTGTAACTGCTGCTTTGGACAACAAAGACATTCCAGCATACACAAACTGTATAAAGATCATCACAACATAAGGCTTATGCTTCTCGATGAATGCTTGAAATCCTTGAAGGAACTTCATATTGCATTCCATGGCTTTTTGCGTCCTTCAAGAGAACTCAAATGGCAAGCAACTCTTGATTTATACACAACTCCAGAGCCTGGAAGATCAGTTTTTGCGATCTGCAGTCAATTTCTACTTCAATGATGTCCGTGTGGAGCCAGACTTGACCCCATTGTCAGTCGCATAAAGACTCCGAAAATTGCAGGTTGAAAACCTATTAGTCATAATCAGTGTTGATTATCTTACTCATGGAGAAAAAAACGTGAAGCAAAAAGGTAGATCAAAACTACTTCTTTGAAAATTTTGAGTTCAAGCTCAATAAAGAACAATATTACTCCAACTACCAACAATATGGTAAATTTTCTTAATCCTAGAACATATTAACAGGTTAAAGTAATTAAGTTCTAGAGAACACATTTTTTGACTGGAAAAAGCTTTTGCCAGAGGAAGTGGATACCAATGTCAAGAAGTTGGATAAAAATAATGGAATTTCAGATAAGCCTTAATGAAGTGGACATGTTTTACAAATTTTGCTTTTTTGAAGTTAGAAGCAAAATATGATGTAATAAATCAGCAAAGCAAGAAAAGGGTTTTAGCTTTTTAGAGTTTGGAAAACCATGCATACCAATAATGTTGATGGTGATAACTAATGCAAACTCAGCCATATGAGAAACTTGTCCCGCTGATTTCCAGATTTTCTTAAGGGCTGGCCAAATTTGGCAAGCTCGCTTCTTTACGACTCATATAAAAGTTCAAGAAGTCATGCAAAAATATCCCATTTGTGTATTTATTTAAGGTTGTTGATTTTCAAACTCCTTTTGCTGTTTTCTTTATCAGCTAAAAAAACCAAGGAGAATGGCTATAGCAACATAATTCTCACGCTTGGATACCATTTTACGAGTGTGTATTATTATTATAAAATATTCAATTTAAATTATAATAATCATCAGTAAATTAAATCTTTTAGTACTATTCGTCTAAGATGTTAGAGGTTTAAATACTTAAAAATAATCTATAAATATCTGATTTGTGTACTACTATTACAAATATAATAATCTTGTGTTATTAGACTATAAATTTAAAATCTGATTTTATCATTAAAAGAGCAATAGTGTGCTCTCTATTTTACTGCATGTTCACATGAAACATTTTGTGGTTGGTAATGAGTGACCTTATTTTAATACACTTGCTCTTCTAAAGTCCAAGTCATGAACCCTTGACTCAGTCTCAGAAAAAGGCCCAAAAACTTTTGACCTTTGTATGATAACATTAATTGCTATCAAAATTACCTATTCCAAAAGCCAAAAAACTTCAAACTTTTAATATATATATATATATATATATATATATATATATATATTAATCTCTTTTTACTGTGACTAATGATGATTAGACCAACTAATTCTTTATTTATAAGGATCTAATAAAATCTTAAACTTAACCCTTTTCTTCTCAAAAGTGAAATAAAGAATGAAAACATCATTTTTTTCCCTCAAATACGTAATCATTGAGGACAAAATACTAGGTCAAATTTCGTTTTCATGTCCTTAAAATGTAGAGAGAGATGGATACTCCGTATGTGGTACAAAAGCATTTCATTCTTTGCTCTTCAGATTGTTCAAAGGGATAGATTCATATTTGTAGTTATTATTTATGAGACGTGAAGGGAAGGTTCATATCCCATGCAGATATTGACTTGACTTTGAAACCTGACCATATTGATGGGATACGGGGCCGGCGGGGGTCGTTCTGTTTCCGTTGTAGACCGGGCAACCATTTGCAATAGACCGCTAACCCTGTTTTGCTATCAAAGAAAAAAATGCACTGAATTCGTACTCTAAATGCAACTTTCCTAAAGAAATTTTCTTAACAGCAGCACGTGTTAGCATTTTTGTCCTTCTTTTTATTTTTTTTTTCTTTCCTTCAACTGGCAATAAAGCCATGGCACGACTATTTTAATATAAAAATCATCAAGAAAGAAAGAATTTTCTCAATATATCTGAAAAGCTGGATAACTTCTTGTAAGTTGCGTGAAGCTTCTCGCTCACTAAATTTCAAGTGAAAAAAAAAGATCAAATATCAATAAATTGAACCCTGAAAATTAATTTAAATTAATTATAAAAATATTTTTAAAAAAGAAATAAAAGGTTAGGATCAAGAAGCTATAAGTTTTTCTTTGACAAAATTTGAAACTTCCATTGAATTTGAAGTATTTTGTGGATTGAGAATGAGAGGGAGGCAAAGAGAGGTTCGGGAATGTTCTGGTTCGCTTAAAATAAGTACATCTAACTTGATAAATTTGGGACGTTTTTGAATTAATTTTTTTTAAGTTACATTGTATTAAAAATTGTAAAAGTAAATTGTTTGTTAGAAGTGAAATGTGGCTCAAACTAAAAAAAAAATGTGAGAAAAATAAGTTTTTTTTGTTAGAAAACTAATCCAAGTACACCCTAATGGTTTTGGATTAATGTAAATATTTTAATTCATCTATGCACAACTAGTTAGATCCTGTTTTCAATTGCTAAAATTTTTTTTAAATAACTAAAAAATAAGTACTTTTAAAAATGTTGCATTTAAAATAAAAATAAAAATTTTATTTTAAATAACTTTAATAAATAAAAAATATTTTAAAAAACATCTCTATGGTAGTTTTTCAAAAAATAATTTTTTAATCTTATTTAAGTTAAAATCAAAAGTGAAGAAATAATTAAAAACAGTTTAAAAATATCTTTTAGTTTAAAAAAATTATGAACAGCTTATTTTAAGCACTTGAGAACATGCATGAATCAAAGTTAGAGATGAATGAAAGCAACGTTCAAGGAGAGAATGATACTTCGTCAAACAAATGGAAATATTTTTTATTTATTTCCTTATCATTAATAGCAAAAAAAATATATAAACGAAAATTTATTGACTCCTCTTGGACAAAATGTTTCTCTCTCCCTTTCCTTTTCCTCCCCCTTTCCTATTGGGAACTAAACAAGCCTAAATTTAGGAGATATTGTTTATATTTATTGAATGTTCTCTATTATTAAAACTCTTTTTAAAACTATTGTAAAAAGAAGCACTTTTGTGAATTTTTTTTAAATTCAAACAGTATTTTTATTTTTAATAACTTCAACAAGCAAAGCTTTTGGTTCTAAAATAAATCATAAATAGCTTAGTGAAAGGTTTAGCTAATACGAACCTTAATCTTCTAAATACTCACTTAAGCGAAAGGTTTAGCTACTCTTAAAAAATGTGTTTATACGTCAAAAATTACTGTCCAGATTCTAACACTCTTTTACAAGATTTGTTATGTATTCCATAATTTACCTTAATATGGTTAATGCAAAATTCAATATAAATACAATGGATTATATGGAGAGTAATATGTTTTCTTTACCAAAATAAAGAGAGTGAGTTAATAATCTGTCATATGACTTAAAAGACAAAGATAAAATTGATTCCAATATCTTGATACAACATATCATCCAAAAATCAAACTTAAATTTTCAAATATGAGACACATATCTCCTTTCACAAATAATTTAATGTTTACGAAATCCAAAATAAAAATCTCAAAATCAAAACACATCCAATTATTAATCTTTCAAATAACAAAAGCATCACTCTGTGAGTTGCTTTACGTCTCTATCCTACTAGGATTGGATTGAATTTCATTTCTAAATCTAGTACAAATTTTGCTTTTAAGTTTACTTTCGTTTCCATAAATAATTTATATTTTCAAAACTCAGTACAAAAGATAAAATTAAAATGTATCCAATTATCCTAAGAAAAGGAAAAAGAATGAAAAGAATCTTTTAGTACGTCTCAAGTGTTTATCTTCTACTCTTTAATATAAGCTATTTAAAATTAAAGTTTTTTTAACTTGTGCCCCAAGGCACATGCTTTTTTTTTTTACATAAGTGTTAAATGTATAATGATTTTACTAATACATGATAATTTTTAAATAATTTTTAACTTTTTTATCCCTCAAACACTCTATAAAATATATAAGTTTATTATATGATATTTATTTTATTTATTTTTCAAATAATTACTACATATTGAGGTCTAATTGACGACCAAGATTTATCTTTTCATTCAAATGGTGTCGATATTGAATTTCATCACCTATTTAAATTTTTAAAAATTAAAAGAGAAAAATCAGATCTTATAAATTATAATTGATTGTAATTAAATTTTAAATTAATTTTGAATCATTATAATTGAATTATAATTTTAAATATTAATATACAAATTTGAAAGATTGAAAAAAAAAAATTTTAAAACATAAAATAATAATTATAAAAATAATATTTTATTTTTTTAAAATTAAACAGAAAAAAGAAAAAAAAATTGGTGTGGCCCTATGCCCCCGCTAACATACCTTTATTCGTATTAGAAAAAAAAATTTTGCTAACATACCTTTATTCGTATTAGGAAAACAAATCTCTTGATAAAATGTATATAATTTATTTATCCTCGGTTGATTAAAATGAACTATTTAAACTTTTTATTTTTTGTTCAAAGCAAGACCAGGGAAGGAATTGAGTTTGGCTAAATTACTCGTAGGTCAGAATTCGATTCAATATTTAAACTCAACGAAGTCAACTCGTGAGCAGATGAGGAATATATGACTCAGTTAAAATAAGAATCGAGTTTAAGCAGAGTAGAATTTGACTCATTTGGTTCATGAGTTAGTAGCTCAATATAAATAAATTAATAATATATAAATATAAATAAATAAATATTACTCGCAAAAATATGATAGGTCTTATAAGACAAAAAAATATAATTATAAATAAATACAGAAAAGAAAGAACAATCATTATGTCAAGAACAAAAAAAAGAAGAGAAAATGGCTAATTTGATCATTAAAGTTTGAGTCTCAGTCATCGTTTAGTCCTCTTTTTTTTTTTTTGCTTATAAGGTCTTTAAATATTTTACATACTATCAAAATGGTCATGCCATCATCTATTTAGTAAATTTATGCCAGAAAAACATTATATATTAAGCACATGACATTTCCATGAGAATATATTTGTCCAATTGATATCAAAGAACTTGAAAAATAATCAATTGTCTCAAAAGTTAGTAGTTCATTGCATAAATAGGTAACTTTTCAAGCTGTTTATACTTTTTGAATAAAATACCTTCACAAAAATATTACATACTCAGTGTGTGATGTTTTTCTGCAAAAGTTTATTAATGAGAGTGATAACATGACCACTTTGGTAGTTATAAAATGTTTAAGAATTATAAAAGTTAGAAAAAAATTTGTGAGATCTAACGATAATGGTGCCCAAATTTTTGAAACTAAATTAACTATTTCCCAAAAAAGAAACAATTAGCACTTAGCAGCCTTCTAAACTTTTAATAAGTTCAAACTTCCTCAATGCATGTAAATAGAACCTGACTTATATAAAAAAAAAAACAAAGAAAAAGTAACATAGAACCCGGTTAATATTTCAAAAATGGTTAAATGTAATGATCATAGTTCTTCACACATTACACTCTGCAAAAGAATCTAGTATTATATACAATGATTATGGTGAAGACACAATAAATATTGTTTTTTTGTTTAAAGTTCATTACAATGATTCGGAGAGACTACTCATTAACATTATTATTTGATTAATCTATTATTTATTTTATATTTAATACTATTTAACTTGATAAAATGCAAATCTTAGTTTAATTCTATGTCATGTACTAGTGATTCATCATGAATATTGACTGATACTTTAAATAACAAATGAATTGAATTGAACATGTTGTAAGTTATGAGATGTTTATGAGGTGTATATAATCTAATTCTGATATTTAAAAAAAGAAAAAATTGAATTAAAAAAAATTGACTCATATAAATTGAGTTATAAACTTATAAGTTAACTCAAATTTCTAAATGCATTGAGTTTGAACTAACTCTAACTCGACTCTATTTATTTCTACCCTAAAGAAAACTCCACAAAGGTTACGAGGTCAAAAGAATTAGTAGATAATCTTGTCTTTCAAATATTTATTTTTTTTATAATTATATTCATAATTTTAAAAGAGTCTTAAATTTACCTTGAAAAAGTTACATTTATTTGATTGTACCTTTCTTCTAATAAAATTATTAAAGTAGTTAAAGAAAAAATAAAGGACAAAAGTAAATAAAAAACTTTTAAATATTAAAAAAGTTAAAAATATTTATGGAGTTGAATAATCAAATTAGTTAAAGGAAAAAATTTTAAGAACTAAAAAAGTTAAAAATATTATTGATCACGTGGTCAAAGAAAAACTTTCAAAGACGAAAGTAGTTAATTTAAGATTTGAGGGGTTATTAGAGCAGTTAAAAAGTTAAAGAGGTAATATGCTAATTAGAAGAAGTTTAAGGGTAAAAGCATTTAATCCCAAAATTTTATCCGATGGTAAGACATTGTAAAGACGACTGTCTACAGTACTACAACGCAGCTTTGGAGCCAAAAAGTTACAGCTGTAAAAGTTCAAAATGCCCGAGGAAGCCTACACTACGACGCCGTGAAATCTCCTTTTGCCATTTATAATGGCGCCCTTCAAAAGTCCCAAATCCCCCTTCCCTCCCTTCTTCTAAACCCCCATAACTTTACTCTCTTCAATTTTTCGATTGTTTGCCTGCTCTTGAAACCCAACGATGGAGGACGAGAAAGAGGAAAATCGTGACGAAGATGAAGTCATTGACAATGCTTCGGCTTCCTCTGATTCTTTCATGGATAAGTCTGATGACAATGATGAAGAAAGCGAAGAGAGTTATCCTGAGGCAAGTCGATGTTCTTCAAATTACGAAGCGTTTTCTGCACGAAAACTTTCGCCTTTTGTTTGAAACAGTTCGAAGTTTTCGATTTTTCATTGCTGATGTTTTTCAGGAACCATTGACCGAGCAAGAAATCGAAGAACTTATCAATGATCTGGTAGAAGTCGAGAGTAAGGTATTTAGTTATTTTTTTTTAAAAAATAATACCTTTCGTTGTCTGTATTGGGTGGTAGTTTAATAATTTGGTGCGGATATTGTTTTATTTTTTGAATTTGAAGGCTGCTGAATCGCAAGAATCGTTAGAAGAGGAGTCATTGGCGGAAGTGGAAGCTGAAGTTAGGGAAGAATTGGGGCAGACACTTAGCGGAGATGAAGTATGTTTTCCATTTTCTAATCATTTTTCTGATTTTGAAGTTAGTTCTGTTCTCCATTTTCGTAGCTTTATTGAAATAGTTCGTTAATAGCTGGAGAAGGCCGTGGCTGAAGAAATGGAAGCTTTCAAGGAAGAATGGGAGACTGTTCTCGATGAGCTTGAGACCGAGAGTGCTCACTTAATTGTATGCTATTTCTCACTTTAGAGCTGTTCTACTGTTCATAATTTGGCTATTTCTTATTTTAAACCGGTTTTAACTTCAATGGTTATTTGTTTTATCTTCCAAGGGTCAAACTGCAATTATCCTGGAGCCACTCGTGAAATTGATTTCTATTACATTTTAGATCAATAATTCCGTGCATTTATATTCTTGGGAAGGTTATCTAGTCCTCTTTAAATTTGCCCTAAAAGCTAGCTGAGTTAAATTTCTAGCACTTACTTTGGGATTGATTGAGTACTAATCCAATTGATTATATATTTAAAACATTACCAAGATGATTGATTTTCAGTAAAAATTATAGCTTTTCTTGGAGGATGATTCTTTACGGAATTAAAACCAATGATTCAGGTAGAGGGCTTAAAGCGATATATACAATAAGCTCTTCTTTCTTGGAAGGCGTGGAGTTCTTATTTTTTACTTTGTTGGGTTTCTTGTGTAAAAAGTGAGTTTGTTCAAATAATGTGATACATTATGTGGAAACTATTCCTGCGGTTCTTGTAATAGTATACATGAGGGAAAATTTTGTCATAGTGTGCTAAGAGTGCTGCTTTTAGGTGATGCAGAAAGAACCAGAGATTGGAATTTTGACGTTTTCTCTGTGCCTTTTGCATTTGCTTTGGAGTAGAGTCTTCTCTTTTTCTTCACTTTGGGTGGTATTGGTTTGCGCATCAAAAATTTCTGGGATGTTGGAATGATAGGTTTATAAAGGGATAAGCAATAGTTTCTTTATGGTTCCTAATTCTCTTACTTTACCTCTTCTTTTTGATAACAAGATATATCATGTCAAATTACTCCCCCCATTCCTCAAAAATGGTCACTTATTGAAGAAAATTTTTGTTTCAAGATTTTTTGTAACTTGAGAAAATCAAGGAAGTATTTATTGTCTTTTGTCCAAACTTGACCTTATCTACTAGTATTGGGAGTGATTAGAGTTAATAAGAAGAAAGTGAGTAATGTTTTTGAGTCATTCAATGAAGGATATTGAGTCTTTTTCCTTCATAATAATGGCTGTCCAATAATTTACTTAATTTATGTGCATCCACCAATTGTGAACAATTTTTAGGAATAGAGGTAGTTAGCACCTCTGAAGTGTTATCTAAGTTGCAGAGTGCTACACAGTATTGTTAAGGCGGGTGCCTTAGCTGCGCCTAAGGCGCAAGGCACTCAGGCACAGGTCATGGGGCCTTAAATTCTTAGGGGTGCCTCAAATTGGAGAGGCGCTCACCTAGGGAAAAAGGCACAAGGCTCAAGGCACAAACAATGCTCAAGGCACAAACAAGGCGCGCCTTTGTGTATTGACTGCTGGGAATTTTTTTTTGAAAGGAAAAAAAAAAAAAAAAAAGAAACTGAAGAGACACCCATTTTACCCGAAAATAGGAAACTAAAAATGATGATCGGGTGTTTGAAGATTTAGATTTGACTTGGTTTGAGATTTCTAGGAAAGTTGAAGTAAATGAAACACACTACTCATCTAGGTCAAAAGAAGCTAGTGCTTCTCGTTTTCAGCCTTCACATTCTACTTTAAGGTCATCGTCTCCCAAGTTTTCCTAGTTTTCATGAGTATGATGAAGATGAGGAAGAAGAAGAAGACACTCTTTTAGAAAAGGAGGATCAAGTTGAAGATATTTCTCCTGGGGATTCAGATGATTATGATGATTAGGCATTGGAGTCTTTGGTTGTTTCATTTAACTATGCTATTTATGATTATCTATTATTACATTTTTTAAAATTCACATGCCAAGAATATATATGAATGGTGCCTTTTGTAAAAAAGCCACGCGCCTTTTTGCGCCTTGCCCATCAAGGCTCTAGATCTCCTTTGCGCCTTCTTGTGCCTTGGGCCTTTAACAACACTGGATTGCTGCATCATTCTGCAACTTAGTCCAAAATCCTGCATAACATATGTTGTTTTGCAAATTTTCAACAGAAGTATACTTTTGGTAATGCACTTGTTGATTAACAGGTAATGTATACATTCAGATGTTAATATAAATCCAGTTTGATTTAAGTTAACTGGTAAAGATCTAGAACATGATTTTGGTGTTAGATAGTTGGATATTCTTTTTCCTTGCTGGTTTTAGTTGGTACAAAGATGTTGAATTCATAATTATCCTAAGTTTAGCAGTATCAGGCCTTTCTTTGGTATAGTCTTTGTCAATCTGGTTTTGACTTAAGCTAGCATGGAGTTGGTCCTATTAATGCCGTGTCCTTTAATCACATATAAATTTTTTCTCTTAGTTTGTTGCATAAAAAGTTAAGCGCATTCAATAGTATGTTGTGAAATGTAAAGATGAAACATTTTCTTTCATGCAGAAGTAGTATGTTAACAATCAAAATTGTTTTGTAATGGAAGAGAAATTAGGTGGTCAAACAGAAGGAAATTCCAACAAATGTCTTTAAAACATGAGGACCAAGTGAAGTTGGTTTAAATGCAATGTCGTTTCTGATATGACTTTCTAGTGTTGCAAATAAAATCAGAAACCTCTTAGCAAATTAAACTGAAACCTAAGCTTTGGATGACACCGAGGTACTGTAAAGGATGTGAATGATGATTGATACATATGGCCTCATCCTCATGGTCATAGAGGTTTGTTTCCAAGAACTTGGACAAACCACTTTGTGTAGTGAATGGCTTCCCGTATACTGAAAAAGTAATAGGTCTGTTGAAGCTCTTGAGGATTCATTTATTGTCTGTCGGAGAATGCTTGATGTCACAATAAGATTTCAATGGAAAGTTTAACATGGAAACATCGTACATCACATTACTGCTTCTATTTTTGGAAAGGAGTTATCTTTCTGAAGATTATTTGATTGTGTCTGTCTCTGCCCTTCTCTATATCTTGTTGATGAGGAACATTTTCATGATGTCGAAGTGAGCAACATCGAAATATTAAATTTCTGCACCTTCATATGGATATCAAGTTCAGGAAAAATATTGGTTTTTATATGTTTCTCTCGCAGATTTCATTGATGTGTCTGCCATTGCATCATTATAGAAGGGATACTTCTCAGTAACTGTGAACCAGAAGTATGGTTAAGATGCTTCAATTTTCCTTTTTCGGGGCTTAAGAGTTTGGGAAGGATTCTTTTGTGGTGGATCTGCTTTATAACTCGAGTTTGAATATCAGTTTCTCATGGAAAACACCTAGTTCTGGCAGAAGATTGTTCAAAAATTATCCAAAAAATATTGCTCTCACTATACTTGATAATCATATTTCTTTTCAATACCCTGAATTGAAAAGCAAGAGACAAAGGTTTATAGTTCCTGAGGAACGGTAAGGTCAGAAGAAAATCTCAGTAGCCCAACGGCAAACTCTATAGTTTGTGTATAGTTTCATCCTAGATTTGCAATCATCAGTCTAGATGCTCTTTAGTGGTGAACAATCAGTCACAAGGATATCATACAAGCCAATTATGACTTGAAACTTGTAAGTGGTAGCAACCCAAGGTGATTTGTTTTTACAACATAGAAAAAAATATCTTTAGTTATCCTTGTTTAGAGCGTATTTGGATTGGATTTCTGTTTTGAGGTTGGGAAAAGTGAATTGTTTGTGAGATAAGAGACTTAAAAATAAAGATTTTGCATTGGTTTCCGGATAACAAACAGAAGATATTGACCAGATGATTGAGCAATTTGGTACTTAAAAAAGCCCATTCAACAAAAACTGGAGATTGTATTTTTCTTTTTGTCATTTGATACATGACTGTTTACATTTTTCATCATCTTTTTATTTGAAAATTAAGAAAATGTACTTCAGAACAAATATTTTGTGCTGTGCAATATATTTAAGTGAAGTAATGTGTCTTGGTTGCTGAAAATGTATATTGCTGCCCATTTTTGAGAGTTTCTGATGTTCAAGTAATTTTATGGGGTGAATTCTTCATGAAAAACTTGCAATTTTCATTCTTTTAAAAAGATTGTAGAGTCATCACTGAATGTTCTTTTCTGTTTTCAGCAAACTTACCAACCATCAGCTTTGCCTCTTTCTGCTTCTTTTTTTTTTCATGAATATTTTCACATTATAGGAACAACTTGATGGTGCTGGTGTTGACCTCGCGAAACTTTATAAGTGGATTGAAAATCAGGTTCCCCATGGTTGCTCCACTGATGCATGGAAAAAAAGGTCTCACTGGGTTGGTTCTCAGGTTCCTAGTGATGCTATTAAATCAATTTTGGATGCTGAAAATTATCTTCAGATCCATAGGCCAGTGAGAAGGCATGTGTTTCTTCCCCTTCTGTTGTATAATTTTTCATTTGAATTGTGATTAAGACAAATTCTTTATGTTGGCTAGACGGCATGGCAAAGTGTTGGAGGACGGTGCCAGTGGTTTTCTGGAGAAAAAACTTGCCATTGGTCCCGGTGGTGAAGCTGCTGCTGATGGTTCAGATGTTGGTTGGTCCTCTTTCAATAAAATGTGCTCTAACAAGTCATCATCTGGCAATATATCCTTCGGCAGCAAAGATTGGGCTTCTGTTTACTTGGCCAGCACCCCACAGCAAGCTGTTGACTTGGGTCTACAATTTCCTGGGGTTGATGAGGTGAGTTCCCAGTTTTTTCATATTAATCATTGGTAGCATCAATATTCTGCTACTAGCTACAATTTCCCTTAGGTTTTGTGGCATCTGGGACTGCTTTTTGGTTTGTGCGTTGATGTTAAGAAGATACATCCCAAATTATAAAAGCATTTTTTAAGTTACATGATCTCTTACTTATTTGGAGCTAATTTTCAGGCTTTTAAATTGAATGTATGCTCCGCCTCATCTTTCTGCAATGTCTCATTCCATTAGAATTTAGCTGGCCCAAGGCTACCGGAACTCAACCTGCGCATGTTTTGCCTTGCCTTGAGCAGATTTCATCTAGGCTCATGCTGGACCTCTAGTTTTTCAGGATTCTGTTTTCAAGCTTGGCTTATGCTATATATGGCCAATAATAAGTTCAAGCTTGATCTTGGATATGTTATATCTAGAAATTTATTTCTTCACACCCTGTAGCCCTTTCCTTTTTTTTTGTTTTGTTTTTGTTTTTGGTTCTTTTTTGATAGTGATACAATTAAATGCATATGTTGCGTAGGTAGTTGATCATAAACCATCTGAGAACCATGGCTTTGTGGTATATGCCCATAGATCTGACCAATGCACGTCCAATGAGGATGCTTGGACGTAAAATATGGCCACCCACTATGTACTATATAAATGTGAAAAACACTATTATAAGGACAAATACGTGTTGATTTATGGATATTTACATGTATACATCTGTAAATGAAATTTATTCATGAACTGTGTACATATATGTATAATGATATAAAATCAAAAATAAATTTGTACATATAAACAAACCTAATAAGAGAAAATTATAAATTTTGAAATACATACATATATGCATTGTATGTAAAGTGAACAACAAATATATAATCTTAAATCTGGGCAATGCAAATCTATAAAGCTACAACACTGTTGTAGTAAAATAACAAGGTACATGATTTTAGAAAAATCTTTTCCTATTGACTGAAGTAAGGCCAATAAAGTAATTTGGGAAGCTTCTGCTAGAAAATGAAACAGGGGAAATTCCTGTCATGGTTTCCTTTTAATTTTTCTATCAACCCATTATAGCTGGAAACCTTGGCAACTATGTGTTTATCCTTGCTGCAAGAAAACTTTCAGCAACCTTTCGTGAAGATCAGATAGTAGTTGTCCAGTTCTCCTCCTATTTAACAATAATTTCAGAGAGAAGATACTAGTCTAGTTCCCCAACCGTATCTCACTGCCATTAACCAACACGGATCTTGATAATGAAGCAATGCAATAGCTTAAACTGTTCAATCCATACAGGTTTTTTTTTCACAATAATTTGTCAAGCAAATGTGTATTTCCAATTTGTTAAAAATGGATGAATACAAGGACTGAATTATGATTTGTTCTTCTGGCCTTGTTTAATCACACTAAAACCCTATGTTCAGAGTATCTTTTTTTTATTTCTTAATTTTTTTTTACATTATTGCACTTTCATTAAATGATGTGATATGAAGATAGATTGTGTCAATATGTACAGTATGCTATAGAAACTCTAAGACCTATTCAGAATATATAAATTTGCTTATGGCGTATAATTGAGCTTCTCGACAAACGAACCTAGTATCTGAATGGTTGAATTCATGGTGAAAAAGAAGTAATTAACCAATCATTTTTCTTGACACTTGATTTGAGCTTGAGAAATTTTGAACTAAAAAATGTAGTTGAAGGTAACTTGACAAAGAATCTCTCTGTCTTGTGATTATTCTTCAAGAGAACTGCAAGGGTTTATCATGAGATAGTACTTTTATGGTTCCTTTCGTATTCTTCTCTCTCCCCACTCTGAAACCGGAAGGAGGCCCACCCCCCTCCTTTTCTTTCTTTTTTGTGGGTGGAATTGGAGAAGCGGTAGATGATTTGCATCCTTACTGCTTTCTGGCATGGCATGTTTACTGTATCTTTAAGGTTATAGTGTTTGTCTTGGAACTTAAAGTAACAACTTATTGTTTGTCTTTGTAAAAAATTTTAAGTTTTCTAAACCTTATTGGTTCTGATCTGAACAGGTGGAGGAGATAGATGATATTGAGGGCAGTTCTATTGATCCTTTTATGGCAGATGCCATGGCTAATGAAGGAGATCAGAATCTTACCGAAGAGCAAAAGAGAAACTTTAGGAAGGTTTGTCAACACGGTATTTTCTACAACAATCTCTTTTGCTCTATGAGTCACGAGAAACTGATATTTTCAGTTATGTGATGAACATTAAAAAGAAAAATTTCTCTCATACTGATTACATAGCTTTCTTAATCCGAATGGTGCTTATTTCCATATTTGATTGAATTGATATGGAACAAGAAGTTCCATTGTAACTTTACCATACTGATACTTGCCAATATCATGCTACACTAAATAAATAGATGATTACACTTTGGCTAACGTATTACATGCTTTTTAAACTATTATAAAGTGTTCATTCTGGGAAAGATTTATGTTCAAGTTGTATGATCAAGAGTGATATTGGAAAAGTATTAAGATTTATTTAACGTGAGTTTTCAAGGGAATAGTTAGTAACAACAATCTGCAAATGTCTTGGATTCTAGTTTTTGGTGCAATTCAAAAGTTTTGTGGGTTTCCTATTTTTGATTCACGGAATCAGATAATAATTTAGTCACCCTTTGCTGAAGTTTAGCTTATGCTGTTTATGAAATTGATGAGATTTTCTTGAGTTACTCTTTTTCTCCCCCTTTGTTCTTTAAACTGTGATACATTCAAAGCCCTAACAAGTTGGATGATAGAGGGTAGTTTGAATCATGATATGCAAATTCAAAATGGTAATTGACAGAATTCTTATCTCATTACTTAATCACGCTTTCCATTGTGTCGTTATTTCCTCTCAATTGTTCATTTTCTTTGATGTGTATTGAAGATTCGGCGAAGCAAATATGTGCTATGATGCAGCAGGCAGATTAGATATTTGACTTTGTTTACCAAATGAATTTACAGGTAAAAGAGGAAGATGATGCACATGCAGATAAGAAACTTCAGATTCATTTGAAGCGACGGAGACAGAGGAAGAGATGCAAAGAGGTTTATTCTTTTAACTGTTTGTTGTTTGCGTTTTTCGATTGGATTTAGTAAAATCTGCTAATGTATTCCGTGGATTTTGACGTATTTTTAGAGGGAACAGTGTCTGTCTGCACCTTCCTGATATTTATAACTAAATGAAGTAAATTGGATTACGAAATGTGGCCTTGAGCTTTATTCATTAGTTAAAGACACATCTCATCTCGCCAGATACCAGCTGGACCTATTGCTCTGATTTCTTGTTTGTAGCGGCTTCTATGCTTGGTTGTTGTTTCCCGAATTTGATGATTTGTTCACGTTTATAGTGGGATATGTCAGTTCCATATTCCTGACTCGATTTCTTTGCTGATAAGGGTATCTTACTTTGTTTGGACCCTTTTTTAACCAAAGTTTTAGCTGTATTAGAGGATAATGTAATATTCTTTTTGTTCATGAGGTTGGTTGCAAGTCAAGAATCGAAAACTGTACTAGATTCTTAAGTGGCATTCGAAGACTTGAATATGATCAAATTTATCAACATCATGTTAGTCATAAAAAAGGTGCTTTTCAGGAGTTTTTCCAAGATATTATATTCTAATGTCTAGTGGCACGTATAAATCTTTCGCATTTTTGATAATATGGAATTACTGTAGAATGAGAATTCGAGAGAGATAATAGATATGATGTCTGAATGACTGTTTCTAGAGAGGACATACCCTAATGCTTCTGAGCAAGTGAAGGTTAATTCAAGTTTTTAGTTCCTCATTAAGATTTTGGTTGATAAGATCACTTGTATAAATTGTTTAGTGAATGAATATGCTTATATTTAGTTTATATCAACCTTCTGCAATTCTGTCTTTTTAGCCTTTTTTGCTCTTTTGGAAATTCAGTTTCAAAAATAAAATTACTTCTAGTTTAGGTGTGAAGAATATGGTAGGAAAGCAATTTTAACACTGAAAATGTTTTTGTGGGTATATGCATACATTTGATGTGCTGGGCCATATACAATAATAAAATTAAAAAGTAGATGAGTGAATTCCCTGTAAATGTTTCTGGAGTGTCACTTTTGTCAAGGTTCAACAAGAATATAAAAATAGATGTGTGAATTTCCTGTAAATAAGTCTGTAAAAGGTTACTCTCCAGTGCATTAATGATCATTGCAGTTTTTTTTGGGTGTGTGCACATGTGTGAGAAAGGCATCTCTGATGATTTAATATTTGAATTCCTATTCGCGTCTAGGATATGCTAGTTGCAACAGGGCTGTTTCATAAAATTGAAATCTGGACATTAAAATTTGAGTATCGAAATCCTTAAGAGGATGAGTTTCTTATTGCTAGAAATATGACTCCTGTTGGGTGAATTAGAATATTGAATTTTTCAACTTTACTTTGATGAAATGAACTTATGAATTCTTGAAATTTTACTTTTATTTAATTGTTCCTAATTTATTCTACACATACTAAGAGTAACACTTAAATAATTTGACACGAGTACTAATTTATTTTAATGAATTATTAATTAATCAGAAGGAGAAGCTCTACTTGGCTGTATATTTTAGTGATAAAGAAACTCTCCCTTTTCCTAGAGTAAAAGAAAATAAATGAATCCATTCTATTGTAATAGTTCAGAATTTGCTTTCTTGTGGAATCATCATATTCTTTCTTCTGATATAGATAAGTATGGGTTTTCATACATAAGCATGTGAAATAGATGTGCCCCTCATTCTCCTTAGTTTCCATAACATTTTACATTTGGTACGTGCTGGATGTGATTATTGTTACTGGTCTGCTGATTTTGTTCCTTATTTGAACAGGAAGCTCTACGGAAAGACCTGTGTTCACCAGTGCACAGTTTGGATGCCAATATCTCTCTCCCTGACTCTTGTCGTAATGTTCATAAGGAGAAAGGGGAGGTTAATAGAGATTCTTTGACGGTCTCTGAATCTACTTTTCATAATATAAATGACTCCAGGGATAAGTGTTCAGATGCCCTTGCTGAACTAGACATTGTTAGTAAAGTCCCTGGCATTGGCAATAGGTCTACTTCTCCTAAATCCAATGTGTGCGAGATGGTAGATCAATTTGATGTACAAAACATCAGAGAAGACACAAGTCATTCTTATTCTCCTCAAGTAAAGAATCAGAATAAAAGTTTTCGCTGCACTGCTTGTGATAAAGTGGCTTGGCAAGTAAACCTGCATCCACTTCTGAAAGTAATAGTATGTTTAGACTGCAAAAATTCAATGGAATCCAAGATGCAAGTAAAGGTATGGTCAGTTCTCATACCTTTATTCTTATTTACTCTTTGCTTCTTTCTTTTTCTGCTTGTCATCATTATTCAAGTTCTAGATGGTATGAACAGAATTGAGTATGGCAGATGGTCTCACCCTTGTATGTTATATGTGAAAGTTTATGGGTGTCGCACAAAAGAGTCTAGCATTTCTGTGTATTCAATTACACTCAAGAGTGTCAGCTGCAGATTTATTGAATAAGTCGTCTGATTTTTTTTAATTTTTACTTCGAAAGTCGTGTATGAATTTCATGAAGGATTTTTTTAACTTAAAATTTGGAAAATAGGCATTTTAGCCAACTATTTTCTCTGCAACCTATTATCTTTGAGTACTTAAGCTCTTGAACTGCTAAAACACTCGTGCAACTCATGATTGCTACGTCTGGCTAAATTGAGCAGAATCATCTCATGTAAACAAATCTAGAGGGGTAATATCTTCTGAACTTAGGGTTAAATTTTTTTTTTCTATTTTCCTATTCTTTTATTTTTTTTGTTTCCCCTCTTCTACTTGCTTCTTCTCTCTCTTCTCTTTATTGGTGTGGCTGTTCCCGACCACTGTCCTCCAGTTCCTTCATCTCCTGCAACCCCTTCTCTGTCCTTCCCTTTCTCCCAACCATCCTTTGCTCGCCTCTTTACACATTGCTCTGTTACCACTCTCCCTTCCGCTCGTTCTATTTTGCCCTCTTCAAAGGGAAAACAAGATCCATTATCTCTGATTTATTTGGGACCTTCTGAAGTGCCTCAAAATCGAAAGTTGTTTTGGAGATGGAGATGACATTGCCTTGGAGGGTGTCGAACTCAGGCACTTCTTTTGCCTTTAGAGTTGGTGCCAGTGTGTTGGAACATGAAGTGGTGGATGTTGTGGCTCAGCGTTGACTTCTTGTTATTGTTGTTCCTACTATTACAGCTTCAATCCTTTAGAAGTTAAGTGAAGTACTATTACAGTTTCAATCCTTTAGAAGTTAAGTGAAGTCCTATCCAAAGGATATTGAGGCAGAGTATCAAACTCCAAGAGAAAAGTTGTTGGAAATATTGTGATCTATTTATTTTGCGGTGAGTTGATTTGTAAAAGTTTTTTGTGCTTTGCGTTCTTCTTGTTGGAGAGGGCGCTGACTAGTGAGGGAAGGGAGAGAGGTGGCAGCTGCAAATGGTTGAAGTTTGCTGGGGCATTTGATGAGAGAGAAGAAAGAAGAAATAAAAGTAAAAGAAAAGGAAAAAGGTAAAAAAAAAAAAAAAAAAAGGGAATAGCGTAGACTAAGACTTTGGCCCAAAATTATGGACACTGTTGTCCCTCTATTTTGGGCACATGAGATTTGTGTGCTCATTTTTGCTGGATACCATTTTAGGAGTGGGTGGTAGGATCTAAGCTAATAGCAAAAAGGTCAAAGTATGTCAAACACTTTAATAAAATGAAAAATTTTGGGGACAATTTTCTTGCACCAAGAATAGTTGAAGGATAGCTGTGAAAACAGTTTTGTTTTCAATTTTGGAAAATTCTGGAATTTGATAATTTTCAGGGAGTCTTATCTGTCTTTGTTTTTCAGTGTTACTTTTAGTAATGATTTACGTTATGGGTATTAATGGTTTACCTATTTCGTAGGCAAATAAATTGTTGCCATTTTTGCTCTTAATGCTCTTGTTCCTACTTAAAGTTGTAATCCCTGACATCATATGCTAACATTATGGGAATGGCAGGATAATGATTGCTCTGAATGCTACTGTGGATGGTGTGGAAAAAACAAGGACTTAAAAAGTTGTGGATCGTGTAAAACTCTATTCTGTGTTTGTTGCATAAAGAGGAATCTTGGTGAAAAGTTTTTGCTAGAAGTCCAGAGATCAAGCTGGGAGTGTTGTCGTTGCAATCCAGGCATGCTGCAGCATTTGACATTGCAAGCAGAAGAGTTGATTGAATCTGAAAGTCAGAGTTCGGACTCTGACTCAGAAAATTCGGATGCTTTTCTTGGAACCAGTATTGGGTATGTTGAATTTCTCTTTGATCATGATGCCCTTTGTTTCTACATTTAATTAATTATCTTCTGCAATCAAATCTTCTTATTTTTAACTTTCAGTTAATGAAAGAGTTGCAAAACAAGTAAATCCTCAAGAGAGTAACGAAGGACTGATTCTTCCTTATTTTTTAGTCTGTTTTATGATTTACTTTGTAGATGTTCCTTTTTTGCCTCTTCTCATGATCCTAATTCTTCCTTACTTTTTAGTCTGTCTTATGATTTACTTGTAGATGTTCCTTTTTTGCCTCTTCTCATGATCCATGCTGTTCTTTATATTGGAATGGGATGTCCTTGCCATCCAAGTTATGATTTTATTTGGAAGTGTATAAGCAGCCCTAAATCATGAGTCCTTTGTATTCTGATCAGCAACAAGAAAAGACGGAAAAAGAAGATTCGGAGAATTATTGATGACACAGAATTAGGAGAAGAGACCAAAAGGAAAATTGCAATCGAGAAGGTAAATCCAATACTAGAGTTATTGTATAAGGGCTTGTCTCATCTGAATCATCCATTGACTGCTTTTACTGCTTCTAGGAACGTCAAGAACGTCTCAAGTCCTTGGGAGCACAATTTTCTGGGAAGTCTTCCATGGTGAATGCTGGAAGCTGTAACTGGGACTCATCTGAAGGTGGCAATGCTGAAGTCCTAGGTGATTCTTTGACAGGTTATATAGTTAATGTTGTCAGGGAGGAAGGCGAGGAGCCTGTGAGGATTCCTCCCAGCATCTCAGCAAAACTGAAACCTCACCAGGTTCAAATTCATTTATGAATTGTCTGCTTCTTCTCTTGAAAGCATTTCTCTTTCGTTTTGTTGGGCGTGTCCTTGTTTCAGTGTTGCATACTATGTTTTTCCTGATTACAACTCCATGGTTGTGCTATCTTGAAGACCTATGCCAAAGTAGATAGTAGCTTTGCTTTTAGTCTTTAATATGACTTAGCCCTTGAGTCTTCAATGAATCTTTTGAATTCGCTATTCTTCATTAACATATTTACTTAATTTCAGTATCTAACTTACATCCTTTGTTTTCCGTGCAACTGCCTTTAAAGAAATATATGTTCCTTTATTTTTGTGTGTTCATGCTACACGCGCTTTTCACTAACACACTTGACTTGTGTATGTGGAACACTTTTAATTCACTGGCAGAGAATGAGATTTGATTGTAGGACCTCTTTCTCTGATTCTGTCAAGTCACCACATCAACCAAAAGCTTAAAACTGTTAGTTTGGGATGTAATTTGTACATTTTACATATTTAATATTCCTAAAAATCACAATAAAAGCTTTCAACAATCCAAAGTTCGTATCCGCTTTTCACTTAATGGCGCTTAATATATCATGATTTTAAAGATAAATAGATCATTTATGAAATTTTTGTTTGCATACGAATGCAGATTGCTGGGATTCGATTCATGTGGGAGAACATTGTTCAATCAGTTAGAAAAGTAAAATCTGGAGATAAGGGTCTCGGTTGCATTCTTGCACATACCATGGGTTTAGGTAAAACATTTCAGGTATGATTTCTTTGGGAGTGATACCTCATTTTATTTTTTAATCACATTATCTAGTCCCTTTTCTCTTTCCTTCCTCTGTGTGCACATGTCGTCCATTTGCGAGATTTCCTCTCAGGGAAAAATTGATAGGATGAGCAGAAAATTCTGGAAAAACCAGTTCTCCTTGAAGTGATACATTCCTGGTTGATCATATAATGAGAATTTCTTCTATTTATCATTTCCGTTGTGTATCTTGTCTGTCTTTATAGGATATAGAAGATACTAGTTGGCCAACATCTTACTACACGTAGGACCTCTGCAGGCTTTTAGTGTAAATGGCACCACTGAATAAAATACCTTTCTCCTCCCTAGTATTGAAAACTGACCATCCACTATCTCCATTCCTTTTGACGACCAACTTCTCCATTTTGGTCCATTGTACGCTAATTTTTTGTTCTAGAACTGATTTCATGAGAAAACTAAAATTTCTTTGCCAAAATTCTCACTACAATTTCAATGTTTGTGTATGTGTGTGTTTGTGTCGAGGATGTATTTTAATGTATTTACAGAGGGAAGAGCCTAACTGACCAGTCGAAATATCACGTTACTGATACCTTGGAATTATTCTTTCTTTCAGCTACAAGATTCCTGGATTACGTGTCATAGATATTCCAACTAAGGACTTGCTTCCCTAAATTATGAGATTTCTCTTACAGGTTATTGCTTTCCTGTATACTGCTTTGAGAAGTTTGGACTTGGGATTGCAAACTGTGCTTATTGTGACACCTGTAAGTGTCCTGCATAATTGGCGGAATGAGTTCATTAAATGGAAACCATCTGAACTGAAGCCCCTGCGTGTCTTCACGCTTCAAGATGTTCCAAGGTTGGCTTAAAGACAATGATTTACCATTTATAACATTTATAGCTTTTGAAATTCCTCTAGTGCTTTCTGGAATTGGAACATACAGCAAATAGCTATTCATTCTACTCTGATTTTGTAATGCCTGAAGTGACTTGTACGGATAGTACTTGCAAGCCATAGATAAACGTTCATTTTCACTCATGATTAATGTGGAGCTGAATACTGCCTAATCTAGGCATATAGATAGATCATGATTTCCCCCTCTAAAAGATGAGATTGAAATTTTTGATCCGTGAACTTTATCCTTGTGTTATTCTATGTTGGGTGAACTTTTAGAGCTACTTCTAATTAGAAATTATTCTTTCCTTTACGTTTCTGGTGTTCTATCATGGTTATAATTTTGCTGAGATACTTTCTTTCCTGAACAATGTTTCAAGGGAGAGAAGATCTGAATTGATCTTTAAATGGAGATCCAAAGGTGGCGTTTTCTTGATGGGTTATACTGCTTTCAGAAATTTGGCCCTTGGGAAGCAAATAAAAGATCGTCAAGTGGCAAAGGAAGTTTCTGATGCCCTCCAGGTACTTTTGTTTCTCCAAACTCAATTCATCTGTCAATGGGAGACCTAATTTTACTTCTTTCAAAATGAAAGTGTGGTCACAGTTCTAGAGTTGAAATTATTTTCAGATACAGTTGTTTTCTGCTAGTTGGAAAATTAATCAACTTCTTCTTTTGTCCACTGGTCAATTACGAGCCACCTGCCTGGGAACCAAGTGCTATTTGTTTGTGGGTCCCCTCCCTTTTTCTAAATCTGGAATAACTTGTTAGTAGTTTTTTGAATCAATAGTGCCCCCTTTCTGTTCATAGTATTTAGATTATACTTTGTTTGGTGTCTTAATTCTTTATGATTCTCTTGATCCAGCATTCTGGCTGGTTAAAAGTGGCATGAATTTGACGTAGTTCCTCACACTGCAAATCTTGCTATTTGACTAGAAAGATTGTCAAAAAATTTACTGTTATTCATCAACTTCTTGATAGGGCTAGGTTTATGTACTCTTTCCTTTACAGGAGAAAGGCTGTCATTTACCGTATAGCTCACACCAGAGCAACTTCACAGTTGTTCCAATGCCTGCCCAAAGCCCCTAGTTAGTTCTGTGATTTGTTTAGACCATTTCACATTTCTGTTAATTGAGTGGGAAAATAAAATATTGTTTGTCACTTCTTAAATCCATTAAAATTTATTTAATAGACACTAATATATCATAGGGCTTTTGCCTGTTCAGTCCTTGTGATACCCTTGCATTCCTCTTGTTATGTACTTCCATAATAGAGTGGTTTAGTCTGCCATTCAATTTCCCATTTTTTCTACTTCTGCGTTCAAATTTGTAGCTTGATCTTGAAGAAACTAGAATATTTGTCAGGGTGGACCGGATATACTTGTTTGTGATGAGGCTCACATGATCAAGAACACTAAGGCTGATGTTACCCAAGCCTTGAAACAAAACAAATGCCAAAGAAGGATTGCATTAACTGGATCACCTCTTCAAAACAATCTGATGGAATACTACTGTGTAAGGCTCTAGAGCTTATACTTTCTTATTGACATAACACAAGCCACTTTTCTGATTTATGTCGATTTTATCTGGGCAGATGGTTGATTTTGTTAGAGAAGGATTTCTTGGTAGCAGCCATGAATTCAGAAACCGGCAAGTTTCTTTGTTGATCTGTTGAGTTTGCTGTTTTGCTTCTGCTTTTGTATTTTGTGTTTCATTAATTCTTTTGCCCTGTATTGCAGCTTCCAAAATCCCATAGAAAATGGTCAACATACCAATTCTACTGCCAATGATGTGAAGATTATGAACCAAAGATCTCATATTCTCTATGAGCAATTAAAGGGATTTGTTCAGAGGATGGACATGAATGTTGTGAAAAAAGATTTGCCCCCCAAAACTGTTTTTGTATTAACTGTCAAGCTTTCTCCTTTACAGAGAAAGTTGTATCAAAGATTTCTTCGGGTGCATGGTTTCACAAAAGAAAAGGTTTCTGGAGAAACGATGAGGAAACGATCTTTTTTCGCTGGGTACCAGGCCTTAGCTCAGGTGTAGTCATGGTTTATTTCTGTAGGTCGTATTTTGTAGGCTTAAATGCTTAAATAGAAAGTTTATGTGGGGTACGTTAAGATGGAAGCCAGTAATTGTTGCCTTGGTCTCATCTCTTGTAGTTACTGGATGTTTACCTTGTGGTAATTTTCTTTAGAATTACTAGTCTTCAATGAGAAAAGCCATGAGCACGAAGAAAATTGGTAGATTTAATGTTCCTGCTGGTATACAAATAAAAGATTAAAAGGAAAGCTTTTTATGTTCCTGTGGTTTAGTTTGGGTACATATCCATTCCCCTCTCATGACTCTTCAGATTGAGTAAAACATTGCATAACAACCAAAACATATAAGCTTGTGTGGTCACCAATGTTTCCAAAGAAAGTGATTGAACAATTATACAAGGCACAAAACGATACAAGAAACTGAATACCAATGCATGCTGTATTATATATATATATATATATTTATTTATTTATTTATTTTTGCTTGTTCTTGATGAGGCTCTGTAGTCATTTGCTGTTTTCAATTCCAGTATAGTACTTTCATAGAATTTGGAGAGCTTTTCTACCTTTCAGTGCACTTTCCTGTTAAAGCCGTAGATGAACCTAGCTTCCTCCTTCTTTCCTTTGGCTTATGCTATATGAGGGTTTCAAATTTTGGTGATTATATCTTGTTTTTCCTTCTAAGCAGTTGGTTCCTTCTAACTGGAGAAAACAAGATGGAAAAGCTGCCTTTCATGTTTGTGAACTCTTAGGAATTTTGTTATCTTGTTTTCCCTGATTATTCGACTTCCCATTATCAGTTCCATATTTTTCCTTGTAAACTTTTGTGCATTCCTTATCCACAGTGTCATATTTATGTTATCTACTGGGAATCTTGATAATTCAGCTCTATTCAACCTTTTGAATAGCGTTTGGGGTTAGTTCACTGTTTGTTTACTCAGTTCTATGAGTTTAAATGAAATCTATGGAAGAAAAAATTATGCTTTGCAAGGTTGTGCAGTTCCAAATATTATTCTTGACAGAACATCTTTGGAGTTTCATCTTGGCAAAGTTTGATTGGTTCATGAGATATGACTATATACTTTTTGATAAACTTATTCTTTCTGGAGCTAGGTGGTCACATTTCTTGCACCATGATCATTATGTTCTAGTCTCCTTGATCCCATCCATTCCTCTCTTTCTGCTCTACTTGCTGAGGATTTGACTTCTGAACTTGATTGCTTTTATACCTTGTGATCTTATCAAAATTATTGTGCGCTATCTCTTTAATCTAAAGGGAATTCCATCTATTTAACAATAGTAAGAACTTTTTTTTGCTTGATGCTAATTACTGATGACAATTGAACATGGTTATGGCATTATGATCATGTTGTATCTTCATTTATGCTTTCCCATCAACAGTTTCCCACCCCCTGCCCCCGCTCCTGCAGACGTGATTATGATCTTGAGTAATTGTTCATTATACTTTATACTGGTCTTGTTAGTTTCTATTTTTTTCGCACTTAAGGTCATTATGGTCTGTTCTGTGCAGATATGGAACCATCCTGGAATTTTGCAATTGATGAAAGAAAACAAAGACAGCAGTAGGCGAGAAGATTCTGTTGAGAATTTTCTAGTTGATGACTGCTCTAGTGATGAGAACATGGATTACAATGTCATTTCTGGAGGTAATATTCTGAATTTGTCATGTAATTTATGTGTATCTTGTTGCCTGAATTTGCTCTGTGCTTCTTCAATTTTAATTTAGGTCATGTTGAATGCATTTGTATCTTTTTACTGGATTCTTCAAGTTCACGAATGGAAAACCTTGGTTAGAAATTTATTTGTAGGCAAATTAAGAGGTTAATGATGGGAATTGAAATTCAGTGCTTGGAATAAAGTTAAGTAGTGGGGATCGGCATTGTTTTGAAGCAAGATCAAATATCTTGTTACATCAAATTGCTGATACCATAGAATTTCTCACTATATAAGTGACTAGAAATTCGTCAGGTTTAATTTTCTATTGTTCACTTGATAATATGATGCATTCTCTTTATAACATACTGGGACAGGGAGTAGCTCTGCACTGCCTGTTGCAATTCCATGCATTACTAGTTAAATATTAAATTGTCACATACCCAGATCACTACGTATATTTTGAAGGGTCGTAGACTGTAAGATTGTGTCACGATCATGCTAATCATTGTGGTTGTAGGCATGGCAGCAATAAACTGTTGGTAACTGCTGGCTTTAGTTAATAGTGACCAGTGATGACAACTGCAAGGATTGTGGTTTGGGGGCACTTTGTTGAATAAAGAAGTTATTCCTAGGCTGGGGAAGAGGATGACTGCGGTAGTGGTCTGCTTTCAGAGAAGAAAATGCTGGGGCGTGCATGGCGACAGTATTTTGTGTCTGGAAAATGTTCAAAAATTCCAAATGTTCTGCTTCAAACTAATGTTTCCATGTAGAATGTCTGTCCTTTTCATTCGGGTAGCCATGGGTTCAGTGTAGAATGTCCTTTTCATTCAGGTAGCTCTGTTATTAGGTAGGTTCATGAATTATGCATTATGCATTATGACAACAGGTCTATCACATTTTTCAAGGTTGAGATTATACAAGACACATACTGAAGTTTCATTTTGAGATGCCAGTATCTTTGAAATTACTGTGCGGTCTGAGCTTGACTTTTTACATTTTAATATATCTTCTTGAAGTTCATTTTCATGGCTCTTTAATGCTGCTATTCTAGTAAAATTAACATTCACATTTACGGATTAGGCTAGGTCATTCTCATACTCCGTCTAACAAGATAGCTCTCAATTTTCCATTTTCAATTTTCCAGAGAAGCTTGGGAACAACTTTGAAGGCCAAAAAAATGGCAATGGATATCTTCACGAGGTTTATACCTTTTTTATTTTATTCCATCCTTCTCAAAAGTGTGTTGTCCCATTTGTTAGTAGATAAACTGACTTGATTCTGTACTGTCCGTTCCTTTTCTTTTTTAAGCTTTTTGTCTTCTAATATTTGCAAATCTTATTTAAAATTTTATCAGGATTGGTGGAGAGATCTTCTTCAGGATAACTACAAGGAGGTTGACTACAGTGGGAAAATGGTTCTGCTACTTGATATTCTCAAAACGTGCGCTGATATGGGCGACAAGGCACTGGTATTTAGCCAGAGCATTGCGACACTGGATCTGATTGAGCTTTATCTTTCAAAATTGACTCGTACTGGGAAACTGGGGAAATGTTGGAGACGAGGAAAAGACTGGTATAGGTGTGTTTCTATATTTCAAGCACTTAAAGGGACTTTAAGATTGAAACCACCTTTAAAACTTAAACTGCCGTCATTCTAAGTTTACATAATTATATTGGATAGTCAAACTTTTGTTCACTAATTAATACATTGCTACCTGCTGAGTCTCATTAAAGCATTATGCATGCTAACACAGTATCTTATCTTAATCCTTTCTTATGCGGTTGCATTTCTTTGGAATTTATATTTACCTTGTCATCTTCTATTCTGTTATACTTGTTGTGCAAATGGCCTTATCTCCTTTAGCATGCTTTTGTAGAATTATTCTGCTTGCTTCCATGTGGTTAAACTTTTGCACTTGATGACTTGGAGGAACAATATTGGCTTTTAGCAATTTTTCAAAGCTGTACTGATGAAATTGTGAGTAACATGCATGCAAACATTTTAAGTAAAATGTATGTGGAGTCCTAATGAGTTAAAAGGAAAACATCTTTGTTAAATATGATCTGGTTACAGTCATAAAACTACTGGAAAACATTTCTTTTAGCATCACTGAACTCTAGAGAATTCAGTTATTTTGATTTCTTTATTTATTTTTGTCACCTTTCTCATTGCTTAACTTATTTGGTGCTGGGTGTAAGAAACCAGGGTATATAAACTAGTTACATCAGCATGTACGCTTTCTGGAGGAGAAATTTATGTATTTATGACATGGCTTCTATTGGCTTTCTTTTCTAAAGCTTTATTTTCTCAAATAAGGCTGTTATTATGTTTTCACAGAAATTATACTTGAATGAACTCTTCCCTAAAGTTAGCTGTCATACTTTAGTTATTGAATTCATGATTGAGGTTCTTTTGCATGAAGCCTCAGAAAATTAAACATAAGAAAGTATAAAACATGTAAACTTGTATGCATCATGAATTATCATTACATCTGTTTGAAGTTTGTACACAAACTGATCTTTCCTGCTGTATTTTAAAGTTGCTGGATTGGAATTTTTCAAAGTGCTGATTCATTCATTTCTGATGCTATATTCTGGATGCCATATGATCTGCTTAATTGCTTTGGATTTGTCATTACTAGCAAAAGTGCGTCCTTTCTTTGTTAGGTTTTTGGTAATATGCCTTTTTTTCCCAATCTTAAGCAGCTGCTCGCCTGTTTGTTATCTTTGGAGGTTGCTTTGCAATCTCACCTTTTGATAGAAATTTGAAAGTGTCTGTTCTCGTCACTTGTCTTGATAATAGGTTAGATGGAAGGACAGAGGGCCTTGAAAGGCAGAAAATTGTGGAGAACTTTAATGAACCATCAAATACAAGAGTTAAGTGTACTCTGTTATCAACTAAAGCTGGATCTCTGGGTATCAATCTGCATGCTGCTAATCGTGTAATCATAGTTGATGGCTCATGGAACCCAACATATGATCTTCAAGCTATATATCGGGTTTGGAGGTTAGCTTAGTTAAAACTACACTTTCAATGAGAATTTTTTTGGGTAGAACATAGGAAATAAAGTAGTTATTTGTTAATGTAAACGTACCAAGTAATGTAGTATTTTCTCTTATTCCAGGTATGGGCAGACAAAGCCTGTGTTTGCTTACCGGCTGCTGGCTCATGGAACTATGGAGGAAAAAATCTATAAGCGTCAGGTAAAAAGAATTTGAAATTGTTAACCATAGATTCTATTATCTCTAAAAAGGCTATAACATATTAGGATATTTTGACAGGTGACAAAGGAAGGACTTGCAGCAAGGGTGGTTGATAAGCAACAAGTCCATAGAACTATATCAAAAGAGGAAATGTTGGATCTTTTTTATTTCGGTGAAGATGAAGACCCTGATATCTTGCCCCAGTTGGGACAAGATCAAATGGACGCTGCTGAAGTGATAAAGAGCTGTAAGGTTAACAGTCTTTCAAATCTGGAGGTTCCTTGTCCTCAAGGAGGCATATCTTCTGATGATCTAATGCAAAAGTTGATTGACAGGCATCACCCCAGGTAGACCTCTTAAAACACATTCCGGTTTGTTGAGTAACAATCTGGATCAGAAAAACACATATTTTGACTCGAAGGGTTAGGGTTTATAGATTCTCTTTACTGGTTCCACATTGGTTTCATGTACATTTGTGCTAAAGACTGCTGAAGGATTGTAATATGAAGATAGATGTTTAATGTTCTTGTTCAGGATCACAAAGTTGCATACAATGCCTTTTGCTTATAATTGGTTTTAATTAGATGAGTAAAGGATTGATAGCAAACGTAATTTAGATATCCAAAAGCTAAAAGTTGGGTTCCTTCTCTTGTGAGACACGTGACAAATTACATGTCAAATCCATTTATCTTGCTTTTTGCTTCTTGACCTTGCATTGGGTAACTTCTAATGGCAGATCATTTGATTAATTTAAAATGTGTAGTTAGAAGTAAATGTTTTATGAAACTCTATTTTGAAGAGATATTGTTCATCTGCTGTGGTCAACTGAAGATTTGTGAGGATAGAAGCCTTTATGGCATACCTTTGTCATTTGGATATATTAAATAAGAGTACATTACGTAGAAGCACTTTTAGAACAACACTCTTAACATAATCATATGTTGATTTTCTGGAACTAGGACTGATCAATATTTCTATGCTGCATACAGATGGATTGCAAATTATCACGAACATGAAACTCTTTTACAAGAGAATGAAGCTGAAAAGCTGTCAAAAGAGGAACAGGATTTGGCTTGGGAAGTATACAGGAAAGATTTTGAGTGGAACGAGGTCAAACAAGTTTCTCCTGATGAGCATTCCTTTGAGCAGCATCAGATGGCCAATGACAAATCTGCAAATGAGCAACGGCACGTAACTCCTGAACCAGAATGTGAACGGAAGCCTAAGTTTCCTAAGATAGAGCCTACTGCTCCTAAGAGCAACATGTTTTCATCTTATCCTGGACGTTCTAGATACCTATTTACTCCGAGAAAGTGTACAAAGTTATCGCATTTGCTTACCCTCAGAAGTCAGGGAACAAAGGTGGGTTGTACTACTGTTTGTGGGGAATGTGCTCAAGAAATCAGCAGGGAGGACCTCAAACAGGATAGACAGCAAATGAGATAACACTGTCCATTTGCACTTTCCAATCTCTTGCATTTTTATTCACCTCAATACGGTTATTTAATGTTTGAATATAGAACCCATAGGAGAGGTGAAGTTAGCTTTCGGAGTACTGATGCAAGTCCTGCTCTTGTGGGCAATGGCTGTAAATGTGTTCGGCTCTGCTGTTTGCCCATGTATTATCAACATTTCAAGCTCATTGTATCAAAAATTGCCTCATAAGAAAGGGTTTGCTTCTTTTCTCCAAATCTATTGCCTTTTTTACCTGTACTTCCCCTCTAGTATGCTTCCAGGCATGCCATTTAGCTGTTTTACTTTGAAGACTAATGCCTTTTACCTTTCTACCGTGTTAAGTGAAAATAACAGCTTGCTGCTTGAAACTTAATATTTAACTTTATATCTTTTCTAATAAATAATTTTATTTTTTGAAACTTAATATAAAAATTTCAAATAACGATGCTATTTGATGTTTTTCTCAAAGAAAGATTGTTAGGTCTAAGTCACTGTATCAAGAGGTGGACCAAGATTGTTAGGTCTAAGTCACTGATATCAAGAGGTGGACCTACATTATGTGTGGGGAGCCATGATTTTGGGGAAAAAATTAGTATATGTTATTGGATACATATAAAATTGTATAGTTCTTAAAATATGGATTATGGCCCTAAAAAAATTCTTTTTGAGTCCACACCCCCCAAAAAAGCTGGATGGTGAGAATAGTATATGATACATTTTTATTTTTTTAGCTACTTATCTTAATTTTATGATACGTACATATTATATATGTAGATTTTTATTTTCTTCAATTTCTTTTTTGTTTTATTTTTTTATGAGAAAATGCATATTTTACTTTTGCTTCTTCTTCTAAATTTTACTTCCTTTCCCACTAAAATAAGAGATTTTAAATTTAATGTCTTCCTTTTAGAAATATATTACTTTTTGATAAATAGAAATGGAAAAATACAATTATTACTCTTTTCTCGTTAGTTTATTTTCCATGCATCATGTTAATTCATAACAGGAAAACTCTGAAGTGAGCATTGTTTGTTCTTTTATTTTTCCTTTAATTTTTTCTTGATTTATTATTTTCTTAGTTTGTCTTTACTTTTCCTCTTTAATTTGCATTCAATTAAATTGTTTTTTAATTGAATTCGAACTTGAGAAAAGAATAAAATGATAAACTCTAATCAAAAGATGAATTAGAGATTAAAGAAACTATTTTCTTCTTCTCTTTTTTTTTTTTAGATTGAGTTAGTTAATCAGATTTTTAGAGGAAAAATTTATGAGAGACGAATTTGCCCTACTCCTGAAGTGCATGTATGATGCATATGACATTTTTCATCTGTTTTCACGATATAAGTGATAATTGAAACTATAAATACTGAAAATATTATGCATGTTTGATCTAAAATATTAAAATATAATATTAAAAATAATGTTACTATAAATAACATAATTTAAAAACTATTTTTATAAATTGTTCTTTTGTAAAATATTACTAATATAAGATATTAATGTATTCTTTTAAGAGAAAAAATAGTGATAATTATAATCGTAGTTTCATGATAAATAAAGATAAAATATTCTCAAAGAAATCAAGATAAAAAATATAAAGATTTTTAGTTTGCCCCCGAATTCAAATGTGGTTCCGCCACTGTTGTTATCTGATGTTTTTCTCGAAGAAAGAACAATAAACAAGTTCTTGCAACTTTCTTTTGATGAATACAAACAAGTTTTGCATAGTTGGAGGCGTACGTTTCTCTGACATGTTTACCAAAGCTAAGGTCTTATGCTTTATTCCGTCTGGACACGGTTTTTAATTCTTTGTTGGGCTGAGATTGTTCACTCGGGATCTTTTCTCCCAATTCTTTTCCCCCATCCTTTCCCCGTTACTTGTGTTTATGTGGCTACGTTTTCCTTAGGGTTTCCATTTCCTGTGTAAGTTCTATGTTGAACTTTCATTTCTTAGGGGGGGGGGGCGGAAAAACAGGCAGGTAAATGGCAACTCTATGAATGTGGGGGAAGAAACATGGAAAGGATTCTAACCTTTTTGCTTGTTTCTTTGCTGAAAGTTTCTTTCTGCTTGGCGGTTTAGTACTCTAATCCCTTTTTGTAATTCATCTTATTTTATTTATTAATTCTTCATGAATCAATGAAAAATGGAAACTTCAGGGAGTAAATGTCATACGAAAATCCGATTTTCACTATGTCATATTCCTTTGCATTATTTCAGCTACTTTTCAAGGGCAGTCCATAACAATATATAGCTTAAATTGGAACTTCATCTGAGTTCTAATACACTACCTCATGCATGCCAAGATTTGGCATTGAGGAAGATGTTTCTTACAAACAAAGATGGATAGCTAGATGATACTTGGTACATCCATCATCAGTACATCTATTACATATTGTGACACCAATTGGACTTGGTGCCTTCTAAAAACAAGGATATTGTGGCAGAGAAAGACAGAAAGCTGCCAAAGAATGTTTATAACTCTTACCAGAAAACTCAAAAGGTTTCATGGGTTCTACTTTAATCCTGCAGTGAAACATCCCTGTTCGAAACCTAAGACGCACTTGCCAACATTAGCCCACTGCATAAAAGAGTATAACGGTTCCAAAAGGTAGAGAGATGTCCCAATGCAAGATTTAACAAAACCCTAAAACATACAATTTTCCCCAAACTTGTGTAACAGAAATGCAGACAAGTGGTCTTGAGCATTCTTTTGATTTGGTATACTTGTCACCTTTCATCCCCAAGCCAATTATCCTTTTCCTTAGGTCCTGTAGGGCCTTCTTCACCATAAAGTTCTGTAGGGAAAAGTTCAAGGAGGGTCTCCACCGTGAGTCTGACAAAAAATGGAAGGAAGTTGATGATCTTGTCCACTTCGGATCGTGAATCATAAACAACAGTAGGACCCCATTCTCTCATGTACTGTAACCAAGGGGGTTCTTTGACAACTCCATCTGGAAGATACTCTGCTGCAATAATTTGATACTTGGTGCTAGAGTTGATTGAGTATTTACTTTGAGCACAATCATTCCGCAAGCCAATCCCAAGTTTAGAAGATCCCTGAATGTAGCAACCAGGATGTGGGTAACTAGCATGGCCGTGTTTTGATGAATAAACAATTGGCCTATTCCCCTCAATGAACTCTATTTCAGAGGCGTCCACCCATTCACCACCACTATGCTCGGAGAAGTAGACATTCCAGAGCTCTCCAGTGAAGTTGCTTATCCTGAGAGTGAAATGTTCCCAATCACCAACATGCTGGCCTATTTTGTTCAACGCAATAGTCATAAACCCTGCTTTAAGGGTTGCTGGTCCATTAAAGGGGCAAAAGATCCATATCGCAATATCGGTAAAACTCCCCCCTAAGGCTGGCTTAACATGAACGTATAACTCTCCACTCTGGATGTTTCCACACTTGACACAATTCCTGTTTACATCATCAACCGGCAAATCTAGCCAGAATTTTCCATCATTTAGTCCACCACTAGGTAAGTTTGAACCTCTTGAATCAATAGCTACACCCTCATCCTCTCCATTCTTATACAGAAGGGATCCATTTTCGAAGAACCATGAAACAGATGAGGGCAAGTATTCTTCGTCTGGATGGAAATATACTGTCGGTCCATAATGCTTAACCAGTTCATGGATCTGGTCAAGATTTGGCATTGCGGTCAGAGATGAGTCTTGGTTTTTCAAGCATGCGATATTCAAGTCATTTGTATCGCTAAAGAACGTACTGCCAAAAAATGACCTAATTGATTGACTACAGAAGAATGTGCCTGCTGAAACACCTTGGCCGAACATGCCCCTTTCACAGGGTCTTGTGTTCCACACGCGAAATGAACTTGTACTAAATATCAAACCATCAGCTTCACAGCTTTCAGTAAGATCAGCTCGAACACATTTAATATCTTCGTTTGTGGGCTCATCAGCACTATTGGTCACCACAAAGCCCAGTGATTTGTATCCATCTGGTGCATTTGGAAGCCAAATGTAACCACTGATATCATTATGAGAAGTGGAACTCCAAATCAAAGTGTATCTAAGAGGCCTCGCAAGAGCTGGAGAATCTGAGGTCAACTTATGAGTATCAGTATCTTGAGTTGCAGTTTCTACTTCTCTTGCAGCAAGAACATAGCCTCTCAATTTTTTATCATCTCGCTGACTGTAATGACCAAGGCTGAAAAATCCATTCGGAATATTGACTGGCCTATAAAAAGAGATACTTTTTGATTTCCCCCGTGATGGCTTATAACTCCAAACTCTCTCAAATACTGAGATTTTAACTACTTCTATTTCTCCCAAGCATATTTTTCTTGTAGCAAAACCTTGACCTGCAAAGAGGAAATCACAACGGATACTTAGTTGATGCCAATATGACTAGTCTAGTGACTAATCTAGGTTACCCTTTTAATTGGAACGAAACAACAGGCCCGTTAAAATAATTTGACCACAGTCTAAAACTAGGAAAACTTGGCTCAACTCCATCACGATTTAACCAATGGTAGTTAGTTAAATAAGGAATAGAAAGACGAGAATGCTGCAATTGCAACCCTAACAACCTCAGGATCTAATAATCATCACACGATTATCAGTAGCAATTTAGGAGTTGTCAACAATGAAAGAAAAAAGAACTGCAAAGAGGCACTGATAATTTGTATTAGCAAAAACAAAATTGCAACAGATTCCTTATTTAGAAAGGTAAATGCACATATTTGTCAAACAAATCTTACAAACTGACCCTCACCGAAAAGTATTCTGAAATTTTAAATAGTTACATATCCAATCAACTAAAATTTTGATAAAGTTCACAGCCTCCACTACCTAGCAATCCATCTGGTAAGAGAACCTTAACATGCTTATTTTCACCAAGAAATTTCAAGATTCATTAGGACTTAACTGCTGGTCAACGCCATTTGTTCTTGCTTACCTCCTTGTTAGCACAAGACAAAGATGATTATCAGCTTTTACCAATTCAAGCCAAAAGTTTCCACAAGTTCAAAAATTAACCTAATTTGTTTCCTCAAACAACTAACTGGCTCGCTCTTCCTCACAAGCACAACTCAGAGTGCCGAATATTGCATGAACGAAGTTATGATGCTTTATTAAGAGATTCCAAAGGCGTATACCTTGAGACCATTGTGGAAGCGGAGCAGGCAGAGAAAAAGGCTTTGGTTCCAGAGGGGATAACTCCTCATAATTATTGTCCCAGCAGTAACAGTCACAGCCAAGCATGTTTCCTCTGCTCCTTCTTCCTCTTCTTCGCCCTTGTTCTTCTTCAAAACATTTGGAGCTCAAGGTCAAGAACCCACAATTTTTTCTCAAGCTCTTGCTCTCATTCTCTCTATAAATTACAAAATCGAAATCATATGTCCTCTCTCTGTTATTTCATTTTCCAAGAATTCAACAAACGATTGTCCTTGATCAAATAGCCCAGATGTTAGCAAAAAAGAAAGTTGAGATTTTTTTTGCTGCTTCTTTGTTTGGTGGCTCAAAGAAATGCAAATCTTTGATGACTTTTCTTCCACTTGAAGAGCTAGTAGAGTAGGAAGCCAGCAAGCATCTCAAAGAGAAAGAAAGAGAGAGAGAGGGGACAAACGAATTGAACCGAAAACTCTACCTCTGCTTTTTGCGTTGTGGGCAATAAATAGGGAGCAGTTGAATGTGGTGGACCGATTGCCTGAGAGAGATGAAAGAAAGGTAGAATTCTTCTCCGATTTTTGTCTTGCAAGAAACGGTAATATAACAAAAACAAGAAAGCCAATTGAAGAAGAAAACGAGCCAGAAGTTTTGGTACGACTGGTAGATCACTCTACTGTAGTAAATAAAGCAGCCATTAGTCAAATGCAAACAACATTCTTCAACAAATATATTTATCATGTGGTTGGCGTTTGTAGTTTATAAAGGTTTGGGCGATTTTTCTTGGAATAAAAACAAAGTTGTATTGTATGTCAACCTATGTTGTAATAAACTGAACATGCTTCTCACTGTAACAGAAAAAGATAGATATACATATATATATGACAAAAAAATCGAATTCTTTTTGTTTATACTTCACTTATCAAAATTTTCCAAACTATCAGTCAAATACTTAATTCGGAATTTTCTACCTAAAAAAGTAAAACTTTTTATAGTTCATGGGAATGAAATATCAAAGGTTTTTTTTCAGGAGTGTCACATTATTACTAAAAATTCCTGTATTAATAAGAATCAAATTTTTAATCTCAAATTAAAAATCTCACTTTTTACTATTCGAGTAAGACCTCGCGGACAAATATCTAAAATATTAATAACACAAAATATTTGGCTAAACTTAGAAATTGGAAGAAGATGGAGGTCATATCAAATGTGATACGAAGGTCAGCTGAGATCAAAGTTGATAGTGGATGCAACTTTGGTGTGATTGGATAGAGTTTGGTTTTGAGATTTTCTGTCTTGGGTTTCGGGAGAGAGAAATTTTTGTGAGAGAAAAAGTGAGATGTGAGATGAGAAATTTGTATTGGGTTCCGTGTGAAACCCAATCCAAGTAGAGACACAGTGTGTAAGCTTAGATCTCTTAATTCTTTTGTGGTTGTTGATTTTATACAAACAACTTCCAATGCCACAATCTTCAATTTATATCCTGTCAATTGAAATTAATCTCTTATTTTTATTTAGTATAAAAATACTTTAAACATTATTTTAATTCGATACAAGTTATTATCAAAAATAAAATATCTTATTTGATTTAGTATCTAAAAACTTTAAAAATTATCTAACTCTCATCGTTATTTATTAATTATATTGTAATGAGACTTCGAGTGTATTTAGATTAAGTTTGGATTTAAGAATTTTTATTTTATATTTTATAAAAATAAATTATTTGTGAAAAAAATATAATATAAAATAAAACTTTTATATTAAGTTTTGAAACAGAGTCAAATTCAAATACACCTTTTGTATTGGTGAAACTGTGTCTCTTAAATCAAGGAGTGGATATGAAAGTCCCATTATAAATATCTTTATCTTTTAAAAATAAAATGTAATTTTAGATATTTCACAAAAAGAAATATTTTAATCCAAGGCTTTTTCATAAGGCCTTTTGGCCTCTTGCACAAGAGTTAGCAATCTTGAAAATAAGAAATTTTTGAAACAAAGTACAATTTATAGGAGAGAGGGATAGAGAGATATGGAGAATTAAATTAGAAGAGGTGGGTAGAATTTAAAAAAGAGAAATGCTTTTTGACTCAAATTGAGCCAATTAATTAGCTCAAAAAATGAGTAAAATTGTTCATAAAAGAGTAAAGTTACTTCTAACTCTATTTGTATAAAACCTTTTTACTCTAATTTATAATTTTACCCCTCATTAAATCAGTTAATTGACTCAATATTGAGTCGAGTATTAATATTTTTTTAATGATATATAATAAATACTCATTGAAATATATTAAAAAATTATATTTTAATAAGGATAAATAAGATTATAAGATATTTATATTTTAAAACAAATAAAGTATAATTAAAATTTTCTTCCGTTTTAAAATAAAAGACCTTTTAAAGTATTTTATATAGATTAAGAAAATATATAATAAGAATTATTTTTAATTATATTTTAAACTAATTTAATTTATATTTTACTACGATGAGAAAATGATAAAAATAAGAAATTTATATTTATAAGTGATGATAATTTTAAAAAATATTTTTTAAAATTTATAAAATATTAAATATTTTAAAAATATAAAATATAAAAAATTTTATACTTGAAAATGTTAAAAGGTGATCTTTAATTTAGGTAGTTGGATTCAATCTAGTTTAGATCTTGCACATAATTTTTTGTGACATGTATAAAATATGATTAGATGGTCAAAAAAAATTCTGAATAATTTTTAAACATTCAATAATGATCAGGCGATCAAGATTTGATTCTATACGTATTGCAAAAATGTGCAGAACCAAAATGAGTTGGATTTCACACATGATTATCGAGGTTGGATATTTTCCATGTGTATTTGCAGATGCTGCCGACAAGAATTGGTCAAGTTCGTACTTCGGACCCCAAACATAATTAAATCTGTCCCAACGGGCGTGCGAAGTGCGATTCAGCTTTCTCCCCTTTTAAATCATTTTAAAAACATTGTTTGCGTGTCTTAAAGGATGTAAATTTTTTTTGGATGGGTAAATTTTGTCATCAGTAAAAAGTTAGGAGAGATTTTTACTTTCCGTCCTCTTGAGTATTTAAGGAGTACTATTTTCTTCCTTAAATGTTTTTTTACTTTATTTTCGTCCTTAAGCTATTTTAGGAGTATTGAATTGGTCTGGAAAGCTGTTTTTCTATAAAACTAACCTTATATAATTCGCCTCCAATGGTAAAAATACCATTTTCATGTATAATTTCTACTTTTTAAGATAGAAAAAAAAATTATGAGGACATTTATACTTTTAAATGCCAATCATGTATAGTAAGTTCTTATACAAAAATAACCTTTAGAACCAATATGGTAAACTCAAATAGAGCAAAAAAATTTTAAGGATGAAAATAATATTCCTAAAATAATCGAGGACTACTAGTGATTAGTAAAAAGATGAGTAACTTACAAGCCTAACATCACAAAATTACTCTTTAAAAGGATAAAGTTAAAAACCATTAGTAAACATGTCACTAATTTTGTGTATTTCTGTCGTCTCAATTATTCAATTTTTTTTTCAGTGTTAGATAAGAAGTTTGAGAATTATTTTGATTATATTGGCTCTTATTATTTTAATATCAATGACTAATCTTTTTATTAAAAAAAAGAAAAAACTTTGTGTAAAAACCATTCACTGCATGATGTTATTATTATTTTTTTTTTGGTGGGGGGAGGGGTGGTAAAAGTTAATTCAATTCCTCAAGTATACTTTACCATTTTGTTGTACAAAATGGGGCGAAGAAAAAGGAGTAAGAGGAGTGTGGTGTGGTGGATAATAGTCACCATTAGATTACCAAAACGAGATTGGATTATTCCCATATAACGTTGTACACTTGATAGCCTGTCGAAGCTTTTGGTGGGGGTTAGATGTGCAGTCATGAATACTATTGGGCCTCTGGCGTGCTTTGCATTTTGTTGTACAAAAAAAGATAAAATGAAAAGATTTTTTTAGGCATCTTGATCTAATAGATCTAATTATATACTACTTATCGTTTTAAAATATATATCATATTTTTTTTATATTAAAATTAAGATTTTGTTAAATTTATAAAAATTTTTAATAGATATCTAAAATAATTTTATTTAAAAATAATTAGTTATTAGGTCAAATTAAAATTTAATAATAAAATTAATATTTTAAGTGATTGGTTTAAAAATTAATAATTTTTTAAAAAAATAAAAAAATTTAAGTAAGTAATTGAAAATAATGATAAAGTTAAAAAATAAAACAATAAATTTAATTTTTATATAAAAATAAAATATATATTTTAAAAAATTAAAAAAAAAAAGATAAAAAAAATATATATTTTAAAACGAAAGATAATAAAAATTTCATGAATTTGTTAGTTCCTGCCTTCTTTGAATACTAAGGAAACAAAGCTTTTTTCCTTCGCATTTACTTTTAATTCACATTTATTTCCCAATCAAAAGACAGATGTCTCTGCTGCTTGTGAGTGGTTACAGTTACGAGAGAGAAAAGTCATCTGGGCTCACATTTATTCTAAATCAGAGATTGTAAAACTCATTCATTATTGTTTTGCAATATTTCAATGTCACCCAATAGACAGCTACAGGTAGAGTGATAAGAGCTTCATAGTTTGAGAGTGGGTGACGATTTAGCACTTGCACCTTCGAAGACGTTAAACAGAGCTTTCTTAGTCAACTTTTCCAAAAATTTCCAAATCTTATCTCCAACCTCTACCAAAGAGGGAAGACGACTTTACTGAGAATTTCTAGGAATATTTTTGTTGCTTCTGTGCTTTATTCCATATCTCCTTTTCAAAGTGCCTGAATTGCAATTTCCAATTGGAGGAGTTCTACCGAAAACTTTCAGCAATAGTACTTGATATTGTAAAAAGAAACACACAAAAAAAAGAAAAAAAGTCAATCAACGACGCAGTCTGGATACCCCCTTCCTTTTCCTTTCCTCTCCTCTCCTCCATTCTTCTAAGGCGGCTACCAGACCATGCTTGTGAATTTTCTTTTTTTCCTTTGGAAGAAATGTATCGTGTGATTTACAATTGGAATGTTATTCCTCTCATCCAAACTTTCCTCTTTATTTTGTAAGAGACTGCAACACAATTTAAGATCAAATATCTAATTATATTATGCAAAAAATTGTGTATTTATATTGTGATGTGAGCCCTAAGATCATAGGATCTTTGTCCATTCTGGCCCTACTTTTAAAAAATTATACTAAACTGGTTAAGTTTTGACGGAAGTGGCCGTATTTAGACGTAACGACTTTTGAAAAATTGTCATTTGTTAAAGAAGAAGAGTCGAAATGTGAAAAATAATAACGTATTTTGAAAACTCATGATTTTGAAAATTATGCATTTTCAAAATGTGTGATTTCTTCTCTTCAATCCACATTACCAAGGCTATAAGAATAAACCAACTAATGGATGATTGCTTAGGTTCTGTTTTTTTTTTTTTTTTTTTTGGGGGGTGTGGGTGTTACAATAAGTCTTGTGTATATTTTGTTTTGAATTTTTTTTCTCTTTATATAATATTTTTGTTTTATTATTTAATTTATTTTTCTTTAGTTTATGTTTTTGCAAGAAAATTTGTATACTGTTTATTATTTTAGGTAAAATCTTGGTTGACATAAATTGAGCTTTTTTATGTGTTTGTTTAATTATTTAACTTTTTATTCTTTTAAGATAAAATTGCAAGTTAAATTTTGATAGATTCTACAAATTTACACTCATTCATCTTAAGAAAAGACTAGAGTTCATTCTCAAAAACAATATGAATTCACTATCAAAGTACAAATTTTATAAATCCCCGACTGCATCTGTTGGTTATATATATATATATATCTGGGATGTTTCAGTGTTCTTCTTTTTCTTTTTCTTAAATTTTTTGTTAGGTTGAATAAAAGTGTATATCTGTAATTAGATATTTTCAATTGGAGAGGTTTAGGAATCGCTGGCAAAAATTTAACTAACTTAATAATCTCAAACGTTGTTGAGCAGAAAATCTAAAGAAACGAAAGTCTTTTTATTGGGTTATTTGTCATTGTATTTTCGTCATAAATAATAATTATCAGTTTTTTTGTGGAGTTGTTTAATTTTTTTAAACGAGCTATAATTAATAATTTAATATGCACTAATCAACAACCCCTAATTTGCGTCTTTGAAGAAGTTATTTCACCACTACATCATCATAGAGACGCATCTGGGGGCAAGGTGGTTAGTTCGGTTGTTGAAAGAACACCCCTGCGTAGGTGAAGAATAAGACCCAAGAACGTAGGCCGATCCGAGTCCTCCTGATCCCCTTCGTCTTCATGTATTACTTGGGGAACCAGAAGCATTGATTTCTATTTTTTCAATTTTTGTTTTTGTTGGGAACCTTTGCTTACCCTTGTATTCCTCCTTTTTAAAAAATTTTTACTTTTTAAAAAAATTTTGTTTTAAATTTATAAATAAATTGAAATTTTTAAGAAAGTTATTGGGAGAGAAAAAATTAAGAAAATTTTAAAATTTAAATAGCAAAAAGTGATTATTCGCGCAGGTGGTATGTTGTGATTGGCTAATATGGTCCCACATTGCTTCTTGTATTCATTTCTAGGCACCGTTGTAATAGTCCCGGAATAGTCCATTTCGGTGGTACGGGTGCTTCAGGGTCAACCTCGTGTGCATGCACCAGGCCTTGTGCTTGTTTATGAAATTTCACGCGTGCCTAGCGCCGCCGACTGCATATCTCCTAGAGGTGACCCACTGGGGACCGTCCGGTCTCGTTCATTAAGCGGCCACTGATAATTTTGGTGGGAGTATAATAAGTTCAAAATTAAATTTTGTACATTTGTATTATGGGCTTCGTCGAAATACTTTGTGGCCAAACTTACCACAATCCAGTCCACTACGGTAGAGGATTTTTCCAAATTGGGAATATGAAAATTGTACTTAAGAAAAAAAAATTAGCATCTCCATACTTTTGAGTGAGAATAAATAGTAATTTAATTTAAAATTTTTTGTTTTAAATTTTGTGAGAGAATTTTTTATAAAGAAATAAGTAAGATTAAAATAAAAAATTTGTATTGAATTCTGTATCGAAACTCAATTTAAATATACCCTAGTATCGCACGACTTAAAATTTTTGCCAAATTCTAGAATTAGGGATCCAGTGTGGATCAATAAAGGCTCTCTTTTAGTACCCTATGATTCACGTTCGAGCAAACTAAGGTACCGCGGAGGTAATGTAATAAACTTGTTGATCATCTGTGTTCCAATATCTAGCCCAGTAAGAGAGTTGGAAGAAACTGTCAAGATTTGGGAAAACACAGCTCCAAACGACATCAATAAACAACATGGTAACTTTTCACAAACCGAAGCCGAGCAGAGAGAAATTGAACAACAGATATACTTTACTGTCAAACATTCGGACTTATCTAAATACACCGCAATGAATCTGAAGACACAAAATCAGCATCTTATTTTGGGCCCAAGAAACGAATTGAAATGTTTAAACAGGGACGGAGCAGGCGCCTGAATTTTGGAATAACAGATTTCGAAGTAAGCTTACTCTGAGAACCCGGGCTGGGCCAGACATCCGGTCCTGCAAGAAGTATTAAAGGTGATCCACCGCATCAAAAATTTTACCCCTTGAAAATATTTACATAAAATTTTACAAATTTTTATAACCGATAAATAAAAATTTACAAATTTTCATAATTATTAAAATCAGATCTGATCCAACTCCACGCATCTAATTTTGTCCATTAAATAATTTAAATAAAATTAAAAAATTTTACAATAATTAAATTAAATTTAAAATTTAATTCAACCTGAATCAAATCTAAAAACTAATCCAACTGAATCCTCTGCGCGCAAGACCGGATCCAGACTGAAAAATTAAACTCGAGTTGGTAGGGGCCGCGCGAACGCAGGCCCCCTCTGCCACAAATTATGACGTAGGCTCTGCCACTTGGGCAGACCTTAGACGGGCACCCCTCCCAAGTGCAATGGAGGTCACCAGCCTAAGCCATGGGCCTTATGGATCGCCCATTGACCCCGTCCAGGTAAGTATGGAGCTTAATGTCCCTCCTTTCCTTTATATAACCTTCCGACTGGTCGAACTTTTTATTTGCAACCGATGTGGGATACAAAATTCTCTTTGTTGCACTTGGCGCTGGAAGAGATATGCAAGCAAGGGATATTCATATAAGCGGATCACTTCAATCTTTAGTCTCTTTTGAATCTTATTTGTTTTCCCACGTAGGGCCATAGCCGTCTGCCGTTGCTCCGGGTTTGTCCTACATCTTTACCAGCACTTCACTAGCTTGGGAGCTCGATACTGAGGGATTGGACCATGGAAAAATAGATTGCATTGTTCAAGGGCTACGACTGAACAAGGATAGAAAGGTGGTGAGATGTAGTTTCCACCAGTTTCCTAGCATTGCATAAAGAAACCTTGTAAATTCAACAAGTACCGCCCGGTATCAATTATTTTACAATCTAAGCTTCAATTTGAGCTCTTCCATCTTTCATTTGGCATGAAAAATCATGAATGCTAAGGCCCTATTTGGTCCCAGGATTTTGTTGTGGAAAAGAAAACACTTTCTTTTGGAAAATTTTTCCTTGAAAAATAATGAGGAAAATAAAATCGAGAAATTAAGAAGAAAATTTTTAATAAAAAGTTCTCCGCACAGAAACTGTGAGGAAAAAGAAAAAGGAGGAAAGTCCAAGCAGAAGTCGCCTGCACATCTCTGCCTTAGAACCTCCTTCACCATTAAATTGCTTCAGAGTTGACGCTGCCGCTTTGAGCAGCGTTGATTAGTGGGTGGAGAAGCCTCTTTGCAGTGACCACCGGTATTCAATCGATCTCCACTGCAGAATTGAGCCTTTTGATATCAAATTTTTCTAGCGGTTGAAAAGGTAGTAAGCATTGGAACACTCTGATATCGGATGGTGTTCAATTTCTAGAAGAAAATTTTTGTCTTCAGTAAATTGATGTATCTGTAGTCTTGTAGAACCCCAAGCCCAAGTTGCCAAAGCTCTTCTAATAGCTACTGCAAATAGAAACTTAGTGGAACAATTCAGCAACAATTATCATTATCGTTCCCTTTTCCTTTTTAGCTTAGAATGTAGCTCCTGACTTCTTACTCCCTGCATCTTCTATCCTTCGTTTTCTTGTTCTAACTGATAGTTGGATATTCAGGTTTTCAGCCAAAAAGAAATTGAAGATAAATAGACGAAAGAGGTTACACGCCAAAAAGAGTTGGCGCAGGAGCTCTGGTCTGGTTCCTCCGGTGACAGACAACAGTTCTTTTGTCGGTCATAAAATAGATGAAGGATCTGGAGCATCACCCAGCATCTTAGTGGGTCATTTATTTTTTTCTTTTCCATCCAAAAATCTTATAAAACAAACCAGGGAAATTACGTTCTTTGGAAACATTTTTCTTTTCCTTAGTCTTTCCCCTAGTTAATTAACCAAACAAAATATGAATTTTTAATTTCTTAAGGATTTCATTTTCCTTTTCCTCCTAAAAATTCTTGAACCAGAACAGGGCCTAAATGTGCTCGTCTATCCATGACATCCATGAACTTAAATCCATCAAAGTCATGAAGCCTTAGCTAAACTTCATCTAACTAAGAAGAAAGAGTTCACTAAATAACAAAACTTTCTAATCAGAGTTAAACGAGAAAAATATTCAAAATCTACGAATACAGACATTATCTGATCAGGAAAATGTTACTTTTGGAACACAGATGATCAATAGGTTAATGGCCCATTAAGCTTTTCTTCTGAATTTTAAAACTTGTTCGACTTCTGAGATGATATGAATTTCCCACTGTTCCTCACGTTGCTACGTGTGACAAGTGATCTGTTGCGCACTTTTCTTCACTACATGCTTAATTAGGCCTAATTAAGCCGAAGTTGCCTCGCTGCCGGTAGACCTCTTCTTCTGTGATCTGGCGTTCTCTTTGAAATTAGGTTTATTACTTGCACCACAGACAATGGTGAATTCAAATCCATATGCATTTCCAAAGCAAGAAAACAACCCTCCATCCGAATGTCTTCGCAAATGTCCTCTTCTGGATTTACGATCCATAATCTCATAATCTCTTTCGTGCATCGGTGGGAATGGAATCTCCTTCTTCCACCTTATTACATCTGATGTTAGCCCTTTAGCAGTAGCTTCCTCAATTGTCATTTCTTCCACTATGGAGCTTCCGATATCTTCTACTTCCTTTGCGCGCCGCCATTTTGCTCTTCCTCTTGCCATCTGTATCGGTTGAGGAGGAAGTGACCGCTGTGCTATTTCTGCAGCCACTATGGAAGCCGACGGTCCGACGTCGGAGCACAATTCCGAGCCGTTGCACATTGATCCATTAACCATGGATCCATTACATACTGAGCCTCCTCTTTCTTCTGCCATACACTCATCAGGGCCTAAACCGTAGGAACCCCAGAGGTGTATCTCATCATGATCCCCAGCCTGATTATTCACCTCAGAAACATCACCATTTTTTTTTAACAAGTCTAGATTATCCTCTGTTAGGGGCTTGATTTCGGCAGAGGGGGGCGTGCTCCCTTTGGAGCCATCCATAAGGGCTACACCCATGTTAAGTTTCCCCTGAAATTTACCTGACGGACGTCGAATCTGAAGGGCGACAAATCTTGGTTTATTCACGGCCGTTGGGGTTATCAGATCGCTGATTAGCACACGAACAGTACCAACCAGCGCATCTTTAAACCATGATGAGGTGGTGTAGATCTCTATGGTGACTGCAGAATGCTCAGACACGAGGAATTCATTATCTACGCAGAACGCGAATTGATCATTCCATGTTGGATTCGTTTGGCCCTTCTGATCAACGCAGGAGGTAAGCTTGCGCCTTGGATGAATCCATGCAACTGCATATGTACGCATGGATTTTGAGACCTGAGGCAAGTCTTGCGCAGATATCAGACTAATCTCCAGAACATGGAAATTATTTTGTTGGGAATCAGAGCTTGCATCTGAGGAGGACGTGACGGTGGAGGAGGTGGCCGTAGTGGGGGCATCGCTCGAATCCATTTCGTCCTCCACCGCTTGCGAGGACGATGGGAAGAGATTCGCATTCACCGACGTGAATGAGAGAGTTTGTTTCGCTTGGTTGAAGATGCATAGTTGAGGAACTGCCAGGAGAGTAGGTTATAGTTGAGGATTGCTGTAATTTCTAGACCAAACTATTCTCTACCGTTCCTTTTCTTTTCAAGGCTTGAAAATCGAAAAGCCATTGTTTTAAATACGTATACGTTTAAATGATTTCCTAAAAGCTACACCACTATTTAGGCAAATGGTAAAGGGATATAAGGAATAATAAACAAGTGTTTCGTACAAACAATATTGTTTAGTTAGTTACGGTTGTTTGAAATCAATTCAATGTGACTAAAAGTTTTCAAGATTTTTGATAATTAAGTTTATTTTGCTAAAAATCCTTTACCTATGCAAAGAATACAATTTACAGATCATCTCAATGATCTCATCACTGAATTTGAAACCCTAGAGACATTTTTGGCAATCCAAAAACCGCCTCTGACCCTGTCCAAACAAGAAATTTTATGTAATCTTTCTCCTTCTTGTCCAAGCTCGTCGTCAAGAGGATGACGAGCTTCGCCTGAGCTTCACCTGCAGTCTCCGGCGATCTTCCTTTCTCTTTCAAAATGGCTATTGATATTCCCTTCAAGCTCCTGGAAATCAATGTCATTTCTGCCCAAGACCTCCCACCTGTTTCCAAAATGCTGCGCACTTTTGCAGTTGCCTGGATTAACCCTGGTCAAAAACTAAGCACCAGAATTGATCATCACGGCCACACCAACCCCATCTGGAATTACAAGCTGGTTTTCCGAGTTGAAGATCGATTTCTTCTCTCCGAGGCAGCTGCCATAACCATTGAAATCTACAATGTTGCGTGGCTCCGAGACCTCCCCATTGGAACGGCACATCTCATGATCAACCAAGTTTCACCTCCTATGATGCACAATAGTCCAGCGATGCGAACCGTTGCTCTTCATATTCGTCGTCCGTCAGGCCATTTGCAGGGGATCCTTAACGTTGGAGTCAACATCCTGGACAATGGCAGTCCCAGAATGCAGCCTCCTAGCGAGTCAATCGTTTACGGAAATAGTCATGACGCATTGGATTATCAGAGTGCTCAGGCGGAAGAAAATGGGAGGAAAGATCCAGAAAAGCTTGAAAAAAACTATTCGGAATCCGAAAAACAATCCTCCATTGACGAGAAAATGATGCTTTATGTGGAGGAATTCAACAGGGCCGGGGCAGAAGGCTCAACGTTAGACAGCATAAATTTTGATGAGAATCCTTCGAAGCAGAAGGTTGGACCAAAAGCCATTTCATCTGCCGGATCTATGGCATCAGCCATGAAACCTTTACCATCAGAGGTGGTGGCTAATCTGAAGAAAGGATTCTATTCAGCAGGAAACGATTATGGGAGCTCGATATTTGATAATTGGACTGAGGAAGCAGATGATAGCGGCGGTAATGGTTTGAGATCAAGAAGCGAAAGTTGGAGCTTTGATGATAAAACCCCATTATCGAAGGATCATGAAAGCACGAAGAAAGACCGATCAAGACGAAGAAGGAACTCAGAAGGAGGACTCTTTTCGTGTTTTGGTAAAGATTTTGAATTCACCTTAATCTGTGGCTCTAGTAACATGAAGAAAAACAGAAAGCAGATGCATCGTCCACAGAAGTATCAATATGCATATCCTGAGGATGACTTGCGCAGGTTTTACCCATGAATTTTTGTTGTAATGCTGCTAGACATGATTGAAGTCTTTGTATATTTTTTTTCAAATTGTGTAGGTAAAATCCCCCTTGTTTATGAATATTGATAAATTCTTGAATGCCTTTATTGTTTGCGATGTTTCCCTGTCTATTTTTTCCTGTCCTTATTTTTCCCTTCTCGTCAGTGGCAGAATGAGACAGGCGAATCCGAAACACTGAATCATTATTGTTCATTTCTGTTGCACTTACAACAAAAGATGTTGATGTTTTCTGGATTTTTGTCCCCTAATTCTTGGTAAGCCCAAAGTTGTACAAATTTATCAGGATTCAGAGTTCCAGTCCTGTAGGCAATTACTTTTGATTGTCCAAGGAATCAAGATTATCGAAGGATAGACCAATTCAGCGTTTTGGCCTACTGCAGAACAGACCTGATGAGCCTATCAGAGAATTCTTCTAAATTAGAATTCCACAGGGCCATTCTATAAGAATCTAAAAAAAATCACTAACACGTCATTATTGAAGTTTTAGATATCACAAATTGGAATTATATAAACCATGGAAGATGCACCTAACTGACCAAGGATCATTTTTACTTGCAGCAAGGAGCAATTTTTCACCCGGTAGGAATATAAGTGGCCGAATGCACAGTGAAGAACTAGTCAGGATTCAGAAACAGAAAATTGTTTATCTTTCTGAGTTTTTCATACACAAGCGCAAGGCAGAACTCACATTCTTGATCTCAGTTTGCCTCTTAATTTTCAGTCCCTCAGCATCAAAGAAACAATGTTGTTGGTAATCTTTCTCAGTTTTTCATACACAAAAGCAACTTAGAACTCGCATTCTTGATCTCAGTTTACCTCTTAATTTTCAGTCCCACGGCATCAACATGAGAGGATACCTTAGCTGATGCACCTGATGCCTGTAACCATATTAGTCCTTAGCTATGTGGTTCAGAGGATTAGATTCAGAAATTCTTAGACTTTTATTTCATTATTGTGAATTGCAATAATACAGCGAGATTTTTATTTACTACTAATAGATAGTCCTAATATCTTCCTTATGACTGTTAGCACACATTCAAGATAGACCGAAGGATCTCCCTTGATTCACTGACCATCCCAAGCCTGATATCTTATCTTTGCAATAGCCACGAGCAATCTTAGAGCTACAAGCAGTTAATGTCCTTCATTTGAAACTTCGTCTTCACCTTTCAGAAATCTGTAATAGTATAAAAAAATAGAACGTTCAGAACATACAACAGATTATTCATTTTCTTTTCTGTTTCTTTTTTTTTTTTTGGGTGGAGTGGGGAGTGCCGTGGAATGGGGGAGAGCAAGAATTGCTAATGTGATGTTCTGCTTAGAAGGTGATGTAGATGGAAAATTTTTGCGGGTGCAAGTTCTAAACTTTTTCATGAATTTAACTGGCACTTACCATCTTTCCTCTTCCCCCAAGATCGACAGAAATAGCAAAGGAACACTGCTAATGAAGCAGCAGCTATTCCACCAACAACAATAGCTATTAATTTAGTTGAATTTCCTGATGATTCATCGTCTAGGCAAGAATCAGATTGAAAAAGAAAAGAATTAGAAGCATCAAAAAAATCAGGAACAATCATGGAAATTAGCTTAGCTATAACGAACAGCCAGCAAACACTGAAGCTGAGGATGGTCAGTTGTTGGAAATTCTGACAAGAGAATGATCAACTATTTACCTCCATATAAGCCGCCGTTTGTCCCATACTTATTGTAACCATAGCTAATGTAGCAGCTGTCAAGATAGATTTCTCCTGAAACTGAATAACCACATTCATCCTGAGCAATTTCCACTGCATTGTTTACACATTCACTACAATCACAGGTTCCTAAATTCCCCTCACACTGCGCAACCACGTGTTGTGACTCGTAAATCAAGTCACAATAACCCTGACCACTCAGGGAACACTGTTCTAGAGCTGCAAATGCTGCATCTCTCTTCTCCAGGAACCACCCTGGTCCTGTTTTCCTACTGCAAGTCCTGTGAAGTACTTGTAGCCGAGAGGTCCGGATCTCATCAGCCTGGTAGTGTATATAGCAACCGGAGAGATGAACTCGAGCAGGAATGCTCATACCACACGAACTCTTTAATACTTCAGGGAGACTATTAACACAATTGTAACAGTCATCATTACTTAGATCACCTCTGCACTGGAAAAGGCCTAGTATGGCAATTTCTTCATCACCAGCATATGTTGCAAAGTACTTGGATTGATTTGATTGTTCCAAAAGTTCTTGCAAAAGGGACGATATAAGAAATGATCGAGACATACGACGATGATGATCCGTTGATGTCTGGTTCTCGCAGTGTTTATAAACTAATTGGTTATAATCTAATTTAGAGGTAGTAGAAACAGGTGGGAACAGAAAACACATCAGGATAACAAAACGAAGAACACTGAAGCTCGTAGATGGATCCATTATGTGCTGCGCTGGTTTGTCTTCAACTGATCACGCTGCCTAAGCTTATGGTTGGTTTTGAAAACCAGAACTTGAGCTCTTCGCAACAGAAAATTGTGGTTATCTTAGGAGAATGTTTTCTTGGAGTTATTTGATTGAGAAATGTGGATCTTTTTCCCGCCAACTTCAACCAACTTTTATGATAAGTTGAGAATACAGCAATACCATGTCGTTTCATCACAGCACCTAAAAGTAAAGGGATAAAAAGTGAGTCCGTTCTCATCAATACCCATAATCCACCGGTTGGAGTCTCAATTGGATTAAGTGAGTCGGACTTTACTAAGTTCGAGCTCAGTCCGATTATTTTTGAGTTGGGAAATATGAGTCAAGCTCAGCTCTATCGAACACGGATTCGAGTCGGTCATAACTCGATTTTTTATAATTCTTTACATAATAATATTTTTTAATAATATAATAATATTATTAATTATATATATAAACCGGATTAAAATCGAATTAAGCTTATCTTAGTCCAAATTCAACTTTAAATATTATTCGAACTAAAAATATAAATCTAAATTCGTAATTAAATAGGTTAAAAGAGCAAGGCACGAATTAGTCCGGCCCATTGACAGTCTTATCCACCACAGGGAGCAAATTGGTAATCCACAACAATGTCCTTGGAGTTGCTTGACCATTTGGGCAAAGATGGTACTAAAGTTACTTGTCCCCAAAGCACTTTCTTACTTATCTTCTTGTCTTCAGTTATTTAACAAGCCCTTTCTTTCAGGTTGGATTGACTGGAATTAACCACATTTAGCTGAGACTTGTACGATATAGCAAAAAGAGGTAAGACTTGTACTATCTTCAAGATAGAAGCGAGGGAATTCCTCAGTCTTTCAGAAAAACAAAAATTTTTATTTCTTTTTTTATAAATAATTTATTTTTATATTTCTAATACAAAAATTTTCAAACCAAAACTCAATCTAAACGCAATTAGTAGGAGATGCGTTGTGGATATCAATATGCTCCTCCCATTCCATACGCTAAGGCATCGTTGCAAGAATTTGCCTGCCAGTAGATGTGGAAGGCTATTCTCTGGTAACTCCACGATCTTTGCAAGTGAATAAAAATAATGGTAATTAATTCCAAGAGTGTATACTGTATAGATCATGAAAGAATTGATGAAATGAATCCAGATTTTATCAAATAATTAAAATACTATATCGGCCATAAAAACTAGTTTTCTTCTAAAAATGAAAGCTATAATTATTACATTCTCATTTTTTTTTTAGATTTCATCTCAAGTACTTCTATGACCTTAAATGTGGATGAGCTACCCCTGATGTGTGAAGTGGTCTATAAGATCTAACTTTTTTTTTTTAAAAGAGATTACACTCCCAATTTTATTATTAGAACTCCGCTATCTTTTCTTTCTCTCTTATTTGACAATAATATCCCCTTCTTTCTCCCTTAACTTTAACTATTATTTGATTTTCACTTTCATCTTATAAGCTGTTTTTCCCTATTAATTTTTTTCTTCTACAAACTTGTAATTAAACGTAACTTTCTATAAATTTATTATATGTAAGTTATCTGAAGTGCTGAATTAGCATTTTTATTCTTAAACGTTTTAAATTTTTATTTACATTTTATATAGCAGTTTAAATAATGAAGATGAACAACTAAGATGAGATGCATTAAAGTATTTTAAGTTTTACGATTTTTTAGGACAAAAATGTTTGAGTTAATTTTGTAATAAAAAATTTCCAAGTATGAATGGAGAAAAAATTACCTCTTTCACGGCGAAATATTATTTCATCTTATGTATCAAAATTCCTTTTACAATGTTCGAGCTAGAATTCTTAAAATAATATGTTTGATAAATTAATAAAAATAGAAATCTAGAATGGGAAAGGAAATAAGATATGAAACGAATATATTTTCCAATTGGATATATAATACTCATTCTATCCTATTTCATTTTACCTTCTTACTATATTGAGATGTTTCAAAATAATTGACACTTTTCATAAAATAAAAATTTTTAATATATTCTATACTATCAATCAAATATTAATTTCACTATATATTACTTTTAAATATTTAGATCTGACATAAAGTACACGCTAAATCACATGTTTCTTACATTTTATTATACTATATTACTTTTATAATATAATTTAAATTTTTACATAAGGCTTTATACCCAGCCAAACACTGTTAAATGAAATAGGACGGATGGAGTAGCTTTTAAGTTTTGATATAAGAAATACTTTCACCCAAAGAAAAGGCTAGCAAGTAATGAATAAAGAAAAAGATATTTTTATCCTTAAGAAAAATAAAATAAGAAATGCCTAACAGAAAATAAAGGATCAATAACGGTTCCCAAACATTTAATATGTGATTTATATTTTCTTTTTTTTTTCTTTCTGAGCGTCTGAAACTTGGGGATTTTTCTAATGTTTTCTCTTCAGTTTGAAGCTTCAAATAATGTTTTGAAAAATAATTTCCATTCTTCATATAATTTCTCTCATACACTTGGGGACATTGCTTCATATATTCTTTTTCTGCGGAAATGGTGATCTTTTATATTTTTTTTATATTTTGAAAATACGCGTAACAATTATGTCTGGAAATTCTGAAAGTTGAGCACCGCCTTACCGTTTAATATATTGTTTGTGTAAGTAGTTCTGACACCCATTGTTAATTTGTTTTTGTTGTTGAAAAATAGGGATTCACTCTTGGACAATCCGAATAATAATATGATTATTGATATTATTGATACTAAAAGTAAAAGAATATGAATATTGAAGTTGAAATTCATCTCATTAATAAATGCAAAACATATGTATAGAAAAAATTCTGTTAGGAGCTCTTCCTTATAAAGACTTTTTTTTAAAAAAAAATTTAAGAGCCCACATTGACTTTTTAATATAACAATTAATCACTTATAAGGCTTGAGCAGTCCTCTCCCTTTTGTGTATCTTTTGGAATAGAGTTAGGCCCAATCTTATTTTTCAACACTGACCATAGAGCTGTTTAAATTTAATTATTAACAGTAAAAAGGAACAATTAAATAATTTAAAAAATAAATTAATGTAAACTATATGTTTATATAGAATTCTGAAAAACCTATAAAGCCTCACACCATTAGGACTAGCTACTAATTACACAAGAAAATATATATATATATATATATATATATATATATATTAACTATATATGCTAATATATTCACCAATAATACAACTCTTTTATTAATTTCAGATGGGGGTTTTGTGCTATAATTAGATTACAAACTCCTTTTTTTTAAATTTTCTTTCAAACATGAATGGTAGCATGATATCATTATCATCATCTTGAGAGACCATATTTTCTCTATTCAAGAATGAATTAAAATGCTGATCCTTCAAAAATAAGTTCTTAGGAGAGAAAAGAAATTCATTCCTTTGAGATAATCTATTAGATGTATAATTCTAATTATCCTCTTATCTGAGCTACTACTTCATTACAAACTACCCGTCATTTGGATTTGTGAATGCAAATGCAAATGCAACCACCATAAATACGAAAGATTCTGAAGACAATGTACTTCTTTCTCTTTTCAATTACATTATGTTAACTTTTTAATAATTTTCAAAAGAATTACAAATCTTAAATTTACATTTGAGCCATCTTCTTCTTCTTGATGCTTCAAAATAATACATACTTTTAATCTTACTTTAAAATATACTTTTCAATGCATATTTTTTCTTAAAATGCAGTTGTATATTACCATAAAAACCCATGCATGCATAGCGTATGTATATTTAGATATATTATATCATGATACTTCTAGAAAATGAGGAAAAAACTTCCATCGTGAACTTTTTTTTAAAAAAAAGAAAAATTAACTTAAACATTTAAGTAAATTTTATTGTAAAATTTATCACATTGCTTTTGTTTAAAATAGCTGTCGTAATTATATTTTTACCAAATGAAATTTTTATTGAGTTTTATAGTAAAATCTAATAAATTTTAAATATAACTCTTTTTAATTTTTTAAAAATACTAAAGTTGTAATAAATATTTCGACTCTTCATTTTTTTCTCTCTACCCCTCCTCCTCCTCCTCCTCCTCCTCTCTCTATTTGAAAAGCTCAAACTGAGTGTGATTGGATAGAGTTTGGTTTTGAAATTTTTGCCTTGAGTTTCCTAACAGTTAAATTGTTTGTAAGGGGGGATGTAGGTTCTACACTTAAAATTTTGGGTTCGATTCTGTCCAAGTACACCCTTAAAGTTGGGTTTTGTGTTTTGTCTAGGTAATAGATTTTTTGGAAAACTAACACATTAAAGTCAATAGAAGTAAAGATAAATTTAAAAATAAAATTATAAATGAATCTCTTATTTAGAAACAGGACAAATAATTCAAAAAAAAATTGATAAGGACGCTATGGTCTTGGGAAAAATAATTAAAGAAAGATGAAGGGTCTGATTGGGCAACTAAATTTAAAATTTTAAGTGTGGAATCTACATATCTTCTTATAAATAATATAAATTTTACAAAATATAATACAAAAAATCTCAAAATCAAACCCTATTCAAGTATTAATAACAAAAAAGATAATATTCGCTACGCAAGAGATACAATTTGCCATATATACATAACCAAATGGGTGTGGAAAGGCACTAACCGCAAGCCAATTGCAAATCGTCTTATGTGAAATCCCAACTAGCATTGCCTTCTTCGCCTTCCGTTAGAAGCATTGGCTTCGTCTCCTCTCTCCCTCGCAGACTCACTCAAGCACAGTATCATCTACATACATGCACTGCTTGGTCTATTTGTTTGTTGCGTTACAACTTGTTTCTCAGCGAAACGGGGGTCTCGTTTTTGTTGTTTGTTTAGAACTCCTGGCAATGGCGGCGCTGGGAGTTTGAAGACGTGAAATTTTTCACTGCAAATTTCAGGAAAGGTTTGCCTTTTGCCTTATGAATCTGTCGGTTTTTAAGTTTTCATCACCCTGCAACGACATAACACTTGAATTCTCGCTTTCCGTCCTTTCGTGGGTCGTGAGAAAATCTGGGTTTAACGGATTCTTCGGTTTATGCCTAGGAGGTTTTTACCTGGTTCCTTCATTGCTTTTCATTTCTTTTTTTTTTATTTTTTTTCGGGATCATACAATGTGGGTTGTTTAGCTAGACGACATGCATAATCTGCTGCTGGAAAGAAAAGGGAAAAGGTTTTCTGCTTTTGTTTCCACCATCGGCCAGGTTTTAAAGTATTTTTACTTGCTTGCTAAGAATGGCTCTTAGGTAGGTATTATATCAATAAATGAGACGTTGTGTTTTTATTGGGAAGGGACATGATTTACTATTGTTTAATAGATTTTTTTTTTTTGGGAAATCTCCTGTTCTTCTTAGTCAAATTGGATGTTTAAAGTGTTTGTCATTGCATTTCATGAATACTACTAAGTTTTTTTTCTTGTTTTGGTCATTACAGATTCACAAGGAAGTCCGCCGCAGTTTCTTTTTGCAGTGATTGCCTCGCCTTTTTGCTCCAATATATAGTTAAAGATACTCGTCGATCTTCACGTGTTAATCACTTTTGAGGTAATTATCTCTTTCCAAATATTCCAGATTAGTTTGATTTTAATAAATGCATTTTTAAGTTTGCAGTATTTGGCAGGTTTCCATGAGAAAGAGGTGTAAGTTTCTACTTCTGCATTTTGGTATTTTGAGATGTACAAATTGCTTAGTGTTCGTGTGGTGCAAACGGTTCCAAGTATCAAATATCTTTTGTTTCTATAGAAAATATGACATGCATCTACTAATAGCTTGGCATTAGAGAGGTTACTAATTGAACGGATGAATGTTGCTTTCTGTCTTACATTTTGAGTTGATCTTCACGTGCGAAATAAAGATATAAAGTTGTTTTGCTAAATGTTTGTCTTAATCCTTTTTCTGCTACATGAATCAAAAGGAATAAATGCTGAAGGAGCTTTTTACCCATTCCTGTCTATGCAATCTGATCACAAAAGGATTCTCACATTTATGCACGATCCTTCTCAATTTAATTACTGCAAGTCATTTTGATATTTTGTTTCGTGTTTAACTAGATATGTTCAGATTTTCAATTTCGTGAACTTTGTGCTTATATGCAAATAAAATCATCCGGTTGTCTAGGAGTTAGCATTCTCACACTGCGTATAGAGTAGAATGACTAATTTAAAGATGCCAGATTCTTGTATCCTTATTCAGCGTTAACCTTAAAAAATGGTAGCTTATAGCATGTTGTGCAAAAGCCTGGAACTTTTGAAGGAGGCTTGTATATGAAAATTATGGAACAGTTAATCTGAAAAAGAAATTTGATATACTACTTTTCTGACCTCTGATTTTCTGGATATTTGGATGGAAATGTTATGAAGATTCTCACATTAGATATGATGCTGCAAGTATCACAATTGACTTGATTCAGTTGACCCCTTTGGTTGCGTACAATTCAAAGTGGGATGATGCCCTTGAATTTTCCACATTCCGAGATATTGTGTACAATAATGTCACATTGTGTTTAAGGGTCCTAATATATGAAAGTAGGTTACCGATTTATATTATCATTTTGATTGAAAAAGCTGATGAAAATCACTTCAATATATGCATATAAAAGAGTCTAGCACATCACTTAAAGAGGCTTATATGAGATGGTCAAACGACCAGAATGGCGTGACCAGGCAGACATATATATAGGTTGCTTTTTGCACTGATTTACTTTGGCAATCTTGCTTTGCTTTCTTGAAAATTTTCAAATTTTCTACAATTTTAATAAATACTAGTTTCTTCGAAATCTTATCTCACATGATGGGAACTTTCTCCTTTACATTACTCATTTCATTATCATCTTTAAAATAAATTCACTTCAGTTGTGTTTCTCACGAGCATGACAAATATATTTTGCTAAAGGTGAACTGTTGGAGCATATGGTTTGAAAGACAAGATAGCTCTTAAGTCTAACAAATTTAAATTTCATTAATTCCAGGGTATCAATGGCACGGGAGAGGGATCCAAGAGTTACAAAGGCTTTCAGTGCAATGAGAAGCATAGGCATTGCTCCAGAAGTTGTCAAACCAGTCCTCAAGCGTTTGCTAAAATTGTACGACAGGAATTGGGAACTTATTGAGGAGGACAATTATCGAACACTTGCTGATGCCATATTCGAATTGGAAAATGACAAGGTTAGCACATCATTTTACTGCTCTAAGTTAAGCTACTAAAAGGGGATTTTTAAATAATCGTGGTAGAACAGTACCAAGCTAATTTCTTCCCATGGGTTGAGAAGAATGATGTTCCAGAACCTCCGTATAAGAAGCCGCATGGAGCTACACCTGAAGATCAAGGATCATCAACATTGGATAACCAAAGCAGAGTAACAGATCTTGAAGAAGGTGAAATCCCACAAAACAGACAGAAATTGGCAGAGTCATCCCAATCAGTTTCTGTTAAACCTAGAGGTGGACTTGGTTGTATTTTATGTCAACGTTCAATTAGAAACAAAGGAAAGTTCTCATCTTGATATGCTCATTATGAACAGGAGAAATTTTAGTTTCTGGGAGTGTACGAGATGAATGGTGTATTGATCAAGCACCCACCGAACTTGGTTTGCTTCACGAGCAAAGAGAAAAAATTCTTGAAATTCATGATCATCGAAATTTGATTAAGACTGGAAGGAAACGACCTCTTGATTGCTTTTCCCTTTCTGCTTTGCCTTCTTCAAATGTCGGCCCAGGTATTGAATTTTAATAAGTGTTGTCAAGTGGTTCCCTGCAAATCTGGTTGTCGCCTCTAGCATGTTAGCATGAAGTAATGGAATTGGCTACCCTGCATCTTTCCTTTCAGCTCAGTTCAGTTGTTCACATATTAAGTTTATGTGGTTTTTTAAGACAGTTGCTGCCACTCGATGTGCAGCAGATAGTCTTCTTTTCTGTTGATGAAAAAAAGTTAGCAACCTTTTATGACATGGAATTGAAAATCTTTTATGCTGGAACTGGTAATTGAAAAAATTTGTAAGATTTATGTACTTCTTTGGTAATATATGTAACCAGGGTTTGATTCGTTTGTTCTGCTTTTATCTCTTTTCTTGTTTAGCTTTTTCAAACTGTTCCTTTCTGGACTTCCAGATGAGCACATCCTACCTGTTGGTTCACCGCGCAACTATGGGGCTAGCTTGCAATATACATTTGACTTAGCTTCATCCAGTTGTGGGCTGGTGAAGATTTGTTTAAGGTATAATCATGCCCATGGACAACCAAATTTTCGAAGTCCAAATTTAGAGGCAGTTCTCAGATATGCTAAGAATAAATGTCCGAGATCATACAAAAATTTCAATCCCAACTTCTCTTTGGTTCAGTTAATGAAAGAATTATGTGATGCTTATTTGGAGTTGGGTGCTGATTCTGCCAATAGATCTCTGGTGAATAAATCTCCTGGTCGTTGCTTTGATCATAACCTTGGTCCCAATAAGGAACCTCCTAGAACTTCCAATGCAGAAAAAAATATTAACAAAAGGGTTACCAATTGCTCTTCATCTTCAAGTTTACTCAACCGTCCAGTTGTCATTCGTGATAAGAGGAGGACAGTCTATCAAACTGATGATATAACAAATGGTACTGAGACAGTGAGAATCTCATTACTGGATGAAACTGGAAATGAGCAGCTACCTTATTTTGTTTATATTCCAGAAAACATTGTTTATCAAAGTGCTTACATCCATGTTTCGATGGCTCGAATTGCGGATGAGGACTGCTGTGTGAATTGTACAGGGGACTGCCTTTCATCTTCTCTTCCTTGTGAATGTGCTCGCAATACAGGAGGTGAATTTGCTTATACACCGGAAGGGCTTCTCAGAAAAGAATTCTTAAAGGCTTGTATTTCAATGAATGAAGAACCTCAAAAGCACATGTATTTTTATTGCCAGGACTGCCCATTAGAGAGGGCAAAGAGTAGCCATAAGCCTGGAAAATGCAGAGGGCATCTAGTTAAAAAATTTATCAAAGAATGCTGGAGAAAATGCCGGTGCAGCATGAAGTGTGGAAACCGAGTAGTACAGAGAGGTATAGCCCGAAAATTGCAGGTTAGCACATTGCTAAAACTCCCTTTTTTAATTGTAACATTTAGTTATTATTCTACAGGAGAATTATCTTAAAATATCTTTACTTCTATCGAACTTTCCCTTTTCAGAGCTGTTTCGGAAGTTCAATTTCTTTCACTGATATCTCTTCTACAAATCAGAAAGATTAATCTTGAACTTCAAGTTTTCCCTTTGAAATTTTTATCTAGTCTGTTTTCTGGTGAAATGAATGACCAAAAAGATACTTGTTTTCTGCTCAAAGTCATCTTGTCTTTATTTCAATGCAATCAGTTTGCTCTTTTAAGTGTAGCTTGCATATTAGGTTTTCTTGACAAATGAGGGTAAAGGTTGGGGACTACGAGCTCTTGAAGAGTTCCCTGAAGGTGCTTTTGTGTGTGAATATGTGGGAGAAATCTTGACCAACATGGAACTGTATGAACGGAACAAACAGAGTAGTGGCAAAGATAGACACACATATCCAGTGCTTCTTGATGCAGACTGGGGCTCAGAAAGTGTTCTAAAGGATGAAGAAGCACTTTGTTTGGATGCAACATATTATGGAAATGTTGCACGATTTATAAATCACAGGTTTTCTTCTCCATCTTCCGGCAATTGTTCTTACTTTTTAGCAATAAGTACCTAGCAACTGCATTTGGTTATGCTTTAAATATCTAAAAATCATTTTCCTGTTGTGTGACCAGAAAAACCCTAAATTTGAATTCACCTTAAGTATTGGCAAAGAAATGGCAAAGAAAAGAGAATTTTCTCACTGTTTCAGGATGTGCATACATCAATAATTTGTCTTGCCTTCACCATGGAAACCACCTTGTCCACTATCACACTGCCTAATAAAATAGAGTGGTTAATCAGTTCTTGCACATAAATTGCAGTGCAGATGAAGCTAGGCTCTTTTTTTATGCGTTGTCTAATAATCACATCAAATATGTGCAAGTCTTTCCTATTCGGCAGAGGTTTTTAATTAGGTTGGATCGCTTAGCATTTTGAACCTGGATACTACCATATCTTGTGATACAAGCACCAAAATTGAAGAGCAGGAAACTAGAATTGAAGGAACATCTACTGCTTGCACCAAAACCATTTTTGGCTGCACTTTCAACTGTACTAGATGCTGCTGCTGTATAATTATAACCAAGGATGCCATTGTTACTCCCTTGTTCGTAAAAAATGTGCAAGTGAGAACTATTTGGATGTTACTTATCTTATGAATTCATATGTGGCTATACACTTCAGAGATTAGAAAGACAGTTCAGATGGTTTATAAATAAATCCTGAATCTACATATCTAATTCTATTTAAATCTTATGGTGCATAAGAATTAAATTTCCCTGCAATTCCTGAATTGGCAATCAGTAACTTGGAAAGAAGTTGTTAATCAGAAGCGTTTCTTTCTTTAACTTTTTGTTGCACATACATGGGCATCAAGATACAATGTCAAGATGATATCTTTCCCATAGATCGAAATTTGTCTTAAAATTTAGAGATCAAACTGTCTAGATTTATTTACACACTTGAAGGAAACATAATGAAGATTTTGGGAGTTTCCTTACTTGATTCAAGGGAAATTCCAGTTGCAATTGGAATAACTGACATTATCAGGATTGAAGTAAGCCATTAGAATGATCTGTCACTTGAATTGGAAAATAACATTGAAAAGACAGATGGTCTCATTCGTTTCTGTAATCACGTAAGAGTCTCAGTTTTCTCCTGAAAATTTTTAATCAGAACATGTCTTAAACCTTATTATTGCTGCATATGTGCAAGTGATAAAGAGAGTTTGATTTCCTTATTATAGTATTATCTAAAAATTGAATACAAATTGACTGAGTTTGTTGATGATGCAGATGTTATGATGCAAATTTGATTGAGATTCCAGTTGAAGTGGAGACACCCGATCACCATTATTATCATGTACGGAATTTTTGTAACATATAAACACCATTGTTATGTGCCAATTGCTTGAGAAATGTTGGAAGCCTATAAATATTTCTCTTATGTGTGCAGATTGCATTTTTCACTAGAAGGAAAGTGAAAGCTTTTGAAGAACTTACATGGGTGAGTGCCGTGAATCCTTCTCCTATTGCATTTTAATTTTTGGCACTGGAGATTCGTGTCAAATATAAGCAAGCCTTCAACTGAGAAAACTGAACTGTGCTGCTTCATTCAGTATACAAATTTCTGTTTTTTCCTAAACTGAACACAACATCTATAAATTTGACCTTTGGTAATGACTGTACAAAAAAATTGTTACAGAATGCTTGTTCCCTGCAGAGAGACAAATTTTCGAGGAAAAAAACAGAATTCAACTTTGTCTCTCAAAGAGGAAAGCCACACATGTTTAGTTTGAGCTGCTGATATATAACACAGCCAGTTTTCCTATGAGCATGCCCGTTAAACTCATGGTTTCTTGTTAACTAAAGAGAATAAATTGATCAAGGAGGTAGTACCCCAGTTTGTCAAGGGTTTCCCTTCTTCCGTTGCAGTTGCATGTTTCAATCTGTTTGTGCTAGCGGTAGCATTAATCCAATACCATTCAAAGAGGGATATTAGCTAGCTATGTCACTAGGACTATAGGGATGGTTTATCCTCCTCAGGCTTTAGTATGGCTTCTTAACTAGATGTCGCTTCGTGCCTGCACCCACTATGCTTATGCTGTGGAAATTGCTAAATTCATCACCTGTGGCCTTAATTACATTTAGCCAAGAAATGATGATACTAATACTAAACAATAAAAAATATAACAAAAATAAACAATGCTCCTACTTTGTGTAAGATCCCTATACTCATGTGTGCTGAGCTTAGATAAAGGAGACTTTGATATATATGTTATACTAGGGACAAATAGGACTTGTAGAACCTGTATTTTGATAAAATATTAAATGATTCATCTATCCATGTATTGATTTTCTGGAATCCTTTTCGTCTTTGATGGTTGACCTCACAAGGAAAATCTGTCCTGAGTTTTTATGCATGAATGAAATGATTTGTTATTCAGTGATTTTGCAGAAGCTATGCTTTATCATCTTCAAATCATATTGTTATCTTTGTCAACTTAACTATCGTTGCTCTATGCTATAAATCCAAGCGCTTCTGCAAATATTATGTTCTTTAGTTTTTTGGGAAAGCATCAGAATTCGTTTCATCTATGCAATATGAACGTCTAGGATTACGGGATTGACTTCGACGATCATAACCATCCTATTAAAGCATTTTCCTGTTCCTGTGGAAGTCGTTATTGCCGTGACAAGAAAGGAAAACGTTAGTATCTTTTCTTCAGGTTTTTATATTTCTTTCATTCCTCCTCATATAATTATCACACAAGATTTGCCATTCCTTCCTAAAACAGTGACATTTGCTTGTGCACACAGCAGTTTTTTTCAAGTTTAATTCTCTACTTTTAACATTTTTATCCCTTAATGCACTGATAAAAGTTAATATTTGCTGTGAGAACAAGGAACAAGATGCAAAAGAGTGATAGTCTTTTACCTCTTTACTTGCTTTTCATTGGAAAAGACTAGGGCCTGGTGCAGCTGTATGCCATAATTTCCACTGTCATTCTTTATTTACTTCTGGATTTAAATAATTTGTCCTTCAAAAAACTGCCCTTGAACACGAGATGCTCTTGCTCTTTGCTTTTTAAGCACTTGAAAGCCTTTTGGAAGTGTTAGGTTCTTATAAATTCTTAAATTTGATAGCTTGGCTATAATATTTTGCATGTTTTATGTTATAAAGGCATCATTTTTCATTCGACGCGGAAGTGGTGTCAAAATAATGCTACTCACTGATTTTAAAATATGAAAAATGACCATTTTAGTGTCGAAAATTATAGCTTCGTAATTACTTAGTTCTAATTTTTTTTCAATCATTATAGTTCTAAAAGATTTTACATATGTTTGAAGTAGTATGACCACTACTCTCAGTTACTAACTTTAATTAATAAAGAGCACGATTCACACACATATTAACTTTATGATAATAAAATAGTCTATTTACATAATTTTTCGTCAATTGTTGGCCTTAAAGCTTACCTAGCCCTATTTTGAAAGAGAAAAAACTTTAAAAATTTTGACCATGTGAGCTTGATCAAAAGAAAACAAGTGTAAATAGATTATTTTATTCTAAGAAAGTTAGCACGTGTGTAATTCTTGTACTTTATTAGTTGGAGTTAGTAGTTGAGAATAGTAATTGTGCTAATTAAGATACATGTAAAATATTTTTGGACCATAATGGCTAAAGAAACTTTTGGAATAAAGTCATTACGAGACCATAATTTTAGAAATTAAAATAATTATTTTTTTAAAATATAAGTTTTTTTACCTATTTTTTCTTCGTAGTCTTTGCTTATTATATTTCATAAGATTTTTTAAGCATCTTTTACCTTTTTAAAATAATTCATCTTTTGTAAATTTTAAGGACAAATTTTTAGAATGTTATCATTTCTTATAAATATAATTATCCTATTGTCTTTTATATTAGTAGAAAAACAAATTAAGAAAATAAAAGAAAAAATATTACTTATTTTTTCTTTCTTATTTTATATAAAAAGTATTAAAAAGTCTTAAATTTTGAAACAGAAAAATAATTTCCTTTTTCTTGCTTTATTACTACGTAGTTTTGCTCAGAGAAGAGAAATTTATAAGTATAAATATGACTATTCTTATTTAATAAAGAACATATTTTGCGTTTATTTGGTCACCAATTGTCTTCTGTATTTCCATTTGTTTCATAGCTTTTTCAATATCTTAAATCTCAATAGCTAAAAATCAAGTCATTTTGACATCTTGTTTTAGGAGCCAAAGCAATTGCCTTACAGTGAAGCCTCTATTGATATGAGTGGGCAGAAAGAGTCCTTCAAGTTGCCATAGATTGTAGAATCTCCAACAAAGGGCAGTTCTGTTCAGATTGGCCATCAACATTAATGCTTCATTTCTTGTTCTGCTCCAGTCTCCCCTACCCCAGCCAGCCAACCCCATTCCTATATATACTTGCAAGGAAATATTGTAGACTTCCTTGGTTATTCGTATTGCTAATATGTTGTAAAAGATTTTAGAATTTTGATGACGTGCTTGGATTGGTTTTTTAACAACAAATTTTTTACTTTTTTTCCGTTTAGATCTTATTTTTTTCATAAATAATTTATTTTTACGATTCTTAATACAATATAATTAAAAAAAATTTAATTTCACCCTCAACTAAGCAAACTTATATAATGAATTGTATGATTTTTCATTGTGCTTACGTAATTCTTATGTTCTTACTTTTTCTCCCTCAACTACTCTTCAGTTGGAGAGAAAATTGGAGGTATTAGGATTCATTTAAATAATATTTAACTTAAATAAATACACAATTGTGTTTTTTTTTTATAAAAAATTTACTTTCACATAACTTAAGACAGAAAGTCTTTCAACTAAACACAATTTTTTAAGGATAAATTATAGAAAGATACATATTTTTTAAAACACTTTTTTTTTTACATTTTGATTTATCTTTATGCAATTTAAGGTTTATTTTCTGCGGTAGGTTGGGGCGGCTGCTCGTTGGGGGAAGTATCATAATCATAAACGTTGTCATGATTTTTACATTGCAAAAGATAGAGAGAAGTAGTCAATTCAATTTCAGCCCACTTGTCATATTTCCATTATCAAATAGAGTAGTGCGATGGGGAATAGTACTAAAATTTTTCCTAAACCTCATAAAGCCATTTTACAGTGTGGACAAAATTGAAGGCATATCCAAAACCTTTTGACAAAATTATTGATGCATGATATATTATGAAGGAAAAATTACACTTTTTTTGGGAACAAAAATGACATGTTCTTTATTAGCGACCAAACACTTTCTCGCATCAAAACCTTTTTGGAGCAAACCATAGAATTTTATACATCAATTATTGTTGTACATTAACCTTTTTCTTGACATGAAATACATTTGTATACTAAAAGTCGATTATTTAAATTGTAATTAGTCTTCTTCTTCATTATTTGTTAAGAGGAAACAAAATTTTCCATCATAATGTAGGGGGATTGAACGTGAACTTCTCATAGAATCAATATTTGATATAAGTTTAGTGGTTACAAATATAATATATATATACTCGTAAATAATTTTTTAAAATTATAAATTATACGTGATTGTTCAAAGTTTTTTTAAAAAAAAATATTAAAAATATATTATATTAATGTATACACTTGATGCTTAAATGATACATTACAAAATTAAATTCTTTTTTAGAATAAAAAAATTCTAATAGATATTTATCACAAAATTAGATAAATTACTCGATCCTAGAGTATTATTAAGGGCTTAAATTTTTCATATATTTTTTATTTTAAAACACATTTCTTCTATCATAATAATTAATTTTTATAATTTCAATATAATTTAATTCCAAGTAAAATATGATGCAATCTCTCCTAAACTTAGTGGATAATTAACGTTCGGTTCCGGTCCTGCACGTTATTTTTACAGGACGTACAGGATTAAATCTGATCCGTTAGATCAAATGTCAACTATAAAAATTTATAAAATTTTAAAATTTTAATATATATATATATATTAAAAAATATAATCTATTGAATCAGATTTTAAATTTGATCTAACGGACCAGATATAGAAACCAAATCGGGATAATTAAGGTGACCTTTGGAGATTCCGAAGAAAACCCGGTAAAAAGGCGGCGGCGGCCCGGGGGACCTCACGACTCAGAAAGTGAAAGAAAATGGAAAAATAAGAGGAATTCAGCAAGTAATTTGGGTGTAAATATCGGTGGAAATAGGTCCTTATTTATCTGCCGTTGATCAGATTCAATCATTGAATCAGACAATTTTAGCGGAAATCATCAGTTTGGTGCGGAAGAAGACAAACCAATGAAGAGCACGCAAAAATGTTGTCGTGGAGTGTAAACCGAAACGACAGTACTTACCACATGCATCAGCAAGAAGGTAAATTAGATGGCCACCACATGAAGTTTGTGAAATAACTAATACGTCCCCATAATAATTCTAATATTGGAATCGTTCCCACTTGCTAATTATGCTTATTTGTATTTTTATACCAAATTATATTTTTAGACACAAGAAAATGATAAAAATGGTAGGTCATGACTATTTGATTTTATTCGGTAAAAAACTTGCATGTTTACTTTAATAATTACCAAAAATATTAAGAATTCCATCAAAAGAAGACAATAGTATAGAGATTTATTTAATAATGATAAAATGATAATATTTTAATATTTTTTCATTAATATATTTCTATATCTTCTTTTTAAATAAGAAATTTAAACCATTTTATAATGTCATCTTGATTTACTTATATAGCCAAATATGCTAATTATCTTAATGCGTGTCACTCTTTTCTTTTACTTGGGAAAACACATTATTTTTAATATAACACTACATATAAGAGTTAAACCCGTGACCTTATATTGTCATTAGTAATTTACTTTCCGACTATTTTCAAGTTATTGAGTTGTGTAAAAATCTTTTCTATCTAACTAAATACTTCCAAAATAAAAAAGAACTTTTATATAAAATTGTATTTATATAGTATTTCTATTTGAATCTAATAAAAATTTTTAGTTTTATAATTTCCATATTTTTTATAAATAACTTAAATTTTATAAAAATAAAAAAATTTCAAAATGAACTTCACTTAGTCTCATCTTAAATATATAATTTATGCTCAACTTTTTTTAATTTGTGAAACTTTAATGGAAATAATAAATTAGTAGCAAAAAATATACAAATAAAAGTATCCTAGATATTACATACACATCATATGAGAATTAATTTCAATATAGTCGAAGGAAGAAAGTTTAGGGAGCAAAAGTGGAATTACTCGAAGTATAAGGGTGTCAATGAAACATTGTAAGAATACAAAGGACGTGAAAATTGTACACACTATCGTCATCAATCATTTCGCGTGGCTCAAATTAGAAAGTCAGCATTTTCGTATCCAATAAACACTTCCGTTCTTTCATCCCATCTGGTCTTTTCGTACGAATCGTAGGCTCTCTTTCGTTGTGCGTGCGATTTCCCCTGTATGCCTAATTCTCTCAGCCGCCAGCAGATACCAATTTTCCAATCAGATTCTCCATTTTCAGCTTTCTAAGGTTCACTTCTTCTCCGTTATCTTCAATTTTATCAGAATGGTTTGTTTTTATCCAGATTCATTTATTTCCTTCTTAATCCTTCTTCTTTACTCAGATACACGTATATCTATTGTTTCTTTGATGTTCCAGTTGGGGCAGGTAGCTTGCCAGTCGCCAGATTCAAGTGTAATTGATCTTATCTTTTCTATGTCTGTTTCTTTGGTATTGTGTTTTGTTTGGAGATTTTTTTTTTGGAGGTGCTGGGTAGGAGGGAGGAGAAGTTTGAATTTGTTGAAAGTTGAGCTGGGTCGTCATTAGTTTTCTGAACATGCTTTTGGGTTGTTGCTTTTAATCTTCAATTGGCCGGAACAGTGGAAAACGGAGTTTTTCTGGATGGGAGTACTGGGGAATGATGATTGGGGTGGGACCTACTTGGTAGAATTGGATTGTCATCGACAATAACAATTGCAGGATGGTAATTATTTTGCTGCTTTTTGTACTTCTTGCTTCTTTTAGTGGATGAAGTTGTTGTTCTCATTCAGTTTATGGCTGCTGTTTTTTGTCCATTTTCTTGCCTAGTATTTTGTTGCTGGTCTTACTGTCATTTGAAGCCTTCATAGAGACTTCTTCTTTGTCTGCACATGAGCTTGTCATTTATTCGCCTTAAGCAAGAAAATTAAACTTACTGGTGACAATGGTTATGATAGTCTATGCAGGATTTCATTCCATGTGCTACAGTGTAGCCATCTTTTCAAAGTTCTCACCTTTTGGCTTTCTCTTGAGGATTACATATTAAAGAAATTAATGGAAACTTATGAAGTCTTCAGCAGAATTTTATCTCCTTATTCATGGCATAGTGTTCAATGTTCAATGATCTTGCAGAATTTCTAATCCTTTTCGTCCATTTAGGAGCCTCTTTGATGCTCATAAGTTCCAAGTGTTTTGAGTTTTCTTATTGTTTATCCATCTGCTCCCTGAATCTGTAAATGTGTTCTTTACATTCTATGGAACTGCCTCCGCTGAGTTGACATGGCATGTGAGATTCATACCTGGAGTTAATTCGTGCTTCATTTTTCTACCTAGGATCTCATGGTTTGAGAAATACTCAGAAGACTGTCCAACAGTAATGAACCATCTAGCTTTATATTTGATAAACATTGTTTTTCCTTCCCTTTTCCTGATTCTCAGCTAATTTTCCTGTGTGCTAATATGAATGAAATGACTGTCATCTTTCTCCTGTTATTAATTTGTCCATTTCAAAATTTTCTTATGTTCTTTGTTTGTCATTTTCTTTTGGCAGATGCTGCAAGTGATAGATTGAGTGGCACAACAGTTGAAAGATAGCATTGGTTTTGTTTAGGAAGATAAGAACCTCCTCTTTCCCATTCAATTCAGAGCGAAGTGTAAGCAATTGACCTCGTTCCAAAGCCCTTCAATCACTTGCAGTTGATGGCCGAAAATGGATGCACAATCTTCATTATTTATTCAGAGAACTAGCGAAGCAACATTGAGTAACATGGGTGCCTCTGGAGCTACATCTACCACTTTGCCCAATCTGCCTTCTCCTTTGGCGGAAAAGTACCCAAAGCTGCCAGATTCCCTTCAGGTTACCTCAGAGCCTGAACTTACCACAAGCTCACTTTCCTCACGTCCTGCTCCTCTGTCTTCTGGAAGTGAGACAGCTGGGCATCAGTTTTCATCCAGTTCTGGATTCCCGAGGGACACGAAATACCCTCCTATTTCATCTCAACATGGTCGATCACAAAACTATCCTTTTCTTTCCAAGTCATCAAGTGAGGAAGCATCTGTAGGCGCTTGTCCCTTTGAAGGAGTTCGATCTACACAGTTGAACACTTGCCACTTAGGAAACAACAATGATTCCTGGGGCACAGTGGCTGTTCAAGATTTTCATGATTTTTCAAGGAATATTCCTGTTCAGAGTGACCAAATAGAAAGCCTTTCAGGTGTGATGGCATCTGAAGACCATGGGAGGAAGACTGATTGGCATGAATGGGCAGACCAGTTAATATCTGTTGATGACCCCATAGACTCTAATTGGAGTGATCTTCTTGTTGATGTCAATGTTCCAGATCCAGATTCAAAGGTTTGGTTCTTTAACCTGGATGCTTCATTTCAAAATTATTTAAGAAAATAGGTCAATTTCCTTGATTAGCTTTTATGCATTTCCAAATTTAGGTCTAAAACACTATTCTGTTGATTTTAAAAACCTCATTGCTATGTTGGAATCATCTGGAATAGAGCGCCTGACGCTTGTGAAATAAGACTTCTCCTAGAATAAATTGGAATCTCAGTGTTATTTTCTTATCTGGTTGCAGAGTTCCAATAGGCAAAACAAGAACCAGGTAGTGAACTGAAAGAACCTGCATCCGCTATTTACATGCTTAGGTAACCATAAACCAGTTTCCACCTTCTCCTTTCTTTCTTTTCTGTTGGAACTGAACATATCATCGTTGATATTCTGTTCAATATTCCACCAGCCTATGACCTTAATAATCTTCAAGAACCTCCAACACTCAATAGTAAGCAGCTTTTCTTTGTGAGTTTCCAACTTCCAAGCAAAACCTAACTAGTATCTTTTGTTCATAATCATGAAGACAATGTTTCTGCATCTGCTTTACTATACACTAGCTATATCCTATAAGTATTCTATTGGAATGGAGACTTTCTCTAGTGTCACAGACTTTTGTGGCATTTTGGTTCATTTGGAGAAGATAAGATCCATTTCCTGTCTCTGTGTGTGTGTGTATGAGTGACAGAGCTAGAGAGAGAGGGGTATGGCAACAAAGAGAGAGAAAAAGGAGGGGAGTTGTTGGTGAAGAAGTAGCATTCGGTGAGGTCTTGATGACAAAGTGAGATGAGATGTTTATAGCAACACTGGAATAGGCTTTCCTGAAATAAAAAACAGGAATGGTGTTGTAGGATTGTGTTATAGTGGGCATGCTAAAGTAAATGTAGTTCCAGTTTTAATTTCCCATTGCAAACAAAAGGAAGCGAATAGAACTGCTGAAGTCCTCTTCAGTTTAAACCATTCATTTTTCCATGTTAGAGAGAGAACAGGTATAGCCAGTGAGAGAGAAATGGCTCTACTTGGATTGGTCTTCATTTTGGAAAAAATCATATCCACAAAGTTAACTCTCAACCACACAAAAAATGAAAGTTTTTTGAAAGAAAACCAATCCAGTTAGAGCCAAAGAATGCCTTTTGATATGTGGAATCAAATATATACGTTGCCAGGCATACTAGTCCAACTGAAAAGGAAAATCCGTCTGATCTTGAAGTGTTGCATCTACTATTAGTAGCAAGTTCTGCTAGATAATTTGGTGTTGTTTGCTTCGTTGCATGTTTCCTTCTTTACTTATTTATTTTTGTCTATGACATATCAGCTATTACAATTGTCACCCGAGCTGCCTGTGCACGAACCCCAACCCCAGAATCAGAATCTTCCATCTGGGCAAAGTTGTCCCATAGCTAGCCCATCATCTGCTGCAACCTTGGCAAAGCCCCGCATGCGTTGGACACCAGAGCTTCATGAAATCTTTGTGGAAGCTGTCAATAAACTCGGTGGCAGTGAAAGTGTGTAGTTTGCTTGGCTGGCTTGTATTTATTTATTTTGTGACAATCTCAGAGTAGTGCTAAAATCTTATGACCTTGCATTTACAGGAGCCACACCAAAGGGTGTCCTGAAGCTTATGAATAAAGAATGTCTCACCATCTATCATGTGAAAAGCCATTTGCAGGTTCAAGAAGTTGTCCCTTTCGATGATTGTTTCCTTTAGTTCGTCAGCAAATTCGTTTTAATAGTTTGCTGTTGTTTATTTCAGAAATACAGAACTGCCAGATATAAACCAGAGTCTTCAGAAGGTAGACCTGTCCTGAAGTTCCTTTTCACCTTTTTATATTAGAAAGTCACAGAAGTAGATCTAGCTTTCCAGGTCCATTCAGCTTCCTCTTTAATCATGCCTTTCTAGCCTTCAGCGTTCATTCTAGTCTATTAGGTAAAATGAAGCAGTTGTCTATAGTCACATGCATTTCTTGCACATGTCAACTCAAATATGTATTCTGTGAAAATGAATTATGTTTGAAAGATATATTAAACTGTTAAAACGGATTAGGAAAGTGACAAGTGAGTTTTTGCCGGCTTAACTCTGGCTTTAATTTGAGGAATACTAGTTGGGAATAAAATAAATGCTAGATTGCTTTTCTCTCATTTCAGGAAATTCAGAGAAGAAGTCGAGTACTGTTGCAGAGATGACTTCTCTGGACTTAAAAACGTGAGCTCCTCTTCTTTTTATTAGATAATTGCTGGGTATTGAAATAGGTTTACCTTTTGCAAGTAGGTTAAGTTTTGCATATAGCTAAAAGTTCAAATTTAATGATTTGAAACTATCTTTAGAAGAGTTTCATCTCTTCCTAAAGTACGTTACTCTTTCTGTCCCAAATTACCTGTTACACTTGAGGGTTTCACAAAAATTAAGGAAATTATTGGTTCAATATCATTTATTGAGCCAAATGACCGAAAGATTATCTTGAAACTTTGAAATATAATTAATGTTATGTTTGGTGAATTAATAAATGTGAAGATAAAGGTGAAAAAATATGAGTAAATGCTTTCTTGAATTAATGAATTAACAAGTATTTTAGGACAAAGAATTAGTAGTTATTCTGGGATGGAGAGAGTAATTCATAAGTCTTCTGCTTGTCATTCCTTTTTGTTGATAAGTGAAACAGTGTATTTAATGTGCGGTCTAAGGTCTTCATCTTTCAATGGCAACTTATAGATCAAAGTGACATCATTTTGATGCTTTAGCTTGGTCTTCTAAATGTCTCTTGTTTGATATTTCCTCCTTTGCTGCAAAAGATTGCAAACAGCAATCGGCTAGTATGATCTACAGATAGAGCACCAATGTATGCTTAAGAAACAACCTATAAATTGTCTCTTTATTACTGAAGCAGTAATATGTATGATCCCTGTGACGGAGCGGAACGTAGGTCCCCCTAGCTTTCCAAAATGATGCTCATGTCCTTGAGAAATGTTAATTCATATCATAAGAAAGTGTTTTGTTGGTCCTCCTAAATTTCATATTTTTTCAATTTGTTCTAATTTGTTAATCATTTCTTTTTTTCTTTTTTCCAATTGAATTTTAGTTCTTCTAATGCTGAATTCATGTGCTTCCAGCCATGCTGTATTGCTCAATTTAAGTCTGAAAATAAATAAATCAAAGTTAAAAATAAAAATATTTTTCTTGTCAAATTTTCATAAAATACAAAAAATGCCCACGCTTCAGGGCTTCTGTGCTTCAACCAGAGGAACCAAAGCTCAGAACATTGGTTTTGCACCTCAGAAGCACGAAGAGTGGGCTTAACTGTGCTATTGACAGCTACGGTGTATGAAACCACCTGTATTCACGCTGCCTTATTATCTGCAACTAAGCTAAAGACAAGGAATCATTCATTTCTTTCTCCATCGTAGAATGTAAAAGGAACTGAGATATTGGTTTAAGTAATTATGTTCAGACCTCAAATTTCTGCCACTCATATTCTGTGCCAGGACAATGGGAATCACTGAAGCATTAAGACTACAAATGGAAGTTCAGAAACAGCTCCATGAACAACTTGAGGTATTCTAACAAAACTCCGATGGTTAGATGATTATTGTTTTCTTGCCTTTTCATTGTGACAACTGCTTGGCCTACCGTCACTCAGTCCTCTCTTTGTTCTTCCTTTTTTCTGTCTATTCATGGGGGCATTTTAGATATCAGATATATGCTATTTGAGAGTGTGTAATGTGGGTATACATGCTAATTATTATCTATTGATCGTCGTTCTCATTGAGTTCTTTTGCCGTTTGATCTTTTTTTTTTTTTTTATTTGGTTTCTTTCCTGTGGTTTTGCATCAAAAGGTAAAAGCTGTAGCATTTGTATGGTCAAAAGTAATCTAGTTAGAGTTTGAAACTTGTATTTGCTCTTTCAATTCTTAATATTAAATAAAGGTTGTGAAGAATAATCTGGGAAGCAGATCTTCAGAGCGCAAGAGGTTGTAATTTTGAACCGACCTGAATTCCAAAAGGAAAATGAAGTAATTTCTATCTTGGAACATTTAGGATGAGATTACATAGGGTTTGTGTTGAAAATTATTATCTTGCGACCTAAAACCTTGCTTTGAGTTCCGGAAAAGCTCTAAATACACTGAGAAATGTTTCACACATTAACATGCTAATGCATGCAAAATATATCTCTCTCTTATCAAACCAAGCATCTACGCCAAGTCTTCAGTACGATCACATGATTAGGCTATGCCGTTAATACTGGGCAGTGAGACCTTCATCTTGAATACTTTAGAAAGTTGGCCACTTTGCTCTTTATTATGTGAATCAAAGTCTATTTTTCCCTACAGCAGCATGATTCTACAAAGATGCGAACCTCTGTTCCTCAGACGATTCTACATTTGTTCCAACATCGAAGAATGTCTTGAATTCTTTCTTTGTTATTCACATGATACTTATCTTATACTGGGAATATATGTGCATTTTCCTTTGTATTTTGCACATTTCTGATGGAGACTCTTGCTCATCAGATTCAAAGAAACTTGCAGTTGAGAATTGAAGAACAAGGGAGGTATATCCAAATGATGTTTGAAAAGCATAGGGAAATGGAAGAACGGTCGAAGACACCTGGCCTAAGTTCTGATGGACCCTCTCTTTCCCCAACCAAAACTGCTTCCACGGCCGATCAGAAGCCAGAATCCATGGAACAGGATAGAAGTGGTAAAGAGTCTGCATCGGATGATGCGTATGCTCCGGCCAAACCACCGGAGGAGCATCCGAGTAAGGAACAGAAGCCACCTGAAAGAAAAGCTTGCGAGGACCAAGACCAAGATGAAGATGGTAACGGCCCCCCAGCAAAACGAGCAAAAGCGGATGAAAATTCGGGATCATGATAAATATTGTGTTGCAGGGCAGTCCTGCTCTAGGAATGTCACGGTGATCTTGCTGAAAGATTACCGAATTGTGTGGGCAGATGTTGTTCCATTATTTGTGTAATATAAGTGATAGTTTGGACATCTGTCTTTGTGTCCTATTTGGTAAATACTACTTGAACCCCATGTTGAACTGTTAGAAGAAGCCCCGTAATCATATGCTTCAGCTGCTATTTTTAACTCTTGTGTTGACTAAGCTCTCCTTCGACTGTGCAATGTCTACCATTTTATGAAGGCAGTATACATTGCTACGAACATGTAAACTCAGGGAAGGGAGGATCTAGCTAACTTACCTTTTGACTGCACCCAAATTCAAACACCAGAATTGACTTGTAATGGTTAGATTCTTTTTTGGATAATTTCTATCCAGCACTTCTTACCTCTGCTAGGGGAATTTGTTGTGTCTTCACATTCATGAAATTCTACAGTTTACATGAAAGGATTGGAGTTTGAATTCATTCAAGCACATTCGAGTAGCTTGATGAATTTTGACATCCTGTTCTGAGTAACTGCTTGCTGGCTGGGGCTCAATGAATTTGGTGGTTTTTGTTGCTAGATGATAGCGGAATTGGAAAACAGTGGTTTCTGTCCTTGTAGATTTTATCTTGTTGTGTTTACATGTTGCAGGGCTACCTCAAATAGAATTGTCGAGCTTTTTACATTCATTTATTAACAGTGGCCATGACAGCATTCCTTTGCGTCGTCCTCATCCTCCTCCATTGTTTGGATTATCTGAAGGTCATAAGAAATGTATATGTGATCGAGTCTGTATTTTGGCTAGCCACTTCTTTGCTGATAAGAGCGAAGACTTCACAAATACCCAGGTTTGTTTGTTGTCCATTTTGTGTATTTTCCTGCTATGAGCTTTAAGTTGATATATTATCTGTATTCTTCTGCGTGGTCAAGCAAGCTTTGTTGTATCTTTGAAGGTTTAGGTTGGCCATATGATTCATTTAGTGGGGCAATCACGACATTCCCCATCTTTTGGGGATATTTACTAATTTTGATATGTCCTAAAACATCTAGTAATTTGTTTTTCTTGTGTTGGTCATTCTATTTGGGATTAGTGTTTGACGACCTAAATCTTTCTGCAATTTTATTTGAATATCGGTTTTATTCCAATCAAATTGTGCATCTTTTTAGAGGTTTCAAATCTCTGCAACTTGAAAAGGAAATAAATTAGGATCTTGCATGTGTTGGTTTTGTGGATTTTGGTGTTTGATTGCTTCACACTTGAGGTAGACATCCTCCCTTCATTAGCATGTTACTGCAGTAGCATCACTTCATTGGAATGTTTGTGTTACTTCTTTAGTGTTAATACATAATTATGGCATCCGGTTTTTTCTCAGGTTAATGCACTGCTATATTCTTTAGAAATTGATGGTAGTGTTGGGGCTTGGATTCCTGTGCCTGGAAGATTCCGGGAGTTGGAGTATCCTGGGACTCATTCTGCCAGTGGATTGGTTTCTGAATTCACTCAGCATCCCAGGGGGCTTGGTGATCCCTATTCTTGGGTTCTGTCATTTGAACTACAACATAGTGACAATCAATGGGCCTCTGAGTTTGGAAATGTGAGAAAGTGATCCTGTTTTTTTTTTTTTTTCCCCTTTTTTCCCCCCCTCTCTCTTTTGGTTACGATCAATTTACCTATTCAAATTGATGCGCCCGGTAGGGAAAATAAACAAACCTGCCGTGGTGATGAATTTTCAGAAAGCTGCTTCTTTTTGATAAGTAGATTATTTAATATTTAGAAATCTACTATGTTATATTAATCCGGTCATCATTTCTTAGAATGTCTGTAGAATTTTCACTCTTACTAGATTGTAATATAGAACACTTCTGCAGGAGCAATTGCAATTTGCATCACAAATGGAGGTTGAAAATGTTCGAAGGTTAGCTGATGTGGAGATCTCTGGGGAACCTGGTCATGATCATAAGACGCAGATTTTCAAGAACAGACATGAGTCTGATCCGGAGAAAGAGAGTTCTCCACTTCCCAAGCACTCTCAATGCTTATCATATCGTCAATCGGAGGCTAAAGTGAAAGACTTAGAAACAGAGAACGAGCAAGGTTAAGGGCAGAGAAGACTAAGCTACTGGAGGAATTGTAACAGAAGGATGAGACAATTGAACCTGGTCATGATCATCAGCCGCAGATCATTAGAAAACATAGAAGATCGTATTCTTTCGGATTTGATGAGGGAGTTTGAGAGGAAGAGGCGGGAAATCCACAAATATAAAGAAAAAGGAAGTTGCCCCGTCCACCACAATGAACTCACTTCTTGTACTTTTCAGTCTGAAGCTGAAACTAGAGACAGCAATAGGTCTTGAATGGTAATTAGATATTAGGGGCTGTTTAACATTTGGATGAGGGAAGTATTGCGTTAGAGCCATCCTGACATTTTGGCCTTTCAAGGATCGGAAATTAAGAGAGAAACCCTTGTGTGTATATATGTAACATTGTTTAAATGAATGTGAAGCTTTAGTTTTTGTCTCGTCTAAATGTGTCTTTTTCATTTTGTTTTTGGGATCAAATTGAAAAAAAAAGTAATCACCTTTTCGAATTCTTGTGAAATATGCGTTTTAGTTACAATATCCAGTTGAATTAATGAGTTAAATCAATGGACCTTTTAAATACAATTCTATGTGCTTCAGTAACAGAACTTCTCTTTGATGCATAGATGTAAAAAATGTTTTTAGTGAAACGTATTAATTTAGTTAATAAAAGCATTTTTAGTGAGCTAAATTTAAGGTTAAACTAACATTGTGCTCACTTGATATATGAACAAAAATAGTTTTATATTATTTTTTTTAAAATTAAATATTTTATTTTGACTTAAGAAAATATTAATGAAAGTAGTTTGATTATAAATAAATTATTATTATATCTTTATTAATTGAAGACGTTAATGGTATGTCTCGTATATTAATTGATTTAAATCTCTTACATCAAGAGAGTCGAGTCAAGAAGGTTTGTGGTAAATTTATTATTTTAATAGATTTTAATTACCTCAAATTAAATAGTATAATAGTGAAATTTAAATAAAATAGTATAACTATTTTTTAAAAAATAGATATTTAATTTTAGATATTTTAATATATATATATTTAATTCTGAACAAAGAAAATATTTGTGTGTTATGCTTTCAAGAAATATACTCTTTTTCAAGTTTAATTTATATTTAGACACAAATAAATTTTCTTCAATCAAAACTTGACATAGGGTGTATTTAGACTGTGTTTGATTGAGAGAGTTTCTATCTTGAATTTCGTGAAGTAAATTTTTTATGAGAAAAGATGTGAAACTTAATTATATGTTTGATTAAATTAAATATTATATAAATAAATTTGTAAAATCATCGTATATGATCTATTTAGTGTGATTTACTTTCTCGTATGCTTTTTAAGTTATTATGTAGAATGTGATTTACATAATGCACATTTTCAAAACCAGATAGAAAAAAGGATGATAGAAATGAGACCTATTTTTCGTTTTTTAATCCTATCTGTTTATTTTTAGGTTTTACAACGTTAAAGTCGTGAGTTCGCCCTCAGGACTGCAATTTGGCGGGTCAAAAAAGTGGACGACACCGAAGGAGTCCAGACAAGAGACTTCCTTCTCTTCTGCCTTCTTCGTCAGTCCTCAAAGCTCAAAACCTCAGAGACTCAGAGATTGAACACTTATGCTGCTATCTTGGCGAGCAACAGCAACTTTTTGCTGAAGAGAGTCGCAATTTTATGTATTTGGTCTCTTCTCAACTGTTGGCACTTCTTTCTTTTTTGCGTTCTTGATAGAATATTGTTGGTTTTCTGGATTTCTTGCTGCTCTTTTTGTCCTAGATTTCTGTTAACAATTTGCCTCAGATAAAAATTTATGCTATCAACTTTACGGGCTTTTCAAATTCATTGGGAATGTTCGCTCCGGCTGTATATAGAATTCATCGGTGGCAATTTTTCACAAACATAAAGTTGGCATTTTTATTCAGTAACTTTTACTGAAAAAAGATTTTTCATTTTCTTTATCAACGATTTAATTTCGGTTGCTTGAAATAGAATTTGATGCTTGTTGTACAGATTTTCTTTTTAATCTCATTATGAACGTGTAGAACTTTGGATTGAAGATGGAAAGTAAAATTAATAGACATAATGAGTCTACTGAGCGTTCTGAATAGTAAGCTTCTTCCTGACCTTGAGGTTTTATTACTTTATGTCATTATATATTTTCTATTTTTTCTCATAGTTTCATGGTTGAATATGATATGGATTTCTCTTCTAGTTAGTGAAAATATAAATCCAGTTTGCCTCAATTCTTAATGTTCTATCTTTGATTCTCCTTATTTACTACTCCACTTTGTATGAAATGATCCACAGAATCTCACTTTGGAAACTTTCTTTTTTGTTACTGCTGTTATTTAACACCTATATAACTCATTTGGAGTTGTGTCCGAACTAAGTGTTTGAAAAATTTTCCTTGCAGGTCTTCTGGTCCTATTATGGAGTAGATTGAAAGAATGATAAATAGGTTCTTGAAAAAGCCATTTCATGATCTTTCGACGAAGTCATTAAATATATGTGTTGCTTCACTTTGTAGAGTTAGAAGATTGAGCGAAGCAGAAGCAGTTCTAATTGATGCAATACGAGTTGGAGTACTGCCAGATGTGGTTACTTACAATACACTGATTAATGGGTATTGCCGCTCTCTTGGAATTGATGCTGGTTATTCAGTTCTTGACAGAATGAGAGAAGCTGGGATACGTCCTGATATTGTTACGTACAATACTTTGCTATATGGAGCATGTAGATACCGGTTGTTATCTCGATCTCTTGATTTTTTTGAGGAAATGATTCAAGCAGGCATTCACCCTAGTGTTTGGAGTTATAATACATTGATGCATTGCTTTTTCAAGGTAGGGAAATCAGATGAGGCCTATAGGGTTTTTAAGGATCTCATTTTGAGCAATATCTCTCCTTCTCCAGCCACATTTAACACCATGGTCAATGGACTTTGCAAGAATGGATATGTAGATAATGCCCTTATGTTCTTTAGAAATTTACAACGCCATGGATTTGTGCCTGAGATTGTGACTTACAATATTCTTATTGATGGTTTGTGTAAATCGAGAAGATGGGGGACAGCTAAACGACTTCTCAAGGAAATGGTAGAATTGGGATACTACCCAAATGCTATTACTTATACAACTGCAATGAAATGCAGCTTCAAATCTGGGCATCTTGCAGAAGGGCTAAATATTTTCTCAGAGATGAAGGCAAAAGGATATACTTTTGATGCCTTTTCTTACTGCACTGTCATTGGTGCTTTACTTAAATCAGGTAGGACACTGGAGGCTAATGAGTGCTTGGAATGTATGCTTAGAAGTGGCATAGAGCTTGACTTAGTGTGTTACAATAACCTTATTAATTTGTATTGCAAGGAGGGTATGTTTGGAGAAGCATACAACGTAATAGATCAGCTAGAAAATAACGGGTTGCAGTGCGACCAGTATACCCACTCAATTTTGATCGATGGTTTGTGCAAAGCATCTAATATTGAGGTGGCCCAACAACATTTAAAGTACATGAGTATGGTGGGCTTTGATTCAAATGTCGTTGCTCTAAATTGCTTTGTTAATGGGCTGTGTAAACTTGGTCAGATTGACTATGCAATGCAAGTATTTCAATCCATGAAGATAAAAGATGGTTTTACTTATTCCTCCTTAGTGCATGGGCTCTGCGGGGTCGGGAAGTTTCATGCAGCAGCTGAGCTTCTCCTATCTTGCATTAGAGGTGGAATGAGGTTTCTAAATTCTGACAAAAGAGCTGTTATTTTTGGTCTTCACTCTTCAGGCTTCACCAAGGATGCAAAGAAGCTCAAGTTAAAAATTAAAAGGGCTAAGTTATTACAATATTGATCTGGCTGCAGTGGTTTATTTCTTTGATTCTGCTGATGATCTGGTTTAAGAAGTTTCCGGTTATGCACAACTTCCTGGTGGATGTCAAAATACAGTGCTGCTGTTTGTAAGTTCTTAATGATTTAGAATCATCAATCAATTCTCTTAAGAGCAGATCAGCAATTCGGAAGAGGATAAACATTCCTTACCATTTTTTATTTGTTATAGAGGAATATATTCACTAAATGCCAACAATATTCAGAAGAATGATATGCTCTGGAAGCTGGACATCAAGATTTGCTGGATTAATACATGTAAACTTTTATGTCCTCAAGGAACCGGAGAGATTTTCAAGATTAATGGTTTATCAGAATATTAAGGACCGTGGGCTTGGAGGTAAGAATAGGAGTTCCAGATATTTAATTCAGTAGCTATTACAGAATAATGGGGAAAGAAGAAAAGGGTTTCATCGGTATCCCGTTCTGAAAAGCCTACAATGTTTAAAACATTGTCTGAGTAAATTCTTTGTTGTAGCATGTGTAATGGATATGAGTTACATGTTTTAAGACATTAGTGTGGGATAACATGTTTGTGGGTTCATTTATTGAGATCTCATAATTGGAGTCCCTGGACTAATTGATAATTTTCTTCTGTTTAATAAACACCAGTCTACATGTGTTTAAATCTTCAATGGACTAAGAGCCTTGACCTTGGGTTCTCAAGGCATTATTGGTGTTAGTTACCTTTATGGTCAGGCAACCCTATTCTAATATTATGTTGCAGAGAGGTTTATCTTGTCGAATTTGTTTACTGAGTTAACATGTCCGGTTATTCTTCTAGTGATTTGTTTAATGTGGCTGTTGTAAGAGAACAAACGAATAAATCTGGTGGTGTTCTTTGACAACCTGTAATCTGTATCTTTTAATTTTACTGCTTGAAACTATCATAATAAACCATTTCTTTTTTCTCTCAATAGAAAATGCTTGGTTCCGCATGATAATACACTCTCTAGAAATCTTGATGTCTGCCCAAGAAGTTACCTTATGACCTTTTGAAAATGATTAATGCATGTGTAACTTTATGGGAAAACTACCTCCAATTTTGTTCCTAAGCTGCTTGTAACTTTTAAAATTGCAGATAACATAGTCTGGGAAAATATCAAATGTGTCTCGCATAAGTCCTTTTACAGGTGTAAAGCTTTCCAGTCTGGCTGGCAGCTGGAATCAAGAATTCCGTTGACATCTTCGAGTAAACACAGGCTTTTAATGCTTCCAATTTTGATTCTCTGAAGGCCGAAATTGGTTCTACCTGTGCATGAGTCCTAGAAAAAACTTAAGGATGAACAATGTCCTCTAATTTCAGTCTATGACTCTTAACATATGGCGGTGCTGATTTGTGGCGTGTTTTAATGATTCAAGTGTTGTTTTATGTTTGTTCTTGGGAACACTTATTACAACTGCTGTCTTGCAACTAATATCTGACTAGACTTCAGTTCTCAAGGAAGCTGCTCCTGCTTAAGCTATACTTAAGACTTTGGAATTGGAGAATCTCATAACATAGCAAAAGAAGTTAAGGTAATATTTCTGCTTCCATTTTTATCCTTCTCCTATTAATGTGTGTATTTATGTCGTAAGATCTTGATTTAGGTAGTTACCTTAATATGACTTCTTGGTATTTGTGTATACCTCTAGTGGACCCTGGTAAGATTTGTGTCAAGTTGAGCATTATAAAATATGCTTGCATGTTCATTACCAAAATTCTTATCCTCGGCTGTGAAGTTTATTTTAAATATGATAATCAAATGAACCAGCGAACAGTTTATATAAGTTCACACTTCAAAAGCCTATCCAATTTCTTTTCTTAGGAAAATGTCATAGCATTTTGTTGATTTTTTTCAAACTGGTATTGCAGTTGATTATAGTTCCTTTTGGGTTTTGATATTTAAACTTGGAGAAAAGTGGACACAATCTGTAACAGACTTGGATACTAGAGATGGTGACTAGAAGGATGGCATTTAAGTTAAGGATTAGAGTGGTGTTGCATTAGCAGCCCTTTTCTACTTATGATAAAAGCTGATCAGTGATTGGTAGAAAATTATCGTTTCACTTTAACCAAGAAAACAACTTAAATTGCAGCAGATGTTGGAAGGTCCAAATTTAAGTAAGATCTGTAATGCAAATAACTTATCTTTTGAAACTTAGTTTACCTGGAGAGAATTTGCTCTGGATTCTTATACCTTAATTTTATATCTCTGCATTAATTGCCCCACTAATTATTTATTTTAGTCTATATTTCCTGTTAACCTGAGTCTGTGTTTGTGCGCACATGTGTGTGCCTGCATGACTGTTTGTTATCAGATTGTCCTGACTGATATTCTGCTTAGTTCCATGAGGGACCTTGTTTATCCAATGCTTTACGTCTATACTGTATCTAATGTCCTTTGTTTCCTGTAGGGGATACTTTTGGCATTGTTTACATTTGTGACATGGCTTCCTTATATTATTTTTAACTGATACAATCTTTTCACCTGATAGAATAAACTGAAAACATAAAAATCAATGCTTTTTATATTTGTAATCCATTTCTTGTACTTTCCAAATCACCATCTCCTTTTTGCATTCATCGAATTTTCTGCTTTCTTGGGTAAAATTTCCTCTTATATCAATGCATTTAGGAAAAGTTTATATACAAATAATGCTAGAATTACTTTTCATTAGTTATGCATTATAATTTGAAACATAGACGAGAGTATTGCACTAATAGCAATACTTCTCATGCCCATCAAATAAATGGCAACACTAGAAGCACTATAATTGTGAATAAGAAAGAACTAAAATATAGATCTTGGTGGGGAATGAATCAACGCCACTAGCTCTTGGGTTCTATTTCAGGCTACAAAATTTCTTTCTGGAATTGCTGAAGGCTAATTATTTAAATCATCCAGGGACTTGGATTCCATCTGTAAGTGTTAGGTAAAAATAACCTCAAAGATTGCAATGCATGTGTGTTTCATCTGTTTGATCATTGATAAGTTGAAGTTTGCTGTTTTTGGCTGCTTTTCTTACATTCCTGGTGGAAATCTGTTGTTATTTGAACAGACTACCAAGAAATTGAAGCTGAATCATTTAAAATCAATAGATTCATTTGTAAAAGAATGATGGTGATATTCAGATCTTTCTTCTGGCTTCAGAATAAATTTTGGTACCGTGCATATATTGTTGTTAGATGATTGTCAATTGTTTTCCTTCATTTCTTGTAAATTTATTATCTCTCTAGGCTTCATTAAGTCGAGGAGCTGACTTCACATTTGGCTTCTACAGCGAATGATCACGGTTAGCTGGCTCTGGTTTGATTTTTTCATCATTGTGCTGAATCAACAATAACCTTGGTTATTCTTGATGAGATGACTCCTGATGTGTCTTCAAATTCTGATACTTCACGTTAAATTTCCAATAGCATCAGTGCCCAGAAAAGGTCTTGGTGACCATAAATAGGCATTTCTTATGAAGGAAGCACTGATAAAATTGCTTGTTACTGACCAATATATGTGTCTCTGATGGAAAAATGGTGCTGCCCAGCAAATCGCAATGTGGTTGTATGGCATATTTACTTGAGACCTGAATGGTGAATATCCTTGTGATATTAAACAAGTGAAGAGAGAGTTTGGGTGAGGGAAGTAGTTAACATTTCAGTGAGTTACATGAGGTGTCATCAAGACACGGTGGTTGTCATGGCAGTGGAACTTGTAAGCACGTAGGGATTGGACTAGAGGTGGATTCCGGATTGCCTCTTTGATTTTTTCCTCCTAAAGCTTGTGAAAGAATTAAAACCACAAGAAAGGTACCCTTCACCACCAGCTGTCTCTTCCCAGTATTGAAGAGTGTGGTGGACATCAATTAAATATAAACGGTAAAGAGGTTGTTCCTTTTTATGTATGCGTGACATGAAAATGTTGTATAAAAGTTTTATTATTAATCGGGTCTTTATGTACTATAAGTTTTTTTACAGTTATATTTTAAGATTTATTATTTGGTGTAATCTGAAAAATCGAATTAAAATTTATATTTTGATTTGATTTTTTAATATTTTAATTCGGTTTAATTTATAAAAAATAGATATAATTCGATTTGATTTTTAGTTTATGCGCTCAGATTGAAAATTAAATTGAAAATTAAAATTTTAAAAAATATATATTTAAATATATTTTGATAATGCGTTTAGATAATGTATTTTTCTACTAGAAAATTAAAATTTTAAAATAAAATTATAACTTAACGCATTATAAATATATATATTTTAATGTTAAGAATGCATGTTATAATGTGTTTTTATTTTTTTTATCTTTTGAACTAAATTAAATTAATTTATTTTGGATTGATTTTATAAGTTTAATCTTAATTTTTTAAAAAATTATAAAACTAAACAGTAAAATTAAAACTGAATCGAAAAATTAATTTATATTATGTATATTATAAATTATATATTTAAGAATGGTATTGTGGTTCATAAAAATTTAAATTCATGACAAAATATATTCAAGTGTCATACGGCGCAGTATTTTTGATACATTAAGATTAGCTTGCACGCAGGATTCCTGAATTTTTGCATTGTTTACCGATTTTTTTCACAAAAAGAAAATCTTGGAAATGTGCTGACTCCCCTTGAAATCTAGGTAGAGCGAATCTTTTGGTATTGTAAAACTCCAAAGTTGAACATGTGAAGGGCTTTAATATTCTCACCTGACAGAGTCCCGATGCCCTCAAATCCCAGTTGCTCTGAAACAAGGGCATTTGCTGCATTAAAGCGACATAGTTTCATAGGTTCATGACTTTGGTACTGAGGGTGTAATTCTATGGGTGGGTAAAATTTTGTTTTATCGTATAATTGAATCTTGAATTGTTTATTTTAAGTTTGATATTCTTTGGTTTGGATTTTGTTAGTATCGTCTTTTTGCTGTTTTATCTTTCGAAATTAGCTGACTCTAATTTCCAATATTATTCTAAATATATTTCAAAAAATTCAACATATTCAATCCAAACAGCACCTGAATGAACATCAAATTAATGCTTATCACTCCCTTAATTAATTATGACTTGACTATGATATTAAACACCATTTTGCTCAGCACGTGGGAGCAACTCTCAGCTGTTGGATCGGCTACTCTTTGATCTAATGACTGGAAGTATTTAAGAACATATTTGAGATTAAAAAAAAAAATTCAACTCCTGTCCAAAGCTGGAACCTAATTCATGAGGTGAATTGAAATTCAAATTTCTATATCGAATTTGACTTTTTTTCTCTCTTTCTCTGCCAAATCTGATTCTTTTTCTATATGTCTTCTTTCGCCCTTTTTTCTGCCATTATTCTAAATATATGCTACAGAAATTCTAAACAAATAGGTTTGTTGTGGATAGACAACTACAAGATTGTAATCGAAGTCTAAAATTAGTTTCAAAACTTGATGAAGATTTGGAGTCAATATAAAATTTCATACCTGAAGATAAAAAATATCGATATGTCTTTCATATTTGTTATAGAAAATAAGTTTTCATATTTTAAAAGTAAGATATACTTATAATTTTTAATTTTTTGACATTTTTTTCCTTTTTGGTAAATTTTATTTTTAACTATTTTAATTGAGTAAGGATCTTTTAGTGAGTGGTGTCCTGTAGTTTGGAAATGAATTGTTGATCTTAGGAAATGAAGAGATTTTAAAAATGAATATAACCTTTTCTCTTGGTTGGATTCCAGTGGTTGTACGGATTAAGAGATTAGGTTAATTTCAAAATTGAATAAAATAAGTATTCATATTTGAGTAATGAATAATTATTTATTTAGTAACAAATAATTATTTAAGACAATGTGAATTGAAGGAATATGTGGTGAACTGCTTTGTGTTGATTCTTATAGTTTGAAGAAACTATTTTAATAGTAAAATATTTTAGTTGTAGATCTTTCTTTGTTATTTTAGAAACACTAATATGTATTTTGACTTCTCTTGAAATGAATCTTACTGTTTTAATTAATAATTTTTACTATTTTGAAGATTATTTATTCAAAAGAGAAAATTATATTGTGAATAATTATTCAAATATCTATGATTAATTATTAACCACTATGATAACCTAAAGTTGATGTAAATATTAATATTTTGTTATATAATAATTACTTTGTAATTTTTTTGTACTTCATGTCGAATAATGATTCACTAGTTATGTGGTGTATAATTATTGAAACATTTAAGAATAATTATTAAAGATTGTGAACAGAATTGATGTAAATATTAATAGTTTTATGTAAAATATTAACATTTTGATATATGATAATAACCTAATGAATTTTTTGAACTCTATGCAAAATATTGATTTACAATCGTTTGAATAATAACTTTGTGGTTTTTCAAATATTTAAATAATTAAAGAGAGAAAAATTGTATAGTGAATAATTGTTTAAACATCTATGACATTCAAAGTTTAGTTAGAACGGCTCTCACAAATTGCAAACACAAATTTGTTAAGAATTAATCAGATTGAAGACATAGTATCATCATTAGTTGGAATCGACATATCCGCTATATTAGGGTCACAATTTGTATCTATTAAATAAATTATTGGAATTCCCAAAGTGATACACTCTGGTACCACCGTATATTTTTCATGTTGATCGACGATAATTACATATCAAATTACCCTGTCATATATTTAATCTCGCCTAGATATGTTTGCAAATGAGATAATTGTCTTTTCAACATAACTATATGTCTTTTTAGAAGACGATTGAGTCTCCTTATTTTTTGTTCCATTCTCAAGTCCCTAAACTTATGAAGTCTCGTTTCTATAGTGGACTAATTCGTTAACATGCCGCCAAGTCACTTTTTATTAACATAATGACACCAGGGCCCTTATTACAGCTCAAGCTATTGAATCAACTACTTTATTTTTTGTACCAACAATTAAGAATTGTTTTCCTCTACTTGCTGCACAAAAACTAAATCACAAGTTTTTGATAAAAAATGAGCAGTATGAGTAAGATTTGTAAAATGAATACCCTTACACTTTACAGAGATATAAGATCCCATTTTAAGATTTTATTTTCGAGTACCATGGTCAAAATTAACTTTTACATGTAAATATTAACATTTTTTTATATAATAATAATCTTGTGATTTTTTCAAACTCCAATTTAAATATTCACAAAATATTAAATATTTAATTATTCAAGAGAAAAAATTGCTGGTGAATAATTATCTAAATTTTTATGAATAATTATTCAATATTGTATAAATAATTATATATATATATATATATATATATATATATATATATATATATATATATATATATATATATAATTGAATATCTTTTTGTTAGTGCATTTGAGATTAATAAATTGGTGAGAAAATTATATAAAAAATATTAATGTTTACATCAACTCGATAATGTCATAAAAGTTTGAATAATTATCACAAAGATTAGAACAATTATTAACTACATAGTTTTTCTCTCTTAAATTATTTAAGTATTTAAAAAATCACAAATTTCTTATTTGAACATTTATGAATGTGTATTAGATATAGAATTTGAAAAAATCAAAAATTTATTATTATACAATAAAATATTAAATTTTATATCAATCTTGGGTTGTCGTAGTAGTGAATAATTATTTGTAAAAGTTTGAATAATTATTCTCACAATATAATTTTCTCTTTTGAATAATTAATCTTTAAAATAGAAAAACAACTACTCAAAACACTAATAATCATTATAAGATAAGTCAAAATAGATATTAGTATTTTTAAAATAACAAATTAAGAACTACCATTGAAATATTTCACCATCATAATCGTTCTTCAAGCTATAAGAATCAACACAAAGTAATTCACCGTCGATTCTTCAATTCACATTGTCTTAAATAATTATGTACTACTCAAATCTAAATACTTATTTCATTCAATTTTAAAATCAACCTAAACATCTAATCCATACACCATTGAAATCCAGTCAATAGAAGAGGTTAAATTCATCTTTAAAATCCTTTCATTTCCTAGTATCAACAATTCATTTTCAAACCTATGAGAACCACTCACAAAAAGATCTTTACTCAATCAAAAGGGTCAAAAATCATATTTATCTAAAAAGAAATGAAATGTCAAAAATAATAAAAATAACAGAATATCTTACTTTAAAAATATAAAAATTTATATTCTATAACAAATATGAAAGATATATTAATATTTTTTACGTTCAGATGGATGCAAGATTTTAATTAGCTTCAAATCTATATTAAGTTTTGAAATCATTCTTAAACTTTGATTTTGACCTAGTTGCTGCCTTTTCATAAGAAAATCATTAGGCTAGTATTTCTGTAGCATGCAAAGAAGAGAGCGAAAGAATAGGGAGAGAGAGTATTAAGTTTGGTAGCAAAAGAGAGATAACGTCACATTTGATATATGAATTTTAATTCATATTCATATTTTGAATTAGGTTTGAGCTTTAGAGAGTTAATTTTTTTTTTATCTCAAATATACCTTTGAACACTCTCAATCGTGAAATCAAAGAGCAACGATCTAATGGTTAAGCACGCTACCCGCAAGTGTTAATCAACCGATCTAATGGTTAGCATAGCAAGTCAAATTAATTATGCTGTTTTTATATATAATTTTTTGACTATATACAATAAGAAAAACTTTCATTTTTCAAAACATTCTCTCTCCTCTATCTTTCCTCCCTACTCAAATTTTACAACAAATCAATTAATTCAATGAAAAATAGGTCAAATTTGTTGCAGCAATACAATTAGTAGGGTTTATATGAAAGATTTTCTTGAATTTGAGATAAAAACTTGATAAAATCGTTAATTAATATCTAAATTTATAAATTTTTGGCCATTATGTGTTATTTCTGCCACTTAATAGTGAAACTTGCACTTGTGCACAACGTACGCCAACTGGCGGAGCAACTTGTGCACAACTTGCGCCAACTAATTGTGCAAGTTGTATCATAGTTGTGCTACAAAGTAGCGCAACTTGCAGCTCAGTTGCGTCACCAAGTGGCGGAAGTAGTGCAAAATATGGAAAAAAATATTAATACAATATTAAAAAAATTTTATGTATAAATTTAACACAATATTAAAAAAAAATCAGGCACCAAGTGGCACACCGCTTGCTCCAACTAGTGGTGCAAGTGGTGCACCGCTTTCGCCACCTAGTGGAGGAAGTGATGGCACAACTTGTGTACCACTTTTGCTAGCAAGTGGCGGTCAACAAACTTTAATCTTCAAAATCGATCATTTGGAGACCAATTTTGAAAATATTTATATGCATAAAGATGTAAAATTAGATGTAGTTTGATAAATTAATATTCGTTCGCAGAAAAATAAATTGATTGTTGATAAATCTAAATTTTTTTTGAAGGCTTTAAAAAAATTATAGAATTTTTAAAAATAAATAATAAATAATAAATATTTTTTAACTGTATATAATTCAAAAATATTTGTATATAGTAATCCCACTAATTAACTTATCTACTCTTAATTTTACAAAACCCAAAAATGAAAAGGACAAGAAGTTTGTTAGTTGTCTGCAGTTAAAACAGCAAAAGGACAAATAAGTCAGAACAAGTGGTTGGACCCACTCACCAAAATTTTTCTCTCCGACCTCAACACAACGGTTTTTGCTCTATTTCCAAACTACCCTTTTCCGTTATTATCGTCTGCAAGTACGTTTTCACATCAGCCTTTGAAGGTTTCTTCCTCTTCTTCTTCTTCTTCTTTTGTTACAACAAAATCATTCCCTTTCTTTCCATCCTTTGGCCATCTCTCTCTCTCCACGTTCTTCAGAGACGCGTTTTCGTGCATGCTCTCACGTTTCTATCTTGATTTGAGATTTTTGTGGGCTTTCTCTTGTTTGCTTTTAATTAAAGAGACACAAGAATACTGCAAGAGAGATCTGCAAATATCAGTACCTCAGGTGTGTTATCAGCATACGCATCCTCTTCTGCTAAAACATATGGAATTAGCCATTGCTATGTTGTTATCATAATCATATCACCCTCGGGTTTTTGTTTTTCATTGTTTGGTTTTGAGAATGTCAATTGGGTTTCGAGGTGAGTTTGTTTTTTTGGGTATATTCTTAATGTGGATGCATTTTTAACTTCTGGATTCTGCAAAAGATGGTGGATTTCGTTCTGGGTTTGGGTACTTTTATCTTGAGGAATTCTTCTAGCTTTATGGGGAAAACGTTATGTACTGTTCCTTTTTGTTTTCCTCAGAACGTGCTTTTCTTAAGTTGATTGTTAATAGGAACTGTAAATGAAGTTTTATACATCTGCTGCATTTTTCTCCTCTTGAAAAAGTAGTTTTTAAGGTGTTTTTGCAAGTTTGGTTTCCTGGTATGGCAATGCATAAAAAACTGCTTTTGTTGATGTTTCCAAATGAAACATGAGTTGATTGTTTTTGCTCTTATTTCTCGTCATTTTACGTTATTACTTTTCCAGTTTTGGCTCTTTTGTAGTGTAAAAGTTGGATACTTCCCGTTAATTTTTTATGTGATGCACGGCTATCTGCCTTTTATTGACTAGGAATGGGGAAGAAAGGGAGCTGGCTTTCTGCAGTCAAGAATGTACTCAATTCAGAATCAAAGGAAAAGAAAGAGAAGGTAGAGTTTATCTTTTTATCTGCAAATTCTATAAGTTTATGATTTTCAAGAAATTATCCACAGTTTTTTATTTCTATACTAGAAAAAGTGTAAATCAAAAGGATGGTTTGGGAGACCAAAGAGCCAGGAATTCGATGCTGTTCAAGGTGGACAGGAATTAGACACTCCTGCCGTCAAATATACTGAAGAGGAAAAGAAACAGACTGAAGCTGAGAATGAGCAGAACAAACAAGTCTATTCTGTTGCTCTTGCCACTGCTGCAGCAGCAGAAGCAGCTGTTGCAGCTGCTAAAGCTGCTGCAGAGGTTGTTCGGCTCACAAATGTTGTCCGTAATTCTGCTAAGTCAAAGGAGGAGATCGCTGCCATCAAGATTCAAACAGCTTTTCGAGGATACATGGTGAGATAAGAAGTAACAGGTCTTCTTAGTGTTACTTGTTAAGGAGCTTCATGTTCTTTCAGAATTTTATCTGGAGGTTGTTCTTTGTCAAAGCTCAAGTTGTTTCGGACAGTTGAATCGCCTGATTATCTATGTTGTGCACTGTGGCAAACTTTGAATTTTCACTTGCCATAAATGACTACTGTCCCCTTCCTCCCATCTGACTTGAAAAGTGTTGTGCCAACTTCTATTAAGAATCAAAATTGAACTGTCATATGTTCACAAATAGTTAGTATTTGTATGCTTTTAGGCCCTTTTCTGAAGAACATTTTTGCACGATGAAGCTTTAATGAAACACTGTTGTTTATCTCCTATTTGTTTCTCTTGTTCATTCTTTATACAGGCCAGAAGGACATTTCGGGCTCTGAAAGGGCTTGTTAGGTTGAGGAACGTGATTCAAGGGCAATCTGTTAAACGTCAGGCAACAGTCACCTTAAGATGCATGCAGACTCTGGCTCGTGTGCAATCTGAGATTCGTGCAAGGAGAACAAGGATGTCAGAAGAGAATGAGTCTCTCCAGAGACAGCTGCAGCAGAAGCGTGAGAAAGAGTTTGAGAAGATGAAAGAATCAGTAAGCCTTACAATTTTTTTTAGCAGTATATTTATCCTTGATCATTCTTGTCTACATTATAAGATATCTCCGTTATTATGGACTGAGAAACCTTTGCTCATTCAGACACGAGCATGTCTGGGCTGCTAACTCTTGGAGAAATTGTGAAGAATATTAGTGTCCTAATCCACTTTCGACTGCCTGTGTATTCAGTTTACAATGCTGCTATATTTGTGTGCATGTCAGGAGAAAAAGCCAATGAGTTTACACAGAAATTTGGGATATGAATAATACTTAAAGACACACTTCACATTTCAGTAAATTTGTGCATTTGTTTTGTTTATATTTAAAATTGCTTTCTTGTGGGTAGAACTCATTTACTCAAAGCTTTGGTCTTGACTCCAACAATTTAAAGTATTAAATGTGCACGAAAGCAAGTTTGTGCATTAATATTTCTTGTTTTCTCTGGGCTAAAATATTTGACGTGTCACAATAGATTGGAGAAAACTGGAATGACAGCACTCAATCAAAAGAGCAAGCAGAAGCAAAGCGGCAGGACAAGAAGGAGGCTGCTAATAGAAGAGAAAGAGCATTAGCTTATGCATACACCCATCAGGTATCTTAATTTTAGGCATTTTACCAAACTGCTGTAAATAAGCTATTAGAGATCCAAGATTAATTAGCACTGAACTAAGATAAAACTTTCAACATGTTCCATCCCTTTCAAAGAAGAAACGGCAGCGCACTCATCAGAATCATACGGCAAGGTCGGAGGGATAGGTAGCATAGCATGCCAAGAATTCCACTCTGCACATGACTATCTATGAATATGATATTATGATTCCTTGGTCTTCACTAAACCTGTACAAGAGAGTTTGGGAAGAAAACATTGAATTTTAGAAATTTTTATTGGTATTTTATTATGTTCCTATTCCTAGTTTTTAATAATTTCTCTCGAGTAATAAAGGAAGTTTTTTGTTTTACAGGTAGGAATAAGAGAATCACTTTATTGTAGGTTGTTAGATTTATGTGTTGAAAGATTGTAGCTTTTTGAATTCTGAAACTCCAGAGTATTTTTCCTGGTACCATTTAGAACAAACTATATTGCTTGAATATTTTTCCATATAATATTTCCCTTGGCTGGCCATTTCAATTTGCTGTCCATGGAAATATTCTGTATAACTAAAACATGGCAGTAATAAAGTCCAGTTGTTTTATTTGCACTGCGTTGGGAGTCTGAGAGTTGTTTCTGTCCATTTCACGCTCTCATTTCAGATATAGCTCAGAGCATTAGAATTATAAGGTTGAGATGCTAGCAAGAAAGTTTCTTTTCAAATTTTATATTCAAAATTTGGACCTAGCACTGAATTAAAATAATCCCCATAACAGCAAACTTGGAGGGATACTCCCAGATCTAGACACCAGACATTTATGGATCCAAATAATCCTCACTGGGGTTGGAGTTGGTTGGAACGCTGGATGGCTTCCCGGCCTTGGGAAACCAAAGCAGCAGCAGAAAAGGAACCTAACTCCGACCATGATTCTGTAAAGAGCAAAACAAGCAGAGCTGTTTCTGTTGTAGGACTCCAGCGAGCTCAGTCCTATCATGATGATGGTAAGGGTCCGCCATCTGCTCGGAGACAAAGTCGCCCTCCAATTCGACAGTCACCTTCAACTCCTCGCTCAAAGACATTGACGTTGCCAACGGGAGCCGGAAAACTGAAGTCACCTAGTACAAGGGAACGTAACTGTGGCGTGGATGATGATTCACGAAGCAAGCGCAGTGTCAAGTCAGAGCATCAGCGGAGGCATAGTATTGCAGGTTCATCAGTGGGAGATGATGAGAGCCTTGCCAGCTCACCTGCAGCTCCAAGTTACCTGACTCCTGTAAGATCTGCAAAAGCCAGGTCTAAACTGCCCAGCCCCTTGGGTTCGGAAAAGAATGGGACACCAGGTAGGGGATCAGTTGGTTCTGCAAAGAAGAGGCTGTCTTTCTCTGGTTCTCCAGCTGCCACAAGGAGGCACTCTGGTCCACCTAAGGTAGAGACTGGCTCTCTTAGAAGACATTAGCGCAACCTCATAATGCTAGTCATTCAGTCAAGACAGGGAAAAGACCGCCAAATAGGCATCAACATCAAAGAGTACATGCTTCTCAAGTGATGTGGTTATGTGAAGTAAACACAAATGACTATTTCTCGACTTCCTTTTGAAAACTGCTTTTCTGTTAGGAGTGAAGAAGAGTAAATTGAACAGAATAATCTTTACCTATTCTGATTTTGGTAAGAGGTAGGTGCTGATTTCTTAGTGATTCTTGTTCACTTATTCGTTACAGAATGATCTTCTTTGGGAGTGCTTTGGTTTTGTTTGACTTCATGCAGATTGTATAATTTGTATGTGATCATGTTCACCTTGAGGATAATATTTTTTCATATTGTATACCAGGTTCATGCGTTAATTCTATTTATTTAATATTAATAAAATTAGCTTACTTGTCCTCTTGCATATAGGAAATTGACTTCCCAATTCTCTGTTTGATTGCTTTCTCTGCTAATTTTTAATGATAATAGACAAACAAATAGGTTTAACAATTAGGAAAGTGAACTTCCAGAAACTTTTTATTTTTTGATACCTTATTGCCTGGACTTCAGAGGAAAGAATTAAATTGCTGAGCTATCTGTTATGTTTGAGTTATGTTTTGGCCATCAAGCCATTACCGTCCACGTTTCAGTTCAATCTTTAGAAGATTTTTGCCACAGTAAGAGCTGAAGCATACAACTTGGATATTGCAATGCTGAAGCTGACAAATTTCATGATTGAATCATTTCTTGAAGTTTGACAAAGTTCATCTTCTTCCAAAAAACATGTGACTGTTAGTCACACTTGCTTTGAGAGCAAACTTCCAGTAAAGGCATCAACCAGCACAGCAGGTGAAAATGACTGAAACTGAAGGAAACTTGGCAGCTATTGCTCTTTCTCATGTTTGGTGCAATGTTTCTTAACCAAATCCACTGGAGTATCAAGCATGCATCCTTTGTAATGGTGGTGCAGGCAAAAATCATACGAGAAAGGAAAGGATGATGAAGCTCTTCAGTGCAGATTGCATCCTTTGTACTAGCGATTCAAACATTGATCTCTTTCTGGCGATAATGGTGATAACTGATAGTAGGTGCTGAACAATGAGACCAATTACTTCCAAGAGGGGGCTAGGACTTGGTTCATTTTTAGCAAACGTTGGCTCGGAATCGTTATTGGAAATTAATTTTAGAAAGAATTTTTAAAAAATAATTTGTATTTGCTTTATAAAATTCATTAATTTTAAATGAAATGAGTTCCCCAACAAAAGTAGGCAGTAAATTAATAAGAAATTAAGGAAATTGTTAAGAAAAGGTAAATTATTTCACATATTTTCATTTTTTTTGAGAACCTTCTTCTTTTTTTAAGGAAAATAGTAGTTCCATGATGTATAGAAATTGGGAAAAAAAAAATTATGTTGGCCGTCCGTTTGCCAAAACCCATCCAAAAGAAAAACGAAGTAGTTCCTAAATGTAATACAATCATATTACAACGCCTTACACTTAACCCGCTAATAGACCTGTTTTGGATTGGAACGGCCATTTAACGCATTATGTGGTGCGTTGAACTTTATATCGCCCTACATTTAACTTAAAGACCGCAGCCGTTGAGACTGTTCGGGCTGCTTAATCTCAAAGGAAAGCCACACTGGACACTGGTCAGCGGAATCCCCCTGACGAAGAGAGCTGACGCGCAGAGTAGTTAAACTTCGACGGCTCAAACTTTGATCCAAATCACAGTTGATGCAAGAGAAACTCACCTTTGATTGGGTCGACAAATGGTAAGAAAACTCCTTTGTCCACATTGAATGTGAATAGATATGTTTGATCAGCGCATACAATTTTTTCCTGTTTGGTTATGGTTATTTCTGCGCTGTCAATTTGATTTTGTTAATGCGAAGCTCTGCTACTTTCATTTTTTACTTCTTTCAAATCTTCAGCTGGGTTTTGTTAGTAAGTTAGACTGATGCTTCTATACTGGAGTAATTTCTCGTTCCTTGTTTGTTTTGGCTGATAAATTGCGGTTTGATATGATTTTATTATGTGGCTGTGCAAAATTTGTGATCTCAGGTATTTTTGATCCTTAGAAAACATCATTTTAGTGTGAATTGAGATTTATTTATTTAGGTTCAGATGTATATAAGCTACGATTAGTATATATAAGAGTGATTCTCTTTCTTGTTCAAAATACAGCTGTTGATTAACTCAGACAGTTACCAAGTATTCCAATAATCTTTTGCTTTTTTCCAGAAAAACTAAAACTTACTACCAAGCTACTTGTGCTTTCAGTGTAATCCATTGAAAAAGAAATATTTCTTTGTTTATTGTGGCAAAACGCTTATGTAATGTAAATGCAGGAGTGTGGGATGTTGAATATTTTCTTCATTCCTTATACATGAAGACTGAATTTCATGTTTGTTTTTCAGTTTTAAATCAATTGAAGCGTAACATATCTTTTCATCTCTGTAAATTTTCTTGTAAATTGTAAATGTAGAATTACTAATTCCAAATAGAGAACTGCAGGGTTTGGTTGGCTTAGGTATATTAATTGAAGCATTAAACTATCTGGAAAGAAATAGGGTTGAGATGAAAACAGCAGGAAGTGGGAAGCAGCAGTTTAGTTGGTAAAAGTTATCCTCACCAGGCGAGAGGTTTTGTTTTCAATTCACTTCCTCCTCCCCTGTTGTGTCATTATGAATAAACCAAAGCTTGAAATTGACAACAGTAGCAAGAGAACGGCAATGTTGCTGCAGCCTGACATCTTATGTGGATTGCTCATTCAGCATCCTACCGACTTGGCCAAAATAGAAGGCCTTGGTGTGTCTTTATACACCAATCCACATTCCTGATCATTTCCAAGGTTGTTTTATCATTTTTGCTTGCCCGTCACCCAACTTCAGATAGTAGTTATCCTGCCTTCAGCCCATGTTGGAATGGTCCAAGCGAATGGCGTTTTGTTGTAAGTGAACTCCAAATTGGTTTAAATATTGTGAGGATGCGAGTCCATATGGTGAATAAGAGTTCCTATATTTGTAGTATTGTTACAGTTTCTTCAAATTGTGACCGTGATCTGGTTTGGATTTTTTCTATTTGAATCTAACTTTTGATACTGACAGGAAAATTAGGGATAGGTTTCTTTTGATGATAAAAGGAATTAAGTTTTGCTCTTCATGAAGTGGCAATTGACCAACTTCTCAATGTCTGCACTGTCCAGCTTAGTTAGATATTTTGTATCAGTATGAGGAGTGTTATCAGATTAACTACGTCCAATTGACAATATGACTTTTTGGCTGATGAACTTTTAAACATTTACCAGGCTACACCATTTCTAGCTGGACTTGCAGTTGCTGCAGCAGCTCTAGCTGGCAGGTATGGCATCCAAGCCTGGCAAGCATTCAAGGCACGTCCACCAAAAGCTAAAGTCCGCAGATTTTATGAAGGTGGTTTTCAACCTACAATGACTAGGAGAGAAGCAGCTCTTATTCTTGGTGTTAGGTAGGACAGAAATTTTCAGTATAAAGGCCCATAATTAGTTCTTTATAGTAATCGTCTCCAGCTAGAATATTTGAGAGTGGAAACTTTGATTTTGAGGGATAAAACTAAAGAACCTTTATAGCTCAATCATATTTCATGAAGTGTTTTATAAGACAATTGGAAACAATTCTGAGTAAAAACTCTGCGGGCGTTAGATTAGCCAGAAACAAGGTTTTTGTATTGGCTACAGGAACTCCAAATTATAGATAACCACACTTCGCCAAAAAGTGATACTGTGGTTTCCATAGATCATAAGAGAGCTGTTGAAAGTAATTTTTTGTTGTGATTGGGCCATTTTGCATATTAAGGAGATATGTACAACTGCTTGCTGAACATTTGTTGTGGCTGGTAGCAGCTAAAAATAGGAGTACAGATTAAACAGAAAAGGAGTTACCTCCTCACTATAAGTTGGGTTTCAATGGCTTTGAAACTCAGAGGACCAGTCATAGAAAAGTTTTGTTTAGCAATAAGACATTACTATGCCCAGCAGCTGTTTGTTTATAATTTATGCCTAAAAACATATACTGTTGTTACATTTGTAAGACAAAATGCATACTTTTATAATGTGCCTGTGGCCTGCGTATATGTTTTGAGTGTCGAGATAGTGAGAAGTGTGCGGAAAAGCAGCGTGGTGGCTGATATTTGCTCCAATTTGATTCATTTGCATGAATGATGAGCTTGAACATGTTGAAGAAAGACTAGATAGCATGGGCTTAACCCCTCTTCTGAATCTATCTCTCTCTGCCTTTTGTCTTTATTAAGGAGAAATGTTAGTCCAGATAAAATTGGAACAAAAATAGAGATGATTATTTTGTCAGTAAATGCTCTGCAACAATGCCTACACAAGGTTGAGTTGTCACTGGTGCCCACAATTAAAATGTTGCCAGAAAGAGCCTCTGCACAAACTTTTACTTCTCAATTCTCCTTCAAGTTTACTTCTGTGTTGTTCTGAATTAGTGCTGCATGGGCTAGGACAGAATCATTAAATTAACTGAATAGCATTAGCAACTTGAGATCACAAATATGTGAAACTAGCAGTATGTCTTTTTCTTTGCTCACCATAAATGTTTCTTCAGATGGTGCTCATACTGAACTTCTAGGAATCTTTCTTGGGCGTTTTCCTTCACCTCTGTGATCTCTGACCAACACAAACATAAGAATGATCTAAAAGTCTGGACTTGGCCCTTTAAGTAAAACCAGAGCAACCAGGGTTAATATAGATGTTATATATACTACTCATTGTTTCTGCTAGGGCTATGAATTCCGAGTTTGGAATGTGCTTGATTTTGATTTTTACTTTAATTTTTGACATCGTAGGGCAAACCCTTACTCCAGTTATTTTATCTATCTTACGGTCAAAGAGTAGAAAGTTGTTCTTTATATTTTACTTCAATTGTCTGACAGAGAGAATGCACCTCCAGAGAAAGTTAGGGAAGCGCATAGAAAGGTCATGGTAGCAAATCATCCTGATGCCGGTGGTAGCCACTATCTTGCATCTAAAATCAACGAAGCAAAAGACGTACTGCTTGGTAACAAAAAGAGCAGTGGATCTGCATTTTGAGAGAGTTGTCGAGATCTGCAATTGTCTCTCACAAGACCTTCAGGTGTCTTACTCTGCTACTGGGTGTGCTTTCCTGAAAATGCAACTCACATGGATTTAATACCTCAATTGCAATGGAAGCTTTGAGAAAGGCAACAAAGGGGCATAGTTTCGATCTTCATGCACCTCCTGTGATTCAGTGGTAGATTGGTGAAAAGCTATCGTGACAGATGCAAATGAAGCTATCGAAACAGATGCAAATGCTCTCTATAGTTCCCCTGTAATTTGTTTGTATCTGCGATGACTGATTCCTTACAGTTGTCACTAAATTGGAATACATCTTTTGGAATAATTTGAAAAGTACAGTTGGCCTCCCATATTTAAAACATAAGTGAATCAAACATACTACCTAAGCTGAGCACTTACTGTAAGTGATAACTAGCACTTACTGTAGCTTTTTATCATTAAAATGACATGATGGTTGAAAAAGGTGAGGTGGGAATAAACCCATTGTGGCTATCCCAACTAAGCTAAGAGCAGCAGTGCTTGAAAAGGAGTTTAATGTTAAGTACTTCAGGAAAGTGAAAGTAGGAATTTAATTCTCAAAATCATCGTATTGTGTTAAAAAAAAGAAAAGAAAAAAGAACCCTCATGATATCAGTTCTACCAATTGATATTATGTTGAAATCGAAAATGAAAAGCGAAAACAGATGAAAAATGTATTTTTTCATATATTGAATTGATTCTGAACTATCAATTTTTTATATAGCAGTTGAAAATTCATATGTACTGAATAATTATTCAAATTATTCATTGTATGATTGCATAATTTTTATAAATAATTATTCAAAAATCATTGTGTGAGTTTTCACCCATTGAATCAAAATCTGACAATCGAGATTTATTCAATATATATTACAAAAATATGTAGTGTGTAGCATGACTAGACTAAAAATACAAACCCTATCCAAATGAGAATTACACAAGAAAAACCCGTTCAAGTAAGAGTGGTTTGTTGAGAGTAATTTTATTTCGATAACTTTATAACTTATATTTATCATATAAGTTATATAACTATTAATAAAGACAACATATGTGTATAAAAAATGCCAACTTACTATCTTATTCGTAGTTAATTTTTTTAATGGATTGACATTTCTCATCCATATAAATTATATTTATTAGTAATTATATAAATAAATATAAATTACAAAGTTATTAGAATAAAACTACACTATTTGGATGCCCCAAATGCCTCTAATGATAAACTGCCTCCCAAAATTCTCTCTATAAATCTTCCATGCATGCAGGCGTCACTCTTTAACGCATTTGATCCCACAAATTTGTGAACTCCTCTCTCTACATAGAAAACCACAGATTTTTTTTTCTTGACGATTGATTCACAGAAAGAAGAAGGTAATAGAAAAATGGCTTTGATCAGGGCTGCTAGGCAATGGAGATCAATGCTGAATGCAAGGGGACAGACCCGGGCATTTGCATCCTCTTCTTCCACAGCTCGAAAGTTCGCCACCACCACCGCGAATGCAAGTGGCGGTGGCCATGCACATCATGAAACGCCAAAGTCCAAGTTTCCCTCGGAGGAGTGGGCACCGGTGATGATGTTAGTGGGCTTCCTGGCTGTGGTAATCTCCATCGCCAGTCATAGCGTTTGGCAGCAGCTGGCTTATTCCCCACAAGTTCATCTGTCCAAGAAGAAAAGGGAGTCTGTGCCGGAAGTGGACGCTTCCGATGTGGTGGTCGGCTCTGCTGACAAATTTGTTAACAAATCTTTCCTCAGGAAGGTCGGAAACATTCAGGAGAAGAGCTTCCACGACCCGAGCATCCATGATCCCTACACTCGTTCTAGAGAAATCCAGAGTTTAAAATCAGCTGGAGTACACAAGTGATCAGTTAGAGCTTCATTCGCCGTAGATGTTTGTGCACATTTTCTAAAGGGTTCTGCATTTGAATTGATGATATGATTAGGTGTTCTTCAATTTTTTAAAAAATGTTTATGTTTGTAAATAAAAAGCATGATCAATCTCTCTAAAACTAGTTTTGGGGTACTTCCTCCCTCTGTTGTGTGGAAGGGAGGATCAGTAGGGTTTTTTTCCCAGAGTTTGAAGAGTTGCATTTCTTTTTTAATTGGGAAACAAAAGGCCAACTATCAGAAAATTTTTCTTGAAATCGATTTTTTCTTTTTGAAGTTCTGAGGAATTGAACTTTGATTTGGAAGTCGGATAGCTGATGTAGCTATTGGTCAAGGGGGCTTTCGAATTGATTTGATGTTGTCGGATTTCAAGAAAGAAATTGTGGACTGCAAACAAAATTCTTTCTAACGTGATATGTAAACATTTTCATATCACACAAGAGAATGTTAAAATTCAGAGTTCCTAAGTTTCAGAGAATTAGTTCTCGTAAATTGAACACAGGACAGAGCCAAAACCTTTTGCCAGAAAATATACTTACAAAAGAAAAGTACTAAAGTAAAACAGAGCAAATCCCCTAAAATGAGGCCAAGGTAACACCACCCGAGAGGATATGCACATGTAGGAAGTTGCCAATTTTGTTGCCACTTCTCCACACGCACATGCCAATGTTCATTTTCCCTCCTTTTGATAATGCTTGTGTAACCTGGTATGCTTGCATAGTTGAAGTCCCAATGAAGCCTATGGCAGACTAATAGAAATGAAGTCATATGATTGTAAATGAAGGCTGCTTTATTGTCTTTCTTAAATGGCTGGAAACATAAGTAGAAAGTCAACCTCTTGAAGATGTCCAAATTATTGCCAGCAGAATTGTTCCTAAACTCATTATTACATCAAACACGACCATTGATTAAGACATTTTAACTTAAAGCTTCGATCACATATTCCATTTTTTTTTAATGAATAAAAAATTATTCATTAAAACTATTACAATCAAAACAGTTGTTAAAAGAAGAGAACTAAACAATAGGAATCACATATTCCAAATTACTCCAATGATTTTTGCTTGGTTGAGATTCAAGTCCATCTTTTCTATTATTATTCAATTAGACATCTTTGTTGAGACTTCAAAAAGAGTTAAAGGAGTGCACATTATGACTCTTAAGTATGTTCAAAGTCCAAACCCTTCCAAATGTCTACCAAATATGTTATACTATATTATATAATGAATAAATAATAAAAATATTTATCAAACATAGAGAAGAGAATAAACCTTACATTTAACAAATATCAAACGTCTAACATATATACTGACTAAGGTAAAATTAAAGTCACTAATGTATCATAAAAGAGAAAAAATCACCGCATAAGTTAAAAAGAACTTACCAATAACTTTATACATTTTTTTTCCTATTAAGAATTGAAATATTGTTACAATGGTGGCGTAAACAATGATAGATCAATATAACATTAATTCATGATAAGAAGATAATTCAATTAATTAAAATCACTGTCGATTGATATGTTTTAAATTTAATTTACATTTCTATCTCCTTTTATGCATCACATTAGTGTGATTTTCAAAATTAAATGTCTCATTTTACTCAAAAAACCATAATCATAAATAAATTAATCAAATGTAAAGAAAAAGAATATATAAGAAAACAAAGTGGATTTAGGATTAAATGCCCTAACTACTCTGAGTTGATATGTGTCTAAACTCGTACTAAGTCGGACGCCAAGTGCCACCTTTCCTACAAGGACTCTGACTCAGCATTTTATCCATTTTTATTCCTCATTATCCAAAACTTTCAAAAAAACCATATTCAAAAATTAAATTACATTTACTCCCTTTCAGAAAAAAAGACTCCACAACAAAATATTTTCTACCTTTCAATAATACAATATTTATTTCTCAAATTCCTAAACTTCTGAAAGTTATCTTCTTGTCAGTGTAAAAAGACATATGTACCCTCATTAATGTAGTCAGAAACCACAACAGTAAGGGCAAGCTTGTTATTTTGTTATCCTGAAGAGTAGTGATAACTGGTGTCGCCATCGACAACCCTTTACCATATTTAAGAAATAGAGGCTTCCTATCTAGCAAAAAAAAAAAAAAAAAAGAAATAGAGGTTTCCCTTTTCTTTTTTATGTTCATAATATTATTTGCCTTATAAAAAAATTAAACGGAAAATAAAAGAAAAGCCTCTTCTTCGCCTTCTGTTTGTTGACAGTCACTCATCAATCTCTCCCATAGACCTCAGATTTGTTTTCAAGAATACTTGGGGAAAAAGGGAAAGACAAACACCAGAAAAGACCCAAATTCATACTTTAGCAACCATTAAATTCTGCCAAGAATTTTTATTTTTGATGTGGAAACAAAAATAGAAACTAATCACAGAAAGACTACAACTTAGCCTTCAAATCTCTATCCATCCATTCCAATTTTCACCTCCTAAATCATACCAAGAATTATGCAGCTGAATTTACTGTATGTATGAGACAAACCCATACATCTACAGGTCTTATTTCGACCAGTGCTCTGAATTTTCACAGCTCTCATCATCATCCACTCAGACCACAGCACTGAAAAGGGTGACGATTTTTTTTCCTGTCCTTGTAATTGGGGTTTTTCTTTTCTTTGCTTTGATTTTTTTTTCTCTTTGTCATTGTGAATTATCAACTGTTACTTTGATTTTTGGCTTGTTGAGTTACTGGGTTTTCTGTTAGAAACTCAAGATTGGATTTCTGGAGATTTCAAGGGTGTATATTGTATAGTGGAGGAGGGTAGAGTGATGGTGGCGAGTGGGAATGACCCGGTGGATTCATTTCTGAATTCAATTCAAGTAGTGAAAAGTGCTTTTTCGCCGCTAGAGTCCACTATAAGAAAGGTTGCAAAAGATTTCGAGCATTGTTGGCCTCATATAAAGTTGGGAAATGGTGGTGCTAATAACAATGGTGATGATTGTGATCTCAGCAATCAAGAAGTCATGACAGAGTTGAATCTCAAGAATAAGAATGATAGTGGTGCTGGTGGGGGTGGTGGACAATTTGTAATTAGTGATGCGAAGAAGAGAGGATTGTCCACGAAGTTACCAATTAGGATGTTCATAGGAATGTTTTCAGAGAAATGTGAGGGTAATGGGAAGAACAATAACCGGGGTGAGAATGTGGGGAGGAAAGTATTGAAAGAGAGATGTGGTGCTGGGGGCACTAGAAATGGTGGGAAAGAGGAAGGGACTTGTGTGAATTGCTTGCAGTTTGCAGTGGCATGGTCCGTGATAGTTAGTGGCATTGTTCAATCTATCCCAACCCCTTTTAAATCTGGTAAAAGACGCACTCAGAAGGTCTGTGATGAGAATACTGGTCTTGGTGACCCATGTGCTAAAACGTGTGTTTTGTCTGGAGATAAGGAGAAGGAATTTAAGGGAAGAGTTTTTATGGGTTGTTGTGATGAAGGGATGGATAGAAAAGAAGAAAAGAATTCGTCATTGGATTGTTTTATTGGTTTCATGTTTGATCAATTCCTTCAAAATCTTCAAAAGTTTGATTCACGTGCACCTCAAGGTGAAAGCAAGACTGTAGATTCAGAGTGTGATACATTCCCTGCCAATCAGTTTGATCATTTCAAGGCACTTGCTAGTGTCTTGGAGGGTAAAAGAGCTGATATGAATGGATTTTTGGGAAACCTGAAATTTGCTCGAGTAGGAGGTGTCCCGGCAAGTATTGTTGGAGTTACTTCTTCTGACAAGGAAGATGGTGATGTTGGAGACAATAATGCTGGAACTCAGGAAGAGAGTAGTGGTATTTCTGCACAAAAATTAGCAAATGGGTTACTTAGCATTCCCTTGTCCAATGTTGAGCGGCTGAAATCAACTTTATCTACTGTATCATTGACAGAACTGATTGAGCTTTTACCTCAAGTAGGGCGACCATCAAAGGACCATCCTGACAAGAAGAAGTTGTTCTCAGTCCAGGACTTCTTCAGATATACAGAAGCAGAAGGTATGCCCATCTTATAGATTGAAACTGTCTGTTCATCTTAGTTTTCTTTTAATGCCACTGGGTTATGACTTTCTTAGCTTGTGCTTAAACTTCGAAATAGGCATCATCATATGTCGTATTGTATATCATGTGATCAATTTCCTGTGTGAGACACAACAAATATTCCAGTGATTCTCTTAAGTTCTGATTCATGGATGCCACATAAACTTGGTTCAGCTTCTGCGTTTGTACTTTAGTCACTTTTTTCTAAATAATTTCAGTCATTGAATTATCTCTTTGGTTTGTGATGTTATGGGGTCAGTTAACCCTTTCCTCACAGGGCTTAAAGTTGATATTCTGGCACTGACTTGCTACTGCCTCAAATGAGGCTGTCTTAACCGTGGATTCACAGAGAATGAAGGGAAAAATAAAGGAAAAACTTAAATGTATGCCTTTTGGTTAACATTGAGAGAGGAAACTATGCTTCAGATGGTGGCACTATTGTTGGATTTCTCTTTCTAGAAGTATAAGCTCTATACTGCAATACGGAGATGCCAAGAATATCATTTTCTAGTCAATTCTCATATATTATTTGTTTGAATAAATTCCTGCAGGTAGGAGGTTCTTTGAGGAGTTAGATAGAGATGGCGATGGCCAAGTCAATTTGGAAGATCTCGAAGTTGCTATGAGAAAAAGAAAGCTTCCGCGGAGATATGCACGTGAACTCATGCGCCGTGCTAGGACTCATCTGTTCTCAAAATCATTTGGCTGGAAGCAGTTCCTGTCCTTGATGGAACAGAAGGAACCAACCATTCTTCGAGCCTATACCAGTCTCTGTTTGAGCAAGTCTGGGACACTACAGAAAAGTGAAATTTTGGCATCATTGAGGAATGCAGGTCTTCCAGCAAATGAAGACAATGCTATTGCTATGATGCGTTTTCTGAATGCTGATACAGAAGAATCTATTTCTTATGGACATTTTCGGAACTTTATGCTGCTGCTGCCATCAGATCGGCTACAAGAAGACGCAAGGTGAAAAGTATTTCTAATTCAAGTGTTATGCTTCTTTCATAGTTACTGGGATTTGGATGTCACTGCTTCTATTCTCTTTATTCTCTGTTTGGTTGAAGGATGCCATGAGGCCAGTGAATGGTGAGAACCAAATTTGCTCCCAAACCTCATCATCTCCCTTCAGAAGATAATTGTTTATTTCTAAAATCAAATATTTCATCGTTCAAATTCAGAAGATAATTCTTTTCCTAAGAAGTAGAAATCTCCTCATCACTGTTCCTTTTGATTTCTCTGTACTAGTGATTGACTGGTCTGGTTAGTGATTCTGAAAAATGTTGCATTCATGGAATTAGATATCTACTAGTATTTGATCATTCTAGTAGTGATTCTGAGAAGCATACATTTATGGAACTAGATCACTCTTTGACTGGCGAATTCATTTGAGCATTCCTGCTTTAGACTAATTATGTACATTGCACTGCACAGCTTACTTCTTCTAAAGTTACTTGCTTGTTAACCTAAAGTATTTTCACAAGCAAACAGGGATTGTTATATGATTCTGCCCTGTTGGCTAATTGTCCTCCTACAATATAAACAAGAAAGGTTTCAAAGCCTTTAAAGCATAATTGTGAATGAGGAAGGAAAAACAGTAGCCTTGTGATAATTAGTAAGAGGAATTCACTTTTGCATCAACTTGTGCTCTTTATTTCTGTTACTTTGTAGTTTATGGTTCATTTGAAATCTGTATAAGAAATTGAAATCTGTGTAAGAAATGAGTTCTGTAGATTTCTAATTTTGCAACTTGCTTCTTACAATTGATTTTAACTTAAAATATGTAGAAGTATTTGGTTTGAAGCTGCTACAGTAGTTGCTGTTCCACCGCCTGTGGAAATACCTGCTGGAAGTGTTCTGAAGTCAGCATTAGCGGGAGGCTTGTCATGCGCATTGTCCACATCTTTAATGCACCCAGTTGACACAATCAAGGTTCGTCTTAGTTGTAAAAATAGTTCCCAGTTTGTTATATTGTTGGCCTCCCCTGGATACGGCATTTCATCTTGGCTGGGAAATGTGAGGCCCCCCTCCTCCTCCTCCTCTCTCTCCCTTTTTTGTTAGGTAAAATGCTTTGCATTTGTAACTTGATTCTGGCAACTAAAACTTGCACGGAATCATCTATTTTTCTGTTTAGATTGGGTTGAGGATGTGATTATAAATATCTTTCGGTCCTGCCTTAGACTAATAGGCATTATAATTTTTCTCTTTGCTTTAGTACTGTGGAGAAATTGGGATCATCTGGGCACATCTTCTAAACAAAGACTTAGATTTTCTTCTTTAGTTTATCTCTTGTTGATTGTATGTAAAGTTTACCTCAAAGAAAGAAGAAGGGGGGTGGGGGGGGGGGGGGATGGAAAGTATTATTGGCCAAATGGGCTCATTTAGTAGGATATCCTACAATAATGGTTGCATTTGGTGTTTGTTTTACAATTTAGTTGAACTTACCATATCCATTAGTTTTAGTGAGGACCCAAGACTGGGACAAGTTCTGTATCTGGCAAGGAGTGCATGCTTTTCTTTTAAAGGAAAGGGATTAAATGTGACTGTTAACTGGCATAGAGTCATTTTCAAGAGTTGATGCAGACCAATTCTGATTTAGTAATCGTGAATTTACGAGCATGTTATGGCTTAAAGGTGCACAGAGCTTCTGTTAAAGAATGGATATCATATTGCTTTGTGTTTAAGAATATTATTCACATCTTTGCTGCTATAAAGATGGATGTAGAAACTGTGCGCATACTGTACTATATTTGCATGGAAAGCGGAACTGTATTACATGCTGGAATCAGATTAGGATACACATAAGATTAATCAACTTGCTCAATCAGTAAAAAGGAGAAGAGAATGAAGGTGCTATTTCAGAAATTATTCCTAAATCATAATTGGTATCATGTGGAGATGAAAATTGAGTAGTTATGGAAGATAGATACGTCTGATAAGAACAGTCATTGCAAAAAGTCTTGAGTGGCATGATAATCTTTTCCAGGGTGGGAACTAGGGGTCTTAAAGAGAGTTCAAGAAATCTCCTCTCTGTAGGTGTAATGATAAACAATTTAGAAGCTAAATACATGCAGTTCAACAGCTACCTTAACAACCAATGCTGTTCAAAAGTGTAAAACCAAGATCCTCTTAAGAGTTTTGTCAAATTCTATTGCTATTCTCGGAGCATTTGGGTGATGTTTTTTTTTTTTTCCTTCCCTGTTCTAGAAGCTACATTAAAGTTGTGTGAGATGTGACATTCCAGTTTTCAAATGGCGCGTAAACTGTCCCCGAGTGTAATCTAAATAGAAACACAAGTAAAATACGGCTTTTAATTAGTTAGAGTTTAGAGTCTTCATTCAAAGAATTCATAATCAGAGCGTATGCATCTGAAGCATCACTACAGCATGCCTTTGAAGAATCTTTTTCACTTTCTTCATGTAATATAATTTTCCTAGTCTTGTTATTCTCAAAAATACACTACTCTCGTCCTTCTGATGATGTAATTCTTTCTTGGTGTATTAGATTGATATATCTAAGTTTATACTCTTTATATTACTTTTGTCTTTTTGGGAGTGTATTAGTGGCTTTACTTAGCTAGTTACCATTGCACTCTCAACGTCAGCAATCATGAAAGGCAAAAGTTCCTTGTACAGTCTCTGGTTTCCAAGTATAGTAACGCTTAGAAAATCTTATACCTATTTAACTTTCTGCAGACTCGAGTACAAGCATCAACACTCAGTTTTCCTGAAATCTTGGCTAAGCTTCCAGAAGTTGGAGTTCGTGGATTATACCGAGGTTCAATTCCAGCAATTCTTGGACAATTTTCAAGGTTCATTTCTTGGTTTTCCTTTTAAATATAAGATACATATGTACTTCTTATATATGGTATTATATGTATCTTTATCATCACAGTTAGTTTACTTGGAACCGCAGCCATGGTTTGCGGACTGGAATCTTTGAAGCTAGCAAGCTTGTACTGATAAATGTTGCTCCAACACTTCCAGAGTTACAGGTATTTTTCTTTTTCATGGATGGTAACTCTACTTTGTTACATTATTAATTTTAGGTCAGCATCATTCATGCAAAAATATATCTGTTCTCTAAATTGCTTTTGGGAGGATGGTTATTGCATATGGTTCTTCTATTGCTGTGACAGGACATTGCCATTAAGATTCGTGTTTTTAATTGCTTTGTTGCTGTCGACCATGTGATTCTTTGAGTTTATCCTTAGCTGCTTCATTTGTTACTTTTGACATCTATGTTCAAATTCCAAGCCCCTGTGCCAACCAGAAAAAAAAAAAAAACTTTTTGATTCTTTCTTTCGTCATTGGAGGAAACATTTGAATACTGGACTAGATAATCTTTCTGGATTACTGGAAAGTTACCCAATTTAGGAGTTTTATCTTGTTAGATTAGTTGCTATCTTTACTGGTCTTCCAAAGTCTTCCTGTGACAAGAACAAGTATTGTGTCTAATGGGCATTTACTATTTCTAATGTCCTAATAGGCTTCTAAACTAGTGTAATCAGTAAATTGAACCAGCTATCTCAATTTGAGGTGCTATAAGCCTTATAAAAATGAATCTCCCACCTTCACTCCCCCTGCACAATGTAAAGAAATCTCCTCTTCCGAGAAGTCGAGGAATAGTGAAAGAGTAATGTAAACAAGGAAAATAAAGAAGAAAAGGAAAGAAGAACAATATTTTAGCAAATGTAACCAAAGGCATCCTTTTCTCCCTGATTACAATGACGACTTAAAATTTGGAGTGTATAATACTAGCCTGGTGCTTCTTGTCTGGGCTGGCCACATGATCACTTCATACCTTTTAGGGAGGACTATTTGCGCAATGATCTTCAACAAGAATATAAGGAGCTGATGTTATTTAGAAGTTGACAAGTTTAATTTCTGTTGTCTTGCTAGGTTCAATCTGTTGCATCATTTTGTAGCACTTTCCTTGGAACAGCTGTGAGGATACCGTGTGAGGTTTTGAAGCAAAGATTGCAGGCTGGATTATTTGATAATGTTGGGGAAGCAATCGTTGGCACTTGGAATCAAGACGGTCTTAAGGGCTTTTTCCGTGGTACTGGTGCCACTCTCTTCAGAGAGGTCCCCTTCTATGTTGCAGGGATGGGCCTTTATGCTGAATCAAAAAAGGTGAGAGTTTCTCATCCTACAGAAAGAGTCTTTCTTTTGTACGTACATGCTAACCTTGAAAGCTTTTCTTCACTGTATATTCTAATCTTTACTATCATTTTACAGTGGTTGGTGTCCTTCTCACTTTTAATCAATCTGTTTGGTTGTGCTTTTTCGTAGTGATATGTAATGTGATAGTGTTTTAAGTGAGTGTGTCTTTTTTTCCCTTTCTTTTTTTTTGGTTGGGGGTGGGGGGGTGCGGGGCGCTAAGTGAAGGTAGTGAGAGTCATTACTTCTAGTTAATGACTGCTTACACAATTTAACAAAATTTACTTGGTAACTGCTGAATTTTGTAGTAGGTCTTGTGTCTTATAGAGTACTGTATTAGAAGAAAGTATTAGCAGTTTTATTTGGTTGCAGCAATATTGCAAATCATATTAGAAGCACAATAGCAGTTGGCCAATTTCTGATCTGGTCAACACAATTCTGTGAATTAAAACATAAATGATGCTGTGGCGTATTTTTACCTGCATAGAATGAGGAACCGTCTCTGGCAACTTTTTAGCCTTTCTTGGTAATGGTGCTACACTTTGTGTATCTTTTTCTGGTGAATCAGACGGGAAATGGTATAAGTTGCTTGAGTATTTCTTTTTCTAGTAACAGCAGAAATTTAAGGAAAACTTCATCAAGCGGACTGTTAAAAAAAGGCAAAGCACACCCCACCTTTTTTATTCTTTTCATTCAAAACCTATTTTGAATGGTTCTTAATTGCTTTCTCACTTCTAATTTTAGCTCTGAAAAAGTGCTGAAAATGCAGTTTTGCCTTTTTAAAATTACTTTTGCTTATCCAAAGTTTAAAAATCAAACTTCTAAAACAATATTTTATGGAGTGAAGGTTTCTATTTTTTCTATTAACCCCTCATCAGAGAGCGAAGAGGAAATGACAATTTACTTGATAATGGTTTTATCTTTCTGAAATTATAATTGGCACCACTAGTTTAAGCATCTCAATTACCAGATCTTCAACTTAACCAATCTCTTTTTGTATTTGTATTTCATTGGTGAGGAATGGAGCAAAGATAGGGAGCAGCTGGCGAAAGAGGTGTTATTGTGATGCATTTTAACTTTTTATATGATCTAGAATGCTGACTGGATAAAGAAGAGAGAAAATGCTTTCCTGTAAGGAGTCCATTGTTAAACTTATTGATTCTGCCAAGTCTTAAGCTTTGCACATATCGCTCAATAACTTGTGTGGAGGGAAACACTTTCAGGGAGCAAGGAGTTAGTGCATCAAATCTCAAATTCTTCTTCTGGTCTTATTATCGTATTGTCTTACACAAACCATAACTTGTGTGGTGTTATGGGGAAACACTTTTTTTGCTGACTCCTGCTGAGCCATCATTTTGCATAGATCTTCGTTAATTCTTAGGAGATATGGCAAGTTTAATATTCATTAAACTTGTAAATGTTACACTCTTGGCAATGTTTTTTCTTGTTTTGTCTCTTCATGAGCTCTTCTTGATGGTTGCATGAAAATGAATGGTTAGACGTATATGTGAGAGTTCATCCCTCATAAACATTTGCAATGTAACACGTAACGTTTGCCATTTCCTGTTTTAGGTTGTGCAGCAACTCGTTGGTCGCGAGCTGGAACCCTGGGAAACAATCGCTGTTGGGGCTTTATCTGGTGGGCTAACTGCTGTTTTGACAACACCATTCGATGTGATTAAGACTCGAATGATGACTGCTCCACAGGGAAGGACTCTCTCATTATCATTGGTAGCCATCTCCATAATTCGTCATGAAGGACCCCTTGGATTGTTTAAAGGAGCTGTACCCAGGTTCTTCTGGATTGCCCCTCTCGGTGCCATGAATTTTGCCGGCTACGAGCTTGCTAGGAAAGCCATGGATAGAGGTGAGGAAGCTGGTGACCTGGATTCACAGAAAAAGTTGGGTAGTGCAGGTCAGGTATCCTTGAAGTAACACATTGCAGTGAATACCGAGCTTCCTCTTAAATTTTTGGTTCTGTTACTTTGGCATGTCTTGGATGCTGGAAATTTTGAGCTTTTTCCAGATTAGTTAGCTTAGCAAGACATGGTTAAGTAGTATTCGTGGACATCTCTCACTTGTCTTGAACTTTTAGACTAGAATTGCCAGAGATGGCATACATTCTGCATTTCTTTGTAATTTTTGTACATTCATGTGCAGCTTTGGTTCTTGTACATTCATTGGACTAATTTCTGAGTTTTCCTTGAAGAACTAAGCTATAATCAATCTCAAGTCATGTTAACCTGGAATGAAAAAGGAGAAGATCATCCCAAAGCCCACAACCCAGTTTCCTATTCAAATAAGAACTTCTGATGCCTTTTTTTTTTTTCCCCTGGGTGTCGGGTGGGGGGGGGGGTGTGCTGTTTAAGAAGAGTATATTAGGCTTGTTATACATATAAAATAATTGAATCAAGTAATTCTTTATCTACAATCTGCTTTGTCAGGTTAGGCTACTTATCAGACACGTTGAAAAGTCCATATAATACTTTGAAAAGACATTATACTTGCATATTAAGAAAATATTTCCAATCCTAAATCTGGCAAGAACCTAGAATTCCTTTCTTAGAAAAAAATAACCAGCAATTCTTTGTCATAGATGATAGATTCCTGGCCCAAACTTTTGAAACTCAGAATGATTTATAGTATCTCTCAATATCAAAATTTGGTTAGTGGTCACATCCACGATAAAAAGTTCAAATAATTGAGGTTGAACTAGTTAATTTAATGAGTTTTCAATAATGAGAAATTCTAAATTTTAGAATCTAACTACTTCCTTCGTGAAGGTCTTTGAGTACTAATTTCCCACTTGATAGCAGCCATAGAAACTGCGTTATTCATTTCAAGAATTTTCATATTAAAACTTGATGGTATTGGTGGATTTCTGACTTAGATTACTACAAAATTAATTAAGGACATCCTAAATTCAGGGTCCTGAAAGTTACATTTGGTATCAAAGTCAATAATTGTGACTTATCTTAGATAATAAACTACACGTCCTTAAATAAAAGTTTTTTTCTTCTTCTTCTTTTTTTTTTTGTCGAGTAAATTCAAGAAAAGTATTCTTGACAATATATATTGAGGAGAAAAATTTTTGGTTAAAGATGTATAAAGTTTTAGCATAAGATTGGATAACGTTTCTATTAAAAGTTTTATTTCGAATTTAAAAAAAATTATTCACAAAAAAGAGGAGAGATCAGAATGAAAATTTTTTTATTGGGTTACGGATGAAAACTATGTTCAAATTTCTACTTAAAAAGTCTATATTATTGCATTTGATCAAACTCATAACCTCCCCATTATCAAAATGGCCTTACAAGCATTAGAAGTCCAAATAGCGTTTCATTGTAGATGGTTGTTTCATAAAACATTTGATGTTACTTGTGGAAGTAATGACTCCATCAATTGACTATTTGCAAAATTAATTAAAACCCTTTCAATTTAATATTGAAAGTTTCTTCTTTTAATGTAATCTTTTAAATGCTAAAAAGTTTCTTCTTCATCTTTTTTTCTTTTTTCAATATGAGACCAAAATCAAGTTTTCAAAATACGATTGGAGACTACTTTATTATTACATTCCTAAAATTTTGTGCCTTATCATGTTAGTAGAGAGCTCTCAAACAAGACATTGTAATTTTCTTCAATCCTTGGTCAAAAACAAAATGATGCTACGAGCAGCACCCCCTCCTCACCAACACACAAAGGAACAAAAAAATGAAATAGGGGGCAAAAAACCAAAGAATTAGAGCATTAATTTTCTTCATTGCTTCTAGTAATTTGAAGATAGTCACCAATGTGGAAATTTTTGCCTAGGATTACCTAGTGAGAGTTGGAAGTCATCATTTGTACTGCCAAATGACTTGAAAATGTTGCATCTTAAACTCGTTTATCACATTAATTTCAAAGAAAAATAAAAGACAACCAACGTTGGCATTGAAGAGAACTTCAAGTAAGCATGTGCAGGTCTGCCAAACCTCATTTTCTGTTATCTGTATATTCTTTTGATGGAGCTATGAATTGACAGATTCAAATTCATCAAGGCTTAGAAGCTAAGGGAGAAAAAACTCAATCCCCGTCTTCTGGGTTAGAGCAGCCAATTTTTTGGGCAACTATGAGAAGTTTGACGAACAATTGAAACTATTTTCTCTTCAACACTTCAATTGATTGAAGTTAACCAGAAAATTTCAGCAAGAATTATATTAGGATCCCTGTTGACACGGTAACTTATATTAGAAGTCAATGCAGTGGTTAGACATACATGTGAACAAGAATTGGGATAATATTGCATGTGGAACCAAGATCTCAACAAAGGAATGTAGGTTAATTAGCCCTCTTCTAGATAATGATCATGCCGTTTTGTCAGTGAGAAAAATGGAGACACAAAGGAGAGATATGAACATTCCTTGGTGCAAATACAGATACAGAGAATTCCATTTGCCTAATGTGTTGACTGACTGCAGTAGTGCATTACAGACGATCAGACTACAGATATTCTACGCATTACAACAAACACATGTCCACTCACCACCCCGTAAGTCTTCTATTTTCCATTCCTTTTCTTTTTGGATGAAAATACAAAATTAGTAAAACACTGTTTAATTGGAAGCCAGAAGTACAACACCTACAACACTAGTCTGGGATTGGTTAACATTATAACACCACCATTTGAGTTCGGTCCGGATATTCTCTGCCCGTTTCCTCCCGTATCCTCTCCTCGACTGCTATAGTGCTATCACAGTACTTGTAGTTCAAGATTCATTTTACATCTTCACTGTACAAAGTCTTTTAAAATTTTTCTTGTATTATAAATTCTTCAACGCTTACGTTGAAAGGCTTGGAAATGCATATCCACATTCCAAGCCAGGTGACTCAATCAATGGAAACACTACAACACAAGTCAAGAGCACAGTGACTTCCTCCATCCAGTGGACTTTTGGGACAAGAAAACAAAACAGCACGGAAGAAATTGAAAACCTAAAGCTTCATATAGTAGTAATATAGTACGCGTGAGTGAGTTCAGTAGTCAAACAGTTTCAACATCACAGTTGAGAACAAGGGTCTCTCTGTTCCCACGGATCTATTCCTTAATTACAAGTACCCCTTTATTAGATTCGATCTCTGTGTTAGAAAGAATCTATTTTCCCCTACTGTCAGCTCCATCTGCATTTCTCTCTCCCTATACTATACTATACTATTGTCTCCGTATAATTATTTTAGTCCTTTAGAAAAGTTAAGTCAGCTGATTTATATATATAACCTAATACAAAAGACGGCCAATGGGATTGTAATTTCAGTTGACAATTTTGTTCACGTAATTGGTCAATGAAAAAGTTTCCTATTACTTCTGTTTGTCTTGGATTTAAATTTTCATTTCTTGATGCATTTAATTAAAATGCGATAGAATAAGTATTTTTTTGTCTAAGTTGGTAAAGAGATATTCTTTGTTACTCACAGTCTTATTACTTTTAATAGTAAATCATCCGTGATAAATCTAATCAATTAAAATATAATTTGTAAGCGATTTGATATGTCGAAATGGCAATGTAAGATATTTTTACAAAAGAGAAATTAATTCCCAAGTTGCAAATTTTGATGAAGACTCGTTGAAATTCAGCTTGTGAATACATTTACAGAATTAGCTCTCACTACAAGCAGACATACATTCAGTGAATGCATACATTAATTAGTACTACAGTTCCGTGCATCTCCTCCTTATATTCAATCAATGCCAACTAAATTTGAGCATGATTTGACATCATTTACATTTCAGCCACAGCTTCTTCTTCTTCTCGAATACACATGATCGTATGGACACATGACGAAAGAATATATCCAAGGCCTACACGTTCTATTCTTGTGTATGTCTGATTTTGAATATTTATTACGTATTATCAAAATTATGATGTTGACATTTCTTTTATTCCATTATATATTAAATAATTTTGCAGTCATTAACTCAATATTTTATCTGATAACTGTAAAATCGTTCTGTACGAACTTAAAAAAAGAAAAGTCAACACTACTTACTACATGTTGCTAATTTTCCAAGTTGATCTTTGTCAATATGTCATCTTTTAGTTTTTATTTTTTCAACATGGTGAGAATATTGCATAAATGAACTTTGCAATAGCCAATGGCAGTCTTTTTCTTTTTTTATAGGTTCAGTAAGTATCCTTTTAGTTCTTTGTCTAAGGAAAACCTTTAGTATTTCAAAATGGACATGAAAGCTACCATAACATAATATATGAAGTATGTATTAGTATTCCATCCCAGCTGCTGCTTCACACTTTCACACCAGATCAAACTGCAAAAGTTCAAAGTTCAAAGTTTTCAGTCTTTTATATATTGAGACATTCTGAGGATACATAACCGTTTGTTTATGAAAAAAAGCAGGACCTGGAAAATAAAAACTTGACTAAATTTAGGTAGAATAAAGTTGGTCTACACAAATAAGACTTGCACAATTTAGCAATAGAGTTCTTTGTACGTCTTGTACTCAAAATGCAGCTCATCAAAGACTTGACTGATTAGCTGGCAAAGAATGTCTAGTATTACTCTCTTTACACCGTCAAGTCTGAAGACCCCTCTAGAGTCAAGTTTTGGAGGGATAAATATGCATTTTCACTCAACAATAGTAGCGGAATAAAAATAAGATTTATGTTTGGTGCATTAGCAATTTTGAACCCAACAACTTGAGAAAGTTAGTAAGTGGACTGTCAATACTAATGTAAAGTTACATGTTGAATTCTTACTTGTAGTACTATATTGAAAGAGTTTTAGGCTAAACTTTCTTTAAGTAAAGGTTAGACTTTGTGAGTATAATTCAAGCTGAATTCGAATTAGACTCACCAATTGGTGAGAATACCAAGTGCTCTAAGTACAAAAAAAAAAAAAATTATGATTAGTCACATATATGATGTTCGTAGATTCATCTAATTCGGTGTAATAAAAATTTACATATAAATATTTTAGTATTTTGGCAACGCGTCAAAATTAATTCATCAAAGTATACATGTATATAATCTTTATAATCTTCTCCTAATTGTAGAACAAAAGAAATATAAAGATTCTTCAACCACTGATTTGTATAAGTGATTACTTATTCAAAAGTCGGCTCCATGATTGGCTTAGCAAATGATAGCAGTTCAGGGATGAAATGAAGGCGGCCTCGTTTTCATACGATTACGAGTTGCATTTCATCGTTCACACTATTGAAACCATTTCCCCCCCTGTTTTTGGGTTACTTATTAGTAATTTTATTTTCCCTAAAAAGACCTTAAATGTTACTCACTGGGCTTCAAGTGTTTTAATTTGACTTTTTTGATCTTATTTGAAGATTCTTTGGCAAGAAAATTTGAATCATTAGAGGTAAATGACCTATATAATCAACTTATATAATCAAATTAACTTGGAGAGGGTTGTTGCATAAAAAAAATGAACCTTTTTGGCCACGGTTCATGCTTTTGTTGACGAATTGATCTTTTATTACTATGTACACTCAAGGGGACTCAAGGCCAACCCCCCTATTTTACCACACCCACACCCCCCCCCCCCAAAAGGAAAAAAAAAAAAAAAAAAAAAAAAAAAAAAAAAAGACCAACCTTTTAAAGTGGACTGTTCACTTCTAGTATACAAGTTTTGCATTATGGATCCGTAGAAAATATTTTATTCAATTGGAAAAAAGTTTTTAATATATATATATACAAGAGATATTAAAATCTTTTTAACTTTAATTCGCACTTTCAAGCGATCTGTCTACTAAGTGAACATTGGCATCCCAAATCCTCTGCATATGCAAAGCTGATAAAGAGTTCCAAGGTGGGAATCAAATTAATTAAGCTGTTAGGAGAATCTTTGATTTAATTACTATGGCATAAAAAAAAAGAAAAATTACCACCCCACAGAGAAATTTGATTTCTAGCAAGAGCTATCTCAACACTTGCTACACCCTCAAAAAACGGCAAACATTGAGTGCATTTGACCCTTGACTTCGTTTTTGTGGCAGACGTGAATGTAAAACTTTGCCCCGACTAAAATTATGTCGTTTGTAGGAAAACAACGGCAGAAATGATACATCCTTTGTGAAAGCTACAAAAATAGATGCCTACTTCTTCATTCTTCTTGCTGTAAATGTGTAATTTTCATTTTTTTTTTCTGCGTTTTTTTCCCAGTAGAGAGGGAGGTATATATGCATCAGGCCATCTTCAATAGTCCCTTTGCCGAGATGAAGTTTTGGTCGTAAAGGAAACGTTTTTCATGTTTTACGAGTCTATTAAACTCAACCAGATGGTAGGGACTACATGTAGAGGAAACTACTCAGTTAAGAGCTTAATTTCACTTTATATTAGGTAAGATCACTTTGTAATCCGAAATTTTTGAAATCAAGCTTCTACAAATGCGTTTTAAAAGTTTTTTTTACCATAAATCTCTTTAACGAAGGGAGTTCTCACTGAGTTTCAATCATTTCTCCTTCAAGATGGTCTGGTTGCTATTATTAGTAGTCAAAACTCCAAAGCCTTAGAGACTACATAGTACATAATAATGTCAATGGTAACAAAATGGTAATGTAGTATTGCATCACAGATACAGAGTGTCTATTTTCCTTTTCTTTTTGAATTTACAACGAATTCAATCTTTTTCTTCAAAAAAATTTAATCCAATATAATTCTATTAATATATTATTTTAACAAAAAGAGAATTTTCCAATTTAAGAAAGGTAAATTAAACTTGGGACATATTTGGATTGGGGCTCAATCTCAAACTCATCCACGCCGAGTCTCACATTTCTTTTTATAAAAAATTTACTTTTATAAAACTTAATATAAAAAATTTCAAACTCTATCACTATCCAAATACGCCAACACCATTGTTGATAGCTAGTTACTGTTACCTATTGTACTTTTCTTTTTCTCTTTTAAATAATTTCCCTTAAACTAAGAATGTGCCATGGTTACTGGCAAAAGTGAAAAACATAGATACAAATTTTCGTTTTAGATGGTGAATGCACATTTTACCCTCAAATTTACTAACCAAAACTTGGGACCATTTTCATAATGTTTAAAAATGTAAAGGAGTATTTTGAAGCTAATAACATGTTAATTACAGGGGCAAAATGGGATGCGAAGTTCTTTACAGAGGAGAAAATTGAGAACACAGCCATAGATTCGAAAGGGTATTACTGTAACTTACGCTTGATTAATTAGTTGAAGCGACCAAACCAATCTTGGTGCTATAAATCAACCTGCTTGATAAGTACGTCTAAAATAGTCAAGAAGAAGTTTGAAAAGGAAACTTGAAAATTTGGTAGAAAAAAGGCTCACATTTTGGTCAGCCTTTGTCCATTTAAAATTAATAGTACAAAAATGGAGACAAAATAAAGAAAAATCACTATATATATATTTATTTTCTGTTATTTTCTCCCCTTCTTGCTCTCCTATTTCTTTCCCTTTGGATAAGTTGGAGAAAGTCTTCTTCAAAAGCCAAAAAAAAAAAAAAAAATGGTTGGAGAAAATCTTATAAGAGAACTAGATGTTTCTGCTTTGTTAAAGATCTACTCCTTTAATTTGTGTCTCTGCATGCTCTCTTCTATAGCTTGTATTCTCACTTGCAGATCTTGACTTGGATCATGTCCAGAGTGGTTCCCACCCAGCATAGAGATTTGCATCATCAAGAAACATCATGCTTGTGTTCTCGGATGGATTTTCTTCTGAGTTCACTTCTTGATGATGCTGTGACATTCCCATGCAGATTAAGGATACTAAGTTGTCATTCTGGCATTGCATGTTCAAGATCTCGGCCTTTGCCTTGGCTAGTTCTGCCTGGAGATCACTAATTTGCTTCTGAAGTTGGCAAATTGCCCCTGCACAACCATAGACCGGATCTCGAATTCTCGCATTCGCCTCGTAGACCATGCTGTTTACTGCATCTGCTCTTTGATCCTCTGGGAGTTCCTGAAAGGAAACCATAGCCATGGATTGATGAGTACTGATCGGGGTTGGAAACTTAAATTATTTATTTACTTATTCTAAGTGACGATAAAGTTCAACATGCATGACCAACTAGCAAATAGTCCTTGAGAAAAATCCGTTCCTATTCTAAGAAAACAGTAGAGAAGAAAACATGGGCACGTGTTTGGAAAGAAGAAAAAAAAATTGAACTGGACCATTTTTTCCTCTTTTTCTGGTAAGGCAGGTATATGTAGAGAAGTTTTGATTGACTAAACATCATTTCAAGGGTTGGGTTACTGCTAATTCCCTTTGAAGCTAACAAGGAAAGGTTCAAGATATATGATAGTGCAGTAATGAAGACAAAGTTACGGGCAATTCTTAAAAAGCGGAAAGTTCGTTGTTGGAGGTGGCTAAAGAATGTTTCTTTTTATGCAGCGCGAAAGTGAATCCACTCAATTGAGAACATCACTTTTCACATCTTTAGTTTTGTTTTCCACACTTAACCCCCTGGAAAAGTAATTCAAGTCAAAAAAACCAGAGTAGCCCCTTTATTGTGATGGTTCTTGAAAATATTGCAAGAAGAATCAAACTATATATATTCTGGGTATTTGTAATTGAAATTAAGCTTGAAGAAGGTTTAGTGGTATACCTGCAACATCTTGATGATGTTGCTAGCTCCAAAAACTTTGTGTGCAATGGTGAACTTGAGTGGCTCAGTTGGTGGGAAGTACGGAGCCAAGACACATTTCTCCGCGCATCTTCTTCGAAGTATTTTGCAAGCAGCACAAGGACTGAGAATGACTGGCGGGGGAGAGGAAGGAGCCCTTTGGGGAGATGTAGCAGGAGATGAAACTGATGATGAAGGTGAGAGTGACGAGCGAGGGGAACCAGCAGCCATTGTTCCAGTGCTGGTGGTGGTCTTGTCGCCGCACTCCATTGTTGGCAGAAGAGTAAACACTTGGAGGGGTGGGGAGTTGGTGCTGGGATCTGTTTGCTTTAGACCCGTTGATGGGGTTGTGAGTTGGTCTGTGGAGTGCTTTACATGGGTACAAACGGAGATAATATATATAGAGTGGGGAAAAGGCCGAGAGTTCTGACGTATGACATCAGCAAAACGTCATAAATCTCTAAAAATGACCAAAAATATGACGTGGCTAGGAATTTCATTTATTTTTTTACTCATTTTTTCTATTGTTGACTCATGTCTTCTACTTTGCAAACTATTTCCGATATAGGTGAAAAGTCACCTTTCAAGTGTTGCGTAGCATTAATGAAAAATAACTGCAAAATGATCAGACTTGCAGCAATGTAATTAATTTTCTTAATCTTGATCATTAGAAATATCTCTTGGCATGGTTATACAAGGAGTGATACGCGAATCAGTTTTAAGCTAAGAAATATTTTATTTGTATTTTATTCGACGTAGTATATTATAAAAAATATAAAAATTTTGAGTATTAGGAGATTATATGTGTAGTATTTCAATTGACTCATTAATTTTTTAGGATAATTATGCAAAGAAAACACTAGTCAATTTAGGTATGACTAAAGAGATAAACAAATCAAGAAAGAAAGCGAAGAAGATATTGGAGCGTCGAAAAAGTGGACTAACTTTTCATTGAAACAATAATTTTTTATTATCAAATTTATATTGAATTCTAGATTTGAGTAGAGAGTGGTGCATTGCTGCTTTTGTTTATTATGCTGCACAATATCAAGGAAATATACGTTCATACTCTAATAACTGAGCAATAAGCATACACCTTCTTATTTTTTTTAAATAACAAAAAATAAATCCATAATAAAAATTGAAAACAATGTTGAACCAGAAATTGCAGGACCAAATTTATTCGACATAATAATAATAAATGCGGAAATAGATAATAAAATGATTTTGCTATTTTTAGCTGTAAGAGAATGACACGTGGCTGATTTAATTTGCTGGGTGCGCAAAGAATAACCGGGCCGTTGCCGTTGGGTACCGACTATTCACCCAGGAATGAGACTAATCCGGTACAGCCACAGTTGAGACAGCATATTCTTTCAACTACCATATACTAACCAGTCTACGACGTGGCAATTATTTGAAAATGACTACCTCATCACTATTCACATATTTCTTCTTTCTTCAACAGTAGTTCCATTAGTTATAGGCAATAAATTTTAAAGTTTATTCATACCTATTTTTTTCCCATTATATATCATATAAAATTATTTATTTCGTTCTCTATATAAGCATTCGTTATTGGTAATAAGTATTCATTATCAATAGTTCGATTAATTATAAGCATTCTCTATGGGGCGGTAAATTTTAAATTTTATTTTGAAAAGAGTTTATAGAATAAATTTCTAAAAGATGGGATCAAAGTTGGTTGAGAAACCGCTGGCTCGTGTGGAACGAGTTCTTGGAGATTTCAATTCAAAGCGCCAAAAAGACAGTGACAAACTCTTAATTTCCAGTCCTTAATGTGATATTTGTCTCCTGTTTTCTCTTGCTTTGGAAATTTGGTCCAACATGGTTAGGGTGGAAGTAGTTGGAGCTTTTCATTTGCACTTTTCCACCTACACTTATAGGTCGATTTCACCCTTCTACATATACATACATAAATACGTACATATGTATGTATCTATAAGTGTATATATATATATATATATATATATATATATATATATATATATATAATTTGTGTATTGATTTGGCAAAATGGTCAATTCAATGTTCCTATATTTTGGATTGTTAAAATGAAAAAATAGCGAAACAAAGTGTTATATTGACCGGTCTAAGTTTGGAAAGTATAAGCATAAGTCTTACCATTAGCCATTAGCCATTAGTTTCAATCTTTATCGATACTTTTATAACTTGTACCAATGGCCTATTAGGCGCAATCTTTAGAATTGATAACCATTAATGCCCTATTAGGTGCAGTCCTTAGGATTGGTTTTTTATATTTAACTAACAATATCAATGCCCTGTTAGGTGCAACCTTAGGCAGGAGTTGAAAATCAGTTTTAAGTTAATCAATCTTATAGAAGTTGAGGATGAATTAATTTCTTTTTTATTAAATTAAGTAATGCATGGTGATAAAGTGGCAACTCAATTGGCTCTTTTGGTTAGAAGCATTTAGGTGATAAGTTTTGAATTTGAATCGCATCTTTCATCTCTTCAATTAAAAAAAAAAAAAAGTAACATACATAAAGGACAAACAATCCCAAAATCTCCCTCTGGCATTGTTATAGAGATTTTCTTTAAAGGAAAAAGATTGAGAAAACTACTAACATATAGATGAATAGTTCTGTCATGGAACCGATCTAATGGAATTTGTAATCCACAATTCACCACGTAAAGAAAGAGAGAATTTTGCTCAAAATTATCTATCTTCAAGGGTGAATTATAAACCACAAGGTCCATATGTGGGGACACATACTAGGTCCACCACAAGGTCCACACAGGTTAGGCTCTACTTGGAACCATTTCACCTCAAAATTAAACTCAAAATGATAAGTATGTGAGTCACATATCATCTCACAAATATTTTAACTTTTACAAAATCCAAAACAAAAATTTCAAAATCAAACTCTATCCAATCACACCTATAGAGATCTGAATGGAAAAAATTTTCAGAAACCGGCCATAATCTATCCTTTAACAGGTTGCTAAGTAGAATAAAAGAAAAAGAGTTTCACAACATATAAAAACTTACTATAATCTAATTGGTTAGATGTCTATTTTCGTACGTGTTTGGAGATTTAATATTGCTTGAAATCCAAAAATGAAGTTTGCTCACAATAATTATAATATCACTTCCCTATTGGGTTTTTTCACTCTCTTGTTTTTTTCTTCATAATTAAAATGACATTAATACCCAAAAAAGCTTCATAATTGAAGATGTCTTATATATATAACAAATGATCTGAAGTGTAAACTCAGTTAAGAAGAGAAAGAACCTCTTATATATTCACAAAGGAAACGCCAAAACAGCGCCGAATTAGAAACCATGTATGTGATCTGTTCTCCATAAATAATAAATCACCAACAAAGTTTGATGGTAATGTAATGCCATCAATATCACTAAAAGCTATACTATTAATTATGAAGAGTTGGCTTGGGGTGCCGGATATTATCTATTATCTTTCTGTATAATTTTTATTTTCTAGTTGTAATTTTTGAATTATCCTACTTTATCAATATTTCTCCCTTACTATATTAGAGAAAAAGTTTGATAATTGTTTTATTTGTACTGACTCTGATTATTTTTACTTTAATGGATAATTTTTTATTCAGCAAAAAAAATTATGAAGAGTTGGATGTTTCTAATTGAAGGAAAAAAAATGTCGCACAAAATTGCTAATTATAAAAACTTTGAAGTCACACGTCAAGCATAAAGTAGACTTAGAAGCAGAAAAAGAGTGACAACTTTCATGTTTGACTTTGAGGATCCTAAGGTTGTAACTTGTAAGAAAGGTGAAATCCTTCCATTTAGCGTGTGGACCTTAGGGCACACAAACAAAATCAGTTCACCGGTAGAAAAGAAAAGAAGAAGAGAATCGCATATTTATCACATTAAAAATTTCCTTTCTAGAGTTTGGAAAATAATTGTAATAATATTAATATTATTATTCTTTTATTTTTATTTTCCTAGTGGAGAAATATATATCCATGTGGAAATTCACAAAGTATATTAAAGCTACAGTCTATATTTTTGTACTATAGAGGTATATATGGCCTAGTTGTCCATTTTGAAAAGCATTGCCTCTTAACTATTCTTTCTATATATAACAACGATTGAAAAGTTTAACAGTCCATGATTGAGAACCTGAAGTGGAAGAAATTCCTCATCATATTTCCGATTGTATATAATATATGTATGCTTGATTTATGATGATCGATCCCTCTTTCAGATTATCATTAGTAAATCTCTTTATAATTTGAAACCTAGAAGTGGATTCAAGCTGATGATGATCTATCTCCGGCAGCATATCCTCCACAACGGGGGAGGATGTGATACAACAACTGACTTGAAACGTAAAAGTATGTTGTCCATTAGGAAACATCCAATAAGAATGGAAAGATAGAGAGAAGAAAATGATGTAAATCGAAGAAAAAAGCTTAAAAAAAATGATTAATCTCACAAAGATGGTTATGTAATCAACTTATAAGACCAGTTCTAAGGAGTCAATTTCGAATGATTGAATTTGTTCAGAAAACGAACGTGCATGCCCATGACTTAGTGCAACCAGGAAAGAATAGAGACTTCCATGACTAAATTAAAGTAAAAGTGAAGACAAATTTTGGACACCTAACTAATTACTCGGCTAATTAATCCATCTAGATTTCAAGATGTCAATCTATAGAGGAAAAAACTTAGATATGGTGAGACCAATTTTCCTTTCATTCCTTTGAATCCTCACTCATCTGTGATGGCATTTTTTCCCTCAAAAAAGCAGCCACTCGTCGGATTATTATGGCTTTCATATTCTGCTGGCCTCCATTCTTTATTCTTCTGGGAAGTCATATTCTGTGTCCCATTCTGCATTCAGTTGGAGTTGATGTGTAGGGCAGATCTCAGCTCACACGGTTTCGTACATCTTTTGGCTTTTCTTTAATATCCAGAGCGTTACAGAAATTCCATGCATTGAACTCATCATGAAATTGATAATCTTTCTTTAAAAAAGAAAATGATCATGTAGTTTTTTCTATTATTGAAGAACATAGATTAATCAACCTCGTTCTAGTATAATGTTTACGAATGATAGATCGCGATTTAAACTGTCATTAGACTATTACTTCAATGACTTTTCCGGCCAAATGTGGTCATTAAACATTAAATAGACTTGATGCCGATTGAGGGTTTGAAATGAAATTGCAGTCCATGTATGAACGTGTTATAGTTTGAGCGTGTGATGGTTGTTCTGCGTACGCGGAGTAATATATATAATGTGGTTGGGACAAAGCATGTGTGTGGGCTGGCTGTACTCATTTTATTTCTGCGGCTGCTGCTTGAAGCTCTGTAACGCAATATTCATGGAAATAGTAGTTAAGTTGTATGCCACTTTGGGCTATTTCTAACATGAATAAAGGTCCATATCTGGTCTCAACTTGGTGTAAAGCCAAACAAGCTTATCCAAATTTCTGCGCCCTAGTTTTCAAACCAGCTTTTCATGGACAAAAATAGAGGTTGTGGGTCCTCCTCATATTGCATGGACAAGGCACAGTTTTACATACAAATCTTGAATATGTGTAATAGTTCTTTTATTTTTTTTTAATTTTTTTGAAATACAAAACACATTAGTACTTGTTGGTATAAAGACAATAAATAAATATAATATTACATATATTTTATGTAACACTATTCTCCAAAATGTCTCTGCGCTTCATTCTCCTGTTTGCACTTAATTTTAGTAGGTCTTGTGATGATATATTATTGATTTAATAAAACGGATAAGTTTCTATAAAGCAATAGTACTAAATTTCAACTTAACTACACATATTCATGAATTTAATTTTCTATTTTTAATTAAACTAATCCCTACTCTTGAATTGACAAAGTAACTATTCCAGAAAGTCCACGTTATATACATGCATATATATAATGACTCTAAAGACAAAAAGCTAGCACTAAGTTGTTATGGCATTTGGGGGAGATGAGAGGAAGACGAAAGTTTGAGAAAAGAATAGGTCAAAATTGTACAGCAGATTGGAGACACGAGTATATATTTGCTTGGATTAACAGAGCCTAATCAAAGAATAAGTTTAACTAAAAGTGTAACAAAGCACTTGTTAGTTATGCCTTGTGGGAATTTCTAGATTTTTTTCTTTTTTTTTTTTGTTTGGAGGAAAACCTCAAGGTATGTATTTCACATAAACTTGAATCTGAAAATGATGTGCACCAAAATCATTCGAAAATGAAGACCAAAAACTCACAAAAAAATCTTTATTACTATAATTCTCATCACTTGAATCTTTCGTTCTTAATGCAGCCTTTTTAACTTGAGATATGATAAATAGTGTTTACATGTACAAAATTATAATTGCTCGTAGAGTTTAACTTTTACTTGAGATAATATTTAATCCAAAACTCTTTAATATTAGCAATCAACTTTCAATTGCCTCAAACTGTTGAGTTATAATATTTCAATATTTGATAGGTAAAATTCTTCTAGGAGTTATAGGTCATCAAAGTATTCTTATAAATTAGGCAAGTTCAACATAATGCTAATTTAGTCTTATCAATCATAATTTTATATTAAAATTTCTACCTCTAAATTCGACTACTACCACTAAGCAATCCAAATCCAATCTTTTTCAATTTTAATATACCAGGCGAGATTCTGAACCTACATAGAAAGTTGGGGGTCATGGAGGCTGGAGCTGCTTCTAGTCTATCTAGAGTAAGAGCTCATGGAATGGAATATCTTGGTCTATTTGTATTTGTTGAATCCCCACCTTTAATTAATTATCTAGATGCTTGATTTGTTGCCCGTTGAATAAAGATTCTAAATTGTACTGTTGAAAGTGTCGCAAAGAATGAGGCAATGGGCCATGAGTTGACAATATGGCATCTAAAGGAATAGAGATGGTGAAGACTAGTAGAGAATAATGGGGAATCATGAAGTCATACTAAGCATCCATTAACCAATCAGCTTACTATTTTAATCCTCATCTTGAGTAGACTTGTACCGAATACCTTATACTTTTGGCTTAACTAATTAGTTCAAATGTGTATGAGATCAGGAATAGCATCATCATATGGACCAAATTCTAATGTTTGAATTTATATGTGGTTAGAATCTTAAACAAAGGGAATACTTTTTCTCCTCCCTCAACTTGAAGAATATGACTATTATATAGTGGTAAATATGACCAAAGTTTACATTCCATGAGATATCGGACTAAGCAATTTTTGTATTTACAATTTAAAATAGCAATGTGACGAGCTAATATCGTTACAAAAAAAAAAGAAAGAAAAAAGTAAAAATATCACTTGGGATTTTGCTAGTGTTAAATAATTCATTGAATTAATAGAAAATTTTAGATTAAATCAAATTCAAAACTTATGAAATTATTATATCTATGTTGTTTAAATGAAATTGGTTATTCTAAATAAAAAACTAAATAAGATTAAAAATCAAATCTTATCTCATCTTGCCTCGTTCGACCAACCAAATGAGCATATAACTATGATTGAATATTATTTCGTTTTCAAACAAAGCTCAAAATTTCAAGTATAGAACTCACATCTCTTTTCACAAATGATTTAACTTTTACAAAATTTAAAATAAAAATCTCAAAACTAAATCATATCCAATCACACCCACATGTGTGTTTATATTAGAATTTTTTTTCTTTTAAAGATATTTCTTCTAATCAAAATTTGGACTGCCCGAGTCGTTTTCCTCGCCAATTTCAAGCCCACATTCCCGAGCTTTTTTTAGGCTGAGCTCGGCTCTGAACTATTTAAATAGCAAATAGACCCAACAGCCCAACAGGCTCTTCCGAAATTATATCATACCGGTGGAACTGGAAACTAGGTTTTAGACTTCTACGTAGTCTAAGCCCAATCTCTGGTGCTGTGTATCCATCAAGTTGTTGGCTTGCTATCCTGACTATTAGAGAAGATAAGAACCCTGCAAGTACAGGATGATCTCAATAAATTGGTGTAGATTTCTTTTTTTTTTGGGAGGAAAATTTGGGGCGGATGTTCTTTTTGGTGTATATGTAAGGTGTGCAGAAATGTATCATGAAAAGGCTATGTTTTTATTTTGTTTGAGAGAGAGTGTGGAAATGGTTTTAGTTATCTTCGGTCTAAAAGTTACTAATCTTTTTTAAATGAAAAATAGAGAAATTTCATTAAGGATGGTCGGCAATAAGTACAGAGACAATTACATAAGAAATTATATGTAGCTAAATATTAGGCTGGTGTATTGTAATTATACATTGAGACAAAGATTGCACAGGAATATTGCCTTGTTAAACCTATCCATAAAGTAAATGTAAGAGTGAATATGACGAATAATTCAAGCATGTTATACTTTGCCTTGATACCGTCAACCATAGATTTGCAATCACTTTCAGACTCAAAATTTGTAGAACTAAGGTGCATTTGGATTGTATTTGGTTGGAAGAGTTTTTGTTTTAGATTTCGTGAAAGTAAATTTTTTTGTAAGATGAGAAGTAAGACCTAATTATATATTTGGTTGGAAGAGATGCAATTCAAATGAACCCTAAATCTTTCAACTATACCAACCCGTCCAAAATAGCATAAGACTCATTATGTTATGAGAAATGTGAATGAATAGCCTTTTGTTACCAATCATTATGTCATTACTTTGCCAATTTAATTATATACCAATTCACAAGAGTTACTACTTCTATGAGTACCTTTTCTGGCACAATAATTATTTTCATTTTTAAAATTTGTATAAACTGAAAATTAGTTACATTTATAACTGTGTATAAATTGACGTTTTAGTATAATAGTTTTTTTTCCTAAGTGTTTTAGTATAATAGTTTCTCCTAACATGTGAATCTGAACATAGAATAAAATTGTAATTTTAGACTGACCATAAAGAGACAAAAAAAAAAAAAGAATGATAACTTATCTAACACATAATACTACTATTTATTCCCAAGCACCTGCAGTTTTTGACTCTTCCTATTGTAGTATCATGTGTTTCAAAAGGATGATCAGCAAAATTTTAGCATTTTAATCATGACACGTTGTTGTGTTTTATTTCTATGCCTTTATACTAAATTTTATCACAATCCTCAATAATTTGCACACAAACACAAGACAAGTGCACCCATCGTTTAAATTAGTATAATGGCAAGTAAATTCAAATGTCGAATCCACGGGGTTAGTTAAATACCATTACTCACTTTCTACTCTATTGTTTAGCCTAACAAATTTGTTTGTGAAAATGATTGGAACAACTATTAGGAAAATGAATCTAACTTAACTAGTTAAACCAACTTAAATCTTGCTTGCAAGAGAGAATCCAATAGAGAAAACAATACTTGGATGGTTAATTCCCCTAGAATTACCTATGTGATAGAAATGTCCCTTGGTTGATAAATTTTACTTCTTATGTTTGATGAAATTCCAATGATAGAACTCACTCTATCTCTAGATGAAAGTTCTCTACTCTTAGATTAATTAGTTGAAATCTCTTTCTAACCAATTCAACCCAAGAATGCATTAAGAATATTGAATTTCCAATTAGATTTTTCTAATTATCAAGAAGATGTTTAGGTTTCTATCTCTAGTCACCTAAATCATCCCCATTGTTTGTGTATGGTCTATTTCACCATTCGTTTCTCAATTCCAAGTGAAAATTTCCAGATTATGAATCAATTATATATCACCCTTCCTTTCTCAATTCCAAGTGAACAAAAATTCCAGATTATGCATCAATAATCCACTCAATCAATTCAACCATTCAAACCCACAAACAATCCACAAGAAATTCGAATTAAATCAACCAAGGAAACAATTAGGCAAAATCTAGGGTTCATACCCATCCAAGTATTCAAAATTTTAGTTCATCAACATATTACAAATCAAAGAACATAAAACAACAAAGACAGAGGAAGAATTGCTCATTTTCATGGTTGAAATCTCCTCTCTTCTTCAAGGTTGAAGTTCTTCACGATTTTGTTGAGAAAGTTGCAGCTTTTTCCATGGATCTTCAAGGTGGATGTTCTCCTTCTTCAAGGATTCAATCTTCCCTCTTGATTTCTCTTGCAAGATTGATGGATTGGAAGAAGAATTTGGTGTGTTTTCTTGGTGTTTTTGCTGTTTTCTGTCCACTCCAATCGGCTGTCTTGTTTCTACCCTAAAGGGGTATGAAAATCTGCCCCAAAAGAGAGAGAAATACAGCTTAAAAGCAGTTTCAGATCGACACAAACGGTGCCGCTTATATCACACCAAACGGCGCCGCTTGCCCCCAGTTTTGGTGCAAGTTTCTGCTGTCCGACTGTTTTTAACTTCTAGGTGAATTCAGACCACCAAATCGGCTGATATAGGTCTTGATGTCTCATGAAAGTTGTAGATAAGGATCTTAGCTTTCCACAGAGATTTGAATCACATAAATGGGGCATCTAGAACTCAAGATATGATCATTATATCAAACTGTATAAAAAATGAAACCCAATGCAGAATATGTGACTTTGCAGCATAAGTAGGGTAGGCAAATGAACTCCGATTGACACAAATTTTACCATTCTGAAAACTTGAGAATGTCCTCTATAATGGTCTAGAATACCACGTTTGCATTTGAAATCTTCATAGAGGTCAAAATCTGACTTGAAATATATCTACCAGTCTGTTTTTCCTCTACATTTCTCTATTGTTCTTCATTGTGTAAATTTCCCTTATTTGCTTCATTTAATTCCAAATCTTCAATAATATCACCTAAAGCAAATAAGAGATAAAGGGAGTATAAATGGTGATTAAAACACCAAAATTTAACATAAAATCAAGCTCAAAATGATAATTATATGAAGCACAAATATAGAATATCACACGTGAATTTCCACATAGAATGAAATGGTGATTTTAGACCAACCACAAAGAGACAAAAAAAGGAATAATTATTTATCAACACATAATCATACTATTTATTCCCAAACATCTGAAATTTTTTACTCTTCCTATTTTAGTAATCATGTGCCTTAAAAGGATGATCACCAAAATTTTAGCATTAAGTTCCTCAAAATCAAATTTTACTGATTACATGTAATTTATTATTCATTACATTCACAATTGGAGGTCTATCTTTTCTATAATAATCATATATTTTATTATAGTAGAAATATTATACTCCCCATGTTTCAAATTATAAGACCTTTTGTACTTTTTGCATAAATTAGAGAAAAATAAGAGATATTTTTCTTATTATATCTTTAACTAATTTTATTAATATATGAGATAATGAGAGAATTATATTTATAGTATTTTTTTACTGAATAAAAATGTTATCTGTTAATATTAAAATAATTGAAGCTATTACAATTAAAAAATTTCTCAAACTCCTTCTCCGGCATAGCAAATGAAAGGAGTTGGAGAATTGGAACAACTTCATAAAGAGAAATATAAGAAAACAAAAGATAGCAGTTACACGATGGTTTACAATCATGGCAACATATAATATACTATATCCTAGAAATTATAAGTGGATAAAATATGATAATACTAATACTAGTAAAATAAACATATACATAATAAAATTCTCAGAATGTTTGTCATAATTCTTTGACCACTGTGGTAAGAAAAGCCCAGCTCCAACATATTCTTTAAAAGACAAAATCTAAAAAATTATGAGTATATCAACGATATTAAAAATTACTTCAGAGAGAAGTAGAAGATTGAGTGACGATTCTATCAAGTCCGATTGATAGATTTCTCTAATTAAAGAGTAGAGGAAAAAAAGCTTCGATTTGAAGAGATAAGAGAAAAATCTCTCCGTTTGAGATAAGATAAACTACACCTTGAATGTTATGAAGTCTATGTAGGTTTGTGGCAATACTGAGTGATTTGGTTTAGTTCTTGTACGTCTTTTTTTATAAGATGTGTATTAGATTTCAAATTTAATCTAACAGATCAAATTTTTTATCTCTATATATATTTTTTTTAAAAAAATTTAATAAATTTTCACAACCGTCCAACCTAATCCGACTGAAGAGGTTTAGTGCTGCACAGTAACCAAACCGAATACTGGGGATCACGGAGCTCAAAAACAACAATAAACCGGAAAAGATCCGGTCGTTAGTTGAAGCCTTTGGCCCGTACAGAAATAATGCACTTTGCATGCCACGCCTTTGCTTGCCTTCGGAACAACCAGCATTTGACGAAATTAACCTTTGAATCATCCCAAACCCAACCAAAGATGTACGACGTAAAGAAAAAAAAAATAGAAATGTGCACAAACATCTCAATCTATGGTCACCCTTCTGTCAATTCTTACTCGATAAAAAAAAAGGAAAAAGAAAAAGGATTACGTATGCTAATTCTTTTTTCCCCAAACTTTTAATATATTGTTAAATAATATTTGATATTCCGTTATTTTGATGATTAAGCATGAAAGTCAAAAGTTCAAATTCGAACTTTTAATCACGTGCATATTTGAAACTAAATATTCACCTAATAGTTAGGCAAATTAGGTTGTAAATATTATACCCAAAAAAAAGAAAAAATTCTATATTATTATATAGGAATGGTATTTTCTATACTTGATTAAAATTAAATATTCACTCTTTATCTAAATTGAATAAGACATTCAATTTCAAATATGCATCATTTTATTTATTTTATATAAGCTTGATAAAATTTTCAAGCGACATTTTTCTTTAATGAGCTGCTTTGTAGCAGTCCTTTTGATAATACTAAGGTCAAATAAAGAATCATGTTCTGATCTGGCACAAATAGGTATGATATCTTCTTTACCTAAATGAAACAAGTTCTGATATCTACATAAGTTTGTTATTGGAAGGATCTAGTTAGTAGTTAGTAGTGTTGGGCAAAGATCCATTTAACTAATTTAATTCGTAATATAGACGAGTTTAGATTTAATTTTATCCGCTTAAATACATATTAAATTGGTTAGCTTCGTTTAGCACTTGAGCCAATACAGACTGAAACGGGCTAATTCTTTTTTTCTTATGTATTTAAAATATTATAGAAAAAGAAATACCTTACAATCTTTGTATCAAATTTGTCCCAATTATATATTCTAATGATTAATTTTTATTTTGAAAACATTGATAATTGACCAAAGATCATTTCTAATTTCAGTAAAAAATTTATATTACCATATATAATTGGGAAAAAATAAAAAATGGAGCACAAAATAAAAAAGGCTCAAGTTCCTCAAATTGGTCCATTTAACCTGCGACGGATATGAATTAAAAAGTTTTCTAACCTCTGAAAAACGGGCTAGCCGCCAGTGTGAACCGGTGGTTTGACAGTGCTAGATCCAGTCAAACCAATTGCTTACCACGTCGGCACCATTTCCCCCTATTTTGCCATATTGCTGCATTAGCTGCAATGAAAGACATTGAACATAGTCTATAGTGATCAAAGCACAAGTCAGCAATGAAGAAAAATGCAGCCTTGGAAAACAATTTCATCTAAAAGTTCTCTGGATTAATGATGTAAGATCTAAGAATTCTATTACATCATAATTCATCAGCAAGAGTTTTGCCTAGTCTATAAATATATCTTTTCTACTGCTTTGCCCAAAAACCAGTTACTGTCAGAAAAACAATCAACGGTTTTAAAATAGAGAATAAACATCTGATAAGGCCGAAAACAACCACCGCTACCGCTAGCAGCAGTGCAATGGCTGGTTCTGCTTATTCCTCCCTCCTCTTTTCTTCGTCTTCTGGTTTATCTCAGCCGTCAGCTGCCCCACCCCAAGGTTGTTCTTTCTCACCTCCATCAATCAGTCAGGGCCCTTGTGCTGCATGCAAAATGCTTCGTCGAAGATGTGCGGAGACGTGTCTGTTGGCTCCTTATTTTCCTCGAAATGAACCGCTAAATTTCGCCATAGCCCATAAAGTATTTGGAGCCAGTAACATTATCAGGATGTTGCAGGTATGCTCCTTATTCAAATCTTCAAGTTTCCTGGACACTTTTGATCTCTTCCTGCCCCTCATTTGGATCAATGCATCTAAATAACGGCTTTCGTTACAATCTCAATTGATTTAGGGATCAAGTGTTGAAAAATAATAATGTGGCCAAATGTGTACCTTTTGCAGATTGGATGGTAACTAATTTGATAAACTGATAAGGTTCAGCAAATAAATTAACAATTAGTGAGTGATAATTTTTTGACAACAACTTATTATATGATAGCATTTCGAGAACTTTTTTTTCCCCTTCTTTTTTTTCTCCTGCCTGTAATGTGATCTCAGATATCATAATTGTATTTTTGAATGCCAAAGTACTCCAGAAATCAGAAGTGCATCACTGGCATTGTTACTTGCAAACTCTCTAGAAATGTTAAGAACTAATCTGTCCTGGATTATCTCAATGGAATCTTTACGACCCACCTCACCACTGAACCAGAATATGATTCGTGAATTAGCTCAATCAATTGGTTTTAGGAGTCTCGAAGAATATTCTCAGTATTCAAGTCTCGAAAAATTAATCACATGATGAATTTGACTTCCGTTACGTGATTTCTAGGGATTTAATGCTACAAAAGGGCGAAAACATAATGATGTGAAAGGTGATCATGTTCTCAACTACGTGGAAAATCTTCCTTGTGGCTCCAAGTATACTATTAGGTGGTTATATTTAGGTATCTGTAATGTTAGTGCCCATAGCAACTACCCTAACCTTGAAATCCAATACACCATAACTCAACGTTTTCATACACCAGCCTACCAGAAAAAGTAGGAAAAGTGTCCCAAATAGAAATTGAATTTCAATAGTATGTATTTAGATAATATCTCGTTCCAAAGTCAGGTTTTAAATGTGAAACTCGCATATTATCTCATAAACAATTTACTCTTTACAAAACTTAATACAAAAATTTCAAAATTAAACTCTATCTAATCTAATCTTAAATTTTCTCTCTACAGCGCTTGTGAGAAGATACAAATTAGATACCTAATCCTATATATCTCTAATGGATTAACTGTTTATCGTGCCTGCATATTCAGTCACATCTACGGTATACTTGATATATAGCGGAGAACATTAATACCGGCTGAGGCAGCTGAAATCATGCGAAAATCACTGGCTCTTTGTGCTGATTTCAGGAGCTTCCTGAGGAGCAAAGAGCAGATGCAGTAAACAGCATGGTTTATGAAGCGAATGGAAGAATTCAAGATCCGGTTTATGGGTGCACAGGGACTATTTGTCTACTTCAGAAGCAAATCATTGATCTCCAAGCAGAAGTGGCCAAAGCAAAGGCAGAAATCCTAAACTTGCAATGCCAGAATGACAATTTGGTCAATCTAACTTCCATGGGAATTTCACAGGATCAAGAAGTCATCTCTGAGCTGCACCCACCTGATATCTCAAGCTGGTTTCTTCATGATCGAAATCCCGGTGCCTGAAACTGTTACAAGACGTGATCATGGTGGAGGAGTTCTCAAAAATTTATCCGACAATAAATTGGCCATAAGAACTAGGTTGATCAGTAGATATGTTCTTTACTTAATTTAGAATATATTTTCTCCCTGAATTTTGAATTTTCTTTTAATGTTTTACGAAACATATTCATAACATCAAAATAAAACGCTTTTTTAAATAATTTATTGTTGGATAAATTTCAATATGCACTCTCTTTGTATTGCTTTGTGACATTTTGCAGTCCAAATCTTAATAATGAGAAATATTATAGGATCATTTTGATGTTTGGGTACGCTATAAGTATCATGAAACACCCTCCACGAGAAGGAGAAGATCTCGAATTTTTGTATCATCTGCAAGTAAAGCAGATTCTATACAATAATGAAGTCTGGAATTTTGGTTTAAAAAAAAAAAAAATCTGTTGCCAGTGGTACAACTTCACTATTATTTCAACATTCTAATTGCATTTTCATACAAAAATAGTTGTTGTTGAAATGTGATCCATGAATAATTTGTTGCAAAAGCTCCCTACTCATCACACACGTCTACGATTCTTTTCTTCAATTCTGGCAATTTATCCAAAGTAGTTTATTAGTCAAATGAGAATTGGATCAAAATTTTTTACTCATTCCGTTTTAAAATATAAGGTATTTTAGTCTTTTTTTTCAAACGTTTAGCTTATTTTGAATTTTAATGATTATTTTTAAAAAATTACTCGCATAATAAATATAATTTTTCATTTTATATTATATTAAAGGAATTAATTAAAGATATAATTAAAAATTTATTATTTTTTCTTTTATAATTTATGTAAAAATAGTCAAAAAGTCTTATATTTTGAAATAGAAGGAGTATCTTGCAAGTGAAATTTGGCCAATATTTGTCATGTACTTTGATATGTAGCTCACGAAATAAGACGTTTTTAATTTGGCCATGATGTCTCTCTAGCTTCCTATTTTGAAATGTTTGTATTACTCCAAATCTTCTAATATATTCTCTAATGCATTATCTAGTATACTAATTAAAGTATCATATAAAATCATGTGTTTAGTCTAAACTTGTCAATTGTTTTTAGTCCAATGATGTTAATATATGTCGTGCAATATAATTGATATATTAGACAATATATTAGAGAATGCACCAGGAGATCCAGGCCCGTTTGTACTCCCTCCTTATCAAACTAATTGTAGTTCTAGAGTTTCGCATAGACATTAAGAATTTTAAGAATAAGGTAATTTTTAAGATAAAGTAGGTAATTTTTAAGAAAAAGCACTTATTGTATGTTTATTAAATAGGGTTAATTTACATTAAATATTAGCCTTTTGTTCATCTAATATGATCCTGATCATTAAATTTACATTAAATTCCAATTGAAATTTTCACGCTCCTCTCACATACCAATATTTATAAGAGAATTTCAATCAAAGTACCCTCCATTTCAATTTTGGTTTGAGTTCAGAGAAATTAGTGAGAGAGTTTGCCCTAATCGAAAAGTAAAGGGAGCAAAAAGTGGATGAATTGCAAGGAAAATAAAATGTTCACACAAAAATGTTGTCGTAAATAATGGCATGAAAGAAAAACATACAAAATTTGACTAGATTTTACCGAAAAGTAAGTGATTAGGATCATATTGGTTAAATAAAAATAATTTAAGAACCCTAAAAGTTTAAAAAGTAATTCAAGGATAATGTACCGAAAGTGAAAATATTTTAAGGACTAAATTAACGTATTTTTAAAATCTAAAATGTATACAAAAAATAATTATATTGTTTAAAAGCCTCAAATACTACTTTAAAATTTTTGAAGATTTTAACATGTGCAATTGTGGCACGTATATTGTGCTAATTTTCTTGAAAAGCATGAATAAAGAAGCTAACAGTAAGTAAGTTAATATTAGAGTTATTTTGTGTGTTTTCTAATACAAATTTTCTCATTAATTATTATGATCAGTGAACATATAGTTGATTGAAATATGCAAGATAAACCTTATTGGCGAAATAAGAACTACGAGACCAGCCTCTTTTCCTCTCTTATGCCTTCTTTTATATCCCACTCTAATGATATATTCAATACAATTTCATCAGTATACCAGAGCCAGTTTATTGAAACTTCTTACCCTTTCTTTTTAACCTCGAAACTCCTTACTTAGTTGATATGCTTAAAAAGTTTACAACACCATGGAAGGTAAATCTCACTAAATTACGTGACTCTTAAACCTTTCCAAGAATTTCTGGATCTCTGATAAATGGCCTTACAATCACTTTAACCGTTGGAAATTCCATCATGCATAATAGTGCAAGAATATATATATAGTTTTTTTGACATTGTCTGGAAATGTAATTCGAAGAGAAACAAGAAATACACTTCAAAGTTGTAGGAACTGAATTCAGGACGAATATGAAAAACAAGAACACAAAGACGGATTGCGAAACACTCGGATAGATCGATCGGTTTCTTTTTCTACAGGCTTTTATTAACGTTTCTCCCAGTTGAAGAACATGCGAACTTAAAATATAATCAAACTTACTCAAGTCCGAAGTGATTCCTGAGGGACATAGGTAGGCTTTCCTCACCACCAGAGTAACTTGTATTCGAGTAATTCCACGACTGTTGCTGCCGTGAGTTGATAAATGGATGTTCTGACGCCATTTCCGTTGCTAATGAGGATCCCACGGAATAGTGCTGGCTCTCCATGTTTGAAATTGTTTTCCCGGCCCGGACTTTTGCCAGTTCTTCTTCGAGCTCGGTAATTTGATTCTGAAGATGGAATATTATGCCGGTGCATCCGTAAACGGGATCTCTAATCCTTGCATTTGCTTCATATACCAAGCTGTTAACTGCATCTGCTCTAAGATGCTCGGGAATTTCCTGAAAATCAACGTCAAGTTAACCTATGATCGCAGACTTCATATTTTAATACGCCATTTTTTCCTGCCTTTTCTCAGACCTTCCCAAACACAAACTTGGACGAAAAAGAACTGCATCGATGAAGCACTTGAAGAAATTTCCACGAACAAGAAGGGAGAGAGATACTGGAGGCAATAGAAAGATTCTTAGATCCATGTACGTTAGTCAAGCTTAAAGAGTCCAAGTTCACGGCCATTTTCACAATCATATAAAGGTTTTTAATTTAGGGTTTCGTTAATTTCTCTGCTCCATTACCTTTTTTTATTGAGGTTTTTAATTTGGTTTATTAAAAAATAAACCAAAGAAAGGATCTGAATCCTTTGATACAACCTTTTACTTCCAGCAACATTCCATTTTTGGATAATTTTAGCTGATTTTAGTCAGAAATACTAAACAAGGATAAAAATTAAGGTTCATGAAAGTCGTTTACTGTTAAAAAAAAAGGGAAAATCGACATCAAAGCTCAAGGAATTAAACGCAATTCATTACCTGCAACAACTTGGTGATGTTGCAAGCTCCAAACACTCTGTGGGCAATGGTGAATTTGAGGGGATTGTCCGGAGGAAAGAAAGGAGCTAACCAACAATTTTGCAAGCATCGTCTGCGGAGGATTTTGCATGCAGCACAAGGACTTTGGTTGTGTCTTGGAGACTTTGCTGAAGCAGAGGGAGAGAGGTCATCAGAGGACTTGCCATTATGCTGTTCCATGTTGAATATTGTTGAGAACAAGATAACTACAATAACTCTTTTGGCAGCAAAAGAATGTGATATATATTGACCAACGACTGAAGGGAATCATTTAGTAGTAACTAACAGAAGAATGTTACGGTCCCGAGTTTTATATATTTGGTGGAAGTTAATCTTGCAATAAAATGAGAGTAAATTTTAACTCGAAGTTGTTAAAGTTTATTTCTTTCCTTTTTTTCAAAGCACAGTAAAGTTTCTTGATATTTCTTATTACTTCTGATATTTTAAGGAAAGTAATATTCTTAATTCTTCAAAAACTTTTTTCACTCCTCTTTCTAATGTTTGAATCATATGAATTTTTTTATGAATGAAAAAGACATATTTGCCATTCTTCATATATTAAAGAGCGAAAAGGATGGCCATTTAAGAAATTTGTTAGCCATCCTCTTAATTCGAATTGCTAATTCAAATGCTTATACTCCCATAGATCCCTTGAATCTTCTCTTAGAGCTTTCCCTCCTTGCATATATTTTTAATGGTCTTCAGTTTTCAACAATTATGGCTAAATTGTTGCTTCTAGCCTCACGAGTCACGACTGAAGTTTTGCCCTTCTAAAAGCTCGACCATGCCGTGTGTTGCTCTCTTGAAGAAACGGAACATCAAGGATTGATTTAACTCTACGAATATGTTAAAAGTTTTGACTGCTAAGTATCTTCGCAGGAATATTTGGCTTAGAAAGGCCTGTATGTAGGAGATCAAATTCGAAACTAAACAAATTTGAACTTCGATGGTTGCTCGATGTTGCATTTGTGCCTAAAAGTGTAAAGTCTAGTTATCCATAGTCAATTTAAATTAATGAAGTAAGATTGGCTATTTGAATACAAAATATAAAATATTAACTATAGATGAATTTTTATTGTTTGTTTATGCAACAAAATATCATAACCATCAATGACAACAAGATTGAGGATACTTTCATAACCCATCTTTTGAATGGATGTTTTGATACCCGTGGTAATCTCTTTAGTCAACAAATAAGGAAAAACATGTCTTTTTTTTTTTATTCAGCAAAAAAAGTTCAAAAGATTCAAAAAATAAAAAAAGAGGAGTAAAAGAAGTTTTATTGGAGTGAAAATATCAATTCTGTATTTTAATTACTATTTTTCACCATCAATTTTTGAAAAATACTATTTTCATCGCTTATTTACAAAAAATTATATCAATTTTAACAAATATTTGCAATTCACTTTAGAAAAGTTAATACTCTTTTGTTTCAAAATATAAAGTCTTCAAGTACTTTTTGCATAAAATTAATAAAGAAAAAAATAATGAATATTTTTCCTATTATATTTTGTATAATTTCACTAATATAATAGATAATTAGATGATTATATTTATGATGAAGATAATTTAAAAAAATAATTCTTAAAATTCTTAAAGGATCAAACATTTTGAGAGAAAAAATTAGTTAAAAAGTCTTATATTTTGAAACGGGCGAAGTATCATCTTTGAACTTCTTTTGGAGTATAGCATTTTCCCTAAACGGATAATTCAATTACTCGCACAATGATTCTATGTATGCCTGAACAGACGTAGCCAATGATTTTTTTTAGAAAAAATGAAAATTGGTCTGAATAGACGTAGCCAATATAAAAGAAAAAAAGGAGCTGTTTTCACGCGCCAAATATGTAGTTTCATAATCAAGTATAAATATAATCATCCATACGTAAGCCTAAAGAGTCCTAATACACTCTCTATTTCAAAATATAATTTTTTTATAAATTAAAAAAATAAAATAAGTATTATTTTTAATATATTCTTAACTAATTTAATTTATTTTTTACAAATATAAGATAAAAATAAAAGAATTATATTTTATAAGTATAATAATTTTAAAATAATCATCATTAAAATTAACAAAATAACAAAATTTTTAAAAAATTAATTAAAAATTTTATATTTTGAAATAGAATAAGTGCCCATTAAAACAAATAATGCTACCCAAAATAATCGAGTGTTCTAGAGATAATCGCGTTTGTAAGATAGTGTGAATCGATCTTTAGATAAGTGTTTAGAAAGTCAGAAATTGTGGTTCAAAATATATCATCCAAGGGTACACGTGACCCAACTGTTCCTGCGTACGACGAACATGAAAGTTGACGAAAGAAATGACCGTTTTCTTCAGGCTGCCGAAATAATTGAAAAAACATGCAAAGGCTGAAATAGTTTCGCACATTCGATCTGGCTCCTCCTTTTCCTTCTTTCCTTTTCTCTTCTCTGTTTCATCCTCGCCTCCTCAGTTCACAACGAGAGCGAGCAATCTTCAGTTTTCTGAATTTCCGCGGTATTAACGTGATATATATCCTGTTTCCTGGAGACAAGTAAAAGTATTTACGGCGACGTTGGACTTTAACATGTATCGTAAATCTGGACTCATGACTTATTCTTCAGATAAGTAGGCTTCGAACATGATATTATGATATTAGAACCACTTACCAGTCGGAAGAGTAGGCCGGAAGCCCAACAGTTAACCTCTGAAGAAGTTGAAAAAGGAAGAATGAATAGCGATGCAGCAGCTGGAGGATTCACGTGCCTTAGCCCTCTGATGATGCAGCCGAATTCTTTTACTCTGATCCGGAAGTCTCTAGTCCGCCCCTCCGGCGACTCGAGGGATACTCTTCCTCCATTTCTCGCACTATAAGGGAGGTGGGATTGGGATGTTAAATCTAAATCATTCCATAGTTCAATTATTACGTCTTCTCTTTCTCCAGCAGCTTCCAAGTAAGGGAATGGGATGCCCGTTCAGATGAGGTGAACAGTTTGAAAATATAAGAACCTTCTGCTCTTCAAGTATGCAACCTGTTTCCCTTTTAATATTTGAGAAATTATTCGTGCAATTATATCACATGCCCTTTAAGCCTTAAAATATTTCGATAATAAACACAATGTTCAGATTTCTCCATCAATTACTAATTAGATTAAAGAGTGACACTCGCAAAATTCACCTGCATGGCTTTTCTGTGCTCTCAATTTTGTACATGTCATGTTGATTAACTTATAATTAATCATAACAAAGGTATATTTAGCCATACAAATGAATAAGGAATGCCTCAAAAAGATTAAAAAAAATGAATAGCGAAAGACAATCATAGGCAAATGATTGTGGTTGTGTTAAAAATTATACAGCTCGTCTGAGATGTTCGATCGTCAAAGTTTGCTGGAGAATAAGGTTACAAGTCTCACACTGAGCAGGATGCTCCATTTTTTTGGTCCAAATGGGATCTGTGTTCATTGAATGATTAAATGGGTCATCAGACTATGCATGAGCAAAAAAACAAGGAGCGTAGGAGGAGTAAATATCAGCATTTGTCCTAGCCTCCTCAAAACAACTAGTGTAATTTACAATGTTAGTCTAACTCTAAAAGTTCTGTGCCAGATTTCTTGCACCATCTCCCGCGTGTGGGGATCTGTCCGCTCCGGTGAGTATATCTTCATATTTTGCCAATACCGAATTCGGCTAACGTTGCCTTGTTTCCTTGCTTAATACTGACATTAAGCCTATCAAGGAGAGGGCAAATTTGAGGATGAATATGACCAATAATTTCAAGCATGTTATCCTTTGCCTTGATACTGTGAACAAAAATTTGCAACTACTTTCCAACTTAAATCTTTCAGCTATACAAAGCCCTTCCAGAATAGCATAAGACTAAGTATGTTATGAAAAATGCGACTGCAACAGCTTTTTGTTACTAGTCATTATGTCATCACTTTGTCAATTTAATAATATACCAATTCACAAAAGTTACAATTTGTATGAGTACCTTTTCTGGCACGATAATTGTTTTCATCTTAAATCATTGCATAAATTAAAAATTAGTTATATTTATAGCTGTGTATATATTGATGTTTTAGTATAATAATTTCTTCTGAATCGTGAATCTCGATATAGAATAAAATGGTGATTTTAAATTAATAAAGAATAATAATCTATCAACACATGATAATACTATTATTTCGCAAACACCTGAATTTTTTCATTCTTCCTATTGTTGTAATAATCATTTGTACGGTCAATTTTAGTATAAGTTTGTCAAATTCAAATTTTAATCAGAATCCATTCACGAGTCACGACTAGGGCTGTCAATTGGTTAGGTCTTATCCATACACGGTTCGATAACATCGGATTGGTATACCATTTATACCTGTGTACTCGGACTTGGTCCTGAACCTGATAATACATATCATAATCGGATATAAGTACGGTACGAAATGTTTCGAATTCGATAAATTCAAGACTCGATTAAATTATAAATATTTTATATACTTGATATTTTTATAATTATTAGATGTGTTTTGATCTAATGGTTATTTAAATTTTTTTATGTATTAATTTTTAAAAAAAATTTATTAAGTCTATCCGTATCCGAATCCGAATCGATATCCTATAAAGTCGGGTCAGAATTCATCCTATTTGGACCTACTGAATAAATGAATCGGGTCTAATACCAATAAGTATCAATCAAATTTGAGTTCGGAACAAAGTATTTCGGACTCGTTTGGACCCATTAACACCCCCTCATCGCGACTGTGGTTTCGTCATTCTACATGCCATGTGTTGCGCTATTGAAGAAACGGAACATCATTGATTTAACTCTACTGTGATTGATTTAACTTTACTAATATGTTAAAATTTTTACTGCTAAGAACCTTTGCGGAATATTTGATTTAGAAAAAATAATTAAAAAATTATATTTTGAAAAACAATGACAACCTATTAAAATAAATAATGCTACTCAAATAGTGATAGTCATGATTGCAACCTAGTGTGAATCCATCTTTAAATAAATATTTACAAAGGCAGAAATTATAGGTCAAAATATACCATCCAAGTATTCACGTCACGCAACCATTCCTACGTACGATGAATATGAAAGCTGACGAAAGAAATTAACGTTTCTTGAGGCTGCCGAAATAACTGAAAACACATGAAAAGGCCTTGCCGAAATTTCACAACATTCGATCTGGCAGCGTCTAAGCGGGCGAGACGACCTTTTTCTTCTTTCTTTGTCTCTTCTCCGCTTCATCCTTGCCGTCCTAGTTCACTACGAGAGCGACCGACCTTCAGTTTTCAGAATTCCGAGGTATATGCTTTCTGGTAAAAGAATGTTGGTAATGTTAAATTAAGTTAGATTAAAAAATTTATTAATTTAATATATTATTTTAAATTTTGATTTAATAAATTTATATTTTAAATAGAATTTTTAATAAAATAAATTTAAAAATCTAGATTTGATAATTTTATATATAAATTTATATTTAAAATTATATGCGATATAAAATTATAATTTAAAAATTAATTTAATAAAAATTTAAAAAAATCTTAAAAGATTAAATCACTATTGCAACTCCTCCGATTTTCTAGACTTTCTTTAATCTTTGACAATCAATTTCATCCACCACTTTTGCTTCTTTTAGTTTTGGACAGATATAACCTTGTCACAGATAGTACGAAGAGCATCCCCGTTTCCACTCCTTTTATGGACCAAATATGTAGTGGCAAAGCTATCATTCCAAGTGGGAGATTAAGTCTTAATGGTTATTTGGATGCCGTATTTTTATCCGACAACAAATTTTCACTGTCAGAGTGACTACGCTGCCATATTTTTATCCGACACACTTGTCGCAAACTGCTGCAGCATAGTCGCTCCTTAGAGCACACTCTTCCACAAATGTGAAGTATTGTTATTCCACCTTTTCTCTTCCATTAGTGAGCCATATTTGTTAGTAGTGTTAAACGGGTCGGCCCGATCCGTCATGAGCTGGTCTTAAAATGGGCTAGAACGAGTTGTCCCGTTCAACCCGCAAATTTAAAAACTTCAATTCGCGACCTGTGATAATTAGCCAGCGAGTTAAATAGGCTAGCCCGTGGACTTTTATAAAAACGACGTCTTTTTGTAAAAATAAGTAAAACGACGTCTTTTTGTAAAAATAAGTAAAACGACATCGTTTTGATAAAAAATATATTTTTTAATATTTTAAAAATATCTAAACGACGTCGTTTTGAGAAAAAATATTTTTTAATATTTTAAAAAGATCAAAACGACGTCATTTTGAGGGGAAAAAAATCAAAAAAAAATCAAAAAAATGGGCTAGCCTGCGTTAGCCTGCGAGCTAGGCAGAGCGGGCTAAAAAAGTCCGCGATTAAACGGGTTTGAATATCCTAAGTCCAAGTCTGCTAATACAGGTCAGTCCGTGAGTCAACTTGCGGGTTTTGGCCAGTATTGACGGCGTTAATATTTGTCAGAAGCACTTGTGCCCAATGCTGCGTGTGCTCCAATTGCCCTCTCAAACTTTCCAATTTTCTCCAATTAAATACAATATGAATTGACCCGAATTTCAAAAGACCAACTTATCCTCTAATATTAATGAAAAGCTACATTGTACCCTTCATTTAATCAGTGTTCCTTTTTCCTGTTTTTTCCCCCTTTTTTCCTGCTCCTTTCCCTTCCTCCATTGACGGGCTCCTATGGCCGCATTCCCAGAGCAAGAATAATCTTGAAAAGCTAAACGTTTTCTTTGTGTTGGACTAATTAGGACGCACTCTTTAGTCAATAAAATAACAAAATTGAGTGGAAATGATAAGGAAAATCATGTGATGACAAGAAATCTTCTGCCATTTGACTTTTTCGACGAAAGGGTGCCATCCGAATCTTATCAAGCTCAAAATCTATAAATCCCAATCACATCTTTTAAACCAACGGAGGGATTCCGAAGATCCCATTTGTTTCTTCTTTTTCTTTTTCTTTTATTGTGCCTTTCCTTCCTTCCTCCAACCTCCTTCCTGCACGAAAGCGCAATGCCAAGCCGTGAAAAAATTACTCTTTTTTAGAAAAATATAGGGTTTTTTTACTTTTTCAAAGTGTTTGACATTTTGACAATTTTAAAAATTAATTTTTAAAAGTTACACACATCCATAAATATAATTTACATATTCTCACTAATATTAATTAAAAATAATTAAACTAGTTAAAGGTATAATAGAAAAAAATTTCTCCCATTTTTTTTTCAACATTAATATATGCAAAAAGAATCAAAAGATACTATATTTTAAAATAATAATAATAATATATAACTAGGTTGTAAATTAAGCTAGGTGAAGCGAGTTTACCCTCATTCACGCTCAGTCCCAAGAAAAAATGCGTAGGCTTATCTTGAGCTTCGCCTAAGCCAAGCTCACACACACATAGAGCTCATGCTCAGTGAGCTTGGACCACTATAAGAAAACAACAAATTTGAAATCAAACTTTAAAATCACAAAAATTAGTTAGAAATCGATTTAAAATCGCTAAAAAATAGTTTTAAAATGATTTCAAATCGGTTTCAATATATTTCGAATATTTTTTATTTTTAATAAATAGTAACCAATTAAATTTTGCAAGGGTCGCATCAACTCGTCAAGCTTCAACTTTAATAGGTTTCTAACTTGTTCAATAGCAGCAAATCTTAGTGGTAAGGATCTCAAGGTTTTGCGCACTAATTTTTTTTCAGAATATTTTTTGCCAAATCAAAATGCTTGATTTAAATATCTCGTAATTTACTACTATAGATAAAGATAGTTTCATTTTCTAACATTCTCAACTCCTCCAACTAAGAGGTCAAAATTTGTAACTTCGACATCCTAACATTACTCGTTCCTTCATAGATTATCTAAAATACCTCTCATGCTTCTTTGGCAGATTAACATATTGATATTAACTTGAATTGCTCCGTATCAATAGCGGTGAAGATAACATTGAGTGTCTTGATGTTTGCTGCATTCATCCTTCATTCAAACATCCATCTATTCCTCCATAGATTTTTCAACAACAATACCCTCATTATTCATGACAGTTGGTGAAATCAATCCCTTTTTAACAACAATCCAGCATTCTCATGAACAGTATGAATGAATATTCTTATTCGTACTTTCTAGTAGGCATAGTGTGTTCTATCCAATAATGGCGGTCTTGTTATTGTCCAACTTCTTTTGCCATATTTGTACAAATAACATTTATCATAATCTTATCTCCTAAATTAATATCCAATCAGTAACAATCAGTGAATTGCTTTAAATATTAATATATCAATCTCCTTGATATTTGGTGTTGATAGATTGTCAATAGATTTACCAAATCTTCTAGTTATGTTCTTTAAGAGATACCAAAAATTTTGTCATTTCGAATTTCGCTCAAATAATGTTGACTTCCAAATTGACTCCTTAATGTCATACAAGTCTTCTTCGCAAATAATATCACATAAATTCTTTGTTCCAAAAAATTTCCGTAACAATTTCCTCAATGTCTTAATCCAATCCTGTAATAACATTAGGAATCGGATTGAACTAGAGAGACTTTGTTAATTTTCTCCAATAATTATTAGCTATGATTTCTATGTTATACTAAATACTTCTAATATATTTTAAAATTTTTATGTAATATATTATGTATATTATGTGTCTGTATATATCTATATGATATTATATATTTGTATAAAATATGATAAGTGCATATCATATTTTGAGTCAAGCTTTAACTGAATTGTGTATAACTTCACTCACGCTCGGGCCGAGGTAACTTCGGGCTCCAAACCCCATTGATGGCCCTACATATAACTGACCAAGTGAGGAACTTAACATGGTTTTCGAGCAATGTTTCAAGCAAACGAAGTTAGAAATTCTATATGTCACGAACAACAATATTTCAAGTCAACTTTATAGTCTTTTCTTCTAATTTAGTATTTTAAAGTGTCAACTGTGGTTTTGATCCATCAATAAAAAGCCGGGTAGCCACGAATTTGGGAGTGAACCTTACTGATGTTCGGATGAGAGCCTTTTCATTGATGGATGAGTACCAAAAGCTAAAACTTGCTGTGCAGAAATCACGAAGCCATCATATCATCTTCATCAACTCCCGCAGTCACGGTTTGAAATGGGTTCCGCCTTCTCCATTGCACTATAAAGTAAATGTCGATGCGGCTGTCATTATCTTATGAATAAGGCGCAGGTCTGGGTATTGTGACCAGGGATCCTAATGGGCAGGGTATAGCTTCTGCTGCAGAGCCAATTTACAGGTTTTGGAGGCAATGACCATACTCCGGGAAATCCAGCAGATTCTCTGGGCCTGCTAGCCCGAGTCCAGGCGTCTTCCGAAGATCTTCGTATCGAAGGGGCAGGATAGCATGCTGTCTAGCTAGGCGGGTGTAATTACATTCGATAGATATCGGACTAAGTAATTATTGGATTTACAATTTGAAATAGGAAAGTGACATGCTAATTTATTGAATTAATAGAAAATTTTAGGTTAAATCAAATTCAAAAACTTATGAAGTTTAAATGAAAAATATATTACAAAAATATAATACCAATCAAACGAGCCTATGCGTGTTTATAATGTTTATATGAGATTTTTTTTTTCTTTTAAAGACCTTTCTTCAAACCAAAATTTGGGCTGCCCGAGTCGGGTTCCTCACGAATTTCGAGCCCATATTCCAGAGCCTTGTTTAGGCTGAGCTCGGCTCTGAACTATATAAATAGAAAATAGTCCCAACAGCCCAGCACGCTGTTCAGAAACTATCTCATTCGGGGGAAACTTGAAACTTTAGGTTTTAGACTCTACGTAGTCTAAGCCCAATCTCTGGTGCTGAGTATCCATCAAGTAGTCGTCTTGCTATCCTGACTATTGGACAAGATATGATGAACCCTGAAAGTACAGTAAATTGGTGTAGTTTTTTTTTTTTTTTTTCTAATTTTTTGGAGGAAAATTTGGGCTGGACGTTTTTTTTGGTGTGTATGTAAGGTGTGCAGAAATGTATCATGAAAAGGCTATTTTTTATTTTGTATGAGAGAGTGTGGAAATGGTTGTATTTACTGAGATATAGAACGTTTTAATTTAGCCCTCCTGGCCAAGCAATGTTAACGTATTCTCATGTCTACATCTTCCCTGATGGCTAATTGTCTCTAAGCTTAAATATTTTCGTTAGAACAAAACTTCAAAAGAAATGAATAGTAAATACTAATCTAAAAGAATTAGTGATAAATTATGCTTTTGAACTTTGAATCTAGATAAAAAATATTTGATGGAGAGATTGTGATAGTTTGTACATAAAATATAGAGTGAAAGTTTAAGAACACAAAAGAAAAAGAAGGTTCTGTCCAGTATCCAAGCTCTGGCAGGCGCCGGAGCTTGGATCTGGTCAGATCTGCATTGGAGAAGAAGGTATACCAGAGACAATAACAGAGAGGGAGGGCGGCTCTGCTTAAAGAATCTGACCAAGATGCAATCTCTAGCAGGTGCTGGAGCTTGAAACTGGCTAGAGGTTTGTCAGAGAAGAAGACCTCTGGCGTCGGAGAAGAAGACCGTTCAGGAGATTTGATTGTTCTGTTATAAACCTAGTATGTGGTATTGTTTCATTTCGTGCTTCATGCTCCCAGCAATTTTATAGTGTATTCAAAGGTTGTTGTTTCTTCGTTGAAATTTATTATTTTGTTGTATTAGTTACTTCAGCCTAAAAGTTACTAATCTTTTTTTTTAATGAAAAATAGAGAAATTTCATTAAGGATTATCGGCAATAAGTATAGAGGCAAGGCAATTACACAGGTGATCAAATGTTATTGAAATTACACATTGAGACAAAAATTGCACAGGAACATTGCCTTGTAAAGCCTATCAAGAAGAGAGTAAATTTAAGAGTGAATATGACCAATAATTCAAGCATGTTATACCTTGCCTCGATACCGTCAACCATAGATTTGCAATCATTTTCTAACCCAAAATTTGTAAAACTATAAATATTTCAGCTATACCAACCCTTCCAAAATAGCATAAGACTCATCATGTTATGGGAAATGTGAAAGCAATAGTTTTTTGTTACTAGTCATTATGCCATCACTTTGTCAATTTAATTATATACCAATTCAGAAAAGTTACTACTTCTATGAGCACCTTTTCTGGCACGATAATTATTTTTATTTTTAAAATTTGCATAAACTGAAAATGAGTTAACCTTATAACTGTAGCAGTACCAAACGAGCGAGCCTGCTCTAGTCCGGCTCGGCCCGTCACAAGCTGCCCTTCAAACGGGATGGAGAGGGCTGACCCGTTTTTTTTGGCAAGTTGAAAAATCTCAATTCGCGACCTGTTATAGTAAACCAGCGAGCTTTACAAAATGACGTCGTTTTAGAAAAATATTTTTTTAATATTTTAAAAAATATCAAAACGACGTCATTTTAAGAAATTTTTTTAAAAAAAATTAAAAAGAAAAAATAGGCTGGCCCACGAGCTAAACAGAACAGGCCAAAAAAACTCGCGATTAAACGGGCTTAGGCATACTAAGTCCAAATCTGCCTATACGGTCAGCCTGCGGATTTTGGCCCGTATTGACAGTATTATATAACTGTGTATAAATTGATGACTTAATAGAATAGTTTTTTTTGGATGAGTGTTTTAGTATAATAGTTTCTTCTAACACGTAAATCTTAACATAGAATAACATGGTGATTTTAAACCCACCATAAAAAGACAGAAAAAAAGAAATAATAATTTAGCAACACATGATGATACTAATTATTCCCAAATATCTGAAATTTCTTACTCTTCCTATTTTATTAATCATGTGCCTTAAGAGGGTGATCACCAAAATTTTAGCATTAAGTTCCTCAAAATCAGATTTTAATTATGACATGTAATTTATTATTCCTTTTATGCAAAATTGAATGTCTATTTTTTCTAGAATAGTTATATATTTTATTATAGTAGAAACATTATACTCCTCTTGTTTCAAATTATAAGACCTGTTGTCCCTTTTGCATAAATTAGAGAAAAAGTAAGAGGTGTTTTTCTTATTATATCCTTAACTAATTCTATTAATATATTTGAGAATGAGAGAATTATATTTATAATAATTTTTGTTGAATAAAATGGTTGTTTATTAATATTAAAATAGCCAAAGCCATTAAAATCAAAACAATTCTCAAACTCTTTCTCTAGCATAGTAAATGAGAGGAGTTGAAGAATTAGAACAACTTCATAACGAGAAATACAATAAAACATAAGATAAAAGTTACACGATAATTAAACAATCACAGCAATAGATAATATCAAATACCCTAGAAATTCTTGGTGGGTAAAATATAATAATAGTAATACTAATAAAATAAATAAATACATAATAAAATTCTCGGCGTATTTGTCATAATTTTTCGACCATAGTGGTAAGAAAAACTCAACTCCAATATCTTTCTTAAAAAATAACAACCTAAAATGCCTTAAGCATATCAATGATTTTAAAAATTACTTTGGAGAGAACTAGAAGGTTGAGTGAGTGCCAAATCAAGTCCGATTGATAGATTTCTCTAAAGAGTAGAGAGCAAAAGTTTCTGTTACGGCATGTTGCCAAAGGAGGAGATTGAATATATTTGGAAAGTCTCTTGGCATTAAGATTTGATGGAATATTATTTGCCAAGAAGTATCTTATGGCATAACGAAGTCTACTACAGAAGTTATCATTATTTGAGCAAAACTCTATTATGGCAAGAAAAAGATATTTAGAGAATTCTAAAGCTTCTAGGATTTGGAGAATCTCATGAAAATCTATCTAAACCAAATATCAACAATTGACTTCCTATATTCTTGGGATTTCTTGCTATATTCTTAGGATGACAATCTTGGAGAAGAAGGAAGCTCAAGACTCTTGCATATTATATATATATGCTTCAATGCAAAGTAAAATGACCTTCTTGATGAACTCTCACGGAAAATTCTTTAAGAAGGCAACTCTTGGAGAAAATTCTCAAGGAGTTATCGGCATTACTCATGTCATTATTCTAACGAGATACTTCTATGTTTTTATGCAATATTCTTAAGAGAGTTATTCTTTGCACTCATGTTATAGCTGCTATATTTTGGGAGAGTTTAGCATCACAATTTATCTCCTTGTTATGCTATTCATGTATTTAATTATGGTGTTTCTGTTCAAGTGGTGGAAACTAAAGTTTAAACAGATGTTGGAATATACTTGACAAAATTCTGTTCTTACCACTTCATGGAATAGAATGATGCTGCGACTGATCGAGATCAATTGAGAGTAGTAAGTGCAAGTGGAATCTTGCCATATCCTGTCGAATGGAGTTAGACACATCTTGTTGAGGAGAGTTCAACAAAAGTAAGTTGTGGCTGGATGACAGTTCAATAATCATGGAGGTAGGAGTTGTGGTTGGTGTATTTCCAATCGTGAAGGCAACGCTGTGGTTGTTGAATTTCTAACTGTTAAGGTATCTTTGACATTTTGCCAAATTCATTAGGGGAATCACTAGAGGAGATTGGAGTGTGTTTCTGTACTTTTAAAATATAAAGTTTAGTGAATTACTTTTCTAGGCGTGACCCTACAAATGTAGACTGTTGAGGCTAACTACATTACTAATTTTGTTGTGTTAAACTTTACTTTTATGTTTGTGCGTGCTGTGTTAAACTGTGCAGAATCGACTTCAACACATAGAGTTTGACAAACGTGAAAAAGTTACATAAACCTAACTATATAGTTTCGATCTGAAGAGATCAGAGGCAAATCTCCCCTTTTTGAGTCTTGAATGTTAAGAAAGTACACCTTGATAGAAGTCTATGAAGGATTGTGGCAAAAGAGGGGATTAGGGAGTTCAAAAACAACAATAAACTGGCCAAGATCCGACTGCCAGTCGAAGTATTTGACCAAATTTGACTGGAGAAAGCGTCTTTAAGGAAGTGGCGTAGAAGGTTTAAGAGAGAAGGAAGAGATGAAGAGTTAGAGAGTGAAAGAGAAGTTGAATTATATTTACAATGAATGTAAATTTAGAGAAATAATTGTTAAAATTCATAAAAAGTTAAAGATTTTAAGAAATAAAAATAAAAAATACTTTATATTTTAAAATATAAGTAAATTAATTTATTTATAATTAATTATTTTCTTTAATTTTATTTAAAATTAAAATAAAATATTTAATTTCAAACGAAAAATATATATCGCAAATACAATGACACCATTGCCTAATTTGTAAACTCGCGCACAGAAATAATGCGCTTTGGGCTCTATTCCGTTATTTTGATGACCAAGCATTAAAGTCAAAAGTTCAAATTCTAACTTCTAATCATTTACGAGTGTGGAAACATATTTGTCGCCCTAGTTAGGCAAATTAGGTGGTGAATATTATACCCAAAAAAAGGAAAAAATTTCTATATTATTATATAAGAATGGTATTTTCTTTAGAGGTTCAAAGTTAAATATTTTACTTTTTATCTAAAATGAAAAAGATATTTAATTTCGAATATGCATAATCTTATTTATTTTATATAAGCTTGATAAATTTTTCAAGCGACATTTTCTTCAATGAACTGTTTCGTAGTAGTCCTTTTGATAATACTTTTGCTAAGGTCAAATAAAGAATCATGTTCTGATCTGCGACAAATATGTACGATATCTTCTTTACATAAATGAAGCAAGTTCTGATATCTAAATAAGTATGTTATATTTAGTAGTGTCAGGGTCAACTGGCCATGGCCCGTTTAACCTACTAGATGGACGGATTATGATTTAGCTATTTAGAACCGCTTAAATACAGGAAAATTTGCCAAGTCCGTTTAAATTGTGGGTTAACATAAGCTGGAGAGGCCAATTTTTTTTCTTTATGTATTACAAATATTATATAAAAAAGAGTAGATGACAATCTTGATATTAAATTTATCTCAATTACATATTCTAATCATACTTGTAATTAAAATTAATTAATTAAATTTAATTTAAAATATTTTTTGTACATAAATTTTTTATATTAGAAATGATATATGTATAATTAATTTTTTTATTTTAAAAATAATTGTGATTGACTAAAAATTTTTTTTATTGTAATAATAGATTCATATGCGCGTATATGATAGAAGAAAAAAGAAATAAAAAAAACACCTAGGCCAGACAGCTGGCTCATTTAGCTTGGAGGCCCAGACAGGATGGATGTAGGTTAGGAATTTCTCAATCCTTAAAAAGGGCCAGCTCATGACATGCTGATGTGCTAGATCCAGTCAACCAATCGCTTCCCATGTGGGCACCATTTTTCCTCATTTTGCCATATTGCTGCCTTAGCTGCAATGAAAGACATTGAACATAGTCTATAGTGATCAAAACACAAGTCAGCAATGAAAGAAGATGCAGCCTTGGAAAACAATTTCATCTAAAACTTCTCTGGATCACTGCATCTAAATAACGGCTTTCGTTACAATCTCAATTGATTTAGGAATCAAGTGTTGAAAAATACTAATGTGCCCAAATGTGTAATTTCTGCAGATTCGATGGTAACTAATTTGATAAAAAGGATAAGTTTCACAGCGAGTGATAATTTTTTGACGACAACTTACTATACGAAAGCATTTTGAGAACTTTTTTTTTCTCCCGCCTGTAATGTGATATCAGATATCATAATTATATTTTTGAATGCCAAAGTACTCCAGAAATCAGGATTGCATCATTGGCATTGTTACTTGCAAACTCTTTAGAAATGTTGAGAACTAATCTGTCCTGGATTGTCTCAATGGAATCTTTACAACCCACCTCAACACTGAACCAGAATATGATTCGTGAATTAGCTCAATCAATTAGTTCTAGGAGTCTCGAAGAAAATTCTCGGTATTCAAGTCTCGAAATATTAATCAAATGGTGAATTTGACTTGCATATAACTTGATTTCTAGGGATTTAATGGTACAAAAGGGAAAAAACAGAATGATGTGAAAGGTGACCATGTTCTCGACTACGTGGAAAATCTTCCCTGTGGCTCCAAGTATACTATTAGGTGGTTATATTTAGGTATCTGTAATGTTACTGCCCATAGCAACTACCCTAACCTTGAAATCCCATAACTCAACGTTTTCATGCACCAGCCTACCAGGAAAAGTTGGAAAAATGTCCCAAACAGAAACAAAATTTCAATGGTATGTATTTAGACAATATCCCTTTTCAAAGCCATGTTTTAAATATGGAACTCATATTATCTCATGACAAATAATTTACTCTTTGCAAAACTTGATACAAAAATTATAAAACCAAACTCTATCCAATCTAATTTTAAAATGTCCTCTCTACAATGCCTGTGAGAAAATAAAAATTAGATACCTAACACTATATATCTCTAAAGGATTAACTATTTATCGTGCCTGTATATTAAGTCACGTCTACTGTATACTTTTTTTGATATATAGCGGAGAACATTAATACCGGCTGAGGCAGCCGAAATCATGCAAAAATCACCAACTCTTTGTGCTGATTTCAGGAGCTTCCTGAGGAGCAAAGAGCAGATGCAGTAAACAGCATGGTTTATGAAGCGAATGCGAGAATTCAAGATCCAGTTTATGGGGGTACAGGGACGATTTGTCTACTTCAGAAGCAAATCATTGATCTCCAAGCAGAAGTGGCCAGAATGACAATTTGGCCACTCTAATTTCCATGGAAATTTCACAGAATCAAGGAGTCATCTCTGTGCAGCACCCACCTGATGTCTCAAGCTGGTTTCTTCATGATCGAAATCCCTATGCCTGATACTGTTACAAGACTTGATCATGGTGCAGATTTTTCTCAAAAATTTATCCGACAATAAATTGGCAATAAGAACTAGCATTATCAGTAGATATGTTCTTCACTTAATTTAGAATGACATTTTCTTCCTGAATTTTGAGTTTTCTTTAAGGGTCTGTTTGGTTCAAGGATTTTACTAAGGAAAAGGAAAGTGAGAAAAAAAAAAATTTAGGAAAATGAAAATCTGCTTATTGTTTGGTTCACTAAGGAAAATACTATGGTAATGAAAAATGAATTCCAAGAAAGCAGTTCCCTTGTTTGATTTGTGAGATTTCACGATGAAAATAGAAAAGTAAATAACACATTAAGATTTTTTAAATAAAAAGTGTACCTTGAAAAAAATAAAAATCATCTTCCAAAAGTCTAAAGAAATAATAATTTTAATGGTTAACAATTTAGTAATTTTCAACTAGCAATCAACTTGCATTCAAAAGTTGGAAGTAATGTTTTATTCGGTAACAAATGAACAAAATATCTTATTTTCTAACTCAATTCGTATAATACTTAAACACTGTTCAAATTCGTTAACATTTCAAACTTGAAATTTTGTTTGAGCTTATTCAAAATTCTTTAACGTTAGACTCATTTAATTTTTGTAAGTTGTTCGAATAACTCGAATAATGTTCAAATTCAAATTATTTGAATAGAATAATAAAAATAAAGTAAATAATAACGCAAGAAAATAAATTTTAATATATAATTATAAAATTTGATATAAAATTTAAATAATATTATGAAATATATGAATAAAAATTTATATATGTGTTCACAAATGTTCAAATTTACTTGCAAACAAATTTGTTTGGTTCGATTAATAAACTAGCTATTTTGAATTCAACTTGAATACTAACAAATAAATAATAATAGAAGACGGCCCAACTTTATTTTCGAATGTTCAATTCGAGAAACAGTTATAGTTAGAAGTTAACATTTATTTTCAAATTACACTTTTACTTCAATCAACTTTTGTTTAGTGTTTTCTTTTTTCTCACACTTTTGTGTAGAAAAGTATTTTCAACATTTTTTATTAAAATTTTCCTCGCTAATTTTCTTCATTTTATTTTTTTTAGCGTTTTCCATCACTACCAATCAAAGGAAAATATTTTCTAAAGAAAATTTTTTCCATTCCATATTAAAATCTTTAAACCAAATTGACCCTGAATGTTTTATGAAAAGTATTCAGAATATCAAAAAATGCATTTCCAAAATAATTTATTGTTGGATAAATTTCAATAGGCAGTTTCTTTGTATTGTTTTGTGATATTTCGCAGTCCAAATCTTAATAGTGAAAAATATTACATGCTCATTTTGATGTTTGGGTACAGTAATAGACCTGAAACACCCTCCACAAGATGGAGAAGATCCCAAATTTTGTACCTTTTGCAAGTAGAGCAGATTGTTAGAACTCTTGATCCAATATCTCAGAATGCTTCATCAAAAGACCCTGCTATTGGACCATCCTAATGATGTATCGCTGATATTCTATATTTGTGTTTTATATAATGATCATTTTAAGCTTAAATTTTTGTTAAATTTTGGTGTTTTAATCACCATTTACACTATCTTTATCTCTTATTTGCTTTAGATAAGTTTGTTGAAGATTTGGAATTGAATGAAGCAAATAATGAGATTTTACACAATGAAGAAAAATAGATAAATGCAGAGAAAAATAGACTGGTACAAAATTTTCAAGTGGGATTAGCAACGGCCACTTAGTTTTTAAATTAGTATATATTTTTAATTTTTTTCACATTTCTGTCGCTAATACCTCGCAAATTTGCTAGAGATTAGCAACGGCCATATAGTTTTTAAATTAGAAAAAATTAAAAGAATCCGCTAATCCCTCACATATTTGCAAGGATTAGTGACGCCCACTTAGTTTTTAACTTAGTATGTATATATATATATATATATATATATATATATATATATATATATATATATATATATATATATATATATATATATATATATATATATATATATATATATATATATATATATATATATATATATATATATATATATATATATACATTTTTGTCGCTAATTTTTTAATTTTTTAACTTAGCAAAGAATTTTTTTGTTTTTAAATTAGAAAAAATTAAAAAATATTCGTCGTTAATCCATTGCTAATTTGCGAGGAATTAGTGACGGATACGAACAGAAAAAATATAAAATTTAATTTATAAATTAGATATAATAATAATATAATTATATTATAATATATTATTATTAATATAATAATATATAATAACAAATATATTATATAAAGATATTATATGATGAAATAAAACACAAGAAGTGACTTGATCTAGTGGAGAAAGACATCCTCCAACTCTAAGAGAACAATGGTTCGAATCCTCCTTCAAGCAAAATAAAGCATTTAAGTGAATTAAATTTGGATTGGGCTAACCAGAGATTTAAATTTGACCCGATCCAATGGATCTAAATCTGGTTGGGTTAGCCCAATTCATATTATTTTTAAAATTTAATTTCAAAATTTTTATATAATAAATTATATATTTTCTTTTATTATTTATTTTTAAATTATAATTTTATTTTTGGGCAAAATCGGGTCAGGTTAGCCCGATCTATATTATTTTTAAATTTTTATTTCAAAAAATTTAAAACAATAATTTATATATTTTTTTATTATTTAAGAAAATTGGCTCTTAATGCTACTGAAGAATGCACTTACTGCTTGTCTTGCTACTAAACTTTTTATTTATTCTTTCATGCCATTTAACTATTTTCGGGTAGCTAATTATGCCACTCAACCACCACAAACGGCGAAATCCGGTGAAAAATAGCATGTTCCACTCACGTACTGAGAATTTAAATTTTTTTTAAAAAAATCAAGGGCATAATGATCAATAATTGGCTATGAATGCCATTGAAGAATGCATTACTATTTATTTTTCCATTAAACTTTTTTTAATCTTTTCATGCCATTCAACTATTTTCGAGTGGCTAATTATGCCATTGAAGAATTTGATTTTTTTTTAAAAAAACTAATAAAGAGCATAATGGTCAATACAATTCTCCTTCCGTCAAATTTCTCACTTACTCGAACTAAATCCATTTTTATTCATTTGAGAACCCAATTTAAAATCTAACAGATTAACTTCATCAAACAGCCGCAATAGTTCTTCTTCCGGTGCCATTTGTTGTAATTCTTTACTTGCTGTAGAAGTTAGATTGTTGATTTGGACCTAATTTTCTAGGCAGAAACTGAAATTGGTACAATAAACTAAGACTGACACTAACTTTAGCAATGAACGCCAACGGGCCAAAAACAAATTTTTTGTGGATGCAGATCTTGCTAGTGATCAGACACAAGAAACTGAGACGGATACCAACCTTGGCAATGAACGCCAACGAGCCAAAAAAATTTTTTTGGTAGATACAGATCTTACTAGTGATCTTCTTGTGCCAGCCATTTTGCCGAGGTAAATAAGACCCAAATCAACAATCTAACTTATACAACGAGTAAAGAATTACAACAAATGACACCGGAAGAAGAATCATTGTGGCTATTTGATGAAGTTAATCTGTTAGATTTTAAATTGGGTTCTCAAAAAGATAAAAATGGATTTAGTTCGGGTAAGTGAGAAATTGATGGAAGGAGAATTGTATTGATCATTATACCTTTTATTTAAAAAAAAAATCAAATTCTTCAATGGCATAATTAGCCACCCGAAAATAGTTGAATGGCATAAAATGATAAAAAAAATTAATGGTAAAATAAATAGTAAGTGTATTCTTCAGTGGCATTCATAGCCAATTATTAATCATTATGTTCTTGATTTTTTTTAAAAAAAATTTAAATTCTCAGCACGTGAGTGGAGCATGTTATTTTACGCCGAATTTCGCTGTTTGTGGTGACTGAGTGGCAGAATTAACTATCCAAAAATAGTTAAATAGCATGAAAGAATAAAAAAAAATGTTTAGTAGCAAGACAAGCAGTAAGTGCATTCTTTAGTGGCACTCAAAGCTATTTTTTTATTATTTATTATTAAATCATAATTTATGTCTGTCGCAAATTAGCTACGAATTTATGATGATTTTTTTAAAAAAATAATTTTTAAAATTAAATTTGCGTAGAATTAATATTAATTTTTTATTTTTAAAATTTAAATATATTATTATCCATTGCTAAATTATTTGCAATATAACCATTTGACTATTTTTTCCTTCATAAATCCATCGCTAATTGCGATATAAAAATGATGCCGTTGCAATTAGTGACTTTTTATTTAGCAAAAGAATAATCCAAAGCTAATAGTGATTAACGATGGATTAGCTACGAATATGTCCGTCACTAATTCTGTATTTTCTTGTAGTACTCATCACACACGTCTATGATTCTTTTCTTCAATTCTCGCAATTTATCCAAGTAGTTTACTAGTCAAAAGAGAATTGGATCAAAATATTTTATTCCCTCTACTGTAAAATATAATATCTTCTAATTTTTTTCAAAATATTTAATTTTTAATGAATTTTAATGATTATTTTGTTAAAATTATCTTGATTATATATATAATTTTTTAATTATTTATTATATTAATATAATTAGTTAAGAATATAATTAAAAAATATCTATTTTTTTATAATTTATGTAAAAATAACTAAAAAGTTTTATAATTCAAAATAGAATGAGTTTGTTGGCGGGATACTTCGGCCTTCATCTTAGTTTTCCACCAAATACATCATGGCCAATGACGGTTGGGGATACTCAGCAAAAAAAGACAAAAAATTTTGACGGCTGCGGACAAAAATTAAGAACACGTGCAGTCTTCTCAAATTAGAGAGCTAGAGAGACAAATGTGGTTCCTTCTGTCAACTATCAATACATGACATAGTTGCTGACCGCTAATAGTGAATCCCACTACCTGCGGTGAGCATACATGAATTGATTTTTAAACAAAATTTTATTTTATATTTTATTTTTTAATAAATAATTTATTTTATAATTTATAATAAAATTTAATTTAAATAAAAATATAATCTAAATACGTTATAAATACTAGTCCTTTCTATCTCGAGAATTTGACTCAAAAGCCTGGCAGGACAAATTTTCTATACTTTTGAAATTTTAATTGGATAGATTAAAATTAAAAAGGATAGAAGGACAGAAAAAAAATACAAAAAAGAAATATTGAATTAAAGAGCAAGTCCTGAACTTTAAATGCAAAGTGGAGGAAGTACAAATCTGCTTTACTGGATCACCACAGAAGAATTAATCAAATTTCTTATAATAAAAACAACTTTTGGTAAACGACACATCCAAAGAATAACGGCGATCAAGCAAACATCGCGTTTTGATTAGCCCGAGGTGGTTCTTTTATGTATCGAAATTCCAACAACAATTCCAATTGTCAAGCAGTCCTCGGTGGCGGATCAATCTCAAATTGCCTTTGATTGCTTTACACATGTTGAGTTATTTTGAATTTTAGAAATTCGAATCGAACATAATAGAGCTTGACTGGAAAGGAGGTCTATAGTGGTAGAGGAGGTCGATGATGGTATAATTTTTTCAATTATTAGAATTTCTTGGAGTTATTAAGTTTTTATCATTATATTTTTTCTATAATGATTCTTAAAAAAATAAAAAAAATTTAAATCTTTCTATTAGTAGATATATGTTACATTGACCTAACTAAGTAAATTATGTGCATTTTGTTGGGTAGTTTTTTCCATGTCTCACGTATGAATATTTAAGAAAAAGTTAGAAAGGGAAATTATATAAATATAGACCTCCTAATTTAGGATTGAGCGTACCACATTGGTACTAATATGGATACCAACTCAGATGGTGAGTTGAATCGTACAAGAATTTATAATTTTGTCTATAAAAAAATAACACAGTTTAAAATTTTATTATTTTGTCTGTGCAAAAAAATATATAATAAAGTTTAACATTTTAGGTCGTGGATATAAGTCTATTTATAAGTCTATTTGAGAGATCAAACTATATTAAATTTTGCCGTAGGTTTCGATTGAGGACAAACATAGAGTCTCCATTGTCAGATGTCGATTCAAATTTCTGGTCTGAGACGGCGGCATTACGCATGATTCACTACAAATCAAAAGAAGGCATGATTTTCACACTGTGACTAATTATAATAATTAGGTAATAACAATAAAATTTAGACATATGCATAAAGATTCTAATTTCTTTTTCACAAGCAATTCAAGATCTTGAAAGTGTGAAAGGTTGGACGAAACCACTATCTACGAAAATGGTTGTAACCTTAAAAAAATAAAAAGAGTGTAAAAGCAAATAAAGAGATCCTCACATTTGTATCATTCCAAATCTTCTATTATATTATCTAATAAGTTGTCTAGTATACTAATTAAAGCAGCATATACAATTATATGATTAGTCTAAACCTATTAATTGTTTTTAGTGCAATGATGTTATTATATGTTTTGCAATTAATTACTATACTAAACAATATATTAGAGAATGCACTATAAGATCTAAGCCCGTTTGTACTCCCTCCTTATCAAAATAATTGTCATTCTAGAGTTTTGCATAGAAATTATTAATTCAAAGACTAAAGTAATTTTTAAGATAAAATACTTATCATAAATACTGAACGTATAACGATTTTATTAATATATGATAATTTTTAAATAAATTTGACATTTTTTATCTTTCAAACATTCTATAAGATCTCAAAATTTACTATTTAATATTTATTTTATTTATTTTCTAATAATCACTACATATTGAGGCCTAATGGGCAATCAAGATTCACCGTTTCATTTAAATTGTATCGATATTGAGTTTTATCATTTATATAAATTTGTAAAAAATTAAGAGAGAAAAATTAAATCTTCAAAATTATAATTGATTGTAATCAAATTTTAAATTATTTTAATTTAATTATGATTTTAAATCTTAATACAAAAATTTAAAAACTTTAAAACAAAAAATTAATAAAATAATATTTATTAAAATTTTTATAAATTATCTTGTATTGAGTAATCAACAACACTATTGTATATATGCTTATTGAATAGGGTTATTTCTGTTAGTTTTCAAGTCTATCTTGTATATCTCTTCTACTAGAAAGTAGGATTTTTTTAGGGGTAAGTCCATATCAATATTCCAAACTGCTGCTGGTGGTGGATGGTGGTGCCATGGCTATTGGCATTAATGGTCATGGTTGCAGCTGGAGAGATGAAAGAAAGTAGGAGAAGAGAGAATGAAAAATAAAAAAAAAAATTGATAATCTTATTATTATCAATTATTTCTTTTTTTATGTAATGATTTATAAGGATATCCCAGAAAATATGCATTTAAAATTCAACAATTTCTTTACAAATTGCACATGTACCCCCTATATTGACATTCAATTGTCGTATGGTTGAGATTGGATACATAGTTGTCCGACCTTATAATTTTAGGATGTATTTGGATTATATTTTTTTCAATTGAATTGTATTAAAAATTATAAAAAATAAATTATTTGTGAGAATAAAAGTGAGACTCAAAGTGAAAGAAATTAAAAAAAAAAGTGTTTTTATTGAGTTCTAATTGAATTTCACCATAAGGTAACGGAATGGGTTTAACCCATTTTTTAGCTCATTTATTCCTAATAAGTCGGGTTAGAATTGAAAAGAAGATAATAACTACCCCTCAGAAGGATAATTATTTTGAGAAGATTTAACCATACCATGACACTTTTATTTTTCTATAATTCTATTAGTGTCGTGTTATGCACTTATCTCTGAGCCTACGCCGCTCGAAAACTTCTTTAGGAGACCGACTGTACCAAGGCGTTGTATTCAGCAAAGGAAAAACTGTCTCTTGTGCTTCAAACTGAAACTTTGGTACGTCAAAAGTTTGAGCTGATTTTGGACATACTAATTTTGGACGAGAACATTTGGCGTCTGGATCGTGATATAAGGCAGAGAAAAATGTTCTGTAATTGGTACGGAGATCCCTTTCTTAACATAGAAACCTTATCCCTACTTAACAAGAATGCTATAGGCCTCCAGTAGCATTCTAGGCCACCGATAGCATTCTTGAAGATAGCTTAGGACAAAACTCGTGGCTACAACAAATTAGCAGAAACTGTTAGGGATTCGGGTATTATCACACACGCACAATCTATACTGCAGAAAAGTAAAGAACACGAGACATAAGGATTTACGTGGTTCGGTCGATGTGACCTACGTCCACGGGCTGCAACCAGAATTTTTCTATTGCTTTCTGCCTCTCATCCTCGTATAGAATTTCAAGTACAAAGTGTTATATTTATAGAGACTAACTAGGGTTTCTAACTTAGGCAACAATAAATATAAAACAGGCCCAATTAAACTGAGCCCATCAAGACTCCACAACCCAACAGAAACTAGACTTGAAGACCAGCGGGATTTGCCTGCAACGGGCGACTTCATGATATTGCCAGCCTAAATACCTTTCTCGGAAATGGCAAAATTTAGAAGATCATTTTCTTAGTATGATCGAATAAGGGGCAGAATCTTTTTCTTTTACTGTGAGATTAAATAAAGTATTGATTTAAAATTTTTTATTTTGAGTGATATATATATATATATATATAAATTAATTGTGAAAAAAAATTAAACTTAAAATAAAAAATTTTCATTACCTAAACCAATCCAAATGCACTCTTAATATGATCAAATGTCTTACGTCAACAGTTTGAAAATGCATCCACGTGGCTCAATTCAACGTTGTATTTTTTTTAAAATAAATGTCTTTAATTGCCGTAATTCTCTGAAATAAATGTCATAAATAATCTTCTCAAATGTCATGAAACTTTTTAACACGTGAAACTAAAATAACACATGAAACGGGGTTCAACCATAATAAGTTATATATTTTACGAAGGGAAGTCGCAATCTTTTCATTTATAGGGAAAAATGGGGAATGGAGGCTAAGAAGCTAAAATAGGAGTGTGAATAATACTACTCTTAACAAAAATATGTATCTTATTGAAATATCACCAAAATAGTTAAATTAAGAGCAAAAAAAGCACTAGAACAAATTGAATTACCAAAAAAAAAAGAGAGAAAATAGGAAGTTGTTATTTTAACCCAGAAAAAACTAAAATGATCATGAGTAATACTTGTACCAATTTAACGCCCAAACACCTATATAATGTAGGAAAAGTTAAAAATAATGGCACGAAAAAAAAAAGATGTTATTAGTTTACCAAAAACTAAAGGAAAATTCATCACTTTAGTCTTTAAACTATTTTAACTTTATATCCCTAAAACTATTTTTTTGTTCATCCAATATAATCCTGATCACAAACTTTGCATAAAACTCTAATTAAAATTTGCACACTCTTCTCACATGCCAGTATTTGTAAGAAAATTTCAATTCAAGAATTCTCCCTTTCAATTTTGGTTTGAGCTTAGAGAATTTAGTGGGAGAATTTGCCCTAATCGAAAAGAAAGTGTGCTAAAAGGAGAAACGGGTTACACGAATGAAAAGTGGGTGAATTTGAAGGAAAATAACATGTTTGGACAAAAATGTCATTGTAAATATTGGTATGAAAGAAAAACATGCAAATTTTGACCAGATTTTGCTGGAAAGTAAGTAATTAGGACCATATTGGCTAAATGAAAATAATTTAAGATCCCTAAAAAACTTTAAAAATAATTCAAGGATAATGTACCTAAAAGCAAAAATAGTTTAAGGATTAAATTAACTAATTTTTAAAATCTAAAATGCACACAAAAAATAATTATATTGTTTAAAATCCCTCAAATACTAGTTAAAAAGTCAAAAATTTTGAAAATTATAACATGTGCTAATTTTTTTAAAAAGTAAGAATGAAGAAGCTTACAGTATGTAAGTTATTATTAGAGTTATATCATGTGTTTTCTTATGTGTTTTCTTATACGGTTTTTTCCATTAATTATTATAATCAGTGAACATATAGTTGATTGAAAAATCAAATCTTATTGGCAAAATAAGAACTATGAGACCAGTCTCTTTTCCTCTCCTATGCCTTCTTTTATATCCCACTCTAATGATAAATTCAATACAATTTCATCAGTATACCAGAGCCAGTTTATACATATTCTTAAAAAATTTACTACATAATGGAAGGTAAATCTCACTAAATTACGTGACTCTTAAACCTTTCAAAGAATGCTACTTTTGCAAATGCGTACAACGTTTCTCAAACTAAGCTATCTAGTGTATGGTTTTTCTCAGTAAAAAATTCTATAAATTGTCGAAGGACAAAGTGTTTCTACATAATTAAGAATGTTTGTATCTCTAATAAATCACTTTATAATAATTTATATTGAGATCTCACATTGACTTCTTAATATAACAATTAATCACTTATAAGATTTGGACAGTTCTCCCCCATTTGAAGTATCTTTTGGGGGTAGAGTTAGGCCCAAGTCCATTTTTCAACATGGTATCAGAGCGATTTTGGGTCACCTGCTTATTTTCAAACTTCACGCTCCAGATGTCCAGTCATAGGCTTGAGGAGGGTGTGTTAAGATCTCATATTAACTTCTTAATATAACAATTAATCACTTATAAGACTTATATAGTTCTCCCTCCATTGAGCAACTTTTGAGGGTGGAGTTAGGCCCAACCTCATTTTTCAACAACTTAATTGTAGGAAATTCTTTCATGTACACTGCAACAAAGCCAAGCATATTATTGTAGAATTTTTTTGCCTTGACATTGTCTGAAAATGTAATTTTAATAGAAACAAGAAATTCACTTCAAAGTTGTAGGAACGAAATCGAGGACGAAAATAAAAAACAAGAACGCACAAAGAAGGATTGCGAAACACTTGGATAGATCGATCGGTTTCTATTTCTACATGCTTTAAACGCTTCTCCCCCTTGAAGAACATGTGAACTTAAAATATGATCGAACCTACTCAAGTCCGAAGAGGTTCCTGAGGGACATAGGTATGCTTCCCTCACCACCAGAGAAACTTGTATTCGTGTAATTCCACGGGTGTTGCTGCAGTGAGTTGATAAATGGATGTTCTGACGCCATTTCCTTTGCAAATGAGGATGCCACGGAATAGTGCTGGCTCTCCATGTTTGAAATTGTTTTCCCGGCCCGGACTTTTGCCAGTTCTTCTTCGAGCTCGGTAATTTGATTCTGAAGATGGAATATTATGCCGGTGCATCCGTAAACGGGATCTCTAATCCTTGCATTTGCTTCATATACCAAGCTGTTAACTGCATCTGCTCTAAGATGCTCGGGAATTTCCTGAAAATCAACGTCAAGTTAATCTATGATCGCAGACTTCATATTTTAATACGCCATTTTTTTGTGTCTTTTTTCACACCTTCCCCTATACAAACTTGGACGAAAAAGATCTGCATCCATGAAGCACTTGAAGAAATTTCCACGAACAAGAAAGGAGAGAGATACTGGAGGCAATAGACAGATTCTTAGATCCATGTACCGCTTAAAGAGTCCGAGTTCACGGCCATTTTCACAATCATACGGAGGTTTTTAATTCAGGGTTCCGTTAATTTCTCTTCTCTACATTTTTATTGAGGTTTTTAATTTGGTTTAGTCAAAAATAAACCAAAGAAAAGGATCTGAATCCATTGATACAAACCTTTTACTTCCTGCAGCATTCCATTTTTTGATAATTTTAGGTGATTTTAGTTAGAAATACTTAACAAGGATAAAAATTAAGGTTCGCAAAAGTCGTTGTAGTGAGTGTATGAATTCTTTTCTTAAGAGTGTCAAAAGAGATTGCAGTATAATGTAGAACGTATCAAAATGTTGTTAGCCCAAAAGAAGACATGAAAATTGATCCTATTTATTCTGATGAAGTATATGCATGAATATTCCCCCCGCCCCCCGCCAAAAAAAAAAAAGAAAAAAAAGAAGAAAGGGGAAATCGACATCAAAGTTCAAGGAATTAAATGCAATTCGTTACCTGCAGCAACTTGGTGATATTGCAAGCTCCAAACACTCTGTGGGCAATGGTGAATTTGAGGGGATTGTCCGGAGGAAAGAAAGGAGCTAACGCACAATTCTGCAAGCATCGTCGGCGGAGGACTTTGCATGCAGCACAAGGACTTTGGTTGTGTTTTGGAGACTTAGATGAAGCAGAGAGAGAGAGGTCATACGAGGATTTGCCATTATACTGTTCCATGTTGAATATTGAGATGAAGATAACTACAATACTTGTTTTGGCAGCTAAAGCATGTGATTTATGTAGACCAACGACCGAAGGGAATCTTTTAATAGTAACTAAGAGAAGAATCCTTTGTATTGAAATTTAATCTTGCAATAAAATGAGAGTAAATTTTAACTATGAGATGTTAAAGTTTCTTTCTTTCCTTTTTTTTTAAGCACGTTAAATTTCCTTGAAATTTATTGTTACTTGTGATATTTTTAAAAAAGTGATAGTCTTACTTCTTCATAAACTTTTTTCACTATTTTTTCTAATTTTTGAGTTTTATGAACTTTTTTTATAAATATAAAAAACATATCTATCATCCTTTATTGATTAAAGAGTGAAAAAGATAGCCATTTAAGAAATTTGTTACCCGTCCTCTCAATTCATATTACTAATTGCAATGCTTATACCCCAATAGATCTCTTGAATCTTCTTTTGGCGCTTTTCCTCCATGAAAAAATTTTTATTGGTCTTTTGTTTTCAGCAACTATGGCCAAATTGCTGCGTCTAGCCTCACGAGTCACGACTGTGATTTCTCCATTCTAAAAGCTCGACCATGCCATGTGTTGCTCTATTGAAGAAACGGAAAATCAATGATTGATTTAACTCTCTTATGATTGATTTAATTGATTTAACTCTCTTATGATTGATTTAACTTTACTCATATGTTAAAATTTTGACTGTTAAAAATCTTTACAGGAATATTTGATTTAAAAAAATAATTAAAAAAATTATATTTTGAAAAACAATGAGAGCCTAGTAAAATAAATAATGCTACTCAAATAGTGATAGACATGATTGCAACTTAATGTGAATCCATCTTTAAATAAATATTTACAAAGGCAGAAATTATAGATTAAAATATACCATCCACGTATTCACGTCACACAACCATTCCTACGTACGATGAATATGACGAAAGAAATTACCGTTTCTTGAGGCTGCCAAAATAATTGAAAAAACATGCAAAGGCCCTGTCAAAACTTCACAACATTCGATCTGGCAGCGTCTAAGCGGGCGAGACCTCCTTTTTCTTCTTTCTTCGTCTCTTCTCCGCTTCATCCTCGCCGTCATAGTTCACTACGAGAGCGACCAACCTTCAGAATTCGGAGGTATATGCTTTCTGGTCAAAGAAGCTACGTCCACAGCAGAAGGCATTAGACGCTTTATTAATTTAATTTGTCCTTTAAGTTTAATTTAGTAAATTCGTATTATTATTTAGAATAACATTTTTAATATAAATAAATTTAAAAATTTAGACATGAAAGTTTTATATGTATGAATTTGTATCTAAAGTTGTGTGTAATATAAAATTATAGTCAAAGAAGCTACGTCCACAGCAGAAGGCATTAGACGCTTTATTAATTTAATTTGTCCTTTAAGTTTAATTTAGTAAATTCGTATTATTATGTAGAATAACATTTTTTATATAAATAAATTTAAAAATTTAGATTTGAAAGTTCTATATATATGAGTTTGTATCTAAAGTTGTGTGTAATATAAAATTATAGTTTATAAATTAATCTAATAATAATTTGAGAGAATCTTGAAAGACTAGATTAGCTATTGCAACTCCTGTAGTTTCTGAGACTTCTTTTAGTCTTTGACAATCAACTTCGCCCCAAAACTTTTACTTCTTCTAGTTTTGGACAAATATAACCTTTATTCATCTTATTTGTAGCTCGAATATGTAACAATTCATCAATATGATTTCCTTGTTTCTCAATAACATCTTCGAATTCTTCTTTTTCAAATAATTTATCAAATCCAAAATCATCGCAACAATCCACCCAATCAAAAATTTTAAATTTTGAAACGCTTTCAATCACCAACACATCTTCAATTGCAGGACTCAACAAAGAAATTGGACTATCACAACAAAGAGAATTTATGGAGGTAATTTTCCTATCATCACTCAAACCAATGTTTTCTTCTAACCCAATAGGATAATTATCAATCAAATCATAATTCTCCAAATTGGACTATTCAACTTCATCTTGAATCGTTTCTACCAAATATTTTCTTTCATCTGGATAAGGTAAAGGTTTTTTCTTCTCCTCATCACGAACAATATTGTCGTCAACCTTTTTTAAATCAAAAAAAACTTTTCTTTCTCAACTATTCCTTTTTTACTAGAATTCAAAACAGAACTCTTACCTCTAAAAGAATGCATCAAAATAGTCCAACTTTCTTTTATTGATCTTGCATAGAAAAACTTATTTGCTACATCTATCACAACTGTAGTTTGAAGATAAAACTATGCAAGGGTATTCTGATTCTTTTTCTTCTTCTCTTCTTCGATTAATTCAGTGTTGGGAGGAGATTGTTCAAAACCTTCTTCAATAATACACCAAACTCCAACTTCTTCAAGAATATCTAGTGTATATTGACATCACAAATCAAAATTATTTTTTCCATCAAAGATAAACCTTGAACGAGAAGAAAGAACTTTGTTATAAAACAAATAAAGAGAAGGGAAAGAAAATCTTTCCATGTCTATTGGCATTCTGATTCTGATACCAATTTGAACTAGGAAACTAACTTGGTTTAGCACTCTACAAAGAAGCTAGAATGTGATATATATCTTGTTTCTTGGCGATATCTAAAAGCATTTACCACGTTGTAAAAAACTACCGAATGAAAGAGACATTCTCTTCAGAATAAAAATAACAATATTTTTCAAAATCAATAGATTGGAATGGCAATAACAAAAAAAATATATGCCATTGTTCAAAATGTCTTGGTTTCTCACCTGTCTTTCTAAAGTTTTAATCTATGTAGTCTTTCACTTCTTTTTAACAAATGAAGTTGCTAACTTGAAAAAGAAAATATTTGATTTTAATATAAAATAAAATGAATTTAAGATTAGTTATTGAAAATTTGCTCATTGATGAGCATTGTTAAAATAGAAACTTCAATTGATTTGATTACTTTCAGATTAATAATTTAGTTTTGTTGCAAATAAACTATCCAATTTTTTTTCTTTCAAAAGAATTCTTAAATTAACTATATATATAATTTAAATATAAAATATGTGCGGTGTGTTTGGTGCGGATTGAAAATTTTTCAAACCTTCTGCAAATTGCAGCTTGAAGATAATTCTAACTGCAACCGCACCAATTTAAAATTAACCGTAAAATTGGTCCGGATTAGTGTGGATTGGTGCAGTTTGAATAATCTTGAACACCCCTAACACAAACCAAGCTTGAAGTGATCTTTGGTTATTGGATTCACATCTTCATGAAAGTTTTTTTTTTAAAAAAAAAAGGACTGTTTTTTTCAAATAATGTATGCCCAAAGGAAAAAAAATTATGTCAAAATTTGAATTACATGAGCTTTTGCTAGCTTGGTCCTGATCCTCCTCTCATTCTCTCTCTCATCCTTTCCCTTACCAAAATAGTATTGTCATATAGTTATAAAAAAATTAAAAATATAAAAATCTAAAAAAAGTAACTTTAGAGAAATGAAATAATATAACAACAGCCATCTTTAAGAATTGTAGGGGAGAGGATAGTGAGTGTTGCCAGCTGAGGTCAAACTGACCGCCACTGCCAAATTCACGGGCATGGCTTTTCTGTGCTCGCAATTTCGCACTTGTCAATTAACTTATATTTAATCATAACAAATCGATATTTAGCCATACAAATGACTAGGGAATGTCATTCAGGGGGGAATGAACTCAAAAAGAAAAAAAAAAAATTAGAAAAAGACAATGACAGGCAAATGATTGCGGTTGTGTTCAAAAATATATAGCTGGCCTGAGATGTTCGATGTCCAAGTTCAAAAGATAATGTCTCTTGTTTTTTTCTTTTTCTTTTTTGCTGGAGAGTAACATTACGTGTCTCACATTGAGTTGGATGCTTCTGTTTTTTTTTTTTTTTTTTGGTCCAAAAGGGATCTGTATTCATTGAATGATTAGGAATGTACAAGTTACAAGTGTATCATCAGACTGTTAGCGCAAAAACAAGGGGGCTAGGAGGAGTAAATATCACCATTTGTCCTAGCCTCCTCAAAACAACTAGCGTAATTTACAATGCTAGTCAATTCCAAAATTCTGTGCAAGATTTCTTGCACCACCTCCCGGGTGCGGGGATCTGTCCGCTCCGGTGAGTATATCTTCATATTTTGCCAATACCGAATTCGGCTAACGTTGCCTTGTTTCCTTGTATAGTTAATACTGACATTAAGCCTATCAAGAAGAGAGCAAATTTGAGGATGAATAAGACCAATAATTTCAAGCATGTTATCCTTTGCCTTGATACTGTGAACAAAAATTTGCAACTACTTTCCAACTTAAATCTTTCAGCTATACAAAGCCCTTCCAGAATAGCATAAGACTAAGTATGTTATGAGAAATGTGAGTGCAACAGCTTTGTTACTAGTACTCATTATGTCATCACTTTGTCAATTTAATTATATACCAATTCACAAAAGTTACAATTTGTATGAGTACCTCTTCTGGCACGATAATTGTTTTCATCTTTAATCATTGCATAAATTGAAAATCAGTTACATTTATAGCTGTGCATAAATTGATGTTTTAGTATAATAATTCCTTCTAGGTCGTGGATCTCCATATATAATAAAGTGGTGATTTTAAACCAATAAAGAATAATAATTTGATAATACTATTATTTCTCAAACACCTGAAATTTTTCACTCTTCCTACTGTTGTAATAATTAGTACTGTCAATTTTAGTATAAGTTAGTCAAATTCGAATTTTAATCATGAATGCAGTTAAAATTGAATATCTATTTTTTCTAGAATAATTATATATTTTTTTATAGTAAAAATATTATACTCTTTCATTTTCAAATTATAAAGTCTTGTGGCCCTTTTTGTATAAATTAAAAAAAAAGATTTATTTTATCTATTATATTTTTAACTCATTCTATTAATATAATAAAAGTGAGAGAATTATATTTATAGTGATGATAGATTTAGAAAAATAACCTTTAAAATTCATAAGAGGCTAAATATTTTAAGAAACACTCATTCTATTTCAAAATATAAGGTATTTTTTATACTTTTTGTATAGATTAATTAAGAAAAAAATAATGAGTATTTGTTCTATTATATCCTTAACTATTTTATTTATATGTTAGAGAATGAAAGAATTATATTTATTGTACGGATAACATTAGAAAAATAATCCTTAAAATTGTAAAAGGTCAAATATTTTGAAAATAAAGAAAATGAGTAAAGGCATTATATTTTAAAACAAGGGAGTAAGAAAATGACTAAAAGTCTTTATATTTTAAGATAGAATAAGTAATAATTCATATGCAATTAAATTATTTTTTTAATTTTTATTCAAAAAAATATGACATATAATTTCGTACAAAAAGAATGTATTCATAAGGAATTCGGTAATACCGTTGTCTAATTTTGTAAATCCGTGTACAGAAATAACGCACTTTGCATGCCCTGCCCTAGCTTGCCTTCGGAGCAACCATAATTGACGAACGTAACTTTGACCCATGCCCCCGCCGCCCCGCGCCCCCAACGATGTATAAACGGAAAGACAAAAAGGAAAAACAAAAAAATTGCTATGATCAGCTTTCTATCAATTCTTAGTCGATAAAAAAAATTACTTAAAACGCAAAAGGATTACCTATGCTAATTCTTTTATTTTTAACTTTTAATAATATATTATTAAATAATATTAATACGTACAGAGGATATACGTATATAACTTCGTACTGTATCCCGTTACTTTGATGATTAAGCATGAAGGTCAGAGTTCAAATTCTAACTTTTAATCACTTGCGTGTTTACAAGTGTTCGTCTCCCTTGTTAGGCAAATTAGGCTATAAGCATAATGCCAACCGAAAAAGAAATAATTCTATGTTATTATATGGGAATCCTATTTGTTTTATATAAGCTTGGTAAATTTTTCAAGTGACATTTTTCTTTAATGAACTGTTTCGTAGCAGTCATTTTGATAATACTAAGGTCAAATAAAGAGTCATGTTCTGATCTGGCACAAATAGGTATGATATCTTCTTTACGTAAATGAAACACGTTCTGATATCTACGTAAGTTTGTTATGATAAGGATACAGTCCACCAATTGCTTACCCTGTCGGCACCATTTTTCCTCATTTTGCCATATGGCTGCTTTAGCTGCAATGAAAGACATTGAACATAGTCTATAGCGATCAAAACACAAGTCAGCAATGACGAAAAATGCAGCGTTAGAAAACAATTTAATCTAAAACTAGTCTGGATTAATATTGTATAAGAATTAAGAATTCTGTTACATCATAATTCATCAGCAACAGCTTTGCCCAATCTATAAATGTATCTTTTCTTCTGCTTCTGGGCGCAGAAAAGCAGAAAGCCCACAAACCAGTTTACTGTCAGAAAACCATCGACGGTTTTAAAGCAGAGAATAAACATCTGATAAGGCCAAAACCAACCACTGCCACTGCCAGCAGCAGTGCAATGGCTGATTCTGCTTATTTCTCCCTCCTCTTTTCTTCGGCTTCTGGTTTATCTCAACCGTCTGCTGCACCTTTCCAAGGTTGTTCTTCCGGTCCTACATCAATCACTCAGGGTCCTTGTGCTGCATGCAAAATGCTTCGTCGAAGATGTGCGGAGACGTGTCTATTGTCTCCTTATTTTCCTCGAACTGAACCGCTAAAGTTCGCCATTGCCCATAAAGTATTTGGAGCTAGTAACATTATCAAGATGTTGCAGGTATGCCCCTTATTCAAAATCTTCAAGTTTCCTGGAAACTTCTGATCTCTTCCTGCCCCTCATTTGGATCAATGCATCGAAATAACAGCTTTCGTTACTATCTCAATTGATTTAGGACTCAAGTGTTGAAATAAAAATGTGGCCAAATGTGTTTCTACAAATATAGTAACTTCTGCAGATTTGATAGTAACTAATTTGATAAAAGTGACAGTTTCAGCAAAGAAACAATGAGTGATAATTTTTTTTTTTTTAGAACTGATTACACATAGATTGTGCATTATAGCATCTCCCAAACCCCATGACGGGTATGATATCATTTTGAGAGCCTTTTTTTCCCACTTTTTTTCTCCTGCTTGTAATGTGATCTCAGATATCATAGTTGTATTATTGAATGTCAAAGTACTCCAGAAATCAGGAGTGCATCACTGACATTGTTACTTGCAAATTCTCTAGAAATATAAAGAACTAATCTGCCCTGGATTATCTCAATGGAATCTTTACAACCCACCTCACCACTGAACAAGAATATGATTCGTAAATTAGCTCAATCAATTGGTTCTAGGAGTCTCGAAGAATATTCTCAGTACTCAAGTCTCGAAATATTAATCAAATGGTGATTTTGACTTGCATGTAACTTGATTTCTAGGGATTTAAGGCTACAAAAGGGCGAAACATAATGATGTGAAATGTGATCATGTTCTCAACTACGTGGAAAATCCTTGTGGCTCCAAGTATACTATTAGGTGGTTATATTTAATTAGGTATCTGTAATGCTACTGGCTATAGCTACTACGCTAACCTTGAAATCCAATACACCATAACTCAACGTTTTCATGCACTAGCCTACCAGAAAAAGTTGGAAAAAAGTCCCAAATAAAAATAAAATTTTAATAGTATGGATGTATTTGGACAACATTTTCTTTCTAATCCGAAGGTAAAATTTTAAATATTTCAAATATGAAACATATCATCTCTTATAAATAATTTAATTTTTATAAAACTTAATATAAAAATTTTAAAATTAAATTCTATCATCACTCATGAAAAAGTAAAATTAGATACCTAACATTATATATCTCTAAAGAATTAACTGTTTATCGCTCCTGGCTATTTAGTCATGTCTACTATACACTGGATATATAGTATTAATACCGGCTGAGGCAGCCGAAATCATGGGAAAATCACTAACTCTTCGTGCTGATTTCAGGAGCTTCCAGAGGAGCAAAGAGCAGATGCAGTAAACAGCTTGGTTTATGAAGCGAATGCGAGAATTCGAGATCCAGTTTATGGGTGCACGGGGACGATTTTTCTACTTCAGAAGCAAATCATTGATCTCCAATCAGAAGCGGCCAAAGCAAAGGCAGAAATCCTAAACTTGCAATGCCAGAATGACAATTTGGTCTCTCTAATTTCCATGGGAATTTCACAGCAGCATCAGGGAGTCATCTCTGAGCTGCACCCACCTGATAACTCAAGCTGGTTTCTTCATGATCGAAATCCCTGCGCCTGAAACAGTTAGAAGACTCGATCAGGGTGGAGATTTTTCTCAAAAGTTCATCCGACAATAAATTGGCAATAAGAATTAGCATGATCTGTAGATATGTTGTTTACTTTGGAAATTTCTTAGGTAAATTCGGTGCGCGGCCCCCATCCGTGGACTAGAAGCATCCGAGAAAGCCATGTGTCGAATCTGAACATTTTTTAATTGTGTAATGACTGGTAGAGTTGTGCCTCTCGCTCTCCATCAACTACTGGCCGCCGACCGCCGGTGTGCCTCTCCGCTGCTCCCTTCTCCATCTTTCTCAAGCAGATTCTGACCCAACTAAAAAGACAAAAAACAAAAAAACCCTCAAAAGCAAGTGACCTTTTACAACCATCCCTATCTGCTGGCCAACCCGTCTCTCCTCCGTCCGGCGACTGTGAGATCTGCTCTCTCACAGCCACAGCACCATAGCCACTGCCTGTTTCTCTCCTATTTCTAGATTCCACATAAGGTGATAAGGAATAGAAAGTCAACTGAATTTGGAATGAGCTCTCAAAAGAGCTTTTCATTACTGAAACATTCATCTCAGATCTTTGTTGGCATCCTCAATCACTGAGAATGGATGGAATTCAGTGTTCGAATTTCCCAGGAGATGCAGACCATCATTCAAGCACATAGAAAAAGAATTTGGTACCAAAATGTTGTTAAATCCAAAATTCTTGTATCTGTTATGCTGTTGACTTCTTTATAGCAATTTGGCATGGAATTGCTGCTATAGTCTTGCTGACTTGTGTGACTGCAATAGAAATTGAAACCCGCTTCCTAGAGAGGATAGATAGCACAAGCATTCTGCATGCGAACTGCTAAAGAGAATCAGATTAGCAAATGAAATTTGGGGGAAAAAAAAAAAAAGCGACAGTGGAAAAGATGAAAGAGGCCTATGTTCTCTGGCATTGAGTAAGGTGGTGCCTGTGTCTTCCGCCATCGTAATGCCGCACCAAGAGGAGGGGAGAGAAGGAGAAAAGGTGAAGCTTGGGAAAGAATGCAACAAGTTATCAGGTAACAATGGTAATGGGGCTTCTTATGGTGAATCGGATCTCGAGGTGGGGTCGTGGAACCGTGGATCAAATTCACTTAAAAATTTACTTAATTTTGAATGAAATTTTCTCCCTAAATTTTGAATTTTCTTTTAAAATTTTATTAAAATTATCCAAAAAAAATAAAATAAAATGCCTTTTGTAAATAATTTTTTCTTGGATAAATTTCAATATGTACCTTCCTTTGTATTGCTTTGTGAAATTTTACAGCCCAAATCTTAATAGTGAAAAATATAGTAAGCTCATTTCGATGTTTGGATACTCTATAAGTATCTTCTGCAAGTAGAGCAGATCCTATATATTAATGAAGTCCAGAATTTTGGTTTTAAAAAAATAAAAATTTGTTGCACAGAAATAGTTGTTTGTTGAAGTATGATCCATGAATAATTTGTTCCAAAAGCTCCCCACTCAGCACACACGTCTATGATTATTTTCTTCGATTCTGGGAATTTATCTAAACTAGTTTATTAGTCTAATGATAATTGGATCAAAATGTTTTACTCCCTACATTTTAAAATATAAGGCCTTCTATTTTTTAAAAAAAAATATTTAACTTTTTACGAATTTTAATAATTAATTTTCTAATATTATTTTTATAATAAATATAATTATCTCATTTTTTATTATATTAAAAAATAATTATGAATATAATAAAAAATATCTCTTATTTTCTTCTTTCATAATATATACAAAAATAATCAAAAGATTTTATATTTTGAAATGACATAAGTATCTCGCAAGAGATCTGGCCAAACTTTGTCATATACTTAGATGTAGCTCATGAAATCAGATGTTTTTCAACTTAAAAAAAAATGAAAATGTGATATGTGTTGCCAAATATTCTTTCTAATTTAAAATATAAAATCTTTTAATCATTTTCTTTCTTTTTAAAAATATTTTAACCTTTGATAGATTTCAAATATTATTTTTTAAAATTATTCTCACTAAAAATATGATTCATTTATTTTATATTATAGCAGTAGAATTAGTTAAAAATATAATTAAAAAATTATCTTTTACTTTCTTACATTTTAATTTATAGAGAAAGAATGAGAGGGCTTGCTTGCTATTTAGAAATAAATCAAATGGGAGTACTTCGCATCTCGTTCACCTTGATTTTCCACCAAATACATCATGGCCAATCGACGGTTGGGGACAAAAATTAAGAACACGTGTCAATCTTCTCAAAGTAAAGGGCCAAAGAGACAAATGTGATCATTCCTTCTGCCCACTATCAACACAACACATAGTTGCTGACCTCTAAAACTGAATCCCACTACAAGCAGTCTAATGATTAGTCTTTTCTGCCTCCAAAAATCGACTCAAAAGCCTGGGAGGACAAATATTCTATTTTTTAAAATTTTTTCTGAATAACAAACTAATATTTTCAATTCTTTTAATTTTAATTGGATAAAAGATATGAGCTTGGAATTAAAAAGGATAGAAACAAATATTGAATTTAAGTGCAATTCCTGAGCTTCAAGTGCAAAATGGAGGAAGTACAAATCTACATTGCAGGATCACCACGGAATAATTAATCAAATTTCTTATAATATTTCCTCTCATATACCTTCTTTTATATCTCACTCTGTTGATAAATCAGTATAATTTCATCAGTATACCAGAGTCAATTTATTGAAACTTCTCACCCTTTCTTTTTAATCGCGAAACTCCTTTACTTATTTGATATGCTTAATAGATATACTACGCCGTGGAAGATAAATCTCACTAAATTACGTGATCTTAAACCCTTCCAAGAGTGTTATATTTGCAAATACATAGAACGTTCCACACACTAAGCTATCTGGTACTGTATAGCTCTTCTCAGTGAAGAATTACTTAACTCTCTATACTCAAAAGACGAAGTGTTTCTATACATAATTAAGAATGCCCGATAAATGGCCTTACAATCACTTAACCGTAGGAAATTCTTTCATGCACATTAGTTTAAGAATTCTTTTTTGCCTTGACATTGTCTGAAAATGTAATTTAAGAGAAACAAGAAATTCACTTCAAAGTTGTAGGAACTAAATTGAGGACGAATATAAAAAACAAGAACACAAAGAAGGATTGCGGAACAGTTGGATAGATCGAAGGGTTTCTTTCTCTACCAGCTTTTAATCTTTCTCCCTCTTGAAGAACATCCGAACCTAAAATATGATCAAACTTACAGAAATCCTAAGTGGTTCAGGGGGGACATAGTTATGCTTCCCTCGCCACCAGAGAAACCTGTATTCGTGTAATTCCACGGCTGTTGCTGCTGTGAGTTGATAAATGGCTGTTCTGACGCCATTTCCATTGCAAATGAGGATCCCACGGAATAGTGCTGGCTCTCCATATTAGAAATTGATTTCCAGGCGGGACTTTTGCCAGTTCTTCTTCGAGCTCGGTAATATGATTCTGAAGATGGAATATTATGCCGGTGCATCCGTAAACGGGATCTGTAATCCTTGCATTTGCTTCATATACCAAGCTGTTAACTGTATCTTCTTTAAGATGCTCAGGAATTTCCTGAAAACCAACGTCAAGTTAATTTATGATCGCAGACTGCGCATTTTAATATGCCATTCTTTTCTGTCTTTTTTCACAACTTCCCCTACACAAACTTGGTCGAAGAATAAGGGCGTCGACGAAGCACATGCAGACATTTCCAGGAACAAGAAGGGAGAAATATACTGGATGCAACAGAAAGATTCTTAGATCGATGTACGTTAGTCAAGCGTAAAGAGTCCGATTCACAGCCATTTTCACAATCATATAGAGGTTTTTAATTCAGGGTTCCGTTAATTTCTCTGCTCCTTTACTTTTTTTATTGAGGTTTTTAATTTGGTTTAGTCAAAAATAAACCACAGAAAAGGATCTGAATCCTTTAATTCCATTTTTTGATCATTTTAGCTGATCTTAGTTAGAAATTAACAAGGATAAAAATTAAGGTTCGTGAAAGTCGTTGTAGTGAGCTTATGAATTCTTTTCTTAAGAGTGTCCAAGAAGATCGCAGTATAATGTGGAATATATCAAAAGATTGTTAGCCCAAAAGAAGACATGAAAATTGATCCTATATATTCTGATATGAAGTATATGCATGCATATTACCCCTCGAAAGAAAGGAAAGATCGACATCAAAGTTCAAAGAATTAAACGCAATTCGTTACCTGCAGCAACTTGGTGATGTTGCAAGCTCCAAACACTCTGTGGGCAACGGTGAATTTGAGGGGATCGTCCGGAGGAAAGAAATAGGAGCTAACGCACAATTCTGCAAGCATCGTCGGCGGAGAACTTTGCATGCAGCACAAGGACTTTGGTTGTGTCTTGTTGACTTAGATGAAGCACAGAGAGAGTGGTCATCAGAGAACTTGCCGTTATTCTGTTCCATGTCGAATGTTGAGAAGAAGATAACTATAATACCTGTTTTGGCAGCGAAAGAATGTAATATATATTGACCAACGACTGAAGGGAATCTTTTAATAGTAAATAAGAGAAGAATCTGATATATATATATAAATAAAGATTCTTTCTTTTCTTTGTTTTTGAATGCACTTTAAAGTTTCTTGAAATTTCTTATCACTTCTTCAAAAACTTTTTTCACTCCTCTTGTTAATTTTTGAATCATGTGAACCTTTTTTATGAATAAAAAAAATATATCTATTATTCTTCATATATGAAAGAGCTAAAAGGATGGCCATTTAAGAAATTTGTTAGCCATCCTTTTAATTCGAATTACTAATTCCAATGCTTATACTCCCATAGATCCCTTGAGTCTTCTCTTAGAGCTTTCCCTCCTTGCAGAGACTTTTATTGGTCTTCAGTTTTCAAAAAATAAAAAAGAGGAGTGAAAGAAGATTTATTGGAGTGAAAATATCAATTCTCTATTTTAATTACTATTTTCACCATCAAATTTTTTAAAAAATACTATCTTCATCGCTTCTTCACAAAAATTTATATCAGTTTTACCAAATTATTTACAATTCAATTTAGAAAAGTTAGTACTCCTCCATTTCAAAATATAAAGTTTTTTGGTACTTTTTGCATAAATTAATGAAGAAGAAAATAATAAATATTTTTATATTATATCTTTAACTAATTTTATTCATTAATATGAGAGGATTATATTTGTGGTGAGAGTAATTTTGAAGAAAATCATGCTTAAAATTCATAAAAGATAAAACTTTGTGAGAAAAAATAAAATGATTAAAATGCCATATATTTTGAAATGGACTTAGTATCATTTTTGCACTTCTTTTGTAGTATAGCCTTTTCCCTAAATGGATAATTCAATTACTTGCACAATTATTCTATGTGTGCCTGAATAGATGTAGGCAATAAATTTTTTTTAAAAAATTAAATCTGGTCTGAATAGACGTAGAAAAAAATTGTTTTCAAGCGCTAAATATATTGTCTCATAATCAAGTATAAATATAATCATCCATACATAAGCCTAAAGAGTCCTAATACTCCCTCTATTTCAAAATATAATTTTTTTTCATAAATTATGAAAGAAGAAAATAAGTGTTATTTTTAATTATATTTTTAACTAATTTAATTTATTTTTATAAATATAAAAGTGAATAAATAAATTATATCTTATGTGTATAGTAACTTTTAAAAATAGTCATTAAAATTAATAAAATGAAAATTTTTTAAGAAAATAAAAAAGGGATCAAAAAATTTATATTTTGAAACAAAATGAATACCCATTAAAACAAATAATGCTGCCGAAAATAAACTAGGGCTCTAGAGATGAGCTGTTTGCAACATAGTGTGAATCGATCTTTCGATAAAATGTTTAGAAAGTCATAAATTACGGATCAAGATGGACCTCAAAGTTGACAAAAGAAATGACCATTTCTTGAGGCTGCCGGAATGATTGAAAAAACATGCAAAGGCCCTGCCGAAATTTCACAACATTCGATCCTCGCCTTCACAGTTCACAACGAGAGCAATCAATCTTCAGTTTTCAGAATTTCCGAGGTATACATGTTTCCCCCGTTATCAAACGGGCAAATATGAGCCTGAGCTCAGTTCTTTCAGGTTCAGGTTCGGATTCGAGTTCGGATCGGTCTTAATTCAATTTTTAAATTTTTTATATAATAATAATTTTTTTAATAATATAATAATATTATATATATATATATATATAAATTGAACTTCTTTTAGTCCGAATTCGGCCCGAACAATTATTCAGGCTTTTAATCTTAACTCGAGCTCACAATTAAGCGGGCCGAACGAGCCAAACTCGGGTCAGTCCGACCCAATTAATAATCCTAAATGTAATGAGTAATTTTATTATAGGCATTAAATAACTTATAATTATGTAATTCTTTATCTATATATTTTATTTTTATTAATATATATATATATATATATATATATATATATATATATAATTTATATGATACTTATATATTACTCAATGAATATAATAAAATTATTTTATTGTGATATATATCCTATTTCTTAGAGACATGTAAAAGTATTCATGGCGACGTTAGACTTAGACATCTATTGTAAATCTACGAGCAAGTAGGCGTCGAACATGATATTGTGTTAGTAGAACAGTTACTTGTCGGAATAGTGGGCCGGGAGCGTGACAGTTAACCTCTGAAGAAGTTGAAAAAATGAGAATGAATAAACGAAGCTGTAGCCCTCTGATAATGCAGCCGAATTCTTGCACTCTGATCCGGAAGTCTGTAGTCCACCCTCCGGCGGCTCGTGGGATAGTCTTCCTCCATTTCTCGCACTATAAGGGAGGTGGGATTGGGACGTCCAATCCAATCATTCCATATTTCAATTATTACGACTTCTCTTTCTCCAGAAGCCTCCAAGTAAGGGAATGGGATACCCGTTTTGATGCGGTGAACACTTTGAAAATATAAGAACCTTATGCTTTTCAAGCGTGCAACCCGTTTCCCTTGTAATGTTTGACAAATTATGAGTGAAATTGTATCACGTGCACATTGAGCCTTAAAATATTTCGATAATAAACACAATATTCAAATTTTTCCGTCAATTACTAATTAGATTAGAAAGTGACACTCGCAGTCTTTAATAAGTTTTTTAAAAAATACTTATTATAATTACTCAACATCCCAAAATAGAGTGGACACTAAAAACAATTACGTCATTATGTGAGAATACTATAATATTTAACCAAACATTAATGGCTATATTTGGCGGTCATGTAAATCACCATCACTACAGTAGACTAAAAGGAAACAGTAGTCAACTTTTCTTAGATTTAGTAGTGCCAAATGGGTCAGCTCGCTATAGCTCGGTCCGGCTCGGCGCGGGCTGCCCTTGGAACGAGACGGAGCAAGTTAGCTCGTTTTTTTACGAGTTAAAAAATTCTAATTTGCATCTCGCTACAGTAAACCTGCAGGTTAAACGGGTCAGCTCGCAAGCTTTACAAAACGACGTAACTTTGCAAAAAAAATAGTAAAACGATATCATTTTGTAAAAATATTTTTAAAATATCAAAACAACATCGTTTTGAAAAAAAAAATTAATTAAAAAGAAAAAAAGACTGGTATGTGTTCAATCCGCGCTGACCTAGGGACTAAACGGATTGGGCGAAAAAAATACCCGTTTAAATGAGTTTAGACATACTAAGTCTAAATTCGCCTATATGGACCAGCTCGCAGACTAACCCGTGAGCTTTAACTCGTATTGACAGTACTACTTAGATTGCATGCTAATTCAAAGGCCACCGCATGCGGAGGAGAATGACTCAACTTTCTTGGTATGAAACAGTTTTGCTCCAGCACACGCTCAAGAGAATAACTCCAGATAAAGGGAAATACTTCCTTTGGATTAGCTGTTTCTTTAGCAGATGCATTCTACACAAAGCAAGGACTTGTCATCATTACACAAACCAAGTTTGAAGTGATCTTTGGTTATTGGATTCTTTCTTTTTAATCAATAAGTATATTACTTCATTCATAAGAGAAAAAAAGTTATACAAATAAATTAAAATTTTATAATAACAGATAAAATATCACAATTTAAGTATATTGAATAAGTAATTTATAATAAAAATAATAAAATAAATACTAGTCTTTTTTCTTTTCAATATCTTTTTTGTCATTTTTTAATATTAACAAAGAAACTCTAACTTTATAATCTATTTTAAATAGTAATTTACAAAAATTAAATATATTAATAAATTTAAAAATTATTTAATAAGCAGATAAAAAATCGATGATGGGCCTATCTTCAAGAAAGGGATTGTGCTTTCAACTTATGTATATGTATGCCTAAAGGGCAAAAAAAGGCATGACAAATTTGAGTTACATGAGATTTTGCCAAATCCTCTCTCTCATCTTCTCCTTCACCACTAAAATATTATTTAATGATTATAAAATATTGTCATAGGATAACACGTGATTTGTGAGTATTGCCGGCTGACGTGACCACTCGACCAATTCACATGCATGCCTTTTCCGTGCTCTGATTTTTGCACATGCCAATTGACTTATACAAGCAATGAAATAAATGAATGTGGTTATTTAGTTAAAATAAATAAATAAATAAATAAATATAGTCGTATCCCTAACATTGTCTTTCGCTGTCAAATGAATAGCGAAAGAGAATGATAAGCACATGATTGTGGTTATGTTAAAAAATATACAGCTGGTCTGAGCTGGTCCATCGTCAAAGTTCAAAAAATAAGGGTATTGTGTCTTTCTTTTTTTTTTGCGTTTAGTTCCAGTTCTGGACGTCCTTTTTGCAGGATGTGCTGGACAGAACTTGGGCCGTTGGATCGGTCTAAATCTGATCCAACGGTTGGGACTCTATAAGGGTATTTAGGGAACATTAAAGTAAAAAAAAAAATTGAGAATGGGTTAAAAATTAAAAAACTCCCGCTAGTTTCAATCTTGTCAAATAAAAGCTGCATCTTGTCAAATATCAATCAAATTTTGAATTTCAACAGAAGAAGAAATACTACTTCTCTCTCAGTCTCTTCCCTCTACCTCTCTCATTCGTCTTCTTTCTTCCTCTCTGTCTTTCTTCTTTCTCTCTGTTTTCCTTCTTTCCCTTTTCTTCTTATTCTTCTCTGCAAATAAAGTTGTAGCGAGTAGATATTTTGTATGAGGGTCAATGTTAATCCAAGCACGACTCAGGTAACATCGTCTATCTACAAAGATTTATTTTTTTGTGGAGTTTTGTCTTTATTATATATCTTTTTCGTTTCGATTTTGCATGCATAGAATGAAAAAGGGTCAACATTTCTTTACACTTATGTGTAATAATTTTTCTTCTTATGATGAACTCGTGTTATACTAAAGGTCGAATATGAAACTGCTCATGTACTCAGGGCATATTCTTAAAGTGATGGATGTGCTCAGTTTTACGCTCAACAACAAATGAGAAAACTCAATGTTATGTCTATTTTAAATAATTATTCTACTGGACATTCATTTAATATTTTGTGATTAAATATTTGGATAGTTGTGAACAATTTTGAAGGTAAAATGTTTGTGTGAACATTCTGCTTAATTGGATGCGAACCATCCAAAGAATGTGAATAATTGTTCAATATAAATGGAAAGACTGTCCTGCTGTGTTCGAACAATTATTCTATATATCTTGAACAATTATTCAATTGTTCAATTGTCGCGAACGCTAACGAGTTGAACGGCATGATTGATCCGGTGAAGCATATGCTTGCCTATCCTAGGAGAAATGTTGCCTGTCAGGTAGCTTTGACGTTGTATTCAGATAGAACAATTATTTACTTTCGTAACAATTATTCAATACATTCTGAATAATTGTTCAATTGTAGACCAGTGGTTAATAACAATTGTTATCTGTTGCAACTATAACTCTCTCAAGAACGTCAAACGGCTCGTGTTTTCCAGCCAAGACTATCAAACTCAGAGAGAACCCAAATCGATCAAGAAAGCGGTTAAAGAGTTTGGTAGAACATGTTAGACAGGGGAAAAAGGCCTCGTTGAAATGACAGCGTAATAGGAAACAAACATTCGTTGAACCAAGCAAAAGTACTTCTCCAGTTTTTGAGCCTCGGTTTACAGACTTCGAAATTGACTTGTAGCTTTTCCTGTGAGGCAAACATTACTACAACAATTCATTGGGTGTAGAAAAATATTGTAAACAACTTGCTAAACAATTGTACAGATACATAAACTGTCCAGATGTTGAACAATTATTTATCTTGGCCAAAAAATTACGTTGGAGGCATTAAACAATTGTTTATGAGATTCCCATCTTCTGGCTTATTACACTAAGTTTTGTCCTCGTCCATCAGTTGAACAATTATTCGTCTTAGTCAAAAAAACTGAATAAGAAGCATTGAACAAATGTAAGAGCATTTGCAAATAATTATTTGGGAGTTGAACATTGAACAATTATTATTTATATATAAAATAATTGTACCAATCCTAAGTATTTTAATGTTTGAACAACGAATACATAAATTGAGTCTATTGTCATCGGCCTCTCTTTGCCCTCTTCCTCGCTCCACGTTCAAGTGGAGGTGGTCTTCCAAGCTTTTTCCTGTTTCATTACGTTGGCCAAAATTGTATTCTCTCCGTGTAGTAGAAAACTTGCCTTGATCAACCTTCTTTTCTTGGTTGTCCTTTAGCCCTTAACAACGTTGCCAATTTGGATAGTAGGGAGAATAACTTCCGTTGCCTTGAATGTGCAGTAGGAAAGGGGACAAAGAGAGGTCGATAAAAATAGACCACCTCCACTTGAACGTGGAGCGGGAAAGAGGGCAAAGAGAGGCCGATGACAATAGACTCAATTTATGTATTCGTTGTTCAAACATTAAAATACTTAGGATTGGTACAATTATTTTATATATAAATAATAATTGTTCAATGTTCAACTCCCAAATAATTATTTGCAAATGCTCTTACATTTGTTCAACGCTTCTTATTCATTTTTTTTTACTAAGACGAATAATTGTTCAACTGATGGACGAGGACAAACACTTAGTGTAATAAGCCAGAAGATTCCGTCTCATAAACAATTGTTTAATGTCTCCAACGTAATTGTTTTGGCCAAGATGAATAATTGTTCAACATCTGGACAGTTTATGTATCTGTACAATTGTTTAGCAAGTTGTTTACAATATTTTTCTACACCCAATGAATTGTTGTAGTAATGTTTGCCTCACAGGAAAAGCTACAAGTCAATTTCGAAGTCTGTAAACCGAGGCTCAAAAACTGGAGAAGTATTTTTGCTTGGTTCAACGAATGTTTGTTTCCTATTACGCTGTCATTTCAACGAGGCCTTTTTCCCCTTTCTAACATGTTCTACCAAACTCTTTAACCGCTTTCTTGATCGATTTGGGTTCTCTCTGAGTTTGATAGTCTTGGCTGGAAAACACGAGCCGTTTGACGTTCTTGAGAGAGTTATAGTTGCAACAGATAACAATTGTTATTAACCACTGGTCTACAATTGAACAATTATTCAGAGTGTATTGAATAATTGTTACGAAAGTAAATAATTGTTCTATCTGAATACAACGTCAAAGCTACCTGACAGGCAACATTTCTCCTAGGATAGGCAAGCATATGCTTCACCGGATCAATCATGCCGTTCAACTCGTTAGCGTTCGCGACAATTGAACAATTGAATAATTGTTCAAGATATATAGAATAATTGTTCGAACACAGCAGGACAGTCTTTCCATTTATATTGAACAATTATTCACATTCTTTGGATGGTTCGCATCCAATTAAGCAGAATGTTCACACAAACATTTTACCTTCAAAATTGTTCACAACTATCCAAATATTTAATCACAAAATATTAAATGAATGTCCAGTAGAATAATTATTTAAAATAGACATAACATTGAGTTTTCTCATTTGTTGTTGCGCGTAAAACTGAGCACATCCATCACTTTAAGAATATGCCCTGAGTACATGAGCAGTTTCATATTCGACCTTTAGTATAACACGAGTTCATCATAAGAAGAAAAAATTATTACACATAAGTGTAAAGAAATGCTGACCCTTTTTCATTCTATGCATGCAAAATCGAAACGAAGAAGATATATAATAAAGACAAAACTCCACAAAAAAATAAATCTTTGTAGATAGACGATGTTACCTGAGTCGTGCTTGGATTAACATTGACCCTCATACAAAATATCTACTCGCTACAACTTTATTTGCAGAGAAGAATAAGAAGAAAAGGGAAAGAAGGAAAACAGAGAGAAAGAAGAAAGACAGAGAGGAAGAAAGAAAACGAATGAGAGAGGTAGAGGGAAGAGACTGAGAGAGGAGTAGTATTTCTTCTTCTGTTGAAATTCAAAATTTGATTGACATTTGACAAGATGCAGCTTTTATTTGATAAGATTGAAACTAGCGGGAGTTTTTTAATTTTTAACCCATTCTCAATTTTTTTTTTTTTACTTTAATGTTCCCTAAATACCCTTATAGAGTCCCAACCGTTGGATCAGATTTAGACCGATCCAACGGCCCAAGTTCTGTCCAGCACGTCCTGCAAAAAGGACGTCCAGGACTGGAACTAAACGCTTTTTTTTTTCTTTTCTGTTGGAAAATCAGATTACGTGTCTTGCAACGAGCTGAATGCTCTTTTTTTTTTTTATCCAAATGGGTTTTGTATTCATTGAATGATTAAAGCTTAATTTGTATTTGATTTTTTAATTTTATTTTTCTTCTTATAAAAAATATATTTTTATGAAATTTAAATTAAAAAAATTTAAATCCAAATCTAGTCTATAGAAATCTTAAGAATGTACAAGTTACGAAAGGGTCATAAGACTGTAAGCAAAGAACAAGGGGGCTAGGAGGGATAAATATTAGCCTTTGACCTAGCCTCCTAAAAACAATTAGTGTAATTTACAATGTTAGTCAACTCTAAAGTTCGTGCAAGATATTTTTAACCATCTCCTGGCTGGGGGGATCAGTCCACTCCGGTGAGTATATCTTCATATTTCGCCAATACAAAATTCGATTAAGGACTTCCCTAAAAAGTACGTTTCAATTTGCTTCGAGACCAGAATTTCCGGATTAAGGACTTCCCTAAAAAGTAAGTTTCAATTTGCTTCGAGACCAGATTTTCCAAGGTTCTGTTCTAAATTCATATCTATCTACTTTGATAGCTCATTCTCAGCTTTGAATAATTGCCATTTGTTGTGTTTTACCTATGCTTTCTGTTAAAATGGTTGTTCCAGCTCAATTTCATTACAGCACCGCTACTTCATTCCAGCTCAGCTTCCACCTGCCACCTCAGTACTCAGTATACTCAGCAGCCAATTCAATTATAACTCAATTACAGCTAGCAAACTAACTTAGTTGATTTTTGCTTTAAGTTATAGTTGGTTAGCAACTTTAAGCATTTTTGTATATAAACTTTTGGTTCTCAATGAAATAGAGGATTCTTGATTTCATGACTTCATTGTTTAGTTTTGTTTTCTTTTTCTCCTTGAATTGCTTCTCTCACGTACATTTAACATGGTATTAGAGCTTGGGTTTCTTCACAGAGCTCCAACCTAAGGTTTCTGTATTCTTCATTAGTTGCATTGTTGCTTGGTGAAGATTTCAATTTGTGTTGTTTTTTGTTTCTTCTAAAGTTTGATTTTGTGTGGCGATGGCAAATTCAAATAATATAATGTCAAATCCTTACTTCCTGTATCATGGTTATAATATGAATCTTAAGTTGGTTTCTCCACCTTTTGATGATCATAATTGTCATATTTGGAGCAGAGAGATGATGAATGAACTGATATCAAAGAACAAAATTTAGTTTGTTGATAGGACACTTTCACCGTGTCGTAAGAAGATTGCATATTTGATAGCTGGAGACAATGTAATAAGATGGTGTTAAGATGGATATCGAGTACGATTATTCCTACCATTAAGTAGAGTGTTATTTGTTATAACACGGCTTTTGAAGTTTGGGCTGATTTAGCAGATCATTTTAGTCAAGGAGACTTATATCGATTCAGTGACCTACAGAAGTAATTGTATGCATTAAAACAAGGTAATCTTTCAGTCACAGAATTTTTTCACTAAATTGAAGATACTCTGGGATGAGATATTGATTATGAGACTAATATCTACTTGTGCTTGTGCTTGTGCTTGTGAACCTATGTGTAAATATGGAGGTTACAATGCCATGAGAGATTATTTTGAGGATAATTATGTGATCAGATTTGTGAAAAGATTGATGATGAATTTGCTACTGTTAAATGTCAAATTTTGCTCATGATTCCTTTGCCTAAAATAAAACAGGCCTTTAGCAAGGCTATTAAACATGAGAGGCAATTGACTTCTGCTGCAAATTAGGTTAGAAGCAGTGAAAATTATGTTTTATTAAGTGCAAAGGATTTTCTAAACAAAGGTACTTCAATTGAGGTGCATTGTGAAAATGCGAATATGGAAAATTCAGGTAGTACTAGAAATAAAAGATTTGGTAGATTTGGCATTTCAAGACATCAATATAATGTTCATTTTGTAGACAGTTAGGGCATACAATAGATAAATGTTATAAAAAGCATAATTATCCATCTAATTTTAGAGGAAGAAGACAGATTAATGCTTCTGCAAATCAATCATTGGGTGAAGTAAATTCTAGCTTTTCTAAAGTAGTTGAACATGATGATGCTAGCAATGCTTCTCTTCTAAACTCAAGAGTGGTATTTGATGTCCCTGAAGGATAATCTACCACTACCAATAAATTTGAGGTACAACTAAAATTTGGTAAATAAGTCGATTTTAAGGATACAAACTCTTCACTTTATGAAATGAGCAAATATATAAGATAGTCATATATGTTAAGTTGAAGAGACGTAAATTCTAGCATAATTTTTTCCAAACATGATTGATGTATTATTTTCAAAAGAAATTCAAATACCTAAAAATTATAAGAATGATGAGATCTCAACATGATTGGAAACTACAGAAACTGTAAAAATATAAAGCTTCGATGATATTAATGTGTATAATATATTAAATCATAATGAGGATTTTTAGAATCGAAGTCTGCATACTCGAAATGATAAAGTTTGCATAAAAATATGAAATTCTAAGATATTCACAAGCACACTTGAAGTGTACATATTTTCGCAGTAAGAATAATACACTTAAAGTGTAATCCAAAAGAAATAATAATGAACATTTGATTATAAAATGTAAACTATAAAAGTGAATATTTGTCATGACTTATGGCGTATGATTGTTCGTAAGATCTAGCACTAATTATGAAGAAATATATTTCTAGTAGTAGATATAATAGTTCATGATAACACTTAATTTGTGTTTATTTTTGTTATCATTTGATAATAGTACTTATATTTGAAGTCTCTGATAGACTCGATATGCTTCAGGCACATAAGTGAATTACTTGTGTAAAACATAATAAGATTGTATTAGTAAATTCTTATTTAAAGAATGATTGAGTATGTCCATGTATGAAAAAATTCTATACGTAGCTACATTTATTGTTTGTGTTTCTTTGTCAAAAGATATCCTTATTACACAATTTGCTGATTGACATGGTATTCTTCACATTAGGGGAGAAAATCATCAATTAAAAAATGACATCATTTATTACTTTAATTATATTGATTTATGCACAAACATTTATGAACTAGAAGTTCAAAATGTTGCTTATTTTTTTAAAATTACAAATCAATTGTTTGACTGATTTTTGTAGAGTTAGTCAATATAATATTTTAGATATAGATATTTCTATTTGGATAGATGTTCCAACAGGACAAATATATGAATTCTAAAACTATATAGTTTTTATGCATGCTTGAAGCGTGGTTGATCTATTGATTTTGAAAATAAAATCCTCAAAAGGGAAAAGAATTAGATGATCAAAATATTTTTCTTGAAGAATTTAGAAAAACAAGTATTATGATTTTCATAAATTTAATATTTTGTTTTGATTGAACATCTTGAAGATACTTCATATGGACATAGCACATCAATGGTCATTAAGTTATTATACGTGATAAAGATCTTTTATATCTATCAAAGTATATTGATGAACTCTTTGGTCATGAAATACTATAACTTTACAATTTAGTTCATGAATATACTTATATGTATGCAAGTAGATATCTATTCCAATTCTTTTATACCCAATAAATTTTAAGTTGGCATTAAACTTCCCTTTTGATATCTTCTTGAGATATTTAATCTCAAATTATTGAGAAATTTAACTCCTGTTGATATTGATATACCAGGTATAATTAAGTTATCCACACAAACCATGTCCTTTATAGATATATTTTGATTATGACAGACACATCTTCGACTTATGTTAAAGAAATAGAGATTCATGATATTGATTGAGAATACGTATGATCATATTAATGTTTTATTATATTCGAGTTAAATTTGTATTCTCTAAGAAGGAATTCTAACTTTATTATTAGATGATAACAAAGTTTAGAATATATCAAAGGAGATACGATAAAATATATTTTCATGAGATTCTTTTTGCTCATAAACTCTAGAAAAGGTTTAATTTTGATGTACAAAAAATTTGATCATTTGATGACTTAACGAATCTATTCACTAAGACTTTACTGATCGCAATATATAATTGAAAAGCATTGATTTTGAAAGCTCAAAAGATTATCTCATTGGGGAAGTAATAAAGGCATAAAAATTAGTATACGATTTTTCTTTCACTAGAATTTTTTCTCACTGAATTTTTATCTAGTAAGATTTTAACGAGGCATGTTTTTTATTTAATAGACATTCAAAGGTGAGTGTTACGAAATTAAAATAAGTGTAGATATTCATTATCTGATATCAAATAGATAATCCAATATAAAAAATAGATATACTTTATCCTAATAAAAAATAGATGCTAGAGATATTCTATTCTACGAGAAAATAAATGATATAGTTTTGTTATGTCTTTAGTTATTGATGAAATTTATCTTCTAATTCATTCTTATCTCTTCTTATTGATATATACACTTGATCTCTATAAATAGAGCTTTAGACTTAAGTATCGTATAAACTGATTCATTCATTTACTTTCAAAGAAGATTAATAAAAGGTATTGTGTTCTCTCTCTATTTTCTTTCTATAGTTTTTCTTTATTCTCTTCATTATAATTTTCTTATTTAATTTTATATATTATTATTAAAATTTCATTATATCGACGACTACTATGTGCAACAAATTCATAACATATAGAGTTTTTTGTTCATTTTTTTCCAAAATATTCAACATTTTGACAATTTTAAAAATTAATTTTTAAAAGTTAACTCATTCTTGCTAAAGTTAGTTTAAAATAATTAAATTAATTACAAGCATAACAGAAAAAATTTCTCTCATTTTCTTCAACATTAATATATGCGCAAAAAATTAAAAAATCCTATATTTTGAAAAATGAATAATATGTAACTAGGGTTATCAATTGAACTGGCTGAGCTGAACTTAACCTCATTCACGCTCAGCCCGAATAAAAGATGCATAGGTTTAGCCTAAGCGAAGCTAACATACATAGAGCTCATGCTCATGTGAGCTTGTGCGAAGTTCGGGCTCAACCCATGTTATGAAGAAAAATAGCCAAAAAAAAAAAAAAGAGGGACTTTTTGTGTAAAAATCCTTTAAGTTGTAATAAAACAACAATTTTAGGAAATAGTCACTTTCGATACCATAAACAATAATTTTCAGGCAATAACAATCCTCAAATAACATTGGGAATAAGATTGGACTAGAGAGACTTTGTTAATTTTCTCCAATAATTATTAGTTATGATTTCTATGTTATACTAAATACTTCTAATATTTTTATTTTTTAAATTAAATGTAATATATTATGCACATTTTATATATATACATCATATTTCGAGCCGAGCTTTAAACGAACTAACTTCAGGCTCCAAACCCATTGCTAGCCCTATGTATAAATGACCAAGTGAGGAACTTAACGAGGGTTTCGAGCAATGTTTCAAGCAAACAAAGTTTAAAATTCTATATATCAGGAACGAACAATATTTCAAGTCAATTTTGTAGTTTTTTCTTCCAACTTAGTATTTTAAAGTGCCTAAGGTGGTGTTGGTCCATCAGTAAAAAGCCAGGTAGCCACGAATTTGGGAGTGAACCTTACCGAAGTTCGGATGGGAGCCTTATCATTGGTGGATGAGTACCAAAAGCTGAACCTTGCTGTGCAGAAATCACGAAGCCATCATCTTCATCAACTCCCGCATAGTCACGATTTGAAATGGGTTCCGCCTCCTCCATTGCACTATAAAGTAAATGTCGATGTGGCTGTCATTGTCTTATGAATAAGGCAGGTCCTCCAAAGGGGGAGGGGTAGGACCGGGACACTTATAAATAATAATCTATGCCTCTCCTTGGACAAAGCTTTAGGTTCTGCTGCAGAGCCAATTTACAGGTTTTGGACTCAATGACCATAGTCCGGGAAATCCAGTAGATTCTCTGGGCCTGGTACACCCAGTCCAGGCGTCTTCCGAAGATCCTCGTATGGAAGGGCCAGGATAGCATGCTGTATAGCTAGGCGGGAAGTGTGGTTCGAAGGTTTGCGACTGCCATAATTCCCCATCCCAAATTCTGAAAGGTTTTACGAATCTGGACTGTTGGCTTCCCCTCAAAAAAAAAATAAACATTTCGTCCTTTGACAGTGGGCCTACGAATATTTTTTACCCCATCGAAGAGCACTTCACCGTCTTAAATTTTGAATTTTTTTTAATAGCCTCCTCAAACTTTCATCAGCATTAAATTGCATTAGTTTTCTAAATATATTGAGATACTCCGTACATTTCAAAATATAAAGTATTGTGAATATTTTACATATATTAAAAAAATAAATAAAAAAATTTTTTTATTATATTTATAATTAAATTTATTAATATAATAAAGAATCAAAAATAAATTTTAAAATTAAATAATATTTAAATTTTATAAATAACTAAATATTTTAAGTAAAAAATAATCAAAGAATCTTATATTTTAAAATAAAAAAACACCAATTTTATTCTTAAAACCAAAAAAAATATAAGGCAATATGGAGTCCACGTCATAAAACAATTAAGTTGAATAGTATTTTTAAAACTAATCTTTTACATAAAAATAGTTGCTGCCATCGACTTCGCTGTCACCGAGACAACTTGTGCTCACTAATAGCATGAGTGTTCATTCAAATTTTAATTTAATTTTTTATTTGAAACTTCAATTTCTGATTTAATTTTTTAAAAAAAACAAATCAAAGCAAACTAATTTTTTTAAAAAATCAAACTTAAATAATTAAATTCGATTAGATCCGATTCAATTGAAATTTGAAAATAAAAAATTATACTTTTTTTTTATAATGCGTTGTTACATTAAAAATATATTACCGAAATGCATTATGCATTAATTTTATCTGAAAATTTTAACTTTATATACAAAAATGTATTTCAATAATACATTTTTAATGCAAAAATATATTACCAAAATATATTCATATATATAATTCTTTAAACTTTTAAATTTTTTATTTAATTTTCAATCTGAACACAAAAATTAAAAACTAAATTAAATTATACAAAATTTTTACAAATCGAACCGAAATATCAAAAATTCGAACCGAAAATTATATTTGAATTTTATTTTTTAAATTATACTAAATAATGAATACCCCTAGGGCCCTAATTCTGGATTTTAGGGAATCACGAGAAAAAAAATAGAAAATAAAAAGGCAAAAATTTCCTACATTTTCTATAGAGGCAGTAAGAAATGTTTCTTTTAAGTAAAGGTAGAACTGCCCTTTTCTCTCTCTCTCTCTCTCACATTAGTTGATAAATTTGACTTTCCAATGTCAGGTTGATTAAATCGGATTACATTCAATCGAGACAGTAGAAAACTATAGGGGGGTTATTGAAGCAATTAAACCTTTTAAGGATTATTAGATGAATTTGCAGCCAAATATAATTATCATGCATCTTTTAAATCCTATTACCATCTGTCCGACAAGAGAAATTTCGAGTAAGTCCATGCAGAGAATTAGCAGAAATAAATGTGACAAGTTATTAATATTTCTTGCATTTCAAAATATAAGACCCTTTAAACTTTATCCCATAGAAATAAATCATATCTTGAACTCCCAAAAGAAATATAGCATCAACTTTATCCAACTACACTGAAATTGCTCCAACCAACCATCTATCATGAAATTAACTCGTCAAAGATCGGAAATGTAAGGCAGTGTACACTTGAAGGCCACTTGTCTAAGCAAATGTCTAAGCAAAGACCAGAAAATTTGAATCATTACCTTGGCACAGATTTCTCCTGTACATGCAGAGTCCCATTTTGAATAAGTTGTTGCATTCTCTGCACAGCAGCACATATGCAAGAAAATCAGAAATCAACAGGCACAACGCTATAGAACAAATGATCCACCAAAAAAAGATTAGAACTACAGACAGCACCTGAACATGTTTAACTTGGTAAAATCAGAACAGTGTATATGAACACAAGCTGATGCCTACTCAAGATAGGTCCAGGACTCACAATTGCCGGACACTAAAAACCACCCTCAGATAACCAATTATGATATCAGTATTCAAACAAACAAACTGGTTCAGGTAAATTCAGTCCACTGCATCAACAGAGGAATTCATCATTTCAACATAACTAATGCTCTAGCAGAAAAGTTTCATGAATAGTGAGATTTAAGTGAAAGCAGAAGCACGCGGACCAAGTACAATATCCGAACCACAAAGAAAGAGAACTCTTTGCAAAGTGCAAACTAAAACTTTTCATGTTGCAGGTCTCAACACAATATCCCAATCACTGTTTCTTACTCTTAATCCATTTTCAGCAATGACTTCAATTTAAAGAAAAAGAAAATGTAACATTCTACCTAATCATGTCTATCAGAAGCACTGCTTAAACCCATACTTATCCTGATTACAGATACCACCTTCACATTAGCACCAGAGCACCATGAGAAGAATAAAAAACTGCAAAGCAAATTGCCTTTTCTCCCCCCCCTCTTCTCTCTTTTCTTAAGGGGGAAAAATAACTACTACTCAGTATAAAGAGAACAAGTATCACACCACATGCTTTAACAAAAGTGTAATGTCTCCTACCAAGCAGGCAAAATTCTGCCACCAACCCCTCTAAAGATGGGACAACATGAAAAACCAACAAAAGAAACCTAGAATAGACAAATATATCCAAAAATATAATACCAAAACAGAAGAATCTTCAATGGAAAGCCACACAACATAGGCATACTGACATTAGCATAGTTGAACAGAAAGTCTGCAGGCAATGGCCATCCCACATTATTCAACAACTTAACCACCAAAATAAATACACTGCTTACAGAAAAGTTTCAAAACGTTCTCAGAATCAGAGTATCATTGCTGAACCAGAAGAACAGCAGCTTATTTCAGAAATTGAAGACAATGGTGAAGATAAGTACTTTTTCATTGCTAAAAATTTCAAGTATTCCTGCATTTCAATGCTAGAAGTTGCTAAACAGTTGCCTTTTTCAAGTGCTCTTTTTGCACCAAAAATTGTAACAACTCTGGGACCCTTCACCAATAAAGAAACAAGTAAGAACACAGGAATCTTAATCATAGTAGTGTCACGTTCAGACATCACTAAAAGTTCTGAATATAGACAAACCTCTTGGTTCTCAACCAACCTCCTGTATGAAAATCAGGAAAAGCCAAAATGCTAAAAGGAATAGGAAGAAATCAACAAGAATCAATATACCTTGTCCGCAACAACGGTCACAGAAATCTTCAAATATACATACAGCCAAAGTATCCATTGGCTGATATTACATAAACCAAAGCACAAGTAGCTGTTTCACGTTAAATGCCAGAAATTAGTCTTAATGAATGGCCAAGAGTTGGGAATAAAACATTACTCAAATATTCAACTCTGACAGAAGTATTGCCATTTGCCAGTGCAGGCCTTGGTCGAAAAGGTTGCTATTCTCCATTTCAGAAGGTTTCATCTTTTGGATGAGAAACTGCATGACGGACTGCTATTACACTTCACTGAGAATCCCCTTCCTTTTTATCTCCCTACACTCCGAAGGGTAGATATCGTCAAGCCTTGAAGCTTTGAAATTAAAGGGTGACATTCTTTTCTTCATTTTCAATCTGGTAGTCCAGAAAACAGAAAAATCAACACACCGGCAGGTCAGAAGTGTACAAAACATGTCACGTGCTAAACTAGATACCTGCATTCAAAACATTCAAAAGGAATGAGTAGCACAACTTGTAGCCATTTCTACAGGCATAGTATACTTTAAAATAATAGACTGAAACTTTAATCATTAACCAGCTCAGAACCCATTTACTTTTACCTGTGAATAGATACAGGAAGTGAATATTAAGACAAAACATTTTCACCTCTAAATAACTATAGGAGGTGAACAGTTAGTGAAAGGAAACAAAGAACTCAAGATCTTAATTTCACCACTTCCTTCTGAAATCTAATCACAGCTGAAAAGCTAGACATTCACAAATTTTTTAAAAAAGGCAATTTAAATCTATTAAATAGGATGCATGTCTGCATCAACAATGTTGAAAGAAATCTCATCTTCAGGTTCATAAGTATCAAAAAAGTAATAGTAGCAGCTGCAGTAACAAAGATCCCACCAAACTATGTCAATGCATGCTCAACAACAAAGCTATTCTACCACCAACTTCAATACTTTAGAAAGAAATAAGCTTTGATTTATTCATATAAATATTAGCCGCTAAAAGTGCACTTACATGAGACGCCAGATTCAGTTCTTACAAAATAAATAGTAGTTAGCACAGTTTCAAGTAGTCCAAGAGGGGAAACAAAAGCTATGGAGCTGTGTGTGTATAAGGTGGCTATAATTTATACTTGTTCAACAACAAGACGAGCAAGCAACAAGAAATAGCAGCTATGGATTAATACCCAGCTGTTTGTTCATTTTTCTTTTCTTTTTCCGAGGGGAGCTTAAGATATTCAAGCAATAAATTGGAATTTAAACAAATGCACATAGAAAAGAAAAGAAAAAAGGAAACTCACATACTTACATAAGCATAAGATAATATCAAGAAAAAGACAGAGGTCCCACACACTAAAGAAATTCAAGAAAAAACATTTTCAACCGTAAAGTGCCATATCTGTGACATGACAAAGCAAAAAGGTATCAAAATAAATAGTCACCGTAAGCTAAAGATTCACTGAAACCAACCATTTCAAATACTGGAAAATTTATGTGGAAGAAAATTGCCACTTGGTAAAATAGTAGCCAGAGAAGCAGAGCAGCACCAGCAACACAATGGCAGTGGTATTTGGGATTTCTTCCATGCGAGAGGAATAAGGTGAGCTCAAGGGGAGACGGATTGAAAGAGAGAGAGAGAAATGCTAGGGAAGAAGTGGAGAATTTTCATTTCCTCTCTTAATTTACAATGATGTGTAGTCATATGAGATTTCTTAGTTAAAGCTTACATGATACTTCTTCATAATACAATAGTCAAAAATTGTGGGCCTCAGTGGAAAAGCAAAAAGTTGTTGCTGGTCAAACATTTTCTTGCCTACTGATTCCTGAGGCAAGATAATGTGTAGTAGAGTGAGAAGTATTAACATTGATTTTCAAAGACCAAACTAATTTTGATCAGCAGATATGGCAAAGCACATGCACTAAAGAACAAAGAACATTGTCACTCCAAAATAGTAACTAAACTGCTACAGTCTCATCCTGTATTCAGAGACCTATAAACCTTCTAAATCTGCAGGACACCCATTCTTCTAGCTTAAGCCTTCTAAGCAAACATCCTCTCCAACTAATAAACTCCATTCAAATAAGAATGCAATTAGGTTAGCACCCTTTCCCCAGACCATACGTCAGGGGCTCAATTCTTATCTCTAGCACTTGCTAGGCATCTCTTCCCCCTTTTCCCCCAAATAGGTTCCCTTCTCCAAAAAATAATTCTTTAAGCAGAAAATAAAGCATTGCAGTCAGAGAGAAAGGCAAAAATGAAAGCTTCCTTTGATGCAAAAGACTTATTGCAGCACATGCTTTATAAGCCAAATCACCAGTTATTCAGCCAACGACAAGGTCAAAGTTCTGCACCACCGGATGTACAAACATAACCCGGACACAGTATCACATTTGAGTCTTTGCTTCCTCTGAGTCTTAACTAGATTGTATGAGCATCATTCAACAAGGAAAGATGTATTTGAAATAAAACAAGCACATTTACAACCAGAACTAACCGTGGAATAGATATTTTACCACAAAATTGTCATTGATGGTCACCCTTGTATGAGATCATGAGTAATGTTTTCTCTTCCAGATGCAATATCATGAGTCATTACAAACTTCTGCAACAGGTATTCTACATATCGTTATAAATAACAAATACAGTGCATGTTCTCTTACTCTTAGATTAGCAAGCATTTTAAGAGTACCGGCATCCAGATGAAAGCTCATTTCATTTAACATCCACATGGTCAAAAAGTGCCTAACACTTCCCTAGTTTTATGGCTATCATTGGGGTTTGGATTGGATCAGATACATACCCATTTCCTCGTTAATTACCTCAGTAACACATTTACCCAAAAAAAAGGGAATGCATACTCACAAGCTAGAAATCAAAAGCCCACCCATTCGCATCACATGCCTTGAAATATGATGCACATTCAGGCCACCAAAAAGAAAGAAGAGAAAACATTACTTGTGTAGCAATACATTGATCTCCAGCTTTTATAGAAAGTAGCCAATGCACATAAATAGAGTGAAGTATCATGAACCAGCACTCCTTATACTTTTCCTCCTTTTGATAAGTCCATTTATTAAAGCAATGTAGGTGGACTTCGGTACAGGAATACCCTTCTGAATCAGCTCTCCAAATAATTGCATGGCATCCTTGAATCTTCCTTTAGTACATAGGTCAATTATCTCTTCTGAGTACAAAATGGAACTAGGATCAAGATGATCTGAAGATTCACCAAAGACATCTCGCTCATTATTTATTTGTATGGCCTGTTGCAATGCTATCCCTCTCTCAGTTAGCTTCGACATGAATTCCTCCACTGCATCCTCTCTTCCTGCATCAATTAATGCATCAGCAATGGCATTATATGTATAACTGTCAGGCCCTAGTTTCCTTTCTTGCATTTCAGCAACAAGGTCCAAAGCATCTTCAAGCCTTCCTTCTTTACAAAGTGCTCTGATCAATGTATTGTACGTCACTGAATCAAGTACTTTCCCTTTCGAGATCCATGTGTCAAAAAGCTTAATGGCTTTTTCAAGCATCCGTTCCCTGCAAAGTCCACGCAGAAGAATATTGCAAGTGAAGATATCAGGTTTGAAGGAATTCTCAACCATTTTGTTGTGGAAGTGGAATGCTCTTTCGATATTTCCCTCCCGGCAGAATCCATGAATAATTGTGTTGTAAGTAATTTCATCAGGAACCAACCCATTCTCCAAGAGCTCATTCAGCTTCCCTATAGCTTCCTCAGTTTTACCGATCTTGCAAAGCCCTCCCATCAGAGAATTGTACGTGATAATACTGGGAATGATATTTTTCTCCTTCATTTCATCCCACAGCTTTGAAGCTCTGTCTGCATTTTCATCTTTGAAATACCCAACTATAAGGGTGCCATAGCTTACATTATCAACAATATAACCTCGCTTAATTGAACTAGTAAGTAAGTCATATGCCTCACCAAGCCTCCTTTCTTGACATAGGGAGTGAAGAAAAGTATTGAGCGTCACTGTATCCAACTTCAGACCTTTACTACACATTTGATTCATCATCTTAAAGGCCTCAGCCAAATTCCCTGCTTTACAATACCCACTTATCAAAGTATTGTAGGTTACGTTATCAGGAGAGAGGTCATCTGCTACCATTCTCCGTAAAGCATCACTAGCTTCTGTCATCTTTCCCTCTTTACAATACCACTTAATTATGACATTATGAGTAACCTCAGCAGGTTTCAGACCTTTCCCTTCCATCTCCTCCAGCAACTTAAAAGCCTCTGAACTTCTTTTTCTATGAAAACAGCCATTTATCAAAGTATTATAAGTAACCACATCTGGACACAACTTTAAGCCCTCTATCTCATCTCGGAGCTTAATTGCCTCATCGATCCTCCCTTCATTACACAGCCCATGAATCAACATGTTATAAGTCCAAATATCAGGCAACAAACCGTTATGAGTCATTACCTCAATCACTTTAGCAGCATCCTTCAACCAACCCATTCTGCAATACCCATTTACTAGAATATTATAAGTATTTTTATCGGGAGTCAACCCTCTATTTTTCATATCCAACAACAGATCTCTGACTTTATTCAACTGACCTTTCTTACACAATGCATTCAACAGAGTATTATAACTCACATTATTAGGCTGACAATCAAAATCTCGCATGGTATTCAACAATTCAATGGCATTTTCAAACTTATGTTCCATACAATACCCACGCATCAAAATGTTGAAAGTATTCGTATTTGGCTTAAAACCGATCTTAAGAGCATCATTTAACAACTCCTTACAAAAATCAGACGACCGCGTGGAGGGCGTGCTTCCCAGGGAATTCAACAGGGTGTTACAAGTGATTAGATTGGGAAGCATCCGGAGGCGCTTCATCTTCTTGAAAACCTGGGCGCCAAGGTGGGGGAGGCCGGACTGGCAGTAAGCGCCGATAGAGGTGTCAAGGATGGCCTTAGATGGCGGAGGAAGTGACTTGGATGGGTGGGAGTAGGTGATGGTGGAGATTGTGTTGAGGATGGTCGGAGCGAATGAAGAGGAGGAGGAGGGATTTGGCATCGGAGAACTTGTTATGGCGGAAGAGGTAATTGAGTAGGGAGAGTAGAGAAGGAAGCGGGAGGGCGAGAGAAGGGTTTTGGGAGTGCGCCCATCTGAAGAAAAAAAGAAGGGAAGTGGGATGGTCGGAGAGAAGGGTTGGGGAAGTGAGGATGGAGTTGAAGATATCTGGGGTAAGGTAACGAAGGTAGGGGCTGAGAAGGGTGGAGTGCGGTGGTGGAGCAGCTTTTCTACTGGCGGTGCTGGCGGTGGTGGTCAGGATGGTGGTGATGGTGGTGATCAGTTGAGAAGGGTTTAAGGAGGGATTTGGAGGAGGCAGCACTGGGTTCATTTCTGTGATTTTGGTTGTTAAAGTTTGAATCTTGATTCAAGAAACTCAATTCAAACCAATGGTGTGTTTTCCTGGATATTTGCAGCGGGAAGGAAGACGCAGGCTCTGGCAATGCGCTAAGTAGCATAAATATTCCTCTCTTTTTTTTTCGCTAAGTAGCAAAAATATTCCAAATTCATACTTTAGGCTTTGACTTTTTATGAGAGAAAGTAATAAATAGGAGGAGAATGAGTGAATTAGTTATACACTTATACTCGATTAGGTTAAGGTGTTGAACACACTTATGGTACACACGTGCAGGTTGCAAGCTTTTTTTTTCATTCAGTGGTTGGGAGTGCTCAAGGACATAATTGAGATAAAAAAAATTTAAATTCTCGCTCAATGCTCAAATTAGTTCAGAATGTGAATTTGAATTCAAGTTTATATATTAAAATCTAACTTTCTCTCTTTTCTTTCTACCAAATCTTCTAATTCACTTTCTCTCTGCAATTGCTCAAAAATGCCATAGAAATGCAAGACGAATGGGTTTGTTGTGGATAGACATCAATGAAATCGAAATTGAAGTCTAAGAATAATTCTAAAACTTGATAAAAATTTGTAGTCAATATAAAATCTCAAATTCGAAGATAAATACATATGTATCTTTCACATTTATTACAAAATATTAATTTTTATATTTTTAAAGTAAGATATACTTGTAATTTTTATTTAATTTTGATATTTCTTTATTTTGGTAAATTTAATTTTTGATCATTTTGATTGAATTAAGATCTTTTTGTAACTAATGTTTGCAGATTTAGAAACAAATTGTTGATCCTAAGAAATGAAGAGATTTTAAAGATGAACGTTATTCCTTCTCTTGATTGGATTGCAGTGGTTGAATGTATGGATTGTGCTTGAGTTGATTTCAAAATTACATGTAACAAGTATTCATATTAGAGTAGTGAATAATTATTTAAGACAGTGCGAATTTTAAGAATCGTTGTGGGTTCCTTTGTATTTAAGATAGTGTGAATTTTAAGAATCATTGTGGGTTCCTTTGTGTTGGCTCTTATAGCTTGAAGAACGATTTTAATGGTGGAATATTTCGGTGATGGAACTTTCTTTGTTATTTTAAAATACTAATATCTATTTTGATTTCTCTTGTAATGATTCTAACTGTTTTGAGTATGATTTTTATTGTTTTGAAGACTAATTATACAAAAGATAAAAATTATATTATGAATAATTATTTAGATATTTGCGAATAATTATTCACCGCTATGAAATTTCAGAATTGATATAAATACTAATATTTTGTAGTATAATATTAACTTTGTGATCTTTTAGTACTCCACGTTGAATAATGTTTCACAGATTATGTGGTGCATAATTATTCAAACTTCAAAGAATAATTATTCAAAACTATAAACAAAATTGATACAAACTATTAACATTTTGACATATAATAATAACCTCTTGATTTTTTTAAACTTCATGCCGAATATTGATTTACAAACTTTTTAATAATAACTTTAAAATTTTTTCAAATACTTAAATAATTTAAGAGAGAAATTTTATGTAGTGAATAATTATTCGAACCTTTATGACATTACAGAGTTGATGTAAAATATTAATATTTTTTATATAATAATAATCTTGTAATTTTTACAAACTCCATTTTACATACTTATTCACAAAATTTTGAATAATAAATTTATAATTTTTTCAAATACTTAAATAATTCAAGAGAGAAAATTTGTGTAGTGAAAATTTATTTGAACATCTATGAATAATTGTTCAATGCTAAGTAAATAATTATTCAAGACTGCATTGTAAACGAACAAAACGTATCATTTCTATTACTTGGATCGTGTTCAAGTTTGTTCAATGCAAAAATTTATAAGTATTAGCTTTATTGTAATATTATTTATATACTTAATGTGCATATATATGATCAAAAATATTTTTTTAGTGCATTTGGGAGTAATAAATTTTAAACTGTGTAGTAAATAATTATTCAAATTTCTATGAATAATTGTTCAATATTGAGTGAATAATTTTCAAGATTGTGTTGCGAATGAACAAAAAGTATCTTTTCTATCACTTGGATCATGTTTGAGTTTGTTCAATGCAAAAAGTCATGACAAACGTATCTTCTCTTGGATAAATCAATATCGAAATATTTGTGAATAAGTATGTAAAGTGGAGTTTGAAAAAATCACAAGGTTATTATTATATAAAAATATAAATATTTACATAAACTCTGTAATGTCATAGAGGTTCGAATAATTATTCATTACACAATTTTCTCCCTTGAAAAAAATGATAAAGTTAGTATTCAAAAGTTTGTGAATCAATATTTGGCTTGAAGTTGAAAAAAATTACGAAGTTATTATTATATGTCAAAATGTTAACAGTTTGAATCAAACTATTAATGTTTAGTTCAATTTTATTTGCAGTCTTGAATAATTATTCTTAGAAGTTTGAATAATTATGTACCATATAATTTGTGAATCAGTATTCACCGTGGAGTACTAAAAGATCACAAAGTTAATATTATACAATAAAATATTAGTATTTACATCAATTCTAAAATTTCATAGCGGTGAATAATTATTCACAATACAATTTTTTCTTTTGTATAATTAATCTTCAAAACAATAAAAATCATACTCAAAAACAGTTAGAATCATTACAAGAAAAATCAAAATAGATATTAGTATTTTAAAATAACAAAGAAAGTTCTCGCTAATAAAATATTTTACCATCAAAATCGTTCTTCAAGCTATAAGAGTCAACACAAAGGAACCCACAACGATTCCTAAAATTCACACTATCTTAAATAATTATTCACTACTAAATAAATAATTGTTCATTACTTGAATATGAATACTTGTTTCATGTAATTTAGAAATCAGCTCAAGCATAACCCATACATACAACCACTGCAATCCAACTAAGAAAAGGAAGAAGGAATAACGTTCATTTTTAAAATTTCTTCATTTCTCAAGATCAACAATTCATTTTCAAACCTGCAAACACCAGTTACCAAAAGATCTTTACTCAATCAAAAGGATAAAAAACCAAATTTACGAAAACAAAGAAATGTCAAAATCAAATAAAAACCACAAGAATATCTTACTTTAAAAATATAAAAACTAATATTCTACAATAAATGTTAAAGATACATCTGCATTTACCTTCGAATTTGAGATTTTATATTGACCCCAAATCTTCATCAAGTTTTGAAATCATTCTTAGACTTCAGTTTCAATTTTATTGATGTCTATCCACAGCAAACCCATTCGTCTTGGATTTCTATAGCATTTTTGAGCAATTGCAGATAGAAAAATGAAAGGAGAGTGAAAGAAGAGAAAGAAAGAGAAAGAGAATTAGAAGATTTGGTAGAGAGGGAAGAGAGAAAGTTAGATTTTGATATATAAACTTGAATTCAAATTCACATTCTAAACTAATTTGAGCTTTGAGCGGGAATTGAAATTTTTTTATCTCAATTATGCCCTTGAGCACTCCCAACCATTAGATAAAAAAAATTCCATCCAAGGGCAAAGAGTGCAGCCCGCACGTGCGTACCAAAAGTGCGTTCAACATCTTAACCTGACCGAGTTATACTACCTTTAATTAGAAGTATAAGTCTTTCCATAAGAAAGAAATATGACTAAAATATAAATATTTTTTATATTTCTTCATGAAATACTTTTTTCAAAATTACTTTTATATGCTTACTTAATCAATTGTTTAAGTAGATGAAATATGAAAGGTAAAAGGTTAGACATCTTAATCTAAAAATATCTTAATTTTAAAATCTTAAATCTATATGCATGAAGTCTTATATATTTCAGAAAACAAAATACATTTCTCTCTCTACCTACTCTTTTCTCCTCCTTCTCTCTACCTTTATGCGACTATGACTTCTTCTTATCTTTGAATAGATCTAGCCACCAGCCTTGACCGAAGACTGGATCTTGGGCAGATCCTTTTGTTTCTTATCTCCTTTTTGTGATATTATCTTTTATTTTGATCACAAACTATGATAGATCTTTTTTTACGCAATTTTTATCAAGATTTAAGACGCGAAAGCAAGTTCTTTTGCAAATCTTTGCAGATCTTGATGTTCCTCTCCTTTGTCTTAGAGGAATCTTTCTACCTGGACTTGATCTGGGCCCTCTTTCAGTATTCTGTCTCTTTCTTAAATAATTTTTAAAATCATTAACACGCTCATGATTTTCTAAATTGTTGTATTTTAAAGAAGATGTTAAAATTGAATTTAGCTTACCTATGTGCTCTAAGGATGGCAATGAAGATGCTGCGAAGAAAATCGAAGTGTGTTTGTTTATTATCTTACTAGTTTTAGTATTATTGTACTTTTTCTATTGTGAGATCTTTTCTGTTCTTGTGTAATTGTTCTTATTACTATTGAATTATCTCAATTCCTCAATTTCCCTCTTTTGATGTACTAAAATAAGAATTTGAGGATTGTTTCGATTGTAATGGCTATAACCAGTTTACAATTAATAGATAATTCTTTGCTTAAATAAAACAAATCTATATATATTTCTAAGCACACGGAGTAGTATTAAAATTTTAGTCTCCATTTGACTAAAAATAGCATATATGCAGAAAAATCATATACTAATTTTAATAAATATTTTTTTAAAAAATCTTTTTTCACAGTTTAAATTATCTTTATTTTAATATATCTATACTCATATTGAAGAGGATGTAAAGTAAAGATTTCTCTCTTATTACCCTCCTGTTAATTAGGGAAACACAATAAGCACTTAATCATCTATAATTCTATAGCACTGTCAAACATGCCAGTCTATCAGTCTGTGGATCATCACGGGATGGAGCGGGCCAACTCAACTTTTTTTTACTAAAGTTAAACTTTTTAATTTTTATTTTAGCTCAAATATTTAATGTAACTTTAACTATGTAAAGCTTTGGGCATTGAGTTAAAGGTTTTTTTTTTTAATTTGAGATCAAAGAGTTTAGTAGAATTTGTATAGAAAGGTTTAGTAAAGTCTAATTTTTTCTATATATGATATATATAATGATCATTTTCTATTTTAAAAATATTAATGATTGATCAAATATATTTTTTATCCTAGTTATAGATTTATATGATTATATGTGATAGAGGGATAAAAAGAGAGACAAGGGAAAAAAACTTAACAAACAAAAGAAAAAAAAACTTAGCAAACAAGAAAAACTAATAATAATGTTCTTTCCCACGAGCCACCTAGGAGACGATTTGGTTCCGGTCCTGCACGTCCTTTTTGCAGGACGTGCAGGACCAAATCTGGTCCGTTAGATCAGATGTCAAATCTAATCCAACTGCTTATATTTTTTGACTCACTGTATGTATTTTTAAAAATTCAAAAATCTATAAATTTTCGTAGCCCATCTGATCCAACGGATCAGATTTGGTCTTGCACGTCCTGCAAAAAGGACGTGCAAGACCGGAACCGAACGCCCTAGGAGAATATGAGGTCTCTTAAACAGTTAGAAAACAAGGGCACAACCCGCTCTTCCCCCTTTAACACTAGCTTGCGAGAGGCCGAAACAAGTTCACTTGACCCATTTGATATCACTATTGTCCTCTCCTCTAATTTGTTACCCATATAACCACTCTCATCTCATTTCTCTCTTTCCATTTCCTTCAATCCAAATGGAGGATTAAGTGTTTTTTTTAAATGGGGGCCTAATTCTACTGCCAGCTTAAAGTGAACCTTATTGTAAAAAGAAAAGGAAAAAAAAAAGCTAATAAGTTTAGTTTCAAACTATTTTATTTTATTTTATTTTATTTTACAATTATTTTTAATCTTTAATTTGATATTTTTAATCCCTAAATTATTTATTTTCGAATTTGGTGGTCCTAACTACCTATCCATGATAAGATCCAATCACAGTAAATGTAAATTAATCAATTCAAATATTTTTTCCTCCAAACTCATAACAAGCCATTCTCATGTGCATTAAAATTCAAATTACAGCCTAATAGAGAATTCCTCAAATCATTCACGTGAGAATGATTGTGCAAATAATTTGAACCAAAGAAATAATATCATTCAAATTTAATATTAGAAGAAATTTCTAATATTGGAACTCTATGGAGCGATAAGGTGTTCATTTGATTTTTCAGTTAAATTCAATTTTATAAAATTTTATGAAAATCTAGTCAAATTTAAATTTTTAAAAATTAAACTAAATTAAATAAAAATAAATTAATTTGACTTGGTTCGATTGAATTTCAAACGAATTTTAAGACCTAATAAAAAATTATAAATAATAAAAATAAGAAATAATAAAATATTTTTTAAAAAATATTTCAAATCGGTTTGATTTTTAATCTCACACTTAACAATGAAAATCAAATCAAATTATATAATTTTTTATAAATCGAATTTAATTATTAAAAAATTAAATTGAAATTAAAAATTCAATTTATCCGATTTAATTTTTTAAATTTCAATCGAGTAGCGGTCTGCAATGCCCAAACAGTCTATCTCCGTTTTGCTTTCCGGTTTCGAACAAAAAATTGAACAGTCTCTCGAATCCTACAGTATGTGTACATCCACGTGCATGTGGCAGCACAATATTCTCACCCACATCCACCGCTAAGTTCATTATCCACCTGCTTCATCGATCCCGCTGCTGCCAGGTTGATTCTAGATTAAGAATGGAATCTACAGAGTGTGCGTCGTCTTCTTCACCGGCGGTGGTGAAGCTAAAACCAATTGAGGTCTCCCCAGAAAGCTTCCAAGACTTCGGCCAAGTCATTGAGGCCAACCCTGATGGTGAAGAGTTTGGCCCACGCGATGCTTGCCTTGACCTCAGCCGTGGCATCCCTAGGTGGCTTCCCTTCTCCTCCCCCTAACTCCCTCACCCCATCTTTCCGTTCTTCATTCTTTCCCCTTTGGTTTCTTGAATAGACTGAACAGTATAGCTATTTGGGCTTAGAACTCTTGGAAAATGAATCTTTCTTGATGCCCTTCTGGAATTTGCTGGTTTTCGTTCCTTTGGCTATTTTCTCCCTTTCTTTTTTCTCGCTTTTATTCTTTTAAAGTATTGTTGTTCATTTGGCGTTCGTGAGGGATATGAAGGGTAGGAGACGAATAGGGTGTCTTACTGTAATGGGGTTCTAAGAGCAGAAGAAAACTCTAAAATCAGTAAATTTGCGCATAAAATTTATCGCCAATGAATCAAAAAATTTGTGATTTTTTGGTAATTATTTAATTTCTCTGGGTGATCGGAAAATTGTTCTTGTGATTATGCATTTACCAGGTTCTACATTATGCATCTTGAAGACCGGGCTCTCAAGTTCTCAACAATAACGCATCATGCTAATGTTACCCAATGCCTGGGTTCAATTGGGGGCCATGTCTGGTATCTTGGAGTTGCCAAACCATCAATTGTAGACCCGACTGAAATCAAGGGCACAATGGGAGCTGACATTCTCCAATCACATTGTGGCCATTTTTATGTGCCTCCTGCTGTTGAAGAGGTGCGTGCTTTTAGAATTTCTGGCCCCAAGTTTCTGAAGCTGAATCGTGGTACCTGGCATGCTGGGCCTTTGTTTATGGAGCAGGCCATGGATTTTTATAACCTCGAACTGAGCAACACAAATGTGAGTGCTCCTGTTACGTCAAGTGCTTTCGGTGATTTCTGTTCTTTACAGTTGTTTTTTAGTATATGATAAAGTGTCATCATATGGGAATTACAATTTAGTAGATATCCGGAAGATATGCATAACTTGGTGTGTTAGATGATTTTAGCCTATACCTTCAGGACACTTGATCATCTCATCATGGTAGGGAAGTTCAAGACCCTCAGTTTGACCGGAGCAGAGTCTAAGCAAAAAAGTGTTTTTGCCATCATAGTGTGTGCCTCTGATATTCTAGGACACATGTGAAAGCAGAAGCCGTAGGAAATCTTGTTATCCTCAATGAAGCGGGCATATTTTATCAACTTTACTTAATTGTCTGTTATCCAAACTTGAGAGTTGAAGAGAGCTTTTTCTTTAAATTTCATCATGAGAAGTGGACTTGATACAAAAGCTTCTCTTTTTGAATAAATGCGGGATATGAAGCTCTCTTTTCTTATGGCAATGCCTGTAGCTTTTAGATAAGACGAGAATTTCAATTGCTTTGATCAATGATTGACCTGCTCCAAGTGTGTTTCTTGTATTGGCAATCAACAGCTGGCAGATTCCACTTGATGCTGATAACTTTGGGGTTTGCTATATTTCAGGAATTTCTAGTATTTCCAAAAGAAATGCTCTGTTTGCAAGCCTTGTTTCTGAGAAGTACTCAAGATGCTTTGTTTATCATATATGTTTGTGCTTTAATCCTTGTAAGCTGTATATGAATATGGAAACAAGAGATAGGTGCATGAGGCCTACTTTAGGACTTTATATTCATTACTGGCACACCACTTCCTAAATGGTTATGCCTGGAAGACTTTTGTCAGATTTATAATGATCATGGAGGGATTGTGTTGTAGTAAAATAAGGTTAAATTGTTTCCCATGAAGCCATGATTTGTGATGAAAGAAAATAACTTGATAGGAATTCTCTTAGCATCTCTCATCTGTTTTTGCGTGCAGGTTGTGGACCACACAACACATAACTTCATTAAGAAGAACAAGGTGGTTTTTTTGTTGGACGAATAGTAAACTGTGTCTGACTGGGTATCTTTTAACTGTAATATAAGTTTTTTTTTCTTTTATTAATTTTCTCTCTTTTTGTTCCACTGTTGGAAGGAAGGATGATTGTTATTTGATCTCCGTGGATTTGTGACAAATTCTGTTGTTTGAAATGTATTCTTGTAAATTTCTATGCCTCCAAAGCTATTATGGCAATGTTGTGTTTTGAGGGTTAAAACTTAGCAGTGACTTCTGTAATGATTCAGTTAGTAAATGAAAGTTATTCGAGTCTGGGTCAGAGAATGAGAATGTCCAAAAGCTTCAAACTGACTAGAGCTACTCATGGATAGGCTGCCCAATACTACAGGCATTCTACATAGTTGTTTATAGAGTAATGGTACGACCTGCCATTTATAGGCATGATTCTCTATGATTCTTTCTCAACGTTTCTAAACTACAATTTTGGTGTTGTTGGCCTGATTTCATTCAGTTTGGGACAGAAGTAGAATATATTCTTTTTTAGAAAAAAAAATGCAAATGGTATAACATTTCAGGACTTTTGGTTTGACTTGTAACAAAATTTTCGAAGCAGTATGATGTTTTATAATTGCACTAAGCAAAAAAGGAAAAAAATATATAATTTGGTAATGACTTACGACAATAATGTCTCTCTCTTTAATATTCTCTTTTAGTAATTTATTTATCTCTTTAATTTTTTAAGTTACCTATATTAAACCTAATTTATAATTAATTCTTTTAAATTAATTTTTTCTATGTAATTCTTAAATAATTATCATTGATATGCCAAAGACCATCAAAATAATAATAATATATTTTAAAAAATTTAAAAATTAATTTTATTAAAGAGTATTTTAAGACATTGAAAAAAAGAAGAAAAATATAAATTTAAATTTTCATGACTCATATCCACACTTTTAATAATACTATAAATATGGATTAGTTAATTTATCACAGATTAAACATTTTTGCTACTTCAAAGCCCTTCATTTTTTTATGCAAATGATTTTGCTTTGTGAGTAATAAATTCAATAATATAGTGAAGAGTGGCATGGAGATTGAAACTAAGAATTCTTAATGAAAGGAAGAATATTATTTTTCCTTTGCTTTCATATCTCTTTCCTTTTTCTTTTTTTTTTTCTGAATAACTTTCATATCGCTTATCACCCCTTAGTTAGTTAGTATTTCCTTCATATTCTCTCTATATTTCTCCCATGGAGTAAACTAATATATGAAGGATGTAAGAGCTAAGTAAAGATTTAGTAGGGGAACTTTTAAGGCACCCCCTTATCTTAGTCAAGCCTTTTCACTATATTAGAATGTGAAGAAGTAGAACACACCATACATATTCCAAACTCCAAGGCTTAATTTCAATATCAAAAGAAATATGAGTCTAATGGTAATCTAAACAAATATTAGAAGACCAAATACAATTTTTGTTTCTTGGGGGTCCTAAGGCACAATATAAGCTGCTATCAAGTGGCAAAGTTATACCGACTATGGTTTTTGACCTGTTTCAAACGCGACAACGCATCAGTAACGCGCGCTCTGAAGGCGTTCTTGTAATAAATCGGGCTTAAAAATGAACCAATACCATTTACGGAACTCAACTCAAAACAGGGCCGAAGAGGGAGGCCAAAAATCCCAACAGACTCGCCACTCGGAGTGCCGAGCAACTCTAGCCCGGAACCACCCTTCTACGCCGAGGGCCGCCGGTTGTTTCTGCAATCTCTTTATAGACTTCTGATTTGTCAAGGAATTTGTAGAGAGGGTCTTCCTTGTCCACGCTCTTCTGGTCTGGCAGAGGATTCCTTCAGGTGAAATATTTCTCTGCGTCTCCATTTTTTGTTCTCGTTCTTGATTGTATTTTGCTTTTCTCTTTTCTTCTTTTGTTAGTTATTCTTGTTACTATTGTTAAACCGGAAAAGGAGGGAGAAGATGTTATTAAGATTTACATTTTTACGGGAAAATTTAAACCAATAGGATAATCAATTGTTTCCGGTTGTGGAGAATTAATGGGTTCATCGGAGGGCGTAAAGGCTGCAGCCAAGGTGTATAGGGACCTCCTTAAAGCAGTGAGGAAACATGTAGGAAAGGAAGAGCACAGGGCCCATTTCAGTGACTTCATTAAACAAGAATTTAGGAATAGCAGCAACCAGCCCTGCTCAAAAGATTCCTCTTTTATTCAGCAGAAGATAAAGCTGGCCCGTGATTACACTTTCTATTTGAATAGTGTCCACCATCACAAGGTACTATTGATGTAATTCATTTTTTCATGTATGTTGCACAATTGAAGGCGGTAGGTTTTGTTAAGTTTTTTTATTGGTGATATAATTCTGCTAAAATTGTCTATTGATTTGCTGAATGAGCTACAGACATGCTTCTGGGCAATCTGTGATTAGTAGACTTCAGCAAGTACTTTTAACAGTAAGAGGAGTTATGAAAAGAGCAAGAAAACTTTTAGCTCTGATGAAAGGTCCGATTGTTTTGCAATAGCTTTTATCTGCTTGGTAAAGTAAAAGATGTGATTGGAAAGAAAGAAAGATTAAGTAGTGGTTATGAAGTGCTTTAATATTATTAATAATCCTGTATTAACAAGCGCTTTGATTACTTTTCCTTTGTCATCTCTCCATTTGCTGCTTAAATTGGTCCTCGAAGCATTTGATTACTCAGCAACAGATCTCCCCCCTCGCAAAATGTGTTGATAGCTGAGGATGTTGTGCTTGGTTGAAGAATTGCAATTTTGATTCTGATTTTTTTTTTCCTGTGCTGTAGGAGTTGTTATATTCCTACAACATTGCGGTGGATAGATCTGATGAAATGAAGAAAGTATTAGGCAAATCTGCTACTAGTGTAGGCCTTAGTCTTCCTGATGTTTATCAACCATAATAGATGGTAAGCTCTGCTGCTTTATTGTTTTTTTGTTTTTTTTTTCCTGCACTACCAGTAAATACAGATATCTCAAGCTAGTGTACTGTAATCATGATTTACTTTTGAAGCTTTATCCTTCTTTTACTTTTGCCCATTTTTTCCTTGGGTTTGCTTCTGCCAATTGCCTTTGTGGTTGGTGTTGATGTTTTGGGAAATGATAGTTTCTTAAGAAATCTACTCTTTTAATCTGGTCTTTAGATGCTTTTAAGAGCAAAGAGACCACGATTGACAGAACTATTCACATCATCTCCAGTTACATTAAAGTCTGTGTTGTCTCTCTAGTTGTTTCTGGTTGTCAAATATTCCTCTGTTGTCTAGTCAACCTTTCCGGATGCCCTGCCAAATAATGCACATTCTTTAAAAGTGGAATCCTTACACTTCCCTAATTCCTGCCTATGTTAGGTCCTAGCTTAGGGGTCCTATAGTTGGCTCTATTTTCACATAGATAAGTTCTTAAAGTCTCCATATGTGATTCTTATGCTGGTGCACATTGTTGTAGAAAGCTGGCTCCAGTAGTAGAGATATCTGCAACCTAGTATTCTGCCTTCCTTTTTTTTTTTTTTCTGTAAGTTTATGCAAACTTAAGCTAAAGATGGAAAGCACTTGGGTAGGTCCCCACGCATCATAATGTATAAGAGAAATTGGACTCTCACTTCCATTTTGAATATGGTAATAAAATGACAAGACAATCCAAACAACACAACAATCTATCAAGTGAAATCTAAACCAGCATATTAACATGAAATGTGCATCAAACTGATTGCATTCCTTAGTCACAGTTTGAGAAAGGATAAATGCAACTGACAAATTGGCATGCTAACTGTGTTCAAATAATAATGCTGTATGAGCATACAAATAGGTATAAGTATTTAAAATTTTTAAAAGAAGTTCAAATCTTAAGTACCTCAATTTGGACACCAGTTTCAAGAACAATATATGTTAAAAGTGGTTTCTCCTGTACAATCTTTAAAATCTTTTTAGTCCTTAATTTGTAGTGCTGTACAATCTTTAAAATCTTTTTTAGTCCGTAATTTCTATAACCGAATAAGTCCTGAGCATCTTTGAGATTCATTTCAGAATATATTATTTTGTAATTGGGTGATACAATTTTCATTTGAACATCTCAGGTCATTTTCTTCCAAGAAAATAATTTTTCTTATTTGCCGGGGGCATAGATGGATGCCTCTAATTTGATTGAATTTGTTGTGGCAAGAACTGCAGCGTTGTGTTTTAGTTATCCAAGTTATTTCTGTGACCGTCCTTCCTGTCCTTGCTTGCGTTCTTTGGCACTTTCAGTACAATCTATGTTATGAACCCTTTGTCCTCCTATTATTTGTCAGAATGTAGTTTATTAAGAGAACATTTTATTGCTGTTAAATTGATGTTTTAAAAGCACGGAGTATGTTAGAAAGAGTTGGGGTATGATTTTAGTAAAGTTTTTACAGTTCTATCTTCTTTATATACATGTATGCAACTTAACTAGGTGAATCATTTTATTGTATTAATGTTTGGTCATTCTGTATGGAGTATGGTTGTATCATCATATTACACTTACTGCATTTAATTATGTTCACATGCATTTCTTTGTTCATTCATGTTTGTTGGTAGTTATTCAATTTAATGACTTAAAAGTTTAGTATATCCAACTCATCCTTATCTATATTAACACTATCCCTTATGTTTATATTTTGGGACTACTTGGTTGTAGGCTGTATTTTTTGGCTTTTGAAGCTGGCCTCTTCTATCGATACATCCGCTTCCTGCTGCTTTGCTTTCATGGTTGGGGACAATCTAGGAACTGGAAAAGCGCGAGCTAACAAACCCATATTGATTTTTCTTCTATTCCATGTACCTTTTTTAATTTTTAAAAATTTTATTCTCTTCTAGACAAACCCGTTTAAGCATATCCTACTTTTGTTAAACTCAATGCATTTTTTTTCAAATCTTTTGGTCCCTCTCCATCCAACTCTTAAAGCAGTGTTGGATCTCGATATTTACTGATACATCAGCTCCAAAATAATCAATCTTCTTATGTCTAAATGGGGTCAATCTTCCGTTTCCTTCCAAGATGGATTGACAAGCTATGCATGATTTTTCAGAAGCTTACTGATGAACAGTCCGGACGATGGATGTGCAGAACTGTGCTGCATATCCATTCGAGGTCCTCAGGAGAGCCGGATAAAGCAACACGGCTATTTTTTACCAACCATGCCTTTCAGAATTGAAATTTTCATATCATTGTTAATGTCTTGAACTCAATTATTTTGCATTTCCTGTAGTTACCTGAGCTTAAGATGTTTTAATATTTTCGATGGTCATCAGAAAATCCTCATAGAGAAAGAAGTAATATACCTTCTTGCTAGTTGGATTCCCCCCTGATTATTCAATTTGCAGGAAGTTCTATGGAATTTAACTGTCTTCAGGCACGCTTTTTTGAGTAGTTAGATGTCTCCAAGCTTCATAGTCAAATTACAGGGGGGGAGTTTTTGTGGCAAAAGAGGCCTCCAATTTTCAATTCTAGACCTAACTTTTGTTTTTTGCTAGGCCAGTTATATACTGTATATACTGATTGAGTCATTTTTTTACACACTTTTGGTTTAATGAATGATAGATCCCTTTAAACCCCCCCAAAAAAAAAAAAGATATCTTAGGCCAATTTCTTTTGAGTATTACTTTTGTTTTCACTTTTTTTTTTTTAAGCATCAGCCAAAGCAGCTGATGAAACTTCTAAAGGAAAGTTTACAAGCCAAACCTTAAGAGGAAAAAACCTTGGCATGTCTTACAACGCAATGTCCTGCTGGATACCCAACTGCAATAGCGCCAATACTTCCGCATGAAAGGGATAGCTAACATAGCCAATGCCTTTGGATGAATCAGCAATGATCTTCCCCAGTATGCTCTCTGACCGTGAGCCCTCCAAAACCCCTTCCACCTGAGAAGGCTGCACCTGCGTTTATCTTCCGAAATTCCCCACGAGGTCTTTGCAATTTATCAACCAACGCCGACAAGTGCGGCTGCTTCATGTCCTCATTGTGCAGGATGGATAGGTTCTCAGCAATGCAAGAAAAAATACCACTTGAGAATGCTATTCTGGTTCTGCTGAAGCCGGATATGGCAGCCAGTAGTGACGAAAGTAGCTACTACTTGAAATCTTCATTGTGGGTTAATTTCATTAAAGACTCATTGGAGACTCACATTATAGAAATTATAAATTTTTTTAAAAATTGAATAAGGGTTAATTTTATTAAAGTTCGCATTTAATGTTAACTTGCACTTTGGTACCTTTACGTTATCATCTTAAAATTATTTGATAAAAAGAACACATGGAAGGCAACTCTAAGATTTTGATTTGCTGGTTGAATAAGTTACTTTCTTTTTAAAACCCGAAACTCCTCCCCCCCTCCCCTTTCTCTCTCTTCCTCCTTCAAATGACATTGGAAAAACATGTAAAAGTGAATAGGAGTTAATTTTGGCTCGAGGGGCCGGAGCGAGAACAAAGATGAAAGTATTTTTTGTTCTAATTAGATCTGTATCCCCTGTCTGAATCCATTATTCTTGACAAATCTTTTGCCAGAGGGCACAACAAGCCAACTAGCCAGCAGTGAATTAATAACATAAGAACTGAAATCGTAAACCTCGAACAGAAGAGCAACCGTCACTTGTGTGGATGCGGCGCCGGCGGCCGCAAATTTGAGAGTTCTGAGGCGCATATACATTTATTGTGGTCACAGAAGCCAGTTAGGTAGGTCTTTACTCGAGTGCAGTAGAAGTTGCATGGCGGATTGCCGGCTACGGAGCACAACATGTTAGCCTCCGCCACCATTACGCCTGAATCTGCCAACATGGAAATCCCCATCCCTCACGATATCATAATACCCCCCAATAGGGAAACACGAACGTTGAGGGCTCAAAATAAATTCACGGTAGAAATTCATGTCTTGAAACCAGCAAACGTATTCATCATCCTCGCTTCAGTATATTACATTTTTTATTTCAAAATATAATATTTTTTGACTCATTTTTTACATAAATTAGTGAAGATAGAAAATAATAAGAATTCTTTTATTATATTTTAAACCAATTTAATTTATTTATCATGAACATAAAACAAAATGAAGGAACTATATTTGTAAGTGGGGATAATTTTATAAAAATATTTTTAAAAAATTTGTAAAATGTAAAAAGATTAAAAAAATGATTTAAGAGACTTTACATTTTGCCAAAAATAAAGTAATTTGTTCAATTGATAATCTGTACAATCTGATCATGCAAACACGTTTTTCATTCGTTATAAATATTGCACTTTTGAAGATTTTAAGCCAATAACATAATAAATTAAATATGTTATTATCGTACCTTTGTCAGTTGCGGCAATCAAAAGGATGAAACCAACTAGCATTACAGTGTGGGAGCACTCCATCGATCGCCTGGAGAAACAACTTCTTCTTCGGATTTATATCGCTAATACTTCTTCGCCGTATTAGTATAAGTAATCATTGAAGCACGAGATTTTTACCCATCATAGAGGAAAGAAAAAAGAAAAAGTAGGATGTTTTCAGTGCATGGCTCCTCTTTTTTCTTGGAAATGTATGGCATTGGCTCTTCTTCGTCTCTTTTCGTCTCACACACTCAATCCTGATTCGCTGGCTCCGCTCCCCTTGCTCTCGACCATGCACAGAGTTTGAATTTTTCGTTCCCCTGTCTATTTTATATATTTTTGATTCATTATTATTAAGTTGTCATGTGATAATTTTTTAAAAAAAGATGTAAAATTTATTAAAAAAGGCTCTTGTTTGCTAAACAAGGAGGAGAAGAACACTAAACAAGGAGAACATTTATAAATAATAATATTTTTATAAAATTTCTCAAATAAAGTTTAATTAAGACGTATATTTTAAAATAAATAAATTAAGAATCAAGAATCACTCTGGTATACCAATCCACTGAAATTTTCTGTATATGCTAGTGAATGGAAAGAAAATAATGGGAAATCTGCTGATTGAATGAGCGTAAGCCCAATTCTACCTGGAATCACTAGATTACTATTCAAATTCAAGGAAAGAATTTTGATTTTGGTAATCATTAAAACTGGAGTATATTTGGAGCGGGCAAGTCATTTTGAATATTGGTCCACATAAAATAATTGCCCTAATCTAAATTGAATGCTCCTACCTTCAAAAATAAATTGAACACTCCTAATTATGAAAGAAATCTTGCATTTTCCAGGCCAGTATTCACTTCTTCCTTTGTAACGCTTTGTTAAAATTCAAATCTTGATGCAAAACCCCAAAGAAACCTCTTCAGGACAGATGGGTTTTCTTGATATATGAGCTTGCAAAAGTTTGCATGCATGCCCTTTGATTGATTGCGATTTGGGTTGCAGATGGAACACGAAGACAGTGATAGGAAGTTCAGTCTGAGCTATGACATTCGCGGAGAAAAGCTCCGATTGATTGATGTTTCTAAAGAGGACGATTTTCTCATTGATTCTCCGCTGTTTGATTCTCTTGAAGATCTTCGACTCTCGGGTTTGAATTCCTTACATTTTTCTTGAATAAATTCTTTTTCCGTCTTTATCCACTTAATAGTCATTGATTCAGTTGAATATTAATCCTGGATTGCACATCGTCGATATATGTTGTTCTTGAAATTAGTTGTGAACAAGAATGTTATTTATGCATCTATATTCTTTGCAAGAATGCTTTTCTTGGTTGTACTTGGAGCTTGGCCACCTACGGATGATGAAGCTATAATTTCCATTAATTTGGTTCAATCTTTTCCTTTTCTTGCGTCACGCATAAAGTAATTCTGATGGCTCCGATTTATTGATGTTCTTGGATCAGTTCAGTCTCTACAGTTTCGAACTGGCGCCCAATTTGTTAGAAACATCAATGAAATTCACCTCCTCATTCTGTATCCATCAGAAGATTGGGAATTATTGAGTTTTTATTTTACGCATCCTCATTTGAAAGCCAATAGCTGTGTGTTCGTGACCATGCTCTCTTATTATGTTATCTTCTTAGGTGGGGAAAGTGTTTTCAAAATTCACTGTACTTAACCATGATACTTTTACGGTTGAGAGTAGTACATATCCAGAATACCATCAGATAACAAAAACTTTACCTAGTTCATTTCCTAAGGTCTTTCTGCCTATTTGTATGTGCCATGTGTAATGGATATATGCTACTTTGCACTAACATGATTATAGAATTCTTTTCACAGGCACAAGGAAAGATACATCTTTTACTGGGATTCGCCCAAAACCTGCCTCTGTTAATTCAGCTTTACTTGAATTTTTGTTACAGTATCATTTGATAATACAAACGAGCGTGAGGCTGTTAGATTGTTAGGGTCCCAGAGCTCTCAAGAAGGCAAAAAGACAGACGAAACAATCTTGCAGCAGGAAGAGAATCTCTCACCTTCTCTTTCTATGGAGCCCGCAAGACCAAGTTACTTGCGAAAAAGTCTAGCTTGGGATAGTGCCTTCTTCAATAGTGCAGGTGGCCTCTGAATCTGAACATAAAATGCCCTGGATGCCTACATTTTGATGACCTGCAACCTCCATTCTAAACATTGAATTTGTCGTGTCCTATCTGTTAATATGTTCTTGCAATTATTAGGTGTTCTGGATCCTGATGAATTAACCTTCATAAATAAAGGACTTAAGGCACTTGGTGACGTACGCATGAGGAGAGAAGAAACAAAATCTACTGTAAATGGTAAGTTCTCTCAGCTTTTGGCATAATTCTATTTACTAGTAAGTTAACTGTATTTGGTGCATACAGCAGACAGAGACTTGCCCGATTTCTAAGGTAAGTAGAGACAAGTTCCAGTGCTAATTTTAATGAGATTAAAAGACATGCTCAGACTGTGTTTTATTTTCTCTGCACTCACGCTTGAGCTACATTTGAGAAATGAGATGAGTATGGTACCCTCTTGCCTGCACATTCTTTTTACGCTTGAGCTACATTTGAGAAATGAGATGAATATGATACCTTTTGCCTGCACATTCTTTTTTCATTTGTCTAATGACAGTAAGGGGGAAATGACTTCCTAAAGAGCCTTTTTTGAAATACTTTGCTAGCAAGCACCAATCCATCAGTAAACTATTCACATCTAACAGGCTGTATAGGCAACTAGAAGGATTTGCCAAGCTAAATGAAGTTATTGCCTAAGAATTTCTTCATTTTTTTTTTTCCCCAGAGAGCAGTCATATTACGCATATATGATATATCTTACAAATTCACCCCAGGAAACCTTATCTAGTTGGAATGATCTAAGTGGTCATTGCTTTGAATGGCCTTTGACTTATTTATCAAATAATACATCCCAAGAAACTCTTGGTCTGTACTATGTTAATATCTTAAACATTATTCTTGTTAGAATATGTGATTAATGGAGCTCTCTTTCTTTCCAGGCTTAAGGAAGATTGATATTGGTCATCATAAGGTATGCTGAAATTATGTTCATTTTATTTCAAGTTGCTATTTACTTTCTGAAGTTGAATAACTTAGCTTTCCAGATCAAGACTACACCCGCTTGCCAAAGACACAGAATTAAAAGATCAGAGAAGACTAAAATTGTGGTATGTTACTTCACAAACATGAGAAGGCATGTACTGAAACTAGGATGCACTGTGTTTGCCTTTCCTTGGGATCATGTATCTTCCTAGAAATGTATTAGTTGCACTGCCTAAACTTAATATCCCCTTGTAATCTTCTCGAATAAGATTGATGCTCTTTTCTAGCTGGTTTCTTTAATTATAGGAGAGTAAGTACCCAGCAGGAAAGCATCTTTCTTCATGCTTATTGATGCAATAGAACAGAAATTGATTACAATCAAATCAGACATGGCTAACTTAATATTTTTGATAAATGAAGCATGACTCTAGAAGGGAAGAAGCTTCTCTCAAGCCTCGCAAAGCATCTGAACCAATAGAAAATCTACTCAGAGGACGAAGCACAAGACCAATAGAAAATCTACTCAGAGGACAAAGCACAAGTGCCTCTTTAAATGCCTATGATTTTGAAATCACGAAGAAAACTGCAAGTAGATCAGGTAGGATAGTCTGAGCACATAGATCAATTACACGAAATGAATTTCTTCTTATTTCCGTATCTTATGTGAAGTTACATGCAATTATGCAGGAAAAGATATGATGCTCTGCAAGAAATCTGCTCTGCTGAACTCAAGCAGTTTTCCCTCTGGCTATCTAACATCTGCTATGGTTACCGCGGGCTGTTCTAGTTCCACTAATGACAATACTGTTACTTCATCGCTGCATGAGACATCTTTAAGTGGTTCATCAGGGAAAGTTCCTTCTAGCCTTGTAAAGGGCAAAACTGAGTGTCGAAATAGTAAATTGTGTGCCTCAGCTTCCACATCTGAGATGACTCCAAGACGCCTGCAGAAGAGTAAAGAATTAGGAAATCGTAGGCTCTCGACTATCTCAAGGTCTGTTTCCAACAAAATGACTTGCTTGTCACCTTCTAGTTCCTCAGAAACGTCATTGTCTAAATCAACACTGGGAAGCAAGCAGCTGGCTAATGAGTTAGAGGCTCATCTTGGTACTTCTATGACATGGAGGTCAGGCTTACAAACTGGTGTGCTACAAGGACCAAACACACCGTATATTTCACAAAGGAAATCCTCTCTTACCCTGAAATGTGACGAAATAAAGTCTCCAGACCAAACGTACATAGAAGCTCTCATGGGTACTTGTCCTATTTCTACAGAACCAAGAAAGAGATTTAAACCGTCAGGTCTTCGCCAGCCATCACCTAAGATTGGCTTCTTTGATGAGGTATGTACTTGCGTTGCTCTTGGTTGATATTCGTGTTGGTCGGATGTTTGAGATAACAACTGTGAAGATTTCTTTTTTACTATATACAGGAGAAATCAATTTTGTCGAGAGCAAATGAACATTTGCAGTTTCAGTATGAAATAGAGACCACATCACCTTATGACTATGAGTATGGGTCAATTAATAGAAAAAGATCTGCTAAACCTCTACCAGACAAGACTTCACCAAAGACTAAAACTTTAAAACATTCATGGGAAAGTCATACACTGCACTCTGCTCCAGGCATCAAGGGGAGAAATTCCTCATCTGGCAAAATGCTTTGGTTTTCTTCCCCAAGAGTATCCAGTACAATGAAAAGTTGGTCAGGTTTAGCTTCGAGACATCACAGTGGTGAATGTGTAGGGACAGAGGAGGAAATCTGCTCCGAATCCAGGAAGGTTGATCCACGTGAATGCGAAAGAAAAAGACTTGGCCCGACCACTGGTCTGAAGGGAGAAGATCATCAGAAACGAGTTAAGGAGAGATTAAAGAAGAGATTGGGCATAGAGAGTAAGGCAAAAAGAGATGATATGAAGATCCAAAGAGAAGATAGGCATCAAAGCATGATAGAGAAGAAGGACAGCCAGCAAACCTTTGTGGATGATCCGCATTTATTGAATGAGGACAAAACAAGAACTCCAACCAATTGGGAGGACCAAGTCAATGATTTAAGTAGATATTTTGACGTCATTGAAATAAGCAAGGATGTGTTAACGGAGTTCAAAGGAGATAAGGATTCTGCTTGTTCCCAGAATGGTGACAGTAGTATAGAAGATCATGTGGATATCAATTCTCCATTATTTAGTAGGAAAAACGTTCTAGATGACAATCACCGAGACCTGCCTAACATTTCCCGTAATCCTAGTGAGTCCTCTCTTTCTATAACTGACATTTTACCAAGCTCCAGAACTCCACTGGCGGACAAATCCTCTATTTGCAACCGGTATGCATCATTTAAATCATCAGAGGAATCAACTAAAGGAAAGTTAGTTGCCGCAGCCTCAGGTGTTTCTTCTTGTGAAGGCGTTGATAAAGAGAACATCTGAGGATTTTGAAACCACAGGTAATTTCTCAGCTCTTACTTTTTGAATATATGCTTTCCAACTCCTAATTTTTACAAGTGTTCTTTGGATAATTGTTCGCTTTGCCTTGATGCCTATGTGTACGTGGATAATAGTCATTGTTTAATTGAAGTTTTGCTTGGAAAACTTCCGACTCTTCTTCACTTTTCAACTGGTGCAGACAGATACAAATAAATTTCAGGTTGAAGGGAACGATCATCGAGCAGCTTCTGCCAAGTTCTCAGGTTAAAGAAGCCTTCAAAGAAGTACTCTCCAGGACCGAACATGCTCCAAAGACTATTATGTTCTGCTTCTGAGACACAAGCCATGATCTCAACTATGCTACTACTGCAATAAATGCAGAACGGGGATCATGTGGCAACTTCTTCCATATTAGATTCATTGCAATAAAACTCAAACTATTACACTCATGAACTCATTCTTATTCTTCTTTTGTATCATGTTTCCGCTGAGATTGGATAGAGTTTTTGTTTGAAAATTTTATAATGAACTCATTTTTCTTTTGGATCATGTTTAACGCAGGATTGGATAGAGTTTAAAATTCTTTATTGAGTTTCAGGAAGGTAAATTATTTTTGAATAGAAAATATCATCCAAAATTTGAAAGTCTTCGGCTTGTGTTTGAAAATGAGATGCTATTAAACGTACACCCTTGTTTGCAGTTCCTCGCGAGGATTTGTCACTCTTGCCTTCTCCGTCCTCCCCTGTCCTCTTTTTCCCATGGCTGTAGGAAGAACATATTTGAAGCAGGCTGAGTTACTGAGATGTACTAACCTCCAAGAACGATGACAAATTATTCAATGAGTCTTCAAGATATGCAAAAGAACACTTTCACATTGTTTCAATGTATCAACAATGTTACTAAATTCAACAGCCTTTCACTCCGCAATTGGTGAATATTTTGACAGGTGACAGATTTTTAATGCATATAGTTTATGAAGATCGAACGTATTTTATTGGCCTGATAATAATTAGAAGAAGACTAAAAAAAGATAAAAATTAAAAAAAAAATAGAGCACTTACGAGATCTTACAAAATTCACACACTTTTATGATACCCATTTAAAAAAAATTTTTTTTTGGGGTTCACTGAATCATGTTGTTCATCAGCCAAGGCTCTAATAAAGTTCCATTAATCCATAATAATACAAATTATAATATAAACTTAAATGAGGGAAAGAGTTTACGAACATTGTATCCTAAACATCAAATTCTCCTTAAGAAATCGGTCAAAAAAAGCTATCTTCCAACTAAGACATAAACTGCAAATATGATTCCAGGTACGTATGCCAATAGGGTCAGCAACAAACAGATCCAGAACTCCGTCTGCAATTAGGGGGAAAATAGAGAAAAGGGAAAAAAAAATCAAAATCCCAATTAAATGAAAACATGGATAAATTGCAAATTTGAAGTAGAAAATGGAAATATTACTCCACATTCATAACGAAGGAATACTCCCACAGGTGGTATCAACACTGCCAATATCACTTGAACAAATGTTTCTGAACCCATTATGTGTTTATCCGCAATGGCCGACCCTAGAGAGAGAATCGATCTAAATTCCAAGGCAAATAAATAAATATCTCAATTGTTGATTGCTGGAGATAAAATATGAAAATGATAAGACCGAGATTGATCTTCTAACTCAAGTCTTTTAAACAAGACATATCAGGATGTCAAACATGGAGGGGAAAGCGAGAATTGAAGGTGGAGCAGCTAATTAAGGAAGAACAAGAACAGTGCCAACCATTGCGGAAGTACAATGGCCATGTGGAAGCTTGTTTGTGGCTCCATATAAGTTTCCTTTTGACCCGGGCTTCCGTTTTATAGAACGCTTTTCTGTTCTAAATTCCTCTATTTTGCGAGTCGATTATTCAACGGTTTTAAAATACTTTCGTCCTAAATTAGATATTCATATTTATATAATTTAAAAAGTATATATATCATCTATTCCTATTCATTAATCAATTTTTTTGGCTGATAAGAATTAACAAAATCAAAATATCATAAATGAAATTGACATTCATGAAATCCCCCACGAACAAAGACATTGAATTCATCCTGACAACCTTTTAAACATAAATATTCTTGTTAAACATAAAGACATCGGAGAAAAAATAGTATGTTTAATCTTAAAAGTTAAATATTTAAATACTTAAAATGTTATGATTTTAAATTTTTTTTATTATAATTTTTAAAAAATTTTTATTAAGTTAACAAAGTTCAACAAACATAGCCGTTTTGGTTTCCCAGCGCTTGATGCGAACGGGAAAGTGGTCTAAGGAACAAATGACTATACAATGGTTTCCCAGCGCTTGAGACGAGAGAAGATCATCGTTAGAAATGCTTTAAACTGCGAAAATTACAGAACCGTAAAATTAATTATACATACACTGCTATCCAACCAAAACATAGAGCGCATAAATAATTCCAGGTATATATCCCAATATTGTCAGCAACAAACAAATCCAGAACTCTATCTGCAACCAACAAGGAGGAAAAAAACAATTACCATAACAAGAACAAGAAAATTACCATAAAAGATGCAGAGAGCAGAGGGTAAATAATATATTGCGTGCTTACTCCGCAGCCGTAACGAAGGAAGACTCCAACAGGGGGTAATAAGATTGCCAGAATCACTTCAACGAATGTTTCTGCACCCATGGTCTCTTCTACGATTACCTGTACGAGGTTTCCGACTGAAAATGAAATGAACTACTTATTCAAATGGCTTTTCAAGGGATCCAATCTTGTCATAATAATAGGTTGAGGAACGGAAGAAGAATTCTTTGTCAGCGGTTCCAGTCCTGAGGTCTTTACACGTGGACTTTTGCATGTCTACACGTGGGCTGTTTTAGAAATATATAGTGCCACCCTCTTACTTATCCGGACTTCGTCAGTTTTTGAGATAACCGGTTTATATATTTTTCTTGTCTAAAAATTAAATGTTCGTGGAAGAGTAATAATTTAAATGGTAAAAAAAAATACCCTCATTATCAGGTAGAAAGTGTTGTCCTGAGTTTGAATTATATTCTCTTCCTCAATATATGAAAAGAATAATAAATGTTCAATTTTTTTGTTTGAGTTAAAAAAAAAAGAGGTTTATCTTTCTAAATAAATAATAATAGGTTTTGTTGCTAAACTTTTTAATTAATAAAAAAATATAGTATTATTGTAACTTTACATATTCAAATTTTTTTCTTTAATTTTTTTATTATCGAATTAAAAGTGAATATTTAATTTTGAATAATAAAATTATGATTTAATTCTGGAAGGAGAGACGGAGAAGGCGTATAATGCTAACATTAAACTAAACAAATCTTCTTGAGTCTCTCTGGGTTCATATTTTGCACAATGTGCTAAATTACATGCTTCTTTTGAATTATTTCATCCTTCGAATGAGATTGCAGGTTTTCAGAATCGACCAAAAACATCTTTGCACTGCCTTCCAATGCAAGTTCCTTGAAGCAAAATGGAGGGTTAAATAAGAAGCTTTTTTGTGGGGGTGAATGCCTTCAACCATATATTTAAATAATTTCTGGATTCAGTAGCACCTTTGAAGCCTTCGTCCATCTGAATAAAACAGAACTTGGAAGTCTTCTCCAACATTTAACAGTTTCCAATCAGTAAATTCTGTGCCAGCTAACAGACTTTAGAAACAGCACCTTGTGATTTGGGTAATGAACTGGTGATATGCTTTTCAAACTGGTAATAGAAAATTAAAGAGAACCTGAAAAGAAGAAAGAAGACAAGAAGATCTTCATTGCATAATCATAACTGAATTTTCAGGCCTTCAACAGGTCTTGAACTTAATGTTTCTCTAGACATCAACTACAAGCCAGAAAAGAACATTATAACAGAATGCCTGCCTGTGTGCACCTAATAAAAAAAATGTTCTATCGAGCTTCAAGGGTTGTCACAGCAACATTGTTAATAGAATACACACTTCCTTGAGGAAATTCAGTTCCTGAAGAAATCAAACTTCCTGTAAAAGCTGGTAGTTTAGGACGAGGAAGCTCCAAGATTTCACTATTAAGCATTGAGAGAATAGCAAATACATTTGGCCTGTCTTTTGCAAATTCTTGCACGCATAATAGTCCAACGTGGATGTATCTAAGGATCTCAGTCTCAATACTGGGATGACAAATTGATGAATCAATTAGTTTTACAGCTTCACCTTCATTCCACAATTTCCAGGCCTAAAATGACAGAACAGTGAAATCAAGAGTTTTTTTTCATACAAAGAGAATATTCAGCTATCCATCTTGGGATATCTTAGCGTATATACTTACATAATTGAGAAGACTTAGAGCATTTTCGTCATCAGAAAAACTGGAATTGGTCCTTTCACTGACGATCTCTAGTAGCAGAACTCCGAAGCTGAAGACATCTGATTTTTCAGAGAATATCCCTTTCATTGCATATTCTGGGGCCATATAGCCACTGCATCACATCATTTAGGTGTAAATCACATAATCTTGAAGTTATGGAGTGTTCATTATACAAGTTAGAAATGACATTCGTGGCTTACTATGTCCCTACTACCCTTCTTGTATCAGCTTCATCTTGATTGCCACCAAAAATCCTTGCCAAGCCAAAATCTGAAATTTTTGGGCCCAGCTCTCCGTCTAAGAGAATGTTACTTGCTTTCAGATCTCTATGAATGATTTTAGATCTTGAATCTCTGTGAAGATACAGAAGCCCTCTACCAATCCCCTCCAAAATGAGGGCGCGTTTCCTCCAATCGAGTAAATCTCGTTTTGATGAATCTGGAATTACAACTTCAGTAAAACATCGCAACAGAGGAATAGAGACTACGGATGTGGACTTGTTAACATCTATATAGTGATGGATTTAGAAAACTGGAAAAACAACAGAAGGAGCAACTAACAAAAGAGATAAGCATCCAAGCTTCCGTTTGGCATGTGCTCATAGATCAGCATTTTTTCTTCTCTTTCAACACAGCAACCGATGAGTCTAACAAGATTCCGATGCTGGAGTTTAGAAATCACCACGACTTCATTCATAAACTCCTCAATTCCTTGACCTGAAGATCTTGAAAGTCTTTTCACTGCAATTTCCTGGCCATCAAAGAGTTTCCCCTGTATATATATGATTAGTATATATTCTGATTCAATGAAAATAGCATCAGACATGGCCTCAGCAAACATGCTACAAATTGAGAAACTTGCATTACCTTATATACTTCACCAAAACCACCTTTCCCCAGCTTATTTGCTGTGTTAAAATTATCTGTTGCATAAGCCAATACTTCATAGCTATACAGAGGTAACTTTTCCAATGTAGCCTGTTTCAACTTCTTGGTTGATATTTTCTCCATCGGATTCCCAGCTTCAAACGTGAACATTATAGCATCTTGCTTGTTTCCTGATTTCCGAACCATTCTAGGTAAGATTAGAAATACAACTGTCTAAATTTTCTCGAAAACTAAGAAATATATTCAGTGTATACCTGTGTGCTTGGCAAAGTACTTCCAGGAAATGTATGCGGAGGAAGCAATAAACATAAATCCAACAACTAGTGTCAGAAAAACGGCTGCAAATTTCCGTTTTTTATTGCCTGAACATTAAAAAAGTCCTCAAGTTGAGAGATCTAACAAGATAAATAAAGATAATAATTCATTAGAACAAACCTTAAGAACCCAGGTAGATCATATGTTCTTGAATAAGCAAACAGAGAACTTACAACAATAGTGTTGGAGAAATGCATTACCAGGTCCAGAATGTGCCACGCGAATGAATAGATCTGCTCCATCTTCTGAGAACTGCTGTAAATCAATTAAGCTGTCACTCCAATGCAGACATCCAACCCCTTTGTAATATGAATAAGCAATGCACGAGCAATTTTCCAGACACGAACTTCTACAATTTTCCCCTCGAGCATGTACCAATTTAGCAAAATCTGGCACCTTAATGTTTGTGCGCTCCAGGAATCCATCTTTACCAGCTGAAATGTTATTGCCGCACTGCAGAAGTGATGCCTTTCTTGTGCAGCCACCAGTCCAGTTTCCTTTATGCCATTCCTCCTTGTCCTTTGGCTCAAACCCCCGCAAGCATTTACAGATTGTTGAATCACGAGGATTACAAACTCCGAAAGGTCCACAATAGCCATATAAATCACACGGACTACGCCTAGACGACCATTTCTCCTTCCAACTGTTGTTGTTCGCTTCCCAGCACATCCCTGGTAAAGTCCCTGCGTGTGTCAAGTGGTAGTAACCTAAAATATCATTTGAATGACTGAAAGAGAAGTAGGGAGCTTCAGAGCCGGCCTCTGCCAGATTGTATCCGTTCCCATATCGAGACTCCATTTCCGGTATTCCAATGAATGTATTACCACCCCAAGGACCACTGCGCCAGTAAGGTTTGTTACCATTCCAGATGAAAATCTCTGCAGTTGATTGAACATGAAGACCAAGTGTGAAATTTCCAACAGATGGATCAGAAGGACTACTCCATGAAGTTAATTTCTCCTTTGTACCTGATGCTGCCCGGAGTTTCATCCCTCGCACTTGAGAATCTGTAAGAAACTTGAAACTTTGCCAGATACATCTTCCGTTGGAACTGTCTTCCAAGACTAAATTCCCATTTTCCTGGAGATTTGCAGTAGCATTCCCCACAAAATCTGAAACATTGGATGACCACAAAATCTCTTTCCGCCCATTCAAGAGAACAAGATTTCCATCTCCTGAGATTGCCAAAGTTCCAGAAGAATCCGTCAGAGGCTTGTCCCTGTTGGCCCCCCAAATAACAGTCGGTACAGAGATATTGAACATGATTCCAAGATAGCGATTACTCGAATTTGCATGACCGAAAAATCCTAATTTGAAAGTTTGGCTCAATGAACCTATAGTTTCATGATCTCTCAGAGGCTGAGTAATCGTAATATTTCGTATGTCAAGACAAACTACCAAACAACAGCAAGTGAGCTGAAGAACAAAGAATTGAAGCCAAGTCTGTTCCTTTGTCATCCCCATTCACCACGATACTCTATTCCCTTTCCATAGTTCTTTCACTTGTCTAAATTTAGACTCTCTTTGTGGTATTAAATATTACTATTACTAATCTCTGAAGTCATCAAATTCTTCATGAGCGAAAATTCAAAGGAGGTGCAAACTAGTCCCATCTCAATCATTCTCCAAAAACTGTGAAACTCGTTGATGCACATCCAAATCATATTCCTTGACTTAATATCCCTCCAAACGCATACTCCAAGTCAACATCCTACAACCCTTATTGCCATTTCCACCGACATCACTGCCACCGGCCAAACGTGGCCCTCGCTGGGGCAGCTCCATTTTTTTCTTTTTTTCTCTCTCGAAACTAACACCCGAAGGATCAAAAATTGATTTTCCCCCTTTTCTCCAAGAATGCATTAATCACTAACGCTTTTTAGTTAAGAAAAAAAGATTGTTTGTTGCAACACAGAGATTCATTTTGCAACTGTTACTAGTCTCTGCATTGAGTCAGGTTTCCAAATCTGGGTCCTACATCGGTCCTTGAGATTCAGAATGTCTGATGATCTTGGTTAATGCCACTGACAGAGGATTAACGTTATCAAACCACACATTGGAGGCGGTTAGCGCTTACCTGAACGATCTCTTCTTTTTTTACTTTAATAGTGGACGCTTCTTTTTAAAATAATAATATAAAAATAATATTAATATAAAAAAATATCAATCAAAAGAGTTGCGATAAGTTTCTTAAAATTTATAGTAACTCTATCTTCTTCCTATACAACTTCCTCTAGCTTAAACTTGTGGGACACATGGATATATTTTAAAAATAAAAAAATATTAAAATTAAATTTTCAAAAGAAATATTCAAATAAAAATTTTGTTTACCTTTCAAAAAATATATGTTTAGAAAGAAAATTTGAATAATACAAAACATTAAAATTTTATTAATTTACAAATATCCAATACTTTTTTTTCCATCTTGGACTTTTAGCATATGATTTCTACCTCTTTCGTTCCTCTCAATACAAGATTAGAAGCAATATTAGTTACGTTAAATTTTTTTAAAATTTTTTAAAATCTCTTATTCACATACAAATATCATTGATGTTCTATTGTAAACATAAATAACATGTATCATTTATTATCTCAAAGAGAATTGAACTTAGTCAAACCCTTATTTAATTTGGAGAAGCTTCTTTATTTGCTTCATTAATAAAGATTTCTTTTCTATTTTCCAAAAGAATTTTTTTAGATGAAAAATCTATTCCCTTCATCAATAATAGAGAGAAATTATAATTATTAGTTACTTTGGACCACAAATTGTAATAACTTTTTTCAGTTAACTCGTTTAGTCAGATAATGAATGATTTCAAAAATGATCTCAATGGATTACTTAATAAAGGAATTAAAAGTTGAAATATCTAAATAATTTCCTATTTCTTTGGCTTTTTTTTTTCGGGGAGAGAAGGGGAGGGGGTAAATCAAAGCAAATGAAAATTTAAATAAAGTATTGTCATTGAGGTTTAAATGAAAGTTTATTTATTCTATTACAAAATATATAGAGTTTATTTGTTTATTTTCTCATAATCAGTAAATAATTATTTTGATACAATAGTTTAACAACTATAAGCAAGAAAGATGGCGAGAGATGAAAAAAAGAAATATAACATAAAATTGGGGGAGGGGGGTATGAAATAGAAGAAAAAATAAAAAAATTAAAAGAATAGCAAAAGTAGATACTATTACTCATACCATTGTGGTACCACCAAACAAAAAAAGTAGAATATTATAAAAAAATACATAATAGGTAAAATAATTAAAAAGAAACCTTAATGTAAAATTTTAGGCCTTAAAACTTAGGATCAAAGGTAAATGAAACAGATAACTCTGATATTTTAAAGAGAGAAAGGAAAAAAAGAAAAATTAGAGTACTTACATCTACTTATGAAACACACATAAAATTCAAGTTCAAAAAACTATCATGTAGGCAACAACTTTGATCTAAAGTTTAAACACATTTTAGTGTAATCAAATAAATAAACAAGATTCCTTTGTATTGCTTAAGAATGCAATAATAAAATATGCCAAAGAATTTATCAAATTTTATATTATAAAATAAAATACATATTAGACATCAAGTGAAGGAATTCAATCTGAAGGAAAAAAAAAAACTCAAATAAGATTTTATGGAGTTCAATCAAGTTAAAGTAGAGACATTATTTAAGAGAACAATGAAAAGATTTTAAAAGAATTTGTAAAATACAACACTTAAATACTTATGAAAAAACCTAAATCAAATGAAAAAAGAATGAAGGAAGATAAAGAATTGCATTAAGAGGTAATGATAAAAAGAAAAATTACATAGGTTAGAGCTTCTGAATATAGTGAGATTTGAGCGATGATTAAACAAAAAAATATATGAAAAGAGTGGTTATATTTTAGGAAACATAAGAGAAGAAGAAAAGAATGTGTAGAAGAGGATAATGATAATGATATGTATTGTGTGTGGAAGAAATAGGTAGGCATTGGAGTTTAGTTTTAATGAATTTGGTTTAAATTAAGAGATTGAGTTAAACAAAAATGTTAAAGATAAAAATCATATTTTTTGACAACTATTAAATAATTAAAATTTTACTTTTACGAAGTAAATAAATATATGGAATTTAATTTCTTAAAAAATATAAAATTTAAAATTTAAGTTAATATATAAGTTTCTTAAAATTATTTTAATATATTTTAAATAATCCTAACTAATAAAAATTTTTAAAATAAATTGAATAATTAAAATTTTCTGATCCTAACCAATAAAAAATTTTAAAAGAAATTGAATAATTAAAATTTTCTACTTTTATAAAGTAACTCAATATACGAAATTTAATTTTATCTAAAAAAATACAGAATTCAAGTTAATATATAAGTAGGTTTAAAGTTATTTTAATAGATTAAAAATAATTTTAATCAATCAAAAATTTTTCAAGTAATAATTAAAGTCTTTTACTTTTACAAAATAATTTAATAAACGAAATTTAAACTTTTCATCATTAAAACAACAAAATATAGATCTGATCACAAAGACATCAAATGGATAAGAAGATATAATAAATTGTAGAATAAAGATGATGTTTTTTCCCTCTTCTTTTAGAGTTAACCCATCAAAATATAAAAATCAAGACTCAAATAGGAAAATTCACCACCAATCTGTGCATCTCTTTCTCATATTTAACCGCCCCACTCCGTGGCCTAGTTTCAGTCCAACTAAATTGGGGTTTCTTCCAAGAATTCCCCTTCTTCAACTTGACTATGGAGTGAGAATGAAAACATCATTCAACTACTTGTGCTCAAGCAATTAATAGCTGCCAAAAAAAGAAAGAGACAAAAAACATAAATAGAAATTTTTAGATCTTCTATGGAACTATAGGCAATAATTGGCGCGAAAAGAAAGAGAGAATATTCGTGAGAGATTGGAATAAAAAGGGGAAAAATACCTAAAGTGACCTTCTCAGTGTTTTTCATCAACTAATTCCCTTGCATGATTCTACAAACATCCAACAATTAGTTTAGCAATTTTCAGACGAAAAATAACAAAAATATATAAATAAATGAAATTAGGATTCTCAGTTCTCGCGTTATAATTTCGTCTGGATTGAACTTTCTTTTAGGAAAAAAGGGGGAAAAAACCTTCCACGGAATTTTCCCTTTCTTGTCTTCATATGTGGATTCATATTTCACACTATGTACTGTCTTATAGAGTAATTTTCAATGAGACTTTTCTTTTTTTATTTTTCTGGCTGAATTTCAATGGGTGTAAGATAACTATAAAAGTTGTTGCAAACGCCTATTGTTATAAGTTATATATATATTGAAATTTTAATTAAGTAAAAAAGTTTTGTTTCTTTAAAAAAAATTAAATATTAAATTATTAAATAATCTGACTCTTTATCAAAATATTGTAACCTATCGCCCATCCATCATCTCTCACCACTTACCCTCTATCAAAATTACCATTAAGAAAAAACAAATTCTATTTGTACTCTAATAAACTTCTCTAAACTCAAACTCTTTTTCGATAATAGTTTTCAGTTCTATTCTATTCTATTCTATCCTCCTCTATCTCTAGCACCAAATCCATTACCATGACCCTCTCGCAAAACCAACTTCTCCTCCTCCCGTTCCCCCTCTGCCTCCCTCCACCTCTAACACTCCTACTACCTCTATCTTCTCCATCTCCAAATCCACTCCCATGACCTCATCCTCCCCAAGAACCACTACTATCCCCTTCTTCTTCTGCCACTCCCCTTCCTCCTCAACCGAAGCCTACACCATCTTTTCGTCCATGGAAACTTGCACCTGCACCAAAACCACAACCCTGCCCGTAATCTCCATTTTAGGGTTTGGTGAGGTTTGGTTGTTTGGGAGATTGATTAATGAATGATTTGATCCGGGTTCTTTAGGTTGGATGGAGAGCAAGTATTCTAATGATTTTACCCTCAAAATTTGGGGCACGAGCCTCCATATGAAAAATCACCACCGTCCCATTCCATTAGATTCTGGCACTTGAGGGTAGCTTTAGCACCCTAAAAATACATTAGGGACACATTATGTAACAAAAAAGATTTTGACTATTAGAAGCTATACAAAAATTGTTTAGGGGCATTTTTAACTAATTTCTCTTTAAAATAACACAAAACATGTGGAGTATGTAACTAGTATTCTCATAATAATTGAAAGGCTTATGGTTAAAGGATAATTGCCCAGTAATTAGCAGCCACAACTTGTCGAACCATTCATCCTTCAAAATTATGAGAGAGAGCTTTCATTGAATTAAAGGGGAAAGAAGAAGAGGCAAACAAAGATGTATCTTGACCATAAGAAGATATTAATATTTTTAATCATTAAATGTAGATAAATTCAGTATAATGGTATAGGAAATTATAAAAGACAATGCTTTAAGCTCTTAGACTTCAACAATATACCATCTCTATGGAATAGATTAAATTTAATTTCTTAGATTTCAACAATAGATCATTTCATTAAATGTACATTTGTGTCTTTTATTTGTTGGAATTGATGTTATCTAATTATAAATTTCATAATTACATATGCATATAGCATTACTAAATTCATTATAGAACTATGAACTTTGATTTAAGCAAAGCTATAGGGATAAATTCTGTCTTTAGCTAATGGTAGCTCAATTTTCATGACATACTTAATGACTAACATCCCACTTGTTAATATTTTATTCGAAGTTATACCAAAGACTTCCACATGTCAACATTTCAAAACTTCGTATTAACTTTAATATATACATTGGGATTTCGTTATTGCTAAATTCGTACATGAAGATATATTCTTCTATAATCATATTATGAATGCAAAGGTCATTTAATATTTAGCTTATTATTATTTTTTAAGAATTTCTATACATATGCAATGATCTACCATATTTTATAAAAACTACCATATTTAATTGTTGGACGTGAAATTTCGCTTAAATAGAAGGCAATCAAACACACCACAGAATCAAAGCCTTTGGCAAACTATGGTTAAGGTGAGACTAAATGAAAGCTTTCTTCCTTAGTTTGTTTCAAGGTCGCTAAAATCCTTCTCTTTTTATTTTTTCTATTTTTCATTCCTTCCTTCAACGTATTTTTCTTTTCCTTTGTTAGCAGACACCACCCCAGCAAACACTAGACATCACAGGTTAATGGACCCAAGATTCATAGCTCAATATTTCGAAGTAGGGGCAAAAAAATTAGAGGCCAGACATGGGCCCTTTCCCAATGTGAAAACTCTGGAGCCACTCACTCAAGGACTTCAATAGCATTGTATATAGAAAGACATGAAGCAAGAAAATCGTCATAAACATTGTATTTGAGGTCCTCAATCTCCAATAATTTTTCACAAACTCAGATAGAGCAAGTGCTGAGACTTCATAAAGTTTTTTTTGAGAGGGTAAGGTGCCACATTAATAAATCTAATTAAAGGAGAGAAATAATGTATTAGATAGGAATCGAACTCTCGTCCCTAATTAGAAGGCTTCATCTCTTACTATGCAGACAAAACCTCACAAGCCAGAGACTTCGTAGATTAAAAAAAGTATAAATTTAGTCAAGTACTCTGTAAAAAATGCATTTAGATCGGATTCATAAGGGTAGAATAAAGCCAATTTATTCTTTTTTTGTCAAGTGTAAGCATATTTTGATAGCAATTTTCTTTTTGTTCTTTTTAATATTAGATCTAACTTCTTTTCTTAATTATACATGAGATAAACACCACTCATTAATTCAATGAGATATAGAACTTTTAAGTATCAACTAATGATTCAACATTCCTTTTTTTTTTTTTTATGTTTCTTCCATGTTACAGTTCTAAGGACCTAAAATAGGAATTCAATCCTCAACATGAAACTTAAAAACAAAAAAGAAGTCGGCTAGATATGTCTAAAAAAAATTGAAAAAAAAAGAAAAACAGGTTGTTTAAGATGAATTCATTGATACCTCCCGCCGGAGAAGAAGTTTCAGAACTTAACCAACCTCCTCCATTTAAGGGATTCATTCTTTAGCCAATAAGTATATTATTATAAGTTACTAAAGGTCAAACTACCTTCTTTAATCTTTGTATTGAGGTAAAAGTGGATATTTGATTTGAGACGGAGGAAGTATTATCATTTTTACAAAGAATATTGTCACTTGAAAAGTAGAAATAAGAGGTTGTCCATCTATGCATTGATGGGTGACTTGAGAGGGTCTCTTAGTATATATATATAGATATATAAGGCAAATACACTGGAGAGTCTATTTGATAATCCAATTAAACATTTACAATTAATTGATCAAATACTTATTAAGTTCAGTATATTTAATAATATATACTATTATGTGTATTTTTTATGTGCGTTTAGGAACATACTTTTTCAATTACTTAAATATTTAAGATCTGTTTAATTAGTATTACAAATTTTAAGAGAAAGTGATTGTGTTTGAAATTTGAATGTGCTTATCAGTGATCTAATTTATTGTATTCTTTTCAATATACTAGAACTAGCTAAAAAAGCCCGTGCAATGCACGGGTATATAATATTAATTTAAAGAAAAATACAAACATAATTCAAAGACTATATAATATTAATTTTTAATAAAGTTCAAAAACTTCAACTTCAATGCTTAAAATAATAATATTATTGGAGAAAAAATATATCCTTAAACAAAATTGAATGTTTGTTGGCATAGTGGAATTCTAAATGAATTAAGAACAAAAGGCATACAAAGTAAGTATAATAAACCTAAATATGCCTTGAAAAGAATGGTTTCAAAAACTGCAAGTGAAAATATTGAGAAACTAATCAAACAAAAAAAAATTTACAATATGAGATAATTTTATAATTCTTATTCTCCTTCCTTCTCTCCATCAGGTCTTTTAGACTCATTTGAAAAAAAAATAAAAAAATTATACATAACATGACCAATAACAAACGAAAAAAGAATAATGCATAAACAAATGAAATACAATATGCTAAACTCACAATACCTTCTATAGGGTCTTCATTCTCCTAATGAAATTGCCAAGCAAACTTAGGAGATCTGCAATGATGCTAAACAAATCTATTAGTCCAAACATTAAAAATATGAAACATGTAAATTAGTTTAAGTATCAAATCCGAACGTACCTTTTTTTGCTTGATCTATAACCTTCAAAGGAGGAAAAGGAAATATTTATAGATTGTTGCATAAGTGATAAGTTATTGGATAAACTTTAAATTTTAAAAAAGAAAAGATATTAATAACTAAAGAACCTTTTGTACTTCTGTTGAGCATAAGAGAAAGAACCCGTAAGATAATTCATAAATCATAAATTAAAGAACCTTTTGGATCTTGTGATATAATAACGTGAATTAGGGATAGAGTTTCAAGCATTTTGGAGGAGGAGAAAGAGTAATATATGTATTTCAATATTACTCAGAATCCAAGAAGTAGCTGTTAAAGAAATGGATGCAAGGTAGTCATATTCTTTTCTCTTTTTAGATGAAAGTTTCTATTTCTTCTTCTTTTTTTTCTCCTTCAAAAGGAAAGAATAATTCTTAATATAGCTATGCATTAGGAGAATAGGAAGTAAAGACTTCGTTAATTTTGTATTTCTTTATTTGGATGGTAGCAGTAAGCAATTATTTTAAGACTGATTTTTAAATTATCTTAATTTCTTAAATTTTTTACTTTTTGATTTAGTCTTCAAAATTTGATTGGTTGGAATCATTTTTAATCTATTAAAATAATTTTAAACTAATTTATATATTAATTATAATTTTTAATTTTATATATTAAGTTACTTTGTAAAAATTTTAGACTTTAATTATTACTTTTAAAATTTTTCATTGGTTAAAATTATTTTCAACCCATTAAAATAATTTTATACTTATATATTAAGTTAAATTTTCAATTTCATATTTTTTAGAAAAATAAATTATATATTTCTAATTACTTTGTAGAAGTAAAACTTTATTCAATAATTGTCAACAAACATAATTTTTATTTTTATCATTTTTATTTACTACAATCTTTTAATTTAAATTAAATTTATTAAAGTTAAATTTTGAATATCTACCCATTTCTTCCACACACAATGCACATCATTACTATTCTCTTCTGTACATTCTTTTCTTCTTCTTTTCTCTTTCCTAAAATTTAACCACCTTTTTCACTTTTTTTTAGTTTAATTATCGCTCAAATCTCTACATATCCAAAAGTTACACTCTATACTTTTTCTTTTTATCGTTAATCTTAATGTAATTCTTTCACTTCTTTCTTTCTTTCTCCATATGATTTATAGGTTTTTTTTTTATAAGCATTTGAGTGTTGTATTTTATCAATTCTTTTGGAATCCTTTTATTTTCTCTTAAATGATGTATTTACTTTAATTTGATTGAATTACCTAAAACTTCATTTAAGGTTTTTATTTCTTTAGATTGAACTCTTTCACTCGATATCTAACGTGTGATTTATTTTATAATATAAAATTTGATAATTTATTTGGCGTATTTTATTAGTGCATCCTTAAGCAATGCAAATGAATCTTTTTTATTTATTTTATTACACTTAAATTTGTTTAAATTTTGGATTAGAATTGTTGCCTACATGATAGTTTTTCAAACTTGAATTTTGGGTGTGCTTCACAAGTATATGTAAGTACTCTATTTTTTTTTAAAAAAAATATCAGAGTTGTCTATTTTATTCACCTTTGATCCCAGGTTTTAAGACTAAAAATTTTACATTATGTTTCCTACTCTATTATTTTTACCTATTATGTACTTTTTTGTTAATATTCTGCCTTATTTGGTTTCCTAGTACCACAATAGCATTACTCATAACATTCACTTCTAGTGTTCTTCTAATTTCTTTATTTTTTCTTCTCTTTCATACTTTCTTTTCTCATTTTATGTTATATTTTATTATTGTATCTCCCGATATTTTTCTTGCTTATATTTATTAAACTATTATACCAAAATGATTATCTACTTATTAGGAGAAAATAAACAGATAAAAATTATATAATTTACACTGAAATAAATAAATTTTTATTTAAACCTTAATATCAATACTTTGTTTAAATTTTTATTTACTTTGATTTATCGAGAAAAAAAAGCCTCAAAAATAAGAAATCATTTAGATATATTAACTTTTAATTCCTTTATTATATAATCTATTAAGATCATTTTGAAACCGTTCTTTATCTGACTTAATAAGTTAATTAAAAATAACTGTTACAAATTAAAGTTCAAAAAAATTAATAATTATAATTTCTCTTTATTATTGATAAATGAAAATAGATTGTCATTAAGGATTTTATTTTTGGAAAAACAGAAAAGACGACTTGATTAATAAAGCAAATAAGGGAGTTTTTTCAAACTAATAAGAGTTTAAATAGGTTAAAATTTTTTTGATTTAATAAATGATACATGTTATTTATGTTTTACAAAAAGAAATTTGTAATATTTGTATGTGAATTAAAAATTTTTAAAAAGTTAAAAGTATATTCGATATAATCAATATTATTCTTGATTTTATATTGATAGAAATAAAATAGGTAAAAATCAAATTTTAAGAGCTTAAGATGGGAAAGAGGGTATTTGATATTTTTGAACAAATAAATTTTTTTTGTTCTGTGATATTTAATTTGTTTCCTAAACACATATATTTTGAGAGGTAAAAATATTTTTTATATATTTTAAAAATATAATTTTAATATTTTTTATTTTTAAAATATATTTGTGCATCACACGGGTTTAAGCTAGTATGTATGTATCGATGTATGTTTGGAAAAAAATGAATTCAATGTTAAGTAATTCTAATAATAGATAAGTGGCAAGAGATATGGAGATGTAATAAGAAGTTTAAAAGTTTTAAAATTTAAAAGTTATAATATAAATTTAAATAAATTTAAAAGTCTAAAATATCTTGCCCAATCAAAATATTTTTAACTAATTAAAAATTTAAATTTTTATAAAATAAAAATGGAAGTACAAAGGTTTTATAGGATGAGAGATAGTAAAAGTGTTTTAAATATATATATAGATGTGTGTGTGTAGATGTATGTATAGATATGTCTTTAGAAAAAAATAAATTTAATTTTAAATAATTATAATAATGAGTAAGTGATAAGAGATGTGGAGATGTGATAAGAAGTTTAAAAGTTTTAAAATTTGAAAGTTACAATATAAATTTAGATAAATTTAAAAGTCTAAAATCTTTTAGCCAACCAAAACTTTTCTAACTAATTAAAAATTTTAAAATTTTAGAAAATGAGAATAAAAGCACAAAACTTTTATAGGAGGAGAGAGAGCAAAAGTGTTTTGGTAATATATATACATATATAGATATAGATATAGATGTGTGTGTGTGTGTGTGTGTAGATGTATGTATAGATGTATAGATGTATAGATGTATAGATGTGTATTTAGAAAAAAATAAATTTAATTTTAAATAATTCTAATAATGAGTAAGTGATAAGAGATGTGGAGATGTGATAAAAAGTTTAAAAGTTTTAAAATTTAAAAGTTATAATATAAATTTAGATAAATTTAAAAGTCTAAAATCTTTTAGCCAATCAAAACTTTTCTAATTAATTAAAAAATTTAAAATTTTAGAAAATGAGAATAGAAGCACAAAACTTTTATAGGAGGAGAGAGAGTAAAAGTGTTTTGGTAATATATATATATATATAAAACACAATAAGAACAAATATTTTTTTATCTTAAAATACAACATCTTACGTTAAAATTTTATTAATATTGCATCAAATTTTTAATTTTGTAAAGATTATGAATAATCCAATATATAATAAATAAGATTTTATTTTTTCAATTTTTTAACTTTGTAAAGGTTGTGAATAATCCAATATATAATAAATAAGATTTTATTTTTTTCAATTTTTTAATTTTTTAATTTTGTTATACTATTTTTGGCATAACATTTTCTACTTTTATTTATTAATCACTTTAAATTAATATTTAAGCAAAATTAAAATCTACCCGTGCAATGGGCAGGGGAATTGCTAGTTAAGGCTGAGTTTAGAATGCATTTTCATTTGAAAATCTTTATCTAGATAAATTGCTTGTCAAAAAAATTGCAGAAACTAAATTAAAAATTTTACATTGAGTTTTAAACTCTAATTCAAATAAAAAGGCTTCTAAACAGTCCTATATATTTTACAACCAGCTCGGAGATTAATCTTTCCTACCATGATCAAATCCTTGTAGAATAAGAGTGTAATACCTCTGTCCCATACGAGATAAAAATTAATAGAACAAATCCTATACAAGTATGATGTCTATTTTGACATAGGTAAAATACTCGTCAATTAATTAGTCCTGAGTGCTATTAAGCTCATGAGTCGAGCCATGTCACGGGGTGACAAACAGTCATTTCTAAACCTTGGTTGAGAAACAAAGAACACCAACATATTAGCAAGGATCACGTAAAAACATCCAGACTCTCCCAAATCTATTGTTTCTTATGTTTTGTCTTACAATAGTTAGCTCAGACCTCTGAACTTGGGTGAAATTTGTCTATGCTGCTTATTGATCTGTGTGGATCCTAAATCAACCTAAACTGTGGTGGAGCTTGTAACCTTCTTAGGCTCCATCCACCAGTTAAATGCCTGCTTGACAGTTAACAAGGTTGAGCTCTCCATCCTCAACTCCCCCTATAAAGAATCAAAGAAAGGAGACAGAAGAAAGCTAAGCTCTTGAACAAAGATACTACTGCGAGCCTTCTCCTTCCTTAGCAGTTGAATTTTAGTTGGATAAAAAGAAAAGAAACCGCTCCTGCTAAGAAGCCTTACAGGATGAAAGAAAAGAGAAATTCAAAGGTGGCAATACAAAGAATGCATAACTCAGAGGCACAAGTCTATCCAAAAAGAAACAGATGCATATGAATAAAGAGCAGCTCAAGTTTCTGGAGAGCTCTTCCTCCGAACCTCTCGAATACATGAACAGTTGGACTCTTTGCGCGCTGAAAAAAAACATGAAAGGCAAATGAAGTAACTTGTGATTGCTGAAATTCATGCCTCCATATACAATAATTAGAAGTTGCTTTAATACCAGAAGAATCACAATTTACATGTACAATAACCCAAAAATACAATGCTCACTGATCTATTAATTTTGCAACTTGTTGCCGAGGATGCATCCCACAAGGCCAGATAATAGGCTCACCCTAGAAAAACTCTGCCAATATATTTAAAATTGATACGACATCATTTGTCACTCTTGTGCTGAGATTTTCCTTGCACCAGAAGAGTGCTGCTTGACAGACAAAGAGCCCTCCAGAGAATGCTGCTGTTTGGAATGTAGCAACTACGCCTCTTGAGTTTGTGATGGTTAAGAAATTGGAAACGGAAATAAAGAAAATAATAATGCGGGAAAAAGGGAACACATTATGTACTTAAATCGAGATTTTTAACAAGTCAACAAAAAAACTGAAGAGGAAAATAATGTCTATGTATTTTGTGGATGAGTGTTCTATCGAGCTCCAATGACTGTTATAGTGTAATTGTTAACAGAATGTGCACTCTGTTGGGGAAATTTATTTTCTAAAGAGACCACTGTTCCTGTAAAAGCTGGTAACTTGGGATGAGGAAGCTCTGAGATTTCACTATTGAGCATTGACAATATAGTGGAGATATTTGGCCTATCTTTTTCGAGTTCTTGCACACACAGCAGCCCTACATGGACGTATCTCAGGATCTCCATTTCAATGCCAGGTTCAAACACTAATGGATCTATTAGTTTTACAACATCAGCTTCATTCCACAGCTTCCACGCCTGAAATCATTGACAAAATAAGGAAATATGGAATTTATCTTGTTTGGCAGAAGAGAAACCGAGCTGTTCATCTTGGATCTTAGCACTCTACTAACTTACATATGTCAGAAGATTTAGCTCATCCTCGCCATGAGAAAAACTGGAGTTTCTCCTTCCTGTTACAATCTCTAGTAAGAGCACCCCAAAACTATAGATATCAGATTTTTCAGAGAACCTTCCAACCATTGCATATTCTGGGGCCATATAGCCACTGCACCACATCATTTATGCATTAAGCATGAGGAAAAATGGTACTGTACCATCCGAGTTAAAGAAAGAGGGGGGGGGGCGCAGGAAAATTTGAACTATCCATGAGAAAATGAAGCTGGCAGAAAGAGAAATTTGTGCTTACTATGTTCCTACCACCCTTCTTGTATTGTCTTGATCTTGTTTAACTCCCAAAATCCTTGCCAGGCCAAAATCTGATATTTTTGAATTCAGCTCTTCATCTAAAAGAATGTTGCTTGCTTTTAGATCCCTATGAATAATTTTCAATCTTGAATCTCTGTGAAGATAAAGAAGCCCTCTACCAATCCCTTCAATAATGAGAGTGCGTCTGCTCCAGTTAAGTAAATCTTGTTTTGATGAACCTGAAAAGAATTGTTACAAAAAGTCAGTAAACAATGCACTGGAGGAGTCTGTATTACACTGTCCAATCCCCTAACATATGGTGTCCGTGAAATGATGAATTTATGTAACTGGAAAAAACTATATTGGATGGTCAATATCATGAACTAACCAAAGATATACGTATCCAAGCTTCCGTTTCGCATTAGTTCATAGACTAGCATCTTTTCTTCTCTTTCAACACAGCAGCCATGGAGTCTTACAAGATTACGGTGCTGAAGCTTAGAAATCAGCATGACTTCATTCATAAACTCCTTAATTCCTTGACCAGAAGATTTTGAAAGCCTCTTTACTGCAATTTCCTGGCCATCTATCAATTTTCCCTGCACGTACACGACCAGTAAAACCATAGCAAAAAGCAAAGCTTTCTGCAATTCTCCAGCAAGTAGCAGCAATGAAAAACGTGCATTACCTTAAAGACTTGACCAAAACCACCTTTCCCAAGCTTACTGGCTGAATGAAAATTATCAGTGGCATTGGCCAAAGTTTCATAGGTATACAGAGGTAGCTCTTCCAATGACGTTTTCTTAAAATTGTTGGTAGGTGCACTTTCTATTCCATATATGTCCGCAACTTGATCTAACGATTGCATACATTCTTGCTTTTTTCCTGTTTTATCAACGAGTAAGTGTAAATCGACGAAGACTGCTGACATGTCTTGTGAAAAAGATGCATAATTCAGTGCATCACCTCTATGCTTTGCTGACAACTTCCAACAAACACATACAGAGCCGGCAACTGCTAATAACCCCACAACTATTGTGATGGTGATGACTACTTTCATATCCTTCTTATTGTCTGCATGGCAGAAGAATTAATAAAATGTCAAGAGACTTTAACAAGGTATTGAAATTGAAACCTTCATATTGGAACTACTCCATTGTTCCTTTCTGACAGAAGCAATATATCTTGAAAGGATTAGTAGACTATTTCACAGACTACTTGATGCATTCAAGTGAATAAGATAATCATGCATGAACTTGTGAACGGAGGAATTGACACAACAGTTCTGGAGAAATGTCTTTACCAAGTTCAGAACTAGCCACACGAATGTATAGTTCTGCTCCACCAACTTGGAAATGCTGTATATCAATTAAGTTGCCACTCCAGTGCACACATCCAAGGCCTCTATAATATGCATAAGCCACACAGGAGCAATCTTCCAAGCACAAAGTATCACAATTCTCCAGTGAGTTAGATTTCCACTGAGCCAAATCTGGCACCTTCATTCCCGTGAGCTCCACATAACCATCTTGACCAGCAGTGCTGTTTCTCCCACACTGTAACGATTTCTTTCTTGTGCAGCCACCAGTCCAGTTTCCGTTATCCCATTCCTCCCTATCCCGTGGCTCAAACCCTTTCAAACATGTACAAATAGGGGAATCCTGAGCATTACAACTTCCAAAAGGTCCGCATTTCCCATACACATCGCATGGTGTTGACACAGTGGAGGACGTCACCTGCCAATCTTGGTTCCCTTCACGCCAAAGCTTCTCCAGTACGGTTCCTTCAGAAGTAAGCTGGTAGTAAAGCAAGGACGAGCCACTTGAATACTTGAAGGAAACATATGCAGAGTCTGTGCTGTCGCCTACCACTTCAAACCCGTTATTATAGACTGAATCCATGGTTGGTATTCCAATAAACATATGGCCATTCCACGAACCGCTGCGCCAATGGAGCTTATTTCTCTTCCAAATCAGCAATTGTGCAGCCTGCAAGAACTCAAGACCTGCAGAGAAATCTCCAACAGATGGATCAGAAGGACTTCTCCATGACCTCAAGCGCAGTTTCTCATTTGTATGTGAAGCTGCACTGATTCTCATAGTGTTCACAAGAGAATCGGTAGGATTATGAAAACTTTCCCACATGGTTCTTCCATTTTCTTGCAGGATTAAATTGCCAGTATCCAAGAGCTGGGCAGTACAATTTGCCGAAAGATTTGCAACATTGGATGACCACTGGATCTCTTTCTGCCCATTCAAGACCACAAGATTTCCGTCTTCTGAGATTGTGAAAGTCCCAGCAGAATCATTCAAAGGATTCTCTCTGTTTGCCACCCAAATCACAGTCAGTACAGGAACATTGAACATGATTCCCACATAGCGATGAGTACTATTTTCAGGACTGAAAAAGCCTAGTTTGAAGGTTCGGTTTGAGGTAACTATTATCTCAGAATCCCGGAGAGGCTGAGTGATCGTAATATTGTCTGCGGCAATACAAACTCCTAGATAACGGCAAGTCAGAAGAACAAAGAATTGAAGCAGAGCTGTTGCATTTATCTTCTTCATGTCACCACTGCAGGTTGTCCTGAATCTTCTGGTGCTATTTTCAGATAATTTTATTATTACTTTGGGGGAAGAGGGATCAGAACCTCATTTTCTTGATCTTTTCTGATAGGCCAACCCTTTCATTCTCTTAATCTACCAGTTAAAACCAATATTCATTAAACTCTTAGCTTAGCAAAATTCATTTTGTTTTTCTATAACCATTTTTTTCCAACTTGGTGCGCTCTCTTTCTTAAAAAAACGGTTATCAGTAGACTGGAAGTCCGGAGACTTGGTGCTTATAGTTGACACGCTACAGCGTAATCCATGGGTTAGACAAGTTCAATGGCTGTAATAGCAATTTCTCCCCCTAAACCAAACTCAAAACACATTACGAAAAGACAAAAATGGAAGGTAGACATGTTTCCAAAGAAAAGGTGGAAAATGCATATAAAATGGAGACAATACATAAAAAGGAGACGAATAATATCAACGCAACCTGCCCATCTTGACTTTTCAGAGTTTGAAATCTCCTACTGTCGGCTTGGTGAATTTTCATCTGCAGCCTCTCAGTTTCCATGAAGTTTCTTTCCACTTTCCTTCCATTTACGCTTCATATCCTAAAAGTAGATAAAAGTAAAACTCGTCTGCCGAAAATGGCTTGCAAACTATTAACCTCCACAACATAGTATCGAGAGATGTCCAATCCTGAGCAATGATTTCTGGTTGGTTCATTCGATAATCAGACGAAAAATATGTTACAGAAGAAAAGGTTAACAGCTTTTCACACAACCATAGAGAGAGGAGCTACCGCCAAAATATGAAAAGGGAAAATATAAATGACTAAGAAACACAATTCTACACTAGATGAAAATATGATTCAACAACAGCCATAAAAATCTCTGGGTTTCTGCTCTTCTATCTACTCTGCTACATGATCATTTTTGGACGATAACTTTGAAGTACTGCTCCTTTGGATCTAGATAACACAATGCAAAAAATAAAAAAGATCAGTAACTCATGATGCTCCACCTTCATGAATTCAAGAATATTCTAATCACAGAAAAGAATTAGCCTAACTACAAGATGTGTTTGGAAATATAAACCAGTCAAACAGGACAATATGAAATAAAAAATTCTCGAATAATTTTATTTTACATAAAAATTGACTAATTTTATTCACGGTAAATCATTTTACTAAATGCGAGTATCAAGCAAACTTAAGCACAATTCTGCAATCCTTCTCTATAAATTTAATATGACGGATACATGTTAACATGTGATCAAAGTTAAAAACCCCCATCATGAACACCAACCCTAGTGTATCACATTAGCTCAGTAAAAGGTTATTGGTCATTGAAAACCAGATACAAAAAGAACGTAAAGGTGCTGATTAAGTGAAATCCTACAATTTTGTAATCATTGGTCTAAGTGGCAAAGATTATACCAACCATTGCCCGATGTCCCAAAATGTTGAAAAGGTGCTGGTTAAGTAGAAGCTTCAGTTATCCACCACCCAGAGTAATCCCATCATACTCCTCCGGAGTTATAGAAAATAGTTACCCAATATGTAAAACAAATATAAGTCACTATAAAATCACCACAGAAGCCAGGACAGACCAGAGCAAAGAACTAAAGAAGAACGGGGGAGGGATGGGGGAATCTACCAAGTAACTCTTAATGAATAAATAGGGATACACATTTCTCCAAGTTAACTCGGCTTCATTTAATGAATAAAACAAGAATCATTTGGGATAGGTTTCTCTAACTTGCTCATGGTAAGTAATGAACAAGCTTTATTCCTAATCTTGCTGCTGCACAGCTGCTTTCATACTCCTTCGACACTGCTACACGCCATGCTTGGTTTTATGATTATCCTGCTATTCATGCTTCTCTTACACTCCTTTAAACTGCCATATTCACATTCTTGTTTACACTTTATAAAGTGTCCGTATATCATTTTTATTCGACTTAATCAATTGTTATAGTCAAGCACTACCACGTCAAAGTTCAAAAACAAGCACCAAACTAAACATATTTTGGAGTGTACAAGCCATTAACCTTGATTAAATGTGTGGCCTTGTCACATGGTTTAAGAGTTATTAGTCAATGAACTGACAGAAAGGGCTAATTTTCTAAGCAGGCACTATCTTACCTGGAGTCCAAAATTTGAAAAGAATACAGCAAATAGCAATCAATAGTTTTGCAAGTTCAAACAAGTAGTAAATATCAGCCATTTTTAAACATTCATTCTTAATTTGTCCTGCACCTTGAAAAAGTTAAATAAAGTTGAAGAAATTACAATTTTGATCCATCTGTAAGAAGCAGTTAGAAGAATTGTGAAGAAACCATCCACAAGTTTAAAGAACAACCTAGGTGTACCATGTACAACAGCAAAGGATTAACCTAAAAAGCTAGAAGGAAATTTTGCTAATGACATGCCTGAGCACAACTTTGCCCTCACAGGATTGACTGTGCTCACATTCTAAGATACATGGATACAACTTTAAATGGATGAGAAAAATAGTTCAATACGTACATCAAACAAAAGGAATTACATAACATGAATCTTGAAGTAATATGACAACTAGATATGTAATCCTAAGGTCAAATCACAACTAGATAAGTAAGATAGAGCCATAATCTTAATCTACTGACATAACAAAGCTTACAAGAAAAGTTCACACTTAGGACAGCCACAAAAATACAGTCTAGTTACCTCCCCCTTCAGCATCCTATGGGAAATTATAATGAAGTTTCATCATTCAGCGAGCCATCCAAAGCTCTCAACTACATTAAAAAGTAACGGTTAGGGTAATATGGGCAGAAAGTTAAATACAAAAAGAAAAACATGCGTGTAATGAAATTCGTTCTTAGATAGTTGCGTGTAGAAATCAGAATAGAAGCAGAAGAAGACATTCCTATGGTTTGATGCATCTTTTACATATATACATATATATATATATATATATATATATATATATATATATATATATATATATATATATATATATATATATATGTGACTCAAAAGAAACAATATCTTAACCATAATTCCGCAAACCAGTTTCAATCTACAACTCACAAAGAGTGCAATAAAACATTATAACATCCAAGTTAACTGTATCCTATGCAATGTATTATCCTCTTTCGGTTACAGAACTAAACTTTATTTAAAATTTGTTATTCCTTTGATTTTCCTCTATTACACTAACTCACTAAGCAGATAGGATGGTAATTCCGCTTTGACAGGAAATTTGATTCTCCATAGTATATAACTACCTGAAACCCCTCTCTACAAAGCAGCAGTATCAAGGTGCATCTTCCTGTCCTTGTGATATTAGAAGGGGCAAAACTCTGAATGTGGTGGATGGAGAGTAGCTAAGCATATAACTAACAAGTTTTGGACCAAAGATTTTAAAGGTTCCAGCACTACTATGAGCAACTTCTGCATCGGAACCCCTCTTGAAAACCAATCTAGCACGATGAGAATCCTGATCAACTTCAGTTTCAGATTCCCTTAGCGCTCCAAACCGTCTGAACATTTTGTTCAGATTTATTTCTGAAGGAAGGGAGTCCCCTTCTGCAAAGGTTAAAACAAGTTCAGCAGGTGAAGACTTCCTTCTTTCCGATTCCTCTGCAGTTTCTTCTGCTGAAGTCTCATAATTTCCATTAGAATATTGCTTTCTAGAGTATGACCTTCGACTAGGTTTATGGAATTTATCCGGATCAGAAACTGTTGGTTGACAATCTCCATCACCATTCTCACCATTCTGCAGCAATTGCTCCTCTGAGTAATTTTGAACAATCCTGTCTGTCCAATAAGAGTCATTGACATCATCAAATTCAAATTCTTCAGTTGAGCCACCAGCAGCATTAGAAGCCTTTCTTTTTCTTCCACTACTTGATCGCCCAGAGGCATGGTTTGTAACAACTGAATTCCTAAAAACTGAGAAGAAAAGAATAATATTATTCAAAAAACTATATCCTTTCCTGGGATCCCTGGCCGCTAAATGAAGTTGTGACAACATCTCCTCCAGCGAGATATCTGCTGGAAACAACATACTTCCTTTTTGGGAATTATCACTTATATGCAGAGAAGCATCACTACTTTGTTGGTCATTACTCTTCAAAATGGATGCAGATCCAGTCAGTTGGCTTGCTATTCTGCGAATGCATTCACCAACTTTAAAGGATGGCTTAGGACTTGAGGATGTGGTAGACACTTTAGCAGCATAAATACTTATTCTTCGGTCTGATCCATCAGTAACAGGCTCAACTGCCTTCCTTTTTTTCCCCGTTGACGTAGAAACTGACTTACCCAAGGCTTTACCATCCAAATCCTCCTCATCATCTGGAGAATATGCCATGTCACCCATCAATTCTGACAAACTTCTCTCTTTCTTCTTGGGCTGCGAGCTATCTTTTAAGCTTAGTTTGCGTTTAAGAGAAGAGGAAGTATTGGACGGTACTGGTTCACCATCTGTAGTAATAGGAAGAGCATGATCAGTCCCATCACTCAATTGAGAAGTCCCTACATCATTTTCCAATGATTCTGCCCCCGACATTAATGTAGGTGGAGAGCAATAGCCCTTGAAACGACAAAAAGCTGACAGCTGAGCATTAGCAAGTGTTAGTTCCAATCTATCGGCCCTATTGAATGGGAACTGTGCTAGTAATCTTAAATGTTCTATGAGTTTGTCAGGCTCAAAAGAGGTTGCACCAAAAGATTTGTCCACCCCGTATCTTCTACTTGATTCTTCACGAATCCCAGTATTTTCGACAATCTGGCATTCAATCCTCTCATAGGCATCCCTTGGTATGCAAGAGCAGGACAAACCCAACTCGACACGTCTTGAAACCTCATCCAAGGCAGAAGCAACTGCACTTTGAAATACTTCTGAGTTACTTTGCTTCTCAATCTGAGAGAAGTGTGAGCGGAATGGCTTTAACACAGATGCATCATTCCAAGCAAAAGTTCGGTCTCCAAAATATGCAACCAAAAAGCAGTCTTTTTTATAATATTTAACAGCCTTCTCTGAAGCATCTGCAGGATCAAATATCTGTCCAGGCCACCAAGGGTGGCTTCTGACTTTACCCCAGACTATATCAGATGTCGAGAACTCACCTTCATTTTCTGGTGGCTGTAGATAACCTAATTGGTGTATCCTCAAGGAGCTTGACGGCTTTAACGTTTCCTTCTCCGATATTTTTGACTCATCTGTCTCAGAAGCATGTTCTGCAGTTACCATACCTTGCTCTCCAAAATCATTCTGTGCAGCAACTCCAACAATTTGCTGGTCCTCTACAGACTTAGCCTCTGGCATAACAGCCTGCAAAAAATTATGATCGTCAGCCTTGCAGCATCCATCTTCCCTTTTGGTAGCCTGATTTGGAGCTTCTCCAGATGATGTAGTTTCAAAAACTGAGGTTTCCAGAGTTCGTGCTCCTCTAGATACCGATCTATCTTCACTGACACCAATGATGTTCACATTCTGATCTCCATCAGGCAAGGAGCTGGCAATGTTACCTTCACCCTGGAAAACAGTAAAATTTGTTGAGAACTGGGATCCAAAAGAAGCCTGAACATTAGAAATTCGGGTGTTATCCGCTCCTTCCTTTGATTCTTTATCATCAACAAATTTATCCTTCGCCTGATCCAGATCCACCTCATGCACCACTTCATCTACTGCAACAGCTTCATCTTGTTTCTTGTCTTGAATGGAGGAACTAGTTCCAATATCTAAATCCATTCCTTGAACAGAGGCATCAACTAATCCTGCTTCAGCACCTTTTGGAGGATTGCTGCCCATAAAAGCATCTTCTCCAGTAAAAACATCCACGTTCTCATCTTTCAAGTCATTCTCTTCTGCTAAACAGGAGCTTCTCCCATCAACAGCATCAGAATCTGGAACCTTGTGAACTCCTTGAGGCTCAACTAATCCCATGGAGGTAACTGCACCAATCGGTTCAATGGATGATACTGTATTTGCATCACTAGCAACTTCCTTTTTGGTCCCTCCACCAATATCTGACTTCTCATTCTCAAGGAGAGACGCATTGCCGTCCAGCACATCTTCTGTAAGGGGTGCGCCATCTTTTACAGCTGTTACTTCAGTATCTCCAGAAGCCACCTGCTGCTGCTCTTTGGATAGTTTTAACTGTGATTGCACAGCTTCCTCAAGAACGTGACCATCTTTTGCATCAGTTTCAACATCAGTTACCTGGAAGTTAGCAATGTCAACTTGGTTAGTGTTCTTCGTTGATTGACCAGAGAAGGTTTCACCAGTCACTGAAGCATTCAAGTCCCCAGTAGCAGCATCAAGACCTGTTGCTTCGTCTTTAAAATCCAGTACCTCATCAATATCCATCCCAATCCATTCTCCTCGTTCAACAACTGATGAGGGCTCATTTGATGATTCTGGGATAGCATGCACACTGGCACCCTCCTGTTTCATGCGCGGAAGATCTTCCGAATAACTTCTATTCTCATTCTTGTTATCATCACAAGCTTCAGGCTGCAGACCTGAGACCCCACTAGTTCCTACCGGATCTTCTTCCTGCTCAACTTGTGTTTCTACAATAGCATAATTAGGTTCACCACCTAATCCAACTTCACTCATAGACCTGCCCTCCATTTTATGCACTTCCACATCCAGGCCAGCAGTGGGGCCACCACCAGAAGCTTCAGGCTCAGCATTTGAGTCCCTGCTAGCTCTGGCTAGATCATCTTCGTGCTCAATAACCTGTGTTTCTCCAACAGCAACCTCAGGTTCAGTATGTAAAAGATGATCACTCGGAGGCTTGAGCATTGCTTCATGCTCTCCTACCTCCGAGGAGTCATTCGGGCATCTAGTTAACCTAGATTCCGAAGTCAAAGCTTTCCCACCGGAAATAAGATGGTCTCCAGAAAGAGAAGACGAATTGTTGGAACTGCAAACAGCAGGCTGATCTGATGAGATATGAACATGGCTCAATGAACCTGAATCAGTGCAACCAGCAACTTCCCCACCATCCCCAACACTGCTGTTAATAGCAATGCTGGGGAGAAGTTCATGATTGTGGCTTGGAGAAACCTGGTCAACTGCTGCAACCTCACAACCACTCAGATCGTTGAGTGGCTTAAAGGAGATTGAATCTGTATCCAATATCTCATGATCTACATTCGTCTTACCTACAGGGTTACCCTTCAGCTGCTGACCCTCACCAGAAGAATGTAGACTTTGATCAGCAACAGTAATGACTGTAACACCAATAGGTGATTGTGAAGTTTCTTCTGTGCTAACAAACCCAACATTCCCCCTGCCAGTACTGAGATGATTGGAAAATTCAGAACTTGCATGATTAGCACTGTCGTCAATAGAAGCATTAGAGATATTCTCTCTCATCTCAACAGCCGAGCAATCCTCAACACCTGGAATCCCATCTTTGCAACTCAAGTCCTGCTCTTGGACCTTCACAGCTCCTTCCTCGACAACAGAATCCTGCTGTCCCACTACCACAGCATCAATTCCAGGGTTCCTTACCTCATTATCCAGAACACCACCCTCTACGGAACCATCTATGCAACTCGAGTCCTGCTCTTGGACCTTCACAGCTCCTTCCTCGGCAACAGAATCCTGCTGGCCCACTGCTGCAGCAATTCCAGGGTTCCATACCTCATTATCCAGAACATTACCCTCTACGGAACCATCAAATGCATTGTTGCCCCCATCAACCAACTCCCCATCCTCTCTGTTCTCCTCTCCTTTTTCCATAACAGTCGCCACGACCCTCTCTGCAACGACATGTGTCTCTTCAATTGGTGAACCTGTCACCATTTCAACCCCCTCCATCGCAACACTCTCAGCCCTTTTGTCTGATACCCCCAGAACTTCCTCGTCGGCCCCAGTTTCAGTCTGGCCCTCGAGATCCCCAACTTCCCGAGACCCAGTTTCACCCTCAACCATGTCGTCATTACCAAAAGGTTCCATGTCTCTCCCTGCCAACCCCCCTCTGCCCAGCACATCACCATCACCATCACCATCACCACTGACACCATCAACAAATACATCGGAACCCACAACCTCGACCATAATCTCCTCTCCATCTCCCTCATTATAGGAACCCTCCTCCTGCCCTTCACCACTCATGTTTTCCGCTAGCGTTTCATCACTTCCAGACACAGTTACAGCTACAGTAGAGGATTCTGTAACACTAACAACTGCACCCATCTCATCATGCTCATCCATCGAAGACAGAGAATCTGAGTAAAAAACTCAAATTTATCAAAAGATTAACTAATCCCTACAGAAATCTTGCAAAATCGACTAAACCCTAGTGGCAAAACAGCAAATCTAACCCATAAAATGCATAAACAGACACAATTTCAGAGAAAAATACATGCAGCGAACCAGAAACAAAAAGCTAAAATTTAACTTCATAGAATCAAAGGTGTTGATTGAGCACCTGTGTTAGAGTTGTTCTGAGAAATTGAAGCCGGAGATTTTTTAGGGTTTTTTAGGGAAGAAAGAGAGAGAAGGAGAGAGAAGAGTTGCAACTACGAAGTGATGTGTCACAGGAGAGTTCAGTGTAAAAATACAATTGGATTTTGGGAAGCCGGAAAACACAGTAAAAAGTAAATAAATAAATAAATAAAGGCTAAAAATTGTGCTTCCTTGTCCTTCTATGCTCCCTTTGATAAGGGCAAATTACCCCGACTTGATCTTTCGCAGTGAACGCCAGCACGTATTTCTATTTGGGAAAATTTGCCCACGGCTGCAGTGACACGCTTCCAAGGGTGACAGAAAATAGTTATAGCCGAGGAGCACGCTTTCTGAATCATGAAACGTTGTAGTAATAGGTGGTGTACTTTATTTTTAAACTCAAAAAGAATGTACTTTCTTTTTTTTTTTAATTTAACAATAGGAAGTAGAGAGTTGGAGGCCAAAACAACAATTACAAACCAAAATAATCGATTCAAACACATGAATAACTTGTCGAATCGATTTTTTTTTTTTTTACTTTTGTGACAAGGACACTAGTGTAATAATTTCTAAATTACACAAAAAAATAAGGCTGAGATTAGATTTTTTTTAATTAAATTATGTTGAGAATCGTAAAAGTAAATTATTTATAAAAAGAAAAGCATGATTCAAAATAAAAAAAATGAGAAAAAATATAAATTTTTTCAATCGAGTACGATGCTGACAATCCTTTTTGTCAGCACGTGCGGACGGTTTATTCACCGTTAGATGAAATCTAATGGTTGAAGAGCATGAAAGACATTTTAAGTCGTCAAAGTTTGTGAGATATTTAAAATTTTAAAAAGTTATCATTAGTATGACATCTTTAACCACTCTTATCAAATTATTTTTCCCTCTCTCTCTCTTCTTTCTATCTTCTTCTTCTCTTCACTACTTTACTAAAATTTTTCAAATATTAAAAAACAAAATGATTCATTACCCTCAAGATCTTTACTTTATATTAATGGTTTCGACGACGAGCCTTAAAGTTCTCTTTTGAGATCAAAACTTATTTTTTCAGATTCACTTATAGTCAAAATAAAGTTAGATATGTGAGTTTTCATTAGGATGTTTGGTAGCTTCGACATTGTATAAATCTTTAACAAAAATAAGATTTATTTGGATATTTAATAGTCTACTTATATAGGTAAAGAAAGTATTGTATTGATTCATCACTCGAATACTCATCGTGAATTGAATAATTATTAGTATTATGAACTAAATAATTTCTTATGATTGAGTGAATAATTATTCACCACTTATCTAATATTCATCGTGAAGTGAATAATTATTCAATTATCGAATAGTAGTCGTTAAATGAATAATTATTCACTTATCCAATACTAATTGTGAAGTGAATGATTATTTCTTTATTCGAACTTAGGATTGAATTGTTCAACTATTCAATAAAGAGTAAATAATTATTCACTTAAGAGTGATTCATAATATGGCAAATGATTATTCACTTTGAATTATTAATTTAAGAGTGAATAATTATTCACTACTTGTCGAATACTCATTATGAAGTGAATAATTATTCACTTCTCGTATATTCGTCGTATACTCGGCGTGAAGTGAATAATTATTCATTTGTGAGAATAATAGTCGTAAAGTGAATGCTTATTCGTTAATTTAGAATTAAACTGATCAATTACTCAACAGTGTATAGAATAATTATTCTTTGACTTATAATTGAACTGATCAATTATTTAATAAGGAGTGAATAATTATTCACTTATCAAAACTTTGTACGCGTTGTCATTCTTGTACACAGTAGTTGCCAGCCAACAAAACCATCATAAACAATTCATAATTATTCATAGCATATGGAAAATCAGTACATAAAATTTTCAGAAAAAATAAGTATTTTATTGTCAAGAATACACCTTTTAAGTTTAAATAGTTGAGACCAAAAAAAGATAATATATAATATAATAATTTTCATCTAACAAGAACAGTAGATGTTTTATCTTCATTATCAAGATTCAACAAACTACTATTTTTTTTTTACAGTCCACTCTTCATATCATGAACTTTATCTACAATAACTGTAATGGGCGTATCTGTGAAGCTTGACTGGTGGATCTTTTACCCAACATCCTTTATCCTCGTCGATGCTAACCTTGATTGCGCAAGAATAATAGCGAAGAGAAGAGAGAAGATGAGAGAGAGAGAGAGAGAGAGAAAAAAAAAAGTCGCAGATTCAAGAAAAAAAGTAATCTGATGAAGATTTAAGAGAAGAAAAATTTAATAGAGATTCAAGAGAGAAGATAGATGAAAAAGAAAATCTTTGATAGAAATTCAAGAGAATGGATAGATAAGAGAGAGAGAGATAAAGAATCAATCTTCAAGAGAAGAGTAATCGGAAATGGAGGAGAGAGAGAAATGGGAGAAGAAAAGACTGATTCTCTCATTCTTTACAAGATTTTTTTGGGCGGGACTGTGAATAATATTTTGGTACAAAAATACCATTACTTTCTCGTAGTCGTTGGATCAAAAGTTGCCGATCCAATGACAGCAAAAAGGATGCTGCATATGCTGACAAAAAGCAGTGTCAGCATTGTAGCGAAATTAAAATTTTTTGAATAAAATATCAATTCAAGTTGCCCCTAAGTTGCGTTAAATAAACTTTATACAACGGGCTACTATTAGATGAGATGTCTGAATACTGCTTTTTGATAAAGAGTTCATCCATTTTATCACTCCATTAACTTTTATCAACAGCAGTTAAATCTAACAATACGATACAAATAATATTGAGTAATTTGTAAAAAAAATCATAACTATTTTATTTATCTTAAAAATATTCTTTAATTTTTATTTTTATAATTTCAATCTCTTTATGAAAATACAGTCCTTGCCGTCTATCTTACAACAGAGTTCAGTTAAAATTTACATGTGTTTAATTTAAAGCGCAAATTCTTCATATCTTACCCAATACTATCTAAAATGATTAGGAATAAAGACTACATTATTTCTTCTAAATATACCACTACCAAACTAGATTAAATTTAAAGTTGAATTATGATTATGGACTGTAAGGGATATTTATATGCCAGTTTTTTTTATGAAAATTAACAAGATTAGATAAATTTATAATTTAAATCAAACTCACATGTGAATCTAAGGCCAACTTCACCGTGAGATTAGCGGTATAAACTATATTCTTTTTAAAATATAAATTTATATATATATATATATATATATATATATATATATATATATATATATAATTTTATTCTTTTTATCGTATTCGCAAACAATTCGAAGATGCTTGCAAACAATTCATTTTTGTTCAATTAATAAACGAGCTTATTTTTTTGTTTGAGTTCGACATGACTACAAAACAAATGAACAAAACTCAAATACAAACAAGATTGGACCAACTTTTTTGGCTAACATTTTGGTTTTTTTACAGCCTTATAGTCAGGTAAAGCGCAAATCGCATTTTACATTATAAAGTTTGTTGCATATTTCGTTTAACCGAAATGCATCAAATCATTATGTTTGACGTTTCTCATATTTACTAATACTCCCTCGATTAACACACTATTTTGAGTTCACAAAAAGATTTGGAAAAACATTTTGATCAAAAGTAATTACTGCTTTAATCTTACCAACTAAATAAGTTAGTAGTAAGATCATATATTTGTGGAGTTTATATTTTTTTTAAAAAAAAAAAATTGAAGAAAGGGTTTATACCTACTAAATTAAGAAGGCTAACTGTGAAAGTCTAAATAAAAAATATAATATTTTTAGTTTTAGCAAGTCTCTTACCTTACGTCATTCCGTAATTAAGTTAAAATTAATCTCAACGAATCTCTTACTTCTCTAAACAAATTAAACATCTTGCAGCAGCAGTTGGATTTCCTTAGTTGGAGTAGTTTATCTCAACTGAAAATAGCTTCAATACATTGGATTTTAATGGAATCGGCTTTTGCCTGTTGGTCTAATTTACTAAAGAGAAATACTAAAAGGAGCCAGCTCATAATCATGATATACTTCTCCAGTTCAGTTGCGCCATTTTAAACATAAAGCAAACTAGGGGTGTTCACTATATGGGTTGATCCGAAAATCCAAACCGATCCGAACTGAATTTTCAAATTAGGTTTGGTTTTTTATTAATTTGGTTTGATTCGGTTTGGATTGTCAAATTTTGAAGCATTTCGGTTCGGTTTTCGGTTTCAAAAATTAAACCGAAAATCGAACCGAAAAACCGAAATATAAAGAAAAACGCATGTTTATAATGCGTTCAGTGGTTTGCCAAAAAAATTCAAAGGCATTACTAGAATGCGTTCATGCACGGTTTTCTGAATTAGGGCTTTCAGTCTTCTGTTAGTCCATTATCTTCTCATTTTCCCGGCGCCGCTTCCATTCTCATTTCTCCATACTCTTCTTTTCCACTGCATGAACAAGACGGGTTGTTCGTAGATTCGCCTTGCAAACCTCCCATCTCTTCTCTGCAAAAGGTGTGTATTCGAGAAAGAAAAAAGAATTTCATTATTTTCATGTGTTTGAATAGTTGCTTTATGCTGTTCTTTGTTTTAGGAGAAATCAGAGGTGGAATTGGAGCTTAAGCTATTGGAAGCTCTCGAAATTTATCCTCCTGCCAGCCAAATTACGAGGTAATTTTGTGTTTTTTTGAGAACCCTTCTCTGTTCTGTTTTCGTTCTTAAGGTCCATTCGCAAATTTATCTTATTTCTTGCAAAAGGAAACCGTAAGAAAAGAGGGTTCTTAAGTAAAGATTGCTAATCTAGGTTTCACTCTGAGGGGGAATGTGTTTTTTGGATTCTTCAGTTTCCTTCTTGCATAGCTCTTCATAATCTTTTGCATTTGATTGTTTCTTTGAATGTATCAATTTACATCTTCCCTATCCATGTGCTGGTTCTCTTTAACTCAGGTTTAGTGTGCAGACCAAACTTAGTTGTGAAATGAAGAGAGTAAACCCTTGTATTCCATCATTACTTGTAAAAATCTCTGTTCTGTAATAGTGTTCAATTTCCATCAATCTAAAATACAATGTGCTATTTGCAACACTTGTCTCACTTGTTTCCTGCTTTCTTTAGCTTTTGGTTTTCACCTGCTTTCTACCTTTTTTCTAGTTCTTTTAGCAATTAAAAACATACAACTCTTTTGTAATATGCTTGTGCTTTCAAATTAGTATACTCATTTCGAGATGGGAATACTATATTCTGTTCCTGTAAGTTTCTGTTTTTAATTCATCAGCCTGCTTACTTTCTAGAAGGAATTGCTGCTGCTTACATCATGTATTTTTTATTTCTGATTTCCTGTTTTTCTTTTCTTCTGTTTTTCTGCTTTTCTGATTGTCTGTTTTCCTGCCTTTTTGTTCTTTCTGTTTCTGTTTTTCTGTTTTCCTGCAGATGAATTTCTGATTTTGTGATTTTCTTATTTTCTGTTTCTGATTTTCTATTTTTCTGGCTTTTGTATTGTAGCTATTACTTTCTCTTAATGGTGGTGGATTATTGATGAATTTTTTCTATTTTTTTGGAGGCTGGCTTTTACATCCCATGACTGAGAGCAAACTCCAACTATTTGCACCAGCTTTGTGGACATTATCAATTAGCAATTCATTGTAATGTAATAATGAACATTTGATGAGCTTTATTTCTAAGGAATTGTTAATTATTGTTTCTATTGAGCTTGTTAATGATTGTAACTTTCATATATAGTTAGTGTTTTTCAATTCCAGTTTGTAACTTGTAAGAATTTTTTTTTCCTCTGTTTTTTTTTCTCTCTTTACATTTCGGTTTTAGTTCAAACCGAACCGAACCGAAATTTATTATTCGGTTCGGTTTGGTTCGGTTTCTTCCAATAATTCGGTTTGGTTCGGTTTTTTCAAAAAAAATTAAAACCGAACCGAAAACCGAATTCTCACACCGAAACCGAACCAAAAAACCGAATGAACACCCCTAAAGCAAACCCGTACATTAAACACTGATTCTATTAACTTGAACGATAGATGTAATTTGACTAGTGGGAGAGATGCATACTGGAATTTCAAATATCAAAACTTCGACGCTGCTGTTTTCTTTTTCTTATCTTTACTAGTTGCACAAGTTATTTTATAAATTATTCACAGGATTTCCACCTTTTTCTCTTGGAGTATCCTAATTTTTATATATTTTTCTATTAAAAATTTACAAGCATACTCTTTCCTCCGTTCACAATTAAATATCTCATTTTAACATAATATAAATTTTAAACAGGTTATTTGACTTACTCAATTTACTAACTTTAGCCTCATTAATCTCATGATATCCTTATTAATTAAAAGGTTAGTGGTATGACTCATATATTAATAGAGTTTAAATCTTTTAAATCAAATTAATTAAAGAAGTTAGTGGTGAGCTTATGTGCTAGAGGAGCTTAGGGTCTCTTCGTTGGAAAAGAAGAGAAAGTGGCACCATTTATTTCACTTGAGGTGAGTAAATGCATTTACTTTAATTTTATTTTGTATAGATGCAAAAAAGTAAATTACAAATACTTTCTCTTGTTTGATTGGAGCAAAAAATAGAAGGGATTGTAATAATTTTATCATTTTACCAATTCATAATAATTTCAAGGACTATTTGGTCTTTATTCACCAAATATTTCCTAACCGGTTTACTTTTGGAAGGGCTGGTTTCTCTTATATGAAGAGGGAGCCTTCTCTCCCTTCCCCTTCTACATTTGGGTTTTTGCTCACTCTAGACTTTTAAAAAAAAAACAGGACTAGATTGGACTGGAAAGGATTTGGGATGTCCTATTCTGGACATAACGCCATATGAGATGGCGTTATAGCTTTACCTATAACGCCATCTCAGATGGCGTTATAGCAAAGCCATATCTCCTTACTTTTTGTCTCTTGCTGCCCAAACGCTGCTCTTCTTCTTCTTCCTTTAATCTCACTAAACGCACGCTGGCACTGAATTAACCCAACAAGTAGCAAACCTGAAATTTCACAACTTACCCAAAGAATAAACAGAAAATAAGCCCCTAACAGTTTTGAGTACTCATTACTTCGCCATTTCTCAGAAATTTACCGCACAAAAAAGGAAGAAGAAAACAAAGACCCAAATTTTAGTGACAACTAACAAGCACATGCCCAGATGATAGATCGAACAACAGATCAACTGATTAACACAAATCAAGGTGCTGAGGACTGATTCTTCAAACAACCCCACAAATCCTTCACTCCCACTCGATCATCCACTATCTGCGATCTCACCAAGCTTCAGAATTGACATAAAAATCAAAACTTTCAACAGAAACAAAGCATCAATGCCTATAAATCCTTACCAGCAGGTACATGGTTAAGGAAGAAGAAGAAGAGCAGCGTCTGGGCAGTAAGAAGAATTAGACAGCAAGAGACAAAAAGTAAGGAGATATAGCTTTGCTATAACGCCATCTCAAATGGCGTTATAGGTAAAGCTATAACGCCATCTCGGATGGCGTTATGTCTAGAATAGGACACTCCAAACCCTTTCTGGTCCAGTCTAGTCCTGTTTTTTTAAAAAAAGATTAAAGTGAGCAAAAACCCTCTACATTTACTTCCCCTCCCGATAACATTCTAACCAAACAAATATATTTCCTCACATACCTTCCTATTTACTTCCTTTCCTTATTTACTCCCTCCTTATACTCTCCAACCAAACCTAGTATTATTTTTAAAAAATTAAAAAAATTAATAGTTAAAGTTTAACTAAAATATATAACTATTTTAAAAAAATAAACATTCAATTCTAAATATCTTAAAAAGAAATATGGTCATTCAATTGTACATGGAGGAAGTAATAAAAAGTAAAAGTACTTTATAAGCTAGACTAATCAAGAGTGTACAGTTAATGACATATTTAGATTAAATTTTATTTAATTGAGTTATATTAAAGTTTGTGAAAATAAATTATTTATAAAAAAAATGAGGCTTAAACGTTCGAGCTTCAAATTATGATTGTGATTCGAGTCTTCCCTGTGACTAACGCTGGAGTCCGTACTGGGGTAAACGCTATTTTATATTCCTATTTTGTCCTGAAGAAACGCATTCGATTACGACGTCGAAAGCTTTTGGAGTTAAAAAAAAAAGAAAAGAAAAGATTGAGGAAAAGGAGAAAAATTGGGAGCTGGTGAAGAAAATTATTCCTAGTGGCCCAGGCTTTCTACACAATGGACGGAAAAACCAGGACCTATGAAAACTTCTCAAAATATGGGCCTAATCAGAAAGCCCAACAGTCACTCTCAGCTAAAGATTGCCAGTTAGTGGGAATTTATTTGGGCCGTAAGAGCACATAAGAAAACCATTTCAAAGAAATCTCAGGGCAAAAAGTTTTCAAACTGACGCAGTATATTACCCTAGGAGATGATTTTTGCACTAAGAAGAAATTTCGAACGGAGTTCAAAGTAGGGGTGTTCAAAAATCCGAATCGGACCGAATAATCTAACCGGACCGAACCGAATCGATTTGGTTTTTGTAGTTATTCGGTTCGGTTCAGTTTAATTTGTAAAATTATATAAATTTCGGTTTAGGTTATTGAACCGAAAAATCGAAATTTTAGAAAAAAAACACAAGAACGCATTATCATAATGCGTTCTTGTGTTTATTTCGGTTTGAACCGAATCGAACCAAATCAAATCGAAAAATCGATTAGTAAACCGAACAGTAAAACGGTTCAGTTCGATTTTCAAAAAAATGATAAAAAAATCGAACCGAAATCCGTTTGAACACCCCTAGTTCAAAGTACATGCACATTCTCATATTCTAATGATTAGGGCTGTCAATGAGTCGGGTCTTACCCGAATCCAGACCCAGACCCAACTCGATAATCTCGGGTCTGAGACAATATTCATATCCGTTTACTCGGACTCGATAGTATATCTTCTAAATGAGTACGGGTACAGTATATAAATTTTCGGACCCGATAGACCCGATTAAATTTTAAATAATAAATATTTTATATATTTAAATTTATTATAACAGTTAGATGTGTTTGATCTAACAGTTAATTATCTATAAATTTATATTAAAATAACTTATTAAGTCTACCCGAACCCGACTCGAGACCCTATATGGTAGGGTACGTTGGACCCGTTGAGTAATCGGGTCAGGTCTGGTACTAATAGTAGTCAATCGAGTCTGAATCCGGGATAGAGTGTCCTAGACCTGTTTGGACCCGTTGACACCCCTGCTAATGATACACTAAACGAGCCTTCAAAATTAAAAAATTTTTATTTTGATTCGATTTTTAACCGATTAAAAATATTATATTACATTATATAATTATAAGTTTTTTAAAAAATTATTATATTTTAAAATTTTCAAAGACCTGATAAATGCGAAAAGATTACATTAGAAACATCAAACCAATATTTTGGATTCAAAGAAGAGAAACTATGCACATCTTTCCTCTCAAAGCGGTCATATGTCTCAATTTTGATTGTATTAATTTGGTTGGGTAGAAGCAAAACCTGTCTATTGACCATTATGTACGAAATAAGATGGTTAATTAATATTGAATTGCGTAAAAATAAATATTATTTTTAAATAACATAAAAAGTATAAAAATGTATAAAGTTTTTCGATATAAATAGTTTATGATAATTGACTGTATCTAAATGTTTTTAAGAAAACTGCATGGATCTTCAAAATGAGAAAGCTATATGTCAAGTAAATAATACCCTTTTTTTTTCTATAAATTCTTTGTCTAAATTGAATTATTATTTTAGGCTTCTTTTGTTTTCCACAAGGAATGGTCATCTTTGCAGGTTGGGGTCAAAGGTGAGCAATAAAGGCATCATCTCATTTGAGACATTGACAGAAAGCAGGCACTGTCATCCTTTTCCACTTGAATACATCTGTACTTCTACTTTATGCAAGAAAAATTATGCTTTCCCCAGCGGATCTTTTCAGCAGATCTTTCAGATAATTTCCATTAAATCTCTTATATGACTGTGGAAATTATTCTGTCATGTCAGAGGCAAAAGTGCAATGACTATGATATAACAAAAATTTCTCGTGCCATTTTTGGATCAAAGCCACAATCAAACTTCTTTGCTTCATTCAGGTTTACTCTGCCTTTTTCTCTCTCTTAAACTTTTTGACTCGCAATCTCTATCACAATAGCTTGAAAAAGGGTTTAGTATTTCTTGTTGTACTTATACCTTATTTTTGTATTTCAGGAAAATGTTACAATTCAGCTAAAATTGTCTGTGTAAATATCTAGTTCTCGAATCACAAACTCAAAAAGTTTGAAACTCACTGGGACGTAAAAAGGGGGATCAGTATAGAAGTAGAAGATCATAGAGAGTTGGTGAACAACAGGAAGGCATTTATGAAGTTAAGTTTGATTAAAGCCATGAAAAATTAAGCATAACTCATGAGATATGAGGGATCATTCATACATATAAATTCAGTTACAATATTTTCTTTTTCAGCTCCAGTTGGAAATACATGTTAGAGGAAGAAGAGAGAATGAATGAATCTAATTAGCATTGCCTAAGAAAGAGGGAAAAAAAATAATAAATAAAATTGAAAGAAGATCATGAGCCACTGCTGCAGACTGATAATTAATAGTGTTGTTCTGAGCAGCCACCATCTCCGCCACTGCCGCCACCTCCCTCCTCCCTCCTCCTCCTGTTATTATTACTTTTTGCTTCTACCTGATCTTTAGAGCTTCAGTAGTTGCTGTCCAAACGTACCTATTCATTCCACAGCCAAGCAAACTATGTCTATAGGTATCAGTTTACAATTATATATAATCACAACTTGCATAGTTTTTTTTTTTTTTGTAAATCAGGGTTTAGTATTTAGCATATGAAAATGTTTGATCAGATTCCTTTATAGAGTTCAGACTTCAGACCCACATGCCCATGTGCCACTTCCATACCATCTGAGCAAATTCATCATCATCATTATTCAGCAAAACAATGAGAATTGTCTTTTTTTTTTTTTTTTCAAATAATGATATACAGCACTCTACTCGATTGTTTTTTGAGGGGCTTTCAAAAGACACAATAATTTTTTAAAAAAAAAAAATGGTGAAAGTAGAATTGTTACCTGTGTTAGGAACAATTGGTGTGGGCTTTGATATCAAGGCCGGGACGGAAGGCATTGGGCCAGGTGTGGTCGGAGAGTACATGTGAGCAGGAAGGCCCATTGTCTGGGATTGATGAAAATGATATAGTGGGTACACGGGCATCAAAGTGTTTGCACCCACCATGGGCTGACTTGGATATACTTGTGAGAAATGCCCATTCATGTAGGACCCTCCTGTGTAGCTTAGCTTCTGTACATTACCATAACAACCCTTCAACTTCAGCGCCATTACATTCAAACACATATGTCTCTCATTTTTCTTTCAAAAAGAAAATATCCCTCGGCTACTATAAGTTATCAACCTAACAAGTTAATTTTGGATATAATTTATTAAAATTACGAGCAAGACACCAGACTATCAATTAAATACAATAGATCATTTACGGTATAGACCCTTAAAAGTAAATACACTTGAAGCCCGGAGGGTGTACTTACATGATTATAGGTCACGTCTGCTGCAATGTAGGTGGGGGAGTACCTGAGAGAAAATTGTTAAATTCAGTGATACTGAAATGGTTGAGATCAATTGGATCATCTAATTTGATTACCCATAGAAAGGAACAGCCTGATGATGCTGATGATGGAAGGGGGCAGCAGCAGGTGCCCCTGCTGGATAGTACCACTGCACGTGATTACCAGGTGCTGCTGATGTGGCCCTTGGTCCAACATTGTTTCCTTCAAATTTTCAATTTTGTCAATCAAAAGGAAAAAGAAAAAAAAGGGAGAAAACAAGAACACATTAATTAAACCCTCTAAGTTCCCAAGGCCAACAGTTTTCAAATTTTTATTTTTAGTCTTATTTTTTATTTTATAAATAATTTACTTTTTCAAAGTTGAAGTGTTGAAGAAAAAAATTTTAAATCTAAATTCTACCTAATCTGATTTTAAATGTTATTAATAATAGACTGAAATATTTGAAATTTGATATTATCTTAGAGCGATACTATTCTCTTCTTCACTGTTAATAATAGAATTCGCTAAAAAAGTTCTTAGTTTATGAATTATTTTGTATTTGACATTAAATATTTACTTTTCTGTTCATATGAAATTCTGAAATTAGTTTTTTTTATAAAAAAACAAATCTTGGAAATATTCAAATAAGTCAGGATTATATGAAACCTAGTAGTAGTAGGATGGGGAAAATAGGGGAAAATGTTAATGAAAGAGTACCTTGGGGTTGGGGAGGTGGCATGTTGGAAGCAGGCGGCCTGGGTTGGCGTCTGGCGCCGAGGGAAGCCAGATTACAGTTGGCACGACGGCCGTTGATGATCGGAGTGGAGTCTTCACAGGACTTCTTAGCCGCCCCCGGTTCCTTAAACGTCACCTGCAGAAAACCAATAAATAAACAATTACTACTGTTCGACCACGGATGATGATCTACTGCTGCCTGCTATAATCACATGCATTACTATTCTCGTCGAACGTTAATTCGTCGATAACTATTCAAGTGTACTTACAAAACCATAGCCCTTGGATCTGCCGGTGACCTTGTCGGATATGATGACGGCCTCCAAGATCTCACCGTATTTCTCAAAGTGCTCCCTCATGGCTTCTTTCGGAGTCTCCCATGCCAAGCCTCCGACAAAGACTTTTGTGAGGGTCGTGTCCCCAAAGTTCTGCCCATTGCTAACGTTGTTGTTGCTGCTCATCGTCATCCTCTCTTGCCTTTTCCGACACCGATGGTCAATTCCCAGTTATGTATATATATCCTTATCTATATATATGTATAAATATGTATTTCTTCTAGTGTTTCACTGTGTATATAATGTTGAAGAAGTTTCAAGAATGCTAGGAGGGAGAGAGAGAGAGAGAGGAGGGTCAATAGAGGGCTTTGAAGGAAGAGAATAGTAGAATATATATATATATATATATATATATATAAGCTTCGAGTTGAAACGGAGAAGAGGAGATCAGTTGTGGGGAGGGAGTAAGGAAGGAGGTCACGGAGAGAATATATTAAGGAAGAAAAACAGAGAGACAGAAGGGCAGACAGATGGACTGTGGGTTGAGGCCATCAACGTGGTCTCCTTTACATCATCTTCTACCTGGCTTAATTACTCTGTCACTCCTCTTTTAGTTTATCTTTTCTTTTTTCTTTCTCCTCCTTTTTGTTCTTGTTTAATTATATAAAATTTTCCTCTCGTTTGCCCTGTGTTTTTTTTTTTTTCCCTATGCAATTGTTTTCCAAGTTGCATGTAATTTTTGTCGCATAGTGGGAATACTGGATCTGGGCTGGCCCACTGGATTCATCCCTGTCAAGATTATGGTATAGTCTAATTTAGATAAAATCTACTCTTTTTTAAAATATATATATATATATAAGAAGTTTTAACTTTTTTTCACTTCTTAAAAAAATAATTAAATATAATTCATTCATTCTTTGTTATGTTAGTGAAAAATAAATTAAATTATTTAAATATATAACTAGAAAATTATTATGAAGTAGAAATAAATTATCTATTTAATTTGTTTGGTTTAGATAAAAGATGGGAAGAGAAATAAATCACAAAGGTACTCTCCTTTACAATACCACTAGCACGTCCTTCCTTTTCAAATTGGAAGAGTTGGAGAGAGGAAATATTTTGGGGAAGACAAAAAGCATCATCAGTGACAACGTCGATATTATTTCTTTGACTTTAAAAATTAATAACATATAGAAAGAAAGATAATTATTTCATTCGGTTTAAAATATAAAGTATTTTAGTTATTTTTCTTAAAATATTTAACTTCTCACAAATTTTAAAAATTATCATCATCATAAATATAATTCTTTCATTATCTATTATATTAATAAAATTAGTGAAGAATTTAATATAAAAAATATTTTTATTATCTTCTTTCTTAATTTATACAAAAGTATCAAAATATCTTATTTTTTAAAATAGAATGAGTCGTAAATTAAATAAATATTTCTATCTCCTCTTCTCATATTCTCATACCCAACAAGAATGAGGTAAGATATTTACACGAATTATTTTTCCTTCTCACTACCTCATTCCCCCTTTTATGAATAAATTATTTGTGTACACATCAAGAAAAATTTAACAATACACAAAACACAGCTCTACCCTTTTGAAATTTGTAAAATTAATGGTGTCATCAGTGATTAAAAGATTAACTTTTTATTTCTTTTTCGTAAATTCCAAGGAAAAAATATAAATCCAAGTTAAGATTTTACCTAACTCGTTTGCCACGTGGTTGGTGGTGGGAGTTCAACAAGCCATCAGAGTTATAACGAGCCTGACCTCCGCCTTCTTCTTCTTCTTTTTTTTCCCAAATATATCAAGCCTGAATTTAATTGCACGACTGGCAAGGCCCAGAGGGCAGGAGTGAGAGGAGCTTTTGTAATTGTAGGTAGGAAGATCAATAAATAGTCAAAGTCGCAGAGAGGGACCACGATTACTATGATATATCCTTCTCCAACTCATAACTCCCCAGTCGAGCACTGGTGCTCACAAATCACAATGCAGAGTAACAGATTCACAAGGGCATTGCAATAATTCTTTTCTTTTCGAGGTTGGGATAGAAAATTCCTACTGATTATAATAAACATTCATTCTCATAACACGCAGTCAGATAAATGTAATTTTTAAAGGAAGATATTCTAAATTTGAGTAACTTTTTTTTATATAATTAAAAAGAAAAGAAAAGTTGTTTTACTTATAATTCAGTAATACACTTTTTAAAATTATTTTGTACGATAAAATGTGTGTCTGCACAAAAGGAGTCGCGAGTGGGAAGGAAGGACAGCTAAACACCGTACCAATAAAATTGTTGTACCCTATAACTTACGGTAACGGATTTAACGTACGTACATGGCGTGCTGTCCGAACAATGTTGGTAACGTGGAGACTTTTTTCTTTTTCTTTTTTTTTTCTTTTTTAGAGGGAACTAAACGTGGAGCTTCTATACTCGGTCTCGCTCAGGGTTGCAATTGAGCGCATATTGATGATGCTTGGTTTGACTCGATAACGACTTGGTTAAAGTTGGCAACACGAGAATTCTTTACTTCATTTCTGACATTGCTTTCTTATTATAATCCATTCATTTCATAATATAAATCTTTTTGAACTTCTTTTATTTTCTCAAAATATTTATTTTTTATAATTTTTAAAAATTATTTTTTAAAAGTTATTCTTACTTATTAATATAATTCATCTATTATTTTTCATGTTATAGAGAATAAATTAAATTAATTAAAGATAAAATATAAAAAATGTTCCTTACTTTTTTTATTTCTTATTTATGTAAAAAGTGATAAAAAAAAACTTATATTTGAAGAGTGCGATATAGTGAGTTCATGACACAATTATTAACGAAAAGCACTTATTTTTTTTCACTAAAGCACAATGAAATGCGCATTGAAAAATAAAACACGCCACATTGATTTATAGTGATGCTTTACCTTTTCTTCGTATACATTTTCTTTCTATCGAAAAGAGATAAGAATATTGATAAAATTTGATGTCAATATTATTCCCTGTGTTTAAAAATTACTTTCACCAATATAGTCTCTTTTTATTTCTTTTTTTAAAATGTTTGAATTTTTTTCGACTTTAAGAATTATATTTTTAAAATTACTTTTACTCATAAATAAAATTCCCTCATCATTAATTTTTGTTCTTTAATCAATACAAAAAGAAGTTAAAAAAATTTATATTTTGAAACAGAAATAATACTTTATTATAAGTCAAATATTTGAACTTAATTTAACTAAGCAGCAGCTGAGCCAGAATTTTAATTTTGAAGAGCGCAAACTAAAATATAATATATATTTTTTATTTATAGTCTTAACTTATTTGATATCTTTGTTTTATATATTATGAGGTTTCGAGTAAAACTATATAAATTAATTCTTTTGAGATCTTTTTGAGGTAAGAAGACAAGAGTTTTATTAATTTTTATATATAATAAAAATTTTAATTTTTATTTTATATTATCACTTAGTGATCTTGGAGAGTTAAAGTTATTTTATAAAAAAATAAAAAATCTTAGAGTAGTAAAATCATAATTTAACTATTTATTACAAATCTATTTTCACACATATTACTAACTTGTTTAAAGAAGACAATAAAGTATTAATTATATTGTACTTATTAAATTTCACAAAATATTTAATTAGATAAAACAAAACTTAAGAGAAAGAATAAGTATAAATAAGTCAGAGTTTATAAACATTAACTTTTATAAATAATAATTTATATTTTAAAAATTATCTTTAAACTACAAATAATATTAGAAATTTTCCTCAAATCTTGGTCCCTGGACTCCTTAATGGCTCCTCACTGTAACTAATTGCATTATAATTGTACGCAATGCATTATTGGAGAAAGTCAGCCATTAGGCAAATTTTTCAGTACCTCCTCAAAGGTTGAATTCAACGTAAAATTGGATGATTGATGAGCGTGGCAGCTTTCAGCCAAAAGGCCTCCCTACCGCGTCTCTTGCGGCCACAGACTATGAAAGAGATCACTCACTTTTACTTTAGGATTTTGATGAATTTAGTGCTATTTCGATCATCTCCAAGATTTTCATTCTGGTACAATGTAGATTTGATTTGCTCCAATCATTTCACAACCTTACACCAATGAATTAGCTTCTAAGAGATTACTTATTTCACAACCCAACACCAATTAATTAAACTTGGAATGCTATTACTGAATGCAAGTTGTATCAGATTGTGAATTTTGTAATGCAACTCACATCTAGGTTTTAATAATTGGTGGATTGGATGCCGTCGTTTGTGTTTAATAATTTTTTATCTTAAATTTTATAAAAATAATTTTTATTAAAAAATTAAAATAAAAATTTTAAATTTAATTTTTAAAATAAAATTCAATCTAAATACAATCACGTCTTTACAATAATATGATTTTGCCAATGCGATTTGATGGTACAATCATTTAACTTGTTAATATTAACTTACAGACAAATTTAACCCTCTTCTACTGTATTCTTTTTCATGACTCTAAATTTTACTTCCGAAATTACCTTTTGAGACAAAAAATAAGATGACGAAGAAGTTGAAGAATCAGCAGCCAAAGAAATAAAAAGCTTATTTATTGAATTGTTGCTCACATTTCTGGGAAATGTAAATTTTCAGAGGGAGAGGGAGCACGTGATGGGCCGATCATGAGGTTCCACAGAAGTGGCCGCTCCACCAGCCTCCCACCGGTAAACCAGTCGGAACTCTCTAATGTCTTCCTAACGTGGCCAGCTGTATACAAAAATGGTGTGGAGAGGGCAATTTCGGTAACTCAATCTAATCCCAATTTACCACCGCCATCATCCCCAGGGAACATTTTGACTCTGTTGTACCAGTTGAGGAGAGAGAGAGAGAGAGAGAGAGAGAGAAGATTCATTCGTAGACAGAGGACTGTGAAAGGGGTCGTGGTGGTGCTAGCTGGACTCCCTCGTGGGTTTGAGTTGGCAAAAGTAATCCCAAATATTCCAAACAAAAATGTTTGAGATATATATTACACTTTCTGTCCCTTCTTTTTATTTTATTACTTGTATTTCAAGTTAAGGTTAAGGTGAGATTGAATTTGAACTTAATATTTTTTTATTTTATATTTTATTATTTTTTTACAAATAATTAATTTTTACAATTCTTAATATAATTTAATTAAAAAAATTCAATCTAAATACGCCTTAATGCTCTTTTTATTTAATTTTTTAGATATTAATTTAGTCAGAGAGAGTAAAATATATTTCTAATCAATTAAATTATTATTTTATTATAAATTTTAATGTTTCTATTGTCGAATGTAAATTTTAGTATAAATCACGTGAATACAAAGCCAAATTACTTAACTGTTAAATCATTCATATTAGTTTAATGTGTGCATTGTCTATTTTATTAGAGTTTAAAAGGTTATACTTAGATAACATTGAAACCAAAACAATTCCATTTTAGAGTCCCTAGCAAAAATTTTTAACCCACATCTTTTTTTTAAAAAAGAAATTACAAAAACTACAGTAAGGCCTATGAGAATATTAACACCCCAAACAATGCAAATACTTTTCCTGTCGTTTTGGGGGGCCGACCGGGTAGGAGGAAAATCAAGGCACAAGAAGTGGCGGAACGGAGGACAAATAATTGTTCTATTGCAAATTGCTGTGGGCGTTGGTTTTTGACCAGTTGTGCTGGCAAAGCTCATTCCTACAGGCGAGAAATGATGGTTGGGACGTGAGATGGTGGTGCCCAGAGAATACTATTCCTATTCTTAGTATTTGATACAACGTGTGAAGTGTCCTCTGTATATTCTTTCAGGAGTTAAGGGATTCGATGAGGTTTATGTATTAATTGAGATTTGATAGAGTTTAATTTAAAAATTTTTGTATTAAATTTCTTAAAAATTAAATTATTTTGTGAAAAAGATGTAAATTTTATATTTAAAATTTTATTTTAAAATTTAAAATCACATAATGTCCAAATTTTATTTGAAATGAGTATGAGCTTACGAGTAGAGAAAACTATACAACATTCCCCAGTTGCGGCACTTTCTTGTTCGATTTGCTTCTTCCAAAATTATCACATCTCACGTGCAATCAACGTGTGTGACGTTTAGACAAGCGATGAACCTCACGTGTTTGTGAATATGCCCAAGTGACCGAGTGACCTCCCCCTTCCCTTCCTATATGTAATTGTGTGTGCGAGAGAGAGAGAGTAACATGAAGGCACGTCATTTTGTCACAGAAAAACTACGTGATTGCCTCTGGTTCCTTTGGCCGATTTCTTGTCTGTAATCGCACTTCCCTTGGGCCCTTGGCCGCTTCTACGTGCGGTGCCGGTGATGGAGGCGCTAACCAAACGCTCAATGATTTTTTAGCCGCTTATAACCAGTTTATTGGAAGAACACATTAGGGAGAAACATTGACTACTACTCCATCTAACTTCAAAACCTCTAACTCTAAACAATTGACTTGGAATCTAGATTCATCATCCATAAAATTCTATGCGGAAGTTTGTCTGGCTTTGTTTTTCAAGGGCGAGACCGGAGAGAATTTTAACTTTAAAATATTTATTTTGATTTTTTTTAAAAATTAAATCTTTATTAAAAAATATATAAATTACAAATTTAAATTTTATGATTTTAAATAGAGATGCTATCTAAATATATTTTCTAGCAAACTCGATAAAATATTATGCCTCCCCTATAGCAATTGACAGACACATCTTGTAATTTTTACATAGACTAACACTGGCAATATATTAATCTGATTCAATTAAAACTTAAGATTTAATTAATGCAGTATTTGGTGGTATAGTAATATTAATCAACACCTTCTTGATTTTACAAAATTGAATAATGGCGAGTAAGTAAAAAATGCTACTAATTATTTGAAGATGGAGAGAATATATATGTACAAAATATCGAATAATACTGTTCTTGAATCTTGTGAAGTATAGAAAAATATTCAATTAAATATTTACACACAAAGGAATATAGATTATCTATCTTAAATCTTATTTTATTCTCTATCTCATTATCATTAAACTGCTACATACTAATTTTTAAAAAATAAATGTAGAATTTATAGGAAAAATAATAACTCTAAAAAAAGAGAGACATAATTACTTTTATAAAAGAGGGAAAAAAGGTGACAGAAAGTACAACAAAAAATCTAAAACGGAGTCCATTTAGAGTTTATGATTTATGATTCACAGTACACTGAAGAGATGCACGGAAACCTGACATTTTTGTTCCTTTTCCCCTTTTGTATATGTTTCCGAAGTTTTCAAATTGGAGCCAGCTAATCCCCGGGGATCTGTTAAATTTGTGTGCCACAACCAATCAACAGAGGACAATTCCTCTGCGGCGGTGCCATAATCAAATATATTTAGTTTAGTTCCGTCAGTCATGGCTTGTATTTTAAATATAATGTTATTTTATCATTGACAAAATTGTTATAATTTTTCACAAACTATTTTTATTTTTTTAATTTTTTAATCTTTTGAGAATACTATGTTCAATTTTAAGTTTAATTATATATAATAAAAAATTTTTATTTTTATTATTCATTCTTTAGCTTCTTTCAATTTATCTCAAATGTCAAAACTCAAAGTTAGGAAAATTACTTCAAATTTACAAGAAAGAAAATTAATTTCTCAAATATATATATATATATATATATATATATATATATATATATATATATATATATATATATTTATCTTTGTATATATAATATTAATAAAAATTAGTTTACAAATAATTAAAAATTAAAATTTCACTTGGATAGTGCTTGTTTTGTCCCATAGACAGAACATACTATGGACTTTCGGCCTTCCGAGCAGAAGAAAGTTCCGCCATTTAAAGCCGAACACTTCGGTCACTTCCGCCGGCGAGCCTTCCGCGGCTGCCTTGATATGCATCCACGAAAGATGTTCAGTACTTCTACTACTGCTAGTGGACAGGTTCCGCTAGGTGGTAACTTTTGTGTTCAACATCATGGAGCCATATATGCGGGTTCTACAATAATTCGATCGTGTTCAGCGCATCTTTAATGGCTCTATCCTAACTTACCAAGACATTAAACTCAACAATAACAAAAAGTATGTCGCGATATATGTAGGTCTAGATGAGTATTGGATCCAACCTAAATTAGATATCCTCAGAGCATTTCAATTGGGATCTGTTGCGATACACTTGAGGATCCATAATTCAGATAATCTCCTGAAGGACTTGGTCCACCCCAGCCCAACTCTTCTCACGAATGAGGTGGTGCGTATAACTTCATCTTTCTTTTCGGTTCTAAGCATAGGGTTCTTTCTAATATTATTTTTTTATGTAGATGTGAGATATTGTACATAATTTTATTTCAGTATAAAGACGACCCATTGCAAATAACTGTCAACTAGATGTGCGCTTTTATACTAGAGGTATGCAAGATTGCCCGTGAGTGAACGATGATTCTTGTTGTGTCAAGAGAGGGGTCGTCATGTAGCGACACTATCTTTATTTTTGTATATTTTTTTTATTTATACTAAACACTGTATACTTTGTTTCTTTATAATTTTGTTAAATAAATATTAGTAATAATTACGAGAATACAAAATTTATATGTTAGTGACAAATGAAAAAAGCAATCAAAATAACTTTTAACTATTGTGCCAATTACATTATAATAAAATATACTAATTACACATAACTTTATTTCATTAATAACATATAAAAACTTATAATTATACAAAAGAATAAAAAAGAGAGGTTCTAGCCGACTAGGTTTCGCTTATTTATCAATATTGAGTTTTATCACTTATTTAAATTTTTTAAAATTAAGAGAGAAAAATTGAATCTTAAAAATTATAATTGATTAAAAATAAATGTTAAATTATTATAATTGAATTATAATTTTAAATCTTAATATAAATTTTTTAAAAAAAATTAATAAAATAAAATATATTAAAAATAATTTTTTTTATTATTTTAAAAAATTAAACATAAAACAATAGAAAAAACAAAAAAAACTGGGGGAGGGGCGCCCACCTCCTCCCTGCATTTTTTTTTAATTTTAAATTTTGTTTTTGTTTAATTTTTTAATTGTAAAATGTTAAAATTGTAAAAAAATATCTGCATCAATAAAATTATTCTGTATTGATCAATCCCCCTTAAATCACTGAAACTGGATAGATACTTGGGTCGGATAGATTTTTAACCCACTTAAAGAGAGTGGGTTTAAGTATTTGAAGACTGAAGTTAGCATATGAATTGGCAAAAATACCCTTCAGAGTGGGCACATCTGTGGGGTGTGCAGTTTACTGCCAGATTCCGCCATTGATGGGAAGATTTAACACAGTAAGGGGCCAGAAAATAGTTCATGTGTATAAAAAGATTTAAAAAATTAGATAAAAAAAATTAAAAATAATTATTTTTTAAAATTTATTCTTACTTATTAATATAATTCATCTATTATTTTTCATATTATAGAGAATAAATTAAATTAATTAAGAATAAAATATAAAAAATGTTCCCTACCTTTTTTATTTCTTATTTATGTAAAAAGTGATTAAAAAAAATCTTATATTTGAAGAGTGCGATATAGTGAGTTCATGACACAATTATTAACGAAAAGCGCTTATTTTTTTTCACTAAAGCACAGTGAAAAATAAAACACGCCACATTGATTTATAGTGATGCTCTACCTTTTCTTCGTATACATTTTCTTTCTATCGAAAAGAGATAAGAATATTGATCAAACTTGATGTCAATATTATTCCCTGTGTTTAAAAATTACTTTCACCAATATAGTCTCTTTTTATTTCTTTTTTTAAAATGTTTGAATTTTTTTTACTTTTAAGAATTATATTTTTAAAATTACTTTTACTCATAAATAAAATTCTTCCATTCTTAATTTTTGTTCCTTAATCAATACAAAAAGTGCATTTCTCCCATAAATAAAATTCTCCCAACAATATTATACATTTCAGTTTTACACTACTTGTGTCAATTCCAAAATAAAAAATTTTCCTATTCAATATAATTCTTTTTACCTATTAGTATAAATAAAAGTGCATTTGAATTAGATTCTATTGTAAAATTTAATATAAAATTTTTTATTTTAAATTTTACTTTCTCACTCACTAATAAATTATTTTTATAAAATTCAAACCCAAACTCTATCTAATTTTACAATGGTGACATACAAATCACAAATACTCGACCAGTCTTGTAAAATGTTCCAATGGCGACTATTGCCTGAAAACTCGTCTGCTTAAGCAGTGGAATAAAAAGAGATCCCTCGCTTAGCAAGCCATCTTTAGAAAGAACTTGATCGGGCTTCAGATAAATGACAATGAAAAGTTATTTTTCTTTAGTGTATACTTCACATAAGAAACAATGATTCGACTTCTGTGGCCAACCATAACACAACAAAATTTACAACATTAATCCAACCATATCACAACAAAATTTACAATCTATTATCTCAAAACAATCAAGAAAACAATTAGAACCTCTTCTTCAACAGAAACCCTCCCACAAAAGTTTTGAAATGAAAAGAACTCTGTATGTATCCTCCAAATGGACCACAAAGCATTTAGATGCAACAAGGAGCCAAATCAACATATGACATCAAATAACATTGTATATGAACCACAAACAGAAAGTGATTCTCATTACTTCTCTCTAACGGGGAAAAGCCCATTTCAGATGCCGCATACTTGAACAGAATCCACTGGCACAGCAAACTAAGTTGGGAGGAAGACCATCTGCTCATGGTTTCTCTTGCTCAGAATCAATTTCATGATGTTCCAGCACCTACAAAATTCCTAAAGAAATCAGAACTAATATCCCAAAGTAAAACAGCAGAAATCTGAAGTCTTGTCTTGTTCTCTCTTCTTCGCAACTGCTTGACTATGTTAAAGCAGAATTCAGTCACATATCAACTAGGGCAAACTAGATAGACAGGTTAATAGTGCCAAAAGAAATTCCTTTGTTATTTACCTCTTTATCTGCACGTAATTTTGGGGCGTGTTTCTTAGAGGATCAACATGCAAGATCTAAAGGTGAAGTTCATTAGATACTGTTATATGGCAAGACGAGTATACACAATGTCAAGCCATCCAGTAGTGTTAGCCCAGTAAGTTTTTGGAGGTAAACATTATTCTGCACCAATCAATCAGGAGAAACCAAACAATTGAAGCTTGGCTATAAAAAGAATCAAGAGAGAGAAAATTAAGCGAAAATTTAATTGCCTAGGAACTGAAAAAAGAACTGCACATCAAGAGGAAAAGCAAACAAATGAAACAAACACCATGATATGTATCAAACACATATTTTCACCCGGCACAACACCTCCCACTGGTTTTTTTTAGTAAACCAGTTAACTTCATGAAGCAAATAAACTATTTAAATCATGGTTAGTTAAAATCTCGGCTGAATCGTGTGATATTGCCATTTGCACTGATAAAATAATGCTAAATTAATTTAAGCAGTAAGAAAACTTGTGCAGGAACTACCACTTGAGCATCATGAAACTTTGAAAAGCCAAAAAGCACTGATATGGTTCATCATCAACATCTAGGAAAAATACCACCAAAATGAGAAAAAAGGGAAAAAAAAATATTAGTCACCAAAGCTTCTAAAATGATAAACATGCAACATGCAACATGCAACAGAAGTGTATCGATCATTGTGGCTTCTCCAGCGATCAGCACATAAAAGCAACACCAGAGAATATCAGGATTACAAACAAAACTTATAATCCGCTGACCACTGTCACATCTTATTGGCAGGTGGTTACCACTTGACTTCCACAAATTCTTTTTGAAGGAGCCTTTTCCAAGAAATGATACAAGAAATGTTTAATATAGAAGCAAAAGAACTAATTGCCTCACGATACTGCAGGTTTAAAGTATTGTGCTGGGGCTTGAAAAGGGACGGAGGGAATACCCTTTTCTTCAATGCATTTTATTCTCTCACAGTAAAAATAGGAAAGGCAACTAAGGTGGCTATATTTCCTCTGATTTTCAACCCTTGAATTTACAAAGCCTGAAATTTCAGTTCAATCTACATACAAAGCAATCCAAGTATATAGGATATTTGAGAAAAACAATATGCACAAACAACTTTGATAGTGTAGAACTAGAATAAGCATGGAGGGCACAGTAAGTCGGGAAGAAATCGAGTAGATGTTCAAGATTAACAAAACATAGAGAAACTGATTAACATACGAAGTTGGTACATTTATAGAAACTATAAATTAACACACTGGCTAAAAAAGGCATCTTGAGATACAAACATTCCACATTATTCAGGTCAACTCCTCGCATATTTCAGCATTAACCCAACAAATTGTATTGGCTTTATATTCTTCCAATATTCTGGTCCATCAAAAGCTAACAGCTTTGTGCTTGGGAACTTTAATTCAACACTGATGCAACCGCTTCAAGGTGGAGTAAAACACATAAGAATTACAGACAAACATACTGAATAGCACATGAATTTGAAGAGTAACTCAGAAATTTCTTCTGCACAGGTGAGAAACCTTCTTGTGAAAATTGCTGCTCTTCTAAATAAGTGGAAATTGGAACTAATTTGCCCAGTTATCAAATTTATATCAGCCATTTCAAAATCAAAGTGTGTGTGTCGCAGAGAAAGATAGAGAGAGACTCACCAATATTTAAATTTGTGAATTTGCGCTCAAGTTATGCATAAAGGAGCCTTGACGAACAAACTGCATTTCAACAAAGTGCATGAAGTTAATTATCCAAGTGACATTAAATAACACACTAGCATATACGAAATAATATACATGAGGAGTAAAAGTAGGTTTCACCTCTGCATTGGGACCCAGCTGAGCTTCAATAGTATTAGTAGATCCCTCCCCACTCCTAGCATTAACCCTGGTATCACCCTAACAAGTGGTAACTCATCATGGTTAGAAAAAAATCAAGAAAAAATGGAAAAGTGATAAATTTAACCAGCTATAATATTTTATTTACCTCTAACTGCAGGATTTTTGTTCAGGAATCATCCAAGCCAAAAGCAGTCAGTCATGGGAATCAAGCTTAAAAGTCAGTTCCTTATTAATGGAAACATAGAAAGATGATAAATTTCAAGGATACTGTAAACAAAGAATAACAAATACATGAACCAACAATACTAAAGAAACATTTCCTTTCCATTCAACCCATTAATCAAACAAGGAGTAATGACTATACACGATGTCCTATACATTTAGGAAATTGAAAAAGCAACTAAAAATAAAAGGGAGAGAAACTCATTACCTCTCGGTATCGAGCTAGATAGGCCTTCAATGGGTCAATGTAGTCCTCAAAACCTAAGGTTGCCATGGCCCATAGCAAATCATCACCATTGATAGTTTTTCTTTTCTCTTTCTGACACTTGTCACTCGCTCTACGAAACACAATGGTAACAGAATTAAAAAGGAGGGGAAACTTAAAATTGATTACGTGAAATGTAACTTTTTGAAAGATCAACAAAAGCATTAGCTTTCCTGTTTCTGCTGGGGTAGACATATCATAAAGACTTCTAAATAATTATTTCTGCAATTGAGTTCTGGCTCCAAAATGCAAAAATAAGAAGCATAGATACTTAGCAAACAAAAGTTTATGTTATTTAATGAAACTCAGAAAGCTCCTTTAAAAAAATGTATTAAATCTATCGGATTTGAAAGCAAACCTACAAACACTACAAGTGAAGACAAAATATAATCAGATAAGTTTATTTAGTTGGTATGCATCAGTTACGGTTCACTGTATCATATTAGCTAGTATTTACGGTATAATCAGAAAGAACATTTTTTAACATACAAAGAAGCATGTAACATCTAATTTAAGAGGTGACCATTCTGTGTAGATCAGGATTCTCAAGTCCTCATTTTCAGTATCATATCGAGTTCATTGCAATTTGGGTCCATGCTCCATTGGAGCAGTCACAACCACGATTAAATTTCACAAAACTTAATGTTGACTGATCAGCATCATCAAAGACAGAAATAATAAAGTGATGGAACTTAAAATATTCTTTGACTCCATGACATGAGTTTGGTTAAGATAGAGTAGTAAAATCTCCAGATACTAGTACTACTAATCTTCACAAAATTTCAATAAGGAATTTTTATTTATTAATTCTGTGGAAACATTTTCTGCTTCCATCTCACAAACAATAGCTAGTATCTCCAATTTCCAGAACTCATCTATATAAAGAGTAAATGAGAGTATGTAAGAAAGCTATTTTCCTAATCATGTACCTATATTACTTGTTTGCTTCAGAGAGCACTTCTATGCATAGTATTCAAACAGAAACTTAAAGTAGCAATGCCTGTAAAAGGTTAGGCGCAAGCATTATCTAAGTGTGGCAACTTGCTCGCAAAGCCACTAAGGCAAAAGAAAATTCTGCAATCTTCTATTTATGTACACTTTGGCTGTGAAAATAAGTTGATGTACAAATCAATCTGACCGGACATTATAGATTCAAAGCCATTGCAATAAAAGTACCCAAAAATTAGAACCTTTAAAGTTCTAGTTTCTTTTTCTTCACATATTAACTCAAAATTTAAAATTAACACAGCTTCTGCAAGAAAAGAGAATTTTGTATTGTAATAACCAAATACAAGGTTAATAAGCTCCACGCACAGCAGTAATTATAATTAAATATACAGGGTGTGATTAAATTATACATATGTGTTGCACAGGAGAACCATTTCCACGTATACATGGAAAAGCAAAGCATGAGAATTTGACGTATTAGAAATAGGAAAAAGAAAAAAAGGGGGAAAAAAGCGGTTACTCGCTAGTGATGAAGCTGATGAACTCGGAGACGCATTCCTGAACGGTGTCTTTAGCTTCCTTAGCGATCTTGCCATTGGCAGGCAAGGCTTTCTTCATGATGCGGCCGATGTTAGCAATAGGAAGGAAGCGGTCCTGCTCACGGACGTTTGACTGAGGACTCTGATCCCCGCCGCTCTCGACGCCGCCTCCGACAGGACTTACCGGAGGAGCTTCCGCCATCCTCTAGACCAACCAAAACCCTAGCCTGGCCCTAACAACAACAAAAATCAGAAAAAGAGTCAAAAAATAGGCATTTATCACCAAATCGTCGAACACCACCACGTCCTTATACATTCCAACAAATAAGAAAGAAGAAAACCAGAAAACCTAACTCCTACTTCGAGGACCGTACAGATGGAGTCACAGAGACACATACAGAGAGAGAAAGAGTTTGACTATGGGAGGGAGCGTGAAATGTGAGGGAAGCTTACCAGGAGAGACGGAGAAGATTAGTTGAGGAGAGGAGAGGAGGTTGATTTGTATTGGCGCGCTTTAGGAGGGGCAGGGTATTGGTCGATGGAGTTGTTTGTTTCTGTAGAGAGAGAAGGGATCGGACGATGGAGAGAAGAGAGCCGAGAAACCTCAGAGAAAATCTGCGATAACCATCTCTAAAGGGGCGTGTCAAAACAATTTCTCCCAACAATATTGGGGTGAAATTCTCTTGAAATAGAGACTCAACCATGAAAATGCTAGAGATGCTGACCCTTTTTCTTTTTCTTTTATTCTTTCCCCAATCTTTAGTAGGACGTGTACTTGACTGCTTGACTTTATTTTCGAGTTTTATTAGCGTAATAAAATGTTTTATATTATTTAATTATCATTAACAAAGTTAATGGAAATATCTGGATAGTATTTTAGAAATGTTTTTGAAATATATAAGATTTAAGACTTGTTTATAAGATAATATTAATTTTTTAAAATTGAATGTTTAGTATACTTTTATGACGTTTTAAATTGATCGTTTATTTTTTTAAAGTAAATATATTAATTTTAATCTAAACTTATATGATTACTTATTTTAATATATAAAACATAAATTCTCTCAACACGTAATCTCACTATTAATTCCTTTCATTAATATGGCAAGAAAGTATAACTTGCACAAAATTAAGTGTTCTCACTAATTTAAATAAAATAGCACAATCAATTTTAAGAGATATGATGAAGCGAATTACTTCCATTGCTTCCCTCAAGGTCAGCCCCTCAAATTCAATGTGATTAGATTTAGCACTCTGTTTCACAATACTTGTCAATTTAGAACAAAATACATAGATTAAAGGTCTTATATAAAATTCATAAGAATATGATGCAAAAGAACCAAGTAACCTTATTCAATATCAATTGTTTTCAATTGCTTAAAATTTACTACTTATAACATTTTTTACGTCAAAAATATTTTTTAAGCGGTTGAAAATTTTTATATTGTTTTCAACTGCTTATTTTACTTTTCATTTTAATTTAAATAAACTGAAAAAGATAATTTTAGAAAGCCATCATGGGGTACTAATCAAACAACTTTTAATTATTTGAAATTGTTAAAAAAATAATGTTATTTTGATTCTAGGTACAATTTTTTTTCAAAAACACTTATTTTCAACAACTTTAAATAAGCCTTTTTACATATTTCAAAAGGTACTTATTAAATATTTTTTAATTTTACCTATCTCTATATTTTATTTAATACTCACACACATACACTCGCTTACTCTCACACACACGCACTCTCTCCCTCCTTATTTATTAAGGGTATAAAATATACTTTATTTTAAAAATTTTCTTAATTTGAGAACGTTTATTCTAGTGTATAAATTCAAAATGACTTATATTTCTGATCTGAAGGAGCATACTATTGATTTATGAAATAGACAAATATTTTGGAACAACAAAAATACAAAAATTTGATAAGCATTTTGAAATAAAGGGAATACTTATTAAAGGTTTCTACTTTTGATCTTATGTTTTAGTTTTCAATATATATATATGAATACAAATACTAAGAGACCTTCCACGTGGCCCTGTCAGTGCACACGTAGAAGGTCTCTTTTTCTCTATTTTTCAGTAGACAACCCTATTTAAAAAAATTATTTATCATTTTACTTAAATCAAAACTTTATATCTACGCTCCTAATATTATCTCTTTTCGGAGCTTTCACAGCCTTGTTTCTCGTAAGAGATTCTCTCTCTCTTTTTTTTTTCTTTCTCTTTTGTGATTGTAATTTTCCCTTTCTCATAAGGATTTTATAGCTATAGTTAGTATTTACATCATTTCATTCAAAAAAAAAAAAAAAAAAGGGGGTCTTCAGTGCTTTCAATTATTTTTTTAATGCAAAGAGTCCAAAAAAGTGGAAGCCAAATATAACTCCCACATTGACTTCATATTACATATACAAGAAAAGAAAATGTTCTCCTAGCATCTATTATTTTTTGTGGTTTCAAAAAAACATTCATTATTTTCAAGTTTTTATTTTATATCAGATATTTTAATAAAAATCAAAATAAGCCTAATGCAATAATAGGGTATTAGTACTTTTATTTTAGTATAAAGATTTCTATTTATGTTTATTGTATGTTTCCTTCAAATACAATAATATCATGAAATTGATTAAAATAAATTTTCTAAATTTAAGATTCTGTCATGAAAATAAAATTATTTTAGATTATATATTTGTTGAAAAAATTAATGCCTATGCAATGCCCCCCGGGGAATTGCTAGTTTCATAAATTAATACTGCATTAGTTACTTTTATTCTCGATCTATCTTCAATCATCTTTATCTCCTTTAACCTTTAGAATAAATATTATACAAATATTAATGGAAATAAAATTTATTATCAATGGCAAGCCGTTAATATCAGGAAAATCAAACAAGAATGCGTCAAAGCTGAGTCAATTTAATTGTTCTTTTGCACTTTTATGAGAGAAAGGAAATTAATCCTACGAGGAGAGGTAGAAGCATCTCGCTTCTTAAGGTTACTTAGGTCTTTTAAACCATGTGTTTATGAATTTTAATAAATTATTGAAACTGATAAGTAACGTCGCACTCCATCCGTTTCATAATATAAGAAATTTTAGTTATTTTCTTTATCCTCAAAATATTTAGTCTTTTGCTAAACATATAATAAATATAATAAATTTTATTATAAATATAATTCTCTTATTTTTCTATCATATTAATAAAATTAACTAAAGATATAATAAGAAAAACACTCTTTATTTTTTTTCTTAACGTATACAAAAAGGACTAAAAGATATAATATTATTAAACAAAAGGAGTACTAGAGAGAGTTATTAGGAAAGTATTAATCCACATATAAAGTCACCTAGGCTAATAAATGATAATTTATCTAACAAGAAAATAGTTCAAATTTGATTTACTCTCGTCCCTATAAACATAAAAAGAAAAAAAAGAAAACAAAGTCCAATTTCCTTTTTTTTCTTTCAATTTTTGTATTTTATTACATGTTTGGAAGGAATTAATTAAATAACCTAAACTATAATGTGGAAGGATATATTATCCTTCCTAAGAATTAAAAAAACAATTAATATAATTTAATAGAATAATAAATGACAAAGAAATTATTAAAAAGCAACTACATTCTTAATTTTCTAAAAACACATATAGTTTGAAATAGAATCATTCTTCTAAAGTAACAGATCTTTTGAAGAGAGAACATTTCAACTCACGCTGATCAAACAAATAGCTTAAAAAAGGGAAGAAAAAAAGAAAGAAAGAAAGAAAGAAAATGATCATCCCAATGGGTAAAAGTCGTGCCAATCTTTTTTGTGTTGTAGTTCTGCAGTATTTGTTATGAAACATTATTGGTCTAATTATGCCTTTGTTCATAGTTCACATTCTCAGGGAAAGGTAAAAGAGAAATATAATGAGTACAAACGTAGAATATTCTACCTCTGCAGTACCAGGGAAGAATACAGCTTTGGTTAAAGCTGGATTGTCCCTTTTTGGTTGTAGTCAATGATGGTACAGGATATATAACACCAAACATTCCTAGGAGGTGGATTACAGTATTTATCACTCAATTGAATACTAGTACTAGAACTAAGGCATCCATAAAAGAGAAGCTACAGCAGACAAGAGTTAGAACTCCTGTGTCATAACTCATTGAGTAGGAGTAGCTCAGCACAAGGGTTTAGCAACAAAGAAGAGATATGCTGGAAAGAGGAAAGGAACGTGACATGGATAACTCCTCTGCAGACTGCCAACTGTTTGCAGAATGTCAAACCAGAAATGCATGTTTTCTTTTCCTTCTTGTTGTTGATACCTTTGAATCCTCTAAGATGGAAAATATAATCTTGCAACTGTCTTCTCCAGTTGATGAATGAATATTTGGATTTACTACTTAAATGAAGTAATTGGGCACGCTTCAAGTCTTGCATATTCTAAGATCTCCTTCTGCTCAAAGGCCACATAATTAAAGACATTATCATCTCCAAGTCGAAAGGGTTCAAATTCTTGAACTTGCTTGACTTAACTCAGCATGTATATCACGAAATATGGCCAACATCATTTTTGGTACAAGGAAGAAGCTAATTTGCAAGGAGTGGACTAACATGCACAAGATATGCATTGTCCAAACAAGCACTTTACATAGAGTTTTTCTAATTTCAAGCAACTTATTGCACGGGCATAGGAGCTTTAGCAGCTGTATGCCAGGTATTGTCGGGTATTCTAAATGAATGGAACAATAGATGTTTTGGGATTCAATTTGAAGCATGATAAAATAAGATTACTAGAAAATGCATCAGCATGGGTGGCTTACCTTGATGATTGATGTGATCCTCCCAGGACTCTCCTAATAGTCACAGAGAAAGATCAAGTAAGAAGATTAGTTTGCTAAAGGAGCTCAAATTCCTCATTCTACCCATGGTGGATAGTTCTCCTACCTGAAACTTTTTCTCCTCCCATGTAATGTCCCTCCATGTTTTCGATTCCAGTGATTCCCATGAAGTTGGGGCAAGAATTGTTTCCACATGCTGTAAAAGCCTCAAGCTACCTGCATATGTCCTCAACTTAGACTTTCATTGATTAAAAGAAAGCTAACACCTGACTTCAGGGACACACTAAACCATGCATTGCGTGCTAATCTATTACAAAAAGAAATGGTTTCCAAAGAGCGGTAGCAAAGGATCTCAAATTGCCTGCGAGAAGTTTCCTACTATAGCATGCTAGTTCAGGTTTCAGTCCATGAAGTATTTATGCTGTTGGAGGATGATAGCAATGTAAAGTAATCAGGAAAGGAACTCAAAGAACTACTAAAAATAGACCAACACAGAGACAAGGCGAGAGAGAGATGAATTTTAAGTTTGATTCAAGTATAGATGGAACCGGGGGCAGGGGGGCGCAACTTAAAAATTCTTTTATAGGTATTGATCTTTTTAGGTTTCTAGTTATATTTTTTTTGAGTAAAAATTAGGTAATTATCATCTTAACCTCTTGAGAATAAGCAAAGGAATGAGTTGCAAACTTCCTTAAGATTTCCATCAAAAAAAAGTGTGCATATGACAGATAAAAACACCAGATCTTATTCTCAGCTATGGACTCAAACTTGCAAGATGGCAAATAGGATACACGCACAAAATCCTACTTTTATTATCAAAAAAAGAAATCTTACTTGTAATGAATGCTTCTGACCACATTTCACGCTGTGCCCATGAAGGTTCAACCTCTCTGTAAGGGATTGCATTTCTTGAGCATATGCTGCACAAACCCAAAATCATGAACAACACCACTTCCTATTTAGCGTAAGTCTGTTTTGTCAGAAAATTCCTGGCATGTGTTTTCATTTTTGAATTTCCTTTCTCATGAAGACTCTCTTAGCACACTGAGGCTGAAGCAAGATACTTGAATTGCCAAGAAATAACTTCACTTGGAATGATAATTAGTCATGACTGTGCATTTTAGTGACTATAAAGGGGGCTCAAACTGACAACCTAGTTAGTGTCACAATGAAATAACAAATGAAGTTCAAAATAACAAAGATGATATTAATGTAAGTTGGAAATAGAAAATGCACGTCTCAACATACTTTGATGATTAGCAGAGAACCTGGGACAAGAACACCATTTTCAGGTTAAGAATTTACAATCATTCACTTGCAGCTTTCAGAAGATCAAGGTGAATGTTTATAGGTGGCGCAAGTTCCATTCTCTTGGGAGCAACTATAATGTAAGAAGAGAAGCAATGTTTTCTGTTGTATAGAAGACATGTTAGCTTCCACTTCTGGTAAGTCAACAAAGGAAAAAACACCATGTCTACCTACTAGCTTGATGATTGACTGACACTTCTTTCTAGGCATTTGATTTTCTAATAAACATCAAATCTTGTCCAGATATGATGTGCCATATCTACAGAATGAGGACTGAGGACTAATGGCTGGCTGTCCTTAAGAATTTTAAAATAACTTTCAAATGATATGTGAAAGTGATCTTATATATTGTGACTTTCCACATAAGAGATGAGGGAAATAAATTCAAGACACGTACAAACTTTTTTTTCTAGCAAAAATTAGAATCAGACTCACTCAATAATTACTTGGCGTATAACCCCCGGAAGAACACCAGCCCCAAGAGGAGCTGTCTGTACTTCAACACCTTCTTCACTGTTATCCTGCAGATAAATGTCACAGCAAATTCAAGTACTTATCAGCAATAAATATGGCTCATTTTATACAACTTCTGAAGATCACGTTATTCAATTTCTTGATAATAGTTTCCTCTAGAACATTGACATGAATAATAATTTAATCTAGCACATGGGAATTGATTCTACTTTTAACTTGGAACTGTTCCAAGCTTCTGTGCTTTGTCTGAAAAGATGGATCCCTTTCTCCTAATAAAGTAACAAGGCAACCATGGGTGAACATTTTACGTCATGTATATGCACATTAAACTAATTAATTGAAGGGAACCAATGGAAATGACCAACATCTCTATTAGTTAATTCCTAACGCATCATAAGTATCATGACGCTTTCTGTTTCAAAAGTTGTAATAGAAAGCTAACACTGGATTTGGCAAATTCCCTGTAAGTTAAAAATTGGATAATTCACACAACTGCAGCCAAAATGAGAACTTTTTCGTTCATATTTCATCTTGATACTCAATTCAATCCTGCTGCTTACATCACCAAGTTTATCTTCAAGAGATTTCAGCTTGGTTTTATTAGGATTAAGCATGGTTAATATTCTGAAGAGAAACCACGTGCAGAACTTTTTGGGGCTAAATTATACAAGTCATTCTGGAAGTAGCATTAATGTCTCATCTTATTGCTTTTTTGAGCATTTGAAGTCTTGACACACAAAACAAGAGGAGTCTTCTAATATTGGTGGTGAATATTTAAGACGCAAGTATATACTTTGAAGCAGACGAAAATCATGGCCTCTCACCTTGATACAAACTACAAAAAAGTTTGTCACAGATCCTTCTAATATGTGATCACCATCATCGGACAAGATGAGCTCGGTTACTGTAGGTGGCCTCCGCTTCTCCAAATGCTTCCTGTGCCTATAAGGAACTCCAAATATTGCTCATGCACTAACATCCACTTGGTCCAATCAATACTTTTATTACTAACACAACAAATTCACAGAAAACAATCAAATTTGCATATAATTAAATTACCTAACCCAATCAGAATACTTGGCATTTGCAACATCTCTACCACGCCCCACGACAGCCAAATGAGCAGCCTGTCCTCGAACTCCTAGGATAGGAGGAACATAAATACCAAAATGCAAATAAACACTCAAAATCCCAGATACTCTTTGCTCATCCAAATCCTCAACCTCCCCAAATTCCTCCAAATTCCCACTAACCAGTATCGTAAGTGCCATTTCCTCATATTTTCTCCCTTCCAAAACTACAGGTAACGCCTTCTTCATTGAATCATTCACCAGAGCCCGAACCAAGGAATCCCACATTGATGATTTCGTATCTAATTTAAACAGAAATTTTCTGGGCTGGAAGAAAAATTCTGGCTTTGAGCTAATGAGGATTTCTACAGAATCACAGAGCCTGCTTAAGTGTCTTTCCCAGAATAAGAGTTTTGAACCATTGTCTTGAGTGCGAGTCGTTGTATATGCACCTGAAACTCAAATGCTTCCTCTTAACTAGCCAGTAAATTTTTCATTGATATACAGAAATTGGTTTAGAATGATCAAAATGTATAAAATATATAGACCCTTGGGAAGAGGTGGAGGGATGGATCTTCACCGGAGTGGGAGTGGAGTAAGGTGGTCACTGGTGGCGCGTCGACTGGAGATGCTATGACGCCGTTTCTGAACAGAAACCTGTTGACATTTGACATGATTCGCAGACACGCGCTGAACGTTGAACCCTGGAGCCATTCGAAGCACAAATTCTCAAGCATTTTGAACAGGAGGTCCTCCAGTCTCGATAATATACTTTTGAGCCCCAAAATTCTTTGTGTATTTGTATTTCTCCCTTTTCCTAATTTTTAATCGAACCTCTTTTACATTCGTGCAGGACTGGTTGTGCCCCCACATCCTTTTGTAATTTGCTTGTTAGTTTCGCTATTAAAAATATAATAATTTATGTGTTGGTAAATTTGATGTATAAGTATAGCAAATTGTAGAAATTGGACTGAAAAGTTCAAAAGAGAAATTGGACATGTTGTAATAGAGTTCAATAAGTCATAGATCAAAGCAAGGGAGGAGACAACATCCTTATTCACGAACATCTTTTTTCTAGAATCCCAACCAAAACATGGTAATATGCATCAAATTCGTCATTAATAACTTAGTCGAAGTTCAAGATTAACTTCTTTTATAACTAACGTTAGATAGAAAGATACAAATTTAAGTTTTTAGAATCATCATTAATCTTGTCGATTGTATAGAATAAAGATATATATATATATATATATATATATATATATATATATATATATATATATGCAAAACAATTAAAATATTGACATTTGTAATTTGTAATACTATAAACAATTAAACTATTGAAATTCGTAATTTGTAAGACTTAAGTTTTTTAGTGAGAAAAGAAAGAAAGGAAGATAATATTAATATGACCAATGCTTGTTGGAGGAAGATACTCTAATTTATTGGAACAAAAGGGGGTAAATTTGTCCAACAACCCTCTTCTGCTCCAATTAATTGTGGAGCAATTTTTAGTCTAATCCCTAGGCTTGTAATAGAAATTTTTGCTTAGCCAATAGATAAGGAGGGATATTTCCCATCCTTCTAACATAAAAGATAGAGCACAAGTTAATTACAATTAACAATAAGCAGCTTAACATGTATATGTGAATCCTTTTTCTTTTTCCAAATTTATATTTTTCAATATCCTCTAAAATAAATTTTCTAAATTAAAGAAAATATATACATAAATATTATATTGCTATTCTAATTGCAATAGCATTTCCGAATTTCAAAATGTAAAGCATAAGAGTCATCTATTATTGTTTAGGGATTCCAGAGGACGAAGACGAAGAAGAAGAAGAAGAAGAAGAAGCTAATATCTTCCTCTTATTCACAAACTTGCGAGCACAAACATGCTTCCCGTTGATGTTATATTTTGCTTTTCCGCCTTCCACTACGGCATCTATCATCCAAGCTTCTCGAGCCACCACCCGGGCATACAACACTTGCTGACCCGCTGGGACTTCTTGCATGTGTATTTCTTCAATAAAGTCTCCAAATTTTCTAATCCAACCTCCAAAGAAAAGATCAAATTATATATATATTTGGAAACCTTGATGCGACAAAAGATGAAATTTAAAGACAATGTAATGCAAAAATATCAAGATATGATGTATAAAGTATCAAACTATATATGGAAATTGTTTGATATTAGTACCTATTGAAGAAATCCCTAACTTCACCTTCAGACATGGGGTAGCCTCTGGAGAAGGTTAAGAAAATTGTCCTGTCATCAGGAGAGACGTCATTTCCTTCCTTATCCAAATTCAAGTTTCCACTAAAGATCTCAGTTAGTTCATCATTCACTTCCTGGCTTTGTTGCATCCCTTGTCTCTTGGCTACTCCTCCAGGGGCCCGAGTAAAATGTACTCCTGTTGCGGAGACAATTGGCCTGGTGTTGCCAATCTTGGATGGACATGCTTCAAATCCATCAGAAGAGATGGCTGTCCTATTGACGTCTCTATCTGGGGCTGATTGCCTTCTTGTGACAGCATTAAAGGCATCCCGATTTATGTCACGAAAAACTCTGTTACAGACTTGATTAAACATCAACGTGAGTCCACGCAGAACTCTAATTCGCTGCTCGTGGAGAGAGTTCAGAGTGACATTTCTTCCCACAATTGTTGGGAGCAAAGCAAGTTCGAATGTAGTTTCTGGATATGAAAATTCATCCTTCTCCACACATTCCAAGCATAGGACGGCTTCATCTGCAAGATCATTGATCAAACCGACTGGCAGAGACAACATCCTCTTCACCAATGTCATGCCACCAGTGTGTTGTTGCTCCAACCATAACCAAAACGCCATAACATGCATCGACTGCATCATGTCTCGGCCAAGATTTAATATTAAAATCTTGTATAATTGACGGTCTATAGAATGGTACAGGTTTAATTCTTCATCTGTAGGTAGCGGGCTTGGTGGGCATGAAGTAGAGAACATGCTCATGGAAAATGAGCCCATCTCTTTGTAAACGGATGGAAATGTATGTTTTATGTATAAATCAAAGCTTTTGAGTTCTCGTTTGGAAATCAATGGTCGATGAACAAATGTATTGAACTCATCTGTTATATATATATATACAGGTAGATGTTCATGAAAATGGATGAGATTGAAATAGTGACTTTTGAGGAAAATAGATCACCGCCATTCTGTGCATCCTTTCAGTAATGGCTGAAGAGATTCTTTTCTTAAATTAGTCTGTTACGTTGTTTCTACCAGTCCAAATTTAGAAAATTTTTAATATAGAGTTGGAAAATATTGATGAGTTTACCATTCTCCCATCAACAACAATATGTTTTAAAAAATGCATGAAGTTAAATCTTACTATGATGAAATGGGACAGATATAGAATACAGGAATTGGAAATAATAATGAAAGGTGGCATTCTACATCAAAGGACATGAACAAAGGCTATGAGAGCTAATTCAATGCATCAAGTTAACTCTTACTATGATGAGATGTATCAATGTGATTGGCTTGATCATCAACAAAGATGATGATGAGAGAAAATTAAAGAAAATAGAGCCTAAGGCCATGGAAATTTAGATAATTAGAAGATAATCTTGTTGGTAGAAATTTTGATATATATATATTTTTTTCCATAGTTGGGTAATTGTCTAAAATGGTTTTTGGAATTTAGATTTTTATGAGAATATATATGGTAATATTCATGTGCTGCCTTGCCTGTTGGGAAGAAATAGGTAAATTTCTATGAGATAAGGACGATGCACAACTATGGTGATTAAGTTAAATATAGCATTAGCCACTTTGTCATAGATTGCTTAATTTATTTCACGCAAGATTAATGAATGTATGAGATTTTTATATGTTTCAATTGTCCATCTACTCATTAATGGTCTAAAATGTATACAAATTAATGTTTCGCCAAAATCTCAAGAAATTCTCAACTCTTAAAAAACTTTCCACATTGATTTACAAGAACATTAGTTTTCCACAATACTTAATTCTTTCCGTTATGATCTAGTGGAAGTATAAAATAAATTTTTTATTATAGTACATATTTTTCCTACCTTTCGTTTATATACTGTCAAAAAATATTTTTTCACAATATTTAATATTATTCGTCATAATTTAAAAAATATACGTCTATACTTTTTTTTTTTTTGAAAGTATTAACCCCCTTCTCCCTGCATCCCCGTGTTTAGGATCGAAGGTTACATTCCCTTGGAAATGACATAAAAATTATAAACGCATAAAAAAAGTTCCATTCATTTAGTTAAAAGATCGATGAAGAATTTGAGGATATAATATAAGAAAAGATAAGTTATAGTCAAGGAGTTACAGTTAGACATATCAAACTTAATTGGTTGCCCAAATAATTTCCTCAAACGTTAAATCTGACTCCTTATTCTAACTAGAGCAAGAGGCACCGCCCAAAAAAAGAAAAGGAAAAATGGAAAACGAATGACTCTCACTATTCCCTATTCCTATTTTTTATTATTTGGGTAACTAAAGACCTTTTGAGACTACTTCGCTTCATGTTCAATTCCTTATGTAGTCGACTTATTTTTCTTCACAAATTTCCTGGCCCAAACGTGCTTTCCATAGATGTTGTACTTTGCTCTACCGCCTTGCACCACCAAGTCAACGACGGCAGCCGAACGAGAAACAATCCGCGCGTAGAGAGCCTGCTGATTAGGGGGGACGTCTTGCATGTATATTGCTTGAATGAAGTCGCCAAATTTCCTACACACAAAAATTAGTCGGCTGGTAAAAACCCTGAAATAATTAATCATTTCAAACAAAAGAGAAAAAAAAGTTATTTATTTGGAGGTTGGGGGAGGGTGATGGGATATCATACCTTGTGAAGAAGAGCCTAACTTCGATTTCTGAAACAGGATAACCTTTTGAGAAGGTTATGAAAATGGTCCTGTCTCCAGGCAAGAGATTATCGTAGTCTTCTTCGTTAATAACACAAAGGCGGCCTAGCCCTAACATGTTACTGATAGGCAGTGGTTTTCCAGCCACTGGAAAACCAGAGAAAACTTGCTGTGTGTTCGTAGCTCCACTCGAAACAGCAGCCGTTTGCCCAAACAATGTTCCTTGTTGATGCACAGGAATACCATAAGCAGAGGTATCAACAGCCTTGCCTTTATCCGTAAAGATACTCGTCTTACCAGGGAATGGAAAAGGAAAACCACCAAGAACACCAGAGCTATCAACAGCCTTGCCTTTATCGCTAACGATACTTGTCTGACCAGGGTGAAGAAAACAACCTGCAGGGGGTTTCTTGGAAACAAGATCCTTAAAAGCCCTAAGACAGACATCCTTAACGATTTTGTTGACATGAAAAACCACGCAAACTCGATTATGGTGAAAATCTTGAAGGGTAAGTTTTTGGGCTATCGCATTTGGATGAGCCAAGTTTGGTAACACAGCAAGTTCGTAAACTGCCTCTGGAAATGGCATGTTTTCGAAGAGGCAACAAAGTAAAGAGACCACACTTTCATCTGCAACTTCATTAACTAGGTTCCGGGGAAGATCCAACAATGCTTGTATTAGATTTACTTTAACACAGACATTTTTCTCCAACCACATCCAGAAGGCCATGACATTCATGGATTCCAACGGGTCTCGTTCGAGATCATGGACCAAAAGTTTATATAACTTGCGATCATTCAAGTGAAATACATGTAATTCTTCGTCAGAGATTTGTATAGGAGGAAAAGGGAAAAGTGAGGGAGAAGAATCATCCATCTTCCTCTCTCTCTCTTTGCGTTTTTTTTTCTCTTTTAGGATTGGTTTTTGATGCTTATGGATGAAAAGCAACAAATTTTGAGAGTGATTCAAGAGAGATTTACAGGTATATTTATATATGTGTAGAGATGATGACCAAATGGATATTTGTTGGGGATAAATGCATCCATTTGCCAAAATGGGAATTAAAAGAAACTTTTGGTAATTGGGGATTAGGAAGATACTTTTCCATTTCTGCGTATAGTATAGATTAGTCCAAAGAGATGGATTTTGAAGGTTGAACATTATTATAGATGGTCATTGCCCACCGAGTTTCCTTATTTGCACTTTTTTTTCTTGGGGGTTTCATAATTTGCTCTAATACCATAGTTTCATAAAAGTACTATTTTTTAATCACCATTATACGTACGTCGAGTTACCAAAATTCAATAATATTTAATTAATTATATTTTTATCACCAATACTTGGATTAAGAAAATCCTACTGACTTCGTGGAGGTAATGATGAAAATTTCAGGGTTATCTGGAAGGTTCCCTTCTTGAAGAAAAGCTAGCTATGGAGCCACATATTGGCTTATTCTCGATTACTAAAACTTGTAAATTATTGAAACATAAGTACTTTTAAAAAATTTATATTTAAAATTAAAATAAATTTTTTATTTTTAATAGTTTTAATAAGTAAAAATTAGTTTAAAAAGTTCTTTCAGAATAATTTTTCAAAAATAACTTTTTTATCTTATTTAATTTAAAATTAAAAGTGAATAAATAGTTTAAAATAGTTTAACAATAGTTTTTAATTTTTAAAAAGTTATAAAAAGTAACTTATTTTAATCAATTGAGAACAGACTCATTTTATATATTTTTATTTTTTAATCTAGTTATTTGATACAAAACATCTTGGACATGCACCATATGAGATCTAAACATTTTAATTGCTATCTAGATAGGGGGAAGAAAAATACTTTTAAAATTAAAAATTAAAAGTACTGAATGTCATTGGCAAAATTAAAAATACTTTTAAAAGGAAAAGTTTGTTTTCTCCTTAGGGAAAACATTAGGCAGACTCAAGCACTAGCTAACTAGGAAACTGTCTACGTACGATGTTGTCTTCTTAATTAGCAGGAAGTTTTCAAATGCTTCTACGTTCTACTTTCCATTAAGAAGGTTAATTTTTGTAAAAATAGCATAATAATGATGTTTTTAATAAGATCCATTTGAAATAATTATCAAACAAAAAAAAGTGTTATTCATCTTGAAAAATTAAGAGAGAGCAATCCTACAAAATTCATCAACTAAATCATCCATTTGATAGAATTTAATTTCTTTGTGTTGAATTTACTTTCTACCATTTTTTGAACCAAGAAATAATTTTCATCCAAAAAACAAGGGAAATGTAACCAGTGGAGTGGAGCCCCTAAAACATTAGAACGAAGTTTTTGTCCTGACTTGGATTTCAATACAGTTGAAATTTTATACTTAGCTGATATATAAATAAAAGGAAAGGCATTCATCAACAAAAAATTAATAATAAAGGGAAGGGAAAGTCGAAAGGTATAATAGGAAAAAGGTACAGAAATTGAGGCTATTATCCTTGCTACTGCTCTTTGCTAATTAACAGGAACCAGGCTACTTGCTACTTTTTTCTTTCTCTTCTTTTTTTTTTTTGTATATATTAAGATAGATGAAAATATGAATTAAATCCAAGACCTATTGTCTATTAAAGAGCGTTTCTAACCAACTAATCTACGACTTTGTCACAAGGACCAACCTAATTTTGAAGCGAAAAGAGACGTTCAGAACTCTATAGTGCAGCTAGCAGCCAGCAGGGAATGTTCATTAGTGCATGAAACAGTATCTGTGTGTTAGAAGCAAGGCAGCAGATGAAGCTGTTTGAGATCAAGCTCAACCACTGAGAAATGGACTGCTCCACAGCCAGGCTTGGTCTGGTTAGGAGACACCAGCAAAGTCAGCCATGCAAACATGTCAATTAGTAGCTATTGGAATCTTGCAACGGTATTGATCTACTAGCCAAATATATGGGATTTGTTGTGAATTTCCCGGCCCCTCGGACAAAAAGAAAAGAAAAAGTTAACTAAATTGATGGTTCATCAACTTTTGCAGACTCGCATGAGTGTTGTAGTCCACCAGAGCATTGGGTTAAACTCTAGGGTGTTTATGTAAAAGTATATTTGTAATTATCGAGAAAATCTTTTAGAACATTTACGTGGCTGTGCACAAACACAATGTTATGCTAAGGAGTTAAAATTTGCCATTTGACTGGAAATATGTTGAAATAGTATAATATTAACGGGTGTGTCAATCTTGCCTAAAATAGATGTTTCCATAAATATCGTAATGTTGGATATTCTATCAATTAAAGATAATACTATAATTACTTTTGGTGCTGAAAAATATCAGTACAAATCTATATCTTACCATCACATTAAGTAAATCATTATCACTATTAAATGCCTACACTGCGATATTATTTTCTTTTTAATTGAAAGTGCCTCTACCAATACTGCAAACTTCGAATCTGATCACTCACCAGATGTCTAAAGCCCAAAATTTGAGTAAAATCAATCAAATTATCTGATCACTTACCTCTTAATGTGGACGGTGTTAAGACCCTCCCTTAGATCATTAACCACATCACAAGGAATACGAGTAGAGTCTCCAATGCTGCACCTTCCACCACAAAAGCCAGGTTTGGGGCCTTTGTATCGGCTGCCTCTTTGTGCTCATCAACTGATCACCTCTGCCCTTAATTTGCTTCTACCATCAATCCAGCTTTTGTTTTTTCCTTTTTTAACCTTTTGGACGGCATATCTGACGTGAAAGGAGTTTTTTTTTCTTTTCTTTTGGTGTAATCCTATAAAGAAGGAATTTTTTCATTAAAATCAGTAAAATACTACTACTTATGTTTTACAATATATGGCCTTTTGGGCTCTTCTTTCCTTCTCAAAATATTAGACCTTTTAAGGATTGTTTTTCAATATATAAAAAGAAAATGACCAGTTTAGTCTCAAAAGTTATGTGTCTAATATTTTTTTGTATTTTAGTCCTGAAAGTTAGGTATCTAACATGTTATAATCTCTAATTTTTTTTTTCTGTGGTTATAGTCCCAAAAGAACGTGATATACATGTCTCACTCATGCGTTATTTTTTTAGGGTAAAATTCTCCTTAATTGGATAAAGCACGTGACTTTCAAAATAAAAAATATATTTTGAAAACAAAACCCTAATCATGAATGGTAAAATAAAGAATTATTTTTTTATATTTAAATATCTATTTGATGGCATGATGAATTATTGTCTGTTTCAACTTATTCTAATTGATAAATATCATTCCTTCTTAGAAGTACTCACAGCAGTAATTTATCATACCATCAAATAAATATTCATATATAAAAAAGAAAAATAGCTCTTTATTTTATCGTTCACAATTAAGATTTTGTTTTTAACATATATTTTTTATTTTGGGAGTCACGTGCTTTACCCAATTAAGGATAATTTTACCCTCAAAAAATATCAAGTGACTGGGGCGTGTATATTTTTTGCTAAAGGCAACTAGTGGTCATACTTTGTTGGTAGTTCAAAAATTCTTTCGGGCTATAACAGTAAAAAAAAATATATTATGGACCATAACATGTTAGACCCCTAACTTTCGAGACTAAAACGGTAAAAAAACATATATTAAAGACAATAACATGTTAGACACCTAACTTTCGGGACTACACTAGTTATTTTCTCATCTATAAATATAATTCATTTGTTCTCTCTCATATTAATAAAAAATATTCTTTATTTTTTATTATTAATATATACAAAAAATATCAAAAAAGTTTATATTTTTAAAGCAAGAGAGTAATGTTTATTTAGCTTAGTGAATATGAATTTATTCTCTTCGAGAAGAATGCTTATGCCCCAAACGTATTGAAGAGAACATGGAAGAACGATTAATCTCTTTCTATACTTACTGTTTTCTGGGCCAATGACAGTCTACTTTGTAACCCAATCAACAGGACTTTCCAAGCTGAATATCGTTTATCTATCTTTTTCCCATTTCTTTTGCCCTTAAAAGGAATAGGTTTGTGTATCAGATAATCATAAATCTTATCCAACTCCCAATTTCGTCTCCAGATTTTTACAAGTTTTCTCTAATTATTGCTAGCAATTACAATTTAACGCACACTCAGGCTTGTTGATTAAACAGGCACAAATTTTGTGTGTATATTCACTTCCACTTAGAATGAATCATCCAGTTCTTTCATACATCGGAAAAACAAAAAATGCAAATTAAATTCAAATTAATTTTATACAAAAGTGTCAAGTTACTCTAACCGTACGACACCAGAGGTCCCTCAATTGTTTGAATAAACTATATCACATGCATTATAAAAGAACTCATAGATAAGTCGAGATTCAATTCATTTTCGTAAAATTGCACACTCTCCAACTGAATGACCGACCTTGGATATACATGTCCAAGTGCAATTACAATCAACCACTAATAAGTAATCCAAGCTAATTTTCAAACAGCGGATGGATGGTAAAATGAAATTTGACCGCAATAAAGTTGAGAGAAAAACCCAACCCCCAGGGAAGGAAGAGACGAGGATTTGCATCGCAGAAAATTTTCTGCCGAAAGATTTGCCTTTGCAGACACCACTTCACCATGACTAAGCATTTCCTCAAAATTTTGAAACGTGTTTATATACAAGGCTGCTTTTAAATTTTTCCTTTGGAAAACTAGGGGTAACCAAAACCATATATACATATAAGTGAATGAAGAATAGCAGTCAGCGGAATGTGTATCTCCACTAGTTTTGGAAGCTAATGCGACATCATATCATAGAAGATCTGTGGGCAATATCATAGACAGATATGAGGATTTCAGCACTAATCAATATAATAATAAGCCATTCAAGAAAATCTGACTTCCTGTTCTGAAGTATCTCCTGAAGAAAGCGAATATTATGCTGCAAGAGAAGAGTAAAAATGTCAAAAAAAGAAAGAAAAGAAAAACAACTATTCACAACTTAGCAGAATCATGTCTGGAGTTGCTTATTACCTCCACAAATTTCAACTTAAAATCCAGGCTTGCAAATCTCTGAGTTAATTCAAATTCATCTCTGAGATATTCCCAAATCTGAGCATATTTTGCATCCTTCCATGCAATATCAGATCTGCAAAAGTAAACATCAAAAGCCTTATAGAAATCACAAGATTCATGCACAAGCAATATGCAAAGATAGTGGAAAAACAAAAGATCCAGTAGAGCACTTGAATGAAACCAATAATTGCCACGTAATAAAAGATTGGAGTGGCAGTCACTAACCTTCACAAATCAAGCTACTAATACCCACTATTTGACAACTACCATATCATACTATTCCACACAGAAATCAAAAAGGTAGGGCCTGCTTTGGTCAGGCTCTCTTTAGCACAATAGAAGCCAGACACAGATAGTCCATGCAGCTTCATATTCAAGGATTTCATAAGAGAAGCTAAGCACCAAGATTGTAATGCTATCAAAGAAGACAATCACTAGAGCACTACAATTCTTTTTCAGAGGGGGAGAAAAAAAAGGCACATAGAACAAAGCATGTAAAGCACACTTAGTCTATGCAACATTCCTAGACTCTGAGTCATTGATCAGCATACTGAATGCACTTCTCATGATATTAAAAATGAAAATCAAGAGTTCCATAAAGCTTATTCTAGAAAAAGGAAAATGCAGATGAATCCTGTAATGGTGTAAAATGTATGTCAGAAGAAAAGCCTAATGAAATAAATGCATGTCTAAGGAGAAATGAGAAATAGTAGATCATTGTAGCGCAAGCCAGGCAAAGATTGTTTCTTCTGGGTAAGCACTTAATGTATTACCTCTCAAACAGTCCTAGCTTAAGAATCACATCAGCAAGATTGGAATTTGCCTTTCCCACTAGCTGAAAAAGTTTCTTCCTTTGCATTTTAAATTTCCCAGTCTTTTCCATATCACGGTTTATGTCAGTAAATTCTGCAACCATCCCATCAACCTAAAAGAGAACTGGAGTTAGAAACTTTGAGAAGGTGCAAGACTCTCCTGGATTAAGAACTTGTAAGCTAATAGCAAACCCACCTGGCGTACATAGTAATCCAGAGCAATACTTTGACCAAGAACACTGCCAATGGTACGGATACCATCAATGTTCAAATATTGCAACATTATGTAATCTAATCCACCTTGCATCCATGTGTTCAAAGTTGGCTTTTCCCGCACCTCATATTCTAATTTAAAGTCCAAAATTAAAATTTAGTCAGACCAAAAGCCATACAGGAAAAATTTTAAAAAATAAAAAAAATAAAAAGATGGGGCTGCATCATAGTTTTTCCCATAAAGCTTCAATTGAGATGAAGTTGAAATGTGGAAGAATAACTTCAGAGAACTCTATCTTGCAAATGTTGAGTAAACAACATAATCAAGAAAGTCCCACTTCAACCACCACCCACCCAGGGGGAAAAAAGAACACTTATTCATGGTTTCATTACTAATCATCAAGTTTATAGAATGATAATTTGCACCTATATATAATGGTTTAGCTTCCTACTGTATCTCCAAGCAGAAATAGCTGAATACATATTTCAGTTACATAATTACACTATGATCAAGACTGGTAATGAGCTCTAATTCTTATTTTTCTCAAATTTTAACACATAGAGAGAGAGAACTATCTCAGTTCCACTCGTGTGTCTAACCATCTTTTCTCATCTCAGGGAGCAATCCAGAAGCATGTTTGCCAACAATTTTCAGATATCCATCAACTTCATGATCTCGGACATTAAATAAGACAATTGAACCGTACTGGAAAACCACCATGTAGCAGCAGGCACTTCCACTTAAATTAGCACCCAGATCCTGGAAGGAAAAGGAAACAACAGCAAGAATAATCAGGGAAGACTTTCACTAGAAGGACCAATTGCAGTGGTTTTTTTGCTACATCACATCGATCGTGAAAGGAGGAGGAAGAGGGGGATATCAGTGCCAAAATGCAGAAGTTTCTCTACCTAATATAGCATTCTAAGAGGATATGTAAAAATAGAGGTGTCAGTTCTACAGAAAGCATGGGAGACAAAATAAATATGACAATATCAAACGAATACATTATGCAGTAACACATTTAAAACCAGATGCGAGCAAATCACTAGGCAATGTGGAATTTGAAATATAACACACAATACGATAAATTATAACTCCAAAGCCACTTCACCAAAACATGGAAACATATGCATACCAAGAGAACTTCAGATCCAACTAATCATGGATTAACTAACCACTATTCCCAACTTGCTTCTGGTCATATATGATACGGAAGGTCTGAAATCCACGAGCGACGTTAGAACTATTAAACAAATTATGGTGTCTAGTTCTTCACGGACACAGATCCATGAAACTTTTACTGGAGCATGTGTGCCAAAAATCCCAAAAGAGAAGAAAACCTTACCACACAGAAAACAGCCAACTTTCCCAATGATAGTCAACAGGGACCTTTCAAAAATTTAAGGTTGCAACCTCATTCTCACTATCTCTCAGTACTTGGTGGCGTAAATTGAGATTACTAACAAATTCTCATAAAGACATCCTATTGATCATAAAAGTTTTTAGAGAAAACAGAAGTGTGCTATATGAGCATAATAAAGATGAAAGAAACTGTTGCATGCTCAGTGCAGGCAGAATGCATTGGTTCTACTAATACCCAACCTTTGTTTAAAGGGACTCTCCTCCAGTATGATCATTACACAATAGTATTTTGCAGCAAAGCTTACACTTTAATTAATACAGTTCATCACTCTTTCCTCCTCCCTTTTTTGCTCACTTTTGGTGAACCCCACATGCAGTAACAGCTTTATTGGAAATCTCAGTTACTGGAGAAAGTAAAGTGTCGTGCAATAATAATGGAAGAAAGACAGAAATACAGATTAAAGGCAAGACACTTTCTCATAATGTCCTCGGAGTGTAAGGAGATATTCTTGTGCCATCTTTGTCACGGATTCATGCCCTAAACATCATACAATTTAGGGTCCTCACATACAAAGAACCAAAGACGAGTAGTCTGTTTACATCCTATTGAAGATCTGTCATCTACTGTCCCAATTTTCATGTTCAGTATTGAACAAGTTCTAAATCATCTAATCTTCTACACTCCAAGGCCAATTAAAAAGATTTGTCATGGTTATAATACTCTTTAGTGCTTCATTATTGCCCTATTGAAGTCTCAATCAAGTGTTCATAGTTACATCATCTTTTGTACTCTAGGAATTAACCCAACCAAAGAAGCAGTAGAGAGAAGATGTAGGCAGTAAAACTTACCTTGGGCTCTGACGTGGCATCACCAAATCTTAGGACAACATAGTTAGTCATACGAGATGTAGGCGGAATGAAACTCCGTTTGTTTTGCTCCACTAAACTCCTTAAATCAACACTGCCAATATCACAAAAACATACAGTCATATGCAGAAGTACAAGATGCAACCTCCCTCAAAACCAATAATGTTAAGCCAAGATGTGCATCCATTCAATGCAAATCAGAAATTCTGTCCCCTTAATGCCTTCAAAATCTTTCTTGTCTACTTGTGACCATCCTCAAACAAGCTGTCCCATAAGTTCCATAGAGGTTCTCAGCATTTTTTTCCCTTTCAAAATAACATGTAACTTTTTGGATCTATTTGGTACTCCACAAAGATAGCATGATTTAAGAAAAAACCAATTTGGTTTTCACACCCCAAATAATAGGACCAAGAATGGTAACAAAAATTAGAAGAGGCAGTTTTAAATCTAATGTTCTGACATTAGATGCCTTTCCAAATTCCAGGTACGACAGAAACTTTTAATATCTATATATTTATTATATAATAGCTTACCCATCACAAGCCCTCCAAATAAGAGCTCAGAAAAAACGATGAAAAAGTTACCAAAAAAGGAAAAAATGCAACCAAAGGTCAACCAAAATGTCCACTCCCTGTTCTTAAATTTTCTTCTGATATTTGTCTCCTACGTCAAGAAGAAAAAGAAACTCAAGTATCTCGAAGTTTGCCCCAATTAACTTGAAGAAAGCAAAAAAAAAAGCTCCAACTATGGAGGACAAAGAGTTAAGGACCTATTTTCCCCAAGGTGCCACAAATTAAAAAAATTAGTCCTTAGACAGTTCAACTTCCGTCTGCCACCTTTTTACCAGCTATAGAGTCACATGATCTAGGGGCAATTTATTTTGTTCAACAGGGAAATACAATGTGCAATGTTCCACCAAACCCATTCTTTGTGAAAAGGTCTTGTAAAACATTGCACACAAGAATATCAGTTTGAAACTCAATCAATAGTCAATCAACTTCATTAGCAGCATATCATTACAACCCAAACCAGCAACCCTGCCCTTTAATTTTTCTCCTTCCTTTAAGTTTCTGTTACCAAATTACACGATGGGAAAAACAGAAAATGTAAACTCAAACAAGATAGAAGCCGAACCTAGTCGAGAAGAAAAAGGCCCTAACAGGAATAGCGGGCTTGACACCAGCAACTCCATCCTCCTCCTCATCCTCAGGAGTCACAACCTCGGAGTGAACTGTACTCCCCTCTTCCAAAGGAAAAGTATCATTCCAGGCGAAATTGTTCGCCGGCGCCGACGATGATATTGACGAAATACATTTAGCTATGGCGAAATTAGAGCTCCGTTGGGACGCAAAGAAAGCATACCTAGATGTGGAATGCGATTCCCGACGTAGGATTACGCTGAAAGACAGAGACTTAAACTGAAGAAGACTAGAATTTGTAGAAGGAATTACACATTTGTTTGGAGCGCTTGAGAGAGTGAGGAGAGTTCGAAAAGCTTCGATCGAGGAAGAAGAGACTGTAAGGGTTTTCATGCGGGCTTCAATGATGCAGCGCGAGAGTGGATAATGGCTCCTGGCTCTCCACATCATCCTCATCGTCGCCGCGGCGGTTGCACTCCGCGCTAAAAGACAGTCCGAAGCAAGGTGGGGTTTCCTTCTATAATTTATTAAAAAATGCAACTTCTGTCTTTTGCTATCTGTAATTCTCGGGACTCCATTTCCGCCCTCAAGCCCTAACCTCTCTCTAGTCTTTCGAGTAAAATTTTTTTAATTGATGAGGTTAGTAGTTAATGTAAATAAAATATATAATTATTTTAAATAAAAAGTAAATATTATTTTTAAATATTTTTTAAAAAATATGAATAATTAAATTTAAATAAAATATTATCTTTAATATCTATAAATTTTTAAAATATTTTACTTTTACATTTATAAATAGTACTCATTTTAAATTAATTTTTTATTTGAAATTTTTTGTACTAAATGTATAAAAATAAATTATTTATAATTAAAAAATATGATCTAAAGTGATAAGTTTTGTTTTTCGTTTTCTAATAGCTCATATCTTTGGGTGTTCTAAAAAATTATTTTATTGAAATAAATATCTTCTATTTAAACCTTCAATAGAGAATTTTAATAACACATTAGCTCATATTACTGACTCTTGATCAGTATGAATGAGATAGTTATCCTTGTATAATCAAGTATTTTAAATCGTATGCAGATGTAAAATGAAGATATTTAACCTATTAAACAAAAAAAAAGATATTTAACCTAAATCGAAATAGTAACTACATTTAAGTGGAATTTCAATAATCAATTTGATGATATAAAGTCAAGGAATGTGACCAATCCGTACATGTGAACAAGCTGAATACACGATCAAAATGACAGTATGTAAGGGTAAAGGTGTTCATTCGTTTTTCGATTTGTGATAATTCGATTTTTTTAAAATTTTATAAAATCGAATCGAACTGAATTTTTTAAAAAATTGAACCGATCCGGTTCAGTTAAAAATTAAAATTGAAAAAAAAAAATAGCGCATTTCGATAATACGTTTTTGAGGTAATTTTATTTTTAAAAATTAATTTTTATTAAAAAATACATTATCAAAATATGTTCATATATAAATTTTTTAAAAATTCAATTTTCGGTTCGATTTTCAGTTTAAAAATAAAAATAAAAAATCGAACCGAATTTCTTTCTAACTCAAAAAATCGAACCGAAATGTATATTTTGGTTCGGTTCGATTTTTCAGATTGCACCAAATAATTAACACCCCTATGTAAGGGTGAGATTGAATAGTATTTGGATTTGAGATTTTATCTTAAATTTTATAAAAATAAATTATTTATGAGAGAATAAATATGATCAAAAGTAAAAAATTTGCATTGAATTTCATAACAAAACCTAATCTAAGTATAACCTAAAAATAATTGAAGTTAGATGGTTTTTAAAACGAATAAAATTTCGTTCACAGAGCAAAAGTTGCACAAAACCTTCTATAAACACCATAGAAGTTTTGTGCTTGTGTTTCTAGTGCTGTACCATAAGATTAGAATTTGTCTTTTTCACTTACAAAGCAAAGCGCTCTCTCTCTCTCTCTCTCTCTCTCTCTCTCTCTCTCTCTCTATATATATATATATATATATATATATATATATATATATATATATATATATATATATATATATATATATATATGTGTGTGTGTGTGTGTGTGTGTGTGTGTGTGTGTGAAAATAGAAACTAAATAGAAACTAAGAGAACCAGTGCCCTCTACGTGGAACTCAGTCAAAGCCACGCGGACAATCTCTTCTTTTTCTTTTATACTAATTAAATAAAATTAATTGATATACTAATAAAGTTTGAATACAATTAGGTCATTATCTATGAAGTTTAATATTATTTAAACTTTTATATTCTTTAATACAATCTCCAAATATACCACTATTATATCTTTAAAAAAATTTCGAACTTATAAATTTACTTTTTCATCTTAATAGTATGTTTGTTCATAATTTGCTTGATTCACCACGTAACCCCCTTTATATTTTTTCTTATTTTTTTAGCCATTATTGCTTAATTTACATATCTTTCAAGATCTTCTAATTTCTTTAATTTTGTATTTAAATTATTTTCAGATTTTCACTAGTAAGTCATCTTCCAATTGATACCTCTAAAATCCAATTGATCAGAAAATTCTATTATTGAGAAAACGGCCTCCAAATCCCCCTCTCTTTCTTATGCCATGTTGATAATGACATTTATGGATATATGACTAATTAGTAGAAAATAGTACAATATTTGTGAGTGGAAGTTTTTATTCTAGATAGTCATATTATTGTGAATTTTTCTTTTTTTTATTATATTATCATGATTTAGTAGCTAAAAGCCTGTAGAAAGGAATAAATAACACTAATAACAGAACAGTTAACTGCTACGCAACACAAAATTTAAGATAATGCAGACACAAATATAACGAATGATACATCTTAATATACATGATGAAATTGCTATTTAAACTTTTAGAACTCTTTTTTTCTTTTTTTTTCCTCATAGCTCAGTAATTTGTAATATTTTTCCATCCATCACTTTTTCTATATGTTCCTTCTAATACTATAAATCAAAATTTTAACTTTTGTAACCTTATTTGAAATTTAAGAATCTACTACTTTAAAAATAAAGTCACTTTGAATTTTTCTTTTAAAAAAAATAAGCATGTGGACATGTACAGGGGGAATAGCTAGTTCTAGATATGATTTACTAAGGTGGTATTGCACAAAATGATTGATTGTGAATTACTCTGTTTTGAATAAAATATTTCATTTTAACTTGTCATTAAATTAAAGAGAGTAATTTAATTAGAAAAATTTTACTATGATGTTCTCATAATTGAAAAGATAAGTTGTAAAATCCATATGTTAGTAAAACTTTAATTCCTTCAATTAAAAGAGTTAAAGAGGTTAATGGTACGACTATTGTATTAGTAAAGCTTACTTTCTTTAATTAAAGAAGTTATTAGTAAAAATTTCGATTAAAATACATAATTATTTTTAAAATGCAGACATTTAATTCTAGAAAATTTAATAAGAAAATATAGATATTCCATTTTGGACTAAAAGATTATATAACTATCTCATAAGCATATTACTGTAACAAAATTATACACAAAAAATACGATCTTGTACTAAAATTTATAGAAAAGTAATATTAGGAGAGGTGTCTAATGAATTTCAAGGAGTACTAGCATTTGCAGTTTGGTTTCCTTCATATTTCCATTTTCTCTTGTACATTTTGAGACGTGATTCAAATCAAACCAACCAATTACCACTGAATAAGAGGTACCTTGAACAAGTTCCACAACCCTTAGATCAATAATTAAAACTGTAAACCTTAATTTCTGATTTTATTAATTTATTTGGAAGCCTTGAACCAAATTCCTAATTAACCACGAATGTTTCTCAACGAAGATTATTATAGAAAAAGAGAATAATTGCATGGTTATCATCTACAAACCCCCAAAAAAAAATGTTATCAATATTATGAAATATTGTGAATATTCATTATCTCAAAAGATAATTCATAATAAGTTATGGAATATGAAAAGTTAGGAGTTACAACCAAAATTATAACATTCATCCTTTATAAACTATTAATTCTATTGCCTCAATTATCTTAGAGATCATTGGACATCATGGGAGATAAGTTATGTAAGTTGTGGAGAAAGTTATTGATGACCTATGATGAGAATGGTCACTTTAAATTTTATAAATAGAAGCTTATAAGAGCTTAGATAACGGTGTAAAAAACTCTCAATAAAATTCTAGTTTTTATATTTTTTGAGTTATCTCTTCTCTCTTTGATACAATTTAAAATCTTGTTCATTCTTATTTTATAATTAGTTTTGTATTAATTGTGACTAGAATTTGACAATAATCAACTATAAATCGTGCACTTTTAAAGTGTGTATATTCATCATTATGGTTTATGAGAAATAAAGACTTGCAAGATTCACTGTAACATTACGATATGTTAATTATTTAATTAAAAAATATCGTGCTTATCAATGTGTACTTAATTTAAAGATCTTCGACTCAATATTCATTGAACATATATTTGTCCTTTTTTCTCTACTGTATTAATATATAGAATTTTCTACAAAAATGATTCATCATACATAACAAATTTTCATTTGACATTATTACAATAGAACAAAAAGGAAATTGGAATATTCACAATTTCAAATTCTATGACTATAAATACTATCTTTGAAGGAACCCTCACTATTAAAAAAGGAAGAAAGAAAAGATTCATCATAACACCGTGAATTTTCACTTTACATCTTCACAATGGAGGAAAAGAAAGGGAATTAGGAAAGAGTAAATCGGACTTCATTCATCCAAATTCTCCGGGTAGTCATCCTTTTAAACCCTACCACTAGATACATTGTCTTTAAAGAAACTACCATTAATTGCTTCTCTCATTTTAGTGTTCCAATTAAATGCTTTAGCATCCAAATATAATAAAAGTTGGTTCATTGAACCTTAAACTATACACTCAATCTAAAATTGATATTCTAATATCAATATCCAGAATTTGCCAAATTTTATAAATAAATTTTAAATAATTATATTATTAACAACGACAGCTGTATTTTTTTTAAAAAATATTTGATATCTTAAAACATATATTTTATACGAATACAAATTTTATGACGAATGATTATATGAAATTAGTCATAATTCTCAAAAAAGAAAAAGAAAAAGAAACTTTATACATATTTTAATACAATGTTCTAGAAATATTACCATAATATACTAATAAAATATTCTATATAGAAATATGCAAGTCGTTAATGGTTGAATACACCTTTCTAAGAACTGAAGCTAAACATATTTTTTATCTTGCAATCGTAACCCACCAATAATATATCTGCGTACAGCATCCTAAATCGGAAGATTCCAAAAAATATAACTCCTGAAAACACAAAAATAAAGTAGCATTTCTGCTGTACAACTACTAGTAGGCACAGGGATGCACAGAATAATTGGCGGTCCATCATCCACCCAATGTTTCTCTTCCTCGGACGAGCACGGGGAGGAGGCTTCACTACTTTCTCTTGACACATAAGATAAAGAAAGCACATATAAAATACAACCATACATAAAAAGGCCATCCATAAAAGCCGTCTCAATCCTGTGGCTTTCAATTCAATCTTGGTGCCGTACAGTTTCTCGCTTCTTCTCTCTCCTGTGTTGGTTCTTCGCGTCGCTCTTTCCCATTCTCTTTCCGTCTTTCTCGAATAAAGAATCACTGTAAGTTTTCTTCATTATTTTTAATCGCCATTGTTATGATATGTGCAAAAACCCTAGCTTCGTCGTTAATGTACCTTTGTGTTGGTGAAAATGTGAGTAGATGCTTGTATAGGCGTGTGTAAAGAAGACATTGGGGTGTTGTACGTGCATTTTGTGTATTTCTGGTTTTTTTCTGTTTGAATCACATTCTGGACGTGATTACGAATGGTTTACATTTTGCTACAGCTGGATTTATATTTACCGAATGGAATATGTTTCTGATCTGGCTTGAAATATTATGTTTTATATGTTTCCTCTGTACGTTTTTGTGTAAATTTCTGTGCATGTGTTTGAATGTGTTATCAATTAATGCTGTTTATTTTCCCGTAAATTTTGGTTTATTAATTGAAGTAGTGTTATTTCTTTTTGTTAAAAGGCAATCATGAGCAACGAAGAAGAGAAAAGATGTCCTCTTTGTGCCGAGGAAATGGACTGGACGGATCAGCAATTCAAGCCTTGTCAGTGCGGTTATCAGGTGTGAATTTCTGTATTCAGTGTTCTGGAAATTGATGAAAGCTGATTACAGTTAAGAGTAGTAGTATTGGTTTGTTTTGTTGATAAACACTGATCAAGCACAGCTCTTATAAGAAGGGAAAGGCAACTAAATGCCCCCTGTTAGGCTGTTTTATATTTCTATTTTCTATTCAATGTGAATTAGCCTCATTTACTAGTAATATATGGTTAATTTTATTTTCTTCACGAGTTTGATGAATTTCATAAATGGAAATTCTGACTATGGGACTATGGAATCCAATGTTTGTCAAAATTCATGCTAAGCATAGTTCTCTTGTTAATCACTTTGTGCTTGAGTTAGATGCAGGTTATATATGTCATCCTTACCAGATAGCACTTTTTAGTATGATTCTGGCATGAGCCTATTTGAAATGAATGTAAGATATAAGTTTTGGCCCTATCCTCTTTCTTTTACTTTCACTGGGTAGTGGGTATTGAGTTTATCAGTTGTTCTGCAGAAATGTTTCCCTTTTTCCTCTTGACTATTTTTTTTTTCTGAGTTTCCTTTTTGACTACCTGGTAAATAGTAATTTCGGTCAAATACTGCTTTGGATATTTCTTTTTTTTGCATTGTTGTTATTCTCAATTGACTTGCGAAGTGCAGATGCACAAAATATCTGGACTGTTGAGAGTATATTGAAGATTTTGATTCAAAGTGGTTGGGCTATGTTTTAGGTTTCAATCATATTTAGAAGACAAGTATAGAATCTATCTAGTGACCTAAATGGAACAGGTTTAATTCTTTCCTTGGTTGAACATATTTGGCAGACATGTTTACTTTAGAGTCTTTCCTGCTATGGTTCTACTTCCATAATTAATTTCACACCTTCTTGTTGCTTTATTTGCCTATTCTTATTTTTGTAAAGTGAAGAACTTACATGCTGTTTGCTTTGTGTTGGAAGTGAGACCTTGCACTATGATGCATACAGATATGAATGGATGCTTCTTATTACAAATTGTATACATACTTTTTTAATTACCTTCTAGTCTTTCATCTGTTATTTCGTCTTATTTTCGACTAGCTTAAAGCTACCTTGATCTTGAGTCTGTGTGGTAGAATGATATGGAATCACATAATCAAAGTAATTGGACTAATTTGTTTCTAAGATTGAAGGAAAGACAAAAAAAAAAAAAAAATAATTTTTTTGCTTTAGTTTGCAAGAAGCGTTATCTGAAATAGAAGGGAAATGTAGTTAAATGTATGTCTAGTTTATGACAGAAAGAAAATTTCCTGTGTTCCATATTTATTTCTCTGGGAGCATTAGTTGAATTTCTGGGTTGCTTCAATAATTTAGAATTGTTTGTACAGCTTATCTTTGTAAAGCTTGGCTAGAAATAGATTAACACCGTACAAATCATGTATTTTTAACCAAATGTATCCAGCAGGGATAAGGAGCTATTAAACTTGTATGTTTCTGAAGCATCTAGCATAGCAGCTTGGGTTTCTTCTATAAGAACTTCCAAGGTTATTAACCTTGGCCTTTTGGTTTTAATTATTTCTATGTTTCCTTGTGTTTGAGCTTAGGGTCGTACCATTCCTAATTGTTCAAAGCATTAGGAGTGTTGTCAGTCCTGGAGTATCCATTTTAAGTTTTCTGACAATAGAATGCAGTGTAGGTTTTTTCATTTCAGTGATGTGTATTTGCATTTATTTATCTTGCTTTTTGTGAAAATCTACTAGAACTTGTTTCAAGTTCTTGAATTGGCTGATTAAAATATAATATCTGCTCTAGACATATGCTAGAAGATGGGTTTCATAGTTTCTTTTAACCTTTTCCTTTGTATGTTCATGTCATCCTCTCAGGTGTGTGTTTGGTGTTGGCATCACATAATAGACATGGCAGAGAAAGATCAGACAGAGGGGCGTTGTCCTGCCTGTCGGACTATCTATGAAAAGGAGAAAATTATTGCAATGCAAGCAAATTCTGAAAGGTTGTTTCTCTGTTTGTAATAGATTAGTCTTTTGAATGATTAAATTAATGGATTTAACGTTCAACATTATCTTTGTCCTGCATAGGGTGGTGACAAAAAATTCTAACAAAAAAAGCAAACCACTGAAGGCCAAGCCAAAAGCTCCTGAAGTAAAGAAGGATCTTACAAATGTTAGAGTGATTCAGCGGAAAATGGCATATGTAATAGGGCTACCTCTTAGTCTTGCTGATGAAGATGTATGAAGCTCCTTTTTGTTATCTTTTGTACTTTACTTAGCGTTATTATTCTTTTATTTACTTCTCCCTGTCTGATAAGATAATCAATTCTATTTTCTAGTTTTAGAACTATAAATGAAACAACTATTGAAGAAATTATCTATGTTCATTCTCTTATGGAATTCCTGTCCTATTTTGCAGCTTTTACAACGGAAAGAATATTTTGGACAGTATGGAAAAATTTCTAAGATATCACTGTCTCGTACAGCTGGTGGAGCTATCCAGCATTTCATTAATGACAGTTGCAGCGTGTGAGTTCAAAAGCTTTCAAGCTAGAAATAGTTTCACTTTTTTTGTTTAGCACTTTATGCTAATCTATTACTGATTTTTAATTTATTGACTTTTGATCCACTTGCCCTTCATAGTTTCTTGTTGCACATTATCTTTGGTAAATGTTTCTCATGGTATAGGATATTTATATTGATATATGAAAATATTAAATCCTGGACAACCATTCAAAGGAAATTGCAAATTTGTAGCAGTTGCAAATTGAGAGGAAAACATACTTCTGTGCACATCACTTTTTATGTTATTCTATGTACTTTTGACAGTTGTTGTAATGAGCAAGTCCCCAAAGGTAGGGTGAGAAAGAAATAGAGGAGAGAATACTTTTCTCAAGAATTATGTATGTAAAATGCAAAGTTTATATGGCTATGTTAGTATGCTGAAAGAATTGAACTTTGAAACCTTTAAGCGTACAACAACAACATGTCAAACATGCTTTTCTTACACATGCTTATTCTCTGGTAATGTAGATATGCATGACTAGAATCTACCCATGAGTGCATCTTAAATTTCAAATCAAGTTATGAGTTCTGACATTTTTAAAGGAATTGAGATGTGGCTTTAATCCCAACATCAGTTGTCATTATCTGAAAAATATGAATCAGATTCTTTTAAACTTAAAAAGAAAAGAGGTGAACATAAGCTGATGTTAGAACTTGCCAGAGATAAAAGAAGATCTTCAGAATTTGTGAAGACAAAAGATTCTGTGTTCACAAATAGATGCTGTTACACCTTTACCTACCAAGATTAATAAGGTACCAAAATAACTGTTATAGAAAGTAGCATTCCTTAAAATTTTGTTATGTTAAATTCTAATGGTTGTTTTGTTGTATGTTGTATTGTTGTGTGTACTGTTATGTGAAAGGGGTAAACATGTTTCACAAATAGTCAAAGCACAAAATAACACTAGAAAAGCTATCAACACATAAAAAAGTTAATGTATTATCTGTAGTGAATTTTCATGTTAGTCTCTAGTTAAACTTTTGCATACTTTAATAATGTCTCATGTTGGATGATTTGGTTTTATCTTCCATGAGTAGTAATCATTAGCTTTTGTAATCCATGAGGTCCTGTTTTTTCAGCTTTCTGTGACATAATTACCCTTTTGACCTTATGTGTTTGCCCCTTCCTTTTTTCCTTTTAGATATATAACGTATTCAAGAGAGGAGGAGGCCTTGAGATGTATTCAGTCAGTCCATGGTTTTGCCCTGGAAGGTAATTGTTTAAGGTAAGGAACCTGTCCTTTTCACTTTTCTCCTTTTATTTGGAAAGCCACCTCCTGTTCTTAGTCACAAGATGGAATCTTATTGTGCAGAGCGTCATTTGGAACTGCTAAGTACTGCCATGCCTGGTTAAGAAACATGGTATGGTTTGGTGATGCTTTTAATGCTGTCAACCGTCATGCCGCTTATTTCTCTTTTTGATTACAGTTGCTTTAGAAATTTCAAATGAATGCAGAGAATTTTGTGCTTGACAGTGGTGTTTTATTCTTCCAGCCTTGCAATAATCCTGCATGTTTATATTTACATAACATTGGGGCTGAAGAAGATAGTTTTGGGAAAGATGAAGTAGCTGCAGTTCATACGAGGTATAGATTTCAAAATCACCTATTTCACATTGACAATATCTTCTCGTTCATACCTAAAATTATGGGCAGCATTTACTAATCCTGGAAGTGGGGTTGGGATATGCTTGTGTCATCTGAAGTAAGGCATCCTTTTAATTCGTTGCTGATTACAAAATGAATTTCTCTTGTAAAGGATGAAAAAGCTACAGCATTAAATCTGATTTCTTATGGATGAACCCATAGTTAAGCAGAAAACATAGCTTTTTAATGTGAGAATCCGCAATTTCCTGAATTTTGTTTTTCAGTGCGCAACGGAATTATGATAGTTATTCTCGCATGTGATGAATTAGTTTCACTTTCTGAAACTATATCTTTTTCATTTTTTTTACTTTTTATTTTTTTCTCCATTTTGCCTTTCCATGGGGTTTCATTATGTTTCCCTTTTTTTCAGTGTCTTCTGGTTCTTGTTTTTCCTATATGCTTCTTCCGCTTTTGCCTTGTTGTTTGCGATTGTTTGGAAGTGCTATTGGCTTCTGAATCCTATTTTTTGTTTTAAAGGAATCGAGTACAACAAATTGTTGGTGCTGGAAATAGTATGCTGAGGCGTGCAGGAAGTGTCTTGCCACCTCCAGTGGATGAACTATGCAATAGCAGCAGCGCTTCCATAGAAATGTCTAGTGTTAAAAGTCCTTTAAGTGTAAGGCACCAAGAAAGACCCTCCCCTATCTGGTTAATGTTTCTTGTCTGTTTTGGAGCATATACTATCTTTAGATTAATGATACCAGCTCCCCTATTGTGCACAAGGTATTTTTCCTAATAATCAAAAGGGAAATGTATGCATTTCGACATATCAGGTTTGCTTCCTGATTTGGATTGCCTTTTAAATGCAACTACAGGATTCAGCCCTTGATAGCCACTTAACTGGAGGCTTTGGAGTGGCCAACAAGACGACAACTTTTATAGATATTGTTGGACGGTCCAGTAGTCCTGGTCTAGATAAAGATGAAATTTATGCTGAAGATAGGAGGATTATGAACTTATGTTCTGACTTGTCGTCTGTAAACATAGACAATGATAATCATGTTGGGGATGCATATGCTAATTCTCTGCCATATAGAGTTTCATCTTCTGGTCACCTTGTCACTAGATTTCCTGGGGATGCAGTGCCCAAAGAAATTGCAGATGAGTTATTCGGAGCAGAGGTTACACCTTTAGATGATGTACTGTCAAAGGATTCAGGCAATTTGAGTCAGAGGGCTTACTTTCATCATTCATCTGCCCAGGTTTCAGAGGACTGTGGTGGTCATGTGTTGCATAGGCGGAATCAAAGTTCAAGTAATTTCAGTGCAGACCAAAATTCTGTACATAGCCTTGAAGATGAGGCTTCTTTACCATTTACATGTGTAAATTCAGTATTAAATGATGGAAGCCATGAACTAAAATTCCAGAATTCAGCCAAATCAGATAGGATTTATCGAAGTTCTAACTCCTTCTCAAATGAAGAAATAGTAGAACATCTGCGAAGGATTGGTGATGGCAATTCTGCCAATGATGACGAAAATTCTGCTTTTGATGCTATCCAGACCAGTATTATCTCAAATATAATGTCAATGGATTTTGATTCATGTGATGATACCTTGACATTGCCTCATGGGTTGACAGAGTTGCTTAATGAAACTGATGATCAGAGTGGTTCTTCCTGGGATTCTTATACTAGTGGGAAACCAGGGCTCTCATTTGTTAAAGGAGATGGCTTCGCAAGTCAAGTGGCTAATTTTGAGCCTTCTTTTAATAGTCTTGGGAAAGTGTCAAACAATTGTTCTGTCCTTGAGGATTATGGGGAAAGGAATGAGCATTACTCATCCAAGCCCCAGTGTAAAGGTAACAGTTGATTTTGTTCTTGCTTTATTCTGGTCTTTTCAATTCTAGTTTTCACATGGTTAGGAGTGATAACATTCTGCAGGCCTAAATCCTAGTTCAGTTCTCCCTCTTCTTGAACTTAAAATTTATTTTCCCCCTCTTTTGGTGTAAAGTTCAGTCTATTTCAGTTCTCCCTCCTCTTGAATTAGAATTGATTTTTTCCCTTTTTTGTTTTAAAAGTTCATTGTATTTCTGTTCTTTGTAGTCTTCTTTCTCTACCTACATATATTTATATATATGCAGCATTTTATTCTCGCGCCTCTGTTCCCTCTTGATGATGCATCATTTTCACGGTTGCTTGTCCTTTGTGAATGGGAAGGTAAATGTCTGATTTTCACTCGATCACTTCCATTCTATTTTCAGATAACATGTTATTACATCAAATGGCTTTCACATTATTGAGTCCTGCAATGACTTTTTTTTTTTGTGATTCTGAACTTGATTAAGCTATTTTAATGTGGAGGAGGTTTTGCAGACTTGTTTGACAACTTGATGCTTGATTCTTGTTTCTTTTTTGGAAATAAATTTCTATTCAAGACTTTTCGATTGACTAGGTTTACCTCATTAGCTCTAGCCCTCTTTATATTATAGCACAATGTTCAATCTTATTGCTCCCAGGAGATGAGGCCTTTTGCTGCTTCCCTTGGAAAAGATTTCTTGTCGTCAAGATTTTTAATGTCTTGTTCCAATGTTTGGCATTTAAATTATTGGGTTGGATTTTGTAAAAGCATCTATCTCCTTTAACAGCACTGAAGCCTCCAAGCTTGGGTCCGCCAGGTTTTTCTGTGCCCAGAGAAGTGCCTCCTGGTTTTTCAACATATCAGAAGGCAGGGAGATTTTCCCATACCTCCTCTGGTAATTTGCCGCTGTTCCCTTCCGTCTCTAAATTGTTTTTCCTAATTTAAGTTTGCAACAATTGTTGCTTAGCTGGCTTAATAATAATAGTTGCCTCTCTGCTGCTTCTGTTTGCAGGTAATTTGATTCATAATTCTTCTTTGCCAAACAGTATGCTCCAAACTCCTCCAACAGGAAACAATAGTGTTCTTGCTGATGTTGATTTTATTGATCCTGCAATTTTAAGCTGCGGTAAAGGTAAACCAACAAATGTACTCGACATTCCGGGCTTGGGTACTAGGTCTGGTTCAAATACCCCATTGAGTGGTTTTGATGAAGAGACTAGACTCTGGCTTCTGATGCAACAGCCAGCGTCTGCAAATCAAGACTCGAAATATTCTCAGGTCTTTGTGCAACAAACACCAACCGTGCACAAAGAACTAAAGTTCCCCGGCCTTGTTGGTGACCAACTTTCTGCTTTGGATAATGTATATGGTTATTCATCAAAATTGATGGATCCATGTCAAAGATACGAGCCATCTTCCTTTACATCATTGTCCCAGCAGAAATTGGCAAATGGACACATTTCTAATGGCTATCAGCACAGTTTTGATGATATGCAACGAAGAAGCGATGTGGGCATGGCAGAACTTCAAAGAAAGGAGAAAGTAGGGTTGAACAAGTACTTTTCCGGGTATGGAGATTTAATGTTTCAGATGTCTAATTCAGGAGACGTATACACAAGAGTATTTGGGATGTAACTCCCACTCATGATTGAAATTAGAAACCTGATCACTTGGCATGTAGACGGGGCTGAAAGTAAGATTGTAAGATGCCCCTAGGATGGATGAGATCGATCACTTCAATTGTATATTTTTGACCATATGTTGCCTTATTTCCCATTTTCTGAAGTATCCCTGTGAAGCTGGGTCATTGGGATTGGGGATCTTGTCCTGAAATACAGGTTATCTAAATGGATATCTCTCTCACTTACTAGTGTTAACCACATATTCTCTACTCTTCCCTGCTGAAATTCTCCTGGGCTTCATTGGGTGTGAGTTAACTTGCATGGAAGCTGTTATGTTTACCAGAAAGAGTTTCCTGAAATAGTTCACTAGAATTCCATGGTATACAGAATATTAGCCTATACCTCTATAGGGTTTTATACTGAAGATAAATGACCAATTCTTATGGCCACGTATTAGCAGCATCTCTTCTCTGATGCCATACAGAAAATGGAGACGATCTCGGGAAAGTCTTGAAATATCCCAGTAAGCCTTTAGTCGACGTGCAGCCTCCAATTTCACTAATCCCTGTCCGTTGATATTTGATGCAGACCAAGCCCCTTCACACAAGCGTAACCTAATTAAAAATAAAAATATACTTCGATTTGTCCACAGCGCCACAACTATGTAAAATTTTTAATAGGTCTTGAATTGATACATTACTAAATTCTTTTTTATTGTTATTGTAATAGTTCAATTGGTTAAAAATATTATTATTAAAAGATTTTTTTTGTCTTTTTAACAATAATTTAAAGAAATAAATAATGTATTAAAATATATATTTTTTCGTTTCAAAATATAAGTTATTTTAAATGAAAATTATCTCATATTTTTTCAATTCAAAATACAAGTCATTTTAGCCATTTGCACAAGAATTCAAAATTAAGAAAATAATGAATTATTTATAACAAAATATGTTCTACAACCTTAATAAATGGGTGGGGGGGGGGGGGGGGGAGAGAGAGAGAGAGAGGAATAGATAAAAGAGAAAGAGGAGGATAGAATTGGAAAAAAATATAATAAATAGTTCTTGAAGAGTGAAAAATCACTTATATTATCAAACAACTCTTTTTAATTAAAATAATATATATTTTGAAATAGAAGGAATAATAAAAATTATTTTATAAATTATTTTTTTTAATTTATCTTTTTTGCACTCTCTCTCTCTCTCTCTCTCTCTCTCTCATATTATTCATTAGGAATATATGAGGTATATTGCAAATGTTTCATTATTTTCATAACTCTTAATTCTTGTGAGAGAGACTAAAATACTTTATATTTTGAAATGAAAGAAGGAGTATACACTCTTTTTTTTAAAATTTTTTTTGATGAATACCTTATTATGCATTATCCTTAGAAGCAAATGTATCAATATTACAATCTAAATCATTAGAATAAAAAAAGGAGTATAAACTCGCACACATAAAATTTCTAAAAGATTTGTGGATTGGACTAACACAAGCGAAACTCGACCCAAATATTCAACTCCTTTCATCTCTTGACCTCTTCAAATTCATTTGGATGGATTGGGCCATTTTAGCTCGTATTTGAATTGATACTTAATTTAAACAAAAATTTTAATTTTCCTTAATTTTTAATTTTTTTATAAATAATTTACTTTTACGATCTCTAATATAACTTAATTAAAATTTCTAATACAAGTCAATTAAAAAAATAAGTTCAATCTAAATATGCTCAGCCATATAAGATCTAAGATAGCAGCACTTTTCATACTCCAATTTTACTGTATAGCCGTGAATTCAACTCAAACTTTTCATTTGTTAAAGAAATACATTTATTTTTGAAAAAAAATAAAGCACACTTTTGTTACGTTATTACTGTGCCATTTTTTATATTCTGCTTCAATTTGTTATCTTACCTCTTCTGGAGATAGCATCCTCCATAAAGTTGTAAACTTTCACTAAAGGGACCCAAAAAATATCCAAATCTTATGTGCTTGTTATCTTCAGCCGAAGGCAATTCTATTTTTTTTAAAAAAGTCTATACTATTTTTAGAGGGTGGCCGTTAATCCAAAACTTTCGAAATTATTAATTTGAAATACATTCTTTTATTATTTTAAAAAATAATGAAAAAAATGTCTTTGAGACAGGGCCCTGCTATTTTTCTTCTTCTTCTTTTTTGACTTCCGGGGCATTGCTATCGGCTAAGCTTGAACAAAAAAATTCTCGAACAAGGCCGACGGATGCTCACCAACAACAACTTTCCACGTGCATTTTGATTTTTTAAAGATTTTTTGTGTAAAGTAAGTTCAAAATTATTTATTTTGTCTTAATTTCATTCTATTTTTTTAAAATTTTTTAGTCCTCTATTTATTTTGTTTGATAATTATTAATTCCACCCACTATTCATCCTGCATGAATAACACAAGAAGGGTAAACTAGTCAATTCATATATTATCTTCATCTTCTTCGTTTTCTACCCCTGTTTACCACCGTTGTTTCCATCATCACCACCTTCTTATGCAACTCCTTCCCCGTTATACTGCCATGACTATCGTTTTTCCTTTCTCCTCTCTTATTTGATCCCTCTTGCTACCATCGCCATCTCTGCCATAGCCAAAGCAAACATTTAAAGTATGATCCTCCTATTTAACTACTTCGACTATTTCAGAGCACCTCATAGCATTTTCAGAACGTTCGGAGATTCAATCATTTTTGTATGATTTCTCTTGCATAGTTACCCAACTCCGATGAGTTTCAAAGATAAAAATCCTTTATTGGTTTATAAATTTACCTAGATAAATTTATAAACTTAATTTGATTATTTATTCTTACTAAGTATCTAAATCGTAAATTATCTTTTTATGACTTATCAATCAATCATATAGATAAATATTTTTTGAAAGACTTGTTTAAGGAACAATCAAAATCCCCCTCTCCCTCTCTCACTCCTAATTGATCCTCAGACCTAACACCCTTGTTCTATTAATTAATATTATTATTAGATCTTTTTCATGAGATTGAGAAAAAATAAAGATATTTATAGAATCTTCTAATTTCTATGTATACTAAATTACATTATTTTACTGATTTATTTTTTATTTTATTTAGTATTTTTATTAGTTTATTAGTTCTATCTGCTTTTCCTTCAAATAAATAAAAAACTCATATGACAAATAAAAAGAAAGAATTTCCTATTTTTTCTTTTTAAATAAAAATGAAAAAAGAAATAGGAGACAGTGAATGAAAGTCTCTTTTTTTTGCAAGGTTAAAGAGGTGACAAGTTACATAATTAAAGTGCCTTCTAGTTTCTTGCAATCCTTGCATAAGGGGCATTTAAGATTCAAAGTCACTGTTAGGGTGAGATTAGATAGATTATATTTGAGATTTTATATTTTGGGTTTGATAAAAGTAAATTTTTTATATATAAAAAAATAAAATATAAAGTAAAAAATTTTTATTACGAACACAATCTAAAATACACTCTTATTAGATTTTTGTGCACTTTTTCATCTTCACACTGGCTTTAGATGGTCTATTTGTTTTGTTTTTTACCGCTATTCTTCTCCTCCTAATTAGTTGAATTCGAATTTTGGATCTTTTCTACTATTTATGCATTCTGATTGAAGCTTATAGCAGTTATTTTCGACGGTAGTTGTCTTTACACTCTAACCATCAACAGGAAACTGTATACTACTTCACCTAAAAATTTCTTAAAGTTTCTTGATAGTGGGAGGGATCAGCCTATGTATAGCAGTATAGGGAAGGAAGAAATGAATGGGCTACGCTGGTAAAAGTTAGAAAAGAATTGTTGAAGAAGGTGATGGTGATGGTTGTTTCTAAAATGCGAGAGGAGAGATGGTGGAGCAGAACGGTGGGAGAAGATGGGAGAGGTGAAGAAAATTTATGAATTGACGAGTTCACCCCTCTTGTGTTGTCCTTGTGAAATGCATGAGCATAAAAATATAGGATTTCGTTGCAGAAGTAGTGGCTAGGACCGACAAGTTAGGAACAAAGAGATGAAGGCAGAAGGACTAAACAAGTCGAAAAGAATTTAGGATAAAACTAAAACAAAATAAATAGTTTGAAGACTGATTTTATTAAGAAAAATTTGCTAAAATTGTTCATTAATTATTTTCATATTCCCACTTCTATTTAATTTTTTTTTTACTTTTTTGAGCCTTCATTTATTTTGAGAGCTAAAAAAGCCTTGATGAAATCTGACACATGGAGGAAGCGCCTGGTCACATCAAAGTACAAACGAGTGTTCAAATCGAATTTTGATTTGATTTTGATTTTATTATTTAGTTTTCTATTCAAATTTTTTTATTTTTTTTAAAAATCGACATCAAAGTACAAGTATGAGTGTTCAAATCGAATTTTGATTTGATTTTAATTTTATTATTTATTTTTTTTTTATTTTTTTAAAAATCGACATCAAAGTACAAGCGAGTGTTCAAATGATTTGATTTTAATTTTATTATTTAATTTTTTATTTAACTTTTTTTTATTTTTTTAAAAATTAAATTAAATCATTTTACTATTTAATTTTTCAATTTGATTTAATTTAAACTAAAATAATACAAAAACATATTATAATAATACATTCTTATATTTATGTAACAAAATTCAAACTAACTATAAAAATTGAATCCAATCAAAAATTTTAATTTTGATTAGATTATTTAATCCGGTTCGATTTTCGGACACGCAAGAGCAGCATGCATAATTTATCAGGGGTAAAAGTGTCACATAATTGCTATTTCCATATGATCCATCATTTATAACTGAGTATTAATTTCAGCAATACTCCCAGAAAACATCATCTTTTCCAAATCACACCCTAGTTGCCATGTCCTTTCTATGTCGCCACTGCCGTCTTTCCCCAAAATCTCTCCCTCTTCTGCTGCATCTTTCTCCTTCGTTCGTTCCCATCCCCAGTCCCTCAAACTCTCTCTTTCTCTATTCCTTTATCCTCTTCCCGTCCCCCTCCCTTTCCCTCTATTGTTCCTATCACCTATCCCCTCAATCCCTCACAATTGCTGGCAATCGATAGTAGTTTGCTTCCCCTTTCCCCTTCCCTTTTTCTCTGCTGGCAAATGGAGTATGAAAAGGTTGCAGGTTGGAGTCGATAGTGGCAATGGAAGAAGAAATAAGGTTAGAGAAGAGAGGTTGCCAATATGGAGAAATGAGTTTGGTTGTGACAAGAAGAAAAGAGTTCAAGAAGATTATTCGTGGGATTGGTGTTTTCGGTGGTTTCTGTACAGGAAGGGGGAAAGGCCGGTGAGGAATGGAAAGGAAAGAGATAAAACTTTTTAAAATTATTAATGCCTAAATGGTTAAAAATTTATTCAAATAAACCCAATTAGGGACCAAATTAATCATGAATTGGATGGAAGTCCATAATTATGTAACATTTTTATTTTTGAAAAATAAGGCAGACAACTGAGCCTCCATTAGTTGGATTTCGCTGTGTAAGAATATTTTTGACCCTTCAAAAATAGGTAAAGCTTGAAAAGAGTTAAAAAAAAAAAAGAAATTAAATAGAAATGGCAATATAGTTAAGGTCGATCAAACAAAATCAAACTTTAACAAAGAGAAGGAAAGATTGCCGCTTTGAACCGTGAACTGTAATCGGAATCCAATTTGGCTACGACGTTGAAACAAAGTGCACCGTACCCGACCGCAATCACAACCACATGCATTCTGCTGCTTCGCTTATTCCTACTTCCTCTGCATCTTTCTGAAAAACCCTTTTCGAGTGTTGAGAGGAAGCTTCTGTATCGGGTTTATTCAAGAATTGGTACTTCTCTATCAGTATCATCAGCAATGGCTTCTGGGTAATTTGTTTCTTTAGTTTATTGTGAAAATGAATGCAAAAGAGAGTAATACAGTTTGCTTTTTTGCTCAATTGGGCTAATTTAATTGGCGTTTCTGTGGCATTCCATTTTGACTCCTCAAATTTACTGCTTCTTTTGTTTCTTCTCTCTGTTATGATGTTTCCGCTTTGAAGTTCTGCTGATTGCTTCTTGTGGGTTGTTTTTTTCTTCAGAATTATGAAAGAGGAACTTCCTTCTGCTCTTGATTTTTCGTCAGACCCACCTGCCATCTTTGATGGAACCCCCAAGTAAGTTCAGTTTAGTTGCATTCTTTTAGTTACTTTATGGGATTAATTTCCTTCAGCTTTTCTTGAATTCTCCAAGGATTAATTTCCTTCAACTTTTCTTGAAAAATCTCATTCTCCAGCGATTATCTAACTCTGTTCCTCTGAACTTCCGGGATTTCGTTGAAAGCCCCTTATCCAATTCTTTCGCTCGCGAAGGGGAATTCACCAGACTTAACATGCGACCCATAGATTGCCTGAAAAACGTGGCAAATGAAGATTCTTGTAATGAAATAATACAAGTTGGCTCTCTGTTGGTCTTTTGGAATTTTAATGGGCACATAGAAATTCACCACTTTCCAAATTAGAGCGAAATCAATGGAATAAGTGGCATGGATCAAATAAAAGTTCAGCTTAGTGAGGATTTTTAGAAAGTTTAAATTCCAGAACGAATTTCCTCTTTCCTAAGTGCTACTTTTAACATTTTAATCATTTTTTAGGTTGTACATATCCTACGTATGTCCATATGCGCAGCGTGTGTGGATAGCCAGGAACTATAAGGTTGCTTAGCTACTTCTTCCAGACACTTGGTTTCTCTTGATTTCGTTTTCAATTTACTTGCTCTTTTAGTTCAGAGTTGCACTAAATCTAGTAAATTTCAAGATTTTCTACTAATTTGGTTTTTTGGTTTTTTGGAGTAGGGACTGCAGGAAAAGATAAAATTGGTGCCAATTGATCTGCAGAATAGGCCAGCCTGGTATAAGGAGAAAGTTTACCCGCCAAATAAGGTAAGGCTGCATTACGTGACAGGAGGCGTTTGACTCTCATGTTGTATGCAGCCACTTGGACATATTAAATGTTTAGAATAAACTTGCTGATCACTGCTTCAATTATCAATTATTCCCTTTGCAACAACAGGCCTGTAAATCTTGAGCATCTTCTAGAAGTACTTGCCACTGACCAATCCTTAAGTCATAGACCACAAAATCATGAAACATGAGAAAAGAGAGGATTTTTGGTTGACCAACTACTTTCATGTCTTATTTGCTATTCACCCTTTAATGGCCTTTTGGGATGGTGTTATCTTGAGCTTTTGTCATCACGCAGGTGCCATCACTGGAACACAACAAAGAAGTTAAGGGGGAGAGTCTCGATCTACTTAAATATATTGACAGTAACTTTGAAGGACCTCCACTTCTTCCTGATGTAAGATATTCAGAATGCTCCTCTTAAATTTCAAAGAAAGCTGACTTTGGATTTTTGATCTTTATTGTCCTAATTGCTTGACCCCTAACTGGAAATGTAGGATCCGGCCAAGAGAGAGTTTGCAGAGGAGTTGCTATCATACGTTGACTCCTTCTGTACAGCTGTAATTTCTTCTTTCAAGGAAAATGGGATAGGTGAAGCTGGTAAGTCAAGTTGATGACTTCCAGGTACCTTTTCTCCCCCACAAAGAAATGATACTATTGGTTTTATATGTTTTAGGTGCCGCTTTTGATCACATTGAGAATGCCCTGGGCAAATTCAATGATGGACCCTTTTTTCTTGGAAGTTTCAGTCTGGTAACTATCTTCTTTCTGTACTTTTATGTGTCTTGCTTCAATGAATGTTTCATGTTGCAAAAAGAAAGAAACTAACAAGAAATTATTAGTTTGCTGTGTATATTAATTAGAAGGTTGACATGTTTGGAATGCATGAACTCCAGGTGGACATAGCTTATGCTCCCTTTATTGAAAGGTTTCATCCCTTCTTACTGGATGTAAAGAAGTATGATATTGCAGAAGGCAGACCAAAAGTGGCAACATGGATTCAGGTACATATCAGAAGATTCATAACTATCATTTTTCTAAATAAGATCCATTAAACCAGCAACGTTGAAGAGATGTAGCTTCAGTCTTCAGATGAGCAACAAATTGTCTTAGTCTGATGTGAAGACTTCGCTTCTTGGGTTCATTTTTCTAAATAAGATCCATTAGACTAGCAACATTGAAGAGAAGTAGCTTCAGTCTTGAGATGAGCAACAAAATGAGACTACCTCTTGCGTTTAAATTGGACATTAATCATTTAGAATACTTCTGTAGATAAATTCTATTCTATTTAGTCGATGTGGGATATCTTAATGATTCTTAACCTGGCAAATATCCTTGATCTTTGTGGCTATGCTAATAAGACTTCTCAAGTTGAATCTCATGAAGAAAAGCTGATATTATATTTTGATTTATGGTGACTCATTGTTTCCTGATCCATTTATGAAGGAGATACAACAAACCCGTGGGTTCACAATTAGTACTCTATTGAAATAATCTTTGTTTAGGGACCAAATACATATTTGATCCTGCGAGAGAAGAGATGCATTTGTCCTTAAATTATAAAAAAGTAGGGACTGGAGAGAGCAAGGACTTGGTTTGAACTTTGCACAAGATTCGATCTGTTAGGTCTATTGCATCTATTACAACGTAGGTGTGTTAATGTTCAATTCTGAGGTTCATATTCTGAATTAATGTTGTATGTTGATCAACATTGGTACGGGCACCTAGGAGAGAAGCGAAAACCTACTATGCTGTTTTATTTAAATGAGAATCACTAGTACTTTTCCTTACCAGTTCGCAATTTTGTTAGAGTTGAATCCTTATTTTCCCATTGGTTATAACATTTCTGGAATTGCTTTTACAGGAGATTAACAAGATCGAGGCTTATACAGTGACTAAATGCGATCCAAAGGAAGTTATAAAGTCATACAAGAAACGTTACTTGGTACTTGCCTTTTGAATGATGAGAGATGTCCATTTTATATTTACTTAGAGCTTGATGAAGTTCTGCTGATTCCTTATTCTTTTCTCTTTTTCTTTTTCAGTCTCAGCCTTGAGATCCTCATACCAAGGATACGTGCGAAGCCAGAAATTTCTGGAACATAATCTGCAAGACATGCCTGAGACCGCATGAGATATTATTAGTGAGGTTAAACTATGTAAAGTGAGGAGGATCGCTTCTCACATTTCGTTCCCGTTTGTTTATAAATAAAAGAAGCAACAGTAGTATTGTACAAGGTTTGGTATGTTCACTGAGGATATACCGTTAGTTTCTGGGTGGACTGGCGGATAGTTTTTAACAAGAAATACTTATTGTGCAACTACTTCTCCACCTACCAGTTACGTGAGCCTTTTATTGTTCTGGCAATTTTATTTTATACTAGCACAAAATACGTGTAATATTTGTACGTGTTAAATGTTTCAAAAGTTATATTGGTATTGAGATTTTTATTCAATATAATTATTTATTATATTTATTTGATTTTTAAAAAATATTAATATTTTATTTTTATTTTCATGTTATTATATTTTTTATTTTTCATTAAATATATTTATATTTAAGTTTTAATAATTATAATTATTTTTTATATTTTTATTGTAAAATAACATTATTTTTTTCTTTCACCTTCTTCTTGTTCTTGCAAAGGTAGAAGTTAAAGTATATTATTTACTCTTGATTATTTTATTCGTATAATATTTTAATAATAGTATTAATTATATAATCTATTCTATAGAGGTTATATGATTCATTTATATCTTTCATTACATTATATTTTTGAATTAGACAAAATTTATAACTTAAGTAGAGGAGTTGAAATATTATTACTTAGTAGTTAAAAATTTAGTTAAGAATTTTTTTATTAATTCTGTATTTATAATTATTATTTTTTATTTATTCATCTTTTAACTCATGTAACTTTCACATAGCACTTATGATTTAAATTTTTAATAATAATACTAATAATAATATAAATAATAACAACAACAAAAAATAATAAACTAATAAAGTATTTTTTTTCCTAAAAAAAATAAAAGAGTACTTATCTTTAATTAATGTAACTTCCAAATAACTCTTATTTTTTATTACTCTTTATGTAATTTCTAAATAATTGTAATTAAATTAGAGTTTAAATGATAGATTTTTATGAAATAATTATATTTGTACACCTTGTGTGCTTTTAATGTCCTATGGTTAGTATATCAAAATAATAATAATTTATTTTCCTAAAGGTATTTTAGGCAATTTAAAAAAAGAAGAAATAACTAAATTTAAATCCTCATGACCTCTATCCATACTTTTAATATATTATAAGTATATATATATATATATATATATATATATATATATATATATATATTCTTAAGGATATTTTAAACAATTTAAAAAAAAAAGAAATAACTAAATTTAAATCTCCATAATCCCTATTTATATTTTTAATATAGTATAGATTGGCACAATGGCACCAAGAAATGGGATGGTGATTTTCAGTGCGCAATAAAGATAAGATTGGGACATGTAAATAAACTGACCAAATACTAACGTTTGCTGTGTGGACAAGAACTAAATCCGACCTGGTGACGTTGCTGCAACCAAAATCACCCAAGTGTTTGTGGATAAGTCCAAAGCTTGTGATCGCATAGTAATTTTTATAGTTTTTAAATATTTTATGGGTTATTAAAGTATTTATTATTATTATTTTTAATAAATTTTTATTAAAAATTATACATACTGAATATGTGGTATTTATATGAAGATGTATTTGTTTAAATAATATAAAAATTTAAATAAATTAATTATTTTTGTAATAAACTGTTAAATTTTGAAATAAAATAGATTATTTTTTAAAAATTTTTAACATTGATTATATAAATAAGTTTTTACAAAAATATCATGTATTCAATACATGCTATTTATTGGTAAAAATTAACAAATGAGGTGATGACATGATTATTTTGACAATACAAAAAATATTTAGGAACTTTAAAGTTTAAAAAAAATTATAGAATCAAACAATTACGAGTACTAAATTTTAAGGACAAAATTGATTATTTTTCAACCTTTAATTTAGTAACGAGACATATTATTATTTTTATTATTAAAGGATAAATCTATTATTTTAAGACTAAATGATACTATTGCATAAAATTATATTCCCTCCATTTTAAGATAATTGTCCTAACTTCCTTTTTATTTTATTTCAAAATATTTATCTTATTTTTATATAAAAGCTTCTTTTTTTATTTTTTCCTACTTTACTATTTTTTTAATTAATTATGTAAATACTTTTGTTTATAAAAAATTATTAAAATTTTAACTAATTATTCAAATTATAATTTTAAAAAAGAGCATTGTATATATTATTAAATATTTTTATAAAATTTATTAAAAAATTTAATTTTTATAAAAAATAAAATTGAGTTAATTATTTTAAAACGGAATATGTCACTCCTTTTTTATATATTTAGAAAAAAATATAGTTTAAATTTAAGATATTTAAGTTTAGTAAGAAGTGCTTCCGCCCCTTAAGTGCTCTTTTTTTATATATTTAGAAAAAAATATAGTTCGAATTTAAGATATTTAAGATTAGCAAGGAGTGCTGCTTGCCCTTAAATTATGATGTACTGAAAAAATTAAGAATTTTTTTAAAAAAATTAGAATTCTTATTACAAAATTCGACTAAAGAGGAGATGGCCATTGGCCACCTTGAAAATGGTCCTACTAGTACAGTTGCATGTATTCTACTTCTACGACTTTTCCTACTTCTGCTAAGCTACGCGTCGTACTCTTGCTTGCTAGTCTCTTCGCTTTCTTTCTCAAACCCCGCTATTAAAGACTTGAGAGAGAGCTTCAGCTTTAGGCCTTCCCAAGAATTAGCACTTCTCTGTCAGCATCATCAATGGCTTCTAGGTAATTTGTTGAGTTTTCTTACAGTTTCCTGGCAAAATTGAAGCAAATGCTTGATCAGTCTAATCCTTTTTTCCCCTCAACCTGCTAACTTCTTTTGTTTAGTACTTCTTCTTTTGTTGTTTTACTGATTACACACTGTCTCTTCAATTTTAAGTACCTTTTTATTTTTTTTTAATGTTATGTTGTTTCCGCTTTCAAGTTTTGTTGATTGCCTCTTCTGGGTTGTTTATTTTCCCAAGTGTCAAAGCAGACATGCCGCCTGTTCTTGATTCTTCATCAGATCCTCCTGCGATCTTTGATGGAACAACCAAGTAAGTTCAATTTAGTCGCATGGTTTTAGTAATTTCGTGGGGTTAATTTTATTCATAATTTCGTGATGTCTGAATTTCTGGGATTTGGTCTAGTGCCCCTTATGCATTAAATGCTTTTGCTTGGAAATGAAAGTACCCTGGATTCTGCATGTGATTCATGAGATGCCTGGAAAAGGCAGCAAATGAAGAACTTCGTAAGGAAGCACTAAACATTGGCTCCTTGCCGGCCTTAAGATATTCTAATGGATGCATATGATTTCACAAGTTATTCAGTGAAAAAAATCCAACAAGTGAAATGGATCAGAAAACAATTGAATTTGGTTGCAACTTTTAGGACGTTTAGGTTCCGAAATTGACCTTTTGCTTTGGTAATTGGTTAATTGCCATTAATGCAGTAAGTTTTAACAGTTGTTTACAAAATTTTAGGTTGTATATATCCTACAAATGCCCGTATGCGCAGCGTGTGTGGATTGCCAGGAACTACAAGGTTCTTTAGTGAATTCCTCCAGACACTGGTTTCTCTTGATTTCGTTTTTGTATACTTTTGGTTTCAATTTCCAATTTCCAATTTGATGGTTCTTTTGGTTACAGGAACTGCAAGAAAAGATAAAGTTGGTGCCTATAGACTTAGATAACAGGCCGGCCTGGTACAAGGAGAAAATTTACCCGCCAAATAAGGTAGTTAAGTACTTAATTGTGGTGTCGTGATGAGGTTTCTGATTTTCGGAATGTGTAGAGCAACTTTGCAAATGTTAAATGTGGGAAAAACTTGCCTCAATAATTCCACTGTTTGAAGCATACAGGGCTGGAAATTTTGACCATTTTGCCAAAATATCTTCAAACAACTCCCAAGGGTGTATTTGGATTGGTTTTTGAAACATAAGAAGAATGTCATATGCTATTTGGTTTTTACCATCTGATTCTCATGTTTGATTTGCTATTCCTTATTCTGGGCTTCTAATGGTCTTATCTTGAGCTCTTTTATTTGAACAGGTACCATCCCTGGAACACAATAATGAAGTTAAAGGAGAGAGTCTTGATCTACTGAAGTACATTGAGACTAACTTCGAGGGTCATCCCCTTCTTCCTGATGTAAGATCTTGACAGCAGTTTTCTTAAATTTAAAAGAAAGTATGCATTAGGATTGTAATCTGCATTTTCTAAAATTCTTGAGCTCTAAACGGAAATATAGGATCAAGCCAAGAGAGAGTTTGCAGAAGAGTTGCTATCATACACCAACTCTTTCAACAATGCTTTATTTTCTTCTTTGAAGGAAGATGGGATAGGTGAAGCTGGTAAGTTGATTCTTGTGACCCTTTGGGGGGGGGGGGTGCCTTTCTCTACCTAAGAAATGATACCATGGAGATGATTTATTTTAGGTGCTGCCTTTGATTACATTGAGAATGCTCTGAGCAAATTTGATGACGGACCCTTTTTCCTTGGAAATTTTAGTCTGGTTAGTGCAGTGTGTGACCTTTATTCATATATTCATCCTTACCTTGCTTCAATGGAGTTTTTCATGTTGCAAAAGAAGACAATTTACAATCATCACCTTGATCATAATATTATCTTGAAGAATGACGTGTTTCCAAATGCATGTACTTTAGGTGGATATAGCTTATGCTCCATTTATCGAAAGGTTTCAGCCCCTTTTACTGGATATAAAGAAGTATGATATTACTGAAGGCAGGCTAAAGTTGACAGTATGGATTCAGGTACCTAAGGGACAACTACTAGTTTATTGATGTCATCTATTACGCTGTTGATAGCTTCTTTGAATTGAAGAGAAGAGGCATTTATCATGCATCAAATTGCATTCCTAGTACATGACATTCTGATGTTTTAGGTTTAATGTGAATCTTAACCTAGGAGCATCACTGATCTTTGTTTGTGACTAGAGGTAATAACACTTAAGAAGTTGAATTTGACAAGGAAAAGCTGACATTAAATTATGATCACTGATTGCTTGTTCGCCCACTAAAGTTAGTGATACTGCAAAACCTTAGAAACCTATACAGACTGTAGGCTAGTTACTTTCCTGCAAACTTCGTATACGTCCTTATATTTATAAAAAATCTTTATGCCCCTACCATTTTCATGAGACAGCGAGGACTTGGTTCAGTTCTGGAGTAGGGTTGAAATTGCAACTAGTAAACTCTTTAAACCGCTCTTTGAATGATAATAGAGCTGCTATTCATCTTCAAGTATATTGTATTTGTTTCAAACTCCGTACAGATGTGGGAAACTTTCAAGTCTGAGGTTCGTGTTCTGAATTGTTGTTGTATATAATAAGATCAAGCTAGGCACCTTGACAAGAAGTGAAAACTTAGGCTGTTTTATTTCAAATGAAGCAATTGGTTGTAACATGTTTAAATTGTTTTTCCAGGAGTTAAACAGGATTGAGGCCTATGCAGTTACTAAATGTGATCCGGAGGAATTTGTAAAGATGTTCAAAACGCGTTACTTGGTACTATACACTAACATTCTTCCCATAATTAAAGTTCGTACAATATCTGATAAATTGCTGTTGGTTCGTTATCTAATTATTTTCTTTTTCTTTTTCAGTCTCAGCCTTGAGCTCTTCAAACCAATCATGTTCGTGGAATTGGAAATTTCTCCAGAGAACTCCAACTTATCCTTATGGCCTGAAATATTACTTCTAGAGATTAAAATATAAAAGCTGGGAAGATCACTTGTTGTTGAATAAAATAAGCAATTAGTTGTTCTGTACAAACAAACATCGGTTATGTTACCGTACTTGTTTATGTAATGCTTTGTCGGTGATGGAAAAATCTATGTGACTTTGGTTTTCTTGAATAAATGAAGGCGGGCATGTAGTTGAAGGATGAAGTTTGAAAAGGTGCAAGTAGTCTTTCTAGTACCAATTGGGGATAACATTTTACAAAATTTGGCCCAACCCATAGGCTATATCCCTGAGTTTCTGGGTATCCTTGTTGCCTGAATTAATCTCGTAAACTATTACTCTAGTGATTGCTTTACACTAGTAAATTCCGATGGCAAGATTTTGGAACAATGAATATTGTCCAATAATGCTCGATTGCTCGTGTATGGGGAAGACTGAGTTTTGCCTTCCAAAAGATAGAAACATTGCGAGCTTAATGGGGCTCACACAGCGTATTTGAATGGGGTTTTGCACTAAAATGCAATGCAATTTTTTCATTTTTAGAGTGTGTATATTTCCTCTCAGAAATATACATTCTTGTAAAGCCTAAAATAGAAAAACTCATTAAATCTTACTTTAAAAAGGGCTCAAAATCCCTGCTGCTCCCCGCTTTTTAACCGTAGTGTTAATAGTGACAGTCCTGTTAAGACCATACCAACCTGAGTTGTATTAATGGCGCAAATTGCAGCAGACAAGAACTGCGATGATTCTAGGAATGTGTTTCTGGATGTAGTATGCCTTTCCATGTTAGAAGAAGCAACAAACTACGGTTCAAACAAGAGAAGACCAGACCAGGGGCTTGTTCAATCAATATCACATGATAGTATAGCTGACAAAGGAACACTTTCGGAAGATCAATATTTATGCAACAATTGCAGCACTAGCCTCTACACAAGTTTCAGTGTCTCTGCAGTTCGTATTTATATGCATGATTCTTCGGAAAAATCAAAATGAATCCCACACTATTTGAAGCGGCATGGCTTCTGTAATCGGAAGGACCTCAAGATAAAACTGATTACAGGCTCCTCTACTTCAGGACCTCGGGTTGGCTTTCGGTCTTGCTAATTGTAATTAAGGGTTACCGGAGGATATCGGAAATCAAAGGCGTTGGCTACCTTATTTTGGGTGTTTGGTGAGAGAAAGGCAGCTGAATATGTTGTGTTTGTGGAAGAGAATCCTGATGATGCTGCAGAAGAACACAATGGGACTGAGGTGATCACACCATTTTGATGCATTTTCCAAGGCCAGTTTGAGAATGCTGGTAAAGGAATTGCTTCAGGCTTCCTGTTTCTTGCTCTTTCCTGCCATGAAAAAATAACATTATAAGTCTTCTTCAGTACATAGAGCAGAGATGCGTATGTCAACCAAATGGCACATCTTGCTAATGGGAAATAGTATCTGAATTGCTTGGTATTTGCAAATCATCTTCCTTAAGAAGTCTGTAGGACATTAATGTGTAATAGATATTTCTCAAGAGTCAAGATATATAGACAGGCACTGGATATTTAGGCGTCATCATTAAGCAGGTTAGTATGTATTTCCATTATACATCTACATTTTCAGACACTGCAAATAGCAAACTGGAAGATTTTCAATGTGTCTAAAAAGGAGGTTCTGTTAGGCCTAGCATATGCGCAAAAGATGTTTGGAAGCCTAATGCACCTAGTGGTCAGACTTACAAATTTTAAGAGAAAAACAATTAGTTTTTTAGAAGTAACAAATCTATATAAAGGTGCCTTTGTTGTCAAAGCTCTTATGCTAGTGTGTACAGCATTTTCCACATCCATCTACAAACGGTTGACATGTTATAGGTGATTGCCAAGAAGCTTTGATTATTGGTTTCTGCAAATATGCTCCGGCTAAAATTGAATTGATTTGAGTTTTAAAATGCAGTCATACTTTGGACTTTGTGAGTTGAATCACAAAGGGCATTTGCCATTCAAAAATATTAATTACCTCATTCTTCGGTGCAAAACCAGAAAACAAGCCTGTCCAAATAACAGAATTCTTGGATGTCATTGATTGACCATGAGAAGCAGCTAAGGAGCTATCAACCTAAGACAATGCAGAAAAAATGTTATTATCAGGTCATACACATGATGATAGTAGTTATATGTAGAGGACTTAAGTTACTTCGTGTAAGATGAAAATCATTCAAACATGAATTTGAAACATATATATGGACAAACAGCAAATGCGAAGAAGTTCTTTAAGCTTTACTTTCTCTAATATTGCACTCATATGCCGTAGAAGCAAAAGCATAAAAATAAAGGAAACTAAGGAAGGCAAGTTGTTGATCACTTCAAGACAACACACCTTAAGCCTTTTTCCATCATGTACTTCAGAAGTTGCAAAAGGAAGGTCTGAACTTCTGGAATTATCAGTTTCATTTGCATCAGTCGAAGTGGGAGAAATCCAGAGGTTAAGATCAAGATTGTCACCTCTACCTGCATCCATCATTCAAAGATTCCAATTTGATGCCAGTCAAACAGTTGGTTTCTCATACTACAAGTAAGAAGAGAGCTAAATATTGACAAACATGATCTGTGCCAGATTACTATACCTCCATCCTTGCTAGCTCCAGAAATCTCCCCTCCATATAAATTAGGCGCAAAGTTGGTGACAGCTTCCCTTCCATTAAATTCGATGTTTGCTTTGTCATATGCCCTGGATCACGAGAGGAAAACATGAAATTTCGTTGGATGAATCCCAACTAATATATTTAGATTTCAGATTAGAATATTGAGTCTCAAGGAATATGATTCATGATCAAAAGGACCTTGCAGCTTCTACTTCGCTGTCGAATAACCCGAGATATATATACCTGCAGTGAAGCATTTCACTCTCATAGTATGAAAAGGGAGTCCTGAAGCATTATTTCTTGAAATCAAGTGCCTAAATTTTTAATCTATGTACTTAAATGTCTAAACAATCAATCAGGAAAGGACATATTTTAGGTTTCACAACCGTGAACTATAAATTTAAACTACTCCTAAATTTGAATGTAGCCAGCAAAGTTCAAGATGGAAGTCCAAAACAATACGCACTTTTTACCAAGTAATTGACCCATCCGAGCCTCCCATCGACCACATTTATGCAGCGTAACTCCTCTGTACTTTGAGCTGCCCCGAGAGAATCCTGTGCTTTGGCGGCGAAGAATATGGACAAATTCTTCCTTGGCCAAGTTCTTCATCTGCAGATCAACTCAATCAAGGAAAACTATGCAGTAAGAATCACATAAGATTGAGTCATCTCATAAAACAGCCTACAAATTAACAAGAGTAATCTGCAAAGTTAAACCTGTTTCATATCTTCTTCATAATCACTGACGTGGAAATTGATGTCTGCATCAACTCCTCGAAACTTGATTGCAGCTCGGTCATATGCTCTGAACAACTAAATGATATTAACATAAGGAGAATGAAAAATGTTTTGTAACAAGTCTATGGCTTTAAGAGCATGCTTTCAGTAAGATAAACTAGAAAGATATGAGTACCATCCATATGGGAAAACGAAACCTCACCTAGCTGCAGCATGAGCGGTGTCGAATCCTCCTGTTAAAAGCAATCCCCATTACAAATTAGTATCAGTGAAAAAAAAAAGAAAAAAAAGAAAAAAAATGATAAACACATAAACCTTCATAATGAGACTTGATATAACAAATATATACTCAATCGACCATGAAATAATACAGGCCGGTTTCTTACCTAAATAAATTTGTTTCCCACAATCCCTGCAGACCAACAAAAAACCCAATCAAAAACATGATTGGAGGAGGAGAATCGAGGTTGCACAAAAATGGAGAGGGGAGAAGAGAAGCAATGTAATTAGAATAAGAAACAACATGACCTCATAAAAAATAGAATAAGAAAGCCACAAACACGGATAAATTTTCATCTTTTTCTACACACAATTGGAACATAGATGATCTCCGCACACAGAAAAACAAGAAACATACGCATCCCGTAAATCGTTTATGGATACACAAACATCTCAAACCTCTCACCAATCTACATATGTTAATGGGTGAATTTGTGTTTAATCAATATAGTATATTATCTATAGATTGTGTTATTTAATTGCATACAATCAGAAAGCAATAAAATGAAACCCACCAAATATGGGATTCCCATCTCCCAGTCCTTCGGTAAAACGTGACTCCTCTATACTGCGAGCTCCTTGACCTGGGCCCCCGCCGGCTTTTCTTTACCGGCTGCTGCTGCGGCGGCTGAGACACCGGTTGCGGTGCCTTGCTGTGGATACCCACTTCTACACCTCTAACCACCTCCGGCACGGACAAGTTCAACCAATGCTGAGGTCTCGCCGTGAACGAATCATCTCTCCTCACAGGGAAGAGCTGCCTCGTCGTCAACTCTTGATCATCACAATCATCATCGTCCTGATCGTCCACAATTTGTATGATGCTACTATCATTATTATCATTTTTGAGGATGGAGAATCTGAGAGTCGTTTGATCAGTTCCGGGAGAGCTGTTGGATTCTTCGTCAGCTAGGACGAGGGCGGTGGCAATAACCGGAGCTTCATCGGCGTTGACGACGGAGGAGGAAGAAGCATAGGAAGCACCAGAATCGTCTTCTAGAGAAGTGTGCGTTGTCTTGGGGTCAGTTTCATCGCAAGCTGAGTCCACTGACACTGCATCCACATTCAGATCCAACATTTCTTCTTTCGTTTGCTCGCCGAAGCAAACTGGGTTACACTTTCGTGTTAATCTCCACAAAATTCTAATATTCGTAAGAGTTTTGTGGTGCAAGAGCGGTAGTTTCAGATATTTTCAGAGGGATAACATGCTGATGATGAGCCGGAAAGAGAGAAAGATCTGATCAAAGAATGAATCAGCTTATGAATGAAATGTCACAGTTAAGAACACACAGAAAACGAGAGGGAGAGGAAAGGGGGCAAGTGTATGTATATGCAAACCTATACACTTAGAGAGAGAAAGAGAGACGTGGGTTCTGTTATATGTAACGGAAGATGGAAGACAAAGTGCAAAGAAAGGGAAAAAAAGGTGAGTAGTACTATATTTTGCAGAGGAAAGCTTAGAGCAGAAGGAGAAGAAGAAGAGGAAGAACAGTGATCAGCAAGTGCATTTTCCCTGGAAATTCCTAGGCTTTTATCGATCATATGTGATGAAAACAATTGTTGTTAATGGGTTTTCATTGGAAAAAAAATCTATGAAAAGACAAAGGTGTTGCAGGGTCTGAGATAGAGTCTCGGAGGCTGGGTAGTAGAATTAGTTAGGAAGACAAACAAAAGACAGATCATTAAAGACGTGCACAGTTATACCACAGCCATTGATAATACAATAGGAAGAGAGATTTGTCTGTTTGGCTGTGAGCTTTATTGGATGTTGTTGTTGTAGTTTTTCTTGTATTGCTAAAAGTACATATTTTTATGTTTGGGAAACAACAGAAATGGTGCAGTAGCAGAAGAATTTGATTGTTCTTGCTCTTGGATTAATGGATTGGGGTGGGGATTGAAGGAGGAGAACCTACTAACTAGGATGGGAAATGGGAAATTTACCAAAAAAAAAAAAAGGGAAATGGCAAGGGGAAGGCATACATAGTAGTATATGAAATTTGTGTGGTTGTTAAGATGTGCAACTTGCAAACTTCATTGCAAGTTCATTTTACAAGACAAACCAAACCTCTCTCTCTCTCTCTCTCTCTCTCTCTCTCTCTCTAAATGGAGTTTGTTTGTTTGTTCCACTTTTCACCTTGATGAATATGATTCTGTTAGTACTTTTTTTCCCCAAAACAGAATACTGCTTTTCACCATTCGCTCTTTGTGGGTAGACACTTTGTCACCAGCTTAGCATGACTGCCTCGCTTATGACTTTTCTTTTCACCATTTGCTCTTTTCCTCTACTCTTAGCTAGATGGTGATAAAAATCTAATTTATCAAGAAATATGTATTAGACTTGACCTTAGTGCTGTTAATTTGACATGTTATATCATCAAAATGATTCATCTCAAAGTGACATTATTATAATTTATAAATTACGAGTTTGAATAAGTTATAAATCAATTCGTAAATTAAACATTTACCTTGTAAAAATATTCTTGAAACTTTTAAGATTTTACTTAGATTAGGTTGCATTACAAAATTAAATATAAATTTTTTACTTTGAATTTCACTATTTCGTTTACAAACAATTCAATTTTACGAAATTTAAAATAAAAAATCTCAAACTCAAATACTAATCCACTCCCACCCTAAATTTTAATAAAAAAGTGATGATATGTTAAACTCATTGATCGCAACTATATGGTTCAAATCAAATTGAATATTTTAAAGTACTAATTGAGGAGAAGACTGCTATATCAAGTTTAATGGAGTAGGTGCCCACCTTCCCTAGCCAATAGAGATTTAAAGAATGATCTATAGACTAGTATAAGTTAATCATGCAAACTTTAAATAGTTAACAACCAATGAACGCTAGTCATACCTGATTTTTGGCATTGATCTTCATATTTGTTGCTGTTGGCTCTTATTTATTTAATTATTTATTGGGGGGGAGGGGGTTTGGTGTAGGGGGACATTGGCTACTTCAATTTAGGAAACATTTTCACGAGTCAACTGCGGTAATTATTTCTTGACTGTATCTAAAATCTCAAAGAAAATAAGTTTCTTTTGGTCACATATTGGGTAATGTAGGTGAGAGAAAAGAAACTATTCTTGGAAGATGATCAAATCAACATTGCTTTAGGTATCTTCCAAAACCTACATGAGGAGTAGATCGTTGTGGTTGAAATCGGTTTATAAGAAAATTACTTTCCTGTCAATAGTTATTTACTTAACAAACAAAAATCTTGTAATAAACACTTCACATTTAATATGCTAAATTACCAACTTGGAATTAGTTGGACAATCTTGCAAATTGTAGGGGCCAACATTTAGATGATAGTTTAAAGATGATAAAAAGCATCTCTCATCAATGAAAGTATCTCAACTCGTTTTGTGATGTATTATAGGGTGTGATTGGATAGTGTTTGGTTTTGAGATTCTTGTCTTGGGTTTCTTAAAAGTTAAATTGTTTATGAGAAGAGATATGAGTCTCACACTTTAAAATTTTGAATTTGATTTTGAAACCAAATCCTGTCAAAATTCACCGTTAATTCAACTCTCGATCTCTATTCAACCAAATATTTCTTGATGTAGTATTCCATTATGCATATCCAAATTTAGCAACTTCTAATTTAAGTAAATTTTGAAACATTTTTGGGCTGTGAAGTTCATCAAACTAGTAGGGAAAAATGACAAATTTGGTCTTCAAACTTAGTAACTATCATACTACGATTCTAAAAGTTTTTTTTTTTTTGTCATTATAGTCTTTGAAAAAATTATGCTTGGCTAATAAACTTCCATCACCATCCTCCAACACAACCTTTGACCAAACAAACTTATGTTAATTGACTAAGTATAACATCTTTGAGAACTATAATGATAGAAAAAAAATTTATGGAATCATAGTGTGTCAATCCTTAAGTTTGAAGACAAATTGTTCATTTTCCCAACTAGTAGAAATTTGGTAGTAAATGGTGGGGATAGTAGAATTATCTATATAGCTTCATCAGTTATTGCTACTTTTTATTCAAAGCGAGACAACAACTCCTCCTTATGTGGGGATATCATCGCTGTAAGCCCCAGGGAGTAGGTAAAGTATCGATAATACTGCATTACTTTAAAGCTTTATATTCATCTCATTAATTAATTGTCTATCTAATTTCTTAGGCCCACAAATCAGAGAAATAAATAAACATGCTAGATATTAACCACAAAATTTAAAATTTCTCAACCATGATTTAATGTTTTCTCTTGCCCTTTTTTTTTTTTTTGGTTGGAAAGGAGATAATTTATTGAGATATAAAATATTGATTTAATATATATACGAGTCGGGGGAACAAATATCAATACAATTATGACTTGTAAATATTGGGATTAGTAACATCTTTGATCATACAATAATGACCTGTAAATATTAAAAGAAAATCAACATAAAAATAATGACTTTTAGATATGTGTTTTTAATCAAGTTTCTTCCATTAAAAAATTTTAAAAAAAAGCCATACCAATATCCTTGAGGTGATCTTGTTGGAGTGGCAGAAATTGAAAGGTTAATTCTTATGTAGTGTTAAATTACATTATCTTCCTACTTCTTATATTTACGAGTGTCCGGGGGGGGGGTTGTTATTCTAAGATAATGCCTTTGGTTGACCTCTATATATTGTCTAATTTCCATCAAATTCTCTCTTTCTCGGTTTCCATTTCAAAGCACTAGTAAGTAGCCATAGCTAAATATCACAGCAACTTGCAAAATTTGTAGTATTCAAAAGTTAGGCATTCTACGAGGTTACTTGTGAAAACTACGTTTTGTCCAATGAAAACTGAGTAGATTTTTTGCTAAATATTAAAAATTCAAGACTCAAAATTGACAGATTCCCCCAAAAAGTCAGAATTATCCACTTGGATATTATTGAAGCTACCCACTTGTACAAAATTTACGAAAAATGGGAACAATGACTAACATGCCTTCCTACCCAATTGGGGATGGGGGGCCCCAGGTAGCAGACAATAGTTTCATTTCCCTTTCATAGGTTTCAATTACATTTTTTTTTAATTACATTGAGAGAAATTGACGTGGGTCAAACTTAAAACTTATTACGTATTAAAGGATGCTTCTGACAAATTAGCATCTTGACACTGTGATTATTAGTACTGCATACAATAATAATATTTGGGAGACAAAAAATTTTTTAAAAAAAAAATTGAGGAGGTTACTTTGCTTGACGAAACAAAAACAACAAATTTTTTTAGGCGGAATAAATATATTTTATTTTTATCTTTACTATAAACTTACGTGTTTTATTTTTTATAAAAAAATATTTTCATATATAACATGTAACTTAATAAATTTACAAAAGTAATTATGTGTATGTTACCAAAGTGTTGTTGTTGCAACAGTCATTTAAAGTTACTGTATTTTCATTCTTATTATAAATTGTGATTTTCTATAAAGTCTTCAGAGACATAAAGCTTTTCCTGAATGTATATTGTGATCCTTTCTTTTATGAATCGTGATTTGGTCATTTTTGTAAATTTGAATTAAAAGTAATGTATACTTGAATTACAACATTTTCTAAAAGGTTTGGTTTATTGTTCCTAAAACAATTTGTGTTGTTCAATCAGCAACTCAGCATTCGGCAACAAAGTTGGAAAAGAAATACTTCTTGAAAGTTAATTACTGCTAATCTTCCTGTATTAAGAGAAAAGAAATCACTAATCCCTCTAGTCCATTACAAATGCTTCAAATTTAAAGCTAGGCAAATGCAGAGCATATTAAGAAAATAAATGGGTTAAAAATAAAATGAGATTTTTTTGTCTTTCTTTTTAAATATTTGACTTTTTTTATAGATTTTAAAATTTATTTTTCTAATATTAATTTTACTATAAATATAATTATCTCATTCTGTATATATAATTAAAATTATTTAAATATATATATATAATAAAAAACATCTCTTATTTTTTTCTTTCTCAATTTATGTAAAAAATATTTTAAAAAATCTTATATTTGGGAAAGAAAGAAGAATAAGTTAGAATCGATATAATTATTACTTTATAATATATAACCTGATAGCACAAAAACAATAGTACTTAACTAATCTTAATTTAATAATTTTAAAAATTAAGGTTTCATTTCTTATTTTTCTTTAAAAATTATCATAAAAAATCCGGTGAGTTGTAAATGTTTTGAGGACAGTTGAATGGGTATCCGCCGGCCAAAAGATCCCATTAAGAACGCGAGAAATTTGGTGGCCGTAAAAGGATGTGGTTGGGGGCCGCCCAAAATTTAGAAGTTGGGACCAAACACCAATGCTGCGTCCCCACTCCTATCGCAACGACACAGTAGCAGTACATCGAGAAACAGCTACTACTGCTAATTCAACGTACCTTAAACGGCAAAAATATATATATATAATTTAATTATTTTAAAAATAAAATACAAAATATTACTTTATTTAGATTGAATTTAAAATTTTTTATTTTTAATTTTATAAAAATAAAATTTAATTATTATTCTATTTAAATAAAATTAAATTAAATAAAAAATAAAATATTAAAAATGAAAAAATATCTTAAACGAGAAAGAAAATAATCACATGTTGATTTTGATTTTGATGTACCCTCAAAAGGCAAACTATCAAACCTAACTTTATTAACTTTGGGAGGAAATCCGCGGCTTTAATCCTTCAATTATTTCAAAAGGTAAAAATAATTTGAAGGATTAAATTGAGGAAGTTCCAAACGCTGGAGATCAGCCTTTTACCCAATAAAGCGATTTGGAGTTCAATGCTTAACTTTATTTATTACAGTCCCTCTTCTTTTCCATAATTTCTTTAAAATAAAATTATTAAATAAGTATATAAATTAGATACTACTTGAATCCAAGCCGTTCATAAGCCATTATGGCAGCTTTAGAAAAAAAAAAAAAAACTCTTTAGAGTAGCAGATATTTTCCAATCCGAAATCGCGTGTCATAAAAGGACAGCCGAAATTTTCAATCCGAAATTTTCACATGTTAGTTACCTTTTAAACTTTAGTTCTTGTCATTTCATATAATGTGACCACCTAACACTTCTCATCTTTCTCACACTTCTCATCTTTCTTGTTAACGTATGGTCGTTTGAAGTTCAAGGTTAGACAAAAAAGATATTTGCAACTTTAGGGTCGTCCTAAGATATATATTTTTTTTGTTGGCTTACGAAGTTATTAAATATTCTATTTTAAAATAATATAAAATTAAAAAATAATTTAATTATAAAAATTTATTATGATATTTTTATTAATTAAAAATATTAATAATATAATTTATAAAAAATTATTAATAAAAATTTAAATAGAATATATAATTTATTTTAAAAAAATTAACATTTAAGCGTGAATACTTTTAAAAGAGAATGGAAATATTGTGAACAAAAGGAGTATTCTATGTAATAATATAAATTTTTTATTTAATGTAAATTGATCGATCATTCAAGAATAATAGTGTTATATTAATAATAAAAAATTATATACTTTATCCGATTCAATTGTAATTACTTCCTTCCTACTTCAAACTAAAAATTATTTAATGTGATCGATCAATCAATTATTTATGTAAAAACAATGCAGTTATCTTTGGTGGCTTATAAATAATGATTAAAATATTCGCTCCAAATACCATTTGCAACATAAAATACATCTCAATCTTAACCTCTACAAATTAATTCTTGTTTAAGTGAGACTATTATTATACTAAAACATATTAGAGTTTGATAACATCACGGATGATGTCAACTTCCTTTAAAAAACAAAGTTCAACTACCAATCTCTCCCCACCGATACCCCGTAGAAAAGTAGATCCCATACGAAAATAAATAAATATATTGGAGAGAGAGTGTGTGTGTGTGTGTGTGTGGAAACCTTAATAGAGACAAGGAGATCTTGTCAGTGAGTCCAATCGGAACAATACCAATCGCTATCATCCCCAAAATGGAATAAAAGTGGAATAGCAAATCTGGACCGTCAAACGATTCGTGTCCCCTTAGCCCGCAAAAGGTCGCCAGATAAAGAAAGCCCGTCGATTCACCGTGTGAATATCAAGGACCACTGAGAAGGACAGCCTTGTATCACTTTGAAAAGTCTTTTTCTTTTTTGCTTACCAATAATTCTTTCCTTCTTAAAAATTTCATTTTAAAGCCTTTTTTTTTATAGTATAAGAGGACTTTAAATCCTTTTTAGTCGCTTGTTTATTTAATACTAGATAATTTACTTTAAATCGTAGTTGTATATTTGATTTTAAAATTATTTAATTTTAAAAATTAATACAAAAATATTAAATTTAAAACTCATAATATTTAATAAAAAGTAAATTATTTTACAAAAAATAAGATAAAAATTTTAAATAAAAAGTATATATATATGTATGTACGTACGCACACATATACACACACTACATAGTACATACAATATATATAAGGGAATAAAGGTATATGTAGAGTAAATGAATTGTATGGGAATTGAATGGATAGATATGCGAAGTAGTGGAAAGGGAATCTCATTTCCAAATTCATTTTGATAGGCCCCCCATCGACTTTGAACCTTTCCTCTTATGGTAATCTCTTACGTTAAAACTCTCTAGGAGTCTTGGTTTTTGTTTTGGGGCGTGGATGATGATCAACAATTTGCCGAAGACCACAAATTCATTTATTGAGCGTCAACATCATGTCATGTCAAGCGCCCGAGCAACCCCTTCACCTCTAGAAATCAATTTGATGTGCACCTTCTTGATTTGATTTTTTTAAACATTAAATTAAGTTTTATGACTAACTCAATTAAAAGAGTCTTAACTGTTAAAAGAATATATATATATATATATATATATATATATATATATATATATATATATATATATATATATATATATATATATATATATTGTGTCCTAACCTATTAGAATTGAATTTAACTTTGTCATCGCAATCCCACTAACAAACTAACGAATTAAGTTTTAATCCTACCATATCAAGTCATATGCCTTTCAAATCACAAGCTTAAGATATAGATATATGCTTGTATGGAGACTATATCAACTTATTAATAATTATTAAATAGACGTGTCTAATTATATCTTTTTTATATTTAATATATAAATAAAAAGTACGAAGATAATAAGAGAATATATATATATATATAATAATTCTAATTTAAATCTAAACGAGATAGTTAATCTTAGCTATAATTGGATCCCATTAACCTGGATTTTGTTGGATTACAACTCTAAATTATTATTATTATTATTAATTTTAAACTCAGGCACCCCCGCAAAAACAGAATCACTCCTCAAAAAGGCATCTCAAATTTTTTATGCTGTTTCTTGTACCTTCTCTCATCCCGTGAAATAAAATATACTCATACATATATGTGGTGACCATTAAAGGCCAAAGTGGGAAAATGATTAAACCATTTATCAAACATTAAAGTGTAAAAAATAATAAATATATTAATAAAAATATAATACGAAAACAGGAAAAATGGTAAGTAGATGGAAGAAAATGAATGCATGGACAGCAGCTGTGGGTACGAGGTTTTATGTGCCCACGGGGCCGTGGGGAGTGACGTGGTCGTTTCTTCTCCATCCCGTACCCACGGTCTTCTCTCTACTTTTCCCTGTTTAAGTCATTCTTTTTATTTATTCCCCATATTGTCCTTCTTCTTCATGACTATGGTTTTTGCTCACGTGTTTTCACATCTCGGCCGCCCACTTGTAATGCTGCCAAAATGAGTGATAGCACTACTTTCCAGTGTTTTCATGTGGGATGAATTGAAAAACATATCTATCAAAAAAAAATAATATCTACTTTAAAGATATTAGTCGATGCTACTATTTATTTAAGATGATTACTTTCTTATCTTAATTCTATTATAAAATCGAACATTTATCAATCTTATTTTATAAAGTAAACGTCTTATGATATAAAAGAATAATAGTTTAAATAACACAAAGATTTTTTTTTTATTAATCTACGTATCTCGAAATTTTTTTTTTTTTTTTTGTGATACATGAAAAATAGGCCGCTGGAAAAGATGCACAAAGTTGGGCATACGGGGAAGGAAGAATATATCCATTAACTAAGAATGCAAGATAATACGTGGTATAGACGTGGGTGTCACCCACTGGCAATAGAGGAGTCCCGAAGAGGCCCTAGTTGTATCTATCGTGGCACACAATGCCTTAGCTGCTGGAAGGGAATCGATAGAGCATATTCACATCCCCTCTTACCATTCACCATTAGACATCGGAGAACCAGATTCTTGATCTATCAATCTTATTCTACTTTTTGGGTTTATTTTTGCCATAGTATAACGATATGGACGAGAAAGTTTAGGTTTTACATCATTCATTTCTACAGAGACCGAACCTAATATTTCGTGACATTGATTGGGCCATTTCCTAAATAGATGTAGTTGTTTCCCACCATTCCACCATATCAGTTCCAACACCTTTCCCTTGAAATTTTATACGAGGATTTGACTCGAACAAGAACACATTGTACCCTCTACAAGGGGAACTTGCAGTTTATCTTTCATGTATTTACAGCAGTACACAGGACAAACAAGAAATTCCCTGAAGCTAAGAGAATACTTAAACTAGGTATAGTTAGTACTCTACATACTGGAAAGCCCACTCTTACACCACATCCCTAACGTGGCCCTACTCACAATTCATGTACACGGAGCCATACTCCCAGGCTACAGGGAGAAATTCAAGGCCCAGTGCAGCAAACTCCACAAGCAAAAGCTAGCCGGGCTGTGAGAGAAATGCATCAGTCATCCGTTAATTCAGTGACTCCTACAGTTTCAATCACTGTTGAATGTGATTCAGAAAACCAACTAAAAGACATGCACCAATATCACCAGTACAAAGGGAGAGCTTCAGGAATGCTCCTTTGAAAATTTATCCGAAAACCAAGATGTGCATAGTTCTCATCTTCTTCTGCTGTAATGAGTTCCTCCAGAATGATAATGCTGGTGCCTGTGACGCGATCCAGAAGTCCTACTGTGTCCTTCCCATGGTTGGCCCCTGTAAGGAACTCTGCTCCCACTACTTTGAGCCCAACTCTGTGGTTGGGTCCCCAAACCATTGAGCTCCTCTTCTTCTCTGTCGTTATATTCCAGAACAAGACGTTTAATGTCTTGTTTCTCTTCAAGTTCAGCTGCTTCTTTCTGTTTAGTGCTTTGAACAAGTGAGCAATCTTGAGGAATATACATCTGTTTTGTTTGTTGTTTGCTTCCTTTCTTAACAAGAACCTTGACACGGACCTCCTTGTTTCCTCCAGCTCCTTCATCTGTTGTTTCATCGCCACTTTCCCCTTCAACCCCCCTTCCATAATGATCCTTGGTTGGCCCCTCAAACAAATTCATTGGTATCGTCATGTTTAGGGTCGGCCTGGCCCGCAATTCCAGTTTTCTAGAATCCAAGCTCTCCTACATTTGTTGATGATAGGTTAAACTTCAAAAATAATTTCTTCTTATATCAGGCACTTGGAGTAGAAACATCAAAAGTCCATTCAATGAATTAACTATATCATGTCATGGTTAATTTTAAACTAATCCAAGTATCCAGAGGGGTGGGATGGTAAGAGAGGCAGCAGAGGGAGAAGAGAGCAGGTCTATTATCATCAGCCCTGAAATCCATTCGCTATGGATAATCCGCAGATAAGAAACCGAGATTCAAAAAGACCTCAAACTGTGGCAATTAACACAGAGAGCCAAAAGGAAAAAGAAGAAAAAAAATGAAACATAAATGAATTCAAAACACTAGAAACATAAATGAATTCTTAAATATACCTGCATTAGAGCCCGAAGTTCCCTGTCAAAGTCAGCTGCCTCATGAGGATCTACCGCTGGCACCTTCTGCCTGACATGTACTTCATCCTCCTCATCAGAAGCAGGACCAGCTCCATCGTCATAATCATCCTCAGTCTCACTCTCCTCATCTTGGTTCTCTTCATCTGACTCATCTTCATCTTCATGACCCAACCGCTCAATTGTGCCACTATCTGAATCACTTTCTGTCTCTCCAACATTCACATCATGCAATTCTCCATTTTCCTCAATACCATTTGGAATGCTTTGTCCATTGACAGATGCAACACCAGAACCAGCCCTGCTAGGAGCTTTTTCCGCATCTGAATGCTTCTCAGTATTTGCTCTTTCAGTAGCACGAACGCGGTCATGCTCCTCAACTTCAGCCAGAGCTGCATTAACATCTTCCATTGTTGCATATCGAGTCATGTTGGGGCGTAATTCAGCAAATAAATCCTAGAGATGTACCCACATGTAAGAACACCATTTGACAATCAAAAAGACTTTAAGAGTTAATTCAACAAACAAATATGATTATTTTCCTCCTTTTGCTTTCATTCTATTATAAATAATTACTCTGATGGGAATCTACAACTCCATTCAATCCAAAATAATGTCCAATTTTGCTTTAATGAATTAGTTAAAAAACACAAATTGCACAAAAATATTTCTATATTCAGAAAGACAATAGTTTATGAAGAAAGTGTATATTTGCAATTTTTTCTCCAACAGAGGGAACTATGATTTCTGTGTTTGTGAAGATGAAGGTTTAGAAAGATGACTGTAGTATGGTTGAACAAACATGATGTTGTCTCAGGTTTCAAAAGATACGGAGTTTGTCTCATGTGAAGTATAAGACCAAGGCAACAAGTAGCAGATCCTAACCATTTCATACACCATATTGCTTTAATCTCTTATCCACCATTTAGGTTAAAAGTATTCTAGTGTGTAGTCTAGCAAAGATAGATACCCCCCAAAAAAAAAAAAAATGCAGTCTAGTAAAGATGAATCCTACAGTGATACCCTGAGAAACCTTCAGTGCTATTTGACTTTTTACTTAAAAGTAGCCTGATTAGCCTGTTCATTGGACATAAGGCAGTACTCTGGTAATGTTATCTGTGGTAAGGTTTTATTGTTTTTCCTCTTTATATTTCAACTTTAACGGAGAGGATACGTGCTTTGCATAGGCAAAGGATATCACAGTTTTTGGCATAGCTCAAAGAAACTCTATTAGTGGTGGGGTAGAAGAGGGGAAAAGAACATCAATCTACTTATTTCGAGTAGAAGGTTAATGGACATCATTAATCAGCTTGTGAACAAAAAGGAGGTAAAACATCCAGAAACTAACCTGTAAGTCGAACTCAATATCCAGAGGCAATGCACATTTAGACAGTATATATCTCTGGAAATGAATTAAGAACCGGTCGAGTTTCCTCTTAGATGAACCACGATCAAAGTAATGACCACAGGTTTCAAGAAGTGTAATAACCATCCTGATGCGGAAACAATCTTCTGGTGGATCAAACATATCTTGCTAGTACCATAAATGAAAAGGTTGTCAGTTCATAGATGAAAGTAGAAAGTTGTCAACCAACAATACCACTACGAAAATCCTAAAGTGACACAAAATTCAAATTACGCTGACACCAGTTGACACAGAAAACATGAAGACATACAGCAAAACATCTGACTTGAACAATCTCCAAAGAAACAATAAACGGCAACAAGTTCACAGGTCATCTCCATGTTTTCATATGGTAAAGTATGAATTTTTCTTATGTGCCTGAAACAACCTATCAACATATTTTAAGTGCTGGATATGCTTGCCAATTTGGCGCCTAGTATGATGCTCATTTTATATTCTCACCCAGGAAAAGAAAACCCAGCTGGAAGTACTTGATGCATGCTTAAAAAGATCCCAAAATAAGCTATATGACACAAAGAACTACTAATAGATTTCTACTTTTAACTTTTTTCTAATTCACGAGAACAAAATTAGGTCTATGGGTGATGTAGAAGGCAAAGAATGAAAATAGAGCCAATAGAGTTAAGATGTGCCAAAACAATGGCCGGATGCGCCAGCAGTAACTTATTTGCAAATTCAACATGTAGATAATTTATACAAGAAAAATATCCAGGGGTGGAAATGCAACACTCAAAACTTTATGCTAATACTTGCTTCATAGTTTAGATCTGAACATGTGAAGCAAAAAGAACAATCTGTGCCTTGGACAAAGAGGAAGCCCAAGAAGTTGATACTTTTACAACTCAATTCAGCTGTAGGAATACAATTATGCACCACAACAGAATAACTTAGATAGATGCATAGAAGAGATCTCAAGCTCCAAAAAACAATGTTATGGCGCACTAATGGTGCTTTCACGGCTGCACTTTTGTTTGCATTTTAACACACAAATGATCTTGCAGATGAATGGATAGAAATAACCAGATACCTTAATATTAGAACTTGGTTTCTTGGATGAGTGAAATAAACCAAAACAAAAACCAAATACTAACTGATATTTTCGTCATTACATGTGAAACAGATAAATTTGCATTAAAGGTAAAATGGAATTAGAAATTATATTTCCAAACAGAGCATGAATTATGGACATTACATGTGGAGCCAACTGACAGATGCATCTGTCAAAGATGATGTAAATTACTAACTGCAGTGACTAACATAAGAGGAATAAACTATACCTCCGCCGTCCCATGACCAAAAACGAGAATCAAATAAAGCGTATCAAAGATAACAGATGAATCCACGAGCTCATAATTATACAACTCTCCTAAGAAGCGCATGTGGGCAATTCGTACTTGCTGCTTCCCAAAATCATTCAACTCTAATCCAGATCTGATTTCCTCCAAAACCTAGAAAGAGACAATTTTGCATTTAATACAGCAAAAAGTTAAGCAGCAGGAAGGTTAGCTTCTGGCTAAAGATTCATGTACAAGTCTATAGAAACGAGAAGGATTCATCATTTTTCCTTCACTTAAAAGTAACCAGGAAGCTTTAGGATCTCCTTTATACTTCTAATGAAATTTATAAATTAGCCTATATTTACAGCAACATGTAATGAAGATGAAAACTTTGAGGTTATGACAATATTTGGTTTGCAATAGATAAAAGATGCTTGAAGGGGAGTGGATGGAAGCATTTCTAAGATCAGTATATATCTCTGCGGTTGATTTTGATACAATATTAGTTGAGATCACATTTTACAAGAAAGGTCAGTAACAAGACAAAAGCCATTTTCTTCCTTTCTCTCTGCTGTAAAAGGGGCGGTAAGTAGTGGGTGTCTTGCTAAGTAGTAATGTCTAGTGAGCACAACTTGGCAGCAAATGAAATTTATGAAAAGAAGAGATTCAAGAACTGATAGAGCAATTAAGCTCAAGGAAAATTTCTATATATGGTTAAAGCGGTGATGCTCAAGACTGAGAACGAGATTACAAGAATCTGCCAGTCTCCATAATGACCAATATATCTGAAATGCGACGACAAAGAAAATCAGTAGAGAGGATGTACAGAACTATGCATAAAGCACAGCCTTCATACTTTTCTGTTGAAATTCTTCATCACATTCACAAAAGGGTGGGTGTATTTTTTTTTTTTTTTTTTTGGTGGCATGGAAAACGCATGGAAACAAAATGAGTTCCGTTTAGGATAAAACAGCACAGTCTAGGCAGATGGGGCAAGCCTGTGAACAATGTGCCTGATAAATAAAGCATTTATCACAGACAGGATAAAAACCAAAAGGAAAAAGGAGAATAAATAAGATGAAGCAACAAAAAGAATATGTCCTACGACTTTCTTCATCAATTTTTGCTTTTCATTTGACCACTTCATGCAGTTAGATGGCATGCTAGAAAATGCCATGCTTGGCATAAAAGGTTTGCTTAAAAAGAACAAACCTCGTCAACAACAGCAACTGCAAAGTCATCATGATAGCGACTCAAACCAGCAGTAAGTGATGCAATCAAGTGAATCTGACCAAATTTTCCCTTGTGAACCTTCATAAAACACTTCAAAAGATATGCTTCACATTCACTCCAAGGTAATTTCCTGAGCTGTCTCATAACATGCTCAATGGAAGATTTATCAAGATCCGAGAAAAGCAATTTCCTGATATACTACAGAATCAACATGGGAAAAGGTCAAAAACGGTTTTATGTAAAGAGATTATGAAGCAATATACACAAATGTACCAGAATGTATCAGACACCTGGTGCAATGCAGGACGAACTTTTGCAATTCTGGCAGATCTTTCTGGCGGCTTGCACAAGTAATACGCATTCTCAACTAAGGTACTGTGACGAGGATCCAAATTTTTTACATTTTTCAGGCGCATCAATATCTCCAGCATGTTAGCCATACGTATTGTAGTCTCAGGAGAACGGAAAAGAAAACGACCACATGTCTCAAGAAGATTGCAAGCAACATCAATATTATGATGACTAAAATCATCCAAACAAGCCTGAAAATACAGACAGTAACACATTTCAGAAAAGCACTTGGCTCAACCTCAAATAATCTCCCTTCATCGCCTGAAAATGTGAACTTTGATTGGCAATCTTCAGTGTGATGCAATGACAAAATATACTACATGAATACAAATTTTGAAGCACCAGTAGAATTTACAAGGAGAACAAGAGTGAAAAATCACAGTCAGACTTAGTAGTTGACACAGCTAAGTCAGAAGCTATACACATTAAAAACGTGATATTTAAACCCACATGGGCATATCATCCTTGAATAAGGGCATACTGAGCATCTACAGATATCCCCCCACCCCCAAACAAAAAAAAGCAAAGAAAAAGAAAAAAGGGGAAGGGAAAAAACTGCAGAAACATACTACCTTTAGACAGCTGAAAACAAGGCCAGCGGGTGCAATCTTGAATTTGCAGAGTTCTCCAATAAATCTGATGTTCCTAATTTTTGTTTCAATGTTCATTTGATCCTGCAAAATAAGAATATGCAGATTATGGTATTAGCAAGTGCTACAAAGTGCAAAGTCTTATCAAGAACTTTTCTAAGAGCAGAAAACATTAAACTGCTGGAGACCTTCTTATTGATCAAAAAGTTGAATTCTTCCTCCAACAATTGTAAAAGCATGGATGAGACATCCTTCATACATGTCGACAACGTGGCAACCATGCGAGAATAGTATGGCAGTAACTCTAATGATGTTCTGGGTACGTTGAACAGTGCCCTGACGAGCTTTTTCCTGTTTGATTTTGAATTTAAATAGCAAAATTCTACCTGAAATTGGTATGAGAAACCAATGAGCATGTTTTGGGGCATTATGACACAATTCTCTTCCGAAAAGGAGGGGGGGGTGGAAATTATACTGAAAGGTTGAGCAAGCAAATAGTATTTACAGTCAATTGATCAATTAAGTCACGGCTCACACAACCAGGGAGCCTCTGCAGTAGAGCATCCAGACTGGCTCCTTCAACACCTTTGACTTTTTCCTTTTCACTTTCTCCTTTTCTTTCAGCATCCTTCTCTTTTCCTTTTTCTTTATCTAGCTCTTTGTTTTTATCTTTATCTCTTTCATCTTTATCCTTCACTTTCTCACTTTTATCCTCCTGTGGTGATCCAGAATCGCCAGAAATTTCAGCTCCATCTTGTGTGATCTGACTTTGGTCAGTTTCAGGTGCCGAATCCTTCACATGAAACATCTCCAAATGAGCATATAAAACCATAGAAAGAAATGGATTAAAAATCTTCAGAAATACAAAAGACCAACAGGCAGATGTGCAATTGAAGAAAGAACTCAAATTTATTACGTAAGCTATATTGACAGTGCAGGAGGAGGAGAAAAAGGGAAAAAACTATACTATATATGTCCAAACTATATTTATTCTGCCTCTAAAGCACATTAAACAATACACAAGAAGTAAGCTATAGAAAATATCAAATGGCACTAAATTCTGGATATGTGAGTTAAAATAGTGTTCCATGATTCGGTTCCAGCTTGTCTTTAGGAATAACATAGAACCCCTACCAAACAAATGCTCAAACTCGGAAACAAAAATATGCAGTTTGCAAGAGATGGAAATAATTATGCAAATGAATCTCATGACAAAGGAGATGACTAAACACTTCATATCCTTCAAAAATATTTAAAAAACCAGAACTTAAACGCGAAGACTGAAGTAAAAGGACGTAAAACGACAGACTGCACTTAAAGCTCAATATTTCACACACTGATACACACACACAATTTTTTTCCTTTTTTCTTTTTTTTTTTTGGGGGGGGGGGGGGGGGGGTGTTGGTGGGTGTGGGGCGAGGGCAGGCAGGACTACTAAAACTTCATAAGAAATCTTGTAATAAGCATACAATAATGAAAACTAAAACAATTTCTTACACTTGGTTGATCTTGATTCTTCTGAGATTGCTCATTCAATTTTGATTCTGCTTCTCCCAATAACACAGCAGGTACAAATGCTCTGGAAAAAGAATGCGAATATCCCCAGTGTAAACTTCAATGTATAATACTCATTTAGAAGAATCACAGGTAATAATAAAATGTAATATTCTGGCAAAAGACCTCAGATCTGGAAGGCACTCGTAGAAAGCTCTCGTATCCTCATCATCCCACAGTGCTTCAGTGATGGAACTATCTTTGCCAGCACTTGGGGAAGATACATCCTCCCCCGAAGTCATCCTAGTTGTATGACCATCCTCAGGCATTACAGGAGGTTGCATATCTAGTGCTTCTGCTAAACTGCAGTACGATATTCAAAAAAAATTTCAGGCAATCACGAATAGAGTGTAGCTCTACAGAAGCATGGCACTTATCAAAGAAGCACACATCTTAAGAAAAAGTAAGACAAAACATGATGTGACACAGAACCTGATGCAACAAATGTTGCAAGAGAGAATCTAAGAAAGTAATATCTCCCCCAGAAAGAAAAGGGAAAAAGAAACTATGGTGGAGACAAGGAGAATCTCACCTGAATGTCACAACTCACAAGGAACAATCATAAGAAGTTGAAGTTTAAATCACAAGCCCGATGAGTTCTTTAAAACAGACCTTCTTGTAGCATTGAAGTTATTAAAGTGTGGTTAGGGTGTTGTACGCCCACCTTTTTCCATGTTTGCTAATAACCTTTTACCAGTGATATACATAATAGCAAGGAAAGCATTCGGTTAGTCATGTTTATCCAACGCGAACATCATCATTAAGTTTACTTACTTTGTTCCGTTCCCATTTCTTTCTCATAGCTCTTGGCAGGCTAGAGATTTCAATGGTAACATTAATGCTAAGCCAACTTTTTCTAATTGAAGAAAGTTCCAAAATATTCATCTTTTCTTTGCCTTCAAATGCCAAATGTTAACAAAGGTTGTTGGTATGTGCCCGGGAGTTGAAAAATAAATGCCATTTCATTCTTAGAAAAAGAAGCTTTGACCAAATTCAAAGTTACTACCATCTAATGCTCATGAGCTCCAACCACCTGATCATAAAATATTAGTGATTATTCAGCACAGAAATTTAACAAGAACTGCTTTCATGATAAGACATTTAGTGGGGGGAAACTGGGAGAAAAACCAGCATGTACTGGAACAACAGTCAAAAGATCAATTAGCCGATGATTCCACTGTGTGTATTTGACATCAGAGAGATCTTTTGACCAATTGAAGCAGAGGTTCAGATTCTCCTCTGATATCTTTTAATTTCTTTCCATTGTATAACTTGTACTCTTCTGGAATATCAATGGAACTTGGGGGAAACACCCACATGTATTGGAGCAACATTCAAAAGATCAATTAGCCGATTGTTCCCTGTGTCTAGTAGACTTCAGATGGATCTTTTGACAAACTACAGCAAAGGCTTTTATGACTACACGGGTAGCAGATTCTCCTCACACATCTTTTGATTTCTTTCCATTGTATAACTCGTACTCTTATCGAATATCAATGGAACTATCTTTAATTATCCAAAAACTTAAATAAAAAGGAAGGGGGAAGGGGGACTAGTACCCCAACACCTGGTCAATGTGTACAATCTGGTATATTATGATGATTAATGCCAGAAGAAGCCATATTTTTATATTCGCCAGTTTTAGTTTTTTTCCGCTTATCAACAAAAATTTCAATAATAAAAACTTCAAAACCACAGTTCAACTAAAACATAACAGCATATAGACTAGAAAATTTCATTAAAAAAAAGTCAACTTACGCTGAGATACCACGGTATAAGTGGTCGTATGATTTCCGCAGCTTTTCATAGGAAGAAGCATTCTCATCACTAAGTTCACCTTTAGCATTTAAGATCTTTGCATTTTCATGCTCCATTTGGCGAAGTGACTTCAAATAAGAAGTAATTACATCAGTGTAACAGTAACAAGAAAGAACATGATGTACATTAAAAGACAAGAGGTTAGTGTTTTCACTCACATAATCATGGATGTGAAGCACACAATATGGGGTGACAGAGATCCAAATACAACCTTAAATCTCAACTTTAAAGGTGGGACTCTTACCATAAGTTCCGACTGAAGTAGTTCTATAGCAGCCTCATAATATGTTAGAAAAGCCTTCCTAAAGAATTTTTTCTGATCTCCAGTGATATTGAGGCTCTTAAAGAACTGCAGTAAAGATCATAATTAGCCCGCAAAGACAAGACATTGTTTTATGTTAAACACCGAGATAAGCTGTGGTAATTTATTATTTGAACACCAAGAATTAGAACAAATTAGCCTATTGAAGCTTAAACTAATACCACGAAATCTGAAACCTAGCTTTGAAAGATTAACAAAGCAGAAATAAGGCGAATTCAAAGTGAATGACACACAAGGCTAACCAAGTGAAAAAATGTGGAAGATCTCATACCTGCTCCAGAATATCTTGTCCAGTCAGGGGAAGCCCAAGGAGATACCTCCCCTGCCGAGCAAAACTAGCAAGGAGAGATAAATTTGTCTGAGTTGCATCACGGTCTTTCAAATGTTCTATGCTGGTAAGATCCTTAATAATATTAACAAAGATGCCACTATCTTCTATAACTCCAACAAAATAAAGTTCCAACAGAAGTTTTAATGTACTACGTTTCTTCATGGCCTTCAAATTCCTGTCTGCATCTGGGTCTTCAGCAGACTTTCCAGGAAAGAATATTTTAACAAGACCTTGAACCAGACTCGGGGAGAAATCTTTGTATCTTTGATGAAGCAATGAGCAGATCTGTGCAGTAAGATGGATTTCAAAACCACAGAAGAAGAAGAAAATAAAGAAATATAAACAACACAATGGAAGCAGTGCGACTAAAAGAAATCATTACTGGATATATCCTAGGACAATTAATGGTCATGAATGCAGAAGAACCAATTCATCAGATAAATAGCCAAGACTAAAAATCAATAGTAAAAGAAGAGGTGCAATGTTCTGAACAAAACTAAGATTCCAAACCCACCCACCCCCCCAACCGGGGCAACCACCACAGAGAAAAAAATTTTTAAAAAAGGGTCATATAGGAGCATTCCCAATTAGGCTCTGCATCATATCTAAGTGGTGATCCGGGCAGGACCAGACCTCTCAAAAGGAGTAAAAAGAAAGAAGAAGATTCTAACTGATGATATTGTTTATGAGTGGCTGCTGCTCCCTCTGTTTCAAAATATAAGTCATTTTTAGGAAGGGAGAGGCTTTTCAAAATATATGTCATTTTGCACATATCTATGTACTCTTCTAGAAATGTGCTATTGCTTTGGATTATGAGAGAAAAAGGATAAGAGAGAAAGAGAAAGGGTACTTTAGACACTTGAAAAGAAAATATATCTTGTTTTCAACATTCATAATCTATGTGCACAAGTCTAAAATAACTTACATTTTGAAATGCGGGGAGCATTTGAAAAACAGAAAATAGAAAAATAAATCAATCTTGGATTTGAAAAGAGCTAATAAAAATTTCATTATAAATGAAATTTCTTAGCATCAACTTAGAAGTTTTCTTCAACTGCCTTAACAAAAGTTTTAGGAACATTCCATCTATTTACCCTTGAGACCAAGAATAAGCACTGTACCTAGGGAGAAAATGCACCCCAGAGTAAGCCTTATTGAGCCCCCTCTCATACAAAAGACTGGAACTGGGGCTCAAAAGAATATTGGCTCCACCTGTTTTAGTGAGAGATGGTCTAAGCCCAGCCTAGGTAAAATTTTTCTGTTTTGTTATAAACCCAACTCAAAATGTCCTCTCTATGGGATTTCTTATAACACAATGGTCCAGAGTCTACACGGCCAAGAGTAAGCCTAAACAGGTTACCAAGTTCCAGAATAGTCAAGGGTTTAGGTTTCCCTACAAGAGCAATACCGGACATGCTAAAATCATCAGATAGTACATGAAATTTTTTCCTCATGTCCTATTTGTTCTTTGTAAAATTTCAATCAAGTCAACTATGCCCACCATAAGAAAGTGCATTAAGTTGAATATCTGCCAACAACTCCTGACAATCCACTGATACTACAAATGCTATTTAACATCTTCCTATATTAATAGTTTAAAAAAAAAACTAAACAGAACTTTATTGATGTTCATGCTTTCAGCACTACAAAACTAAACATCTTCCTAGTGTTACTAATGCCGTACAACTTCTTCTTTAACAGCTGAAGAGACAAATTTTAGCAATGTTTGTTATCCATCTTTCTTACACAAGTAACAATTTCATTAAACCTTTTGCAATACTTAAAGTAATCATACTAGAAAACCAATTTTCAGAAACTAAGAAATCAACTGAATATTCAATCACGTAGCGGAAGGAGTGAAGGGCTAAGACATCAAGAAAACAGCAATTTCAGATGTAGCACCATAACGGTTCTCTCTTTTTCTTTTTAATGACATCTAAAAAATTCCATATCCTCAGCCTGAATGAGTAAATCATTCATTTTATCAACAAAGTTACCAGATCTCAAGTTATGTTATTTCAATCCTTCACAATTTAGAACTCAGTTACAAAAAGGACATATGGCACCTTCGGTATCTTGCAAACAGATATCAGATGTTCTGAAGAGATTATATATCCAAAAGATAATATTAAGAAAGACTACGTATCATGAAACTGAGCTTCAAAGAACGTACAACTTTGGCCAATTTTGCAAGTCCTGAAATTAGGGGCCAATAAGATATGCATAATACCACAGTTCCCAACTTCATATAATTCATTGTCACACGTCCAGCCAAAGCTTATGCATCAAAATGCTTGAAGTTGAAAACCAACTCCTTGTCAAGCATTATGATTTTAAAAATAAGTATTCCCTCGTCTCCAATCAGCATGCAAACAAATTGTAACTTATCACTTAGTAAATTTATTAATTTAAAGAAAGAAAGAAGAAACCAGCAAATTATTTACAACTAAAGCGGAGTATATGCTATTTTAAGTGAATTAACTTAATAATAAACAGCAGTTACCTGAACAGCAGCTTGTACGTCAGCAGCTCTAAGCTTTGCATCACAAATAGCAGTAACTGCTTCACTAACAAATTTACTTAAATTGACACCACGCAGTTCTTCCATTAATCCTTCTTTCTGCTCTTCATTAATTTGTTTCAGTTTCTTAATAACAGCTGTGTTGCGCTTGATGCTAGAATCCAGTGTTCTGAGAAACCCAGCGTCTGGAATCAAAAAACATTAAATCAATGTTCAAGCAGGAGGAGATCAAATTGTGTGGTGGAGCCATTATGATCAAATAAATATCACGTGTTCAGAATCCTTTACTGTTTTAATGAGCAAGTAAATGTATAAGAAATTCTGCAGTAAGAAAGAGGGTACAAACAGTCATGCACTACACCTTGCAGTCAAACCTTTATATATGTAAACTGCAGACAGATTTGGAATTCAACAATGAATTAAAAAAGAATACATTGCATAAAAGAGAAGTCACATTGAGTCGAACTATCAGTACTTTACTCGAGCAACCACATCTCCAGCTAGTTAAACATTCACAAAAGTCTAGCAACCTCTTATCTATGCCCTTACATATGCAAGTTTCAAACCCACCCTACCCAAGCAAAAATCTTTAACTTGGCAGTTTTGAAGTGTTTATCTTTCTTATGAATTACTTTAGGAATCCGAACTTCCCTCACCTTACCCTGGATTTATATTTCAAAGAGTTTTCCAGTGAAAAAAATCTAGAAACACAAAGAATGGATTGGGTTCCTGTAATTCATGAACCTCAATCATATATTTTGGCTTTGAAATGCTGCATCCCCATTCCCTTCTTTCTGTTGACTCTACAAACATGCATCCAGAAGCATTGTAAAAGTTATAGTTGTTGACATCCCACTATCATTAACCTAATTTTTGCTTAACTGAAGATCATATCCAATGCTTTGTCAGTCTACTTTTCATTGTTAGTTCTTTCATTTGTTTAGGACACATGGTCCACTTCTAATTACTTCAGGCTCTTGAACTTTTTTCACTTCATAGAAGTAGACAAACCAATATATACAGTGATATACAGGAATCCAAATGCTCAATGTTTATTTGGGCAGGTTTTGAAAATGCAAAACGAGAAACTTTTTCCTGCTTTTTTCACCCTAGGTCCCACATCTCTACTCACAAACCAATTCACTTTTCTCTTCTTTTTTTTTAAAAAAAAAAATCTCAAAAGAAAACCAATCCAAATAAAAAAGTTTAAAAAATGGCAATTGATATGTACATCTCCCTTCTAATCATTTGGAAGGACACAGATATGCACGTAACTATATTCATCTATGACATTGAAGACCCACAATTATGAAGTGCTTGAAAAAGTTTACAACCATAAGATATTGTGTAATTGTGGCTGGGAGAATAAGCTGGGGAAACCCACATCTTTCTATTTCCTCCATTTTTCCTTTTCCCATTTTTTTTCCTTTTTTTTTTCTCAGTTTTGGGGATTGGATTGGAGGACTCGAAGGTTTAAGAATCTTGTAGGTATATTCCAAAAAGTACCCATTCGAGTATGTTACAAGAAAGTACTAACCAGGTCTTTCAGGGTTCAAATTACTCTGACGAAGAGCAATTTTTGCTTCCACAGATTTCTTAAATTCCTCAAAACGAGCAACAGCTTCCTGCACCAAATTTTGCATTAGATAAAGAGATTTGGTTGAAATTCTAATCCAAAAAATGTGTATGGTCCAAACTGAATATAAGCACCATTTTCCAGAAATTCAAAAGATATTTGCATATGAAAAACATAGAAGGTCTACAGGTTTGTAGTATAGAAAATGACATTAATTCAAATAAAAGACATCATTATCTGTAAATCTCGAGTGTGGAGTCTGCATTTGAACTCCAAAAGAGTACGAGTCAACTAAAAGAATATGTCGTTCTAACATAGTCCTGAAAGGAGTTAATGAAGAATCTGATTACCTCATCATCATGTCTGTCATGATGTTCACCCCCAACTCGGCATTCATCCCCAGCATGTTCCATCTTCCTTGTAATAATAAACCCCTACCAAAAAAGAAAACAAAAAGTATTACCGAAAACTATCAAATTCTTTCAAAAGAAAGAATAAGTGAAGGCATTTTATAGGAACTATTAGCGATCAACCTATCCTAGTTCCTCTTGCCTCCAAACCCCCTCCCCCTACAACATTCTCTTCTCACTAACAGTCCCCAGATAAAAGAATGCGAATAATATCAGCTATTAGACTTCACATCCGCAATCAGGAACCCACTCATTGATAGAGGAACATAAAAGAGAATGAACAAGCAACTTAAAAAGTTGAAAAGTGTCTTTCCTTTTAATTGAAATATGTCAAGTATACATACACCAACATAAGCACGTAAACGAGCATGAAGTACATAAAAATATCAAATTGACGCAATTCAATCTCCCAATTACCCCGCGAACACCATAAGAAAGCTGGAGAAATCTTAAAACAGCTACACGAAAATGTTAGGGTTTATACCTGTAAATCCTAGATGTTGCTGGAGAAGAATTCAGGGATTTGACAACCACCGCGGAATTAAACGTCTATCAATTTCGTCTCCGGAACTTAGTCGCAGCTACATACAGCAAGATATTACAAGACTAACTCGTATGCATACGTAAGAGAACTCGCGAATTCAGACTCATCTCAGGACTCTGCTTCCAAAGCAGAAAACAGTGCATATTTTTCTCCACGTACGCAGCCATTAGAGCGGTTGTGATTGCGGTTCGGTAAAGATCCGAATTTAGGGGTTATCCGTTTATTGTGATGGGTTTACCCGGAAACTTTACACGTGTTTGGACCTTTTGTGTAATAAATTTGAAGTTTTTCACATTAAACTATACATAGTTTGAGGTATTCTCACTTCGCCCCAACAACTTTGAAAATCAGCACAATCCCGTCCTGCTGTCGAGTTTATGGACTATAGTTGCATCCCCTTGCTAGAACTTCCATAGTAACTAAGGAAACTATTTTAATCCCATAAAGCACTGTCGAAGATATTTTAATAAAATAAATAATTTATTAATTATTTCATTATTTTGTGAGAGCTACAAAATTTATGATCATTGTATCCTGTTTTGTTTGTTGGAGGTTATAAATATTTTCATAATATATCAACAAGTGAGATTATTTATTATTATTATTTCCTGGTTATAAGCTTCATATTAACTATCTCTATTGAGGACATACACCTATATTTATAGGGGCATGCATATATTATGTGCGTGAGTGTATGTATGTCATAATACTTAATATTAGTTTAAAAAAATGTATGTTGGCTACGGATAGAGCTTTATTCTCTTAAGAGTATAAATTTGTGAGAGTTTTATTTCGGAGATTGAACTATTATGTCTTGGGATAACGCAATACAAGACTATTGCATCAACTAAACTATTTCGCAAGAACGTAAATCACCTTAAAATGAGTGATCCATCTTTGCTGCCCTTTTTTTTTAATGTAACAAATTTATTATTTTATTTTGAAATACTATTTAATTTAGTTTTATTACAACTTTAGTTCCTAAATTGTTGATAGGAACAACAAGCACTCCCTTAAAGAACCCTTCGACGTTTAGCATATCAAAAAATGGGACAAAAGGGGTGTTTCTAATAAATTTTATTTTTTTATCTAAAACTTGTAAAATATTATTTTTATCCTAATATATAGACTGAAAAGGCAAATTAAAGTAATTTTTTAAACATTTGGTGATTTTTTTTTTTATAAATCTTCCTCTAATGTTGGTGTACATTACTTGAGAAGAAATAGAAATAACTTTAAATAAGTAACTGGTAATATTTAAACATTAAATAATTAAAATAAGGCAGGAGAGCTCATCCTCAATGGAATTGCAATGATCTAATTCCTAAACAAAGAAAAAGGGGGGGCGGGGGCGGGGGCGGGGGGGGGGGGGAGGATGGCTTCATCGATCCCAAGAGAGATCTTTTAACATCGAGTTGCAAGTGCTGAACAATAAAAATTGATGATGAAAATTAGCTAATTATGATTTAAATACTTCATATCTATTCTCATTTTTTATTCATTTTTCTTGGATAAGTATGACTTTTATTTAATGATAGTGATTAGAACTCGGAATATATTACTTGATAAGATATATATATATATATATATATATATATATAGGAATGAAATCAGTTGATAAGAAAGGCGGAATCCTCCATGAATTCTCTCTTAGTTGGATAAAAGGTAGTACTGTCAAATTAGCCGATCCGATCCGAACTGTCACAGGTCGACCCTTAAATGGGAAGGAGTGGGCTGGTCCTTTTTTTTTTTTTTTTTTTGCAGGTTGGAAATACTAGTCTGCACTAGTCATTCTTTTTTTTTAAAAAAATTAAATTTTATACTATGTATTTTTCTCTCTTTTTCTTTATCTATAATATATGAGAATATAAATATATAATTAGAATAAAAAGAATCTTTGATCAATCACCAATATTTTTAAAATAGAAAATAATCATTAATCATATATATCATATCTAATATGAATAAATTTATATAAAAAAATATTTAAATTAAAATTAAATTAATTAACCTTAATTGTAGGTATAATTAAGATGTGTGATGTAAGAAAATTTGATATTAAGATTATTATATATTTTATTTTTATAATATTTTTAATACAAAAGTGAAAAAAAAAATTGCCTATATCAATGGCTAGCCCACGAGCTGTTGACCTGTTTGAGATTGATGATAAAAAGGGTACATATCAAACTTATTCTTCTGTCGTCCAAGTTACTAACTGGAAAAAGCGCATGCCATCGCCATCAAGAGAGGCATGTGCCTAACCTAAGGGCAATTTGCAACTTTAGTACTTGGTCTCTTGAACGTTAGCTTGTCGGCATTTGTCTTATAAGAATTTTACTGAATAAAAAATTTGTATATGCAAATATTACAAATAGGTATATCTCTTATAAACTATAAATCATTGTAAGCAAATTGGCCTCTGGAGTGGATGGTTTTTTTTTTTTTCTTAAATGATATGTAAATGGAGTAAATGCTGCATTTGACAAATCAATTGTTACCTTATAAGCGACGAGTCAAGATAAATTATGGTACTCAATTGTCTTTCTAGTGCTGAAAATTCGAAAGGGAAACCGTTTGACTATTAGAGCCAAAGCAATTCTTGATAAGGTGGCTGCCAGTTCGGATTCTCTGTAATATTCTTGGTGTCACTTTTTGTAACACGTCTTATTATATTTGAAATCAAATAAGATAAATTTTAAAAGATAAATCTTAAATAAAGTGTTGCGGACGATATGAAGTGTTGTATTGAATAGTAATCTGGCAACTCACAACCATGCAAAATGGACAATATCTTTGGACCATCCGTCTTATTTTTTATCCAATGGAAAGTTTTGAGTTTAATATTTATAGTGCAATACCTATCTCTTTTTCTTATCCCTTTTTTGGTAAGATGGGATGGAACGGCAAAACAGAGGCGAATCACACTGAAAATGACAACATAATCATTGAAAATGATCCTTTCATTGTCATTTGACCATTTTAAGATCCGAGGAAACGTGAATTAAAATTAGACAAAGAAAAAAAAAGAATGAAAGTAAATTTCTACTGATAACATAAAACCTTAAATTTCGACTCTTTGACAAGATGGACATATCCACACAAAAGTGTGGAGGAGAGATGTAATTAATACTGTTAAACTCATAAATTATTGTAATTGAGAAAATATTGTAGTAGTTGGAGAAATATGCAAATTTATTTTTATATATCAGGAAAAGAGATGTGATATGTGGTTCAAACCCTGTTAAATTGGAAGAAAATAAAAAATTACTTGGGTTTGGCTGGTTGACAGAAAATTCTTAGATAAAGTACAAATTTCCAACCAATCCAATAAATTTCCAAATATATTTTCAGAGAATAAAAATCACTAACTTTTCACAAGTAAAGCAAAATTATTACTGCTAGCAGTCTTGCTAATATATTTAAAAAAGGAAAAGAAAAAGAGAAAATTATCTCCTCTTAACAAATGAGCGAAATTCCATACAATATCAAACAAGTCTGCTTCATTAAAAGGAAAACTATTTGCCTCCGAAAGTGACATAATTTGTCACCCTGTGTTTTTAAATTAGAAAAGCCAAAAATAATATAAGAGCAAAAATATTCATTTTTTAAATCATTTTCACAGGCATAATGAAATGATTACCTGTCTTTAAAATATTCAAAATGAAATTAAAAAAAATCTCCAAGAAAACCTTTTGATAGATTTAATATAAACATAATCACACAGTAAAGACCTATACTTAATTGCAATGTTGAAAGATTTTATATCTATTAGCGTTATATTTTTTGTACGTTGAACAGAATATATATTAATAAAAAAATTGTACTTAAATTAGGGTTATAATAAAGAGTATATATTCGGAAAAATCTTTGCTATACGTAAAGTTGGATTAGCCTGGCGGTTAGGAGAGGTAATCAAAATAACCTGTGTGCCATGCATGAAAGGGAAGACATTGTAATTTGTAACAGAACACTGAAGTTTCTCGTAAATTCTTCATTTTGGAAAGCAAAGAAGGGGAAATCTTTCGGAAATATCTATACAAAAGGACATTATCAAGTTGGAAAAGATGCCAAATGCTGCATAGTTATCTATATTCACAGCCCTTTTTGTTCCGTTTCTCGGAATAATCCCTTGTACAAGTATATCCCTGAGCCAAACGAAGCAAAAGGATAACAACATAGATTGGGACATCAATTAAGCCCTTCTGTCAATTTCTTGTTCTAACACACTACAGCATAGTCCTTAACGTCATGGGTTTCAAATTTACTTGAATTTGAGAAGTTTCGTGACTCCAAAAGCCACCCTACACTACATATATATACTACTGATTGATAGGCAGTAGAAATCGTCAAGCTAACACTGAAGCATTCGCTACCACAGCCAGCTCTATCACCAAAAATGGCCTCAAACCTTGCAGTGCTCAATGCTCTCGACACAGCACGTACTCAGTGGTACCATTACACCGCGATTGTGATTGCAGGAATGGGATTCTTCACAGATGCTTATGATCTGTTCTGCATCACCAACGTCTCTAATGTCTTAGGCCGTTTGTATTACTACGATCCAGTTACTGGGAACCCTGGCAAGCTTCCTCATCCAGTGAACAATACGGTCACTGGGGTTGCTTTAGTGGGTACGCTAACTGGCCAGCTGTTCTTCGGATACCTGGGGGACAAGCTTGGGAGGAAGAGAGTTTATGGTCTAACCCTTATTCTCATGGTCGCCTGTGCCATTTGCTCAGGATTATCTTTTGGCTCCAGCCCTAAAGCAGTCATGGGAACCCTTTGTTTCTTCAGGTTCTGGCTGGGATTCGGCATTGGTGGAGATTACCCACTTTCAGCCACCATTATGTCTGAATATGCAAACAGAAAAACTCGTGGAGCATTCATTGCAGCAGTATTCGCTATGCAAGGAGTTGGTATCATCTTTGCTGGGCTTGTGTCAATGATTCTTTCCAAACTTTTCCTCGATTCATATGCTGGCGGACCATTCGAAAAAGATGCTATTTTCTCCGCTGAACCCGAGGCAGATTTTGTGTGGCGTATTGTACTGATGCTTGGAGCTGTCCCGGCACTTCTCACATACTACTGGAGAATGAAGATGCCAGAAACAGGTCGTTACACTGCCCTTATAGAAGGAAATGCCAAACAGGCTGCTGCTGACATGGGTAGGGTTCTGAACATTGAGATTCAAGCTGAGCACGAGAAGACAGCACAATTTAAGTCTGCCAATGAATATAAATTGTTCTCAAGCGAGTTCTTCCAAAGGCATGGATATCACCTAATTGGCACCACGAGTACATGGTTTTTATTGGATATTGCATTCTACAGCCAGAATCTAACCCAAAAGGACATTTATCCTACCATGGGACTCACCCATACAGCTAATGAAGTCAGTGCTCTGAGGGAAATGTTTGAGAATTCACGTGCCATGTTTGTAATTGCCTTGCTTGGGACCTTCCCTGGTTACTGGTTCACAGTCTTTTTCATTGAAAAGATTGGAAGATTCTACATCCAACTCGTGGGGTTCTTCATGATGTCCCTTTTCATGTTCATTATTGGAATCAAATATGAATTCCTCAATACAGAGGAGCACAAGTGGTATTTTGCAGCTTTGTATGGACTAACATTCTTCTTTGCAAACTTTGGTCCCAACAGCACCACCTTTGTTCTTCCAGCTGAGCTATTCCCGACTAGGTTAAGATCCACCTGCCATGCACTGAGTGCAGCATCTGGGAAGGCTGGAGCACTGGTCAGTGCTTTTGCAGTGCAGAACTACACACAAGATCGCAAGGTTCATAAAATTAAGAGAGCTATGTTGCTTTTAGCCTTCACAAACATGCTTGGATTTTGCTTCACCTTTTTGGTAACTGAGACAAAAGGCAGATCACTTGAAGAAATATCAGGCGAGGATGATGGCCACACTGAGACAGAGATGACCAACAGGCCTCCCACAAGTCACCCAGAGCCGGCATGGGAATGATTACAGGTAAGATACACCTTAATTGGCAAAAAAGTTTATCCGGCGGGTCTATCACTTTGAGCAACATATACAAAAGTGAAGAAATTTAAATAAATCGGCAAAAGACCACGTTTTTCGCCTGAAGAAGTTGTTTGTGACGCTTCTCTCTCCATCACTCGTGAATAAGAGCAGCACAAAGTTGTGCTTCCTTTTGTATGATTGACCATGAAGGGGAAGCTCTTTTTGTTTTCTGCCTTTGGTTTTTACCCAACGAAGTGATCAGTGACGAGTAAACAAAATGTCTAAACCTATGTATCAGGGTCTGTTATAGAATAGCTCCACCCAAATATTTACAGAGTGAATGAAAAGAAGTCATCTCATGTTTTTAAATTTTTCTGTAACCCCCTTCCAACAAAACACCTGCTGAACTTCGCGTACCTACTGTAGAGTCATTAAAGTTTTATTTCCTTCCTTCTGCTACAAGTGTCTTGCAATGCCTGGAACAAATTAAAGATTTGATTCTACTGTCCACCAAAGAGCATCTACCATCTATATAAGTGAAACAGAAACAAGCTAATTTTAAAATCATTTTGGAATTTAAGATGAAGATGTCAAGTACAAATCCAAACTAGAAGCAAACCATATACTATCCTTCAAGCTACATATTGTTTTGGTAGTGCTAAATTTTCCATTACAAGGGATGTTTTCATTAATTATGCAGAAGGCTTGACCAGAGTACTCAATAGTAGCTATAACTAGTCTTGAAATTTAGCCAGCCATAGAAGAGGAGATAAGATGCTCTGTTGAAGATTTTAGTGTATCTAAGTTACTAACCATTATTCTGTTTAAGTGATTTTAGCAAGTAGTAGCTTGAATAACTATTCTTTTAATATTGCTTGATTACTTTCCTTGAACGGAAACATAATCCATAACTTCCATATAGACCAATGGGCAAACTGAAGTATTAAGATAGCAAATGGATTCTTGGATGGATACTGGAGAAAGCAACCAAGATAAAATTGATAACCTCTGTTATAGGTTATTTGAAATGCAAAACATTCTTAAGAGAATGCGAAATCTGAGTCTAAAAGCAAGCAAAGTTTTAGAAAAGGTTTCCAGATTATCTTTCAAGGCAAATTTGAAGCACCGAAGACTCAATTCTGATTATGCCAAGAATTTAAACTAAAAGCAACAAAATTTTAGAAAAAGTGTCCAGCTTATCTTTTAAGGCATATTTGAACATAGAAAGATCAATCCCGAAGTTCGTGGTAGATTATGCTAAGGATTTTAACTTCATAATAGTTCAGCTACACAAACAAGTGCAAAGGAATTTATGAAAAAAGTTCATGTTATATGAACTTAACCCATGTTCAGAGTTGTTTAATACTTGATCCTTTCTTTCCTTGAAGGTCTTTTATCCTCTTTTTCTTTGGAGGGGTGTGGGCAAGAGGAACCAAGAGATAATCACTTTTATTTTCAAATCTAAAAGCAATAGTCATTCAAAATGCAAACTACTTGACTTAATTGAACTCTAACTCAAATCATGTTTCAGATTATCTGGACCAGTGGGTTAATCTTTTCTGCGGAAGCTATCATGTCATACTCTGAGCAATTTTCTATTTACCTTTTTGATTCGTTGTGAATAATTATAAAGTCATTATTCCAAAGAACTAAAATTTGAGGTAAAATATCAAAAGCTTTTCCTTTTCTTACCCTTATCTGGGCTTCCTGTTCCTATACAATTCTCCAATGTATTATAGGAAATCCATCACTCCAATCCCATTTCTATAATTTGGCTAATTATGCACACATTGGAAATTCCCATCTTAAATATATGTCTTAAGAAGAATATAAAATAGTGCTAGCTTCAGCTGGAATTATCCTAGCGGAGTCCATTAAATTATGGGGACAATCCATTACAAAAGACAATTGACACTCATACACGGAAATGCAATCATCCATCTTCAGTAAATCCATCTTTTATTATGCATTTGGCCTGGTAATAAAGAAAAATGCCACAAGAAGTTAGATGTATAAAAGAATAAACCTAGGAAGAAGAAGTGCAAGTCGGGAATACCAAACAAATAAAAAACTAAAGGTCAAATGGCTTGATACTTTCAACCAGGTGAATTCTCATTGGACAGGAACTTCAGACTTCTAGATCCACATTTTCTCCTTTGTCTTCCTCATCCTCTTCTTTAGACTGGCCATGCAATGGTCAATCGCTTCCTGAAAATTGAGTAGCTGCGGAGGTCTATCAGTTTGAAGGATGAAAACTAATATAAGATAGCATTAACAAAATCCTCCGGCAGCTAGGGTGAGGGATATCCTCTCATCTGGGACATTTGGGTGATAAACGGTATGATCTTTCTTGCTTATGAAGTTGACTTCTGTTTTTGGCCATCGGATGCTTGATTTTTGCCCTCTGACAATTGTTACTAGTAAGCCATAACCAGATCCTAATTTATGTTGAATAAAGACAAAAGAAGTAAAAATTTGGAAAATAGCATATTCTAACCCATTATTTCCAAAGTTAGTGTGTGTATAGTTAGAATATATTTTCCCAGGCAGTGGAAAAATTGCATTCAGTGTTCATCCAATTTGCATTTATTATTTTTGTTTGGGAATTTTTTTCTGAATTTTCTTAAAAGTGAATTGTTTATGGAGAGAGAAGTGAGACTCAAAGTAAAAATTTTGTATTTATTTTGAAAATAAAATGTATCCAAATAGGCTCTATTTGAACACCATCGATTGAAACGTAAGACAAAATATCAAGTGTGGAACTCATATTTTCTTTTACAAACAATACAACTTATACAAAACTAAATATAAAAATTTTAAAACCAAACTTTATACAATCTCACCCAACTCTTTCTTAACACTGAATATAATATAGAAGAAAACCGGGAAGGGCGAGCAGACAGCAATTTAAGATTTTAAAGGGGCGGGGGGAATAGCACATTGGGGAGTACAAATAACAAAATTACAGACTTGAGCATCAGTTAAATATCAAATGACTATTCGGACTACCAAAGAATGGATAGTCTATCCTAACTGGAGAAAAAGCAATAAATAGTGGAAAACCGAACATGAATATTAATGTCTTCCTGAGTAGTCACATTTAAGTACAAATATCAATGACATGAACATGTGGACATAGTTTACATTTCAGCATCATATTGCTTCATGGAGGAATTAGAAACTTGACTAGCTGATATCCCCAAGTAAAACACTTTGAAACTTTTCGAGGTATATATGTATATAATGTTTGTTCTGACCAATGTAACTCTACAAGTACTACCTCCAAAAACACTTTTGCCTTGCAATGCTATGGGTATAGAATTATCCTCAAATTCACTGACAAAAATCACCAAAATGTGTAAGTTATAGAGAATATGATGCATCACTGTAATAAACACGAAAAGAATTCCTAATGACCACCGTACGTACACACTCACAATCAGAGTCTGACATTTGCGAAGAGAACATAAACACCACTGGAAAACATTAACTGAAGATATCAAAACAAAAAATTTCATCCAAGAACTGTTTGTTTTGGTAATCTAAAATACTACTATCAATAATTATGTACAAAACCAAAATATCATTACTGCATCTTGTCCCAAGTAATTGATGGCGTAGTTGCTAGGCTGGATATACCACTACCAATAGTCTCCACAGGAACAATAGCCACCAAAGAAGTGATGAAATCTATTGGTGTCTCTCAGAATGATTTCTCTGTCTACTATCTGGGATACAAACTTGAAAGCTGTATGACAGTCACCACATACTCTAATATTTTTCTTGATCCGGATGGTGGACCCAGGTGGTGTGTTAAGAAGAGCAAATGCCAGAGCAAGCTTTTCACTATGGTATTGCAATCTCATTTCCCTCTCCCTCTCATCCACAAACCAAAGCACATGGCTAGTGTCTGGTGCATACCCAATTTGCCTGATTTTCTCTGTAATTTTCTCCCACATCCTTTGAATTTCACCTCTTTGCGGGTGTGCATCGTCATTCGCCATAAACATGTGAACATTGTTTTCAATCTCCACCCAACTACAAGCAGGCTCCTTTTTGACACCAGTATTGTTCATCATTTTTCGCACTTTAGCAGCATCTTTCAATCTACCAGCAGAGGCAAAAATGTTAGAGAGCAGGACATGTGGTCCTGAATCATATGGATCGAGTTCAAAAACACGCTCTGCAGCATAAGCACCCAACTCCATGTTCTTATATATTCTACAAGCTCCAAGCAAAGCTTTCCAAATTGCTGCTGTCGGTTTAATTGGCATTTCCTTTATGAACTTTTCAGCCCGATCAAGTTGACCAGCTCGACCAAGCAAATCAACAATTGTCACATAATGTGAGACACCAGGTTCCAATTTTAACTCCTTCATCAAGTCAAAGTAATACAGTCCTTTCTCTAGAAGCCCAGTATGGCTGCAAGCGGTGAGAATACAGAGGAAGGTTACTTCATTAGGTTGAATTCCCTTATTACGCATTTCCTCGAATTGCTCCATAGTTTCTCTTCCAAGACCATGTTGTGCACAAGCAGTAAGCATCGAGTTCCACGAGACAACATCCCGCTTCACCAGATGATCAAAAACCTTTCTTGCATCCTTTATGCTACCTGCTTTACCGTACATATCCAGAAGAGTGTTCCCAACAAAAGCAATAAGCTTTGTCCCTGATTTTATCAAATGGCAGTGAACCCATTTCCCCTGCTCCAAAGCTCCAGTACTTGCACAAGCTGCAAAAACACTGGAATATGTGAAATGCGTGGGCTGAAATCCTTCCCTTTGCATTTCTGAAAACAACCTCACTGCATTTTCAGGTTCACCTTTTCTAGCATGCCCTGAGATCAACGCATTCCAAGGAACCTCATTTTTACTCTGTAAATCATCAAACAAAATTTTTGCCTCCTCCATTAGGCCGAACCTTGCATACATATCAACAAGTGCAGTCCCCACATATACATTGTTACAATAACCAGCCTTAACACAGACCCCATGAACTTGCCTCCCTTCACTCTCTCCAACAGCACCGGCAGCTTTCAACGCACTCCCTAATGTGAACTGGTTAGGGACGAACCCATTTCTTAACATCTCAAGAAACAAGCACAACGCCTCCTCAGCTCTGTCATTTTGTGAAAACCCAGTGATTACTGCAGTCCAAGAAACCACGTCTCTCTGCGGCATCTCATCGAATACCCTCCGGGCTTCATCAGGCGACCCACATTTGGCGTACATGTTAATAAGCGTGTTATGAGTAGTAATGTAGTTACGGTAAATAGAATTAATGAAATGAGCGTGGATAATACGGCCTTCTTTAAGCTTCCCGAGCTGAGTGCAACGTCTGAGGAGCGTGTTGTAGAGAGTAGATTCTGGATCCATTGCCCCCTTATCAATGAGGTCCAGCAAGTAAAGACCGCCATCGGGTTTTTTCTTAAGCAGGTCTTTGTCTTGGATTACACCATTAAATGCAGCGCCGGACGTCCCGATGGCCTCTTCTGAGTCTAAGCCGCCTTCGAATGGTGGTTCTTCAGTAGTAGAGGGGTGCCTGTAAGCGACTTTACTGGCTGCTAATGTCGAGAGGAAATAGGCACTGCAGAAGACGACTTTTCTGATGATTGAATTGGAGAAGGATCGATATTGAACGTACCCTTTCCTGTATCCAGAGCTTCTTCCCCACCTAAACAAGCTTCCTAAGATAACAAATATTTGGCGCCCGAGTCCGGAGCTTCCGTTAAACGGTGCCCTCTTCGGCGGAAATTACACCGGCGGGTTTAGGATTATTCAAAAGAAAAGAACGCATTTCGAAAGAAAAGCATTGCCGGAATCTGATTTTGCCAAATTAATTTTATTTCAGAAAATACGTTCTCAAAAACAAATTTGCGGTTTTCTATGACATAGTTCTTTGCTATCTCGGGCCTAACGTTGCTTTATGTTCTTTTTGAACAGCATTTTTTGTGAGCCATGAATTAATTTTTATTCTTTTTATTTTAAAATATAAAGTATTTTGATATTTTTTATATAAATTTAAAAAAATAAAAAAAATTTATAGTTTATCTTTAATTAATTTAATTTATTCTCTAATAATATAAAAGAGAATTGATGAATGATATTGATAAGTAATGATAAGTTTTAAAAAAATATTTTTTAAAATTTGTTAAAGGTTAAATATTTTTTATAATAAAAAAAGATTTAAAAATCTTATATTTTAAAATCAAATGAAGTATTAGAGAGGATATTGGGTTTGAAGTTGACTTGTTAAAAAATATATAAAAAATGTAAAAGGAAAATACATCCCGATAGAGCCGATAATTTGTGGGAAAAGAAAAAGAATTTTTTAAATTTTTTAATTTGATACCAGATTATAATAATAACATTCATTTTAATATCTCAAGATGTGTTGTATATATGTATATTATAACGTACATAAATAAGTGGAATTGAATGCTGTAATTAGGATTTTTTCCGTACTATAGGGATACCCTCTTCCCACCCCCGCTTTCTTGGAGAAAACTTTCCTGGTCCCTAATCCAGATTTATCTATCTTTTTCTCTTTAATTTGTTGAAGAGGGATTAATATGTATCGCCGAATGCAAGATATTTCTGTTTTAAGGTGTATGTTTGGTTAGGAGATATTTTATTTTAAATTTCGTGAGAGTGAATTTGTTGTGAAAGGAGAAATAGAACCTAATTGTATATTTGGTCGGGAGAAATACAATCTAAATAAAGCTTAATTTTTTGTTAGGTTTTCTTTATTGTATTCTAATTGAGCTAACAATTAGCAAACTTCAAAGAGGATTTGGAATAATACACTTGTGCACCACATTTGAATCAGAACCTGACCAAACTATAGATTGATATTATATCCGTTATTTCTTACAATAATTTGTTAACATCCATAAAGTGTTTAATTATATATTGCTGAGTATAAATAGTTACAATGAGAGAAATGATATTCATTGAGTAAAGTAGTATAAAAACTAGGGATGCATAAGAATAGGAACGGAAATGCAAATAGCTCTCGCTTCTCTTTTTATAAAATTTTATTTTTATAAATTTAAAATAAAAAATTTCAAACTCAAATAGAATCCATACTCCAATTGAGTCCAATACTTGTATCAATATGACTAGCAGAGACAAGCCTCACTGCATCACAACTGAGAATTGATTTCATTTCCATTTTTGTACTTCGATTATGGAATTGCATCAAGATATTTTTTGCACCCATCTGTGGTGTAAAATTAGTTTTTATTATGTTTTAATAAAGAAATATTTTCTTCTCCAAAATGTTTCTATTTGGCCATGAATAGTGTATGAAAAAGGCGGCTACATTTGTTTTTAGAAAAATGAAGTTCAGATACCCTCCCTCAGTGGAATCCATTTCATCCCTTGATTACTAAAGCTTTTCAAATTTGGACATGATGGACTTGAAAGTCTTTTTCCACTATCGAAACTTTCCAGTATTGAAATCGAGGAAGTAGTATCTCATATACAGCTGGAAAATTCCAAATGTTTGATTAATTATATATTAATTCGAGAATGCGAATCTGAATTAATAAAAACTATATGTTTGGTCACGTTGCCTGAATCATATTGACCAAAATCATTCTAACCTGCAGATAGCTCTATCTATGGCATCTGAGAGTTGAAATCATCTTTACCATCTTTCCTCGGCTTCCTATCACATCTCCGCTTTTATTCCTCCTCCCCGGACCGCCGGAGTCCTATGTTTGCCTGATTGCATTGCCCTGATAACTTTACTCAGAAATTTTTGCATCTGTAACATTTGTTTGGGGGCAGTGAATGCTGCATAAAGAAATTGAGCCTTTATACGATCGTGAGATGCAGGAAGCACGCGTGATACGGCTTCCGCCGGAGAGAGGTCAGATCAAAGCAAGAATGTATACAGCGGTGAAGAAAGTGGTGAATGTTAAAAGAGTAATCGGAAATTACAAAGAAGCTGGAAACTCAAGTTCGGCATCAACAACCCCTCCTGCTACGCCCTATAATTCAGACGGTCAAATTTGATTCGTGCAGCCTTTTTGTGTGTCCAGAATATATATATATATATATATTTTCTTTTGGTGCTTCTGAACTTCTTGTTAATGCATTTGGGAGACTGATATAGAAAGAAATACTACGTACGTACATGCTATATGTTTTTCTCTTTTGTTTTTTGGGCATCTATATGAGTGAATGAATTGAACTGAAACAAAATGATTAATTAGTATTGTTGCAAAATAAGCTCATATGTTTTAGTTTTTTTATGCTGAGCAAAAAAAAAAAAAAAAACTCAATACATTTTATTTAAGTTTTCCTTTTCAATAACGAGAAACAAAGGAACAGCAAGAACTTGTGGTTTTAGAACCAGAAGTAACTAACTATAATTGGTATTTTTCAGAGAATTGAGATGTCATAATCTGCTCATGTTTTCATAATTATATTTTTGAACAAACGCAAGTAATTTGATTCACAAACAGTGCAGCCACTACCAAGATAGAACGCGATACAAATTCAGGAATATATGCTTGCAGCAACAAGGTGAATGTTTTCGAGAAATAGAAGAGAGAAGGAAGAATTGATGGATGACTTTGCCTCTTTTTTTTTTTTTTTTTGAAAAAATAGATGCTAAGATATTTGTTTTGTATCGCGTAATTACGAATTATTTTATGGTCACACTTTTTGGTCTCAATAATAATGAAAGTGATATATATTTCACAATAAATTCAATTATTGTTTCCAAGAACTTTCGTTATAGTAGAAATACTACTATAATTTGAGCTCATTATTATTGATGAAATGAGTGTTAAAATAATAGTTTAACTGTCAAATACTTTATAGAATACTCTAAAAAGCACTATACATAAAACGGCATATTGTGTCAAGAAAAGTTGTACCACCTCAAATTTGTTTAAATGTTAATTTTGATTCCAAGCGAATGAGAAAAGATATAAATACAATATCAAGCATAACATAAGATCGAAATTAAACAAAAATACATAGAAGACCAATAAGGCTACATAGAATACCAAAATTAAACAAGAATACATAGAAGACCAATGAAACTTAATAGTTACTTGGGCATGCAGACTCAATAAGGCTGCCTGCAGACTCAATAAGGTTGGTTCGCGGGAATTGCAACCAATAAAGTTGAGTCTGCAAGCCCAAGTAACTATTAGGTTTCATTGGTCTTCTATGTATTCTTGTTTAATTTCGATATTATGTTATTCTTGATATTGTATTATGTTATGTTATATTTCTTATTGTATAATATTATTTATATTATATTAATACAAACGATGTTATAATATATTTTATTTAAACTTAAAACTATTAAGAAAACTTATTGAAAATATTTTAAAAAGAATTAATATGAAGAAAAACAAAAAAAAAGAAAAAAAAAGGAAGCATGGAAGAAGAAAGAAAACGGCAAATCAAAGAACAAAGAACAAGCAAGAAAAAAAATAATCAAAAACAAAAAAAAATCTTTTGGATTGATATTGCTTTTGTTGCTATATTGCTTTTATTAGAGCAATAACGCCTTCTTAGAAGGCGTTATGTTTAAAAGAAAAATCACTTCTCTAAAATCATGTCTTTTCAGTGTTATTTTTAAAAAATGTGGCCATTGCCAGTAATAACCCGCTTTTCTTTGATAGGTTTCTATCTTTACTTTGCGTATTTAGAATAGATTTTTATTTGAACTTTTTTTTTCTTGATTTTCAAATATCTAAAAGATTTACGACAGAAAAAGTGTCCCAAACATATTGAACGAAATGCTACCGAATACATATCTAGACGAAAGAAGTCTCTAATCAGTCAAAATATGCTCATTTGTCTTGACTAGGTCAAAATATGCTGACTAAATCAACTAATTAAATTAAATTTTGTTACAGAATTTAATATAAAATTTTTATTTTAATCTTACTTTCTTTTTTACAAACAATCTACTTTTACAAAATTCAACACAGAAAATCTCAAATCTAAATTCTATTTAATACCATAGAAAGAAAAATTGAAAATCAAAATAGAATACCACGACTTGGCATAAAAGAGGGGGAATAAGGGTGAAAGGTGGAAGTTCTTGTAAATGTTCCACTCTTGTGACAGAAGGAAATCCAACAAAGGTGGTTGGAGAGAGAGAGAGAGCGCGAGAGAGGCAAGATAAATGGAGGAAGAGTGATCTAAACAAAATCATTGAGAAATTACTTGTTCAATTGCCTCCACACAAGATGGAATTTGCATTTTCCAATTCAACTTTACTCATATTCTCATCTCACCCAGTAAAAAATGGCCTTTTACTTTGGCCCTCGAGTTCACCTTTCTGCTTCACTACTCTTTCTCATTTATTGGGCACCTTCATTTCTATTTAGTTTGTCATTTCTTCTGCAGCCAACTTTAAGTTTCTTCTTTATCTGGGGAATATATTCTTCAAGAAAGAGGATCTTGAGCTAGCTATGATCGGTTCTGATCCAGCCAAGAAGAATCGATCATGGATGACGATAAACACATGAGATCAGCAACAAGGAAAAAGTCAAACCTTCCTCCAAAGAGAAAGAATGTTCATATGAAAGTTAAAATCGACATAATTATGATGTTAACAATCTTTTTTTTTTCAGTATATGCTAAATATATCTTAATTTTTAAATTTTTTATTTTAAAGGAATTACTTGTTTAATGGCCTTCACCCTAGATGGAATTTGCATTTTCCAATTCTAATTTATTCATATTCTCGCCCTGTATATGACAACTCGCTGACAATCTTTTTTTTCATTATATGCTAAATAGATCTCAATTTTTCAAAATTTTGTTTTAAAAGAATTACTTGTTTAATAGCCTTCACCCTCGATGGAATTTGCATTTTCCAATTCTAGTTTACTCAAATTCTCGCCCTGTATATGACAACTCTTCACTTTAGCCCTTTGAGTACCCCCTTTCTTCTTTACTACTCTTTCGCTCTTTGACACCTTCATTTCTATTTAGTTTGTTATTTGTCCTGCATCCAACTTTAGGTCTCTTCTTCCTTTGGGGAATATATTCTTTAGGAAAAGAGGTTCTTGAGCTACCCATGATCGAGTTTGATCCAACCAAGAAGAACTGATTATGGATGACGATAAACATAGAAAGATCCAGCAACGAGGAAAAAGCCAAACATTCCTCTAACGACAAAGAGGGGTCAGATCAAAGCTAAAGTATACAAAATTATAATACTAATAATATAATTTTTCAATACATATTAAATAAATTTAGTCTTTAGATTTTATATTCAATAGTTAAGAACTCACGCTAGTTAATAATTATTTAAATTTAAATACTATAAATAAAGATTTTAAATAATGTGTAAATAATTATTTAAATTTGAATAATATGAATAATTATTTATATTTAAATAATCTAAATAATTATTTACTATGCATAAATTATCACCCATTGAAAAAAAATTACTTATTTAGAATAGTTATTTAAATTATTTAAATTTAAATAATTATTTAATTTGTGTAAGTTCTCATCCATTACATAAAAAATTCAAATGCTAAAATAGTTACTCTGTGTAGCCAAACACAACCAAAATATGTGAGCAGATGCTGTTTCATCAGAAAAAGAGCGACGATGATGACGACAGCAGCCAGGAGAAGGCTTCATATTCTTGCTCATGGACATGCGGCTACATTGTAGCTGCCCAACTGGTCAGGTTCCGGCCGTACATTAGACAAATATGAATAAAAGGGTGTTGATTGGTTGTTTGATTTGAAAATTTTTAATTTTATATTTTAAAAAATTAATTTTTATATTTTTTAAAATCAAATTAAATTTAATTTATCTTCAAAAAGATTTTTTTTTTCAAATTAAATTATTTCATTTTAGAGAATATTTAATTTCAAAAAAATTAAAATATATAAAATTAAATATTTTAAATTTTAAAATAATATTAATTATACTCTAACTTAATTATAATTATTAATCTTCAAATAGTATTTATAAAAATATATAAAACAAAGTAATTTAAAATCTAAAATGATTTTAATTAAAATTTAATTTAATTTAAATTATTAATCTTCAAGTGTTTGTTGAAATATATAAAATTAAATATTTTAAATTTTTAAATAATTTTAATTAAAATCTAACTTAACTAAGATTATTAACTTTTAATTACACTTAATTATTAGTTCAGAGAAAATTTAATTTTTTTTGTTTAACTTGGTCTAACTTGAAAATTAAACTGAAATTTAATTTAAAAATAAAAAATTAAATTTTTTTAAAATCAAAAATTTAAAAATTTAAACTAAAAATTAAATTAAATTTTAATTAAATTATATTTTTTTAATTTTCTTTAAATAATGTACACCCTAAATATAAATGCCAAGGATGATGTGTTTCTGCCGACAGAACTTGTTTTCTTAAGGATCCAATGCTTCAGTTGTTGGTTTTCCCACGAATTTAGGCTAATACTTTTATAAATGAGATGGTGAAGGGGAAAGAAACACTTGGCTTTTCTTCTGCTAATTAGAAAGAAACACTTGCCCACTTTATGGTTCAAGCAAACCTTATTAGGGTAGCAAGATCCAGAACATATCCCCTCATATAATGCCTTCTCAAAATCTAGGCTTGAAGGTACACATAATCATACACAGTCGTCTATTTGGATTCAGTTTTTTAAGCTTTATTATTTTAAAAAATGAAAAATTGAATTTTGTTTGAAATTTTAAATTACCTTTTGCAATAGAAGAGGTGAGATCTATAACATAAAAAATAAAAAAATAATTTGATTTATAATCCAAGTGTACTTAGAAAAAAGAATGTGCAATTTTAAAACTAATCATTAAAATATTGTCAAAAATATTTCTTTCCACTTTTAATTTCTTTTTTTTTTCTTTCTTACTCCTCTTAAAAAATTACTTCTTCTTTCATTTTTTAATACATAAGAGAGTTAGAGTACAAATAAAAAATTAAAATATTCTTTTTTACTATACAAATTTTTTGTTTTCTTCATACCCTCCTAGAATAATACGCCATGAGCCATTTTAGCACAAAAGAAAGAAAAAAAAAACAAAATGGATGTAATTTGTAATATGTCCAAAATATGGACATGAACTTGTAGTTTGCATAAATCTAAGGAACGCAAAATGGAAAAAGAAGAAAAAGGAGCCGTTCGGAAAATTGTATGGCAGTTATTACGTTGTAGCAGAAGCCCAACGCCACAACCAGATGAGAACGAAATTCCGCTTTAAACCGCCGTTTCAGCCCTCACAGTTTCTCTCTCTCAGCTCTTCATCACTATCTTTCTGCTCAATCTCTCACCAGCGGTGTGTAAACAAGCTCAAGCTGCAGTTCAATGGCAAATGAATTCCTCGCTACACATTTTTTCGAGAGTTCACTTTTAAACTAACGTGTTCAATGTCATGAGACACTTGAAATTTGAGGAAAAATGTTTGATTTACAATAAAACTACGATGAAGTAACTAGTTGTGAGAAGTTTGTAGTATTTTTTGTTGTTTTTTAATTGGTGGCGTAGCTTTGAGATAAATTGAATTTTGGTTTCCGCAGAAGTCCGTTTGGAGTAGCGTTTGACATCGATGGAGTTGTACTCCGAGGCCGGAATCCAATTGGAAATTCTCCGGAAGCACTTCGAAGATTATATTACGATTCCGGTAATTTACAGTTCTTTAGAGCTTTTCCAGTTTCAATTCTTTTCTAACTGAAACTTTTGGCAGAAACATTTAGAAAAATTTTCAAATTACTCATTTGAGAGCAATGCCGGAGAAGCTGATGGTGATATTTTCTAGATTACATAAAACTATACAAGTTACATGGAAATGTTCATCAGCCAGAAACTTTTTCTTGAAAAGAAAAAGGAGAGAGAGAGAGAAGAGAAGAGAAGAGAAGAAGAATAAGAAGAAGCAACCCTCTATGAAGTATGAAGTGATCATTGTTCAATTTTGATTGACAGGATTAATATTTAGAGTAATCCTCCGCTTTTACTAATTTCTAACTGGAAGTGAATGAGTTACCGTCTACATTATGAATTCTGAAAGGGTGCAGTGTAGACTGGATTCAAGAACTTTGATCGTTATGATGCCCTCATTGTGTTACAAGGAGCTGATTACTACTACTTTGCAGGCACCTTGAAGATTCCCTTTCTGTTTCTGACAAATGGTTAGCGTGAGCTTGCTTCTTACTTTAACACATATTATTGAAATAGTAGCGTGCTTCTCTGATTGAAACGATTAAAGAAAAATGGTTCTTTGTTGTTTTAGATTAACTTTTTTTGGGAATGGTAACTGTTCTACAGTCTCAGTTTTACAATTTTATGTATGCAAGTTCTTTTCTGCAGTTTGAGGCATCAAATAACCTGCATAGCTTATTTAGTTTCATTTGAAGATTGATGGTATTGGTTCAGAAAGACCACTCATTCAAATATATCCTTACTCCTAAACTAATTCTATGACTTAACCATTGAGCATGCTTTTTCATTAATTTTGCCACGTGCTTTTTGAAACTTGTTTTTTTGATTTCCTCGATTATAACTATGATTTTGCTTGGCAAACACTGGACTTGATGCCAGAGCTTTTGTCAATGCTTACTGTAGAATGGTGAATAACTGCTTCTAACTTGCCTTTTGTAGGAGGTGGTATCCCAGAGTCTAGAAGAGCCTTGGAATTAACTGAACTTCTTGGTGTCCAGATTTTACCTTCTCAGGTAGTATTCTAAAACTCTCAGGTACAACTGGTGGCTTAGAATTTTATGCCAACGGTAATTCACCAATTCATTCCTATATCTAGACATGTTTTCATTGCTCTTTCCCCTCAGAGTTTAAGCTTTTAGCTTAAGCCATCTTTTGAGATTGTGACATGACAGGAAGATGCTCTTATGTGTAGTTGTTCAACTATCTCTTGTAAATTTTTCACTAGCTCGCTCTGTCCAAGGAAAGGAAAAAATAGATGGAATGAGTATGGCCCACAGATCAGGGTAAATTTTAGATGATAAATAAGTTACTCTTCTTCAGCAAGTTAAGACTTGTAGTAGGTGATAGGTTCAGCTTAATCAGTTTTATTATGCAGGTAAAATATGCGGTTGTGTTTTTATCATCCATTTGAAGTTCGTAACTTTTGATAATTATGGAAGACTAGAATGTATTTGCTTTGGCTGCAGATTGTTCAAGGGCATTCACCTTTCAGAGGCTTGCTGAAGAGGTATTTATATTACATTGTGTAACACCTTTGAATCAGGTTCTTTATCTTATAGTTTTTGCATGGAGTCCAGATCTCCTTCAAGGTTTTGTTCTTTTTTTTTTTTTGTCCTTTTTTTTCGGGCCGGGGGCATTTTTATAACCCTAGAAGTATTCAAACCATGTAAAAGCGGTCATGTTGCATTATGGTTTTTGACATACTAATTCATCAGAAGGGGTTTAACTTAAAGGACAGTTATTTATAGATGAATTAGCATAAGTTTTGTCCAACAGTAGTATGTTACAAGGATGACATCTGCCCATAGGACTTCTAGTGGTCTCCCATGTGAATATTCATGTTTATTGGATGAAACAGATATTTACCAAAGTTGTAGTATGAGAATGTATGCGCACCTTGCATACCAAACACAGTTAACTGTTTCCCTTGCTAGCAAATAAAATACTCAATTCCCGAGTTAAAAGCATGTTTCTTTCTTTCTTTGTACTTACGGAGCAAGGAAATTAATTATATAGATCTGGTTGTTCTGCACCATTCTATGTAAAGTTCTCTCCGAGAATCCCAGAGGAAGGAAGAGATGAATTATAGTTTTCTTCACGTGTGTGCAACATAGTTTAAGAAAGAAACAAAAGGAATTATGCGGAAGGATGAAATAGCTGGTACATTGGCATCTTTTAACCAATAATGAAGTGAGAGGAAGCTAAAGTTTACCCAAGAAAATGACTATGATAGACCTAAAATGAGTTATAAATGTGAGAGAGAACCTCAGACCTTTTCGTTTGATATTTCCTTGGGATTGAATGATCAACATAACTATCAACACAGAAAGAAAGGTAGCTTATAAAAATTAATAAAGAAGACCATTAAAACTCTTCTTTTTTTTTTTTTTTTTTTGGTGTAGGTTTGAGAATGAATTTGTTGTTGCCACTGGGAAAGGGGAACCTGCAGTGGTGATGTCTGAATATGGTTTCAAGTAAGTAAATTTAAATATCCTGTTCTGTAACTTTCTTGTTTTTAATACCTAACAAGGTTGTATTAACTTCCTTTCACCTTAGTACTTAATTTGGAATTTTGTGCAGAAATGTCATATCATTGGAAGAGTATGCATCTTACTTTGATGATATGGATCCTGTAGCTCAATACAAAAGCTGGAAAACTCAGCAGGAACTGAAGAAGCCAAACACTGCTGAGTCAACTAGAAGGTCTAACATTTCCTCAGACAAAATAAAGGCGGCATTTATTGTTAGTGATCCTGTTGATTGGGGGAGAGATATTCAGGTAAATTTTTAAATATATATCCTGGATCCCTATATCCTCTTTTACCACTGTTTCTTGTGCATAAACTCCGTTTACTTGTGATAGTGTCATATAACATTACAAACATAAATACATCATGGAGCTATTTTGTTTCTACAGCACATTAGTTTTCTCTATAAAATTATAGGACGTTTTTCGGAAGCAAAAACAGAAACTGGATTATAGCACTGGAGATAGGCAACATGTCCACTTTCAGTCTATAGTAGTAATTTTAAGTTCCAGAGCCAATTCCTCAAGCATGCTTCATCATCTTAGCTGGACCAAGAAGCCCAAAGGTTTGATTTTCCCTGGGTCTGTGCATCGGAGCAAGTTTGTTGTCTGGTGAGCTGAGGTCTTGGACTCAGTTAATGTTCCCTGCAAAATGGACTGTATATAGTTTCTTTACCCGCCTTTTGCAGAAGATCATTCTCATGTTTATACCCTGTATCTACTGTAGAATGAGACATATTATCTTGTTATGATTACCACACTAGGATTAGTTAGGGCATCCCAGGTACCTTTCTAGTTAGAGAAAAAGTAAGCATGAGAGTATAGGTTTCAAATGCTCAACCAGTCCAACTTTGAGATTTTTGGTAGCTTTTGTGCTACCTGCTGCTCAAACAACAGATGCTTATTTGATCCAAAGGAGATACGAAAAACTTTCCACCATAAGGGAATCTTGTTCCTCGCAATCTCTAATCAATTCTCTGCCAACTGCTTTATGATCCATTCTTCAAAGTCAGAACAAAATCAAATAACAGGAAACTTGTTCTTTTTATGAACAACTAATGAAGAGATGTCGACCCCTTTCTTCATCTTCTATATATAGAAATTTATCTCAAGGACTTTCTTTAGTATCATCTCATTGTTCATTTTTGTCTTTTTATATTTGTTTCATCCATTAGTTCAGTAATATATTTCCGGTCTTTTAATATCTCCGGACATTTTGACTGATAAATCAGGTCCTCTGTGACATTTTAACTTCCGGATGTCTATCTGAAGAGAAGAATGAGCATCAGCCACCCTTGTATTTTGCTGCTGATGATCTTCAATACCAGGTTAGCGAAACAATTAAGGAAATTCTAGTGTAGTGTTCAGAGATTTTGATTTGAATTGCAAGATGACAATGGAGTATAACTTCTTCAATCTCCTACTCAAAGGATGAGTCTGAGTTTTCATCAATTATTTATTCATGAAGTTCAAAATAAGCTTGAAGCATATATTTTAGATAACACCCAAAATCCCAAACTAATTAGGACATTGGATATTCATCTTTTCCATGTCAGTGCAGAGCAGTTTACTTCCACAAGTGCTTGGCAATTTGGCTAAAAGGCATAGTTCCTAATTTTACTTTCTGCTCTTAGATTGCTGTTTGTTTCTATTGCTTTTCATTTTCTTGCAATAGCTTGCGAAATTTCTCCTTTTCATTAGTTTTCAATGTTATTGAGAATGTCTAATCAAGTGTCTTATTAGGATAGGCTGCATTTCCGTCTGAGAGACTTGGTATGGGTGCATTCAGAATTGCACTTGAAAGTGTTTTCAACAGGTAAGGTTAGCATCTGTATCATTTGGATATTCCGCTATTTGTCCAGTTGTGTTGGTCGCAATCCAGACACTCAGTTTTGATAATGCAATTTCATCACAGCCCTCATTGTAAAAGATATCTTTCAGAATTGGACTCGTAAAAAATTGTGTTCTTAGTCAGTCTACTTCATTTGGATTAGTATTTCCTCTGATATTTATTAAGAAAGAGAGGTCTGGTCCATCTGGTTGGGCCTTTTGGAGTATCAAGCCTTGAACATGCATGTAGATATATTGATCATCCATTAGTTCTTGGAGAGAGAAAAAATATTAAGTTTGGGAAATTTTGGATGAGAGTATGTGGTGGATAATTCAGTAGCGAGGTTATGGATTTAAATAAAAGTCAGCTACTGAGCATGAAAGAAATGGAAGTCTTAAAAGTCTTACTGCATTCATTCTGTCCCTACAAGCATCATTATTAACAAAACAATAGCACTCCTTTGGATCATTTTACGGGTTCTGCTCTACTCAACTGCAGCAAGAAGTTAAAAAAGGATCTACAGATTGCAGCTCTGTCCAATTTAGATTCGTACATTGGGCCTTGAAGTGTTTCATTGACAGACCAGCCTTCTCGTTGATGTTTTCTTTTTGGGTGCTACCTAATGTGTAAGAAACTTTAGTTCTAACCAGAGGGGAAGCAGATCTGGAGAAATTATTGCACGTTACTAAGAACCCTTGGTCTTGCTTACTTCTAGTGCTATTCCTCACCCTTCTTCACAAGAGCTATTCAGAGTATCTGGAAGATAATTGCATTCAAACTATTTCTTCTCGTGCAACGGCATCTGGGATTAAGCATATATCATTTTCTTGTGAAATCTATGCAGAATTCATCACAAGCCCCTGGAGTATACCATCTTTGGGAAGCCGAATCCATTTGTTTTCAGAAATGCTGAAATAATTTTAAGGCATCTTAGATCCTCCTTATACTCTGGTGATATCACCCAGGAAGGTGGAGAGAAGGTATCACATGCTTTTGAGACATTGTACATGATTGGTGATAATCCTTCAGTTGATATCAAAGGCGCACGGCAGGTTTGCCTCTACAAATTTTATCTCAAGTTCATGCATACAGGGGTTTCTCAGACTTGTATCATCTTCAATTGGAATGATCTGTCTGGATAAGCTTATTTTGCTGAATCCTCTCTCTCTGTCTTGGCTAGGCAGGACCTCCTTGGTTTTCAATTTTAACAAGGACAGGTGTTTTCAGACAAACAGAGAATCACGCAGAATATCCAGCTGATTTGGTAAGGCTGATACACTCATTAAGATCATTACCCCCTAAAGCCCTTGAATGAACCTAACCCCATCATCTCTAAAGAGGATGATCAATTCTTTGATACCCCTAGCTTTCTCTAAGTTTTAGGATAATATAAACTGTGTACGAAGTTGTTGAACTAAGGGAACCATGCATTAGCTGCTTATTTTAATGGCATTTTCATACTAAGTCAAAGGAAGCAAATTCGTTACCTGTTTAACCACTAATTCTTCGACCTACAATTGACTGATTTCCTGCTATTGTTAATTTGAGCTTCTTTGGTTGTGACGCAGGTAGTTGACACAGTTGAAGAAGCGGTGGAGTACATTCTTGGAAGGGAGGGCATGCTTTAGTTGTATGCAATATATCAATTCCTCAGAGTAGCATTTTTTACTTGAATATTATTTGTTGTATCCAAGACAGAAGTCTTGCTGGAAATCCGGGACAGATATAGATATTTAGACAATTGAAATCTTCCCAGATTAAAACTATGCCCTTCCACTTGTGACCGTCATGGAAATCTTATAAAATCAATATAAGCTAAATACTTCCATTGCTATAAATTCACAAATATGTTATTGAAGTAACATTTTATTATAAAAATAAAAAATAAAACATCATCAAATGTTTTTTTGACAGATAACAAATCATAATTCCCCCATCCCTAAATGAATATTTATTTTTTATTTGTTTAACAAAAGCAAGCATATTTAAAAATTTTAAAAAGTACATACAAATATATGACATAATGAAAGATAATTTATTTGAGCTATTATGACAATAATATTACTATTATAAACATATTGTGGAATATTATTTATGAATATTTATTATTTCAACAAATAATATATTTAAAGTTACAGAATATAAAAGGATTAAAAAACTTTTTGTTAGTCTTATTAAGTTAGAACTTAGAAAATAAGTAGTTTATAAAAGTATAGTAAAATTTTAAATTCTTTTTATACTTTTTGATATTTTTTATTTTATTATAATTTAAAATAATATTTATTATAAATTTACTTTATAATAATTAATTTTATATTTATTACTTTCAAATTGTATTAAAAAATAAATTTTTTTATTTTTTTAATTTATTGACTTTTTAATCGTGTAAAAATTTAATCCTATATATTTTTTTATTAAACGATTAGAATAAAAATTTTAAATAATTGTTTAAAATAATTATTCTAATCAGAGGATCAAAATTCGATTCTACATATATCCGTAAAATATAATGCAAGACCGGATCCTTACCCCTCTTCAATCCAGTCTCGAGACTTGGAATTTGTCTAAAAGAAAAATAAAAAACGTGAAGGATGGGGATCTAGAAAAGGGACCGAAGCGCAGAAAATTAGACATAAGAGACGCTCGAAAAACCACGCTTTCAAGAGGAAACCCGAGAGAATTTCACTATTGACAACGATTTATGGTTGCCTAGGCTGTCGAAAGAAAGCTGTGTAAGTGTAGGCACGCGGTCACTGAGAAATGGACACAACATCATCATCATCCTCAGGCGTTTCATCTCTGACTGAGCCCTTTCCTCTTCATCCTCCCATTTCTCTCCCGCTTCCCTCCCTTTAAACCCTAATTTCATCCCCCAATTTCTTTATCTACAACTAATTTCGCTGTGCATAAACCCTATATCTATATCTCCACAACTACACATACATTTAGAGAGAGAAGGAGGGGAGAGGGGGGGAGAGAGAGAGAGAGACGGGAAGAAAGGGTTACATGGCGGGCACTGTAGATGGAGAACAAAAAGTCTTAGCGGCAGCCCAACAGATCGTCAGGAGTCTTAATTCCTCCAAAAACGTTAACACCGATGATATGATTCTTCTCTTCTCCACCATCGATACCCGCTTGTCCAATTTCTCTGACCTCATGCTCACGTCATCCTCCTCCACTTCCACTACCGGCCCGGTTTCCTCGTGTGGGTTCTCCTCGTCGTCCGGGGGTGGGCGTGGCGATGATGATGATTCGTCGTCGTCCAGGGCTCCTGTGGATCCCCGATTCGAGGCTGCTGAGCAGCTGATCCTGCGGTGGGACTCTAATGGTGGCCCGGATGGTGATTCCTCTAACGAGGATTATCTCGCTTCCGTTGATGAGATCATACAATTGACGGAGGATTTATCGCTTGAGCCTTTGTCCGCGGATGCAGGGATTCCCGAGGGTGATGTCATGGACCGGGCGGAGAACGCCCTTCAGCTGGCCATGTCTAGGCTGGAGGATGAATTTCGTAACATCCTTATCCGCAACACTGCCCCTCTCGACCCTGACCGGCTTCATGGGTCCATGATCCGACTCTCCTCTCTCTCAACTTCCAATTCGGCAGAGGGTATCAGTGAAATTCCCGATTTTGACTCTGCCACCGCGGGTGCCGGCACCACTAGCTTTGGCGAGAATTATGATGTAAGCAGCGGCAGGTACAGCCGCCACGTGCGTGGTCCCAGCCTCGCTGGTGATGATGTAGCGATAGATTTAATCCATCCAGATGCGATTGTAGAGCTTAAAGAAATTGCAGACAGAATGATCCGGGCTGGATATGAAAAAGAGTGTTGTCAGGTGTACTCAAGTGTCCGCCGTGATGTGTTGGATGAATGTATGTATATCCTTGGGGTTGAGAAGCTGAGCATTGAAGAAGTTCAGAGGATAGAATGGAAGTCTTTGGATGAAAAAATGAAGAAATGGATTCACGCCGTGAAGATTGTGGTCAGGATTCTTTTAACTGCTGAAAAGAGCCTTTGTGAGGAGATATTTGTGGGCTCGGATTTGATTAAAGAAGTTTGCTTTATAGAGACGGCCAAAGGGTGCGTGATGCAGCTCCTGAATTTTGGGGAAGCTGTTGCAATTGGTAGGAGGTCGTCAGAGAAATTGTTTAGGATCCTTGATATGTACGATGCATTATCCAATGCGTTGCCCGACTTGCAGGGGCTCTTTAATGATGAAGAAGCGGGTGAAATGGTATGCAGTGAAGCCAGGGGAGTGCTGGATGGGTTGGGAGAGGCTGCCATTGGGACTCTCGTGGAGTTTGAGAGTGCTGTTCAGGGTGAGACATCGAGGAGACCTATACAAAATGGTGAGATTCATCCCCTGACACGCTATGTGATGAACTATGTGAAATTGCTTGTGGATTATAGTGATACCCTTAATGTGCTATTGGGAAATATGGAGGAAGTGTCAGAAACTGAAAATTCAAAGGTAAATGAAGGGGATAATACAGAGTTAGAGAACAGAAGTCTTGTGGCACTTCGCTTGCTGTCTCTGATAAAGTCCTTGGAATCGAATCTTGAGGAGAAGTCAAGAATGTACGAGGATGGTGGGTTGCAATATGTATTTTTGATGAATAATATTCTTTACATAGTTCAAAAGGTAAAAGATTCGGAACTTCGAAACCTCTTGGGTGTTAATTGGATTCGTAGGCGGCAGGGTCAGATTAGACAGCATGCCACCAGCTATCTCAGAGCTTCGTGGAGCAGGGTGTTGTCGTGCTTGAAGGATGAAGGGATTGGTGGGAGCTCAAGTAATGCCTCCAAGGTGGTTTTGAAGGATAGGTTTAAGAATTTTAATGCTTGTTTTGAAGATATTTATAGAATCCAAAGCGCATGGAAGGTACCAGATGCACAGCTCAGGGATGAGCTTCGGATATCCATTTCGGAAAAACTTATTCCAGCATACCGATCCTTTATGGGAAGGTTTGGAAGTCATCTAGAGAGTGGAAGGCATGCTGGGAAATATATTAAGTACTCTTACGAGGATTTAGAGAATTACTTGTCACATCTGTTTGAAGGAGTACCTCTTATTCTGCACCATTTGAGAAGAAAAAGCAGCTAAACTTCAGGAATCCGGCAAAATTTATGCCTCCTACCTTCCCCAAGTAGTAGCAGATATGCCAATTCTATATTCTCTTGGTTAGTTTGAATGTAACCAGCCCCGCTTCTGCGAAAGATAGGCACACTTTCCAACATATACTGTAATACTTTCTGTATATGTACCATATATCCTATTTGTGAAACTAGTTCTCTTTTTATGTATTTATCGTCAGAATCATAGACTAGAGTCAAACTACTAGTTTGGTACATTCTCCTAGGATGCTCTGCCTGCTAAGAACTGTTTTTTTCTATAAATGACTGCTATCTGTGGTGTAGGGAAGTCATTTTGGCGTGAAAGGAGAGAAAGAAAACTGGCAGAGAATCATGTTACTCCATGTCAACTGTCTCTGCTTCTGTACATTAACTCATGCATGTAGCTTGCTGTTTATTGGCAAATATACTTCTTGTCAAGTATTAGTTATATTTCACATTTTAGATTAATGAGTTAACAAAGGGTATTATCTTCTACAAACACTGAAATTTGGATAGCAGTATTTTCTGGTTATGTAAAACTAATGAAAAGATAAAATGTGTTCTTTTTTAATTTTTTCTTTCTTTTTTTGGTTGAAAAATGTTCTGTGGCGTCAAAAGGAAATGAAGTGTGGTTTTGTGTAGATATGACAGAAGTTCATTTGGAATAGTGTTTGACATAGGTGCAGCTATTCTCTGGTTTTGTGCAGATATGAAAGAAGTTCATTTGGAATATTATTTGATATTGGTGCATCTTTACTCCAACGATGGATCACCAATTGTCCATACCCCAAGAGCTCTTTGAATTGTAAGATAATTTTGGTAAATTAATATGTTAGTTCTCTTTCGTCTTTATATTTTGATAGAATTGGGTGTCTAGAATTTTCCTGACTTGAGTGGCTATTGAAATTGCTATTAGAATGCTGGAATATCAAATTTGACAGACCAGGTAGGAGATGTTGATTTTAGTATTTTGTTATGAAACTTAACAAGAACAGCTTTACTGCTGTTGAACTTTAACAATGTCCTGCTGATTCATTATTATTGCCAGTCAATTATGTAATACCGACTGGAAGATATAAAGCTGATTCTAACATTTTATATGCCTCTTTTAAGTTTTTCAAGAAATACAAGTCTGTATCTGTTTATGCTTGAGTCATGGTTTAAATAGCAGGTTTTGTTTCCTGGGCAAATATAGGATATGCTTGACTAATTTGGGTATCAAATGAAATCATTATTCTTTTGCAAACTACATCTTTTGCGATCGTAGATCTCATGTTATGTTTAGATCGGTAATGGAATGAAAGAATTTGAAAATAGATTGTAATTCCTTCTTTGATGTTGAAAGACTGAATAGGAGAAGTTGTTACTTGTTTGGTATACTACTAGGGAGTCTTAGCAAGAAAAGATTAAAGATAGCTCTATTCTGAAGACAATAACAAAAATTCTTTCCTAGGTCAGTTAGTTGACTCCATGGAAAAGTATACAATGGATATAAAGCATAATTAGAATGGAAGTGATTATTTGGCAATCCTTCCTTAGATATCTTTTCTGTTTTTTTGCTCCTCCCTTAGTTAACATGTTCTAAAGAAGCTGAAAAAATTGACCTTTAAAAGTTCTCTTAGATTCTTGTTGTTGTGTATGTATGCATAAATTGCTTCCCTCCTCCTGACTTTAGATAAAGATGTAATTTAATGTCTTCGCACCATTGCTGGTCAATGACTCCTATGTGCTAGAATGCTTGTATGCTTTTCTCCACCCTTTTGTGTTTTGTCCACTTGTTGATTACTATCAAAGTGATTCATATGTTGTTTGGACTCTGGTTGTACACTCATAGTGGGGCGTTCATCTTTCAGAAGTCTGCTGAAGAGGTGCATATATTGCATAATGTCTTTTAATTGGGTTCTTAGATCATTCTTTCGCCAGTGTGTTTAATTTTGTAAAGATGTTTTCTATTCTTTCTTAGACTGTTCAGTTTTGCATTATTTTAAATCTGATGATTCTCACGTATAGACTATTATTTTGACGAGCATGTTCCACAAAGGCTTTAATGGAGGACTGTAATTATATCGCAGAGTAAATTCATGACAAATACGAACATGTCATCTGTCAATTAGCTCTGAGAATGCTTTTGGACAAGATATAAACATGTCATCTGTCATCGAGTGGGAAAATGTCATAATTGTTCCAATTTCCCAAGTTATTTGCTCCGATTTTATGGGATTCAATGAGAATCTATGGAAATCTTTATCATGGAAATATATGGAAAATAAAGATCTCAAATGTTTGCTCTAGGTTGTGGGTGTAAAGCACAAAAGTTAGACTAGACAACTTTGGTGCAATTACGGCTGCGGTTTTTCTGGAGATTGCGTGCTGAGCTTCGTCCTTTCTCTGTAGTTCATCTATGAGAATGAACCCAAAAGAATTGAACAAAATGAGTTGTGTGCATTAGTTCCCATTCAACATGTGTTGATGATCTGCAAATTATGACGAGTTATTTTCTTGCGAATGCAAAGGTCTGGGAACACTTGTAGTCCGTAAACCAAGTTAAATAAGATGTCAAATTGCTTTTTCGCTTCTACAACTTCATTAATGAACAAGCTGATTGGATGAATTACTTGGCCAACATTTCTTGCAGACGTGAAGACTTCAAATGAGATGATATTAGAATGGTTGGAGATGTGTGCTGAAATTGCTTCTTAACAACTTTTGAAGCTAAGATTGTGTAGTTTATTGGTCGAGTTTGGTGGTCATATTTGATTAGTTAAAAGGGAGGAAACGGGCTGTCCTTGCCGCCACCTTAATAGCTTGAAGAAAAGAATTTGATTTGCGGTTGCCTTGAGACGCAAAAGGACGATAAGTATTTTTGTTTCTCAAGTATTGGTTAGTTAAACGACTCGGTTCCTTTGTATAGAGCATCAAGTGAGGTCGGTTGAGTATATATTACATTATTTACCATGTTTTTGTAAGGTTTTTTTTTTTTAAAATTTAAATAGTTAAATATTCAAAATCAATTTATTAAAAAATTTTCAATATATACTTAAAAGTTGAGCAGGAGCTCAAGATTATGAAACTCGAGCTAAGCTAGAACATGTCCCGTATTCAACTTGTGTCTGTCCGAATTCCATGTATTCCACGGATTGAACGAATTCAGTTTCAAGCCCTGCGTTTTCGTCTGGGGAAGCAGGATCAGATGTCTCGAGCAGGAATGAAGAAAACGTTGTCTCTTCAATTTCTTTAAATAAAATTCCCTTCCCTTCCTGGGTTGTTTGACATGTCTGAACCTACTTGTACATAAAGAGCTGCAAATAGCTATGTTTTTGGAGGTCGGCCGAAACCAGCTGGTGCGCTCAAAACAGCAAACGGATCATAGGTGGCTCAGCCTTGGTTTTTTGGAGGAGACAATCTCGTATACCACTTTTATATAAATAATTTATTTTTATAAAATTCATAATAAAATATTTCAAAATAAAAGTTCAACTTAAATACATCCCTTGTGATGCGTTCAGGGTATTAGCCGGCTCATATCGAAACAAAACAAGGCCAAACGGGTCACAGACCTGTTTTTTTCCCGTCCCCAACAATGTTCGGCAGATAAGGTAATCATCTCAAGAAGTGCAGAAAAGCGTAGTTCCCTCCCCACACCCTCCACTGTCGGCCTTGTCAATCTTTCTTCTCCAATGGAGGCCAATATCTTCACTCTACCCACATCCAAACCCCCACCGCCAGCCTTGCTCTCCAATTCAAACCCCCTTTCTCTCAAAACCCACTTCAACAACCCCTTTTCCACCACTGTCCACTGCCGCCGCGGCCATCGCCGGCCCAATCTTGGAAATTTAACGATCCGTGCAGCCATTAGCAGAACTAAGAAAGAGGAAACAGTTTACACTGTCAAACAGCAGCTTCAGGATTGCTATCTTTTGGCGGGCATTAGCTATAAAGGTTTCACGGTTAAGCAATTTCAAGAACTCAGGAAGCAGCTACCGGAGAGCACGAAGCTAATAGTTGCGAAGAATACTCTCGTTTATAAGGCCATTGAAGGGACTTCCTGGGAAGCCTTGCAGCCTTGTATGAAGGGTATGAATGCTTGGCTCTTTGTGCACAGTGAGGAAATCCCTGCTGCATTGAAGCCTTATAGAGAGTTCCAGAAGGAGAACAAGTTGGAGGACAATGATTTTACTGGGGCTGTTTTCGAAGGGAAATTTTACGGGCCTGAAGAGTTTAAGGCCTTGGAGACTTTGCCGTCGAGAGCTGAGGTTTATGCCAAGATTTTGGGGTCTATTAAGGGCCCTGCATCAGCAGTTGTTGGAACACTGCAAGCACCTGCTAGGAACTTAGTCATGGTGCTTCAAGCCTATGTGAAGAAGTTGGAGGAGGAGGGAAATTCAGGACAATAGTTGCCAAGCTTGTTTGTTGTATTGATAGCAATGTCATGTAAGTGTTTGTCAATTTGACTCCAATTTTTTGAAATATGCAAGTTAGAAAGCCTGTAGATTCTTTTTTTTTTCTGTTGTATACTCTGGTGCTGATCTTCTGGATTTTGTTCCTGGCTTCGAGCATAGAATGCTTGAAACAGCTATCTGGCAATTCTTTATGCCTAAAGGAAAAAGATGGATTCAGGCATTGACTGATTGTCATTTCACATAAGGTCTATCACATAGGAGCCAAATATTTGTGAATTCTATGAGCTTAAATGATTAAATACAAATAAAGAATAATAGGTCTCTGCGATGAACTTTACATTTTCTGGGTTAGGTATATCAGTCTTTAAATTCTGTATCATGTTCATGTAGGTATGATAACATTTGACTTGGTTAATCCAATGCTGGATAGGGAAGCAGTAGGGTCAGGTAGAAAGTTTGGCTGCTGTTATTTGTTGGCAAAACTTCTTCAGTAATTGTGTAATTTATATTCCTTTAGTTGAGCAATGGCCATTCAATTTTCTAATACTGAAAGCTGAATTAGTTCTGACCTTATTTAATTGGTGAGGTCAAAATTTTTTATAGGGGTAAGAGCTTATGGTTTCACATCTAGCAAAAAAATTTTGAATGTTGGATATGATAACATATGACTTGGTTAATCCAATGTTGGATACAGAAGCAGTAGGCTTTTGGTAGTTCCTTTCAAAGACCGGAGAACTGATTTCTCTAGTTTATTTGACTATTAACTTAGCTAGGTTGGCCATTTTTGTAATTTTATCTGTTAGCAAAGGAATTTCCTGTCTAGTTCTAGTGTAACTGTTACTTCATTTCATAAAAAGTCCAACAGCAAATTTGCGTAAGTACCGATAGATGGTTGTGCAAATAAGATATGGTATTAAGGACGTCAAATGACAACATTACATCCTGCCTTTTCTGCAGGTGAATTTCTTGTTTACAATATTATCTTTTCTATGAGATCCTTGTCATGAAAATCTGACCGCGATTTGCTGGCGTCTAATACACTCTATCTGACTCCCAAGTTAGCATTTTGTGATCCGAACTCCATTATTTACCGACTCTTTTGACTCCTACTTATTTTGTCTGTAGAAACATTCCATACCGCTACTCATTGCACATACTGCATTTGGAAGCATCTTGTTCTAAATGATTAATTATCTCAACCTTGGCAGCTCGGGTTATCTCACTCTTTGAGATGATGGAGGGTAACCTGTTAGTGTTTTTTTTTTTTTGGGTAAATACTTGATTAGCTATTAATAGCAACCAAATTAAAAATATAAAGTTAAGTAATTTGTCGGTTGATCGCACTGTCGTTGGAATTCTTAACTCACACATGTTTCAAGAGGCTAAGAAATCATAGGCTCTCTTCTATATCTGTTTTCAACGCCATCTACAATATTCTATACCCCTTTGGTTCAAAATATAGGGCTTCATTTGGATTGAAGAATTGAAGAAGTCATTTTATGAAATTTGATAAGTTTTTATTACTTGCATTTCAATGTTATCCCTATTGGTATTTCTTATTTTGATTTCCTAGATGATTTAACATAGGATTCTTTAGGTAACTTGACTTCAAAAATGCATTGCTTTTTGAAATCCTTAATATGTGTATCAAAATTTAAAAAGACTTACATTCTCTCTGTTTCAAAATATATATCTTACTTTCTATTTTTGTTTGTTTCAAAATATAAATTCTCTTTTTAAATAAAAGTCTTATTTATTATTTTATTTTTAATTTAACTTTTATTTTTAACTATTTATTTAAATATTTTTATTTTTAAAAAATTATTAATTTTTTAAATAACCACCCTAAACACCAATTCTTAATGTTGAGAGAGAGAGAGAGAGAGAGAGAGAGAGAGGGAGGGAGGGAGAGAAATTCTATGTATGTGACTGACCTGGCTGAGATAAACCATACTTGAGGATCACCAAGCCAAACAAAATTCTCCAGTATGATGCAAATACATACGGGAAGTTCCTATGCTTTTGAATAAAATCCAATTCTATGCTCAACTCAGAATCCAGGTACCAAAATCAGATCCTAAATGGTCTCTGGTCTAACTTCCGTGAGAGTGCCAAGACTGTTCTCACCAGCATAGTAGGCACTGCTTTTTCCCAAGATGAGACAAACTAAAACATTGCATGGTTCATAAAAGTAGAATCCCCAAACTAGTGAAAACTATGCATAACGGGTGACTTCTAGAACCAATATGAAAGGAGAGGCAATTGCTTCCAGAAGATAACAGAAACAAAACATCCCAAAATAGTAGGCATTAACACGAAGATAAGAGTAGAAGATACTCGAATGAAGGAATTTTTTGAAATCTAAAGATCTAAAGACTACTGTCAAGGCATCTTTCCAGTTGATCTAATTAGTGTAGGGACAAATTTTAAATGCCAACGAGACTGTAATCCTTCAATTGTGAGAAGCTGATAGTAACAGAGCATCCATCACGATGCTGTGCAATGACTCTTTCCCACAGCTCTATGAATTAATAAAAACAACAGATTTTTACAGTAAATTAACCCATAATCCTACAGTTAGAAAGAAGCTAATATGAACAAAGCGTCAGCGAGGATCATTAAGAAGTTAAGGCACCAGCCAGATGGATCACAAATGTCAAGCCTTATATGCAAAACATTGACAATTAGATTAGTTTCTTTCACCTAAATAAAATATCTTACATATGTTTTGCTAAGATGGCCTCAACAACACCCTGAGCTATGGGGTGATAACACTCACGAGCTTCGGAAAACACCCGGTTAGCAAAAACTTTATCTTCTTCCTTACCAGTACCTTGAACAAGAGCAGTGTAGAGTGGGCGGAGGTACTTCATCCTCCCAACCTCTTTTAATGTCTTCTCCACCTCACTGTAGTAGTCTCTGCATTTAGATAATATCGCCAGCTGAAGAAAAGCCACCTTCACCTCATAATCTTTTGATTCTGAAAGCCTGTAGCGAGCATCCAAAGCTAAGACCTGCATAACAATCTCAATTTCATTACCCTTACCAGCTTCATAACCTTGGACTAACTTCTGTAAAATTTTTTAAAACCTAAAACTGTCAATCAAGGGTATCGATTAACAGTCGTGAAGCTAATCCTTTTATCTGCCCGTTTTCCCTGATAAGAGGTGGAAAGAAACTTGAGCAACAAAAAATTGAAGCTTCCAAAATAATCCCAGAAAGAATGATAAGTCCTTTTCCCCAATATCTTGAAACAGAATGCAAAAGAATGCTCATTGGAGCTCAAATACATTCATATTACAAGTTGGTGCCAAAAAAAATAAACAATAGAGTTTTCCAGTTTCCTTTCACAATGCCTAAAATTGCTGCTGGAGGAAGGTAAAAGATAAGAGTGAACAATAGATCCGGACAAACAAATAGGCAACTGTTATCATTATAGTTCATACCTTTTGTGCTACTACAGTCATCATCGTGATGTATTATGCAATACATCATAGGAAAACTAGAGAGGAATGCCATGGGAAAAAGCAGAGAAAAAGATAAAGAATACAAGAGTTCCACTTCAAAATGACATACCTGTGAAGCTTCAACAGATTTTGGCAGGTTCTCCAGGTAAAGCTCCCATTCCTGTCCTTGCCAGTCAGAAACCTCATCTTCTCTTGGCATCCTCCCTTGATTGAACTCATTAGCCAGAGACACAATGTTTGTGTATATGCTGGAAACTGGTTCCATGGCATCCGGAGGAATGCCAGTTCCTTCAGTCCATAGTTTTAGGTCAATCTGATTCTCTATTCCTTGAACATTAGCTTTCAAAAATTCAAGAAACATGTCGGTATCAATAGATTGAAACTTGAAGGTTGCAATATATTTTTTGAGGAACTCATCAAATGCAGGCCGTCCAATCTGAAATGAGAAATGGGAACCAGCCTGGATCAGGATCTTCACGTGAATAATATCTTAATAAATGATTTCTATCTTTTCCATAGAATGATAAATCATTGCGCTCTTTAACACTGTAGAGTTGGTCATGTGCAGAAATGGTAAAAATGAAGATGCAAGCTTGTATACGTAGAGCTTGGTATGTATTAATGAGAAAGGCAAAAAAGGGCATATTGACCTGTCTCTCAATCCGCCAAAGAAACTGGAAACCTTTCTCATAGGGAACTTTAGAATACACATCATCTGGGTCCACTCCTTCCTGCTTAGTTTTCAGCTTTGTGAACTCCATGTTGTCCTTAAATCTCTCCATCTCCTCAACAAGTCCCCTCCACCCAATTCCAATATTTAATGCTGCTCTATCTTGCCCCTGCACAGCTTCAACAATTCTCTGCTCTGCATATGTTGTAAAACCCTACAAACACATGAACTTATGCTCCAGCATGACTCATTGGAAATTACATGAGCACAAGATATCTATTCACCTCCATAGTTAGACTAAGTAAAAAGTCAACCAAATACCATTCTGAGAACTCAAAACCAAGGAATATATATAAGAATGCATAAATACCACTATGCATAAGACAACTTCTCTCAAGTACAGACCATATGCTGCTTCTAAAGGAAGGCTCCGAGTTACAAGTTTGAAATATTATTACCAGAAGATCCTTGATAATTAAACTATATAAGAATTACAAATCATGTTATTTATATTAAAAGATTGCACAATTGTTATCAGGTTGATGCTAAAACTTCTCTTCTAATCACATCAAAACGCCAACGGTTACAACATATGTAGATTCAATGCTGGTTAGAATTTTGAAGATGCTACAACAATTAGTCCACAGTAGCTGCAAACCAAAACGTTTTATTGGATGTGATACTATAGACATTGTTATCCTATAAAAAGAGTAACTGAGCTTAGGCGATAAGACACAAAAAACATTCAGTGCTACAATGCCCATGCCAGTTAGGTAATAATACCTAGTTACCTATGAGAACCAAATAACCACCACAGAGAGAAGATGTTTACTGTCAATTTTCTTCCAGTTCTGTTAAAATGTACCAATATCAACTAAACGACCAAAGGTGCTGTCTTTAACAAATTTGCACCCTAATCTATGAAGAAGCTTCAGATTTCCAAAACTACATACCCCTAAAAAAAATAATCAGTAGAGACAGTTAGTAACCTTAGACATTCGTAGATTTTACCAGGCATAAGCTAGAAAGTAAGACCAGACTGATATTAAATTGAACCAAATGGATAATATGTTACCTCATTCAACCAAAAATGCTCGTTGTTCTTGTTGGTGATCAAATTCCCCGTCCAACTATGAGCAAGTTCATGAGCCACCACCTGTGCTCCACTAGCATCTCCTTTGATCACTGTAGGGGTCAAGAATACCATTCGAGGATTCTCCATCCCTCCATAAGGAAAACTGGGGGGCAGTACCAATAAATCAAACCTCTCCCAAACATAAGGTCCAAAAAGACTCTCCCCTACCCTGATCATCTCCTCAGTGCCCGCAAACTCATTTGCAGCCAAATCCAGAACTGCCGGAGCAGCCTCAGAGTAAACCCTGGTCCGTGGACCAACCTCCCTAAAACCCAACTCTCCCACTGCAAAGGCAAACAAATAAGGAGGAATAGGCTGCTCCATCACAAACTCCTCCACCACCCTGTCATCAGCACACCACAACGAATCATCACAGGCCCCTCTGGCCTCCGACACCACCGGGCCACGCCTATCCAAGTGTTTTGCAGACATCACAGCAGAGAGCTGGCGGGGTATGTTCAACTTAGCATCATAAAAAATGCGAGCAGCAGGGGTATCTTGGCAAGGGAAAATGGACCTAGCATGGATCGACTGACACTGAGTGTAAACAAAAGGGAACGATTTGTTAAATGTCTGAGGCGGCAAAAGCCATTGGAGAGCTGAACTGGAAGGCGAGGTTTTCGAGGTGATAAGCAGTTGGGAGTTGTTGGAGAGAGTAACGGTTAGGGCTTGGCCTAAAACGCCGTCCGGGATAGAAGGTTTGAGGGTGTAAGGCAGAGGAGCACCGGTGGAGGGATCGGTGACTGAAGTTATGGAAAGAGAGCGAGTGTCAAGAGTGAAAGGACCAGCGTGAGGGGTGGGAAGGGAGAGAAGGGTGGAGGTGAAAATGGTGGAAGAAGGGAAATCGAAGTAGAAGGTGAGGGAGATGTGGGTAGTGAAAGGGTGGGTGGAATCAGTGAAGGAGTGAGGATCAAGGGAAGCCATGGGAGAAGACCAAGGTTCACCGGAGAGCGGGTGGAGGAAGGAGGAGAAAGGAACTGAGGAATTTATGGAGAATGGAGATGAGAGAAGAACGCGAGAATCTCTGAAGTGGGAACAATTTTTAGATTAGAATAATGGAGTGTAAAGTGAGTTTGAGGTATCGTAGGGTTTTAAATTTGGAGGGAGGGAGGATACATGTAAAGAGTTGGTAAGTGGAGGTAGAGAGGAATAAAGGTGAAAAAAGGAGTATTATAATTTCTGAGAATAGATTACAAAATACTTTTTTTAGTAAGGTAGTAGAGTTTTAAATTTTATTAAGAGTGAATTTTGAATAAGTAAAATATTTATATTTAATTTTACAATAAAATTCAATCTAAAATGCTAGGTGGCAGTCTAATCTTGCTTTATTCCATTATTAGGTGCTCCATCTCCTTTTACCATCTTTCGGCGACTGTTATGTTAATTCTTTCGTAAAGAAACAAAATATATGTATTAATTAGAAAGAAATCGGCTACATGCAAGGACGCGAGACAGCCTTGTAAGGTAGTAGAAAGGATGGGGCTGACAAGTATCACTGTCAATAGGGGCTTTGCTTGCGGGTTAGCCCGTATTAGCGGGTTTGAACATTCTAATTAAATGTTCAAGGCTGTCTTGTGTCCTTGCATGTAGCCGATTTCTTTCTAATTAAATGTTCAAATCTGTTTAATCGCGAGCTTTTTTAACCCGTTCCGTCTAGCTCGCGGGTTAACGCGGACCGGACGCGGGCTAGTTTGTTTTTTTTTTTTTTTTTACTTTTTTCTCCTCAAAACGACGCCATTTTGATCTTTTTAAATTATTAAAAAATATTTTTTTCTCAAGACGACGTCGTTTGAATTTTTTTAAAATATTAAAAAATATATTTTTATCAAAACGACGTCGTATCAAAACGATCGCCGGGCCGGGCCGTATGAAGCTGCTACTGACAAGGTATGAAAAAGAACGGTCCGCCTATAGTGTTACGTGTAAATTGTATTTTTATAATATTTATAGAATAATTTTTAACTATTAAATTTTAATTTAATAATTAAAATTTATATATTATAAATAATTATTAATTCAATTATAAATAATTATTAGTGAAATAAATTTTTACTATTGAATAAATAATTATTTATTTTATAATAAATAATTATTCACGACGTATAAGTTTTTAACTATTGAATTAAAATTTGATGATAAAATCTATTCTACACGTACTGAAAAAATACAGTCTATATCATAACTGAATTAAAAAAGAGAATGAAAATTAGAATGAGAAGAAGTAACTCTCTTAGATCATATAAAATTGTATTGAAAGTATTTTAACAATATGTTTTGTTAGGATAGGGAGAGGAAGTAAAAGTGAAGGAAAAGTAAATGGAGAGGGATTGAGATATATTTGATAAATTAAAGACCAAATACTCCCTAAAATTGTAGCAAATCCGTAATACCTTCTATTTATGTAAATTATTTGATAGTTAACCATCATTCTCCTTTGAATAGACTTAGTCAATCAATAAACATCACAATGAAAAGAAAAATATTTTCATCATGTCTTTTTTCCCCCCTTGATTGTTATAAATATAAGGACAATCCTTTTATTTGTGCCAATAAATTTTTTTTGAATAAAGTTTCTGCCATTGTATAATTAGAAATATATTGCATATTACTATATTAATAGAAGAATGTAATAATATGAATAATAAATACTTGTAATGAGTAAAATGATAAGATTATCACAATATATTTTATCTTCATTTTATTTTTCACTTTAATCAAACAAGTATTTGTAATTTACTTTTTTTCTTCCGTATCAAACAAAATATAAATAAATGTATTTACTTTTTTTAACGGAAATAAAATCTATCACTTTCCTCCCCTTTTCCTCTGCAAACCAAATAAAGTATAATTGTGAGTGTATATTATTTTCAAAATGTTTCAAATTAAACACCAACATCTCTAAATGAATCTAATTTTTATTTTAAATTTTGTAACCGACTTCTTTGCTTAGAGAATATATGATTTTATAAATATATAGTTTGTTACTAATCTTCTTAATCAATGAGGCTAAGATAATAAATTGTATAGTTCAGATGTATTAAATTAAAATATATAAGACCTAAAATTTTAAATAGAGACAGCGATAACATACAAAGATGGTTAAGATTCGAGTTAAGAAAGTATTAAAATGAAAAGAAATATTCAATTTTTAATTGGAGACATATTTATGAACTAAAAAGATTTTATTGGGCTAAATTTCCCCAACTTGAACAATGCCAAACACCACCCTGGGCAGAGCCGGGGCCCCGTCTGAAGGAAAATGGGAACCTTTTACCAGACAATATAATTGTCTTCACATCCAACCAATTCATATATTCCATTGTCCTCTTCACTTTTCCCTTCTGCCCCATTTACTGCAAGCCCGAAATCACCAAATTCAAACTCCACTTTGCTCGCATTACTGCAAAGCCTAAACCCTCTTTGAGGGCTATGAGCTGAGTACAAGGAACTCATGCCGTAGAAGGAAGAATTGGGGGAATTTTTTTTCTTTCAATTGATAGGCTACAGGTTGTTGATAAGAGAAGAGAAGAGATCTTTAGTAGATTGGTAATCAATATGGACGACTACACCAGAGAAATGATGGACCTCAAGACCCTTGTCACTCGAACCCTTGAAAAGAAAGGCGTGCTTGCTAAGATCCGAGTATGACATCTCTTCACCAGTTCCGTTCTTTCTAATTTTTCTTCTTTTGAAAAATTTTAAGAAAATTCGGCTTGAAATTTTTAAATGCCTTTTATTCTGAGCCTGGATGTAGATATCTCGATTGTTTATTTATTTTTAATGTCTTCATTTTTCTCTTTAATGAGGCCCAAATGCATGGCAGATCGGGGTACTCGTCGTCGGAAAAATAATGAAATTTTGGTTCCATGTACCTTCAGGTTTTTCCCTTTTTGCGGTGGGAGGGTTGCGTACAGCAAAATGGTTTAGCAGCTTCGAAATTGGAACATAAGGCATCTTGAGTTATGCTATATTTCATTTTCTTTTCATTTTGTTCTTTCTTGTTGGGATGGGGAGACGGAAGACATCGTGTAGGAAAGTGAATAAAGAAAAGGAAGATATGCACTAACTGAGAGATATAGTGGTTAAAAATTGAATCTTTATGTGATATGCAATTGGGTTTCGGTTTTCCCCTGATGGCATCATTTTCTACCAGATTTCTTCTATTCTTTTCTTTTATTGGTTACATTCAAAGCTGTTTCTAGCCAGTGGTGTGGTTTGAACTGTGATAATGGCCATTGCATTCTACATTTGAGAGATTGATTAACACAATTGCCATTATTTGTTTGCTCTACTCGTGTCCCGTACTATGATTGCTAATTTTAGATGATGAAATCTGAAACAAGAAAAGTAGAAAAAGGGCCTGTATTCCATTGAACTTCTAGAATGAGTTTTAGCTGAAGATCTCTAATTTGAGTTGTTAGAACTGAAGAATGGATGTTCTGGTGCTTTTTTCCGGTATTCATTTCTCTCTCTTCATTCTCGTCGTGGATTTCACCCTTGAATTGTTCTTGATGCGTTTCTTGTGACATATCAGGCTGAACTAAGAGCAAGTGTTTTTGAAGCTATTGAAGAGGAAGATAGGGCAATAGAAAAGGAAGAAGGTTTACCTCCAGCACTTTTAGGCAGCTGCAATGATCGGGCAAAACAACTCCACAATTCTCCTTCAGGTTCTTATTTGATCCCTACAACTTTAAATTGTGAACATCAGTCCTCAGTGGACTAGAAACTTGTAATGCAATGTATACTAAGAAAGTCACCATCTTAACATACTTTTCCTATTTTGTTCTATATGCAGGCAGACTATTAACTGCCCTCATATGTGAATATTTGGATTGGGCTTCGCTAAGCCACACATTAAAAGTTTACTTGCCGGAGTGTAATTTGGTACTCTTTACTGTCTTCATCTTCTGTTTTGCTATTAAATTCAGCTGCTTATTTCATGTTCCAAGATATTTACACTTATAACTGTTTTAATTGCAGCCAAAGGATTTTTGGAAATCTGAGCTGAAAGAATTCAGTTCCAAGAATGGATATGACCTAAACAGGAACGGAGATAGTGGACCTCTTCTTTTAGATGTTCTTGAAGGATTCCTAAAATATGAGGTCTGATATATGTTCAAACTTTGTAATTTGCTTTTAGTTGCTCTCACTTTTTCTTGTATGCAAATAATCCTTTTGACTACTTAATTTCTCGTTGTAACACTATTATCAAGATCTTTCACTCAAGCATTTTGTTTAAGTCTTTTCAATCTTTCCCCATTAAAGCACATCTATGTATTTAGCTAAAGTAGATAAGAAGGAGAAGCTATTCTCCTCTTCAAAATATTCTACCCACCCATTTAAACACCTTGCTATGATGGCCTGTTAGGTATTACTCATGGAACTGTTATCCTTTCTATTATTATGCATGATCGGATATTATTTCACTTCTTACCTCTCTTATTTTGCATATGCTTGTAATACTTTGAATCTTTGAATCTTTAAATCTTTATTTGGGAAAGTAATTTGATTCCTAATGCATTTCCAGAATGTATTTAGACTGAACAATTTTCTTGTTATGGGAAGCTTTCTTATATCTTGTCGTAGTTATTGTTGGATTTTATCTTCCTTATGCTGCAAAGATAAGTGTCTCAGTTCCCAAGTTGGCTATCATTCTAATATTAGGACTTGTTGTAACAATTGACAATATTTGGGTCTAAGGGTAGTCCTAGATTAATTTAAATCTCCTCTTTTTTATAAATTAATCCAATGAACCCTCAGGTTTTCCTGCTGAATTAAATTTTAGGATTTCCATGTGGTATTTACTTGGACCTAGATTGGTGTAAATGTTTTTCCTCTCATTTGTCAACCTACGTCACTTTGCATGATGTGGACCAGTTGGAACCTGGAAGTTGGCATGATAAAGCGAAATAGTTCAGTGTCTTTGTCTGGAGTTACATTGCTTTCAGGTAAGTCGGCTGCATGCAGCTCTTCTACATTATGAAGACGGGGGCATATGGAAGATCGTGATGCTGCAGTTAAGTTAATAAGGTTGTAATACAGAACTCCTAAAACTGCCATGATTAAGTTGGAAGGTTAGATAGGTCTATATCTGAACCAGCTTGGCAATCTCCTAATGATAGTGTGTAACTAAAGAGTCTTTAGCCTGACTGGACTTGTTATGTGAGAGTTGAAAATATGATATAGTACGACCAAAGTTGATAAAACATGTTCTAGTGAATATTTCGTGCCAAGTCTAGAGACACGAAACCAGTATGTGACGCCTAAAATAACGTTGGATGTTATTAAATATGGCTTCAGCTTTCCTTGTATGGAAAGTGTCAAACATTTGTGATGGCCCAAAATGGCAAGTGGGTCAAAAGAAATAGGACAGGAGGAGTAAACACCCGAAGGCTGTGTATATTTAATTTGAGTAAAACTCTGTTTATTAGTTGATATCTGGTTTGCCATTGGTGTAGTTATAACTTTATCATAAACAGATTTTCTGATGTAATCTGCTTCTTCTCTTTAGTCTTCAGGGGAAAACTTGATTGATGTAAACTGGTGAGAAGCCTGAGTGCTTTGAAGATTCAAACTTGTTTTTGCTTATTCATATGAATCATGATTTCTTGTAGTTTGTATGAATGTAGTAAAATCATATTTTCCATGTGCACTTTGACTTCAGATTGAAGTGATAGCTTTCCAAACAGATCTGATGCATCTTCTTACAGAATTTGTCCCAAGCAAGGGGTACAGGAAGGAGATCAACCAACCCAGACACAGAGCCTCTTTCAAACTTGGAATCCAGGAATAGGAGACCTTCTTCCTCATCTGTTGCTGGTGGCTTACCTCCTTTAGGAAGGTGAATGACTTGTATTTTATGTTTACTGTCATTCCTTCATTCTCCTATTATTGTTCTCCCTCTTTGCTTTTTGTTGCATGGATAACTTAATTCCTCGGGATGCTTCTTACAGGCCACTTCCAGCCTCCCAGGCATCTGGTGAGTAATAAAAGCATATTTTAGATCAAAGAGCAGATTTTGGACCATTCAATGTGCTTTCTCTGATATATTTGAGATTTTAGATAGAAGAGCTGGATCATCCTTGTCTGGCTACAGGAAAGATGATTATAACTGGAGATATGATGGCGATGAGCTGCCAGAAGATGTAGTCCGTGCTTCAGCTGCATTGGAAAATCTTCAGTTGGATAGGAAAGCTCGTAATTTAACTTCATCCTGGCGGTGAGTATACTCTGAGTTGAATTTCATATTTGCTTGCTTTCCTTTGCAAAAGAGTAACTGCTTATATTATGGTGGATACTTGAGGAATAAATTTATTTTTATTTTCTGGTCAGATGAATTTTATTATGCCTTTTGTGGCTTAGTCCTTAGAAAGATAGCGTCACGGGGAGGGGAGAAATTACTTGTTGCTAGGTTTTATATGATGTAAAACAGAATCGAGACTCTTCATAAGGAGGCTGAAAATGGGAAGACCATTGCAAGAAGAGGCTGCTACTGTGGTGTGGTCTGTCTGGTTAAACTGTTAATCTTGGTTATAGGTCCTGGTGATTGAGATTTCAACCAACAGTTACATCTTTTATTTGTTAGACTTGTGCTTACTTTTTCAACTTATTTATCTCATATGTTATTCATTGATCAAGTAACTGTTTGTCTGGTTCTCTAGTGAAAGAGTATTATTTAAGCGAGATGTGTTTAATGCAACATTGATTTTATGCCTTTTGATGAGAATAAGTTGGGATGTGAATAAACTTTCAAGTTTTAGCATGATATGATGCAGATGATGCTTTTTGACAAGTAATGGTTTAGCGGATAACCAAAGATACTTGTATACATGCCCATTGGATGTAGCATTATCCAAACCTTCTAGATTCCATGGTTGAAAGAACTTGAAAAAATATGTAACTTTTTGCTTGACTATGGCTGAATGGCTTGGAGTTGGGAGTTATAATGGTTGACTTTGATATGCACATTTCCATAATTCTATCTAAATGAAGCTTGCCATAAGTGTCAGGAATTTGAAGTATCCTAAACCTGATCTGAATTGTTGAAAACTAAGTACTTGGGGTCCATTTACCAATGCACTTTTATGGATCTCTCTTCCAAAAAGGTTTCTCCCTTTCCAATATAATTTAGTTTATCATTTCAAGCTAACTGAATTTTCTGAAAGGAAAAAAAAAAAGAGGAAGATAACTGGTGCAGGTTGGGGGAGACAGCGGTTACGGACATCATCATATGTTTTACCATGCCCTTTTAATTATTTATTCTTTAATTTTTACCCCCTCATGTTGTATGTATGGATCGCTACTCTAGCTTGTACCTTTTCTTTTGAGTGGTTAATGAATCTGCCTAAGTTCGATTCCTGGAATCTGATACAGGCATGCTGGGGATGGAATTTCCGAGGATGATGTTAGGGCTGACCAGATATAACTGCAAGCAATTAAAAGTTACTTGGCTTCGGTTTCATGCTTCATCCATCATCAATAGTCTAAGACATGGAATAGGGGTAGGGGTGATGATGGTGATGATGTATGATTAACATATATTTGTGCATGCCCCTAGTGATTTGGATGAGAGCTTTTTCTTGTGTGTTCTTTTATTTCAGATTTTTCCCGTCTCATCTTTTGTATCTTTCTTGCTGTTTTCGTTGCTCAAAGGCTAGAGTATATACCTTTATGTGGCTTAATATATGGTAGTCGTGGCAGTTTTCGATATCACTTTTCCGAGATTGGTGGTTGGACCTGCCGAAATTGGGGGGGTCAATGTCACTCTTAAGCATGCAGTGTACCTTGTGACATGTCCAGCATCTCCTAACCCTTCGGAACGAGAGATTTGGACTACTGTGAACTTTGATGAGGGATGGAGCACAAGTTTTAAAGTTTGTTTTCGTGGCACGTTTTCTTTTTTCTTAATATACATATGAAGGAAGGATATTAAGAAAATATGAATTGAACTAATTTAACAAATATATTTTATATAATTATTTAAAGTTTGTGATGGATAAAAGTTGTAAGGTGTATTTGGATTGTGTTTAGTTGTGAGGGGTTTTTATTTTGAGTTTTGTGAAAATAAATTTTTTATGAGAAAAAATATGATTTAATTATGTCATTACTTGAATTAAATATTATTAGTATTTAAATAAGCCCGACGTTTAGTAGAAAAATCGGAGGCAAGGTTTGTAGCGTGGGAGCACGTTATAAGCGTGCCCTACTAGTATTATTGGGCTTTGGTTCAGAAAAGGATGCACTGAATCAGGATAGCGAATGTTGCTTTCAAATGGCTTTTGTCTTCTGAAGTGACGCGACCCACCACCGTACCGTGATTTTTCAAATTGTTTCTTCAAGGGTAGGATTCGAAGAATTTTATTTTGAGTTTGATTTTTTAAAAAATAGAGTATTTATGAAAAGACAATTAAGATTTAAAATAAAAAAATTAAGGTGATTTTTGTATTTTTAACAAAAATTTTGCTTTTGTGAAATAAATAAATTAAATTGAAACTCTATCTAAATATTAGAATAAAATTAATATATATTCTTGTAATATTTTGTTTAATAAAACTCTGTTCTTTCTTTAGGAGAAATAAGGTGATCTTTTATCTAGTTTGAGGAATTTTTTATCAAGGCAATCCTCCCGTTTTCCTTTTGTGTTAGCCCTCCAAAGTTCCTATTCATACCCTCTTTCGTCTTGTGTTTGCCGTTGAGAAGTGCCGGCACGGACGATCCTCAAAGCAGCTCCTGTGTTCTGCTCCACGTTAGCGTGGCAGTGGCCTACGGAGGCGAGCTTGAGCTCTCGGATGCAAAACGCACGGTGGGCGTGCGCATCTTTGGGCCGTCGCCCCTCAGAGTGTCCGGCTCATGCGGCAACGGCATATGGAGTAAATATGGATAAATTAATTGGAGTAGTTAATTTATAAAAAAGATTGAGTTGAGATTGTAAAAAAAAGTATAAGTTTGGAAACAATTTAATGTATGAGTTTTGTAATTTTACAAAACTAAATTAATTGTTATTGTGACTATAGATATTTGAGTACTTTTATAATTTATTTAATAAGATAAAATTATATTTTTAAATTTACTGTTAAAAGTTCGGACTTAAAATTCGAATGCAAATCAAAAGTTTAGATGCATTTATAACGTTAAAAATAATAATATTATGTCTACCTGTAATATTATAGTATTAATTTCAAATTCCCCCACTATTCAACAGTATTTTTTTAAAAATAATATTGTTTTCTATAACGTTATCAGATGCATTATAATTTTACCGAAACAAAAGCGACCGCATGCAATTCCCCCAAAAGGATTTTCTGGAAATTACTTCCCTTTTGCCACCGTCCTGCCGAAGGTTTAACCAATTATTATAATTACGTTGTAAATCCTTTTCCTCCGACCAAAAGTTCAAGCTCTTCTCTCTCTCTCTCTCTCTCGAGGTGGCGACTTTGATTCCTCTGCAAACGACAGCAGAATCCTCCGTCCCTCGTGCCTCCATTTCCTACTCCGTCGTCCCTTTTTTCACCGGATTTTTGTAGACCCGAAGAAAAGCTTTTCGACAGCTTCTTCTCTTTGTTGGATTCACTGTTTGTTCTGGACCTTTGGCTTTGATCCATGGCGGTTGTGAACCGCCTAATGTTGAGATGGAGACTCTCAGCTTCGGTGTTTGGCTCAGGTTCTATTCGGGGTTTTTGCGTAAAGTCTTCGGAAACAGACCTCAATATACCAGCTGTGTCTTCCCTGTCTGCGCCTGCTCCTGTTGTAAGTTCGAATTCTCCAGAGGGCAGACATGTCCAATGGGTGTTTCTGGGGTGTCCTGGGGTGGGAAAAGGCACTTATGCTGCTCGACTCTCGAACCTTCTGGGTGTTCCCCATATCTCCACTGGTGATCTCGTCCGCCAAGAGCTGGCTTCTCACGGCCCTCTATCTTCTAAGGTCTTTTTCTTTTTCCTTTTTTTTGGGTCCCATCAGAATTTGGCTACTAGAGATGCACGATCGATTCTTTAGTCGAGAATTAGGGAATGCTGTTGAAAAATTTTGGAATTCAAGAGAAGTTCTCTTAGTTTTAAGGTGAACGGTTGGGATTGAAAGTTTTGCTTGATTTTGTTAATGGAAACTTCTTGTTTCTTTTGATTTTGACCTTAACTGTTACTTGTAGTATCTTTCACATTTATGACTTCCACACAAGGAAATTTATTCTCTCTCTCAGACCTTTTGGTGGCAGGTTTTTGATGCATCTGTTGTGCATTTTTTATTTTGTCGGCCATGGAAGTTATTTTATGTCCTATTTAGTTGTATACATATGGATTTTTATTCTCCACATGTTTGTGCAAATGTGGCTATGAAAAAACATTGCAAAAGTTGCACAAATTAGAGAGCCATTAATTGAACAATTGTGGAAGTTTTTGATTATTCTGTTTTGTTGAAAAAATATATTTACTTAAGTTTCTTCAGGATTTAAAACCAAATGGTAAATCATTCACACTGCAAAATAATTGCCACTTCTTCTTAAAAGCAAGCAAATAATAAAGTATATCATTCTATAGTTGCTGGTTCCCCTTTTCTTCCTATTTTCTTGCTTTGTTATCTTTTATCATCTGTTTTCTGGTTTGCAGCTTGCAGAAATTGTTAACCAAGGGAAATTGATTTCAGATGAGATTATAATAGATCTATTATCCAAGCGCCTTGAAGCTGGAGAAGCTAAGGGTGAATCTGGCTTCATCCTTGATGGCTTTCCCCGAACTATAAGACAGGCGGTAAGCATTCAGTTCATATCACCTTTGAGAAAAACAGAGATATAAGGTTTTTGTAATTGCAGTTAATGGTTGATATAACATGGACATGAACATGCAAGCTGCTTTAGGATAATGAAGAACATGTTTTGCTTATTATCTTGGGCCTCATTTGCAAAGAAGGAAGTGGTATGGGGTGGCTGACCACTTTCAGCAAATCAATGTCCATCTTCAGGGGATGGGGATCAGTCAGAAACACATGCTAGTATCTTAGTTGGTAATTTTGGAGCAAAAGTCAATTCTCTAACTCCCAACTTCTGCCGTATAAAAGATAATGTAGAAGATGATTGGGTGCTAAAAGGACAGGTTTTTAATCTCAGCTGATTTGTTTAGCATGGTTAGATTTGTAAACTCTGTATGTAATAGTTTTCCTTGAAAAGTACAATTATTATATTCAATAACTGTGGATGTGCATGAAATTCTTGTAATCCCTTGCCTATGCCATTGCTCTTGCATCTTGAACAAGTTTCAAAATTTGAAAAGTATGTTAGCTGTCCCATCTGGTTTGAAGCTTGTGAAATTTTACAAGAATGTGTATCCTTTCATTACATTCTGTATGTCCAGTGAGATAAAAAGCTTGAGGGGAGATTTGTTGCATGTGTGATAACAAATCTAGTCAAGATCCTAAGGGGAGAAAAAGAAAAAGAAACTTTAGACCTCCCTCTACAGTTGCAATAGTTTGGTATTAGACGCATGTTGGTTGGAGACTGCACCTGTATCAAGAGTGCAAAGGCATGCGTCAGGGAAATCCCATTCTTCTGTTATTTGATTTTCAAGATCAGAAGTAAAGCCTAGCTTTTGGTGTAAATTAAAGTGATTACAAAATAATAACCTTGAACTTTTACTTTAAAAAAATCCCTTTGACTTGTCACATAAAGTGCATCTGTCTAAAGCCGAAAATGATAAAAGGCACTTAGGATGTTTCTTTCATGTTTGTTTTGAAGTTTAGAATCCTGCCTGTCTTTGATTAGGGATGTTGTGAAACAAAGCGGTTATTACAAGACTTCCATTATTCTGCTTAATTTAGAGGAGAACATACAATCTTTGAATTTCCAGAATTGCATAAGTAAAAATTAGTTTCTTATCATTCAGTGAGCATCTTGGATTTCATAAAAATCAGGGCCGGGGGGGGGGGGGAGGATGCAATATGGTTTTTACATAAGGGCTATGCTTGCATGGATGGATGACAATAGTCAGTTCTCCTTCTCTCCCCTACTTCCTTTACGCATACAGTGCCGGTGGAGTTTGTTTCTTGCCAAGCATGAGGGCTTCATAATTCTTCCTTTTTCAAAATTAATTGCCCAGGGTGGATAGACTTTCTTCTAAGGCTAGAGGACCACTATGACTTAAGCAATAAGCTTTTACAGTTGTCCTCAATCTATGATGAAAAAGCAGAATTGCTATCTGGATTATGAAATGTGCTTGAAGACAGTGTGCATTGTACAACAACATGGATTTCCTGTAAAAACTAATGAGGGTATTAAAATATCTCCGTTGTTGTGGGAATAACTGTGCTATGCTACCTTTGCACTTTTTCTCCTGAGTTTCCATTTCGAGGATTTTAAGATATTGGCTACTTTTGTTGTTATGAGGTGAATTTGATCTCATTAACTAAAATATTTATATTTATTGAAGCTAGATAAGCAACATTCTCGGTGATAATTACAGCTGATATGTAAGCTATATAAAATAATAGCAAGTAAAGTGGTAGAAATTCATATCTCGATTCTCACTTAAAATGTTCAGAAATCCAAATGTGCAAGAAAAAGAACAGGAGATTTGCACTGGTATGCAGTATATAAATAAGACATAACGTGTGTATGAATTGCAATGTCTTATTGGTTAGTGTTGGTTACCATAATCCATGATGCATATAGGTAGATCATACAACCTACAGCATATAGTTTTTCTTGGCATACTAAAATAATGTTGATGTTTAATGTTTTTAACCGCAGGGTGGTATTTTGCCACTATAGACTTTTATTTTTGTCTTTGACACAGTTTTTGAGCTGGAGGGGGTGATTGATGAGTGGTTTTAAAGGAGAGGAGTGCAGATTGTTGAAAGTCTATTTTCTCAACAAAAGCTATTTCTTGAAAGTTTATTCTTCTTATAGAGACCTGAGGAGCCAAAGCAACTTCCGATGTTCACTTTCATCTTGCTCTTCCATATAGAGATTCTATTTGTCGAACAGTTTTTTTCCACCCTTTCAACCTAAATGTTAAAAAAAGAAAGTTATATTTAAAAAATCTGGAGATGATTTTTTTCCTCATCATAGAAGTGAAATCTGCATACTTTGGGTAGATCAGAACAGTTTCGGGATGCTTTGACTGCAGATGGATCATGCAAATGGTAGACTCTACAGTTCTCAGATTGGACTTTTTAATGGCTTTACTCTTGGTACAGTTTTGAGGCATAGAAAGCAAGCAAAAATTTTCAAAGCTCGCAAGTAAATTGTTTCTACAAAGCAACTATCGTGTCATGATGCTTGGACTTGGATTTTGCAGTTATCATCAGACTCTGATATTTGATAATGTTTTTGCTCTGGACACACACGCATTTATCCTGGAAGGCACTATTAAGCATGGAAATTAGAAGTTTTGCAAGTAAAGATTTCAAAGCTTGCAAATAAATTGTTTCTGTATGGCTACTATTGTGTTATGATGCTTGGGTTTCGGATTTTGCAGTTATCATCTGATAGTATCTTTGAGCCGGAGATACGGCATGTGCATAGTCTTTCCTTTTCTGCACGTATGGTTGAACTCATATATTCTGTTACCTTTTAAAAAAGAATGATTTGGCATCCCCATTGCAAATTCTTAGTCCTTAATTCATGTCAACCTGTGGTTCTTTTGCCTTCCTTATCTTGCCATAAATTTCCTACTGCATCAATTCTCTATATCCCCTTCACCAAATTGTTACAAATCCTGGGAGTTAGATTAGACACTCTTGTCATGCTGTATATCCTTCATACAAGCACCGATCTTGTTCTCCTGGAGTTCCATTTTCTACCCATTACCTTTTCTCTTTTTGTCTTAGTTATGTTTGTGTTAGGTTTCAACAGCCAGTAGCAAAACAATGGAGGTCTGTTTCCTGTGGTCTAAGAAATACTGGTGAAACAGACCTGACATCTTTGACTTTTGTCACTCCCTTTGCAGTACCCAAGTCCAGCTGAGGAGTTTGAAACTACGTAAGTAGACCAGTGTTTCTTCTTCCCCTTCCTCCACCCAAAACTAGGAGAAGAATTCTCTTTACCTTGTATGTATTTTTTTGGGGTTGTTTTAGTGTTTTTTTTTTATTTCCTCAATTTTTTTTTGCTTTTATCAAAATAATTAATTCACATGAAAATCTCATTTATTCACTTTGTGTTCTTTTTTCTGCAGGAAATTTTAGAGGGGGTGACAGTGATTGACTTGGTGATTAATCTGAAGCTTCGTGAAGAAGCATTACTTGCTAAGTGCCTTGGAAGAAGGATTTGTAGTGAGTGTGGGGGAAACTACAATGTTGCCTGTATTGATATCAAGGGTGAAAATGGAAGCCCTGGAATGTACATGCCTCCCCTTCTGCCTCCTCCAAATTGTGAATCAAAACTAATTAAACGATCTGATGACATTGAAGAAGTGGTCAAGGAGCGGCTTCGTGTTTACAATAAGATGGTATAACTCAGTTTATTTGAAACTTCTTTCTGAATGTCATCTGGGATTGTAAGATAATAAAGATGTCTGGCCTCTAAGTGGCTTGCATTTGGCAAACTAGAAGCTTGTGAAATCAGTGTCTGGAAAAAAAAAAAAACCATGCTTGATCATGATTTGAGACAATAAATTATTTAATGTACTAAATATCCAGTAAAAAGAAGCTACTTGAACTCAAATTCTTCCCAGTTTGAATGTATCTCGTCTCAGATTGGCATGTAGAATTATAACAAAGTTTGAACAAATATTAACTCGTGGAGACAGTAACTTAGAATTGTCGCTCTTTTCTATTGCTTGGCTAGTTTTATTTGTACTTGTACTTTCTTTTTTCCTTTTCTGTTGCTCCATGGGTTAGAAAATGGAGCTGTTATGCAGAAGCTTGATTTTGTTCTCATTCAAGAGATTATATACTTTGATAAGTAAGGAGAGCCGTGGAAAGTACTTTGTAGTAGAAGTTATTTTAAAGAAAGTGTGAGTGGTCCTGGGATTAGATTGTTCATATCTACAATGTGAGATGCCTGTTTCTTATACGGCTCTTAGTATTTTTGGATGTTCTTTGTTTGATTTGAGTCTGGGTAAAACATTCTTGTATCTAACCACATCTATTATCAAATTCTGGAAAATGTTTAGTAATTTGTGATTAGAAGCTTAACGTGAGAAAGTTCCTGATGTTTAATTGGATATACCTTTTTTTTGATATCTGCAGCATTTGTCACTCTGGCTTTAAATTCTTTTAAATCCAACATGGAAGCAATTGAAGTGGTTTGAAATTGAAAGCCAGGGCAGACATGTAACATGAGAATTTTGGAAGCACTAACATGAATCATTTTTCCCTCCCTTTTCTCCTGCAGAGCCGACCTGTGGAGGAATTCTATCGAAGTCGAGGTAAACTATTGGAGTTTGATCTTCCTGGAGGAATCCCGGAATCATGGTCTAAGTTGCTTCAAGCATTAAATCTCGATGATCATGAGGAAACAAAGTCTTTAGCTGCTTGAGTTTGAAATGTGGCTGCGGCTTTTAAGTGTTGTAGCATCACACAGCCTGTATTCTAGATAAGTTAAACCATTCTTTGCATGTGTGGTACACATGCATATTGAATCAAAATTTCAATATATATGAAACGGAGATACATATCTATGTTGTTTTATTCGTACTCATTGTATGCACTAATAAAATGCATTTTACTCAGAAAATTTCCCTCAGGTCCATTGTATAGATTGACGGTCGCTAGCGTTGTGACGCACTATGCGGTCGATCGTTGTTTCAGTTCTGCTTTAGAATCCATGCCATTTTATCTTTACATGTCCAGGAGACATTGAACCGGTGACATTTGTGTATCATCTTGTGTGTTCTTTTGCTAAGCAATTAAAGAACCAAGGAGAATCGCGAGCAGGTTCTTCAAGTTTGATCCAGAAACCCACATCATCCAAGCAAATGCTGATCCCGGAGGAGCTATCACACCTGAGGTCCGGTGCATGTTCATGTGCCTGATGCAAATTGACAGACAGACCTGCTAGTGATACGAATAGAGTTTTTTTTTTTTTTTTTGCATAAGAAAAGACGCAAGATTTTGATGTGACCGACTCTGAATTGCAGTTTTGGTGTATGCAAAAAGCACTATGTTCTTTTGCCGCAAGATTTTGATGTGACCGACTCTGAATTGCAGTTTTGGTGTATGCAAAAAGCACTATGTTCTTTTGATGTGTAAATAACTGCAAGGAACGCAAATAGACAGACCAGTTTTTGGTATGAGAAAGGCGCAACAGCTGCTTCAAATGTTTTTCTGGTTGTGTCGATAAGAGGAACTTTACTTGAAGAATACCAGTCCGCTCCTCACCCTATTTTTGCTTTCAATTTTCTATTTATGGAAATAATTAAATATAATAAAACTCCATAGAAAGCAAGAGAACTTTTAAGGTATTGGTGTCGTATCAAAACACGCGGCCTCTTCACAAAGTCTAGGGAGTGGAAAGCCTACACGTCGAGTGGGTCCTGCACTACAGTTACGCACCAAACCCATGTCTCATGTGCGGCACAGCTATCACTGAGATTGGTCGGTCGACTCGGCCCGTGTTTAGAATGAATCAGGCTCAAAGCTATCGAACTTGGGTCTGTTTTACCACTATAGTTGGCCTAGCACAACGGAGTAGTTGTAGCTTTATACAAGGGTTTATGTGCTTATTTTCTGTACATAGAATAGTATTATAATACTTTCTATGTTAAAAAATATAATGTGTTTTAGTTTTTTTTAAATAAATTAAGATAGAAAAAATTAAAAGTATTTGGCAGAATATATTTTTAATTAATTTTACTAATATAATAAAAGTAATTTTAAAAAAATATATTTTTCATGTTAAAATATAAATTCTTTTGATTATTTTTTTATAGATTAAGGAAGAAGAAACTAAGGGGTATATATTGTTGTTATTATATCTTTAATTAATTTTACTACTATAAATAGAATAAGAAAATTATATTTATGGTAAGGATAACTTTAGAAAAATGAACCTTAAAATTTGTAAAAATCTAAACATTTATTGAAAGAAGAGAAAATAATTAATAAAATACTTTATATTTTTTAAAAAGAATAAATTTATAAAATGTCAAGCATTTTGAGAAGGAAGAATAAAGCTGAAAGAATCTATATATTTTGAAATAGAGAAAATATTAGTCAAGGTTAGAACCTACTAATTTTGAAACCACTTATAAATTAAAAAGCTTACATTTCTCATTTTCTTCTTCGAAAAAATAAAGAAAAGCATACCGCCGTAATTAATTAAGTTAGTCGCAAACGCACTTCCTGGCTCCCAAGTCAGCGAACAGATGAATGGGAACGGTCTCACAACATTGAATAAGGAGCCGTCATAGCAAAGCCTTTTGGAGAATTTTAGAATAATATATGCTGTAGTTTTTGAAGGCTTTGGGAAGCTATTTAAAGAAGGAAACTATATTATAGCTCATAATGAGTGTCTAAAACATGGGCAATTGTTCACAAATGTTATTATTAAGGTTAATTAGAGTGAAGGTATAGTTTAGAATGGAGGTGTCTAACCATTTATAATAAAAGAAATAGAGATATACGAATGAAATATTCTCTCTAAAGGTTTTTGGAGTTTCTTTAACTTCCTCTTTTAAATGCTCAAATAGCACTCCATCAGAATCATCTACAATACTCTATATAACATTTTCAATATCAAAATTAGCCTAAATGGCGCTATGCGCAACAATTTTTATATAATAATTAAGAAACAAATTCCAAAATAATTGTATTCTATATTGATATTTTAAGCCTAAAGTGTCCTTTGGATTCCTCAATCATTCTAACCAAAAGCATAATAAGTAGTTTTATTTTAGTGTCTTACTAGCTTATATATATATATATATATATACTTATCATGCTTTTGGTCTATATAATATTTTCTTTTTTATGACTCTAAACCTCTCATCCTAATTTTTTAAATTTTTTATTTTTTAATTAGTCTTAAAAAAATTTGATTGGTTAGAATCATTTTCAATCTATTAAGATAACTTTAAACTAACTTATATATTAATTTTAATTTTAAATTTTGTATATTAAGTTACTTTGTAAAAGTATGAGGCTTTAATTATTACTTTAAAATTTTTTAATTAGTTATAATATTTTTAACTTATTAAAATAATTTTAAATGAGTTATATATTAATTTAAATTTTGAATTATTATAATTTTTTAGAATTTTTACTTTTTAATTATTCTTCAAAAAAATTATTAGTTAGATCATTTTTAATCTATTAAAATAATTTTAAACTAATTTATATATTAATTTTAATTTTAAATTCTGTATATTAAGTTATTTTATAAAAGTATAAGACTTTAATTACTTTAAACATTTTTTATTGGTTAGAATTATTTTTAACCTATTAAAATATTTTTAAACTACTTATATATTAACTTGAATTTTAAATTTTATATTTTTTTAGAAAATTAAATTTATATTTTCAGTTATTAAAAGTAAAACTTTAATTATTCAATAGTTGTTAACAAACATAATTTTATTTTTAGCATTTTTGTTTGACTCAATCTCTTAGTTTAAAATAAATTCATTAAAGCTAAACTTTGAATATCTACTATTTTCTTTCACACACAATGCACATCATCATTATTCTCTTTCGTACATTATTTTCTTCTTCTCTTTTCTTTCCTAAAATATAACCACTTCTTTTATATTTTTTGGGGTTTAATTACCGCTCAAATCTCATCATATCAAGAAGCTCTAACCTCTATATATTTTCTTTTTATCATCACTTCTTAATATAATTCTTTCACTTTCTTCATTCTTTTTCCATTTGATTTAGGTTTTTCCATAAGCATTTGAGTGTTGTATTTTATAAATTATTTAAAAATATTTTTATTGTTCTCTTAAATAATGTCTTTACTTTAATTTGATTGAACTCCCAAAAATCTCATTTGAGGTTTTTCTTTCTTCAGATTGAACTCCTTCACTCGATATCTAATATATGTTTTATTTTGTAATATAAAATTTGATGATTTCTTTAGCTTATTTAATTGTGCATCCTCAAGTAATACAAATGAATCTTATTTATTTATTTATTTGATTACACTAAAATATGTTTAAACTTTGGATAAGAGTAATTACCTACATGATAGTTATTCAAACTTGAATTTTTGATGTGCTTGATAAGTAGATGTAAGTGCTTTGATATTCTCTTTTTTCCTTTCACTTTTTAAAATATTAGAATTGTATGTTTCATTCACCTTTGATCACTAACTTCAAGGCCTAAAATTTTACATTAGATTTTCTACTCCATTATTTTGCCTATTCTGTACATTTTTCTAATATTCTGCCTTCTTTTATTTGGTGGTATCACAATGGCATGACTCATAGTATTTACTTCTAGTATTTTTCTAATTTCTTTACTTTTTATTTTCTTTTATACTTTCCTCCCTATTTTATGTTATATTTTGTTCTTACCTCTCTCAGCATCTTTTTTGCTTATATTTGTTAAACTATCATACCAAAATAATTATTTATTTATTAGAAAAAAATAGATAAACGCTATATAATTTGTAGTAAAATAAATAAACTTTTATTTAAACCTCAATGTCAGTACTTTATAAATTTTCATTTGCTTTGACTTACCTCAAAAAAAGCCTAAGAAATAGGAAATTATTCGAATATATCAATTTTTAATTCTTTTGTTAAGTAATCTATTGAGATCATTTTTGAAATCTTTCATTATCTGACTTAATGGGTTAATTAGAAAAGATTATTATCAATTGCAGTCCGAAGTAACAAACAATTATAATTTCTCTCAATTATTGATGAAGGGAATAGATTTGTCATTAAGAATTTTTTTTTCTTTAGGAAAACAAAAAAGAAACCTTGATTAATGAAGCCAAATAAGGGAGTTTCTCCAAACTAAACAAGGGTTTGGATAAGTTCAACTCTCTTTGATCTAATAAATGATACATGTTATTTATATTTTATAAAACGATATTAGTGATATTTGTATGTGAATAATAGATTTCAAAAAGGATGAAAATTAGATTCAACGTAACTAATATTACTCCTGATTTTGTATTGAGAGGAATAAAAGAGGTAGAAATCATTCCACAAGAGCCTAAGATGGGAAACAATGTATTGGATATTTTTGGACAAATGAAATTTTAATATTTTGTGTTATTTATTTTTTTTAAAACACATATATTTTGAGAGCTAAAAAATATTTCTTTTTGAATTTTTTAAAAAATCTAATTTTAACATTTTTTATTTTAAAAATATATCCTCACACGGGTTTGGGCTAGTGTTTAATATACAAAAGTTATGGACGTACCATAAACAAAGCATATATAAACATAATACAAAAAATTTAAATTTATAGTATTGAAACATCAAAGGAAGTTTTTATGAGAGAAAAAAAAAGAAATACTATATATTTATGAGATGGGAAATGAGATACTGTTCTGGATGTCAAGTATCCCAATATTCCTATCCAATCCTCGCTTCAAAAATCAGAACTTAATAAGGTTTAATGAATAACTCCTATAAATGAAAGAAAACTCAGAACAAATTTTTTTGTTTAGAAAATGTGGCAATGTAGCACTAACTAAAAACAGTTTCAGATTAAAAGAAAAACCTGCTCTCTCTCTCTCTCTGTCTCTCTCTCTCTCTCTCTCTCTCTCTATCTCTATCTATCTATATATATATATATATATATATATATATATATCGCATTTTTGAATGGCTACATTACGTAAAACCATTTGAAAGTGTTGTTGCAGGAAGGAAGCAATGCCTGAGGTCGCGCCCGCCCTTTACGTAAAACCAACGTACGTGGCCGCTGCAGGAGACACACTCCATCGGAAAACGTACGTACGATGGGTATCAAAATAACGAATTCTTTCCGATGACCGGAACCGAGCTGGGATCAAACTTTCGGATATGCATGCTTCAAAATTTTGCGAAAATGTTGGCGCAGGGCAATCATCTGGGACGGGATGCAAAACAAGCTGATGCATTGAGTGAACGACTCGAGTTTGAATACACCGGCGTTGGGCTGATCAGAGAGAAGTGGTTGAATTTACAGGAAAAAGCAGAAAGCCCCGGCCGGCCAGGCCTGGTACTCCGGCTTTAGAAGCGCTCAAAGGATGTGGTTATGTTGTTGACTTAATCAAAAACAGAAGGGAATAAAGTTGTAAGTTTGAAGCAAAGGGGAGCAAACAAGTAGATGGGACTAATAAAATGCTGGTCAGATTTCATGTAGAGTCGGAACCCTAATTAGGGTTTGTAATATGAAGGAGAAGGCCAGAGCATCTGTTTCTTTGCAAGCACTTGGTTCTCTGACATGCAGGCCTGGGAGAAAAGGGAAATACTATTTTTTTTTTCAGCGACAAAATATATTACAATTACTAAAGAAAAACACAATAAAAAACTATATATGTACATATAGATTGCTTTTTCCCGCAACAAATATTCCAAAAAACTATCTCACAAAAAATTATTTGTTGGAAGTATTATCCAAGAAGTATTTTGAATAAATAAAATGAATTTTATACTATGCGTACGCGAGACGTTCTGATTCAAAAAAATTCCTAATATCATGCTCGATAAAATTACGTTTAGCAACTACTCCCTTTTTTCATTTTTGGGATCAAAATCTTAGGCTAATTTTTAGATTAAAATGGTTTAAAGTAGTATAGCTAACACTATTATGCGGGAAATTAGCCAAAATTACCATTAATACTCAGGGTGAGCTTGATTGTTAACGGTATATTTGGTATATTGGAATAGAATGATTTTTTAACTTATTTTTCCATTCTAATGTTTGGTATAAAAATTCCAAGTAGAAAAAATCTTTTCACAGAAAAGTTGGTTATAGGAAGAAGTGATAAAGGTCTTTCTACACTAAAACTTGAGGAAAGACTCTTTCAAGAAAAAAGTGAAAATCCTGAAAATTTTCTTATGACTATTATGCTCTCATAGCATTCGATTAATTTTGAATTTTATTTTATTTCTCTTAGTAGTATTTTTTTTATTTTGATATAAAATGAGAGTTATCTTTATGACTAAACTATACTTTAATATTTAAAAATTAAAAAATTTAAAAAAATTTTGTGTGAATTTTATTTAAATGAGCCTTTATAGATGATTATTTAATTTAGCATTTTTTTGTTGGGCATAATTTGACTTTATTGACATAGTATACTAGTAAGATATTTAATTAAGTTCGTGCAAAATTTCATTCTATGACGATATTGAATAATAATTGTACTAAATATAGAAAATAAATAATTATTTTATTTTGGCTTTTTATTTCAAAAATTCGAATGGAAAGAGGATTCCAATCCCATTACTGAGTAGAAAGAGATTTTAGATGAAAAGGTATTCCATTCCTGAGATTGGCTAGCTCTCTCTCTCCCCCCCTCCTTTTTTTGTGGGTTCAAAATCTTAACTTGGATTGTTCTTGCTAGAGACTTTCAAAGGTTGACCTCACGTTTTATTTGCATCTTTTTCTACGTGTTCTGGGGCTCCCCTCATTATTTCAATCCCCGGAGTTTTTATCTTTTTATAAAAACAAAAAAGACGCCTTTTACTCATAAACAAAAGCATATCCAGAAAAACAAAATACTCAAAAAAAAAAAGCATGAACAAGATTGGATAATTACAGCATAGCCTATTAGATGCTGCTGCTGCTGCCAATTAGAGTTGATGTTAAGCAAATAGTTTTAATGTGAAATATTCAATTTAGTTTTTTGTAAGCGAGACAAAGGGATATTTAAGGAACTTGTTAATGTTGTTAATACCATTTTTGCCCAAGAAAGAAATTGAGATGCTGCCACAGGTCATCCTAATTAGCGCTCTTAAATACAAGAGAAGTACTCAACTGATCATATGTGCAGTTTGTAGGCTTCAATACTAATTAAATTCCCAAAACAGTAGCCCAGAGGGAATGAGGTCAACTGTATTTAGATTCAATATCTACGAAAAAGTGAAACTTAAGAAAAAAGTTTTTCAAAAGTTTTACTATGGAACGTGGCTACGGGGAAGGGGATTTGGCTAAACTAACAGAACAGTGGTTCAAAATGCTATAGCACCGAATTGTAGTAATTTTCGTGAATTCATTAGTGATTAAATTAATAAAAATAACATGTTAAAAATGTATTTCCTTTCCAAAATTATATATTTGGACTATTCCCTTAAACACAAAATGATGTACTTTTTACACTTTTTTCACTAAACGCAAAATGATGTAATTTTTACACTTTTTTTTTACTGTGAGTCGCATATTTCTTCTCATTAGTTAATTTATTTTTTATTTTCAAAACAAGAATTCTCAAAAGAAAAGCAGTCAAAATATACATTCTTAAACAAAAGAAAATTTTACATAAAATAAGTTTAAAACATTTTTTTAAAAAAACACAATAAGTTTAAAACTTATTCATTCTTTTGTTTTAAAAACAAAGTTACCGCTTATTTATTTATTAAAATTTTTTTAACTTTTATCAAATTAATTTTCATCGAAACTACTACTTCAAAAAATTCTTTACTATTTGGATATGTTTCTCTTTACAGCATTTTCCATCCAGAAAATCTTGCCACATTAATTCTTGTTTACTATTTAAAGAAGCTCAGTCCGTACTTGTACATTTACTTGAGTCCAAAGTAAACGCGCCTCCAGCCGCCGGCTCACTGCTCGTTCGTGGCGGCAGAGGAATGCCGACGCAACCGCCGTGGCGGGTGGCCACAGAGGTTTTCAAGATCTTGTGATTAAAAAGGGGAGGAGTGATTTAATCATGGGAAACAGTAGTCTTTTGATTTTTGATAGATGGTGGACTTTGATTATGTTTCTATGTGAAAATGTTTGGAAATTTTTGTTTTAATTTATGTAAAAATGCATTATCCGTAATAGAAAACGTATAAAATATGTGTTTTAAAAATAAAAATAAAACCTAGTCTAGATATAGCTATGAGCATATTTCTAGTATTTATTTGCAAAATCAATACAAAATTTTTAATTTGATTTCCAAAATTTCCTTTTCTAAATTAAGATAAAAACTACAAAATTTCAAATAAAAGACCTAAGCCATGTATTTGGAATAGGTTACATCGCGGATCCAATACAAAAGTTTCACTTTAAGTTATATTATTTTTCTCACAAATAATTTTATTTTACAAAATCAAAAATAAAAAATTTCAAACTTAAACTCTATCTGATCTCACTCTAGTCTCTCGGTTCCTTTTCCACTATGCAAAAGTTAAGTGCTACCGAGCAAGTCCGTTGAATTTGGCTGCCTCAAGAATTTTGGGCAACTTGCCAGGCAGTGGATGTTTGCTTGAAAAGTAAAAGTGAATGAAGAGTGCATGTTTGAGACGGAGTTCAGTTCATTTTGTTTTATTTTTCGGAGATTTTAAGATCCATGCGTATACCCGTGAGAATATACCTTATTTACCGACGAGAATTGGTTTTGAAGGAAGGAGTTTGGTACTTCTTAAATAAGGTCTTGAGTTCGTAAGCGTATGTATAAAAAAAATGTTAGGAGTTCTACCCAGGTAAAGGGTTTAGTTATAAAAATAATACTGATTAATCATGAATTATTAGGTGGATAGCAATACTGGTTTCATTTTAAAATTTATTGAAAGAAAAGGAAAAGGATGGATGTACCTTAATTCACTTTTTGGATAGAAAAGTGTATTTGAATTTAGTTTTATTTTAAAATTTCATACAAATTTCTTATTTTTTATCTTACATTCTCTCTCACAAATAATTTATTTTATAAAACTCGTAACAAAAAATATTAAATTCAACTTTTATCCAATACCGTAAACTATAAAGTTCTATTTGTGGGGCTTACATGATATAATTAAAGGACCTTTTGAAACATAACTGTTATGTAATTTTAAACTTAATTCATATTCTTTCCCAACGTATTTAAAAGAAAATGGTAGAAAATCTTCCATGCTTGCTCTTTAAAAGAAAAAAAAAAAGACACCTCCATGCTTCCCTCTCTTAGGGGACTTTTCCTAATGAAAAAGAACTGCTGTTCTTGTTAGAACTCCTAGATGGCTTGTATAGGTGAACAAGTCCATTGATTGGATTGAAAAAATAGTACAAGTTCTTTTATAATTGAATATTTATTTTCTTATTTTTAAAGCGATTATTCAACTTCTTGTCTATCAGAAGCGCTTAGCGAGTACCTTACTAGCCACCAACTCTCAGAGCTCCCGGTTCTATCTTTTGGAGCGGCATTCGAAGGAATATACCAATATTGCTGATGCAAGCATACGATTGAACTCATGCAAAATTGAAGATGGATGAGATGCTTACATATGATCAGTCAATGTTAGACAATACAAACTGTTTCTTAGAAAAGAAACAGCAGGCATCCTCTAATAATTCCCGCAAAAAGAGGGGTTCCATTGTTGGACCAGCAGAAGAACCACAGAAAAGCAAAACAGTGGGAAGATTCCAAAGTATGGATAGGAAAAACACGAAAAGGAATCTAACACTTTGTGCTTTTGCAAAAACTGAGGTTGTGTAATAAGAGTTGCAAGGATCTGAAATCTAAGCCAGAAAACATGCCGGATGCAAAGGTAGGTGGGGATAATGCATGTTTGAGATAAGATGCGAACAACAAGGTGAAACATAACCAGAATTGAAGCAAATTTCAAAAATTGAAATAGAAATACAGGTCATCTACTTATCTCTATTGGAGTTTCCAACTTTGGATTGGGATTGATGGAGTTGGAAACCAACATAAGACCACAGAACAAAAAGATGAAATTCAAAGTCGACTTGGAATTGGATATAAAGCTATTACTAGCTCTCTGGTTCACTTAGTGAAAAAAATCAAGAAAACTGCTCATCCTTTCTTGCATGTTTTTCAAGGATCTCGAGTCCACAGGTTTTGCTTTTGTTTTTGAGGCAATATCTTTGGATTCTTCGTACCCACTTGTGTTGGCTTTGAAACAACACCACATATGGAAAAGTTGCGAACTTAAACAAATCAAAGATGTTTATTTATTTATTTTTTTCAGATTGATATTCTATCGTTCATATAATAATTTAAACAAGGGTTTTAAACTTAAGGAGTATGAGATTCAATCTTGTTTTACCCATAAAACAATAGTTTTTCTTACCTTATCCCTCAAGAAAATACTTCACATGGGCCAATTTGCATTGTCCATGATACAACAATTACTAATCCTTTTTTTTTTTTAATGCTTGTTGGGATTAGGCATCACTATTGAGGCATTGAACTCGTACAATGACTACGCTTTTCGTTTAAAATTAACATTCCTTGTAAGGAATTCCACAGTTATATATTTTCCTCATGTATATTAGTATTAAAGTTCTCTTTTTAAACATACCTCAGAATTCTTATGACATCCCTAATACCTCATGAGTAGCTCTTTATTATGAGTCCCAAGATACAGATCTTGCAATGTATGTAGCACTTATTTTTCTAATATGAAAAATGGTATTCTTTTTTTCTTTTTTGATGACTTATAAAAAATAGTGCTCTCGTGTCTCATTTCTTTTAACCATGTTTGATTGGACACGAAGTTTTATATAAAAGTTTGAATTATATTATAAAAGTAATATAATATAATAAAAATTATGGTCAATATTACTAAACTGCCTTAATGTTTGGGACAAACTTTACTTTGCCCAATAACATTACTTTTGTATCATTTTACCTCTTCTGTTTCGCCGTATCAGTAATCTCATTTAAATTAATTAAATATTTTATAATTTTTTGCCCTTAAATTTATAATTATTTTTCACATATTGAATAATTTATAAAATTATTTTTAAAAAATTAATTTTCAACTAAACCAAATTAATTTATTTTAGTTTAATTTCAATGAAAATTTGATTTAGTTTAATTTTTATGAAAAGTTCACAAAATCGAATGAGAATTAAATTTTCAACAAAAAAATCAATGAATAAATCTAATAGAGATACAGTCAAAATAGAAATAGGTCATTACTTTAAGAATGAATATTGATTAGAGTTAAAAGTGTCAAACTTTAGAATGAGAGAAGAGAAAATAAATTTCAAAATTGATCTATGAAAGAAAACATATTAAATATTTTTTAAAAAAATGAAAGATAATTTTTTATTTTATCTATTTGTTAAGATTGATAATCAAATTTAATAATTTATGAGTTAAATAGATATAAAACTAATATTATAGAAACAATAAAAACTTTCTAAACTTTATGTGTCAATAAAAACAATAAAAACTTGCCTTGAAAGAATTCACACGCGGCCACCCGCTTTTCCAAAATAAGGGATGATCTGCTGCTTACTGCTCACGAAAACATCCGACCTATAGTATAGTCAAGTCATCTTCTTTCCTTCTATTCAACAGATTTTTGGCTTTGACCAATTCAAGGGCAGATTTGGCTAAAAAAGGGGGAGAGAGAAGAGCCTTGGGTGCTCCCACTTCTGCATTTTTGTTTAGGTTCTTGTGATATTATTTTGAAAAATAATAATAATATTTTAAATATTTTTTAATAATAATCATATTTGACTAACAATTTATGAGGTAAAGTGATATAAAAATAACGTTATAGAATAAAGTAAAAATGATCTTAAAAATAAAATTTTTTTATATTAATCTTAAAAACTAAGAAATATGTAAATAATCAATTTTTGTCAAATTTAAATATATAAAAATAATATATAGTGAAGTTTGTAATTAATTGATATTATAAAATATATTAAATTATTTTTTATTAAAAATATTAATTATTTTAAAATATTTAAATATAATAATATTATTATTAAAAATGAATTGAGGAGTACTATTTATTTTTTAGTATTCATGAAGATTTATGTGGGTACATCCTAGACATCGAGACCTATCAACACCCTATCTAGTTCGCCAATCTACGAATTAATTTAGAACAAATTGTTGAAGGAAAATTACATTGACCTCCTTCAGTTTTTGTAGAATTACAATCTTCTATATACTTTTTCATCTTATTATGATCCTCTTGAATTTATGTGATATACTGAGAACGTATTATACTTTGTCCCTATCCCTTTCTTCTTTTTTTTCCCCCATGAAATCGTAGAAAGATTTTTTTTTTTGAAAAAATGATTGATAATACACTTTCTCTTCTTATTTTTCTCCTAGAGGACATGATAAACTTTTATGTCGTAAAATGTAAATTGGCTAACCGAAAATTGAAGTTTATAATTCATTTTAAAATTTTAGCTGGTCAAGCGTTATTTTCTACTCATAAAATCGTGAGTATAAAAAACTAATCTTCATGATAGGAGATACAAGTCAAATGTAGGACTTATTTGGTGAAAGATACTTTTAATCAACTGGCTTAAACTAAATACTTGTGGGATGATTTGGTGGCATAATTTGTTAAGTTTGAGATATGCTAGAATATTCTTCATGAATACTGAATAGGTATATAGTCTCACTATACTTTAAATTATATATCATTTGAATTTTTTGTTTCTATTGGCAAGAAAAAGAAAGGGAGCTCAATAAGTATGACGCTTCTTCCCAATTTTTTCCTTATAAAATCCAAAAATGAAATCAAATATTTGTGAAAAGAAATCGCAAAGGATGCAAAATTGATGGATGCTGTCAGTCATACTCTTCAAAGTAGGGACATGTTCCCATCTTACACGCAAATCTTTTAGTTCCAATGGGGAAAGGATTACAATTTTTGGTAATTACCATAAAAGTTTATCCCAAAGCTTTGAAGGAGATGCGTATCTAACATTGCTAGTCTGCCTAAGAAAAAGAAAAAAAGTTGCATGCTAAAAGCCCTATGAAATATAATAGCCATACCTTGAATTACTTTTGTAATGGGATAGGAAAAGAGGAGACTAAAAGATAACAAATAAAAAGGGAAAAGCCAATCTTTCTTTAGAAAGTGAACCATTGCCTAGTTAGTACTATAAGCATATCTTGGTTAACAATATTTTTTGATAAATTAGTTTTTGATTATCATTAGCTAACGCCTAATCATTTACTTAGTTCATAAAATCATACTAATATTAAGGTACCACCATGTTACAACTCATGTGCATCCTTTGTAAGACAGGCGGAAGGACCTTGATTCCCTTCCTTAATTACTCGTAAAGGCTTGTTTACCTCTGGAATCTTATTACGCTATGCTTGGTCCGTGAGGGAGAGGGGAAGGGGGATGACACCTTTTATTTTTATTTTGTTTGGTTTGAATGGAAGGGAAGTAAATCATCAATCTCTCTATCTTTGGAGGGGATACTTTTGTTGATGTGAAGGGGAGTATTCCCTTCTTAATTTACTTCTCCTACATGTCTTCTCATAATCAAACAACGTAAATAATCTATTTATTTCCACATTTACTTTCTTTCCCCTTTTACTCTCTCATTCCACTCTAATCAAATACAGTATGATATAGAGATGCCAACATAGATCATTCAGCGGAATAAACACTCTAATACATTATCTAGTATGTCAATCCAATTGCTACATCTAAACGCAATTGATTAGTTCACAAGGTTTGAATTCTTTGCTACACTTTTGTGTAATATTCTCTGTAACACTACTGATTAATTATAAAAATTCTTATTCATATGTCTTACATTAAATAACTTAAATTTTAAAAGTTAAATATTATAATTAGAAATATTACAGAGAGTAACGCAGAAGATCCTGAGTGTAATTCACACTCTTTCGCCCTTCCTTAACCAATGATATTGTTACATATATCGCAATTTTATTGAGGTATTAAATATTATACTAAAAAATATACAAAAAAATTGGAGCGATAGGGACGCCCTACGAATATAATTGGCACTACTTTACTGGACATTTCTCATTAATCATATTTGGCTAATTTCCTCAAAAAGAAAATATTGAGATACTCTAGTCGAATTTATCCTTAATAAATTTTTCCAGTTAATTCACTATTAATAACATAAACATGATAGATTGATCCAAACGAATTCTTTCAAAAATACCTCGTGGAATGCGCACATTTATCCCATGCAATGCACAAAACATGCGTCCATGTATATACCGGTAACAAGAAAGATAGATTTCGATGACGTAATCAGATTTTAGAAAATCTTTCTAACTCTTAATATAAACATAAGAAAAATAATCAAAGATGAAAAGATCACTTATTTATATATCAATCGACATTATTTCCTGATTTACTTAGCAAAAAAAAAAAACATTATCCTGATTTTTTAAATGCATCTATAATATTGCTAATATAGAATGAACCGATTGGAGTAGTTATATATGCAACCAATTTTCTAGTACAATAGAAAAATTAAATCATTTTCAACCGAAAGCGTATAGTAGTAAATTAATCAATAATTTTTTGTATTAAGAAAAAAAAGTTATACCAATTCTTATGATTGAATGTATAATTGATCTCTCAAGATCCTCTACAATACTTTTTTTAATATTTCTAATTATAAATATTTAATTTTTAATAAAAAATTTATAATTAAGAGTGTTATACAAAAGTGTTAAAGGAAATCTGAATCCATAATTGATGACTATAGAATTATTAATAATCACTATGTATATGTTTTCTAAAAGAGCGTTTTGAAATTTAAAAAGAATGACAAGGTTTGGATTTACACCTCATTTCAAATATAAAAATAAAAAGGATAGGATTATTTTAAAAAAAAAAAAGAAAGAAAGAAAGAAAGAAAAGGGATCCATATGGGATGACCTCCACGAAGGCCAAAGGATATCAAAGAGCAGCCAATTACAGATTTCAATTAATAATTCTAATTTCAAGAAATTTCTTGGCTCTATTTGAGTATAGAAATGAAATAAAAGGTAGTACTGTTTCTTTTCCCTTTTTCCGGCGTAAACTTCTAGTCACAAACATTTTCAAGATATCAAAATGATCTTGAAGTTCGTGTTGATTCTATTTTTGAACGGTCAAGTAAGTTTATAATTAATATTTTTTTAAAAATATAAAATATCTTGGTTATTATGTTAGTATAAATTTTAAAAAATATATTATATATTTTTATTATATTATTAATTTATTTTATTAATATAATATAAAGTAAGATAATTATATTTATGTTAATGATAATTTTTAAAAAATAAATTTTAAAATTTATAAGAAATTAAATATTTTGAAAAAAATTTTAAAATGTCATTTATTTTGACACATAGGGAGTGTATTTTTATTGTTTAAAATATTTTAATATTTATAAAGAACGACACTAAAAGTGATTTTACCTTCTACTTTGGACCATGAAAGAAATTTATAGATGAAAGTTGATTGGAAAAGAAGTTTGAGAATCGGACCAATATTGGGTAGACAATTTGTGGGAAATAAATAAATAAACTCCTTTTTCCTTTTTGTTTTTCCATTTAACTCGGGCGTACTTGCACTACCTTACACCTACAGCACACCGAAACAAAACTTCCAGATATTTTGTTGCTGACTAGGACCGAATCCCGTAAAAAAAGAGAGGTCTCGTGGGCAAATCAGTAAGTTCAGTCACTAGCGTGACTAGAGTTAACTCCATCGTTCGTTTCGAGCCAGCCAATGTGGGCTTGCCCGACGTCATCCGAAAAGGACGCTTCATTCCCATGTTTAGCCAAACCTTTAACTGCTCCCATAGCTAGCCACGTGTCCGGATCAGATCCAACAGATCTCATTAGATCCACCCTAAACTATTCAGCGCCCGTCTTTTGATTCACCTCCCCGTCAGCATCTCTCTCCCACGTATCATGCTTCGTGGAACCCAAGTGGACTACCGAAATGCACTCTCTGCCTCCACATTGTCCACGTCACCATTGGGAAGGGGAGTAATATAATATCTATCTTCACTGATGTATCCGTTTTTCTATTCTATTAGGAAATTACCCATTCTCCGCCTCTCTCTGCTTTTCGGCCTCGCTGTTTCAGATCAGTAAAAACAATTCCTCCGGCAAGTATTTCAAAGGGGAAACCCTAGAAAAATACTCTGGCAGTAAATTAAATTCATTAGTGGAATTTTCTGCGGTAGATCACTGAAAATTTCCGATTAATTTCGATATTCAACCCGCAATGGCGCTGTTTCCTTCTGGAGAATGAAGCTCTGTTAATGAAGGTCTTGCCGTTTCATCAATTGCCATTTTTAGGTAGCCATTTGTCGTAGTTTGTCTGCTATTTTCTGAAAGTTGATTTTTTTTTTGTGAAAAGATATTGAGATTATCTTAATTATTCGGATTATTCCTGTTGAGTTCTTGATGCATGAAATTTAGTTTGTGTTTTTCTGTGATTGGCTGCCGAGACTTGAGGAATACCAAGGAGAAGAAAAATTTTTGGAGGGTGAGTTTTTCTGCTGTTATTTGTTTATTCGCGATTTGCCAATTATTAGACAAAGCTGAAATAAATGTTCAATTTTACGCTTCAGGAGTTAAAAGAGTAAAATGTTGTATTCTGATGGGACTAAAGCATTTGTTGCTCGACTCGGAGGGATTCTGCTTCACATCTTGTCATTTATTTTGAATGTTGATAACTTGTCCAGAGTGTAATTTCAGTTGAGTTACGATGTTTTCTTCTATCGTTTCAATATTTTTACTCACCTCTTAATATGTAGGAATCTGTATACCTATAATGGTTGCAGATGTTGGAACGCGATAGAAAGATATGATTTTGGTCTGTAATTTGTTGGAAAAGTAACTGCTGTATTATTGTTCGCTATTAAGATTTTTCTTTCGATCCTTGTATAATTTCTTTCGATATATGTCTTGTGATTCTTGATAGTTACCTCTATTTTCTCCAAAGTTTTCAATTTCTGGCTGTTGGAACAAGCATGCAATTTAAGCTTTTTCATTGATCTTTGTTTACAGGTTTCACTAGGGAGCCTCTGTATGTAAAGGTTATTTTGAAGATAACGGTATGTGCAACTTTTCTAACTTAGAGGTTTTCTTGCCAACACAATCTGGTGCCTTATTCATCATTGTTCTTTTGAATCTGGTTGATGAGGGGTATTCGGGGTGACACGGATCGTCTGCCAACACAAGGGTTGGTAGAAATCAATAATGACCGCATACAGAGTGACCACAAGGCAGTAAGAAATGGAGTTATGGGTACTGGGCATGGGATCTCAGATGAAGATGAATCAAGAGTTAACGAGGATGCCAATGAAGAGCGGACAGAGCTTGTACAGGCCAGCGCTGTCCAGCATGCTCAACACCATCAGCAGCAACCCCAGGGGCCCCAAGGACCTCAAGGGCCAGTAGTGCGATGGGAGCGATTTCTTCCTGTTAGGTCCCTCAAAGTTCTGTTGGTGGAGAATGATGATTCAACCCGACATGTCGTCAGTGCTTTGCTTAGGAACTGCAGTTATGAAGGTGAATAGATCTTTAAATATGTGAGTCTGTGTGTTGTGCGTGATATGAGATTTTACTAATGCGAACTATTATCTCACAATGAGATGAGTGTGTAGATTTTCAGTAACTTGACTCCAGTGCTAAGATTCCTTCTCATTTATATTACAAGTTTTTTTCCTTCCAGCTTTGAGTATTTATTTATGTTTTTTTTACATTGGATTAATCATAAAATATATCACCGACATCAGTATTTTGATTCATAGCTAATGAAGCACTCGTTTAGCATCTGAAGAGATGAGGAACCTGTATTAGGTTAAATGTGCAATCTAGTGCTATATATATCAGGTGTAACAAAGATAGATCAAGAGACTCTCCTGTTTTTATCATGGATGACATTATTTTGGAAATGAAAACATAAATTCTGAAAGCATCTGATCAGATAGTTCGGTCTGGTGGTGGGTTAGACATTTTGGATTCAACAAGCTACTCTGCATACTAGGATGGAAGCAGATGTATAGTATAAGAAGACGGGAGAATATGAGATGAGCTAGGAATTAAATAGCAGTCAATTGCATTCATCCTATCCCTCTACTTCTTGGTGTCCAAGGACAGATTCCTTCAACCTTGACAAAAGAAGGTAACTGATACCTTCCGTGTATAGGGGTACATCTTCTTAATGATTATCGCATAGGACTTTGACTAATATTGATATAGGAGAGGTTGACCCTGAAATGTTGCATCTTGTCGATGATTATCAAATGGGACTTTTGACTAACATGGACATAGAGGAGGTTGACCCTGCAATGTTCAAGAGATTTTTCAGTGTCCACATCAAGGAAGATAAGAAAAAAATGCTGGGATAGTTTGTCTGCATATGGCAACTTGGATGGTACATTACTTGTATTTCTAACTTAAGATTATTTTGAGCTTGGAGCTTATCCCTGAATAGAAGGCTAAAGCTACCTTCTAGTTGTGCCAAGACAAAAGTTCTGGGGAATATTTTCCTGTGGTTTGAGAGCTTCATTTGAAGATTTTACTGATTCGGTGTGAGTTTGAGTTACTTAGCAGCTCAAATAATAGTCTGAACTGAAAGCAGTCACCTTTTTTGGATGACGCTCAAGTGATAGGCTTGAAGCTTTAGGAGGTTTACTTGCTTCCTAATCTACAAAATGAATATATTCTTACTAAGAGGCATATATTTTATACTTAACCAAAGCTCTCTTGCTGGGGCTAAAAATGTGTCACTTCATAAGTTATCTTTTGTTAGAAAAACTTTGCATCTTAATATTCATGAATTATTTTAAAAACTCAAAATTTTCCTATTTCAGAATTGATTGGTTTAGGAAACTAAATTAAGATAGCAAATAATCTGGTGTTCCATCACTGTAGATATTATGTTTCCTGGAGCATTTTGCTCTTATTTCCATAATTGACAAGATAACATTTCCCATGTAATAAGTGCATAAAATCGGTCATATACATTAAGGGTGCGAGTGCTCTGACAATAAATAATGTATTTCTTGGTACTCCTCTCCTTGTTCTTTTGCTCTCATTTAATACTTATGAATGTCATTAGACTAGGATATCCTTATTGTTAAAGGTCATTTCTGTAGGGAATTTGATTTTTATCTCTTTACTAAAAGTTCTTCACTATAATATTGGCAGAATATTCCTGTTGTATATCAATTTTGGTTGAACTAAAACTCTTTGTTGATAACAGGTACCATATGAAAATTCGTAAAAATTTGAGAAAGATGACATCAACCATTTTCCATAACTCTAGTAAACACTTAGAAAGATGACATCAACCATTTTTAATCCAATGAAGTTAATGAAGTATTAGATGAAACCCATGTAAACCATAGATTTCATTTGGTGGTTAAGGTGGGAATGCTTACAGACATATATGAATGCCCTTCCCTTTTATCGATGAACTGTATTTGTCTTCCAATTGTTGTGCGTTACATCTGTTTCAGGGGATTCATAGTTGTAAATAAGTTACTGCGATAGCTATTGCTCCTTAAGATTTAGTTTTATTTTCTCATTCAAGTTGATATCTTCTACAATTTTCTGTGCTTTATCACTGTTTTATTTTACATCTATACACACATCAATTTCCTCATGAAATAGTCTGTTGTTGAAATTCCTGCTTATGCTCTTTACTGTTGCATTAAACCTTGCAGTGATTCCTGTTTCAAATGGTCTAGAAGCATGGAAAATTTTAGAGGATCTAACCAATCATATTGATCTTGTTCTAACGGAGGTAGACATGCCGGGTTTAACAGGCATTGGCCTTTTGTCCAAGATTATGAATCACAAAACTTGCAAGAATATTCCAGTTATTAGTGAGTATTTTTCCTGTTTCATATATTATCTCTATGCTGATAGAAAATGTTTCCTAAATATCAACTCAAAATTGATACTTTTTAACTTCTACTGATGAGTTTTACTTGCAGTGATGTCATCTAATGATTCTATGGGTATAGTCTTTAAGTGTTTGTCAAAGGGCGCTGTTGACTTTTTAGTGAAGCCTATTCGAAAGAATGAGCTTAAGAACCTGTGGCAGCATGTATGGAGGAAATGTCACAGTGTAAGTCATACCGCCTTTTGCATTTGTATTATATACAAAATTTTTGATAGCTATATCTGTTTTATGCTAAACATACAAGTATATCATGTGATTGTTGGCAATCATTCGTTGAACAGTTTCTCTTGAAAATTAGGGATTAATTAGCTACCCCCACATCTGGACTCAATAAGCAATCATGATTTTGTTCAAACATTATTACTTGATTTACATATTTCCTTGAGCTTACTTTAGTGAATCATTAGATAATCATCCTTGAATACGGTTATGTTTGTGTTAACTTTCTGTTGTTTCCTCAGTCGAGTGGTAGTGGAAGTGAAAGTGGGATAAGGACCCAAAAGTCAACCAAGTCAAAAAGTGTTGAAGGGTCAGAAAATAACACTGACAGCAATGATGAGGAAGACAACGGAAGCATTGGGGTATATTATAGAGATGGAAGTGACAATGGAAGTGGTACTCAGGTATTGCTTGCTTTTACAATACCACAATAAGTTGCTAGAGTTTTCTTGCGTAATACATCTGATTGCACCACAGTTCAAGTTGTAAATTTTCAATGATTGGTATATTAGCATTGATTTAGTTTCATATGTCTAATACAGTAACGCATGTGCATATTTCATGCTATCTTTAATTTCTTTTAGCTTTTGCTGGTTCATCAGGAGTATCTATTCCTTTTCCTTTCCGCGATCCTATACTTCTGTTTCCACTGATTGGAAATTAGCCAATGAAAGGGGCAGGTTAAATCTGTGCAATAGGGGCCGGCCATAAGAGATAACATTATGTGGTCATACTATGCCTCCCATTCACTAATGATGAGTGTACTTATGATTGAGTTCATATTCACTATTGCACAAATAGAAAGAGGAAGAATGTTGCTCTGACTATCAAAGTAAAACTTAATGTTTGGATTATGTAGGAAGACTAAAAGTTACCTAGAAAATCATTTTATTGGTAAAATAAAATAAACAAATTAATTAGACATAGACTGAAAACAGTTTAGATTATATTGAATAAATGTTCGGAGAATTTAGCAACTCATAAAAAACTACGAAACAGTACTGAATTTTTGTGTACGTATTTTGGCTAGGCAATAGGTTACTTCTTGCAAAAAGACAATAGCAATTTTGGCTAGGAAATAGGTTACTTCTTGCAAAAAGACAATAGCAATTTTGGCTAGGCAATGGATTACTTCTTGCTAAAAGAGATGCAAAAGGAAAGGAGTAGAAAACATGAAAATATATTGATTCTTTTAGTTTCCGTTTCACTTCTTTTGCCCTTTTTCCTTTTGTTTGAAATACATATGTTTCGTTTGCTTATTTTCCCTTTTAGCTTCTTCTTTTTTTTTAGTTTGAAATACATAGTTTCTTTTTCTATTTTTGTTTCAGAGGAAACTAACATGACAAAAATGATTGGCAAGATTCCCAACTAACATGAAATTTCAAGATCATTTTTGTGTCAGATGAATGAGATACCAGAATTGCAGAAAAGATACATCATCTTAGGATGAATATTTTGCAGCTGCCTCATATTAATGATGAATCTGAAAAGTCCATCTAGATTGGCTACTTTAAAGTAGCTATCAGTTGTAACATGTTTCTTGTGCATTATCTGAAGTCAAACTCTTCATGTGGTGCTTGATGAATGATCTTTATTTCACTTCTGAAGAACTTTAGAAGCTGGATATGAAAGTCAGATATGACAAGGAAAATATTTAAATATTGGATTAGGCTTATAGTTGAAAGTGTTATACATATTACATAAAGTTTTAAGAAGTTTCCAAACTTTTCTAGAAGCTTATACACGCAATAAGTTTTTCTGTAAGTTTTCCAAACTTTTTGAAAGTGTTATACATATTACATATAGTGCAATTCTTCCATTCGGCTTTAGGTGCTACTTGTGTTCTTCAGCACTAAATTTCTTTAATTTTCCAAAGCCACGAACAACAATTTAGCTGATAAGTTAACTATTAGATACCAATTGTTTTCTGTGATAATGAACAGAAAATAAATATTTCGTTAACCACAGTTTTGAGTTTAAAATGTCAAACTTGGTTCACTTATAAAATGTTTTTAATCTCTGGCTAAAAGTTTCTATGTGATATAAGGCTTAACAAAGATGCACAATTATGAAAATTGAATATATATTTGAGGCCAAGTGAATGAAAGCAATTAGGAAATCAGAAGAACATTTGAGAGGATCCACTAGACCTTATGAAGAAAATTGAACACTTAATTTTGTCAATTTGAGTTGTGCTTGATTCTTTCTTATGGGACTTGTGGATAAAATGCGACTGTTTTGATAATCACATCAAGTTATATGAGGAGCTGAACCAAATAATATTCTTTCTTTCACCATTTTCCTCCTTTCCTTTTGCTCACTAAATTCTTTTGTTTCTTTTGGAATACCATCATATTTCCAGGAAATTTGTCCAGTATTCAATAAAATCATTTGCATCATTGGCCCTTTGTCCCATTGAGGAAAGGTGATGTAGCAAATTATATTGAACAATGTCAGATAGTTTAACTAGTGATGATTGCATGAATGAACCGAAGACCTTTCTCTTCAAAGGGAAGTGTTTGCATCACATCCCCTATATATTTGGACTCCAAACTTTTCTAGACTTGTTTCAGCTGGAAAGGGATGCTTATACCATTATAAGGTTTTGCAGTCTCTTCTTATGAAGTTCCACTTTTATCCTTTTGAAGAATACAAGAGCAATAAGTTCAGTTGAAGTGTTAATTCTAAAACTCTAGTGAAATGAATTAAAATATTAATTTTGCAGACTACAAAATCAAAGAAAGTAATAAAACCCATTGTATTAATTTGGAAGGTTGGTAAACTAAAGATATTTATAGAAGTAGAGTTAGTAGTTAGAAAGGAATAAAAGAATATTAGCCTTAACATTGACAGGGAAAACATTGACTAGATTTCCACTATTTTGCTTTGTGAATGAGATTCCTTGCTCATTATCTTTTTCTCATTACAAAATATATGACAAACTTGGTGAGTCCAATCAACAAATCCAACAAAATTAATGTCACTTGCCTAGCATTACTCAAATGGTTCAATGCACTGATATTGTAACATTGGACTTAGTAAAAAGTTAGCTATATCAAACTCCGTTTACCTGCCTCTCTCATTTCCCTGCCCTAGCTTCTCCTCCAGCATCAATTTTTAGTCTTTAGACATGTATTAAGCAGTATCTTTACATTTTTTTCGACTCGTATACATGTATAAATGGAATGCAATTAATTGGGCATGTGTACATGTCTAACTGCACAAACCTGGAGCTGACTAAATTGGAAATGTTGTTGTCTGACAGAGTTCTTGGTCAAAGAGGGCTGTTGAAGTTGATAGTCCTCAACCCATGTCACCTTGGGATGATTTAGCAGAGCCTCCTGATAGCACTTGTGCCCAGGTTATCCATTCAAGACCAGAGGCACAAAGTACTAACTGGGTGCCAACAAATGCCACAAGGAAGTCTCAAAGGGAGAATGATGAACCTGGTAGGAGCTAATTGCTTTATAGGCATAGCTGAACTGTTTGCTTTGTTCGTCTACCTTGTGCCTTGGTTTAAGTACCCGTCTTGTATTTTACTCAGACACTGTTGCAATGGGCAAATATTTGACCATTGGAGTACCTCAAAAGCCAGACTTGCAGCCCAAAGGACCCAGTGACAAAGCAATGGGTAGGATTGTCAGTACTGAAAATGCCAAGTTTCCGGATCCCAACATGAAGAAAGAAAGAGAGAAACTAGAAAAGGAGCTGCATGAAAACATCAACGAGACAGCAAAAGATGAATTCCGTGACAAAGACAATGATCTTATGGGTGCCATTACAAATATATCTATTCCTCAGGGCGGAAGTGCGAAGAATGAAGTTGTTAATGACCTGTCAAAGATCACCAACATCAAAGATGTTGACACACATGACAAAAGAGAATTACCCTCCCTTGAGCTCAGTTTGAAGCAACTGAGAGATGCTAGTAATTCTGGAACAAAAGCTCAAGAGCGTAATGTACTGAGACATTCAGATCATTCAGCATTTTCCAGGTATGATCATGAAAAGTAGGAGTGCTATATTCTCTGAAGCTCAAATTGCACGACTAAATGTCTTTGTTTCCTTGAAGGTACAACACCACATCAACGACTAATCAGGCTCCAACTGGAAATGTGGGCAGCTGTTCTCCAGTTAATAACAGCTCAGAAGCAGCAAAGACCGAATCAATGCAGAATTTACAGTCTAATTCAAGCGGAACGCCCAACCAGGGTTCTAATGGCAGTAACAACAACAATGATATGGGTTCCACGACGAATAATGTTTTCACTAAACCAGAAGCGTTTAGTGAAAAACCAATGCCCAGATCTACAGTCAGCATGCGTCCTAATTCTGCTTTTCAACCTGTGCAACCTGGTCATAGTCATTCCCCTCAGACAATGCAAACAGGGATGCCTGATACTTCAAAGCTTACTGCAGCCCAGTCTAGAGCTATGCAAAAGCAGGCCCAAGTTGAGCACCATCACCATTACCATCACCATCACCATCACCACCATGTCCATAGTTTGCAGCAACAACAGCAGCTCATGAACAGAGATGATTTGTCTTTAAGAAATATAATTTCTACAGCTCCACAATATGGGCCTTCCAACATGTCAGATATGCAAATAGAAGGAAATGCTGCTAATTACGGAAGTGCTTCAGGAAGCAACAATGGAAGCAATGGGCAAAATGGGAGCAGCGGACATAACGGGAGCAGCACTGCTGTAAATGCTGATGGGATAAATATTGCAAGTGAGAATGGAGCCACAGGAACCGGTGGGCCCAGCAGTGGAAGCAGGAGTGGAGTAGATCAAGATCGTTTAACACAACAGAAAGAGCACAGAGTGAATGCCTTGAACAAGTTTCGCCAGAAAAGGAAAGAAAGATGCTATGACAAAAAGGTAAAGCTTGTACTTACCTTTGTAATGTTTTAGTAGCACTTTTTTCTTGGCAGCATGAAATGCTTCCTTGGGAGCCATTCATTTAGTTTTGAAGATCATGACATTCTCTTTCAGGCATTTGTATTACACTCTCTCTCTAGTGTATTTGCTAGTTTAGGAAGGACCAGTTAGTACAATTATTAGGTTTTGTTATCTTTCAGGTTAGATACTACAGCAGGAAAAGGTTGGCAGAACTGAGGCCTCGTGTTCGAGGGCAATTTGTCAAACAAGCAGTTGACGAGAACAAAACCAAGGATTCGAACTCCTGACCTCTGCGCTTATTCTTGGTTCTTCTGTGAAATACGGGCATGAAGATTGGCATTGATTCTTAGATAGGGAAAGAGCATTTTATTTCACCATTGACGGTTTTGAAGGTCAGAAATATTACCTGGGAGACATGGTGGCTATTAAAGATCGGAAAAGTTGCCCAGTTACCGACTAATTCATCCTTAGGAGGCGTACTTTTTGGGCCTAATTTAGTTGCCTAGCACATAAAACTGTGGCTTTACTGCTAGTCAATTAGTTATAACTTCTCTTGAGACAATGGACTTTATTACAAGATTGTTGTGTCCAGTATTATGTTTCTGCTGAAAATTATGATTTGTTTCTGGAAGGTGTCAAACAAGTTATCTTATCCTCTCAATGTTTCCAAATATAAGTCTTTTGAGTCTTTTCTTCCTTGTTATTATAATTATTTGTGTTTATAATAAATATAATTATTATTATATTAATATAATTAATTTAAAATATAATAAATATATTTTATTTTCTTTTTTTTAATTAATATAAAAATAGTTTAAAATATCTTATATTTTTAAAGGAAATGATGGAGCAATAAAGTGCTTTCTCCATTTCAATCTATTACCATTTTTGTGTGTGGAGAACTTTCCTAGGATCAAAGATTAGTTATTTCGTTTTAGTGCACATGCGCATCAATGGCATGCAACATGGAATAGGGTGCGAGAAAGAGAGAGGAACAGCTCACCTAATATCTCACCAAAAACCTAAAAAACGAATGAAGAAAACTAATCTAAGTAGAGCGTAAACTTTTACCCCTTCTGGAATCCAAGAAGAAAGAGACGATAGAACCGTAGCCTTAAGTGGCGATACAATGGTTGACAAATCTGACATTACACATTAGAATATACTTCCATGTTATCCTATGTAGGCAAGATATGTCTTCCTTCAATTAGTTTACTTTTTGGTCTTCAATCTAGGGAATTGCTGTGCTAACACAAAGTAATCAATGATATTAATCTACTTTAGGCTATTTCACTCTAGGGAAGTGCTAACGCTCAGAGAGAGTAAAGTAGGAAGACTTACCATATTTAAAAATTTTGATGTTGCAAGTTTTGGTTCAAATTTGATCTATTAGTGAAATACAAGCGCAGACAAAATAAAAGCTTCAAGTGTAAAACAGCACCTACACTAAATATAGCCCAAGAAATTTATTGTGGCAAAATATAGATATGCATCTCTTACCTATTGTGACAAATTAAAAACAAACCAAAAAAAAAGGAAAATCTTCTTTCATACAATTAAATGCTGTTAAAAATGACTATAAAAAGTAAAACAAAAACATACAATTTAAACTGCAGATCCACAAGAAGATAAAGATGTAAGATCCCTCAAGATGACACCCAACCCAGAACAAAAGCGAAAATCTAAACTCTGTGTGTGTGTGTGGATGGGGGGGTGGGGGGGGTGGGTGGGATCTCCACATTACCTAATGGCCTGACTCTACAAAAGATATGTATATAGACCTAATGGTCTGATCTTTGTATCAAAGAAAGTAACAGTCTTACCTGGATATCAAGCCAGTTTTCAGCAAAGCAGCCATCTTCAACAAGAATCTAAAGCAGCCAGCATTAAAGAGAAAGGAAGAAAACAGAATCTATAAGGAGGACAAAAACTATTAAAGAAGCAAAGAAACCATGAATGGAAGTTTTACTGAACTGAATGCTGAAAGATGTAGCCATTTTTGGAATGGCAGAGAGCTGAGAGATCAAAACCACCATGGATTGCCGTGTATTATGGTTTTGGCTCTGGAGGAAGGAAGAAGCAGAAGAAGAATCTGCGGGTGGCAAATTAGAGGGACGGTGGTTAGAGAAGGCGAACATACCGCGATGCAATTCAACACGTGATAAATGTGTTGTTAAAATTTTACACATGATAAATGTGCATCAATTAATCATCTACTTACCTTTTTAAGGTAGATTTTTTATATTATTAATTATTTGAAAACTTCTCTTAGTATTAAGCTTTTTAATAAGTTTCCATTTTAGTCCTTCCAATTCTCAATGATGTGCTTTTTTTTTTAATGAGGCTTTTTGTATTTTACTAATATTGTAAGTCTCTTAAATTTATTGATTTTCTTTTTAAAATTTTTGAAATATTGTAGTGTATGTTTTAAATAAATTAGCTTTTTTAGAGGGTGAATAAATTAATTAACCGGAGGAATATTTATAAATATTGGGGTTAAGAATATAAGAATATCAATTAAAATTTCCTGTCTTGTATTGACGAAAATCTTAAGTTGTGAAATTATAGAGATCATGATGATATTGCACATTGACTAAGAAAGATTACATGCAAATAATTGTTAAGCTTTTTAAAAAAAGAAATAAAAATAAATAATTATGGAGTTTATTACGGTTGTTAGAGAAAGCTATGAAATAGGATCAAGAATTCTACACGTGATGCACTTAAAAAATGAATTCTACACGTGAAAATTTTGTATTTAATTAATCAATTTTAAATTAAAGATTCATAAATTTTTTGACCAAATTTTCTCTCTGTTTTTTTTTCTAGTCTCTCCTCGCCCCCAGTCGGTAGGATGTTTGCTACGAGTCACGTGGAATCAGCTTAATTTAAGAAATCGTAAATTCAAACACCTACTAACTTATTTTAAAAATAAATCTTTTAATTTTTTGATAACGTACGTGATTTTGAGAGCTTCGTATATATGTTATTGTTCAAATTACCATGTTTTTACCACAAAGTACTAACTTATTTATTAATAATATTTTTTTTCAAGTAAGAGGTCTAAAGTTTAATATTTTTGACTTCATTTAGATTGTATTTTTTTCAATCAAACATATAATTGAATTTCACTTCTCTTCTCATAAAAAAATTATTTTTACGGAACCCAAGACAAAATCTCTCCCAACCAAACACAATTTAAATACACTCATTTCTTATGTATCAAAAGTCAGCATTTTTCATAAATTTTTTATTTTTAATTTTTCTGGTTAAAAATTGCTTATTTCGGCAAAATTACTAGGAAAAAAAGTTTGCTTACTTCAAAGATTTCTTGTATGAACTAACTTATTATCGAAGAAATCTTTTGATTTCTTGATAATATACATGATTTTAAGAGCTTCATTTTTTTATGCTATTATTCAAGTCATTATATTTGCTTGATAACATAGTAATTCTATTAATTAATAACATTTCTTATCAAGTACAAGATTTCGATTTGATAATATAGTAATTCAGTTAAGTAATAATATTTCTTAATAAGTACGAGATTTCAATTTTGATTCTCTTTAATATATCAGAAATCTTTATATTTTTATTAAATAGTAAGATTTTTCGATTCTCTTTAATATATCAAAAGTCTTTATATTTTTATTAAGTAGTAATATTTCTTAACAAGTATGAAACTTCGATTTTGATTCCCCTAAATATATCAAAAGTATTTATATTTATATTAAATAATAATATTTCTTAACAAGTACAAGATTTCAATTTCTATTAAATATCATCTCCCCTTAATATATAAAAAATCTTCATGTTTTCATTAAGTAAAAGCATTTCTTAACAAGTCCAAAATTTCGATTTCGATTCACTTCATCTCCCCCTCCATATATCAAAAGTCTTCATGTTTTCATAGATTTTTTGGTTTTATTTTTCAGGTTAAAAATTGCTTACTTCGTCAAAATTCCTAGAAGAAAAGTTTGCTTACTTCGAAGCTTTGCTGTGTGACAACGTGTCGGCCTAAACCACTGACACCAGTTTGTTTCGAGTGGGAGTAGGAATCAGTAAGTTGAGGAAAACAAAATTTTCATTTCCAATATTTTAACTTGTAACAAGTGAAGGTGGGAATTGAGTGATCATAACCAAACAAATGCTGAGCCCCCCAAGAGGAAAAAAATTCAAAACCTAACACTATTTCGTCTTTCTTCATCATACAATTTACAGGGGAAACGTTACAGATTTTCATGTCCTACTCCCAGGAGAGAAGTACTCAACATTGTTCTCTTTGATCCTGAAATGGAAATTATGAATCTTGCCCTTCGAGCCACCACAACCCCGAGAAACTCCTTTGTTGAAGACTGTCAACTGCATATGAATCAGACAACAAATGATCATTATGGTTATGAGAGAGATATCAAAGTATATACACTTCTGAGGTTCCTTGCCCTGCTTCCCCTCCTATACCCTTGGTTAAATAGCAAGATATACATGTGTGAGGCAATGAAGGCCTAACCACATACTCCTCCAATCAAAACCCAGGTAAAGTCTTGGACCTCATTATTTACTGATAACTGAGAATCATTTTGTTCAGAAATCAATTTCAACTTTCACCTCCATTTCCATGAATTCACAATGACACAGATTAATCCTGATGCTCTGTACAACCAAAAGGTCTGAAAGTTCTTACCAATAAAAGTTTCTAAAAAGATTTTCCTGATCTGTGAAAATGCATAAAATAACTTAGCAATGCAAGATTACAATTATACAGCAGCATGTACCTGGCCGTGCACATCAGATGCCAAAACAGTGGCTAAAGGTTCTGCTTTGATGAGAACATCTGCAAGGTATTCCATTTGAAGGAGTGGGCTAGGCCTTTCTGTACTTGAATATATATCCTCGTGATTAAGAATGGCAATTGAACAACCCTGGCAGGAATATTGTCATACAACAATCTCACTTAGGAATACCAAAATGTGCGTCTGTTGCACACACCAATAATATAAACACCTGGAAAATTATAAAAACTGATTTCTTACATGTTCTGTTGTTAAACTGTAGCAGCAATGTAGAAAATCTAAGACACTATTTGATAAGCCATTAGCAGCCACTTCCATCAGTGATATATCATCAATCATAATAGTGATGTTCCCGTTGCCTTCAGGTAAAGAACAAAGTTCTACAGTTTTCTGAACTTCTCCATATAACCCTAGAAGCATACTTTCTATAGCTTTTTCTTGATCTCCATCTGGTCCTGCAGGAAAGAAAATATGCCAGAAGTGAAATTTTGGAACTACTGCAATGATGCCAACAAAGAACAGATCAAATTTAACTTCACTCTAAAAAGTGGCTTCCTGGGTTGTCGCTTATTTCCACCAAAATGAGATAAGGATTCTCACAAAAACTGGCCTAAATAATGCAGTATGCACAAGTTTCTGATTACAAAGATATAATTATCAATAAAATAAAAATTCAGTAGCTGAGGCTGGAAATATTACTAATCATCAGTGAAGATTATTGCACCAGAAGTTTTCCCCTTGTGAACCAACTCTTCAAGATATATTTTCTTTGTAAAGTAAAGATTCTGGAATTTTGGAACATAGATCACCAAATTGTTCATCTTTTGATCTGATTAGAAACAAGTTCACAACTTCTTTGTTTTTTTATACTTTCAAGTCACCAAGGTTACCAAGAGTAAGTTCACAACTTTTTTGTTTTTTCAATACTTTCAAGTCGCCAAGGTTTTCAAAAATAACTGCTAGGATCATTGTTAAGCAATATAAGAAAAGAATGGTTAACACTTTTAATAAAAAGCAGAAACAAGAAAGAACCTTCACTGGATTCATATGTAACTCATTCAATTTGCATTAGTAACATATTCAGACTCAAATTACAAATTTCAAAATTCATAACAAGATGCACACTTATATAACATGAAGCTGAGTAGTTTCTCATTAACATTTAACCTATTATTCCCTTTGTAAGCTTGAAAGTAAAAATCCTCTAGATAAATCTGTTATGTTGATTTACTATTGCATTCACTCTTCCCTCCATTTCAACTCAAAAAAGTATTAATGAGCTTGACCTTTTACCATGGTAGCATCAATCTCTTCTACAGTTTATATTGGCCAGATTTCACTAAACTATAACATTACAAAACCTTTATCGATTCATTTTGAGAAAAAAATCCTACTGAAATCACTTTCCATAAAGGTTAATGTTGAATCTGTTACGTAAAATGTGGACAACACGTTTTTTCATCTCAGTGAATTTGATTTAACAGAGAAAAATATCAGAGCGGCTAACTCAGAATCAAAGAAAATTGAGGCTAATCAACAGACTAAGTTAATTCAGACGACTGAGGCAGAACTGCTGGAAACTGATTCTCTCACCAGGATATTTCAGCATAAGCATATCATGATATAGGAATCTTTTATTATCCCTTTGCACCACCAGGTTGCAACCCTGTAAAACAAATAAATCCATGTCTTATGAATAATATCTTTGCTAGAACTAACAACCTGTAGAAAGGAAAAAGTACCGGTAGAATTCGTATAAGAAAGAAATATGTTCCGTTACTCCAAAATCAAATACTGCTGACTTCAACCAAATTTATGCCACTTTTCCAAAGACTTCATTTGTTAGTATATAGTCTTATTCTAGGTACCCAGCAATCTTTTTTTTTTTTTTCTTTTCTTTCGCATTCTAATTCATCAAAATTTTGAATTTCCATTTGCAGTCATCCTAGTTTCTTTTCTTTCGCACTCTAATTCATCAAAATTTTGAATTTCCATTTGCAGTCATCCTAGTTACAAACAATAACTAGATTTCATTTGACAAAATTTATCCAAATATACCTCCTCTGATAAGGCCACAAAAGAAAATTGTTCCAATTTTGACGGATGCAAAATTGGAGTAAGGAAGTTAACAGTAGTAGTACCATTTTCCGGAGGATACGGTCGTAATGCGAGAAAGGCTGAGCAAAGGAGAGGAAAATGACGACATCGGAGGGGCGTTCAGGGGAGAGAGAACGCTTGATGAGGTGGTGGAGAATAAAAGCCCCACTAGTCTCCACAGAGTCCTCTATGAGCAAAACTCTACCACTTCCTCCTCGGCCGCCGACGGCGTAAATGGCGTCGCCGTTGAGGCCTAGAGCTTCATCTAGAAAATTACAAGATGGGTTGGTCATCATTAATCGGATTATTACACTGGACGAAGAAACTCTTCTTTCTAGCTTCTTCTCCTCGTTCTCCCCAGCATTTTAGGGTGGGCTCCGCAAGCAAGCCAAACGCAATTATGCAATGCGTCCTCGAGTTCGTATTGTTTTTAATCTAGATTATCATTGGAACCAATGCGTTCTTTACCGTCAGTGTAGGCTATTGAGGTAATTTGCTCAAAAGAAATCGTAAATCAAAGGGCTATGAAAATTTTCTATAGGCAAAATTTATTGTTCAAAGAAAATGTATATATATATATATATATTTTTTTTTTTTTTTTTGGCACGAAGAAAGTGTATATCAAAATGACCATTTGGAAAATTCAGAAATTCATAGCCTAAAAAACTCATGTGATATATTGTAGACAGTGTTATATAGATTCTAAAAGATGATTTGCAATGAATAGTATGGATTATGAGTGTTCATTCGATTTTCGATTTAAAATTTTAATTTTTAGTTTTATTTTTAAAAAAATTATAAAATTAAACTAAAATTAAATTGAATTGAACAAAAATATTCAATTCGGTTTGATTCGGTTCAGTTGAAAATTAAAATTAAAAAAAAATACATTTTTATAATGCGTTCTTAAAGTATTTTTATATATTTTTTAAATTTTATTTTTTTAATTTAAGAATAAAAATTAAAAATTAAATCAATTTTTATTGTAATTCAAAAAAATTAAATCAAACCGAAATAAATATTTCAATTTAATTTTTTAATATTTTAAATCAATTTAATTTTTTAAATTACACTAAATAAATAATAAACACTCTACATGGATGGCAATAAAACATCGCAGAATTTCATCTGCCATCCCAAAAAGTCAAAAGAATAAAGAAAAAACAGTTACGAAACTACTTGTTATTGGTGGAAATTAGGAGCAATATTAGTGACTGACTTGACAAAATATTACTATACATAGGAGGATGACATGGATCAAATACACAACTTTTGTCTATTAAAGACACTCCCTCCATTTTAAAATATGGAGCTTTTTAGATCATTTCTTTATTCTAAAATATTTAAATTTTTTATAAAATTTAAAATTTTTTTAAATTACTCTCACATATCTTCTACTTTCTTTTATATTAAGAAAGAACAAATTAGATTAATTAAAGATATAATAAAAAATTATTTTTTATTTTTTCTTTCTTATAATATTTTAAATAATATCTCTTTACGAAACTCAATACAAAATTTTTATTTTGAGTTTCATTTATTTTCTCATAAATAATTCTTTTTCACGAAATTCAAGATAAAAAATTTTAAATTAAAATACTATTCACTCTTATTCTTAAATTTATACAGTATCAAAAAATTTTATATTTTAAAATAAAAAAAGTACATATCAAAGAAACGCACGAGTTGCGCATTAAATGAACTGCTAAGTCAAAATTCAAGATTCTCAAAATAACAAGTTTCAAAGAAAATAAATAAGAAGTAAAGAAACGAGACAAACTAACTAGTGATCCTTTTTGTTTCAATTCAAGTATCATTTTCCATTTCTCTTTTCTTATTTAAAAAATAATAATGCTCCATCTATTTTAAAATATAAAAATTTTTAGACATTTTTTACTTTTCAAAATATTTGACTTTTTATAAATTTTAATAATTATTTTTGAAAAATAGTCAATATAGTGCCAATAGTTAGGGGTCTATCACACTTAAATCCTTAAAGTATTTTTCAGCTAATAAAGTAATCAAGTATATTGCATTCTGTCAAAATCTCCCACCATCACTGCTTTCAGCGTAATTCAACTCAAAAAGAGCATGCTCTTAGTACATTTGAGAGTATTTTTGTCACGCGAGGGTTTTTCTCAAAAAAAGTCATCTGTGAAGCACACATATACGAAATAAATTAAAAAACTGGGAAGAGAGAAATAAAGGAAAATAAAAAATGAGTCTTACGTGTGCATTGCATGTAGGATTTGAGACAAAAATACCCTCAAATAGTTAATACATGCAGAGGGCATGCTTTTTTCAATCGAATTCCCTCAAGTACAATGGTGGTAGAAGCATTTTACCAAACATAAAATGTTTAAGAACCTTATTGTGTAATAAAAAAGCTTTAGGGATATAAGTGTGGTAGGCCTCAAACTTGATGAATTATAGTAGTTATTTTTCATTATTTTTATCTAAGTCACCTTCACTTATAAGTATAATTCTCTTGTTTTTTTTATTTTAGTAGAAAGTAAATTAAATTAGTCAAGAGTAAAATAAAAAAATATAATTTATTTTTTTATTCTTTAATTTATGTAAAAATATTTTAAAAACTTAAATTTTGAAATGTCAAAGGAAATATCATTTTCATTAGAGGTGGTTGATTGTAAATTGTTAAATTATTAATTATAGCGTGCTATTTTTTATTTTTAAAACGCAATAAGCAAAGGTTCGAACCGCAAGTTCGAGACCTATTTCAAATAGGCCCACCAATTGCAATGTGCCTCTTTGAACATTATCCCCTCCCAATTGTGGCAGGAAAATGTTCAAAGACCCGCCCCAATTAGCGAGTTTTTATCTCCAAGTGTCCTGCCATAATTGGCGAGCCTTTGTCTCTAAGTATCTCTAGTAGGAATCTCCATTTCTTTTTTTTTTTTTTTTTGGGAACCTTCCCATTTTGTCTTTTATTGGGAAACCAGAAGGGGAAACCTTCCATTTCATGCTTTTTTCCTTTTTTTTTCAATTTTTTTGGGTACCCCTTGTTTCAATTTTTTTTAGGTTCTCCTTGTACACAAAATTTGATTCAAAGTGCGAATATTCTTAAATTATTTAAAATAAAATTAAGATTAAAGCACTTTCATTCTATATTTCTAGTTAATATATATTATTTATTATTCATATAATAAAATATTTTTAAAAATTTTAAATCTTCAAAATATATTTAAAATTTAGAGAAAATATTAAAAGAATTTTAAAAATTTTAAATAAATAAAAATTAGGGCGTTGTTTTCTGTCCTTTTCCCTTCATGCAAGAGAAAACCATCAACTGCAGCTGGCGCTAACAATTCCTTATGCGTCTTACCAGCGAGCTTTCAGAGTGGTCTCCATTTAAGAGCCCCACGACTTGCATGGATTATGGAAAGATTCAAAAGTTTTTGTTGTACACGGATTTGCTTTTCTGCATCATCTTTTAAAGCAATTCTTCTCGTAATTCGCAAGGATAGTTTTCCCCCTTGGGAGGCCAACTACAGATTTGATGCTTCTTTTCCTTTTTAATTTTTTCCTCGGCCTACCTAATTTCCTCCTTCATAATAATAAAAAATAATTAAAATTTTAAAAAGGATGAAGGACTTAAGATGATTCATGGCAAAAACTGGGTGCAATTAGACAAGATTTGATTTTAAAATCGAACTCAAAATTTAAAGTGTATGACTCACATTTTACCTCACAAATAATTTTATTTTTACGAAATTCAAGACAAAAATCTCAAAATCAAACTCTATTCAATCACACTCTAAAATGAGATGATATACTGATACTTATTTATGAGATTGACAAATAATAAAAATAAAAATATTTGACAAATAATTTGAAACGGGGAGAGCCTATCAAGAAATCTTTCTGCACCTTACTAATTAAAAACTAATCAAGGAAGTATTTTCCTGGCATTAATTTGATGCAACGAACCTTTCTGCAGTGAATGCATAGATAGGACTATATATATAAATAGCTTGAATCCAATTAATTGATGGGACCATTTCTATGCATAAGCCCCATTTCTATCAGATCTGGAAATAGCTATAAATATTAGCAAAGGAAAGTATCAGCCACTTGGCACCAGCTGGCATTATCAGCCTTCGAACAACTGTGAAGGTCAAATGGACAAATGCTGGGAGGGAATGAAGTTCTAATAGTGGTAATAATTGAAGTTAGCATTGTACTTTTGAAAGGGAAAGGACAGTCAACATAATAAACTAATCAAAATCACACTATTTATCAGTTAGTTGGAAACATCATGTATTTGGTTTTGGTCCTATATTTTAAGTTCAAGTAACATTTAGTCTTCTTCTTTACCCGCTCTTTCTAATCCAGTAAGTGTTATTTTTTAGTCAAGGTAATTGTTCAGTTAAAAAATTATTTTTTATCAAAATAAAAAAATGTTTTCACTCTTAAATTTTTTTTATATAAAATAATATAAGATTCTCTCCTCCTCAAACTCAAAAGTTCTAATTCTATCTATGTCTATGAGTCTAACAAGAAAGGTTTTTGCTAACTCCTGCATTTTATACTTGCTCTGATACCATGCATACTAGATTTTTTCTAGTTTCAAACAACAAATTGAAAAAATAAAAAGTCCAAATGCTGCGTATCAAAATATTTCCTTTTTTTTAAAAAAAAAGACCGTATCAAGATATTTCTAATTTCTAATTAAATTATAAATTTCTTCTACTTTATTTTATCTCCTTTATTATATAAATATGTCTCTTGCAAAAAAAAAAAAAAAGTGCTGTTGTGAAGATACGTTAGCCAAATTCTACTTAAGCCGAGAGGGGAAGAAATGTGAATAAATATTTTATTTCGTAGACGGCACATAGCCATTGGCTTATAAGGAAGAGTTAAGTTCAAAGCAAAATGGCATTTAATTGCCGGAAGAAATATCGTTTTATGCTCCCTTTTCTATTGGTTTAGGATGAGATTCGATTGTTTTTTTTTTTTTGTTGTAGTTGAGTTATATTAAAAATTATTAAAGTAAATTATTTATAAATATAAAAATAATATCTAAAAAAATAAATTTCTTTTTGTTTAAACAACAATGGAAGCACGCCTTAATCAATCTTATAAACAATGTTTTAGGGGTCAAAAACATGGGACATCCGTCATTTGATTCATCGCCTGTCTTTTCTTTTTAAAAAGAAAAAAAGGTTTTGGTAACTTGTACAAGTAATAGAGAATGTGCATTTCGGTCCAAACTCCCAATCATTACTCTTTAATTAAGTGTAAAGAATTTTTATATGTTCAACAAATTCATCGCTTAAGAAGTTTAAGTCATTACAGTTAAATAACAACATCAATTTATCATAATTTTTTCATGAGTACAAACGTTATATCATCAACAAGTTATAAGTAAAGAATTTAGGTTATATTTGGATTTGAAAGCAACGCAAATTTATTATTATTTTTTTATAAATAATTTATTTTTATAAAATTTAAAACAAAAAATCTCAAATAAAAATACTATTTATTCTCACCTTAAGTGAATCGTTTAATTTCACATCATAACTTATGGGTGTACTTAAATTTAAGTTAAGCTTCAAGAGTTTCATATAAGACTCAAAGTCTAACTACATTTTCAAGTAAAATTTTAAATATTTAAACTTTATTTTTTAAAAATTTTAAAAATTATATTTAAATCCAAATTCAAGATAAAAAAAATATCAAATTCAAATCATTGAATAAAGACTCGTCACTTTTACCATGGTGTCATAGCTTGCAATCCAACACAGAGCAGGTAGGACTTGTAGAGTTGTTCCGGGTTACAAGGTAGCCTTAATTCTCTCGCTAAAGCTATCGGCGGATTATTAGACGGAGGCCGTTTGTTTTTGCTCACTACTATTCAAGTATATACTTTTTTTTCTATTTAAGAAATGAAGGCAGACATCACTCCGGATGAATTCTATAATACTATTTTTTAAAATTAAAGAAGGTTGATTTAGATATTTTTATATTATTATATTATCTTTATTAATTAAGTGCATAGATAATATGACTCATATATTACCTGAATTTAAATTCATTAAATCAATAGGATTTTGAGGTTAATGGTGGCGACATAGTGTTAGTAGCCTTTGATTTCTTTAAAAAATTAAAGATGTTAGTAGGAAAAATTTAGATAAAATATATAATTATTTTTAAAAAGTTAACATTCAACTTTGAATATTTAAGAATTATAAACATTTAATTTCGATTGGAGGGAATATAAAATTGTAGACCAAAATACAATTATTAAACATGCTTTGACAAATAATTACGATTTCAAAATCTCAATTTTGCCGCTAATGCCTTGCTTAAAAAAAGATCTTTTAATTATTTTATACATAATTTTAATTATGAAACTGCACAAGATAATATATTACAATAAAATAACAAATTAGTAAGAAACCATTTGGCACTTAGGCAGGGCAAGAAGTCGTATATTTGGTTGGAATTTTTTCTATAAATTATTTATATATGAAACCCGCAGCATCCTCCTTTTCAAACAATGTAATTAAAGAATAGATATCAGATAATATATTAAAATATTTTCTGTTAAAAAAACCATAGTACAGTAGCTAGAATGGTTTCTAGAACTTGGACAGTGCAGCACACTTTCGGTAGAATGATTTCTTTAAGGAAAAAAAATTAATGATTTCTCTCTCAAAATTCTCTGTCCCTTTTTTGTGTTTAATTTACTTAATTTAGGCTTTAGCCATTTGATTACCTTAATTTGGTTCATAGTGTATAAAAAACTTTGGCTAGGACCCCTTACGTGGGTAAAATTTGTTTTGTAAGAAATTACAAAATTTTATTCTGTTCAAAATTAAATTTATATTTTTTATTTAATTTTGAACAAAAAAGTATGATATATATATATATATATATATATATATATATATATATATATATATACCCTTTCTTTGTTATGCTTACAAACATCTCATCCATATTTTTTAGATTTTTTAATTTTTAAAATTTCTTCAAAAATATTTCATTAGTGAATACTATATATCAACTTCAATTCTAAAAGTTATCTTTATAAATCTTATTTATTATAGAGTAGAAGTCCGTACTTAATAAAACTCTATGAATTATTACTATCTAATAAATCTCCTAATTCAATATTTATTTATCTTCATAAATTCTATTCATTATTCAATACTGAAACCTATCATACTCTTTTTTTACGAAAACCTATCATTCAATTCTTTTGTTTCACAAATTTACAATTGTCACCTAAACTCCTTCAATTATTTTCTATAATATATTTTAATTTTTTATTTTTTAATTACCGACACTTGCAATCATTCCAAAACATTGCAATTGATACAATTCGGTAAAAGTTAATAATTCATTCAAGTCTTTTTTATAATTTTTTATTTTTTGTGATGTTTCTTTTGTTCTGTAATATTTTTAATTTTTTCTTTAATTTTCACTACTTGCAATTGTTCTAGAGAATTCAAGTATTGCAATTTTGATAAAAGATAATAATTTTTTAATTTTTTCTGTAATATTTTTTTTATTCTCCAATCTTTTTCTTCCTATTTACCTATTTAAATTATTACATTATTACATGTTTCTAATATATTCTAACGTATTTATAAAAGTACAATTATGATCAAGCATATGTATTATTACTATCTTTATGAATGATTAATTAATTTTTTACAATTTTCGTAATCATTCTTTACTTTATTGGACAAAATTTATTTTTTTAAAACTTTTATTTACAGTATGAGTTTGAGTATGTTAGATCATACTAAGAAAAACTTTAATTCTAAACTAGTAAGACTATAGAGAATGAAGTACATACTCCTTTAAAAAAAAAAAAAGCGACCATGCTACTGATATTCAAAAATTTAAATAGATCAACATTGACATTGGATTGGTGTTAAAATATTTAACAACCATCAATGAAATATAATGGTATTTGCAATAGACAGAAACTTGAAACGTATGAATAAGATACATATGTCTTATATGCCATTTCAATATTCATTATTTTTTTTCGTATGGTACAGATGGGTGGTGCGTTGGGATAATTTTTCTCTAATTGCTAAAATGTAGCGTCGAAAATTTATATCCATGAGGGAATTCTATACATTTAGAATGTAAAGCCATGAATATGAAGGAAATGTACTTTTAGAAGGGAGACAACTGTTTCAATAATTTTTTTAAGATTATTATGCGTGAATTTAACATAATAGATTGAATTATTTAAGGACTCGCCAATCAAATTTATGTGCAGATCTATACGAAGGTTTAGAAGATGCAATAGTTGTTGGAGATGTTGATGCCTTAACTGTATGTAGAAGATTTGTGTTACCTTCATTATTTACAAGAGGATCATGAAATATGATTTAACACTATCAATATGTGATGACAATATATAGGCATTTTGGTCCTCCAAATATTTTCGTTACGTTTATCTTTAATTCCAGATGGCTAGAAATAGAATAGGAGTTAATGAGAATACCACGTCAACGTGTTGTGAACAAACTAAATATTGTTGCATGAGTCTTTCGCATAAAGCAAAAAAAGCTTATGGATTATCTTAAGAAGAATAATTTGTTCGATAGAGTACTTGCAGGTATTACTTTTTTACCTCTATAAATAATAAATCTATATCCTTAAATTTTCTTTATTTCTCACATTTATTTTTATTTATACAAATATCTCAGTAATATAATTTAAAAAACGAGATTTTCCATATACACATTTAACTTTAACTTTGGTACTATGAGATAAGCTAAATACACCAGATCCAGTAAATGAAATTATATTAGCTGAAATACCAGACAAGAAAATTGATTCAATTGCTTATAAGATCATCATAAGGTGCATGTTCTATGAACCATGTGGTGATACTTTTCCAAATGCTCTATATATGGTAAATGGTAAATGTTCAAAGCATTACCTAAAAAAATTCTGTGATGCTATAATAATAGAAAATAATGGGTACATAGAATACATACACCAAAATAATTCAAGTAAAAGAGTTACAATAAATGATTTTACTTTTGATAATAATTGGGTTATTCCTCATCTGAGAGATTTATTGGTATTGATGAATGCTCACATAAATATTGATAAAGTAAAATTACGAGTATCGTCAAATATTTGTACAAGTACATGACTAAAAGAGTTGATAGAGCACATGTTCTACTTGAAGTAAATGTCAATGCATCAAACAATGGCCAACAATGGTATGGAATTGTTGATGAGAGTAAACAATATTTAGATTGTCAATATGATCATAAAAGATTATAGTGCATAAATAAATATTACTCTCAAATATAGGCATGTAGAATTGTACTAAGGTGTCCAGTTGATCACCTAAATGAAATGCAAAAACAGGTATTGATATATTCATACTTCTAACAAAAAAATTTTTTGAGCACATCAAAAAAGTTATGTGATTACTTAGATATTTTTAATTTTATAGATTCAACTCTAAACTATAATATTTGTGTATCAGGATAATGGTTTAGAAATTTTTCATAAGCATATCAATTCATGTAAAGATCGTGCGTTTACATTGATGGTTCGAGCACTACATGATGTCAAAATTATAAAAATTCACCATAGATAATGTTTGTTTTACGTGTCGATTTGTGTAAAGAATATTCTCATCTACAAAAGAGAATCATAATATAACATATCTTTGAATAATACGTTTATACCTCTCTACTATGTATTATTTATCATAGTATTTATTTTTTTATTTTTACTCGATTGAAAAAATTACCAATAGTATTTATTAAAACTTTTGTGCAAGATATCAAATTTTAATTAATTAATTAATTATTAAATTGATTGTAATAATCTAGTAATTTGATAATTTAATTTATTAATTAAAAATTTTTTAAAGCTTCTTTAGAATTGATTTTTGATTTTGCTAGACACATGACTACAAGAGTTATATTTGAAAAATATATATGTTATCATACATAGCACATGTTTTTTTACTAGTTATATTTATAGACAAATGTGATCAACTTCTAAACATAGAATTCATCTTGTATTTTATTGTAAAAGGATACACATTTGTGAGCCAACTCTTTTTAAGTTAGGTATGGTTTGGTTGAAGCAATATGAAAGTAAAATATGTAACAGCATCTAAGCGAAAAAAAAAAAAAAAGCATATACATTAGAAGAGGACGTGAATATAGAAGCAAAGGCCTCATTGAATAGGCTGCTTAGGAAGGGAAGAATATGATTCACTACATCGTCCTAATTTTGGAGAATGAGCTAGAAACTATTTGGGAAAAGATAAAGATGCATTAAAGATAAAGTAACTTTATCTCTTTATTTTTAAAATTTATTAAGTGAGATGAAGATAGATAAAAAGGTATTTCAAGACGATACACAATAATATTGGAATAATTTTATTGATTTTTTAAGGATTATTAAGTTATCATAATTGTAAAATTAAAAAATAATAATAATAAAGCATTTCATCTTATGTTTGATTTTTTTTAACTTTATATCTTTTTTTTACATTAAATTTGTTAAGTAAAAGTTTTGTAAATAAGAAATAGAATAAAACTTAAAATTAATAAAACTATTTATGACAGTGAAATTGTGACATTTGTAAAAAACTTATTAAAAATTGGAGAGCATCAATAGCAGCTCAAGAAAAATAATCCTTTACAACCTTTGAAATCCACCAATAATTATCTCAAAAAAATCCACTAATAATTACAGTTGGGGCTGCCTCGGAAGAAAACAAAACATAGAGGACCAGTTAAGCAAAATGACCCACGAACAAAAAGGTATATACCGAAGAGCCCTCTGTCCGAATTTAACTTCTCTTCTCTTCCTTTCTCTTCACTTTCTCTCTCTGCTCTCTGAAATCGTGTTTGGTCTGCTTTTTCTTGGCCCTCTCCTCCCTTTCCTTTTAAAAGTGTCACTGCTGTTGTAGTTTTCAGAACAGAAGAGGGAGAAAAAGAGAGAGGGATACGCAGATAAAAGAGAGGAGCCATGGGATGGTTCCTATGCACTGGAAAATCCAAGAAGAAAACGAAGAGCCAGCAAACCCAGAAGTCTGATGATCAGATCCCATCATCTATCGGTATTTGTTCGAGAATATTCAAAACATGGTCTTAGAATCCTAAGGACCCCATCATCATTCTGAAACTCCAGTCTTTTTTGTGGTTACAGCCATCACCATTTCTTTTTTCTTGTATTTTCACTCTTTTCCTTCCCTCTCTGTTTTTTACTTCAATGGTTTTTGTTTGATAGGGAACGGGGATTAGTTTGGAGTATTAATTCATCTTGATTGAAACGAAGGGCATTTTGTTGATCTACTTTACCTCTGTATGGATTTTCTTCTTGTCCATGGATTCTGATAATTATTTTTTGCTGCGTAATTTGTGCCCATTTTTCCTTTAGATGAATTGTTATGGCAGTAGTTTTGATGGGCTCCCATGGAGTCCTGATGTTGTTTTGGATTTCTTTGAATTTTCTGACTTTTTGTTTCTCGAATTATTCACAAGGCTTCAAGTAGTAAAATAGTAGTTGTTTTCACAGTTCAGTTCAGTTCAAATTACAGCCCCCAGAACATTCTATCTATGCCCTGGAATTGGAAATTGGTTTTGGCTCTGGGTAGTCTTATTACATTTCTATTTCTCAAGAAAACTTTTCGACTTTTAAAGCATCTTAAAGAGTTTTCCTTTCCAGTTTTCTTATCCCCTAAATGCAGTTTTCTCTGTGTCTAATTTGAATAGTTTATGCCAACAGCGGATTTGGAATGTATAATGTTTGAACAGAAATTAAATGATCTCTGGTTCTTTTGAGGACTTCTTGTGTTTCAAATGCTTTTGTTTGTTGGCTTAAGTAAGCTCTCTGAAAGAGGATATAAAAGCTACGCGGTTTTTGATGGATGTTTTCTGTCCTTCAGTATTGGACAATGACTGTTACTCAAGTAAGAAAGCCAGAAATTCTAAGGTCTCAGAGGATTTTTGACTTTTCTTCTGTCAGTGGAAGAATTTAGCTGATTTTCCTTTGTCGATTCCGAAGTCTTGACCTGTCATAATTACGTCAATCTAACTGTGTAGCCGTTACTAAATCTTTGCTCCGTGTGTTAGCATCTTTTCATTAGGAAAGAAGTTGGATCTCTTAGTTCTTATCCATTATGTTTGATGCTTGACCTCCTTTTTACCTACTTTAGCTTTGGTTGCTAACTCCTTTGAAGTGTATAATGAGTGCAATGGTTTAAGGTATTATTAGCATCAATTATAACACCTCAGCTATCTGTGCTGTCAGATAATCCTTCCACTTTCAGTGTTCAGCTGTTGATGGCTATTGTTCTTTATACATAGCGTGCTATGAGAAACCAACTCATAAACTACCTCCCAATTCACAGCTGCCATTAGTCTTATTCAGCTTCCAGGATTAGGTGTTGGTTAACAACTCTTTTTCTTTACGGTCTTTGCAGAAAAGCTGAAGGTAAATCCATCCCTTGATGTGAAAAAGGAAACTTCTAAAGATGGAGGATCCGGTCATATTGCTGCACACACGTTCACATTTCGTGAATTGGCAGCTGCAACTAAGAATTTTAGGGCTGACTGTCTCTTGGGTGAGGGTGGCTTTGGCAAAGTATACAAAGGACGACTAGAGAGTACTAATCAGGTTTGTGGAATAATTGTTGTCTCAGTCTTGAAATGATGCGCCGTGTCCATTATTGCTCAATGTTATAATACCTAGTTGCATATGCTTGTTCTCTTCACCATTTGATGCTCACAGGTTCCTGCTTAGTTTCTTGTTAAGATGAAATTATTGACGAATTGAACCTTTGTGTTTGTCACCTTTTATTTTTCTCTTTTTTTCTCTCTTATCTTTTTGGACCCAAAATGTGGAGGTTGTTGGCTTGGTAAATCTGCTACAAGAGCCAAGTATACATTTGGGGGCAAGTCATCCTACCTGACTTTCCAGTCACATTGAAGTCCAGTGCTGCATCTTCCTTGTTCTTCTGACAAAGGACAGATTAACAGTTCCAAATCCAAACATCAAGCCCTTTCTGTTTGTCACTTTAGTAAGATTATCAGCCATTCCCCTGCAACCTCTAGCTCGGCATAACAAAAGAAGAAATAAAAGACTGCACCTCTTTAAGCAGAATGCTCTACCTATATAACTAGATTCAACAAGAAGCATTTATGAGGCAGAACCCAAAGTTTTTCAACAAAATTGCTTAAGTCTATGTTGATGGATTTGGTTAGCAAATTATTTATATATTTCTTGCTTTTGATTTTCAGAAATGTAGGATGACCATCCTTATTTGAGATGATGTTCAATGGTGGAGAGGATTTTAATGCTCCAAGTGACTGGCAGAGCCTCTTTATGCTTCTAAATACTAGATGCCAAAATATTTATTTGTCTTGCATAAAATATACCCAGAGATGTACATGTATGATTTTGATCTATGTTGGATTTCTCATGTTTTGCGTCCTTATGGAGAATTTGTATATTGGTAGTAAGAATTTCATGTAGGCCTTTTATCAAATACATAATATTAGGAAACTGCTATGTCTCTCCTCTAGGTTGTTGCTATAAAGCAACTTGATCGCAATGGGTTGCAAGGAAACAGGGAATTCCTTGTTGAAGTACTCATGTTAAGTTTGCTTCACCACCCAAACTTGGTGAACCTGATTGGGTATTGTGCTGATGGAGATCAAAGACTTCTGGTTTATGAGTACATGCCATTAGGATCATTGGAGGACCATCTACATGGTACGTTTTCTTTCTAAATCATCCAAGACCTTGATTTGTTGATTTTCTGTAAGGCCTCCAGAGGTGCTTGTCACATGAATGGCTCGTAACTTTGGTTAGAACTTCCCTGGAAATCAGAATATAATAGTTTTTTTGGAGTTCCTTGTAAATATCCTTACCAGATGATGTTCCTTTTTGCATCTAGCTTATTTTCATACTTAATTTGGTTGCAACTCTAGAATTATCTGCTTTCACCACTTCATTGGATTTGATAGTTCACGGCACACAGCTCAATCGTAGTGACCACAGAGGAGAAAAAGAACAGCTTCTTTCCTAGTTCAATTCAATTCCTTAATGATTCTAAAGTTTTATACCTGGGTAACTAAAAACGTTGCTTGGCTAAATGAACTGGTTACTAAACTAGAGAAGCTGAATTCTTCCTGCATAAGCATTTGGTGATTATATTTTTAGGCATTTGCAGTAATGCACATGAAATTTTTCTCCACTTTCTGTTTTTAATGCTTGCAGTCTGAGACCTAATTGCTAGTTTCTTCATATAATAGCCTTATGTTGCTTGGCTAGTTGAACTGGTTACTGAATTAGAGAAGCTGAATTTTTCCTGTATAATCATTTGTTGATAATATCTTTTAGGCATTTGCAGTAACGCGCATGGAATTTTGCTGCTTTCTGTTTTTAATGCTTGTGGTCTGATATCCAAGTGCTAGTTCCTTCATAATAGTAGCTTCTAATGACAATAGAATATGTTGACCATGGTTTTCCAGACCTTCCACCTGATAAAAAGCCCCTTGACTGGAATACAAGAATGAAAATTGCAGCTGGTGCTGCAAAAGGCTTGGAGTATTTGCATGATAAAGCAAGTCCTCCGGTTATATATCGAGATTTAAAATGCTCAAACATTCTACTTGATGAAGGATACTTCCCCAAGCTATCAGATTTTGGATTGGCAAAACTAGGTCCTGTTGGGGATAAGACCCATGTATCCACAAGAGTGATGGGAACCTACGGTTATTGTGCACCAGAATATGCAATGACAGGACAGCTGACACTGAAATCAGATGTTTACAGCTTTGGCGTTGTTCTTCTGGAAATCATTACAGGCAGGAAAGCTATTGACAATTCAAAAGCAGCTGGGGAGCACAATCTGGTTGCTTGGGTAAGAGAATTTTCATCCTATTGTTGCTGAAATATTTTCTAGGAGTAGTTGGCCTGTTTACCGTTTTACAGGATTAAGTTAATCTGTCTATGAACTCTTTTGATCTGTTAAGCAAAATCCTAGTAGCAAGGTTACATTCTTAACCATGAAATGTTTCTTAGGATTCCGCATTTCCCATTAGTATTTGCTATATTGGAGATAAGGGCTGAATCATTATGTTATACTTTGACAATCAATTTAAACACTGAATAGTGTGGACGACAGCAGTGTTGTGATGCTTCTTGGACTTTTGAGTTGTTGATCTCTGTTATCTTTGAAAACGAAAACTCTGCACCTGGCATCCTTTTCTCTCTTAGGAATGCTGGTATATGCACCTGGTTAATTAGATAACTGAATCTGGTTTCTTAGATCTATTGGATAAAGATGCACTCACGTTTGCCTTGGGCAGGGATATGCACTTGTCTTAAGTCTTTCTGTGTCATTGAGCTTTTAAAGCAATGTGTGATTGGAACTCCATCAAGTTTTGAAAAGTCATGATTGTGACCATTAAACAGTTTTGTCAACTGAAATATATGGAACCAGATGAATATCACAAAATTTGAGTTGCAGATTCTTCATGTGAGCTCAGTTTTACTCACTGCACTACCATAGGCTTATAGTTGTTACGATTACTCAACTTGAAATGCTGTGTTATGTTTCAAAATTTTCATTCTCGCAATGACTTTAGTTGTTTTGTTCCAAAATTGCAGGCTCGTCCCCTCTTTAAAGATCGCAGAAAGTTCTCACAGATGGCTGATCCATTACTTCAGGGTCAATACCCAGCAAGAGGACTGTATCAAGCTCTTGCTGTTGCTGCAATGTGTGTCCAGGAGCAACCAACCATGCGTCCTCTAATGGCAGATGTTGTCACAGCCCTGACTTATCTTGCTTCCCAGAAATATGACCCTGAGACCCAGCCAATCCACAGGCCTCGATCAGGGTCATCCACCCCAAGGACAAGAAGGGGGGAACACTGATACTGATGGTTGAGAGAAGCGATCAGGGTTGACAAACTAGTCAAATATGATCCTTTGCAACCCCACAGTCATAGTGTCAACCTGAGTATGATACATGGCTGAATGAACATGCGGTCTGCAGATTAGGAAGATGGTTTAAATTCTTAGGTTGCATATAGAATGATAAGTGTACCTTTTATCAGGTTTTCCCCCATTCTCTGCAGCAGGTCCATTTCACCAAGTGTCCTGCTATGCTGCTTTTAATCGCGCAAGGAAAAGAGAAAGGAAACAACTGGAATTGCCAACCACAGGAGAGCACATTTTCTATATATAAGAGATTCCCTTGCCCTTATTTATTTTTTCACTTTTCTGCGATAAATTTTTTAGGCATCTCTTGGTCAATACCTTCCTGGTCCCTTTTGCCCATGTCCTTTCATCTTGTCTAGTGGTGCACTCCTTTTGCCTGGCTTTGGATCAACGGGATTCTTCTACTCTACTTGTTCCATATAGAAAAAAGAGAAGGCCATTTCAGCAATATTTGTATGTAGAAATATGTAAAGGTACTCGAGTAGTAAAGAGGAGAATTTTTTCTCTGTGTCATATTTGACAATTCAAATACCGAGTACGTCTCACTGCAATTGCGGTTTCTGTTATCATTTCATTTCTTTTGACTACAACCCAATCCTCTGCCCCACCCCTTTTACCCCGTTTCTTGTGAAGCATTCTTTATAACCTGCTTTATTTCCTATAGCAACTAATCAGCAGCTATCAAAGGGTATGCTTGTGTGAGAAATCTTTTACGCTACCATGGCATTAGAGTTCAATCCATAATGCAAGGGCTTTCCTTTTACAGATTTGATAGGAACGATGGTCACTGTGAAATCTATATTTGTTTTCAGCGTCATAATCTCTCAAGAATTAATGCAAACCGTCCATCATTTACACGATAGTATAGGCCCGTCATAATCTCCCTCTCCCTCTCCCTCTCCCTCCCTCCCTCCCTCGCTCGCTCGCTCCCTCCTTATATATATATGTGCCAGGACAAAACAGAAGGTGGGAGTCAAGTCTGAATTCTTCAATCTTTGTCTAGCATAATATAGTCTTTTGATTACAGAATTCCTATGAGCTGGTGGTGGTTAATATGTAATTTCCTTTAGAAAAATGAAAAAGAAAATTTGATTCTAAAGCCATCAAATCCCACGGTTGAAAATGAAAATAGGCCTCAATCCATCAACAATGCCAACAAAGTTTTCTTTCAAGATATTGATGCTTGTCTCAAGCGTACCTATCTATATAATATTACAAGCAAAAATTTGATAATACAAGAAACTGAAACAATTATATTACAATCGGCTCCGGCTGAAAGATCCATTTTAATCTTTCTACATCTTTCTAATTGCCTAGCTATTATTGCTGCTATCTGAAGAAGAATAATAAATGGAATGACCTCTATCGGGGGGACCAAAAAAGAAGATACAAATAAAGAAACTAGATCTGCTTTCCCCCATGGGGACCATCAAAGATTTGGGTGAGAACCAGCTCGTCTCAGAATTCCAGTTGTTTCAAGGAAATCAACGTCTTCAGACTATCTTCTTGGAAATCTTATGCGGTATTCTCCGCTTGAATACCATTGGTCTCTTTAAGTTCTGTACTTGGATTCTGCCCCTCATTCATGGATTTACTATCATTGGACTCCTCCACATTTGATGGCTTGCCCTGTAGGATCTTAGGCAAATTGAGTAATTATAAGTAAATAAAGTCTTTAAATCTAGTAAAATTATAGAGTTAATGCTCCGCTAACAATTGCACAAAAAAGTTTGCACAACAATTGATTAGTCCTTACATTTTGACCCAAAGGGTTTGACAAACAGAGAATATCTACTTGCACGAGAAGGTTGAATAGATTTGGACATTTCAAAAACACAAATGGCAGGAGATAGTGGTTACTCTTTTAATGACTAACAAGCAAATGACATGAAATGGTTACTTGTAAACCTTTGAAGGAAACCAACTCATAGAAGCACGTGATCATCTCGAAAGCAAGCTCTTAACCGTAAAGAAGAAAATATCCAGGATTTGAGAGGGAAAACAATAAACTGACCTTGTTCTTATCACGCCAACCAAGCCCAAATGGTCTTGATAGCAGACTAATCTTTCTTCCGGGGATCTCTTGAGAAGCATCTTGCTGTCCAGACGACCTATGAGGTGCATTCAAGTTTATTATAATGCATAACCATGTAAAGGCATACTTGATAAAAGAATATTCTTTTCCACAAATGTCAAGAACCTAGCTTCATGTAAAAAATGTGAATTGACTAAAGAATGTAGCAACAAAAGACAAAAGATAGAATGTGAAAACATTTGATAACCTCAATAGACACTCAGAGAGAGACGTCATCTTGGCATGAGTACTATGAAATAGGGAACATTTACCGTGGAGAAGGTTGTGCTTTATTTTGTCCAGATTGGTACTGCAATGTAGCCTCCAACATGGATTCTGCCATAATTACCCTCTTCTCCATATCAGCCAGAGAAGCAATAGCTGCTTCATATTTTTCCTGCCAAAGTTCAGAAGCAGCAAATTACAGAGTTTGAAAGGGGAAAAAAGAATAGAATAATTTGTGCAAATCTCCAAATTGTGGATTCAATAAACTTAAGTCTCTGAAGCACCACATTCAGTATAGGTTGCATCCAAAACAGTAATACTCCACCAAAGTAAAAGCACATGTACTAAGCATGAAGGAGATAAATCCACTTGTTAGAGTTTCTATCAAAGAACTCCAAGAATTGGACTCTATAACACATTCCTTTTTATGCTTCAAAAAGTACTGGCTTACAAGCTTTACCCATCATACTTTGCACCAAATCAACAGAGTCAAAAGGAAAAATCACCCAAAATGGATTTGACAACCCCCCCCCCCCCCAACAACAACCATACAGCTGTGTAAGTCTGACCCAAAAGCCTAGATAAGAATATTATAGGTGCTATATCATCTTTAGTGTTGTAGGCTTGTCCGAATTCAGGATACAATGTTCAAATGTAATGTATTGGCTTAATATTTGTTTTCTTGCAAAAGATTATGTTATCGTGCTCTTCACCTAAAATTAGGAATTGTATAAATCAAATACACTCTCCAACTAAAACCAGCAAACAAGAGAAATTGCTACCAGAGGTGTCTGGTGTAAAGCAACCTGCTTCCGATTTATGCCAAGTGAACCCAATTCTGCTTGGGGTAAGAATGGAATACAAAAAATGAAAACAAGCAATCTAGAAAGCACTAGCATAGAGTCATTTCCTATTCGAGCATTCTCTTCAGATCTCTAACTATAACCTGATTACAGACCTCTTAGTCCCAGCAGAGAGCCAAATGGATTACACTAAGTTGCATAGAGTTTGTAGGCCATCGGCTCTCAGTCCTAGATAGAAGAGTCCAGAAGGAACTCAAAACCACAATCGGCCAGTTTCACAGGCGTAAAGGTTAAAAGACCAGGTGTTGGTCAAGGAAGAATGTAGTGATATGGCAGTAGGCACTGATACTTGATGACCGAGAAAAGGAATGGTTCTTGTTCCATCTGCGTCTGCCAGTCTGTTGACGAGTTAGTTTCCAAGTACCAACTAATATCTATTGGATATTCCCACCAAAACACTACATAGAAGTGTAACACTTTAGTACAAGGTTCTTGGAAAATAACTAATGAGCGGATGAACTCTATGACACCTTGGCTGGGCCTGATCAATAACTTATAACTTTTGGATAATTAAAAAGGAAATGCTTAGCAAACTGCACTGAGAAAATGCAAGAAAAGGTCAAACCTGAAGAACTTGAGCAGCATATCTCTGAGCAGCAGCATCTTGTTCAGCAAACCTACGACAATCCTCTGTTACCTTCTGCTCTTGTTCTACTCTCATCAAAACCTAAAAATTGGGGTAATGATGCAATTATGTGATGCAACATAAAGGAGATTGAGGGATTGAGTAGCCATAATGTCTTTGAATGTCAAAAAGTAAAATCATACCTGAAGCATGGCATTTTCTTGTTCCTGCTTATCTGCAAGAGCCTGTCGAAGCTGAGTAACCTCTTGTTCTAGTTGCTCAACCTGAATAAGACATGCTATCGGCTAATCAATTCTTTTCCAAGAGGAACAAAGATTCCTATCACAATCCACAATCAATCATTGAGATAAAGCAGATTCCAATTACTAATTCTAACTTACTTGATAAGAAAACATGAGTATCAGAAGATGGAAAAATTTTCCCAATGCCTCTTCACACAAAAAGAAAGATAAAGACCCAAAAGGAAACTGGGTATAAAGGTTTTGAAGATAACCTAATCTTCTAATTTCACAGAAAGAAACAAGATACATAGCCCATAGATATTTTCATGAATTATAGTTCCACAAGATTTCTCCAAAAAACCTGTAAAATAACCAAGTCTAGAATCCTGAACAATGTAAAGCAAAAACCAAAATGATTGTAATAATCACCTCCAACATATACAAAGAATTTCTAAAACTGGGTATCTGGCTGCTCCTTCGCATTTCATTTTGGTGTAATTACATCAAGGTTCAAAGTTGAAAGCAGTCACTTACCAACTAGAATTTATTATGAGAATTGTTTAGTGGACCCCTTGAATTTCAGTAATATCAATAGGAGACCCATCTCCTATATCATAGGGAAAAGAAGCCAGATAGGTACTCCCTCACTAGGTATTGAAAGACAATCAATTAAAAACCACAAGGAAGAAAAGAAACTGATGCAGAGAGTTCATTGCAAATAAAAAAGATATGTCTATGCAGATGTATAATCATATTATTTAGGGAAAAATATCACATACTCTGGCACTCAGTTGTCGTCGGTTATCCTGCTTGACCATCTCCATTAGTGCTGTTTCCAACTCCTCAGATCTGTAGAAGAAAGATATGGAAGGAAAAAATAGAACTCACAGTTTCCTTCATTAACAAACTTCCTGAGGCATGAAGCAACCATATGAATGTTCGAAAGCAATGAAAATAAGAAATCTGATAAATAATCATAACTGAATATAAAAAGTTTCAAAATTTTACTCTTAGAACAGAATTAGAGTAAAACTATTTAATACTGCAACTTAAGCAAATAGAAGTGTACTTCAAATTTAAGTAAACAATTAGTTTATGAAATGTATTTCTATTTGACAGCTCAAAATGTACTCTTGAAGCCAAAACAAGACAAATCTTCAATCAAATTTAAATAATGATCCTTGATCATTTAGCTAGGTTTCAATTGTTAACATTTCACAAAAGCTTAAATAGATAGTGCACTGTTCTATACAAATGAAACACTACAAATCAAAATCATATTAAGGTTGCTCCTAGTTTATTCAGTATAAATTATTTAAACCAATAACCATACTCAGATTCTTTACCTAATTATCTTATATTTTGATACAAGTAAAGAACCTATACTTTAGGAAGCTTATGTAAAAGAGCAGCTAAGACAAAATTTCAAGTCCTCTCCTTTTCAAAGATGACAATTAAAATAAGGATGGCATTTAGCAGAAAGTTTCAAAATCTATTGTAAGTGACAAAATAAATCTCATTAAGCCTAAATAATCTAATACCCACTATTGACCAATTTGAAAAGCACGTACATGGTACAACATGCTCACTGATTCTGAAATATTAACTTTCTGGATGTTGATTTGGTTTGTCACCAATTATAATCAAGTTTACATACAGGCCTAAATAGCAAGCACAAAACCAGGTCATTAACATGCTTAGAATAGAAACAGAACTGAGTAGCCAAATGCAATCCAAAGATCCTTTGGGACAATTAGTATAGCTCTTCAGCCACAATCTGCAGAATGTATAGGCTGGTCTCTTTTTTTTCTCTCAGAACTTTTATGGTTAAGAATATAGCCTCACTCAGACAGAAGCAGATGCATTTTCCAACAAGAAACCAAATTCAATAAAATAAACTAACAAGAGGAGATTCAATTAGAATTCAAGGAGAAACTAAAACGAGAAAGTAATATCCAACTCTTTTATATAAGCAAATACACACACCTAAGTTCAGCAGATCGTTTTTCCTCCAACAACTTGCACAATTCCACCTTCAGCCACACCACCTGCAAATACTCCACGTGTCAGTTGATAAGGGAAAAATAACTCCCTTCTGCTTTTGTTTATGTTATAAGAGAAACTCAAGGTTGATGGAGATGTGGTTCAATCTTAGTTCCAAATGCCATTGGCATAAAAAGTACAGCAGACATCTTTAAGACATTCCACTTTCCAATATTTATCCACTAAGTTACTTTGGCATATAATACCTATTCTGCAAGATACAGCAAAAGAGAAGCACATATATTCATTAAACTGTAAATCCTAATTTGAAGCAACGATACCACCATCACTGACAACTCAATCAGTTCAGGTATTCCTATGTCCAATATCAGTGAATGTCCATAGATGGCAAACGAGATGGACAGAAAGTGATTTTGCACTAAACATTACCTGGGCTACTCTAGGAAAGTCAAAATGAATACCAAGTCACATTGAAGAGTCATGTAATTTAACTCAAAAGTTCAAAAAATGACAAAAATCTTTTTCAAAAGAACTCAAATCCTTTAAAAAGAGCCAAACAATTTGTCTTGTTTTCAAGCCAGATCTCTGGACAAGTGACTCTTATATTCAATATTTTCAAGGACCTCAAGATGTGGCAGATCTAATATAGGAGAAGAAAAAGTAATTGGTAAATCTCAACGCTCACTGCTAACGGCAGCATTCTAGTGTAGCCCCATCGCCCATCCAAAGTTGCACTCCTTTGGTTCTCCATTAACTGAAGCTCTATCTTGTTTCGAAAGAAAATGTGAATGGGCACACCAGGCAACTCCATGATACTGACAGATTTAATTCCATGAAAGCCTAAATTCTAGTAAAGCCCAATGTAAAGTTGGATTTCCACAGTTCTATTTAACTCCTAACATATGCTATTTATTTAAGAGAAGAAGTGTATGGGCACACCATAATGCCACTAATCCACGACAGCAAGTCAATCAGTTCATGTAAGTGGTCCTTAGGATGACTTATAGAAAACCTGCAGAAGATGTTGTATATCTAAGAAAGGAGAAACTTATCATCATCAACTAGCAGTCATTAGAAGGAAAACTATAATCCAACTAATCGATTCTAAGAACTCAATTATCGTCATACTCATTGAGCTTTACAATCTTAACTAACTTGATAACATATTCCCAGAATCTACACCAACTTGAGCTGATCATAGCCATTTTCATCTGTACCAACCAGTGAAAAATAACACATACCTGGATGTAAAAGGTATATCTCTAGCAAACCAACGAGTTATATATATTTACCATAACATATGGAGATGATTTTATTTACCCATGCAACTATAAATAGTTTCATTTTACAACAAACATTAAATAACAGGAAAAATTCTCCTAATGCTGGTTTCTACAATTACCGCAAGGAAAATGCAAAATAAAATTTTAGACTAAAAAATTTAAGCTCAAAGAAATACACAAGGGAGGTAGAAGAAAGAGATTCAATAAGGAGCAACAAGCAAATAACAGGAAAACTTCTTCTTTTTTCTGAGCAAAAAGCAGGATACCTGTTCTTTAAGATCTGGGACAGAATCAATCTCTACATCTCCTGTTAGGTTCACATACAACCCATCAACATTAGCAGACAAATTATCCACATGGGACACTTCACCATTTGACTGAGAATGAACTCCTTGATCTGTTTTACTGCCTCCCACCATCACAGACCCAGGATCAAGTGTGAAACTGTATAGCTTGGATGCCAAACCCTTAGAATCTTTCCAGGCCTGAAATCCCTTCGATCTTTCTTCAATGGTAGCCTTTACAGCTGGCCGGTGTTTATTTCTCAGTTCTTGTAGTCTGGTTTCGTTGACATTTTGGTAACCCATGCAGGCTGTCAAGACTAGTTGGCTGCTATCAAATGTTGAGCCCGCCAATGACTGCAAGAGTGTGACCGCATCCCCCGCATCTTTTGTTGTAACCAATGCAGGGCCTAAAAAATAATGAACACAAAAAAATGTTTCAGTCTCCATTCCAATAAAGGAACCACAATTTCTTTAGAGGAATAAGTACAGAAAGACAAACTTAAAAAAATAATTAAAAGAGGACTTCTCAAGGTGTGTCAAATATTTTAAGTCAAACACTCATGACAGTACCATATAATTCCATTAAAGCAAGCGCAGTCCGAAATAGCATCACACGGTTTCCTTGAAAGAGAAGCACATCCCATACTCTAAGAACTGGAGGTAAAAAACTTCATCAGATTCCAAGTTCAATAATCATGCCATAATTCAGGTGCAAGAAGCAGTAGGAGTACAGACATTTCCAAGACGCAAGTCATTATAAAGTATACAACATATTTGCAACTTTAATCAACACCTAAGGTAAAAAAATATAACAATGAAACAAAGAAGCTGACCACTTTCCCATGGAAGCATATTCATAAATATCGAAAGGAACCATGGTCCGCTGACCCATGCCACCTGCACTCCGAGGTAATCTAGATGGTTTACTGCAAAAATGACAAACAGGAAACACTAAAACCTGATAAACATAATAACAGCAGTGTACGTTTACCCCCCAAAAAAAAAAATAACAGCAGTGTGAAAAATAATTATTTACAGAATGCAGAATCAGAAGATAAATGATAACAAGAGACAAACCCAGTTTTGGAAATTTTTCACGCACCAACTCCTCAAGAACAAGTTGGTCAACCTGACAGTCAACGAGTAGATATTTATCATCCATCACCATTTATCAATACATTCACACTAACTAACTTGTAATTCCAACAAAAGACTCATCCATGAAGAAGACATGCATATTTTGCATCTCCATAGTACAACAAAGGACACAAAACCGAAAAGATTGGAAGATCATTACCTGAGACTCTATCATTTCTTCAGAGTAATAGCCATCAAAATAATCATCTAGAATGCCCATTAAAGTCCTGAAAGTTTTGCATTCTTTAGAATTGTCCAAGTCAATCATTCTATAATAAGAAACAACAAAAGAAACTTGCATAAAATATAAATAGAACAAACAGAACACAGTTTACAGCACAACACCTAATCTAAAAACTTCACATTTCATATAGTGGACATATGGCTCAAACAATATTCAAAAGAAAGATTAAATCCGAACTGTGTTCTCAACCTACCAAAATGCATTTTCTTCAGGCATCAGCAGCAATAGTAGACCTGCAAAGAAATTCATGGCCTGCAGAAATTTGAGAGAAATAAATTATCAGTATGACCAAGGACTAGCCAACATCATTTAGGAGGAAACAAACACAACAGTTACAAAAAAATTAATTATTGAGGCAGGAGTTTATGGAAATGATTCCAGCTAATTAATCATAGATATTTGTATTCAGCTTGTTAAATATACAGTGCAAAGCTGAATGATGAACAAAGTAAGTGTAAAAAAGAACTTAATCCAATAAAAGAAGTACCTGGCAGTAGCCAACAGCTGGGTTATGCCGAGCATAGGCAGTAAGTAACCGTCTCAGTGCATTTCTACCATCTTCATCCAGAGCAGGATGACCTGGAAATGTGCGTGGTAAATCCTACAAGTAGAGTGATGACAGTGGCTTAGAACAGCAAAGGAGTAGAAGGAGATTGCAAAGAAGAAACAGGACACAAGGATCCAAAAGTAGCATATCCAGATACCTTCTCGATCTGTCCTTTCCATTTCTCAGGTACAGGTTCAGAAACTAGATTTGAATCTTTTTTGTTAGTGTCCAATTCAACATGTCCATTCTCTGTACTATTACCCACTTTTTTATTTGAAACAAGCAAATCCTGATAGTATTTCTCCACACGACGCGCCTTCACACCGACAAAGGCTTGCCAAAGCTGCAATCAAGAAAGCCGATGAAGCTTACAGATGGAAAATATGAATTTAACGTGCAAAATGAAGACCTAAGATTATAGTCTACCTCTCCCCTGAGAGCCATTGGGACTCCACCTTGAACAAGACACTCTAATTCTTCTTTCCAAGGGAGAAGAGACTCTGGAGGCACTCCATCACCACCACCAGCTCTAGCTGAGGCACTGACATTGTCAGCAACGGGAACCTCTTGAACGGTATCAGACTCTGATTTCTCCAAATCATAAAACTCTTCCTCAGAGTCCTCTTCAGATGCTCCTTTCACGGGTCGAGCCTCTTCAATAGGGGGAAGACGCATTCCCCCTCCGATATCTTGTTCGTTTTTTACTGAATTGACCTTCTTGTTGATTCTATAGCTCATCATATCCTCAATGGCATGGAGTGATGGTCTAATTTCTGCCCATATTTGGGCCCGATGAGCTTCAGGCTTAGTTGCCGGCAGCACCTCTTCTGCTTGCAGGACTCTTTCAACCACATCTTCAGTCAAACCATCAGAACCAGGCTTCTCACTGCCAACATAATCAGCTTCGGCATTATTCTCAGCATCAGTGTCAGCATCCTCTTTGCCCGAGCCCATACCCAACTTAACACCTTGATCATCTTGAGATAACCCATTCACAGGCAATTGAGCAGCTTCTGATTGTCGTTGCAAGAAATCCTTCCATCTTTCAGACCTCTCCTCCTCCTCTTCCTGAAAAAATTTGTTAAGAAAACAACAAAGATGCTATGACATTGATCCAGTACTTGAATTCTTTCCCTAAGACACATGGTAGAGTAAGATGATAAGAGCTAGCTTTATAATACGCAGCAGTATTACACAGTGGGAACAAGAAGTCTAGATTATCCCTTTTTCGCTAAGCAACCAAATGGAGAATCCTCTATAGCAAAAACACTGAAATAAAGTAATTACCTTGTAAATGTTTGCATATTCCCGGTATCTATGTAAATGTTGTGGTCTCACAGTAAATCCATATGCATCCCTGTTCATTAAAAAGATTCATCAACTTGCAAAGCATCGGTCCCTTAGAGCCATTAGAGAGGGAAAAAAGGGTGGGGGGAAAGAAAATGAAGCACAAAGCAGCCAGCGGAATACAGAGCAAAACAAGAGAAAAAGAGTTCCTTCTACTGAAATCCAATTTCATCAGTAGCCAAAGCTCTCGGACTTAAATTAAATAACAACATACTCCATACTGAATTTGGCTTTTACTATAGCTCTCGGCATTTACTCTCATCAGACATTTCTGTGAACTCGCGTCTGACTTTTACACACACAACGTAAATGGAAAGGAATTCTCGTTTCCAAATAATGAGTAAAGTTCGATTAATCAACAGGCTTTAAATTTCAGTTTCTACCCAAGAAAAAGGTTTTGCAAAGAAAAGGGTTTGCAGTAAAATCAAGATTTCAAATAGTACTTCGTTATCAACATACCCAAGAGAGGTCCAATTTCATTAGTAAAATCGATTATAAACACAATCCAGATGCCGCCAAGATAAATCTAATCACGTAGTAATACATTCACTCATCGAAGCTCAAAATGCCAAACCCAGAAACGCAAATTCACCGGGCCTTCTAACTGAACTAGTAAAAAAGAAAAAGTACTCCTTTCTCCAATCTTTGTGAATGATTAAGTTCATAAACAACCACTCAGGATAAAATCGGGACATGAAGAATACTATTTCACTCGTAATCCGTCAAACCAATCCACGTGGATAACCGTCAAGGGATCAGAAGAAAGAGGAAGAAAATTTGTGGCGAGAGGTCAAGAAAGCGGCAAAAATCAAGCAAACAGAGTTTCGTAGTGGGATAGAGGAAATCACAGATGCGTGGACATAGGACCGGCTCAGGTAGCAGGGAGAGATTAATGTACCTCTTATGATCGAAAGAGATAAGAGGAGGATTCAAGACTGCAGTTACGGCTGCTGCTTTGTCGGCCTTCATTATCGGAGAAGACGAGGACAAAGAATGCCAATTGAAAATCTTGCAAGAATCCTTTTGAACTTAGTCCAAGAAAATCAGAATCTGTCAAACTAAATTCTTGATCTAGGCTTCTTTTCCCCTCAATTCTCTCCAGATAAACCAAAAACCCAAAAAATAACAAGAAAGAAAACTTTCCCAGGATATCAGTAACAGTCACTAAAGCTCAAAGAACTGGAGTTGCTAGAGTTTCTTGCGAGTAAATGCTTGATGCTAAAGGGAGGGGCTAAGGGGAATGGGATTAAGGGCAGAAGGCACGTGGAGAGTGCGAGTTTGGCGTTCACGTAATGTAGATATGTGTGGGGACGGTGGGATGGCTGTAAAAGGTAATGGAGTGAGTGATAGTTTGGGTTTCTTGACACGGAGTTCGAGCGCTTACAGTGAAGCAAAATAATGGAAAATTTGGGGACGGAAAGAGATAGAAAGAGAGCGATCCCAGAGATCTGACAACGGAAGGCCTTCTGAGTTCTGAAGTCCGGTTAGTAGAAACTCTGTGAGTCGGAGACGAAGGGGGGGCTGGCGGGGGGAGAGAAAAAACATCTTTAAAAAAAAAGAAAAAGAAAAAGTGCGCGACTCCAAGGTGCCCTGAAATCACTTGCAGGATTTCTCATTGCAAGAAAAGGAAATCGAAGGTAGCAATTTCACCTTTTTTTTTTTCCTTCTTCTTCTCCATTTTTTAAGAAGTGAAGATTTACGAATCAAATAAATGTATTACAAGAGAATTGTTATTGTAAATCTTAATTTAATTTATAATAGTATTAAAGAAATAAATTTTTATAAAAAAGTACCGTGTTGCCTTGATTTTAGCCATAAGTTAATATAAAAGAAATAAACCAATTACTATAAGTACCATACTTTGTCTTCTTTTTTTTTTTTCTTTCTTTAAGCAGGTTATCAAAATGGGTTTATAGGCCTAATCTTTTATGCAACGAGAATACAGTATATTGAATTCAACATATATCCTTTAATAAATAATATTTTAATTAATTATGATATCACATTATAACAACACCGTACTCTATTTACAAATATATAAAATTTAATTTTAAAAAAATTTATAAAAATTAAATTATTTATAAAAAAAGATGTGTGTCGTAAATTTAAAATTTTATATCTCATGAGTTGTATCTAAATACACTTTTCTTTTTTCTTTCCCATTATACACCCTGACCACAAGATCCAAACAATATTTTATTTTCTAGTCCCTTGAGAAATCAGTAATGATCGCGAGTCTAGGGTTCTAGAAAGGCATCCAACTAAACCATTCAATTAAAACATTTGTCGACTACTTGTAGTTTCAAAAGATCCGAATTTTTGGATTGATTTTATTCATTGTGACGTATTTAATAAATATATTTCTGACTCAAACAAACAATAGTTGATTTCTTACTAATAATTTACAAAAAGTATAGGGTAAGAATCCCTCAAAAGAAACGAAGTATAGAAAAAAATACGAAATAAATAATGATCAGACCAAATCTAATGAAATTATAATTTTATTTCTTAATATTGGGTGAATGTTTTGATAGATGTTATTGCCTTTCCTACCTAAATGGCCGTATGGAGACATTCCTCACTATTTTATTTATTTATTTATTTTTATAAAAACAGACATTATTTAATGTCGGTGAGCCTCCAAATTATTCATTTTTCACATACATCCTAACATTACAAAAAAAATTTGTTTTTTGTTTTAGACAAACACTACAAAAAGGACAAGCTCGTGATAATTTTTCTTCTTTTTTGAATTTTTAATTTCTTTAATATTTATGTGAACAAAGGTCAATTGGTGATTATTTAGATAAAAATTTAACAATCGAATATTTAACTTATAATTTAAAAGTCTATACTCTTAATCAAACTTTATCTTCGATGACGAGTTTACCCTTGACTAATCTCCCATCACTAACAAGTTTAATTAGATTGGGTTTTATTTCAAAATTTCATTATAAATTTTCACTTATTTAAAAATCAAGAAAAAAATTTAAAGTAAAAATCAACATAAATACACCATCATTTCAAAAATCCTATAGATAATAGTTAGTGTAATACAAAATTTACCTTCTAGTGTGCTTCTAGTGAGAGTGTGAATTTAATCTTTAAACAAAATAAATTTTCATGTAATTAAACTTTACATATGTTATTATCTGAAGAAAAAGAAAAAAATTTGTATAAGTCAGTCAGAGTAATAACTTAATTTGTAGAAATATTTTTGTAACGCACCTCAAAAAGAATTTTTTTTTTATACCAACTAGGTAACAAGATAAATATCAAGACTTGTAATTTAAAAAAATCAAAGAAATTATGATATCAAAAATAAAATAAAATCTTTCTATTACACGAAGCCTCCATAATAATACAGAATTAAAGAGAAAAGCTTCCGCTTATGTCCTCTACGCCAGTGAAGCAACAGCCGAACCGCCGTCGGCAGCGGAGAAGCTGAGGTACAGAATCCGCAAAGGATTGACACTTTTCTCGTAAACTTTTTGTCATTACATTTATTTTTTTAGTTTTATAGGTACAATTATCGCATGGTCAAAGAAAGATACTCAATGGTATTACCCTACACGCTTTTAAGCTTTTTCATCAAAGCGCGCTTTTTGGCGCGCAGGGACAATCTAATTATGTAGTACTGCTTTATCTTCGGTCACAATTTTAAGTTCTTGCGTAAAAAATTATTTTAAAAAAATTAATATGATATTTTTATTTTTAATAATATTAACAAGTAAAAGTTGTTGTGAAAAATATTTATAGGTTTTTCAAAAATAAATTTTTATGTTTTATCATTAAAAATTTTGAAAAAACATACTAAAATAATTTAAAATAGCTTTTAACTTAAACAATTTTTATATTTATGCAATTGAGAATAATAATGCATTTCTCTCTTTTCTTTTTGTCTCTCAAATTTTTTCTAAACAAAATGCTGTAAAAATTTTTGAAAAAATGTTTGAAAAGTGATATTCTCACTCCTTCAAAAACTTCTTTCACACATCTTTCTAATTTTTTAATCATTTGAATATTTTTTATGAATCAAAAAGACAAATCTACCCTTCTTCTTAACTAAAGGGCAAAAGAATGGCCATCTAAGAAATTTGTTCATTGTTATCACCATCAATCACGACGAGATTTAGAGTACTTTCATAACCCATCCGTTGATGGTTGTATTGATCCTCGTGAAAAGAATTATTACCTTCTTATTCTCTTTAATATTCCAAAAAAAACAAAGCAAGATAGTGTATTGTTTTGACTCACAAAATAAGTTTAAAAGATTCAAAAAATAAAAAGAGGAGTGAAAATATCATTTGTCAAAATTTAGTAACCTGATTGTAAAAGTTTTGCCACAATATGAACTAATTTGACAAATTTTATGGTCAAGGGCAAAAATTATCTACTCACTTTTTAGCTTTTAGACAAACTCGAAGATAAAAGGTTTCTTGAAAGGGCCTTTTGGAAATTTCCCTGGATTTGTTATATTGTCAATCAAAGAAAATTCTTTATCAAAATAATATAATAATTTTAAATTTATTAAAAATTATTGATAATATTACTTAGGAAAGCAGTTCGTTTTAATACCTTAAATTGCTTTCCTAAAATAATTTTTGATATACATTTAAAAATTAATATTAGAAATAAAAGGTAAAAAAGACTTAAAAACTACCACTTTTTTCTTTTCTATACTGAATTTAATGTAAATTATTGAACATTAAATTCCGACAGAGATATCAAATATCCCATTAGATTCAAGTAGGAGAAAATTCATTTACAACTACATTTACAGTGAAGAATAAATATAAAAGGGAAAAAGAAATTCAGAACTGTGGACAGACGGGTACATGAATTGGACACTGGGCCCATGTGTCTGGGCCGCCTGTAATTATTGAACTCATTAAAGAGCAAAGCTTTTTGGATTGGTTCGAACTAACCAATATGTCCAAAAAACAGTTTTTTTTTTTTTAAAAAAAGTCGTCCTATGAAGAAACAGCATGTTAGTCTAAAAATTGTGATCATTAATTAATGGGAGATCGGGTTTTTCTAAAAATAATGATAATACTGCGTAGTTATTTCAAGAGGAAAAAAAAAAGGAACTAGGAGTTTTTACCCTTTTGTCGCTATTCCTAATCCTGGGAACTTCTATCAAAATAAAAAATTTTTTATTATGAAATTAATATAATTATAGATGTCAATTATTTATTATCAAAAAAATAATCTAATATAAAAAATAAAGATACTCTATCGTATTAAAAGATAGATGATGCAAATACTATATCTTATCAGAAGATAGATGATAAAATTCTATCATATCTTTAAATATTGATAAGATTTATCATCTGATTTCCCTCTATCTCTTCTTATTGATATCTACCTTGAACTTTATAAATAGGACTTTAAGCTGATGTGTTATATACACTCATTGATTTACTCTTAGAGAATCAATAAAAACTCTTGTATTCTCTATCTATTTTCTTTTTAGTTTATTTCAATTATCTTTATTATAATTTTTTTATTCAATTCTCTATATTACTATTACAATTTTATTGTACCGACCACAATTGCGCATCAACAAATTTTATAACATTTTTGACATTTTAGTATTGTTAACTTTAGGTCATTTGTAATTGAGAGCCATATATAGGTTTTTAAAAAATAATTATTTTTTTAAAATACTCTCAATCATTTCTTTCTCTCTCTCCCATGTGTACTTCGCCAAAATGTGACGGAAGTGCACATTTACTTCCCACACTACTTGGTTGAAGTGCACATGTACTTCCATCCAATTCATGGTGGAAATGCACGTGCACTTTCTCTAATAAGTGGCGGAAGTCACATATTTTTAAAAAATTAAGTATATTTTTATTAATTATAAATTAAAATTATCTAATTACACTAATTATTTTATTAATAATATTCATAAATAATATTATAAAAATAAAAAAATTTTGGTGAATTTCACCAACACTTTGTGGAACTTGATATGGAGTTTCCCCAAGTGGTGATGGAAGTCCATATGAGAGGAGAGAGAGACAGAGTTAGAGAGAATTTTTAAAAATATAATTAGTTTGCGTATTGTATATAGTTAAAAAAATTATATATAATCTGTGTTTGTAATTGAGTACCCAATATTTAAAATTGATAATCAAGGGACCAATTTAGTTGTCCGTCAAATTAATTTGGTTGGAATGTTTTTAGATGTCTTATTTACCCTTTTAACTTAAACTTGAAACACAAATTTACCCTTATATATATATTTAACTAATCTATTAAAAATTTAATTATACTTTTTTATTTCTTTTTTATTTCTTACCGTTTGCGACCAATCCCTTGCCAGTAGTGGTGTCAAACGGGCCAGCCCGCTCCAGCCCGGCGCAGGCTGGGAACCCTCAGTCTGCGGCCCGCTACAGTAAGTCCGCAGGGTAAACGGGTCAGCCCGCGAAATTTTCAAAATGACGTCGTTTTGCCAAAAAAACATCAAAACGATATCGTTTTAGGAAAAAAATTTAAAATATTTTAAAAACATTAAAAAGAAAAAACAGGCTGGCCTGCGTCCGGCCTGCGTTAACCCGTGGACTAAACGGAACAGGTCAAAAAACCCACATTTTAAACGGGCTTGGGCATACTAAGCCCAAGCCCGTATATACGGGTCAATCCGCGGGTTTTGGCCCGTATTGACAGGACTAATTGCCAGAGTAGTGCTTGTCTTATCATTGTCATTCTTCTTTTTCTTGCCTTCACACATACCAGATTTATAAATTTCGTTATTGAGTAATGTTATTAGTTATTGGCAAGGCGGTTTAAAGAAGAAGAAGAAAGGAGTGGTAGGTGGGGAGAGGAAGAAGAAGAATTTCTCTTATCATCGACATTCTTCTTTTCCTACCTTCACACGTACCAAATTTGTAAATTTCATTATTGAGTAAATTTCGTGAAGAGGCAAAAAGAAAAGAGAAGCTTTCAAAATTACTCTTTTTCTTTTAAATTAATTATTTGTTGTACTTAAATGAAATTTTGTTTTTTTTCAAATATAATTTGCTAAAAGACATATATACCCTTGTAACATGGGATCGAATGTTTTCCTGCCAAATTAATTTCGTTGGCACTTAAATAAGTTCCTTGATTGTCAATTTGAAAAGATTGAGTACGTAATTGACAAATGATCTAAAATTAATGATACCAAAATGTTAAAAATCCAAAAATAAATCAACCTATGAAAATCTATTTCTTTCTCTCTAAAATGAAAAGAAAATCTATTTAAAAATGACTTAAACGACTCAGTGTATCTTATATCCTTTATTATATCATTTTCTGATCAATTTTTGCTAACTAAAAGTGTATTTGGATTGAGTTTAGATCTAAGATTTTCTATTTTAGATTTTATAAAAGTGATTTTTTTTAAAAAAAATGAGATTCAATTATCATTTGAAACCCAACCCAAATACACCATAATTGTTAGTGGAAATAAATCTCAATGCGTTATTATTCAATTAAAACTCCAAGCTCGAACCCGTTCCTTTTTCCTCCTTTCTTCATAACTGGATCGGTAGCCGATTTATAAAATAATAAAAAAAGGGAATCTGCAGCCGACAACCTCTCCCATTTTCTTTTGATTTCAGCCAAGTTTAACCAACAATCTCCAAACAGTTGAAGTCATTTTCAGACTACGTTGTGATTGTTTGCTGTTATTCTCATTTTTCACTCTATTACTGTTGTCTCTGCTGCTGCTGGGATACCAAAAGCCAGGGTCCATTTCCTTTTTCTTCTTTCCCTATATGACAGAGCGAACCGGGGGGCCCAAAATAGCTTTAGGTGATGTTGGGAACTATTCTGAATTTTAGTTCTAAATGGAATTTAACGAGGATATTCGAATTTGGACGATTCTAGTCTAGAGTTGTTTTCTTCTTGTTCCGATTCGGGCAAGTTTGAAGCATTGGAAGTAAAATTTCTCGTCCGAGTTCGAAAGAAGATTATTGCTCGTATCCTTAGATAGCTTTCATGTTTTTCCAATTGTAAATCTCTTATATGTGCTTTTAGTTTAATACTGTATGTAGTACGAGATTTTCTTTGCTAAAAGAAAAAAAATTTGGTTCCCAAGGATTTTCTATAATTAATACTCTATTTATTCAGAATTAAATATCATATTTTTTAAAAAAAATATTTAAAATTAAATATCAACTTTCTTAAATTAATTATATATTTTATCTAAAAATTTACTATTAACTTATAAATTCAACTTCACTAACACAAAGGTTAATCACGAATATCTTTGACTCTTTTCATTTAAAGAATTTAAATTTTACTATTATATAAGTCTCATCACTAATTTTTTTAATTAATAAAAATATTATAATAATTTAATTATAATTAAATTACTATATTAAATTTTTTATCAGGCATAAAAGTTCTAAAAAAAATGACGTTTACCTCGTTTGGAAAACTCAAAACTCCTAGGACCATGATTTGTTGAATAATTGGTTATATTTGGTAACAATAATATATATTATTCCTTTTTTTGCTCTGGATAGTAATAGTAAGGAAAGGGAATTGGGGGCCTCAGATGTGCTTAACTAGGTTAAGAGCATGTTTTCAATTGTTAAGATTTCTTTTTATAAGCTAGTGAATTTAAAAACCTTTAACAAAGTTATTTTTAAAACTTTAATAAGCAAGAACTTTTTTAAAAAGCATCATCATAGTAGCTTATCAAAAAATAATTCTTTTTAGTTTATTTCAGTTAAAATTGGAAGTAAAAAAACAGTTAAGAACCTCTTAAAGTAACTTTTAACTTTAAAAAATATGAACAACTTATTTAAAGCAATTGAGAATGTGCCTTATATATTCATGCCATCATAAAAAAATCTAAAAATAGTTTCTTTATAGACAAATACATTACAACTTATTACTATCAAACTCAAGTTTTTGTCTTGAAAAATACTTTAAATATATTTTTCATATAAATATGTTGATTTTACAAGACATGTCAATCCAGCTTTCATAATTCCCTATAATATAAAAGATAAGGTCTAAAATTAGAAATACGTTAATAAGTCGACAAGTCTAGCGAGTACTGCAATAAGATAGTAATAGCTAATTTGGTGAGAAGCATAGCTTTTTTTTGTTAACTCATAAAGAGTTCTTCCTAAATCTTAAATCCTAATGTACTTAGGATGTTGATTTTGTGAACAAAGAGGTTAGGCTCAAAATAAAAGTTCCACGGTAAGTTTTGGGCGTTGTATAACTTATTTTCCAACTTGAGGCCCTTATAGTTAATATCCCATTTAAATTCCAAACGTGGATGAGGATTAGGAAACTACTGCAACACTCTCTCTTCTCCAATTAGGCGGAGCCAGGACTTCAACAAGGACAAACCGATCGTTGGTGTAGTCATTATAAAAATGATAAATAATTAGATCATTCTTATATAATTTTAAATTTAATTATATTTTTAACTATTTTCTCTCTATATAATATCTTCTTTCTCATGTCTTCTCTACAATTTTATTAACATTAATAAGTATTTCATTAAATTGAATTATACGATATAATTAGATAAATAATTATATCAAACTCTCTTAATTTTGAGATAAAAAATTCAAAAATTTAATTTTTTTTTTTAAATTCTGAACAAAGGCAGAAGTCTTCTATGATTTCCATCTTGGTGCGTCCGCCTTGAAGGGAGAAGGGCCGAAATCAGGAATAGTTCTGTCTTCAGGGCAGTAGAAAAAGAATAAGAGTAAAGATGTGAGATATAGAAAAAAAAGAGTTAAAAAATACTTAATTTTTAAATTTTATTTAGTTATCTATATATATATATATTACCAAAACACTTTTACTCTCTCTCCTCCTCTAAACCTTCCAAGGCCTTGATTTTATTTTCTAGAGTTTTTTAATTTTTAATTAAAATAATTTTCCCACCTTTTAACTCCAATTCCAACTCTAATACTATACAAACTCTTCTATTACTAAAAAAACCAAAGCCCACTTTCAACTCTAATACTATACAAATTATTTTACTACTATTATAATTTGAAATATATTTTTTAATTTAAATCAAATTTTTAATAATTTTTTTACTATCTTCACATAACTTCATCTACTGTCACTTTCTCCACAAACTTTTTCTTTCTTCACAAATTTTTCCTCATAAAGTTTTTTATCGTCAATCCTCTTTTTTCAAATTAAAAAAATAATATTTTAAATTTATTTTTTGATACATGTTGCTTTATTCTCTTCATTTTTCTCTTTCACTTTAATATTTGACCTCTAAATTTAATAAATAGTATTATATATTTAATTTTCTATTTTTATTCTTGAAGAAATATTTTATTTTTTCTTGAGAAGCTTATCAATACTCATTGTATCTCTTATTGTTCAAAAGATTTTACCAATTAATTTTTTTAGAAAATATTTCATTTTCTTTAATTTATTAAGAACTTCTTTGTGTACAAATAAGATGTTTATGAATTTATTTATTTTTAGCGAAGAGTTTTTTTTTTTTGTTGAGAACCTTTTGGGATAGAGACGAAAATAGAAAGACTATCACATACTTCTTTCTTTAAAATGGAAAAAAAATGTATGAGTGTTATACATATTACAAGCATAAGGTACATTTAGGATATTTTAATTTTTCATAAGTATTTTATCTTTATTATTTTTAAATTTTGTAATATGTCTTAGATGCTTCTTTAGTTAAATCCTGTAATTCCTTTTAGTTTATTTTTTCTTCTTCAATATGAGTCTGTGTAATTTATTGAAACTTTTTTAATTTTCTTATTATCAATAAGTTTTCAAGTTGTACATGACTTTCATATATAGTTATTCATTTGCTCCATTTTTGTCAGCTTCTTTTACTTTTTAGTTTTATTTTTAGCATCATTAATGTTTTTTCCTTTTACATTTTTCATGCATTTTCTTTTTTTATTTTGATCGAATGATAGAATATATTTTATATTTTTAGTTATTTTAATAGAAAATAATTGAGTTTTTATTTTATTTAATAGATTTTAAAGATTCAAGTTTTCTTTTTTCCTTTGTTTGAACGACAGACTTTAGGAATATTTAGCTGTTTAGTTCTTAGTATATATTACACAAATTTGATCAATATCTATTACTATCTAATTTGATCCTTTATTTGCTAAGTTTTAAGGATAAAAGTGTCTAATTTACTATTAAAACATTCCACACCATAATATGCATAATTTTGCAGTACATTAGACATGAAATGTAATAACTGATAGGTTTTATTTTTTTATTTTTATCTTTTTACTAAGTGAATATAAAAGAAAGAAATAATTTTGTAAAATATATGAACACTATAGTTTTTTTTGTGATGGATCAAGAACACGATTCTTTTGAAAAAAAGTTGAACAATGACCGAGAATATTTTTATTTTGAAAATCTTTCTTTGAGGTTTTTAATTATAAAATACTAACTTTTATTTTTTATGTTATTTATTTTTTAGGAATGGAGGGAGACAGGTAAGGGGAAAAGAATTTTAATTTTCACAATGATTTTATTACAAATATGTTCTATTTTTTAAAAAAGTAAAAAAATAATTAAATGATAAATAATTCTCTTTTTCTCTTACACATAACGGGGGGTAGAGGTGAATACGACAGAATAATTGAAAGACCATATCGTAAAATTAATTTACTTTAAATATATAGAAAAAAAAATATAACTTACAATGTATTTTTTCATTTCTTTCTTTTCATCTTAATTACTTATGATTAATCATTAGTACATAGTTTTTAAATTAAATACATAAATTTACTTCATATTTTTTGTAATATTCTCTAATAACTATTTATATAATAACACGTATGAATTTATCTTTATGGTACTTTTTTAAAAAGAAAAAATTAACTCATCACTTTGAATAAAAAGACATATCTCATAGTACGTGCTTATTAAATATATTTTTTTAGTGATATTTAGAACAAATTTCTCTTTTTAAAAATCTATTCTCATTATACACTTATTTTTTTAAGAAGTAATGTATATCCCGTGCAAAAGTGTTTTGGAGGAGGAAAGAGAGTAAAAGTTACTCATAGTCTTGCTATTAAATATATTTTTAGTGATATTTAGAACAAATTTCTCTTTTTAAAAATCTATTCTCATTATATACTTATTTTTTTTTTAAAAATAATGTATGTCCCATGCAAAAGTATTTTAGAGGTTGAGAGAGAGTAAAAGTGTTTTATTAATGTAAAATTTTTATTAATGTATTTTAATGTTTATAAATTTATTAAAATTCATTTACATGTTAAAATAGCATGACAGTTGTTAAACTTACTCTATGGGGAGAATTTGCCTGTAATAAGGGGGAGCAACTATCAGTTGCAGTAAATGAAAACATAGTTCTATTGACATGTGAGATCATAGTGAAAAATTATCAAGGTATATTACTTAATTTAATTTGATTATTATCTTAAAAAATTATTCATGCTATACCAACTGTTGCATACAGGTCCATCACTTTGTACAAATAAATCAAGCAGATTATATATTAATCGAAATTTAGAATTTGCTAATATCATTAGACGATAGTAAGTTTATATGTATAGATTCATTCATCATACTTTACTTTTTCCCTTTACGTATGTTTTTTTTTGTATTTATGTATGATGAAAATTGTTATGCAAAGATATTTGCAGCTTGGATGAATAGAGCTTATTTTCTACTACACAATTGTTATTGATCTCGAATGCTAAAAGAATACGGACATCAAATTATCAAGCACTATCACAGGTAATAAATTGTTGCAAATGAACAAGATAATTAAATATGACTTTTAATTGTTGTTCTCTTTTTTTTTTTTCAGGAAAGGTACTTTTGCATAGTTACTTATATAAATAGCATAGATATTGAAAATTTGTTATATGAGTCCTGCAATAATTGTGGTAGTGTAACAGAGTTTTTGTTACATTTTACTGATTGTGCTCTTTTTAAAAAATTTGAAGATATCAATTTTTCGTTCAATTAAAAGATTTTACTGGAAATATGCATATCTTTCTAAAAGACAAACATGCAGAGTTTGTTCTTCGTTGTCCAGCGAGTTATTTACGAGATCCACAATCAAAGGTATTTATCTATGTAGATGTATATATATCTCTCAATATATAATTTATCTATTATAATATTTAATTATAAATTCTACACAACATATGTATTATTGAGAGATTTTCATTTACATGACATTCAGGAAAATGGACACAAGTTAGTAGAAGACCATGTAAATTTTTGCATAGGCTTGCATTTATATTTGTGATGCGTGCATCTATATTCAAGGAAGATAAAAATCTTTTGCTCTTAGTAACTTTTGTCATTAAAGTAAATTGGTGTGAAGAGTGTTTACACCTTCAAAAATGTGCGAAATTTCTTGATACATTCAATTAGGTAATGTTATATTAAATTAAGATGCTAAGCAATTTACTATACTTATAATTTCTTAAATATATAACTAATGAAAATATTTTTTACTAATTTTGCAAATAGTGATCTCTTTATTAAGACATTAGAAGAGTTATTGAACAAGTACTTCAACATCCTATCAGGTTTAACTTGCTTAATTATATATATACATCTTATGAATATTCGACATTCTAATTATTTATTTTATATTTTATTATTTATTATTAAAATAATTTGTGTAATAATTTTTTATTATAAATTATTTCTCCGTGCATAGCACGGGTTTTTTGGCTAGTATATATATAATAATAAATAATAATTATTAAATATTTTATAATACTAAAAAAAATTCATCAACAAATAAGAGAAACCACTCCAATCTTGTAATTTAAAAGTTTCAAACTTTATGAATTCGTCTTTGCCAACAATTTTAGAACTTTTGTCACTGAGTGGAGAAAGGATGGAAAAAAAGGATAGAAATTAAGGAAAAAGAAAATGATAAAAAAAGACCGAACCAAAAAAGAAGAAAAGACATTAAAAGTTCAATTAGTAAACACCGCCGCACGAGCCATACTTTAAAATAATGTGAGAAAGCTAGAAAGGAACAGTGATAAAAGCACTGTTTGAGTCAATAAATATACTTTATTTTTTAAAGAAAATTGAATATACGTACGTAACTCATAACATTTTGAGATATACAAATTCATATATATATAATTTTGAAAAATTTTAAAACTCTTGAAGGGACCAATTACAATAATTTGATATAGATACAACATACAAAGAAAAATTACATATGTAAAATACATAAACTAGTCGTAGTAGATTTTTTTCAGAATTCTTGCTTACATGTAATTTCGCCATTACTTGTTATTTAGGGGTAATATCAATATACTTCGATAATATTTAGAACACATTCACATTGTCCTATAACGTTAATTTAATATTAAAAAACTTGACATGACTAACAGTTTTGGAAACATCTGTTAAAATTTATTTGTAATGACAAAATCATCCTTATTCCTTTACAACTCATTTACCAAATTATCCCACATTTGTTTATGCCAAAACATGAAGACTAAATTGCCTACCAAAAAATGCCCTTGATTCTATATTTTTCTATTTTTTTTAAATTTCCTTTTCTCTTTTCCCTTTTGTTTGTTCTTCTTCTTTAGAGACATGTACATTAGAAATTATTATCATCAAAATCAAATTTCTGTCTTAAAAAGTACTTTAAATAATTTTTAAATATAAATATGTTAATTTTATAGAACATGTCCATTCAACTTTTCCAATCCACTAAAATATAAAATAAAAATATAAAAATATAAATATGTTAATAAGTAGACAAGTCCAGTGAACACTGCTGTAAGATAGAAGCTAAGAAGAGATGGATTTTTTACACTCATAAAAAGTTTTCCTAAATTCTACTGTATTTGATTTTTGTGAAGAAAGAGATTGTGCTGAAAATTAAAGTTCTATTATTGATTTGGGGAACGTGACAACTTATATCCAAACTCGAGGCCCTTCATAGTTAATTTCACACTTCAACTTCAAACTTGGACGAGGATTAGGAAACTGCTGCCGTCGCAAAACTGTATTCTTTCCTCTTCTATTTATTCACGCAAGTAGTCTCGATATTCTCTGCATCTTTCCATCATCATCTCTAAATCGATCTCTGCATTTTCTTTGGTTGCGGTGGCGCGGCGGTACTGATCTAAGCAAAAGGCTTGGCTCGTTGCAGTATTTTCTCAGAAAAATCATGAGGCAGCCGCTTTCTCAATCTTTTAGAAAAGGAAAAGAAACAGTGAAGAGGAAAGCAAAAGAACTTTCGACGCTCTGCGGTATCCCCGTTTGCGCTGTGATCGTCAGCCCCAAAGGTAAAACTGAGACATGGCCTGAATCGCAGAGTGAATTGAAAACTATCTTCTATATGTACAAGGAAAAGGCTCAAATCCTTGATCGCCATGGTGGCGATCCAGCCGAGAGCATCGACTTTCAGCGTGCTGAAGACGATGAGGATGAACTTATGCAATGGTTAAACACCAAGATCGCAGCAGTTGAGAATAGGATTAGGATTTTGAAGAATATCAATGGAGAAAAGTTAAAAGATCCAGAAGGAAGCCAGTTGCTGTGGGCTTGATGAGACTAGCGGAAACCACCAGCATTATGCCGGTTCTGTTCTCCGATTGCCAGGAAGTTTTGAAGATTTCGGGAAGCCATGATTTCGCTTTTTTTTTTTAATTGAATATTATTTGATTTTAAAATTTTTATCTTAATTTTATAAAAATTAAATTATTATAAAATAAGATATATATTTTATATATAAAATTTTAAATTTAATTTTAAAATATAATATTATTTAATTTCACATTTTATGTTTTTTGTACGGATATTTTGACTCTATATTATGACTTTGACATTTTGATTAGCGTAAATAATTCTTTTTTTTTAATTTTAAGTTTACCTTCTAGTTCTTTCCGCTCAGATAATTTTATCCTTCAAATATGAAGATTATCTGAATGTGCCCTTCCATCCAAATATGTCGTTAGTGTCGAACGGATGAGGAGTATTTTGAACTTCCTCCTCCTTATTTCTGGCCATCCTCCGCCAAATATCCTTCTTCTTAAAAAATTGACTACTATTATGATCTTTTATGTTCTCTTTACTGTAGGATTAATATTTAATTATATTTTATTAAATATTTTTATTTTAATTATTTTATAATTTATATTCATTAAATAAATTATATAATTATCAATAAAAATAATTTTTAAAAATAAAAAAACTTATTAAAAATAATTATTCATAAAAAATAAATTAATATTTTAAAATTATTTTTATTAATAATTATATAATTGTACTAAAATATAAATTACAAACTTCTATAATAAAACTACCATATTGTATCACTGCTATCATGCTCCATCTCTCTACTATTTCCACTATACACTATTTCACTCTCTATTCTTCTTGCTTTTCTTTTATTCCCACAATTCTCAATGTAGGGATGACACTCCCCCTCAAATCTAGGGCCCACACTGGGCCAAGCCCAGCAATCTCCAATTTAGGCGACGAAGAGGCCAGGGTTGGAGGAGAAACTTAAAGCCACCCCTGGCCGGGGATGAGGATAGGAATGTCTTTCCCCATGCTCGCTCGTTCTTGGAATTTCTAGCATATGTGCCCTTCCATCTAAATATGTCATTAGTGTGACGGATTAGGGGTTGCCTCCTTATTTTTGAGCTTCCTCCGCCAATATTCTTCTTCTTAAAAACTGGATCGCCTCTATCCTTTATAGTCTTTTATATTCTCTTTATTTTCGTCGGTTTAATCTTTAATAATTTTCTATCATTGTCACCATATACACCTATTTCCACTATACACCATTTTTCTCTTCCTATCTTTCTTCTTTTTTTGTTTTCTTTTATTCCCACAATTCTTATTAGGGACGGAACTCTCCTGTTTAAATCGAGGGCCTGCACTATATTGGGTTGAGGAGTCTCCTATTTAGGCTGGTGTAGGGGAAATTAAACCATCTCCACAACCAAGAGCGAGCCAGGAACGAGAATATGAATGTCTACGGCACATTCCCAGCTCCCTCATCCCTGGCTTTCCCTGGTCAAACACACACCATATGTATTCGATATCGGATTTTCGCAATGGTAAGATCTCTAACCAAAGCCTAACGTACAATCTGTCGATCATGTTATCTGATGTATAATTGAATCAATAACTTATAATAATTGATTAAAAAATACTGCTGATATATTACGTTACAAAAGAGATTAGAGAAACAAAGAACACACTGAATTTATATAATTTGGTTATTGTGGCCTACGTCAAAGAGTAGAGAGATTTATGTAATTTAATTAATACAACATACGTTTAAAGTAAAGAAATTTAAATCGTTATAGAAAGAATATAATATGAACATTATATATAATTTTTAGTTTAATTATATACAATTAAAAATTAAATTATTTTTAAATTTCTTCTCTCCCTACCTAACATTTCCTCTCTTGTTCTTTCTTTACAATTTTATTAAAATTAATGAGTAGTATATTAATTCAAACTATACAATACAATTAGACAAAGAACTACATTAGATTCTATCAATTTTTAAGTAAAAAACTCAAAAAATTTTAAAATATTTAATTTCTTTTGAATTTTAAACAAGTTTCACATTGGATGGTAGAACTCTACCATGACTTTCGCTCATTTGGGCAGAGCTCATGAAGGTTTGACTTTAATAATTTTCGCTTAGGAACTCATCTATACAGAACTCACCTTCTATTATTTAAGTAGAACTTGTTGAAAATACTTATCTTTTCATATTGTATTAAATAATAAACACTTATCTTTTCTCACTGCTAATGGGGAAGAAAATTTCCACGAACTCGTTCACAATCAAGTTAGAACTCGTTCATCAAAAAGAAAACACAAACAGCAACACAACCCTCAACATTAAAATCTTAAGAAAACCTCACATAAATTCACAAGCTGACCAATCATATTGTTATATGAATTTTGCCTTATGTGCTCTAATTTCTGGATGGATGAAGATATTATCATTGTATCTCTCTCTTCTTTTCTCTAAATATTCCGAAAAAAGTTTCTACAAACTCCCCTTACACTCACTCAAGCAGCAACACGAAAACCCTCACCATTGAAATCAAAAGAAAAGCTCAAGTAATAGGGTTTATAAATCAAATGCCACTCACGGAAACTCCCAAATTCACAAGCCAAATCCATCAAGGTTATATGTATTCTGTCATATTTCCTCTAAAATCTAGGTGGAAGAAGAAGACAATGGTAGGTAGTGATTAATTATTAAAAAATTTAGATCACGGTGATAGATCGCCGCGATTATGGATGACAGACATGGGGAACAACATCAAGGTTTCGAACCTAGGATGTAGAACCTTCCTGCACATGGGAGCATCGTGGGATTATGTCTGCCCTTAGTGTTAATCTAATGGGATAAATTTTTTTCCCTTTAGATTTTGATGATGCTAATTTACTACTTAACGTTGATTATTTAAATAATCGTGCACTATTTAATTTTTTAACACGTAAGTTAAAAAATTAAATAATGCACAATTATTGATCTTATTTCTAAGTCTATTCTTTTATTTATATCTATAAAAAAGGACAGACATGATAAACAATTATATATGATGAAAATGTCATTGTACATTTCTTTCAAAATACCTATAAAATAGTTTATTATATTATATTTTTATATCTTTATTATAATAGTACTTATAATAATTACACATAAAAATATTACTCACAAATTAGTATTGTCAATAGATTCCTTTCAAAAAAAATATTGCTGATAGATCAAACCCATTTTATATCTTTGAAGATTGAGATTACCAACTCTTTCACCAAAAAAAAAAAAAAAAGGAAAAGACAATGATGCCATACCATATGGTAGGAAATAGGAGGATCTCCTAAGGGAGAAACATATATATATATATATATATAAAGAAATTTATAGTGTATTTAAATTGAATTATATTGAGAATTGTAAAAATAAATTTTTTATAAAAAAATAAGATTCAAAGTAAAGAATGTAAGAGAAATTTTTGTTTAAATTCTAATAATCGGGTCTTAACCCCAAAAAAAAGGAAAAAGAAACTGGAAACAGCTGGGAGAAGGATTCCTCAGAGACAGACACAGCGCGAGCGTTCCACCCTGGCGCAATTTGTCGGTTAAAGTGCAGTAAAGAGTGCCGTCTCGCCATCCCTCTTGCTAACATAAGCCGCGGTGCGTATTAACTACCATGCCTGGAGTTCTTAAACTCCCCGCAATTTCTCCCCTCTATTACTCGCCCAAACCTAATTGGGTCCGAATCTTTACCACCTGCACCACCTCGACGACCACCGTCCCCTCCACCTCGCAAGGGAGGCTCCACCATTCACCTTCTACGAGGCATGGGTGGTGGTGGAGTAGGATAACTGCTCGTGCACCCCTGGTGCAGTTTAGGATCGCCAATCCCTACATCCAGTTACGGCTGGTAGGGTTTCCTGGCCGTAAGTCTTTCCGTTCTTCGTCTTCTTTAGCCTCCGAGGGAAAAGGCCAAGATCGTAGCTGTAATAGTAATAGTGGTGGCATGGGGGCTATTTATACTTCCGACAACGATACTAAGGACAAGAATTGCCAAGACGGCAAAAAACCGCCGCCGTCACATTCTGAAAAATTGCTCACGTTGCCAACAATATTGACCATCGGGCGGGTCGCCGCCGTTCCTCTTCTCGTCAGCAGTATGTTCTGCAATTTACATATTCCTTGATGAATAGAAGCTCTGAATGGATGTATGTATGCTTTTTGTTTGAGAGTATAAATTGCAATGTCTACGGTTTTGATTAAAGAAGTATCTTCTTAGCGTTTGCTTGTGCTAATAACTTGGTTTTGTTTGGTTCTCAGCTCCATGTAGTGTAGCAATTTGGTGGACCAGTAGGAGTTTTAAGATGAAATTTTTGTTTATGAGGCAGTACAAAGATTTAGGTGTTGATAAGTGTTTGAGAGTGTAAATCTGCTATCTTGGACTTGATTTTGTTGTAGCATTTGGAAGAAAAGTGTGTACTGCTTGAAAAATTTTCTGGTGGCATAATGCTCTGGAGTTGCATTGCCTAATCTCTTTCTGTGCCTTTTTGGTTAAATGTTGGCCCGTTTAGTTTACTTTTGCCCAAAGTTTGCTCTAAGCTGCTAATTAAAAGAAACTCGTGATTCTCTTTTACTAGCCCTTGTCATGGTCTTAACTGTTTTTGAACCTCGATTGTGTTTCTACTGGTGTAAGAACAGGAGACTAGACAAGTCTTGTTTTAATTTCTTTATCTGTATGAAGCCCAAAAAGAACCCTTTTTTGGGTCTTCAAAGGAAGTTTTACATATTGCATCAATTTGTTGGTATCAACTATATTTTACAAGGTAAGCACAAGGTTTATGGTATTGGGGCAGTTGTGTCTTTTTCTAGGTGCTCATTGGAAAATTATGTTGTTCTTCATCTTCTCTTGGTTCACTGATTAGTTAGAATGTTGCATCATTAATATTCCTTTTTCTATTATTGGTTTTATTTTAGCTTTCTATGTCAATAGTTGGTGGGGACCGAGTGCAACAACAGTTATATTCATAGCTGCAGCAGTTACAGATTGGCTTGATGGATATCTTGCTCGCAAGGTATAAATAAATTCTTCCTATAATCTCAAAAGAAGTGTATTTTAGGGACTTGGAATCAGCTTTTATGTTTGAACTCACTCCCTGTGCTGTTATGTTTACAGATGAAACTAGGTACTGCATTCGGTGCCTTTCTAGATCCAGTAGCTGATAAGGTATTTTCTCGCCAAATGAATTCCATGGTGTCTTCTTCTAGAATGAATTTCTGATGAGAGATTGTTGCTGACATGGTTTTCTTTCTATCCATGCAGCTTATGGTTGCTGCCACCTTGATCTTACTATGTACAAGACCTATAGAAGTTGGGTTTTTTGGACAAGCTCCATGGTTGCTGACTGTTCCTGCCATCGCTATAATTGGAAGAGAGGCAAGCAATACTTAATAATTTTTTTTTTTTTTGTGTGTGTGTGGGTAATTTGGTATTCTGCAACTTTTGCATTTATCTTGGTCTCATTTCATATAGGACTTCACATCTTTTAACTTCTAGAATTCCATGGTAGTTGATATTTGCACTTCAAACCTGTTTTATTTTTAATTTAAACCATTTGCAATTTAATGACTTAATTTTCTGATTCAGGTATAAGTAATTTTGGGTAAGATGTTAAATTCTGACTGATTTTTGATCTATTAATGAAGAATCAAGACTCTCACAATAAGAATTTTGTTTGCCTGATTTATTTTTGTTAAGCTGCCCTGATATCATGAGCTTAGTTTTACTAAAGTGAGAGTTTTAGATTTGAATTTCTGAAAGTGCTGCAATTATCTGCAGATAACAATGTCTGCAGTCAGGGAATGGGCTGCTTCCCGCGACAGCAAACTTTCAGAGGTATAAACCCTTCAATCTGACTGCCAGTGTTCTTCACTTAGCCAATCAAGTCGTTGCTTTTCTGAAAAGACACAATATTGATTATCATTTCCAGGCTGTTGCCGTAAATAATTTGGGAAAGTGGAAAACAGCCACGCAGATGACTGCATTAACCATACTCCTGGCAACAAGAGATAGCAGGTTTGGTTGCTCTTTTCCTCAGTTCCGTATTTTTTTTACTTTTGGGTAGATTTGTAAACATAGCTTAAAGATATGGTTTAACCACCATTTTATGCACATAACTCCTCTCTCTCTCAACAGTTTGATAGAGTCAGGAACCCTGTTAGCTTCTGGTGTTCTGTTGCTTTATATCTCTGCTTGGCTCTCTGTATGGTCATTGGTTGTCTACATGAGGAAGATATGGAAATTTTTGGTTTAATGATACTGGGCTTCACCATGCTTGCGGCTCTTCTAACCGTTATGGTTGATCCATAGGGCAGCACGTCCTTTGCTCGTTTAAGAGGATTTGCTTATACCACAGGGAGGAAGAAGCTTTCCTTGGGAATCTTGTGCAGATAGTCCAATAAACTATACTGACTAAAGTTAACTGGCTGACATTGCTATTGGGTTTTGTCATGCCTTCTTAATTTAAAAAGTATGATTCATTCATTTTCTGATAATACAGATTTGGTGCTGACGCAATATTTGCCGATACTGCAAAATATTGATATCTTCTGCAACGTTCTTGGACAGTGAATTTGGCCAATTTTGTTTCCCTTGTAATTGCAATTATATTCAGCCTGATTTGGTTTTGTTAGTGGACATGTAAATAAAACAAGGGTGGAGAACGATCTCTTTCTTGGAATGCGTATTAGAATCAAACAAATGGGTTACTTCTGTGTGATTCCTCGTATCTGATGATGCATCAACATAGATCAGCCAAAAAAGAGAAGAAATCAAGCACCGTTGTCTCTCTATGCTCTCAATAAGCGTGACTTCTTCATGCATATTGCACTCTTCTGCTTTTGATATTGCAATTTGCACCCTCTTTCAACGTGAAGTGGTGAGAGGTGCAGTGAACTCAAACGTTATAGCTTAACAAAGAGGGATAAGGGTGTTAAAACTGATGTTTTAGAAGACTCGATAAAGAGTGAACGGATAGGGTGGTAAATATTTGAAAGAACTCTGTAAAAGGTGAGCACTTCTCATCTATCATTCTAGCAGCTGCTATAGGTGCTTGTATCTTATTAAATATATCATGTCTATGAGATAGATGCATGGGGAAATAACGGAGGATATGATGTATATAATTTTTATGAGAAAAAGAAAAACATTCATTAATAACAATCAAGCCGTGTTTGTGCTAAATTCACCACACACCATTATCAGGACAGAGCTCCTTGGAAGGGATGAATAACAGAGCAAAAACTTGATGATTCAATCTTTAATGTAGGCATTGACTATAAACTTAGCGATGGCACTTCATATTTACGTGTCATCCTATAAACTGCAACTTTTCCAAGTTTCATATACCAATTGAAAGTAGTTAGTTTTCACAAAATTTTATCATTGCATCTTCTTGGCATAATCATCAACTCCACTATTTACGTAGTGAACGGTCCCAAACACCGAGCTACGCACCATCCAGACGCTTACTTTTGCCCGCCCTTTTGCGTGAAGGGTGAAGTTTCATGACACAGAATGGACCAAATGGGATAACAGAGTGCGGTTATGAGAACATATGCTAAATAGTTCCATCACCAGAAGTACCTCCACCTTTTACTGAAATTACCGGTCCGCGGGAGGAGCTGCTACTAATCAAATGAGAGTCTAGGAACAAGACTATGACTGTGATGTCATCATGAAAATGTCGTCGTATGCCTCGATCAATTTTTTTCAGATCAGAATATCTCATTTCTCTCTTCTTTGCAGCTTCTCTCAGTGCAGCTTTTATAAGTTTCCTAGCGATTCCCTGCATTTGTGCGGATAAGTATTAGTGGAAAGGAAACACTTAACTCAAAAATCCACATAAAGAGAAAATAGAACACAGAATATAAAACCTTGATGATTAGTTTGTACATGCTAACATTCTGAAAATCAATATCTAGTCTATTTAGCAAATGAAAGTCAGCACGTTCTGATTAATGTTTTGGGGCTTGATGGCCTAACAAGCTAAAAGCAAAGACTGCCACATTATTTGGGAGGTACTGAATTCTGGAGAGGTTGCTGTATTTAACATGATAGTCAGGCTTATTAAAAAAATTATGCAAGGAAGAAAATAGAACAAGAGCCAGTGTGAAGGCATTCCCACGTTGCATTCCAAGTTATATGTGTCCTTCCATGATTATAACTACCAACAGAGAGAAATGATAAGCCAAAATGAACAAAAGCATATCCTACATTACGTGGACAGGTTTGAACAATGTCGACTGCCTCTTGATTGCTAAGATGCTCCCATAACCCATCTGATGCAAAAATGAGAAAGCAGTCCTCAGGACACAGTTTCTGTACAAGTATTGATGGCTCAGCTAGAAGAATTGGCTTCTGGAAAGTCCCAGGCAGCCTAAATTTTGGTAACAAGGGCTCTCTATTGAACTCAGATTTTTTCAAGTAGGCATCGCCGATTGATCTTGAAACCTGCAGTAGCAATGCAAGGTCAGATGTGTATATCGGCAAATACTGTATTTTATCCTTATTGCCAAAATAATACATCTTAAGAATGCAAAACATTGTCAGTTCTTCAAGTGTTTTCAATATGACTTCCAACATGTAAATCATAGATATAGTCAAATATGTCTCGAGATTGATCCAAAAAGATTATTAGTATTGGATATATGTTCACATCAATCTAACATTCAAACTCCAATTCATTCTGGTCATGCCAGATAGGCAAGTGCTTCAGACAGAACAAAAGTAGAACAATTATTTACAAGTGGGTGTGAATACAGGCTCCATTTTGCTGATTTCAGTATTTTAACAGAAGTGCAGCTCACTAATAACGGATCTAGAGGTGACATTCATCATTAACACCCAAGCAACATGGTTCTTGCTGTCAAACATGCAAAAATTAATCACTCAGCCCAAAAATCGAAGTGGCTAAGTGCCAGGCCTCCCAAATTTAATGATATTCTACACGGCAGCTGAACAATTGTTCATCTTCCCCTGTATTTCCAACATGGTTTAGTCTCATCCATGCTCCACTTTATCATGCTCCGTCTTACAGAATGTAAAATGCAGTTGTTTCCCAACCTACTCTATATGTGTACAGAGAAGGCATCATGCCTAAACTTTAGCTATAACTTCACCTTTCTCTTGAATTAATATTCAACTAATAATTAGAAGGCATGATTTTCTGCGGGTTTTGTTCAATTTATTATATACATAAGTGAATAATAATTGAGAAAGTCATGTAGAGGTTTCAGGCCCAGAAGAAAAGTATCCCGTGCCTGATAACTGAAAGAAGGAGTTCAAAAAATATTAGGCCCGTGGAAGTCTAGTAAATTTGACAAAAAAGACAAGCAAAATAGAAGCATCATTTTGCATTTCAAAATATGTCTCAGAACATCCCCGACTTAAATCAAAAGCTTGCTTCCAAATCCAAATCTTCACTCGGATTCAAAGCATTGTAAAATTAATGAAACATATACACAACTAAAGATGATTTTAGGAGGAAAGGATGGCTTGGACTGGAACAATGAAAAAGAACCAAGAAGTAAAAGAAGGAAAGCAAAATGGAAAGCACCTGAATGAGACCCTTCACACGCCAGACCTTGTGCTTTAGAACTACGATCTGTGGGTCATCAGGGTGCAATGAATGCAACTCCTCTCTAACAGATTTCAAATTCACATTATGGTCAAATGATAATTGTACAGCTTTGACCTCCTTCATGGATTTTTCAAGTCTTCCCAAGACTGCTCGAGAGTCACCAGCATTGGCTATGTATAAAGTCCCGCTACATATTATGCCCACCAAACAGCATGAACCCACAGAAGCTATTTGTGGTCTAATTTCCCACTGTTTTCTCACTAAAGAAAGAAATTCCTCTTCTGTAGCCAAAAATGCTTTGGTTATAACATCAGCTGACATACCTTGATTCTCTGATGTGAATTCTGCATCACGAATAGCTGTGAAGTGAGTGAACATTTGCATTAGCAATAAAAAATGAGTTGGCAAAAGATCAGGGGGAGAGAGAGTCGCCGTTAAATTAGCTTCTCAATCCCATATAGGAACAACATCCACAGTATGCATAGAAACTTCAATTAGAAAACGACAATAATTCTTCTAGGACATCATAATAATTTACAAGAAGAATGGTTTGTAATCTAGAAACTGTGACTTTAATTGATAGAGCAATATATATCAAGATCAGAAGTTTCTCAACTATTAAGAGTCAATTTGAGTATTAGCCCCATTGATGCAGAAAAAATACGTGTCGAGCAGAGATTTATGTTCTAATAATATAAGTAGCTTCATATAATTTTTGCAACCTTCATATTAATAGTACAACTGTAGGTAGGCATGCTGGCGAAAGTGACTTATATACGCTTTGTCCTCTTGTGTTATGTCTAAGTTACCAACTCCATTTTCTAGTTTTTCCATTTTTTTTCCCAAAGAAGATTACATGTTATAATCATAATCAAAAGATTAATGTAGTTCAAATTTTATCATCAAATCCAACTTGTAGGAACGCAATGCATATTATTCCTTTATAAAAGGAACCGCTTAGGCAGAATTGGCACCTTGCATATGCTGACAGTTACTGAAAGGATCTCCAGGTTAATGAGCACATAGAACTCTATTTCTCATTAAATGACAGTTTGACCATGGATTCACATTAAAACAAGTTCTTACCAAAATTTGCACCTGGTAGAACCAAAAAATGAGTGAGAGAAATGAAATTCAAGAAATATTGGAATTTGCAGCTACAATTAGATCAAGACTTGAATTTTACTTGTGATCATTATGCAATGGAGGTGCAACTAGATAATCCATGATATGATTGACATAAAATTACTTTGGGTAGGACATCTCGTAGAAGCTAATGCAGACATTAAAATCATGACAGAAATGCAATGCACTTTTGTTAAAGAAGGAAATAAGGACAGAAATGAATAGAAAGTATACTCTTTATATAGTCAAAAAGCCGATTGTTTATGAACCGCGAAGCCTCTGGACCTGCATGGCCATCATAAACTCCAACAAAAGTTCCATGAGGACCTGTCTCCACCAAGCTCATTGGACCAGATTCAAGTTGGCTTTGATCCTCTACTATATTGTTTGCTTGTATTACGGCCATCGAAAATTCTCCATTAACATGGAATCCTGAATCTTTATACCACCACAACCCATTAACCCAACAGCTCGAATCACCCCCTCTGTTGCTGTTTTCACCTTCGTCCTCAATAGTAGGCCTCCAACAAGGGGAAACAATCTTCCTCAATGTAGTAGACACCATCCTCTTTACATATTATGATCACCACTCACCCAAATGAACCAGCAATCAAAACCAAATATTTGTTATTCCAAAATCCTAAACCCAGTTTTAGACCTACTCTATCCGTTGTATCCGAACCCACATCAAAAGTTTCAAACTTCAAGGACAAATCGATGAATGCAGACACCATTAATCTGTAAAGTCACCGAGAAAATCAACAAACATTAATTAATACGTGCACACACAAAATACATTTCAAACACATGCATAAAACAAGAAAACAATCAACAAATTTCCAAGAAAACAAACCCCTCATAGAAAATTAACACCTTTAAGCGGACCCTTAAACATTACAACCTAAATGCGTGCAAAAACAGAAAGAAAACCATCCCACAACATACCTCGATAATCAGGCCTTCTGAATTGCGATTTTTGCAGAAGATACAGAACCCATTCTTCAATAAATCAAAGCCTAAAAGATTTAAGAAAATAGAAAGACACGAATGGAAAGGAAAAAAATCTTAAGAATGGTGAAAAGGGTAGATCGAGAGAGAGGGGAACAGAGGGGAGGGGTGGAGATGGAGTAGTTTTTCTTTGCTGTAAAGAAAGAAAAATACGCATCAAGAATATATAAACACACAAAAAAAAAAAAAAAAAAAGACCAGAAGAACTCACTTGAAATCTGGTGGCCAAATCTATATCTATATATATATTATAGAAATGTAACTCTTTATTTCTTATGTCTTCAAATTTCTCATTCTAATTTCTTAGAGTTTTTATTTTTTAATTAGTCTTTAAAAATTTAATTAGTTAAGATTATTTCAATTTATTAAGATAACCATAAACTAAATTAAGATAATTATAAACTAACTTATATATTAATTTTAATTTTGAATATGTATATTAAGTTATTTTACAAAAGTAAAATTACTTTAAAAATTTTTAATTGGTTAGAATCATTTTTAATTTATTCAAATAATTTAAAATTAAATTATTTTCAATATATTAAAATAATGTTAAATTAAATTATACATGAATTATAATTTTCAATTTCATATTTTAAGTTATTTTTCAAAGTATGAGACTTTAATTACTACTTTAAAATTTTTTGATTGGTTACAATCATTTTTAATTTATTAAAATAATTTTAATTGACTTATATATCAACTTGAATTTTAAATTATCTTAATTTTTAGTTTTTATTTTTTAATCAGTCTTCAAAATTTGATTGGTTAGAATTATTTTTAATATATTAAAATAAATTTAAACTAATTTATACATTAATTTTAATTTTGAATTCCTTATATTAAGTTATTATGTAAAAGTATGAGATTTTAATTATTACTTTTAAAAAATTTTAATGGATAGAATCATTTTTAATCCATTAAAATAATTTTAAATGACTTATATATTAACTTGAATTTTAAATTATCCTAATTTTTAGTTTTTTATTTTTTAATCAGTCTTCAAATTTTAATTTGTTGGAATCATTTTTAATATATTAAAATAACTTAAAACTAACTTATACATTAATTTTAATTTTAAATTCTGTATATTAAGTTACAGTGTAAAAGTATGAGACTTTAATTATTACTTTAAAATATTTTAAATTGATAGAATCATTTTTAACCCATTAAAATAATTTTAAAATATTTATATATTAACTTAAATTTGAAATTTTGTATTTTTTGGAAAATTAAATTATGTATTTTCAGTAACTTTATAAAAGTAAAACTTTAATTATTCAATAGTTGTGAATAAACATAATTTTTATTTTTATAATTTTTGTTTATCTTAATCTTTTAATTTAAACTAAATTCATTAAAGCAAAACTTTGATTGTCTACCCATATTTTCTATACACAATGCACATAACCATTATTCTCTTCCGCACATTCTTTTCTTCTTTTCTTCTTTTTCATAAAATGTAACTGCCTCATCCACTTTTTTTTTTTTTTTTTGGTTTAGTCATCACTCAAATCTCATCATATCCAGAAGCTCCAATTCTTATATTTTTTCATTTTATTGTCACTTCTTAATATAATTATTTCTCTTTCTTCATTTTTTTTCATTTGATTTAGGTTTTTTATGAGTATTTGAGTGTTGTGTTTTATAAATTCTTTTAGAATCATTTTATTATTTTCTTAAATAATATCTTTACTTTAATTTGATTGAACTCCCTAAAACCTCATTTGAGGTTTTTCTTTTTTGAGATTGAACTTCTTCACTTGATATCTATTATATGTTTTATTTTGTAATATAAAATTCAGTGATTTCTTTGGCATATTTTATTAGTGCATCATTAGGCAATGCAAATGAATCTTATTTATTTATTTGATTACACAAAAATATGTTTAAACTTTGGATCAGAGTTATTATCTACATGATAATTTTTCGAACTAGAATTTTAGGTATACTTCATAAGTAGATGTAAGTACTTTATTTTTTTTCTTTTCTTTTTTAAAATATCAGAGTTTTTAGCTCCATACACTTTTGATCACGGCTTTAAGACTTCAAATTTTACATTACATCTTCTACTCTATTATTTTATCTATTTTGTATTTTTTTAATATTCTCTCTTCTTTTATCTAGTGTTACCACAATGGCATGATTCATAATATCTACTTCTGATATTCTTTTAATTTCTTTATTTTTTCTTCCCTTTCATAATTTTTCTCCATTTTATGTTATATTTCGTTCTTGCATCTCCTGACATCTTTCTTCCTTATATTTGTTAAGCTATTATACTAAAATACTTATCTACTTATTAGAAGAAAAAATCAAATAAACATTATATAATTTACAGTGAAATAAATAAACTTTTATTTAAATCTCAATGTTAAACTTTGTTTCAATTTTCATTTGCTTTGATTTACCCCCAATAAAAAGCCTAAGAAATATGAAAAGAAATCTTGATTAATGAAGTAAATAAGGGAGCTTCTCGAAACTAAATAAGAGTTTGAATAAGTTCAACTCTCTTTGATATAATAAATGGTACATGTTATTTATGTTTTATATAAAGACATTAGTGATATTTGTATGTGAATCAAAGATTTTAAAAAGTTTAAAAAGTAGATTATACGTAACCAATATTACTCTGAATTTTATATTGAAATGAATAAAAGAGGTAAAAATAAAAAATAAAATTAATGTTTTATGTTATTCGATTATTTTCTTAAATACATATATTTTGATAAATAAAAAATATTTTTTAGATATATTTTTTTAAAATCTGATTTTAATATTTTTTATTTTAAAAATATATCCGTACATTGCACGGGTTTAAGCTAGTTATTATACATAGAAGTATTATATTGCCCTTCGGCGGGGTTTATGACTTTAACCAGCAACAAACCATCCGTTTAGGCTACTTTTTCTCATCACTCTCTAAACTTTTAAATGGCAAAAAGGTACATATATAAGTAGTTTTACTTTTCTTTTAAAAAATATTTATTTTTTTTAAGAGTACAAAATGATTAAGATCAAATTATTATAAATTTCAGACCAAATACATAACATGATATGAATAATATATTAAGATATAACTTACAGAGTAAACTTTATATGTATAAAAAATATATATCTTGAATACATATAAAGAAAAATTATTACCATAATTTGTTTGTACCTACATTTATAAAGAAATTGGTAAAATTGATCCCCAAAAAAAAATATTTTCTAAAATAATAGTCTTTACTATTTCTCCTGAAATAAAATCTGGCAAACTCTTGCACGTGATACTTACGTGGAAGAGCCACGTGAGTGGTTTGTGCCGGCATTTAGAAAGAAAAAGTCAGAAATTAACAATTTTATCTTTAATCGATAGCTCATGCAAATGGTACGTATAAAAGTTTGCTGGATTTTGCCACATAAAGAGTAGTCAGAACAATTATTTTTTTAAAAAAATTATTCTGAGATAAAAATTCTAAAAATATAATTTTAAAATTAAGTTAATATAAAATAAATAATTCTTCGACTAAATTTCGTTAATTTCTCTATGTTTATATCAACTAGTTTTACAACTTACAAAAAGTAGGGAAATGGAAGGAATTATCAAGATAATCCTTAAGAATATGTTTAAAATATGTCCAAAAGGACTTCATTGTAATTTCCAAATTATCAAAAGTGAGGATTGTATTCCCTCCAAAACTTGAGAAACTAACTCTGGACAACTCGAGACTAATGCATGAAAATATAAATCAGAATAAAGCTTTTAACCAGAAATATGAATTATGTAGAGCAAAGAAATTAAAAATATGGAAGAAATATTGCTCTTAGGCCGCAGAAAGATAACCTTAAAAGTTACAAAATCTCTACTTTTGATAGCGACATAACCTTCAATTCATTTATCCATATACCCGAAAAAGAAAAGACTTTTTTTTTTCTTATCTATTGATACACAATACAATAATCTTATTGGTTCTTAAAATATTTTTATTTAAAACGTAACGGAAGGTAATAAAGAATTATATAAAAATTATGTCTATTTTGTTTTATTCCGATAAGTTGTTGTTGTTTTCACATGTACTATGACTTATCATTCAATATGCTTATTAGCGATAATATTTTGCCGCTGAAGTTAATATGCTGAGTACCTCTTTTTTCAGCATGTGCGGGAGGCTTTTCATAGCTATTAGATCAGTATCTTTTGATCTAATGATTGTGAGAGACCAGGGATATTTTGGAGCAAAATTTATTTTTAGACTCCCGCCTAAAACTTTCTATTCATGAACAGAATAATCTGCTTTTTTCTCCATCTATTTCTCTCTCCCTTTTTCATTCCGATTACTCTTCTCTCTCTCATCTATCCATTTCCTTGAAGAATGACTCTCTTGCTTTCTTATCTATCTTCTCTCTTAAATTTTTATCAGATTTTTTCTCTCTTAAATCTTTAGCAGATTGACTATTTTTCTCTCCCCCCTCTCTCTTCTCTATTTTGTTCGCTATTGTTCTTTTGTAATCAAAGTTAGTATCAACGAAGGTAAAGGACGTTGTGTGAAAGATCTATTAGTCAATCTTCACAGATTCATCCAATACAGTTGCAGACATTCCGGATGGAGTTCTTGATATGAAAAGTGGTTATCGAGAAAAGTGGAAGTTTGTTACATCTGAAGAGTGAAGACAAAAAATCAAGTTATCTACAAGAGTGGTAATTTGTTGTATGTGAAGAGTAAAGACAAAAAATCTGTTATTGTTGTTAGTTGAATATTTTTATATTAAGTATTATTTTTTCTTGGTATCTTCTATTTAATCTCTAAAGGTGTATCTTGATAGTAAAAAATAATTATGATAATAGGAGTTTGTGTTGAATTAATGGTTGTGTAAATATATTTAGTTTCACGTAAATATCTATTCAAACTGTTATGAATAATTATTTGATATAGCAGATCTATTCACTTGATATGTTAAGTGAATAATTATTCACTTAATTATTCACTCTTAAGTGAATAATTATTCACTTAACAAAAAATAACTATTCACTCTTAAGATAATATCTGACCAAATCAGATATATTTAGTTTCATGTAAATATCCATTTAGATTTTTATGAATAATTATTTGATATAATAGATCTATTCACTTGATATGTCAAGTGAATAATTATTCACTTAATTATTCACTCTTAAGTGAATAATTATTCGCTTAACAAAAAATAACTATTCACTCTTAAGATAACATCTGACCAAATCAGATATATTTAGTTTCACATAAATATCCATTCAAATTGTTATGAATAATTATTTGATATAATAGATCTATTCACTTGATATGTCAAGTGAATAATTATTCACTTAATTATTCACTCTTAAGTGAATAATTATTCACTTAGCGGAGAATAACTGTTCACTCTTAAGATAACATCTGACCAAATAAGAATTAAGTGAATAATTATTTGCTTAGCAAAAAATAACTATTCAATCTTAAGATAACATCTGACCAAATCAGATATATTTAGTTTCACGTAAATATCCATTCAAATTGTTATGAATAATTATTTGATATAGTAGATCTATTCACTTGATATGTCAAGTGAATAATTATTCACTTAATTATTCACTCTTAAATGAATAATTATTCACTTAGCGGAGAATAACTGTTCACTCTTAAGATAACATCTGACCAAATAAGAATTAACTGAATAATTATTCGCTTAGCAAAAAATAACTATTCACTCTTAAGATAATATCTGACCAAATCAGATATATTTAGTTTCACGTAAATATCCATTCAGATTTTTATGAATAATTATTTGATATAGTAGATCTATTCACTTGATATGTTAAGTGAATAATTATTCATTTAGCGGAGAGTAACTATTCACTCTTAAGATAACATCTGACCAAATTCTCTACCATCAAAATCATTCTTTGAAGTCATAAGAGTGTTCTACTGTCAGAAATCATTCTTCAAACCAAAAAAAATTAACACATCATTTTCTTACCTCATAAGCATACCATAAATCTATTTTTTAGTGAAGATTTCTATAGCGTAGAAAGCTCACCAACGATCTAACAAAAAACTCATAATATCTAACTTCATTTTGACTATTAATAAATCGAAAAAAATGATTTTTTAAGCTTTCGAAAGAAAACTTGAAGGTTACGTCGAAACCGTTTAACACAAAATGACGATCTTGAAGAGAATGAATCATTTTGTTCTTTAATATTTGAAGACTTTCAGAGCAGTAGCGGAGAGAATACAGAAGATAGAAAGAAGAGAGAGAAAAAAAAGAGAGAGAATTTGATAGAATTGGTTGAAGAAAGTGGGTGAAAAAAGTATCTGTCAGAAAGTAGGTGAAAAAGTGAATTTCAAATCGTTTCAAACTTTTCTCTTTTTTCTCCCATAATTTTACTTACCCAAAATGCCCTGCGTGCTTCCCTAATCAGTTGGATCAAAAGACAACAAATACTATCCAATCTAACGGTGAAAAACACGTCCGCATATGCGGAAAAAAAGGGCGTCAGCACCGTAACCGGACCGATATTTTGCCTACTAGAAACATATTACTAGTGAATAAGAATTTCTTTTATGATAAGTTATAATTCTTGTAAGGTGGGACCACAATTGATGTCATCCTATGAGCTAAGTTAAGGTTCTATTTGGACAAAGTTTAGTTTTAAAATAAAACTCAAAATTTCAAGTATGAAATCCACATTTCCTCTCACAAACAATTTAACTTTTACGAAATTAAACATCATGTAGGTTGTGAGTTTTAAGAGAAAACAATGCTAATTTTCTTTCAATTGGCAATCATTTCTTAGTCTTTAATTACTGTCTTTGTTGTTTCAAAATATAAGATATTTGAAAATTTTTTATTTCTCTTTTCAAAATATTTAAACTTTTATAAATTTTAAAATTTATATTTTTTAAAATTTACTCTCATGAAAAATATAATTATTTCATTTTCTATAGTATTTTAATCAATTGTGTTTCTTTTGCTTTATATACAAGGAAAATTGAATTATAATATTCTTGAAGTAATAGTTGGTTGGATTATTATCTCAACAGTTTTAAGGTTGAGTTTTAGGTAACTTAATTGCAGCGATGTTCATGATTGCTTTTCTTTGGATATATTGACATAAGAGAATTGGATTGAATATTAAAAGTTTAAATATTTGCTCGCACATTTAAAAGTAAGGAGGTAGGTCCATTTAAAATAGGTTGACATAGTAAAAAATGTAATGTAAATTATTAAAGGATTTTTCTAATTTGTATCCCAGGACACCTGTTAATTTGAATTAAGTAGACTACTTATAGTTAGTGGTGTTCATTATTTGGTACAATCCGCAAAATCGAACCGAACCGAATCGAAATTTCGGTTCGATTTTTTGGGATAAAAAGAAATTCGATTCGATTTTCGATTTTTATTCTCGAACCGAAAAACTATTTTTTTAAAAAAATTATATATGAACGCATTTTGGTAATACGTTCTTTAATAAAAATTAATTTTTAAAAATAAAGTTACCTCAAGAACGCATTACCGAAATGCGTTCTTTTCTCTTTTCTTCAATTTCAGTTTTCAACTGAACCGAATCGGTTCTTTTTTTTTTTTTTTGAAAAATTCGATTCGGTTCGATTTTGTAAAATTTTCAAAAAATCGAACCGAAAATCGAATTATCCCACCAAAACCGAACCGAAAAACCGAATAAACACCCCTACTTATAGTAATTTAAGTTTTCAATTTTCTTAGAGTTCTCTCACTTCCGTTAGGGTAATAGACTTTATAGGATTTATAATAGATTTGATGGGCGCAAATGGTCACAAGTAAGAAAAATCTTTTATTAAAAAAATTAAATATTTGTTTGTGCCTTCATTGTTTTAAAGTCGACTAATGTATAATTAGAGACTAGCATAAACTCGTATCATGTACATATATATTTTAAAATTTAAAAAATATTAAAATTAAAATTTCTAAATAAGTATCCAGAGATAATTTTTTTTTACCTCTCAAAATATATGTGTTTTAGGGAAAAATTGAATCACATAAAATGTTAAAATTCTATTGGTTCAAAAATATCAAATACTCTTTTTTCTATCTTAGACTCTTAGCATAAAATTTATATTTCTTTTGTTCCTCCTAAAACCCAAAGAATATTATAAGTATATATTATGAGCCATGTCATTACGATACTATCAAATAAAAGAATATAAAATATTATAAAAAATATAGAATATGCAAATAATAGAGTGGAAAACTTTACTTAATTTTTTTAAATATTAAAGCCTGTGATCAAAGTACACAATAATAACTAAATTCATGTCTGTTGACAATTATCAAATAATTAAAGTTTTACTTTTGTAAAGTAATTGAATATAGGGAATTTAAAATTTAAATTAATATATAAATAGTTTTACAAATGAGAGGTTTAGAGTTATAAGAAAAAATGAGTAACATTTCTCTAATATATATATATATACACACAAATATAGATAAGAACAACTCAAAAGTAATTATCAGTTAAATATTCATAAACAATAGTCGGGAAGCTATCTCGACATAGTGGTAGTCCCATGTATTGAGTTGGCTTAGCCCAAACAGTAATAATGAGTGGTCAAGAGAGTTAATTAGCAGTCGAAAACAACAGGTTATATATTTCTATATACATTGAAATAAAATAAAATAAATATTTTTATTAGTTAATTTTTAAGAAACTAAAAAAAGAAAATGGTAAAAACTACAAATGCCAGAATCAATATATTCAATCTGAAGATAAATATCATATTTAAGTTCCATACTAGTTACAGATTCATATTGTTCAATAAATTTAGGCTTCTTCTTTAGTAGATAATTTAAAATGTCTTCTTCTACCAAGGTAGCCTCTGTCAAAAGGCATATTCTTTAATACAACTTTCAAGAGTTTTGATAGTCATAAGTTATAATTCTTGTAAGGTGGAACCACAACTGATGTCATCCTATAAGCTAAGTTAAGAGTTAATACCGACCAATATTAAACATCATGTCGGTTGTGAGTTATAACAGAAAACAATGCTAATTTTCTTTCAATTGTGATAAGTTAGTTGGATTGGGTTTCACACGAAACTCAATACAATTTTCTCATCTCATATCTTACTTTTTCTCTCACAAAAATTTCTCTCTCAAAACTCAAGATAAAAAATCTCAAAATCAAACTCTATCCAATCACAAAAATTTCTTAGTCTTTAATTACTGCCTTCTTCCTTGTTTTAAAATATAAAACATTTAAATTTTTTTCTTTTTAAAATATTTAACCTTTTATAAATTTTAAAATTTATATATTTTACTTTTATATATTTTAAAATTTACTCTCATAAAAAATATAATTATCTCATGAAGAATAGTCGGGAAGCTATATATATATAAATACAAATATAGATAGGAACAACTCAAAAGTAATTATAAGTTAAATATTCATGAACAGTAGTCGGGAAGCTATCTCGACAAACGGGCAGTCCCATGTATTAAGCTGGCTCAGCCCAAACATTAATAATGAGTGGTCAATAGAGTTAGGTAGCAGTCGAAACAACGGGGTATATACTTATATTAAAATAAAATAAAATAAAATAAATCTCTTTGTTAGTTAATTTTTAAGAAACTAAAAAAAATGGTAAAAAATAGAAGTACGAGATGTGACAAAAGAATAGAAACAAAATTAAAGTAGAGAAATGAGATGATGAAATTGAAAGGGCAACTAAGAACTATATAGTACTAGAAGACCGTAATTGGAATTATATGAAAATATATAGCCTTGTGTGAAAATAATCCGTGACGTGAACAACGGAATCTCAAAAGCAATTGTATGTTTTTTTTCCTTTTCTGGAAGAGTTTAATACATGAGAAAAAAAAATGGAGAAATATACAGAAGTTGATATGAAGGGAAATTCCCCAAAAAGATATTTATTTTTTTAAAAAAAGCATATCTATAGATTTTTTTGTGCTGAAAATAAAAGATTTATAGGCTAGAAAAAAGAGATTAAAAGCAAGGGGCACATCAGGATTCATAAAGAGCATAACTACATAGATTTTCATTCTTAGCAATTAACCAATGTATAATGATTAATTGATTTACAAGGGTAAAACAGTAAAACGACTTACTTCAGCTATGATTTAATTTATAATTATAGAAAAGAAGTTTGTTTAATATTCCATCCCTTTAAAACTAAAATATATACATTTTTATTTTGGAATTTCAAAAAGTATTAATTTTCACAAAATAAACCTATTTTCAATTTAACTTTTTCAACTAAGCAAGTTACTTACCACACATAAATCCTATCACTAAACTGTTTAATCAAGAAAAATAAGGCGATTTAGTTATGATTCAATATTTATCTAAATTTAACAAGGATCTTTCTCTTTAATAAATATTTTTTTATTTTTTATTTTATTTTTAGATCATATTCTTTGTCTCACACACATACGAACAAAAAAATAAAGTAAACTTAGATTACAGCTCTAAATAAAATTTTTTCTACTTTCTTTTTTCTAAATTTTAGTAAAATTTAATTTTATTTTTGGAGAGAGAATAAGTGAAAATTCTAAACAAAGAAAGTGAAAAAAATTTATAAATTAAAATTCAATCCAAATATACCATCTCTAGCAAAATTTTCTCTCTTGTCACCACAAAGTAGATCTCCTTTTCTTTTTTCTTTTGGATTAATGAGATTCTCCTCACTCTGTAATTTCCGCAAAAGAAAACAGAAAACCGTGCAGTTTTGGGCTCTGAACAATAAGGCCTTGTAATCATTCATCCAACAAATTTTGTGTGTGTGGATGTTCGGCTAATTAATTGACCCATTGGAAAAGGCCCAAAGGAAAAGATACAGTGATCTACTTAAGTGGGCCTGAGGAAAATAGCCTTGCGGAATATGCAATCCAAAATGCAGCATGCAATTTACAGTAAAGGTTTGAAATAACGGCCCACTTGATTCTCAAATCATGAGACGAAAACCTTTTTACATCCATTTTTTTTCAATCAAAATGGCTCTCAAAGTATTTGTAAATGATTGAAAGGTATACTACCTCCACTTGCCTCCCTAGTCTATGACCAATATGCGTGCTCCTGTCACGTGTTCAATTTTTAAAGGCAAAAATGTCACTATGATCGGTTTCACTCCAAAATTTGCACCTCTTCCTCGGTGGGGTTGGCTCAGGATTGATCAGTACGCAGTAGTGACTGGTAATATGGCTAACGCCACTCAATTCTTTGTATTGTTGCAAGAGAAATTTGATGTATGTTTTTAGAGGAATAAGGATGTTGGGCCGTTGATGTGCTGCGGGAGCTGCTAGATTGAGTAGGATTTCGTCCAAAAAGGAAAACAAAGAGAAATGTGGATAATTGGCTATGATTGTTCTTGGATTTTGATCACAAGGATTACAATCTCTGGAGGAGCACTTCTTGTTGTTAGTTCATGCGTGGAGGAATACAATTTTTTCTGTAAGACACTCAATTACTTACTTTTGCCCCGTGCTATGGATACTCAAAGCACAAGTGCATAATAATTACTCCCTCCTGCTAGAAATAGGAGGATTCTTAAATCAAGATGTTTCTAAATGGAAATACCTAAACTACCCTCTCATTTCTCATATTTATTTCTTTTATATTTCACGACTTCTAACAACTGATTAAGTGAATAAGAATAATTTTTAGAAAAGAAAAAATATTAATCTTTTGTTAAAAAAACACAAAAAAGTCTTATGATTTAATAAATATTCTTTATCTTAATGTGCATAGATGATGGATGCCCTTAACATTTCAATCCTTAACCATCTTCTAGAATCAATCTCATTTTCACTGTTTTGGATTTCAGGAGATTAAAGGGGGAGATGCAAAAATGGGGCTAATTGCCACTTAATCTAAGAACTTTTCTTTTTTCCTTTAAAAGTTGTCAAATATGATTTCTAATCTTCTAAATTACCAATTAGACACTCAACTGCTACTGCTGAACCATTAACTAAATCATTAGGACAGGACATCAATAAAGCCCCTTTATGTCTAAAGACTTATTGACGCATTAGTCAACGTAATATGCGTGCTTTGCTTCCAAGCAATGTGGTGATTTCGTGGTCCATAACAAATTCGGAACCGATTATCTCGTGGGCTATGGAAGTTGGAATTGGGTAAAATCCGATTTCAACATAAGCAATAATGTTCTTACCTTTTGTTTGTGGTTGCCAAGAAAGTTCATAGGAACAACTTCCATCTTTTAGGGCGAATCTTGGTCGCTGCCCATGATGTTCAGTGGTAGAAAATGCCCAACTTCGCACGAGTAATAATACTCAGCCTTTATTTACCCCACCCCCCAAAAAAAAAAAAAACCACTCTTTCATGCGCACCGTGTCCAACCTTTTGAAATGGACTACATCCGGAAAAGTCTAAAAAAAAAAAAGAAAACTTTTTATTCGAAGTAACTTGTCAAAAATTTTTATTTTTATTGTTAACAAATTACACTTAGGCAGGGTTGGTTGTCATAATCTAAAATTAAATATTTTATTTTAACTTGATATAAAATTTAAAAAATAATTTAATTTTTTTAAAATTATTATAATATTTTTATTAATTAAAAATATTAGTATAATCTAAATATTAATAAAGTTTAAATTTTTAAAATCAATAGTATTTAAGAGATTGATGCTGAACTCATTGTGTTAGTATTACTTATTTTTTTAAAATTTTAAAAGTTATTAATAAAAATTTAAATAAAGTGTGTAATTATTTTAAAAATAAATATTTAATTTTAAATATATTTTTTTAAAAATATAAATTCTAAAGAGAGAGAGTACATATCAAGTTTTCATGTAGATAATCTAATAATCGTACTTGAATCATAAACTGATGATAAGAGATTAAGGCATAAAAATGTAGTTTATGGGAGCGAGTTCATAGATGCGTGGGTGGGATAGCGTGTAGGTGAAATCCAGCTGAAGTGAGGATCTTTCTGGCGAAAGTTGGGCAGGTTGGTCAAGTTGTGTGTCTGTCCAAAAGGCTCGTGAACGACTTCAAACTCAGTTCGGTCTGATAGATTACCCCATTTAATTGTCAGAAAATTCATTTGGCAATCTTCAAGTTGATAATTCTTTGATTCATATAATAATTTAACGAACGTACGAACTACTTCTAAATTTGTTCTTCTCGTAACAATAACTTTGTACTTACGCAGAATACTATTCTGTGTTTGGTTCTTCTGAATAAAACAATTGCATTTGGTGAGCAGTTTTCGTCACCACTCAAAGATTCTCTCTTAGTATATATGGAAATTATCAGTAGTATTGCCGGTGAAAATGGGTAATGTGGTATAGAAGACCATTAAGATGAGATTAGATAATATTTTATCTTAAAATAAAATTAAAAATTTTAAGTATAAAATTTATATTTTTTTTCATAAATAATTTAACTTTTACGAAACTCAAGACTTCAAAACTAAATTTTATTCAATCACACCTATCTTTCATATATTAATTGTGTTTAGGACTTGTTAATTTTGATAATTTCTTAAGAATAGTAATCGATATATTATGGTTTAAAATAGCTTTTAATTTTTTTTAAAAAATTAAAAACAATTTATTTTGAACAATATAAACAATTCAAATTTATAAACGGGTTTTTGTTACCGTATAAAAAAAATAATGGATACTGCCAGAATGTAATAAAAAATTAAAAACAATTTATTTTGAACAATATAAACAATTCAAATTTATAAACGGGTTTTTGTTACCGTATAAAAAAAATAATGGATACTGCCAGAATGTAATCGGAAGAGGATCTCGGAACAATCATACATTTGGAAGAATGAATGAAGAAAAGTGAGGTCCGGAGCAGAAGAATCAAGCGAGGGATTTTGCATTAAAGAAGATGGCCGGAAAAAGATGAGTTGCAATCACGAGAATGGGAATCGACCACACAAGACAAAGAAATAACAGTGAAGAGTCTCACTTCGCTACCCAGTCAAGACGTGACATACTGGGATTGGCATGGTGGCTGCAAAGCTTGACCAAAGGGCTGCCGCGGTCGGTGATTTGTCCCATGGAGTTGGGGGCAGATTGCATGAGCATTTTGTCCTGGGGTTTTTCGTCAGGTAAGAGTTGCACAATTTGAAAATTGATAATTGAGTGGTGATAATCATTCCAACACAGTTCACTGTAAATAAATAATACTAACAAGTCGTGTCTTTCCTCCCCAAAAAAAGTTTGTGCCATTTCGAATTATTCTCTTGCTAAAGTTAGTTCTGATCTCTCTCGGTTTTACTTGGATTGGATTTCACACGAAATCTAATATAAATTTTTCATCTCATATCTTATTTTTTTTCTCACAAAAATTTCTCTCTCCTGAAACTCAAGACAGAAAAATTTCAAAATCAAACTCTATCCAATCACACTAAAATTTTCCTTTTCTGAGAATAAATTAGTCAATTAATCATCATCAAAAAGTTAAAATGTAGTATTTGTCAAAAACCAACCAAACATGCATTCCGTTGTATCAATATAAGCAGTAGTCTGTAACACTACGTTTGATTGAGGTGCGAGGAAGGAGTGAATAAGGAAAGAAAGTAAATTAAGATATATTTAAAGAAATACATTTATTTTTGGTTGAATAGTAATAAGTAAATTAAGTAAATATAGAAGGTGAGATTGAAAGAGTGCTGGTTGGATCATTAATCTTGAATACCTTATAGGTTCCATTTTGCAGTGCCTTTCATGAAATTCATTACTAGGTAATGCTTTGAAATTTCTCTTTCGGCATCCAATCAAGAAGCTAAGAATGTTGAGAATTTCTCAATCAATGTTAAGCACCTGTTCCAATCAAATCTGGAAAAGGGATTCACGAATTGAATGATGAATTTGAGAAAACCATTCCTTTAGATTCTCACGATCAATGCAACAACTTTGCATGAACGATAAATTTTGGTTTCAATCATTTTCAGAATAAAAAACTACATGTCAGCAAATATGACTCATTTATAGATATATATTGATTCATAACTTTGCGCAGTCACTATCCTTCCTATCATTTTGCTATCATGGAATTCGACGGTCATTATTCTTCCAAAGTGATTAGTAAACTATTTATAAACATCTATATATGAATTGGCTCTTGGAGAAGCTTACTTAGATCCTAGTGACTAATTATATGCAAAGGGGGGGGGGTGGAGGGAGTACCAGCTACCCCAGTGCTGATTGGATAGAGTTTGATTTTGAGATTTTCTGTCTTGGGTTTCGAGAGAGAGAAATTTTTATAAGAGAAAAAGTGAGATGTGAGATGAGAAATTTGCATTGGGTTCCGTGTGAAATCCAATCCAAGTAAAACCAATTCTTTTATGTGTATTAGTTTTCTGAGTTTATTAAACGTATTTTTGTCTACTTTATCTTTACAATATTTTTAATTTTTTTATATAACTTAATATAAATTATCGCCTATTTAGAATTAAAAATTTAGTTCTGTCTATGAATAATTAGGATACCATTACAATCTGTGAGGCCATCCTATAGGCTTGAAAAGCAGGGTCGAGAGAGGGTAGGATCTGTGGAGCTGGGAATTCTTTTGCTTTTTATAATTATTCATACGGTGGATTCAGAAAATGGGGAAGCACCGCTGAGACCTAAAAGATAAATACTTTTTGTCCGATTGGGACAAATCTTGTGACTCCCATCACAGAGAAGACTCTGATAAAGCCAAACACCTAAATGAGGCTCATGTGATGTGCTTCACAATTTTTTATTCTTCTCCTACAACTAAGCCTTTATACATAGAGAGAGTTTGTGTGTTAATTAAAATAGCTAATTACTTTATCCAACTTGAGATAAAAGATTGAGTACTGAACTCAACTGCTTTCTGACATCAATGGTGGAAAATTCTCAAAAACATTTCTATTTGGTACTCACAACAAGGGGTAGACAAAGTGGGAGCCAAATCTTTTAAAGGAATAAATTCCTAACCCTTTTGTCCCTTTGAAGTTTAATCACTTCTAAAAGATTCTAAAGGGGTCCTCTAATAATGCATGCCCTCATGTCACTGTTTTTTTTCCCCTAAATAATCAAATAACATAGTATATTAATACTACCATCCAAGGGACTCAAGCAAAATTTCATCACTTCAACATTTTTCTCTAGTAAAAGTCCCACAAGTATTTTTGCAATTTGGTCAAATTTTGTGCGTAATGTATGCTTTGAGTTGAGGAACACTCATTTGTAATTCAAGAAATTGGTTTATGTTTTAGTCGGAACGTATTTGAATTGAGTTTTATATAAAAATTAATGTAATTAAATTTTATTTATATTTTTATAATTTAATAATAAAAAATTTTAAATCTAAATACACCTTTCTTATTAAAAGAAAAAAAGGTAGCTGTTGTCAATATTGATTGGCCGTGAAGACAAGGAGTCAAAAATATTTGGGTATTATTAAAAAGAAAAAAAGAAAAGGAAAACCCATTCGGGAGAGTCACTATGTTTCCTTCTTATCCAATGAATAATTAGCAACTCACCAATGGTAAAGGCCAAGAACTGACGTGTCAGGGACCCACTCCTGCAGAATCAAAAGAACACATGTTTAAAAAGGCAAACCGCCAAAGCAACGCAAGCCTTGCGCCCATGCCACGTGTCATGAAAAGGAGGCGTCCACGTGTCCGCGCACCGACGAGCAAAATTGCCTAGTAAACGTATACTGCACGTGTTCTTATAGTCCTTGCTTGCTCAATCATAAAAATTATGAGGGCCTTTTTTATATATTTTCATACTATAAGCTGTTAAGCATCGAAGGAAGAGTTTGGAATTTTGGAGGTCGGCAGTATCGTAATGTTTTTGACTTTGAATTATGATCTTAAAAACAAGAGTGACAGATAGTGCTATAATCAAAACTTGCATATTTTTGCTAATCATTAAAGATAACCACCCTACTATGTGATTATGTGTTATTATTTTATTTAAAAATCAAAATAATTTTTCATTAAGAGAAATCGGTTGAAAAATTAAATTTAGGATTAACTTCGTCCTTTAAAAATATCTTAAAAGAAAAATAATTATTTAAACTTTATTAGTATATTTAGATTGAGTTTCGTTACGAAACGCAATGTAAAATTTTTACTTTAAATTTTATTTTTTATAAATAATATATTTTTATAAAATTTAAAATAAAAATTATTAAATTTAAATTCTATTCAATCTTACTGAATAAAATTTAGAGTGCATTTTGAAAACAAGAAAAAGAGAAATATGGCCTATGGAGTCATTGACAAAGCATTAGCGATCAAAAGTAGTGAATCAATGGCCACATATGTACCAAATAAATTTTACTTGTTTTATACATAAAAAAAAAAACAGATTTGAACCAAATGCTCTTTAATTATAAATTTAAAAATAAAATGCTTAATTGGATGTTTGAAATGAAGGAAAAAGTAACCGTTTGGGAACTTTGTCGAAGTTGGTTCACCCTCATCACCCCATAGTCCAAAATTTCAAATATCCATTAACAAGAATTGTTACATCTAAAGCACTGGGAAAAAAAAAAAGGGTAAAGAATTGAAAAATACTGAATCTAATTAATTATGAGTCAATGGCCGGTTGAATTATTTAAACGCAAAAGAAGCTGGCAGTAGCAAATTTGCTGCCCTTTTTTCCTACACAACTAACCGTTATTTTTACCGTTTCCAAGACTTGGTAAAAGAGAGAATTACTTTTACTATTATAGTTAGTAAAATTTCTTTTCCTTCAACAGGAAATGAGGTTGCAGACAATGACTGAAAGATTATTCAATTCTTTGAGTCAATGTAAGACTTTTTCTAGTAGTGAAGTTAGCGCGACACTCATTCATTAATTGTTTGCCATCTTTTCTTTTGGTAATAATGTAAATTTTTTTAAAAAAGACAGAGAGAGAGACAAGGGTGAGTTTGAAGTGTAATTTAATGTAATTGTTTTTTTAAATATTTTAAATTTTATTTCTCTTTTCGTAAATAATGAATATTAAAAATACGATCCAAATACACTTTTTTTAAAAAAAGAAAAAGAAAAAAAGCACTTATTAGAGTATATTACTAGCATCATGATGGATAATCAATGTGTCGAAGGAAGAATCCTTCAAGCACTAAAATTTCAACCTTTGGCTATCAAACCAACCACCTTTTGCAGGCGGTGCTTGTTTTCCTATTTCTCGTGTCACATTTATTAGTTAAACGCCCAATTCTTTGCACCTACTTGCTTATATTTAATGACTTAGCAGGAAAAAAAAAGTTCCTTATACTTAATGAGCTTCGTGATAATGAAATTAACTTTTTTTTTTGAAGGCGATAATGAAATTAACTTAATTTATCAACTTCTAGCAAATATTTAGATTTCTCTTAATTACTTCATTATTCCTTTAAATGAAGCCAGCCAAAATTCTTGCTTTTTTTTTAAAAAAATTAGAATACCAAAAGGTAACAAAAGTATCATCTTAAGCCGTATTTTGATTTTAATGGAATTCTTAATAAATAGGCACCAAATTAAATACAATTCATTGCTCAAGCATCACTATCTATATATAGCAAGTCCCGTTGCCAACCCCAAGACGACTTTACAATCCCCTACAGCATTAAAGCCGTCTTTTTCCCAGTCTTCAATCAACTTCTTAGGTCTTTCTTCTCCGTAAGTCTTTTTTTTTTTTTTTTTTTTTTTTTTGTGGGTTGCGGGGGACGGGGTGTTGGCCGGGTACGGAGGGATAGACTACTAAGTAAACTCGATGTTAACTCTCACAAATGTTACTATTATCGTCTAGTATGGTAAATTCCATATCATAAGTTCACTACTCTCTTAAAAAGATTAGACGTCTAGGTAACTATTTACTTAGATATTTGATCTACAAATCATAGCAGCACAAATAAATTCAATCTCCTAATGTTTCATATAAAACTAAGAGAAAATGATAATTTTAGTTCTCAAAGTTAGAACCTCGCTTAGTCCTGAAAGCTTTTTTTCGATTATTATTGTTTTAAAAAATTTTATATTTGTCCTAAATAGTATAACTATTTCTTTTAATCACTATCTATTACTAATAAAGAACATAATTTATATATATGCTATTTTTTTAAAGATAATAAAGTTTCTTTCTAATTGTTAATTCGTACAATTCTTAAAATCCTATTTTAAGAAAGAAAAAATTTTAAAAATTTTGATCACACGAGCTTTACGAGAATAAAAAATATATAAATATATTATTTTATTTTAAAAAATTAACACGTATATAAATCATACTCTTTATTAATCAAAATTAATAGTTAAGAGTGATTCTTGTACTATTTAAAATATATGTAAAATTTTTTTAAATCATAATGATCGATTTTTTTTTAAAATTAAGTTATTATGAAGTTCTAATTTAGCAACTAAAATGTCCATTTTCCCCAAAACTAACTATAAATTTAGAAAGCCATTTCATCCATAACTAAATGTAAAATTTTATATTTAGACTCGCATCCTTCTATAAATTTAAGATAAAAATTCTACCCAAATGTCAGCATCGTATACCACATTGGCAATGATGGTTACATTCGAAAGAGGAGAGTTGAATGCGGTGCACGAGACTAGCCGTTAAAGAAAGAAGAAGAAAATTGTGGAAGGGAGGTGGGTGGGGCAGTGACGGGTGGGTCGGTGAAAGCGAAATTGATCAGAAATTTAGAGCTAGTGGTGGCCTTGGACGGCCATTTTTACCACTTGTTAATTCCTCCAAATATCAAATTCCGTTTTAAGCATTTGCCACTTCCTCTCTGTCTCTCTTCTCCCCATATATACCCCCCCTCCTAGCAGCTCTTTCTCACTTCACCAGGCACTAGCTACTTCCCTTCTCATCAAAAGCCCTTCGGCCTGTGCTCTCTCTTTCTTTCTCTGGTTCTTTTTCCATTTCCGGGCCAGATATTCTTGTTTTGAGTCCACATTTTTGTGTTGGTGTTTTTGAGCGTGGTAAAATGGCCAAAGACATGGGAGGGGCTGAGCACGGTTCTTTCACTGCCAAGGACTACCATGATCCACCACCGGCACCGCTCATTGATCCTGAAGAATTGACCAAATGGTCATTCTACAGAGCTCTGATTGCCGAATTCATAGCAACCCTTCTTTTCCTTTACATTACAGTCCTCACTGTTATTGGCTACAAGAGCCAGACTGATCCTCACCTGAACACTGACCCATGCAATGGTGTGGGAGTTCTAGGTATTGCATGGGCTTTCGGTGGCATGATCTTTGTTCTTGTCTACTGCACTGCGGGAATTTCTGGTAGGCGATCTTCTTCCTCACCTTCCCATAAGGATTTCTTCTTTCAACGCTGTGATCTTTGGATTACTAAACATGGTTTTGGTTTACTTGCAGGTGGGCACATTAACCCAGCAGTGACCTTTGGGCTATTTTTGGCTCGCAAGGTTTCGCTAATTAGAGCTGTGATGTACATGGTGGCTCAGTGTCTAGGAGCTATATGCGGCGTGGGGCTGGTGAAGGCCTTCCAGAAGTCTTACTTCCATAGATACGGCGGTGGAGCAAATGAGCTCCAAAATGGTTACAGCTCCGGAGTTGGGTTGGCCGCCGAGATCATCGGAACATTTGTTCTTGTCTACACTGTCTTCTCTGCAACTGATCCCAAGAGGAGTGCCAGAGATTCTCATGTCCCTGTAAGAACCCACCACCATATGCTGCCCTTTTTATCTTTTCCCTTCTTGGAATCTAATACAGTTTTTAAATGCAATTTCCCTTTCTGGGATCTTCAAATATAACTATTAGGTGAAGAACAACACAAAAAAGTACTAGTATTACTATAAATTAATGTATTTCTTACCTGGAGAAAAAAGTTGTGGCCACATCTTATATTTGTTTGTTTATTATGGAAGTTAGGATGACTAGGTCTATGTCAACTGGATATAGCTCTTTTCATGTGAGATCAGAAAAAGATTTTTGAATAAAATATATTAATTCTCTACACGTGAGAATACTTTAGTGATAATTACAACTTAATGATGATGATTATGATTGTGGAAACTTGTAGGTCTTGGCACCCCTTCCAATAGGATTTGCAGTTTTCATGGTCCATTTGGCCACAATCCCAGTCACTGGCACAGGTATTAACCCTGCTAGAAGTCTTGGATCTGCTGTCATCTACAACCGGAGCGAAGCTTGGGATGACCATGTGAGTATTCTTTAACACTTCCACCTCTATTTTATCTATTTGAGGTCGGGTTCACTTATAATTCACTAACAATATGTGATGTAAACTAAAGAATAATCTTTTGATTGTGCAGTGGATTTTCTGGGTTGGACCATTCATAGGGGCAGCCATTGCAGCCTTCTACCACCAGTTCATCTTGAGAGCAGGAGCTGTTAAGGCACTGGGTTCATTCAGGAGCAGCTCACATGTTTGATGAAATGTCTTCCTCTTCCTCTATGGATAATATTCTTAGCAGATCCAAATTTCGGTCTTGAGAGGGGAAAAGTTGATATTTCAAATAAAGTTGAGAGATAAGCTAGGAATAATATTTGCTAGTGTAATTTGTGTTTGGAGAAGTCTTTTTGAGTGCTAATCTTCTCAGTTAGAGATTGTGGTTGATGGGAGTTGTAAGGTACTCAATTAGGAGCCACACAAGTGTAGATAGAGGGTCTTTGTTTCGAAAGGGGAAGACTTTTTGTATCCCTTTTATGCTTTTGCTAGACTTCGGTTCCTCCATATTTATATGAATTTCATGGTTTTTTTTCCTGCTCTTTTCAATCCACATTTGCTTCGTGCTTTCCCAACTCATTTTCATATCTTGAAATTTCTGATTTGATACTTCCATTATTGGACAGAAATTTTCATGTCTACGTTTACTGGTAAAGTAAGTAGACATGATCCAGAGATAATCTGGTTATGGCAAATAATGAAGTATTCAGCATGATTCCCGAGAAAATGAAATGAAAATGGGCTTTCCTCAATTAGATTTGATAAATATTAATGCTAATATGAGATAAGGAACCTTTAAATGAGTGGAAACTCACTAGATAGATTTTTAGTTGCATAGGTGCTATTTCTTCCTCAATCGGCAACGATTATGAAAAGTGAAAGGAAAAAGGGAGGACATTAAGACAATAACACAAATCGACCAATCTAGTCTCTGTATAAAACTATCTTTATTTTATTTATTTGTTGAATTATGAATTAGATATTTAATTATTGATTCAATCTGTCGTCAGGCGAGCCGCGTACCTGTAGGAAAGAATGGGGCATGGTTGGAGTATTGTCCTGGATGGTGCTGTTGGATTGGTATAGATCACGTATGTCACATATGAAAAGGCGTTTGCTAGCTGGATGCAATGCATTGTGGCAAAGAAAGATGGATAATGTCTCGCTTCATTATTGAATTATCCTTGTCCAGATGTTACATAAGAGCCCACTTCTTAGGGGCACATGTTGCATAAGAGCCCGCTTCTCTTTCTTGAAAATTTTTTTGATCAATAATTTTTTTAATAATAAAATAATTAAATTTTTTATAATTAGAATAGTTTTCAAATTACTTTTTTAATATATCAAGAGAAAAAATTTGGAAAATTAAGATAATCTAACAACTTTTTCTTTCTTGAAATTGGAAAAGAGAAAGAAGGGTTTGGTCATGAGAGAAGAAGCAGGCTTGAATCATGGCAGTCCCCACCAATAGTGCATCTAATAAATGGAAAGAAAGCCTCTAAATATAGCATATAGGGTTCTCTGTCCCAAACTCTAGGGCCAATTTTCTCTAGATGTTTCTAGTAACGACTAAAGACTTCTTTGCTCTTATCCCACGCGGGATGACAAAATTCAATAGTTGGGTGGATGGTTATTGAGTGAATATACAGAGGTTTCTATAATTGATTCTCATACGTCATATCACCTAATGTGACGAGCACATTAATATACGACCAAATAAGACGTAGCGGATGCAATGGCTTCTGCGTACATCGTTTCCGCAAAAGACGAACCGGACACCCCTCCCACAAAAATTCAAAAAAGGAAAAGAAAAAAGAAATAAGGGGAGGGGGTGTTGTGCGGGACCGGGATATTTTCTGGAGGGTGAAAAACTGTTTAGATCTAGGCCTGCATGTTTCTGCATCATATTTTTACCGCATATACAAAATAATTATTAGATTAAATTTAAAATTTAATTAAATTATTATAAAGATTTATAATTTTCTTTTTAAAATACCTTTTAAAACAAAAAATCTGATCCGCTCAACTGATCAAATACCTGCGGGGACCGTCACTTTTTCGTGGGGAAAAGGTTATTATCTCATGCTGCCCACATCATATCTACTCATGCTGCCCCCGTATCTACAAAGAAAAACAAGGAAAGATTTTCCACTTGTCTTTCACCCATCTAACTTAAGACAGATGAAAGCTTGGATGATCCTTGGAATGGAAGCTCAAGGAGGAATTCTTGGCTGAACTGGTTGTTCCAGCGATCCATGTGCTGTTTAACGACTTAAGGTTGGTCTTGGTGTAGGTCAAAACCAGAACAGTTTCCAAGCAAAATTAGAGGCCTCTGTGTGTGATCATATCAGTATTGAAGTATAGTATGACCGAATTTAAACTCAGCCAAAAAGGTCTATGTACTTCAATATACATCGTTGGACTTTCGGTTAATTATAAACATCCTTTTTTCTTTGGGTACAGTAGGTACAATCTACCTGGTAGTACATATCAAATCATCAACTAGTCCTTCGCTGCAACCTTTTTTTGCCCCTCACTCCGCTGCTAATCTCAAATCTGTTCTCGCATATACACTAGAGGATTCTGTGGAAGATACCTGAACTTAGGGTCTTCAGGAGTCCGAAAGCATCAAGGGACCAGAAGAATTGGTGCTCGAACCATGTCCTGAGATGGGTCATAACAGCGTCTTGACATTTTCACTTGGAAGGCCAGTAAATTACCACCTTGACATTTTCATTGAAACATTTCAGTTCTTTCATGTAGAGAAACTCAAGCACCTTAGGGTGTTCATGTTCAAAAAGAAGAAATCTAATAGATAGACCACATAACAGAGACCAGGAAGGAAATAGAAAAAACGAATTGAGCTACTGAAGAAAATCTCAGGCCGAAGAAAGGAGGAGAATAACTACCAATCAAGTTGATCAGAAAAATCAATGGCTTATCCAGTGAAAAGCTTCCTGAAAGGCCCATCCTTCCGATCTTTTGCAGCCTCCGTCAAAGCAAGGAATCTCTTGAATCCAGTTGTAGCTGCACCTCTTCCAAGTGCAGCAGCTCTGGTAAGCACATCCTCTCTAGAAGATATTACACCAGCAGAAGCAGGATTGGTTACAGCAGGGGCAATAGTGGGAGTTGGGGCAGCTGGAACAACTGAAGGTGAAGGTCCAACAACAGCTGGTTGAGTCATTCCTGACCCACGTTTATTAAAATCATCTAGTATACTTTGCTGGTCAGCTCTTTTTAGCCCCTAGAAGAATAGCAATCAATCAAAGAGCGGAATGACATTGGGGAATAAACATGCCTTAACTACTAGTATTCTCCAGAAGGAGAAAAGCATAAGGTTCAGCAAGTTTAGTTGAGCTACATATCCAAGTAATGCAGTACGAGGACAAAAAAACAGACCATGCTCTTATATACAACATCAAACAGAAGAATCCAAGCAAAACAATCTAGAGCAAAGCAAGCAAGCAAAAAGAGAAGAATAATTGCAAAGAGAAAAGAGAAAACCAAAATCACACCCATTTCAAGGAATCCGAAAAATAACCACAGATAGCAAAGAGGAAAAAGCAAGTAAAGAAGAAGATGAGAATAACCAAACAACCTTAAGCTCCAGGATCCTTTGAAATTCATTAGGTGTTCCCTCAGGTAACAGTGCGCAGTAAGTATCTGCAACAGAGTCGATTGGGGATAATATAACCTGAAAGCAGCAAAAAGCATGATCAGGGAAAAGGCATGTTAGTATACTTTGACATTTGAAAAACATAATCGGTGGTTCAAGAATGGACCTTCAATAGTGCTTCAGCTTTGCTCATCTCACGAGTTACGAATTTTGAATAGCCAGCAGCTCCTGATGTCTGTTCGGAGAAACAAATAGGATTCACAGGTTGGCACATAAAAGTACAAGTAATATTTGCATAAAAAGTTAAAAGAAGTTTCCTTTGGAGATTTAGCTTCTAGGAAACCTAATTTGGCAGTAGCATACCAATGTATATACTGCTTTAACACCTTTTCTTTTTGTTTTGTGTGTGTGTGCGCGTCTTCAGTATTGCGTTCGGTAAAGAATTCATGACAGGTTCCACACTCAACCCCAAGGTTGTATTACATAGGTATTACTTTATCAATAAAATTGTGATTGGATCTATAGCATAGGTATTACTTTAACAACTGGTATATGGATTGGAGGTGCATACTACTCATCCCAAACTGGTATTGAAGGCTGTTAATTGTACAGATGATGAGGATGAGGATGGTGATCAAAGCTGAGAAAAGTGGTTCAATCACAAAAAATGCACATAGGCTTTACCTGTTTCGCTAGGGAAGGAATATCAAGCAGTATTGTTTTGACAGCCTGAGTATCCAACAACATCTGCAATGGCAAAAGCCATTATATATGTCAGAAGAATTTCCTCACATGTTAATCTATATATCCCACAAATTACAAAATTCGGTTGACAAAAGATGGTAATGATTTGGATGAACAAATAACAAAATTCAATTAACATAAGGTGGTAATGAAAATTTGACAACAGTTCAGTTGCTTGCTCTTACATGTTACTGCTTTATTAGGTTCATCAAATGCAGAACAAGGGATCAGTTTTTTTTTTTTTCGTTTTTTTTTTGGGGGGTGGGGTGGTATTGAAATAGTGAATACCTGCTGTGCTCCTGTTTCTGATATGTGCTTGCATTTGAATATGTTGAGATAGAAGCGAGGAGCAAGAGATGAAGTAAGCTGCAGTAAAAAGAAAAAGGGAAAAAAATTATTTATTAGTAAGCCGAACAAAAATAACCCAAGTAACCAACTTCAAAAGTTCCAAGGTGTTAGCAGACAACTCAACAAAATGAGAAACAGCAATCTAAACTATTACAGTACCATATTGTTCAGAAAAGGGAAAGCTTCAAACTGGAATACAATAGATTGCACATCTACCTTATCAAGAAAGAACTGGAAGTAAACTGGAGAAAGCAGGCTCCCAAGCACAGGGATGCTAGTGGTAAAAATTGAATTTATGCCATTGACATATCTGCAGGAAAATTTAGCCACAATAACTAATTATTAAAGCAACATCAAAAAGCTTAGCTAATTGTTATTTGAGAAGGAAGAGACAAGTGCACGGGCAGCTAGGTGAATTATATCTTCTTTATGTTTACTATATTTTGTGCCGCTGGAGAAAAGGGACTAGTGAGGAAAGAGAATATATAAAATAATTATTTCCTTTACCTTTCTAATCTTTTATTTTTTCCACTTGTTCTAGTTATAAAACTTAAAGAATGTTTTCTCATCTCTCCCAACCTGTCCCTTTTTTTTTTTGGGGGTGCGGGGGAGGGGCTTGGGTGGGTAGTTTGGGTTTGGCAGGAGGAAAAGTGGCAGAATGGATCTACCATTTGCACTTTTCCCTTCCTTACCGTACTAGGGGAAGAAGTCACATACAATTATTTTTATTTCCTAGCCATTTTCGTACGCACTATTGACCCCAACTAAGCTCCGTGTAAAAGAGTGGAAAACCCGTATTACTCTGATTGATCACCAACACTCTCAAGAGTGCCCCAAGGGACCCGTGTCATTGCAGCCATCTCAGTGTCAAATTTAGTTTCTATCCCATGCACCAGTGTTATTAATGCTTTTGTTATAACAGCTGAAAACTCATCCTGCAAAATATGTATATTCTTGTGAGAAATGTAGCAGCATTATCCTAAAAGAAAATTTGAATAGGAAATAAATGGAAATGCCATACCTGTACTTCAGACATATCCACTTTATCTACGAACAGAGGGTCGATCATCTTGGAGACATTTTCAGCTAATTCACCCGACTATCAAGAGAAAAGTGCTTAGGTTACAAAGGGAGGAAAAGGAAGAAAAAGGTAGCAGAAGAAGAGAATATTGTGCTTTGCATCATCTAACTACTAATTAAAGGATATTCAGAGCAAGACATAGTGATTATTGTAGTATTCTACTCCCAGTCTACAAATACGTCAAAAGTAAAAAAACTAGCGTATTTGTGCAGAAAAGGATGCTGTTCTCCAAGTTCAAAGCATAACAAGAAAAATGGAGAATAGGGCCAATAATCATACTGCAACAAGCGCAAAACCAAGCAATGGAACTTGAATATAGAACTGCTACACTTAGTGATAACAGACATTGCATCTTGATTGGTGTTACCATGCATAGAAATTACATCAACAAATCAAAGAGAATTGTAAAAGGAAAAAAAAAAAAAGCCATTATTCACCATGCCAACTGCTAGGTAAACCTCTATCACTAGTAGAACCTATTTATACCCAATAGAAGTTCTTATGCTTTATAATTGCATGAATTCAAAAGAATGAAAAGGAAATTACTGCTATCTACGTAACAGCTGTAGGGCATCACTGAGATATTTAAGTCTTATATAGTGCTTCTGAAGGTACTTTGACTAAAAGTACTAAATCAGGATTTTTTTGCAGTCCAGTTCTAGTCCAATCAATAAACACAACTCAGAATGTCACTCAGAAGTTATACAAATATAACGTACTCTAAAAGTAAACTTACTGTCTTGTGGCAATATTCAGCAGTATTAACGATATAGCATATCACCCTTTCATCCCTATCAGATGTCTGGCAGTAATAGATCATGAAAAGCACAAGAAATCAGCATCGAAAAGGGAAAAATATCCTTCATATGTCAATCATATAACTAAAATTGGAAATTAATACCTTTATTTGTCCATCCATTCCTGTGGCTGCAGCAACAATACCTGTTCCTCCTTTAGGCAGCTTAGCAAAAAGCTTTGTTGCATATGCCTTAAGGATCCTTTGGAATACCTATTACAGAAAGATTATCAGACATTCCCTTTAAAAGGAAAGGAAAGCAGAGCAGAATGGTTGAAATATAGATTATCCACAATTCTTGAGGTTTGAAAACATATAGTCCAGTGTCTGCAGTCATCTTAACACAAAACAGAAACTTAACTGCTTTCCATCCATCCCAAATAAATTGAACAAAGCTGTCAAATGTGTGCAGTAAACAAGACACAAAAAGAAAATTAACTGCTTTCTTTACATAAATTAAACCATACATTTACATCATTAAGGCATTAGAATGATTGGAAATTTCCAAGAAAAGAAAGAAAATTAACTTTAAACCCAATTGCCTCTAAATAACAATACCGCCTTCCTTTTACATTTTAGGAGTATTGGACTCAGTAGGACAGGTCTGAGCAAGACAAATCTCAATATGCTAAGATTCTTCTCATAGAATCTGTTGATATCAAAATATGCTGTCTTATTTCAGTGTCAAGGTGTATTTTTAAGTCATGTTTCATCCAAAAGGAAACAATTAAAGCCATTGATTCTTATACTTAGTACCAAGACATGAAGCAATACTTAAGATCCCGACTGTCCATCCATCAAATTGTTTATCAATGGAAATGTGTGAAACAATATCATCCTACTTATCTCTAGTAAAGCACAAACAAGTTTAGTAGGCAAATTGACTAGAAAAGTGCTTGCATCTACTTTTACAAGGCCAAAGTTGCAATAGCTTTCCTTTTAATAAAAAAAATTGAACGAGAAGAAATAAAAGTTAAAAGAAGGCCTGAAGAAGCATCAACTCCACCAGAAAAAAATTAGCTACTATCAATATAATTAGTTCTGCTCCTTCAAATTAAGCAATGTTTCAGCATATTATACATCCAACAAATATTCAAAGAGTAATCAACTTTTGTACCTTGAACAGATTGAATAACGTCTGGTTTTTTGTCAAAGCACTACATCGCTTCAAACTCCTCCTGATGATCAAAAAGACCTAAAGCCCCCCCCCCAAAAAAAAAAGTATGCATTATCACTATACTTTTGTAAAGATACCAAAAAACACCTGGTAAAGTGTAATGTCCTCAAATCACTTATCTTCACCATAAAAGTAACATCAAAATTTTGTAAGGTTCAACAAACTTGACAGGTGATCCTTTAGATATATATATATATATATATATATATATATATATATATATATATATATATATATATATATATATATATAAAAGAATAAGAGCCAGGCCGCACATATAGCCAGTAGATGCTATGTGTAATTGGAAGCTAAATATTCATATAGATAAATCAACATCAGAGCAAGTAATGATTATTTATAAAAAGGGCATATGTGCGGACATACTGCATTGCAACTGTGTAGCAGATAGGACAATACTGCATCAAGAAAAAACTGTATATTTCATTTTTCCAGCCAAAGGTATCAGTAGTGACTCTGTTTTATATGAAAAGAAAATTCAATTAATGAAATGAGGAAACACAAGTAAGAGGATGAGGATTCCTCAAGAACTAAAATTAGAAAACACATCTGCAAAGAACTACAGTGGCTCGGTACATCACTCAAAGCGATGTCTCAGAAAATATGATATGCTATCGCCTGGGAGAGGGGGGCCGGGGGTTGCAACAAAAAGCAAAAACTCTATCCCAAAGCTATTCATTGTGTATCTGATGCTTTAAAGTACCGTTGTTCCAATCTGCCCATGATTACTTGAAAACTTGCAAACCATGCACATAGCCATAAAGGTTTCCCTTGCTTTTTCTTGCCAAAGCCCCACAGAATTGTATTCGCACCAACTCCAGAATCATATTAGGTATAGGTGGTGACTTGGGTGATAAACCAAATATTCCACCAGCAGAAAAAGAACAAAATGCTAAAAGAAATTGTTAAGGCTTGTCACTTCAGGTGCATAATACCATTAATATGACAGCTCAGAAAGATAAAGAATTCACCATTGCCCCCTAAAACAACACTGTGATATCAGGTCACTGGCAGTCATGCAAATTTCATAATCATATGAATGCAACACTGAATAAATAGGAACCAAGAAAGTGGGAAAGAAATCTACAGTTCATTAGCATATTAAGTGACATAGAAAAATTAAATTATATCTGCACAAACTAAATTTGGTGGTGTTGTTTCACCTGCATGCTACTAGATAAAATATTTGTTTGACTTCCTTCCTCAATATCCCAGGTTTCATCCTGTAATTTAAGTAAATGAAGATGACAGAAGGAAGTCAGATAACTATATGACCTGCTGGTAAACAAAAGACTATAACCGAAATTACCTGCACAAGTTTCTCCAGACTTTCCATGAGAGTCTTCTCCTCTAGTTCCACATATACTGTCAAGTGAGGTTCAAAGCAAGATGAAATGATCCCGCGAAAGTTAAACTGCCATTCAAATTAATAAAAATATCTATGAGCTCTAAGAGACATCCAAACTGATGGCATGAATCATAAGGACAGATAGCAAGTGTGGCAAAGGGGTCAGAGGTTGAGCTTCTCCTCCATAACAATTCAGCAAACAATTTTTAAAGTAATTTCTTCAGGTAAAATCATCTATTCACAAAGTATTGATGAAGTTTATACAAAAGCTTGCGCCTAACATGGCAAAAGCAATATGTAACTGAAAAAAGATTTAGTAAAGGAAAACCCTACCCCTGCACCAGGAGCAGATAAGTCTTTGCGTCCACCCTGCTCCTAGTGACATGAAAACAAAATGACAAAAATTATGGTCAACAACAGGATAGCCATAAGTGGCATGAATTGTCAAAATAATCAAGCAATGTCTAATCGTCAGTACCTCATTTCCGCTCCCCTTCCCGAGCTTCTTTTCATATTTTTTCCTGATATCTAAAACAGTTTGACTGTTATTATCCCCCCTCTCTGTTTCCTCCATGTCACTTCCTGTTTCACTATTGTGGCCACCACCACCAAATTTCTCTGCTAATTCTTCCTCAAATTCCAGAGTACGTTGCAATGCCTACACACACAAAAAAAAAAGAAGTACATATCACAAGATGGGGGTAATAAAAGATCTTTGAAGCTATGTACAGCAGAAAACTGTTTAATACAGCAAACATTAATGAAAAAGTGCCCCATAGACAAATATGTACAGAAAAATCAAGCAAAACATCTGCCCTGTTGAATATGCAGATAACTAAAATAGTGGTGCAATGTTCTGTAACCATTTGAAAGCACCCGATAGGATAAAGGTTCTGAAGCAACTTACCATCAATAAAGTTCCTACATCAGGTTTATCTTTCAGATTATCAAGGATATCCACCAGTTGTGTCCTAAAGAAAACATGAAAAAGAGGAATCCAAGATTAACGACTCATAGGAAGCTATCCAGAATAACAAGGAAAATGTACACAGCCACTTCTAACTTTGAGCCCAAAAAATTCCCTGGATTAAAAGGTACAACAATGTCTCTATATAAGTTAATACTCTCTAATTATGGGAATCTAATGCCCAGGTCATACATAATATCATGGCAATAGGAGCAGATTTTCTTGTTGTGGTGGACATATGTTAGTAGTCCTCCCTCCATCCAATATCATTAATAATGGCTTATATTTTATGTTCTGTTCCAAAATATGCAACCAATTACCCATCCTATCCCCCTTATGGAATTTGAATTAAAGAACACTGAGATAAACAGTCAATAATCTCATGGGAATTCAATAGTTAGTTCGAAAGATGTATTCTTAAGTAGATTTCTTATGGTCAAACATAACTTATATGTACAGCATTGACCATGACACAAGAAATGGGACGAACTATTTAGATGAGTTCGGATGATCTGATATTCTTTTCTAAAATGTTTAGACTACTACAAGCCCATGACAAATGCTAATATGCCACAGAAATGCTCTGAAGGACATAGCACAGCCTGTCATAAGCCGAGAGGTCCATAGACCAATCCCTATAAATGTGGGGCAAGGTTATTCATACTAGAAATTAAAAAACAAGAAAAAACATATTATGATAGAAAAAAAATAAAAAAACTAAATGAGTAGAATAACCAACCTTGTCAACTTGCAGAACTGGATGCAAAGCAAATAAGCAACATGCCATGAAGGAGGAAAAATTTTCCAGATCTCTTCATTTGTTCTTAATCGTCTCTTTACCCAAGCATATCTCCTTTCTGTTTTATCCAACTTTGCCAGTTCTGTGAGAGAATTGAAATTTAACAGACTTTTAAGATCGAGGATATCATAGAAATGAGCATTTATTGCTGAAAACTGATCTCAGTACTCCACCCCATTCCAAAATATAAGTTGTTTTGGCCTTTGATACAAGAATTACAAGTTGTGAAAACAGGGAAACTTTTGAAACAAAATGCCTTCTATACCCTTAATAATTTTTGGGGTAGGGGGTCTGGAGGGAGAGAAATAAGGAGAGAGAGAGAGAGGGAGGAAAGAATTAGAAAAAACATAATAACTACTCCATTAAATATGTAAAATCTTATATTATGAAACAACTTCCTCTATGTAAAACAACTTATATTTTGGAACAGAGGGAGTAAAAACAACTGATGAATTTGGACTAACCAGCCCCTTCAAATATCTGTTGATATGAAGTAAGCTCCCTATTGCAAAAATTCTTTACCAACTCCTCCCTTACTGATGGTTCCAAAGCATCAACAACTAAGCAAGCATCTGACAACTGCTGCAGCAAATTGCTTTCTTCTGTCTCTTTCCCTGTACCTAAGCTGAAAAAGGAAAATATATATCAAAGAGCAAGCTACAGAGCAATAGAGATAGGAAGAAAGAGAACAGAGAAAAGCAAACAAGGGGAGAATAATGGCCAGAACTCTAGAAAGAAAAATGAGAGAACAAAAAATATTATAGCTATGGTTTAAGAAGCATATCTAAAAGCACAAAGAAAAACAACCTGACAGCAGGCTTTAAATTATTCTCAAAGCTAAGAATCACAAGATGGGCAAGAGTAGCAAGTTCTCCAGACACAATCTGAGCCAAACAAGAAGAAAAGACTTAAGAATGAACCGATCTCTCAAGCACTTAAATTAAAAGGGTGCACATGAACTGCTTTCCATCCTCTCTGCAAATTTTAAGTTCAGTTCAAAGGCAAATACTGAATTTAAAGATCCAACCATTCCATTCTTTACATGCAACCAAAAGTGCAACCAAGAAACACACACACCTCACAAAATTGGCCCTGACTTGCTAACGCTAAAACACAAAACTTAATTTCTGTAAAATCCAGCTAGGTCAAACACACAGCCTAAAGGTGTGTGACCACGCATTTAGGAAACTGCAGTAACAGAGATCCAAAAATATGCTATGGTACTAAAACCAAAGACTGAAAGCCCCTATGAAGTTCCATTAAGTTGGCATTCCAATAATAACAAGTAAACAGCACAGTATAAACAACAGTCCTCAAACATTAGTGCGGGCAAACCTGGAAAAATCAGAGAATATATGAGACTTGAGGATCTGTTTGATACTCTTAAACTTCTCCCTCAACTCTTTGATCTTTGGGATATCTCTATAGGCTTCAAAATGACAACATAACTGGTTTACAGCCTGATAAACATCAAAGTCACAGTAAGAAACAGGGAATCCACATCCAAGGTGCATCATGCTTAGTTAAGCATGATGCAAGTTCACATCATCATGCACCTGGTGGGGCTCAAGTTAGGTGGGTTTGGACAGGACATATTAAATCTTATCTCAGCCAAGGGAAAAATAATACTCTTTCTGGAGTTTTTTGTTTTTTCCTTTTCTTCAAGGTTTCAGTCTCAACAAAAATTAAAAACGATATAAAAATAGTGCAATATGCACTAATATAATTCAGTAACAATAACAATTAGCAAAATCTTATAGTAATATGCCAAACGGAAGAATCTCAACAGGCAACTTGCTCATGGTCTGAGAACTATTAACCTCCATCCAGTTTCTGGGAAGCTCACTCCCAGGAAAGGTAGATCACCTTCTTGAGGTTTTCTTAACAATAACTGGGCAATTAAAGGGTGCTCTGAAAAGGAGGAATGTGTAAACCCCATTTGTATCTCCTTAATAAATGCACTTCACTTGAGCAAGGTGAACAAGAAAGAACAAGAAGGTAAAGCTAGTAATGCAGCAAGCCTATATACAAAAAATTAAAGGTAATGCTAGTAATGCAACATGACTATATACGAAAACAGTATTCACCTCCCTACCCACCCCAAAAAAGCCAAAAAAAAAAAAAAAAAAGCCTTCTTAATCATTATCTCAGAACAATCAAGATCAGGATTGGGATTGGAACAAAGTGTTCCGACAGGACTGATTTCTAGCTGAAGTGATTTTGATTTTATTATTAAAGAAGCATAAAGCACAATATTCATAGAAGAGAGTTGATGAGCTATTCAGCATCCCCATCATGATTCTTGTCATGTTTCTACCAAATATAATGCATAGAACAATTTCAATAAAGTACCTCTTTTAGATTCATCTTAATACAGGGGCAAGGATTTTTGCCCCTCAACAAAGTACAAAAACTCTCATCCAACTTCAAGAGTTGAAGTTTGACCTGTTTTTGTCAAATGCCAGTTATCTGCACCACTACGTTGTAGTGTATCTTAATCTTTTTGGCATTGTAAAGTTTCAAAGTAATTTAATTTTTGAAAGTTATTTTTATTTAGTTTTCCGTCTGAAGTCAACTAAATTGTGAAAATAAGAAAATGAAAATACCTTCAAATATCCTCAAAAAACAAAAATATTTTCCAATTTGTTAAAGAACTCTCTCAGTGAATATTTTTCTTTATAGCTTTTACAAAATCGAAAAGCAACAACAACAGATATGCCCAGAAACAAAAGGGGGGGAAATGTTTATCCTATCCCAAATAATTTGCACATTATCATCCTCAGATAGATTTTATAATTACTATAATGACGAAAATGACCAAACCAATGGCAGGAACCTCCTTCAGTTAGCCTGAAGCAATTGTTAGTCAATAAGTATCACATTCAATTATAACAAGTGGAGTTCTTCATATCTTATTACCAACAGCTGGTATAACTCAATATCCTATGGTATGGAAAAGAAGGGAAAGCACATTGAGTGGATAAATTATGCATCATGAAGAAACTTAAAAAGAGGGATAACTTTCAGTTCATAGGAGTAAACGGTCAGACTTTTTATTTTTGTCATTTGGACACATTCATTGTGCAAACATCTGTAAGTACCTCAACTTGTGCAGCTGCTTCTTTATATTGGCGTTTTGAAGCCATTACTTGAAGTTGCTCAACAGCGGAAACTGTCATGTCAAAAGTATACTTTAAATCACACATTGAATATCTGAATCCAGGAAATTGACATATTATGTAATTTGATATCTCAAAGTAACATTCCTCAAACATAGGCCATGCATTGACTTTTAATACAACAAAGACTCCATTTAATATGGAAATTTTAATACAAGAAATAGAGATCTAATCCTGAAATTTATTTGCTCTAATAATACATAAAAACCCTATCCTGATCTCCAAATTATGTTTAACTCATACTAGTCGACTTTTATCACCAATTCAGATGTAAAACTAAATAAATGAAGGGAGAAAGGATTCAAGAATCTGGAATGGCATAAACTGCAAACTCTATGCCATCTATGCCACAAGAGAAAGAGAAAGATAGAAAAGAAGAGGGGGGGGGGGGGTGAAGGGGAGCATTTGTGAATGTTGAGGACATTATTCTGCACACTTGTACCTTGCCCATGTAAAAGACCTTAATAACTATGACCTGATCACAAACTGAAATATTCTACCAAAAATGATAGGATCAGCAGAATGTCAAACAGGGAAGGAAAAGCAACAATATACAGCAGAAGTACACAGTGTGCTACTCAACAATGGCAAAGCCAATGTAAAACATTTGAGTGTTCCACAAAGCACAATTTACTCCCTAATGATACTACCTGACAGGATAGGGCAGTGACTAATGTATTAGCAATTTTGAGGCTGCATTTTAGCTTTTCAAGGCTAGAAAGTAATAGACCAGAAAGCAACCTTCCCAGCAAAAGCTACCATAAAATAGTGCCATCTCAACATGCTCATGTTACATATTTATCCAAATTGGCATCTCAACTTTGTAAATATTGTTGGATGTCTCCTATTTCCAGTGTAATAAAATTTCAGTTACAAACAAAGAGAAGCATTGTAACTATTGTCTAATCCACAACCCCCCAAAAAACATCCATGCACCTGCAGTCTAATTTAAAAAGCATACCCTTGCATGACCAAAAGAAGAGGCAATTTCATAAACTAACATCATTTCCCACTAAAAAAATGAGCAAATAAGAGAAGCAGACAACGTAATTGACTTTCAAAAAAACTACTTTAGGATTAAGGTTTGTTTCTGAGCAAATATCCACCAAAAAGAAAGATGAAGAATGACTTCCAGATTAAAGTTTGCATTATGCTATAAACTTGAACCTGAAACAACTCTTAAATTAATTCAAGCATCTTTGTTTCCAATTAAGCCAAGAAAGGAAGTTAAGACAGTTCGCCTGCACACTAAAGGAGATTGGCCAAGATGGTTGATGTTTGCTAGTTTGCAACTTGTGTAGGATGTGTTTGTTGAGGAACTGGAGAACTCCATGGCTGAGTGCATTGGTCTTCCAGAAGTTTGGGAAAATAGAAGCAATTCAATTTGGTCCTGTTGAACTTCACGTTAGCGACCTAGAATCAGAAACATATAGTGCGTATTTATACTTTTAATGTGCCCAATCCTGTTTAGCAGTTCGGACTTTGTAAGTGTTTGAATGGTACCTCCAGTTGTGCATTGCTCGGCTGAATTTGCAATTTGCTTTACTTTTCTTTTTTTATGGTGGTTGTGTTGTAAAAATTTGTTTTGCCCCAGCAAGTCCTCAACCAGGGAAAGGCTGTTTAGCAGCCCTTTGAAAAGTATACTCAAGACATTTACATTTAGTTTTCTAATGTTTATATAACTTCAACCAGTATCCATTGAGGTCCAAGAAGATAAGACAATCGGATAGTTTTGGGGGATTGAAAAACAGTCAGAAAGTTTGAGATGTCAATTTTGGAAAGATTGTTGAATCCCAAGTCAAGGCCTTTCAGTTTAGATGGCGAAGTGAATTTACCCAATAACTTTTCTTGGTCAGGTTGGGGAAAGCAATTTGCTCTACCACCACTGCCACAGACAAGAATACCCCTACTCGTTTTCTTGTCAAAACCAATGCTTAGGAAAAGCAGTTAGACCGGCAAACTCTAACCATGTAACATCAAAACCTTTTCTTTTCAAAGCACATAGATGTCCAATAATTAGGTGTTAGAAGGCCACACCCCTGGCATAGAATGGAATATAAAATAACAATCAAACAGAAGCAACAAACTGGGATCTGCTAGCAGACTTATCTATAGAACCATTATGGACTATGATTACCACTAACCACCACAATTCTGAAGAAAAAGTCAGCAGGGGTATAAAAGCAGCTCAAATTAAAAACTTCTCCATTATGCTCAATCCATATTGTTCACAATAGGAAAATGAAGACTGCAATTAATTTTTTTTCTTGTCAACCAGGACTACTTTCACCAGCATAATTCCAAAAAGAGATAACAGGAAATGAAATATATTCAGAAAAATGTATCAGGGGTGAAGACAACTAACCCAGCATGGTAAGCCGATGAAGGGCAGTTATTGTGGTTGTTATGTGTTTCTTTGCAAAATCTAGCTTCTTAATATCACGGCATATTTCCTGGACCATTGTTTCACTTTGCTCGGCCTTGGTTTTTATTTCTCGAATTTTGTACATGAGTTCCTAACATAAAGAAAAGAAATTTACATCCTCAAGAATCACATTCCTAGAGAATAAGGTCATTAGCAGTAGCAAAAGGCTGGTAGATTGGAAGCATGAAAGTGGTGATGCTTCAAAGCAACCAAATTTAGGCCAAGCAATGAACAAAGTTCGGACAAAAAACCTCCACAGCATGTGTCGCTGCAGCAAGATCCTCTCTCGCTTTGCTTCCTGAATTACTCTGTAGTACAGCGATTTAGGAGTTACATGTCAACAAAAATGTTATCATGAAGATACAAGCTATTTGAGAGGTGATAAAAGCAAATGATGCGTTCAATATGCTTCAAACTGAATAAAAGTTTGAGATCTAGTTCCTGGACAGTACTCCTTGAAACAAAATTATGGAACCTTGGGTCACTGGGATGCACTATGGAATTGCATAAGCAAATGAATGAGATCATATAATTCAGCATAAGTAGAAGTATTTGGATATTCCTAAACAAAATTATACCTAGTAATCACCAAAAAGCACCCCAGGTGCAACTTAAACAGGCCTGTTTACCTATTAATAAGGAAAAAGTGCAAAAGTGTAACTAGAGTTCTTTAAATATTTTACTTTTTATTTTAGGTGATTCGTAGCGCCAGTTCATCTGTCTGATTACATCACCATCCAAGGGAAAAATATTTAAATCTGTACCAAGAGAACCTAGCTATTATTAATCCTATTTGTGGTAGATTCTTCCAGCTACAAGTCGTCTCTACTGTTATTATTAAAAAGAGGGAAAAAGTAAACTCAGGAGGAGTATTATTCACTTATACTGTAAGATTTGAATATCCAGATGCACCTTTTATCCATTTTCCTCACCCTTTCCCCCCGGCTTTTGGAAATAAAGTTCTTCTGATTCAAAGAAGTAACTATGGTTTGTAATTCCAAAGATTTTCTTTCACAGCTAAATTTTGCAGATGTTTGGCATCACTTCTTCCGGACAACCAAGCATCCACTGAAAATCTTAAGGTAGAGAGTATCAGTTTAGGTCCCCTCATTACATAAATATTGCTCAAAATAGTCCATACGATAACAAACCTGATACTCAAGCTTTAACTGTCAAAGAAGCAAAGAATCTAAACATCAGAACTTAAATTACTACTACATTAGAAGGCTGAAAACCATCTTTCATATAAATTGTTATTAATGAATGTTAACAGTGCCTGCATGAAAAGTTTGGCAATAGATCTGCTGGAAAATACTACTTCAAGTGTTTAGGGGGTTCATCGGCTATGCAAAAGCTACAGTTGGCACTACCATATTCTGTATCTAATTGCTCTTGTATATTAAGCAAACTACAAATACAGTGCCATAAGAAGAGAGATCACAAGCAGAAGGAATCCAAAGAAGTTTTCTCCAATCGACCTGCTAAAGTAGATAAAACTAAAGCTTTTCAATCCAGAAAACATGAAGAAAACTATGAATATCTAAATTATCAAAACTAAAGTAGATAACAACCAACACCTTTATTTTCCAACTCTAAATAATCAAATTACAGACAAGGCACCTACATTGAAGTTCTTAAAAGGTTTTATTCAAACACTACGTCAAGAGTACAACAAAAGTAGAGAGCATTAAAAAATTATTGTATTTTCCAATTTAGAAGATTAGAAAATAGAAGCAAGTGTGGAAAAGGACCTAAATTGACATTTGAACCAGCAAGGGTGATGGAAAGGAAATAAACCAACCTGTTGACGAACAGCTGCTAAAATTTCAGCATCTACACGGCGAATTTCACTGTGTACTTTCTGCATAAGTGGCTCAACACCTGATAAAGAAGCCTCTGCATAATAACAAGCATCCATCAAGTCAAATTATAAAGGAAAAGCAGATACTTATTCGGCTAAACAACATTATAAAGCTCTAAACAAGCACAAACCAATAGCAAGACAAGCAGTTCTTTTCACAGCCAAACTGAAAGCCTGCATGAAAAGCTGTGTACAAATATACCACGGAGAAAAGCTGATCAAATTATTCCTAACTCCAAGTTATTTAAAAATAAGCATGTTTTCCTTGCAGGTACCATCTGTTAAACCTTTATCCTAAAAAGCTATTGGAGTGTGTTTTTTCATAAGTAACTCTCCCAAGAACTCATGCTTGGATTTTAAGGATGTACGCAGATCACTCAATGGAAAAAGCACAACTCAAGAGGGAAATAGATAAAAGAATCAGAACAATCATTCAAGAGAAAGGGAAAAAATACAGGGTTCTTGAATTTTCCTTCTGAAACAAGAAATTCTCTATATTCATCTGCAATAGTTTTCCGGAGCTTAACAAGAGTTTCAAGTTAATTTTCTAAGATGTGACTGAAGTTCAACTTCTAACATCCTCTTTTTCCTAGAAGCAAGACTTTTAAGGTCTTAAAAGAGTTAGGCCTTTGTGTGATCTGTCTATTCTAGGATAAAGTAGCCAAACATTTGAAAGATCAATAACTAGCCCCACATATTGCCACTGACTTAATATAACAGAACACTGCAACTTGCACAGACTGACAGAAATAAAGATTGTAGCGTTCAACAATATTTCCAAGGCGCAAGATAACATCAAGAAAGTGTAGCGTTACCTCAGATATTCATTTATAATATCAGAAAATTTGTTAACTTAAAGCATTTATAGGAAAGACGGGCATCTGACATACTGGTATTCTCACCTTCAAAGTGGTTAAATACCCATCAAAAGCCCCAGGTTCACCAGGCTGGACGGAACTGGAAAATAATAATTTCTTGCAAAATTGGCAAACAAAGAGCCATTGCCCCCAGCTACACTCACATTACCTCTAAAACCTAAGTAGCTTGATTTAGCAATCAATATAAATGCAATGCATAATCGTATTGCAGGACTCATAACTAAGTAATGGACAAAACCCATTGATGCAATTGAATATTACTCCAAGCAATTGAATTTTCATTAAGCCAGGTTGCTACGTGAAGTTTTAAATGTACAATCACAATGCTAAATGATTAGCAAGCCAAGTTCTTGCATTAATTTCACATGTAAGATTCAAAACCAGGATCTGTTGCCCGGCATGAGAAGAAGAAAAATGTTTATGGGTACTTTAAGCAGACGTATTTTAGATCTCTATCTTGTTTCCAGTTACGTCCCTTACTCCCCCCTTCCCTGTATTTCTAAGTCAATTACCTAATCACAGTAGAAATGAATAAAAACATCAACTTTTGATTAGAACACTTAAAATTGTCTAAAAACAATACTTCGAATCACGAAAATTCAAATGATCATCATCCTAATCAGGTATTTTACAAAATCCATTACAGAAATATCTGCAGAAAATTAGACCTGTGGGGAACATTTGGTTGATGTAATCCAAAGCGCTCTGCTTGTCCATTACCTCCATGATTGCAAGTTCGCTTTCGGATTTTCAGTGGAATCTGAGAGAATCACCAAGTAAATTGAACTAGAAAAGAACAAGAGAAATCGGGAATAAAGAAATGACAGAGAAAAAGTCTCCAGAAAAAAAAAAAGAACCTGAAAATTTCCCCAATCAAATCTAAAGACTCAAACCAAGAATTTGAACAATTATGTCGATGTTAAAACAAGTAAGAGAAGATAGTAAAGATGATTCGTTTACAGTATTATTTACTTTTAGATCCCAAAGTTTCAAAGAATCAAGCAAGACTTCGCGAATCAACATATTTTCCATAAGAGAAATATCACTATTTGTTTATTAAACACATTTAGTTTTTGATTTTTTTTATTCTCTACGTTTTTTATAAAATATTAATTACAAATTTTAAAACTTAAAAAATAACTTTTTTAAAAAAGAAATAAACAACTTATAATTCATAACATCTTTATTTCTAATTTTTTTTCTCTCACTATTTATTATATCATCTTTTATTGTTATTGCTATCGCTCTTACACATTTGCCATACTTTAATTAAAATAATATATAAAAATTTTCATATTATAAATTTACAAATTTTTATTTTGTTAATATTTTCTTTGAATTACATTGTAATACAAATTTTTATTCTCTAATAGAAGTTGAAAAATATGTGTAATTTTTTATTAAAAATTTTCTGACAAGAAATGATCGATTATATTTTCCTCCTCTAAGTTTGTTCAAATTATAATATTATTTCTCTATTTTAAACAAACTACAATTATGCCTTACCGTCTACAAATTCAGAATTAATAAATATCTATTAGTAAAAATATTTTTCAAAGAATAATGATTTTATGCCAAAAAGTGTATAATCTACCTAAAAAGTTACACTTATGAGCATGGTTCATATTTAATACTATATTAAGATAATAATACACTTTATTATAAAAGGTAGGCCCATTAAAACAATATTTTAAGAAGAATACTTTTGTCTTAATATATGATACTAAATAAAAACTAAGCCTACAAAAGGATATTTTAAAAAGAATATAAATCTTATGGCATAAGCTTGTTATTTTTTGAGAAATGCTTGTACTATAATTCATAGTAAAGATTCATTAGTTATTAATTTATAAACAATAAGGATGTATTTTTAATTTTTTCAAAATAGAGAAATGAAAATGTGATTTAGACAAACTTGAAGGAGGAAAATGTAATTAATCCTATAAGAAAAGTTGATAATGTTTGTTGTAACTTACATTAGATAAAGCTGGTATGTTATATTTATATAAATTAAAACCTTTAATTATGCTGGCAATACTTTTTATTGTTCTTCTTATTGTGTTATCTCAATCTATCAATTCTTCTCTTTTGATGTATTAGAGTAGGAATTTAAGGACTGTTTTAGTTGTAACGGTCTTGGCCATTTTTACTATTAATAGATAATATTTATTTTAAAAAAAAATTCCTTTGGTTGGTCTTATCTATATTTATATAGAGAGAGAATAACTATATGCTTTGGAAATTATATATCAATAAACCAGACTTCAAAACCAAAAACTAAAAATGTTTGAATAATAACAAGAAATTGCATTGTCAAATTCACTAACCTATCCTTACGGTTTGTACGAAGATTTACATTATTGTGGGTGACTCATATTTTCATCACCTAGTGCCCTTAATCTACTCAGTTCAGGTAAAATAACTTTTCCAAGATCTGGTCTATCTTTCCTCCTCAATTCTGCACATTGGAGACTAAGTTTTGCTAAGCTCAATGCTTCTTCGACTGGCCAATCAGGTACGTGAGGATCAAGTATCTCAGTAAATGAGTCATTCTCAATAGATTTTGCAACATGATGAGATAAACCCATTGCTGGTTTAGCTGTTATCATTTGTAGAAATATGATTCCCAAAGAATAAATATCTGATTTGACTCCCAACATTCCAGTTTGTTGATACTCTGGATCAATATAGCAAAGAGTTCCAGCTGCACTCGTCATTCGATATTGTGTTTCATCGTCAGATGTAGAAGGAGGAACCAATCTGGCCAATCCAACATCACTAATTTTGCTTACAAAATTATGATCAAGTAAAATGTTTCCTGGCTTTAAGTCACGATGAACTATTGGCTCTGGCTTAGTTCGATGAAGAAAAAGCAAACCCGTAGCAATTTCTGCTAAAATTCGAAATCTTAGTTGCCAAGATAGAGGTGGAGTATTATTTCGTCTGAGAAGACGATCTTCCAAGCTACCATTAGCTAAATATTCATAAACTAGACAACCATATTCTGGGCAAGCTCCAAGTAGTAATACCAAATTTGGATGCCGCATACAAGTTAACACCTCAACCTATATCCAGAAAAAAAAAAGTATTATGTGTAATGATTAAGTTATTTTGCTTAAAGAAAAGCTTCATAAAAGAGGAAAAATAAAAATAAAAGTTTTATAGTTGCAAAAGAATAATTCTTATTGTTCAAAACTGCATATAATAATTTAATTTATCATGTGTAATTTTTTCTTAACTATATCTAATCCTCTAATCTTAGAAACTTAACTTGTTTTAGAATAGAAAATTTTATAAGGGTGGGATTGGACAACATTTCATCTCAAAACCAAACTCAAAATTTTAAATGTGTAACCCATAACTTCTCTTACAAACAATTTAACTTATACGAAACTCAAAACAAAACTCTATACTATAATCGTAATACAATATACTTAAACCTTTTTGTTTGCTTACCTCTTGATGAAATTGTGACCTTCCTTGGGTTGCATCTGGACGTAAGACTTTAACTGCAACTATTGTATGATCAAGGGAACACTTAAAAACTGGACCGTATCCTCCTTCCCCAATTTTATGTCTTCCATTAAAAAATTCTGTAGCTTCTTCAATTTCTTCAATGCTGTACCTTCTATACCTAAACTCACAGTGATCGTAAGAATCGTACATTTCTGCTCTCTCTTGTAGTGCTTGTTTTTCAGCATTCAATCGCCTTTGTGATTCTAGCTTAGCAAGTCTTTGTGCGGGATCTTCCTCAATATACATTCCATTTTTCAATTTTTCATTTTCTAATGCTTCTGCTTCTCCTTGTTGAGCCTCTTGTATTTTTCGTTCTTCTTCCATCCGCCAATGCTGTAGCTCTGATGCCTGTGTCACATTTGAATTGAGAAACTTCTTAAGATCTTGATTCGTTTTCTAGAAAATAGAAGTTTAGGGATCTTACCTTTTGTTTCGCTGTAACTGCTTCTTTACAAGCAGTACTATATAGATCCATCGTTTTCAATAGCTCTATTTTTCAATCTCCTCATTTCTGCTTCTACGTCCTCCTGTGCAAATTTCAAAGAATATTTCGTTAGGTACAATTATTCTATGTATCCAATAATGAAACAAAAATTAGTTTTCTAATCAAGTTTATCTTCTCGTACTATTTAATGTAATAATTGATTAATTCTCAGGTTCTTTGTTTTTATATTTACCAGAAGCTTCACTTAGCCTGTTTAAATATAAAACATATTTAACTTAAAAAATTATAAAACGTATTCTGCTCGTATGAAAGGATAGAGAAGCAGATTTAAAGATAAAATTAATTTGATAATTTTAAAAATGATTAGCACATCATAATTTGCGATAGAAATAAGCTTACGCTTTCAAGTGATGATGATGAGAATTGGTCATGTATAGAACTAAACTCGCTTCCTCTAGATAGCAATTCTGATCCAAAGCTACTATCTGAACTGGTTGACACGATTGATGTTCTTCCGGATTCAAAACCCATCACAAAACATTCGATCAGTACTAGGTCTATTAGAGCTTATAAATGATATGTCAGATTCTGATTCAGACAAATCTCCATGTTGCTTCCCAATTAAGCTCGTTCCTTTCGCAAATGGTGACCTGATCCACAGTATTTAGTTTATGTTATTTTTACTAAATTAAGAAACATTCATTTAAGTATCAACCAAGAGTAAAAAAAGAGACAAAATAACGGCTATTGCTTCTTAAAATGTAATCATAAGCCATCATAGAGAAAAAACAAAATAATGAGTTTTTATATGTAAAAGTTTAATAAATAAACCTTTAAGTAACATGTGTCTTTTTTTGAAAATTTTCATATAAAATATAATAAAAATTAACAGAGCAAATTTGGACAAATACAATTGACCACCAATAAGATAATTTGTTTTTTTAACGAGAAATCTATATTTGGACTAACATTTTCATGTAATAAAATTTATTGATCTTGTAAAAAAAAATTATAATTTTCTTTTTATGAAAACTATAAACAAGTCTTTAAGTTGAATATATGTCTTCTTTCATCAACTTCTAATGCAAAAAATAATATAAAACATATTTGTTCTCATAATGAATAACTAAAATAAATACAATTTTTTAAGAAAATGCAACATATTATGCACTAAAAAGCTCTAATATATAAAAGAACTAATACAAGTGTACCTTATTAAGTCAAAATCTTCTCGTGTACTATAATGCCTTCGAGGTGTTTTTTGTGCGTCTGTTCCTAATTTATTTAAATATTTTATGATATTAAAGTAAGATATAATAATAAAATAAAAAATAAATTTTTCGTATTAAGAAAAAATACGAACCTCTTATACTAAAGGAAGCTTTTGATTGTGAATTACGTGATTGAAAATTATTGCTGGCTTGGTAAATTTGATCGTATAATGGAGAAGTGAATGGAGCATGTCGGCATGCATTTCGTATAGAAGATAGCTTTGTCTTTGAAATTACATACACTGTGCAAAAGTCTGGTGCTGCCTTTAGTACAGCAGTAGGGACATCTACGCTTTTTAATCTCCTGTAAAATATGAATCCACAATAAGATTTACAACAAGATTTATGAAAGAATTTGACTTATATTCGAGTTACCTTTAAGAAGGTTAGTGATGAAACTGTATAATGAAGCTTATATCCCTTAAATCAAAGAGATCGGTTGTAAAAATTTATATTAAAATTATGCTTACTTTAGAAAGTAGACATTCAAATTGGGACGTGTTAAAAATAAAATATGAATATTTATTTCTTAAGAGAGTAAGGAACATTATATATAGAAATTATAAAGACATCTTACCTGATAAATCCATGACGTGATGAACCAAGAATTAAATGATCAATTGCAGCATGGGTTGCATATTCTGCTATAGCTTTTGTTGTGCTAGAGTCTTCAAGCACAACATCAAAGCAACTTATCTGTTACAGAGTTCGAGGAACTTCCATAAGGTAATATAATGAAGGGGGAAAAAATATATTCTTATCACAATTGGAATAAAAGAAAAATATAAAATAAAAAAGAAACAAGAACCTCATTTCAAAACATACTTCTTTTCGTGAACAAAAACAATGGAATGTAAGAAACAAGTCTCTTGTTTGCTTCTCAATCTGTTGTCTCTGTGCTCCCTGGGCATCAATATCAGAAGCTACGCTTCCATCTGCATATGAATAACACGAAATTCAACTTTAAACTAAACTATGAAAATATAAAAATAATCACTAATCTCTACAAATTGCTTATCTCCATCGTTCTTTTCAATTCTGAATGGAGTAAGTACTTCAGGTGAGATGGATTGAAATATATATATATATATATATATATATAGAGAGAGAGAGAGAGAGAGAGAGAGATGATCACTTACCTGATGAAGCTGTTGATAGCTTGTTTACCACATGGATGAGTACGACGGTCTGGCCTCTAACAAGCAAATTATCAACTGCCCATCGCAGGGCATATTGACTCCCTTTATCTTTGTCTATAGCAACTGCAATCAATCCATTTCCCACAAGTTTCTTTACCATAAAATTTCCCTTGGAGCTTGAGCCCAACATTCTGTTGTCTTTTCCTATGCTCTTTATTTTGCGCAACATGTATTTGGCATCTTCTTTTCTTTTTGGTTTTTCCTTTCCTTCTTCCGCTAAAATCTCATTTAGTTCCTTTCGTCACTTGTCATCAACCATTCCAATGAGTATTTTGTGGAGGACTTTATAGATGGTAGCTAATATAGAGGAGGATGTGCCACAAATCACTTACTCATTGCAATGAAATATCTGGTTACAATAAAGTATAAAAATCTATCCTTTCTCTCATAACAAACTCTTTTTAGCAAATCAAATTTATCCTCAAATTTCTTATAAACATTGGCCCCTATAAATTTGTCAAAAATACTAATGATCTCCTTTCTAATTTTACTGTTCCACTAAAAAAATTTGGAAAATAAAAAAATATTATATTATTACTAGACAATTACATATATACTATACATATTTTTTCTTACAAAAGTTAAATTATATTTTAATTTTTTAAAAGAAAAGAAATAACTCTCTTTATTTTCCGTTGCAATCCAAATATACACATTGTCAGCACTTACACAGCCCTCTAAGGAGCAGCGCCTACGCTAGCAAAATATCACCCTCGGTATCTCTGATCAAGAGCCACCATAACCAACTTTGTTCATATCTCATAACTATGAACAAGACGGTGAAAGCTGAACTATTTAAACAGACCAAATCATATAATTTACATCAATTATGTCGAAAAATGGACAGAGATAGATTAAGATAATTAAAAGAATTAAATATTTAAAAAATACTGAAATTTTCAGTAAAAAAAATTATACGGAGTAGTAATTTTCTTAAATAATTGAAATACTACGAAATACAACGGAAGGAGAATGATATGTACTCAATGATTATCGAATTGATCAAGACTCTTTTAGTTTGATATGAAGAGTTTTACTAATTTAGGTGTAAAAAAATAATTGTGACAGAAATTATGAATTCTGAACTTGATTTACCGCATTGTGATAGATTCTAAGGTTATTTTACAACCATGCCTAATATATATAAGAATAATATATAATCGTTCAAAGAATGACAAAATTAAAATTAATTAATTTCTTAGAATAGAATCTAAAGATTCATTCAAAGTTTTCCCTTCAAATAAATCATTCAAATCAAGGAAATTCAAAGAACAAATGCGATTAAAATTGACTAATTTATTAGAATAGATTCTCAGGATTCATTCAACAGTTCCTCAAGAAAGAAAAAAAAAAGGCAAGCAGAAATGCTGTCTTTCTCCAATAAAGTTCGCAACTAGACCGTATTGGCTATAGTACAGAAGAGTTTTCTTTCAACGAATGCAAAACAAAATCATAGCTGTTCAATCGGTGTCATGTTCAATCTTTTGTGTTGATTCTTATGACTTGAAAAATAATTTTGATGATAAAAACTTTTAGTAGTAAACCTTTTTTTTTCTTTTTAGAAACACTCATATCTATTTTAACTTCTCTTGTAATTATTATTATTATTTTGAACTATGATTTTTACTGGTTTAAAGACTAATTATTCAAGAGATAAAACTGTATTGTGGATAATTATTCAAACACTTATGAATAATTATTTATCATTATGACAATATAGAGTTGATGTAAATATTAATATTTTGTTGCATAATAATAATTTTGTGATTTTTTTGTATTTGACTTTTCTCATTTTTGTTGATATATTTAGTTTTTCACCCCTTTGATTGAGTAAAAACTTTGTGGTATTGTTCACTGGTTCAGAAATGACTTTTAATAGTGAAAAATGAAGAAATTTTAAAGAAGAGCAGCTATTCCATTGACTGTATTTTGGTGGTGTATGGATCGGTTCTTGGGATGATTTCAAATTTGAATGAATGATTATTCAAGACAATATGAAGTGAAGGTATTTGTGGTGAATTAGTTTGTGTTGATTATCATGGCTTGAAGAAACGATTTTGATGATGGAAGATTTCAATACTAGGCATTTTTTTGTTAGTTTAGAAAAATTCATGTCTACTTTGATTTCTGTTGTAATGATTCTTATTATTTTAGAGATTAATTATTTAACAAAGAAAATTATGTTGTGAATAATTATATAAGACTGCATGATGAATGAACATATAAGTCAAGAAAGTTGAACATAAACTCTTCTCTTAGAGATTAATTATTCAAGAGAATAAATTGTGTTGTAAATAAGTATTATGTGTGATGAATTGATTATTAAAATATATGTGAATAATTATATGTTCATTCACTATGCATTATTAAATAATTATTCTCAGAAGTTTGAATAATTATTCAACACATAGTTTCTATCTTAAATAATTAAAATATTCAAACATTTACGAGTGAGTATATTAAAGTCAGGTCATGAATCCTATAGGATAGGATACTTAGGAGAAATGTAAGGAGAAAAGTAAGGCTAGACTAGGGCCTGCATGAAAATAATTATTCATAATAAGTTTAGTTTACATTTTGTGTCCATACTTATTTAATAAATATTTATTTATTCTTCAAGATAAAGTTCACCTTAGAGAACAATTATTAAAGTGAACGAGATAATTATTCAGTACAGCTTTAAATGAAGCACTAAGTATTAGTATTTTTCCCTTGTGTCCACTTTCTACTGGTGATGAACAGAATAATTATTCAATCATTCGAAAATAATTATTAAAATAAATTATAATAATTATTCTGCACAACTTTACATTAACAATTATGTGTTGACATTTCACTCTAGTCTCTGCTTCTACTTACAAAGTGTTGAGTAATTATTCAATCATTCAAGAACAGTAAAAATTAATCTCTATTGATAATTAATATCTAAAATAATAAAAATCATTATAATAAGAATCATTACAGCATAAGTCAAAGTAGACTTGAATTATTTTTCTAAAATAATAAAAGAAGATCATGAGAATCAACACAATGCAATTTACAATCAATTCTTTTGATTCATATTGTCTTAAATAATTATTCATTTATTCACTACTAAATGAATAATTATTCACTGCTCGAATTTAATATTATTTCATTCAATTTTAAAATCAACCCAAACAGCTACTCCATACACTACCAAAATACAATTAAGAGAAGGGGTTGTGTTCAGTTTTAAAAATTATTAAATTTTCAAGATCAATAATTTATTTCCAAACCTGCACCTACCATTCACAAATAGATTTTTACTCAATCAAAATGGTCAAAAGTTAAATTTACTAAAAAAAAGAGAAAAGTTAATACTAAACAAAAATCACTCACATATCTTAGTTGGTTCTAAATCTTCATCAAGTTTTAAAACTATTCTTAAATTGTGATTTCAAACTCGTTGTTATCCATTCACATTTATTATTTTTAGTATTTTTTGTAACAATAATTTAGAATATTAGTAGAGAGAAGAGCAAAAGAAGAGATATAAAGAGTGAGAGAGAAAATCAAATTTGATGAAAAGAGAGAGCGTGAGAGAGTTAGATTTGATATAGAAATCTAAATTCAAATTCAAATTTTGAGATTTATTTGAATTTGAGCGATAATTAAATTTTTTTCTTAATATCAAAATTATTCTTGATGTGTCTCAACCATTGAATTAAAATAAAACTAATCCAACGATCATAATTTCATTTTTCATGTACTAAAAAAAGTCCTTCAATACCATAGCAGATTCTCAACTAGACGACTTCAGTTTTGAATCTTGATTGGATATAGTTTTTTTTTTTTTTTATGGGGCTTGATTGGATGTAGTTGCCGGCGTGCTGCAACTGATATTGACGCATAGGTGACCTGCTATTTCACAGGGGTTTTGACCTGTTTGCCCTTCGATAACAAGACATAAAGATCTGATCTATATTTACTTTTTATAATATATATAAAATTTAATTTTAACTGTCGATTATAATTGACCGATTAAAATAAAAATTTTAAATAATTATTCAGAATAATAGACGATCAAAATCCTTTCCTAAAAGTAAGTATAAGAGCGGATACTTGCCCTTCTACAAGTAACCGCATTGCTTAATGTGTTAGACTATTTGTATTACCATAGTGAGTTAACTCGTTATCCTTTCCCCTTTTTTTAAAATTGCGTAAAGAAAAGGGCTTAGCGCTGGTATTACATCTCTCTGTGCTTCGGCGGGTTCTCAAGATTTGCAGAGCTGGGAATCTCTTTTACAGATTCAAGAGATGCATCTATGGCCATCGATGAGACTAAGGGATTCTTTCAAGAGTGCGTATTTGAAGAAACTCGAATTGAACCTACGCAGGATGAATTCCGAGAAAAAGCAGCAGCAAGATTCCGAGGGTTGCAGTAGAGATAACAATTATCAGCAGAAGCTTTTGGATGATAATAGCAATAGTCAGATAAACACACCGAAGGGTGGAAAGTTCCTTGCGATCTGTAGAGAGTTGCTGTTGATCCTATCTTGCTGCTATTGTTGCTTCTGCTGTGGAGGTACCCCTTAATCTTATTTATCTTTTACCTTTATTTTTTGATTCAGAGTAGAGAGTTGCTGTTTATCCTATCTTGCTGCTATTGTTGCTTCTGCTGTGGAGGTATCCCTTAATCTTATTTATCTTTTACCTTTATTTTTTGATCAGTAGCTTTGAAGGCTTACTTTTTTCTTCGTCTTTTTTTTTTTTTTCCTGTTGGTACTCGAATTTGAAAACTTTATTTGATTAGCTGTTGATCATGAATTGGGCTTTAGTTAGTCATGCGGGAGGATTATCTCGAAGTTTATGGATGATTTTGAGTCAGAACGAGATTTTCTTCAATTGGGAAAGAAATAAAAAGCAAAATTCAGATTTGGTAAGAAGAATTATTTTTCTAGAATATATGTTTCTGGAAGGAAAATGTTGGTGATTTTATGCATTTGTATTCGTCATGGTCAAGTGCTTGAGTCTTTGGGATGACCAATTCTTTTAGGGCATGGATTTTGAGTATGTCTAATCACAATATTAAATGTTCTTTGAGATGACTTTGTTCGTGTTGCTGAAATGGTTATATGTAGCTAATAGGTTGTGAGCAATTTCATTTCTCATTTTTATGTTAAACTTTCTTTTTGGCTAAGTAAATTTTACTTTAAATTGCACCATGCTTGTACTAGCAATGGAAGTAGACATTGCTTTTCAGCTGAGGCTTTGTGCATAATTGTCACCTTAGAACTTGTTACTTGTTATGGCAAACACAAAGCAACTTAGATTACTGCATTCACCAGAGATATCAATACTCAAAAGAGTTGTGAGGTAAAACTGCTGGTATAGAATTGTGATCATGGATTGAATTGTAGGAGGAAAAAAGACAGCTGATAAGTTAATGACGCTTTTCTGAGGTTTGGATCGTAATGTATGCATTTCAACTAGGTTACATCTCAGAATTTCCCTTGCCTGACCAGAACACAGAGAAATTAACAGAATTTACCAAACATATTTTCTTTCCTTGTTTACCTTTTCTGTTTCAAGTGAATAATCTGTCCCTCTATGTCAAGGTTGCTAATCTTTCCTCTTTTGGGATTTCAGCCGTGAATATGCATTTCAAGCGTTCAATGGACATGGAATCTTTCTCATCCTTACTACTCCTTTCCCTTACTTGATTGATCACATGCATTTTCCTATGGTCAATAAATCAATGCCTTTAGCGCATTCTCCATTATTTCGTCTGTATCCGTGATGCACTTATGCTGCAGATTTCTTTCACCATTGTTGTACTATTCCAACTGATAATCAAGTTATAGATCTTCCCATGATGATTATTCTGATCTTTCTCAGCCTGTGTTGAAGATGAAGAAAACTGACAATGCCTGTTAGAGAAAACTGGATCAACTGTATGCTCTTGTACAGAGAAGATAGTAGGATTTGATAGACAGGATACTGGACTGCATAGCTTTGTAGCTGGAAGCATAGATTGACTCCCAGTGTTCACCATCAGCAATTCAATCTTCTTCTGATGGTGAACGATATTGTTTCCTGTTGTTAATCAGATCCCTAGATTACTTAATAATTCTTGTGCTTCTGTTTTGTTGGGAGTTCGATTTGTTACCTTATTAGTTGAATGCAATGACATAGAGTTCCAAAATTAAGTTCTGATCAGATTCTTCTTAGCCGTAAACTTGGACAAACAGAACCTGTATTCTATCTTTACATTTGCAATTCTCCCTCCTGTTCGTTATGCGATTTGTGAAAAGATAAACTGGTTAGTTCTTGATTAGCCCCATGATAATCAATTTCTCAATGTACTAGTGTTTCTTTTTCTGGTTTTTTTAAGGGTATTGGGTGGGGGGATCGGGGGGGGGGGGGGGGGGCGTTAGAGATCTCAGGACCTTCTAGAAAGTTTCAGTCTTTCTGGTAGGATAGGTAGATAAGATAACTGCATGTCTAACCAAGTACCACCACATGGCTGACTATATAAACAAACAAATTGGAGGTTGTTTTTTTTTTGTTTTTTTGCTAATTAAATAGGAGGTGGTTTGGTTGGTTCATCCTATTTTGAGGCTTTTTAATGCTCATGCTCGCTGGTGAGGAAATAACTCAGCTCAATGGTTACTCAACCACAAAAAAAAAAAAAAACAAAAACAAAAATGCCGTCAGCACAATGGTTAAAGTTTAGGCCTGCAGCTCAATTTCCTTTGTATGGTGGACGCTCGAGAAACGCATATAGAAGAGAAGTTTTTCTAAAAAAAGAAGTAAAAAAGTATTTATCTTTTCTTTATTGGATAATAGTATCTAAGCTCTCCAGTAGTATATTGACTTTTGTAATGTTATGTTTGAAAGTAGTAGTGAAAAACTCTATAATATTAAATAATAGAAAAAATAGTCAATTTAATTTCAATAAGTGTCTAACATCTTATGGTCTCTAATATTTTTTTTGTCATTTTAGTTACAAAAGTTAGTAATTTAATATGTTATAGTTCATAATTTTTTTTACACTATTATAATTTCGAAAGAATTTTTGAACGGCCAGCAAAGTCCTAACATCAGTTACTATTAAAGACTAAAACAGTAATAGCTGCAGCTAATGGTTGGACTTTATTAGCTACTTGAAAATTCTTTCAAGATTGTAACGGTAGAAAAAAATATTAAGGATCATAATATGATGGTAAGTACTTAACTTTTGAGACTAAAATGACAGAAAAAAATATTATAAATCATAACTAGATAGAACATTTAACTTTTAAAATAAACTGACTAATTTTTCTAAATAATCCCACACCTTTTACAAACTATAATAATAAGTATTTCTAGATCAGTTCATACTTCTCGCTCTCTTTTATTTAAGAATGTGTTTATTTTATTTTTATGAAATTTATTTTAAAGTAATCTAAAAAAGAAATACGTTCATTTAATTTGAACGGGAAGAGTACTTGTTTTTGCAAAGTGTACCTCTTGCTTTGTATTTTATACCGCTGGCAAGGCTGCTGCGGTATGGAGAGACGAGGAGAAAGAAGAATGGGACCAAAAAAAATCGAAAACAAAATAGAGAAGGAAATAAATTGAGTAGTAAGGTGGAAGTGTCGGTTTCACTGAATTGAACTGATTTCTTTTTTTTTTTTTGGGTAAATTGAATTAACTTCGGTTAGTTGGAAGTTTGCAGGAGGAAAATGAATTGAACACACGCAACCAAAAAAAAAAAAAAAAGGAAAGGTTGAAATTGTCTTGACGCAAAAATGGAATGGTTAGATGGCAAATGCATTTTGCAATCGACCAATCACGCCGGATAATCTTGTCCCCGAATTGTCGTATTCAGCCTTAACTAACTACAACGCTCACTCTCAGTAATTGATAAATCCAATGCAACGACGGCTGTAAGTCCCGCCTTAGCACTGTCACGCCTTTCCGCTTGCTTCCAACTAACTCCGCCGCCTCCTGCTTCCACTCTCGGCGGCTCCTTTGCAGCGAAGCCAACCAGAAAACGTAATGGTGCATCCGGTGGCGGAGGCCAACGAGAAGAGCCCGTTTGGGTCTCTGACTCCGGAGGAATTCTATGCTCATCACTCGGTGAGCCACGGCACCGAGTTCATCACCAACCCTCGCGGGCTTAAGCTCTTCACTCAGTGGTGGATTCCACTTCCCGAGACCAGGCCCATAGTTGGAGTGGTTTGCGTCGTTCATGGCTACACCGGCGAGTCCAGCTGGTTCGTGCAGCTCACCGCCGTCCACATCGCAAAACATGGCTTTGCCGTCTGCGCAATTGACCATCAGGGTCACGGCTTTTCCGATGGACTTGTGGCTCATATACCCGATATCAATCCCGTGGTGGACGACTGCATATCATTCTTCGATTCCTTCCGCGAGCGCCACGTGCCGCCGAATTTGCCTTCCTTTATCTACGCTGAGTCACTGGGTGGCGCTATTGCACTGTTGATCACTCTGCGGAAGGACTTGAAACGGCCGTTCGACGGCGTAGTTCTGAACGGAGCTATGTGTGGCGTGAGCGACAAGTTCAAACCTCCTTGGCCTTTGGAGCATTTCCTTTCCATTGTCGCTGCTCTGGTGCCCACTTGGCAAGTGGTTCCCACTCGCGGAAGATTGCCTGAGGTCTCATTCAAGGTTACAGTACTTTTGGAATTTCCTAAGACTCGAATAAATATTGATTTCCCTTTACCCAGCAAACCAAAAAAAAAGATTTCTTATTTCATAAATTACCAAACCTTACTGCAATTTCCATTTCAGAATTCCTTGGATTTGTCGTCAAAATGTTCATTCTTTTTCCCCAGTCCCCTCCTCCCCCATCCCAAAAGAAAAAATTAGAAAAGGTCGAGACTCGTTATCTTCTGAGCTACAATCTACCACGTTATACTATAATCTTACAATAATGTAAATTTTTAATTAATTAATTAAAAATACTTGTAATTTTGAAATAAGAGTGTAATAATTTAACTGCAGGAGACCATATTGTGACCCTCGAGAATCATATTGACTTCTTTTATTTATTCTAGTAAAATTTAGATTATTAAAGATACTGCAAGCGAAAGAGTATAAATTTTATCCACAAAAAAGAAAAAGAAAAAGAAAGAGTATAAATTTTTTATTTCCCAAATCTTTTATATGCTCCATGATTTTGCTTATTATGACAAATGCTATAAAAGATGGAGATATTACTGCGATTTCTTGGCATGATTATTGGGATCATGGTTGCAGGTTGAATGGAAGAGGAAGCTGGCCATAGCAAGTCCAAGAAGGCCATTGGCGAGGCCAAGAGCGGCGACGGCGATGGAGCTGCTGCGGGTTTGCAGGGAAGTTCAGGGAAGGTTTAGTGAAGTTACGTCACCGTTTCTGATAGTGCACGGTGGTGCGGACGTAGTTTGCGACCCGGTCTGTGTGGAGGAACTGTACAAATGCGCCGCCAGCAAGGACAAGACGCTAAAGATATATCCGGGCTTGTGGCATCAGCTTGTTGGCGAGTCCGACGAAGACGTGGAGCGCGTGTTTGGGGATGTTGTGGAGTGGCTTCATACCAGAGCTGTGTCCCCCTCCACTGCCGGTGGTTCGGTGGACGGTTAGAAATGAATGATGCCTCCTCACATGGTGACGTGTACGGTTCAGTGAATTATTCAGGCTATTGTAGTTGTAAGAAACTGGCATGTTGGGGAATTTATATTATATGGATGAAATTACAATAATGAAAAATGACTCCCAAGTCCCTTTTGCTTCTTATCATTATGGGGATCCGAATTTTTTGTGAATTATAAATTTTTTTAGTTTTCTACAGGTTAGAAAAACCCATTTATTTATAGCAGTTGCTTCCCATGAGAAGCGGAGTATGTGAAAAACAAATGCTCGTATTAACTGAACTGGTCTCGTATTACAAGGCCTTCACATAACACATTAGAAGCTGAACAGGTCTAGTCTTGATTCATCGAATCTTTTTGGAGTAAGCAAAAGTAGAAATCGCGTCCTTTCTCTCTTTTGCATGTTCTAAATTTCAGAGTTCTAGTGTGCTAGTTTCTTACGTTCTTTGAATCTTTGATATATTTGTTGTGATCTGATAGCTTTGAACAGAACAAAGTTGAGTTCCTTGATCCCTTTCCCAAGTACCAAGAAATGGATGAATTGTTTGGGCAGATAGATTACGGATCAAAGTCTGATGCGATGGTGATGAGGCTTTTGAGATCGGCCATGGACAAAGCACACGAGAATGTGCAGTCGATGAATGGCCCCATGGAGTTTTTGCACGAGAGGTCCAAGTTTTATGAATTGGCAGTGATCCTGGTGGAGGGTGGTCTCAACATTGTTCAAGAAGAGGCAGATATTCATGAAATCAGCCGCGAGAAGATCCTTTCCGACTTGATGGAAATCAAGGACTGGCTCCAGAGGCGCAACGAAGAAATGAGGCTTTTGATAAGCGAGAAAGATAAGGAATTATTGGAGAGGATTGAGAGTGAGTTGAAGCTTAGGCAAGCACTGGAATTGAAAGAAAGAGAGCTAGTTTATTTAAGGGAGAAAGAAGAGCTTCAAAGAACAAAGGGTGAGGGATTCCAGGAATTCCTTCAAAGGAGTGGGGTGAGTCATGATGAAGCCAAAGGAGGCGATATACGTGCACTGAAGAATTCTGTGGATCAACAGGTTTGGAACATCAAGCAGAAGTTGGAGGATGAGAAGAAAAGCATAAAACATAGGATGAGAAAGACGATCTCCAATGTTTCTGACGGTGAACTTTATGCGAAACTCAGTGCATTGTCTGCGGAAGATGATCAACTACACTGGGATGATCATTTCTCTGGAGTAAAGTCCCTCTGCAGGACGCTGAATCCTGGAAAATATAATTTAATGATTCGGCAAATGAGCTCTGATATAGACATTCTGAAAGGAACCTTTGATATAGCCTTCGGGAGAATGGAGAATGTTGAGTTGCTTCCTTTAGAGAAGAGATGGAGAATGATCATTGAGAGAGATGCTATTCTAGTGTCCATCAAGGGATTCATAAGCGATGTGCAAAAGATTTTTGATCAGGAATTTAAGAAGAGAAATTATTGCGTTCCCAGGGACTTCTGTAGGGAGAAATGGACAGAATTGATTGATGATATGACATCATTGGCCAGTGAATTGAAAGCTTTATGCAGTCGATATGAGATACAAGAGAGGAGATTCAACAAGTATGAGTCTTCAGGTCCTTCAGTAGATATGAGAAGAACAGTTAGTGAGCCTTTGCCACAAGTTCCTTTTAAGCCTCCAGAGGAGGAATCAGAAGCCAGTGGTGGCCACTTTGTTGCTAAGATGATTAAGAACCATGAATCTATCATGCATAAACACAATAAAGAATGGAGTTGGCTGACAAAAGAGATGCTCCACAGAAAAGAATCTTTGTCCGTTATTGTCAAGAGTGATAAAGAACCTGATGAACTAGAAGACAGAATACAAAATGCCATCAGAAAATTGCACAATATCATTGAATGGAATGATAATCTTGGGGATGAAAAAGGTCTTTCTGATAGAGAAACTTTTCAGAAGACGAGTACTGAAAATTCTGAAATGGGAGGTGATGCAAGGGATAAAATAAGCCAACTGAAAGAAGATAGAGATTGTCTGAATTTACAAATTTTGTTAACAGAAGAAATCTACTTGCTCCTATTTGGAGGTTTTGTGAAGAACCTGAAAGTTGAGCTGCATGATTACAGTGGTAAGAGTTCCATTTGGGATGATTCTGCTAGTCTATCATTGAAGGATTTTATAGATGATCCCAATCTTCCCAACATGAAAGCAGGTGAACTCAAAGAACAAATGTTGCTGCAACGCTTGGATTACATTTTGAGGCAGGATGTGCGTGCGATCTGTATGCAAGAAATCATGAAAGAGTGGAACCAGTGTTTAGAATGCAAGGATCAAAAATGCCTTCTTGATGAAGAGATATACAAACATGCCCTTAAAGAGTCAGTGAAAGGTACTCAAAGCACTGGAAATTGGTTGATAAGCCGAGTGGAAATTGAGGGTTCTGAAACATTTCCAGATGCTGTTGAAAGCCTATTAAGGGAAGAAGTTTATGTGGTGTACTTCAAAGAAATGTCCCGTGCATGGAAAATGGGAAGAGATGATTATAACATTGAAATGATTCTTAGGGAAGATATATATCATTTTCTCATGGTTGAAGTGGTGGAAGAAGCCAATGTCAAAACTAGAGAATCTGAAATATTAGAACAGATAAATGTCCCAAAAGATTTTCCTTCTGTTACGGATGTGGACATTCAGAGAGATGAAAGTTTGATTGAAAATATTGATTCTTTGTTGGAGTATTGTGATGAAGATGGATATCTCATGGTAAATGCAACAAGCGAGACAAATGAACACAGGGTACGGAATGAAGCGATCTTGCCTTCAGAGGATGAGGATGAAGATAAAACCAAAGAGTGGCTGTTGACTGATAGTGAGAAATTAGAAATTGTGCTCCATGAAGTGCATACTAGCAAGACTTTGTTGTTAATGCTAGATATGGAGAATAGTTTGGGCATCCCATCAGAACACCGAAAACAAGATGATGATTCTACTCAGTTAAATGGTGCTGTGGCTGTTGAAACTGAAAGAAAGAATACCTGTTGCCTAGAAGAAGATGAAATGTTGCAACTCGATCAATCTGTTCTATCACCACTTAAAGGATTTCAACAAGTTTTGGTGGATTTTGAGCAACTGATGCACTCAAATTTAGAGTACAAATCTTTGAGGTACTTTATGATAATCTTCAAGGATAGTTATCTTAAAGAAACTTGGTAATAGCTCTTAATATCTAATTATGCTAGAACATGATTGGCTAATAGTATGGTAGTAAGCAAGTGCTCAATTATTCATCTGCCATGAACTCACATAGAACTTAAATTTGGAATCAGATGACTTAGTTTGCCTGTTGTGAAACCTGTTTCCAGGATTGAGAAACTGAAGCAGCAGATAGAAGAATTAGTTCAACCTGTAGCCTCTATCAGGGAAAGGAAAATGCTTTACAAGAAGGCCTTCGTAACCAGATGCCAAAACTTGCTGTTAGCAGAAAATGAGGTAGCCCAGAACATGATCAATATGTCCAACATTAGTTACCGCTTTGAGACACATAATCGCAATGGTTTAAACTACATCTGATCTCATAATTCCGTCCTGAATTTTTCTGATCAAACTTCAATATCAGAATCAACTCCATCATCTTTTACTAAGAATTGACTGTGTAGGTTGATTTGCTTGGGAATCAAGTAGAGAAACTTGTATGCGTCCTTCAAAGAATATACTTGATTCTGAATCAGAATTCAACAGTTCTATCGCGCTACTTTGGGGTGAGCAGTACATACTTTATATGCAAGATTTATAAATCACAGAACTATACTTCAAGAAATCTGTCTGAACCCTCTTCATCATGTTCTTCAACTTTAAAAACACAATTTCAATTTCTTTTTTCTGTGAAGAGTGAATTGAATGGCTTTTGGTGCAGGTTTTTGACATCATAAATTTGATTAAGAGAGAGCTTGCTGAAGGCTCGCTAAATGTAGATATGTATATTGAAGCTAATAGAAGCATGTAGAGGAGCTCAGTTGATAGCGATTTCCTTGCTTTACTTGCTAATTCTGGCAGAGTGAAGTGTTCGTTTGGAGCTACTAGCAATGCTAAAAGAAATATGAAGTGTACATGTAAAGCGCTGAAGAAAAATTGATCTGTGTCTATGTAAAGCAACGTAATAGAATGGAATGGTCAAAAGGAGAATACCTAGTTCACCTTTTGGATTAAACTTTCTAAAAAAGAGATTACCAATTTACGTGTTTATATCAGAATTTTCGCACGAGATTAATCTATGTCACAGGAGTATTAATAGTTTATCCAAAGCATCAAGAGATACGAATTAAATTTAAAATTTATTATTTATTAAAGAGAGTGCTCTAATAAATTGAACCTCCCGCTCATTATTTATTTAACAAACGCAGAAATCTTCATCTGTAATTATTGAAACTAAACCTCTAATTCATCCTAAACTTCTGTTAGGGGAAGAGCCTCACGTGGTCTAATAGGAATGTCCTTAAATTGAACATATATTCCACTTATGTTTAAATTTTTCTTGTTCATAAGTAACTTTTAATTTGAGAGATAATTTTTTCGTCTAAAATTAAATATTTTTATTTCTTTTTAAAAATGTTTAAAGATTAAATGTTTACTTTTTAAAAATAGTAATATATTTTATTTAAATTTTATTTTTTCGATCTTATTTTATTTAATAGTATTTGACTGGATACATAATTTTATACAAAAGATTAAATTGTGTTATAAAAATAATATAATATAATAAAAAATAAAAAATATATGGGTCAGTAAATACTTTATGTCAAATTTAAATAAATAAAAGTAATATATATTGAATTTAGTAGTTAATTGATAATTTAAAATATATTAAAATATTTTTTTATTATAAAGTGTTAATTATTTTAGAATGTTATGATATAATAAAAATATTAAATGAAATAGAACGAAGAAAGTAACCATTAACTTCTTTAATTGTTTTAATTTAAAAGACTTTGAATCTCGTTATTCATATATTTAGTTAATAAGAATATTATACTATTTTAATTATACTTATACTATTATTTGAATTTTAATATTAAGTTAAAATATTATATTTAATTTAATTTCGAACAGTATAAATCAACAAGTATAATAATACTTACACCTTAATGCTTCCTATCCGAACAACAAGTTGTAATCAAAGGATACGAGATAATACAATTAATGCATTAAAAACATAAAAATATTATCCCTTTTACAGAGGTATCTACTTCATGAAAATCGGACTTTCAATCTAAACATCAACTTTGGTCATTCAAATTTCAAACATGACCCGATTAGCAATAATAAAGTTGTGATGTGCACGAGAATTGTGTACCCAAATCACCTGTTCAGGTGGTTTGGTCGAAGCTACCGAGAGACAAAGGAAGAAAATGCAGAGAAGATATAAATCAAAACGTAAATAAAACTATTTACGTTGTTTAATTAGAATATAAATAAGAAGGGGATAGCTTCTTCTCTTTCCCTCCTAAAATATATGAGTTAAGAGAGAAAAAAATGTTTAAAATGCATTAATAGATTAAATTGATCATATTTTTTTAATTTTTGAAATTAATTAAGAGAAAAATATGAATAAAAAAAATAAATTACAAAATTTTTATCTCTTCTCTCATCTTCCTCTCTCCCTCATTTTCTCCCTTCAACCAAACAAGAATAATACTTCACTCAAGATGAAGTATTGTTAGGTAGAATATTTGTTCCCTTCCTCTGCTCCCTTTCACTAGCGAGGCCAACGAAACACCACACTCTGTGCTCTGCGAAGCGGTGGCTCACGTCACCGCCGGCTCATCGCCATCCGACCACACTCGGATTCGGATCTATCCGACTGCAATCTCCAACTTGCACTAACCACTCAAAGTCAAAGTCAACCAGGACAAAGCAACGTGCTTGTAGCTGCCAATGCCAATTATGCCATAAACCAAGCGGGGCAAAGATGCCAACCGACTCAGACGTCACACGAGTCTATTCCCTATTCGTCTTTACTATATCCAACGCCAAATCCGTTCCCGCCACGTGTTCCCACTCCAAGCTGACCCAAGGGACCCTTTTGTTCCGCCAATTCCGTTTCCCGACGAATCTCTGTAATGACACACGCAGGAACAAACACTTCAGTTTCCGCTCCACTTCAAAATAGAATCTTCAGAGCCAAAACCGCTTTCTCTCTCCAAAAATGGCTGTGAAATCCATTTTCGTCTTCTCAATTGTGCTTCTTCTCCTTGTTGGTCTCAGATCGACGCCGTGTTCCGCCGAGAGCAGTAAGGAGAAGACATCTCCGGTGGAGGATGAAGAAGATCTAAGCTTTTTGGAAGAAGAAGATGGCGTCTCAACTGATGAGGACCCGTACGCTCGGTACTACCAGAATTACGAGAACTATGATGATCTAGATGATAATGATTCTGCTGCGATTGAAGATGATTCTCACTCGACGCCGGCGGTGGATGAGAAGGATGTGGTGGTGCTGAAGGAGTCGAATTTCAGCGACTTTATATCGAAGAATAAGTATGTGATGGTGGAGTTTTATGCACCGTGGTGTGGACATTGTCAGGCTTTAACTCCGGAGTATGCTGCTGCTGCGACGGAGCTGAAGGAGGAGGAGGAAATGTGTTGCTTGCTAAGGTGGATGCAACTGAGGAGAGTGAGTTGGCTCAGAAGTATGGCGTGCAAGGATACCCCACTGTCTACTTCTTTGTTGATGGCATTCACAAGCCATATCCTGGTCAACGCACAAAGTAAGTGAACTTTCTATTCATCTCTATGAATTTACAACTGAGTTTCTTCAGTTTCAATTCAACTCTTAATCTGCAGAATCATAAGTAAATTTGTGCTAAAAGATGTAATAAGTCGATCTTACTTGTGTGAAATGAGTCAATTGCTTTCTTTGGTTCTCCCGACGAAGTTGAGGTAAAGCATAATACATTGTCATCTTATGCGTTGTGAATATTCTTATGAAAGGATAATGGAGCAATGATGTGATAATTATTGGACATTAAACGCTGAGATTCTTGGTCTCTTTTCGAAATTGTAAAAAATCTATTAACATAGAATGTCTTCATATATGTAAAGAAGTCCCAAAAAACGAACATAGAGGAAAAAAAGGGAAAAAAGGCTGCTCCTTTTCTGTCGGGTGATAACTCACCAGATGCATGCGAGGAAGTGAGCTTCACTTGTACAACATGTTTTTGCAAGTACTTTTTATTCCTTGTACCATTAGGGAAGGTAGTGACTTATGTGGAACCTCATCCAATGAGGCATTGCCCCTTCAGCAATATAAATTCTTTAATTATTTTCAATTTCTCATGCGCTTCTGATTTCGAAATGCACTCTATTAGTCTTCTTTCAGTTTTTAGTCTTCTTTCAGTTTTAGAAATGTCTTGAGCCTTTTCAGTAACTAGGTAGGCCAAATTGAGTACAGTATCTTATTGCATTGTTTATATTTAAAATTGTATCTCAATAATAATGCTTAACCAGGGCTGCTATTGTCACTTGGGTGAAGAAGAAGACTGGACCAAGTTTACACAACCTCACTAGCATAGAAGAAGCAGAACGTGTATTGGCTGCCGAGTCAAAATTGGTTTTGGGCTTTTTGGATGCTCTCGTGGTATGCCCACTATGATTTGAGTATTCATTATCAGTTTATTTCTATTTGTCTTTGCTCTACCTCTTTCTTTGAAGTGAACTAAAGAAGTTATGGCAGATTCAGAATGTCGGTCTTAATGCCATCTCCATGCCTTTTTTATTCTCAGACGTGGTTTTCCAGGATTCTCTTTAGTCAACTTGAAATGTCGAATAGGACTTTCTACAGAATCTTCAAGTTGTTTTGTTTCTTTCTCTAATTCCAAGTTTCATAAAGCATGTTGTTCTACATGTAACATAAAATAGTCTAAAGGCTATGTTGCAGCCTAAAAATTTTTCATCATATTATGGAAAAGTTGTTTCCAACATGAGCTCTTGATTTTGATAGGGAGTCTGTGGAGTAATTCTAATTGGATGTTTCCTTTTGTGAATAATGTACATTACTGCTGAGATATTTATTCTTTTCTCAGAAGTCTCTCTCAGTTGTTGAATGTTAAACTCAGAGTATGCATTTAGAGTGTCAAATGTGGCATTCTTTTTATCTTGTATATTATCAGGTCTTCTGTGTGGTTTACAGGGCTCTGCAAGTGATGAACTTGCCGCTGCTTCAAAACTTGAAGATGATGTGAACTTCTACCAGACTACCAATCCTGACGTAGCAAAGCTTTTCCAAATTGATCCCCAAGTTAAACGCCCAGCTTTGGTCATGATTAAGAAAGAGGATGAAAAAATTAATCACTTCTGTAAGTATCTCGATTTGTGTTTTAGGTGCTTAAGAGTGTCAGTCTAAGTACCAACTCTAAGTGTTATTTATTTTGTACAGGCGATCAATTTACTAATTCAGCTATATCTGAATTTGTATACAAGAATAAGCTTCCACTGGTCACCAATTTTACCAGGGATAGCGCCCCACTAATATTTGAGAATCCGATTAAGAAACAGGTGATACATTTTCTACTGCACTAGTCTTCCAATGTTTGGGATCTTAGCACCTGCTCTGTTACTGATTTGCTTGGTTTTTTTTTTTTCCCAGTTGATACTCTTTGCCACTTCAAATGATTCAGAGAAGTTTTTCCCAACATTCCAAGATGCTGCAAAAGCTTTCAAGGGACAGGTAACCGATTCTTACATGTTATGTTTCATCAGTGTCTACTGAGAGTCCTTGTTAGTCTGGAAGCACATTTGACCGGATGCAACTGTGAACTTTATTAGTAATAAATTAGAACTGATGCTTAGTTAAAAATATATCTTAGTTTTCTTCTGCCAGAAAGGGGAAGAAATCCTCACTGGTACCTTGCACAGGAAACTATCAAAGAAAAGCAGAAGGCTCAGTGATAATATTAATCGTATCAAAGCAGAATCTTTTTATCATGTTATATTCAATTTATGCATCTTCTCCGTTGATACCATCTTAACCATGCTACAGGGATTTGTTTTGGTTTTTTTGCCAAGTCTGATACCTCGCATCTTAGCCATTTGGCACTGAAGATGATGGTTATAAAAGAACTCAAGTTCTGAAAAAAAAAATTATTTGTTCTCAATAAGTTCCAGGAACCCTATTCATGAAAAAGGACATACTGTCTCTTTATATAGTTTCTTCTATCTGAATGAAGCTCCACAATGCATGCATATCTCAGGCAAAATGGCAAACTTATTCTAACACATCTTTCAGAAATAATTTATGGCTCTTCCATGCAGCTTATATGTGTGTATGTAGAAACAGATAATGAGGATGTCGGAAAACCAGTTTCAGACTACTTTGGTGTTAAACAAGATGTTCCAAGTGTAAGTCTTTGCCTTTTCAGTTTTGTTTCCTTCTATTATCTTTGTCAATAATTGATTCATGTCATTTCTAATTTGAGACGTCAATCTAGGTTCTTGCTTATACTGGAAATGAGGATGCGGGGAAATTTTTAATGGATGGTGATTTGACCTTGAGCAATATAAAGGTTCATTAACTTCCTTCTAACTATATGTTTGTGCAACATAGAAGTGAATACTGTAAAATTTGCTTTTTGTTGTAAATACAGTAAAATTTGTTTATTGTTCTCAAGATAAGAATTCATTTTCTTTTTCTGCTTTTCTCTCATCTTACAGTCGTTTGGGGAGAAGTTCTTGGAAGATGATCTCAAACCTTTCTATAAATCAGATCCAATTCCAGAAAAGGTAATTTCTTCCCCCAAATAATTATGAAATCAATCGTCAGTATAGGGTATCAGATTTAACTTTCAATAATTGAATCAGAATGATGGGGATGTCAAAATTGTGGTTGGCAATAACTTCGATGAAATTGTCCTGGATGAATCAAAGGATGTTCTTCTTGAGGTACTAATTATTCTCAATCATTTGTTTGCTACCAAATTCATAAAATTTGGTAACATGTTATGTTGCTTTTTCCACAAACTAGATATATGCTCCCTGGTGTGGGCACTGCCAAGCTCTTGAGCCTATATATAACAAACTTGGCAAACACTTAAGAAGTATTGATTCGCTTGTTATTGCCAAGATGGATGGGACTACAAATGAGTACCCACGAGCAAAGGTATCATCTTGCTAACTTCTTTCCATCATCTGATCACTTCTAGGAATAAGTACGTCAGTTTGTCATAAAAAGGATGAAGCTGAAGGACCTCTTGAATTATCTCATCAGAAAGGATATTTTCCTTGTTCTGTGTTGGATAGTGAAAGTTTACCATAGGCAAGCAATACAATTTAGCCTCTGTGAATGATTTTGTTTTGTCTAGTTTTGAGAAACCCTTGCTTGACTAAACATAATTTGTCGCAGACTATGTATTAAAATTTTTATATGTCCCCGAACAATAGATTTAAAACTTTAATGGAAGCTTTTGTATGTACAATGCTTCTTTACTGAGGTTGACTTTTATCTTTGTTTGCAGAGTGATGGATTCCCAACACTGCTTTTCTTTCCAGCAGGCAATAAGAGCTTTGATCCGGTTGGTTCTTTTAGTAATAATGTCTGATCCATGGTGTTCATCTCCTTGCAGCAATAATGCCTCACCTATTCATATTGTGATGATCATGTTTTGCAGATTACTGTTGACACAGACCGTACTGTGGTGGCTTTCTACAAATTCCTGAAGAAGCACGTATCCATCCCATTCAAGCTTCAAAAGCCAGCTTCTTCTCACCAACAGAAGGCCGCTGATCCCGAGATTAGCAAGGAAAGCAGCACTAAAGATGTGAAAGATGAACTTTGAGGTTTTGGCATGGTTTTTTTAGGGTTGGTGTAGACTGATTGCAGTACAATAGGCAGAGAGAAGCACGAAGAGAGTAGTAGGGGGAAGAAATATCTCTGAACCCTTGTGTCTATTTCGTTTCTAAAATTTTGGTTTACTTTTCTTTTCGCACTCTAAAATAAAGCATTAACAAGAATCGGTCTGGTCGCTGCCCATCTTAAAGTTTATTGTAAGTTTTTTAATAAGGGAACCACATAAATCTATTAAAAAACTTTGGTTAACATGATATTTCCTAATGAATGGAGTTCGAATATTAATACTGATGCGAAGAAGGGTAAAATTGTCTAATACTAGCAAGATGAAGATTACATAACTAACCCGCCAAAACTAAGATAATAATGAATATATTACAAATTCACAACTACCTCATCTTCCATTTCCTCTATGCTCTTCTCTAATTTCCAGCAGAAGTTCCCTCTGAAAGCCTGTGGGACAACTACAAACTTAAAACTTGTGGGACAGAGCTACAGTCGCGATCAGCAGCTCGGATACCTGCAAGAATACCAAAACAAGGACTTCATCCTTTACTGCTGTCCTTCCAAGGTCCCAAGTGCCTCCTCCAGAAGTTTCTGTGCTTCTTCCCTTCTCCTGGAACCCCAAGAAAAACAATTAAACAAGAATAGCACATGGGTTCATAGCTAGCATTCATCTGTTCTTAGTTGAATAGATGCATTTGCAGCTAGGAAAAATAGTTGTTACTCGACATAATAGTAGTGATATAAACAAGGACTAAGTGCTACTGTTTTTAACTCCAATGTCTGATTTATGCCATCAACGCAAGTAACGCATGACGGAGAGGTAGTGCATCAGCTCAGACTCCCAACATCATAAAAACGAAATCCAATACTCCCTCCCTTGGAAAATGAATGTATTTCTGTTTTCAAATTTCCCAAAAATAGAGTCCATACCTTCAAGTAACTTTGATTTCCAATATAAATTTCGATCATTATGCTCAGAAACAAGGAAAACGATGTGAACTCCTAACTGGTATGAGGTCCATAATAGCTCCTTAAGGATAAGGCAGAAAACATTAACTAATCAATCACGGAACTCAATTTGGAATGGAGGCAGCAGCATGCAAAAAGTCTTTAAACCATATGTCCTAGTACATAAAAATATGCTGGTTTTCTAAAATATATGATTTCCTATCAGTCCAGTAAGAGAAAATGAAAAACAAAAAATGCTGCATAGTAGAAATTCCATATTGTTCAGAAGCATGAAATGAACAGCTGAGATTTTTAACAATCAATTGCAGGAAAAAGGAAAAAGAAGCACCAAAGCCCCTAACAGATAGCATATATAAGTTGAAGTCATTATCAGGAAAATATGGTTAAAATGACACATCCTATATTTTTTTAAAAAAAAGTCAAAAGCAACATTTAATTTCACTCAATAGAACTGGTCCCGCCAAGGGAATCCCATATACAAGAAATGCTACAATTTGAACAAGGATAAAAAAGGTGACATTCAAGAGAACTTTAAAAAAAAAACCCACAGAATCAAGGTAGATGAACCATACGTCTTAATGTCTTCAACAGCTCGTTTATGTCTTTGTATCTGGAGTTCTAGAATGTGGATCAGAGTTGCCCTGGCCTGACAAGCAGGAATGAGCATAGATAACTTGAAGGAGGAAAAAGAAGGAAATTATGCATCACAGGTCACTATACCTGGTGGGGCCGCAGTGAATTGAGAAGATGGTGCAAGTTCTTAAAAATGAGAGATATATCTTCTACTCTCCTAGCATACTGTGATGGCCGCTCTATAAGAATATCAGCGAGCTCCAATATGTGCAGCTGCAGTTCTCTGTTAAGTGACCTCAGCTCCTTCCTGAAATCTGTCAGAGAGGAAATCTGTTAGCTACTAGAATATCATTCAGTCTGGTGGATGATACCACTTAGAAACTTGCTTCTGAACTTAACTCCACATGTAAAACTTCAGGCTCTAATAAGAGAAGATGCAAATGTAGCTCTATATGTTTTTTGCTTCTGCAGAAAAAATTAGATATTATAATTATCTTACTGATCCACAAATATTAACTAGGAGAGTTAAGCTAAGAAGTTCAGTTTATTGCACATAAACTTCCATTCAGCTAGTAATGATGCTTCACAAGGAAAAAGGAGATGTTTAGCGATTAGTAATTTGTGCATGTAATGATTTGGTAGCCAACAAGAGATGACACTAAGATAACTAACTACTTGTAACACTAGAACAGCAAGGACACGAGAGGTAGAGGACATTAGTTGCACTCTACAAGGTGGGGAATAATTTTTTAAAAAAATCAAGGCTGTGGAGAAGGAGATAAAATCTGTTGGTGCAGTCACATATGGGAGTAAAGGACTTCAGGAGAACATGGGAAGGTAATCAGAGTGCGCTGATGACTTGCACAAAGACGGCACCCCCAGAAGTATGGAACACATAATTAAAGGAGAAAAGGGAGGGTACCACTAACTTGAGTTTATAGAATAATCTGCAGAATCTCACAGGCAGACAGATGAAAACCATTAGCATCGTTCCTCAGAACCTCCCCTGATTTCTTTTCTACAACAACAATATAGGTAGCAGATCATATATTCTGCCCCCTAAAATGAACAGAAGGGTATCATTAATCACAACAGAAGAACAGGGGAACAGAGGCACTCTCTCTCTCTCACACACACACACATTTATCTTCTTTTAGTGTTGAGAAGCTTTCTATTTGAACAAAATGCAGACAAATAATATTTGTAAACAAAGTTCCATATAGATGGCCGTACAAATAAAGAGCATTCAAATTAGTGTATTTTACTGAATGTTGCAAGCATCAAAGATGGAAAGCATACAACTAAAGCAAAGACATGGGTATACCAGAAAATCAAGATGGTGGTTCATTGACAGGCCATATTCCTTTCTGAAATGACCTTTTCAAAGTCACCAGAAAGACTATTAAGTCCTGCATGTTTTTTCCTAGGTAGTGCTTCTAACTCTTGAAGTTTAATAGTATCTATTCTTACAAGAACCATTACTGAAGCTATGGCTTGATCATATAATCCTCAGCACTTAGATTAAGCATGCCACATATTTAGGGCTCTAAATCTAATCATTAGAAGATTATAAACGAAACTAAACCTAAAAATAAAAAAGAACAATATTACGGTAACCTCATAAGAAAAAGCAACAGAAACAGCCTTAAGAAAAAGAAAATAAGAGAAACATCATCTGAAATCAGAATCTACTAGCTGCTCTTAAACAAAGTCTTAAGAAAAACAATGTGAGAGCGGACATTGGATCCAACAAGAAATCTCAAAAGATGAACTTAGATAACCATCTTTATAAGTAAAAAAATACAAAAGTAAATGATAGAGATAGATCATACCAACGTTTGGCCCTCTTGGGTACAGTTGACGAACACCCTGCTCTTCTAAACTCGGAAGCACATCATCAGTCTAGAAAAAATTGGAGAAACAAATTACTAAATCCACAAAATTCCATCTTTTATGGACGGTAAAATATCTTAATTGCATGAGAGGAATTTACAGGCACCAAAACCAATAATATAAATGGCAAATGAAAGAAATCCACTTCAACCCGAATCCAGTTTCATGTTTTATTTTATCCTCTTCATTGGCAGATAAAGGTAGGGTTCAGATGGGCCACAAACCACTTACTGGCACAAATGTACAAAATCCACATATAAAACAAATTTATCCCCTTCTGAAAAGAAGCTTTAATCCAAAATTTAGGGAAAGAGATCCCAAGTGTGAGTCAAAAACAACAAATAAATGAACAATTTAGTACAATGGAACCAGGGAAACAATCTCTTTCTCAGTAAGCGGCAGATAATCTTGAGCCCTGCACTCTTGCACTTTCTTTTCGCAAGCTGTGATAAATTTCTTTCTTTCCTTCTCCCTCGGTTTCCTCTTAAGATCTAGCAGCACCGTCATGGATACCTTCTAAAACCTATTGCGCATCCTGATTATATATATATATATATATATATATATATATATATATATATATATATATATATATATATATATAATCACAATACGCAATAGTATATATATTTTCTTCCCCCACCCCAAGTGACCTATATATCTTACAACCTCTCAAGCTATCCTGATTGCTCACGTCAAACTTTCACTCCATGCACAGTAGACTAAAGGAGAAAAACAACAAGGAAAACACTTTACTCGATGCACAAAACTGCCAACAAAAATTTCAGTCCTAACAATAGACTCACAATAATTTTAAACCTTTTGTTTTCACCTGTTAAATATACTCCAACTTCTTAGTTACTCACTTTGAGGCGCATTAATTCCTAAAATCACAGATAAAATCCAACAAAAGCTTCAATTTGGTTAATGTGCCGAAGAGACCTCACATGAAGAAGTACACGATTTGAACGCAAAACGAGAATCAAAGAGAAACATAATAATTGGATAAACAAGAAATCACTAAAATAAAGGAAATTTAAACCCAAAAAAAAAATGCCCTTACGGTGTAGGTGGCTCCAAAAAGGTTGTAAGTGCCTTCAATGGGAGGAGGAGGTTCTGGAGCAGATTTAGGTTCCTCTATATACTTCTTGTACAGCCTGTAATAAGGCGGCGGAGGCGGGTATGCTGCCGTCGCCATTTTCGCCGGAGGGTCGGGAGGTTGCTGGTGCTTCACTGAGTCACCGGGAATCGCCAGAGAAAACAAGGAATTTTGACCTGTTTGGGTTTGATTTTTATATTCCAGGCACCGCAATTCCGTATAGGAAAATAGCTTAAGGCAGGAACGCACAGCGTTGTTTCCGCCGGACGCATAATTGTGATGCGTTTAAAAATTTAGAATGCCAAATGCACCAATGGAAAATACGGGAAAAGGCCATCGGCGTGTCGTACCAATTTGTGGATTATATGATTGTAGTAAATAATTAATTTATCACAAATTATTTAATTATATAGTTCATCATGTATAGATTTTCAATTTATAGTATTAAAAACTCACACATTAGATTATATGATAGTAGTAAATAATTAATTTATCACAAAATATTTAATTATATAATAAATAATTATTTAATTATATAATTCATTACGTATAAATTCTCAACTGTAATCAAAATTTGATTAAAAAAATTCCTTTATGCTTAACTTCACATCTCACAAAAAAAAATTATTTTTTTAAAATTTAAAATAAAAAATCACAAAATTAAACTTAATCGAAACATACTATGAGAAAACAAAATACAACTATTATCATGATAAAATTCTAAATACAAAATAAAAACACGCACACACACACACACACACAAATTTTACCATTGTATATGAGGGGAAAGAATTTAAAGGTTTATATAATAGATTAATATTTTCAATCTAAAGCTTTTTTTGATGCAAAAGAGACATTACTGTGATATTTGCAATATTTACTTAAAAAGTATTACTTTAATTTTTTTTTTGGTTACCAAAAAGTCCCAATAGATTTAGTTATCATTTGGGACTAATAGTTGAGAGGTTTTGGATTAGGTTTTAATTCAAGATCCAATCACATTTCTATATGCACTAATTATAGATTTTATTTTATTTTATTTAAAATCAAAAAAATTACACTCAAACCTAATCGAAACATACTATGAGAAAACAAAATGCCACTATTATCGTAGTTAAATTGACTATAAATGTCAGTAAAGAAATGATCAATTATTTATTTTACTATTAATTATTTTTTATCTTTTTATATTATTAAATAATTAATTTGTGACTAATTATATTATTCTATTACTAAACACGATAAAATCTTATAAAAAAATAACATGTTTGCATCACGTAATATATTTATAAAGCGCATACATGTGATCCAGATTTATATATATATCATATTTTTTATAAAAATTTGTAATATTTAGTGACTAAATGACATAATTAATTATAAATTAATTATTTCCTTTCGAAATTCTGTATGTATGGAAAGGGTAACATTGGCAATCCGATTTCCCCAAACTAACTGCGGTTTGGGCGGCCTAACGGTAAGTGGCGAGACCGTCCAAAAGCTGGAATCCCCTCCCCATATAAACGCATACCAACGAAATGGCCCTTTTTCCTCCTTCCGAATCAGCTCGGACAAAGATAATTCCATCAACACAGTGCTCAATTTAAGGTATTTTCTGCTTGCATTCTTCTTCAGATGAAACAATGCGAACTTGTTTTCATTTCAAGATTTTCAGTACAAACATCAAGATCATTGTGTATGTGTAAAGGGATCTGCTGATTCCCATTTATGGATTTCTTGATGATGCAATAAACCCATTTGTTAGCTTTTTGTTGTCTGATCCAAATCCTGTTTCTGGGTTTTTTATTTTTCGCAGCCAATAAGCTGAAGCCTGGAGGTAACCGGGTTTTTTCTTTTGGGCTAACATTGAATTTTAATCTTTATGGAAGCTGGTGTATTAATCTTTATGGAACCTTGTGTATTAATCTTTCTGGAATCTTGTGTCTTCTGTTGTTTGATGGTTCTTGATCAATTTTGTGTTTTTGTGGATGCATATCGTTTTCTCTTCTTTGCAAATTAAGCGGATTATTCTTTCTTCCTGAGATGAATCACTGGATTTATGTTTTATATTCATTTCCAGAATAATGGTGATGTCATGAAAATGGGGAATACACTTTCATTAAGAACAGTTTTATGTTATAATTACTATAAAATGAGTAATATGCCTATGGAGATTCACTAACAATATGCAATTGGGTGCGTATCTATTGGCTGTTTATGACTGTGGAGAGCTTTATATCTGGTCTGTACTGTGTGGATTACAGGCTGCCAATTCTGCCATATATTTTGTTTTCTTTTTCTACATGTTATAGTTATACACTTGCATCAAAACCAGCTCACCTTTCTAGCCTTAGCAGCGTGGAAAGCTTTTGAGAACTGAATTTTAGCAGAATCTGAGGTCTGAGTATGATGTTTATAGCTTGCACTTAAGCTACAAAGAGCTTACTTCTATTTCATTAACATATATGTCTAGAAATTTTATATCATATGTGCATGATTCGTTCTTTGGATAATCTCTTTCCATGAAAGATTTTCAAGTTTAATCATATTTTATATTCATCTTTTTCCTTGACATCATATTTGTTGACAGCTGCTCTAATTTTGAAGTAAAAATGTGGGTAACTTAACTTTATTCAGTATGAACAATGTGTTATAAAATCCCATTCAAATCTTATTATTGCTAATGATTTCTATGCTGTTATAATGTAGTAACAGGTGGCTTTGGAGAATTCGCACACAGTTTGAAGCATGGATCCACCTCCAAGTGATGATCAAGTCAAACCAGAGAAACTTGAAGAAGAGAAAGACGAAGGTCCATCCATACACTGTGATCTTTTAGATACCGAAATGGTTCACAAGATAGCACAAGCTTTGCTTCCTGGGTTAGGTTCTGCTTGTGTTGATAACACTACGGGTGGTCTCTTTAAGAGCCCTGCTTCAGTGGCTGTTGACATAAGAAGAGATATGGTGGACTATTTGTTCCAGAGAAGTGAAAACTTTGTGGCAGAATCGGTGATCCTTGAAGGCGGTCCAGATGTAGAAGTCTCCAACCACCCTTATGATATTATCTCAGATTTTATTGAGGATTTTTCAAGTTCAAAAAGAAATATTTTCAGCCGTGTTTCAGGGATGGCTTTTGAGTGATAGAAGAGAAGATAAGATAGATGATTTTGTGCAAGAGATGGAGATCAATGGGTTTTGGTTGTTAGCAAGGAGAGAAGTGGTTGCACAGACTTTACTTAAGAACGTTGACTTCAAAAACCAATATCACTGTGACAAGAAATTCAAGTCTGCCGAAGACCTTGCAGAGCATGTTTCCTGTTGCAATTTCAGGATGGTGGAATGCATGAATGAGGGGTGTTACACAAGTATTAGTGCAGCTCAAATGAGTTACCATGACTCAATTTGTCCTTTCAAAATACTTCCATGCGAGCAGAAATGCTCAGAAATCCTCATGAGGCGAGAAATGGACAGACATTGTATAACTGTGTGTCCAATGAAACTTGTGAATTGCCCATTCTATCCAGTAGGTTGTCAATTGACTGTTCCAAAGTGTTTAATGGATGAACATCTCTCAGAGCACCTGAATTCCCATTTGGTCCACATTCTTAAACTTGCTCATAAAGAAGCATCTTTAACAGATCTGCAGAAGAGGGCAGAGCAACTGGAAAAGGTAATTCTGTAACCTATTGATCTTGCAATTTGATTGTTGGACCCTTCTTCAAAAGAAATGCATAATTTCATTGTGCGAAGACAGAATTTGGCTGTTGTCCAGTGAGACTGTCAGATGGTCTAGTTTTTTCTTTTTTGCCCTAGAAGTACTGCCTGGTTAACAAACGTTGAAGCTTGATCTCCTTAATCACGTTTTAATTAGTACAATCCTTGATTTATTCAAACTTGTTTATGTCTGTACTGCACTTTCTGGTGATACACTTGCCAAATAGACTGAAATAAAACCTGTCCAGTAATAGGAGAACTTAGAAAAGGTGAAAATCTTGTGCATTTTGCATGGGAATAAAGAATGCCGAGAAAGATAAAAAAGAATTTAAAGGAAACATTTTTGACTCTTCATGTCAGTATAATTTAAAGAGTCTTTTTTTCCCTTCTGTTTCCTAAGTTCTTTTTCCTTTTCCAAGACTTGACCTTTGGCTGCAAGCCTGCTTGGCTGTTGAAGACCATGGCAACAGCACTGGAATTTTCTCCACTGCTACTTTTTTGGGACATTAGCTTGATCAGTTTGTTGAACATAAATTGAGAAACTATGGAAAATAATCCCAAAGCAAGCTTTTATGCATGGTGCAATCAGAACGTGGCCAAATTCACCAGATTGATTTAGTATCTGTTCCTTTTATTTTTTGGGGTTTTGGTCAATCAAATTGATTAAGTTTGTTGTCCCTTGGCATTCTGTATTTGGAATTTTCATGTTATGGTTTGTTAAAAACTTCAATTGAGTTGTATCCAAAAACTTAGCAAGTGATTACTCCTTTTCTTTGGCTACCAGTTATCATCACCTGGGCGGTTGTTGGCAGCTCGTGGTGCAAGATCTTTACAATTTGCAATCAGGGATCTTGAAGCAAAGCTTGGGCCAATAGAAGTTAATACTACTGATGAAAAGACTTCAGAGGCAAGTGACGGAAAACAGGTTATAACAGGTTCAACCACAAAGGATGAAGAAAGAACAGAGATGTCCAACAAAAAGGAAGAGCATTTGGAGTCATCCCCTGAGCATAGTGAATCCACACATTCCTCCCCCAGAAAGTCCATATCACCACCCAAACATGAAGAGAACAGAAAATCACTTAATGAAAAGGAAGGGCACATGGAATCAGTCAAGGAAGTTAGTGAATCTAAGGATTCATCACCTAGAAAGCCGTCAGTGTCACCCTCTAAACAAGTAGAAAACAGAAAATCACTTGATGGAAAGGAAAAGCCAGTGGAGTTGTCCCCCCTAAATAGTGAATCCACAGATTCCTCCCCCAGAAAGTCCTCAGTATCACCCTTCAAACAGGAAAAAGGCAGAAACACATTTGATGAAAAGGAAGACGTAAATGAATCCTTGACATCAGAAGACGAGCACCAAGAATCACCCACAGAAAGGAAAATGTTCGGTGAAACACCTGCAAAAGCAGAACAACCAGAACCAGCTTTGGGCAAAGAAGAGCATCCGGAGCCACCAAACAAAGGAGATCACCATGACTTACCACCTGGCCAGGAGAAAAGTGACTAGAGCCACCCCTTTCCACCGTGAATAGTTCTGATGTTGCAACATCTTGAATAACAAGAAAATGATTCTGGATCTAGAGCCCTGAATTCAGCAAAGGGATGGTGGATGATCAATCGAACATAGAACAAAATCACTTGCAGCTTTAATAATAACAGCTATTTAACAGGTGAATTGAGTCATACTAATTATGAAAATACAACGTTCAATTTTCAAAACTTAAGTTTTGTTACATTCTATTCATTCTTTTTGTAGATCAAATGTGTAGTTTTTCCTGATATCAACTAATGATGTAATATTTTTGGACCATCTTTGGCTTACTGTCTGGAACATTTTTCTTACGTTGTAAGGTTGACACCCTGCTACTTAAGGAAGTTCTTCCATTTTCTTCATTGTTTTGTATCCCACTTTGAATTCACCTCTTATATTGGTACACAGTGTCTGTTTGAATTTCAGTTCCTCAATGTACAGATTCTCTCTTATGGCCGGCCCTGGCTTTTATTTGTAGAGTGGTGGCAAAAAGCAAGCAGGATATCCCGTTCTTTCCCCTTTTTCCCGTTTGGATGATTTGATGCAATCTTGGTTCTTTCCAGTTTAGATGAACAACTGCTTGACGAGAGATGGCACAGTTAACTAATATGCTTACTGGATAAGGCCACTAGATGCAAAAGCAATATATGACCCTGGCAGAACTCTTATTTTTGCAAGAAGTTAAACCAAAACCTCATCGATGGACTAGCTTCTGTCTGCAAATAGCATAGTAGAACAACCCCAAAAAATTCTCTGCTTCCTATAGCATTTTCGAGAGAATTTGTGTTCATCTTTCTGTCACGGCTCAATTCGAGTCATGCTCTGACAGTAACCAATGATGTGTACTATTTCTATACTTCAGGCAATTCGATTGGCAACCAAGAAACCATCGTGCATGTCATCTCCTACAATGAAAAAACTTCCTCGTTAACAAAGACAAAACTTTTAAGCGGCAACGGCAGTTGTTTCCTGTCTACTTATATTTGTGTCTTAGCACCCGATATTCCTATTTTAATCCCACTGGCGAAGCATACAATGCTTAGAAATACAAGAGCTCTTACTTTTTCTCTGCACAGTGATGAGCTTTTCCGAACATTTTCAATGAAGCTTCCAGTCATAATCAGCTTCTGCTTATAATCTTTCTCCTTAGCCGCATTGCTTCCATCGATATTTTTTTATTGAAATTCAAAACCTGAGCTTTATAAGTTGCTCTGATTGAAACGCTCTGGATCAGTGTTGGACTTCAATTCTTTCTTTTAGGTAACAATCACAGTCAGGCCATTCGATTCAATTGTTAGCCATGAAGGTTTCAGTTAGATCGTTCTGTCATTATTTTATTTAGTTCATGCTAATCTTCGGACACTTGAATGCTCAAGAATCTCCACCGCCACCTGGTAACTTTACTTCACCTCCTCCTCCTGATCCAAATGTATCACCGCCCCCACCAGCCAACTTCAGTCCGCCACCACCGGGAAACTTTTCACCACCCCCGCCGGCCAACTTCAGTCCCCCGCCACCGGGAAACTTTTCACCACCCCCGCCGGCCAACTTCAGTCCACCACCACCGGGAAACTTTTCACCACCCCCGCCAGCCAACTTTAGTCCACCTCCGCCAGCTAACTTCAGTCCACCACCTCCGGGAAACTTTTCACCTCCCCCACCGGCAAACTTTAGTCCGCCACCACCTGAGCAGAATATGCCACCTCCACCACCAAGAGACTTCAATCCCCCTCCACTGCCGCCACCAGCGCCAGCACCCCATGCTGCTACCAACAAAGGATCACCTCCTGAATCTCATAGCTCTAAAGGACTTAGTGGCGGACAGAAAGCTGGGATAGTGATGGGAGTGTTTCTAGCTGTTGGCGCGGCATGGTTTGGAGCAATGGTGTACAAGAAACGCCGAAGGAACATAGCGCGATCCCGCTTCAGCTATGAAGCTAGGAGATCCCTTTAAAACACGTATAGGATATGTCTGCCTCAACATTTCTAAGTAGTGTTTCAGTTTTGGCGGCGATAGAAACCCGGAATAATGGATTACTTTGTTTCCACATTTATCCTATTTACTTATTCTGGTTACGACGATTATTTGTTGCTTTTGCAATTTTAATGGCTGTGTAGTAAGGATCTTCGATTCTGTGGGACATCTTTTTGGAAACACTCAGATCTCTGAGGAATTTCTGCGCTAATAATAACAGTAGGAAGAAGAATAATCCAAGAAATTGCAAGGCAAGGAAAGGCTTAAAGATAGAAGGTCTATTGGAATGAATCAATATAGCTCAATTGTGTCTTGTCTTATTCAGGATAGCAATGTAGCCAATGACTCAGAATGCCAATTTGCTACTCTGTTCAAAGAATCACGCAGGTACAGGAAGCAACATTTACGGAAAAGGGTGAAATTAGAAAAGCACACCCACAGCGAGAAGTAAAATATGAAAATAATTTTAAAATTCCCAAAATGATCTTTTTTTTTTTTTTTGCTGAATATCTCCAAATGATCTTCACCATAGAGAAACAAGTCAAGTTACACTTCTTGTCCGAAGAAATATTACTCAGATGCCCACGTCTTTGTGGGGATGGGTCAACTTTAAGCAAGCTAAGAACCTTTAGGTCCTATCAATCATGTGCAGAATTCTCCAGGGCTTTCATGAACATCAAAGAAATATATAGAGAGAATTGCTGGTTTTGCTTGAAGTATATCATGATCAACTCCTTTTTGTTTTAAGAAGGGTGAACTACCTATCTGATCCTCCACCGAGATTCCTTTCTCTGGTTAATCTTTTCGCGGAGTTTCCTTCTATTCTCTTCTTTAGTAGAATATCCTACTAAGCCAGAAGAGGCAGAGGCACTTGGTTGGTTTCTCGTCTCTCCTAGAACTGTCTTGGCCTCTTCTTCACAGCCAAAGGAGATATAAGCACTTGGATGGTTTTGCTTCTCTCTTGCAATCTTCTGGTCCTCTGCTTCATCTAAAATGGGTAGCACTTTACCGAATGATTTAGGCGGATCTGCCCCATCTTGAACTAGAAATAACTCTTTTGCGAACTCAAGTAACATAAAAGAAAGTGAATTGTCCGACTTATCCAGATCATTCTCACTGCGCTTTAGGTGCAAGAGTTTAGCGATGAGGTCGCAAAGTTTTCTTTCATTAAGCCCTGGAGGCAATAATCCCTCTTCAAAATCATTGAACAACTTGATATCATTTGCTTCTTCCCCGAGATTCATCTTATTCTCACCTGATGTTTGAGAATGAGATGGAACAGAAGAAAACTTCGCAGGACAAGCAATTTTTGCACAACCTTCAATAAATCCAACAGCCTTCAAATGATCTTTTGCAACTTTTATTGTCACACTCCTTTCATTCCCGCAGTTCTTACATGGACAAGTGATTATTGCATCAAAATTTTTATCAGCAAAAACCATGTCAATAAATTCATCAAGCCCCATGTTCAATTTGCAGTTTTGCCTAGTTTTATGCTTCGAAATATTGTCCCTGATCAACCTATTCAAAAGAGTAGTGTAAATTAACAAACTGAAGATGAAACTATACCACGGGAAAAGTAGAACCCTGCTCAGCACTTAGTACATTAGCTCCCACATAAAAGACTATACTAGTTAAGAGAGAATCCTTACCATCTTTGAGTAGTGCTAACACAATTCTATCCAGGAAAAAAATAGTGCTAACACAATTCTGTGCCCTTACCATCAAGAGTCGATACAGACGGGTCTTTTACGCCGGCGTCACATCTGTGGGAACCATTTCTACCTGAGTAAAGTTGCGAAGGTCAGCTTAGGGTGGAACGACCTCAATTTCCATGTACAGAGACAAGAATTCAAGACGTACTGGTCCAAAGGAGTAAATTGATACAATTGGAGATCATTGATCAAACCAACTAGTAGAAAGAATATGAATTTACCCAAAATTGGGCTGAAAACATAAACTAAGCATGAACGCTAAAACCCCACAGAAAACCAACATGGAGACGTGAGTGATCGAGACAAGAGAAGTACTTGAAAGAAAAAGACGCAAAAACATGGGCATGGTATGCTCTGCTTAATCAAGTTTATGTCCAGAAATAAAACCATGATATCATCCAAACCCAATTAAGCCACACAACTCTCTCGATAGAACACGTGAAAGGGTTAGAACCTTCTCAGAAACTTTTAAGCGAAAGAGAAGCTGATTAAAAAATGAACTTATACTCATCAAAAATGATCAGCAAAAAATCAAGAAAATGCAAGTGCCACAGCATAACAGTTAACGCAAACCAAAACCCTTCTCATAAATAAACCACGTAAACGAAAATAGAACACGGCGACATCAGAAAATGACGGAGAACAATGAATGTACATGCAATTACGGACAGAAGCGAAGCTATATGTGAAAAGAAGTGACGGAGAGCGAGACCTGGAGGGCGGAGAGCGGTGGAGAACCGCCGCGAGCAGAAGAGGAGGAGGGATTGACTGCGGAGAGAGACAGTGAGAAAGTTGGAAAGCTTTCTGTGCAAAAAGTGCCAGCCTCTGCCTGGCAGAAATTTATTTGGCGCTTCTGCTGTGAAATAAAAGAGAGCTTCAACTGTATATACCGATGTCGTTTCATCGCTCCTCTCTCTGCTTTCCCCTTTTTGGCCTTTTTTATTTTTCTAAGATACAGTAGATCAAATTTCAGACCCACGTAATTATCCATTTTTTAGATTAGGTGCATTTGGACTGGTTCCTAAATATTTCTTTTTCTGGATCCCAAAAAAATAAAAAAATAAAAAAATAAAAAAATGGACTACACATCATATTTTTGCTTCAAACAAAAATAAAGATTTTACGTGAAATTCGATAGAGTATGAAATTTAAAATTTTTTATTTAAAGTAAAATTTTATAAAAGAAGAGATGGAATTCAAAATAAAAATTTATATTAGATTTCTCTCACATTAATACTTTTGATCCCCAAAAAAATAAATACAATAAAAAGTATCAATTATAATGAGAAATGGAACAAGAGAATAAAATAAAATTTTAGTTTAGTTAAGTATTTTATTTGTAACGGCATAGGTAAAATAAATAAATGGTAATGCATATAAAATTAGGGAAAATTCATTTCATTACTCATCAATTATTTATAGGAGTTTTATTATAGCAAAAAACTTTAATTTTATTTTTTTGTATAATTTTATTACTTTTATATTTCTTTTCTTAAATCACCATCAATAATACGGTGGTTTTTAGTGATAGAAGACGTGTGTATTCCCTCTGATTATCTAAAAACTACTAATTATTAGAATCTTATTATATTAATGAAATTACTAATGATTATCTAAAAACTACTAGTATTAGAATCTTATTATATTAATAAAATTACTAAAAACTATCATGTGAGTGGGTGATTTTCCATAAATTAATATACAATTTTAGTTAATAGGTATAAAAAATAAAACATAAATCTTATAGATAAAATGAGACTTTCATTAATAATTTGATGGTATTTAAGTAGAATTTCTCTTAATAAATAATATATTTTATTTTTTTGAAGAGTCAAAATAAATAATTAAATGATAGGAAATTTTCTTTTTCTCTTACATATAATGGGAGTAGGAGGTAAATACGATAAAATAATTGAAAGATCATGTCGTAAAGTTAATTTACTTTAAAGATTTATGATATATTTTTTATCTTAATTTACTTATGATTAACCATTAGTGCATATTTTTTTAATTAAATACATAAATTTACTTTATATTTTTTGTAATAACTCTAATAACTATTTATATAATAATCCGTGTTAATTTTTATTTATGGTATTTTTTTAATAAAAAATTGACTCTGTCAATAAAAGAAATAGGTTTAGTCATGGTTGTACTATTAAAGATATTTTTTCAATGATATTTATAATAATTTTTTTAAAAAAAAACTATTTTTATTATATTTTATTTTAAAAAAATAATATATATATCGTGCAAAGCACGGATCATATGATAGTTTGAGAATAATACATAACATCTCATTCTTATGAAAATAATAGCATATTTTATTATTTTCTAATATATGCATTAAAATAATATCATATTTTCTCATGCTATTTTTTTAAAAAAAATGACATAATTTCTCGTGTTTTAAGAGTGTGCATCTGTTCAGGTTAGTTATCTAGAACATGGGTGCACGACTCCTTATCTGGTTAATATGTTGATTTTTTTTTTTAGTATAACTTTTGCGCCATGGATAAATTGCTTTTTCATTTGACATTAGAAGAGTATAAAAGGTACTTTAAATAGTTAAAATTAGTGAGATATTTAAAAATTTAAAAAAATCATCGTTAGTTTCCTGACATATTTCTTCAATCACTTCTATCAAATACTCTCTCTCTCTCTTTCTCTCATTTTTCTGTTTTCTATCTTTTCTTTACTATTACTCTAAAACTTTTTAAATATTGAAGAACAAAATGATAGAGAAAGTATATCAAATATTTAAATTTAAATGTTTCCTTGAAAATCTTATTTGAAGTCATTATGTTCATCAACTTGTAGGAAGATTAAGCGATTAAATATATAGAAAGAATATAATGGTGCATCTTTTCTGAATTTCCTTTCGACAATTTGAATTTCAAGTGAAAGAAATCTTGTACAGTCAGTAAAACCTAAAAACATTGTCGATCAAAGAAAGGATGTAAAGCAATGTGAGACATGTCTAGCTTTTCCTTTAGATGAGAGGTTTAGAAATGGATCTTCTTCTAATGGTAATTTTGCATTTCAACCAACTGCAATAGTAACAAACTTCTCATTCATTATTCACTCAAATTTTGTACTTGCCTCCTCAAGGAAGGCAATACTTTTTGGCAACAAGTGGAATGTTAGAATTTTGAAGCATGTTCTCTTAGTGTTTAGTGAGGCTCTAGCCACTTGCTTGAAAATTGTTAAAAGTATTGATCCACTTCCTATCTCTTATGCACTGAAATTTTTACCTGCAAAAGGATCTCCTTTTAAAGAACTGAATAAAATATGGAGGTCCAACAAAATAATCCCTTAATATTGAATAATTATTAATGATAGACTAAATAATTATTCATCACTTGTCAAATACTAATCGTGAAGTGAATAATTATCCCTTTAATATTAAATAATTATTCATGATATAGTGAATAATTATTCATCACTTATTGAATATTCATCGTGAAGTGAATAATTATTCATGTTAGAGTGAATAATTAGTCATCACTTATCAAATGCTCATCGTGTAGTAAATGATTATTCCTTTAATATTGAATAATTATTTATGATAGAGTGAATAATTATTTATTACTTGTCAAATGTTTATTGTGGAGTGAATAATTATTCATGCAATAGTGAATAATTATTTATGATAAGTGAATTCTAGTCGTAGTTGATAGGTTGTGGCGGTGGATTTGTGTTTTAACATTGTATTGAATAATTATTAGTTGATTTAAGATTAAACTGATCAAATTTTTAATTAGGAATGAATAATTATTCAATAAAAAATGAATAATTATTCACATTGAAACTTTGTATGCGTTGTGACCCATGCGCCAATTGCTCATCAATAAGTAAATAATTATTTACGATATAGTGAATAATTATTCATCACTTGTCGAATATTTAAAGTGAATAATTATTTATTTAATAGTGTATAATTATTTATGATAAGTAAATTCTAGTCATAGTTACTTCGTTGTGGTAATGGATTTGATAATACCTAATTTATACATATTATCTAACAACATTAATATATTTTTTATGTTCAAATACTACCACTATTATAATTTATACATATTATTTAACAATATTAATATATTTTCTGTATTCAGATACTACCACAATTCTCGAAAACCTATATTTTATATCACGAATTTCATTTATAATATATATAACTATAATAGATAAATTCATAAAAATTGGTTGATGAATCTTTCACACAATATCTTTTATCTTCGTCGATATTGGTACTAATTACAGAAGAACAATAGCAAAGAGAAGAGAGAGGTAGAAGAGAGAGAGGAAAGAAAAAAAAGAGTCAAATTGATATAGATTTAAAAGAAGAAAGAATAATCTAATAGAAATTAAAGAGAGGAGATAGATAAGAGAGAAAAAGTTAATCCTAAATAGAAAATTAATAGAAGAGAGGAATGATCATAAAGAGAACGGGAGAAAGAAATAGTGAAAAAAGACATACAATCTTTTTTTAGAAAAGACAAATTTGGGTAGGATTTTTTAAAAAAAATTCTAAAATACTTTTGATATCTAGTAGTCATTATATAAAAATATTCTGATCAAATAATTGTGAAGGCCTTGCGCACGTTATGAAAAAAGGAGGCCCTCAGTATAGTAGTCGGATCGCACGACTCTGTTGAGGAAGGTGAACCGAGGCGACTTCTATTGTAATAGAGTTCATTCAACGTTCTTAGCGACCCGCTTTTAACTTTCCCATCTTCCACATAAAAGCACGAGTCTTCTCAAGCCCAAACGCTTCTCAATCTCTTCACAAATCGACCCATTGAAAAATCTTTCCTCATTGTTGTCCGAAGTTGTAGAGCTCCATTTCTGCAGGTACGCAAACTTCAACCCCCACCCCCGCCCTCTCTCTCTCCAAATCTCCTACTTGTCTATATTTTCTCCTTTTCAGCCTGTTGTTTCTAGTTTTCTTCTTCTTCTTCTTCATCTTCCACCTGAAGCACGCTCGTGTAGCATACGTAGATCAAATTTGTAAGATCTTGGATCTGTGAACTTGTCTTGATCTGTCTCTTGCTGAATTTTCCTTTCTTTTTTGTATTTTAAGTTTAGTTCTCATGTTGCAGTAGATAGTGCTGAGTCTAGGTTAACGGGTTTATTTTTTGGTTGGTTTTTAATGTCTTGGGATTAGAATTTGGATATGATATTTTGCATAAGCTCATAAAAAATCTATTCTTGATGTGAATTGGTCATGTAAAGATGTGATTCTAGTGATTTGGTTGGTGAGCAAAATGTGGATTGATGGATTGGATTCATTAGTTGAACAAATGAAAAAATGAGTTTTGTAGTGGCTTGTGAAGCAGACTGGAAACCGAAATTTTAACTGATCTAGTCCCTGTATTTTATTGGGAAAAGAAGTTAAAAACAAGATTCGGGATGCTTTAGATGCAATTTGGTATAGAGCTTTGATCAGCATAAATCTTTTCAGTGGCTGTATCTGGGACCACAGACGTATATGGTGTATACATAACCCGAACGAAGTAAGGAACTTGAATGCGGAGCAACAGTAGCTATTCTCAACTCCCAAATAGAACTACTTGATAAATAGATACCATGTGTTACCGCTGCTACTACTCAGCTCACGTACCCAATTCCGCTGTTTGTGTAAGGACACTACTCTTTTCTTAAAAAAGCAGGGAGCTTTCAAGTTTCAAGATCATTCTTTATGGAAACAGTTTCTCACTGGATCATCAATGATCCGCTTCATTTGTTGGTTGTGACCTTGTCTAGACGTCTTTACTAGAAATTTGTTATATTATCGAGAATGTGTCAAAGTTCAACTGAAAACCTAGTGCTAACAGCTTTGAGCAAGAGAGAACATCAATTTAGAAGACCAGAGAAAGAGACAAAATCTATAAAAAGCTCAAAGAGGAGGAAAATGTCATATTAAACATATTCAGATGCCATTTGAGCTGATGACAAGCAAATTGAAATCTTGATATAACATTATAACTTGGTTGTCAATAGTGGAGAGTTCATTGAAAGTAGCAATGTCTAGATCTGCAAAAGAAGTGCATTTTGATCAAAGGAAGAAGCTGGAAATATATGATTTGCATGATTTGGCTGCTTTTCCTGATCCTTATTCTCTGATTGTTGAGTTGGATATAGGTTTTAAATTGCATGGAACGGAAAATGTTCATAGAAGAATGTCGAAAACATAGAGCTTCTACCTATATAAGAGCAATTGCTAAAAATATGACATCTCTTTTTATGGATGAAGGCAAGAGAAAATACAAATGTGGCAGGAATTTGGTATGAACTGGAAAATGTACGTCGGTATTCCTATAGATTGCAAGTAGCCCTCTGTCCTTTCCTGTTAACCCTCTTCAGTTGTAAAGTATGTGGGAGTTACAAGCTCAGCACTCTAGGGACTGTTTCCGCATGGCAGTGCTTACAGTCCAATCTTGAAAATTTTCTGTTCTTTTCTGGAATTGCCTGCTAACTATGTACTATATCCTTTATCATCTGGAGCAATTTTTCTTATTCTTTGTGCTCTGAACCATAGTTTGATTTTTGAAACTTATATTGTATCTGTTCTCACCTAGGGCAAGTCTTATCATTGTTTATCCTTGGAAGAATTTTGTTTGCTTCGCAACCATCATTCCGGTCTCATCAGATCTTTCAATCTTGATGCAGCTGCTGTAATCGTTCTCATGGATTCAAACAGAGGCCCAAATGGAATTCAAGCCTTATTAGCTGCAGAACAGGAAGCACAGCACATTGTCAATGCTGCTAGATCAGGTAATTCTTCTCTTATATTTAAACTTTAATTTTGTTAAGTCTTTTAGTCGAGGGAAAATACACCACATTGATTGAGAGACTAGTCCTAAGGTATTGTTTCTGTTTGCATCTTTCCAAGGTTATCACTGTTCAAAGGGATAAATTCCAGCAGTTGGTTGTAGAAAGCTAGAGTAGAGAGATCTGTATTTTCATGATTCACACATTTCAGATACTTTTTAAGAAAAAAATAATAAGGCAATCTTGAGTTTGACTAAAAGGTAATTGATACGTATGTGTTTAGTTGGTGAGAGAGGACAATTTGCTCAAAGATATTCTTTTTCCAGAAAAATTGTTCAAGAATAAGTTGTGATTGTAAAATCCTAGTAAAGATGGAAATGCTAGCAGGAACGAGAATAATACTACTTTCCAATATCTTTATGTTTTTGTAGTTATTCAATTTGATTTATAGAGAACTAAATAAACCAGACAATTGGAAAGATCTGTTTCTCAAGCACTTTCTGTCATTAGCTATTTCATGGCACACGAGTCCAGAGTATAAAAGTTATAAATAAACCATGGCATAATGATAGACTGTTAATGCCAATCCTCAGTATTAGCATTGTGGTTAAACTCAAGTTTTTTGTATAGGATGTTGTCACTTCAAGCTTTCAAGCTAAATGATGGTAGAGAACCTGCAAACTTAACCTACTCAGTACTGTGTTATTAGCAAATCTGCTTTTCCCTGTAAATGCACATTATTGTGTGTTTTGGTATTTGACATTTCTTTTGTGCAGCGAAACAGGCAAGACTGAGGCAGGCCAAAGAAGAAGCTGAGAAGGAAATTGCTGAATTCCGTGCACAAATGGAAGCTGACTTTCAGAGGAAACTTGCAGAGGTAAAATTTCCAAAAAGGACAGAAAGTACAAAGAAGCCTTAAGAAGATTATGGAAATAATATCATATAAATTGATTTGTGGCTAAGCAACAGAAAGTTAACTGTCTGTGTTCTTGATGGCCTTGGATTGATCTATCTGGTTGTATTTTTTGTTAATCTCTATGTAAAAGAAAGTAAAAGAAGAAAACGTGAATTTGTATTGCTACGTTTTTGTTGCATGTCTAAGAATCTTGCTTTTACGCTCTCTTTCCTCTATGAATTTATTATGGTAGTGGATTCAACCTACCTTAAGTACATTACTTTTGGAATGAGTTACCAATTTCTAGTGATTATTTTCAATCTCCTTTGTATTATTCTCACATGATTAATGTGCTAGTTCAATTTAATTATCTTAATGCCCATGGTGTTTTTGGGGGACTCTTGCTGCCAAGTTCTTTTCCTTCACCTTTCATACTGCTCTCTTTCTTGTGAAAATATTTTCTTAATTTGTGTCTGTATATCTCATGTACATGTTAACTAGATTCAGTTTCCATGTTGACAGACTAGCGGAGACTCGGGTGCTAATGTTAAACGACTTGAACAAGAAACTGAGGTTAAGATCCATCACCTGAAGACGGAGGCTTCAAGAATCTCATCTGATGTTGTTCAGATGCTTATGAGGCATGTGACTACCGTAAAGAATTAAGATCTTGGAAGCTGAACCTGTCCATGATTGTGCTCATTTCTCTGTTTTCTTGTCATGAATATAGTGCCATAGACAAATGCTTGTTTTCAACCTGTATCGGAGTAATTTATGATCTGTATTTGTTTATTGTCGCCTCTATGGAATAAGAGTTATATGGCATTGGCTTGCCCTCTTTGTATCAGTATTTATCGCTTTGCAAGGAGAGACATGGAACACTCGGTTTAAATGCTGATTGATTTCTTTTTGATCAATATTCAGTTCTCCATTATGTTGGGTGGCCTCATAGTCTACTGTTTGTGATGCTCTGTTGCCACTTTCTTAGTGGATCTGCACTGTTTCCCAATCAACATATCAGAGGACTTCGATCCTTTTACTTCTTTACTCTTAATGCAACAAGTAATACTCTTGCGATGCACTTGATGTTCTTGTACTATTAAGAGCTATGAAATGGATCGTGTATTTACATTTGGATGTCTTTGAAGTCTATGCGACTGAGCTCAAAGAAACTTAAGAAGGAAAAGAGAAAAAACTATATTAGCCTTTAGAACCAAGTTTATTTGGAACACATTTACATAGTCGAGGGATGAGATATAAACCTGGTTGCACGTTCAAGAATGCAAAGTTGAGAGGTCTTGAAGCATTTGCGCCACCAGAATCACACCGGCAAATAGTCCTACACATAGAAGTGTCAGCCGAGTTCCGGATGCCACTATCTCATCATGGGGTTCATCATTTTTGAAAAGCATAGCCCATGCCATTGCTGGAGGAAGAACTCCATACAGCATTGTCATGCAGTAACCTCCCTGTTCCACAGTTTACTGATGATTTGTATAGATAATACAGATAGATTCAGAGGACTGGGATGGATTGAGGCGCACAGAGCAGCTTACAGCAATATCTGTGGCGGCAGAAAATGCATGCGGAACTGTTGTCGATACAACGAGCGATGGAGCAATGACCATTGCTGTTGCGGTAAAGCTGGTTTTCTTCCTTGCCCACCATTCGCTTAGACCATAGAGTGAATCTGATCTCTGCTAGAGATGCTTATGAGTGTTAGAACATGTCTTTACAGAGAAGAGACTATCAAAGACCTTTTTCTATGACAAATAGGTTATTACCTTAAGCTTTCGTGTTTCTGATGAAACAGATAAGAGGTTATTAAGTTGCTCTTTGAAGAATTCGGAAAAACCAAGAAGAGTGCCAATCAGTGAAGTTCCAACTGCCAGAAGGGAGAAGGCCTCAACCATATAGGATACCCCACCCCAGCTTACTCTGCATCAGAACAGACGCATTTTTAGGATGTTAGGGATACTCTGATAGAAACTAGCATAAGCAAAACATCCTAATTATATACAGTAGGATAGTTTTTAGGGGGTGATTTGCAAATTACCTCATGAGAAGTTCTACAGGATCGGCTACTTGATCGACCTTCTCCGAGAGGTTAATAGAAATTGTGTTCCAAACAAGGAACGCTACCAAAGGCACGATGCTTCCCAGCAAAACCGAAGCCCGTAGGCGTTTAAGATCTCCCCCAAGATAAGCACAAAGAACTGCAAGGGAATTTAATCAATTCATTAACCAAAAGCATCGCAATAATATTTGCAAACTAGAATTGGATATGTACCAGGAGCAAGATCATGGTAAACCAAGGAAAATATCATGACTGGAATAGTTGCTGGAACTTTTCCCCAGTCACCAGTCCCTCCTAATCCTGGCCAACCTCCAAACTCGGTTGCTAAAACCTCGATTGCTATTAACAAACCTGTTTCATCAATTCCTAACGATGTGAAAAAACAGAGTTCTGGAAGCTCAAAATCTGAGCCAGAATATACTTACCTATCATAGAGGCAGTGAGCCATTGGTTTACTTGGTCAGTGGTTTTTGTTCCGCCCACGGAGATGAGAATGGTGAAGAGGGCAGTGAAGAAAATGCCCGAAACCGATTCTGGAAGATTGGTTAAACGGTAAAGAATTTCGCCCGACTTGGATGTATAAGCAATCATGGAAGAATAACCCAAGAAAACGTAGGTCACAGCGGCAAGAATTCCACCCCACTCTCCTAGTGTCTCCTGAGCCATGGTCCTAATGGAGATGACCTCCAATTCATCATCTTTGACACTCGTGCTCTTCTTTCTTAGTAGCCTCGCATTGACTTCTAGTAGAAGAAGTGCTTCTACTACTAAGAAAGCCCAACACAACGTCAGGGAAATCGAACTCGGAAGCAGCCCCTGAAATGCATGCATCAGAAACAACTCAATTATTCATGTTTTAGTTGAGCAATTGAATTTGATATCTGGGAACGATAAGATAAAAAGTTTTTACCGCTGGAGAAGTTTTCTGGGGGAGGGCAAGAATGCCCGAGCCAATACTGGTTCCGACTATTAGAGAAACTGCCCCTGCAACGGTACCCTTTTTCCTGGAAATCTTCACAGGTTCCTCTGTCAAATTTACTATGCATATCCTTCTCTTCCATCTCCAACCATGGGCTCCCGTTGCCCGTTGAAAGTGGCTATTAGTACATGTAGAATGAGCATCAATATTGATAAGTTCAGAAACTGGTGCACACGAAATGCATTGATCAGGATAGAAATAAAGAATAGAGTTTATATAGTACGTCGTACATCCTGAATTTGAAGCAAATTCTTCTGTTTTCTTGAGGAAATGTTGGCCATGAGAGAGACTGCGTGCACCTGTTTAAGTGAAAGGAAGAAGAAGAGGAAGTCATGCAGTGAGCATCCATGTGCAAGAGAACTAGAGAAAGTGGCTCTTTTCTTGGGGTTTTTTCCTTCTTTTCTTGTGGATTGGGGGAGGGGGTGTTAGGAACTAGGGGTGAAGGGCTTAGAGGAAGAAGGACCTCAAAAACTAGCTTCCAATTTTCTTGGAATCAAGAAGACTTATCTTGGAATCTGGAACAAGTGCCATATTAAGGCAACTATCAGAATCAGTAGTTTGTAGCAATTTACCATCAGTCTCCACAGATGTTTCTTTCAGCCAAAAGAACAGTGGGCAAATGCATTTTGGGACCACACAAACATAGTATTTCTGATACGTTCAAAAGAAAAAAAAATTCCTGTGGCATCAGCTCACTCTCTGCTCTGGGTGATGTTCAAGTTCTAAGAACAGTTAATTTCCCCCAGAGGAATACTTAATTTGGTTCTGAAAATGAAAGGGGAGAGGGAGGTTCAGCACCTCACCTTCACAAATAATGCGCATTTATAAGTGAGGCCGCTTTTATTTAATGTTCTAATATGAAACTCTTAAATTTAGAATTGCTGATTATAATATGTTAAATTACTAATTGAAACGTAATTATTTTTTATTTATAATTTTTTTTCTTTTTTAAATTTTAAAATTCTCTCGACTTTCTCTCTCTTAACGATCTTCTTAAAAAAATTTCAACCTATTCATAATCTAAAATAAAAAATAAAAAAATTTAAAAAAGCAAGGAAAAGGAAAAAAAGATGCTGAACAAGAAAAGAAAAAAAATATCCTGGTGAACCTTTCCCCAAGATTTTTTTTATTTGCTTACATCATTTTTTTCCCCTCCTTGAAAGGTTCCCATTCCCAAGAAGATTTTTTTGCCCTTTCTTATTTTTCTGTATTTTATTTTTTTCTTTTTTCTTTTCTTGAAGAATCTTTTTTGTTTCATTTATATGCAAAATTTAATTTCAAGTGTGGATCCAATAAAAATTCTTAAAATAAAATTAAGTGAGATCGGAGAGTAACAAGAGAGTATAATTTATTAATTTATCAGTTAATATACGCTATTTATCATCTAATATAATAGATGCACCAAAGTATTTTAAAATTTTATAAATATTTAATTTAAATTTTAGATAAAATTTTGAAAGAATTTTAAAATTTTAAAAAAAATATTTTAATAATAAAAGTTAAACTTGTTATAATCCCTTTTATCGTAATATATTCACATATTTAGGTATCATACTTCATATATTAAATAATATTTTTTAATTAGGTGGGGTCGGGTTCAGTTGTTTGGGATTGAGCTTAAAAAGTCCAAACTCAGCGCAGTTTAACAAAAAGCTCCACCGGGCCAAGCAGGCAAGCCAACCCAATAACGTCCTATTTCTATTTGTGAGCCTGACGTAAGTTGGACTCGAACTGATGAACCAAAAGTTTCATATTGAAATCATATGGAACTCAGATTTATGATGGTCTGTACACACTAATTTACTGGCCCATATGCAATGATGCAACCCATCATCTGATAAACTGCAAAAGGGCCATACATGGAAGCCCACCACAATTGCAGGTTTCTGACCTGTTGCTTTTAGGTTGGACCATTCTACTAGTTTCGTTTGTTTTTTTATCATTTTCTGAGCTGGACATAGCCTTCTTCGGTTCGGTACTAACATTACATTTTTTTAATAATAAATTTTAAATAAAAATAATAGATTCTAAGAATATATATATAATTATTTAAATTATTTAAAATTAAATAATTATTTATTATGTATAAATTATTAATTATTAAATAAAAAATTTAATAATTAAGATCTATTCAACTCCCTCCCATGCTGAAAGTACCATAACCAAATTAGACTTTCTTCTCCTTCCAATTGCATATAGGCTTAGTATGACCTCCAAACTAGCTGTAGCACCAAAAATTTTCTTTAAGGCTATTCCGCTAGATACCAAGACACGTATCCAACATGGGGAAGTGGGGGAAGCTCCTTGGCTCCTGCTGCCTGCACAAGCGGCAAAAGCCCCCGGTGTCCTATTTGGAATTTGATGGAATAGGATAAAAAGGGAAGCCGTCAAATGTTGAATAATGAAGATTCAATGGTGACTTTACACGGTGCAACCTAAACATAGTCTAGAAAGTAGAAGATGTTGGCATGGCTCGCCCCCCTCCCCCTGTTGAAAAGAAACAAAGTCGTAAAAGCCAAAACAAAAAGAGAAAATTGTTCCAATGAAGAGCCCACATACGTGAATTTGATGCCACCAACCAAAAAAAAGAGAGAGAACTTTTGGGTTTTTTGAATATTGTTTCCCATTTTCTTTGTAAATAGAAATTTTCTTTTATTATTCCGTGTTTGTCCTCTTCTGCTTTCTTATTATACATTCAACCATATAAAACTTGTCACGATATCCCATGAGTAGAAGACATGGTAAAGACATCCAATCAAATGGAAGCACAATCGTGAAGTGTTTGTTTTTCTTTTATATACTCTAGAGAACAATCTTAAGTGTTTGTTTTCCTTTTCTATACTCTAGAGATTTATTTTTTTAAAAAAATGTAGATCTTATTTATTTTTTGTATTTAGAATATAATAATAAAAAAATATGGATGGTGTCAAAATATCATTTTTAAGATGAGTTATCCCTTATATATAAACGAGTAATTTTATTTTGATACATTAATAATTAATTAATATTTTAATAATATTTATTTATTAATAAAAAATATATATGTATATAAAATAATCAGCTTAATTCATAATGTGATATTTTTATTTTAATAATTTTATCGATATATTTTTTTTATTCATTGATGAATAATTATTAAAAATATTAATAAATTATCAACATATCAATATAAAATTATTCATAAAAATAAATTTTTTAAAACAAAAATGATAAGATCTCAAAGAAGGGTACATGTATTGGTGAGGAGGACAAAGGGACAATACATATGCTCACTTATTTTGCCTACTCTCTTTCGTCCTTTTCTCTCGTCTCGTCACATTGAAAGAAATCCTATCTTTTGTAATTTTCCAAATATCTTGTCAAAAATTAGAGTTATATTTTCTTTCTTTTATTGATTATTCCTATGAATACTGCCGACATAATCGACAGTTCCCAAGCATGCATGTACAGAGGATAAAATCTACGTAGTTGAAAATTACAAATAGCGATGTTTGTCCACAATATTTTTGGATTCAGAAAAAAGGATCACTCAATAATTTTGTCCTTTTAATTCAATACTTAAATATAAATGGGTAATTTTATTATGTGCAGTTTTTGATAGGTTCATTTCTAAGAGGTTAGATGGTGAAGTTAAAGCGGAAAAGAAGATTAACTAACTAAAATTTGCTTACAGAAAAGTATTAGTCCAACTTACAGTTTTATCTTTTTAAATTATTTTTGTTTTTATTTTTATGATGATATTACTATTTTAAATCTCTTTAATATAGGAATTAATATTTTTTTCTTCTATTTTATTGGAATATATAAAAATGTTTATCCATATGATTCAATTATTCAGAATAAATATATACTGTACATCTAAATTTAAAAATTATAGTAAAATTATTAATAAAGGAATTTAACCAGAGACCATAATGGCATTTTTAGGGATTACTTGGACAACATTACATTCCAAAATCAAACCCAAAATTTTAAGTGTGAAACCACGTCTCTTCTCACAAACAATTTAACTTTTACGAAACTCAAGAGAAAAATCTCAAAACCAAATCCTATCCAATCAAACCCTAGTTCAATTCACAGCCCAGAATTTCAAACGTATGGTAAGGGGAAGCAGGGGGTTGGGAGGGGCGGCGGGGGAGGGGGGTTGGCACTTACTATGTACTATAATTTTACTATTACTTAGCATAATTAAATATTTTTTCTTTAGTCCTACCGGCGTTTGATTCTATTCCCTCAGAAGCACGAGTTGATCCCTCAACCAAAATTTTATCACCTATAAAGCAAATAATTAAACCTTGAACCTCAATCAATTTCATAGGGTGTGGTTAGATAGAGTTTGGTTTTGAGATTTTTTATCTTTGGTTTCGATAGAGAAAAATTTTTGTTAGAGAAAAAATGAGATATGAGATAAGAAATTTACATTGAGTTCCGTGTGAAATCCAATCCAAGTATACTCATAGTCAAGGCATGACCTAGTAGCAATTCAATGGTTACAAGTCTTCATTATACTTTGAATTGATCAGGTCTTGTCTAAAAGCATCAAGTATTGAAATATTTCAACTGAAAAATTGAGAGTTTGACTCATGTTTAATACATAATTTGTTCTCTTTTTAATACGATTAATTTTTTTAATTAAAATTTATAACTTTATGTTATAACTAAATATAAATTATGTAATTTTTATCAATAATATAATATATTATATTTAAAAAAGTATTTATTATAGTCTAATTTAATCTGAAAATGGTTTACAGTTCATTAATTTGTAGATCATTCTCAATGAACAAACAACAAACTTGTGATTACCTATTAAAAAATAGAAGAGATTATACAATGTTCAACTGCTATTACCGAAAGTTTAACATGCTCTTAGGTAGGCAAAACATCCAATCTTAGACTATAATATTCCTAAATTGAGCTCCAATGAAATTGAACTTATTTACGAGCACGTCCAAATATAAAAATAAACATTAAATAAAATTAATTTATGAAGTGTGCTGATGCGATAATTCATAAGGTAATAATTATGAAGCACGATTTCTAAAAAAAAATTAGGATTTACGTACTCCGAAAATTTACTATATGAGAATGTAGTAAATAACAAAGATTGATGGTTTTGTCTGTCTTCCCAACATGATTCATTCACCAAATCTACATTCTCATATATAGTAAAAGAAAAAATAAATAAAAGGAGAAACTACTAAAGTGCAAAAAGGATGTTGCCAAATGAGCTGAACACCGATGGAGCTGCGAAGGGTAATCTAAGAAGAATAAGTAGAGATTGTATTTTTAGAAATCATCTTGGAGAATGGTTACTGGGTTTTCCATCAAGGTTTAGTTGTTATTTTTCGATTGTTGCTGAATTTTTATCTGTTCTTCAGGGTCTTCGTATAGGATGGACCAAGTGTTATAGAAAATTAGAGATTGAAATGGACTCGATTATTTTGTTTAATATACTAACCAGTATATTTAATATCAGCCTAATGTTAAGGAATATATATTGATAATGTCAATAACTTTTGCTGCAATCATAAGAGATACGGTTTCGGCATTGGTATCGTGAAGTTAATAGTGTGGCATATACTTTGGCTAATATAAGTGATTTTGGTAGTATTAGAGTGAGACTTTTTGAGACTTTTCTTCAAGGAATTTTATAGTATTTAGAGACATATAGTAATAACTTTCGATGACCAAGATTAGTCCATGAGTAAATTATAATTTATCAAAATGAATTTTAGGTATTCTCCCTTAAAATAACAAAAAGAAAAAAAAGCTCAACAAGGCAATCAATCCCACAAGAATCGAGAGAAGCGTCACCAATGAGCTCCAATAGTCCCAAAGTCTAATTTTTAAAAGAAATTTTGGTTGCGGTACATCTCCAGTCTCCGTTTCGAGACGGCAACAGGCACCAAGTGTCCACTAGTCGCAGCCCAGTCCACGCCCTTCTTCCCTAACTCTGACCCACGTCGGCCGACCTCCGTCAGCGTTTTCCCAACCGCTGCACCCCATTTTCTCCGAACCCCCAAAGACCCAGTCCGCACACTTATGCATAATAGAACCACTAATATCCACAAAAATTATAAAAATGAAACATTCAAAGATATTTTTAAAATAAAAAATAATTATGATATTTTTTACAAATTACACTTACTTTTTAAAAATAAAAAAACATTATACTACTGGTTTGTCACTTTATCACTTAGTTCCTTTCAATATTTTTTTTATAAATAATTACACGGGGAAGGGAAGAGACAGATCACATGGACAGAATTCCTTTCAACATCAAATCTTTAATTTTTGAGACATATTAACAATTTTCTAGATATCTAACATTTTGACTAATTTTCTTTGGACTTTTTAATTTCCAACTTCTTGGGTACTAATACTATACTTAACTATAAAATAATCGATTAAAGAAATATATTTAAATAATATTTTTATTTTTTAAAATTTAATAAAAAATTAATTATATATATTTTCTATAAATAATAATTTTTTAATAAAATTTAAAATAAAAATTTCAAATAAAAATACTATCTAATCCTGTCCTTGAGAGCCTGTCTTGGTGGGTATCAAACAAGCTTAGGTCATAGCAAGAGCAGTGGCCATTGCGACTCAGAAGTGCTATGCGACGCAGCCACCTTAGTAAAGGGGAAATGAAAAACGAGAAGAGAAATTAGGAAAACCGAACCACATCAGCATAATTAGTGCATCTCCAGTTTTTTGCCGACGATTACGATCACTCTGTTGGACCCCACACGTTTACAGTGGAGGGAAAAAATGGGGATTTACCAATTAAGCCGTTGATCACGGAGAAAAGCAGTTAACTATCCCATCTCCACCGTTGGATTTCGTTGCCGAACTGGATTAGACTGTCCGCAGTGACACCTGAATATCTGGGTCCCAACAGTAACTCTATCCATTTTTTTCGCCCGCGGTCAAAGTGAAAAATAATCTGAAAGCGAGAGATTTTTTATTAATTTTTTCCCAAGGTCTGGTTTTAAAGCAAAACAGACATGCTCTGCAATCGCCGTGGTGTTGTCTCCGCCTCTTCATCTTCCTTCTCATCACGTCCTCTGTGGCTTTGTCTTCTTCTTCTTCCTCTTCCCTTTCCTCTTCTTCCTTTCTTTGGTTGAAATCTTCTTCTCTCTCTCTCTATCTCTCTATAGCTACAGCTGTATATGTATATAGTAATTCTTTATTAATATGACTATGAGGAAGTAAAGGGTTCGCAAAGATAAACAATTCCTTTGCAGATAAATTTCATCTTCCTTGCACTCTCAAAAAGATACCCGCATATATGCATACAGTCCTTTGGCGATTACAAGGAAGGAGAGCATTTATATACATAACGTGTGTATATAAGACTCTTCAGGAGAAGGTTGAGAAGAATGTAAAGAGATTACGTTTCTCATGAGATATTTGTTCTGATACGATCGAGGAATGTCTTGGAGGTTGGGAAAATATTGAAGGAGCTGTGGGTTTTTGATTTTTTTTTGTTGATTCTTTAATCTTGTTTTGAGAAATGGACTATAACGCTCAACCGCAAATGCAAGAGCCCAGCATCGATACGGATAAGCTGAGTTATGAAATTTTTTCGATTCTTGAGAGCAAGTTTCTGTTTGGTTACGATGATCAAAAGGTTTGGATTCCTAAACAGATTCCTCCGGCACTAGAAGAGCAGAAGAGCGAAGTCGTCTCTACGTCTCCGAGAGGCGAGGCCGACGATGGAAATGGCCTTCAAGCCATAAAGAATCAGCGAGGCAAAATATGCATCCTCAGCATAGACGGTGGTGGAATGAGAAGCATCATATCCGGCAAAGCCCTTGCTTATTTGGAGAACGCCTTGAAGGTGAAATCGGGCAATCCTGACGCTAGAATTGCCGATTACTTCGACGTCGCAGCTGGCAGCGGCGTCGGAGGTATCTTCACCGCCATGCTCTTCGGCACCAAGGATCAAAATCGCCCAATTTTCCAGGCCGACGAGACGTGGAAATTCCTCGCCGACAATGGCAAAAAATTCTATCGCTCCGCTAATTCAAGTTCCAGCGGCGGCAAAATTTTGAGGAAAGTTTTCGGCGGAGGAGGTGGCGGCTCCAACTCTTCCACGAAAGATTTGGAAAAAACAATGAAAGAGGCATTTCTAGATAAAACTGGTCGGAGCTTGACGTTGAAAGACACGCTGAAACCCGTTTTAATTCCTTGTTATGATTTGTCAAGCACTGCGCCGTTTTTATTCTCTCGCGCCGACGCTCTGGAGACGGATAGCTTCGATTTCCGGCTTTGGGAGGTCTGCAGAGCCACCTCCGCCGAACCGGCGGTGTTCGACCCGGTGCTCATGAAATCAGTGGACAGTCAGACGCGGTGCATGGGAGTGGACGGCGGCTTGGCCATGAGTAATCCGACGGCGGCGGCGGTAACTCACGTGCTCCACAACAAACAGGAATTCCCCTTCGTGCGAGGCGTCGAGGATATTTTGGTACTTTCTCTGGGTACCGGTCAGCTGCTGGAAGGCAGCTTCGGCTACGAGCAAGTGAAGAAGTGGAAGGCCAAGGACTGGGCTCGGCCTCTGGCTCGCATCTCGGGCGACGGCTCGGCTGACTTAGTTGACCACGCCGTTGCCATGGCCTTCGGTCAGAGCCGTAGCAGTAACTACGTCCGCATTCAGGTACGACACCTCTGCTAACTTGCGCCGAATGCGTATTGTTAGTTCTACACCCACGTTATTCAGGGAAAAAACTAAAAAAATGTTATACACTACATTATTTTCTCTCTTTTTGGTATATTTCTGCATTTTATTGACACGTGTATATTCCGTTCAAAGAAAAGGTATATTGAGAATCGTGTGAGTTGTTTTTTTAAAAAAGAATTTTTAAAAATAAAAAAATGTATATTTTTGAATTGAATTTCAATCTAAATACAACACTTATATTGTGTTGGAATTTCAGTAATACTTTACAAGTTACAACAGCGGATTCATAATAATAAAAAATAAAAATATTAATAATTTCTACATTTCTTTCTCGATATTGTATAAAAAAATATAAATAATTTATAGATACAGAAGTACGTACGTATTCAAGTGTTATGTATTTATATGCAGTGAGTCAGGGGTTTGGGTTGGAATGGGAACACTGGGGGTGTTCAATTTGCATGGGGGACAGGCTGGTTTGTGATTTTTCCAAAAAATTCATTTCTTTTTTTGGGGTGTGTTTGTTTGTGGTTGGAGGAGTGGGGGGAGGGGGTTGAAAAGGCCTGGGTTTCTTGGGGGCTTGCAATTAAATTTGATCTGAGGGAGACTCTGAGGAGTCAGATAGCGAGGCCAATGCGAGCAACAAACAACGTTGTCGTTGCCAAAAACCCAAGTGGGACATCTTGAGTACATTCATACATTGGTTGGCGAGACCGAGACTGTGTATCTGCGTGTGTTTGAGACTGCTTGTTTTAAAGCCAGTTTGCCACTCAAATGTTTCCAAAATTTCGTCCAGTTTTTACCAATGTGGTGTTACCTTCAAGCATTTTTTTGTTCAAATTTCATTTTACGATATCTTGAAGTTTCTCTTCAGGTTCTGCTTGGAATTGTGCTTGTGGAATTTGTTAGTAGTGTTTCCATGTTTTGTTCATATGTAGTTGTTAGGCCTTCAAATCCCAGTTGTTCGACTTAGCTTCGCCTATGAAATGACACATTTCAAGGTGCATTTTAATGTTCTTGCTATCATTTCTTTCACCACTCTCACATGCAAACCCACTCCTATTCTTTTAAAGGACTTTGCCCCCGATATTTCCCGGTTTCCATTTCCTCTGGAACCTGAATTATTCCCTATGCGGTAATTAGTGTCAGAAACGAACTATGGGGCAATAAATTCTGCTGAAAAGTCTGGATTGCTCCAGCCTGTAATAATTTCTTTTTCCTTTTAAATAGATTTTAGTGCTTAAAAAGGCATTGCAGATTTTTTTCCAAACAGAAACAGGAGAAGCATAATCATATCCTACTGTACTAGAACAGTATTTACCCTGGGGGGCAAAATGAATTGTGACCGAGTTGTTTTGTGAAATCTGATTGCTGCCAGTGGATGAAATTGATTGGTGGCCAAAGGAGGAAATGTGAAGCTTAGTTGTAAAATTTGTCACTCAGTACAAAGATATGTAGAAGTGGGTGGTTTCCTTAACTGGCTATATATATTTATGACGGCCGCATACTGTGATGGGCATTTTTTGCCAGAATGGACCAGGGCGTGGTTTCTGCCTTTTACCATTCTTTTTTGTTTCATCTAATTGATCCGTTATTTGGAAAAATATGGGTGTTCTTCTGCTATATTTGCTGATGGTCTTTTCTCTCCTCTGTGACACTGGACATCATATGTTCTCAGGCATTGGCTCTTCTTATTCTGAACCCTGGTACCCTTCATGCTATGGCACCTCAATGAAGTCTTATTCATCTTGTTGTTCCATAATAATAGGGGATCCATTCAGGAATACTGACCTAATGGAGCGTATATGCCAGGATATGGATTATGAAAGGACTTATTCATGCCACTAAAGATAATTTAATTAAATTCCACTAGTTCCATCCGATCAAGTTGGGGCTAAATACTTTTTATAAATTTTTAGTTAGCTCATAAAATTTGTTTCTCTTATTTGTTCCTGATTCCCGATAATGATCACTGCGGCAGAAGCAGAGTAGTTTATATAAGACATTGGTTTGGAGTAGCTAGTTCTTTGTTAATGCATTCTCTCTTTGTGCTCATTGTTGAGCTGATTTTCTTTGAATGGCAGGCAACCGGATCCAGCTTTGGTGGTTGCGGAACAAACATAGACTCAGACCCGAGTCCCGACAACGTAAAATTGCTCGTTAAGATAGCGGATGAGACGCTGAAACAAAAGAATGTAGAATCAGTTCTCTTCAACGGTAAGAGGATTGGAGAGCAGAGTAATTTGGAGAAAATAGACTGGTTTGCTGGAGAACTTGTCCAAGAGCATCAGAGGAGGAGTTGCCGCATAGCTCCCACTGTTGCATTTAAGCAAGCTATTCCCAAACCAGCCCAAACATGTCCCAAACTGCAGTAACAGAAAGATTATTTAAGAGAAATAGTGAGTTTTGCTGCCCCTTTCTCTCTTCACTGCGTTATCTTTGTTTTCCCTCTTTACTGCGTTATTATCTATATTAATCCGACGCATACCTATCTCTTTCTACTAGGACCCATTAAGTTTTTTTTTTGTTTTTGCTGGGTAACTAGGACCCATTAAGCTATCATAATTGAATCATAATGCTAAAAGAACAGATTTCTTTTGCCCTTGTAATATTGTTAAGTATTCACGAGAACATATTAATTTCGGCAGTTTCTGTGCACCCGTGGGCTTAGGCGTGTCATTATCTACGCATCTCTTTAAAGCCGAAGGTCATATGAACCGCTGGTTCTTGCCCAAAAGTTTTTAGGCGGCAGTTCTTGGGGATGAAAAATTAGCCAAACTAAGCAGGTGGTGTGGGGAAGGGAGGCCTCACCTGTGTCGGCTGACCGACACTGATTTTTGTTGAAGATCTATGGCTGATAAACCCACAGGAAATGTAGGTCCCGGTAGGGCTGTTGGGTCAGGGCTAGTATTTGTTTCTTGTGGCCCATCGAGGAGGTGGAGAGAATTGTATCAATGTGGGTTACTAGAGATGCGAACATCCGTACTCCAGGAAAAAAGGGGAATTTTTCTTTCTCCTCTAATTTGGCAAACGTGAAGGATGACCTAGTGCTCGTCAGCACTCTTCGGTCATTTCTTAAGGAAGATGCTTAGTTGAACTGTGGACCTTTTTGATGGTGGGAATAAATGTTCATGCGAGTGCTGCGAATTCCGGCCACCAAATCATTTGAAAAATGCGATGGTACAAATGTGGTTGTCCTCAGGTCAAGTTTCCGAGTATTTTCCCTTTAGGAACATTTAGAAGCTTGTATGTCTAGCCAAATATTGGTACTACCGAGCCAATGTGTTCCACTAAAAAGTTAATTTATTTGCAAAAGCTAGAAAGAATTTTGGGACAACATCAGAAGAAATGCCAGTCTTTTGGTTCGCACTGGCTTAGAGGGAAACAAACATTAGGTTTTATTTGAATTGAATTTTATCTAATATTTTTCATCTCATATTTTATTTTTTTTTCCAAAAAAATTTCTCTCGAAATTTAAAATAAAAAATTTCAAAATCAAACTCTATTACAATCAAATTCTTTCCTATATTGCAAATAGTTCTACTTTTTTTTTATATTAGTACTTCTTTTTTGGTTCCGCGTGAATACCATTTTGCTGGGAATGATTAAGATCAAGTTGATTGTCTCAAGTGCTAATTGGTGGTTAAGTTAGTCAAAAGCCGAAAACTTTTAGAATCATGGTCTGATGCCTAGAGATGTAGTTAAGAATGAGTACGGTTGCGAACCAACTTTATTATCGATAAAAGTGGGGTCAAAAGGATGGTTTGGTTGAAAAGAAGAGAAAGTAAAGCCATAACAGTCTCAAAGCTTCAACAACTTCTTCAACGTTTTTGACCTTTTGTATTACTATTTTTTCCCCTAAAGAAACCAGTGATTAGTGTTTGTTATGTTGCTTAACACACTGCTTTTTAGAGAAATGATAATGTCTAATTGCTTTCGGCTTCAGCCCTTGTCTTCAATTCCCTACCATTATTTTCATTTTCTTCCAACTCTTTTGCAAAATTCTCTTGATTTGGGCATAAACAACAAAAACCATGTTTCTCTTGCTTCATTAGCAGATTCTCTACAATGAACTTTAAGCATTTCTAATACTATCATCTTTTGCTAACTGATTGATTGATAATTTCTTGTATCTCCATGCAGTGGGAATAAAAAAAATGGAAATTCAAGTATGTTGAAGCAGGGGAAGAAATAGATGAAGAAAAGTAGTAAAAGCAGCTTTCGCTTTCGAAAGAGAAGACACAAAAGCGTGGGGTGGTCAAGGATTTGAAGAGAAAGGACCCTCAACCGTTTAAATTTTTTTTTTTTTTAAAAAGAGGGGATGATCTTGGTGGGATTCTTTTGCCTCCCCGAGGACAAGCTTTCTCTGTGGTTACTTCACCTTTACTAAGGTCAAAGAAAACAACTTCTGTTTGAGCCCTTTATATTTCAAATGATTTTTGGGGTCCTTTGGAAGGTTACTCCCTAAATTTCTTTTTCTTTTTGCCCTTTTCCGTTTAATCTTGGACCTCAGGTCATGAAGAAAGGGTTTGATTGGAGAGGAGGAGGGGTACCCATGCCCCTAGCATTCAGTTGTTGCCAATGTCGTTCGTGTAATCTTTGGCCACTTGTTTAGGTCTTTCTGTACTGTATTTTAGTGCTGAAGGATTGATGGGTGTGGGGTCTGTTGTATCGACCGGCCATATAATGTATGTAGATGAGAAAGCGGATTGATGATCCCAATGGACCCTGCATTTGTATAATTATAGAAGCTTTCTAATTCCTTCTGAAAACTTTTCAAAGATGGGTCCTCTTGGTGGGATCATTGTGGAGGTTTCTCATTGTTACATTTGGATGGCAACTCTTGAGTTGAAGGCAGATAAAAACATTCAACAATTTCAAACCGCTTTATTTGAATATTGGATTAAGTCATTGAAAAGCTGGCTTTTACATTAACTGCGATTTTCAGCAAAATAAATTCATGCCAGTTTATGAAATCCTCTTCCTTTTTTTTAATATGTTTTTCATTCCCTTCATTTAAAGGGGTTGGGATTTGGACCAACATGGCAAGATGAAGCAAACTTCAAGCACTCATTACTTCTCAAGTAAATTTAAGATTAAGATGTATTTAAATAAAATTTAAATTTAAAATTTTTTATTTTAAATTATATAAAAATAATTATTTATAAAAAATAAAATATAAAAATAAATAATTTTATAATTAAATACACCATTAATTTATATGTGTTACGAGTTTATATAATAAATTATATATGTACTGCTAATATGTAAAGCAAAATAATTTTTTCTTTTTTTTTCCTTTGGTGGGGAAGGGAGATGTGAAGGTCATGTCATGTCTTTGGCAAACTCAATTCGACAAGACCTATGATATGAAATTTAGCCTCTATATATGGAGGACAAGAGGAGAGACCAAACGTAAGAACTTTACTAAATTTTCAACATAAGGTTTAAGCCAGTATTAGATAACCACCTTCTTCCTCCTACTTAACTCTAATTTTCTATGTCTGTATTTGGATTGATAATTTTTGTTTCAATTCTTATAGAAGTAGGTCCTTTTTCTTTCTTTCTTTTTTTTCTTGTTTTTTGCAAGAGGGGAAATGGGACTATTTGCTTGATTGTCTCAAAAACTCCTAATTCATTAACTAAATATAGTTACTCTATTATATTAAAAACAAAATCAAGAAACAAGTAAGTGAATTATCTCACAACAAAAAGGAAGAATTTAGGACCATCTTGGATTGAGTTTTATTTTGAATTGAGTTGTATTAAAAATTATAAAAATAAATTATTTATGAGATGAAAATTGAGGTTCAAAATAAAAAAAAAAGAGAAAAAATAAGTTTTTTTTGAATTAGAAACCTAATTCAAGATAGCCCTTAATAATCCTTCAAATGATAAAACAAAATATAGTTGTGCAGTTAATTCTGCCGTATTTGGATTGAATTTTTGTTTAATTGAGTTATATTGAGAATTATAAAAATAGATTATTTGTGAGAGGAGCAGTAAGATTTAAAATAAAAAATAAAAATAATAATTTGTCTAGCAAACTTCATAAACTAATTTAACATTGCATGAATGCGACAAGCCTTTTAATCTTCATTAAAGATTGAAGTGGTAAATTGAAAATGGAATATACCTTTTGGTCCCAAAATTTGTGAAATGCTTTCTTGGTTGTTGAGAATAAGAAAATAGTGGCCAAACTTATTGCTACCTTTGTTTTCTTGAACCAATGGTCTCCTTTTACAACATGTCCATACTTTTCTTTCATCCCCATATCACGGAAAAGTTATTTTATAGTATAGTATATGAATCTTTTCCGTCATTTTCTTTTTGCACAAAAGACCCGCTAACACATATAATTTTGGGCAGTTGAAGTTCCTGTATCGAATTTTAAGCCGTCCACGTTTTGTTTCAATTTTTTTATTGTCTTCAATCTTAACGGCATGTTTGTTTTATCTATTAATTTGATGGGGTCCAAGTGTTTAAGCCAAAGCCAAAAAAGTTGTAATTATAACAAAAAATTATTCTCAAGCCATCATCTACTTTGGTTTGTTTTCATGATAGAAGACTGACCGACCCAATTGAGTTTTGGATGTTTGAAGCCAACCCCTAAAATAATTGAGAAGAGAATCCGTAAAAGAAACTAAAGCTGTTGTTATCATCAAATGACAAATGCTTTTGATTTGATTGCTTTTTAATTCAAGTGTGATGTTTATCATTGCTTGTGGAGCAGTTCGGTCACCATCCAAGATGCTGTTTTGCCACTTTTCTTGTACGTAATGACAATTAGTTGAAAACCCTCTTTCTCTTGCTTTGTATGGATGGTAAGCCTTACTTTATCACATATGGAATCTACTTGAGACCCCTCTACGAAGAGCCCTTGATTAGTTCTCTATTCCATTAACACATTGTTTTATATTTGAACGGGCTAAAGGTGCTGTGGGTGGTTGGAACAAAAGGGCCTAAAACCACCACTACTTTTGGCACCTAATTAGTGTGGTGTCTCGTGGGGTTCAAATGTTGTAATTTGTAAATTCTAAATAATATGTTTATGTATCTTTTTTTGAATTCATAATTAGAGTGTGGGCAATTAGGAGAAGGAAGATAAACAAAGAAAGAGAAGATTGCCATATTTTTATGTCAATTATATTATAATCTGTCTATTGCTAATTTGGGATCAATAGTTATACTTCACAACACTCTCCTCTCCAAAATCCCATCTAATTCTCAGCAGCAGAAATAGTGATTAAAGGATTATTACAAGAGAATACAAAATTGTGTCTCAAATCATTTTGTTTCTTGTACCTAAAAATCTTTTAAAAGGTAATCTGATTATCTCATTTGTCAGCTTATGAATACATCACTTCCTTCTCTCCGAACGCAAAGATGAAAGAGCATCTGATTTGGTCAGCTTAAAATGGTTTTTCTAGCTGATAAACTACAACAAGTCAAATAGTTGTTTAACTTGTAAAATCGTTTGTTTAGTTATCTATCCTATTCTTTGCTCCATTTATAAAGTACTGTCTTAAGTGCATCATTTTTCTTTCTTTAATGTATACTAATTCTTAATTAAATATTAAACCGTTTAGTTATTGGTTACTTGAAAATATATTATTTTATTTTCTGTGAGAGAAAATACATGTATCATTGGAAGGTTGGTTGTGAACGGAAGCCATAAGAAATGATAGGGTCTAGAAGCCTTGCAAGGCATGCCAATGTTACTGTTTGTTAGCTTTTCTCATTTTACAGTAGTGATCTATACAAGTTTGGAAATTGGAAGCGTATGTGAAATGGATAAGGCACAAAATAGACCCATATTCACCAAGCTGGGGCTGTCATTTTCCACAGAAGCACCAAAAATAAATGAAAGTGGCTTTAAACTCTGCCAAAAGAGAGTAGGAATTGTGGTGCGAGGACAGTAAAATGTTGACTGGGAACTTCAAGGTGAATTTTGATGTTACTTTTGTCCAAGGAGAGCATCTTTTTTTTTTTTCTTTTTTCCTTTAAGGGATGGTAAGAAATGAGTGAAGACAAAAATTACCATCTTTTCCAACCTTCCCTGGCAAAATAGCCAGAATATATGAGAAAAGATATTTCAACCACCGGCCTTCGCTTTGTCGCAGAGAGCATCACAAAAGATGACAGAGAAGACATTCATCCGTGGAAAGTATATTCCACTATAACTATATGTAGCTTTGATCCTTTTCATGGAAAGGACGATACTCTAACCTGAACACGCGCTTATTAACCTCCTTCCACATAACCCATTGTCTTTCCATTTGGAGTGATCTCTTGTCTTGAAAATGAAAAAAAAAAATAAGTAGGTTAGATTGTATTTTGATTAAGTTTCGTTATAAAATTTAATATAAATTTTTATTTTAAATTTTAAATTAAAATATTATTTAATTATAATTTTAATGATAAATAATAAAATTTAAAATAAAAAATATAGTATATATATTCGTAATAAAAATCAATTCAACTGAATGTGAAACATGACTCATTAATCTGAGACTGAAATGAACTTTTTCAAAGATTCTTTCACATAAAGAAATGGTCTTTTTAATTTTTTTGCTTAAATTTTGTGAGCCGTAATTGGTGAGTCTGCAACTGAAATGGACTTTCTTGGGAATCGAGGAAATAGATATTCTTAAATTTTTTGGCTTCAAAAAGTGTGGAAATTGAAAATCCATACCCTCGCGGACCGGATAGGCAACGGACTTTCTCCATTTTGAAGATGTGGTTTTGTACAGAGGCACCGTCGGATGTACATGAAAATGACTTGATGTGACAGCACCAAATAACTGCCCTTTGAATTTTGATAGTTTCATTTGTCTTATGTAACCTTTCGGCAACTTTTTCTTTTACTTTTTCATTTCCCTTCTCAGTGGAAATTTGTTTTGCATTTTATGCACCGGATATAGGTCTGTGGTTTTTGCCTTTTTTTTTTCTTTTCCGGAATAGATCTACAATGACAATGATATAAGGGAGGAGGATCTCGTTAATTGTGATTGCGGTATTTTTTTAATAAGTAATTAAAATAAAATTACTTGTCCAAATAAAGTATCAAGCATTATTGGTAAATAAATATTATACTAAAATATTCTAAAATAAATTTTTATTTTTTGACACATTCTATACCATTGCTCTCCCTTAGAAAGAAAAGCACGAGGATTTCATCCTTGTGAATGTGAAAGGAATCATCATTAACCCCCCTCAAAAGGACATTGCCGTGCAAACATTTTATCCAACTTAGCCATTCGTGTTAGTCTGAAATACAGTATCTGTTTAAGTAAGCTTCTTCTAATTGATATTTGTTGTGTTGTCTTTCATAGGCACTATGTTACTTTGGCTCTATCCTTGTACTCACTTAAAAGAGAAATAGGGAAAAAGAAAAAGAAAAGAAAAGCTGAAAAACTTGTCTCAAACATAAATTATTCGACACTAACATTGTTAGAAATACAAATTCTTTTTATACTCTTAAACTAAGTAAAATATATTGATATTTCAAGGAGACGGTGTGCTAAATTAGAACATAATCAATGCAAAATTCAGTTGCTTATAGTTATCTCTACTTTAAATTTACGAAACTTCACCACACCATTCAATTTTTCTCACTTCTTGGTGAAAAGAATTGTGAAGATATCCCTCCTTCGTGGGAGAAGAGTTGTCGAAAGGGATTGGATGATGTATCTACTTTTGTCACCATCCATTTAGGGAATTCTATAAATTTTTTTGAATTCAAATTCTCATATTTGCCTTCTCCTCCTCCTCCTCCTCCCCCTCCTTCCAACGTCAAAAGAATTTCTCATGCATGTAGGTTTCTATCCCAATTCATATTTTCTAAGGTTTTGGTCGTACGGGTATATTTGTAGCACTACAAACTTTTTAGGGCCTTTCATAGATACTAAAAATTGACCCTCTCGCCACATTTCAGGCATTATTTTGAAGAGGAAAAGTATAAAATATTTGGGGAGCAAAGTCCAATTCTGCATAGATTTGAGGGTCAAGATGCCAATTAGACAAGCGGATCGCCCGCGCTTCTCCTCCTTCGGTGGCAAAATGGCCAAAGCATCTGAGAATTACTGAGGCGAAACTATTCAATTTTCAAACACTACCTTTTTGACTATCTGTTCCGATACTGCATAGAGCAGCATGATAAGAAACGACAGAATAGGATCTCTCCCTCACTCTCTCTTCGATGTTTTTGTGTGTGTGTGTGTGTGTGCGCCCGCGCGCACTAAGATACAGAACAGAAGCTCGCACACAAAACAATCTAGATCATCAGATATTGCACCTTGAAGATGGATCACCTTCAAGACAAGTATGACATACGCAAATCCATTCACCCCCAGATATCACATAATAATTCAATAATTCATAAGGCGGGGAATATTAAAAATCAATCAGGAGATTCAGGTGTGGAGGACAAATCAATTCTATTACAGCAATTATTTTTTATGGCTATATGAATTTGCAACGTATCAGTACAAACTTTAAAACGTGAAGGCAACATCTTTTGGTCTTGGCGTCGACAAACAATAGAAAATAAAAGTTTCACCAAGCAGAAATCCTTATCCTATTTCGCTACAAACAACACTCTTTCACTTCAGTAGCTTGCCGTAATAATTGAGAAATGGTACAACAACAAAAAATCATCTATAACTGACCAACTTCATTGTGGAACCTGCACTGGCTCGGGTATTGATACTTCGAGCGGTTCCTGTAATGCTGGATTGATAGGGAACAGCATACATTGAGCATAATGTGCCATCAATTGATCAACAAGAGTCAGGGCTACCATAGCTTCCACCATTGGAACAGCTAGAACACCATCACCAAAAGATTAGTGAATTGGAAAAAGTAGCTTATTATAGGTTTATTTTTTCTATAAGAGATACTTATTGTTTCTATATTAGATTTCAATTTAACATAAAATGTCATTTCTTCCACCCTCGATTGCATTCCCCACCGAACACCTTTTCAAAATCTAAGTTACTGCTGTACTTCTTTTGCCCTTTCCCTCAGCTATGAAACCAAATTTCTAGCCAATAGAAAACTGTAAAATGTGACCAGGTTCTAGAAATCAATTAGTCAAACAAGCTCAACCAGACTGAATCCATCTATCATGTCACCATAGAAACCTTCATTTAATAGATGATTCCTGGTTATCATTATTGCTCAATTATGGTCAATAATAAGTAGAATGATGTAAGACATAGCACTAGTACAGGGAGTGGAGCACGTTAACAGGAGTAAAATTCTGCAACAAACCTCTTGGGACAACACATGGGTCGTGGCGTCCACGAGCTATAAGCTCTGTCTCATGTTTATCTCGAGTAACCGTGTGCTGCTTTTTCTGCATTGGCATCAGCACACAACCACACAGCTTCAATGTTCTCGACCACCAATCAAGAAAAAGAACCATAAAGGAAAAGATTTGGAACAGCTACAGAAGACATATTTAGAGCAGCCCAAATGCAAAACATACTGTGACAACAGTAGACAAAAACCAGAATTTGCATCTCCCTTTAACAATCAGCAAGAAAGAATAGCACAAGCTTTTGAAAGCTTTTGAGATTACACTTGCAGGAAAGATTAAAAGCTAATAAGAAAGGATTAAAGGCTTTTTTAGGTAGATATTTTCAAAATTCTCCTCCACAATTTTACTCTCGCAAATAGAATGCCATTTCACTTTAAAATCTAAATTCTACTGCCTTCGGTATTTATACTACATGTCATATTATTTCCCCGTCTGACCATGTTAAGTGCCTGATTCAGGCACAAGCACACTTTTTTTATTATCATGTTAATGTCATTTCTACAAAAATTACATATACCATGAAAACTGTATATACTACTTGGTTACCTGCAATTCACCAGATTTTGTCCCCGCATACCATAAAGCAAAGCCCTTGTACCTTTGAATAGAGACAACAGAAAACTAGACCAGAAATCCAACTAATTTTCCACTGCATTGCATGCAGGTCTTAAAGCATACCATTTCCCCCTTCTCACAATACATTTTGTGATATTTAACCCAAGAGTCTACTTCTGTTTAAGCTTTTCTATGTGTTTATCTAGGTATCTTTCCAACATTATTATCAATATCATAGCCAAAAGGTCCCTCATACTGTTACATCATATTTAATCAATTCAAAAACAGCAGGGTTCTGGAATACATGATTTTAAAGACAAATATATCTTGGTCAACAAAAATATCCCGGCAAGAAAATAAGTATCACTCCAATTCTCTGTTTCAGTTTTTCTTTTTCAGATTCTCTTGAGTAGTCAATTATAGAACTTAAGCATCAAATATGGAATGGGGTGTCATAGTACAACGAAAGAAACAGTTGTGTCTGTCATAGGAAGGAAAGCAGGCGAAAATAAAGCATTTGTAACGGGGAAGACCAAAATTTCATGAGGAAAAAGAAAGAAATCTGACACTAAAGAAAATGTGCATTGACCTGGCCCCTTGCAGTAGTGACAACAACTCAAAGGGAAGATCAATTTGGCTCTCACCCTGATCACTCGAGAGGTCTCTAGTTAAAGCAATTGGTGTATACTGGAAATATATTAGCTCAACTAGAACTACAGAAAATTCCTAATCTACCTTGAGTACAGGTTTCAGTTTAACAAAGAATGACTTATGGTCTTGAACTTGGTAAGCAATCTTAGTCTGATCGAGCTTGACATAATAATTCAAGATTTCAATAATTCCTTAAAAACCCATGATTTTGATTGAAAACTTGTAAAATGGCCTCAAATCATGGCTCGTAAGTATACATGATATTTATCCGCAACATATAACAAACATGCGAATATGAGTGCACATATTTACATCAACATACAACAAATAAGCACACATATAATAAACAAAAATATAGTGATCCATATTTGCAATCTTTCATATCAAGTATCATGTTTGAGTTCAATTCGAACTGATAATTTAAACTCAATCAACTCAAACTGATAATTTAAACTCAAAATAAGAATTCAACTATAAACCATTCGAGGTTCTGCCTCTTTGAAAGAAAATTGTTTTCTTTGTTCTTCCACAGTAACCTAGATAGGCAATTAGATGCTTTCATTTGCATTTTGACAGCATCTGGTGGTTTTCTATCCAATATTAAACAGGGAGCACAGGGTTTAGAAACTTTACTATGTCAAAATTCCATGCATGAAATTGTACATATGAAAGTTTCCAAATGAATTATTTGATATTGACTGGCACTGAAACATTATCAGGCTACAAACAAAAGGAATCCCTTTAGTTAAATAATTTGCTCGATACAAGTTAAATACTCACAATAGTATCATTATGTGAACGAGAGCATGTGAAACAGACTATGAATGCTAAATGGTACATGCTCAACAGTGCCTGGGACATCATGTTACACTGGGGGGGAAGATGGGGGGAGCTTACACCAATTGTAGATGTTGGTTTGAAAGCTATTCTCATATTAATGACTTCACCATTTGATATTCCTCCCTGTAAGAATAATGGCCAGAAAAGCTTTAGAAAACCATATGGTATATAGAAAAAGTAGCAAGCATGCCAAAACCACTCAGCTGAAGGTATATAAGCGATGAATATGTGTATGAACCTATTCAGATTCCTATAAATGGCAGTACATGCTATGTTTATAAATATAATTTATGACTGAATTTTGAAATACCTGTATCCCTCCAGATCGGTTGGTTCTGGTCCTAATTTGGTGATCTCCATCCACATAAAATGGATCATTATGCTCACTGCCAGTCAGAAATGTACCTGGCAAGTTTTCCCATAAAACCAAATTGGAAATCAAGAAAGTTGGTTTCCCAAAATACAAGTATGCATCTCTTTTGACAGCTCTAGTAATCCCTCCCCCACCCCCAGGGAAAAAAAATATGAAACAAATAAAAACCCAAAAGATAAGATAGAAGTTGATGGAAGTTCAGGTAAAAATAACTGTTAACGGCAAAAGAGAAAACCGGAACGATTTGGTACCTGCAAATCCACTGCCAAACTCAAATCCCTTTGTTGCAGGTAATGACATAACAGCTTTAGCCAGCTCTGCTTCAAGTTTATCAAAGACAGGTGAACCAAGCCCCTGACATAAAATCATTAACTGTCAGGGGATCTTGTAATGGCTAAACAAACAGGCAAGTAACACACCATCAGATACAGACAACTAACTTACTCGTGGGACATTTCGAACAATGCAAGTGACCACACCACCAACAGAATCACCTTTTACTCGGACAGCATCAATAGCAGCTATCATCTTTTCTGCATACTCTGGATCTGGGCACCTAACAATGTTGCTTTCTATCTGGTACCAATAGCAAGAACTTAGAGATAAATGACCATTGAATAAAGATAAAAAATTAAGGGGAGAAAAAGAGAGGGACGCGCACTACAATGACGTGCCACTGAATAATTGCTTACAATCAATCACGAGAAAAATGGTGATAACTAACCAATCCAAATCTAATCTATTTCCAACTAAATTTTTACAATGTTTGGTCCTTTATGTAAATGAAACAAGTACTTGATTTTTATTTTTTGATATGCAATATCCTACCAGAAAACAATTGTAAAACATGGTGAAATTGGTTTTATAGATCAGGCAGGGACCATCAGAAAGGAAAAATCTGCAAGGTGAGTTTAACAGAAAGATGATAACCTAATGAGTATGCAGAAAGACAACCATCAGAAAAGCAGGACAAAGTAACAAAGAAATGCACTTAGGAAAACATTAATGGTATGAATCAATTCAAATTTGCCAATTGCATGTGAAATCTAATAAAAACAGTAAAAAATGTACCAGAAGCAGATTTTTCCTATAATGCACCAGCAAAACTGAGTAAATAGAACATACCTGGTCAAGAGTGAGAGTCTCATGATCTACTAAACCGTCAGGAAGTACAACTCCATGAACTTGAGAAACATAAGCCAGAATCTGCAATAGAAAACAAAAGGAAACAATAGTATACACACACTGCTCAATCTCCTTCCTCCCAGTTTACATCATAGAATAATGCTGTGGACAAGCAAAGCGATTCTACTCACATAACCTCTTCAGGATATAAGAGAAGTAATGCATTCAAAACTGTGGATAATACTAGAAGTAACCTCTTCAGGATATCTGCTATTGAATTACCACTTTAGCACTGTGGATAATACTATATGACCCTTTAGCTTCGAACTTGTAACTCCAGAGAACTAGAAAAACTGTAGATTAGAAATTTAAAACTGACTAAGATGAGTACTGAAAGATTTTCAAGAATAAAAGCTCCAAGAGGTCCGCCAACTGTTGCAGATCACTCTTATGATTCAGTTCAGTTACATCTTTCAGACTTTCACCATGGCAGCGATGCCTTTTTTCTGGTTTGCATATATATCAATCCCGTATCTAGCACTATTCAGTCACTGAATCAATAACTAAAGCATCTTCAAGGATGACTTTGCAATACAGTTACGAAGATATCTCAGTGAGGATTAATAGATGTACAATATTCAAGCCCTTGACATTTTTTTAGACCTGCACACGCTTGGAAGCACCAAAAGTTAAGACTACAGCAGTTGAATAAACTCACCTCTGTTCCAGATTTTAGCTTAAGAATTTTCTTAGCAACAGCTCCAGCCGCAACTCTCCCAATAGTTTCTCTTGCAGAAGATCTACCACCACCCTATATGTATAGCAACGCAAAAGCGACCAAGAAACCAACTAAAACAATTGTCTTCATATTCTGTCTTAGCTATGAGTATCAGTATGATCCTGGAAATGCCAGTGTCTTTACCTGTACTGATCTCACACCATATTTATAATCATAAGTGGCATCTGCATGAGAAGGTCTATATGCTTTTGACATTTCACTGTAGTCCTGAAAATAAAGCGGCAAAGATCATAATGTGAACTTGCAGCAGAATGTTAAGTTTGCACAATCTCATGGTCTTTTCCAGAGCTAAGGAAAGAAGAGATAAACATATGAATTTGCAGTTAAACAATTCTGAACCAAAATGTGAAAAATCAGCTCCATTTATACCATTTGAACTAGTTAATACATGAAATGACAAAACAACATATTACAAGCCTTCCAGAAAACCTGCAAGAGCAAGATAGCAAACCCCACATTTTGCAAGGAAGCATAGGATTCAATTTAATATACCACTTTAGCGATGACATCCATACAAAAGCAATACACAAATACATCCATTATATCTAGCGCAGAAAGACCCCATAATAACCTAATAAAATAGGCCGATCATTTCAGGAAAAGTGCAAATTGATAATGTTTGGAAACAAGCCGAAGTAGTAACCCTGTTGAAATGGAAAATGATTTGAGTCGTTCTGATCATGAAACATTATCAAAATGAAATTTCCAACTGGAAGTATTAATTCTGCAAATCTGCAAGCTAGTTAATATCATTAACTATTTTTTCAGAAAAGTTTTAAGTGCTGAAGTGGTAGAGATTAGTGGTTTGCATATGTACTTTCTAATTTGTACAGCCTTCAAAGGATGTCTCCAAAAGAATAAAAATATCCAGAAAAAATAAACTTACATGTCCTCTCTGATCTGTGTTAGGTACTTCTACCTTGATTGGGGTCCCAGTGGTCACTCCTGCATTAATAGATCATTCATCACTTCCAGAATGTTAAAGAAAAAACACTTGCAAAAGCAGGAGGAGGCATAGAGAAATTTGATGATCCAACCGTCAGCAGTGCCAGATGAAATTCGACATGTATCAGTCTCCTTCCTGGGAGTGGTAATTCGACTTTGACCTGGTCTCCTAAATTAAACAAATTTAAGGTGTTGATTTATTATCAGTTCTTGCATTACAAGAAGCTCACCAAAATGCTACCCGCAGCATATTTAAGGAATCGGTAATGGAATTCCTCTTTAAACATGTAAACAGCGATTATCTTATTCAAATTAGGAACACAACATAATAACAATGAAAGCATGCCTTCTATCAAGGTCTACTTGCATATCAGTTTCTGAGAGTGGGATCCGAGGAGGACATCCATCAATAATACAACCAACGCCACCACCATGAGACTCCCCAAATGTTGTAACACGGAAATAGGTGCCAAATGTATTACCAGCTGCCTGTACCTCTGTAAATGCATGAAAAAGGTATCAATTTCCTGAATTTTAGGGTCCGATCTATTGTTTAACACATTATTCTTTCAATCTTTCATAGGAAGTATGATTTCATAATTGTTGGTAAGCCGTACAACTTTACTTATGGAAGAAAGGGAAACAAGTTAACAGGTTTATTGAAGCTCAAAAGCTAGACAAAAACCCTTAAACTGATGAAGTCCTTAAAGAAGAGATTGTTAGGGTATCTAGCTACTTACTTCGGACTAAAATCAGTCCTCTTAAAGCATTGGAATCTCTTATGTAAAAAATGACACAATCCTTCTTCGAAAAAGATGTCACCTTCTTAAATACATAGCACTGACAGGCAAAGCTATGCAGACTAGTTTGTAGTTCATAGCACTTGGACAAATAGTATTGCGGCTCTAACATTACAGGTAAAATTGATTGAACAAACTGCACTTTAGCTTCTTAATTAAGTGGCAATACATGTGCGTGTCTAATATCCACACTTAGTGAAGCAACACCTCATCAGACAACAAGTGCAAATATATGCAATTGCATCCATCAATGAGGACACATTTTATAATACCGCCTAAATTGCATTGAAAGCTGTCAGGAAATCTTTCGCACAAGACATTCTCCAGTATACAGAACCTAAATAAAGCACATTCCTTGACGTTTCATTTTAAGGAGAAGGAAAAAGAGTCTTTGAAACGCTTGATCAACTATCTCAATCCAAAAATCAGAAAAAGATAAGCTCACACATAAAAATCCTATCACTTGTATTAGGGAGCAAAATATCCTTCAATTTCCATTATAAAGCAAATTATGGGAAAATCAAGAGTATACAGAACTCTTTCCTAGAATGCCAAACAAATGAAATCAAAAAGAGGAACTGGAATTCTGAAATACTCGGCGGATCCTTTATCCGACCGTAAATAGGATTTGTTTACTCAATCAATACCAAATTTACGGTCTTGTTTACTCAACCAATACCATTCCAGTATGTATTCTCTAGCTTTGACGTATAAACCTCAAATCCATCACTAAATTGTTGTTGAAGTCAATGCCTAACGGCATCTCCATCCTTAGTTTTCACTTTTTCATTTACTTTGATGTGCTTCAAAGACAAGTAACACAAGGATATTATCCTAACTTCCATAATTCCTCGAGTTTTTGAACTTCCCGAAAAGCAACTAAACGTGATTGAAATGCTGACCTAGACGTTTTGGATGCGAATGGCGATTGGGAAGACTGACGGAGGACGAGAAGAGCCTAGACGGAGATTGGAGAGATCCGAGGCCGGTAAGACCTTCGGAAGATGAAGCTCCGAGGAAGTGTTGGGTGGAGAGAGACGACGCCATTTTCCGTCGGCGTCTGGATTTTGACTTTCAACGATTCTTTTCCTACAATATAATCTGCCGCTGAAGCAGTATTATTACCTTACTTAGATGAATATATAGTGACTTGGCAGTGGTTGTTCAAAGGAAGGGAGGGAATGGGGAAGGCACGGGGGAAGGGATTGGAATTCGGTACTCGGTAGGTAAGTAAGATTTCGGGCCCCACATTTCCTGTAAAACTAGGGCCCGGGCAAGTTGTTGCCACCACCACCACCTACCCCCCTTTATCACGTTTAGAATTCGGGGCCTGAGATCCAGCCCAAAAACCAAAAAACAAAGAGACGGCAAACTCATGTTTTTGGGATACAAGAAATCGGGGGTGGTCTGACGCATAAAATAAAATAACGATTAATGTATGATGAGTTAAGATGTTTAAAGGAATAACATATAATTTTTTAAAATTTAAAAAATTTTACACACAATCTCTTGAATTATGAAAGTATAAAACTCTTTTTGTATAAGCACTATTTTTCTTTTAAGATTTTACTTGAAAAAGAAAATTTTGTTTCCGTGGACCCAGTCGTATTCGGCCCCGGACTTTGTTGTCTAAATGGGTAGGTATACCAGAATCTGAAATTTTGTGAAATGCAAGTGAAGATGAAGCAGCTGATGTGGCCACATTACAAAGGTAAATTTATCTGTCGTTTTATGTGATCTTACCCTTGTTTTTTCTAAATCAATAAAGATTAGATTGAAAATCGACTTTCCCTTCTTTTTTCTTTTGCTTTGACTTTTCACACGATTATTCTACTAGTGTCCCGCTTGATAGTCAACAACAGATTTGGTCTTAGTCCTAAATTCTTCTTCTTAGTCTCTTTAATTTGATTAGTTGTAAATAAACCACTGCATCATTGAATGGCAAAAAAAAAAAAAAAAGGTGTTAAAATGGCAGCTCAATAAAGGGCCAAAACCGCAGCATCACCTGACCTGAATGTACATGTTTGGACTAAAATTTCAAGAGATCCAAACTACAAAAATTTATCATCGAAAGATCTTGATGAACATATTCTAGCAATTCAGACTATTCCTTCATTTCAAACAAGAAGTATGAATGGAATTACAAGGTTCATTTCATATTACAGAATGAGCAAAAGCGCTATTGGTTTCATGATCTGCTCTACGTTTAAGTAAAAAAGTTCTGCTGCAGATTCTGAGCTCCAAAAAATGGACGAACTACTTTTCCTATTCCAGTATACATTGCCCTCCAACAATCGGCTATTTCAGATAATATTAACTGTAAAATGTCAGATTCTTTACTTCCTTTCGTGTTCAAAAACGGCATTAGCTGGAGCTCTTGTTTTCAGGATCATTTCCTCGTACTCTTCATCAGGACTCGAGAGAGCTGTAATGGCTCCTCCCGCTCCAATAGAAACTTCATCCTCACGTATCACGACTGTTCTTATGACGATGTTCAGATCAAATGTTTGGTTATATGAGAAATATCCAATGCAGCCAGAATAGATACCTCTGGAACAACTTTCTACAGAATCAAGAAGTTCCATGGACCTCAACTTTGGTGCACCTGTCATTGAGCCACCAGGAAATGCAGCTCTAACACAATCAATTGCACTTGCATTTGGTTGCTTTTTCCCGCGAATTGTACTCACCATGGTGTGAACGGTTGCATACGATTCAACATCCATAAGATTGGGAACATGAACTGAACCAGTTTCACAGACTCGCCCGAGGTCATTCCTCAGAAGATCGACAATCATCAAATTCTCTGCCTGATCCTTTTCACTGTTAATAATTAAAGAAAAGAGAGAAGGTTATCATGTTTAAGTCGTGCGGTAAGCAAAAAAAATGAACGGCCTTAAATCACCGACAATGAGATCTTGGAAGCCAAGTCTGACAAGCAACCAGAACGAGGCAGATCAATGCGAATACCAAGAAAGCAGGAACTAGTGGAAAATGGATTGACAAATTCTTTCAGAAATTTCAGAGCAAACAGTTCAAACTTGGAACCACAAGCAGGTAACAGCTTTATAAAATGATAAGATACTAAAAGTGCTTGCTTGAGGCCTATAAAATCTTCAATCCGGGAAATGACTCAAAAAATTTAGTTGAACACGTTTCTATTACCTGTATTGCAACTGCAACTTAAGTAATTCATCCTCTTCTTTGGTTGAACCACGAGCAATCGTTCCCTTAATAGGCTTTGCTTCCAAAATACCATCTCTATCTAATCTCAGGAACCTCTCGGGGGAAGAGCAACAGATGGAAAGGTTCTCCTTTGGAAAGTTAAGCCAAGCAGCATATGGTGATGGATTTTTTTCTCTGAGATTTATATAAAGACCCAATGGATCTATTTCCCCTAGTTTTTTCCTCAATTGGGTTGTAAGGCACAATTCATAGCTTTCTCCATCCCTAATAAAATTCTGACACTTCAAAATATCTTTGATATATAGTTCTCTAGATTTTTCAGCTGAAAAACCTAGCTTCAATGGGGATTCTATGGAGCCTTGAGCTGTTTCAAATATCAAATCCGAACCTTCTAAATTACAAAGCTGTTTCTCAACATCTTCCAACCACGTGGTCCTACCTGTATTTCTATCATATATAGACATAATATATATATCATCAGTGCCATGATCGATTACAAGAAAATTATCCGAAAAGAAAAAACAAGCATCCGGGGCCCTTGATCTGTGACGGTTGGATGCCATGCCACACTCAACTTTGAGATCATACCTGCATTTTCATACCTTAATATTAGCCTTATAACTAAGATCTTCAAAGACACACCAGTAGAGAAAAATGAAAATTGGAACACCCTGAGAGAGATATAAGAGCCAAATGGGTAAACGTCTGGTAAACCATAAATTCTTATTCTTGGCTGAATTTGTTAACCTGGTTTGTCAAATACTACATGCTAACAGAAAGACTAAATTGTGAAACAAGTTATACTATGCAAGGAGAATTCTATCCTCTTGGGGAAACCAATTCTTTCAACCTTCAAAGGCTTAGTACAATTTCAATTCTCTTCTTTTAAATTTTTTCCAAGTAATGCAAGTTAGGTAATCATCAAACTAGAATCTAAAGATCCAATAAAGTTGGACTCTGATGAGTTCTGTTCTGAGAATTCACGAGAGAATCATCATTTTTTGACAATTCAATTAGATAGGAAACTTGAAAACCTGCTTTATTTTTTGGATAATGAAGAAGATTACTTAACAAAACCTCATATACCTCAACTTACTTGTTCATACTTATAAGACACCAAGCAAGTTCTAAAACTTCCAAAAGATCCATCCAAGAGCCAATACATATAGGGATGGACCCTTGATGCCACCAAAGAGAGTATAAAAAAGTCAGGTTTTTTACTCTCCAAAGGGAATTCTCAACCTGACGGTTTCATATCATAGCTATTTGGAAAGGTTTTTTTGTTTAAACGTATCATCTAAGAAGGCAGTTGACAATATGTAACAAGAATTACTAAGAGACTTCATCAATGAGAGGTCAAAATAATGGAAGAATAGGAACCCAGAAGCAGCATGGACTCCGCAACTTGGCTTCCTTCCAAGATTTGAAATACCTTTGTAACTCAAAAGAGTATGACACTGCAGTCTGAACTTCAGCAGTATCATGCATCAGACCTCATATTATTCTGCTTCCCCCTCCCGGAGGAACAGAAGGGTGGAAAGAACAGAAACACGAGTAAAATTCAGAAAGGAAAAAAAATAATAACAAAGTTTGTTCACAAACAAGATAGATTGCCATTTGGGAGAAGATGCAAACATAGTGGACTTTTGACATTAGTCGAAAAACAAAAAACTAGTGGCAACACTGTTCATATAATTCGTCCCACTAAACAACACCAGTATCACTGAATATGACAATTATAACACTTCTATTTCTTTTTTTTCAAAAGGTTGTGCCATAAAAAATAGAATATGGAATTTTTCTTCAGAACACCCAACACCCAACACCCAATGATTAACAAGCACTTCTGATAAAATTTTCTGCACAAAAACCATTCACACTAACTACCGCTGGAAGCTGGATAAATTATCATTGTTCTCTGTCTCCAGACCATCCCCAAAAACCCACTGTTGCAATGATCAAGTAGATCAGTCCTTTTGTTAAGAGGCTGACGCAACCTCTGGGGGCACAGGGTCTAGAAGATTTACACATTATGCCTTCCAAGCTTCATAATCGGCAAAATGGCCAAAACTTATTTGATTTACTCCATTTTGTTTCAGTCAAGTTCAATATTGGACACCTAACCTTATGATGCACATCTACCAACCAGCCTGCTGTTCACCTCTTTTTTGCCTCTCTTTTCACATATCAGTTATTCCCCCCGACCGACCCACAACAAAAAAATTAAATACATAAAAAAGAACATAAAATAAAGAAAAGAAATACATACCCAATATAGCCAATATAACCACCGTAAAAATCAAATGGCAATCCTTCATAGTCCTTTGTGTCATAACAAATTGATTGTAGCTCCTAATGCAGGGTAAAAGACATTAGTATTGCAAAATCACCTTTCTCCTTTTGATCGTTTAAATTTAAATCGCTCCTGATGGAAAGTATCACAATCATAAGTGGAGAAGTTGCGGACAAGTATCAGTACAAAAGATAATTCACATATGAACTTCAGAAACATTGTTTTACTATTGGAAATACACAAGACGTCATGCAATTGGTTAGGCAAAGTATTAAAATATTATACAAATACAAAAGCACAGTGATAGTGACATGGAAAATAAAAAATTTTCACTTAGCAAACAAAAAACCAGTGGCAAATGAAAATAATTCAAAAGGAGGTATGATTGTAAAGGCCACATTCTATTTAATTTTTTTTTTTAAAGATGGGGGAAAACAGCCTTTTTTTGGCCCTTCCTAAGGTTAACCACAATAGACCCCACTAATTTAGTTTGAGTGAGTTCCACAATGTGCGATACATGACAGCCCTAATAAACTTTTTCCTAATATAAAAGTCCTGTTAATATGTGGAACTCACTGCTTTAGAAGTGAGGTACTCAAGTTCCATTCTGCAAAAAATCACAGAAAAGCTCAGAGATTACAACAACAAGCAAGCCTTAATCCCAAATCAGGGTTGAATACATGAACCAAAGAAAGGATTATGTGTGGTCATCAACATAAATATATTCATTCCATTTCTTCCTATCCAAGGCCATACTCTCATCCAAGTCAACAAAAAGCTCAGATAGTACCTTATTCAAAAAATCAAAGAAGCCATCCTCTGTAAATATAGTTTTGGTCGACCCCTGAGAATCTTCAATAGAGAGATAACCACCCCCTCTTATTGCTGCATCGCTAAAAGTGGAAAGATGTCTTCATCAGGTGTAAAGAGGAACCCAAAACATTCAAAATTGAAAAAAGATTTCCAAATAAAGGATTTAATGCTGAAATTTGCTCTTATTCAAACCTTTGATTTGATAATCTGAATGAAACTTGCTTCCACAGGGAGCCACCTTTTCCCCCCATAAATGAAAACCGAGCCCTCCCCTAGTCCACAAAAATGTCAGTACAGAAATTGGTATAAGCAAAATAGATATGGACATCAGTGATGATTAACTAGGATCAAACTGGAATTACATAACATCACTGAGGGCATTAAATCCTAGAAAAGCAAACTGAGGATATGGAAGACTTGCATTTTAAAAGGATAGAAACACGAGATTTCATAAAGTAAAAAAGGACTCATTAAACCAGTTTTATAGCACATGAAAACAAGAAACGGAACATCCAGAGAGGCTATTAATTTTTCTGTTTCATGCATAGGCAACTTTTCGAATCATTAACTTTATCAAATTCTTCAAATTTCGTTTACAAAACATGTTTTCTCTTTAACTAGTAAGAAAGCATTCAAGCACAGCCTCACAAATCCCCAGAGTATATCATACTCAAAAAATGGCTATTCCTATCTTTGAGGTATCATCTGTGTAAATAACTCTTTTCATGATTAGTCATCTTGAAATTGAAGCAACTATTTTTTTTTAACTCACAGAGTCATATCTAAAGGTGAGGCTGGATATTGTGCTTTTGATTATGAGTGATAGTGAAACATTTCTCTATAAAAGTACCAAATAATTTCTCTAAAACCAAACAGCTCGTGTAGGATCCTGCTTAAGTTCCTCAAGGCTAATAACTTAATTATGCTGCAGCCAGATATCTCCCAAAACCACCTCCAGAAAGGCATGGAAATCAATCAGAAAAAAGAAGCAGTTACGTTATTCCTCTTTTTCCAAATTCTACTGCTCAATGTACTACATGACATAGGAGCAGATATTGATGAAAGAAGCGAAAAACATTGTACAGATTCAATCATGAAACAATAAAAAGTTCAGCCAGAATGCAATAACAATTGCTATATTTGGACTTCCCAATTATTTGATTTGGTGCTCACTGAATGTTCAAAGAAAGAAATTGAAAAAGAAACCAATTATCAAGCCTGTCTTTCTTTACATATCTGTTTAAAATTTAAGTACATTATCCATCTCTAACTGTTTCGGCAGATTTATCTCCAATGACAAAAAGGTTTCACCACACTTCACTCTGATAAGATGTAGAAAAGGTCCAGCCCAAAGGTCATGGCAAGACAGACGCGAACATAACTGAGTTCAGCAACAGCTTTCTTGGCCAACTAGACATATTATATCTGCATTATTTCAATTAAAGATTTATACACACTAATTACCTTTTAGTTGTCTCAACTTTTGACAGAAATATATGGAAAGATAGAGGTACGAGGGATAGAGGGCAGACTAAGGCAAGGCGAAGGCATTCGGTTCATCATTTTTTAAAAGGAATAGCTTATTTCCCTCTTAATCAAACACAAAAGAGAAAGAACATTTAGAAGGTATTATAACTCTTTAAACAGATGGAATGAATATTTCAAATGCACTTTCGAAGGAAAAGGCAGACCTTTTCCACTGAGGAGCTATCCAGCCAGAACGTATTTTCAGCATTTTGATCTCCAAAAATTCTGCAGAATATACTCCTTGCACCACCAACTAGTCTTGCCTGGGTTGCAAGTTTTTTCCATTTCAACTTTAGAAATTTGACACTGTTGGATGGATGTGAGAGATCTGCTGTGCTATGTGAGGTAAAAGGTTTTGCCTGGGATGTCTGATTCATCATATGCTTACTTCTAACAACATCTTGAAATAGCCGGCTAATATCAGGCATCTGCATGCATGCTAAGTAAAGTTTACTGCTCAGAGTAAATAAGAGGCTTCCGTAAACTAAACAGCTGCAGAAAAAGAGAAAAAGGAGGGGGAGGGGGCATCTAACTACCAAATATGTCTGAAGTATCCAACTCTCGAGCAAGCAACATTCAATATCCAAAGAAAATGATTAAAAACATGTGATAAAGATTTTAAATATCATTTATCAATAAAATTGATATCTCATTAACCTCAAAAATTGAAGTCTATCCAGAGTATCCTATGTCAGACAGCAACATCATGCTAGACAAGAAATTTTATCATGATATATAACTATCGCTATGTACAGGACATTAAAATGTTTCCTCTTAGACAAGTAAAATTTGTACATTGAGTAGTTTGGGGAAAACAAGTCTGAGGTAGTTTACCAGCATAATGAATCTCACGACTTGAGGATGAAATTAACCTGAACCAATAATCCCTCGTGATATTTGCAAAGTTCTCAAATATCTGTCTCCCATAACAGGTCGCAATACTCTCGGGATGAAACTGGAGGTCAAAAGATAATTATAGTTATAACTTAGTAAAACACTGAAGCAAGTCTGAGAAGAAATTTCAAAAGAAAACCAACCTGCAATCCATAGTGAGGCCAACTTGTGTGCATGATGCCCATAAGAACTTTTTCACTATTTATTTTTTCAGGATCACAGGATGCCAACATTTTCCCATTTTGCAACTTTATGGATAATGGATTGACAAATAGATGCTGGCTGGTTTGTCTATCATGGGTATCAGGACTGGAATTGGATTTTTGAGTACCAAGAAAAGGAAGCACATCAGGGGTAGAGGTCCATGCAATCGGAATGAGTTCCTTGGGAAGGGAGTCTGGATCAACAACAAGGGAGTGATAGCGAACCACCTACAGAAAGTTAGATGAATCTATAACTTATATATTCGTTTTGAAAAGTCTGTAATAACTATTTACTTGTGACATAATAAACTTTGAAAATCTATACATGAAAAGCTTCTATTACACAAAAGTATTGAAGACAAAGCCAGAAAGGTAAATTGATGTGAACTACAAAGCTTACCTTAAATTTTGAATTTCCTCCAGAAGGGATATCATGGAATAGGCTACAGCTATTGTGCTCAATGTCACTGTAAAAGATATAAAGATGTTAAGAACCAAATTAACGTTTCAATCCCACATAGAGGAATCAGCCAATAGGCCACACTCCTCTGACTCTGTAGATGGTTCGAGAAAAGGGCTAGTTTGGATTTGGCTTGTAATTGACAATCTTCTAACAATTAAACATTCCCATATTTCATTGATATTGAATGTCAAATGTCAGAACAAACATCTTGAAAAAGTTTAGTTAGTTACCCACAAATATCTAAAGAGGACAGAAAGTCTTATACGGGTATAGTTCACACCTCAAACGTCCATGGACAGGTTCAAATGCACGAACAACTTTAGCTCCATGCACATATCCTAAAGCCTGTTCAGCAATTTGACTTCATCATATTAGTGCATTTCACAATCTGGATTACTAGAGAAAATAGCACTTGCTTAAGTGCAGGATATGAACAATGGATATATAACTTTAAATGAAATGTTTAAGCTCCTAGTTTCACATTACCGGACAACTGAAGCAATATACAGGAAAGAAAAGAACAATAACGTACAAAAGAAACGAGTAAGCTGGACAGGATCAAGCATCCAATCAAAGATACGGACAAATGTAAAATGTAAAGCAAGGTCAAATTTTAAGATTTTGACAATTTATACAGAGTGACTCAGCGTAGTAGTTAGACCTTTGAAGGGAAAAAAACCATCCTCTCTATTTGACATTTGGATCCTTGCTATATGTTATCAGACATCATAGTAGGGAAGTATAGTGGACATAGATATATGTCCATCTTTTTCAAATCGAAGACTATTATCCAGACTCCTATGGCTTCCATCAAGTGAGGTCAATATCATAAGAAGTTTTAGCAACAACTTCATAGGTTGGAACTGTAAAGTAATCAATTGCATGTAGGGTGTAACCTCAAAAAATTTGAAGTTACAGATGAATAGTCAAGTGGACAAGGGATGATTTTTTGACAGAAAATTGTTTCACTTTACTGTATATTTATTGGAGTTCTTAATTGTTGGGATACATAGCACACAGTATAACTGGCACTAATAGTAGAATGCAAACAACATTGAGGGGAAAAGCTGAAATGGAGCAAAAATGTGTATCTGTATGTACAGACATTATATTTAGATGCCAGACAAGACATAGAACAGAAAAGCAGTTTCTTTTTTCAATAGCTGCAGCGCTGTATAGGAAGGAAGTAAAGCCTAAATTTAGAACTTGAACACGTATCTGTCCTAATCGAATGTAATTCCTCTGCTACACAGCATTATTCTGAAATTCTTATATTTACATCGAAATTCTTATAAAGGCTTCTCACATGGAGCATTCTACCTCTCTTACCTTTCTAAGAAATCAAAACAAAATGCAAAAGAAGATAGCATATGAAAAGCTATTGGTAAACAAACAATCTTTCAAGGGTGAATTAGTTAATAAGACTTGGAAAATTTTATGAAGTAGACACAATTGTACCTGGTGCCCAAGGCAGACACCTAAGATAGGGATGTCTCTGCACTCTAGCAGCAATCTAAGGCAAATTCCTGGGCAATAATAACAAAAAAGGTTCAATAAGCTCTACCATTAACCACCATTTAGTTTGTCTAATAAATACTGATGTATTTTTTTTAAGAAAAAAAAAAGAAAAAGACACAAAAAACTTCTTTTTATCAATGAACAGAAGAAATCAAGAAGAGGATGAGGTACCTTCAAGGTTTTTTTAAAAAGAAAAAAAGAAAAAATCAATGCTGCATCTCCAAAAGCACCAGATATTATGTCCAAAGAGATGATAGAAAAATACTCTACCCAAAGTGACTTGATAGGCTTATAATTATCTCAAAATCCTGCTATTCTGTGGCAAGGCAAAAGCCTAGTAGTAAACGCACACTTTTACCAGGCAGAAGATCCTAGGTTTGAACCACATCCCTCTTTCCCCGATGTATTAAAAAAAATTTATGTTATTCCTTTCTGCCCATACCAACCAAAATTTGTAAACCAAACACATTGTGAGCAGAATTCTCCCTCTCTTAGTCTTGTCAATACCACAAAATATTATCTGCATCAATTCTAGAACCATCTTAGGACACACCACTTCTCATCCATTAAACTTAACAAATCTCCCCAAATCTTGTGCAAAAGTGAAGAAAAAGCGATCATTAGTTTCATTGCTGGACTTACGCATAAAACATATATCTGGACTAAGAGGTTTACCAGATCTCCTCACCTGCAATGAATCATTAGTTTTGATCATATTAAGAACGAAAGTCTAAGTGACTGCTTTGACTTCAAAGGGAACATAAGCCTTTCAGATTACCTTCTCCACACGAAATGGAGGCCGATTATCATTAAGATGAAAAAGAAATGATGTAGAGGAAAGAACACCAGAATTATCAACCAAGCATGTTCTGAAATCAACTCTCAAGTGTGGAATGGAAGATATAAAAGGTTCAACAGAAGGGCCGGTTCATCAAATTCCATATCTGCTAGATGTTGACATAAATGTAAAGCCCAGGAAATAGAAGAGATGATCATTTTGCAATTCAATCAGTAAGAATACTGATATCATGCAAGTAGGATCCAATAACGAATGTCTAAATTATTGATACCAATAAAAAGATAACAACACATTTCTCTCTTTTTCTAATGCAGGACAAAAGATTAATGAACTATCAAAATCACAACGATCAGGAATAGCATGATGACAGTATATTGTTGAATTTAGCCAAAAGACCAAATGCACTTTGAAATTGTTCACATTCTTAATTTTGGATATCAGTTAGCAGCAACAGAAAACTTATCTAACCAGCAACAGAAAACTTATCTAACCTATGTCAGCCAAGCATGTCGGAGAACCAGGACCAGGGGATATGATAATGTTATCGAAGGCCTTTTCTTCATATAAGTAGTGATAGGCATCTTCCCATGTCCACTCATCATTTCGAATCACCACTGGGGCCACTGAGCACAACAATAGTAAAGACAAATATTTGAGAAGGTTACCCTCATGCATAAGCTCATTTGAGCCAAAATAAGCTAAAATGAGGAGAAGAATTAAGAGGCCAGTTACAGAGAGCATCAATGATTATAAAAGCAACTAAAAGACATATTATGATGTTAAATTAACCACTGCACCATACATTCCAGGCCAACAATTTGGAAATTACAATTAAGCATATCTGCCAGTCCTTCTGACAAATATTTAATGTGACATAAAACTCTCTGCAGAATAACCAAACATAACCAATTGTGAGTTTATTAGGAAGGCCTAGAATTAGTTTACACCCTGATGTTTCTACAAATCTTTATTTACCAAATCCAATTATCACAGTCTCCAAAACATCCTACATATAAGTAAAATATAAAGTATAGGAATACCAATTCCTAAAGCTAAACTTTAAATTACTTGCGACATATATGATTACGACCATGCAGCCTAAAAGTCGTTTACATGCAAATCCAGAGCAAGAAGCATTCATCTGTGCCAAATCAGATTAAGATTCAACTATCACAAATTCATAGGAAACAAGAATCTGAACTTATCATATTAGCATGTTCTTTGTTAATCATATCGTGGAAGTAAAACAAGAATATAGCTGCTAGATCATAATAGTATTCTAGATACAGAGAGATAGAAAGCCACTTCAAATGAGATGCAAGACAGACTGAAACCTTTCAATTCTTTCTAGGAGAATTTGAAGGATACTAACTGCATAGAAAGCCACTTCATATGAGATGCAAGACACAAGAACTAAGACACTGCCATAAACCTACAATTTGCTACAATATCTCACCCTCCCCACTAATAAAATTTCCATTCTGCATTCGAGAAAACTTATGGTGCTTTAGATGCATTCTATGCCAGTAACTGTCATGTTATAATAATAATTTAAGCATGAAATATGCACAAGGAACTGGTTTTCACCCAAAAACAATTCAACCAATTGATATTACAACTCAAATGACAACTACGTGATGAGGCAGCAAAGATAAAAACGGTGCATTCATATTATGAACAAGCACAGAAGAAAACCATGCTTCCAACTTTATGGAATGGAGACCGAAAGGAAAGAGAACGAAGGCTTACATCCATTGACAATAGACAACTCCTGGAATATATTATACGTATAGCTGTCATAATTGTCAATCAACAAAGTCCTAATAAATTGTAACCTTTTACTGGTCCCATCCAGACGCATCTTTCCTGGGAAGAATCCTTCCAAGGGGCCAGGTGCCAAATGGCTGGAAACAACCATCCTCCTCACACCCCGCTTTCTAATGTGAGCAATATCTGTGCTCTTTATGTAATCATTCAAATCAAAAGATCTTGATGATAGCAAATAAAGATTTCTGGTTCGGAGATTCTCACAGGAAGAAAATACCATTTCAGGCGAAGTTGAAAACATGGTGACACTCATTTTGTTTATTGAACTGGAGAAATTTATTCACAGATTCTCCACTATCATTAAACCTGCGCCACATAGCAGAAAATGTCTCACAGTTAAAGACTCTTGTAGCTCCAACTTCCATAGACAAACTTAGCAAAGAAATTGGTAGATAGGAAAATGCTCAAGTTTCTAATCTCAAACGAATTATAGTAATGCAGAAAAAGTAAAAAGCAGAAACAGGGATAATAGAGGCATTTGCCACTCCAGAAAAGGTATTCTTTAGAGACGGAAAGGATGGTTTCATGTCTTGCTTTGCGTAGGTACATGCGTAAACCATCTTTACAGGTAACAATACTGTATTTCATGGGGAATTGATAAATATAATGATTTCAAATTACTACCTCCATTTCTTAACGAAATTTTCCAAATTGTATCATTTACTTTGAAAAATATTTAATTTTTCAAAAAATTCTATAATTTTTCCTTTCACCACCCCAAAAAATTTTGAAATTTTCTACATGTCTTCCTATGGTCTACCCTCCAACTTAAGATCTCAGTTCGGCACTTGCTTCTAAGGGTTCATATCTGAATTCTCATATCATGAAGTCTATTCCGCCTAGTACAATAAGCTTCATAAGTTAAATAATTTTTGCTTCTCCATATGCTCTATCAACACCAATATGCATGACCCAATGCGCTGTCCTGCCATTAAAAAGACCGCTCAATTTGACATTCAAACTAAGCATATGCATCCTCACACCTGCAGAATATCTTGATTCAAGCACGTTCAGCACAATTTAACTTCATGCACTGAAGCAAGTTAAACCACATAGAACAACCAAAAGGCCTTGAACCCGGCTACACATTTTTCAACTTCAACGAGAGCAATTCGTTATTTCTCAAAAAATCAAAGAGAAACAAAATTTGTACGTTTGTTTCCACACTTCTGCAACATATAACTGACCAATTCCAAAGATGCCAACCACCACATGGCATTTTTCCGACCACAGACGACAAGTTCGTACAAGAAAACGATCCAAGCAAGAGCAGAACACGCAGAAAACCAAAACTGGAGCACCAAGAACAAAAGAATCTAGAGGAAACTCACGTGTTCGATCAGATAAACAAACATGGTATATGCAACAACTGAGACATGAAAATGTGCAGATCTTAAGAATTCATACGAGGAAACAAATCCATTCCCACATCCCAGAAAGGAGAATATCCTCAAGATTTGAAGGGTTCCATTCCATACCTCAAAAAGAGCCCAGAGAAAGATCGAAAAGGGATCACTTTTTTTCTCTGTTTTTTTGTATTGGATTTTGTGAGGTGCGTAGGTGGGTGAGGAGTATCTGCAGCCACTGTTTTTATTCAAAGGAAGAGGCGGTTATATGAACACCCACACGAACGAACACGGGAATGTGAGCGTACAGACAAAGGACAAACGAAAATAAATAGAGCTGCGGAAGACAAAAAAATAAATAAACAAATAAAAGGGGGAAAATAGGGTCCAACTACTAAAGTGGGCCGCGGACTGAAGTCGAAAACATTCTGAGTTCAAATTTGACGGGGTCAAATCTTGCAGATTTTTGCTATCATATGCGATTTATAATTTTAATTATGAATTATTCTTCATCTGCAGCCGTTTTTGAGGATGTTGGGTAAGATTTATATGGCAGAGGACAAGTTACGAATTTTGGCTCCTTTTCGTCTTATTAACATACATTTATTTTTGTATTCTTTTCTTTAATATTAATTAAGGCGGGAAGATATATAAAACCAAAATTTATTGCTTGATCATGAAACGCTTTTTGCAACCAAGCTATCATATTTTGTCTAAGATGTGTTGAATTGTCATGCTATTATCTCGTTCCTTGGTGCTCTTTTCAAAATACAATACTAGTAGTAATATTTATTAGGAGTGCGTTTGAATAGTATTTTATTTTAAGATTTAATATAAAATTTTTATTTTTAATCCTACTTTTTTTTTATAAATAATTTTTTCTCAGAGAAAATTTCAAACAAAAATACTATTTAATCTCACCCCAGATGATTCAGCATCTACTCTCTCAAGTTGTATTACAATAACTTAATACTTTATATTTTCCTGGTTTTTTGAAACAACCTATTGATTTTCTTTTTCAAAAAAATGAATCAAAAAAGAAAAAAAAAAGAGTCCTGATTTTGTTCATGATTTTCTAGTATTGATCAAGCACTACAACAAATCCCTCCCAAATGTCCACTTTGTAGTTTCCTCTTAATCAAGTTCGATCAGAATGACTATTAAGGCCCTATTCTCATGCCCTTAGGACAATTTTCTTTCAAATTTTTAATGCTAAAAGTTATTTTGAATGGTTTTTATTACTTTTTTCATTTTTAATTTTCAACTTTAAAAATATATTTGAAAAATGTACTTAATCTCAAGCTGAAAACAAAAATATTGTATCATTTCTAGAACTATTTTTTTCAAAATTACCTTTTTCATTTAAATATTTTCTAAAAATTCTTAATTGAGAACAAACCTTGAGAAAATATAAATTTTAGAGATCAAGCTCAAACAACGAGTCCAATTACCAGAAAGTATAATGGAAGGTAAACATGCAGGATAAGGTGGTGGTTGGTGGACTAGTAAGCCTACTTTCGTGCCAAACTTTGATTAGTCCTCCGGTCACAGCCCCATGCCGAATTACACCAACCCACATCAAGTATTTCTTTCTTTTCCTTTTTTTTAATAAAAAGATATTTTATTTTGAATATTCATTTTAAGTTTCATTTTTAATAGAAAATAGATATTCAATCTTTTTTATTTAAATTTATTATACATATATAGAATCCTTGTTGACAAAAAGTTACACGAGATAATCATATATTATTATGAAGAAATAGAAAAAGGAAGATAAGATGGCATCCGATAAATATCAAATTTAAAACTTTGGCCGGTGTGCTAATAAAGGAGTGCTCAGTTAATTGAGTTACTACACGATGTTGATGGTATTTAATTTATATATTGTTACTTTGGTGTCTTTTGAGATATTTCTAAACTAGCATAAAAGTTCATTTTATTTTTAATAAAAATTATTAAATTATATTATTATAATTATGAAGTAAATTTATGTGTTTAATAAAAAATTATTCACTCCGAAGTAATTATAAGTAATAATAATAAGAAGTTATAAAAATAACTATACATATATATTATTATATATATTTAAAAATAATAATAAACTCTCAACTTTATTTTTTTTATTCTAAATAAATAAATAATTAAATAACAAACACTTCAACTTATTTGCACTTAAAATTTTAAATAGTAATTTATAAAATTACTTATAAAAATAAAAAATCAAACAAAGATTTAAAATCATGATGAATATTAAAATCCATATAACCTTCTTTTTTCTCTCCACTCTTAAAAAATAAATAACTTATAAAATAAAAAAATTAATATTTCATATTAAAAACCTAAAAAGTTTTTTCAAAATTTAAAAATTGTCACATCATTATTCAAATTTTTTCTAAAAAATAATATTCTTAATCCATAGAAAAAAATTAGTGTTCTTATATTTAATATACTTTACAAAAAATTAATTTTTTTTTTTAATCTACTTGATAAAAAGATTAAAAAAGGAAAAAAATCAAAAACCAATATACTACAAAATCATTATTATTCTGATGCAAAATACTTTAATAGATAATTAGACACTTTTATTTTTAACATATTAAAAATGAAATTAAAATAATAGATATAGATAAATATTTATAAAATCATTTTTTCTAAAAAAGAAAAAATTTTGTGATAAACGAAGTTGTTAAAATACATAAATCTCATAAATCTTTAAAACATGTCAAAGAAAATAAAAACTTATTAAGAATTAAAAATATACATTAGTGTACATGAATAATTAGAAGAAAACTATGAATAACCCAAATTAAAAAATTTAATGAGAAAAGTAGAACAAAGAATTGAGATTTTTATATTTAAAAGTTTAAATTCCAACCTTTTCTATCTTGTAAAAAACATTAAAAAATAAGAATGAAAAATCTAAGGTATTTAGGAGAGGAGAGAGAGTAAAAATATTTTATTAATATATATAAATATAAATTCCAATACGAATCCTGCCAACCAAAAATGCCATATTTCGAGGCTTAATGAAAATTAAGAACAAATTAAAATTCTTAAAACTACTACAATACAAACTCGAAGCTCTTAATTCTTGGGCTGGTGAATGAAATGCGGCAGAAAATATCAAGTCGCGAAGATCACCGACCGTGGACTCCATTTGATTTTCCTTTTCTACTTTTATCTTTAAATTCTGCAGAATTATAATAAAAAAGTGAATATATATAGCTTCTCACCGAATCCATTTAGAAACAAAGAATTGAGACCTTTTAATACTAATTTTCGATCAGTTGTTGTTAAGTACAAAAGGCCTTCTTACAATAAACGCTTAACATTTTCCTGTGAAATCTTCTTGATTTTTGCTATGGTAAAAGACAAAACTAGGTTTGAGAAATATGATCAATCTCTATGCTTACTCTAAATACTTACTCTGTCAATAGTTTTTTTTTCTAAAAAATTAAGATGTCTAATTATAATATATTTTTTTTATAGATAATTACACGGGGAAGGGAAGAGACAGACCACATGAAATTACAATAATTTTTTAATCTTTATAAAGTAAGCATATTTTCAATTTAAACGTGCATGCATGTATAGGTAATAGGTTGCACCAATGATAACATTAATTGTCAAATCAAAAGTGTATATTAGAAATGTTGATGCCGAGGTGCTCTATGGCATGGTATCCTTTACTTCTTTCTTTGACAATTGAGATTGAAATGATACAAAGTTACCCCTACGCATATGGCACGCCTTTGGGGTTTCCTTTATTTCTATAGTTTGACAATTGGAATTGACCCCAAAGTTACTTCTTTCTTTGGTAATAGGACAAATCATGCATACTTGTGTCTGCTTAAAGATGTCAATAGGTACATTTTACATTCAAATCAATTATAAAGCTAATGACCTTCTAACCTTCTCTAATTTTTACTTCTTGCATGCTTGAAATAAATAAAGGAATTTTTACTCAAACCTTAGACATAGAACTTCTCAATATCAACTTACTCCCACACGAGTTTTAACACTAAATTATTTCTCAAATAATCAATCTTTTAAAAGATAAGACAAAAAACAATGCTATGGATTTGTCGTATATATTAACCGTTTTGAGGGCTCAAAAATATAATAATAATAATAATAATAATAACAGTATGATAACAATAAATCATTTGTAAAAAAATTGAGTTTCTACATATTATTTTTATTTCTAATTGAAAATTTAACCTCCTTAAAATCCAATAATACAAGGTTCCCATTGCTGATAAAGCGTTGGCTTAAATACGATCAAATAATCTCCTAAATTTCTTTACTAAAATCAAATATTCACTTCAATTTCAATTTCAATAAGCTTGAGTTACAAAATCATTTAAATACTAAATTAATGAACGGCAAATTATGCCAACGATGGCTCGCTCAAGGAAGATATGATATGAGGCTACTCAATTTATGCATAGAGGGGAAAATCAACCCTACTGGAAGGGTTATAAGTGTCCCTTCTAATACCGATGATTTGTTTAAACTGAGGTATTTTTACTGAAAATCAAATCCATATATGCATCCAAAAAGGATTTCCACTATAATGCTACATCTTTTGCAAACCAAACCCCAAAATCTGCTACCTTCTAAGCATGAATTTACAATTAGAATGAGAAAATAATTTCAGGAGTTCATAATGATATCAGCTAAGACAAAGAAAACAGCAACTTCATGTGCTAATCAGAACACAAAGCGAGATTTATTATGTAGTTTTCCAGGTACCCTTTGTACCATACTAAGTAGTGAAGAGATATTTTTACGGTACTCAGAAATTGAGGTACTGAAATTTTGGAATAGAATCTACTTTAAGGACACGTCTGAATAGTCTGAAGAGAGGGATTTTATTGCTGCAATTTGCAAAGCCATCCCATCCGCCAGCCTCACCGTCTCTCACTTTGGCCCTTTCTTTTCTTTTATTTTCTCTTTTCCTTTCCCTCCTTTCAAGACAAGGGCTGATTACCAGGGGAATGTTCTCTAGATTAAGGGAAGCATCAGAGACCTCCTGTGTGTGTGTAACTATGAGAGAGAGAGAGAGAGAGAGAGAGGAACAAAGAAAGAGAAGAGAGAGAAGAGGGTTATAATTGTATCATCCAAATCCAATAGGTTTCAGGAGATCTCCAATGTGGTCCCTTTTCTTTTAGCAGAACCAATGTCCTTTCTGACCTGCATTGACCGTATACCCCATATTCCATTCCAGCCAACCGGTGGAAGGAGCTGGAGATGGTATCAGGGACTAGGGAAAGAGAAAGGGAAAGAGGAGGGTGTTGTGGGGGAGGGGGAAGGATTAGGGGAGTGTTAAAATGGTGGTCCACTCCCTTCCCGTTTATTCTATTGTGGTTATGAGAGAGGTGAGAGGTTAAAGATGAGGGATGAGATTCCCTAGCTAGAATAGCAATGCATTTTGCAGGAGCAGCAGCAGCAACAGCAGGAGCAGCAGCTATCATGATAACTGTCCTCTTTTTGCTCACATTTTTCTTTTTCTACTTTCTTTTTAACTTTCTCCAAATCCACATACTCTATGATGAATGTGGATGAAGCCTTGCCCATAAATACACACATAAGACACACAGAGCAAAACGCAACACACAAAAACACACAGCACTCAGCGCAGTTGATGATACAGAGCCCCACTGATCTCTAAAGTCAGTCTAAAACACTATGCAGATGATCCTATAACATACACATGCGATGCCCCAGTTCAAAATAACAGGAAAGTGACCACATGGGTTCTGAACGTACTGCCTAGGGATAGCTCGTGTTGTTCTACTTTCTTGAAAACATGTTCCAGATGAATCACTAGTACTAGCATAGTAGTACTTTTGCCCTCAGCAAAACTGAGACATACTGGCTTTTCTTACACTAGCTAGCTTTATTCTTGTCAATCTCCCAATTATTTGATGTCAATGTTTGAGCTTAACATCAGATATATAGGGCAACCCTTTCTTCACTGATTCACTAATCAATCTTCTCAATACACAAACATTAGTTATCTATTACCTTGTACTTCCGAAAGTACTGCATAAACATAAAACTCCCAGAATCCAATTGGAATTTTCAGTTAGCATAAACATAAAACTCCCAGAATCCAATTGGAATTTTCAGTTAATCTCCGAATTATGCTCGAGTACTAAAACTAGGGGGAGCTTTCTCTTGAATCTTGAATCTTAACGCAGTAAATGGGCTGCCTTAACATAAAACTGAAAGGTATTAGGATAATGAAGCACCAAAAATTTCTGAAATTTCCAAGATTTGTTGAGGCTGAGAAGTGAAAAGAAAAACTAAAAGGTTTTTGGTGGAACCTGTGCGTTAAGAAAAGCAAATGGAGTTTAAACTAATAAAACAGTGCAATTTGCAAATGGGATTTGTTTCTGCAGATGCGTATACATATTCTCCTGCATTTCTCGCAGACACAGCGGGTAAAGACCACAAGACAGTGGGTGTAGAAACGCAATTGGGCAAGACATAGGTTGTAACTTTGATGTTGTCATATGTGCATAGTTTCGATGCTCTTTATTGGAATAAGAGTAACACAGGAGAAAGAGGGCAGGCTGAGGCTGAGCTACCTTTGTTACACGTGAAGTGATTTGATGTCAGTCGCATGGAAAAGAAGATATCATCAAAATCCTGGTTTGATGCCCTCCATTTCCCAGAAGGAAGCATACTTCTATCGTTATCTTGATAAAAAGCTCCAAGGCTAACATCACATCACCTCATATTCCCCAACACAAACACAAAATTAAAAAAAAAAGAAAACATTAAAGATAACAAGAAAAAGAGAGAAGAATTAGTGGAACCCTAGAAATTACCTCAAGATCAAAAGAATGATCTATCCATCTTAATTTTACTTACCTGGTTTCAGACAGGGGGACATTCAGATGGACCCGCCATACTTTGGATAATTACAATGCTGCCCTTTTTCCCGTAGTCTTCATCATCGTCATCACCAGTAAAATGTCCCAAAATCACAGCACTATATATATGCAAGTATAGCTAGCTACATATATACGATGAGAAGGAATATGCATGGCTCCTCATACGCCATCCACGGAGGTCATCGATATTTCGGTGGGCTCTGCAAATGGCATACAGGGAGCCAGGCATATGCGTATATATGTATATGTATCTCATGTGTATGTGTTTGATATTTGTGCAGTTAGCTTGATGGATGCCAATTTCATGTGTTTGGTCTAAATATGCGATTTTCAACCACGTATGCTATCGCTATTGCTGTGCAAGAAGAAATGATGTGTGTGGATATGTTAGCCCATGCATTTCCATGTGAATTTTCATCAACCCTTAAGTTTTCCAAGAGATAATTATGAGGATGTTGAAGAAGAAGAAGCAAGAAGAGATAATATCACCTTTACATGGTGTTTGAAGACAGAAAGGTCTGATGAGAGGGAATTAGGCAGTGAATGGGTGAGAAAGAAAGTAGGGCTGCAGGGTGGTATATATTTCTGGAGGAAAAGAGAGGAAGAAGATATGGAGGATCAAACTGGGACCTAATTAAACGGGTCTTTAATCTTCAAAGCTTCTTTATTCCCTTCAAAAAGAAAACCAATCCTTTTGAAGTGGCACAAATCAAGCATGGCCTCGCTGCTAATCCACCCCCGCACCCCACACCACCCCAGCTAGCTGGTAAGACTGAGAGAGCCGGAGAGGAGAGACTTGTTTCTAAACCTTTGTGGGGTTTGTCTGTGAGGGAAAGGAGGAAAATGTGGGGTTGGTGTTTCACCCAAGTCCACCACTAAATATAGAGACACACACGTAGAGAGAGAAAGTGACACACACACAGAACCGGGGGCCTCGATGGAAAGGGGTGGGGGGTAGGGGTTCTCAGTTGTATGTATATAATGGCCTAATGGGTTAGTAGCAGCCACGCAATTTCCTAAGATCCCTCTCTCCCGTTGTGGTGTTTGAAATCTCCTTTTCTGGGTCGTAAAGCAAAGGTTGCTTTTCTCCTCTGAAGCTCCTTTGTCTGGGAGCGTTTGGACGACATGGATTCCTCATCTCCCTATATACACTAGCCCCTCTACTTTCTTTATAAAAAAATAATAATAAACAAAGTAAAAAAGAAACAGTAAGGGAAAAAAAAAAAAGACATAGAGAGACCCTCAACCAATCCACCCCACCCCGTTCTATGATTCTATTCATCTTTTCCTTTTCCTTTCTTTTCCTCCCATCACTTCTGTCCTCCATCCTCATACATGATAGGAGTGTACATATATCTATAATATAGATATACATTATAAAATTGCCTACCTAACATGTAAAAAACAAAGATTCAAGACTTTTCCAATAGTAACTTTAATTAACATCTTATAACTGTTCATTAACTGCCCTACTAATCTGGATTCATTATCATATATAGGCACACTTTGGTTAGGTTCACACACGAATATTTATAAACTCTTAACTTAGATCCTCCCCCCCTTTTGTCGTCGACAATCTAAAGAAACTCTAAAAAGCGGAAGGAATGACCGTCCCGAGTTAGCTAGCAAAGTATAGTGTTCATTCATCACATAGTAATATCTCTTTTCATGCACTTGACTTGCATTCCATGGTTTCACAGAGAACAAGCACACTTGGAGGGCGCGCCGTGAGGGGTCTGTTGCATGTGCGGGTGTCGCAGCTCTTCCCCTGCAGCTGCTATAGCTTCTGATGATGGTGGTATAGCATAGCAGTACCAGCACGGTCATGAATGAATATGATTGCCTCATATGTGCATGGCAAGTGATCGGAACTTCACAATGATAGTTCCAACCTTATTTGATTTTCCGTTGAATGGTCAATATCTTATGAGAATCTTTTGCAATTCGGAGTTGACATAAATACAAGCATCCCGTCAGGCATGTATGTGTAAGTATGCTTTCACTTTTGTCTTCAACTCTCAGTTTTTCTTTAATAACTTTTAGTAATTCTTTTTTTAATCTAAATTACTTAGACCCTTCTTCTCGGAGATATTACGTTTTAATTTTCCAACTTACAAAAATATTTATGGTTCATAATTGAATAACATGTTATATCCTCATCTATTTTAAAGTATATTTTGTTTTTACAAATGGTTAGATTCGATGTTGATTTGAAAATTTCTATTTTCGTAGAATAAAGGAATCTAAATACACATTTTCCCTTTACATTCAACATTTAAACTCCATGTTGTAAGTCAAACCTTCACCATCTAAATAAGGCGTAGGTTTTTTAGAATGAAAAATGGGTGGGGTTGGGGGGAGATCGCATTAGATAGATATTGTTCTTTAGACAAAAATTAAGAATCCATTACCGTACATAAGGAAAAAAAATCGATTGATATCTTTTCAAAATTGACAATTTCACTAGTTGGAAAAAGAAAGAATACCGTGTGTGTGTGTGTATATACCTACCAGACTTTACAAGCTGTAAATTCCATTCTGTGTCTCCTAAAGTTGTGATTATAACAGCATGGCCTGATTAGGAGAATCCTTTTTTTTTTTTTTTTTTGGTTGTTGTAGGGTGGGGGGGGGGGGTGGGCGGGGGTTTGTTGTTGTTGTGCCTGCATATGGTGAAGATGGGATTGGATAGATTAAAGTTTAATCCAATTGACTAAGCTACAATCAAAGACTAAGTAGGGCATGTTAATTAATCATAGCTTCTCTGTGTTGATGTCCTTTGACCAATATTCCAGTCTTTGAGAATAAGCCCTTCCCCACCCAAACCCTGTTGAAAACGTACAGCTACTAGAGATTTAGAAAAGTTTCAAACAAAGTTGTTCAGCACTTAGAGCAAATATAAATTATATAATAAGAATTATAAGGCACATATTTTTTGTGATGCTGACAGTGGTAGAATGTTTCCTTTATGACTTGAAATTGGTAACAGAAAATCAGTATACAAACAAGGTTTGCTAACCGTTAGCTTCCATCCTCAAATCAAAACTAGACCTTAGCAGAAACTTCAACGAATCCCATCACTGCATTAAAATAAAATAAAATATTTTAATAACCAAATACTTATTTAACCCCTTTTTTATAAAAAAAATATTATCCATGCATGAAAGGACCTGAACTACTATCTCATTCTGTGAAATATGGTCCATGCATGAAAATCATCAGTAATCAGCTGTAATCATTTACTTCCATTTTGTACTAATTGTGTTTGGCACTGCTGCATGCTATGAGTGCATTACTGAAATCGTACTCTATTTGACCCACTGCTGTGAGAGTATTCTTCAAGAATTACCATACATCATTTTCACCAGCAGAATTCACTTTTCTTTTTCTTTTTAATTTTTTTTTTGTCGCCTGCGAGCTTATCATGGCTGTGGCATACCCACAAGAGTGGACTCGGGGAATGTTCCTGATGAATTTAACTTGTAACTTTGAACAGGTTTCTTTTCAAATTCAAAATTTTTATTCTAAATATAACTTTTCTTTCTATAAAAATCTATTTTTATATTTTTAAAAATAAAAATTCTCACACCAAAATCCAATTTAAGTACACAAGATGGAGAGAGTCTCTAATAGACATAGCTCAACTAATCTTAGGTCACGTCAAAGAGGTTAATAGTTAGATTCTTTTAAAATTATTTATATGTTATAATATTATTTTTTAAATTTATTCTAAAAAATAAATGTAATACCGTAATTCTACTCGTAAATTGATTCGATGTCGTATAGAGATTTAGTTCAACTTTAGGAAAAAGAGTTAAACATGATAGCTCGTGACAACTAATGTCGTGATAGTGGTGAGCAATTCTTGCTAGAAATGCAGTGGTTGATCAAAGCTGAAAATGGTGGACCTAAGGTATGGGATTTTCTAAATTTTGGTGCGCAGAAAAAGAGGAGCAAAAGTGGCATAAACAACAGATAAAGGAAGATCAACAAATCAATGGCGAAAAGGAGAAAAAGGAGAAAGATGCATTTAAACCAATTTATGAGAGAAAAAATTGATTTGACTATAAACAGAACAGTTACCACATATATAAAGAAAGCAAAAACATAGTTAAATGATAGAGGCAAAAAGTATAGGTAGGCAGAGCATGTTTAATTGATCTAACTATTTTTGGAATAAAGAATTTAATCACTTTAGACAAATATATATATATATATATATACATACATACACTACGAACATAAGCTTTAATATAATGAAGTCAGTAATTTAATTACTTAAAAACTGTTTTAAAACAAATCCATATGTCATGATCGTCTTTTAAGTGCGTATTTGTATTGAATTTTATAACGAATTTAATATAATTTTTTTTATTTTTTATCTTTTTTATAAATAATTTATTATTATAAAATTTAAAATAAAATTTCTAAATTATATCTAATCTCAGTGCATCGTATGTGTCAAAAAAGAAAAAACGTTAACATCAATATATAAAGATTATGTAGAGTTACGTTTCACAAACCGCGAGCTAATTAAATTGATTTGTCACGCCTAAAATATTACCTTTCTTCCAAAATTAGTAGCATGCTTTACATTGCTTTATTGTTGATTAAAAACCATCATTAATTCTTTTTCTGAAGTGTAAAAAACAAAATCATGATTCATTAATTAACTATTTTCAAAATAAATAACATAAAATAAAATATTTCAACTGTTTAAAAATATATATTATATTTTTCTCTTTAGTTTGTTTCGACATATATGTCTTATTTTTATATAAAAGTTTTATTTATTATTGAGTTTTCAACTTTACCTTTATTTACAATCACCCATCAAAATGTTTTTTAAATATTAATTTTTCAACTAATTACTTAAAAGATTAATTTTTAATATTAAATTTAAATTTAAATAATTCATAATTTTAAATAAGAATATTTTAAATATTTATAAATTTTATTAAAATTTTAATATTTACGTAAAAAAAATAATTCATATATTTTGAAATAATGAATGTATATAATTTAAAACTAACTTTTTCAAATAGAAAAGAGGATATTTGAAAGATCCAAACTCGATATTTCTTTTCCCAAAAGTTTGATCCCCTAAATCTTGATTTTGACATTCAACTATGATGCTTTGTCCGTGTGGCCGAAAATTTCTTTTTTGGCTGTAGAGAATTTGAATTTCTTGGATAATTCTAAAACTTTCCAAGATAGTGGGTCTAATTTGAAAATAGAAGCTAATGAAAGTAACAAGCTGATTTAACTTCATTAATATGGTCTGTGATGAAAGTATAATTTATGCGCGATTAAAGGCCAGCGGAATTTCAAGATTTCGTAATATATTCTAAAAAGTTAGAATGTAAATTGGTACCCTCATAATAACATTGCGCATGAAGACAAAATTCAAGCATTTTTCGGGAAATTTTTTTGGTTGCTACATAAAATTGTTGGCCTCCAAAAAGACCAAAAAGGACATGTTTTTACTCATAAAAAGATTGTGTGCTTTCGAATAATTCTCGTAAGTTATAATTAGAACCACTCTTTATATTGATAATAAGAGGATTGTTCACTCTGTATCATTTGATTGAATCTTGTTTCAAAACCTTAATTATGAAGAGATCGATGGTTATCTTTATCTACTGGAAAACTTTTGGCTCGTTTTTAATGTGAAATTGTTTGTTGTGGTGTGGGTGTATGATCCAAAGAAAAGTATTTTATAAGTCAAAGCAATTCCAACACAAGACTATGCTTTTTCTTGGTTTTTTACAAGGATAATCCAAGCTATAGGTAGTCAAAGAAGTAGGTATGATAAGAAAGGCAAATAGTGGAAACTCTATCAAAATTGATGTCAAAGTTGTCATACAGGACAACATCAATCAAACTCGAGAATTGATGATCACAAAGGATTTAACCTAACAGGACATGATGATCATTTAAACAAGAAAAAAGTTTGCTGCACTACAGAACCTAATTGCTGGAGTAGAATGTCTTTAGACAAAATCTTGTACTTTTTGATGATATGACATTACTACCATCATATATGAAACTCCAAAAGTCTTGCTACTCGAGTTCAACTATGCTTCAAGAAAATCATTTTGTCTTGGATAGACTTGACAAGGTTGTTGAGGATGAGTTCTTTGACAACTTTTTCTAGTAAGGATAAAAAAGTAAATTTAAATTCCTTACAATACATGATTAATTAGAGTATTTTTTATTGTTTGTCCATTAATGTATTTTTTCCCCCTTTTTGAAGATTGCCCATGTGCCATTTTATAGGCATATTAAATTGGAAAATGAAATTTTTGTGCTTGTTATTCATTATGGGCAACCTCTTTCCAAAAGGTGTGCTGGAATTTTATTTATTTTTTATGGCCATGTTTCTCTAAAATGATAGATAGCGTAGATAGTTATATTCTCTGTCTCTTTTTTCTTTGGTTTATAGATAGATATATATTCAATATGCATAAAAAGGTTTTTTTCCCCCTTAATATTGTGCATTTGGTTAGAAAACCTAGCTAGTTTTGCGAAGGGCTTTAAATCAGTGAGGAAGCTGTGGCCGTCCAGAAAGCAATAACATGGCGTTGCAAAACCAACGCAAGTAGCTGGTGGTAAGCAGAGCCTGAGCTGATCTATTTGTGAATTTGCTTTTTTTTTTTTTTTTGAAAAGATCATAATTCTCATTCAAAGAAAGGCTAGCTTATCAGAATCTTCAGATGGGAGTAAAGAAACAGTCCATTTGCTAGTGCTTATTTTGTATACAAAGACCAACACAAAAGTTAAAATTCTCCAGAGATATCTTGTTTGAGTTGTACGTGACATAGGGGAACGTGATCATACGGCCAAAAGAAAATTTAATAATAATAATAATACACGTCCTTTGTGGGCAACAGCATGAACCACATTGGACATCTGCGTAACGAGAAGTAATGTTGAAGTTTGGAAGCACCTTTGTATCTGTCCATTTGTAGTGCAACACTTTACCAACCATATAATATTGAGCAAGAAGAGCAACTATTTGCTCACATGGTAAAGGAAGATATAGATTATCATGAGTATGCAGGCATGTACGTTTCGGGGAGGGGGGGGGGGGGGGGCGTGTAGGGGTGGGTTGTGGGAATCCCTATTATAAGGATGGCTAGCCTCATACTTTTGACAGCATATGTTTCAAATTTCTATTAATCAAGTTAGAGTCAAACAAGTCTAGTGTTAACAGTTGAGTCTAATATGAGTATAGTTGTTTCACAAATTAATATGTTTAATTAGTTTTGATGTCCGTAGGAGTCTCAATAAGTTTATTTTTAATGATTTACATATCTGAATCAAGAAGTTTAATTAGTGTGCTTATTTTGATATATCTAGTGAGTTTACTTGACGGATATGTAAAAGCGATTTATTTTCCAACGAACATAAAGCATTAGAACAATGAGAATGTAAATGATGAACAAAAAGACGAATTAATTAAATAAATTTATTCAGTGCTTATAAAGATAATACCATATGTATGTTTTCTATCGTCCTAATAAAAAATAAGAGTTGATAGTATAGAAATAGATAAAAGAATTAAAGAGAATTATAAATTAAAATAATCTATAATAACGCCGTAATAAATTTATACGAAACTACATCGTAATATGAATTAAGAAGTAAAGTGCATCTCTTTGACATACTCACAAGTTTACTATTTAATATATGCGAGCCCAGTTCATATTCTTCTCCAACAACTCCAATATTAACAATAATAAACAAGATTGTTGGATCTTAATTTCTCTTTTAAAAAAATGTTGGACGGTTAGGGGTAAATGAAAGAAGAGCTAGCTTATAGCTAGTCAAAGAACAAAAAGAATCGATGAACCCCGGGTGGGGGGAGGGGAGAAACAAAGGGAGGTGTAGTGGGGGTGGCATGACAATAGCTGATCGAGCTTCCATGTCCATGTCTCTATTGTCTAGAAAAGGCTGCAAAGAAATGGAATGCTTTTTTCCATAGAAGTGGAAAATGGTAAACGAACGGGGGGAAAAAAGAGAGGAGGAAGCCTATATAAAAATGGCAAAAGTTTTATCGTGTAGAGTGTTGGAAGGAACAAGTGTGGGAATCCTTTTGTCAGATGGGTTACATACACACCTGCTGCCCAGAGAAGGAAGATTTGGTTAATTTTCATGCTCTTCTGCATGAGTTCAGCAGCACAGCCCCTAAACTCACCCCCACCCCCCAAAAAAAATAAAAAATAAAAACCATCTTGAATGCCTGTTTGTATTTGGCTCCCGGTAAGATTCTACTCGAGCATCTCTTTCTCTCTCAAATTAAGCATATATAAAAACACACAGAAGAATATGGAAACAGTATATAGAAATGCTTTTATTTCTTGAAGATCACCAAATACTTGCCTGCTTCATGACTTTTTTTGCTTCTATACGCCTCGAAATGCACAGAAACACATTCACACACACACACAAACTATACATATATATTATATATGTATGTATGTTTATATATTTATGTATGTATGTATGTGTGTGTGTATATATATAGAGAGAGTCATGACGAGAATTGCTGCAACAGAACAGCAATGTCATGTGCTGTGCAGATAATTGCTTGCTCCATCTTTTTCCTTCTCTCCAACCCTTCAAATATTCATTTCTTCCCACAGTTCCATACATACATACATATATATGGGCTCCTATTCAGGAAAATTGATCAAGAAAATAATGCTGATTTTATTATATTTTGGGGGGCGCGGGGGTGGGATTCCTCGATTCTTGAAGAGCATGAGAAGGCATGAGATTGATTGTAAGCTCCTAAAACATGCGTAGACTGCTACTCTTCTTTTGAGAAAAATATGTTTAGAAATGCGCCGTTTCTCTTAGTCAGCTCCTTTTCTGTCCCCAGATGTATATCCCGCCCTGCAAACCCTAATTATACCTAATGGCCTAATGCACAGCTCCACACCTTCCGTAGTCCACACAGCAACACCGGCTCAGAAATTTTACAGATTTTTTTTTCAGAGAAACCTATCGATTTTCAATCTTTCTTTCACTTTACAGACCAGCTCAGGCGACCACGAGCTCAAAAGAATACTGGCAGTTTAGTTCCTAGTAAAGTAAAACAGGTTTTCTTTACCTACCAAACCCTAATGGCCACCGATCTAGTCCTTTCTTCTTCATTCTTTTATTGGATACTTTTTTTTTTCAAAATAAAAAAATTTGCCGAGATAAACTTTATTTTCCTTATCCTAATTATGGAAATCCAGCAGCCGTGGATATTATTCAATTCGCCAAGACGGATTAGCAATAACCAGTTGAACCTTTTAACAGATTTCTAAACCAAAAATTCAAGAATTATATAATTATTTCGTTTCAAAATATAATGTTTTCTTCCCCCCTTAAACCGTTTGCCTTTTTGTGAATTTTTTAAAATTTATTTTAATAAAATTATTATCATTATAAATATAATTATCTATTATAATATTAACAAAATTAGTTAAAAATATAATAAAAATATTTTTTATTTTTTACTTTTTTAATATATACAAAAAGAGGTAAAATAACTTAATTATATTTTGATATAATTATTAATAAAATTAATTTTTTATACTATCGTAATATATATTTTGAAACGGCGAGAATAATAAACATCAAAACTTCAACTTAAGTGTCGGGTTGTTAGATTACAGCAATAACATGATTATTTGACGCAATAAAATTTGTTGGTTTCAAGTTCTCCATTGTCCCTGCAACGCCTAATAGAAACCTTCTGATCTTTTTTTTTTTCCCTTTTTTTGCTGAATAGAAACCATCTGATCTTTCCTTTTTCTTTTTTTTTTCCTGAATAAAAACCTTCTGATCACTGATAAGTGAAGATAGATTCTTCCAGATCGGATATAGCTCCAACATTATCAGGCAACTTAGTGTACACGATTTTTCCAGATTAGCTACTATCCTAACCGCGACGCATTACGCTACTCCGATTTTTGAGGTGTAGCTGTAAATTAATTTCGCCCTGGACTAAGATATTATACCCTTAGGGCTCTAATTCGCGACATTGTCTAGATGGTTTTTATTATTATTAGGTTTTCAAAAGGGGAGGGATAAATGAACAGAAAAGACAGCTGTTGATTGTGTAAAAAGCCAAAAATGCTATCATTAGAGAACAAAAATGTTGGCATTTTATGAGCCCCTTGTGGAGTGGATGTCGTTCGTATATATATTTTTGCCTCTGCTGCGGTGGATTGTGATATATCAATTTTCCACCAAATATGATCAGAAACTATCACATGGTAGTACAAGTGTACAAAATGGTACAATTTCAGCACGAAAATGAAGGAACATGTAACTGTGACTTGTCTATCACATCCTCTGCTCAAAATCTCTACTTGCTATACAAAATGAATGCTACACATTCAATTTGTAAAAAAAAGATTAGTCTATTTTACTTGTTCGTCTTCAAATCTATATATTTTGAAATCAATGGAGACAGTACGTACGTGATTAGTCTGTAATTCAAGTTTATATTTGGCTCAAAAAGTGTTAATGAGCTACGTGAGGTAAATTTTTTGACTCTTTGACTCATTAAGAATATCTAAACTAAATTTGTATCGCATAGGCTCAATTCAACTGATTTCCGCCTGTTGATTGAAAGCTCATATTTTACTTAGGGCTTCTATCATAACCGAATTAATTAAGCACTTAAAACTAATTGATTAACTGCTTATTGAACTAAGCATGTTTGATAATAGATATTATTATTAAGTGCTTAATCTTTTTAAGCGTCTTTGATAATAAATGTTTCTAATCACTTAATTGTTTAAGATTACTTAATTATATTTATAAATTTTAAGTGAAATCAAAGTGACTTAATTACTTGTTCAATCATTATATCATTTTATGTATTATTTTATTTCAGTAAAATACATTATGAATAAATGTTTCAAAAAAATATTATAAAATTTTTACCTTAGAATAAAATTTTAATAACTTTATCAATTTTTGAAATTTTTTATTTTTAATAACTAATATTAATTTAAAAAATTATACCATTATAAAGTTATTAAACTTTAAAATTTTATTGAATTTTTTTTTAAAATAAACTTACTATTTTTACTTTATCGATAATAATTTTTTTTAATTTTTTAATATAATATTTCTAAAAATGATAAGAATAGAACAAAAAGGCTTTCTTTTCAACTTTTTTTTCTAAAATGTATGTTAGATTGGACCAAGTATACTTGAATTTGAAATAGGCCCAGCTAGATGCACCAAAGTTCTAGCTAACTTCAAAGCCCAATTGTTCAGCTGTTTCGGGTAGTTTTAGCCCAACCTGCCCTTAAAATTACCCTCGTACTTGTGAGCTTTTTTTTTTTTTTTTTTGGTTCAATCTTGAAAGCTGTAATTATCAGGGGCGCGCTCTACCACTGAGCTAATAGCCCGTCGTGCGAGCCCCAACGAATGACCCTATTTCCCCTATGGGGAAGAAAGAAAATTAAGGAACCCGCAAATATTGGAAAAACTATGTTTCAACAGGAATCATAGATTAGAAACCTCTGGTAAAATGCCCGCCTGTAACCTAGCAGATAAAGTACATTACATAGTCCAGGGATTGGCGACTTACCCATTCAGTGACTTTGGCACTGGACGTTCCCAAAATGGGTACTATCGGGTCGGGTGAATTCAATAATAGACGCCTGTTGGCATTCCAGCCTTCCTTCTCCTTTCAGGGCCTCTATCCGAAAGAGAAGAGAATCCAGTACTTCTTGGTCGTGAATATCCGAGCTGGTTGTTCGTTTGTTCACGAATTCTTGTTTAGGCAGTTCATACCATCCATACTATAGTGTTTTGATCTACGATTTCAATTCTTCCGTGTTTCAGCAGTAACATATTGTTCCATGGAGCTAAGGTCCAAAATATGGAAGAAACAAGTGTTTCCACGACTCTACCACCCATCCACTTAATCCCTCTTTCATGGCCACATCTCTTTCCGGCTAAGGAATGGGAAATCTTTCTCCCGTTACATGAATCCAATTTTTAGTGCGTTGTAGATTCTTATCCAAGACTTGTATCATTTGATGATGCCATGTGAATCGCTAGAAACATGTGAAGTGTATGGCTAACCCAATAACGAAAGTTTCGTAAGGGGACTGGAGCAGGCTACCATGAGACACAAAATCTTCTTTCTAAAGAGATTCGATTCGGAACTCTTATATGTCCAAGGTTCAATATTGAAATAATTTCAGAGGTTTTCCCTGACTTTGTCCGTGTCAACAAACAATTCGAAATACCTCGACTTTTTTAGAACAGGTCCGAGTCAAATAGCAATGATTCGAAGCACTTCTTTTTACACTATTTCGGAAACCTAAGGACTCAATCGTATGGATATGTAAAATACAGGATTTCCAATCCTAGCAGGAAAGGGAGGGAAAGGGATACTCAATTTAAAGTGAGTAAACAGAATTCCATACTCGATCTCATAGATACATATAGAATTCTGCGGAAAGCCGTATTCGATGAAAGTCGTATGTACGGCTTGGTTTGGCCAGTAGAAGGACGGGAAAAAAATAACAATACTCTATATATATATATATTGAAGTATAAAACATTATCAAAGCAATACATTTTTTAATTTAATTTTGTTTCTATATTCTTAAAACTACATATTCTTCTATTTATAAATATCTTTTGTGCCTTTTAATTTGATTGAAAATGCTTAAATAAATGATTTACCCTTTAATTAGAAACTAAATTTCTAATTTTATCCTTTTACTCAACTAATTAATAAAAAAATTAAATTAAATTTTAAAAAATAATTTATTAACTTTTTTTTATCTAAACTTCATCTTCATCTGTTTGCTTTCTCTAACTGCTGATTGGATTGTTTGTGGGGATTCTCTTGGAGTGTTTAGAACATTGAAATTATCCAAAATTTTAATGGATTAATACAAAATTTTTCTAACTACTAACTTGGGAATATGGTCATTTTCTTGGATTGTTTAGAACATTGGGTGATTTGTGTATTTATTGTGATGTATTTCGTTGTGGTGGCAAGGGGTTTAGGTAGTTACAACTAGATTTATAAATGTCTGGTGATGAGGGAAGGGGTTTAGGTAGTTACAACTAGATTTATAAATGTCTGGTGATGAGGGAAGGTATGACAAAGAATGAAAAGATAGAGTGGTGGCAACAAGGAGGAGCGGCTGGTTCAAGCGATAGTAGCAGCTATTGTTGTTGGTCAAATGTGGCAGTTAGAGAAAGAAAATAGATAAAGATGAAGTTTATGAAAAAAATTTTAATAAATTATTTTTTATAAAAATTAAATTGAATTTTTTATTGATTAGTTGGGATAAAATTGAAATTTTATTTTCTATTTAAAAGATAAATAAATCATTTAAGTATTTTCGATCAAATTATTTGGTCATTAGTTAAAATTTATCTCTGAATTGATAAATTTAAAAGATGTATTACTCAAAGAGTTTCTTAATTTTAGAATACTAAAGTAGAATTAATAAAAAAAAGATAAAGGGCACAAAAAAAAGAAAACAGTTAATTCAAAATCGAAAACAGTCACTGAATCCAATGGTACCCTTTACTCAATAACCGAGGTCATAACTATTCCGATATTGAAGAACTGATTAATTCAATATCAGCAACCCAAAGTTTATTTTCTTCCAAAATTTTCGCCTTCACTTGTTATTTCGGTGTTAGATCCTATTCATATTCGACTCCCTCGCAAATTTTTTCCTTTAATTTGTTCTTTCAGTGATTCAAAATTTTTTCATCATTAGTTACCACCAGCACAACGCCTCATTGAAAGATTGCTTTCCACGAACGACAAAGATTGGTTTTTTCCTTTTATTTTTCTTTTTTGGCTGGGAGGCAATGGAGACTAGGGTGTTTTTTGGTTCGATTTTTTTATTTTTTTAAAAATCGAACCGAACCGTTTTATTGTTCGGTTTTACAATTCGATTTTCGGTTCGGTTCGAACCGAAATAACAGAAGAACGCATTATGATAATGATTTCTTATATTTATTTTTAAAAAATAAATACAAGAACGTATTACCATAATGAGTTCTTGCGTTTTTTTTTCTAAAATTTCGATTTTTTGGTTCGATTTTCGATTCAATAACCTAAATTGAAAACCGAACCGAAATGTATATAATTTATAGACCGAACCGAATAACTACAAAAACCGAACTGAACTGAAAGATTCGGTTCGATTCGATTCGGTTTTTCGGTCCGGTTCGGATTTTGAGCACCCCTGATGGAGACTGGTCTTTTTTATTTTTTTTAAAGGCCGGAAAGTGAGGTCAAGGATTTGTTGGAGTTATTATTTGGTTGCTGGTTTATTTCTCGTGGTTGATCTTCTTTAGATGAAATTATCAAATCACAAATGTCGGAATGTGTTTCTCTTTTTGTAACTTAACCATTCCCTTATTCCTACTTAATTTGTTAGAGATTTGGAAACAATTCATTAATATTCATTTTTCACATCTCCTGCCCTACACATTTTTAATATTTAAGCAACAAAAATTTTGAACCATTTCAGTGAACACTAAAGCCTTCTTCCACCCGCCCGATTACGATGCTAATAGCGTATTAATGAATTTTCAGTTGTCGAATATACATCTTTGTTCTTAATTATTTACCATGTGAAAGCTCCAAGTCGTTAAAATTAATAAGATTTCGATTTAATGACTAATAGTCCATTTAGTAGTTCATCAGCAAAAAATTGACTTCTGCAAAATGTAAGATTAAAGATCTCAAATCAAACTCAACCCAGATAAATCCTAATTCTATCGAGATGGTCTTCATTCTTGATACAAGAATGAAGACTCACCATTGGAGATGATGAAATCATAGAATTAGAGAAATTATGTCTACATTATATTCAGGAATACATAAGAGTTTTTACAACGTGTATGCTTGGAAATGCCTCAAGGCAAAATTGATCTTGGGATAATGACGTCTCCAATGTTGTTGTGCCATGGGTCTGCCAAGTGAGTAGCCAAGTTTTCCAGGGGCCCTGTCCCTGGGTATGCCGATTGTTGAACACAAAATCCCACAAAAGCTAACAGCGCCAGTCGGCCTGCACATATACATAAAACAAAATGTAAGATCTTATGATCACCAAACACAAGCACTATAGTAAGAAGTGCAAGTCTCAGCTGAGTTCTGGATTTATTAGTTAAATTTGTTCGAGCTCGACTCGAATTGAAATATGCTTTGAAAGTTTGGGGATGTGTTGTTACCATTCTTGATCTCCTTGACTTTTAGCTCCTCGAATTTGGCAGGGTCCTTCGAGTAGCCCAAGGGGTCAAAAGCTCCACCAGGATACTTCTTTTTCTCGGGGTCTTTCTCCATGCTTCTTTGGTGCTCCACAAAAGCAATGGCAAAGAATTCGATTATCAAAATGGTAGGGAGGGTTCCCCATGGCACTGGGTTGCCCAAGTAGGTTGCTTGTCCTCCGGGAATGGCTGCCCATTCTTGAGCCTTAACCCAGTTCCCCAAACCCAAGGCCTCCGGTACTAGAATCCCGGGCTGCCAGCAAATTGTTACAGTTCAAGAATCAACATCCAGCTTAATTAGAGCATTAATTGGTATAAGTAATCGAAACCCAAGACTCTTACCACCGCAAGCATAGCCCATCTGCAGTGTATGAGTTCCGATTCCTTGTACCTCTCCAAGTTCTCTGGGACTTCACCTAGACGAAGTGGATCGAAGCCGAAGTCTCTGAAGAGTACAAAACATTTCTTATTTAGCTATTTAGCAGTTGACATCAATCTAATCAACTAAGTTACATTACATAAGGATAAGGAATACATTGTATATAAAGATTCGTTACCCGGGGGCTGAGCCGTCGAGGTAGGGAGGTCTGGGCTGGCCAGGCATCCAATCAGCAGACATGGAGAACTTGGCTGAGCCATTGGCGGCGGCAACCCCACTAGGCAGAGGCAAAGCGGAGGCGAATTTGGACTTGGAAGAAGAAAGAACGGAAGGGCAAACAGCAGCAACACCACAGCTCATCAATGTATTGGCGGCCATTTTCAGAGGATCCAAGATGAATCAGAAGATCAGAGCTGTGTTGCCAGAAGATGAAGAAAGGTGTTGAAGATGGAGAAGGGGAGCGACAATAGATAGAAAAGAGTAGGGACGAGAGAGGGGGGATATAGGCGAATCCGAATATCGATTGTTATTGGCTAAGGGGTGGAAGATTCTCCTCTGTTATTGGGCCACGTAGAACACGTTCATCCATTGTGACATCTACGTGTAGTATCATGTGGATGAATCTTATTTGCTTTGGGATTCTATGGCTGAGCTTTGGCTTTGTGGAGAAATATCAAGGTGTGGCGATCAAAACCCAGGGAAGCATCTACGTGTAAACTCATATTATATTTCTTTTTTATTTTTCTTTTGGATAAATCTTACATGAAGAATCGAATAAAAGGATGGACACGTTCTTGATGAGTACGTAGTTTATATCTTCCATTCTATTCTAGCAAAGAGTGCTTTACCAATTGTGTTGAATTACTATTTTAGTTCTTTTTTTTTTCTGTATTAAATAGCTCCTACACTATTATAGCGGGATAAGAACAGTGAATTCAAAATCTATTATCTTAGTAATAAATATTTTTTCAATTACTTTTTTGTTTTAAAATAGAAGATCTTTTATTATTTTTCTTTATTCTCAAAATATTTAGTCTTTTATAAAATTTAATGATTATTTTTTAAAAAATTAACCTCACTATAAATATAATTTATCATTATCTATTATATTAATATAATTAATTTAAAATGTAATAGAAAACTACTTCTTATTTTCTTCTTTATTGATCTATAGAAAAAATATCAAATTGCCTTATATTTTGAAAGGGAAGGAGCAAGTAATTGTCTTAAGTGGTGTAAACTCATATTATGAAAAACCCCACAAAAAACACCACCAAAAAAGAAAGGAAAAAGCTAAGGAGAAGAAATTATATTGGATTATGATTCATTCTGAAATTTGACATAAATTTTTTATTTTGGATTTACTTCTATAATACTTATGATAAAAAATTCTTAAATGAAATTTTAATTCAAATACATCCTAGCAAAGAAAAGAAAGAACTTATTGATTCATGGACTATAACTATTCTTTCTTTTTTTCCTTTTTTGGAGAAAAATTATATTTCATAAAGACTTGTAGGAATTGGTTGTTCAGTGCATAAGTACCATTTTACTTTATGTAAGAACCATCTTGATGTGAAGTTTAGTATTTTGAATTGATTAAATCGCATACGTATTTAGATTGAGTTTTATTGCGAAATACAATGCAATTTTTTTTAAAAAGCTAATAACTAATTTGGTTATTTCCATTTTCCTTCAACCAAATTCATTGAATGTTAAAACTCCATTAGTCTTAATTTCATATATAAATACATAACCCCATTGCTTTCTTGTAAACCTCCAACACTTCCTCAATTCTCACCATTGAATATTTTCTCAAATTCTTTGATGCCAAAACCTTTTGTCTTTTGCCTTCCACGGAGAAGTTTTCAACCACGTTTGCATTATTCATCTTCTTGGTGTTCATGCTTGGCTCAAGCTCTGCTCAGCCTATTATTTCAGAATGCACTCCTGAGGGTGAGGGGTGTGTTGAAGACATGCCAAGCAGCCTATGGAAGCAACCTAACCAGAGCTTACTGCAAACCTGTTGGACCATTGCTTCCGGGGGCCTTGATCTGTGTTTGTGAACACAGCAGCAAACAATGTCAAAAAGAGTTACATTTATAAAAAGAGTCTAATAACTATTTTATTTATCTTAATAATATTTCTTAATTTTAATTTTAAATATATATATTTTTAAAAATATAGTAATTACTGTCAATTCTACAATAGAATTGGGCACAAATTTACATGAGTACAAATTCACATGTATCGTACATGTGAATTTAATTTAAATGATAAATTTATTAGATCTTGTCAACTTTTATAAAAAATATATCCGTATAAATATTACTGCAATCTATAATAACAATTTAGTTTCAAAATTAAACATAAATTATTCAATTTAATATTTATATATTTAGAAAAAATGTACGTAATTTTTATTTTTAATTATTTTATATGATATTAGATAATATATAGTAAATTTACGCTTCAAATTACATATGTAAATTTTGACTGAACTTTACCTAGAATTATATTTTTTATAAAAATAAATTTAAACTAAAATTATAAAAATTAAAATTAATAAATATTTTAAAAATAAATAAAATAATTATGTGACTTTTTTTTATAAATTACTTAATATTATTAGTAGTATTTATAGAATGAGTAGAAGAATCGCGTCTTGCCAGCACTAAACAATTCTTAGCATGATTTTACACAGCGGGATAATTCGCTGCCAACCCATTCACCACAGCCACAAACACAGATGGGCAAACATGGTCGTGGGTAGTTCATAGTTAGACACTGAAAACTGAAGCCATATATAATGCTTTGATCCATGAACTTCCATTAATCTATGCCCACTATTCAAATCTATCATTTTCCATCTGAATTTATATGTCTTGTCCATAGTGCAGCAAAAATTGAGTTGCCCAAGAATTCTGCTTGCTCTAGCGAGGCGCTTCAATGGCTGCCTTCGCTCTGGCTGTTCCATTATCGTCTACATCATCCGTACCCATAATTTGCTCCTTACGATGGGCTAGAAATTCGAGCAAGAATAAGCAAAATGTAAGCGCTTCTAGTGGAGGAGCTTTTGGTAATGTAACGGAGGTGGTGAAGAAGGATATGGAATTTGTAAAGAAGGGATTTGCTAAAGGCGTTGAATGGGCCAATAACGCTCTGCGGATTCCTCAGGCAGTCAAGAAAGTGGATGACTTCATTTGGCTTCGAAATCTTGAAAACCCAGAAGCTGTTTTCCCTTCAAAGACTCCTTCTTGGCCGCAGCCTTATTATCCAGGTCTCTTTCCAGTACTTGTAATTCAATGATGATTTTGTACTTGGAATTTTGGGTGTTATAATCAAATCCTTTGTGTGTTTGAATTTAATGATGCTGTGTAATGCCATTTAAATTCTAAAGTTGAATTTTAGTGTTTGTTATCCTGTCAGTTGTATAAATGTGTTCATTGTCATGCATAGAGGTTCGCTGTTAAAGAGAATAATGTGCAGTATAAAAGAGACATTAAGGGGATTTAGTGTTTCTTGTGCCTAAAATATATGTCAGTACTTGCAAAGAGTGTTCTCCTTGGAATCTGGAAAACTTTATACCAAGATTCCTGTTTTAAGGTAATCTGGCAATTAGCAATTAGCCACCGAATGTTACGACGAGCAGTTGATTATGCCAATTCTACCAGGTGAGTTTTTTTCTCCAGACCATAGACAGCTAGGCCCTTTTGTTCTAATATAAAGTGGCTTTCACATTATACCAGTTCTTATGAATGCCACTGCAAAGCCTTCTGTAACTCTGTTATTTGGCTTGAAACTGGTCGTCTTGCTTTGTGTTTTTTTATAGACCCGATTAAAATCAAAATGCTAGTTCTCTTGTTTCATGCATCAAATGAACTTAGATGACTTTTTATGATTAATGATTGTGTTTACCAATACTTGCAGCTAAATATGAAAATGTTCATCACTCTTGCCTCAATTTTAAATGGAATGCACTAGTTTCTTTTGGCTAATATTTTTCAGTAGCAGTAGTGATCAAATATGACTACACTCATTTTAAAGAATATTCTTTTTCCTTTTGTTTGGTACTTTTTAAGGGAGGACCAATTGGTCCCTGTTACACCTTTATAAATGACTTTGTTGAAGACTGTAAAATTTGGTTTTGTCAAGTAGAAATTATATGGGAATGAATCAAGAAAATGGTAGAATAGTCAATGTGATATAGTGGGACTAATAAAACGCCATTTCTATTTGGAAGTTTTGATGATTCACTTACTAGAGACACTTAAAATTGGTAGGATCTTCTCATTCTACTCAAAAACCAGAGAGATGGCCAATTCAAAATGCAAGATTGTTATATTCAAGGTTGCTAACACTTTAGGCTGAGTGAATTGAGCAAATTATATGTTCCCTGGAAAAGAAGGATAACAAGACAACAATGTACTTTTTTAATCCTCTACTGATGGTGGTTTGATGTATTTTTTTACAGAGCTCTCTGGAATGGATCTGTTTATTGCTGATCTTCAAGCCTTGGAGGCATATTTTAACTATTTCTATTATCTCTCCTTAATGTGGACAAAGCCACTGCCTGAAATGTATGATCCACAAGAAGTTGCTGACTATTTTAACTTGAGGCCTCATATAGTAGCCTTGAGACTCTTTGAGGTACTAATACGTTTCTGTAACTGCATAATCGTAACCTTTCATATTTGTCCCCTGTCCCTTGGCCAATTTTCTGCTTGAAAAACATGAATTCTCTTAAACAAGGGTTGGTAAATTACAAATTTCCTATGGATCCTTACTGTCCCAAAATTTAGTGCCTGGAGTTACTATCAAGTAAATCTGTGACTATCCAAGTCCTTGGGTCTACCTGAGTTTCTAGTTGCATTACTGCAACGTGCTTTATTTAATCATATTCATTTCCTGCTCCTTTCACTAATTTTCTCCATTAGACTGGTGAGCTGCTGGAAGGCTATTTCCTTCTATCTGTTCGTATTCTGAACTGCCAATATGTTTTCTTCTGCCATACTTTAGTTTTCCTCTAAACTATACAGTAGATTATTCTTTTTCCTTTTTCATGGGGTCCTCATACACAGATAGGCCTCCTTATCTCTGTTTCAGTATTCTGTTGCAAGTAGTAGCTGCATTGCTTGACATAGTTTTCTACCTCTTTTTCTTCAATTGCTGGTCATTCTTGTTACCTGTTGTTGGATCTTAAAAGCTACTGAACTTGTAGATTGTAATGATCAGCTTTGCAATTTTTAGCGTGGTTCTTAATGTGAAGCGGGAACCTGAGAAGGCTGTTTATGTGGCAGTGACTAGCTGCAATTTTGTGTGGTGACTGAAAACCCAATAATGTAGGTTAACATTAATGAGCAAGCAATGCTAATAATCTTGAGGTTGAATTCAAATTCCATCTGCCCCTTCAAATTGTTTCACGTCTTGGGATCTAAATAAATCACACCTTCCTAAACCTTATGTGAGTACATCAGTCAGCTTTCTAGGCAAGATTTGCTATCTGCTAGGCTTGGTATAGTAGAAGCGTACACTTCTTTTTGCACGTAGGGCTTATGAATGTTCAACTTCACAGATGCTACGGCCTTCTATTACCAATGTGGACATACTTCTCTTGCTGCCTGCTCTCATTTTGGTGTTGTGTTTATTCCTATATGATAGATCTGAAATGCTTTTCCTTTTATCACAAGATATGTTTGCATTGTAGGCATAGGTTGTTGTAATACTGAAAATTTTGCAAATATTTTCTGGCCGTCCAGTATTAGGTTCCATATATACCAGTATGACAGAGCTGAAAAAGCTGTTGAATCGGCTATTTTGTTGAACTGCCTCTTATATTAGATTTTTTTGAAGGTGTTTTTGGCATTTGCTTCTGCTGCGATTAGGATTCGAATATCAGGGATTAGCTCTACTCTGGGAAAGAAAGTTGATAAGGATATTTTGCAGTACAATTTTGGGATGCTGTTAAAGGAAACATTGCTAAAGTTGGGCCCGACGTTTATCAAAAGTAAGTACTATTTACTCTTTCCATTCTTATCTGTGTCAAATCCCTTGTTTTCTGTTGACAGATAAGGGGCTGGGTTTTGGCACAATAAGTTGACCATGAGCATGTATTAAGAACAGTGAAATTCTTGAAATTGTCATTTACTAGCCACAATTTCTTTTCCCTTCTATAAGTTACCAATGTTCTATTGCAATGCAGTTGGTCAGTCCCTTTCAACAAGGCCAGATATTATTGGTTCTGAAATCTCGAAGGTTAGCTAGTCATTTATTTAATTCTTATTTGACCTTCACTTTCAGAATCAAGTTTTTAAAACATTTCAGACCTGTATACATCTTTGGTTTTTGGACTATCATGACCAATTTCTACTTACTATGAATAAAATGGTAATGCATGTTCATATTTTTAGATACCATACTAACATAAAAAATGTTAAGTGCTTATAAGATATAGATAGGGCTGATCCATAAATCATCCCTCAGGGAATAAAGTTTTAATAAATAACATTTTATATGTTTTTGAGAAGAAAGCAAATTTTCTGTTATTCTCTTCCGATGAAAATAGTCATGTATGGAGAACTTCATCTTTTTTCTCAGTCTCCTAGTCTTGATTGCAGGCACTCTCCGGGCTGCATGACCAAATTCCCCCTTTTCCAAGAACTGAAGCCTTGAAGATCATTGAAGAAGAACTGGGTTCTCCCGTGGGAAAAGTCTTTAGCTACATTTCTGGAGAACCTGTGGCTGCAGCTTCATTTGGTCAGGTGACCATATGCATATGCAGCAAGAACCTTTTTCTGGTAGTTTTTTTTGTCTTCCATTTCTATGTATTCTTGTAAATGTGGTTGACTTCCATTTTAGGTTTACAGGGGGACCACTCTTGATGGTTGTGATGTTGCTGTAAAAGTTCAACGTCCTAACTTACACCACGTGGTAGTTCGGGATGTTTACATTCTTCGCCTTGGGGTTTGTCCTGAATTGTAGATCTGCTGAAAAATTCAGACATCCAAGCACATTACAAAAATCTGAATCATAATTCAATTGTTTCAGCTAGGACTGTTGCAAAAGATAGCAAAAAGGAAGAGCGACCTTCGCCTTTATGCTGATGAACTTGGTAAAGGGTTACTTGGGGAGTTGGATTACAACTTGGAGGCTGCTAATGCTGAAGAATTTAGGGTACTGTACTTATTTTTCCATCTTAATCAGAATTAATTTTTTCTGTTTACCCCCTAAAAAAAAGAAAAAAGAAAAAAGAAAATGATAAATAAATGAACTTGGTAAAGGCTTACTTGGGGAGTTAGATTACACCCTGGAGGCTGCAAATGCTGAAGAATTTATGTTAGTGTACTTTTTTCTGTCTTTTAAGCTTTATTTATTTTTTCTCTAAAACCCCTCCAAAAAAAGGAAAATGATAGATAAATGACAGCAAAAAAAAAAAAAAAAGGAAAGAAAAGAAATGCAATGGTGGAACAGTAAGAAGAAAATGGTGATGAAGTGAACCCTATTTCATGTCAGATTTATCAATTAATGAGGAATCCTGATGCCTCATGAGCTTGACAGTGAGGAGCTCTTTGAATTATTACTTGTATAAATCAGCTTATCTAGTATGTTGAGCTGGATCTGTGCTATGCATTCTATTGTGAGAGTGCATAGCCTTTTCTAATATCCCATGCAACTATAATTCGATAGGTTCAGGAAGTTGACGAATGTGAAAAGAGTACAGAACATTGTAAGTTCTTCTAGTCCATCTTCCTTTAAACTGGAAACTAAAGCTGATCGTGACTGATAACCTATTATCAGCAACTATATTGTTTCATGATCTTGTAAAAGTTATTTCTGTTGATCTGATGCAAACAATTGTTGTATTAACCTCAGAGTAGCAAGGGTTGGGATGAAATTAGTATTTGATTGTGGCAGCAAGGATGGTTCTGCGTACCACAATTCTTCCCTTTCTGTGCAGTGGCACAAGTGTCTCATTCTTCATATCTCTTTATTTCTTTAGAAACAAATGAATTTCTTTTACTTACCATGTCATTTGTCCCTGTGATTAGCATGATGAATTGTGACGGCATTAAGGGGTGTTTGGTTTCTTTATTTATCTTATTCTCAAGCTCCTTGCCTGAAATATGTCACTTATGCAGTTGTACATGTATTAAACTCGCAAACTATGTTAGAAAGAGAGGATAAAAGATCCTCAGTCATTGCTTTCCATGGACATTTTTAGCAAAAGAAAAAAGTTATTATCGCTACCATTGTTTTCTTAAGAAAGAAGTATAATTTTGGGGTTTTCATCTCATGAGTTGCATAGAGAGAACCTGAGTTTTGTTCATTTTCCTATCAGTTCCAAGTTAAATGTGGTTTTTTGTGCTTATCATAGGTAGTCGTTTTTGCAGGAAGCACATTCTCCATATCCTTTTATATGTGTTCCAAAGGTTCTCCGACATCTGAGCCAAAAGCGGGTTCTGACTATGCAATGGATGATTAGTGAGAGTCCACGTGATTTGCTTTTCCTATCTACTGAACCAGTTGATAGACCTTCTGGATACAAAGAGAGCCAGCAAAATGAAGCTAAGAGGAAACTTCTTGACTTGGTAGAGAAAACTGTATCTTTATTCTATTTCTCAGCAGAATAAAGTTTTTTTACTGGGTAGCACCATAAAGAATTATTCAATTATCCAGCGAGCTGTTCAAACTTGAACCTTACATAGAAAAGATGAAAAAAAAAAAAAAATCTTCTTGGTGTGCCCAGTAGTGTTGAGCGTCTGATGAGGTATAAACTTTTAGAGATGCAATTTGTTCTGTAAGCTATGGGGATGATGTAGATCCATATTCCTGTGATTTTTTAGATAACTGTGATCTTGTGCTGTGACTATTTTAGGTTAATAAAGGAGTGGAGGCATCATTGATACAACTCCTAGAGACTGGCTTATTGCATGCTGATCCACATCCTGGCAATTTGCGATATGTATCATCAAAACAAATTGGGTATTCTATTTTTCTGACTTTTTCTTCTGGTGATACTAAGTACTATTCTATAAAATGATATTTCTGTTTCCTAAGTTGGGAAGCAAGTCTCAAATACTTTGCCTTTGTCTCTATGTCACGTTAGGTTTCTTGATTTTGGCTTGCTTTGCCGAATGGAAAAGAAACATCAATTTGCTATGCTCGCATCAATTTTGCACATAGTTTATGGGGATTGGGCATCTCTGGTTAACACACTGACTGAAATGGATGTTGTACGACCAGGAACTAGTCTCTGGAGAGTTGCCATGGTACAATCAGGATATGCAATATTTATCTATAAGTCCTCTAATCTTATGTTTTTCCTTCTTGATGATTTAGGTGTTGCTGATTTTTGTTAGTTCAGTTCATGTATACTGCTTTGTATATTGGCCAAGTGTTTGCACTGCTGAATTGACTTTGTTTGGTGAAACAATGATTCAGGACATGGAAGATGCTCTGGGAGAAGTGGAATTTCAGAATGGAATCCCCAATGTCAAGTTTAGTCTGGTGAGAGCTATGGTTTCTAAAATTTTGATCCTAGATTTATGACATTGGGTTTCTTTCTATCTTCTTAACCAAGATCTATGTTTTATTTCTTCTAATTCTGAATAATTTTTTGGTTTCTTCCTATTTTGGATCATTTAAGCCCCATGACAAGTATGGGTCTAACTTCTTGTGTTCACCAATCCCTCTTAGGGCTTGAAAATTTTCCTCTGGCTGCAGGATTAATTAATACTAGTCTGTTGGATATCCTAATTTATTAAGGTATTCTCAGTTCAAAATATATAAATTTAATATTTCGGGTGAATATCATCTCAGAAACTTAGAAGATGTTTAGCAGGACCAGTTATTCATGTCACTGAATAAATCTTTTTGTCTTTAGCATTTGATGCTTCAATGAAAAGAGAAAGAGGATCAGCCTTGTTATCTTAGTAGAGGTTCTGAACATTTGAAACAAAAGAATTGTGTGTTCAGCATCTGTTAAATGGATAACTTTTGCAATCAGAAATTTGTTATTGGTTTTCAACTTGCTGTCTAGAACATTTGGTGTGAGATAAGTTGATAAAGGAAACGGCAGGCTACTAGGTACCGAGAAGTTTTTTCTAGGTATAAGATAGAAGGGATCAAAATTGTTTTTGATATCTAAACATCCACTTGGCCTGCCCCAGCCAAACCCCTAACCAACCAAAAATAAATAAATGAATAACATTGAGGAAAAAAATAAAAAAGTATGAAGATGAAGAAAGACATGATGAAAAACATGTATATTTATATAAAGAGTCCAAAACTCCTTGTAACATACTCTGGATATTCCATATGCACTTTCTATCATGGATCTATTACTTGAATTAATCACACTCACTAGCCCAAAAACTTATTACTTATCCCCTTTGAATATAGTAGTTAAGCTCTAGTTTTTGCTTTTCATTGGGTTCCATTTTTGTGACAACGAAAAGAAATTGAAGCTATAACTTGATTTCCTGTTAAGAATAACATATGGGTTCAAAGATGCATTTTCCCTGATTTTACATGCTTTTAATTATACATTATGCATTTTAGCTTGCCAAAAAAGTCTTGGAATGAAGATTTCTTTCATTATTTAATTGATTGCCACAATAATTTAGTTTGCCAAGTAAAAAGCGTTTGGGGACTTGTGCAGAGATAAGGCTGTCCCTCTTCTGATTAAGTGACACCATGTAATGAAGATGGAAAAGAAGTTGAGATTAGCATCCTTTCTTTTATTTTGAACTTAATGTTGTAATCTTCTTTCTATATATTCCTTATGTATCTGATTAATAGCTATGATGTGTGCCTTGCAGGTTCTGGGAAAAATATGGTCTGTGGCACTCAAGTATCATTTTCGCATGCCACCGTACTACACTCTTGTTCTAAGGTCTTTGGCTTCTTTGGAAGGTAGATAATTTCATCTTTATATATGTCTGTGATTATCTTACTCTTGCCTTGATTGAATATTACCATTATTGAATACTCTACTTTCAAGTTCCTTTTTCTTTGTGTGCTGTGTAAGGCACTACATGATCTCTGTGTCACAAAACTGAAAAGATGAATGTTAAGGACAGATTTTATGGTGATATCTCTTCATAGTAATAGGTTAATGTGCATTTTACTTTCTTTTTTTGATTTTTTTTGATGAACTAAGTGCTTGTTTATCTCTTTGCTAATTTAATGGTATACATTATACAGTCATGTTCTACCTCCTGCATTATTGGTGGATTTGGCATTGATAAATTTAAGTTATGCACGACAAGCTCTGACTGCATGCTGATAAGCGGTTGCTCTTCTTGGTCTCTTAAAATTATTAGCTGTTCTCTTATCTTTTGATAATTTGGCCACTGATATTCTTTTTTCTTTTTCCGCAACTCAAAAGGTGGAGATAATTATTGGGTGATGATGGGGTGTAATTAGAACTGACCTCCAGAACAGTGTCATCATGTTTTACCTACATTTTTGTGCTATTGAAGCACACAAGTGATGCTGCACTGCCTGTAATTAAGGCATAATTTGCTGATCTGGGCCAGATAATGGTTTCATATAGAGGCAATACAAGAAAAGTATTCTTGTTTTCCACTTTGAATTTCAAAATGCAATGTGGAAATATATAGACAGGAGAACTTTCCATTTCTCCTTTTGTTTATTTGGTTAGACATCTTACAAACCAGTATCTAAAGAACATGTATTGATGGGTTTAATATTAGCATAATCATAATACAATTTACATATAAACAATGTCTTGCTGTAATGATTGTGATTTCTATTACCTTTGAATACAATATGTGCTTTTATCTTCAAGCTTGAAACTTCCCCAGATTGATGATGATTTTTGATGGATGCCTATTTTGTTTTCTTTCTACATCAGGATTGGCAGTTGCTGTAGATCCAAGTTTTAAGACATTCGAGGCTGCATATCCATATGTCGTTCGCAAGCTTCTCACTGACAATTCAGCTGAGACAAGGAAAATCCTATATTCGGTAAGTATATTAAAGTGAAGTGCTGTTGCTTTCAATTTTCTTGCTCTTAGTCTTGTATATATAGATTTTTAGCTAAGCTCTAAATAATGTCTTATTCCGTTGATAGTGTCAGTAGTTAAAAGCTTAACGCTTTTTCTTCACTATGTAGGGACTTTGGAGGATTGAACTGGCAATATGAACTTGTATTTGTTTCCTCTCGCTCTTTAGATTATCTAGTTGTTTGACCATCTGAAGCTTTTTCTTAAGCATGACGTGCTCTTTTTTGCCTATATATTACTAAATAAAGAACATTTGTTTACAGCCACTTAATGAGTACCTTTCATCACTAGATTTGCCTAATCTTCAGCATTAATGACACTCCAACCCTGTTGCCTTTCTATGCCTACCTCATAAGGCTTTAAGAACTTGCTGCTTTCTAATGCTTGTTATAGTCTTGAGCAATACAATTGTCGAATTCACCCACAAGCCTGGGTGATGCACCTGCTTTGACCTTCATTCATGACATTAACTTTCCTGCATTACCCCAAACCAAAATGACATAGCTCAAAAACTTCAACGAGTCCCTGCATGATATGACTTTTAAATGTCACTGCTTTTCCTAATGCCTGTTATATTTTTGAGGAATACAATTCTCCAATTCACCCACAAGCCTAGCCAATGCACTTCCGGTTGGCCTTCGTTCATGATATTAGCTTTCTTGCATCTTACCTCAGAGTAAATGGCGTAGCTCAAAATCATTTTTATTTCTTTGTATTGCACTGTACAATTCTGCCCTTGGTTTTAATAGTTAACTATTAGCTAGGTGTTGGTTTGCTTACTTTATATGTCCTCAGTAGGTTGTCTTAAACCGAAGGAAAGAATTCCAGTGGCAGAAGCTTGCTCTATTTCTGAGAGCGGGAACTGCAAGGTATTTTTACTATTTATCTGATGCACAACTTTTTACTTCTATGAAGGAATGTTATTTTGGAGTACTCACAGTTAAAAAGTTTCTTTTCTGCTTTGGTTGGCTGGGTAACGAAATTGAAATGTTCTGCCTAGGAATTTTTTCACTTTCGGCATTTTTTTCTTAATAAGGTGCTTGATGACAAGGAAAGAAAAGCTTGGTTGCTGTTTTAATCTTGTTATTTGACATGCACTTTTCTTTTTCTTCTTCTGTAAGAACACTGAATTCTTTTGTCCGTTTGGAAATATGAAATGGAAGCTGGTAATATGAGGAGATTCTTTGATGGGAAAAAGAGGAATATTTCGGTGCCCTCTCATGTAAAGTGTTGCAAACTCTCTCCATGGAGCAATAAAAACATGCCACACCGAGATTTGTGCACACAGTAAACAGCAGAAAGTTTCCCATAAGCACAAACATCAACATATCGTTGCCATCTAGCTGAGCAATTTATTCTCAACAACTTCTGTTGTTTCGTTATGAAATACTTGTCTACCTAAAATCCACTATTTTCATATTTCCACCACGAATGGGTTCTCTCTCTCCTGTTGTTCCGTCTCCAATTCTTATGGAAGTAATAAAGGCCTCTTTGCTTGTTTGTTCAGAAAAGGACCGCACCTGGTTGCAGCATCAAATCCTCAAACATCTCCAGAGCCTTCTTCACATGAAGTTGCCGGTGTATATGATATTGCTAACTTGATCTTGAGACTTTTGCCGTCTAAAGATGGTCTTGTGCTGAGAAGACTTCTAATGACTGCTGTGAGTGCCTTTCAAGTTAGTGATTTATGTTATTTATGCTTCTCAATGGGCATCACCTTATCTATCTTTATCAATGTTCATGGCTGCTAACTTTTACTTCTATTTAAGCTCAACCTTCATTTCTCGCCAGGGTCTAGTTAGGCTAATAATTGGAGCAAACTGTTATGAAATTAATTATACCTCTTATTCACTTATCTCCAGGATTTGACTGTCTACTTTGCTAAACAGGATGGAGGATCATTAATCCGAGCTATGGTATCCAAGGAAGCAAGGTTCTTTCGTCAGCAATTTTGCGTGGTTGTTGCAGATGTGCTTTACCAGTGGATGTTGAGAAATTTAGGTAAAGGTGTCCAAGTTAGCCAGTTGAGTTCCCAAGTGCAGTTGGCTAGTGGTGCCAACAACGTAGGGCTGGATTCATCTTCTAGACTACAAAATATAGATTATTATGAGTCCTTCTTAAGAGATCGTCGAGTAAAGGTAATTATTTTCAGCATATTAGATTCTGCAAGGAAAGATCCAGCGTTGATGCTAAGATTCTACTGGACATCGTTTGTTATGTTCGTCACAGCATCAGTTCTGGCTTGCACCCGGGTGTTAGTTACTATATTTCAAACCTCTATTTCACGTGTATCTTTTGCTCCTAAGCAAATTGCAGTTGGTGTATAGCATTTGAACTGGAAAAACAAGTTTTTGTTGAAGATGGTTCATCATGTTGAGGCGCTAAAAAGAGCTGGTCGGAGTATGAAGTTTACCTAATGCTCCTGCACAGCGAAGACTTATCTAGAGTGAAGGAAGGCTAATCCTCAGGCATTCACTTGTTTATAATGGATCATTTATCGGCATATATTCACATTTTATGTTCTCCACTCATCAGTGTGCAGGCTAAAGATCTAAGATACGAAATCTTGAGATGCTGTATAGTTCAGATAGTTTTGGCGGAAGCATTTGGCCCTTCTCCCATAGTCCTTGTCCTTTCGCCCAACCTGGAGATCTATGGCGCGCTAAACGGTCACCTGTTGTGCCACCTCTGTGCAGAGAAATAGAGAGAGATTCAAGAACAGAAAGAAGGCGATTGAACGAGGAAAGATTTGTTGTATTTTCTTCTCTGTAAACTGTTATCCATATTGACGAGTGTGATATAGATTTTGGGTTTGCACTCGCGGTCGGATGCCAGATAGTGCTTAGAAAAGCTGATTCCGACGTATTCTTTAAAGTGGTATAGATGGAGATTCAAGTATTTGAACAGAGTCGCATTCTTGCGAAGAACCCGCTAATATTTTTTATCTTAGGATTTATATTTTTTTTACAAAAATTTAATTTTTTTTAAAATTTAAAATAAAAATTTTAAAATTAAATTATATTTAAATTTAAAATAAAAATGTTTTTAATTTTTGTTCGTTTTTTTCCCCAGATAAATGTATAAATTTACGAGAGAATAATTGGTCATGGGGCATCGATCTTCTTCTACTTTGTGCATATTCTCCTTAAATTGCTTCTATAAAATAATAATATGGTTTGTTGCAACCTCTTAAATTTTTTTAGTATAATAAAATTGCTACATGCGACTAATTTTATTTGTGTATTTAGTATAACGTATTAAAAGATTTAATAAAATAAAATAAATTTGTGGTTTTAAAAAGATTTTGAATCAATGTAGATTCCCTTTCCTCGTTGATACAAAATTTATGCTAAATTTGACAGATTCGTTTCTAAGAAAGGGAATCCTGCACAATTAATCAGATCATAAATATATATATTAGAGATCCACTAGCTTGGAATCCCAAAAAAGAAAAAAAAAATCTACTTATCAAGCCATGATCTCACTCAAATACAAATTAAGGTTAAGAACTATTAATGCAGATCAAACTCGAGGTCAATTGATTCAGTAAAATTTGTTCTTATTATTTGAGCTTTTATGGTAAACATAAGGATATTTACATTAATACTATGACTAAAATAATTAGTACAAATGTTATTGAATTCTGTCTTATTTTTTATCATTATTTGAGGTTATTTTTAAAATTTTTTCTTATAGCACTCGTTATCCTCACTAATTAATAATTTAGATTCAACTCAATTACAATTTGACTCTTTACTTGGAGAATATTTGACTCAAGCTCTTTTAATAAAGTGTCATAAGTAAGAGTCGAACTCATAATTTTATATTGATATTAACACTTTATTTATTTACTGTCTCATTTTTTTTTAAAAAAAGAAAACTGAATTCTTACTTACAATGAAATATATCTTAAATAGCCAAGGATTTTATGAAAGAAGCCCAAATATAACATTTACTGACTAATAGAATATTTTGCTAATCCAACCATTTCTATATAAAAAATTTGTTTTTTTCCCAAAATAATATATATATCTTTTGATATAAACATTGTACAGGAAAAGTAAAAATTTTCTCTTTTCATCAAATGACACATATAACCCTATGCAGTACACGTTTTTTTTTCTTTCTTTTTTGATAGACCTCAGGTACCTTAACTCTTAAGCATATATTAATGGTCTAGTCTAATTAGTCAATTACTGAACCGGGTAAAACTAAACAAACATTGTTAGCATTGTTGCTCTGATCTAAGAGGGACTGCAGCACCTGAAAAAATTGAGAAATCAAATATCACATACATTCTAGTAGAATATCTTCGTAGTTCTCAACTAGAATCCCTCGCCGGATCCCATTCTCTGCTCTCTCACTGCCAAGTTCCGAGCTATGAGCTCTCTACCACTCTCAGGAGGCGTGAGTATTATCGCATTATGTAGATTTTTCGTATCTGCTGATGAATTTGAATTCAGATCTGTGAAATTCGTCAATGTTTCACCGCGAATGCGTGTTTGTTTGTGTCGACTAGGGCATGCTTACTGGAGGATTTACACGCTTGTGCAAGGGGCTTGCGGTGGTGCTCATTGGTGGCCACCTTGTTATTCAGATTGTTCCTTCTGCTGCTTCGTATCTTGCTCTCATCCCCGCTAAGTATTCCCCTCCCGCTTTTTCCTCTTTCAATTCTTCTTTCTCACGCAGCCTAGTACGAGTACTTCCGTACTTATATGTCTCCATTTTGTGGGTTATTCTTTCTTCTCATTTTGATTATTGGGAGTGTTATGCTATGGATATGTAACAATATACGTAGAAGTTTCTTTATTCAATTGAAGATTTCGTGGATTATGAAGAGTTTAGCGATCGATCATTGTAAATTTACTCTTGAGTTGTACAGGTCGGTGATCACCTTAAGGTCTCAATACACCACTGTGGCTCGATGCAAAGCCAGGAGGCTTGCTTCAGAGCACAAAGTAACTTATTCTATTTTTTGGGTAAAAAGAGCACAAGTAATATGACATTTCTACTTCGATGTAATTGTCTTCTTGTAACCATACAGATACCTTACTTATTCTTTTCCACCTAATCGAAAAATACTGTAAAGGTGCATTTTCTTGGTGTTTTAACTTTCTACCTTGAGACTTTGAACAAGAAGGAGATTATTCCATTTTCGACTGGCTTAATGTCTGTGAATCCCATAATCAGTGTGAAAATATTGGGCAAATCTTTGAAGAAGTTAAAGTTTATGGAAAGGTGCGATCTTGCATTTTGGGTAATCAAATTGTCCATGAGCCAGGAGCATGGATTAGCACCTAATTTATGTGACTAGGATGCTATTGGCGTACAAAGTTTGCAACTTACTTACCTTAGTGATAAGATTCTAGTTCCATCAATTATCCTTTAATAGATATTTTTATGGCTGTATGCTGAGACATATAAAACATGTTTTCCATGCGAGTGGGATCTAGGGGAGCAACAAAATATACATCTGACTCACCTTTGTGGTGGGATTCCTAGTTCATCCAGTTATTATTTTACAATGTGTGTATATAGCATGCATAAACTTTATGAATCTGGGTCTCTTTATATTCTGTTGTCATAGAAACATTGCATGATCAAAGTGAGAGAACCCCCAGTATCAATGCTAACACAATGTCATGCTAATCATACCTGAATGTGGGAAAATGGAACCTATTAGATGTGTTTGGGTTCTCAATACTGTTTCACTTGCTGAAACTTTATGGTCTATCAATTGCAGGACAATCCCATTTGCTTGGAATCTTGTAACAGCTGGTTATGTTGAACAATCATTATATGGGGTATATGCTTCCATCTGTTACTGCTGCAATTATGCAGCAAGGAGAGAAAAACCAGGGGGAAAAAAAACTTGGTTTGGAAATGTTAAAAGATGACGGTTTCTTTCTTCTTACTCTGCAAAGCTTTGTCTGAGTATTCTATTTTTTTTCAGGTGGTCATCAGCACTATTGGTCTCCTTTTCCTTGGCAAGCTGCTAGAACCTATTTGGGGTTCTAGGGAATTCTTGAAGTTCACATTTGTGGTTAATTTCTTAACATCTGTTTGTGTCTTCATCACAGCTATATCCTTGTATTACATAACAAGGCAGGAAGACTACCTGTAAGTTCGTTCAAGACTTGCTCATAATGCAAAAACAATAGATTTTGCTAAAGTCCATCTGCTTTCCTTCTCCCACAAGCAGCAGAACTTTTGGCCAATAATGTTCTGTCTTCTCTTGATGTCTGTTAGTTTTTGGGGTTTTGACACTACAAAACTCGTTTTCGGGTTGATATGCTCAATCCTCTGATTTATATCCATACTCCTCTGAGAAAAACTAGTGCTCCACAGCACAGGGCAACCCACCCTCCCCCTAATCACAGAAAGTATACAACTCTGGTCAAACTTGAAATGTGAAAGATAGTGCTTGGTCTGGAATAACTAGGTGTACCAAGACATTTCCTCAATATTCAAATCATTACTATGTGCTTATTAATCATCTTCTAGTCTGTCTGGTTGATTTCATTTTTTCTAGCGTTTGTTCAGTTCCAGGATGCATATAATACTGATTTCTCTGTATGATTCTTTTGGTAGTTATATGCCAATATCTGGATTCCAAGGGGTTCTATCAGGGTTTCTCGTTGGCATTAAACAAATTATACCTGACCAAGAGCTGCCTTTACTGAAAATAAAAGCAAAAGTACGTATGGAAGTAATTATTTGGCCTTATTTTTGTTTTGAAAAAATGTTCAAATGAACTTTAAAACAGAATGAGAATTTATGTCATTTTGCTAAGAAAGAAACTCAAAGGCTAAGAAGCATTCTCTAACCTCGTCTTATGTTGCTATCTTGGGCTATCTGCAGTGGTTGCCTTCTCTCACATTGTTGCTATCAATTGCTGTGAGCTTCTTCACAGCAGATTCAGCATCATACCTTCCAACCTTAGTTTTTGGCACATATATAGGTTGGATTTATCTCAGATATTGGCAAAGAAAGACTGAGGCAAAACTTCGTGGCGATCCAAGTGATGAATTTGCATTCTCTACGTTCTTCCCTGAATTTTTAAGGTAATTAGCGGTTGCTGTTAAGCTTATTATGACCTGAGTTTTTGAGCTTCTTTTCCCTTTGCTTCTGTTAATGTTGCATCACAATGAAGGACATGCAGACCAGTAATTGACCCAATAGCTACAGTATTTGAGCGAATGCTTTGTGGAAGGAGATCTGAAGCTTCTGATGAGGGCAGCGGCTACACCTTAGGAGGTGATCCACTGCCTGGTTCTGACCCTATTGAGGCATCCAGGAGGAGGTAACTAAAAAGTTATTTTATTAATTTGGGTCCTAAGCTCAGTCTTAGTGTCTGCAGGTTGAATTTCGGTGATCCTTTTTTAGCAGCATATTCTGTCATATGTATCTGCAAGGTTGATATTAGTCTTATGCTTCAATTCTCCGTAATAGTTGTTAGCACCTCAGCTTTCCTGAAATACGTAGTTTCTTTACAGTTTATACTTGATTGTATCTGAAGGAGCAATAACATAATCATTAAAGTAGATGATGAAGATAAGGGAAACTAAGAATGGAAGGAGAAAGCAAAGGATATTGGTATTGCTGCAGAGTGCAGCTACTGATAAATAAGAATATATGATCACGGAGCATGAATCATATTAGTTGCTTGTTAAATTAGTATCCTGAACAGATTTTATGTTCTCAGAATGCATTCATTTTACTCAGGGCCTGATTTATTTGGATACTGAAATTGCTTGCTTCATTTATGTAACTAACTAGATGATAGTTGATTAAGACCTGAGTTGTTCTGAACATCTTCTGTTGCTTTGTGGTAGATTGAATTTGAGGTAATAAAGGTCAGAATGAATATAAACAGGAGGTGGACTATTTTTCCTAATTAAATTAGCCAATTTTCTTTTAGAGAATCCACTGTCAATATATATCAGACATAAAAAATTCAGTTAGGGAATCTGAAACTCTCAGGTAAGGTTGCTAACTGAAATAGAAATTTAGTAAATTAGTTTGGCAGGATTTTGTTCTATGTCCTCCGAAGATGAGTTTGGAATTTTAGGATGTGAATCAACGCAGAACTTTTGGTAAATTGCAGGGAAAGGGGTGCTCGAGCTCTAGAAGAAAGACTAGCAGCAGAGAGGCTTGCTGCTGCAGGAAATTCCGAAGAGTCTCACAGAGATGTCTCAGATAATGTTTGAAGTTGAAAATGCAAAATTCAGAATGTATACAGATAAACGATACCAGGTTGTGCAGTGTCAGGACTCCTAATCTTCTTGATGCTAATGATCAGTTTTGCCGCGTGTTTGATAAAAGCTTTCATAGAAGAATTATCTTTTCTGTTGCTAAATGATTATGATCTCGCTCTCCAAAGAGGTACTAGAAGTTCTATTTTCTGTAGGTAATATCAAAATTGTAGGTCGCACTTGATTTGATTAGATGCAAATTCAAATTGGTCATTTCCCACTTTCAGAGAAGCACATTATGGAGTCGAGTGCGATCTTCTGGGCCTTCTCTTATTTGGAATGGTGTGGTAACTATTATCAGTACTCTGGCCTGATATTTTTGGTTACTAGGAAGTCTTGGGGCAGGAAAGAAAATATAAGCAAAAACTGTATTTTATTTTTTTTAAAAAATAAAATTTAACTCATTTTTCAAAAGTTTTTATAAGTTGTTTTCTCTTTGTACCTGTCAAATATCCAACATCATTCTCTTTTCTGGCCACACAGTGCTGAAAATGTTGAGTAGGGTAAATGTATTAAATAGTCCTTTTTTTTCTTAATTATTGATGATAATAAAACATATTAAGCATACACGTTGCCTGGGGTAAAATTGTTTTAGAGTGATGGCAAGGAGCTCACCCCCCGCATTGGTGACTGTGGAGGAGAAAGTTTGTAGTGCAGTAGACTTAAGTGGATTGGGTGATGGAATCATCTAGCAACCAATTCAAGTCATTTCTAGACAATGTAATTGTATTACATTAAAAAAATTGCTCAAATTAAATATTTATTTTTCTATTCTAACTAACAAATGAGGGGTTTATTACCCATCTGACCCTGTTTTATAAAAATCTTCGAGACGAAAAATTATATTTAGATTGATTTTTTAATTAAATTATATTAAAAATTATAAAAGTAAAAAATTTATAAAAAATAAACGTGTATGTATATATATATATATATATATATATATATATATATATATATATATATATATATATATATATATAATTTTATTTTTTTGAATTGAGTTTCCAATCCAATTTAGCAAAACCGGTCAGAAAACCAAAATAGCACGCAGCAGCAGCTCCTTCGTGCAAACCGACGCTCTCAGTCTTCTCAGAGCTTCATTTCTCCGGCATTGAGGTTGCATCTCTCAATTACTCACCGAAGTATGTTTCTCTGTCATTGTTTTAAGAAACACGCAATCACCGATACCCATTATTCCATTTTTCCCCCTCAGTTTTCTATTCATTAATGATCACCTCCGTATGTACATACGTCGCCTTCCTTTGATATTTTCGATAACTATCCTTATAAATCTCTTCTTTTTGTAAGTTACTTTTGAACGAGGCCATGCAGTTAGTTTCTTTTTGTTAATTTGAATATTTCCGGGTAGATATTTTTGGTTTTCTTTACTTTTCATACTTAATTGACAACCATGTCCGCTATGTTGTGCTTTTGTGCTATTAACTAATGCTAATAAGGACAATAATCTGACTTTGCAGGTAATTATTACCTGTCCACTTTGGCTGGCGATACCTATACTGTTAAATTTATGTATCCCATGCTAATTGTCTTTCACATGTGTCGTCTTTTTACGTTAAAATCATGCAATTACATCCGCTGATCACTAGCTTATGTTGTCCAGTTGCAATGTGATGAAAGTGTCCTTGAAATTGGGCATTCCAATGTAATGCAACGCTTGGTTTGAGTACTCTTGCATACACTCTGTGAGAATGTGTAGTTCTTAATAATTGTATCATATGTGCTATAAGAAGTTGGCTTGGTTCAATTTCTCAACGATGCAAGGATCCTGAACCGATGGAGGCTAAATGGTATTCCTTTTGGGATCAAATGTATAGAATATATGCTTTAGGGTTCTGACGCTTGTGAATGTCATATCACAACGTCCATCTCTTTTGGAATAGTGTCATTACTGCCCTTTCTTTTGCCTTTCTTGGTAACTTTTAGTATTGTTTAGTCAAGTTCGAAATGAATGAAACATCATAAAACTTGAATTTGTACGCAAAAAAGTCTTGTCAAATGAATGCTTTCCTATCCTATCATTTCATTTGTTATCATATTTTTCAGTGGAAAGGCATAATGTTATATGTTTCTTTTCATTAGGATGTTTATTAATGTTCTATAGCGTTTGGTAGAGGAAGATTTACTTTTGGATGGATTGGCACATTTCTTTTTATATACTCTCAAACAAGAGCTCTCCAGTTGAAGCACTTGGATTGTATTATTCCACCCTCAAAGAGAAAGAAGGGAAAAGCTGAAAAAAGGAAATATTATTTGTATGTGAAAGAGTGTCATAATCCCCACAAATTAATATTCTGCTTTGCAGGTTTCTTGTAGCTGAAAAATTAAATTGATTAACGTCTCAAGCTTGCCTAGCTTTGGCTTGCTATCAAGGCTTGAAACAAGAATTAAGAGGCCAGAACCTATATTGTATGATAACATTTTTGTCCACCATTGCCTTAGCTAAAGAGTTTTCTAATTGTAATTTAACCATCCAGTTATGAAACTTTTCAAACCATATAGTCTTGGATCTGGCAGAATACATACTAATTATGAATGTTAAAAGTGAAATTTTATTTCATTTTTCTTCTTCATTTCAGTTTGTGCACCTCTTCACGTACTCGCAACAAACTTTGTTTTGTATGTAGGTAGGTGTTACTAATATGTGATGTTGATTCCAAAGTGTTAATTGCACTGCTGGCATTTTTTCGTTCCGCCCAATTCGTCTGGAGTTAGCCTAAACCAGGATCTTCGTTACGCATCTCCAAGGAAATCTTACAATTCAAGAGGTGATGGATCTTTAGGTTATGCTGCACTGGGAATTGTAACATGGTCTATTCTATATAAAGAGAGATGAATATTACTACTTTTATAGTATTTATCTCTGTTTAATTCTAATTAAATCTGATCTCTGAGATGATAATGCAGCAATTTTGACCTCCAAAGATGGTTATGCCATAATTATTAAATGTTTCACCTTCAAAGAATATGTTTTTATTCCATTTCCATGTTCTTTTGCTTCCTCTGCTCAAGAAAAAGGGCCATAAGAAGTAAGATTATTGGTTATGTCTATCCATCCCTGTGATGTTTTGCTTATTTTGTTGACACATGATGTGGATTCCATTGTATGCCTAGGCAGGTCAGCTACTCATGTAAGGGATCACCACGACTCTCAGAATAAAGCAAGAAGTGGTAAAACTGGATTAGAAAACAGTCGGTAAATGTGTGGTATGCGACTGCCCAGTGCCGGAAGGTCAAGGAAGTTGGTGACCTGATGACAGGGGAGCCGGCGACCGCTGGAATTGAGATCTTATTCAAAGAGAAAGATCTCAAATATCTGGAGTTTCTTTTTGTATATTATATGGATGATCCGACCCGCAAGGTGTGAATGACTGATTTTTTCAATCTTTTCGACCTTGGTTCCGTAGGACATTCTTTATTAAGTTTCTTGATGGAACGCCATTTTCTGGACCAATAGCTTCAGCCCCTCATCTTGATTCATTTTCAACTCAACTATGGGATCCCTGAGAATGAATATTTGCATTTGGGATATTGTGATAGACTGACTAGTCATGAAGTTATGGAAGCTCTGTTTAATCCCTACGACAACCACAAGAAAGTTTCTTTTGAAACAAAAAATTCTGTTGTTATTGGATCTCCTGACGGCGCAGAAGATTTTAATGGGCTGGACTGAGGAGGTTTCTCTCTTTGTTCTTGGGCTTTTCCGGAAAAACCAACTTCATACCATCAGAATGTAGCTGCAGTGCCTAGGAGCATTTCTCATGATAGGGGTGCTAGTATTTCCATGAGCGGAGAGAATACATGGAGGAATATTAGAAGCTGCAGTTACAATAGTAGGACCAATGCAGCAAGAACTCATTTTCAACCATTCCTCATTTGAGTACTATCCTCCAACCAATCATGCTTATAATTCTGGCTGCATAAATCCTTCCAATTTGCGCTCTGAAGCTACCATGCAATTAGAGGAGCATTTTTGCTCTTTCTGATGGTAGAGCACTCTTCTTGATATCAATAATAACTGGTTTAACCTTCTGAGAAGAGATCAACAGTATATTTCCTGAAATATTTTCTGCGCACTCCCTGTGCAAAATTGGAATGGGATTAAGAATATCATTGTTATTGTTATCATTGTCAATTGTTGTTACTGTTATTATTTTCATTATTATTACTACTGTTGTTATTATTATTAGTAGTAGTAGTAGTAGTAATTCGTGCAAATAATAGTTACTGAACTGGACATCTTTTGTCAATTACAGGTAGCAGCAGCAAATCAGCTGACACACATCTCTTTTTCAGGACATGGCACAATCTCCTCTCAAGCAGCTGGTTTAGCCCCCTTCACAGTATATTGGTGGTGGACTTTCTCAAGATGCAAGGGAAAGCTACTTTGATTATTCACTAGGAGTTATACATCCTACAGGCAGAATTCAGCTATTCCCATTTTGCAGAGGAGTTTTTTCTAACAATGGCAGTCATTTCTTTTGGGAAGTTCCTCTTCCAAACATATAAGACCATTGGCTCGAAGATGGCGTAGCACATTTAGACATGGGATGTGGGGAGCAGTTAATAGGATATTCTTTTCCTGAAATAGGGGATTACGAAATAACAGCATCTGAGGTTGGTGCCTTTTGTTCTGGTGTCTTTGTCTTAAACTGAATGAGAAATTAACATCCATTACGCCATAGACCTAAGACTGTGGGTTTCCCCACCTCAACCCCTTTCTCCCAAGTGGTTTCCCATGCCCCTAAAATTGGGAAATGGAAAATTTTTCCCTCAAGAAAAAATAATAGGAGGGGAAAAAAAATTTGTTTACAGGTTAATGCATGAGAACCGATTTAAAAACAAGAACTTGGCTGAGATTTCAATTTTATCTTTTTCTTCCCAGAACTAGTCCTGCTGGGGCAGAAAGTTATTTAAACTATAAATAGGATTGCTTTCTTTTTGAAGTGTGGAATAGTATCTCTCACAACAGATTGCCTTTTTGCAGCGGCAGTTGGTTGTTGCATTTTGAGCACAGAGCCCTGCCATCATGTATTTTAAACATTTCCTCATCATTTATGATTTTTTTCGTTATTTAAATTTCTTCAGATTTATCAGGCATTATACTTGGCAGTACTACTTCTAATTAAACAGAACATTCTTTGCACTATAAATAGGATTGATTTTTCTTTTAAAGCCTGGACCAATATTCTCACTTCAGATTGCCTTTTCACAGTGGCAGTTGCTAGATGCATTTTTTAGCACAGAGGCTTCCATCCATGTATTTTAAACATTATCTCATCATTTTAGATTTTTGTAGTCTTTTATGTTTCTTCAGATTTATGACCTCCACTTGGGCAAAGGTTCCATAAATTTTATGACCTTCCACTTGGCCAGCTGACATGGTATTTCTTTCTATCAAAATGTCAACAATGGTAATAAAGCTTTGTCCTTATTTAAGCGGGACATTATTTCGAGCACCTAGAGGAAAGGGAAAAAATCTTTTTCTCTATTTCTGTTGCCAAAACTGATGATAATAAACTATTGTGCTTTAGATTCATCCAGCAATGTCACTTCCTTTATTTCGATAGTTAGGTTCTTTTTTGTTAAAGAACTTCATTACAAGAGGCCGCCACCTCCAAAAAGCACTTGCCATCCAAAGCAAAGAGCAGAAAAGGTTGTGTCCTTCGTTTCCGTAGCCAAAACTGATCAACTAGTAAGCATCTTGTCACAAACTTTTGTGCTTTGTATATCGCCTAAATTTCTTACTTGATTTCTGACTTTTTTTTTTTTTTAAATTTAGAGTGATAAATTAAGCCCCTTTTATCAGAAAGTGCTGCCTCCACCTAGCACTTGCCTGACATAGAACTTGTCAGTTAATTGAACTTAATTTTTCTTAGTTTGAGATTTATTGAGACTGTTGTTCATATATGTGATTTTAGAATTAATTAATGAACATCATTCCTTTTTGTTTCTGTAACCCAAACTGACTGAGTAGAAAGCCCCCTGTCATATACTTCTATGCTTTAGATGTTGTCATGCATAATTCTTTTTTCTCAATATCTTGCCTTTATTTTTTCCCATTGATTGGCAAAATTAAGCAATTAATCTCAATATGCTGCCTCCTCCAAAAAGCACTTGCCTGACCTAGAAAGAACTCATCAATTAAACGAAATTTGTTTTTCTTAGTTTTGAGCTTTATTGTGACTGTTCTTCATCTATCTAATTTTGGAGTGAAATAATGGACAAGAGTCCTCTATATTCTATACCCAAAACTGATTGAGTAGTAAGCCTTTCCTCATATACTTTTGTGCTTTAGATGATGTTGTCAAGCATCTTTAGTAATTTTATCTCAGCTTCATACTTCAAATTTCAATTTCATCAAATGGGGAAAATTAAGCACGTAATTCCGAAAAGCTGCCTCCTGCAAACTGCACTTGCCTAAACGTAGAAAGAACTTGTCAATTAATTGAACTTTATTTTTCATAGTTTGAAAGTTGTTGGGTGGGTGTCCATTGAAATGGTGCTTAAAAGTTATACAATGGACAGCGGGAATCTTCTTTGTTTCTGTAGCTAAAACTGATCCAATACTGAGCCTCTTGTGTTAAACTTTTGTGCTTCAGATGTCTTCTTTTTGTCATATTTTTGTTTCCGTTGATTAACAATTTAAGCACCCATCTCCAGGTGGCACTTTTCCTACCCAAAAAGAACTTATCAATAAGTTGAACTCTATTCTTCTTGGTTTGAGATTTATTTGGACTCTTAGCCATTGTGTAATCTTAAAAGGCATCAATGACCAGAAGTAATCTTCTTTGTTTATGTAGACAACACTGACCTAGAAGTTAAGCTCTTATCATGGACCTTTTTGCCTTAGATGTCGTCAAGCATCTTTAATTCTCTTATCTCAACGTCTTAATTTTTTTCCCCCAATTTCCATTGATTGGCAAAATTAAGCACTTCATTTCAAAAAGCTGTTTTCTTCAAACCTTAACTTGCCTGACCTAGAAAATACTTGTCAATTAATTGAACTTTATTTTTCTTAGTTTGAGATTTATTGGGATTATTGTTTATTGACCTGGTTCCCTCTATGCAGTCAGTCACGATGGCAGATGATTCCTCCTTGGACACCAGTGAATCCACCATTTACATCAGTTCTTCTACTGACAGCTGCCCCAGACAGTCATTTGATGAATATAGCAACTGAGGCTTGATATCAACAGTATGACTTATGAGGTAGATGTTGAATTAATTATTCTTTTGTTGTTATATTGATTGGTCTTGCTTTTTGAGCACAACTTAGTTTTCTGCCTTTTGCCGGAGATCCTCGCTCTACAAGGGATTATAGGGCAAGTTTGCGCAGGCATACCTGAAAACATGATTTCAGAATGCTTGACAATAACACAATGCAGCACTTCAGTCCAAAACCAGGGGAAGTCCCGTGCCATCTGTTTTGTAAGTACTTTGATGTCCTCTTCTTTTTGTGTGTTTTTCCCATTTATTTTATGACAAAGATTTTTCAATTACTCTGTTTCCAGAGTTGAAAACCAGTAACAGTATACTCACATAGTAAAAGTTACATGAGGTCTATTTTCATGAGTCTCTTCGTGTTTAATTTACTGATGTTAGGGATATTGAGAATTATTCTACCAAAAAATTGGGTTTAGATTTTATATATTTGAATTGTCTTCTCAATCCTATTTGACAGGAGGTTTACAATGTCAGAAATGAGATTGGTGCTATAAAGAAGTGCGGGCATGATTTACATGCTGCTTGCATCAAGAAGTGGCTGCTGATGAAGAACATTTGCCCAATCTGCAAGTGTACTGGCCTTCTTGATCTTCAAAGGATAAGTGACTAATAGCATTATACATTTCTGTCCTGTATGTTCTCTTACACGTAAACTTCTTTTGTAGTTGCAGCAATTATTGAAATTTGCTTCTAGAACAATATATGTTAGTATGAGATAACCATGAAATTAGTCATTTTTCTTTTTCTGAAATTGTTTGTCCTTTTCATGTCCTTACATTCTCCCTAATTTGCCTTTGCTTGTCATTTTCCTTCTAATCTTATTTTCAAACTCTTAACCCTCCTCTTGTCCACCCATCCTAGCTCAAGATCCACCATTCATTGTCTTTCTTAATTTTCCCCAGCCTTCAGTTCCTTTCCCCTTTAATATTACTAAAATTTGCGCCTATTATTAGGAGAATGATATAAGTTAGTTACAAGTTATGTCAAGTAGTACTAGAGTGGTTGCGTTGTGGAAGAATCACTACTAGGGCATTTTTGGTTTGACGTCCAAACTGCTTCTTAAGAGAGGAAAACTGATTTTCTTCTTACATTAAAGTAGATGAATGAGTTGAGATACCCTTTGAACCGCAAAACAGTAACAAAAGAATTATACATCAAAGGGTTAGAAGAAAATCTTATTCATTGAAAGAATTGAAGAAATACATCACTGTACTTGCATGAAAGCAAGAATGAGAACAGAGAAGTGCATGAGGAGCAGAGTTAAGTGTTCCTCCAGTGGGAATCATGGTGGAAATAATTAGAAAAAGGGCACTGGATATTGAGGAGAATAGGACTGCGTACCCATTGAGTTTATCCAGCATTAGGAGAGGGAAACAAAACAATAAATGAATGTATGTTCCTAATTTACCCTCGCTCAATGAATGTGAAATCTCTCAAGCTGATACTAATTTCATGTTCAGGTCTTTGTTCTTGTTGGCCTGGAGACATTCTTGATGTGGTTGGATCTTGGCTTTCTTCGTCTGTTGGTTTCTTTCCTCTTCTTGTAGACTCATCATCATTGTTATGTGTAGAAGGTAGAGATCCTTCGGCACCCCAACCTTCATAATCAAAATTGGGAGCCCTGGGAGATGCTTGGAGGCTATCCTCAGCGTTGTTCTGGTAACCATGCAACAGATAAAGAGGAGATGTCCCATGTAATGGAGTGGCTGGTCTGCTTGAGAATGGCGTTGTATTTTCTGACCGCCTCCCCCCTTTGTTCTTTTTAGCTGTGTGATACCAGTGTTTTAGTGCTGTTGCCACTCTCTCATTGAATATTACTGGTTTCATGGTTGAGCCCATCTGTCAACGGCAAAAACATATAAATCATTAAGTACAATAAGTTCCATCAATTTCTGCTTTGTATAGACTCATTAGTAATGGGTGAGTCCTATCGTAAAATGGGATGAGAAAATAAAGTGTTTGTGAGGTACTTTACCTGTGTTACTAAAGCATACAAAGGAAGAGTGACGTAGCTGCAGAGGAACTGTATGATTACCCTGAAGCCACGGTGAAATGAAGAGAACATGATTTCGGAGGAAATTTTTATTGAATTTACTGAAGAATTATTGATTGGTTCCAAGGGAACTTACCCCATTGAGACCCTGATGGCAATATCTTCAGGCCGGTGGTGAAAGCAAGACGGTATACCAAATTCATACTGCAAATAGGTATCAACTGTTAGGTTTGGATTATATATAGGTACTGTATAAGGTGGATAGTCAAATTGGTTTGATTTCAATTATCATTTTTCTCCAACATAATATAAGAGTTGAGTATTTTGTCAATACAAGACTTGGAATTTTTTTTAGGCTATCACATATATACATTTTAGTAGGTTGTTTTCTAGTTGGCCTTTAGTAGTGTATTTTCACAAATAACTTTAAATAACAATTCCCACTTGCAACATAGAAGAGGTGTATGCTTACCCAACTCCAAGCAAAGAAAGCCAGTTGAAAGGCATTCTGCAAGATCCCAAGATGAGAATTTAGCACCATTGTCATGTCTTAAAGGCCCTTTGTCTTGAGAAAGTATTTCAATTTTCGATATAATAAATGAAAAATGAAAAATACCTGAAAGAGAACCAAATGTATCAAGAAGAGGAGCAACCGAGGGCGGTTGAACCAGAACAGATGGTCCCCTGGTTCAACCACTGGGGTGCCCTTGATCACATCTCCCCTCTCTGAAATCCTTACTCCCATCTTTGTTATAATCACCTGCAGCTTTGTTCCCACCAGGAGGATTATCTGCAATTTCCCATTCAAAATCTTACTAAAATACCATTCACAGAATGAAAAACATACTATTTATTTGCCATACACATACCAGTAGAGGAATGAACGGTAGCCAAAGGTAGGAGTACCATCCTGCCCAAGCACAACATTTGGTTTCATTAATATATCGAGATTTCAAAATGAAATGTGGAATGATCTTAAGTCACAAAAGATTGTTACACTTCCACAATATATAAATACACGGGTCAAATAGTATTTACAAACAACTAAACACGAGTCTAATAATATTTAAAAACAACTCCCATAAGTATAGTATAAATTGATTAGTAATTAATAATAATAATATAAGTAATTTTTATTAATATCTCAATTTGAAATTTTTAAAGAAAGCTTATATTTATATAAATTGTACTCGTGATAAATAATGAGGGAATATTATACCAGATATGAAGATGCCGTACTTACCGCGGGTATTTGTGAGCAAAAAGAATATTGCGATGAGCCACATGATAGGACTGCGCAAACAAATCATTGCGAAGATAGCATCAATTTTCAGGACTTGGGATTATATGATGAGGAAAACAATAGAAACCATAAAAAGTCAACTAACCTAATGCCAACAACCTCTTTGAAGTCTTCCTCAAGTGATCTTTGAATGTATTTCTGGAAATCGAACGATGCATGACTCTGAGGTGCTAAATGCGCCTGAAAATATTCAATTTATCGAATCACTAATTACTTTTCTCTCTAAAGTCTGTTCCTCATTATTATACAAAAATTATATATATAATAAATATAACGCAGAAGAACGGAAAATTCTTAAGTTCCATTGATAGGACCCCGCCGTATATATTTATCGATTGTGTGACTCCTCCAAATTAATCAAACAGTCTTCGACCAAGTGAGGGGTCTCATCAACTGAACTTAGAATTTTCCTGCGGAAGATCCCCAGAACTTACGATGATAAAGCCATGTCTGAGAGTCAAATAGTCTACTTTTGCAACTGATTTAAAGAATTGTCTGAAAAAACACACCTAAATCAGCAGAAGAAAAGAAAAAACGATTAGGAAAATCACGAATTACCCATATTGAAAGAAGAAGGAATGAATAGTCCAAAATTTCGAATTAAAATATAAGCTGCATGACTACGTGTGCTTTGAAAAGTTACTTAAATTAGGCAAGTAAATATGAAAAGTGTTCCACCCAGAGCTCATCAAGATTGAATTTTTTCCAAGTTAGCATTATTTTCTTGAATTTTTCTTAGAATACTCACCGTCCAGAGGAGGACGGGAGACTTGCTCCAGCAACTCAGATGTCTTCTCCCAAAAGAAGTGTCCCTTGCAAACCTGAACCTTTCAGGATCTGCAACAAAAAAAAAAAAAAAAAAAAAGTTTCAACATTTCTCCTTACTAAATCCGTTAATTGTCAGTTTTGTTAAGGTTAACTTGAGGACTCTAGTCTGTCTCTATACTGACCATTATAGTATTGGTACTCAATTGTCTTGGTTTCATTCTCCCAGGCCTTCCATTTCCTCATCTGCCACACAAAAAAAGAAGAGGCTATAAAAAAATTCCGGGTCTTGGTGTCTAGAGCAGTTGATTTTGCCAAAAGTCCTTTAGAGGCTGGTTGTTACATACCTTTAATGTGCCCAAACCCAAGGTAATGATACAATAAATCACATGAGATAGTGCAAGAACAAAAACGAATATATGGAGTTCGTGTAAACCATATTGAGAAACAAGCTGAACTTGGCCCTGCAAAAACAAGTTTGAGAAAAGAACACATAAATATTCATGAATTTGATTTATATACAAAACATGGAACGGAACAAAAAGATGGACAAAAGAAATTCTGTTGTTGGAATACCCTTGCTACACAGGAGTCTCGGAATCGTTGATCATCCAACTCTTCATCTCTGCCACAAGGATGCCAAGAATGGCCTACACTCCTGGGGATGCATATTCTGGCAACGCGATATTGTACAGCCGTAAGGATCAATGATATGAATCCCATCAGCATAAGCTCTTCTCCCACAGCAAGAAAAAAGAACAGTAAGCACAATTTTCCTTATTACTTTTCTCGCAAGAAATTATCATGATCATGAGAAGAAGATTGTTTTTACCTGCTTTGATCTTCTCTAGGGCCTCATATAGTGCTCGCTTTCGCTTCTTTTTAAGCCACTGGAACAATACATATATATGAGTCAGCAAATGAACAGAAAAACCCCAGAAAAGATTATCAAGTTTTCTGCACGAATTTAGAAAGCCATTTCGAAGAAATCCATTTTTTTGGGTATAAAGAAGAGATCGTATACTATACCGAGCCAACAAGATGGATAAGTAATTCAATGACAATAGAAACTGCAATCAACACAAAACACACAACAGCAACGGCCCATGTCGATGTCCGCTCCAAAGTACGCGGAGAACTACCACTACTCCCACCAGCCATGGTACCTAATTCTCGATGCTATCTCCGCGTACGGAGTCCAGAACAGACTTGTTCGAAGAAGAAGAAAGAAAGAAATTCCCAGAGCTTTGAAATAAGCAATTCCGCAGCCAAAATACTGTTCAGCTATGTACTTTTCTCTAAATCTTCCCAAGAACGTAGCTCTGATTGCGGCTGGTTTTACGTATATGTTCGTCTTGGCTTACATGTATATATAGGCACGTTTGAGAAATTATATATAAAGTTCAAGTTGACGAGAAATGGAGGTTCAAGTTGTTTGACTTTTTCCACATTCAAACTTGTCCATTTGCGACTGTGAGACAGAAGAAATACCAAAGTTTATGCAATTCTCCTAATTAGTATTTTAAATTATTTTAAATTTTTAATAGGCGAGATGAGTATCAATAATATTCCTTCCGTACTAAAATATTAGTTTTATTTATTTTATAATATTTATTTCATTTATAATATTAATAAAAAATTTAACAAATTTTTTTCTTTTCTACCTATCTTTAACTGCAACGTTAGGGTTGTTAATTCGATTTTTCGGTTCGATTTCAATAGAATAATTTGATTTTCAGTTTAATTTTTTAAAATTTTACAAAATTGAACCGAACCAAGCCAAATCGAAATAATTCAGCTCAGCTCGGTTCAGTTCGATTAAAACTAAAATAAAAAGAAGAATACATTTCGTTAATGCGTTCTTGAGATAATTTTATTTAAAAAAATTAATTTTTATTAAAGAACGCATTATCAAAATACGTTCATATATAATTTTTCAGTTTTCAGTTTGAGAATAAAAATCGAAAATCGAACTGAATTTTAATATAATTCAAAAAATCGAACCGATCTGTATATTTCGGTTCGGTTCGGTTCGATTCGATTCGATTTTTCAGATTACACCAAATAATGAACACCCCTAACTATATATCTTAAATTTTAAATATTCTAATTAATGAATTATAATTAAGATTAAAAGGTACCTAAATCTTATTGTTTTAAAATGTTATAAATTTTAGTAAATTTCTAATCTATATAAAAATAATAAATAGAGTTAGTATAAACTAACTGTAAAACGTAATTCAATTCTAAATAAATAGCGTATCATTTCTTAAATAGTTAAAGTTAGTTTTCTTGATTTGCTTTTATTATCTTTGACAAAAGAAAGAGTAAATTGACGGATGAAGATTTAGGTTCAATTTAGACAGAGTTTTGTCTCAAAAAATAAATTTAAAAATTTTTAAATATGAAATTCATATATAATCTCATAAATAATTTAATTTTTTTATAAAATTAAAAATAAAAATTTTAAAACTAAACTCTGTTTAATCACACTCTTTAAATTGCAAATGAAGTTTAGGCTTTTAGCTTGAAAACTAATCGATATTGCAACGGGGATGGATGACGACAACCAATTCAACGTTAACGTGTTGTGGGTTGTTGCCAAGGAATTAGTCGCATTCGAAAAGGCCGGACCAAAGTTGGAATAATCTATTTGATAAGCCATTTTGCGCGTTAAAGTCTCACAAACAAAAATACAAACATCTTACGGTGGCTGGAATTTAGAAATCGAATTGAAGTAAAATTTAATTCATATTTTGCTTTAATTTTTTTCAAATTTTATATTAGACAAAATTAGATCTTTCATCTCTAAATTAAAATTTGATTCGATTTTTGTTTGAACCAAGCTAAACTAAAAAAAATTAAAAATTTTTAAAATTAATAATTAAGTATAATTGAAAGTTAATAATATTAGTTAAATTAGATTCATTAAGATTACTTAAAAATTTAAAATACTTAATTTTATATTTAAAAAAAACTATTTAAAGACTAATAACTCAAACAAGATTATATTTTAATTAAAATTATTTTAAAATTAAAAATACTTAATTTTATATATTTTTTCAAATATTATTTAAAGGTTAATAATTTAAATTAAGTTAAAATATAATTAATAATATTTTAAATTTAAAATTATTAATTTTACATATTTCAAATTTTTTCAAATTAAAATATTTTAATTTGAAGGTAAATTATGTTTGATTTAGTTGTAAAAAAAAAGGAAAAAATTAACTTTTCTTTAAAGGATGAAACTAAATTTTTTAAAACTGAACACCCCCTAATATTTCCTGTGTTTTTGGCTCTCTGTATAATATACAGAGTCATCTCAGTAATCATATCATGCTTACGTCATATTCTTTTGTATACAAAAAAACCTCATTTAACTTGCCTATTTACTTTACTTTTTTTTTTTTATAAAAAAAGAGCGTTTAACTCTTAAACAGAAACATCCATCAATAATTGCAGAATTGCACTTTTAGGAATTTGGAAGTAGTAAAGTTGACTATTTTTTGCATTAAAACCTAATTCAAGTAAAGTCTTATAGTACATTAATGACGAGTTTGATTATTTAATAGTAATAAAATATATAAATTATAAATATTTCATCTAAATCTATTAAATTTTGTCTCAAATATATTTTTTACCGTATACGAAAAATCTATAGGCACATAGACAGAAATCGAAAGGGATAAGATAAGAATGTTTTTAACTGTAAAAGAATGTATTGAGCAAAGACTGTGATTTGAGGCTACCTTGGGCTGCCATTGTCGCAGCAGAGGTCTTTCGAGGGAAAGTAAGGAGGAAGAGGAAGACGTAGGGAAGGTAAGATAACAAGCGGGGAAGGTAGCAAGTGGCGTGGTCCGACTTTAGGTGGTCCGAATCTCGACTTATACGTAGATACTCTGTCCCTTCTTAGAAAGTCTCATACAAAATGGTCAAAGTGCGGACGGCAACCAAAACTATAAAAATCACGGACATAACTGTACGATAGTGACTGCCAGAGAAATTATATTTAATGGTCAATTTTAATGACTACTATTTTTTAATCATTTATTTTTTAAAGAAAAAAAGAACCATTCCTTTGGTCAAAAATAGAAATACTTGAATCACCCTTCTTGCTTACTAGAAAGTGATGGTCAAACAAAAATTTTAAAAGATGAATTTGGGCTTTTTTATCTTTAACAAAAAATAAAATGTGTTCCTTTTCTTTTTTTTTTTGGAGATGGATAAAATGTATTCTAGTTATCGCCTTTTTAATCATAAGTTACAAATTTAATTAAATTACAATCTCTCATCCTCTAATGCTTTCAAGACTCCAATCCTATAATTACTTTTCAAAATTTTTATTGATTAAAAAATGGCATAAAAAACAATAAAAATTTTCTACACTCAACTTTATTTAGATAAACTCAAACTCAACTTGAAACACTTTTAGCTAAACTTACAATTAATGTTTTTTGAATTTATTGTATGTACTTTCAAATACTTTTATTCTCTCTCCTCTAAAAGTTTTAAAGTCTTCATTCTTATTTTTTAAAATTTTGAATTTTTTTACTAGAAAAAAAGTTATTATTGATTAGAATTTAAACTTTTGGATTTAAAAATCTCAATTCTTAACCTTACTTTCCTTATTAAATCTCCTAATTTGTGTTATTCATGGTTATTTTATTCACATTTTCTCTTTTTACATCTTTCATATATTTTTTTTAATTTTAATTAGATTACGTACACTAATATCTATTTTTAGTTCTTTTAATAGAAAATTAGTAAGTTTTTATTTTCTTTGGCAAGTTTTGAAGATTCGTATATTCCAACAAATTCATTTTTAACACAATTTTTTTTCTTTGAGGGAATGATTTTAGAAATATTTATCTATTTAATCATTGGTATCTATTACTCTAATTTCATGCTTAATGTGCTAAAAATTAAGGACAAAAGTGTCTAATTACCTATTAAAATATTCTGTATCAAAAAGTGTATGACTTTGTAGTACATTAGACATGAAATGTAATGGTGGATGGTTTTTGAATTTTTTCTTTTTTGGTCTTTTCATCAAATGGATTGAAAGAAAAAAAATAATTGTGTGAAATATAATAAGTATAATAACACTATGATTCATTTCTGGTGGATGAAGAATACTATTTTTTTAAAAAAAATTGAATAATGATATGAGAATTTTTTAATTTTAAAAAATCTTTCTTTGATATTTTTAATATAAAATACTAGTATCTTTTATTTTGTAAGTTATTTATTTTTTTAGGTGTGGAAAGAGAAAAAGAATGTTTGTGAGATTTTAATATTTGCCATAAATTTATTGCAGATATATTATAGTTTTCTTAGCGGAGGCTTTCTTTAAGATTTAGTGTAAGAATATCACAATTAAAATAAGTTTACTTTGAGGTTTTTTAATTTTGAATTTTTTCTTTGAGGGTATAGGCTTGGGAACACAAAAGAGTTTGATAAGATTTAGCAAAAACCTCAAAGTTTTAACGGACAGTGACACTTTTTAGTACCCTTCGGCTTTCGTGACTTCGTCTGGACCTCCGATTCTGCTCCGTCATTCTGAGCAGTAATGAATTTTCTGTACGCTCCGCCCCTCTCACATCTAAGCTCGACAAAGCCGTTACCCGTTCCGTCACCTTTTCGCGACCGAGCAATTATCAACAACGTCCTCACCTGTAATGCTGCCGCCTTCGCCCACTTTACTAACTCATCTTTACTTGAAAACATATCTCGCGTGCCTAAAAACCGACTTAAATCTTCCATTTGGTCAAGATCAAAAAATTCTTCAAACGAATCTGATGACGATGAGGAGGGGCCTTCACCGTCTCTGTAGAGTGCTCGATGAAATCTTGTCTTCCGGCCTCTCCGGTTTTCCTGCAATACATAAAACACACTAGTCCAATGTCAGTTACTACATTACGTGACTCTTGGTTATTTTTAAGACATCAAGAACCGTAACAATCAAGTTATCTACGATGTGTAACCTAACATATGATATAATTATCAAGTATAAAATTATACAACAATACAACTAACTACACAAAAAAATTAAACAAGATTGAAACTATATCATAAGAATCTGGCGAAACTGTGATGAATTTCGCCAGCTTCTGGCGAAATTCTTGGAATAATTTCGCCAGATTCTGGCGAAATTCATTGATGACTTTCGCCAGATTCTGGCGAAATTATTCCTTGAATTTCGCCAGATTCTGGCGAAACTCGTGGAATAGTGTTGCCAGAATCTGCGAAATTCAGCCATTAATTTCGCCAGAATCTGGCGACACTATTCTACAAATTTCGCCAGATCCTCACGGTATTAATCCAAGAATTTCGTCGGAAGCTGGCGAAATTTGTCGGATACTTCCGCCACTCAGTGGCGAAACTGTGCAAAAATTCAACAAACTAAGAAAATATGAATTTAAAGACAATGTAATAGATTTTTACCTCAAACTCGAGAGAATCCTTCGTAGAATCTTTGCTCATTGCTATATTGCGATAAAATTTGAGTGTTTTTGCATGAAAAGTGTGGACTTTTAAAAGAAATGTTAGAGAGAATTGTTGGAAGAGAGAGAAAGAGAAGTTTGAAAATAAAAATTTGTAACACTACATATAGTCCAAAAAAAACTGTATATAGAAATCACGTTTATTTCAGGTGTGAAAAGGTTTTCAGGAATTGTCGATGATACTAATTTTTCTAAATTGTTTTGAAAAGTTTAACGATGAGAGGACACGAATGTCAGTTTCACACCGTTAGGCCATGAAATGTCTACGGTATGGGCTTATTGAATGTGATATCTAATCAAATGGGAAACAAAATTGTTTCATTATCAAATAAATATTTATTTTGATATTGTTAATCCAAACGTAAAATCAAACAGTACCATATTATTTTCCTTATAGTTAAGCAAAAACATTTTCTCCAACAATCTTGAAATTGGTCAAGAAGTTCTGCTATAGAATCTATTACTAAAGAAGGCCTAAAGAATATGAATCCAGATGTGTATCCTTACAGGGGTCGTCGTTTATAGGGTTTATTTGCAGTTCTTACCCCCTTAACACTCTCTTCTTCTTCGTCTTCTGAAAAAACCCGGTAGGGTTTATCATTTCTGGCTCTAACTCTAGCATCTCCGTTTCTTCTTCTTCGGTTGTTTTCGTTTAGCATTAGGAAAAATGACTAAATTTAGAAAGCTCAATCGGCCGACTGGTCATCGGATGTCCATGCTCAGGTTTGCCTATGATTTTACTAAAGTACTTTTAATCTCGCTCTTCTTCCAAAATTCTTAAATCTTTAATTTTAATTTTTAAAATTTTAAATTTTTTATTAATTAGAAGAGTTATCATTGACTAAAAATTTTTTATGATAAAATAATATAAACACTTTCATTTATTCTAAATAAATATTTTAATTTAAATTAAATTCTTAATAACTTTTCACTATCGCACATAACTTCACCTACTGCCATTTTCTCTACAAATTATTTTTCTTTCTAAACTTTTTCTCATAATATTTTTTATCATCAGATCCTCTTATTTTTCTCTGATTAGGTTTTTTAAAAATTAAAGAGATAATCTTTTTAATTTATTTTTTAATATATGTTACTCTTATTCTCTTCTTTTTTTTCTCTTTTATTTTAAATTTGACCTTTGAATTTGATAAATAGTATTATATATTTGATTTTATTTTTTAAAAAAATAATTTATTTTCTTGAAGAGCTTATCAATGTTCAATGCATCTCTTATTGTTAAAAAGATGTTTATGAATTAATTATTTTTTAAAAAATATTTCTTTTACTTTAATTTGTTAAGAACTTCTTTGTGTACAGTGAGATATTTATGAATTTATTTATTTTTAGAGAAGGTTTTTTTTTTTGAGAACTTTTTGGGGATAAAAGTCAAAATAGAAAGATTGTCACATGCTTTTTCCTTTAAAATGGAGAAAAATACATGAGTGTTATACACGTTATAGGCATCATACACATTTAAGATATTTTAATTTTTCATTCAAAGTATTTTAACTTTATTATTTTTTAAATTTTGAGATATGTTTTAAATGCTTCTTTAGTTAAATTTTATAAAATGAGAGGTATGTATTTTTTTAATTTTTAATTTATATTTTTTCTTCAATATGAGTCAGTGTAATCCTTTTTAAGAATAACATATATTTTTAAATTTTTTGATTATCAACAAGTTTGTATATGACTTTTATATGTCATTAATTTTTTATTCCGTTTTTATCAGGTTTTTTTTAATTTTATTTTTAGCAGCATTGATGTTTTCTCTTTTTACATATTTCATGTCTTTTATTTTTTATTTTAATTGAGCAATATACTCCATTTTATATTTTTAATTTTTTAATAGAAAATTGTTAATTTTTTATTTTTTTCGATAAGTTTTGAAAATTCAAACTTTTTTTTGTTTGTTTGTTTGAAGATATGACTTCATGAATATTTATCAACTTAGTTCTTGGTATATATTACACCAATCAATATCTATTCCTATATAATTTGATTCTTCATTTGCCAAGTTTTAAGGATAAAAGTGTCTAATTACCTATTAAAATATTACGCACCAGAATATGCATAACTTTGCAGTACATTAGATGTAAAATGTAAATAATCGATGGTTTTTTTATTTTTGTCTTTTTACCAAGTGAATATAAAAGAATTTTTTTTTTAAAATACATTAATACTATGGCTTCTTTGTGATGGATTAAAAACACGATTCTTTTAAAAAAATTGAGCAATGACCTAAGAATCTTTTCATTTTAGAATTTTTTTGAAATGTTTAATATAAAATACTAATATTTTTATTTTTTATATTATTTACTTTTTAAGAATGGAGGGAGACAAGTAAGGGGTAAGAAATTTTAATTTTTACAATAATTTATTGTAAATATATTCTATTTTTTGAAGAGTCAAAATAAATAATTAAATTTAAATAATAAGAAATTCTCTTTTTGTCTTTTACACATAACGATAGTAGGAAGTGAATATGAAAAAATAATTAAAAGATCATATCGTAAAGTTAATTTACTTTAAAAATATAAAAAAAAAGAACAACTTACTATATATTTTTTATCTTTTATTTCTTTTCTTTTTATTTTAATTTATTTATAATTAACCATATACATATTTTTTAATTAAATACATAAATTTGCTTCATATTTTTTGTAAAAACTCTAATAATTATTTATATAATAATCTATGTTATTTTTTTATGGTGCTTATTTTATTAAAAAAATCGACTCTGTTACTAAAAAAATAGATTTACTCATGATAGTATTATTAAAAATATTTTTTTAATAATATTTTGATCAAATTTGTTTTTCTAAAAATTTATTTTAATTATATACTTATTTTTTAAAAAAATAATGTACGGCTTTGTACGTATGTGCATCCTCATCCTGCAATCAAGATTAGTAGTGGGCTCCGGACTTGGGCCTACAGCCACCGCCACATGTCTACAAAAATTTATCATTTCAAATTATAATTCGATATAGATTACATAAAATTCAACAAATTCGAATCGAATAGGAGTCGAACATTAAAGCATCTTCCTCTACCTGTATATAATTATAGTATATAAAAAAGCAAAAGAAAAGCAGTTTTTGTTGTTCAAAGGAAATAAAGTAGCAGGCAGAGGGATAGGTTAAATCTTTCATCCTTTTTTTTTTTTTTGTACAAAAAGCAGTTAGACTTCATGGCTATGTGTAAAAGAAACAGAAGCGGTCATAAAGATTAGAGAACCCATCTGAACATTTTGATGAATACAACACAGGAATGATCCCACTTTTCTCTCTTTAATTTTCTTTACAAAAAGATGATGTAATATAAGGAAGAGAAGGCTGCAGTAAAAAGTCACAACTTTGATTGGTTGTTAATAAAGTCGGTCTCTCATGTCGTGCATCCATCTCCACCTGCCAAGAAAACACCCACATTTAGTCAAGTCCTTGTTATTGCACCCTCACAGCAACTCAGCAAGAGAAGAGAGGAGAAGAGAAGAGGATAGAGAGAGAAGTCTATGGTGTTGGGACTTGGGACTGGAACGATAATCTAGTTTGTGGCGATTGGTGTATGCATCGTATCATCTATCAGTAGCATGGCATATGGAGTAGGACTCATAGCACTGAAGAGTGAAGACTCTACTACTACTGTCTACATGTGTTCAGTACCAGTGGCGGACTGACGTTCAACGTGAGAGGGTCAATTTTTTGAAAGATGATTCTTATATATAATGTTGTAAAAAAAATATATATAATAGATACATGAAATGGTCATCCCTCTATCAAGCAAGACCTCTTTTATTTCAAAGCATTTTTGTTTCTCTTTATTGTTATTGAGAATTCTTGCATTCAAAAGAGAATTCTTTTCTTTTTTAGTTTTTAGTGAGAGATTATATATTCAATATGTCTCTTTCTTTATGAAACCCACAAAATCCACCATCTTTTACTAATAAAATGTATTTTTATTTTATAAAGAATTTATTAAACTCTTCTAATACTAGATCACTGGAATTATAGTTTACTAAGAGAATAAAAGTACAAATATATTCTATAAAAATAAAAGAATTAGAAAATAAGATTAATGTGTCCTAGATAAATTAAGTTAAATTAGATGCAAAAAAAATCCCAAAAAGAATTAGTTATTTTTGCCAAATAATTTATATATAATTAGTTTATCTTGGTTTTTAGCAATTTATATATTATCTACAATGGAGACGAACAAATTATAAGAATTGAATTTTTTTTTTCTTGTAAGAGGTTTAATCTAAAATACAGTAATCAATTGGAAAATGGAGAATATACAGAAAAAAAAGAAAGACTAACAAATAACTACTTAATTTTTTTTAATATCTAAATATGATAAATTTCACTAAGCTCGGTAAATAGCTCCTAATAAATAATAACCCCCCAACAGTTAAATCCTGTGTCTACCGCCTTTCGGATACTCCAAGGGGTACCACTATATGACAGGGTATATCAATTATCCGCAACATTTGATTTGACTAATGTTACAGTGACAAATCCTAAATGTATGGGAATTTCGCAACTGCCCACTTAAAGCATGAACAAGTTAAATTTGTCTACTCCTCGTATAGAGGTTTGAATTTAATTTCTGTTAGTCAAATCCTAATTAACTTGTGTGTATAAGTCATGTTTAGGAACTTAAAAAAACCACACACACACACACACAAATTGGGAACTTACCAGTAAAAATCCCATCTGGGACGGATCTTGGACATCCGGTTCCGGCCGTAGGGATGGTCAAATTCAGCCCTCTTGGTGTTCTGAAAAGCACAGCAGCCAATGGAATAGATGCCGATGAGGAATATGAGGACGACGATGTTGAGTACAGACAGCTTTTTCCAGTCTCTTCGAACGTCTTCCAGGACTCCGGCCCTGCACGAACCGCACTCGTAGCAAAGGATGTTGGGGGCATTGTTCCAAAGGTAGCAATCGGGGTCCTGAGCCATTGTTGTCACTGCATAGTTGCATGAAGTTGGTGGCTTGCAGCAACCAGACTGTCAAAGCATATATATATAGTTCAAGAATTAATTACACAAAAATGACAACTAATATATATTCTCGTGATTTAAAATTTGTTTGAAAAAATTAAGTGAAATGTATTAATATAATCATTTAAATATTATCTTGTACCGTAGCTAATATTTGTTATGTGATTCTTCTATTTATCTCTACTAGATTTTTATCGTGAAGATTAAAAATTTTGAAAAGTACGTCCCTTTTCCATTGAGTTTCATCTTCTAAGTGGCTAATTACAGGAAAAGTCGAAACGAACCGACGGATTCTAATTTTCCGTGACTTCACTTTATGCGAGACAAATTGAATAAATTCTTTTCCAAATGGTTGAAAAAACTTGTCAAATACAAATATTCGACTGCCACCATCAACAACATATCAATAAAATATTTTAATTATATAAAAAAAAAAACCCAAACCTCAACTTCTAGGGTCCATAAGAAAAGAAAATAAACGCAAGGGCAGCAGCACACTATTAAATGAAATTCATTTACTACTATTATAGTATCTTTTTAGGTACCTATGTAATATTTATATCGATTTGAGTAAAAATCACTCCGTAGTAAAAAATTTTAAAAATTGAACGGTATGTCGAGAAATCCATCCACACCATCAGAAGGACAAGGTTCCATTTATACACGAGGAAGAGATACAGTATATACCTGAATGGGAGACATTTCTTTGCTAAGATAATCGACGGGAGTCCAATTAACGATCTGAGCACAAGTTTTTGAACCCAATATGCAGTTTCTGATGGCATACCAATAGTGAGGGTCCTTGATTCTCTTCCTCAACCATGGCGAGTAGTTCTCAAGACGATACTCCTTATAAGCCCTGCCGTAGACCTCCACGCCGCCGCCTTGGCTGGTAACCACGAACCCAAAAATGGTGAAAGCCATTAAAGCTGCTATGATGACCAACATGACCAACAAGTAGAGATAAAGAGCCCATGCAACGTGGAAACATGCTCCGATGAATCCAGCAAGTGATATTATGAGAATCACGAAACCTATAACGAGAAGTGGAGTCTGGAGGAAGTTTTCGCAGGTTGTGCTGCTCCTTGCCATCCACAAACCGGCTCCGATGATCGGGATTGATGCTAAGAGAGTAAAGAGGTTCAAGAAACCAATGACTGTGTTGCTAAATCTGTACATTTTTGGGGTGTGTTTCTAGCTCTGTATTCAGCTGCTGAGTGAAGTAATTATTTAGGGGTCTGCGTATTGGGGTTTTGAGGGGCGGGAGGGAGAAGGGGATCGGTTTGCTTTTCTTCTTTTGCTGTTTTCTTCAGCTTTCTCTTTTGAAGAAGTGGAGACAACGGTTGAGACCGTAGGAACCAAAAGGAATTGATCAAACCTCTAAGCTCCTTTGCTTAATTGCTTTCTCAGGAATAAGTTTATTCTTGTCAGCCACACTTTATAGGCAACTAGTGATAATGACCATTTTGCACTTCTTAGCTATTAAGGAAACTCACAATTCTGGAACCTTGCAATTTGTGTTGGGAATATAACGGCACGGTCATTTTTTCTATTTCTCACAGCTAAGTTTTGCCACCATTACTTTGCACGCATATTTAACTACATCTCCAGCTGGTTGTTTTTCTCAAACTTTCTTCTGTGTTCTTTTTTTTTTTTTTACCGCTAAAGTTCTATTTTTAAATTTTTTGAATTACGTATTAGATATTTGATTGTTAAATTATTAATTAAACGTGAAATAATCTTTAAAAAGTTTATATATTAATTTATACATATTATTTTTATTTAATCTCTGTAAACATACACATTTTAAGAAGGGAGATGATGAATCTGCACTGCAGACGAAGGGTCATGCCTTAATGGGTGATGCTCACTTGCCCCTTTGGTGCTGTAAAATTTCTTTTTCTTTTCTTTTTTTTTTTGCTACACTGAGATTTACAAATATATTTAATTTATAATTATATATCCAAAAATTCTTGATCTTGAATTTATTTTTTATTACACATAAAGTATTATATATGCGTTTAATACACATAAAGTAACAGAAACTATACGTAAAAGGTGTCCGAATGGAGAATTTTTTGGTCCCAAATTCAAGAAAACTGTAAACTCTATAGAGGTGATATTCAGTTGGGCCGTAGTGAACTCTACGATGAAGCAGATCATGAGACACAGAATCACATCAAACCAATAATTGCCACAATTCTGTTTACCTTTTTTTTTATTATTATTTTGGAGCAGTAAGACTTGCTTATTAAGAATATGAACAACGATATTTTGTGTGAATTCTACTTTACCCCCTTTTAAGATTGTCTCTCTATTGAATTGCTTTCTCCAAACTTTTAATTGCACCAACCTTCCCACTCGAACTTCACTTTTTTTCTTTTTCCAACTTTGTTTAGCTATAATTGTCTATGATATTCGACGTTAGGAGGCAAAATATATACTTTCTAAAAAAAATTAAATATTGAAGGTTTTTTTTTATTTGTTAAAGTCATTTTGACTTGGTAAGTTATTTCATTCGAATTCTATTATTCGTAGAGATTTTTAATGTCTTGTAATATTTAATATTATAAGATATTCGTAAAATGGCAAAACATATTTCATTTGTAAGACATGAGAAAAACCCATTTTAAGCATCATTTACCCCCTTCCTCTTGCCTTTCCTAGCCACGTACAGAGTTACAACTTGCAAAAAGTGTTACTATTTTGGGAAGCTGTTCCATTCTGATTCTGGAAAAAAGCTTGAGTCAAGGTATAAGTTCATAATGCAGAGGTTGAAGGCAAGCAAAGCATAATAAGGGACAAAATGGTCAATTCACCAAGACGATAGCTTTTGCGTTTTAGATATGGAGCCCAAAATTCCTTCTTTCAAAGGCATGATGAGTAATATAATGAGGAATATGGTGGTGTCATAGAACAAAATGGTAGGCATTAAAGGAATATTTTGATCAGTGCAAATAGTGCCTTTCTTTCTTTCTTCTTATCTTGTCTTTTGAATTGTTTATTTCATTGCTTGATTCCCTTTTCTAAGAATCCACAACCAAGAAAGTTGCATTACGTATTGACTGATCAAACCTTTATTACAAAGTTCTTGATTCTTTAATGCCTTGAGATTGAAACTGCTATACTATCCTATCACAATAATGCAGATTATTTTTTGCTGCAGAATTATCGTTCATATAATACCTTTTGGGCCTCATCGTCTTCTAAAAATCAAGTCATAAAAGCGGACGTCCATAGATATCTTCTCCTCTTTATTATATTTCATTATCTTTATGTGCAGGAGGACAAGAAATCTCATGCATGCTCATTCAGCTGTTCTCTTTTCTTTTTCTTTTTCCTTTCCTTTTCCCCTTGATTTGGATCTTATTCAACAATGGTTTACTAGTTGTGAGACCCCATCTTCAGCACAAAAGATGTGTTTATCTCTCGAACTGGGTAGTGAGAAAATTGGGATATTGATTTTGATAAAGTAAGGGCCATAAGAATATGAATTTTTTGTACTATTACTGTTCTTATCTCATGTAATATCAAGATGAGTCATTCGAAACCCCCCTTGAGTTTGGCTTTGAGAAAAGTTGAAGTGGTGATAATGAGACTCTGCTTCATAGGAAGAATCTGATGTGCTTGAATAAAATGGAGAAACAAGTTTGGATATTCATATTATTTTCACTTGTATTAACAGTAAACGAATATAAAAAATGTCAAATTAAATTACCTTGCTACTCGAAGAATATCAACTAAATTTCTTGAAACTTTTTGGGTACACTTTTTCTTTCATCAACAACAGCACATCAATAAATGAACATTTTTCTTTGAAAAAATACATAGTTTAAGGACAAAAATTACCACATATCATAGCAATGTCTTTCAAGAATTTCAACTTTTCCTTTAACCGGTTTCTTCTGTTTACAACTTTCTACGTTATGTTTATTTGGTGAAGAAGAAATCAACTTGATGTTGCTGGCAGTGTTTTGTTATTCAAGAAATGCCTAAAAAGCGTTAAAGCAAGTCGAGGCTTTCCTAATGGAACTTCATGCCCTGCTCCTCTCACTGTTATGTATGTCAAACCTTCATATAGTTGACTCCATCCCCCAACCTGGTTTTTTTTTTTTGGGAAAAAAAACAAAGTTTTAAAATTAGAAAATTTTCAAGAAAAAGTTATATAGAAAATTCAAGAATTTCACATTTTTCGTCTGGGAATAGTAAAAGGATGAGTATTATAAAGATCGAGGCTAAATTGATAACTGACCTCCTGATTATCATACCAAGCATACCAATCAGTCACAGGCTTGAGCTTTAGGGCTCTTAAAGAATAACGAGTAGCAGTGAGTGGCAAAACAGCATCAGTGTCACCACTGTTTTTAGATTCATTTAAATAAACACCAAGATCAATTGGTTATATCTTCTCTCTAATTATATAATTTGAATAACTTAAGAAAATGGTAATATAAACTTGCCTGAAAACCCATAATCTGATGCCAGCTGCTATGAGTTCTTTGAAAATTGGAAGCATTGATTTTGGAGAGTCAGTCCACCTGCTCCTTACTACTTCGCTGCAAGAGGTTGAGAAATTAGTTTTTATAGGCATGCTTCTTTAATTGCAAAATATGTAAATTAATTTTTTCATATGTTTATTTTGATCGTAAAAAGTGACTTGTCAAAATTTTGCGAAGTCCAATCATAACTAACAAGACCTCCCACGATGAAGAAATCATTGGTAATGGATAATTCTCGAAAATTTTCATTCAATAAAAAACATCTCGTGACAGGATTTAAGAAAATCCCTTGTCTAAGTTGTATTTTGAACCTGCAAGTCGTCCAAGGATGCGGAATTCCAGTCATATTTGCATGAAAAGCCCTCTGCACCTCTGGGAGGTTCATGTATACTCTTGTATACTTCACAATGCATTGATCATTCCCTCTGAATGTCCATGGCTGAATCCAGCGGAAACCATAGTCACATATCATTAATGCATTGTTGGGGCAAATGAAACAGTACTGCAGCAAAAGGGAGTTGCTTACCAGAGGCAACTCTAAGTTGTGGCTAAGAGTCCCAAGGTCGTTGCAGGGATTGTCATAAATGCCATAGGGATTGATGTCTCCTAGTTGTTTGTAAGCACGTTCAAGAGCTTGGTAACATTCATCTCTTGGGAACAAAAACGAATCATATGGGCATGATTTGTTCAGTGCCTTGTAAGTGGAATCAGATATTAAGCCATGGTTCCACCAGAATTCGAATGTTCCCATGTTGTCATAGAAATCATCGAGAAGTGGATTGCCCAACTGTTAACATTTTGGGGGAAATAAGAAATAAGAGTTAAACAAAGACGATAACATAGGCTATTTATTTTTTTTCTTGGCAATTTTATCTTCATTACTTTAGCTAAGAAGTCTGTGATTACCAGAAAACCTTTGAAGTTTACGATGGGATTCTTGATACCCTTGTTGTGTTGAACTATGATCCTCGATAACTCGGGAATGTAATGGCCTGAAAATCAGATTGCATGATGAGAAGGTGATGGAAAACAATAGGGGAAAATGAGCATTTGATTGAGTGAACTTTTGTTGCGAAACCTGCATAGCTCTCTCCAGCAATGTAGAATAATCTGTTTTTGTATTGGGGGAATCTTTCAAACCATTTCAGAAGGAATTTGTAGGCATCTTTAGCTGCATTTTGGATTCCTCAGTCAGTTTACCATTAAATTCATGAATACATAGCAAAAAAGGTCGCACAGACAAACAGGAGCAGACCAGTTCTATTGTCGCCAGTGATCAAATCGAGCGAAGTGTTCGAGTAAGAGAATCCAACTCCAGCAGGAGAATCAAGAAAAAGTAAGTTGGCTTCTGCGAGGAAAAGTTGATCATATCAGAAGTTGGAACAGAATGATGACAATTTTGGTGGGAACATGAAGAATGAGCCCACCGGAATGCGAAAGGGGAAAAAAGAACAGAAAAGGAAAGGGGGCCAATGACATCAGAACACTCGATGAGAACTCAGAATTGAGTCAGCAATCTCAATTGAAGAGGATTCTTGTACCTTTGTTCCAAGCATACCGATTCAAAGTGAGTGTCTTTCCATCATGACGAACCCGAAAAGGCCCCACCTCCTCCGATGCCCCATAGGCCACAGAAGAGCAGCCAGGTCCACCATTGAGCCACAGAACAAGTGGTTTTGACTCAGGCTTCTTGCTAGCAGGGGCTTCAATCAGCCAGTAGAACAAAGCCCTGCCTGCAACTGTATCCAAGGTTACATAGCCGGAGTACTGAGAGAAGCTGACATTTGGTGGTTGTCCGGGCAGCTTGATGATCCGATCCCTCTGTTGCTGCCTAGAATAATGGCTGCTGGCTGCATCCGTTATGGTCATATAGGCTAGCCAAAGGATGACAAAGGCCAAAAGATGAAATACGAGAGGAACAGAAGAGCCCTTGGAAAGGACACTCATTTTCACTGTTTCAAGAGCAGCTTACTTTCGATTCTGAAGTTTGGAGCTTCACATTTGAAGCATAATGTTCATTGATTCCCAATGAGGATTGAAGTGTGCAACCAAAGAAACATTAAGATGCAATGTGTGAACCTGAACTGCAAAATACTGGTTTTTGTGAACATGCATGTTCCTGTAACGTGTTCAACAATATAAATAAAAAGAATGGATAATATTTCTTCTAATCTTTATGCGGCAAACGTGCAAGATTTTCTATATTTTCCCAATTGCTGTTCAAGATTCAGTGCTCAAAGGTGGAGATGTAACAGTTAGGAGTTGAAATCAACTAGCTGACTTAAGATTCCACTATTGATTGACCTCGTTCCAAAGCATCCAAGAAAATTAAGAACAGTGCAGATTGAGTTGTGGAAAGAGGAGCCTTTTGACTACAAACGATGTTCAATTTTCAAGAGAGTAGAGGAATTAAAGGCAGTTTTTGTTTAAAAAATTCAGGTGTCAAAGTGCAGTTGTGAACCTCACCTACTGTCGAGAGATGCATTCAAAATCTGGTTCCATTTTCACCTTCTCTGGTTAGGAGAAGCCTGATTTAGTTGACTTGCATATCGGATCTCGATAGAATTTTTGCACATTGTAACCATCATCGGCCTGAGCTGTTCAAGATCTGCAAAATGGTTAGACCTTTTACGATCTGCTAAACAATTTTGACATTTTGATAGCATTAATGGCGCCATGAATTCTCCTACAAGGAACACCTACTTCGCCATGTGGCTTTCAACACCATATCTAACTAAAAAGCCATTCAGCTATTAACAGCAGGTGCAGCTCTTCCTGGACATAAAACGTGCAGCACTTGTTTCTTGCTTACTTTTCAAGTAAAAAACACATTGTCTCCACCCCATTAAACGAGTTTAGCATCTGCTGCAGATATAGTACAGTTCTCTCCAGTATCTAGGCAGCATCTGCCTCCCCATGGTTGGTTCTTTTCATACACGCTCTAATTACTCCAAAGTAATCACCTGTGTAATGCGAAAATATACTTCGTATATGAAGTAGTAATAAGAACATGTGCATAATCATAATTAAAACAAAAAAAAGGAAACATTTTCACCTCAGAAATTCCTTATATGTCCTTAAAAGAATGAATCTGTCGAACAAACTGTTAAACAAAACCTCGACGACAAAAATATATTCTAATACGCAGGCTCTTCCCATCACAGGAACTTAAAATCAAAGATTTTAAACCAGCAAATAAGTACAGATTTCGTTCCTCTGCTAGTTCTCTCCTATCTGATAATTGAATTTCAATACAAATTAATACAGACACACAAGGGACCTGGATAGGAAACATTTAACTTAGGCTTTCAAAGTGTAATAGAGAAGACTGTTTACAAATGAATCTGAGTTGTAATAAACTCGGTCTTCCGATAATATACGGACAATAAATATGAAGCCGAACGGTTGAACACATTATTTCCACAGAACTTGACCCATAGAACCTTCACCAGAAATTTGCTACTAATGGACAATCTCTTGACAGTCATCTGAGGTAGAAGAAACTAGAAGTGTTCCATTCGCAGAGGCAAGAATTCGGAGTATGTTCAAGAAATTCTTGTTATTCCTTTCCTTTTCTGTACCTAAGAGATCTTGATTTCAGCAACCTTCACCTAAATTATCTGCTCAAGGGATTGAGCTTGGCATGGGCTTGTTTTCTAGAAATGATCTGAAAAGAATAAACGCTTGTCGAGGGCGATGAAGCGGCACCTCATGTCCTGCTCCATTTATTGTTACAAAAGTTAACCCTTCATATATTTGGCTCCATCCACCAACCTATTCCATAGAAGAATAACCATGTTAGAGAAGATATAATGACAAGGCTGCAAATGATAAAAAGCATTGTCTATAGGCCGTTGTTTGATGTAATGCATCAGTTGATTATCATTAGTGACTGTTTATTAGTTGGATAAAAATAAAGGCCTAATTGTTGCCAGAAAATGAAATACAAATGCAAATATATACTTCTTGAAACTAGTTTGGAGATGACTTACCCTTTTATTGTCATACCACGGATACCAATTAGTAATAGTGGGAAGCTTCAAAGCATCAAGTGAATATCGAGTTGCAGTCACAGGAACCACTGAATCAGCATTTCCACTGCAAACATGTAGAGCACAAGACAAGGTCAAATATAAGTTCTGAGACATGCTTCCTGAAGGACTGTGGATAATCAGCTTCGTTCTTTTATTTTTTTTTTTACCAAAATTAGAGGGTGTAAGGATTTTATTTGTCTTTAAAAAAGTTCATTATTAACAAATTAAAGGACATAGAAATGATACAGGATTTGTGGAAAAAAAGGAGTAAAACAGAAAAATAAAGGGACAATTTTTTTTCTATTAGGACTGGAAATGTTTGCTATGCGACCTACAGAGGAACTTGAAAGGTACAAAACGTGTCAGTTCCTGGAGAAATTTTGGTGCATCAAGATCCATGGATGGAGGTCTAGAAATTCTGCAAATATGCAAGCATATTTATATGCACACAATGAAAATGCAGCAATTACATTACATGAATCTCAATAGAAGAAAGCAACAGATGGCTGAAATGATTAGTCACATTCTGCCGAGCACAAACGTTCTGCAACTGTTATCCTGTGTCACTAAATTCCAAGAGCAAAGTAGAGTAAGTTGCACCGCACCTGAATACCCATATTTGCAGCCCAGCTGCTATTAGTTCTTGATAAATAGGAAGCATAGATAGAGGAGAATCAGTCCAGTAGTCACCAACAACATCACTGCAAAATAAGAGTTCCAATCAACACAAAGATCACAAGGAGTTCTACGGGACCAAAGAAATCAAGCTGTAAAATGTACCTGCAAGTTGTCCACGGATAAGGGATCCCAGTAGCATTGGCATGGAGAGCCTTTTGAACTTCCGGGTGATTGTAGTACTTCTGTGCATACTTTTCAGTGCATGGATCATATCCCCTGCGCATCCATGGCTAAATTAAAAGGCAAAAATGTAAGATCATCTTATACAAAAACAAAAGTAAATTATTTAGGAGAACTGAAACCACTAACAGAAAGACCTAAACTATAATAAGCTTCATGTAATAAAATATGAAAGACAGAATAGTGGCGAAAATCTCTCAATACCAGACTCAAGGATCTGCAATTCACATCTTATGTTTAATTTGGAACCATGTTTTAAATTGTTGATGCAGCAAGTTAATGTGTTTTCACTGAAAGAAGAAATAGAATCACAAAGTAATAATAGTTTCCACATGGTTTGGAAACATAGCGGAAGACTTGAAGAGACACAAACTTGACAGCAGATATGCATTACTTGAAGCTCCAATTCAAATGCTATCTCACTTCATCAATCCACATATCTCAGATCACTCATCCCATTGAAAAACTACAACAGGTGATGCCACTCATCATCTGTTCCTTTCCCTTTATCCCATTCAAGTGACATTTGAACAAAAGACACACTGTATTTAATTGAAGATTAAAGCTAGAATAGATAAAACCTTGCAGAGCAAAACAAGAAAAACTAAATCAAACATCCACCGTAATCAAAAAATAAGTTGAGTGCAGAACAGATTATTTGGTCATGCCTATATATCTACCTCTCACTGATGAAAATGCAGTATATAAAACAGTCACCTTTTTTCCTCGTTAGAACATAAGAAGCAGTAGGGACTTCAAGTACGTGAGTGATCAAATGTCCAACACAAGATATGAGAATAAGGATCCAGGTCAAGGTCATAAAAGAAATTGCTTGTGAGAATGCCAATTTTCCTTTGCATAGCTATATTCCTTCACTAGTGGAAAAGAGGTAGCAACTTGCATTTCCCCCCTTCCACCTCCCCAAGCAAACAGAGTTCATCTCTCCTGCCATCACCCAGTCTCTCTTCATAACCAGACTTCTTAATCACCACGACAGACTGAAACAACAGACTACTCTCCAATTTTCACTGATAAATAAGAAAACTCACATGCTTCCCGTTCAAAGAAGGAATCAATATTCAGATAACTTACAAAGTGACCCCTAAAGTGATGATGCCGCAGAGACGAACTTTCATTGCAAGGAGGACTGTAGATGCTATAAGGGTCAATCTTCCTTTGCTCCCTATCAGCAAGCATAAGAGTCTTGTTGCATTCGATTGAAGGATGTGTAGCAGATCCCATATCACAAGTTTGGCGAAGAAGCTTATATGTAGAATCTGAAATTAAACCAAGCGTCCACCAGTACTCAAATGTGCCAACATAATAATGGTAATCATCAGTAACAGCATTCCCCACCTAAAAGAACAGTTCCAGAGAAAAAACAAGAAAGAAATTAAAAGTAAGATCAAAACTAATCGCGGTTTATAAAAGCTAAATATAATAAAATTTTCATCTAGAAGTACCAAGAAACCCTTGAAATTAATGACTGGATTCTCAATGCCTTTGATTTTCTCATACAAAATATTAGATAACTGGGGAACATAATGCCCTGAACAGAAAAAGAAAAGACGTAAGTAGCTAAAGCAATTCCATTCACTTAGCTACTTAGTGGAACATAATGAGTAAAGGAATATTTTTCACCTGCATAACTTTCCCCAGCAATGTAGAAATCCCTATGCTTGTATTGAGGGAATCTTTCAAACCACTTAAGAAGAAAGATATATGCATCCTCAGCTGTAAATTAGTAACATTGAGATCAAAATTAGCCAGAATAAAGAGAATTCAAGTTAAAAGAAGACGAATTACAGAAGAACTTGTCTCCTTTAGCAAATAAGAAACAGTAAACAATTGAAAAACGCTCAAGATAATAAATAATCACTGCAAACTTATACAGGCATTACCTGTTCTCTGATCACCTGAATCATTCAAATCTGATGTGGTGTTTGAATAAGAAAAACCGACGCCAGCGGGAGATTCGAGAAAGAGCAAATTCGCCACTGCCCATAAGAAAGTTGCAAAATTGAAATCAAAAAGACACTGATACCAAATGAATGGAAAACCAGAAAGGCAAAAAGAGAGCCCTTACATTTGTTCCAAGCATAAGGATTGAGGAAAAGAGTCTTCCCATCAGATTTTATTCGAAAAGGTCCAATCTCTTCAGAGGCTCCATAAGCTACAGAAGAGCAACCGGGTCCTCCATTAAGCCACAGAAGCAGTGGTCTTGTCTCCGGTTCTCTACTTTTGGGTGCCTCAATATGCCAGTAAAACAGTGCCCTCCCAGCAGTTTTGTTCACAGTGACATAACCAGCGTACTGCTTGAAATCCACTACTGGCTGGCCAGGCAAAGATGTAATTCTATCTCTCTCGATCAACATTAAAGAAAGGTTTGCAAGTTCCCGAAAGAAACAGCAACGAAAAGCAGAGTGCAAAGATCAAGGAATGACAATGGTGAGCCATGAGGCAATCTGTGGAAAGAGTAAAAAATGAATAACTAAAAACAGGCCTAACTCAGAAACACAAATCCCAAATTATCTCTGGGTCTCCAATGAATTTGCCTAGAGAAGAATCATTAATGCCGATGGCATTTGCCACTAGAGAGACCGTCCCCAGAATATTTGTACTCCTGTACAGATAGCATTGATGAAGAACCAGTGAACCAACAGAATTGGGGAGGCAAAAACAAACAATTCAGCTACACAAGAATTATATCTGTAGATCATCAAGAAATCATTTGCCCACAGAAAAAGCCGAAAGCTTGAGACAAGGGCACGAGAATATCAAGTAGAGTGAAAATGACAACTGAAATCAATCAGTCAAGAAACGACAAAATCAACCACCAATAAGCAACAAGAGACTCTAAGAATTTTCTGGGTTACAATGGAATTTAGTGAAAGATTCCCATCCAATGAGAGAGACTTAGGCTATACTTAAATTAGTTTAACTAAAAAAATTAATTTAAATTTTTTATTTTTAAAATTTTTTATAAATAATTTATTTTATAAATAAACTCTATAAAAAAACTCAAAATCAAACCTCATCTCATTCAAACCTCCACTTGACATGCCAAGTACAAGTCAATCAGAAGGTGGTTGATTCTTCATATCCATCTGGTCAATTTATCAATACTTTATAGTCCTCCGAGTCCCTTCTTCTTCCTCTCATGATGAAGAGTGAAAAAAAAAACGTGCGTGGACTTCTTGACTTGGGCGAACCATAATTGGAAGTATTAAGTACTAACCCACGAAAACAGCTATCATTGGACGCGTCTAAACTGCTGGATTTGATAATATGCCTGCGTCTTTTCCATTGGCATGCTTCACCCGTCAATGATTTGCGTGCAGCCTTTCTTGCAGTAGTAAAAAGTTCTTGCATTGACCCCAAAAAAAAAAAAAGTAAAAAGTTCTTGCATTTGATCGACTCTTTTCTTCCGCGATGGAAATTACTTTTCCCGTTTCTTGAATCTTGCTACGTTAGATGCAGCAAATTTAAGCGGCTTTTACCGTAGGAGGAGGATTTTTTCTTTCTGTTTACAAACGAAAGGATTAGAAAGATTTCTTTCCCCTCTGACGGAATTTTTTCTTCTTTTAAGGATCAACAATGAATCTATCATCCATTCATCGTCCTACCGTTGAAGGAATAGGCGACCCGTTGGGTCAGAGTTTAATTGATTAAGAACATTTCTTAGCACTCAATTTGGGCTTGCAATGTATTTTTAAAAAAAAAGAAAGAGAAAACGTTTAAATAAGCTTTACCAAGATGAAGCTTAAAAAAGGATTTGATCTAAATTTACATTATTGTCTCTTAAGTTTAGATTGTTATGATCCTAATCAAATATGAAAGAGTACTCTATGACGTGTTATCAAGATTTAACGAGTTTGTAGAACTAAACTGAAACAGGGACTATATATCAAAACATTAAGGGCTAACTTGAATTGGCTTTCAATTCAAGTTTTTATTTTTTTTTATATTACTTTTTTCTTATAAATAATTTACTTTTACAATTCTTAATAAAATTTAATTTAAATAAAATATAATCTAAATATGCCTTAAAAGAAATAAACTTTTTGATGAGTGAGAAAAAAAATTTAGAATATATTTGGATTGAATTGGATTGCTTATTCTAATCAAAATTTTTACTTTAAATTTTATTTGTTTCTATTTTTAAAAATTAAAAAATAAAAAAATTAAATTCATACTCTATCCAAATATACCGTCTTTCTTTTTTATTTTCTCAAAATGAAAAAATATTTCTCCCAGAATGATGTAAACCAAATTTTCAAAATAAGTTATGAAGGCTCCCCCAAATATCACAAAGTGAACAACAATATACCAAAAAAGGTTATTGGTAGAAAAAATTGTTAACGCATTAAAATTTAATATGGCAGCCTTTTTCCCATGACAAAGTACAAAAAGAAAACAAAAATTATTGATGGTCCTGATTCCCGGGTCCCTTTCTGCTGACGGGTTTCTTTTGGTTGCTACTGATTGGGTCGTTTGACCCACCAGACAAGGCTTGACTGTCGAAGGCAGCTGCACAATGCACATGGGGTTTTGTTTTTGCTAATTCTGATTGGCCGGGATCGAAATATCTCCACTCACATGCATTTTTTATTATTTATTTATTTATTCCACTTTGCTTTTTAAATAATTTGGGGCAGTTGAATGCCAACTAAGAAAGCAGAAAAAGGGGTCAACTTTCAGAATTTCATCAATTATTATTACTTACTGCATAAAGAAAGCATCCCCCAGCCCAGTAGCACTAATCACCTCCAAAAAATGATTTAGGGTTGGTGGTTGGGTTTTTTATTTTTTTATTCTATTTTAGAGATTTTTTAAGAATTTAAATTGAAGTGAAATACATTAAAAATTAAATTATTCAATCTAAAATTATTTTGTTTTGGATCAATCCAAAAACTTTTAGGGTTCATTTAAATAGTATTTGGTCCAACCAAGTACACAATTAGGTCTCATTTTTCCTCTTACAAAAAATTTATTTTCACGAAACTCAAAACAGAAACTCTTCCAACTAAACAAAAAAATCTAAATGCACCCTTAATGTTCTGTTATTTTTAGGAAAACTTCCAAACACAACAAGTGTATCAAGTTAAGGAAAAAAAAGCAACCAAGCAAACTCACATAACAACCATTATATTATGGAATTGAAACTAAAAGTGAAATTAACATTATGGAACCAAAACTCTAGAAGTATAAAGTACATAAAATTACATCTTGTTCAAATTGAAATGCACTATTGTCCTTAACTAAAGCTACAAAGAGAGAGAGATGAAAATTCAAAGAGAAAAGAGTGGGAGAGACAGATACGCGAATTTGGGAGTCAAGATCCTTAAAGTTCTAGCCAGACCAATGAACCCAAACCTAACCTATATTTAATTTAACTATAGTTAAAAATTCAACCAAAACCAAAAATTGAATTATATATGTCAGATGTTAAAATGTAATATTTTTTATATAGTTTATCAGAGAATACATTTTCACTCATTATATACAAATATTTTTTTTTTCTAAAATATGTTCAAACTCATCTGTCAGGAATTCAGTTTAGAAATTTATTCGAAGTTGTTCAAAAAATTTGTTTAGGAATTTTGTTCTAACATCATGTCCCAGGATGAGGAATTTTGTACTAAAATTTTATTAAAATTCATTGCTTCCCTCTCTTTTGATTCCCACTAAAAAGAACACATTAAGTCCTAGGTAAATTTCTGAACTTTTACTTTGTCTCAACTAAACTATCCGACAGATGTCGGTTAATACCTTATCAGTAGTCATTACTCGTGCCTTACCAATTACCACTACCGCCTAGTTTCCTTCCTCAATCACCATTGGCAGGCTGGCAGCCGCCACCGCCGACTATAAACCAACCTTTGTCTTGCTGTATTTTGTTCGGCTGCATCTCAATCAATTCAGAAACAATTTGAATAACGAGCGGTTTTATTGGTTAATAAGTAAGGTTGTAGCATTCCCTTGAACTTTGTTGGCGCACATGGGTTTTTGGTTGCTGATTGTGATTGGCCCGACACTGATGTGTCTCGATTCACATGCATATCTGTTTTTTTTTAATTATTTTCAACTATCATTTGTAATTTTGGGACCATAGAATGCAAAAAGCAGAAAAAGATCTACAGCTTCTGAGTCTCATCATGCGATTACTGCAGAGATAGAGAATGATGACAGAAGGCTTTTTCCTTTGCAATTGGATAGCTGCCAGTCTTTGCATCAGTTCTTCATTAAAACCAATGAATTATTTGTTTCGTCGAAATTAATTAATACAGAATTAATTAAATTATAATGAGCGAATCTTCTAAATATTATAAATTATGAAAGAATAAAAGCACCGATCATATTCAAGAAATCATCTGTTATTCCTTTCTTATTTCTCAAATAGATCTCAACAAAGGTTCACCTGTTCTCTGTTGAACGGAATACTCAATCAAGCTAAGAGCTTAAGCTCGGCATGGGCTTATTTTCTAGAAATGATCTGAAAAGAACAAAAGCTTGTCGAGGGCGATGAAGAGGCACCTCATGTCCTGCTCCATTTACCGTTACAAAAGTTAACCCTTTGTATATTTGGCTCCATCCACCGACCTATTTCACGGCAGAATAAAACCATGTCCTAAGGCTAAGGCCATTGCTTGATGCAAATGAAAATGACGGCTTGATTGTTGCCAGAAGAAAGTGAAGCACAAATCTTTGCTTGTTGAAACTTAATTCTGACAAGTATTACTTACCCTTTTATTGTCGTACCACGGATACCAATTCGTAATGGTTGGAAGCTTCAGAGCATCAAGCGAATACCGGGTTGCAGTCACCGGAACCACTGAATCAGCATTTCCACTGTGAAGATGTTCATGAGCATGAAATCAGGTGAATCAATGTTTTTTGAGCACCAAATTTATGCTTCCCTAGGAATATGAAAGTATAAATGCCAAGAGCAAAGGAAATAAAGTTGCATTTGCACCTGAATACCCATATCCTCAACCCTGCTGCTATTAGTTCTTTATAAATAGGAAGCATAGACGGAGGAGAATCAGTCCAGTTGCTACTCACAATATCACTGCAAAGTAATTAAGACTTACAATCAACACAAAGATCACAAGAAGTCCTACTGGAACAGAGAAAAATGTACTACCTGCATGTTGTCCATGGATAAGGGATCCCAGTGCTATTGGCATGAAGAGCCTTTTGAACTTCTGGATGATTGTAGTACATTTCGGAATACCTCTCGGTGCACGGATCATACCCTCTTGGCATCCATATCTAAATTAAAAGCCAAAAGTGTTTAGTCCAACTTATAAAGAGAGAACAGCACATTACTCTCTCCATCTCTATTCGTTTTATATAGAAAAGTGGACATTTAATTTTATAGGCAATAAGTATTTTTTAATTACTTACGCGGTGATTCTTCAAGCGACTACTCCGAAGAGACGAACTTCTGTTGCAAGGAGGAGTGTATATGCTGTAGGGGTCAATCTTCCCTCTCTCCGCTCCAGCAAGTACATAAGCCTTGTCGCATTCAGTTGAAGAAGATGTAGAAGATCGCGGATCACAAACTTGCAGAAGAAGCTTATACGTAGAATCTGAAAGCAAACCAAGCGTCCACCAGTACTCATACTTGCCGATGAAATCAAGGTGATCAGCAGTGACAGGATTGCCCACCTAATAGAACAGTTTCAGAGAAAATCAAAGTCAATAGCAGCTAACAGAAGTAAAATGCATGTAGTAAATTTTCATCCAATAGTACCAAGAAACCCTTGAAATTAATAACTGGATTCTGAATTCCTTTGTTTCTCTCGTACACAATTTTCGATAATTGTGGAACATAATGTCCTGAATTAAAAAGACAAAGGACACGATTAGCAACTGATTCTATTCAGTTGAAGTTCCTTTACAGAATCAGCAAGGGCAAATTTTTTTTACCTGCATAACTTTCCCCAGCAATGTAGAAATCTCGATGCTTGTATTGAGGGAACCTTTCAAACCACTTAACAAGAAAAATATATGCATCCTCAGCTGTAAATTAGTAACATGGAGATAGAAATTAGCCAGAATTAGGAGAATTTCAAGCTTAAAAATGATGCATTACAGAAAAACTTGTCCTCACTTAGCTCACAAAGAACAAGAAAATCAACAATCACTGCGAGCTTATGCAGGCATTACCTGTTCTCTGATCACCAGCATCATGCAAATCTGATGTGGTGTTTGAATAGGAAAAGCCAACGCCTGCCGGGGATTCAAGGAACAGCAAATTTGCCACTGCCCACAAGAAAGTTGCAAACTTGGAATCAGAAAGACACCGATGCCAAATGAATGGAAAACCAGATAGGCATATAAACGAAGCACTTACATTTGTTCCAAGCATAAGGATTGAGGAAAAGAGTCTTCCCATCAGATTTGATGCGAAAAGGTCCAAGCTCTTCGGAGGCTCCATAAGCTACAGAAGAACAACCAGGCCCCCCATTGAGCCACAGAACTAGTGGTCTCAACTCTGGTTTTCGAATTTTGGGCGCCTCAATATGCCAGTAAAACAGTGCCCTCCCAGCTGTCTTGTTCACTGTGACATACCCAGAGTGCTGCTCAAAATCCACAATCGGCTGGCCGGGCAAAGATGTAATTCTATCTCTCTCTTGATCCACGTTAAAGAAAGATTTGCAAGTTCCCAAAAGAAATAGCAACGACAATCTAAGTACAAAAATCAATGAATAGCAACGGTGAGCCATTAGGCAATCTATGGAAAATCTGGTAAAACTAAGCCGACCCCAGAAACAGAAAGCCAAAATACTTCCCAAGGAATTTACCTACAGATGAATCACTAATGCCATTGGCATTTGCCACTGGAGAGACCACTACATTGAATATATAATACTCCTGGTGGAAATGGTGTTGAAGAATCAATCGATCAAGGAAACAGCAGGGCCAAAAACAGACAATTCGGCTACACATTACTTCCACACAATTGTATCCATAGGGCATCTAGAAATCAGTGGTTCCACTTGAAAAGGCCCAAGACTTGGGACGAGGGTATGAGTAGATTGAAAATGACCGCCGACCTTAATCAGTCAAAGCACTCTAAAAGTCAACCACTAAGGAACAAGAAAACTTCCAAGTTTTTCTGGGTTTGAAGGGATACTAGCGGAAGATTTCTATCGAATGACAGAGAAGACTGAAACGATTGCTAGATTAATCCTGTAAATATCTTTTGCTTTTAGGAAGAGGAATTAGGAGGATTCCTGTGAGGGATGATTATAGAGTAGTGGATAGTAATGGGTTTGAAGTCAAGCTTTGATCAAACCAAATCTTTTACCCGCTAACGAAGTGTTCAAACCTAATCTTTTACCACTACCAAAGTTTCTTTTCTGATTAAATTATTATCTTCTCTGTTATCATTGCATTTCATACTTCAATATGTGATGTGAAGATAAATAAGAAAGAAAGCCGACCACCAATAACTTTCTTTATACACATTATTTTTACAGGGTTCATAATTTTTTTTGAAATTAAATTTTATAAAGTACATAATTGACTATTGGAAGAAAAAATATGAGGGGACTAAATTTTGAATTTGATTTTGTTAAAAAACACAATAGAATATTATTTCTTTGTTTTCAAAACCAAACTCATTTCTCAAAATATATGATCAACTTGGACAGAGTTTCCTCCTGAAATCAAACTCAAAATTTTAAATTTGAGATTTATATTTTTTCTCACAAGCAATTTAATTTTTACAAAATCTAAGATAAAAATTTCAAAATCAAATTCTATCCAATCACAACCATCTTTTATCATTTTCTCAAAATGAAGAAAAAAATCCAATTTTTAATGTAAAAGTAATTGGTCAATTATCAATGAATCTTTTTCTATTAACTTCATCGATATTATGGCAGCTATTAAAGTATTCTTACCGAGTATGGAATTCTTTCTGATCAAGTTGTCAACTACGGAAAGTACGTGCTCGATGAGGCCTTATTTGGATTGAGTTTCATACGAAATTCAATGTAAATTTCTCATCTTGCATCTCACTTTTTCTCTCACAAAAATTTCTCTCCCCCGAAATCCAAGACAGAAAATCTCAAAACTAAACTATATCCAATCATACCCGAGGACATGGCCAATGTCGTATGCTTACATAAAAAAGGAAAGCAAGATATCTTGGTCCGCAATTTAAGAAGCTAAAAAAAGAAAAATGGCTAATTTTATTAAAGTACTTTTACTTTTAAGTTCATTCTTTCTTTAATATCCTAATTATTTTTTATATCAGTTTGTTACCTTATGTTAGATAATATCGAAAAAAAACTTTCTTTTATGACCAAAATACCCCTTTTGTATTTGAAAATATTTATCAAAATTAATAAAAGTATATCATATTTACTATTATTTTTATTTTAGTATCCTAACGATATCAATATATTATTTTATTATTCTCAACAGTGAGTAAAAAGTAATAATATTAATTCTTTATATAAAAATACATTTGTTAGCATGTATGTGAGTACGTTTTGTCATACTATATAAAATTAATAGTTTTAACATACATTAAAAATCATACAGTATATGAAAAAATTATAGAGATAAGAGAAAGAATTGTTAACACAAGAAAAAAAAAGAAAAAGAAGTGGTCATTGTAATCCTAGCTATATTATGCAGATTTCTTTGATTTCTTACCCTATTTGTGGCAATATGGCAACGGCGTGACGCGTATGGTGGGGAATTGAAGATAATTGCAAGGGGTCCCTTCTACTGCTGACTGCTGGCTTCTACGTGATTTGTTGGTCTGCTTCGGGTCGTTTGACCGAATATGGGCGCTGATGGTGACTGCTGTGGTGGACGTTGAAATATCACAATTCCAATGCTTTTTTTTTTGGGTTTTTTTTTCTAAATTACTTTTTTGGCCTAATTACGATTAAATATAGTGCTGTCAAAACGGGTTTCAGCCCGCGGGCCCGTTTTGACGGATTTGGGTTAGGTATAATTAGGTCCGTTTAATCGCGGGCTTTTTTGGCCCGGTCCGTTTAGTCCGCTGACCAGCGCAGGCCGGAGCGGCCGAACGCGGGCCAGCCCGTTTTTTCTTTTTATTTTTTTTACAATTTTTTTTACTAAAAACGACATCGTTTTTTGAGTTTTTTTAAAAAAATAAATATATATTAATATCAAAACGACTTCGTTTTGATATTATTTTCTCAAAACGACGTCGTTTTGATTAGCCCGCGGGCCGGTACGTTTAACCCGCGGGCTAGCTGTCACGGGCCGCGGACTGGGGGTTCCCAGCCCGCGGGCCAAACGGGCCGGTCCGTTTTGGCCCGTTTTCACGGCCAGCCCGCGCGGGCCGGACCGGGCCGAACCGTTTGACAGCACTAATTAAATACCTTACAATATAATGTCTCTATTTCATCCTTAAAAAAGGATGGGGTGTATGTTTTTTAAAAATTAAAAAATCATGGTAATTTGGTTCTTCTGTTTGAAACCTTTTTCTTTTGGAATTAAGCCTGAAAGCATCACAAACCTGATATCTTTTGCAAGTTGGTTAATATAGGCTCAACTTGCGAACTATTCTATCCCAAAATTAAACTCAAAATTTTAAAGAAGAGACTCACCTCTCATCTCACAAATAATTTAATTTTTACGAAACTCAAGATAAAAATTTAAAAATTAAATTCTATCTAATCACGCCCATAAAAACTTATTGGTTAAAGACTACTTGAGTAAAAAAAGTAATAGAATTATATTTATGTGAATTTTTTAAAAAATATTTCAACCGTAGATTTATAAATAGAGTGATTCTATTTTTTTTATTTTTTAAGTAAATTATATTTTACCTTAATTTAAGATATATTATGGTGATTGTGAATTCATAAATAGCTACAAATAGAAGGACCGAATTGTTATGAGTTTCAAATTTTTCGGTACTGGATTGACATATTTTTACTTTGATTTTTCAAACGTCTTCCCCAAGAACATATATTAATACAAATTAAGTATATTATATATGATAGTTTAATTATATTACAAATCCTAACAAATCTATCATCCTATAGAAAATGAAATGTGATAACTCTAAAATAATTGAAAACTTAAAATGCTAAGAGTATATCTGAACTGTTTATTCATTTTAAATTTTAACTTAAATATACTTAAAAAGTCATTTATGAAACGTTACCCTCTAAGTGCTTTTAGAACCTCTTTTGTTTATTAAAACTGTTAAAAATAAAATTTTTATTTTAAATGTTTAAAATAAAATTTCGTAAACGTTATTTTTAAGTAATTAAAAAAATCTTCAACGATTCAGAACATGCTATAAATATAACTATTTAATCCATATTAATATGTACCTATTCGGACCTGTTAAAAAAATCCTTCAACTTTTAGTGATGAAATCGGTACAATATCATATTTTGAAGGATTGATTCATCATTAACTTTTTTAGATTAAAAAATTAATTTGGCACGGATGAATGCCCACAGGAAGAGAAAAGAGAAAAAGGTGCAGAGCTTTCTGAATCCCATCATCTAGTTAGTGCAAAAAACAAAGAATGAGACGACCGACGGCCTTCCTTGGAAAAATCTATTAATTAAATTTTCTCACTTGTATTTGAAATTGAATATAGATATTTTAAAAAATATATATACATAATTGAATATCTACTTTATTTGAATAATTGTATATTTTGTCTAAATTTTTACTACTAACCTTCATAATTTAAATAAATTTAATAAACTAAGTTTTATTAATGCAATAATTTCGCTATTAACTATTTTATTCCTTATTTTAAGGGTATAAATTTTACTAATACATAAATTTCACCACTAATTATTTTAATTAATAAAGGCATTATAATAATTTATCTATAATGAAATTACTCTCTTTAATTTTTATATTAAATCAAATATAGCATTAAAATTCGAACAGAAGGAGTATTGATTTTGGAAAATCTATTGAAAAATGGAGCAAGACTCAATTCAATGGTACAATTGTGGTGTTTGATGGGGGGCGGGGGGTGTGCGAGGTAGTACACAGTTTTTTTGACAAGAGAACCCGCAGCTATTACCTGAAGGCGCGCACTGGGTAAACTCCCCCATGCACAATAGCTCGTAAATCACGCAGAGAGATAAGCTACACTAGGCAAGCCCTGTGTGACGGGCTCATGTCTGAAGAAAGGTTCAAACCCTCGCTAATGATAGAGAATTTCACCTCACCACCGGTTCGGCCAACTCCTCGGACGGGTAGTACACAGTTAATAATCATTGAAAGAGCACCCAAAAATAACACGCCATACAATCATTCTGGGTTTCACAACTCTTATGCGTGAACCGGCCAAGCCCACATGCAGCGACAACACTCTCTTTATGTTGGGCCAGTTTACCCAAATTCTTGTTCAGATATGTCTACAAGAAACAAAAGGTTTTGTTCTTTGGCCCAATTGTAGCTCAAAGGTATTTTCTTTCCAGAATCGCCCAAAATCTACCATGCTTCTCGTGGAGATTCTATAAAAAAAAATCCACAAAAACTCTGCAAAGGCAAAATGAATACAGAGGGCCTACCTTGCCGGGAAACTTGATGCGGTCCAAAAGTTGAACAGTTGAATGATAAGGGGGGCCCATATTTCATGTTTTATTTTCTAACATTTTAAAGTGCACTTGGATTCAATTTGCAAAAGTTTCAAAAAAGAAAAAAAAAGAGTGTGTATTTGGATTTGATTTCTATTTGAAAATTTTTACTTTAAAAAATAAATTATAAGAAGAAGTGAAATTTAAATTAAAAATTTTGCATTAGGTTTGCAAATAAACCTTTATTACTATTTTAATGAAATCAAAATTATAATTGTGTCATTCTTGCAAAATTTGTGATTTTATGAACAAAAATTGTTCTCAGAGATATTGTTTGTGTTACTCCATTCCTTTAAAATTAAATATTTATTTTTTAAAAAAATATTTAAAATTAAATGTCTACTTTTATGAAATAAGAATATATCTTACCTAAATTTATAGTATTAACTCCTTTATTTATTTACTTGTGAGGTCTTGCCCTAACGGCAAGGGCTGAAGCCTCCCAACCATAAGTTGTGAGTTAACTCTTCTATAGTAATTGATTATGATCATGTAATCTCTATCATTAATGTGGCACGTCTTGTATTTAAAAAAATAAACTTAAAATAATTAAACACTACTAATATAATGGTCTTATTTTTTTGATTCTAAGGAGGGGAATACCCAAAATCTACTCAACAAATTACAATATGCTCATGGACCAATCTTGACCATTGAAAATTAGTCTTATTTCCATATGAGATTCCAAATTGGACTTTCCAAATCAGTATTAGCTCCCAATGCTAACAAAGCAGCAGAGCCTACTGAAAATTTTTCGGACTTTGAGCTTTCCCATAAAAAACTATCTGTAGCTTGAACATCCTCATTCAACATAACTGCTTCAAGTTTCAAACAATCATCTTCCGAAAGATATGGTGCAATATAATGGTCTTATTAACTTTTTTTAATTATAGTAACTTAAGAACTTTAGATCTTCTAATACATCCTTTAGTACATTTCCTAATATACTACTATAATGTTTAGGTTTTATCTTTTAAATTTTATGATTTATTTATATATTGATTATAGTATTTAATGTTTATGTTTTATCTTTTAAAATTTAAGATTTATCTTATTTGGTTTAGAATATATGAATAAAAATTAAGATAACATATAGATAAATATTACGTCATTAGGTTCTATTTATGTATTTATATAGATGAATATATAAATATAAAATTCGTTATTATTTGATGTTCTATTTATGTATTTATATAGATGAATATATAAATATAAAATTCGTTATTATTTGATGCTTTGTACGTTGGGATATGGTTTTTTTTTTTTTGAAGAATACTTTGGGGTATGTGAAGCAAAGGCATTAACAGTTTGGTGGGAAAAAAAACTATGACCCAATTGTAAGTTCATTACACATTTCTAAATTTGTGCTAAATAACTATATTATGTAATATAATATCTTTTTTTGCTCATAATTAAATATACATCTTAATTTAGCACAAAGATTTATGAAAGAATTTTAACATCGACAATCCCTCAAAAAAAAATATTGACAGGTTGCCGCTTTATGTAGTTACATTTATTAATTAAAAATATTATTTATAAAAGTTTTAAATGGAAAATATATTTATTCTAGTAAAGTGAACATTCAAAAATAGATGTACGAGTATTTAGTATTGGATCAGAGAAATAGATATTAGGAATCTTTGTCGTATTGCATTTTCAATATTTTTTTCCCCTACAAATACAAAAGACACTTATATGCTAATTCTATCAACCTTGGTGCAATCCCAAACATTTTTTGCAGTAATCTTAATCTAATGAGAACTTTCTATCTTTCAAAATTATAGATTATTTGGTAATATTTCATTATTATGTATTTTGTAAAAGGAAAAAAAAGAATATGAAATCTACACTTTTAAATTTTTTACGTATCGCAATCATGAAAAATATCTAAGGTAGTACAATCAACAAAATGCAAACTAGTATATAAATTAGTGATAAACAATTATCGCTCCCCTACTTATTATTAGGATATATGTTCCATAATTTTAAAAAATATTTATAATATAATTACCTCCTCTATGATTGTGGTAGGGTATTATATTAATTAACAATACTTTACCTATTTGAAGATTAAGATTTTTTGTCATAATTTTTACCCTTGGAAAGATTTTGGCTAAAGTAAGAAGGTCAAGACCTCAAAGAGGCGTCGAGCAAGTTACCTGCACAAAAGTATTTCACTCATAGACCAAGAGCCACCAGTGAAGATGGAATCATAAGAATGCGCCAACATTGTATCTCATATCGTGAATACTCAATTCTTAAACTTTTAAGGTTAATTTGGATAGTAATTGATCCTATTAAATATATAATTTTTTTCTCAGAAAAAATTTATTTTTATAAAACTCAAGACAAAAACTCTTTTAACCAAATACAATTCAAATATACTCTAAGTTGACAATCATCTTCTCAAGTTTTATTATAAAATTTTTTATTATTTTTAAATAAAATTAATGTTTATAAAATTAAACGCTCGTCTTAATATAAGATGATATTATCCATAATTAGGATTTTATCATCAAATTATTAGTAGCAATGTCAATACGGGCCCAAGCACGTTTAAAATGCGAGCTTTTTGGCCCGTTCCGTTTAGCCCGAGAGTTAACGCGGGCCAGAGCGGGCCAGTCGATTTTTTCTTTTTATTTTTTTCAAAAAAAATTTTAAATAAAAAATAACGTCGTTTGATATTTTTAAAATATTTTTTAAATTTTTTTCCCTGAAACAACAACGTTTTAATATTTTTTAACAAAACGACGTCATTTTGAAAAGTCCGCGGCTGACCCGTTTAGCCCGCGGACTTACTGTAGCGGGCTGCGGACTGAAGGATTCCAGCACGCGGGCAAAACGGGCCAGTTCGCGCCAGCTCTTTTCAAAGCCAATCCATTTTAAAGCCAGTCCGTGACGGGTCGGGTGGAGCAGACTAACACGTTTAACAATACTAATTATTAGTACAACAACGTCAAGTTGAATATTTGAAATTGAATTCTCTTTTTTCTAATTATTTTTAAAAAGGGAAATAAAAAAAAGTAAGCGACCTAATTCTTTTGTAAATAAAAAATCATCCACGGAAGCCAATCCCGACATATAATCAGTGAATACGGCGAGCGCAAGAGAAGAAGTGTGGGAAAAGAAAAAGATTTGACCCGAAAAAAAAAACCGAAAATAGGATGCCGCTGTAAATATACAAAAAGAATACTACTACATGGATGAAATTTCGCTTTTTTTTAATCAATAATTTAAATACAGGGCCAAATAAAAAAAGAAGGAATTCCCCGGACGCGAAATGAAAAGTGAATTATGGTTCAGTTCCGGCGTTGAGATACGTTCCGAAACACGCACTCACATAGCAACCCCCACAACCCTCTCTCTCTCTCTCTCATCTCATATCCTACTGCCTCATTCTGTCTCTCTTCTTTTCTCTCTCTGGAAGGCTTTCTTTTGTCCCTTATCGCCTCACTGAGACCATCTTTCTCATTCTCACAGAAGGAAATAATAAAGAAAAAGAGGAAAATTTCGGGGGCGGAGCTCCATAGTAAAGTTGAAGAAAGGGGATTCTTTGGAAGAAACCCTAATTTAGTTGGGATTGAAACTGTCAGCCGCAGAGGGGGCGGTTGAATTTGAGAACGAGGTTGTTTTTGGTTGAGGAAGATTGGTGGTGGAAGTGTTGTTTTTGTGTGGGGGCGTTGTTTGTCAGATGCGATTGAAGAGCAGACGAGTGGTTGGAACAGGAATTGATGCCGCCGGAGCCATTGCCCTGGGATCGGAAGGACTTCTTCAAGGAGAGGAAGCACGAGAGGTCTGAGCATCATCATCATCCGCATCCTCACCCGCACCAAATAGGTGGAGGCGGCGGCTTTGGTAGGGTTGGGGGATTTGGAGGTGGGCCCAGATGGAGGGAACCGCCCCATCCCCATCCCCATCCCCATCCCTACCACTACGCTTCCCCTCGCTGGGTGTCGTCTGACTTCCGTTATAGACCTCCTCATGGTTAGTTCTTTTGACTTTCTATACTTATATTTTTTTAAGCTTTCTTGAGAATTTGGGTTGGAACTAGGTGGTTTTTAGTTTGTGGCTGCGAAGGTGATTTAGAGCGTGAATGTGTAAGTAGATTGGTGGAGGTGTGGGAGAATAGAATAAATTTCACCTATATTCCGTTTTGAAATTGCAGCACCTTAAGATCTGCAAGCACGAATTTTGGGTCTTGATGACCTGGTGGGCAAACGTGAGAGGTGTAGGAAAAGGTAAACTGGACGCATGCTCTTAAATTAGTAGGAGAAATGCATATCGGTATAACCAATGAATCTGAGGGCAAAAGCAAGCGGAGGGCCTGAATTTTCTTCTTCAAATTTTCTTGTGTAAGATACCTAATCTAGGGCTTTTTGGAAGCAAGATGCAGAAACTAGGGTATGCTTAAAAGTTTTTTTGGCCAAAGATGCTTTTTTCGCATTAACTCTGCATCAAAGCGGGTTTTTTTCTGTATCTTGGGCAGATCTGGTATGCTAATACCGGTGATTTTGGTACACTGATGATTATCTCACCTTGATTCCTAGATCTGTGGGTATCTTTTTTTTTCTTTTAAAGGTAGTCTTTCCCCTCTTTTGCTGAACTGTTAATCTTGTCCGTGAAGGTGTTTTTCTTTTTAAAAGTTTTTTTTCCAGTACGTATTCTTTGCTTGTGTTGGTTTTCATGCTATCTGTAGTACGTATTCTTCGCTTGTGTTGATTTTCATGCTATCTGTTGCCCTCTTTGTGGGGCTTGATTGTTTTGGCTGAAGGTTATGGTAAGCAGGGTGGTAGACACCTTTATCCAGAAGAAACCAGTCATGGCTTCATGCCGTCTCGGCCCAACGACAAGATTTTAGATGACGAGAACTGTCGAGCATCTGGGTCTGGAAAATACAGTAGGAACAACCGGGAAAGCAGGGGCTCCTTTGTCCAGAAGGATTGGAAAGTTCATTCATGGGAAGCAACTCCATCACCCAATGGTCCTGGAAGACCAAATGATGTGAGTGATCAACATAGGTCTGTGGATGATATGCATACATGTAATTCCTCCAACCCTCATTCTGATTCTGCAAACTCATGGGATCAGCCTCAGCCCAAAGATCAGCGTGAGAAGAATGGCGGTGTCACTGCAACGGGCAGTTCAGGGCTGAGATTGGAAAGGGAGAATTCACTGGGTTCATGGAAGCCTCTTAACAAATGGACTCGTTCAGGAAGTTTGTCTTCACGTGGCTCTGGTTTCAGCCACTCGAGTAGCTCTAAGAGTATGGGAGCTGACTCCAGTGAAATGAAGGCTGAAGTGCAACCATGCAACATGACTCCTATTCATTCTCCCTCTGGGGATGCTGCTGCTCCTGCTGCAGCCTGTGAGATGTATGCTGCACCTTCTGAAGAGACAAATTCCCGCAAGAAACCACGCCTAGGTTGGGGTGAAGGGCTGGCAAAGTATGAGAAGAAGAATGTTGAAGTTGTTGTTGATAGTGCAACTGCAAAAAATGGAATGGTTATCTGCACCAGTAATAGGGAATCTGCAAATTTGCTTTCCTCAGGCGCAGCCGATAAAAGTCCCAGAGTTACTGGCTTTTCAGACTGTGCCTCTCCAGCCACTCCCTCCTCTGTTGGTTGCAGTTCCTCTCCAGGTAATTCCTCTTGTTAATTACTTCCAGGGTTTTCAGTAAATTCCTCCCTACCTGAGTTTTGTTCTTTTTGTATCTTGGCTTATGTGTGTCTGTAGTTTCCTACTAAATTTAGAGAATGCTATCCTTCCCTTAAAATCTTGGGGCTACAAAGAGGATTAAGAAGTTAAAAGCATTAGTGTGATGAAGTTGATGAGTATTAATAATAGGTTTTTTGAGCTTTCTTGACATGAGGTTATTAATTGTATGGAATATTGGCTCATTTATTGTTGAGATTAGGCCCAAGTATGTTGAGTTTTTGTCGAGTTGTCGGAAATAGTTAATAGTTTTCCATGTTATCAGTCTCACAAGGTTGAAAATTTGTGAGTTCTTTCTAATGCCTAATTGGTTAGTTCATAACTTAAGGTTGTGACTTAATAGCAGTTACAATCAGGAGCGGCATTCCCTAGTTCTCGCATTGAGTTTTATCCTTTCCTGTTATGGCTGTGTTTTAGTTGTCCTTTCATACATCATCTTCCTCTAGGACTAGTGGGTACTGATTATTGCTCGTCAGATGACTTATTCTTCTGCAGGGTTATGGAATACCTATCATTCAAAGACCGTCTAATTTAACCCTTTCATTTGTCATGGCATGCTATTCTCTCTTAGGTAACACCTGCGGGGGCTGATAGCTTGCATTAATGGCATGCTATTATAAACTGCTAAATTTGTATCTCTAGGACAGTGGCATTCCAATTGGAGATGTTATTTAAGTGGGTTAGCCCGTGGCAGTTGGTAGGAAATTATTGGTAGAATGATTTGTCTGTTGGAAATATTGTAGAAAAACATTTTAGAGGCTTCTAAAACAAATCCAAGCTTGTTCTGCTGCAACAGAAATATTTTGACTTTATGCAAATCAAATGTCAAAGGGGTTATGTATTGGTTGGAATGATGCAGAAGTATATGCATCAGGCTCTGAGCTGCTCTTCCCCTCCTACAATATTTGTGCTTGTAGCTTATCTTTTTTAACTCTTTACTTCACTGCTGCTTTAAGACTTGAAGTTTTATGGCATGGATGTCCAGGCCATTTGGTCATCCTTTCACATGCTTAAGGGACTTCATACTGGTGGTTCAATGCAGTGAACTTTAATTTGAATTCTGCTTTTTTATTTTTTTGGGTGGGGGTGTTGGTGTGTTTGTGGGTGACACAGTGTTGTGTTCTTGTTTCCCAGCACCAGTGATATATTTAGTTTTTCAAAACTGATTTATGGCCAGAAGATACATTTATAGTTTCCTTTTTATGATCTGTTGAGCAGTTATACTTGCAAATGATTTGGAAAACATGCTTTTCTCTCTGACTCTACAATGTCAGATAACGTGAACAACTTAATTCAGATAATTTACCAATTTTGCTGTCTTCTTGTAACTAGCAGGTATGGAGGAGAAACAGTTTGTCAAAGCCGGGAATGTTGATCATGACACCACTAATTCAATTGTTTCACCTGGTATTGTGTCTCAGAACCATGTGGACGCTTCAGGTTTCAACTTAGAAAATTTGGACCTTTCACCTATTACCACTATAAATTCGGCAATTAATGAGTTGCTCCAAGTAGATGATCTAAGCTCCATTGACTCTGGTTTTGTTAAATCTACTGCTATTAACAAGTTGTTGGTATGGAAAGGTGATGTTTTGAAGGCCCTGGAGATGACAGAGTCTGAGATAGATAAACTTGAAAGTGAGCTTAAGTTAATATCTGAGTCGGGAACTAGCAGTATTCATCCAGCTGCCTCTAGTCCTTTGTCTGACTGCCATTTAAAACCTGCTGATGAACAAGATGCTGCTTCTGATATCACTCCTGGACAATCTCCTTTGGAGCTTGTTTCATCTGGAGGCAATGATGTGCCCAAAATGCAAAATGCTATGGAGGTTGACCATGCTGAGGTGAAAGATGAGGATGTAGATAGTCCAGGTAGTGCAACATCCAAGTTTGTTGAGGTGCTGTCTTCAGGCAAAGATGTTTCTGCCATGCAATCAGGAAGTCATGCTGACTGTCTGTCGAAGACAGAGATTAAGGGATCTGAGAACTTGGAAGTCAAATGTTCAGTGTGTAGCCAGAATGAAGATAAAGGAGCTGAGATTTCTGCCACTTGTGATGGTTCTCATGTGGTGGCCGATGGTTTGCCAACTCTCGTGAATGATTTTAATTTACTACGTGATTATGAGAATAAGTTATGTGTGTCAATTTTGTCTTCCAATTGGGAGACTGCAAATAGTGCTGCCAAAGTATTTAATAAATTACTACCATCCAGTCAAGGTCTCTTTGATATTTCAAGTGCTGCTGGAGTTTCTTGTTTGGAAAGTAGTCCCTTGATTAAGGAAAGACTTTCGAGGAGAAAGAATCTTCTGCGGTTTAAGGAGAGGGTTATCAGCCTTAAGTTTAGGGCATTACATCACCTTTGGAAGGATGATATTTGCTCAGTTTCTGTTAGGAAATTACGTGTTAAGTCTCAGAAGAAGTTGGACCTAAGTGCACGTGCTGTGAACGGTGGCCATCAAAAACACCTTCTATCTACTCGCCGATTATCTTCTTCTGGTAAGCATTATGCATATTCCTTTTGTCCTTTTTCTCCCTTTTGGTTTTGGCTAGTTATCAAGTCTTTCTGGCTGATGTTTAAGCTGTGCTGCTCTGGGAACATCATTGACTTCTAATTTCTACTGAAGCTTTAGTAATATATCTTTTTAATCCCATTTGTTGTAAGGTTAGATTTGGCATTTCAAAATTTCTTTGAACTCTAACCTTAGGGCATTTCAATGGTGTAGTTGGATTAATTGAGAGCTTGTATTAGTGTTACAATCATCTGTCATAGAGTAAAAGTTGTTAAGTCCCCAACATTCTCGCCTGTGTTATGAGATAAACAGCTGGGAATGAGTTTTTATGGAAATTGTAATCCTAAATGTCAACAAGGCGCCATCACAGGATGGTTATTTAAGTTTAGCTCGGTCATCCTTGGTGAAGATTCTTTCTATTACTTTATTATTTTCTTCCTTGTCTGCTGTCTGCCTTTGATGATAAGCATATCTTGTTGGTTGGGCAACTCCCTCTATAGGTGTTATTGTAAGGATCCTATAGTTCCTTAGTTTCTTTTCCTGTTGCCTTTTCTCTGAAAATTTACTCAATATTCGTATTCAGATTTGTTTTTAACAAAAATGTCATTGCTTTTTTCAAATATAAACCATAAGGAAGGATCTCAGTGATGTTTTCAGTTTTTGGGAATTCAGTTGCTTATAATTGGAGCATCAGCAAAGTGAAGGCGCCAAGTAATTGACTTATAATGTGGGTCTGGGTTAGGTTACCGAATACAGGAAAACAAAATAGTTCTTAGAAGCATTATTTAGAGCTTGTTAGTGCAGGCATAGAAAAGTATCGACTAGTATTCAGACTAATGGACTTCCCAGATACACTAGCGGGCCTTCTTTTCTCTTGGAAAGATGAGGATAAATGTTCTTGGGATACTTCACTGTAGGATAAATTTTCTTGGAATACTTCAGTATAAAGACTTGGATATGTAGGTAGTAGTGCAGATGGGTGGAAAGTGCTTGTTCATGCATCTGACTTGGAGATACTATTGTTGCCCCTTTATTGTAGTTTCTATTTTGTTACTTGAACGGGTATATTGTTGCCTGGTTTTTTCCCACTTTAGATGATTCAGATTCTTAATTTTTTATGTACAGTTGATCTTTTTTGTTGGTGCATTATGTCTCTGTTGATCATTTATTTCTAGGATTTACAGGATGTTAAATCTGGGAATTGTGATTCTAAATTCTAATAAGCAATATTTGGTCGTGAAGGGAGGAACCCACGCGGTGTTTGCTTGTCCTTTTTACAGGCTTTAGCTTCTGAAACATCCACTAACTATTTATAGTTACAGAGGAGGCTCTTGCAACGTTTTGAGTAACTCGTTTTGAGTAACTAAGTTTTGTAATTCCATCATAACATCTTTCTCCTTTGATATTTTTGTTGGGTACCCTCTGTATTTCTTTGAGGAAGCCTGGTGTGGTGTTATTGTTGGACGCTGGGTTATTGCAATTAGTTAATGGATGTGGCCTGAATCTCTTTGCTTTTATTGTCGTCCATCGTAGGAATGCATTGTGGTATTCCAAGTAGAACTAAAATGTTAGTCATCTGCCCTTTGATTGCTTGTTAATGATGACATCACTTCAAAGAATTTTTTATTTCTTGCTCTTTGATGCTTATATAATTTTGTTTACTTCTGAGAAAACATATAATGCACACTTATGGCATTGCCTGATTACATGGATGGCTGTAGTAGTTTATTTTATCTGTTTCTTTTTATCATACATTATGAATCTGGTTTGTTTTTAAAACCTGGTATTGATTTTTGCTGCTTCTGCTTTATTGTTCTTGCAGCTTGGAGTTTGAGCTTGACACCCGCTCCAGAGACTGTTAACCTTGTAAGCAAGTTGATTTCGGATTCCCAAGTCAAGCCCTTGAGGAGTACACTGAAAATGCCAGCTTTAATAATAGACGAAAGGGAGAAAATAGCTTCAAGGTTCATATCAACCAATGGCTTGGTTGAAGATCCCTTCGCCATAGAAAAGGAGAGGTCTATGATCAATCCATGGACGGCAGAAGAGAAAGAAATATTCATGGATAAACTTGCTACGCATGGGAAGGACTTCACAAAAATTGCTTCTTTTCTTGTGCACAAAACAACGGCAGATTGTGTGGAGTTTTACTATAAGAATCACAAGGCCGATTGCTTCAGGCAGGCAAAGAAGCATTCTGGATTTGCAAAGCGAGGGAAAGCTCAATTGACCAGTAACTACTTGGTTGCATCTGGGAAACGATGGAATCGTGAATATAATGCTGCTTCCCTTGATATTCTTGGTGCAGCTTCAGCAATTGCAGCAAATGCTGAAGTTGGCATGGAAATTCAGCAAAAATGCACATCAAAGTATTTACTTGGTATGCCTTCCAACTGCAAAACATCTAAAGGTGATAGTGGTGTATTGGAGAGGTCAAGCAGTCTTGATGGGGACAATACTGACAAAGAAACTGTTGCTGCTGATGTCTTGGCTGGTATCTGTGGTTCCTTGTCATCTGAAGCTATGGGTTCGTGCATTACAAGTGCTGTTGACCCTGGAGAGGGCTTTCGTGAGTGGAAGTGCCAGAAAGTAGGTTCTGCAACCAGGTGGCCTCTAACCCCTGAGGTTACACAGAATATTGATGATGAAACTTGTTCAGATGAGAGTTGTGGGGAGATGGATAGTACAGATTGGACTGATGAAGAGAAGTCTATCTTTGTTCAGGCTGTATCAGCCTACGGCAAGGATTTTGCTATGATATCTAGATGCGTCAGAACAAGGTCTAGGGATCAGTGCAGAGTTTTCTTCAGCAAGGCCCGTAAGTGTCTTAGTTTAGATTTGATATGTCCAGGATCTGGCAACCCTGGTCTGGTGAGAAATGATGCTAATGGTGCTGGGAGTGATACAGATGATACATGTGTGGTGGAAACATTTTTGCAGATGTGCAGTGAGAAATCAGGAGTTAGAATGGTAGACTTGCCATCTCCAGATGTTAGGTTGAACAAAGAGCATGATGTGGCAGGGACAGTAACTGCCAAGCCTGATATGACCGGATTAGAGATAAATAATGGGACAGGAGTCCTGGAGCCTATTGATGCAGAACATCAGCCAAGGAATATAATTGATGATTCTCTGGTGGAGGAGAAGCCAGCACAGGATCTTCATGGGGATGTTGATATGTGTACTGGTCCTAGTAGTAGGTCTGTAGCTGTTCAGGACAAAGGTGTTCTAGTTGCCCCGTCAGGAGCAGGAGGTGAAGAAAACATTGGAAATGCTAATGAACATCCTGATAGATCAGATACTCAAATTAACACTAGGGCTGTGGACGAGGTGGCTGAGCATCACAGGTCTGAATCAAAGGGACTAGTGCAGGTGACACTTGAGATGGGTATGGATGTTGACAAGGATGATGCTGATCCATGTGATGTGAGTGGCAGAGATGAAGTTATGAAGTCTAAGCCTGAAGTACATAACAGTGGTTCCCATCATACTGCTACTGATACGGGTTCTTCTTCAGGATGTGGTAGTGTTTCCGGAGATCAGCTGCAGGCTGAGTTGGAATTAGATTCTGCAGAAAAGCCTTGTGAGATCCCATCACCGAGAAACTATTCCAGGCCTATAAATTTGTCATCTCATGTGTCTGTTGCTGTAAAGTGCAGAAATAGTCTTAATGAATGTACATCACCTGCCACCAGTTTTGGAAATACTAGTGAGGAGGGTTGTCAAGCTTCAAGACCAGGTGAGCAGCATATTTCTGGAGGTTCTGTGTTGGACGGTGCTGAATCCTCTCACACACTCAAAAGCTATCCATCATCAGTCTCAAGAACAAAGGAAGTGAATGGTGATGGCAGTTGCAAAAGGTCTGCTACAGTTCAAAGTATCCCGAAGTCGGATGGGAATTTTCATGCTGATCGGAATTGTAATTGTGATACCTACTTGCAGAAGTGTAATGGTGCAGAACAACCTACTTCAGTTAGTGAACTTCCATTCCAATCTCGGCAACAGTTGGAAGATAATATTCGTAGTTCCAGTTCATCACATGTGGAGAAGCCTCAGAGAAATGGTGATGTTAAATTATTTGGCCAAATTCTTTCCAAACCTTCAGCCCAGCAGAAAGCAACATTTAGTATGCAACAGAATATGAATAATGTGAATCAGCATTTGAAGATAGGCAAATCATTTAATGTGAAGTTCACTGGTGATCCATCTGTAAATGGAATTTCAGCGCAGACAAAGTTGGATCGGAATAACTTTCTGGGTTCTGAGAATCTTCCTGTAAGGAGTTATGGATTTTGGGATGGAAGCAGGATTCAAAATGGATTTCCTTCTTTGCCAGACTCTGCCATGTTACTGGCCAAGTATCCTGCTGCATTCAGTAACTATGCAGTTCCCTCATCCAGAATGGACCAGCTACCTTTGCAAGGAGTGAGTGGTGGGGAACGGAGTTTGAATGGTTCTACTTACTCAGCCAGAGATATTGGCAGTAGTAGTGGAGCTGATTATCAGGTATATAGGAATAGGGAAGTTCAGCCCTTCACTCTAGATATCAAGCAACGGCAAGACATGTTACTTTCAGAGATGCAAAGAAGAAATGGGTTTGATGTGGTATCAGGTATGCAACCACGAGCTGGAGGAATGGTTGGGATGAATGTTGTTGGGAGGGGAGGGATCCTTGTTGGAGGTCAATGTACTGCTGTTTCAGATCCAGTGGCAGCCATCAAAATGCACTATGCACAAGCGGAACAATTTAATGGTCAGCCTGGCAACATCATCAGAGAGGATGATTCTTGGAGAGGTAAAGGTAACGTAGGCAGGTAGTAGTGCAGAAAGGGCCTCCCGGGGAAGGCCCTGTGGCAAATTATATCTTTTTGCCGCATTGTAAATTAGTTTTTTGTAACTTCAGCAACCATAGGGCAGGTGAATGGTTGGTTTAAGAAACCCCCTTTTTGCTCAGGATTTTAGGTGTTTGTAATATTGCAGGAGCAGCTTTGTATTTGTTGTATTTGATGGGAAATACAGAAATAATCAGTTGCAAAGCTAAACTAGGTGGAGGAATTTCAATTTTTCACATTCCCTGTTTGCCAATTGGTCTTCCTTCAAGACTTTAGCTAGGTTCAACTTCTTCTTTATTGACGGACGCTTTTAGAAAATGATTCTCCCTGATATTGGAGAGTTGTAGAGATCTTTCTAAAATTTACGTGTGTTTTTCCTTAGGAATTTGCATGCATAGATTGAAGGAATTGGAAGGACCCGAGAGTGGGGAGGAATTGAATTTTAGGCGTTCTGGATTAGCTTTTTGCACGTGGTGCTGTTGTGCGTGGGAACGGAGAGAGAAATTAGTTCGAAAGTTTGTTTTTAATTTTTCGGGGTAGGTGTGGATTTACTTTGCTTACTCTTGTTCTGGGATATAGTATTAGAATCTGAGGCCACCAGGAGAATATTCGCAGCGGGGCTGCTAATGAAGAGACTGTACTGCGGGTTAGTATATGTATCTGTGGACGGTGGACTCACTCCTGACAGCTAATAGAAAAAGTTACCAAACACGGACTCTTTGAGGCGTCAGTGTCATAAGGATAAAGACAGATAAAGTGCTACTTGTCACTACTTTATTGTTTGCTTTGGATTACAAGTCTACTATTGTTTAAACTCCTATAAAACAGCTCCTTTTTGTATTACTAGGTGAGGTCTCTCGCACTGTATGCGAGAACCAATTACTTATTAAATTAGTGATTCCGTAGTTGATAGAAATATAAAAACAACGCATTCGGTCTGCAGATTGCATGTAAAACTGATTATGTGGAATGATAAGTGAAAGCTTATGTATTTCAGGGGTTTACTTCTATAAGCAGAAAATCCAACAGTCAACAGAAAGGAAATTGCAAAGTAGACTCTAACTTATCAAGCTAATCACTATATAAATTATAAAAAGCTTGTTTTATCATCATCAATAAGTTCAAACTTGGCTCCAACAAACTTCAATTACATACCTCTGCAGTTCCTATAACCGCAACTCGGGCAGGCAACTTATCTTCTAGAAAGAGGGCTCCTCAGCATCTCAACTGCTCGTAAGCTCCATTTTGAGCTCCTGACTGATTCCTTTGCGCTCTTCTTGTGTTCGGAGAACAGATGGGAGAGGTGCAATGATGTTAAATAGCTGGAAGTAGAGGCAAATGTGATTAAACTAGGTTTATACAACTGCCGCAGATGCTAATGCAAGTTCTTAAAATGAATTTGTCATTGATAAGAAAGCCCTAAATCTATCACACTGATCTTGAATATCCAAGAAACATGCTTTGCAACAATCAGTTGCATGTTGCATGGTCACTACTGACATGCTGGAGACCTCCATTTCCTTTCTTATACAAATACTTTCTCTAGACTAAAGGTGGATTTGAATGGGAAAGAAAGAAACTCTATTCAACTACGAAGTCATCACATCTTATCATAGAAGATCTTGTGATTATGGTTATGATTTACCTCATTTGTGATAGGATGGTCAAGAACCAACCGATGTGCATGCAAATGATAACCACAGTCTCCAGGAACAGGATTCTTAGGTTTCTGGTATCCTCTAGTACCCAAGAGAAGACAAGAAATCAATAAGGTCATTTGGAAAGATATTCATCAATCAAATACAACGTAAAATTTTGAACTTTTTGGCAGCATCAAAATTGAAAAGAAAAAGGATGCTCTCTAAAAATATTTGGAAAAACTACACAAGCAGAATGTCAAAATCAGTATTCTTCTTTTCCTTAGAAAACCTGTATTGAAAGAAATAGTCTATATGTCCAATACTTATTTCATGGATTTTTTCTAGGCATTAGCATTGTCATTAATGTAGTACGAAAAGGTTAAAGGCTCGTTGTTCTCTTTTTTGGTTTCCTTTCTTTGCATCTTCTTACTTGAAATGTAGAAAACACAACCTTTGTCTTCTCCTATAAAATGATGGAAACAGTTAGGGCAAATTTCACCAGTATACTGTCTAATAATGGTTCAATTGACATTGCTGGGTCATTCTCATTTATCATAAAAAATTTCAATCTGAGTTTGATTAGACCCAGGATCCTGTACCATAAATAACTGCAAAATGCTAGCGTGTGCGTCTTCTCCTATAAAATGATGGTAACAGTAAAGGCAAATTACACCAGCCTACTGTCTAATAATGGTTCAACTGACATTGCTTGGGCCTTTATCACAACAAATTTCAATCTGAGTTTGATCAACCCCAGGATCCTGCACCATAAATAACTGCAAACTGCTAGTGTCTGTGATTGTCACCTTTTCTACTTTTTAATGTACAATTCATCTATTCACTAGCAAGCTTTAGTTATTGACTTGTTTTGATTTTTGTATAAAGTACAAAGAATATAACATGCTAGAAAAACTGATGCAAGTAGCTACTGTCCACTTCAAAATATGGAAACAAGAATTGATCCAAAATCAAATGATTAAAGAAAAAAAAAAAGAAAAATCTTTGACTACTTTAGTCTGTAGGTGCAATACAAGGCAGACAAGGCAGATCATGGAGAAGGCAGCGATGATTAATCTGACTGTCCAGGCAAATTCAGTACTAGAGCATGCTGAATGTGATGGCATGGTGAACATTAGAATCACATTCGTTACAACTGCTCTGAATTTTGAAAATAGTTTAATTAATGAATATCAGTAACATTTGTCTGTAGCAGTAGGCTTCAAATCAAACCATATCTAAGATTAAAAGTGGTCTTGGAAGTGACACAAAAAAGAGTGTCATGTTGCATCAAAAGCCTACAACTCATACTAATGCTGGGATTATAATGCCCAATCCAAAATCTTACCCCATTTTCCCAAAGACTTCCTCCATATATGATGTGGCATAGTTACTTGGCTATCAAAATATCCTAACCAAATCTAGATTATTTGATAGAATGGAAAGAAATGCAATTTAATGTTCCATGTGATTAGCATACCCATCTTGAGCAAAACTTTTGTCTATAAGTTCCAAATCAGGGCAGTTTGGTTGCCCACCAGCAACGTAAAGTGGGTCACCTGCAAAGCAACAAGAAGTAACTAGTTAACTATGTTAATGTGATGGAAGCAATATAAGATTCCCCCCCCAAAAAAAAAAATCTCTCTTATTGGCTAGTTTCTGAGCCAAAATCATATTGTACATAAAGTAAAAATATTTAGGTCTGGATCCACCCAAACCAAAAGCTTTTTCTAAACAAATGAAGTAAATGGCCTGATCACATAGAGAAATGAGTTTTTCATAGGCTCAATGCATAAGCTAACTATAAGAACAGATTCAATGAACCAGAAGAAGAACATTTTCATCTTACAGCAGATTTTCTCCGCAGAGGCTTACTTGGCTTATAGATTTTTTTTCCCCTAAAAGAAGGAATAAGAAGAGAAGATTTCTCCAGAGATGAATTGTCTTCTTGTCTGCGTACCAACTTGTAGTAATTGAAACAAAATCTGCATTATTGACTCAACAAGAGCTAATAAATATTTTTTCTATAGTGAGGTGCCTAGTTTCTTACTTTGAATAGCTCTCCATAATGAAGTAAAAGATTTTCAAGATCACTTAACACAAAATAAACAAGGTAAGGATCTTGTTAGGAAGAATTACTACATTAAATACAGGTGTAAGCTATCCTACGACAATCTCCAAATTCCACATAAATGGACGCAAAGTAGAAGTTTAGTGTCAGTATCCTAAAATTTACCTAGCAATGGATGTCCAATGAAAGCAAGGTGAATGCGAATTTGGTGAGGCCTTCCAGACTGTATCTCAACCTGTCAAACAGTAATCTCATGAAAGAATAAAAACAATGATATAGAGCTAGAAAGTCCATAACAAACAAGTCAGAAACTCAAATCCGGTTGATGTTCTCTCAATTTGTAAATATTGCAGTTAAATTTGGAAGAAACTTTCATCTATTTTTGCATTCTGAATTTCTTTAGCACATTCAGAAATTACCATATTAGTTTAACACAGGATTTTTTTTTTTTATTGCATGAAGTTGGTTCCATGAATCTTACAATGTCACATGAAGACTTTTTAACACACCAATCTATCAATTTGGACAACCTGGCCTCTGTAGTACCCTTCTTCAATAGCATAAAAACACCCAGTTGTATCTCATTTAATTTCAATGCTTTTCTCCTTTGCATTCTCTTTATACAGGATGGGACCATTAAAACTCTTGTTATTTCAACAGAGTTTGAGAAGTTCCTCGATGTGTTCCACCAAAATGTCTTTGGTTTTGAATTTATCATCATGGAACTATCTTTTGGTCATCATTTTCAACCCATAATTATCATGTAATCATTTAGGTCTTAAATTTTAATGTTATTTTCAGTACTATAACCATGCCTGCAGACAACTTTCAAGTTTGTGTAGCAGGTAATTTATATATGAATACCAAAGTACAACATCTTAATTTTGTTCTAATTACTCTCTTAATTAAACTCGTAGTATTGCCTCATGCTTTATCTAGATATATAATGCCACTACAATTCACAGCTTCATCCAAGGATAAATATTTCCTCTTTGTGTTTGTGCTAAGTCAGAGAATGGCAGCAGAAGTATTTTATTTGCAACCGCTCAACTGAATTTGATAACAAAAATGGTGACAGAACTTCATATGCTTGTTCTCAGAAGAAAGTGGGTGATTAAACTTCGTTAGAAAAAAGAAACATGGTGCAGAAATGATATGTTCGAATGTAATCCAAATTTCAAGGGTCCAGCTGTCAACCAAATTATTTGTACCCCAAGTAATAAGATAGAGACACTCTGAAATTTAGAGCAATTCGAATAGTCATCACCAGTTAATATTGAGGTTAAAAAAATCATTTTAAAAGTCATTTGTGCATGCATCTCTGATAAGAAGGACTGCTTCTTTAAATACTTCTTCATAGGAATGCCAACATACTACATTACTTGCATGATTTCGTACTTCAGTTTTAGCAGTCTCATATACAATTCTGTATTATATCAGTTGGAATTGGAATACCTGGACCAGTGTGGTATTACTCTGCATATTTCTTTCAAGAATCACAACTTTGCTAAGAGCTGGTTTCCCTGACCATGATTAGGAAATTATGAGAATAACAGTTTGTAAGTGTGAAAATATTACTGATTTATCCAAAAGGTGAAAACAATGCAGCCAAAATAGTCGCTAAAAGTTAAATATATATTGTTGAAGGAAAACCTGATGGAGAAGCAACATAGAGCCCTTTGGCTACACCAGGATATTTTACCATTCCAATTGGCTGATCGATAACCACCTGTCATACAAAAGTTCTTTTAAAATCCATCCAACAAATGATAAAACAGTTGAAATGTTCCAAATGGTTGAAAGAACTTACAAAACAAAGACAGGCAATATAGATTATTTCTATTGATTGGCATGCCAAGAATCAGAACATATGGAGCAAAAATGGATCTTCCACTCATTATTACCTTATCGTTATCAATTATCCCACTTGCTAATGCCCGATATATCTTTGAAATTTTCCTCATCCTATTTGGTTCAGCATTCTTGTACCTGAAAATATCCAGAAAGTAAATAATTATAATTAATCATGCATCCGAACATAATACTAATGGTCTAAAACACAGTAGAAAAATTAGTAAAACTCTGGAAAATGATTTAAATTCCCAACTTTGTCTGGTCACAGTTGGTAGCCAACTGTAAAGTTGCCAGGGATTGGAACAATTAAAATGAAAATGATTTCCAAATTATTTAAGAAATTAACTGAGTCTACGAGAAGCATTCTGCAAATTTATCTTGGGTTCTTACTGCCATTTCATAACCAAACAGTTGAAATGTTCTAGCTCTTTCCTCCATTGCATATTCTATGTTTATGGATCTTTCGGGTTTCCTCTCCATAAGTACTTTGATCTATTTCCAGGCCTAGGAATGGGGCATCGTGTGCGAAATACTCAACGAAACTAGTTTACCCGCATAATAGCTACTGTATAACTGCAGCAATAAAATAGACTCCAATTGCTTGGCATTAAATTCAAGTAAAATTAGATTACCAATTTAACATGTAAAGCAACTACGTCAATGAGTTTGGAATCTTTAACTAATCACAAAAATAGCCCATTGGAATAGGTTTCTTCACAGAGAGATTTGATAGGACATATGATGATTTATAAGCTCTAAAACGTGGGGTGATCTCTGCCCTAACCTCTTATCCGCAACAACTGATGTCCCATCAGCAAAGAATGCTGCAAGGCAAGATTTGGCGAACTTTGTCTTTGCACAAAGCAAGATTCCTAAAAAAACCAGAAGGAAAACATAAGAATACATCATAAGGAGAACATAAAATCCCACAATAGCATCTAGCTGGAACGAAGTGAAACATCAGTCAGAGTCTCATGGATATAGCACAAATGACAGAATATGCTTGGCATAGTATTTGAATTTAATGGTGTTTGGAAGAAAGATTTACCTAATATTAGTAGGATATGGAAAGTTGCAGCTTGATTATGCCAATATTAATGGATTTAGATATTCTTTCAAAAAAACAAGTAAGATGGCTTGATTACTTGCCCAGATGAAAATACTAATAGTATGATTTATTTTCCTAGTATCTCTTGATCCTCAGTTTAAAAATTAAATTCTTCAAACCTCTCAATGTCATCATAATACTTGATCGAACATTGCAAACACCATAACTGAACCACTTCTAATGCTCTTAGAATCACATAAAAAAAAGCCTAAGAGAATCAAAGAGCTTATACGTGGTGCATAAGTACATATTTTCCTTTAGGATGCTGATTTACAAGAAGGACCAAAGCCAGATAAAGTTGCAGTCACCATATCATGTATCATGTCATGTTAGTAAAGGTCTTTTACGTATTGGATGCAAAAAAAGGGGTCCCAAATTGAATTAACAACGATCATTTTCGCATACCCAAAGGAAACTCCACTAGGCAAATCCAACATAGCCTGAGCTTGGACTACAGGATGATTGGATCAATGGTGAGGATGCTAGAGCTTTGCAAATGGGTATCTTGGTATCTTGAGCATTGTTTTAACCGTATGAAGAGTTCTCATGTATTAAGATTTTGAATGATGAACAATATTGCAAATATGCTCATTGTAGCTGACCTGAGGTGCCCCTTCCAAGACGATGAACAGGAACAGGATTTGGGTCTTCACATGAAGATATTTCCTTGCTTGCACACCACTGGAGTTGTGTCAAAACAGTTCGCTGCTGAAAAAGTCCTCCAGGTAGAACTTGGAGACCAGAGGGTTTATTAAGAGCAAGCTGGACAAAATGAAGATAATTTAGCACATATTTATTTTCTTATTTTCCAATCAGAATCATCTTAGCAATCTGGAGACCTGAGGGTTTGAAGGACTGAGTTCCCTATTGTAGACAGCTTAAAAAGCACTACAACTTAGAGTGATCTTACATCGCCCTTCTAGAAAGCAACTTCTATACATTGAGCTTTTTGACTCTAATGAGTTCGGTTGAAAGTAACACAATTTAGTATTTTCCTTGCCACAACACAGCATGTTGACATGATTTAAAAAAATAAAATTCACAGAGTCAAGGCAACAAAAGTCAATGGAAACTTTGATTTTTACAAGAGAGTCAAGTAAAATCAGGCCTTTACCAAATTATCATCTTCATATAGGATTTCTAGCAGGTAAGGTGCATCAGGCTCTTTCCATGGAAGGCGGTGATATACAAGTTCTGATCCAGTCCTACAACGATAAAGTTCCATTTTCAACCCCAAAGCTTAATGTACAGCAATGCTACTCAAAAGATCCTCTAAATAAAATATCATCTTCTAGAGTAAATAATAAGTTAATAAATGACCTGAGGATTGTATTGGGGTCGGTAACAATAAAACCATCAACTCTTATCTGCAACCACAATCTAATTATTGTCAACTAATTCTGGAGTTTACAACTTCCCCACATTATGCGGTAAAATTCCAACCTGTTTATTCTGTATTCTCTGCAACCAACTGCTCAACAAATTTACAAAATATACTCAGTACTCAAAATTTCAAGATCATAATAGATGATTATATTCAAGGCATATAAAAACACAGAGGTCAGAAAAAAAAAGAAAAGAAAATACCGTTAAGAAGAAGAGTGCAATTCAATTAAAAACGGTTCTTGGTAATTGAAACAGAAGGGATATTAACAACAAACTTACCCTTGAAACGGAGCTGAGTTATTGTGCTTTTTAGAGTAATATTCGATCAGAGACAAACCTAAACATTAGTTGAACAAAAGTTATAGGAGGTAAAACTTGGGAGTACTTGCACAAGTATAGAGGAGAGAAAGCGGATGTTAGGACCTGCGTCAGCATATGAAACGAGGTCCCGATATGTTAAGCCGTCATTGAAGTCGGGCCAGGGCTCTCCAAAAATACGCGTTGTTGAAGAGTCACCGGAGTTCGACATTTCTGGCTAACTTCTGGGAAAGCTCCGCAGCTTGGCTCGACTAGCCCAAACTTTCCATGCAAAGGTCTAATTAATGCATTAACCCTTCTGCAATTTCGGGAAATGTCACCAACACTTTCATCAAAATTCCTAATTTCGATATTGAATCGCGTACAAATCCAATTCCAGTGTTGTTTCATTACTTTTCAGTATACATTATACATCATTTCTGTTGTCTTCTACAAAAGCCAATTGTAAAAAAGAACAATTCTGGAGAATTTTTTTTTGCCCCTAAAATCTTCAAACCATACCTCAAATTGTGGACGAACTCCTTGTTTCGCAGTCGGAGGTTTTGGTTGATTGACAAGCAAGGAACGGCATGTATAGCAGTAATAATTAAGCTTTTTAGAGTAATAACTTCAATGGGTATTTCGAGGCATGACAGATAACTAACTTCAAGAGGTTCTCCCCAGCAAAATCGCAGCAATGATGGGTTCCCTTTGGTTTGCTAATAGCTACATATAGGAAGTTCATTTGACGACGCTTGAGAAGTTTCCATGACATGTTAATGTTGATCTATGGTGCGAAAAATGCAATAACAGAATCATTAAGCCAATAGTTTTGAGGCATGCTAATCGACCGATATCAAATGGTCCTAGATTTTGACTATTCTACATTTCTACAAATTTCTCCAAATTTTGAGGTAACACTTTCTGCAATTCTTCTTCATTTGAATGGTACAAACTCACTAGCCACAGTGCAGGCCAGATTTTCCCATTCTCCCTTTCAATAATTGGGAAAATGAAACATAAACTAAAGAATTTGCTTTGTCTTGAACCTGTAGTATTTGCAATATCATCAATCTATTTCAACAACAAAACAAAGAACAAGGGCTTATGCTTCAGAAAAGCATTCATTATACACTCTTCTCCTCAATCACACTAATTGTACAAATATCTCATTTAAGTAACAAAACTAAGAAGAATTTTTTCATTCTCTTTATTCCTTCAATAGCTGAAATTGGTTTGAGGATACAAAACAAATAAAGAAGCGAACAACTTATTGGTGGAGAAACACCTCATGGTACACAAATCAATACAAGATCCAGGATGCCACAACGTCAACAGAACACATCCGCTGATGAAGATGGTCCACCGATCGCCAGAGCAACTTTGTTCCAATCATCAATCTCTCCACAATGCCCACTTTTCGCTGGAATAACTGCATCTTGTCTCGGCCCATTAATTGAGGTTTCAGTCAGAGACAATTTTCTTGCTGCAATTGACTTCAGCCTATATCGCTCTGCCCAAGATCCAATAACCTGTCCAAGAATGGAAGCTGCAATAGTAAGTGCCATGGCTGCCTTAGGCATCAATACAGACTTCCTAAGCATGGCTATAAATGGCACAGCTGCATGGACAGCCGCAAACCACTGAGGTGAGAACTTTTCAGTATGCTCTCTCCATATTCCTAGCGGTATATTCGCTGCCATGCCCAGAACACCAATGACAAGTATTTTCGAAGGCAGAGGTTGTGGTCGGAGATTCTTGGCAAAGGCAGTTCGTGCTAAAGCAGCTCTGGCTGCAACTACAGCTGGTGGGCACCGAAGCTTCATGCCGGGAGGGGGCTGAAGGGCCCTTGCCATCAGGGGAAGGACATTGCTGACAGCACGGTAAGACTTGGCAATTGGACAATTTCCTGTTTGCAACCACTCATTGCTAATAGACTCGTGTTGTGGGTCTCTTCCCTGAAAACATCAGCAAAAATACAATTAGACAAAAAATGAAACACAATTCTTGATACTACTAAAAGCCTTTTCATTATTGGCATAAAGGCCCTTTCCTTAATCAAGAGTTCTTAGTTATATGTCTTTTTTAGCAGATGAACATGTGCATTTTTTGAAATGTCTCATACCACGGTGAACTACCAGAATACAGATCCAGTGACGAAACTACTCTAGAATAAAACATGTGTACGTATAGAAGCAGAGCAGAACTAGATTGATAATACTAACACCTTAAAGTTCAATTCATCTTTCTGATTCAGTATCAGATAACATACCGATCAAGAATAAATAGGTCATATACCTGTGACGATGACTCTCTCTTGGAAGATTCGGACTTCTTTTTCTGATACTTCCACATTTCTGAAAATGCATCAAAACCAAAAGGTCCCCCAGGTCCAAACGCTGAGAGGCTGATGGTGGCTGCCTTTGCAGCTAAAGGATTAAACTGAGTGGTCAGTGGCTCAGAATCTGGTTTCTCAGTTGGAAAGAAGGATCTTCCTGAAAGTGGGACGACACCATTCTGACCATGGAAAAGCCTGAATGCCATATCAAAATTGGGGCCATCTTCAAATATAGGACCTTTGGCTGCACGTGCCTGATTAGAGGAAGAAAACACAAATGCGGATACATTTCAGTCTGGCAAGACAAATAAATAGCGGGAATCTACTCTTCATGAATGGGCAAATGTAGGTGTAACATAAACATATAAAAAGTTAATTACAACTGAACTGAAAACTTACAGGCATCGGAAAAGTGATTGATGTTGAAAAGGAGAAATTAGTGGGCTCATTGATGTTTCTCAAGAAAGGGCACCTACTGATTCCCTGGTGCATGGCTGAAGACTCCTCACTTGTGTCCCTAAAGAAAAACTCCATTCTCACAAAGCAAGATTATCTGCCAAGAAAAGGAAAGGAAGTTCAACACCAGAAGTTTGAAGATATCATGCACGGGAACAACAATACCAGTGACGTAAACCTTTTTTTATAACTTGGTCATAAAATTCAACAGCACAGAAGCAAGCTTAGGAAATATTACCAAAAATGTAGAATAATGAATGAAAAGACTCAAAGGAATATTTGAAAATTGCATTTTGCGCCAATTACTTAAAATTTTTTCCAGACTAAAAGAGCATTTCTTTTGTTTCCTTCTCTTTATTTTTCTTTTTCTCTTTTGGATTATATTTGAATCTGGTGCTGAACAAAGTTCTTTTTTATTCTATAACACCTTGCCACCCACCCCTCCCAAACAACATGGAAAATGAAGACAAAACCAAAAGGTAGGAGAAGAAGAGCAAGAAGTGTTCTGAATGAAGAAATTCCAAAAGACAAAAATTATGAAACAATAACGAAGTCAGAGCATCAACAAAATAGGAAGGCTATGAAATTTCTTTTCAGTAATTAGAGATCTCATCACTTTCCTAAAAGTTTATCAAGTACAAAACAGGCTATCCAGATGCTTACTTAGATCAGCCGGCAAAACCAATAATCCAACTTGACAAAGAAGATCACAAACTGCTGAGAACCAGAAAGGCATATTATCCTCAAAGAAATGGTTAATGATCCCTTTTCAATTGGGTGTTCTTAGTTTCTTTTCTTTTCAGAAACAACAACTCAACTTTGTCAAACTACAAGAGAGAGTAGCACAATTTCAAAGCCATATCACTGACACTATTCCAGGCCTAAAACCTAAATTGAGCGCATGTACAATCAAACAAGATAATAAGAGAGACTCTTAAGTAAAACAGATTCGAAAAACACCTCATTTAAACTCACAAATCGAATTTGGTTTCAGGTATAAGAGAGACTACCAGAACACAAGAGAGGGGAAAAAAAGAGAAAAGAAAACAATCTGCGCAAAATGCATCAACAGTTATTGACATCCAAAATTTCTGAATTCTTGAAGTTCTTGAGCAAATTAACACAAAAACAAAAGAACACAAGAATAATCGAATTTCAACATCATCTGACCCCAAAGCAAATCATAAATACTAATCAATTCAAGAAACCCATTAACCAAAGCCCTGAACATAACACACAAGAAGTATGCATTGGAGGATTCTTTGATCATACCTGCAAACGGCGATAGTTGAGAAGAAAGAAGACGAAAACCAAAGCAAAAGATGTTTAGAGGTATAAAAGAAATAGGAAGATGACAAAGCAAGGGCTCAAAGAGAAACCAGAGTAGGTGGGTTAGGCAGCAGGCTAGCAGGCCAGAGGAGGGGGGAGAGAGAGAGAATATGAGGATGAGGGAGTAAACGACGCCGGGTGACCACACGCCAAATGTTGAGCACGCGCCGAACCGCTTGCCTATTTTGACAATGCTCAAGTATTCAAGAAAATGTCAATCCTCGAAAAAGGAAAATTTGATAATAGACCCCATAAGTCTTTTTTTTTTTTTTTTGAGCGAAAGACCCTATAAGTCTTCAAAAGGTGAAACACTTCCTTTATTTTAATTTAAATATAATTTAGAAATTTTCACATATATATTACTATACTAATTAAATAAATTAATTTATCTTTAATTAAATATTCTCTCTTATCATAAGAAACTATAATATATAAAACTACTACCATTTATTACACAAAATGCTATTATTTTATTATGAGAGTAAATAAGAAAATTAATTTTTTGTTTAATAACACTAATTTTATAATAACACTTATATTGCAATAGATTCTACCATGATGGCATGTAAATGTAATGGTAGGAATGTTTTTGATAGAATTGGATTTCTAGAATCTGGGAGTCAGCAAAGAGAGGCTGTCATAGAGAAGCTTTGACTGTTATCGTGTGATTGTCCAAAGAAGTGTGGCTGCCATAAGACATTTTCATATAAACGTGGTTGAATTATTAACACATCGTCATTGGTTACAAATTGGCAAAACTTTTTTCGAAGATTTGTATGCATTTGATTCAAGCAAAAAAGATATATTGGGTTTGATCAGGAGAATTTTTATCCGTAAAAGTAAGTTTTTTATTAAAAAAATGATTTAATTATGTGTTTAATTAAAAAAATTACAATTCAAATAAACCTTTAATAAGGACAAAACAAGAAATAAACACACATAGGGTTGATTTATGTGTTTTGATTTTTATTCAATTTATGGTTGACATGTCGGCTTCCAAAGAGAAAAAATAGAAAAGGCGTGGCCTCAACAAATCCTAATTCCTATGAATACCTTTGAAATGGCAAATGAGAGGACGCCAAGGATCTTACGGGAATAGAACTCATTCGCCAATCATGCACGATGACCACGCCAACATTTAAAAACACTGCGTCTTTGAATTGACCAACTCTCCCAAGGGTTCTTCTTCTTGCTCTGTCTGGCTGGATCCCTTTGTGTTTATTTTTTACTTCGATCCTTATTCATCTCCTATTTATCAAGACCAACCCAAGCGCTCCCAAGTCCCAAACCCTTTTTGGACTTTACAGCGTATTTAGATTGTAACCAAATCTAACTTTTCTACTTTTCTTTATTTTTTAAACTTTAAAGTTTTATATATTCTCTTAAAAAATATAAAAATATAAAAGATTTCCATAAATAGGGCTTACGAGGCTGTTTTACTACATTTTATTATATAGTAGTGAAATGAGAGATTGGCCAAATGTTTATGACAGCAGAAAATGCACGTCCATCACTCATAAATACGCCTGCAATCCACGCGATTCACAACTGAGCACCAACACCAACTCAATCGAGATAATTATTGCTACCGAACCCTCTTGCCTCAGCCACCAATCAATTGAGCGGTCGTCGTATTTTTCATAATGGAAATAAGAGGAATCCAAAAAACTTTCTGGGACAACTGCCGCCACTCGGCCCCTCGTCTAGCTCCATTCTTGTGCTCAGCGGGTGCAGGTTCAAGTTTACAAGTAACCCAAGTGAGTTGGAACGGTTTTTGGGTGGGATGGTTGCTTCTCAGACTTTCTCTTTCTGTTTTTATTGGCTATGGTAACACTATAGTAGCTTAGTTGCAGCTTTCCCTGAAAAAGGTTCTTAAATTCGATCATCATCCGGTCCTGATCATCAAGCTCTATGTCTGCTTTCAACCTTCATCAATATATTAGCAAACTTTTGAAAAGATCTAATTCAGCCGAGACGATAATCCTTGTCAATTTCAGCAACTAACTAATGCCAATAACTGAATATGTACATATGAGAGGGTGAGAGGGCTATGGCTGATTGGAGAGACCGATGTGAACGATCAAATGTCACACACTGCAATACTACTTGGAATCTGGGCCATCCTTTGGGGTCTTGTACTCCGGCTTCAGCTCATATGTCCCTTGGTTGCTTCCTTTGTTATTGTACACGCAGAGAAGTTTAAGCATGTCTTTCAGAAATTGCTGCATACATTTTGCAAAACTTCATCAGTCAGCATGCAAAAGTGCAAGGTGGAAGCTGCAAATATATGTATTCCTCTGGCACTGGAAGAATGTAAATTGAAGGCATAGAAAGTCTTAAGCCATAAGCTGTTAGTCTGCCTCAATGTCCTCAGCAGTAACCTTGGCCACAATCATTACATTTAAGACCATATACAAGTCACAGAAGAAAATAAACCAAGGTTCATTGAAATGCTATCATAAATATGTCGATCGGAAAAGATCAGCAACAGCAACAGCTTTGTATCTGTGCAACAATAAATAGAAAAACAAGAGTATTTTGATAGGACCTGTATATTTGCTGCATGAGGAACAGCAATTTCACTCAACTAGTCCAAAATAAAAAAATGACTGGTTAAAATATTATTTAAGACACACCATAAATACAATGTTAATCAGTGCAAATTATTAATAAAAGCAAGCCTAAAATTTTCTTGGAAGAATCACCTGAAACAACTTCTACCAAAAAACTTGGTGTTAGTTAGAGAATCTTATCCACACAGGCCAAGAAAGGTAGGTAGGGAAATAGTTATGTAAATGCCCCTCTCAGAAGAGAATTGCAGGTCTTCTAGATGGTTCCTATGCCTTCTTACGTTTCCCCCTTTCTACCCCTTTGCTACCTTCATTTTCTTGTCGTTATGATTCCTAACTTCTATTATGAACGAATCAGACAAGAAACAGACGAACATAGCTATGCAGAAAGGCAGCAGCTATTGCGAGAACCAGAGTGGAATGGCGTTAGTAAATCATCAGACAATCCTTCAATAAGTAAAAAGGCCAAAATGCTCCTTTGCAATAATAATACATCGATGCTAATTCATCTTTTGCAGGGTTCCATCACAAGCTTAGCTCAGCCAACCTTTTAGTGGTGCAAATACAGATCAACTGGTGCCAAGGTAACATTCCTCATTGTTCCCTATTGAAAAGCAAAACCATGCAAATGGTCTCCATGTTAGTTACCCGCTGTTTCCCTACAACCATTCTATTTGTTACCTGGTGCAAAGGATAAAAGGGTCAAATAACATGGTTCTCAAAATAGTGGGAGAGTGGTGAAGGGTTATTTGCCTATCATTTTCCAAAGAGGGAAACAAGTTAGCAGAACTTAACTTGGGGCTTTTCAAATTGACCTTTTCTACTGAAATGACCTAAAACCGTCGCGCAAAAGTTTCAAATAAATGAACAAAAGAACTAGATAGGAAACACTCAAGCATGAAGGAAAGATGCTTTTCCCCCGGATTGACTTTAAAAGCAAGTGCAGAGTAACACCATTAGATACTGGGGTACCATGAGAGAGTAGTTAAACTAGAATACTACAGAGCTAATGTACCTCTGGTTGATCAGTCTCTTGAATAAGTTGTTTTAGTGTCCAATTTGGTTGCCTCTCAAACAGCTTGAACAGAATCTCTTCCAATTCATCTGGGTCCCTCCTTGTTCTTTTCGTTTCTGACCCCTTTGCTGGCATTTTCTTCTTCTCCTGCTAAAGAAAGCAGATCCTTTATGTTTCATTCTCAGTAATAATCAATAAAATAGTTCCATCTACTGGGATAAGTTATATTCATGACAAATAAGATGGTATCAGTGAAATACCGGGGGTCCTGAAGCCTTTACACAGACCAGACCAGGCATGGGCCTCAAATGTTGTCCACTATCATCATCGATAACCTGCAGAATGGAAAGATGGCTATCACAAAGTACTAGTCTCATAGACCAAAAACTTGAAAATAATCTCATGAATACAAAATCACGTCATCGACTCTTAAAAGATGGCGATACTTTCACCTGAATCTGTCTGGTTTTGGTCATAGATTTGTTTGTTCTGGCACGGCAGAACTTTCCATAATCCTCAAGGGTTTCACTGTGAGGCTTCATGTCAAATTTGTGATTAATTTTCCCTTCCAGAGAAAGCTTTCCTAAAAGAGAGAAGGAATTTCATATGTGTTTTTGAATTACAGGAAGGTAATCTCAAAAGGCATTAAAACTCAGGAAAGAATGTGAAAAATACTAAACCACAAAAGCTACTCAATATTAGAAAAATTAATTAGGAAAAAGCAAAGATGAACTTGTCCTATTTTTAGCTGGGTAAGAAATGCCAAAAATGTTTCAGATTTCGACAAATCAAAGGAAGTAGAAAATTCATGGAAGAGAAAAAAAGGTTTAAGATCAAAAGCTTTGGGTTTATTTCAAATTAGAAAAATGCTTTATAAATAAACCCAAAAAATAATAAATGAGAAAATTATGTAGAAAACACTAAGAACAAAGGTGAACTCTGAAGAACGGTATAAGTAACAGACTGTAACAATTTGAGATAGCTCTCTCTCCAATTAAGAGTTTTAAGAAGTATGCTTGTTAAAAAAGAAACACGAACCTCAAATTTTAATAACCCAGCAGCAGTTCCCATTAATCTCATTTTCGCATCTCTAGGATTCTTTCAGTTAAGGTATGGAAAAGCAAGATATCAGCTTATCCATGGTGACATTGATATTTTCACCGGTTAGAAGACAGAGAGGAAGCAAAGAAGTAAAGACAAGGCTGGTTGAGGTTGTAATCTATCAAGGGCATGCACTTGCCTTTTGGGTTCTCAAAGTAATGGATAATGTTTATTGTCATTCAATGGCATGATTTATGGTTTCCCATATGTAAGAGATGCTTCCTATAGCCTTATTCTATATAGACATTTCAGGTACCTAGTATGCCGGTTCCTAAGAGATCACAGTACGTCTTTAATTATGCTTGGGATCAAAACACTGCAATCAACTAGAAAGCAATTCCATCCATTTGGTCAGATAGTGCACAACCAATTCGGTAGTTTAAACACACTGAAAGGACCAAACAACAACTAAAATGCAGAGACAGCTACCAAAAACATATCGAAAGAGAAAAAAGGAAAAATCCTGACAAACAGTAATAGAAAGGAACAATATCAGACCGAGGTTTTGCCAAATAACTTGTAATCACCTTGAGCTGTCTCAGAAAATACTGACATTGGAATAAAATCTTTGGACATGTCCATAGAATAGCGCTTTGGAGCATTTCCTGATCCAGGGCTAGCCAGCTCCATGGTAAACTGATTATATTGTAAACAATGTAAGAGAACTGGCTGACAATATGGAATGTTAGAAAATGGAACTAGTCTGCGAAGAAAGTACGCACATCTTGTCTAAAAGATTGACAAATAAGAGGCATGCATGTTACACAACAAATCCCCAGGGACAGAATTCAGATATATGGCAGTGTTGTATTCCGTTCTAAAGAAAGCAATAACTAAGCACAAAAAGCATTACAGTGAAGCTGAAAGCGAAAAGAACATAAGTGTAAAGTAGGGAATATGAGAGCAACGAGATGGATGCTTCGCATCCTCCATAGGACCCAAGAAAGGAAAGATCCAGAACCTCTGCTGCTTTTAAAGACAATGTTGCAAATATTCTGACAATAGAAATCTTGACTTCAGACAGAAATTATGCTATCATTTTCTTTATTTAGAAAAGGACCCCGAGAAAAGGAAAGAGCCAGGGAGCTCAGAGGGAGGAGAGAGAGAGCAAAGCATATGCAATTAGGCATACATTTGTCCATATACTGTATCAGGCTTTATAAACCAATCAGACTTTACATATATATCATCAGAAAGGGTTACAAAGATGAAACTTTATAAATCAATCAGACTTTATAGTAGTTAAAACAGGGCATCTCAAACTACTGGAGAGTTTTTCAATATTAAGAAATTGATCAGATCAACTTCTTTGAACGGCACTCTAGTACGCCATCAACCAAAAGAAAAACGCGAGAGTTCAAACAGGAAAAAAAAAATAGAACCACTAGTTTTAACATGAGAAAATGTTATTACAGATGTGCATCCTAAAATGTGAAATAATTATTGAAGAACTAATGAAACCCCCCCAAAAAAAAATAAAGAAAAAGAAACTTTTTTCAAACCGGAATTGACTCAACATAAAGTAAACCATTTGCATAGCCATTTTTTTAATTTCAATTTCATATAGGAAAAAATTTTCAAGTTCCCATCGTCTTTAGAGCACCCCTTTGCAATTCTATCATAACAAGTGCATGCATGCCAAGGAGGTAAATTCCAAAAATTGAAAATTTTGCAGAAAAAATGGCACCCAAAAAGGGAAAGGGCATTTTCGACATGCAAATAAGGATATAGTTTTACCAAATACAAAATAAAACAATAGCACGACCCATGCGTCTATCGCTCCCTGATATCAAGAACATTATCTACTAAATCTACCCTAGAGCAAATCAAGAACAGATGGATACATTCCACACGTCTGTTCTTGCATGCAGGAGAAAATTCACCACCTAAAAAGAACATGCAATGTGCAAAACTACCTGAGTCGAAGAGAAGTTATCATTGGGGAGAAGAGGGTCCACGGCGACGATGACTTTGGCAACAGGCCCAGCAGAAGAAGAGGGGTCATGGGGATTGTTATCAGTGAAAAATGGAGGCAAAGCCTGTGCCGTTTGTTCCTGATGCTGCTGAAAAGAGCGAGAAACCAGAGCAGGGCATTTCATGAGCCAGACGTGTTTCTCCGCTTTGCTGGTCTCCAGAGAGCTGTTATTCGCCCCATTGTTACCGTTTCTGGTAGTGTTGGAGGCGTTTGGGGAAGCCGAGGTGGTTTTGTCAGCCATGAATGCGGTGGCTGCGCCCGGTCGGGTTGGAGGGAGACGCGGGACAGGGAGGTTTTCAAGATCGTTTTGTGTACTAAACGAACTGGGGCCTTTATATAGATATCTTATACTAGTCGATTAGCCGTTTGGTTTCGGGTGGGTTTTTTCAGGGATCATTGGATGATCGTTTCTCCACTACCATCCCATCGATCAAACATTTTTAGGCTCTGGCAAGTCAATAATTTAGTAGTAGAAATATTTATTACCGGATATAAGATTTTAAATTTGAACAATATTTATTATTTTTTCTTTTAATGTATGAAAAATAAAAATTTAAACTATAAATATTTTAATACATAATTTAACGTATTATTTGGCATAATAATAATATTATTGTAAATTTATAATTACTACAATAAAATAATTTTGTTAATGAACAGAGGAAATTTTGTAACCACAGTGCTAGTTTCATTATTTTAATACTGTTACAAGAGAACTTGGAATTAATTTTCATCACAAAAACAAATGCATCTTTTTACCCTTTCTATTTGGTGTCCCATTTTTTTCCATCTCAAAGAAAAGAATCCTAAAAAAAACACCCAATCCAAGTACAAGAAATTTCAAAAGTATGAGTTACAAAATAAATTGATTCCCAATTAATAATACCAATGATTTTTTTTTGTTGGGGGGGGGTGGGGGGTGGGGGGTTAATTAATGGTGAAATTGATCTAAGCCAGCAAACAGTAGATAAAGTAGTCCTATTGGATTTCAAAGTTTGAAGTTTAATGTTAATCAAAGTTCTCTCTCTTTCCCTCGGGAAAAAAAAAACTCTCGTGTGGGTGAGTGAAGGGAGACATGAGATTCCTAATGCGTTTTTCTTTTAATATACACAACATAAATTAGATACATATGGTTTAAAAGAAAAGAAGAAAACATATATATGCTTAGGTTTTAGGACAAATGTCAAGAAATTCTAACACCTCCCCTATAAAGCATTATAAGTACAATGGTACAGAGATTGACATAAAATTGATGTAAGGCAGCAAAATTTTAAGAGACACTGGAAGTCACTCATATCAGGAACCAAAACTCTATGTAGCACGAAAGGATGAAGTTCCAGCAACCTATGCTTCGCTAAGCAGCTAAAAATATTTTCATTCCCAGTTGTAAATGGACTTGGATAGCAAGAATATTCAAAGGCAGAGCACCCACACGAATTACCATTCTATTTGCATTCTTTCCTAATTCTCAGAGCAGCCAAATCTTCTTTGTATACCAGTTGAAATAAATTTAAACTGCAACCACATCAGAGCTAACGCTCCCGCTTGCATTTGCTTTACGTTCTGCTTGAAGTAACCTGCATAATGCCTCGAGTTTTTCTTTCTGGTTACGCGTTTTCTCCAGCTGTTTCTTTAGGTGTTCGCGCTGCTCAAAAAGACAACATTAGGGCACAGCCTTACCACGTCAAGGAGACAGGTTAAAATGGATTGCAAGAGATTAATAGGCAGAAGCACAGTTGACAGCTGAAATACAAGCTTAGGAGGCCTCGTAGCTGACTTGATTTCCTACTTGCAGAGAGGTGCAGCCAACCAAAATAAGAAAACTTTATTTCTAAGAGTCCAGGTGTTGATTAGTCTTATGAATTGGCTATTGCGAGTATTTTCAGAACAACAATTATATGAAAATCTTGCACTAAGTTTTACCAATAACACAAGTGCATGTAGGTCCTTGTTCGTTACTCTATGTCCCAGGCATGTAACCCCAAGGATGAGGTACTTGCATGTTTACTTGTTAAATGTTAGGATTTAGAAGCAGCAAATTAGCACTTCTGTTGCAGGAGATTTCATTTCTTGTCCACAATTTCAAAATTTACCGTCCATGAAAAGTGCCTTTGAATGACGCAAGGAAGAAGAGGAATACAAATGCCGGATGCACTTCAAATTATGATACCAAATACTTAAGAGAAAAGTGAGCACAAGTAAACAAAACTTACTTCTTTGGCATGCTCAGCCTCAGAGAGAGAGAGAGAGAGAGAGAGGAGTTTAATGAAAAATAGCATGAGGAACAAAGGTATAATATTCAGGAGTAAAACCAATGTATTACCTCCTCAACAAGCTCTATGAGAGAAATATCTGATTTCTCGCACTTGCTTTTCAAGAATGTGTTTTCTTTTTTGTGTTCCTTTATAGATTTTTCCATCTGGATCCACATCAACATCAATAGAAAATAGTTTAGCTCTTTTTTAGCTCGCAAAGATGATTCAGTGCCAAGAAGTATCATTTTGGTCAGTGAGTTCAAAATACAGGGTAGGAAACACAAGAAGCATATGGATGCCTACCTTCTCAATTTCTTGCTTGAATGTTTCAAACACTTCATTGCTTTTCAACAGTGCTTCCTGTAAAGAGGCAACCAGAATTAGCAAGTCAAGTGGATTTGAGAGAAGATCTACAATTCTCAAAAACCAAGTAAGATAATCTGGCAGGAAATGCAAAAGAAATATTAGATCGCTGTTTCCATTTTCCTAAGCAAGGCCAGGTTAGCAACTGGGTTAGCATATTACAGTTAACGTCAGGAAGCTTCATGGTTAGAGAGAGTCAGGTCAAACTTTCCCATGGCACTAAATAACAGAATTTCTTCAGACTAATTTATGCTTTGGATCAAGCAAAATATATTCAAGCTATTGCAGAGAGCAAGATGTTCTGTCAATAAGCAAAATCAACATAGTTAAGAGAAAGAGGGATCAAACAGATTTGAATATCATGGCTAAAAGCAAACATAATATGTTTCATGATCAACAAACCATGAAAGAACCAATGTCCATCCATATGACATAACGAAGGTAATAGGTAGGGATCATTGTTGGACACATGAAATTTAGGTTGCATTTAGCCTAGTGAAGATACCAAGAATAAATACTGCTCTGGAATTTTGAAAGTGAGGAATAGCAAGAATGAAAGAGGACAAATAGGAAAGAGGACATTCCTCAAACAAAAGTTGGAAAAAAACACAAGAAAATGAGGATGAACAGCTCTTTGCCTTACGGTCAGATACAAAATTTACCATCTTCAAAATGAGCAAATGGGTAAAAGAAATAAACACAGCTGGTAAACTGAAAGTACAGAAACAGGAAAAATTACAGAACCATACTTCTCTTAATCTTGCATTTTCAAAAGTGATCCAAATGTTCGAACAGACTTGAAGAATAAATAAGCTCCTTCATCTCAATCTCTGTTTTGTTAGTAAAACATAAAAAGGTGTGGAGGGACAATCAGCATAATAACGCCCGTTAGTTGTGGCTGTAGGGCAAATAAGCACTCTGAAATGCAACAAATTATCGCCGTCATAAAAGTGCACTGCTCCTAATCTGAACTATTAACATTTCAATTGGATTCCTCTGTATTTAAGTCAATTGTCTTGGTAAGACTTGATGCTGGATATGCAACAACACCATGGTCATACCATCTCCTCTCATGATAGTAAACCAGATCTACCTGGTTTTAGGCCCACTTCAGAATTTGAGATGCAGAGAAGCCTTAATGGACAAGGCAACCTCCCATGACTATGGGGTCATGGTCTCCATTTAATTGCCATACACTTAGCAAATTCTGAAGAATTTCAGAAAGTTATCCATTTGAGAATTGCAAAATTTGAGTTTGCTCCATCAATACCCCAATCGTCACTAGCACATTCTAAATAGATTCAGTGAAATAGTTCTGAGACAAAACAAAATTAAATTTGTTAACCTGGAATTGCTGAAACTTTTCTCCATCAGTTGTCAACTGTAATCTCAAATTTTTTTCGGTAGCTAATAGTTCTGAGACCTGCTCAGCATATAGTTTCATTCGTGACTGCTCTTGGATCAGTTTCTCCTCATGTTGCTTGAGCTTCAAATCAGCAAGCTGGAGCTCAAGTGTCTTTTGCTTCAACTACATGATCAAACCATGAGAAATCTTCAACTCTATGAAATGATGAAGGATGAAGCGAAGGAAGTTCAACAAAAATAACTTTAAAAAAAAAAACCACAAACAAAATTAATAAATGCACCAGCCAGTTTGACTAACCTTCTGTGCATATTGCTGTTCAGAGAGTGTATATTGATCTGCAAGTTCTTTCAATTTGATTTTCAACCTGGAGATAAAGAAATGAAAATGCTATACACTGAATATTCCAAAATATTAACATTGATCATTCACAAACAAGAAGAGTAACTATCATCTTGATATTTCCTCATCTTTATATTCTGAAAAGTTTGGCAAATCAACTCCAGAGATAAATATTGATTAGTATGATATCAGAAAGCTTCCATAAGCTCACATCTCATTTTCCTTCAATTGAGACAGACATTCATCCTTTTGCTCATCCAGCTTATTGCTTACTTCCTGAAAGCAGGAAATTCAAAGAAAAAAAAATCAGAACGCCTGGAGGAAAAGAGATCTAAATAGGCAAGAGATGCACCAGACTCTCTGTTTTTAACATCTTTTGTTTTTTAATAGCAGATGCAATACTTAATTGCACAAAATAAATCTATATAGAAAGACTCTCTCATTCTTTGATCATCTAAAAGGTAGTTCTCTTCCTATCAGACATCAGGATGCAGGAGGTAGAAGTGTAGCTCACAAGCTTACTAAGAAGTCCTTGTGGTGCCTGTATAAATAGGGATTGCACATAGACTCAAGGGAGAAAAAGAAAAAGGGAAATAGGAAGTATAGTAACTACATTCCAGATGTCCCTGAATGCTCTCAAGTTTCTCTCCCTCAAAATGGTATGCAGTTCCAGGTTTTGTTATCTTTGCTAGTTCTATCTCTCTGTCTCCAATAGTTCAGCAAGCTTTGAACACCGCATGGTGTCACTGAATCAGAGTGTAGACATCAGATTCCATTGCTTAGTCGACGCATCTCAGTGCAGGAACAGGTAATCAAGGGTTCTCACAAGCTTTTCTGATCAACGTAGGATGTCAAACTATTTTAGGGTAGAAAAGTTTTATCAGACCTTTATGGCATCTTGAAACTTGTTTGACAGATCTAATCTCAAATTCTGACCCTCTGTTGACACTCTTCTGCATTCATCCTGCAAAGTATTCAGCCACTCATTAAGATAAAAAAAACTAAGAACCAAAAAAATAAATTGAATAATAAGGCCCAAGCAGAAACACAAATAAAAAGACTGAAGCTATTGATTGCTGCAGGCTACAGTTTTCAATGCTTAAGGGACAATGAATTTAGGGATACAATTAATATTTAGAACAGTCATTTTAAATCACTATAGGCACCAGGACACTACAAGTACTATAGGCACTAGGACATCATTGGGACAAGATAAAATTATTTAAGCACAGTGATAGAAATGCAGTAGAGACTTTACAGCTTGTGGCACATTACATAGTCACCTTTTGCAAAAGGGAATGTAATAACCTGAGAGCTGTACTTTCAAGAGGGAAATGTATGATACCCCTCTAATACAGCAATGGGAAAAATTATAACTGAATAATAACCAACAGACCGTTCCACCTGGATAAGATCATGTAGGCTAAGAATAGGCAATTAAGCATTGTAAGTCAATTAAAAGAAGGCTGAAGGAAAAAAAGAATCTAATTTAGTGTTACAGGTTAAATTTGTATTTTATACATCAATGCAAGTGTAAAAGAAATCAAATTATAGCTTCAACCATTTTAGCGTGCCCAGCCTCTCACTTTTGATTGTCAAAAACATGTGTAATCCTTTGTCTCCTCTTATCAAGAACAAAGAACAGACAAAGCTAAAACAGTAGCACCTAAAATTCATCAAGAGCTGGTAAAAAAGGAGATGCTTCTCAAATTTTCCTAGAAGATTTTTATATTTTCACACTAGAAATATAATAATCAAATAGCCTCTTCAACAAAGCCTAAGAACATAACATAGGCAAAACCAGAATGGAGATGTAAAACTTCTCCGGATCCGCAATTAGTTATACAGGACTACGTGTAAGTTGACAGCTTTACTACCAGGCAATTGACAGGTTTACTAAAAATTAAGAACCTCCATAAGAAATTAATTTAGAAGAGTCAAAAGCATAAAGTAGCAAATCTCCTTAATCACTCTGTTTACTGATAGAAATCCAAAATGCAGTGAACAAACAGATATTGTATGTGAGCATTGTACATAAATAAAGAATACAGATGCGTGGGAGATTAACATAGGATAAAACAGGTAGCAGAAAGTGGGGGGGGTGTGGGCCGATCACTCAACATCACATGCATTCTGGCTTATTTATTTTCAAGTTCAGCCAGATCACAGTCTTCAATAACATTTTCACTTAAAAAAGAGCAACAAATAGAAGCATAGCATACCATTAACATTTTGTTCTGGCGTTGCAACTCCCTACACAATGACTCAAGTTTATCTCGTACAGCGATTGCTACAAAAAGAGTAGTGTACCGATAAGTTGCTAACTGAGACATAAAAAATGATGGAACAACCTTCCAACATTCAGACAAGAAGTGTAAACTTGAGACTTTAATATAAGCACGCACCAAGTAAAAAGAAAAAGAAAAAAGTTCTCCTTTCTGAAGCAACTTCCATAAAATGTCATACACATTTCTTTGGAGTTGCTATTATTAGGTTGAGGATGAGCCGTTACTTGATGTTTTCTCGAGATCCACAGCGATTGAGACCTCACAAATCTTATATCTTTCAATATATCTTGTTTTATTTTTGCGAAAAGGGGATCTTTCAACAATTTCTTGGAAGTTCTATGACGTGTAAATTCTGCAAATCCCTGGTGTAAGGTAACAAATACCAGAAAATCCACAATAAGAAGGTTTATTTAAGGACATCTAGTCAAGGATTTCCATTGATTTTTCCTTAGAAATTTAATTCTTCCAAGACGGATTTTAAGTATTATTTTGCTTTCCAAATGCTCCTAGGTGGCAAGATTTATCTGCAGCACAGTATTTTACCATGCTCTGAATACAAAATGTCCACTGAGTTCCTGGAAATCCATATCAAGTGCTCCAGTTAAAGTTGAACTAGCATTTCCTTATTTGATTAATTTGACAGTATCATAGAATCACATTCCAACTAAACTAAATTACATCCTAGCCCATCCCAACAACCACTCGCAGATGGCCTTACATTTCTCTCAGTAGGATTGCAGCATTTCCCTATATTGCCTGGAATATTACCCAGTTGCCCTACCTTCTCTTGTCAATTGCTCAATTCGACTCTTCGTATATAATATACAAGTATTCTATGTTCTCTTAGCTTGCTTGAAATTTGCAGTTACAACGATTGCACGATGTGACCCAGAGTGCTGATTTGTCTATAACTGGCTCTAGGTCTTTGCACTGGTCTCACCGCTTGAACATAGTTCGTGAATGCATAGAACATCTTATTTTTTCATCTCCAAATTCATGCATGAACATCCAATTTTTTCATCTCCAAATTCATGCATGGCCGTCATCAAACTAAAGCAAAATAATATGCTCTGCAAAGCTGCCTCAGGAATATGCCCTCACATTCATTAAGGAAGCTTTCAAAATCTGTTGGAATATATCAACAAATCCACACATATTTGGCAATCATGTAAACCTAGAATGCTTGATAAATTGAAAAAGTACGAAAATGCAGAGCGAAGCACAAATATTTATATAGATCAAATGTCAAAGAGGGTATTAAGGTACCGGAATCTCTTTCTGCAAGAACTTGTTGATATTTCAAAGTGAACTCCAAAAACTCCTGTTCAGATTTAAAGGTACGCTTGGCATTCTTTCGTTTAACTTCAGAACCCTCCTGTATCAAAAACAAAGTAGCATGATCAGCAAGGTGAGTTAAAGAGAAAAAAGAAAAAGTTGAACAAAGAAGAATCAGTAGTAAAAAAAGGTAAATAAGTGGAAGCTTCTAAGGCATTGGTTATAAGAATCCAATGATAATCATTTTTATATAGACCTGGGCAGACAAGCTATAGCAAATACCCTTACTTCTTTATCAATTTGCTAAAACTTTTAAAGGAAAATTATACCACAACAGGTTGTAAAATCTGAATTGTATATAACACAAGTAATTATGCTATAACAGTCCCCAAGCAAGAAGTTGGAGCTACTGCTGGTTCTGCCACACCCACTTTGAGTATGATATATTTTTCTAGCAAGTTAATTAATAAATCGATCAGGCAAGGATGGAAAAAAATTGTATGTATGAGCTCAACATGTGAACATGAGATAGTTCAACTTTAAAACAAAAGAAAACCAATAACAGATCCAAAATCCACTAAAGGTATAGGTATAAACAGAAAAGCCTCGTCATCACATTAACAATATATTAGGCCAAAGGTATTGCTCACTACTTTTTTGTTGCTTCCAGCACTTGGTTGTGAAGATGTTTCCTTGACATCACCTACTTGTGAAGCTGATCCTTCAACATTTGCTGCAAAATTTAAGACGAGAAGGTTGATAGACCAGGGTTAGAAAGTAATATCTTGCTACATATAAGTCATATCAGCAGAAGACTCTTTTCAAATGCACAAGGTGTGTTTTGCATTACAAGAACAAAGCAGAGTTAACTTTGCTTGATGATGATTTAGCAAGAAAGGTCAGTTATGTCTATATTATTGATACTAGTGAAAGGGGCAAAGATCCTAAATTTTGATGACAGATAATTACATTTTCCTGAACTTTGTTCTTCCTTGGAAGACAAACCAGCATTGTCTGATTGCATAACTTCTTTTTTCTCCTCACTTCCTTCACTTTCAGATGCCACAGCTGGAGATTTACCCAAATGAATATCATCAATTACCAATTCCGGCATACTATCAGGTTCCTCCAGTTTCTCCTCCTCATAATCTGTCAACTCTGGCTTCTCTTCTTCAGCTTTTAGCATTTCAGGGCCCCCTGGGTCTGCAGAGGAGCTATCCACAAACCCATCGGGCAAAGAATCCGCCTCCGGAAGCTGGTTTGCTTCTGGAATCGGGTTGGGAGTTGGGTTTTCATTCTCCATGTACCCTACAGACATTATCAACAACAAAATTTTCAACTCCCCCTTCACATGCATATAACAAACAAATACCCAGAAAATAATTCAATCAAAGTAGTTTCTTTTTTTTTTTTTTCCCTTTCCTTTTGGGCTATAAAACGGAACAAAATGCAATGTCAGAAGCAAATTTAAAACCCAAAGTCATCTGAAGAGCTCATACAAGAGTGTAGAGAGAGGAGGCAGTATACAAGTAAAATTCTAGTAACCGTAAATAGCTTTAATGTCTGGATTGAAAAGTCTAAAACAGTAAATTCTTGCAGCAGAGACAAGAACATAGCGACATTGAACATCAATATTGATTACAGCAAATTCTGCGGATTTTTCAGTGTAGATTCTAACAAAAACAGAACCATAGCAGCAGCTTACCGGGATTTACGGATGAATTAAATCCAACAGAGGCGAAATGATACTCAACTCTCAACTCTGGACTCTGAACTAGAGCTCTTGTACTTCTGCTCTTTCAGCGAGCACACACGGGACAATTTTCTTGAATTTTGGATTCCGTGAGGCTCCGCAAATATCTGAACGCATCAATGCATTGTTCTTGTAGAAGGATCCGGACTCATCCGAGTAAAGCGAATCTAACGCGTTAAAAACTAAACGCATGAAGATGATGCGTTCTTATTCGGCAAACGGGACTATTTTCTTAGGTTTTGTATGAAGACAATACGGTTAGACAGGTCAAAAAACTTGGACAAAATTGCATATTTAATCTTTGTACTATTCAACCAAGTGAGTTCTGAAATTTTTATTTTCATATCACAATCTCCACTGCAGTGTCCGATCAAAATTAAACATGTTCTTTGCACATAATATTATTTTGGTATTTAATATATTTTCTTTATTCTTCATTTTTTTCCTTTTCCATCCTTTTCCTCTATTGTTTTAAATTTCTTTTTCCCTTCTTATCTATCTGCAGCCACACGCACCCAGTCGCATCCCCGTTGCCGTCACTGTCATGACTAAAACAAATTATTTTGCTGCCATGATAAATCTACATTGCCACTTTATCTGGATCTAAAATGGCATCCTCTGAATGCTTAGTTGGTATGTCGAATTTACTGGGGAATATTTTGATTTATGTTTTCTTTTTTGGGTTGGGAGGCAGAGGTCTGGGATCAAAGGGGAGCAGGCTTTAGAAGAGTGAGTCGACGTGAAGGGAGCAGGTGGAATTGGGAGAATAGTTTTGGTAGGGGAAGAAGAGTGGTCATCTGAGGGTGGTGGGTAGCAATGGGAAATGAGCTGGAAATTCTTTTTATGACTTCCGAACGAGAATGGATTCGATCGGCGACTAAGAAACGAAGAATAAAAACATTATCTTTTTTGGATTCTCCTCTATTTTGGATATGATTCTAAATTGTCTCTTGATTTGGTCTTTTCATAAGTTAAAATGAAATTGGGAAATACCAAAATGGGTTTGTGATTTTGAAAAATTTATCAAAAGATATTTCTGTGGTTAGATTTGGATTTTGTGTGATACCGCTAGTTGGAATTGTTTTCATGTCTTTCAAAGAAGAACTGCTGCAATCAGCAGTTGGCAGAAAATGTTGGCAACAACAATGGCCACAAAACTGTCGGCAACAATAGTCGCCATGGAAGCTGCCACCGTTCCTAAGGGTTTGTTCAAGGTAGAAGAAGAGCAAGAAAAGGAATGGAAAAGATTATAGAAAAGGAAAAATGGTGATGACATCTAACGTGGTGGTGACCATTGAAGAAAAATGGACGGTAGGTGGTGCTGTGGTGGTGGCAATGGGGTTGCGGCCAACCAAGTAGGGAAGAAAGAAAGCAATGGAGAATTTTAAAAAATGTAAGAAAAGAGAAAAACTTAAAGAATAAATGAAATTTTATTAAATACCTAATTTACCTTTACTAAATTGTCAGGTGCAATGCACATTTTAAACTTTGGCTGGAAACTACTGTCGAGATTCACTTAGCCGAATGTAAATAATACACAGACACAAAATAAACGAATTTTCCAAAGCTGGACAACCAAACTACAATTTTCAGCCACAGGTTCACCGCATTACAATTTGGCCCTCCTAATTCTTGAGCTTCGTTTACTATTTCCCGATTTCTTAGGAACAAAAATATATTTAAATTGTAACTAAATCCCAAAAGTTATTTGTAAATCTCATTATAATTCAAAATAGTCAAAAACATTTCACTGTAAGTCAAAATTCAAATAGGCTTGATTTTCCGCTTGACAATAGACAAATATGACGGTTACTACCTCATATATTGATATATGATACAAACAAGAGAACCTCTATAGATTTTTTATATATTTTTCCCATAATAAATTTATTACATGATATTAATTTCTTGTAAAAGAATTATATTAGTGACATGTTGCTGATTCTTTTATGCATATTGAAGATTCAATATAACTTTATATTAATTGTACCAATGAAATATCTTCAAGTACTTTTTTTTGTTGGTGATAAGTAAGAGTGTCAACGGGTCTGAGACACCCTGTTCTAAACCCGAACTCGATTTAATACTATTAGTACTTAGTACCGGACCCGACTTGATTACCTAACAAGTTCAAATATGATAGACTCGTACCCTACCCTATAAAATCTCGGATCCAATTCAAGTAGACTTGATAAGATATTTTGATATAAATTTATAGATAATTAACCGTTGAATCAAACATATCTAACAGTTATAAAAAATTTAAGTATATAAAATATTTATTATTCAAAATTTAATCAGGTAATCAAATTTATCGGGTTCGAAACTTTGTGTACCGTACCCGTATCCCATTTAAAACATATACTATTAGGTCTAAATCCAAATTCGAGAAAATAGATATAAATACTGTCCCGAATCCGAGATTATCGAATCAGATCCGAATAAAAACCGACCCACTGACAGCTCTAGTGGCAAGTAGTTCCCTGACTCATTAAACGGAGAAAGGAAACCCCCCAACCCCCCCGGCTCTGTGGTTCCATCCATATTCATTTTGGTGTGTGTTCTGCATACAAGAACAAAATGTAGTGATCTGATGATAAACAACAATGTGTTCTTATGTGTACCTAGTGATACCAAGTTGTCGTATTTACAGTTAGGTCTCTAAGATGCAAACTAAATGAGTGACTGACTTTGCCCTAAAAACTACCTTCTCCTGTCCAAAGAGAACTAGACTCTTCCTTTCTTTTCCCAGGAAATCCATAATCTAACTTTTATGACAAACTGACATTAGTACCATGCCTGCTGGGCTATTATGAGCTAAGACTTGGGTTTTTTAGCCTGCCTCTTAGTATTCTTTGCAAGCGCATGAGAAATCTCTGCTTTACGCTTGCAGGCAGCATTATTCTTGGGAATAGCATTTTGATTGGTCGCGTTATTAGTGTGACCCTTGCTTGAAGTCAAGCCTCGTGCTTCCAGTGCACCCTTGACAAAAAATTTTAGCCTCCACAATGTGGTTTCACTCTGCACTTTGAAAAGGAGTTGTGTAAGAAAAATGCAATGCCGGGATGAAGTCAACTTCCGGGGACAGTACAAGTTCAACGAGGACCTGAGCATCCATATCAAGGTTCACCTCCTCTTCATCCAATGGAAAGTTTGGGTTGTTTTGGGCCACTATCTCCAGTGCCTTGCGAAGATCTTCAGGAGACAACATAGAGAGAGCTTTTCCAAGATTTCTTTTATCCTCAACTGATATTTTTCTGAGCAATTTTAATGTCAGTAAGGACAACAGCAAAGGTTTTGAGGATTAGGATAGTAAGCATAAGCAGTAATATGGTGTAAAACAAACCTGCACTTTTTCACTATCATCTCCCTGAGTTCTTCCAAGCGTGTATCAACCTCATAAAGCTAAAAATAAGTCTTTAAGTTAGACTTCTAGAATCCGTTACTCCAAGAATGGACAGCACAACATTAAGCCAATTTTGCGTAACTGAGAATTTTCAATACCTCATTACTTGTATCTTTGGCTAATTTAGTATAAGCAGCCAGCTGAGCAAGCTGCATGTTTGATTGTGCTTCTTCTTCCTCCTCCTCACGTCTCTTCTCCTGCAGATATACCATATCAAAACTTAAGAATGCGAAACAAAATGAAAGATACATTTCCACAGATCAAGGGTCCTTAATAAAAGCTACCCTAAACTAGAATTTACCCAAGCCCATGATAGATCAACAAAAAGCATTTGTTTTAATATTATGGTAAACCGTTGAACCCTCTAAGGCAACTAGATCAACAGCAGAGAAAGAAACATTACATGAATAATTTACCTCTTCAATAACTTTTGGCAACAGTAGTTGCCACTTCTCTTCAAATTTAGCCAACAATGTTTTTGCCATGCCATGAACATCGCTCTTTTCATCATTATACTTCATTGCATTTCTGAATATCAATCTCACGTCTGCACATATATCACGAACATTTTTATATCCCGTACCATCCTTAGCCTCCATTTGGTTTTTGATTGTGCTAAAATCCATGGGTCTATCAATAACCTATACAAGTTGCAAGCAAGCAATGCAAGGGCCTCAATAGAAAATTTGCGGTAATGGCATTTCTTAGAAGCAGCATTTGCAAATATTATCAACCTGAAAAGATGACAAATCTAAAGGTACCATCTGATGCATCCCATGAGGGTATCAATATCACAACAGCTTTTCTTAGTAAGACAGGGAAGAGGATAGGGGTAAGGAGGGATAGACCACAAAGTTTATTATACCTCATAATAATCATCCAATCCAAGTGCTTCAACATCAACTGGCTGCATAAAGGGCCACGCACACTTATGCTGGGTGATCTGATGCAGTACATAAGGATATATGTGATTAGCTGGTTGTATAACAAAGAAATTAATTGCTGGAACCTCCATACAAAACTAAAGAAGTTCTGTCACTGGAATTTAAATTTCAATCCAGATAAAGTATGCAAACATGGAAAATAGTATGCTATAAGCTACAAGAAGAAAAGCCACTTGACTGGCAGCAAATTCATACTCAGTATAAAAAATTATCATCATAAATAGACTAATTCAACAACAACTTGCATCAGGAATACAAGGCAAGTTAAGAAAAATGAAACCAAACTAGTTAAGTAAACCTTCCTTTTCCCAACTTGAGTATAAGCTGGATTATATTAGAATAACAAGCATGATAGGCGACAAAACTAGTCTATGCAGGAAAATATAATGATTTTATAGGCAAGCAATCTTTTCTTCTTTCTCAACTATCAGGTTATCATAACAAGTTTGCTTTATATTCTTCTTGCTACAACCATAATCCAAAGGAACCTAGCAAAAGGATTACTGGTCACATTTGGTGTCCTAAGCTCCATGCCTTTATGTTCTGGAAATGGCAACTACTGCATGTTCAAAAGCTAAGCACTATACAGTCTAATAACGTAAGATGCATTCTTAATAAAGGGCCTTTATGCACTATAGAGTCTAATAACGTAAGATTCATTCTTAATAAAGGGCCTTCTTGAAAGTTGTCAAAAAACAGTATCAAATTTGTTTAATGCCTTTGAACTTGCTACATGGATGCCCATCTTTGTAAAAGTGGAACCAACAATCATGTTATATTGAAACTAATTGGAATTTGTTCTATTTGTGGGTTGCAGAGCATAGGACAGATTGACATTTGGAAACATAGTCAAAGGATTGAACAACCAGATCCCTTGCTGGAAACTAATGGTGCCCAGATAGATTCCTGGGTATTAGACAATGCATTTGAAATCAGAATACTCTCTTCTCTGTGGAAAAGCATATAAACAGGGAAAAATATCGAAGTCTACATGTGGCATAAAGACATTAATAAATTTGGAAACTTGATATTTTCAGACATAAGTAAATAAAGATATAAACAAACGTGGAAAGGCATAAAAACAGTAGGTACTTTTGGACGCTCATAAAGGAAACATTTGGAAAAAAGGCTCTATCTCAGGCTTTAACAGGGAAACAACCAATCATGGTCGGGTTTATCATTGACTTCAAATCGTATAAAATACAGGTTTAGGAAACACAGATGAGGAGCTACTAACGACTTGACATACAAAGGCATAGTTTCACATTTTGCACATATGTAAGGCTGTTCAATTAATAGTACTTATCTAGTAATCAACCAAGTGGCAGCAGCACAATCATTCATCAATAAAGATATACTTATAAAATTTAGTAATTACCTGACGAAGTATTGAGCCAAACTGACGCATAAGATCTTGCATTCTTTTTGCAGCAGCTGCTTCTCTGCGTGAAGCATCCAGTTGTAACTTCTTAAAGCTGGGAATATGTCTATCCTTATCTTTGTCCTTTATCATCGAAGTACTCTTAGGAGTGTCTGGTCGATTTATGCTTGAACTCAAGTAAAACTGCCCAACTTCATTCACTCTCTTCTCAAGCTAAGAATTTCCAAAGAAAGAAAGAAAGAAAGAAATTAACACTTCTGATCACCAGATGTAGCATTAATAGTAGTTGCAAAAATGAATTTTTATAAGAAAAGGCCTGAGCCTTAGATGCATCATGATCATCAACAAACAGGAGTGAAACAAAAATAGCAACAATTTTTATAGTCACATACAAAAACCCAAACATAGCTATTACTATTGCACATAGATTAAGAAATTCTTAAATCCTTAGCAAATTTAATATTACAAGACTATATTGCCCTTGAAAAAATTTCCTAAAACACGAGTAATTATTTTTTTCTCTATCTTCCTCTCTCATGCTAATAAATATGACTTTTAAATGGACCAATGGAGAATAAAGGTAAACTTGAAAAAAATTTGTAAAGACATTGTTGAAGTTACAAAAGGACAAGTCTTGTTGAAGTTACAAAAGGACAAGTCTCTATTTGGGACAAATAAAAGTGGAAGGAGGGAGCATTATTGAACTACTATAAATGAGCATGTTTTTCTTCTTTCTCTTTTGATGACCTTCCTCGCATATTTGTAACACTGGAACCATTCAATTTCTAGAAAGAATTACAAATCCTAAACCTTTTGAAGAATCCTTCACCAGTGATTTTGAATGGCTGATTTTTTTAATCTTCTCCGCATTGATTTTGTGGGAGCAAAGCAGGTCAAAAAGATTGTGAACCATCTGATTTTAATTTATTCTCAATAGCCATGAGATGATCATCCTAGGGTGATTCTTCTATTGGTGGATGGTCTTACTAAACTCATAGTCCCTGAAAGATGAGACCCAACGATGTAGCATCTATATTGAGAATTCAAGTATTGTTTACGTCAGTGGTCTAATCCTTGGTAGGAAATTCCGTAATAAGGAAATTGCCAATTGGATCTGTTAATCATAGAGATTCATCATTCTTGATCCTGATTAACCTTAATTGTTATAACAAAAAAAGTAAAAATTACTAAGCAAAAAAGAAAAAAAGAAAAAAAAAAAGTAAAGGTTCTCCCTTTGTCTAACTGGAATGAGCCTTGCTCTTGCGAAATAAAATCAACTTGAATTCAGGACTGATATTTGATTAGCGAAACATTGGATTTCTTATCTCATGTCCTCTTTTTTGAACAAGTATCAAGGAAGTGAAGGGTTTCTTCAAACAACCAGGGGCTGGGTTGATTACTCAAATCCTCCCAATAAATTGGTCATAAAATAACTTCAATAGGTGGGATCATCATACCAGCTATTGGGGGTCACCTTGAATTAGTCCCATGACCAAAAGCCGATAATGCATTCTTAATCTCAATAGTAAATATATGATCATTAGGCTCAAACACTATGGGGAGTACCTCATACTCTCAAGAAGTAAGTTCCCTTTACGTACTCATAGCCTCCGTTTTCCCAAAGAAAAATACTTCATAGCCTCATACGTCTCCATGCATTTTAAAACAGTCCATAAAAGATTGCAAAACACCATATATCCCACTCTCCAAATATCTGAATGATTCTGAATGTATATTGGAAGCCAAACTCAGACCAAAAATTTTAGGAGCACCACTAAAGCAGTCAGAAATGAGAAAGGGATAACATTCTCTAAACAATTTAAAATAATAAGACATGACTAACAAAAGTAGCTACCAATAAATCAAGGTAGAGCCAAAAGATATAGAAGAGGCAAGCGCACATGTGATGATAAAAAATCCATGAAATGATTAATTTCTCGCACAAGATGCCACCATGGGCCAAAATGCTACTTATCCACTTCCATCATCTTATTTTTTTTGTGTATATATTTCCTTGAATTGTCGGCACAACTTTATCAACCTCTAAGTGGAACCAGGGTAGAAATTATCTTATGAAGAAACTTATTGCCAATGCTTTTAGCCCTAAGCCTAGATCAATGACATGACTGTGCGTCCTAAAGACCATTATAATGACAGGATGATGCTTCACCAAGGTTCAAATAACTTTGGAAATAATCAAATTCGATGAGTGGAACTTAGGATTTGATTTCCTTTGCAGCATGTCCTTTGCTGTGCTTAAAACTGCATGGTTAGTTACTCTTAGTCTTTGGTGTGATGGGTGTTAGGAATGTCCTTGTCTCCACATTATGAAATTTCTGAACTAGCATTTAAACTAGGTAAATATTGCCAGTTTAAGTCAATGTCATTTAAAAATCCTGCGGTTGCAAAACTTAACCCACTCTGACCTCCTTCCCCTTTCTTTTCCAGGGCTTACAAAAGCAGACGGTAAAAAGTATGGTAGTACACTTGGATGGAAGATCAGCATAAAGCACAGACCACACAGCAGAGTAAGAATACAGAAAGCGTCATCAATTCAGGAACTGAAACTCACCTTATCAACTTTTTCATATAGCTTCTCAACACTGCACTTGAAATTATCCATTTCAGCAGTATTGCCTTCCAAGTTTCTCAGTTCCACATTTATAGGGCCCAAGTTGGATCCATCTGCTGTATCCATCTGAAATCAATATTGCACAATTGGATAGGGAAATGTACAAAAATTTCCATTATATATTATAAGGAGTAATGGCATGACCCATATCAGGGTAAAAGAGTTCATCAAAATCTAAAATATGGAAAGTTAATAGTTTTAGTAGTATTATTCCTCATGCAAAAGACCTCCAGGATAGTCATTTACCAATCAGTTTCAAATGTTAATGGAGAGATAGCAAGCTTATGGCATGTAAGATTGTATATCTAAATCTGGACAATACAATATTACTTTGAAGATGAGCAAAGAAAATCCGAGCAATCAATGAAGCCCACTTGTGAATAGGTAGATGGTGCAAGAGAGACTGTTAAGGAGGCTTTAATTCCTCCTGATCTTTCTCCAAGTTCATCTAAACCCTCTGAACCTTCACTTTGAGGTATTTCATTTCTTATATGAAATTTTGCGTATTATCAGAAAGTATACACAACTTTTTAATTATTCTTCAGAACAGACAAAATCAAAAGATATGACACGCTACAAGATGTGAGTGGATTAATCTGGCTCTATTGAGACACAAATTTGACCTAACCGTTTCTTTTTTTATTCAATTTAAAACCACCATTCTAGCTAATCACTATCCATTTCATGCTACAATTTAAATTTTTGAAAGGATCGCTAAACTCAGTGAAAAGAAAGCACTGGCAATCATATTACTCTACAAAGTTTACGAACAAAAGGAAAAATTAAAGAAACAAAATTTATTGCCTGACCAACAAATGGAGAAGAAAGCAGAAGATTAATCAACCAGTTCCATCCATCATAGGCAAATTGCTCGTTAAAATAGGCAAAATTGCATAAATGGAGGAGGAAAAACTGCATACCATTGGCGATAATGGTCAAAAAGAGTGAAAACGGTGGTGGTGAGGAACCGTTTCGATCTTCTCCCAAGGATTCTTGAATTTTTAACAATTTCTTTTGCACTTTTCTAAGAAAATGGTGGGCTTAATCCTTGATTACAGTTACTAGTGAGGGATACTTAACAAGAACACTTCAATGCAATGCTGAATCAAATGATCTTTCAACTCTGAAGCTTCTTGGACTGCAAATCTCTTGCTTCTTGCTGCTGATTTTAGATTCTCTACCAGCGGGGCGATTGCGATTCTCGTCTTGGCTTTTTAACGCTAAGGATTCATCGGCGAAACGCAGTGATAAACTCACCGCTTCCAATTTGGATATTATTAATAGTAGACCCGAACTTTGCATCATTTGGCCTTTTCCTCCCCAATAATTGTTGGGGAAAGATTTTAAATAGTTGCGAATAAAAATTGAATTTAGTATCAATTTTTTATCAGTGGTATTCTAATAGAATGTGTAGAAATATAGAAAAAAATATCCCTTGGCATGATTTTGAATAAAAACGAATGTGAATTGAATTTAATGCCACTAAAAATTTGTTTATAATAACTAAAATGACATCAAGTCGAATGGATGTAGAAACAAAGGATAAGTGAAAATACAAATTGAATTTAACAACACAAACTTGAATTGTTACGAATAAATAGGCAATGATGGATGGACATTAAGAAATGTCTAAAATTTGGCTTCCAATAAGATGTTTTCTAGGTGTGGGTATGTTTAAATTGAAAGTTTAGTGGTCGTAGTAAATAGGATTTAATTCAGAATTTATTCTTCTTTTTAATGGGGCTTATATGGGGGTTTATTTTATTTTTAATAACACTGATATTCTTTCCCTCTGAATCCCTTCCCATTCTCTCCTCCAACGAATCTTAAATTGTCATGTATTCCTATGTTACTTCATTTCATTTAGGGTTATTTTATTTTGTTAGGATTTTATATTTTTTAATTATTTTATAACCATGTGATAATATTATATTGGCGGGAGAGAGAACAAATAAAAGAATTCATATCATTTTATTATGGTTTATATTTTCTTCTATTAGAGCCTATAAGTTTCTATTGTAGTTAATTACTAATTATGTAATCTCTACTAATAGTATTATACTTTTAATATAAAAAATTAAATGTTGTAGATAAATAACTAAATTTGAATAGATGGTGAAAAAGTAACGCCTAATTTGACATTCTATCAAATACTAATACAAATATAAGATAGGCTTCATGGTACGTTCAAGGAAGTGGTCTTCTTTTGCCAAATTCCCAAGTTCAAAAATCATACCAAAGATTTTGTAGGAACTCTTGGAGAAAAAGGAAAAAGGGAGAAAAATAACAATAAATAAAATAAAATAATCAACATATATCTGTTAACAAAACGTCCCTCTTTCTTTCTTAAAAAGAGATTGAAAAAGTGAAAAACCATATATCACAAATCATGGCCATGAGGTATATGTACATCAAAAAGCATTATTGAATTGCAAGGCAATTGGAAGACTAATTGGACACACTGATCCATTTTTCCATTCCAGCCCCCGGGCTAATGCAACCCAATGACTTGGCCAACACAGTTGTCAAGTGGGATCTACACCTCAAAGACCTCATGATCCCCCAGTAGCTGCTCTTCCCTCCTGGCTTCCCACCACCACCACCACTAACCACCGTCTCCTGATTACTGTCCACCGGTGCCGGAAACATCGTGGTAGGGACAAGACGGCCTTGTCTCTCCTTGATAGCGCTAAGCTCCATTTCTGGCTTGAACTTCACTGGTCCAAACATGAACATTCTTCTTCTAGACTTAGCTGACATTGAAGTCAGAGATGTTATATTCACCTTCTGAATTAGATAATTAGCTGAATATTTGACTGATTGCGAACTCAAAAAACGACGCGAACTGGGACGATCTTTGCCGACAGAAACATATTTTTCTTCGTTCAAGGATCGTGATTCATCATAACTAGGAGGTCTACGGAAAGATTTGGATCGAACCATGGCTAGATAATCTCTTTTCTGGCACTCATTGAGCCCATCTTGATCTTCATGGATGATCTTACCACAGAATATGATGTCCGGGGAGCTATAGGCAATCGGGCTCATTTCAGTACTGAAAAAGAATTCTTGATCAGCGGAGGAATTTCTTGGGCTCTGCATGACAGACCTGTCTTTGTTATGTTGCATGGAGAAGTTGCAGAAAGAGAGAGAATCGCCATATTCAGGTTCATCTTCAAAGCATTCCCTTGTAGTGTTTCCTTTGCTTTCCATGGCCAAGAAATGGACTGCCTGAGGGAAAGAAAGCTAGTGAAAAGAGATCTTGTGTAGTGAATAATGTATTTTGCACAATATTTTTGGTTGATGTTACAATCATATGTATATATATACCCTAAGTTTTCCCGGGAAATATTTTGTAGAGGCGACGGCTTCTAGATGGGTGGGGCATCATGGCATTAGGTGCAGTACTGACAGTTGAATAAAATGGGGATTGGGACTGGAGAAGAAGAATTGGTCTAGGAAGGTTGCCAGAAGAGTAAGCAGATGTCAAATGGAATTAAGGGGGGAACATGTAAAGGAAGCTCGACACATAGGGAACCGGTCTGAAAACAGAAACAAATTAATATGGAGATAGGGCTTCTGGAAGGAGAGGCGATGTAAAACTCAACTAGATAGGGTTTCTGGATTGGTTTGATTGGCGAATATATCCATGGAAAAGCTCAATTACCCTTTGATTTTCACTAATACAAAAGACTATGGGGGTTCTAATAGTAGGAGTTTGAAAAATATTTCTACTAAATCATTATAATCTTATTAAAACTTTAAAAGTTTATATTCAAGAAGTTGTAGTCTCCTCTATTTATTAGTTGTTGTAAAATTATTAAAATAGATTGTTAAAAATCTATTTTGATTATAAAATGTTTCTTTTGTCATTAAAGAAATCTGGTGAAAGGGTGATGGGAGGAAATTGGAATATTTGGTTATTAATAAGCACACGTAACAATTAGCTCCTAAAATTAAGCTATTTAGGAGTTAATTAATTAGCTCCTAAATCATTTGTTATCATCTATATAGAGAATGTAACAATTACTTTTGTAGATTGTTTTCTTTGGTGAATTAGGATTGATACACAAGATCCATTTCACCTCAAATTCCTTTTTTTTTTTTTAAAGTGAATCCACTGAAAAGATTGAAAGTGTTTAATTTGAATGTCAACTAAAATACAAAAATAAAAAAAAAAACAAAGATTTATAAAGAGAAGGGGCATTCCGAGAATTGAACTCGGGACCTCTCGCACCCTAAGCGAGAATCATGCCACTAGACCAAATGCCCTTTGCCGAAAACAATCTCTACATTTAATACTAATATTATAATTTTTATAAGTACACTTAAACCCTTTGCCCTTCTTTGGCTAATTTTCTTACCCGCAGAAGCAAAACCCTTACCAGGGATCTTTGACACGGAGCTTGGAAGTGCTCCCAGACTGCATACGGGGTTTCTTTCTGATTCTGCACCAAGCAACTTGAGGATTTTACATCATTTTGACGAGGACGAGAAATGGCAAGGACCCACGTTCTTCATTTGATCCGGGCTCAGGCCAATCGCCTTAAATCTGCACCTTCGCAGTTCCAATCAGGTCCTTTCTATACCCTCTCTAACTCCCCTTCCATACATGTGATTTTCTGTTTGGTTCCCGCTTTGAATCATTACATTTTGTTTCAGAATCTCCTTTTCTTCAATCAAATTAATTATGTGTAATTTCGTTTAGCAAAATTATAAATTTTTAGGTTCTTGAATACATTTCTTGGAGTTTGTCCAGACGTGTGTATTAGGACCCTGAAGAATGAAACCACAGGAGAATATCTTGAATTCGTAAATAAAGACTGAAAAAGTTGGAGTCTTTGTCATTATGAAATGGTTGCATGTTCCGATGTTGCATTTGAGAGTTCAAACTGAGAAATGAAGGATTCCTATTATCTTCCTAAATATGTGTACCGTTTCTTTTGCGCGAACTAAACCTTGATACTGTTTATATGAAATGGTTCTCATATTATAGTATTTTTCTGCTTTTAATTTTCCCTATGGTTTCTTCGTACTCCTTAGTTACGAGTCACTGGCACTGTCTGTAATACAGGCCCATGAGATTGTTCTTTTAAGGGTGATAATGCTATTCTCAACATCTTCTTGCTGATAAGCAAACTCTTGGCGCCACATTTTGAGGCAAAAAGCTGCCTTTGTGGTTTGCGCGATTTTGAGGCCAATTTCTGATGGTTAGCTAATTATAAATCAAAGATTGTCGTATGGTTTTTAACAGCGACTTGTATCTGACTTTCTGCTTTCTAATATGTTGAAAGATTGAGATCATACTTATTTGCCGTAATTATGAAACCAACTCGTTCATGCCACTGGCAATTTTGTTGAATCATTTCATTTTGAACGACCCTGAGATCCTTATTTCTGTTTTCTTTCATTAGGCTGACATTTTATCAGGACTCTATAATTTTTTCCTTGTTTTGTCTGGGTTTGGAGGTGGTTTTGGAAAAATGCGATGTGCGATTTTTAGGTTGTACTGGAAAGACATAATAACTGGAAAGAGAAACTCTTGTACTTCAGTTGGTCATGAATTTCTTTTTCAGTACTATGGTTTTATCTTTTGCCTTTTGGTGATTTTCTACTAGTCAGAAGCTCGTAAGTTGCACAAATTAAGGCAAAGAATTAGACTGATACTACAAATTGCAGTTCAATAAAAATATTCATGGCTACGCTCTTAAGGTTAACGGGTTGAGGAGTAATGGATAGGACTTCCCACCCAAAAAATCAATTTGAAAGATTGGTAGTCCAAATCTCATGCAAATTCATTTTGTGTGCTAGCTGGGGTTTGTCATTTGATGGAGAAAACTGTTGAGGTTGGCTGGTTCAATGTGTAAAGATGCACAGGAAAACATGAGACATCCATGCTTCATTGTAGGGCGTCTTAGCATTGCTGTAAAGGTCCTTGAATGTTTTTGGTAAATTTTGTGTCCCAATTTCCTTCCAAAGATATTTGCACGCTTGAAAAGAAGAGGAAGGCAAAAGAAACCAACATTAAGTTTTTTTGAGGAGGGAAATAAATGTGTTGTGAATGTATATTTTGTTTGTTTTGTTGGACTGTCGGGGGTGGAGGGAGCAAATTTCTATTTATCCTTCCTCCTGCACATCAGCATTTCTTCTATTCCACATTGGGCGGGTTTGATGATGTGAGTACTAGATTGACAAAATAGCATCATCATTTTGACCTTACAAAATAAGATATGAGAAGCATAAGGGATAAATATGTAGAATTAGTGAATGCCTCTTTTTCCTTTTCCCTTGCAATCTCCCCCACCTCTTCCTCTCACCACAAAAAAAAACAAAATGAAGCTAGAAGAAATGGTTTCCCTAGGTAAAATATTTTCTACCCAACTTCCCTCTCCCTTGCTGTACCTTCCACATTTAAAACTTAGCTTTATGCTGTTCTGCTCCTCTTTGGATGTTATTGACCAGAAACTATCACACAATTCAGTCTTATGTTTCTATGTTTTCCTTTTTTGAAGGATCAAATCCCAGTAGTATAGCTTTCACAGGACTTTTTTAGACTCTAAATTTTAGAGTTGATATACCTTGTGAATCACCTCTTTCATTTTTCCACTGTAAAAACTTTTTCGCATAAAGAATTAACAATTTTGGAGATAGTAAAATAACCGAACTGAAATCAGAACTGGCAAATTTTTTCTAAGTTATGCCAAATATTTTGAATGATTGTGTCTCTGTTCTTGCACCATCTATAGGTATCATAGTTGATGGTAGAATATAACATATTTGGAACTAGAATCATGGTTTAGCATTCATGGTTTTTATCTGTGTGAAGTAAGAGTAGTTGTAATTTAAGCAGCAACCTTGTTGAGGCCATTCTCAGTCAGGGTTGCCATTTTTATATGTTCTGATTTCACCTTCAAGAGTGGATCTTGGTGTTCTTGCAGTTAAACTGAGCATAGTTTGCTACCTTGATTAGTCTGCAGATGAAGTGCCTTAATTGTCAAATTTGTATCTGATGCAGCCAACTTTTAATAACTGAGTGTGTTTGCTATTCATGTTTATCCTGATTTAATTCATTCAAGTTCTAGTCTCTGGTTTGGAAGCCTGTCCTTAAATATAAAATTCAAGCCTTGCATCTTTGCATTTTTGTTGTTTCAGGATTGAGAATATTTTGTTACTTCAGGTTACAATCTGGGTCAATTTGGAACCTTGTCCTCCAGCTCTGGTGTCTACAATGCGACAAAGCTTAGTGGTATTCAGAGACGATGGTTATCTCAATACCCAGAAGATGACAATAAGATCAGTATCGGACCACGTAAAGGAGTAGAATCAGGAAAAGATGAAAAGGACTCGGGGGTTGTTTACTATGGTCCTATATCAAATACTATTAAGAAAGTGAAGCTTCTGTCTCTTTCAACTTGCTGCCTCTCTGTTTCCTTGGGGCCTGTCATAACCTTCATGACAGCTCCGGACATGAATGTCATTCTCAAGGGTGCAGTGGCATCTTCTGTGATATTCCTCAGTGCTTCTACCACTGCAGCCCTTCATTGGTTTGTGAGCCCTTATGTACACAAGCTCAGATGGCAACCTGGTTCTGACAGCTTTGAGGTTGAGATGATGTCGTGGCTGGCAACTTATATACCCAAAACGATTAAGTTTTCAGATATAAGGCCAGCAGAGACCAACAGGCCTTTCGTGACTTTTAAGGCCAATAACAATTTCTATTTCATCGATACCGAGCACTGCCATAACAAGGCGTTGCTGGCGAAGTTGACACCACAGAAGCAAACAAATGAATCAGCCTTTAAGAATTTGTGATTAGCAACTTCTTTGTCTTCTCTTTTTGGTTTAATCTCACTGAAGCTTTGAATGGTACACTTGAGCTTTAAAATTCAGCAAGAGAATAAATCATTTTTCTGCAGGGCGGTTTTTCCCATTTTTGATTTGATCTCATGTAGTAGGGAGAACAGCATAAGAAACAGCCTGTTTATATTTATTATGAGGAAACAAATGTTGGAGAAAGGGTTATATTCTATGCTCCAACGAGAAACTTGTATGTTTTATTTAGAAGGCCTCCTGTAGATGGAAAGGCAGTATATTTCATTTGCTTAGCCCTTCTAATTGTAGCAGTATTTTTGCCTTCCACAAGCACATTTTCTTTTAACACTTATAGCAGCTGGACAATCATAAGGCAGCTAGTACAACTTGAACACACGTATTGGCATTCCCATGAACATACTTAGTGACCCTTCCTTTTCTGATTTCTGTGTAGTTAAAACGCATTTTATGTATAAGTAACTGATATAGCAGTTTAACTTTTGGCCAACAAGATTGATTAGTCATTGTATATATTACTGATAATGCTTAATGAAGCCTATAAATTTTTTTGTTCTTTTGGGAGAAAGAAACCTGTAATGTTGATGTTGGCCTTTTTCAATGATTCCTTAATCCCAGAAACTCCATTAACATGCGACGTGAATGGGAAGTCGGTAGATAGAAAAATGATATTCATCAATTTCTATAAACATTGGATCCAGATTTTAACTTGTTAAGCTGTACTTATATAATCATGTAAGGTTTAGATTGAATATTAGTTTTTATATAGTAAATCAAATATTCAATTCATTAAATTTTAATTTAATGATAAACTTTCGTTATCATCTCCCTTTTATTATTATTATTATTATAAATAATTGATTATGCAACTTAACGTGTTTGTTTTTAAAAAATTTGAAATAGTTGGGGCTGGTGGAAATTCCAAACCCCCAATTAAATTAAATTATCGGTCATAATCGGCAAACCCCTTTCAAAAGAAATATAGTCGGACCACTTTCCAGCAGACAAGGGAGGCAACAGTCATTTTTCGGGGCCCAGGTCTAGAACGACGACTCGCAGTCGACATTAGCCAAGCGGGCCGCCTAATATTAACGCCTTAAGGTTTTTTCTGAGGGAAGACTGAATCAGATAGTCAACACTTTAAGTTGAAGCAAAAGACGACAATTTCAACCCGGTTGCAAAAACTCCGAGGTTATTTCAACCTAGGGGAAAAAGAACATTGTCTAGAAAGTTTGAAATTTGGGCCTAGGTGTTAAACTTATTAGAAGAATTTGATTTGTAATTTAAAAGAAAAAATAATTTATATGATTGAATAATTAATTTGTTAAAATAAAAAATTTTAAAATCAAGAAGAAAATTTTTATATTAAATTTTATATAAAAAATTTTTTATAAGCGAGCAATAAATGTATTTTATTTTTATTTTCACTACTAACTTACATACTTATTTTTCTAAAAAACTCTCCACAGCCTTTGTTATACTTTAAATTAGAACTTATTGCGATTCAAAATTTTAAAATTAATTTTTTATTTGATTCAAATTTACTTAAATTATTTTAAGATAAATTTCATGTAATAAATTATTAAAAATTAATTAACTTTAATGAAGCTTCACCCCACCTCGATAAAGCTCTATCTAACGTGGTGAAGCTCAAAGGAAGCTTCCCCAGCCCTGCCGGTGAACATCTAAATGGAGTTAACTTTTATTTTTTTACTAAATAAAAAGATTATCTTTTAATATTAAAATAATTAAAATCATTACAATCAAATAATTTTCAAATGTCTTCTCAGTAAAAAGATTTGAAGAATTGAAACAACTTAATATATACAAAAAAATAAAAAGTTACATGATAGTTTGACAGCTTCAATAACATATAATATGTCATACTCTAAAAATTTTAGATAAAAAAATATATTAACACTAATAAAGTAAACAAACACACAATAATCTTCTTCATAATACGTTTGTCATAATTCTTCGATTACATGGTGAAAAAAAACTCACTTCTAACATCTTTTTTAAAAAATTACTATCTAAAAGACTATAAGCGCATCAACTATTTTAAAAATTACTTCGAAGAGAAATAAAAAATTAAGTACTGATTTAGATCAAATTCTAATTGAATGATTTTTTTTAAAAGAATAGAGAGAAAAAAAACTTCAATCTAAAAAGTTATTAAAAAATCGCACAGAATCTTAAATTTTTTAAAAAATAGGTCTTAAAAAAAGTCTTTAAGGATTCGTGATAAAAAATAAGGTGAGACAATTCAAAACTAGCAAAATACCGCCAAGATCCGACCAAAAGCCAAAGCTTTGGCCTGGATCTGGCCAGAGATGGCGTCTCTAAGGGAAAGCCCCAGGAGTTAAGAGAGAAGGAGCAGAAAATGAGTTTAAGAGAGCAGTGGACCAACTTTGGGGAGCTGGAGTTGACTTTTCCTATGTCTTTCTTTCACACAATTGAATTCTTGTAGAGTATCATTTTTTTTTTTAAGCCGTCAGGTTTTCTTGTTTTTAGTACAATTGGAATTGGTACAATCTAAAAAAAATACTAATTGGTATTATCCACTAATATTCCTACATACCATTATTTATACACCCTCTCGCTCCCCTTGTTCCTCAAGTCATCTAAAGTTCACCTAATAAGTCAGCAAAGTGATGAAAGAATAAGAAGCGATGAAGATGAACATTCAGGACATTGATGAAGCAGAAGAAGAGACCCTTTCTTTGCTTGATTACTCAATTAATACTGCAGCAGCTGAATCAGAACGGGGAGAAGAAGAAGAAGAAGAAGACTACTCAACCAGCATGATCGAGCATGAAGAACACTATTTCGAGTTCTGCAGAGAAGATCAATGGAGCACAACCACCGTGGCCAATGCACCGGAAAGCATCATTTTCTGCGGGAAAATCATTCCTTATCAACAACCCACCTCCGGAACTACTCAGAACTCTCAAAGCATTAAAGAGAAAAGTCAAAAGAAGCCAGGCATCTTCCAGTCGAAATATACTAGGAATGGTTCTGCAAACAACAAAAAGGGAGACCAACCCAAGTCTCCGGCGATGGAGCACGAGTCCAGAAAATGTTCTGTTCACAAGATCTCAGTATTGGCATCACCGGGGAAGTTCAGATGGTACTTGCTGTTTGGAATTACCAGGTTTCCGACGGAGATGGCTCTGAGGGATATGAAGAACAGGCAGAACCGGAGAATTCCACCATCACCGTTGTTCAGATCGGAATGCAGTGGTGACAAGAAGAAGGTGAGTAGCAGTACCACCGATACCGAGTGCAAAAGCAGAGGGCGACGACTCTGGGGGCTGCTCAAGGCGTTGTTTTCTGGTGGCCACTGCCATGCAAAGGCCGTAGTAATGGCACCATGAGAGTGAATGGTAGACGGTGTTTTACACGGTATGATTGATAGCTGCAGCCGTAGCCACTGAGTCAATCAGCCGGGAACCAAACTCGGCCCATTCTGCCCGAAATTGTTTCGCACCAGGCCGAGTGAGTTCGAACATGACAAGTTGACTATTAGTCAATCCAATTGACATCTGGCCGGCCTGTTTCTTTTTTTTTTTTCTTTTCAAAATTCAAGAACTAGTAAGTTATTATTAAAAGAATTAATAAGTATAAATAATTTTTTTATAAGCAGAACAAATATATTTTACTTTTATTTTTATTATACATTTACATATTTTTTACCATAAAAAATATTTTTTATTATCTTCATCCTACTTTAAATTATAATTTATTAGAATTCAAAAATTTTAGATGAATATTCTATTTAATTCAAATCTGATAGGTTTTATAACATAATAAAAATATAATTTATTAACTTTAATAGAGTTTCAAAGGGAACTTCACCAAGTCCAGTTAAAACTACATCTGACCTTTTTTTTAATAAATTTTTATTTTTTATTTTTAAGTTTCATTAGTCAAATTAAGAATGTAAGTATTTTTTATTTACTTTTACTTATAAAATTATTTTAAATTTATTGCAAAAAAAAAAAGAGTTGAAACATACTCCAACTGAAAATATGTTCGTTATACTTACAAAGAATTTAGTGCATTTATCAAAAATATTATATTAAATTGTAATCTTTCTTTTGCTATATTACCAAGGTAGAGAATGTGGAGTAGAGAAAGAATTTATTGATTTAGTAAAAAAATAAAATTATTACTTGAGCAAGTGAATCGATTTTGAAACATACTATATTTAATAAAAGACATTTTCACAAACTAAATGACCATTTTAGCTGCACGTATCGAAGAGAATTAAATTGATCATGTCGAATTTTTTAATTGAAAATTTTAAAGCTCTATATATATATATATATATATATATATATATATATATATATATATATATATATATATATATATATATATATATATATTTGGAGAGGGGGAAGGGGGTAATTTTCTGCATTAGCCCGATATTGACCTCGAGTCAGTAAGCTCCGCAGAGGCGGGCCCTACTACAATCAAAACTCTCCACCCGGGTTGTTGTTTTTCTAAATAAATAATGTTTTTTAGAATTTATTTTAAAATTTTATTGGATAGAGTTTGGTTTTTAGATTTTTTGAGTTTCGAGAGATAGAAATTTTTGTGAGAAAAAAAATAAAATGTGAGATAAGAAATTTATATTGAGTTTATGTTATCCTAAATCTTATAGTACTCGTTTCAACAAAACTCTGCAAAATTTAACTGCATACTAATGATTGCTCCACAAGTTGCTCACATGCAATTATATACATAGAACATGTAAGATGACTCGTGTCCAAACACCTTTCAACAAATAAATAAATATATCCATTAATTAGACAAATGTTAAAAGTATAAATAAAAATATTCATTATATCAAAGGACAAAATAGATTAAAAACCAAGGCTTAAAAAAAATAAAGCTCGTTTTATCCTACAAAGCCGCGGGGCCGGTTTTATGAGGGTCAGGGCAATGGCAACAATTTCAAAAAAAATTAATTTTTTATACTTAGTTAAGAATTTTATCTTTTTTAAAATATATTTTGTCCTCCCCCAAAAATAATGTTACCCCTCCAAAAAAAAAAATAGTTTCCCAATTTCTAATTAGCCTTACAAAAAAAAAGGTTAAGAGTAAGTATTTTTATTCATATTTCTACGTTTAATTTTCTTGGTTGGTCAAAGATTTATGTATTCCTTATTCTTATCTTTTAAACTTTATTTTGAAATTTCTTAACATTGCCCTTGATTAAATTTGGCATTTTGTTTGATGGGCTTAGTTCGATTTGAACCACTTTAATTTTAATTTAAATTGATTTTACTTTAACACATTCAAGATTTAACATAATTTATATTTCCCTAAATATCAAAAAAATATTTATCAAAGAAAATAAAAGTATATTTTTAAAGAACACGTTCTTAAATGTGTAAAAAAAGAAATGGGAAATGGTAAAATCATCACCCCTTTACCATAGGGTAGGGCTGCTGCAAAGCATAGCTAAAAGTGGACCGACGACGGTGGCGCTCCTCAGTCAGCCGCCTGCAAGGGCAACGGCGCTCTCGGAGTAGAACGCAATTCTAGAAAGAAGCGCTTTTCAATATACCGTTACGTGCTTGACAAGAGGAATTTTCCAATACCACCGCACGTTAACTAGTACACTAAGACTATACCCCGTTTCATCGATCGACAACCCCGTCCCATTGAATTGACTTTCTCTCTCTGTCTCTCTCTCACGCAGAAAAACTGTAGTATCAATCGGGTCGGGTTGCGAGTTGGTGATTGAAGTTGGAAACCCCAATGCTTTACCATCTAGAAGGTCAGAAAGACGTTACTAGCAAGTCCAATCTTTTCTTCTTCATCCATCATCCGTGGTCGTCGTCTCTAAACTAGAGCATATCGTGGCTTTTTTTTCGTCTTTTTTCTCCCTTTTTAGATTAGACTATCGCGATTCTGATGAGTTTAGTTAAATTAGACCTTAGACTTATTTTAAGGATTCTGAAAATATTTTTAAATTAAGGGTGTGCTTGGACAAGGTTTCGCACGAAATCCAATATAATTTTTCATCTCAAATTTTACTTTTTTTTTTCACAAAAAATTCTCTCTCTAAACACAAGATAAAAAATCTCAAAACCAAACTCTATCCAATCATACCCTAAATTTTTACTTTAATCTCAACATCGAATCTAAATTTTATCTTAATTTGATTATATAGATTAGTATAGCTACTTAAATGATTAAAATTATATATACATATATATATATATAATATATTCTCACTCTGTAATTTTAAAATAATTTATATATAATAAAACAGATTGTATCTCGTAAAGGAAAAATTATACTGAATGTTAATTAATTAAAAATAAATTAATAAAATTAATTTTTAAATTTTTTAAATTTAATTATTTTTTATAAATAATTTATTTTTATAATTTTTAATATAATTTAATTAAAAATATATAATCCAAATATGTGGCCAAAACCTTTATTGTCAAGAAATGTCTACAATTATAAGCCTTCTACTGGTTCCAACGAAAAGCCGGAGGAGGGGGCGGGGCTTTCTAGACTAACTTGTCCTTTTCTATTACGTGTTGACGCCCGTCGAACTTTGACGTAATTCGTCATAGCCTTGACAATCAATTTTTCAACCTTTTGACGGTTCCTGTTTACTGTTGTTTTTATTACCATTCCATTTTCATACCCCAAATTCTAAGAAAAACTAGCAATTTTTGGTGAACCACTAGAAGGGTCACCTCCTAGCGGGAAAGAGGGGGCTAGACTGGTCTTGTCTTCACAATATTTGTTTAGCAATCTTATAAAGTTGTCAAAAATATTTTTTAAAAAAATATATAGAATCAGTAAAATTATTTAATAATATAAAAATTTTAATTACATGAACACTAATTATATATTCCTTTAGTGACATTTAAACTTAATTTTTTAATAGAAAAATATTTTTATTTTTAAATGGTCTAATGATTCTCAATTCAAAAAACTCTTTACAAGTATTTAGTAGCTGTTCTCGTGCTGAAGCAAGAGGTGTTGTCCACAGTAAAACTCAATGGAGTCTGCAGGTTTAAAAATGATTGCCTCATAACTGGTTAAAATTTAACTAAACTGTAATATCTTTCACAATAATCCAGACATAGTCTTATAAATATTTGCCCCGGCAGCCCTTCTAGAACTCTAATTAAGAAACAAAAAAGCACCATTAATTGTATCAAACCCAAACTCATAACTTTGTTCTTTTGTACTCGTCTAGACGTCACCATTGCCACCCACAAGTTAATTCCTCCAAACTGCCCTCACTTTCTTTGTCCCTCTCCAGTCTATATAAATCACCAAAGACAAGTCATTTTTGAATCCACAACTCCTCCACTTCCTCCTTTGCTCTCTCCATCTCATCTGCATCCATTGTCCCATTCTTGGTGCAATTTAGTGGCAAAATGATCAAAATGTTTGCAAAGGAGAGTCTTGAGGACCATAACAGAGAGCCAAACAAGCGTGACATAGATGAAGATGAAGAAGAAGAGACGCTATCGTTCTACGAGTTCTCGATAAACAGCGAGGCCGATGCATGGGAAGACTCCTCGAAAGAATCGTCGCAGAACTCCAGCTTCAAATCTTCCGAGCAAGAAGAAGAAGAAGAAGACTATTTTGAGTTTTTCAGTGAAGAACTGAAGAAGGATACTCATAAAAACATCTTGTCTCAACCAGAAAACATAATTTTCTGTGGGAAAATCATTCCTTACAAACAGCCCATCATCCCTGAGAACCCTAAAAACACCGTCAAAGAGAAAAAGCGGAGAAGGCGAGGCTTCTTTAGATGGAGATGGAACTTCACCTCATCCTACAAATCAAGAACCTCAGGAAAGATAGATAACGAAGGAGCAAATCATCCATGCACGACGAGCAACTCAAAAAATGATTTGCAGCCAGAGTCACCAAAACAGAAACACAGCACAAGAAAGAGAAGCCAAATACATGGTTTCCCAGTACACAAAATGTCCATATTCACCTCGATAACCAAATCCAGGTGGTACCTGTACCTGTTCGGGATAACAAGATTCAGATCAGAAATGGAGCTGAGGGACATGAAGAACAGGCAGAGCCGACGAAGCCCATCAATTACATTATCTAGATTGGAAAGTAGTAATGAAGACTGGGAACGCAAGGGAGCCTGGAGGTTGCTCAGGGCGTTGAGCTGCGGCGGCGGAGGCGACCAGGAAGCAAACGCCGTGGTCCAGACCTCCGTCATCAACCGCATTCCAGGCGTTTGAAATGATTTGGCCATGGCACGAGGTCTTTGACTGTGCCAAACTTTAGTAGTTAAAGAGTAGCAGTCATGGATTTTGCATCTTTTTTGTCTCTGTACTATATGGATAGGTTAATCAGCATGATATGATTATTGTAATCTGCAGCCCCAAAAAATTTCGGCACCAAGAAAAAGTGTGTTTGGCATATTCTCATCGCTCACTTTTTTGTTTTCTTCACTAAATCACATGTTTCCACGGAATTAGTATGGTGATTAGTGATTAATGACCCAAATCACTTCTTCTAATTATCAAGAATAAAGAATTTTACCTCCAACGTGCATCATAAAGTTATATTAATTAAATTATCACCTTTGTCATCTCCTCATAGCCTAAGTACTCACATCACAGGTTAAGAGGTTGCTAATATGGCATACATGACTATCTGTTTCTCCATATGGAAACTAAAAATTAAGGAGGCAGGTGAAGAACTTAAAACCTTATGACCTATCAACCTGGCATAGAGAACATTGCCAAGCTACTACTCAGGCTCAAAAGAAGTGGCACAATGGCTGCAAAGGATGTCTGATGACTTATTATTCCGGGATAACACTTCAAAGCTCGGAAAATTTCACCTTAAAGGTCCTTAGGGCGTTTCCCCAATATCAAGAATTGGATTTCCAATCCAGCTCAACCTATAGAATCACATGCCATTCAAGAACTTGAAAAACCTGATTAATGTGTTGCCTATGTCTAGTTCTATCACAGGACACATTCCTTTGATAGCAAACGCAGCAACATACATTTAATAAGTCACTAAAGGAATAGGGGCACCATCATTATGGTATCTTGCGCGCAAGCCTTTTTCTCAAAATAAAAGATAAGAATACAGGCGCATAAATCAAACATAGGCAACTTTGGGTGTTAAGAGAATAATAAAATTTTCATGGCAGTCTGCTTGGCAAACTGCACTTGTTAATAGCAGAATGTAATTGTAGATATATTCCTTTCCTTTTTCCATCAGCCAATAAGAAACTACAACGACTAGCTATGAGGATAATGAGTAACCCTGTTTCCAACAAGAAGAAAATGACAAAAATCAGAACTGAAAGTGGCTTCAAATGTCAAAAATACAGGTATAAATCAAAAGAATGTTAAAATCTTTTGACCATCGTATTTCCCTTCCGAGCTTGCAATTCCATCAACAGTAGCAGAAATAACTGAAGCAGGATCAGTGCTCAAACCTGCATATATTAGCTTCGGTCTTTTTCTCCTTGGAAATCCCTGCAATGTAAAATAATTCTTGAGTAGGGAAGTTGAGATTCAATACATGGAGAGCACATGTCAAGACAAGCATCGGAAACCAAATTATTTCTCTTCCCCAAGGAAGCTATAATTATCTTACTCTATGTAGAGAGTTCCTTGAAGTCCCACTTTACGGCTTATAAGAATGACCAAGAAGAAACAGGCAGATGCCAAAATTAGCAATCAATGAAAGCAGTGCAAGTCCTTCTTAGTCTATTTAACAGTCATGTATCCTGCCTCCTGTTTGCTATAAGATTAGACATTGATCTTCTGTACAATTCCAGATAGACCTTTGGGTTTCCGTGCCCACAGTAGCATATTGTTCCTTAGCATTTGCCCTCTAAGGGGATTCACACTTTATAGACTTCGTAAAGAAGGCAAAAAGAGTTGTATGGAGCAATATGTTCAGCAAAAGTTTGGGTGATATCTCTGCCGGGTTGATGCTCGTGTTTCTTTTTCCTCTTCTCTCTTTTAGATAAAAGAAGAGATTTAGTCAAGAAAGAGAATTAGCAATCTGAAAGAAATCTCCTCTCTTCTTTATGTATAAAAGAAGAAATTTTATTAAAGGAAAAAGAAGCACAAAAAAGAGAGCTCCCAATCATCAAGAGTTTGCCTCTCTTCTCTTCAGGTGCTGGCATCTAGTTTACTCAGAACCTTATACCCAAAAGGATACAGAAACCTTTCCTTCTAATCTCGTTTTATTTTCTCGAGGACTTCTTGTCCTTGGGACATATTTTCTTTCTTTTTCCTTTTTGCAGTAAAATTTATCTCTTTGATCTAGAAAACTAACCATCACAGAACCTCATATATGTGATGTAAAGGAGTAAGAAAAGAAAGTTTGAACTGCACCTTCTTTTTTCATTTTTATGTGAACTTCTTAGAGCAGCTTTTTCAATGTTGCTTCGGTAAAATTGGATGAATGGGAAAACACTTCCAGACTTTTCAAGCTGCATACAAAAGAAATTTGCTAAGATCAGACAGAGTGGCAAACCTTATGCAAGTGAAAGTTTGGCAGTCAACAGTAAAGAAAGAGGACCTGTAGAAATGATTCAACAGATTGATGATCTTTAGGAGAAAAAGCAACTTCATCTCTTTTTCTCTGCACAAATTCAACATTTCGTTCAACCTGCACATTTAAATAAAAAGCAATTATAACGAGGGAGACATGTCGAGGAAAAGTGTTGCATTTTTCGAAGTCCATATGTTCTTTCATTCTTCTTAACCTCACTGCTGAAAAAGAATATCCCAGAGGAAGAAAACAATAAAGTAAAACAAAGAACAGGAAAAATGGTCATGTCCTGCAACCAGTATCCTTTCATCTTTTCCATTGCTTGTGCAAGGAAATTCAAAATTCTCAAAGAACAGCGAAAACAAAATAGAGTCTGGTGATCAATCTATGCCCCATAAAGTTCACACTTCAGATTAATTGACTTACACAATCAAATGATAAATAAACTGAGCACAATACTCTTAATTCAACAATCTAAATAACTGGACCCAATTATCGACCAAAATAACATAAGAGGGACTGTACAACACTAATTGTCAAAGCTGCAAATAAATTAACCCTCTTTGGCCAGACCTCAGCAATATGTTTGATAAGATCAGCTATGATGTGGAAAGAGAAGGGAAAGAGAAACCCAAATTGAACAAATATACAGAAAGATTCTCCATAACATGTAACCTTTCAACATAACAAAAGAACATTCCTGTTTTGATGCAAGCATATTGTTAATATGTATCTTTTGAGTTGCTCCTGTATGTGCATGTGTGTGGTGTGTGTGCAGATAACTACATAAGCACCTCTTCATATATAGAAAAGGTTTACGTAACAAAAAAGGGAGGAATCAAGGACTCGAACCTGGTCAATCAAACGCTTTACAGTACGGCACAAACTATCAATAGTTGTAGTATCATGAAACTTCCTTAGACGAATAAGGGGAATGGTTGCTAATTCTGGGAAGGAAATATGTAAACTCCATTGCACAAAGTGTACTGAAAGCTGTTCAATCACCGATAGAAGACATTCCATCTGAAAGGCTTTGGATTTTAACCAGCTTTTTGGCAACTGCACCACACAATATCCTATAGTCAGTATCAGTTAGCTCAGTTCAGTTACTCAAGAGAGTAGGAGCACCATGAGAAGTAATCCTATTCGTAAGCAGCATTCAAAGTCCCAGAATAAGCTAATGTCTACCAACCTGAAGTACAGATGAGAAGTTCAAGTTCTTTCCTGATTTTCCACCCTCTTTGACAATTTTGTATTCTAATACATCCAGTATATATGAAGCAACAGGAATGAACATGCCACTTGAAGTTGAGAGATTATTAAGCCACTGGATGCACTTCAATCTTAGTGGGAAATATCTCGGTCCGCTGAATGTGTAAGCAACTCCATTTACAAGCTGAATTGTCCTGAATAACAACTCTGGAAGACTATGATCATGTAAATGGGCTGATATGAATGTCACCCAGAGATCAATACAGTTAACATACTCCCAACTGCATAATTTTTTAAGGACTTCCTGTTTCATAGACAAGAAATCAGCCAATTACACCAACATCTCCAGACCACAAGTGAAATAATAAGGAACAAAGTCCTTAGCAACTAAATACCAATCTCATACTACAATGTTATTAACAGGCCAAAGACCTCTTGCTGCATACCTTCTTCTTTGTTTGAAGGCCCCATTGCAATATCTTGGAAAGTAGACAAATGGATTCTAGGGCCTTTGCTGATGAATTTTGTACATCTAAAGAGCAAAGTTGAACAATGCTATTCATCAGAAACTGCATGTGTCCAATATTACCAAGCTCGGGAGCTCTGCTCTGAGCCATATAGGCCCTGAAAGTTCTAGCTATGCAGGTTTCAAGGTATTTAGAACTAAAAACTGCAGCCACATCATGCATGAAAAGAAAGGAAGCTGACGAAAGATCCCCTCCGCCAGTTGCCCACAAGTGAACTGTAGTCTGTTCCAAATTCAAAAGTAAAAGGGAATGAATTAGAAAACATAACCAAGAAAGTTAAAGTGCAAGTTATAGCTATGAGAATAAGTGCTTTAGATCTATCGATCAAAGAATTCAAAGAACAGCCAAACTTTTATCTATTTCACCGTTCCAAATTCATCAATCTAAAGTAAATATGTCTATCAGATATCGAGAAAGCAGAACAGCAATTTTCAAACTGGATCAAAGACAAATAAGATGGTACCTTAATGAATCTGTTGAGTAATGATGGGAAGAGAGCAAAGAATATCAGAGATGCCTTTATTTGGTGCAATACAAAAGTCAAAGTATCCGAATCAGCAGCTTGATCCAACAAAAATACTGTACTCCTGAAATAAGATTTGATGAGGGGTTTCAGATTATTCCATTTTGAAGTATTCTTCAGTTCCAATATGGTTTCCTTCTTCGAATTGGTGGAAGATATCTGCAACTGCTTCCTAAAAATATTATCTGCCTCTGAAAGCACAAATACCAATATGTTGCTAAATGTCTCACTATTTTCAATTCGCTTGCTGGATGACTCAGATCCATAGTGGCAAGCTGCACGATAAGCATTAAGTAGACAAATAAGTGCAGCATTGCTATGCTCTTCTTTAACTTGTTGACACCAAGAATTGATTGCAGAACTTGTAAACAGTTTGCCCTTGTCTTCAGCAGCTTCCTTTTCATTGTCTAACTGCATTGCTTGATTATCCATCTCATCCTCATCCGAGAACTGCTGCAGACAAGGTGACTAAATCAATAGGAATAAAAGAGTACAGATTGATTTAAAAAAGATCACAAAAAGTTCAAGCGTGTTCTTCCTCTACTTATTCCCTGAAAAGTAATAGAGAAGTAGAATCCAATTTCAAACAATATGGCATCCTGTAGCCTTCAGATGAAGGATTTCCAAATGCATCTGAGCTTCAAAGCCTGGAACTAAGAGGCTGTCAGGCAGGTAAGATCACAAGAAAAAGAAAAACCTTGTTTCGGGGCAAAGGCAATTACAAAAATGATGTCCAAGTTTCTCAAGACAAAGAAAGCAACTGCTAGTTTGCTAAAACTTTGGTGAAAGTTAGCATGAGCAACAAGCCAAGAAAAGATTACAAATTGTCTGAATCTTAAGGCAGTCTTTGCCTCTAGACTATGCATCCTCTTAGTCCATCCTGAAATAATTATCTGATTCAAATACAAAAGGTGATTTCAATTCAGCCGCTGAGGTGGATTTTCCACCGTTTTTCCAAAAACTCATAGTTTAGTCATCCCTAAAGAATGGTTCTGAATCACTTTACCCACTACATGGCCACAAAAGCTTTAGGTTTGAATCCAAAGTAGTGATGTGAAGCCTAGTCAGATATCATTATTATGCAAGACAACATGAACTATGATGATAAAAAAAGATGACATACAAAAAGCTGAAAAAGGAGCGATGCGACAGAAATACATGCAAAACCAGAAATTTGATGAGAAAATTCATTCCACCATACAATACTAATGCTTTTGAGTATCCAAAAGAAAGAACAGCCTACCATTTCCTCATTTTGAAAGTTTTCATTCTCCTTGTAACTTTTCAAGAACTTCTCGAACTCTGGATTCTGAAACATTTTCAAGTGAACTTGCTTTAACAATAGAATAGATATCTAACAGAAAAGACCATAAAAAGAAAATAATAAACAGAAATTCAACAGAAGAATCACTCAATCAGACAGCACAGATCTCCATTTGACAGAATATTACCTTCTTCTTTAACCGCTCCAGTTTCTTCTTTTGAACAGCAAGATCATCATAAATTTTTTTACTCTGCGTCGATAATGAACTGATACCTCTATCAGCTACATGAGGTTAAACCAATCAAATGAACTATGTCACACACACTGGAACAGAAGCGGGGGATAGAAGCTTCAGAAAATGTATATAACTAGGCAGAAAGACAACAGACCTTCTGAAATTTTCCCAGTGTCACTTTCCACAACTTGTGGACAACTTGACTCCTAATTAGGCAATCAAACAATCAGTTGCTGATAATGAATAATGCAACATTAGGTAAAGATATGTTTAAGCAAATCAGGAACCTCTGAGAGATATCCATCACTGTCTGAAGCATCTTCAAACATGTCAAAGTCAGCATCTTTTTTGAACACAGCGTCAAGAGATGTATCTTCAACGTCTTGAACATCAGGGACTCTGAAAAAGAACAAGCAAATTTTTTTAAAAAAAATAGTAAATTACTAACATATAAATATCTGTTCAAAACTTGATGACAATGAATCTCAATCAAGGAACCAGGGAATAACAAAACAAGCGATGAGACAAAGCAGGTCTTTTGGTGATGTCGATGGAAAAGTATGATCAGAATGATAACAATAAACAGGAGCATTCAGAAAGAGTGGAGGAAGGAGGAAACGCTGTATTTGCATGACAGCCAACGTAAAGAGTCCTTGGATCAAGTAAAAGAGAAAAAGAAAGAAAATTGGGGCCACACTGCATAACCACATTAGCAAGGCCCATTTATTCCTTCGATATATTATTATCAGTAAAAAGGCAACAAGCCTTGCAGGAAAATTTACAAATATGAATGTGTTCATACTTTTAAATAAAAGAAAGGATGATATGAATGAAATGAAGATTTACAAGAAGAATGAGATTTAACATTCAAACCTCAGGACTGATTCTTCAATTAAATCAGATAATTTAAACTCCTACAAGCAAGCACAATAGCTTTAGAACCTATAGATTAAAGGACATGAGTGTCTAGAGGTAAATCAGAATATAAACACAGAGAGATTGAAGAAAACCAACACAAGGTGATTTCGAAAATGCAAATTTTTGTCAAGTCAATTTTCCAATTACTTTCACCAAATCAATAGAGAAATTTACAACGGTGCTTCAAGAAAAAGATCATTATATCCAGATATATCTAACAACTACTAGATTTGAAAACACGAGCTGTCCAACAGAAAAGTAATTCAATATTTGAAACTTGGCCCTCACTTGAGGCTGGATGTTATCTAAGGGCCTGCCTAGTGCACGCATGATATGATACATGGTGATGAAAGTTCAAGTAGCGAAACTAGCTTGCATTTCATTTACTATGTTGAGTTATTATCTTATCTAAAACCTCAAAGCTGTACAAAGGTATAACTTTTTACATGCCTCGTCGAGGAATTTAGAAAGAAACATATCATAAGATCGGTTGAAATTAAAATCCAACTGCAAACATGGATTTTCCAAGCAAAAGACGAATCAATTCTCTAAATGGCTTAAGCAATTAAGAAAGAATTCAAATATAATAAATCGAAAGCTTCTATAACTTAATGGAAAATAGCCTTTGAATTTTTGTTGTCATGGTCAATGCGGCTAATTTTAATGTTTCTTTCAGAGCTGGAAAAAATTTATTTTAAAAAAAAAATTAATATCCCCACGGAATCAAAGTCCTGGCTACAGTTTGATCACCAAAACGTTTCGTGCTCTTCCAAGAGAGTAAAGAATCAAACAAAAGGCAAAATGAAACACTTTTTTTCCAGATAATCAGATTCTGAATAAGAAATTTTGGTGAATTCAATTAATGAGATTATCTTGGCTAATAGAATGTTTAGTGAACTACACTGAAATCATCAACAAAAAGCAACTTCAGTAGTAGATCAAATTAAGAGGGAGAGTGAAGATCACGTTACAACTTACAAGTATAACCAGCTAAAGGGAAGTTTCTGAACATGCAGAAACGTGTAATCAAATTCACCTTTTTTACCTTCCATTAGAGTTCTTCACTAAATCACCATCTTCGCTTTCAACATTATTCTGGTCATATTCTGCAAGAGATAAAAGGCAAAGCCATCAGAATTAACAATAACAAACAGAGAGAAAAAGTCATCTAACAATTATACTGTACTGAAGTTCAATTACTTGTAGAATTCTTTTTCCTGTAACCAGTTTATCCAAAATTTCGAACAAGAATAATGATTTCCAGAAACAAATTACTGAAATCTTCATGAGTTGGGGCATTCAGGGCAGAGGTGACAATAACTTTACCTGCATATGCACTAGAAGAAACTTGAATATGCTGCAATAAACAATGACAAGGCACCTCTAACAACATAAACAGCTAGATAGTCCCAAATTTAATATAAAATCTCAATATTGCACAACAATTTCCAATTAGTTGAACATACTATGGACCACAGCTAACATCTTGCTTCTTAAATAAAAGTTATTAACGAGGAGATCACATTCAGCATTTCATCCACTTGAACACTCCACATGACTGACAGATCAATGATATCCTAATTACTCATCTAAGTAATATTTAAGGAAAGGGAGAGGACATTCAACACAAAAGTGAAGCTGCAATTTACATGAATTTTATCCTTCACCTAAAAGCCCTGACTTTTAGAACTGATAATGTATTTATGTTATGCACTATGAACAAACTTGAAACGAAACATTGTCACAAGGATAATTCCACATTTGCATTCTAATAGAAGACCTCTGTTGTCCAAAACATTGGAATGATTTATTGTTAGCAACATCAACATGGAAGGTTCAAGTGCGGACAGAGGCAGGAAATTTGGAAATATTCTATTGTTTTTCTAAGGAAAAAATAAAAAATTTTAAGGGGCCTTCCCTCCTGCAAAAAATAATATAATAATAATAACGATAGTAATGACTCTTCCTACAGCTTGCCCAACAAACTAAGATCCTGGTTCTGCCCCTGAGTTGGAGCCAGAAGCTCATCTCCCAACTATATTACCATTGCCATTCCAACTTAGTTAACCGAAGTCAAAACTCCATCATTCACATATACTGTCTAATTCTACCATGCCACAACTGCATAAATGAACTATTCAAAGTTGCCATACTAAAGATCCAAATATCTAAAACAAAATGGAAGCCCCAATAAAAGTGAGAGTGTTTCTAAACTATACTTACTTGAAAAGTGTTTCTTCTTGAACAAAAAAGCTTTATTCTTCCTCCTCTGCCGCAGCACTGCCTGAAGATTCTTCTTTGCAAACTTTCTTGCTTTCTTCCCCAACTTCCCCATCTGAATTTAGCCAAAAAATACAACACTAATGAGTTGAAAAATTAAAGACAGAGAAAATCACAGAAGAAGCATCAGTAATATGAAGAACACCTGAATCTGGCTGCTCCAAGCGGCTGTTTTCAATTGAGAGCGTTTGCTCGGGGCAAAAATGCTATCTTTCAATGCTTTCCAAGCTTTCACACAGTAGCTGGTTTGGGGTTTTAAGAGGGTTTAGCTTTAGCTTTTAAGTTTTAAGCCCTACACGAGAGCTGAAACGACAGCGTTGACATTGGCTTTGGTTTGAGTCGGGTCAAGGTTTGCTAATCACAAATTGCTGCTCCACGCATGCCAGCCGCGTTGTTCACTGGGTCGGGCTAGCCGAGCTCGATTCACTGGCTTTTTTTTTTTTTTTTGGTAAATGAGAAAGTTATCCATGTATATAAAAATAGCTTAAGCTATAACAATCAAATCAATTTTCAAACTATTCCTCTCATGAGAGGAGTTGAAGAATTAGGATAACATAATACAAAAGTTACACAATAGTTGAATAACTACGGTAACATATAATAATACACAAGTAAATAGTACAAATACTATAACTATTATTAAGATAAACAAACATATAATAAATTTTTTCATAGCATATTTCTCATAGATCTTCGACCACAGTGGTGAAAAGAACTCGACTCTAACATCTTCCTTAAAAGTCAGCAATTGAAAGACCATAGGCGTATCAACGATCTCCCCAACTGCTTGGAAGAGAAGTTAAAAGTTGAGTGAGGGTCCAGATCAGGTTCGGGTTGAACGATTTCTCTAAAAAAATTAGAAAAAATAACTGAATCTAAAAAAATCAAAAGAAATCTCACCTCTTAGTCTTGAATCTTGAAAAAATAATATTTATGATGATTTGTGGCAAAAGAAAAAGTGGGAAAACATAAACTGAAACGAAGCTACCTTCTGGATCCCCCTTTTAACAAAAAGGGGCTGAACTGACACATAAAAATACACTGCGAGAAAAACATTATGAACTCAGGTAAATTAAAAGACATTCTTTCTTGGAAAAAAATAAAAAATAAAAACTCAATCGATGCCTAATGTTTATGGTCTAAAATTTAGATTTTGTCTTATTTTAGATTCAAACCAAACCCCAACTATATGAATCAAAGCCTAATGTTTTTGAGGTAGATCAAGTATGGGAAGGATTTTAACAAACTTCCATCTCTATTTTACTTGCTCTTCAATGATTAACCAATGCAAACATTTCTCTAAGGAAATTTCTTATCATGACACTCTACAAAATGTATGGGCCTCTTTGATTATTTCTAGACACCATTGGAGCTAGAGTTTAGCTTAGCCCGAAAGTTTTTAGGCAGAGTTAGAACGTCAAAATTTTAATAAGTTAATATATATTTAGCAGATAATATATACAAATTTATAGTAAATGATGTTTAAGATATATAAACAAAATATGTAAGTACATGTTTCTAATATTAAAATATTTATTTCAGTATAATAACTCGATTAGTGATTAATAGGTACATTGAAAGATTTTACATTTAATCCACACGTAGGAATGTAAATATAAATAATCTATATGTTTATATTAACATACATAAAGAGTATAAATATATTTTGAGTTAATAGTTCCACACTAATTGATTTTATGTGTTATTAACAATTATCATATTATTTGAAATTAAATAAAAAAGAAAAAAAGATTTAGATTTGAAACCAACTAAAATTAAGCTCGACACTTGTTGTATTTATTATTTTATATTAAATTTCAATGACGACAAACTATAATTATAAATAAAGTTGAAATCAAACTAAAGAATTTAAATCACAACCAACTTGAACTTGACCAAAGCTAGCTCACAAAACATATTAGTGGATTACCCAAAAAAAAAAAGCATTTTGAGGGATCATGTCTTCCTACTATAATTTTAATTTTCATATTTCCCTACGATAATAATGTGAGTTAAAAAATCTAATAATAATTAAAAAATAAAAAGTGTAAACAAACACCAGATAAAGTACTTACTCTTCTCTCTATCTTAAAATATAAAACTTCTCACTAATTTTAAATAGATTATTGAAGAAAAAATAATGAATATTTTATTTTTAATTTTAATTTATTTTTCACAAACATAAAAATAAATAAGAGAAATATTATTTATTAAATAAGAATAATTAAGTAATTTTAAAAAATAATATATAAAATTAATAAAAATTAAAATATTTTAAAAAATATATTTATATTTTGGAACAAAAGAGTACTAACTAATCCCACTGCACTTCTCCATTAAAAACCAACTTTTTCCGCCCTTAAACTCGATTCATCAACCAAAAAAAAAAAACCCATTAAACTCAAATTAATGCCGCCATCGCAATCCCATACACCACAATCTCCATGCACCCTTCAAAAAATCGGTACCATCATTACAAGCTCCCTGATCAACGGGCAAAAACCAACCCCCACAGACAATTTCCACGAACTCTACCGCACCTTACTACCAATCCCCCACCAGAGATTAAAAATTAAAATGGAAACGAAAAGGACTGTACTTTTCTCTACTCTCTCTCTCTCCTTCGTTGTTTTTTAAGTTAGAGAGAGGGCAGCAAAGAAAGAGAGAGAAAACACCTCCTACGGTTGTTTTCTTCAGCTCAAAAACTCTTCTTTCACTTTGCTTTCTCTCTCACACACGACCGCACGCACATAATGTGGGAGCCGAACTCCGAAATCTTTCGATCTTGTTTCAGAAGTGTGTATTCGAGTGATCTGAGCTCGTAATCATTGATTTTGGAGAGAAGGTGGAGACGGTGGGAGTGAAATTTGTAGGATTTGTTCGTGTTGTTTTGGAGGTTGAATTTTTGGAGAAATGTATAAGAACCAGCTGCAGGAGCTTGCGCAGAGGAGCTGCTTTAACTTGCCGTCGTATACTTGTATAAGAGAAGGTCCGGATCACGCGCCGAAGTTCAAGGCCACTGTTAACTTTAATGGCGAGACGTTTGAGAGCCCACAGTACTGCTCCACGCTTCGTCAGGCGGAGCACTCTGCTGCCGAGGTGGCGCTTAACGCGCTTGCTAGCCGGGGCCCTTCCAACTCCCTTGCTGCTAGAATTCTGGTGAGTTCTCAAATGGTTCTCAGCTCAGCTGTTTTAGGGTTTTGGTTTATTTCGTCTTTGAACTGTGTTTGTCTTGTTCATTAGTTTGGTTGGCTATTTTTGCTGTTGTCTTGATTTAATCTTAACAAATTTTTAGCTCATTATATCAGAGGAAAAATGTGGGGAGAGAAATTGGTAGTGCTACTTAATTACTATATATGCATTATGGTAGCTAATGCTATTTTTCTGTTATATAAGTTTGGCCATGGGACCAAATGTTGCAAATTCCTTTCTTTTTGCGTTTATTGACGCTTCTTCGTAAAGTCCTTGCTACCATCTATTCTAATCTTTGTCGCCATGTTTTCTATATGACTATTTCTATGGTTAATTTGTCTGTTTTGCTGAGGCTGATCACATACGTTACAGCTTCTGTTGTATGTACGAGACTTCTGCCGCTGTGGGACTTGAAAAAGGATAGTTTTATGCTGCTTTACTCCTTCAGGTCGAGCTATGAAGTTGAATCTGTAGGTAGAGACAACTTGCTCTCTCAGGTCTCATTTTGGAACCCTATTTCCAGCTAGTAGCGTGCCTTGGGCAATATCTTAACATTCTCTTGTGAGAAATAACGAAGTCATCTATCTTTGAGCTTTTAGAAAAGCTCAAAATATTGTAAAATAAATAGGATGTCAAAGTCAAAATGAGACGTAAATGTCGGATTAAAGGACTACGTATATGAAAGAAAAGAAGGTGATCTATATGAAGTACAATTTATATAGTTGAATGTTTCTATGGCTGCCGCAAATCACTTAAACGTACTGATTCTACAGATTAGCAAAATGACGATTTGGAGTTCCATAACATGAATAAGACTAGCACGAGTTCCTAATTTTGGAAAACAATGAATTGCTATTGAACCTTAGCATCTATTTCTGATTCTTTACTACTAATGAGAAATAAACAACGGCATGATGTTCATCCTGATACTATCTGTAATTTTAAGGATGCAACAAATTATAGGATGTCGGAACACTCGGAAGAATTTTCTTACCTGTGACGTCTAAAGATTGGCAATGATGCCCAGAAAAAGAGGGTGCAATGCATAATTCCTAGAAGATATTACCTAAAGTGCTCTCTAATGAAGCACCATGGTTGCGTTCTCTTTATGCTTTAAATGCTAATGATTCTGACTACTATAGGTGATGATTTATGATTAGCTTAAACTCTATTAGATCACAACCTTATTGCAGACTTAATATCATGCTTACTTTAGAAGGATCTACGTCCAGTTCATGCCTTGGTGGCAAGTTAGTTTTAATCAGTAAAATTGATTGCATTGAGGAAACCATTGTTCCAAGTTCATTAATCTGCTTGGTTACTAGAGTTAGAACCATACATGTTGGTCTAAAACCGATCTGTACTCAAAACCATTGTAATGCATCCAATTAACTAGATTCTTGATGCATGGCCTTCTCTACGACGTACAATGATCTTTGTCTGCCATGGAAATAAGAGTGTGTTATAGTGGGGAAAAGTTGTCAAAAGTAATGAGTATGGTTTATTTATTTATTTACGTTATAGATATGTATAGTAAAATGCAACATCTTCATACCCTTTCAGGCTGATTTCATCACTTCTACTTATATCCGAAATGGCATGACTTGTAGTTCAGGGCAAACAACTGGAAAAGAAAGAAAAAGATGCAATCCTATTGTAAGTATTAACATTTGACTGTTGGAGAACTCATGTAGCCAGACATAAAGAGACGGTGCATTCTTGGAAGTGAGAAAATAGGAATACGCTGCCTAACGCTACTGGTTTTCTTAACTCATCTGTCTAAAGAGTAATTTCTTTCGCATTGTTTTCCCTTTCTTCACACATATACTCTTAATGAACGTAGGCACAGAGTGTCCCCCCGCCCCCCCTCCTTCCCCCAACACAAAAAAAAAAAAAATGTTCCCCAAAAATGTACAAAATAAAAATGCACAAAATATACACGCATGAATTTGTGGACTTGGGAGCAACCTGTTCATGCTGGGCTTATTCTTAGTTAAGCTCGAAGTACTAACTAATGAATTGAATCGGACTCAAGCATGACTATACTTGGATTGAGTGCTTTTAGTGCTGAATCAAACCCAAGTCTTTCTCAATCTTTTACAATTTCTTTGATTTAATATTATAGAAGTACTTATATAGAAATGGGAATGATACTTGATTCAATGCTCCAATTCAAGTTGGTGTGTGTTGTACAATTGAGTTATGCTGGAGCTCAAATTGAGTAAGCTCAGCTCAAAAGAGTTATGCTGGAGCTCAAAGTGAGTAAGCTCAGCTCAAAATCAATCTCAAACATATGCCGGCTGAGCTCGACTTAATACGTTTAAGATGCAGCTTGTTTGCATCTCTGATGCAGATCCCCAAAAGTTGAAAATAGGAATGCAACTGTTACTGGCAATGGTGTAGTAAAACATTACCAAAAACAGGGAGGCACCACAGTGGCCACAGAACAAGGTATTTAGCGGGATAAATGAAACTTTCCTTCCTTGAAATACTTTGAATGTTCATAACCGTATTGTCGTGGTGCCCCTCTTCTAAAATTTTCTCATACTCCACCTCAAAGGAATGTGCATTTTTATAGTCCCTATGCTAAATAAATGCAAACAGCTAAGAAATGGTCCACCTATGTGGGCTTTTCAGTTTCTTATAAGTCTGTTGTTTACCTATCTTCTTCAAATTCTAGTGCTTCGCATTTCTACATAAACATAACTAAGTGAACATAAACCTCAAAAATTCTTCTCACTCTTCAAGGGGAATCTTTTTCAGTAACTTGAGTTTGTTGTGCTCTTCTTGTTAGCCTCTAGTGTGAAGATACATTTTAGAGGTTATTTTATAAGAGAGATGTTCTATAAAAACCTACTACATGAGTTGGCTCAAAAGAGCTGCCTGAACTTACCGTCATATACCTGCATCAGAGAAGGTACTGAACATGCACCTCGATTTAAGGCCATTGTTTACTTTAATGGTGAGACTTTTGAGAGTCCTGAATTCTTCTCCACAGTTTGCCACACAGAGCATTCTGCTGCTGAGATTGCTCTGAAAGCCTTTGTTTGCGGTGGGCCTACCAATTCATTGACTGCTAAAATTTTAGTGAGTTTCAGATACCCTCTTTGGCCGAGGATATTTTGGTCTCTCTCAATTATGTACATTGTCGATGATCTAGTTTTTTGGTTTATTATTTATGCATATCCTGTAATTTCTATATGCAATCAATTGGCCTTGTGTTTTATGTATCAAAATCTTAAAAGCAAGAAATGGGAATTTTTTTAAGGTCTTATGATGCATTTTATATACACCACGGTTTTATGAGAATAGGCTTTTATGTCTATTTTTTATTGGTGCAAGTACTCCACCTGTATATGGTTATTTCTGTGTAATCACGGTAGATGTCATGTGAAATCTTGTCCCTTGCATCTGGTTTAATGAAAGCAACAAATACAGCTATTAAAATGCCATTTTGTTGATTTAGGATATGGGTGAAAAAGGACATTCTCATACTCTTCGAACAATGTGGCAAAGATAATTAATTTTCTTTCTCCACTGTTTTTCTCTGTGACAACTGCAAGTTGGCTACAGGCCTACAAGAAGGGTTACCTGATTGGCTTTCTCCAGAAGCCCTCCTGTCTGGCTTTATGTGTGTCTGGCTATTGGGAAGCAGGGGGTGGAGGCCTTCCTGAAATTAGGAATTGCAAAATTTTTATGCCTTTCTTGGATTACATGGTGCTTTGTTATATGAAATTATTATCCAGAAATCATGTTTATAGATCAGGGTAAAACATCTTTAAAGTTATGGTTGATAAGTTTTCTTCAAGGAGCTAAACACTTTCAAGTATTAGAAACCAGAAATGGGAGCTTTGAAGGTTAAAGTCTTAAAGATGTCTGTGTGATTGTGGCTCAGATATGAGATGAAAAGTGCAACACGATGTAATATGCTGTTCCAGTGGGTTTGGTTGATGCATCCAAGATGGTGCAAAATCAGATTATAGTGTTGCCCAAACCTTCCGATGTTTTTTCACTAGCAATTCCTCCTTCCATGCTTGGCTTGCCTGATTCCGTGATGCTCAATATACACTGCAATTCTATATTGCATGCTTTGGAAAAGAAAGGGGAAACAATATCGGGAGCTTTTATTTCTCCCTTGATTGATTGTTAGCTGCTATAGAATAACTTTGATCATTTGTGTAGATTGGATAATTGAAATTTTATTTCTTGAAACTAGTTTAACTTGCTTGATGATCCCTTTATTCTTGTAAACCTTCTGATATACAGGATGAGACAGGCGTATACAAGAATCTCTTGCAGGAGGTTTCCCAGAGAGTTGGAGCATCACTGCCAGCATACACAACTTTTAGGTCAGGGTTAGGGCACCTGCCTGTGTTTACCTGCACTGTGGAGTTGGCAGGAATTATATTTACTGGTGAACCAGCTAAGAATAAGAAGCAAGCTGAAAAGAATGCAGCAATGGCAGCTTGGACATCTCTGAAATTTTGTAAGTGAGCCAATAATTGTTCAATTTTCTCCTGGCAAAAAGAGTTTGTGGATTTCCATTGTGTGCACAAGGAATAGGAACTCTGCGCTGACTTTAATCATAAGAATTAGAGGCGTTATGTCAGATGCAAAATCAGGATTGGAGAACAGATCCCAAAATTATTATGTGATGGCAAAATACGAGGAATTAGAAGAAAAAAGAATTCCTTTTGTTCCATGTCTTTCATAATTGTCATGAGCAATTTGCAGTTTGCACTTGGTTTAACAGATAGCTGCCATGAGTACAACTCTACCAATCCACACCCCACCAAAAAAAAAAAAAAAAAAAAGATAAGAAAAGGAAAAAACCAAATACCTTGGCTGCCATTCTAATCAAAATTCATATGCTATCTCAATATCTACTGTGTTGTTTTGAGCCAGACTTGGTGCTACTCTGTTGCCTTTAGTTGAGCTTACTCTTGGTAACTTCAGTAATTTTGATTCTGTTGACTAGTTTGTGCATCCCTGCATATACACAGTGACTTTTCCAAACTTCTGCCAGAGACTGTTCAATCTGCTTGACATGTCTTTCTATTTCTTTGCAGTGGTGCAGCAATCTGAGACATCAACACCAGAAAAGGGGAAAAATGATGAGCAGGAGCATATTATTGTGGCGCGTGCTCTGCAGAAGTACCTTGTCCTGGCCAGGATGGCTAAAGCACCATTTCCTATTAAATTCCCGGCACAAAATCCAAGATTGCCAAGTGGACAGCAGCCTCCAGCTACATCATCAAAAATTCTTCCTTTTATATGTCCAAGACCAGCTCGCAATAGAACTGGAATGGCTGCTAGTGGATCAATCAGCTCAAAGATTGCTCCTCAAAACAGACCCATCATAGCAGCTGTTAATGAGACGATGGTATATCCAAAGACAGCTCAAAGTCAGCCACCTAATGTCATGAATGACTGTGTCTTGCCGGCAGCAGAAAGCAGCAGGGTGAGGCATCAAAAGTTCGCTGCAGCTGGAGCAGCTCCCTATTTTCCCATTCGACACTTAGCTGCTCACAACAGAGTTGCACCACCGGTGACAATACGGCATGCTGTTCCTGTTTTCTCCTCACCACCACTTCCTCTACCTTCTCAATCTGCGAGGGTGGTGAGGCCTTCACAATCTGGTGTTGCCCTACCTGTCTGTGTAAGACAAGCTGTGCCAGTTTTATCTCCGCCAGCTGTTGGATTGGAGCAGTTATCCTTGCTCGACTCAACAATTCAAGTTGAGGCTCCGATTTCTAAAGTCCCAATGGTTAAATTTGAGGAACCTTTAGGTTCTAAAGTTCCCCTTGCTCAGCTAGACAACATAGCAAGTGGTAAGGCAATTCCAGGAGAATCTGAGGAGTTTTCTTTTACTAAAGCTCCAAATCTTCTGATCGTGGAGTCCTCAAGCTCAGAAGTACCACCAAGTCCTGAAGTTTTGCCAAATCAAGTCGAGGTGTCAGTCCCAGAGATTTCAAAAGATTCTCCCGCCAGTTCAACCGCACCTTAGGTGAGACGAGGGTTGAAGTAACCTGGACAGCTGCAGGAAGCCATGCAGGCTGTTGGCGTGAAATAGCTTTTAGGCAGAAGTCATTCTGAAAAGTCAAGAACCTTTCTCAATGGAGTTTGTAATGAATGAATTTCTATTATATAGCAGCTTATGTAGTTTTAGTGTCAGTTTCTTATGGCCCTCTTGTCTACGAATAGTGTTTGCTTGTTATATTTACTAAAGCTGTTTTGAACATTTCACTGGCTTTTGAGCAGTTTTGTTCATTGATATCGGTAGCTTGTCACTTTGTTTCTTTGTTCGGGATCAATAGTTGTTCCCGTCATAGCACATAGTGAAACGCTGGCACTCGCGACTGACCCTGATACCTTCTGGTAAATAAGCAAAGACGGGGCAAACTTGGGACTACGCATCAGCTACATGGGTATAGTTGTCATGTAACAGTCTATGATAGCCGGGAAACAGAAATCCTGATTCAGCCCCGCGACGCCTCTTGTCCCGGCCGTCTACGGCAAAAACCATTTTTTTTTACGAAACTTTAAACAAAATTTTCAAAGCACACATTCCATCCCATCCTATCCTTGATATTGCTAGAAAGGCTGGGGCAGAATCATGTCGAGATGTACAGGTGTGGGAAGTTAAGATTGACGCGGCGAATAGTGATAAATTGGTAGAACCAAACTGCTTGTTAGCGTATATCTGAGCATGATCAGATTTCCAATCTAATAGTTAAACATTTCAAAAAATTTATCCTACTGATTGAGTGTTCTCTTTCCCTGTACTTCGTGACCAAGTAAACTCTCTCCGTCCCAAGCATCTGACTCCTATGGAAGCTGAAACCCTTTCACAGCCTTTTACTGTACATGAAATTGGAACTTCCTTGAAAAGTTTTAAACCTTTAAAATCTCTAATTTTACAAAAATTTTTGGGATATTACTAAAGCATCTGTGATTCAACTGATAAACCCCATCTACAATTCGGAGGAACTACCCTCTGAAATCAATCGTACCTTGATTACCCTTATTCCAAAATGTAATAACCCAGAATCTGTCAACAGTTGTAGCCCAATTAGCATGCGCAATACTACCCATAAAATCTTAACTAAATTGATTGTTAATAGACTCAGACCTCGCCTGAACAATATAATAAATCCTCTGCAAAGTAGTTTTCTACAAGGCAGAAGGGCCTCAGACAATATCATGATTGTCCAAGAAATTTTACATTCTCTCAATAAGAAGAGCAAAGGTAAATCTGCTTACATGGCCATTAAAATTGATCTAGAAAAAGCTTTTGATAAACTTAAATGGGAATTCATACGTTTCATGCTTTCTTTATTAATCTACCTCCTAATTTAATTAAAATAATTAGGTCCTGTCTAAGTTCTTCTTCATTATCAATTCTTATTAACGGCACTCCCTCAAGCTCTTTCACCCCCTCGAGAGGAGTTCGACAAAGCAATCCACTTTCTCCTTACCAGTTCATTCTTTGTTTGGAATATTTAGCACTAGATATAGAACTTGCATTTAACAATGAGCAATGGATAACTATCCAGTTTAATAGGCCTAGATTTTAAATTTCTCCTACATTCTATGCAGATGATTTGGTTTTGTTTGCAAAAAGCTGATATGGATAATGCAAAAACCAACTTCATTTGGTCAGAAATCAGGTTTAACCATAAATTTCACTAAATCTAAGATTCTCTTCTCTAAGAATATAGATAGGGAACTAGGGCATCAAATTTCTTCCTACTTAACAATAAGAGAAACTCAGTCTTTTGGAAAGTACCTAGGATTCCCCTTTTATAATGTTAGACCTAAGACAAATGACTTTCAGGAACTCATTAAAAAAAATTCAAAGCAGATTAGCTAATTGGAAAATCAAACATTTAACCTTAGTAGGTCATCTTACTCTGATACAATCTACTATATCTTCAGTACCTGTACATATTATGCAGAGTGCTCTTTAACCTAAGAATATAATTACAAAATTGATCAGATAACAAGAAGCTTCCTTAGAGATTCTACAGTAAACGGAAGAAAAATTCATTTAGTTGGATGGAATACAGTTACCTTGCCTAAACAACTTCAACTCCAGATAAAAGATACGAGGTTTCAGGATCTAGCATTACTTGCTCACGCTGCTTGGAGATTCATATCTAACCATAGTAGCTCACCTTGGGCACAACTTTTAAAACATAAATACTTGCCTAAGATAAAACCTTGTATGCATAACGAGATATGACCTTGTATGCATAATCTCCCGAAAATTAGCCTAAATGTTTCATTTATAGCATGGTTTTCAAGGGAGGGCTTCACTTACAATGACAAGTAGTCTGCACTACCTCTCTGGATAATTGGAAACAAGAAACTTCAAAACCAACAAAAGAAGTTTATCTGAACTATTCAGGTTATATACATGGATATACACATCCCTGACATGACTATGCACATGCAAACCGTGGCCAACAAGTGGTAAGTTAGAAATTAGCAGCCAACTTTTGCAGCAGCCAAAACCTAAAGAAGACTGTGCGTATAGAACAATAAGCAGGTGAACAGAACTGATCAGCTATCCAGCTAACGCAGATTCCATTGCATGGAATATTGAAGCAGTATCAAACCGAAAGTTTCTGAAGCTCTTCCCAGGACCTGTCTCAGAGGAATGTGCATCAGGACTAGATTTGTTTGGCTGACTCTCAGTTATGGTTGAGCTGCTCCCAGTAGAACTATTTTTTGCCTTCCATACGGTAATTCCTTCAAACCAAAATATGATTTATCAGTTTAATGAATAAAAGTTAGCACCAAACTATATCAGCATGCATCTAAACTATTCCTGAAAAATAACATAAAGACTTGCATGATGGGCACCCGTTAAACAATAACCCCCAAGAAGAAATGCTGCTAAATAGAAGAAGAAATGCAAGTGTTTTAAAAGTTGCGGAGAAACAGAACTTCAGATGTTTGATATATAAAAACATCTCCCAAGTCAAATGCACAAAATATGATGCCTTGCCAGATAAAACTTTCTCTTATCTGTTTTAAACAGTTCACTTCAAATGATTGAAAATTATAAATTTGGACTCAAGCTCCATTGGAACTCTTCGTAACCAAGTAAACAAAGGAAGACATGAAGAGTATTAAACTTAGAAAAATCATGTAGGGTCTTTTTGGAATAAGAAAGATAAAATAAGCCCCAACTTTCATCTATATATAAATAAAATTCTCATTGATAGGTTAGAACAAGCTTGTCAGTCCCATAAACCATCCCAAAAGGTGAAAAGGAGAATCATTCCTCTCTTAAAAGCAAATCCGTGCAAATAATTTCTCTATATATTTGTCTCTGTGTGAGTGCGTGTGAGAGAGAGAGAGACCTTTAGAAGGCCTGTCTGATCTTGAGGGTACCGGCGGCAGGTGTGCTGAAATCCATGCTTTAAGAGATCTTCAAGAATGTTTTGGATAATGTGTGAATGGAAACGAATGTTAGCAGTTATGAAGGGTCGTTAAAATGTAGTCCAGATAAACTCACGTTAGAAAAGGTGCAACCATGTATAGCTTGAGACCAGTGATTCCACGAGATATGACATCAGCATTTGCAGGTTGAAGATCATCAAGTCGATGCCATGCTATTTCCTGTGAGAGAGATACAAATAAACACACAGAATTTGTTTGTCATGAAGAGTTCCAGTCATCATAATCATACACTATGGAGCTTCATCAGCTTTAACATGCGCGAATGCATCCATTCATATTTTTGTTTGTAGAACTTATGTAGAAGAAATGCCTTCCATAATCACATGGCCTATCATTGAATTTAGAATATTCAAACATACAGACTATATTTGAAGTGAGAAGAAGAGGGGACAGCGGGTGAGGGTTTAAGGTATAACAGAAGGTATTTGACCACAAAGATTCTCTAGAATCTGTAAGAAAAAACTATCCAAATAGGATGCACCGAGAACTCCTCCTTTTTCACTTGCAAGAAAAGCGGTTAAACAATTAAGAGAGAACATAATCAAGTTAAATAAACACTTCAAATCACTTAAAAAATACAAGGGTCCAGCCCTCATGCATTTATTCCCCAGTTCCACATACGAAAATCAAAGGTCGCTATTTATTCAAAATTGAAACTGAAAAGCACAAGTACTCAACAGAATTGTAGTAAGCACCATTGGTTTATCTATTCCTGATGCCAAGTTAAATGCCTCCCAGAATGTTCCTAGAGTGCTTTATTGAGAATTCCCAGTTTGCTCCTATTTTATATAATTTTCTTTCATTACCCCCACCCCCAAAAAAAAAGGAAAAAAAAGGAAGGAAGAAAAGAAAAAGGAAAAAGGACCTAAAGTGCTAAAAGATCATATTCGTAAAGGAACATTTTGCTTGAGCCACAAGAAAATAGAGACCATAAGACAAGGAATTGCTCTTTTTCATTTTTATCTTCTTCATTCGCAAGAAGAATTGGTATACTAACAAGATTTTGACAAATAAAAATTCAAGACTTTTAAATGAACAGGTTCACGTACACTGATCTCTTTTTTGGTGAGTGGGGCAAAGGCTGTATCATCTTTTACTCCAGCAATTATATACAAGCGCACTCTTTGCTGTCCAAAAATCATTTCAATATAGTCCTCTTTGTTGAGAAGATTTGAGACATCAAAACCTGTTTCTTCCAGGACCTGCACCCAGAAGAATACGAGTTAGGAAAACCGTGCAACCACATTTAGAACCTCCCAGCATGAAACCATATGAGCAGAAATCATTGGGCACGCTAAATTAATAAAATGTCACTTCTTCCCGAGGCTATACACCATCTATATTTCCAAACAAGAAGTTCTGACTTGATCATCCCCTACATTGACATTAAATAGCAGTACGCACTTCATTCACCAGAAACATTTTTAAATAACAGCTCTTCCCTCCTATCCCTATCTCATGAGAAATTTAATATTTTACGAGTCAAGAGTGAGTTGGAGTAACGATCAAGGCTGATAAGTCCATACCATCGGACACGAACCAAATGATATTTCTGTTCCAACTAATTTTAGTAGGTAGAATAAAACTGGTACAGAATTGTCAAAAAGCCAAAACTTCCAAACTGATAATCAATTGCTTACTTCTCTAATGGCACAGGCATGATCTTCTTCATCCTTATTCTTTTTCCCACGTGGAAAGCTCCAGCTTGTCCCCTTCCATCCCTTTACCAGCAAGCACTAAATTCCCAGGAATAATTCAAAATCAATTGCAAAAAGCAAATCCAAGAAGAACATGCATAGAATAAAGCCACTAAATGTCAATCAAATTCATTAAAGAGATGTGCGTGCAAATAAAAGACCAATCATAGTTAGGAATAACACAGAGGGAAATATACTTGTTATCGATCAAATATAGTAAATCTAGTAGTTCCAGAAAAGACCAAAAACCAAACACATTTGCTTAATATCAGATGACAGCTATAACAACAAAGTTTAGCACAGTGAATCACAAGTGGATGCGTAAAGTAATGGATCTAGAACGAAAGATGAGTGGAGGCACACAAACACTTCAACACAAATACAACTCAGCAGATAAAAAGTAGTCTAAACATCATGAAGTTAAATTTTTTTCCCTAAAAAACTACTAATGAGTCTCATTTATCTAATCAAGTGAGCCACATTTTAAGAGTTAAAATAATCAAGACACTCAAAACCAAAACAGAGGAGAAAAGATCAGAACAAAAAAGAACGAAGCGAGATACTAGGTAAATTCGTAGGAAATAGAAAAAGAAAGAGATGAAAAAATGAATTGATATATAACAAGACAAGGTGAAAGCTGTGTTTTAAAAGTTAAAAAGAACTTAATTAGTTAACAATTCAAAGTAGGTCGGCATATTGAAGAAAAATGTGTACAAGATTTTCTAACTTGGCGGCACACTTGTAAAAATGCTAAAGAAATATATATTAAAAGAAGAATTTTTGGTGGGGCAATGGGGGCACTTGTTTCCAGTGGCCCCAGCATAAATCCATCCCTAGATGCATATAAGCACAACATTATCTCCTCATTAAGGACTTAAATATGATTGAATGACTTTAACATAACAAATCTCACCCTTTCATAAGATTCATCCAGGATGATGGCCCCTGTTACAGGAACTCGAACCTTATATGAGGTAAAATCCTTGAATATGTCATCTATATGTGCAACATAAGGCTTCAAAACATCACAACTGTTGAACACTGGACTAAATTAAGGAAAATAAGAATATTCAAACTGCAAACAAGATTAACTTCGCAAAACATATGTAATTTAATAAACTAGTCATTGCGGCGGCACCTGGAATACAGTAGATTGTACTTAAAACAAGTAAAAGATCCATGTATTAGTTGATTCCGCATCAACCTGGGTCAAGCCCATCATGTAACAAGAAAAATGAAAAGAAGCAAATAACTTTCAACTATAACGGCAGAAATACCAATTATTCTTTCTCAGACTTTCCTCGTTTTTATAAGCTAGAAAAATGAGACTTATGTGAAGGAAAAAAGGGATAAACTTTCTATCATATAGTATATGGATTTTAACTACCCACTTCTTCATTTGAAGAACAGAATCTCAACATGAATGCAGCATTCTAAGTAAAGAAAAGATCAGACTTACCAAACAGGTTTAGTAAGATACAGTTAACATTTCAAAGGATACTTAAAGAAGTAAATTCTTTTAGAGTGAATGACTTCAGCGAAGGATTCTTTTCAACGGAGTTGTCCTCATAAAACCAATGAGCATATTCAACAAGGAATAAGATCCTTTCAAATGACTGTTGATCTTCTTTTGGAACATTCAGAACAAATCGACTGCAGTATGAACAACACAACTGATTAAAAGAAAATGAGGGAAAAAGTAAATTAGTTGCAACCAACAAGAAAATGAAGCAATGAAAGTAAATTAGAGCAAGCACATCCAGTAATTATGATAATACAAAACCTCAACCTGGCAATAATCCATAGCACATCTAGTGGTCCAGAGCTATAGATCTAAACTACTAACCAAAAAGGAGCAAAATACAAACGGCAAAAGTAATGTTTGTGGTTAACCCAAAGGCATTGGGGCAGAAAACTATAGAAAGATTAATTAGCACAAGGTCGTAGTTGGATACTGCACTCATCAATTGCTTTGAGATGGAACTCCACAGGGTCCTTTAAGCCTAAGGGAGAAAACTACAAAAAGATTAACTAGCACAAGGTCGTAGATGGATACTGCACCCATCAATTGATTTGAGATTGGAACTCCACAGGTTTCTATAATTATAGTGAAACAACTTGTCACCTTGCCACAACTTTATCACCTTAACAGAGCACTAAATGGTTCACCTATACGAATTTATTTTTGTCACCATAATATTGGTAACACAGGTTGAATTCCAGCAAGATACCAAACCACAAACTTAAATCCAAACCGAACTTTTCCACAACCTTGTGATTAATCAGAATCGTTATCTTTCAGCAAGTTTCACTGAAAACTAACAAATATGCACCTAATAAAGGAATCCATAAGAGTCGTTTCAATAAAATCAAGATTCTTTAATCAAATTTACCTAATTTCAATATAAACTTTTGGCCCACTTAACTTTGTAGTACGCCGTTATCTTTTACAAACCATACCACAACTACCATAAAAAAGCACCCAAAAAGAAAAAGAAAAAAGCCCAAACACAGAAGTGATTCATAAAGCACCTGCACAGATCATCCAGAAGTTCTTGAGGGGGAAGAGCATTCTTGGATGGAGCACTGGAAGATCGATTAAGCCCACCTGACATTATATCTCTTTTTCTTTTTTTACCCAGAATAAATGTGAAAACGAAAGGGGAAAAAATTGCAGACACATAAACCCTAGCTTCAAATTTTGATTTGAACTGGATACATGTAGAGAGTGATAAGAGGGGGAGGGAAAGATTTTCTAGTCGCATTCAAGTCAACCACTTAGGTGAGGAACAGCCCCATAATCCAACGGGCTTTGACCTGTTTAGGCGTGTTTTACTCCTCTAATTGCCTGAACGCCTTTAGATTCCAGAGTGACCCATTAATAATTTGTTCCTTTTGTGTAAAGCGTTCTCAGAGAACGCATAAAGTCATACGCTAAATTTATTTCCGGACATCCGACTCCCAGGTATCCAACTATCCCCATTATTTTTCTTAATTAATTTATTTGAACATATTAGACCCCCAGAAAAATTCAGGGTATTAGAAATTAGGGTGAATTAGAATGACGTCCTCTAATTTTGGTGTTATTTTGTGGGTCTGTTCCTAATCTTTTGAATAGATAATGACCTTCATTGAGTCAAAATAATTCAAGAATTGTCACTTCCTACAAGTGAAGGGTAAATTTGTCATATTACCTTGAAGACAACTCAAAAGAGTTTAAAATTTTTAAAAATAAAGAGTTTAATTCACATAATGAGAAGTTGTTATAAAGAAGTTCAGATCAATAAATTCACGTTTAAAAATGTGTAAAAATTATTGTTGAGAAGCAATCTTTATTTTGTGACTTATGTACATTTACTAAAAGCATAGTTGTAGAAGTGAATTACAATTTCGAAATATGTAACCTTTCTTCAATTCAAACTTCCCCAATTGTATATCTAAGAAAATTTTATGCATTGTATGGTGAAGCTTTGCATTTATTGAGAGATAATATGGCAAATGCATAATTAGAATAATGCTACATATATTAAGAAATTCAAATTACGATATTGGGATATCTTTCGGCAAATTTCAATAGCAAGAGTTTTTTTTCAACAATTCTAATATGCTTATTTATGTGTCGTTATATATCACATGAATCATACTTATATGTCATTAAATATCTAAAATATTTGCTTTTTTAGATTATAAATTTTAATAGATGCTCCACACAAACATATTGATCTCATCCATGTAAAATATCATTGAAAATACAAATATGAATATTACTGAAATCACTACTAATTGTGGATATTAGACCTTGGGAAGAAAATGTTAGAGACAAGATTTGAGTCCAGCATAAAGTCATGAGACAAGGATTCCAACTCAATTCTCAAAGCTATTAAGACTACTATTTAAAAAAGAACTGTTAATTCTATATTTATTGTATTATCGTTATTTTATTGAGGAAAGTAAATTAGACAATGAGCATACAACACTTCTGTGTTACCATGATGTTAGGAAATCTTTATGAAGGAGAGGGAAGCATGCATATGATACAATATTAACATCTAAAAAATTACATCATGGGGTCTCTTCTCAATTGTAGTAGTAATAAAAGGACTACTACTGTTCTAATTTGATTAAAATTAAACACATTCAATAAGTATTAGCTTAAAATGTTTGTTTTAGCATTAACACAAGTACCATCGAGATAGAAAGTCTTGAAGCCGCTTTGTCCTGATTCACCTAAGTTTTGAGGTAGTTTTAGAAAATCCAACTCTTCTATATAGTCCAAAATGCAGAGTATCTCCGACTGTTCAAAGTAGTACTTCGCTTTTTATCATTTAGTACTTTACATTCTTCACTTATCTAACGGTAGACGGAGTTACCAAAGTTTGCCTTTAGAATCTCGAGAAAGCTTAAGATACCTATTGTAGTGCTTTTTAAGATTTCTACATTCTGATCTATTCTTCATAACGAAAGAGAACAAGAGTTTTTTTGTAGTAGAAATGGCTACCCCTTACAAAGGAGGCGCTGGAAGTAGCAAAGATGGAGTCAATAATAAGATTTGGGACCAGAAGGGCAAATCTTACAAGCAGTATGATGAAGACCAGATTGTTGTTTTTGAGGCAATTTTTACTCAATGTCCACATCCATCTACCTCCCAAAGGTTGGAAATGAAACGCATGTTTCCTGCTCTAAGCAAGATTGATGATAAGGAAATCAAAGTTTGGTTTGAAAACCGCAGGTGAAGTTTACTACTTTTCTTTTTTTTTTTTCATAGTTTTTAATTATTATCTCTTTTACTTTTTTTTCAATCATTCAGTTGATTACGTCATTATTCTAAAAAACAATAAAAAATGACCTAAAAGACTTGGTTGAATCAAGTAGTGTGAGAGAAATTAGATGCATGTAGCATATACAACATATCTATTATTAATAGCATATTTTCATACTATGAAAACATATTTTTATTTTGCTTTGATCAATTTTTACTTAGGCGTTAGTAATTTCCTAATTTATTAAAACAGAAAATAATTTTGATTTGTATTCAACACGGACTAACCGTTATAGTAATTTATTTATAAAAAGTGATTAAGTTAATTATTCCAGAATACTCAAAAGTAAGAATAAAAATGTAAAAGGCATTTAAATTCAAGATCCATAAAAATTTGATTAAATGTTTGACTATTTTGGAATTCAATCTAACACTTGTAATTTTACTAGTAAACATCTGCATATGGGAAAGTGATTCTTTACCATTTGTGCTCATGCGTGTCAACAACAATAAGTGATTGACAAACAATTTAAAAGTTTTAATTTATGCAAAAAAGTACCAAAAAACATTTTTCAAAAAAGAATTCTTTCCCAATTCTTTGGTCCCTTTTGTTTATTCATAATTCGCTGTGGTTAAATTAGAAAACACTCATTTTACTTTTCTATCTTTTTTCTTTATATCCTATTAAGTTTTTCATTGCATGTTTACTTTAATTATGCGAGAAAATTTATCTATGTTTTGCAAAGCTTTATTTTCTCATGATTTTCTTTCCTTTAGGGGCTCTGAAAAAGTGAAGAAAGAGTGTAATGATCTTCACTCAATGAAGGAGAAGTTGATAGCCACCAATAAGTTCTTGAAGGATGAAAATGACAACTTAATGAAAAAGGTTGCAGAGTTGCTATCAGAGAACGATTACTTGAAGCAGAAACTCCAAGATGTTTGAGTAGCAGTCAAAGTTGATATTCTTGTTTTATGTTATTTGCTTTCTGTGACTTAGTTTTTATGTTTTTCTTTCTGTTGTTAAATAAGGATATTCTGGCTTTTAAGCTTACTTATATACAAATGGTGTTGTGGGTTTTTTAATAAGGATAAGTTTTTTTTTTGTAGCTTTCCATTACTCCCTATTTATAATTTTCACTATAACTTTTTTTTTCAGTTTCAATTATGCATAATTAATTTTAAAACACTAATTTTTTTCCCAGAAAAGGTCCCGTAAAACTCATGGAGAAGAGAATATTATTGTTAGAAAATATTTGTTTTCTCCAAAAGAGGAAAAAAAAAAGCTTACTTCCATAACCCAAAGAAAGGTGAAAACAAATAGAAGAGAGGAAAACTGTAAAATGACTAAGAGAACATAAAAGTATATCCCAAAATAAAATACATTATATTTCATTTTTTAAAAAAAGAAATTCAGAAAAAAGGGTGGTCATCGTAATTATTGAAACCTCAATTTATAGTCAAACGTAATTTTTAGACAGGGACTATAGAGAAGATTGTTATATTTATTTATTTTACTAATATTATTATATTTTATTCATATTATAAAATATAAAATATTATTTATTATTTTTTATAACTTTTAATTTTCAAGTAGTAATATAAAGGATTTGATGATTGTTTTAATTAAGTGTCTGGCCTATTTTAAAATTAATAAATAATTATTCACAAAAAAAAAGTTATTGAATACGGTGTCGTTTGGAGGCCATTGACTTTCTAGTTTTACTCTTACCTCCGCCGAGTAGGAGCAACAACAATGCTAGCTTCTTTTACTTTTTCTTTTTTGTTTTTTTGATTAAAAAATTTAGCTATTTGTATTGCACATAAAAAAAATGACTATAACTGTACATAAACTTATTTCGTTTTGCTACTTTTGTCTTAAAATAATTTTTTTATTTTGTACACATAAACTTTTTACGAGCAGCTACAATTGACAAATTGTTGCAGCTGTGGCAGAATCTGGCGTCCAAATACACGCGACCTGCACGTGATATTTTTCTAAAAGGGTAATTTGAGATATTTTCTCATTTTTCCTCCCATCCCAACCGTCCAACCTATCCCATAAAGATTATTTTTTCCTCAAATCCCTAGCTTCTTTCTCCATTTACTCTCATCTTCAACCCTTCATTTGTTCAGCAAAATCAAAAAACCAGCAGCAACAAATCTCCTACCATTTATTATCTTTCCATACTTGAGCATATCAAGATGTCACATTGGTCAAGTTCAAAGGGCTCTTACAACTCACAAAGATGTGTGATTTGCGACTGTAGAAAGCTAGCAAAAATGTGCACCTCCTGGACTGATTCAAACCCAGGAAGACGATTCATTGGATGAGAGAATTATAGGGTAAGAAGCTAACATGATTTGAGGAACTAGTTCTTAGCTTACAAAGTCAGTGATTCTTTGGTCTTCAAAGGTCAATTTCTAATAAGAAATGCTTGAAATAGTAGGTTGGGGGCTGCAACTTTTTTCAGTGGTATAATGGTCCAATGTGCAATTGATCGAAGCAAATTATACTAGGCTTGTTGCAGAGGTTAGATCTAAAAGAAGAGGAGCCAAAAAGGCTGACTGGAAGGATGAGAAATTGTGTTGTCTTCACTGCAATTTCAAGCATCGTTGCATGTAAGTGTATGGCATTGTTAATTTATCAGGCGATGAGTTACAAAATGTTCCCGAGATGTTAGATTTTTTATGTAGTTCATTATTGATTTTTTTTGTAGTAGTGGTTATAATGTAGATCTCTTTGCAATGCCTTAAGTACTCTTTGTAACTTGATCTTGTCTTAAATGCACAGAATGATTGTAACAATAGCTTTTTTTGGTGCAAATTTGTTATTTGAATACTGGATTCAACTGAAACGCATTTCTTGAATAGCATGGACCAAGGGAAAAAAATGGAGATAGTCAGCATTTCAGGTTAATATGAACCATGAATGAGACAATATTGCACAAATTTTTCAAGCCACGAATAGGACAACAATGTACTACAAAATGAGGCATGATTGTCATCCAAATGTCATGCTTCCAAAATATTACAAGTTTTCTAGAGGAACCAAACGCCAACATCTAACATTTCATCTCAAAGACAATAAACATCATCCTATAGATTTCTAGCACTCAGAAGTATGGCAAGTTTTTCTTTGTCTATTGACCCATCTCAATTGGACATTTTGCCTTATTATGTCCAGCTTTGCGACAAACCTTGCACAACCTAACCTTCTTGTTCGTCTGCAAAGGCTTCATATAATTAAAACAATTATTAGAACTTTGTGTAAGACATATCATACATTTATAGTAGAAATTCAAAATATCAAGGAAATTACACTGGAGGTACCCTCTCCATTATTTGGCCTATAGTTTGTGATTCATTTCCTCCTACGTCAACCTAGTCAACAATAAATGCAAATAAGTAATAAAGCTGTGGAAGTGCATTATTGGAAAATATTGTTGGTTACTTGTGAAATATGTAACTGTTACTGACTGTCAATAACATTTTCTATATTCTCTACCACAACTTCTTGAATCACACTATTACCATCTGCATTTTGAATCTCAATCCTACAAGTTCTCATATTATGACATAACTCCCCCACATTTTCCACACTTATTAATGTTAGAGGCTTCACAAACTAGCTTAACAGTTGCAATATTTCCATCACTTGCAGCAGCTACATTTTCAGTATTTCTTATAGGGCACTTTCTTACATTATGGCTTTTCCTTTAACATTTTTTGCACTTGGACTGAATTCTCCCAACCCTCGTAAGCTTCTTTGCCTAGTAGTTGAGGTCACATTTTCAACTGGATCTCTTTTCCTTAATTTTTTGGGCCTACTAGGTAACTTTAGCCTTTTAGGGGGTAGCATGTTAGTTCTTTCAGTCCTGGGTCATAACGTAGGTCCACTAATCGGATTGACAACATGTTCATAAACCTTAGCAAATGTAGACAGATGGTATACTGCACTCACATAGTCCTCAACTTCCTCACCCCTAATTGCTATTGCACTCAATGAATGAACACAAGGAATACCACAAATTTCCCACTTTCTATATGAACATATTCTGGCTTCAAGATCCACAGCAAACATATCACCGTACATCCTTTCTACCTGATATTTTTTACTTCTAACCCCTATAGGAATGAATGATGATGACTGATCCTTTAACTTTTCAATGTGTTTTTGAACCTTAGGATAAAGCATACCCTCTTGTTTTTTTATCCATTCTCTCTTCACCTCATGTTTAGTCATCAAATAAGTCCTAATGCACTCAAGCATCCCAAGGATTGGCTTAGACCTAGCATGCATTATAGTTGCATTAAATGACTCACATAAGTTGTTTAGAAGCATGTCACATTGAGTAAATGTCCTAAAGTAGGCTCTACTCCACTGTTTAGGGTCACAATTTCTAACTAACCATTCATATGCAGTTTCATCTAATGATTTTAGCCCAACCATGTTGTCCAAGAAATGATTAGGATGTGTAGACCGGGCACACTTCTATAGTTGATCTTTCAAGGCATTTCCAGCAAAACTGTTTTTGAAAGTTTTGGTGTAGATGTATGACATAATGCCGTTGCTCCACATTAGGTAGTAACTTAGAAACAGCTGTGACTAGACCCTGCAAAAGAATCAAGGGAACATGGTCAAATAAGTAACTTTTATTGCAGTAATATTAACACATCTAAAAGAAGGTACCTTTTGCCTATCTGACATTAAAGTCCAAATTTCTTCTTCTGCAATTCTCAAATAATGTATTAGTAACTCAATGAACTAACTCCAAGTATTTTTGTTTTCAATCTCTACAGCAGCAATTGCAACTGGATACAGTGAGTTATTGGGATCCAATCCTACGGCAGTCAACAATATTCCAGGATAAATACCTCTCAAGTGACACCCATCTAACCCAATGACTTTTTTACACCTACTAAAGAACCCCTGTTTCAATGCACCCAAACACATCTACTTCACTATGCTTAAGACTCCAACTATACGCTCAGAATTTTCTTTTATGTTTTTCACATCTATTTCACTATTTTTCAACTTTCTTTTTGTCCCTCTTGAGGCCCCAATATAGCTAGAACTTTGAACAACTTGTTGCCCCACATTTTATGCTATGTATCTACCCTTTTCTTTTGTTTTTATCACATACTTACCTTTTCCTAACCCTACATGTGTCTCCCCTACTCTACCTGCTTGTCCCTTATCCCCTATTGTCCTAGTCTTACCACTAGTTCTACTTCATTTTTTTTCTAAACTTTCCTTACTTAGGCAGTAACCTAATGGAATCAGGCTCCTCTACAACAAACACCTCTGCTTCCCCCTTTGCAGCCCTACATTTACACATAATTGACATATTAGTTTCAGATAACATTATATTAAGTATTTCTTTCCACCACCTCCTTCTATATAATACTAGTATTTAATCAGTCTTTCATGTCCCAATATCATACATAATATACTCAAGTCATCCAGTATGAACTTATTTATATTACAATAATCTACATAATCAAGTATCTCATCTTTATATACTTTATTTTTATTTTTATTTTTTAGAAATTTGCCACTATAGTATATCTTAAGCGTGAATAGTCTCGAACCAAGGGCAGTTAATATTAGAAAATAAGATTTGATGATTGTTTTAATTAAGTATCTGACCTATTTTAATATTAGAGAATAATTATTAAAAAAAATCATTGAATACGGCATTGTTTGGAGGCCATTGACCTCCGCCGAGTCGGAGCAACAACAACGCTAGCTTCTTTTACTTTTTCTTTTTCATTTTTTTTGGTAAAAAAATTTAGCCGTTTGTATTGCCCATACACACAAAAAAAAAAAAAACTGTTTGTATTCTCATCAAAGAGCGCTGACCGCCAGTGGCTGCTCCACGCCCTTCTTGTACTCTGCTCGCATCACAATCCCATTACTGCTCCTGAATTTCTTCTTCTTCTTCTTCTTCTTCTTCTTCTCAGGAAAAGTTGCAGGCAGTGTGACCCTTTCACAACGACGAGGAGGCAGGAATTCCCTTTTCCTATACGCAATGACTCATTTCTTGGGCATTTAATTTCGAACTTGTCGTGTGAATTTCTCTTTTGATGTTAGAAAAGAAAAACCCGTGTGATTCTATCGTAATATACATCATCCTTTTTGCTGATCATAATTGTCTCATCTTTCTTTGCAGTTCTATATTATAAAGAAACTGTTTGTGTGTCGCTGTAGTTGATATTTTTGAAGAGTAAGCGTGTGGCACAGTGAAGTGAGATTGGAAGGAGATAAATAGAGAAAAAGGGAGTATGAGACAGAGGGAAAAAAGTTCTGCGGCTAAATCACATCCATCTAACAGTGGTGAGACAAGTAATTCCCAGAGTCCCCATACCAATGACAATAAGCAAGTTGTTGCTAAGAGGTCGCCCTATGTGGTATTGGCATTGTTTGTGCTGGCTATGAATGGGGCTTGGGCTGTCTATCATTACCAGTATGAAGTCTTGCCTCCGCCGCTGACTTTGGATCAGGTCGGCAAGAGAGGCTTTTCTGAGCAAGAAGCTATGAAGCATGTTCGGGCATTGATACAATTGGGTCCGCACCCCGTAGGTTCCAGTGCTTTGGAACGTGCTCTAGAGGTATATTTATGGTGTAGTGCTCCTTCGGCAGTTCACTTCGAAAAATATTTTTTTCATCACTTTGCTGGCCTAGAACATTGAGGTCATGGACTGGATGATTTCTTTTGTTTGTCACGCGTCATGTGTTATGAAATTATTATAAATGTTCACCTGAAGATAGTCCATGAAAAGTTTGTCTTAGGCTGACCAAGAATAGCAAAAGTAGACAGTGTGTGATGATTTTACGTTCTCTGAAAACTTAACTGAGTAAATTGGCTTTAACTTGTATGTTGAAGTTTTGATCTTTACTTTGGTATTCCAGTGCCAAGTAGCATGGATTTAAATCTTACTCGCCTTGGTGACACGGTTTTGGGCATTCAATATGATTATTTCAAAGACATAAAAACTATTGTATCCCTCAAGAACAATTAAAGTTATTTAACAGGATTCATGACTTTGTTCTCAAGTGCTGGTAGGATATGCACTATCTGTAATTTTCTGTTTTATGTATGATGCTTTGTGCGAGGGGTGTAAAGTCTATAGTATGACTTTGTAATTTAAGTTTCTGACAATTAGCTTCTCATGTAGCAGTAGGTCAATATATTTCTTTAGGGTGAAGAAAATTAGATCTCATGCTCTGGTTTATATCATGTAACTAAGTACTTAAACATATTTGTCTTTATGATGAATGTACTAAAATTTATGTCTGACATTATAATTTTGTTTGCTTGACGGCTGCTTTTCCTCCAGTATGTCTTGGCAGCATCAGAGGCTATTAAGAAGGCTGCTCACTGGGAAGTTGATGTCCAAGTTGACTTTTTCCATGCAAAATCGGGTGCTAATATTCTGGTCAGTGGTCTTTTTAAGGGGAGGACTCTTGTTTATTCTGATCTACATCATGTTGTCTTGAGAATCTTGCCAAAGTATGCATCAGAAGCAGGGGAAAGTGGTATTCTTGTCTCATCCCATATTGATACCGTCTTCTCAGCGTATGTGTCCACTTCATACTATGTGTTAGAAATAGAAATCGATTTCCGTTTCTTTTAAAAGGTTCTCATGACTCCTCCAACTTGAGCTTTTATTTGACTATACAAAAAAATTTAAAACTTCTGCAAGTGTGTTATTATACACAGCGAATCTCTAAGTTCTTTCTTAATATTTTTAGGGAAGGAGCTGGTGATTGCAGTTCTTGTGTAGCAGTTATGCTAGAGCTTGCACGAGGAATCTCACAATGGGCTCATGGATTTAAGCATGCTGTTATATTCTTATTTAACACTGGGGAGGAGGAAGGACTAAATGGGGCCCACAGCTTTATAACTCAGGTTTAAGGAGCATGCCATTGTGAATTTGGTTTATCTAATTATTTACAAATTGTCTTATCTGTTTTGCTGTATGTTTCTAAGCAAGCAAAAGTGTAAGATTTAGTGGTAGAAGTTAGCCCTCAGCATGAGAGCATTCCTCAGAAAGAAAAGTATCCTTGATATTGATTCCAAGAATTTCACGCACCGCAATTGTATTGGAGATCCTCTTAAGAAAATAGTCGAGTGACACTGTTACTGGTGTTAGAATTGCATATATTTCTTAGATTAATATCAAATTTTGGATGATTGACTCATATTCTGGTTATGCAGCATCCCTGGAATGATACACTGACATTGGCTGTTGACTTGGAGGCAATGGGTATCGGTGGAAAGTCTGGTGTTTTCCAGGTCTGATTATCTGAAAGTGAAGTCTACTAGATGCTGCTTTTTCAAATTTATTGCTTCTATAGTTGTTCTTAATTAAGTCACATGACATATAATCAAGAACTAGTTGTATTCAAGTATGACATAATTGCTTTATGAAGTGACAGATACCAATAGAAGAGTGAAGCTCATGCTGCCTGTGTATGTTTGTTTTTAAAGTGCTTTCTGTGCATAATACAACTCATCCTCTTGTAATTGAGATATTCAAAGATCTAGACACACTCATTTTTCTTGCAGTGTTCTTTTGTTTTCTGTTGAAGATACACACGATCTACTATTTAATTAAGACACTTCAGTTTTTGTATCCCCTTTTCCTTTTTCCTTATTCTTATTTCATTATTTGATAGGCTGGTCCTCATCCATGGGCAATTGAAAACTTTGCTATGGTAGCCAAATATCCATCTGCCCAGATAGTTGCACAGGTCTGTTGAACAACCCTGTTGACCAATAATTCCTGAAAGATTATGTTTTGAGACTTTTTCTACTATTTGTGCAGTTAAAATTAAAAGTTCCGTCAGGGTAAGAACTTATATCCTGCATATTCTCTAGCACTGCAGGATCTCTTTTCATCTGGGGCAATAAAATCGGCAACTGATTTTCAAGTATATAAAGAGATTGGAGGACTTTCTGGACTGGACTTCGCATTTACAGACAATACTGCTGTATACCACACTAGGGTAACAGTAACTCCTTCAAAATCACATGGCTTGTAGCTTGACAAATGAGCCTACATGCTGAAACTTTTATCTATTTTGTCATGAAATTATGATTAGTTGTTGAACAGAACCTAATTTCACCTTGGCCCTTACATTGCTTGGATATGCAGGGCAAGGGTTGATGGCTTTCTAAGAATATAGTAAAATCATGACTCTCGTAATAATTGTTCTAGATAGTTAAGGTGGAGGCACCTGATTGAACATGGTTGTGTTTTGCTGGTTTTACAGATACATGTTCATCTGCTTCATGACTCATCAAGAGTTGAATTGACCATAATTTTTGATGTCAATCTCTGTTTCCCTCTTAAAACCTATTGTCAGTGGCAAGGCATGAGAAATATCATACTCATGCAAATATACTTCCTAGCTGGACTATAATCACTTTAATAAGAAAATGTACAAGACAAGGCTTAAAGTAAATACCTATTTATTGCTCTAAAGCAACTAAAATGAATTTTATCTCACAAGTGCCTAATAGTGATTTATTGCATCTCTGGTTTTACTGGAAAATTTGAGATTTGAGATTCTTCATTCTTACTTGAGATAACCAAGGTCTACATGATACCGCTATTTACCAATGATTTCCAATTGAAAGGAATACCCTCTGCATGCAGAATGACAAATTGAAGCTTTTGAAACCTGGCTCTCTTCAACACCTTGGAGAAAATATGCTTGCCTTCCTGCTTCAAGCTGCTGCCTCTTCTGATCTTCCCAGAGGAAAGACCTTGGAGTCAGATAATAATTCTGAGGAAACTGCTGTATATTTTGATATTTTGGTAATAAAAACAGTTAATGTTTGGCTGTGACCGATATCTTTAGGCCTTTAGCCCTACATGGGCCTTGCCATTGGCTTTTGTGTTAATATTTTACCAACAACACAGGGAGAATATATGATTGTATTTCGTCAACGCTTAGCCAAGATGCTCTACAACTCGGTCATCATGCAATCAGTCTTGATATGGGCTGCATCACTGTTTGTGGGTGGATTTCCGGCAGTTATCTCAGTGGCTCTTTCATGTTTGACTCTCATACTCATGTGGACAGGCTCCATTACTTTTGCCAGTTTAGTTGCCTTTTTTCTTCCATCTGTATCTTCTTCACCAGTCCCGTTTGTTTCTAGCCCATGGCTGGTTGTTGGTTTATATGGTGCACCTGCTCTTCTAGGGGCATTGACTGGCCAACACGTGGGCTATCTTCTTCTTTGTTCGTATTTGTCATCTGTATATTCAGAAAGAAAGCAGAATTTGTCTTCTGCTGATCAAGTTGCTATTGCTAAGTTGGATTCTGAAAGATGGCTTTTCAAAGCTGGTTTGTTGCAATGGCTTATTCTACTGATACTAGGGAACTATTACAAGATTGGATGTTCTTATTTAGCTCTCGTGTGGCTGGTCTCACCCGCATTTACATGTAAGTTTATGTTTACTATCATTGTTGCTTCATTGTTATCTATTATCAGGAAATGGCTATATGAAGCATCAACACCTCTGATAAATAGCTATAATTTGTCAGAATATTGTTGTCTACTGGTGCTTATGATATGAGATGTTTTTAGCTCTTAATTTTTTTCTTTCAATAGCACGTGATGCTTACTACAGTGATCCTGTATCATTGCTTCAAGAAATTGGGAGTCATTTTATCAAGACTGCTTAATTTTCTCTCTTCTATATTATGGAATATCCAGATGGCTTGCTTGAAGCTACCTTATCGCCAATGCGGTTGCCAAAGCCACTCAAAACTCTGACTTTGCTGATTGGCTTAACTTTACCTTTCCTGATATCTTCTGGCATGTTTATTCAGTTGACGGGCACACTGGTTGGAAATGCTGTAAGGATTGAAAGGTAAAAGGACAAGGCTGATCATTCTTACAAGAATAAAGACCTAATCAACTTTTATCTTGTTTCTGTTTATGCACAACCTGTCCTGTCTGAATTCGGCGTAGTTGCTCAGAATGCCATAAGGTCATAAAATTTCTTCATATTATTCTGTCGAGAGAACTTAAAATTTATGCAGCTGGAATTCATGAGTTGGTTTACTTGTCTACTTTTATCAGTGAAGCCCAGCTTCACTTTTCTTTTCTATTTGATTTTTAAAAATTAATCATTCTGCATTATGCTTTAGGTATCTTGATTAGCACGTTTTCAGATTTCTGAAGGTAATAGCTTTATTTTTTATTTTCATTATGTCCGGGATTTACTCTTGGTTGACCCAATTTTGAACTGATTTTGTTCTGCTATTTTTCCCTTAGGCTTAACTTCCAAATTTAACATGTTGTCATTTCCATTTCTTGCTTTTCTCTCCTGAGTCTGCTATCAGAATCTGTTGATATTATACAGCCTCGGTCTTGTAACCATGCAATGGTAGAAATCTTGTCAGGTCTTTCGAATTTTGTGCCAAATAATTTTGTAGTCAATGTCTGTTGCTGCCTTCAGCAGCTGCTATGGATCATATTGATGCCTCCATGGTTAAGAACTTGGTGGCTTCAGAAATTGTAATTTGCATTTGAGCTAGTAGACATCTGGAGGATGATTAACCGTGTTTTTCTTTACGTTTGCAGGAACCCTGGTGGCACCCCTGAGTGGATGGGGAATATTGTACTTGCGATATTTGTTGCTGCTATTGTATGCTTGACATTGGTGTATCTCCTCTCATATGTCCACATCTCAGGTTCTTTCTTATAATAGAGGTTTTTGTTTTTTCTTAATTTTTCAAAATTTTTTTAATTGGATATGTCTTTTTTTTGGGCTAAGTTTTAATTGGATATGTCAATTAACTTAAAAGCAATTTTTTTTTGGAGTAATCCAAGGAATTGTTGTTTTATGGATGCATAACATGTCAATCCTTTTTTGTACTCAAATAAACCATTTTCCTATTTTACACTCATTAATGTAAATTTAGTCATTGAGGGTAAGAGATTATGATTCATTGTTTTCAGTGTATAGTTTTCTGCACATTGATAATGGGTAAGAGATTATGATTCATGAACAATGTCAATGATGGAGTCAAAGTGGAGTGCAGGAAAGTGTATGCAATTTGATACTTGTATAACCAAGGTACCCATATTATTAAAAGGTTTTGCAGGACAATTTTAAGGTTCACCTTCATAAGGTACAGAATTTTTGGAAATCAAGAAACACTTCATGCAGAAAATGAGCATAGATAACCTGAATGAGGATTTTAAAGATGAGTAGTTGTGAAACTACAAAAAAATTGTAATGATAATAATAATTCTTAAAAAAGATAATGTATGTAAAGTAGTAGTGGGTGATGCTTAGATAAGATAGTAAATTATATGGGGCAGTCTAGGCATTCCCTAAGATGATCATTATATGCATTGATGGGAAGAGTTACATAACATAGGGACACACTCGGTGTGAAGAGAGATACAAAGTTAACATGGCAATAATTAATTTATTAAAAGGATATCATTTCGCATGGCTTTATGGATAACTGGCTCCAGGTGGAGTAGAGAGGACAAAAGGCATTCACATAGCTAACACATATAGTGGTACAAAAGGCTCATGTTGCATTCAATTAAGTTGGTACGCAGTGATGGAAGTTCCACATTTGACATGATCTTCTTTTCCCACATTATCCAATTTCCCTTGCTCTCCATTGCCAGGAAAAAATGGAGCATGCCTAATATAGCATATTAGGGCATAAGTTGGTCTTAGATGTCCAGAAAAGGTCTTGGCAAAGGACTAGGGGAATTCGTAGGAGAATTAGCAGGATTTGGGCCTAAAAAAGCACTGCTTTCAAGACCATTTAGTCCATCAAGTTAGTGGCACCCAATATCTCTCTCGTAAGCTGGATTTCTTTTGTAATACATCTATCCTGCCCTTACTGCTTGTCGTACTTGGCTCATGTCACGCTTGGTGACATGCAACTTCTTGTGTAATCCATTATCGTCCCACAGAATGAAGATCTGCTCCTGGCAATGGAACTCTATATACAACTGGGGAATCTTGTTATGAATCCGGAGGCAGGAATCTATATCTGTAATAGGGGCAGCACGTATGACTAGACTCCTGGAGCATGATTGATTCTTGTTCTAAGTTGAGGTCCATTGATGTAATCTCAAGTGTTATGGACCAGTTCTTTTGGTTCATTTTTCACTTTCATATATAGAATTTCTGAAGAAATTTATGATTTCAACAATGTTATTAACCGAGGAGAAGCTATTCATGCTGTTCTAATTGAGGTTTTTCTACGTTATTCCGGTGCAACTCTTTAAATTGTGCTCAAAGAAGAATGAGATTATTCTATGACATGACTTGGTTCCCTCTGTTATCAGGAGCAAAAATGGCAATAATCCTTACAACTTCTGTTCTGTTCACCCTATCAGTTAGTGCAGTATTTATGGGCCTTCTTCCTCCATTTACTGAAGATACTGCCAGAGCTGTGAATGTAAGTCGGTGCCAATCCATAATACTGTTCATTGCCTGTAATTCTAATTGGCCCTTGCTGTCCATATTAAATTTTTTCTTAAATGCTTTGTTAATGGATCTATTCATAGGGATCAACAAAGATACCCTTGCTGTCCATATTAAATTTTTTCTTAAATGCTTTGTTAATGGATCTATTCATAGGGGATCAACAAAGATACTTATGAATTTTGATGCTATCAAGAATTCTGAGAATGTTGTCTTTGATAGATCCATCCTGTTAAAAGTCGTATTTCTAGTGAATGAATAAACATCACTAAGGATTACTCTGTTTAGGAGGGTCATATATATTTTTTATTATTTTTTTTGACAAGAGCCTTTGTTTTATTCTAGTTTATGCTATAAAATGGCCCTGAAGTACACCAATACTTAAGGTCATCCTTTGTTTCCTTGAAGTAATAGCAGGGTGGTTCTTTGGCTGCGAGTTGAATAAGAAATGTAAACTAAACAAACAAGAACAGAAATGGAAAATCTATTTGCGTGTGAGAAATAGAGAGCAAGGTATCTACATAGGAAATATAGCATATTTGTTCTCGTGTCTGTCACTGACAACAGCAAAGAGCTATTTACTGCTTATCTGTGGTACCTTAGAATACAATGAAATTATTTGAGTATTAAGCTAATTCATGGTTTCAGGTTGTGCATGTTGTGGATACCAGAGGAGTATGTGCTGCTGAGCAGGAACCCAAGTCATTTATTTCTCTATTTTCAACAACTCCGGGAAACTTGAATAAGGAGGCTGAACAGATTGGTGGACTGGTTTGTGGCAAGGACAAGCCACTTGATTTTGTCACTTTTTCAGTCAATTACAGTTGCTGGACTGATAAGGGCACTAAAATTGGGTGGGAAAAATCTGATATTCCACAACTTCTTGTTGAGCGTGATATGGACAAGGAAAGGAGAATCACAGAAGTTTCGGTGGATACAAAAGTTTCCACACGATGGGCCCTTGGAATCAATACTGAAGAAATTGAAGATTTCCAGCTAAAAGGTACTACTAATTTTCTTTTGTTGCCCCCTGTGGCCCCCGGTTCCCTTTTCTCCCTTCTTTATGAAGTTCTTTGTTCATATTGGCAGTACGCACTCAAACACATGTATATGTATATACGTTTGCTTATGTGTGTATCGATTGCATCTACTTGTGAGTTTACCAAAATTAAGTTATTCTTGGAAGCATTAAAGAGAAAAGGTACTATTTTATCCTCAAAGTTTGTGTATTCTTGTAAACAAAGTTCTCTTTTAAATCAAATCATACCTTTTTGATATTAAATCTATTTGTTATCATTTTATCAGGCCTGGCTGTACCTTTGTGAATCCCCAATTTATATAAAGATTTTCTTGTATACTCCACACATTTTTTCTTAAAGTTCTACTTCCTTCTATGCCTCGAGGTGTGCAATTTGAAAAAAAGATTACCTGAATATATAAATGTCTTGCTCTTAAACCTCATTGTATTAGATATTGAAACTTAAACCTATCAAGTGCCATATTATACTTTTGTAATCATGAGTTTGGGCACTTAGAAGTTCCGCTAACATGACAATTTTAAGGGGCCATTTTCTATATTATTTGCATGTGAGTTGCTTTCAACTGCTTGAGTTTTACCTCCAAATCAGTTGTGTTACTTCACTGCCAAGCACAATTTGTTTTAGGTTCTGGATTAGCTGAAAGACAATTGGAATTGTAGGATAGCCAATAGATCTGCTATGCAGTTTTTATATTGTACCTTCCACGGGAAGCATTTCCACATCCAAACGGATTTTAGTTCCACTTATTGATGCCAATGATTCGGATGAAAATTTTTTGTAGCAGCTACAAAGACACATAAAGAGAAATGACAATTTATTGTTGTCTTAGTCAATTGGGGCACAGTAAGAGGGTAGTTCGATTTTGTAAGGGGGTTATGTCATAATGTGGGTTTCTTATGGTTACTGTTTCTTGGTGGAAGGCTCTGCCAGCATGATTCTATTCTGCACTAATATTTCAGAAATGGAAAACTTGGATAGACAGTGACAAGCTGAAACTAGAGTAAAATCCTACAATTATTGTATTTGAAGGATGGCCTGACTTGCTTTGTTTGATGTATCTAGTTGGAATATGTTTGTGTAGCATGGTTTGCCTCCAGACCTGTATAGAGTAAAATCCGATGAAGCTGGTTTTTCTTTCTTTGTCAAATTACTTTGATAAATTGGTCTAACACTGGAGAAACGGATTAGGTTGGTTTGCTGAAATGTAAACCCTGGCTTGCAACTTAACCTTCCATGAAGATATGATGGTTATTTCTTCAAGTTCAACTTCCATAATGGTTAAAATTTCTGTGGATTTTACAAATTTGTTTGACTTCCGACTGCAGATGATTCTGAGGAACTGGTTTCACTTGGTGGCAAGACTGGTGTAGATGGATGGCACATCATTCAGTTTTCCGGGGGGAAGAATGCACCGACCAAGTTCAATCTAAGGCTTTTCTGGGTGAAAGACCATCCTCAAGAACGTACAAGGAAAGAGCATCTTCTTCTAAAACTGAGAACAGATGTTGATAGATTGACTCCACAAACTGAAGATGTTCTTGCAAAGCTTCCTTCTTGGTGTTCGCAGTTCGGGAAATCCAGTTCTCCCTACACTTTAGCTTTCTTGAGTAGTTTACCTGTTGATTTCTAGGAAACTGCAGTTTAAACACGGGATCTATTTACAGCTGCTGCCCTCAAAGTATTCCGAGGGAAACCAAGGATGGAATTTGCAATTTACATTATACTCACAGTTAAAAGTGTTGAAGTACAATAAAAATGTTAGCATATCTGGTGAATTAATTGTTTAGTTTTTTGCTCTTCTTTGTTTCCTTGCTACGTTTAAAGTTAGAAATTCTAGAAAATGAATAATTCTAGAACTAATATTGCTGAATTCACTTATCTTGAAAGAGTTAAAAGGAGGAATTAATATTAACAATATAAAAGACAGATTATTATTATCATATAAAAGAATAATGATTTTTTTTAATGTGCACGTACAAATATATGTTCAATTAGATAAATTGTTATGTGCATAGTAGTGAATCTTTTAAATATTATTTTTAAATTAAGTTAGTACTTTTAGATTATAATTAATTTTATTTAATTTAAAATTATTTTTAAATTAATAAGTCGATATATAGTAGTTAATTTTTATCTCAAAATTTGGAAAATTTTGTAATATTTGATTAGAATGTAATTTTCAACTAAGATGGGGAATTTGCTTTTTAATTTTTGTTTTTATATATGATTTTATGAATTTATTTATTCTTAGAGATGATTTTTTTAAAACTTTTTGGGGTAGAAGTCAAAATAGAAAGACAGTCATATGCTTCTTATTTTACAATATGAAAAAATGTATAAATATTATATACGTTATAGGTATCAGACATGTTTAGGATATTTTAATTTTTTTTCAAATAAGTGGTTTAGCTTTATTTTTTAAAAATTTTAAAATGTATTTTAAAGTCTTCTTTAGTTAGATCCTGCAAAATGAGAGGTATGTATTTTTTAAAAATTTTAATTTATGTATTTTTTTTAAAAAATTAATTTATATTTTCTTCTTTATTATGAGTCAATATAATTTTTTTTTAGAATAACATATATTTTTTGAAACTTTTTAAATTTTCTGATCATCAAGAAGTCTACAAATTGTACATGACTTTTCTTATTGGATTATATAATCTATTATATATTTTTAATTATTTTAATAAAAAATTATTGAGTTTTGTTTTCTTTGACAAGTTTTAAATATTCAAACTTTTTATTTTTTTTAAATTTGTTTGAGAGAATAACTTCAAAAATATTTATCTGTTTAGTCTAGTAGTGTCAAACGGGTCGAGTCGAAGCCGCTGCAGGCTGGCCCGTCTTTTTCAGGGACTGTGAATCTCCAATCCGCGACCCGCTACAATAAGCTCACGGGCTTCACAAAATGATATCGTTTTGTAAAAAAATAGCAAAATGACATTATTTTTAAAAAATATATATTTTAAAAATATCAAAACGCCGTAGTTTTGATAAAAAAATTTTAAAAAATTTTAAAAAAACGGACTGGCCCGCGTCCGGCTCGCGAGCTAAACGAACCGGGCTAAAAAAATCTCGTTTAAACTGGTTTAGGCTTGGGCTTGGGTTTGGGCATATTAAGCTCAAACCCGTTTATACGGGTTAGCCCACTGGCTTTGGCCAGTATATATATCTCTGGTTTAGTTCTTGATATCTATTATATCAATTTGATTGATATCTATTATTATCTAATTTGATCGTTCATTTGTTAAGTTTTAAGGATAAAAGTATCTAATTGTCTATTAAAATATATTAGACATAAAATATAATAGTCGATAGTATTTTTTTTTGTCTTTTCATTAAGTGAATATAAAAAAAATTTGTAATATACATTAACACTATAACTTCTATGTGATAGATCAAGAACACCATTCTTTTTTAGAAAAAAATAAGCAATGACCTAAGAATCTTTTCATTTTAGAAAAATATTTCTTTGAGGTTTGCAATATAAAATACTAATATTTTTTATTTTTTATATTATTTATTTTTGAAGAATAGAGATATACAAGGAAGGGGAGATGAATTTTAATATTTACAATGATTTTATTGTAAATATATTTTATTTTTTAAAGAGTCAAAATAAATAATTCAATAATAATATGGAAGAGGAATTCTCTTTTTTTCTTACACATAACGAAAGTGGGAGGAGAATACAGTATAAGAATTGAAAGACAATATCCTAAAGTTAATTTACTTTAAAGATATAAAAAAAATTGACAACTTATAATATATTTTTTTATTTATTTTTTTATCTTAATTTACTTATGATTACCTATTAGTGCACAATTTTTTATTAAATACATAAATTTGCTTCATATTTTTTATAATAACTCTAATAATTATTTATATAACCCGTGTTAATTTTTCTTTTTGACACTCTTTTTTTTTAAAATTAATTCTATCACTAAAAAAAGAAACTTACTCCTGATTGTACTATTAAAAATATTTTTTAATAGTATTCAGAATCAATTTTTTTTTAAAAAAATCCATTCTTATTGTATTATAATTTTTTTAAAAGTAATATATATTCCGTATATACGAGTTTTATCCTAGTATATTCATATTTATAGTACTTCTTCTTCTTTTCTTTTTTTTTTTATTTTTTCCCGTTTGAGATTTATCTTTACTATGGCTTCGAGAAACGGATTTCATCCCTTTTAAGAGAAACAAGTGAAAATAAATTTCATCACAAAAATGTATTGATTTAAACTAAAATTCAAAAAAGGAAAAAATTACTGAAAAGGGAAGCCTACGTGGATATTGCAATTTTCACTTACCAGTTAGCTTGAGCCTCTGAGGTGCTGCGCTTCCCTCATTGAATCATTTCCTTAACCAAACCAAACAAAACAAAAAGAATCTCTCTTTTCTTCTTTCCTTTGGATCTTCCGACAACACACAGTCACGCACTGTGATACCACACGTAAATCCACAGAGTCAGAGGTTGTGTGTGTTTTTCAGTGTGTGTCTGTGTCTTCTTCTTCGGAAGAAATCTGTGTCATTTTCAATTCTTTCTCCCACAAACAAGAGGGGTGACAACGTAAGGAGAAAGTTTGAGGGAGTCAAGAAATGCCACCGCTAACTGTTTCAGGAGCATCTTCAGTAACTATCAACTCTCTGAGCCTAAATCCATCTCCAAATCATCTTAATTTCAACTGCAGGACCCCCTTTCCGTCATCAACTTCATCTAGGGTTGCTTTCCATGACTCAAATCCTCAAACATCGTCCTATCTCTTTACTTCAGGTACAAAAGTTGACTTTTTCGTTTGTAGAGTCCTTTTGAGTGCACGTCTTCTATGTGGGTTTTGGAGGGTTTTGCTTTCTGACGCTTTGTGCGATTGTGGACTTCGTTATTTTTGTAACTATAGCTGTTACTGCAAGTATCTAGAAAAGTTGAGGGGAAAAGAATTTATTTTCTTACAAATGTCTCCTTCCATCCAGGATTGTCCTTTTGCTGGATATGTCATGCACTCAGCCAGTTTTGATCATCCTGATTCTGGATTCAGTGGTCACACTCGTAGGAATTCTATAAGCGTAAAAGATTTGTAAACAAGACGAATTTAATCTTTAATTTGGTTGATTGGAAAAAAAAGAGGATGTGGCTCCTCTGGATTATTAATTTATGAGAACTTGTCAATAAATTTGTTTTGTTACAAGAACAAGATAAATTGCTAGTATTTTTCTACAGTTTTTGCCGCATCATTCAGAATAACAAACACGTGAAGCTTGCTTTGTTTTGCTCCTTTTGCTGCAAATCTTTGTCTAAATCAATTGTGGAGAAGAAAGAAACAGGGATGAGGCATTGTTTACCCTCCTTGGATTGTCCTGAAATTAGGAAGAAATCACTTTACTGTGAATTAAAAAGACATGCTCCAAGTGTAATAAGCAGAGGCTATTATTTTTACCACATTGAATTCGGGGAGAACTTCAAATTTTGCAATTGAAATGAAATCTGAATAATTAATTGACCAAGGATTGAATGCTAACACAATTTAATTTTACCAATCAAGTTCTTTCCCCCCCACTGACCCTGTCTTTTGGTTCAGTTTTGTTGAGAGGAAAGAGGTGGTTAATGACAATGATGCAAATCACAACAATGCTCTTCCTCACTCCCTGATAGCTTATTTTGGTGCTCTTCCTCACTCCCTGATAGCTTATTTTGGTTCTGTTTAGCTGAGAGGAAATAGGTGGTTAAGAACAATGATACAAATTACACTCTCAAAAGGATTGTATTTCACCTACACTAACGATTATTTTAATGAAGTCTAAAATATTTAAAAAGCTCACCCTGAATTCGTGTCATATAAATTGTTTCATTAGATATGAATATAAATTTTGTCCTTGCCTTGTTATCCACAAATAATGTGACATGTTTTTTACCTTTTCTAACAAAATATCGGAAAAACTTGTGAACTTAATTTGCACCTCTATATATCACACAGGAATGCAATTTATATGATACATTCAATACAGATGTGTTGATGACGTCTGCCATCCAAACATGTTTGCAGGATCGATAAGAGGGATAAATTAGTAAAAACCAAAGATTTGGCACTTTACTCTCTGTTTGCTTAAGCTGACATCCTTCACTTTCTCCTGCATCTTTTAATGTAAAAACAAGGAGATGGTACTAATGATTCTTAAATATTTCTCAGGTTTAACAAGGCTGAATTAAATTACCAAAAGACAAAATTGTGATGTTTGTCTAATTGCCTTGTATGTTTCAGTATGGTACATAAACATGTGGGTTGGGATTCTGAAGACTGGAAGTGAAGAAAATATTTACTTCAGTCACTTAGTAGGTGAGATGGCTGTCTCAGAATCAGATCAGATGTATTGAAACTGCAGTAGTAAATAGTGTTTGACTTTTTGCATTGGCTATCTTCTCCCATAAGGAAGAGAAGAAAGCAAATCTGCAACAGCCATTTCTTTTTTCTCCTCTTATATAAGGAAAGTTGAGGAATGTAATTTATCTTATTCAAATGGCGTTCAAGAAACATCCATCAACCATTTGCTTCTACAAAAGTGAAGAAATAGAGGAGCTTCTTTCCATAACTTCCCATCACCTTTGTCCAGTATATCTGTCAAAAAGAAAGATATTGTTTCTGCTTTACTTTTGGAGTTTGTTAAGTGGTTCGTACTACTTCAATGTAGAAGGTGATAAAAGATATACTCTGTTTTCCCTTTCCACTCCCTACTATAGGCTTCCCTGGCATTTAAAGACTTAATTTAATGATTTCGTTTTTTGTTCAAGGGGTTTGTAAAGCTAGTCAAGTTGCTGAACTTTTCCCAGGCCCAGCTATGTCTCCTGAGATAGTTGTCAGAGAGGCAAGGATAGAGGATTGCTGGGAAGTTGCTGAGACACATTGTAGTTCCTTCTTCCCTGAATATTCTTTCCCTCTAGATTTTGCCTTGAGAATTGACCGTCTGGTCGGAATGCTATTTGGATTCTCAGTACCTAGTGGCTGCCGAAGAACTTGTCTTGTTGCTATAATTAGCAGCTCAGCTGACGATCCATTTCTTTTCTGGAATGAAGATTTCAAAATTGGGGACTTTGATGGAAAATTGAGTCTAAATAAGGGATATGTGGCTGGGATACTGACTGTGGATACTGTGGCTGATTTTCTTCCAAGAAAAGGACCCCTGCACCAGAGAAGGTGAGTTTAGATTTGTCCATCTGGCATCTTGCTTCCTGTAATTCGTGGCCATGAACTTCATGTTCTATTCATTGACTATAATGCTATTTACCAAGGTCATTTCTTGGGAACATAGATTTTTAATTTGGTTATTTAGATTTTAAGTTGGTGATGGATTACCCCAAGACCAAATTCTGGTGACGTATCGTTACCCTACTGGCAAATTTAGATTAGAATTTTATAGCCAATAGATGACTACTGAAACCTCTTTGACTGATTGAAACTTTTTCTGTTGCCTAAAGTAAGAGAAAATAAAGTTTACTATGGCATAGAAATCAAATCCTGAAACAAGTAGCATAAAAACTTCAACTGCTTAGTATTGATGCTTATTTGGTCAACAAGGATAGATGACAAATATTAATCAAATTTTTGGTACTTGATGACCTTTTAGGCCTTTTTGTAAGAATAGCCACAAAAAGAAAATGATGAAGATGATAATGATGATACTGCCAAGAGAAAAGAGTATAAAGTTGGCATTCATGGGGTCATTTGGTGTGACATTCTTTTTACATAGTTCTATTTCTTCCTAGATGCAATTGGAGATTGTATGCTTTGGTTTTCTATATCAATCATTCTTCTTAATGAGTTAATGTATGCTCATAAAGCAGGAAAATAACTTCCCCTGAAGTATCTCGAACATGATGTTGTTTCTAAAGGTTCCCAGGAAAGAAAGGGAAGATGTGCATTATCAGTTGCTATATTCAATCGTCAAACTTCTGTTTCATGATTATAAGGAAATCTTGTTTCATGTAATCTAATAGGTGAAGTAATCCTTAAGTAATGAGACATGGTCGTCGAAGATTAATCCACAATTAACAGGCTTTCTATTGTCCTATATTTCAATGGCCAAAATCATTTATAAGTTACTAGCCTTGTTTTGATCTTTTTTGTTTCAAAGGAAAGGAATTGCATACATATCAAATGTTGCAGTCCGAGAAAAATTTCGAAGAAGAGGAATAGCAAAAAGGCTAATAGCAAAAGCAGAGGCTCAAGCCAAAAGCTGGGGATGTCGGGCCATCGCTTTGCATTGCGACCTTAAGAACCCTGCAGCCACAAAACTGTACAAAGGCCAGGGCTTTAAATGTGTTAAAGTAGCTGAAGGAGCAAATTGGCCGCAGCCCAGGACTTCACCCGATGTCGAGTTCAACTTCATGTTGAAGCTTCTTAAGTGAATGAAGCCAAACAAGTTCCATGGTCTAGTCTCGCTCTTAGATTTCAGTGGCAAGAAAATTTGGTTCAATTGCTACTTGTATATATATTGTTCTAGGCAAACTGCATAGATTGCATCGTTGTAATTACTGGTTGAGATGTAAACCTTTCGCAGTTAGCTACTCAGTTGTATCATGTGTAGCATCTGGCTCAGGCCCTTAAGCAGCTAAAAGTCATAGTAGCCTTGGCAACTTGATCCTTTCATAATTACCTTCCGTAATGAATCATTCTTGGTTCTGTTCCTCTTCTTTCCTTAGAAAGATAAAATGATGAAGAATTGTTATTTCCATGATACACACAAAATTATCAAACTTTATTTCTTAAATTGAAAAAATGTACTCAAGCAGTATGTTGATTATTTCAACGGCATCCATCAATGTACTCAAGCAGTATGTTGATTATTTCAACGGCATCCATCTTTCTAACTCTTGAATCCTATTAATTTAATGAACGTAACAAACAATAAGCTCATCATACTGAACGACAAATTTTCTTTTCCTTGTTAACACTGTGAAGAAGTCATTTTACACAAGAAAATGGTGCATTACCCTCTCAGCAAGAAAAAACAAAAGAACAACCTTCCATCCCTCAGACAACAATGTTATGTCCGAATACCTGCTTTTGTTCTTGTAGGAAAAGGGGTGTCACATTGGATTACACGCAACACAACCTAGAAAGAACATCTCCAAAATTTGGAGAGATAGGAGCTCTACCAGTAAAGCAACCCTTCTCAAAGCAAAAGAATGTAGAACTTATTTATATCTCCTCTATCGACATATAAAGAAATTGAAACAGAAAAGGAGCAGATGACGGCTTTTGATGGGAGAAAAGGTCCCAGGCAAAATGTTATTTCATTACATAATCACTATCAGAAGTTTGAATCGCAGCATACATGAGCAGTTTTTGTTTTTTAAAGATGATAAATTGACGATGGCGGTCTCGAATATTGACTCATGAATCATGATTAAAAGAATAAATCTAAAATCCAACATTCTTATTTGACATTTTAAATATTTATATTTTATGCAAACTGTCCTTCAACATACATGAGCAAGAACCTCAAAGGAACCCTGTAAGTTTTAAAAGCTGCAAGGCCAGCCAAACTAAAAAGGTTTGCCAGTGCAAACACTAAAATTGCAGCAAACAAACTAGTGACCTCAACTAAAGATATCATCAATGCGGTAATGCATGTCTCATTTCCTTGCGCCAGAATCAGATAACACGATATCACATCAGTGTATCCTTGGTTCATGAACTAGAAGATCTCGGGCTTCAACTACAATTTGCAAAATATTTGGCCAAACCAAAATGACTGGCGTTTGATCAGGAAACGCACTGAAATAGAGCAAAAAGATGGAGACAGCTCCTAGTTATGCTTGGACAAACTTGTACAGTCCAGATGTATCAAGAGCACGGAACTCTTGAACGGCATTGAGAACAATGAGGCCAAGTTTCAGAGCATCTTCTTTGCTAGATGCCTACAAGATTAATATTCAGAATCAGATATGATACTGTGACATGGAAAGAAAAGTTCAAGAGGCAGGGAAGAACACATCTACCTCAATATTAAGGGGCAAAACAGGGTCATGAAGAGAGAGCCTAAGAAGGAACCAACCACCATGGCCTGAAACTCTCACCTGTTTTGTGAGGCAAAATGTTCTGAAGTTATATGGAAAAATATAAATCTTAATGCCAATGAAATAATGCTAAATACTTAATTATACAGTTTGACTAAAGATAAATTGGTCCAATTAGATTTGTGCTAAGCAGAAGTGATATGGAGGAACCACAAAGTCCAGCAATTAGAAAATCAAGGTCTAACCACGGTAGAAGTTGGTCAACACAGTAGCAAAAACATGCATACTCCGCAAAGTAAGTAAAAAAGTACATTTCCCGCAACCTATTATTATATCCACATTAGTGCTTTGGTGTTCAAACGAGATGTGAAACCTTCAAAAGCACTGTTACAAAGTCAATCTTTTTTATCCCAAAACGGTTCTGTTCCAGCTTGATTACTTGACCACATAGCAAGTAATTCTCCTTCATGCCGCATCTTTCAAGGGAAAAGCACTATATGACCAAATTTTGGTACCAGATAAAGCCTCACCCAAGTGATTTTAATTTTCATTTATTATCAAATGAAAAATTAAAAGCAGATATACATGTAAGGAGCTGGACTGCATCTTTATTTGATAGAAACATGGTTCAATCAAACAGAAAATGTGCAGTTGTTTAACAGCCTTAACTTTGTTATGCATTTGCTGTCCCATCTTTTGTTAGTGGATAATGACACAAGGGAAAAAACGTGATTCGCTGAAGTTTGCACTTGAAGTCCAAAGGTAGCAAAATTTTTAGGTCACTCATATTTCCATAACACACACATAGTACAGTTCCAAGTAAGCAACATGGGAAGTGAAACTGGAAACACTACACTGGTTTTCGTAATAACACTAGGTTTCTTGTCGGCAGGGTTCTAGAGTAATATTTACTAGAAGAACTGTACTCTACCAATCACAGCAGCACTGCAAACTGATAAAAATCGCGCAAAGTTGACCTCATTTATCTATCTGCCTTTTCATGATGTTTTAGGCACTTGTAATAATAAACTCTTGGTTGCACTGGTGCAAAAGCACCCTTGTTCAGAAAACTAAGAACCAAGCATCTCCAAGTCCAGATGACCCCATTTTTCACATGAGGGAGGGTATTTCACACCCAACTTAACCGAAAGCTTTCCCACCATAACATCAACCCAAAGGCTAAACAAGATGAAGAGCATCACACAAAAAGCTACTACCTCAAGAATATGACAACTCAAGTCCGAATATGAAATTGTGTGGTTAAAGTACAGCACTAGTTTAGAAATTAAATATAATCTAACAAGCAGCATCAGATAGAATTGAGACCAACAACATTTTTTGCCCACATACATCAAATATTTGAAGGTTGCCGACACATTCAAACTGCACTATGTAGAGAAAAACTACAGGACTTACGCCTTCATAGTTAACTGGGGCTTTGTGAAGTTTTTGGTCAGAGTCAACTGTGTTCCCTAAATGTTTTATCACTGCCTCTCCATAATCCCGGAAAGACCTGGATGCAGCAGCATATTGGTTAATTCTTTTTTGAGATACACCACTAGACGAGGGGATGAAGAACAAGCACAAGATCAACCAAAATATTGTTAGTTCACATGAAAATCAACCTCATGAAAAGAACTGAGTATGGTGTCATACCCTGCTTTAAGATCTGCATGATTCTGGTCAACCTTTAATCTCAATTCAACAGCAAATGCGGGTTCCTCAAGACCTTGTACCAAGTCAGTCAAAACCTTACTACCACAGCCTTTTCCAGAAGCTTTAGCTGATGCAAGCTTATTCAAAAGCTTAACCTGCGAGTATCGTATTTGTTCTTTTTTAGGATGAAGCAACAAGAGGAAAGGGGGTTGCTTTGGAGAGAGCTGGAGATCAGTAATGAAAGAAGGTAACTTTAGAAAGCTATACATTTTTGTCCACTCCATACGCAAAAAAGAAGATGATAGAAAATCATGATGCTTTCTTTCTGGTGCTAAAAGCTTGCAACTATAGCAAATTTAGATATTGAATTTTGAGTAGAAACTCTAAAAATCAAACTGATTCATGAAGTAAAATTACCATAAGGTATGCACCATCGTCAAGCCAGTGATTCTCCTTTAGAGCTCCATGCCCACTGGTTTCAATGGCCAAATGTGACTCCTCACCAACAGAATTCTGTCAACGATTGTGTGTGTGTATATATAAATTTCCCTCACAGAATAAAAATTAAAACAAAAGAAGAATACAAGGAAAAATTATATAATAATCCTACTGACAGCTTTCTACATGGAATGTACTCGCCATTGACGAATCATAACCATTTGCTACTATTAATGCTAATGACTTTAAATTCATAAATTACATTTATTTCCTAGAGCTTAAACTTTTAACTAAGGCGGTAATCTAACATGGTACCAGCTAAGAAGGTTCTCTGTACAAAAATTGTAGCAAACCACCACCAAAAGATAAGAACTGTGCACATCCTGGGCTTATCAATGGATAGTGTGGCTAGTCATTAGTAACAGCGAGCATCCAGTGCTAAAATTTATAAATTAGACTTCCATCTAACGGTATAAGCTTCTCTGTGAGGGAGTAATTTCACAAATATTCACCCATACCAAACGAATTGCCTCGTCGATGACATTTTTGTAGCCTCTTTTAAATCGATGATGCTTTCCTCCTGCATGAGACTAACTGTATGAGTATCTTTATACTGATACAAACGACAGGAAAATTGTTTGTTTATCTCACCTAGTTTCTTCTCAATAAAAGTGGTCAGCCCATCTGAAGTCACACTATCTGTGACAATAGTAGTTCCTGGATGCTAGTTTAAGAACAAAGCCCAGAAACAACTTAGATTCAGCCTAAATGCAATAATCCTACTAGAATTTAATGAATATACCTCCTCTAAGACAATAGCAGACATTAAAGCAATCAGACGGTTCCGGTTAAACTCACGGCCTGAGGAATCTACTGCAGCAGATCTGAACCCAAACAAATGATAATTAGCACTGAGAACTACCCGGCCACATTGATGTAATAACCACAGATGTCTATCACCTGTCAACATCGGTATCAAAGATGATACCCAAATCAGCCTTATTGTCAAGGACAGCTTGGGTGATAGCTTTCATTGCTACCTTATCCTCCGGGTTAGGAATATGATTAGGAAACATGCCTGGTAGAAAATTCCAACTATCCATTAAACTAATCTAAATTAAACTAACATACTAGCATAATTCAACTAAAGCTAAAGGAAAATGTGAGTTAAAGGTTACCATCAGGCTCTAAAAACTGACTGCCAGAAGTAATAGCTCCCAAAGGCTCGAGCACTTTTCCCTGATAACCAAAAAAAGATAAACAGATGAGATATTAAATGACACATATTTTGTGTGCTAGGGGCTCGCAGGAAAGAAGTAAAGAAAATTACTATAAACAAGGTAATTCAAAAAAATATTGGTCTAAGAATTAGAAAAGATATCCAAATAATAAATACAAGATACTGGGATGAGTCTCTTCTTGAGGATAGTTGAATCAAATAAAAGGCATAAAGTAGACACAGACCAGTTCCCACATAAATACATAAGTGAAATCATGAATGTTCCAGTCTGTCAAGAACCTATAACTCCTAAGCATGGCATCTATAGAAATGTTAAGTATGGCATAGTAATAATCATTTTAATTCATTTCCTTTTAGTCTCTTGTTAGTCTTGTCATGTAAGGAGGAGAGAACAAAAGAGCATATGAGATGCTGCATAACAACTGAAACTCACAGCAAAAAAGCCTCCTGATCCATTCCCTGCATCAACAACAATATGGAATTCCTCCAGTGGTTTCTCTGAGGATTTTAAAAGAATAATACACGTAAGCAAGCATTCCTTGACCTTCATAAGAGGTAAGAAAAGGTCATGTTTTCAGGATTAAGAAAAACATTGAAAATCATAACATAGGTAGCTATAAAACTAACTGCAAATTTTGAAGCTAGTTTGGTTCAAGGGGAAAATGATTTCACAGGTTATAGAATCATGACCAAGAGCAAACAAAGGATATTAATCTTCATTTAGTTCCCTTTAAAAGACGGCCATCATGATTCTAAAGGTAAAACAAGAAGCTTTACCTATATTTCCTGCTGCTCTGCGGACAGCTGCCACCAGATTAGATGCGTAGACGATCATGTAGTTCACTCGTTTTATGGATTCAGAAGCTTTTCTTTCTACATTAATCAGCTCTTCATCTGCAAAGGTTCTGCATATATTCGCAGCACGCTCCAAGATGTCTTTTATGTCAGCTTTCCCCAGCCCTCCAGCATTTGTAAAGAACTTAAAACCATTCCTGTTGTAGGGGAGATGGCTTGCTGTAAAGCATGAATAATATCTTTTAGCAAGCCAGTATCAGATATAAAGGAAATGATATAGGAATTCATATTAGAAATTTTTGTAAGCCATAGAACTTTCAAGTTAGTAAGAAATTGAAATCTCTAATCAGACTGACTAATAAATTTTCTAGACATTAATTTTTAAGGTTTGACGATTAGACTATGTGATCATATGACATTCTGAATAACAAATGAAATGACCCATTCACCTGTTATCATTATGGATCCATCTGCTGGGAATAGAAAGTCCTCGTTTTCAGTAAGAGTGCAATTGAACATTGCTGGTGTGGATGCCAATCTACAAAAAGAGCTATTACTATCAGCAGCAACGAATCTGAATTGCTATATGCTTCAAAAGCGGACAATTACTCTTCTCTCTACTAGACAAAATAAAAGCTATAGACACAGGACATTAGTCCTATAAAATGCTCTATCTTTTTCCGGACAATTAAAGGAGTTCAACTACATAGTTGGATAAGTAATCCCCAGATACAAGTTAGACTTGAATATATCACACCCATCAATTCAGAGATGATAACTGATTAGGTAGAAATTGAGATTCCATGGACCATGTTAAGCCCACATCAGAAACTTTCTCAAGACTTTGAACAAAGAAAAAGCTCCAACCTGTTTAGGCATTAACCTCTAACAGTGAAACAATTTTGTAGACTTTTATGCATATGCAAAAACACAACATAGGCAATTAAGAAATACGAAAGGGGGTATTGGGGTGACCTTCTATTAGTTACATCAAGAATAGATAGCTATATTTAGGATTCTGTTGCTATGTCTAGTAGTTAGATTCAAATGAAATGAAGTACCTTGAAATGGAGAGAGGTCTCAGCTCTATTTCGAAATTGACTTTGAGGGGGAGCTGACTTTTGGTCTCAAATTTCAGTTATACCCTTCAAGAGTCTTAAGATTATAAGGATGCAATTATAGGTAGCCAAACCACCCTGTTTGTTTTGGTACTCTAAACCATGTAATTTTTTAAGACAGAGAAGGTTATGCTGTCTTGAAAAAAATCTTGGGAGTTTCAATATACTTTGAGATTTTTCCTCTCCATTGTAATTCCTTTGTAAATTTTGCGAATAGACAGAAACTATAAAAGATAAAGACCAACAGTACCCATTATCTGTTGGGTCTTTTAAATGGAATCATCTACATACCAAACAAATCAAGATAAACCTACCCTCCACCTCAATAAAACATGCATCTCATGGCGAATAGGACTTTCTTTTGAGAGTTTATTGCATAGCAAAGAATATAATATCTGCTCCAAACAACCAAAACAGGAAAGTTCCAGGAAACATTACGCACCCAAATTGAATTACATCAAGCCCTGCACGAGTCAGTCCACGAGAAACAGCATCCTGGAAGTTGGATATAACAAATTTTTGTTACTTCGAAGAATTGGATACAAAATTCTCTATAACCCACTGGCCACCAAACAATCTAGCAAGGCACTTGAGGCCCTAACAACTCAATTTACTAACACAAGGTCTTGGAGGCACGTCCAGGAAACTTACAGGACTTTTACCCCATAATAAATAAACACAAGGAACCTTGGAATTAGGGACGACGGTGAAAATATGTGCTGTAGCAGTGCTCAAGGCAAGATACAATAAAATCAGCCGAAAGGAGTAGAAATCATAAGACTTGCCCCAAAAAAGAAAAAAAGAATAGAAATCATAAGAATAAATAAACACAAAAAGTTAGAAACTTGGCTTCCGAAAGTAAAATCCCCTCCCTTCCTTCCTCTCAATGTCTCATATATACGTCAAGAAGAAAAAAAATAAATTAAGAAATAGACAGCCAGGAAACGAACAGAGCAACTCTAGTAGCGATTGAAGCTAGTCTCATAGGAAAGAAGATATAACTTACATCCAAACAAGACCACAAAGTAAAGGGAATGAGTCTGCACCAATCTCTTTAATATACATGACAAAAGTTAACCACTTATTGCCTCAAAAATACAAGTCCCCCTATGCCCTGTGCTCTCTATCTGTCTCCATGTCTTTACTTTGGAGTCAAGTTTAATTGTAGTAAATACTATCATGATCATAAGACCATGTGATATACACTTTCAGAATTCCCACCACTTCGGATATGGCTTCTAATGCAAAGCAAATATCTGCTGTGCACACTTGGTAAAATTATGAAATCTACAAAGGCTAAGTATTGCACCAGACTCAAGCAAGAAAGAAAATGGGTCCACTCAATTGACCATCAAAGACCAGTTAAGAAGAAAAGCTGCTGAAGTTCCACGAAGGATAGGGTCATGTTCCACGAAGGATAGGGTCATCACAAAATGGTTTCTTTACTACAACCTTTTACGACTATTAAAAAAAAAAAACTGCTTAAATGGTAGATATAAATATACCTGTAACTTCTGGGCAGATATCCGGGAATCATGGCCAATGGAAACTCTCAAACGCCTAGTTGCATCAGGTTTCTTTCTTTCCTGCAACCATGCAGCAAAAGCAGCAGCTATAGCTTCTGTGACTGGATTTGTGAGGGTAATATCCTCACCCTCAACACCAGCCACGGCAACCCCTCGAATGTCACTGCACAAAGAAATGTTAGCTCAAAAATCTTAATGCATCTGTTGAACATATTCCAGACATTTGCATAGATCTATTAGTTTCTTATTATCTTCACAAGATTTTTGTGATTGACGACATCTAAAGGACCAGCCCAGTCTGTCATGAGATGTTGTGCAATACTAGGAGCACAACTTTCCAGTACCTTTCACAACATCCTGATGCTTACTCTAGTGGCTATCTATTGAGAAAGTGCATAAGAAGTAGAACAAGAAAAGTACCTGCCATTCTGAAGTTTAAGAAAATCACTTTTCCCCACTGATGGCTTTGCTGCTGCAGATGGAGTAGCTGTAAGAAAACTCATCAATGATCATAGCCATACATGATAAAATATGCTTCCATTTTACAAAGGAACATAACACTTCAAAGATAATGTTATAGCTATCACCACAGGAACAAGGAAAGTCAGACTATCTGAGGCTCATTCCCACCAAAAAAAGAAAATTTCACAAAAAATTTCTAAAGTATGTCTGGGTTCTCAATATTTGCATGGCTGAACCTGATATCAACCTGAATAATGAGAGTCTAGAACAGACCATTGCAGTAAACAATTCCACGGTTAAATTTTGGCAAGGAGCGTAACTGCATACTGGGGATGCCACTCCATGCCAAATTTACCCCCTTGAAGGGAGGCAAGTTGCATCTAAGAAGGTTACAACAGTCTGGTCGATAATGGGTGCTGAAATGCTTATTCTGCTGGTAGCACTGTGCTACCAGGACATGTTGGACAAGCTTCCCTGTCATTGCTGCATGAGAATTAAAGATTCACGATACTATTAGAATTTTCACTTGCAAGAGCCTGATCAATAGGTTCAAAAGTCTTCCTATGAAATAGAATAACCATTTTTATGTAATTCTCTACTTCACCGCATGCCACCCCAATCAAGCTACTAGAAGTTTAACCTCTCTGGTAACTAGTGAAAAGTTTTCACCAACCTTTTTGATAGTGGTTTAAACCCCCAGACCCGAAAAGAAGTAAGAACCTAATAAGTCAGCCATACTAACTAGCAGTGTAGGGATCAATTCTAAAAAATCAGGGCAGAAAAAAGTTGCTGCAAACTCGAGAAGGGCCAGTCGATCCAGGAAATCAGGCAAGAATGCAATTTTCAGAAACATCAACAAGAGACTGGCAAGTAACATGAACTACTACATTTGCAGAGAATTCCAGATATAATCACGCTCAAAAGAGGAACTACACTAAACAAAACTGCCAACCAAATACTCCTAGCCAAGGAAAAGAACAAATTTCAATTCAAAACATCAAGAATTTCAATTTCAGATAAACCAAGAAATGTACATGAAAGAACAGTCTGACCCAGAAAGAGAATGAGCAACTGAAACAGGAATCAAAGATCAAATGCAAAAATTAGTTGGCAGTACATTACCTGCCATAATTGAAGAACCAAAATCTGTGAGATTTGATTGTAACTGGTGGAAACTCAGAAGACCAAAGAGAGCGAGAGGCACGAGGTGGTGAACGTAAAAACAGAATAGAACTCAAAGAAACAGCAACAATTGGAGATATTCGTCAAGGCGACTAGGTAGGCAGGGTATTAGGTGGCGATCTTTGTTGTCAGTCAGTCGGCATCACTGCTTGCTGACGACAAATTGCCTGCGGATATTCCAGAAAGCGGCAAAATACACTTCTCCGTTTTTTTGTTTGTTTTCTCTCTCTCTCTCTCTCTCTCTCTTTTTTTTTTTTTTTTTGGTAGGGGTGGGGGTGTGGGATGGGCAAGGAAACCTTTCGAAAACACCCTTAGAAAACATTCTAAATATTAGTATTTTCTAATTATTTAGTATAATATATTAAAAATTTTTTTATTATTTATTTTTAATTTATATAAAAATATTTAATTTTTTTATTTTAAAATACCCTTCTAATTTAATGATTATAACACGATTATATTTTATTTATTAAAAAAATTTTCACTCTCCTCTATCTAAATTCTCTCTAGCTTTTATTACTACTTGCATTAGATTTGCATAATCAACATCAAATTAAAGCAATGCATAATAAAATAGAAGATATTTAGAAGTAAAAATATATTTTTTACTTCTTAAATCTTTTTTTATATATTTTTAGTGACTCCCGAGGCATCTCAGGGAGTCACATAAATGTAAAAAATTAAATTTAAAAGTTAAAAATATATTTTTATTTATAAATATTTGGTGTTTAACATTATTTCATTAAATATTATTTTAATATATCTTTAAAAACTTCAAATCATCAAAAAAATAAAATATAAATACGTTGTTGTAATCAGAATGTCTCTAAAAAATAGAGTAGTCATTATATAATAAAATAAAAATTTACTTACGACACATCTTTAAAAAAATATTGTTCTACTTGTTTTTGCCTTGTTTTATTGTGAGTTTCCCTCTTCTTTTCATTAGAGTAATAAGATATCTTATGAATTTTTTATTTTAAAAAATTCATTTTGGGTTTCAACTTTAAAAGGAGATATAAATATTACATATTATGTGTCTTTATTTTGTTCTTTTTCTTTTTGAGGAACTTTGTCAACATAAAAGAGGTGCAAATCATATACAACATCTACAAAAGGAAAAAAAAAAGTTCAAATCTACAAAAAGGAAATATGTGGAAAAAATTATAAAAATAGAACAAATGCACATGATATGGTTTGTAAGGCCTTTAACGGAATTGGGTATTTTACAATACTTTTATTTAACACTTTTTATACACACTATTAATTATAAAAAATCTCATTCATATATCCTAAACTAAATATGATAAATGCTAAATTATGATAGAAAAAATTAAAAATTAAATATTAATTTTTAAATATTACAAGGAGTGCTGCATAGAATATTGAATAGTTCTTAACCTTGCATAGCAAGCATACTTTTTTTTTCTTTACCTTTCTTATTTTTTCTTTTTTTATATAATCAACGTGATTTATGTTTTTGAAAGTTACATGTCTAATTTTTGGTCTCTAAAGTTATAAAATTACGAATAATATAATCAATCACCAAACTATTCCCTATAGAATGAATTGTCACTATTTATTGTAAGATCCTTCATCTTCTCCTAATGCATAACGGTTGAATTGTTATTTCTTTTATGTGCAATTCAGTACAATTGGTCAAATTCTTCTGACGAAAGGTTGTTAGAACTATGGACTTGGGGTCTTGCTCGCTGACCTGTCCAGATACTGATCCAAAATTGATTTAAATGGGCCATTGCTAACAGAGATCCATTGATTCCAAAGTGGTAAACACTGCATTATTGCGGGCCGGACTCAGCCTGCATCATTAAGGCTAACAAAGAATGCTCAATAACGGAATAGCCAAACTTAAGGCAGTTGTCGCTCAATAGGAATAGAATGAACGTTTTACTTTTGGGTCTTCATAAAAGGCCCAATCCATTGAAAGGGGCCAGGAAAAAGAAATATAGCGTCAATAAGTAGTGGTAGTATGTAGTGATTTTGATGCTCAATTTGTACATATTTGTCTTCTTCGATGCAGGTTGTAATATTTTAGTACACTTTTGTATTTCGCTATCTACTCTTTAGTTATACTTTTAAATAATATAAAAAATTTTAATTATATATCTCAAATCAAATAAAATAAATTTAAAAACTTTAAAAATAAATCTTAAATATTAAATATTATAATTCGTAGTATATTAAAAAATATACAAAAATACTAGAATCTCTCGTTCCTTATGCTATCCTAATTTATGAACAACAATCTTAAATGATACTTATTTTGGATTGAAGGTAATAAATAATACACCCAATATATCCCACACTGACTTTTCTTAGCATTAAACTAATGTCGTGAGGAAAGATGGTTTGGTTGAGAGTGATAATCCCAAGAGCAAAAAGGCTTAGGATGCCAAATTGCAAAACACAAAGTTGTTGGTGTAATTTGTGTTAAGCTGAAATCAAGACACACACACAAAGTCATAAAATCTTTGAAGTCTCCCAAACGTGATTATTACTATTATAAGTTTCTGGTCCCTTGCAATTTGAAGCGTGTCCTAAGAACAAGAAAATCAAAAACACAACGTTGGACATTTCCACAACGGAAACCTAACTTCAAGGGTTTGACCCTTGACTTTTCCCTTTTAAAAAAAAAAATATTAAAATAATTATTTTTTTAATGGCAAAAACATCTCTCTGTAATTCTTGGATCTTGGACCATGATCATATTTTAAAAATTAGTATAATAATTAAGGGATGAAAATTTTCAGCAAGAAGCCATGAAATTTTGCAAGGCAAGTTCTCATATTCAATGCTTTCTCCTCGAGTGCACAAGGTAATAAGGTTTGGTCCGCGCTTAAACGCATCTATCTGGGCCTCTCCTCAATTAATTGGCATGTCCACCTCTAATTATAGAGCCACAAAACACCAAAGTAGCAACGGTTTGCCTGCCCCTATTTAATTTTTGCAATAATTAATTGCTCTTTCTGGCCTTTTTTTTTTTTGGTCGTCAAAGAAGAAGAATTTGAGGGAGGATTACAAAAATTATCATAAAAACTACCCATAAGATCGTCATAAAAACTACATAGAGTTGAGCAGGGGAAAAATTGTACTCATTTCATTTCAAAATATATAATTTCTTTTTTACATAAAAATTAAGATTTTAGTTAATTTTATAGAAATGTTTAATAAATGTATGAAATACTCATATTTAAAAATAATTATTTAATACATTAAATTAAAATCTAACATTAAGGGTGCATATGGATTGGATTTTATCCAGACGAAAATATTATTAAATTTTACTTTTTTTCTTACAAGAAATTTAATTTTACAAAACTCAAGATAGAAAATCTTAAACCGAAACCCAATCAATATATTGATGTTTTAAGTGTTTGGTCAAAAAATTAATTATTTTTAAAAAATTATAAGCATTTAAATACATGGTTGGTTAGAGATAGTGATAGAATTAGAAATAAACAAACTAAAAAGAAAAGTAAAATATATGTTTTGAAACATATGGAGTATTCTTTTTATGCCCATTCATCCTCCTTGCAAATTTTGCTAGTCAGCCATCCACTTGATTAGTCTCTTTAGTTAATCTGCAATCACGAACCACATTATTAAATCGCACATTACTGCTAAGAGTATGGAAAATTACAACAGGAGCATAAGTAAAATTAGAATTAGGGTTCATTTGAATTGTATTTGTCTCAAACAAATACAATCCAAATACACCCTTTGATTCCTACAGATTGTATTTGCAATAGAACTGCAATTTCTAACCTGTTTTGGTAGCCATGAATTCAGCTTGAGCGTTGGTAGTTCAAAAGCATTTAAGGCAATAACCAAGAAACCAATCTCTGTTTGAATTTCTCAAGATGCCACCCACCCGTTCCACCGGCACCGAAATTTTCCTTGCGTGCACTTGGATTGGAGTTTATTTCAAAATAAACTTTATTTTTTTTTATTTTTTCTGCTATGAGTTGCACTTCATTTTTTACAAAAATAAAATGTATATCTCACTAAAAATTAACTTTTACAATTTTAAAAATAAAAAAAATTAAATTAAAATTCAATCCAAATACAGGTATTTATTATTATTATTTTTATGATAATAACGATTATGCTATAATAACAGAATTCCTGCTAAATCATTTTGTTTCTTCTCCTCTGTAGACGCGGTTCATATCGTTAGGGAAAGAGGAGGTGATCTTCTAAAATAAGTTATTTTACACGTATTTATAAAATATTTAATATTTTTTTCTATTGTTATTCACATTTATTCTTTTAGTAATATGATGCTAATTTGAATAATGAGAGAAAAAATACAAATAAGTAAGGGTATTTTAAGTACTTTGATAGCAAAATATCTTATTTTCTAAAAGATAATGCTTAAAAATTAATAAATAAACTGTATAAGATAATTAACTATAAAAATAGAATGAAAAAATGGAAATGACGGGGACGTAGGAGTAGGGCCCACGGGCAAGACAGTAGATGCGTTGTTGCGGGAAGCATGGGTTGACTCGGGGAGGCCCCTCACGTGAGCCCAGTTGTTGTTCGGGTATGATGGTGATTACGTCACCGGGGGTTGTCGGGAATGTGTCGTATGTCTGTATATATACTCTGTAGGAGCCGTGTGCTGGTGATCTGTCATCGAAACGTAGTTGTCAAAACAGTCCCACCGTCCTACCCTATACCCACGCTTGAACTTTTCTATCTTACTTCACGCGCCTAATGAGAATGACAAGTAACTACAAACGGTCCGCTGCCCAATTTGGATATCTGTTTTAGTAGGATGTTTAAACGGGTTTCGAATTGATTTTTAGTTCGATTTTTAATTTTTTTTTAAAATCGAATTAAATCATTATATTATTCAGTTTTACTATTCAGTTTTTTGGTTCGGTTTAGGATTAAATCGAAAATCGAACCGAAAAATCGAAATTTTAAAAAAAAATATAAGAACGTAATATGGTAATGCGTTCTTGTATTTTTTAAAAAAAATAAATACAAGAACGCTAATGCATTCTTGTATTTATTTTTCAAATTTTTAGTTTTTCAGTTCAGTTTTCGGGTTGGTCACCTAAATCGAAAATCGAACCGAATTTTTTAAAATTTAAAAAATCAAATTGAACCGAACCGAAAAATTACAAAAACTGAACCAAACTGAAAAATTCGGTTAGATTCTTCAGATCGATTCGAATTTTGAACATCCCTAATTTTTTGGGTGCAAGTGAATCGAACCTTTATCGCACATGGTGAGAGTCAACTTTCTATGGGTTCGTTCGGCTAGAAGAAGCAATCAATCATTTAATTAATTAATATTTAATATTAAATTTAATTTTAAAATATTAATAAATAAATTTTAAATAAAAAAAATTTAAAATTTTATTAAAATTATTATAAATCTAATTAAAATTTTAATTTCAGATTCCATACATTAATCAAAGAGTGTGACCACATGTCCCTAAGGAGCGTGAGACTGGACTTTTTTGATCCCGCAATCTTTGTTTGTCCGCTGCCACATCACACAAGTGAGTAGTCAGTCTTCAATGCGCCGCGTTGGACAACTATCCGTATATTTTTTAAGTATAATATTACAAACTTCTCCCAAATTTTCTAATAATTGTAAAATATTGTTAGCTTCCTCGTATTTGTAATACACGTATGTATTATAAGTATATATATATATACATATGAACCTTTTTAATTATAAAATATATTCATAAAGAAAAAATCTAACTGGATATTTTGTACTCAAGCTTATACGTGAGGAAGATACATGGTATTTTTATAAGTTGTAAAAAGGTCTAATTACAATTATTTGTAAATATAAAAAATTAAAAAGTACTATATAATTATACAATTACTAAATATAAAAAATTATTCAAGAAAAATAAAAATAAATACAATTATATTTTGTTAAGGATAAACTTACATAGTATTTTAATTTCAAAATTAAAATTAAAATTTTAAATGTAAGATGCACGTATCTTCTTACAAATAATTTAACTTTTACGAAACTTAAGATAAAAATTTCAAAATCAAACCCTATCCAATCACACCTTAAAATAAAAATAAAAGATTTTAGAAATATATTGGTTTATCTAAACCCATCAAATAATTTTGCCCAATAAAAATGATACATTATTTGGCAAGAATATGTGGATAAAGTCAAGACATTTTATAGATGGATTTGTGACTCATAATATATTTGCCTTAAAACTATTTTCAAATGATATTTGGCTCAAAATAATTTTTAAAATTAAATGTTTGAGACAAAATTGAAACATCAAGGTTCCATGAGTTAAAAGGTCTATAAATACTAGTTAGATAATTCATCAAAAATGAAATTGTAAAAACATCTCTTGTTTGACCGACAACCTCCCGAGCCTGCATGCGTATTATTCTGAGGAGAATTAATTAAGGAGATACGAATCCCAATTAAAATTGCCAAGTCCTTCGGCACCGGAACTGGATTTTCTGTTTGGTTGATGAAACATAGTCTTTGGGATTAGAGTAATGCCACAATAGACAGCTTGTAGAAGCTACTATTCTACCCCACTCTTCTCACTCATCAAATGCTTAATTTGCAGAGCATAATCACATGGCTCGTTGCTCTGACTTTGTTTATTTATTCCAGTCTATCAAAAGATAAAACAAGAATAAAATCGAAAACTTTTGAGCCTTTTTACATATATTTAAAAAAGTGAAAATATTTTTTTTAAAAAAATTAATTTTGTTAAATAAATATATTGATAATTAAAAAATTTTTATATTTTAAAATGAATTAAGTACTATTTTATCGTTCTATTTTATTTACCTGCACACATTAATCTATTATTTCTATTTTTTACATTAGGTAATTTATTATGTCTAATTGTAAGTTTTAGAGTATATTTGGATTGTGTTTGTTTAGGAGAGATTTTGTTTTGATTACGTGAAAGTAAATTTTTTTGAGAAAAGACGTGATACTTAATTGTATGTTTAGTTGAAAAAAACACAGTTCAAATAAAGCCTTAACCATTATTTAGCTTGCTATTGAGAAAGTTTAGTGGCCACAGAATCATGCATTGATCTTGAGACTTTTTGTGTATAGAATGTATTTTCTTAATTAGTTGGGGAATTCTTTTCAATCTCTCTGGTTTTTTTCCTTAAAAAATCCTTCTGTAATGCATATCCTTGAAAAAAGAAGTTTAAAAGCGAACCGAATACTCCGCGGCTTTTATATAACATCCTTTGCCGTTCTGTTTCTTTGAGTGAGTTTTCAGGTGCATCTCCTTGCACAGTTCAGAGATATACAAGAATCTTTGAATAGTTGTTTCAAAGTTTTTAAGGTGGTTAAATAATATTTTTTTTATGTTTTTATTTTAATTAATTTATTTTCTATTGCCATAAATCTGGAACAATTATATTTATAATGAGAGTAATTTTTAAACAATTATTATTAAATTTAACGAAAGAAAACGGAAAAAAATCATATATTGTGAAAAAGAGTTACTTGGATAAAAACGGCATAGGGAACAAGTACCAAGTATTCCCAAAGAAGCCAGGGAAAGAAATATTGGTAAATCATACCATAAATTGTAAGCTTACATCTTGGAATCCTGTTTAAGGATAATTTTTTCCTCAACAGGGAGAGGTAAAGAAAAGGAAAGAAACGCGAAAAACAAAAGGTGGGTTCAAACTAAGGTCTTTTGGTACGTAGTACAACTGTACAGTTAAACAGAGTTCTTTTCCTGTCTAGACTACCTCCCTATATTGTCACTAGCCGAGTCGGTCAGAATTGTGATCCTTCTTGCTGATTTCAGAAAATCACTGCAATATAAAATGCAGAAAAACAAATGGATTAATAAGCAAAGAATCTCAAAAAATGTGATGATTCATGTTAAACAAGCAGTACCTGAAGGGTTCATCCCCAGTGTGTTTAACAGTGCCTGCCATGTCCTGGTAAATTACGTTGCTTAACATTTCTGATCTTTCCAGGCGAAACATTTCAGCCAGCTTTCTATACAGCTCCTCGTAAGAGCCCAGAACAGACAGGTCCATAGTCCGGCCAACATCCTCGGATTCCATGAACACTTTGCAGTGACCAGTCTCCAATCCATACTCAATTTTCTGATCTTTGTACCATGCAAATGCTTCGTCTGAGGAGTACTCTGAAGGACCATTCTGAAGAACTGCTGATCCTGAACCACCAGACAAATTTGCTGTCTTTTGCTGACTCCTATCTGATGAACTATTCCCCAATGTGTCCCTAGATGAGCTTTGGGAGATCTGTTGCTCGGTGAGAATTGGCTTGCCAAACAAAGTGAACATGGGCATTTTTGTTTGTGCAGTGGTCTTGAGTTCTTGCGCAGAGTTTCCTATAGTTAACAGGCAAGAGACATTTTCCTTGCATTGAGAATATCCCGTGACATTACTAATGAAGAGGTTTTTAGAACGTGGGTTAGCATGATCAAGCTGCTTCAATTTGAAAGGGAAGAGCCCAGTCTGCAGTTTAGTGTAGAGGGGTTCTGATGAGGGTAATCCAAATTGGGGATGCCTGGCTCCCTGTATGCCTGCAGTAATGTTGTTATCTGATAAACAACACAAGGGGCTGCTTGGGCTCAAGGGGTTACTGAGGAAAGATGACATTATAAGTTGGCCGGCGAGGGGAAATTCCGGAGGTTGAGGAAGCCTCAGCTTCTTTCTGGGCGGAGAAAAGGGAGAAAGATGAATAGCGGGCATGTTTGATACCAGTTCAACCAACCATGGACTCACTCGCTTGACATTTTGGAGTAAATCTGGCTCATCCCATGCTACCTGCAAATCAAATTTTGAACAAGACTTGAAATGTCAACCAGCAAACTGATACAACATGCAGAAATGACCATGGTCTTTGACGACAAAAGTTGTGAAAACAACAATTATGGCAGTAATTCATTAGATTTCACTGACAATTTAAGAAAAGAATGCATGGCAAAAAGAGAGTAACCAATTAGTACTTCGCTTCACAATCACACATATGGAGTCCCAAAAGCATGTCAAGATAAAAGAACCAAATTAACCTAGTTTGCGAAGCCCAACGGTAAAGAACTGCTGGGAATTCATTGTGTACCTGAAGAAGGCGCCACGGGGAATTAGGCCAATGGATGGGATCATCAACTTCAACAGATGATATAGTTCCCATAAACCAGCTTATCCGAGACGAATCTTCGGTCTCGAAAGGCATCTTGAACCTCATCCCAGAACACCACTGGATTCTCATAGCAGCTTTAACAGCTGAGGCCTTCACGACGAACTCCGGTGTGCTTGCCCGTGGATAGTAGGCCACCTCAAATGGCTGCCCATTGGCAGCAAGACTCGCTGCTTCAATAACAGATTCAGCCTTTACTTTCCCCATTCCCCTCGAAGCTATGCCACTGTTTCCATACCCCGCCTTGTTGTTTCGCATAAATCTGTTCTCATCTTCACCCAGAAGCCCAGAAAACCCCCCATACATAGAAGAGCCACAGTTTCCAGCTCCAGTGTTCCATCCAGCTGGTGCCTCAGGTCCACCACCAATTCCTCTCTTTGCCCGACGAATCCCAACACAAAGATCCCCATTGTCTGCTCTCAAGAACACAATAGAATCCCCAGCAACGAGCTTCTTCTGGTTTACAAAATTGCTCCAACCAGTGGTGAGAAGATGACGACGAGGTGTACCTCTATAGATATGCCTAAATTTCCATACCTCCCCATGAACATCCTTGGCTAGAATAGTCTGCACCGGCGGTTCAGCCGAATAGTCTAGCCGTGGAAATATAGTCTCGGCACAGTACCGGGGAACGGAGAAACCACCGCCATTGTTTGCATCAGATTGTGTCAATGTCTTGGCGAAGGAGTTGGGTTTCTCCCCCTCATTCTTGCCGAAACCCAACAATCCGCCATCGTCATCAGAATCACAATCATTGCCTTGCAACGGAACCAATCTCAATTTCGCATAAACCTCATCCGTCTCAGTGTCAGCCAAATATTTGATGGATGACACTCTACACAGGATGACCGGTGGAAATCTGGAGAAACTGCCAAAATCTGGTTTCTTGTTGGCATGTTCAGCATGGCCCTGAGGAAAGTAGAAAACTTTCGAGTTCACCGGAGGCATTTGAACCATCCCACCAGCACAAGCATGCCATAAGTGAGGCTCCAAGCATTTCTCAGTTTCACTGTTAACCGAATCCATAACTGTAATCATTTTGTTAACTCCTTCGAACAAATATGAACAAGAAATTGATGATGAATCCCCTCCTTCTCGGGCAAATTTCTGCAACAAGAAACACTCACCAACATTAGATTTCCATCCCAAGATTATAACTTTGAACACATTTTTCATATAAACCAAGCACAGGGGCCTAAGTTGTCAAACTTACCTCCTTCAAAAGATGTTGGCTTTGCTAGACGTACTAATCTGAGGAGGATGTTCCATTCTTGCTTCCCCTTCAAAAGGTGTCCAGAGCTTTTCACTCTCAGATGGATTTCAGATACTGTAAGATTGACTGGTGGTGCTGTAAATCTTTGACAAATAAAATGAGAAAGAGTGTTTGGGGGGACGTGAATTTAAGCAGAGGGAGAGAGAGACCACAGAGTATGCTGAAAGGGACAGACGGAGACAAGAGACACATAAACAGACACCTGAATGCTGATGCTGAAGCTGAAGTTTCGTTGCCGACCAGAGAATGGCAGAGATAATTGAAATTGACAAATACGATACAACACTTTACTGCTATTTAATATCAGTAATAGATTTTCCATTGTTATTAATATTAATTAATTTACTGAAAAAAATTTAATGTACGACTTAGGACGATGAGATTTTCCGGGAAGCTGTTTCCAAGGATTTCTCCTGTGCAAGATTCTAAGTACCAAACCTAAATATCTTAATTCCCTCCAATCCTGTCTTTGACTAGTTATGCTACTAACTAAGCCCAAAAAAAAAAAAAAAGGAAAAGGGGCTACTTAATGCTACGAAGCATAGTGTGGCACTTTGAAGAGAGTATATACAAAGGATTCAAAGAGATAACAAAACCCAATTTTATCTCTACCACGCATGAAATTATAGAAGAGGTTTTATACACTTTGACTTATAAGCTATTCTTTTTTTTTAAAAAAAATATCTTGTAAACAACACATACAATTTATTAATTAAACAAAAAAAAATTAATTATCATAATAGTGGAAATTATGTGTTGTGTCAAGATTTCATTTTGCATAAAACTTGATTTAATTTGTCTTGAATATAATACAAATACATTACCAGGAATTACAAAATTGACTCGATGAGACCCGAATTTTCACCTCGAAGTCCTTAATTAGAATTCTTTGGTTTATGTCCGAGGTCTTTTGATCTATTTGAATTGACTTCTACTCCATACGAATTAGAAGGTAAAATTTTCATATTTTCTCTTAATAGAAGTAAAATTTACAAACAAAAATTCAAGCCAATACGGACGTAGAGTAGCATTCCTTTGAGTTTTGATACATAAGAAGCCAAGGGTATGGGTGCAGAAGGTATGCTAAGGATATTGACAGTTTATATGAGCATTTGAAATATTTTAATCTTATAGGAAATTCAATATATGGGTATTTTTATAAAGAATAAAAAATAAAATAGAATATTAAAATAAGATATAGATAAACATAAATCTTTTAGAACTCATAGACAAATATGTGAAGTGACATTTTGATTAAGAACAAATAAGTGTAAACAAAAGTGTATTTATGTTAGAAAATAAACCAAATTATTCGGCCGTTGATTATGACTTATAATTTATGAAGAAATCAAACCGCTTGATTGGAAAAAATGTTGATATTAAGGTAAATAGTTGTATAGCGTTAGTATTCTTGTTTATAGTGAATTATTAAAATTAAGAAACAAAGTCGGTTTTCGTACACAATTTTGTGATTAATTTGTTACTTAATTCGATATTTGGTTGATGCATTAGTTTAACAGTTTCCTATGGCATTAAGGCTTTACTTAGATTGGGTTCCATACGAAACCCAATTCAAATTTCTTATCTCACATCTCATTTTTTCTCTCACAAAAATTTTTTTCTCCCAAAACTCAAAACAGAAAATCTCAAAACAAAACTCTATCCAATCACAACTAAGATTCACTCAAGTTGAGCAGAACCAACAATATCTATTTTGACTCATTCGATTCTTCTGAGGAAAACCCAATGCATTTCGATCATTAGCTGAAGAAAGGGTCAGCAAAATTTGCCCACAGAAAAAAGTGTCCTAATGACCGGTTTTACATCAAAATGATTATTCTTTGAGATAATGGTGTGAGATTATTATGCTTAACACCCTCCTCACATATGACCTAAGAATAGCGAGTAGAATACAAATAAAGTATAATGTGAAGAGAATGCGAATATGCGAAGAGTGAGGTTTCGTTTTTTCACTTAATAAAGGATGATTAAGGGTAGTTGATAGCTAAAATAAAAGTGCATTCATGGGAGTGTATGCCTAAATTGCATATGATGTGGTAGTGTGGTTTGGAAACCTTTGAGTCCCACAACACAATTGCATCTTTAATTTGTGAACAGAAATTGTCACTGTCCTTTTTCCATTCAATATTTTTGCAGTTGCTATCTTTGTCGTAACTTAGGGATTAATTGTTGGACATGGACTTGACAAAACATTATATGTACAAGAGCTTGTTTCGGAGTTTTGGACCCCATTTTCCGTGGTATCAATTTTGCCATCATTCTTGTCAAGCAACTCCCACCTAGCCTCTTTCATAATGAAATTGAAGACCCTCCATGATGCAAAATTAGCATAACTTATTACTACTCCAAAGAAAATCCCTTTAAAACTATGAAACTATTTATGAAAGTCTCATCCTATATATATATATATATATATATATATATATATATATATATATATATATATATATATATATATATATATATATATATATATATATATATATATATATTATACAAATAAACTAACAGTATGTATCAATTTACAATAGGTCACCTACTGATGAAGAAATTTTTGATGAATTTTTAGATATAAAGCTTTAAATATATTTTTCTAACTCGAGATAAAGTGATGGTAAAGTTAGCTAAAAGCATTTTTCATTTGCACAATAAATTTTAAATTCGATTTACATCCTAATTTATTGAGGAATTAGTTACTAAACCAGGCTTACTCAATAAAGCTCTACTTACTAATGAGACCAAGTTTTGGATTCAATATTTAGTGGAAGTATGCTAATTGTCTTATCTTTATAATGATGTAACATTTTATAAAAGAAACATTTATTTGTATGAGTCTTCTAATTTATTTTTATTAATAAGAAATATATAGGGTGTATTTGGACCACATTACGCTATAGAGCTTAATGTAAATTTTTTACTTTGAGTCTCACTTCTTCTTTTACATGTAATTCTCTCTTTCAAAACTTAATGCAGAAATCTCATACCAAAATACTATCCATTTCCACCGAGTTTTAACATTATATTTATCCTATGATAATACTAGGATAAAGCCCGCGCTTTGCACGGGATATATATCACTTTTTTAAAAAATTATCGTATAATAAGAATAGATTTTTAAAAAGAGAAATTTATTTTAAATACTATTTAAAAAATACCTTTAATAGTACAACCAGGAGTAAGCCTCCTTTTTTTAGTGAGAATTAATTTTTCTTTAAAAAAGAGTGTCAAAAAGAAAAATTAACACGAGTTATATAAATAATTATTAGAGTTATTACAAAAAAATATGAAGCAAATTTATGTATTTAATAAAAAATTGTGCACTAATAGCTAATCATAAGTAAATTAAGATAAAAAAATAAAAAATACATTGTAAGTTGTGGGTTTTTTTATATCTTTAAAGTAAATTAACTTTAGGATATAGTCTTTCAATTCTTCTACCGTATTCACCTCCCACCTCCGTTATGTGTAAGAAAAAAAGAGAATTTCTCTTCCATACTATCATTGAATTATTTATTTTGACTCTTTTAAAAAATAAAATATATTTACAATAAAATCATTGTGAATATTAAAATTTATCTCCCCTTCCTTGTATATCTCCATTCTTAAAAAATAAATAACATAAAAAATAAAAGATATTAGTATTTTATATTGCAAACATCAAAGAAATGTGTTTCTAAAATGAAAAGATTCTCAGGTCATTGCTCATTTTTTTCCAAAATAGAATGGTGTTCTTGATATATCACAAAGAAGTTATAGTGTTAATGTATATTACAAAATTATTTTTCTTTTATATTCACTTAGTGAAAAGATAAAAAAAATACTATCGACTATTACATTTTATGTCTAATGTACTACAAAGTTATGCATGTTTTGGTGTGCAATGTTTTAACAGGCAAGTAGGTACTTTTATCCTTAAAACTTAGTAAATGAATGATCAAATTATATTGTAATATATATCGATCAAATTGATATAATAGATACCAAGGACTAAACAGATAAATATTCCTGAAGTCATCCCCTCAAACAAATTAAAAAAAGAAAAAAATAAAAAACTTGAATCTTTAAAACTTGTCAAAAATAAAACTCACTAATTTTCTATTAAAATAATTGAAAATATATAATAGATTATATAATCCAATAAAAAGAGAGAGAGAGAGAGAGAAGGCATAAAATATAATATTAATGATGCTAAAAACAAAACTAAAATATAAAATATTTTGACCAAAAAAAGGGGGACAAAGGCATAACTACATATGAAAGTCATGTACAATTTGTAAACTTCTTGATGATCAGAAAATTTTAAAAGTTTTTTAAAAATATATGTTATTCCCAAAAATAATTATATTGACTCATATTAAAGAAGAAAACATAAATTAAATTTTTTAAAAAAATGCATACCTCTCATTTTGCATATCCAACTAAAAAAATCCTCTAAAACACATTTTAAAATTTTTTAAAAATAAAACTAAAATACTTATTTGAATAAAAAAATTAAAATATCCTAAATATGTCTGATGCTTATAACGTGCATAACACTTATGCATTTTCCTCTATTGTAAAGGAAGAAGTATGTGACAGTTTTTCAAGAAAATAAATTATTTTTTCAACAAAGAAAAAGAAAATAGAAAATATAACACTATTTATCAAACTCAGAAGATAACATTAAAGTAAGAGAGAAAAAAAGAATAATATGTATCAAAAAATAAATGAAAAGATTATCTCTTCAATTTGAAAAAGGAAGACAATAATCAGATAAAAATAAGAAGATCTAACAATAAAAAATTTTTTGAGAAAAAGTTTATGATGAAAGTGGCAGTAGATGAGGTTATATAGATATAATAAAAGGTTATTAGAAATTTAATTTAAATTAAAAAAATTGTTAGGATAAACTTAAGTGTCTATATTATTTTATCATAAAAAAATTTCTTAATCAATGATAACTCTACTAACTAATAAAAAATTTAAAATTTTAGAAATTAGTGTTAGAGAATTGAGAGTTTTGGAGGAGGGGAGAGAGTAAAAGTATTTTGGTAATCTATATATGTATAGATAATAGTTTAATTGATTAGGAATACTCTTTATATAAGACGATAAGTCTATATCCTAATTTTATATATATCCTTGTCCTCCTTAAGCATAAAAAAAGGGAAAAGGGAAAAACATTAGATATCATTTTTATGATGTCTAGAGATCATTTGTTTTAAATGGTGTGCAATAATCCCTTTAGCAAATATGAACACTTCCCAGCTCATTTCAACAGCTATAAAAATTGGATTCTATATATCTGAGTTGCTTTTCGCTGATATCACAGGAGTAATTCTCTCTCTCTCTCTCTCTCTCTCTCTATATATATATATATATATATATATATATATATATATATATATATAGAGAGAGAGAGAGAGAGAGAGAGAGAGAGAGTGTGTGTGTGTGTTTATCTGAAAGTCAAATAGAGAACTTATCAAACATTCTGAAGAATCTCCCAATACGTTTCATGAAAAAGACTTCCGAACCATAGCTTCTGCCTCTTGAGGTTTTACAGTAAAAAACAACGTCACAAAATGCAAAGACATAAAAGCAACATACGGATGGATGATGCAAAACATGGCTGGAAAACCAACGCTATTCAATAGCGACATAGGTGTCAAGCTCACTCATGGTCCTCTTTCTTATAGCTTCTCCTTTCAACCCCTCTATTTTACATTAATATCAATTCCTATGAATATTCTAAGTTCTGTCAAAATGGAATGTTCATTTTTAAAAAAAAAAAAATTTGTACCCAATTAATAAGAAAGTAACTATTTGATTACGAAGGAGAGAAGTTTAATGGATGTAATTCTGAACCATCCCATGCATAGTGTTAAGTAGCAGTCATTGTCCTACCACCTTTAATTGCTTGCTACCAACACGACAATTCAACTGTAAATTATCTCTTCAAGCGTGGCCTTTGAGATGACTTGTTCATGCTTGGTTGTCAAGTGGACTAAAGCCACTGAACCAGCAATCTCCATTTGTGCCCTTTTCCTTCTTAGGCATAAAGTGCTCTGCGAAATGATAAACAGAATGGGATGTGCAGATACTTTTTGTTTCTTTCCCAAATAGGTCTCAACAAAGGATTTTGCATTGTTGTTTATTCATTGGAACTTTTCGAATAATACAAGTCCAGCTTCGAAGAATAATTTGGAGAATATAAGCTTTTTTTTCTCATTTCATTTTTTCCCTTTCCTTTTGTGGTAATCGTTAAACGACGGGACTATTTCTTGCTCAACATCCTCCCACCCCCTCTCTTCCACATTTCCATCTGTGCATCGAGCGTGTATAATGACTCATAACATTGCTCATTATCAAGATATTTGTATACTAATAATTAAGCTATGTTGAGTATTATTCTTTTCCAATTTTTCACAGACGACAGCTTTTGTAGAGTCCCATAATTGGTGTCTACCCTCTTTTAGCAAGATGAATGCTCTACTCTATATGTGTTTCCCGTTTCGCTTCTGCAAATTGAAACCCACATTCATTAGTACTGCGGTTGGAATGGGGAAAAAAGGATAAAGAAGAGAATCTTTAACTGGTTTGCTAATCTACTGGGTTGGAGAATTACGAAATTGCCCAACACGTTTTCGTGATGGACTAACACATCCATCACTTGACTACAAAGATATTATATTAATTGCTTACGTAATAATTTAACCACTTAATTTGTAATTTAATAAGAGTAAGAATTAATATTTTTTTAAAAAAAAATTGAGCTTTCTGTGTTTTGAGTCAAATGCTCAATTACAAAATAGGCCTTAACTTTTCTTTTTTTCCTTTTTATGTGCTACGTAGGGGACGGGGGGTGTCAATTTTTGAATTTCGAGTTGACAAGAAATTAATGTTTACTCAGACTGGAAATTGGAAAAAGAACAAAAACCGAAAACTAAAGGATAACCAGCCAAGCCCACTAAAGGTCAGCTATTGGGCTCGACCAAGAATATTTACTTTAAGACAGAACTGAGCCCATCCAAAGAATATTTGTAGGGTCCAAAAATAAATTTGATTTTTTCTTATTGAAAATCGTATAAGAATTTAATGTAATACGTGATTTTCAAATGCTAAAGTTCCCATAAAAGTACCGAAAATGGGTCCAGAAGCTCTCCTTAGCAAACTAAAGAGTTCCAGATTCCATATTCGATATAACCAACCACATATTCTATTTCCTTCTTCTATTCTTTTTGTAATAAGTAGTAGTACAATTTTCTCTCTTTTTTTAAAAAAAAAAGAAGAAAAATAAAAGATGCTTTCCCATGATATCAGGTAAGTGCCAAAAAAGTTCAGAGGTAGTGGAAAAAACTCGAATTAGGATGAGTTGCATTCAAAGAATTTATATGTGGCCTCGAGCTCTCTTAGCCCAAATAATAGCAGGCCTCCAAGAGAAATTAGGCCTAAGCTAGGCCCGTTCTTTTATGTGCGTACTTGGAAAGGGATTAAGGCCCACCTTTAATGATTTCCCTGATCAAACAAAGGCCTTCATTTCCCCGATGAATGTGCTATTTTAATGCTTTCGGGGTGGGGGAGAATGAGGGAGAAGATTGATGTTTGAGAGAAATCCTAACCTATGCTCCGTTTTTCATTCTCATTTAAAATTTATACTGCTAGCGTTATATATTAAAAAACTTGGCTCCCTAAAAAGGATACTATAAAATTTTAGAGTTAGACATGATAAAGTTTGGTCTTAAAATTTTAGTTTTGAATTTTATAAAAATTAAATTATTTATAAGAAAAATTATAAATTTTAAATTTGTAATTTTGCATTAGATTCACGAAAACAATATAAGTAGTTTCGTAAATCTTGAGAAGAATATAGAACGTAGAAAATTGATAACTATGTAAGAAGTTTATTCTTCTTTGTAATACTTTGGATATAGTTTGAGTTTAATATTTTCTTTGGTAGATTTCGTAAAAAATAAATTATTTGTGAGAAATTAAGTAGAACAAAAGTAATAATTTTATATTAAATTTTGCAACAAACTCAATTTAAATATACCAAATACACATATTATTCGCCAAGGCTCAATCTCAGTCAAGACTTGCAATTATCCAAGCTACACATTGGACCCAATGGTTGAAGATTCAAATCTAGTATTTTGCACCACACATATAGTCACGAATTGAAAAGAAGTTGAATATCTAACTTGAAATTTATGAAGCATATTAGGGAAAAAAAAAGAAAAAGTGGCGCAATTTTTTCATTTTTGGGTAAGTGAATTTGTTTATGTATTCAAGAATAAAGACCTGCCTCTTACTGTCCTTTTGCTGACTTTCACCAACTGCTGGAACTTGGAAGCATCTGCTATGAGTGTCCTGAAAGTATGAGCATCCCTCCACATTCATCAATATTTGTGTCAACAGTGACAATTGAATGGAAGAACCAGTGAGCCAAACAAAGGAAGTTCCCTCCATTTTACGTATCAGTCTAACAGCACCAAGCACTGAACACTTTGGGCAGAGCACAATGCCCTCTCTGGCAGCTACACAATCCTGAACAGTCCGCTCTGCTGTGCTTCCAAAGGTGACAAACTTGTACTTTGTCTCTTGTTCTTCAACAGATTTTCCTTCGCCAGTCACAATCTTAATTCTGACCCATTCTCTGTTAGTTTATTTTCTCTATATTAATTCAATCAAGAACTATCAAGGTATCGTTTACAGGCAATCCAGTACTGCACTCATTATGTGCATAACTTATTTATTGTAATTTAATCAATTTTTTATCTAATTTTTAGAATAATTAAATAATTATTCTATGCGTTCTTGAATAATTGTTCAATTACAGTCGTTGACTAAATATTATTTAATTACAATCATTGACTAAAAAAATTTGATTGAACGATTACAAATAAACCATCCATATTCAGTTTACATGTCCACATTTTGCTTCCATTTTCAATCTTTCTTGAAAACCCGTGTATTAGCATGCTCTGTTAAAACCATTTTTGTCTCTTCGTTGATTAATTTCTCTGGAATTTGCCCCAGCCAATTCAAATTCTGCACCACTCAGTTGCCCGGCACTGACTATCGCGTAATCCATCCGGCACCAGTCAACCAGCCGCATGACTACAGAATTCCATTTCCCTTTGGTACCACGAATAATACAGAGATGTTTCGATCTGAGATATACGGCACACCTTATCGAGCTAGTTGAATTTTGCAAATCTTCAAGCCCAAAGGAACCTCCTGCTATAACATTAGCCGCAGAGAAAGGCTGTAGCAGTAGTATATATATGAGTTCGAAATCAGTACTCGTTTCAGAATTTTTCCTAATCACAAATGAACTGCAAAAAGAATTCCACATTAAGTATGGGAAAGGAAACTCAAACAAAGAGCAAAGATAAAGAAGATACTGACTCCACTACCTATTTAAGGACTAAAACAATGCTAAAGCTGAGCCCCTAGTCCTAAACTCCATTAATCTCGCTATTTCCGTTACCATCTCCTGTCCTCCAGTCTCGCTAACAGCTAAAATATGGTCATCTATGCTCCTTCCTATTCCCACAATTACATATTACATCTCTGTACAAAGAACCAATGAACCAAGAAATGTGAAACAATAAAGACAACTGCATGTGCATCAGGGAGGCGATGAAGCTGAAAGAGACTCCAGGGAAATTTTTTTCCGCCATCTTCCTCTCAAATGTATTCTACCGAAGGTTTAATATCTGCAAATAAGTCTCTCTGGCTTGCTGCTGGGGTGGTTGCCGCAATCACGCCATTGGTCGGTTTACTGGCACCCCCGTTCCTCATCTCCAGAACCTTCTTGTGCGAATTCGAATGCTGAGAAGGAACAAATGTTGGACTTGCAGCAGGTCGATATTCAGGGAAAAGCCGGCCTGACTTGTAGCGAACTCCGCATGCATTGCAGAGCGTTTTTGGCCCCATTGGCCCAGCCCTCCATTGCGGTGTCTTTGTGATCTCACAGTGCAAGCATTTCCTGACTGCTTGTGGGGCTGTATTCTGATTTATATCTGTCGTCCCAACAGGAGCAGCCACCTTAACTTTCTTCTTCTTCTGTTCTGTGGCCTCAGGTTTGGGAAACTTCCTTGCAGGCTCTGACTCGGCAAAATTCTCAGATTCTGAAGAGACTCCAGAACCCATGAATGGTTGAGGAGTCTCAGAGAAAGAGGATGTTGGAGAGATGAGATGAATAGCTGGGCGCGGATTAAAAGTTGCAGGGCGTGGGCGCTTGCTGCGAGCACGCTGAGGACCAAGGGGAATAACTTTCCCCCCTGAGCAAGAGCTGCTGCTGCTGCTGCTACTTTCTAGCACTGAAATAGGGCTGGAGGTCTGGAATTGGTTATGAGCGGTATCCTTCACAAATGAATTATCTTTGCTAAGTGTCATCCCTCCACCTGAGAAGGAATCCTCCACAAAAGTTGAAAGCCATTCAAGCTGTACAATGTCCTCGTACTGCAAAATATTTGGATAGAATCAGATGTATAAACACAGGAAAGTTGGATATTGTACCACATTTAACTCAAAAGGATATATAATAACAAAACTTATAAAAACGCAATTAGGCAAATAAAGGTTTCACAGTATACATGTTTACCAAATGCATATGCATTTTTCTTAGTAAGTCCACACCGGAGCAAATTACGATCTTATTATTTTCATGCACGTGAAAAAGGTTGATATTATGCTCATCAGTATCTCCCAAGCAGCACAAGATCTTCAAAATCATTCTAATATAGGATAAGCTGCTAAGGTTGTCTAGGTTACACATTGTACATGAGTCTCTGTGAACGAAAATAAATTAACTTGTTTATCCCTCCCCCCACTGCCCACGTTCACATTTCTTGCAGCCACTTTCAGTAGTATTAATGAATGAAGGCAAGGATTTTAGCATAGAAACAAATAGAAAATTTGAATTCAAGAACAAGAAAACATGCCGCATAAAAAGACAAAACATCACTAAACACTGCCTATACAACAAAAAAATTTTGAACTTTTTGCAAGATTTCACGCCCACTGTTGACATCTCTGTCCTAAAATGTGGCGTTTGAGAAGTTATGAACCTTCAAATAACTATCAAAAGAATGCTCTAATAATTCACTATGGAACATCATCAGCGAACAAGATTATGGTTCGATAAATCACAAGTAGTATACCAGACCGGTTTAACACTAAACATCCATCTGGTAGTTGGGTACCTAATAAATGATGAGACATCTCAACCAAGAGTGCTTGCTTTCCTTCAACCAAAATACATAAAAAGCATAATTACTCAAGCACTTTAACTAAGCCAAATAAAGCTACAATTTCACTACTACCAAGAGGACCATTTAGGCAAACACAGGTTCCCCACTGGTATATTCAGTTGTGATTCACATAATTGACCGTATCTTGCATACTGATTTCAAATACTTCCAATGGTTTATAGTAACATATATAATCAGAGTTGGGCATTTTCATGAAGAAGCAAAAGAGCAACCATTACATTATAAGGAACTATACAGTTAGGACACTATGTAGAAGCAACAATTACCGGAACAGAGAGTTCGGCAGATAGGTCAGATGCAGAGTTGCAGTTGCTGCCGGAGAAAATGTTGTCGGTGTCCGGCAAGGCTTCGTTCCAAATGCTAGGAAAATCTTTGCAGTCCCCAGAGCCAACAAGACCATTGCCACAGTCATTGTCTGGTGGAAAATCAATCAAGTCATCCATGTTATCAAAGAAACTTCCACAATCTATATCGTCCACGAAGTTTGGCCCCATCAGTCCGAATTCTTGCAAAAATTTTACCTGTAAAAGTATAGAAAAGAAATTAATACGCAAACATTATGGCATAGAGAAACGTATAGCTAAAGAAGTCTGCCGCAAAGGAAAGTCTGAAGAATGCGAATATGGCAGTATGTGATACTGAGATGAGCCACCTTCACCTCCAGCTGGTTGGTTCTAAACGTGTTAAAGATGATTGTGCCAGCAAACAAGGTGTATAGAGCATTGCCAAAAAGAAGCATAAAATTTCCAAAAACCAATTAGGAATTTTGCAAAATATTGGCAAAAACAATGTATTTGAATAGAACTGTACGAAACGTTTGGTATTTGCTCTTGTTTATGAATTTCCGAATGCACCTACACGAGTTGCTAAAAAGGAAATGTGATTTCTTGTAGAAATTTTGGGTTTTTCCAGAGAAATTAGTAAGCATAAACCGTAGAGGGGGGCACCTTGAAGCTATGAAAAGGTCTCGAAAACAGAAAATGCTGAGCGCTTCAGAGGGAGCAAAATCGTCAGAATTCAACCTAATTTTTCCTGCAAAACGATAGAAGCCCGTAAGTACGACAAGAAAATGCATAGAAAACCAAGCCATTCTCATAACAGGGGGGAAGAAAAGAAAAAGACCGAAACTTTGAGGCATAACTTTGAAAAGCAAAAGTTTTCCAGAATTTGGAAATGAGAAGTCCATAAAGACTAAATCTTTGCATGTTCCCATTTCACTTCTGTTTTGTCATAACGGAAGATAAAGGTCTACAACTCCCACTTAACAACGAAAAAGCTCAACGTTTGAATGGCCAGAACCCCGTGAAAAATAAATTTTTTTGTGCAAAAATTGAAAGACAAAATCACAGAATGCAGAGCCAAACCTGAAACGGAACCGCCCCGAGAAACTCCCGCCCAAAGAACTTCTTACTAGAAAGAAGAAAAACACAAGACTCAAGAATCGTCTTCGTTTTTCCTCTCGCACAAATTTCAAAAAACAGCCCGGTCCGAAACAAGACAGAAGAAGAATTCTGAAGAAAGCCCTCAAGAAAACAGACAAGAAATGAGGGAAATCACTCTACTCTACCACAGCCCCTACAAAGTCTATGACAATCATATACTCAAAATTCTCTCCGAAAGAAAAGAGTATTCCTTTTTTCTGCTCTGGTGTGGCTATGAAGAGGAGGGAAAGTGAAATGGGAGTTCTGAAGAGAAGAGAGAAGAAAGAAACAGAGACTAAAAAGGGGTGAGAGAGAGGGAAAGAAAGCAATGGGGTATTATGGTAGGTGAAGCTCTCGCTTCATTGCTAGCTGTCTTTTACACACACCCTTCACTGTCGTGATGTTTAAGTCTCTTCAATTCAATAACACCACACCACCACTCTTTCCCCTTTCCCCTGCTGCTTCTTCTTCTCCTGTGTCTCTCTTTCTCTCCTGATTGCAGACGGGTCCCACATTCCCTCTCCCTCCCACCTCGCTGATAATTTTTTTTCCATTTTTCCTTTTTCTTTTTTCACATTCATAGACACACGTACGCGTATCTTTAATTGTATGCGTAGATGTACTTATCCGTAGACAGATGAGATGTACGTCTATTGAAAGTTGTGTTTTGGTTAACTTTGTTCGCTGATCAAACCTAAAACAGGAAGAGAGATTAGTACTCACTCTCTCTCATTTTTTATTATATTAAATATCTTAAAATAATTATTATTTTTTATAAAATAAAATATTTTAATATATTATATATTATTAATTAATCGTCAACTTTATTATATATTATTTTTATATATTTATATTTGATATAAAATATCAATTAACTCACATATTTTTTATTTTTTATTATATTATAACTCTATTTACAAGTGCTGAATTTTTTTAAAACAACTAAAAAATAAACACTTTTAAAAAATTATACTTAAAAATTAAAATAAAAGTTATATTTTTAACAATTCAAATAAACAAAAAACTATTTTAAAAAGCATCTCCAGCATAGCTTCTTAAAAATATTTTTTTTCAATTTATTTAAATTAAAATTAAAAATGAATAAATAATTGAGAATAATTTAAAAATTACTTTTAACTTTTAAAAATTTTATTTTAAACAATTGAGAACATGTCGTATATTATTTTTATAATATAATTTTAAATTTTAACATAAAACTCTATATCTAAGTCAAATATTGTAAAAAAAGAATGGAACAAATGGACTATAAAATTTAATAGAGTAACTTGTTTTTATTTCTTGTTAGTTTTCAAATTTTTCACAATTGAAGAAATGAAAAAGAAAAGTGCATAATTGTGGATTGTGTGCGTTTATATTTTACGTAATTTTCCGGTATTGATTATGTGATCAAAAAACATGTTATGAAGTTATAACACACGTGAATATCATACCTTTTTTTTTATAGATAATTACACGAGGAAGGGAAGAAACAGACCACATGGACAGTCGGACGCAGCGGAGCACAGAGGAGAAAGAGAGGCAAGACCAAGAGGGACCCACACTCTCACACCATCCAGGTAATTGCTGACTGGAAGGGGAGGTGTGGATTCTTATGAATTGCTTCTCAATTACTATCTTATTATTTATTCTCAGTTATTTCACCAAAAAATGCAAGCAATCAAAAAATATATTAGAATTCAGTGTCTGTTACCTTCAATCACGACCAAAGTATTCAACAATAAATTGCTATCTTGTTTTCTTTTCCTTCTTGAACTGGTACAATTAACTCCAACGTTTGTTTAGTTCCAGTTTGAATATGTCATAATTCGATAATTTATTATTGTGAATAATTATTTTAGAATAAAATTTTATAATATTTTAATTTATAATTTTTTATATTAAATTTTGTTAAAATTTTATTTGTAAGAAAAAAATAAGATTAAAAATTATATTAAATTTTATTACGAAATATTATCTAAATACACGTAATTTATTTATATTTTCTTAAAAAAAAGGCAAGAGAGAGTTGCGCTGTAACATAAATATATATATATATTTTGTATATTTGTCTAATTGTAATATGACATCAAAATGAAAAGAAAAAAAAAGACAAACTTTTTTTTATAGGTAAAAGAAAAAGGACAAACTTAAGCGCGTCAATTTCCCTCTGATTCTTCATGCAGAAAAGTAAAATTCAAAAAACTCCAACGGAAACGTAACCGCCGTCGGATCTGACTCAGTTTTCCCACGGCATTCGGGCTTTTGATTTCGGGTATGCAATGTTACGCGTGAAACACACGTACAATATTAGTGGTTCATGTAAGTAACTTCAACCAATGAGATCGAAGCATGTCAGAGCAAAGACGGTCAACATTCGAGAATGCGCGTGAGAAAGATGTCCCCAGAGTGTAACCTCCACGGGTAAAGAAAATAGAAAAGGCAAAAAATTGCATTCAATGATTAGCCCCTCCTACTTTTTGCATTTTCCATTTTAGACACAGGAATCACCCCCATATTTTCTTGAGGTAACCAATTATCATGTTTCGACTTGATAATATTTGACCAGCATGTTGATAATATTTATTTGCCTTGTTTTTAATTAAACAAAGGTGGTCATATTTATGCGTTAGCAAATTTCATATATTTAAGTTGGAGAATTTTCTATCTAAAAAAAAAATAGTTAAGAAGTAATAAAAATATGAACATTCAATTTTATCGAATGAGGTAATTTATTAAAAAATAAGAAACTAATAATATAATTTAATACTAAAAAACATTATGTACTTTCTGTTACATGAGAAAAAGTACAATAAAAATGTGATTTTATTGTCCATGGATATTAACGGAAAAAAAGTTCATACCGACTTTTTTGCTATATTCTTTTCATTCTTGTATACTATTTGTGAAAAATAGAAGAACGAGAGAATTTATTTGTTTTAATAAAAGAAGGTGATCAATTTTTTATCAAATGAGGAGAAAAGGATTAATGGGGTCATATAGATAAATGACAAAGCTTGAGCATCATTATAAATTTCGACAACAATCAAAAATCAATTTTAGGGTGTGATTGGATAGAGTTTGGTTTTGAGATTTTTTGTCTTGGATTTCGAGAGAGAGAAATTTTTGTGAGAAAAAAAATGAGATATGAGATGAGAAATTTGTATTGGGTTCCGTGTAAAACCCAATCCAAGTAGACCCTTAAACACATAACTTGTTCTAAAAGTTAATCTTAAATTATGTACATATCCCCGATAATTTGTTTCCTAGTAACTTTGCCCCCTTGCTCCTATTCAAATTGTGTAATTGTAAATAAAAATGTTAGAATGGAATGTACGTCGGCTTCGTCGGTACAATATTCTTTTATATGTAATTTATTAAAAAATCTCATTTTATTTAAGTATATATTTAATTCGAAACAAAAGAAATAGATTAAATTATAAGAAGGTAATTAAAGGAATCTTTATTTTAATATCCTTTTTCTCTATAAGATTTGGTTTCAAAATTGAAAAAAGAAAAAGAAAAGGTCAACAAAAGAGACTCCACAGCTGAAAGCTTGTCTTGTTTTAGGGCTCACAGGATTTTTTTTTAAGGCAGAAAGGGTGTCAAAAACAATTATTGAGCCATCAGATTTCCATGCCCGTTATGATCATCTTTCACCTTCTTTTTAACTGACTTGAGCTCTACTCTTTGCATCATTCCTTTTGATATACATTATCTTACACTCTTTCTCTCTCATCAACATATGTATACATTTAGAGAGGGAAGCAGAGAGGTATATGTATACACAAGTTCTATATCTATAGGTGTATGTGTAGATGGATACATACACAGAATGGGAGATGAGTTGAAGAGTCCTCGTGTATCCTTTTCCCTTTTAACTAACTTGGATTGCACTCTTTGAATCACTTCCTTCAAAATGACTTTTTTTCCTTTCTCGAAGTATTTGCATAAAACCTCCCTTTTTCTTTTTCCTTTTGGCATTATATAAAAATTGGTCGTAATAAATATCAAACTATTCAAGAAAAATATTACGAATGAAATATGAAAGAACTTATAAAAAAAATACATGTGACAAGTTGTCTTACTTTTTGAAGGATTTGTCAATTAAAATCAAGCTTAGAATTTTCATTTCTTCCCTTCAAAGATAAGAAACAAAGTTGTTATGGCATATTATTCAATAGAACCTTATGATTATTGCTTCATTAGCATGTCCTCCGCAAGTACATAAAACATATATTACAAATTTTTTTTAATTCTCGGGACACATAACCCTTTTAATTATTTTTTTTGAAAAAGAAAAAAAGAACCGAGATCCTTAAGAGATACTCGTTATATTTCAAAATATAAGATTCTTTGGTGTTTTTTATATAAATTAAGAAAAGAGAAATTACAAAGTAATTTTTTTATTTTATCTTTAATTAATTTAATCATTATCTACTAACATGAGAGAAAATTAATAAATTATTTTTATATAATTAAGGATAATTCTTAAAAATTAAAATTTTAATTTTATTAAATATTAAATATTTGTAAAAATTTTATATTTTAAAGCAAAAAAAATCTTATATAAGTAGACGTATGAATAATGAGAAAGAATAAAAATGAACCAGCGGGCAAGAAAATGGATCAGAAAGACCAGAGGAGAGCATGTGCAATATTTTATATTTTTTTGGTTTTTTGGGGAATATAAAGACGTGTGATTGAAAAAGGTACAGTTGGGCTGCAATTCAAGCAACGGATGCAAATCCATTAGTTGCTGGGTGCAACCCTTCTGTGATTGTCGGTACTGACCCCTTTTTTGCCCTTTTTTTTTTTCTTTTTTGTTTGTTCAATGTTATGGTCGGGAGATGTCTTTTTCTTTTCTTTCTTTATTACTCCTACAATATAAAAAAGAATCAAAATATGAATTTAACACATCAAAGACGTTGTCACTTGATAAGATGGCTGGTAAAAAGTGATTTCAAGTAATAGAGTTTGTCACGTTATTATAAAAAAATGTCATTTTTAAGTTGAAAACTTAAGGAGGAAATGACATTAAAGGGAAGCATAAAAGGAGTGAGATTCACTTAATCTTTTTGGTAATGCAAGAAATTGACTAACAAAAATATGGAGACAATTAGGAATGTTTTATGCATGATTGTCTTATACTAATACGTTGGGAGAAAAGAAAAGAAAGTCATTTTGGTTACTGCACGTTTTTTTTGTAAGATTTTGTAATATCAAATCGTAACTATTAGATCAAATAGGTGATCTGATCTAATAATTACTCTTAAAAATATTTTTTTAACAAATTAAAAATTAATACAATTATTAAATCATATTCCTAATTTAATTTAACGGTTACAATTTAATTTTGTACATTCTATAAAAAAAAATGTGCAGTCCATAACCGAATTGAAAGAAAGCAACTATCAATTCACAAATCTCAAGTTATATTTCCCATAATTTTGATTTGAGTTTTATGGGAGTCTTGACATGTACTTTTCCCTCCAAAAAAGGAAAAAGGAAAGTCTTGACATTCACACTATTTCGCAATTGTGTCATTATTTTGAAAATCACACTTTTAGTCCTTGAAGTTAGGCTTATGTCCCAATTTTATACCAAACATATTTATGAGTCTCCCCTGATAATAATTCTTAGACACGTCAGATAAGTCCTTTTTGTTTGTCGTAAATAATTGTCCATTCACTATTTCTTCAATTCACAAATTCAAGTCGTTATTGGCAATCTTCTATACTCAATCATCCTTAAAATTTCTCATAATGAAGAAAAATATCCTCCCTTATATCCATTCTTTGAAGTATTACTATTAATTTCTTAGGTAACTTGAAATATTAATTGAATATTTTAATTTTTGTACTGAATATTTTCTCAGTTGATTATTTTCTTCTACTAATTTATTAAAAAATAAGTCAACATTAAGCATTGAAGTACATATTTCTTATTCTTTAAATTTTTAATTTTTATTAATAGCCTAAAGATCGAGAATGACAAAACTAAGACGAGATGAATTAAATATTTAAAATTTTATGAGCTTAATGAAATATTTGACTCAAATTTATTATCAAATTCTTCTAGGTGGAATAAGAAAACACATATATTGTAAAAAAATATTATTTATTTGATTTATAATAATTTTTTACAATATTGGAATTATAATGCTTAAGATAATATTTTTGTAGAAAGTAATAACTATAAAAATAGAATAGGGCAGGAGATAATGTTAATAAATAAATGATTTTCACTTGATTTATAAATATGTATTTTGAGTTTATGCAAAAAAAAAAATGTAGTATTATAGAAGTTAATTTGTTAATGAGAGACCATTGTTATCCATTTAGGGAAAGACAGTGAAATACAAATATGGCCTTCCTTTATACATTGTGGTATGCAATGGGAATATGTTGAAATACTACGGGTGTGATTGGATAAAGTTTGATTTTGAGATTTTCTGTCTTGGATTTCGGGAGAGAGAAATTTTTGTGAGAGAAAAAATGATATGTGAGATGAGAAATTTGCATTGGGTTCCGTGTGAAACTCAATCCAAGTAAAGCCGTCTATTTTACAGATGCCTATGTGTTTAATATAAAATTGAACCTTGAACCTTAATTTTTTTTCCCAATAATCAACTTAGATAGTCTTAATTCAAATAGAATAAAATAATAAAAATGTACAATTAAGTCGTATATTATAATAAAAATCTAATCAGTATATACGTTTCTATAAAAAAAAAATGAAGAGTGGCCATCTATATGCAATGAAGTAAACTTCTTGTAAGAATTACCTTATGGACTCTAACTCATATTGAATCTAAATTATTCTTACTAAATGATGAGATATTAAGTGTGTTAAAACTTAAAAGAAGATTAAAAAAATTTAGTCTTGTTGTAATAATAAGGCAGCTGATCTTAAAACCTTCAATCAGTGGAATCTCAGCAGCTTATTTGACTAAATTAGGACAAAATAGGATTTGACTTGAGTAAGATTTTTGATCAACCTAAATCATGTTTTATTTAGGTACATTCCTTCGTTGATCAAACAGTCGTGAAGTCAAATTCCATGCGGCAACAATACTATAGACTGTAGTTGATCCTTCGCTGTCTGTCTTCTAACTCCATCAGCTCCGGACACTGCTCACTCGTGACTAAACGAAACAACATGCTTTGCACCAAATCTTCAAACTTAAACCATTTTAAAAATTCATTATTAAAAAAGGGAGTAATTGGCTTACCTTTAAAATTAAAATGAATGATTGGTTGTCCCGTTTCTATGAGGTTGGATCAAAGAATTGACAGCGTAACTTTTTCTCTCTCCTTTGTATGTGTTGTTGGACAAACTGATCCTCATCACCGGGAGACGTCCGGGGGGTAGTTATGGAAATTCAGAATCTCTGACGTGGGAGCTCCCGAACGGTGAAAGCGGTGGATCATGTGCACCGTGCGTGATAGGATGTAATAACCCACGTTGTGGGACCGGACAGCACGTTACGGCGTCGGCAGGTGATAGGTGACACGTTCTTCCACGTGTCAGATCGGACGATATATATTCTGGTGCGGAGCCCACACGGCGGGAATCAACTGGGTATCGCCAGCTTGGCGTTGCCCGGGTGTGTTCCAGTGCATCCCGCGACAGGCGTCACGTGACATGATCTAGGGATTGGTGCCAGATATTTTAACATTCCTTTGTCTAATCTAATTGAAGTCAATAGGCCTCTTCACTTCAGTCCTTCCGTCGAGCTTAGACTTTTGAAAAGCTTCCCATCCCCCGCGTTTGTTATAATTTTCTTTATTTTTGAACTTGCTCACCCTATAATTCCGATCTATTTGCTAACTAGTCCCTCTTATAGTGTACTAATGCAACAAAATACAAGAGAAACTAGGACTTCTTTTGTGATAGAAATTCACATTTACAATTTAATTGTAAATTAAGAGCTTTTTTATTTATTTTTAATTTTATTAGTCCCCTTTCTAGTGTATTAACGCAACAAAATATATGAAGATTCATATTTTTAATTTAATTATCAAGTAATAAATTTTCCGAATGTATCAAAAAAGGGAAAATTTAGAAACTTTTGTTTAAGAAAGATATTATCGTATATTATTTAAATATTTTTTTTTGATAATTCCTATTGTGAAATTTCATTCAAACCCTAAAGCCTTGAAATAAGTCGTAATTGGAAAATTTTCGATTCATTGGGTAGTGATAACAAAAAGCAAAAGTTTGCAGAAAAATATTTAGTGCAGAATGAATGATGAAACTTCCTCAAAGGAGCAAATGGTTAGTAAAGGGAAAATTGCTGTCGTTGCTTTTGTTTGGGCATTTAGTGATGATTAAGAAACTTGAGTATTATGATGATTCGTGGGCCCACGAGCAGAATGGATTCTGGGGTCCACAAAGACAGCCGTACAAGGGACGAGGTGATTTATCGAAGGGGACCGTATGGAATGCGGGACCCGGGGCTTGCATATGGATAGTAGTCCAAAGTCCAAACATGAGACTATCAAACCGGAAAAAATTATTGCTTGATTTACTGAAATTGATGAGACATGTTTTTGGTCCAAGAATGGACCCAAAAGAGGGAAAAAAAAAAAAACAAAAGAAAAAGGGTCCAAGAATGAACATTACTCTACCCGTTGCACTCCTCGGCACTGCACATGTTTAATGAGGAATGTTACACTCATTCAAACTTCACATCTATGCATTTTGTTCCGCTTGCAATAGGTCGTTGATGGTCTGAAATTTTTTCTAATTCCTTCATTTATTGTATACCTTCCATTTCAAAATACACGATCTATTAAGTTTTTTAAAAAATATTTTTAATTTTTATAAATTTTAATTTTTTTTAAAATTACTCTTAAATATCTTTCATTTTCTCTCATATTAATGGAGAATAAATTAAATTAGTTAAATACATAATAGAAAAATATTTATTATTTTATCATTCCTTAATTTATATAAAAAGTGCTAAAAAGTCTTATTTGTTAAAATGAAGGGCTTATATATATATATATTAATAACATATTTTTACTTTCTCTCTTTCTCTAAAATTTTTTGAGTCTTCATTCTTATTTTTTAAAATTTTAATTTTTTTACTAGATAGAAAAATTATTATTAGTTAAAATTTAAAAATCTCAATTCTTATACCCACTTTTAAATTTAAACTATTGATCTTTCATATACTAAAATTTAATGACAAAAGTGTCTAATTACCTATTAAAATACTCTGTATCAGAACATGCATGATTTTACAGTATATTAAAGTGAAATGTAATGATCAATAGTTTAAAATATTTTTTTGGTCTTTCATCAAGTGAATTAAAAGAAAGAAATAATATTTTTTTGTTAAGTCTAATAAGGATAATAATACTATGATTTTTTTTTTGTGGATCAAAAACACTAATTTTTGGAAAAGTTTTTGAGTAATGCTCTAAGAATTTTTTAATTTAAAAAACTTTTCTTTGACATTTTTAATATAAAATATTAATATATTTTATTTTATAAATTATTTATTTGTTAAGAGTATAGAGAGACAAGGAAGGTAAGAAGAATTTTAATATTTATCATAATTTTATTACAAATATATTATATTTTTCTTTGCGAATGCTTTCTTTACAATTAGTGTAAGAAAATCATAATTAAAATAAACTTACTTTGACATTTTAATATTAATAATTTTTTTAAATTTTGATTTTTTTCTTTGAGAGATGGGCATGAAAAACACAAAAAAGTTTGATAAGATTCAGCAAAAAAAAAGAGTAAGTGTGATATATCAACATAAAATTAGTATTTTATAAATTGTTAATCTATTTTTGAGAATTTTTAATAGAAAAGTTTCGATAATTTTATATAATATAAATAGTTTATGCTATTGTATTCGACAAATTTTTTTCTTTACTTACTAAAATGAATAGTTATGTTGTAATTATTTAATTTTGGATGGGAGGTTGTATGGAATAGAAATTGAACTAGATATTACAATAATTTTTTTGGTTTAAAGATTCGATCATAATAATATTTTAGAAATATTTTGTGGTTAAAGTATAATTAGTTTATTTTAGAAATATTTTGTGGTTAAAGTATAATTAGTTTATTTTAGGAATATTTCATTATTACATTAGTTGTTTAAGTAATTGATTTATTTTTAATTAGTTTATTCTAGGAACATTTCATTATTACATTAGTTGTTTAAGTATTTGATTTATTTTTTATTTTTATAAGTAACTTTATAAATTAATATTTAAATTTTTAATTATTTCATCTTTCGTGCAGTTATCCTCACAAGACGAGTTTAAATTTTTTTTCTTCAAAGAACTCATAATTATTCAAGTATTTGATTTCTTTTCTTTTTATTTTTATAAATAATTTAATAAATTAGTATTTAAAATTTTAATCATTTTACTTTTCTATAGGTTTTCTCACCTGGAGAATTCAAGTATTTTTTTTTTTTCTTCAAAGAGCTCATAGCTGTTTAAGTATTTGATTTCTTTTCTTTCTTATTTTTATAAGTCATGTCATAAATTAATATTTAAAATTTTAATCATTTCATCATTTGTGTAGGTAGGTTGGAGTGTTTCTTACTCAATTATTTATTTATTTAGAATGATAAAGAAATAAGATTAAAAGTTTATTGTTGTTTTCTAATACATATAAAAATAGGCATGTATAGTTACTTTTATAATTTATTTATATTATTACATGTAATTACTTCTAAGTGAGTAATTTTTTTATTAAACGCATAAATTTACTTCATAATTATAAATTTAAAAAATATATCTTAGTAATTATTATTAAAAATAAAAAATTTAATACTCATGTATAGTATAGACTTTTACACTAGTATAACTATATTGCCAACATGATTGCCTTTTGATGTCTTAATTGGACGGTCAAATGTATTCATTTTCAGTATATAATTTTGGAAATTAGAATTCTAACCAAGCTTTAGTTAAATACATTAATTTTATTGGAGCCTCTTTCATTTGTATAATTTGGGAGGAAAATAATTGTATTAGAATTCTCTTGCATTTTCTTTTTTTTCCTCCTCCTTCCGTGTACCCTTTCTCGGTTTTTAATAGTAGGTTCTTAGTATTCGTTGTAAAACCCGACAGAATGAATTAGCTGATGTGCCTTTGTTTATAAAAATTGCATCTATTTACCAAGAAATTAATTTAACTAGCAATTCTCAACATTATATGAGTGATTTTTCATTGAATATTGATTTTTTTTTCTAGAAGCGTTGTTTGAGACTGATAAGAATTCAGCTTGGAAACTTAGGATTTGGATAATCGATGATCAAATCACCACACAACTGCAATCACATAATTTGGGAAATAGAGTTTCACAAACAACTGCCAGCTCTTCTCCCATAAGTATAAGCAACTCATCTCCTATTTTCTTCTGGCTCTTTTAGTTTAAAAAATATTAAATTATTGTGTAATTGAGTAGTAGTGGGTAGAGACTGGAGACCAGGGAAGCAGTGGGTAATGGCTTGTTTATATTCGGTCGCATCGCAAATTGGGGTGGGTTGAACGGTCAAGATCCCTGCTGGTGGGCAAATAGCTTTTCTTGGTTGTACGTCACGTGTGCATACGTGATCTTGTACCTGCCACCTTTATAAATATTTATTTTTTTATAATCTTCATTAGTTTTCTTGTGAAACCCATGGGTTGATGGGAACTAATTCACCTATCCTGATATACAGCATGGAATTTGCTAAAAAATAAATCAAAATCATAATCTGTGATCATGTGAAAGTTATTTTATTTCATTATCTGGTTGGAACTAATGGTATTAACATAATAAGAAACATATTTTTACTTTAGAATTTATTTTATTTATTTTCTTTTTTCTTGAATACTATAAGAATTGGACATTAGAAGCTTGTTCTCAATTGCCCAAGTTTTATTTTTTTAAAACTACTAAAAAGAAAATGTTTCTCAAAGAAGTAGTTTTTAAAACTAAAATAATACTCTTATTTTTATTTTTAGCAATTTTAATAAGTAAAATTATTTTGAATAGTGTAGTATCTTCAAAATAACTTTTGAAAAAAATAGCTTTTTAAAATTTATTTAAATTAAAAGCAGAAGTGAAAAGCAATTAAAAATAGTTTTAAAACAACTTTGGACTTAAAAAAATAGATATAACCATTTTAAAAAGAAGTTATAAATATATGTTTAAATAATAAATAGTAAGCCTTAAATTTCAAGAGTTACGAATTAAATATTTGAAAAGAAAAAAGCAGGGTAGATCCTGTTCCTGTCGAGCAAAAACACATGTTAAATTGTGATATACAGAGTGAGAGGGGATACGTGAATGTGTCTTTGCCATTTTTGTAGTCTCATTGATGCCATGCCAACGTAATTTACTTTTACGAAATCTAAAATAAAAAATCTCAAACTCGCTTTTTATGTAATAAATAAAAAATCAAGAGCTTAAATTTAAACAGCTCATATATTCATTACAATTTGGGGCCTTGAGCAATTAAGTTCAGGTAGAGAGATAAAAGTACATATATAGAAGACCACCAAAACAATCTTAGAATTTCTTTAGAGATTTGTTTTGGCCACTCGTGTTATAGAATTTTGAAAGAGAATCTTCTTCTTTCATTTTCTTTTTTACCCATCCAATTGTTTTCTTACTCTTGTCAATTTAACAAAATCCATCGTTCAAGGGTTCCAAGATCATCAACTATTGCTAAAAGCGAGCAGCAAAAGCTCTTATAAACAGAAAAACCCTTGTGCTATTTATGTGTTAGCGGATTAAATCGTTCAAGCACGAGCGAAATGTTCATGTTAGGCTCCAATTAACGGCTAAGCCTAACAAATGAATGAAAATGGTAATTTTTCCTATTCTTACAAACTCAATGGCCAATCTGAGAAAATTATTTGGAGGGCAAAATACTAGTGGAATTCTAATCATGAGGATATGCATGCGCTCATAAAGGAGTATAGAGAAGTACTAGTATAGTGTTATATTTTTGCTAATTATTAATTGTATTTTAATTTGAAGTGACATAATTAATTTTTGCACACTAAGATATAAATTTAACGATTAAAACTCTAATTACTACATTAATACTATGAATTTGACTCTCATTAAGCGCGCATTTTATATGACTGCTGATAAAAATTTTTAATTATGGATTGAGAATTTTAGATAATTATACTATACAACTTGTATGATTTAGAAAACACTTGAAAGTATAGTAATTTTCTCAAAAGTTGTAGTTTAAAAACATGATAGAAAGGCTTCCCTAACTATTAGCTTAAACAAGAAAGTTTAAACACGGGACTGAAAGTGCTAAAGCAAAAGGCCCTAATCCCAGAAAATGGCACGTCGTTTCAATGTGAGTATTCACAACACAAAAGAAAAATACCACATGTGACTGTTCACAACACATGGCCGATCAAAAGGGAAATCACATGAAACTGAAAGCCGGAGCCTCTCTGCAGTTAAGCTTTCACCTCACAAATTTTTCTTTATTTTTTAAACTTTCTCCGTGAGGGAGACCATGGCATGAGGCACCTCACAGATTTTTAGTGGCTAACAAAACGCTGGAATTTACCGGGAAGAGATCTCCCCTGTCGGTGTGCCGACACTCATTCCCACCGACAGATTTACCGGGCGTATCAGGTTACAAACCCAGACACACCTGATCTTCACCGGCAAGTGAAGGTCACTCCGACTGGGGTAATTCCCCGTGCCAAGCGTCGGTGATGGTGGCGGTAATTCTTGACTCCGCAACTCCGTGTCCACAACGGTTGTCTGTGGTGCCGCTCCCTTTCATAGCTGTTAAATAAACTCAGCGCCGCTCTATTTAATACTTTACTATCATAACTTTTCAATTTTAAAAAAATTACTTTTTAAATTTTTAAATTTATTTTTTCACACAAATAATTTTAATATAATTCAGTTAAAAAAAATTTAATCTAAATAAACTAGGTGAGTAGAAATAGATAACATTTTATTTTAAATTTTTTTAACTTTATAAAATTTAAATTATTTATGAGAGAAAATTTAAATTTTACATTTAAAATTTTATCTTGGATTGCAAAATGAAATGCTTCCCAAATGTGCTATCTTATGAAATGCATAACAGAATAATTTCCTCCTTAAAAACATTTTTTCTTTGTCGGCGAAGAATCCAAGAAATAGATCAAAACTAAAACATTTATGAAAATATTCTTCTCAATAGTGGAAAGATTCAAGATTCAAGATTCAAGATTCAAGAGCGGGTCTAATTTTTCCTACAATTGTGATAGTTTTTGTGAATTATTGAAGTTCAAATATGCTTGTAGTTATTATAGCCGCAAGATTAATTACATTATGGGATGACATGCTTCCTCTTGTCCCCATTCTCTTGCATCAAGACAATATACGTAAACATAATGAATGCCAAATTTGAAAGTGAGTACACTTTAATTAATTTAATTTTCAAAGTTTTTGAAATTTAAACATTAAATGATAACATAGTTTAATAAAAATATATTGTTGCAATAACATCAGAACCCCAATCGTCCATCATTCACAAAAACATATATCTCGAGATTTTTATATTTTTTTTATACGCATCGATAATCTTAAGGTATATATTTTAAATATTCAAATGCATGTGATTATGCCGCGTGGAGTCTGATAATTTCTTTCTTACTTAGCATCATTATTATTATTAATTGTTGTCAAAAGTCGATGTTGACGTGGAAAATAATTCTACTACTAATATTTGTAGCATTGTGGCGATCACCGTTATAGGCGCCGATTGGAAAGCAGGGCTTTCATGTGAGAGACAAAATCACAATTTTTATTTTATTATTTGTGGAATGGGACAAGCCTTGAATGTGGGCACGTGCCACGTGGGTTCTCAGTCAGCTAAGCCGACGTGAGGACAATGTCGAGGGAATTTAGTTGTTGAATGACCTTTTTGCCCGCAAATGCAGTCTGTCGACAATTATGCTGTGATGAGTTTTCGCTTTGCAGGACTCTTTACAGGGGCTCTTTTGGAAACTAAATTCTGTTTGACATTTTGGTTCTCCGAGCAAGGTCATGCACGCAGCACGATTATGAAAATAGGCAAGGAGAAAAAGAAAAGGACTCCAAGTAGAAGTGAGGGGGATTGCATATCACGAGACCTCCTTATTGCCTTCGTGAGGACACCTCAGCTACCAAATGCAATGAATTAACGTAGGAATTCAACTTTTCTTTTGAGCTTTTCGGCCTGTCTTTTATATTTTCCTAAAGTTTTTTCTCATCGTGGAAACAATTTTAATTCCTAAAGAAAAATATTTCTTCACTAACATCGCTATTTTCCTTTCTGATTAGTAAGCAGTCCTGATGCATTTCATTATTCTGGGATTAACTTTGATCCCTATTGTGTGATTGGATAGAGTTTGATTTTGAAATTTTTGTCTTAAATTTTGTAAAAGTAAAATTATTTGTGAGAGAAGATGTGAGTTTTATACTTAGTTTCAAAATCGAACCCTATCCAATCTCACCCAAATCATGTGAAAAACCAAGCAATGTTTGACTACTAAACTATAATACTATATTTTGAGTTTTCTATTAGTAAAGTAGATAATTATAAGTGATACTAATCTTCTCTCCCATCTTCTTCACTTCTATTACTATAGTGTTGTCACATAATACTTTTATTTTATACATAAAAAAATTAAAAAAATAATCCGTACTAAAAATGGAAAACCTTAAGAGATTTGGAATCATTTAAGGTCACGTAACAACTTCAGAAGAATAGGCAAGAAAATGGGAGAAAACATCCCTAGTGGTACTCCGGAAGTCCCTTATCATTGTGAGATCAAAATTGGCCTTCGTCCTAACCCCCCAACCCCTCAGCCCACCAAAAAAACAAAAAAGAAAAAGAAAAAGAAAAAAAAGGAATTGTTGGGTCCAATTACATAAACAAAATTTAATTCTTAATTGTACGTGTGAGAGTAGAACTAAAGATGCAGTTCCAAAAGGTCAATGTTAAAACTCCATTAATGTGCAAAGAGTAGTTCTCAAACGGATCACCATACGTGCGTGTTTCTTATTTTTTGAGAATCTTGGAAAAGCAGGAAGCAATTCGGTCCAAATGAGCTGAATATGGGCCGCTTTGTCAGTTTCAAAGCCCAAAATAGGATCCTCCAACGAGGCCATAAGCAAGTTTTGGTATTCCAACAACACTAATAATTGTTATTATAATTACGCATTCGTATTTGTTAAAGAAATTAAGACATCATCCCACTTTATTCAAACTAATAAAAACAAAAAAATTTTTTACCACAAGTTTTAATTAATTATATATTACAGATATTATAAATTATACTTTTTTTTAAAAAATATAATATTTTAAAATTTTCAGTTCATAAAGATCTGATTTATAGTAAATTGACTCGATACAGTAACGCTGTCAACAATTGCTATAACTGCGGCTTTGGATTGCTGCCTATGCATACAAGTTCAAATAATAGATCCCATAGTACAGAAATGGTCATGTAAAGCAAAGATATTGCAGAGCACAGAGTTTCACCATTAGGCCAGACAATCATTTTGAGTCAAAAACACTTCTGCAGGAAAGTTGTCCTGAATGCAGACAATCTCTATAGAAGATTTGAAAGTTCTTGTAATCAGCTCAATTGAGGGCCAATAAACTTTGCAGTTACATCAAGATTCCACCTATGCAGACTAATTAAGGCCATGAAGAAACCTCCTTTAACATATCTAGCCACAAACATCTTCAGTCATATAATCAGAGAATCAGTAACAACATGATTCATCTAGTAGCTATTTGAAAAGAATGATACACTATTAAAGATTAATGACTATCAAAAATGTAGGCTGACAAACGAATTGTCACAGATTAGAAGGCGAAATATGTACTAGAGAATTTCAGGATGTCTGGGAGGAAACGGAGTGCCTATACAATGTAATGCAGACTTCCCTGATTGCTTTCCTCTCAGGTTCTGGGCTAGATTCAGTATTTATGTATGGAGTGTGAGACTCCTAAAAACTGAAAAAATAAATCTTTAGCTGGTAATGGAGTCAGTGGGAACTGATTTGGCTGTGTCAAGATGATTAAGCCGACAAGTTCCCAGAAGGAACTCTGGCAGCTCTTCTTCTGTGTTAGCCTGCAAATTCAGGACATTTCACATTTGTGCTTTTCACAATTGACTATGTAACAGGTAGAAGTGTTCAGAAATTCAATCTGCTATAAAGTGATTTTGTAGCTTTGTCCATGTAAATACAGTTCTCATCAAAATGTGATCTTTGGCGCAAATAAAGACTAGCCATTTTATAGAAAAAAGCATATCAATGGGAATATGATCAAATGTGAATCTGTAGAGGTATATTCCTATTACCTGTAACACAAATGCCATTTCTATTACGAGATTGTTCAGGTAACCAAGGACAAGGTTGACAACTCCCCTTGCCACCGTTGATGAGCCAACATCTACACAAAGCTGAAATTTTGAAGCACGTAAAAATCAAGGACTTAAAATCTATACAACAACGCAAGTATAATTGCACATTGTTCCAATATATAATATAGAACAACAGCAGAAGGATTCTAACTATGATAAAAAAAATCATGCATCTCACCTCCAAGTAGTTCTTTCCTTGATAATAGTGCACTTCTAGTTGTTGACCAATCAAACAAGCTTTTTTCCCAACGCTTTGCTTCACTATCCATGATCCCTTGAAGAAATCATCAACAATTGGTGAGCTACACAAATTTGAAGATATAGGGAGTCTAGCAAGTAATAAAGATTGAGATCATATAGTAGAGCATAATATTGAGCCTGTTTAAAGTGACAAATGGAAGAGGAAAAAGTTTCATTTTACTGAAAGTTTGCTTGTATCTCCTCCTAGCATACCTTAGAAATGTATGGAATCAGCTTAAACCTTGAAGTCCTAAAGGCATCATCTCCGTTGACGAATTGTTCTAGCAAAGGCACTTCTTTCAAGGGAGTATCCATCATGTAATACAGTGCCAAGCTGTATGTCGTTGTGCCTGGAACCTGATCATTATAACAATATTATCACCTAATAAATAGGAAAATTTGATTAACGGATAAAACAAATTGCAAATACCTGTATGTTAATGACGAAAAAGAATTCGCTTCCACTCTGAGTTGCGTATCTCTACAAGATTTGGAAAGGACTTGCATGAGATATTTTTGTTCTTCAAGCTTTCTAAGAAGTTGGTTTAATTGGAGTCAGTATCCAGAACATGAACATGAAAATAAACAGTGAAGCTTAATGAAAACCTGAACAATGCTTCCTGGACGACCCGCAAGATCATCTTCACGCTGGTCAGATCTTATCCAATCTGCGCCTACCATTTGCATCAAACTGGCTTTGGCCTTAATCTGGTAAAAGAGAAAATTGTCGCCCAGAAAAATAAGTTAGTTCCAGAAGAAACAAATACATGCAAAACAATAACAGTAGCCTTAGCAACACCATTACCATAATTTTTGATTTGCAAATCATGATGAAGGGACAACATTACTTAAGCAATGCTATGATAAACAATATGCAAACTAATGATAGCCAGTTTTAGGGACATATCAAGTTGTGTTTCTTTTTGGCAAGTTACGCAAATATCAATTATATTTTCGCTATCAATTTGCAATAACAGGAAAGTTCATTAACCACAGCCACTAACGCAGAGAGAGAGAGACAGAGAAATGCACATTTATTCACATATATGTGCTACATGAATACCGTGTCCCATTTTATTTCTATCCCCTTCCATGTAAATTGGATTAGTTGCAGACTGTAAAATAGACATGGAAACCAGTTGGGCAACCCAAAAAAAAAAAAAAAAAGATGGAGATATTTAATTTTATCCTTTCCCAACATTTTCTAAAACACAAAATTGGTTAAGGCGCTCTTCTGACACCAGTCTTCTGCTTCCAATGTGGTCATATGCCCTATGGACAAGCATCAGCTATTACTGGAAGCTGGAATTTTTGGCATTTGAATACATTGTTTGACAGAATGCATGGGCAATTCAATTGATGAGATCACGTGCAAATGCAGTTTTGGAAAATCCTTAAAGTTTACAAGTTGTAACTAATTTATAAACCAGGGTTTTGTTAAAAGAACGGGATAAGATGAAATCAGGGACTCAAGATAGTAAGTCATGAGATGTTGAGATAAAAGAAATTCTCGATGAATGAACTATGAGGCCAGTAGGAAATGATGTGATATTTACAAAACAGGGCATAGCAATATGGTTCCAAATACTCAGCATTCCACATATGGCATGAGGTTTGTTAAACTAGATTTGAGAAAATACAATTAACTCCAACATCCAAACAATAATGGTCAGATGATGCCAAATATCTAACAAAAAGAAACAGTAAAAATAAATTACCTTTTGATGGTCTTCCAAATAATTACTACCACGAACTAAAAAGGATGAAGGATCTGCAGGTGCCCAACTGCAAGGCATGTTATGACTGGGATCTTTAGGAAGAGTGGCTCCGTAGCAGTATAATACATTGTCTTCCCATGCCATTTCTTGCAAGTCCATATAACCCTTTTTCTGAACTGCAACATAAAGGTCTTAAACCTCAGCTTGGTTATACTAATTATTTGATGGATCACAGACCAAGCTGTCAGATCCATTAATGATTGCAAAATAGTCAAAATCAGGACTAACCTGCTAGATCATGTAATTTTTTGACAAAATTAGCTGCTGATGATAGTTTTGGCTGATATGTCTCCTGCTCATGATGAGAAACCAATTCAAGAAACCTAGACACACTTGTTATAAAAGGAAGTATCACATTGAGGATAAACACGCACTACTCAGAAAGCCCAAACAGGACCTGGTCAATCTAGCTCCTAACCACAATTAAATGGACAATTCAACAGGGATGAAAAATTTAAATTTATAGACACGAGTGAAATCTTTGGTCAAATTGAAAAATGCTGCAGATACTTTTATTTGCTTTTGTCCTCCTTTACATCAAAGGGAATAACTTGCTTGAGCTTCCTAATGAGCATGAACTATCAGAGATGAGGTAACAAATACACTTTTACATAAGTACAGGAGAAATGACAAATCCAAAAGAAAAAAAATAATTGCGCAATGAAAATTCAGTGAACCTCACATTTTTTCTACTGCAGGAAAATGTCCACAGACACTAGTAGTTAAATGAACAAAGATAAATTAGACATCTTTTAGCCCATCAAACATCTTCATATAAATCAATAAAAAATCCACCAAAATCAAAATTACAAAAAGATCAAATGAGCAGAAAAGCTTCCTGAATTCTGTTTCTGGATGTGCTACATTTTAATAGCAACTGCTGTTCACCTCAAGAGCAATATGTTCTATACACTATCAGGAAAAACTGTTAGATTGTCCAATACAACAAATTGGACAACAGCTATTTAGAGTCCTTGTTTTTTCTTTTCCTTATGCCAAGATTATCTAAGGATCTTGCTAGCCTTGACTGTAAAATAGAAACAAGAGAAAAGGTGAGAGCTAAAGACTATCGTGATTCAATAATGCAACTAATGTTAAACCAAAAAAAAAAAAAAAGAGAAAGACACAGATGTTTGACAACTTCTGTCATTCAAGGAAATAGAAATATAACAATTCAAGCAGAAAATCTAGTGACAGAGACCTTTTCCATGATGAAGTCATCTTTCACAAAGCATGAAAGAATCATTGTTGGCTAGAGAAGGAATGAAACAAAACCAGATAGATCTGTTTGATTCATTTAGCATAAAAGACTCTGAAAATAATATCTTAGGTATGGGACCAGAAATTACCACGTAATGCATTTCCGGGCTCGTGTTCAACCACTCATGCTCCAAATGGTCATCATCTGATGGTTCAGGAACATCAAAAAACTCATCAACAGCATCATTTAGTCCCGTAAGACTTGATGATCCAGAAACTGGCCTGTCTAACTCATTGTCCTCCTGATTCCTTTTTGCATCAACTTCTACTTTTATGTCCTCCTTTAAACCCTGAGGTAAGCCAATGTCTATTGTAATCTCTCCTGGTATAAACTCAGAGGAGTATTTTCCTGCCTTCGCTCTGAACAATTCCCTCAATGCTGCAGCACACATAGAATAGATACCATTTGTTTCAATGAATTCACACTCATTTTTATATATAAAGAGGGAGAGAGAGCTCTATATCTGAGAAAGTGTGAAAACTTTTGCCTGATCATGGGAAGATACCTGCAACTCTCCCAAGCAAGTGGATAGTCAAGGATCTTGTGGATGCTTTTTTAAGATAGGATCTCCAGTACTTCCAATCAACAGCCAGCATGTGTTTGACAACTGATTCCTTACCTTGGTTGATAGGAGTTATCACGAATCCACCACCTGAATGATTTGAAAATAATGCACATTACATTCATGAACATATGAAAACCCTTAAACCTAGTTCTGGTATTGCAAAGACTAAAAACTGAGTCCTTCATAGGACAACAGATTACATGAACCAAGAAAATTAGGATGTAAACTCTCTCAGATTTATGATTCTATTATTTCAGATCATGAACTACAGAGACAAACTGCAGTACTGATTATTGAAGTGATTTACACTATCTCTCTTACAGGAAAGTAAAGGCAACGAATGCATTATCATTCATATTGGTAATATTTAAGGGAAACGTGCCATCAAAATAGCTCTGCAATTTCCATTTACTTTTTATCCTTTCTTAACAGAATCTTTTGACTATCAGAAGCTGAATTTTGGCATTTGTGTTGCCTTCTGTTGGCTTTGTTTCACTCCCTGGCTCTTCTCTAGAAGATGAAGATAATCCAATAACATGCTAAATCAATAGAGACAAATGTCATCCTTTTTGTGATAACAAGAGTTAGTATATGTAGAGAGGTGGAAAACAACCCTGGAACAAAGACCAATTTGCATCAGACTAAAGCTTAATTGGAAACTCTTGCAGCTACTTTGTCTTTCAAGAAGGGAATTTTGACCTTTTCAAGAACATAAAGATGAAATCACTAATCAACATGTCAGCTGCAAGTTAATGGCCAAAACATGAAGCTTCTTAGGTGGCTTCTCCAGAGATTTCATAGATGATACAACCAATTTACTGGTTTCACTAGAAGGAAATACAGAAAATACCAAGATTGTTTCTCAAACATTATAATTGCAATAAAATAGGGAATCCCAAAGAAAAGCAAAATGAATTTTCACCGAAAATGGGCTATCTAACATACTAAACAGTAAACAACTGATATCTTCTCCTATTTTTTATGCCTTTTATCTTATAACAGCTCTAGGGGAGACAACTAAGTCAAATATGATCAGAACTTTGATGTTCTGCTGGTTCACAAAATACAGAAACAGAACGAGCATTCTGAAAGTGGAAAATGCTATTGAGTTCAATGACGCTGTCGAAGTAAATGATCCGTGAGCCATTTTTTTGCGCCCATAAGTTCTCTCTCTCTGCCCATAAGTTCTCTCTTTCTCTCTCCCTCTCTCTCCCTCTTTCTTCCCCCATTGTTTCCCAAATTCATTATCAATATCATGAAGGAAGAGGATTAAGACCAAAACCCACACAATGTGGTACCAACTTTGCAGATTAACGTATATCTAATTGCATATCATTCAGAAAGTAAAACCCATAGTTTATTGGCTAATAGCAATAATCAGCTATTATTCTGGTAGGAAAGGGCAGTAACAACTTTCAGGTTCAAGCATACATTACTTTTTAGACATGCACGGACGTATCCAGGTTGTGGTGGACACTTGCTATGAACGACAGAATGGTACAGGATTACTGCAAAAGAGTCAGAAAAGGAATAAGTTGATATTGCTGAGAGTAAAACTAATATGCAACTTTCTTTCTCCAGATATGGATACCATATGTGCCATCATCTTCTCTTCTCCAGTAACGTCGCACCAGAAAATCTCTTCGTTTCATTCCCCTACAGAATGCAAGGTGTTAAAAAAAGGAATATATTGTGAATTTTGTCCCCTGGTAACACAAATACTTACCAGGGTAACCAATGGCGATACAGTTGTGTGTGAATTATATCCGTATGACCATCAAGATGCTCAACCACGCTGCCTCTATGGAAACAAAAATCCCATCTGCAAATGCAAATGAAAAGAAGAAAATGTAGATAACTGGTTCAATCTCTATACAAACAGCTTAACAATAACATCTCACTCCCCTTGGCCTCCAACCAGCATGAAAAGGAGAAAAAACAAAAGCAGCATTTCCTAGCTAGTGAAGGTAACTCTATCTTTAGTAATTAATCTTCCACCCAGGCCAGGATTGTTGAAAATGAAGTTGAAGTTACTTATACTGGTATCAATATCCTCAGAATGCAATTTAAAGAGAAGCAGCCCTCCAGAGGAATTCTACTTTTATTTTCTTCATTTAAGTTATACTACTTCCTTAATTGGAAAACAGATATAGAATATACACAAAGATTCAATAAATTTGGATCTTTTCTTTTTGGGTTTTTTCAATTGCTTAGGGGGAGGGTACATCCAAGGCAGGGGACATGGATCTAAACCTGAAGCTAGAGTCTGGTGAAGGACAGCCGGGTGCTTTTTAACCATTGCTATCACTTGCTTGTGGAATTGAAAATATTGTAAGTAGCACTAGGAGACTAAGCCAGGGAGAGGTAACAAAATTTAAGTTCTTTGGCAGTGGTTACTTTGTAAAATAAAGTGAATTGTCACCTTGTAGAATGAGTTTTGAACTTGTTAATCCTTGTTGGAGTCACCTCAAATCCTTTGTTTTCCCTTAGACTAATTGCTGCAAAAATCTAAAACTTTGTGGATCCAGATTAATTCATATAGTTGATACCAACGACATACGTCCAGAAATATAAAATTGGTCGATGTGTTTATTTCCTGAATTATATCCAGAAATATAAAATTGGTTAATGTGTTAATGTCCTGAATCTGCTATACGCCCATCATTGCAAACCCATTGTAAAATGCACTAGCTTTTTGTTTTTCCATCTCCTAGAGATCATCTTTTTTCTTTTAATAAATTTAAGGCACTGGAGAAGTATCAAAGACCAGTTTTAGGATAAGATAATAATGTTGTCAGTGCAGTCCTTAACAGAGTTTCAGTTTCTTGTAAGTTTTACGGCATTTCCTAGTCCTATATATGAATGAACTAGAAACCACTGAAAGATGGGCACAAAAAGCACTTGCCTCTGTTCTCAAGAAGAAGTTATAAGAAGAAACTCAGAAAAAGGAGATTGTATGAGATTCGAAATTAAACCATAAACAAACTTTAGGGTTATAAAAATCATCTTTCAAATGAACATGGAAAGAAGAAAAACTCTATTTTCTCTTTCACTAGATTAATAAATATGAAGTATTAAAGCATCAAAGACTGACAAATGCTGAACAGTCGGCTACTATTCTTGCTTGAATCTCCTAAATCATCAGCATGCCTACAATTTGAATCACTTGGAAAACAACATGGCTATTAGACCACTTATAACATTACAATCACTAAGATCACAAAAATGGTCGGGCAAATAGAAAGATAAAGAAAGATGGCATCAATCTTACTCTGATCTTGATGGACCAAGAGACATAAGAATGCGGAATATTGCTTCTGAACTTCCTTCAACCACTCCAACTGCCATTATTGCAGGGTGACTATCCCAATCCTGAGGAAAAGTATTCGTATTGTTAATTTCTACGGTGACAATGAGAACATTCAAAAAGTATGGAAATTGAAAGAGTAACCAACCCTCCCATCAGGATGTTGTTCTTTTGCTTCCTTAAAAAGCCTCAGCCCTAAAAGGTTACAAAACATCAAAACCATACACTTTATACACACAAGAAAGAATAAAAATTCCGTGCCTACCATTTTGACAGCCAAAGATTTTCCAGGGTGAAGGTGCAATAACATCAGAGGTCATGGCATTTACATGCATAGATAACGCAGAGCTTTTGTCAGCAGTCCTCTTCGACACACTCAATCTGCAAGATGAATGTGATATACATAGTCCAACAATACTCTGGCACCCTCCTCCCAAAAAAAATAAAATAAAAAGAAATAGGGAGAGGCAGGCAGATACTTGGAGCAAAATAGCACAAACTAATTGTGACATGCAGTGCAGCTTGTTTGCGAGAAATTGTTTTTGGGAAGATTAGTGAACCTGGAAATGATAATGGACTTTTTCATCAGGATTCTAAGCATATTAGAAACGAGTAACTCTGTCATGTAAAAGCAGAGGCTTCCTGAAGCATCTATGAATTGATGCAGTCTTGCCATCCTAGCAATCACTACTCCCTTCCCACTTCATTCTGGAGTTCCTTAAACTCCGGGACATCAATAACCAATTAAAAAAGTTACATATAAGTTGACAAAAGGGTTTAACTCAAGATCCACTCAAATGTAAAGGCATTATGTGATTGCCTTTACATGTAGATGTCACCAGAGCCACATTTATCAAACTCTGATTTGAAGTCAACTAGATATTCGAGCATCAAGAGGCCATCTTTATCAGCATGTCATTATGAAATTTGCGAATCATAGGTGTCCTACTATTTGGAGCTTTTGAATCACATTTCCCTTTTTTTCCCCTTTAGTTCACTTTCGAAGGAATAGTGAAAAAAGAAAAGGAACCTGAAGGGCTTCCACTTCCTTTCTGAAGAATCTCTTGAATCAGTCACTGGGTTCATTGCAGCATATTGTAGACAACGAATCCATTTAGCTGCTTCCTCTGAACTACTTGCACCGAACTGTAAAAATTGAATTTATTGGATCATAAAGCGCACTTATATCATGGAAGTGAAATGAAACTCCAAAATGTAGGAACGTCAGACACCTTCAGCTGATCATTGTGATTTGAAGTATTGTACAAGGTGAAAATGAAGAACACCTGAAATTTGCAAGAAGAATATTACCTCAATGAACAAAAGAAAGAAGTTAACTCTTTAGTTTCCTCCGTGCTAAAAATTTAGTGATTTAAGGTACATACTCTTCTATGATGGCCCTCTCTTCCGTTGTCTGTTACACGAATGCAAGAGTCTATTATGGCAATTCTTACTGGCTCCTAAAATGACAGATCAATAGAATTAGATTCAATGTGTAATTTCAAACTTATTTTGACTGATATCCGCATCAATTATGAAAAAGCTGAAATTTGAATAAACAAACACATTCAAGCTCATAAATAGCACAGCAAGTTTCAGATAATCTAGAGAGAGATTCTTGTCCAGATAGAATCAGATGCCTAGGTATCAAAAACATTGAATTGATACGAAAAGTCATCAATTTGGAAGTTATTGAAAAATATTCTCTCCATCTGGAATTGAATTTCCACTTTTCTACTCCAATTAATTTTGAACAGAAAAGTGGACATTCAATTCCGAACAGAAGGAGTAATAAAGTTATCAAAACAGGAAATCTACTACCCAATTAGGCAGGACACTGATAGTTTGATAATCCCCAGCAAATAAAATCAGTCTCCCAACTCAAATTCTCTCATCATATCAAGATGGAAGCTTCATTCTTTTTTTCTATTCAGTGCAGCCATTCACCGTAGACCAAGTACACTTACTTTACAGGTTGGCTATATAATTTTAGCAACTCAGTAACGTGTCATTAACTTACAAATAGAGTAGTATCACTTAGATGTCAATGTAGGCCACAACAAATAGTTCAAATTCCCTGGGAATGACATTATAGCAGTCGTCTTATTCCCCATGGAGTCATTCTTATCCTCTCCCACCACCTGAAGAAATAAACATGGCAATCTTGGTAGAAAAATACGTACGTTGTTGCGAAAATTCCTCCAAATTGATTATTGGAGTCTCTACAGAAATATGATACTCAAAGAACTCTCTGAAAACACTAACAATCCTCCCCCCAATAAGAAGAAAGTTACATATGTTCAGCATTTAACAGAGCAGTTTCAGTTCAATGAATGATTTCGTTTCCTAACCTCTATCGTCCCTTCTCTGATTTTGGCATCCAAGTTTCCGAACTGAAGAGAAAAATCATAACTAAATCTATAGGGTTCAACTTATGGAATCATTACCTAAATCTCTGACAATTCTCTTACTCAAGAAAACATGGAATTCTAAGCAAGCCCCAAATTGCATCATTATTTTAAATCAGACATGCATTACTAAAAGCTGCTCACTAAAAGTAGGAAATGAGAGCTCGATCTGAAAAAGGCAGGAAATTTGCCAAATCATCTCCACTTGTAGCATGGGCTTTATACAGATTTTAGTTTACTAAACCAGAAAAATCTGGAAAGTCAGAATAATGCAACTAAATATGCAAACCACATTTTATCTCCCTTTTCCTTTTTTTGGAAAAATTTTCTCTTACTTCATAATATGACTGTGTCCCGATTGGTTAATATTACAAAAAGAAGGCTAATCCAAAATCAAGAAGTAATAATCAATATATAAGGTCCATCATTTAGCACTCTCATTTTTCCAAACAACAAAACTGATCAAAGGCAGAATAAATATGCAAACAAACTAATCGCAGGCATGAAGAACTGAAATTTAAAAGATATATAACACATAATGACAGGATATCAGCAGTTCGCTAAAATCAAGCAGAAAAAAAAGGGGAAGTCCCACATCACCCTATGCAAATTCAGAATTCAGTTTGAATCAGGAAACCCGAAATTTGTTCCAGTAACATTTTCATCTGGACATTTTATATGCGAAATGCATCTCTTCAAAGGCCTAAAGTCAATTCATGCATGATACAGTATCAAAACAAACAGCGAAATGCGTTTATGTATACTATGTACCTCTGCCACGGATGTGGGTATTGATTTGAAGCTCTTGAGACAGTTATCTTCAAGAATGAAATATCTCTTACGTGAATACTGAAGACCAAAGCGATTGAAACAAATGAGGTAAAGCCACCCCTCCATTTTGCCATCTCTATCCTGGATTTTCATATCGGATAAAACGGAAAAAGATCCCACTTTTGTCGATTCTCAAAGAAGCTTTCCTTTTATATCTTTGAATCACTGAGAAACGCTGAAACCCATTCAAGATAATTTCTCGTTTTCCTCGAATTCTTGAAAAAGGTTCAAAAAGTTGGACGATATGCGCATATGCATATATATCAAATTATCAATCAATGATGGCTCATTGATATGATTATCATGACAATATGCATAGCTATATGTTTATGTGCAGAAAATCGAAATGGGAAGGCAAGAAGAGAGAGATGATCCTCTGATTCCAAAATTCCTTTTGGAATCAGAGGAATCTTATTGCAGAATGCCTGCTTTTGCTTTGGATTTTCTGTCGAACTGCCAATAGACAATTTGTTTGTATATATCTCCTCTTGTGTTTGCTTCTCTTGTTCTGTTTCTTCTTCTTCCGTTTGAAAATAACTGATTGTGTTGTTTATAATGCACAAGACCAGGGTGGCAAGTTTCTATTTTTACCATTCTGTCCTTACCATTTTTCTCTTCTTTTGCTGTGGAAATTATGGCTATTTGTGGAAATTAGCCATAATCTAAGTTTCTTTTTTTATTATTTTTTTTACGATTATTAGATACCTATCTTCATTATTAATAAAACTAACGAAAAAAAAGAAGGTAAGCGGCATAATTGATTCGATTCCTTAAAAAAAAAAAAAAGTGGAACGACATATAAATAATTATTCTTCTTCAGATGCTTACAAATTAAAAAATTTTAATTTTGGAAACAATGATAATTGCATCTAGATAGTTAATGCTAGTAGTTGTCTGCTTTACTTGATAAAAATAGCTAGAATATTTAAGGAGTTAGAAAAAATTTCTCATTTAATCAGATAGTAAAACATAATCAAGAGTAAGATTAATATCTGGACCAACTTAATAAAGTTAAAATGACAATTGATTTATTTGAAATAGAAAATGATTCGCTGGCTTGGTTAATATCATTAAATTCTAATATTTCAATTCAATAAATATTTGATTAATTAAAAATAATATTATCAGATGATTCCTTTTAAATTTCTCTTTATATATATATATATATATATATATATATATATATATATATATTATGTGTGGTATATAGATATAAAAAAAGAAAGCTGTGACGAGGGGTGGGGGGTGGCTGATATTTATTGACTTGTTCCTATTAAAGACGAATAATTTTGCAGTATAAAAAATTGTATTTTTTGGTTAGGAAATGAGGAATGAAACTAAACAGTCCGAAGGATGACCCCAGAGGCTAGAAGGAGATAGATTCTGTAGTTTTTTGCATAAAATAGTACAAGGTGTTTAAGCTGCGGAGGGTCCCCTTCTTTTTTTTTTTTTTTTTCCTTTTTGGCTTCTTCCTTCCTTCCAAAGATTGCCTGTATTATATCTATCTATAGCCTCTAGGCATTGTTTATCTGCCCTAAACAAGAGGGAGTATATACCCGCTATACAAGACGTATAGTAAAATTACTAGCTTCAATATTGGAATATGGAAATGTGAATCAAATTTAAAATTCCTCTTTATTTAATTAACTGATGTATTATATTATCATTTCGAATAATAAGTTATTAAAATAAATATTAAAGCGTATAAAGTGTATTTAGATTGTGTTTGATTGAAAAAGATTTTTTATAAAGAGAAAAATAAGACTTAATTATATATTTATTCAGCAGAGATACAACTCATAATTTACGCGAGATCGCCTCTCTGCCTTAGCTTTTGTTTGTCGTTATTGGCCTTGGTCAAACAGTAATCAATTCTTTCTTATGAACAATAAATATTTTTTTTTGATGACTGACTTGTTATTATTAATTCCATCACAACATAAAAAGTTTCAATTAACATTCACACAAAATATTATTATAAGTTCAAATTCATAAAATGCGATATAAGACTATTGTTTTCTTACTATTAAATTACCAGATTATTAATGAGTTAATGTAATTCAATTTGCACTAACTAGTGTTGGTTCATAGCTACCTAAAGACAAGAGAAGTAGTCAAAGAAAACTATCCGCTGGAGCTTGTTTCAGGATCAAGTTGCTTACCTGCCTGCAAGGAGATGCAGGTTTAATTGCTTACGTCAATTTACCGCTTTCAACTCCTTCTTTCTTCCCCCCCACCCCCCAAATACACCATTCAACTCTTAACCAACCAAAACAGTAACATGAGGAGTAAGTATTACAGAGGTAAAGTTTTACAATGGAATGATAATATCTCAAAGGAAGAAGCACCGGTTTTGTAATGGCAGACTCATATACGTAGGTTAAGGTATCATCCTTTTTGTTTTTTTTTTTGACCGAAAAGGTATGATTCTGTTGAACATGCCAAAGGCAAAGTGAGCTGGATTGAAGTCAATATCTCTCATTTTTGTAATCATCATTGTTCCAAGCCTGCCTTAATAATGGTTGATTGAGGAACTTTACCCTACACCACATATCTCCTCAGAGTTTTAAAACAATGCTTTGTAGTGTTCTTGTTTATCCACTGCCTAACTTGATTGTGTCCTGTGGCCAATCTTGGGATTCCTTCACTTATGATTTACCTAACCTAGTTTTGATTGATTCCCTCCCTCCACCATCTATGTATGCATAGCTTATTAATATATATGGAAGTTTTCTTACTCTGCTGTCTAAAGTTTACTCTGTCGTAATTAGTTTTGGGATTAAATTTCTTTACCAAACACTAACAAAAAAGAGAAATATTTTTGCATGTAATGATAAATCAATTGTGATAAAGAAAGAAACATGTGAAGGTGAAATGAAATTGAAGAATAGAGCATCATGTGAGCGGTCACTTGTAACCAAATCTGGTGGCACCAATAATAAAAGACATAAAGCATAAAGCATGCAGAAAAAACAACCAACCACAATCATAATTGGACAGCTTTACCTGCAATGAATCCCAGTTAAGAAAGGTGGTTGTTGATAGATTGTTAGATAACAGAATATGGGTTGTGTCATCCATATTGAGTAGGATACAGTTATGGTCCTTCAATAATAAACAACTCTATGCAAAAAGTCCATCTAGGCAAGGAAATTTTGAAGCCTTCTAAAGAAATAGGATTTTAAATGCAGTTAAAAACCCACTCTTTTGGTGGGTAATGGGCAGAATATGCATTGAAAGAAAGATATGGGGAGGGTTGACTTGACACTTGACAGTGGCCAAACCTGGGCAGATTTAGCCGGGGAGATTTCGCCATTATTTCATTGCCTGATAAAAGTCTTAATCCACCGAAGCTCCAAAATAGACAAACACCCCTCAAGGTAGTTGACGTTTACCTATATTGATCAAATTGTCTTTAAATTAAAAATAAAAAAATATACGTGTTTACTTGATCCTTTTTAAAATTGTTTATCTTTCTTCTTTTAATGGGTTAGAATAAAAAAATTGTTAGTCAAATTTAAACCTATTACTTTATTAAATATATTTTAATAATTTACTTATGTGTGGTTTGTACTAAAGAAAGCAACGAATGAGGAAAAGCGTGACCTAACATCACTAAATTAGTGTATAAACATACATATATGTTAACAAATTTATTTAAATTCAAAACTGTATATTTCGAATTATATTCGATTCTTCAATTCAATATTACTATAGCATTCAATCCTTACCATTTAGATTAGACATCTCATCTCGTTTAAGAACCAACTGACAAACAGCTTGAATAGAGTTGAGTATCACATGGGTGTAGACAAGTCCAGCAGCCAACTTTCCTCTTTATGCGCACTTAAATTCTGGTATCGTAGGCTAAGCATATGCTTCCATCTCCTTGTTTGAGTTGATGACTCCCAATCAAACTCAAACTTTGGTACTTCTCACGTAACAGAAACTAATGCTTTTCACGTTAAGGCAAGAATGCTGTTTTTAGTTTATATAGTTTCTGCACGCCACAGATACTAGATAAGTGGATAGTTACTTCTCTATGTGATGCTAAGAGAGATGACACTGCTGCTTGAAGATAGTTCAACAACCAACAACCACCAAAATCCAATAGCCAAGGCCATCCGTTTAAGAAATGCAAGGTCAATGAGGAAGCCGGTACTGTTAGTTTGAAACAAAGACGCCCAGTTTCGCACAAGATAAAAAGAGTTTTGCTAAAACCGGTTATACAAATATCAGCAATTCCCACATCAAAGCTGTGAACGGGACAAGTAAAAATCAATCCGGACGAGTATGAATTTTGTTGTTTTGTGGGGGAATCTGACAAAAAATGTCCCTAGTTCTCATAAGCAGTTGGCCTTCTTATGCCACAGACAAAAGTTAGCGCCGATTGAACAAAACATTCATGGGAGAAGCTGCTTTGATAGCATATTTTTTCGGTAGACTAAGTTCTGCGAAGTACAGATATTCAGTTAGCAAATAAAGTGCCCATAAAAGGAAGTGCATTTGTATAGAAATCTCAAAGTGACCTGAAACTGAAAGGTTTCTATTACATCGAGTATGTCAAACACGTCCAGCAGCCTTTTTTTTTTCTTCCCTTTTTCGGTTTTTTGTGGTGAGGGGGTTGTTTCACCCAAAGATTTCATTCAACTCCAAAAATGTCTTCTACGTCTGATGACTAGCTGCTTCTGCTACTGCTACTCTTGATCACCTTGGCATACAGAGTATTGAGCTAAGCAGCCAAGAAGGGAAAATAGGAGAGCGGTTTATATAGCAAATGATATATAGTACTATTTATCAAATTCAAAAGCATTAACCCATTACCATCAAAATGTTCATTTGCGTATTGAGAGATCCATGTGCAAGTAAGCAATGCAGGCCACGAAGAAAAGAAAGAAGGCAGAAGTCAAAATCAATGGCTCCGCAAGCATGAAAATTTGATTGAATTTGTAATGAACCTGCAAAACCAGATTTAGCTTTACTAGCAAAATTTGAGGAAAGAAACAGAGAAAATTTCATAATCTAGTAAGGAAACTCTTTCACAAGGTTTAGTCCAAGGGAATTGGTGTCTCGAATCATCTACTTTTGAAGAGAAGTGGAAATTAGTATGTAAAATATACTGCTTATATAATATGCACAAATCACCTGAAAAGCAGAGTTATGCTCAGGAACTACATTTCTCTTTTCCAAAACGACCACAGTCCGTCCAATTACATCAAGGTATGAGTACTTCTTCTGCAAACATGGTGATGACAGGTACATTTGTTAATCGCAGAGAATGTTGATGGAAATATCAACAGCAGTATTTAGTTTAATATATCTACTTAGAGCAGGCCATCCCTTATCAAGATATTAGTCTCTGATCTTTAGTAAAAATAACTACCATACTTAGAGAATGGTTTACGTCTCGATAATATGATGTAGTGTATTGAGTTAAAGAAGTTGAGATCGAACATCTATAATAAGAGTTAAGAATATCCAACTACTTTTAACTATTAATTCAATGCAAACAGAAAACTGCAATTGCCATAACAGAAGTGGGTTGTTTTCAATCGCATTTTCTCATCGGGTGATTTTCCAAGGGAATAACAATATGGAAAACCCAGGTTTAGCAACATCTTCTATTTAGTTCTGGGTTTCTTTTCATCCAAAAGTGCAATGTTCAAATATAGTAGGTTCAGACAATATTTAAGTGTTCATTGCTGCTTCAAAAATAAAATAAACTGGAAGTAAAAAAGGACTACCATTTTACCTATTGCTTCATGAAATAGCAGTTTCAATGGATAAGCCTGTTCATTTATATAATCATAAGGGTAGTAACATTCGTCTGGGTGAAAAAGGTTGATATGGTATTAACTCTTTACCTCAAGCCTTTGTTGCACTTGGAAAGGAACAACCACTGAAGGTTCTTTTGATCCCTCTGGTAGTACAACCTAAATGTAAGATCATCATCACCTTATGTTTCAGCCAAGGCCCAACAGGTGCACAGAAAGAAATGTCTCCAATTTAACTAAAGCACATTAACATTTACACATACTTTTATGATCAGCTTGTCAACAACAGTCTCAGCAAGGGGACATGCAAAACTGTAATTCAGATAGCGGGCACCATCAGCTGACTCAAATAGAAAATCCTGTACTGGCACCCCATATCCAATGACAAAGGTAGCTTTCCAGCCCCCAAATAGAGGATATCTTGGCTCTATTAACAGCTCTGACTGCAAAAGAACTAAAAAGATACGTAAGAAGCAAAAAGGTCTGCCAGGTAGAGGAAGCAAAGAATTTTTGAAACAGATGTGCTGGATTCTATACTAAACTTCTCTTTTTATGCATCTTTCAAAAAGTCTAGTATTTGAAATGCAAATAGTGAAAAGAAAACATTTTCTTTTTGCTCTTGATCTCGAGCCTATAAAACCAAATCCACTTATCCGCACTGCTTATCAGAATTGCTCTAACAGGTAAAAGAATTTCAACTCTTTGCTTTCTGGAATAGTTGCTACATTCAATCTGTCCCTGTTCCTTCATTAGGTTTCTTTCATGGTTTTCTTGTGGCCATTACCAAGTTGGCATATACACCAGAGCTTGAAAGGATTCCAGAAGAGTGCAGGTTCTGGCGAACAGATGAATACTTTTTTAAAGGGGATGAGAAAGAAAGGGATGTATGTGTCAGATCCTTTTTCCCTTGTATGGGGAAAGAGGTGGGCGCGTAGATCTGCCAAAACAAAAAAGAGTTTTATTCCATTGTCCATTAACTTTTTCTAGTATTTCTTAGGCATAACCAGTTGAATTGTCAGTTTCACATTTTGAATTTTCATGTATTAGCCCAGTATGCTCTCTCCTGCAGAGAAGCACATGGTGTTTTGCCTAGTTCTAGGCAACTATGGTTGAAGAAAACTCTTAGGTTGAGTTGGGAGTTTAGGGAGAAAAGAAAAGAAGAGAATTATTATGTTGTGAGAGAAAAGAAGCGAAGAGAAGGTGAGATGATTTATGTCAAATTTTGTTCGGAGGTTTTAGGTAGAAAAGAAAAGAAGTGCTTATTTCTCATTTGGGAGTTTGGAGAGGAGAGAAAAAAGAAAGGCATGATTTTACGAAAATAACCCTTCCCTTCTCTCCCTTCACCCCCGAACACACAAGGTTAATTCTATTTACTTCCTTCCTCTTTGCACTTCCAGCCACCGACCTATTACCTCTTCTTACCATAACAGCCGCCACCTTCTGCTAAATTGATAATATTCTCAAATAATCTCACTATAAATTTTGCTCAATTGTGGTGATTTCACTTGCAAAAAATAAAGAGATGCTCAGAGAAATCTAGGGCATTTCTAGATTAACTAATTTTGTAGTCAATTAGCCATAAATTTTGCTCAACCTTCACAAATTCGGCTCGATTGAGTGATTTTCTCCCCCAATCCTGGCTCAAATTAGTCATATCACTTGCAACTTTTTAGCAGCAACCGTTTGCTACAAGAGCCCCCAAACCGTCTGTAATTTCATATCAGTTGCAAACAAAAGAGGGAAGACGTATGCCAAGGAAGAAGATGATAGGCATGAATGGGATTTGAAAATTTTGGGAGTTCCTTCTCCTCTACAATCTGTTTCCTTCTCTCCATTTTTGGAGAGAGAGAATTTTGGGGTTTGGAAGGATCTTTCATCACCCCAAATCTCTTCTCTTGTTTCCTAAAAAAATTACCAAACAAGAGATGATGACTTCTCTTCTGTCCAAATTTTTTCTCTTCTCTCCAAATCCCTCCATCCAAACTTAAGCGTAGGAAAAAGCACTTAAAGAAGACATTTAAAATTTTGGAGCATGGCACTACCACTACAAGTACCACAATATGATAGCTCCAGTATATTACATTTTTTTCCATCTCTATATAGCTGTTTGTGTTATGGAGCAAAAATAGTTGAGTATGCAAACGTCTATTAATTTCAAAGCGCAAACTTTTGCTTCACAGAATCACAATGGCATCATGATGATTAGAACTCCAAAATTTGCTAAAGAATAAGATCATCCACAGTGACCTATACTCACTTTTGGTGAGCAAAATTATAACCGTGATTAAAAAAATAGAATATAATATAAACAAAAGCAAAACGAATAGATCCTGGACCTATGCAGAGATGGAAACATATCAACTTTCTTGAGGTATGATAAAAATTAAATATATTCCAGGTTAGAGTTCCCCTTCTTGGATACAGACTACACCTCCAGATCTAATATAGTAACCTCAATTAAGTGATTTCACATTTATAACCACTCACCTAGGTCGGTCAAATAATGAAAAGTAAAGTTAAAATTGTTGCCAGAAAGGAAGTTCTAACGCAAAGTTTCCACCAAAAGAGAGATTGGATAAAGGAGAAAGACAAAGAGATACCTTCTTAGAACCTACACGTAAACGTGACGATGAGATATTGCCTATATCATCTCTGTAGTAAACAGAATGAACCCTTGGTGGTAGTTCAGCAAGAAGATGTCTAAACGAAGATACACCACTGAGAGATGGCCTGGATTGATATTCAACCCTGACAACCGGAAAAAAAAAAAAAGCATTACAAGATGAGAATGAAAATCAAGAACAACTCCAAAATAAACAAGGAAACAAAGAACCAAAATACATGTAAAGCCTTGGTGCTTTCAGCTTCCAGAAACACAACATTCCATAGGTCCATAGAGTTGATACCAAAATAAACAAGGAAATAAAAAACTAGAATACTTAGAAAGCCTTAATATTATTAACTTTCAGAAACAGTTCATAATAAAAGTAGCGTCTAAATTTCCAAAAAATTAGAAGGCAATTCTTTATTGGAAATAAACTGACCTTGAAAAGCCACCTTTTTGTTTAGCACCGGCATGTGCCAATTTATACCATTCAGTTATCTGGAGATTTCCCCAATGGGATACTTCAATTTCACGTACAAGCTCTTCCACAACAGAAAAAGGATTATTATTCTCAAAATGAAGTATTAAAGGAGAATATGAGTAAGGAGAGCGGTCCTCATATGGTCCATATCTTAGTTCTGTGCCAGAGCGATCAGTTGGTTCAACTCTTGTGAATGATTCGACCCTATTACTTGGTGTCCTGAAAACAGTTTCCTGCTTTCTTATAGGATATGGTGACAATAATATAGCACTGTCACGGTAATAAACCAACTGAGACTCTGACTGGCTAATCTCTACAGGGAAAGGCTCAAGAGAATGAGTCAGTACACAGAGTATTTCTAGTGTTACAGATTCACCCTTGCTCAATGGATCAACCAAAAATATTGAGTAGAATTTAGTTCCATTAGGACCATCTTGCGTGGTGCATGAGTTCACCTCAAGAGGTAAGTAAGATTTTTTCTTCTTCTTGCCAACCACGACTCCGGCTTTTATCCATGCTAAATGATCAAATTCTGTAGGTGGGAAGGCTAGAAGAACTGTTGAAGCTGGAGATGCCCCAGTATTTTCAACCTGGAGAGAACTATCATGCATAAGCAAAACAAATCTTGTAGTTTCATATGAAGGCATAGAAATGCATAGATTCTAATAAAGTGAGTAATTCAACCAAATTGGATCCTAGATACTAGAAAATCCAGGATTTTTGTCTCCTTTTTCCCCCAAGGCAATGACATACAAGAAATACACGAGGATGCCTAAATATTCAATGTTATATCGCTAATATATGAGCAAAAATTGCAATCTCTTGAACCTTGAAGATAAAGCCAAGATCTCATAATGGCCAATGCTTTTTTCATTTTACTATAATAGAAAGTGTAAGGAACAAAAAGGATACTCGTAAAAAAATTGGGTAAGAGCAGGGACGCGAAATCAGAATCTCTCAAATCACCTTATGCGTTCAACAGTTTTCATTGGACTGCCCCACTATAGGAGTAGATACACAATGAGATAATACTATCTCAATACCCATTCTTCTGAATCAAAGTTTTTCACGAAACTTAAAAGCTAGTTCGGAACAAATCATCAAAAGCTCCACATTTTTGGTTCAGGTTTTTGGTACTGTTAACCCAACCATAAACGCATTTCTCGATGTTTATCTTCAAAGAAATCAATAAACATAAGAACTAGAAAATCCTGCGTGTATCAATCAGAAAATAATATAGGTTTGAACCTCCTATTTGCTAAAGGAACAAGCAAAATAAAATCAATAGACACTGTCAGCAAGAACGAGTACATAATAGGATTTTCAAAATCGATACCTTCAGCGTCAAATAAACCCTAACAATATGCGAACTCAAGTCAACCTGCAACAATTGATAAAAAAGAAAAAAAAAGTCACTCCAAATATTCAAATTAGAATGTCTCACACGCATTAAAAACAGATATAAGACTTTATCAAAATTATGAACAAAAATCAATGAAATGTAAGTAAAAAATCAAGAATCTTCATTGACTTAAAAACAATGTTTAATGAGGTGATATATGAACTTACTCTGCGCTCGGCACTGATGATTTCGAGCTCCGAATTTGATGATACAACTTGACTCCAAAAGCATACTGACAAAATCAGTGAGAAAATTAAGCAGATTTGAAGTTTAACCACCAAATTCTCCATTGCAGACTGCCTTCACAGCTTCGCTCTCCCTGAAGTTCAGACTGAACAAAGAGCAGTGGACTTTGACGTGGAGTCTTTTGTGGGCCAAGAAATTTGGGCTTCAAATATTCCATTAGGCTCATTCACTTTGGGCTTTACAAATTCTCGTGCAATTCTATTTCTGGATAATAACTGAAACAAAAATGCCATTGACCGGCTCCAACTGCTAACAATTTTCCGGTTCTCGGTGTTTTGAATTTTAAACCCAAAAAAAAAAAAAATTATTTTTTATTTCAAGAATTACTTTTTATTTTATAAAAATTTTACTTTTATAATAACTTAAAATAAGCTCAAGCCAATTTCGCCTATTTGCAAATATGTTGAACGCATTATTTAAATACGTTTCCCATGCGTTCAAATATTTGGGAACAGAGCGATTAGACCGGCCAGAAACTTTTTCACTCTTCGGTTTTTCCTTCTCTGGCCGCTAAAAGTAGTCCGACTACCACTTCAGAACACAGTTCTGCGTTCCTCTTTTTCTGTTTCCTATAGAGAAATCGGCCATAGTCAACGTCGCCCTTGCTTTTCTCCGACCACCAGCCTCGGCCCTTCCCCTCGTGCTGCAAGAAGGTATTGTAATTATTAAGATTATGGACAAGTATGATCGGATTTTTAACGAAATGCTATTAGATGGCCAAGATTGAAGAATGGGATTCCTTCTTTATTTATTAGTTTACTGCTTATTGGAGACTAGTTTGACTGTGTACTTCTGTGGCAAGCTTTTGGAGACTAGTTTGACTTTGTACTTCGTACTTCTTTGGCAAGCTTAAATCTATGTTCATCTAATTGGATTTTGCTCTTCTGTGATTCCAATCCACTGGGTTTATCTTTTTCTTGCGATTGAGCTGAAGTTATCTTAGGCTGTGGCTTGCCTGCCATGTATTTATGTTTCTTTTTTTCCTCAAGAAGTTGGCATCATACCTTGATACTTCCTTTTACAAATATATCGAGTTTTTGGATTATATGATGTGTTTCTTAATGTTCTCTTAGTCTTACGGTGCTATGTGTATCCATAGGTAAAAGATATAGCCAAGCTTTTGTTGAAATGATTCTTAGCTTCGATGAGCTTTAGCAAGTACTGGGGGCATGTATCATGTATGCATTAGGTTTTTAACTGGCTTTCTAAAGCCCGGGGAGCATAACGAGCTCCAGCAATCATAATGTGAGGTCTGGTTTAGCTTAGATGCCAAACTGTGGAGTTCATTAATCAAGTTGCTTTGTGAACTTCTACAAATTGGCCATATGCTTGAAACTAGATTTGTTCTTCCTTTTGAAGCCATTCTCTCTTTTTTGTCTCTTAAGTGGTATCTTTCTTTGAAGGAAAAGCTAGCATATCCTTTGTTCTGGAAAAAAGCTTATATATCTATAACTTTTAATAGACTTTAAGTGGTATACGCATAAAAGAAGTTGTGGATGACGAATGTTGCAGAAAGCTATGGACAAGAATGTTAGAGGTTATAGGAACTTGTCACTGCAAGCGGCTAAATCTGTATTTCTGGAGCTATAGGACCTCGATACATTTCTTGGATCATCAAATGACCAGTCATTGCTAATTGTACACTAACAATCAGAGAAGAGAAAATATGAGTCTCAATGTAAAGCACAGACAATTATATATTCATGACCATTTGACAGGTTTAAGCAAAATCATTTCTCTCTATGCAACTGCTCATGATGTTGATCTTGTGGTGTAGGTATTAGTGTGCTGATGTCAAGTGTTCAAACTACCAAGGAGCAGTCTGAGAAGGTTAAAAATTTTGCAGCAGCTGGTGCTGCCAAGATGCAGAATCCATCTTCAGCATTCGAAAGAGTTGGCAGGACATCGCCATTTATAAGATATGGAATTCCTATGATCTCACTGACTGTGCTAGGGGCCCTAGGTCTTGGCCATGTGCTTCAAGGCAGGTTAATCCTATCCATCCAGTTCCATATTATGTGCAGAAACTTTGTAGGATAGACTGTTGTCAGGTCAATTGATCTGATGCATTTTTCCTTTTTTTTTGTGGTTTTCCTCTTTATTACATTATTGTTGCTCCTCTCATGTTGTTCAGGATGTTTACATTGCACTGGTGCTTGCCTAGGTTATCATCACATAAAACACCACATTGCCACTTTTCATACATATTAGTCAGTTTTAATATGATCAGCAAGGCATTCATGACTGCCTCATTTTGGGTAATTAGGGAAATGTGGTGGGTTTTTGGAAGCTTCTTAGTAACCGAGAGATCTGAAGGACCAAAGTATTATAGATGAAACCCTTTTGAGACTCATATTGTTGTTGCTTTTCTATTGGACTCTATCAGTCCAAGCTTCTTCTTGAGAAGTTTCTATTTCTGTACCTTTTGGCTATGATGGCTCATTGTTGGCGCTCTCAAAAGTCTTTTTGAATGTTGAACACCCACTCTTCTTTAGGCTCTAGTAGCAGCTTTCTTTATCAGCTCTTTTTTTAAAATTTTTTTGATGAATACCTTCTTTATCAGCTCAAATATACTCAAGGTTAAACTAAAGAGGGCTTCCTTTTTTTACTTCAGCAAGGATATTGCTAAAGTGAAGGATGATCAAGAGTGGGATATTATTGAGGCAAGGAAAGCTCTATCAAGAACTGGGCCCGTTGACGCATATAAGCCTAAAAAGATTTCACTGGAGGAAGAGTTGAAGGTATGGGAACTCAGCATGTATTACTCCACGGCATTTGATTATGGGGCTGACTATGTGTTTCTCTTTTGCAGACTTTGCAAGAGAAGATTGACATCAATAACTATCAGTACAAGAAGCTCCCTAAGCCCAATGAGGGAAATTGAAAGAAGCCACTCTGTTGAAGTTTTGCAGTATCTAGATTGTCTTAAAACTCCGGAAGTAGGGAGAATATTGTTTTGTTCAATGATCCTAATTTACTGAGTGGTTTGAGGGAAAAATGTGAGTTTGCCGTGCAGTTTGAGAAAAAATATTGTTATTTCTCTTTGTTTTGTGCAGCTTCTGAGCTTCCTTTTTTTTAAACCTGGTCCTTTCTGTAGGAGGCTGGAAGATATTCTTTATAATTAGAGACATTAAGGACAATACTTTTATTCTAATAAAAGACCTTTTTTTGGGAACTAACTAGAACAAGACTGACTACAACCTCTATACTCTGGACGATACTTTTTATTGAGAAAATGTTATGATTTCTTCTTGGGAGGCAGGCAGATCAGGTTTGGTTCAATCCCCGACATGCACTTAGGACAATACTTTCTGTTTAAGAAACAATTTTTATTTCTTTCTGAGTGCTGGTCAAACCAAACTTATTTCGCCCAACATACACCCGAAGGAGAACATTTGTATTTGAAGAACTTTTTCATTTTCTTTTGGGGGTTACACAAAATTGTGGTCAGAGAGGGTCCTCAAGTTTGTAAGATGGGTTGGGATTGACCCAGGGTTTCAAGACCTGTCCAAAAGCACAGAAGTCAATCGGGATAAGGGAGGAATGAAAAGAAATGGAGAAAGATAAAAGGGGTTGTTTTAAAATGTATCTTCTCTGAAGTGGAAAGAAAAAGAACGCAGAGAAAAGCTAATCTTTCACCTAATGAAAAATCAATTTTGCCCAACAAAGTTTTAAACATAATGATTTCTCTGTGTAGTATTTTCGTCCATCTCTCCTCTTTTGATTTTGTCATAACTCTACTTTTGCCTTCTTGCCCCTCAAACCAGCTCTCGTAATTTTAGAATGTGAACTTTGGGTGTGGACTCTGGAATTACCAAAGATTCTCCAAATATTGATAAAACTTCTATTTATTTTATTAGCATACGTGGATTGGCCGTTTGGAAAGTTGTAGAATAATTTTTGAAGAAATTCTAAAGATGCAAAACGAAATAGAAGAAAAAGATTTATAGGCTCCAATTCTCTCACGGATGAACGCTTTCTTTTGGGTCAGTTCTCGCACATGAATAGATGTAACAGATACATTATGGAAAGACAGGAGTCATTGTGGTTGTTTAGATGATGGGTCGCTCTGACTAACAAATGGTGACTGCAGAAAAGCTTATCCCACTTATCCTGAAAGGTAGTATCATCAAAAACACCTTTTCTTGTGCAATTTCACAAGAAAACCTGTTTTTTTTTGTGGTGGTGAAGAAAAGAGACAAGCCAGTTTGGAGCTATTGTATGTAGAGCATATTCGTCAAGAGATCGTGTTCGCAAGAATCTCAAGAAGCATTTGCATTATTTTGTCTGTGTGTGAGAGAGAGAGAGAGATAAACTCCGGAAATGGAGCAAAACTTTGTGAAAAGAATCACATTCTTACATAATAGTTGCAGCTATTCCACGATTACAAACTTATACCCTCTCTAGACAGATGAAATCTGTCTACCCTTTCTTATGTACATCACCCCCAATGATAACACAAGTCAAGAAGAAACAACGAAACAAAAGTTGAAAAATCCTAGCCGGTTACCCCTTGCCTTAACTCCATTCCCCCCTTCACCATTTTTATTGCTTTACATAATTAGACCAGAACAATATTGACAACACAAAAACTTTTTACCGCCGAATTTACCCCACCCCTAAACAAAAATAGGCTAGAAATAGTAAGAGGAAAAGAAAGAAAAACACCGAGAAATATTGAGTCCATGTTTTTGTGAACTTCCCACGGTATTTGTAGCAACATCACCTTGGCTTTGGTTGTGATGCAAATGACCATGCTGGTTGGATGAGTCTCTGAGCTGATGATGTACCCAGTAGTGTTGCCTGAGATCGACTAAGCATCTCAGCCATTGAAGGGGTTTGGTAAGACTGAAGAAGACTTGAGCCCTCTGTAGAGTCACCACGTGCGGTTGCTCTCTGCCATGAGTGTGAACTCAGCCCTGAAAGAACGTATGCCCTTCCTGATGCTTCATAAACATGTCTACTTGCCATTCTCTCTTGCACTTCCTTAAGCTCAGCATCAAGCGCAACACACAGCCGATCATGACATTTGGCTGAGACAGTTTCTGACAACACCTTACGACAGTTTTCCAAGATAGATGCTGCTCCCCCAAGGTCTCCTTTTTCGGCTGCAGTCCGTGCTAAGGCCATTGCCTCAGCTGCCCGGTGCCTGTTTTGTTGCCTGTCCACTTCAACTGATACACTCTCTTCCCCAGCTGCTTCAGGTCTCCTAATGTGAACATCATCACTTTCCAGGGTTACAGATTCTTTTATCAAAGGATTCTTGTATACACAGCTCACCTTCAAAATCAGAGTTTTATTACTTGATGTTTCAGCAGGGACATTAACAGAAACCAGAAAATCCCTCTCCTCATCAGCATACAAGTCTCCGACATCAATTGTTCCCATGTGTCCATCGGACGTTACTCGATTCTTATAACTCCCAGCTTTTAAAGAGCCAAGCTTAACCCTAGGGTTGACGCACTCAATACTCATCTGCAACTCCTTGACAGTAACACTCAGAAGGCCACCAATGCACTGCGCAAAAGCATCCTGGATGGCGCTTTCCGTTTCAATGAAAGAAAATGTTCCTCCAGATGTCTCTGAAATTGAATGCATCAATGAAGCATCATGATCAGCTCCAAACCCAAAAGTATGCACTGGAATTTTGAAATTAGAGCTATTTTCATTGTGGATAGACAAGGGAAGAAGCAATTGGTAATTTGGCTGATGATTGCCACCCGAGTTATTAACTGTGTATGTATCTTGCCCATCAGATAATAGTATAATACTGGCAACAGGGTTCTTCTCCCTTCTGTCTTCCATCACCTTTGCACCCTTGCGTAGGCCTTCAGCAATATTTGTCCCCCCATTTGCGACCAAAGAATTAACAGCTTGCAGTGCTTGCTGACGCCCAGTTTCAGACATCCTACGAAGAGGAAAAAGGCGGCGGGCAGTTGAAGAGAAGGCAATAACTGCAAGCCTGTCATTTGGACCGAGATTCTGTATAACAAAACCCATAGCCCGTTTTAGCAATGCTAGCTTGGTACCAGCCATGCTGCCGCTAACATCAAGAACAGTCACAAGGTCGATCGGGGCACGGGGTGTTTGAGAAACTTTGGGCAAATTTGCTTGGTTTCTGCTCAGGTTTTCCCTGGAAGTGGGAGCAGGAGCTTTGAGATTAATTAGGACAGCAAAGTCATCAACCACACTGGAACGTGGGACAGCTGGAACTTCTGTGTATGTATTGATTATTAGTGTTCTTTGCTCGCTGCCCTCCATTGAAATCTTACTTGAAGTGCTTCTCTCAACAGGGTCAGATTGATGATCCAAGGATTCATCATCATTGAAGACAGCTGGCTCAGAAGCTTGAAGTAATGGTGCATTTTGTCGAGTAGAACTAGAACGAGGTGGAGGTAAACGGCGAACCACTGTCATTAAAGCATTATTCTGGGGCCAGTCTACAGGATTAATTCTGGCCCTTCCAGGGGGAGGATCCAAATTTGGACCCTTCAAGGGAATCTCGTTCCACTTTGCTCTGCAAACTGGGCAGATATGATTTCCATGTTTTACATTTGAGGCAATACAATGGAAGTGGAAAGAATGCGAACATTCAGCAGTGAATATAGCTTGACCATCTCCTCTTTTCATAGTGGACAAACATATTGTACAAGTCTTCAGCCAGTCAAAAGTAAAATTGAGTGAGAAAAGAATAAAGTCGAAGGTAATTCAAAAGGTTGACATCTATGAATCCAAAGCAGGAATATGTATGTTGAAGTCGAAGTTAACTCAAAACACTGGAACATGTCTCTGCTAAAGGCCAGGAAAAATGACTAACTTTCACAAAAGTCAACTGCATTTACAGACGATGAGTCATGTAACCCATATCATTTAGTAATGAGATTTCAAAAATAAAGAATTCAACATTTTGGATATCATAACTAGTCATAGTTCAAAAAGAACATTATGCTTAAAGAGAAATAACAAACCACATCATTCATGTTTGTGTAGGAACCACATCATTCATGTTTGTGTAGGACCTTTTACTCTTGCTAAAGTAGGAATTTTCTTTTCAGTTCAGAATTATCTATAAGCGGATGTGTTTCTAGTGTTTCAAGGACTGTAACAAAGGATTCTGGAGAGATAAGCTGGTCTGCCTGAAATAGATTTCACTGTTGCGAGATGAGGACAGTTGTTGATTGTTTGCAGACGGTCCCTCATAACTTAGATAGAAGAAGAGAAATAGAGCGAATGAGAGAAATAAGGGAAGAACAAGAGAATAAGAAAGAGTTAGATGTATCCTGATTCCTGAGACTCCCACACCCACACAAATAGAGAGAGGGACAAAAATGCTAAGAACTTGAATGTTGGAGACAGAGAGAGACAGACAAATAGGGAAGAGAATAAAAGAACAGGGAAGATGGGAAGGGATAGTTCTCAGGTCTCGCACCAAAGATAAGAAGTATTCCTCAACCCAAGACGGGCGCTGCATAGAAGAGATAGTACATTATTTATGCTGATAAAATGACATGGTCCCAAACTCAAAGTATCGCCATGTTGACTTTCCCATAAGCCAAAACTAAGCCAGATAATCATTCCAAAACACATTAAAAAGCCCACAAAAGATTACCATCTACTGCGGCCCAATGACAGTAGGCAAAATTGTTCTTTCCAAAAAAGACCCAAAGTAAAAAAGTAAAACCTTTAAATTCTATACTGGGCTGGCCCAATAGATTTTGTAACAAGAACTTTTTTAAGGATTTGGCCCTGCAAACATTGAAGCACCGTTTCAATATTCTTCTTCATCAACATCACTGCCAAAAGGCTATAAGTTAAATATGGTAGTCATATCCGATAAAACCCGTCTCATTTTGAGCTAAGAAATTTAAACTTTACTCTTTCCCTGTCCTATGCACAAGTTCTTAAGCTATAGAACCTCAAGAACTTGTCCATGCCACAGGAAATCTTGAGAAAATTTAGAAACATCCTTAATTCCCATAACAAAAGTTGAAAATGCGCAGATAAAATTCACTTTTTTGGGGAACTGTTGTCGGAAAAATAGATTCTACTGCTTCTCTTTCTCTTCATTTCAGCCCCGAAATACAGAATTATATAATTTTGCGTTGGTAATTTAGATCAACTATTCTGTAACAGGAATAGATCTTTCTTTTCTCTTCTGCGAAAGTAGAGAAACATAAGTCCTTCATTGGTTAGACTAGATCAGCAAGATTTCGCATTGCTTTCCACTGTGAGTTGAATAGGAGAAGTGGTTATTTATTAGATTCTTGTTTTCTCTTCCTTGTTTACCAATTTGCATATCAGAGAAAAAGAGCTTGAAATATCATACTTAGGCTATATAATAATGCGCAAAAACACTTTACAAACGAAAGTAAAAGAAGTAGAAGGAGGTGACAGCAGAAAAGCTAGATACACGCTTGAGCAAAAGCACACGAGAAAAACATTTATGTCACAGAAACTGCAGAAAAGAATCCAAGAAGGATGAGGGAAAAAAATAAAAAGAGGAAAATAATGCAAAAGATATGTCCACGTTTGAGTTTTTTCCCATAACCCTCGAAAAAAGAAATAAAAGATATGGCTTTCCTTTGACTTGGTATATTCCTGATTAAAAGAACGGAACTTGGATAAACAAGAGAACAATCTAGATAAAAAATGGGGGGAAAATGCGGAAATGACAACTAAATGATCACCGCAGACACTTTCAAGAAGATTCATATCTATTCTGCTGTTGTTCTTCAATCACTCTGTGGCAAAACAGAATCGTATACAGAACAGGAAACAAACCTCTTTTTTCCCTCCTAATTTATGAGAGCAAGAACAGAAGGTCAACCTTCAATCAACACGGTTTGCATAAATTTCTGATTCATTTTCAACCTATCTAAAGCTAGAACCCAACCCTTTTCCAAATCAACTCTGCTAATTATTTTCGTCCGCTGGGCCTAAACCTCCATTGTCTCGTTCACCAAGCATATGAATAACCAGAAAGACCAGGTTAAAAATTTTTTCCAGCCAAATAGTCCCACTTCGCAGCTCCACTTTATTGCATTTTCTCCGAAGCCAAACAAATCAACTGATTCTAGAAGACCGATATTTGAAATGCATTTTTTTTCTTTTTCTATTTCTCCAAGCAAACAAATAAATCGAATAAAGCAAGAAAAAAGACCACAGAATCCTTATTTTAGCAACTTTTAGCTGCTCAACGCACTTTACTCAAAAGTAGACAAAAAAAATGAAAAACAGAAAGCCCAAGAAACAAACCTTAGAAGACCTGCTCAAGCTCTTGGACAGCTTTAACCCATTAGATACGGGAGTAGGAGGAGCAGCCGTTTGCAAGCTCCAGTCAGTAACCGGCGACAAAAGTGCGGCAGCAGAAAGCCTCTCCGACTGCGGAGAAGATGAGTTCCCACTATTTTCACTTCCGGGAACATATACACATAGATTCATCCCAAGAGCCACTTTCACTTTTCTCCATTTGCTCCCCATTCCACCAAAGCCTCAGCAAGATTTAGCAGGAATGATTTCTTTGAGATGGGTTTTGCTCACAAAGTAACAAGATATTATGTTTATTCAAAGAACAGTAAGGGAGAGAAAAAAGAGCTCGAAAACCAAGAAAGAAAACAACTCGTCAAGTGTGTGAATGATTGGGATTGAAGATGTTAGAGGTAGCAGGTGATTGAGACTTGAGAGAGGAGATAGATGAAGAAGAAGAGGAGGGAATTGAAGTGCGGGGGAGGGATAGGGTGCTTTACTCTTCTACTTGGTGTTGGCGGCCATGAGCTAATGAATCAAATCACACAGGTGAGGGGGAGAGAGAGAGAGAGAGAGAGATAGGTGAGGATTGGTTGTGTCTGACTCTGACCTGTTTGTTTTGTTGTTTATTGTTGCGCTGGGACTGGGTTTTTGACCTTTAACTTAATTCTAGGTTTTTTTTTTTCTTTTTTCGGGGATAATTTCCTCTTTTATGGAGAATAGCGAAAAGCTCATGAAGGCATGTACAATGCACAGCTGTACCACTAACCTTTTCTTTTTTTTTTTTGGGTGAAAAAGAGTATTTTTTATTGAATAAATTTTTTTAACAGAAAAATTAAAGGAAAAAAGATACAATTGTTTATGATCCTTGCTTATGCCCATATGTAAAAGAGCCAAAACACTTTTTGAAGTGCTATTAATTTCAGAAAAGGCCACCTTTCTATCCAAATATCATTATGGTTAGGTATAGAATGACAAAGGAAATATCACTTTTTTTTTCCATTAATAAAACTCAAATTAGGTTTTAGATGAGCACATGAGTAGGCTTAGCCTCAAAACTTGACTGGCTATGGTGTTGTGTGAAAATTGTGCATCAAATAAAGAAGCCAAGTTTGAAGGGCAAAAGAACTTTTGGTCAAAGAAGTTTGTTTGTAATATAATGTACAATGAGTCAATTTTTCTTGCATGTTACTGATATATTAATAATCTATATAGTTCGTCATTTTTTGAATCCCAGATATTAAAAAATAGGAAAAAACGTTCAATGTTTAGTAACGATTAGCTCAACTTATAGAGATGGTTATTCTCCTTTGTTTAGAGAAAATTTTTAATTTTTCAGCGATGTAAAAGTTTAAATTAAATTATTAATTCTCGTAGTTTAGTAATATTTAAGTTTAATTATTTTAATAGTATAAACACGCTTCAATTGATACAATGTTTATCAATTTAGAAAAAGATAGTTTTATCTATTTTTACCTTACTTTATACTCTCAAATATTCGTCTTTTTCCAATTTAGTGTTGAATTGAGTTTGTAGAACTTAATATAAAATTTTCACTTTAAGTCTCACTTCTTCTCTCACAAATAATTTATTTTTATAAAATTTAAGACAAAAGTTTATAATTTTAAGAAAGTTATCTAATTCAATAATCTTATGACACTTGTATATTTAGTAACAAAAACAAAAACACGAATAATGTATTATTGTTGAACAATATTATTATCAAATAATATATAATTAGGATGAGTTTAAGGCAGTGACGGGAAACAATTGAGAAAGAATATGATAAATAATTAATTAATGATATTATAGTAATTAGTTTCACTATCATAATCAATAGGAGTTGGGGTTTCGTTTGATAGATAATTACACGGGGAAGGGAGGAGACAGAAAAAACCTTGGTCGGTCCCTGAGACGGTCCCACATTGGACTCAGAGTAAAATTGAGAAGCAATTCATAAGAGTCCACACCTCCCCTTCCAGTCAGCAATTGCCTGAATGGTGTGAGAGTGTGGATCCCTCTTGGTCTTGCCTCTCTTTCTCTTCTGTGCTCCGCTGCGTCCGGCTGTCCATGTGGTCTGTCTCTTCCCTTCCCCGTGTAATTATCTATCAAAAAAAAAAAAAAAAGGAGTTGGGGTTTCGATTTTCACTTTTTTCTTCCATTATGTTTATTTTTTATACGACTTGTATTTATTTTTTAATAAAATTTATATACACTACTTCATCTATACGCATATATTCTTTTTTAAAAAAAATAAAAAAAATTCACTATCATAACCAACGTTTTCACGAAATAAATAAACTTTATTGATGTGAACGTTCAGAAGCACATCCGTATTTTTAAGGAGAAAAACATTTCAAGTTATCACAGTCAAAAAAAGGTATATAAGTTGATTAGGACTTGCCTAATAATCCATTTATTTCATTTTTAAAATGGAGAAATTCTTGGCTCAACTTCTTTGTATTTTAGCTCAAAACCCATTTGAATCCCTTCTCTGCAGACATGCACATACAGATACAGCTTTGTTAGGATTCTATCACATTGGTTACCTTACTAAAACAATTTGATAATACCCCATGTTTGAATTAAAAGAAATGATATTTTCATTCTATCTTTAACTTCTTTTATTTTTCTCTCACTTTTTTAATGATTATAACAAGTTTTACGAACAAGGCAGCACTTTAAGTTTAAGGTATAGAAGGGAATATATAATTATTGAGTCGAAATTTTAGAATTTCTTTTAATATTATAGTTATTTTAATTATAAAAAATAAGAACGGAGTAAAAATATCATTTTTTTTGGATTAATATCCTTTGGCAAGCAATTAACGCCATAGAACAAGAGTTGATCCACTAATTCAATTGACAAAATTTCTCTTATTAAACATTAGAACTTAAATATTTTTTAATTTAGAATATATGATATTTTTATTAATTGATAAGATTAATTTGAATTCGATCGGGATTGTGCGTGTAGAGTTTGTGGACTTATAAGCGAACTTTGAATAGGGAATCAATGCCCCATGCCTAAACCATTCTTTAAGCACTAAGGATATAGGTTAATGTAATATAATTAAATTGACCGGACTCGTATGTATTTAATTGCCTTTCACGTTCACGAGAAAACGAAAGTGGTGTAAATCGAACATCGGAAGGTAGAGACCTCTAATCTGACCAATTTGGTCACCAAAAATTTCTCTTATTAGTGATTAAATAATAATAATAAAAGAAGTGGATTAGGGCATAATCCTTTTACTTTTCTCGAAACCCTCATTACTCACTCGGGAGAAACCAAAAAAAAAAAAAAAAGAATCCAAAATTGGCCAACCATGAGACAGAAGAATGAACAAATGGGACCCACAAAGGCATCATCATTGTTAGACAAAGCACAATGCATGGGTCAAAATGGGGAGGTTTTTCTAATGATTCATTTCCCCCACATGAGTTTATGATAAGTATGCCCACACGTGCACATCCTCACCAGTCCAACCCCCGGCCCTTTGCAGCTTCGGCTTGCGGGTCAACCCTGTTGACTTTTCCCCCAAATCTCAACCAATTTCATTGTTCTAATTTTGACTTTGATTTGGTTTTAAAAAAAAATTTAGAATATTTTCTATTGTTCGAGTTTTTATGAACTCGCGAATTTATAAATTGTTTGATAAAAATGTCGAGTTATCATTTTACAAAATTAAATTCATAATAACAAGTAGGTTGATAATTAGATAGAATATAAAAGTTTCTCCATGTTTGGTGGGATGCAATGCATAACCTTAATATTCCCTTTTTCATTATAACAATATTGGGTTCTTAAAAACAAATACAAAAATGCAAATTCCAGAGGTGGAGGTCGTGTATTTAAATTGAATTTTTATTTAATCTTTATAAAATAAATTATTTATAAAAAATAAATATGATCGGAAAAAAATATTCTATATTAATTTTTGAAATAAAAGTAAAACCAAGCACATAGAATCTTCTTAAAAGAAAAGCAAAAGAATTAGAGGTTTGTTAATTCCCCCGCAATCAATATTGGCATGCAGCGGTCAAATATTAGGCGCTTTGAGAACTTTTGTCATTGGGCAGTAGAAGAAACGTGAGATACAAAATCTTCACCCACCAACATTGAAATGGTTCTTAACATTTATAGCCATGAGAAATATACGAATTTGGCTCCGAAAATTTCAATTCTTGATTGCATTCTTTTTCGGTCGTTAGCAATTTGTAGATGATTAACGGTCCAAAATTGATGCGCAACCGCGATTTTTGGACTCAGTTCATCTATCAGAATTTTCAAGAGATGCTGTTGCCACGGCCCCAGAAAGATTGAATTATTCACGAGTGATATACTATTTCTTTCAAATAGAATTTGTGGGGGAAAAGAGGAGAAGGGTTCTTGAGAATATATGCTGGAGTGGACATTGAAATGATTCTAGATGTCACCATAATCAAGATCTAGTCACTGCATCCTTCAACCTCATCACTTCAGCTATACATTTACGAAGACATATATAAATATAAATATAAATATATATATCTATTTTTATACTTTAAAAACGTTAAAGATTCTTTATTTAAATATTATTATAAATATGCGTGGGGTTTATTCTGGAAATTTTAGAATAGTAAACTGATAGCATTCGAATATTGTAGGTATGCACGGAGATATTAGAATAGTAGATTGAAATATATATCTTGCAGTAGCTATTTGTAAGTGATGTAGGAACTTATTGCCAATAAGTGTATTTTGAGAAATTGGGGCATCAAATGATACATCCGTGAAAATGCATGCTTTGTGAATGGAGAATCTTTTTAAACCAAGAAAGTAATTGACTTTGTGATGATCGAGTTGAGAATGAATGGCCTGCCCATGCACAATTAGAAGCAATGGCGCAGAGAGAGACGCAAAAGGTAGGGATGACTTTGAAAATACATAATTCTATGAGCTTTGATCAGTGGAGTTCTCTATTCCCACTCACAAAATTCACTTTTCTCCCTTCAAAAAGACAACCTTTTAAAAGAAAAGAAAAGAAAAATGCCCCCTCTTTTTAAGCTGCAAAAAAAGTTATTCCTTTACCCGCAAAAGAACATCAACTAGGAACCAAGACAATGACTCCTTTTCATTTCATTCCACCTTTTGAGACCACACTTGCCTCTCCCTTCCCAACTGATCATCACAAATCCTCTTTTCTCTACTCGGATTATCTATCCACTATGTGACTGCCAAAAAAATCATAAATCTACGGTGGTATATATAAAATTTTTTAAAACACATATAAAATAATTTATTCAAAGATATTTATACATCTAATAAATCATCTGAGAAGAGAGAAAAAAGATAAGAGGATTCTCGCTAGCTGGCTCCTCATTACAATGAATAAAGATATGTATGCATCAAAAGAAAGAAAGAAAGAAAGAAAGAAAGAATCCTCATTACTCAACTCCTTTGTTGGGGAAGGGAATATTGAGGATAGAGGATTGGATTCCCTTTTACCACCTTCAAATTTGCCAGACTTTCTGGGGCAAGTCAACTTAGCCAGAAAGCTCACTTTTCTTGAGTAGTAATTTTTAGTATACCATACATGCGTGGGTTGGGGAACCTCTGCTCTAATGGTGCCCCCCACTAGGGTGATTAAGGGAAACCAATGCAAATGATGTCTTGTCCTCATTCATCTGGCCACTCTGCCTCTACATATAACACTACTATTACCCTTGTCCTTTTCCCTAAAACCCTATATTAATTCCTTGATTATCTCCCTCCTCATATTCGCTAAACTTCAAGATTCTTCTAGGGTTTCGTGCCTTTGGCTTCCAAGTTCAGATTGATCACAATAACACGGTCACTAGCTTTCATTCAACAAGAAAGAATGAGTTTTATCTCTCTTTTTTTTTAAAAAAAATTAAACAACATTATAATCTTAATTAAATCGATTAATCGAGACTATTAATCATGTTGATAGAGATACAGGACACATATACAAGCGCGATGCACAAAAGATAAAATGCAGAAAAGGCATATTGATAATCAGAGCTCATAAGTCAGCTTTGTACGAAAACTTTTTGAGAGCATTATTTTATGAGGCCGATGTATATCTTTCTCTCTCGACCCATGCAACACTGCAGGCCACAGTGGGAGATGATGTTACGACCTCTATGTGTGTTGATTGTCATCACCAAGTCAAACCTAATCCATGAATCGCAAGTGGGCTCCATTATTCCCTCAATTGAATGTCTCCTCGACGAATATTATAAATTATGGTAATAATTCCTTATTCTAAATCCAATTTTACAATTGCAATCTTCAAATTTTCAATGTTTCGGTAACAATTATTTTGTAAAAATACTTCCTATCGGATCACAATTTTCAAGTTTAATTTGTAGCTTTCCATGATGTAATAAAATCAAGATTTACTATTTTTTTAATTCACTCTTGTTATTTACTAAGAAGTACTCTTAAAGCAAGATGTTTTAGAAATTAACACATTTGTAATCATTTTGTGGTTTTTTTCCCAATTTCTTTTCTATTTTTTTGTATAAAGAATTTCAATTTCTTTTCTTTTTTTTTTATAGAATGTTGTTTTATAGAATAACGTTATGAATTAAATATTTATCTGTTAGATTTAAGATATATTCACCTAATATTAAAACCTAAATATTTAGTATTGGTTATTCACGAACAAAAATTCTTTTGATAAATTTAATATGAAAACGTAAATATTTGGTTTATGTTTGTTTGGATTGAAAAAAGAAAGAGATATATTTGTGGAAACCTGCTTTTGATTGCATGCGCTTCTTCCTGTACCTCGGGTGCTCCTCATATATTAGATACAATGATGGGCTACATGGAAGTCGGGTCCAGAGACGCGTTTTTTGGGGTTCCCATGATTTTCTTCGGGGGCATATGAAGCAATGATCATAGCATTTTCTTTTTCTTTTTCTTTTTTTTTCTATTAAAGGGTTTCCTTGATATTCTTGAGTGAGTGGAGTGTGGCCATGATAACCATCTGTGGTCCAGGGAAGTCATGCTGTTCATTTAATTTCTTTGTATTTTTTCCCTTTTGTTGAATTGTAGTTGAGATTTAATTATTCATTCAAAAAAAGAAAGAATTGTTGATTTAGTTGGTATTCATATATATAAAAAAAGAAAGAATTGTTGATTTAAAATATTAGAGTTGGAGCTCTAAAAGCATAAAAATATTATACAATAGTTGTAAATACTATTAAACAATCTTTATCCAGGCTAGGAAAATAAAACATTTTTTATATTTATATAAAGAAAGGAATGTACTTGAATTTAAAACTATTATCAAATAGGAAATATTTTAAACCAATGATATATCAACTCTTAGAAACCAAAAAAAAAAAAAAAACTAAACAGAAAACTAAAAAAAAAGAAAATATTTTTGTCGTATAACTCTGGAATCTGCATGAGATTACCTCTTTTCCTCTAGTTATCTTTAAAATTACAAGTAAAATAATCAACTATAAACTATTACTCAACACTCAGTGTATATTTGTATTAGATTTTATTACGAAACTCAATATAAATTATTTATTTAGGTCTTATTTATTTTTTATAAATAATTAATATGAAATTTCAAATCCAAACTCTACCAATAAGTCTGTTTATATACTTTGCCACCACTATATGTGATTGTATACCTTTTTTTTTGTAGAAAATATTTGATTATTTGCTGAAATCGTCTTTTGGAGGAGGACCACTTTTATGAATGAACAATTTTTTTTTGGGGATAAATATGAATGAACAATTAGAGAATATTATCAGACGATTACTTCTTATAGCGCCAAGTTCAGACTACGGCCCAATATAAAGCTCACTGTTAGTATTTAGAATTTTGGCCCGTCCACGTAAAAGAATCATAGTTAAAGCCCGGCCCGATTAAAAAAAGAATTGGGCGTATTTGAAACGGCTTTTTTTTTTTTTTTAAAAAAGGTTCCTGATTATTTTTAAAAATTTTTTGGGTAGTCCAAAAGTTGGTTATTGGGAGATAAGGAGTACTGTTCAAATTCAATTTTTTAAAGAAAAAGTTGAAAATTTTTGAATTAGTTCAGGAATTTCTCTTACTCTTTTTCCGTCTACAAATGTTTAATTTTCTTTTGGGTTAGTACTACTCTTTTTCACCTTCCCAATTTACATAACATATACGGCCTGTATCCAACCTTTTAGATTTGGGAGGTGTTTGGGTTTACTTTTGTTAATCAGAATCGGCAAAGGTTTTATTAACAAGATTATGAAAATGAATTGCCATAGATGCCTTGGCATGTTTGGATATGGGTGAATTTCTCAAATAAGAAGAGGAATGAAGTATTTGATATTCATTTCTCTTATTTTCAGCGTCGACTCCCACAAAACATAATAAATAGAGAGTATGATTCCCCCCCTCCCCCCCCTCCCCAGTCCCTGCCCTAAAATCCTCCAACCAAACACCTCCTTATAACTATTCATTGACACTTTCAAGTATGAGAGCTTTTTGATAATGCATAGGCAATAGCCAAGGCAACTATGCAAAATAGCTCACTGTAGTCAGAAGGTGTGCTGTTATTAAATCTTGATCAATATTAGGCCCTGAGGCTTGAGATCCCACAGAAATCTGCCAAAAAAAACCAAGAAGATCTTCAACTCACTTAGCAAAATTGCAGGACCTCCCATGCTTTACAAAACCAATGCATCTTTAACTTGATCTTCATCATATACATCTGCAAGAGCAGAAATGATTGATCCAATCGCGTTTAAGACATCTGATGCAATTATGCACGATTACTAGTCATAATTGAAGAACTTGGATGCACACTTAACAGTATGCATCAAATGTGAAAACAAGATTAAGAATTGCGTTATTTGTCTCTTAGATTTGTCTGTCAAGTTTGAAGCCATACTAGTGGTATGATGAACACTTTACCAGAATGAGGGGGCATCTGGCATGTATGAAGACTTATTTCATATGGTTTTCCATCGTAACTCAACATGGATCACTCCATTCTTTGAATTTATTAAATGATATTTCTCATTAATTCTCCCATTGTACACAACATCATCAAGGTTAATATCCACATGTCCCAGTGATTCCTACAGAAAACAAAATTGAACTTCGATTGTTGACTCGCATGCTTCAACTGGTGTCAAATAAATGAGATTTAGAGGGTTGTACGGTGATGTAATAATACCTTTGATCGGAAGCCAATGCCTGTCCGCTTACTCATAACCTCTATATGAATCCTATCAGAAATAGGAGGCTCGTCAAGCATAAACTGGAACTCTTCATTCCATAGTGGATCTCGAGTTCTTCTAATCATCTAAAAGTAAAGACAAAAGAATAAATCTCATTCTAGCCACTGATATGAGCTTCACTAATTGCTGCAAATCATTAAGAAACAAGTCAATAGGAATTGCAAAAGAAGAAATGAAAAGCATATGCAGGGGAAAACTTACCTTTGATTTCCTCTTTTCTCCTCTGAGAATGGTCAGAACATAAGGATTGTTATGCCGTGAACCCTCTACATCTTTAGCTCCATACATGGTAACAATAAGTAAACCTGCTCCACCAGGACTTGACTTGTCATATGTTGGATAGATTCCACTTTCGTTCTTCCTGTACGAATTAAGAGGTCCACTAAAAACATCCATATCTTCTTTGAAGGGAGCATATGTCAACTCGAGCAGAATTTGACCTCTAGGCTTCTTGATTTTATCTTCACTTATATATGTACTCTTAAGCAAGTCCAATGTCACTTCTTTTGTCTCATTTGGACTCAGAGCTTTCAGAGGAAAGACTTGTGTTCCCAACTTGTCATGTCCACCAACCTGTCATCAATCATCATGAGCTCAGAGTTCTTAAAAAAACATGAAGAGAAGCACAAGGAGAAAGCACTACATATGTGCAAAAAACTTGTGAAATTCAAGAGAGTTTTTTATCAGCTTTGATATTTTCTCTCTAGTGACTTCCTTATACATTCTACCTCAATCTGAAATGTAGGAGGAGTTCGTTTTAATATGAGAATCTAAAAGCAATTCCCTGTTCTCCAGAATATTGTAATCTATCTAACCTCAGCAGTTTGGGCACTTCCTCCTGTTAAATACTTAATCAACTTACTGGAATCTATCACAATTACCCATGATTTCTGCTTTCGTCAACTCTGGTCATATTCATCAGTTGCCTAATTTATTGAATAACAATTAAGTAAAGGTAATGGGTCAGGGACGATAGCAAAGCATAGGTAAAATATACCTTATCCCAGTCAAAGACATCCACAAGAAGGAATTGTGACTGAGGGTCCTTCACAATAAGCTTAAAATTTTCATTCCACTCAGGGTTTAAGGTCTTCTTCTTTACAGTAGTTTTCTTAGCAGGCAGCCTCTCCGCAGTAAGACGTAGTTTTACATAAGGATCAGATAGTCCCAGTAAGTCCATTTTTAAGAGTTTTGTGGCACGTACAACTTTCACATGCAATATTCCAACAGGCTTCTTTATGGCAACTCTGCAAATAGAAAAACTGACGGTGAGAACACTGAAGTGATAAATAGAGTAGATGATGCAGATATAAAGGCATTGTGGGAAGAGAAGTTGTACAAGTAAAACATGAAATTCAAGTTGCATGACTTCACAGAAGAAACTCACGTTGAAGCATCAAGAATTGGAATTTCAAGGGCTTGGGGCCATAGACAGAGCTTTGCTACTTCTCTTTTAATAGTTTCCTGTCACAAGCAAAGGAATTTTAAGTGATAACTGATCATTTATGAAGAGCATACAGTAAAATAATGTTTATCTTGACAAAAGTGAAACCCCATTCCCTGAGTTCCTAGCCGTTATAATGTCATACAAAAGACACCTGAACATATCGATCTAGGCCTGGAATCGACATAATGTCCCCACCAATTACTTTGAGTCCAAAGTCAATCTGTGGCTGCAAACATCGAAGATGATATCAGATAAACACAAGTTTTTCCGCTTACTCAATTTTGAAAGACTTGAAGCCCTAAGCAATGCATCTTGCTGACCTTTTCCATCAAAGATACCACTATCTTGGTAAAACATGGTACTGTAGGAACAAGCGGTTTCAATGTTATGCGTGGTGCAGCATAGACTTGTATCTCCACAAACTGATAAAAAGCAACATCAATCCTTCAAGAATCATAACCTCTTCACAGCACCAGATAAAATCTCTTTTTTGAATGAGTGTTTCTCTGTGCTGTACTACCTGAATGGCAATTTGTCGAGATGAAAATGCTACTGCCACAATTATGTTTGGATTGCCTGCCCATTTAATTGCTGGTTCCATCACTAGTTCTCTTTCATTTGTTTCGATGATTTTAAGACCTGCATTATAAATGACTAGTCAGTATGGCATACTCGAGGTCTTTGCAAATGTTTCTTAATTGATGATATCATCTTGGATTATATCTTCAAACATACAACTTCATATTTCAGTATTGAAAGTCTATTAGTTGGCAATCTGATAACATTGCAGTTTCCAGATATATTGTTTAGTCTGAATACCCAATGTATAATTGCTTATTCTGCATTTACAACACAGGTGCCACAGATGGTAAGATACCAAGAACATCCGCAATAAACGATGAGGTCCATAAAGATTTTGAACCAATGGTCTCAAATACCAACTGAAGTGAACTACAATTTTTAAGAATGTGAATCTGTCTATTCCGATATCAGTTTTCTGGTCAGAGAGAATGATAATAACTTTCACTATTCTATAATATGAACCATTGCACAAAAGGAGGAACAGTTAGTTGTGGTAGTTGAAAATTGCATTAGGTTCCTCCGTAAATAATGATAGCATTTGCTGCAAAAATTTACAAGCTAGTACAAACTCACCATGAATTGTTGGCGGAAGAGTTCCAATGCTCATTTTTTCTAACTCAATGGATTTTATTGTGAACTTCCCTACGTAATCTGCAAATATAGGTTCTGCTATGCTTCTCATTGTCTTGCAGATTTCCTGTGTATAAAATCAGGTATCATTTAATGCATCTTGACAGAATTTAAGGCTCTTAGCAGTGACACTACCTTCTCAAGGAAAGGCCACATCTCAAGAATAAATTTGTTTAACCAGTCTACCTGCATGTCCGACAACCGCGGTTCAAAGACCATGAAATTGGAAACTAAAGCAAGAAATAAGTAGGAACCTCGCAACATACTCAAGGACAAAAAAACTCACTCGCTCATAATCAGGGCTCTTCACCCAATATGGTATCTCAGGCAAAAGATCTTGCAGTGCTTTGGTATCAAGATCATGAAGTGGCGTAACAACCGGATCCTGTAATTGTCCATTCCAAACAACACCTTAGGTCACACTTCGCTGTTGTAATTGCCTAACATTTCATGTTTAAAAATTGCTGTGCCTGCATTCTAGAACTATCTCTTACAAATCAACCGCATAAAACGTGCATTTACTATTTTGTTGAATTATTTAACTATTTCTCTGGATGTAGAAGAAGGAACTTTGCAACCACGTGAATAATTCTGACATATATTGGCTGAGGGACCATCTAGATTTAAGTGCGAAAAAGAAAAATAAAGAAACAGAATCAACAAAAATCAGATTTATGATTTGAGATATAATGTGTAAGTTTTTCCCTTTTACTTGCTACTTTTGTGCATTCATTCATGACAACACTCATCAAATTATCAGAAACTGAAACCCGTGCAAAAAGATTTAACTGTTTTAGTCATGGCAGGATCTCTTAGCCACAGCAAAGAATTTAGTGTTCCCTAATCAATTGCAAAAATGGATTTGACAATAATAACTGTGTTTCCTGGCAATTTTTCCTTTTTTGCCCCAAAAAAGGACCATCAACTACTTTGATCTCTTCAACTGTCTGTTTCTTGATGACTGGCTCACAATCTATTTGTTGTTAATCAGTTAATGTACATATGTTACTTCTTTTCAGCAAATCGTATCCCATCCAAATGCAAGACTGACAAACAGGACACGTAGGGAATTGTAGGGAACATTCATGAAACAGCATTTCGGACCTCAGAAGTAGAGTCCAAGGCTTATCATCAGCCAACTAAAAGTTAAAGCAGGGACCCAAAACAGAACAAAATCTTTAATTGCATCATCATAATTATAAAGTGAGGATGTCCTACTGTGATGATGACATGATAAACAGAAAACCTACAATGATTCACTAGACAAATGAATACTGAAATTAGTTATGAAAAAACATGCATCATAGATTATTTTGGACAAATGTGAGAAAAATAATGCGAATACAAGGGTAAAGGTAAAAGTGAAACAGGAACTGTGCCATGTCTGCAGTATGTTGATTGCAAAGAATGTGGAAGAAGCATCTAGTCATCACATGAGACGAAAGATGAATGGCATTACATAATACACTGATCATGCCAAAAGTGTACATTAAGTGCCTCACAAACAAGAAACAGAGAAATCACTTGTGATGAAAAAACAACTCTTGCAATCCCTTATTTGTAGCTGTAGAGGTACACAATGATGGTATTCCAGTAATCGTATTAATACCTACTCTGACTCCTAAAATCTTTCGGGGAAAGGAAATATGAAACTGAATCAAATCCTTCAACATTTTATATTCGGAAGAAAATTTCTTGACACGCATATACAAAAGAAATCGATATGTAGAAAGAATCTTTGCAAGAGCAAGGCTGTAAGTTTATGATGTAAATGATTGATTCTCATGCAAGAATAAAAAAAGAACTTGTAAAACTTGAGTAGACATAATCACCTCAGCTTCCTCAGGTGGGGAATAGATGAAAAAATAAAAACCAATCGCAATTCCAATGAGAGAACCAATTACAAAACCAAGAATCCCCAAGAAACTGCTCAAAAATCCCATTTCTTTTCTTCTGTTACCTCGAATAGAAGATGAACTTGTATCTGATGATAAGGAAGTAAATGGGATGGCAATGAAAAACAGGAAAGGAATGTAGGAGGAAGAAAAAGGGAATTGCAATGAATGAAAAAATCAAAGCTGAGCTGAATACAGAGAGGTAGACAAAGGAAAGAAGAAGAGGTTAATAGGAAAAGAAGTAAAGATTATTTCCGTTGTCGATGGAGCAACAAGTTTATCTGCGCACAAAAATAAATGTGGCACAGGAACTCCAAACGAAACCGCCAAAATCCCAGAGACGCGTTTGTCCCTTGTTCAAAAAAGAAAGTCCTTTCTGGAAACTAGTCTGCCAAGTAATCTGCTGCTGGTTTAGGCTCCAACTTACGCTTTGTTGTTCAGTAATACACAACAAAAAATGAATTAATGTATGAAGAAAGATGAAAAGATGGCGAAACAAAGATAGGGATTGATGGGATTTTTAGTATCATAATGTAAGTTAAAAGGATAGATAAAAGTCAACAAGAAAGAACGCAACTCAAGAAAACTAGTACTAGTTGATATGAACAGCAATGGGACTGTAAGTCCAAATGTCCACCAGCAAACCAAAGATGGTAACGCTGCTGGCGGAGGTGATAGAAAGTGGCTAAATTAAGGGCTTAGAAATATCATTCGGATGAATTAATAGGTGAGTTTTTTTTGATAGATAATTACACGGGGAAGGGAAGAGACAGACTACATGGATAGCCGGACGTAGCGGAGCACAAAGAAGAAAGAGAGGCAAGACTAAGAGGGACCCACAGTCTCTTACCATCCAGACAATTGCTGACTGGAAGGGGAGGTGTGGACTATTATGAATTGCTTCTCAATTCTACTCTGAGTCCGATGTGGGATTGTCTCAGGGACCGACCAAGATTTTTTTTTTTGATAGATAATTACACGGAGAAGGGAAGAGACAGACTACATGAAAAACCGGACGTAATAAATTACACTTAATGTTTATAAATTGCCCTTTGGTTCTTGTCAATTTTCTTTCTTTTTTTCTTTTGGGGGGTGGGGGTGGGTTTCGAGAGAGGAGCTTGAAATGATAATGTAACCAAAGGTCTCTTTGACCAAATATATAGTTGATCAAATCTTAAGATGAAAGCAGCCTTCCTATTGAACTCATTATTCACGCTGCATCAATAATATCTATTGAGATAATTGAGGTAAAAATACTTTAATTACAGAATTTAATAGTAACTTTGTACACAAATTTAATTTTTTTTGTACTAAGTAAACTTATCTAGAGTAATTAATAACTTGTAAATTACAAAAAACAAAAAAGTTGCACTAAGTAAGTTTTTGTGCAATGGACTCGTGTCATTGACAGATTTGATCTCTTGTGAAGAGTAGGAAATTTCACCTATCGTTCACTGGGTCAACTCCATTTGAGGTACACAAATTTGATTTAGGTCTCTTCTTCTAGATGCTTATAAAAAAAAAATTAAAATTCGAACGGAATTCAACTTTGCAAATTCCGCTGAATATTTGCAGTCTGTTGGCCACCGAGGTCGGGTTCAACGACCGTCAATAGCTATCATCTTTTCCGTTTCTTTCTTGAATTTTCCTGTCTGCCTTTGTTAGATTAACCAATCTTGAAAACGGGAAAAATCCAATGTTGTCTGTGGCGAAAAGGGCGAGGAAATTGAACATGATATTGTCGACCAAGAGAATCAAAAGATACCTTGTTGTTTGCTAAAGCTAGAATCAAGAGATCCTCACATCGAAGCATAGAGAATTTGCGTATTTAACTATGGAATAAGAAAAAGGGTTCTTTGGGGCTGCTTTCATGAGAACAAGGTGATCAGGAAAGATGCTGCTAATAATCAGAATCAAACAAAATAGGACATTAACGGCTGATCAGGAAAGATCATATTCAGGGTCTACTTAGATTGGGTTATACATAAAACCCAATGCAAATTTCTCATCTCATATCTCACTTTTTCTCTCACAAAAATTTCTCCCTCTCGAAACCCAAGACAGAAATTCTTAAAACCAAACTCTATCCAATCACACCCTCAATATTTGCCGCGTTTCGTTTCCCATTTTTTCTTTTACAGATAAGTCAATTGATATTTATCTTATTAGCCTATTTATCTCAGGTCCATTTTGGTGAACTTTGGAAGATTGGGGTTTGATAGGTTCTATTTATCTTATTAGCCTATTTAGATTCGAGTTTTATTTGAGTCGAATTACACTGAAAATTGTAAAAATAAATTATTTATGAAAAAAATAAAATCTAAAATTAATTTTTTTTTAAAAAAATTATTTTTAGTTTAAAAACCAATTCAAGTTCACCCTTTCTATAAAAGGAAAAAAGGGTCACAATAGCATACTTTTTTGCCAGTTGTCCTTTGATTCTAATTAGTTGTGTGCATCATCTTTTAGAATTGAAAGATCCTGCCCATGATAAAATTGAATGTTGAAAAATTGATGTTCACATGCTTTCTTAATTAATAAATATTATTTTTTATATGATTAATAAATGGTATACTATTAGCTCATTGTCTACCTTCAACTCTCCAAATTTCAACATATTCCTTGCATAAGTTTATTTTTAAACCATAATTTGATGCATGTCTCAAAAAAGGGGGAGCAAAATACTCAAAATTGAGGGAGGAAAAGTCATACAGGAAATAAAATAAATTACACTATCATCAATTTTGAACAATTCTTGTAAGTTAATATTAATTTTTAAATTATATTTTTGCTTCAATAAGTTTTTCCTTAGTGTTTTCCTTTTCCTCGCACTTTTATTTGGAAAAGTATTTTAAACACTATTTATTACAATTTTTCTCACTAATTTCTTTTATTTTATTTTCTTTAGTATTTTTCTTCACTACCAATCAAATGAAAACATCTTGTAAGGAAAGTATTGATACCAATGATAAAATTTGCTTTTATTATTTTCAATATAACTCAATCAAAAAAAACTCAATTCAAAGCAGCCATATATCTTGATACAAATGTTCATCTAATCTAATAAGGTATATGCACTGAGATTTAAAAACTTAAAAAAATCATAGTAAGATAATATAGATTGACCTCAGAAAAATCAAATACCAATAATTATTTGATAAGAATTAGAAAAGTTGAATGAAACCTTGAAAATATTGCTCATGACATTGAAACCTTGGGGTGCTTGCTTAACAATTAAGATATACTTAATTAGTACTTGGTGTGGAAATCCTTGCAGTAGTCAGAACCATCTCCACATTTTCCAGCAACGTGACTCAGTTGCTTTCGTGTTGTCAAATGGCAAATAAAAATGGGACAATGAGAACAATCCGAGCTATGAGAAAAGGATTCCAAATTATATTCCCTCACCCACCCACCCGCACCTAAAAGAGGAAAAACAAAATTATTTAAAACACTAAGTTCGAAAACAAATGCAATTTTCTTTACATCTCAAGCATCAAATCAACCTAATATTTGTTTCTTTATATTTGGTGGCAAAATTAGTGGTGTGGCATCAAATGCAATACAAATAAGCTATGACATTCTGATCAATATGGTGTATTTGACCATATGAGTTCTGCTACGGAATTTAATGTAATTTTTTTATTTTGATCATACTCTTTCTCTCATAAAAAAATATCTCTCACAAAATTTAAGACAAAAAATCTCAAACTAAAATACTATCCAATCTCACCCTAAGTTATTTTTTGAGCCCATGGTTGCTCCAAGAATGTGCACCTTTTATTGCGCAAGCTAAACACCACATCTTCTACTCTTTCTCATGTCATATTCCTTTTGGCACTAATGGTATTAATATGTGGATTAACAAAGTGGAGTTGAATTCAAACTCCAAAGTGGCTTTTTTGCAATTGTTGGAAAATTCATTTGGTGTCAGATATTCATAAGTTTTGGTTGATTGCAGGTTCCTTCTTCCTCAATTCCTGCCCAGGACTTTGACACACACATTTAGAGAGCTCAATCGTATTGCAGACAAACTAGCAAAGGATGCTAGAAGGATGTCAGAACAGAATTTTTTTTTTTGTTTGATCCTCCAAATCACCTTTTGTTGATTTTGAAAGATGATGTAAAGAGTACTTTATACTTTCGTTTTGTAACTTGTTAGGAGCTACTATCTTCTTTGCATAAATAAAATTTCTTAGATTTACCCCAAAAAAAAAAAGATATTAATATGTAGTTTTGAGAAAACTTTTTCTTGAACTATCCAAATAACAAATTTCTTCAAAATCAAAATCTTAGCTTTCAAATTAACTTTGGGACGAATTAACGGAAGGCTGATCTTGGTTTTAATTAAATTAGAGACAAATATTGAATAATAGACATTGCACCACTGGAATTATTACACCCCAATACTGTTGGGCCGAACGAGTGCTCATAGGTTTGTCACCACTCACAATCAATTACTTGACAATTATCTCCGTTATTCAAAATAGACACTATACTTAAACTCATGTTCATATGCATCTCATAATTCTGATAGTTATTCTATGTGAGATCTTGGAGCATCACATGAATGAGCTGCTCCGAGGAGTTGATGGGTTGATATCGTGCAAATGCACTTGATCTCCTCATTCCAACTTCATAACTTCTGGTCTCCATGTAGACACATCGTTTACAATCCTCTATCCTGTTCCTCCCCCTTGCCTTGCAAAAATGCAAAAGCAAGAAGGGGGAGTTTTTTTTTTTTTCCTTACTTTCTGATAGAGAACAGGCCCAATATGAAAGTTTGGGCTTTTATAATAATTGTCTTCGAGTAAAGCCCATGTTGACTCCGACCTTCTCAGTCCATCTCTGACGAATCCTATTGTTCCATACCCCTCTCAAATCTAATAAGATTCCTCTAAATTCCAATCTATTCATTAATGGTGGAGGAAATCGAATTCAGATGCAAGACGAAAACGAAAGCGATGATGACGAATATGGAAGAAGCTTGTTTGCCGAATGGAAAAGAAGATTTGCTTTAATTCGCAGATCAACAACAGAGAAGTCGTAGTTTTGAGCTTTCAGTTTCCAGTAGTGAAGCTTATGTGACCATTTTGTTTTCTTGGAGTGAATGAATTACGTCTTAAGAGGAAATTGATATTGCGAATATATTTACTCTTAAAATAATTCAACTTTAGGACTAGTTTGGGGTTAAGAATAGATTAATTAGAATGAAAATAGATAGAAAGAAATGTTTGTAAAGATGATTCCATATTCCCTTCCCTCAACCAAAAAAAAATTCTTAATCATCATATCAAGATAATCTGCTACTCTTTCAAAAGGAGCACATTCGAATATATTTCAATTCATGCATTCATATGAATTAGCACTAATGATATTTACATGTAGTTTTAAAGATCTTGTTGCTGAACCATTCAAATCTACAGAATTTCTCAGAATTAAAATCTTGGGCCCCCAAGTTTTCTTTTTTAGTACAAGATGACTCATACTATTTGTTGAAAAATTCTTGACCTTCAAATTAAGAGCGACTTTAGATAACATCTGAGGAAAAAGAGGGGGGATGGGGTGGGAAAAGAGATTTTACCTATATGAATAGTTCTGATTTCCACCTTCTTTTTTCTCGTATCTTTTTGCTGATGATATTTTGTCCCTTCAAGAACTAGATCTTCTTCTGCTAAATCTATGGAGTTTTGGGTTTTCTTTTCCTCTTTTTTTTTTTTCTTTTGCTGCTTTTAGGAATCTTCAGGGTATGTTTTGTCTTGTGACCCCGCACGCTTCTATTGTGGGCGAAGATAAATATAAGCCGTTTTGTCCCCTTTTGTATAGATTAAAAATGAAAAAAAATATGGGATATAATACTTTATTTGTTTCAAGAGTAGGTGGGTTAGGACAAGAGAGTAATTAAAAGTTGAATTTATTTCTTTAATAGAAAATAGAGTTTATTGATTGGAAGGTAGAAGAGAAGGTTGATTTTTAATTGTTATTTCCTTTATTGTTCTTTTTTTTCATTTTTGATATTATTCTTTTCTTCGAAAAAAATACTCAGTCCTGTTTTCCCTTTTGTACGTCTTTTTTTTTTTGAAAAATAATTTGCCTTGATATTTATTAAGTTTTGAACCCTTCAAAAAATCAGTGGAGTCACTATTATATTTGCACACAATATACTTAACATTTTTCAAGGAAAAAAGCCTATAGCATATTATATTTGGACTGATGGATTAGCCTTGTTTTGATTTCCACCTGAAGAGTATTTTGGGAATGGATTTTTTTTTTTTGTTTTCCACCCGAAGAGTATTTTTAATCCAAAATCAATTTAAAATTTTAACATTATAATTTGAACCTTAAAAGCTTTGACTCGCGGGACGGAGCCCAGCATATAAAGATGAATATGAATTGGAATTCCCGCAAAATGAGACATCAAGGAAGGATTCTTAATTTTAGGAACTAAAGCAAAATGGGTATGATTTATAGCGGCCAAAGTTACGGTACCGCCAGAGCTAAATCTGGTATATCGCATCAGATTTGAAATCTGATCCAATAAATTATATATTTTATTTTTATATATAATTTTTTATAATTGTTTAATTTGACGATCGAAATTAAATAATGTACGTCACGTGTAGTACAGTAATCGTTCCCATTTATAGCAACTACATCCAGGCCTTCATTTAGAACTTTTAGCTCAAAACAAGTGATTTTTAGGAATCCTAGGATTTTTTTTCCGTAGAAGCAAACATGCATGCCGTCTAGCCTTCCTTGTCCAAGTGCATTTTTTTGAATTTCCATAGCAGTGAAAGTCCTTTCTGAGGAGTTGAATGTCTTACGTGAATTGAAAATTAAATAATTAATAAATTATTAAAACTAACCATATTGGTTAGCATTTAATATAAAGTTGCGTTAGCATTTAAAGTAATAACATAGGAGTTTGTAGTTTAGAAAATAAAAAAATAAATTTTGAATTCTTTCAAGAAAGGAAAATGGGAAAGTATAGCCTTTTAATATAATAACCTAAGGGTTATTTAGCAATAAATACATAAATAAATATCTGAAGGGTCTCTAATTTAGGAAAATCAGGCATTGAACTCAAAAAGCATTAATAGAGCAAAGTGATTTTGAATGAAGATAATAACTCAGTACCCTATACCAAATTCAAAGGTTTTGGCTTAGATGCTCATTAGAAGCAATCTCCACCTCTTTCTCTCTCCCAATACTCTAGGATTTACATAAACAATGAAGTACAATGTCCATCTCTAGTTGTTGAGTTTGCGGTGGAGCTGGACTTTGAAGTTTTCCTATAGACATTGTTCAAACTTCTCTTCTTGACTTTATTTTAATAAGCTTCTCTGATTTTTTCCTCCAAAGAAAACAAGTATGTGGCTTCTATAACTATAAAAGGTTCCTGGACGAAAGCATACCCTTTTAGCTATGCTTTCAAGCTCGGGTCCCTGTTTCTAATGTTGTAAGCTAGCTTGATGAGAACCTGAACAAAAAATCTGGCAACACTAGAAATGGAGTTTCATGGGAGCTAGTCTTTTGAGAGGCTATTCATTGAGCTTACTATTGGAGAAACATTAAAATTTATTCGGTGGACGAGAAGAGCCTCCAACCTCCATAATGACTCAAGAGATTTTGCTTAGTGCCAAGGAATTGGATGTATACCTTTTTTTTTCTTTTCACCTAAAGAAACCAAAACTAGGGGCAATTTTTGGTGTAATGTAACCCACTTACCTAATCTATTATCTTGTGGATGTGATCTCTCTCTCTCTCTCTCTTTTTTCCTTCTTTTTTGTTCATTTTCTTTGTCTCCAAGAGTCACACTAGAAACCTTGTTGATCATCAATTTGAAAGTGTAAGATAATTCTTCGTGTTGAAGCTAATCCAACTAAATTAAAATCTTACCAGTTAAATCAAGTTTTTGTGTAAAGATTAAGTTGATCAATAGTAGACATATATTCATCCCAAGTCAAAGAGAGCGAAGGTGAACATATATGAAAGGGAACTACAAAGTATAGGAATTCTCTACAATTAGATTAAGAAAAGTCTTAAAAGAGTACTCAATTTGTACACATCATTCAACAACCCCTTCTGATATTCTGATATTCAAAAGGGTGGTAAGATTGGGTGATGATGTTGAAGGTTACCAACTCTATTTTCCTCATTATTATTGGATGAGCCTTCTTCAATAGGTTTCTATGCAATTCTGCCTAATTCTTGCAAAAGGACGTTTAGGAGATAGAGCTATATATATCAATGTTGATCCAAAGGCTGCAACAACGCCTCTATGTTTATAAGAAATATAATTGCGTAGATTTTCATTAAACTTTCCAACAAAACATAAACCTTTTTCCTTTTGTTCTTTCCTTGGTAACAAAACATTTGGCTCCTTGTTTAAAACTCAATTTCGAAATTCCCATGCATAGATTTGTAATATGAAGATGTCAATTAATCATTGGGAGCTTGTTCAAACAAAGACCAAGCCTGCGTGAGTTGTTAAGTTCCTGTTAGCAGGAATCCTATCACTTTGCAGTCTTGTACCTCTTCTGCTAGATGTTGACAGATGCCAAAACGTGTTTTGCAATAGAAAACCATCTCAAATCCAATAAAGCTGTACTTTTCGCTCATGTAAAAATTAAAAAATCACCATAATCTTATTAGTGCTCCCCTCCTTTTAAAATGAAAAATTTTTAATTTTTTATACATAATAAGAAAGAAGAAAATAAAATATATTTTTATTATATTTTTAATTAATTTTACTAATATAATATAAAATAAAAATATATGTATTTATAGTGAAGATAACTTTAAAAAATTATTTCTTAAAATCTATAAAAAAAATTTATATTTTGAAACCGAGAGAGTAATATTTCTGCATAACATTACTTTGAAGCTATTATCAAGAAACTTTTTTTTTTTTTGGGGGGTGCAGAGTTAATGATCAGATAGTTGAATGGCTAAATATTGACTTGTAATTTATGAGAAAAATGAGATGGAATCTCTCCTGCTTTCAAGTGTACCAATAATTAGAATGGAGAAGAAGGAAATTAACAAACTTGGCATGTTTTGCTGTTAAGGTACATACTTGATGACATTTGCAGCTAATGTTGTTAGAACTTTCTCCCCTTCTAGAATAGACATGTTAGTCAAAATCTTGGGCAGCTTCTCCGTGGGCTGGATGCTACATTCCAATTATGCCCCAACACAGAAAATATCTATGCTTGTATTTGTAGTGAGGAAGTAAGGTTATGAATTACTTAGAAAAAAAAAGTTTACGAGTTAAATTTAAAAATTTTGTAGAATAAAAAGTGATTTAAAAATATCAAATTTAACATATTTTTGGTTGGTAAATAAAAAATCTCCATTGTTATAGTGGTTGCGTTGAGTACATCTCATATAAGATGTTCATTATTTATTAAAAGGAAAATTACTCGTGATATAGATGAGTTAAATCATGTTGAGGGGAACTAAAAAAAGATCAGAGAAAATTAAATTGAATAAGACAAAGATTTACATGCATTATCCTTAACGTTGTTGATAATTCCGAATCGTTTTAAAAAAAATATTTTTGATAGTTGGAAAAATATAAAGAATAGTAATTTTTAAAATTTAAAAGGTAAAATATAAAAAAGAAGATATAATTCAAGTACAAGTATATCTAAATAAAAAGACAACGAAAATTTATGAAATGAGTACGAAAATGTTGCGATTTTTGTCTTTACAAGCAGACAACGGCATTTTGCTCTCTTCTGTTTACTCCCGATGTCTTGGTTCTTATAAATAACCTTTGTGAAATCTGCTTCATCCAATCCTCCGTACTTGTGCCCTGTTGACTGATGAGATCGCTGGAGTAGAAAAACCAGTCTCTTCGTGTTTATAATCAATTTGCACAACATTGCGTGGGAATGTTGATTTGGTAATTGCAGAAAATCACGAAAGAGAAGTACCGGACGAATTGAAGAAGACAACGAGCCCACTCCTTATCAAATTTCCGGCACATTATTGAACTCTGTAAATTCAAATATAAATTATTTGTGAAAATATAAATATGTATTTAATAATAAAATTTAATGTAAATATTGTATTTTAATTTTTATTATTTTTTATAAATAATTTATTTTTATCAAATTCAAAATAAAAAATTTTAAACTCAAACTCTATCGATCGAATCTGACCGTAAGTATATAATTTATATGAAGAATTTTGCCTAAATATCAATTATTAAAGTGGGATAGCTTCAAGAAATGAAAGTCAATTCTTGATGACAGTAGTAAGCTTTTGCGGAAGAAGAGGACATTTTGTTCTCTTGCCTTTTTGTTTTTTGTTTATGATAAAGTTGGAGAGGTATTTTCCATCTCTTTCAAAGCTCAGTATTCTTCCATACAATGTACATTGAAGACGCGGTAGTAGAGGTGGAATATTGGGGTTTTATGGACAAAATGTATGGATTCAATTTTCCTAACAAGGTTTTCTTAGATCTTTAAGTAGTTGGTTTAGTGTTGAAGGATCTCGAATTAAAATTATTCTAACAAAAATACATATAAACCCACTAATATAGTTTGGTTTGCCGCCGGTTAATTTAAGTTATTATATTCGACAGCAAGTCACAAAAATTCAAGACAAAGACGAGTGGAAGTCTCTGCATGCAAACTTCCTGCTTCCTAGAAGCCGTCAAAAGCCGAAAACAGATTTCTTAGGTAAAAATATCGAAGCTTCCAACCACACGAGAGGCAAACCGACGTTGGAAATATGTGCATTTTCTAGATTGCAATGTCGTAAAGAGCAAAAAATTAGAATGACCGAGCAGGCCTTGTCTTTTGAAAAGTGGAATTATTAGTGAAGACAAGGATAATATGAAAGGACGTCAAAATCTCACGAGATATGGGTTGCTTCACCTACCCCTCCGACGTCCTCCTCCATGAAGAAGTGGTGGTTGGTGGTGAGCACGACTTGCGCTACCCCAACAACCCCCCCCATTTTTATTCTTCTTCTTTTTGGAGGATGATGACTTTGATTGGTGGAAATGTTCGCAGGACTGTCTCAGCCATCCTCGGCTCGTTTTAGGTGAGATTGACACTATTAGTAGGATCACTAAATTATTCATTATACTTTTTCTTTATGAGGTTTGCCTATCGAGACATTCCAACAATCACCAAAGCAAGTCATCATTGTTTAAGGGTTGGACCCATCATGGAAAATAGGCAAAATTCTCAACCTTAATTCATTTTCTTGTAATCTATGACCCCCATGTTAATTTGTGTGCCCCAGTCACAAGATACCATCCTAGTATACCTTTCTTTTTTTTTTCCCCTTTTGATTTTATAAGAACTGAGTTTTGATTTCTATTTAAGTATTTGATTGTTAAATTATTACTTAAATAATTCTTAATTATTCCTACAAAACTTATTATTGTAGTGATAAATAGGTACGTGCTTAAATTACTATAAGTTTTATTAATCTAATTGGTCATTTTTAAGTCTTCTTGTAATTTATAACTAGCGAATCTAAAAGTTATTGATTTTGTAAATTAGGTGTATTCGTTAAAAATTTTATCATCTTAGTTAATAAATTTGATTCTGAGACTTAATATTTCTACTAAATTAGTTCACATTTTTTTAAGTACAAATACAATAAGCGTCACATTATCGATAAACAATAGAGTATAAGCAATCAATTAAGTTCATTCCATACTCATACTAATTAAACCTATAATACATGTAATGTTGTGAAATTTGTTGCAAAATAATAGAAGAATAATAGGAATGTAAACTATAGATATTAAAGAGACAAGAAGAGAGTAAGAGGAAATTCTCTTATTGTATATTCATTATACTCTTCAACTTGTACCTCTATATATATTAGGTTGTATGAAACATAGAGATTAATTAGAAGATAAACCTTTATCTTACAATAAAGGTAGCATTGAGGGGAGGGATAAGATGAGATTTTTAATTTTCTAGAAACTGATAAGATATCCATATTGTGGTTATAAGAAAAGAATAATGAATCTTGTGTTGAGTAATAATTAAATTCTGAACCACAGGGTTAAGAGATTAATTAGTTTGGATTTTGATCACGTTTCATCAATCAATGAAAAAGTAACCATTTCGATGATGATAACTAACGGCGCCTTTGCTATGCTAGAATAGAATGATTTTTTTAACTTCTTTTTTAACTCTAGTGTTTGGTAAGTAAAATCGAAGTAAGAATGAGCTTTCCGTTGAAGAGGTATGTTCTATGAAAAAGTGAAAAAGGTCTATCCACACTAAAACTTAAGGAAAGACTTTTTCAGGAGAAGTAGAAAACTTAAAAAGAATCTTTGTAACTGCTATACTCTTAATAACGTTTAACGATAAGAAATTCAACTCATTCATAAACTTCATCATTAAAAAAATAGTTTCTAACTAAGGTGTGAGCTCTAATTCACAAAAAAATAATTTATAAGAAATGTATGAAATGTTTTTTCTCTTCGTTTATATTTTTATAGCATTTTTATGCCTTGATTAGATGTTTTTATTCTATGGATCTACTTTGAATATTTTAAAGATGACATATATTTAATTCTTTATTGACACTATATTACTATTAGGACATTTCATTCATGTCTAGTAAAAATTTATTTCATTTCAACACCGAATGATATTTTTACCAATCACAGATAAAAAATCACTATTATATTAAAATCTTTCTCTTCCATTATTTTCCCTTCCAAACAATAAAATAAAAATAATAATTCTACAGTTATTTTGAGTGAAAAGTCGTTTCAATCCATTCTATTCGAGTATATCAAACACACAGTTAAGAGCTTTATAATTCTTTCACATTAAATATACACGTAGCCGGTCTAATCTTTGAAGCGGATCAGACATGTTGAATTCCGTGAAGCTGTCGGTTGGACCAATTGAACCTGTAACCGAATCTGCGAATCAATTTTCCAACCGAGCTAGTTTAAGATGTGAAAAATACTAAATGGACGTCGCGTTTGAGGAATCTATTCTATTGGAAATTACAGTGTGTTCGTTAACCTTTTATAAATAATGTTAAAAATCGTTCATTATTCAAAAACAATCCAAAATGTCTGAGGTCAATTTTTTTTTTCAAAAAAGAAAAGGATGAACGTCAATTCATATTTAAAATGGATTTTTAAATTTTTTTAAAAAATCTTTAAGGTAGTGAAAAAGAAGCATTTTTTTTTTTAAAAATGGTTAAGATATTACTTCCTTGAACAAGAACCAAATGCCGTATTTATTTTGATACAAAAAATTTATGAAAATATTTGACCATATAAGGATTTCGATTCTACTAAAAATCTGAACTTTTACTTTTTTATACATATAAAAAAATTTCTAATATCCTTTCTCAAAACGCCACCACTTCTTCACACAGCAGCTTCGGGTAATTAAGGCTCCTCATTTAGAATTAGGATGTATGTATCAATCTTCTGAAGGGCAAAAATGTCTATTCATCCTCGTCCTTCAAAAACCACATGCTCCGGATAAGTTTTTGTCCCTTAGAAACAGTAGTGTCAAACGGATTAGCCCGCTCCAACCCAGCCCAGTTTGTAGACTGTAAACCTCCCATCCGTGGCTAGCTACAGTAAGTTTGCGAGCTTTACAAAACGACATCGTTTTATTAAAAATCATCAAAACGATGTCGTTTCAAAGAAAATTGATATGTGCATTACGAGTAAGGAATGTCATCAGAAAACTATTCATGTGAACTGGCAACTCTTTCAAAAAGACATCCAAAAATACATATCGGGTATACTTGGATAGGGTTCGATTTTAAATTTCAAGTGTATGACTCACATATTCTCTCACAAATAATTTAATTTTTATGAAACCCAAGATAAAAATTTTAAAACCAAACTCTATACAAAGATTTTGTGTGGAAATCGAGATGCAAAAACAGTTTAATAGTAATATGAGCTATGTTTTCTTGTACAGAGAAGTTTAAAACAACATTGGGGTCAAAGTGTAGATGGAAAGAAAATAGTTTACAAGCATTATCGACAGAAAGGAATTTAAATGCGAGCCTGTTTCTAATAAGTAGAACATAGAAACAGGACGACAAATGGAGCATGCTGTGTAAGAACTTCCATATGGTGGAAGGGAAATTAATGGTAGCCGGAGGTGCAAGAAAGGATGAATCCTCAGATGATTGCTTACCTTCCGAAGACCGTTTCTACATAATTGGCTTCAGTTATGATCTCCCCTACCATATGTTGGTCACAAGAAAAAAAAAAAAAAAAACTTGTACTCTGAGCAACAACATAGGTAGGGAAACCCTATATTTTGTTGAAATTCATTGCTTGTTTTAATAACTTTGGAACTTACTTTTTCAGCATAGTAAAAATTATCGTTTCTCTTCAACCAGTCATTATTTAAGTTTCAGAAGTTTCATTTTTATTAAATAAATTACCATAAATCTACAGTTTAACAATTTAATATATTATTCTTGTTAGAAATATTGAGAAATCTTGGAGAAATCATAGATGAGAAGAACTCAATATTGCTTCACTTTTTGCTGTATATATCATGTATATATCACAGTTGAGTTCCGCTCTACGTGGCAGAATAGTTAAAAATAATTATTTTTAAATTATATATAATTAAATTTAAAATTATATATAGTAATAATCTTTGTTTATATATGTTGAAGATAGCAGTCTTTAGCGTTATTTCAAGGATTATCTTTCTTGAAATAACGCGGTTGTGTCTTGGCCTGCTTTTCTTTTGTTTCTTTTACTTTCTTATTTTTTGACTTTGTATGTTCTCAGCAAGGACACTTAAAACTAAGGAAGTAAAGGGTCACAATCCCAACCGTCCTAAGATAAATATATAATTAATGTTGTTGATCAAATGATAGACATGGATCACATTATATTGTAGTTACATTTAGATGCTAGGGGTGTGTTTGATACACTAGAATATACTAGAATTGAATGGCTCTTCACCTAGAATAAGTGTGGAATTAGTTTTCTATTTTTTTGTTCCAAAGGAAAAATTAGAATGAAACATCGATTCTTTATCTATGATTGATAAAAATATTATTTTGTGTCATAAGAGAATAAATTTTTACAAGATATAACTTAAATGCCTTATAACTAGTAATATGATGCCCTTATTAAATATATATTATCTCTAAAATATTCAAAGTCAATCCATAGAATAAAAATATCTATCAAAGCATAAAAATGCTACTATAAAAATATAAACAACGAGAAAATTAAAAAAAAATTCATACCTTACTTAGAAATTATTTTTTGTGAATCAAAGATTGCACCTTGGTTAGAAACTATTCTTTTATTGATGAAATTTATGCCCGAATTGAGTTTCTTGTCATTGAACGTTGTTAGGGATATGTCGTCCTAATAATTTTTTTTAGGTTTCTTACTTCTCTTGAAAAGGCCTTTCCTTAAGTTTTAGTGTGTAAAGACCTTTTCACTTTTTTCTGGAATGGACTTTTTACAGAAAGTCTATTCTTACTTCAATTTTACTTATCAAATACTAAAATAAAAAAAGAAATTTAAAAAGTCATTCCATTCTATTATATTCCGACGTACCAAATGCACCATAATAGTAGAGTTTCATGACATGATATTTTGATCTAAGAATTGATAAGTGGAAAAAGAGTCTGAATCATAATTTTAACTTTCATGTCACTGGAAATTATAAAATCGATATTTATTTGAAAACTTATATTTGCATACTCAAATAATAACTAAACGTTAAATTTCAACTCATACTTTATGAAGTACGTGAACAAATTCGTGCAATATAAAAGAATGTAACCTTGATGCTATATATATCATAAACAATATTTTTTTTAACTTAGATAGCAAATATTTCTATATATTAGTAAGTAATTGTTCTAACTCATAAGCATAAAAATATTAATAAACTTTTAAAACCCTGAACTAAAAATCCTTAAATTTGAGTGGTAACATACAAAAGTATTGAATAGGGCAATAAATGACATCATTTATTTGACCCTTTTTGGGGAAATCCTATCCCATTTTTTGGTTCATTCTTGTAAACGGGTTCGACCAATTTTTGGTAATTTTTTTTATTGTAATGCCTTCATTTCGTGTAATTTTATATAGTAGTATTTGGAACTTGATTTTTTAATTAATTATTCAGCAAAAAAAAATTAAAAAGAACTTGATTGTTAATTTGGTCAATTGCACAACTTGTATAAAATACACCATTAATTTCCAATATTACATTCCTGCTCTATTATACTCGTGTTTGCCATTTAACCGGTTTTTTCAGTTAGTACATTTGGTTTCAAGTACCTTTTCTTTTTAGCCTAACCTAAGAACAAATTCTTAAAAAAGAAAATTCCAAAAATACCAAATTCTGAAAAAGAAAAAAATAGAGAAGCTGATGGTGCCGAATCATAATACTTTTCCCGGGCCCATGAGGACTTCTAAACCCCTCACCCCAATTGAAAATGGGAGATGACGTTGCGCTTTCGTGCAGGCTTCTTAGTCCCTGCTCCCTGTACTCTTTCTTTCTCACCAACCACACCATAATATTTATCTTTTTTCTTATTTCCACCTATAATTTCAATTAGGATTAAGAAATAAAAAGACACTTCTGACAATTTAGACAGGTTGTAGTGGCATTGTATGGTACCAAGTCCCCCCCTTCATATGTGGAAAATTAAAGAGGAAAACAAGGGATTCAACATTAGCAGCATTCAATAAATGCTAAAAAGGGTTCCCAAATTCCATTTAACTAAGAACAACTCTTCTTACTAGCCATGCAATGGTCTGAACACGTGTCAGAAGTCTTAGCCATCGATCGGATGTCCATCCAACGGTTAGCATCGTATCTCAACTAACACATCGGCCTTCCTACCCAACACTCAATGACAATGCCCCTCTATTTAAACCAGCAAAGTGGATCAACAAACTCAGGAAATCCAGCCGAAGCTAATCCTCATAAGCTTTAGCCATTTCCTAACAATCTCCATCAATCTTCTTCACATTCTTCGCATTCTTTGTTCGAGGTCTTCATCTTTTATCCATGTCTGCAATGGAAATAGACAATGGAAGCAGCACCGGGAATGGCCACGTAGAGAGCTTCTGCGTGCAGCATCCTCATCATCATGATCCATTGAATTGGAACGCGGCTGCTGAGTCCCTTAAAGGCAGCCACTTCGATCAGGTGAAGCGCATGGTGGAGGAGTTCCGGAAGCCGGTGGTCCGGCTAGGTGGCGAAACACTTACCGTAGCACAAGTGGCAGCGATAGCGGCCCGCGACAACGGGGTGAAGGTGGAGCTCTCGGAGGATGCCCGAGCCGGCGTGAAGGCTAGCAGTGACTGGGTTATGGAGAGCATGAACAAAGGAACCGACAGTTATGGTGTCACTACTGGTTTTGGTGCAACATCCCATAGAAGAACCAAAAATGGTGGAGCTCTTCAGAGGGAGCTTATTAGGTAAGTAGAAATCCTTTACAGGTTTTGTTGATGCTGTTTCCTTTTTTTTGCAGTGTTTTTGGTAAAACGATTTTTGGTTTCTTGAAATTTTTTTACCGAGTTCTAAGATTTGATAGAGGCGACCATGAACGACGTACGTCCTTTCTTTTTCATTTTTTTTTTGGACCATTATCTCTAACACGTTGTGCTCTCGTCTTTAGACACTATGAAACAAGTTTGAGCCGGGAATAATGAATTTACTTACAACATTTGGAGGAAGCAAATGAAATGACAAACTCCAAAGAGTTTTCCTTTTTTATCCCTGAGAGTGTATGTGGTCGGGGGACAAGCAGAAGAACCAGATAAATTGATGATGGGCAGAGAGGGAGAAAGATAGAAAGGAGAAGGAAAAACCTTTGAAAAACAAGAAAAGTTTCTTTTTTAAAAGCTTTGCTTGATAGATTTCATAGTTTTTGTTTTTGAATGTTTTTCAAAACACTCTGTTTTGTTTGGTTTCTTGTTTTTCTTTTCCTGAAAATCTCACCAAAGAATTTACCCTATCATAATTCAACTTACGTCTTCCTTTGAAACTGTTTAATTTAATTTTACTCTGTAATTTTTACAGAGCTTTGTCGGCATTTTTTTTTCTCGAGGAAATAAAGTTTTATAACATTGATAATACTTTTTCACTTTCGGCAGATTTCTCGCTCACAATATATTCACTCCTCCGAAAACTTAACATGAATTTTTAAAATAAAAATCCAATTCATTTCACCCTCAAATCTCAATAGCGTGCCAGATTGGCCCCAGTTACACGAGGGGCTTCTTTTTTTTTTTTTTTTTTGTTCTGGGTACACGATGGGGTCCACACCCTAAAATATTTGAACTAATTAATGTTACTTGTTAGCTATATTTTTCCTGGTCCTTATTTTCTCATAAAAAGGGCTTGTTTAATCTGTATTTTTTTTCCTTTTTCGGCGCCAGTCATTTATTACCATAAAATTTCTTTTTCTTTTTGCTGTCATTCATTACAATAAATGATAGCAGCATACTTAGGTTTCGACATTTAAAAGAGGGAAACTATCCATTCCCAGCGGCATATAGGTTGGGACATTAAACAAGGAAACCTACAAAGCCAACGGTCCCAAGTTTGACCTTTTTCCTCTTTTTTTTGTCCTTTTTTTTTTTATGGGGTTGGGGCTGGGGTTCCCTTTCTGATCAGCTAAAAGAGTATGGTGAAAAACCTAGGAAATTCTTGAGCCCTACCATTGTATGACTTTGACACGCCGAATCAAATATGAATTTTACGTAAATTTATAATATAATTGGTATGCATGTTAAGGACGTTTTATGGTAAGAATTGAGGAGTTAACAAATAAAACTAACCATAAGGAGTCAAATCTTGTTGTATAGTACAGGTTAGTCCTCCGTGAGGTCTTGCCGAGTTACAAAAGTTGAGGTCTTAAGGTTAGAAGTGGTTATTGGTAATTATTGGACAATTATTTATAGTCTCTACCAGTATAAAGCTTCTTGTACTGTAAAGAAACAAAAGGGGCGTTGGGTGTGACCTCGACCAATTCTTAATTGGGAATAAAATTTATATTAACCTATCCGAGAGAAGTTAAGAGACCGGTTTCAAGGGGAAAGAATGTAGATTGTCTTGTTTGATTGTCTGGTTTAGCCATACGTGTTTGCACGAATAGTCAATCCCTCACAAACAACAGTGTCTAACACCACTTTAGCATCTCTGTTGGCAATCTTCCAAGCAGCCATGGGAAGCTACAAGAATTCGCATCCTAATTGACTTCAAATTTGATCATTTCTATGTGGGCTAATACGAAGTGGAAATTCTTTGACATGATCCTTCTTCTGTAGTAATTCTCTAATAAAAATTCTTGAGAATTATTGACTGAAATTCGTGAAAAAGACTGTTGATGAGTTCTTGATGAATCAGGTTCTTGAATGCTGGAATCTTCGGCAATGGGAGCGAGTCGTGCCATACATTGCCTCACTCTGCAACAAGGGCTTCCATGCTTGTGAGGGTCAACACTCTGCTTCAGGGGTACTCAGGCATCAGATTTGAAATTCTTGAAGCCATCACCAAACTGCTTAACCGCAACATTACCCCCTGCTTGCCTCTCCGGGGTACAATCACCGCGTCGGGCGATTTGGTTCCCCTGTCCTACATTGCTGGGTTGCTCACCGGCAGGCCTAATTCCAAAGCTGTCGGGCCTGATGGAAAGGTGATTGATGCTTCTGAAGCCTTCCGTCTTGCTGGCATCGACTCCGGATTTTTTGACTTGCAGCCTAAAGAAGGCCTTGCTATGGTCAATGGAACTGCTGTGGGTTCTGGCTTGGCATCCATGGTTCTGTTTGAAGCCAATGTGCTTGCTGTCCTTGCTGAAGTTCTATCAGCACTTTTTGCTGAGGTGATGATTGGAAAGCCCGAGTTTACTGACCATTTGACGCACAAGTTGAAGCATCACCCTGGGCAAATTGAGGCCGCAGCTATCATGGAACACATTTTAGCAGGAAGCTCCATTATTCGGGAAGCTCAAAAGGTACATGAATTGGACCCCTTGCAGAAGCCAAAGCAAGACCGATATGCTCTTCGTACATCACCACAATGGCTAGGTCCTCTCATTGAAGTCATCAGGACATCAACAAAATCCATTGAAAGGGAGATCAACTCTGTCAATGACAACCCCTTGATCGATGTTTCGAGGAATAAGGCCTTACACGGAGGCAACTTCCAAGGTACCCCAATTGGTGTCTCCATGGATAACACCCGTCTAGCACTTGCTTCAATTGGAAAGCTCATGTTTGCACAATTTTCTGAGCTCGTCAATGATTTCTACAACAATGGCTTGCCTTCGAACTTATCCGGTGGCCGTAATCCAAGCCTGGATTATGGATTCAAAGGTGCTGAAATTGCAATGGCATCTTACTGCTCTGAACTCCAATTCCTGGCCAATCCAGTGACAAACCACGTCCAAAGTGCAGAGCAGCACAATCAAGATGTGAACTCATTGGGTCTGATCTCTTCAAGAAAAACAGCTGAATCCGTGGAGATTCTCAAGCTCATGTCTTCAACTTATTTGGTGGCCTTGTGTCAAGCTATTGACCTCAGGCACCTGGAGGAGAACCTTAAGGCCAGAGTAAAGCACACGGTGGCTATTGTTGCCAAGAAAGTTCTTAGCATGGGCACCAACGGAGTGCTTCTTCCATCAAGATTTTCCGAAAAAGACTTGATCAAAGTGGTGGACAGAGAGCATGTTTTTGCATACATTGATGATCCCTGCAGTGCTACCTACCCCTTGATGCAAAAGCTCAGGCAAGTCTTGGTGGACCACGCCATAGCGAATAGTGAAAATGAGAGCAATGCAAGCTCTTCCATTTTCCAAAAGATCGGTAAATTTGAGGAGGAACTAAAGGCCGTTTTGCCCAAAGAAGTTGAGAGTGCAAGATGCGAGGTGGAGAATGACAAACCAGCCATTGCTAACCGCATTCGGGATTGCAGGTCCTACCCGGTATACAAGTTCGTGAGGGAAGAACTGGGGACCAGCTTCCTCACCGGGGAGAAGGTCCGGTCGCCCGGTGAAGAATTCGACAAGGTTTTCACGGCCATTTGCGAAGGGAAGTTGATTGATCCATTGCTGGGTTGCTTGAAGGAGTGGGATGGTGCTCCTATTCCTATCTGCTAGATACTGGAAGAGTTCTCTTTCACAATTCTTGTCGTACATTTTACTTACCCTTTAGGGGAACTTTTTTTGTGAATGTTTGTATCTAAGGTTATTATAAATAGTTTGTTGATGATCTTTGGATTTCAATCCTTAGGTTTCCATTTATGTTGAACTACACGAAGTGTAATCAGTATAAATCTTTTGACAAATTTGTCTTCTTTTAGATGTTCTATTATCCAACCTCAAATTGCTATGTTCCTCAACTATTCCTATTGTTGCCAGAGTAGACTGAGTAGTGAACATGGCACGTGAGGCTTGTCATTCTTCTCCCCTGTTTTAGCAATTCCATTAAAAGTAGTGAATTAATTGGGCATCACTATCAGCTCAGGAACTGAAACTGTACTTGTTGCAATTATCCTTGCTACTGCTGGTGCTGGTAGTTGCTAGTTAGGTAGCACAATCAATCCAAGAATTTAACACTAGAATGGGCATCCTTATGGGTAGGAACACTTGGATCTCTTCCTCTCTACGCTCCTCACCTTATCAGCTTCTTCACGGTAAAATTTGTACGTATCAAGAATTTGATGACATGATTATAATTAGGCATTTACATTCACCAAACCACGTCAACATACTTCACATGCACGTTTTAGAATATTTCAATTTAACACTGCATACTACTTTTCTTGTTTCAAATTATAGGGTCTTTTATATTTTTTTAAAAAAATATTTAATATTTTATAAATTTTAAAAATTATTTTTTAAAATTTATTCTCATATATTTTTTATTTTTATATCAATAAAAAATACATTAAATTAATTGAATGTATAATATAAAAAATATATCTTATTTTTTATATTAATTTACATAAAAAATATAAAAACCTTTATATTTTAAAACAGACGTAATATTTTGAAAAGCCAATGCCGGGACAACATCTTTCAACAGCTAGCTGTGCTTTACACCGTCTACTATTCTAAGATCACCCCAATTCCCACATTAATTGGTAAGGAATCTTTGAAACATGCTTACCACGCCTTGTTTGGATCTGCATCAAATTTTTGCTTTAAAGACCTTCTAACTATGAGGCTCATTAGTTGTTCAAGTTTTGGCTAAAAGAAGTCAACGGTATAAACTTTATATACAAACGTTTCTCATCAAATGCAAATCCCATTTTATTAATTAGATCCCATAGAAGAAACGTGTTTCAAATAGGAACATCTAAATCGAATTTAAAATTTAATTTTTAACATGTTATTTATATCTTACTATTTCGTTTAAGTATTTGGATTGGGTTCTATTAGGAACCCTTAATATAATATTCTTATTTTTTATCACAATTTATTTTTATAAAATATAAACTAAAAATTTTTAAATTCAAATATTATTTAATTTCAACCTTAGAAATATTTACTTTTGTCCCCTATATCTAGGTTTAGTCTCATGCTAGTTCCTGAAGTGGTAATGGAAGAAGAGGGACAAATCCCCCACCCTAAACATCACTGGTCCCGGCACCTCGTCGGAAAACACTACCATGCTAGTTTATAAGGGCGGAGCCTTCCGTTTTCTCCTCCATGAGAGACATTTTCAGAGAGAGCACATTGCATTATAGTGCTGATGAAGTACAGATCAGAAAGAAAACAAGATTTTACGAAGCTGATAGAGCAATATGACCAAAAAAGGAAAAAAAATTTCATGGTGGGTAAGGAGCAATTGGTTTACTCCAATGTATTACTTTAGGGATAACATATTAAGGTTCTGTCCCTAGAAAAGCTTATACACAAATTTCCGTGTATACGCAAGGCAACTTATAATGGCACAAAGGTAATAATTGGCATAAAAAGCACACGGATTCATTTTCAGCAATTAGAACCATGTTTGGTTGAAGGGATTCGGATTCAGTTCTAAATATTACTTTTTATAATATGTTTTGAATTTTTTTTTGTGATTGTCTAATTAATTTTTTTATTCAACAATTTAAAAATTTTAAAGAATAATCATTCATGATCAATTTAATAATTATTTTAATTATTAAATAAAAAATTAATTAAATAATCACAAATAAATTCTGTATATAATATAAAAAATAGTATCTTTGGAGTTGAATTGGATATGAAGATGGACACAGTTTTCATCTTGATTAGATATATGATGATTTTAATAATATAAAATAAATTTTAATAATTTAAATATTTTTATAATTTTTAATAATAATTTTATTTAAAATTAAAATAATAAAAAAAACAAAAAATAGAAAAAAAGAAAAAAGGAGTGAGTATCTGAGTGGTGCCAAATTCTTGAGAGTATGATGCCCAGCTCAAGTGCTACTCAGAAAAGGTTGGCGCCCGGTGCCCACCCTTTTTTTTTTGTTTTTGTTTTTGTTTTATTTTTTTAATAATAATAATTTATAATTTAATAAATATTAACAAATGCATTTATTTTTAAAATTTTTAAATTTTATATTAAAATTTAAAAATATAATCTACTTATAATCATTTCAAATTAAAAATATAATAATTATTAATTATAATTTATAAAATAAATAAAACAAGTATTATGATATATATATATATATATATATATACATATATATATATATATATATATAAATTTATCACAAATAAAAAAATCTTAAAGAATTCAGGGGTAAGAGCCTGAGCGGTGTCCCCCGTGCGATCTTTTTTATCCATCTCCAGTCCACACACGAGTATGACTTCCCTATGAAAGGATCTGATTGATGTTGTCATGTCAAATAAATAATTCACTGTCTATGGACTTTTAATGTTCCTCTTTTTCAAAGAAGTACTGAAAGAGTATACTTTTTTTTTTTATGAATTCCCTCAATAATCATAACGATTTGTAGTTAGTGTTATAATTATATTAATATAATATTAAGTGATCAGGTGTTATACTGAATTCACCAATTCAACCTTCTCTTTTTGACTTTCCGACTGTATTTTTTTCTTATTTTTTAATTTTTATTATTCTTATTTTTAAGTTTACAAATATATAGAATGAAATTTTAGGTTTTTTTTTTAAATTTATCTTAGTATGTTAGAGTTTGAAACTGACATAAATATATCAAAATTTTGAAAATCAAATCAAACAAAATATTAAAATTTTTAAAATATTTATTTTCTTTGTTACATTAGAGAAATTTCAAAGGTTGATCAATTGTATAAATTTGTCCCTAAAGAAATTAATAAGTCTCTAAACTAGTACTTTTTAAATGAATGGCTTTTAAATATTTTTTATTGTACAAACTAATATTTCTTTATTATTTGTAAACCATATCAATATTTAAATAATGAATTATTCCAAAATGATAAAAATTTAAATAAAATTGAATAAAAATAGGAGTGAAAATATTTACATAAAGAACAAAAAAATTTCATTGCATCTTTTCGCACATAATATACATAAATCTTACCTAAATTATAAATTTAAAAAATTAACTTTCACATATAAATTAAAAATAAATCTAATTAAATAATTATTACACTATAATAAACATAAACCATAATATATATAAAAAAAGAAACAAAAGATGCAAATTGCTTGCGCTAAAGCAGTATAGCTAGAAGGAAAAAAAAAGAAAAAGGAAAGCTATAAGAAAAAAATTGGCCAACACTGAGAAGAAAAGGAAAAAAACGAAAAAGTTAAGAAAGAAAAATGGTCTCAAGAAGAAGCAAAGAATTGCTAGAAATTGATAAGAAAAAAAGAAAAAAAAATGAAGTAAAAAGATGAAAAAAAGGCAATTCTTGAAGAAGAAGAAGAGTGACGGCGATCATAATAACATGGCTATAACACCTTGTTATTTGGTATTATGACCATTGAGTGCTCCTTTAAAAAAAAAAAGAAAAGCCCTAAATATTTTTAATTATACATGGCACTGCTTTTCTTCAATTCTTTTTTACATCGTGTAATCTTACCGTTAGCGAGTGAGGCTCCAATCACATAGCAATAAATTTTTTATAGCCCCATTAAATTTTTGTGCATTTCCAATATACTATTTTTTAAATTTTAAAAAATAAAAAATTTTAGTCATTTTTAAATTTTAAAATATTTAAAAATTTTATTAATTTTAAATATTATTTTTTAAAATTACTTTCATCATAAATATAATTATATTATTCTTTATTATATTAATAAAATTAATTATGAATATAACAAGAAAAAATACACCTTAATTACTTTTTTTTAATTTATGTAAAAAAATTAAAAAATTTATATTTCTAAACAGAGGGAGTATTAAATTAATTTTGTTACCATATCTTACATATTGTTGCATGCCAACGTTAATTTTTATTAAAAAAATAAATTAGTCAATCACTACGAAGATGAAACTGACTACGGGAAAAAAAAAGTAGAAAAAAGTGTATCAGTATTCGTATCAAATTGTGGAAGGGTAGTATTCCCCCCAAATTTCTGGGGAGAAACCCAGTAGAAGCCAAGCGAATTCCCCGCAAATTTCTCAAACACCCCGTGCTTCGGTCGTCCTTGTGACTGTTCTTGACGTTAGTGGCAGCATGGCAAGTACCAAGCTAGCACTGCTAAAACGAGCTATGGGGTTTGTGATACAGAACCTCGGCCCGAACGACAGACTTGCAGTCATTGCCTTCTCTTCAACAGCCCACCGCATTTCTCCCCTTCGTAGGATGTCGGAAACCGGGTGTCCGCAGGCATTCCAAGCCGTGAATTCTTTGGTCGCATACGGAGGGACAAATATTGCTGAAGGCCTGCGCAAGGGTGCAAAGGTGATGGAAGACCGAAGGGAGAAGAATCCTGTTGCCGGGATTATACTGTTATCTGATGGGCGTGATGCATACACAGTTCATAAATGGGGAAGGAATCAACAGCAGCCAAATTACCAATTGCTTCTTCCTTGGTCCATTCACCATCAGAATGGTTCTAATTCTAAAATTCCAGTGCATACTTTCGGGTTCGGAATAGACCACGATGCTTCATTGCTGCACTCAATCTCGGAGATATCAGATGGGGCATTTTATTTCATTGAAACTGAAAGTGCGATCCAAGATGCATTTGCACAGTGCATCGGTGGGCTTGTGAGTGTTACAGTCAAGGAGCTGCAAATGAGTATTGAGTGCGTGAACCCGTCGGTTAAGCTTGGCTCTCTAAAAGCTGGAATTTACCCCAGTCGTGTAATGTCCGGTGGACGCATGGGAAGAATTGATGTTGGCGAATTGTATGCCGATGAGGAGAGAGATTTTCTGGTTTCCATCAGTGTCCCCGCTGAAACATCAACTAATGAAACTCCACTGTTAACGGTGAGGTGTGTTTGGAACGATCCGTTGACAAAAGAATCAGTAACCCTGGAACGCGATGAAGTTCGAATTAGTAGACCTGAAGAAGCTGGAGAAGAGATCCGTGCATCCATTGAAGTGGATAGGCAACAAAACAGGCTCCGTGCAGCTGAAGCAATGGCCTTAGCACGAACTGCAGCCGAGAAAGACGACCTGACCGGAGCAGCATCTGTACTGGAGAACTGTCGAAAATCATTTTCGGAAACAGCCTCAGCTAAATGTCATGATCGGCTATGTGTGGCCCTTGATGCTGAGCTCAAGGAAATGCAAGAAAAAATGGCAAACAGACGCGTCTAAGAAGCCTCAGGAAGGGCATACATTCTATCAGGACTGAGCTCACACTCACGGCAGAGAGCATCAGCCCGCGGCGGCTCTACGGATCGCTCAAGGCTTCTCCAGTCTTATCAGACCCCTTCCATGGCCGAGATGGTTAATCGGTCTCGAGCAACAGTGCAAGGCAATCCATCAGCCCATAGACTCGTCCAGCAAGCTTCGTCATCATTTGCACCACAAGGCCCACAACCAAAGCCAACAAGATCATATTTTGCCACGAACCACAGAATTAATGTTTCTCGTATGATTTCTTGCTTATGTTTGACTTGTACTTTATTTATTAGAGCATGAGATTTTAATTATTATTTTATAAATTTTATAAAATTATGTATATATTAATTTAAATTTTATATTTTAAATAAAATTAAATTATATATATTTAATTATTTTATAAAATTAAAAATTTAATTATTTAATAATTATTAATAAACATAAATTAGTTATTTTTGAATACTTTAATTATAAATTTCGAAGTCTAAAATTTTATATAGTAAATTTCTTATTCTATTATTTTAATTATTTTTAATATTTTATTTTTATTTTTTAAATTATTTTTTAAATATTTAATTAGTTAAGATCACTTTTAATATATTAAAATAATTTTAAATTATTTATCTTTATTATTTTTATTTAACAAAATCTCTTAATTTAAACTAAATTCGCTAAAGTTAAACTTTAAACTTATACATTAATTTTAATTTTGAATTTTATATATTAAATTATTTTATAAAAATATGAGACTTTAATTATTATTTTAAAAAATTTGTAGAACTACTTGTATATTAACTTAAATTTTGAATTACGTATATTTAATTACTTTGTAAAAATAAAATTTTAACTATTCAATAACTATCAACAAACATAAATTTAATTATTTTTAGGTACTTTGATCGCATGCTTCAAAGTTTAAAAAATTTTACATTAGGTTTTTTATTCTATTATTTTATATATTTTATATTTTTTTAATATTTTGTCTTCTTTTGCTTGGTAATATTCCACAATAATATGGCTTATAATATCTGCTTATGGTATTCTTCTGGTATTAAGATGAATAAAAAAGATAAAATTTATATTCGAAGAGTATAAGATATGAAAAAATGTATTGGATATTTTTGAACTAATAAAATTTTAATATTTTGTATAATTTTATTTTTTTTTCCTAACACATATTTTGAGAGGTAAAAAAAAATTTCTTTAGATACTTATTTTAAAATTTTAATTTTAATTTTAAAATATATCCATAGTACGAATTTAAACTAATTATGATACATGACATTTTATAAACGAAGAAATGTATCTTGAAACTAATATTCGGAATATTCCAAAAAAATCAAAATTAATTTCATTCTGGAAAATTTTACACGACACAGGTTCTCATTTGAAGTCATATCTCAAATTGATACAAAATTTTACTTTTTTTTTTTGAAAGCATTGATTTATTCAAAAAGAAAAATCTGGAGAATGGGAAAATGACATTTGACTAACAAAATCAAAGCACAATCAACACAATAGAGGGCTTCCAAGTTTCCAATACCTGTCACCCATTCCCTGCCCCGCCAAAATCACACTCCGCATGCCCTTCTACGTGTTCTCTGTAGCTTCATCCATGGTGTAGTCCGAAATTCAAAATCCAGCTTCTTTTGCAGTCAAATTCACCAACCTGTATAACCCAGTAACCCAATGATGCAACGCCATATTCGCCTCTGTAGCAACTTATATATAGCTTCTCAACTTCATACGGGTTCCCTGATCCCTCCGCTTCAGATCCCCACACAATCATGGCAATCTCCTCTCTTCTCCTCCGCCCCTTTCCTCCTCTCCTGATAGACAGAACCACCACTCGGAGCAGCTGGAGCAGTTATGATACCAAGAGACTACCTTTGAGATCTTTAATATGCTATAATAGTCTTCAAAAAGACACTGCACACAAAGAAAAGCCCGTTCGTGTTGTAGGACTTTCAGTTGATTCAAATTACAGACTTTCATGGAAAGAAGAGCTCGAGAGAGCATTTCCATCTGAAACCGGGAGCCAACAATGGGAAATTGATGATAATAAATTTCAAGAATTGGTGGACAAAAGGTGTGTGGACAATGTTAGGATGCTGATAGTGGACGCAGTGCACGAAGCACAAGCCGGTCACCCAGGCATGGCACTTGGTATGGCAGAAGTGGGGTATTTCTTGTACAGGCATGTGATGAGTTATATCCCACGAAATCCCCGATGGTTCAACAGGGATAGGTTTGTTTTGAGTGCTGGTCATGGATGTCTGCTTCAGTATATTTGCCTTCATCTTGCTGGATATCAATCTGTTCAGGTAATGCTTGTTTTTCGGGACTTCTGAGTTTCTTTGGTTTCATATTAAATTACTCTCTAGAGAGTATAAACGACTAATTTTAGGCGTTTATTTGTTGAAATTTAGTGTATATGAGATGCTTTGTGATTTATTATTATTGTTTTTGTATCTTGCAATTGGCCTTTGCTTAGGCTTTAAAAAAAACCGCAAGGCCCACCTCACCACCTGGAGGGAGAGAAATTCCATAGAACAGCTATTGATAGATGGTTACCAAAAACAGTTCCCCCCTCCCCCCTCTCTCTCTCTTTAAGGGTGTGTGGAATTATCAGGAACTCGATTTTATCTAATAATCCTTCTTTTGGGATTGGAAGAAAAGCCGGGTAATTGTGTATAGTATGATAATTAACTTATGTTCCTAGTTTCTGTATCTGTTAAATCCATGGGACAAAAAACTTCTACAAGAAATCAGATAATTTGAAGCTTGAAAGATGAATGTCCATGCCTAAAACTGTTCTTTTGTACATTTGTGCTCTCCTTCTATGCCTAAAAATTTACAAAATAAGATTTCTATGTGCTCTGAGTTCCTTTTAGAATGTGAAGAAAATGAAACCATTATCTCAGAATAAGAGCTAAGACATTGAAATAAGTTATGGTTGGCTAGCGTAATTGATTTCTGTGCAAATTCTTCTTTGATGGGTTGAAAACCTTTTAGGGAGTTTGATATTGTTCAGAGTTGTTTTTATCCAGATTGAAGAGCTCAAACGCTTAACGAAGATGGGAAGTAAGACCCCTGGTCACCCTGAGAATACCTTAACCGAGGGAATTGAAGTTACAACTGGTATGATTACTGATGATCTCAGTTGATTCCATAACTATGTAGAAGTGGCTGAAAAGCTGGCTAACTGGCTTAATCACTACATTAAAAGAGTTTGAATGAAATTTGTGTATGTTTGTGTTCTTAGTAAATTCTTTGCCTTAATGTTGTTATTATTATACCACCTCCTGTTAAAACCAGGTCCCCTTGGGCAAGGAGTAGCAAATGCTGTAGGTCTGGCTGTAGCAGAAGCACATTTAGCTGCTAGATTCAATAAACCTGATGCTGAGATTGTTAACCATCGAACGTAAGCATATTGACTGGATTTGTTCAATCCATATAGTTTAGTTGTGATATTGTTCAAGCCTAATTATAACTTGTTTAGATACTGCATCATGGGAGATGGATGTGCAATGGAAGGCATATCAAACGAAGCTGCATCACTGGCTGCACACTGGAAGCTCAGGAAGCTTACATTAATTTATGATGATAATCGATGTACTATTGATGGTTCTACTGATATTGCGTTTACCGAAGACATATCTGCTCGGTTTGAGGCTCTTGGATGGAACACAATCATGGTTGATAACACTGAGGGGAACATGAGATCATTTAAGGATGCACTTCTCTCTGCTCACGGTTCTGAGAAACCGACTTTCATCAGGGTATGTTAGATTTCTTTAACTAATCTTATTTCTGTTTGGTAACTATATCTTTGTAGTGATTTAGTTTCTTTCACAAATCTATAATCTCTTGCTGAACATTAAAAGAAAGATCATTCTACCCCAGACCTTTCCATAGCTAGAAAGATTGTGACCAATAAATGAAACAAAGTACATCTGTTGTTTATTTATCCAATTATTCTGAAGTCTTCCATTTAATCCAGGTAAAAACTCGAATTGGGAAATTGTCAAAGAAGGAAGGAACTTCAAAAGCTCACCATGGCACATTTGATGAAGATGACGTGAAACAAATGAAGCAAAGGGTTAAATGGGAAGATCGTGAGCCATTTCACGTCATTCCCATGATATATAGGTATAAGTTGAGAATATTATCTCTTCAATTCACAGCGCAGAATCATGTAATTAAATACATCTTTTCTCCAGGGAAATGCAAATTCAGGCAGATAATGCTCAATTGTCAGAAAGAGAGTGGTACTCCAAATTGTATGATTACCGAAGCAAATATCCAAAAGAAGCTGCAGAATTTGAACTTCTCCTTTATGGTGGAATGGTTCGAGGCTGGGAAAGTTCATTACCGGTGAATCATCTCCACCTTTCTTGTCAGAGTTAGATTTGTAGGCCTCTGGGCTTTTACTTTTAAGCATATAATTTTGAAAGGAAACATGTTGAAAGAGCATCCAAGTGCTTAAATGAATTAAAATAAAGACAGAACCTTCACACTATCATGGCTGGATATCTGACCCATCACGTCATGCTATCAGACTCATCATGTCCAACCAAATTTTTGGAACCTTGACAAGTAACAGAGGATTCATGAAAGTCCGCTGAACTCTTTGGAATAGCTGTTGCCTCCAAAATTTTGGATAATGTCAATTTGATTCTTCTGCCCCTCCTCCTGAGAAGGAAAAAAACAAAATATGGTCATGGAAGCTATTAAAAACTCTTAATTCCTTGGTGTAGTTTGGTTATAGAAACATAATTAAATTGCTTCTTTATCAATCTTGAGATCAATAGTTGATAATATACGTGAACATCTTGCAGAAGACTGTCTACTTAACATATGACCTTATCTGCTTGTTCTGACTTGCAATCTTGATATGCCTGAGTGCATAGCATCTCTTGTTATATTTTAGTCTCTTGATTTAATCATATTACATCTTGTGGTTGCTTCCTCTCCCACCCCCTCCTTTTATGTTAAATTTTCAGTGCAGTATTTGATTTTTTTATCTATTATGCAATGATTTTGAACAGCAATGGTCAATGTCTGACCCTGTGGATGCTACTCGAGGATACTCTGAGAAGTGTTTAAACCAACTTGCTAAAGTGCTTCCAGGACTTATTGGCGGAAGTGCAGATCTGGCCTCCTCTAATAAAGCTTATCTTCATGATTATGAAGATTTTCAATGGATTAACTATAAAGGCAGAAACATTAGGTATGGAGTGCGAGAGCATGCTATGGCTGGAATTTCGAATGGCATTGCATTGCATGGAGGCGGCTTAATACCATTTGCTGCTACTTTCCTAATTTTCTCAGATTACATGAAGAATTCCATCAGACTGTCTGCTCTTAGTCATGCTGGAGTTATCTACATTATGACTCATGATTCTATTGGTCTAGGAGAAGATGGTCCAACCCACCAACCAGTAGAGCAGCTTGCTGGCTTGCGTGCAATTCCGCGTCTTTTGGTTTTTCGACCTGCTGATGGAAACGAGACTGCTGGAGCCTTTAAGGTAGCAGCTGCAAATAGAGAGGTACCTAGTCTCATTGCATTATCAAGGCAAAAAGTGGCTGCCAATTTGGAGGGAACCTCAGCATTTGCAGTAGAAAGAGGTGGATACATTGTCAGTGACAACTCCGGGAAAAGTCTACCAGAAATCATACTAATTGGCACCGGATCAGAACTATGTCTGTGTGAAGGAAGTGCCGACAAGCTGAGAACAGGAGGACGGAGAGTGAGAGTAGTCTCTCTTGTGTGTTGGAGACTCTTTGACAGTCAACCGCGGGAATACAAGGAGCTTGTTCTTCCATCGAATGTTTCAAAGCGTCTGAGTGTCGAGGCAGGTTCGCCGGTGGGCTGGAGGGAATATGTCGGACCAAACGGTGTGGTTCTTGGAGTCGATGAATTCGGGGCTAGTGCTTCATATTTGGACACATTTAAGAAGTATGGTTTCACAGAAGCCACTGAAGCTCTGCCTTCTACAAATTACCGTTTAATTATCGTGGGATAACCTGCTAGTCAGATGGCTTCTACAAACCTTTGCTGTCTCCCATGCTGGAGTCTGCTGCACTTTGTGATTTGCAAATTCTGATATCGTGTAATTTTCTGTAAAAATTATTGTTCAGAACAGTGAATAACTCTTTTAAGGATGGTGGGGGGCACTTATATACATATTTAGTATATCTAACTTATTTAGGTACATTTGGATTGATAGGTTTATTTAAACTTTTATGACTAACTTTCTTAGTTTAAGGAAAGTAAAATTCACCAATATAGATTCAATTTTGTATAAATTAAAATGGAATATTTAATTATGAATGAATAGAGTAATAATTTAAATATAGTTTTTGTCGACATAATTAATTATATAATTATTTATCTAAACATCTCTCATTAAAAGCGTATCGAAACAAGTAGTCAATATGTGAATAAAAGAGCGTATCGAAGCAAGTAGTCAATATGTGAATAAAAGAGCGATTAGTAGGTAGTATATAAATAAAAAAGTGATTAAAAGTTAGATTTATTTCTTTAATATTGAAAGGTAAAATAAAAGGTTGATTTTTGTTTTTTATTTCTTTTATTGTTCTTTTTCATTTTTTTTCTCTCTTCTTAGAAAAAAAAGCTCAATCGTGTTTTTCCTTTTTTACTCCATTTTTTTAAAAAATAAATTTACCTTGATACTTATTAAATTTTGAACCCTTTTGAGGCACTTAAAACAAAGCAGTGGTCACTATTATATATTGGCACACATTACACTTAAAATTAAAACTACAAAACATTTTTTTCAAAATTAAAAAGAATTTCATTTTTGCATGTGGCTCCGCAACTGGTTCGGACAAAGCTCTGAAGCAATGCCCCCTTTTGCTCTTTTCCCTGTGAACAAAGGTGTTTCGAAGGTTTGTGCTGTTTTTGCAATTTTGCTAGACAGAAAGACCACGATTATATTTCATTTTTTGCCCAAGTAATTTGTGGTTCTCAGCTCCACACTACAAGAACCAACGAAAATTATGTTCTCCATGAAGCCGAACGTCTTCACCTCAGGTTTCCCCTTAATGTTCTCCTAATGTAATTAATAAATGGCACAGTTCTTCCTCCGCATGACCCATTAAACACACAACAGAAACACGTGATCAAAATCAAAGAGCTAATCAACCAGAGATGGCAGCCAAGAAAAAGACGGCCACATCCATAGCCGCAGCCTTCTGCACCTTGATTGGGATCCTCCTGATGACGGTCAACACAACCACAGCATTGACAGATTGTGCTAAAGGTTGCATGCCCACGTGCTTAATGGTTGACGACTCCACCTTAAGATCTTGCTCAAGAGCCTGCGAGTATTTCTGCAAACAAAGTGGTGGAAAAAGGTGCTGTAAATTACTCAAACCGTCAGAGTTTGATATCTTTTCTCGCCTCTTTTCTCAATAGATTTATATTACTATTTACTCCGTCTGTTTTGTCTGTCGAGTTTGTGTAGGTTTGCCGTTGATCAATCAGAAAACAGCTGAGCACCCACCAACAAGGGTGAAATGAAAGATCCAAGAGAATTGTATCAAGTAGGTACTACTTTTTCCCTTCAATGTCCATGTCCACTTTCATCTCCCTTCCTCCCCCTCCTCTACTTTCTTTTCCTTTTATTGTCCTTAATCTAATGGTGCCTAAAAGTTTTTTTTTAATATAACAGGAGTAGAATGTGATGCGAATTCAAAATCATCTATCTAGTAAAGAACGACTCTATCACTTAGTTACTACCTTGTTATGACTAAAGTTTAAATTCTATACAATATAATAATGATAGAACAATAATTAGCATTATTGGTGTCTCCAAAACTAGTGTAGTTATTCTATCTTCTCAATTGCAATTAAGTAGTTGATGACCGTTGGAGCCATCAAATGCTAAACAATTGCAACAGGTCCAAAAGCAAAATGGTGTTAAGAAAACACTGGATTTGAGCTAATCCTAACTAAAGATTCCATTTGAGCTTAGTCTTGATGCTTTTGGCAGCTAGTGAACTTTTCTCTTCTTTTTTTTTTTTCCTTTTTTGCCCACTTGATAATTGGAGCACTGCTTTTGATTATGGGATGTGAAAACAAAATTCAAAGGCATGAACCAATTTGAAAGGAAACAAAAAAAAGGAGGAAATGGAAAGAATAGAATCCTTTTTGTTCCTTAAGAAGAAAGAGAATGAGGAGAGACGATGGATTTTTTTGGATTTGGGAGGAAAATCCCACTACTCTGAAAGAGTTAACAGATATCTCTAGTCTCCATTTTTCGTGATTAATGTGGATTCCTTTTCATCAAAGTAAGGTTTTCGGTATTAAAACACAATCCATTGTATACAATATACAAAATACATTGCTCAATTAATATTCATATCTGTTGGAGGAATCGAACTAAGAAGAAGCTAAGAAGGAGGAATGGAAATAATAGCACCCTTTTTGTTTCTTACACAAAGAAAGGGAAGGAAGAGAAAAGATGGATTTGTTTAGGGATTTGGGAGGAAAATCCAGGTCTAATGACAAAGGTTAAAAGAGATGCAAACAGTGCCTTAACATTCATTGGTGATTAATGCAAAAACCAGTTTTTTGCATTAATGCAAGAATTTTACTAGATTCATTGTATCACATATATAAGTACTTTGCTCAATCGCCATGTCTTTTCAAATTCTTTTACTAGAAACTAATAGTGCCAAATGAAAAGTAAATGAGAAATCAACTATATTTACTCTTAAACTATTTTTTCTTTTTAATTTCTTAACTAAAAAATTATTTTATTTTTTTATAAAACTTTTTGATTAACTATATCAATCAAATTATGAATATCGCAAAGGAATTCGATAATAAGAGTCATGCTACAGGACATATGACAGTTTTCAAAGATAATTTTATATATTTATGGCTTAGAAAGAGGAGAAACAAAGAAAGACGACTTTAAAGCTAATAAAATGCTACTTTATTACTATTTTTTTGCTTGTTCTTGAGGTTATTAGTCCAATAAGTTTTTGACCTATACAATTTGTATTGCATTAAAGAATGGAATAAATGTCATGAATTGACAGAATTGTTATTGAAAATGATGGCTCGTGACTATAATATGACTCTTCCTATCGAAATTCACTACGACATTAAATAATTGACAGGTACAGTTGTTTAAAAAATATTCATATATATAAAAAGATAAGCTAAATTTTTTTCGTTAAAAAGAAAAAAGCAAAACAAGTTTAAGAATAAATATAGCTAATTTCTCAAAGTAAATTCAATGAAAAAAATTATCAATAATTTAATGAGAGATTTTGTACATTCATTTGATAGATAGAAGGAAGCATGTCGCATCTCAAATATGTTATTAAAATTTTTTTTCAAAAAAAATTCAAAATTGATCCTTATATATCTGTCTTAATTCAAGAATACGAGTATTTTTATTTTTATTTTTATGTTTTATATATCAAAAAATAAAAAAAATAATAGCTCAATATCAAAAGATAGCATTTATCAAACTATAAATTATGTATTTCATTCCTTTTCCCCAAATATATGAAAAGAATATCAATGAATGAACCTAATGCAAGAGAAATGCAAGCGATTCCTCAGTATTCATTGAAACTCGAGGACAAAATGGTCTAATTAGTAGGTTAAGGAGCTAATGTCCTTTCGAAGCCAGATGGCGCTAACATGCGCAGGCAGAACGCGGCGCACCTCAATCCAGACCCCGGCTCCACCGGGACCCAACCGAATAATCGTACGGCCTAGGAACTCGATTCAACAGTGTGCTATACATCGCAGCACACGTTAACAAAATCCCTTCTACATCTTCTATTCTGCGCAGCCCAGGGTATTCCCAAATTTCTCCCTTAAAACCTAGAAAAGGTTCCCCCTGAAGTCAAGAATTCGCCATAAATTGAAGCTACAGGTTCAATATTTCATCAATTTCTGGTTCTTGGTATTATTGCTTCTACATTTTCTTCAAATTTCCTAGCTTTTTGAAAGAACAATACTATTAGTTATATTGATATCAGAATTTCACCAAGAATCCTTTGACACGTTGTTAATCTAGGGTTTAGATATCTTGTACTACAATGTGGTAGCGTAGGCTTATTGTATTTGAAGCTTATTCATTTCATTCAATAGTGCAGTTGAGCTTTTGCTTGTGTTTAGCATAATTGTGCATATGGTTTTGAATCTTGGACTGTAATGAGGGATGTGGAAGTACCCAAATGGCTTAAAGGGTTGCCCTTAGCACCCGAGTTTCGACCAACAGATACTGAATTTGCAGACCCAATTGCTTATATATCAAAAATTGAGAAAGAAGCTAGTGCTTTTGGAATTTGTAAGGTGATTCCACCACTGCCTAAACCTTCAAAGAAGTATGTTCTTTATAATTTGAATAGGAGCCTCTCCAATTGTCCTGAATTGGGTCAGGATGCAAGTGTTGGTCCTTCAATGAATTCAGAGAATGGAGGTCGGGGCACTAGTGATGGAGAGGTTAGGGCTGTGTTTACAACCAGACATCAAGAACTAGGTCATAGTGGGAAGAGGTTGAAGGGGGCAGTTGAGGGTCACTCTATAGGTGGTCAAAGGCAAGTATGGCAGAGTGGAGAGGTTTATACATTGGAGCAGTTTGAAGCAAAGTCAAAATCTTTTGCCAAGAGCCAGTTAAGTGCAGTGAAAGAAGTATCTCCATTAGTTATAGAGACAATGTTCTGGAAAGCTGCTTCTGAGAAGCCCATATATGTGGAGTATGCAAATGATGTCCCTGGATCTGGATTTGGAGAACCAGAGGGATCATTTCGATATTTTCACAGACAAAGGAGACGGAGGAGAAAAAGGGGGACCTTTGATAGAAACAATCGGGAAAATTATGGCAGTAAGAATCACCATGTAGAAGACAAAAATAGCTCTGCGGATAAGCATCTAGAAGCAACTAACCTGCATAGAGAGACCTCTTCAACCTCAACTTGCTCTCCAACGGATCGGTCTACAACTATGCAAAGTTGCTCAAATGCTACCAATGAGATGGTTGGAACTGCTGGCTGGAAGCTTGCAAACAGTCCTTGGAATTTGCAAGTAATTGCAAGGTCACCTGGGTCACTGACACGTTTCATGCCAGATGATATTCCTGGTGTTACTTCTCCTATGGTTTATATTGGAATGCTGTACAGCTGGTTTGCCTGGCATGTTGAAGATCATGAACTCCACAGCTTGAATTACCTTCACATGGGCTCTCCAAAAACATGGTATTCAGTACCAGGTGATTATGCTTTCACTTTTGAAGAGGTCATTCGGCTTCATGCTTATGGGGAGAATACCGACCATTTAGGTACGTAAAAACTTTTTGTTCTAGAATTGATAAACATTTCTAGTACAAAGTGATGCTATGTTTTGCTCTATAAGTATTCTATTATACTATTGATCTTTAACCATTTCAGCTATTCACTAGCTTTGCAATTTGCTTTATGCAAATTGTTTTTTCCTAGTTATTTGTCATATTGATGGTTAAAACATCGCTGTTAAGTTAACTAATAGCTTCTTAAAAGTTGTATTTCCAACTTTAAATTTATGAGATTTAAAAGACTACAGAAACTAAAACATCGTTAATATAGTTTTAAAAGCATTTCAAACACTAGATATAAAAGGAAAAGGAAATAAGAGGACCACAGATGGTGGTGCTGATTGTGCTGAGAACCTAACTTCTGTGAGCATAGGCTAATTGTCCTTTACTAGTTTCATTTGAGTAGTTCCACTTCACAATTTCTGTATACTGTATTTGATGGTAGTCTGGTTGATTTATAAATTTCCTGTTTCTGGACTGCTGTCAGTGATTCTCCTCTATGAGGTCCATTCTTTAGTTTCTGAATGGTTAACTGGTGTGGTAAGCTTTGTAACCTTTTGGCCCCTTGTGAACGTGAAGTTGTTATATAACTTTTTGGACTATCAATTGGTTGTTTGACATTCCGGCTAACTTGCCTCCAAGATTTTATAGAGTATTCAGCTTACTTCATGCTTCTTGGTCCATATTGGAAAACAGAAGGAATAGTAACGATTACTGATTATTCGAACTTTGTGCTTAAGATAGCAGCTACTGGTTTCAATTATCTTTAATTTGTTTGCTAATGTTTTGAGTATTATCTATGAAGGAAATTATTGTTGCAGGTGGAAAGAACTGGTGATGGTACTATTTATTGTACTGACAACCAATAAAGCTGAATGCTAAACATAGGGATAAAAGAATGGGTGGGTTGGGGAAACTTGGCGGGATATGAATGTGCCTTTCATGACTGCTCTATGGTTCTCTTGTTCATGACTACAACTCAGACAGCTGGTTAGCATAAAATAACGAAGACTTCTTTATTTAGAAATATCTAAGAAATTACAACTCTAGGACATGGTTTCCTCTTGTTAAGGTTCAGTTTTCCAACTGCCTGGGAATATTCCAAACTTATGAACTATCTTTTTGTCAAACTTATGAGTTTCTCTGTACAAAAGTTTTCTCTGTTCAATCAGGATACTGGCTTACTGTTTACTGCTTCAACATGCACGTCAACACCACTTGTCTGAAGGGTAGTAGGAGCAAAGATATTAGTTTCTTCGGCCTTTTTGTGGTTTTTCTGAATTGGCCAAATGGTTCTAAGAGATATCAACTACATTGGAAATGCCAGGAGCACCAGTGGCCTGTCTTAAGTGGGCCTCAAGCTATTTGTAGTCTTAAATTTTGTAGTCTTAATTTGGAGAGGTTTTCACCCTTCTATTGAATTTCCATTACAGTAAAGAGAACCCTGGGTGTTATACATCTCTTTTGACATTTTACCCATTCTTCTCACTTTTTCTTTTTTTTTTCTAATTAATTTTTCCTGGTAAACATGCATCCCTCTTTTATCCTTTCTTTCTCTCACTGCCGGTGACAGCCTCGCTGGCCCATTCCCTCCCACCCAAAGCCATAACTTTTTCTCTCCTTAAAAATAGATTTGAAAACCCTTCTGAACCCCCCTCCCCCTACCCCTCTTGATTTTCTGGAATTGTGCAAAATAGAAATGCTACTGTTCCTCTTCTCTTGGGCCTGACTTTCTAGAGATGACATGTCAGTGCCCCTCAGTGCTCCACACTTAAACCTGTTCTCGCTACTTCCGTTTAAACCTGTTCTCTGCAAGTCTTTTCTGGATGATTGACTGTTGTCGCAATGTGTGTGGTTTGTATTTTTGGGAGATATGTATGGAAAGCCATAACTGGAAATTTGAAGATCAATATGAGCCTAGTGAATTACTTTGATAGGAAGGCTGCTGCTCTGATGTGATTTCTAATTTAAAATTTTTAAGCATTTTCATATCCTTGTACATTTTATCTTCATTTATAAGATGACTTCATTTATCCAAAATGAATGAATGAGTTGGAGCTCCTCAACACCAAAATCCTTCTGATTTCTCTGTGATGTAACTTTCAGATGCTCTTAGCCTCTTAGGAGAGAAGACAACCCTTTTATCACCCGAAGTTGTTGTTGCATCAGGCATCCCCTGTTGTAGGTGGGTTGTTCTTTCTGAACATTTTGGAATTGTTTCAATCTCTTCATTTCTCCAGAACTCTTGTATGTCGAGAATTTAAATTAACATATAGGAATTCAAGTGATTCTTGGGATAGCTCACTGATATGCTATTGTCCTACTGATCTGTGGTCTGATTTTCATTATTAGGCTCGTCCAAAATCCTGGTGAATTTGTTGTGACTTTCCCTAGGGCTTATCACGTGGGACTCAGCCATGGTAAGAATTTCGTATTTCTTTGAACATTGAAGAATTTATGCCAAATCTGTTTGTTATGCATTCTCATTTAATAGTTTAAGGGAAAAAGTGTGTGAGAGTGAGAGAGAGGGGGAAAGGAGTGGGTACTTTTGTTTATGTATACATATATATATTAATTATTTGAACAAATAGAGAAACAAATAAATCTTCTTTGGTAAAATACTCCGTGAGCACTGAATTGGAAAGATTTCTAGGACCAAGTCCCATTATATATTTTTGATGATTGCACGAGGTTTACCATCCTTCAATGCATTCCTCTCTGATTTGCTGAGTTGAGGTTAGTAGAATTGTAGGTGAAACCCTTGCATTACATTTCCTGTGCTGTTTTATAGAACTTTTCTATTCTTATATGCTCATGTCTGATATAGGTTTTAATTGTGGAGAAGCTGCAAACTTTGCAACTCCCAAGTGGCTTTCAGTAGCCAAAGAAGCTGCAGTACGTAGAGCTGCGATGAATTATCTGCCCATGCTTTCTCATCAGCAACTGCTGTACTTGTTGACAATGTCTTTTATTTCAAGGTGCGTAACACATGTATAAAATATCTTACTCAACATTATGGTAACGCATGCAATAAAATGCCTTAGTTACCTTTTCCAAGTTCAAGTTTTGGAGATTGAAATCAGTTACCATATCATGAACATGGCTTACCAACTTCTCCTGGTCTATGCTGTTGTTGGTGGGAAGGCTTGGTCAATGGGGTCCTTTTCCTCAACCAATTTGGTTGGATGATTGTGTTGGGGGATGCTTCCTAAATGGATTGGAGTGTGCATTATTTAGTAATGAATACATATTGGGATGCTTCTTAAATGGATAATGAAGTAGAATATGTAGACATTTTATTGATGCATTATTTAGTAAGGAATACATATTATCATATGTATGTACTATTCTTGAGATTGTAGCAGCTTCCTTAATGCTGATAGAAATTAACTCCTCTAATTTTATATTCTGAGCTTTATAGTCACTTTGATAACAGAGTGCCAAGATCCCTAGTGCCAGGAGCTCGGAGTTCTCGTTTAAGAGATCGTCAGAAGGAAGAAAGAGAGCTGTCTGTGAAGAAAGCATTTATAGAAGATATTTTGAAGGAAAACCATCTGCTAACAATTCTTCTTCAGAAAAACCCCTCTTATCATGTGGTATTATGGGACCTGGATTTGCTGCCCTCTTCAAGTAAACAATCTGAGCCATGCAGTAAAAATGATACTATTGCCACAACATCAAGTGAAAAGAATCAATCTCAAGACCTGCCCACTGAGGACCTTTATACCCAGATGAGCTTGTACATGGATAGCCTTAATGATTTCTATGCAGATGATGCTGATGACTTACTATGTGATTATCAAGTTGACTCTGGGACATTACCCTGTGTTGCCTGTGGCATTCTTGGTTTTCCATTTATGGCAATTGTACAACCAACTGAGCAAGCCTCGAGGGACCTAGCTGAGGATCCAGAAATCATTCAACAATTGGGTGCTTCTGAAGCTGTGGATTCACAATCCTTGGGCCTGAGTGGCAGGGTTGAGGAATTGGCAGCAGGTACAAGCCTCAGAATTTCACCCCTTTTTATTTATGAATGCTATTTTTTTATTATCAGGCTCTCTTAATTTTTCAAACAAAATTCCATGGACTCACTTGGCTGTCATGTAGTAATTTTCACAAGATGAACCATAATAAGGTAGGTTCTGTAATGTGAGGCTGCATTTGAATGAAACGATATTTCGGTTTTCCTGTATTAAATAACTGAATACTGTCAAACTCTTCAGTAACTATAAAAACACTTGCTTTGGTATGTCACTGTACTATAAATCTGCCTTCTTTGGCTGTCATTTAGTAATTTTCACAAGAGGAACTCTAACAAGTTAGGTAGGTTCTGTAATGTAAGGCTGCATTTGTATGAAAAGATATTTCGGTTTTCCTGTATTGGATGACTGAATACAGTCTTACACTACAGTAAGGGACAATAAAAAACTTCCTTTGGTGTGTGGCTGCATTATAAAGCTGCCATATTGTTGCCATATATCCAGTTATCCTTCTGGACATATTGTTTCTTGTCTGTGTCTGTTAATGATAGCTTTGTCTACATGATGTGTTATTTGCCTTATATTCACTTGGTATTGTTACCATACTTGGTATACTTGGTAGAGTTTGAAAAAGGCCAAAACAATAGACTGAAATATTTTAGTGAATGAGTGACATGCTTGAACGATAACCCTGGGTAGATAGCACTATGAATGAAACAATTTCAAATCCCCTCAGTATTTACAATCTTTCTGAAACAGATGCCAGGAACCTAAATGAGAATAATCTTCTTCACCCTCTAGATCAAGTCTCTTCGTATGCTGAGTTGAGCCAGTCTACCAGTTCTCTTGAGAAGGATCAATTAGCGAGAACCAATCATTCTTTAACTTCAGAAGCCATGGAGTTTTCAGCTTACAAGCCTGGACATCGATGGAGTCTTTCTATCGGGCATTTAAGACCACAAATATTCTGCGTGGAACATGCAATTCAAACTGTAGATCTCTTGAGTTCAAAAGGGGGAGCTAATGTCCTTGGTTTATGCCATTCAGGTAAGTTTGTAACCTCTCTCTTCTTGTCAATTAGAAAAAATCTTTCTTCTGGTAGGGGCAGTGCTCTCTTTCTTTCCCCTATTCTTGATACTGTGAAGGCACCTGCCCCTTCATTTTTCACCTCTTAACAGAATGACTGGACTATTTTCCATTCTCTTTTGTGCTACTATTGCAGATTAGTTGATACATTTTCGTTTTTCAAATATTCCAGATTTTCAAAAAATAAAAGCACATGCTGCAGTAGTGGCAGAGGAAATTGGCTGCCCATTTACTTACAGTGAGATTTCACTGGATAATGCATCCCAGGAAGATCTATACCTGATTGATCATGCCACAGACAATCAAGATAAAAATGGATCCATACAAGATTGGACGTCAAAATTGAGTATTAATTTGCAGCACTGTGTGAAGATGAGAAAAGATTCACAGAAGGTGCAGCATGCATTGACCTTAGATGGGTTGTCTTCTGATACAATTCTTGCTTCTAATGCCTGGAAGTGGCCATCTAGGAGATTACGCTCAAAACGGAACTCAAACCCTCCAGGACTTGAGAAACCATCTTTGAGCAGGCAGACCAAGAAAGTTGAAGATTCAGGCACTAAGGTTGATGCTCAAATGGCAAAAAAGGAAGATAAACCAATTATTTATTATAGTAGAAAACATAAATATGTGCCTTCTCATCTTAAAGGAGTTGGTGAGAGTTCTGTAGACACCAATAAGCTCCCTTCCAGAGAGCTTACTGTTGGCTGTTTAGATCCCAGTCGAAAGATGGGGGATGAATCTGAAAATAACCTTGTTAGAGGTGAACATGCAGAAAATGGTTCTTCACGGTTTAGTTGTTCACGTCCAAGTAGGACAACTACAGCACAGGATGAAAATCAAGCAGCAGAAAATCTACACACAATCCCCTTTCCGTTGGAAGATGCTGGTCCGCTTGCCGTCACCACCTCTGGAAACTGTATTTCAAACGAACTGGTCCAGAAGAATAGTAAAGGTGGCTCAACATTATGTCATTCTGAAGAATTGTCCAAGGCTCAGTTAGCTGAAGAAAGTACTCATAAAGATGACACAACTTATACTGGAGGCTTGAGTGGGGACAAATTTACTACTGAAATTGATGGAGCAAGCAGGACGCAAGATGTTGTTCCAATAGGTGACCCCAGGGTGCAGTGCAACATCCAGGGCAACGGGGATATTGTCACTGAAGAGGCTTCTCTCCCTGGTAATTTGTGTTCTGGTGTTCATGCCTCTAAAGAGATGTGTCATACACAAATGGAGACTACAGTCATGGATGGACATGGCCCCACTAGTGGATTGTCAAATTGTTTAACTCTGGATGGCAACGTGCAGCAAGAAATGCATACTAGAAGCATAGATGGACAGGAATTATCTGTTTTAAGCAATGCTCTAACTACAAATCAAATACACAGAGGGGCAGATTCTGTGAAGCAGGTGCATAGTGTTGGGGAGAGTGTCTCTTCACTGGAGAACCAGGAGTTGGATTGCAATATTTCCACACCAGCAGAATCACAATCTGCTGCAAAAACTGGAAGGAAAAGAAAGAGAGAGGCGGACTTGCTAAGTGAAGGTGATGATTGTTTTGGAGGGTTCATAAGAAGTCCATGTGAAGGGTTAAGGCCAAGAGCCAAAAGAGAAAATCCTGGAAATTTGCTCGACCTTAGAAATCCAATTGAGGATAAAACAGAAGATGGGATGGTAAGCAAGGGTTCAGTTCCTCGCAACAATAAGAAAGAACCGCAAAAGAAGAGGTGTCACAGGTGTGATATAGAAAACTGCCGAATGACTTTCCAGACAAAGGCAGAGCTAGCCACACACAAGCGTAACCGCTGTCATGTTGAAGGGTGCGGGAAGAAGTTCAACTCTCACAAATATGCCATACTGCATCAGCGCGTTCATGATGATGACAGACCCCTCAAATGTCCATGGAAGGGCTGCAAAATGACATTTAAGTGGGCGTGGGCAAGGACTGAACATTTACGGGTGCACACCGGGGAGAGGCCATACAAGTGCAAGTTTGAGGGATGCGGCCTTACATTCAGGTTTGTATCAGACTTCAGTCGACACAGGCGAAAAACTGGCCACTACATCAAGTAACCCCGACAGCCCAAGGCAGTGGGTCAGTGTATGTATTTTGAACAGGGCCAGAGACGGGGATTCTTGGGATCAAAATTGGACCTCAAGAAGATGTAAATCATAACCCTCTCCGGTCATTTCAGCATAGAATAGGTGTAGGCTGATCATTTTGTATGTACATTTTTCAGCTAGATGATTTCCCTAGAAGTTGAAATTTGTTGCACCCTTGCAAAGAAAAAAGTAGTCGAAATTCATTTTAATTCTGGGGTATGCTCCAATTTCGTCTTAAATATGATGTCTTCTTTGCAAAAGTTTTCGAGGTAAAATCCAATCCAAATACGCAATTCGCAAAGCTTTTTCACCAAGTTGTTTTTGGCCTTAGCAGCGAAGGGGGGAATGAGGATAGGCATCATTTCCCTATAAAATGGCAACAGCCATCGACGTGTAAAACCCACCCAGTCCCAATACATACACCTAAAACCTCTGTCCTCGCTCTCTACATTGCTACTGCTACTACCCTCCCAACACAGGCACGCGCGCACGCACAGTGACAATGGCAGCAGCAGCACCGCCTCCACCGCCATCCCCTGCTCCGATACCGGAAACCACCGTCCCTGAAACTGCTCCACCCCGCCACTCGCTCTTCGCCCGCATCCGTTTAGCTTCCATATTCGACGTCCCCCATATCCAGAAGCTAATCCACCAAATGGCCGTCTACGAACGCCTCACGGACCAGTGCAAAGCAACCGAAGCATCCCTTGCTACCACGCTTTTCCCGGAAAACCCATCTCGACCCTTCACTTCCTTCACCGTTTTCATGCTCGAAGTTTCTCCCAATCCTTTCCCCTTCCCTTCTGCCGCTCAACAGCTTCCCAATTTTTCCCCTATTTTCAAAACCTTCCACTTGGACCTCCCTATCGAAGATCCAGAAAAGGAAACCTTTCGATCGCTGAACGAGAATGACGTGGCAGTGGCCGGGTTCGTGCTGTTCTTCCCCAATTATTCGACATTTTTGGCGAAACCCGGGTTCTATATAGAGGATCTGTTCGTGAGGGAATGCTATAGGAAGAAAGGGTTCGGAAGGTTCCTGTTCACGGCGGTGGCAGCTCAGGCGGCGAAGATGGGTTACGGGAGGGTTGAATGGGTGGTGCTCGACTGGAATGTGAATGCTATACAGTTCTATGAGCAGATGGGTGCTCAGATTTTACCTGATTGGAGGGTTTGTAGGTTGACTGGTGAAGCGCTTCAGGCTTTTGCTCAGCTTAACATCTGATGATTCTGAATTCATCCATGGAATCTTCTGGTTTTTCTTCCTTCACTTCCGTTTAGTTCATGCGGTTGTTTCTTGTTTGGTGATATTGTAATTTGGCAAAATCTCCAAAATGTTGGCTTTAAATGTTCTCCTTGATGGACTCTTCAAATGATACTAATCATCTTTTTGAATTCATTTTCTCTACTGCAAGACTTTCAGTATTTTCAGGGTTGTTTTAGCTTCAGTAAAATTGAATATCTATGTACTTCCTTTCTGGATATGGAATATGATATGATTTGCCAATTTGGGATTAGATTTGATGCCAAAAGAAGTAATCATTCTTCATTATACAAAAACCCTGGTCTGAAATAAATAATAATGAGATTGTGATTTACGTTCATTTGATGTTGAAGGGAAAGAAGTAGAACAATCTTGAGGGCGCCAGAGACATGGATTCTTTTCTTTCAGGGATCGGGCTTCAAGTGGCTATCAAGCCCTTTATTCGGCTATTCAGAAATTTTTTTTGTATAGAAAATGGACTTCTTTCTTCATTCAAGTAAGAGAGTTGATCGAGACCTGCTAGTACCTATGATTTTCTTCCCAGTTGTTGTTAGGTCTTTATGAAAGAAAACCAAATTGTCTGGTTTTCTGGTTCCCTTTTCTGTGAGGTCTTGAGAATTGTTGAAGCCAAAACAATTTCTTTGCTAGGAAATGTTTCCAAAAAGCCTAACAAATTCTTGAAGGATTTCCTTCGATTTGTACTAAGGATAGGGTGAAAATGACAATTGCTAAAAGTGCCAACTTCTTGGTTCCATTCGGTTCCTCGCATTATAAATAAATGTACTAACGAACAAATAAATAGTTTTTGCGGGACTATTTCGCACTATTTGAGAATTAGTTGTTAATTTTTATAAAATTTAAGATAAATTTTAAAATTAAATTTTATGTAATTTTACTTTTAATTCTCAAAAATTTTGGAAATTAATAAAAAATTATTAAATACATAATAATTTTATTGATGTAAATTAATTTTTTATAATTTTAACATTTCATATTTTTTATAATAAATGATTACTTAGAAAAAAAAAAAAAAAGGTAGCGCCTAAACTTGGCTTCACTCTTTTGTGAATGTGGCTTGCACCACTCACAAAACGTAGCGCTCTCCACCCTTTTTCCTTTTTTTTCTGTTTTGTTTTGTTTTTTTTTCTTTTTTCTTTTTGTTATTTTTAAAATTTGTACTCATTCATTATAATTTAGAAATTATAATTCCCTTACAATCATTTTAAACCAATTGAGAATTGTGATCACAATTAATTACAATGTAAAAAAATAATGAAATAAAAATTACTTTAAAAAATAAAAAATTTTATAAAATATTTAAAAGATAAAAATATAAATATTATGAAAAAATTATTGTGTATTAATTAAATTATCATACGTCTAATATATATGATTAATAAATGTAACTACCAATTTATTAGATGTAACCACCATATCCTTTCAACATGTAAAAAATATTAAGAATTAATAAATATATCAATTTATTAAATATAACTACCCTATTCCTTCATTTTTTTTCTTCAGTGCACAAGCTCCAAGCTTGTGGTGAATGCAACGCCATCTAGTGGGTTGCAATGCAAATATTTTTAAAAAGGAATGGAATCAAAATTTTCAAATATTAAATCGAAATAAATTAATTCAATTATGTTTCAAACAAAATTTTTCTAAAGAAGAAAAAAAAGAAGAAAAAAATCACATTTAAGTAATAAGTTCTTAATTATTTTTAAAAAAATTTAATTTTTTAATTTATTTTTCAATCTAAGAACTAAATTTAAAATTGAACTAAATTATACAAAAATTTTATAAACTAAACTAAAATAACAAAAAATTAAATCAATTTAAAAAATTTTATTCAATTTAATTTTTAAATTACACTAAATAATAAACACTTACACCACGATTGTAGGAAGTTGAGAAATATGAGAAAAAAAGAAAAAATGAGGGAATAAAATGGTTAAATTAGGTAAAATTAATGGTTACATTTATTAATTAACCAATCACGGTCTCTCATTCATCTGGATTGGGATTTGGGAGAACCTGGGACAAATTTTTTTTGGTTCCCAGAAAACATTTTCTCCATTTGATTTTAGAAATGCCATAAATTCGGGAAGAAAAAATTATCATATTACTAACAAGAAATCACAATATTTAACTTTAGGCTATGCTAAAGAGAATGAGTTAAGACATTAGTCTAGACAATGACATTTTAGTATATATTTAAAATTAGAGCTATTCATAAAAAAATTAAATAAAAGAATAAAAACTAATGCTATTTTTCCTCGTGAAAAATAATTCCAAACTTGAACTAAATTTGATGCACAAGAACATCATTGAGATTCAAGAATACTCCTTTCAAACACATTACAATTTTCCAGATCTTCCACTGAAATAGACTGCGGAAACAGAGACTTATTTCCAAGTCTGTTAGAGATTGCAACCAGAAGCATCTGGCAAGCATGAATCTCCTCCAATCCTGATTCAGTAGCACGCTTGGAGGACAGATCCCTCCATGGCTGGTAATATGACCTGCATTCAATGCGCGACGATGTTCAACAATTTAGCATACAATCTCCATAGCAGTCCAATGCAGGCCAGCGACAGAAGTTGCATATGCAATAGTTGGATGGAAGAGAAGAGTAGAGGAAGAAGTGCCCATATGCTCAAATTTCATTGCATTCCTTTGGGCATCTGACAAATCTTTTGGAAACTAATCCTCTTGAGAAATGAATTTTTGCATGAATTTTGAAATTCTAGCTATTAATTCTAAAGAGTATTTGAATTTCATGCCCATATCAGACAACCGCTTCGGGGAAAAAAACTATAGAGCTTAAGCATCAAGCAATTTGCCTTAAGATAAAGACTATATAGTAGATTCTCTAACATCAAATGCTAAACCAAACCATAGAGCAAGATGCGTAAACTGCCATGTTCCGCAAGGAAGTAATCACATAAAAACCAGTTGGTAGAGAAGAAAAAAAGGGCAACAGGACCTGCCAAAACCCAGCCCGACACTCATCTAGTTCAATAATATTCCATTCCTCCAGGTGTACGGGATATTTGGGAGAAAGAATAAAGGAAAGTTTGAGGAGAGGATGGATATATATTTACCATCTCCAGGCAGGATTGGCTTCAGGTGGACAGCGAATCTTCAGGAAGAGCGATGTCAAAGGAAAACAATCACCAACCACACAGTCCCATTCTGAAAAACACACAATCAAAATAAAGCTAACATAAATAGAGAACCAAGAGAAATTACGCAAATTTAGGTTCGTTATCCTGAATTAGCATGAAAGACCAGAAGTTCACTTCAGTCCCTAATTAATCAAGTTCTCTGATAAAATCCTCAAATACCATTTTAAGCATTCTTTGTGCAACCTTTGTTACAACTATTTAGACAGTTGTGGCAAATCAAACTACGCCAAATGTTCCTAACTTGTCAGTTTATAGACTACATTAAACGTTTAGCAGCCTCTAATTTTTTGATCAACTAGAGGCCATATAGAAAATTGAAACAAGAATTGCAAGCCGCACCATTTAAGAATCAAATTTCCTAGTTCAAGGACTGTTGAACTATCGAACTTTAAGCATTTTGGGATAGGATGAACTTATGCTCCAAGTTTGGCCACTTTAGCATAGTATACCAACCACTGCCCACCGAGATAACAACAAATGTAGAAAGGATTCCACCAAGTGCAAGCAATGTTACACGAGTCCATATTTTGCATATAAAGCAAACAGTATTGCAATTAACATCACATGCTCAATTTCATTTCACGAAAAAGTAGTAGTTACATAAAAGTAATCTAGGTGACAGATTCATCATCTTTCAAGCAACGCTTTATCCTTTTCCTTTAGCGCAAATTACTCATAGCAGAGTCTAGAAAAGGGAAAAACAATTACATGCAGAGTAAATGTGAAGTCAATGGACAAATGAATTAAGTACATTTCATGGCAATTATGCATAACAAAATCACTTGGAACAACTGTTTGAGTGAGAACAAGAATCACCTGCCAAGGAGGAAGAAGAAAAAAGTAGGAGACACAAAGCAGATACAACCGATGGCAGTAATTTGCAATGTCTGCCTACTAGCTGCTGCAGATAAAAGATTGAAGTAGCTAGTATCTCTTCACAGCCCAGTACCCCCCGGTTTTCTCCAGATCCCTTCTCAACATAATCCAACAGACTTTTTAATGTGTGGAGAGTTGATCTGTCAAAACTATAATCTACATTACTTGATTTCCACGAAAGCCTCCCAAGTATGACTGAAGCAGTTAGCCAACGTAAAAGTTTAGCTGGTAGATTTTCTTCAGAGGATTCTTCTGAGAATGCTACTAAACAATGATACACTGCTGCAGACTGAGGCATATTGATCATATATGATTGAGCAGCAGTCGAAATTGTCCAGCTAAGGAACTTCAAAAGCCTGTCTTGATTCTGTCAAGGACAAACAACAATATAACATTTCACATTATATGGAAGGATAGGTCCAGGGATAATGACAATAGGAGTATTAAAATCTATAACAACTGTATAAGACAAGGCTGCATGTCAAGATTCGTGAAATAGAGAGTTGGCAAAGTGACAAAATTAACATGCACTGGTCTTCCCAGTAGTGAACTTAGGCCATAATTGTAAATTATGGTATAATAGATAAGCAACTACAGGGGGATGAATCTCTCGATCCATAGAAAACAAAGCAAATGAAGACACTGTAGCCTTTACCTAGATTTTTTGGGCTTAACAAAGTAGGTTGTTTTCAATGAAATAAAAATTTTATTTGTTTATTTTGTTCACTAAAAATAGGAAAAGAAACCATGATCGAACATCTGACAGACAATACCAAAAAAAAAGGTCTGAATCAGTTTCAATATGGACAAAGAGAAGCAATATACTAAAAATTTGTCAAGTAAAACAATTTCCAAGACTTTCACTTGTTATTAACAATGAAAATGAGAAGGATCTAAACCTGCACGAGTACGAAAGTGAAAATATGCAGAGAAAGTTCCATGTCACTATATTTTGTTTCTAGTATTGCAATTCAGATAAAGCCAGATAATTAAAACTTTCTCAACACCACAACAAAGTATACGATAAATTGGACCCTGATTCAGGCACCTCCTTTGCACATTTAAAGGAAAGAACATGCAAATATAGTGGTCACATTACCATAGCTTGGCCCAACATCAATTCAAATATCCAACTTTAATTGGCATAGGCTACAATGCTATGACCTTTTCACAGTCAACTCCTTGTTGGTCAATTAAGAAGCAACAATGAAAATTTTACATGATACCAATGAAATTGTATGTGATGAGCATAAAGTAGTAGACTTCAGATTTAAATAAAAGAGAGAACCCAATATTTCTATTCAGAAGCAAATTAACAAGAGAAAGCAAAACTTTCTCCATTCTGTAAGGCTATAACCACATAGAAAAACTATACTGACATGATCTTCACGTTGTTTAGAGGTACCTTTTGTTGCTATATTGGAACTTTTAAATCTCCAATCTTGCATGACAAATCATCGTGCAGACAGAAAATGCCCCATATTGACAAACTAATTTCATGCATTCCCTGCTTAAGCTGGAAATTAAAAATTGCAAAAATATATATATATATATAGAGAGAGAGAGAGAGCAGTACCACATCCCAAATTGTAACTGGAGGAGTACTCATAAGTATGGCTTTGAGTCCAAGCTCTGCCGTAGGAGTGTACCTCCCAACACAATGTGTATTAACTGTTTCACATAATTGGTATAAACACTCAAATGACAGGGTAAAATGTGGCTGATATACTTTTCTCTTCTGCGATATTTTCAATGTTGCCATCAATATTTGTAGAATTAAATCAACAATTCTAGCTTCCTTTCGTGCAAATTCAACATCGCCCAACAAGAGTCTGTATAGATTAGATGAGAGTCCAGCAAGCTGCTCCAGAGCATATCTTTGCAGCCACTCACTTGTGTTTCTGGATGCAACTACTTCATTAACTACCTAAATAAGAAAATAAAAGAGTTTCATCTTCAGGAAAAAAAATCCGCTAGAAAGATATTCTAGCGGGATAAAGTAAAGTGGAGAACGAATAACAGTTGGTTGCCTTCTCCAAAACCCAGAAACACCCTATTTAAGCACCAAATATGCCTATAGATACTATAGACCTTCATGCCCAACTTTTAAGCTGAACACTTGACAAAAATACTTTAGTAACTTCTTCCTGATGTAGCAGAAGAAAGTTTGTTTGGCCTTGGATTTATGGGGAAATGAGCGCAAATGGATGCGTAGATAAGTGTGGGATGAAAAGGTTAAGCAGAAGCCCACCTCCTTGAACAAAGATCTGGTTTGGTTAGAATTCTGCTCTAAAGAAATCAGGAAAACATTTTGTGACACACTTTGCTAGAATATGTGCTAAAAACTCTCCGAGGATACATGGGAATCCCTATTTAAAGACCTGAAATGCGTCTTGAACTGACTAGACATTTTCTAGACAAAATAAATGACTCTTTGACTTAGCCTTCCAACTACTTTGAGTGCACATACACCCAATGACAAAATCCTTTTCTAAGACTCGTTAATTAAATACTCAACTATACCAAACATATGAAACAATTAAAGACTCCATCTAAAACACTTCATTGGCAAAGAGAAGCTTTTTAAGCACTATTTTTCTTTATCACTTCTGTGACCATATTTGTCACATAAGGGATTATGAAAGTTTAAATATTTCAGATTACAAGATACATCATTCTTCCATGATAAAAGAGAGAAGTATATTATTATCCTGGAGAGCATAAATCAACTTCTGTTCACAGAGTGAAGAATATACCAAATCAGAAGAAAAAGATGTTGGGAAACCATACCACACCATTAGCTTACCCACCCCCACCACCACCAACAGACACACAAAATCCATTTAGGGCCACGAACAAAAAAATTAGAGGGAGTGTTGGGAATTGAAACTTCCAGGTTCAGATATCAGTAGAAGGATTTAACCTTCTGCTCCAATTCACTTCATCTTGTTTGAAATTAAGAGAATTCTTGACAAAGAATTAGCATAAAGAATCAATACCTCCAGGAGCACAGCTAATCGAGCTACTGGAGAACCTCTACCATCTTTGCATAGACTCCCAGGAAAGGATGAAACAAGAGACGAAAACCAAGAGATTATGCCACATTGTTCGACCATGTACCTGGCCAGTTTACGCAATTTAACAGACTTTTTCACCATCTGCAGACAAATTCAAGTAACAGATTTGAGCTCTCTACCGAAGAAACTAAACAAGAGCAGAAGAATAACTTATCAACCTGAATAAAAGCTATAAAATTTTTAAAAAAGAAGATTAATGCAGTGTACAGCTTATTATCTCCTCCAAAAAAAAAAAGGAGGCTCAAAAAGTCAGTAAAGTGCTATTAAATAAATCAAAAAGCTAGGCTCAACTTCATAAAGCATCAATTAAGATGGACAAGTTGACTAGAACAAAGGTCAACGATTCATCTTCAGACTATCTGATCCACAACAATCAAGATGTAAGATCACAACCGCAATGTACTAGAACCTCTTCACCAACTAGAAAGGAAGTGAAATGAAAAAAAGATTAGAAAATTACATGGGGAAAAAGAAATTTTCCAACTGGCAACTCTACGTTATTTCCATATGCAAGCAATCAACAATTTCAAACTTGACGAGCCTTCTCATACAAAACCAGCAGCTAGAATGTCTCAGTTTTCAAAGCCTAATAAAGGTAGAAATTCAAATGTCAATCCTTACACAACTGACAGTCTTTTCAATGAAACCCCCATTTCTTCAAGGATGTAGAGGCGAGGATACACATTCTATAGTGCTTACATGCCTAAGTCACTTGCACTTGAGTATCCGGTTCTACTAGGAGACCTCAGAATTTGTTCACATCATAAACCAAAAATCAGTCATCATAGATCTTCCAGATATAACAAACATAAACAAAACTTGCAAATAAAGTGTTAGATATTGAAAACGAATTAACAACAAAAGTTGATTGATTTACAAATAACCAAGGATCAATAACATAAATACATCTCTACGTGGCAAAGATGGAAAGAACTAATATTCTGCCCACTAAAAGAGGCCTAATAAAACGTTACCTGAATTATCAGTTCCTTAGACTCATCATCTGCAAGAGGAGAAGCATAGAAATTCATAAGGTTCTCAAAGATAGAGTTCCTGATATATATTTGAGCATCATCATCCATATTTAGTGCTGTGTTCAAAAGCCGGAGTATCCACAACCTCTCCATCTTGAAATTAACAGAACTACTCCAGAAAAAATCCTGGAACAATGGTACACCCTAACAAAGAAGTAATATGAAAGATCATTCCCAAGTGTAGCAAGGACAAAAGATAGACTAGCCACATTACATAGATATTCTTTTTAGGTAATGCTATTCATTAAGTTCAACGTAAAAATGAAATCTGCCAAAGACGTAACAAGCGCTACCTTCAGATTAGCACTAGGTGATCGCATAATAGTCTTACTTATGGCTGAATAATGATCATGTGAAGAATCTAACAGAACAAAAGAAGCCTCTGCAATAAAAACAGCAGTTACAGAAGGAATCCTCTGAAATGGCTCTGTAATGCCATTTTGTACGTATGTCAACAAGAGCTGAAGTCGCACGACATCCTTCCTCTTCTCACATTTCTGAGAAGAATACAATAAAGAAATCATTATTCTATCACAAGCTTTTCGGATTAGTTCCAGATGCAAGAGGACTAAAAGGACATAGTACAAATTCCCCCCCCCCCCGGTAAAAGAGGGCAAGGGAGACTACAATTGAAAGCTGCAAACTTTTCTTCATTCAACAAAGATAGGAACTACAACTATTCAGCAAATCAAACTTGGACCACATTAAACATCATTCAGTGAGAAGCTTCATATCACGTACACTGATATCTTAAACCTCCATGCAACACAAGAAAAGAAAATAGCAAGGCCAGATATATCAGATAAAATGTGGAAATTCAAGAGGCAGAAAAGTCTTAACCTATGATTTTCGGTGAATAGACCACTTTAGTTCAAAAGTATAGCTGGAAGTGCGGAGAAGATCTGGTGGCAAACTTCTTTAGAATTTTATGATGGTTCAAAAAATATCTTCTATCACTCTGCGTTACAACTACAACTCCTCTCTTAGCCTACCTTTGAAGGCACCAACATTAAAATATTTCCTTAGTCCTTTTAGCACATATACACTACCTCTGTTTTTTTTTTCTTTTTTTATGGGGGGAGGGGGGGGGGGCCAATAGAAATGTTTCCTTAGTCCTTCCACATATATGCTATCTCCAATAAGTATTTATGTGGAAAAAGGAGGCAAACCATGCATTTTCAACGTTTTTATTAACTTTCAAGATACTGTCTTGCAGCATATTAGCCGATAGTGAAGTTCTCTTCCTCATTGCATTATTCAAACTATATCTATGAACATCACTCATCCTTATTTCCTTTTATATTATCTCCTGAATTGTCTCCAACTATGATGGCTGAAATTATTACTCTCATCACCCAAGATAGCCTCATACAGTTGCAAAAAATGACCATTGATGCTGAAGGGTAGTTCTTTGGCCCTGGGGTGAAGAAGAAAATATAATCTACAGACTTGGCACTACAATTGACACCCCCCACCCCAACTTTCAGTAATGCCAAGGTGAGTGGATAGGGTATATTTGTTTGACCTCTTTGCTCTCATGATTCATATGAACATTAAACCTAATCTGCTTCTTAGTCCAATGTCACTATGAACTTTTTCCACCTCTCACTATGAACTTGTTAATGATATGCACATTTCATTAAAAAGGCCAAAGAAAACAGCAAAGGCTCAGAACTTGTTACCTCTAGAGAACTCTTGAATATTCCAAGAACCTCATAGCCCAATTTCCTCATATCCCCATCAAGTGAAGACAAGCTGAGAAAAGTAAGTGCAAGCAATCCAAAACTAGCAAACTCCAGGAGTTCAATGTAATTATTCGAAAGGCAATGACTTGAGAAACGCAAGATGAAAAGAGGATCATAAACTTGCATCTTCTTATCAACTATAGCATCTGCCTGTAGACACAACCACCAAAGAAGTCAAATCTGCAAGAAAGCAATTAAAGATCTCTACCCCACAATCTTCCCAAAACTAAAAGAGGAAAAATCCAAATGCCTCTTCAGGAAGGAATAGGATAAGATAAGACAAAGGATCATGTCCAGAAACATAAGAATACGGAGCTCACAGGAAAATACCTCAGGAAAATCATCCTTCCTAGACATGCTCAAACTTCTTTGAACAGCAGATCTATCATAGGGGAAAAACAAAAGTGTTTTTTCACATGTTTTTGGGTCAACGGGAAATTTTTCCCTGAATTGAATTCTCCGATGTTCTTCAACTGCTTCGGCGTCATTCTGCTTATTCAGAAACGCATTTTGCTCATCTTCACGTTCTTTTCTAACTTCCAGAGCAGCAGAGCCCCATAGGTAATCCATATCGATTATACTCTCTGCAACTGCCTCATCAGTTGACTCAATTTCATCTATAAGATGGTATATTTCCAAATCAATCTCTGAAAGCATTCCACCATAAGAAGACAGAAGCACTAAAACCAACTCTTTCAAATTTATCGCACTGCACGCCTCAGCATCAGAGTCACATTGCTGAGCCTTGATCTGGAAGAGTATCCTAAGCAATTTGACAAGTTCCAACTGCATCATGTGAAGCTCGGACATACATATATTAGTTTCTCCACAATCAACATCTCTCTCAATTTGAGGGAAAAAAACTGACTTCATAATGCTCGATATTGGGGTAAGCGCCAAACCAAATTGAGTAGAACCAGGTGGCCTATGGCCAGAAAGAAGGGTTGATGCAAATTGGGAGTGAGAAAGCAACAACTGAATAATTGAAATGCAGGAAAACCTTCCTTCAGATAGTGAAGTAAGAACAGTTTGGAGAATCTTCAGTGTTGCTGGATCATCAAACCTATAAAGCAGAGAAGATTTGGCAAGCTGCTCTATGAAGGGAAGAGAATCCAATTTGATCAAATAATCGCGCATCTCTGCTACCACTTCCAATATATTATTTGCAATGAAGGTCTCCAAGAATCTAAACAGAAAAAAGTATGTGTCCCCACCTCGTCTAGATTTACCAATATCTGAATGGGATTTCTTGACAATAAGTTTCCATGAATGAACCAACATGTTTAAAAATCGGACTCTCAAAGAGCAAACTTCAGAATGGATCTTCTTTTTATTTCCTTCTTCCTCAAGCAGAGATTGAAAATGAACATCATCTGGAAATAGCAGCAGCCTACAAAAACGTATCTTTGCAACAGTTACATTTGACAAGTTCAGAGGTTGCTCAAATGAACAACCACTGACTTCAGCAATGTCGAAGTCTAGAAGATCATCATACTTGCTGGAATGAGGGCAAACAGAATTGAATAAACACAACCGATCCTTTAGTTTCACCGAATGGCCACTCAAATCAAGGTAATGCTGCACCAAGAATATGGCTTTTCCAAGAAGACTATGTGAAATGAGGTTCAGAAATTCTTCCATTGACAAAGGCAAGCATTCCACAGATCTTATGTAAAACATATCCCCCAAAACATAGCTCTTCCAATTAGAAAAACCATGAATTAGTATTCTCCAAAAGAAGGAGACTATATTTGCAAAATGCTGATAGCGTTGCCCACCAAACTTCAGAAAAGCTGCATTTAAGTACAAGAGGACAGTGGGCATGAGCATCAGAACCTGATCTGGATAAGGGTGTTTGCAGTTTTCTTCCACCTCACTGTCCTTAAGCAACAGAGACTTATTCATCATATCAGAAAACAATTGTCCAAAAACAGAGAGATGCAGCGGGCTCATTTCACAAAAAAGAAACAATAGTTCAGCCTTGGTCTTGGATGCCATGTTGATGCAATGATACAAAATCTTTACAGGGATACTGGATAGAAGTCTTGATCCAGCCATAATAAAAGGTAGATTAGCATTCTCCACATTTTTATGCAATCTAAAAACCTTAACAGCTTTTAGTAAACAAAGATCAGCAAGATCATATTCAAACGAAGTAGCAATCTCAAATACTTGGGAAAATATATTCTCAAAAATGGTGACATCAATACTTCTGTTCTTTCTTCCAGGATACAAATGAAGTTGGCTCCCTTTCATATCTAACTGCATCATATAAACTGAGAGAGAATCAAATGCACAACCAGCTATATGCAAACCAACAGCAAGAGCACATCTTTTAAAAGATGGTGAACTGGCAGCATCATTAAGGTCAACTCTGGAGAATAACCAATTCACCAACTCAAGAGCCTCAGCGGGACTTACAAAATCAATAAGCCTATATAAAGCATACAATGATGGAACTAGAGGTGTAAGATCTTTAGATTTGATACAATCAGTGAACTTATACTTCAATGTCAGAATTAGTTTGTCAGCTAGAGCCTTGAAAGCCTCTGCAACTCGTTTAGTTGCAAAACAAGCTCCGCATAAATCACTACAGTCACAGCATAAAGGCGCCAAGAGCGCAAAAGTTGTTCCTAAGAAGTCCATGACCTGATTATCCATTTTGTTAATACCCCGTCGAACAAATTCAAGAAAGCTTTTGGGAGATTCCATGAAAGTCTCATCTACGAAACTTTTCTCAGAAGACAAAGGACACTCCAGAGTTTCTGTAACAAAAGGATGACCCAAAATAACTTCTGCAACTTCTTCAGCAAGAGTTGAAAAACGAACACGATCATGTCCTAAATGATCAGAATCAACTTTGTCTACCAAACATTTTTTTAGTATGCGCTCAGCAAGAAGGAAAGAGGAATCTGAAAGCTTCTCAAGTTCTCTAGATGATTTGTTTCTATACAATGATCGTGCATGATAGATGCAACAAAGCACATGGCACAAAGAGTTGATGGCATGCTCAGCTTTCTGCTTGGAGAGTTTATCCAGAAGCAAATTCTGCATCTCCAGTTGTCCAAGTGAACATGAGTCATCAATGAATAAAATAGCTGGGAAAAGCATGCAAAAAGGAGCCCTTTCTAGAAACAAGGAAAATGCAACAGAAACAGATTCTAATGAATCGAAAACCTCAGCAGAAACTATCCCCTCCTTTCCTCCTTCATGAAGATCTCTAGTTTTAACCTTCTTCATACCAGCAAAGCAGACTTCAGGCCACAACTTGAAAAGGTGTCTGAGATGACTTGGTTCAAGAAAGAATATTAACAACAAAAGTGAGAAAGGAACCCCAAGTAAACGATTTGAAATAGAAATGACTGCTGGGAAATTATGTAGTAACTCTATTGGAGGTGTGCATATCATTGAAAAGGAAACTCCTAAGGTAATTCCTCCCAGTGCTTCATGACCCTCACTCCCTAAAATTCTTTTAAACTCTGTAAGAGTACCGGAAAAAGAGCCACCAGAAGAAATAGCTTCCCCTACAGCTGTAAAACTGCCACAGATTTCATGATGCACAATGTTTCTAGAGAAGTATAATAAACTCTTCAGTGGCCTCCACTCACAGGGCACGCTGGAGTCTCCGATCATGTGGCAACAACCCTCAAGTCTCTCAGATAGTAAAAGTTCAACTACGGAAGATAAAAGTGCTGGTTCAACCTAGCAAAAAGAATCCAAGAGTCTAGATTTTACAGAGAGAACCTCTTCCTGTTCAAATGCGAGATACAACTGCATAAGTAAGAAATTTGCAGCACCCAAAAATTAGAAGACAGTCATTACCTGTGTTTCCAGGAGATATTTCAAAGTGGTGGAAACGTATAATGATATCAAAGACTTCTCAGGTAATGTAGAGGCTCCAGATTCTGAACCGAGCAACCTTAGGCATTTCTCCAAAACACAAATGACAAATGGGCTAAATTTAGGAGGTATATCTGCAAGGCATACCAGATCAAGCTCAATATGTAATGATAACTCCAGAAAGAATTCTTGTAGATCCTATATGTTAAGGCTAATTCTCTAAATTGGCTCAAGTAAACTTTGGCTTATGAGAATTGACGGTTTTATTACTCCCTCCATCCCATTTTCTGTGGAAGTGTTTGACTCAATATAGTGCTTTATGCGAAAGTTGAAAATTTGATATTAGAGGTCAAAACGGTAATAAAGCATTCATTAGAAGGTAGGTTACATGCAGGCCAATGGATACTTTTTCAAATATGAAGATACAAAAGCAATATATGGTGGGATTGAGTAGTTTGAAGGCATAAACTATAATAAAAAGGTTCCATTTAAGGAAGTTTCACAAAAATGGGACAGACGAAGATAGCAAATATACCACATAAAATGGGACAGAGGAAGTATCTTTTTTAAGCAATTAGTGTAGAAAATTTTAACAACAATAAGATAAACAATCAAGGTGTGGTCTGGGCATAATAACATATGCTAAAAATTTATCATGACAACACTGCTGCAACTAAAATTACACCATGAAATAACAAAGGAATGGTTTAAGTGTAAATTACCTATAGCACGTTTTGCATCAATGATATAATACCTCATAAGATCCAAATATTTGAACAAGTTATTTCCAGTAGTAGAAACAGCATCACATAGGAAAGAGATGACAACTGAAGACAACTTTTGGAACACTTCATTCTCCATATTTTGGACACAAATATCATTTTTTCTGTACCCAGGAATAAAGAGGAACCAAGTAAAAATTTCCCTTGGGTTTCGGTCAAATGCACCAGTACTTAACATGGCTGCCTGTGCTAGAGTATAGGCTCGATCCTTTATGTCACTGATTGGTGAAAACATGAATATATTGATGAATGACTGCAGATATTTGTACATCTGGGGCTGGGTCTTGATGGCAATCTTCCCATTGTGGGACCCAGCAACTTGTTCAACAAGCAATGAGAGTATGGACTGCTGTAGAATAGTTGGCAATGCTAAAGGGTCGCTAGGCAGAACTCTAAAGAAATCAAATGATCCTTCAAAAGCCATAGGCAGTGTCCGCTGCAAAAAAGAACAAGAGCATCAATAGTTAAAGAGAAAAGTAAATTAACTTCTTTTTGTTTTTTTCAATGTATTTAGTTATCATTTCCTTCTGATTAGAGAAGATTTTGATGACAGAACCTAAAAAGAAAAACAGAAAAATTAACACACATTAGCTTGCTGGAAAGGATAAGCCAGTCCAGAGTAACAATCTGAGTGAAGAGAAACAAGCAAGAGGAAGGTTGCAACAAAATCAACAAACACAGAAGGAAACCAATATTCGACAGATTTTTAATCTGTCTTTTTATTCTCTGTTGTGTGGAAAACAACAAAAAGAAGTATTAACATTTCAAAAGCATCTTTCAAGTGTACCTAGTTGAAATGATGAAAAATACTGACAGATGTGTTACGTTCCTTTACAGAAATTAAAATTCTATTTCAAGATTTACTTTCAGGAAAGTTCTAAAAAGAAAATCTCAAAACAAAGAGGCATCCAACAAATACTAGCCAACTCCATGTATTAACATATAGTCATTACTTAAGTTAGTTTAAAAAAAATAAAATTGAAGAATTATAGAAGCTCATATCTATACTCATGCATAAGATTATAACTTTTATCAAATTCGCGAAGTCCAATGCAATATCAGATAGGTAAAACCACTAATAAGTGATGAGGTATTAGTTAACACCATCTGCAAAAAATTGGAAAGCATTTCTTAGATAACAATACATGACTATTCAACTAGGATAATAATCCACAAGGAAATTTTGAAATCTACAATCATAATGATATGACAACTCACAACAATTTTAGCATAGCTTACTGAACCTAAGTTTTTTGAGTAATGTTCCTGCTGTTCCAAAAATTTTGAAAGGAACCAGGGGCTAAGACCCAGGATCTCACCTCAAACATTATAAAGCATAAATATCCCTCAAAATCAACTAGAATTGAATTGGAACAAGAGACTTGGACTGCTTGCCACCAAAAAAGGAACGGTTTCAGAAGTCTAAATGACATTCATAGGGGACTCATGGAAAAAGAAAACTGAAGCATGCTTGCTAGTGGTCAAAAAAATTTAAAGGGGAAAAAAGAGTAGCCAAGTATTTCAAAAGCTTTTGGCCGTTTTAAACTTATATATTTTTAAATAACTGCAAATGTATTCAAAAGTTCAAAGCTTACATAATAGATTTGAAGAACATCGAACAATTTTGAGTAAAAGTACGTTTCTGCATCTTCAATTGCAATATCTACTTTGGAGCATCTATTCAATCCCTGGGTTTCAGGAACAGGATTAACTAAACCAGCATCACCAGTCAATCCATTGGCTTCACAATTTCCTATAACTCCTTCACGTTCTCCCCCAAAAGCAGTAAGAGGGGAAGAATTAGCCCCACTGATGTGAATATCAATGTCATCATTCACAATGTTCGCCTTTAACCTCTTATCCCTGCTATGGTTTTCTGGAGGTTCCTTGTCAGCTGATCTCTTCATACTTGACTTCGGATTTTTGTAGCTTTTGTTAAATGAAGAAACTAGTGACAGTAGCACCTGAGGATCAGGAAGTAATATCCGGACTTCATTCTGAATATCTTGCTTGACAGATGTCCATTTATGCATCAACTGACCTTTGGGAGTGAAGATGTTATTTAAAGCGCCAACAAGAGAATCAAGAAGCTTCAGTTCCTCCAGTACGAGACTCAAAGTCCCATGCTTCACAACAGGATCAGAGTGAAGCAACCCCTTGTTTATAACCAATCGAGTGAATGGGCGTGGTCCAATGCACTTCACAATATCTTGCACATCTGGGCTGTCAAAGGACGGAGGCTCCTGAAACTGAGAGCCAGAAAAGCTTAATATAAGACCATCACCCACTGAAGACATCACATTTGCAGCAAGAGAAGCAGAAGCGAACCTGCAAGCACTTCAGTCACCGTTTGAAATAGAAAACATAGCAAAAACTATTAATAGAAGTATATATGTCTAACCAGTTAGGAGACACAAGATCTTCAATGTTATAGGGGAACTCATCCAAATATGCTGAACCAAAGGCAGGCCTCCCTTTTACAATGGCCAAAAGCAGGTCTTTATGGTAATCTATCTCTGTTGCTTTAAGCTTCTTCATAAGATCCAATAGTCGCTTGCGATTTCCCTTCAAAGGATTAGGCACCCTCCCCAAGTCTGGCATCAAGCCATTAGAAGGATCTGTACAAACTGCAAACAATAACTTATGTGCCAATTCTGCAGCAACACTATCATCTCCCCTCGCCAAAATGCTTATCAACTGCTCCAAAGTAACACTCCCAAACAATACACTCCTGAGTCCAGGAGGCACTAATGACTCTGGAATAAGCACTCTATCGCACAGAGTTGACAAAACATAAGCCACTGTCTCATCATCATCATTTCCCATACCCCGAAGAACACCAGAATACATATTCTTCTGCTGCAATATCCCCCTCAACAACCTCGGATTTCCTACCTCCAGAAACGACATAGCAAACCCGACAAACGCACTCCTCGTCGGATTCTTTCTCCTCCCATCATTCCGCCTCACCTTCCACTCAGCAAGCTTCGTAAAAGTTTCCATCTTGAAGTCAAAAGACTTGGCAACTTCCAACGCCAACCCCTGCCCACGTCTAACAATCGAAGCCAATAGCAAAAGCACGGCATTCTGCCGTTTTGGTTCCTTAATACTCAATTCCTTATACAAGTCCCCCATCTTTTCCTCAACAATAACTCGCGCAAACTTGTCTAAAGCACTGCAAACGAACAATAACTCTTTTGCAACATTACCATTACTACTGCTTTTATTTCTCCCCAGAGGGTGACCAAAAATATAGGTAATCAATTTCAGAAAGTGGGAAAATCTGGGCTTGCCTTTCCGGAGGTCCCAAACTTGAAGAAGCTCAACGAACTTCGGTGATGTATGGATGTAATAGCTAAGCAATGCAAACCCAGCATCGGTTTTGAGAAGCTTCCTGAATTCCTTGGAGGCATCAGAACATAGTTTCGATTCGATTGAGGTTAAGTTGCGAAGAAGTTCTTTAAGTTTGGCTTCGTGAGAGACCTTATTAACAAATTCTGGAAATCGATGCTTGGCATCCTTCTCAGTGTCGTCGTGGTCCTCCATAGCTGCAATTCCCGGAACACAGCAAGACTGTGCTTTCCTCGCTTAAACCCTAAACCCAGACCCGGAGGTCTTTTTTCCTTTGTTGGACAAGGTTTATGAGGCAGCGTTTCAACTGTCTTTAAAAAGTCAACATGGTACATGAATGTTTATTGTCTGTCATAGTACCAGTATTTAGGATTTAATTTCACTTTGCCCCTGCACTCTAGAGGGTCTTCCAATTGAATGCATACTCTTTTAAAATGGATAATTAAATATTCAATTACAACTTTAGTCTAATAAATTGGGTAAAATTGGATTAATTTTTTAATTAAGTTATATTAAAATTTTTTAAAATAAATGATTTATAAAATAAAGATGTAAAATTCAAAAATAAAAAAATAAAAAAAAATTAAATGAAATCTTAATCCAAATAGGCCTTCGCAATTTTTTTTAACTTTTAAAATATTGTGCACGTTCAAACTCCTCCTACGAGATCACAAAAAACGAAGCTTCCTTTAAGCAAAAATCTTTGACCTATGTAAATTTATCCATCACATTTAGCTTTTTTATTTTCCAATTCTAAAAGTATTTATTATTTATTTTTGTCAAAAAAATTAATTAAATTAAATCAAATTAGAATTTTTAGTTTGATTGTTTTTGAAGTTAGATCAATTTGACTTTATAAATTTTTTATTCACTTTTTAGTTTTGAGTTTTTTTCAAAATTGAGGAAAAATCAGAAAAATTAAATTTTAAATTAAAAAAATCATAAACGTCTCATGAATCGATAGCAAACTAAGTTATTTGTAGAAATCGGGATGTTTAACACAATCTATATTATTTGCTAATTGAATTTAACACAAGTTATAATTGGATACTTGTTTATTAATTTTAAAAAATAAGTACACATTAGCAAATCACTTTATAGTTCAAGGGGCGAAATAAAATTAAGCCTAATATTTACCCCTAAACTTCACAAAGGAAAACAAAATTCAAAAGAACATCAATGGAAGGCAACCAATACATCAGATTCTTTAAATTTCTCAAAAATCTTGTACACTGGTATTATCATGAACTCTTTATTTATATCTTTACTTCCTGATTTAATAAATTTCTATTTTTTATGAGCAATAAATTTCTTATTTCACAAAAATATATATATATATATGAGTAATAAAAGACGAAGCCCTTACCGGAACCAATCCGCAGTGTAAAAACCCCGTCAAGTAATGGTCAAATCAAAGATTCTTCGACATAAGTAAAACACAAAAGAAGCAAAGAAAAAGACTTCACTCAAAACCTCCAAAAACAAAAGAACCCTCACACGGATCTTCTTGTCCGTGATTTTCTCATCCCTCCACAGATGACCGGAAGTCCCCACTTCCGAGAATCGCCAAACAATTCCGATAACTGGTGCCGCCGCCTATGCAAAGTCAATTTGGACACCTCGTCGTCAGACCATCATCATCTTCCAACCCAGGTTCCAATTTATTTTCACACGATATTCAAAGCATTCTATTTGTAATTCTTCTCTTCTCCCTCTTCCATGTGTAAATCGAAGAGAGCAGCCAAGGATGTGATCGAACCAAGGCCAACATCGTCCAACCCAAGGCATTCGAGTATGCCCACCATGCCCAGAAAATCATCCTCGCAGAAATCGAATAAATCCCAGACGCCTTCATCATCAGACAGTATATATAATTCTTTCCCGAGCACCGGGTCGAGCTATTACAACAAAGATTCGTGGAGAACTACATCGAGTTCGAGCTTTGGGAAGGCGCCTTTGTCCAGACTCCGAGACTCGCTTCCGGAACAATCTCATATCTATGATTTCTCTGAAATTATCTCCGCCACGAAAAACTTTTCGCTGAAGCCCTTCTCGTCGTCTTCCACCTCCACCTCGTGGCGCTGCGTCATGCGTGATCAAGACGTAATTTTGATCCAGCGCAAGTTTCGACGCCCCATGAACATTTCGGAGCTCGTGGAGCGCTTAGCATTGATATGCAAAAGCCACCATTCGAGCTTGGTTAAGCTCAAGGGGGCCTCAATTTCGGGTAACTATATATACTTGCTGTATGATTACAGTCAGGGCGCAAGCCTTGCGGAGTGTTTGAGAAACCCTAAAAATCCTCATTTCACCGTTCTCTCGAATTGGATGTCACGCGTCAAGATTGCAGCGGACATTGCTCACGGGCTCGATTACGTTCACCATTCAACTGGGTTGGGATTTAACTTTGTACATAATCACCTTAAGAGCACAAGCATTATTATCAATACAACTTTGGATGCAAAGATTTGCCATTTTGGAACGGCAGAGCTTTGCGGAGAGATCGTTGCCACGGACGAACAGCAATCGAAGGGTTTGAAGGACTACAAGAGACAAGGAAGCGGGAGGCTGAAGTTCGAGGGGACGAGAGGGTACATGGCCCCGGAATTTCAAGAAACTGGGATGGCCACACAGAAAACAGACGTTTATGCATTTGGGGTGGTGATTTTGGAGCTGTTTTCTGGGGAGGAGCCACTGAAGTATCAGGTTGATGAGGAAAGTGGAGGATACGTGAGGCGGTCGGTGATTGAGACGGCGAGGGAAGCGGCAGAGGAAGGCGGTGGTGGGGTGAGGAGATGGGTGGATACGAGAATGAAGGACTCTTACCCCGTAGACGTGGCCGAGAAACTGGTCCGCCTGGGCCTGGAGTGCGTGGGGAAGGATCCAGATAAAAGGCCGGATATGGGTCGGCTTGTGGCATGGATCTCGCAGTTGTATCTAGAGTCCGAGACTTGGGTGCAGAAGATGGGTGGATTTCCTACTGACTTCTCTGTTTCTTTAGCGCCCCGGTGACCCGAACCCGATTTATTTTGGGTTTTTTTGAAAAATATTTTCTGATTTCTTTTACACACAGAGGATACTTTTTCTTAGCAGTTCAGAGTTTATGAAAGTAGAAATTCATGAAATGGACAGAATATTTTTTGGATAAAATTTTCGGGCATGTATTTAATTTGATGTACGGTTTTTTGGCTAACTTAATAGACGATGCTCCCATTATAAATGTAGTAATTGTGTATTATATGTTATTTTTCGTTTATTAATATAGCACATATTTAGTCATATTAATATCTTATACTTTAAAAAAAGAATGTCTTTAAATTAACTTGATAAAATAATTTATTTAGAATTAGAGAACTAATTGTACAATTTATATGCTAGTTAACTTTATACTTTTTAGATTAAATGTGCTAATTAAAAAAATTTTGAAGAAAATGTATTTAATTTAATAAAGTAGAGATTCTATTAAAAAAAAAGGGAGTGGATATTTTTGAATATTTCAAAGGAAAAATGTGAAGATTAATTTTAGATGGATAAAGTAAAAGGTTAAAAATGCAGTTAGATTATACATTTGAACAGTAAACCACGATAAATTATCGATACTTTGAATATATAAGTTTCAAACACTTAAAAAGAAAATGATAGCAAAAGTAGCCGCCAGTACACTTGGCAAAAGAATAAATAAATAAGTACTCCATAAGTTACCCTATTATCGATTAAATATTTAAATCGCATGATCAAATTCTTACATTTTTTAAAACAATAATTCCGCTATTAATATGCTCTTTGGCGGCATTAATTTTTTTTTTTTTTTTGTGGGGATAAGACGGCTAAGAGCCTTGGCAGGGGATTCGGGAATGATGTGAAGTGTTTGACCTGAGAAGGAAAGAGACATTGAAGAAAATAGTCGATTTCTTCAAGGTGAATAGAAAGTCAAAGTCAATGGATTTCTTGGTGCAAGACCACCAAATAATTGATTAATTCATTTTAAAAAGGCAAATAATTGATTAGAAAATAGAATTTCACTCATGATACCAATGAAAGAGTATTTTGGATTCCGTGTTCATGTCACTGTGTTGCCCATTAAGAATTTGTCAAATAGCGAGATATTGATGATTCACTTAAAAACATATTTGTTAAGTAATAAGTCGTAGTATGCTTTAAATTAGATTTTTATTTTTGTTTCTCAATATAGTTGAAAAAAGAAAAGTTATGTATTCATTTTTTAATATGTGAAAAAGGTAATTATATTTTAAGAAAGAAAAAAAAAGAAGAAAAGAATGTGCCGAAGAAAAATAATGATGATGTGCATTATGTAAAAAAAAGGCATATATTAAGACTTTAATAAATTTAATAGTTTAAATTAAGAGATTTTGTTAAATAAAATGATAAAAATAAAGATCATATTTATTGTCAACTGTTGAATAATTAAAGTTTTACTTTTATAAATAAATAAATATAAGAAATTTAATATTTTAAAAAATATGAAATTTAAAATTTAAGTTAATATATAAGTACTTTAAAATTATTTTAATAGATTGATAATGATTTTAACAATTCAAAAATTCTAAAGTAATAATTAAAATCTCATATTTTTACAAAATTTTAATAAATTGAAAAGGATCCTAACCAATCAAATTTTTGAAGACTAATTTAAAAAATAAAAACTCTAAAAATCAAAAATAAAGTCGTTTAAAATTATTTTAATAAATTAAAAATAATTTTAATTAATAAAAAATTTTAAGTAATAATTAAAGTATTATACTTTTATAAAGTAACTTAATATATATAATTTAAAATTAAAATTAATATAGAAATTACTTTTAAATTATTTTAATAGATTGAAAATGATTCTAACCAATCAATAATTTTAAAAATAATAATTAAAGTCTCTTACTTTTACAAAATAACTTAATATATAGAATTTAAAATTAAAATTAATATATAAGTTAGTTTAAAGTTATCTTAATAGAATAAAAATGATCCTAACCAATCAATATTTTAAAAAATAATTAAAAATAAAAACCTTGCTATGCAGGGAAATACAAGATTTATTAAAAGATTATTATAAACGTTATTATAATTTATCTTAATTTCTTAGAGTTTTTATTTTTTTTAATTAGTCTTCCAAAATTAGTTGGTTAGGATTATTTTCAATCTATTAAGATAACTTTAAACTAATTTATATATTAATTTTAATTTTAAATTCTATATATAACTTATTTTGTAAAAGTAAAAGATTTTAATTATTACTTTAAATTTTTTTGATTGGTTATAATTATTTTCAGTCTATTAAAATAATGTTAAACTAACTTATATATTAATTTTAATTTTAAATTCATATATTAAGTTACTTTATAAAGTATGAGACTTTAATTATTACTTTAAAATTCTTTGATTGGTTATAATTATTTTTAATTTATTAAAATAATTTTAAATGCCTTATATATTTACCTAAATTTTGAATAATCCTAATTTTTTAGAATTTTTTTATTGATTTAGATCATTTTCAATCTATTAAAATAATTTTAAACTAACTTATAAATTATTTTCAATCTATTAAAATAATTTTAAATTAATTATACATTAATTTTAATTTTAAATTATATATATTAAGTTACTTTGTAAAAGTATGAGATTTTACTTATTACTTTAAAAAAATTTTTGATTTGTTAGAATCATTTTTAACTTATTAAAATAATTTTAAATTAATTAGGTATTAACTTAAATTTTAAATTTTATATTTTAAAAAAATTAAATTATGTATTTTCCGTTACTTTATAAAAGTAAAGATTTAATTATTCAATAGTTGTCAACAAATGTTATTTTTATTTTTATCATTTTTGTTTAGTTCAATCTCTTAATTTAGACCAAATTCATTAAAACTAAAATGCGAATGTCTACACATATCTTCCATATACAATGCACATCATTATTACTATCTCTACACCTTCTTTTCTTTTTCTCTTCTCTTTCTTAAAATGTAACCACCTCTTCTATATATATTTTTTAATTTAATCATCGCTCAAATCTCATTATATCTATAAGCTCCAACCCATATACTTTTTCTTTTTATTGTCGCTTTTTAATATAATTCTTTCACTTTTTTATTTGATTTAGGTTTTTTCATAAATATTTGAATGTTGTATTTTATAAATTCTTTTAGAATCTCTTTATTGTTCTCTTAAATAATGCATTTATTTTAATTTGATTAAACTCTCTAAAACCTCATTTGAGGTTTTTCTTTTTTCGGATTGAACTCCTTCACTGTGCATCTAACATATATTTTATTTTGTAATATAAAATTTAATTTTTTGACGTATTTTATTAGTACGTCTTTAAGCAATACAAATGAATCTTGTTTATTTATGTGACTACACTAAAATATATTTAAACTTTGGATCAGAGTTATTGCCTAAATGATAGATTTTCTAACTTGGACTTTGAGTATGCTTCATAAGTAGATGTAAGTGCTCTAATTTTTTTCTTTTCCTTTTTAAAATGTCAGAATTATCTATTTCATTCACCTTGGATCACAGGTTTCAAGACTTAAAATTTCATATTAGCTTTCCAACTCCATCATTTTGCCAATTTTATATATTTTTAAATATTTTATCTTCTTTTATTTGGTGGCACCACAATGGCATAAGTCATAGTATCTACTTCTGATATTCTTCTAATTTCTTTACTTTTTCTTCTCTTTCATTTTTTTCTCATTTTATGTTATATTTTTTCTTGCATCTTCCGACATCTTTCTTGTTTATATTTGTTAAACTATTATACCAAAATAATTATTCACTTATTAAGAAAAAAACAAACAGATAAATGCTATATAATAAGCAGTGGAATAAATAAACTTATATTAAACCTGAATATCAATACTTTGTTTAACTTTTCATTTGCTTTGATTTACCCAAAAAAATCTTAAGAAATAGGAAATCATTTAGATACATTAACTTTTAATTTATTTGTTAAGTAATTCATTGAGATTATTTTTGAAATTATTTATTATCTACTTAATGGATTAATTGAAAATGTTATTATAAATTGCTGTCTGAAATAACAAACAATTATTATTTCTCTCTAGGAATATATTTGTCATCAATGATATTTTTTCTTTTGAAAAATAGAAAAAAAAAATCTTGATTAATGAAGCAAATAAGGAAACTTCTCCAAACTAAATAAGATTTTGGATAAGTTCAACCCTCTTTGATTTAATAAATAGTACATGCTATTTATTTTTACAAAAAGATATTAGTGATATTTGTATGTAAATAAGATATTTCAAAAAAATTAAAAAGTAAATTCAACGTAACCAATATTACTCATAATTCTGTATTAAGAGGAATAAAAGGAGTATAAATCATATGCTAAAAGTTTAAGATAAAAAAGAATGTATTTGATGCTTTTAAACAAATAAGATTTTAATATTTTATATTATTTAATTTTTTTCTAAATACATATATTTTGAAAGGTAAAAATATTTTTTTAATTTTAAAATTTAATATTTTTTTAATTTTAAAATATATTTATACATCGCACGAGTTTAGATTAGTATATATGTATAGATATATGTACTAATATTCAAGTAAAAAATATTTTATAAAAAAATAATAAACTTATATATCATATAAGAATTAAACCATCAATCTTTATCTCACGATTAAAAAATTGTATATTGTTTAAGATCGTAGTTTTCTATTCGCGTGTGATCAAGGGAAGGAATTATGTCCGATGAAAGATCGCACGAGTTTAGACTAGTATATATGTATAGATATATATACTAATATTCAAGTAAAAAAATAATAAAATTATATATCATATAAGAATTAAACCATCAATCTTTATCTCATGATTAAAAAATCGTATATTGTTTAAGATCGTAGTTTTCTGTTCGAGTATGATCAAGGGAAAGAACTATGTCCGATGAAAAGGCTAGTGCATTCTCCCCATATTCTCTACTTTGGGTAAAATTCCTGTGTTGCACGTTCTTTTTTTACAGAACGTGCATCTTTCAATTTCAACTGTCGAAAATATGCATCATTCAATTTCAGCGGTCGGATTAGCACGGTAGCAACAACCCCACTTTCTATTCGGAATTTCGTATTAAATAAGGAAAATTCTTAGGTGAACCCGTTCTACGGCTCCACCTGTGGACCGGATCCACCACATAATGCCACGTAGCCCACTTACCCCATTACTAGATGTTCTCTTTCCCAAGCTCAACTTTCTCATGCTCTACTCTTTTTTACCCTTTCCTGTCAATGGCAGAACAACACAACCACCACCTATTGAATGCTAGAAACTATATCCCTCATTTAAGGTCCTCTTTGCTTTTATTTTACTCAAACCCATTTTTCATACACTAGATTTGTCGTGCAAAGAATATCTTGTGTTTCTTTTCGGGGAATGATGGTGGGTTTTGTTTTTTCAAAGGGAAGAAATCGGAAGGTTTTGTTACTTTCTATTCTTTCTAGGAATGATGTTGTTGAAATTTAAAAGCAAACTAATGAGAAGATCTACGTAGTTTATAGAGAATAGGAGAAAGATCAGGATTAGAGAATGTCGCCAGCAAATATTAGTGCAATAGCAAATGGGCAACCATTAGTAGAGCAAACTGGGGAAGAGATCTACCTCCTAGTGGTCAACCAAGTACTGTGGGATGAGATTGTGGTATGATTGAGTTTACCAGAGAGAGTGTTCAAGCATTGCATAATGGAATATTAAAAATTAAGAACGAAGTCGGCTACAAGGGAGGGACGACAGGTAGGCAATGGCCGTGAATTCATTCGTGAGATGGGAAGAGCCGCAGCTACAGATGGAAAGGATGGAGAGGAAGAGAAGAAATATGGTGATGGGATGACCAAGATTACTAGTTATCTGAATTAAAAAATTTATATTTGTTACACATTGTTCTATATTGAATCTGGTTCACAGATATGATAGTAAACAAGGTTCACCTAAGAATTTCTCATTAAATAAAGCTCTATGTGGAATATGATTCCACATACGACCCATTTCTCGGTGAACTTCTGTATATTCTACTAATGAATTTCATCTTTCTATTACCTAGAAAAGGCCAAAAAGGCCCAGAGTCAACCAAGTCTACAATTGACTGTTTTCTTTTGTGAATCGAGTGCAGGGTCCACATTATGGTACTTCTGAGTTTCGCCCACTTTGAACGTCTTTCAAGTTAGGAGATTTGTTTTTTCTCCCATCCTGAAATCAATTTGTTTCTTTTATTTCTTTATTTATCTTATTTTTTTCTCTTTATTTTCTCTTGTGCCCTTATGTTTCAAGCCAGTTGTAGAATAAGGTCATGTATCACAATAGTTTAATACTATTATAATTTTTTAAATTATATACAATAAAAAAATTAATAATCTTTTTAAAAATATTATTTCTTTTATCTCTTCTTTAAAGTGCAAATTCAACTGATAATAGGGGTATTCAAATGATTTCGGTTCGGTTTCAGTTTTACTATTCAGTTTTCAATTCGGTTTTTTTTATTTTATTTTTTTAAAAATCGAACCGAACAATTTTACTGTTCAGTTTTACTATTCAATTTTTTGGTTATATTCGGTTCGGTTCGGTTCAGACCGAAATAACATAAGAACGCATTATGGTAATGAGTTCTTGTATTATTTTTTAAAAATAAACACAAGAACGCATTATGTTAATGAGTTATTGTATTTATTTTTAAAAATAAATACAATAACGCATTACCATAATGTATTCTTGTATTTTTTTTAAAAATTTTGATTTTTCGGTTCGTTTTTGGTTCAATAACCTAAACCGAAAACTTAACCGAAATTTATATAATTTTACAAATTGAATCGAATAACTACAAAAATCAAATCAAACCGAAAAATTCGGTTTGATTCGGTTCGGTTATTCGGTCCGGTTCGAATTTTGAATACCCCTAATTAATAATGCTTCATATCTATCAAAACATCACAAAATTAGCAATTTTAGAAATAATTAATTACAGAGACAAAAAACTCAAAAAATCATCAATGTTGAGGCATGTTAATAATTTATTTGAGAAAAGGGGTGTTTTCGCCTCAAGGTGATGATGAATTTCATTTTAAAATTCAAAGTTACCAATTTATTAAAATTATATTTACCAAAATACTTTTATCGTTTGTCCGGATTTGATGATATTAAGTAGGTTTATCAAATGATGCTAAGCTTGGCATCTGTTCACTGGATATCAAATTCAAAATTTATAGTTTAAAAGAAAAACCTACAAATTTGTGAATAAGGTGAGCTAATATTAAATTTAATATCCATTAGATCAATATTGTGTGTACCCTAAATCTCGAGCATTATTATATACATTTTTTTAATTATATACAATGTAAACCTTATTCATTTTTCGAACTCCTATCTCTATCACATTCATTCTCTCTCTATCTTCACCAAAATTTTCCAATATTTCGATATTTAGTAATCTAACAAAATTAATATGAATAATAATATTAAACAACATTAATTCACTAATAATTACTAATTTATATAGTAACAATTACTGATTAATTATTTAATTTCTAAATAATTATTAAACAACATTATTTATTATTAATTGAGATGATGAATAAAAAATTGAAAAAAAAGAAAAAAATGCAAGTTCCGCCGAACTTGCGAAAATTTTCCCCTATTAAAAAAATTAAAACTTATTGTGAAGTTATGTGCTTATTTTGCTAAACTTGACAATAAATTTTTTTAAAACTCTATAAAACTATCTTATTCAAATTTTTATGTCATAATCAAAGTCATTTAATGTGGATTTGTTCCTTATGCATTTTACAAAACCTTAAAATTTAAATCTTAAAAGATATATTATTTTAAGCCAATTCCTATAGAAAGAATGAGTGAGTGAGAGAGAAAGCAAGACTATTGAAAATGAAATAAAAATGCAACATATAATAATAAAAAAATTTTATATGGTAATAGTGTAGATATTTTGGTACTGACGACATTCTCAAACCTAGGGTCCGATTTGAAATAGGGTCGAACCAACTTCTGAAGACGCCAATCCAATACCCATTCTCTCCTGCTCGCAACGCCTTCTCCCTCGTCGGTCTTTGCAAATTTGAAGTCTTGGAACGCCGAAATCCGTCGTCAAACTCCATCTGCACCAGTCTTAGCTTTCCATCCGAGGTTCTTTCTCAATTCAGTCCATTTGTAAAGATTTCTCCAACTATTCTTGACTTTTGCATGTTCTTTTGATACGAACTCTATTTTCTTTCAAATGCTTAATGGCTGTTCCCCCTTCTGCAATTTTCGTTGCAATAGTTTATGTTCAGTGGATTGAATTTTGGAGGAACCAATTTCTCTGGGCATGGGTTATTTACGTTTCCTTAATTGAAGATAGTTTATGTTGTCTTGTTGTGTCTGGATTCTGTATTCTGTTCTTTTATTGTGTAAATTGTTGACTTATTTATCTTTTATGTTTTTCCTTTTCGATACTTATCGCCAATTCATTGTTAAATGTGGTTATTCTGGCTTTTAAATTTGGATACTTCTTGGCGGGGCACGAGAGCACTTGGCTCCGTTGACTTAATGATTGTTTCAGTCATGATATTCTGTGTTAGCCCTTTATGCTACAGCAACTCCTTATAGTTCTTGATGTGTGGGTAATTCCGTGATTTTTCCCAAACTTGAGAGGTGCTTCAAGATCATCTATTGTTTTCAAATTGTTTTATTAATTCAATAGAAAAAGAAAATATGGCTGGTCACTTGTTTAGGTTATGGTGTTTAATATCACTAAATATGTGTGTTCTCGCAAACTGATAATGTTGCCTTAGTTGTTTCTTGTGATTATTGGAATTGTAGTAAGATGAAACCAGAAGACTGAAGTGGGTTTATAGATGGTAAGTTAAATGTGATATTCCAAAGGAAAAATAGAGAGATGGGAATTCAGAAGGGTGAACTACCAGATTTCTTCAAGTTCAGCAAAATTTTCTGTGCCCTTCCAAAGGCATAGCATCTATCGTTTAAGAACTCATTAGAAGACAGGAATATGTGAAAAGTTGAAATGAAAGCTGAAAAAATCTGAAATTGCAATTACACACGTGCATTCCTTAAAGAATCATCACACAGTCTTCAAGTGAGTTTAGTTGAGGTGATGAAACAAAATTGTGCTTGGCTTCTCATGCCAATCGTTCTTGCAAGATCACTAACTTCTTACCTTATAACTTCCATTTAAATTCTGGTTTGCCGGTATGAAAATCTAGCTTTTCAAGTCTTGAGCTTTTAGTTGTTAGAAATTCACTTAATTTTGTAGGTTCCAGAGGATGATAACGTTTTGAATATTCAATTCAACTTATTGTAAATACTATGACATTGGTTTTTAAAGGGACTCATGTAATACTTTTGTTATATAGCGGGGTTGTGACTTCCTAGTTACTGCTCAATATCGTAACTCATTTGTCATTGTCTTTGAATAAGTGGATTTTAGCTTTTAGGGTGGAGAGATACAGGCTTCTGTTAGCATTCTTATTTCTCCCCTTTCTTACTTTTCAGGATGTTGCTTCTAGGTTTATAAATGCTGCTTAGAAGGATCAATTTCTGAGGGCCTGCAAATGGGCTCACCTGAGCGTGGAAGGACTGGGAATAGGGATATAGAGATTGATTCAGATATTAGGAATGACAGGTTCAGGGAAGATGATGATTTGGAAGGTGGTGATAAGAGGAAGCACAGGTCAAGCAAGATGCGAAAGCCTGGAGTCAGTGACGAAGCTGAGAGCCTAGATAGTAATGGGAAAAAGAAAAGTATGGGGGAGAGAAATGAGAACCGAAAGAGATCAGGTGGCACAAACCGAGCTGGCAGTGATGAGGATGACAATGAAGGAAAGAAGGAATCACGCTCTAAACAGTCTAAAAGAAAAGTAGAGGAGAATACACTGGAGAAACTGAGCAATTGGTATCAAGAAGGAGAAGCTGATGCTAAGTATGACAGTGGCTCTAGAGGGTATAGTCGAACTGATGACACTGAGAGGAGGCGATTGGCTTCAAAGTTCTCAGATCATGAGGGTTCCCATGTCAGAAGTAAAGACAAAGACGAACTATTACAAGATGGTGACGTTGAAAAGTTGCCAGATAGAGACTCTAGATTTTCTGAAAGAAGGGAGAACAGTAGAGAAAAGGGTCATGGATCTTCTGAGCAACTGAGAAACTCGAGGAGGAGGTGGGATGATTCAGATATTCCATGGAAAGGTGAAGATGTTAACCATACAGAAAAATCTGATGTAAGAAGTGAGAAGCCTATTGAGTCCAAGTTCGATAGAGAAAGAAGTGAATCTGTGAAAATTGTGGATTCAGATAGTGACAAAGGGAATAAGTCTCAGGATAGGGATGAGAGAAGAGCTGAGTCTGAAAGGAGTAGGAGGGACAGGGTTGAAGTTCCTGAGGAAGACATTAAAGGCAATTCTTTGACACGTTCAATTAAGGATAGAAGCGATGAGCATAGGCAGTCCAGGGGTTCAACTGTTAGGGACATTGTTGATAGCCATGATAGGTCTTTAAATGTGGATGAAGATAGTAATATGTGGATGCGAGAGAAAAACAGGAGAGAAATGGACGGTTCCAACCGGTCCAGGACACCTGAGAGGAGCGGAAGGCGTTATTATGAATCTGAAAATTTTGATATGGATTATGAAAGAAGTACTTCATTAAGGAGGAAGGAACAAGAAAGAGAGAGTTATAGAGATGATAGATCAAAAGGAAGAGATGACAGTTGGGGTGATAGGAGTAGAGACCGTGACAGTTCCAGAGATAATTGGAAAAGACGGCAACCTAGCAATGCAGATAAGGAAATAAAAGAAGTAGATACAGCTTATGATCATGTTAGGGACTGGGATTTGCCCCGACGTGGTCGGACTGACCATGAAAGGCCTCAAGGACGTTCTGGTGGTAGGAAGGACGGAAGCAGGACAGAAGCTGTGAAAACCTCATCAAAGTATGGTATTTCAAATGAGAACTATGATGTGATAGAGATCCAAACCAAGCCCTTTGATTATGGAAGAGAGGAATCTAGATCCATCCTTGCTCCGCAATGTGATGCTTTGGGTTCAAATGACGAAGATAATGCATATCCGAAGGAGGAAAGAACAAGAAATGCACATGGCTACATGCAACCTGGTGATGACTCAAAGGATAGATTCATGGATGGTGGTCTAGCTGGGCAAGACCAGAATTTTTGGAGGGATGACAGTGACTTTCAAGCGGGAAAAGGAAGAGGCCAGCAAGGTGGTTTGTCTGGTCGTGCTTCTGGGGGCCAAAGTTCTAGCAGTGGTTCACAACCTCAGCTTGGTAGCCAGGAACCTCCTTCCTTCACCAGATCTGGTCCACAAGGGGCTAAGGGAAGTAGAATTGGTAGAGGAGGGAGGGGCAGACCAACTAGCAGAGACAATCAACAGGTTGGGCTTCCCATGCCCATGATGGGTTCACCTTTTGGGCCACTTGGAATGCCACCACCCGGACCAATGCAATCTCTAACTCCTGGCATGTCACCTGCGCCAGGACCCCCCATTTCGCCTGGTGTCTTTATTCCCCCTTTTCAGCCACCAGTTGTTTGGCCTGGTGCTCGAGGTGTTGAAATGAACATGCTAGCTGTTCCGCCTGGTATTTCACCTGTTCCTCCTGGGCCCTCTCCAAGGTTCCCCCCTAACATAGGTACTCCACAGAATCCACCCATGTACTTTAACCAACCAGGTCCTCTAAGAGGGGTGCCTCCAAACATACCTGCCCCCAACTTTAATCCTATAGGTCCAGTAGGACGTGGACAGCCTCAAGACAAAGGCCCTGGAGGTTGGGTTCCTCCTAGATCGAATGCACCACCTGGCAAAGCTCCTTCAAGAGGAGAGCAGAATGATTACTCTCAAAACTTTGTAGACACTGGCATGCGGCCCCAGAATTTTATCAGGGAGCTGGAGCTCACTAGTGTCGTGGAGGACTATCCCAAACTTCGGGAGCTTATACAAAAGAAGGATGAGATTGTTGCCCAAGCTGCTTCCCCGCCTATGTATTTGAAGTGTGACCTGCGAGAACAAATGCTTTCTCCAGAACTCTTTGGCACCAAGTTTGATGTCATTTTGATGGATCCCCCTTGGGAGGAATATGTTCATCGAGCGCCTGGTGTTACTGATCACATGGAGTATTGGACATTTGAAGAAATAATGAATCTCAAGATTGAGGTAAATTTATGCTTTTAAATAACCCTTCTTCCTCATCCTCACTTCCCAAACAGAAAGGTCAAAATACTTTACCTAAAGGAGAAACAACAATCGAAGTATTATTACTGAACGCGATGCTTTCACATTTTCCCTATCTAACTGCTGGACATTGTCTTCAGAACTTTTGTTTCTGGATAAGTATCATTCTACCAGCTTGGCAACACATATGCATCTTTTTACTGTTAAAGTTTGTGACCGCTATACATGTGCTTCTGCACTTATTTATTGTGTTTATTTAAGTACCATGAGCTTTAATTGACACTTTCAAGCTTTTTAATGCACATCAGTTTGGTTCTATTGCTGGCATGTTCTATCTTTCCAGTCAGTTTGCTTGCTTTGGATACTAGGTATAATGGGTGGTTTGTTTGTACTTACAGGCTATTGCAGATACGCCTTCTTTTATTTTCCTTTGGGTTGGTGATGGCGTTGGGCTTGAGCAAGGTCGGCAATGTCTGAAGAAGGTAGGGGACATTACTTTTAAGATGAAACATTGAAACTCTATGGGTTTCATGTTACTATTACTTGTCAATGATGATATGGTTATTGTCTTCTCTTGTCTTTCCAAATTTTCTTTATTTCTTGGTCGCAATAGTTTATTATTACCTGAATCTTAAGTGTTACCCCATAAAATTCTCCTGCAGTGGGGATTTAGAAGGTGTGAAGACATATGTTGGGTGAAGACCAACAAGACCAATGCAACTCCAGGGTTGCGACATGACTCTCATACTCTATTCCAGAGGTCAAAGGTTTGTATAAACACTTGCCTTGATTCAGACAACCACTCCTACCATCTCAACAGTCGCACAAAGAAAAAACTACTAGAATAAAAGAAAGAAACATGCACCCAAAAAGAAAAAGAAAAAAAAAATTAACGTAACCTCAGTTTACTCTCCTGTTTATGTTTAAATGTATATTTGATTTTGCTGATATATAAGCTTCTCTATCGTCATGTTTAAGGAACACTGCCTGATGGGTATAAAAGGGACTGTTCGACGCAGTACTGACGGTCATATCATCCATGCCAACATTGATACTGATGTAATAATTGCTGAGGAGCCTCCTTATGGTAAATAACTTTGACATGAGTCCTGCATTTGCACTTTGCTATACCTACTGGAGCTTGTCTTGCTTCCTCTGGGATGGGATGTTTCTAGTCTTCTTGCAATGCTATGATCTTTATCTACATGTGATAATTTTTGTCTTTAATTCTTAGTCATTTCAATTTTGGTTAGTAGGTGGTTTAGAGAAAACTTTCAATATGTGAAGAGATTTATGAAGATAAATCTGAGAAGCAGGGGGGTGGGGATGGCATTCTGTGGCTAGTACCAGTGTTCTGAAGGCTGATTATAAAACTGTAGGATTCCCAATGGCCTGTAATTGTTTCTGAAGAAAGGAATTTAAAATATTTATGTCTTTATACTTTACAAGTGGATATGTAACACAGATGCACTATTCTCCATATCTTCCTGCTTTTCTGAGGGGTCTTCGTCTTTTCTCTCTCCTTGGACTAAAATACATCTTCAGAGTGCTACTAAAGTTGGATTTCAAGGGAGAATTGTGGATACTTCTGAAATGCATACGATTCTGAAGATATTAGCAAGGCTTTGAATTCTTTTGTTTCCTTGGTCTCTTGCTTATGTGCCGCCTTTTGAAAGAAAATGGTTTGTGCATCTCAAAAGCAGAAGTTGAATTACTGGGATGCAAGTTTGCACCTATTTGTTGCAAAACTGCTAAAGTGTGTAATCTCACAGTAATTGTTTTTGCCTCTGGTAATTGTGGCTGGATTTAAAGCCTTTCTCCTATGATATTGTAGGATCCACTGCAAAGCCAGAAGATATGTATCGAATAATTGAGCATTTTGCTCTTGGCCGGAGAAGACTTGAGCTCTTTGGGGAAGATCATAATATTAGATCTGGTTGGTTAACTGTTGGTAAGGGATTGTCATCATCGAACTTTAATGCTGAGGTATGAAATTACTCTCTTTCCTTATAATTATTTTTTGATAAAATGACATGGATATGGCATTTACTACCCTTGGGTCTGGGATGGGGGATGTGGGAGGCACTTGAGAAGTAAAACTTTTCCGATTATTTCTTAGGGCTTGCTGTATGCTGACTTGAATTTTTGTGGTCCTGACTGGAAAATTGAACATATTCAGGCATATTGTCGAAATTTTGGGGATAAGGATGGAAAAGTCTGGATAGGAGGGGGAGGAAGAAATCCACCTCCAGAAGCACCGCACCTTGTTCAGACGACCCCTGAAATAGAAGCCCTGCGGCCAAAGTCACCTATGAAAAACCAGCAACAAATGCAACAGCAGCAGTCTTCCTCAATCTCTCTCACAACAGGCAATTCCTCGAACAAAAGACCCACTGGAAACTCACCTCAACATCACAATATGCCAAATATGAACCAAGAAGCATCAAGCTCCAACGTATCAACTCCAGCTCCGTGGGCGTCTCCAATGGACAGCTTTAAACCAAGAGAAGGTGGACATATGGTATCTGATGATAGGGTTTTTGACATGTACGGGTTTAATACGCCTTTCGGTCAGACTAGTGGAGAGTACTTGGACTATGAATCTCAAAGGTCAATGAACATGCTATAGGTTGAGGCTGAGCGTCAATTTTGTTTGATGTCATTTGTACCAGTAATTTTTTGTATGCCATTGTTATAAGGTGCATCAAATTTCCCTTTCTTGATTTTGCCTCTTCAATCCTCCCCTTTGAGGTGGAAAGAGGGGATCCTGATGTTAGAGCATGGGAAAAAAGAAGAATATGTCAATTAACCTGTAAAATTCGTTCATTACCAGCTGGGAATTAACAAGTAGAGGTACTCATTTGGTTTGAAGTTATTTTGTATAAAACATGACTTGCTATATGATGAGAAGGATCTTTATTTAATTAAGGGAACTGTATTTTTTACCAATTGAACCATCATCATCGTATCCTATTCTTCTTTTGAATTTTGAGTGCCATCATGTAACTATAAAAGCAATCACCAACCATGTAGGGTGAGATGTTATTTTTGATATTGGGGGACAAATCGTAATTACTTAATTCTTCATGGGTTAATGTGCAAACTCGCCGGGCGTAATTTTCCGGCCTCATAATTCGCAAGTCACAACCTCCTATAAAAGTATTGAGGGGCGGCGGCAAATTCTGAAACCGTACCGTCAGCGTCAAGTTACTCAGCGGGAAATCTAGCACATGGCGGCTCGCCAAATGCATCGGCGAATTTTCTCGCTCCTCGGCTCCCCAAAGCCTAATACTTCAATTTCCAGAGGTAGCAATTCCTTCTTTCTCTTTGTCTTAGTGTGTGAAAGTTTTCAGTGAATTTGTTCTGTATATAGTCGATTGGAGGTCTTGAAAACCTAGAAATTAGTTTGTTTTTGTGTATAATGAGATACAGGAGTTTAATAGTTAAGAAATATTTAAACCTGTTCTAGTGAGATGAAAATTTTCCCTTTACTACTTTACATGTCCTGATTTTTCTGTTCATTCCGACTTTGTTTCTTTCTCTGCTGGAGACTGGAGTTGTATGAGCTTTGTGTTGGTGACTGAAATTTCATCTTTATCCTCGGCAAAGATTCAAAAATAAAGAGCAGCAGACTTCGTATGAAATGGTTTGATAACTTAGGAGGCTTAATTTGTAGCCGCATATCCGGTGTCTGTTTCCTTTAAAATCTTTCGACTTTGTCTTTTTTCTTCACCCGTAATTGTTATCTCTGAAGCATGGTAATATTTCAACAAGTCCGTTCAGAATCATAGCACTTCTTGTTTGAAACTTTTGGGTTAATCTTTTTTGGGCTTTAAGGTGAGATGTGTTTTTCAATTGATGAAGAGCCGGAGAGCCGGAGCCACTAATATGAGGACTATGTACTAATGACTTGAGGACTGAGGCCTGTCTAAATGAATTAATTTGATGGTTCTCGTCTACTGAAATATGATGGAAAGCTACTTCTTTAAAGTTTAGTGTATTAATGTTACTCCATCAGAGAATACAGCTTGGAAGTTTTCCTGGTTTTTGTGGGTGCTCTTGTCTCTCTTTTCAGTCTACTTCTTTTGTACGCCAGGAATATCCTTGAGTTGAGAATGAACCTTGTGGTAACAATGAAATAACCTTATTGTAAATTTTGAGATCTAGAAAGTCATGGCTTCAATATACTGAACTGTTGGTCTGGGTCTGTTTGTAAGGGCAGCTAAAACCCAGTCGTGATGCAGCAACAGATGTTTCATCTTTTCATGTCTGATTCTTTTACTTTTGTCATGGCCATCCTGCTGTTCTCAGCCTGTTTATGGTATCATTTTCTCTCTTGTAATACTAATAATTGGTTTTGACAGGATTGTCTGCAGACCGTTATCTGCAAGTTCTCCCTGCTGCAAATGCATTATTCCGCAAGGACATACTTCACTTTAGAAGATCTCAAACACTTGCTAGAGCCAATGACAAGGTTGCTGAAGATGGCAGAGAGCATGAAGGTGGCGATATAGAGTCAGATCCCAGTTCAGTTCAAGCTGTCTCATGTCCAGTTAACAGTGAGGACAAATTGAAGCACAAGGTGATCTCTAAACTGAAGATATCCACAAGACATGATCTTGCAATGGTCTTCACATGCAAAGTTTGTGAAACTAGGAACATGAAGACAGCTTCTCGCGAGTCATATGAAAAAGGTGTCGTCGTAGCCAGGTGTGGCGGCTGTAATAATCTACACCTGATTGCTGATCGATTAGGATGGTTCGGAGAACCTGGTAGCATTGAGGACTTCCTGGCTGCTCGAGGGGAGGAAGTGAAAAAAGGCTCTTCTGAAAGTTTTAATCTTACTCTGGATGATCTGGCTGGAACAAAGAATCTTGCAACTTGACGATGTGGTTAATGTGCTGAAACTGGTGGTATAGATGTAATAATAGTTTTGTCACTCATTTCAGTTCAGACTCTTGGTAGTCTTTTTGATTGGGAAGGAAAATTTCCCTGGAGAAGTTCAATGCCACTGCCCTGCGGATGTGACCAAAGCTTCATTCTCAGATGGTTGCCACGTCAACTACCCTGGTCATGCAATACTAAAATTTGGAGAATCATCATTCGATTGGCGATGTTGTTTGATTATTAATTATTAATAACTGATTATAATAGCCTTTGGTATAGCCTTATATGAATATCTAATTCGTAATTTAAGAAATTCAAATTTAAACACTGATAGTTTCAAAAGAAAAAAAATAATACCCTTCGTTTTACAGTTATATAATACAGTGAAATGAAGTGTGAAATTGAATAGATTTCATTTTGTCTTGGGCAAACTCCGAAATGATGAAAGAGCTTCGGGGGCAGATTGCTATTAAACCGTGAAATTGAGAAAATACACGAAGGGTGTGATTGGATAGAGTTTGGTTTTGAGATTTTCTATCTTGAATTTTAGGAGGAGAATTTTTTGTGAAAAAAAAAATGAGATGTGAAATAAAAAATTGTATTGGGTCCGTGTAAAAACTCAGTACACCTAAGAATTCGTGACATTGACAGCCTAATTTTGGAAGCATTTGCGGGCGTTCGTCTCCAGGTGATGTAAAATAAATGCGTCACGTAATGCGTTATATTCGTTAGCGCATTTATAATGCGTCCAGGCTCTCGCGGGAGCTCACTCGTTATTCTAATCCGGCCAGACAGGTAAGGAAACCGAGAAATCAGAATGGTGACATATATAAGCAAGAAACCATAGTCTGCTTCTTCTTCAAGTTCTGTTATTCACTGTTTCCCCTAACAAAATCAATGGCAATTCTCACTGACTATTCAAGATTACTCAAACCCCATGCCCCTCTCTCCCTTTTCGAGTCTCAGCACAGCTTCGGCCTTGGTTTTATCTCTTTTCCCATCATAACGAAACAGCCCAGAAAATCTCTGCAAGGTAAAAGCTTCAATACCCAACATGGTGCTCTCTTCTATTAATTTTATTTTTTGAAATAAAGTTCAATTTTTTAGTAAAGTTTCGATTTTGATGTCGACAAAGTCGTAAATGGTTTAGTGGGCAACTCAATCAATTGATGCAGTCATCTATTTTGACTGTTGCTTTTTTAGGATTTTGGAAAAACTTACGTTTACAGTTGATGATATCTTATGTTTTTCCTTAATAGACCTTGCGTCCGCATTGAGTGTCCACCTTTCTATACAAGAATAGGAGAGTGGAAACTTAATTTTGGACCAGGGGACTACTTGAAAGAACAGTACAAAGCTACTATAATCGGGAAAAGGGAGATTTAGGATGACGAATGCTTCCAATGGGATAACTTTTGTTTGTTTTAGTCTATCTTTATGTTTTGTATACTGCATATTTTTAGTAATTGGAAGGCGTAATAGGAACTATTTTGAAGCTATAGATTCTTCATCAATGTATGGTACTGCCTAGGGAGTTCTTTGCTATCAAGTGAAATCAGGTTGCAACTTTTGCTTCCTTTCATGCTTGAATTTGGATGGTGAAATCCATTTATATGGACGAGGGAAAACAAATCATTCAGTATCTACCTGTTATGATATAATTTGTATTATTGTATAGATGAGAAGCTAACCTCTGCAGTAGCCCAATGATCCTGAGATTCCTTATATGATATGAAAATTGTAGGAATGCACTTTTCTTCCCTCATAGAAAGAATGTTAATACAATTTCTGACTTCTTCTACTCCCGGGCAGTGAGGTCAGTGGCTGCTCCTGCAGAAGCTACATCAGGGTTTGATGAAATGGTTTCTGGCACACAGCGTAAATATTACATGCTAGGTGGAAAAGGAGGAGTGGGGAAAACAAGTTGTGCTGCATCACTTGCTGTGAAGTTTGCAAACAATGGTCATCCCACACTTGTGGTTTCAACTGATCCCGCACATTCCTTAAGTGATTCTTTTGCCCAGGTTAAGATTATATTTCTGCGTTTTTAAGTTTGCACAACCGTGACATGTTTAAGATTATCTTTAAGTTTTGATTAGCTCAATCTGTTTTTATTTCCTCATAAAGGTAAATAAATGTAACTCATGAAACAAATTGCTTTCCACTTTCATGCTTGTTCCTTAGGATTTGACAGGAGGGGCAGTAGTACCTGTTGAAGGACCTTATTCTCCGTTGTTTGCCCTGGAGGTGGGTTAAAAATGAAAAAGTTCAAATCTGTATCTCTATTTTCTATTGCTGATAAAGCATACCTTATAGTTAGTTTTAAATATGTCTCCTTTCATAAGATTAATCCTGAGAAAGCTAGGGAAGAATTTCGTAGTGCGAGCCAGAAAAATGGGGGATCTGGAGTAAAAGACTTCATGGATGGAATGGGCCTTGGAATGCTCGCTGAGCAGGTAAACTTTTGTGTTCAGCAACCTTTACTTTAATGCTATATCTTTTTTAATTAAATTTTAGAATCTTCTGTATGCATGCCACTATCTTTGTTTTCTATTATTTCACTTTTGCAAATCATGGAATGGGATACATCATTAGTAAAACTCAATAAAATTACTAACCAAGCATTGGATTTGGATGAGCTGGAATAAATTTTTGAAAAATTTTTAATGTACAGAACTTCATAGTTAAATTTATTTTTGAATTGCATTGAACAAGTGCATATTTCTGTAGAGAAGTTACAAATTCGAGTATTTATTTCCTAACTTTCACATTTTATTTTCCAATAAATTCTCTGCTGCTACTTGCAATTTTGAATTTTGATGTTAGCTCTAATGACGTGGAGAAAATAAGACGGGCCTTCATTATTAACTTACTGTATTTTATTTTGTTGTTTTCATGCAAAAGCTTGGAGAGCTAAAGCTGGGAGAGTTGCTGGACACCCCTCCTCCTGGTTTGGATGAGGCTATTGCGATTTCAAAGGCATGCAATAGTGTTGTAATTGTTAATATTGTTCTGTTTTTTTCCTAAAGAACCAGAATTTTTACTGATTGTATATATTCTTGGCAGGTTATGCAATTTCTTGAGTCACTAGAATATAATATGTTCACTCGTATAGTTTTTGATACTGCCCCAACGGTGAGGAGACTAGGAGTACTCTCCTTAATTCTATTAAAATACACAGCCTTTAATCTGACAGACTTTTTTTTGTATTTTTGGTCCCTCTTCATAGGGCCATACATTGAGGCTGTTATCCTTGTCTGACTTCTTATATGCATCAATAGGAAAGATATTGAAGGTAAAATCTTCTTCTCTCCATTAAGAATGTCAGGACTGTAATGCTCTGGCCTTTTTTTTTTTTTTATGGGCTGATTTTATCTAGCATGCCGAAACCAGACCATATTATATCACCTTACAAGAGTTGGCATAAATACATTAGTCTTTTGATATTTCCTTTGAATGAAACTTTCAAAATATTTTAACTTGAAATATTGGTCTGCTTGAAGTTTCTGGCAGAAAAGACTTTCTTGTGTTGCCTCGTATGTGTCTGTCTTCACCACACTAGTATTGTTTGCAACTTCATCCAATGAATAGTAAATGGAAGATGCCTTTTGCTTTATTTTTATAAACATTGTTGACATCTCAAAGACCCAAATCTGCTCTAATAAACTTTATTTTCTGATCGTTGCCTTCATACATTACTATGCGTGGGTCCACCTGTTTATTTCGTATACTTCTTGTAGATACAAACTTCAATACCATCCTTTCTTTATTCATTATGTGATTTATATTAGTTTGACAATGTGATAGTACTCCCTCTCTTTCCTTCTCTACTTGTTCTTTTAACCCTCCTAATAGCTTACTTGACTGCTTGATTGTATCTATCTTTTGCCATCTACAGATACAAAAAAAAATGTGCTGTTCTATTTTCTCACTTTTCAACTTATGATGCATGTTACAGTTGAGGCAGAAAATAGCTTCAGCAACTTCTGCAATAAAATCTGTCTTTGGGCAAGAAGAAAACCGTCAAGAGGATGCTGTAAGCTTCATTCTTTAAGTAGCTATTAGCATATCTTTCTTGTGAAAAGCTCATCCTTTTGCCATTGGTTCACAGTCTACAAAATTAGAGAGACTGAGGGAAAGAATGATTAAAGTAAGGGAGCTCTTCCGTGATACAAACTCAACTGAATTTGTCATAGTAACAATACCGACGGTAATAGCCCAAGTTTTGATTATACAGGTTGCTTTATCTAGTTATGTTTTCTGAAAGATATATTTTGTCACTGATCTCTTGACCTAACTTGTATTTTTGTACAAAGGGACATTTTGTCTTTTGTTTATTTATCTAGACTTAATTTGCCTCTGGTTAAACAATTTTCAACTTGAATCAAACATTGTCTAAAATATCCTTGTAATTAAAAGTTCGAGAAGAACTCCAAAAAATGTTTGTATTAAGTTCATTTCTGATCTACTTTAAGCATATATTGAAATCTCCAGTACTAATCCCCTGATCTCTCTCTCTCTCTCTCACACACACACATGTTAGGTTATGGCAATTAGTGAATCGTCAAGGTTGTGTTCTTCCTTGAAGAAGGAAGATGTTCCTGTGAAGAGGCTTATTGTCAACCAGATTCTTCCACCATCTGCGTCAGATTGCAAGTTCTGTGAGATGAAAAGGAAGGTATGGGATCATTTAATTAACTCTTGCAGGGAAAAACTTGTAGGTGCAATACCTTTTAATGGGGATACTTTTTTGTTAATACATAGACTTCTACTGCTAATTTTCACTTGGGAGGCAAAAGAGCTACCTTTAGTCAAATCTTATAGTTTCTTAGAAAGTTGTGATTAATATCATTTATGAAAATAAAGAAATTGTTCTCTTTCTGTCTCTCAAGACAAGACATGCTCACGGCATCTTTTGTGGACCGTGTTCTTAGCCTACTCTTTGGAGGACATGTCCATTACAAGTTTGTTTCAAGTGTAGGCACTCTTCACTTTTCTTTTCAAACTAATATTTCAATTGGAGTTTTAGATAGGCATAATTCAAAATAGCATGTTGGCTCAGCTATCTGTACTTGCAGGGCTGATGATAGTTTTAGCATTAGTTTAGTACTTGAAGTATAACATCTGTATCTGTTTGGAATTCTGGCACATGTAGCCACAGCTCCATTCATGTTTTATATTCTGAAGTGATTGACCCCGAAACAATTCAGGATCAAAAGCGGGCTCTCAACATGATACAGGGTGATCCGGAACTTTCCAGCTTGACGTTGATCGAAGCACCACTAGTGGATGTAGAAATTAGAGGGGTCCCAGCTCTCCAATTTCTTGGGGATATAATCTGGAAATGAATATCTGCCCAAGGTATCAACTTATTCGGCAATCTCTTTAATTTACTTCTCTTTGGCTGAAGATTGGGATATTGTATCGCTTATTCTGGAACTTTTTTTCAGGACAGTGCTTGTATACTCTGTTTTGTACTACTAAATTGGATTCTACTCCTCTCTCAATCCTGTTTCTTGTATTTCACTCAGGTTTCCATTTTCATTTGTTCCTTCCTCCTAAGCTACAGGAGCCTGGATAAGCAAATTAATTTGTGTTGAGAGATGATCAAGTGAATAGCAATGAATATCCCTTTTCTTAAACCCCTCAAGTCTTAAGATGTCAAATACAAGTGGTATTCTGTGTATATGAGTTGTATATATGGTTGACAACTCAGTTTCTGTAGTCTTAACATACGACTGGAAGAAGCAAAAGATTCATATCAATAATTTAGTGATCTGGCTTTCAATTCGCAGCTAAACTCTCTTTTTATTCTGCTTGTGGATTTACATCTATTTCATTTGTTTGTACAGGTAGTATGAGCGCTTCTGTATGACGTTATACAGGTTGCTGCATGCAGTGTTCATATTAACACAAAAAATACAGCGAAGGTGGCTGAATGGATATGAAGGCGGTTTTAACTACCCAATTACCATGGTTTCTCTGGTTTTGACTAAGATGGTGCTATTTTGCAAGGGAAAGAGAACCAGATCTGAGATTTTGACAAAAGTAGCAGCAAATGAAAGTATGATGAAGGCATTAGTGATGTACCACAAAAGTTGTTCTTTTCAAGATAATTGTTTATAACCATATTTTGTATATTCGGATGTAATTAATGTATTTTGTTGAGCAACTAGTTAACAAGTGAATAGCTGAATAATCTGTATCACTATTTTCAATGACCCAAGTGGACAAATTCGATTCACTCTGCATTTTGTGTTCTTGTAATTAAGTTTTATCCAGGGAGCAGTGGATAACTCTTGGGGTGATGCTAGATTTGCTTCCTCCTGATTTCTATAGTACTTTTAGATATTAATATCTTTCATAACATTTTACCGCCAGAGGACCCGTTGTGTACAATTGTTTTTACACCTATGGTTGCTGCAATGAGGGGCCAAATGACAGATAAAGTTTGTTTGTGAAAGATTAACGAAACCTATCTTCCGATTACAATTATTAGTGTGAATAAATGACACTGAAAATGTAGTATATACAGCACACAACAAATCATGGTTCCATTTTCCTTTTGGCTTCATGGTATTCAAGAGCTTGAAACAGAAACTTCAAACATTACCGGGATTTGAATCAAACAGACATCTCGGAATTTGGTCGTAGATGTGATATGATATCATAGCGCCATTTCTGGACAGAAGTGGACTCCACAAGCTCTACACGTTGAAAAACCTTGAAAGTTGTGATCTGGGGTCCTGCTCGCCGGAAGTAAGACTTGAGATTTATATTTGGAGATTGCAAAAACGGTGTTATTTGAGGTACCAAACTAAGGAGATACATAAGCGCACTGTTCCTTTGCATATCAAAAGAATCTCAATATTGAGAATTTACATTCATATGGTAAAAGCTTCTATACACTGAATTACAACATAAAATTTCGCTGTGATCATGAACTATCCTACAAACAGATCCTAGAAAATGGAGCGTCTTTAATAATGGTAAAAGTATCATCTAATCAAATATTGTTAACTTGAAACTTTTTAGTCGTGTAAATGTCTATTGCAATCGTTTCAGAAGTGAAAATGGTTGCTACCACGCAGGAAGTTGAATTGAAAATGGGATGGAACTCGGACTCACTTCCTCTGGAAAGCTAACATGCCAAGGAAGGCTACTATACGACTAGCTACACCCATAATGATAAGAATAGCTAGGCAAAGATACCAGCGATGGAGATCATAACCAGACTTCATAAGAGAAGCACATCGTGTTATGATCCATACACCATAATACCTGAAACAAATAAGACCAATGACAATAAGTTTTCAGGTACGGGACAACAAAACTAAATCTTTCATCAACCAACTAAATAAATATCCATTTCATTATGTACTCCAAGAACAAGTTCTATGTTACTTCATCACCTTGCTGCATATCTACCTAAACAATATGCTGAGTTTCTTGAAAGAGATTTAGTTGTATACCTCTCTGCGTTCGCAATAACAAATGCTTCTAAGGCCCACCTTGGATAACAGAAGTATGATACAATCTTCAAGAATTTATTATTGTTTTGCTGTGAGGCAATGAGAGTCAAAACCACTGGAAGAAGTACTGATAACTGCAAAGAAAGGAAGTAGCAGGTAAATGGAAGAGGCTGAAATTATAGAAACTAAAATCAATAACAAAGAGTTAATAGTCAATTATTTGCATACCAGTTGGGAGGAACCAGGTTGAAGAAAGATGGCTAAAACATATGCTATACCAGTGACACAGTACACGAGGCAAAGCAAGACAATGTAATTGTCTGCGAAAGACGATCTAGGATTATTAAAGAAATAAAACATTGACAGGTAGACCACCGGCTTGATCAGTGTGTTAAATTGGTCTATTGTATCCTTGGAAACAAAGTGAGCCAGGCTACAAATGCCAGAAGCACTTTCTCGCCAATACTGTAGCTTGTCCAGTGAAAATGACCTCAGAGCCGCAATTTTGCATAAAAGAGCTGAAATTGGATGGAAAAGCCCATAAGCCAACAAATCACGATGAAAGGTAGATCAAATCCAGAATTCACGGTCTTAATATCTTTCACAAGAATGTATCTCATAGTTCCGGGTATATTGGGGCCAGAATACGAAGTCAAAAGTAACAAATTCTTTTAATACTGACTCGCTGGTGCCCTATGTGTTCATCTTATTGTCACCAGAAAGCAAGTTTAGAATTAGTTTTAATTGAAAGATTTATTTCAACTTACAAACAGCAATGATTGTATGCGTATAACCAACAGCACCAAATTGTTCATCACTTGATTTGGAAAGGGATCCCAAACAGGCTCCAGCAACTAACAGAATGAGATAATCTACTGCTTGTAATTTAGCTTCCCTTAGTCGTTGCTTGCCTAATCTGAGATCATTACGAGAACAAAAGAACATGAGATGTGGCTTTGATGAGTTACAGAGAAGAATATATAAAGAATAAAGGATCCAATCCCACAACCATTGGCAAGTTCTTCACATGTAAAAGAGAAAAACAGATCCTTCAACACTATTGTCATAAACATTGGATATACCAATGGTTTGCTTCCCAATAATTTTAAAGCAGAACCCTCATACCATTACCACATTCATTTTACTTTCCATTACAAGCAGAAATTCCCAAATTAATACAATTTAGTAATTTCTCTTGCATATTAAGAATAGAGAACTTTTATGTTAACCCATTTGTTATTTTTTTCTTTACACAATTTCTCAGAACTTCTTGAATCTGCAAGTGACTAATGAGCATGGCAGCTTCCAGCTCTAATCAGTTTGGTTTTAACCTATGCTGGTGAAGCTATATGTTTTGTGAATAAAATTTTGCTATATATATATATATATATAATACAAAATAGAGAAAGAAAGATAGGGGTTGGAAAAGTAATTGAATCAAACAATCGAATTCACTATGACATCTGTCGAAGCCTAATATTATTTCAGGAACATCTAGAAAGAAGAAAAACTCGAGATTTAGGAGCAGAGTGCATATATACCTCCCGAGAAAATACTTATATTGCAAGAGGACATTCGGAGTTTTCCGATTGGACAAATCCTTTGACTTCAAGAAATTGTGCAGTAAAATGTCCCGACGCCTTTCCATGTTACATTTCACATCTTGCCACATTTCCCCAGCAAAAGACTGCTCCTCTGTAATCTCAGCCGAAATTTCATGATCACTAAAATTTACGTTGGCGGGGGATGTGACAAGTCCAGCAGCATATTGTCGCATGTCTTGGGGCACAGGATAACCATTGTGAAGCATCCATCTAACAGGAAGCTCTTCATAACTCATATTGGATTTTGTGCTTGGCTTGACCAAGCCTTCCAAAACATCTATAAAATAGTCTGGAGGATTAACACGTTCAGGGACATTGATACCAAGGCCTGCAAAGTATTCTTCAACTTTCCTTACTGAACCATGGTAGACAACAAGACCACCTTTTGCTAAGAGTATCAAATCATCAAACATATTGAACAATGTGTAGCTGCAACAGGAAGGTAACCAATAGTTATTAAGATGGTGAGTATAAATTTTCTTCATCAAGTACCGCATCCAAATCCAAATTGTGTGTTTAACCTAAAAATACTTGTGCCGGTCAGTTCTACACAATATAAAGATCTCTCAGTGTCAGCAGTCTCTAGTTGTACTAGCAATTTAAATAAGAAAAATGCAATAGATTTTCTTTAGCTTTTGATATAGGCATCCCAAAGGATACTTGAGAACTGGCAAAATTTCGCCATTAAAGATTGTCAAAATCATATTCTTGGACGGAAATGACTCCAGCATAAAAGGGAATATGAAAAATGAAATTAGTTTTCCACCCAGTTTGGTCTGGAGATTGCTGTTACTACCTGGGTTGGTGGACCACCACACAGATGTTTACCCCCTCAAGGGCTTCACGTCGAAGTGCTCTTAAAAGCAGCTGAGAAGATGAGCTGTCCAATCCAGATGTGGGTTCATCTAAGAAAAGAAGAGAAGGTTCCATTACCAACTCCAGACCTACATTTACTCGTTTCCTCTGACCTCCAGATATTCCTCGTTTTTCCACTGTTCCAACCAAGGAATTCCGCACTGCCTGTAACCCCAGGAATTCAATGACCCTCTCTACAACAAGAACTTTGTCTGCCTTTGGCAACTCTGCAGAAAGCCTTGAATAATTTTAAAAAGTCAATTACAGTTAATACTGAAACCATAGCCTCCGGTAATCAAACTATTGAATTCATGCCAACGCTATTAAGACACACAAATTGCAATCAGAATTGGCAATATAACTTGGCATCACATACCTGCACCGTGCACTGAACCATAGGTTTTCCTCTACAGTTAAGTTTCCATGCACTATATCATCTTGTGGAACAAAACCAACTATTTTCTTGTATGAGTGAATTGATTCGGTCTTTCCATTTATAAGAATTAATCCACTAATTGTGCATCCAACTGCTTTTCCTGCAAGGGCGCAAAGCAAAGTTGTTTTTCCAGCCCCTGATGGACCCATAACAGCTGTAATACGGCCAGGCATGATTTTTCCAGTAACTGACCTCAAAAGATTTTTCTTTCCCCCTTTTAAAGTAACAGTTATGTCTCTAAAAACAATCTCAATTACAGGTCTTTTTCTCATTCTAGTATCTGTAGCCATAGAAATTACTCCTGAGAAGGTAAGGTTCTTGTTCTGCTGCTGTTGAGCTTTCTCTTTCTCAAGTTGAGAATAAGCATACTTGAAAATCTGGCTATGGGTGTTTATCGCTTTGGCCTTTGCCGTTTTAGTTTTGGCATTTCTATTATCAATTTCTAAGCTGAAAGTTTGGAAACTGTCAGAATAATCTTCTACTTCCTGCATCATCTGCAGATGATGACCAGCTTCCACCTTCTTCCCTCTGGCTGAAGCAGGTGACTGCTCGGATGCACTAGAAGTACCAGGGTGCATCGATGAGTATAATTCAGTATCTGTTTCCTGTTCCTTTTGATCCAATATCTTAACCTGTTCGTTATCTGTGGCAACTTTCCTGCGAGAAAATGTCTGAGATACTTGAGCTTGCAATTCAGTTGCATGCTTTTTAGCTGCCTCTTTTGCAGATTTCCACCTAGCACGTGCTTGTACTTTTTCCCTTACAGTTCTAACAGCAGCTTCCCTGGTTTTGGCACGTCTTCTCTCTCGAGTAGTAATAAATTGGTCACAACAACTATAGATTATGAGGAGAAGGGTAGTCATACCAGCCTGTGAAAATGAAGTGTAAAATTTGGCATTAGCTAGTAGCAGCTGCAGTAGAAAAGACAACATCGACCAAGAGATAGGTGGGAAACACAAGAAGATGCACCCAGACAGAAAGAATGGAGGAGCCAGGAAACATAATTAAGGTATTAGACATCACTACAGAGTTAAAGAAAATAGAATCTACAATCAAATCCACCAATCAAGTCTGAAAGAGGTTATTAGAATGTAAAAGACTAATAACAGAGAAAGTGAAACAAGCATACATTGACAATCATCTGCATCTCAACCACAATTGTCATACTTGTACAAGATAAGGCATTTTTACCTAGATCACGTTTACCAACTTTGAATACTGATTCCCTACCCTCAAAGACAAAATGACATAGCCAGCATATCATTAAAAACTAATAAACTGCAGAACTTACTAGGACCATCACTCCATAAGCATGAATATTTTGATTTGCAGTATTGGGATCACAAGAGGTCAACTTGAAGCATCCTGCAAGTTTTATGAGTGAGAATTACATTCAGTGGGTAGCATTTAACTTGAAGGGTTGATGCTGGTGGTGTGGGGATGCACAAAATACAAAGGGTAAAAAATAGTCATTCGAAGGAACTTATATTTTCTTGAAATTCACATTTGGTAGCATAAATTAACTAAGACTTCAACCAGGACTTACGTTCCTCAGCTGTTGAACCCCTGGGACAGTAATTCCTGGAATTTAGAAAGGAAATTAGTAACATTTTAGTAATATCAAAATTGGATTTGGAAGCAACAATAGCACTCTAAATATCATTGTAATTGAATGTATAGAATCAAGCAAACACTTCAGTCTGAGACAGAAAGTGGAAAAACCAGAATCTAGAGGAAACTTGTTATTATGCAGAAGGTATCCTTAAACTGAAATGCATTTGAGTACAAGAAAGTTGTAATAAATTAAGGTAACTCTAGGAATGGTTATGGATAACATTTTAAAACAATTAAAATATCCTTACAAAGTAATTAAAACATTTTGCAAGCCAGAAAGAGATCTTTCATGATTATTGATTTATATATGCTGTTAAATCTGTCAAGCATTTTTCATTTACTACAGAAATTTTGCCACAAAAGAAGTAGGTTTCTTTATGTATTCCACAATTTGCATCCACATCTGGTTTCCTATACTATCTTAAGCATATTCACTTTTCTTACTAATTCCTTCCCCAGTATCCATGTTTCCTTAATAATCATTTATTCAGATAAGAAGAAACATAGAGAATATACTGGAGTAGGGGATCAAAAACAGTACCCCTTGCTGCATGCCTTGTTTTCTATACTTGTTGGACAATATGATCCAGCTGAACAGAAAACTGCACCACTACTACGTACGTCTGCCCAAATATTTGCTCCACCACAAGTATGATTAGCCTGGCCTGGTGGTAATTGGTAATTGTACCTGAAGAGTTCTATCAATCAATTGTATATGCAGTACAAGATGGAAATATAAAAACGAACGAGGCATAATGACAACTTACGGTTCACATAAGCCAGTAGCTGTATTCAGTGTAGCAAGTGGGCAATAAGAACCTAAGGGGCAGGCTTCATACACACAAGAAAACATCTCATCAGCAATCAAAAAGTTCAGTTTCAAACTTCCAAGTTTTAAAGGTATGAAGGTTAAAACAATGCAAGAAAGATAACTTCTGGAGACTTTCTTATGTTTCCTCAAAGAGTTTGTGTGTCTCTTAAACACCTTACATGTTAAAGAAGCGCTTTTTTTACTAGTTTCCTGCAAGAATGAAAAATAGGTGCAGGCCCTTTCTGTCCGCTTCATCCCACCATAGCTGATAAATTAAAATCATGTTCTCTGACCATAACTAGAGTTTGTTCAGTAGCATGGTTTTGGTTTATGCTGCAGAGTACTAAAAAAATTGGACTAAGGCAAATCAGTTCCAAAAGGTACACAGTAAAATTACGTTTCCTTGAACAGATATGCCACAATAGTTCACAAAAATTTGTTTGAGAGGAAATAAAGGTCAGTGCTCAACATACTTGTCGAATATGGCCCTACGAAAGTCTACTGCAATGGAATCTTCATATTATTCTCTCACCACAAATGGAAAGGAGACTGGAGAAAGGGTGAAAAAGGGATGGAAAAATGCAGATATATTAAAGGGAATACTAACAAAAGGTTGCTTAAATCATCATAAAGTGGAAACCAGTTGTATTATTCAAATTAAAAACAATATACTTAGCTATTCCAGCAACAATCATCATTAAGGCCTACATTGGTGGCCTTATACCATCCTTTCCTCTAAAGTGGAGCTATTAGTGTAAATATTTTAGTGGCAAAATTTCTCATAAGAATTAACTTTAGTCACGTAAGAAGATCGAATGAAACGTTCAATTTGGGGCAGACATAGCAATACCAGTTGTTCATTCATTTGTTTATACTCACGTATCATGCAAGTTAACCCACGAGGACAAAAGAACCCCTCACAGCAAGGTTGGCAATTCAGAGTTCTTGCTGGTTCCTGAGAACTTCCAAGATCAACTGGCGCATCAGAGTCACTGCTACATCCCCATCCTGGCTCACAACCAGCAACCCAAGAGGTCCGGTTACAGTTCTTGTTAGGATTTATAGCACCCGCATTCCCAGATAACTTGAAGCTGTCAAAGTAAAGGCTCATCTCTTGAGCTGTACATACTCTGCGTGTAATGTCCTCTGTTTAACATATCAGAAGCTAGGAATTAGGAGGTAGAACTAGCTTGCGTGTCATAGTCTAGGTCACAAACAGTAAATTTAAAGCAAGGGCAATTCTCACGCTACTTTTGTATTCCTCCACGATTTATATCCATGTTCCAGTTCTTTTTGGATCCTTTTTCTTCTCTTGGTCATTGCCATTCTACACACAATCCATATTTTCATCTCCCAGAACTAATTTTTAATGCAAACACCCCTTCAAGATATAACAACATTGGTAAATCCATTTACTCTTTTAAAACATTAAATTTAGAAAGTTAACATCATGGAACCTTCAATTGTAAATTCCACATTAATATTACGTTTATCAATCCGTTGAATTCAAGTACGCCCTCCTATTTTCCAATCTTTATACTATTCGACACAATACAAGGACAGGCGAATGCATAAGAAAGAAGTTTATTTTCTGGTAACCCAAAATAATATCCGTTCATAACTCATACCTCTGGCTCTTGTTATGCAGTTAGTGATGAACGTCAAATTGGATGAAAAATTAAACGCTCTGTCCCATTCAACTTGCCTACATCCACAAGAATCCAGGAAAATAAAACTCTTCCATTTTTTAATGTTTCTTGATAAATAAATCTCAAAAGAAAATTACTACTTGTATCAACTTACGGATCGTCAATGCAGTAGCTGGAATTCCTAGCTAAACCACTCTTGATAACACGTCTAGTGAGATTTGTAAGTCGATCATTAACCAATCCAGTGAGATACGCTACCAATTCTGGTCTGTCAACAGGTAACGGGTTCCCACCATTGTCATCAAAAGATTGGCAATATACCAGCTGCAAGGAGCTCAATTGCAGCATCCCAACTATTATAACTACCAATGTACCTAAACTAACTGCATTCAACTTCAACTTTCCGGGTCTGCTCCGGCTCCCTACATTTCTGCTTGTCATTCCGACCAGCAGTTGAGGAGCAAAGAATCTTTCTTGCAACCCCAGGTCAACTCATGAATTGAAGAGGAAAGAAATGTGGTAGCGGACACAGGCAAAGGAGAGAGGAAGTTTAATATAAGAGTGCAATAATAAACGGGGAGATGTGGTGGGACCTACAACCAGAAGAACATGCTTTGGTCCTAAATCCCAACGATTTGCCGGCGAGAAACTGAGCGCTATGTGGGAGTTTGGTCTGCTTTTTCTGTCTCGCTTTGTGGGATATTGTTGTGCTGGCAACTGCCATTAATATAAGTACGCTGTCAAAGCTGAATATGGGATTTTGTGGGAATGGTGAAGACATGGCGAAACCGGGAAGAAGGTGAGCGTAGAAGGGGGCAGAGTCTTGGAACAACAAGTAAACTGGCTAAATCAGTCGTTTTTCTATACGTTTCTTGATATTTGATAGTGATTTCTTCATGCTATGCATCGTTGTCATCGATAAGTTGTAAGGATTGATATATTTTGAGGGAAGAAGGTGTAAATCAAATTTAACTTCCACAAAATTTTATTTAAAAATTAAATTTTAAATTTTAAATATGAAATTTATATTTTTTAATAAATAATTTAATTTTTATAAAATTAAAACAAAATTTTTAAAACTAAATTCTATCAAATCACACTAATATTTGATAATTTTTAACTAAGTGAAATAAATTAACATGTCATCACTTTATTATCAATTGAGGATGATAAATTTACATATTAAAAAATAAATATGAATTAATATATTTTATCTTTCTTGTTATTTCAAAGTGTACTTGCATATTAAAAATATAACATGTTATTTTTTAAAAATTATCAAGAAGCAGAAGGCCTGGAATTGGGAACCTAGTTGCCAAGCCACGTACTAGGGGTTGAAGCGAAGCATGTCCACCGATCCTGCTTGTATTACCTGCTGTTACAACACCTGATCCGACTCACTCCATCGTCAATAACCAATTATTATACAATTTAGACTAAATTTTATATAAGAATTCAATTAAAAAAATTACTTTCATATTACTTTTTTTTCTTAATAATTTCAGGTCGAAATATTATTTAATCTCATTTTAAAAAAGAATATATATACGTATCGTGTATTTATTCTTTTTCTATACTACTAATATTCAATTTGCGAGTAAAATTTTGAAATGAATAAGCAAAAATAGGGCACAAGATTTCTTGGTTGTTCTTTCAATTCTGTTGAGATTACCTTAGCATATTTTGAAGATATCAAGGTGGAAAAGTTGTCGTTTGGGATGCAAGCAAGCATTGATACGAAAACAATGGAAATTGTAGGTAAGAGTACTTAGTTTTGATATGCAAAGTGGCATCCATTTGACGTCTTCAACGGCTCGATACAACTTGGGCAAATGACGAATCCAAATGGGCTCTGGTTTTGGACAAAGACATAAAATATAATGATTGAATTTGTCAGTTTACATTGAATAATATATACATATATATATATATATATATTCAAAATGTGCAAGTTGGAGGGTTTGAAGAGATCAAAGGTTGCGGCCTTTTCTTTAATGTGTTTTATCTAATTCAAACGCATTAGAACCTGCATTGCTCCAGTATCCCAATCAAGAATTCAATTTTAATCACGTAAACCATAAGTAGGTATTAGGTCAGTTGAGTTATTTGAACTATGAGATCACTTGTGTATTTCATATAATTACATAATTGGATACTTTACATTCCAAAATTGAATGCTATTTTTTTTATAAAAAAAATTTCAAAAGGGAGTAATTAAAAGCTCTCGCTGAACTATTTCATCAACAAAATTGAGGAAAGTCGCCAGAGATTTCGTCTACACCATCTCTTTTTTTTTTTTTTTACTTTATAAGAAAAAAATGTAAAACCTAGTTTTTTTTTAAAAAAAAATGAAAACATATAAGTCACAATTCTTCTACAAGAAATTCACAACTACTACTCACCTTTGCCTAATTACAAACAGACCCCAAACAAAAGTAGTATCAGCTTCTTTTTATTCTTTTCTGTATTATGCATTAGTCCGCAAACAAAACACTCATATTTTTTGTCAATAAATTCGAAAACCCTTGTTTTTAATTAATTAATTTTTTTTAGGAAAATCAAGTGATATGTATTAAATTGTAGTTATGTTTTTCTATTAATTCTCCCATACCCCTTTCCCCCGGCCCCGCCCCCAAACGATTCTCTCTTACCTAAAGTCAGCATAAAACATTATGGCTCTTGAGTAACAAGCATAGTGTCCAGTCCAATTGAACTTTTAAAGCCCACAAGAATTTGTCTTGTGGGTATAATTTTCAGCCTCAGAGCTCGCAATTCGAGGCCGATTCCCTTGTGGTACGCTGGCCCAGTAAGTCCTCAGGCTTAAATTGGAGTCCTCGTTGGCCCATATTACTTTTATTTTTCTTAAAATTCTCTTATTTTTTTTTTAAATTTTATATTTTTAAATTTTTTAATAATTATATAATAATATTATATTAAGAGAAGAGAGGATCTAAACTGCTTTTCATTTTATGAGATGCAAAATTGCAGTGTGTGATGTGTTACTTATGACACGATACGAAATAAATATGACTAATTGAGTCATCATATATTGGTTATTTATGGGATGGAATTAGGGAGGCCCAGCTGATGCCCTCTCCAAAACGGTTTTTTTTAAATTTTTTATAAGTATAAAATTTTAAAAATTTTTAGTTATTTTTTTTCAAATTTATTGTTTTAATATTTTTTTTAATTTTTTTATGCAAATTAATACAAACTTTCGCTCCCAAGTACGTTAGTCAAGGAAGTCTGAGTTTGACCTTAAGGAGAAACAACGTACTACGTAAATTGAAAAATTGGAGCCAAGTGTAGGCTATACACGCTTTGCGTAAGTGACGGCCCAAACGTGGGCACTTGTACGATGTATTCTCAGCCGCGTAAACGTTTTCTGTGGTAACAATGCAAGAACTGATTGAATGCAGAATCATCAGACTTTTTTTTTTTTTTCTTCATGATTATAAAATTTTTTGCTAAAATGCCTACGCTTTTTTATTGACTTCTTTTGGCTTCTAGATGAAGCAATAGCTGTCTCATCTTCATATCGCTTGATTTCTAAGAGATCATTTTTAGTAATAACTTAACTGATTTATTGAAATTTAATTAGGTGATTTAGTCACCTGACGTTTTACATTTTTACAATACACTCCTTAATTATTCATATTTGATTAACAGAACGAGTGCAATTTACAATGACCCTTTTTCGCTTTTCTTTTTTTCTTTTTCTTCTTTTTTTTTTTTTTTTGAAGAAGTACATCCAAGAATGCATCAGATCCCCGCTTCTTATACTGGCCACGTGGCACATTCTCCAAATGCCAAATGAACAAGTTCGTTGGCACAGTTGATTTAACACCGTAGTACCCGAATCTAGTGTGAACTCAACGGTTGTACTAATGCGTGTACTGCTTTTGTCTTTGTCCAAGTTATCGTCACCCAATGGATTACTAGTACTACGACTGGTTACCACGTTGTATGTAGCCTGATTTCCTTCAACCCAAAGCTTGGTCCAAAATTTTCTTTGATTAAAGCAATCATCGCGTGGTATATAACTTGAGGTCTTCTCCGGTAGAATTGTAGCTGGGGACCTTATTATTTGTCCGTCTCCTTTTGAAGTCACCTTTTCATTGTATGGTTGGTGAGCTGAATTCCAGCTGCCTGGCATTGACTTCCTGAGATCATGGGATGCCATTTCTCCACTTGGATTCTTTAGAATTGTTTTCTTTGGATTCTGGGCTTCTCTTAAAACCCCCTAAAATGACCTAAATTTGAGTATTGGCACCGATCACAATCATTTTGCTGTTATTTCAAGAGGTACTAGCTCTTTTTCTGTCATATCTGCATTTTGTTTTCTCGTTTCTGAACTTGAATATTCTCGGGTGCATATACCAACAAGGTCATTTTTTACAATAGTTAGACGATTGTGGAATTTTGGATAATCAAAGTTTTCTTGTTAAGGTGACTTTTATGTGCTTGATAGAAGTTTTATTTTGGCTGGAGAGGGCGGGGGTAGATTAATATATCACGTATTTTAACTGCAGAATGGTACAGAAGTATCATATTAGAAGCTATAACTGTCTTTTGGTACATAAAAATTGAAATTTCAGTGAAGAATGACATAAAATTTCATTCACCGAAATGCAGGTCTTTTCTTTCGTTTATAGGGATAAAGTTTTGAAAACCGAAGATAATGTGAAGGTTTGAGCATCAGAATGTCTGTGGTAGTCAATGTTTTCTTCTAATGCATAACAAACAACAACGTTAACCAACTTCCAAATGTATATTATAGGTGATTCCAGAGGAGAAATGAGCCCTCACTATGTACCCCTTGTTTTTTTCTTTTTGTCTGATTATAATTGGGTATTTCCAGTGCTTGGAACTCAATTGCGGCGAGGAAGCCTACACTATCAGTATATTATTGTGTAACAAGATCTTCATTAATTAAAGTGCATTGTCAAGTGATAAGTTCAAGAAAATCTAGTCGAACTCTTAAAATGATTATGTGAATTATTGTGCAGCCAAGGACCTGGCATTTTGCAGAGGCCATGAGGTGTTTCTCATTCTCTAACACAGATAGAAAAGATGAACCGAAGACCACAAAGTCCATTTCAACTCGCTCCTCTACTTCCTCAACTGACCGTGAGGGGAGGAAATCAGGATCTGAAAGTAATTCGCAAACTGTCTCAGACACAAGTACTGAATCTTCTACAAAGATCTCATTTACTTGCTTGTCGCCAAGACCGAGCAGCCTCAGAGTATTTTCATTTGCGGAGCTGAAGACTGCTACAAGGAATTTTAGCCGTTCTGGTATGATTGGAGAAGGTGGATTTGGGGGAGTTTATAGGGGCACTTTAAGGGAGGTGGAAGATCCGGACAAAAAGACTGATATTGCTGTGAAACAGCTCAGCAGAAGGGGTTTGCAGGTGAGTTTGATGCTTATGGTAAACTTTTTTAGACAGAATTTCTGATGATAAATATATTTCAACTGTGGAAGATGTTCATTTAAATAAACAAGAAAGAAAATCATGTCAAAGTCATCGGGGATGATGGTATAAACAGAACTTCTGATAGTATTTTGTACAGAGTAAAATGAGGTTATAATTGGGCAGCATGAACTAGGATTAAGTGCCTTTTTTCAGTTTCTGTTCTCATCCGTATTGATTACTTGAGAAAAGAGAGAGAAAAACTCACTTTAGCAATAATCCCCTGTAATCTGACCATCTCTTCCCTTGTATCAACCTTAAACTTTGTGTTATAGCTACTAAGGAGGATAGTCTGCAATGTGAAAGCCCTGATGCAAATTTTTTCCTTTGTTACTAGAGATAAACTATTAGCATACATTATGAGCAAAACGTAGGTATAATTCGATGCATTCTTGGCCTGCTTTGAATTGGCTTCTTATTTTTCAGAGAGGTGAAAATGGAAGGTCTTCCTGTTGATGACAGGTCTTTTTTCCAAATATCAAGATCAATAAAAGACTTATAACTAACCCACACACATTGCCTTGAGAAGTGAAAATATTTGGTTTCTGATGATGGAAACCAAGCTGATCCACTAGCCAATATAAAATGTCAACATTTTGATTGTAATGTGCCAATATAACATGTCAACATTTGGAATATTTCTGGGCGTCATTTTGTCTCTGACCAGGTTAATTTTTGTTAGATAACTCTTAACTCAATGGCTAAGCTTCGTTCGATCTTCTTCTTTGTGTGCAGGAATCCTGTTTCATAAAGTTTCCTTTCTAACCTCAAACATGTTCCTTTGATTGGTATAATTCTTTAGGGACACAAGGAATGGGTGACAGAAGTAGATGTCCTTGGCATTGTTGAACATTCAAATCTCGTCAAACTTATTGGTTATTGTGCTGAGGATGATGAAAGAGGGATCCAGCGCCTTCTGGTATACGAATACATGCGTAATGAAAGTGTGCAAGATCATTTATCTAGTCGATTTAGGATGCCTCTGCCATGGGCAATTAGATTGAGGATCGCACAAGATGCTGCTCGAGGTTTAGCATACCTTCATGAAGGAATGGAGTTTCAGGTTTGGCATACTTCCAGATGGCATTATGGCCATTAACTGGGGAACATGTTTTTCATCGTCATCATGCTGTTGTATTCCAGTAACTGTCACAAGTTTCTTCTTACATAGTTTTTGAATGAACATGATATTAAACTGAATCTTTCACAATGAAGTAAGAAAGAGACATCTTAGGCAGTCTGCCGACCGTTATTTTCCAGAAGAAACAGCATACACAGAAACCCTTTAGGTAGTGTTTTCAGTAGACTTGATTGTCCCTCTGTCTCTCAGAGACACAAAAGTAGCATCATTCTCTCTTCCAGTTTGGGCGCTGTTTCAGGATGAGTATTTGTTAAGACCCGCTACTAATGTACCTATACTTCGTATTTCAAATAAACTTGGTTAACAACAGATTTCACTAACCTCATGATGACTTTGGTAGCTACAAGTTCTTACCATAACATTAAGATTAATTACATTCACTCCCCCGGAAATCCAATCTGATTCATGGGTTTAACATCTCATTCTGTAGATCAACTTCTTCCAAGGAATGGAGCGTAATATCTGATTGCTTGAATCTATCTGGTAATTTCTGATGTAGTATCTATTGTTTGGGTGCAGATTATCTTCAGAGATTTCAAGTCATCCAACATTCTCTTGGATGACCAATGGAATGCTAAGCTTTCAGATTTTGGATTGGCCAGGCTTGGACCTTCTGATGGATTTAGTCATGTCTCAACTGCGGTAAATTTCTACTGCGTCATTGATTCTTCAATAATCTAACCCTCTACTGTATTTGTACATAAATAATCAATCCCCTGTCTAAGAAGTTTTACTAATTGAACCAAAGAGTACTTTACTGGTCATGATCTGATTCCAAATAGATGAATCAATGGTCAGTTATTTTCTTTTGTTCTTTGATGTGGATATATAACCTTCCCTTACCAGCTAGACAAAATGATCTGTTTTCATCTTGTGTAACAAGAATTAGGCTTGGATGCACAGGTAGTTGGAACTGTTGGTTATGCTGCTCCAGAATATATCCAAACCGGTCGTCTTACTTCTAAGAGTGATGTCTGGAGTTATGGAGTCTTTCTTTATGAACTGATAACCGGGAGACGTCCTTTGGATAGAAATCTGCCAAAAAATGAGCAGAAGCTCTTGGAATGGGTCAGACCACATCTTTCTGACACTAGAAAGTTTGAACAGATTTTGGATCCTCGACTAGATGGAAAATATTCTCTCAAGTCTGTGCAGAAGTTAGCAGCCGTGGCCAACAGGTGTTTGGTGCGGCATCCAAAAAATCGTCCCAGAATGAGTGAAGTTGTGGAGGTCGTAAACAAGATTGTGGAAGAAAACAGGATTGGAAGTCCTCAACCTCCCATTAGTTCTAGTACGAAAAACTCTGAGGAGAAAGCTAAGGAGGAAGGTCTCAGGAAAAGGTTTGTTGATCACATAGCAAGAGAAAACATGAAGTCAGTTTGGAGAACATGGAAACCTAGGCTTGTGAGAGCAACTTGAGCAAAGAAATGATGTAGAGACTAGGTAAATTTTGTCTTCGTTGAATGAAGATTAAGAAGTAATGCAGCTCTTTCTGTGCTTTCAGCGACGGACATTGTAAATTACTGTTGCAAACTTATCCTAAAACTAATACAAGAAAGAACAGAGAGGCCTTCTTTTTGGAAGTTCAAATTCGAGAAAAATTTCTCATGTTCAGATTCAGAGCAAACACATCTTAGGCAACTTTTTCTCGGTTGGGTATCACATTCCTCTTGAGAGCTATTCTTATTGGGGAAATGGTCATTTTGCCATCTAAACATTTGGCAATTTCTCTTGATATGCCATCTTATGTCATAACTTTAGAATTTTATCCGATTCATCTTTCACTAGTAGTCAATTGATGGAAAACGAACAAATTTGTATTACTAGCACAAAATAAAAAAAAGTAGTAAATGACATACATACATTAAATTATATAAAAAACAGAAGTAAAATGACCAAGTGTAATTGGATCATTTAATACTTTATAGACATCAAATTTCAAAGTTGGATAATAGAGCGAGACCAAATAAAAGTGAAATTCAATTAAGACTGTTCGATGGTAAATAAATGAAATAAATATCTACCGGTCCCATATTTATTTCCTCATGACCGATTACAACAACAATGCCCAATTGTATAATTTTTCAAGTGGTTTCTGTTGGCATCTAAAGTCAGCCCGCTAAAGAATCTATACAAAACCATGAGGCAAGGAGCATCAAACCTAAAAGCTCAGAAATCTAGCATTTGGAAACGAGTTGATAGCCAAATAAAGCAAAATTTGACCTAGACCTCTAAACAAAATTCCAAGAGAAAAAGGTAGGTGATTCTCTCTCACTCCACGGATACAACATCCAGCAACTTTTTACCTTCCTCGCTTAATTCCACATTCTCCATCTTAACCCAGCGACGCAAGATTGTACTTTTTCTTCCAGCAGCTGCATAAGTTCTTAGCAAGGATTCGAGCACATCTACCCCCAACTCATCTGTAGATTTCTTCAAAAGCTCCACGATACCTTCTGCGCCATTGACATCTTTTTCTTGCTCGTAATGTCCCATAAATTCTCTGACAATTGCTGGTGATGGGATCCACTTAGACCCATTTCCTCTACCGATTGAAATTGCATTGGTAACACACTCCACTGCAGATTTTATCTCCCCATTCTTGAGATAATAATCAAGGAAAAGCTCCCAAGTTTTAGCATTAGCCTTGGCCCCACTCCTCCTAGCCCGCTCCTTGAGCTCTTCAGCCTTCTTCACTGAACCATCTTTAAGATAACCTCCGATAAGGGCATTGGCAATACGGATATCATAAGCTGGCTGCCTAGATTCCCACTCCTTGAAACATTTCTCAGCACCTGGCAAATCATTTAGGTTAACCAAGACCTGAATCATGTTCAGATAACTTATATTTGCAGTTTTGGGAAAAGCGAGCCTCAGAGAACGCCATACACGATAAACTTCAAGAAGATTTCCAGTGCGGCCATACAATGTGATCAAGAATTGATAGGCAGAAAGATCTCTGTGAGCATTTTTCTTCTCCAACTCCTTCAGTGCCTTCTCTGTTTTATCAAACAAGCCTGCACCGGCATATATTGATGCCAGATTGCTGTACGTTGTCCAATCTCCAGAAACTCGACCATCCCTCTTCATCTCATCAATAACCCTCTCCACCCCAGATAAGTCATTTGCAGCAGCAAGCGCCCTCATCCAGATATTATAGGTATAAGAATCAAGCATAATATTATTCCTTTTCATTTCTTGGATTATTCCTGAGACCTTTTGAGGTTGCCCACTTTTTGCGTAAAGTGTCATCAGGCTGTTGTACGGCATGGAGCTTAGTGACAATTTAAGTTCCTTCATCTTTTCCATTAAAGCCTCTGCTTTATCAATCATCAATTCCTTGCAGTAACAGTTCAAAAGAGCACCATAAGTTAAATGGTTCTTTGCTGCTTCCGGCAGGTCAATAAAGTATGTTTCTGCTGCAGGAATGCCTCGGGCTTTTGCAATAAGATCAATATGTATGGCCTGGTCACTAACTGTCTTGTTCATTCCCCTTTTCGTCATATTCTCTGAAAGCTGAGAAAATTTATACAGAATCATGTGGAACTCTCAGTACATATAGATCAGAATTTAAGCACATGACAACCTCTATAGGCAACAGCAAAGAAAACAGAAGTAGTTAGTTTATACTTGAAAACAAGATTAAATGAGCTAAACAGCAAAAAAAGAGCAGAAAAGAGAAGGATAAGAAAATTATCAATTCATTAGCGCAAAATTGAGAAATTTGACCAAAGCATCATGCCAATGCACAATACAATTGTACAGAGCATCCAAGTTACACAAACTCTATGAGACAATGTGTAAAAGAAGTCAGAATACACTAAAAACGTAATTTCCTCCATTTTCGGCAGAACTTTTGTCACTTGGTGATATGCTCTTTTAGAATAGCACGATGCTTGCTGGTCGAAGGCCAAGTGTGGGGCTGCAGTGAGAGTGTGGAAGGAGAGCAATGTAGATAGGAAAGGAAAGAAAATGAAACAAGGATTTTTTTTATTGACGTTAGAAGCTATACTAGAGCACAGAGTGCCACACAGAGACCTTTAGTGGAAAAACTAGATGTAATTTGATCTATATCCCAATTGAAAAGCTTGAAACACACAGGATTTAAGTCAATAGTAATCTTAGGAAATTGTACTCATTTACTACTGTTGCAGCTCTGGGTAAAAGATTATAAAGAACAGCATCAGTTTTAGACTAACTTGTCTTGAATGTTACTTCAACCATCTTTAAAATCACGAAATTGGATAAGAGATGTTAAAGGAGGGACAAATACTGAAAGGAACATTTGCAGCTTCATTGAACAGCCGGAGCTTCCCTCCCTTTTCCTATGCACAGAAAGAAGTTTTTTTCAAAGAAATGAAGGTTTATGCGCCTGAGCGATAGCTCATTGCTCCACAGAAGTCCACACCGGCTCTTTATCTTCAGAGTCATTCATTGCATTTCTTTCTCAAAACTAGTGGAGAAATCTCTTTCAAAAGATTACAAATATCCCCTCTTCCTCCCCAGAAAACAAAAGAATTAGAAGAAATCCTCCTCATTTTCAATTGCATTAAGACCATAGAAAATATGTATATATATATATATATATATATAGCCTTCCATCTTCTTTTTCCCATCGAGGAACAATCCAAAAGGCAAATAACAGGGACAGATTCTATATTTCTTTGCATTTTCTGCAAAAATGTCCCCTTTTCAACTATCAGTGTCAACTCCCAGTACAACAATTCTTCTAGACCGCATTCACTCTTTAATACTTCTTTGTAAGATATTTCTCCTAGATTTCCAATACCGTAACAGGATCTTTAAATCCACATTCATAAAATAAAATGCAATTAGAACACCACATTTTTCAAAACTAAATCAATTAGAAAAACCAGAATCTACTTATACACTCGAGCATTTCAGCGTATACACCCGAGAAGGATTTAGAGTTTAAGTACCTTGAGGGCGGGGCAATAAAGCTTCCTTTCCCGTAAAAGTTTAAGGGAGACACCGACTTCCCATTTATAGGCAGATTTATCCGATTTCAGAAACTCATTCAAATGCTGCCTTACACTGTTTTCTTCGCATCCATCTTTCAAGAGCTTTCTGTAAAGTGCTTCCTCCAAATATTTTTTCGTCGACCGCTTCGCTATGGTTTTCGTGTTCCTCGAAAACTGTTGCATAAAGCTAGACGCCATTGTTGCTGCTGTCTGAGGCTCGTTTGTTCTTCGATCAAGTGATCGTCGGTTATGGTTTCCCCGGCATGGAGTTTGAAAACCCTAGAAAAGAAAAGCACAGTGATGGTGGTCACTGGACAGTGAGCGCGTGGCAGATTTCGAGATGGGCTGCTTCCATGTTGTCATGATTTGGGGCTTTAATAGGTAGAAATAGTGGACTACATTACTAGTCCACAGTCCCTATTTTGTAAGTCACTGGACCATTATCCATATCCAAAAATCACAGGCCCACTGGCCAGAATTTTTCTAATCCATTTTCTTAAAAATAAATTAAATTACTTGGATTGAAACTCAGCATGAGACATTTGTACTTCTCTCATTTAGCTGAGGTTTATGTTTGAGGAAAAAAGTGGAGTTTATAGTGAATAAGAAGGGGGAAAAATGGTATATACATAAAGCTTACGATGTATAAAATTACCTTTGTCTCCTTAAATGTGTGGAAAAAAGAGAACAAATCATAAATCAAAAGTGTTGTCCTTCAATAATTGCTTCTTGCCTATTGAGTCATAAATTTATACAAAAAAATAAATCTATATTTATATTAAAGAATTAAATAAACTAATTTTGGGATAATCTTTTAATCCTTGCAACAAGAAAGAAACTCAATCTAGGTGTTCACATTTGTATTTGGACTAAATTTCTTTGCAAAACGCTATGAAAATTTTATTTTATGTCATATTTCTCTTCTCACAAATAATTTTTTCTTTTTTAAAGTTGTCAATCTCAAATCGAAATTTAATCCAAACATTTATTTGAGGGATAATTATACTTTTATCCTTAAAGTTTGTTTAAACTATGAAATAAACCTTCTTATTTAAAAAATTACATATTAACTATTCAAGTTGTTTAAAAATATTACAAATTTACTTTTGATTCACAAACTACACAACATTTTAGTATTTATCATTAATCAATTAATAATTGGCTAATGAATCTCTTATAAAATTAATATAAATTATTAAAATTATCTTTCTATAATTAATGAAAGCTATTAAATTTCCTATATATTCAATTATTAAAATACCATCATATTTTATAAACTTTTTGATTTTATGAAAGCATAATATAGAAAATATACTTCGTATTTGATGAAAACACTATATAAAATATGTGATATTTTAGTAAAATAAATGTATAATATAGAGGACAATAATGCTGATAAACTTTGGATGAGTAATTTTAAACTTTTAGATAAATTTTTATGATAGACCCATCATTCAATCATTAGTTGATTAATGATGAGATTAAAAATTTATGTAATTTCTAAATTAAAAGGTAAACTTATAATTTTTAAATTGTTTGAAGGGTAAAAAATATAATTTTTCAAATAAATAAGTTTATTTTGTAATTAAAACAAACCTTAATGGTAAATATATCATTATTTATTTTTTAATACATAATAATCGTGTTTGAGTAGATAAACACTTCACTCATAGAGAAAGAAGATAAACACTTATATTATAATTAAGATGACTTTGAATATTTGACATAACAATGATTAAATTATATACAGTGATAACTTTTGCATTAAGAAACTCATCCATCGTGCTGTTTGTCTTCTCCATAAGTTCAATTTTGAGTATTTGAATAGCATTTTTATGTGGAATTTGAATTTTAGTTCAAAAAAATCTAATTTTTTTTCTTATAAATAATTTACTTTAAACAAAATTTAAGAAATTTTTTAAAAATCTAAATACCATCTAATCCCACCAAACAAATATGCAGCATGATTATAGTTTTAGTGGCTCTCCCCCAACCCTACCCTTTTCTTTTAAATCAGGTTATAATTTCCTAAAGAGGAATTGAGAAAAGAATATGTGTAGCGTGCATGGTGTTTTTTGGTACCAAGAAAAAAAAATTCAATTGAATAATTATCTCAACTTAAGGGTGTGATTGGATAGAGTTTGGTTTTTAGATTTTTTTTCTTTGATTTCGGGAGAGAGAATTTTTTATAAGAGAAAAAGTAAGATTTGAGATGAAAAATTGTATTGAGTTTCGTGTGAAACCTTGTCCAAGCACTCCCTAAGAATAAATGCACAAGCTACCTTCGAATTAATTTTTATACATAAAATAATATACTTTTTCTCTATTTTTATTATAAGTAAAACATTTCTCTCACAAATTAATTCCCCTTATTTAACTTGAAAAAAAAAACATTTTACAAGAAACTCAATCAATATGTACTCTTGATATCTGAATTTTAAAAAAGTGTAAAGTTTTATAGTGTATTTAGATTGAATTTTATTTTAAAATTTAATGTAAAATTTTTATAAAATAATTTATTTTTATAAAATTTAAAGTAAAAAAATTTATATAATTTCATTCATTTTAATCTATTATTTTTTATAAAAATGAAAAAACAAATGATTATTGATTCCTGACTCTTTTACTTAATGGCTAAGTAAAATTCACCAATGGTAAAATTTGACGGTTCACTGTATCACGTGAAGTATGAAGGAAGCCGAAAGCCCACTAGCACACTTTTGCACGTGAGAGCAACTACTCCCACCCCCGCGTCTCATCTTTCACCCGACACGTGTGAGCCACCAAGAAAAGTCGGTTGCATTGGACAACAAAAAAAGGGCCCCACTTAACTAATTTTCAGAAAAGACAGGCTTGAACGGACAGATTTCTATCCTTCTTTGCGCCGAAATCCGGGCCGTCTCATTCCGCTTCCCCCATTCAAAAGAGTTGCTCGACCTTTAACCCTTGGCGCCTAACCCATTTTCCCCCAACGACGGCGTTTGCTGCTTGCGTCTTCTTCTTCTGCTGTACATTTTGGATTAGGGGTTGAATTGAGTAAAGTTTGCCATTTCAAAAGCTTTTTGCTCTCGAAAAGATAAAGCATTTCTAGGTAGTGTTTTTCTTTTGGGTTTTTCGATTGTCTGTTGAATTTGATGATTTTAAGAGTTCGTAGGAATTTTAAAGAAAGTCTTGAATTTGATGTTTAGTTCTCTTTTAAATTGTTCGTGAACTGATTTCATTAAGTTATATTTGGAATGTTGATGTGCACAAAGGTGATGTTTTCCAAGTGTTTTTTACGGGTTTTATTCTTTTGAACGATCTGAACCAGTAGGGGTGGAGAAAAAGTTGGTTTCTTGATGAAACAGAAAAGTTTGTTTTACTTGTCAGGATATTGGGGATTTGGGGTAGTTTGAAAGGGTTTAAAGGAAGAAAAGGAAGAAAGAATGGCATGAGGATTTAGAGGGCTTTGGTTCTTCCTTTGATAACTTGCACTGAAATTTTGGAAGAGTTGAAAAATGATCTATAACTATGCAGATGAATAGTTCTTATTTTCGGAAGGTTATACTTTTGAAACGCTTAGTTTTAGACAAAATGGGTTCTCTTGTTGGCTGATGAACTTGAAATTGGGTTTGTGTATTGGGCAAGTTATCGTTGCTGTCCAGCAATGTGAATATTTTCTCAAATTGGTTCTGATGTTACATTCTTATGCATTCTCTTTTATTCATCTGCCTTGGTTTGATATTAATCATATTAGAGAAAAGGTTAAAGAAGGAAATATTTCATCTTAAGCTTGTTCTAACCATGCAAATTATGCATGCACTATAAATAAGGCCCATACTCCATGTTCTTGAAGAAACTTTTGATACGAATGGATTTTTAACAGTAGTTTCTATGTTAGGAAATTCTCCATCATGTTAAAAGGAGATTGGCTACCTGAATGATTCCAATCAAGACAAGAAAACAAAGTTGGAAGATATTTGATCCAGAGTAGTACTTGAATAGAGTTTGTTGAAGAGTTGAAGTTTCTCAATGGACCTTGAAAAGGGTTATATCTTTTTAGGTGGGCCTGATGTGAGAGTTTTGAAATTTGAGTTCTACTGCCTGAATTCAGTTGGTTGATCAGAATGTTCTGATGGTTTACTTTTGACTCTCAAGCTCCTTTTACAGGGAAGGTATAGACGTGCATGGATGTTTTTAATCCCACCTCTTCTTCTTCTTCTTCTTGTAATTGAAAAAAAATTAAATTACAGATGGCACTCTTTTGCATGCAAAAGACAGTTACCGTGTTTAGCTGAATGTCTACAAGTTTTTCTATTTTTTAGTTTGGTGATGCTGTTCTCTTTGATGGTGAGGAGCTCCTTTGGAATTCCCTTTGCAGGATATGTTTCATTCTGACCTTTTTTCATCCTGCATGGAACTTCTTGTACATTCAGAATTTCTTTCTGATTTCCCCTTACTTCTGGATTACTCACCAAAACTTTTTAGGGCTCGCAAAAATAACATGTTTGGTTGAAACCCGTGAGCGGCTATTTCTTTGAGTAGAATCTTTCAAAGAATTGATTACTTTGTAGGCTGCTGTTTTTAATTCAGTATAACATAAGGATGGTCCGCTAATGATACCTGATTATATAAGGATTTGCAAAAAGCTATTTTCTGGAGATGCTAAAGATTTATTCGATTGTAGCCATAATTTATCTAGGTTACTCTAGAATAAGCTGAACTAAGAATATCTTCAATATAATAGGTCTTCAGTTGATTAGCCCTTGGTTGAAATGTTGTGTTGATTAATTTCTTGGGTGGCAAGATCATATTTCTTATCTTCTGTAGATGCTGCATAGTCAATGTAGCAGTAGGCTCTGGGAGATTATTTTCTTCATGTTTATGTATGGAACTAAAATGTACCATTACTGTGCCAAGAAATATTTTTCTCATGTCCATTGAGGAACTGAAGGTGAACAGGTCTATGATTATCTGAGATGTCATGGTACTGTTGATAGACACCATTTGATTTTGTTGCTATATATTGCTACTTGGTTCAGATTTTTGTCCTTACATATGCTTGTGAGAACACACCTTTGGTGGATTTTTTTTTTTAATCAGTATACAGTACCTAATGTTTCTAGTTGGAACACTTCTTGTAGGAGTCCCAGGAACCGATGACCATGTATGAGCAGGATCCTGATGTGGTTCGGTGGGGACTTCACCTTCTAGATGTTTGTTCCCTGACCAATGATGTTTCTCAAGAAACTGTTACTTGTTATGACAAGGACTTTTCTCGGGTGGAATATGTCAAAGAAGGATACTGTGAGCCTATACACTCGACCGTGGAAAATGATGAGGTGATTGCTCATGCGTACCAAGAAGAACTTGCACAACTTTCTGCATCAGAAACATTGAGATCTTCCCATGCTTATGGCGAGAATCAACAAGAACAGATTCTTGCTCAGGATTGGCACCATAATTCTGGTATGGAAAAAGGAAGCAGTTTCTATTTTGTTGGCAATTCATTTTAACTGATCTGAATAGTTGATATTTCATGATTTCTAGACAGTCAGAACACTCAGGAAGATGCTGATGAAGAAGGAATACTTGGACTGGGCCCTAGCCATGGAGAAAGTGCATTCTATGCAGATGACGAGTCAGGTTTTCCAGAGATAGAAGATGAGTCTGTTCTTGATGGTGAAGTTGGAAAAAGGTTGAATCATATGGTTCCTGTTCCTGTAAGTTTATCCCTCAATCTGAGTTGGTAACTTGAGATCTATAGGATTGCTTTCCATTATATTCTGAAATTTGTATAGCATTCTAGTGTAAAAAAGGGCTTGAGTATCATGTGGGAAATAACAATTGATAATTCTTTTTCGGTGGGGATTTTTATAATACGTTGATAAATGTTACTAGGTTGATTTGCTGATCATATTGTAAATGTGTGACTGCTAACTGTCAGTTTGGGATTTTCAGCACTTCTAAGTTTTATTATGTTAATACGCTTGAGATCCAATTATAGGCTGTGAAGTTAGATAGCTCAACAGTTTTCCAGTTTAGTATTTAATTTTGGGCGTGTAGGCACTTATATGTCTGGTTTCTGTGGAAAGACTCTTCCTTCTTAACTCAAATTCTAATTTTATTTTCTTTGGTTATCACTGCTAATGCAGCATGTTCCTAGAATTAATGGTGACATCCCTTCAGTTGATGAAGCTACGTCTGATCATCAACGACTGCTGGACAGGTCTTCTGCAGCACTTCCATGTTTCTTAACCTCAAATACTATATCTGTGGTTGCTATTATCTCTCTCGAGTTATCCCTCTTTTCAGGCTTGCTTTTTATCCAATCTCCCTTAATGACACTATCTCATTGGAGCTTCTTTTTTTTTTTTTTGGGGGGGGGGTTAGTTGGGGCTGTTTTCTCTATTTTGAAAGTGGTGATAACTTCTTGTTGCTTTGCTACTATTTTAGATGACTTCACAAAGTTTTGTTCTACACATCCGTTTGTCACTGTCTCTTTGCATGAGAGTTGTAGTTAAACTCTTATCTGCACTTAAAGTTTAGGATTCTAAATTGTTAGTCTTCTTTGAGGATGCCAAACAATTGTGTCTGAAGGTAAAGAGGTATTCCTTCTGGGCGTAGGAGATGAGATAAATAATTTATATGGTCCATTTTCTTTCCTACTCTTCTTGACAGATTTCTGTAATCAAGGAAGCATTAACTGGTTTTTTAGATAGCTGATCTAGTGTTGCTTTAAATTTAAAATTAATTATATGAGAGCAGTAATATCCTTATTCTATATGGATTTTTCTAGCCAAGAATGTGTTTATTTGGAAGATTTTCTTATGCAATATCCTGCCTTTTTTTTTTTGGTCTTTATTTGATAGTCTATACTAAGATATTCTTACAGAGCATTTCTCTCTCCACTTGGCATGATAGCTGGATTATTTTTATCCTTTCTCAGACTGCAGTTGTATGACTTGGTTGAGCTAAAAGTGTCAGGAGATGGTAATTGCCAGGTTGGTGTCGGTCAGTCTCCCTTGGGTTTCTCCATTCTTGTTGTGGGGTTTGCTAGTGTTGTTCGGCTTTGTAGTTTTCACTAGTTGCAGAGTTTCTATGAAAAAGTTTATATTTCTAATATCTGTGTATTTCAGTACAGATCCAACTTATTGCATTTAGTTGTATCAGAACTCTATAGTTTGTTATGGTATTTAAGATGCAATCATGCATTTTCTGCCAATATTAAGTTACAATCAGTACGCCGTGACATCACATGCTTTGACTCAGCCTGTTTCCTCAAGCTCCTCAATAGTGTACAAATGCCACATTCAGTCTTGAAGTGACATGTCATATCTTTTGCATGATGTTACCCACTGGACAAGGTCTTCTTTACTCGTGCAGTCTGTTCCTTCATATTCCTAGATTTTCAAGGGAAATAACTTGTGCATTATTTTTTCTCTTCATCTCATTGCTTTTAGACTTCTGAGGCGAAATTTGCATCTTTTACATAGTTTTATCCACCTGACAAGTTTTTTCTTAGCCAGATGAATTTCTTGGGTGCCTTCATTCAAGGTCCTTAAAAAGCAACTTGCACAAGGATTAGTTTTCATCTGATTGTATATGTTTATTATTTATTCTTGGGGCCCTCTTAATGGCCATTGTGTGTTTTCCATGTTTCATCTTGGATACTGGCCACTGATATCTAGAAACCTGTTGTCTTAATATTTTATGCAGTTCCGTTCATTGTCAGATCAAATATATCGAACTCCTGAGCATCACAAATTTGTGAGACAGCAGGTTGTCGACGAGGTTGGTTTCCAGACTAGATTTTTAGTGATACTGATCATTACTTTCATATTTACAGGTGTCATTTTCAGTTTTACTTAATGTTGTTGAATATCAATTAATCTTCTTGTTTGTGGATCCTCAGCTGAAATCTTTTCCGGAATTGTATGAGCCTTATGTTCCCATGAGTTATTATGAATACTTAAAAGGAATGAGCAAGTAAGATCACATTTTGAGGATTTTTATCTTTTCTTTGTGCTTGTGGTTCTACGAGGTTATGCTTTACATTGGTTCTTCTTAATAACGTCATATTCCTCAATTACAGGACAGGGGAATGGGGTGATCATGTCACGTTACAGGCAGCAGCTGATTCGGTATGATGGCCTGTCCATTTCATTACCTGTATCTGCTCTGTGTCTTGCAGGGAAAAAGAAGAAAAGAAAAGAACATGAGCATAATTTTACTTGTTGCATATATGACTTGCACTTTAATATATACATAATTGATCCGCAATGGCCTGTATATAGTTTTCAGTCTGCTGATAGCTGTTGTATTGGAAGGCTTCTGTATGCATGTGTATATCCAGGCCTTGAGTATAACTGAATTCATGATTATATATTTTAGTATTCTGCAAAATCAGTAGTTTGCTTTAGAAGATGTGGTATCACGCTTATCTTGCTCTCAACTTGTTGAGCATAGCGTCTGAGTTAAACCTTGTTTTTTCGGCTGTTAAGCAATATAAATAAGTGGAAGATGGCAGCTTCTCTATGACGCATAGTTGACACTGGATTTCCAGATCTTTATATTGAATATTTGTGATTGCATAATCAACTACATAGAATATATGAACTGCTGTGTATCCAAAATTTTCTTTAAACTGGAAAGATTGTTCCAAATATTCATGCTTGAGGCTATTTCTAGGAAATGGCTACGCACCAATAATATGTGGTGGAATTGCTTCCTATAGTGGTGTGATGGTGCTAGCCATTTTTTATTTGCCATTCTGAAGCATGTTCAATGTCTAGGTTTTGAGGTTTCTTTCTCTTATCTGTATGCTTAAAGTACATAATAAAACTTTTCATCCCTGTTTTCCTAGTCTTTTCATCTAGCCAACCTTTCTTAAATTCTTTCTTTTTGTTTGCAGAGTATGTAGTAATTGACTGAGGTAACTATTTGTTGATTACAACTAATGCTGTCTTGTAATCTTCTTGTACAGTATGGTGTCAGAATATTTGTCATAACGTCATACAAGGATACTTGCTATATTGAGATTATTCCAAAAATTCAGAAGTCCAACAGAAGTAAGTTTGAATTTTTATTTTTATTGTTGTTTTAGCATTGATTTTTATTTTCTATTTTATCAATTAGCTATTATTCCCTATCTTATTAACTAACCATTTATTAGTTTTTCTCTAGATTTTTGAATTATAACTATATTTGTAGTAGAGAAATTCATTCGAACTCAATAGCATTAATTCTTTTAAGTGGCATACTAGATTAAAAATTGGAGCAACTTAATCTGGACTTTGTACCTAGCAATCCCATCCCTAATGAGAGCAAAGAATGGTGAGTTAGAATTTCGTCATGTGGCATGATTGGAGGATGATCTTGCCTAGAATTGACTTTGGCTTCAGTGGAGAATAATTTTGCACTGGGGGAAAGGAAGTTACAGTGGAACAAAACTAGAACTGACTTGACCAGGATATACAGCTACTAAAACTGTACATAGAAATTGCAAGCCTCTATAACTGGCACAAAAAGATGCAACATCTGAATCCCACTTGAGGAGCTACAGTCATGTCAGCATTCTGTTGAAGGATGATTGGAGACTTATCATAAGTAGTGGGTGCTTCATTTAAGGAGCTTGAATTGATTCAGGAAGATGGAGGAGAAATCACTTTTTGAATGTAAATGATTTTACTTACACCTAGCATGACATGCAGAAAAGAAGTTTCAAAGTCAAGCTTTAACAATTTTTGCTTTGACAAAATAGCTATTCATTTCTTTTTTTTTTTAATTTCATAAATAGCATCTGGGTGGACAACATATTGGATGTAGTTTGTGTTTTTCAGCAACTTGCTTTCCATGCCTGGAAAATTTTCTAATAGCTGAACTCTCGACGAAGTATCCTTTGATAAAGGTTGACTGAGGATAATATTATGTTTCTCATCTTGTTCTGGAATTCTTGGTAGTGGAGGTCTCGGTATTGCTGGTTCTAGCCTTGGTTGATGCAGAAAAGAAGTTTCAAAGTCGAGCTTTAACAATTTTTGCTTCAAGAAAATAGCTCTTCATCTTCATTTTTTTAATCTTATAAATAACATGTGGGTAATTATATATTGGATATAGTGTGCCTCATTCAGGAACATGTTTCCCATTGCTGGAAGTTTTCTAAATCTGAAGTCTTGACAAAGTATCCTTAGATATTTCAGACACGGGATAATTTATCTAACATCAAGTGTGTTGTGTCTTCTTCTGGGATTCTTGAAAATGGAGGTCTCAGTGGTGCTGGTTCTAGCCTTTGTTGGACGTACAGGCACTAATCTTCAATTTGCTCTTATTTTCTCTGTTCATTTCAGGATTGTAGTCCTACTTGCAGTTCCCCTTTTCTTCTCAGTTTTATCTCTTATGACGATTGTATTTCCTGCTCTTGCTAGTTTGGAGGAATGACCGAGAGTTCCATTGAAATTGCTATTTGTATCTCATGCAGTTATAACTTTGAGCTTTTGGGCAGAGGTGCACTACAATTCCATTTATCCACAAGGAGGTAAGTCTGTGCAGTATGCTTCTCAATAGCTGAAATACGAAGTCCTTCAGAAGAGAGGACTCCTTAATTAGTCTTGCTCTTAAAGAATCCTTTTAGCCCGCATGCATCCATGAAGATTGGTCCTAGTATTTCCTTCCAATTTTACTTTCAGTAAAACTTATTTACAATCTCGTTCTCTTTCTTCCCATCATTTTTGTTGTTACCATCAAATGAATTGCGCGATGATGCTTTTGTCTGCAGAGATGCCTGAATTAGAGATGAAGAAAAAGAAGAGGTGGTGGATGCTTGGAAAATAAGCGTCATATCGTTCAGATGACACGGAGCTTCCATGTTAGCATAGGTTCTACAGTTGAGTCATTCACACAGATTTTTAGCCTAAGGAGCCATTGCTGCGAATGATTCTGATGATAGCATGAAGCCACTGATTAGGGCATCTCCGTTATTTTCAGGCTTTTATAAATGGCTTTCTATTGTACATAAAATGTCCTCTTTTTAAATTTTTTATTTTACATCTATTATTTTTGTACATAATTAGTCTATAGTTTTTCGAATAATTATTTTTTTATTCTTTTTGGCTTGGCAATTACTCAATAGCAGGTGTTATTTTAGCATAAACACTTATATGCCTCACCTTCTTTTGACCCTATGACTTCTTCTAATATCCATTGACATGGGGGCCAGTTGTAGTCTTGTAGATGCATGGGAGGAAACTCTGGAAATCTGGAAATGGTTCACTCTCCGTTTTCTTGTCATGAGAATAATAGATAAAGCTATAGGCGTATTGGTTTCTTCAGAAAAGGGAAAAAAAAAAAGAAAAAGAAAAGAGAAGGGAGTTCGTTCTTTTTGCTTTTCTTTTCTTTTTTTGAAGGGGAAAAAAATCCTATGGTCCTATCACAACTGTTGAGGGCCGATCTCTTTTCTTTTTTTTTTTTTTTATCATAATCATTATTATTATTATTAAAATTCATTGTCGATGAGAATAAATATACTTCTCTTTAAGGTGAATTTTAATTTGGAACACATTGATTACATTTTGTTTATCGAAGTCTTCTCTCCTAATAAAAATCTCAATATTAATAAGATTAATCAAATGCACGTGTTTCTTATCATACAAAATATTTTTGAGTTTGAATTATATTTTCCTTTTAACAAGTCTTAAGTATCTATAATGTCTTATTAAACATATGCAAAAACTAACAACCAACTGCTATACCTAATGGTGACATGATCAGTAGCCGACAATAAGAGAATCTTAAATACAGCCTCAGGGACGCAAGGGAGAATAACGTTATACGGCACCAAGCTTTCAAAGTCTCAAAAACGCATCAAAATTTCTAGCATTCCAAAATCATCATTTACAGTTAATTTCTTCATAGCTAATGAGTATTTACTTTCACCTACCGCTACCAACAACCTAATAGGGCTGCAAAATCATGTTTTCTATGTACAGATCAGGAAGATATGCGGCGATCTTCTTATTAAGGAGAGAAAAAACTGGTCTATTTACAACTAGTAGAAGCTCTGAAGAAGATGATTTACTATGAAGGCTGTGAAATGTCCAGGCCACTGTGCTTTAAGCTGTACAGGTTTCCATTTTTCAGAAGACACTTTGATAAGGAATATCAAGTTTTAACTCCCATATGCCTTTCTGCAGATCACATTGAATACAATGAGAATTATGGATCAGAAAATAGTAGTGTCCTAAACAAAAGAGTTACCAGTACTCACCTCCAGTTTCAATGAGCTTTTCAACACGAGATACAATATGTTTCCCGTAAGTATACCTCTTCAAAGAATTCAAGTGAACCTTGATACGTGAAATGATCAACTCACGGCTTTGATGATCACAAGTTTCAAGAACCTTCTGCACTACGTAGTTTCCAAAGGGATCTTTCATCATAGCCTGCATGTTTTCATGGGAGAATAGTTAACTATTTAATGTGACAAGAAAATTAACTTTTAATCCTCTTCAATCCCAAGGGCAGGAAATATAAGAAGTACTGGAAGAGAAAATGGACAGACTAATTTCAGCAATTTGTAGGCTTGGTAAGGTTCCCACGAATTTGTAGAATGTGCAAAGGTATGAAAACTCGAGGAGGCAGATGACAGGTTTTTAATATGAGAGGCATCAAATATACTAATGAGAAAGAAGTATATTTTATATCAGTTTAAAATCCCATGAGCATGATGTTCACGCTCAAAATGTCCAGCTGCACCTATCTCATTCTTAGGACGATTTTGCTTAGAAACATTGGGGGATATAGTTCAGATCTAAGAGAGAATATTTTGTACCTGTAATGCTTCATTTTCATCCGTTGAACCAAGAATCTCATTTACTAGAATTTTTCGCTCTTCTGGACCACCAAAACTCAAGCACTTCTCGACAACATTGGAAGCAAATTTCTGCTGACTCATATTCACTATTTGTCCAGCAAGCTTAGAAATAATTGTAGTCCTTTCATGGGGTTTACCGTGCTGCAAGACATGCTAAAAACAAACCAATAGAATGAAAAATAATAGGACGATAAATCATAAGAAGGAGCAAGGTATCTGCACAATCCTATCATTTAGAAAAGGTAGTCAAGTTTTCAAGCACAGGACAACATTTAGCAAACAGCAATCTTTCTAAATGCAGACATGATCTGAGAAAGCCACCTATAGCACTTGGAATAAAAGGACAGTGACAAGATTTCGTGTAAGAATGCTAGTAAAACAAAGATATTAATGAAAGAAAGATATGCAGGATGCTATAGCCTATAGACCCCCTGAATTGGATTTCGCAAACCCTTTTCCCATGTGAAACTATCTTTTACAAGTAGGACTCAGTATTTAATACATCATAAATGGGTGTACTCCATATTTTATTAGTTCTAAGACATATAAAACCTGTCCCCACTCTTAGAAAGCTTATGGAAAATAACCACCGTTTCGCTTCCATCATTATTCCACAATTGTGAATCAGTGTACAAGGCTCCTAATAAGCAAGCAAGAAGGCTGTATCTAAACATGGAATCCAGGCTTCTCAGATCATGATGACAACATGGTTACTGCCAAAAGCTTATCCAACTTGTGTTCTTCTATGATCTTCTCATGCTAAAGAAAGCACATAACGTGCCAAGGTATGACCATATAGAAAGGGGAAAAAAAGAAGGAAGAAACATAAATAATTGCAAGAATCATGAGATGGCACACCTACTTGAATAGATAACCAACAGAAAAAGTCAACCTTCAATTGACAAAAAGAAACACCTAAGTTGGACAATGTTGAGGAGCCAAGTTGGAAGAACTACATATTTAGCAAGAGGACATGTATTAATGATATATCGCTGTGATCACAAATCCATGATATACCTGAATGACATAATTGCCATATTGGTCTTGTGCTAGGGTACATACTGACTTCATTATTTCATCCATGATGATTTGCTGGGTATTTGGATCATCGCAGTGTTCAAGGACTCTCTGGCAATAAAAAGGTCGCTTCACACAAAATTAAAAAAGGGTTTTTGATGAAAGGAAGACAAAAAGGGATGAATCAAACCTGAATCACTCGGCATCCGTAAGGATGGGTAGACAAAGCCACAACTTGGCCAAAAAAGGATGATATTATAAACTGAATGAGATCTTGGGGGACACATTCTATACACTTCTGGATGACGTGATTTCCATTCTGATCACGCACACACTTCATCACTGAACCATTGAGTTCAGTTACCATTTGGGTCTGTTGCTTCACATCAACTACTTCCAAGGCCTGTATTCAAAGTTAAAACAGATAAAAAGGATTGTTCCTTAGTAAGAAAAGTAAGGGCTAAATGGGAGTAAAGGAACATAAGACTAGATTACTCCAAGGAGCAAAGACATTGCATAAACAAGATCATGTATTATTAGTGGTCAGAATACATAAAAACCACTGCAGACCTTCCTTCATATGGGTACTGTAGAATGATCTCTAGAAAGTGTAACTTCCACTTTTGTATATTTTGGCTTAGCAATTACTTTATAGCATAGGGGATAAGGCACATCTTAATATACATCATCTTTACCATGGAATGACTTATCATGGTTCAGGAGGAGGGCATGCACTAGACCTTGAAGTAATCGCTGTATTAGTTCTTCTACTGAAATATTTAACCAATGATAGGAGCTTTCTTCCAGATTAAAAAAATCATTTTGGATCACTAACTCTGCTGCTTTTGAGCCAACTACTTTTTAGACAACAGCAAATAAACGCATCTAAGGACACCTACTCAGGGTAGGGACCTTAGAGAAAATCATAAACCAGCGCTGAGGTTTAAGCATTGCCTTTTGATACTTAAATACTTCATACTTGGACATGAAAAAAAAAACTGAAGAATCTGAACTAAAATCATAGGGAAACCAAGGAAATTGTTGGCCGGAACAAGTGAAATTAAAATACATTGGAAGAGTACTGCTGCAACTACATGGACATAATAAATGCAACAGTCAGTGAAGAGTCCTTTTTCCCTTGAGCAATTGGAAGTTTCTTTCCACAATATTGCATGACTAAGACAAAGTGATCAATAACAGGCACTATTGGCTGTGACTGATAAAGACAGAAAATTTTCAGTCTAATCACATCACATCAACTAGAAAAACATGTTATTTATTGCACATAACTTTCAATAGAAAGATGCAAAATCTTATATTTTCTGTGGTGAAAGAGTCCTTTTGGATATTACCGAACTGAATAACATTCTCTTTAGTTTGAGATAGACAGTATTATGCATTATTCATGAGGATAAGACTATGCAACTTCAAATGCGAAGCGGATATTAGTTTCTTAATGTGATAATAAAGCTTAAGAAGGAATCTGGATGTATAGCTAGAGTTAAACTGTAGGTTGTAATATACACCAGAGAAAATTGAAAAAGTAAACAAGCAGATTCCAAAGAACAGTAATAAATAAATTGCAAACAACATTTTAGGGTCCTTTATAAAAACATAAAGGTCCAAAACAAGTGGTGACTTGTTAATCCTTGCAAACAAATCTACCATGTGTATCTGGACCAAACATTTGCATGTTTGACATGTTTTTAAGAAAAATTGACGTCATAAATTATTTACTCTGGAAGTCGCAAGTTTCAAGATAAAGCCATGAGATTCGTTAGTAACTAATTTCATAAATGTCAAAATAAATTGATGTTAGAAGGAGAAGAAATTCCATTCAATTTTTTTTTCTGATCACCCCCCGTAAAAGCTAACAAATAGATTATACTCCAGGCGATGTGATATTTTTTTTCTTCCAAACAAAATTGGCCCAATTTAACTCTATCCTAAGCCACAAAACCTGCCTGAGTGCACTAAGGGAAAAGAGGTCAGTTTCTTTGTCGCATTGCAAAGGACAGGACTGCAGAGAGAAATCTCAGTGGGCCAAGTATACTTCATGACATGAAATATGTTACCTCAAATACTTCTTGTTTTCCGAGAAAGGTGTGCCATGATATATCCTATACATTTAGAAGTATAGAAGCCATGTATTTGTCTACACATCTGGACGTATATTTTAGTGTACCTCATTAAGAAGATATGTAAAGCTCAAGTAGAAATCTTTTGAATGACTCTGCAACCATACATTTGAAGACTGAGAGGTAAAACATGACCAAGAAGTTGACTGGCTAACTCTTTTCTTTGGCTGGCTGTGCCATGCTCAAAAAACTGCAAATTTCATGAAAAAATACATCAATTTATTTACAAAATTCATCAATATTGTTAGATGGCCAGACGACTACCTTTTGTATTACATAATTTCCAAACACGTCAGTCATCAAGCCTCGCGCATGAGGAAGGATGTAGGGAAATATTTTCATCTTATCCTGGATAGTGGCAGTCTCCAGCTTCTGTTGAATGAAACGACTCCCATACTGATCCGTGCTACATCACAAAGGAGGACACTGAACTCAGAATCTATAGAGGAGTAAGAGAGTAAGAAGGTCAATAGCAGCTTATGCACCTGAATTCAACAACATGATCAAGGACATCTGAGAGTTCTATAGACTTGCTCTTGTTATTCTTGAGCTCTTCCAATAATGATGAGGACAGTTTCCATTCCACAGTCGTTCCACTTGCTTTACAGCCGGAACCAGGAGATCCTTCTACTTGAATTTTCAATGTAGGAAAACATGAGGATCGCTCATTCTGAAATTGAACTCCAGGTCTGATGGCAGGATGAATGGAATTTGCTGATGAGTTTCCCTGATGCAACATGCTTGTACCAAGAGTGGGGTTCCCAGGGTAGTGGTAGTTCAAAGGAAACTGCTGTTTCTGTTGTGCAAGCAAGGCCTCAAAAAAGATACTCTCCAAATCTTGCAAATCAACAAAACCATGGGAAGTGCCAATGCAGTTTCTTCCTTGAGAAAGATTTCTTAAGGCAGCAGCTGCTTTGAATGCATAATTTGTGGATTGTTCTAGAAACTCATCATGATGTGCATTCGGCGAATGAATTTTAGATTGACCACGGCTACCGCTTATCATCAGACTTTGGCCATTTAAATCATAACTACTCGAACATGAACCTAAAATTTAAAGTAATGAAAAGGTATTATAAGAAAGAGGTCAGTGAAGCAAAAGCAGTTAGATGATAAATTATAAAGAAAGCCAGCTTTCAAGATTAATTCGTGGGGCGCCACATGCTTAGCAGGAAAATTCATATCAGGGAGCTTATCACCTTGATATCTGATTTTAGGGTCTTGCAGCACTGAAAGCTCAGAAGAGTTTGCCATAGAGCGAAGGTTAACAGAAGATGATGTTCTTCTTGGAAGATTCACTTGTCTGTCAAAGTTAAGATAATTGACATCTGGAACAACTCCGTTCTCCCTAGTAAAACCAATATAGGGAGGGACATATTTATCAGATCTAGATTTGTTTAATTGCGGCTGCAGATCCTGAACATGGGCATTCGATAGACCTATTTCAAGTAAAGACCGTACAGGAGTACGCTCATTTGCATGATCTCTGGACACAATTAGTCCAGGAAAACAAGTCAAAATGTCAGAAATTTGAGTCTTTCCAGATGGAGAGACATGTGAACTTGAGCGAGCAGTATTTTCCTCGCCATCAGCGGAAACTTGGCTACGCACAACAGGAAAACCTGGAGGAGCTCTCAGAGTTGAATGAGGCTCAGAAGTCCTAGTCTTTGTTGACGATGAACCCGCTGCTGAAAAAGAATTAGGGAGTCCTGAACCCCCAGAAGAGCCGGGGCTAAGTTGGGTAGGATGCAAAGCATCAAATGCTTCTGTTTTACTCTGAGAGTCTGTGGATAATGAGGTATTTAAGTTGTCTGCAGAATCTAAGATCTCTGAAAATGAGCTATGGCTTGGAGGACTTGAAAGACGATGCGGGGAGGCTGAAGATTGGCCAAGTCCTTCCTGTAAAAATATTCATTTCATAAAAGACATGTTGATGAAGAAACAGTACTGTAAATTGTTTAACAGATAGTTCAAATTCATATAGAACATGTAGCATGCCTAAAAGGTAAGTCATTTGACGATGGTTGAAAATTGAAATAAAACTATGGATGGGTATTCTATATATGGAGAGGTGAGAGGTGAAGTCGGGGAAACCAACAGGATTAAAAGGTAAATATTCAGAATTACCATTTCAGGAAGAAACATTCTCCTATCAACTTTGTTGTGTGATTCTTGTTAGATACAGGAGTTAGTTGTAAACAATCTACTTCCCTTGGAAATAAACTAGGTGTAACTAAAGATAATAAAAAGAAATTTGACAAATAACTGAAGCTTACAGACGCAGAAATGAGAACCCTGCTCACATAGTTTCACTTAAAATCTTGCATTTCAACTTTTATTTTATTCCCATAAAGAAAAAATCAATAATCATAACAGGGATATGCTATTTAAGAGATACAAATTTGTCACAGATAATGTTTTCACTTATACCTTCTTAATTTTCTGCGTTGGTGCTAAAAAATTGAAAGATCAGAGCCCTGCTCCACATGAACCATCCAAAAGGAACAAAAGAGAAAACCATTTATAATACAGTTTCAAGAAAGATAAGAAAAATATCAAGCAACATCCGGTAAGCAAGTTTACCATATTCATTGATCTGGTGGAACTTGAACCCTTGTAAGATCAACTACCTTTTATGCCTTTCCTGTTTTAAAAAAATCTTTTAAGCATGTTCAGCAGGCATAAAATTTTGGGTACTTGTTTGATTCTGACTTCTTCATGCTAAACTAACAAAATGTAGGCAACAGCTTCACGAGCGGTAACAGAAATTTCCTTTGCTCATTGTAAGCAAAGTTTAACATTTAATGCAGAGTTGCGTTCTTCTTGTAACAAAGTATTCCGTCAGAAGAAAACTGTAAACGAAAACAAAAATTATTCTAAAGAACTAGTTAAATGTAGTCAACAGTTTGGATTCATCAAAATAATAATAATGATAATAATAAATCAACAGTTCGGAAACCACAAGGGAGGTATAGTCTTAGGATGATCTAAATTAAACAGATCATCTCAAGAATAGCAGAAAAGAATCCAAGTACCAAAAAAAAAAAAAAAAACACAAAATAATAGATTAAAGTCAAATCCAAGGAAAATGCAATCACCTGAACTATATCTGCAAAACTTTTCCTCCTCACTCCCATTCCAGATTTCAGAGGCATACCTAAAGCATCCAGTGATTCCGTAGAAGTTTTCCTTGAAAGATTCCTCACAGCGGTCTTCCTCAATTGCATAGGCTCAACTTCTGCCTTTTGTATTGGAATCCGTGGCTGCATTGAAAGCACTGAAGAGCTACCACCACAATCAGCCAAATGCTTATTTCTCCATTCCCCAATTTCCCCAATTGTAGACCCTCCTGTCTGAACCCTCTGAGCAACCCTCCAATCTTCTCTCGACAGCGATGGTGGGGGTAATCTTGGATTAGAGTTCTCATTTGAATAATAATACGCCAAATACGCAGGGTGTGATCTAATTTCTTCTTCTGTCAAGCCTCCATTACTAACACTACCATCATTAGCTAACAATGTAAAATTGGGATTCCTACGTAGACTTCCAGCAGCCTTCAGGGCACCCTCTACGGTTGGTGGAGCACTACCACTCCTGGATATATTAAAGCCCCTCTCCCTTTCAATAAACAACAAGCGATTCTGCTGTAGCAGCCAGAATTCAAGCTCACTAGCTAAAGTACCATGCTTCTGTAAATCCTCATTTAAAGTTGATTCTTTTGACATACTTTTATCACTTAAATTACTCCCTGAAATCACACTAGATAGCAAGTTCTCGCTTCCAGTAAGCATCGTGTGAATCCCTATTTCATTCAACGAAAGCAAATACATATCAAATCAAAATTTGCACTGCAAAAGAAACATAGTAACAAATAAAAAACACACAAGAAATCAAATATGAAACAAAAAAGGCTAAAAGTTCCATATCTTACGCACATATTGTCACATAAACGAGATACATACTGCCGTGTCCAAACTAAATCCAAATGGGGGAAAAAGAAATCAATCACAAAAGGAGAAAAAAGAGAGAGACAAGTTTGGAATACATTGATGACCCACATTATCTATAAATTAATGACGTCAAAATGGAAAACCCCTTATTGCAAAATCTGTCGTTCTTGGCAAGATTTCAAGAACACTCGCAAGAATGCAATTGAATCCGTCGTTCTTGGAAAAAAAGAGATGTCTCTTCACGCGTGAAATTTTGCAGTGCCGTTTGTTCTTTAATACTACGTCAAAAGCGAAAACGAAAATCTAAGAAAGAAAAACACAAAAGAGAGAGACTTCGGAACAATTCCAAAGCAATTACCGAATCGGGTGGAGATTTTTCGAAACGAAACCAATGAAAGATGTAGTCCTTTTCCGAAAGAAATAATGAAGAGTTAAAGTACGTGGTACCCGCGACAAATTAACCCTGGACGGGAATCTTGTGGGCGTATGTTGTAGTTCTGCTGAACTCAAATATGATGCGATAATGGATGGAAAAATATATTAGTACTATATACTAAAATTAATTATTTTTTTGGTATGTTTATAAATATGGAAATGTTGGGAAGAATAAGGAATTTGCATGGCTCTGATGTTAATGTGGGACTTTAATTTTACGTGCATGGTTTCGGATTGGTCCCTCTTACGTTAAATCGGCTTATTAGGGGTGTGATTGAATAGAGTTTGGTTTTGAGATTTTTTGTCTTGAGTTTCGGGAGAGAAATTTTTTTGTGAGAAAAAAAGTAAGATTTGAGATAAAAAACTGTATTGGGTTCCGTGCGGAACCTTGTCCAAGCACATCCTAGGAGCACGTTTTAAACGTGCTTAAACTTTTTAATAATTATTTTTTAAAAAATATTTCTTTATTTATTGTAGGTTGTTGTATTTAATGTTTGTTTATTTAATCTTTGGGACTAGTAGTAATTTGGACAATCATTAATCAGGTAACAACAAATAATGTTTATAACTTACTGGTAAATCAAGATTGACAAACATATTTTGCTTATTGTTGAATAAATTACACGTGTTAAATTGTAATTTTTTAATAATAATCTAAATAATATTTAAAAAAGAAATTTTGATCATTATTTAATATATTATTAATATGAAATTTTTATTTTTGTAACTATTTCGACAGTAGAACGCATTCCAGTCATGGCGTTGTGCGTTCCATGTTTTGGTGCAATGAGCGTTTCACACGCACTGCATGACCATAATGCATTATCTAGCACTGTTGCAATACATCAATTTGACATTAAACTATATGTGCATTATAATAATGTGTCCTGCATCTTACATAGCATTCCTCCCGCAGGTCGCGGTGGGTTGCAATCTTCAAGATAAGTGCGCATTATGATAATACATTTATAAGTTGTGATTGAATAGGATTTAATTTTGAAATTTTTGTATTGGATTTCGTAAAAGTTAAATTATTTGTGAGAAAAGATATAAGTCTCACACTTAAAATTTTAGATTTAGTTTTAAGATGTGATGTTGTCCAAGTAGAGCCTTAGTTATGCATCGGTGATTTATTCGTTAAGATAATTTATTTATGATGAAAATTTATTCATTAAGATAAATATATAATAAATTAAATTTAATTTCATTAAACAAAAATGATAATTATAGTCGCATGTATGTTATATTACAAATTTTCTTTTCCTTTTCTTTTCATGTTTGATGAATTCTAAAATTCAATACAAGTGGAATATAATTTATTCTAAATTTTAAAAAAGAAAATACTTGATTCTAGAATCCAAAAGAAAAAATAACTTATTATAACTAATCGTTCTTTCTTCCGTATCAATTTGATCACTTCCAAAATCAAAATATTTACATATCATCTCACTATTTAAATCTAAACAAAACATTATATTAAATTTTACCATAAAATTTATAATTTCAATCTATTTTCTTTAATTCATTATTATCTAATTTTATTTTAATTCACAACTTACAATATATATACAAAATTTTATCAAAATCATTACATCTTCAAGATCACTAATTAAATCACCAACTAATCGCACATAAAGCCCGAATTAGTAATAATAAAAAATGAGGGGCAGGAGCCAAAGATTTAACACAGTCCATATATGCATTGTTCAAAACTGTCGAAATCTCCCTTATTATGACAACATAGTAATTTAGTTGATAAAAAACACATCTTGCTTACGCAATTGAAAGTTCGGTTCAACATCTCATCTTATTCTCAACTCCATCTTTTAAAAAAATAAAAGATATATTTTTTCTCTCCAGAATTTCTCCTAAGTTTTTCCTTTTTCTCCCTTAAATCTCTGCGAATTTTTCAGGGCGCGTATCAGTGAATGAAAATTGAAAATACCAAAGTTAGAATAATTGTTCGCGCCTGTTTTCCCGGATTTCTACAAATCAAATACCATCATCACCTTCAGCTGCCCGTCATACTTTATGTCTCCAACCTTCACCGGAGACTGCATCGTCTATCCTTGCAGCAGCCATTATCTTCTTCTTTATCTGCACGAAGCAAGCGTGACGACAATAGTAAGAATAAATGGCAAGGAAGGTTTGCCATGGTAACTGCTGAACTCGATGCTATACATAATTTCTAAAAAGGAAAGGCTACAATCAAGAGTCAAGATTATTCAATCGAAACAGTACAGGTTTTTTTTTCCCCCCTTCTTCTTTTATGACTTCACCTCTCCTAAAATTTGTATATGCAGAGCTTTAAATAGGACAGCAGCATACCATATTCACCAGTAGAGAATCTCAACATTACTAATCAACGCAATGATCCTCCAAACTGCAAAAGACGTGAATTTCCTATTTAAAAGACACCTACCTAGTTGAATTACAAGGTGTCTTCATTTTCAATCATTTCATGAATCTCGTTAACAACCAAGTGCGCCTTATGTCCTCCAATCACCTCCGCTTGTTTCTTGCCATCCTTCCACAGCTGTTACAGAGGGCTCTCTACTATCAGTGACTAGCCAAAAGATTCTTGAATATCTTGAAGCTCAAACCACTGAAAACATTAGAATTTCTAAACAATTACCTGTATGGTTGGCATTTTCTGCTCAGGTTTGGTAGCAATGTGATATCAGGTACATGAAAAGGCAGAATAAGTGTCAAACAAATTTTCTTCATGTTTGTATGCATAAACTGTGAGGAGAAGTAGAACCATGGGGTTAATAGAATCAAACAACTCCCATGGCAACACTGCAGGATATTCAGATGCTGGTGTGCAAAGTGAAATATGCTTTTGAAAGAAATACTAGAACTTCCAATTACGAATCATCTTTTACGAATACATCACTCAATAAAGATGCCCATCCAATGGGAAGTTAATTTCTATAATCACCTAAATAGTCCAAATTTTTGGCGAGTCAGAGGGGCAGTTCTTAGTTGCAAACAAGGATTTGATTTACTTTCAGGAAAGAACTTCCAAAAATTAACATTGAGCTGGCTGATTTACTCTTTAACCAGCAGAATGACTCAGGGTACAACAGAAATGGAGACTGTATGAGCCAGTGACTGAGTTGAAACACTTGTAGCATTTGTTGGAACTAAAGCTCCTACTGCAGAGAAGCATACAGGTCCTTTCTAGGCATTACGGCACAGTTAGTGCTTAAAGAGCAATTATACACTTCTAGCACTAATGAGAAACTTACAGTGACTCCTGCTCTGGTAACGAGGGTGTGAGAGACATTATTAACATCAAGACAATAAAATCGCATTCTGCATCAGAAAATCAACCTTATAGATCAGCAATATTGGACCATATATGCGGAAACATGATGCAATTGAACAAGCAGAAAGAACATAAAAGTACAAGCCAGATAATTCACAAATGATGCTCAACATGAGGTTGCTTCATATCTAAACTGGTGCAGTGCTTCCATACACATTGATGTGGTGTCAGACTAGGTGCAAAAGATATATCTCTTTACTTGGAATGTCATTGTTTATCTTAAAAGTGAATGTTGTACAACGTTTGGCTAAGTGAATTGCACTTTCTCTTATTTTTACCCCGACTTTGGTTTGTTAGATTTTGGAGGCACCCAATTGGGTAGGGGTAGCAGTAGGGGACAGAGGGGAAAGAGAGATCTGGAAGCTTCAAAACTGGACTTGCTGGATATATTGATAAACAAAGCAGAGGCACAGCAAAATGGAGTTTCTCATTGGATTGCAGAAAATTCTATGAGAGCAAGTAGGGATAGGTGCAAATCCTACAGGGTCAACAAACTTACCAAGTATTAACTGGGTTCAAACAAATGTCTAGTCAAATAGAAAATTGAAGCTAAAGTGAGTTCAAACAAATGTCTAGTCAAATAGCAAATTGAAGCTAAAGACGCACAATCCCTTCTCTGACTACAGAAGAAAACATAATTTGAAACTAACTTAAAATCACCTTTCTTTCATCAAAGTTACTTACTGATGTGAACAATACAGTTAAGCAACAGAAGTAATTTGAACTTCCTTCTAATGTCTAAGAAAGCTTGGGAACCATGGATAGAGAGAGTACATTTGCATAATGTCCATGTTTGAGCAGGATCATATCAAGGCCCAGTACAGCGGTGCAGAAAAACGTGATTTTTGAGCTTCTATTCTTGCCTTTAAACTAAAGATAATGCCTTGATTAAGTGCTTAATGCATTGGTTCAAAAAGTTACAAGTTGCAGCCTCGGTACAGCTTTGGAAGAACTGAAATGATGACATACTTAAAATAATGACTTTAAACAAGGTTCTACTGAAATATTCAAGATGCAGCATCTCTCACATAATAAGGAACTCTGATTTGTTTGTCTACATCATTTCAATTTATTTGCATGCCTGCCCTAAAAGCACAAGAATAGGTCACAGCATTATAGACATTTGACAAGGCACAAAAAATTTGAGAGGATGTCTCTGCCAATATATTTTAACTACATTTCTTTTTCTTCCTACTAATAGCGAACAGTTACAAGTTATTTTGACTAATAGGAGTAGGTTTTCCTTTATCATGATTAAAAGAATCTGAGATCCATTGACCAGAGAAGCTAGAATTTGATTCACAAAATAGATTACTCACACAACATAACTCTGAACACCTAGCCTTCCAAAATGTGAAGCTCCCGAAGCTAACCAAACTGACATTATTGGTTAAAAATTTCTGTCTTTGTGATAATAAACTTAATGACAGCAAAATGCCAAGAATCAGACTACAAACAAAAGATCCATAGATGGGAATTCCAAATAGTGATACAGTATATGCACATAAGATTCAATAAGGATTGAAGAATAAGGCAACAAGACTGGAGATTCAATTCAAGAAACTCTTCCAAAATAATTTACAACCGAACTCCACAAATTTGTATCTTTATCATTTTTTTAAGACCTTGATTTTTCCTTGGTTGCAAATTTCTACGACTTAATTGAACTCCAAATCAACTCAGCAATGAGTGGCAGAAGAATGATAATACATAACTTTTTACGAGGCCACATTAAAAGAAATTATTGTGACTGTCCATTAAATAGTACTTAACCATTTAAAAAAACAGAAGAAAGCATCTAATAGGTCACAGAGCTTTCAGTTATGGAATGAGAAAGCATAGAAAATGTAAAAACTTCAAGAGAATAAGCATTAAAAAAATAGAATTTTAGATTAGTTAGGGGCAGTAGAGGATTGAATCAGACCTGGGATAACAATCTGCAGCTAGTTTTTCCAATTTTGGCTTTAAATATATACACTTCCTACACCAGGTTGCCATCCTGCATTCCAGATGATGTCCCAGTTAATCCAAACTCCAGTACCCTATCCCAAGAAGCTACATCAACAGAAGAAAATGGGAACAATTCCAAAAGCAAGGGCAGAGGTGATTCCACCGATTTGGACAGGCAAAAGAGATAGTACACAGCACATAATGCTTAAATGAATGTAAGAAGAGCCTTTTCAAGAACTCTATGCCGTCAAGTTCATGAAAACTTCCCTTACATTGTGTCCTCTCCCTTGTCCATTTTATATTAGTTATATAAAATATGTCCTATGTTTTCCTAAATTCAAAGTTATCCATTTCCAAATTCTGACCAATGTGCTTGAAGCACATAACTTGGCAAAATGGACAAGAAATGACAATGGTATTAAAGCTCACAGGAAAGAAACTTTTAACTACTTTGGCTGATAAGAGGGAGAACAAGTGAGTAAAATGCATAGGCCTTGTTTTGCAAGTTTGTTTTATTTTGTTTTCTTCTCCATTCTTCTTTTGGGCTTCTTACTGTTCTTTGTTTTGGATCACTTGTCCATCACATACAAATAACTGCAGCTAGTAGAACTCTGCAAGGGCAACACATTTCTTTTCGTCTCCTTCCATAGTTTTTCCTGTTCGGAGGGTGTTAAATTGTGGACTTATTTTGCACTCACACAAGTCATGACATTCATAATCAAGGAAATTATTCGAAATATGTGTTAATTTCTCATAACAGAAACAAGATCAATGTCAATGCAAGATTGTGAATACAATGCTCAGGACTAAACTTTCATCCAGTACACACCACTAACGTTGATCATTTCAGACAAGCATATGGCTTTCAGATCAACAAGTGATGTTGTTTTCTTGACAGTAGAGAGAGTTACTTTTTAGAACATCAAAATCCACCAGTAGAAACTATCCTTAACTTTAAACTTCTAAAAAAATGGGGCAAAAGCTTGACATTTTGAGAAAATGATCCAAGTTTCACACTGATGTGAACAGAATACTCTTCTAAATTCGTCCGTTCTGTGATCAAATTCATTCTTCAGAAGCTAGCCGTTTACATTGATTCAAGCCGCAAGCCGCCATATGGTATGACTGCATATTTTTACATGGACTTTGCTGAAACCAAATATCTCACAATTTCAGTCCAAAAGAAGGAACTTGCCTAATTATCTATAAGTACCATTCACTGATGATGATAAAGAAGACAAATCATCAATGGAATGGAATAATGATAGAAGACAACATCCTGATGAAACCAGCATTAGATCTTTCCTGTTGAATAAACCTCAAAAGGCAGATGTCTCATAAACAATCTAAAAAAGCCCAAAAATTTTCACCAATATTAGATTTCAAAAAAAAAAAAAATTTGATATCACGTGGGATGCTGATTGCTTACCATACAATTAAAACAGATTCTTCAAGCTGTTGAGCCTCAGCAATGACCCGATCGAACTGAGTTTCGCTCGAAATAGGCAGCAGCTCAACAGAAACCGGCAAATTTTCGAGGGCTTGGGCAGACGCTTCTCCACCGTAATTAGCTAAAAACACCTTTTCTCTAATATTCCCTCCCCCGACTAGACCAACACCAATTTTCCCTGACTGAAGCTTAGAATTTGGAACCAAAGAAACCGCTTTGATCGCCGACTTTGAAGAAAACAAAGGTTTTCTTGCATGCAGAATTTGAAGGGGTGAAGATATCTTTATAATGTTGGACATATTTCAATGCGCGTTTTTGCTGTGTGCTTTCTAGAAAAGAACAGTGAGTTTCAGATGGGATTTAAACATGGAAAACAAAGCAAAGACGGAAACAGTTGATGAAGAATTCGAGGAGAGGGATCCCCGTTTCCGACAAAAAGTAGAACTCTTGTGACAAAACTAGAGAAGAATTTGAGGAAGTATCTTTTCTGAATCGAATCCTACGGACTGGTCGTTGCTGCTCCCTAGCTCGCCGGGTCTGACGTGGGATGTTATAATGAGAAGTGTGCATTAATTGGATCAAATCAAAAACCCAATTCAAATCGATACAAATTTATAAAATATATTTTGAATTTTTAAAAATATAATTAATTTTAGAATATAATTCAATTTGAATTTTAGTTTGATTTTTTGAAACTAAATTAAACCAAAAACTGAATTTTAACTATATTTAGTTTATTTTAAATAGATTAAATTAAATATTATGATAAGTTTGACTATTAAAATTCTAATTATCGATTTTGTAATAGTAAAATTTCGATATATTAGATTTTATATTTTAAATTAAAATATTACATCTTTGTTTAAAATTATTAATAAATTTTAATTCGAACTAAATATATTTTATATATTAGTATTATATGATTTTTATAAAATTTTTAGTTCTTTATGTTTCAATTTTAATTTAAATTTGATGCTAATTCAAGTTAAAATAAATTGAACTGAATGAAATTATTTATTTCACAATATTACAATTTTAGTTATGGTCTCTTGTGTACTGTGTGTAGTGTATGAAATTTTTCCTTTTAAAAAAAGAACAGTCATAATTTTGAATTAATCTAAATTGAATTGAATCAAACCAAATTAATTCTGGATAGGGTAATTCAATTTTTGTGAAATTTCGATCCATTTTGGTTTTAAAAAAAATTCTAAAACAAAAAAACTGGATTATAAAATCAAAAATTAAATTAAAAACTGAATGCGCACCTACTTGTACCATGAGATTTCAAGCATATGGTTTGACAGAAAATAGTGGGCAAAATTGGTATAAAAGAACAAGCTACAAGACGTGGACCGAAGCCGCCTATCAACCCGTGCACAGTAAAAAAAAATGAGGTAACCTAAATACATATGGCAATAACCTAAATAAATCCAAGTCCGAATGAAGGAAAAGAATGGAAAATCTTCCTCAAAGCAAGAAATCTACCACTACTGCAATTACTACCAAAATTTTCAGCTCAAGTTTTGAATAATTTTCGAGACGGCTGAACAAGTACCAAAAGCAGATGAAACAGCTCCCACTGCTATCACCAACACACACAGTGATATCTGCAAGATAAACAAGGCAAAAGAACAGAAATGAGAACAGCACCCTTAGTGCACAAGTGTCAGATTCATCAAACTTCATATTAGGGCACTGATCTGTCCCAGACTCTGCTATAAACTTGTTCGTTTGTAAACAGGATAGGGAGACTTAACAAATGAAACAGAGATCATGAGATGTTTAATAGTTTCTTTAGTTGGAATAAGGCTTCATTAGTTCATACATAGTTCCCTGCCCCACCTCGCCCCTTGGGCCTAAAGTAACCTCCATTATCAATTTGACAAGTTTTTTCCGATGTGCAAATAGCTGATCAAATTACTTCTTATTCTTAAACATGCTTACCATTAACGTCAAGTGCAACGTGGTTCTAGGTTGGGTTTTTGGAGATACAAATGTGAGGAAGATCTGTTTTTGGTCCACATGGCTTTCAGCTCTTGTTTAATAAGTATTTAAAACCCAGGGGTGTGGTCTAGAAGAAGAGTAAAGAGCAAGTTGGTTTTACCTGTAGTCTGTTTATTTTGCCCTTTAAGATCCGAAGATAGCAAGTGCAAGGAAGAATCAACGTCTGCAAGAAAGAGATCAATTGGGTAACTGCAAGAAAAGTGAAATGAAGTAGTTGAAAGTGGTAGAAAAAACCGAAGAGTAAAAGTTGACTCGGAAGGCATACCACTAGCATCGTGAGTAAAGATCCAATGAGAGCCATCACCAGACCTGTATTAGAAGATATTGAGTGTTGTGAAGCCAAAGTCCGTCGTCGCAAAATTGAAGTATGAAACGCAAGAGAAAGCAAGGTGAAAACTTACCAAAGAATGGTATAGAAAGTCCGACAATCAAGGTGGATATAACCAATGCTGTTCTTATGAGAATTGAATAAATGTGAGACTTGACGTGGTTTGCCGGTATCAATTCCTCTAGACACAATGCAACAGGAGTCATGGTTAAAGCATATGTGTTTCTCGTTAAGGAAGATTCTCCTTTTATGGCTTACATAAGTTCAACCTATTTTGATCTCGAAGTTTGGTAGTTGCAAAAGAATGGAGAAAGATTAGTCAAGGAGGCATACCCTAGCCAAGTGAAAGTTTCTCTTCCAAAAGTTAAAGAGACTGTTGTCTTGTTCCTTAAAAGTTTAAACGTGCATCTTTTTTAGTTATCTATTATTCATCTTGACAGAAAAATCCTAAACGTAACTCAATTTCTATAACAACTAAATATTACGTATTCATCTTTACTAGTATTAGCAGTATGCTTTTCCAATATCTTCCCTGTTGCACTCGATAAATGTTTAAATTCAAAACCAAGGCCCTTTAGGAATCAGTTCTAGAAAATTGCAACATAACTGACTAGAACAAGTGCACAAGTAGCTCTCAGATTCTGGAAAAGGATATTTCGTAAATGGATTAACCACCTGCAAAAGAGCATAACAGGAGAGCAAAAGTAAATATATAAATTGCAGCACAAAGAAAAACAGACAGTTTTAGTTCACAGATGCAGATAAACGAAAATAAGCTCAAGTAGAGAACAGAAAACTAAAGGACAGAACCACCCTAACCATCCAGAACTGGTAGCTTTATTGAAACACTCTGGTACAGCTCCATGAGGTTGGCATAACTACCATAGATACTTTTAGCTCAAACATCTAATAACGACTCAACAAGCTTATTAAGTGCAACTTATAATGAAATGTTTTATAAGATTGAGATCAATGCAATTTCCATATGATTTAAATGGGAAATTATGGATGGACAAAAGTATGTGCTACTGTTATAAGACAACATTTCAAATAGAAGATATTATTCCCGAAGAATTCAAAAATAATTCTATTCTGGAGTTGTGCAGGCTTTTCCAATATGTTGATATTTTACTAGGTATAACTAAGACTCGAGTACACATCTCTTATCTGTCACTAATGTGCCTCTCTTGTTCTACTATCGTTCCAGAATCCAAAATTAAATATATCTTCTAACATGCAAAAACCCATCATTGACATTGATTAAATCAGACGAGAGACTCCAATCCACCTAGAAATGGCTTATAAAAACTCAGTTTCAGTTACACCCAAGAGTCAACAGGGTGTAATATGGAGCATAATAGAAATATGAGCTGCAGATTAGCTCTTAACATTCTTCTAATTGAGTTATAGTTGAAGATGATAAAAGATAATGCCAGTAGATCAAGCTTTGTTCAAAAGAAACACACACTCCTTCTTGTGTATTACAGAATAACAACTAATGCAAACTTAAACACTGCAGGAATGTAATTAACTACACCAGCACCTACCGTAGTCCAGACCGCAATTTTGGAAGCAACTAAGTCTTGGGGCATGTTTAGGGTGAATTGTGATTTCGTTGAATCTCCAAACATCATGTATCCCAGCACAGCAACTCCAGCGTACATCAATGTACAGATTCCAAAACTGGATTCATGATTTACAGAGGTTGAAATCAAAGTTCCTCAAACTATTCTCAATTACCAACTTAGGGGATTATTATGGGAATGGAGTCTATGTAATGAGATAGCCGAAGGAACCTGGACCAGTCACCTGGTTAAGAGGAATGCTGGATACTGGCTAGGTTTCTCCATAGAGGTATAGATATTTGGGAAGACAGCATGTCCTGAGTAGCAATAACCATACAGGCCAATAGCGACAGGAAGAGTAGAGAGGTTAAGGGTGTTAGCTGTGGGCTGAGAGCCAACTTTATCCACCAAACCAACCCAGAATAAGCAGACTACCACTAATATGGATGCAATAACTCCTCCAGCTGAAGATAAAGCAGAAAACAAAATATCAGAATACTCACCTTTCTTGGCTAACAAGACTCCACAATATCAGGTGCATGATACAAAAATAAAGAAATTTCAGAAAGCACTGAAAATAGAATAAACTGATTCCAATTTCGCTTAAGTGACAATTTGTTGTTATTGTAGCTCCATGTATCTGTGTAATGTGGTCTCAAAACGTTTTTTTCTTCTTTATATAATCAAAATATATAAAAAATTATTTGGAAATTAGGTCAAGTTTTTTTATTTCAATTTATTTGAAAGTCCAGTTTATTAGGTTCAGCAGTAGTTTGGTTGATGTCATTCCACCTGTCTGTAAATATAATATATAATTGAGTGCTTGATATCCAGGTACAGGACCAAGATCTAATGGAATCTGTTAGGCCAATGTTGGTTCCATATATGACCTCAATTTCTCCCCTTCATAATTTCTTCCTAACACATCTAGCTCATCATGTGTAATGGTAGCTTATATTTCAACTTCTCCAAAAGATGAACGTATATTTTCCCAGAACAAACATATTTTCACTCTAAACTTCGCTAAATAACCAGCTCCATTTAAGGGATATAAGCTCCAGCAATGCGTAGGTCCTACCATTAAATCTATAATTAATAAGGTTATTCTTAGTAATCTGCAGAAGGTCAAATGCTCTCCTAAATCTGTGTGCCAAGTCAAATTGGACATTTTATAATTTCTGGTATTATCTAATTTAGTGCGCGAGAGAGTCAAGAAACAAGATATAAATAAAGTAATATTCTCATTTTGTTTTTTCCAAAAATTTCATAGCCAAACAAAACACTTACCAGATATGTAACTAAGTACACTGAGGTCTCGCAGCCAAACAGTAGGAAGCACGGATAGCATGGTAAGCAATGCAAATAGATGATTTGAATTTAGTTCCAAGCTTCCCAAACTTAAATGCGCATCAGGAAATAAAGATGACAAGTTATCACTTTCTAGAATAATGTATTCAACGCAACAAGCCTGCAATGATAGATCATGAAGATGTTGTTAATGGAAAACTGGGATATGCAATATGTAGCCACATTTATTGCCTAAGAAGAAACCTAAACCATGAAAAAATAAAATGATCAACTGATTTAGATCTATTATAATTAGGCATCAAAAAGCCACATCCTAATACATGCCCACTAGCATTATCTAGTGGCATCATGATAACAACAGGGAAAAAAATCAAAAGAAGAAAGATTAAGAAAACACAGAAATTATGAGAAAGATACTGTAACTGAAGAGAAACATAAATGTAGGAGAAAAGGTGCTCGATAAACCTCGTGGTTTCCAAGGGATATTGCAAGAAGACACTATAAGCATGATAGTATCAAGGACTGGTTAGAAGGAAACATGGCAAATATCTGGATCATGTAAAACATAATAAGTGCTTCCACTGATATGAAATGTTCTTTTTCTCACTTTTTTCCTTAGATTTATTTGAACACTAATAGAAGAAGTGAGATATCCCAAAGTATTGACAAGAGGAAACACACTCAAGTTAAGCAGGATGTACTTACATATAATTCCAGATACAAGATTATCTGCAACCACAAAACACAAACTAAGAAGATCAGCAAAACTTGAAGTTCGTAAATCAATTTCACAGCTTAGATCTACTAGAAAGGAAAAATGAAACGAAAGCAAAGACTAAAGCCAAAAGAAGGTTAGTTCTCTTGACAGTAAACTAATTATACTAGAAGTATATTACTTATAATGCTGATCATTGACTAAACTCACCTCCAAATGCTAAACGAATTCATTTCTAACAAGTTAGTCTAACTAGGCCATGTTCTCTGTTAAGCCAAAATCGTAGGTAGTTCATTTAATTACTCCTTTGCCAAGTTTTCCACAGCCTAGCTCTACTCCAAGTTTTAACATCTATACTTCATCATACTTTTTATTAAGTGCATCTCCTCTTTGCTAATCGTTTAACTACTCAGGTTTTTCCAACATGCAAAAGAGAAAACTTCTTACGCTTAGGAATCCTTCGATAAAACTACTAAGAAAAGGAAACGAACTAAAAGGTAGAAAACACTTACAGATATAAAAATACGTCCCCGAGTACCAAAGGCAGCTTGGCCAATGTCTGGATAAGTCTCAAGCTCTGGTTGGCTGTCCAAGCAGGAACGTAGGAGAATCCCAGTGTAGAAAGATAGGACAGCAAAGATGATCAATATTGAAAGCCCTACCCATCCACCCTCTTTGACTGCATACGGAGTAGAAAGAATTCCAACCCCACAAAGAACATTCATCCCTGTATAAAACAGCGTTCAACATTCACTTATTTGCTCATTCAGAGCAAGAACATAAAAGTCCCTTTACAAAAGAGTACACTTTTTCTAGGTCTTTTTAACCATTTCTGATACAGAGTTTGTTCTTTTCCGTTCTGATTCATTTTGGAAACAGAAGAGTGCAAGGAAAAACACAATGATATCTTTAATGGCTGGGAGTGGTAAAGGATCAAATCCTCTCCACAAACAGGCTCTAGTAATGGGAAGAAAGTTACCAAGGCATTATGCTAATTGAGTGAGAAAGGAAAAGCATTTTCAAGATGAAAAGACAGAATTTAACCGCAGCTTTAATCTCATTGGTTCAGTGCTTTCTATGTTCACTGATAAAATATAGACCATTATACCTCAGTTCTTAAATTATAGTTCATTGCCCTAATTTTTTTTTTCTCAAAGTAATATGGCCTGGAGGCACTATGACATAATTATGCAATACTTCAAATAACAGAGATCAACTCAACATCTGACACGTGAGAAGTCTAGGCATGAATAGCTAGTTTGAGGAAATACTAGATACAGGATAAGACTTCTTATTACAAATATAGTACAGACAGAAAGAGTAGATACAATTAAAAAGCCTGTTCAAAAACAGGTAACCCATGATTAAGAACAAAATTGATGGAAGGATATAAGACAAGTATTGTTTGACAATCTACAACTATTTGCTTATGGATATTCATAAGGAGAAACTCTACTATGTACTTTAAGAATTGTAAAGTCAAAATGGATGTACTGCATGATATATACGGTTACAGAGTAACAAACCTGCAGTTGGAAGATCTGTTATCTGTCTATTTGTCAGAAGCTGTTTCCAAAGGATCAGGACAGACTGACATCTAATGCTAAGAAAGAAATCTTTTGTACTAAAAAGTACAAAAAACAGAAAAAGTATATTAATGCTAGTACTAATTTTCCGAGCAACTAGATATCCACACATGAGATGTCCTAAGAGAACACAGGAAGAGAGAGACAAATTAAGAGAGTTGCTTTTCTGCAGGATGCAAGACAGGATAATAAGTTCAGGGATGCCACCAACAGCACACACAAATTATGTATTTATCAAGACTATAATTGAAATGTGAAAAACCATTAATCAACCTAACTAGCTTTTTCCTCTTTTAAATACATCTGCATTTCTGGTGCACTTTATGAAGGGATGATATTCAAACACATCACTTACCATTCATCACAGCTTGTCCAAATGAGCTGTGGCGAGATATAGGAAGTTCGTGTGAGATCGCAGAATGTTTGCCATCAGGAGTTACTTTTTTTATGTGAGACCTCCTTGATGGAATGGGGGGCAGCAGAGCATAAGAACTACGTCTTTCTGTAGGTGGTTGCTGATCTGCTACAGGTAGTAGCAGAGGTTTACTCAAGGAAGGCAATTGCTCATGAGTCTGTTTAGTTAATGAGGATGAAAGAAATGAGCTGCCTAATCGTGATAGTGTTGGTGTCCCAAGGAAGTTGAGACTTGGAGATGGTACACTACTGTATAAGTCAATAGACTGCCTGAAACAAGTATTGCCATAACATCACAATTTGAACATATGCCAAAAAGAGATAAACTAATATTTCAAAATTCGGAAACATACATCCTTTGCAGCTTACAACTACCAATAAATAGATGACATAACAATAAAAATTGCATCTTCACCCAAAATAAAAAAATTGCAACAAATTTTGAACCTTAGAAATCAGTTTATATTTAGAAGTCAGTATCTTGAGGTTACTGAAGAGAGTTAAAACTGAGAATGGCTTTGACTTTACAGGCATTACAGGCAAAAAAACTTCAGCAGCGGTGCCAATATTCATCTTTGAAGAATTGGCTTAAATTTCAATTATTGGAGTAAAACTTGGATAGGCATAAACCATTCTCAAGCTTGTCGGGGAGAGCTTCGGCATTCATCTGAAAACATCAGCTTCTCTGGAAATAATGATTTTGTAATGACCAAATTCATAAAGAACTGTCAGTTTTTCTTGTAATCGCACACAAGAGCCACAAGACAAAGTCTGCCTAAGCAAAGTGAACCACAAGGATTAACCACCTCTTTTTTTATTTTTCTTTTATGAAAAAAGAAGCATTGACATACAGAGGAAGGGATAAGCTTAATGTGGGAAGCAGGAAAGACATACATGATCTAAATGCTTGTTTATGCAAAAGATGGATGACAATTCAGTCAGAATTCCCAAGTCGACTTCAAAAATCAATTTTAAAAGAAACACCACATTAATTCCATAGATTTTTATCCTTTGGGCTTCAATTCACAGCAACAATGACAATAAAATTACCATCTCTTACAATATTGTTATGCTGCACCAACTACTCTCTTTTGTTCTCAAGCAACTTGAGATGACCTATTTTCGCCAATCACATAACTTGATCTGTTTTACTCATTTAGCAAATTCACCATCCTTATTCCCCCCGCCCATCCCCTCCCCCACCCCCCCAGGGACCCCCTGGCCAATTTTTTATTAAAAAATTATACTTTTACAAAGTAATTGGTTCAATTAAAATTCCAAAAATCCAAATGATCAATGTTATCTTTCGCCATCCCTGACTGAGTGTTAAACTCGATATACAGAAATCTAAACACTTAGTTAAGGAAGAAACATTAGTTGCCCTGAGTGGAAAATTGTCATTGCCAACTACTATCTCTATGATAAACAGACAAACTTTCTAAGTCCAGAAGAAAAGAAGGAGAAAAAAAAAACGGAGATTGACTGAAGCATCTCAAGGTTCAAACCTGTAACTCTGGGGCCAAGAGGTAGTTATGGATTTGCTCTGCTGGCGATCATTCTCATTGTCGTTAGAAAAATTGGAAGAATCAGATTCACTTCCATCTTCATTTTGATCCTCACACAGCTGCTTCTCCTCGTCCTCCTCGTCGCTCTCTATGTAGAAACTCTGCTCGGAAACCGAATTCTTCATCTCTCTTTCTCTTCTCCTCTGTGTTCAGAAAAATTTCTGAATCCTATAATCGCAGTTCAATTCACCTTCTGTAAGAGATGGAGCAGCATTAGAACGATAATGTGGTTATCACCATTCTCACAATTTATTGAAGAAGAACTAGATCTACGTCGCAAAGAATGCCAATAAAATCCCAGAAAAATGGCAATTCAGGATCACTCTGTCATAAGCTGCGTCTCCTCATGCTGCGTGCACTTGGAAAAGATGTAGATAAACGATGGACAAAAAGGGACAAATCTCTAAAAGAGAATTTGAAAATATATGCATGTAAGCATGCAGAAAGACAGCTCATCGTCAAAAATTGAAGAGAACTACTAAGACAGAACCAGGGAGGAAAAGAGCAGAAATTAATGGCTGAAATTGGGGCTTGAATTGGAAGCAAATATAGAACTGGGGCTGCACAGACATGCTAAACATGGACAAAAATCTCAAACTTCAATCTTGAAAAGCCTATTCCATATCAAAAAACCAAAATTTAAGGAAAAAGAAACGGGAGATAGACAATCAGGGGAGTTCTTACTTTCTCTAGGGGCTATAAAGCTAGAGAATCTGCCAGGATTTTATAGCGGGTTCTGCCCAAAAGGTCAGAGACTTTTCTTTCTTTATATGCTGACACACAGAGAATGATTGAACCCTTTTCGGGGTCGTTCAGGAAAGACTCAAAGACAACTTCAGCACTTCACGGGGCGGGAGAGAGAGATTCGGCGTGCTTGCTTTACTGTGTTTCCAGTTTTACGACGTATAGCTTAGTGGGCTGCTGTTATATAAAGACTTATGCTGTTAGAAATTCTCGATAAGTATGCTCGCGTAGACTGTTCGAAGAGACGGGATTGAACTTGAGAATCGTAAGAGCAACCGTACTTACATTGTTGTTTTTGGTGCTGCCTTTTGGATTTGAGCTTCAGGCATTTTGCCCCATTAGTAATTGGAACTCTCGCGAGTAGGAATGAACTTGCCAGGAACAGCTACATGCGGCCTGACAAAGAACCAAGGCTTCTCTTGGACGGGTTGTCAGATTGCCACAACCTGTCTGGGTGGTGTTTTCATTATCAAGCGAATATTACGGAAATATCACAAAAGAGTCTTGAATACTGACTAGAAGTCTTGACAGCCGATAACAAGTTTTCTCTATTAAATTAATAAATTGAATTAATAATCGTAACATCTTTAACTTATAAAAATCTTACTATAATTTACAACAAGAAATCTATTTATGAGAAAACTCAAACACCCTAATGTAAGTATACTAAGTCCAAAAAGTTTCTAAATTAATTGGATAAACCACTAAGTATCAATGAAAATATAGGATAAAATTGGGTTGGAACTCAATTTTTTTAATAAAAAACACTCTTTTTGTTGCTTTTTTAACTTGAGTCTCACTTTTTTAACTTGAGTCTCGCTTTTTTTATAAATAATTTATTTTGACGATTTTTAATATAATTCAACTCAAAAAAATTTAAATTTAAATACGCCCTTAATTAATGCAACTAGTTTTTTGGGTGGCAGATTTTGGAACTTTTATTATAGATCTCAAATAAGTTTTTTCAAATAATTTTTAGTGTTGTGAATAATGATTTCGGAAGTAACATAAAAGGAAAATATATCATCCGTTCCGTTTAGAAGAAGAAGAAGAAAAATTTATGAATGGGATTCATTTTCTATCCTAGAGATCTAAGCATGATTAAATATTGAATTACTATTTTACCCTTGATTTTCGGAAGCATAATTATAAATTGAATACATTTTTTCATCTGTTAGTAAATAGTATACTTGTTAGGTGTGCGCTAACTCCACTAATTTGGGGTTTTTTAATTTTAATCTACAGATTATATAAGAAGGAAGAAACCCCCAAAAAAATGGTATTTTCAAATTATTTAATATGTAATTTCATGTTAATTTGAAGATTATATGAGATAAATTAAACGCAAAATTGTATTTTCAGATGAATTATTATTTGAAACCGAACTTGCGTCTACATCTCCTTCTAAAGGTATGCCATCCACTTTAATCACAATCTTGAACCAAAAAAATCCGAACAAATCACGTAGAGGAAAAAGACAAAAAGAGGTCCATGACGCAATATATATTTGGAATTAATACTATTTTGTATTCGACCATACAATTGCTTTGCAACCATGGAAGTAAATTAGACACGTACGTACGAGACAAAAAAAGGGGGAAAAAATCAACGACCAGGCAATAATTGTGGCCTTTTATTTTGTTTCCTTTCTTTAATGAATTAAAATACTACGTACTTATTTCCTCTATTTTAAAATATTTAAATTTTTACAAATTTTAAGAATTACTTTTACTTATAAATATTATTTTTTTCATATTAGTAAAAAATAAAATTAATTAATTAATAATAAATAAAAATACTCTTTATTTTTTTATTAATTTATGTAAAAAATATTAAAATTTTTTATATTTTGATTAAGAAGAAGCATATAAAAAAATATAGCAAAATGAGAAAATATTTCAGGTTGCAGAAGACCTAATTGATAGACTACCAATCCCCGGACAGAGACATATATTTTTTATAGGGAATGGACAAAGACAAATTAAACCATGGTAATCTAATAAGATCCCAAGGTCTTACATGTGCGGATATCTCATTTCAAACAAAACGGTCTTTTTATAATCTCTCGGCTTTGTCCTCAACGCACAACGCTGTAAACATATCATGTTATCATTCGTTATCAATGGGTCAGGTCTTATTTAGATCCAACTCAATAATTTTGAGTTCAAAATAATAGTCATACATGTTTATTCGGACTCGATAATATATATCTAAATAGGTACGGGTACTGTACATAAAGTTTCGGACTTAATAGACCCGATTAAATTTTGAATAATAAATATTTTATATATTTAAATTTTTTATAACCGTTAGATGAGTTTGATCTAACGGTTAATTATCTATAAATTTATATTAAAATATCTTATCGGGTCTACCCAAGTCCGACCCGATACCATATAAGATAAGGTACGGATTCACTATATTTAGATTTGTCAGGTAATCGGGCCAAATCTAATACCAATATTAATTAATCGAGTCCAGATTCAGAATAGGATATTTCAAACACAATTGAACCCGTTTACACCCCTAACTACAACCTTTGTGGTTTCACGTCTTTACAAAGTTTACTCTCATCCTTGCTATGATTCTTTTTCTAATCTAATAGGAAAGAAGGGACAATTATTGGGGTAATGATTTTACCATCAAATATCTAATTCCAATTGAGAGGGAAAAAAAAAGATTAAACTGCGATGACCTCTAAAAAAGACCAAAGATTGGAAAAAATCTACTTATGTATGACAATAGAAGTAGGTAATAGATTTAAAAATTATTTTTTAGTACAAGTATTGATATAAACTATATAATTAATAATCAATCTTGCGGCAGATAAGAACTAAACTTCTAACTTTTTTATTGTGAGACTTCAAATTGTCTTATTGATTGAGCTGACATCCTATTTAAATTATGCAACTGGTCTTATTGTTTGAGTTTGCGTAATCAACAGCATCCTGCTTTTGTTTAAGCCTGCTTAGATAATGTTTACAAATATTAGGGGTAGGACTAGGAAATTTTCTTCTTCATATATTGCGCCACAAGTGCACAATTGTTTTAGATCTTTTTTTTTTCTATCCACTTACTGAGATGTTGTACTACTACCGTAATTAATTGGGTACTTGGACAAATGATCCTCTCTAAAACATATTCACAACATATAGTAGATACCGGTTCGACTAGGGTACAGAAAATATTTTTTTTTAGTTTATGCTGAATAAATTTTTAGTTATTAAATTTTAATCGAATGGTAAAAAATTTACACATTATAAATAATTATTCAAACTAAAATAATTATCACTCAACAATTAAATAATTACTAGTAAAATAATTATTTTATTAATAATAAATAATTATTCATGTTATAATAAATAATTTTTTACTCTATAATAAATAATTATTTAACATATAAATTTTTAATTCTTCAATTAAAATTTAATAATTAAAAACTATTTAACATAAAAAGAGAATATTATCTGTACGTGGACCAACTAGTAAGAAGGATCCTTATGGTACGCTAACTTCTGTTGGTCAACAGAAGACGAGATGTGCCAATCTGTACGTGACGCATCGATCATGTTGTTGGGACGTAAGGATTCGTTGTCGATTCTCCACGTCCCGGACGACATCACGTCTAGATTCATTATGCATTAAACGACAGAGCATGACTGAGTATTAATGTTCCTCCAAAAAAAAAAAAAAACACAGGCAATAGTTTGTTGATCACGCTGCTGCTAAATATACTTCTAATATATATTTTTATCCAAAAAAATAATAATGATGACGAATCAAAATTTCGATCAAATTTGTTAAACAACAAATAGTATAAAGATAGTAATTTCTGTTTATCCACAAATGTATTTTTTATTCGGTATAACTTTTATCCACAAATGATATACTTCTTTCGCTTCAAATTATGAAGTCTTTTGGTCATTATCTCTCTCCTTAAAATATTTACCTTTTATAAATTTTAATAATTATTTTTGAAGTTATTATTATCTCAAATATAATTCTCTCATTCTTTATTATATTAGTAAACTAGAATAAAGTCCATATTTTATACAGTATATATATTACTTTTTTAAAAAATATGTGTATGATGATAATATATTTTTAAAAAGAGAAATTTGATATAAATGTTATTAAAAAATATATTTAATAGTACGACCATGAGTAAGTCTATTATTTTAGTGATAGAGTCAATTTTTTTAAAAAAAATGCTATAAAAATAATTCAAATTATTATATAAATAGTTATTATAGTATTACAAAATATATGAAGTAAATTTATGTATTTAATTTTAAAATGTATACTAAATGGTTACTCATAAATAAATTAAGATAAAAAGAAAATAAATAAAAAATACATTATAAGCTATACTTTTTTCTATATCTTTAAAGTAAATTGACTTTATGACATAGTCTTTCAATTATTCTGTTGTATTCACCTCATACTCCTGTTATGTGTAAAAGAAAAAGAGAATTTTGTATTATTTAAATTTAATTATTTATTTTAACTCTTCAAAAAATAGAATATATTTATAATAAAATAATTACGAAAATTAAAATTCCTCTCCCCTAACTTGTCTCCCTCCATTTTTAAAAAATAAATAACATAAAAATAAAAAATATTAATATTTTATATTAAAAACCTCAAAAATTTTTCTAAAATAAAAAGAATCTTAGGTCATTGCACATTTTTTTCAAAATAATCGTGTTCTTAATCCATCACAAAAAATTATAGTATTAGTATACTTTACAAAATTATTTCTTTCTTTTATATTCACTTGGTGAAAAGATAAAAAATAAAAAAATAAAAATCATTGACTATTTATATTTTACATCTAATATACTGCAAAGTTATGCATATTCTGGTGTGAAATGTTTTAATAGGCAATTAGACACTTTTATCCTTAAAATTTAGCAGATGAAAAATCAAATTATATAGTAATGGATATTGATCAAATTAGTGTAACAGATACCAAGACCTAAGCAGATAAATATTCTTGAAGTCATTTCCTCAAACAAACAAAAAAAAAAGTTTGAATCTTCAAAACCTATCAAAGAAAATAAAAAATTAATATTTTATATTAAAACAACTAAAAATATAAAATAGATTATATTGTTTGATTAAAATAAAAAAGTAAAATTTATGAAAGATATAAAAAGAGAAAACATCAATGACGCTAAAAATAAAAGAAGCTAACAAAAAGGGGAGATAAAGAATAACTACATATGAAAGTCATGTACAACTTGTAGACTTGTTGATAATTATAAAATTTAAAAAAAATTAAAAAATATATGTTATTCGTAAAAGAGATTCACAAACTCATATTGAAGAAGAAAAATATAAATTAAAAATTTAAAAAATACATACATTTCATTTTGTAGGATTTAACTAAAGAATAATAAAGTTAAAATAGTTATTTAAATGAAAAATTAAAATATTCTAAATACATCTGATGGTTATAATGTGTATAACACTCATGTATTTTTTTTATTTTAAAGGAAGAAGAATGGGACAATCTTTCTATTTTGGTTCTAATCCCAAAAAGTTCTCAAAAAAATCTTCTCTAAAAATAAATAAATTCATAAACATCTCACTGAACACAAAGAAGTTCTCAACAAATTAAAGAAAAAGAACTATTTTCTAAAAAGAATTAATTTATAAATATCTTTTGAACAATAAGAGATGCATTGAGCATTGATAACCTCTTCAAGAAAATAAATTATTTATTTTAAAAAAATAAAATCAAATATATAATAATATTTATCAAATTCAGAGGTCAAATATTAAAATGAAAGAGAAAAAGGAAGAGAATAAGAGCAAAACATTAATCAAAGAAAAATAAGAGATCTAACGAGAAAAAACCTTATGATGAAGAGTTTGTAAAGAAAAAAAAAGTTTTTGGAGAAAGTTGCAGTAAGTGAAGTTATATGAAGATAATAAAAAAATATTAAGAATTTAATTTAAATTAAAAGATTTGTTTAGGATAAACGAAAGTGTTCATATTATTTTATCATAAAAAGTTTTTTAGCCAATGATAACTCTTCTGACTAATAAAAAAATTTAAAATTCTAGAAATTAGAATTGGAGATTTGAGAGTTTTGGAAGAAGAGATAGAGTAAAAGTATTTTAGTAATATATATATGTATAGGTTAGTAAAAATATATCTTATTTTTTCTTTCTTAATATATACAAAAATAGCTAAAATAGCTTATATTTTGAAATAAATGGAGTATTATATTTTTTAGTAACAATGAGGTAACTCAATTGGTTATGAGCACTTTATGTAATGATGTTAGATGATAACTTCTGAATTCGATTTTATATTTTTCTTATGTATAAAAGTTTATATGTAATTTTCTTATAATACCCTTAAAGATATGGCTAAGTTTATTTTAGTAGATTAATAATTTATTGGCATCCTAATAGTCATTTATCTATCAATAAAGAGTTCATATAGATGAAATTATCAAAATAAAACTATCCAACCATATATTAGGTTGATTATTTTATCTCTATGTGTATTTTTTGTTAGCAAGTGAGTAACTATTGTAATGTCAACAAATTTATACCATACCAAGATATAAGTTACTAAAAAGTATATATTTCTTTTACAAGTTTTAAATTTATAAGGGTTAATATTTAAATCTCACCAATCTGAGTCTTTTTTTCCCTCAGGAGATATTTAAGTCTAACTTTGTCTTCCAAATTATTAGTCTTTAGAGTTCATTTGGATCGTGTTTAACCCAATCAAATACACAATTAAGTCTTACTTTTTCTCTCACAAAAAATTTACTTTTATGAAATTCAGGATAGAAACTCTCCTAACCAAACAAAATCCAAATACACGTTTAATCGACTTTTAAAAGTGGAATGTGATTGGATCTGAATCATTTCAAAGGTTGTGTTATGAGCTTTTTTGCGTCAATTGTAAAATCTAGGATGTGCTTGGACAAGGTTCCGCACGGAACCCAATACAGTTTTTCATTTTAAATCTTACTTTTTCACTCACAAAAAAATCTCCCTCACGAAACCCAAGACAAAAAATTTCAAAATCAAACTATATCCAATCACACCCCTAGTTCAGGGTCTGAGAATGATTATTGGCTTGCTTTTGGATCGCTTTCCAATTCAAATATTATCTTACTCTTTTCACTTTATGTCTTGCATAGTTACATATTCTCTCATAAAAGTTAAAATAGTTTCTACCAAAATATAAAAATTTTGAAAACTTCTCGCTTTTAAACTATAATCTGAATAGACTTTTTTTTGAGGTATTGTAATTTTTTCTTCTATCCTTTAAAATTTTTTCAAGAATTATTCTTATACTGTCAAAACTAATAACTACGCATATGGCTGTGAGAAAATTTCAAGCATGCAATGAAATATAATCAAAGAGGAGACAGGGTTTTGACGTAACTCAATAAAATTAAAATATGTCTCTCATCTTACAAAAAAATTTACGTTTACAAAATTTAATATAAAAAATATCAAATTCAAACCAATCAAAATACACCGCAAATAAATCCCAACAATTTTTATATCCACGAAATAATTTGACCATATCTATATCCCTAGGGGCATTATGATTTACTTCTTTGAAACTCCATGCATCACAATTATTTAAAGTTTGTCTCATTTCAATTAAAGAATACTCTTATAATGTTGAAGTTCTTATCCCCACGTCATACTCCATGATATTGACACACACATATCTTGCATATTATTGATGTTGCTAGATTTTTTTTTATTATTGAAGGAATTGATGTTGCTAGATTGTACCATAGATAATGGATTTTATGAATTAATTAATAAATGCATGTTACGCTTATCTATGGCATAGGGCACTTTGAAAGGGTGGAAATTAAATATTTCAAAATCCACACTGTTTTCCTTATTTTAAAATATAAAGTATTTTAATTATTTTTTCTTTCTTAAAATCTTTTTTATCAATTTTAAAGATTTTTTAAGATTATCCTTATTTTTAAATATAATTTTATTATTCTTTCGATATTAATAGAAAATAAATTAAATTATTTAAATATATTCTAAGAATTTTTTATCTTTTTTAATATTAATATATACTAAAAATTTAAAAATATTATATTTTAAAATTAAAAAAGTATATTTTTTATTTTTAAATTAGAATTCTTTATAATACTTTTATGTTATACTCTTTATAATAATTTTAAATATATAAATTTTATTTATATATTATAAATTAAATAAGATAAATTTTAAAATTTTAAAAATTTTATAAATATTAAATATTATAATTAATAATATATTAAAAAATATATTAAAAGATTAAAGTAAAGTCGCGAAATCTTTTCTCTCAGGCAATGATGCCATAATGCATCTGGTTTATGAAGTAGGTCCCATACGCTGGTGTCCTTTAAGGGAATGTCTTATTTCAGGAATTCAAATTATTGTGATTGGCCAGGTCATGAGATAGAAACCCTGACAATTCCACTGCTAGACGCCGCTTTGTTTAAAACTAAATATTTTTATTTTTATTTGTTAAAATCAAAAATATTTATTATTTTAAAATAAATTTATTTTTAGATTTAACTCTCATATTCAATTTTATTTTTGTAAAAGGTAATTTGTTTCTTTAATAAAGGAGAAAGGTAGACATCGTCTTTAGCCAAAAGTTATGTATTTAGATTGAATTTTTATTTGATTTTAGTTGTATTAAAAATTATAAAAATAAATTATTTATAAGAAAGAAAATAAATTTAAAATAAAAAATAAAAAAATTAATGGAACAGCCAATCCATGTTGGCATAGCCTTTATGGGGGTGAAAAGCCAAAGTTTTACTGTAGAAGCCGACAAGTGGCAGAAAAATTATAGGCTGGTGACATCCAATTTATTTGTCCAGCGTATCGCGCGGCGGTGTACTAATACCTGTCTTGAAAAAGGAAAAGCAAATGGGTAAAGTTTGAATCTTTTGGATTAATGATGTTGATTTCTCTACTCATAGTGGTTTATTATGCAAGCAAAGAAGACGGGAATCCAATTTGTTAGATTCTAATTGATTCTTAGAATTTTGACAATGTGTATTTCAATTAATTAAAAATTTTTAAACTTTGAGTCATATGTGTATTTAAATTGTGTTTAAATTTCAGATTTTTTATTTTAAATTTCTTAAAAATAAATTTTTGTAAAAAATAAAAATAAAAATTAATTGTATTGACTTAATTGGTTGAACTATCTAGACCAAGTTATATGTTTAGCTAGACCATTTACAATTTTAGAAATCTTTTTTCTTTTCAATTTTTCAAAAGGTGATATATACGTGGATAGCAATATATGTTTAGAAATTATTAAATACTTCTTTTTTAAAAAATATTTTAGTTAATAATCTTTATGCAAATGCTTACCAAAAGGATACGGAATCTAAAGATTCACGTCCATAAAGCAAGCAATCCAATTAGAAAGGTGGCCGGAATCATGACGATGACTTCATGAGGCAGGAGGCTACTTTTCTTCATAAGATTGGGGAACTTAATGTGATAACAGAGTTATTGACCTTAATTATATAAAGTCTTTCAAATTACTCATAAAAGGTATGGTTGACTGTGTAGCACACTTAAGATAAACCCATTTTTAGTAGATAATTGCTTTCTCTTGGGGTTCGAAATCTGTAAAAGGTTTTCCTGTTTGTTTATATAAACAAGCGTGCGTTAAATTAATTATTCATAACATAGGTTTTTCCTATTACTATTTGCTTCCCAAGAATTGAGGTAAGGTTCAAATTCTATGAGAAAATAAAGGGTTTGAATCTGTATGTGAGGTTTCGTAAGATGAGGTGGACATGCAAAGCATGATGGCACATGGTGTCCCTCCAAATCGGCTTCTTCCACGTTAGTGTCGTCATTTCCGTCTGGCAAACATGAATGAAAAACGGCAACACCCTAAGGTTTCGTAAGTCCTTGTCATGTATGGCCACGTTCATCTGGATCATTCATGGATTTCTATTTCTTTTTTTTTTGTAATTTTCTTTTTTAAGTTATTGATTCTTATTATTAAAAACTACTAATTATATATCTGATCAATAGTTTATCTAAATAATATCTCATCTCTTATTATATCAATCAATAATACTCTAACGAAAAATATATTATATTATATAACTCTTTTATTATTAAAAAAAAAAACTCTCATCAAATTTCCACACACGAGTTGACATTTTGTCCTATTCATTTTTCATGCTTCCTCCCCTCTAATTATGCATTTCTTGATTTGCAGGAGAACTTGCCATCTAACCCGGAGCCCCCTTAGGTGCAAGCACTCTTTTGTCAGTTTTCTTTGGTCAAAATTATTCATGCACAAGGAACACAAAATTCCATTCTTCTCATTATAGCTAAAGTGGAAAACTTTTCCCTCCAATCTCCTAAGACGAGGGAAATTGTTCCTCCACAATGATTTGGAAACAATAACGAGTATCAAAGTGGATAATTATCTTATCTCTTTTGCCTCAGTACACTTTATGATATTCTTTTTTTTTTTATTTTGGATAAGTACACTTTATGATAATCTAGTGCATGTAACATTCTTGGCGATAATTTCTCTAAGATGTTAAAGATTTAAATTATTCATAAAATGAGACAAGCAAGATCCAATAACTTAGCAAAAATCCAATTTTAAGTGATTTTTTATTTTGGAAAATGGGAATCATTCTATCAAAAGTAGCATGGGGATAAAGGGAAAAACACAAGCATATCACCTCAGGAGATTGGAATACAAGTTCAAGAACTCGCAGCAGATGGGCCTTGGACTTTGAAGCTCGTATTTGGATTGCTATTTGAGGCCCAGTACAAAAAGTCTTACACACATGTATATTGTTATTGTAGCGCGGTGGCATGAGTGTATTTTTATTGATATATAAGAAATTCTAACTACTTGAAAATTTTGATAATGATAGGATCTCAATATAATTGAAAAATATTAGAACTGTACAAGTATATGACGTTAAAGATATTAATGCGTATGATATATTGATTCAGAATGAAGATTTTAGAATCGAGGCCTATAGATTTGAAATAATAAAGTTCGCATAAAAAATATAAAAAGTTTAAATTATTTACAAGTACACTTAAAGTGTACATGTATTTTTAACAGGAATTATACACATGAAGTGTAATCCCAAAGATATAACAATTAATATTTACTTATTAAATGCGAACTACAAAAGTGAATATTTGCAATAAGTTATGGCATATGATTCTTTGTAAGATCCGGTGCTGATAAGAAAAAATATATTTCTAGTGGTGGATATATAGTGCATGATAACACTTAACATGCGTTTATCTTTGTTATCATATGATAATAATACTTATATTTGAAGTCCCTAATAGATTCGATTTGCTTGAAGCATATAATTGGTCCTGTAGAAGATAATAAGATTGTCTTAGTAAATTCTTATTGAAAGAATGATCGAATATATTCATGTATGAAGAATATCTATAGCTAGATACACTTTGTGATCAACGTTTTGAAAAGTCAACATTTTGTTTTAATTGAACATCCTGAAGATGTTTCACGTGGACATAACACATCAATGGTTATTGGGTTATTATATGTGAAATCCTTTAGATCTATCAAATGATATTGAAGAACTTTTTGATCCTGAGGTACCATAATTCTATAATTTAGTATATGAATATATTTGTCCACGTGCAAGTAGACATCTATTTTAGTTATTCTCTACCTAATAAATTTTGATATGATATTAAATTTGCCTTTTAATATCTCTTTGAGATAGTTTATCTCAAATATTGAGAAAATTCAGCTCTTGTTGAGATGAATATGCAAGTTATAAGTTACTTATATGATCCACATAAACTATGCATTTATGGACATGTGTTGATTATAACAGCCATATCTTCAACTCATATTAAAGAAATAGAAATTCCTGTTATTGGTTGAGGTATGTGTGATCATGATTAATGTATTTGAGATAAATTTATATCCTCTAAGAAGGAATTCTAATTATATTGTTGAATAATAATAAAGTTTGGAATATATCTAAAGAGATATGATAAAATATATTTTTACTTACGAGTTCCAGAAGAGATGTGATATTGATGTGCATTGAATTTGATCATCAGGAGGAGTGAATATAGCATAAAGAGTAGTGTACTCTTTTTTCTTCACTAGAGTTTTTCTCACTGGATTTTTGTCTAATAAGGTTTTAAAGAGACATACTCTTATATAATATCAAAGAGGTAATCCAATATCACAATTATAGAGATACTCCAACTATCAAGAAAATAAATAGTAGAATTTTATCATATCTTTAATTAGTAATAGGATTTATCTGTTGATTACTCTTTACCTCTTCTTATTTATATGTACCACTAAATCCTATAAATAGGGATTTAGACTGTTGTATTGTAAACACTCATTGATTTATTTATTTACTCTCAGAGAATTAATAAAAACTCTTGTATTTTCTCTCTATTTTCTTTTTAGTTTCTCTCTATATTCTCTTCATTATAATTTTTTATTTAATTCTCTATATTACTATTACGATTTTATTATGTCAACGATAACTGCACATCAATAAATTTATAACACAGTTACAATTTTAAGCGATTTTTTATTTGGAAAATGGGAATCATTCTATCAAGAGTAGCGTGGGGATAAAGGGAAAAACACAAGCATATCACCTCAGGAGATTGGGATACAAGTACAAGAACTCGGAGCAGATGGGCTTTCGACTTTGAGGCCCAGTTCAAAAAGTCTTACACACATCTATATTATAGCACGGTGGCAGGAGTGTGTTTTTATTTTATTTTTTAGGTTATTGAATGGTACGAATTTTGTGACGCAATATTCGGGTTGAAATTATATTAATTTTTTTTTTCACCTTTTCATTTTTAAGCTCCACCTTTTTCTTTTCTCGCAAAATTTAGACATAGACCTTATTAAAACTAAAAAAATGTAAAAGAAATTTCACTTTTGAGTTTCAATTTAAGTGCACCCTAAATTATTTGTTAGATTGAGAACATTGAAATGAACAACACATGCTATTTATCATATTCGTAAATATTTTACACATTTTTTTTTGTTGTAGAAATTAATAAAAATTATTATTTTATTTTATTTTATTTATTATTTTATAAAAAATTTATTTTTTATGAAATTTAAAATAAATATCTCAAATTAAAATACTATTCAATTTTATCCATAATTTTTATATCTATATTGCATTGATATTTTAAATTGTAAACCATGCTTTCTTTATTTATTGAAAAATTATACATGGCTTTCTAACTTTTAATCACGTGAAACCAGATAATTGAACTAAACGAAGAGTTTGAATTAATCATTTATCATTGATCTAATAGATAATGCTCGAAACAATGCATTAAATAATTTTATAGTCAGTATATTTATATTTTCATATGAATGGGAAACGTAAAATAAATAAAAAATTTATTTAACAAAAAAACATTTTAATCAAGTGGACTATCTATCCCTCGTAAAATCAAGCGGGTAATGTCAACACACATATTTGCTTGGATAATTCTATAAAAAAAAAGTTTCTTGGCTAATATACAAAAAGAATAAAAAGAATCCTAGCTGGTATAAAATTTTGTGTCCTAATCGAAGTAAGGAAAGTAGCACCGGGCTTTTCATTCCTCGTGGGGTAGCTCTATCACTAAGAACATTCGAAACATTCCTTCCCATATGCCCTGCCGAACACACATGGTTTTATCATCTGTTTTTGGCGCGAAATTCAGTTAATACCGATCTTCTCCCTCCTCCTCTTCTCAATGCAATTTGCATGTGATCCCTCTGCCCTCTCTCTCTCTCTCTCTCTCTCTCTCAAGCCTATAAGTAACTTCTTCAGCCCCATTGCTTTGTTTCCTCTTTCATCAGATTTCAATCTCAGAATCTCAGTTTTGGAGACTGCGACTTCGCATCAATGTTTTACTCTCATCAGCTCCTCGCTCGCAAGGCTCCTCTCGGCCAAATATGGTGGATTTCCTCTTTCTTCCTTGAATTTTACTCGGCCTTTTGCCAACTTCATGGTTTCGTATTTTGTTGTTTATTTTTGTGTAGGAAATGTATTTTTTTTTACTCGTTTAACTCTGTTTCTGTAATTTAATTGTCGATTTTGGTTACTCGATTTTGAAATTTGTTCGTTTACTGTGTTGCGGATGTTTGCGGAAAAACTCAAGGATGGCGGCAACTATGCACGCAAAGATCAATCGGAAAAAGCTGAACAAGCTGAACATTATTCGAGTCTGGTAAGTTTTCTTCTTCGGTTGGATGCTAGAGAGCGCTGGATTCATGTTTCAGTAATTCGGGTTGCTGACTTGATCTTGTTTTCGTTTGAATGAAGCGACGAGATTTTGAATCCGTCTGTACCGATGGCTCTCAGGCTTTCTGGAATTCTCATGGGTAAAAACGATTGTGTCTCTGATTTACTTCTGATACTGAATGGGATTTCTCCTGTAATCTCTCGCCGTAACAGAGACTTGTTCATTGTTTACTATTTCTTAGGCGGAGTTGTCATCGTCTATGAGAGGAAGGTCAAGCTCCTTTACGGTAAGGTCTTCACTTGCAAGTTTGTTTTCTTTTTTCCTTCTCTCTGGAGATTCTGTTCGAAGATTCTGAAATATTGTCCTGAAACCCATTTCTCGGCAATGCTTCTTTTTACAGACGATGTTACCCGTCTGCTGGTAAAGTTGCTATTCCGTCCGATTAATGATACATTTAAGCAACTTATCACTCTCTCTGGTTTGTTTCGAATTTGTTTCACTCATAGTTAACTCCGCTACCACAATTTCAGGTGGAAATAAACCAAGCATGGAAGATGAAAGCAGTGCCAGATCCCAACCTTGTCTCCAAGGGCAAATCTCGAGCCAAGTCAGTATTTCCCTCCGTTACATCATTCCATATTCTCGACTGAAGCAATTCAACGTTGTTTACACATTGGAACACTTAAACTTCTGTAATCAATTTGGGTTTAGAAATTCGCCTAGCGATCCGCTACTCGTAGAGATTATCATGAATTGCTGTGATTCATTCCAGATGCAAGTCACTATGGCAGGACCCTTAATGACCGTTCCAACCTTTTAAGGGGCTTTTCTATTTTTCTTTTTTGAAAACAAACGACGGGTTTATATTTTATTTAAAGGGGGACTTTGAAAAACTATTTTAAGCCAGTAGTCTTTAACGTCAATCTGCGAGAACTTTAAGGGGCTGGTTTTTAGGCTTTAGCAATTGGCTTTGAGCGCTGTGCTTCAACGAACGGATAGAGACAGGGATCTGAACACACTAATTTGTGTTTCCTCCTCTACTACTTTCCTTTAGTTTCTTTTTTCCCTCCAAACTAACTGTTTCTGGTTTCCTTTTTTGAGGTCTGAAGCTGATACGGTGTCTAAAAATCGGGAAGAAGACATTGGAGAGATTGAACAATCGCTTCATCAATCTGATCCGACCACAGTGATAGGCTTTAACCAAACTTCCTATTTCGCCATGGTATACTTTTACAGAACAAAATATCAAGATGTTAGGCTAGCTCCTTTCTCTTCTTTTGCATATAACAGAACATAGATTTGAGTTTGTGAATTGCATTCGGAGCTTTTTACTCACTCATTTTCTCTAATAGTTTGATTTGGCGGCTAGCTATGTTAATCTAAGCATCTTTGAGAATCTTGTGCAAGGTGTAGCAATCACACTATACCTAAGTATCCAATTCCAAAAAGTATGTAGTCGTGAGTTTTTTCTGCTAAAATTTTATGAGTTATGACAAGTATTTAGAATAGTGGTTGCAACATTTGCAGTTGCATGCATCCTTTACTTCTCAATTTCGATGTTCCTGCACTTGCTCCTTTTTACAGCAATTGGAATTGAATCGTGTAAGCTTGTGCATGTATCCATTATTGAGTAACAAAAGTTCCTGGAATTGGGATGTAGGAGCTTTTGTACCCGAACTTCAAATACTCATAATCTCATCCTTTGCATTGTGAGACAAAGGAGAAAACTCAGAGCGGTTGCTTTCCCAAATTTTATTGTCTTAATCTGTGTCAATAATTTGTAGCTTCCATAGTTAGTTAACTACCAAATTCATGGTTTCACTTTTTGAAAATTTATTGGCTTTTGGTGCCAGGCTGAAGACACCTTTTTCCTTTGTCTTGGATTTCTGGGTTTTTGCAATTTTTCAGTTTGGTTTTTGGTTCCTAAACTCATTTAAATGAAACTTCTTTTTACCTTTCAACTTCTTAAAACAACTTTGAATTGAAAATACCGCTGTATCCTGTTTATAATGAGCAAGAATGCATGATTCCTTGTCTTATTCTAGTTTATGGCTAAGCATGCTTCTGATGCCATGATAACTGTAACCTAGGAAGGAATTTGCTCGAGCACGCCGACTTCTATCTTACTTTTATTGAGCTTGTTTCAGTATGCATTTCCATTTGCAGAGACTTGACAAGTTGGATGAACCATATATCAATCAAAATCCACTACATGATCTGCCCCAGGATTACCATCAAGGTTTCTTTTATCCCATTGCATTTACTAATGGGGATAGAATAGTAGCATTCGTGCCTCTGTATTGGTAATTTCGCCTTTAAATTTAATAGACTTACACTACCTCCTCCCCTGGGTGTTGGGGGAGTGTGGATTTTCTCTCCTAGCTGATGCAGAAAATATTACCTTGTTTGAACGGTTTGATTCATATCAGGCGAACACAAGCACATATAATCGTTTTGAAAGGTGACTTCTCATTTACAGTTGACGTTGCTCTCTTTTCATTGCCTCAAACTCTTGGCTCTTGTTCTTGGAGTTCTTATGTTCAGAATCTTTGTGCATTGGCTACTTGGCATTTTAAGATTACCAGTTATTATTGCTTTCTCCTTATACTTTCTGTAAAATGACAACACATGTTGCAGGTTCGATATTGAAGGGGACGACGAGACAGAGTTGAATTTTACCACCCAAGAAAACACAACCATTCCGAGTACTCTTATACCATCTCCACCACCTCAAGAGAAATCTCATGAAGGTAAGAGGAGGATACTTCTAATAACAATATTACACTGCTTATGGAAAGGCCTATGTCATCTTAGTATTTCTTTAACCAGCAAGAGTACTAAATTTTGGTTACTTTTGAGTTTCATACATATATGAGTAACCTCTATAATAAAAATTCAGCTCCTTAATGAAGTAGGCAAAGCCTCCAAATGCCTTTTTAATGAGATTCTGGAATGAGATGTTAACAATGTTATAAATATCTGTCAAACGAGCACTAAGATGAAGTCCTAGAAGGACGGAAAGGAAAAAATTTCATAAGGTTTCCAACAGAAAATTGCATAGATCACTATGTTTTGATTTGTATATCATCATACAAAATATAGTCTAAGAGACTCTCACGTTAGATTGAATTACATTTATATGGGTACAAAGTTACTGCTTTGAAGGAGAACTAATAGTCTACTAACTCTAATATTAGACGTGGCTAGTGCATGATGAAACTTAGAAGTCATAAACTTCAGTTTTGACCAAAATGCATGCAAGAAAAGAAGCTTGAACTTTTTTTTTTACCTCTAAATAGACGAATAACAAGTAATTATAACTACAAGATTTTAGTTTATGGGCTTTGTCAGAATATCGTAATATTTGTTTGAAAATTTTCTAAGTCACATAGGGAAGGAAGTTAGTAGCATCAAATAACTACACCACTTCTGGTTATAGCTTCTAGGACGATTGAGTTTAGCATTTAAGAGATGTAATATTTGATCAGATATAATTGATCAACATCCTTACTAAGCCGAAAATATATACACATTGTTCAATTAGTTAATGCATCAGTAAAATTATCCGATATCATGTTCCATCACATGCAGTAGTTAACAGTGTGATAGTATACACCCGATTAGTATTTCTATTCTGCTCTTTAAACTCCAGGAGTAGAAATGGTTGATTAGGCTGGCAAAACCCTTTTGTTGTTTCAGTTGTCTTGGTTGTCCAATAGCTACCAAAAGTTCGAGTCTGGAAGCAGTGGACAGATCATATCTGATGTTCAACCATATTAAAAACGTTAACCTCCAATCTAATCTCTTGCAGCTGATGAGATTCTTGAACAACATCTCAAGGTCTCTAAGGAAGGCAAGAAAGTCTTTCAGGTACTTGAATCTGAACGTTCTACTTGAATGAAATATATACTTAAGTTGAGCACATATATTTAAGAATGCTATCTGTTTCTGTAAAATATCAGGATCCAGTCATGCGAGGTCCAAATCGAAGGAGAGCAAAAAGGCCTGCAGCCCTGGCTTTGGATTATGAACAAACTATTATACCCGGTCACATCTATCAATCTTGGCTTCGAAATTCCTCTGAAATTATCTCAAGAAGAGGAAGAAAAAGAAAAGTATGCATCAATTTCTCAACATTTTTTAATTCATGTCTTCTAAGAGAAAGTTAAACCAATAAGTATGATCGATCATTTTTTGCAGCATGCCGATTTCATGTCAACAATGAAGACATCCAAGCTCATGGAATTGCCTCCTGTTGTACTAATTGATAAGTTATTCTCCGATGGAAATGGTGAAGTTCATTTTCCAGCCCCACTTTTGCAGCTATGGATAAGAAGTACTCAACCGCCTCACGATTCACCTTCTGGTTAGACCTTGTAATTATCTAAGATAAGTTTGCACGAGGGCAAAAGATTAACATGCAAGTTTGTATGCCAGGCAGGATTTCTACACCCCAGCCGCCTGAAGCATCTTCATCATCTCCAACAGGCAAACTACATGATCAAGATACGCTTGGATATGTAAGCTATTTCTATCACACTTTAAATTTCACAAACAGATACATGATTTTGCATCTGATCAACCTTTTGAACATGAAGCCTTTTGAAGATTGGCACAGTGGAGTTGGCTCTCAATCTTTAGAAGTTTCCATAGAGAAGCTGAGGACAAATCTCAACAACAATAGTGTGCCACCAGAAATCCGCATGGAAGGGCTAAACAACAATGCAAATATTGATGTGACACTACCAGAGGCTAATGGATTTAGCTTCAATAAGAACAATCTGATGTCCACACCAGCAAATTCTGGTATATTATTCCATTGAAGTTTGCTTCCAGAATCTTTTTTGCTAACAGAAATATCGTCCTGCTGCTAAAACACATATTGGTATTTCATGTTAAGATGTAGGTGATGAAATAAGATCCCTACCCAGTTCAGGATCTGGTGGACAAGCTTTCCCTTCACATAATTCAGAAGTGAATTCAGGGAGGTCAGCAATTGCAGCCATGGTGCAAACAAATTTACAGAAATGAATGAATGAAATTAGGACTTCAAATTGCTTGAACTTTGTCATACACAGAAATATTAAGTAATTAAAGTGTAACATTATCAAAAGACTGGATGCCCAACTTTGATTGATGGGGCCTAAAATTGTTCAGGTCCAACAGAAAAAGACCCTGCTCTTCTTCTATGCACAGTGGGAGTGGCCTTGAACCAGTAGCAGAGGAGAATCCTTGGCAATATCCTAGTTTCAAGTTGGCTAGACTATCTGAAAATGTTTTGGCACCAGAGACCGGTAATAGGCCAGTAACATTTTCCTTGAAAGTTGTCTGAAGTTTTGTTCTACATGTTGTCATTAGCGTTTCCTTCTTTATTTTCGACAGAGCTATTGGTGGAAACTGGACCAACACAAACTCAGAAACATCCTATCATCAGTCAGCATATTGATCAGATTACTCAATCCATTCGAATGTAAGAGCGTTCTTTGCAGTTCTTTAAGCAACATCCTGTTCTATCACAAGTTTGTGAATATATAATTTCATTGATGTATTTTCATAAGAAATATTATGCTTTCAGGCAGCTGAAGATCCATTTTGACACCCCTGAATTCTCTAAAGCGGAATCCTTGAATCAGCTAACTATGGGAATGGATAAGAAAAAAGCAGCATGTCTTTTCTATCAGACTTGTGGTATTCATATTAGCCTTCCTCTCCTGTAACCTCTGCGATGACAACGTCAAAACTATTCATCAATTTATTGCATTTCTTTTCTTGCCTTAATGTGAGAATATGGTTTTTTCATATTCAGTTTGTGAACGTTAGTGAAAAAAAAAACATATAGCTATTTATTTATTCATCAAAGAGTTCAACAGAAAGGTATTATTTAGAGACTAATCGGGCTTGTTGTGTTTCCAATATGAGCAGTTCTTGCAACGCTGGACTTCATTAGGGTTGAGCAGAAGGCGCCATATGGGGAAATTCTTATTTCAAGGGGAGCAAAAATGTGACAATGTCGGAAGAGAACCAGAAGATGATTTTCTTGCACTAGAATTGTTAACTTGACATCTAGCGTACTGCATATTACATTATATATTATTTAGATGAATACGAAATAGGACTGAAATGGAGGCTCTTCTGTATTTAATTTCCACTTGCTAATGGAAAATTGATTATCTTCTCGCTTGGCTTTTGGCTCTAATTAGCTTATATAAAGCGTGAAAATTTAACCTGTTTATTGAGAGACAGAAGTCTAGCTTTCATAAGCATTTGAAAAGTGGAAACATCTAACTTAACCATACAGGAATTAAGGGAAGCTTATAATTATGTATGAGAAATTCACATAAGGTCCTCTAATCAGAAGCAGGATAATTTTACAGATAGTAGTATATTGCCCAAAGGTCACCTCAATTCCTGTATATATTTACAGAGTTTGATTCTTCCGTCTGAACTTTGCATCTTCGTATACGGCCTGGGCAGGAGTATCATGCAGCAAACTTTGATAACTGACTAGGAAAATGTGATAGGAAACTGCTTATTTAGATGCATGTTGCCAAATTGAAGGTGCACATCCCAAAACTATCACAATACGCTAAAGTCCTGCTGCTGCTGCTGTTGGTACAGAGTTTCATAGTTCCAGTTGCCTTAGAAGTTGGAAAGAGGAGGTATTCAATATATTAATTTAATGAAATAAGAGCACAGAATGTGGCTGGTCAAGTTGTAGCTGAAGCACTCATGAGCTATCTCGCGTTGCAGGAAAGTTAAGCCCATCTTTAATATGACCCACTGCTGTCGGGCACAACCACTTTAGCATATTTGGACCAAGTACCTGTAGAAAGAATCTGATTGTTATTCAAAACCTAAATACCATGGTTGTATGCAACATTCTGCCATCCTCAATATATTGTTACTATGGTTGTATTCAACATTTTGCCATCCTCACTGTCTCATTCATATGGAATACATATCAATGCATAAGCATGAATTGACAAATCGAACACTCCTTTAAGTTAAGAAAGAAGAAAAGTGCAAAGGAGACACACAGGCAATTACTCGGAGATTGGGAAGAGCAATACCAGTGAAACATTTTTGTAAACTCCCAAGTCAAAAGGATGATGATATCTTGAGCCAGATTTCCTAGCTAACCAGGCTGCTCGTTTTCCCTCATGGTACTGTCAAAATTTTCATTAGAGAGCTCATTAAGATCACTAAAGGACAGCCATGACTTCACCTAGACTAAAAGAAATATTCATCTTTACCTCTATTGTTGTCATATTATGAGCTGTAAGGTAGATATGCCAGCCCAAGAGTGTACTCAATGTTATAGTCAAGCCAAATACCATAGCCCCAGATGCCACCTAGAGACATAAAACTAGGATAATTTTCAAGAACTGTTAACAAATTTGAAAATAGAACCACTTCAAAAAGATGCAGATCAATGAGTAAGAGCTATTTGACTCAGGAAAGGCAAAAGGATTTTAGTTGATGAACAAATAAAGAAATTAATTATATACTGTACACAAATAACAACATAAGCCTACATAGAACTAGGTTGAAGAAAATAGCTCATAAGGTTGACTTACATAAAAGAGCTTGAAAGGAAGCCTTCGTTCGATATCCCAGTCTTTGTGAAGTGCACAGTTTACAACCATGATCTAGGTAACCCAAGAAAAAGGAAAAATTAGAAGCTCAAAAAGGTTAGTTTGCATCAAAAAAGAAATGCTGTAACAAAAGAAAAGGAAATCAAGGCGTATGGCATACTGAAGAATAGAAGCTTGCAACAGTGGCATAAAGGACTAGTACAAAAAATGCCTTGTAGTTCCTGTGACCAACACAATTGTTTATCCAAATGCAATGATGATCCTGCATTATTTTTCATGGAAACTGTCATTAATTGTTAATAAGAACAGTTATAACATACTCATCTTTTTCTTTTCTTTTCTCTTTTCCCTTCTTTTAAAGAGCACCCACCATCCTCAAAACACACCTTCGACAGACACGACAATGATGAGCCCTAGGAGGTTTGAATGCTGAACATTTGTTGCAACGCTGCAGGTTTAGATGCTGTGAATCAAGCAATTAAGGATTTTTTAGCCATAAGCATTTGATATTCTTGAACAATTTTGCAATAATGCAATCCATATAGTGATAATCTTAATTCCCTTTACTTTGGGATATTAAAAAGGAAAAACAAAGAAGAAGAATAAGAAGAAATTATATCAATTCATACAGTAGTAATAATCTAAATTCCCTGAAGAGATGCCCCAAAATTTCTCAAGCAGTTACATATCCCGATATCACTCTAGAAGAATAGACTCTTATTGGAATGTCCTAAGTTCCAAGTATGACTTTCCTCAATAGAATGATTTTCTCTGGATTTCCTCCGTATACACTCAAGTCAACCCAATATGAAAATGGAAAACTTTTGAGGCCAATTGAGACCGACAGACATAGAGCTGTGGACATGATAGGCAAAGAAAAAATCTTAAACAAAATAATGATTGAAAAACTGAAGCCAGATTCAGCCTTCAGTAACATCAGAGAAGCTGCCACATTGTGGTTATTCCTGAAGAAATTAAAGGTTTTCACCACTTTGAACAGATTCACTAGAATGGGAAATAACTCGATCACATTCTTTAAAGGTTCTTTATACTCCCTCCATTTCCAAAATGTTGGCCACACTTATATACAGCTATGAGCTATTGGGTGACGTTCTTCAACAACTAAGAAAGTTCAGCATTCCAAGAAATCAAAGATAACATTAGTATGCCAAATCCAAATTAGAATTGTAGATAATAAACAACAAAAATATCACAATTGGACCTAAAGTTACATTAGCAGCTCCTCTAATACTAATGAAAATTCTTTCTAGCTATCTATCTTAAGAATCATATACCCGGTCAGCAACCCCAGCAAAACAAAAGCCAAAACGAGATTTTTATTTAAAAAAGAAAGAAAGAAAGAGAGGGAAATGTACTTACAGCATTCTTATTTTCTTGATCTGGCATGGGGTTCTCTTCAACATCAGGCACAAATTCAGACGGCACACCACCTGGGTCAGTGAGGACACAGACCAAGAAAGAGAAAAGGCACAGAAAAGCCATGAAGGTGAAGATCAGAGCATGCCGCGATCCTGCTGAGCTACTCAAGCCTATGCAGTCTTGAATGAAGATGAAGATTGTGACGTAATACACAAAACCCAGTACTAGAAACACCGAAAGAATGGGGATTGAAAGAATTCTTTTGTATTCCATTGAAATACTGAAAGGGTTTCTACCTCTAAGGGGAAAATCTTGAGGCAAGAAGCAATTCCAGAGCAGAATAGCCTTCGAATTTCGGGTTTTTGACCTGTCTATTCAAAGCTTCGCCAATTGCTCTGTTTTTTGGGTTGTTGGTAGGACTGTCAATTGGGCCGGGCTAGCCCGAGCTCGGCCCGGCCCGGCCCGTTTTTTAAGGGTTGAGCTTTTTTCGGGTTAGGGCTGAGTCGGGTTAGAGCTTGAATTTTCGGCTCGTTTGTGAATCGGGCCGAGCTCGGGCTTGGCTAAGCTCGACCCGATCATATATCTAATAATAATTTATAATTATATATTATAATTTCTTGATATAATAGAAATTTTTTGTGTATAATACTATATTAGTGTCATCATAACTATATAGATTAAATTTTTATATGTTTTGATATAAATAAATTTGTTTATATTTCACTTTCAAAAAAATTTAGTGGGTAAAGTTTTCACTTCCAACACTTTAAAATTATATTTTAGAAAAGCAATGTGGTTTAATAGTTTTAATTCTTAGCAGATTTGGCAACAATATGCATGCTATTAAATCATAGAGTCTATTTATGAGATTGTAACTACTTATTGAGCTTATCATAATTCTAAGGATATTAAGTATTAACACAGTAAATGCGTAGGTATGAATATTATTACCTTTACTAACACGAGAAATATAAATCATATGAAAGAAGAAGATAAGATTTTAGCATAGTCTTCCAATTGATTTTTGCACTTGTAATTTAGAATATTCCAAAGTAAATATTTAGTTTTATAAAATAATATATTCTAAATATTCACTTTAGTAATTAATATATTTAACTAATTTCACAAAATATAATTTTTTTCACTTCTCAACATAAATTTAGAAAGAGAAGAGAAAAAATTATCAATTACTTAATGGTTAATACTTATATTATATAACTTATAAGGTGATTAGTAAAGTGATTAGTAAACTTTAGTATTACCCCAATATCTTTTTAAAAAATCAATATTTATTATTAGGGCACATTAGAAGATTGTTTTTTGTGTATTAATAACTTAATATGCATTCAAAATATTAAACTGCTTACTATACAACAAACTCAGTGGTGTATCTGCACAAATTTAGTAGATTCTCTATACAAAGAAACACGAGTGGTGGTGTGTTTTAGTGCTTTGGTGCCTAGTTTCATCGTTGGAAATTCATCGATTTCTGAGTTATAGGATCATTCTTACTCTTTTTCCTAGGTTACTTTCATATTGAAGCACGACATACCAGATTATTAGATTTTAATGCATTATATATCTCTGTTTAAATATCCATTTGAAGGGTTCTTCATCAATAAATTCTCAGACTCTGGTAGTTTGGTGCTCCACTTTTGTTGATTTGTCTTGGTTGAAATTTAATGTGGTTGAGATATTGCTACAATACTTTATTTTGCTATGGTAGTTTGTTTTTGTTGATTTTCAGATAGACGTTTGCTTAGTTTCTAGAGATATTGTTTAATAATATATGCAAATTAGTTGAAAGTCATTGTTAGACAAGTATTAAGACATTAATTTGTGAAGGCAATCATAATTTATAGTTAGAGGATAATTTGTGAGAACAATAAAAAATGAATATGCATATTTCGAGCTCAGCCCGAGCTCATAAGAGCCGAGCTCGGGCTCAACATTTGTGAGCCCGTTCGGGCTGAGCCCGAGCTCGGGCTCAATATGATGTTACTCGGGCTGAGCCTGAGCTTAGGTCGGCTCGGCTCGTAGAGCCCAATTGACAGGCCTAGTTGTTGGCAGAAAAAGTCCGAAAAACGGATGCGTAAAACCTTTACGCGTTCTCATAGTGCGTTCACTTTATGCAACAAAAGCAAAAACAAAAAATACACGGATTATATATAATTTTTAAAATTATATACAGTAATAAAATTTTTATTTCAAATTCAAATCTCTCTCTTTCTCTCTATCCCTTACAAAATAATAAAATTGATAAATAACACATCAAATTAGTTGAAACAACACAATGAGTAACGATTATACAAAAGATTATCTCTCTCTTTCTCTCTATCCCTCAAAAAATAATAAAATTGATAAATAACACATCAAATTAGTTGAAACAACACAATGAGTAATGATTATACAAAAGATTCTCTTAATTTTGAAGTAAAAATTTTTAAAATTTATTATAATTTCCTTACATTGTAATTTTTTTGCATTCTATGAGAATTTCGCCACATATTTATAGAACTTTGGAATAGGTTATGCGAAATACTAATAGAACTTGAGTACGAGTTTTGCCCATATGATGAAGAAGGGGTGAGGAACCGTGCCGATTATTTACAATTTAAATGAGTAAATTTTTTTTTTCGAATACAATGGTCTTCAGGAACAGGCCACCCTAGTGACTAATGATCGTTCGAAAAGGGACTTGCCAAAAGGGATAAATCTCATTGGGAGTATATTCAGGTTTCTGACAGCGCCTTCAAGTGTTTGTTTGGTAGTAACAGTTCTCAAGGCCGAGGCGGCCGATCATCAACCGGGTCTAGAGGGCGCAACAATTCTAGAGGGCAAGGGTCGACGTTGAGCGGCTGTGATTTTAGTTCCTCTATGAGTGTTTCTGGCTATGGAGGCACTGGAACTGTCATCTTTCCTTGGGGGGACTCGTTTTCTATATTCATTGTACCTTTTATATTTGATTGAGTTAATGTTAAGGTGGATGACAATTGTAGATTTTGAGTGATTGCTTATTTGAGATACAAGGGTGAAGACACGTGGTTCCAAGTCTGACAAGAGCTGTGGTGAGAGGTTTACAATCGTTTAGGATTGTACTAGGGTATCGTGAAAGGGTCGAACAGTATCATGACATTGTTATACCTGTTGTAATAGAGGGATGTTCATAGACTTACCCCCTTAAGCCGTGGTTGACAATGCCTGACATGGGTTGGATAGTAAACAAAACATACAATGCAACCTACATTTGTTTATTTTGATCATAGTCGTGGACGTATCTCTCTCTTAACTCATAGTTTGACTGCGCAGATGCAATTATGGTGATTAGATTGCTAGAGGATGCTGACCATTTTGTTGTGATACATAATACAAAAGTGATTAATGCATTTAAAATTATTTTATTATCAATTTTAACATATACTTTTTTTTGGCAATTATAATGTTTCAGATGGAGTATGAATTTTCAGTACCAGACATACATCCTTTGTGGATTCACTAAAAGCAAGTCTCTGTCTCTAGATAGGATAGACCATTAGAAATTAGAATTGCATATTGGTGTACGCTTAAAGGGGTATAAATAAATTTATTTCTTATGTATCAATTATTCACAATTAGTACATTTGTATTACAATAATAAAATATATTAATTACGTAAAATATTTTGTTAATAGTATTTTTTAAACAAATTTATATTTAAAAAATACATTAGTTGTCCGAAAAAGGGAGAGTTCCCCCACCATCTGGCTACCAACTTAAAAAACTTGTGGCTTCCAATTAATATGTTTTTTTAAAGTTGGATAGACTTATATCTTTTTTCTGACGAATTTATAAGAACTGATTACAACATGTGGTGAAGAGAATGACTATTGCAAATTATATATCTTTCAATATAATTAATAGAAAATATAGAAAATGAATTAAGTACTAAAAAAATCTAAAGAGAATTGAACTTGTGTCACTTTCTAGCGCAAGCTGCCAGAAAATGGCACAAGTGACTAGGGGTGTTCAAAAATCAAACCGGACTGAATAACCGAACCGAACTGGTTTTAAAATTTATATATATTTCGTTTTAATTTTTGGTTTAGGTTATCGAACCGAAAATCGAACCGAAAAACTGATTTTTTTTAAATACAAGAATACATTATGGTTATGCGTAAAAAATAAATGCAAGGACTCATTATCATAATGCATTATTGTATTTATTTCGGTTTGAAGCGAACCGAATAATAAAATCGAACAGTAAAACGGTTCGATTTTCAAAAAAAATGAAAAAAATTGAATCGAAAATCAAAACCAAAACGAAAATCGGTTTGAATACCCCTACAAGTGACATACAACTTGCTCCAGTTGCATACAACTTGCGCCACTTTCTAGCGCAACTACAGAAGTCAAGTCGCCAAAAGACGGTCTTTTGAAATATTTATATGTATAAATACGTAAAAATAGATATAATTTAATAAATTAATTTTTTATACAAATACAAAGTGATTTTTAATAAATCTGAGTCTTTAATACATTAATTTTACTGCAAAAGTTCTTGCATTGACTTTAATATCTTGTCTTACAAATAATTCTTATTTTCACTAAAATCCAAACCTAATCTAAATACACTGTAAGTATTGATCTTGGGATTGTTTGTTTTAAAGAGAAAGGAAATAAAAATGTATAAACTTATAGTAGTAAAAAATTTATTGAAAATGTTATATAAAGTGGATGATTTGGTAATAAAAGTACTTCTTAGTTGGTAGAAGGTTTTGAAATTGAACCATGTCTCCTCCTCAGTGTATCAAAAGGATGGTATATTTATTACTTTCCAAGCAATAGAAAATCACTTTCATCTATCCTTCTCTACCCCCCAAAAAAAAGTTCATTTTCATCTTTCTTCTGAAAGCTATCACTTACTTTCCTACAAGTGATATCAAATTAAATTTTTCTACATATAGCTTCTGCTAAATTTTCGTAGTGTTAATTGTCCTTACCATTTGAAATATTCTATGGGTCTAAAAGACTTTGGCCAGGAAAGTCCCACAAGATATTATTGAGGGCCAATCTGGAGGAAGAAAAAGGATTTGTGAGAAATATGCGGATTCGTTTCTCACGTTTGGAAACATGAGAAAGTGATATGTAGAATTTTAAAAGTTTTAGTTAACTCTAATGATGTCAAGTTAGATATTAAGAATTTATTGCTTCATTGATTTATGTGCCCATATGAACTCCTATCCATATATAATCACCTTATCTATGGTTTTTAAAAACAATATTAGATACTACATTAATTGACTTGTATCTTTATTATTTTTATTGAGAACTTTTCTACATACAATGATTCAACATATTAATTCTCATGATCAAAGACTATTGTACATACAATGAATTGAATTAAGAGAATAAGATACATTTCCTTCATTCATTAATAGAAAATTATACATTCAACATGAAGTTACATAAATATTCAAAGATAGACTTTTAATTATTTCATAATATAAATGAGTCAAGATAAAGTTCTTAAATTCATTCATAGATAAACACTAAACAACAGCTGTTGACCATCTATATATACAACAACACTTATAATAATAATAATCATTACACAATACATAGCTTATATATGTCTCTAAGTATAAGATAGATACATGAATCTATTATAAAATTAATACATAAATTTATAATTATTGTTTTAAATACATAAGTTTAATAAAGTAATTAATTATCATATCTATTAAAAGAGCTAATAGCGGAGAATAAAAGGAAGTGTAAGTAAGATTAAAATATTGAGAGGAAAAAAAATAGTTTAAAAGACCTTGAGAAAAAAATAGAATTTAAAAATAATCTTAATTTAATCATTAGAATTTGAAAAGGTTTTTTTAATTTTAAATACATTTGGATAAATTCAAGAAACAATAATTATATGAAATTTCAATTTATGTTAAAGTACATGAATATACTAATTATCTTAATTTTGGTGATATATAATTAATTTTACAACCAATCAATCTATAAACGATATTAAACAATAAATTTTTAAACTTTTGGATACAACTAATGATCTTAAATTTATTTTGTGTGTGTGTGTGTGTGTATATATATATATATATATATATATATATATATATATATATATATATATATATATATATATATATATATATATATATATATGTCTCTAGCTATAAAATAGATATATGAATCTACTATAAAATTAATATATAAAATTATAATTATTATTTTAAATACATATGAAGCACAACATGATACCACTATCAAAGACATAGAAATGAATTTATGGTAAGTTATGATTAAAAGAATTAGAAATTATTTTTATTATTTGTGATGATTAGACTAATTTGTTAAGGATATTAATATAAAATGGCATAATAATTTAATTTTTTAAAATAAAAAATATTTAGAATGCATTTTATCTTATAATAAAAAAATAATAGATATAAATATTAAATTTTATTATTAATAAATTACTCGCGCGGTGCGCGGGCATTCGTACTAGTGAAGAGAAAAGAAGAAGGAACAAATAGCCCCTCCTATTCAAAACTCTCTACATCCTTGTTGAAAGAGAGGCATGCTAATTAGTCAAAAGCCATAAAAATAAGTGGCTAGGATAATAATTTGCCAAATTGCCCTAGATATTTACATTCATGCAAAAGTTTTTTAAGAAAAGGAAGATAAAATTTGTAATTACTATTATGAAGTATCAAATCTCTCCCTCTCCCCTTCTCGGTATCAAGCAAGAGAAAAAATAATTACTCTCTCCATTTGAAAATAAATGTTTATATTTCTTTTTAGGGTTAATATGAAAAAATTACCTTAACCTTTGAGGTCAGCTTCACTTCACCCCATAACGTTATTTTTGAATCATTTTACCCCATAAATCATTAGTCAAATGTAACGGTTATTAACGGACGTTTGAAATATTATTATTGTGCTTCAAGACAAAATATCACTTAGTCACCTTAAAGTTTTAAAAAATAATTCACTTTTTCCTATAGCATTATTTTTGTATCGACTTAGTTCATAAATCATTAAATTTGATTATCAATCTTAACAAAGAGATAGAATGAAAAAATTATCCTTCATTTTTTATGAAAAAAGTCTAAGATGTCTTCTTTCACATAATCAATTTCGAAATTTATTTTCTCTTCTCTCATAGAAGTTTGCCACCTTGAACTCTAATCAATATTTATTTTTGAAGCAATGTCCTATTTCTATCTCAACTTTATCTCTATTAGGTTTATTCATTGATTTTTTGGTTGGAAATTTTAATTTTCATTGGATTTTTCAAAATTTCCATAAAAATTGAACTAAATCAAATTTTCATTGAAATAAACTGAAATAAATTAATTTCATATGGTTTAAAATAAATTTTTTATTTAATTTTAAAAATAATTTTATGAATTATTCAATAAAATTCCTTATTCCCATTTGATTTTGAACCAAACCAAAATTTTATCAATTTTAAAGATACTTTAGGTTCACTTCAATTTCAATAAATCAAAACAAAAAATTAGATTTTGAAAATATATTAAATTTGTAAAATTGAACCAGATAGAATCAATTTTTTTCTAAAAAAAGAACTATAATCCAATTTAGTTCTATTTTTAAAAAAAATGAATAATGAATAACTATGATCTCCACTCAATCTAACCTTGTGCTCTCAATCCTATCTTGGATTGATTTTAAATTTTTTTAAGGTATTGAAAAAATATCTTATTGAATTTTTTAAATAAATAAAATTATTGAGTTAAATTTAATAGATGTAGTTTATTGATACAAAAATAATATTATATAATAAAAGTAAGAATTATTCCAAACGTTAAGGGGGTTTAGTAATACTATTCTTTTTCAAATTAGTCAAAGTTAAGGGTAAAAAAATTACAAATTATTTAATGAATTTAAATGAGATTGATGATGTGGCTTAGGAAAAGGGATAAAATGATACAAAAATAACATTACATAATAAAGTGAAATTTTCTCCTAAACATTAAGGTAGTTTAGTGATATTACCCTTTTTTTTATAATGTCTGAGTTGGAATTTCCAACTTCTTAATTAAAATAGCAATATTTTTATTCAAACTTTCACTACTAATTTTTCTTTAATTTAAGATAAAATTAAACTCTATTAATGCCTGATCCTATCATTATTTTTCTTAATTAAAAAGGTAAAGGTAGGAACTTTGTTAAAGTCAAATATTCTCTTAAAATACTTATGCCAACTCAAAATATGATTTTCAACTCTGAAGAGTGGGGATATTTCTTTTCTCTCCCTAAATTTTCAAATAATACAAACTATCTCTTCTTCTCTTCCCTCCTAAACTTCCAAACTACCCTAAATATGCTGCAATTTGCATCTTTTGGGTCAACTATGAAACCAAATGTTTTGCATTGTTGAGTGTGGGACGGAAAATCTCTTCAACAACAAGACAGACTCATAAAGTTAATAAGACATTCTTGACATGGGACTTTTTCAATGTTGGGAAGTAAACAATTCTAATATTCGTTAATATCAAGCATAACCAACAATAGAGAGCATTTGGGATTGAACTAACTAGTTATGATCTAAGTTGATTCTGAACTTAGTCCTCAAGGATTTTCTTCAGCTTTACCTTCTGGGAATTCATGATTAGAGTTCTGCAACCTGTTCCAATTAAAGCCAAGGGGAGAATGGAAAGGTAATTGGAGCTCATGGTATTGAGGAACCTCCTCTACTTACTTTTGTGCCCTCATAATGGAAAAAGAAAAAAAAAAAAGAAAGGAAACTAAGAGTTTTTGAGGCTACTTATGTACTCAAAAAGACACAGATGAAGTGATTTCCAAAAGACAGGCAAATTTAGTTTATTACATCATAAGATGAAAGTACATGTTTTCAGAAGATTCTCCATCATTAATAGAGTTATGAACAACGCTTTTATATCTTGTATAGGGTTTAAATTTTTGGAATCTAACTCACTCAATGCACTCATTCAAGTGAATACTAAATATATGAATAGTTGTTTTGGGAAGAGATCAAAAAATAATTAGATTATACAATGTGAAAATAATGCATGATCTAGGTGATTTAACTCAAGGATGCATCAGAAACCCACTTTTGTTTTCTTAATTTTTCTATTTTTGCAAAGTTAGTCCCCTCATAAGTCATAACCATAAAAGAAAGTCTTGTATAAGTAAAAGCTAATTGTTTTTTTTTAAGCAAAAATTAAAGACATATATGCTTCTGGGCACTGCTTTTTATGTTGACAAGGATACAACAAGAAAAGGGTTTTCATGGCAACAAAAGCCCCCATTTGTTATTGGTTAGTACTCCAGGTCGGTGGGTGGGGGCGGGGAGGGAACACTATATCTGCTCTCAGTATTGAAGGTGGCTTGTAAGGTGTGACATCGATAAGATCAAGAATCCACTTTGAGCATTGTGAATGTTCTTTGGCGGCCCCCTCAAATCAGCCTTTTGAGTATTTCACTATCATGTCCTATACTTGGTTTACAGGATTAAAAACACAGCATTACCAGAAACTTTCGGTTTATTTTAAGAATGTGATTGGCTTGAGGTCGATCGAACTACATGCTCCGAACTTGAAAGATTCTTCATATATAATCCATGTGCATATTTCCAGCAAACCATTTCAACTTTGCCCCAAGAAGACAATTGGAATATGCTTCAGAATTGTAGGTTCTGAAAGAGTTAGAACAAAATCACTTTAGTTTTTGATTCTTTAGTAGCAGAATACCTGTGGATAAAACACAGCATACTTCCCTTTCCAATTATTTGAACAACTATGCATCATATGCGCCTTAGTTACTTCAAATTCAAGGCTGCAATCAGAGCATCATTTCATGTCGAACAATTCCTCTACCAAATTACTGTTATAAGTGGCCGTAAGATTCACACACACCCCTGGAAGAAAGAAATCATTTGTTGCAGTACCACCCATTTCCCAGCACCTCAAAACTGTAGAAACACAAATTTTCTGTAGCAGAAAGAGCATCTTTTTGAGCTCATGAGAACAACCCATTTCCATGCGTTTTGACGCGAAGTGAAAACAATCATACCAGGCTAACCTCAGAACTAAAAGAAGCAAGAACAGACAGAACTTTCGATGCTAATAAGTATATAGTATAACCTAAACCAGCTTTATAATTTTTTGTGTGGTCCCATGAATTGATGCGGATGATTTTGATCATTTATCTTTGGATTTACTTGTTAAGCCACTAGATTTGTGTAGGGACGGTAAGATTTCATGGTACGATTGATTCTTTATAACTGAACCCCATACATAATGCAGTTCTTCATCATTCTCTCAAATGGGACCAAAAATGTTTGATGGGGATGACACGAAAGAGCATCATGGGATAGTTAATAAGAACTGTTCTTCCCGTGGCTTGGGATATGCAAAATGGGCAGTAGAACTGAAAATGTTTGACAGTGGTAACTTCTGTATTCTTGAAAGCCAAGACCTACGGCTGTGGAAGTGGCGGACGGATGAAATAGTGGACCTTGTATCAGCAATGATTGTCTAAGCGGTTTGCTATTGGTTTGGGGACCATGAAGACATGAAAGCTTCAGCCCTTATACCTGTTTGACAGAAACTTATGAAGATCAGTGTAGAAATGGAGAAAACAAGGAGTAACGAGCAATAAGTGAGACTGATAAAGTTTCATTGTTTCATTCATTTAAAGTACCAACATCTTAGAATATGTTTTGGATTCTATTACGAGGTATACTTTTTATGTGTGTGATCTGATATGTCGGTACTATTTTACTAGCATATTATTAAAGTTATTATAATTCATTATAAAAAATAGTTTAAATTACATACTTGCACCTTTTGTGTCGCTAAATTTTATGAATACAAAGGTAAGAACTCTCTACATGTGATTTTTAAAATTTTTTATTTGCTTCAAGTTTATATCTTTCATTTGTTTCTGAAGTGAAAGTAAGGGTATAAGTTAATTTAAAGATCATTAACCAGGAACTCAAACTACTGTTATTGGGCTGCATTAACAAGACCTGTAGAGACTATCAATTCTTTAAACCCCCATGTTTGCTGTGCATAAAGGGTAACAAGCTAAAGAGATTTCATTTGAAACCGATGAAGATGAAACTCTATATTCATTTGTATAGTAAGCACTAAATAACAATAATTTCATTGTTTTGCCCATGATATAGCTTCCAATATGCTCAACAACATTATGGATCATTTTATGAGAGATTAATTATATATTATCTTTTAATATATATTTTGATGCTTAATTTGTTTTAATATGACAATATTTTATCAATATGTCTGACGAAATTTATAAATTATTTTTTAATACAAGGCTTGACGCTTGATTTGTTTTGATATGACAACACTTTATCAGTATGTCCATTAATATAATAACAGTTAAAAATATCAAATCGAATAAATGACGTAATATTTAATTTCTATTGACATGATAACACTTTAATATTCGATATTGAATATAGTATAAAACTTTGAATTGCACTAACATTTATCACCCTAGAGATTGGGTATTGGTTTTTTATATACTTCTCATTTAAACTATAAGATTAGGCGTACTATTTTTTTCCCCTTCATTTCATTTTATTTATGTATTCCAAAAAATTCTACATGGTAATAATAATTGTAAAAATAGTGATGGTAATCATTCTATTGGACGTAACAAAAGGGACAATCTACCTATTCTTGGGTCCATTAAATTTTGGAATTGATTGGTCAATTTTTGATATATGCCCTATGACACTCACAGTTTTGTAAATGAAGAAAAAGGTAGTAAAAGTTGTAAGGTTCAAAAAAGGTCATTGAAATTATTAGAAGTCCTTGTTTTTTCCTAGAAGTTTTTTCTTTTAAAAAGGAAAAAGATAAAAATCTTCATCTTCTCTTTGTTTGCTACTAAATGATTAATCTAGAGTAGCATTTATTTTGCCTTAAAAAATCTCTGCATCCACCCTTTTCTTCTTTTTATGCTCTTTGTCTAATTGTATTTCAGTTATTGTAGTATGCATATGAGTATTTTTTGATACATAGATAATTGCATTTACATTTCTTTATTGGAAAATTTTGACTAAATTAATGCAAAATGGATTTTAATTGTTTAACAATTATTCAACCTATAATTTTCTTGCAAGAGTGCTGTTAGATTTTATGATACTGTGGCTGGGCACTTCATGTTTGTTTGTTTATATATATATATATATATGACAGACATGTTAAATGTGGGAAGAAAGGATAAATGTTGAATGAATATACTAAACCTGCAATATTAACATTTATACATGTAATAATATGAAGATGTTTTCAAATTCTCCTGTTTAGGAAATGTGGTGAACATGAGTAGAACATTCTTCATAGGATGAAAAGTTTTCATCTCTTCCGACATTCATTTAATTCATCTCTGTCTTTTATCCTCAATATCATCATCTCAACTATTCTTCGCTGGAACCTGATGAGTGCTACACAATGCAACTGAAAGACTTGAGAAAGTAAATAGATACAACCCAAAATCTAAGCAAACTATATGTAACAGTTCATTCGTATAGGAAATAAAGACCATAAATGCAAGTATGTGTGTTGATTTTTGATGAAAATTCATCATATGATCAAAGTGATACATTATATCTCCACAATTCTTTTCTATGTATGAACACATGAATTCAGTTCTCTTCTGAGATTATATGTAACACAAAACTAGGTTTATTTTGAAGTCATAGTTATCGAGAGTTATTGTATACAGAAGATTGTGATTGTTTTGAAGCATAGTTATCAAGAATTCAACTAGTTAATGTTTACAAGAAGAATAGACTCTCCTTGCTGTATTCTAAACGTGCGGTCGAATAATACATGCACTTTAGTTTCTTGAATTGAAGATTGCAAAATATAAGGAATAATTGATGGAAAGTCTTCCCCTGTCTTAAAAGTAAAGCCTTCCTACTCTTGGCTTTCTAGTTTCCTTTTCATCACCTTTGAACTTAGGATTCTAATTTCTTGTGATTGGTTGAATTTATTTTGTGCATAATCACTATTAGCTGTTTGTTTTGCTGTTCTGCAGCATAAAATCTGTTGGAGAATGCAGCACTAGCACATGCAGATTTATGAGGGTTCCCGTTTTGCTCTAGGATTCACGTGTTAAGCTTAAACAACTATTAATTAGTTCCTCCAATGAATAGTGAAGGCTCCAAGAGTTGAATGTCTCTCACCAAAACATGTACCAAACATTCCTTTTTCATGTGCATCCATCAAGAAAACAACAATAAGAAAACATTGTCAGAAACGGAGAGCTCCATTGAGATATTGCATACAAGTTTTTCTTTTTCTTTTTTTCTCTTTTTTTCCTAATCAAACAGGAGGTAAATAAGTTGGAATCATGAGAACAAGACCAAGAATTAACTTACTTCTATTGAAGACTGGCCAGTACAGCCTAAATGTGGCTAAAAAATTTCCCTTTTTCTGAACTCTGTGCAACAAAAGAGTGGCTTGAGAAACTTGAAGCAGCCCCAATAGTTCAACTTTCTATTCTGCTATAATGGCTGATCTGAAGATAATCACCAAAAGGGGTATGATCTCTAAGACATTCAGAAAGCTGAAAACTATTATGTCAACGAATATTCCTGAGTAATAACAAAGTAGGAAACTCTAAAGAGAACAGGACCAAGTAGAAAAATAGGCATCACAAACACATACAATATCTGTATATATACAGGTCCTAATTACATATGCGTACAATTACTGATAAGCAATGAAAAAGGAATCAGCCTTCCTAACCTTTTACAGCACCGAAGAGCGATGCAAAAAGAATGAACTTGGTAATGTTTTTCTACCTTATTGCTGCTGTCACTCCCTGCAACTCAAAATTGAAACATCTGAAATGTTCCATCAGAAGATCATCTCCACAGAGATCTGCTTCAAATCAATTATGCACATGAAATATCCAACAAATACCAAATAAAGTTCAAGGGGACGGTGAAAATTTCACTATTCCTCCATTAGAGAACCGTTAAAGCCACTCCTTGCATCTGAAAAGCTATTGATTGCTGATGCAGCATCATCAAGATTCTCACCCTCCAAACTATGGCAGGTACGTGAAGAGCCTGCCAGTAATTGTGCGTGAATCTTGATGATGCCGCACCTGCGAGCAACAACTTCGTCTCTGGATCCGTCTGCGGTAGAATAGAACCATGACTTCCTCACAAAAGGACTAATAATTCTTGGTTGGATATGGAAGCTTATAATGAGATCAAGAATCAAGACAGGAATTTTAGGTTTCTCAGAGGGTCTTACTAAAAGAAAAAAAAAAAAAAACAACTGCTGACTACTGACTACTGACTACTGCCCAGAGACTAGGAAAGAACCCTAGGAAAGAAACAACTTCAGCGAAGAAAGAAAGGGACTAAAGGAGTGGAAATACCAAACTGCTACTGAAGCATTCGAATACCAGCCTCCCTTTGGTTTCAACCACCACTTTTGATCTTTTTTCTTAGATTCTCTTTAGCATGGAAAAACCATTGAAAGAAATCTAAAACGGATACTTGATTGAGCAAAACTTAATCTGAAGACAAATGTGCAGAAATGGAACATACACCATGAGCAAGAAAGAAACCAGAAAAGACCACGGAACTAAAATCCTATGGCATTGAAAGACGTGAAAAAGGAAAGGGTTTTGAAATATAGATGACTCTGAGTGAGTGAGAAGTTGGCTGATGGGGAAGAGCTTGTTTCATCAAAGAGTTTGTGGAGAAGATATATATACACGGTGTAGAGGCAAGACTCTCATCAGGGAAGGAGGTTCGAGAGATATTCTTGGTTGACGGCTGGTTGCTTGAAACTTTGGTGCCCCCTTTTCATTGGTGACTGTTGGGAATTGAGCCAGAGATCATGCGAAGGATTTGCTTACAATTTTTTACTTCAAATATTTTCTTGAGAGACAAAATTTATAATTACTAAATAATTAGTAGTATCTAATTACGCAATTCTTCTCCATTAAAAATGGAGGAACTGAATCAGGATTCTAATTTTGCCTGACAAGCCATTGATGGGGCTATAATTTGATACTCTTGATCTTTAAAATAAATAAAAAAAGTTGTCTTTTTTTGTTTTTTGTTTTGTACATTGAGAATTTTAACTTAACATCGTCGTCTTAATTGATGTAATGTGATATCTTGTGAATTGAAAAATAAACATCCAATTCTGGATTGAATTGGAATGATTACCAATGAAGAGGCCGAAGAAATTTCCTGCTCGCAATATGGTTTCTTAGTAATTTTGGGCTGAATCACATATATATTCAGTCCAAGAGTTAAACAGAAAAGCATTGATCACAAGATTTCTAATGAAATGCAAATACTTGTGTTAGGATTTTAATAGAAAAAACTCTCTTGGGCGACCTCCTGCTTAAAGGATCTAATCGTAAAGTGAACTGTAAAATGAATGCGGATGCCAATTAGGCAACTTAATTTACATTAAGTTGTGACCATGTTATGCAGTCAATTGCCACCCATCTGATTTCCTGATTCATACATGAATTAACTGATCCCAAAATGGATTTTCCTTGGGATTTTTCTTGCTTTTTCTCTTGATACAATTTGGAAAACCTACCACATCCACCCCCGGGCTTTCTTTCACCCACCATATCCACCCCCGGGCAAAATTTTCCTTCTAACGTTTAACTTCTAAGGTTTTCTTTGGGATGTGGTGGGATTTTTCTTGCTTTTTCTTTCACCCACCACATCCACCCCCCGGGCAAAATTTTTTAACTGGATATTAGAATCATTCTTGATTGAGTTTATTATTTCATAGAGACGATTGTATTTATTTACGATTGGTAATTATCAAAACCTAAACCAATGTGACCGATCTTATAGGTTCTTTTCTCACTTGAGTCAATACTTAAAGGAGCCAAGAAGCTATATATAAATTAGCTATGACTACCCTTCAACTATTTTAGTTTTTCTCTTCTTAATAAAAAATTTTTATTTTAACTTTTTATATACATAAACTTTTTTTAAATAACTATATCTATCAATTATAAATATTGTGGCATAATTCGGTAAAGAGAGTCATGCTACAAACATGTGTCACAATTTTTAAGGATAATTTTGTCTATTCATGGTTTAGAAGGAGGAGAAATAGAGAAAATGACTCAAAAGCTAAGAAAATGCTATTTTATTACTAGTTGATTTTTTACCAATATAATTTGGATAATGTGAAAGAACATAAAGAAAGTCATAAATAGACAAAATTATCATTGAAAATGATGATTCATACTTGTAGCATGACTCTTTTTGCTGAAATTCACCGCGACATTCAAAATTTGACAGATATAGTTGTTTGAAAAAAGGTAATGTGCATAAAAAGTTAAAATAAAAATTTTCGGTTAAGAAGAAAAAAGTCATAATAGTTGAAGAATAAGTATATCTAATTTATCTCTCTCTTCAACTCTACGGAATAAGCCTAAATTTTCAAAAAATAAGAAGAATACATTCCAACTATATATAAATCATTTCTCCCTCCAAAAAAGGGGGCAAAGAAGCTACATATAGATTTAGTTATCAAGATTTCTGCAAAAAAAAAAAAATAACAAGAATTTCATTAATCAAACAATGCTTGATTGCAAGCACAAAATGAAAAGTTTGCCATTAGCCAATAATGATTCAATAAAACCAAGATTTCCATAATAGAATTATCACTTACAAAGTTTTTCATTATTCCTAAAACTTATATATGTAATATTATTACCACTTTATTCTTATTTGTATCTTTTCATGATAATATGACTGTGAGTAGTACAAATAGAACTGAGCATTATTTGAAAAAAATATAAAAATTAAACCAAACTTTATTTCAATTATTTATTATTTATTTAAAATTTTAATTTAGAGAAAATTTAATTTTTCATCTCTAAATTAAACTTCGGTTTGGTTTTGATTTGGACAAAGCCAAACTAAAAAATAAAATTTTATCTAAATTAATAATTAAGTATAATTAAAAGTTAATAATCCTACTTAATTTACATCTTAATTAATGTTATTTTAAAATTTAAAATACTTAATTTTGTATATTTTCACAAACACTATTTAAAGACTAATAACTCAAACTAAATTAAATTTTAACTAAGATTATAATCAATGATAGAGTATAACCATGTTATTTTAAAATTTAAATTTTTTAATTTTATATATTTTAATTTTTTTAAACTGAATTTTTTAAACTAAAATATTTCAGTTTAAAGAAAATACTGTTTAAAAATAAATTAAATTTTATTGGATTCTAAAAGAAAATAAAAAAATAATTTTTTCCAAACAATAAAATTAAACTTTTAAAAAAATCGAACTATGAACTTTTTAAGAAATCGAACTATGAACACTCTCTAATTACAGCAACAGCTAAAAACTGGGATAACACATATGGAGCAAGAGGTTCTTATGATTCAATGAAAGCATGATGGTGATTGGACTATGAACACGTAAAGCAATAACATACACATAAAGCCACCAATTTTGATTTGAAGTCATATTATGGAAAAAGACAAATCACTCAAATCATTATAAGTATCATTCCCCAATATAACCATATATTCATCACCAAATTCATCATTATGATCCCATCATCCTGATGGCTACCAATGTCATCTTATCATTACTGTTTGTTTTCTTTCACTTTCCCAGTACCCCAGAGTTTTTTGTTTTTTCTTTGGTGAACCAATGCCCCACAGTTCATTTTACATTATATGTTCATCTTCATAGATTCACCTACAAAGGATCTTTTGTAAGATACGATATACTAAAGAGAAAAGTTATCAGATCCTTTTTGCGGTTCTTTTTTTGAGAAAAAAAGAAGGAAAAAAGTCTAGAAATTGAAGGTTATGCGTGGGGATTTGCTGATATATCCATGCATATATTACAAAGAAATTAAAGAACTGAAGAAGTAGGGAAGGGGGCGGTGCAGACCCTTTTGTTGGTTTGAAGAATGAAGGTGGAGCTCAGGTGGATGTTGGCCCTCGGAAGCTGAAATTGACGGCCAAAAAATGTAGGAAGAAAGATAAGACAAGAAAGACAGCCATAAGTAGCAAAGATTCTAATGCAGAAACCGTGTATTCTGATGTAGAAACTCAGAATCAATTAATTTAATTAACATTAAGCTCAGAAAAACGTTAAGCAGACACATGCAAACTAGCGCAACCCTGCAAGAATCACCGGGGAAGACAAAGCATTATAAGTTGTCTTCGTCAGAAAGGCAACGTTTTTACATTATATAATCAGTTCAAAAGTCGTTCTGACTGGCACTGCAATCTTTTAGCAGACGTGAACTCTATGGCAGAGGAACTAATGAGGATGATAGCGGCAAGACCAAGTAGATAGCCACTTAGTGATGTCCAGTAAGGATTGTATCAGTCTTAGATTATTATTACAGGATTTGAAGTTATGTACTAAACAAATTATAATATTTCCGGAACTTTGTATATCATATAACCTAAGCTTACTTGAGAATCAAAAAAAAATTGGCAACATTCCAAGATTCATGCCTGCCCGGATAAGCGGATCAGTTGCCGAGTGAGTTTGGAGCACTTTGGAGAGAATGCCGGGGTTCAAACTTGAGCGCATATAGCCTTGATTCTCTCCGTTCACACTTTTTCTATACTCTAATCGAAATTGATTCAAATTTGATATCGCGTAAGACAAAATTAGAGTCTATTTTAATTCGCGTATATGAGAAAAAAATTAGATTACTTTAAAATACTTATAGACTTATTGTTAAAATCGATCGAGTAGCTTGCATAAATCACATCAAGAACAACAGCTTAATGAATTTTTCAAGCTTTTAATAGTGTTCATCTGTTAACTACCTTCCTAAGTAGCTCAAATGGAAATAAAGCCAAATCATTAAATTAGCAATATTAGTCTGATCATAACCCTCTTCATATGTCAACAAGTTAGAGTTTCATGCCCACAACTCTTGAAGTTTTTGTGCGTAAACATATTTTGAGAGTGAAAAGTAGATAACTTGTAAGAATCGTAACAGTTTGAGAAGTTGCATATTATATTAATCAAAGATGATTTACTCGATTCATTTTAAACTAGGATTTGTCGGGAAAGAAATTTGCTAAAACTATGCATACAATAAGAGGGAGAAGGTATAAGTGAAAACCTTTAGAGAGTTAGGCATGCATGTGAATGAATAAGGGTGAGAAAATAATTTCCTCTCCAATTATTTCATATATGGATATCACCAACTTAACAAATTTGTGGGTATATATAACTCATATGAAAATGAACATTTCCATCCTCAAAAAATCGGCGAGAGGAAAGAAAACTAAAGGAAAGCCGCAACATAATTCGAACAACGACCACTTGAAAACCCAAAAAAGATCTCCCAGAAGGAAGTCGTCATTTTCCATGTTCACAGTTGCAGGATAATTTGCTTTATTCTTTGGTCTCATTTTTGCACACAAAGAAGAGTTCAATCAAAATGGCGAAAAGCAATCACAGCATGACAGCAAACGCATGCGCCGTAATTAGCTCGATCGATCATGAGCACCGCCTTTCTCTCTTGTTTCCTTTTGTTTTCTTTATTGATCTGATCCATTTTTCATATATAATTTTAGCTTCACCATACCTCAGCAGCAGCCCTATACATATGATTCGAAAATTCAGTTACACACGAACAAGTTTTTGTAAATAAAAATTTGTAAGCGTTATTTTAAATTGTATGTTTTGAAAAAATACAATATTAATAAATTTCTAAATTTTACAAAATTATAATTTTATGATACATTGGTTCCTTAGAAATATAATCACTTGTTAACAAGACTGTGATTGACGGGATTAACATTGTAACTTCGATTATTATCATATTATGGAGATTTTGGACACGTATGATATTTTTTGTGAGATTCCCATTTGAGATAACTCAATGATAGAGCAAAAAGAAGATTCATGAAGAAAGTTTTCTCTTTTTCCTGTTACAAGAACTAAGATTTGAAGGCCTCACGATCATCAATCAGCAGACATATCAAATGGTGGGTACATCTTATCACAGTACAATGAGAAGCTAAATATCTTGATTTATTATATATAGCGTTACTGAGAAGCTAAAAAACTTGATTTTTGTATATTTGAGCTTTAAATTCCAGCTGGAAAACCGATGCATCTTGGCTGAGTTATGGGTCAAAAAAAGTGGGACTCCAATGTCATACTCATGGCCAACAACCTAGTACATTATCTTTATAATATGCTTATTACATTGGCTTCTGCAATAAATCTTTTGTTTTTCTTTTGTCTATGAGATCAAAGGGAAAGGGGCCCTTGCTTCTTTGACTCACGGTATAGCCTCCATGAAGATACCTTTCTTGCTTGGTCTCTACACGATTTCTTTCGAAGTTTGCAGCATAGGAAAAGGAGCAATTAGAAAACTGTTCATATGTATACTCCGGGAGATATTGGGAAGGATGTGTATTGCTGGTATATCAGAGAGAGTTTGGACTGAAACCTTCTCTTGATAAGAACAAAAGCATCTCCGTAAGATTCTATATGGATTCTATTTTTAAATAATGATCTATTTGTAAAGAATTTTTCAATAGTTATTTATCGATTTATTCGTCCGAATTGTATATATTATTATTAATGAAACACTGTAGTAATTATATATTGATAACTTCATTTTCACGTATGATTCAGCTTGAAGTTAATTATTAAAGTCGAAACTTTTTAAGAGTCACTTTAAAATTTGTATGATTTATATATTCATAAATTATAATGTGGGCTTAATTGTTTACGGTGTACTAATTACTCCGTAGAAATCACATTGAAAAGCATATCTATACTCGATTTTCGAATAAACAGTATGTGTGCATTTGTGAATGTTAAAGAAATCTGCTTTTAGAAAAAGACACACGATAGACGACTTTGCTTGAAATATTGCTAAGGGTAAGATGCTTTTGAACAAGACAGCTGATCTATCTAATTTCTTCCTTATTAGTATTATTAGCATCTTGACAAAGAACACCAAAGTCTTATTATTCTTGGAAGAAAAAGAAAGGCATTTTAGAACACACACACACACACACAATTAGAACATCAATAGCAACAACCTTAACTACTAGAAATCTTGAACATCAAATGTTTTTGGCTTTATGCACTTGATGAGTTCAAAATCATATTCTACTGCTTAATTCCTTGTATGATTCACATAATTAACATATTCTACTGCTTAATTACTTGTATGATTCACATAATTAATTAGAACTTTCTACATTATAAATTGTATAATAGTTAATTCATTTGAAATTTAATATTTATTTCTTAAATAAAGTACATATTTCTTTTCAAATTGAGCGACTACGTACTATTAATGAATAAGACTAAAAAAGAAAGACTAGTTATTGGTTAGAACTATTTACTCCTTTCGTACATGTATTGGTTAGCCGTTGAAAACCAACTCCTCACGAACTCAAATCAATCTTGACTCGTAGAATATCTAATTCGTGGCAAATCTAATTACCATCTCAAAACCTTAATAATTTGGACTATGTTAGCCAACATGCCTATGTAAACAGGTTTATGAGTAATTCACGTGAATATCAATAGTTTGTCGGGTCTAAGTTTGTGACGATATAATTAAAATCTTTACACAATATATTTTACAGTCATCCACTACTCGTTGTGACGTGATTACTTAATTAGTTAGTTAGGAGAATCAAAACAGGTGTGAACGCAAGTTATAGTGACTTTGAGTATCTAAAATTATTTAATCATAAAGAATTCTCTTTCTTTATAATTAGTTGCTCAAACCAAGATTACCCAAATAAATTACTAAAAACCATTCCTAATCCCGGTTCCTGTTCAAGTGGTTTTCTATTTAATTAATGTGTTTGGCTTCCGAAACTGTGTGCTGATGTTTACTGTTTCCTTGTTTTACAAATTCTGGGAACCAAAAAATTAAAAGAAAAAGGTAGTATCTGTTTTAATAATTCAGGTGCCGAAGAATAGATGCATTCTTGGGAGTTGTTTTTGGACACCCATTTTTTATACGGTTTAGTCGTCGTTGATTTCTCTAATCTTTTAAAATTCTTTTAGGAAGTACGAAACTTTTTAAAACTTTGGACGTACGGCGGAGATGTATTTTGAGTATTCTCTATTATTGTTTAGGTTTATACATTCTTGAAATTAGTAATTTTATTTTTTGATATATGGAAGATTTATTTTTTGATATGAAGCAGTAATATTTTTACTTGCAGTATACGTATATTATTATCTTTATTAATTATATAATATAATCTAAAACGACCGCATAAAATTTAAAAAAAAAATCAGAGAATTATGAGAAAATTGAGTAATAAAAAGACATGTATTAACTTAACTCAAAACAAGTGGATGAGAGAATGTGGGAGAAATTTGGAAGAATGTGCGCATTCCCATTAATGTCACCAGAATGCTTAGAAAAAAAAAAAGGACGGAATTTTAATCCAACTGAAGGCGTCCCTTTATGTATAAATAAAAAAGAAAAGAAAAATAGGTCGAAGTGAACGACAAGCTCCACGAGAGCGAGCCTAAAGCCCAAAACATAGCAAGAAGGCTTTGAAATTTCTTGGGCTGGCTCTTGATTATTCTTTGAATAGTGGGCCAATTAAAAAATTAAAAGATTGGACTGGAGAAAGATTTGGGCCCCTAAAAGTAGTAAAGTGGGTGGGTAGGCTCTCTCTCCATAGGGCCTAAAAAACAGTTATATATCAGTGTGTAACCCCTACTGCTTAAACAAAAAAGAGGGCAAAATGTGGTAAGGTATCAATACCCTTTACAACTTTGTTAGTTGAACTCTTTTTCTTATTATTGGCACCTCTAATTTACCTTTCTTCTTAATGGACAATAATGTCCTCTCCTTTATTTATTAACTTAAAATATTAATTGAATACTTTTAATGTCATAAGTTGCCCTTCTTAATGATTAATTCCGGGTTCGTGAAAATTACAATTTTATTCATCTATTTTGAGTAAATTACAAATGTATCTTTATAGTTTTTCAAAGAATGATGATCCCTTGCCAAAGAGTTTGTAATTTTCTTAAAATATTTTTTTTTTGCATAATTCTTATTTAGTATCATATATTAAGAAAATAGCTCTTGTGTGACTCTTATTTATATTGATTATGTACAGGTTGGAAAGGTTCAACTCAAAAAATTGAAATTGATTTTCTAGTTAGAGGGGACCAAACTCATAATTGGTTTAAAGGGATCTTGTATTGAACACCAAAGAAAAGTCATAAATTCTATTTCGCAATTCAAACCTTATTCTGATTCCAATTCAAAGTGAAAAGTTTTCTAATTTTTTGTGATTTAAACTCTTATAAAAAGGAGCATAACTCATAGTAATATATAGCCTCAATTTTCAATTGAGTAAATGTTTGAATTTACTCAATCCTAATACAGCCTCAATTTTCAATTCTGTTTGAATAATGCGCATCTTAGGGGCTATAGTTTGATTTGGGGAGGGACCTGCTGCGAGAAAGAGCGGCACCATTTATTTTACTTGAGAAAAGTAATTTATTTATTGTAATTTTATTTAGTATGAATAAAAAAATAAATTATAAATATTAAATACTTTTCATTGTTTGATTAGAGTGATAAAAATAGAAAGAATTTGTGATACTTTTATCATTTTATCTATTATATTTAGTTATTATTATAAATTTATTAATAATCTCAAATATTAATTTAATTTTTTCTTATTTTGTTGATGCGCAGGGGAGGACAGTATGGCCTCCTCGCACCCCAGGCCCAGCCAGAGATAGTGTTAGTTTCAATCCTAATGACACGTGTCAGCGGATTATAAGGCTCTAGTGCCGCAGCCGGATAGGGAGCGGTGGGAGCTCTGATTTCGGGTGGGTGAACCTTTGATGGTAAGTACACGTGGCAATGCAGACAGGTTTAAGGAAAGAGATGACTACGCGGGTGACTCATCCCAAAGTTGGCTAAACAGGTAATCTACTTACTCCACGTGGACCAATAATATCTCTGCTTTTTTGTCAAAGTAAGCTTCGTTACTGATTTTACGTGGGCCTTCTTTGCTTGATTTTACGTTTACTTTTTCAACTACTTCTACTTGGCTTCATTAAAGTGAAATTTATCTCCAAATAGTTAGTATTTACTTTTTTTTTTTATGAGGGGAGTTAGCATTTACTTAACAAAAGTACTGAGTATTATCATTAAAACAAGTTTGCTTTTGCTCAAGAGAAAATATTTTGTTTTGCAAATTTCTTTCTTATATTAAAGCATAAATTATATTCACTTCGCCTAATATTTGCAATATTAATTACTCTATCTGTTTTAAAATATAATATTTTTGAGTTCTTTTTTCATAGATTAAAGAAATAAAAAGTAAAAAATATTTTTTAAATTTTTTATAAACTAACTTAATTTATTTCATATTAATATAATAAAAATAAATAATTATATTGATATGTAAGTAATTATATAAAAATAATTTTTAAAATTTATAAAATGTCAAATATTTTGAGAAGAGAAAAAAACCTAAAAAGTCTTATATTTGGAAATGGAGGGAGTAATAAATTTTTATTTTTAAGCATTACTTAAAAATTTACATTAGTAAACATTTTTGTCCATGGATGTCTTAATTGTGAGAAATCTTAATTAGTGAGACTTGTACATTTTCGCCAATTGCAATTTTCAATGCATTTATAAGAAGTTCACCTAAGAATTTGTCCCTTTTTTTTTTTTTTGGATCAGTGTAAAGGAAGGGAGCTCAATGTTAGTTTCTGAATAAAATTTAAATGAAAATAGTCATAATATTATGAAAAGTCTTAAGTTAATTCCAAAGAATAATAAACCTAGCAATATATATATATATATATATATATATATATATATATATATATATATATATATATATATATATATATATATATATATATATCCAAAGAATAATTTTTTATAAATAAAGGAGTTGCATACTTTGATTATGCTGTGGAAGTACATACCTATATGGAATGGGAATGGGAATGGAGATAGTTTTATTAGTTAGAAGCATGTTATACCTGATTTTAATAATTTAATCTCTGTCACGCAAGCAAAATTCTCTATTTTTCATAATAATGCTCTAAAATACATTACATCATCATCTGGTAATAATGCTCTAAATTAAATACAGAATAAAAGTATACTTATTATTCCCTAAAAAATAAAAGAAAAGAGAGTCCCCAAAGCCTATTTAAACCGCACTTTATTCTCATTCATTCCTTCAAGATTAATCTTCATGAATTCCGAACTGCCTAAATATATATATTTCTTGGCTTGTATTCCAAAATTCAAGAAATAATAGGAAAGATAGAAAACTAAACAGCCAATAAATGGCAAAAAAATTTCGTATCTCACATAGTTTATGGAATCTACAGAATGAATTCCCTTGTGTAAGAGGTATTAGCCATTAGTAGGGATCAGAAGGTCATTTATCAAAAAACTAATTCCATTTAGTAGATTACCTTCACTATTAGGAAGAAGCGAGTAATATTAATGACATGCACGAGCTTCTCCACCTGATTCTTGTAAAAAGGCAATATATCTCAACACACAACTATACTACTACTATTACCGTAAGACTAGGATTCAATTCAACTTGTGTTAGGATATGAGCTGTTTCATTAATTTTTCTGCTTCTCTTCTCTCTTTCACGAGCCTATTTAACTCTTCCTTTCCCTTCAAAATGATACACCAAAACAAATTTCACTAGCATTTTCTCCATCAACCAAATGCCTAGACCTTCATGTTTCCTGCTTGTTATTCTGCACTTTCTTCTTCTGATGTCTTCTTCCGACGTTTTCCCAGTCAGGCTAAAGCGTATATCTGCAGTACTAGCCAGGGCAACGAGGCCTGTGATGGGATCACAACCTCCAGCAGATTATGTTTCCTTCAATACTCCCAAGAATGATGATCATCAAGAACATGGTTTTCAAGGTGTTGAGAATTGCTTGCCTAAAGGCTTCCATCAATCTTCTGCACCTAGCCGGTACACAAATTATCAACCACTCGGTTCCACGATCTGTACTTCTTTAACCAAACCACCGGAGAGCAGCCCGTGAAAGGATGTGATTAATATTGATATTCATATAGGTTTCCTGATTTTGTTCTCTGGTTGTCTTTGTCATGTGCTGAAATATAAGCACGTCCAATATGTGTTTCCTTTTCCTTCTTTCCATGTTTCGTTTAATTGTATGCATGTTTGCAAGTGTATGGTGATGATGCAGTATATAAAGAAAACAGACGAGTATATGTATATATTGATTGATTTGTTGTATTGTTTTCTTTATGTAAAGAGAAACATGAGAATTTTGATAAATAATCAAGGCAAGCTTGAAAGGGGGAGTGGTCTTATTTTCTTGTTGTAAACTATAGCCCTAACTAATGGCTAAAAGTCTTACTACTCCTTTAATTTGCATGCAGTACAAAAATTTTTGGTCCAAGCTAGCTGCAGCTAAGGTAATATGTATATACCAGCAATTGGACTAACAAACTTATAGTTCAAAAAGACGAGAGATTTATTTAAATTTTTTTAAAAAAATTGTTTGTAAGTGTATATGAGATGAGAATTTGATCCCTGCATCATAGAAAAGGGAGCAAAAAGAATAGTTTCGAACCACATGATTTCGATCGGTAGCTAGGAATTGAGATCAGAATCTGCAGTTCTTTTGTACATGGGACTGTTGGAGTTGAAGCACTGATAAGCATTAGTAAGAAAGAAAGAACTCTATAAATACAAAAGTTGCAGAAGAAGAACTCACAATCAAAGCTCGAGTAAATCATCATCAATGATATCAATAGGTCTGATTCCTTACTATGTATGCCCAGTGGCAGCTGCGGTACATGTAAGAACTGAGTCCAAAGCGTGGCTTGTTCCGAAACTGTTTTCTCAAGTTGGAATCAAACACAATGAAAATGCGAACTCGAGACAGTAGTAGAATGTGTATCAAATACACCAGAATCCCATTCATGGTATTAAAAAACCTTTATGTATATAACATAAGGTACTCCCTCCCTTTGATAATTTAAGGTCCTTTAGCTTATTGCATCTCTTTGTTTGGATTGATAGAAATGGGAGAAGAAAGGAGAGGAGAAGGAAGGAGGGAATTAAATATTTATTGTATTAGGATAACTAACCGAAAGGAACGGAATGGTTTTTTTTTTTTAGTTAAAAAGGAATGGAATGGTTAAATATTATTTTTATTTTTTATCTAAGTATATTAATTTTAAAATAAGAGTAATTTTATTAATATAAAATAATTTCATTAAAGTTTGTTTTATTTTCTTTCGTTTCAGTTCACTTTTGGGGCGAAAGGAGAATGATATTTTATACTATAGTCAATCCCTCTATTTTCCTTTCAAGAAATATGGAGTGAATATTTGATTTTTATATTTATATTATTTTTCAATTTTTTTTATAACAAATAACCTTAATTGTGGTTTGGTTTAAAAAATTAGTGAAACTGCACCATCTCACACCATAAACATCCCCGCCTCTCAACTTAAAGAATGCTTGCCTAGCAATGCGTTCAGTCTTTTTGCGGAGCTCAGTATAAGAAAGAAGGCCTAATAAGTCAAACGGTCTCTCCTTCCTTCTACGCATGACACTTCTCCCTCTGTGCACAAAAAGCATCCGTTCCTTGTCCTGGCTGTTCTTTGATTCAATCGGGCCTAACGAAATTCTGGAGATATATAAACTGAGAATCCAAATACATCATTCAAATTGCAGAAGCAGTCGTAGTATCTAAAATCGCGGTTGGCCATGGGTTGCTCCTCTTCGCTTCCTGGTAAATACAGCAAAAATTTCACCCATTTTCCCTTAATTTCTTGTCTCCCAAAACCTATGTTAAACCTCCTCTTCTCTCCTCCCCTTTTCGTTCTTCCGTAATTTCCCAATTGTTTAGAAGCTAAAATTTAAGCTTTTGGTTTTAATAAATGTCTTCTCCCCATCGTGTTCCTCATGGTAGCGTGAATTTTGCTTGATTCCTTTTCGTACTTTAGCTCTTTTTTCTTTTGTGATCAGTTCTAGATTATCAACCCTTTTGGTTATCTTGTCGATTTTTTTGTGTTCTGAAATTCTTTCTTCTATTATATTGTTGGTATCATGAATTTGATTCTTAATTTCTTGATTTATGGACTTACTTCAAGCAGATAGGAATTCGGGGCGGCCGGGCGGACTTAATTCAGAAAATGGTGGTGGAAATGATGCCAAAAACCTCCGAGTGAAGGTACATTGGCATGCTTATGCTTGTAATTTTCTGTGTATTAGAACATATTTGTATGGCAGATTATTTGTGTTATCTTTGGGTTTTAGTCATGGTCTTTCTTTATTATACAATTTTCTGATAGACTATCTACTGACTTCGAGTGGTATAAAACAGTAATCATAGAGCATCTTATTGAAGTATAATATATTGTTTGGGGCCTGGTTGGGGTGGGGGGAAGTCATGCTTTATTGTCAAAGCCTCCTTGCCTTTCCTGCTTTGTTTATTGAGCAAACAATATTACATCCTCCTTTGAGCTATATTTTGTCTTTAAGATGAAATATTTCAATTTGACTAAAAGTGAATACCTAAATTGTCCTGCCTTTATGTGCAGAAATTAATAATATCATCAGATGATTTGTTTTTGGTAATAGATGCACATTACCATATGTAAATTCAGATGCATGATCGACATTGGTACTCCAGTGCATTTCCTTTTTATTGCCTGTTTAGGAAGCATCTTCCACATACTTCTTCAGTTTCTGTTTCCTTCTTCCTAGTGTATTATTTTTTTGACATTTGCATCTAAACTTGTATTTTTATTATATAGAACAGATAAATCCCTTGTTTCTTGAAAGCTTATGGTGTATGCATGATTCATTTTATCCATGAAACCTTTGGAAGGCATTTTTGCTTCCTGAACAAGACCAGATATGTTAAGAACTAGCCTCAGTGCTTGGCCTGGCGAGAAAGTGCCTAATACTGGAAACCTACATGATGGTATGTTAGAGTAATAATTAGGTTTCTGTTTGCTGGGATCCGATATAAAATTGGATGCGTAGCTAATCTGCAGGAGCTAATGCCGACATTTTTATTTTCTTTTTATTTCCCTAAAAGTATTGAGTTTCCTAAGTTTGATTTGCTTGGTGCATTTAGCACAATGGACGTTTAGAATGAACTAATGAGGAAATAGATGCATGCTACTAATTCACCGTTTCCAATGTTCTCTACAGTTGGTGCTGTTAGGTGACTCTGGTGTTGGGAAAAGCTGCATCGTTCTTCGTTTCGTCCGTGGCCAGTTTGATCCAACATCCAAGGTGAATTTTATATGTAGTAGTTGAATAGCATGTCTTCTCTTTTGTATACAATTTCCTTGACCTTCAGCCTCTCTGATTTTATTCTTTTACTTGTATCTCTTGTCTTTATTTTCTTGGCCTTGCTTGAATTTGAGGTCCCTAATTATGTATGATTATATTTTAGGTCACCATTGGAGCTTCATTCTTGTCTCAGACAATAGCCTTGCAGGATTCTACGACAGTTAAGTTTGAAATATGGGATACTGCTGGTCAAGAGAGGTTTGTCCAGTTTCATGAGTCATGAGCCCCTTTCTGAGCTGTTGATTTCAAAGCTAGTCCCGTCCCACAAAATGTTCTTTTTCTTTTTTCTCCTGAGGGAGATTAATTGGATAGAAATCTTAATTCTGTTTTTCATTATGTAGGTATGCAGCATTGGCACCACTGTATTATCGAGGTGCTGCTGTTGCAGTTGTGGTGTATGATATCACTAGTCCTGAATCATTTGTTAAAGCTCAGTATTGGGTCAAGGTATATCTGATGGAATACCACTTTTTGTTTTTCCTTGCATTTTCAATTAGAGAGAATAAATATTCCTAATTGCTGCAATTGCAGTTCTCTACAGCTGGTGCTGTTTCTTTGTACTGCAATTACAATCATGAGGAATAGAAGGGTTGTCATTATTGTATTGTTTACCGTTCCGTTCCTCATGATTGTATTGGTTTTACATTTTTTAACCCTCTTGTGTCAGCTGCATGTATAAAAATCAGCAATATTTAGATTGCCAAAGAACTGTTTCCTTGACTGCATGTGTAGTTGTGACAGCATTCTCTCTTTTTATTGCATGTATTAATATAAGAAACAAGAACTAGTCTCGGTCATCCTAGATATAGCTTTATGTGCAAATATAGCCCATGTAACCTCTGATGAAATTGTCTTTTAGAAGATTATATGTTCTATAGTTTTGCTGTGCAGAAGTAGGAAGGATTGTGTTTTGCAATCTTAATTGTGGCTTCAATTAAAGATTTTTATTTTTAGATGTGTTTCAGATAGTCGAAGCTACTACTGAAGGATGGGTGCTAATCATGACTAGATTTTGGCTGAAAACTTGTGCAAATATGTTATCATTATATTTTTTGTAACTCTTAAGAATGTCTCTTAGATGGAGTAGTCCTTTAATTTTGAACTTCTAGGAACTACAAAAACATGGAAGCCCTGGAATAATTATGGCTTTGGTGGGTAATAAGGCCGATCTTCATGAAAAACGAGAAGTAGCAGCTCAAGTGAGTATTACATTCCTCATCACCCTTTTTCCAATCTCAAAGTATAATTTGCTGCCTTTATGACATTGTGTTTTACTTTTGAAGGATGGAATGGACTATGCGGAGAAGAATGGGATGTTTTTCATTGAGACGTCTGCTAAGACTGCGGATAATATAAACCAGCTATTTGAGGTAAATCCTGAAATCTACCATCTGAAGTTCTCAGAGCAGCCAATTCGCTCCCTTGCTGGCAAATAACTTACTAACTTAAAATAATTAACAGTCAAGAGGTTGTTATAAAGGTGGTGTAAGTGAGTCCCACTCATCCACCAGTTTAGCAAGTTCTCAATATGCGGGGGGATCTAAGTGTAATATTCAGTAGCAAATTAGACAAAAGGAGTATATTAGGTGATATTTTGATGAGATTGTCTGAGAACCATCTTCTTTTTCTCCAAGTTGATTCCCTGACACATTGTGGGTTCAAAGCAATAAATTTCCCATGGATGACTGAGCCATGGGTTTTCTCTTTTTATTCTTTTCAATTTTCCAGTTGCTTTTCTGTTCCTGGAGTTTTTTGTTATGATTCGTATAAGAATTTATGAATGGTAAAATACAAATGCTGATTACTGTTTAACTAATTTAACATCATTCTAGAAAATAGAAAGATTCTGGGTTTTCATGAACCCTGATCGTTCTAGATCTTAATGTATAGCTTCTAATAGAGACGATTTCTTGATATGTTTGTGGCGTTAATTTTCTCTCACACTTCTGTTCTTTGACAGGAAATTGCTAAGAGATTGCCTCGGCCATCTCCATCTTGATGTTGGCAAACGGCCAGCAAAATTTATGACGCTGCCTAAGCAAGTGGCTACTTCTGCCTGTAACATTCTGTATATTAAGATGCATCCACTTAATGTGCACATTTATACACTAGTGGGCTCTTGTCTTCTGTTTGATCTCATCATTTTGGTTGAATTGGTGAAGTCCTGTTTGGAGTTCTTTACTCTCATCATGTGGGAAGAAATATGCCTCTCCAAAACAGTATAAACTCTGTTCTTCCCAATATCACAGTGCAAAGATCCTCTTGTGGATTCAACTTATCACAAATGATTGTGTAAAGATTACCCTGAATCCCATTAAATAAGTGACTATTTAAGAGGATCTTGTGTGTAATAGCAGCCTAGTACTTGACTTGTAGTTTGGGAAGGTTAAAATTCGATTTCTAAAGTAGCGAAACTAATCATGTTTGCTAGAGTAGAAAATATCATCATAAATGAGTATTGAACATGAGCGCTAGTATATATAGAATTCTCCATTTGGATTTTTTCTCATTCCTGGTCTATAATCTCCTTTCTGACCGCGCCAAACCTCTAGCTCTTCCGGGGTTTTGATTACTGGAATACGGATGCTGCTGTCATCGTCGACAGACAAAATGTTGATTCTGAAGAGCTGTGATAGGAAATTATTCGCAGTGAAAGAATCGGTGGGCGGTGGCTGTTCAATCTGCCATAGAAGGTGCCTCTCTAGTCTTCGATGAGCGCCGCATCTAGTAGCCCTCGAGATCCCCGTCGGGGCGTGTGGTCGACGTCGAGATGGCTATATCGCTGCTTACTTCCCGCCGACTGTTGAATTTTTTTAACTTTTTCTTGTTGTTGGCTTTTTAAAAAAAATTAGATTTTATTAGCATTATTAATGAATTAAATTATTATTAATATTATTATTTCATGATTATTATTTTTGAATATTTATAGTTCTTAATTTTACTATTAATAATTGTAATAATAATAATAATAATATTATTATTATTATTTGTACTGTTATTATTAGATTGTTAATATTGTTGTTATTACTACCATTATTTATTATTATTATAATTATTATAATTAAAATTATTCTTAATATTTGTGTTACATAATTATTACTTATGATTTATTGTTGTTGTTAATTGTATTATTATTAGTTATAATTATTATTTTATTGTTATAATTTATATTAATTTTATTGTTAGTGTTATTATTATTTTTATTATTACTAGCATTATTTATGATTATTATTGTTACTATTATTGATATTATTGTTTCCATTATTATTTTAAGATTGTTATTTATTAATATTTTTGGTTATTAATTTTATTAGTAATAGTCGTAAGTATTATATTATTATTATTATTATTATTATTATTTGTTATTAATGTTATTAATAGAGTTATTATTTTGATTGCTATCATTATTATTTATGATATTTATGGTTATTATTATTTTTCCATTATTAGCGGCAGATTGTAGATACCATTTTTTGTTATTATTATTATTATTATTATTATATTATAATTATTATTAGTTTTAATTGTATTTTATTTTTATTATTATTTACTGATGTTTTATTTTTGTTTTACGTAGATATTTTGTATATTATTAGTATTATCATTGTTATTATTAGTATTATCATTTTTATTAGTATTAGTTGTATAATCACTTAACTTGATAAATGGATTATAGATAATATACCAAAAATAGTGTAGAGGCTCAAATCAGGATTCAAGATCAATAGTAAATTGTAGTACTCAGTTACACAGTCAATATCTTATTATAGTCTCGTCTAGAACCTATAGTTCTAGGTTTGACAGGAGTTGTGACGAGAGGCCCATAGTTGATTGTAGTTGTACAAGGATATCGTCAAGGGCCCGCCAAGGATTATTACACTATCACACACTAGGTCGAGTTTTGGGATCTCTATAAACCCACCCCCAGCAATTGGTGGCGAGTTATGCCCAATATGGGATGAGTTATCGCAGTCACGTATAACTCAACATTCGTTTGTATATCCCGATCATAATAGTAGATATATCTCTTAGTCGACTCATAAGTTAATGGCACTAATGCTACTATGATACTGATAGGTCTTCTTGAGGACGTAGACTATTTTATTGGAGTAACATATCTTAACATTATGGAGGAACACATTCTATTTTTTAATATTTTTTATACACCATTAATTGTTCATTTGTCTGTGTCGTTTCAGATGGCGAACGGTTTTTCAATGTTGAAGTTGTATCCTTCTTTGATTCAATATAAACGAGACTTATTTGCTATATGGGAATTTCTATTGGACGAGAGAAATACACACCGGAGAACACTAGGTGAAGAATTATTTATCTGCTATGTAATTTATGTGTAGAATATTTTAAAGTTTATTTTTACGATATTGTATGTAATTTGCATACTTTTTTTGGGATTGGTTTGCACTGTAGGTGTACTTTATTTAAAAATATAAAGATTTATTGCTGTTTGTTTGAAATTTATTGCCATTTATGTGAAATAACCAATTAAAAAGGAAAATATCATCGTCCAGAAATCATAATCACAAAACTAGGAAGAAACAAAGCACACTGTGCACAATTACAAATAAAAAGGCAAACATAGCTAAACATGGTACCCAGTCCAAGCAATATAGGGATAGTGTTATGATCTTTTCATTGTTCTTTAGAGCTCACTTGTAGGGTCGATTTTAAAATTGAACCTAAAATTTCTAGTGTATGACTCATATTTTTTTTCACAAATAATTTAACTTTTACGAAACTCAAGATAAAAATTTTAAAATCAAACTCTATCCAATCACACCGATAGTGTTTATAATCACATAAAGCTGGCACTACAATACTATTTTTAATTTTCTAGAAAACTGTTAATCAAATAGCTTTGTCTCAGTAAAAATACTAATACAGCCTAGTAATATAAAAGGAGTATATTTCCTGAGCGAAAACATGTCGGTATCTTTTGCATAATGCACATGATTAACAAATTGGGTTGGGTCTCAAAGCTCCCGCGGATATGTAGACCGTTGCCTCCAACAGTTCTTTGTAATAGAGGAGGCACCTAGGTGACTCAACCACTACTTGTAATAACAATTGAATGGTTAACTACTTAAAAGGAAAACCTTGCACATAAGCGAGACAGCGATAGATTACGTCCTCATAGGCCGATTTCTTATGACGCGATGATGACATGTGCATCACATGTCTTCATTTGACGATGTACTATTATGGCCTACACAGAACGATACTTATGGCGCAGGTGTATTCCGAATGGTATACGGCCAGCGATGTTAGATGCAAGGACGAAACTATTTGTTACGTACGACGAGGACGTATTCCAAATGGTGTGCCAAGGAAGACCAAGAGCTTGACCTTTAACGATTTGACTAATATTGTTAGCAATATTAAACCAAGCATGATTAGAATATTACTTAATTTAGTTTATCATATTAAGTTTTAATTTAGTAGTTTCTTATTATTTTTTAGAATAGAATTCTTAATGTAAATAGGTTTAGTAATCTAGACTTGAAAGCTCTATATATATGAGTTTTTATCTAGAGTTATGTGTGATATAAAGTCATAATTTAGAGATTGTTCTAATGGGACTTGAGAGAGTCTTGAGAAATTGGATAATCTTCGTTGTTTGGTTTACCACCTTGAAATTTCTAGCCAATATATTTTTTTAAATCTTACAATTGGTATCAGAGCCAGAATGTCGATAGACAGAAAGATTTTCTTTCCCTTCTCTTTATTTTCTTTATGAAAAAATTCTTTATTCTCGTCCAAGGTTTATCTTTGATGGAAAAAATAATTTTGATTTGTGGTGTCAATATACGCAAGATATTCTTGAAGAAGTTAGAGTTTGGGATATTATTGAAGAAGGTTTTGAAGAACCTCCTCCCAACGTTGAATTAACAGAAGAAGAGAAGAAGAAAAAGAATCAGAATATCATTGCGTGGTTTCATCTTCAAACAACAGTTGCAATAGATGTAGTTTTGAAATTTTTCTGTGCACGATTGGCAAAGGAATGTTGGATTATTTTGATGCATTCTTTTAGAGGTAAGATTTCTATTTTGAATTCTAATAAAAAATGACTAGTTGAGAAAAAAATGTTTTTTATTTGAAAAAGGTTGATGAGAACCTTGTTCTTGATAGGGAGAAGGAAAAAATTTTATCTTATCCAAATGAAAGAAAAGATTTGGTAGAAAATATTCAAGATGAAATTGAATCGTCCAAATTGGAGAACTATGATTTGATTGATAACCCTCCAATTGGGTTAAAAGAAAATATTTATTTAAGTGATGATAGAAAAATTACCTTCATAAATTCTCCATATTGTGATAGTCAAATTTCTTTGATGAGTCCTGCGATTAATGATATGTTGGTGATTGAAAACCTTTCAAAAGTTACAATTTTTGATTGGATGGATTGTTACGATAATTTTGGATTTGACAAATTATTTGAAGAAGAAGAATTTGAGAATGTTGTTGAGCAACAAGAAAATCAAGTTGATGAATTGTTTCATATTCAAGCCACAAATAAGGTGAATGAAGATTATATTTGTCAAAAACTAGAAGAAGTAGAAGAGTTTGGTGCAGCTGACCATCAAGGACTAAAAGAAGTTCAGGGAACAGTCGGAGTTGCACTAGCTGCTTTGTTGGATGCTATAAGAGCAGAAGGAAAGAACTTGCCCTTAGTTGATAAGGTTAAACTCGAAGCAAATCTTGTTAGCCTAAATAGTAGCGCAATTCTTATTGGCACTGATGGCAAGCGTATTTTGGAAACAACAGTGAAGGGAGACAATCGTGTTATTGTTCCAAAGTTCTATATTGTTTCTAAGATTGTTGATTCTTATGGTTTGGAGTGGTTTGCTCCATCACTGCCAAGATTGATGATTCTTCTGGTTTGAAGTGGTTTGCTAGCATCACTATTCCCAATTCTATTTTAAATCATTTCTCTAGAAGGACTTCACCTTGGAAGGTTCCAATGGACTTCAACTTGGAAGATTATATTGATGAAGATGAGTTAGCAACAAAATTATTTACAAAATATCGAGCTCGTCCACTTTCTCATGTGAAGATGAAAATTATTCAAAATTTAATATTGCGTACGGTGCTCACAGCTAAAGAGTACACAATGAAAATCTTGGCTCGTGATGAAATTGGGCCTATTTTCGTGCCATGCTTGATTTAAAGGAGGCAATGTTGGCAATATTAAACCAAGCAGGATTAGAAGATTACTTAATTTGGTTTATCCTATTAAGTTTTGATTTAGTAGTTTCTTATTATTTTTTTAGAATAGAATTCCTAATGTAAATAGGTTTAGTAATCTAGACTTGAAAGCTCTATATATATGAGTTTTTATCTAGAGTTATGTGTGATATAGAGTCATAATTTAGAGATTGTTCTAATAGGACTTGAGAGAGTCTTGAGAAATTGGATAATCTTCGTTGTTTGGTTTACCACCTTGAAATTTCTAGCCAATATATTTTTTTAAATCTTACAAATATGCTAAGCCTTTCTTTTTTCAGCACATGCAAGAATGCTTCAACAACTATTAAATTGGAATCTTGTGCTCTAATGCGGTTGAAAGAGATGAGAATATTTTGGAGTAAATTTTTTTTTTAGATTTTCATCAAAATATATATATATTTTACTTATTTCTTTCTCTCTCTCTCTTATCTATTTCTTTTTTTTAAGAACTCTCTCATCTATCTCTTTTCTTAAATCTTTACTAGACCGACTTTTTCTCTCTCTATCTTTTCTCTTCCCTTCGCTATTGTTCTTACACAATTAAGGCCAACATCGACGAAAATAATAAACGTTGTGTGAAAGATCTATCAGCTAATCTTCACAGATTTATCTATTATAATTATAAGTATTGTGGATAGAGTTCGTGATATGAAAAGTAATAGTTTGTTGGATCTGAATAATAAAGACAAAAATTTTACTATTGTTATTAGATAAATATTATTATATTAGGTATTATCTTTTTCTGTCTCCTTTATTTAACTTCAAAAGGTATATTTTTTACAATAAAAAATAATTATGGTGATAGGAGTTTGTATTGAATGTAATGGTTGAGTTATGTTGGGAAGAAACTTGAAAGGTAATGATCATGTTTACAAGTGATGAGAAGGGCAAAACAATGATGAAGTACTTATTTTTGTTGCCAATTTATGTACATATTAGAGTTTTATGCAATAGAAAGTAAAATTTTAAATTTATGTAATTAATATGTATTATGCATGAGTTTGTTCAATGAAAAAATCCATATTAATTTTAGTGAAATATCATTTGTACGTGGTTGAAAAATTGTATCAAAAGTAAAAAAAATTGATTGCAACAATGGTGTGGATTATTACTTGTGTATTGGTAAATAATTATTCATAGAGAGCTGAATAATTTTTCACTACACATGTAAGTGTCGTGTTATCTTTTTTCGAATATATTTGAGATTACTAATAAGTGAAAAATTGCATTAAAAGTACAAGCTATATTACAATAGAGGTAATTTTTACTCACAATTATCAAGATATAATAACATTTTATTTATTCATCATATACGAGCAGTGATAAATAATTATTTATTTAGTTTTGAATTATTATTCATCGCATATATATGTAATATACTATCTTTTTTTAATACATTTGAAATTATAAATAAGTAAAAATCGTATTAAAAGTACAAATTATATTACAATAAATTGATTTTTACTCCAAATTGTCGAGGCATAATGACTTTTTTATTCACCATAATGGTACAGTGGTAAATAATTATTCATTCAATCTTAAATAATTATTCACTACACACATATATATGCACTGCTATTTTTTTTAATACTTTGAGATCATAACTAAGTAAAAAATCATATTACAAGTACAAATTATATTGCAATAAATGTGATTTCTACTCCATATTATTAAGGCATATTGACATTTTATTCATTTATCATAAAGGCGTAGTGGTGAATAATTATTCATTCAATCTTGAATAATTATTCACTATAGATATATATGTCATGCTATCTTTTTTTCGAATTGTAATTAGTAAATTAGATAGTGTTTTTTACCATAGTAATTAAAAAATTGTAATTAGTAAATTAGACTTTCAGCTTAAAAATGAAAAAGAAAACAGGTTTGTTACACACTTCTCTACTTTCTAACAAATTCACAAGTTGTGGTAATATAAGCCATCTTTGTGATAGTATAAGCCAGAAGAAGATAGTGCTTTTAAATTAGAAAGGTTAGATTGCAACTTTTGAAATATCAATTATTTTCTGTAAAAAAATAATCTTAATTTACAATAAAGTTCTCAAATAGAACTTGTAACTTGTACATATAATAATTTTCATATAAGAATTTATGAAATTCAAGTCTAAGTAATTTTTGTGATTCCTATTCTTAAAGTTTTTAGTAACATATGAACAACTACTCAACTCTTGAATGGCGCAACATCATCTAAACCTTAATTCTAAACTATCACAAGCTCATCTAAAGGGGATATAGAGAAAACTATCTCAAGCTCCAAACTTTTCTTTTTTCCTTTTTTTTTTTTTTTTTTGCTGAGGAAACCTCTAGACATTTCTAGCCGTCCAGCTCTCTTGACTTTTTTTTCTTTTTTTTTCTTTTTTTTGGATGAATCTGATCGCTTGACTTATGTATAACAAAACTTGCTTATTAGGCCTGGCCCTTAACTTTTTCCCTTTTATTTTATTTTATTTTTTTTAGTATAACAAGGTTTTCTTTGTTGAGGCAGGTAATATAATTTACTTCTTCAAAATACAAGTCAATGAAGAGTTTAGTTGAGATGGAAACTCAACAAAGTAAGTAATGACTTTTGTAAGTAACAATGGTTGCTTTCTCAATTCTCATGATGATAGATGTGGTCATAAAATATATTATTCTGAGTGTAGTTGTGGCATTCTCTCTTTATTTTACTTGTTTGGAGAAAACTTCAAATCTTGTTTTATGGGACATGTAACCAAAACCACATTTTTGTTCTTATTCCTAAGTCAACTTTCAAATGTAACCAAAACCAGAAGAAAGGAAAAGATTTGGGGATAAGTGGAACACTTGTATCAAGAAAAAAGGGCCTTCACTACTGGCAGATGACCATTTACTCACTAAATGTGTGCTTATTAACAGATCCTGTATCAGTTATCTTGGAAATGGATTCAAACCTAATGAATAATCCATTTAGATGGACACATAAAATAATTCATCAGAGTTGATAGAACACCAAGCTGTTCTCTAATCTCTACTCTAAAGAAATTTTAACATGATTTTTCCCTCTAATAACACAAGTTTTATTTTTCTTTTCTTCATAAAAAGTCTCAAATGAAATTAACAAAATGTGTTTCTTTAACTTGTCAATAAACTCGTACAATAAAAATAATTGTCCCAGCCTATTTTTATTTTGGGTTAATGCCCAATACTCCTCACAAGTCATGAGAATTTGTCAAATAGGCGCTTGAACTTTTAGTTGTGACAATATGCTTCAATCTTTCCAAATTTTAACTTCTTAATTGTGACAATTGACTCTCTCCTCTTAAATTCTGGCAAAATCAATCACCGATTAGATATAAAGGGCTATATGTTAATTGTTTTGAAGTAGTCATCTCACTTTTATTTTTATTGTTAAAAATTCTATACTAAAAAACTCTTATGTATAATAAAAATATAAAAGTGATTACTTTTTTATAATATATGTAAGAGCATTTTTTGTATAAAATTTTTAACATCTAAAATAAAAAATAAATAATTAGTTTAAGACAACTGAGGCATGGGTTTATCTATCAAATCGGTGATTGATTTCACCAAAATTTGAAAAGAAACGATTAATTGTTACAATTAAGAAGTTATAATTTGAAAGAAAAGGGCTAATTGTTACAATTAAAAATTTAAACACCTATTTGACAAACCCTTCATAACTTCAAGATGTATTTGGCATTTTTATTTTGCTTCATCATTAAAAAACCTCATTATCAGCTATATTAAAGTCTACGCCATATTTAGCCCTTGATCCTGTCTTCATTTATAAAATGGTACTTCCTATTTAAGATTCATTATTGCAAAAAGGATATCATTCCCCTAAAACTCCACAGAGAATCCATTGCTCTTTTCAGATATACTATTATTCAATATATTTCCTTAAGAATTGCAGCTGCCTTTGACAAATTCTCCCAAATTGGACTTGCATTCTTGGACCTATTCTTCGCCCCGCTTTTCTGAACTTCTTCTCTATGTTTTTCCATTGTCATTTGTTCCTAAACCACAGAGCTGACGAAATATTGGATCTTGGGAACCAAAGATCTTGCAATCAAACTCAAACCACACCCCACCACACCCCCCTGGGCCCGGGGCGCCCGGGGAAAAAAAGAAAGATGGACAAGATGGGGATTCCAAACAATTATTCATTTTACCTTTTATTACCAATAATTGCTGTTTGATTCACAAATGAAATGGTAAATAATTATTTATTTTATGGTTTATATTAGTACTCAATATTGGAGTGTTTGATTCATAGATGATTGTTGAGTACTTTATGATTTAAAAATTAGGAAAGTAACCCTATGTGCTAGTCCAAGTATAGGGAAAAAATATGATGGTTTGGGATGTGAGAACTGAAAATCCAATGATTAAAATGAAAATAAGGTTGAATTTGAAAAATATTTGATTGGACCAGAAAAATAATTAAATTTTATTTTTTTCTCACAAAAAAAATTATTACGAGATAAAAACTCTCACAACAAACACAATTTACAATTTAAATACATGATATGATAATAATTTAACTATTAAAATATTTCTTCTAAAATGAAAATTTTTTAAATTCAAAACGTATTTTTCTTTTTAAAATATTTAAATAAAAAGAATTAATCATCTCATCACATAAGGTATATTATTATGTGGAGAAGAAATGAGTTGTAAATTTGTTCATATCTCTGTTGAATTTGATGTACCCTAAAAACCTCCCATTGGATTTTCTCTTTTCCTCCTTTACTTCAACAAAGGAAGATTTGAGGAAAGTCATTTTATCTTCTTTTTTCCAGCTGAATCCATCTCATCTCCTTTCTTTTCCCACATCTATTGAAAAACAGTAGCAGGTAAATGACAAATGGAGATTAAAAAACCAATAAGCTTTCTCTAACCTCATCATTACTCCGCAACAATGACAATTATTCATTTGAATTCAACACCTTTCCCCTGTCTGAAAAGTTTTCTTGAATCTGGCCAACCACAACCTCAATCACCGTCTCTTCTCCACAATAGACATTTGTTTCCTTTCTGTTTAGCACTGAATTTTAGCCAATTTTCTCATCTGGGGGGGGTTTGACGACTTCTCTCAAAAATCTCAAATTTGGTTGCTTTTATTCTTGATTGACGGTTCAATTCACAACCCTATTGTTCATCAGTAACCGCCTTCATCCCAACAAAATTCACCTAATTTTCTCTTCTGGGCCTGTCTTGAATCTTTGAAACCGTTCGATTCTGGAGCCGTAACCTTATGGGTCCGAAGGAAAATCGACAAGACTCCTTTCTGGGTCAACTCAGGGAAACAATCAGGATCATTTCTGGATTGCCCGAATGTAGAACGGTGTCGAGGAAGATGTATTGCAAATTGCTACGAAGGATTAAGCTTTTGAGTCCTCTGTTTGAGGAATTGAAAGACAGTGAAGAGGAACTCGAGGATGACATCGTTAAAGGACTCGAGCTTCTGAGAATTGCTCTTGACTCGGCTTTGGGGCTTCTTAAATCTGTCCATGAAGGCAGTAAGATTTTTCAAGTATGGCTTTCTAGTTTCTAATTGTTTTCTTAATATAATTCGGGGATTTGTATATTTATTGCAACTCGGTTTTAATTGGTGATGATGTTGGCCTGTTTGGTCCTTACAGAATGAAGCAAATCAAACTCTCTCTCTCTCTCTCTCTCTCTCTCTATTTGACAGCAGTTATGTGTGCAGAAATAATCATTTGTAAAGGTGATCTCGATTTTTTTTGTATTTTGAAACTCATTCTCGGAACTTTTTGCTATCCTTGAGGCTCTTAGAAAGAAGTTGGTTTAAAATTCAGGTGATAAACCTTATATACATATTTTTCCTAGTTGGAAAGAAGGGAACCGGTTCGTTAAGAAGTGAATTTCGGTTAAATCTGCTTATTAAATTGGTCTGGTAGACCTTGTACTTCTCTATTTCAATTGTAATCTCATAAACATAATATTGTGAAGCAACAAAGATTGTTGAAGACAGAGCAAAATTTGCTAGTAACAATTAAGTACATGCACAAGGCTTTGCTGTGGTGAGAAGAAATAAGAAGAGTCTTGATACTAATCAAGTGATATTCACGTGATAGAATGCAAAACTTTCTGCAATCTACATTTTGGCCTTCTTCTTTTAGAAATGGAGCTGCATTATTTATTTATTTGCTAAGTGAACTACAGCTGCATTAGTACCATATATGATTCTAGTCTATAATACTTGTCTGCTTCTTATAAAAAATTCTCATCTTGTACCTTCAGTCCTTGCACTGCGAAGAGGTTTTGTTTTGTCACCGATGTTCAGTCAATTTCTGAAATAAGATAAACCATTACATTATTCATTTTAGCTTTTGCAAGGTAAACAATTTATAGATGGGAAAAACTATATTTTTTATTTTTTATTTTTTATTTTTGTTTTGGTTGCCCCGTGAACAAGAAAATTGAATTAAATATTATAAGAAATGCTATATTTTTCAGAAAGAAGGAAATTAGCTATGTCTTGAAATTCATTTGTTATTTTCCCCACTGTTTGTAATAGTATGCAGAGGTTATCTGATCTTCCCCACCACCCCCTCCCGCTGCGTAAGTTGCCCTCTTATGTATGCATCTATTTCTGAAGAACATCCATTTTCAAATTTTTTAACTGTGTTTATTAAGACATAATTTTAAGATCTGCTGCACTCTCAGAGCTCAATAAATGTTGCAGGCTTTGCAGCTGGAACAAATTTCAGGTAAGTTTCATCACGTAACTGAAGAGATTGAAGGAGCATTGAGTCACATTTCTTATGAAAAACTTGATATAACTGAGGAAGTTCGAGAACAGGTGACCATTTGATATTTAGAAGGATGATGAGACAAATAATGGGAGTGCAATATTTTTCACAGAACTTAACATGTTTTTTTCCTCCTAATTTTTAGGTAGAACTCGTGCACATACAGTTCCATAGAGCTAATGAAAGAATGGACCCCCCCGATCTACAACTGCAAATGGATTTAGCTATGGCACAAAGCGAAAGAAATCCAGATTCTACAATTTTCAAGAGGTTGTCGGAGAAACTGTATTTGAGAACCATTCAAGATCTAAAGAAGGAGTCACTTGCCCTTCATGATATGGTTATTGCATGTGGTGGAGTTCCTGAGGAGTGCTTTGAGACAATGTCATTTCTCCTTAAAAAATTGAAGGATTGTGTGATGATGGAAAATCCTGAGGTTGATGAAGCCCCTGAAAGTGACAAGAGCCTTGTCAAGCACAGATCCCCTGTTATCCCAGATGATTTCCGCTGTCCAATATCCCTTGAGCTGATGAAAGATCCTGTAATTGTATCTACTGGACAGGTTAGACCGCACAATTGCATTTGAGAGTTCAATATCTGCTATATTTAACATAGACATTGTTTAGTTACAAGCTTTTTTTCTTCCTTTTGCAGACTTACGAGAGGTCCTGCATTCAAAAATGGCTAGATGCAGGACACAAGACTTGCCCCAAGACTCAGCAGACTCTCTTACACACAGCCTTAACACCCAATTATGTCTTGAAGAGTCTTATTGCTTTATGGTGTGAAAGTAATGGTGTTGAGTTACCCAAGAGACAAGGAACTTGTAGGAATCAAAGATCTGGTTTTGGTGGTTCAGACTGTGATCGAGCTGCTATTGATGCTTTGCTGCAGAAACTCGCAAATGGTCATCCTGAAGTGCAAAGAGCAGCTGCTGGTGAGCTCCGTCTACTGGCAAAAAGAAATGCAGACAACAGAGTCTGTATTGCTGAGGCTGGAGCAATCCCACTGCTTGTTGAACTACTTTCCTCGCCAGATTCTCGGACCCAGGAACATGCTGTTACAGCACTCCTCAATCTTTCTATTAATGAGGCCAACAAGAGAACTATTGTAAATGCTGGTGCCATCCCTCATATCGTGGAGGTGTTGAAAAATGGTAGCATGGAAGCAAGAGAAAATGCAGCAGCAACCCTTTTCAGTTTATCAGTTGTTGATGAGAATAAGGTAGCAATAGGAGCAGCTGGGGCTATCCCAGCTCTTATTGATTTACTCTGTGAGGGAACTCCAAGAGGAAAGAAGGATGCAGCTACTGCCATATTCAACCTTTCAATTTATCAGGGAAACAAGGTGAGGGCTGTAAGGGCAGGAATTGTGCCTCCATTGATGAGATTGCTCAAGGATCCTGGTGGTGGAATGGTTGATGAAGCACTTGCAATATTGGCCATACTTTCTAGCCATCCGGAGGGAAAAGTTGCAATTGGCCAATCTGAGCCAATGCAAGTTCTTGTGGAGGTTATTAGGACTGGTTCCCCTCGAAACAGAGAGAATGCAGCTGCCATTTTATGGGCCCTGTGCACTGGGGATATGCAGTACCTGGTAGCAGCTAGGGACCTTGGAGCAGAAGAGGTATTGAAGGAATTGAGCGAGAGTGGCACGGATAGAGCTAAAAGAAAAGCAGCTACTATATTGGAACTTCTTCAACGAATCGAAGTGGCTGGATCATGATACAGTTTAAAATCTTTTTATGCCACCAAGAATTTTTTTTTTTGAGGTAGATTTTGCGTCTACATAAACTATCCTAGCTGTATAGAGTAGATATTTGTAAAGGTATGGTATCCACATTCCTCCCCTTGGATCAGACAGTTAAGGCTCTTGAGTTAATTGTTTTGATAGGAACGATGGATGTTTCAAATGTAGAGTTTCTGCCTATATTTTGTTGATATTGAGAAGCGGGCAAACCACATTAAACAGAATCTCCCAAGTTGATGGCTAGGAGCAATAGTGCTATTGATAATCTGTCGTAACAAAAGAGTATCAGTGATAAATTTGAATACAACTATAATATATAACATACTAAATCCGTGAACTGCACCAAATACACCTTTCAGAGTTTATAATACCACCATCCGAAAAGGAGGAAAGACGGAATTTTGAATGCCAAAAATGTGCAAATGAACAGTCTTATCCTTGCAGAGAGTCGGACAATATATGTTAACAGAATAATCAAAATTAGCAGCGAGGGGCAGAAATTATTTATGAAAGGTCATATAAGAACAAGAACAGAAGCAGCAGTTAGGGAACGACTGCTCCTTGCTTTAGTTTTGGGTGTAAAATCTAACCTTTTCAAGTTTCTCATTCTACTAACCATCACAAAACAACGCAACCAATGGCCACAATCAAGGCATAAAAACCATACTACATGAGTAATTACAAATATGTATGTTACAACCCAAAACGAGGGTGGTTGGTAAATTAGGTGCTACATGAAATGAAACCTAACTTAAATTCACTCATAGCAACTGAACCCACCTCAGAAAACTAGCAATTTCAGTGTAATATGGGAAAAACTGCAGCTCCTCTTTCTGTACAAACTTGTATATCTGATGGAACCATTATAGGCTGCAATAAGAAGGGGAGAAAAGAAAAGACATCTCCACAAAACTCAAAAAGGTAGATACTAGACTTCATCTTCCATGCATACTTGTGACTGCAACTAGAAGCCCTCTTACTATTGAACAAGCTGCCTAGCTTAGTTTATGCCAGCCAATGTGTAAAAGAAATAAGTCAGCCCAATTTCTCCACAAATGTTTCGGTTAATGTTTTGCCACTGACAATTTTGGTTGTTCCTATAATCAAGTCATATGCCATTCCTTCCTGCATAACGAAAATCACAAGAGCACAGGTTATGCAAGGTGTTTGCAGTTTGGGGAAAAAATACATTCCCCATACTGATGTGAGCTACTAGAATTGAAAGCCCATGTTTCAGCAGTAAAACTCAACTATATAGCAATAAAACTTGTTAACTCTTTTGCCGAAGAGCTTTTACGAAGTAAAAGTAACCATCTTAGGAACCAAGACGATCTTTATGTTTTTGGTGCATAGAGTTGATACGAGGCATCAACTAAAGGGAAACTAATCATCAAAATCATTTGAAAAGAGGAAATGTGTTTGGTTTTCAGAAGAAGAAAAATTAAAAGGAAAATTGTTAAATACTGTTATAGAGTGATGTTCTCACTAGGAAAACTACGTTTTAGCAATACCCGATCAATCAAACATTTAAACACACATAAATGCCAGGAAAAGAAAAATGAAATGAGCACTATTAAGGATGAACCTGAGAGCTGAGAAAACGAAGAGCAGAGATTTCTGCAAATGTTACCCCTCCAATGAAAACAACGAGGACCAAAGAGCGCCTTCCATCACCAACCCTGGAATTCATCAAATGGTCAAGAGGGAATATGGAGCAAAGAAAAATTTTTTATGGCTTATCAACGGATGCCACCATCCTTGTAAAAAATACAAAATCTAGAGGCACATTTGAAGTCTGCAACACTCTTCCGAATTCAAATTTATCGAAGACCAAAAGCAGCTAAAGTTGTTATAATCTTTAGAACATGAAAATAAAGTTTGTAACAATACATGTTTCATTGCACCAATTCACATTTCTTTCATTTAACACATGCATGTTTACAAGTTATATCCTTCACTTAATATAAGGAGAACACTAAAAGTTAAAACCGCTTCTGGTCCTCAAGAACAACCATCAAGCATCAAACAAACTACTAACATGTGCATAAAGAGAAAAAAAAGGATCTCGCTGTAACAAATTAATGCAATCAATGGTAATGGAGGGCAACATAACAGAAAGGTGAAGTATGAGGCAAGCAGTAGTAGTAATTAACAGATGGCAAACAATCAGTGTAGCAAAAAGAGAATTCAAGTCGTACTTATCTGAGTTGCTTAGAGATAGATTGCCAAAAGATGGACTGCTAGAAAATCCACTCTGGAGGAAACAAACACCATATCGACTAAGTAAGAATTCCATCCGACAAAATATTTGGAAGAAAAAAAAAGAAAATTGAACCAAAAAGAATGTGAAGGTAAAGAGTGGACTCACTCTCCTGGATTCTTCTTTGTGTGGCCCCGGCAGCAACTTTAATATTTCTTCAATGGGCCGCCTGAAAACCAACCCCAGAGCACAAATAATATTAGAGAAAGAGAAACAATTTGTTACAGTGAATACTTCAGGTTTGCCACAATTTAATAAGGAAAAAAAGAAAGGCAGAAAATAATTTCATATGATCTAAAATAGTAACTATATCAGTTGCTTCTATAAATAAAAGTTAAGATGCTGATCAGAAGATTTGGGGTAACAATCTTTTGATGCTTGCAAACACATGTCAATCATCACCATGAGATTGCTGCCTTGTTAGAATTCAACAACATAACCATGTCCAAATAACAGGGATGTTTAAATGTGCTTTTTCTTTTCTTCTTTTTCCTCTTTTAGAATTCAGTCTCAAGTAAAAATATGCGACTCGAAAATAGATGTAAATTATCTTTAGCTACTTTGTTTCTCAAGACATTTTAATCTTGCATCTTTCTAGATGTGTTTAGTTGTTCTTTTTCTTTTCTTCTTTTTTCTCTTTTAGAGTTCAGTCTCAAGTAAAAATATGTGACTCAAAAATAGATGTAAATTATCTTTAGTTACTTTGTTTCTCAAGACATTTTAATCTTGCATCAAACAAGTTTAAGCATGATAAATCAATCAAACACAAGTCATTTCATGAAAAGTTAAAAATTAGTAGATATTGATGCTCAGTCAATGAAATTTACGCTGATTTGTAGTTACTCTATGCATACATACAGGCTTCAGAAGCAAATCTGAGTATCTTCTCATCTCCTCTTAATTTTAGCAAAAATCTTCATGTTGTGGCTACATTTAGGTATACCAGATAACCCGCTCAGAAAATGGAGACTCATTTATTTCATTGATCTCTTTTCTCAGACTATTTTCTAATTAGTTAAAAAAGTACAGTAAAATAACATGAGAAACAGACAAGGGCAACGGACAGTTCAGATAGTCATCTCACCAGCCAGATCGAATTGCATGCTGAACAAGGCGAATGCTGAGAGGTGCATACCCAGAGAAGACATAGGAGATATCATTGGGGCTATGTATTCAAAACCAATCAGAGAGTTAACAAGAAGAAAATAGAAACTCAAGAAACGACAATAGATCAATAAGAATCCTTCCGTCAAACCCAACAATGCGAGATATTAATCTGTGACTCTAAACAAATATTTACTTGGCAGTATTAGTATCCTCAACCACGAGCTGCAAAGCGCGCTTAATTGTTATCCAATTGCTTTTTGTTTCCTGCATCAAACAGACCAAGAGCAATAAATTAATTATAACAGTAAAATTCTATATCGTACAGTCATCTAAAATTGTTATGCTGCTACCCAACCTGCTTCCGGAACAACCCAGCTTTTTCCAAATTATTTAAAGTGGTCATGTGCTCAAAACCATAGCTGTGAAGTAACTCTCTCCTGATCCAAATGCATGAAAATCAAAAACAAGATTTTGAAAGATACTGAAAATGCAAAAAGTAAATTGCCAGTAGCACTACAGCAACTTAGAGCAAACTAGGAAAAGTAAATATAGTCTGTTATGACTTGCCTTAAGTAGTCAAAGTTCTTTTTTGGTAATCCTGAATTTGTAACTGAAAACAGGATTAGAAGACGTAGAACATTAACTACAGGCTCCTGCTTGTGGATCATTTCTTCAATGTATTCAAAGCATCTGCACCAGTTACCTTTGATTAGTTTTACACTGGGCAGGGTACTAATAGTAGGATAATAACTATTCATTCAGAAGAGTTTAATCCTTATACTATTCACCATTAAACAAAGACGATATAATCAGAATCCCACCCCTCCACCACAGGAATAATAATAATAATTAAAAAAGAGAGAAAGAGGAGTTTCTATAACAACCTTTCAGTTCTTAAGAGAACGTTTCTACAAGGATCAGGGAAATTCATGACAAACTGAAATAATGATAGAAAGTTAAGAGATACTCACGTCAAAAATGCATGTAAAGTTTATTAAACAATTTAATACTATCAGAACTATGCCTTGGAGTTGAGGGAAAAGAATAAAACAGAAGGTGAAATTTGTTGCATCTAGTGATATAATTTGGCATTTGCATGGAAACAAAACATACTCTGTGAAATTAAAGAACAGAGAAATTAGCTAAAAATCCCCATAAACAATTTTCGTTTAGCCAACAATAGCCAAAATCTTTTTTGTTACATAATATATCCCTAATCTATTTTCAGGGTGCTAAAACTACCCTCAAGCAGCGGAATCCGGGGGAAAGGGTCCGCGATTTTTCACGTGAGAAACCCGTGCCTCAAATTTTGAGGGTAAAATCATCAGAATACTTGGTCTCCCTCCAACCCATCTTGGATGGGTCACCCAACCCGAGGAACCCAGATCAAATCATTCCTCAATCTGTCTCCAGAAAACCAAACCCCCAAATGGAGGTTACGGGCAGGGTCGTGGTTTTGGTGCAAGTGCAGGTTTTGGCAGACGAAAAGGCGGAGCAGGCTTTGGCAGAGAGGGAGGAAGGGGAGAAGAAGGGGGCAGTAGTCGTTCTTGGGGAAGATCGGTCATTGGAGCGGATTTGGAGCTGGAGGAGGTGCCAGAGGTAGTGGGAGTGTTGGAGGTGGAGGAGGGGGTGGAGGGGGAGAGGGAGGAGGAGAAGTTGGTTCTGCTGGTCGGGTCATGGTAGTGGATTTGATGCTAGAGGTGGTGTAGGAGGCAGAGGCAATGCTGAAGGTGGAGGAGGTGGTGGTTCAAATGGTGGCTATGGTCACAATAGCGAGTTCAGAATGGGTGTTGGTCTTGGTGCAGGTGGAGTGGAGTGGCGGCAGTGGTTCTATCGCAGGAGGTGGTTACGGCAATGTTGGAGGAGGAGGTGGTGGTGGAGGGGGAGAGGGAGGAGGAGAAGTTGGTTCTGCGGGTCGGGTCATGGTAGTGGATTTGGTGCTAGAGGTGGTGGAGGCAGTGGCAATGGTGAAGGTGGAGGAGGTGGTGGTTCAAATGGTGGCTATGGTCACAGTAGCGGGTTCAGAATGGGTGTTGGTCTTGGTGCGGGTGGGGGTGGTAGAGGAGGAGGTGGCGGTGGGAGTGGAGAGGCGGCAGTGGTTCTATCACAGGAGGTGGTTATGGCAATGTTGGAGGAGGAGGTGGTGGTGGAGGCCGTGGCGACGGCGCAGAGGATGATGATCAAGGTTCTGGAAGAGGATATGGACATGCTGAAGGCAGTGGATTTGGGGGCAGAGGAAGTGATCAACGTTAAAAGAACTGAACCTTAGGTATCCAAATTCTCAGTTATTAGGAGACCAATATCATCAATGCGTGCATGACCAGCAAAAGAGGCATTCTATCAATTCAAGTCTCAAAGAGGGATTCTGCAAATTAAAGTTTGGTTGTTTGGTAGACAGATTGAGGAGGAATGATTTGATCAGGCTTCCTTGGGTCGGGTGACCCATTCAAGATGGTTTGGAGGGAGACCAAGTATTCTGACAATTTTACCCTCAAAATTTGAGACACGGACCTCTCATGTGAAAAATTGCCACCCTATTCCACCGAATTCCAACGCTTGAGGGTAGTTTTAGCACCCTGAAAATAGTTTACGGATATATTATGTAACAAAAAAGATTTTGGATAATAGTGGCAAAACAAAAATTGTTTACGGGCATTTTTAGCTAATTTCTCTTAAAGAATAATATGCAGCAAATCAAGCAAATTCTTTGAAAATTCCACCAGATGACAACATATCTCCAGAAACTAGATTTAATTCATTTAACTGTATACTTTGAGACATATAAAAGACACTCAAATGAAAAACGCACTGAATTACTAAAAGCCTCCACCAGGATATCAACCACAACATCTCCTGTATAAGTAAGAAACATCTTTCTAATATAAACTTGGGCAAGAGTTCAAAATGCTTGTATAAGAAATGAAACATTCTTAAGTAACGGAGAAGGAGGAAATAGATAGGAGAAGAAAAGAAAGAAACTTCAGACTAAAACAGGTATAGTAAAGTTTTCTATAGGAGCACCAAACTAAGAAATGCTTTATCAGTTTATGAAGGAAGGGGCAACTCCTTGATAGTGAATATTTCATGTGGTCATCTTGCAGAAGTAGATATATGTAAAAAACTGTTTCAACAGCACTACTCTAAACCAGAAAAATAAGTTTCTTTGACAAACATTACTGAACTGGCCATTATTGCATATCCTATCAAATTTTTGCATTATAGGCAGCTAGCTTGATTCAACTTGCAAGGACTCCAAAAAGCATGATATTCTCTCAATTCTCCTCCAATACATAACAATATGATTTAAGTTTGACTTACATGTCATAGCTTTCAGCTTCAATAAGTGTATGCTCCATATCAAGGCGTCCAACAAATGAAGGTTTTGATGTAAAGGTTGACAAATGCTGAGCAAGATTTATGTGCCTCTGGAATAACAATAGTCTATTATGTGAATTCTGGAACTCACATATCTTAATGAATTATATTTGCAATGATTATTGTAAAATACTTACAGTCATTTCTGGCAATGAGTTCAGCTTTTTGACAAAGTCCTTCAATTCTGATACTGTTTGATTCTGCATGAAATTTGCAGCGCCAGATTACAATTTGTGTTGGATGCAAAATGAGTAAAAAGTCCACATGATGAAGAAAGAATTGATGACACGTTTTTCCCTTAATTATGTAACTTCAAGTACAAAACCATTTGACTAACAAGAAAGGAAATCAGAAACACTATTTCTTTATGAAATTATTTCTCATACAAAAATTCCCTAGGACCAGCTAAGGAGGAGATCAAGAAAATTCTCAATTGCCTATAAACTTAGTGACTTGGGTGGAAGACTTTCTCCAGTGTCATTATTGTGCTACTATAGATGAGTACCTTTTTCCAGATCATGATCTTCCAACTTCATACTAAAAGAAAGTAAAATGAAGTTCATACTTATTGGGTGAGACTAAAGAGGTTTTTATTGTGGTTAGAAAGTGATACTATTAGTAAAAATAGTATAGACTGGTTAAAGCTTATAGTTTCTTTCAGGGAACTGTGCTTTCAATGAATGTGATTGATCAGTCTGGATTTTGCAACATTCAATTAGCAGTGTATGTCATGTCACTTGTTATTCATCACCAATTACATTTCATAGGGCAATTCAGTTCACTTCAACCTATAGAGAATCCTTTCTGTATTTCATGACAAAGACATTTCCTTCAGTTTAAGATTCTTTTACACTTGCATTCTACTACTCTGAGTGTAATCTCAACCAAAAGAAATGATAAGCTCATGTTGACCAGAGATGATAACAATTTATATATGTAATTCTTTCATTTTGCCTTTGATTTATCTTCTTCTCCTCCTTTTTCTTTCTTTTGGCTGCGAGGTCCTAGTTACTTTGGACTTCAATTTAGTTCAAGTCTGCTGCACAAATAAGACACACTACATTACATTCAAATACGTAGATCTAAAAACTTTTTAGCATTTCCAATTTCTTGTTTTGAAACTTTTTTTCATCTCATTGATCAAGTAATGCAACAGAAAGAACAAGCTTTAAAAAAGAATCCTACAGTCAGTGCACAATTCAACATTATTCGGTGTCTAAGGCCATTTATTTTATAATCATTTCTTACAGTAGTGGATATCTCCGTGTAGTCTTGCTTCATGGATGTTGCTTTTTGACGTAACACCTGCAATTAAACTGCAAATGCAAATGAGAGAAACAGAACTTTAAGGAAGAAAGGAAACAAAATGCTAGAAGAGATGCACACTAAAACATCCAACCACACAATTTAATAGTAAAGATTTGCTGTCTGTCAATAGACAAGGTAAAAACAGGTCAACCTGGACAACGACTTCAAAGTTTAGATCACGTATCTCTTTGAATAGTTTGTCACTGCAACAACATCAGAAAAGAGTTACTACAAAACTGAAGAACTGAGTAAAACAAGAATACAGAAACTTGTATGTGTGAATGAAAAAAATCAATTGATCCTATGAAACAAATAGGCTACCAAACCCATCAACTGCTAGGATAAACCTAAAAGAGCCAGCAATGTTGTTTTGCAGCATTTAAGAAGTTGAAGAAATGCAGCAATAATAAATGGAAGATCATAATTTCAAGGTCTTGCCTTTTAGAAAGACACATCTCAGAAATATGTACATGTGCCATATGGGCACAGGAAAGACTGAAGAACCTTATGGTAAAGATCTTTGCGAAGTAAAGGATGAGAATAACATCAACAAGAAGTGCCTGCTGAAAAATGGAGCAGCTTAGCAAATGAAAAGATAGAGCCATACCTTGAATTAAGGGGGACTTTTATCTTCTTTCCTTCTTGCTGAACACCCATGATAGATGAATCTAGTTCAACAGCTCCATTATTGATACCAAGAAACTGCATACAAAACAGACAGTCTAAAAGTAAAACATCTCTGCAGGCTTCTTTCCCAAGAGAAACCAGACAAACTGATACACTACGGTAAACCAGTACTAATCTCAGACATGAAAAGTATCTACAGTTTTTTACTTGCATTTTGATGTTATTTCTTCATTGCATGTTACCTCATCCAGCAGGCCCTCATATGTTAATTGTGAGCACATAGGAGTGATCATGTCTACCTGCAGGAAACAATGGTCTTAATCATCACACTGACAAATAGTTAACACTATAACATATTCATTTGTTCTTGCTTTTAATCCAAAATTTTTTACAGACTTAAGCCTCCAACCAGGGTAAAAAATCTTATGCTGACTAATTAGTATATTTCGCCAGTAACAACATCATGTCCAGTACAGCTATTTAGTATCAGCAGCAGATCTCCTTTTACCTCCACTTGTCAATAAAATTAAGAGGACAAGGAAAGTACCTCTCTGTCAAGAAGGATAAGAGTACTTATTTCTGGCACAACAAGCTGCAGTGAAAAGCAAAGTATCATTTTATCTGCCAAAGAATAAATCAAGAAGTTTTAACACCAATAAAGATAGACAGGCTTTAAGTTGATTTATACATACATCAGAAGTGCTAACAGGTTCTTCAGCTTGCATGATATTCAAAATGTCAGCAACACGTTTGGATGCTTTTCCTTTGGCTCTAATATTTGGGATTAAGCCATAAGCAAACTGCATTTATCAGCCAACAAAACGCGAAAACAAGAAGACATTTTTAGAAAAGAAAAAAAATCATGCATATTAAGTTATTAACTGAAAATGTTTCATTTTCATATGGTTTTAATACGCAGCGAGAGCAAACAGCTAGAATGAACCTCAAGTTTGTGAATTGCTTTTGCTATATGCCAGAGAGAAGTCTCATCTCCATCCACCGAGCATTCCTATCAGCAAAATTGAACTCCTATTACTATGTGTATCTTAAAGCCATATAAAGATATAACTGATGATTTAAATGTAGGCAATGTGGAACATGCTTACTTTATAAGCGAGGTCAAGTTCAAATGATATTACATCCTCATCTAATGGAATTACATACAGTGGAAACTCGCCAATAGTCAGCAAATGGTGAACTTTCTCCTCTTCTAGTATCTTAACAGAACACCACAATTGCACAGCGTGTTAATAACAAAAAGGCACACATGTGAATCAGGTCATGTAGGGCAAGAGACATACTTTCTCACATACAACAGCTCGACGAGGAACAAAGTAAACAAAATATTCCCTCTGGGTCCCTTTTGAAGTATCATTATGAATATGCGAGCAAATGAACCTCATCGAGTCAAGCTGGGTGCACACAAGGTAAACAATTTTGGTGCAATCTGTTTGAACTGGTTCTGCTGCAAGATGACGCAATTCGGCCCCATGCTCCTGTTATACAAATGAGAAACCAATTTACAAAGGTTATCGATATAAAGCCCTCAATTCTCATTTTATAACTCAAAGTTTACACTTCAATAGTTTTCCTCATTAACAACCTTCCCTTTTTTTACTAAAAAAAGATGCCAAATCCTTCTCGTCTTTGCTGTTACTTCATCTTTATAGTATCAAAAAGGTGAAATTTCCAAATGCTGCTACTAGAGCATATGTTTAATATGCATCGTTCAGTTAACTTCAGCAAATAACAAACTCAAAAACTTAAACCAAAAGATGCAATACATCTGAACTTAAAATCAAGTCAGTTGGAAAGAAAATTGCCTTGAGAAGTGAGCTCTGAACGATCAAGGAAAGCGAGCCACTTAGCTTGGGATCGATAACTAAACACTTCTTCCCCCGAATCTGAATTTGTTTTCAGAAGAAACGAACCAGAAATCAATTAACTAGGCATATGGAAATATCACAGAAAAAAGTATAAATTGACTGCAAGAATGCGAAGTTTCCATGGGTAAAAGAGAAACGGACTCACATTTTTTAGGATCGTGGTAAGCTCCTTCTGAGACTGATCTCTAAATTGCAGAATTTATACCAAGAACAAAAGATTAACTAATGCAAAAGCATAATTCCAATGGAAAAATAAAGCAAAAACACAGTACATACCTAATGTAGGAGAGATTAACGGGAGCGTTATCCAAGTTAGGAATTTGAGCCATTCTTTCTTTTTCTCCCAATCTCCTAAACTGATGCTATTCAGTGATCACAAAGTTCTTAGGAAGTTACGAGTACGACCGTGGAGGTCTAAGACTTTATAGTTGGGCTTGCCATGAGGTCGAATTCTGCAAGCAGTCCAAAGCCAATGTCTCATCATGCATTCACCAGAAAAGAAAAAAAACAAAAAAACCAATGACTGAGGTCCAAACTGCAATCCGATTCTTAATGAGCCCGACGTCGTGCAACCCAAAGGCACAAACAGCCCCGAGTCGGTTAGGGTGCAGAATATCCTTTATTCTGTACGAACAAAATCGTAGTCATTTAATGGGTCTTATTTTGATTCAACGACTGATATTGATTAAAGATAATTTTGGTATCAAAAAAATTTTCAACTCCCGCTTAAACTGGAACAAACCTCAAAATCTAAATTTGAATTCAAATTCCTACATCAAATATAACTCTCTCACTCTCTTTACATTAAATTTGATTCTCTCACTCTCTCTCACACTCTCTCTTTTTTCTTTCTTCTATTCCTCTCTCTCCTCCTTCTTCTCTCATTGTTTCTTCTGGAATGTCTCTTCTCTTTCTTGTCACTCCTTGCCGAAAATCGCCACTATTACGACGGAAGTATTTGAAACCATGCACAGGTAATACATTCGAAATCAGTTTTTAACGTACATCATGTCTTTGTTTTGAATAGATGGTTTTAAGGCTTGCCTCTCTTTTCTTTTTTTCTCCCCAAGTTACACAGCCGCTTGGGTTAGATAATTGAGATGCCTTCTAACGAGTATTTCCTATATTGAAGGTTGTATCCGAAAATACAAAAGTACAATGCATCCAGCCTCAACCTTCTGTGTTCATGGATCTTGGTAACTGGCACAATGAAAATGGTAACTCTCTTTATGGGTAATAAGTATGAGAATAATTATTCCATACGTACAGAATAATTATTACAAAAGAATCGGTAAGTATGAAAATAATTGTTCCATACATGTAGAATAATTATTACAAAAAAACCGGTTTGCTAGAGCAATACCTCACTGTAAGAGGAATAATTATTATTAGTATTATTAATAATTATTACATATTATCGCAGCAAGCATTGAAGAAATGAAGAAAATTGAGTTCTCAACAGTGGACGATGCTAATGATGATTATTCAAGAGAACGTGAACCAAAGGCATTGGTGGTGAATTAGTTTGTGTTGATTCTTGTGACTTGAAAAATAATTTTGATGATAGAGGATTTCAATGTTGAGCATTCTTTTGTTATTTTAGAAAAATTCATGTATATCTTATTTCTCTCTCTTGTAATGCTTCAACACTTTGTAAGTAGAAGCAGACACAAGGGTGAGATGTCAATACATAATTGGTAATGTAAAATTATGAAGAATAATTATTCTCGTTCGATTTGATAATTATTTTAAAATGATTAAATAATTATTCTGCTCAATGCCGGCAGAAGCGCTATAAGATTCATGACCTATACGTTTCTGTTGATGTATTTGGAGGATGTAAGGAAAATCTCTAATTACAACTAGGCAAGACAGGTTGTGGAGTTTCTGAATGTATGGGCGGCCTTTTTCGCAAAGAAAATAAAAAAGAAACATGTCTCTTGTCCAGATGGCAATTTGCATCTTCTGCTGGTAAGAATAATTATGCAGTTAAACAATAATTATTATTATTTCAGTAAAACTTGTACATTGTATTGTCCAAAACAATTACTGAGGACGTTGATAATTACCAAGATCCATGCACACAAGGTTGAGGCTGGATGCATTGTACTTTTGCATTTTTGGATACAACCTTCAATATAGGAAATACTCGTTAGAAGGCATCTCAATTATCCAACCCAAGCGGCTGTGTAACTTGGGGAGAAAAAAAGAAGAGAGAGGCAAGCCTTAAAATCATCTCTTCAAAACAAAAACATGATGTACGTTAAAAACTGATTTCGAATGTATTACCTGGTGCATGGTTTCAAATACTTCCGTCGTAATAGTGGCGATTTCTGGCAAGGAGTGACAAGAAAGGGAAGAGACATTCCAGAAGAAACAATGAGAGAAGAAGGAGGAGAGAGAGGAATAGAAGAAAGAAAAAAGAGAGAGTGTGAGAGAGAGTGAGAGAATCAAATTTAATGTAAAGAGAGTGAGAGAGTTATATTTGATGTAGGAATTTGAATTCAAATTTAGATTTTGAGGTTTGTTCCAGTTTAAGCGGGAGTTGAAAATTTTTTTGATACCAAAATTACCCTAAATCAATATCAGTCGTTGTATCGAAATAAGACTAATTAAATGGCCACGATTTTATTCTGCACGTACAGAATAAAGGACATTCTGCACCCTAACCGACTCGAAACAGCCCACTTTATACTAATATAGTACGGAAGGAAGGAATGTGCCAAATTGATTCATCTATTATGTTGACACTTATTTTTGTCGGGCATTTTACACCTATATCGAAATCTTTTGATTCAAGTGAAAAAGTAAGAGTATTTTAGTGTTGAAAATAATTTTTAAAATCTAATTTAAAAATATCTAGTCAAGAAATATCAATAACTCAATGCTTATTTTTTTGATTTTATCAACTCCCTTCTCTCTCATCTCTTCCATTCTTCTACCAAGCCAAATAATTTTTTCTCCGTCTTCAAGAACTTTATTTTGCAAATCTTTAAGAAATCCTTCATTTGAAATGACGTATATCTAAATTATCCCATCTTGTACAAATAATTATTTATATTTTCTTACATGCATAAATTGAAAAGTTTATATTTTTTTATTCACTTTATCATTAATAATTATTCACTGCAACACACTCTTTTTTTCCACTGTCTTTGCATTTCCTCTCCAATTCTCTAAACATTAGCACTTATGTTCTCCCTATTTTCACACGCTCACATTAGATTCTCAGAGATGCAGTCAACGAAGATTTTCTTTGTTGCATTGGTGATCATGATGCTAGCAATCTCTGCCATAAAAGGTGTCGTAGCAACGAATGCTTCGGTGCCCAGCCTTCCGTCCGATGCCACTGTATTTGTCCCCACCTTGCCTTATTTGCTTCTCTTGCTGCCCTTGCTTTTGGTTTCCACTTCTGAACTCCCGCTCTCGTCGTCTTCACCCATTTTTTACATGAAAGGGAATTGGATCAAATTTAGAATATTTTATTTATAAGAGGAATCCTGCTAACTAAATTCATCATGATTATAAATTCTTCTCTTCTTCTTTTGAACTTTTTTAAAAAAGACATTTCTCGTGCATAGAATGTATACAATAATTCAAGAATATATCTATAGTTGATTTTTAGAGGATCAAAATTGAAATAATTTTTACTTTGCCAAAAAAAACTTGAAATAATAATCTACGCATACAAAGTGACTTTCTGATATTACAATGCATACAAAGTTTCTAAATAATTATTCACTCTGTTATAAATCACTTTTAAGTGAATAATTATTCATTCCTTATTGAATAATTGATTAGTTCAATCATAATTCAACGAATAAAGAAATAATTAGTCTCCTCATAAATTTTCTCCATTAAAAGAATAATCATTCACTTTTGAATGAAACGTGTTCAAAGTTTCTGAATAATTATTCACCATTAAAGGAATAATTATTCGCTCCCTTTAAATGAATAATTATTCACCCTTTATTGAATAATTGATCGGTCCAATCATAATTCAACAAATAAAGAAATAATTATTCACCTCATAAATTTCACCATTAAAGGTATAATTATTCATTAATGAATGCAACACGTTCAAAGTTTATGTATAATTATTCACTCATTATTAAATAATTTAGTGATTAAAGGAATAATTATTCACTTCTAAAGAGTAATCAACGCATGAAATGCAACGTATACAAAGTTTCTAAATAATTATTCACTCTTAAGTTAACAATCATTCGAAGTAAATAATTATTTGCTCTGTTATGAATCACTCTTAAATGAATAATTATTTACTCATTATTGAATAGTTAATCAGTTCAATCATAATTCAACAAATAAAAAATTAATTATTCAATTCACGACAAGCATTCGACAAGTAAATAATTATTCACTTCACGATAAACATTTGGCAAGTGATGAATAATTAATTTTTAGAATAATTACTCAAAGAAATAAAAATTATTACAGAAAATTACCAAATATCCAGATAAATTTTATTTTTAATAAAGATTTCTAAGCCGAAGTCACTAGATATCCCAAACAAAAACTCACAATATATAACATTGATTTCATCAAACATCCTAAACAAGAGAATATAGTAGGAACAGAACATTAAGAAGAATTAAATTCTTGTAAAAAAGAGAAGAAAGATGTGATATTCCCTTAGAAAATCACAGAGACAAAAATGCTGAAATGAAGCTAAACAAAATCCAAGATGTTCCATACTCATATGCTTAACTCTACTTGAAATTGTAACATAAACTTTTCATGGCAAAGGAGCATTGCCTTACAATACATATTCGCAGAGCTCATCAACAACTCGAGAGTGTTCAAGAAACTTATAGAGGAAATCAATTCAGTCGTGGGATAAACAAGGCTCATACAAGAATCCGACATCGTAAGTCTTCCTTTCACAAATCTTCCTTACTTGCAGGCAGTCGTTAAAGAAGGCCTGAAATAAGATAGAAGACAAAAAGAAGAGAGATAAAGATTGAGAGAATTTGGTAAGAGTAATTGAAAAAATAATATATATCAAGAGAGTAATGATGAATTTTTTAAATTTAAAAAATCTCACAAATTTTGACTACCTAAAATATTATTTATTCTCCTCAACTGTCAAATTAAAAAGCTACACATATAATAGTTAAAAGGCTGTCTGCATATGCTGAAAAAAAATGTGTCAGCATAGTAGTTGGATCGGCGCCATACAAGTAATTTGGCTATATGCTTCTATTTTCCTTTTTTTCCTCCACCTTACTTTTCATTTCCATGAATCTCTACATTTGTTCAAACAAAAATCAAAGTCAATTCCTTCTAATTTCTACAACCTTTTCTATTTTATTTTTTATTTTTATAAGTTTATCTATGTTATTTCCTCAAAATAATTACACATAATTATTGTGCTATCATGTAATATTCCTATAATCTATTAAGGACTTTATTTTATTTCAAAATATAAGTCATCTTTCTATATAAACACTTTATTTATTATTTTATTTTTAATTTTACCTTTATCTTTAACTAACTATTTAAATATTTTTATTTTAAAAAACTATTAATTTTCTAACTAATCACCTTAAATACCAATCCTTAATGTTAAATTTGAATTTGATACACTTATTAAGAATTTTTAAATAGAAATATTTTAAACATCTATTAAAATTTTTATATAAAATTTATCAAAATTTTAATTATCTTGTAAAAGAAAAATAGATCATAAATTTTGAAACGAAAAGAGTATCATTTAATTGTATTTTATAGTTATTTCTATCATAATAATCATTAAACTATACAAAATTAACATACTAAGCCATAATTTTTGAATTAAAATTCACATATCCATTTATACAGTTAAAGCAAATGTAAAAATATCAATCAAAATCAAAAGTATTCACATACTACTAACATGGACCTTAAAGAACGTTAACCACAAGTCACAAGATACTCGGTCAATTGACTTGTAAAAATTGTACTGCTCTCTTGTGAGCTACGCTTGAAGACTAGTGTTGTAAGTTGAGTCACCAATGAATTTTTTTCACGAGCCAGCGGCGGCTACTCGTGCCTCTGCCTTCCCCGTCCAAGCTTTCTGCACTCTCTCGGTTTTCAAGGAAAGTGTCTCAGCTGTCGTGACCTTCCCATTTTAGGTCGCAGACACTTCAATTTTAAACCGAAGCCGTTTATTAAATATTTTTCAAATACTAATGAGCTTTTTTTTGAAAGAAAAATAAGAAAAGAAAACAAATGAGCTATTGGTTTAGAATCAACTTAAAACCGAGTAGGATAATTTTAATATAAGTATTAAGTGTATGATAATTTTATTAATATAATATAATTTTTAAATAATTTTAATATTTTTATCTTTAAAAGATTCTTTAAAATTTTAAAATTTATCACATGATATATTTTATTTACTTTTTAATATTATTATATAGTAAATTTTAATAAATAGTCAAAATTTATTAATTCATTCAAATTATGTCGATATCGAGTTTAATTATTTAGTTAAATTTTTAAAAATTAAAAAAATTATAATTAAAAAATTATAATTAATTATAAATAAAATTTAAATTAATTTTAAATCATTGTAATTGAATTATAATTTTAGATAAACTTTTTATTAGTTTTAAAAATTAAACAAAAAAGAAACAAAAATTAAAGAAAAAGAAAAACTTCGGGGAGTCTTCTGTGGGTTGCGCCAACTCTTCTCGCAATCCACATATGGGCAAGTTTTTCCTGTTTTTTTTTGTTTATTTTCTCTGGTTTAAATTATAAAAAAGTATCTTGCTTCAATAAAATTATCATATAGAGCAATCTCCTAATTTTAAAGACGCGTGTAAGAAAGAATAATATAATGTGGATGTATTTATTAATGTGACTTATTAGGATAATAAAATATAACTGAAGTATACTATAATGACATTTTTTTATTATGTTATTAAATATGAGGTCTATTATAGGTCAACATTTCTTCCTCTCCAAATCTCAATTTAAAGAAAAATACTTAAAAATAAAATTTATTAATGATAAATTTGACATTTTTTAGGTTTTTGAAATTAATTAAATATTAAAAATAGATTAAAAAGTAAATTAATTAATTTTCCAACGCTCTCTTCTTCCACCTCTCTTTCCCTCCTTAATAGATGGAACAAAATAAAAGTAAATATTTTTATTGGATGAAGTATTGACCCTTTCGCTTCTTTCCCTATTCTCCTTCCATTTTTGAGAACCAAGTTATACTGACAAATATAATAAAAACAGAATATCAACAAATTACTAGTAGTCGGATGCTTGTTAATATTGCCAACTTAAATTTCATTTTCTTGTCATTAATATAAGCTTCAGACTTAGATTTCATAGTACAAATATGATCGAAAATTACATAATATACTTATTTATCAGTGACATAGAGTTAAATCTTACTATACTAGCATATGGCCCGTGCTTTGCACGGTTTATATATTATTTTTTTTAAAAAATAAGTGTATAATAAAAATAAAATTTTTTTAATTTTTTTTATTCTAAATGTCGTTGAAAAAATATCTTTAGTAGCACGATTATGAGTAAACTCATTTCTTTTATTGACAGAGTTAATTTTTTATTAAAAAATCATAAAGAAAAAATAACACGAATTATTATATAAATAGTTATTAGAATTATTACAAAAAATATAAAGCAAATTTATGTATTTAATTAAAAAAATATGCACTAATGTCATAAATAAATTAAGATAAAAATACATCATAAATTATACTTTTTTATATCTTTAAAGTAAATTAACTTTATAACATGGTCTTTCACTTATTCTGTCGTATTCACCTCCTACTCTCATTATATGTATAAGAGAAAAAGATAATTTCTTATCATTTAATTATTTATTTTAATTTTTTTTAAAAATAGAATATATTTGCAATAAAATCATTGTGAAAATTAAATTATCTCCCTTTACTTGTCTCTCTCCATTCTTAAAAAATAAATAACATAAAAAATATTAGTATTTTATATTAAAAACCTCAAAAAAGTTTAAAATAAAAAATTCTCTGATCATTGCTTAATTTTTTTTCAAAAGAACGTGTTCTTAATCCATCACAAAGAAGCCATAGTGTTAATGTACTTTACAAAATTATTTTTTTAATATTTAATTGGTAAAAAGAAAAAAATAAAAAATAAAAAATAAAAATCATCGATTAGTACATTTCATATCTAATGTACTGCAAAGTTATGCATATTTTGGTACAAAATATTTTAATAGGTAATTTAACACTTTTATCCTTAAAACTTAACAAATGAAGGATAAAATTAGATGATAATAGATATTGATCTAATTGGTTTAATAGATATTGATAACTAGATAGATAAATATTCCTGAAGTCATCTCCTCAAACAAACGAAAAAAAAAACTTGAATCTTCAAAACCTATCAAAGAAAACAGAAACTCAATAACAATTAAAAATATAAAATATATTACATCATTCAATCAAAATAAATAAAGAAAAGACATGAAAGATGTAAAAAGAGAAAAAATCAATGATGTTAAAAATAAAACTAAAAAAATAAAATAAACTGACAAAAAATGGGACAAAAGAATAACTATATATGAAAGTCATATACAACTTGCAGATTTATTGGTAATAAAAAACTTTAAAAATTTTTAAAAAATATATTTTATTCTCAAAAGAGATTAAATGGACTCATATAAAAGAAGAAAAATATAAATAAAAAATTAAAAGAAAAGTGCATGTATCTCATTTTTCTAGATTTAACTGAAGAAGTATCTAAAATATATTTTAAATTTTTAAAAATAATAAAATAAAAATACTTATTTAAATAAAAAATTGAAATATCCTAAATGTGATGATGCCTAAAACATATATAATACACATACGTTTTCCTTCATTTTAAAAGAAAAATTTTGAGACAGTCTTTCCATTTTAGCCTCTATCCCAAAAAATTCTTAACAAAAAGGAAATCTCTAAACATAAATAAATTTATAAATATCTCACATGTACACAAATAAGTTCTCAATAAATTAAAGAAAAAGAAATATTTTTTTAAAAATAATTAATTTTTAAACATCTTTTGAACAATAAGAGATGTATTGATCACTGATAAGCTACTCAAGAAAATTAAATTTATAATAATATTTATTAAATTTAGAGGTTAAATATTAAAGTGAAAAAGAAAAATGAAGAAAATAAGAGCAACATGTATCAAAAAAGGAATTAAAAAGATTATCTCTTCAATTTGGAAAAAGAATACCTTAATCAGAGAAAAATAAGAGGATCTGAAGATAAAAAACCTTATGAGGAAAAGTTTGTGAAGAAAGAAAAAGTTTGTGGAGAAAGTGAGAGTAGATAAAGTTATATGAAGATAGTGAAAAGTTATTAAGAATTTGATTTAAATTAAAAGATTTGTTTAAGATTAACTAAAGTTATTATATTATTTTATCGCTTAGCTTTTAAAAACTCTTCTAACTAAAAAAAAATTTAAAATTCTAAAAATTAGAATTGAAAATTAAAAATTTTAGAGAAGGAGAGAGAGTAAAAGTGTTTTAGTAATATATATATATATATATATATATATATATAGATTTCTTAATTAATTATTCTTAGAAAGTAATTAAATTAATTTTTTAATTAATATTTTTTATTTTTAAATTTTATATATCATTAAATTATTATTATAATTTTCAATAAAACTCATCAAATCTCACCATTATAATTAACAAAATTAAATGATGAAATGGCTCCTTCGTAATTCCGTCAGTCATGCTACGTGACAACATAGTTTTCGAGTTCCAACGCAACCCTTTAAAACGCAACCGAACCAAATCATCATTTCCTTCGATCGCTCTCGCAGAAAGTAGCATAGACCACCGCCACTCCATGGTCACCTCCATTCGCCTCCGACGACTGGCCGCCGTCGCAATCGCCGCCGGTGGCGCCTACGCTACTGTCCTCCGCGACCCATTTGTTTCTTCAAATGACAGGGGCGGCGGTCCTGCCATTGAAGCTGTAAAGCAGAAAATTGCCGACCCGTTTGCTGTCGTCCCAAGCCGAGCTGTCCAGGAGTCTGCTCTCGTGGGCGCTAGTTCGGCTAATCCCCTTGATATTTTAGTTGTTGGAGGTGGTGCCACAGGCAGCGGGGTCGCTCTCGATGCTGCCACTCGTGGTCTTCGAGTTGGGCTAGTCGAGCGTGAGGACTTCTCGTCTGGGACGTCTTCGAGGTCTACCAAATTAGTTCATGGAGGTTAGCATTGAAATCTTGAATCTTTAAATAAAATAATTGTGTATAATTTGATAACAATGTATGTATTGAGAGCAGGAAGCCAGAAATGGGCTGCTTTCACGTGACATGATTAACTGGAGAGGTTTCATAAATGCCTCCAAATAAGTTTTGGTGGACTCAATTATTCTTATTGTTAGGAACCTCTGGTTTTCCTTTTAACTTTTTGCAGAATGGCATTCATGTGTTGGGGAATAAAGAATTGAAGGAAAAACGGTGAGGAAGATGAATGTTCGCGGTGTCCGTGATCATCCTTAATTATTTAGTAGTAGCATTTTGAAAAAGTGGAAATTTTCGTTTTCTAATTGGATTAAATATCTTTCCAAAGACATTAATTTTTAACCGATATTGACATCTCTTGAAGTATTCCATATATATTTCTAATTCTTACCAAAATTCTATACTCCCTCGATTTCAAAATAGAAGTCCTTACAAGAATTGAGAGTTTTGAAAAGAAGGAAAACTTTAAAGTGAAGTACCTTGTATGCCCTTAATAAGGAGAGAGATAGAATGTGAGAATGTGAGAAAGTGAGAAATAAATAAAATAAAGAGATGGGTAGAGTTGGAAACTACATAATAAATACTCCTTAAAATGTATAAAAAGACTTATATTTTGAGATGGCAATCCAAGTCCAAAAGGACTTATATTTTGAAATGGAGGGAGTACCATCCAATTAGATCATGCTCATGTTTGTTCAAGTTCACTGGATTGCTTTGTCTTCAAAAAAAGCAACAATGGTCGCCAAGTCAGTTTTATATTTTGCTTGGTACCTTAGCATTTTCTTTGTATGCACTACTCATATGAGTTGGGAAAATTCAATTGGATGAGAATTCCACTTTTGTGTTAAAGTTGGGAAGCATTAGCTAGGAGCTAGGAGCTATATTTTAATGCTGGTTCTTTTATCCATAGTATGGATGCAAAAGAAGTAACTGAAAATTGACAATTAAATACGCGACTTTGATTGGAAGCACTTGAATTTGAGTGAAATCAATATTTCATTGTTGAGCTTGACTCAGTAGGCAAAGTGGTGTATGGAATTAGAGTTGACTTGATTTGGTTATCAAATTATTTCTATTATATAAGACTTTTTGAAATTAAGTGGGTGCTTGCTTAATCTCATGTGTTCGTTAGCCAAGCGCTTGACGAGTTGACATTGGCATAAGCCTGACTAAGATCATTACTCATGCTTCTCAAGCTCACTTAAATTCAATGAAGCTGAGTAAGCTCAAATCTTGATGAACTCAGGACCAAGTAAATTGTGTTTAGCTCAGTTTGTGATCCAAGCGAAATCTTTTTGTTAGCTGCAGTTTAAAACACAACCTCAACAAGCTATAGAGGAAGTCCTTTGGGCTTTCTGATAGCGTGGTCTTGCATGATGTTGCCTCATTTATTATGGACTAGTTTCTATAGTTTCTTTGTTGCAAAGGGAAAGCATCTCTTCCAACTCAGTTTGCTGCTACTACCCAGAAATTAATTAATCTTGCTCTTTTGTCGATGGATCTGCTAGGGCATTGAGTTTTTGTTGGATTTGAATCGGTTTTCATGTGCAGTGGGAATTTCCTGCTGATGCATGTGTAATGGCAGCTGGTAATAAACTCAATTAAGTTTTCTATAGCAGCTCTTTAAAAAAGAACATTGTCCTTGACATCTTTCTTTTGCTTTCTTTACATAAGAACTAGCAAACATCAAATTCAGTGCATAAGTATATTTGGGGTACTTGAACTTATAGATTTTAGTGCTTATTTCAAATGATGCTGCTGCAGGAGTACGCTATTTGGAGAAAGCTGTTTTTAACTTAGATTATGGACAGCTAAAGCTGGTTTTTCATGCACTTGAGGAGCGTAAACAGGTTATTGACAATGCTCCGCACCTCTGCCATGCTTTGCCATGCATGACACCTTGTTTTGACTGGTTTGAAGTAATCTACTATTGGGCGGGCTTGAAGATGTATGATCTGGTCGCAGGAAGACACCTACTGCACTTGTCCAGATATTATTCTGCTCAGGAGTCAGCTGAACTTTTTCCCACTCTAGCAAGGAAGGGTAAAGGCAAAACCTTGAAGGGCACAGTGGTTTATTATGATGGACAAATGAATGATTCAAGGCTGAATGTTGCAATAGCTTGCTCTGCTGCATTAGCTGGTGCAGCTGTGCTTAATCATGCAGAAGTAGTATCGTTCATTAGTGATGAGACCAGTGGGAGGATAATAGGTGCACGTATTCGAAACAACTTATCCGGTAATTTTGCAAGAGCATCATGATATATTCTTTTTTTGGGCTTGAATTAACTTTGAATGACGGCTAACATGATTGATCTATTCATCTTTGTTTTGTAATTTTGTTTGCATGTTCAGAATCCGACCTTTTGTTGGCCAACTTTTTAGTGATTTATGTAGAAGGAGTTTCTAAAACGTAATTTTATTTTAAAAATATTTCACTTATAAGAGACTTAATAAAACAACCTTCTTTATTTTTATTCTTTTCCAGTTTGTATTAAGATACAAAAAGATGCCGGAGAAGTTAAATTATGCTTTTCAAGCAAATAGTAGCTGGGGCCTATGGTACTAGAGGTTGTCATGCAATTTTGATTCATATCAACATGAATGTTGGACAAAAACATGGCTGGAATTTAGAGGAGAACCTGGTTCCTTCTTGCCCACTGTCTGGAAAAAGCAACTAAAATAAAACATCAGAAACTCCCGAAGATTCCTACCCATGGTTGTTGGTTTAGTTATCTTCTCTGCATTTGTTGGTCTTTTACTTTTGTTGTGCATCTATCCAGCCCTCATGGTTGGATTCTGGTTTGGTACGCATGATATGATCCGTTTGTCCTTTGAGATCTCACTTCTTGTTGAAGTGTACAGGCAAGGAATTTGAAACATACGCAAAAGTTGTTGTCAATGCTGCTGGTCCATTTTGTGATTCTGTGCGCAAAATGGCTGATAAAAATGCAAAACCCATGATTTCTCCCAGCAGTGGCGTGCATGTTGTGCTACCTGACTACTATTCACCAGAGGGAATGGGCTTGATAGTTCCAAAAACCAAGGATGGCCGTGTTGTATTCATGCTTCCTTGGTTAGGGAGAACAGTTGCTGGTACTACAGATTCCAACACCTCTATTACAATGCTACCAGAGCCTCATGAGGATGAGATTCAGTTCATACTGGATGCCATCTGCGATTATCTTAATATCAAGGTTTGTTGGTTTCCCAAAATAAAATCCTGTTTCTTTTAGCTGAATTTTTTACCTTGTGGCCTCAATTTTCTGTTTCTCAACTACGTGTTAAGACCTTGACTTCTCTTCCTGGTTAAGTAAAGAATGAAAAGGTGAAATGTCTTTTCATTATCTTCTTCTCAAATGGATTGCTCTTGAAATCCATATGGAAGTGTCTCTAAAATTTTAGCTTAAAATGATTTCAGCCTTGAAAATCTAGAATAATCCCATATTTTTTCCCTCTATTATTTAGAATAGGAAGATGCTGACACTGTTGCAGTTGGCTATGAAGACAGCCATTGCCTAGAGGGTAAAAGGTGAGAACCTGTGGGAAAAGTGCACACCCCAATCTGCTCATTTAGTTCTGCAAGTATAGTGTCTTCAAATTTTTGACATTTGTCACCTTTTAAACCCATGTCGATTTCAATGAATGCCAACTGCAGAACTACTCTATTGGAGGTTCTTTGCTATATTCTGTTAAGTGTCATCTTCTACCTGTCTATATCCTGCCTTTCCCGGTTTCTTAAGCATAAGGCATTTTGTTTTAGTTCCTGATAGCTTATCTAATAATATTTTGGTATTTCTTTGACTAGTTAGCTTGAGGCATTATGCTCTCTGATCAGAATTAGAAGTAAGACTTTCCTTAGCTTTTCTGAAGCTGGCATTGATTTTTTTATGTTTGCTTATTTTGAACATGTCCATGTTGATTTCCACAAGTCTCTTATCTGTTCTGTCCCTTGAATCTGAGCATTCACAGAGTTCTTATTTTTAAAGTACTGGAAACTAAAGTTTATCTTCACATTTAGGTAAGGCGCACTGACGTACTCTCTGCTTGGAGTGGTATCCGTCCGTTGGCAATGGATCCTAAAGCAAAGAACACAGAGAGCATTTCCAGGGACCATGTTGTTACTGAGGATTACCCTGGTTTAGTTACTATTACTGGTGGGAAATGGACTACATACAGAAGGTATCTTATCTCGGACTATATCAAAGTTATGGTCAAACTGAGAAGTCAAAGCAAGCATGAAGACCTTTACGTTTGGAGACTTTTCAATTGGCCCACCAACTGCTTGAAATTAGCCTTGTACTTTTTTTTAAATTTTTTAGATAAAGGCTTGTTGAAGATGGAGAATTTTAGCAATCAGAAAATGTATTTAGTTTAGCTGTAGATACCTGTCATTTTGCAGCTAACTGTAACCTGTTTCAGCATGGCAGAAGATGCAGTCAATGCCGCTATAAAGTCTGGAGACTTGAAACCCACCAATAAATGCTTAACTCAAAATATACAGCTTCTGGGTGCTGATGGTTGGGATCCTGCATCTTTCACTGTACTAGCTCAACAATATCTGCGCATGAAGAGAACATACAGTGGGAGAGTTGTTCCAGGTGTTATGGATACTTCTGTGGCAAAGCATTTATCTCATGCTTATGGTACTCTGGCTGAAAGAGTGGCTGTTATAGCTCAGGTTTGCTCTATGTCACCACTGAATATTCCCGTTCTTGATTGTTTTAAGTTTTTTTATTGTTTAGTAGGCCCTAGAAATTTGTACTTGGTGTTTCTTGGATTTTGAGGTATGTTTCCTTATTCACACTTTGGTATTGCTTGCCCCACATTTCACTTCGTTATATGAGAAGCAAATCCATTTTTTTTAAACCCTCGATATGACTTTGGGCCTACAGTATCTGGAAGCAAATTTGGGCTTGATTCAATATACAAAATAGCAGATTTGTTTTATTCAGGTTCTAAGTAGATCCTTGGATATGGTGCTTACGAAATATGTGGAATCGTTCTTTCGGCCAGTGACTGTCGGTAGACAATTTTGAGTGGAATTCGAGTTACAGAAGAGAAGATATGTTCCATTCAAGTCTAACTTAATCCTTGGGTATGGTTCTTATGAAATTTATAGAATGAAAATCTGGGGAAGCGGCTTGCCCATGGATATCCTTTTCTAGAAGCTGAGGTTGCATACTGTGCTCGACATGAATACAGTGAATCTGCCGTCGACTTCATTGCCAGAAGATCTCGCCTTGCTTTCCTGGACACTGATGCTGCCAGTCGAGCACTACCACGAGTAATTGAGATATTGGCCGCTGAACACAAATGGGACAAATCGAGGCAAAAACTAGAACTGGAAAAGGCTAAAGAATTTTTAGAAACCTTCAAGTCATCAAAGAATGCTCAGTTCCATGATGGGAAACACAGCTAGTAAGTTCTTATCCATTTGCTCTCACACTGTAGAGATAAATTATTTCAAAGTTGGATTTTACTATCCCTATATTGCTTATTTCTTACTCCAGGAGGATGAAGCTGCCGATGTCAATTTCTTAAGGTGCTGAAAATTTTTTGCGCAGAGATTAGTTATATCACCGGGGTAAACAGGTGTTAGTTTACGCGAACACCATTCCAAAATCCGTTTGCATAAATAACGTTGGTCCTTCATGTCAGCAAATGGTCCTGCAAAGGATGTAGTATGCTGGGAAGATGACAGAATTTCCTGTTGTGAGGTAGCACATGGGATCATCATCTGTAACACTGAGATGCCAGAGAATCCAGTCTACGAATTTTGCAGGGTTTTTTACCAGTGGATATCTTCCACACAAATAAAATTTTAGAAGTACAAGCGGGATCTTATTTTGAACAAACTCATTTCTCGTTGTGCTCCGATTATATACCCATCTCTGTTATTGAATTCTGGTCTTTCTTTAAGGGCAAAAAGGTTTGCCTAGATTTGTATCTTTCATTCAAGATTAAATATTTTATTTTAGCTTGACACAAATTTAAAACAATAATCTGCTATGAGTAGGTTTGCCTTGTCCTCAGGGGCTTGTAGAAACTCCCACCAACACCACCCCAACCCCCCCCCCCCCACCACACCAAAAAAAAAAAAAAAAAGGCAAAAAGTAATAGTATTGATAAGGACTTTTTGGGAAATTAATTTGTTGGTGGAAAATCACAATTTAAAAGAAGTCTTGGATGGTGGTGTTTGCTAATTAAAATATTTATTAAAAAAGATTTGGATAATTTTTAGCATCGATATTCAGACTTTCTTATTTAGGTTTTTTATTATACTATATCTTGAATAGTTTTGAACAAAAAGTGATGTAATGAAGGTTTTCAAAATTGATTTTTAGCTGCGGTCCAATGCAATTATATAATTTAATCTTTCCTTTGTTATTTAAATAGTGTAAAATATAAAATAAAATTTCTACTTATATTTTTATTCTAGCATTTTTTAAAAAAATGTTATATTTTATTTGACCACTCTTCAAAAAATATTACATAAACCCGATAGTTATAGACCTTTGCACTGAATGTAAGTTTATGATGAATTACTCCAAAAAGAAATAAGAAATGAAATTGGTTCATTTTCTCCTTGCTAGCCCAACCGGCAACCAACCGGAAGGGAAAGAGTGAAATGAAAACTATAAGACATGGAGCACCTTTACATCTGCGCACACCTTTGGATTGGGCCTTAATTTACATGGACATTGGGTCGAATATTATTCAGCCAGACAGATCAACCCAACATTTCTTTTTTTTTTTTGGAAGAGATCAGCCCAATCCATTCGACTGATACTTTATAGCATAACGGGCAGAAGTTCCCTCCCATTATCCTAAGCAACCGAACCCCCCAGCCTAGAACAACCAGTTGTACTCTGTCCACTACCACCGGCAGCTCTGGTGATGGCGGGCATCATTGCCGCAGTTGCGGCAGTCTCCACCGCTTACACAAGTTTATACATCTCTAAACCGGGTATCGCACTCGCTCGCACCAGTCGTCGCCATCTTCGTACACTCATCTGCTCATCACTTTCGTCCTCTCCCACCACCACCGAATTCAACATCACCTTCGCTCCTCCGAAGCCCGAGCGGGAAGCTGAACCCATTAAAACCGAAACTACCAATACGGACCCTGCCGCCGAGAGCGAACCAGGGGAACAACTCTACATCCCATGGATTGTCCGGGACGAGAATGGCAACCTTACCCTTCAGTCTACCCCTCCGGCGAGTCTACTCCATGCGATGGCCGATGCCAAGACCAGTAAGAAGAAGAAGAAGGAGAAGGATGCAAAAGCCAAGCCGGCTGCTTCCTCCACTGAGCCGAAGCTCTCCAAGGCAGCTCGCCGCTATTATAATGAGAAATTCCGAGACGCACCTCAGCGGCTTAGTAAGGTCCTAGCTGCTGCTGGAGGTAAGAAAGCTTTTAACTGCTGGCTTACTATTCTTTTACTAATCAATCATCATGCTGCTTCTTCTTACTCTGGTGTTACTGATGACAAATAAGTGGTGACTATAGTTATAATGATCTGATTGGTGATGTGGTTTGTTTTCATAGTGGCCTCTAGGCGAAGCAGTGAAGAGTTAATTTTTGGAGGCAAAGTGACAGTGAACGGTTCTGTCTGCAATACCCCTCAGGTTGGATTTACCAAGTGAACTTAAAAGTTTCTGGTGCAGCATGATGCTTTCCTATACTTGGAGACATGATTTATAGACAAAAGAAATACGACCTCTGAGTTAATTCAAATTGAAACGAGTGATTTGCCCTGACAATGGTGCAGACCAGAGTAGATCCTGCAAGAGATGTGATATATGTCAATGGCAACCGCCTGTCCAAGAAGCTGCCTCCAAAGGTCTATCTTGCCCTGAACAAGCCAAAAGGGTTTGTCCTTACATGTTTTTCTTGAGTAAAAAATCCTACTGGGGTTTCCAAATTCTTGATTCTGTCAAGAGTTTATGAACATTGCTTAGTGTCCCAGGTACATATGCTCTGCTGGAAAAAAGGAAACCAAGTCTGCTTTGTCCCTGTTTGATGATTATTTGAAGAGTTGGGTATGTGTGCTATATAATGTTACTTTGATTTGCTGCAGCTTGGAGCTAACTCCGTGAACAATTTATTTTTCTGCAAAAGGCCTTCGCAAATATGGGAAATGCTCTTTATTATGATTTCTACATTTTTCTCAGGGAAAGAGGAACCCAGGCCTACCAAAACCACGACTATTTACTGTTGGCCGTCTTGATGTTGCCACAACTGGGTTGATTATTGTGACAAATGATGGTAAGTTTGATGTGGTATCGTCTTTGGTTCGAAATATCACATATGAGAATGATTGGAAACGCACTGGAATTTACTGAACTATTGCTGTTTTAGGGGAGTTTGCTCACAAGCTTTCACATCCTTCTTCAGACCTTTCCAAAGAGTAAGTTTCCCCAATGACTTTGGCTATTCTTTTAGTGGAATTGCTTCTCTCAGTTTGTTTAAGTTCTTAAGGTTACTTTGCTGCTAATTTCACTAGTGTGTTTAAATTACTACAACATCCGTTCTTCCTTGAAATACTGGAGCCTTGGGTATTAGGTAACTGAATGAGACTAATTTAACAGTAACAAGTGTAGGTTGCTGCATGCTACTCTCTCGTTTTCAAAATAAATGACGTCTTAGACTTCAATGGCCTTGTCAAACTAATGTCCTTTTATACTTATTTTGAGGAGTATTTATTACATATTTTCTAACTTTACCCATTCCTTTATCCCATTTTCTCTCTCTCTCTCTTTTCCTATTTCTTAAGGGTATAAAAGGTATTTTCCTTCAGGAGTTTCCTTATTTTCAAGACCTTTAATTCTTATGCATAAGACTAAAACGACTGATGTTTTTGAAAAGGAGCTGGTGATTTCTTTTAGATTCTCAAGGTAAGCTCCACCATTAAATAGTTCCTCCTACTTCCATGTCAACTGACTCAACAGGAGAAATTGCAGTTGAGGAACTTCATTTTCTTTTAACTTTCCTCTTCAATTTTCTTGTTATGAGTTTCCGGTCTAATTTCCTGCTTATACATTAATGCCTGGACCTGTAAATTTTTTTCTGTAGGTATATTGCAACTGTTGATGGGTCAGTCAGCAAGCAGCACTTGATTGCCATTGGTGAAGGAACAGTTATTGATGGTGTTCATTGTACTCCAGATATAGTGGAGCTGCTACCTCAACAACCGGACATATCAAGACCGCGAATTCGGATTGTGGTACTATTTTCTTTGTTCTTGAATTAGTAATTTTGTTTTATGTCTACTGACGTATTGGTGTGTTCATGATTTTACCCCTCATTCCCATTTTGTTCAATTTCATTGTATATTTTTAGTAGCCATTTTATGTTACAACTCGTTTTAGAAATTAGAGTTTCAGAAAGTTGAAAATGATAGCCAAAGTCTCACCTTCATTTACTTTGGATGGTCTAGGTTCATGAGGGAAGAAACCATGAAGTGCGCGAACTGGTAAAACATGCTGGACTCCAGGTACTGGTTGCAAACTTGAATGGTGGCCTTTTTTGGGGGTGTGTGTGGAGTTAAAGATGCCACGATTAGTGAAAGAAGAGAATAGAGAAAGATATGATGGACTATTTTCCTTGAAAATTTTTACAAACAGTAGGTGGTGATCATAATGTGAGGATAGGTTAACAATAGTTCAGTTAGCATCATCATGTGTATTCGCACTGTGATAGCTAACCATCTATAAATGATGTGGCTTTGGAGATGCTCCAAGCCATTGCATTTGTCAAATGTCCAAAGATTATAGATGAGTCATTGAGTTCAAAGATGATTATGTTATGGTTCTTGATTGATTGCTTATTATGTTGGTAGAGCCTTATTGTGCATTGCTTGATATTTGCGTTAATAGTTGACTTTATTTTCCTTTCCTTTTTTCTTATTTTGTCCATTTGATTTCCTCCAGAGTAGTTATGTCTGAGTTTCTGGTTCTATTTTTGCCTATTTCAGATTTATACACTGAAACGTGTACGTATAGGTGGTTTCAGACTTCCATCAGACCTTGCGTAAGTTTCACCTGATACTTGTAGATTTATGTAGTTCTGGATGCTTCAGCTTTTTTCTTTTTTCCTTCAGTACCATTAGATTCATGTAGTTCCGGATGCAACACGTCATTTCTGCAAGGATGCTAATATCTTTCTAATTTAAAGCTCTTCACTTTTCTTTTCTCCGTCCTCATTGTGTAGCACTTAATTTGTCTCTGCTGACAGGATTGGGAAGTATATCGAACTCAAAGCAGTCAACCTCCGGGCACTGGGCTGGAAGAGTTAAAAGGATAAATCACTAACAAAACAGATGGAAGTGCAGTTTTACTCAATTATTTTCTCTAGTCCAACAGAGAACGAACTTATAATGTCTGCTAATTGGTGGAATGTTGGGTATACTTCTGCCGCCCAATTTTGGATCAATGGGTTTGAACATTCACACTAGATAAGGTTGGTGAAACTGGGCTGTCTAGGGAGATCGCTATTGCAAATGGTAAATTCCTGGCCGCAGAGGAGTGTGTGAAAATCCGTTTATATCTTTATTTTTTAAACCATCCTTGTATATATATGTTGAGTTCACATATGGGAAAGTATAGGGGCAAACTAGTTGCATGACCGACTACACAGGACGCGAGATTCGTACACTAAAAGGAACAGGGAAACCTTTAAAGCAGGACCTGAGCATCTGGAGTTACATTCCCTCGTCGGTCCACTGGTGGGGAGCTGGTGTTTCACCAATTCAAAAAGTAAGGGGGAATGTGAAGGAGGAATATAGAGTATTATCTGAATTAGATTAACGCGGTCAATGCCTTCTGATTCAGGGCAAAAAGATGATGGTGATGTTGGATGTACAACCTGTTCTAGGCCGGCACCCCATGTTGAATTTCACATGTTTACCACCTACTCATAGGTCTGCTTCAGGACGAAATCAGCTTACATTATACATCATTTCATAGTCTGATTAAGATAGTATATCGGGAAGATCCCTAATCTGATTTTAGGGTTTTCCAGTTGTCAATAGATCATTCTTTTGACCGCCCCAAAGAGGCCTCCGAGATTGCTCGGCGAAAATGGCAGTCAGTGAAAGTGAAAGTGAAAGCCATCTTTTGTTTCTATTTAGAAGTTGATCATAATCTATTGTTGCCTTTAATATTATCTTTTTTCACATTGCTAAATGGACATTGCCAACTGCCAAGAAGTCAAGTCCTAACATATAGATAGAGCTTTTTACCCAAAAGACAAAAGAGCATAGATACAACAATAAAAAACAACGATTTCTAGGGAACTTTGGCCCGTAATTAGCATGTCATTTCTAAGCATTTTCCTCCACAATATGTTCTTACAAATAGAATGAGTCCGCTAAAACTACGGTCAACTGTACGTGTAGGATCAGATTATATATATATATATATTAAAAATTTATAAAATTTGAAATTATATAGAATATATTTTAATTAAAAATTTATAAAATTTTTATAATTATTAAATTAAATTTGAAATTTAATTTAACGGATCAAATTTAGTACTGCAGCAAATCGAACGTACAGCGCAGGGACTCTAATGAGTTAACAAAATGATGTTGAAAACTCGGATTGTTTTGTCCCTTTCGCATGCATACTGATTTTCTCCTAGTATAATAATTTCTAGATTTGTTAATCTAAACTTTTCAGTGATTAGTTTTTAATAGTTCTTTCAATTTGAATAACCTCTACACTATACTTAATTGGATTAGGCTTTTAAAGATATCTTTTGATTTAAAAAATTCAATTTGAATAACCTCTATACTATACTTAATTTCTAGATTTGTTAATCTAAACTTTTCAGTGATTAATTTTTAATAGTTATATTCGCCGTAAAGCCAATGAGGTCCCCTTCAATCAAGCCACAACCCATGACTGATCTAGCTGTGAACTCCATGATTCTTGAATGATGAACCTAAACTGTAGCTAAAAGCCTCAGCCGCCCCACAAAAAGGTCCCAGAAACCAGTGTCCCGCATTGCCACACATTTAGAGCAGCCAAGGGTTACTTCTTAGAGCCTGTTAATGGCTACTGGATTTTTTGCATTAATGGGCAGAAAATGAGTTCACAGAACATAGAAGAGTAACCAACTCTGAAGTACCCTGCTTCACTGCATATGGTAGAATACAAGAAAATGAATAACGCGGGAACTTATAAATTGTTTATTCATTCATTGGTTGTATCAATAATTTAATCTTGAACTTTCTCCCTCAATCGTGCCGGCCTCAATGACACGTTTCGGTTTCCAACTTCCCATTTCTTTTCTACTGCGAAGTTTCATCTTTGGGTTTCAAATGCCACTTCTGCAACGCTGGTTTTAAGGGTCGATTGGTGCATTGCTGTGAACTTCAATGGCGTCGTCGTTGAGTAATTCTAGCTCTGCAAGTTCTACAAGGCCTTCGTCGTCGCACAGGTCGGAGAGGCCGCCGGTTTCTTTTTCTACTGCAACTGCAAGTACAAGTTATAAAAGCAGTGGACTTTGGGTGTCCTCCAGTGAGGGGCAAAGGCAGGGGTATGGACAACACCATGCTCACTCGGTTCGCTCCAGAGGTCCATTTTCATCAGCTTCATCTTCTACCACTACTGCTGCTTCAAGACGCTCTGTCACCCCCAGTTCTCGTACTCGCTCGCCTTCTCCGTCTCCCTCCAGCCATAATAACGATCCAGGTGAGTTCTTTCCCTCGCTTCCAATCTTCTTCAGCTTTTCAAATTGGATTATGTTGCTGAGACTTGTGGTATGCCATGCATTGAAATTTGAATGTGTGTGTATATAGCATTAAGGGAACGGTCAAGCGTAAACTAAGGTATGTATTGCCGCAGAAGTTTCATTGGAATTTATGCGACTGGTTTGATTTTGATCTGCACTGAGGCATGAAACATTTCAAACTTAGAGGACTCTGTTTCTTCTGTTTCCTATTCATTTCCGGGAAGATTGCTCATATCTTGTGCTTTAACCAAATTCAATCAATCTCTGTACATGAGAAACTAAGTTCCATCACGGTGGCAAGGGAGAATGATGTTGGATACTTGGTTCTGGACATAACATTCTTTCTGAATATGGGTATTTTTGTCTTCTATAAGAAATCATGACCATTGCTTCATTTGGACCGGGTTTATGGCTGCTTTTATTACTTCATTTAAGATTGATTTAGACTGTGTCTATGCTGTGTGCAGACCATGGAAGGGTGAGGGTTGCTGTAAGACTTCGACCAAGAAATGCAGAGGATCTCTCAGATGCTGATTATCCTGACTGTGTTGAACTGCAGCCTGAGGTGATTCACAGTCAGACTTTTGCTCCTGTCTTATATAAGTCTATTTCCCGGCCAACAACGCAACCGTTGTCTGCAAAAGATGACTGCAAGTATATGCGTATGTTTGCGGGGATGTGTTTTTTTCTGTTTCTGCCAAGTCTCTCCGGTGTGCATGCATAGGAGTGTATATTCGAGCGTGACTCTTTTATGATCGACTCTCTTTTATCACTGTAGCTTTCTTTCATCTTTTCATCGGCACTCATATGTACCTTTGTTTTGTTTTGTTATGTTTCTTCTTTTTAGTCTGAGAGCATAGAATCAATCTAAAGGTGTCTTTGATTATCCAGCTTAAGAAGTTAAAACTTAGAAGAAACAACTGGAGTGCTGAGTATTACAGATTTGATGAAGTATTTGCAGAAAGTGCTTCTCAAAAGCGTGTTTATGAGGTGGTAGCTAAACCTGTAGTGGAGGTAAGCATCAATAGAGTTTGAGTATTGGGAATTCAATTTGTATTCAGCATTTGTCTTCTAACTGTTTTCCACATCTATACTTTTTGTTCCGTCTTCAGGCAACAACAGAAAAATTATGGCAATGCACAATCACACTAGTGCTTTATTGTGAATTTTAATTTCTTACGCAACTTATTAGAGCTATATAGAGTTCAATTTGCAACTCTAAAAGGGCTTCAAATTGCTTGGTTTTGAATGCCATGATAATATTCTCAGAAGTTATTTTAATAATTAAATCTTAAACTTGACATCGCACACAAAACTTCCGTCAACAACAATCCAATTAAACATGCTTTTTAGAATATCATTACAGAATATAAGGATATACCATAGAGATCCCCAATACCTGGAGCCAAAAATAATTTCCAGAATACAATGTATCTTATTGGTGTTGTTATTATCTAAGGTCAAAAGTATTAAAACACCCAGGAATGGGAATCAGATATTTCTATCATCTGCTATACTACATATTCCATCATGCTTAGTGTAAAGCCTGCAAATTACCCGTAGGGACAATGATTTGCTTCCTAGGTATTTGATTACCTTGTTCATTCGATAGTTATTTTGAATTAAATTATCTCTTCATACTTCCTATCTACTTATTCATATGTAACAGATTTTATCCACTAGTTGGAATCAGATTTTAACCACTATTTACTTTTCCAGAGTGTGTTGGAAGGTTACAATGGAACTGTGATGGCATATGGTCAAACAGGTACAGGGAAGACATATACCCTTGGTCGAATGGGTAAAGATGATGTTTCTCAGCGAGGAATCATGATTAGAGCTTTAGAGGACATACTTACTAGTACATCTCCAACATTTGATAGTGTGGAAGTATCCTACTTGCAGGTATTGAAACCTTTACCTGTAAGATTTCTTGCATTTTCTCTTCAGTAATTTTGATGCAATGGCAAAGTGCTTTTATCTACATATGAGATTTATCCATGAAGACCACTAGTTCTGTAGAAAAATTTACTCTTATCTATAAAGTGCATCTAATCTGAAGTTTCCTGTATCCTGCATACAAAGTAAAGGGACCAAAGATTCATCTGAAGAACTAATTGCTCGACCGAAAGAGGTTATGTTTACAATGGTTGTGAGATTAACTATCAAATAGGCTGTTTCATAAAAAGTTGTTAGAAACTCATAGCTTCAGCATTGAAGCAATAAGGATCTCACCAAAATCTAGCTTCCGGACATGTTTGGTATTGTTTAATTTTACCTCTTACCTCTTTGAACTACTATTTTGATAGATATCCTTTGTAATGCCATGCATTGTTTTGCTGCAAATTTGTCTTTAGATTTTCTTGTTAAACCATTTTCCCCATTTAGGTGTTTAAAAAGCTTTCGATTGATTGGATATTTGCATTGCGCAGCTATATTTGGAATCGATTCAAGATTTGCTTGCTCCTGAAAGGACAAACATTCCAATTGTGGAGGATGGAAAGACCGGAGAAGTATCAGTCCCTGGTGTCACAGTAATAAAAATTCAGAATCTTGATCATTTCTTACAACTTCTGCAAATTGGAGAAGCAAACCGTCATGCTGCTAATACAAAGTTGAATACAGAATCATCACGTAGTCATGCAATTCTTATGGTATGTGTGGTGATAATCCAATCTTTGTAAATTTTCTAGTTGCAGATATGTTTGACCCGAGATAAAAGGACCTGGATTTTGCCCTTTTCTTTACTTCATTTAAGTTGGTGAATGTAGAAGTTCCCACCTGCAAAACATTTATTTACTTACCCCTATCTCGTACTCTGCAGGTTTATGTCATTAGATCTGGGAATGAGCAAGATGCAAATGATATGTCTTTACAGGACAGAGATGGTAAAACAGAGACACGAGGCACTCAAATACCTACCATTCGGAAAAGCAAACTGCTCCTAGTTGATCTTGCAGGATCTGAACGATTAGACAAATCTGGTTTGTGACTTAGGACTCCTAGCTGTGTAAAGCTCTTTTTTCCACCTTACAATTCGTCTTTTTATATTTTTTTCCAGGAAAATTCATATGCATGTGTTCATCTAACTGCCAGCTAATTTTTCATGCAGTAGCAGTGAAATCATTGACATCTGATATTCTTTACTCTGGTTGTCTTCACCATTGATAATGTTCTTGGTCCTCTGTCATCTGGTTTTCATCTCCCTAGTGCTTTTAATTATTAGGTATTCCTGTGTAGCAGGGAGCAAAGGTCACTTAGTTGAAGAGGCGAAGTTTATCAATCTCTCTCTCACTTCCTTGGGTAAATGTATTAATGCACTGGCTGAAAACAGTCCTCACATTCCTACAAGAGATTCCAAACTAACCCAGCTACTTCGCAATTCATTTGGAGGTATGATCTGATATCCAGTTCTCCATTTTCCAGCAAGTCTACTTGCATTGGTTTTTCTTGTCAAATATTTTGTGTTAATGACTGTATTTCTAGATGCCAGTGATGATATTCTTTGGGGGTTGCAAGGGAGAGATTAAATTTAGGAAGAATTCTTCAGAGGTTGTCCTTAATGCAAATGTGATTATCCCACTTCTTCTTTCTATGTGCCTGTATAATTAATCTGTAGATCTGTTTTTTGAAGAAAATGCTAGCCATACTGAAAAAATCTGTTCTAATCCTATTCCTAATTGACCATAATTGGAATTCTGTTTGTCCTTAAATGTCTAATTATATTGATTATTTACTGGTAAACCAAGGTTAAACAATTCGCGATTGAAATAGACTAGACAATGGAAATACATATCTATCTCCTGATATTCTGAATATTTATTTTTATATTTTGATGCCTGATCTAATCTTTGCATCAGAATTGCTTAACTTGCTACATTAGATTTGTAGCTAAATCTTGAAATGCCTTCCCAGTTTCTTTGGTTCATATTGCTGATTTTTGTATGAATTTGATCAACCAGGTTCAGCAAGGACTTCACTTATAATAACTATAGGCCCATCTTCTCGGCATCATTCAGAAACCTCAAGCACAATACTTTTTGGACAGCGGGTAAGTAAATTAACCCAGAGAGCCAGGGAATTCAGCATTTTCTTGAAAATATGATTTTTCTTGAAGAGAATTGTGGTTTAATATGATTTGTGGAGGTGCACTACTGAAATCTAGATTGTTGTATAAGCTGTTAATTTGGCTTAAGGCCATTCTAGACTTTCATTTATTAATGTACTTTGTTCTTGGAAAACCCCATTCCCCTTTCTTGGCTCCCCTTGAAACGACTGGTCCTTCATCTTACTTATGAATTATGAAATGCTAAGCTCTCTGATTTGTGCACTACTACGGATGAAGAAATAGGAAGAGAGTTTATTTATTTTTTGCATTTTGTTTCAACAACGAAATGCCTGCTTCTTATTTTTGGGACCATAAAAGTATTATGACTAATTGATATTCATTGAATTTTGCAGGCCATGAAAATCGTTAACATGGTAAAGCTAAAAGAAGAGTTTGATTATGAGAGCTTATGCAGGAAGCTTGAGTCTCAACTTGATGAACTTACTGCAGAGGTTGATAAGCAGCAGAAGTTAAGGGATAATTGCAAAACGGAAATGGAAAAAGAGCTTACAGAATGCCAAAACTCATTTGCTGAAGCAGAAAAGAGTTTAATATCCAGGTCCGAGGTACTTGTTCTTTTTTTTCATTTTTTATTTTAGATTCAAAATTTTGGACATCTTTAAGTGAGCTGAATTTCTATAAATTTTCTCAATTGAAAGACTCTTGTGAATGTGGTTTTTATTGTACTCATGGCTAACTCTTGAATGTACCGCTTAAATTCTCTTGATATATGTCCTTGGTTGCAGTTTCTAGACACTTGTCTAGAATCTGAAATGAATGATCTTCTTAAAGAACTGAACAAGCAAAAAGAGCATAACAATTTAATGCATAATGAGATTTCATGACTTGAAATGAATTTGGAGAATAGCAAGGCATTTAAATTGATTAATACATCTTCCTTGAATATAAAAATTTGTTAATTTGATTATGATTTTAATTCTGATTTGCCAGATATCAGATTGTAATTTTAATTTGTGCCACATTCCCTTTGGCATCCTGCTTTGAGATATCCTTTCCCAGCTGAGATAAGACTTTTTGAGGTATTTGCTTGCAGATTCTGGAGATGGAAAACAGTCGTTTGGAACTGAAATTGAAAGATGTACTGAAGGATTTGAATTGGCAGAAAGAAAATAATGATTTGATGAGAGATGAGGTTTCACACCTTGAAATGAGCTTGAAGAGTAGCAAGGTACTGCTTTTTCTTTTAGGAGTGTTACCCTGGAAGTTTTATGGTTGTATCGTCGCAATGCATGGACATTATTCATATTCATTTGATATAGCTGATGTGAGGTACCGGTGTCCTGTCTTTCATGTAGCAGTTGAGATTTTTGTTCCAGTAGCAATTGTGCCAATGAGCCCTCTCCTAAGAAGGAAACAAAACTTAGTTTTCTTTTCTTCTTCCAGGTTTCCTTAAGAGAAAATTAATGCTTCTGTTTTGGCTGTTAGTAGCAACAGCAGCTAGAGAATTCTACATATCAGAAAGTACTTGCAGAAACAACACAAATGTATGAGAAGAAAATAGCTGATGTAATGAAACAATCAGAAGCTGACACTGCAAGAGCTGAAACTGCTGAAGGAGATTTGGATGCAATGGAAAAGAAACTAAGTGATCTTCAATTGTCGATGCAGGTTGACCATTCATATTCTTTGTTCTCTTGTTCTTTTATTTAAAAATAAGGAAGCCATCATTATAGTCTTGGCATAACACTTTAAGAGATGTCTAGTATTTTCCCCCTTATTTTTAGTTCAGAGAAGAAAATCTAATGCTAATTTTGTTTTCTTACCAGCAACTGCGGATGGAAAATACCAGATATCAGAAGACACTTTCTGAAACAACTGAGATGTACGAGAAGAAAATAGTTGGATTAAGTCAACAGCTAACAGGAGACCATTCCCGGTTAGTTGATGCAGAAGAACGATTGAACTCGGCAAGAAAGCTCCTAAATGATCAGCAAAATGCAGTCCAGGTAAATGTTCGTGTGGAACTTGGAGCCAATTAATCATGTGGAAATGTCTTTGTACTTCTAAACCTTCACCAACCTTTGACTTTTCAAAATAAGTACTCTATGCTACTCTGTGAGTGAGCAGTTACATTTCTTTATTGCTTCTACCCTTATTTGCTACTTTAAGGAAATGCAAATGCATCAGGTTTGGATGCTTGAAGTGTGATTTTCAGCTAACCAAATAAAACTTGAATGGAAGGATATATGGTAGATGAAATGTGTGATTAAGACTTGAATCCTTTGTAGAGCTTTTCTTGTATTAAGAGAACCTTGAATTAGTGCATCAAGATTACCACTGGATTGTTCTAATTGATGCCACTCTTTTTGCTTCTTTTATGATTAATTTAAGAACTTAGCTAAAGTGAATAAAATGGAACAGTCTCTCTTGTATGTGTAGAGCATTACAATGTATTCATGATATGGTCTTCTTACCACTTACACTACTGTCTATAAGCTTCAACCTACTTTAACTTGCATAGAGGAGAGATTGCTGTAGAAGGTGTTGCTTTATCTTAGTCAGTTAAAGCTTTGAAGGGAAGATCTCTTGTACATCAAAACCAGAGCTCTTCCCATATTAAATGTGATACCACCACCAGATGTTCTCTCTCCACAGTTAGAGCTGTCCTGTCCATCTCTGTCTTATATTGGGAACCCTCCCTCAAGATATGGTCTTCTTACCACTTACACTACTATCTATAAGCTTCAACCTACTTTAACTTGCATAGAGGAGAGATTGCTGTAGAAGGTGTTGCTTTATCTTAGTCAGTTAAAGCTTTGAAGGGAAGATCTCTTGTACATCAAAACCAGAGCTCTTCCCATATTAAATGTGATACCACCACCAGATGTTCTCTCTCCACAGTTAGAGCTGTCCTGTCCATCTCTGTCTTATATTGGGAACCCTCCCTCAAGATAATACTATTAGATTTGTGTATGTGAAAATTTAATCGCTGTATATTTTAATTGTTGATATGTAAATCTACCTGGGAGAACAACTAGACCTATGAGGATTTGTGTAGAGAAAAGAAGGGTGCTAGTTTTTCTATATTAGATTTTGGATCGAGTCCTGTGTTTTGACATAATACAATTTGCTTTAGTTATCTCTGGTTAAAGCAGGACATGACAGCATATTAAGATATCTTTGAGAAGTGATTGTGATTCATATAATGGTTGGTTATGCTGTTATATAGCAAAACCTAGTTTTTTTGAAATCACTGTTGACTCAATGAGAATAACAGGTAAAAAACTTAAAAGACACAAGTGGACAGAACCTCCACAAAAAATAATTGCCTTTAGGTTCCTGGTTTCTTGTTGCACCACTGCTTTCTTTTGCATCATCATATTTTCTAATGCAAAATAGTTAAGAGAAAACCATTCACTTGGTTACTTTGCCAGCGGATTCTTATATTCACTCTTCATTGCTTTGCTAATATGCTTATAACTAGATTAGTTTCAATAATGCTTGTTGCAAGTATGCTGGCAATTTTCTATCTGTAACTATTGTATTAGATTCAGGGGCAAAACGAAATCAAGAATCTTAGATCGAAATTACAAGAAATGCATCAGGTGCTTGAGGCAACAGTTAACCAACTGCAATCACTGCAAACAGAATATAAAGATCTGCAAATAGAGAAGGTACTTTTTTAGTTTCACTAGAAATGACTACTGAAAGGTAATTCTCATTTTAGGACCTAAATTAGAAACAAACTTCTTCATCTCCTCCCTTTTGAAGACTAAGTTTATAATAGAAATGAACCAATAGTGGAAATGAATGAAATGAGAAGAATGGCCTACTTCTATGACATAAATAACCAAATAATTCAAAGTTTTTAGTTAGGCTGATCTTTCAAAATCACTGATACTACTTGTGGATTCTTAGTTAGGATTAATCAATGAACTTCATGCCACTCGACAAGCTCATATGGTAGAAGAAAAGCGAAGGAGGGCAGCTGAAAACAAGCTGGTTGCTATAAAGAAAGTTGTGCCTGAAAGTGAAGATGGCTTTGAGGTATGGATTATCCTGTTGGCTTTTGGTTAGAGAGAGTTCTTACTGATTTAAAGTCATTTCTTACAGGAAAAGAGATCATATACAAAAGAGAGTTTGCCCAGAGGATCTTCATTTTTTGGCCATAGGAGCACTATTGCAAAGATATGTGAAGAAGGTAAGTTCTTTTTTACCTTATCTGTGCATTTCATTTCACGTAGCACAAGTTTCTGCAGTTAACTGATGGAACTTAATCATCTAGGTAAAAAAGATATCACTATTTGCTTTGACGTCTGAACAACCTAATGTTTTCTTCTGTATGAGAGGCACATGCGAATTCTATCACAAGTGGGATTGTCCACAACTAAAATTACTCAGATGTTTCTTTCTGAGGTGATTTGCTAAGCTTTCTTGTATTTTACTTTCAGTTGGACTCCAAAAGATATTGTCACTGCTAACATCTGACGATTTAGATATCCAAATTCATGCCGTGAAAGTGGTAGCAAATCTTGCTGCTGAAGGTATGTATAGCAAATATTTTACACTGCTTTGCAAGTGTCAAAACCCTTTTTCTCAGATGGTGGTTAATGCAATTATTTGCATTGTATGCTTCTAGTCTTGTTTGGCTTGAAGCATACAGCCCATGGATTTGTATGCTAATTGAAAATGTAAATATGCAAATTAAACATGGTGGGAAATTTGTGCTTGATTTTGCATCTGAAACCGAAGGAGTTGAATCGAACTTCTACCTTTTGGGACATTTTCATTCTTAGAATCAGCAAAAGTTTCAAGACTTCTGTCCTTGCGAAACCTGGGCAAATTTCAAGAACTGAAAATGTGGAGCAAGTGATCCAAATTGTAAAAGAAACTACTATACCTTTTATGCTTGAAAACCCAGTGGCCAATTTTCCAGTACTGTGAACTTTAACAGGTTTCTTGACTAGCACTCTAAATGTCAGAATCACAGTCTTACTGACCCGAAAATACATGTTTTACTTCAATATTCTCTTCAGAAAGCCAAGAAGACATAAAAATGCATCAGAGTGATAATCCAATTTCTTCCTTGAATTTACTATTGGTTTCAGATATTAACCAGGAGAAGATTGTTCATGAAGGGGGTCTGGATGCACTGCTCATGCTGCTGCAATCAGCGCAAAATACAACCATTCTTAGGGTGGCTTCTGGCGCCATTGCCAACTTGGCAATGAATGGTACCGATTGCTTGTTTACTTTGTTAGCTTCCTTGTGCTTTATAGGATGTCCTCCAAATCATGGATATGTCATCTTTTCCCCTCCTTCAGTCCAACCTTCCTACAAGCTTCTCTATATATGCCAATGCGTAACCTTATAGCTACTCTTCGAACCAGAGTATATCTGGATGCTGCATTCCATGTATTCTAGCTTAACAATTACGAACATGAAACTCTGATCAGATGGCGTGTAGTTGAAATGTACATGACATCTTCCTGGTAGATGTCAACTGGTTTACCTCCAGATTGTTCACTGAAGAATTTGTTACTATATCTTTAAGTTTTGCTTCAGTGGCTGGAAATATCTTCACAATTTTTCTTGTTTACTTGCATATCAACGCTGAATATCTCATTGTCGTTCTCAAACGTGATTGTGCCATCATAGATAGTGCTTTAAATAGTTAGCTTTGCAACACCAGAACAAATGATTACTCTAAAGGAGCTGTGAGGATCATAGGACCTGTGACTACCTATCGCATGAAAATCTTTTATTGATTGGGATGTGAATGAAAATCTTGCAAATCAATATCTCAGTGAAAAAACTAGGTGGGAAATTTAACTCTTCTACTTCTTCAGAGATGAATCAAGGTGTCATAGCGAGTAAAGGAGGTGCTCGGTTGCTTGCAAATACAGCTACAGAAACTGATGATCCACAAACTCTACGAATGGTAGCAGGAGCTATTGCCAATTTGTGTGGGAATGGTAAGTTTATGTATTGCAGTAAAATTCTCTACCACTGAAATTTATTTTTTTTCTGTGATTTATCTATACTAGCATGTGCTTGCGGACCTAATGGTGTATGCTTATTGCAACAGTGATATTCTGATTTTGTTTGATTTTCAAGTTGCTTAGAGTTTTAAATTATATGGTAGCTACTTGTTTGTGTGCCCATTGTAAATACTATAATGCTGCTTGCATTGCGTTGAAAAGACTAGTGTGTCATATTTCTGCTAGACTGCTACTGTCTTTCACCAAGTTCGGAATATTTTGGAAGAGAAAATTCTCAGATATTAATTTGAGGTACTTCACACTTGACAGAGAAGTTACATACCACGCTAAGAGAAGATGGGGCCATCAAAGCACTTGTTGCAATGGCTGGATCTGGGAGTATTGATGTTGTTGCTCAAGTAGCGAGAGGAATGGCTAATTTTGCGAAATGCGAATCTCGAGCAATCCTTCAAGGTTCAAAAATGACTTCTTTTCTACATGGTCACACATCTGTAGGATTTTAGATATATGCATCCCATGATCTAGTTACTGCAGGGAACAGGAGAGGCCGATCGCTATTACTGGAAGATAATGCCCTGACATGGTTGATTGCCAACTGCAATACTGTTTCAAGTTCAGCTCAGCGCCACATTGAACTTGCTCTCTGCCATTTAGCACAAAATGGTGAGTTATCTCCCTGAAAACTTATCATGTTCTAGCTGATTTACCATGGATCATGGGTTTGCTTGGTATACAGTGTTTCTTGCTTCTACTTCAAGATGGTGGAAATATAAGAACTGAACGCGACGGTTTTGTGTCTGCATTTCAAGTACCTAAATATACCATCTTGGGACATGAAGTCTCATGTATTTGACTTGATGATCTTGTACAGAGGACAATGCCGAGGACTTCGTATATGGGGGCGGACTGAAAGAACTGGTACGAGTATCCGTCGAGTCCTCTAGAGAAGATATTCGGAACCTGGCCAAGAAAACTATGAAGTTGCATCCAACATTTCGAGCTGAGGTAACCGCAGAATGAAGTGAACGTGTACATATGGTAGCATAAAGATTCCTAGTGAGCTATTTGTCTAGTTAGTAGTTACAGCATCATGAAGAAAGTCTCCTTGCGGCCGTACTCATTCCCGTTTGAACCCGATTGTTGCTTTGCGCAGTCTAAGGAAAGAAGTGGTAAATGATTAGATTAAAAGAAAAAGGATATATTGCCAACTAGCAAGAAATTTTGCCAACATCCATTGCCTTTGCCTTCTGTTTTTTTCTATTTTAATTCAATCCGTCAACTTCTGTGAACAGGAGAAGAAGAGGTAAATTCGTGTATTCAGCCTCTACAGCAACTGGATACTGGATGATTTGATTTTCTCGCTTTTCATTTTAAACTAATTTAATATTTTTTTTGTTTTAGAATATATATTTTTTTTATTATAAGAGTCTTTTCAATATATAAGTCATTTTATATATTTAAAAATATCTATTACTTTTTTTTAATAATTTTACATATTTAAAAATATTTATTACTTTTCTTTTAATATTATCTTTACAATACTATCACTTTAGATAATTATTTTTAATACTTTTACACTCTATACATAAGTGAAAAAATAACTTATATTTTGAAACAGAAGCCTATTTTTGTTTATCTAAAACTAAAAGTAGCTAATTGATTTTCTTTTTTCCGTTTTAGGGCCAAGGGGATCAGAGAAGGTATGTTCACCCTTAATGCATCTCTGATCACTTAAGACAATCGGTCACATTTGTGCTAAGTTATCTGCAGTAAATTCTCGCGGTTCGTTCCCATGAAGTCGCATCTCCGGCAACAAACTAAAACTATGACAAGCACTGGCCACCAAACGACCGAGTCCAACTTGTTATATTATTCCCAACACGAGCAAGCTCTAGCTGGTAACCCAGCCAGACTGCAACTCAATTACTTTCGAGTATCTTGACAAAAATCCAATATTTTCATTCTCCTTCTCTATCGACTTGAGACATACATTCGATCAGCGATGTTCATGTAGCAGACTCCTCCAAAAGTTATATGACGATAATGGTTCGATAAAATCATTGCAAAAGCAATGATAGCTTCTTCCGCACAATCGGTATGAAACGATTTGTCGGGCAGCTGTACAACAACCTGGCTACGGTGTTTATTATTTCACATCTTCAAGATTTTCTATACCTTGGTACTTTGTAAGGTCCACATGTCGAATAATTGTATAGACGCATAGCAATTTGGTTGCATTACTAGGCCATATAAATCCTTGAAAAGATAACTTGGATCAAGGTAGCAAAATTATCTAATTGCTGCCAAACAAATGACAATTACTGACATCATTTTTATTTTCTTTTAAGAAAGAAGATCTTTCACAGTTTCTTTAATAGCATTAGCAGCCAGATGCCCAATTTACAAAAAAAGAGAGAACAAAATGGTAATTGGTAGTTTTGTTTTACTTCCAAAGCAGAATACAAAGCCAATAGCAATAACTAGTAAAATTAACAACCAATCGTTCTATCCCTTCTGCCTAGAACTCAAGTCAGACACCTCAATGCAATACAAAAATAATAATAGAAGAGGCCTGCACAGTTAATGCTACTAAAGAATAAAATAACTATAGACAGCTAAAACCATATCACCCTCAAAAATCTAGTCAAAGTGAAGAAAAACAAAATGAAGCCACCCGCAAGCTATACTCACAAAAATTTTGCTCATAGATTCTCCGAGGGAAATGATTTCCTCGTCCAGTCTGTGCAATATGACCATCTGCAATTAAGTACACATGCCGGCTACATGCAAACTTTCAGTGTCTTCCAGCAGCCACGACAAGAAAAACAAGTCTGGAACAATATTTCACATCTTTGCAGTAAGTTAACAGGCTAACAGGGTAAAATCTCAGCCACACGATCTTGAGCATCAGCTGGAACCTCTCTCCCGGGAACCTGGACCTTGAGAAGATTTACATACCTGTGGAAAAGAGAGTTGAAATTCTATCAAAACAATTCATTTCCAAATATTCAACAGGCTATCCATTCTGAAAACTCACTCTGCAGCAGTAAACAGCTGTTCGTGTTCTGAAATGAAAGCAAGCAAGGCCTGGAAAAAGGAGTAAAAGGATAACAACCATTATCTTCCACAGAGATTAGAAGGGAAAAGAAGAAATGTTGACTGGAAAAAAAAATTCAAATATTTCATATTAACTACCTCAAATGGCATATTTAAGAGTTCATAATATGTTCGCACATGATCCAGCCTCAATTGCACAGCTTCACTGTCAATTGAAGGGATAGCAGCAAGAGCCTAAAACAATTCAAAAGAAAATATCAACTGAATAATATACAGAAACTGCAAAAGAAACATGCAAATTCTGCCATTCGACTACAATAAACGATATATCTAACTCCAGATATCACATTATTCACATGTATGTATTTAATCCTTTACAATAAGGAAAGATCTCTGTTTTACAGAAGTCAGACTGTTGACTAGCTTTTGGGATTAAACATGTAACGGGCACCAGGTCAACAATCTAGGAATAAGTTCATGGAGAATCTCAGCAGAAATCCACAAAAGCAGAAAGAAAGAAGCATTCAACAAAACACAGCAAAAACGCTAAATTATAGATAATGGTTCCGCACACTTCCAGACAAATTCTATTTTCCCTCTAGGCCTCTATATTCTTCATCTTATTTTCCAACCTCAAATCAACTATCACCAAGACAATCTACAGCATTCCCAAGTCTAAATTAGTTCCAGTACATAGAAAATATAAAAATGGCAATTTTCAAAGCAATACTACAGGGAAGCAAGGGTTCTTGAATTTACCTGTTCCAGGGCAATTGAATTACGACATATTTGCTGGACCCCAAATAGGTTGATAGAAGTCATATCAGCCAAAGCCTAGCAGGGAAAAAGAATCCTCTTATTAGTGAAAGATTTTTCAACTAAGTGCAAGTTAAAGTTCTAATGGGGCAAACCCTAATTAATGCATTTGCAGCAACATTGCATATTCCACCAAATATGTATTTGCGCTTTGCTTCTGCAATAAATGGAGCCATTTCCTCATCTCGACGAGTAATCTGAGAGAGAAGAGACAGGACAAACAATTTTCCTTTTTAAGTTTTTCATAAGCACGAAAGAGAGTTAAATGTAAGTCAATCTACCAAAGCAGAAAGCACTAAAAGGATAGGGTATTAGTTTGATATAAATCAAGAAACAGAAAAGATAACAGCGCTAGACTGCCAGTATCCTACCATATCAAGAAAAGGAGATATAAAGTCAGACAGAGGCTTAACTTTTCATGATTTCCTGCTTTCAGGGACAAATATATTTGAATCGTTAAAGTCCTCTGTTACTGCACATACAATACAAACATACAAAATTTGTTTCTTGATTTGCAAATTGCTTTTGTATAAAATCGAATTTCTGAGTGTGGTTAACCATCTTTAGACTATTTGTCAAAAGGAAAACATGAGGCTTCATGCCACCTTAAATGGTAACATCAAAATAGCTATAAGTTAGTTTATCCACATACGTCAAATTTGTCCCACTTCCTATGGACCACTCAACATGTGTGGTTGTAGCCAAAAACAGGCATACGCATAACACAAACTACAGAACATAAAAAGACTGTGGCACTTATATATCGGAAGCTGTTTATGTAATTAGACACTTGCAGATACCTCTAGCCCAGCATGCCATGTGATGCTACTCAAACATACCACTAATATCTATCTCAAGTAGGCTACAGCTAGGAAACAACAGTGACACTAACCTGAGAGGTTAATGATATAATGAAGTCATCAGGTTCCTCTGCATCTTCATCCTCCAAATAATCTGTGCTCGTCATTTCCTGAAAAAAATAACAACGCTTAAAATCAAGGCACCTTTTGCCAGAAACCCACTTACAATTGACTTGAGCTATAAATGGTATACAATACATAGTTTAGCAAACCTGCATGTGGAAAATAGTTTCCAACAGCATCTCCACACGCAGAACTTTGAGGCAATCAATCGCCAATTTTCGATATTCCTCAGCAAAGGAATGCAGATCCTTGGGAGCAGCACTGGTTGTTCTAGCATGATGGTAAGTTTTTGGTCCCCCATTCTCTTCCACTTGGGAATATACTTTTGTGGATGTTTTCCCAAGCCTGTTATGATGTAAAATGATTTCTCATGAAAGGAAGCCAAGAATAAGACAAGATACTAGCGACTTCCAGGTAAATGAAAAAATGGTTTCATGAAATAATGGCTTCAATATATTTGATTTTCACATACTAACATAATGTTTGTCACAATGTATATATTGTGCCTATGTGGGCCAGTCAGGTAGCTGGACAAACAAGCATTATCCAACCAAGAAAATCTACAAGTATTAGGTGAGGACGAGACCCAAAGGAGCTGAGAAAGGTTAACAATGTAACAAGAAGGTTATATAACTGTGAGAATTGGTATATGCTTCTTCGCATAAACTATAACTCAAGCACATCATGGGCCCCTCACAATTCTAACCAACCAAGTGGTGAAAGCACCATGATTCTCAATGGAATTCACAGATTAATATCAACATTAGCCTAGTCTCAGAAAATGTTCATACATTTAGCACACATGCGTCCAAAAAATTTAATAAAAGCATTTCCATTCAAAGTAGGACAACCAGCTGAACCAAGATGTGTCTCGCCAGGAATGAGATTGAGATCTAATATGCCACACACACACAAACAGAGTGAAAGTGAATATTGAAGAGGCGAGTTGCTAGACAAGTCCACAGTACATATAATACCACATATCTCAAAGGGCAGATTAAACTACAAATCCAAAAGTACAGAGGATAAGTGCAAGTTTATTTCAATTTAATCAAGAATCAGCAAAAACATATATCTATCAGCTGTGGATTAATCAGCCATGCTGAAATGGAGCCGCTATTGAATTTCTTGGAGTAAGGGAAGGACAGGCACATGAGTCTTCACAGAGGGATAGTGCATACACAAAATGGCGGCTTACCTTCAAAAACCAATGTTTTAAGAGTTCCACCACATCACAACCCTATCTAAGTAGGAGGAAGATTGCCTTCAAGGTAGAGCTCTCTAAGAGATAGACAAGGGGGAAAGCACATAGCAGCACATAAAAACAAAGACCAACCAGTTCCTATTATCCAGTTTTGTAGGGTTCCTCCATTCAAGATGGATAAGCCAAAAGGTGCTACTCAGCAGTCTAACTTGACCAGCGGCAAGCAGAACTACAATTGTCCTTTGCCTCTACTTGAGGAAGAGCAAAATATAACAATACAACAGAACAGTAACAAAGGGAAGCAATTCATACTAGAGATTGTCTGGACAGCATTGAGGTGCAAAACTTGCCTTTCTATTGAGTCGGCAATATATTCCAATGAGTCACTCAGGGATGCCAATAAAATAAGCTTGTTATCATCACGAATCAAGTTCTCCTGCATAAAGCGAATAGCAACAAGACCATACAGGCTCAGTAGTGAAGATCTTTACTTAGCTCAATAAAAGTTTGTGGAAATTTTGGTGAATATATTGATCTTTGATAGCAGTTTCATAGAAGAGGTCAAAATTGCAACGGGAAACAAGAAAGATCCTTCAATTGATATTGAAACCTGCTTGATTGGCCGCAAGTTTAGCAATAAGTCACCCATCTCCATTTCAACCTCCACAGAATGAATATCAGATGTATAGCTTTCCATATTTGAATGTCCAAATGGGTTCGGTAAACATGCACTTGCTGGATCAATACGCATCAAATTTTCAATGTCATGCCTCCCAATGAGCATATAACTTTGCTTCTCAAGAACTGCCTGATAAGTTACCCAGGAAAGAAATTGTGAAAAACATATGAAGAGAAAAGCATAAATATTATGAAAATAATGGATTTGAAATGACAATTACAGAAAAGAGAAATAAATCATAAAACACTTACAGCAGTACATCAAACATCTTAGCTCAAACAATTCAGAGAATCCTAGTACAGTCCCCCTCCTAAAATGTCCACTGGAAATCTTATGCACTTAACTAGCAGTTAGGGTCAATTATCTGATGCTTATTTGATGTACACTGAACAGGATTAATCAGAAGTATGAAAAACACCAGACTACTATAATTAGACAAATAAGGAATATAGTGAGCTACTACCAAACAAATGCGTAGTAAAAAAAAAAAAAAAAGGAGGAGGTGGGAGCCTGCATTGGCAGTCAAAACCTAGAAATTCTACATCTCTCTCCATACCAGGCCTCTTACGTCTATATCTTGACAATGACTAGAAAAACTAACAGTTCTGTTTGCCTAAATTGCATCAAATATTTTTGAAATAGCTTAATCTTTTAAAAGATCACATTCCGGATGCAGAGTCATAGAATAGGATGTCAAATGAAAATATATAAGGAAATGGAAGAGGCTAACTTGGTGAATTAGCATTAGAGTACCAAAAACAAGGATGCAGCGATATGAAAACAGAACAAAACTGAAAGTTTAGGTAAAGCTTTTAAGGGGCATCTTGAATGTAGCCCATGATTTTCCTTCAATCAGATTTCTCTCCCAGATCAGAGCATGATAAAGGAAAATTAAGTCAACAAATTCTACATTTGAACGTCCTAACTAACATATCCAGAAAACTATTAGAATAAGAGCCTGGTACAAATGGGGCAAGATGCAAGCACACCTACTACTTCTCAAAGTCAATGCACAACATATACTCGGAAATATAACCTAGGAATTGCAGCAAATGATAAGATATTGAATCAGAAAATGTATACACCTCCATATATGAAGTCCGACATCTTTCATATGTCCTTTCAAGAAAAGTTTGGACGTAGTTCATGAGATCAGTGGCAAATTTAGGCATTGCTTGAGCCCAGCTAAAAACCTAAAGTAAAAAGGCCTTGGATCAGAATGACAACACCACCAACAAAGAAATTATATAAGCATCAAGGTAAATGTGATCCATTATTCTCAAAACTATAAACAAACTGGATAATAAATGTGTTAAAACCAAGAGGACAACTTATTAAAAAAGCATCATTTGATTCTCAGCTTATGTTTATAAGTAACAAGCCGAGAATGAGCAAGGAATACCTCTTTTGCCAGGAAATCAATTGCCAAAAGTCCATGCAAGACTGGGCGACCCTTCTCAATTGATGGCGTATAAGAAGCAGCTGCATGTGCTCTTGGACGGAATGCAGCTGGACCTGTAAAGAAATTCCGGAAGGTGGACTTATATGTACTATTTCACCATGCCCATATAAAAATAAAGAATAAAGAAAGCAGGTGTCAATCTTCTAACAAGACGATCATTGAGGATAGGATTTTCATATGCAGAATCAAGTTTCTAGTCAGAGATTTATCTGGATACAACTGAAGTGCACCAAACCTAATTTAACATGCATCTCAGTATGATAACCACACCTACCCCAGCCCCACACAGTTAACTTTGCATCGGAGATGAAATTGTATACATGCACATAAGCTGCGGGAAAAAGCCAAAGCAAGACAGAGCCACCAAGACGGTGACATTCCGCACTTTTTCTCTGTCCATCTCTGGGAAGGAAAAGAGTGGCAAGGTACAGGCAAACAAATCCACAACAAAGGTCCCATCTATGATCTTGCAATGAAAGATACCTTTCAGAAATATAACTCCATTCAGCTTAATTGAATGTCCTAGTTGACTTTCCCCCCACCCCCAACCCTGTTTTGGTTTTTTTTTGGGGTGGGGGTTGAATTTATACCTTTATTTAAAAGAAAAAGGAGGTCAGGTATAGTGTTATTTATTCAACCCTAGAAAATTCTCATTCACTAGTGTTTGAGCATATGTACCTAAAAACTTGGAATATACTAGTTTTTGAAAATATGTTTTCCATACACTTTTCAAAGCCCAACAAGCCAACAAATAGAATGGCTCCCAGCAAAAAGAAAACTAAAAAAAGGGGTCAAACACTACAAACCTACAGAGAGAATAGTAGGCTAATTTTTATGCAGCTAAAAATGAGAATGTCAATCATCATTTCTCCAAGTGCAAGCTAGCAATATTACAACAAGCAAATCCAAAAAGCAATATGAATTGAATTCACACCCACAATAGGAATTTATTAGCTATATTTTGTGGCGCTTATAGGAATTAGACCTCACAATTTTGAAAGAAAAACCAAGTCTACTCATATGCAACACAAGTTTAATGCATCTTACCCTTCCAAAATTTCATAGCCTCAAGTTATCTCCCGGGCCTTTTTTCCCCGTGGTTACTTATTTCCTTTTATAACATTGGTTCTGTTCAAAAGCTCAAATTCTTAAACTACATGAGACATGTATCGCATTCTTAGAACCACAGAGGCATATATTGCAAATTGTAAGTTCAATAAGCAGCAAATACATTGTGCCATTCCCAAAGTGAAAAGATGAAAATGATGGTCAATTTCAAACATAATAATAAAAACATCCAACACACAGTAAAGACAGGGAATATCTCATAATGAATATCCCATTGATATGCTAATCAAATAGAAATAAGATAACTTGAACAACAAGTTTGGGAAATGGTAACTGCATATGTTTTCCTAGTAAAACAAAATAATCATAAATTACTCATGGATGTGAACTAGTGTATTGAATGAAAGAAAGAGTGAGCAATTATGAGTTATTAATAGCAAATATAGTTCATATGCCCTAATGATTTTTTCTTTTCTTTTCTTTTTTTCCTGGTCAGAACTTTCTCATGAGTTAAGCTTCAAATGTCAAAATCCACTGAAAAATTAAGCAAAGAAGGCAAGATAAGGACTTGCTTGATATAGCTTGCTGTACGCCTTTCCTGTAATCTACAAACATAGTTGGTAAAAAGTGATCCTTCACAAAGTTCTCCACAAATGCCAACAATCCATCATTCCTGCAAAAAGGGTAAGCATATAACAAAGTCCTCCAGTAATAGAGAGGCATTATAAAAAGCAAGACAATAGCAACAACAGTTTCCCTAATCTTAAGATGGATGAGATCAGGGAAGCAGAGAGTCATTCCCTTCATTAAAGCTGTACAAGAAACAAAAGCAAGAGAAGCTTCAAGAGATTGTGATGTCGGAAGGAATACTAAATTTTTAAAATTAAACAAAATAAACTAGAAATGCCTCTTAACACAAACCAAAGTATGCAGTTTATCAGATGAAGAATTCTTTCAACCAAGTTGCTATGCTTCCCACAGAAGTTGTGGAACACTTCCTGGAAACAAGGTTCTCAAATTCCTGAGACCCGAGTATGCAGTTTTATTAGATGAACCGTTCTTTCAACCAAGTTAATCAACATCATGCTCCAGTCACATAGATCTCTTCAGCATTGCATGCATACTTGGACTGAGAATTGGAAATTCTAGTCACAGTCGCACTTGCTCAAGGAATGAGCTTGCCTAATTTAGTCCTTTCCCAGATTTTATAATCCCTCCATCCTGAAATACTAGCTCCATTTGCCATTTTCACACACATTAAGAATTCACTAAAATCTATAACATTCAAAACAAAAAGACTTGGTTGCCCTTTGATTAATTAGAGTATTTGAAATTTGAAATTGGTAGTAGTTCACAGAGAGGTAAGAATGGAAAAACCTCATTTAATTCTCATTGATATTACAAATGGAGCATATAGTATGGGACAAATGAAAAAAGCAAATGGAGCTAATATTTCAGGATGGAGGGAGTGCCATATTTCACTATAGCTTTGGCCAAGATTGCTCAAAGCATGTACTTCCCTAAACAAATCTTTTCTAAATCTTATACCATAAAGTTCTCTAAGAAGCTTTTCCAAAACAGCCTTTAGCTTTTTGTGAGCTAAAAGCAGGACAGAACAAGATATAAACATAGAAACACCTCACTGCAGCATTTTACTTTATAGACATAATAGATATTTCAGCTTCATAAATAAAGAAGAACAGCTCCAAATCAATAGCCTTCAATAACTTTACTACGTAAAGTAAGAAGACATAAATTACCAAGCCAAGAAAGACAATACATTAGTTCAAACTTACCCAAGTTGTGAGTACTTCTGAGGCAGCATAGAAGCAACTCTATCAGTGAACTGTAGACAGCCAAATGGTATAAGATCACATACTAAAAATACAAACATTTAACTCGAAAAAACATTAAAAAAAAAAACATTAGAAGCATGAAAAGAAACCAAACTACATAAGTTTGAACCTGAAGAACAGGGCGATATACAGATGCTGCTAAATATATCCCCTGCTCAGGTAGTACAGCAGCCGAACCATAGCCTTCTTGAAGTACATTTGGACCTCTCCTACTCCATCCTTGGCGAATTAGATCAACACCTGATGAAAATTATCTGTATATGGTTAGATTCACTTCAACTTATACATGCTGAATACAAGAAGGGAATAGATAAAATCTGGAAGGAAAAAATGCTTTTTAAAATAGATTGAAAACTGAAAGGTAATAGATATTTGTGACTGCACCAGACATAGAAAAGCTTTTTTCATATTTTCACCATTATATCTAGAATATATAATTCCCAGAGAAAGTGTTGCTGAAGCAAGCAACAGTTTTTACATTAACATAATTGGATAAATCGATCCCAGAATAGGTTAAAATGAACAAAGCCTACAGGTCCAACCCCCCCGCCCCCCCCCCCCAAAAAAAAAAAGGAAAAGGAAACAAAAAGAGGGGAAAAAGTCCATCAAGAAGATACTGCTTGATAACAGGAAGACACCTGCTGAGATAATTGAAATGAATGCCTAAGAAACCACTGAAGAATTAAAAAAAACTATATATAAGCATGCAGAAACTCGTACATTTGAATTTACATATCAGTTTACCTCTAAAAGTGACACAGCTAAAGCACCTCGGAGGGGGGGGGGGGGGGGTTTCAAAACAAGGCTATGCCTATAAACAAAGAATTCAAGACTCCATATTAGATGGTCCTGACTGAAAGCACTTGAGAAAAGTCTCAAATCCTATCCCTTTTTCCATGTGATTAAACCATTCTCTTCCTGAAAATCTAAGAAAACCTCCAAGAAGTGAAGCATGAACCAGTTTGGCGACAAAAATGTTAGTTACTTCATTTTTGGAATCTGAAACTGAGAGGAACATACGGAGATCAACAGTCAACAGCACAACATTCTAAGGAAACCTCCAGCAACTCCACCATGACCTAACCGATGCATTCAGAACTATGAACCAGTTCAGAAACCAATGTGTCTGAGATGCACTTAGACCATTAATATCAGGAGGACCATAGAAAAAATCAATAGGCAGCATACCAACATCCTTGGCTTCAGTCCAGAAAATCAGTAGCTTACCAAAATTTTAAAGGGAAAATAAAATTACCATCTTTAACTCACAACTCAACCCAAGTAAACAACAATCAAGAACAGTTTTCCTGATTTATAAGATGCAAACAAGGAACAGGCTCTCAGAGATGTTGGATCACCCTATCTGGAGTAAACAGGCCATCCCTATTTGCATAGGACAATATATGAACCTTTGAACTATTTCTACATCGCACATATATTGTATATGGGGGCCACCCTTTCTTTCTGAATGGCAAGAAAATTATTTATCCAAAATAGAAAGAGAAAAGGACCGAGCAAAAAATAATAATAAAAGGACTACCAGATCCAATCCATCAACTAAAGATCAGATTGGATTTGAAACATGCACCAGCTGCTGGCAAAAACCAAATATGAAGAAAAGTACAGCGACCCTAAAAATGAACAGTTTTTGGAAATAGTTATAGATTAGCTTTGGCACTGCACGAGTTAAGGTGGAGAGCCGTGTATGGAGGACAAGAAAATCCTCAGAAGAATAATGAATATCACACATAGGAAATTGTCGTGCAAGGGCACAAATGGAGGGAGAAATAGTTGAAAGAGAGAAGAGAAAGGAAGGATGAAATGCAGGAACCAAATTCTTTGAGGAGAGAAGACATCAATAGGATAAGTTATTTAGCTCATCCATTTGAATGGATGAAAGAAAGATTAGCATTGGAATGGAGTAATAAGGCTCTAAGCAACTGGTAAAGAAAAGGAAGCCCAGCTTTTGGGTATCATGATCCAAAAGCACCAAAACAAGTACACCTCCAGCAGAGAAATCACCAAGGACAAAGATATGAGAAGTATCACAGCATATGTTTCAAAAAAAATGTCTTCATTTAACTTGGCAAAACTATTGGTTATTTAAAACCTTTCCTTAATATTACTGGGCCTGTATGTAACAATGCTTTAACCTTCTGTCACTTTAAATAAGTCTGGTAAGGTGAAAACATAGATGACAGAACAAAATCAACAGAGCAATAATCTGAACTTATAAAGATGTGGAACATGCATAACATAAATAAAGAAATTGTATTCTGGCCACTGAATTTTGCAATCAATCAAAATAACCTCAAGCATAACCCCCTAAAAGAATTGCAAAGGCAATTTGTGGGTTGCAACACGTATCCTCTCTTGGGACAAAAGTAACAAAAAGGAAAAAAAAGTGCCACAACCTTTGTTCTGAGACTACTTGACTTTCTCAAGACTCGAAGCTAGACAAAAGCCAAGAAAAACTTCATGTCAGTTCCTGCTGTCTATAATATATCTATTCCCATGGCCCTACAATTAGCAAAGACATAATGAAAAAGTGCCCAACTTACAAAGAACTAGGTTCTACCTGGAGGTTAGTCTATGGATTACAAACTCAAATTGACTAAGGATGAAACGTTTTTTGGAATTTTTTTCTTTTTAAATGCACAAAGCAAAGGAATACAAGGTATTAGTTAGACTACAACATTTTGGAAAACAAAGGAATTGAAGAGGGCACCTCGAGATTCATCATTTTGGAACAATGCCATTTTCTTGGACACTCAATTCTCACAGATTTCAAATCCTTTCAAATCATTTGCTCATTATCACTTCAATTATCTGACTTCAGACCTATAATGGATGGATAATGACAAGGACTCTGAACCTAAATACTTATCTAGATATGCCATCGCCATCTGGAATCTTTGCTGCATAATAATTTGTTCACTGACAAAGCCATTTTTGATGCAACTGGATACATGTACCTTTATAGCACTCAAGTATGGGAAAACTAAAAACGTTATTGCAAAATGTAAGTTAATTTCCCTCTGCATTACCACTCTGCAAGATGATACATCATAAAAATGACCACAGAAATCATAGAGACCAAGAGTATTGAGCACAAGTAATTAGAACAGTAAATGTTAAAAGTGGAAAGAGGACTCTCAGCCATACCCTGGTTGGGGATAGATATAGTAGCTTCTGTGAACCGAAATGCAAAGGTAAGGCCATCTTCAGACGCATCCCTGCAAAACAGGTCCAGCAAAACAGTCATCCAAGATTTTAGAAAACATTAATCCTTCTAGTAGCAGCTAAGGTACAAACAAGAAAGGCCAAAAAGTGAGTTTTATCAGAGCCATTTGAAAAATAGCAGGGACAGAATTAGCCAATTCAAGCAAACTAAGGCAGAGAAGCATTTATTAAAAAAAAAAAACCCTTCATAAGCACTACTAATAGGTGTTCTTGTAAAAGACTGAACAAGAAATTGTCACGGTATAGGTACTTTGCTAAAAGAACTTCCAGTTCCTGTTAAATATGAAAATGGGAACGTCATGTTTCTGGAACAAATGAATATAGCCTTCTGGAAACTGGGTTTTAGGTACTTTGCAAAAAATATATATATTGTGTATACTTTTTCAATTCAATAGATTTTCCCCTTTATTTATTTTTTTTTTGGGCACCATTTCAATTCAATATCTTGATAGTGAATATATTGTTGTTGACATGCTAGCAATGATATGAAATTATAACTACAAAACTATACCTTCGCTCTAAAGATTAATTTAAGATAAAAGGTGCTTAGAGTTCATGGTACACTTGCAGAATATTGAAGCCAAGTACTATTTTGATTAGATCCACCATGAATTATCAAGTTCTATAGCTTTATCTTAACAAAGCATTGAAATTCCTCAACCAGAGATCATTATCTATGACGATTTGACTTGATAAGATTAACTGACAACATGATGAATTATCAGCTAAGCTAAGCATTATCTGTTACAAGCATACTAACATATTTGTTAACATCAATTCACCAGTAGCACCGGTAAATTCTCACCAACATGGCCAGCTTACAGAAATTTATCATCTAAATATAGAATAAGAAAAATCTACCAGCAATGATCGGATAAAGGTCAATCAAGGTCCCTTTTCTCATGCACTTAATATCCAGCCTCAGAAAAGTGCGTTGTAGTTAAGAAAAACAATTACTGGTTCATTCTAGTCAACAAACCTTCCACATTTGACACCTTCAATCATAATAATCACACTCTCAGCAACAATTAATGATAAAAGGCTTAAATAATTAGTAATTTTGAGCATGCAAGAGAATCTCCATACATCCAGTGTGCAGGCTCCAAAGCTCTCATTATTCTAGAACATCCCTTTTATCCCAATAAGAGAGAGATAAAGGAAGAGAAGGGAAGGGAAAAAGAAAGGAGGAACAGGACCCCTAAGATAAAGAAAAACTAAATATTTATTTACTTGCCTCTTATCTTTAGATGGAGCCTTGCTTGCAAGTCTCGCTGTCTGGACAGCAGCATCTGCAGATGCAGCTTCAGGAGTCGCTCGTAAGATTTCACATATGAGTTGCTGACATTCACTCTAATTCCCACAAAAAAATTTTATAAAATATCAATTCAACAGAAGATTGTACATAAGAATAAACAAGTCCAAGATTTTAAATACTGGGTTAACAAAACAAATAGAAATATAATATCAGTAAATAAAATGCTTATATACATATAGGCAAACATTTACCTGCAGAACCGTCAAGGAAAAGCCAATACTATAACCCCCGGTATCATGAGATGCTTCAGAATCGGGATTCCAATTAACATCTCCAACAATGTTCTTAGGTGTGTTCAAGTCAGCCTGTTGTGCAGATTTTGACTCAAGAAGCTCTCCAACAATAACATGGTTCTCTAAAGTGGAATCCAGAAAATAGATTAGGCTATTATCAATCAAGGAAAATAAAAATAATTCTTGAATATTCATGTCTTACCAAATATCCGGACAACTGCATCAAGAATTGAATCAAGAAGTTCTCTTGCAGCAGCCTGAGCCTTTCCAGTGGGCGACATCACAGAAGAGACAGGGCTGACTGCTAGTAAAGCTCCAGACAAAGAGATTCCATTCTGATGTTTCTGTTTCGACAGCTGGTAACTCTCCAGTTGTCTTTTAACGTAGTGTAATCCTGTTATACCTGTTCCCATAGCTTGGCCAAAGCTAAGCCGGGAAGAATTTGCACGCTCTGCATGCGCTTTGATTTTTTTGGTAATTATCTCATGAATTGTAGGTCGCAGCTTTTGGCTGTTAAACAGAATGGAAAAGATTAAAAACATAGCATACTTGAAATGCAGCTAAAAGACAACCACCAGGAAGAAATGCTAGGCATTAATCCCAAAATGAAATTCTGGAATCGGCAGTTTTAGGAATTGCCAGGAAGTTTTAAACAAGACAGCTAATATCTAAAAATTCCAGTGAAATAAATAAATTGGAATTCCATAAATTAAAGGGATTTGTAATGTCTTATAATTGTGCAAAATGCCACTTCAAGAAAGCCAATATCAAACGGCTAGCAGTATCATGTCATTGGTTGATTCTTCCAAGATTGCAATATTGAACCCAGATTACAAACGTTAAATTCATAGACTATCCTGACCAAAGCCTTGCATTGGAGTATTCTGGTCTTAATTTTTGGTGGCAGAGATCATAATGATCGATCAATGTTTTCTACAGCTAAAGGAGAAACTTATAAGGTTAGGATGTTCCTAAAATGGAAGACTATCAGGTTCTCAGCTAGACATCTTAAGAAAGTCGGGGACAAAAATTCACATGCTCAAAGCCACCTAAATTAAGTTGTTAAGCTTCTCTTTTTGTATAAATCATCATCCATATCTCATAAACTTCAACTTTTCTGAAAAGGTTATTAAATGTCTTTTAGCTCCTTATGCAGAAGAATAACCCAGCCCACTGAATCTTAATCGTGTTGCAGATCACCTATATCTAATTTTGATGAAAGGACAGAAATAAGCCATGTTGTTAATAAAAGCTAAGGAGCTAAGTACAATGATAGCCTCTTAATTGCAGCCTGCATCTATTGTCATCTCAAAATCATTAATCTAATAAAATATTTACTTGACAAACTATCTATATCATAAACCGTAACCGTAAAAAGGTCAAAACCCTTCACTCTCCCCGAGGTCCACCATATGGAGATATATTGGCTGCAATTGACTGAACTGTTGGTTAGTCACTGGCAATTATTCCTATAACTAGAGCTCATAAATATGTATCCAGAAGGTGAGCCATTTCAGAAAAGAACGGAAAGAGATATGTATCATTGTCAAAATCTTAGGCAAGTGCAGTATACTTTTGTGTTCATGTTCATGTCAACCAGAGAAATTCAAGCAGTAAAATACAGCTTCCTCAAAGATAAATCATGCAGTAGAAGCAAATCAGGACAATATATTTTATATTTCATTAGGCATATCATATAAACCCAGATATACAGGGGCACATGTGCACACACATGCACTCACGGAGTCCTCCCTAAGGTGAAGGCAGAATTCAGCTTTTGATGTCAAACTTCGTTGGAACCAATAAATTTAAACACAGGATGCTTTAGCACGGTGATTTCAGTCATTTAGAATGTCTGAACCTCATAACATACCATATCATGGCACCAGCCGCAGCAACTTTCCCAAGCAGGCATAGGCACTCCACCATGGTTTGCAAATACTTAACATGTAGAGGAGCACCACTCTTTCTCATTATTTCCTACATATAAATCCACAGTATATAACTCACATATATAAGTATGATAAATCAATTACAAGTTCCAGATATTCAATCTGTAGTATGTACAACATTCATACAACAAATTCATCAGGAGTAGCCTCTGACAGCCATCTTGGAATTTGATGGGAAACTATTTTGGCGTCCTTGGATGCACCATCACCACCATTAACTCTCGTATCATCTTGCAAATCCAAAGCACCATCTTCATCATGACCATCAAATGATGAACTGCATGATAAGGAATATAAGTATCAGTTAGCTTGTGCATCATTCACATCGAAACATGAAAGGAAATCAGCAATTTGCAGCAAGAAGACAGACATTTAGTGACTTTTGTATACATAAACTGATGTGGAAATACATTAATATTAGAAGCTCATTATACTGATGCTGACTTAGATGTAAAGATGAGTCCATGGGATAATTTGCAAGCTGGAAAAAGTTGAAATCCCACACCATGACAAAATGGTCCAGAACATGCTTTTATGTTGCATTTCAATCTTGTTCTTTCTGGGAAAAGTTCCACACCAACAAACTGTCTTATTAAACTTCACACTGATTTAAACCATCATAGGAACATCTCATTCTTGTTCCAATAGTAGGTAAAAAATTTCTACCAGTTGGGCAGCCCCAAAAAAAAGCAGAAACAGGCTAGGAAATAGCACTGAATATGAGACATATAAAATATGTAAACTCAAGGTCAGATACTGCTTAAACTCTTATTAGGACATCTCAGACCAGAGAAGTCTCCAGAAACAGCAGAAGAATTTCATCCTAAAAGATCATGGAAGGAAATCATAATTGATAACTCCAATGCAATGGAAGATAGGTTAGGGATAAGTGTAAACTTACAAAATGGCAAAGGAAAAGTTTTTTCTTTTAACAGAATTTAGAAATGAACATCATTCTTTCTTACCCCCCATCAACAGAACTAGGTCGATAGGATCCATCCCCAAGTCCATGTGACCCAAACTGATTGTCGCCTTTAAGCAACCTGGTTCTTCTAGAGAGAGGCTGTGTGTTATTCAAGGAAACTACAGCCGCTGTGATAGTTGGCACTGTATCATCCATTTCATCTATACTTGACAAAGCTGAGCTGCAACGAAAAGCAATTTGTCTAAAAAGAAGTTCACTCTCTACAGATGGGGAAGGAACAAATCCCAAAAGAAGTATATGTTATTGAAGTCTTGACCTCAACAATAGCTAGCTCAGTAGCACTTAATGAGAACTAGAGCAAATTATGAAGCAAATTAATGAGTCACAGTAGCAGTTCTCTTCATAAACCACTTATTTGGGTAAGCAATACAAGAAGTCATAAACTAACCAGACTTAATTCAACTTTCAGGGAATGGGAGCATACCCAACTCACTTATATCCAGAATAAAACAGCACTTTGACACGCTGGTATCAAATTCCAAAACTTCCTCATATGTTAATCCACGTGACTAAAAAAAGACAAGAGAGAAATGCAAAACCAGAAGACTGTACCAAGCATAGAACATCATGTAAGAAGAAAACTAAAATCTGACAAGGCATGCAAACATGCAAGACCAAGCAGCCTCAGAAAGGAAGGGTGAATGTTAATAGAGAACTTCCAGAAACTCCAAAACTGAAATGGATACGGGATACTACCTATATTGACCCTTATTGTATAGATTGTCATGCAGATCATCCAGAACTTTATAAAAGAGAACTCCTTTCAACTTCATCAAGTCAGATCTGACATCTTGCAGAGCACCAACCTGAGTATATTGTTCCATTACATAGAACGAACATGGTTAGAGTATATTGAATATTTGGTTGGACAAGGATCACAAAGGAATAACCAATCCTGAAAAAAAAAAAGACATGTTACTAGCTAGCACTCAGTTGCAAAAGAAATTTGATTCCCCTGCTGTCAAACCAAACAGGCTTTTTTGAAACTTATTACTTGCATCTAATGAACTATAACATACTGAAGCACAACATTCAGCACAAAATGTAAGTGTGTGTGCATCTTCTGTGCGTGTGGGTGTTTTGTGCATGCCCAAATATTAGTTGTCTTACTGGCAGCAGTTTGGCAAAGACAACTTGAGAGATTATTTTATATATTAAAAAAAATCCAAAACTCAACTATGAATAAATGCATATTAACATCAGACTCATCCATTGGTTCACATGTTTGGCAACTGTCAGCACATTTAGATGATGCAGTTCAAATCCTTCAAAGTCAGAAATGCCTAACTTGGTATAAAAGAGCAACAAAAGGACAGAAGTTCAACATTGACTCTCATAAAATCCAATAACAACAAGATGATAAGTTGAATTAATGTGCAACATGGCTTAACAGCTCCAACCTTCCAGATTCAATGCTAAAAGACATGACATGGACTCCAAAGATACTCAGCAAATGGAGCACCACAGAAAGGTAGGTCCTATTCAGATATCTCAAACTGGATAGAATCAAGAATTTTTACACTAATTTGATGATACACCATATAAACACACTGGATCAGTGAAGCTTCCAAGGTAATACTTGGATGCAAAGTTTGCTATAAAACAGTTACAAAAAGTTAATGGCAATGATATTAAAGGAAGAATTTTTAAACCAACCGTCTGAAGGCCCTCTCTTTCAAGCATTAAAGTTGACTGAACATGCAACTGAACGGCGGCATAAAACTGCTTTTCAGCAATGAGCTTCTCGATACGAGCTGGAACCTGGGACATTTTTTGAAAAGACAATAAGCTTAAATGGTTATTTATTATCTAAAAAATGATCAATGTATTAAACAAACATCTTATGCTAGAAATAACCTAGTATACCCAAACTATAAAGAAGAAAATCTTAACATTTACAAATAGGTCACAGTGAATTATCCAAAAAAAGGAAAATAAATAAATAGGTCGCCACTGCAATCTAGTAATGAAAATTGGTTGAGATCAAGAATTGATGTGAAGGCAAGAATGCTTGCAAAGCCAATCTCACATCTTATAATCTGTATAGCTTCTCTTCTTTGGATTTTAGAAACTTATGGAGAGATGCCCTGTTCAGACACGAGAGTATATATTATAATTTACCAGATCAGGAATGCTTTGCTTTTGGTCAGTCAAGAAAGACAATAAAATTCACAAATCTGTATGAGCATCTTTTCCTCTTATTTTATATTCTGAAAACAGTTCTTTTTGGTTCTTTTTTTTTTTTTAATTTGGGTGACTCCTTAGTGTCGTTGAAGTGGAATGAATTCTGGCATTTTGGATTAAAGGTTCTTGCTCTTTTAGCCTTCAAATTATCCAGCAATCAGCTACACTAGAGTACACTCATCAAATCAAGAAAGTTTACTCTCAGAATATTACCTTCATTCTTCAGAGCCCTATAACCATAGAGGGTAAGTTTGTTTCCTAACCTTCATTTTGTAACACCAAGAACATTAAGTTATCTAAACTCTGATAGTTTGACAACTCCACCAAAGCCGTGTAACTAAGCACTCTACTCATTTCATCAATGTATTGACCTGCTTCTCTTCAATAATTACTTTCTAAACATTATTTAGGTGGCCTTCTTCCCATCAAAGCTAATTCGTCTTTCAACTTTTTGTTACATGACCATTACCATAACTTGTATAATATTACATTTACCAAAAAAAAAAAAAAACTTGTATAATATTACTTTACTATTTTTGGATAAAAGCAATTTGATAAATATAGAGAAGAAAATAAAATGAAGAATCCTCAAGCAAGCAAACTAGAAACACAGGACAGCAGTCTTCCAATGCCTTTGCATATCTATATGCGATGTCCTTTTTCCAATGAATCCTACAAACTGCTTCATTGCAATTTCTCCCCACCAGCTTGACCAAAACTTCTAGATTGTGCAGTTTCAGATTCTCCTTGACCTTTGCATTACTTTGCATTTTACATTTCCATTTACCTAGATTATAAATTCCGTTAATTTGAATCTGGTTCTAATTGCACCCTTTTGTTCAAATATTTGCATCCAGAACTCAAGACTTACACAAAGTCCAATAAGTTTCGTTTGTTGGAGAAATACAAGCTGATACAATTACGTGATAGTTTATCTTGAGTTCATAAGCAGCATCCCACAAGGAAAAGGATAAGGACCTTAGAGAACTGTTCAATATACATCTACAATCATTAGGAACTTGCTAGATTTATCCAAAGCTAGTATCATTATGGCTCCATATACATCATATGAACACTTAATATATGTTTTCTTCAATGCAATAAATAAAAGGGAAATAGCTTTTCCACTATCCCTATGTCTCTTGCCGATTCTAGAATAAAGTGCTGGCTTCTCTACTTAATCTTCCTAAGGGAGAAAAATCCTGTTCCAAATTCATGGCACCGTCATTACTATCTCCCTAAATAGTCAAATAAACCAAGCTTCAGATCATGACTTGAGATTTCTAATACCTGGACATCAAAACCACACTACAATCATATTGTAATAGCTATTACCGTGCACCATCTATCCAAAACACCATTCATTAGATAAAACTTTTCATTCCTTCTCCAGTTTTTTAACCAAGGAGAATTTTAGAAAATAAAAAGTTCTTAAAAATGGAACTAAGTAGGTGATGTTAGCACTGAACATGTTAAAATAACTAGCACCATAAGATTTGTTCAGAATGTTCAGCTTAACTCATGGTTACTCATCTAAACATTCTTGATTCCAATACCATTTTGCAAATCTGAGGGAAGGAATCAACTCTGTGTGTGTGCGCGCGCGCGCGCGTGGAAGAAAGAAAGAGGAATAAAGAGTATAAGTGCAATGGACACACCTTAGCTATGCCCTCAATTTGATCTAACAAGGAAATAATATGCCGTAGAGTGACTGATCGATACCATAACTGATGCAACTGCTTGTTTCGCGCTCCAAGAAGTTTCTTTGCTTCACCTAAATCGTCCTTTAGCACAGCAATGCTTTCAGTAGATTCACTAAATAACCGTAAGATCTGGAGGAAATAGTACATGAATATTACTACTCAAACTCGCCATCCTATTTTCTTCTCATTATCAAGAATAGTATAGTAATCTATTCATATTTAACATCACAGGAAAGTTTCAAGAGTTGGTACAAATGTAAAATAGCAGTTTTAATTTTTCTCTCTGACATGAGATTCAGCAATGTGCAAGAAATAGTATCAAGAATGCTTATGTAACCTGCACCATTAAATCTCCTCATCCTCTTGAATCATAGACTGATATTGAAAAATAAGAGAGTTCATATTCAGAAGATATGTTTCACATGTAACCTAAATAATACAAAACTTCCCAGGATGGAGAGAGAGAAAAGGTATAAGTATTAACATACCTGAGAATAGTTTTGAATAGCTTTGTTAAACCCACTATGATAAGCATGCACTACTTCATCTACAACTTCTTCAATAACATCACTCTGTTCCTTCAAGAGCTGCACATCACCCTCACGATCTTTTGACGTCAGAATATGTACAACATGAGGTAAAGAATCAAAACGAGCAGCAACCCAGCTCTCATCTACTCTAGAAAGTTCCTCCCTCAGATACTGTATTTTCGATGAAGCACCATTAGAACCTAGATAGCAGTATTAATAGAAGAATGCAAGTAGACATCATAGGACAAAGTCATTGACAATTATCCATATAAATTTTACAGGTCAAAGTAAAAATCAGAAAAGAAAAAGTATTAGAGTTCCAGCATGAGTAAACCACTTCTTACAGGGCTAATGGAAGAATGCACCATGAAGCACCATTAAAAACATAGATAGCAGCGTTAATAGAAGAATATAAGGAGACAAAATAGGATAAATTCATTGACAAAAATCCATAGAAACATTACAGGTCAATTTCAAAACTGAAAAAGGAATTGTGCAAAAGTAATAAAGTGCCAACAAGAGTAAACCACTTTTTACATTCCCCAAAATCTATAAAAGGTACATAAATGGAGTCCTAGACCAACTGCATAACAATTTCACGATGGGGTGAAAATGAAAGAAAATCAGAGGAAGTGTTAAACTGTCCTTTTATTGCAAGTTTTAGTAGGAAAGGAAAGAAGAGATATGGGACAACGGGAAAAGTAATTAACGAAATGTTTTATTGTATCAATCTACAGAAACAGTTAATCTTGACACAAGAAAGGGGCATAAAATGTAAAATCAACTAACTTTTCCTTTCTTTACTTTCATTCCCAACTATCAAGCAACAAAAGTTTCTTTTCATTTCTATTCTAAACTCTCAAAAACATTATACAAAATTTCTTATATGCTCTCCTTTTTTCTTTTCTCTCCTCATTAATGTTGTCTTCCTTTCTTTTCTCTCCTGAACTCATAAGCTAGATCCTACAGTATATTTCATGCTTCATGAATTATGGTCAACAAACAATACGAGAGGAAAAATATTAAATAAAAATGAAGTAGAAGAACAATTCACTCTCTTCATTCTCAAAAGAAAACCAGTCCAGACACAACCTATAAATAATAAAAAGAAAAAATGAAAGAGCAAAGTTCAGACAACAGAGAAAACCAACATAGTCAGGACATGCAAAATATAACTATTTTATATAAAAGCTTATTCACTGAGGAAACATCCTATGCCACACAAAAAGATTGGATACAGCATTCCATGGTTTTCGAAAGGAAGCTCAAGAGATCAACATCCTCACTTCCGAACATTGTTTTGCCATTGAATAAGCCCTTGTTAAGCAGATATTTCTTTCAACTATCCTAGAGCATAAACAAAATTAATAAGTGTAAACTATTGAACTTGAACAAGAGAAGAAAGAATTCCTGTTGACAATTTTGAGCACCAATTAAAACTTTTACAAAAGAATTCTTTTACTTCTTCAAAAGCCTCCATGTACAAAATTGAATTCCTCAACTTCAAGACACAACCATAAAACTTGCTTTCCTTTTCCCCCGTTTTTCTTTCTTTTGGGGGTTGGTGACTTGGTATGGGAGGACAAGAAGGGCATAGAAAGTAAAGCCAAAATTTAAGCAGTAGTACACCTCTGAAGTATTGCCTTATAGAAATTAACAGGGCAAAAATTAAAAACCCAGAGTTTGTACCCAAACTGTCCAAACTCATAGGAAAAGAAATAAAATCAAAACCAGCATTCTTCATGCAATGCCATTAACTACCCTTCCAAGTTTGCCACACCAATTATCAACTGAAACATAGTCCCCCAAACCCATCCTCTGTTTGAGAAAGTTGAGAAGACTCCCACAACCCTTGTGTTAAAACCAACAAGCACTCCACATCCTATGATAGCTTAGAATAGCAAACTACTTTCAGCTATAATCCAGGATGATGCTTAGATGAAGGAAGCAAATACTAAATTATGATCTGGATGTGAATAGTACCAAAATCTAGAATAGTTATTTTCTTGTTAAATCACATCCTCAGCTAATTAAGTTAAATATCCAACAATCTCCTCATTGAAATTTACCATGTTTGTTACAGAGGTTACTGATAAGTCAGACTATATGCACAAAAACAGTGATCAAGAGCGAGAATTAAAGCTCTCTTTCTCTTCGAGCTAGTCATTAACCAATGGTAACTCACCAAAATAAATATTAGCTCCCAGAAAAATTCCATAAACAAAAAGTAGCCAAATTACTTCCATTGCCCTTATTCATCTCCAGCCCAGTACTTGAGCAGCTCAACTACGCTATTTATTCAGAACTATTGGGTAAAAATTTCAAACTTTAGACAAATTGCAAAAGGATTTTTCACCAATCTCGAGCAAGCCACTAGTTAACATTAGTTGAAGGACAAAACCAACTAGAAATAGTGACAGAAATATATTTCCTTGCACCCCAACTGCAACGCACATCATCAGCAACATAACTCAAATGTGGCCATAAACAAAATAAAATACTCTCAGAACTAAAATGGAAACAATATAACCTGCTTGATCTTTATGTCAAAATATCACCAACATGGGGAGTGGAAATTTGAAGAAACCTAGACATATATTAGTGATTCATTGCCCCAGGCCTCCCAAGCATATAACTTCTGGCTCCAGATGAAGCTTAAGAATTAAGAATAGCTTAGATAACAATTCCATATGGTATTTTAATCGTTCCAGCAAAAGAAGAATATCCAGAAGAAAAACAATCTTGAGTAGCAAACACTTGATAAAATCTCATATTATTTTCTTTTATGGTTATGTATTGAGAATTTGAGATGAAGCTTTTGCAATCAGAGATCTTAAAGAGTCGCAAAATCTTCCAAAACACTTATATGCCCGTGTATGAACTCCTCGTGTCTAGCAATCCTGGCAGCAACATAGCAACCGCAAGCTGAATATTAGCCTGAATTCACACGCCAAGTACAGACAGAATTTGCCCATGCCCTTGAAAACAATAGCTTCAGAAGCACAAAAGGGCAACTGAGTCAAAATAGATAAAGAAACAAGCCACAAAGATAAACCATAATACTTGCCCGTTCACCTCAGTTTCAAGAATGTCCATGCATACTTAAAACCATACTGTACTACAATCACCGTAGTTTTCAAACAAATATTATAAACTGTCTCCCCATCGGGATAACAAGCCTATAATCAGCACTGAATCACTGTTAACAAACCACTAGAAACCACGAATTCAATCTCAACCATAATTGAAGCGATATTTCCAATACATTTAGCTAGTAACCAATAAAATTGAAAGCAGAACTCACAGCTTTGTCTCGAGGAATGGGTAATCCATCGAAAATTCCCATCTCAGTCCAATCAGCTCAGTCCCAGCTCCAATAACCGAGATTCCCAAATAAAAAACAAACATCAGCACCAATTCGCAGTAACAATTAAATCACCACAAATCGTTGTAGATTAATTTCACTATGTCCCTCAGTGTGTGTGTGTGTGCGCGCGCGCGCGCGAATGAGAGAGAAAAAAGGGCATACTGGAAAGAGAGGGAACGATTCGGATCTGCTGAAACTATCCGATGAAGATGAAAGATAACGGATCGGAGAAATGTCTTCCCGCGATGTGTCTGGATGGTACGACGAACAAATGATTACTTCTTCTTTTTCTAATTTTGTGAAAGAAATTTGGGTTTATTAAACGTGAGCTTCACCGTGACGGAGGATTCCGCAGAGCCGAAGAAATTACGTTGGGAAGAACGGTCACAGACCCGAATTCCGCATCCGGACAGAGTCCGCGAAGTCCGGTCTAATGCTTCCTTGCCACGTAATCTCGATAACAGGGATCTCGACGTTAACGTAAGTGAAGTGTAATGGTAATTGCCGTGCTTAATAAAAACAAAAAAGAAAAATCAGTTATATTTACTATTAAACTATTTTTATTCATAAATAAAAAGGATAAATTGGTCATATTTATCACAAAATATTTTTGTTTTCATTTTTTAATCAAAATTTTTTATTTTTATCTTTTCAAATATATGATATTTTTTTATCTATCAATTATAAATATTGCAAAAGAATCTAACAATAATAGTCATGGTACTAATATATATTATAATTTTCAAAGATAATTCTGTTCATTTATGAGTTAGAAAGAATAATAATCAATAAGAATGGCTTGAAAGTTAAAAAATATTATTTTATTACTAAAATTTTTCTTATGCTTGATGTTATTACTCTGACTAATCTTTTATTTGTATAATTTGTGTGCATTAAAAAATAAAGAATATATCATAAATTGGTAAAGCTACCATAAAAATGATTATTCATGTCTCTCTATCGATATTTATAAATTAATAAATATAATTATTTAAATATATATAATAATTTGTAAGGAGAAAAAAATATTTTATAAATATAGCTAATTTCTTAAAAATATAATTTTATAGTGTATTTAAATTATATTTTTATTTGATCTTTTTTACTCTAACTATATTTCTTTTCAAAAATAAACATGGGATATACAAATTTTATTGATCCTCTAACATAAAAATAAAGTAAATGTATAATACGTTTTATCAATTAGAGAGATGAATGATGAAGAAGATGTTGAATATATAATTTTATAAATCATCTTTAATAAAAAGAAAGAGAATGATTATTTGAATGTAGAAAAACATGTTTCTACTCTTCATGATCTTATAATTTTGATCAATTCCTTCAACAGTATTATATTATTTGTTCCATTTTGAATAAATTTTAAGAAGTAAATCAATTTTAAAAAATAAAGCAACACTATGATAAAATAACCTAATTTAAAAGTATAAGTAATATATGAACTTAGCTTAAAAATAGGAGTGATTGATGAACTTTATTAAAAAGTACAAGTAATTATATGATTTATGTTAATTTAATTAATAATTTCTTTCTTTTTATGGTCAAATATTAAATTTTCAAATAAATTTAACATATCTTATTTTGTTGTAGATTTTTAACTTTTCAAATCAAGAAAAACCTAACCAAGAAAATGCAAAAATTTTAAAGTGCAATATTTTAAAATTAGAACTAAATATATACAAAAAAATAGATAGTTTATGATAACAATGTCAACAATACGAGTAAATAAATTGATAATTAAAAAAAAAAAGTGAGTTAACAAATTATAAAATTATTATAACTCACTGTATAATTTATTAAATAAATAAAACCACACATGAATACCTTCCATCACTCTTTTTATCAATTATCCATCATCCTTAAATATTCCTCCATTACTTTTTAAAATTGTTTGATTATTTCTAAGTCATCACATAAAATATTTTTTTATTTTATAGTATTCTAGACTATTAAATCGACATCACCTAAAAAATACTCTATTAATTTTTTAAGATTTATAGTTTTGTAATTGTTAAAAATTAAAGAAATTCTAAATCGTCTAACTAAACATTCAAATATATTTTCTTCTAGTAAGTACGAAAAATCTGGATGTCTAAAAAGAAATATTTTACACGTCATTTTTTCTTTTATTTAGCAAAGATTATATGTGAATATTGAAAAATGACAGTTACAAAAAGCGATCCATCCCCCCGCCTCCCCAGCAAAAATGGAAATAACAAAAAGTTGTCCGAATATGGGACATGGAAAATCGGACCGGGTTAACGCATCATCATAACGCGTTCAAGCGGTAAACCTTTCCCTATAAATAAATGCGTTCATCTAAGCCTAATGCGTTCAAGTTATTCTCGTCGTCCTGAAAGCTGTTCTCGGAGATGTTAGATGTATGAAATCAGTGTCAGACAAATCAAGAAGCGCGGTAGCTTGATGGACAGCCGGCTGAGCTAGACCGTCGGTGATTGACTGATCCACGCACCGACGTGGGAGGAAAATTTCTCCGGCGTCTCGATGGTTTCTTTTTTCTTAACCTCTGCGAATCCTTCTCATTCATATTTTGAATCCAGAACCCCCTAGTGGGAAGTAAAAGGAAGATACAGATGGACTTTCCGAATCATAACCCCGAAAATTCTCACTACCCTCACATTAACACAAACAACAATAATCCTCTTCAATTCACTATTCATTTACCCAACTCCAACCCTTACTCTAATTTTAACTCAGTTCCAAATTCTGATGATAATTGCAACTCAATGCAAAGCCCTAACCCTAATTCAGTTCAAAATCACCTTCTGTCCTTGTCTATTCCCAGAAAGCGTCGCCGTGGTCGTCCCAGAAGTACTACGCCATTTGTAAGCCAGGTATATAGTTTGCCTACATTCCCTGCTCCTATTGCTCAATCATCATCTTTGGCTGCATCTTCTGGTCAATTTGTTCAACCCCATTCGTTGAGTTCGAACTTTAATTACAATAGCAACGGTAGTAGCAGTAGTTCCACAATAGCCGCCGCACGAAATCTCAGTGCTGATGTATCTGATGAGATTATTGTGATTAACAAGGATGCCACAGCTGAGGCGTTAATCGCTTTAACTGCAGGTTTCCCGGCTGATTCCCTCACCGATGAGGAAATTGATGCTGGAGTTGTATCAGTTGTGGGTGGTATAGAGCAGGTGAACTATATTTTAATTAGGAACCATATAATTACAAGATGGCGGGAAAGTGTGTCCCGATGGGTGACCAAAAATATGTTCATAAATGTGATTCCGAAGCATTGTACTGGACTACTGGACTCTGCTTATAATTATTTGGTCTCTCGTGGATATATTAATTTTGGTGTTGCACCAGCCATTAAGGAGATGATTCCAGCCGAGCCTAGTAAACCAAGTGCGATAGTGATCGGGGCTGGACTTGCTGGATTGGCTGCTGCAAGGCAGTTGTTGTCCTTTGGGTTTAAGGTAACTGTGTTGGAGGGGAGGAAACGTCCAGGTGGGAGGGTGTATACAAAGAAGATGGAGGGAGTGAATAAGACTGCTGCTGCAGATTTAGGGGGCAGTGTGCTTACAGGTACACTAGGGAATCCGCTTGGGATTTTGGCAAGGCAGTTGTCGTATACGCTTCATAAAATCAGAGACAAGTGCCCACTTTATAGAGTGGATGGAAAACCTGTTGACGCCAATTTAGATCAGAAGGTAGAGATGGGTTTTAATAATCTCTTGGATAAGGCAAGCAAGCTTAGACAGTTGATGGGTGAAGTTTCACAGGATGTTTCTCTTGGTGCTGCTTTGGAGACTTTTCGGCCAGTTTATGGGGATGCTGTTGATCAAGAAGAGACGAGCTTGTTCAATTGGCATTTTGCAAATCTGGAATATGCAAATGCAGGTTTACTTTCTAAGCTGTCACTTGCCTTTTGGGATCAAGATGACCCCTATGATATGGGGGGAGACCATTGCTTCTTGCCTGGAGGCAATGGAAGACTGGTTCAGGCATTGGCTGAGAATGTTCCCATTCTTTATGAGAAAACTGTGCATACCATTCGGTACGGTAGTGAGGGAGTGCAAGTTGTTGCTGGTGGGCAGGTGTTCGAGGGAGATATGGCACTTTGCACTCTTCCTTTAGGAGTTCTGAAGAATGGATCTATTAAGTTTATACCAGAGTTGCCTCAGAGAAAGTTGGATGGCATAAAGCGATTGGGATTTGGACTGCTAAATAAGGTTGCTATGCTTTTTCCTCATGCTTTTTGGGACACTGATCTTGATACATTTGGGCATCTCTCTGATGATCCTAGTCGCCGAGGGGAGTTTTTTCTCTTCTATAGCTATGCAACTGTAGCCGGTGGGCCCCTCTTGATTGCTCTAGTAGCAGGAGAAGCTGCACATACGTTTGAAACCATGCCCCCAACTGATGCTGTGCCACGGGTTCTTCAAATTCTTAAGGGTAAATATAGTTAAATAACTAAACAAAGGGATGCATATGAGTTCCATTTTTTATATTTGTTGTATACTTTTCTTGTTGATATGCTAAGATATTAGAGTTATATTTTTTTCTTTTCCTTTTTCATTTTGGCATAACATCCTACTATTAGAACTGATTTTTATTAAATGCCTTTCTTTTGTATTTCTGAGATTCTTTGGGTAACGATATACTAGCTCATTTTAAGTATTTGAAATGAACTTGCCATGCTAAAATTCATGAACAACTAGCCCTCAGAATGGTCTGAAAGGTCATATTGCATTTGATGATTGCTGGCAAAGATGTCACTTTGCCCAAACGGGATGTTCTTCAGTAGGGATATTTAAGATTACTATTGCTATGACACCTTTAGATGTTGGTGATGATACTATTGGCACATTTCATTCAGGTATTTTTGGTCCCCAAGGAATTGAGGTCCCAGAGCCTATCCAAACTGTCTGTACAAGGTGGGGTGCTGATCCCTTCAGTCTAGGTTCTTACTCTAATGTTGCTGTGGGAGCATCAGGAGATGACTATGATATCTTAGCTGAAAGTGTGGGAGACGGAAGACTTTTCTTTGCTGGTGAGGCCACCACTAGACGATATCCGGCGACTATGCATGGAGCTCTTCTTAGTGGATTTAGAGAAGCTGCCAACATGGCTCACTATACCAGTATTAGAGCCCTGAGACCAAGAGTTGAGAGAAACCCATCGAAGAATGCACACTCTTGTGCTTCTCTTCTTGCAGATCTGTTCAGGGAGCCGGACTTGGAATTTGGTAGTTTTTCTGTTATCTTTGGCAGAAAAAATACTGAGCTCAAGTCAACAGCTATCTTAAGGGTTACATTTAGTGGACCACAAAAGCGAAGTCAGGAAGGGCTGAAGTCAGATCCACAGCATTCCAATAAGTTACTTTTTCAGCAGCTCCAGTCCCATTTCAATCAGCAACAGGAGCTTCATGTTTATACACTATTAAGTAGGCAACAAGTGCTTGAGCTGAGAGAAGTGAGAGGTGGTGATGAAATGAGATTAAATCATCTCTGTGAGAAGCTTGGGGTGAAATTGGTTGGGAGAAAAGGTCTGGGGCCATCAGCAGATCCTGTTATTGCTTCCATCAAGGCCGAGAGGGGCAATCGGAAGCCTACATCAAGTTCTTTGATTCTTAAATCTGGTCTGTTATTTGTCCTCCGTACAATATCTTGTAGACTGCAAAGTTTACCTATGCATAATAAATGTTTACATGAAACTAATCTCTTACAATTCTTTTACATGAAAGGTGCATTGAAGTCTAAATCTGCCTCTTTGAAGCAAAAGATGGTTAGGTAGGAGCTTCCTTCTAGACTATGTGCCCTCAAGATTTCTTTTGGTATATTTCCAATATTCAACAAGAATCTAAACGAACGTCTCATTTATGCTCCACCATTCTTTTCAGGAAGGCTAAAATAGTGGGAAAAGGCAACAATCCTGTCCCAATTAACGTGGTTAGCGGAGGCAATGCAGATGACAGTAGCAGCAGCTCTACCCTGCCCTCAAACTCACCAAACTTCAATGTGGATGCTAAATCACCTGGCAATGCCAATGGTTCCCTTAGCGGGTTCTCCATGGGGGGCAGAGAGGAGCCAATTGCCCCAGTTGCCAATGCCCCTGACTAACGTTACAATAACCTAGCATTTATCTTTTTATTTTTAAAAATTTTGGCCCAGTTATGTGCACAAAGGTATAAGCATGTAATTATTTTCCCCATTAATTCATAAGCAAGTTGACAAAAGTGGCTCGTTACTTTCATAACTTTATTTCACCGCAAAGTGCAACTAGCCGGATTAAAGTGTAGAATTCTATGGAAACTATTATATGAGAATCATGATGGTTTTGGACTGCCAATGGAATGCTAATCCCCCCGTTCTTTATTTTTCTTATTCTAATTTTGCATCTTTTCTCACTAAAACACTAAAATTTTAAAAACCTTTCACTGAGTTGCAATTCAAATTACATTCTCCTTTATATATATATATATATATATATATATGTATATATGTGTGTGTGTGTGTTTGTGTAGGACTGTCAATGGGTCGAGTTTTATCCGGATTCGGATCTATAACATCGAGTTCGGTATACCATTTATATTCGTGTACCCAGATTTGGATCCGGACCCAACAAATTCGGGATCCGATTAAATTTTTAATAATAAATTTTTTGTATAGTTGATTTTTTAATAATCGTTAAATGTGTTTTGATTTAACGGTCATTTAATTTTTTTTATGTATTAATTTTTTTATTTTTAAATATTTATAGGGTCTACATGAACCCGAATCGAGATCTTATACAGTCGAGTCTAGATCTATCTTATTTAGACTTGCCGGATAAACGGGTCGGATCCAATACCGATGGGTGTCATTCGAGTCCGAGTCTGAGATAGAGTGTTCCGGACCCATTTGGATCCGTTGACACCCTTGTGTGTGTAATAAAACCCCTAATTCCATACATAGCTGTAAAAGGGGTAGCCTTGGCAATGAATATATTCTATTAATATCTTTTGGTTAAATGTACTATCTTTGTTTTAAAATACAAGATTTTTTAGGTAATTTTTTATATAAAATAATAAAGAACAAAATAAAAAAATATTTTATATTATATTTTAAACTAATTTTAGTTTATTCTTCACTAATATAGAAAAAAATAACAAACTTATATTTATTGATAAAGATAACTCTAAAAAATAATAATGAAAATTTATTTAAAAATTAAATTTTTTAAAAAAATAAAAAAATCTACATGTTATATATTTTGAAGCTGTGAGAGCAAATGCTTCTATAATCTATTTTCAAGGTCATTATTTAGGGTCTGATTCCAGTGCTGTACGTATTTTTTGCAGTATACGTTGGACTCATTTACGATCGTACGATCGTGATCCAACGGCTGAAATTCAATGTCTGAGACTTGAGTCCAGCATATACTGCAAAAAATATGTGCAGCACTGAAACTAAATTGCATTATATTTAGCTTTTTTAGTCACAAAAGCTGCAAAACAAATAAATATACCGAAAAGGTTATTGGTGGAGAAAGCAAAGATTAGACGGAAGAAGAGAAAGAGGAGATATCGAGAGAAAATGGGAAAAAGGTTGTTTAGGTACAGATGAAAAGAAAATTTGCAATTTTTCCTGACCAAAAAGATGAGAATTCCGACCTGCCGGATTCGAACCAGCGACCTAAGGATAGCCGCAAACACACTACAGTCCTCCGCTCTACCAACTGAGCAGCTAAGGTCGGGTCCGGACTCATCTTCACGTAATTATATATATTACTTAAGTGGAATGTAATCATGATTTATTTGTTGGCCTTTTTCCTTAACTTTATTTTATCCATTCTACTTTTATTTCCACTAAAATAACTCAACCAACACCAACAAGACATGTAGCAAGAGATCCTCAATTTCATGCATTCATAAATATATAGTTCACATTTCTCTTTTCTTTCCCTCCTTTTTCTTAATAAGTAAGAGAAGAGAGAAGACTTTATGTATGAAGGGTCAATTTATCTATTCACTTTACATAAAAAAAAAGAGTCTATTTAGCTAAATGCAAATTTGATGGTTGTGGTATATTTAATCTGTTGATTACATTGTTTTACTTTTATATTTTTATTTTCACCCATCATCAAGAGGGGGCCGGAAAGGATGGAATACAATAGGCTAATTTTGAAGTGTGAAAAAATGGACAGGCATGAAAGTGCCTTCTATGGGTATATATATATATATATATATATATATAAGACAAAAAAGTATAATCCAAGTGCTTATTTTTTTGGACATGCGCCTTTTATTTTTCCAAAACCTTATGTGCTAAGTAATTATACAGTGCTTGTCCCCCACCAAGTCTGTTTCTTTCGTTTTCTATTCTATTCTACTGGCTTCTAGGCCACACATACATAAGAGCATTTTTAGCAACCTTTTCCTTTCCAAGTGGGCCTATTGTGCATATTGGCTTCTAAACAATGCCAATTAAGCAAGCATTAAATAAAGGGTAAAATGAGTACTCACTTTTAATTTTGAATATTATTTTAGGAATATTTACATATATTAAAGCTTTAATTAAACTGATTATTTGTCATTTAATTAAATATTATTTATTTTTAGAAATGATTACAATATAAGTAGAAAACCATCATCATTTACATTCAAAATATTAATATTTTTATTATGAGAATAAATAAAAAATTAAAATTTTATTTAATAATATTTATTTTATAATAAAATAAAATTTTTATAATATTAATTATATTGAAACGAAGAGAATATTAAATTTTTTAAGTACTTATTCTATTTTTAAAATGTAAGTCTTTTTAGCCTTATATAATTATACTAAGGATTCTAAAAATAAGATATATTTTTTTAATTGAAATGCCCAAATTACATTCTTATCTATCGTCTTTATTAAATGATAACAAGAGCAAATAGGGTTATAATGTTGGAAAATTTAATAACTTAAAATATTATATATTCTAACATTAAAATTTATGGTGAAATTAGAAGGAATTTGATTTTTAAGAAATTTATCTTAAATTTTATAATAATTAAAGTATTTATAAAAATATAGGAGTTTATAAAATAGACACTATCAAAATACATGTATTATTTTAAAATGGTATATCTCTCATTTTAGTTCAAAAATTTTTATGTGGCTAAAAATGGAAATGCACCATCACAAACTGGTGATTCTCATGGTCCCGGCTCTCGCAAATATCTCCTCGCACGAGATTCACCCTTAAATACTCGTAAATCGTTCATTGTACCTTTTCGTCGTTTCCGCGCACGAGATTCACATTTAAATAAATCGCCCTCGTAAAGGACCAAATCACCCTCAATCAAACCTGTTTGGCGGTAACCTTTACTGTATAGCGAGGTAGGTGAAGGGTAAAATGGTCTTTAACCTCTATATATGTAACGTCAGCATAGCTTTAGCCATTCACAGATGAGGGCCCACTCCACGTAAGCTGTAGAAAGAGAATCTCCAGACTGAAAAAAGGAAAAATAAAAAAGGAAATAAAAATTTAAAACGAAATCGTCTGCGCCACATGTGCAGGGACCTCCGCCGTGGCCCTATATATAGCCTCCTGCCGCTAACTTCATTTCTTTCTTCTCTTTTCTCAAGTTTGGGCGCCTTATAGAGAAAGCGAAGTAAGGTATGATTTCTCTCTCCCTTCTTTTTATATTTTTGATTTTTTTTATGATTCTTTTCTGTTTTGTTTTTCTTGTTTGCCTCTTGTGACGTGTTGTTGTGTTTAGTTGTCTGATGAAGCTAATGCACTGCCAATTCAGGGAAAATGTTCAGAGTTTCTTATAGGCTTTTCAGTTTAATTGAAGTTCTTTTTTGTCAGATTGGTCTGAATTTAGTGCATGTTACAAGGGCAGTTTAATTTGGTTGTAGGGGAGGTGACATTTTGTAATGGGATGGGGAAGAAAGCCCTGGACTTTGGTTTTGAGTGTACAAATGTGGTTGGAAGTTATGGCCTGGATCATGAGTTGATACTTAAAAAGATTGGATATTTTGAGCTATGATCTCTTTGTTCCTTCCTTTTACCGAATTTGGGACGGCGGGGATGTTGCACTTGACTAGGAGTGCAGGATGTATTATGGATTGGGTTGAAGTCTTGGAAACTTTGTGAAATTTGTTTGGATATGAAGAAGATTTAGAAGAAGCGTCTGTTCGTGACTGTTTTATTGCTTGTACAGTTGGGGACTATCTTTATTGCTTAATTTGAGCATTCAATAAGTTTTTTAGCCTCATCTTTATCATGTATGTAAATAGACATGATTCTTGTTTAAGAAACGTTGAATAAGCTTATTCCTAGATGATTTTGCATTTGAACTAGTGGGTAGAAGGAGATATCCTATTTGCCTCAACGATATCCATCTGTTTCCATTTCTTATTATTTGTTCTTTTGAATTGTCCTCTTGTTTGCAGAATTGCTCTAGAGGACCTTCCTTCTGATCGTGAGTGACCTTTCAATTGGATGCCTTAAGAAAATTAGGGATCCTAAATCCTACGTTCCACCCCCCCTCCCCCTCTACAAAAGGGCGTTGCAGGTCTTTCTGTGACATTAAATTTTAATGAATGTGATTAACTTCACCTATGAGTGACTTAATCTCAAGTCTGGTATGCCTGCTATTTATAGTACTATATTATTGTGGTCCCAAGAGAACATGGTCTTGTCCTACATATTTAAGTATTTTTACCAAACTTCATAGGTTACTTTATGTCTGCAGAGCTGAGATCTGTTTTCCAGCATCAGCTTTTGGCCCAACTTTGAGAAGATTTTTAAAACAATAAGAATTGTCGACAATTAGACTTCTGTTGCAGAAGGGAATGATTATTCAGCACGAAGATGATGGAAGTCAGTGTTGGAAGTGTCGACTCCCATGAGAAGCAGTCTTTTCAGGGAACTACCCCTGCTAATGAAGCAAAAAAGACTAAGCCTGTAGAAAAGAATACAAAAACTACTGTCTTTGTCAACCATGGTGAGTCATTTGATATGTCTTTACTGGTAATGGATTAAAGGATAGTTGATATCTTGAGAATTTAATTATTCAGTTTAAAAAGAATGATTGATTCTTTTGATGTTTGTTATTCATGCATCTTCATAGTTGTAATACAGAGCTTCCTTGATGGTAATAAGTTTTCTATATAAAATTAACATGTCATTTCTTGTTCATTTTATCATTGAGTTCTCTAAAGGGAATTAAATGTTTAATGGTAAGAGAAATCTGAGACTCATGGAGCCTTAGTGTTATATCTCAATTCTATTTGCATTTTTCTCTTCTTCTTTGTCTTCTCTGTAGTTTCAAAAACCTTTGAGCAATAACATTGCCCATATTTGTCTTCCAATGACCCCCTTGAGAAGCCAATCTCCCCTTGATATGAAGCATTCAGATTCATTTAAGATTTGTCTCTGTGACTTGAGTATTGTGAACTGAAGGAATATTTTCATGGTATATGATCAGTAGGATATTGTAGGAAAATGTCATTCGTCTACCATCAACTAAAATTTTGGTAGAGATGCAGTTCTAAAGATCTTAGTTTTTGAGAAAAAAATAATGTGGCTTAACATATTGTCCAGCTGCAAATGCATGGCATGAGAGCAGAAAAGCATGGATAGGTGATCTATCTCAGCAACCGAAAAGGATGGAGAAAGATCCAATTATAAGGTACATCATTTCTTTACCTCTTTTTGGGTTTGCATATTGATGCTCATGCAAAGATTATTCTAAAGGCACTCTTTTTACTGATACTTGTAAATTTGCTTGAATGTTTTCCTAGAGTTTGTTATGGGTTTTGATGCCATTACTTATCTTGTTTCATCTACTGGAAGCAACTTTTAGGAAAAGTTAGATATCTTAGGCTATGCGCAGGTATAATCCTTCTAAATTTATATGGATGAAATTTTAGTATGGAGGAGTCTAGATTCATCTTGGGATTGCAGGAAGCAAGCAGATGCATTGTTTGTGTAGGCTGATGCAGAACGGGCTCTGAGAATATGGGCTAGAGGCTAACTTTCCACTATTGTTTGAACATATTTGGGCACATAGAGTTTCTCATGATTTTCACCAACCATCATCATCATTGTGGCAACTGCCAGCACCTCCATCTTATCTCATCCTCACCCTGAAATCCATTTCAAAAGATAATTCCGTAAACAAATCCATTAAAAAAAGTAAAATTTGGGGAATATTAAACACATAGTTTAGTCATTGACAAAAGAAAGCAAGAAATCATTCTTAACTCCTCACTGATACCACTTCCTCTGGTAGTGGCAAGATTATGATGCCCTTTTGCAGAAGTTACTCATATGGCAATCACCATGAAAATGGTCTGATAGCTTGAAGTAATCATGGAGCAGTCTTCAGGCCTAAGCTAAGTCTTCTTTCAGTTCCGACTAATAGGTGTATGATCGCAGGAGTGCAGAAAGATCATAGCAGTCTTGAGTGACATTGTCTGTTGTTGTTTTCCCTTTTGACCAGTAGTGTGCAGTTCTATAATGCTTAGGTGACTGGAAGCAGAAAAACCTAAGAGGTCCAGAAGTGCTTAGCTGACTTAGATCAAGCAAAGTCCTTTATAGGCAGAGGTTCAGCATCTCTTTATTGCTTTTGATGCGGCAGCCTCAAAGTTCATTTTGGTTTTGGATGCAGAATGGGGGAGAAGACACAACAATAAGCTGTTATTTGTCAAATGGTGTTGATTTGTTAGTTCTAATCACGTGATCTTTTAAAATAATGGATGAAATATTGATGTAATAGTTAATGGTCTATAATCAGTAGTTGGAAGAGAATATTTGATACAATTTAAAAGTAAAAGTTTTAAAGGTGGCTGATTGAATTATTCCCTAGAAGAAGAGTAAATTAACCTCTTCCCTGATGTTTGGTATGTCGAGAAGGCTCTACCTACAGCTGACTGGAACTATACTAAACTCCCATGTTAGCAATTTTGGCTAATGAGACATGTTTTGCAAATTTTTTCTTACTGTGTAATTACAATGACCTTTCCTTTGTGTAGTTCTAGTTAGATGATTCTGGAATTTTTATATATAGGCAGTTTTATTCACAATTTTGATGATATGCAAAGTTGTATATATTTTAGCATGAAACCCAAGAGAGATCATACTGTCTATCTAATACCACCTAAGGAAACATGGATATGATCAAGCGACATAATAGAAAGATCAGCCACCCTGTCTATAGAGAAACGGAATTTGTTCTGCCAAAGAGCTATGCTGACTTTTGAAAGCTTACGGAAGGAGAGAAATAGAAGAACATGACAAACTTGAAGAAGGTTTTGCAATAGAATAAGATTATTACTGATTGTCTCATCTATGCCTATTCTTTTAGCTTTTATTCTTGAAGGATGCCAGTACTATTGTATAAGGAGCTGATTGCTGGCTCTTCTAGGCACTTAGGTCGTGGGTGGAGTGGAGGTGTCCTGTTTCTTTCAAATGTCTCATGTCTGCACTCATAACTATTTTTTTAGGATATGACTCGTTAATTTTGTTTTGCAGCTGGTCTACGACTTATGAAGACTTGCTTTCAACTAACGAGCCTTTTGCAGAGCCCATCCCATTGCCCGTAAGCATATAGTAGTTAATTTGTTTTAAGTCGTTGGCTCCAATGCTCTAATATCTTTAGCATATGGTATTTTGCAGGAAATGGTGGACTTTTTAGTCGATATCTGGCACGATGAGGGGCTTTATGACTAGAATGATATGCTACAGGGCAGTTTCACATTAGGGTAGCAATCCTGTTGAAAGTCAGAACTAATGGCACCACAAAATTAGCTCATATAAATATGCTAAAACAGCCAAATCATTTCTAGGACTCCACTACATCTACTGATCTTCTAGATTGATTAAGCAGTGCAGAAATATAAAGTGTATATCCGTCTGTACGATGCATCTGTCGATATTATTTGAGCAATGTAGCTTTGCTGTTGTATCCTACTATTTGATGTATAAACCCACTTGTGGTATGCAAGTCAGAAAACTACTTTTGGCTGCGCCTCTTTTATTTTTTCCTCTCCTGTTAGAATGCTGCTATAAGGCCCTCAAAAAGTGCATGGTATACCTGAGAAAAAATTTACAACTGTTTTTCTTCTGTAGCAACAGCTTGTTCTTCAAACAAACAAGATCACCATCAATTTCCGTCAACACTCAACAGAGGAACTCTCTCTCCGCCCCCCAACAGCCTCCACACACCCCGCACCCCTGCCCCCCGCAGCGCTCCTCGAAAAGGGGAAAAGAAAGGAAAGAGCTATGGAGCATGGGGACTTATTAGTTTATTACGAAAAAAGGATAAAAAAGGAGGCAGGAAACAAGAATACACAATTAATTCCATAAACATAAAATACAAAATTCTCTTATCCCATAAAGTATATTTTACCCATTAACTAAAATAGGATAAATAAAACCTATGCAGCCAAAAAAAGGATAAAATAAAAACCTTGGAAATATCCACTTTTATTATTCCAAGGAAAGAAGAGAGTGGCAGTGAACTAATTCGGCAGATATTTTCCTTCCCGTCGAAATCCCCGAGTAACTCCAACAACCCTTCACGGCCATCTCTTCCACCTTTGACGACCGTTAGTTCTGATCCTTCTCTGCTCCACCTCTCTCCTCTCTCTCTAGCTTTTAACCATACTCATTCTCGCACACTTCATTCCCTTCACGCCACCGCTCTTCATCACCGTTTTCTTTCGATTTTGCAGAATCGAGAGAAAATGAAGCATTCGATTGTGCTTTTCTTCCTTCTTTGTTGTCTTCTTTCTCCGCTCCTATCTGATGCTTTCTTGCATCTACCTCCTAATTCTAGGTTTCCATCGGCAGAGGCCGAGAAGTTGATTCGAGAACTCAATCTGTTTCCCAAGGAATCAATCAATGTTGCCGATCACGATCCTTTTGGTTCGTCGTTGACCGACCCCAAAATCTTCGAGAAGCCGCTGAAACTGGCCAATTTGATTGCTGACTCGGGCGTCTCCGTTCAAGACCTAGGTCATCATGCTGGTTATTACAATATTCAGCACTCTCATGCTGCTAGGTGATTTCTTCGATTGCGCTTTCTTTCCTTCTTTCCGCTTGTAATTATCTTTGTGGAAAGAGGTGGGATTTTCATTGTTTTTCGGGGGATTATTGCGTTCTTTGAGTGAAGGGTTATTGCTTAATAGAAGTATTATAAGCAGGCCTTGGCGGATATTTATATTTTTTCTTTGTATAGTATAATATGTTTGAGCTCATAGTTAAAACCCTATCGCTGGAGTTCCTTTGGTGCCTTATTTGATGTTAAGGGACCCAGAATCTTTAAGGGGAACAACTATCTCAAATATACATTAAGAAATTTGGTCAATGAATGAAATGTCATCTTTAATTAGCCACGTTCTGTGTATACTTTATCTTTGAGGGGAGATACATTCAACACTAAAACAATGATTATTTTTTAAGGTGATTTTCAAATTACAGAATTTGTGTGATTATTTTTTGTTTCTGTTTCCCCCTCTCTGGTCAGTTTTTGGGGAAATTATTAAATTTTGAGCTAAGATTGAGGTTATTTTAGGCCGTGAATTCTGTTCTTCTTGGTCTGCGTGTTTAGACCTTCTTCTACTCTATGTTACTGCTTGGTTTATATCAAATGAGTTAATTTTCACCTAAATTAGAACTTTTTGGTATTGCAGAATGTTTTACTTCTTCTTTGAGTCTCGCAACAGCAAGGAAGACCCTGTTGTTATCTGGTTAACCGGAGGGCCAGGCTGCAGCAGTGAGCTAGCACTATTTTATGAAAATGGACCTTTCTCCATTGCGCATAATCTGTCACTTGCGTGGAATGAGTATGGATGGGACAAGGTAAAATTTTCACCTTCTTGTTCTCCATATTAGTTGAGATCTTTTGCACTAGAATTTACCTGCTTCATATTTTGACTCTTCTCTGGGAAAGCCTAACAGGGCTGTCAGATCCTTATCCTGGACATCTTTGGAATTATTGTAGAGAAGGATAATTCTTGCCTGCTGATTTATAGTCTTACAGTTGGTATGGGTTGGGAAACATTTTAGTAGCTGCTTCTATTTGAATTGCATACTTATCTTTGGGATCTCTGATTCTATAGTAGAGCTAGACTTGACAATTAACTCTCTTACTCTTTGAAACTTGTTATAGTGTTTTAGTTCGTCTGTTCTGCTTTATCATTTCTACTTTGTACTCTAAGAAACCATAACAGAGCATCTTCATAACTTTGAAAAGAAGCTGATTACTCTCCTTGTTTTAAGCTCTCTTAAGAGAATATTAAGTTACCTTTGTTCATGGAAATCTTCTTGTTATTGGATATGGTATTTATTTTAACAACAAGGTCCAAAATTCCAAACATTTGTATTGGGAAATATTTTATTTGAAAAGCTATATTATCATCAAATCATTTGTGGTTTGTAGATCTTTTGATTGCACTTTATTCTTCTATTTTTCAGAGGATCATATAGGGAGGTGGGTGGGTGGGTGACTGTGTGTTGGATGTTATCTGACAGTAACTGGTTGATGGTTTATGAAAACTGCGTTTGCAATCAGAGCCACCAAGTGAAGTGTTAACAACTAAAATTATCTTCAGCTCTGATATGATATGTGATGTGATCATCCAAATCCTCTTCTTCTTGTTTATATTATAGATCAATTCCGTTTGGCATGAATGTTAAAAGAATAAAAGATAGAAGAAAACTTTACTTGTCTGAAGAGTCAAAAGGAGCTGACAGCATTTCCCTGTTATTCTGTAGGTTTCGAATCTGTTGTATGTGGACCAGCCTGTTGGAACTGGCTTCAGCTACACCACTGACAGACGTGATGTTCGCCACGATGAAAAGGGTGTTAGTGATGACCTATACTACTTTTTGCAGGTGCTCTTCTTCTCTTAATCATTTATTTGCAAATCTTATTATCATCATTACTACCCCTACTGCTGCTATTAGCCTCATACCAGCAAGTGTTTCTTTTGTTTTGATATAATCATTCTATTCCTTCATTGCTACTGGTAGTAAGCATGAATTTTGATGGCAGCTGCCTCTGGAGACACAGAAAATACATGTAAATCTGGAATACGAACCTAAGTGTTGCTGAGCACTTTAAATTTTATTCTAAAATTGTCTGTTCAATTTTGACTTTACAAGGCTAACAATGGAATATTTATATTGGGCAGGCCTTCTTTACAGAGCATCCTGAGCTTGCGAAGAATGACTTCTATATTACTGGGGAATCATACGCTGGGCACTACATTCCTGCTTTTGCTGCTAGAGTTCACCATGGAAACAAAGCTAAAGAAGGGATTCACATTAATCTGAAGGTTTTCCTAGCCTCATAAATAGTTAGATATTGTACACATTTCTATGTGTTTACCTTACACAATATTGAAACAGGGATTTGCCATTGGTAATGGCCTCACTGATCCAGAGATTCAGTATGGAGCTTATTCTGATTATGCATTGGACATGGGACTAATTTCGAAGTCGGATTACAGAAAAATCAACAGGTTTCTTCCAGTTTGTGAAGCAGGAATAAAGCTTTGTGGTAATAATATTGAACATTTTGTCTCTTATCCTTTCTTATCTAAGTTCATTCCTTCCATCCCAAGTTTCCTGTCCCAAAGAGAAAGAAAAGGGCATAGTCCGGGTGATGCTTCTTGGCTATAACACACTTTTTCTCAGGAACTGACGGGACAATCTCTTGTATGGCTTCCTATTTGGTTTGCAATGCTATATTCAATTCCATCTTGGCACGTGCTGAAGATATTAATGTAAGGAGATTTAATAACTTCCTAGTCTAAGTTATTTTGCGTTTTTGAAAAGCATGGGATCTGTTCTTTTTGACCTAATGCTGCATTCATTATTTCTGATTTATGGGCCCTATCTATGTCTGAATAAATCAGCTTCTTGACCATCACAATGCTGCTGTATTAAGGTAATCATGGAAATAAGGATAACCAATGGCGAGCTTAATATCCTGAAAATTAAAACAAGTATAACTTGAAGGAAGAAAAATTGGGAAACGACAGTGATATTTGTGTATCATATGCTTGGAGAGTGATGGTGATTATAAAGGTTATTTGCTTTCTTTGATCCTATTCATTGATCAAGAAAATTGAATCCTAAGACGTGTAGCTGCAAAGCTTTTTAATATGTATACCCCTTGTCATTACTATTGGGTGGTTTTTGATAATTTTCAACTGTTTTCCTCTGTTTAAAAACTAATGGGGTGATGACTATGGTTGGTAAAGTTTGTTCAATGTTCTTGTAGTTGGAACAAGATTTCAGAGTTTTTTTGTTGAATTGCCTTCTCATCTTGCTCTTAAGGGGCCAAATGATGAATTAAGTATATAAATTCCCCTATTAACTGTCAGCAAGTTAAGCCCTTAAAAACATGTGGGACATTGTAATACTTTTATTTTTGGGAGTTGGGACACTAATACTGATCACCATGATAAGAATAGTAAAGGTCATCTTATTTTGGATTCCATTTGAACTCAGACTCCCGTGTTTCTCCTGCGAAGTTGTCTTATTTGAGAGGGAAAAAACGTTTTAGTGGCTTTTTGATAGTGTTTGTAAAATCAAGAATTTTCTTCAAGGAAATTATTAAGGAACAATTTTTGTCTAGAATTTTAATAAGGGGTATGCATGAAGCCTTTTTAACTTCAAAACGTCTTTTGTTATCTACTAATAGTTGATGCTTCCACTGTGCAGTACTATGACATTAGAAAGAAGTGCGTGGGCAGCCTTTGCTATGACTTCTCTGCGCTGGATAAATTTTTGAATCAGAAGAATGTAAGGCAGGCTCTTGGAGTGGGAGATTTGGAATTTGTCTCCTGTAGTCCTACTGTTTATCAGGCCCTTCTTGTTGATTGGATGAGAAATCTTGAAGTAGGCATTCCCACCCTTCTAGAGGATGGTATAAATATGCTCATATATGCTGGAGAATATGATCTAATTTGCAACTGGCTGGGTGAGCTTTACTTGCATAGTCTTAATACATGTATAAGGTGAAAAGATGTTTGGTCTGTGTCTTCTGAAAATCTGACTTGTGTCAATTAAAATGTGATGATTCATTGACTAGGCAATTCAAGATGGGTTCATGCAATGCAATGGAGTGGTCAAAAAGAGTTTGTTGCTTCTCCTGAAGTTCCTTTTGTGGTCGAGGGTTCTGAAGCAGGATTGATGAAAAATTATGGACCTCTAAGCTTTCTTAAGGTCATTTCTCTCTCTCTGTCATATGTGTGTGTGCTTGCGCGCACATGCGTGCTTTGGTTGTTTTCCTCTCTTTTAACCTGAGTTCCTTATTCTAAATTCGATGTATTGATTCTGTTCACTTTTGGGCTGAATGAACCTCTTGACTGGCAAACAGATCCATGATGCTGGGCACATGGTTCCCATGGATCAGCCTAAAGCTGCACTGGAGATGCTGAAGAGGTGGCTGGAAGGTTCCCTTGCAGAAAAATCTACCGAGCCAGAAATTTTGATTTCTTCAATGTGATTTCTGCAAGTGCAGTTGTTCTTTTGGATTTCCTAAGATATGTTAATATAGATACCAGGAATATGATCGTTAGGACTTCTTCGCTGCAGATGACAAGACTTTTATGTCAGTTTGGAATATGTGGCCTGTTTTTTTGGTGCTTGGTTGCTTCCATACAAGATCGCAAGCTCGATCTTAAATGTGCTACTTTAAACAAACCCCCACCCCCCGCCTCCGCTACCCCTCCAAAAAAAGAATATATATATATATATAGCCTCCGCTCCCCCTCCAAAAAAAGAATATATATATATATATATATATATATATATATATATACTATCATGGTATAAAAATCGCTTGAATTCAGAAAGTGTTCTACCCCCACTCCCTCCCCCTCTTCTTCTCCTTGTCGGGAAATTACTTAAAACAAGACGAGTGTGGATTAATTTTTTTTTAATTGAGTTATATTAAAAATTATAAAAGTAAATTATTTATAAATTGAAATTAGTTTAAAAAGAAAAAAATAAATTTTTTTTATTTTTAAAAATAATAACTATAATTATAATAAAAATAAAATTTTCATATTAAATATGTAATATTTTAATAGTTACGTTCTTTCTATTTTTTTGTTACCATATTTTTCAGGTAAGATTATCTCATATTTCCTATTTTTTTCCCTCCATGTAAGTCTTCTCAAACAGAAAATTTGGTCGGGTGTCATTTTTACTTTTTAAAAAAATTTTTTAACTTTAAAAATAGGTTTTTTAAAATGAGAGAGACAATCGAAATGAAGCTATAATTTTTAGAATGAGAGAGAGAATTGAAACAGAAGTGGGGATGGGGATTCGCCGACGATAACCTGAACGCATTACCGCGAATTTCAGAAAACAGCGCGAACGCATACAAAGGCTTTCAATCTGTTTGGAAAAACCTCGCGAAACAGGTAAAGAAACCATTTTGGTGTTTCTCGCTCCTCATAGGCGAAAGTATCGGAGTTCAATTAGATGTCGCGCAAAACCCATGCTGACGATGACGATGACGACGATACCTTCTACTATCGCTACTCCTCCACCGCAGCACCAGCGCAGCCCTCCTCCTCCACCACTACCCCCAAAGGCCGTAGTGGTGGTCTAGCTCCATCAAAGTCAACAGTCTATGTCAGTAACCTAGACTACTCTTTGACAAACTCTGATCTCCACACCATCTTCTCCACATTCGGTAAAGTCGCCAAAGTCACGGTGCTCAAAGACCGGAAAACCCGTCAAAGCCGCGGCGTGGCGTTTATCCTCTTCGTGTCTCGAGACGACGCCCTAAAGGCCGTGAAAGGAATTGACAAGAAAGTTCTCAATGGAAGAACTCTCTCGGCCTCCATTGCAGCTGATAACGGCCGTGCACCAGAGTTCATAAGAAGGAAAGTATACAAGGATAAGAGCAGGTGTTATGAATGTGGAGAAGAGGGGCATTTGTCCTATGAGTGTCCGAAGAATTCGTTGGGGCCGAGAGAAAGGCCTGCGCAATCGAAGAAGAGTAGGAGAGAAAGCGGGAGCCGAGGTGGTGGGAGAAGGGAAGAAGAGGAAGAGGAGGAGGAAGAAACGGAGATGTTTGAAATGGAAAATTGGGCATCAGTGGTGGATAAGGGAGCAGAGGAGAGGCTATTGGGGAGGGAGAACGAGGACGAAGGATTGAAGAGGCAGAAAAGGGAGAAGAGGAAAGGCTACTTTAGTGATGAGAGTGATGAAGATGAAGATTGAAACTTTTGTTTGTACTTTTGTTTGTTCTCATTGGGGATGAAGGGATTTATGGGGTTTATGAGAATTGTTGAGTTGGAGACGGAGAATACTTTGAAGTTGCTGGTGGAAGGTACGGAATTAGTAATATCGATTTTAGTTTTTGTTGATTCTTGTTCTTAGTTAACTAGTAATGTATGTTTTGGATTTGTTTTTATAGTTGGTTTTAATTCTGTGGTATATCTTTTCTTTTAATTACGTTACACCCTTAGGTTTGTTTGATGTTTTTCTCGATTCCATTATGTACGTCTGGTTGCAAACATGGATGGATATGAACTAGGAAGAGCCTATTTCGTTTTTATAGTCAAGTTCTTAAGCTAGTAAGTCAAAAAACTTTTCTGGAGAATCTCGAGGGAGCTGAAGTTTACTTACTGTTCTTACGTTGTAGAAGAACTTCACATTAACCTGCCTGCCAGTATCCTATACTAGAGGTAGCTTGCGCTTCCCCATTCCCTCTAGATAAGTGTGTTTGGGCAAATGCTCTTTTTATGTTGCTTCATCTAGTTCCATCCAGAAAATTCTGCTGACAGTACTCACATGAGAAGCTGAGTAAGATTGCAGACTTTCATGCTTTTGATGGCCTAAAATCTTAGTTTTGGAGAGACAGAACTAAGGATGCAATGGGGATGGCAATCCACCTCTGTAAGTTCAAATGGCATTGTGGTATGTGGCTCTATAGTTACGTTAGAGAGAGAGAGAGAGAGAGAGAGAGAGAGCAGGAGCTTGGACTGAAATAGGTATACCTCATTAGTGAAGAAGCTTATTACATATATGAGAACTAAGGAAGAAATGGGGATGGCAATCCACCTCTTTAACATTGGACTGCATTGTGGTTTGTGTTGCTGTACAGAGGGAGGGAGGGAGCAAGCAGGAGCTAGGACTGACAGATAGGTATACCTGATTAGTGACCAAGCTTACTGGAGAAAGAAGGTGTGGTTTTCTTCCCATTGTCTTTTCTGGCATTTTACGGGTATTTTGCTTTTCCTCCCAATCAGGGGAGATTGTCACATTTTTCTATAGTACTTGACAGCTGCAGGTCTTCCTAAAAGTAGAGTGTCTGGTAAAAATATTTCCTGCAGATGATACAGACATGGCACAAGGCACAACATTATGATGGTTGGATGATAAAGCTGTTTTTTTAAGAGGGTATAACAATAATGCAGTCTGAAAGAAGGCAAGGAAAGAACATTTGCCCAATGTGAAAGTACCTGCCCATTTGTCCATTTGCCCCCAGCCTACCCCTTCCACCATGAAAAATAAAAGTAAAACAATATCCCAGTAAATATTGACTGGCATTCTTGAGATCTGCAGGTGTACTAGAAGCCTAATTTTCGCCAAGAATGTCACATGTATAGGATAATTTCTGTTTTTTTTTCATGGCTGTTTAAGTGTATCCACCATAGGAGTCCAGAGGAGATGAGGAGTTAAAACAACTATGCCTTCAGATACAGAGAGGAGTCCTGCAGACAGCTATTATACTTGGTTTCCTCCATTACAGAGTTGGGTTTAACAGATTTTGCAATGTGGAAACATTGGGCTACATTAAAAAAATGATTCATTTACTAAATGCACTCTGTCAACCTATTTTATTTGGCTATTGGATGTTAAAATACATTTCAAGCATTACATGGAAATTTGCATCAAACTGAACATTTGGTGTGCAATCTCATTTCGGGGAACACGTTCATTGATGTGCTTGTACTATGGGAAAATACATGAAATCTTTCTCTTCTGTGAAGAAGTTTGAGCAAAACTAATAAGAGACATGCATCTGTGGCAAAAAATATTGTTTAAAAATCAGTTCAGGAACTGGAAGAAACCTCCACCGGCACCTTTCCTTCACACTAGTGGCTCCCAGTGGAAGTTTCGCTAGGAATTTAAGCATTCATGTTGAACATGGTGATTAATTTCAATCAAAAGAAATTTCATACTCGTTCACAAAGTAGCATCATATGTTTATGCATCATTGTCTTGTTCAGAAAGTGAAGAAAGAACATTTTTCTATATAAGTCTAGAGTTTTGAAGGTTTATTGGCATCTTGCTGATGGTCTATGAAAGAAATTTTCCGCATTTATTGTGAAAGCTTCAATGACATCATTATGTTACTTCTGTTCATTAGGTTGCGCAAGTTCTGTTTAAAGTTGGTTGTTTATGTATTGTGGGTCCTATCTTAATCCCAATCTTTTACTCCAATGCCCCTCCTCTGTGCATGCATTACGAGAGTTATGCTAAGTGAACAGTTTTGTTGACCCATTGGAACTGTAAACGCAATGAGCTTGGAGAAGCTTGAATTTGTAACTTCCAATATTTGATGTTATCTCAATAGTTAGGAATGGCATTTTCTAAACCATCAGCTGAGCAAGTTCTGAGTTATATGTAAGTGTATCTGTTGGGACATTAACTTTTTCTTTTTGGTGGTAGAAAAGAAAGTGGGCAGTGATAATTAGTGCTTTATTTTGCCAATCTGAGTGTCGTGTGAAAATCGCATTATCGTATGTTTGTTATGTATCCTAAATTCCACGAGAATACAAAAGGTGTTGATGGAAGCCACAAAAACTATAAAGCATTATAATTCTCTGGCTGAAAATATATTCACTCTTTATGCCATTTGTTCATTTGAATAACCGTTGTTGGCAGTTTAGTTAATTCAAATACGGAATATCTTTTCTCTGAACCTTGCTAGGTCAGATCAAATGGTCTCTGATCTGCCATCTCGCTTTGCAGGTCCAACTTCTTCTTAGTGAATCTTACGCGGTTGTACAGTATTCTGAACTTGATCTTTGCAAACACTGCCCATCCCCTAGTGAATCTTTTGCAGAAGCACTTGTTTGGAAGGGTTTCCGCTGCCTGCCCACCAGCACTTCAGTTATCTTTACCTGTTGTAATTAACAATTTGGAATTAGTGAAGCTTTCTTTTGCTTTTCTCCTAGCTCTGCCATTTCAGAAAGCGTTCTCTCGCCTTCATTTGTCTGTTTTAGAAAGCAAATAGTCCAAATGGGGTTTGTTTATAGAAATCATCTTCTTAACAACTACAACCATTGAATTCAATATTTTCTATTAATTTTTTTATGCTAGACATGTATACCTATTCAAGAAAATTTTAAGGACTTGAGCTTGAATCAGCGCAAATAGGTTAGAATAAGTTTCTGTTCTGGAGCAAGCGGAGTACACGCAAGACAAATTCAGCTGCTACGGATTCATTAATCTGATAAAGAAAAACTTATCTTCATATTCACATGTGAACTAGTTTCTATAGCTCTGGAACAACTAAACTGGGTCTACAATGTCAGGGCTCTTGTTCATGCCTAGATTACATGTCACTTGATAAATCATGCCGGTGTTACTTGAACTTCAAGAATGCATCCTCCATCATCATTATCCCGATTGATTTCTCATGGTCTGCATCCAAAATGAGTAACAAAATCAAAGCAAATTATACAGACATCTGGAGCTCAGGCATCTGAAAGAAAGTTTTAAATCACCATCATTTCATGGTCCCCCATGATCTCCTCAATCAACTCCTTTACTGGTTTATCAGCACTGTTTGGAACAAGAGCGGCAAAAACTGGAGGTTCAAGTCCTGCGCAGAAGGATCTTCAGTGCGACGCAGGCAGACGACTTTACAAGTTGGATACCACAATGGGAATACAATTTAGAATACAAAGATCCAACAAACCTTATGTAAAATTTAGCACAGCACGCGCTTTGACTGATGTGCGTTAGCTCTTGTTAGGCTCTTTTTTAACATGTTGATTAGGAAACAGAAAATGGATTCTATGAAGCCTTTCACAATTCACTAACAATGCAGATGTTGGAGGAATGTAGTTTAAGAAGCTTACGTGAATACCATTAGCATTGCACTCTCTCTCTTCGTATATCAAGTGAGTACATGAATGGATACTTGCAGGTTCAAAAAAGATTCACGGGACAGTAGGCATATATAGTTGCAGTTTCAACAAGATCAGAATGAAACTCTTCTGCATATCAAAGATTTTCATTGAGTGAAAAGGTAACTTAGTGAAATATATTCATTACCACTTTCTGGGAAGGCATCAATAAACATCATCATTTCCTCTCCAGTTAGACCAGATAAGAAGCATATTCTTGGCAAGGACTTGGCGATCTGCTAAAGTATAAAAAGCCTTGAGACATTAGATAAAAGATAATAGTATAGTTATCTTCCGTTACGAAGACAAGGTTAGACCAATATACATGTGTAACAACCATCTTTAATTCCTTTGCTTTACCGGAAGAAATCATGACTTCGTCCTTGCATGCATGTTCCAACAAAATGAGTTAAAAAACAAAACAGATAACTTCTCTTCATTTTGGTACTAATTTGGAAGCATGCTAACTTATTGAGCAATTTAGAAATAATATTAGCCACTCTAAACTGTACCACAGGTATCTGGACTTGTAGAGCTCTCTGCAGAGAAAATTCTTTCCCACAACAAAAGAGTATACATGAGAAAATGAATAGAATATAAAAAGAGAAAAATACACATCATTCAATGGCACAGCAAATAAATATTTGAATATCCTAACCTTCACAAGGTGAATGAATTCTTAATCTGGGAGAACAACGCTGTTTTAATCACAGAGAAAAGCAGAAGAAAAATGATACTGCACCAGAGTTCAGGGATATTAACCTTAGCAGCTTCCAAGGTATGCTGTTTGATATTCATTGCTTCCCAGAGTGAGCTATAAATCATTTCTTCCGTACAAAAAATGATCTGCAAAATGAAATCAAAGATTTGAGGCTAGTTTCCTTTGAGTTTTCCATCTAAGCCTCTAAGTAATGCTCATTCACTTCTGGCAGAAATCACAAAATAATGGGATCAGTAGCAACTGTTTCCCTCGGTTCAATTGACTCATCATAACTGGTGGATATTTACAAGAATTAAGGTACATGTAAAGTATTAACTAATTCAGACGTGATAAAAAGTAAACTTAATAAAGTAGTCAAAATGGCACATCATCTTCTCTCACCCTACATGGCATGGTGACTAGAACACCTGCTAATAGCCGTGTGAAGAAAAATGGTACTATGAGTTTCAAGGGAAACCTTCCCAGTAGAACTGAGCAAAATGAACCCCCCGCAGCCATACCCCAAAAATATCTCTCCTCTGCCCATCTAAATTAGTTGATCGGGAAGGGAAATTGCAAAAGGAAGGAAAAAAAGGATGGGTGGGGAGAGGGCGGACTAGAAATGCCAGTAGGGAGATTAGGCTAGGAGCAGAAGTCACCTGCAGAAATTCACCATCCAATTCCTTAAGAAGTTGTTGAATCTGTAGCACCATTAGCACAAGGAGAATTGGTTAAAATACTGAACAAATCTGATGCATAATATCTGCGGAAGGCTCTAAGGTCTCTCTGCTACAAATGGGTAGATTTTACTTTCACACAAAGAGAATCTGTAAGGAATATTAGACACCAGATTTCTGCAAGTTTAAATAGAAATTAATCTAATCCTATTGCATAAGTTCAAAGTTCTTGTGCTTCAGAACAAGACAATCTTTCAGAAATGTGTATTGCAGCGAATGCCATCACCATATGAATAACCAAGTAAAATGTCTAGGTGCCAGAGGAGCAAAAGAAGATAAAACTAGTTAAGTGGATTGAACATACTTCTGTATCTTTAAGAGCATCAAGGTCACATGTGCTAGAGGAGACAGTGAAGATAAATTTAGTTAAATGGATTGAACATACTTCAGTATCTATAAGAGCATCAAAACATTTCCATGGAAATCTTGATATTACTCAAGTACGAGGTGGTTTTCTTTTTTATACGAACTTGAATGTATAATATGTATCTGTTTCAGGACTGTTTACCAGCTACTGATATGTGAGCAATACAGATTGTGTGCACTCTTTTGTAGATAACCAATAGCTCAACAATGAGAACGGATAAGTGAAGAGACCAAACTCCTTTATATCACAGTTGTCCTCTCTACTCATTAGAAGAACAAACTTATAGAATAAATATTGAACACAGGGAAATGATGACAATTATGATAATATGGCATGCTATGAGAGCTTGTGACATGTTTAACCTAAGGAAGATGGACAGAGTATCACTAAAAAATTGCAGGACTCAAGCCTTTGACAATTAAATTTCACTATACTTCAGAATGGAGATTGCTGAATGCACCTTTGCTGCCTCCTCCACTTCAAATCCCAACAACAATAAAGCCTGCAAGAGGAAAAGGGAGAATTGCATCATTAGTAGAAATACTATTACAATGCAGAAAATAATTATTCAGTAGTTGGAAGTTCCAAACTTGGTGATCTGATAATCAGAAAAATACAACCATGTGCAAAGACTTTAGAAACTTCCGACAAAGCATACTTAGAAAAGCAATTCGCAAGAATAATAAAGACAATAGTATTTATGTTTTTCCTAAGATTGCCTTGGTTCTTTTAAGAATTATTTGGTTCATTATTCATTAAAAAGTTTCATTTTTGTCTTTTAGAGGGAAAGCAACTTCTCCAGTTCGTTCTTGGTTGTGACTTAAACAAATTAACTTGTGAATCAGTCTTGAACTAGGCTAGAAACAAATATTCCATGAAGATCAAGTTTCCTGAAGGCTTTACTCATTGAAACATGTTTAAGTTACATAAAATCATGTTATCTCTAAAAAACAATCTCTTCATCCATGGTCTTTAATTCCATCATCATTTGCAGCATGCCAAAACTATACTGTAAAGTATCTACAGAGAAGATGTTCAGATGCAATGAACAGATCAGCACAATATCAACCTAGAATTATCCTAACGAATATCATCATGTCTGCTCAGGATTAATGGAAATCTTAATTAACAGAACGTTTTTCTAGTGAAGAAGTCTTTACAAACAAAAAGTCCAACTGAATTATAAGTGGTAATTGAGTGCTCATTAATAAAGAAAAAGGAAATCCCAACTGAATTATACTACAAGAATCCAGTGCGATTTCTTCTATGATGAAAAAACTAACCAGATGAACTTACTGGAGGACCGCATCGCGGGTCTTCGGCATTTAGGGGAACAAATTTGGAATCTTCAACCAACTCAGCTGGAACCCCTTTAGCATTTGAAACAATGAGTGGTCACAAACAAAAGAAACATATCTAGACACCCAAAAAAGGAGGGCGAAAAAATGGAAAGAAAGAAAAACACAAGTAAAATGTAAAGAAGGGTGCAAATTCCAAGAAAAAAAACCATCAGAAAATGCCCTTTGAATGCAGTGCTTAAGCTTCAAGAAGTGACCACTTTTGGGGGATGCACAGGTGGAAATGCGTGAATTTGCACAAGGGTCTTGAGGTAATGTTTGTTTATAGCTAAAACAACAGCCGACGCAGATGTGCCGGTGGGCACTGATCAGATGAGAAGCCATCAAAAGCGTTTCTTCTTTGTGCTTTCGATGTATGCTACTCCTGCGGTCACGGACGTTAGTATCTGTTATCTCCTTTTCTCCCCTCAATCCTTTTTTTTCTCCCCTTTCTGGAAATTGGACAAAGTGTTCCACCCCCCAAAAAAAAAGAAAGAAAAGAAAGTGTCGTTTTTTATAATATAGAATTTATATTGTAAATTTATTTCATACAAGAAAAAGCACATGATAATCGGACTATCACAATGCAAAATATGAGGGTGTATTTGATTCTATTTAATTATAAGGGATTTTGTTTTAGGTTTTATAAAAGTAAATTTTTTAAAAAAGAAAAAATATGATCCAATTATTTATTTGATTAAAAAAAACACAATTCAAATGGAGTTTGAATTTAAGGAGAATTTTGCACTAACTTCTGGCTTCTTCCATAGAATTGCATCCTTAACTATCTTCTCTCTTCTTTTTTAAACACCTTCAACTTGAAAAAAAAAATCTTTTTTACCTCACACGTAGCTTATTAAAATTTATACTAACTTTTTAATTAAAATTTAAGGGTTTTCATAAAAATAACAAAATTTTTTAAGGATACAAATTTCTACCATGAAAATAACAAGAGTGGGAATAGCTTTCTCTTCATTAAAGGGTATAAATTTCTACCATAACTTGCATGTGGAGTTATTCATGACAATAATTTAGAAAAACTACCTTAACTATTATATTAAAAAATGAAATACATTGCTTATGGGCCTAGAGTGGATTAAAAATGTGAATTTTGACTCAATTTGCATTTCCCTATTTGAGATCAATGGATGAAGAGAGTGAAGGACAAAAAGCTTCAACAAATAGAATTTATTATTTTGAAAAAGTCACCATGATTAAAAACTCTTAAATACAACTTCTATTATGAGAATTTTGAATACAAGCAACATGAATTAGAGAACTTTAATATGTAAAATTTGCAAGATCATGTGCATATAAGCATGTCTAAGTTTAAAAAAAATGTAAACATGTGGTTCATATTTGATTAGGTTGTGATGTTTATTCTTTGATTTATTAATGATAGGTACCTAAATTTTATTTTAAAAAGTATCAACATATAATTTTCATGCTCTATTACAAGGGTTGGTAGACAGTTTTTGTCCTCAATGTTTACTCTATCCCATTTTGCACCAAACAAGAATCTAACAATCTTAAAAAGTCCAAATTTACACCAAAAGCATTGGCGGGGTACAATGAAAATTAGGAAATAGAGTAACTATAGGACTTTAGCAAAGTATAATATTTTGTGGTAAAAATTATGGATGCATTATTTTTTATTTAAAAAATTATATATATAATATTCGATCAAATATAACAATATTTTTTCTTAAATCGAGTTTTACTTTACTCGAGAGTTCATATATATTAATTACTAGATTTTTGGATGGGAAGTTGTCTAATTATTTCCAAACTATATTAGTTATGTCTTAATCGTTTTAGGTGTAAAATTAAACTTCTTCTAAATATTAAATTTAGTACATACATAAAACTTATAATATATTTTTCACATAGTTAAAACAAAGAATAAATATTAAGAGCGTGACTTAGTATTATTATAATACTTACAAACCAATCTCACTTGTTAGTATTTAACATCAAAGTTAACATCCTATTAGAATTTTATTTTTAATCGTTCCAACACTAATATGGTAGTAAGAGTTTTTTTTTTTTCCTTCCATCCAAATGAAGAAGGGCTCAATTATAACAAGTTTTGAAATTCTGAGGGCAAAATTTGATAATCATAGATTTCTAGGTGTTCAGGGTTCAAACTTTTTAAAGATTTCCACCAAAAAATGTTTAAAATAAAGCCCCCTTCTTTGTAGACAAAAAGAGTTCCGAATTTCCGACGGTGATCTTTCATCACTCTTTTGTCTGTATATGTCGTCAGTTAACCCCTCATGAAAAATTAATAAAAAATTGAATTTGTAGATAGGGATCACAAATAGATATGAAAGTTGAATGGTAGCTGGAGTTAGCTGGTTTAGAATTCAGATAGATAAGAATGGCAACCTGAAGCAGATTACGGCGATTCTGCATCTCCTCTTCTAGGGATTCCGCTGAGGTATCATTTTCGTCTGCTTACTTAATTGTTGCAATATGGGTTTTATCTTCTCTTCTTGTGTCTTGATTTTACATTCCGATTACATGGGTTGATCTTTTAATGGATTTTCTTGAGCTGCATGTGTGGGTTTTTGCTGTTTTTCTCTGGGAATGCTTCTTTACCTGATATATTCCTTCGAGAGATTGGTTTCTCGACGCGTTTCACAACTACTTATTAATACAAGCCTGTGCCTCTTTTGCCCTAAGCTAGCTTTTTCCGCAACTTCTTATAGAAAACGACTGAGGGATAATTTTGATTATTCTAGTATCGTTAGAGGTCAGCGTGTGATTTTTGGCATTATCAGTACAGCTAGGGTGCTTGAGGGCTCGAGGAATTTTGTCAAATTTTAGTAACCTGTCTAACCAACAACTTTCCTTCTGATGATGAAACATAAATTAATGCAACTGAACAATTTTCACAGAGTCCGAGAAGTATTTTCTATGTTTATTGTTTTTTAAATTAATGTATAATATTATTTTCATTACTATTATTTGGACCTCAATGCTGTAGGTTTGTGAGCTGTTTGAACACCAGGCAGGGTTGTTATATTTTTGGTTCATGAATTTTCTTTTGTTATAGTTATTACGGTTATCCCTTCTCTGTTAAGAGTTGCTCGTGAAGACTTTTATCTCAATCCACTGGGGACATATGAATCACAAGTATAAACTCTTAACAGAATGAAATTTCTTTGCCATGGAAAACCTTAATATTTGACTCTTACTATATTTCAATGTCAAATTTGCAATAAGCCCTCCAGGTGAAAGCTGCTTGCTACTCTGACCATTGCCATCCAAATCAAAACTGCAGGTCTGCGGCCATTAGTATATTTGCTCCACAAGAAATTGTATGCGTGCTGCATGATCTATGTTCAAGTAAGATCTCACTAGTACTCTTGCTCTGCAGTTCTTCTTCAACTCCATTCCTTATGCCCAACTGTTCTCCTTTTCCTGAATTTTCTCTTGAGAGAACTGTGTAGTGAAACCACCTGTTATTTTGAGAGACCATACACTGTACAAAAGAATTTGTCAACATGCATCAAATTGATTTCCTGTTGTTGGTTGTTCCCATTGAGTACCACTTTGCTTCCTAAAGACTATTGTGGAGAATCGACTAATTGTAGATATCATAATCTCAGTCTATACTTTCCCAGGCATAAAATGTGAATCTTCATTGACTTCAACTGAACTTTAGGGTTACTCTAATATAGCAGAGAGATAAAAGAGAGAAAGGTTAATTCTTTTGGCTGATACTGAAACATGTGGTTCAGCTGAGAATTAGAGGTGATATTCTCAATTAAGAATGTAATAGCATGTAGGGGGAATGACTGGTAAGCTGGAAGAAAACTTCCATCAGCAAGGGGCATGGGGAACCTGTGTTCCTGAGAAGGTGAACTTTGTTCTTTGCAGCTACGCATGAGAGCATAGTCAAGTGCAATAATCTCCCTTGGTCTTTGATTCCCTTGATAAAATTCTGTATATTCTGCTAAACTGCAATTTGCTTGAGAAGTAGGAAACGAGCTACTGATGATTTTGTCTTCATTGGAAAAGATGTGAGGAAACAACTAACTGTATACTTGTTCCCGTCCTGAAGATTGCCAGATGATGTGGAGCACGGCTGTATCCATATCAGGGACAATTTGATCATGTCAAGTCTCCTAAGGTCCAGCAATTCAGTTGGGATATTTTTAAGATGAAGAAGAGATTGATATTCATATTATGGACTCTCACGTCAAGAAATAAATAGGATATGTTTCTGAGTATACAAAAATAATCATCAGCTGATTACCAACTCCTGGGAGACCTGGGGGCAGTTCCTCACCGCCCCCCGGGCAGTGGCCCATAGCACCCCCTGCTTATCTTACTAAGTGTAATTCAGTTTAAGACTGTTGAAATTTGATATAGGTGCTCCTTCCAGTACAAGAGTACTTTTTTGTGAGATCAAAAGTCAAGAATTTGAAAGTTCATGAGCTTCTCTTTTGGCAAGTTGGTACATGTAGTTGCATAATTGAAATTCAACGAGACAAAAGGATAGGAATGAGGCTAAATATGATGTTTGTGGGAAAAAGCCTTTATAGGATGCATGGTACAACATGGTACCAAGTGGTTGATTTCACCTCAAACCTACTATGGTGCATCCGGGGACCAGCACTAAGAAAGAGCAGATCAAATGTCCCAATAGTCTAGAAATCAAATCTCTTCAGGGAAAATGGAAATTCATTGCAATTTTCTTTTATATTATAAATGCACTTGGTAGAGGTTTTGCCATAAAAGAACTGTATCTAAAAGGAACTTGGAAGTGAAACAAACCTTCTTGCGTGTATGGCTGAGAATAGAATTGGTTTCCAATGGCTTGATCTTTTTACCTAAATAAAGGATAACTCTTAGCTTGATGTTTTACATTTGAATCTTTTTGTCTGGTAAACTCTCTACAGAACTGTGAAACTCAAATACAATGTTCATTCTCTGTCATAGTCTCACTTTAAAGAGAAAGAATTGTATTTGAGGGAATAAATACTACTACCTTTGTCATTATGATATTGCTGCTATCAATTTTGGTTTAGGCATAAAGCAATATTTCTGTTTTGTGCCTCTTGCTTTGCTTGAGTTTCTAATCTCTGTGGACTTCAGAATTTCATGATGACTTATCTTAACATGAGAGTTCATATTTGATGCTTCAAAACTTGTGTTACTAATATAACGGGATTTCTAATATTGTATGGAACCAAGTACTAATCTGCAGACCGTTACAAATAGTTGGTAAACAACAGAAACTGTTGTTTAGTTTCTGAGCAGAGCGAATTGCTCTTTCTTGTCTTTTACTTTCTAATGGCTTGTTCTTCTCTGTCAACTGGGATCACATTCTTCACCTTTTCACTCTCCCAGTGATGATGAATCTCTTACCTTTAAAAAGATGCACGAGTTTTCCACAGTGGATGGGTTTGTGGAGGTAGGTGAATCCATGGCAGAGATGATAAAATATGTGGCAAATGAGCCCTCTGTTGGGCTTTTCTACATTCAGCAGCACGTCCAACATGCAGTACCGAACCTTGTTAATCTCAAAAATAAAGTTGCAGATAGATCTCGCGAGATGGCTTTGCATACAGAAGATTCAGAAGATTCTATTTCCATGATAAGGTCAATGAGAGAATATGGCCATCCCATAGCTGATGAGATGATTAAAGACATTGAAAGCTCTCTTGCCTTCGTGTCAGCAAAACAACCTAAAAGAGGATTATTCAATAGCCCAAGTGCGGCATTCAAGATAGGGAGAGCTAGCTCTTGGGGTCCGGTTGCCTGGGGTCGCAACCCTAGTTCACCACTACAAGGTGGGGAGAAGTCTGTAAGCTATCTTTCAAATGTTATAAAGTCGGCAAAAGAAAAGGCTAGCTATCTCAAGTGGTCTCAGATGGAGCCCAACGAATTAAAGCAAGCCAAAGGCGAGACACCTGTGTCTGCTCCTCATGAGGACCCAACTTTGCTAGCCACAACGGGTAAAGACTCTTCAAGTGTACCAGAAGCTGAGATTGGTGAATTACCACTATCAAGTCAACTAGCTGATTTACAAGAAGAGCTACAACTGGATAAAAGCATGCCTGATGATGAATTACTTTCTCTGGCCAAGAACTACCATGAATTTAAGGCTGATAGAGAAGCGAAACTGGAGTTATGGTTAGCAGAGACTGGCAAATAGGACATTCACTGAGATTAAGCCTATAGATACTTTGTCCGTGTTGTAGTATATGTTTGCTATTCAGATAGTCACTGAGTATAAAGGTCCCTTGTTATTTCGGGATGAGGGAAAGGCCTAAGAAGGGGAGACTGTTCCACAAAACTCCTCTAGTTTTTCTTTTGTGGTTGAAATATTGGTTACATTTTGCCCCATGAAGTGTGGATTAACAGATCTTATTTATTTGGCTGAATGCCCGTCGATTCAGAACAAAAGTTTCAAATTCAAATTTCATCCAACAAAATTTAAGCAGTAAAATTTCTAGCAACGTGTACATCAAAATGCCCATCATAACATTGTTCACTTATACGAGTGCAAGGAAACCACATAATAAGAGTCCGAAAGTTCACTGTTCCTATATGTTGCTATTATTCAAATCAACTCGCTGAAATTCAACTAGAAGACAAGCACACACTACTTTCTTTTTCTTGCTGCCACCAAAAAAAAGGGGAAAATACATAAAACCATAAATCCTAATGACCTTTTAACACAAATCAGGGAAGGAGTCGTATGGATTCAGGTGGTCTGCGACTGCGTCACTACTGCAGAAACCATTGAATTCATTCCGCACATGTTATGCCCTCGGCAAAGCCGGTAATAACCGTGTTCACCCCACCTCTTTCCCCACGAATTCTTGATGATCCAGTAGCGCTTGTACCCCAATCTGATGATGGAGAATCCCTTTGAACCATAGCCAACAAGGAGAACCCCGTGGTTGAGCATTTTCTTAGGGCAAATGAGTGGACAAGAGACGCCGCCGATGTAGGTTTGCATGAAAACAGCGTCTAACCCCACTGCGTTTCAAGATCAAGATCAGTCTACATTCTTATTAACATAGAAAGAATCGTATCTATCATTGATCAATTCAACCATCCCAAAGCTTTTTCAAGACAACTATAGTCATTGATGTACGGAAGGAACTCTAATTGCAGTGAAGATACAGAGGGTAAATCTTGTTAGAATCCACTACTTCATCAGGGCTTGTGGAGAAAATTCAGTACCTGCAATAGGCCCATTGCGGACCAAGTGGGCTGCGATTTGATCCTCGTCGAAAGCTATATTGGTGAAATTGAGTACACGAACTGCTATCTTCTCGGGCTTGAACTGGCATTCTCCGCGTTTCCCAGTATAAGGATAGGAGTTCTCTTCCTCTATGCCCCCTGCCTCAATCAGGTAATTGTAGGCATTCGTCATGAGCCCTCCAGAGCATCCATCATCACAGGCTTCTTTGTCCTTAACATCACACTGCCAATATGCCAAAAAAATTAATGTTCATAAAAGCAGAAGGCAAAAGAGGAAGAAACCAATCAGTAAACAAAGCTTACGAAGCATTAAATCAGCTCTTGGACTGAAACTACTTACCGCGTGATCACAATCTACGAGCTGCTGCTCACTTAGACTCAAAAGCTTCCCAGTGGCAATGAAATTGGCTCCTTCAATAGCTCCAGTTGTGCTGAAAGCCCAGCATGCTCCACAAGTTCCCTACGAGCATTCCAAGTACAACAAGATTCTAAACAAGGGATAGGATGGAGGAATGTTAATAAGCAGCTTATGGTAGTTTAAGAATTTAATTGATTTATACCTGCATCTTGACGTCAGTAACGGCACCTTTTTCTCTCCAATCAAAGCTCTCCGGCAAGTCGCCCACCTCCATCATGGAGGCAGCATTTGGGACATGATCTTCCCCTGAAAGGATCCCGCCGGCGCCACCTTTGACCCCCATGTACATCTTCTCAAACTCCTCCTCAGTAAGATCAGAGAACTGGGTAACACCGTGGATAGCAGTGGGATCCATGGCCTGGTGCTCTGCAGCTCTGAGAAGGTTCTTGGCAAAAACCCCCAAGCGGTGCACATACTCCTCGTGCGTAGAGTATTCCTTTCCATACTCCCGTACGAAAGACTTGAAGCGGAGCTCCGTGGCCGTGCCCAGAAGCTGGTGGTGCTTGTCTGTCACTTGGCGTATCTTGGAGTATTGTGGTCTTGCATGGAGCGTTGGTGAGAGCAAAAGTGCGCAGATTAAGAGTGCAACGCCCTTGGCGTAGATTAGACTCAGACCTCGTCTGCTCATTTTCTATGTCTTTTGCCTCTGAGACGGGCGGTGGTGGACGGCGGGGATTAGAGCTGAGGGTGGAGAAATAGGAAGAAGGAAGATAATTAAATTACCATTTTAGCCATCACCTTATGTACAATTTTTCTTTTAAAAAATATGATCTTATAGCAGCGGTAACCCGAAAAATGAATTTATGTACAGGATATAAAGCTAAATAAATTGGCTCAAAATTGTTGAAGTTGATGAAAATATGGGAGCAGAATCGAGGGTAGTTTGGGTAATATGATAATGTGACGGCTGAATTGCATGCAATATCTTTTTGTCTGAGAAGGCCACGTATCCTGATTTATCCACGTAAACAACTGCCCATCTCGCCAACTGGTGTCTAGCTTTGACTCTACCGCTGCCGTTAGTTTAAATTTAAAATTTTTTGTTAGAAAATTTTATAAAAATGAAATATTTATAAAAAATATTTAATATTAAATTATTATTAGATGATAAATTTTAGATTTTATTTACTTTTTTGTCCCTCTCAATTATGTGTCTTCAGGAGGTCCTTGGGATTAAATTATGCGACAATAGCAATGAAAACCAGAGGATAGAAGTTCGAGGAGCAACAATCTTCTACTAAGAAAAACCTTAGATTTGAATTTAATTTTTTATTATGAGAATATATATATATATATATATATATATATATATATATATATTACTTTTTCTACCTCAAACTTTATATTTTTTATTACAACTGAATCAACTTTTTTATTATTAAAATAAAAAATTCCAAAAGAAACCCAACCCAAAGCATCCCAACTATATTTCTAATTCAAAATTTTTTCTAAGTTCTAATTCAAGTTAGTTGCTACCCTGAGTTTGCAAAAAATTACTAGTTAATTATAGAAAATCTCTTAGACTGGCACTGGCTACCACTTTATTTCCTTAAAAAAAAAAAAAAAGAGTAGTGGTAGGCCATCTCATGTCATTTACTAGTTTCAGACCACCAAGTTGTTTAGCACTTTAAAATGGCCCGTTGTTCCGGCGTTTTTCCTGATCCATCAGCCCAACTGTTTGGTGATAAGATGCTTCCAATTTGGGACTTGGGCCAATTGGATAACTTCAGTGTTGAATTGAAACCACGGTTTCTCATAATTCCCCGCTCCAATAGTGCACATAGATCCGCTCATTTGAAGTTTTTTTTTTTTCCCCCGAAGAAAAGGATCAATTTCTATTCAACCAAAGATATTTACACTTTACAAAGTAAGAATTCTAAATTCAATCCAAATCTGATTGGTTAAAATATCTGGGGTGTAATACTTTCTTAGTTTTCAAAAAACCAAAGCATTTCTTTATTTTCACACCGTATGAAGGATATTCCTAAACACATATTTTCACTTCCTTTGTTGAATGTCTCCACCCCAAATATTCATTAGGTTCACATCTATCCACTGATGACATTTAGTAGGGAAGTAGAAATCTTTCTAAAATTCTGGTTGGACCATAGTATTCCACATTTGTTTAGCCCAGTTGCAGCCCCTTAGTGCATGGAGTACTGTCTCTTATGCTGCAGAGCAAATCGGGCAAATCTCATTTTCACTACTTTTTCAATTTTGTAGCATTTGCATCGTGGGCAATCTCTCATGCGTTGCCCTTTAATTTCTAAATCTTTTTCCACGAGGGCTGGTTTTGACAATCCTCAAATCGGCAGAGTAATGAGTAAGCTTTCCTGGTACTACACTCTCCTTTTTCCACCACATTTGATCCTTTTTCTCCCTGTTGAATCTAAGCTCCTCTGGGATAGTTTAGAGATTGCTTCTAGATTCAACCAACTTTGTAAAGCCTCCAATTACCAGCCCCCAAGATTCTGCCAATACTCTACCACATTCTTCATCTTCTCATCCTTCGGGAGTTGTTGCACCGTATGTTCAATGAGTGGTTCCTCAGTAAGTCATTTATCAGTCCAAAATTTAACGGACCAGCCATCCCAAACCTTCCAGTAGAAAAGGTGTGTCAATTTTTTAGAGCTTTCACGTATCTCTTTCCAAATGTATGATAGTTTGTTCTGTCGTACTGTCTCCCAATGGTCACTTTTTTCCCCATATTTATCCTTCAGAGTAATGATCCAGAGTGAATCATTCTGGTTTCCTACTCTCCAGGCTAATTTGGTCAACAGTGCTTGGTTTTTTTCTAAATCTTCTGAATCCCAGCGCCTTCCCCCCAAGTTCTTCGGTTGACATACTGTTTCCCAAGCTATATGATGCATCTTGCGTGCACCAACCGCTCATTTGAAGTTGCTAAACTTGATAAATTTCTTTGTAGATTAGAAATTTCGTACTATATGGAATAAGGAAAATTCTGGTCCATAAATGAGATCAATAGAGAATTGCTCAATACAGCATGATTTTTATTAATGTAAAATAATTTTTGATAATTTTAAATTTTTTTAAAAATTAATATGGTGGTGCACCCAAGTATGGGACGCCTAAATTGGGTATCCCCCTTTTTTTCACATTTGGGATGCCCAAAGGTTGGCGCAAACAAAATTTTTTCCTTTTTTTATGTTTAATTTTTTTAAAAATATATTTTTAATAAATAGTAATTTAATTAAATTTTAAAGTTTTTTAGTTATTAATTTCTTATTTTTAAATTTTTAAAAATTTTATATTAAAATTTAAAATTATAATTCAATTACAATGATTCAAAATCAATTTAAATTTTGATTACAATCAATTATAATTTTCAAGATCTAAATTTTTCTTTTAATTTTTATTAAATAGGTGATAGAACTTAATATAGACAAAATTTAGATCAAATGATGAATCTTTATTATCCATTAGACCTCATTATGTAGTGATCATTAGAAAAAAATAAAATAAATATCATGTAATAAATTTTGAGATATTATATAGTGTTTGAAGTACAAATATATCAAAACAATTAAAAAACTGTATTGTATTAGTAAAAACGTCTTACGTTTACAATACTTTGATATATTGGAATAAAATGACTTTTCTAACTTCTTATTCTATTTCAGTGTTTAATATAAAAATTTTAAACGAGAAAGGTTTTTCCACATAAAAGCTGATTCCAAGAGGAAGTAGAAAAAACCTTTTCATACCAAAACCTAAGGAATGACCATTTTAAGAGAAGTATGAATTCTTAAAAAATTTCTATGACTATTATACCATCATAATATTTAATTAATAAAAAGTATAATTTAGTATTAAATTTTATTTTATTTCTCTTATGAGTACTTCTTTTAGTTTAATTTTAAATTAAGAGTTGTCTTTATAACTAAATTATACTTTAATATTTAAAAATATTTTAATTTTAATTTTTTTGTGTGAATTTTATGTAATAAGATTTTATAAATAAATATTTAATTTAGTCTTTTTTGGTATAATTTAATTTTTATTAACACAAAATACTAGTCGTACATTTAAGTCATTTTTTGAGAAATTTTATTCTATTTTGGTATTAAATAATAATTTTATCAAACGTAAAAAATGAATCACCAGTCTATTTTGATTTTTTCTTACAGACAAAAGAATGAAAAGAGAATTTCAAACTCAATTCAGGTGAAAATATATTGTATTGCATTTCATTTCAGTATACCAAACGATAGTAGCTTTAATACTCATGGATCAATATCATGCTTTAAACAAAACAAAAATCGAATATTCCAGATGCTCACTTCAAAATAGTAAAAGCACATTAATTCGTCAAATAAAATGAAAAATATTATTTAAATATATGGAGAATCGAAAATGAGATCTGGTTCGAGCTCGTGACCTTTTATCCAATAAAAAAATATTTTTGTATATAAATTATTACCTTATGAAGAGAAAAACCCCAAAAACGCGAGCAGGTAGTTACAGCATTTACATAAAAAGGTCAATTACAGTTTGACAAATAACAAAGCAGTGCAGAGTAACAAATGAAATTGGAAGCGTACTATACATAATTAAATAAAAAATTTTAAAAATGCAGAAGTCCAAGCACGTGCTGTGAGGTATGGTTAGCAAAGTTGAAAACTATGACCTAACCCCAGAAAAAATTGCTCCATATTATTTTACTCATCGACCAATTACATTGCTCCATCTAACTATGCTATAGGGCAACAAATGCTACAATTCTATTATTTGACAACAGCGAGTGAAAGTCAAGGAGTTTAAACTAACTGATTTGAGTATGTAATTTTCTGTCAAAGTATTTTTTTATTTTTAATAAAAAAACGAGACATAATTGTTCATATACACGTTATTTTATATAAATTAACATATTAAATAAAATACACAAAAAAATTACTATATGTAAAATTTAAATCTTATAAAATTTTCTTCGATTTTTAAACATGGAGAAGTAGTAATAGTTAGGACTGTTAATGAATCGGGTCTTACTCGGATCTGACCGGATAATATCGAATCCAGGACAATATTCATACTCGTTTACTCGAATTCAGATAGTACATCTTCTAAATGAGTATGAGTACGGTCCCACAAATTTCGAACATGATAGATTCGATTAAATTTTGAATAATAAATATTTTATATATTTAATTTTTATAATCGTTAAATGTATTTGATTCAACGATTAATTATTTATAAATTTATATTAAAATATCTTATATTTTTTCATCTTTTTCGATGTTACGGGGCATTATACGTTGAACCCCAATGCCCCAACGGACTTTCCCGGCAAACTTAATGCAATAATTACTAGCAAAATTTTGTACCCTTGATCACAATTTGTTGCATGAATTGCATTTTATATTATTTATAATTACGGATTAAATATGTCATTTTATTAATTTAAAATTTCTAATGATATTTATAAAATATTAAATAAAGTTAAAAGCACAATAATCGTTTAATAATATAACATTTTAATATAAAATCTGGAAAATCTGAATTCTGTCCTTATCAAATGTCATATATTCAATTCCTCTCCCTTTGAAAAAGTATCATTGGTTAGAACTGCTGCCAACAAGACCAGCGATCCAAGCTAATAGAAGCTAAAAAGTGTTATCACACGGCTACGTGTACTTCTGTTAACCATTATCCAATTTTAGTTGAAAAGTCGGGAGATAAAGACTTGTAAGACAAAGCAAAGAATCCAATTGAAAAATGCTAACCAAAAAGTGCCATTAAGACAACGACCCCCCCAAGATTTTCCCTGAATTCTGACCTTTCTTACATTTTAGTGCCCTATCTTAGTGGACTCTTCAACTCTCAAACCTTTGTGTTCAAACTTCTTCAACTCCCACTATTAGGCAAAATTCGGCGCATTGGAAGAAGGCTCACAATTCACAAAGAATGGCTTTTACTTTCGCACTCATTAAGTAAAGTTTTTTTAAAAATATTATTATTATTATTATTTATTTAATATTTAAATTTTTCTAAAATATTTAAAATATTAAAATTCAAATTTATAAAAAATTATTCTGTATTTAAGATTAGCTTCTAGAATTACATCTAATTTAACGTATTTATATATATAAATATTTTAAAAATTGACCGATCAAAATTTGGAAAAAAATAACATTTTTTACTGCACTTACGTCACAAATTGGAGCAACTGCAGTGCATGTTGCCCTTTCTTGAAAAAAAAATCGCACTTATTTTTTTAAAAAAATTTTGTACTCAATTTATATGTTTAAATTTATTTTGTATATAAAAACTATAATTGACAGCAATTAGTTAACCATTGATTTGCATAATTATGCCAAATATTTTTTGTAATAGTTTGAGTACGTTTTAGTAAAGAAATGAAAAGAGTAATACATAGCAATGTTAAATTTCTCTTTAAAAAAAGTGGAGAGAGAGGAACCTTCCCATCTCAGTGAACGACTGCATTGATTAGATTGACAAAGGAAGGTGACGGTCATTTCTCTTTTATTTTTAATATTATGTATTTAAAAATTGATAAAAGTATCTTGCATGTTATTATCTTTCTTCCTGCTTTGGAAAATTAGAAATGTTGACCACTTTTTCTTCAACTTTAACCCCAAATTATGACCTTTGAAAAAGGAAATATCAGATTATTGTTAATCAGAAACATCAATCAATATCTTATGAAATCACTCAAAAAATAAATCAAGATTTATTGGTTAAGATTTTGGAGCATCAAAATTTAAAGCTATTTGGTATTCGGGTTAAGTTTTTTTTAAAAAAAATAAAAAAAGGCCTGAAGTTGGAATGCTTGTCAAATGTCTTCTTCGTTATCAAGTAGCAGCTGTTCTCATATACTGTAGAAATCTACAAGTAAAATACTTTTGGTTTGCCAAAAAAAGTTCATGTCCTTAACTGACAAATTCTCCAAATTTCAAGGGGTTTTTTAAGATACGTTGGATGTTGCATTTTGCCATCTCTTTTTCTTTTCCCCCTTTCTCCCATTTTCTTCCTTGTTATGGGGGATGCATGCATCCTAATGCGAACTTACTTGGATATTATAAATGATTAATTGAATAAAAATTTTTTATAATAGATATAGATCTGGATTCCTAATACATGAATCTTAAAGAAAAAAAAAGGCTTAGATTATACATGCACAATTCTGAAATCCTAATTGTCATGTGCAAAATTTTAAAAATATTGCTGTACAAAGAAAAAATTTAAATAAAATTATTTTTGTGAAAATAAATTATTTATAAAAAATAAAATCAAAATAAAAGATACTGTCAAAGTTTTGAAATGAATTTTAATCCAAATGCAGTCTCACATATCGTCGCGTAAAATATAAGGACGAAGATTGGATGAGAGAGCACATTAATAAAATCAAGAAAACTCAGCAAGGAAACGAAAAAGGAAAAAGTTCATTTGTCTCTCTTTCCTGTGGAATCTCCCACTCCCCTCAAATTCTCCCTTTGCCAAGTGCCAACACAGAATATATGTATCTATCTATATATATATATATATATATAGTGTGAGAGATAGAGTAGAAAATAGTACCCTTTTATCTGTTTTTGGCGTTCACACCGTTGTCTCTTTGCAGTGTCCTCTGCTTCATTGCAAATAGGTTAAGAAAACAGGGCAAGAAACATTATTTTACTGTTGTTTTACACAGATAAAGGAAAGAGATAAAGCGTAAAGAGGTTGAAATGGGGATAATATATGAAGATGTGGTGTTGATAAAAGAAGCAGAGGGGGCCGGTGATCATACTGTGATCACTGTTAATTGTCCGGACAAGACTGGACTTGGCTGTGATCTCTGTAGGATAATCTTGCTCTTTGGGCTTAGCATTACCAGAGCAGGTAACACTTGTTCTATAATCTTGTTTGCTTTTGTTTTCTTTCTTGATTTTTTGCAATTTCTTGTACAATTATAAGTTTTTTTCCCTGAAAATGTGGACTTTATGTTGGAACTGATGAGGGGTTATTGTAGTTGTGGTAATAGTTTTGGTGCTTTTCCTTTGTCTTTGTGATCCAACTTTCATTTCTCCGCTTCCATTCAGGATTAGAAGGGTACGAATCAGGATAAGGAGTGATGGGCCGTTGTGCTTTTTGCATGTTTGAGATAATTTCTTGAAATTCTTCCTAATTAGCTTATGAGATTGGTTCAAAGGCATGAAGATTTTCCTCAAGTTTCAACATTTTATTTTATGTTTCTCTTGATTCCATTAGGTGCTTTCGAGGTTGGATGCCTTGGCGTTGTGGAAAAGTTGCTTAATGGTTCCATTCTTGTCATATACTGCTTTTTTGAGAAATAAACTCATTGATTTCATTCAAGACTTTAGACTTAAAGTCTAAGCTAAGATGGGTTATGCTGATTCTTGAATCTGCTTCAAATCATCTGAATGTTACTTTTCAGATGTGAGATTTGAGATAGGTCATCGGAAAAAGAAATGTTATTGTTTTTTCATTTTGTTTAATTATCAGAATAATAAATGTTATGGATAGTAGTAACATTGGAGTTCTGAATCTTAATATTTATATTGGTATTTTTGGATTTTCACAGACGTTCAGACAGACGGTAGATGGTGTTACGTAGTTTTCTGGGTAGTTGGGAAAGCAAAAGCTAGGTGGAGTTTGTTGAAGAAACGACTTCTGGAGGTGTGCCCAACGTGCACTGCTGCTGCTTCCTGTATTTACTACTACAGACCTGAGTTTCAACAGCCGAGGGCACCAGATATATTCCTCTTGAAGTTTTGGTGTTCCTATGACAGGAAAGGACTATTGCATGGTAAACTCTATATCTGAGAAGACTAATTTTTACGGGATTTGACATTTAGAATGGAGGGTACATCTGCAGAAAACAGTGGTTATTTGTACTCTTGATATTTTGTTTCTTTTTTCCTTTCTAGGTTTTCTTGGCAGAGTTTGAAAGCTTTGGTCTACTTTGACTACAAAATTTGTTTAAGCAAAGTAGAGTTCTAAATTGAATACTTTATTTTTATGCAGTAGAATAAAATTTGCCCTGTTGTACTAATCTAATAGCATTTTGGTTTTCCTGTGATGGCGGTAGGATTAGTTGGACATATTGACAAGATTTTGTTTTACCAAGAATATCACTGTTGAATCTAACATTTTTCTTTCTGATATTTGTTTGCCATCCATTGTTTATCTGATTGGAATCTCTTTTCTTCTTAGTATTACCAAACTCTCTGCTTCTTCCTCTGCAGATGTAACTCAGGTTCTGTGTGAACTAGAGCTAACTATCAAAAGAGTGAAGGTATCCACCACCCCAGATGGAAGAGTCATGGATCTCTTCTTTGTAACTGACACCAGGTGGTTCTCTGCTTGCTTATTTTAAATTCTATACCTACTTTGTCTTGTACTTTCTGTTTTCTTCACTGTCTCATTAATTATTTTAGTCTCCTCTTAAGAGAATACAAGATGCATGTTAATTATTGCAACATTGTTTGAGGTTAATTTTTTATTAACGCATTGTAAACTATGTTGTTCTGCATCATTGTTTGCACAGATCAAGAATTGACAATCACGAAGTTGTTGCTATTCAGAAATTGTTGCATGTGGAATATTATTATATAATTCAAAATTAGTGGTTAATTATTGAAGTGTCAAAATTTAGTACCCTATGCAACTATCTCCAACCATTAAATCAGACGTCAACGTCACTGTTAAAGAAGTAGCAGTTGCAACAATTAGGGAAGAAAATTCAATGAGCCCAGTTCTTGTCGCTCCTTATTCCTAAATTGTCTGCTCTGCAATGTGATTGATAATTGTACTAACTGTGAGATTTCCTCAGAACTGCTTGCAAAACATTTATGAAGTTATTTAGAATGTGCTCATCCTCTTTCACTAGTTCATATCAATATGTATCTCCACAAAATGAGCTATATCTACACTTCAGACAGAAACTAATTTAGTCCAAGATGCTGGAGGAACCCATAATAAAGCATTCTTTTTTATTATCCTGGGGTAAGGTACAACGTGTATTTGGAACTAGGGCTATTGATGGAAGTTCTGCAATAATAAATTATGAGTGAACATTAAGTTACAAGGAAAGCAAAGCAAGCATTTTTCAGCTAATATAGTTCAAGAGCCTTCTTTTTTTGGTTTTCTTTTGTTATCCTATCCAAGTTCCTATTTTGGGTTATTGTTTATGAACTTCTGATTTATGCTTTGATGGTTCGAGATAAATTTGGCATCATAAATTTTTACTACCTGGACATGCAAAGCCTTTGTCCTTGACATTTTGATTGAATAGAAAGATATTTATTTAGAGATTCTTTTTTCCACCTCATTCTAGTTGACAAAAGGGTATTTTCTCTCCTGTGGTAATACATGATTTCTTTGTTTTCTTCCATAAAATTCCATGCCAAACTTGCTTGTTGCTAGAACAATAATTTCCTTGATGATTGCTGCATCCACAATTTCAAACATATTCATGTCATGTCACTGGTATCTGCCAAAATTCATTGCTCTAATTTTTGGCTGATGCCGGTACCATGCAAGGAAAGTGTGTCCCTTATGAGCCTGCTAGCTGTTCTCAAACAGCTGTTTACACAGCAACAAGAAGAAGAGGAACAGTAACAGCAAGCGTCAGAGTGATGAGACCTAGCTGCCTATAATAAATTCGTAAATTCTTGATGCTGGATGAATAAATTCATGAAAAACCTCACCTTTCTGTATAGATAATTTTATAAAGCACCTTTTGCAAAAATTGTGGTAACTAATGAAATGAAATAGATGCCAGTACCTGGACCATCCAAAGAATTTTTGTGGCATTTTCTTATAATTGATCTTCCTATTTGGGCAGTACTATCTTATTTCATTTCATTCTTGGACTTGACAATTTAACAGATCCTGGATATGTATCTTGCTGGTATCCAGGATTCAGCTCCGTTTTGCCCAGCCTATTCTATTTATTTGCAATTATGAAGAGTTTCTTGGCTATCCGTTTGTGTGCAAATATTTGCACTGGCAATCCATTGCATTCTTTTTGCATCCAAAATAAAACCTAGTCATTTTTTCTTTGTAAACAGGGAGGAACTTCACACAAGTAGCAGACAGGGAGAAGTTATTGATCATCTGAGAACTGTCCTAGGGGATGCCATGCTTACTTGTGAAATTGAGCTTGCTGTTTGGGAAGTTGCTGCATGCTCCCAATCATTTCTTCCATCTTCAGTTACTGAGGACATGTTCAGTCTTGAACTTCCTGGGGTTCTCGCTTCCAATATTGTCTCTATTGAGGTGGACAACTCCCTCAGTCCCTCCCATACGTTAGTAAAAGTCTTTTGTAGAGATCATAAAGGTCTTATCTATGACATTATGAGAACGCTAAAGGATTACAACACCCAGGTATTCTTCTCTGTTTGCATCTTTAATAACCTCAATATCATTCTTGAAAATGCTTACTAAGAACTTCTGATTTCTTTCAGATCTCTTATGGACGTTTCTTTGCAAACCCCAAAGGAAACTGTGAGGCAGACTTGTTTATCATGCAAGCGGATGGGAAGAAGATAATGGATCCCCACAAGCAGAATGCTTTATGCTCTCGTTTGAGAAGGGAGCTTGTCCACCCCATTAGGGTGGATGTCATGAACCGAGGCCCCGACGCGGAGCTGCTGGTAGCGAATCCCGTTGAGTTGTCTGGCAGGGGTCGTCCTCTTGTCTTCCATGATATAACGCTTGCCCTCAAGATTCTGAACATAGGCATCTTTTCGGTACTACATCTTCGTTTCATTACTTCCAGTCTTATGGGCTCTTGATGATCAAGGATTAACTCTCATTCATGTTTTTTGCTCTTCTTTGTCATGCCACATCTATAGGTGGAGATAGGAAGACACAGAATCCACGACCGTGAGTGGGAAGTGTACAGAATCTTACTAGACGAATGTGATGGCTTCTCATTCCCAAGAAATGAGATCAAAGAAGGGGTGAGGAAGAAGTTGATGGGTTGGGAATGAGTTGCTGAGGAACATTCATTGTACAGTATATAAATTTCTCTTTTTTCTTTTTATTTTTCCGGTCTTTCGACCTTTTATCCTTGTTGGCCCTTTTAGCTATATTGTAAATTCTATAAAAGCCTTTTAAGTTGCCTGTGCACAGTAGATTTGTGTAGAGAAATCATAGCATTTATAGTTCAAGCATTGAGAATTTGATAATCCTGAGGAAGAAGCATATTATAAAGTGCAGACCTATAGGGGCTTGAGAATGGTATCCAAATTTAGGTACTATCAATTCATTTCGGTTTGAACCACAAGATTGAATTGCCTTCTTGGAATTTTTAATGTTTTTCTTGTTCTCAAGAATTTAAAGATTATTATCTATTATTAGTACTATTAAGTGGGATTGAATATCATCTCATTTTTAAATTAAATTTGAAATTTTAACTGTTAGATTTACATCTCATCTCACAAATAATTTAATTTTTATAAAATTATTTGTAATAAAATTTTAAAATTAAATTTTATTTAATCACACCTTTTTTTATCGTTTCGTTTTTTATTTTACTTTTGCCAAATATTTTTAGAATGTTAGAATTTTTCACAAGAAAAGAAAAAGAAAAAATAGAATGTCTTTCCTGACTAGAAAAGCCTTCTTTGATTTTTGTGTTGAAAACGTGATCATTGTGTAAAAGATATTATTCATTTTCAAGGCCCTTTGCAGCTCTGCTCTGAGAAAAGTTTGGTTCTTTATTCATAATATTCGAAGTGCAAAATGATGGCCGAACGCCAGCGTTCTTTAGATGTAGTAAATATGAGTCTTCTCTAACGAGAAATATTTAGTTTGAATAATAACTATTCTCAAGAAATTAAGATGATTCTTTATATTCTTATTAAAGTATTATAAATTTAAATAATTATCAAATTCATTGAATGTATTTAGATGTAGATGTGTGAATGTAATTCATTTTTGTTATTGGAATATTATTTCATCCAAAATAAAATTATAAATTTATTTTTTATAAATAATTTAATTTTTAAAAAATACAAATTAAAAATTTTTAATTAAAATTTATTTTAATTTCATAATATAAATTATTTATATATATAAAAAAAAACTGAGTCTAAACTTTATACACCCACTAGACTATCCTGAGGAGCCGTCTTTGTAAAAATTCGACTGTTCCATTCTAAAAATTTTCGTTCAGTTGTAGGACAAGTATGACTTTTACTGGAATTTTCAAATCTTATTAGAAGAGTTGGGGGGAACCCTCACGCAAAAGAAACCAGAATGTGTGGTCTGAAACGTGGTGCGTCTTCTATGGTCGTTAACAGCCTACTGTTTGTATTTCTCTTCATGCGACCCCACTCTCGCTCCAATGCCATAGGAGATCCCAACGAATCTTCCCTCCATTTCTGATCTCCGTCATCCCCTTCCAATATCTTCCTTTTCCATTTCAAGCCACCAATCAAGATTTCATACACAGTTCTAGGAGGAAAAGAAATCTCCTTTGCATATATAGTCAGATCAATAAATATATTCTTTTTGTACGTGGAATTGTAGAATAAGTGTTCGCTTTTTTGGTCGAGAGTGGGTGAGGATGAGAACTGTAAGTTCCCATTTAGAACTGATCGATGTCCACTGCTCGTGGCACTCAGCTAATCAGATACCCATTTCGACCTTTGCCTATCTCCGCCGATCCCGTTTAGCCACGTCTACATTCTCAGCTGCATTTCGTCGATCGTCTCGTGGGCGCGGCAAAATCTCCTCCTCCAGGACACCTGCGCCGTCAGTTCAGTCCCCGGAAATTCGGAGGCCACGAGATCTTAGTAGTACTGGAAATGGGTTGTCATCGGGTTCTTTGAACTTGGCTTCTACCTCGACGAGTCGGGATGAGGTAGTGTCTGATTTGGACTTGTTCCTTGAGCTACTGCCCTTGAGAATGAGGAATGAACTGTTTAAGCACGAGGAGATTGGGGAGTTAATTGAGGTCGTGATGGATTTGGGTAGAAAGCCCCTTGCTCGGTTTCCTTCAGGTGATTGGGTGATTGCAGAACAGCCTGTGAAGCTTGAGGATCTCCGCCATGCTATCTCAAAGGTTGTTCCTTGTGAATCTTGTTGATCGTATTATCTTATTCAATTTAAACTACTCATGTCAAAGAATAATATTAAGTACTATTTTGAAGACACTGAACCAAAGTATTGTGCGTTCCAGCTGAAAACTTACTGATGAGACCTTTAGACAAGCTTTTTTTAGAGGGAGAAAGGCAAAAGAAGAAATAAGAAAAGAACACAGAGCAATATAGACAAGCCTCCTTTGATGTTAGTTGACAAGGACCTATTCATGTTAAATAAATAAACCATATCTCAAAGTCTCAAAAACGTCCAAATTACCCACATTTTTGTTACTCTGAAAATAGGGATGAATTAGCGTATATTTTGAAGTAAGTTCTGCGTATGAATATATTCTATTTCTCTAGGTTGGTGAGTTTTCGGATGATAACAGATCGGGTATAGATCATTCCCTGCATCGTATAAGTGCTATTCGGAACCGTAAAACGCAAATTATTGGCCTTACTTGCCGAGTAGGTCGAGCTGTATCTGGCAGTGCTGAAATCATTCGAGACTTGGTTGAAGGGGGAGGTTCCATATTGGTTATAGGACCTCCTGGAGTTGGCAAAACAACCCTGATCAGGTATAGACTAGTTTAATATTCCACGGAAGTGGATGAACTTCACTATCATCTAGATCTCATCTAAATGAAATTTCACTTGCAGGAAGTCTTTGATAATTGAAAGTTATACCTAGTCTCTATTCATACAAGTATCTGAAGTACCACTGAAATGTAAATGAATTGAGTAGAACTCATGAAGATGTCATTCGAAAATTTTGCGACTAGTCAGTTAAATTCTTAGCTGTTCCACATTGCTGATCATGAATTTTCCTTTCTGCAGGGAAATAGCAAGGATGCTGGCAGATGACCATGGCAAACGTGTTGTTATTGTTGATACGTCAAATGAGATTGGCGGTGATGGAGATGTACCTCATTCTGGAATAGGTCGTGCTAGAAGGATGCAAGTGGCAAATGTTACTATGCAGCATAACGTCTGTTGAGCTCAATTGAATGATTTTTGTCTTATATATAAATCCAGGTCTTTGATGTATTATGCATATAATGTATAATTCCAAAGTCCATTCTACTGAGGATTTACTTTCTTCTGCATGTCGAACAGGTGATGATTGAAGCAGTTGAAAATCATATGCCTGAAACTATTATAATAGATGAAATTGGAACTGAGCTTGAAGCTCTTGCTGCAAGTACAATTGCTCAGAGAGGAGTTCAGCTTGTTGGAACAGCTCATGGAGTGACCATAGAGAGCATAATAAAGAATCCATCTCTCCAGATACTTGTTGGTGGTATAGAGGTGCAAATTGAACTCTTTTTGCCTTGCAATTTTCCATCTACTCCTATCCTTTCGTTGTACTTTTGCATTGAATCAAGATCAACCAGTTTTGATTTGTCTAGGTGTTTAAGTTTTCTTGCGCAGGCAATTGGCTATTAAAATGACGGTAATCAATAGTTGATTGAACAGTTTCTGTTTCTCTAATTAGTTCTTATCTTTCTAATAGTTTATGCTGACTAATCATTTTTGGCTAGCAATGGCTATTCAAATGACTATTAGCTGATATTCCAATTGTTTATTTGATATGTGTGTTTTTAGTGGTTCATGCAGACTAACAATATTGGGCCAGCAATTGGCTATTCAGATGATTATGATCATTTGCATCAATTCTCTAGTCTGCTAGATTCTTAGCAACTTCAAGTTGCTGTTGAATAAATTATATCTGGTTGATTTATCATGACAGAGTGTGACCCTTGGTGATGAGGAAGCTAAGAAGAGGAAAGTGCAGAAAACAATTCTTGAGAGGAAAGGCCCCCCCACATTTACATGCGCAGTTGAGATGATATCAAGAACTGAATGCTGTGTCCATCATAGACTGGATGTAACAGTAGATGCCATACTTGCAGGTATATGGGTATAAATATGCTAGCAACTTGTGAAGAGATTGCCTTTAACTTATGTATTTAAAACTTGTGCTTTACTGTCTGTGTCTGACATGGTAAGGATCCTTTGTAATATCCAGGGAAATCTCCACTGTTTGAAGTCCGCCGTATGGATAAGGAGGCCAATGATTCATTGAAATCCTCTCAAAGTATCCAGAAAGATCATGTAGAAGACTCTATGCTGGTAAATAATCAAGATAAAACTGCTGGAAAGCTATTGGATGATGAAGATGCAGATGAAGATTATTCTCCTAAGTCCAAGAATCTGGGCACTGTTAAATATGCTGGGAAAAGAAGATTGCCTTTGTATGTTTTACACTTTCAAGGTACAGTACACAGGTTCCCTCCTTATCCATGTTTTATCTTATTATGCATTTGAAATGTATTGGAAATATACGCAAAGAAATTATTGTAAATTCTTGTTTATGGACTTCGCTTGGATATGGTTGTTACTTTCTTGGTTCATAACCTAAATTGATGTATTTTTACATGATTTCTATGTTGTAGATCCAGGAAGCTGATTTGCTACAAGTAGCAGCTGTCATGGGGCTTGAGGATGAAATAGATATAACTGATGATATAGGTGTTGCTGATGTTGTTCTAGCTTCCAGTTCTGAAATTAAGAACAATCCTTGGATCCGTGGTGTTGCAAAGTTCCACCAGTTGCCCATATTTGTTATCAAGGTAACTTCATATTACCTTTTCTCTCTCTTTCTCTCTTACAGTCTTAGATGAGCTGCTAATTGGTTGAATATTTAGTCAAGCACAATGGCACAAATGGTAAAGGCACTTCGTATGATTCTGGGAATGGATACCTTTGGCTCTAAATCAGACCAGCCTATTAAGAACTCTTTTGACATTGAGATTGAAGATGATGCTCCAAAAAGGAAACCATCACTGGAGGAGATTGATGCCTTGGAGGTAAAGTTAATGTTCTCCACCGTTTTCAGCCTCTTTCTCTGTGTTTCCGTCTTTATTAAGGTAATAATGGGATAGAGGATTGTCTTAGAAGCTGTTTGGCTGATTACATTGTGATCCCCATATTTAATTGGCCAAAGTAACATTCTTGTAGTGTTGTTAGAATCAGTTGATGAGCCACTAATTTTTGGACTATAGTCAATGATCACTGCTTGATCATTTGCTTAAAACAACATAGTCTTTTCTGAAGTGACAATATAATTGATTGCCATAATTATGGTCTGACATTGCCTCTTGCATAGTAAAAACCTGTTAAGAGATATTTTAGTGGCAATCGTGCCTAGCTTCAGAGGTGAAAATAGATGATTGGATTATGTATGAGCAACTTGAAATAGCGTTTTACGATTTCTTGTAACTGCTAACACTTGTATCAATTTCCTCCTTGGGTTGTCAATTTTCTCTTAGTAGTCATTTAATTGCTCCCATTTGTTTTATGTGAGTGAGGACAATTGCTAAGAGCTTAGGACACTTACGCAAAATCAGGATAGCTGGATAGGCCTCTTTATTATTTTTTTTTTTGTGAAGCTCAGAGGTGCTTAGGTTTCCATAATACAATCAGATCATGATCCTTGCTTCCCGTTTCACTTGCTATGAATTTCACTGAAGACAGAAAGGAAAAAAAAAAAAAAAGAAAGAAGAAGTGTTGATCTTCTGTTAGCCTTAGGTTTTACAGAGCTATCATTTTTCCTTTCAAAGACTGCACTTGATGTTTGTGCAGTCTACTCGTCTTGTATTATTCAATGAGAGCTTTGCAACCTTCCATTACATATTTCTCTCAAGAGTTTAGATGATTAACTTTTCTTTTTCTCCACACTAATCCTTGTTAGGAGGTTCGCCTTGCGATCGAGTACATTGTGATACCTGGTGGAGAGCCTGTGGAACTTCTCCCGAGACGCTCTGAGATAGTTGCCCGACAACTAGAGCTTGTGGAAAGTTATCAGTTGGCTGTAGAGAATTCAGGCACGGAGTTAAACCCCAGGTTGCAAATCCTTCCGCAGAAGATAACGAAGAAATCTTCTCCCAAACTAGACAAGTCTAACTCCAGCTCACCAAAGGATACGAACTTTAAGTCGTTGCCTGGTGGTGGAAGTGCTAGTGTCTCTCGCCTGCCTCTTCTGCCCGACTAATTGAGCAATCTGCAGTAATTCAAAAGATCAACTTAGGTTGATTTATAGTCCACCCCATGTACAGACCTGTAAATCGTTTCTCATCTGGTAACCTTCAACTGTGTCATTTAGTTGAATCATTCTTCCAGGAAATAGGGCATTGTACGTTGTACAGGAAGCGTAAGTTTCAAAAAGAACACCTACGAGATTGTACTTCTGTACATGGAATGACGAGTGAGTCACTTCATACAACTAGGAAGCACCATTGTAACAAATGGAAAATGTTTAACAAAGATGCTGAAATTTAAACTCTTTTTACACATTGAAGTGGGGATGGAGTTTCGCATTCATGAATTATTATAGATGGGTTTAGAATTTGAACTTTGAGAGAGTGAAAATCTATAAACTTTGAGAGAGTGAAAATCTATACTATTTCATATAAAGAAATTTTTACAAAATGTTAGAAGACAAATTTGAAGAAAAATGTGCATAAAAGCCTAAAAAATGAATATTTACAACAACATAATTGTAAAAAACGTTGGGGCGCAGTTCCTTTGTTCCATCCTTGTTAATTATAGATCACAATCAATTTGCCTATTGTGAGTTAGTCTACTCAAAGAATTTGATGTTAACACAAGTTTTCATGTCAAGTGATCACACTCATTCTTGGAGGCAATGCCATATACTTGTTGTAACTTATTTCCTACATAAGAAGATATAAATACTTGTAATTTTAAAATTTTTTCACTGGAATATTGTTGTTTTCATTCTTAAATTATTGGATGCATAGGAAACAATTTAGTAAGTATTTATATAGAGATAACCTTTGAAATGCTTGTTTTCTTTTCCCTTTTGAGGAAAAGTGCTTCGCATTTTTAAATAAAATTTAAATTTAAGATTTTTTGTTTTGAAATTTATAAAAATTGTATTAATTGTAAGAGATAATAACCTAAAAATTGGGATCAGATTTGTGATTGGAATGTTGTCCAAATAGATTTGACATTGTATTATCTTTTATTCCAAAAAAAAAAAAACAGAGAAACATTTTTTTAATGTGTAAATAGAAGGGACGTTTGTGGATCAATTTTGTATTAATTAAAATATTCTACTCTAATATAACTCCCTCCGTTTTTATTTATTTTTCTAATTTTAATTTTCATACATATTAAGGATGTTATTGAAAATGATAAATCATTAGGTAAAATGATTTACCTTATTGGAATTTTGAAAATCAAATAATACAGTTTAGTAAAGTAATAAAGTTAAGGGGTGAAATTAGGGGAAAAATGATTAAATGACTTAATTGATGTTTTAAAATGACAGATATTTTTGAACAAAAATTAAACAAAATAGATAAAAAAAATGGAGGGAGTATTAAGGGGAAAAATAACCAATGACAACAAAACTTTTGCCAAAAAGAAAAAATGGAAAAAAAGCAAGGGGTCGACTGGGCTATAAGAAAAAGATCGTTTGCCTCATCCTAGTTAATTGGGATTGGGGGCAGCCAGTGCACGTGCCTCTCTTCACTGTGTCTAGGGTTTTGCTTACCTCCAGAAACCAAAGAAACGAGCTCTCTCTACCAATTCCTCTCTTTTACATTCTTCTCGCTGCGACAGAGCACACTCGCGTCGTTTCACTGTTCTTTCTGTAAGTATTTCTTTGGCTTCCTCTACCTATCTCTACTTCTATGCATATGTGCGGATTTACAATTTTTAAGGCTCTTATTTTTCCTTCTGCTAATTGCTGAAATTCTAGGGTTTTCGATTAATTAATTTCTTATCTTTTTAATTGAGCCAGGGTTTCTAGTTCTTCGAGATAGAAAATATATACTTTATAAATGATTTTGATATGTTAGAAGAGGGTTTTATACATAGGTCATGGCTGGAAAAGATCACGATTACCGAATATTTGTCGGGGGATTGTCGTGGGACATAGCGGAGCGTCAGCTTGAAGACGCCTTTAGCCGTTTCGGTAAAATCCTCGACTGTCAGGTAAGTTCCATTTTACTTTTTTGATTTTCCTATTATTACTAAAAAGAGTAGCTTTTTTCTGTATCGAAGTTTCTGATAATTTTCTTTTTTTGAAATAATGCTGATAACCTATACTTCTCGTTTGAAAGTATAGGCAATGGAAAAAATGAATACTTTTTATGCGTTGGTTCATCCCTGTCTTTTTACAACTTTTTGTTGTGGTTTCAGCGGACATACTCACTACCTAGTTTGATATTTGTGAACGATTATTTTGTATATCTCTTGGTTTGGTCTGTTTTTTGACTGATTCTGGATTTGCTTTAGGGCAAACAGCTTTAGGAGATGAGAATTCTTTGATATCTTCTGGAAAAAATATGAATTTTCCAATTTCCCATTTTTGGCAGTAGATAAATGTTTTCCTGTATAAATCTCATTATTACTTTTTTAAGCTTCAAAGTTAGTAAAATTGTTCAAAATCTTTTACCTTTTCAATATAAGTTTTTCCTTACTAATGAAAAGGTGAGAATTTTATTTTTCATCATTGCCGCCTCCCCTCCCTCCCTCCCTCCCCCTCTCCTCCCCTCCCCACCTTACCCACCACCCCACCCAAAAAAAAAAAGAAAAACAAAAAAATGAGATAAACAAAGCCTAAGTTCACGTTAGTGATTATGCCTAAAAATTACTTTTTTTAAGCTCATTATCCTAAATATATAAATGAATCACGATAATAATAGCTTCCTTATCAATTTTATAATGTTATTAAAATGTCAGACTTCAATACAGGCTACATATAGCTTGGTATTGGGTTTTCATTTTACTTTGATGTTTTCAATAATTTTTTTTATTAAGTGATAAATCATTGTAGGAGAAATTATTTTGGTTACTTGATGGATAATACCTTATTAAGGTGCATTCTGATGTTCCTGCAGAGGAACTTTTACCAGGTTGTATTATATGTGGACCATTTTAATACACACAGAAAAACTTCTTTTAGCTTTTCTACCCTCTGCAACTAAGAATATACTCTCATGCTATAGTAAATTTATATTGAATAATTCACAAAAGATATAATATGAGAGTAGTTCTTCTATTTACTTTGCTCCAGATTTTCTATACAAGTTCTTGACTGGAGTTCTGAAATTTGCAGAATATTCCCACTTTCTGTTTTCTATACTGTCTTTCTATTAACTGCAATATTGATCATTCCTTTGTTTGTTCTCTTTTCTGGATGCTGGTTATTCTCTTTGAAATACTTTAGATGGGATTGTTTGAGGAGGTTCTGATACTTGAGCGTGGTTCGAGCCTGTTATCTTCCTTGTTTTTGATGTTAGATTGGCCTCGTTACTTGAGAATTGAGACTATGCCGCTAGACTGGCAGGTTGACTACCGCTGGCTGTTTACTGGAACCTGATTGTTAAAGTAATTTGCTTAAAGAAACTTTGTAGAATGAATTCTTCTGCTGGAAGGCTGGCAGGTTGACTTTAATCCGAGTTTAGTTGAGGGCTGCTGTCTGTCTGAAAGAGGCAATTGATTTGGTTTGTTGTGGGGCAGATGAGATATAACTTGAGCTTTCTTTCAGTTTAATGCCTCAGATTAGTCGATAACAAATATGTCTGTGATTTGATACATTGCAAAAGGTCTTTGAAGATGTTTCTTTAGAAGATGCGAGTGGCGTAATTTCATTATACAGATATAATTTTGATTTTGTCAATCAAGGTTATGCAGTTTATTCAGTGTTCAGATGAGATCCAACTAATAAGAGACTGATTATATGCTTTTATCGGGCATATCCATTACTGTGCAGAAAGGGTATGATGAAGATTAAGATTTTTTACTTTCTGGTTGCTACGTGAATATGGTTCTGTTATTCTTCGGCCTCCCAGGTTTAATAGATTGTTGCTAAGGTGCTCTGAGGCTGCTAATGGATTGTGGCTTGGCCCATTAAATGGTAGACTATTGTGCTCTCTGCCTGTTTAAAGAGCATGTCAAAAGCCTAACTTGTTGTTTGCGTAAAGGAAACTTGGTATAATTTTTTTTTAAAAAAAATTATCCACATTCCACCCCCCCCCCTCCCTCAAAATTTTTCGCTTATGAGATCCCAAGAGTAAAGCATCAAGAATCAGTTTTCTATTTTGCCTTTTGAGGAAGCGGAATTGTCAGCTATGCCAATGAAACTTCTTTTCTTTCTCTACTCAGGTTATAGAAAATGACCGTAGTCTCCTTCTCAGTCATTTTCCTGAGATTGTTGTCTGAAATAACCAGAATTTGGAGTCCAGACATTTGCATTGCTTGGAATTGCAATAAGGATATGTACCACGGATATTCTGGTATTGTCATGGTTCTTTTATGTTGTACTGATGTTTCATTTAGACTAGAACATTTAAGAAGTCAAAACGCTCAGTGGGATGTATTGCTCTACTTGAGTTGCTTGCTTTGCAGTCGGGTTTCTTTCAAGCTGGACCAGAATTTATATGAGCTGTAAACTCAGGGATAAACAAATTAACTACTTTTTAAACTATTTGCCCAAGCCTGTTGACTAACATATCGCTTCTGTGCTGTGGATCTCCAAGACAGATCCTCTTGATTTATTTTTGCTTTTCTTTTGTTGAGCAAACATTGTCAAGCATCCTGGTAACACCTGTAATCTTCTGATCATGGCATGGATATCAAGGCTGGGAGTTTGTTTAAAAGTTAGGGTTGACACAAGAGACAGATGTGTAACCCTCTAAAATTAACTTGATAAGGATTCTTATAGAATTTGTTGATTAGATATTTGAAAATGTTCTGTGTGGAAATGACAAATTAGACCTGCATAGTCAAGCAGCAAGATGGAACATGTAATAGCTCCAAATTTTGTGTTTTGTCATCCATTTGTTGTCACGGAGCAGATATATGTTATGAAAGGTGTAATAAATGGTATCAGTATGGCGGAAAGTTGGTTAATAGTGAGGATCCAGGTTTGTAATAAATGGAATCAGTAAGGAGGAAAGTTGGTTAATAGTGAGGATCAAGGTTTGAATATGGTGGTAAGCAAAGGCTATCTGATTGTGTTGGCTGATCAGTTTGGTACCTGGGAAGTCTTCGTAGGGATAGTTACCCTGAGGATTTCTTGCAGCTGTGCATTTCAGAAAAATGTGACAATGTAACTTCTGGAATGCTGTTTATTGGCTGATAGTTGTTTGTCTGCTGGTTCCTGAAGTTATTTGAGTAGGATGCAAAAACTGAAATCACACCATTCTCCTTATACATCATCTCCTGAGAAACTAAGACCTGTTTTTCTCTAGTTATGTGGTTTAAGAAGTTACAGAGCTAATTGTGTGAATTTGAGCCGTGATAACTTAGTTTCTCCGCTGATGGAAATCTGCTGTTCTATGGTTTCTTCTTTACATGTAAGAATTCCACGCCTTATTCGATTGCTTTCTCATTTTTGAAGAGTTATTCTGTTTGTTTGTTATTGAGCTTTGTCCTTTTAGGTTATTTTGTTGGCTCTGGGTGAAGCTGCAATGTCAATTACACACCACACATTCTTTCTAAAAGAAATTTTCTGTAACAAACTTTGTTCGACTCCTTGAAACTTCACATCAATGTTTTCCGCATTTTCTGTACATTTTCCTCTTTTGTTGGATTCACCTCCATGAGAAAATCTGAGTCTTCAAGTAACCTTTTCCTAACTGATGTAGGGAAGATGGTGCGTATTTGTATCATAAATTCTTTTAGGTGATCATGTAGGTTTATATTTTCGATTTTACTGACCTTTCTAATTTGTATTTTTCAACAACCCCCCAACACTGTCATTTACATTGTACAGCAGGATGATATTTTTACCTGATTTGTGGTCATACATCACTTAATTTTCATGGATCAGTTGTATACAAAACCTGTATCAATAGTCTATAGCTTGCTGGTTGATGTATGGTGAATTTTCTTAATTCTAATCTGATCTCTCATGGAGAGACTCATGATTGCTTGGATTAATGCTGGGAGTATGAGAGCTTTTGCAGAATAATAACTTCTTATTATTTGGTTCACTGTTCAAGCTTATCTTGATCCTGCTTTTGCACCACAGCGTGGAGCCTTTATTTTATTTGACCGCAAAACTGCAGATTGGCTGTTGGTATGCTTATTTTGTATTTGTTAGATTGGCTACTTAGTATTGCAAAAATAGTTTACCACGCATCATTAGTGTTGATTTTGGTATAATAAATTGGTGGTGGAAGAAAAAACTCTAAAATCTGTATGTGGGGATATGTTTATAAGGTGGCACATCCATGGAGCATTTAACTTTCTTTAATTTCCTGTCTTTAAATTTGAGCTTTTTTTTTTTAATGTTTAACGCATTGTCAAAACATTAATTTTTTGCTCTTTTACTTCTCAAAATAGGTTATGGCTGAAAGAGATACTGGTCGCCCTCGTGGATTTGGTTTTTTGACTTTTGCAGATCGTCGGGCAATGGATGATGCAATTAGGGAAATGCACGGTAGAGAATTTGGTGATCGTGTCATCTCAGTGAACAAGGCCCAACCGAAAATGGGTGAGGAACCAGGTCATGGCTATGGTGGCAGTTACTCATCAGGGGGCAGGGGTAACTATGGTGGAGATAGGCCAGTTGGGCAAGATGATTGCTTTAGGTGTGGTCGTCCAGGCCACTGGGCTCGAGACTGCCCATCAGGAGTTGCTGGACGAGGCCCTCGTCCATTAACGCCCCCACGTTCTAGGTTTGGTGGGCCAGGTGGTCGTGGGGATCGCTATGGAGGGGACCGTGATAGGTACGTGGATGACAGATATGATAGGGGACGTCATGGTGATAGGGATCGTTTTGACAGTAGGGATGATCGATATGGTAGCCGGGACCGTTATGTCAGTGACAGGTAATGGTAGACAAATCACTACTTCAGAATCCAAATTAGTATTTATCCTTCAACAGAATTGTTGACGTACAGATAGAAGTTATAAGAGCTTTACTTTTAAACTGCATTTTTTACCTTTAACAGTCTTATTAAGTCTTTTAATTGCTTCTCATTAATCATCGAGAGAAAAATCAACCAATGTCATTGGCAATTCTTCTCTGTTTCAACAGACATGTATTGTAGAATAATTGAGCTGCAATGCCTTCATAATGTTTTCAGGTATCCTCCCAGTGGAGATCGCTTCGTGGCAGATAGGTATGGAGCTTCTGACCGTTATCCTCAAAATGGGTATGGCAAAGACAGAGCATTTGATAGGGATGGAGGTCCAAGAGGTGGTGACAGGTTTGCAGCTGGAGGGCCAGCTCGCTATGAGGGAAGAAACTACAGGGAGAGGCCTGCTCCTTATGATCGCCCGAGGAGGGGAGCTCGGCCCCCATCTTTTGATCGTTATTGAAGTCTGAATTATTTCAGCAATTTGCAGAATCTCATGAACGTGACCCTAGGTTGGACAGTAGGTGAATTATGGTACTCTTTGTTTGGATCTGGTACTTTGTAACGATTGTGAATCAATCTAGTATCTAATCTGTTTCTTTTAGCATTTATTCTGCCTAAATGCATGAAATGTTAACTTGGGGAGTAGTAGATAATCATAACAGCTGGTGTGTGGGAAAGAAATGCCTCCCCGTCTTCCCGGAGCAGAACATGGATAATAATGTCAATTTTTTATGGGCGTTCCATCATGGTAAGATCTTCCTCCAAAGACAACTGGTTCGGTAATTGCCCATGGCGAAAGTTGATCAGGTCGTAAGGTCTTTCTCCAACTGAACTGGAATTTTTGTAGCTTTCTGGCGGTGAGTGGCTGAAAGTTGGTACGAAAGTGTAGATGATGTTTTCTTTACGAATCAAAGTACGGAAACGTGGCAGTAAGTGAAGTTGGAGAATCTGTGCAGCGGATGGGGATTTTTTCGTACAGTCTCGCTTGTCTAACTCTCGATGCTGCATTCCCATTGGTTATCGGGGTGCCGATCGATGTGGCGTAGCGATCAATAAGACGGTTTGATTACTTTGGTCTGAAAAGGTTACTTCTAGGTTGCCGGCTTTATATGTTTGTTTTTAACGGCACTAATTAGCAAATACAATTAAGAGTATAAGTTGTTTATTAATATTTTTTCTGTCTTAAAATATAAGTAAATCGTTTTAACTTAGGAAGTTATTTTATAATATAAATTATTTTACGTAATTTAAAGAATATTTATTATTTTACCCCCAATTCTTTCTCCATGGCTCTTTTTATTTTTTTTTCTCTCTCTAATTAAAAGTATAGAAAGCATTTTTTTGTGAGAAACGTTTTGTTATTTTTACAACTCTTAATTCGGAGGGATTAATAATTTTTCAGATTTCCGTTACCTCTGGTGGAGAATAAGGGGTAATTGAAAATGCTTAAAATAGGTTTCTTGTTTTCCCTATATGGAAAGAGTTCATTTTGCACAAGTTGGGTGAAATGTGAGAGAGATTGCTAAAAAGAAGGGAAAAGAGAAAGAAGAGAATTTACAGCCAATCTGTTGGCGCTGAGGATGCTCTGAGATGTCTACTTTCCCACAGTCAAAAGCAAGCCTTTCTGGCGGGCCGAAGACCAAAGTACTGATACATCCAAGTCGTCTTCTACTCCATTTTCCTTCCACTGAAGCAATAAAAGGAGCGCACACTTTTGTTTGGTCCCTTTCAATTACTGTCGTCCGCCAAAGTCTTCTCCTAATAAAGAGCAGACACAGCTTGGAAAGAAAAAGAAGAAAGAAAGAAAGTAGCAGAAAGTTGCGCCTGAATTCTTATTTGGTATGCAAATTGCAGCTTACTATCCATACGTGCGCTGTAGGGTTTGAGTATTGGAGACTTGAAATGTAGTAGTTGTTGTAATTGGAAATTTTGTTTCGGAGGAGCAAATTGGAAAGCAAAATATGTGGAAGGGAAAGGATTCTCATTATACTTTTCCTGTGGAGTTTTCTAGTGCGAGGTGTGGACTATAAACGGCACTATACTTTTCCTGTGGAGTTTTCTAGTGCGAGGGTGTGATTGGTCGGGTTTGGTTTTAAAATTAAATTTAAAATTTTAAGTGTGAGACTTACATCTCTTTTCACAAACAATTTAAATTTTATGAAATTCAAAACAAAAATTTCAAAATCAAATCCTATCCAATCACACCCTAAATATTACTCTCTCTGTACGTATGAGACTTTTTGGTCAATTTTATTTTTTAAAAATATTTATTTTTAAAATTATTTTTATAATAAATATAATTATTTTTTATTATATTAGTATAATTAATTAAAATATAATAAGAAAAAATTCTTTATTTGTTTATTTTTTAATATTTGTAAAAAATAAAAATATCTTATAATTTTAAAACGGTAAGAGTATGATTATTGTGAAATTCTAAATTAGTTTTGAATAGGATTATACTGGTAATCTTCTTGGTACTTTAATTAACAACTTTGGAGTGTTTTAATTCTAGAATTAGAGATTGAAAAGGAAGAAATTTGAGTTAACTATGCTAAATTTCAACCACATATTTCTAACAACACTTGAACGTTAAAAAAAAAAATCTAATAATTATAGACCCATTGATCTGGCAAACGAACTTATTACTTGACGCGTCTGTACCCTCTGTTGAAGGACACTCCCTCTTGACCATGATCCCTCGTCCCCCCTCATTCCTAGGGCATTAGTTTACATTAACTATAGGAGAAAGGGCTAGATGAGGTAACATTAATTTCCATGTGAAATCTTGACTAGTGGAAGCTTGAAAATTTATACTAAAAAGGGTTAAAGCCATATACTCTTAAAAGTCATGCAGGTTTGTCAAATAGGCATATGAGTTTTTAATTATTACAATTGATTTACTCCTCACAAATTCTAACTTCTTGATTGTGATTCTCATCTTAAATTCTGACGAAATCAGTTACCAATTTGATAGATAGACTTATGTGTCAATTATTTTGAAGTAGTTATTTGACTCTTATTCTAACAGTTGAAAATTTTATATCCACAAAACCTCTTATATATATATATATATATATATATATATATATATTAAATAGTTATTTCAAAACAATTGAAATATGGCACTATCTATCAAATCGATAATTAATTAGCTTATATTTAAAATGAGAGGGTCAATTATCACAATTAAGAAATTAAAATTTAAGAAGAGGGGCCAATGATCACAATTAAAAATCTAAGTGCCTATTTTACAAACTCCCATAACTTTAGAGGGATATTTGGCATTAATCCTATTATAAATTTAGGTGGGGCTTGCTTGAGCATCCCGGGTGTGTGAACGCGTATCATGTATGTCATCATTGACCGAGAAAATTCCATGCTTTCCATCTTTGCTTCTTATTTTATCAGCTTTAATAATTTTCAAAATCACTCATTTGAATGCAAAGTGCCTTAAAGTTTTGGGCATTGACCAAAGATGGTGAGAATATTCTGCAGAAAGTTGATGAGTACGGTTGAGCTTCTTCGGATATGCAGATGGGACCTGCGTTTCCATAGCTTTCAAGACTTTCCCAACAAAGTCGACTTCATTACTATTGGTGTTGTTACTCTGTACATATCCGAATCTTGAAGAATTTGCAGCCACTCTCAAGTTATCAGAGCAGAAGCTCCGGTTAGGCCATGAGCTCGGGCTTATAGTATGCTCGCCAAACTGAGCGGGCCGAGTTGGAGCAGCCCGACCAGTGATAGCTTTAGGTGGAGATTAGGTTAGGTGTGAATTTCCATAAATATGGTCAGTTTTCTGTTACTTATTTGAGGAATAACCTCACACGACACGAGGATTGTAAAATATGCATGTTGAGTCTTGTTCCATGGGAGATCATATGGCAACTTGAGTCAATACAGAGATTGCGTTGACTGTGGAGGATACTCCTGTAATATCCACTCGACAAGTGCCTGTTGCAAACTGATCACACCTCACGGCTGCGACGGTCGCTGGTTGTTCATCCAAGGGCTCCATGTTGTTTAAGAATAAACTTTCTGGCGTCGGCGATCCAACTTGCTCGCTTCTTTTAACCTTATTTGGAAAATGCATTTGTTGGGGGAACTTATTTGGAAAATTTCAGTCCCATAACATCGTCAATCTATCGCAATGCTGAGATAGGATCCAGTATTTTGTCATTTTCAAGATTCTTCAGAATCACACGAATCCCATCCTTCAATTGAAGATTAAGACACCATAAAACAACCCAACATATCATAATATTTCTCAGAAATACATCATCTGAATATTCAGACCAGTGCGTTCACATTCCACTTCAAACCTACACTACAAAATATTGTTCATTATTCTAAATATAGGATTGAGACTTAATAGATAAATAGAGCAACTCAATCACTTATGCCAAACCATCATATTTTTATCAATAAATACAATACCTGCAATCGACCTCCCAATCAATGCACTAAAGAGCCAGAAATAAGGAGTCTATACTTCTTTTTTTGTAAAATTATCAGAGATCATAAATTATCGTAAAAGGACTTTTTGATTTTGGGATTTCGTGCGGTGTTGGATGATTATGGTGATCGTGATGAGTATGGTTTGCCACATTAAAAAGATTAGATTGAATAGGCTTGAAGAAATGGCTTCTTAATTTGACTTAGTTGCAGAAGCATGCAAAGTCTAAATATGGAGTCATACTAAAACCTAAAATGGGGTGGCGGTGGCAATTGGTGATGGCTGGTATCTGGAAACGGCAGCATCTCGAAATATAAGATGTCATAAATTTAAGTCAAATATCTTACAAGAAAAACTTAAAAGAAGGTGAAATCATCATGCAATCAACTTCATAGGTCAATAATCAAATAACATCATCCTTCATGATGGAGTTGGTGACTACACCAATCTCCCCTAACAAACCTTGAGAAGTTTCTCAGCACTCCGTCACAAAAACATAAATACATCAATTATACATACATATGTATGACTTACACTGTAATCTAAGTGATCGGTAATAAAGAAAGTTGAGCATTTGCTTCCCTCTGTCCTAATTAATTGTCACACTTAAGGGGGGGGGGGGGGGTTTCGCATAAATTAAGAAATGATTGGTATGATCTCATTTATTGAGTCAAATGACAAAAAAAAAGAACTATAATCACCATTCTACTTGATGAATTAATAAATACGAGGATAAGATTAGAAAAAATAAGCAAATGCCATCTTAAAAAATTAACTAACAAGTTTCTTTAAGATAAAAAATGATAATTATATAACAAGTAAATTAAGATGGAGGGAGTGGTTGGAACCCTCCAAATATTAGAAGATACATGGATCCCATTCTTGCCTTCACCTTTGGTTGACCATATATCTTCCTTTGACAGCAATCAATAGCAAAAATCATGAGAATTCATGTAAAATATTTATTTGATTTGATTCATGTTGCACATAATGACTAATACACCTACAAGTTTATGGATGACCACTCTGCGAAGGTCGAAATGAAGCTGAGGTTCTTATATCGGAGATGGTAAGAGATAGTTGCACAGTATCAGAAAAAAGTTTTCATGTGATTATTTTGATTTTTATCCAGTGTATCTTATCCACTTAGGAATACTAAGTTGTGATTTTATTCTCTATTACCTTATGAGTGATGAGTTTCTACTTTTCCACCTATCTATGTAATTTGTTTAAATTATTAATAAAAATTACTTATAAAAAAAAGATTCATATTACACGATTCTGTCTTTGTACCTCGTGCAATTGACGTACGCCCATATTCCAACATGCATTTTTCCTTGTTTTTGACTAACTTTCGATTAATTTTCAAAGAAAAAATACAAAATAGATACGCATATTGTGACTTTATTACTCAATACCTTTTTCTTTGACAAATAATCGCAACTTTATTTATCATTTTTCATGTAAATCATAATTCTAGATGTTAAAGATCACTTCTAGAATCATCTCATTGAAACCTCAATATCCTTTTCTTCTTCTTTTTTCGGGGGGGCCGGAGTGTTTTTTCTATTTATTTCATTAAAGAGGGAGTGACAATTCAATATGGAGTACTCAATCTAAAATAAATATTTAAGCGACTGGGGTAATAAAAATGGTCGGGTGTATTCGAATTAGATTCTATTGTAAAATTTAATATAAAATTTTCATTTTACGTCTTAAATTCTATCTCACAAATAATTTACTTTTATAAAATAATTTTAAAACTAAATTCTATCTAATTTAACTCTTAATATAAAAATATCATTGAATTATAACAAAGGCGTCATTGATCCTATACATCCGTGAAGTAAGTCAGATCACTTTAATTACCAATTGTCTACTCTCTCTCTCTCTCTTTTAGAGAAAATTTTCACGATTACAAAAGACATAAAAAAAAGAATAGAGTTACATGCAATAAGTATCGAAATTTTTTAATCGGATAAGAAATGCTCTAATAATTGAGTTACTATCCTAACTCAACTGCTTGCTTATTTTGTTACCTATGTTTTTAACTATCTGCCTTTTCCCGGTCATGGCTGCAGTTTTTTTTTTTTTTCTTAGGAATGGATAATATAGTAATTCAATTGGCAAAATATTTTACTGGATGAGATATTGTCGGTATAATGCAATACACTCCCCCTTGGACCTTGACCCTTCCCTTATCCCTTTATAATATAATATAAGATTCACTCAAAAAATAAAAAGAAAAAAATTATCAGTAGTAGATAATAGTGGTAGAAGGAAGTTTTCCTTTATTAGACTAGATCACAACCAAGTATTTGGCACTTCTTTGGTGAAATCTCCGGATAAGGAAGTGCATATGATGTATAATCAGTACGGAATATCCTAAAAGAAAGTCTTGGGTATAATTTTCTACATCAATTGAGGATCTCTAAATGGTTCATATGAGGTTAAGAAATAGAATATCTTAATAGACAAGGTTAATTGACAACTTTCCTATAATATAACTGCCATTATTGGTCTCAAAAGCTTAAGATTTTCCCATTGCAACGGATCTGCTAAAGAGTATTGAAAAAAGAAAAATAATTTTCTCTTTCACACCTTCTTGGAAGAACACACGCGTAGTCAGCTGTCAAAGTCTCCCTTGTTATCCAATTTCTCACTCTCTCTGCTCATCCTCTTTTTCTCTTATGCTATTTTGTCCTCTTGAGGGGAAAATTTCTGTTTATATAGCAGTGCTGTTTCAAGAATAAACTGCTGAGAGTGCCATAAACTGATCTAGAGTGTTGAAAATATCACTAATCAGAAATGGTGTTTGCCAGCAATGGTGGTGGTGCTTCTCCAAACATGGCTAGATTTGCCATACAAGTCCTCCTCAGCCGGTGGTTCATGGTGTTTGGAACTACACTCATCATGGCCGCTGCTGGGGCAACTTATATGTTCGGTCTCTACTCCGAGGACATCAAACAATCCCTTGGCTATGACCAAACCACTGTCAACTTGCTTAGTTTTTTCAAGGATTTAGGTGCCAATGTCGGGGTCTTATCGGGCCTAATCAACGAGGTCACTCCACCGTGGGTGGTGCTTTCCATTGGTGCAGTGCTCAACTTCTTTGGATACTTTATGATATGGCTTGCTGTGACCAAAAGGTTGTCCAGGCCACAAGTATGGCAGATGTGTTTGTACATATGCGTTGGCGCAAATTCTCAGTCTTTTGCCAACACAGGAGCGCTTGTTACGTGTGTCAAGAACTTCCCGGAGAGCCGAGGAGCTGTGCTTGGGCTGCTCAAGGGCTTTGTTGGCCTCAGCGGTGCGATCATTACCCAAATTTACCATGCAGTTTATGGTGATGATTCCAAGTCTCTCATTTTGCTCATCGGTTGGCTTCCTGCTGCCATTTCCATCGCTTTTCTTAGAACAATTCGCATAATGAAGCTTGTTCGAATGGCGCATGAACTCAAAATCTTCTATAGATTTCTGTATATTTCACTTGGCCTTGCTGGTTTTCTCATGATAATGATCATAATCCAGAAACAGTTCGACTTTACAAGGGGTGAGTATGGTGTAAGTGCTGGAGCAGTTGTTATCTTGCTATTTTTACCCCTCGCTATTGTTATTAGAGAAGAACTTGGGCTGTGGAGGAGCAAGAAACAAGCCCTGGATAGTATTTCCCAGTTGACAATTGTAACGGAGAAGTCCAACTCTGCTGCCGCTGTTGCTCAAACGTCAACAGTACAACAAATTCCAGAAAACGCAAGTTCTGAACATGTCAAGACCAATGAAACATCCTCATCAGAAGAGCAGGAACCTTCTTGCTGGAGGACCGTTTTCCGGCCGCCGGAGAGAGGCGAAGACTTCACAATTCTTCAGGCCCTTTTCAGTGTAGACATGTTAATCCTGTTCTTTGCAACAATTTGTGGTGTTGGAGGTACTTTAACAGCCATAGACAACCTGGGGCAGATTGGAGGTTCACTGGGCTATCCAAAGAAAAGCATCAGCACATTTGTATCACTAGTGAGCATATGGAACTATCTAGGAAGAGTGGTGGCTGGTTTTCTCTCCGAGCACTTCTTGAAAAAGTACAAATTTCCTCGACCCCTTATGCTCACCCTGACACTGGTCATATCATGTGTAGGCCACCTCCTCATAGCCTTTGATGTCCCAAATGGTCTCTACGTGGCATCTGTGATCATAGGATTTTGCTTTGGTGCACAATGGCCATTACTTTTTGCCATAATTTCTGAACTTTTTGGGCTGAAATACTACTCCACTCTGTACAATTTCGGTTCTGTGGCTAGCCCCATCGGCTCCTATCTCCTCAGCGTGAGAGTCGCCGGATATCTATACGATAAAGAAGCAGAGAAGCAACTAAAAGCCTTGGGACGGGTTAGGTTGCACGGTGAGGACTTGAAGTGCCACGGTGCAGAATGCTTCAGATTGGCCTTCATCATAATCACAGCAGTCACCGTGTTTGGAGCACTAGTTTCAGTAATTCTGGTATTAAGGACAAGAAAGTTCTACAAGAGCGATATCTATAAAAAGTTCCGGCAAGAAACCGAGGCAGCCGAGACCGAGATGGCAGTGGCCGGAGCTGGCAACGGCACCATTAGCGTTCCAAATAATATTAAGACTCAAGAAATTTTGATAAAGAATTAAGTTAGTACAGTCAATTAACATCTTTATCCTTAATAGTATTGATTGTAGTATATCCGATATCTGTTGGTGCCGTCTTACCGCTTGATAGGTTCCCACAAGAAGAGAAAGGAGAAAGATTAGGCAGATTACAGATAAAATTTGTAGAGGAAGTATATGATACAACTGCTTTGTAAAATACTTCACTTTGTGTGTGATACAATTTCAATTGTCATTACTATTTCTGCTGCTTCTCTTCTCTTATTCCAGCTTCTACTTGTCTTGACCCTCCTCAGTTCTTGGTTGGCTGAGAAGTCCATAAAAGTTGCTCAACAAGGTCTTTTTTCATTTTTCTTTTTTTTTTTGGTAACCCACTATGTCAATTTGTAGGTAACATTAAAAAACGAGAAAGATGATTGATTTACTTTCACCAATATAATATGATGAAGTAAAAGTCAAGAAATTTTTTTTAAAAAAAGAAGAAAAAATTATCAAACAGCTAACAAATATATAGTTTAAGAGATAATAAATTTGGATAATTTATATAATATAATGGCTTTAACCTCCGTGATCTCGGCGGGGCGGAACCAGTCTTGGCCTTTCCTCCATGTGTATACCGAAATTGTTTACTAGTAGTTTGACTAGATTCTTTGAAATTTTCAGTGGACTGTCCCCCAATTTGCAGAAAACCTTCAATTAAAGAATTTACAAGATCCGGGTCAATTATTCAATTCAGTACTGAGCTGATTCCCAGTCGGCAGCCGCCAGACTATATATATAGAGGGCAACCAAATTCACATCTGAAACAAAAAAATACTAGAATATATCCATGTCTATCTGTACTTTGAACTTGTCTCACAGGGTTTAATGGAAGATTCTATGTACTGCATTATTATATTTGTATACTGGTATAGCCTAGTCCAAACTGTGCAAGGGATGCCCAACCAACTTCATAGGATTCCTTTTTTTTTTTTTTTTCAATTTTCCCTGACAACTGGAGTTGTGTGACCTAATAATAATTAGAAAAAAAAGTTAATTCTTAAAGCAAATTATGATTCATTATGATAATAAGATTAACTAATCAAGATTTGGCAAAGGGGTGGAATGATCCCATAATTGTTATGAAGAAATAATATGGTAAGGTAGGTAATAGGTCAGAAATAATAATATGTTTATAACTAAAAATTTTCATTCAAAAATAAACATTTGAGGTTATTTTAGTCTATTAGTTTTAACTTTACACCCGTTATTAAGTAAAAATCAAGTAAAACGACAGAAAGGAAGATCAATAAATTGATATAACATTAAATTTTCGAAAGTAATATTGTGCTATCTAAATGGAATTAGATAGCATTTGGCTCAAACTCAAATATAATTAGATTTTATTTCTCATTTCACAAAAAATTTTACTTTTACGAAACCTAAAACATAAAATCTCAAACTTAAATACTAACCACTCAAATTTCGGTACTTTTTTCTATTAAGTTGCTTGTTCCAATTGAATCAAATTATTATTTCTACATATAGTAACCGTTTCTGATCATCCTAAGCAAATGTTTTGTGGCAAAATTTGAGACGGATCTCTTCTTATAAAACAAATACGGCAGAAATTATTGAAGGTTGGTTGGTCATTAATTTTGCATTCCCTTTCGTAATGTGTTGTGGATGACTAATATTAGATTGATGAGCAAGGAAATTCGAGTAAAGGATACGAATATGTTTAAGGAGGATTGTCTTAAACTTCTACTAATTAAAATTAATATCTTTTATTTTTTAAGTGATTTAAAATTAATATCTTAGATAGCAAAATATAATAATTTCCAAAAAAAAAAGAAGAGGAAGAAAGAATGCTCTTTATCGAATAAGAATTTTTATGTTGGTGTTGCAAAAGCTAATATTTTAACTAAATATATTTATATTCTGTTAAATAGTTGTGTTTCCGTAGTAGAATGTTTCAAGTGTTATAATAATTCTAGTAATTTATTACAATATATAATTTTGTACTACTGTTGTGTTTTTCTCTTACAAATAATATTTATATAAATTAAATCTTGGAAATTTTTTATAATACTCTTTTTTAAAAGAAAAACTTTTTTTGATGAAATTTCAGAAAAAAACTTAATACTACTATTATATTCATATTTAATCATTCTAATGTATTGGTTACCTAAGTAGCATCTGTCTCCGTTTTATGATTTACGACTAATTCAGTTAACTCTACGATCAAATCCCTTAAGATGAGAAAGCTTCCAATAAAATTTTCTTCATCCATAAATTTCAAACTTGAGACCTTATTTCAGGGACAAAACTTTTATTAATAATTATTCTAACCTTTTGCTCTGGCTAAAGAATACCCCTCTGGCAATATCAGCAGTCTTTTATGTAGGCCGTGCACTTAAAAAAGGCCAGACTCGTGGGGAGGCATAGGGGCTTTCGTTTGCCGCTAATTTGGCCCACGATTTATTGAGGAAAGACAAGCTTACTGAACATATGCCACTGATCTACTAGATGTGCGCTTAAATCATCGTGAGAGATTGCAAGCTCCAGAGTCTCTTTTTGGATTCCGTTACAATCTTCTATTCACTTTGTATTCGGCTCCAATTCGAAACTTGGGTGGCCCGGGAGAAGGAAGCTGGCAAGCTGTGGCCGGTTTAGAGTAGAGGAGATATATATAATACCCTATATCTCCTTTGATTCATACACAACGATATATTTGGATAAGATTTCATATCATTTTAAAACTGAAAAGGAAGTGAAAAAATTTTCTTAGGATGTGCAAAAATTACCCCTCAAATCTTTGAAATATTAAAATAAAAATGATAAATATATCGAGTCGTTAATAAAATTTTGATCAACGAATAATACTTTCAATTCTAAAAATTATGATATTCATTCATTCCATATACATGTATGTACAAGCGAAAACCAAGTTATGAGTCTTTCAAGATTTTCCAGGCACATTGTTTTGGGTATAAAGAGAACTAACCGAATCCAAGTGTGGGGAGATAATTAACTGAATCAACGTATTAACTGTGTCTCACAGGTTGGCAGGCATTATCTAAACTAACTATTTCATCCAAACCTTAAACTTATTTGATCTTATCATCAAAATCTTTCGGAGATTATCCATTAATTATATCCCATAGCTGCTGCTTCTGTTTTTGTTAACTCATCAAGACTTGGGAGGAATACAGTTGGATCACACTTTTCTTCGCTTTTCAGTTCACCTTCTGTTTTGAAGCCAAAATCCCAGTTGAACCGCACAGAAGGTGAAACCAATATGGCTAATGATCGAAGTCCCGGCTGTGGATTATGTCGTTTCTTGGTGCAAGTCCTCATGGGACGATGGTTCATGATGTTTGCTTCGTTCTTGATCATGGCTTGCGCCGGTGCAACTTATCTTTTCGGTGTCTACTCCAAAGTGATCAAGTCCACCCTCGGTTATGATCAGACTACTCTTAATCTACTCAGCACAAGCAAGGATCTCGGTGCCAATGTCGGAGTTCTCTCCGGCCTGATTGCGGAAGTCACGCCGCCTTGGTTCGTGCTCCTGATCGGCTCCGCGATGAATTTTGCTGGGTACTTCTTGATTTGGCTTGCTGTGATGAAAAAGATACCGAAACCGGCAGTTTGGCAGATGTGTGTTTACATCTGCATTGGTGCCAATTCACAGAACTTTGCCAATACTGGCTCCCTTGTTACCTGCGTGAAGAACTTCCCACAAGGTCGAGGTATGATGTTGGGTTTGATGAAAGGGTACGTGGGACTCAGTGGTGCGTTTTTCACTCAACTTTACCTTGCAATCTATGGAAACGATGCGAAATCTATGATCCTTCTCATCGGTTGGCTTCCAGCAGTGATTTCTTTGCTTTTCATTTTCAATATTAGGCCTATGACAGTTTCCAGGCACCCGCATGAGGTGAAAGTTCTGTACCACTGTTTGTTCATATCAATAGCTCTGGCGTTGTGCCTAATGGGGCTGACCATTTCTCAAAAATATATCGACTTCTCTCACAATGCCTATATTGGAGGTGCAACTGCTGTTTGCGTTTTGCTTTTTCTGCCGTTCTTCATTACAGTCAGAGAAGAGCTAATCACATGCAATTCGACAAAGAAAGAGGCGAGAAGAGCCCCGGATACGGTGGTTATCGAAGAACCTCCATCGCCAAAGCCACAGCTGCCAGAAGCTAAACCAGTCGGAGAGATTGAAATCGTCCCAGCATCACCGGATTCTGCACAAGTTAAAGCAGAAAAAGAAAAGGAGGAAACTCCATCATGCTGCGGAAACATTTGCAACAAACCAAAAAGGGGTGAAGATTACAGCATATTACAAGCCTTGTTAAGCATGGATATGCTGCTTATTTTTGTGGTCACATTCTGCGGACTAGGCTGCAGTCTAACAGCAGTAGACAACTTAGGCCAAATCGGGGAGTCCTTAGGCTACCCAACTCGCACCATCAACACATTCGTTTCCTTAGTAAGCGTCTGGAACTACTTCGGTAGAGTAACTTCCGGGTTCATCTCCGAGACCTTCATCACTAAATGGAAAGTTCCCCGGCCACTGATGATGACTCTATCTCAAATCCTTCCGGCAATCGCCGATCTCATCATTGCATTTCCCTTCGATGGTTCAGTCTACATAGCATCACTGTTGATCGGATTCTCCCACGGCATCCAACTTACGATGCTGTTCGTGATCATCTCTGAAGTTTTCGGGCTGAAATACTACTCCACACTGTTCAACTGCGGTCAGCTGGCGAGCCCTCTTGGATCATACATTCTCAATGTTCAGGTTGTGGGGAAGCTTTATGATAGAGTAGCATTGAATCAGCTTTCAAGAAGAGGCATGACAAGATCAATGGTGCATGAATTGACCTGCATTGGCAAGGAATGTTACAGGGTTTCTTTCCTAATATTGGCCTGTGTAAACCTATTTGGAGGCTTTGTTTCCATGATTTTGGTGATTAGGACTCGTAGATATTATAAGACAGACATATACAAGAGGTTTAGAGATGAGATAGAAGCCAATGAAAAGGAGGAGAAAGCTAAAGAAATTGCATGATTGGGTTTCTTAATGATGATCAGCCATCTTAAATAAGCAGCAGGAAGTTCAAAAGGATGGCTTCATTTGTAAATTCGTTTTATTTTACAGGTTTGTTGGTAAAGCATTTTGGATGCTTTGAACCAGGGATGTAATCATTAATTGTAGGCTTTAATTATTTGGAATGAATTTTGTTTCAATTCTCAAAATCAAAGTTTCACTTTGGATTATTCAAAGCAAACAATTTACTTTTATTAAAACCATGCTTTGACATGAAGGAAAGCTACAAGTTTTTCCTATATGGTATTTAATTTGCTATATTTGGCAACATAAAAATTTAGCTAAATCTTGTTTTAGATCTTAGAGTGGAATTGAATAATATTTTACTTTGAAATTTTTATTTTGATTTCGTAAAGAGCATGAGACGAGAAGTATAGCCAAAATAAAAATGTATTATTCAACTAACATTTTTAATATAAATAATATAATTTTTCACTATTATATGATTAGAATATTACAATTTACTTTTGTTCAAATACTTTTCTAAATTTCTATGCAAAATAAAAATGGGATGTTTGATTGAATGGAGAGAGTACTAAATTGAATTACCAAACATTTAGACGTAGCTTATTAGCTTAATATGAAAACATGAACACTTTGTGATATGACAGTCAAATTTTCAATAATAGAATAATGACAAGAAAATATTTGAATTTTGATATTTATAAACGCACGATAATGCGTTCATAATTGGGAACACCTTGCTTATGCGTTCAGACTTTGTCCAAGCTCAGTGCGTAAACAAGGCCAACAGTTTAGAACCTTACTTCTCAGACTAACACCAAAGCCGTTTCCCATTCCTCCTCCTTTTCACTCTGGGTGTTGTCCTTGGAGACTGTCGCCCAAAAAAATTCGAAAGGAAAAGAAAGGATTTGGAAAAATGGCTCCGTCGGCGAAGGGGAAAGAGAAGGTCATCGACAGCAGTGGCTCGAATGCGGCGGTCAAGAGGAAGCGCAACGACGCTGGGGACGCCGCTGGCAGAAAGCGGAACCGCAGCGTCCTTCAGTTCTTCGAGGACGCTGCCGATGTCGACGAGGATGACGCCAGCGACGACTCTTTTTTCGGTGATGGTATAGAAAACTTTTCTGGTTTTCTATTAAGGTTTTGCCGCTCGACATTCTCTTTTGGACCTTTTTTTGTATGTTTTCGTGGAAATGTTGGGTGAAATCAGGGCATTTTCTTCAGATTAACTGAATTTGGTTCTGTTCTTGATTTTGCATGTGGGGTTTGGCATTTGCCATTGGTCATATTAAGGCTGGTTTAGTTTGTTTGTGTTGATAAAATTTTCTTTCAACTCCCTGTGACGCTACAATTTTGGTTAAGTTTACAGTTCTTCTATTCAACACATGGGTGTTAGAAGAGTTTATTCCTTAACTTCGAAGTACCTAGTTTAGAAATTTGGGGCTTTATCAACTGGTGCTTCGTCTAAGGTCAATTCTCGGCTCTTTTGTAGCAATGTACAAAAAATAAAAGGGATAAGATATGGATAAGCATACGGGAACTGTGGGTTTGTCCATATGTCTTATGTTCATTTGTAAATTTTCCTTCCTTTTCTGATAGGGTTGGTTTACTTTGCTTGCACTTGTGCTGTCCTATCTGGCAATCATCTCATGACATATTTAGGTGTGAATTTATTTTTTTCTTTTTTTCTCTATGCCATGTCTCTTGTATTTACTTTGACTGTTGTTATTTTAAGAATGTTCCTACATATTGGCTTGTGTTGAGTTTGTGTTAATCAAGTCATTATTTATCTTAGTTCTTACTCATACAGCCCAATGATTCTTTGTTGCTTCTTTACTCATGTGATTTCTCTTTTGATTCACAACAGATTGGTCATTGCGTGTAAATATATCTTTTTCTTGATTATTCACACGTGATTTCTATACTGCTTCTTCTAATTTTCTCCATTTTCAGAAGCAGATTTTTTGGAAGATGAATTTGCAAGTGGTAGTGGCAGTGCCAGTGGTAGTAAAGGACCAAATGAAAATGCAAAAGCCCCTTTCCTTCCTTTTGTTCCCAAAGAGGAACAGATTACTGAGGAAGAGTTTGACAAAATGTTAGAAGAGCGCTACAAACCTGGCTCTAGTTTTGTAACCTACACCGAAGATAATTATGAGAACAAAAAATGTATAGAAACAAGCACATACTTGCCTTTTGCAAAGGATCCGGTTACTTGGAAGGTCAAATGCATGGTAATGATGCTTGTACTTTTTATTATCATGTTCCAGAATTGGTCTTCTGTTTTCTCACATTTAAGATATTTAAGTAGCTAAATTTTTGTGCCTGATCAATATTGGTTATAGGTTGGACGTGAGAGACATTCTGCCTTCTGCCTCATGCAGAAATATGTAGACCTGATGTTCCTGGGAACTAAGCTGCAGATAATTTCTGCTTTTGCACTTGATCACGTTAAGGGCTTTATTTACATTGAAGCTGAAAAGCAATCTGACATCTATGAGGTGGTCATCCACTCTGCTTCTCAATTAATCTGCCTATCCCCCTCTGATGATTTTCTTACTATCTTGGGATGTTGAAAAGCTTTTCCAGTTCTGTAAAGGATTGACTTTTTGTAAACCTATCTTTTTTGAAGTTTTCAATTGGTCTGAGGAGGGCCAATATTTGGATTGGTACTGCTGGTTTTATCTGTTCTCTTACATCCTTAAGTTACGAAGAAACACTTTTTCTGATATGGGCTCCATAATTCCTTATACAGGCTTGCAATGGCCTATGTAGCATATATTCAAGTCGAGTGACGCCTGTACCAAAGGATGAAATTTCCCATCTATTTTCTGTTCGAAGCAAGGGAAATGGGATTTCTGAGGGAATGTGGGCCCGTGTAAAGAGTGGGACATACAAAGGTGATCTAGCACAGGTACTGATCAATTGTTAACTTCTGTCCTTTTTTGTTCACTCCTCTCTCGTTTGTGTTAGCTGTTTTCTTTTAACAGTTTGAATTGCAATCTTATAGGTTGTGGCTGTAAATAATATTCGGAAGAAAGTAACAGTCAAGCTGATTCCAAGGATTGATTTACAAGCTATGGCAGAAAAATTTGTAATTCACTTTACCTCTCTCACAGATGCCTTTGCCTGATGTTGGTTTATGTTTTATTGCGGCTAATTAAAGATTTTATTGACAAGGCACGTGGTTGCAACCATTTACCTGAATTCAGATCTCATTGCTGTATAAGATTGAAATTTTGCGGATATCAATATGAAAATAGGCACTGAATCTTTTGTAAATGCTTCTCCAGATGGGCATTGAATCTTTTAGTTTAAAGGCAGAAACATGTCATGTAGGAACTACACTCTCTTAAGATAGTTGCGCATAAACTTGCTGTGGATTTGACGTTTTTGTTTTGCATAATCTTGGATGTGTTTTGTTCCCCTCCTTGCCCTCCTTTTTTTTTTTTTTTGTGTTGTTACCAGGTGGCTTGGTGAGGGAGGTTTAAACTCTCTTAGAGATGAATTGAGCTCTTCGGATGATATTGTATACTGGTGATGATGATATTCAAATGAATATTCTGTTTATTTGTGAAAAGTTTATGTGAAGTTTGAAAGCTCGTAACTGTTTGGTTTCTTTTTCTGGAATTTTGTGATAAATTATCTTGGCTATTAGCAAAGATGCTGTTGTCTAACTCTTTTCCCGCAATAGGCAACAATGATTCTTCAATTCTGCACATGAGATGCAATCTTCTTTGTATACAGGGCAGAGGAATTACACCGCACAAGGCTGTCATACCAGCTCCAAGACTCATAAGCTCTAGTGAACTTGAGTAATTTGCATTCTCTCTCTCTCTCTCTCTGTCTGTGTGCATTCCAAGAATAAGACTTCTTGGTTTGTTGATGTTATATATGCTGTGCCTCTAGGGAGTTTCGGCCTCTGATTCAATATCGACGTGATCGTGATACTAACAAGATCTTTGAGATTCTTGATGGGATGATGCTGAAGGATGGCTATCTATACAAGAAAGTGTCTATAGATTCTTTAAACTTTTGGGGTATAACACCTAAAGAAGATGAGCTTCTTAAGTTTGAACCTTCTAAGAATGATGAATGCAATGATTTAGAGTGGTTATCCCAACTCTATGGTGAAAGAAGGAAAAAGCGCCATGTAATTAGTGGGAAAGGCAGCGGAAAAGGAGAGGGTTCTTCAAGCTTTAGCATGGAAAATAAATTTGAACTGCATGATCTAGTGTTCTTTGGGTACGTGCACTTTTGCTTCTTCCTGTTTCAACTTTGCAATTTTTTTCTGTCTTTCCTGTTTCATATGTGCCGGCTAATATTAATATTGTTGGAACTTATGGTTTTTACTATTGCAGTCGGAGGGATTTTGGTGTTATCATTGGTTCAGAGAAGGATGATAGTTTCAAGGTATACCACTTCCTTTGCATTATCACTGGTCAATAGCAACTCAATCTGCTTATGTTTTGTCCCCAGATCATTAAGGAGGGGTCAGAAGGACCAGTCACAGTGACTCTTCAAGCACGTGAATTGAAGAATGCTGAATTTGATAAGAAACTTTTCACTGCATTGGATCAGAAGTTGAAGAACATATCAGTAAATGACACTGTTAGGGTTTTGGATGGTCCACTAAAGGTTTACTTGAAACTTCATAAAAACAACCCTCGGGCATTCTTGTTTGAAGTTCTTTGTGTGGTCAATTATTCACAAATTTGTAACTTTGCAGGATAAACAAGGAGTTGTTAAGAAAATTTACGGAGGTATTGTGTTCTTTTACAATGAAAGTGAAGAGGAGAATAATGGTTACATATGTACCAAAGCACGATTTTGTGAAAAAGTTGAACCAATTGGTGGAGCATGTAACGAGAAGGTTTGTATACCTTATGACTTTGGATACGTGGCTCTTTTTGACCCTGGCTGATTTGGGGTTGAAAAGCTGAGAGAATCATATAATAGATTTTGGCCATCAGGTTATGTATAGTTTAATTCTTTTATTCATTTATACACACGAGTGACCTCTGTAGTTTTAGATTTGCATACTAATCTAACGACAGTTCCACCTTGTGCGAGTTCTTTCACTTGACACCCAAGGTATAACCTTTTGTCGGGACAGCTTAAATTGTTTTCTATGAGCCTTTCCTAATTCTGTATAGGTAGGCACATATTTATAACACTTACTCAAAGATCTATCCAATTATATTTTATTTATAACTTTACTATCCAGATAAAGCATGATTGTTATATATGCATGCTTGTAGAACTAGGATGAAGATGGAGATGATTCTTTTCATCTTCTTAGTTAAGTTAGATAAAATTTAATGTGCTTACCCCCACTCTTCAAACCCTTTTCTTCATCTGAACACACATTAAAATTTCACAAACTTAGTATAGATTTTACCTTCATTATCATCTTTGAGTTGTTTATTGTATTTCAAGTTTCTTTATCATGTGAAGTATTAACAAATATTTGGAATTTTTTATTTTAGTTCCTCGTCACCACACCTTTCGGGTAAAAAAAATGAAGAAAGAGTATGAAGTATGAGATTGATTTATTAGTTTCTTGGTAGTGCATTCTTATTTAATGGAACATGTCTTTCTATATCTCGAAATATTTATGGCTTTTCTTTTTTTCTTTTTCTACATAATTATCGTTCTTGTCAAATGTGGTTTTTCTCTCTATTCAGACTGGTGAACCAGGGTCCTCAGGCTTTGGGGACTTTTCTTCTCCCAAATCCCCTCTATCACCAGAGCAATCTCAACAAGAGAAGGGCGGTAGCTGCAATTGTATGTTATGAAAATTTCTACCACCTATTGTGCCTCTGCTTAAAGTTCTAAATCTTTCTTGGTGGATATGTCCTGTTGCAGTCAATAGGGATGATAATGCAATGTTTTCTATTGGTCAATTATTAAGGATCCGACTGGGTCCTTTAAAGGGGCATCTCTGTCGTGTATTGGCTGTCCGGCATTCTGATGTCACTGTGAAGCTTGACTCTCAGCATAAGATTCTTACAGGTTTGATGCTAATTTTCAGTTTCTCTAATTTTGAGTCAACCAAACATTGTTTAACATTTTATATGATTTTGTAGTGAAATGTGAACATGTGTCTGAAGTTCGTGGTAGAAGTTCTGGCATTTCTACAGGGTACTACTTTAAAGACAGTACATTTCGTTCAGTGGAATTTTCCACTAAGAGTTCAAGCCTGTTGATGGTCAAGTGATTCCTCTTTACTTTTACAGGGTGGACACTGGTTCTGTAAAACCATTTGATTTGCTTGGAGAGCAAGATGGTTCCAGAGGTTGGTATTGGTGGTCAACTATATTTCAGAATGCTGTATATTAAAGGCCTAAACAATTGTTTTAACTAGCATGGAGTTTAGTCAATCTTTTTTGAACTTTTTCATGGTCATATGCCTAGTTGTGTTGGCTAGTTTCCCCTATTTATGTCCATATTTTGGTGACTGACTTTTCTTCCCTCTTTAGCTCCCATTTTTTCATTCTGCTTCTTTTAATTGTTTTTTCCCCTGTGGGAATTCTCATGTGTTATTTTGACATACATGTTCAATTTGAAGATTGGATGGACGGGACAGCAACAGAAGGTGGGAGTTGGAATTCAGGAGGATTTTCTACAGAAAGGTCAATAACATTTCCACCGTTCATTTTAATGTACTTTGAATTTTCTTGTCTTTTTGGGAATGCTTGGTTGCTTTTGTTACAACCTTTTTATAATCTACGGGGGTGGTAATGTACCACTGGGGACATGACTTGGAAATCTCAAAATTGGCGTCCCAAACTTGCTGACTGATTTCAGCACCTACATTCGTTTTCTATGTACTTGCAAGAGTTTTGCAGACTTTCTGAGGAACACATAAAACTGGATGCTCGAACTTCTAGTAAATAGAAGATAACAATCCCTCAAATTGAATGTACACATTTGACTTGATTTGGAAATTAGGAATGTATCTGACCATCTTTTGTTACTACCTTACACTTCATGAATTGTTATGGAACCCATTTGTGATAGTGGTTTTAAATTCATCTTTCGTTTTAAGCAACATTGGTGATGGAAATTTATTATTTCATTGGTAGTTTTATTTTAAGAAAGTGAATGTTTTGGACAACTGAAAAGTAGAAATTTGGGCATCTTATATATTAAAACTTCCACTAAGAAAATTCTGGAGTTTATGGTTGTCTAGAAGGTATATTACTATTCCACATTTTCTCCTCTAAAAATTGTAGTTTGATTTCGCAAAAGATGCAGCCTAATTTTAGTTATGTTGGGCAATATGCTTTGCCTTAATAGGTGCGTAAACCCTTCAGTGGATGACTGCAAAATGGGCATTCTGTTGCACTAGATTTGGTGGATTGACGTTTCTTTGAAATGTGAACATAGGACTTTAACATATGGTTTGTAGTTTTTCTTTGTACATATGTTGGAATCTATTCAATTGAACAAAGTGTTTAATGCTTCAAATGCATTCAAAATTTTCCTTTCTTCCCTATGTAACTTCATTAGGTTTCTCATTTGAACAAGTCAGATGCATTCGTTTCTTGCTTTTGTCTTTTGGTTCCTGCCCGATGCCTTTGTTATTATGTCTTCTAAAATTTGGTTGATCCCTTCTTTAGGGATTAGTTTATGTTTAAATGTTTACAAATAAAAATTCTCTTAATTACTGCTCTATTCCTGATTTTATACACGGCAATGTTGCATATGACAGGAGCTCTTGGCCTGCTTTCCCTGTCTCGAACTCTTTGGTTAGTTTATGGCATTCTGATTTTGCCTTCTTTTCCCTTATTTCCCTCCTCTCTAATGCTAATATTGGTTGAATATCAATTATCACAGGTTCAGCAGGAATCTGTACCTTCTGTTGCTCCTAAACCTGTGGATGCAGGCGCCAATAAAGGTACAAGGCTGTGTTAACTATAGGACCATAAATGAGCTTGGACAAAATGCACGGGAAAGTTTCTAGTTATGACTTCACAATAAAAACTTTTCTGTGACTTCTTGGCTTTCTCAGATTTAATATCACGTGGATTTTTAGTATTAGATGCTCAAGATAGTATTGCTGGGGAAGGCATCTAACTTAATTTTGTGATGTTGTGGTGAAATCAGTCTCTGCATGCAACCAAATGTGAGCTTCTCTTTTTCTGCAATCTAACTGTACAAAGTATCTTAAGATTTCATCCTCAGTGCTGATGGAGGGCCCCCCTTCTTCTCCTTCTTCTATTTTTGGGGTTGGTTAGTTTTTTTGGGGGTGGAGGTGGGGAGAGAATTTTGGGTGTCATACAAGATTTCTTCTGATATACAAAATTGCAAAGTGATTTGATGTCAACACAGCAGCCATGTGTCTTGCAATATGGAAAAGGATTACTTGTGTGCTGGAATGTTTGACTGGGTTAACCTTAAAAAAGGAAATGCCATACTTGGCTTATCAGCTAGAATACGCGTTTTACTTCAGATATACTACTTGAAGCTCAATAGAATTGCAATAATTATGACTGAAAATGTGATAATTCCTCTTTAGATGATTCTTCCTGGGAGGCAAAAGCAACTCCAAGTCAGGGTTCATCATGGGGTGCGGCTGGAGCAGCTCTTGAAACTGTTGCTGGTGCCAAAGAAGTTGCTGGTTGGGGTAGCCAGAAGAAAGCTGCTTCTAATACAGGCTTTGAAGATGGTACTTCTGACAGCTGGGGCAAAGCGGTGGAGTCTTGTCATCAAACAACTGGCACAGGGCTTAAGGATGATTCTTGGAGCCAAGCTGCAGGGAATTTGGGCTGTAAAGATGGTTCGAATAGGAATGAGTCAGCCTGGAATGGTTTTGGAGTTTCTTCAGACAAGCAAAACACAGGATGGGGTAATGCAGGGCAAAGTTCAAGTCAACCTGAAGGTTCTGCATGGAATAAATCTACAACTCTCAATGAAGTTCAAACAAATAGCTGGTGCGCTGTTAAAAAGGATGAAGGTAGTACACGAGGCTGGGAGAAAAAAGCATCTACTTGGGACAAAGCTGTGGTGAATGAAGAGAAAGGTTCTTCTGAAGAAATCAAAAACGATCCTTGGGGCATGTCTATTGAGAAATGCTGCAAGAAAGATAGTTACACTGGAAATGCTACTGGTATGGATGGTTCTTCAGCTTCTTTGGATGGTCAAGGTGGGGGATGGAACAAAGCCGCAGAAGTCACTCATGGTAGCTCTCCTTGGAATAAACAAGATGGGGACTGTTCTTGGAGCAAGCAAAGTGGTGAATCCTCTTGGAGCAAGCAGAATGTAGGAGGTGGCCCATCCTCTTGGAGCAAGCAGGATGGTGGGTCCACTTCTTGGAGCAAACCAAATGGAGGATCTTCTTCTTGGACCAAACAGGATGGAGGGTCCTCTTGGAAGAGAGGAGAGGGTGGAGCCCCTTGGAATAATGCAGCTGGGATGGAAAATGAAGATGATACAGATCAACAAAGGAGCTGGGGGAGGCCAAGAGTCTTCGATGGTGGTCGTGGTTCAGGGGGAAGAAGAGGGAGAGGTGGTGGTCGAGGAGGAAGAGATCAATTTGGCAGGGGAAGCTCTTTCAGTCAGGGCCAGAATACCAATTGGAAAAATGGAGATCAAGATGACCATGGCTCAAGCAAAAGGTTGTTTGGGGAGAATAGGTCTAGTTGGACTAGTGGTCAGGCAGGTGGTTGGAAAGAACCAAGTGGCTCTGGAGGAGAAAAGTGTGGCTGGGACAGTAAATCCAGCAGTTGGCAGAATTCTAAAAGTACTCAAGATATGTCATCAAGTTGGACTAAAAATTTGACCACAAATGATGAAGCTGCTAATCCTTTTGATGGTACAGGTGGTTGGGATAAAAGGGAAACCCCTGCCGAAGATAGCAAGTCTCCTTGGGAATCCAGCGCGAGCTCCTTGGACAAAAACCAGTCATCTGCTTGGGGAAGCAAAAGTAATTGGGGAAATCCAAAAGCTTCCCTTGGCAACGCCACTGGGAATGCAGACAATGGTGGTGGTGGTGGCTGGAGCCATAAGAAATCTTCTGAGGACGGTTTATCCTCTGGCTGGGGTCAGAGTAAGTTGGGTGGATCGGGAGCTGCTGGTGGAAATCAAGGCTCCTGGGGGAGCAAAAACAATTGGGGAGCTTCAAAAACTTGCCTTGACGACAACAATGGGGATGCAGACAGTGGTGGTGGTGGTGACTGGAACAGTAAGCAATCTTCTGAGGGAGGTTCATCCTTTGGCTGGGGTCAGAGTAAGCGGAGTGGAGCATCTGACAACACTGTCAGTTGGGATGTGGACAATGGTGGTGGTGGTTGGAATGGTAAGAAATCTTCTGAGGAAGGTACAACCCCTGGCTGCGGTCAGAGTAAGCATGATGGAACTGGAGATGCTGGTGGAAATCAAGGCTCCTGGGAAAGCAAAAGCAATTGTGGTGCTCCAAAAGCTTCCCTTGATAACACCACCGGGGATGCAGACAATGGCGGTGTTGGTGGTGGTGGCTGGAATGGTAAGAAATCTTCTGAGGGAGGTTCATCCTCTGGCTGGGGTCAGAGCAAGTGGGGTGGAACAACTGACAAAAACACCACCAGTGATACAGATTATGGCTGTGGTGGTTGGAACAGTAAGAAATCTTCTGAGGGAGGTTCATCCTCTGGCTGGGTTCAGAGTAAGTGGGGTGGAACAACTGACACCACCACCACTGGGGATGCAAACGGTGGTGGTGGTGGCTGGAACAGTCGGAAATCTTTTGAGGGAGGTTCATCCTCTGGCTGGGGCCAGAGTAAGTGTGGAGGAACAGTCGATAAGAACACCACTGGGGATGCAGACAATGGTGGCGGTGGTTGGAACAGTAAGAAATCTTCTGAGGGAGGCTTGTCCTCTGGTTGGGGTCAGAGTAAGTGGGGTGGAACAACTGACAACACCACTACTGGGGATGCAAATGATGGTGGCGCTGGTGGCTGGAACAGTAGGAAATCTTATGAGGGAGGTTCGTCCTCTGTCTGGGGTCAGAATAAGCGGGGTGAAACAACTGATGTTTGTGCAAATCAAAGCTCCTGGGGAAGCAAAAGCAGTTGGAGCTCAGAGAATAATTTTGGTGGGAGTGAAGAGCAAACTAATGCTTTTGGTGACAAGGGAAGAGGTGGAAATTGGAGGGGAGGCCGGGGAGGAAGATGGGGTTCTGATGGAGGTAGGTTTGGTGGCCGAGGTGGATTCAGGGGCAGGGGAGGTTCTGACCGTGGTGGTTTTGGAGGCAGAGGTAGATCAGATAGAGGAGGTTTTGGCGGCAGAGGTAGATCAGATTGGGGACGTTTTGGAGGTAGAGGTGGACCGGAGAGTGAGGGCTTTCATGGTAGAGGTGGATTTTGTGGTAGAGGTCGTGGAAGGAGGGATGACTGGAACAGCAATAATGAGTCTGGTGAGGGCGGAAGTTCAGGTTGGAAATCTGAATGGGCTGCTGGAAGTGGTGATAGCACTCAAGCAGGTGGGTGGAACAAGGGAATTGGTTGGAGCAATGATGGTGGTAGTGATGCTAAAGACAGCGGTACAAATGGTGGTGAAGGCAATTGGAACACTGCAAATTCCTCTGGTGGGCCTACATCATCTGCATGGAATCAGCCATCTGCTTCTCATGTTGAAGGTACAGCAGGTAGCTCTTTGGGCCAGCCAACCGATGAAAGCAGCAAAAACTGTTCTTGGGGTCAGTCAGGTGGAGGCAGTGGTAAAGGTTGCTCTTGGGATCAGCCAAGTGATAGAAGCAGCAAAGGAGGGTGGTGATATCTCTCTGGAGGTAATTACAAGTGCCATATATTCTTTTTGCTTTTCTAAGCTAATAGGACATAGTGGATTATTTTGTTACATTTTATCTTTCATTAGCCCTCAGGTGAAGAAAGAACACAGTCGAGTATGCTTTTTACTGCTAATGCAAGATTTTTGGAGATTGTTTCCTAAGCATGGTATAAACCTAAATGTATCTGTGTAGAAATCAATGTGTATCAAATCCTTGGTTGATTTCTTTTGTATGGTGTCTGATTGTAATGTAATCTATTATCAGGTGGCTCAAACCTAAATGTACCTGTGTCATTTGCATCAGCATAGGGCCTGAGATATATCAAATTAATTGGCATCCAGCACGGAGCCTGAGACATATTATCACTTACTTTTAGTTGGCTTATCATCTCTTCCATTATGTGATAAAGAATATGGTGATTCTTCATTGGAGTTTGAAAACATAAATATGTTTGATTACTGTGTCGAATTTCAACGTTTCTACCTGGTTACATGGAAGACATCGAGCACGCGTGTTAATTCATGAGGTAGTTTTATGGTTGAATTAATTTTTTTTCTGTTCTATTGTTGACAGATTTGGATGCTAAAGAAGCTAGTTCTTCACTGGGAAGGTTGTGGCTGATGTAAATATGCAAAAAGGAACTGGAGGAGATGGAGCTTTTGTTCAAGCTTCTTCATTTTGTGTAGGATATCTATACAACTTTGGAGAACATCATCGTGGATGTTTTGGATACTAGCTTTTGAATGTTATTATGACTTTGCTGCTGTTTGCGTTGATATCGTAGATAGTGTTGGTAGTTATATTTAATTTGGATGAGCCTTCCGTTCCTTTCTTCTTATCTTCTTTCCAAGTCCGTTAATCTATTCTACGAATGCGGCCATCTTGGTAAAGCTCATCAGTCATCACGGCCTTTAGTGGGGTGAAATTCAGGTTATTTCATGAGACAACAGATTGCCACATGATAGTTGCAAAGACGTACATCTCTTGTTGCCTTTCCCCACCACCTCTTTTCCTTGTTTTTCACTCTTCTTTCTCTCCTAACTACTCTGGTTGTTTCCAAACTTTATTCTAAGATTTTATCGCAAGGAAAAGGATAAATCACTGTTTAGATCCTCAATATTTTATGTGTTGACGACATTAGTTCCTTTTGATTTATTTTAGAATTTTGAGTTCCTAATGTAAAATCGAGCCAAACTTATCGTCCCTCCGCCACCATATACGGCGGAGTTTGACACCACGCTCTGTGTAATGAAGGGCAAAATTGGAAGTCTAAATTTTTTTTCCCTCCAAAAAACAATTGAGAGATAACTAAACCTATCTGAAACACGATTAACCAAAATTATCAATTAGGGGTCATCCCTCCAAACTAAATGCTAAATCTGCTTGGGTGTAGTCTGAGAAAAGGAAGAAACTGAGATTATTGCCGAGGAGAAGGGTGAGCACGAAGAAGGAATCGAAATGAAGCTTCGCGAAGCAGGTGATGAAGTACCCAAATACGGTGAGTTGCAATCTCTATAATTTCGTTTGCCTAATTCGTTATTGCATCAAGAGTGTATCTAATGATTAAGCGAGAAGAAGGGTTAAAAAAATCACAGCTTTGTCGAGTATTAGGCTGGAATGGTCCCTGTGTCTGTTTCAGTTTTGCTAATGGTCCCCCCTTTTGGACTTTTGTTTTCTTCCTTGTTCTTCATCACGTGTTTGTCCTTTACATGTGTGATATATTTATGCTATCCTTTACATGTTTATCTTTTACAATTCTAGAATTGCGGTTGTTTTTTTTTGGGAAGGGATCTGGTTATTTCACAGTAAGAATTCACCATGGGGGTAAACTAGAGGACATAAAGAATAGGAAACAGTATGTTGATGGATATGTGAACTTTTTTGATTGGTGTGAAAAGGATATGATGTCTATGGTTGTGCTGGATAAAATGGCATATGTTATCGGGTATGATTGCTATGTTGGATACTTTTGGAGAATTCCAGGGGTTCATATTGTAGATGAGTGGAGATTCTTAGCATCTGACATAGATGTAGAAGAGATGTGTAAATTTGGAGAAAAAAAAGGACTAGTTGAGGTGTACATTCGGCATGAGAATGAAGCTCCACAGTTTGAGTTTGTTAAGTTCTTGCCCAAGGCAGATGTATTGGCAATAGAGTATGTTGATGTTGGTGATGCAGGAAATTCAACCTTTGAGAATTGTGAACTAGAGAACAACGAAGATTTCAGTGAAGTACAAGACACACAAGACACAAGGGTAGCAAATGAAAATAGTGAATATAAGATACAAACAGAAAATTCCCATGTTGATAAAGAGCACAAGATGCAGGAGTGTCCAAGTGCTATATCTGTAAACAGAGAAAAAGAGCATCAAGAGGTCTGAAAGTCGAGGCTAGGAAGAATGCGGATGGACAAAAGAATGGAAGGTCTGTATTTGTTTGATTCAGCAGATGGGTCATCGGATGCAGAGGAATTTCAAGACTCTGATTACCATGACAGTGAGAATGATGATGATCAACTATTTGAGGACTTTGTGGATGAGGGACTTGAGGATTTTGATCAAAGTATTAGACTGGAGCTAAGGAGGCAGAAGCTGCAAAAAAGAAAAAGGGAGAATGTTTCAGTTGCAGGCGCCTCAGACTCTGTTGTGAATGATAAAGAGTCAGATTGTGTGGAAAGAGGTGGTGTAGATGAATATGAAGAACACAATCCAGCTGATGAAGATGATGAACAACAAGCTGACAATAACAGTCCAACCATGGATAAAAAATCTAGGCGTATCAGGAAGAAGTATATCTATCAGTCTAATTCTGATGTTGAGTTGTTCACAGGAGATCAATCTTCATGCTCAGAAGAATCAGAATGTAAAAATTCGGATGATGAGTATGAACTATCAGAATTCAGTTCAGATGAGAATGGCAAGAAAAAGTCAAAGTTTAGCTTTCCAAAGTTTAGATTGGATAGGGACATCCATGATCCAAAATTCGTAGAAGGCTTGCTGTTTAACACCAAGGATGACCTAAGAGCTGCAATAATTGAGCATGATGTTAAGTGGGGAAAAGAGGTCTATTTCAAAAAGAATGATGATGTAAGGGTGAGGGCTGCTTGCAAGGCTAACAACTGTGGTTGGCTGCTTTATGCACATAGAGTAGCTGAAACTTCGACCTTCCAAATTAGAACACTGCAACCAAAACACAGTTGTTCCCGAACATTGCATAATAGGTTAGTCTCAGCAAGGTATCTTGCAAAAAAGTACTTAGAAGAATTTAGGAGTGAAAATGGGATAAACGTTTTGGAGTTTCAGGAAAAGGTTCACAAAGAACTTAATGTGAACATCTCTGTGTGGAAGGTTTATAAAACAAGGGCAGAGGCCAAAATGTTAATCGAAGGCAAGTATCGAGATCAGTATAAACTACTGTGGGATTATTGTGAGGAATTGAGGAGAAGCAACCCTGGTTCAACAGTGTACATTGATGCTATTGAAGATGAGGACACTGCACAGAAGGTATTCCGTAGAATTTATGTCTGTTTAGATGCACTTAGAAAGGGCTTCAAAGCTGGATGCAGGAAGGTCATTGGACTTGATGGGACATTGATTTGAGGAGATGCAGTTGCAGGAAATGGGACATATCTGGCATTCCATGCTCACATGCTGTAGCATCTTTAGGGTTGGGAGGGCAGAATCCAGAGGATTATGTGGATTTTTGCTATAGCATAGCTGCGTATAAAATGGCATATGAGCAAGTAATCTGCCCAACAAATGGCCCTAATAACTGGCCTAAGACCGGGACACCTGCATTGCTTCCTCCTCCCAAGTTAAGATTACCTGGCAGACCAAAGATGAAGCGACGAGCAGAACCTGGTGAGAATAACTGCAAAGTCACAGCTTCAGGAGCTAGAAAGCTTAAAAGATCTACTTTCTGGACTGCTAAGTGTAGAAGGTGTGGCCAGGCTGGTCATAATGTGAGAAAATGCCCTGTCCCTCCTAACAATTCTGCCAATATTGATGCCGATGATGTTGAAAGTTCTCACAACAATACTCATGGCCACAACGTGAACAGATGCAAGAAATGTGGAGGGTTAGGCCACAATAGAAGGACATGTTCTGCTGTTGAGGAACCATCTCAAGTATCTCAAAACCAGCAAGGAGAAATGCCCTCTACTCAGCAATCAACAATCTCTAATGCTGAAGATATAGAGCAGGTTGTAACAGGTTGTTTTTTAATATTTGCTTTAATGTCTGCTAAGTGCATTGATATATAGAGTGTTGTTTCCATGTGCAGGCCAACAAGGGAAAGAGAAAGGTCAGTGGTCATGAAAATTGTGCACATGTTACAGACCAAGTTGAGAAAAAATGTGTCTGTTTGCTGCTTTATTGGTTTCTTAACTTTTTTTTTTTGAACTCAATACTTACTTTACCTACATGTGTAGGGTACCCCCAAAAAGCAAAGAACAGTGAGATGTGGCTGGTGCTTGGAAGTTGGACACAACAGAGCCTCATGCACCAAACCTGGGAACCTTGTTGATTAGTGTATATTAGGCGTTGCTATTTTTTGAGGTTGCACCTTGTTCATGTATGGTCATTAGGACAAACTGATATTTTGAAGGCAATGATGTCCAGTTCTTAATCATTTATGTAGTCCTTTGGCAAACATTATGGAAGACAGTCCAATTTTGTGATGTTCACAAAGAAGAGCATCAACTGAAATGTAATGGATTTCACATTCTATCTTCATGGTCATTATTTATCCGATTGATATTTATGCTGCAACATTCTTCTTGAGGCGGAAAAGGTTCATTGGTAAACAAATAAAGCCAACAATCACAAGTTCAGAAACATTTTGATCACTTATATCAAATGTTCCATACATTTCTGTCCAGTACAATAATACAACCACATTGTCTCCAGATAAGAGACAGAGAACCGCAACTACACATTGAGTTCCATAATTAATCGAGTAGCACTGTCCATTCTGACGAATTCACAGCTGCTTCAAGCAAAACTAAATACACTCCAATAACCTTAAACTTTGTTCATCAAGCACTTGTCCATACTGCCGATTTCAAAGTCGCTTCAAGCAAAACTAAACACACTCCAATAGCCTTAAATTTTGTTCATCAACAACCCAACTACTATTACCCAAGACACTAAAAAGAGCAGAGATACAACATCTTCTCCTTCTTCTTGTGTGCTTCATTTTCACCCTCTATTTTCCCGACTTTTCTTAATGATCCAGGGAATGACGTGCGTTGATCTCTCACACATTGGAGGGTCATGCCATGAGAAGTAACCACACCCACCGTTCACCTATAAAATGCATACTATAAATTACAGTGGCAATTGAGTAAATGAAGTTAAAGTAACTTACCCCATACTTTTCACACCCTAAAAATCTTCTGCCTGGGTTCCAATTTGTCCATGATGTTCTCATTACGATTGCTTTTCCGCAATGACATTTCCTTGACACTTTGGAAGACAATGATCTCTTTGTTTCTTCCATTCTTCTCTCTAACCTCTTTCTTCTTCTTTTTTGGGTGGTAAGGAATGACGAGGATAGCTTGAATCCACGCACGGCGGCAACAATAGGAAGGAAGGGATATAAACCCTAAATGAGTCGTTGGGATTTTGGAGGGAAAAAAAATTTGGACTTCCAATTTTGCCCTTCATTACACAGAGCGTGGTGTCAAACTCCGCCGTATATGGTGGCGGAGGGACGATAAGTTTGGCTCGATTTTACATTAGGGACTCAAAATTCTAAAATAAATCAAAAGGGACTAATGTCGTCAACACATAAATCATTGGGGATCTAAACAGTGATTTATCCCAAGGAAAATGTATTGATTTTGACAGGTTTATATGCATGGCAAACATGAAGTGAGTGTCCAAATGAAGTTGAATACTGGTATTTTGTGACGCAAGTAAAAAGAGGAAAACAGAAAAAAAACAATACAAAAAAATTACATATTTCTATCTAATAACTCAACCCAAAAAAAAAAAAAAACACTCAACAATTTGAAGTAGATAACCAATAAGTAGCTATACCAAGAAGTAAATACCATCCCTAACCAATAGCCAATATTATATTTGGAGGACTGAGTTAGACATGTCAAATTCTCGGAAGTTTGCAAAATGAAAATAATTGAGAGTGACAAGTTTCTATTCTCATTTTTCTTTTTGTCTTAGTATATGGATAATTGCGTATCTTCATCTCTTTCTGTTTTAGAGACCCTAGTTTTTAGAGGTATTTATGAGTTGTAGTTCTCAAATATTACTATTTTTATCTTCATGCACAAAAGAAATCAAAAAAGAAAATTCTCTTATTTTAAAATTTCCCAATATAACGGAATCACATTTCTTAAATTTTTTAAAATAAATATCTCTAGTATATATATTTGTGTGTTTGTTAGGGGGAGAAGGAAAAAAAATAGAAAAAGAAAGAAAAAGGTTATGTTTGCTCTCACATTATACGCGCGCGCACAGATGGCCTGGGTCTTGCCATCTCACATCACCCCTCCCTTTACGGATCTCTCTGCTTTCTCCTTCTTCTTACACAAAATTGGAGTTTAGTCCCACTCCCCCATTTCTCTCTTTCTTTCTCTTCGCATACATGCACGCACTCTCAAAATCTTCTGTTGTTCTGCCTGTAATGTAAAGTGATGCATTTCTTTACTGGAATCTGTACTGTAAATCTTTTTTATCCTGCTACACTGATGATTTAATTGTCAGGGTTTCATTTCTTGATTTTCTGCTGGATTATCTCCCAATTGTATCTTCTTAATCAGGTATTTTTCTTTCCCTTCTCTATCTTTTGCTTCCAAGAAGAAATAGAAGCATGGTAAAAGACCTACTTCATCATGATAGAACTCTGAATTCCTACCCCCCCCCTTAAATGTATTTCGCCGAGCTAGCTTGTATTTGTTTGAGAATTTATCTGTATAGATTACCAGTAACATGTTTGTCTCTGTAGTTTTCGAAAGGGTCTTTGGAGTTTCTTAATCTTCGTTAAATTTTTTAGGATTTGAAGAGTTGCATATGGAATAAAGTGGTTGGGGGAAAAAAAAAAAAAAAGGCATTTGGGAAAGAGGGGATAGCGTTAGTAGTGAGTGTTTCCAAAATTATGTTTCACAAAATCAGAAAACGAGGTCACCGGAAGTCCAAATGCGATGCTGCTGAGCCTCCAATACCCACCGCTTCCACACCTCCTGATGTCACTGTAAATCATGCTTCGCGTACTGCAGTTGCGGTGTCTTCCCAGACTGTGACTTTAGCTACTATTCCGCAGAATCGGGGAGTGGTTGAAGTGTTGCCTTTGGTGAGGGATGTTCCTTTGTTAGATCGCCATGTGTTGTTCATTAAAAAGCTTCAAATATGTTGCCTGTCCTTTGATTTTTCGGATACTATGAAGTCTGCCCGTGAAAAGGAGATTAAGAGGCAAACCCTTGCCGAGCTTGTTGATTTAGTGCAATCAGGTTCTTGCAAACTGAATGAGATCATGCAGGAAGAATTGGTGAAGATGATATCAGTGAATATTTTTCGGTGCTTGCCTCCTACTGCTCATGAGAACTCAGGGGCAGATAGTGGTGATCCAGATGAAGATGAAATGTTCTTGGACCCTTCGTGGAATCATTTGCAAATTGTGTATGAGTTACTTTTAAGGTACATAATATCACCTGATATGGACACTAAGGTTGCTAAGCGGTATCTTGACCATTCTTTTGTGTTAAAGCTACTGGATTTATTTGATTCTGAGGACCCAAGAGAGCGTGAATACCTGAAGACTATTCTTCACCGCATCTACGGGAAATTCATGGTACACCGTCCATATATAAGGAAGGCCATAAATGACGTCTTTTACCGTTTTATATTTGAAACTCAGAGGCATAGTGGGATTGCTGAGTTGTTGGAAATTCTTGGTAGTATAATAAATGGATTTGCCCTGCCAATGAAAGAAGAGCATAAATTGTTCCTTATTCGAGCTCTTATTCCACTGCACAAGCCAAAATACATTACTGCGTATCACCAACAATTATCCTACTGCATCACACAATTTGTGGAGAAAGATTATAGGTTGGCAGATACTGTCATTAAGGGGCTACTGAAGTACTGGCCAATCACTAATTGTGGCAAAGAAGTTCTTTTTCTTGGAGAACTAGAAGAAGTCTTGGAGGCCACGCAGTCTGAGGAATTTCAGCAATGCATGGTGCCTCTATTTAGACAAATTGGTCGAAGCATCAATAGCCCACATTTCCAGGTTCAAGAACTTTTATTCAACTTTTCACCCTTTGGTTATACTGCATTGGGATAGTTTGTCCATGAATGTGATGTGTGAATATTTATGAATGCAACTAGCCAAAAAAAGAAAAGAAAAAAAAAAGGAATTCTTATGTATGAGAATGTCAAGGTAGATCTTAGTTAAGCTTTTTTCCTTTGACTAACTGGCCAGTCTCTTTCATGTAGTGTTCTTCATTCTGAGTAAATCTAGGAGATTCTAAAGCACTTCATCGCCTTTGCTTTTGTTTTTAAGCATGTTGAGTATGGAATCTCCATGTTAATTTTAAGGGTTATTTCCAAGCAGTTTGTCCCATGTTTGTCCCATTCTCGTTGTCTTTGTCACCATGGTGTCACAATGAGGTAGAGCTGCACTACCTTAATTAGATCATTCTCTTGAAACCTATAAGATTTTCTTTTTTTCTTAATTTTTTTGGAGATGTTAATGTGTAGTAACAGTTCTCGATATTGTAAGCTGTTCAACTAGGTTAAGGAAAAGATCATTGGTGCAGGTGTGTTATATGTTTTATTTGCTTTGCCCTAGTGAAACTTCTTGTTTTTGAAGTATGAATCTTTTGTCAAATGGTTTTGTGTTTCAAGTTGAGAAAAGAACTCTTAGAAAGCAAAAGTTTTTCTCTGATTCTTTTTTTCCAGGAAACCAAGAACAGAAACTCCTAAAATAAATGTATGACCTAAAGGAGGAGGAAATTTGAGTGTGTAACGTGTTAAGTCAACTACATGTTCATGTAATATTGTACAAATGAGTGCTCCAGCAGCTTCCTTTTGCTGATTTTATATCTCAAATCAGATAACATGAAGGCATAAGTACGTTTGCATGTTCTAAAATATGTAAAACTGCATGTTTTTTAGTGTATTGACTAACAAATCCATGTGTAAAACTTTGAAAATTTGTACAGAAAATAATTCATGTTTATCATGCTTGTCTATATTATACATATATGACGTTTTTGTGTTTAACGTACTTTAAGGTCAATGGTTTTATTTTGTAAGTTGTTTAATGAACAACCATTATTGAGACAAAAACATCCTTCCATGCCATTCCAATTAGAGAATCATTGATATTACATTATATTTGCTTTTTATACTTGATTTGGATAGTGACATGTGAATTTAATATTCATGAGCCCATCTGTCTTCCTAACTGCAAGAGAATGCTATGGCTAGTTAAAAATCAAGCCAGCGCGTTTTTTTTTTTTTGGTTTTTTTTTGGGGGGGGGGGGGGAATTAAAGTGGCGATTTGTTCTACTTAGGTGTTATATAACCTGCATAGCTCAGGTGGTAAAAATGACTTGCATTAATGAGATGTCATATATATCCTTAGCTCGGTTGAGGTGGAAACATTAGTTGAATTCTAGTTTGGGACTATACGCTGGATTTTATTCAAGGAGTCCATGTGATGGTCTAGTGGCAATCCTCAATCCTTGCAACTATGCCACCATGGAAAAGACTAGGAAGAATACACTGGTGAAAATATAGAAATAATTGCTCGAGTAATCACAATGGCAGTATCTCTCTTGTTAAATCTCCATCCCTTTACACCCACTACTTGCATGATAGAGTTATTATTAATGTGGAATTGATCATTATTAAACTGCATTATTGTCTCAGAAATGGAAATCCGGAAGTATCCTGTGACTAACAATCAATATTAAGAGAAGGGGGGGGGGTGTAGGGATGGAAAATAAAGGAAACTAAAATCAATAAAAGTATTATTCACATACCTGTGCATTTCTCCCTTTCCCCCAATGGCCAGTCATCGTGTACTATCAGGCTAATGCATAAGATTCTAGTGCATTTGGCATGTTTGATGGTACATCTTTTTCTTTGCTTCTCAAGAAACTGTTATGTTGACTGATGTTGAAAAGGACATTTTTCAGCAGCTATTAGATTTGTCACTGATTTCTCTGTTTGTCTCTTTAGCTCATGTCAGTCCTACTTTCTGATCATTTTTCAGTTTCCCCTGATGGATTAATATCTTCAATTTTTTGTAGGAGGCACACTTCCTGCCTTAGATGCTCAGCCTCAACCTAAACACCTAAAGGACTTGACAACAACTCCAAATAATCTGACTAGATCCTGTAGCTGCAATGAGGAAGTGTGTCTATATATATCAATCACTAGGTCGTCATCAGTGAAATCCACTACCACTGATTTAAGATTAAGTGGGAGATGAACTTATTAAAAATAAGAAAGATAGGAGAGGTTGGTCATGCTGGGAAGCATCCTTGTATAGTCATTGATTAGCATATTCAAGGTTTCATTTTAATGTGCATCTCAAGGTTCTTCGCCAGGAAGTAGGATAGCAGGCCATCATCTGGGCAATCTCATCTGATTCAGATTCTGCATGATAAACCGATAAGATTGATTGGCCTAAGTAAAACACCTCTGACACTGAATATCCCAGATAGAATTTGACTCCTATATAATCTGGTAGACTTGTAGTTCTAGGTCAATAGCCAAAAATATCCTGCTCCTTCCAATACTTACCTTACTTTTTACTCAATAAATGGCATTGATACTGCTGCCTCCTTGATTTCCATTCTTATTTGTTCTAAGTGGCAGTGTAGTATAATTTTTTGAATGATTTCATGGTAAGTTAAATTGTAGGTTGCAGAACGGGCTCTTTTCTGGTGGAACAATGAGCATATTGTGGGCTTGATTGCACAGCATCGACATATCATCTTGCCAATCCTCTTTGAACCTTTGGAAAAGAATATTCGGGGTCACTGGAATCAGGCAATTCATGGGCTAACTGCTAATGTCCGGAGAATGTTCCTTGAAATGGATGTTGAGCTCTTTGAAGAGTGCCAAGCACAATATGAGGAAAAGGAAGCAAGAGCTCGAGAAGTGCAAGAGCAACGAGAGTTGACATGGAAGAGACTGGAAGCAGCTGCTGCACAGGCCAAGGGAGATGATGTAATTAGTGTTAACTGATCCTACTAGTAGTTTTCTACTTCAGCACAAATTTTTGATACCATCAAAGCAAAGAGCATTAGGTCACGGTATTGGCCGAAGATAAACAAGTTGTTTCACTTCTTTGCCCTCTTTTGCTCTCTGCATTAGTCTGGTTGAGAGGTGTGCATCTAGTTTTGTCCTCTCTCTCTTTTCTTTATTTACCCAAATTGATCAGGTGCACCTCCTCTTGCCAAATTCTTTACTTTATAAGCTTTTGTTTTCTGGTTCAGTAATGGATTATAATATTTACAGTGATAATTGTAAAATGTAATTTATCTGTTTGAAAGGGCAATCTTCTTCACCCTTCTTCACCATCTCCCTTCCTTTTAGTTTGGTGGTCTTGCAGAAATTGGTTGCCTTTTAGTGTTATCAAAGACAATCTTATAAATCCTGGGCTTTGAAAATTTGGAAGAATTGATTGTCAGAATGGTATTTTGCTGCAATTGTTCCGTTTAACAGTCTACATTAAGGACGTTTTGGTTGCATCATTAACAATTTCTCTTCTGCTGAAATACCCTTTTGTACTAGATATTTGTGTTCCTATTGTATTCAAAATCAGAAAAATCAGTCTTGAACTTATTTTCCAACACTTAGAAATTGAATCCTCTCCAAGTGTTGTTGCTCCATGAAATTTGGTCTCCTGTGATGACCTTATTTTAAGGCGTTTAAGAGCTGCGTCTCTCATGAACGGATTGGAGAAAATTCACAGGGCTCTTTTGAGTGTTTTGGAGCTCTACAAAAATGTCAGAAGAACCCACACCAGACAGCCAATGGCTGCACTGCACCATCTTTTTTTGGTACAGCACTTCAAGAACCCTATTTGGGCTGTTAGTATTTTCTTTAGGAGCAGTAATACGTCGAGTGAATGACTATTTCCCAAGAAGCGAGGGAGGAGAACAGAGACATGCATCCCATTATTAAACTCATTCGGAAGATATTCTTGTAGCATTATCAGATGACTTTGGGCGGTTTGGCAACTTTCAGCGACATTGGGACATATATGAAACTGTAAAACATGGAAAAGAAAGAAAAATAAAATCACATGAGAGAACTCTTTTCGATTCCACATGGCTCTGAAATTGATGTTTGATCCGAAATATCACTTCGGCCGCCCGAGTGGGGCATATATGGATGACAGAACCAAAAAAGTCAACAAAATCCACGGCTTCAGCTGGATAATGTGCTCATCAAAAGGCCCACAAAAAGCAATTCTTAATGGAATTTTCCACCAATTGATGCCTTGATATTATATGTACACAAAGGAATCTGAATCGAATTCTGAGATTTCCTTCTTTTTCTCTCTTTTTTCCCCCCTTTTCTTAGTGCTTTTTTCTCCAAATAATGTTAGATTTTCTCTTAATTCCTAAAGGAATCATTAGAGCAATAATGATAATAGAGCGCAATGGTTGGTGGTACAGTACATCACAAAAATAATTACAAGAGACAAAAAGATGGCGGCGGTTGTAGTTGATGTTGCTAGTGGTGGAGCGCCGCTGCCGAATATCATCCCGTAGAAGTCTCCGCCGTCTCCTCCGCCCCCGCGGGTCCCTACACCGCCATAACCGCTTGCGCTGTCGCCGGTGGTGGTCCCCCCACCATATGATATGCTAACACCGCTGTCCCTGTTGCAGACCATTCAGTTAACGCAAGAGAAAGCTATCAAGTCTTTTAACTACATTTTCTTCGTAAAAGAACAATCAAAGAATGAAAACAGAGAGCAACCATGATCAGAATTCAGAGAGGGACATACGCTATTGCCTTTATATATGGACATAAATCAAAGAACCTTTCGAGGGTTACCAAAGTGCATGAAGGAACAAAACGGGAGGGAGACTTATAATCACGCCTAAAGAAGAAGCTGTAACAGCAGTCTCTCTTTACGACTAAAGAAAGCTACCTTAGAAGTCCCTCTCCCGCTTAAAATGCACATGCAGAAGAACAACATTTTCCAGGGAGACCAGAGTTGATTGAGACGATCAAAGAAATTTGGGAATTGTTGGAGCCCAGTTGGGATATCAATCTAATGAAGAAGATATAGGTCATGGTCCCTCCTAGTGTTATTGTGACAAACCCAATTCAGGAAAGCTTTCCCGTCTTGTATGAATCTATCACTTCGAAGAATGAAATCTCCTCCATCATTATGAAAAAATTTAATATTTTGAGATGTCAAAACAAGAAAATTGAGTATTTACATTTCTATTTTGAAATGTCAGAACAAAAAAAAAATACTATTAAAAGATAAATATATTTTTATCTAAACTTTCAATATTAATCTCTTTAATCAAGAAATATGTAAATCTTGCTACTAATTTCTTAAAAAAAGTGGAGTAATAACTTAATTAGGGTCAAAATGCTTTTTTTAAAAAAAAACCAGAAAATACCAATTATAACATGGTATTGTACAAGATTTTTTTTTATTAATGGTATTGTACAAGTTATATGATTATATCATAACGTGGGTCCTGCTTATCCAAATTTTCGTGGTATTTCAATGCATAGGCTCCACAAGTCAGCTCAGGCATCTAGTTAATTACCCAAAATTTTTTATTTTTTATTTTAAATCTTATTTTTTTAATAAATAATTTATTTTTATAATTTTTAAGCCAAATAAAAATTCAATACGAACTAAATTTTAGATCCATTTTTGGGCCCAAAAGGTCTAATGGAATAACCAACTAGGCCGGGAAGGCAGACTATGTTAGCGACCATGAGGAGTATGCAGGACCAGTTCCATTAACTGGGCCCTAAAGGGGAATAATTTTCTCCGAATCAAATGCAGAAGCAAGTAGTCAATATCCAGTAAATATCAGAAGTGGGTCCTTCTACTTCAACAAAGTAAAGAAGTCAGCCCCACATGTATGGGCTGGAAACCATAAACTAATAGCATATAATCCTCAACCCCCCTCGCCCGCACCCCGCCGTCTCCCCTACTAGGCACTAGCCAAAAACCAGAGCATTGTGAGGTCAGCTATTCTAGTCTGTTGACTGTTGCCCTCGCCCTACCTCAGATACCAACCCCCAACGCCATCCACTCTCAAAAGTACCGAAAGGAATAAAAGGTCAGAGAGTTGGAAGACGCGTTCCAGCTTAGTTAAACAAGAGTCCACACTAATACATGTGTATAGTTTACTATTTTAGAACATGACCCACCCACACCATACCATAAACTTTGGTTTTCATGCTGGGCTTACTATAATCTTGTCTTGTCTGCCCTTTATTTTATGGGCAGGAACCACTTTATAAGGACACTGTTACTAATTTCTAGTAGCATTATTCATCTGAGGCCCTGACAGAAGCCCAGAATAATCACATTAAAATATTGATGAGGTGACAGAGAACTCGAAGAAGAAGAGAAGGGCATTCAAAGAAACTGGTCATACGTTGTTACTATTAGCTAAGTGGAATACACCATACTACACTACGAAAAAGCAACTTCTTGTTAAGGACACTGAGAATAGCGGCAGTAGGGCTAAAAGGACAACTAAGAACGGTAAGGCTGTTGGCCAGCTATGTTCTCAAGTCCTGTATCTTCACGTGATGGCCTTTTCAGCCCCCTCTTGATAGTATTACCCTTTAACTATAATTGACGGTTACCGTTAAAAATAACAGAACCATTTCGGTAACTTTTGGTTCAGTTGTTTCCCATTTTGCAAGTAAAGTAGCTCGAAAATGTAGTCTTGCCTAAATTACATTCCATTTTTATTTGTAACATTGTGTACGTTAGATAATTATATCATATAAATTAAGAAGTTGTGGGCAAAAACAAAGCAAAGGCTGCAAAACGACATCAGTTAGGATAATAAAAAATAAAAATAAAAAATTTCAAACTCAAACTCTATTAATCACATTCCTAAACAATTCCAATGCCCTATTCCTTAACCAAGTAGCAAGTGGGGCTGTAGCATTCTTGTAAGAAGTCAAAAGACGAAAGTGCCCTTAACAAAATGAGACAGGTAGGTTGACAGGTATTTTCAGTTGTCCAAGGAGTGTAAAATTAATCCCAAGTGAGGGCGCGTAGGTGAGGGGCTGTACCTGGGTCTACCAAGGACACCGGCATTGCCGGTTAGCTGCTGGATGAGGGAGGCAGCCTTGGGTTCGACGCTGGAAGCCTTGGCGTATTGAACGCTCAGCCCCGCCCCCGATGGAACGAAGAATGCTCCGTTCACCATCATGTCACCGTCCGTCCTCCAGTTCCAGTCACTCCACTCCCCCTCGTTCGTGTCCACGCGCTTTGTCACCTGTACCAGAGACACACAAACCAAATTATCACCGTCATTTCTCATTTTCTTTTCACGTGCGTTTCTTCCGCTTCACCCACATGCATTTCATCTAAATTAAGGTCAAATATTAGTGCAAGTGCGAAACACGCTCCCTGATGCGAAACTTCTAACAAAAGTGCATGATTGGCATTTGAACACATCCATGGACGCGGTAAAATGTTCTATTCTTTGCAAAGCAATGGAGTAAAATCATGTTCTGCTAAATATGGCAAAAATTGGGCTTGTAAAACATGGCCTAGAAAATTTACCTCCTTGGCATCTGGATCCACGGGAGCAATGTATCTATTCCCCTGGCTATTGATGGTAGGGTTAGCACTACCCCCAATTGCATACATTTTCCATTCTGTAAAGTCGTTGTTCACCACGTGTATGTACCCTCTTCTGCACCTTGGCATCCTTTGCACAAGCCCCTCCCCAAAGTGATTAAAAGCAATTGTCACCTATGCCCCCAGGAAAAAAAATCAAAATTAACGCATTAAAAAAAAAGAAAAAATTGCCAAATTACAGGAAGGAAGGAGATGAGACTCTTCGATATACTCCTCGTTTAGATAATAAATTAGCCGTCCAGTTGAAAATTTAATGTAAATAGGAAACTAAAAAGGAACAAAATGCTAACCTGCATGCCGGAATCAGGGAGATACTTATCGTCGTGGCCGAGTAACATCACCTCATTATGGTGAGTAAAATAGCTATTTGAGATAGTGATCGCGGTGGACCCCATGATCGCATCAACCAAGCCATCGGTACAATGAGAAAGCTCGCAGTGATCAATCCAGATATTCCTCGAAGAAAATATGGAAATGCCATCACCGTCCGATTTGCCTCTGTACCCAACGTGGGTTGGACTCGACCGTATGTTGGTATTCCCCGAAGGAACACAGTTGTAAATGCGAACGTTGTGAATAATAACGTTACTAACGTATTGCAAAGTTACACAACCGCCCCCAGTAATTTCAACAATTGCGCCGCGGCCATCGATGGTTTTGTAGCTGTTCACGATGAGCTCGTGCTTCAGCTTGATTTGCATGTTGGTTGCGAAAACGATCCAGAGCGGTTCTTCTTGGATCACGGCGTGCCGGAGAGTTCCCGGTTTCGGGTTCACGGTGTCCTGGTCGGAGGAGTCGGTCACCACGTAGATCTGACCGCCTTTGCCGCCCATGGCATTCTGCCCGAACCCAATGGCGCAGTCCGCCAGGCGCTGCCGGTTGTTGGCCCAATTGGGGTCGCATTTCCAGCAGTCGTCGATGGGGTTGCCGGTGAGGCATTGGGTTTGATCTTTCAATGAGGTTGAAAGCATTTGTCTTCTCGATATTGATGCATTAACCCTCCTATTTGGAACCAAGAAAAAAAGTGAGGGGAATCTGCGAATGTGCGCGTTAGAAATGGACCAGATCGGAAATTTGATAAATGAGGGGCCCAAGATGATGTTCTGAAAGAAAACAGGGGCATGTGAGAATATGCTAAACAAGAACGACGCCAATAATGAGGAAATTTTTGTGCATTTTGCAGTGGGAAAGCAGGGTTCCAGTTGTAAAATGACTGGGAAAACAGACAGCCCACATTCTGAGGCTGCGCCATGGTGCGAAATGAAGATGGTATATCAGGAACAGGAGCGACCCAGATGCTAAAATTCAATAATGAAGCAAATAATTGATTTGGACGTCAATAAAATCCTGTAAAAACAGAGTAGCAACCAACGAGCGAGAATAATCTGCAGATAATTTGCGGGATGCCCCAATAGAGAAATTTGCTAAAATGAGGAAAACCCAGAGAGATTTCTCTGAGATTTTCTTGCAAAATGAGAATGGAACCTGGAAATTAGTAATGAATGCTCTGGAATAGGCCAAAACCAGAAGGGCCTCTGAGTTGTCTTGTTCTAGTATAATGTGAAACGGCAGAGATGCAGAAATGAGAAAATGCAAACCCAGATTTGAAATTGGGTCGGTTGTGCAGAATACTGAGGAAATGCAAATGCTTACCTTTGCACATCTTGAGCTACAGCTTCAGGATTGGGGTGTTGATGAGGTAGGGTGAGATTGAAGGTGGCTGTAACATGAGGAGCAAAAGAGGCTAGGAAGAATAAGCAAAACAGAAGAATGCTAAACTTAGTAAGCATCCTTGGAGGAACCAAAAATGGGAAGGAATATGTTTGTGGTGTTGTTAACGTTTGCTTCTGTAACAGAGCAAGTCTGAAGAAGAGATGTCTTGCTGTTGAATGCTCAGTTAAGGAAGCTGCAAATTTTGGGAAAATGTGATGCTGTTTATATAATAATAACAAGATTGCTTATTAGTAATATAATGACAATTGGTTAAATAATAGATTTAACCTTCAAGGTAGGGTTTTGAAGGAATTTAGTAGTATATGTCAAGAAGAAGAAAAGGAGAAATTAGAGGTGGCTGTGATGGGGTCACCATTCTTGGGCTTGGAGAGAGGATTGCGGGTGTTTGTGTGTGAGAGAGAAAGAGATGGCGTAGAGGAAGAAGGAGAAGAAGAGACAAGAGAGAAGAGAGAGGAGTCTTCCTCTCTTCACTTCTCCTTTGCAGCTTCCCTCAAACTCTCACATTCCTACCTTGCTTGCTAATTATTCTATGAGAATGGACAGGAAAACATCAGAGAGAGATAGAGGCAGAGAGGGGTTTTTATCTGAAGAGGAGAAAATGCTTTTCTTTCTGGTTTTACTTTGGGGTTTATAGATTCGTTGCCGGAATGAGGTAAATTTTGTGGTTTAATATGTTGTTGTTATTCTGATAATGAAGATTTCAGAGTATTGGACTCTAACAAAAGGGCATTTTGCACTTTTCATGCGCGGTGAAAAGGACATGAAAGGATTGAGAGATTTCCTCTTATCATTTTCACTTCACCTTTTCAGTTGTTTTTAGGACTTCATGCCCTTCTTGGGAAGGGCTTCTTTCTTTTCTCTCACCCTTAGAAAAAGCAAACAGCTTTTGTAACTTTTGAGAGGGAGTTACAATTTATTTTTCCATGAATTACGAACTAGTAATTAAGGCTCATTTGGATTGGCCTTGTTTTTGCACGTGATCGTATCACCTTAAATTATTTATTATAATATAATTATTTTTATTTATTAAAATTATTTTTTAAAATTTTAAAATTCTCTTAATTTTTTCTCTTTTTTAACAATCTTCTTAAAAAACTTCTCTTAATATATATAGAAGAAGAAGGAAAAGCAGAGAACAGGGCACAGTAGCCCCCGACGGCACCTGCGAGGGCAGCTAGGAGTTGCCCCACCCGCATCTTCAATTTTTCAATTGAAATATACCAAACAATTAATTCATTGTGATAATAATTTTTTATGACATTTTTTACCTCTACACAAACTGTTGTACTAGTAATATAATGGCTTTGAAGTTGGTTTGGATCCTCTACAATATTCAGTTTTTTTATTTGATACACTTGCTGAAAAATATTTCCTATGATATTTATACTCAATTATTTCTGCATTGGCATCTCTCTTATTTTAAGCTCCTTCACCAAAAAATGCAATCATTCTATTGGTTTCCTTCCAACATGAAAATGACAATGAACAAATGGTTCACTTTACCTACCAAATAATTCAAATATTGTCCCAAAACAAAAATACTTAGTTATTGCATTTCATTTTACTTGAGTTTTCATACTTCATGAAGCTTGAATTTGACTTCATGCCTTTAATAATTGCATTTATTTCAAATTGACAACTTTGATGGTCTTCTTAGCTTTTGTTTCTATCCTCATTCCCCACAATTTGGAATTACTACAAACATTTTTCGTTTTTTTGACACAATGGCTACCAAGAAGGCTAACAACCTTTTTATCATAACCAAAGATTACTAACCTAGGGTCTTATTGTATAGGGTTTAGTTTTGAGATTTTTGTCTTAAATTTCGTAAAAGTTAAATTATTTATGAGAGTAGATGTTAGTTTCACACTTGAAATTTTAGGTTTGGTTTTAAAACCAAACTCTGTCTAAATTTATCCTTCCACAACGCAATTTCAAAACCTAATACAAAAGGGTTTCACATTTTCTTTCACACAAAAATTATTTTTGTAAAATTTAAAATAAAAAATCTCAAATATAATCCAAGTGCACCCAAAACTCTGCTGTGAAAGGTAGTCTCATTATTAGTTCACAAAAAAAGATAAGACCAGCGTAAGAATTTAAAGAAATGCCTAAATTCATCTTCTTTTATAAGTGTCTCCTTCTATTAAAGTAAAAAATGAAAAGTGGAGGGGAAAGAGAAAAAAGTGTCACAAGGGTATAAAAGGGTAGCAATCATCACAAAATTTCATTGTGATCTTGAGGACAAGCAGGAAATCTTAAACTGGTATATAGTCTTAATGGGTCTAATAAGACAATAACCATTTTCCCTCAAATAATTTTTTTTAAAAAAAAAAGACTACTGACAGATTACGAGTCAGTGCTAAGATAACATAAGTTGATGATATTAGCATGCGGTAAAAAGAGTTGATCCTCCAATAAAATGTGAAAAATGACCCAAAGAATTCTTGGGACAAGATGTTGGAAAAACAGCACTTGTGTCATTTGGCTTTTCCAGCGGTTTTTTTAGAAAACTTTGATATTTTTATGTTCCAGTAAGAATTTTGACTTCAAATTTTTTCTAATTTGTTAATTATAGTAGTGTTAAATGGTTCAACCCGGCTCGCTCTGGCCCGTCGCGGGCTGAATAGTGAAACGGACTGATATGGGTTGGTCCGTTTAGCCCGCAGACTGGAAATCCTCAGTCCACAGCTCACGATAGTCAGTCTGCGGGCTAAATGGGCCAGCCACTGGCTTTCTGTAAAACGACGTCGTTTTGATTAAAAGAGCAATGTCGATTTGAGAAAAAATGTTCAAAAATAAAAAATAAAAAGAAAACGTACTTCAACGAGAGAGAAGAGATAACACAAAATGATGTCGTTTTGCTTCGTCTTAAAAAAAATACGAGTTAGCCTTTGTCCGACCCGCGGGGCTAAACGGAGCGGGCAAAAAAAATTCGCATTAAAACGGATCTATAATTACTAGGTCCACATCCGTCCGTTTTGCTCAGCTCGTAGGCTTTAATCAATAAATTCAACAGTTAATAATTTTTTATAAATTTATTTTTTTACTTCTAACTTTAATTCTTTCACTATAATTGAGATATTATGTATTAGTTATTCTTATTTAAACTCCTAAGATTTAGCCCTTGGGGTGTGTACTTGCTTGATGCCTTAGCTGACATGCTCTTTACTTTATTTTTGTGCTCTACTTTGGAGCAATTTATTGGTTTTGTTTTAAGTTAATTTCACTACTCTCATAAACTTTCTAACTTAAGCTAATTCACATTGGAAAATTAAATCAAACAATAGAGACCACCATAAAGAAACAGAACCGATCAAAGCTTTTGCGAAAGGGAAGAAAAGCACTCCTTCCTTTCCTAATATAGAGATTTCCGTTCTTCGCCGCCCCAAGGCCAAATTCCCGGCTCCGCCCTGGGCCATTTTACTTTCTAAATTTGACTTCTAATGCAACGGACAAGGCGGCTTGAGTTGGCAGCGCGGTTGTTTTCACTGCTTTCTTTCTTTTTCCGTCGAGCCAAGTCACTCCATCTTCCTTCTCCGCTAAAAGTGAGAAGAAAAAAAGCAAGCAAAAAAGAGAAAGAGAAAAATGGGAGAACAAAATCGAAAGATAGGCATAAAAACCCATGTCATCGAGTATGGGATCCATGTCAGCGGAGCGTGCTATTTTGGACTTCTAACGTCGTTTTTTTCATTACATAAATCAAATTTGAAAATATCTATAGCTTCTTCAACATTGTCAAAAATTCTGCAAATCCAACGTCTTATAATCATTTGAATGATCTCTGTCTCTCTGAGATTCTAGAAATTATACTCCACCGTATATTACAAATCACTAAATAGGCACCGACAATGAACCCTATGGAGCTGTGAATTTGCAGAATTATGGCGATTTCTTTGACCGTCGTGGAGGATGGGCGGGTAGCTTGGAAGCAAAAACGATGGCGGTCAAAGAGATACAACGCAGTCCTTTCCAGGTTATCATGACCATCAGCTTCTTTACAGTTCTACAGTTGATGGATCTCCTGGGCAAGATCTATTGGCCATACAACCTGCACATGCACTGCATGGTCTTTTATAAGTATGTGCTAAGTACAAGTTAATTACATTTTAGGACAGGGCAAATCATCTTCCCATTGGTCTGCAAATAAAAAATTGAACCGAAATGAAGGATTTTTTGGTCTAATCTGGTTTCTGCACACCTTAACTGTAGAGATTATATAATCAACTATAACATAAGTTACACGTTAATAGAAGAGAAAATAAATAAAATCTTCCTTATAAAAATGAGCACAAATCATGTACTATGTACTTCCATCCTCTAACTAGGAGACCTCAACATTTACTGATAGGGTAATACCACGCAGGTATACTCAAATGCTTCCTATGAATGTTTAACCAAAGAAAAAAAAAGGTAAAAGGAACCGAGAAAAGCACCATCGAGTCTCAAAATATGAAGAAGGGTGTAGTTTGGATAGAATTTTAGTACGTTATAGACTTTACATTCAAAGGAAGTGGCAAATCTACGTGTAAATTGTGGTAGTAGGAAGCAAAGCTTTTATGCATTGCCTCGAGATAGAGAAAGATGAACCCCCAAAGGTGCAGCGCTAAAGCACACACCCGAATTTCACTTGCTTTGTTCGTGGAAAAAAGTATCATTACTATCTATATTTTAATTTTGGAAAATTTCAGGTTTCTGAATTTTTTCCTTTTGTAGATATATTCTACGCATAAAATCAGCCAAAGAATAATAGTTCAATTGTAAAAACGTTGTTTTCATTATCCAATTTGAGTTTTATGTGACATTTGCAAGCAAATAAGCCGTGTAGATTTGGTAGGTACCAAAAGGGCTGAAAGAAGAAATTTGTGTAAATTGCTTATTCTATTATATTAATAAAATTAATTAAAAAAATATATTTTTTAAATTGATGCTAAAAAGATAGGATAGGAGGTCTTATATTTTAAAAAATGGAGGGAGTATTATTTTTCATTTCTTGGGTTAGTGGAAAGTAACTTTTTCTTTAGTGGGGAGTGGAAATACTCCAACTTTTTATCCATTAGGGTATTATTGTGCGTTGCCTGGTTGAGAGAAAAAAGTATACACTTTTGACACTACAAAAAGGTATTCATGCGATCCAAAATTCTACTCCAACTACGTACCTCGATGAATTCTTCCTTCTTCTTGGCGAAAAGTTCACGATGTGCTTGGATTAGGGAAAAAAAAAAAAAGGGATATTTTTCATACACAGAAAACTCGTCGTATATTTGCGGATCATTGTTGATAAAAGAAACCAAAAAGAAGATTTTACTTCAAAAAAAGCGAAAAAAGGATTTTCCTTAAGATTTAGGTTATTCTTTGTTTGTCCCTTTATTTGAATAAACAAAGAGGATTTGCTTTTGTTTTTTCTTTTGAGTAATTTCCAAAAGAAAAGTTCCCGATTCATTGCTCATTTCCTTTCCCATTTTCACATTGATTGAACAATTAGTCACCGGATTAGTGTCTAAGAGAGCATATTCGTGTGTTTATAATATAAGTAAGAAGTTAAATCGAGATAAATCGGATTAGTGATGCTTGAGCCCATAATATTCAACGTAGAGGTTGAAAACTGTTAGTCCATCAAGTTCATGTTAATAGTCCACAAATGAGATATTTTGATTAAAATTTTGGAAATTAGAAAGTTCGACTATATAAATTCATTTGATTTTTTAGTATAAGATTTTTTATTTAAAAATACGGTATCCATAATTTATAAATTATGAATTTTGAGCAAGTCATGTACGCTGTCCCTTACATCTGTTGGTGTATCATCATATAAGTCAATAAAAACTAGCCTACTCTTCCATGGTGTGTGGACAGCTTCCCCCTCCCATGCACATACGTCCACTCTTTTAATCCAGAATAATCGATATGGGCTCCTCTATGGGCTCAACCCATGTTATAATAGCTAAAGCAATAGACTTAAAGCCAAGAAATACTAGTGCACTCAGACAAGGAAGGATGACTGACATTGCGAGCCCATAAAAGTATAACCCAAACTGAAAGGCAGAGAATTGGAGCAAATGCAGGTCCAGAGGCTCAGAGAAAGAATTCATCAGAGAATTTGAAAAAAAGACTGTATTGGGTTAAGTATAATTATATCACAAACGCTTTAAATAAATGCGTTCATAACATTTTCCTCAGTTCAAAATCCCGGATTTGATGCAGTAGGTGTTTAATTCCGTTAGTTCAATTTCCCTCTGTCTTTCAAAGTTCAAACGACGAGCCCTAGCTCCTCAGCATTCCCAAATCACCAGTGCACCGGCGAAAATACATTCTCCACCATTAAAATTTCCGGAGAGAGAAAGGGTTTGTAGGAGCTTAAAGGACTAATTGTTTTGATGTCGAAAATGGAGGGTTTTGTGTTTCTTGACCCGGAGAGTAAAGCTTCAGGTGAAGTAAACTTTGTCCATTTGTTGAATTTCGCAGTCTTGCTTTTGTTAATCCCTCTCTGTTGAAATTTTAGCGTTTGCATTCACACTTTTTTTGGTGTTTCGATTGGTTTCAAGCTTAAGGCTTTGTTCTAAGACCGCCCTCATCTTGTCTTTCCTTGTACCCATTTACGGTTTTTAGGATGATGTAATTCTTTTTGTTTAGTAACAGAAGCTTGGAAATTTCTGTGCTTTTTGTTTTATTTGAATGGTTGCACCTTCGATTTTGTGAAATGGAGAACTGCATTTTTTCTATGTACCTCCGTAGGTGGATTTCAATATTTTGTTTCTGCAAATTGTGGATAGTCATCAAAAAGGGGCTTTTAGGTTTTTCATTTGTCTTTGTTGTTCGCTCTATTTTTTTTTCTTGATATCTCATCTTTTTCTGTTACATTGGTAATGATATTGCCAGAAACCATTCCAAGATGGTTTGGTTTAGCCAATGATTTTTATTGTGTTCATGATATGGAAAACTGAAAAGAAATAGCCCCTGGAGCTATTATGTAATTGATGCAAAATTTACTTGGTTTGTGTTCCATGAATCAATTCTTTTCCCCCACTTTCTGCTTCCTTTGGTGGTGCATTTTTCCCACAGGTTTAGCAGAATTGAGTAGGAAGATAATGCATACTCCTAGATGGGGCTTAATGAATAAAGATGAGTTCTGTAGACTACATAGATCGTACTGGATGAAGTTTCTTGATTGGAATTGTTTCAGATGGAAGTAGTATTTGCCATTTGAAAGACTGTTATTATGATGCAATATTCCTATTTGAAGGACTATTGCGATCACCAACTCTCTGTATCCTTTGTCTGCTCTATGTAATAAGATTTGTGGGTAGAGTATTGAATGATGTCTAATTTGAGATTTGGTATTGGATAAATCTAATGTAGAGAAGGAAAAGAAGGCCTCTTTTGGAAATACAACAAGGAAAAAGCTTGCAGATATTAGCAACTTGCCCCAGCAAGCTAGAGTTTCAACGCTAGATGAAAAGTCGCACTTGATGCCAATTGCTATGATAGAGTATATAGACCAGCTGAAAAAGGTATACAGCTTTTCTCACAGTTAAAATGTTTAGAATTCTTTCATTATTTATCTCATTTAGGCCTTTATGAAATTTTGAAATTAGGAAAACCTGGCTCTTGTGAAGATATTAGCCGACAGAAAGTATCCTTTTTTCCTGCTTTTTAATTTCCATCTCTGCTGAATTTTATGTTGACTTGCTCTCCCACGGGTAACTATGTTCATTTTTCTAATTTTATGAGGTTATTCTTAACTGCACTAAACAGTAAAATAATTGAAGTGACTGGCACTGAGCTACAGAAAATGAGGGTCAATATGCAGAAATTGCTGCAACAGAATCTGCAGCTCGCTCAATCAAATAGTAGGATGCTGGCGGTTAGTTTTGTATTTATGTGCACAGTATTCACATTTTCAAGTTGCTTCCTGCCTGATTTCTTATTATTATTCCACTTTTTTGATACCCCAATTCATTTGATCCTACAGGATTTAAATTCAGGTAAAGATAGGGTAAGTTCTTCGCAATGCAACTAAAGGTTTCCTCTTTTGCATGTTCCAACTCCAGAAGTTTTTATACTTCGGTTGATTTCAGCTGAAAGCTTTACAACATGAACTTGGATGCAAAAGTGGTTTACTTAAAGCAAGGAAGTTCGAAACAGAGGTTAGAACAATTAAACTTTATTCAAATAGTTGGCAGGTTATAGAGTTGACTAATTGTCTAATATAATCTTCTTGTGGTTCAGGAAACTTTAAAAACCAAGAAGTGTGAAAAGTTTGATGATGAGGTACATAAACTGTATTAACTTGACATTATCTTGTTTGAAATTTTGTGCTTTATCACCTCTCTGCTTCTTTTTTGTCTGGCTTCTTCTTCTGAAGTTGGAATTGAGTAATTGTGAGGCTGCTGAGCTGACCAAAGAGTCCTTCAAGGTAGATGGAGATGATGGTAAATGTGTGAATACTAGAAGGAGAACCAAATCAAAGAGTGAGTGTGGTTTTTAAAAAATTAAAGTTGTTTTTAAAGTGAAAGACATGCTAATTGGCATCCCATATGGGTATCCTGCAGGTTTAGATCCTCGACAAGTCCAATCAAAAGATGAAATTGAAAATAAAAGGTTTGTCTGTTCTTATCATTATCAAGTTCTAGGTGGTATTCTAAAATCTTGTTTTACTTGCTTTCTAGGTGGTATTTTAAAATCTTGTTCTATTTTCCAAATTGTGGTTTGCAAAGAATGTTCTTAATGCATTTCCATTCTTAACAGGCCATATGTGAGAAGGCGGTCTTCTAGGTTTGGACCTAAAGAAATAAAACCATCCTCAGATCAGCTTGAAACAGAAGATACCAAAATTTTTGCATGTTTTCCAAGCATTGAAGGTCATCTGCCACGGGAAGATGGTTCAGCTTCTACTAGTGTGCCTGTCCAAGATGAAGGTAAAGAGCAAGTCCCCAGACATGAGGCTGGAAATAAGAGGTTAGCTTTTGCACATCTTGATACATGACATGCTGTATTTTGGTATCCTCCTATGTTCGGTTTTTAAGATTGTAATGGGAAAATATTCTAATGCTCTGACCATTATTTTACAGGCGTTTTGTGAGAAGGCAGTCTGCCAGGTTTAAATCTGAAGAACCCAAACCTTCTGATGATTTATTCCAGATTGTTGATGCCAGTGTTGCTGCATCTTTAATAAATGATGGTGCACTGCTGAAAGTTGCTGCATCTGTAATCCAAGACGAAGACAGAGAAGGCAAGCATACAACCGGACATGAGGCTGGAAATAAGAGGTTTGCTTTTGCACATCAAGATACATGCAGTATTTTGGTACTCCTGATGTTTGGTTTATAAGGTTATGACGGTAAAACTTCCGACGTTCTGAAATTATTTAATAGGCCTTGTGTGAGAAGACAGTCTGCCAGGTTTAATTCTGAAGAACCCAAACCTTCTGATGCATCTGCAATACATGACGACGGTACTTCGCTGGTAGATGTTTCAAGTTCCACAAGCTTATCATTGAAAAATGAAGACAATAAGGTAAATCCAGCCCCTGGATTTGAGACTCTGGAATCCAAAAGATCTTCTCTTAGTAGACCTTTACGGGAAGCAGCCAAAAAGGTTCACTCCTACAAGGAAATTCCATTAAACATCAAAATGCGAAGAAGTCAGTAATGACTAGTATGTTCTCATCTTAGAAATGACAAAAATCCTTATACGCATCTGTTATGTGTCTCATCAATTTGCAGTTTCTTGCAATTTTTGGTCTCCACTTCTGTCCATTAACATTGTTTGACCAGCTGATCTGCTGTGTACTTTAGAAGCAATATCTTGATAACCTGGAACTTATCAATTATGATACATATATACGAATGTAGATGTTGGACCATTCACTTTGTTTATAATATTGATATTGACAATGTTCCTCATACATATCTCTCTCTCGTTACCGAAACACATAGAATTTGAATTATTCTTAGAGGAACGAAAAGAGAAACAGCATCTAGATATGACTCATAACTGGCCCTGGAATTTGTAGTCATGGAACAGACTGCTCTTGGGGAAACAGTTTGGCGTGTACAGGATGCGTTGATTGTGGTGGGATTTAAGGTAGTATTTGAGTAAGCTCAGTTGATTCTTTGATCATCAGCATATGTTGACGTTAGAAGCTGTGCCACAGTCTGGATCCAACTCTCACATGCAACCAAAAGTAGATGAGGTGACAAAAAGGGCTGGCCTCATTTTAAACTGTCATTTTCAAATATCTTGCAAAACCGTGTTGCTGCACGATCCAAAAAATAATAAAAAAAAGCTAAATAATCAATGCCTTTTATAATTTTTTTATTCATTTGAAAATAAATTAAAAATTTTCAACCATTAAGTTATTGTCTTGATGCTTAATTCATCGAAATATGTTAGGATCTCAAAATTGAGTTGGTCAGAAATTAACCTGAGAAATTTAGTGCTAGCGTGCATTTTATATATGCTTTAGCCTAAGTATTTGTTTCTGCAAACACGATCCCACGACCATTTACTTCTATGGGAAATCAAATTCCTTTTATTTCATTAAATGTTTAAGTTAAGATCATAGTTCAATTGATGAAATATCCATTGCTAAATTTAAAAGTCTTCGAATTGGACGCATTTTCTAATAGATTTTCTTCAGAAGTTGCAACATCCTGTGCTTATCCAGTATGGATAAACATCCATTTCAGTGGCTGCAGGCTTTAATTGCAGAAACCAAATAATTGTGACGGAATAAAATGATTGCCAAGTTAAAAGAAGGACATGAGCAGCAAAGCATAGATGGTTCAACTGCAGTCCCGGGCTTAAGTGGAGTTAGTTGACTAGTGGTTATGGCGGGTACACATTGTTAGTTAAACCATGATTAGGCTTACATATGAAACATCAAAAATTCACCATATTTGGTGGTCTCCCAAGATATCTCCCAATAATTTTGGTTTTGTAGGATGAAGAGGTAGAATAATCATTTTAATTCTTACACATGGGGCGGGACAATGATAAGGGCTCTTTTGCTGCAAGAAGCCTCTAGCCAACGAAAACTCGAAACGTATGCCGTAGTTGCGCTTTAGATTGATCATGGTGTTCATTTTGAGACATACAATTTATGGTTGGGAGAGAAAAATTGAGAGTTTTGTGTTGGCTTAGTGTGGTACTTTGATTTTTTCTGGTTCTTGGTCTTGGTAGTGCTTGCTCCTGTAGAAGGCGGCGAGGAGGGAGGGAAGGGGATTTTGAGTACTTTCATCAGTTTTGCTTTTCTTTTAGTTTGGGACTGTTACTTTGTCTTGATGAACTTTTCTCCTCAGGCGTTTGACAAATTATGAGGAATAAAAGAGAATGTTTTTTTGCTGTTACGCTACTATTAACTGTATATGATTTTTTATTCATTATACGTATATTAAATAGATTTGTTATTAAGTAAATAAATATTAGGTATGATTTGATTATAGTCTATTATTAATTAATTGTTAATTTTTAGACATAATTTTTATACCGTGTATAATATTGTATTTACTATTATATGATATTAATAAATAAACAAGATAGTTCGATTAGTAAAAATATTTCTTAATAACTAAGAACTTCTGTGATACTATACCTAATAGTAGCCTAGTTAGGTAGAATTCCTTGAAAATTAAAACAAAAAAAGAAAAAAATCAAAACAAAAAAAAAACAGGCTAGAATTCCTTGAAAATTAAAAAATTGATATTCTCACCTTATTTTTAGTTTCTTTTACTTTTTTTATTTTTCATAATTAAAAAACCCTTAATATCTAAAAAAAATTTAAAATTTCAGCTCAAATCTTATTCAGAAAAACTAGTCAAGGACATTAATTTTTTTCATTTATAAAAAGAGTGAGAAGGGAGTAAAAAAAATTAAAAGTTAAGTGAGAATATTATTTTTTTAAAAAAATAGAAACAATAAAGTTTAATTAAACCCTAATGTAATGCTGGATCATTGGGAGACTATTAATTGGGCTTCACACTACCAGAAAAAGAGGAAATCGCATGATGGGCCCAGTGATGATATCCGGAAACGGACCCACACGCTAACGCGTGAGAGATCAGCCCCTTGTGGCTGAAGGCTAGAACAGTGAGTTTTCGATGGGTCAAAACGGAAGCCGTTATTCTTTTTCCCTCAAGAGCCACTTTGTTCTCCAAAAGGTTTCCAAGAGGACCCTACCATTAATTCCTAGTGCTCCTAAACCCCATATTTCTTTTTTCCTTTTCTCTTGCACCCCTCAAAAAAATTATTCTAATCGCAAACCTAATTGTGTTTTCTTGTCAATTTAGCTACCCCACACGGATTATAATGTTCCCAGCCTTAAACTTAAACTAGCTCTAGAGAAACATTTAATTATTTTACTTTTATTATTTAGTGTACTAATTTTCTAATTTCTGTAAAAAAATAAGAACGAAGCAAATATTTTGCGACCGAAAAAATATTTATTTTGATAAATACATTTTAAGTTCCAAAACTTATAAAAAAATATCAATAAAATTAGATTTGCTACCTATCCCACATATTTTCCTTTACAGGATAAGTCAAAAAGGGAAACCATAGTATATACTCTCAAAGGAAAAGTCGCACGGATCAAATGCTGTAATCATTTCACCGTTTGTAAACTTTGTTTTAGTCTGACCAAAGTTCATTAGATTATCTTAGTATAACATTGTATTTTTTTCCCTTTTAGTACATCAGAGGACAAAGTCACGAATATGTAAATGAAACCGGGACCTACATGTAATAAGAAATATTTCTAATTTAGAATTATTACCTTGTTCTCTATTCTTTTTTTTTTCTCTTCGTTTTTTAATACATAGAGAAATAAAGATATGATTCGAACTCTAAGACTTATCGCTTAATGAATAATAATTTTAACTAATTGAGTGATTAACATGTTACATATTATTTTCTTTTTTCTTTTTTAAAGTGGCACATTTTGTCTGAGAGTTGAATAAAATAGAGAAGCTAAAATAAGACAAATTTTAAAATATATAACCCGACATATATTAATTCAACATGGCAGAAAAAAAAAAACTGAAAGTGTGAACTTAGGAAAAAATTTGGTTGCTCGGATCCGCAGCTATCCAATCAAATCACAAGTTCAACCTTTGCATGCTGGTTTGTTGGATTCTATCCTCTTCTTCGATAAACGCATATCAACCATTTCTGTGAATTAATGGTTGCAAAGGTGGGCTTCACACTCATATCTCCCAACTTGTATTACAACTAGCAACGATTACACAGTTACTGTGTCTGTCTCACCACAAATTAATATCTATTATATATCTTTTTTTATTATAGTATGTAATTCAAATTGCGTCCAATAGAATCTATTTCTTAATATATACTAATTTAAAATTCTAAGTTCGATCTTATTTCTTTCATTTGATAAATGAAAAGAAATACAAAATTTTCAAGCTAATTTATTGTTCTTGTGGTGCGCAATCTTAACAGCTCAAAGGTACCAATTGCAAACTATCACTCTTTTATAACGAAAGAGAAGAATGGAGTCGATGGGTCAAGTATCTACATGTAAAGATTATTGCTTTCTGATTTGGTCTTGATCAATGAATTATAAGCTTAATATAATACATGAGTAAACGATTATTATTTTATAATTCTTTGTTGATGAACATGATCAACTAGGAGTCATAAACATTGGCACGTCATTACACTTGATATTATGGAATTATTTCCACCTCCTCATTTTCTGTGATAATGTTCTTATTTACAGATATGGTGAAGGATGGGACTTTGGTGAAGTTGCAAAAAATGGACGTGGGGTAAATGCCTCTCAGTTTAATCTTTCTGGAACTGGAATTGGGAGGTATTATGTTATGTTATCTTCTCTTTTACAGACAGTTATTTTCTTCTTTTACCATCTCTTTTGAAAATACACTAATTGGAAAGGATATACCCACTAAAATCTAAACATAGTGCTAGTTAGTTACAGAGAACATAATCTTAAAACACAGTGTAGAATGAAGATGAGAAACCTTGTTCTAGATGGTTGGGATATGAATGAATTGAATTACTTTCTGTTAAAATATGAAAACAGATAAAGAATGACTCCCTACCATTTTATCAATTTGATCACTATCTACATGCTTAGCTTAAAACAGTAGTTTCATTTTTTCCTCCTTCATTTTGCACTTGTAACTTGGATAGAAGATCCCTTACGCGATTCCCCTGCCATCATTATTTATTTGTTAAACTAAACTGCTAATTCTGTAGATTTCACCTTAACTTTTATGCCAATCTTGCATTGTGAGATTCTTGGCGTGGTCATTTTGGGTTACCATGCATCCCCTAGCTAGACTCGTAGGAAATCGGTCTTTCACCAGAAACTCAACTTTAGTTGTTAGCACTGTAACAGTGGCTTGGCTAGAATGCTGTGCTTCAGATTGGAAAATGTGTATGATCTATCGCTGTTCAGTCTAATTACTGTTTTTCGCATTCAGCTTTAATGATAGAATTCGAGATGCGGTGCTTGGTGGATCTCCCTTTGGTCATCCTCTTCAGCAAGGTTTTGTTACTGGTCTTTTTTTGGAGGTACTTTTAGTTTTCTGGCACCAGTTGTTCGTTTCAAAATGTTCTGAGCTTTGTTCTTCTCCTTAAAGTATGATGTCTTGATCTCTGTCCTTCAGCCAAATGGTTATAACCATGGTAGTAAAGCTGATGCATTGCACGTGCTTGCGGTGTCAAAGGATCACATTCAGGTTCAGAATACAAGATCTCTTCCTGTTTCTGGTTGTTAATATGTAGGATGGTTTAATAAATCTAGGTTTAAGAAGTCAATCATAAAAAGTAGGATGGTTAAAGGATCTTGAAAATCTGGTCTGGCTTTCTGCCTTCCTGTGCTCATTATTCATGTGGTTTAATAGAAAAATTTTCAAATTTATTTTCTTAATTTTGCTGCAGTTAGGCATTCATTAGTATGACAAAATCAAAGTTTACCTCCTGTTAGCGCACTTAATGAACATGAATATACATTTTGCTAATTTTTAGACAGATTATCATGTAAAGCATGGAAAATGATTTTACCATTCCATAAAAGACCAGAATGATATGAAGGTTAGATGTTTCCTTGCATCCACTTGATCCTACAAAGAACTTAATAGCAATATATATGCATGACCTACGTGCTTTTCAAATCATTCCATCTTCCTTGTGAAGAAATTTTTGAACATTAAAATGACTTAATCTCTTTCAGTTACATCAAATTATATATCCACTGGAGCTTGTTCCATGGTGAAATAGAACTTACCCAGCCAAACCCTTCAAATGTCTAGGCTTTCTACTTATTACTGTTGCTTTTTAGGGCAAAGTAACAATTTCATTTACTTATTCTTGAATCCTGGGTTTCCAATTTATGATATTTAATTCTGATGAGTTTGTCTCAAACTTGGATATCCTTCTATCTATTTGACTTAGGTTGGAATGGCTGCAAACCTAAAGGACTTTGTGCTAACCAGTTTTGGCGGTCAAGAGGTAATCTTTCCTTTGGATGAAGAGTACTGGATAAGGAAAAAAAGGGCTTTATATTTTCAAAGACAATTGTTCATTGTGGTATCCAGAGGTTTGTACATTTAATATGACTGAAGACAATTCCTGATACCCACCTTATATCCACGAGCATACTTTTCTCATTGGATTTCACCCTATTCCCCTCAGGTTAAAGGATCAGAAGTTTTTACGCATGATGGGGTACCTGTTGCGTATGCTTTGTGCCCCACTGAAACTGTAAGCTTTACATTGCTTATAACAATTCATTATTCTCAGTTCCTCTCCAATTAATAAATAAATGCCTTTTTCTTCTTATTGTTCTCTCTCTCTCTGTCTCTCTCTCTGAGTTTGGGATGGATGTCTTCAAATTGTTCTTTTTATACACAGATCAGTCTATCTATATGAGAATGTGGAGTCCTTGAAACTCATTAGCATTAGTATATGTTCACCACCTCTTTAGCATAATAACTTGGCTTTTTCTTTCTACAATTGATTTACCAGGTCTAGACTAATTCTCCAGTATGCCCTGATCACTATGTTCTTTTACAGATCAATTATACTTCTGCACATGATAATGAAACCTTGTTTGACATTGTAAGCTTGAAGGTACTAATCCATCTTTTAATATCGCAAGTGTACAGACATGTATTCTATGTCATTTCTAACTTCCCCTTCACTTGAATAGACTCCAGTTGATCTTTCTTTGGAGGAGAGGTGCAGGATGAACCATTTAGCAACTAGTATAGTGGCTCTTTCTCAGGTTGGAGCAGAATATTTTTGTCAGTTAATTTTTTAAAATATTTTATCTTTTTCTTAGAGTTCATGCTAAATCTTTGTTGCATATGACTATTTTAATCAGAAGCTGATTATTTAATTTAAGACACTCAAAGATTTTCCTTTACCATAGCAAAAATGTGGGGTTTATGGAGACACCGATATGTTCCATGCATATTGACTAATAAAACATTTACAGTATCATTATCTAGCATCTTTGTATATGATAGAAAGGATCTAAATTTGTTTTATTAAAACACACATGTGCCATATTCATGATGTTCCAGTACCATGTGTATTCTTTCTTCCTTAGGGTATACCATTTTTCCACTCTGGTGATGAGTTGCTGCGCTCAAAATCACTTGATCGCGATTCATATAATTCTGGTGATTGGTTCAACAGGTTCACAAAAATTTTAGTCTAAATTTTATCTTTGATGAAATTCTATAACTTTCTTTTTAAGTGATCTTTCAACTTGATGTTAAGAAATTAGTTCAGTTTCGAGAATAAAATAGTAACTCAAATGTCATGTCCATCTTTAAATCAACACTCTTGCTCTCAGCTTGAGTTCTAACTTTTTCCAACAGTCAAGTAATGCTAGCATACTGCTATATTCAGGTTAGATTTCAGCTACTGCAGTAACAACTGGGGTGTTGGTCTTCCTCCAAAAGAAAAGAATGAGAAGAACTGGCCACTGTAAGCAGTCATTTCTTGAAGGTCTTGGTTCTCGTAGCAGGTTCTCTTCTTTCAGCTTTGATACTTTTATTCAAAAATTACTTTTCTAATTTTTCCTTTCTGATGTCTACTTCCAAGAATCAAGTCTAGACTTGCAGATCTGCGCTTCAAGCCTCAGAAGGGTTATATCCTCGCTGCTGTTGAGAATTTTCTGTCTTTCTTGCAAATTAGATACTCTTCACCTCTCTTCCGCTTGAGGACAGCAAATGCTATTCAGGTTAGAAGAAATGTTCATATGCCTTATACTATTCAAAACCATTTTAGATATTGAAGAGCACGTGTCAATCCATTTATCAGAAGGAGTGATGTACTTCTTCAGGATTTTTTAATAAGTTGCTGCGAATGTTCAAACCATCATTAGAGTACTTCTATTTTGTATCTTTTCCCTGTAGCAAAACAATATTATCCAGGGGTAAAATATAATCCTAAATTCCACAGCTCAAGCGGTTGTCATTACAGAAAATGTACTTATCATCCTTCATTTTTGGATTTGGTTAGTTAATTATACAAATTTGTTTTTGTTCTGTGTGGTCTAAAACTTAGGATGACGAACGCATCTCTACAGCCTTTGTCCTATCTTAGAGCCATACATGGTCTCACTCTCTCCAGAAACAATATATTCATTTCTGTTATTTCTTTCTCTTTCTGGTTGATCAGCATTCTGTTTCTTTGATTCTATTCATGATGCAAGTGTAACTTGCTAAGTTTGTGGTCAGCTTTCCATCTATTCATCCGATAAATAACCTCCCGAGTCAGAATGCAAGTATCATCAATAGAACTCGTTTTCCTTCTTCGGAAAGAAGCATGACTTGATACCCTCTCTCGTCCTCCCTCTCTCTCTCTCTATATATATGGCAGAGAGAAAACTAAATGCTGTATCAGTAACTATTTTGTGAGTAATCTGGTATAGTTCCCAACCTTATTTCCAGTTCTCTATCTATTAACTTCTGTCGTTTAACTGAAAGGGATCTTCAACTTTCAAGCTACTAAATTTCCCAAGCTCTTGGATCTAGTAATTTAGAATTCAATCTCATAAATGATTCTTCTTCTCAGGAGCGAGTGCGATTTTACAATACTGGTCCTTCATGGATCCCTGGTGTCATAGTCATGGGCATCGAAGATGGTTATGAAGGGATTCCAGGGCTAACTCAACTAGATCATTGGTGTGAGAAATGAATTTTAAGGGTTTTTTTATCACTAAATCTTAATGATTTGATTTGACATTTCATTCCTTTTCTGTTCCAGCTACTCGCATATTGTTCTTATCATCAATGCATGCCCAAGTGGTATCTCATTTATCATCCCTTCTTTACGGGCAAGAACACTTCAATTGCATCCAGTACAGGTATAATCTAATCTCTTCATCATAAACCTGCAACTTGTCTGATATTTCATTCCCACTACACTTTTTCCTTCTTTTCCTGCTGCTTCAATTTTTTGTAAATATGGAACTCTTTTAATAAAATCCATAAGAATATTATGCTACTTTCCACCAGCCTAACAGAATTTTGACAAAAGAAAGTCTGTTTTTCATAGACAAAGTTGACTATAGCAGTGTCACGAGGAACATTTTCTGATAGCAATTTATCTTGATGCTGACACAGTTATTAGACTTATTTGCTCTGTTCACACACACTGTGTATTTCTTACATGAATCTCGGTACAGATGAGGTCAACTGATGCAATTGTGAAGGAGTCTACATATGATGCATCTTCAGGCTGTTTCAAGGTGCCAGCAAGGACATCATCTGTGTTTGTTGAGCCTCGAGAAGCATGACATTTTGCTGCTTTTTACCTGTAAATATAACTGCATAATAGTAATCACATGTTCAAAATGACATGTATAGAGCACATGGTGTGTTGCTCAATACACGAGACCTGGGAATGGACGGGTTAAACTCCTCTGTGGCCAGAAGATATCAGAGAACTGATGAATCGTAAAACAGAATACAGGCACGGAGAATATGAAGGTGAATGCTTTAGAGTACTATTGTCAATCACTGATAGATCTTCATTGACAATCTAGTTATCTTAGTCTTTGATGGTCTTTATTGGTGGTATTGTCAACCGACCTTAGCTACTCATGTGAACTAGTACCATTTTGGACTCTGCAGCTATGTGCTCCCTGCAAAATGAAGCGGTTATTTATGAATATAGATTACGCAATTCTGGTCTTCTGTGTTATTCACTTAGTCCGTGTATGTGTGCGCGCGCATATTTGCCTTGCAAATACTCCTGAAAATTTTGACCTCCAATGGAGCATAATTGAGTCTGGATCACCTGTAATATACACTCAATATGTGGACCTTAATTTGTGTATTGATTTGGTGGATGCTAGCTAGTAATGCTCTATATATTGGCATTATTGAAAAACTTGAACGAAACTAAACTTGAGCTTACTTTAAGGAGTGCAGTGGTTGACTTGATCGAGTGAACGCAACTTCATGGATTCCCTTACACATTCTGCATCCACATTTTCACTCTATTTTATTTCTGTCTGTGGGTTTGCTTAGTTGCAACAAACATGTCATCTTGAGTTGCTCTCAAGCTACTGAATCTCTCTCTCTCTCTCTCTTGGATGACCTGTTATGTGAAAGTGACTACTAGAACATACTAGTATTAAAAGCAATGCTAATGGGATGGTTGCATAAAAATTTGTATGTGTTACACTTGCTTCCCGACTAGTTATGTAGAGTCATCATTACTTTACGTACTAGTTTATTAGATAAGAAAAGTGTTAATGTAAATATAATTTTTACGAGTTATGTATATTAAAAATTTATATTCTTTTAAAAGATATAATATACAAAATATGAGATACAATTTTTTTATGCGATGGACTATGAAAATGAGTTTACTTAAGTATGTTTCTCCTTGGTAAGTATGCTTATGTTGAATTCTCACAATAGGATATTGAATAGAAGTTCTATTTTGTCGAGAGATGATGAACTTTAGGTTCTAGGAATAAATAACTGTACGTTGTGCTTGTGGTGTGGTGCTGAAGATGAGGCAGGTAGCCTGGAACGGGGCATTGATGAAGAAGAGGAAGCCATGATGGTGAGGAAAGTTAGCCTTGGCTTGTCCAGACCTACCTTCTCTTTTAAGTTGTCTTACGTGCAAAACACCAATCTCAATAATTTCTTGAGACCAAGCAAGACTTGCCCTCCTTAACAAACAACCTTTGATTCTCAATCTCAGCTACTATGACCTTTCAACACTCTTCTCACTAACATTCCACTATCTTTCCACTATATCTATATCTATATCTATATATATATATATATATCTGCACGCAGCACCATCATTTTCCCCTAACTACAAATGTAACTTAATTTAACCACGTAATTAAGTTGAATTATTGAGTGTTAAGATTATAATTTAGAATTTAAATTTTTAATTTTTAAAGCGTAAAATGTTTGTATTTTAAGAATTTTTGCGTTTAATGTTTTTCTGCTAACTAATCCCCTCCCCCCAAAACAAAAAATCCAAAGGTATATTTTAGTATATGGGTGTGATTTTGATGGAAAATTGTGCCTAGATGTTAGCCACAAAGTAGATAGAGTAGATACATAAGTGGGGTCATCTGTTGGATTTGTATATTAAATGCCAATTATCTCGTAAAGATTTGGATATAAACTAAAGAATTCTTTAAGCTTCAATTATGAGCATCTTCATTAGTCTTAATATGAGAGCAAAGACCAAATGCTTCAAAAGAAGAAGCAGAGAGCCAAAAGACAAAGAACATGTATATCTCTGTCAGTGGTGGGTTGGGGGCCGGGGGTGACAGATGGGTTTGTGAATATTTCCACACCAATTTGAGTTCAGTGACACCTTATATTGGATAATTTTCTATGACTTTGTCCCAATAAAATAAAATATAGATTATATATTGTATAGTGGTAATAATCTATTGTCAATGTTGGTAAGCTAATCTTGTTCCTATTAAGATAAAGTAATTAGGGACTGATCAATTTGAGTTCTCAGTGAAGTACTACTTTGTTCTTCCCTATCAAATCCTTATTTGCAATCTAATTATGGAAATTTTGATTAAAAAGTCAGATCCACCTTTTCTATTTGTTTCTTTAGCATTTTTGGTAGCGTTTGAAGTAGTGAAATGAAAGTATCTCAACATTATCGCATATACTGTAACAGAATGGATGAAGATTTAAAAGAAATGATAAGAAAGCGTAACTCAGAAGATTAATGAATTAAGTGTTACTGTTATGATCCGTAGAAGAGATGATGAATAAATGAAGATTTTTGCGTGATGTTCCTCAATTAAAGTGGTCGATAAATTAAAAATTATTATTATTATTGTAATTTGATTCTTTAAGGTGATTTTCTTTTTTTTTTTGGGGGGTGGGGATAACTTTTGCAACATGATGTACATGTGAGCTGAAATTTTTAGTAGCTTAAACTTGAATATTCAACGATAGAAATCAAATATTCACGAAAATATTAAAACGCGCCCCTCATAAAATTACTTCTAACATAGAGGTGCAGGGGCAGAAAGGGAAAAAAGACTTGGAGCAGCGTGGATTTCCCAGGTCCAGGGATGAACTCCAATCATCTTCACTGCACTTGACTTCCGCACGATCAACCTTTGAGGCCAAGTAATGGTTCTTTTCTTTCTCAAAATTACCCCCATCCCGGGTCCTCACAAGAGGCCAGACTTATTATTTTGAACATGATGTACCTATTCTTTTTAAAAATAATTTATGAGAAATAATTTTATAAACAATTTAATTATATATACGCGTATCTTAACTATTAAATATCTAAAAACGAGAGAAATAAAATGTGAGAAAGAGAGTTTCGAACGGAATTTACATTAACTATCTCATCACTCCAATTCCAAACCAACTGTTTCTAACTCCCTCTCTCTAATTTAGCTTATGCTCTCATTTTCAGTCACTAATTATCACAAATCCCCCTTTATTCTTACTAGAATTAGGGGACTAATTCACAGCTAATATTCCTCTTAAGTTAAGGTTAGGCATCTTTTGACTCCAAGTCTCCTAAACCTCTCATTTCATCGTTATATATTTATTTATTCCTGAATGAATTACGGAAAGAAATGACGAATCAAACTTAAAACTATATTGTCCATCTCTTGCACACCATTTATAAAGAACCCTTCTCCACTTCTATCTCAAGGTTCCTCCAACCTCCTAGCCCTTGGCTGTATCTGTAGCTTTCCCACCTCTTCTTTTCTCCCTCTCTTTCTCCCTACTTCCCTCGTCTCCGTCCCCACTTATATGTTGTGTGTTGTGGTGGGGAGCGGCTGAGGCAGTGGCAGGACATGGAGGCTGTGGAGGAAGTCACAGCCAGTCCTAAAGATCTCTGCCAGGTTGTCAAAGGCAAGAGAACGAAGAGGCAGAGACCAGAGTCACCTATTCCTTTCACCATCACAACACATTCATCAAGCGGAGATGGAGGTTGCGGGAGCAATGGAGACGGAGATTGCATTGACAACAACAACAATGCAAACTCCATCTCCAATGATGAATTCCTCGGCACCCCTACTGAGGAAGACAAGGACATGGCTAAATGCCTCATCCTTTTGGCCCAGGGTCATTATTTGAAGGAGGCATCAAAAAAGGTTGATCAAGATCAAGATCAGACTTTCGAAACTGATCATAAGTTCACCAGCAAAAGGTATATAGAGACCCCCATCTCGGCTAATGGCAAGGCCGGAATGTATGTTTATGAGTGCAAGACTTGTGGCCGAACCTTCCCTTCATTTCAAGCTCTTGGTGGACACAGAGCAAGCCACAAGAAGCCCAAGAACATGGCAGCAGAAGAAAGAAAGATGTTTTTGGCTTCTTCGGATGATGAAGAAGAGCCCTTCAAGGTAAACAAGAATGGCAACAGAAACAGAAGATTTTCGTCTCTTACTCTTGAATTGAGCAGCAGGGGAATGTACAGCAATCTCAACACAGATTCCAGCAAGTCTCCCACTCCTACTCCGAAGGTTCATGAGTGCTCCTATTGTGGTGCCGAGTTCACGTCTGGACAAGCATTAGGAGGCCACATGAGGCGCCATCGAGGGGCAACAGTCAGCGCCACCACTAACACTACCTTGTCTCTGAGTCCAATAAGCCCAGGTTCCATTGATCCAGAGACTGATGAAGCAGAAGCTAAGAGATCAAGTTATGGTTTGTCACTGGATCTCAACCTTCCGGCTCCGACAGAGGATCATCATCGAGACTCCATGTTTACCTTTGTCTCAAAGCAACAACAACAACAACAAAAACAGCAACAGCAAAAAACCCAAGAACAAGAAAAAGAACCAGTCCTTGTTTTGTCCAGTCGAAGAATGATTGAATGTCAAAACTGATCAGGAGGTTTCACTTTCGCATAACCGATCTTCTAGAAATGCCAGCAAAGTAAACGTGACTTAACATAATTCTTTTATTTTTCTTAATACTTGTATAAGCACTATTAATTATGAGATTGTTTTGATATCTCACTGTAATTTAATAAGTAAACTTGAAATTCTTTGAATTCTTTTCAATTGGCAGAACAGATTGTTCTGAACTGCTATTTAATGGATAGAGAGTACGTGACACCATTGTTGCTCACTTTTTTAGAGTTCTAACTGGTTTCAATTTCTTGTGGGGAAGTTTTTGTGCCTACTCAAGATAGGAGGTTGATTTAGGATTCTCAATACCATCAAGAATCATTAGGTCGTTTTGGGTTAAGCATTTTTACTGTTTTACTTGCTACACAAACACATCAATTTAAATCTGTTAATTTTCTAATTAAAATTACCTGCAGGAAGATGGACTTCTTGTATAGTTAAATGCAAGCTGACTTCAGAATTTAAAAAATTCCACAACTAGCGATCTATAGACTATGCCATTCTTCTATGCCATTTTTTATAAATATTTATTATTTGTAACCTTAAGATATCGTCTTTCACAAGACAACAGCAAACAAGCGAGTGAAATCTGGTAGGGACTTGGGATTAAAGATTTTTGGCTAATTCAGAATAACCAATAACTTGTTTGCAAACAAGAGTTGGAAGTTAATGTTAGGAAGATTGAGAGAATTAGAGGAATAGAGACATGGGGATAGGCATCAATTTAGGAAGCTAAGCAAGGCCATGTGCTAGAAAGCATGGACAGATTAGGCGTTAGTCTCCAATTTAAGGGAACAACAAAGAAAACAAAGTTTTAATTGCATTGATATTAAACATGGCTCCTATTGCAGGCCTTGACGATATGAGCTGTTTGAGGCTGTTTCCACTAGTGTTTCTTCAGATTTGCCTGTGGTTTGAAAAGTTGATCAACTAGAATTGTGGGAAGGTCAACAAATCATTTAGGCCGTATTTGGATAGCATTTGGTTAGGTCAAAAATACAATTTGATCACACCTCTCCTTTTACACAAAATTCATTTTTACTAAATTCTAGACAAAAACTCTTCTGGTACTCAATAAATTATTCTTTTTTTATCTTCTTTTCGAATTTCTTTTTTTCTCTTCTTTTCGAATTTCTAAGAACACTAGATGCTGATATTCTATGATCAATCCATTAGTTATTTGCAAACTTTGTTTCCATAACCATGCAGAATGAGATCAATTTGCTGATCAAAGGGTTTATTTTGGCAAAACAAACTAAAAATTCCATAGTCACTTTGGTTTTGTTTGATGGAGTGCAAAATCAATCCAAAAAAAAAAAGAAAGTGAAAAAAGAACTTTTTTGTTACTATCTAAAAGATCGTTTGCTGTGTGATTCTGAAGGAATTGCATAAAACTTTCCAACTTATCTGCCAAAGAATCTGTAAAAAATTATGAAGAGTGTTATTGGAGAACTTTGTTCTCAGGAACAAAAGAATGTATTCTCATCTTCACTTTCATCCAAATTTCTGAGCAGAATCTGTCAGAACTCAGCAGCAACTGAACTTGTGTATCGATTAGCTTCGGTAATCATAACTAAGCACTGCCATGATGCCAGTTAGTTTACAGGAGCACCATAAGAACTCCTACGAGTACGAGAAACCTGGCAAAATGGAGAAAGAACAAGCTAAGTCAAGAAGATAAATGTGACGTTTTAACACTAATAAATGCATCCAGCTTGGGACTATCACCATCCTATTTGTAAAGTTTCTGCGCCAGATTTCTGAGGTGGTGGTGGTGCAAGGAGTGGGATCGGCTTTGGAGTTGGAGAAACAGCAGGAGGAGATGGAGGGGCTTGCACTATTCCTGTAAAAAAAATGAATAAGACAGAGTAAAGGGAAATAAAACAGCGGAAAAATGAACTGAAAGAAATGCTCGGAGTCATACAGAACTAACCACAATATAGCAGATTTTCGGGGGCAGGTCGTTCTTTAGCAGGATTAGGATCAGGATCAAAAACTCTAACATAGAGTTCTTGGCCTAAATACCAATATATCAAGTTTTGAGACCTCAAGTTCCACATTCCAGGGTTATCCAGATATGCGTAAACAGCTGTCCAGCTTCTTGGGTACACCTAACAAAATCCGCAACAATCTTCATCTCAGTCTACGTGATGCGCAAAATTAAAACCTCAATATAACGTTGATACAGAAAAACTTACCTGAACAGTTGATCGGACTACTGGATCATAAAGATTGTACGAAGAACGCAAATCAGGCTGCCATTCTCCACCTCCAAACCTGGAGACGTAGCGAAAGAAAACATTTGACATTTGAACTTATCAAGATTGTATTAAAAAACGCAAATTAGTTAGTCTGCCACTCTCCATGACAAATCTTTGAGACGCAAAGAAAGAAAAATTTGACATTTGAAAACTTAAAAGATATGGATATGAATGTATTTACCCAACAACGTAGAATCCGAAGCCATCCAAGTGCCAAGAGTTAATTCTATCACGTTTGTTCACAAATACAATCTCAAGCCAGCCCTTGTGGATGCCACTCGAAACAAAAGTCCCAGTAACAGCAGTATGTAAGGTGGAGTTAACAGGAAAAGCATCGAGTGGATATACACCCGAACCATTTAGGAAGTTATCGGCTAATTTCAGCGGGGTGTCTGGAGAAAGATAAGACACGTTATTAACCGTGTAATGAGAAACACCGCCGATCTCAGCTAGCGTTCCATCGAGAATGAATGTTTGTGACAATGTCACATTAGATACATTGAATCTTCCTTGTGGGTTTGGCCTGGCAGCTCCTGTTGTCAAATTCCACCTTCACAAAACCATGCCATAAGCTCAGTATCTAATCATATATACAAGTCCACAGGTGTACTTTTATAGTCTTATGTACTTTCGAAAACCTTATGATACTAGAACTATTTTTCAAGCCCTAACAATGAGTCATTTGGGATGAAATTTACCTGATAGATTTAGCTTGATTTAGAGAAAACTCAAGATCAAATGGATCAGGGCCTGCTGGAAGAGGGACAGTGGGAGGGTTGTTGGAGGTGTCGTAGTGTAGGACTCCAACACCAACAAGAGTGCTGTTAACAGTCTCATTCGCCATCTTTGGACTTGCTACAATGTAGTAATCTGCAGAAGCATCTTGATCAGCTGTGACAAGAACAGAGTAGGACTGACCAACGTGCACATCAAGAGTCTCGATGCTGATCTTGTTGGTGTATGATCCTTCAGTTTCAACTAATTCCATTCTGTGATTTTGAATTCTGAAATTGAAACTCCATGTAGTTCCCACATTTGAAATCCTAAACCTGTATGTTTTTCCTACAGGAAAACACATTTCCAGAAACAGAGTGAGCTGAAAGCCCACGAAGAATCTTCCATGAATCAAGATATTAGCATTAAACAAATTCTGGTTGTAATATCTAGAAATTTTGATAGCGTTGAATATTCGGACTTATAATTTTATAGATTATGATTCAACTATTAAGAAAATGGACAATGGACAAATTAAAACCAATTACTATCATTATTGAGAATTGGGCCAAAATTGAGCAAAATAATGGCAAAATATGCTTAGCTTCTGACAGGCGGTACATAAACAATTAGTCCAATAAATTTTCACAAAGTAGTTCATAGTATCTTTCGATCTATAGCCGCAAAAGTGAAGAAGAAAATATGTGAATAATCCTACCTTTGGAGACGGTGAAAGATTCATGGGCTTTTGCAAGTGGATTCCCAAAGGGGCCTTTCCCATTCATAAGCATCCAACGAGGCAGTGTATATGCTGTTGTAAGATTGGATCTAACCTCCTGTCCATTTTTCCAAATGTCCACAAAAATGGGAAAAAGGGGGGAAAAAAAACTCTAGAAAGAAAGGGATAGAATTTTCTCTTTTTTTTCCTAAATTTTCTTGATTATAACCAAGAGGGTCATTATATCTTTTCTTTCCTTTTTTTTTCGGGGTGGGGGTGGAAATTGTAAGAATGAACCAAATAGCAACGGAGGCATTGGAGTGCTGACCTTAAAACTTTTATCGTACCAGTCACCAATGAGAAGATCAAAGTCAGCTTCAGGCTTAGGAAATGGAACACTTATGACGATGCGATTGTTAACTCGAATGGGTCCAAACCCTCCGCCGGCCTTCTGGAAATTTGTTGAGGGGAAGTAAAAGAAACTGCCAATTTGGTCCTTCACTTGGAACACGTACGTCCAATTTTTGCCTGATTGGATTGGGCAATTGGTGCCTGACACTCCGTCTTGCCATGAATTTAGCCTTTGTTGTATGCCATTCCTGCAAAATTATAACATTTCCACCACACCCACAACCTTAGTAGTAACAACAAATAGTTTCCCCATTTGCCCTTCTAGTACCTATTCAATTGATAAGGTTATTAAATTGTGATATCTCAACTATCTTTTAAACGTAAAATGCTTTAAAATAAAATTGAACTTTTAATTCCTATAAAATTTCAAGTGTTCTTCAGTTAATTCAAATGTCTTACTATATAAATATACACAAGCACAATACCATTGGCTTCTATATCTAAAGAAAGTAAGCATTATGAATCCAGGACAGCTCCCACGCCAAACCAGGGAGATATACTAATTTCACTACTATTCATTTGCCCTTATTTGAACGAGAGAGAGAGAGCCCATAAGCTTAACCTAAACGGCTTCAGCCTTCAGGAGAGCATCCTAAACATTTCGAACATGCCTAAGTTTATTTGTCCGAGCAGATAAATGTATCCATGTTAAGGCATAGGTCAAGAATGATAAGTGCTTGTTCAAGAGGAAATTACCATGTCATCAATAGTGGCTCATCCATGTCGTTGAAGATGTTAACATGGATGTAATCGTTGGTTGTTGAGTTGATCAGAGGTCCCGGAAACATGCCATTGATGGTAATAACCTATGTTACGTACACCGAAAGAAACACGTTCATGCAAAACACAAACTTCGACCAAAACCCTCATCAGAAACAAAAACAAGAATTGACGATTCTCTTCGTACCGGTTGATCAGATAATACCGGTCGGATAGTCGTGTTCAGAGCAACATGCCACTCCAGAAAAATATCAGCGCCGTTGGCAACCACGACCAACAACGTAAACAAAAACGACCCCAGGAAATGAACGAGAGTAGCCATTTCCTTTGGGACAAGAGGCGAGGAAGAAGAAAGAGGTCGATGGACCTTAATACGGCCACTGAACAAAGCTGTTCTAGGGTTGGACAGAGTTGAAGGTGGTGATACTTTCAGAGTAAAATAGTAACCTAATTGAAACAGCTGTGACTTAGGAGTAATCTAAAACCAACCAAAGATTTAAAGAAATCTTGAAATCCTTGTCTTAAGCGGTTGGCAAGAAGTATATTAGCAATGGCGTTAATTTGCGTTGTGGAGAGTTATATGAATCTTTATGAATTTAACTAACTTTCTTTATATAAATTACCACATGCCTATTAAGGAAGATGATACTCTCTTTGGATCCATTCCTTTCAAAATATAAGGCCTTTATTCAGCCATTTTCTCCTTTCTCATAATATTTTACCTTTTGTGAATTTTAAGAATTATTTTTTTAGTGTTATCATTACCATCAATATAATTCTTTTATTTTTTTTATTATATTAATAGAATTAGTTAAGAATATTAATATAATAAAAATTTACTCCTTATTATTTTCTTTCTTAATATATATAGAAATAATTGAAATGCCATATATTATGAAAGGGATGGAGTAGAGTTTTTGAAGGAATCCAATAGTATATTCCATTGAGAGATTATCGGTACTTGTTTAAGAATGTCTTTGTCTGATTTTGTGGGACGCAACTTCCTTCTACTTTGTTCTTATTGGTTAAGAAGGTATGTCATAATCTCATATTGCATATCAACGTTGCTTGAATTCCACTGCACTTGGGATTTCCCAAAATTAAACAAAAAAAATTACACTTCTCACCCCCCGCGGTTGCATTTCCTTTTCTATTCTTTGCTTAGGTTGTGCATATCTTGTAGTTACCATGAGAAAATATACGAAGTTGTAATGATTCTTAAAAATTATCGGAATAGAAATATGTTGGATATGTACAAAGTTTTCTGTCTAAAACTTCGAATCTTTTATTACATTCTTCACAACTTCCTCTCTAATATTCCATTCTTATTACAGCTTTTTTATCCTCCTTTCTAATTATTATTAATAGCTAATTAACATCACCAAATCTATCACTTAGAAAAGAAAAAGATTTTTTTCCTTAAATCAGAAAAGGATTTATGGTAAGGATTTAAGACGGGTTTAGGAATTAAGAAAGTAACTTTTTTTTATGAGTTAATGGATTTTGATCAGTGATATGCATTTAATAATTAGATAGATAAACAAAAATATAAAAAATAAAATAATAATGAATAATGTCTCAAAGAATCCAAATGGCACAAATATATATAATTCACACTCTTTTGTGGTAGAAGGTTGTTTCCTTGTTAAAAATTGGACGCATTCCATTATTTGACAATAAAGAGGCCGGGAAAGGGGGCTAAGGCAGATCACAGGCATTCCTTATATGGCGGGTGACCATAAAACCTCTCTTCTGATAAGCAAGAGCAGTAGCTTCTATTCTACTAAAGTGTAAAATGTTAACCCCAAATGTGTTGTTAATAATACACCGTTTTTAGAAGTTTTGGTGAAGTGAAAAGTCATTGGGAAGGAAAGGCATCCATTCTATAAAAATGCACTTAATTAACCTCATGGCCTTTTATAAGAAGAGGTTACAAATTGGAGTATGAGTGCGATATGAAGTAATTGCTAAAACATGAAAAATGTGTTGTTAGTAAGGCATCTTTTGTGTTTTGGAGAATGCCAATTTTGAAGGTGTACTTCCTTCTCTTATAATCTTTCTTACCACCTCGTTGCTTTTTCTTTTTGTAGAAAAACCAATTTTTGCAAGATATATGCTTTTTAAAGAGAAAATTATTGACGTCTAAGAAACAGAGAAAATTATATATGTTAGGTAAATTTTCTTTTTCCTTTTTCCCTTGGAGTGATGCTTCGGAGTTTGGATCATAACTATTCTGCAAATTTCTTTTTCACCGAAAAAGGAAAAATGCTTTGCCAATTTAATAGTCAAATCTTTGTGCGATATCCCAGCCGGGATGAGTTACTCACCGCAATGGATCAAGAAGTTCTTCTTTTTTTTTAATACGAAAAATACTACATTATTAATAAAAATTACCTTAATAAATAAGAAAATAAGTCTTATGAAAAGAGGCAAATCAAAATCAAATTTTTAAACTTTGATTAGAAAGACTCATTACTTGCCGCTTAAAGTAAGGCCTCACGGGCATAGACCAAGAAGCCTAACGGCTAAGAAATTGACACCCCAATCAACAGAATTTTGCACATTAATTTTGCTCGTCTCTTTTTGCTTGATATGCGTGTGGTTAATTTCTATATTTCGGAGGGTCATCTTCAATTGAATTATTCTTTTCCCCCTTGTGAGGTAGTCGTTTGATTTCCTACAATTGTCATCAAAATTACAATAATTTGAATCATCAAATTAATCAATCACGTAAAATCCTACAATCACCAGCCTCCCTGGGGAGCCGGTGCAAATGATGTTGGAAGAGCTCCAACAGGACCTGGTACGCTAGGCGACGGAGGAGATGCCATTGGTGGTGGAAGACTTGGAAGGAAGGGTGGAGAAGCAGCCATGGGTCCTGGACCAACTGGTAGTGGTGGAGAAAACGATTCGCTAGGAGGTGGAGGACACGACACAGGTTCCGGCGCAAATGATGGCGGAAGAGCTTCACCAGGACCTGGTACGCTATGCGACGGAGGAGATGCCATTTGTGGTGGAAGACTTGGAAGGGAGGGTGGAGAAGTAGCCACGGGTCCTGGACCAACTGGTACTGGTGGAGAAAATGATTCACTAGGAGGTGGAGGAGACGACACAGGTTCCGGTGCAATTGGTGGCATAGCAGCTGGCTCCGGAGCAGGTGATGCAATTGGTGAAAGTGATTCGCTGAATATGCCTGTAAACAGACAAAAACAATGAACTTTCAAGTTCCAGGTTTAAACTGATAAGCTAGCTAGCTAGGTGTGGGTTGTGGTTTTCTTTGCGAAAACTAACGCACTTTTTCCGAATTTTCAGATAAAGATGGAACCAAATTAAGGGATCGTGATAGGTGACTAACCACATAGGAGGAGGTTATCAGGTGGTTGTCTTTCCTTAGCAGGGTTGGGATCATCATCATGGACCCTGATATAGAGCTCTTGACCCAAGTACCAGTTTCTAAGATGCTGCGACCTCAAGTTCCACATTCCAGGATTGTCAAGGAACACGTACACTGCAGTCCATCTATGAGGGTAAACTTGCACTGTGGAACGGACAACAGGATCATAGAGGTTGTAGTTACTCCGAGATTCCGGTGTCCATTCTCCATCACCAAATCTGAGAAATTAGAATCATAAAACATTAGAACAACGCATATTTGAGGATGGCAAAGGCCTAATTTCTGTAAATCAAGAAAGACTTACCCCACGACGTAGAAGCTAAAACCATCCAAGTGCCAAGAATCCATGGAATCCAGGTCATTCTTGAAAACAATCTCCAGCCACCCTTTGTGTATCCCAGTTACAACTGATACTCCATGTGCAGCTGCTTCATTGACCGAATGCACGGGAAATGCATCGAGTTGGTAGACTCCCGATCCATTAGCAAAGTGATCAGCAAGTTTCAATGGAGTTTCTGGAGTGAGGTATGATACATTGTTCACAACATAGCGAGGCAGACCATCAACTTCTGCATTTGATCCATGAAGAATAAACGTCTGGGCCAAGGTTATGTTTGTAACATTGAATGTTCCTTGTGGGTTTGGCCTTGCAGCTCCTGTAGTCAAGTTCCACCTGTTCATATGAAACTAAAGTGAGATATACACAATTTTGCCCAACAGTTCACTGAAACGAGAAACATCAACTGTTTTCTGTTCCAACAACAGTGGAGTACAAAGGCCGTAATATGTGATTTCTGCAAGTAAACAAAATCAGAAACCTGATTGATTTTGCTTGATCAACAGAAAACTCGATATCAAATGGATCAGGTCCAGTTGGGAGAGGCCCGCTTACTGCTGTAGTTGAATTAGCGTATTGCAGCACTCCTTTTGCCACAAGGGGGTTATTATCGTTGGTGTTGAACAATTTAGGAGTAGCCACCATGTAATAATTAGCTTCATCTTGATCAGCAGTGACAAGAACAGAATAGGACTGGCCAACATGAACGTCAAGTGAATCTAGAGTGATTTGGTTAGTATAAGATCCTTCTGTTTCAACCAACACCATTTTATGGTTCTGAATCCTGAAATTGAAACTAAAAACAGTTCCCACATTCGAAATCCTGAATCGATAAGTCTTTCCTGCATTGTCAAAGAAAGGATCAAACTTTAGAAAACAAGTGATTTTATACAAATTGAGTTAAGAGCTAAGCCTTTTCTCCTTTACCTTTCGAGACATTGAAAGATTCATAGGCTAATGAAGTCGGCAGTCCATAAGGTCCTTTACCGTTCATTAAGAACACATCGGGGCTATAACCATATCTGACGAACCCATTTTTAAGCATTAATCTAATTACCTAAAGAATTGGAATGAGAAAGTCAAAATTTAAGCACCATAGGTCGCATGAAAGACTGCAAGTAATTAAATATATTTTCCAAGTACCTGTGATGATTACCTGATAGTTTGTTTGAAACCAGTCGCCAATGAGAAGATCAAATTCAGCTTCTGGTTTTGGGAAGGGGACAGCTATGACATTTCGGTTATTAACCCGAATAGGCCCAAATCCACCGGCAATCTTTTGAAAATTGATCGAGGGAAAGTAGGTGAAAGTGCCAATCTGATCTTTGGTTTGGAATACGTAAGTCCAGTTCTTCCCAGGTGCGATGGCGCAGTTGGTGCCCGAGACTCCATCCTGCCATGAGTTCAATCTCTGTTGTATACCATTCCTTCACAAACATGCACCACATTGCATTTCCATTAGTCTCTCAATGATTTGTACAATAAGATTGAAATTAATTCCTACTGCTATTGAAAATGAGAAGAAGTTAAAAACCCATAATTAAAAAGACTTCAATTATTTGATATCTGAATCGTACCATGTTATAAGAATAGGTTCAGTGGCATTGTTGAAAACGTTGACATGAACAAAATCATTGGTTGTGGCATTGATGAGCGGTCCTGGAAATATTCCATTGACAGTGATAACCTGCAAAACACCCATCAACTCTTTGCTCTTAGTTCAAGATTTCATGTGGCTATTGTTGTCTATACTCACAACAATCCATTTACCAGTGACTTACAGGCTGAGCAGACGAAAGGGGATTGATGGTATAATCCAAAGAAACAACCCATTCATGGAAGATGTCAATGCAATCGGTTCTTGCAAGAAGCGCACCAAACACAGCAGCCCATATCGTTAGCCACCTGAAAGGGCTAAAAGTCCCCATTGGAGCGCAACAAGATCCTTCTAGCTCTCAGTTCTTCGCCCTCCCAGACGATGAATATATTTGTACTTACCAGAGCAGGCCTTTTCAATCCAAAAAAGAGATAATTATGGAGTTCCCTGAGGAAATCTTGAAGTTCGAATATGCCAATTACTACGATTTACAAAGGAGAATAACAATGTAGCTTTGTCCTGATCAAGAATCACTGGCCGGCAGATTATGAGACGCGGGAACTTCCGATTTCTCATATATGAATGATATTTAACTGTTTCTCCGAGCTTGATGATCAGGTCCCAGTTGTATCCGTCGTCGCATTAAAACTGTCTACCGTCGACTGCGCATTGGCATGAAATTCTATACGTTGTTTTCTTGTTCTTGGATGTTAACGGTAAGACGCGGCGGGTGATAAAAACATGGCAAAACCGAAGCTTTCCTGTTGAAAAATGAAAAGAGAAGTCAATTTAGAAGACGAGCACAAAATTTGCAGATCACATTTACTGTATTCTTTTCCCGAAGATTTAGAAGTCAAAGATGATTTTAGAACAGAGATGAAATGAAATTTAAAGAAAATCAAATCTAATTCAAGTTTTCTATGCCTCAAGAACATAAAGGAAAGGTGTAGTGCAATGGAATTTACCTCAGAAGTAAGACTTCAATAGAGTTGCAAGCAGAATTTATTCTATGAAGTGTGGTTTACGTTCTTTTAATACTTCCTCATTTTTATAATAAATATCATTGTAAAAATTTTTATAATAATTAAATTGATTAATTTATCCTATTTTTTCAATTTTATCCTTCTTTTACTTCAATTAATTGGAGCAAAAGTTGCTCCAACTCCAAGAAGCATTTTTCTCGTTGAAATGCCAAGGATATGAAAATTTGAAATGACGGTTTTGCTCTTTTCTTTTTTTATGTTTACCTTCCATTGAATCAAAGGACACTAATCTAAAAGACAAATGGAACTTTAGTACATCTTAACAAATCGAGCAACTAAAATAAGAATATAAATTCAAATTCGAAACTATTTTTTTAGCAAAAGATACATCTTAATCATTTAGTATTTAAAGAGATTTCTCGTCTTAATTTAAAAAATTAAACTGAATATCGTAACAGAAATATTTTTCACAACAGGCTAGTAGATTACTCTTCAAAATTTAAAAATTTAAATAATATTGTGATAGACGTCAATTGCTAAGTGATACTCAAGATATAATCAAATCAATAGAATTCTTACACGCAAGTCACATTGTTAATGAGTTCTTTCAAATGTGTATTTGATTCAGTCTCACAAGCGGGGGGAAAAAATCAAACAAGAACCCACCAAATCCAAATATACCCCAAGTTGAAGACGATAAGACATTATTTGAAACTTTGAATTATGTTGAATTCCATTTTGCCATTTGCAATAACCAAAAGAACAAATTGGAAGAAGCTAATTGCAGGTTTCGGGGATAGGGGAACGCTTAGCTTAGGGGTTTGGATGAATCTATTTAGGAATTATTTACAAATTAATTGATTTTAGTCAAACTGAATGCTGTTTTAAATTCAATTTTGAGTTTAACTAATTTCCAGTCGAGCTGAACAAAACCTTAAAACGCGTCTTCATCAGCATTGCGGGCTTTTACGATGTCTGTGATGCTGTGAAGGAATTCAACTGGTCGTTGCTTCCTGCCAAATGGGCATGGCAGCTGTCGAGGCGGGATCTCTTCGATTGCTCTACACAGTTTGTTGCTGGGATTTCCAGAAATGGTCATGCACGACAGGCATTAACCTCCTCAACTACGGCTCGTTCTTGATTTTCATTGTTGAAATTTTTTTAGATAGTCAAAAAAATAACTTTTTTTGAAAGGTTATTTTGAAAATTAATATAACATTTTTTATCAATCAGGGTAAGAAAAAATGATCAGTTTATTTCCAAAAATTAAGTGTCTACATGTAATGATTCCAAAAAATTTTTTTCTACCAGTTATAATTCTCAAAAAAAATTCATTCAGCCAATAAAGTTCAACAAACATCCCTGCTGTGTTATAAGCGCATTAAAAATTCATTAAAGACTATAATTAAAAAAACTTTTTAAACCATAACATATTAAATATTTAATTTTTTTACTAAACTAGTCATTTTTCGGCCAAAGTAACTTTTCTACCAAAATAATTTTTGAAAGATAATTATTTTTTTCAAGTTGTCTAATCTTTAGATAAAATAAAAAAATCGAAAACTGAAAAGCATTTAAGAACAGTTTGAAACACCTTATTAGCTTAGCCAGCTTATTTTGAGCCACTAAGAACAAATCCCACATCAGGGCACAAGGTTTAACCAAGAATTGAAACCTTTTAAGAGCTGCAGCACTAGTCAGCTTTTATCTATACTCTACTTGCTAATGCTGCTGGTAAAAATGCAAAGGTAGGGTGAATAAGGGATTCTAATTGTGATTCAGAAAATCCCCAGGGGTTCTAACTAAAATGACTTCATCTTCAACTGTATCCCTCTTTCAGAACCCTTTTGACTTCATAGTGTTGCAGTATTTGAAGAGTTTCACAACATACCACTCACTTTGTACTACCTGTGCAAATGACAACCTAATCTCCTTGCCTTGTGTGCACTATACACCATCATCTACTAATGAGCTTTCTTTCATATAACCGGATTTCTATATCTCCAATTTCTATTCGGTCCCCTATTATAACCCAAATCTTCAGTTACTCGAAATTCTACAAAATTAAAGAATTAAATGCAAATCAATTCACAATAACACTGTTGAACTCTGTTGCTTACTCTTGTTGTCAACAATCAAAAGCTTTCCTCGTACTCTAAGATTGCATCTTTGTCTCTCCGTCCAGAATCTGAACTCATTGCCATAGCAGATGCAGTATAGTTTGAAGACATGATTTGTCCCTGAAGTTCTTCTTTTCCACCTCTGATCATTTCTAGGAGCAACAGTTACTACTATGTTCAGCTTGGGACACTTGCTTTTTCTCTAAAATTTGCTTCTTCACAACTGTAGATCCTTTCTCCATTAGACTAGGTACCTCTAGTATCTGTAAGTCAAAGTAAAGAAGTTATAGCAAGCTGATCAAGAAAAGAACCCCATTCTCAATCAAGCACAAATTATGTTAACCTTGTATCTTTAGATAATTAAATATAATCCAAAACCATAAGACTTGTTATTTGACAGGGCGATAACAATGCAAAGTCACAAAATATGGGGAAAAAAAAAGCTCACCTTTAAGATTACTCTTAAGCAACCATGAAAGTAAATTAGAGTTCCATGCACATAAATATTCCTCAAAGTTCGAAATTGGATTATTTTTAAGGGTAAGGAACATCCAGTTCTCATTTTCATCAGGTTGAGGAGAGCTCTCAGTTTTGTCAATATGATGCGGTATTGTCCACAATCACACTGAACGTCTCTAGAATGAAGAATGGCATGTAGAAATGCAGCAATAGTAAACTTCACCTTTAATTGTCTACTGCATAAAGAGCTTGATTGAACATCTTTACAATTAAGATGTCACTGAAAATACTAAGTCAATCAAGAAAAAGGAGTGTTTGAACGTTGGGAGTAAATCTCAGCCAGAGATGCAAAGGATAAATACCATTAATTAGATAGCCAGAAAAACAATATAATGAAGATGGTCTATTATTTTTCAACAAGCGCACAAATGAAAAGGTCGAAGAGGTACTCTTCATAGGATCAACATGGTTAAATTCCACCACCCCATATCTCCCTTGCCCAAGAAGGAAAGACTGATACCTTAAATATGAGTTCTTTAAAGACCAGCTGCACATTCTCTCTTGTCTTTGCACTGCACTCAAAGAATAAACACCTATTCTCCTTTGCAAGGGCCATGCCTTCTTCTGTACTAACAGCCCTTTCACGATCCTGAAATTGGCATCATTAGTAAGCTGAGAAACCATTTCCCAGACAAATATAAGTTAATTAAGTAAAAACGAAAACAAATACAGCACCTACTTTCTCTATTAACAAATTTACTGCAGCTTCAAATTATAGCAGAGATCACCCTAAAAGTGGTACAGGTAATCTACTTTCTCCGAGAGAAGCCTCCCTGAAATCTCATTAACATTACTTGCGTGCCAATATAAGGAACATGTGTATACGCATGATTATCTGGCTTTCTATATGCATATGATTGCTGACATCTTCCCAAATGAATAATAGCATTTTCAGAGTTCTTCAAAGATCCCTGCTCCTGAACAGTTTTTAAGGTTTAACATCCATTTGTACATTCTTGTAACATAACTTTCTTTGTTATCTTAAAATGACTCCTCTCTTTGGCAAATATACATAATCCCATCTCCACAACCGAAATCTAGAAAGACCAGGTGCATTTATTTATATCCAAACATTTGCCCATCTAGGTAATAAGAAGGATGAAGCCACAAACTCACCCTATCAACTTTGTTTCCGACTAATATCCTGATGCACTCAGGATTCGTGGAGTAAAACTCTACTTCCTTTGCCCATATGTCCGATAAGTTTGTAAAAGTCTCTCGTCTTGTTACATCATAAACTAAAATGAACAAGAAGCAGTAAATAGGTTACTTCAACAGTTAGTAGAAAGGCCAGAGAAAAATTTGCAAGTTATTAATTTAATTAAAAATTTTAGAAAGACCTACAGAGTCATGGGGCCATAACTACAAATTATCAAGAGAAGAAAGCATGATTCAATACCCTCCACGCTTTCCAGAAAATATTTGTTCATCAATGTCCAAGGAAGTAAAAAATAATCAACCAAGCTCATCTACTACAACTTGAAAAAGGAGTGTTACTCAAGACTTCTGTTGCCCCCATCTTTCGGTTGCATGTACATGTGTTTGTGCAACTCTCTGAAAAGAATGCAAAGTTTGGAGTATATGCAATGCTTTCCTTCTCGTGATTGGTTGTGTTCAGCCTAAGCAAATTCTAGCAACTAGATCACAGATCAAAGATGCAGTTAATCCCACCTAGCTACATAACCTAATGAAATAACTTAGATTCAGCACAAATTGCAGGAAATTTTGGTCACTAGCTAGTGTCAGGACTATATGATGTAATATCTTACCAAGAACAATTCCATGTGCCCCTCTGTAGTATGAGCTCGTTAATGTTCCAAATCTCTCCTGTCCAGCTGCAGTAAAGACAGGACAATTTTTCCTTTTAAAACATGCTTCTAGACAACTGAAAGGAAAGATACCAATCTCCAAAACAATTTAGCGAATAAAAGACATATCTAAATAGTGAGGAAAAAGTACTCGAATAAAACTCTGGTAAGGAATTGTGAGCAATAAACTACACACCTCCACATTCAGCCAAAAATAAAATAAAAATCTATACACGTCCATATTTCCAGCTTTACAGCCGCAAATGAATGAAGACCACTCTTGAACCTTGTTATAAAACTCAAATTTTAAGAATTTGTTCATACATAGAGCTATAAAGAAGCATGAAAATGTTGTACTTGGAAAATTCCTCTGCTATGAAGCACCAGAGCATAATACATAATCTCTTCAAGTTCACAGGGAATGCCTTATCATAATTTGTTCAGGATGTAATGAAGGAAAAGCGAGCTAAATTTTAAGCAGCATATTTGGAATTAAATCCAATGCAAGAAAGATTATACAGGTTTCTATTTGAGTGCAAATTCAGAGCTCATTCATCTTAGACATCATATCAAACCTGTATCCCATATTGTTAGCTTGAGTCTTTTCCCACCAACTGTCAGCATCTTTAACTTGAAATCCACACCTGGAAAAGGTTAAATCGTTTCATTCACAGCAGTTCCCCAGAAAGGCTAGAGGTCGAGAGAGCAGAAACACACAGATAGAAAGTTGACTTTTAAAGCCCACACAGTTATGCAGTACCAGCAATCATATCCAGGGCACACAGAAGCTAGATTTAGGAAAAGCAAACTACACTAAAACTTGACAACCACAGAAGCCAGAATCTAGGAAAAATAACTCATTGAACAGGGTAAATAAGTGGAGAATACTTATAAGACAACTAAAGTTCGCTGAAAATAACATACCAACAAAAAGACTCTCTAACTCACAGCGGGGATGTCGGATGAGGTTGAGTTCAGCAACTAAAATTTTGAGAAACGAAAATTTTAGAATGATATGTATCCAATGACAATGTGTAGTTCATTGATGCATCTAACTGGACAATGCTAAGAAGCCAGCAAGCAAATCATTCAACCTCCCAAACTACTAGAATCAGCTGAACTTAGTGAAATAATCATGTAAGAAGTAATGAAAGTTCGGCAACAAATGTAAGACAGCAAACTAAAAATTTATTACGAGAACTGGAGATTCTAGGCAAGTACCAATGGTGGGGGAGAGATCTTGAAAAGCCTGCTTCGAAATGAAACTGAGCAGAAGACTACTCTTGCCGACACCGGAGTCACCAATCAGCAAAATCTTGAAGGAATAGTCATAACTAACACAGTTTTTCCTTGAACCCATTATCAAGATTCAAGATTTCGAGAAGAATCTCTAATCATAAACCAACTACCGCAACAAACTACTTCGTTAAAATCATAGAAAACCAGAGAACAGAGTAGTTGAAAGAGCTCGAACCAGAAGGGGATGTGGGGTTGGCGCCTGGTGGATGACAAAGAAAGAGATTACAAGAAACCAAACTTGGGACAAACGTCGTCTTTTGCATGAGACGGTTGTAATGAGAAAGTACACATGGCAGCAGGAGGGAGTTGAGTGCGGGAGCTGCCTGACATTGAACCCGTTTACCAAAACTTTTCATCTGGATTTTCTTCTTTGTCTTCTTGCTAACGAATTTTTCCAAAACTTCCCAGTTTTTGTGGAATTGGAAACGGCTCCTGAATTGCATCATCCTTTGGTAGTTCCTCTGGGGTCCATACAATTTTGAAATCGTTATTTGGTGTTTAAATGTTGATGAATCAGGATAGAATGACAAGGGAATTTGGATTAAACAATTGTTAAGATAATCAACTCTTGCTTAGTGTAAATGCCAAGTCAAAGGAAGATCAGTCTTTTGGCCAAATGAGAAGTTGACGGGCGATAGTTTGTTGTGTAGTTCAACTACAATCAAATTTATGGGCTGGGAACCATAGCAAAAAGTTTGTATCTATTCTTGTATTTACTCTTTTTTTTTAATGAGAAAACTATTATAGTATTTTCTTAAAAACGGCATATTTAAAAATTACAATATATATATATATATATATATATATATATATATATATATATATATATATATATATATATATATATATATATATATATATATATATATATATATATATATATATATATATTTATTTATTTATTTATTTATTTATTTATTTTAAATTTATATATCGGGAATGGTATGATAAGGTTGTTATCGTATAGTTAATTTTAAATTTATTAATTTCTAGGTACGCTAAATTGGTAATAACCAATTAATTTCATATAAAAAATTTATGAAATAAAATGTACCTTGAACTCAATTTAGATCAACCTCTATAATTAAAAGAAAGTTTTTTACCAAGTAAAAAACCTATCTAGTTTAATTTATATTTTCTTCACTTATTTTAAAATTTTAAAAATAAAATAACGAAAGTGACACTCATGTACATTTATTTATAGCATACAAAGAAAATAAGCGAAAGATTCATAATTCGTCTGTTTAAAATTAATGCACTACTAATTGAATGTTTATGTAATTATGGGGGCACATTCATAAATATAGCAAAACTAATTTTACAAATTAGATATTTCGAAGGGAACAATTTAGATATTCTTGTTAATCGAATATATTCAACCCCTTCACTCCAAAATTAAATAACTAAGAATATTCTAATACTCTCTTTTCCTATAGATTTATCATAATGAGCCGTATTGTTATGAATATGTTTGACATGCTTTTATTTAAATATTAAATTTAAAATAATTTTTTGTAATTTTTTGAGGAAATATCCTTTCGTCTCAAATTGAATTCCAGATTTTGTCTTTTTTAGGATACATATTTACTTTTCTAAAAAATAAATATATGTTCAATTTAATCGTCTACCTCTAACATCCTTGAGTTGCCTTCAACAAAGGGAAAAGGAAAAAGAGAAAGAAAAACTCCCTAAGTTGAGGAGTTTGCAATTTCTAATACATAAGTCCCACTATTACCCTCCTCATTATTATAGTAATTTAGGTATAATTAAATTTTTTAAAAATATATATACTAAATCAAGCGTGAATATTCAATTTAAGATTGAAATAACATAATATTATTGCAAATAATAAGCTTAATTCTTTTGTGTTTTTCTTCGCTTAAGATATAAGAGAGATACTCAATCTGAATCAAATCTAACGTTTATTACTTGATAAGAGTTATTAACTTGTCAAACATTTCACTCATTTGAAATTGGATGTCCAATTTCAAGTGAAAGTTAATAAATAAATAAATATTCAGTTTGAAACTATTGCAGCAAAATGAATCAAGATTCCAAGCTAATGGTTACTTTCCACTAACATTTTCAAAGAAGTAAGGACATATGATGCATTGCATAGAGGTCAAGGTAGTAATTTTCAGTTTGTTAGGCTATATGACTAGCTCTAGTGAAGATAGTTGTATCCAACTCTTTCCCTCCATAGGCATGGTCAATCATGTCTTTATCACGTTTTTTCCTGTAAATATTTGTAGGTTACTTTTTCTTCTAAAGACAAATTAGATTGTATTTAGCAACACTTAAAATTTATAATTGAAATTATGAAAAAAAAAACTTTAACCTATACATGTTGTTTATATTTGAATTTTAGACGAGGAATTTATTAAAAAAAGAGTAGAGGAAAGAAAATCGCACTTTTTGTTTTACTAATAGTTTTTGTAACAATTTTATTAGCGTGGAATGGAAAATGTCTGGCCTCATTTTTATTTTTTTTTTCTAAAAATCTAAAGTAAAATGTTCTCCCTCACACTCAAAAATAAGGATATTCTTATGCACTTAATCAAGATGTCTCCGTACGAACTACGAACACAAAAGATGGGGAGCTGATTATAAAATACGTGATTTCTATATACAGTTTTTTTTGGACTATATATAGTGTTACAAATTTTCATTTTCAAACTTCTCTTTCTCTCTCTTCCAACAATTCTCTCTAACATTTCTTTTAAAAATCCACACTTTTCATGCAAAAACACTCAAATTTTATCGCAATATAGCAATGAGCAAAGATTCTACGAAGGATTCTCTCGAGTTTGAGGTAAAAATCTATTACATTGTCTTTAAATTCATATTTTCTTAGTTTGTTGAATTTTTTTACAGTTTCGCCACTGAGTGGCGGAAATATCCGACTAATTTCGCCAAACTTCCCAGTGAAATTCTTGGATTAATACGTGAAGGTGCTAGCGAAATTTGTGGAATAATTTCGCTGGATTCTAGCGAAATTAATGGTTGAATTTCGCCGATTACGCGACATTATTCCACGAGTTTCGCTGAAATCTAGCGAAATTCAAGGAATAATTTCGCTGAATCAGGCGAAAGTCATCAATGAATTTCGCCAAAATCTGGCGAAATTCTTGGAATAATTTACGCTAAGTTCGCGAAATTCATCACGCTTTCGCTGATTCTTATGATATAGTTTCAATCTTGTTTAATTTTTTTGTGTAGTTAGTTGTATTGTTGTATAATTTTATACTTGATAATTATATCATATGTTAGGTTACACATCGTAGATAACTTTATTGTTACGGTTCTTGATGTCTTAAAAATAACCAAGAGTCACGTAATGCAGATAGCGACATTGGACTAGTGTGTTTTATGTATTGCAGGAAAACCGGAGAGGCCGGAAGGCAAGATTTCATCGAGCACTCTACAGAGACGGTGAAGGCCCCTCCTCATCGTCATCAGATTCGTTTGAAGAATTTTTTGATCTTGACCAAATGGAAGATTTAAGTCGGTTTTTAGGCACGCGAGATATGTTTTCAAGTAAAGAGGAGTTAGTAAAGTGGCGCAGGCGCAGCATTACAGGTGAGGGACGTTGTTGATAATTGCTCGGTCGCGAAAAGGTGATCGAAGCAGGGTAACGGCTTTGTCGAGCTTAGATGTGAGAGGGGCGGAGCGTACAGAAAATTCATTACTGTTCAGAAGGATGGAGCAGAACCGGAGGTCCAGACGAAGTCACGAAAGCCGAAGGGTACTAAAAAGTGTCACTGTCCGTTAAAACTCATGGGCCGGGAGCATAACGAGGGGGCGTGGAGTCTGGCCGTAATATGCGGCAAACACAATCACGAACTCGGGATCCGACATGGGCATTCCCTCGCCGCTCGCATGACAGAGCGGGAGATGAAAATCACGGAGGAAATGAGCAAATGTCACGTTCAGCCTAAACATATTCTGGATCATTTGAAACGGGAGAATCCGAGAACCGTTGTTAGGTATGTTTGCATGTAACAAATATATTATATTCATTACTTGAAGAGTTATACAGTACTGTTTAATTTTGTAAATGTGTCGTCAATATTGATTTGGCTTTTGTTTTGCCGCAGAGCGAAGACAGTATATAATGCCCGACACAAATTAAGAGTTGCGAGTATGGAAGGGACTGGACGATTGTGCAACAACTTTTCAAGTCGTTTCACCGATCATGGATATATCCACCGGCACGAGTGGAGCCGGGAGCAGAAATCCTCAGTGATTGTGTTTTTTCTCATCCAGATTCAACATTACTTGCTCGTGCGTACCCTTTTGTGCTGATAATGGACACGACGTACAAGACTAACCGGTGCGTCGCATTATAATTCTTCGTAATTTTCATTTGCACTGTAGTTAGACATAACGATCTTCGATTTAAACAAATTGAAAGGAATGTTTGCTTATATGTTTTTCCCTGAATAATTGTAATAGGTACAACATGCCATATTTGGAGATCGTAGGGGTAACCCCGACAGGGCGCAACTTCCTCATTGCCGGTGCCTGGATCAGTACTGAGCAAGCAGATAGCTACAGATGGGTGCTGGAGTGCGTGAAACAGATATTTGACATCAATTGTCCTCCAAATGCTATCGTAACTGATCGGGAGCCTGAGTTGATGCAAGCGTTGCGTGATACATTTCCCACTTCTGAGCACTTGTTATGTCGCCGACACATTTCGAAGAACGTTGAAGCCAGATGCTACAAGGCATGTGGGGACAAGGCTGTTGCGGAACGCTTTTCCAAAAGCACGTGGAGACGTTTGGTTGATTCCAGTACGGACGAGGAGTTTCAGATGCGCTATTCGAATATGCGCTCGTCATGGTCCACTTTCGGTAAGTTGATGAGTTACATAGATGAGACTTGGTTGGACCCGCATCGGGAACAATTTGTACGGGTTTGGACAGGACAGATCTTGCACTTCGGGACTGAGACGACCAATCGGGCGGATGGCGCACATTCAGCGATGAAATCGTACCTTGGGACGGCGTCCGGCGCGTTCGATACTGTATGGTCAAAAGTACATTCGATGATCGAGTCTCAGATATCGGAGATCAGAGGAACTCTTGAACAGTGCCATTACGTGGATAAGTACCACCTCAGCACGCACCCGATCCTGAATCCACTATGTTACAAAGTGTCTCACAAAGCAATACAGATCATACTAAACGAGTGGGACCGGGTCAAAAAGATTCGTCATGATACAAGTCTTTGTGGATGTTGGGTGCGGACCTCCCATGGGCTTCCCTGCGCTTGCGAGATACTGCCGCGTATGACCACGGGCCAGCCGTTTGTTGTTGATGACCTGCATCCGTTTTGGAGCGCACTGGACTTCTCGACGGCTGCATCGCAGTATTTGCACATTTCTCAGCCCCACCCGTTTGATGATATGCGGGTAATTCGAGACTTTGCAAAGTTGATGATGAAGCGCGGACCAGCTGAGCGCCGACATTTTGCAGTTCAGATGTCTCAGATGTTATATCTCGAGTTCTCAGGGCTGCAGGAGCCCCCAAGCAAAGTGACCAAAGGCGGGCCAAAACGAGACTCGACCAAAAGAGATAAGTCCCACTGGGAGTACATTCAGGTCTCACGCAGTGCCTTCAAACGGTCGTCCGGTAGCAGTGGGTCTCGTGGCAGATCTTCTAGCGGCTCTCGTGGGCGTAGCGGGTCGAGAGGTAGGGGCTCGAGGTCCAGCGGCCGCGGATATGGTTCGTCCACGGGTGCCTCAGGATGCGGTGACTCCGCGTACCCAATATTCCCCTGGGGCAGTCAGTTTCCGTCCTTCATCGTCCTCTATATCCACGATTGGGTCGATGTTAGGGCTGATGGTAATTGTGGATTTCGAGCTATTGCACATTTGAGGTACGGGGGCGAGGATGCTTGGTTTCAGGTGAGACAGGAGCTTTGGCGAGATGTCCATCGTAACGCGTCACTGTACGAAGAGATCGTTGGTGGATCGGGCGGGGTTATCTCCCTTCTACACCAACTAGAGCACTGGGTTACCGATCAGCCAGCCCCTATGGATAGGTGGCTAACCTTACCAGACATGGGTTGGGTCATCGCAACAACATACAACGTCGCGTTCTCCTGTTTATCTCGTTCACAGTGTTGGACGTATCTACCACTTGACTCGCAAAGCGATACAGCGACCGCAATCCTGGTTATTGGTCTACTGGAAGACGCTAATCATTTCGTCGCTGTTAGTAAATTTATCACTTTATTGTGTTTTTATCATTTTCTGTTTCTATTTTTTTGTTTCGGCACCTAACTACTTTGATGTTTCGGCACCTAATAGCCCGGTGCGACCGGAGCTGGCGACGTCATCGGAGGCCAAGGATACGGTACATATCCCGGTATAGGCGCGTACATCCCGGGAATCCACGGCATATGTGGGGCGACCTGCGTCGAATCAATACCCGGGGTGACGTCGCCGGTCTCAGCGGGGATGTCAGCTGCATCTGCGCCTCGCCGCACTCACTCTCTGTCTGGCAGATGCAGTAATAGGATGACGACCATGCAATCGACCGCTGCGGTCTGAAACTGGTCCCAAGTCTTGCGATGCACCGCGTCGGCGCTGAGAAGGATCCCTCATCTGCAACACTTATTTAACAAAAAATACTGTCGGTGATAATTAAATTAAACAATAATCAATCCAGGTAAATAAATAAACGTATTTAAACTAATATTATTTAATACTAACTTAAGATAAATTAAATTCTTAAAACTACGATAAATTAAAATTCACGGCAAAAATTCCACCAGTTCATGGCAGAATTATTGCCGGAATTTCGCCAGCGCATGGCGGAATTCAAGCCGGAATTCCGCCATGCACCCAGCGAATTCTAGACCGAGATCCGCCATGCACCGTGGAATTCGACCAGTGAATTCATCTGGAATCTGGCGGAATTCAACGGTAAATTCCGCTGAAATCAGGGCGAATTTACCTTCGAATTGTACCCGCTTTTGGGTACAATTCGCCGTAAAAATCTCGCCGACATCGGCGGAATTTTTCTGCTGGATTTCCGCCAATTGCTGGCGGAATTCTCTGAAGAATTCTGCCACTCAGTTGGCGGAACTCTTGCAGGAAGAATTTAATATCAAAATCGGCCGTTTTTTGGCCGATTTTGATATTTTTTTAACATTAAACAATGTAAATTAATGAATAGTTCGAAAAACTAACCTTTTTACGCTAAAATTCGATGTCGTTTTTCGTAGATCTGAATTTTTCTCACCAAGTGCTTCAGAGGATTTTGAAAATTTTTTGAAATTCAAATGAAATTATGAAAATTTTTCGCACTACATATAGTCCAAAAATAAACTACATATAGTAGTGGCCATAAAATATCCTTAAAACTCTCCTTTCTAACCAAAAAAAAAAACTTAAAATTCCTTGGGTTAAGGCAGCCCAGCGACTCTTTTCCCGTGGCCGACACTAGGAAGACCGAAAATTAAAGGGCCACAGAGAAGAGCTCAAGAATGAGAGCCCAATAAGGCATCCCTTATGGGCCACTAAATAAAGTGTCCAATTTCAACAATCCAATATAAACAGTGATCGCACAAAAAGTGTAATATATACTATGATCAAAAACTCTTTTTTATTTTTTCTTTTCCTTTGTTTTTTTTGGGGAGGACGGCCTCTCCGGCTTGAAAGGATGGGATACCATCTTTTGGAGCGGAATTAACTTCTTGGAACGAGTTGAGTAATTTCTCTGTTTCAAAATATAAAGGGTTTTTATATTTTTTACATAAAATTTAAAAATAAAATATATATTTTTATTTATCATTAATTAATTTAATTTTGTTCTTTATTACTATAAGAAATAATGAATATGTAAGGATGATTTTTTAAAAATATTTTTTAAAATTTACAACAGATAAAATACTTTTTAAAAAAGAGAAATGACCTAAAAGGTTTTGTATTTTCAAACCAATAGGGTATTTTATTGGGTATGTGGTACTTATTTTTGCTATTAACCTTGTGAAAATTCATCAAACATGTCTTTAGCTTATTCTTTTTTTTTCTTGGTTTAAGTAGTAAGAGGTTCCTCCAAAATAAAATAAAAAGGATAGTAAGATGTTTCTAGACTTTGCCAAGTATGTCTCCAGAATCCACTAATTATAAAGGGGAAATGAGTATTCTTATCATAATAAGAAGTGTTTAGCAATTAAACAGGTACCTTAATTCAGTGATAATCAATTTCTCAATGATTGCAAGCATTATCTACGTATACATTGTTATCCAAGAAATTAGTTTAAAATTTACAAATAATAAGTGTCATTTCCCAAGGATGGAGTTGCAGTACACGTGTTCTGAACCCATTTGGTCCACCACTATTCTTCAATCAGATGTGGAACACATATTAAGAGAGACTGAAAAAAAAAAGAAAAAGAAAAGGTTAAGAGTGTTCTCGAATGTGCACAAAAGTTATGTATTGTTATCATTTGTCCATACGCTATTGAAGAAATTTCTTGTTCCTTAAATCTTTTCGTAATGTTTACTCGATCATTGAAACTTGTTACTTTGAATCAACTCTTTTTGTGCTTCTCTTAAACTCAAGCTTTTCTTGATTCTTAGGTTTGAGAAATGATATGTATTTTTTTTTCTTATTTTTTAGTTCTACAACAATATTTATCACCTCTTTATATGTCTCACCTTAAAAAATGCTATCAACATAAATTATTGAGCAAATAATAAAAATCTAGACGACACTAGAATATAAATCATAACTCGCAATTTGAATAAATATTTATTTAACTTTTAAATTACGTATAGTACAAGAAATATAAAATAATTTTTAATTGATGAATTATAAATATATGTTAGTACATAAATTTATAAGGAGAAGTAGAACTTTAATTTGGACACAATGAAAGTAGCCAAGTGTTGGGGCGTGAAACTTTTTGGATCCAAAGGGGCCGACTAGGAAGATGCACCATTGACAAACTTGTTGGATGTATACACAAATCAAGAAGAATAGCAAGCAAAAAATGAATGATTTGGCAAGTAACGTTATTATATATTGGCTTGAGTAGAAAGAAAGAAAAGGAGAGGGGGGCCAGCGAAGTTCCTTATTCAAAAAGTCTTTTACTACTACTACTTTATCTACATTCTAAACAACTTCTTGAGTTGTTCAGCAAAGAGCCAAACACACCACATTAATCATAGTATTAGTAGTAGATAACTTGTCAACGCAACCACCAATATAAGCATATATATAAATAGCTATAATATTATTTATTTAATTCTTTTGAATTTCCAAGCTTGGGGTTGATAGATTTTTGCAGCAAAGTTTGGCCTTGTGCATGGATGTGTATAGGGCAATAATCAATTCATTTAATGTTATCTTTTCCTAGTGAGGAAAGCTCAACTTTTGAATTTTTTTTTCCTCTCACTTTTGATTTGATTATGATCTATATATTCCCAAGAAAATCTTGGTTCAAGCTTGTCTTTTAATCCTTTAACTTGCCTAAGAATGCACGTAAGATAGAAACTTGATGAATCCCTAATGATTTTTAGGGAAGCTTCCACCTTACTAACTAATATGAAGTTATACGTACAATATTTTTAAACATTTTCTTTTCGTCTTCCACGCAAATGAGAATCAAATTTAAAAATATTGCCCATTTAATTGAAAATAAAATTTTCAATAATTAATTTATATTGCTATACTCGCATCTGATTTTTTATCTTATGCGATAGTACTACTTAGACTATAAACTATTTATTCAATAGCAATATAACAATAATTAATTTTTTTTTTGTGGATGAAAGATTGCTTTTATTAGAAGGTTTACTTGATCCATGGAACCGTAAAGATCCAAGTGAATGGTGATAGCATATAATACTTGCGAGGAAATAAAAGAAAGATAAGTGAGAAGAACCGTATCCACCATATCCAATTCTTTTTTGTTTCTTTAAAAAATAATGCACTTTAACAAAATTACAATAAAAAACCTTAAAAGTAAACTTTATCAACTTTCGATTAATAAAGCATCCTAAGCAGACCTCGAAGAGCGAAGCACACCCCAGGAGACAAAGGCCACGTATAGATCAATCAAAAAATCATATATATATATATTTATATGGTTGGGTGAAAAATAGAAGAGGCACGGCTACCAAAAAACCTTGCATAAGAAAAGAGTTATGGAGAGAGAGGTTTCTTAACGGACGGGCAAGAGGTTGCTTTACTTGCACTTCTAACTTTAATACAACAGCTTCAGTTGTTTCGTGATTTCTTGTCTTACCTCCGTTTATTTTTCTCATTTTGACTAGCAATATTATGTCCTTTTCATTTCAACGACGGGCAATACTTTGATCACTTTCCATATATACTTCTCAAACTTTTCAGAATAGATTTCCGTATCTACTTTGCTTACAAATTATCACAATAATAGTTCAAAATGTATTGATTTTTAATTTTTTTTTTAAAAAAATATTTTGACGCGCAATATTTTTAATAATTTTAGAATTTGATTTGATTTAAGTATTAAAAGAGTGATAATATAGAAATTTAGACCACAACGTTCTTTTTTTAATAAATTAATTAAAATTTGACATTTAAAATTTACGTGGCATGTAATTACGTTTTTAATCATTCTACTAATGTTTATCTATCCGTTGCTTAATAGTACAAATGAGTTGAGTCCAATGCATGCATTACATTTTACAATCCCAATAGAAATCACGTTTTGTCACGCAAAATAACTCGTTAACTCTAATTAATGTTGTCTTCTCCATCGGGGCGGGCAAGACTTTTCTCCCACAATGGACAAATGAAAAAAAGAACCTTTTGAGACTAAAGGGCGGTTGACTATCTATCCTGAAAAGAGAGCTCTCTCTCTTCTCTTGCATATCCAAACCAAAGCTACAAGAGACAGAGAGAGAGAAAGAGAAAGAGATGTCGTCTGAATTCGATCACTTTCTGGGAAAAAACACACAAAGGATTAAAGGGGGAGAAGGAAAAATTAATGGGAAAAGTCCAAAATGAAATTGATATGCGGCCGTGTTAGCTGACTATTATTATCGGCATCTTATAATCGTTGTGCTTAATATTTTTGCAGTGTGAACGGAGATGGGATGACATCAAGTGTAGTTTGGGACCTTCTCTGCTACCCTTTCTACTCACTCATATGTACCCTCCTGTCCTTCGGCTTCTCACTGTTTATGGGCCTCCCTTTCTGTTGCTCTTGGTCAAATTTACACTTTTTTTCCCTTTTTTTTTCCTGTTAGTATATATATGTATGTATGTATTTGAACTTTAAATTAATGTTTATTACAATGCAAATATTTTAACAGTCTAAATTAATTCATTAGAGTTTCAAACTCAATAATAAAGACAATTCTTACCAAATAAAAAGTTTTAAATTTAAATTATATTTCTCTTCTCCTGATTTATTATCAGGAAAAAAAAGAACAAAAAGGGTCTCACATTTTGATAACCAACATGTTTAGTTGTCAAGACTACTTATGATCAAATCTCTAGTTTAAGGATCAAGTCTTAACTCAGTAGTTTAAGAAGTTTTAAATTGGATATTTTGCAATAGTAATGCAGATGTACACGTTGTAATATCACTAATCCAAGAAAGGCAATAAAATGCTTGGAAGAAAAGTACATTAGCAGCTAATTGAAATATTATCTCTTGTAATTTTGGATGTCGTCTTCATGAAGGAAAGTCAGTCTTATAATATGATTGGATAAGGTTTGATTTTGATATTTTTATCTTAAATTTCGTAAAAATTAAATTATTTGTGAAAAGAGATGTGAATCTCACGTAAACATTTTGGCAAAATTTGTATTACGAGAAGAACTTTGGTTTTGACTAAATTTCACGTAGAACTGCTAATGATTTTCTTAATTTGCATTAGGAAGAAGAAAGCTTAATTAGTGAAATTAGATAAAATTTAAAATTTGAAATTTTCTGTCTTAAATTTCGTAAAAATTAATTTTTTACAAATGAATGAATGAGATTAAAAGTAAAAAATTTACATTTAGTTCAAGAACGAACCAATCTGAATATAAAATGGCTGTAATAATTTCCCTTATTGATTCATGAATTGATCAATTTCAAATATGGAAGTCCAACAAAACATTTTGAACTTAACATTTACACATAAACGGGGATGTCTCTACTTCGTCATTACAGCGAATTTTCAAGACGGTTCATCTTAGATAAGTTAATCCTTTTATGTAATTACCTTAACATCCGTTCCCAATTCTGCATAGAAAATATACCGCAAAGGGATTTTATTTTTTAATTTTTAAGAAAAGAGAAGAGAAAGATCAACGTATATTCATCTCGCGAGTATATAATTAATAAATTCAACACTTCAATTCAATATAAAAATTCAACTAAATCTAATACTTTTAAGTTACGAATCAATTAATTACCACTTGAACATTTAACTAAACTTAGAGAGAGTTTGATTTTAAAATTAAACTTAAAATTTTAAGTATAAAATTCATATCTGCTCTCACAAATAATTTAATTTTTACAAAATTTAAGATAAAATTTTAAAATCAAACTTTATCCAATCACACCAACTTTATTCGTGTAAATTTATTTAACACAAAGATCCGCGCACGTACTCTACTCCCATTAGTATTTTTTTTAGGGTTCTCATTGAAGTAGTTTACTCAAAAAAGTTTGGGTAAATTTGAAAAGTAATTCAATCACACAAGAAGCTGTCGTTATCCACGAGGATGGACTAAGTGAGTGAAGTGATGAGAGATAAAAACAAAAAAGAAGCCAAAAAAGCAAAATCAAAATTCATTCTACCTCTTCCCAAACAATCCCCCTTTTCAACCATCAACAATCAACAATCCTTCTTCGAGGCTTCTTCCAAAAGTAAACAAAAAAATTGATGTAAAAGAAGTAATGCTAATTACTAACAACTTAAAAATATCCGCACGAGAAGAAAAAAAGAATGACGGAACATTAAATTATTTGATAAAAATATTATCAATTAAATAATTATTTAATAAATCTATTACTTACTTATTAAATAAGCATTCAAAAATTTCGAGTTCGATCTATATTGTCTTAATGGGAGACGGATGAAAAAAATTAACAAAATAAGAAAACAATGGAAAGCAGCAGATCCCCAACCCCCTCAAAGACAAGCCAACAGCGAGAGCCCCCTTCACCGTGCCATATCTCTTTGGCTTTGGCGTTGGCTTTGGCTTTGGCCTTTGTCACTGATTTTCGATTTCCGTGTCAAGCAAGCATCCAACTCTAATCCAACCCCCCCCATTTCAGCTTTCTTAACTGATGGGCAATACCATTCTCCTCCAGAGGCCTTATTAGCCTCTTCTCAATATCAACACCAACCCCAACTCCGAACTCTCCAACTCACTCTCTTCTCTTTGTCTCTTCCTTACTTCTCTTCTAATCCTCTCTCTTTAACCTAACTCTTACATCGCGTCATCTCTGTATTTATACTTGCGAGGAGAGATCTTTCCGTGGGCCTTGATTGTTTTGTCTCGGGTTCATTTGGTTTTGTTTTCAGGGAGTCTTGAGTTCTGTAAAGTCGCGGAAAATGGGGCAAGAACTGGTTGCCGTCACGCCTGCGACGCCTGTCGGAGGCGGGATTAGTGGTGGGCCCGCTTCTGCGCCGCCGCCTACTTCTCTGGCGCCCGGTTTCAGGTTTCATCCGACTGATGAGGAGTTAGTGAGGTACTATTTGAGGAGGAAGGCCTGTGGGAAGCCTTTTAGGTTTCAGGCCGTGGCGGAGATCGATGTCTACAAATCCGAACCCTGGGAACTCGCAGGTAATTTCCTCTCTGCTAGCTCCTCTCCTTTACCTTGTAGTTGTTCGTTTGAGGATGGTTTTTGGTCCGAACCTGTTCTGGTTTTGAGGAAGATCTTTTTTACTTCTCTGGGGTTTATTTTTGGCCTAATTTCCGTTAGCAGTACTTGAATTATCATTTTATTTTATCCTTTCATTCCCCCTGAGTGTGATTTTCATTTCTCTCTCACTCACTCTCCCTTATTTTTTTTCTCCCTACATCCAACCATTTTCCATTTCTTTCCTTTTCATGAAATTACTTTTTAAGTTTAGTTGAGATTCTCCTTTTGTATGCGGGTTTGTTTCCGCTGGCAAGAATACAGTTCCAAAGGCTTAAACTAAGAAAAGATGAGATTTTGTTAAAGAATGAAATTGGAGTGAACCTGAGATTTTTAGGGACTGACCTGCTGTAAAGTTAGGATTTTTATGAATGAGTTGGAAAACCCACGAGGCTTCCAACGTTGTGATGCAATAAAAATGAGATCTCTTTTAGACTGACATGCAATAGAAGTGAATTTTGAGCAAAGATAGAACTCTGGTGTTTGTTCAATGCACCTTTACTTCTTATTCGTATACAATGAAGCGGGTAGAAATCAGTGAATGTTGTTTCTGTGATCAATAACTAATTGATGAATGTTATATTCCCTCATTTTTTTCTTAGACGTTTTTCTTGTAGAAATTTTGGGTCCCTGGTTTGAATTGTTACTAGTTTAACAAGTACATTGGTTTAGATATGCTGCTATGTAATTAAGAAGTGATGCTTTTGGAGTCTGTCTTGTTTGCTTAATCACTTTCTCAATTTTTTGGGTGCCTATCCTAATGCGTTCTGGTGTTCTTTTGTATGCATTGCAGGTTACTCGTCCCTTAAGACAAGAGATCTAGAGTGGTACTTCTTCAGCCCAGTAGATAGGAAGTATGGTAATGGGTCTCGGCTCAACCGTGCTACTGGAAAAGGGTACTGGAAAGCGACTGGGAAGGATCGTCCGGTACGTCACAAGTCCCAGACTATTGGGATGAAGAAAACTCTTGTATTCCATAGTGGACGAGCTCCTGATGGTAAGAGGACAAACTGGGTTATGCATGAGTACAGACTTGTGGATGAAGAATTGGAAAAAGCTGGAGTGCCACAGGTGTTGAATGTGACTTCAGATTTATAGTTTATGCATAGTTGTCTGTGATTTATTTTCTGAGTGTTGGAACTAACAAATAACTTTTTATTGCCATGGAGAAAGGATACTTTTGTGCTCTGTAGAATTTTTCAAAAGAGTGGTCTAGGACCACCAAATGGTGACCGTTATGCACCATTTATTGAGGAGGAATGGGATGATGATGCAGCTCTTATGGTGGTTCCTGGAGGAGAGGCCGAAGATGATTTGGCCAATGGTGATGAAGCAAGAGTAGGCTGCAATGACCTTGACCAGGTTTGTTTCTTTATTGGGTATTTGTTGAAATTGCCCTTTACTGCTGTTTGTCCTCCTATAATGTTAATGTTGCATATTCCGCAATGAGTTACTGTTGTTTGCACGTGGTTATCTCAAATAATGTCTGCTGGACGGCAAGGATCACGACAAACAACTTTTTGGGAACGTCCTTTTTGTTCAATATACGTTCCAGGTGTCAATATCTTGCCCACTTCGTGGCATATCTGTTTGTTATTCTTAACTTTCCACTATGAATTACACATTGGAGACCACGACGCGAAGGATCATTACAAATGCTATCTGAGATTTTATGCGCCATTAATTGCGTGCACAAATATGTTCATTTAGAGTCCATTGCCTTTTCAAAATAATTTTACGGTGTCTGGTCATTTTTAACGTCATGTCATGTGCAGTTGAGGATATTAAAGATGAAATATTTTCATACATTCTTGTTGTGCCAACTCCAGGCCTTTATCGGTACTGTCCTGGGTTTTATCAATTGCCAGCAATCATGTGAATGAACTGTCTTCCTCCTGGGTTCTTAGTATGAGCCTCTAATGGTGATAGTCAAAGCTTTCTTGGGGTTGGGGACGATGATATTACAGTTAGCAGAGTAGAAATATCCACCTTTTTCCGCTACTCCCCTTATCTTTTTTTTTTTTGGGTGGGTGCATACACATCTTAAGGTTTGAACCTAAAGCAATTAGTGGTCCTGGTTTATTTCCTCATATGATGTCCCAATGAGGCTTGCAACTCCTGAAAATATGAGTGCAAACTTGTGTAAGGTAAAATTGGTTATCTAGAATTTATTGTGGAGAGTTCAATTATTCAAGATCCTAATTATTTGGATGTCGTTGCTACTACTTTTATGCACCTGGACACAAATGCTGGTCTCTTGTTTCTCCAGTTATTTTTAAAGGGTTATCTTTTCAATGTATTACTTATATTGTGAGATTTAAGGCCTTAGAATCTACTCTCGATGATCTCATAGCAGTTCATTGATGATATTTTCTGTCACACATGCATGATTCCTCATTTTCTTATTTCTTCCCAGTTTTCAAATACATAAACATCCCTTACAAAGTCTATTTCAGAGTTTTGTGGTTTTGGTCTTACCAGTTTCTATAAGAAAGACTACATGAATGGAGCGTAGCATCTTATACTGCTTTCTTTTTCTCTAGATTCGTCATTCCTCCTTGGCAAAATTTTTGCTGTGTGTCTCAAAATTTTCCTGTATATCATTTTCTGAACAGCTCTTTTTAGTAACTGTTCATTTATTAATAAACTGTGTGGATAGCTTGTGCATTTCATCTGTACTTTATTAATTGAAACTATTACAAGGAATCTGATAGTGGGCAACAATCAAATATATAAACATTTTACTGTTATTAGTCATGGAGTTTGTGTGGCAAATGTGGAGTGGGATTTGACTAGTCTTTTTATTATTATATTCCACCAACATTGTGGATCAGTGCATAGCTGAAATTGATGTTGCTGCACCATATATGAAATGGACAAAGCATATTTTGTATGCTAATGGGTTATCATATATCTGTTGAACTCAAAACTGATACTCTTTTAAAGATTCATAATCAAAATGAACGCTTTATATTTTAGAAGTGCAAAAGAGATGACTTGGATGAACAAACTCTGCAGAGTGCTTTCTAGCATTTATAAAATTCAGTCAGTAGTTTCCCCCATTTTGTGCTATTCAAATACTCTTCTCGAATATGCTTTTATATGATAGTCCTGTCTCTATGCCGTTGTTTCTGGTTTTGCTTACATCAGTAATGTGATCTATTATTGCTGAATCTCTTAGTTGAATATGGATAACATGCATTCTTCTCTATGCATGCAACCTCCTTCCCCTCATAAGTCAGATTGATCTGCACATAACATGCTCAAATTAATGAATGACAATGCTTTTCCATACCAGGTAATTTTTTTAAGTTCACAGTTGCACAAGAATATTACCATGGCATATGCCAGCAAGTCAGTTTTTGTTTTTGCTAAATAAGATATGCTACCCGCACATTATATCTTGAGCCTTTTCACTGCTGTTGTAGGATATGAATAAGGCTCCCCGCCAGTGCGAGAATCCAATTGAGGGCATCCCATTTATTTGCAAGAGGGAGAGATCAGAGGATCCAGAGCCAGAGCCTCTCTCTTTAGGCCAAGCTAAAAGATCAAAGCACGATGACCCAAACTCCAGCCATGCCAATGGTTCGGAAGATTCAACTACCACAAGTCAGGATCCAACCACAGCGATGACGACGACAAATTTTTCCTCTGCACTTTTGGAATTCCCTTTACTAGAATCTGTCGAACCTAAAGAGAGTCAGCCTTCCAACCCCCAGACTTTTGACTCTTCAAATCTTGAGAAATCCGTGCCCCCAGGCTATTTAAAATTTATCAGCAACTTAGAGAATGAGATCTTAAATGTCTCCATGGAGAGAGAAACTCTGAAGATTGAAGTGATGCGTGCCCAAGCGATGATCAACATCCTCCAGTCGCGCATTGATCTTTTGAACAAGGAAAATGAAGACCTAAGGAGACTTGCGCGAGGCGGCTAGATATTTGGGTTAGCGTTATCAGTTTCTGGTTTTGTAGTTCTCGGCTAGTAACTGCTGCTCCAACTCTCTCCAGTGGCATTTTTATCTTCCAAACAAAGAAGATGAGTTAAAGAGCCATTCGAGATGCCCAGTACCGGTAGTTTGTCTCACCTTTGTAGTCGCTATTGTAATCTGAACAGATGTGTTAGTAGCTGTTCGAAGAACCTTGTCTTTCAACTTTATTTATCTAAATAAAGTTCCGGTTCAATTCCCGTGTATCTCCAATGCAGTTGTATCAGAGAAACTGAGAACTTGAGAGTTGCATTGTTGGCAACCTCAGGGATCCTGGCATGACCCTGGAGGGGTGTATTGAGTCCTTCAATTATGAGAGCTTAGGAGACTAGGTGAGGGCGCTCTCCGTTGAAGTACCTTTATTGAGTTAAATAGGGATGACTTTCTTAGTTGCAGATGGGCAGTGGGTTCTTGATACAGCTAAGTCTGTCAGTAGGATGTACAGTTGCCACTGATTTTTCTTGTGCAAAGCCGTTAGAACAAAAAATGTCTGGACGTTAAACACATGGTGTACAGTGTGTTGACGTTTGGTGTAAAGCACTAGACCTACAAGTGAAATCAACTTGAGGCGTATTTAAAGTGGTAACAAGTTGATTAATGTTTATTAGTGTCGTTAGGTTCGTGTGAATTAAGAGTGATTTCAGTGGATTATTGCATGATTACCTCGGCAGTGACTATGTTGATTAACGTTTAGTAGCATCATTAGATTCGTTTGAACTAGAATTCCTTAAAGAGATATTTCAGTGTATTATTGAATGACTACCATTGCGTGACGGATGAACCGGCTGCCACATAGTTTGCCGTTTAAGGTTTCTGGAGAGAAAGAGGAAGGAAACTCGCAAACGCAGGGAAGTGCATACTGCAGAAGGAACATTGAGGTGCTTTGAGAGAAGCGAGTTTAGGATTAGGACACAGTCAAACTACCGGCTGTTTAAAGTTTGATGATTGAGGCGTTTGGGACGAGTCTCATAAGTGTGTCTGCTGCCTTTTTCAGCAACTAATTGGTGGGCAGCGGATAAAGGTAAGGTCATCTTCGGTTGCTGAACAAAATAGCCTCTCCAACAATAAGCAAGCCCAGCTTGTATAGATAATTGGCAGTTGGATTCCTCTGAAGTATAAGTTTATTTTCTTTTGTAACAAAGGTAATAATCACACTCATGATGTAAGCATAGATATGCTTATACTCGATATTCATAATTAATTGTCGTAATTATTTTTTAAATAAAACGTAAAAAATGTAAATATTATATGTGAATTGTGTTTCGTTTTTAAAATTTTATTTTCGACTTTACTTCTTCGCTGTGCAACTGAAAGTAGAAATTTTAAAATCAAACACAATTTAAATGCATTTGATATACTGAAAAACCATCTTGCCATTACTAAACCCAAGCTGGGAGAGCGCCAGTGGGTTGGAGGCTTAGACATGACCCTCTTCTCTAAGTCGCAAGCATGGAGCATCAGGTGCATATATATTCATCAAGAGCAGCACAAGGACTTCTGAAGAGACCATATTGTTTCGTGCTATCCAGATGTGCCAAGCCGCGTTTGCAAAAAGGCAACATCAGCTTCATTTTCAGTCTGCAAAGTAGTATAAAGGAGCTCTTTGCAATTTGCTGCCTTTTGTTCCCGCCATTGTTTCCAACAACAATGTAGTCTCCAACATTAGTGTAGTACATTTAGTACTACTAATATATTTCGGATTTATTGTGTGGTACAGTATGCCGCAAATTTCATGTCATAATACTTATAACCTTTTTTAGCATAATTTTATATTTTATCAGTTGTACGTATTTATTCTAATTTATATCTATAATTGACAATTCATATTAGAAAATGGACTTGAAATAATCCATTGAATAACAATAATTTCAAGAAAAAGGAAAACGAATAAAAGTGAGACTTGATTTTGAGTATTGAACCGGTGCAATATCTTCATATATATGGACGCTAATGAGACTTGGGTTGTATAAAGTATGACCTAATTATATATTTGATTAGGCTAAATACTATGAAAATAAACCCAAACATCTTAGAATAATATTTTAAAATTAATGCTATTATTTTTCTCAGAATCTTTTGGACTCTGTATAAATCCTGCCCAATAAAAATACATCTTCCGCTAAAAACCAACACATACGCAAAATTATAATACAGCAGGAGAAAGAAGAAAAACATTACAAGTATGCCTTGTGCAAATATTGACTTGATTTGTTGAAGACTTTCGGTTTATCTTTTGATCCACTTTCTCTGTACACCAATATTATGACTTCAACATGAAGAAACCGTTCTTTCTTTTTCATGTTTTGATATTTCCTCTCTTTTACTTTGCCCTTTCGGCTACGAAAAGATAGTCTATTCTTATTAATATATCCAAGAAGGAACTTTTACATTATACATATTTAAACTAAACTTTAGATACAAAGAAATGTTAAAGGAAATATTTTCCTGTTAAAAGAAAAGGAACTATCCTTAAAAATTCCTAAATTATTTGTTAAATACACATAATATTTATTTCAGATTCAATATTTTACTTGTCTCGTTATTCGTAATTTATTATAATAAATATAGTTATTGTGTTTGCTATAACTTGCACTTCAATACCAAAGAAGAGGTAACATTTCCCTTCCTATTTTCTTATGTCGACTAACTAATTTATTTTTCAATAAGAAATTACATGCTTGCAAAAAAAAAAAAAAGATTATAAAATTAAGAAGAGCAAATCAGTTTTAGACAACATTCTTCGCGCTGTTTATTTAATTTTTATTTTTATTTTTTATTATAAATAAAAAATTTTACAGATTAAACTACTCATTTTCTTTCAAAATATAATGCATTTTGACTCTTTTTGCATAGATTAAAAAAAGTAAGAGATTTTTTTATTATATTATTAATTAATTTTACTAATATAATAAAAAATAAAAAATTTATAATTATGTTGAGTATCACTTTAAAAAAATTAAATTTACAGAAGATTAAATATTTTTAAAAACTAATAATTGGCTAAAAAAATTTATATTTTAAAAGGATGGAGTATGAATGAATGTCCTATCCCCTCCAAAAAAAAAAAAAAAAGCGAACGAATTTCCTGACTACGTGGATTATTTTTAAAACATATCAAGATCTTAACTTGGCAAAGAAGAAAAGAAAAGAAAAGAAAAAAACTAAAGGCTAAAGGAAAGGGATAATGTCGTCGTCTTTTTCAGCTGCTGCTGCTCCCTATTTCCCCCAATCAAGCCGATCCCAAAAAACCTGGCGTCTTTCTCCTTTCCTATAAATATCCCAAAACCTGGCGTTACTCGACCAAGGTCCACCTAGTCAACCTAACTCAATTATGACGACGTCATATTCTCTAATTTTGACGGAGGCACATACGTATACCACACATCTCTCTCTTGGTTTGCGCAGGGAGAGGGGAAGAGAGAGTGAGGGAGCTCCATCTCTGTTTGAGTTTAGATTTAAAATTAAATATAATAAAATATTATTTTTTATTTTTAAAAAAATATTTTATAAATTTAAAAATAAAAATTTTAAATTTAAATTTTATTAAACTTTACTTATTTGATTTGAGTCAAAAAAATAAATTTATAAAAAAATTCTTTTTTTATTTACTTTTCACTTATCTTTTCTATAATCAATTTACTTTATTATTTATTTTTCTTTACTTTTTATTTACTTTTTTCACTCTAACCAAATAAAAGTTACTATATATATCTGTTGCCAAGAACCCGGGAACTACACCTCGAGCAACTCAATCTCAATCCTAGTACTGACTAGAGGCTCCTGAACTTGCCACGCAGCAACTTTCGACCCGAATGCCCTAGTATATTCTAGAACCCGCTTTGGTTTCTCATCCACGTATTTTACTGTGACTGAATTTCCATAACCTCTGCGTAACGTTAAATTCTCTCGGTTAATTAATATTAAATTATCCAACGAGGGCGATCGAATTATTCTACCAATGGCATCGGTCTCGACCCTCAACTAAACTTCAGAAAGGAAAAGAAAATGCAGCAATATACCTAAAGTTTTGAGTGTTCAAACTGCTTTCTTCTCTTTTTTGATTCAAAGCAAAATTTCTTTTGTCAAGATCAAAAACCCTAGGAGTGGTGAATCAGTGGAATGGTTTCCAAAGCGTCGACGTCGTTAGCGCCGGGTTTCAGATTTCACCCGACCGATGAAGAGCTTGTTCGATACTATTTGAGGCGCAAGATTTGTGCGAAGCCTTTCCGTTTCGATGCAATTTCCGAAATCGATATTTACAAGGCTGAGCCTTGGGACCTTCCAGGTTTTCTTTCTCTGACCTTGTTTTTGGGGTTTTAGTTTACCGTTGCGTGGAATTTTAATTGGGTATATTGGAATTTGTTGCTGGCCTTTTATTGGTGAATTTCTTTGTTTATTTGTTAAGGTTTTATCATGTAACATATTTGGGTTCATTACTCTAAGCGTGGGTTATAAGAAAATTTCCTGGTTGGGTTTTTCCCCGGATCTGGGAACTTTTGTCGTTTTATCTGATTTCAGGTGAGGGCTTTACTAATCTTCCTTTTTAGATAAAATGGAGGTTGTGGTATGCAAACGATGGTGAATATATGTACTTTTTGGCTCAGTAGTATATGGCGAGTTTCATTTGGAACTTTTGTTTCGAAGAAACATGCGTCCTTGTGTCTGTGTAGTCTCGTGTCTTGCATTATGGAAATGAGCTGATAATATTGTTGTTCTGAGGCTGGACAGAGATACATCCATATGCGGAAGCATGAAAAACCAGGTCTGCTATAGGCATCTGCCAGAGTTTGAAATTCATTTGTTAGATTATTTAGAAATAACCCTACAATTTTCAACTCAAGCAATGTCATGTCACTTCTATTCTCTTGTGAAGTGCGGTTGTTCAGCAATTTTATTTTTGATTGAAATGTAGCAGTTTTGGATGACTGTTGTTTTTAATTGATTACTGATTCTACCTTTTTTCAATCATGTGAATTAAGGTATGTCAAAGCTGAAGACTAGAGATCTGGAATGGTATTTTTTCAGTGTGCTTGATAAGAAGTATGGCAATGGATCCCGTACCAACAGAGCTACAGAAAGAGGCTACTGGAAAACAACTGGAAAAGACAGGCCTGTATACCATAAGTCCCAAGTTGTGGGGATGAAGAAAACCCTTGTTTATCACAGTGGTCGAGCTCCAAGGGGTCAGAGAACTAACTGGGTGATGCATGAATACAGACTTATTGACCAGGCGTTGGAAAAGGCCGGAATTGTTCAGGTGGGAACTTGTGTGTGGTTTATTCTTTATTGTCTTGTCTTTTGTCCTTTGGTCACTTTTTGCAATGCCATAAAAAAGGGTGGTGAGGGTTATAGGAATGATTGGTCAGTGAGGAATGGAATCTTGTTTGTCCAAGCGGTTGACTCATTGAGAGAGATTTGGATTGACTGTATTAAGTTTTCAGGTACCACTATAATTTGTAAGTCAAGTAGTGTCTAGTTGTCAAAATATCCTCATACGATGAACTATTCTGATATATTTTTGCCTTTTTCTCCCCCCTGATATCTGCTTCTTTCCTACATGAAGGATGCCTTTGTGTTGTGCCGAGTTTTCCAGAAAAGTGGTTCGGGGCCAAAGAATGGGGAACAGTATGGGGCACCCTTTGTGGAGGAGGAATGGGAGGACGATGAATTGGATGTAGTGCCCAAAGATGAGGCTGCAGAGGAAGTCGAAGTTGGTGATGATGCCTATTTGGATGGAAATGACCTCGAGCAGGTCTGTGCTTTCTTTTGTTTTGGTGTTGTGTACCCGATTATCTATTTATCTCTTCCTCCTCCTCTCTCTCTCTCTCTCTCTCTCTCTCTCTCAATACATATTCTCTTATGTATATGTATACATGATAAGTCGATAATTTTGCTGCATCTATCCAAAGTTAAATCGACAATTTTGCTGTTATCTATCCAATGTTAAAATTGTTAAGTTGTACAAAAGAAATATCCATTTCTATGTGGTTTTTCCTACATGTGCAAGCATTCTGTTCATGATGGTAGGCTCATGGAATTATGATCTGCCCTGATAAGCAAATTGTACTTGTGGTTCTCTATGATGGACTTAACTTTAAATATCTGTCAATACTCAGTCTGCTTGCTGTGCATGCTCCATTCTTCTGGTTGAGAAAAATTGACCCCACTGCATATATAAAACTGCTTAATGAACTGCTCCAGAAACTGTAAGAGGGAGATAAGTTAGTTAATAGATGAATGTATACTTACCTTTAGAATGTCTTTCTGCTAGATTCTTGCCACAGAGATACCGATAGATAACGTTCCTTTGCCTGTGAATTACTATCCTGGGGAAAATGCTGCTTTTGTTGATGAAGATACAAAGTCCATTGGTGATTCACAGAAGTTATCAGTTGGTTCTGGGGAATATGATGATGGAAATTACCAGTCTGATGACCAGAAGCCTTTTCATTTGCCAGTTCAATATGATATGGATCAAAAACCAGTCAAGCATGAATTCATTGGTGAATCAAGCAGGACTGCTGATCCTGAAGGCATAGACTATTTGCTTGATGAACCATATGTGGATGCTACTGACAGTTTTCAGTTTGGTGATGGAGCATTCCTTGAAACTAATGACCTCTCCAATCCAATTGACGCTGATGCTGTAGGTTTTGATATGCTTGAGGAATATCTCTCGTTTTTTGATGCAAATGGTGATATTGCGTTTGACCCCCTCACCGAAGGAGGTCAGGACAATATTTCTGGAGAATCATCTCATACAGAGGGGGTAAGAATAAATTGCACTTTATTGCATGGCTGACCCTTATGTTGTGATGCCAAAATCACGATTTACAACTCTTTTATTTTGTCTTTTTCCATTTTGACAGGATGTTAAAGAAGGAATTGAGCCAGTCATGTCAAGCAAACAGCTTGAACGTTATGATGATGCTGCATCTTCCAAGGAGGAGACTTCTAATTTTGGATCCGGTACACATATAATGAATCTAGTTTGGGATATGGTTTGTGTTTAGCAAATTTTAGTTGGCTTAATTTCCTACCTTTATATGTTCCAGGTTATCAATATCCATTTATGAAGCAGGCAAGTCGTATGTTGGGCAGCATTCCTGCTGCTCCTGCATTTGCTTCAGAGTTCCCTTCAAAGGATGTTGCTCTGCGTTTGAATTCTGCATCCCTGCCGTCAAGCTCAGTTCATGTTACCGCTGGCATGATTCGGATTAGGGATATGAGCATGGACAGGCATGCAACAGACTGGTTCTTGGGAAAGCATGGGCGGTACAATGTTACCCTTTCCTTTGGCCTGTCAAGAGGTGAAGATAACTCGACAACCTTGGAATCTGCTGTTAGAATACTACCAGGAAAGACCGAATCTCCAGCGCCCAGTGGTTGGTTCTACTTTATATTCTTTTGGTTCCTGCTCCTTTCTGTGAGCTTCAAGATAGGGACCTTAATTTGCGCCCAGTAACTCTTCATGAGTGAATGCACGAAGAACTCCAAACTGCTATAGAACCCAAACAATTTTTTGGTTTTCGAATGTTTATAATTGACTTACTGAACCTAGAGCTAAAGGTTGACATTAATGCTTTTACCTCAAGTATTCTCCATACTAGAAAGAACGGTGGTGGTGAAACTAGGCTTCTAGCTTGGAAGCTAAGTCATGGAACGTTTTGATGTCTAATATTTATGTAGATCAGGTATGTTGATTTATTTTTCTCTGAATAACATTATTGTATAATTACTCGAAGGAGTACGGTGCCTTCTTTCAACAAATGAGGAATCATCTTCTCTAGTGTTTTGGGCAGAAATGCCATGTCGCAGGCCTGTCTCCCTGCCACTTTTAACATACTGGGACGGCGCATTGGTTTTCCTTTTCAATTTGTTCATTCCTGCTCTCGTGGCACCATGACAAAGGTTGAGAGGCCCAGAGCACGAACGTTTTCGAACTGCTGGAACTTCCCTTCTGCAATGTAAGATGCCGAAGAACGGCTATGCCGCTGCAATTATGTCCGAACGCGTGATTTGAAAGCGATGCCCCTCTGATTACCTGCAGAAATGGGGCAATTGGTGACGCTAATTGGTTGGGTAGGTTTCAAACAGTTTATCGTGAATCTTTACATTTGCATCACAATAGTGAAAAATTTAATACTAAATCAATCAATCTAATAATTTTGATTCTACAAATTTTTCATATCGTTTGCCGATTTTATTTATATATCACTAAGTAAAAATTAGTTATGGTTATGAAATCATACCCTTTCTTATATCTTTTTGAGCGACTTTCTTTACATAAATAGAATTATGGAGTAAAAATTAGTTATTATAAAGTCAGAATCCGTAGATTATGACGACTGAAGTTGAAAGTAGAGTACATACATGTTCAGCATTGCAGTTTAATCATGCAATCTTATTATCTATACCGAAAGGGAAGGATACCTTTGTGACTTAAAAATCAATTTGTAGCTCACAACTGTCCTAGTTTATTAGGTTTCCGGTTCTAATTAAATTACAAGGATAGGCCAACAGTAAGATATGATTTGCTAATCATAGTAGTTCAACTGGGATTATTGATGCTAGTCGCTAAAACTGATTCTTGGTGATAGTTTTGCCCAGTTGCTTCACATTTCCCCTGGAAGCATTGTGTCCTCAGGTAGATCACAGACAGCAACACCCTATAGAGAGAAAATTATTAGTTTCAAATAAGTATTGACTATAAAGTAACTAACAAGCTTCTGCTACTTGGTACTCACATCACCCGTAAGATGCGCCACGCATTTTTTCTCAGCAAGCAGCTCAGCTTCGGTCTGCATCATAAGCACGATAGTATCAGAATAATAAATGGTAAAAACTAGCAAGATTTGTGGCTCTAAGCCTCTATATAATAATTGGTGACGCACTTCTTCTGCAGTTGAAAGGGAATGCTTTACCTTTCTGATTCTGGCACGAAGGTAGTCATCAATTATCACATCCTTCACAAGCTCGTAACCACCATCTCCCTGACAAGAACGCAGCATTAGAAACAGTTGAAAAAGGAAATAACTCTAGAGAGAGAAATATCGGGCAACTTACTTTTGACCTACATGGCATGCTGAAAACAATATCATCTGCTATCCCATAAGGATTGCCGTTCGTATATACCTTCATGCCAGTAGTCAAAAATCATAAACATGATAATGCAACAACAAGAAAATGGCTTCTTGCAAGTAATAAAGGTTTTTAATTCTGCTATCATGCGAAAATAAGCATAGATAGCACTTGAAAGAAACTTTTTTATTAACATGCAGTGTTTCTTACTCCGGAAGAGAACCAATCCCCTTCAGGTGTAGGAGTAACAAGAGATTTCATAGCATCGACAATTGACACAGCAGTTGATGCTGCTGAAGATCGTCCCCATTTCTGAATCAAGGCACCGCCTCTCTGGAGATTAACCATAAATAATCAGTTATCTTACCATTCTGAATGGAAACAATGAAATTCTTTTAACACAGTCTGTGATCTTACCTTCTGAACTTTCTCGGTGAATTCTTGTTCTAACCATTTGGTGTCTTTTATAACCTCCTTGACAGGTAGGCCGTTGATTCTAGCATTTAAAAAATCAGGAACCTGATGAAAATAAGAAAGATGAAAAGATATATAAATAGGAATACAATATACGTCTACAGAAAGTCTTGACTTTGTTGTACTCTAAATGTAAAATTCCTTCATACAATCAGACTTAAATTTCTAAACATCATTAATAAAATTACAAGATTCATGGATAAGACAAGACTCAAAAGGATTTCTGCCAAGGTGGCACTGTTATAAACATACTCTTGCAAGTGAGAGTGAATGTAAACACAAACCATAACACAAAAATAAAGGGAAGGAACAAGTACCTGAGTGGTTGAGTGATTACCCCAGATGGTCACATTAGAAACTTTATCATAGAAAACTCCTGCTTTTAGAGCCAGCTGCAAGCACCATCAAAGATGTGTACCGCTCGTTATTCTCTTGAACCTTTTACATGTACATTTAAACATGTATCTCTAACAATGATATGCATGGCATACCTGGCATTTTGCTCTATTTTCATCCAATCTAGTCAAGGCATGGAAATTTTTTGCAGGTATGTTTGGAGCATTTTTCAAACATATCAATGCACTTCAAAGGAAAGAACACAAATTAGCAACAAAAGATTCCCGAAAATTTCAAACTTGGTAAAAATCAGTAGAGTGTGTGTTTTGTTACTTGGTGTTACAAGGGTTGCCTACTACTATAACTTTAACATTAGACGACGCAACAGCATTGAGAGCTTTTCCCTGTAATGATGGAAAGAACGAGTCATACAAAATATATCACTAATATTCTTATTGTAAGTTAGTAAGTTACCTGCTCGGCAAAAATCTTTCCATTTATGTCCAATAAGCCAGCCCGTTCCATCCCAGGGCCCCGAGGCTTTGCCCCAATCAGAAGTGCCCAGTCTGCATCTTGGAATACTTCATAAGGATCAACTCCTATACTAACTTCCCTCAACAAAGGATATAAGGAGTCTTCTAGCTCCATTGCAACCCCTGAATGGATAGAATTTACAGGTTATTAACAGAGCTACTACATCAGTCATCAAAGGCCAGTGGAACAAATCCGAGCATAAATCTAAGTTGAGTTCTTAGAATATAAATAATATCACAAATGCAGAATAAGCAAAGATCATAGGAAAATATCCAAGGAGAAGCCTAAGACACAACCAATTGAGAATTCAATAAGGCAAATAAAAGATAATGACTAATTGAACTGTCACTACACCAATTTGAAGGGGTAATATTTTCTCAATAATTTACAAGAGATGTTGAGTTATTCTGATTACCTCCACTAACAACCTTAAATGCCTTCAATGACACATTGTATGGTGCTCATGATTATCAGTGCTACACTAGATACTTATATGAGGAAGACGTGGACTTGAAAATATACAAGCCAAAATGGGAAAGTCTCATGACCAATGAGTTGACAGAAACTGAGGTGCAAACAATATGATCCCCAGGTGCATCCAGAAGCTCAAGTATTTTGATCTGGTCTCCCCCCCAGGTTCCAGTTTCAAAAAAATTAGGACACTGAAAAGAAAACCACAAAGGAAAAGGGAAAATAACTCGGTTCTACCTCTAAATCAAGTCACAAAAAACCATTAATAGAGAAGAAGTAACATATTTCAACTTTGTTAGAATCCAAATATGTACAACTAAACCGACCAGCAGCAATATTTGGTTTAATCAAACTAGTTAGCGTCCATACCTTCCAGTGCTTGCAAAGATCTCTCAGATCCAAGCAATTTCAATGCGACTGGTTGATCTGGCCCAAAAACCTCACCAGATGCAAGCTGAGGCAACAGAAACTCATGCCGCTCAACAAAAAGTTAAGAACCGTATAAAGAACAGGCAGCTTGCTTTCACAATAAGCAGCATAGTTCAAGTATAAGTGCAATTAGACTTGAAGGTGACTTTTGTAATTCCCGTCAAGTAAGACAATCAACTTTCTTTTCTGTCTGAGTAAAAAAGAAATGTTCAAAATCACTAAAATCTCTTTAATCTGTTCCTGATAAATTTGAGAAGCGGGCATAGTTTTACAGCATTATCATTAAGATACTGAGCACAACATTATCAGAGGACCCCAATTTTTCACGGAAACTATGACTTTTTTTAAATTTCTTATCCCAAATAACTGACCAAATGTACATAAATTTGCTTTCCAAAGAATAGTTGATGATCCATAAGTTGAGGAAGATATGCTTAAATTGCATCTTTTCTTGCCCTTGATCAATTAAGCCCACACATCAACTTAGTAAAACTAAGTTCATGCTGGATTATGTGTTTAATCCAGGTCTCAGGATACAGTCAGCACAGGCCTCAAAAGTAGGCCTTAAATTTTGAACTTGAATCTTGAGAAATATTTCTTACCTTGAAGAGAAGGTGGTTAGCTATCATCCCTGCTGCACCTGAAACAGCTACATTAACTAACTTCTTCCAAGATTTTGTCTCCTCTTCCTGAGAATTAAAAGCATAAAATAGTCACCCAAATCATAAATCAGAAAAATAAAGGATGCCCCTTTTGCCTCAGCTGGAAACCTAAAGTTCTTCTCCAATGACGGAAGTAGAAAAAGAGATTAGTAGTGCAGTAAATTACTAGCCTGTGGATAACTATGGAAATTTTAGTTAGAAAGAAATCATTTGCTAAGTTAGATGGGGAACAAATATATATTACTGAGATTTATATGATCCACAAAGATCGGTGAACTAAAATTATATCAAGAAAGAGAAGAAAGCAAAAGTACTACAGCAAGACTAATTCCGCGGAAATAATTGAAATACACAATCCCCAATAGAACAGATCGTCATTCAGGAATGCTGACATGTTTGCTCCGGGAGATGATATTGTTATCAAAGCATCATATACTTAACGTGCAACTAAAACCTTGAATCTAGCAAGTATCGTGAAAATTCCTCTCAAAATGTTTATACCATCACTTGACAACTTACAGCCTTGAGATCATAAGTAAGACAGAAGACACCGTAGCAATCGGGTTTCTTCTTGGGATCTTCAGTCTGCAAAGCAACCGGTGCTTGAACTTCCCTGTCAACCCAATAAAGAGATAGATAAAACCAACAAAAAACGTACTCCAGACTGCAACATGAAAAAAACCAAACGATGGCTCACTTGGAAGTCACAGAGCAGCAAATTTTAGCATTCTGGGTTCGTGTACAAGGCCTGAAAATGATTCTACGATGATGAGAAAGACGATTTGAAACGTAGGAAAGTGGTGAGGACCACTGATGTTGGTTTGTTTTAGTATATGAAACTGAAGTAGCAGCAGCAAACTCTGCCACCGCCATGGCGCGCAGCAGATCAAAAGCAGAAACGCACGAAGAATAATGCAATAAGAGAGAATCTAAGGAAGCTAGTTCAAGAACTGAGGTGGCGTTTGGAGAGAAGCAGAAGCAGAGAATCCGCGGTTCGGGATGGAGGGAAAGAAGAGAAAAAGGAAACGAAGAACAGAGTGGGGTAAGGGGAAAAAGTGAAGCATGGAAAATGGATAGATTATACGAGAGATTTTGAAATATGGTTATAAGGCCATGCATATGACACTTGTCCTTACTATCTCATCTCAAAAAATCTCTGCTGGACTTCCAACGCCAATAGTTTTACCACATTTTACTCGTAAAATTTCAACCCTCGTTTCCTTTGTAAATTCAATTCAAAATAATTTTTATTTAAAAAATTATATCTTCACTTACAAAAGTTTCACGATATTTATATAAAAAAAAAGAAATTGAAAAACTTTTCAGTTTAAGTTACAACCCAAGTATGTATACTCTTTAAGTTATTTAGATAGAGTGAATAATATCTTAGTTGCGATTCACATATTTATAATTTATTTAGAGAGTATCTCATCTTAAATTCAAATTCAAAATTTTAAGTATAAGACACATATCTCTTCTCACAAATAATTTAATTTTTACGAAATCTAAAATAAAAATTTTAAAACTAAACTCTATTCAATCACACTTTTTAGTTTGACTAACCAAAGGAAAGGGATAAATATTTCATCTAAAAGGGGCTTTTTATTTATCTTTTAACTTTGTTCTACTTGGTGTGAGGGAGACGGCAATAGAAGAGGGGGAAAAAAAGAAACTGAATTAATATATTTTTATATCTATATTTCTTTTAAAATTAATTTTTAAAATTTTGAAAAATAAGATTCATCTTGTCATGACCATCACTCGCCTTTCTAAAATCTTCCAATCTGAGAAGGTAAATGCCCTTCAATTCTACACCAACGAGCAGATGAATTCCTTAATTCCACATTTACATCCTCTTTTTTTAACTTCCATAGTTTTCCTAATCAAAACTCTGTTCAGGATTTTTCGTCTTTTTTCAATGTATCAAATGAAGAGTACAGCCAACAGGCCCAAAACAGAGTGACAAGGCCATCAAACTGTCCTGGGTCCAGATGGATTATCAGGCCTTGTGTTGGGCTTACACCCAGCTTATATCACAAAAGTGCCACTCCTGGAAAGTAAAGATATGTCCACCAGCAAGGGCCCAATAGAGTAGTAGTTATAATATAATAAAAATAAAAAATATAATTTTATAGTGAAAGTTATTTAAAAATAATTTTTTAAATTTGTAAAAAATTAAATATTTCAAGAAGATAAAAAATTACTAAAATACCTCATCTTTTAAAATGAATGAAATATTTAATTTCATATTCAAATTTAAAACGTTTATAAATGTCCAAAACCTCGTGATACAATGCATGTGGGCGAAAGAATAGCCCAAACAATTTCTTATTCTCACACCAAACTTTGTCGAGAGAGCATCATATTATATCACTTCAATTCTCCCATAATTCCCCGAAGTCATTGCCGTACCAATCTTCTTGTCCCTTTGCCTTTGGCTCTTGAAATTGACTCTTCCTATTATTACCTTCTCATTCTCATACATGAACGGGCTTTGTCTGAATATGTATTTTGTATTCTTAACGGATAAATATTTACTCTCATTTAATTTTTAGTTAAGACTTTAATTTTCTATAATTAATATATAAAACTTTTCAAATAATCTAATTTATCACATCTACCAAGTCTCCTTAATAACTTAGGGTGTGTTTGGATTGATTTTTTAATAATTTTTTTTTTTAAAATATTAAATATTTTTTAATAAATAATTTATTTTTATAATTTTTAATATAATTTAACTTTAAAAAATCAATCGAATCTCACGGATAGTCATCAAATATATTTTATTAATTTTTATTTTTATAGTTGGTCAGATAATTGAGGGGGACTGGGTAAACTTTGTAGATAGAAAGCATAGTCGCAAGGTCAAGATTGGGCAGAGAGGGCCACTCTCTGATCCCCTAATGTCATCCTCATGCCAACCTTATTTTTGTCTCTTTGCCCTTTGCTTTTGAAATGGACCTTTCAAATTATTGTAATCTCAAATACGGAACCTTCCACATTGAGGTACCTCCAAATGGCTATTTTCATCAATACGGCATAGCGGTCATTTTCATGGTAATATTTTTTCTTTTTTTTAATGAATAAATGGGAGCATTAGAGAATTTAGTTTTAAAAAAAATAAAAGATTAAATTTCTTTTCTTTTTTCATTTTGTAAAAGATTCAATATTTTAGAAGGATGAATTAGCATGCATTCCTGGAATTGATGAGAGGGAGCTTTTCCAGAGAAAGAAAATTCTCTAGAATTTTTCTAACAAGTGTTCCAGTTGTATGCCATTTGCTTCTCTTATGAAATAAACTAACAAAGGAAAAAGGAATTTGAGCCATTGACCCAAAAAAAAAAAACACAATAAATTATGATTTTTTTAATAAGACTCAAAGAAAATAGAAAAATACCTTATTGAATGCCTGAAATAGTGTGAAACTATTATGAACTCCTTTTTAGCCATATTTAATAACTCAAATAATAGCTCTATTTATTTTACTTAAAAAAGAAAACCTCTTCCTAAAAAAGGAGAAAAAAGTCTCTTTTTCTTTTTTCATTGAAAAAAAAAAAAGAAAAGCTCAGAAAATTGGGAATAGAAAATGAAAATGTAGTGCTAAAAACTCCACATATAAAAAATGGTAAATGATTCCTTCTTTCAATATAAAATTCTTTTCTTCTATGGTTAATTCTCCCAAAAGAAGATAGAAAATTACTTCCCTTAAAAAAAATCCCTCAAATTATTTTTTCTTAAAAAGACCACCACAAGGGCAATCAAGTCATTTAGAAGAAAGTCCCACGATAGCAAGGAGTGGAGAGGTTCCTGGCTGACCTATAAATACCCCCCTTTATAGCACGATCACACGCTCACCAAATCTTTGGAATTTATTCAAGAAAATAAGCAGTTTCTAACAAAGGCGTCGCCTCTCTGCCGCTTCACGGGAAATTTCACAGGCCTTTTAGGGTTCCCCTCATTCTGTAAGCGCGTTACCCAATTCCTGCCCGATTCTTTTCTTTTTTCGGATTGTTTTAGACATATAAGTAAGTTTATTTTCTGTTCATTGTAAATCTTTTTTTCGGATTGTTGCTTTCGTTTCCAGGTTTCGTATCATTTACATCAATTTGGATTGAAATCGCGTGAAGATTATTGGATTATTCGATATTATAAAACAGAGATATTGTTGTAAGTATCGATTCTTTCTATGGCAAGGCTTTCTGAGCTTGATGTGGTTTACATGTATCTGAGTTTGGATTTTTCGATTTGTTTTCTTTTCTTTGTCTACCGGCTTTCTTCTGGCTATTGAGGTGTCTAATGTAAATGAGGACTTTTTTCGTTTAATCCGTTGGTTGGTAAATTTGCTAATTTATCATACTAAAGTTGGGATTTTTTTGTTTATTTGTGGCTCGTGTCGTCTGCTGGAAAGATTAAGGCTTTAGCTCTTCGTTTTTCTCATTTCTGCATTGAACAGACATTGCACTGATAATAAATTCTCTATGAGTTATGACAGTTCAAATTTCTTGATATTATTTGTTGGATTTGATTGATTTTGGTCCTGCTTTTGATTCTCTGTTGCTACCTCTCAATTCTCTTCTATCCTCTATAATTCTTTTGTTTGAATTCATTTATAGTGTTGTTTTTTGATCATTCAGATTTTATGCCTTTTTCATTTGTCCCAGTTGTTTAGGGGGTAGTAGTTTATTGCTCATTTACATTGTCCTTTTTTCCTCTTTTTTTTTGTGGGTTTTTTTTTGTGGGGGGGGGGCGAGGGGAGGAATGGTTATTGCTTTTTGGGTTTCTTACTATATCATTAGTATATCTATTATCAATTTGAATATCCAATTGGGGTCTAGATATAATGAGTTGCTTCCTTTGTGTGAAGGATTAAGCTTTATTTGCATCTTTTTCGCTGATTAAATGTCAAAATGCTGTTCTCTTTATTGTGAATCAGAATGACTATTTTATGAGTTTTGGCATCCATTTGGTGGATGCTTTAGATGCAATGCTTCTGAGATATTTTTCTAATAAAGAGTAGCCTCTTTGTATCTCTGAGGGTTGCTTTCTTACAACATCCACAGCATTTACTATTAGTTTCATTATATTTTATATTGATCCTGACCATGATACTTGGTGATTGGGCAGTTAAGACTGAATGATCTAATGGAGTCTAAAGGCGGGAAGAAGAAGTCTAGTAGTAGTAAATCCTTATTCTACGAAGCTCCCCTTGGATACAGCATTGAAGACGTTCGACCAAACGGTGGAATCAAAAAATTCCGGTCTGCTGCATACTCCAACGTAAGTTTATGGTGTATACACATGTATACTGTTGGTATACACATCACTACTGGTTTAGATTTTGAACCTAATGTGGATTGACATATTGTCACGTGTTTTTCTTCCCTTATGCAGTGTGCTCGCAAGCCATCCTGATATCATCTCCAGCTTTGGTTTCCTGACGGATCTTTTTTAAGTGATTAGTTTAGTTTTTAGTTTTCAGACACCTTGCCCCCTTTTCTTCAATCTCTCTCCTCTTTCCTCTCTGCTCTGCTTGCTGCTGTCATTACTTCTTGGGTAAAAAATGGTTAGTCCTGCATCTCCAATCGGCTTTGAAGGTTATGAGAAGAGGCTCGAGATTTCATTTTTTGAGCCAAGCTTCTTTGCTGACCCCGAGGGTAACGGTCTTCGAGCTCTCAACAAAGCTCAGTTGGATGAGATTCTTGAACCAGCTGAGTGCACGATTGTTGCTTCCTTGTCGAACAAGTATCTCGACTCATACGTCCTTTCTGAGTCAAGCCTCTTTGTTTATCCTTACAAGATTATCATCAAAACATGTGGGACAACTAAGTTACTTCTCTCAATCCCTGCCATCCTGAAATTGGCTGACTCCCTTTCACTCAATTTAAGGAGTGTGAAATACACTCGAGGAAGCTTCATTTTCCCCGGGGCTCAATCTTTTCCTCATCGTAGTTTCTCAGAAGAAGTGGCGCTGCTTGATAACTATTTTGGAACGCTTGGTCTGGGAAGCAAAGCCTTTATTATGGGTAATCCTGATCAGCCACAGAAATGGCACATTTACTCTGCTTCTACTGGACCTGAGCAGTCCTCTGATCCTATTTTCACAGTAGAAATGTGCATGACTGGTTTGGATAGGGAAATGGCTTCTGTCTTTTACAAGAATGAATCAAGCTCAGCTGCTCTGATGACCAATTTGTCTGGCATCAGGAAAATACTCCCGGATTCTGAGATATGTGATTTTGAGTTTGACCCTTGTGGTTACTCCATGAACTCCATTGAAGATGCTGCCATCTCTACTATTCATGTCACACCAGAAGATGGTTTTAGTTATGCCAGCTTTGAAGCTGCTGGGTATGATCTGAAAGCTGTGAATCTGGGCCTGATGATTGAGAGGGTACTGGTGTGTTTCCAACCTAGTGAGTTCTCTGTAGCGGTGCATTCTGATGGTACTTGCAAGTCACTCGAGCAAATTTGCGCTCTGAGGTTGAAGGGTTACACTCTTGGTGAACAAAGCCATGAAGAACTTGGATTGGGTGGTGCCATCGTCCACAAGAAGTTTCGTAGAGCTGAGGCTTGTGGGTCGCCTAGGTCAATTCTGAAATGCTGCTGGAAAGAGGATGAGGGGGAAGAAAAGTAGCATTGGGGTGTCTTTTTGCTTTCATGTGCACTAGAGATATTCTGAATCTGATAAAATAAAGTGTGTCTATCATTTTCTAGGCGCACCCTGGCGTGTTTCTTGTTTTGCATCTGCTAGTCGTCTGTTTCACTTTGTGTCTTTTGAACTACTAATGTCGTTGTTGTACTGGCTATTTTTTGTTATTCCCTATTTCAGAATGGTCTAATAAAATGCTTTGCTACTTCCTTTTCTCCCTTGTGGTTATCTCTAATTGTATTCTTTCTCTAGAACACTTGTTCTGCATTGTCAATCTCTTGGATTTTAATCTGATTTCTGGATTAGGTTTTGGGGTTCTAGCAGTTGTATGAGTTGATTCTCTCTTCATCCTTCAGTTTATGTTACTGAAGCAGAGTGATTGCTCGTGCGGATAGCGTCTGAACAAGCTGTTTGGAAATGATAGGTCTATTTTGGCAGAAAAATAGACAGTGGAATTTGTAGGTTTGGGGTAGTATTTTAAGCTATTTTTGGTAACATCACAGAAGATCTTGACAATGCAGTTATAATTGCAAAATGCGAATTACAAGGATTATCAAGAGAAAATGGAGATATTCTGAGAAAGTTTTAAGTGCCAAAAACGTAAAGAGAAATTGAATCCAAGCGGCAGCACAGAGTGGCTGTGCAAGTAGAAGAAGAAAGGGTTCAGATAATCTGAAGCGATGAACGCCTGATTTTAGGCCAAATTTGACTGGAAACATAATACTTGGTAAAATTTATATGTTACTGCCGGCTGGTGAAGCCAACCTCCATAATTTTCTAGCAAGATCAAGGGCTGCTGGCGTCCCAAGAGCTGATTGGATTGACTAAGGTCATTGGACAGGCGCGTAAGCGCTAAGATAGTTTGTGGATTGGGTGAATCCACGTCACTAGAATGAATATTGGTATTACGACTGGTCAAATTTTAATAGTCTTTTGTCGTGGAATACTATATTGAATTTTTGTTGTTTCCTTGTGGATGTGAGGTCCTCCAACGCCCCCACGCCCTCCCCCCACGGGTTTTTCCAGTGATGGACTAGCCCGTCGACCATATTACTAAAATTGTTTGCGCAGTTTATATTAAAAGGGAAATTGAGAAGTCACAAATATTACATATTAGATAATTAATTTTTAAAAATTATTTCACTATAGTAACGAGCCAAAACCGCCATTCTAACTTAAGTTTGCACTATTTAGATCCTTATCCCAATAAAAGTCTATTTGATTTGAAGTTCAAATAGGGGTCATTTTTATTCACCAATATATAGGGGTCTTTTTTTTTTTTTTTTTTTGCCATATAGGACTTTAACATCTCTTTCATTGATACTCTTTTTTTTTTTTTTTTTTTGCTAAACAGTAGTTGTTAGAATTCTTTTATCAACATGGTAATTGAGCTAATAAAAATTAATTTTATTTATAGATTATTTTGCACTTGTATTATATCTTTCATCTCGTCATTTATTAGAAAAAATAAAAAAATAGTCGCTGGTGGTGGACTACATTATAAGATATGTTTCTATTACTTCTGGAGTAGAAAAACAACTTGTGGCTGTAGTTTAGTGGTTAGAATTCTACGTTGTGGCCGTAGAGACCTGGGCTCGAATCCCAGCAGCCACAATTTCTTATATTTTTCTTTTGCCTTGATGAAGAAGAATACCACCATTTTCATTTTTCCGGTGGAGAGGAGCCAGAACACAGACAGTCGAATGAATGGGGCTTTTTTTTTTATCTCACTAGAAAAAGGTTTTAAATTCAATACTCATTTAAAGGAAGAAAAATAATATTAGTTCGATATAATGGTCAGAGTTGATTCTTTTGGATAATTTAAAAGCTAACTAAATTAGTTTATTAATTCTGCACACTTTGAAAAGCATTCTATTTTTCTGTTGTATATAGGAATCTTCCTTCCCTAAAGCTAATTCCTAATGCTGCTTTGGCGAAACAGTCCACTTTTTTCAGGAATGTTTTTAGTCTCAATCTAGTCTTTGGGGGTGAACTACAACCATGTTAAGCCGTGCTAGTATTGGTTCTTGGTTAAACACAAATGAAATTGATGGAGTTGGGCTTTATATATGGCTCAGTCACCGCGTTTATACCACAATGACAGAAGGCCAACAGGTAGGCATATACCCATTCGAAATAGATTACAAAGAAAGACATTTTTCAATAATGATTTAATTGTTTAAATCTTTCATGTTTGTTTTCTATAAATACTTGTGATTATTTTTTATTTAATTCATTTTATTCTTTTCATTCAATACTGACTTAAGTATAGGAGGACTTTTGAAGATAAATCTTCACTCAATGATCGTCTTTTGTACAAGTATCTAAGTGGATCAAAAGTTTATCTTCCTTGTATGACCATTCAAATCTTAACTACATCGAAATCAATACTAGGCAAAGTTTATAAGATCTTTTATAAAATCAAGAAGAAGAAAATCGAAATACTATAGCTTTTTATATTGTTGTTAGAGATTGTATTTTAGACCAACTTAATGTAAAACGTTCGAACTATAGCCCGAGATATGCTTGTGAAATATCCAAAGCAAAACGTACAAGACATCTGCCTATGTGTAATCTTGGATTAGTTCAAACACAAAATACCTACATGCTATCCCTATTTCTAAATATACGGATTTTTTTGCTTTTTTTCTTTTAAAAATATTTTACCTTTTATTAATTTTAAAAATTATTTTACTAAAAAATATATTTTCTTAATTTTTTCTCATATTAATGAAAAATAATTTAAATTAATTAAAAATATAGTAAGCAAAAAATTTTATTTATTTTCTTAGACATTAATTTAATACGTAAAAGGCCAAGAGGCTCTGTATTTTGAAATAGGAGAGTAATTCCCTACTGGAGATTTATGAACTCCTAAATTGCCCATTACGAAAACCGGGATACATGTAAGAAGCGTTTGTATCAGTGTCAATCAAACATCATTCCTGTTGGCATCTACGTTTGCTTTCAAGGACCCGATAACGATGTCTTTGTCTTTTTTATTTGCATTCTGATATTTAACGATATTCACTCTATTTTATTTTATTTGACTTCATTTTGTTTTATTTTATTTTATTTTTTATTATATTTAAATGTCTCAAAATAATTAATATATTTTATTTAAAAATTATTTTAATATTTTATTTTTGTATATTAATGTTTAACATAAAGTATTCACTAATTTATATATTTCTCCATACTCAGTTAAATACTGTCAAATATAATGGGACCGAATAATTAGTACTTAAAATTTTTTTTAAAACCTTTCACGAAGTATAGAGACTCATTGAAAAGTTTCATAAAAATCAAAAAAGCTTTTCCAACTAGACCAAAAGACAAAAAGGAAAAAAAAATCCAATTGCACATCAGGACAGTGTTTACCAGCCTAGAAATGGTACAATCCCAAAGTACATAACCAGTGATCTTATGGACATAAACTTGATGGAGATTTTCAACTAACACTCAACACAAACTCTCGTCTGCAAGCAATTGTCCAATTCACATGTCCACAAACATGGGACGGCAAAAACTAACGTCAAATTCTACATAGTAAATCACAAGAGCATGAATATGAAAAGCATGTCCCGTGTCCCGTGATTGCAGTTATCAAATCAAGGAATCAGAATGTGATGCTAAAATACCACAAGACTTGGACATCCACAAACGTTTCAGGCGGCCATGCACACAAATGTATCACCGCTAACATTCCAAAACTCAGACGGACTTTACTATGAGTATGAAGATTGAGTCAATTTCGGGCACACTTGAAATCAACGTAGGCAAGTTATATATAACAACACAAAAATAAGGTTTTGTTCGAGTCATCCTAAATCTTGACCTGTTTCTGCAACCATGTCGAGCGAAGAGGGATGGATAGCCAGCATTGAAGAACCAGCGGCAAGTTTCCAGCTCCCCTGTGTTCAAAGCAGTGGCTTTGATCCACAAACTGGGGTCTACCGTTCTGTACACCAACTTGGTGAACGTCAGAAGATTCCGACACGGTCTGACCTTGACACGGCTACATTTGTCCTATCCCGGTTCCCACCCACAGGCCAAGCGGAGAAGCAAATTGCCCTCATTGATTCAGCTACTAACCAGAAACTCACCTATGCTCAACTCAGGCACTCCATCGAAAAATTGGCCACCGGATTATACCATGGCCTTGGGGTTAGAAAGGGTGATGTTGTATTCGTCTTGTCTCCAAATTCTGTACTGTATCCAACCGTGTGTCTGGCGATACTGTCCATTGGAGCAGTCTTAACCACAGCCAACCCTGTGAATACTGAATCAGAAATCGGCAAGCAAGTGCGTGACTCGGGAGCAAAACTTGCCATTGCTGCCCCGGACGAATTGCATAAGCTGCTCCCAACCGGAGTGCCTACCCTTCTCACTTCTCGACCAAGAGATGATTCTGCACTTTCAGTTGAGGAACTAATTGATTGCTGTGAACCTCTAGAGATACAAGAAGCTCAGCCAACACAATCAGACACCGCAACAATACTGTATTCCTCTGGTACTACTGGAACAAGCAAAGGTGTTGTACTAACCCATTCAAATTTCATATCTGTTATCTCACTCATGAAGTGGACCGTGGATGTATCATCATCTCAAGATGATGTGTTCTTATGCTTCATCCCAATGTTTCATATCTATGGTCTAGCATTTTTTGGCCTTGGATTACTAGCCTGTGGCATAACTAATGTGGTAATGCAAAAGTTTGATTTCCATGCAATGCTGGAAGCTATTCACACACACAAAGTGAATAACATTCCTGCCGTTCCACCGGTGATACTTGCGATGGTCAAGTACAACGGAGGAGGATATGACCTGTCCTCACTGCGGAGAGTAGGTTCAGGGGCAGCACCACTGAGCAAAGAGATAACCGATGGGTTCAGAGAGAAGTTTCCTGGGGTGGAGCTCAGGCAAGGTTATGGACTGACCGAAAGCTGTGGTGCAGCAACATTCTTTGCTTCTGATGAGCAAGCAAAGGCTCACTCAGGCTCTTGTGGTAAATTACTTCCAAGGTTCAGTGCCAAAGTGGTGGATTTTGAGACTAGAATTGCAATGCCACCATTAAAGAAAGGAGAATTGTGGTTGAAAAGTTCAACTCTGATGAAAGAATATCTGGGAAACAAGGAAGCTACAGTTGCCACTATTGATTCAGAAGGTTGGCTGCACACAGGTGACCTGGGCTACTTTGATCTTGATGGCTGTTTATACATTGTTGATCGGATAAAGGAGCTAATCAAACACAATGGCTATCAGGTATGTAATGGTTCAAATTACTAACGAGTACAAGTCATTCTGACTCACCGGAAATGAACGCATTGCAGGTGGCTCCGGCAGAGCTGGAAGCAGTACTTCTGAGTCACCCACATATACTAGATGCAGCAGTTGTACCGTAAGTTTTAACCCTAGAAAGCAATAAAAATGAATCTGAACGCTGCGGCCCCCCCAATCCCCAAGGGGAAAAGGAAAATCCCTCCTTACACATCTTAAAGGTGTTATCTCTAATTATGAGGAAATATTCCAGACTTGAAGATGAAGAAGCTGGACAGATTCCTATAGCATATGTTGTAAGAGCAGCTAATTCAGATGTTACAGAAAATCAGATCATTCAATTTGTCGCCAGCCAGGTTTGTTGTTAGCCCATCCCTGCTCTTGTTTCCAAGGTGACCATGTTACTGCAACCCATTTTCCTCCTAAAAGTTATAATACTGGAACTTTCAGGTAGCTCCATACAAGAAAATCAGAAGAGTGAATTTCATCAAGGCTATACCAAAGTCAGCAGCAGGCAAAATTCTGCGAAAAGAATTAGTGTCACACGGAAAACAAAAAGTTGCCTCCAAATTATAATATCACTAAACTTCTGTTCACGCCCCACGTCATTGCTTCTTTTTTATGTAATTTATGAAAGAGGAAGACCACTTAAAAGAATACTGGTCTTCATCATATAGAGGTAGATAACCATCAAATTAGCACTGTAATTAAAATAAAATAAAATAAAAAGAAGTGTGTGAAGCCCACAATCTCGAGCCGTTACAGTTTCCTGTGAACATCTCGGTATCTGTTGATGTTGCGCAGAAAGCAGTATAGGAGAATAGAAGATAAATATTATCTTCTTTTTTTCGGAGGAAATTCGGCTAAATAATAGATGTGTACCTTTTACAATTAAAAACCAGCATAGTAGTAGAACAGAATCTTGTTAGGCACTAGACTACAGCTTAATTTTAAAATCTCACTGATGCAGAGTTATTTGATATCTCAGCTATATCAAACTCAATTTTCAAGCTCAATCTTCATACTAGCAACTATAAATTTTCAAACATTTTCCAAATAGCCCAGAACAGAATTGAGAACCCAGACTCTTATGCAGACTTCAATCCCCTTCAATTTTACCTCACGCTAAAATAGATCTGCAGTTACTGGTGCCAAGAGCATATATGACTGGGTAATCTCAATGATCTTCAGTGGCCATGAGCAAAATTATATTGACCATAAGTTTTCAAGTTAAAATGAACCATTATAGAACATGTAGAAAAGGTAAGTAACTTCCCCAATTCCGGCACTAAACCTTCGTTCAATAAGGACCAAAGAGAATATCATGTATATTTTGAATTTCTTCTAATGCCTCATGCTGAAGCAGAAGTCTAAAGGTGAAAGAGTTTCCAAACCTGATTTCTTCAAAGAGTTTTTTAAGTTATTCAATAATGTAGTTATAAGAACAAGCCATTAGATCCTTTATCTTAGCTTCACCCTGTTTGTTCCAGAGTAACAAGACTCCAGGTCCTTTCCTGGCATCCTTTCCCCATTCCAAGAAAAATGACTACAGCTTTGCTATAAACAAAACCAGAAAACGTGACAGACTATAAAGAACTGTGTTTTCGACCATATTCATATCTGTGACAGTCAAACTCAATTTTAAGCATGAAAAAAGAGAAATTATCAGGTTTTCCTCTGATTATTTTCAAACGAATTCACTGCAAGGAACACATGCACAAACTCCAAGTCAACACAAACACCGATTTAAATGAACTCCTCCAAACCAAGAAAATCATGTTAATTTGACTGGTACAGAACCAATTATACAGGAGAGATTGCACAAGTTTTAAAAAAAAAAAAAGAAAAGACTTTTGTTTGTGCCATCAACAAAAGTTATATTCATTGCAACTGAAATCTTTCATGTAACTTCACAGATATTGGTCACAGTATAAAGAATAAAGGAACTATAATATGAAAGTTCCAGACAATTTTGAGTTCCAAAGAATTACATTATTGTACATTAAAAGAAAAGGAGTCAAATAAATGAAATACAAGAAATCTTGACTCCATACTGCCACATCTACGCAATTTTCTCTCAAAGATGGTCCAAAGTGCAACAGACTTTTCAAAAATTTTTCCTTGATAATGCAACCTGAAAGCGCCATGCTTGTTACAGCTGTAAGATCCTTCCGGAAAAAATATTCTTCAGGTGATCCTGACCTTACCATTTCTTAACCTTCCCCAATTTATCCAGAAAACAACCTCCAAACACCAGCAGAATTTTTCCTCTGGGCTGCAGGAAGCTCCATTTCACGTTCAAATGCAGATTTCTGACTCCTAAGTACTTGAACTTCTTCCTCTATGGTCTGCATTGATTCCAGCATCTTCTGTAGCTCAGCTATTTGTGCCTATACAAACAAAATCGAGGAAAAATATGAACCACTCATAAAACAGAATACAAAGAAGTTAAATGAATGAGAGAGAAAGCAGCAGATGATAACCTCAAGTTTAGCACATCTTGATCTTTCAGCTATGAGTTGTCCTTGAACTGAATTAAGTTCCTATAACCAGAAGTAAGGTGCTCAAAACTTAGTGTTGTATTTAAACAATTAAACAAACATGGTACCAGGTTCAAGGAAGAGCATACCTTGGATAATTCGGCAAACGTGCCATTGGTTTCTTCTATCTTTGCCTTCAGATTTGAATTCTGCAAAACAACCTCCTGGAGCGATGATTCCAACTTTTGTTTCTCTTCTCTAACTGCAGCAATTTCAGCTGAAAGGTCCTGCTGTGGAACCAGCTTGAAGTTTGAGTCCTCTTTCTCAGCTAAGTCCAACTTTTCGGAATTGGCTAAAGCATATGCAGCAGTAACAGAAGCAGCTGCTGCTGCTGCTGCAGGGGATTGAAATAATTTGGGATGTGAAGCATCTCTTCGTTTGGGCCGCAGGACAAATACCTGGGTTTCAAGGAAAAACAGAAATCAAAGTAATACATAATAATCATGCAGTAGCATGCTCAACAAACTGCACTTGAATTGAAGAGGACATAAGCAACCTGATTAATTTTAATTTATTTTATTTTATTTTAGGGGGGTGGGAGACTGGGTGTTGTATGTTGTGAGGGAGGGGAACAGGAAGGGGAAGACACTGAAACTTTCGATATGGCATCAAAGGAATACAGTTGGAGTTATAATAGAAAGTAAGCTTATCAGTAATAATCTGGTTATGAATGCAAAGCAGGCTACTATGAAGATTTAATGGTAACCATGTTCATTTCCGCAGACTGTCATATCCACAGCACAAGAAACTTAAAAAGAAAAAACAGCCAGAAGAATTTATATGCCAGAGATACTATATCCATAGACTGCGATCACGGATAAACAATTGCCTTCACCTCACAGATGTTAAGTTGAATGCCTAGCCACAACATGCACTGTCAGGAGCCTTACAAATATGAAGTGAGGTTCTCTAGCTGAAGCACACAACTCAAGAAGTACAAGGCTTATGCTTCTCAATACCTCACAATGTGCACATTTTCACTCATTTCTCACTTTTTTTTCATTCATAATTTTCATCAAATAATGCTCTACCAGCAGAAATCAGTTATTGACTTTCAGTGTAAGGAATTTTTTCTACCACTGCTAGATAACATTGAATTATTAGCATAAGCAAACTATAGAAGATACCTCATTATTATATTTCCCGTTGTAGCCACCAAAAGCAACCAAGAGCTTTTCAGAGTCTAGCACTGTGGAGGAAATGCTAAGGCCCTGTTTCAACAGCTTTCATCAGAATTAGCAACATGAAAATCAAAACCGACCTACCCAACAAGGAAAAGAATTATGAAAACATTAAATATAGTCAGGTTTTTAAAAGTTTATTTTAGTTATTGTGCAGTATCCTATAAATATAAGAGAAACAAAACCCCGTAAAATGTTATTCAGGTTGCAGGTTTTCACAGGAGAAAAGGGAAGCATAAAGATCTAAAGACATAAAGCAAACTAAAACAATTAGAGATGCATAAAGCATAACCAAATATCATTAAGGAAATTGCAAATATCAACTTTTACTCTGTTGCGCATAAAAAACAGTAATACATGTTAAGAAACAGTGTTCAATTTTTCAAATTCAATTGACATCACCAAGAAAAACCTCTATCTCCATCCTATCAAATACGAAACTCCTGTTTATCAAGAAAATGACAAATCAGTACTTTTGAGTTTCCCCGGCGATTCATAATCAGTATTAGTAATTGAACATATTTCAAGAAAAGTAGTACTTTCTACTCTTAAAGCAACATGTTTTCCTGAAAGTTCTACTTTCTAAAATCAATTTCCCTCCAAGTTCGTAAGCTAATTCCATATATTCATCTTTATGTCTGTAATATGTTTCTTTACCCTTTTGTTCTGAAAGTAAGCATATGCCTAAAGTGCTAGTATATTTTCAAGCTTTCCTGTTGGAAATGGATAAGTATGAAAATCCAGCAGAATGAATGCATAAGTGAAGTGAATTGAAAGTGAAACACATTTTAAGATACAGTAGAATTTATATGATGCAAGGTGAAGTTATGGATTGCAAAATGCTCTGACAGATTTTTCCTTGATGGTTTTAGTGCAGTTGTTAATTATGAAACAGTTGACTTTAGCATTTACAAAACGGTCCAGATAAAGACAGCCAAAACTGGCCTAAACCTAATTATAGCTTCCCTACAACTCCACTAAAACTTTATAAGTATCTGTCCAGCACAGTCATCACTTTCTGTCTTATTTCTTCTTCTTGTTTGTCATTTCCTTTCCCTCTGCCTTCTCCTTTTCCCTTTGGTCCTTACTGAAACACTGCTGCTTGGAAGACTGCGGCTACATTGCTGGAAATGCCTATGACATCCAGTGACAGCTCTTCCTAACATTAAATCGATTGAAGTTCTCTTGCTAGTAGGACATGCTTTTTCAATTCCAAAGTGCCAAAAACTCTGGCACCAGAGTATCTCTAGCAGTGCCACTGATTCTTTCACAATCTTCACTGAAACCAGTATGTGTAGCGTCAAAATCTTTCATTGAACATAGAGACCCATTCTTCTTTTCAATAAAAAATTACAAAACATGCATGATTCACGAGTTCAGCACCACTATTCTTGGTTGAATCACTAACTCATGCGACATTAGACAGGGAGCTGAGGGGAGGGGGAGGGGAGGGAGAGATAAAACAAGGGAAGTCAAAGTCCAGGAAGCTCTCACTATGTAACAGGACATAGTGACATAGCTCTCACTATGTCATCCCTTTCCACTCACCCCCCACCCCTCCTTCCCCTCCAGCACCCACCCCCCCGGGTTATAGCAAAAGGGTCATGGCAAGGATTCCATTCAAAAGATACCTCTGGAGTTTCCCTCATTTAAGGGACCTTGTGAGAAAATAGGATTTCGTATTGAGTACATGCTCTATTCTAGGATGAGGAAGAAATTCTTCAATTTGTTGTTTCCTTGTACAAAACACCATGACTTCATAAATTAATACAAGATCATATTTATCACACACTCAAAAGGAATTCTCAAGATAGCTTTGTCACTGTATCCCCGCTGCCAATATAACCAAAATTCAAAAATTATTAACTCCAGAGTTGTTACAAACTCTACCAACAAGAAACTTAGGAAAAAAGAAGGCTACTTTCTGAGAATCTCTTCAAGAAATGGCAAAAAGGAACTGCTTATACGTTCGAGTCAAAAGAAAGATAAATGCCTTCCTCTCTTGCTTAAGCTTGACAATTTTGTGACCGTAAATTACAAAAGAATAATGAGGAGAAAAGATGGTAACCTCACTCGCTAGTGCATGTCTTCCCTTTACATTTGTCAGCACTGACACAACAAGTTTAGACATGTTTAACACAATTGTTTCTGAGGCACCTGCAAACAGATGCAGAGCTCAGCACCAATGGTCATCATTCATTACGAGAAAAGAAACTAAACACACTGTAGAACATAAAAGGCATCAAATCTAGAGTATTCTTTACCACTTCTATTATCTCCACCACCGACTATATACCAATTCTCATCGAGGGTAATGCCAGCATGACCAGCCCTTGGAGTCACCAAATCCCCCTGAATTTGTGGTTGGGACCATTCAAGCTGCAATTATCGAAAGCCGTTAATTATATTTATAAATAAATAAGTAAATGCATACACACAAAGAGAACTTTTTTAAACAGAAATTGAATTTTCAATAATCTGCTAGCAAGGAAAATTGAAGTAGAAAACAATCATTTGCTTATCTTCAACATGCTTAGAGAACTTTGAAAATGTTCAAAAAGGAAAACCTACTGTTTCCAAGTCCAGCACATGGAGATCGTTAAAAAAGACTGAATGAGAACAACCACCAAAAATAAGAAGGTAGCGTTCCCCATGCATTGCAGCTGCATGATCAAATCTGGGAGCTGGAGGTGTCTGCCTATCAAAATTTACGAAAAGTGAGGGCAGAACCCTTGCATAAGCACAAAGGCAGTAGCTGGAAAACTTAAGAGACACTCACGTAGTCTCCAAAGCACTCCAGGTCATGCACTCCAGATCCAGAACATGAACATCATTAAGCAGTCTTCTATTCCTGTCTTCCCCACCAAACATGACAAGTTTAGAACCTACCAATGTAACAGATTGTCCACCTCGAGCTACCTGTAAACATACAGGCAAACATAATCAGGACCACAATAGAACCATATCCTAGAAATAGGGCATCAAAAATACAGAGGAAAATAACTTCAGTCCAAATCTTATTCCCCTATATTTCCAATAGATAGTTGCTAGAAACAAGAAGCACAGCATAACAAGAAGATTTAGTAATAGTAGAAGCAAGGACAACCAGAAACAAAAAATATAATTAGTTGGTTACCGGAACTTTTCCATTGGTGTCTATAATCCCAGAGAGATGTGAGTCAAGGTCGATAAACCGCACTGCAACAGAGTAACCAGTAAGTTGAGATCAAAAGAAGGATATAAAGGCTTCTTGTTCAAGACTCAATTAAATCTTACAGAACAAACCTGTTACGCCATCTGAAACATTCTTTGAGTGACCCCCAATGATCAGCAGCCTATCTTTGTACTTAATCTGTAAATAGATATGATAATCAATTAACTAACTTAAAAAAAAGCGTAATACGATGGATGAATGAGAATCCAATCAGCCTTCTAATTTACAATTAATAAATAGCAAAAGTTGCAAATAAAACAACTAGCAAAAGGGAAGAAAAATCTTGCATCAATAGCTCACCATGCCGTGTCCAGAGAGGGCAGGAAGAACTTCAAGCTTGACACCATCCTCAATCTTAAGAGGTCCTGGTTCAGTGTTTAGTTTAATGGTGGACCACGTCAAATTCCGAAGGTCAAATGCCTGCCCAATTTAAAATTTTAGAAAGAGTGGAATATCTTAGGACCAGCCAGCATGACAAGATTAAAAATGAGAAGGGGTGAAAAACCATCACTAATACCTGTACATCAGACAAGTATCGGCCATTGCGGCTTCCGCCAGTAATATATAATTTTCCATGAACAACAATTGCGGCATGCTAGAATTACACTCAGAAAAATAGTTAGGAGAAGATGTGGATAACAGAAAGCTCAAAGTAACTAAATGAGAGTTATTGCATACAATGTATCAGAACTTAAAAGTATTAATATGTCAGCCCAATTTCAACTAAAGCTAGACATTTGAACTAGGAAACAAAGGCCAAGGCGAGGCATAAAAAAAACCAATACCTTGTACCTAGCAGCTGGTCGTGGACCAGGCACTGGGACTGCTACCCATTCATCATAGGATGCATCCAAAAGCCAACTATGATTTTCCATTCCCATGATAGTTCTCTACCCGTTAACCAGAATCAAGAGAGCGTCCAATAACCTCTTAGTCTAGCAACAGAGATAACAAATAAAATGAATAGGAAAGTGAACATTCAATTCTATACAGAGGGAGTATTAATTTGTTCATATCAAGCATCAGAAGAAGAAAAATGAAAAGAAACTGGGAATTTGAATGACAAATACTAATATCATGAAATAGTAGATGAACAAAAATCCATGCAAGAGAAATAACAAAAAAAGACTTTAACAAAGTTATCAATAGATCAAGAAGCAGGAAAAAGAAGACATTTGTAGCAACCTAGCTGAGTACAGAGGCATCAAGGAGAACGGCATTGCAAAACCAAAAATGAAGATCAGATTAAAATGATGTACAAAGTAGTGTGTCGTTTTGAACAAATTTACTAAAATAATCTCATTGTTTTTCTCTTCTCACGCAGACCGAAGTTCAACCTAATAAAGTCCAAACATTTTCAAATTTTCTCAGCAAAGAATACAAATTCAGCATTCTCATTTTGCTACTTTCTCAAACAACCTCTCTTAATAGCAAATCAAGCAACCACGATTGATGATACACAAACAACTACAAGAAGTTAACTCCCTCAGTACCACAACCCAAAACCTCAGCTAAATTAGGCAAACAGTTAACTGTTTTCATCAATCTAAAATGAGAACGACGCGAAAACAAATTCAAGTTGCATAAATCAGAAGAACACCATCACGAATTACCAATTCAAATCCGGAAATGGAAACAAAAGCTTACAGGAAATTTGAGGTTTGGGATCTGAGCAAACTTCGGCAGCGGGGATCACCGCGATCTGCAAAAGACCGTGGTGATCTGTGAGATGGGAAAGCGGAATTAGGATGAGGAAATGATGACGCTTTTCCTTATGTTAGATTAGTTGCCTCTGTTCCTAACAATGGGGCCGGCCGGGTGAGGTGAGATTAGCGTCGGACCGTTGATTAATTACAACGCGAAACGTGAGGACGCATACGGACTTCTTTTTTTTTACATATAATATTACAATATTTAATATTTTTACGAGGCTACTATATTTCATTTCTCCAAGCATTCATTATTAATCAATTGCATGACAGATTTTTCATTTTTTTTGTATATTTTTAAACAAATCAGTTATTATAAATTGCGAATAAAATTCAAAATTAACTATCAATATATGTAACCTTTTCATTTTCCTTTGTAAGAGAATCAGGGGGGTGTCCTTAACCAACACGTCAATTGTCAATTTATGAGCTAAAAAATGCCAAAAGTCAATGTAACGCATCCTATTCTGTAGAAGGAGATCCAAAAAATTGCGGCGAGTAACGCATATTCGAATTGTCGGTTCAAGCTTCCCAGCGTCACTAAGCTAGATTACTTTTCTTGGCTTATACTGCCATACCAAATGTGTTATAGGTGTGATTGGATAAAATTTGATTTTGAAATTTTTATCTTAGATTTCGTAAAAGTTAAATTGTTTGTGAAAAAAGATATAAGTCTTACATTTAAAATTTTAAGTTCAATTTTAAAACTGAATCCAATCTGACCCTATACAACAATCTATTTTTAAATATAAAATTTTTTAATAATTATTTTTTAAAAAATTATCTTTATATATAAATATAATTATATTATTATTTATTATATTAATAAAAATTAATTATAATTCAATACAAAACATACTATTTATTTTTTTCTTCCTTAATCTATAAATAAAATTAAAATATCTTATATTTTTAAAAATATTATATACTTACTTAAGGCCCATAATGACATAAACCATAGTTTTAGCCGCATACATCAGGAGTAAAGTGTAAGAGGCACGTCAGTAACCTGCTAAAAATAGCGACAAACGTACTGATAGGCATACGATGATACGATGCTTGTTCAAAAATGGAAGGGCAGCTTTTACGATCATATGGTTTTGTGATGAGCAATATATCCCATAAACGTTAGGCAAGTAATATCCATACTGAAGACGAGCAGAGTCACTGCTGTAGGGAATAATCTCCCACAAATTTAAATTTTCCTAAGTGCGATTCACTACATCATAGCTAACAGACCACCAAACACCCGATCCAGGCGCTTTGCTTTTAAGACATTACACACGAAAGAGGTCGATGTGCATCCAGGAAAATAATACTCCATATTCGAGAGGCGTTGAGATACAATATTTAGTTTCCAATATCTTGATAGGAACATGGGATAAGAAATGAGCCTCTTTGTTGGCTGGCAATAAGTACCATGGACTTCTATCCTCTAATCATGATCAGCATCTTCTACCTCTTCATCTTCAGAAACCCCGCGCAGATAGAGAACATTGTTGCATCTGCAAAGAGCACAAGTCAAGAAGATTCAACGTCATTATTAGACCAAGTATTTGTAGCGATTGTGAGGAATTTTATCGCGCCATATTTTTAACAAAGGGGGGCAAATATCGAAACAAGGTACTCTTTTAATTAAAAAGTTGATGAACTTCAGAAAGACGCAACTGGAGGAGAACAATTGACAAAACTTTCAGAATCAGTTACTGAAAACCAAAGTCTGGCAAAATAGTTCCAAATGCTGAGCACTAACTTCATAGAATAGATGCAGAAAAGTTAATAAGCAACAGATAATAATTTCACCTCTAGCGAACATAAGTGGCACAAAGGAGCAAGTGTCTCATGAATACAAGAAACAAAAATCGGCTGCAACCATTTGCACACAGAAAATTGCAATACTTGCAAATAATGAGACAAAGATCAAAACAATGCTATGTAATAACAGAATTCATAGAAATGTGTTTCAGACTATGCTAACATTCTCTCACTAGATGAAGAGAATGTTTAGTGAAAAGTTAAGAGGAAGCGAGAAGAGCAGAATAGAAAAGAAATGGAAAGTAGCTGTAGCAGTCAGAACAATCTAAAAGCGATAGAAGCAGCAGCTCCTAGAGAATCACTTTATTCAGCATTAGCTTTTAAAATTTTTTAGGAAAAAAAATGGATGATTTCTCTTCGAACTATGGCACTTAATTTTGGCCTTAAATGGTATAAAGCAAAACTTCCAGTAACCTATTATCATTAGCAATATAAAAATCATTGCCTTAATGCAAAAAGAAAAGTGGGGAGGGAGGAGGAAGAGTGGTATAAACAAATAATGTTTCTCTGAGTAACCCAGGAGGTACAATCTAGACATATCTCCAAAGCAACAGATAACCCTACAATCCAAATATTTTCCTTCCAGTTCTTGAGATTCTACATACTGATAGAACTTTTAACTAGAATAATCTGACAATATTGGCACAGATCATCAAAGAATCTGAACATAATATGATCGCTATGGTATTTCGCATCAGCAAAATATTGTATAGGTTACAATCATTACCTGATCAGTATCTCCCCAAGACTTCCGCTGAATTGTCCTTCAATATACTCTTCAGCATTTGCCAGCTAATAATACAAAAGCCAAAGCAAATGAATTATTTGAAGAACTTAGGAATATGAAAAATATAAATTAAATAAAACACCACAATGTTCTGCAGAAATACTAAAACTTGCACGTGTAGCCCGTAAAAAAAATACACTTCATGATGTTAAGAAACATTATAGTCAAGCATAAGACATGCATGAAGATGCCAAGATATACTCTCTTCCGCACAAAATCAACAAATTTAAGGGGAAATATAGCTTACCTGCAAGTTCATGTATGAGTCCACAGACACCAGATAACCTGTAAGGGAAGCAAGAAACAGGAAGAATCTGATCATTAGAATGTATAGAACAAGAACACACATCAACTTCTGTAATATCTCATAGCTTAATGAGCTCAAAGGATAATGTAGAGGACAAGTGCCAAAGAGCAAACTACCTTTGTATTCCATTCCCCACTTCAGTTTTACCATCACAGGCTTCCCAGTGAGATTATTCAAGAAAGGTTTAGGATTAACAGGAACAGTCTGCATTCATTATGTCAAAAGCAGCTTCAGATTGTAAGAACAATGAGAAAACATAGAACAGTAAGGGCTAAAAGGATTCCAGTTCCACCAATAATATCGGAGTTTAAAGATTAAGAAAGATTCTACAGTTCCTCACTATGTTAGCAAGATATCTTACAGTTACAGTTCGGAGGCTAAAAAGAATCCACCAAAAAACTATCAGCAACTTTAAGTCAGGCTAAAAGAGTGCAATACTGAGGAATCTAATGGATTTACAGTTCAAAGCTCGTTAATTTAGTAGATTACTAAAAGAAATAATTCCACAAATAAGATCTCTTGAGTAAAACTTCATTAGAACGGAAAGATGAAGATAGTATCTGTATTTTAACTTGAATTCACAGTTTGAACAGAATGTACTTCAACTAAACTCTTGAACCCGCAAAAAAGGAAAGGTCCCAATAGGAATAGCAAAAACATTAGCACTTGGTTGTCCACCAGCTTAAATTAGATTTTACAATACCAGAAATAAGCTCTGAACAGGGCTGCTGATCTCCAATCAAGTATTCACAAATTGAAACAAGAATTAGGGTAACAATACGTGGATGAGAATTTCAGAACTCATAGCAAAAGATTATAATACAACTACTAGGATATTCTACCAATAACCTCAAATCTTGTATCCAATTAAGCTATAAGCAGGAAGAATCAGGCACGAGAAACAACAAAAGACGATTAATATTGGCCGACGAGTCTTCACCACCTGAAAATTAACATACACAAGCAAACTATACTTACCGCCATTGCAGTTTCTGCGAGAGCAGCTGAGTTGGTCTATTGCTTCGAACGACGAATGTTAGGGTTTTTAAGAGAGGGAAAATCCGACGGTCTTCTACTTTAAAATTAAAATAAAAGAAGAAAAGCCTGCGTCAGGCACCCCATATAGACTCTCTTTTTTACACCAAAAAAAAAAAAAAGAATCTTTCGGTCAATTTCTTCCTGGGCCTAGAAACACTAGGCCACTTTGGAAAATAATATAGAAAGTATAGGCCTATGCTGGAATTGGGTTCTCATTCTTCAAGACCCAAACTTAAATGAGCTTGGGCAACGCACAACATTGATTGGATCATGGAAATTTACGAACAATCCAAGGTCGGCTCAGGTTTTAGCCCGTCAAATTTCAACTTTTCCTTTTTTCTTTTTTCTTTTTGAGGGAATTTTTAAAAAAATTTACATTTTTTTTTAGTATAAGAGGAGCCAATTAAGAAGGAAAATAAGTCTTGTATTATATAAGAATTGAATTCTCAATATTTTACATAAAATATTTAAATTCTTACCACTCGGGCAAAGTTTTATTAGCAACAATCTTTAGATTTGATAACTTGGATTAATAAGAAATAAAAACTCTATTCAAACTTGGATTTTGACACTGGCAGGGGCTTATTTATAACTGTGTATTTGGATTGGATTCCGGTATTATGCTTGAATTCTAAATATTTTACTTTGTACATTATTTTTTCTTTCATAACAATTCGCTTATTTAAAATTTAAGATAGAAATTTTTACATAAAAACTTTAATAAGTATACCCTAAGTATTAAGGAAAAGGGCATCCAACAAAGCAACACAAAAATCATTCAAGAATGGAAAATTTGGAGGGAGAGATTCACTTTCTTGGTGCTATGAAGAGGAGACGGATTGAAGTCAAAGGACACAAGCAAATTGGTACCGGAAACCTCCTCAAGAACAAGAACCATCATCATCGGATCATGCGAACAGGATTAACCAACAAATGGCAAACTGGACAGTTTCCGAACAACATTGGAAAACCCAGAAGAGGACTTATGATGAATTTGCCAAAATATTGCCTTCGCGTAGAGTCATTGTCGAAGACAGTACATATTTTGGAATCGAAAAATTATCTTCTTTCATGCGTGATGAGTTCTTATTGATAGATTATTTTGGGCCTTCTCAATTCTAAAAGCTAACTCATGAAGTGATGTTTTTTCTTACATTTATAAATTGATCACCTACCTCTTTTTCAATTTGATCACTTACCCCTTCCACAACCGATGTGGGATAATCCAACACTTATTTCCCGACTATAAACCCAAAGCTTTTCTATTGTGCTATTTGAGATTTGTATTTTGATATAACTATTTTAATGCTTATATTAAATTTTAGTTATATTTGAATAGGTTTTATCTAAAGTAATTGGGTTTCATCTTTTATTTTATTAAAAAATTACTTTTATAAAATTTAAGATAAAAAAATTTTAAATTTAAACTCAATTCAAATATACCCTTAATTACGTATCATAAAACTTCATGCAAAATTATGAATGTTAATCTGATTTTCTAACTTGATTTTACTTCTAAACTTAGATTTATTTTTAAACATTTTTTTATACAAGTTTAATTCGAGTTGATTCGACAACTCAGTTCAATCACACCCCTGCCGACAATGGATCAAACACAATCCATTTAGTTTTTTCCCCTTAACCACTTCATATTGACTCACTTCATAGCGGCCAAGCTAAGTCAAAATGCATCTAGGGTGAGGCGGTTTATGCAGCTTGGATTGCGACGTCGGACGCGGAATAACTTTGTCCAATAATGATAATTAATTTTTTATATATTAAAATAGAAATGTGAATCTTAAAGTTTATCCATCCATAAATCTTGCGCAAATAAAATTTGCACAGCATGCATTACCAGCAGTTTCAAACCTTTCCATTTCCAACTCAAAATCCAATAACGAAAACTACAGTTACTCTCTACAGACAAATGGAGAAATTGATCGACATGATATCAACACTACAAAGCTGCACACGCAATGATTGCAAGCAAACGTGCTATGCAGTATGCATATATGGCCACCAAAGGCCTCAGCAGAAACAGAAAAGATGACAAATGTCATTCAAGCATGGCGTACAAGTGAAGAAACGAGACAAAGTTTCTCCACTACTGAAGAATATATAGAGATATTGGTAATTGACAGGGGAATATAGGGTTGGTGACTTAGTGGGTTTCTTGTTGCCTTCGAATATAGGATTTCCAGAAAAATTTTCCTCCATGTTTGATCGAGACATTACGCGTATATAGTTTCCTTTATCATCTGATTTCTACTGATTCTCCTTAGATCCCAGTTCATTTTTCTGATTGGGAATCAAGTTATATATACTTGATTACTTAAGATTTTGCTATACATATGGAATATCAAGCATGCGTGTAAATGTAATGAAATATTTGGACTAGATCTGTAATCAACATATATACAATAGTAAATCTCATGTCCAGCAAGTTATTACACCTAATAGATAGAAGGTCTATGAAAGATTGCTATAAATATTCTTGAAAGAAGCAAGGGAAGAATTTGCAGAGTTTTCTTTAGTTAATGGTAATTGGATTTGATCTTGATAAGGTCTTCTGCATTCTTTTTATGGTGCTTAAGAGCCCATGTGTTTTCATAACAAACACTTAAAAAGAAGGCAATTGCAATTGGACGAACGATTCAAATGGGAATTAGACACCCTATTTTTAGTGTGAACAAAGAGACAAAGTGGAGATGAGATCATGATGCATCTCATTGGTCCCAATGTCCCATATCCTAAGTTTATTTAGAGCCTCAAGTCAAAAGTGGAAGAAGGCTTTTTAGCAATAAGAGAATGTTTGCATGCAGCAACAGGAGAGAAAGCTCCATTATCACCATATGTACCACTTCCGCCACCCCCGTGCCACCAACACCACTATCCCTATCGGTCCTTTCATATTTCTCACCTAGAATACTCGCCAAGGAAGCTGCTAGAAAGCCAAGCAACCGGGGGAAAAAGTTGACCTCTACACTTCGCAATGCCTATAAAAGGAGACCCTAGCTTAACCTCAGAGCTCACAAACAATTTGTAGCTCAGTTTCTTTCTCTCTTGCACATACATACTTACGCGCATTATTTCAGAGATAATATACCATATCAACAACTAGTCTGATTTGAAGTTTGGGAGCCTCAAAATGGTCCATTCGAAGTTGGTAGCTGCTGCATTCTTGGTTCTGCTCTTTGTGGACCTTGCCTTTGCTGCTAGGATTGCTAAGATGGGCAAAGGAGGAGGAGGCGGCGGAGAGGGTGGTGGAGGTGGTGGGGGAGGGGGTTCTAGACTTGGCTCAGGTTCAGGATATGGTTCGGGGTATGGCTCGGGGAGTGGCTCCGGATATGGTGGCCATGACGTGGGACAAATCAATGGAGGGGGAGGGGGGGAGGGGGGAGGGGGGGAGGTGGCGGAGGTGGTGGAGCATCAGGCTCCGGTTATGGTTCTGGATCAGGATATGGGTCCGGCTACGGCTCCGGTTATGGTTCAGGAGGAGGAAGAGGTGGTGGAGGAGGAGGTGGTGGCGGTCGTGGTGGTGGAGGAGGTGGTGGTAGCGGATATGGTGGCGGTTCAGGCTATGGGAGCGGCAGTGGCTCCGGATACGGAAGCGGTAGCGGGAGAGGAGGTGGTGGTGGGGGAGGAGGGGGTGGTGGTGGTGGAGGCGGTGGAGGCAGCGGCTCTGGCTATGGCTCGGGTAGTGGCTCCGGTTATGGTTCCGGACATGGTGGTGGTGACGGAGGTGATGAGCCATGACCTGCTTCGCATGAATGAGAATTGGAACTCTTTTCTTCCTTCAGCAACAATCTTTCACATTTATAATTTACGAAATAAATTGCATGCATGGCTTTGCTTGGCCAGCCTCATCCCTTATATACAGCCATAACGTAGTAGTGAAATTGGTTGTATACGCCACATGTTTTCATGCACTTTCATGTGTGTGTTATCGAGTCGAGTGTTTCATTTTGTCTAATGTATGACTCCTACTGTTCAATAACTTGTAGACGTTTTTAAAGGCTGGTCTGTTTTATTAGCCCCCAATTTTCCTTGCTTTTTTGCGGCCTTCTTCAAAATATCGCCGTCATAATAACTTTCTATAATATTTTGAAAGTGATTTGCCTCACTCTTTTGGTGTATCTCCAAATAAAAAGATCTTAATCGGAAAGAAGTTATTTAATTATGTAGGACATGACTATTTAAAAAGAAAAATTTTCATTATATTAATAATTTAATAGTTACGCATTTAACTCATAATACTAATTGACTTTCTCTCTATATATTTTCTTCCCCTTCTCTCTACCTCTCTCTCTCTCAGCATGCGACATTTTCTGCTTTTCATTTCTAGCCAAATCTAGTTACTGGCCTTGGCCGGACCCCTCTTCGGCCAAATTCAGATTTTGGTTGAATCCTCTTCTTTTTCCTTTTGTTCTTTTCCTTCTATTTTTTGTTTTTGGCCAAACACTTCTTCTTCAGTTAGATCTAGCCACGGGCCTTGGCTGGTGACTGAATCTTGGCTAGATCCTTGTCTTTTTTGTGTGTTTTTACCTTCTATTATGATTATAAATTATAGTAATTTTTTTTTTTATGCAACTTTCATCAAGATTCAAACAGCACAAATGAGCTCTTTTGCAGTCAGCTCCTGCTATTTCTCTCCCCCGCTTTGGAGGAATCTATCTATCTAGATTCAATTTAGGTCCTCTTTCAGTGTTTTGCCTCTTTCATAGGTAATTTTTAAAACCGTTGATACGCCGATAGTTTTTTAAAGTGATGTCCTTTATGGAGGAGGTAAATACTGAATTTTGCTTATCTCTATATTTCAACGATGACGATGCAATTGCAGTGAAGAAGATCGAAGTTCATTTGTTTATTTTTCTATTAATATTAGTAATATTGTAATTTACACACTTTAGACATCTAGGGTGTGGGATATTTTTCTGTTATTATGATTTTCAAACTATTCTGTAATTTTTATTGTTCTTTACATTGGATTATTCCAATCCTTCAATTCTTCTCCTCTGATATATTGAAGCAAGAATTTGAGTACTATTATAATTATAATGATCATGACTATTTTGACTATTAATGGATAATTTTTATTTAACAAATTTTAAAAAAAAACTCATAATACTAATTACTTAACTTTCACTATAAAAATATTAATTACTTGACAACTGCTTCGTAACTCATGATACAAAAAAGATTCATCACAAAATATTTCAAAGAGGAAGGCAAATCTTTGGGAATCATGAAAGTTTGAACTTCGGAGGGGAAGTGTTATATAATGCCGAAGTACCATTTGGCACTTTGCACTCAGGAACATTCCTTAAACTGATAGTGCCTTGTATTAGAAAAGACAAAACCAAGGAAAATGATCAAAATATTGTACAATTAAAGTACCAGATGGTACATCTATCGCACTAAATTTGCAAAAAAAGAAAAAGGTATGTATATCGCACCAAGATTTCCTGTCCCTCATGGAGTAGAGATTTAAAACCGGACAGTCTTTATTTCAATGATGTCAATTGTGTATTAATTTTAAAAATTATAAAAATAAATTATTTATAAAATAAAAAATAAGATGCAAACTGATTTTTTTTTTTTACTTTGAATTACAATCCAAACTCATCCTAACACTAATTTTTGGGAATGAGTACGAACAAATACTCCCTGTGCTTCAAAATACAAAATATTTTTGTAATTTTTTTTATAATCTAAAGAAAATATAATAAATATTTTTTATTATATACTTAACTAATTTTACTAATATAATAAAAAATAAAATAATTATATTTATAAAAATATAATTTTTAAAATTTCAAAAAATTAAATATTTTTTTAAAAAATAAGATTAACATGTCTTATATTTTAAAATGAAAAAAGTTTTTGCTGGGTAGTGATGATAGTTAATCCAGTGATTCAAATACTACAAGACAAGATCTATAACACACAGGTTGTAGCTAGAACATCTCGGGTTGATACTTGATAGGGGGGGAAATGGTTCACGGGGCTGCAGAGAGAGAATTTACCAAGTGATATGATATGTAGGTTAATATAGACCATAAAACACCGTAATTATCAGCAAATGCCACTGGTAAAATGAACAACTAAGAAAGAAAGCCCTGGTGTACCAAATATGTTGATGCTAAGGACTTGGTGTTTAACCAAGCCAGCTGTTCGACCAACTATGATAAAATCGTTCAAAGATAGAATAAATTGCCTAAGGAAAAACACAAGAATTCCTCTCAAATGGAAGGAATCCCAAAATTTCATCTCTCGCCTAGTATTCAAAGAATGTAGTTCAGGTATGCTATCGCAAAACTGCAAAATTACAGCTGTATAAATATGTATGTAACTGTTGTATTTTTATCAAAGGAATCAAAAAGATAAGGCAAGTCCTGTTCTAAAAGCCTTCATTCTGAAAAGACTGCCCATGATCACAAATTAACAATTACTGCCTTCACTTAGAAACTTCTGATCTTATCTTCCACATTCACCAAAGAAGAATTTCAGAAATTCACCGCATTTATAGACATCACTAATTGAAATTTTATCAAGTGTGTATAGACCAGGTAAATCCCTCAACAAGAACACATGAAAGAACTTGAAGCACTTAATCATCTCTCAGAAACTGAGGACAGCTTTCGAGATATCATGGCCTCAGCCGCACGGGCAGCTCTTTGGGTTCCCGTAATGGTTACTTTCCTGCATTAGGACCAAAGGTTACAAATATTATAAAAATGTTCCACTTTGCAGGTATTCCATCAAGTGGCAAAGTTATCATTTCATACCTGTCAGTTGTCCCAGACATGAAGTCCCCCCTTTCAGATATTCTAATCTTAGCACCACTCATCTGTATCGAAAGAGCCCCAAAAGAAGTAATTTTTCAAATAAAAAGCCAAATAAAACTCATATCCATGAACCACAAGAAAAACTCACGCTAAAGGAAAAGGGCCAACCAAGTACTGATTTCTCACCTGGCTGATTTCCAGAATATTCCTTCCACCTCGCCCAACGAGTAGCCCTATATGCTCATCCGCTATGCCAATTGTCACAGAGTTACTCCTCTCATCCTGCAGATTTCCAAAAGATTTTGGTTTGGTAAACCACGAGAAAACAAGAAGCCCTAGGTAATACCCTGGTTAACTAGTAAAATTTTCACATTGGCATAATAAGCATGGATAACATCCAGAACTACTAAATAACAAAAATAACAGATTAAAATGAGCACTCAGCATCAACGCAGACTAGTCCTGACATACTGACTCTGGCCCAAGAAAACCAAAGATGGTACTTGTTACTTGCTAAATTTATACGACAAAGAAATGTTTATTAGTTCAAACCAGAAGCCCACGAAAGGAGAACATGGTAGAACCATATCCAATAAAAGGACTCTTAAAGATTCTACGCATCCAACACAACAGACCCAAAAGAGCTGCCATAAAGTGATAAATGGAATACAGTGAAACATCTGTCTCAAAGGTAACTGGATCTGAGTACTCCCTGTGTTTGAAAATATATGGCCTTTTGGCCGTCTTTTCACTTTTCAAAATGTTTGGCCTTTTGCTAATCTTAAAGATTATTTTTCTAAAGTTATCCTCACCCATAAATATAATCCCTTCATTCTCTCTCATGTTAGTGGAAAATAAACTAAATAAGTTAAGGTTATAATGGGAAAAAATTCCGTTGTTTTCTTCAACCTTAATCTATGCGCAAATGGCTAAAGGCCCAATACTTTGAAACAAAGGAAGTAGCATCCAAAAAACAACAGCATCAGGAGTTATGCATAAGTTAAGTAATTGAGGAAGAGAGATCGAACCTTGTTTTGGAACCTATTATTCTGAAACTTCCCAGCAACTCCATTTGGTCCATAGTTTATACCATTATATGCTACAACTGGAACTACAGAAGTCAAAATAACATAAAAGTTCTTAAATTTACTCCGCAGATTCTACAACTCTGTTTTATAGAAAGCATAAGATAAGCCCACATGAATAAGATAATGCAAACCATAATGACATCTTACTAAGCTCCATAAGGCTGGCTTTTACAAACAGAAGAAAGATGGTCAGATAATTTAGGTTTGTTATTATTCCAATTTCAGTAAACAAACGAAAATGACCTTCCAACTACTAGAAGAGTACCATGAGCAATGGCAGAATACCATGGCCATGAGATACAGTACATAACAGAAGAAGAGATCCTTCACCCCTTCAATCAAATCGCATATAATATGTCAGAAAACACATCGCTCTAATAAATATTAGGAGACTAAATTGATTTACTTAAAACTTGTATCTTTCTTGGTATAATCTTTCAGGCATCAGGAATATTACTGAGTCACCTGCGCGTCTGTGAGAAAACCCATGCAATGCCATGTGTTAAAAAATGCCTTTATGATATCCCAAAACAAAGAAAATGTCTAAAGGAAAAATAGCCCCTTTTTCCAACCTGTTTGCTAAGAGAATTGATATATTTCCTCTAGGCAATTCGAACTCAAATTGCACAAGATTTTCATGATTTCATTATCTAGTGCTAGCATTCAATCTAATCCAGGTGCTTTTTTAGACATCAAGCATGCCCTTTTCCAGAAAGAACTTATTGATCAACCATGTTACTTAACCACCATAAGGGAAAAGTTCCATTTATCAAAAAGGAAGTTATAGTGACTGAAAATATTGGGCATAGGAAGAAAAGAAGGGGTAGCAAACTTCACCTGCATATGGAAACGGTGCAACAGCAGACTGTACATATTGAGCGTCTTCTGTCAGCTTGGATAAAATCAGCTCTATAGCCCGCATCTGCTCCCCTAAACTACCATGTACTGATACTAGCCTGTCGTATAGCCCAGGATAAGAACTATCCAGAGGGGATATTTTGATACCAGCTCGAGAATCTTCAATAAGTGACCTTAAAGTTAAATAAGACAAAGTTAAGAAGAATTAAAAACCATAATTTTATTTCACCTTCATAAGAAGTAAAATCACTAGACCGCATTTCAAAGTTTGTACACCATGAAAGACTTCGGCTTAGTTTGGTTCGTAGAAGGGGAACAAATGCTTCACCTGGGAGAAGTAATTGTTTTTACCTCATTCTAGTTTGGTTGAAGGGAGAAAAAGTGGGGGATGAGAAGAGGAGAGGAAAGAGAAAAATTATGTAATTTACTCTTCCATCCATATCTCTCTCTTAATTAATTTTTAAAAATAAAAAAGGGGGTCAATCTAGTCAATTAATGCACTTTAAGCATTTTCCTCCTCACAAATCCTCCATCTTGGGACGGTAAGAAATGTTGATGTGGAGGGGAAGCTCTCCCCTCCACAGTTACATTCTAACTAAACGATGTAAATGGTCCATTTATGTCTTGATTTACATCCCTTCCTCATTTCCTCCCTGTTTCACCTCAACCAAACTACCTGTTACTTTAGCATATTCTTCTGGATTAAGAAATGATAAAATTTGAAAACCAAAAAACCATAGTCTGCTAAGCAATTACACAGTGATAGAAGTTACTCTTTCCTTCTAGAATATCTAAAATAGGTCTTCAGCGTATGGCAAGAAATGCCATGCAAAAAGTGCCCAAGTAATAATAAGATCCACAGCAGCAAAACAAAAATAAAAAAGGCAATACATGACTATTTAGAAAGACTCCAATTAGAGGAGAATTTATACGCAGCGATCATGTTGACAAAAACATGAATCTCAAACATGACAACTTGACATGAATCTCGATTACTGGAGAGATCTTATGCTAATGAAAACAACATGTCCGCATCGAATGGATAAAATCATATCCAATGAACTTTTACAGTCTTTCTTCATCGTTCAATAAATGTATGGAAAGGATAACACTTGAAATAGGACCACTTAAGCACAGAACACAAACACTGAAGAAGCCTTAGAGAACTTCACGACAGAAGTAAAAAAATTGACCGCAATAGCTTGTTCATAGTTTGTAATAAATAAGATTCTAGACATGAATATGTCATACTTCAACTTAACAGAATTACAAAACCAAAGTTGCTCCTCGAACCTAGAAGACCTAAAAAGCATAAATTGACCAGCTATTTGCTCCCATTGGATACAGAAATTTCAGTGTCAAAGCTATAAAGCATGCTAAAAGTCTACTCTCTACCAATATATCTGCAAACAATTCATATAAATAGCATACTAGGTCATAGTTTACAAGGCCGCTAATTGCTTTCACCAGACTGGTTATAGGATACCACCAGTTAGTACATAAGAATTAGACCAAGAGGTACTTCTTAACTTTGAATATTTAGTCCTCCAACAGTATGGCACTTCCCTAAGTTTTTATGAGGCATTAAAAGCAATACTTGGCAAAGGGATGAGTCCTAATAGACTGCAAATTAGACAAAAAGGATAATACTTTCATCATCCCCATTTTAACTTCTCTTATGCTACTTCAGTGTTGATATTCCAATCAAGACGAGAGAATCTAGGGAACAAGCTTCTCAAGCTAAGGTTTAACTGAAATTTCATCACATTCCACCACCCAGGCCATGGTTCTCATGTCTTGTTTAAAATAACAAGTGATTATAAAGAAAGTGTAGAAACGCGACTACAGAAGAGTCATGAAGTTGAAATTAGAACTTCAAATACTTAACCTTTCCTAAAACTAATGGTATTCGTCTCCGGACATATTAGCAAACAGTGGAAACAATTAGGATATATAGTGCAGAAATGATCTCAGAAATGGCTTCCTTTCAGAATAGGCCTAGGTTCTTATCTTGTTACTTCAGGTTCACCAAGGATGAAGAAGCTTTTATCTCATATTGTGCTCCACATTTGGGTGTAATTGTAAGGGGTCTAGAGTTTGACAAGATAATAATCATTGCAAGTTTTGACATGATAGAAAGAAACATAGTCTACGCATTATCAACTGGATTTTCTTGAGAAGCCCATCTATATAAAGTGCTAAAGTACAAGGCAAAATAGACATTCCTATGAAGATAAGTGCACAAGTAGGCTCATTTCAACTTCAACTTCTCCCAACTAGTAGACTATGACACTTGATTCAATGTTCCTCTGGAGAACTTGTAAGAAGGAATCAGATGGATAATTGCATTCATCATTTGAGGCAGAAGAAAAGGCTAAGCAATTATTCCTTTAGCATGAGTAATGAGATATACACTGATAGTTAATGCATCGGTCTCTTTTTATGACAACCTTTTGATGTGTTTTATGCAATAAAGTTTCTCAACTTTTCCCGGTGAGCCACAAATATTGCTAGCTGGAACCAGCATCTTTTTTCCTCTGGAATGGATCTAGTATTAATATTAATAAGCAGATTCATATTAAAAGGCCAGGAAACACCACACCATAGCATTCTCAGCAGCATTAAATCTTTAGTGCTAGAAAGGATGAATTAACCCAACATTGTACAGGAAGCAAACTGATCTCAGAATTATGAACCAGGTCATTCTGCCATTTGCATATCAAGGAGCAGTTTTCTTAGCGAAAATCTTTCAGCAGGCAACAGAAAAAACAGAGAAACAGGAATTACATGTTGAAGATCACCAACATGTAGCGAACTAAAGTTGCCTTAGAAGCTTATTTCTTGGTTCAGAAAACTTGTGAAGATAGTAAAATTCCTCATGTAGTTGCTTAGCTCTTTTTAGTAATTTTAAATGTACATTGGACTTCATGCACATACTCTGTTTTCTTCAGAAACAGAAGGTTTGCATCATTTAAGAAGGTATCAACACACTTATATCTTAACAAGGCGAGCTATATGTTTCAATTTATCCTTCCGAGTCTGTCTAAGAATCCATTCCCATCCTAATCCCTACACCCCCACAATAAAGGTTTCCACCCCATATAATTGTTAATTACATCTGTTTTTACTCATATATTCAACACCAAAGCATGAAAATAAGAAATTCATCACATAACTTTTGTTAAAAGCATTTCTACAGGTGCTTTTATAGTTGGCATTGACATATCCAGAAGACCTTCAAGCTCACACATGTCCTTCAATCCCAAGCACCAACCTGTTCAAACTCTGGTTTTTTCCTAGTCCTAACCAGATTGAAGAGGGTTGGTGAACCTCTGAATATTCCAGAAGACAACTGCAGATATTTGTGTCACTTCAATGACATCAAAGCAAACACAAATTACATATATATTTTCCGACTATATTTTAGTGATGCGAGCAGAATTCCAGCACAGCATTTGATGTGCCATCTAGAGAATTAAAAACGTCACCAAAGTCAACAATGACACATTAGACAACTGCAGATATTTGTGTCACTTCAATGACATCAAAGCAAACACAAATTACATATATATTTTCCGACTATATTTTAGTGATGCGAGCAGAATTCCAGCACAGCATTTGATGTGCCATCTAGAGAATTAAAAACGTCACCAAAGTCAACAATGACACATTATGTAACTGACCCTCGAAACCAGTTTTTGCAACCATGTAAAGGAATTTGCCAGAAAACAAAGTAACCAATCTCTGACAAAAATAAGATGATAATCAGGCATGTTGAAACATTCAAATCATAAAAGCTGCACCATTGAACTAAAAGAAATATGAAACTATTCTAAGGAAAAAATACTAAAGACACACAAAAAAGAGAAAAATAAACAGAGAGAATTGAGCAGGATGCCATACTTTATAATGGAACCTCCTTTTCCGATTATTCCACCACAAGAACCATTGGGTACGACCAGCCTAACTTTAAATCGTGGATCAACATCTCCCCCCTCTTCAACATAAAACTTCAGAAGAGAAAATATTAACCTTTCTAATCAAATCTCATAAAGTACACAAAGGGAGTCGAGTCAGTAATACTACCTCATCAAGCAATTTATTGAGAACAAGATCAACAGCCTTGAGTACATCATCAATTGTTCCAGAAACCATTACTACCCTATCAGATGTTCCAGGAAAAAATTCATAGTTGCGCGATAACTGAATTCGTGCTCCGGACTGCGACTGGAAATCATTTATTGTTGAGCCACCTTTTCCAATGATGGAACCTGCCTCAGCATTTGACAAAAGAAACCTAATATGGGTTGTCTTCTCTTCATGATCTGAAAAAAGAAAGATGGTGAACAAAATCAAATACTGAGACACTTGTGCAGGTATGGAAGGTATTGAAAAATAATTGACTGAAACCTTAAGAGAAACTATATGGAATTTGTCAAAAAAACTCCATGCTTGGCAGGTTTTGGAGGATTCTCTAAGTTGAACATACACAATTGCCTGAGACTAGACAATCATGATATATATTTACTGTTTCTTTTTAGAAAAGGAATATCATCCTCTCTTCATATAGTCACCTAAAAACAACTCTACACCCATGGACTCCAACATTGTGCATTATCCGACACGACAAACAGTTCATCAACAAACACAGACCCACATCCCCCAATGACACTTCCTCAAAGGCCATCGGATCACTTTTTTTATTCATTGTTACATGTGATGCTTCGTAAACTTCTGGAAATTATGAGTTTTATTTTGGTATCATAATGTCTTGGCATCCTTCTAATTAATTTGTATAATCAAACTCAAAACATACTTAGTATGGCATTGTACACCTAATCCCCAAGTTTTATCTTAGCATTGCATTATCCCCTGAAAATTATGCAAATAGATATGCCTCACATCAAGGAATAACTCAATCCATTGCTGAAAGAGCATGAAAAATCGTTACGGCATTAATCTGAAGCAAATTCCAGTCTTAAAAGCAGCAAAATCTCTATGCAACTTTTAATTGTGCCATTGAGCCGAATTAAGTGCCTCACTACGAGTAAAAAAAACAAAAAGAGATCCTCAGTTCCAATTTCCAACACACTTCAAATAAGTGAAGTAGAGAATATAAGAACTTAGAAAAGTAGCAGCAGGTAGTGCTGCCTCACGTTCTAGTTGAAACAGCAATATACACTTTCAAAAGTATACTGAACGTTCCTTTCTAAGATTTTTAATTCGAAAGTAATGTACAACGAACTGATTAGCCATTGAAAAACCGAAAGCAGACCAAACCGCATTTTCGCTACATCCTAGGGCTTCAAACACATATAATCATAACGAGTTTCCAATTACCAAAGCTAATTCACAACGTAAATTTGACATAAATTAACGGTACAAAGCAGAAGCCGAAAATGTCAATTTCCATATCCTCAAAAGAGCAAAATGGCGTAACAAAGTCAACTATATTAGGTGAGAAAGACAGATCGAAAACGCAGATCTTTCCGCAGCAACATAAATGACGAAACCTGGAGGAGGCGGAGATTTATGAGGCGAAGAAGGCTGCTGCCTCTGCTGATCTTCAGTGGAACCGCCGTACTGAGAATCGGCTCCATCCATTGCCATATCGATAACGAAAAGGATAGGAATGAAGAATGCAGATACACGTAGAGTGTCACCGCATTCGCAGTGAAACAGTCCAGAGAGAGAAATAAACAGAAAAGCGAGCAAAAGCGAAAACAGAAAACACGAGATAATAGAATAGAGAGAGAGAAAGGAACAGAAAGGAATTAGAATGGGTGTTTACTGTTTAGGTGTTGAAATGGCCACGTTACTGGGGCGAGAGGAGAGAGAGAGGGAGAAGGGGAAGCATCATGTGAGCAAATTGAAATCTGCTGAGCTGTTGGTTTTAGGAGAGGGAGGAGGAGGAGGTGGTGGTGATGGAGCCGGAGTGCGCGTATTATACTACTGTCTACTAAACTCACAACCAGGGGGATTGACTACGCAAAATAGTTTTTTTTTCTTTTACTAATATATTTGAAGGATGTATGTGAGGAAATGAGTTGAGCTAACTCACCGTTCAACTCAATATTTCGCTATAAAATACTAGTTGAGTTTGAGTCGAATTATACTCTTTGTTAATTGGATTTTTATTTGTTGACCTTGGTTTCAACTTCAATGTTAAGAATTCATTTTATATGTGTCAAAATTATCTTTATAATGTTAAAATTATAATTCTTATAAAATTATATAAAATATCTTTCTTTTTAAAATACATTTGATGGCAGAAGCGAATTGAAGTAACTCAATAATTTAATTCGATAATTGTCCCCTAAAGTACAAGCTAAGTTTGAGCTATGTGTAGTTAGACTCATTATGTTTTGACAATTGGATCTCCATTTGCTAATTCTAGTTTTAGTTTTAATTATGGTTAAAATATTATAAGTTTATTATATTTAGTAATATATTATTCTCTATGTTTTCTTTTTTTTAAATAAGCATAATTAAATGTACATCATCATAAAATAATTATTTATTTTATTTAAACTTTTATTATTAACTTTTTAATTTTAAAAAAATAAATTTTACTGACCTCTTTAACTCCCTTACTATAATTTACTGACCTCTTTAACTCCTTTAATATAATATATTTAAACTTTACGTATCATATCACTACTTTTTTAATTTATAAATATATCATGATATTAATGAGAGTAGAGTTGGTAAATTAAATAAATTAAAATTTTTCTTTAAAATTTATAGCAAAATAAAAATATACTAACATTCAATTTGTGAACTAAGTGAATATATTAAATTGTTTATAAATCGTCTCTAAACGTTGAATATTATTTAGCAGAGAAAATACGGAGAGGAAGCTTCAAATTCTTTGTAGTACTCCAATGCAAGGATTTGTCGTTCCTGATGCTACATGGGTTTTATACAATCTTTTTGGATCTTGTTATCATCTTCAAACTCTTCCTTAGAGTGTAATTTGATATATTTTAATTTTAAAATTTTTATTTTAAATTTTGTAAAAGTTAAATTATTTTAGGAGAAAAAATATAGGTTTTGCACTTAAAATTTTGAGTTTGATTTTTCAATCAAACCAAGCCTTGAGTAAAAGAATAATTTAATCTTAAAATTATATCTTTTAACCAAAGCTCTTAAATTAATTAAACTATCATGTTATTTTGATTTGCCACAATATTTTCAAACCTTTTTTTATCAATAATATTTTTAAGAGATGCTATTGGTATTTCTCATTTTCATTAGCATCGCTCCATCTTTCTTTATTTCTTTGTTGGACAACAATGTCCCTTCTTTTATCTATCAAATATCATGTTATAGATTGTATCTTTCTTTGATTATTGTCACAAGTTTCTGAGAATTTATGAAGTATCAGTTAACAAAAGCATCGAAATATTTTATTTTATAGTTTAAGCTCCTAATTTATATTTAACGAACATGACAAAACTAAAGTGAGATGTCTTAAGTATTTTAAAGTTTGCAATTTTTTTTTTCAAAAATGTTTGAGTTAATTTTCTACCCCCAATTCTTCATGTTGGAATTGAAAGATAAATTTAAGATATAAAATTCTTTTATATGGATTTAAATGGATAACTAAATTTAAGATATATCATTTTTAATTGTCTCGTGATTAAAAAATAGTGTATGAAAATTATATTTTACTAGTTTTTGATGCAGTGTTTAGCTCATAGTATATTGTTATTGACCACATTAACAACTATTGAATTAGTAGAATCAAACAATTTATTTCTTTTTAAACCAATTAATTCACAATCATTCAAATCATAGACATATAATAATAAATAAAAAAATGCTTGCTTGCAATGTTTCTAGTAACATAAAGAACAAAGGAGGACATGTATAATTCAACAGCCAAGCCAGCAATCTACAAATGCAGGGAAGAAATCAATGGAGGAAAGATCCGATGATGGTTCGGATGTAGGGATCAATGATATGCCTGAATTAGTGGCTTCACAACAATCATCTGTCACATTGCAGCCAGATATTTTGGGCAGAGGGAATATCAACACTGATATTGCGCAAGTATGAAACTTCAGGGAGTATTGCAAGTTCATTTTACTACATTTGTGTGTAATGTCCAAAACTGAAATTAATTTATTTTTTATTTTCTATTGTAGGTTAAGCAGAAAAAAAACTGACAATTAAGGTGCAGCTGGTGCATGGAAATTGGGCATAACAGGTCCATGTGTAAGAAACTGAAGGCTGAGTTGCATCCCAAGAGGACTGCTGCTACGATATTACATAAGAGTGACTGAGCAGTTGTCTTTATTTTGCATACATGTACTCTTTTTTGTTATTTAGTCTGACATTAGGAGCTGGAAATGTATACTTCATCCCAGTCTTTTTTTTTTTTTTTTGTGACTTGTATTAGTGTATAATATTGTTGTTTAGACTATAGTATGTTATATTTTTTATATGGACAAGTTGTGGACATTGCCTACAGAAGGCAAATTGGAATGCAATTTTATATGGTTTTGGTAAAGTCTAGATCACAACGTTTTGTATTGGATTGTGCTAAAATTCAAATTTTGGAGCTATTCAGGTAATTGGAAAAATATATACATGCATTCACATGAGGCAACTACAGCTTAAAATTCCAGCATGATTGAAGTAGTACATTTGAGCATACTAGTGACAGCATATTGGACGGCATGATGGTCGAAATTTGCTGCTACTCAGTTACATAATTAAGCCTTAATTATCGAACGCCAAGTAACTCCATGAGCTACAACACTTGGACTATACAAGATTGAAGCTGGTTAATAACTTCAACAAAACCAGAGGAGAGCAACCAAAAAACAAAATAACATTACAGCAATCCATATCTTTCTCTCCCTACTCTTTTGAGCAATGTTTTTAGCTTTCAACTCTCTAATCGTCCTCAACAGTCCATTTATCACGTGTGTTGATCTTTCACATACAGGGAGATCATACCATGAAAAGATTCTACATCCATCTGCATTCTGCAATTTGCAAATGTAAACCACATTGTTTTCAAGATTTTGCACCAGAATTTTTTTTCTTCGTGCATCATAGTTCAAACGTCTTACCCCGTACTTTTCGCAACCCAAAAACCTCCTTCCTGGGTTAAGCTCTATCCACGAAGTCCTTATTGCACTAGCATTTCTACAAAAGCATCTCATTGATTGATTTGTCGGCATTTTTTGCTGCTCTTTCTTCGATTTCTTTGGGTGGAATGCTTGTGGTGATTCTAGCTCATTTTCCTCTTCTACATGTCTTCTCCTTATCTTTCTAAACTATTGGTGGGTGGAGGATGCAAGATATTCTTCAGGCTGCAACAATGCCCACGGAGGAGTGAATAACTGAAAAGGGTTTTGATTTCGGTAGAAATGCCCTAGCTCTCATTGAGTCATCGTTTATGTTTATGTTCCTTTTTTATTGTCCTAGCATTAGAGAATCTTGTTTTTACCCATGCCTTCAAACACTTGTGCAAATCACGTGACATGCTCAGCCAGAAACTACTGTGGAAGTGGCAGCGATTTCTTAAACATTCTCTTGAAAAAATATCAAGGACTGAATATAATAAAATAAAATAATAGGGACTAAAGATACCAAACGAAAAAACATTGAGGATCAATAATACCAATTTACCGAACAAATCATTTGTGTCTTTTTTGCGAGGTAGAGTTCAAATCCTTTTTACTACTTCTATGAGTTTGGTTGGCCTATGATAGATAGAGCTAATTCAAATATTTTCAAATTTAAAAAGATATCATTCGTTGTGCTTTCTTTCTAGGTTCTTATACATTGACATTGGCCAAAGTATTAGAATTTAAAAATTATGCTAGAAACTAACGAATTTATAACAAAAATTGGATATATTGTCAAACGCGGGAAATCGGTAAAATTGGTTAACGGAATTTGGTACGAGTTTTTCGCATGAATTAAATCCCATGTCCTTTTCAAATTTATTTATTTCGTTTTGAAATATTACATTTTCTTGTTGGGGATATTGTATACAATTTAAGATTTTACTATATATAGTGTAAAAATATTTCAAGTTTGAAAGTTTGACTAATGTTTTAACTCAAAATCAAGAAATTTATGTGTAAAATCATCACTTATTGCCTTATATAACCAATTTTAATACAATGTTCATTAAATTTAATGAAGTTGTAGAGAGAAAATGAGAGAAAAGAGGATGGATAGAGAGAAAGGGTTTGGCAAATAGTTAGGCTTTAAAACTATATATATTAAAAAAACTATGGATAAAATTTAATAGAATTTGAGTATGATATTTTTTATCTTAAATTTTATAAAAATAAATTATCTGTGAAAGAGAAAAATGTACTTAAAGTGGAAAAAATTTATATCGAATTGTGTAACAAAACTTAATCCATATGCACTCATCTTTTTTGTAAATAAAAAAGATTTTTTACATATGAGTCCATATGCCATGAATTAGAGTTTAAAGATCATCTTAGATTGAGTTTTAAATAAAAAAAATTATGAATTTTTCTAATTTTTTTTACTTTAAACTTTTTTTCTTTTTTTACAAATAATTTCCTTCTCTAAATTTCCGCATACTTTAATTTAAATAAAAATTTAATTAAAGTTGGCCTAAGATGTGTAAGTTTGGGCTCCAAATATCCAAAAAGGACAACGAAGTTCAATTTTTCAAAATACATTTCTACTCCCGCACATATCTCCACCGTGCTTTCATCTTCAAATCGACGGTTATCAGTAATGATCCGCGTGGACTCGTAGCGACCAATAAGAAGCCACTCCCAGTTCCCTATATAAGCAAACCCCACCCACCTTTACCAAACCACATCTCCCCTCATCGAACTAATTTCGATCTCCGCTTCGTATCCCTTTATTCTCTAATTTCCTCTTTCTCCTAGCGATGGCACCACCGAAGGCAGCGGAGAAGAAGCCGGCGGAGAAGAAGCCTGCGGCCGAGAAAGCCCCTGCAGCCGAGAAGGCTCCAGCGGAGAAGAAGCCCAAGGGCGGGAAGAAACTTCCGAAGGAGGGCGGGGCGGCTGCCGGAGACAAGAAGAAGAAGAGGTTGAAGAAGAGCAGCGAGACATACAAGATCTACATCTTCAAGGTGCTGAAGCAAGTCCATCCCGATATTGGTATCTCCAGCAAGGCCATGGGAATCATGAACAGCTTCATCAACGATATCTTCGAGAAATTGGCTCAGGAGGCGTCAAGGCTGGCTAGGTACAACAAGAAGCCTACAATCACTTCTAGGGAGATCCAGACTGCTGTCAGGCTAGTGCTTCCTGGTGAACTGGCGAAGCACGCTGTCTCCGAGGGCACTAAGGCTGTCACCAAATTCACCAGTTCTTAGAAAGCGTTGATGCTAGGGTTTTTTTCCCATCATTTCTGTCGTATGAATGCTTTGTTTAGGTTGAAATTAGGGTTTCGTTTATGTGTTGTAAAGATGCTTTATTAAGTTGATGTAATCGATCTCTAGTTATAAGTGAAATATATTTCGGATTTACTCAAAATTTTCTTTGTAATTTTTTAATTTATTGTTATTTTTCTTGCTACATTATTGAAGTTTTTATTTACTAAATTATTAAAAATGAGTAATATTTGTTTCAGCTAATATAATAATTTCTTTATGTATTGAAAACGCTCGAGTCGCAGAAGATTGCGTGAGTAATTTGTATTAGTATTCAGCTATGCTGTCGTCAGCAACATGGGACGTCGTATCATTTGCGCGGCGTATGTTAACAGATTTTATGGGGTAAAACTAAAGTACGCCCCAAGCTACATCATATTTCTCTCTTCCCCCCTCGTGGTTTATCCTTGGCCATAGCCACTCTTTAGCCAGCCGTCACAGATTTTCGATCTATAGATACATTATTTTCTGTATCTCTGATTCGGATTGGATTTTGCTCTTGGGCTAAAGTCTGTACTACGGAGTAATGGCTTTGAGTTCTTCAACGCATTTGACTTCAATTTCATTTCAGTTTAAAAGCCCTAGCTCTTCATCTTCAGTTGCTCCTCGTGTTCTCTTGGGCTTAATGGATGATTCTTCAAAACCTGCACGCCGCATTTCAGCTGATTCAGCTCCGAAAGTTCGATTTGTGGCTCGTAGGAGAGAGACAATATCGGTGCGGCAGCTAGGGCGTCCTCTAAGTAATTCTTGTTTTCATGCTTTTTATTTAGAATTTTAGACCGTTCCACAAAGTAGTATAATGTAATTGGATATTGCTGCAGTTGAGTATATGAGTCTCCCGGCGAGTCAATACTCGGTGTTGGATGCGGAGAGAATAGAGAGAGTGGATGATAATACCTTCAGGTGTTATGTGTACAGGTTCAAGTTCTTTGCATTTGAGGTGTGTCCTGTTTTGTTAGTTAGAGTTGAGGAGCAGCCGAATGGCTGTTGCATCAAGCTATTGTCTTGTAAGGTAACTGCTGCTATTTGTTGATACTGTGATTTGTTCTCACACTTGGTGGATTAATATGGAAGTCCCTTGGGGATGCTGATGCTTAAATTTGGTGTTATGATGATTACAGCTCGAGGGTTCGCCAAGTGTGGTTGCACAGAATGACAAATTTGACGGTAAGTGTCTTCTGTGGCGGATAATATAGTCCAAGCACTGGTTATTTTTTGTTGCTTATTGTGGATTGTCAAATGTGAAGTAGTAGTAGTACCTTTGCAGATCATATTCCAGTCCAGAGCGTAAAAAGGAAGGTGGTCTTCCAGTGCAAAGAGATATGAAAGATATAAAAAACAAAACAGATGACTTGATAGCATTTTGAGGATGATCTGTGCGACAAATATCTGAATGTCAGATTGGTTTTTAGTCTTCACTCACTCGGCAATAATAATTATGTAAAGGAATTAGGTGAAGGATAGCGTTAACTAATTGTAGTGATGATACTGGGTGGTTAGGAGCAATTGCTCCTATCTATCAACATTCTATGCAAGCCTTGTATAATTTACAAAGAATGGCTGTTTGTGAAGGCATTTACACCACCACTTTGTCATGTATTATAGAGAAGTGTAGTTTTGCATTCCCCTTCCTCTTTTTTGATTTTTCTTTTCAATTCAAATTTTCATTTCATGACACAATCTTCATTCTAATGTTCTCCATATGTTTAGATTAAAATGTTTCTTTGCTATAGAGATGAAGTTGGTATGTAAGTTTGGTTTTGAATTACCTCATTTAGCATCTCTGTGGTATATGCTTGACCTACATATGTTTCATAACTGTTGCACAATGATGGGGAATTTTTTATTTCTCTCGATCAAATGTGGGCTTTTAAGAGGGTGTCTCTTTTTAGATTTCTTTGTTTCTGTACGCATTTAGCTACATTTATATTGTACCAAAAAAGGAGATCAAATTTAGCAGTAGTTGGAGTTATCTGGGGGGATCTTTTAATTCTATGCACTATCTCTTTCCTAAGATGAGCTTTCCTTGCTGCCATTTGTTGGCTGGTTTTTGTTGTTTGGGAGATCTATGATCTTGCAACCATAAAGCTTCCTTGGGAGAGATAGCAGTGCTTAGGATGACTAGCCATTTTAAATCTTTTCTTTTTCGGACATGCACATTACATCTTTTCTAACCTAAGTATCATGTGAGTTAATTTGAAACATACCTGGAGTTATATTTGCCAAAGGGCATTAACCAATTCCTTGGTGATCTGACAGTCAAATCTCAGTCCACCGAATCAATTTATAAACGCACCAATGGGGCCACACACCCAATATGTACTAAAACATGCACTCAAACTCACACACACATACACAAATACACACTGAAAAGAATATCACAATGTTGCTAATATTTCACCTGCGGTGTTATGGTTTGAAATTTTCAGAGGAAACAACTTTCTTTGCGGTTACCATTCCTTAGGTTTATGAATTTGGAAGGTAGGTTTGGATAAAGTTTTCAACCTTTATTAGGTGTTCATAACTTGTAGAACTTGCCACCATCTGTTATAGTGCATCACATGCATGTTGCTATTATGGTATATACTCGCAAAGAAGAGAAATCAAGTATCAATTCAGGCCTGCAGTTATTTTTGGTGTGTTTGAAGAAGTTTGAACCAATGAGTTTGCATTTGTTTTCTCAAAGAATGACTATTCATCAGGTTGCTCTGATGTAATTACATAATTTTTTCAGGAGAGCTTTGACACTGATTTGGTATGGGCATGCAGCTTCTATGGAGAATAAAATTTCATGCGATAGCACAAAAGGTGCCTCACCAGTGCAGCAACTCTCTTCAGATGCATCTATCGAGGTGCTGACGATGGCCTGAGCTCTCTTTCTGCTCTTCATAAGAAACCTGGATATGTTGATTGGTCGATACATGATTTTCTTCTGCTATTGGTAATTCAGGTTAATATTGAAGTCCCATTTGCTTTTCGACCAATTCCAATACAAGCCATTGAATCTGCTGGCACGCAGGTTCTAGAACAGATATTGAGGATCATGCTTCCCCGGTTTATGGCACAGGTAATGAAATTAAACTTCCATGAGTGGAAATGTCATCAGTTTCCATGCACACACAGCGATTAACTTGTCTACTTCTGTTTGTAAAAACTGGTTGAAATTCACTGGACATGTATGCAGGTGCCCCCATAAATACATCTATCTGTTTTGCCTTCTCAATGTAGATAGTAAAAAAGGAGAAAGCCATGAGGGGTAATCAACCTTACAAAAAGGACCTTGGTACCAGGGAGGTGCTTGTGGATAGGAACTGTTCCACATTTTGGGGAAAAAAAGATGGCCTACAGTTTTCGACGATATTGTTTTTCTCTTCAAACGTTTTGGCTTTTGTTTAATTAATTAATTTTTTGGGGGTGGGGGTTGTTTTGAGTTTGCAGAGGAGATCTCTGGTGAATTGCAATTCTGACAAATTGCGTGTTTCTTTACTTAAACATTTAGAAAGAAAAAATGATTCCATTATGTTAGTTCTTACTCTTACTAGTAAGTAAGGCTACAAGGAGCTTAATAGTGAATTCCTGAAAAGACAAAAGGGAGAAACCTCAGCATCATTTGTTGGGTGTCTCATATGAAGTCAGTTGACAGTAAGAGTTAGAGGATGGAGCTCCAGGGGGCCTGCTTATTAATGGTAATTGCCCTGTCAGAATTACTGGGCTTGTCTTCTATGTAATTCATTCAAAATAGTAGCGCTATTTTCAAAAGATTGGATTTGAATTCTATTTGTGGGATTAGTCAAGAATGTGGCTCAAATTGAGGAGAACTAGGAAAGTTTTAATTGCCTTTCAGATAAAAGTGAAAGAGTACTTTAGAGGCTTTTGGGTATTGCCACAAGTTTTTAGACTTTCCTTAGTTAGGGCAGAGAACAAATAATGCTGTCTTCAGAGAACTACTAGATTAATCTCTGAAGGATACTTCAGCCGCTTTACGTATTTATTTTATCTTAAAAATTCATAATTCACTAGTCATTTCCTGACTATTTTTTACGTACTCTTGAAATGACAATACTATCATGAATATGTAACCAAGATTAAAGTGTAAATTGTCAAAGCAATGTTCCTGTTGGTATGAGTTCTACTTGACTTCAAATTTTGGATTGGGAACTTGAGAATACTCTACCCTACTGCCTCATCACTTTCAAATCTGGATATGGGAACTTGAGACTGCTACAGAGTCTTCACCCTAACTGTCTCATCACCTTCCAAAACACACACGAACTTTTGACTGCTTGCAATGTCTAGTTAGACTTCTATTCGTTTCTTTCTCTCGAGTAATATAGCACAGCAGCCAAACCAATGTTTTGGAATCTTTTCTTAGGGCCGACCCTTCTGATGTGGTTAATTAACCTCTTCTTTTAGGTTATTCACTGTGATTGACACAGATACTTTAATATTGCTCCATTTCCCTCGCTCAAAATATTGTGTGTGAGTTTGTTCTGTTTTTTTTTTTTTTTGGTTGACAATTGAGATTTACTTTTTGTTATAGTTGAACAGGATGAGCCCAAAAATAAGATCCTGGAGAAAGTAGAATAGAGGTCAGTGGTCTTGAGATTGAATAATGTCTTTCATGTCTATTGGTCAGACATTGTTGATCTTTCTGCATCTTTTTGAGTTTCTTGAGTCACTTCACATACTTATTCCAGAAGTTTATCATCTCGTGTGGGGAAATCTTGGCACATCTTCAAGTGAAAGCAGATCTTTTAACTTAACAATTTGATTAAAACGAGTATTTCCTGCTCTTCCAAATCCAGAAGTAGAAAACAATACTTTTACCTGCTAAGAGCCCTAGGTTTATAAGAGCTGCTCAGGAATACAGAGGTATATGGCCTAATCTTGATGTGTTAGAAGTAAATTGTCACATAATTGGTGCTCCGTGAGAAGTTTAAAACCAACTTTGGGGCAACTTTTGTCATCTCTCCAACCAAGTAGCTTTTGTAATCTTTCTAAACCAAAATGGTGTATGCAAAGCAAACAACTTTGTCTCAATAGAACTAGCGTGAAAGGTAGAGCGCTTGGAATATTTTCCTCTAAACTGTTGAAGGTTGTATCAACTTCAATTTTGGAGTGTCCTTGATGCTATAAAGAGTTATCTTTCTAGAGAGCTAATTGATTTCAGTTGTACTAAATTCAATTTCAACTCGACATTTGGCTTAGAAACTTGTTTAAAAATCTCACTTTTATAGTTTATATTTGAAACTTTTGAAGTCATTGAGACTTATTCTTTCCATCAATTAGAAAAACTGACGTGATAGATGTGGTTATGGAACTTTAAGTACATGGAGGTAGTATTGAGGGACATGAATAGGGAAAGACAAGTTGAGCGGAATGGAGAAAAACGTGTTTGTGTAGCTCGTAGATGTATTGGAGAAAAGTATTCGTGTATAATTCATGCAATTTCTAGTTGAATATGGGAACTCCCTAATGCAATGATCTTGCAGTCAAGTCATGAAGATCTTGTAGCACCTTAGTCATTGAATTCTTGTATTCAGCCCGAACTCGGGTGCAATTTGTGATGTAAGATTTCATCCGCTTGTTCAAAGATGCCTTTTGATTGCAATAGCATCATCAGTAAGGACAGGAATGAGGATATAAGCAACATCACAAATCTGGTATACCCTGGAACCTGCTTGTATATATGGAAAACGTTGGTCGGCCACACAACAACTCTGCGTTCAGTTGCACCAGTCAAAATTATGTCATCCAAGCTGAAGGTCTACAGTTGGTTGCTCTACTCTTCGTACCCTCAGGACTCCCTTATGCCATGAGACAAGGCATGGATGTGATATGTGTGTTTAGATTAAGGCCTAATTTGGTTTGCAAGGGGGAGGGGGAGGGGAAGAGTTACCTTTTACTTTCCCTAGGGGAGGTATTTGTATTTACTTTAGTTTTGTTTGGTAAGATGGGAAGGGAAGTAAATTAGAAATACTTTCCCTTATTTGGTTGTACTGAAAAGTGGAAGGGTAGGGGAAGATATTTTGTTGTGCTTACAAATTTATCCTCCCCTTGCATTCTCCAATTATAATAGTGTTGTAATATGAGATATTTTGTGACGGCATAATAGTCTTTTTAGGACCAAATACATCCCAATCCATCCAATCCCGGGTGGATTGGTCCTCCCTTCTCCTCCTCTATCCAAACGAAGTAAAACATCTATTTACTTCCTCTCTCCTTTTCCTCCCAACCAAACTAGGCCTAATCTGATGGCAATTTGCATCTTAAGCAGATGCTAGAATAGTAAGCTGGGGGTACGGTAGTTCAATCAAATGTTGGATCATTATGGCAAATCAACTTGTTTGTACCTAATTTGCTGCTTCCGAGGAGGTCCAGGTGCCATAACGAAGGAAAGTGCTTTCTGAGGTATCCTGCTCTTATAAAAAATACAAGCCTGGGATGGCAAGAGTCATATTTTCTTCCAAATTCAAGTTATGAAGATATTAAAGGAACCCTGTATGTATGTTGCAAGTAAATTTTAAATTTTTTTTTTCACCATCTTAGGATCATCTGAACCAAAAACTCTGGTTTATGCTTCTCTTTTGGTTTTGTGTGTTTTAAAATGAATCTAAGGAAACTGCTTTCCCAATAGAGGAAAATTGACTCCTTGGAGAGTTGAGTATTTATTTAATATGATTGCAGCTCTTTTCCTGGTTTGTCATGAATTTGAATCTCGTTGGAGAGTTAGAGGACTTGTTGAACTCCCTTAGAAGATTGACCAGGTTTACATCTCGGTGAAGATCGTTGGCACAGTTCTATGATTAATTCATCGTAATTTGCAGTCTACTGCAGGGCAGGGCTTGGTTGATTGACTATTCTCTTTGGAACGTCAAGTAGACTGTACAGAGTAATTTGGATAGAGTTTGAGCTTAAGATTTTTTATCGTGAGTTTCATAAAAGTAAATTATTTGTAAAAAATAAAGTGAGACCAAAAATAAAAGAATTTACATTGGGTTCCATTGCGAAACCCACTCCAAATAGACCCCAGATGTCTTGCTTGTTTTGGCCTCTACTGTCAGAACTTTTCTGCTAATGTGCTATCTTTCCATGTTTCCACGCTGGCTCTGAGTCTCTGGTGCACTGCTTTGCAAAATGATGCTAGACAAGTCTAGCATTGGTTGACAATGGTCCAGGGATGCTCTAGACAAGGCTTTATGAGTCTTCCACGATGATGTATTATTCTCTTCTGTAATATCTAAACACACTCGCTTCAGCTGCCCCTTGCATTTGTATCTGAAATTATAGCTCATCAGTATTGCTGCTTCCTTGGTTTCAGTATGCTGCTGCTTTCAGCCTATTTTTTCCAATCTCTATATCTTTGGCAATTGGATAGTTGAAGTTATTGATCTTCTATTTTAGGTATATTTCGCTGATCGATCATTCTTTTCTGTTTTGCAGCTAGTGAAGGATTACCAAGCTTGGGCATCAGGCGACGCTTCAAGGCAGCCTCTTGGTACCGGGGAGATTTGAGAATATTGAAATCCATTCTTACCTTCCAAGTTTCGTAAGTTAGCTCCTAGTATGATAAGACAGATAAGTGTTGTGGTGCCAGCAAGTGGGAAATTGTAAGTTTACCGTCCTTAAATTCGACTGGGGAAGTTGTAGGAAGAGGATCAATTATCAAAACTCCATTTTCAGCGCAGGTTTAGTTGCGACTCTCGTACCTCACCTCCAAATAGCTGCTCTTTTTTTTTTTTTTTTTTTGGATAAATTCCAAATAGCTGCTCCTAAAAACTTCTGCAGGCCCTATATCTATATTTCGAACGTTTAGGAGCGTATATTTTGAAACTTCAAAAACGAAACGGGAAACATAAAATCATTATTCAGTCGCTTTGTGGTCTATAGTGCACCAGAAAAAGTCTCTTTATAGAGTTGTGATAGATTTCATATCCAGTGACTCTTTCGGCGTTACGCTACAATTCCACATGGCTTTGAACTAATTTTTCATGCATTCACTTGTTTTACGAGGAAAAAGGTAAAATTTAAAATAAAAAAGTTAAATTTGATTTTGAAATAAACTCAATTTAAAAGCATTCGAGTGGATTTATTTGGCTTATGTTTTAAGATTCTACACAAAATTTAAAGTTTGAAATTTATTTTTTAACAAATAATTTAATTTTTAAAAGCTCAAGTTAAAATTTTCAATCAAAATTTTTATCTGATCTCAAGTTTATCCTTGGTGTTTGACTCGGAGTTTAGGACTAATTTGGATTGACATTTTTAAAAAAATCACTTTTTTATTTGAATTTTATTTTTTTCATAAATAATTCATTTGTATAAGTTTTAATACAATTTAACTTTAAAAAAATCTAATCAAATTTCACTCTTATTTATTAGATTACAATTGGACCTGGAAAATTTATATCCAAATGGGCTTTCTTAAATGATGCTGAAGATGGGCCTTATTACACGAACTTTACGAACCCCCATGAAGTCGAACAAGGAAAAACTGTGGCAGATTGTTGGAGGAACCTGGGGTTTGGAATTTGGAACTACTACAGCGGTGGCTACATGCTGAAATCATAATCAAGCTCCTAGAACTTAATCTGAATCGGATTGGTCCACCCTAAAGGACCAATCCCCCAAAATTTAGGGGAAGACGAAACAGATTAGTTTTTGGGAAAGAATAGACACTCTATTCAAAGTCCATAACCTCTTAAAAGTGTATATGCTTTTGCTGTGTTATAACAGAAACAGATCCCATTGTCTCGGAAATAATTATTGCTTTATTTAAAAGACAATAAGTGTTGGTGCTTGGAGTCAATTATTTTCTTTAAGATTATGGAAGTAGACGAGGAATGAAATTATTCGGCCGTTTTTGTTCAGTTCTTTTTTTAAAAAAGAATAAATTATTTATAAGAGAATAAGCGAAATTTAAATAAATTTTTTTGTTTTATACTCGTTGCAGATATAAGAATTTCATTCCGAAAATCACTATAAATCTGGTATAATGAATCACTTATTTCACTTAAGAAACTGATTTATTTTTTAAAATTCATGATTAAAAAATCCCAAAGATTGTTCTAATTCCCTTGTTCTTTTGGATGTTCCCATCATAAAATTGTTTCAAATGAAACAACAGGCAACAGCACCGGACTAAGAAGCAAGGAAAGTTCGTGCTTTCACATTTTCTAGGTAATAAACCAAAAGAAAGGGTCTAATGTTTCCCCAAGACAGCACATAGCATGTGCGCCACGAAACTGCGTTTCCCGCTGTAATGGATTGCAAGGAGCAGTGCAACGCAGAGGCACAAAACAAGAAGCTAAAAGACACAATTGAAACGCGAAAGTCAGTCCGTGACAACACGTCGGAATGGGAAAAAAAGAGATTTGACATCATCATTTGGTTTCATGCATCCTGGACTTTAATCTTTGACGAGAAATATTGAATTTTACTGCATAATTAAGACCTTTTTGTTCGCAAAGATGGAACATCATCAATCCACCTCTACAATTCGACATTTGCTACACTACGCCAAACTTTTCGCCATAGCCATTTAGTGGACCCAATATATGCAGTATTTAGTTTCTTCTGGATAATCCTACTTCTTATATCTTAGTACTAAATATGATTCTTGAGTACTATATTTGGATTTTAAATGTGAATACTCATTGAGATTACTATTGTTCGCATAATGTATTTAATACTGCAATATTTCTTTTTATTTTAAATACTTTCTTTATCTCGAAATATTAATTCTATTTATCTTTTTTATTTGTCTTATAATATCTACTTTATTTGTAATATCAGTAAAAGTTTAATAAATTTTTTCTACTTCTATCTCTCTTTAATTACTACTTGCTCTAAATTTTAAATACTCTAATTAATGAATAACAGTTAAACTAGGATATATATTTAATATTGAGAAAAGAGCAACGATGTCTTTTTGTTCTAAATTTTATAAGTTTTAGTGAATTCTTAATCTGTCTCAAAATGTCAAATGGACCTAGAATTTCGAGATGGAGGAAGTAATTCCTAATATGACATGTATCTATTAGCATGAATGTGATTCTAGATATTTAAATAGTTTTTTCTGCAAGTTAAATATGATTTTTAGTACATGAAAAACCAAAAAACTCAAGAATGCAATATTCCCCTTGTTTTTTGAAACTCAAAGTGTCAATACACGCCATAATTTGTGTGAAATGCAATTCTTGATATAAAATTTCGTTGGGAATGAAATTTTAGTGCATGAAAAACTCTTGTTGGTGCTGACACGGAAGAACCTGCAAAACCCTATCTCTAACTTAGGATTCCAAGACTTAGGCCTTAAGGCATGCAAAGATCAACGTGATAGCTCTTCCCAAATTAAGAAGCCCATCATTATTGGTGACTAAAACTTATTCTCTTACCTTATGTATATCCAAGAACATGGTTGCATTGGTTTTATGGCTTCTTGGAGATGGAGTTTTGCTGAAAACCCTAGAAGATAGCAGACGGGGACAACAAGAATGGAAGTGAAGATCACGAGTGACAAGTGATAGAACATGACTCATTTCACGTTCTTCTTCCCTATTCCTTTTCTTTTATCCCAATGCTTTTGTCTTCATATCAATGGACACATACGAATTATAAGCAGCTTTCTTATCATACCATGTACAAGTCCTACCTACTTCATGAGTCATGTCTGCCCTTTTCTTTTTCTCTTACTATTATTATGGATAGAATTTATCCCTCCCAATCAATTTTTACGTATCCTATCTATAAAGGGAAATTAATTTGCCGGGCAATCTTTTTATCATTTTATGTGGTCCATGTAAACCTGGGATTTTCCTTTTTCTTCCCCTAATATGTATAAGTTATAGAAGAATAAGCAGCATTCTGATTCATGGCAACTTAATTCTTGTCTTAGAGAGACTATTTGGATAGTGTTTGGCCAATTAAATATATAATTGTGTCTCATTTCTTCTCTCACAAAAAATTTACTTTTACTAAATTTAAGATAAAAATTTTTCTAACCAAACACAATTCAAATACAATTATATTCTTCTATGTTTTTCATCAAAATTTTTAAAGATACTTTTCCTTTTTCGTTTTCTTCAATGTCTCTACATGGGAAAGTAGTTAAATCAACTGAACTTTGCAACAATGTGTAATTGAAATTGACATATGAATAAACCATTATCATTAACAAAACCAAGTTTATCATTAACATATGAATATCGGTCTGAATGACAAGAAAGTGATTGGAAATGGGATAATGATGTAAAAGAAAAAGAAATATTTGTTTATTTGTTTTGTTTGAAAGAATACATACTGTAGAAAGTTCATACTCAACAAGATATTTTTCCTTCTAGTTTCTCAGGAATTTGGCAAGATAATAGTTGAAAGTTTTCTCTTTCAAATAATTAATTACGGCACTCTTCAAATCAATAAGGAGATATAATAATAATAATAATAATAAGGTGTGATTGAATATAATTTAGTTTTGAGATTTTTGTCTTGAGTTTCATAAAAATTAAATTATTTATAAGAAGATATATGAATCCCATATTTAAAATTTTAAATTTAATTTTAAAACCAAACAATAGTAAAAACAACAACAACAACAACAACAGAAGAACTGTTTTTCCATCTCCAAACATCTAAGATAGTTCCTTGTAACAAAACCTATTTTCTTATGTTGCCTTCTTATAGAGTACTTGAAGCCACATTATGATAAGAAACCCAACTTGGCCTTGCAAAGCAATCACTAGTCTCTCTGTTTTAAAATATATAATTTTTAAATTATTTTATAAATATTTAATTTTTTATAAATTTTAATAATTAGTAAAGAATAAATTAAATTAATTAAAAATATAATAAAAAATTATTATTTTTTCTTTTTTAATATATATAAAAGCATAAAAAAAAAATCTTATAGAAGGGGATAAAATATTAAGGGTCAAAAGAAGGAATGTCCTTTCTCTCAAGCTCAATGATTACCAGTTATTTTTGGATAATATAACATAGAACTAACTAAAAGGCACTTTTGAGTTTGTTAAATGGCAAATAGCATAAACAGGGAGGGAGGGCGAATTCTTAATGGTCTTTCCTTCTAAAAGTCACCATAATATATATATGTATAAATATTTCTTTTCAATAAAATTTATATGCAAAGGAGGCACGTGTCATTCCTCGATATGGATAACCTTAACCCCCCAATCACCATCACTTGTATGAGAATAATCCATAAAAATCTTTATTTTTTATTGTGGCTTAAGAACCTCAGCACCCAGATATGCAATCATTGAATCAGAAAATTAAATACAAAGGGCAGTTTTGTGCATCCTATAAATCATTGACAAGCCTGCTGCTTCTTCGCTTTTTATTCTTAAATTTGTTTCTAAAATATTTATAATTGGTTAGATTGGATAGAATCATTTCTGGTTAGGTAATAATTTGTTTCGAGTTAATTATAATCATTACATTTTCCCTTTTTTTTTTTTAAAAAAAAAGAACTTTTCTTGACTTGGATAGAAACTGGAAAGAAAGTCTTGTTTGTTCACCAACAGCTCAAAGGTGCTTTTTTCATCTCTTTTCGATTTTTCACATCACATGTGAACATTAAAAGAAGTAAAAGTTTAACTTCTTTTACTTTTACCCTTCTAATTCTCTTTAAACATGATATGATAGAAAACAATAAAACTTTAAAAAAATAGGAAAGGGGTGCCTTTTGAAACTCTGCTTTTTTCCATTTCAGGAAAGTAAAATAAAAAAATATCTCATATTCTTATTTGATTGTCCTTTTTTTTTCCCTTTTTAATTTCCAAATTATTTGAAAGCATTCTATACAATTCGATGATAGTAAAGTGAAAATAACTCTAGATTTTGTCACTTTTGTCAGTAAAAGTGTGAAGGTTAGTAATTTCTTGGGACAAAATGCATTAATCAGGTCAGAAAATTAGAGGATGATAAAAGGTCTTTATTTTCACATTTAAGAGGGTACTCCCACTTAGGGCAACTATGTTCATATTTTATTAATTATGTAATTTTTATTATTAAAAAAAAAAAGAAAAAGTCTTTTGAGTGGGCATCTGTGGGTATTAAAGAGGACTTTCACAAGAAGAAGGATATTCTTGAAATAAAGCTGTGTACTTGACTGGAAGAAAAAAATGGCCACCTTTTCAAGTAGGGATTTCAAAAATTGGCCACCTTTTCAAGTAGGGCTTTCAACATCTTCACTTTCGAAAATGGCAATCCAACTCACAGTCCTCGCTCCCGACCTCCCAAATTGGCGTAAGAGTAAGACAAGGCCCCGATTTTCCTCGTCCCTAAACCAATAAATAGTTTGAATTTAAAGTTGTATCTTTTAATTCCTATTTTCTTATTCTAACAAGAATTTCTTGATTCTTGCTTTACTAGATTGCTTCATCTCAAAGTCAAGATGAAACAAATTGAAAGGTTCGGTTATAATTAATTAATTAATTATTTATAAGATCAGTCTACCAAATTAATCTTATTATCTAAATTAGAATGTATAATTAATTTTAACGCATTATTTTTCGATGAATTTGATCTAAATTGACTTTCATTTATGTAATTATCCTTGAGTTATCAAACATATAGCTATGCCAGAAAAGATTTCGTACATTGAACTAATTTAGTTTACGTAGCAATGATGCTGTCTTTCTAATAGGTTTACATGTGCATTATTACGAAGGAAAATAAGGTAGACCCAAATAGTTTTAGAACTAAAGGAAAACTTAAGGATCGAAATGCAAAAACTAAAAGAGTCCGGAGTGGCAATCATTTGCTTTTGATATTTGATTAGAATTAGTGGCTCAAATTGTTTGATTAGGATAATGTAAGACACAAATGTTGAGATTAAGACAACTGAGGAGTTGGTGCATCTAACCAGTGATACGCATGGCCTTCTCGTGCCGTGTGTTTCGGCCACCGTCTATAAATGTACTAAGAGGGCCTCTCCATCACCCAATAACACAGTTGTGATTACGAAGCTTTTTAGAAAAATTCGTCAAACTCATTCAGAGGGTTGGTATGGTACACCCTAATGGTTTCAGGAGAATTTGGATTCATTTTTATTTTTCATTTTTTATAGACAAAAATAAATTATTCATTAAAAAAGTAAAAATTTTGTGTTCTAGTAATTTTTGATGTAAAATAATACTCCTAAAAATAATAATAACAAGAAAAAAAGTTTAAGCATTGTAAAATCTTTTATAATAAGTTGTACTTTTTTTTTGAAAATTATTTATTTTTATAAAATTTAAAATAAAAAATTTTAAACGAGACTCTACTTAGACAGATTAGATTTCAAAATAAAATTTAAAATTTTAAATATGAAATTCACATCTCTTCTAATAAATAATTTAACTTTTACGAAATTTAAAATAAAAATCTCAAAACTAAATCTTATTTAATCACACCCTCAAATTTTATAAAAAAATAAAAAGGTAAAACATCCAAAACCTCATCCAAAACGTGACAAGATTTGAGTGGAATTTTATTTTCATTTTTCTACTATATAAAAATAAAAAAAGAAAAACCCTCACTTGAAATATGCCCTTTCGCGCGTTGGAAAAAAAAAAAACATGCGTAATCTCATTGAATTGACCTGTGGGCTATTTTGCGACTCTGCAGAGTTAGAGAAGGGCCCTTTCTTCCTTTTTTTCCAAATTATTTTTTCAAACTAGGGACCCTCTGTTTTTTTTTTTTAACTCCAAAGGAAGTTCAAAATAAGGAAAAAAGAAGTGGTGTGACAACAGGGGCAAAGCCATGACGGAAAAAAAAAAAAAAAGAGAAAAAGGAAAATCTACAGAACGAGTAAAAAGTAGTGACAGGGCAGAGCGGTGACGTGTCAACTTCGTAATATGATCTGGGCGTCTCTTTCGCTCTCATTTTTTTCCCACCCAAAAAACTCCCGGTCTTTCCTCTCCTTTTAAATAGAAATACACTTATTACTATCATTTTTTATTTTTGTAGTGAGAAGTAAAATATCCCATCTCTTATTATTACTTGTAATTTCAGTCCCTGGCTTTCTTCTGCTTCTTCTTCTCTCTCTTCCACTCTTTCTGCGAGTTCGTGCCTATTTATATGACGATTCTTCTTACAATGCGCTCTCTGCGCTCCTTCTCTCTTTACGTAGCAATTACAATTACATGTTAGTGAACCAGAAATATAGGATTTTCTCATTTTGATTCTCACGCCATAACCCAGGAATAGGCAGCTTCTGAGGTACGTTACGGCTTTGTTCATGATCAATTTCCGTCATTTCTTTTATAATTCTCAATTTTCGAATTGATCCGCCACTTCGTTTCACTACCTTTTCTTCTATCTGGGATTCATGGGATCTCGGAATTTTTCTAAGTTTCCCCTTCTTTTTTTTTTTTTGCTTTTTTATTATGTTTGCGTATATCTTGATTGGAAAATTTGGAGGTTTTGACGCCTTCGTTTTGATCAGGTGACATGTATCCAACAGGCCATTTCAGTTGTTACCTTGAAAAGGGCGATTGTTTTAGTAATACGATGAGATTAGATCTCGAATTTGGTTTGGCGCTAGGGTTAGGGTTAGGATTAGGTTTACCTCTATTTTGCTTCTGTTCTAAGTGGATTAACTTGTGTAGATAGAGTTCTGAAAATACTCTTTTGGGATACAGGAAGGAATGGGTTTTCTGCAATTGAGCCTTCTATGATTAGCGGTCTTTCTTTTGTTATTTTTTGTTTCTCTGGTAGCTGTGGCTGTGTCGGTGTCGGTGTTTGTACTAGGTGCTGTCTAGGTTGCAAGTGTATAGTGGGTGGAGATGGCGGATGTTCAGCAACAACTTCAACAGAAGTCTGAGAGCACCACCGCGGCTGATGAAGCTCGTGCTGAGTTTGAGAGGGGATTGGAGGAGTTAATGCGCGGTCATTTGGATGATTGTATGTCATTTGCCTCGTGTAGTTCTCCGCGCAACACTACTGAGGACGAGGACGATGATGGTGATCAGCTTGTTAGGAGGAGAAGAAGGTCAGATCTTGAAGGGGACGATCTGGCTGAATCTTCTGCTGCCAGGAGGTGCCACTCGCGAATTTTGAGCCGCTGGGCTGCCCGGCAGGCACAGGAGATGATTACCACTATTGAGAGGAGAAACCGTGAGTCTGAGCTGATTGCGCTGGCAGGTTTGCATACAGTTTCCATGCTTGATGCTTCTTTCTTAAGAGAATCACAGTCTCCTACTTCAAGGAGACAGGGCAATGTTGAGAGGCCAAGCTCTCGGGCCTCGTCCATACTGCAAATGTGGAGGGAATTGGAAGATGAGCATATGTTAAATCGTGCCCGAGAGAGGGTGAGGGAAAGATTGAGGCATCAGAGGAGTATTGAGTCTAACACGAATGTTTCAAGTACAAATATGTCAGAAAGCCGGGAGAGTGAACACCAGGGTAGCCTGGAGGATGCTAGTGAGAGTGAAAATGACTTCAGAACTTGGTCCCAAGATCCAACTGAACAGCAGAATGGAAATAGAGATCAGGATAATTCTAGTCCTGAACAGTCTCCTGATCTTGGTGATGTTGAGCGGGAGCGAGTTAGGCAAATCGTTCGTGGATGGATGGAAAGTGGCATCAGTGACCATTCATCTAATGTTACCCGTAGAAATGGTAGTACTAGAGGGGAATGGCTTGGAGAAACTGAGCGTGAAAGAGTGAGGATTGTCAGGGAGTGGGTGCAGATGACCAGCCAACAGAGAGGAGCTCGTGCTAGCCGGAGGGAAGAGCAAGTCAGTGGAGTTGGTGCTCAAGATGCTCATATCCGTGAAGGTTCAGTTGGTGAACACGAGGAAGGCCAGCCAGAGCAAATCCGTAGAGACATTTTGAGGTTGCGTGGAAGACAAGATCTAATTGATTTACTTGTTAGGATTGAGAGGGAAAGACAACGGGAACTGCAAGGTCTGCTGGAGCATCGTGCTGTCTCTGACTTTGCTCATCGCAATCGTATTCAGGTAGCTTTCTTGTTTGCTGAATGTGATTGCTTGTTATTTCTTTGTATTTGCTTGTTCTGCGTTACCTTGTTACTTGTTTATGTTGTTTTTCTGCATCTTTTATATTTGGTCTTCTTTTTTTGATGATAAGATTGTTAACTTCATAACTCCTAGTATTATTGGATGTCCAAGTGGCTAGATGATGATTGTCTGAAGATTCATCAATGCTCATTTTTTTAGATTCTGCCTTTACTGTTCTGAGCTCCTTGATTAGTGCTGACTTTTAGAAGTTCCAATCAAGATGGGAATCAATTAGTTAAATTTTTGTACTTATCCAGGAACTGGTTTACTGGATTCTTCCTTACATTTTGTCAAGTACGGGAATATTGTTATTTGATATCTTTTTTCAAAATGTCTAGTTTCTGGCCTATGGCTCAATTCTCCTGAAGTGAAGGTTTGACTTTGACAGATGCACAAGGTGATGCAATTGATGTAGGTCATGCAACGGTGTATTATTATATGTCTTGAACCGCTTTTGACGAGGCAATCTATGTTGATTGAGCTGGTTATTGTCACATATACTGCAGTAATATGTTTGTTTGTATCAGGTTGCCACCAATGAAGAATATAGTTCTGTAGTATAAATCATATCTCATTTTGTTAATTTGGCATTTCTTTGTTACATGATGTTTCACTTTTTATTGTATTGACCTGAAACTTGTATACATGTCAATTCAGTCACTGCTCAGAGGGAGATTCCTGCGCAATGAAAGGACTGTTGAGAATGAGAGACCATCTTCAGTGGCAGCTAGTGAATTGGTTCAGTTAAGGCAAAGGCACACTGTTTCTGGTTTGAGGTAGGTGGCGTTCCCTTTCTGTTTCTGGTTTGAGCCTAGTCTGGCATGCCAACTTTTGCTCATCTGTCCTCTTTCTGTTAATGTTTCAAGAATCTCTACCTATTTCCTTTGATATCCATGAAATGCAATTTGCCCTTTAAATGAAATTTTCTGTAATAAAACCAATGTGTGTTTCTTGAACATATCTATATTCCTCTACGAAGCAGTGGTCTTCTGCGTTGGTTAGTTGTTTGATGAATGGTGAGACAATGATGTACTGTTGCACAGACATCATTACTCTCCTCGTTAAAAGATGAACTCAAGAAAATACTGAAAAGAGTTGGCACTTGCAAATATGTGCAATACTCGCCCATATTTGTGCAAGATTGATGATTGTAGTATTTCTGCCTTGAAAGAGCACGTAAAGAGCATTTGTGTGAAATTCTACTAATGATGAAATATGTGAGTAAACAATATGTAAATTGCCTATATTGATTGAGTAGTGAACCTATATGATAAATTTCTGGGTATATTATCCGACTAATTTTGCATACGGCATGGATAATTACTGAGCTTGCATGTTTAAAGGCCATACAAACATGAGACGAGTTATAATATTGGAACTAAAATAATGAAGATAGTCAAGCACCTTTTGTTAATAACTTAGTTTAAGTTCTTTTACATCTTATTTTGGCTGTGACTTTAGAAGGTAGTCTGCATTTATTGACCAGAGGTTTTTGAGTTAGTACTTTTGGAAGTTATGTCAAGTTGTAGTCAGATTATTTTTACCTTTCTCATAAAATGTTTACCATTTAAAATTGCAGCATTTGATGGTTGCAGTAATGTGCAAAAGAATTTAACCATTGTGCTTAGTTGTTTGATTTGGAATTGAGCATTGTTGGCAGAGATTTCTCCAGGAAAGCCAGTCATGGGATAACCATAGTAGAAGATTAAAGGACTTTTCTACATCAAAATCTGTTTTCCTTAGTTTGATTCAGAATTATATCAATTGGTAGAAACTTTTGCTTGAAAATTAACCTGGAAACCTTATAGTAGAGAATGTGGAAAATGGAAAGTGTATCCTCTTTCAGATATTATTTCAGTGGAGATGCTTACTTGATGAGTTTTGTTTGAATCCAGGGAAGGGTTTCGCTCCAGATTAGAAAATATAGTTCGAGGTCAAGTAAGCAGCAATCCTGAAACTTCATCTACTAATAACCACCGTGATTCTTTAAATTACCCCACTCTTACAAATCCTCCACAGGAAGTTCAACATGAAAGTCAGGAGCAATCTCAATCCAGGGATTCGGAGAACACTACTAATCAGTTGTCAAATCGTATTGGAAGTTCAGAAAGCAGTTCGTCTGCACAAGGTCCAGATCAGCAAGATGTTGCTAACCAAGATGGAGACAGGCAGGAATCAATGGTTCAAGATGAGGGTGGAGACCATCCTGAGTTAACCTATAATAGATCTGACGAATGGAGAGCTGGAATTTCAGATAATATGGGTATAAATTGGCAAGAAGATCCAAGAAGCAATTTCCCCCTGGGAACAACAGGAAATGAAGGCAGTGATGAGAATCACCTCCAAGAAGCCAGCGAAATTTGGCGTGAGGTTGGCTCTCGAGAAGCTGTGGAGAATTGGTCAGAAGGACCTTCTGATCCTCCGAGAATGAGGCTTCCTGTTACTTATAGAAGAGTTAATAGGTTTCATCCACCGGAAGATGATAATGTCTATAGTATGGAACTCAGGGAGCTTCTAAGCAGGTAATGAGCATTTTATGAAATAGTACAGATATTGCTTATTCTTGAACTTCATGGATTTTACTTTGATCTTCTTGGAATATGTAATTTGTTGCAGGAGGAGTGTCTCAAATCTTCTTCGTAGTGGTTTTCGTGAGAGTCTAGATCAATTAATTCAGTCATATGTGGAAAGGCAAGGCCGTGCTCCCATTGATTGGGATCTACATAGGAATCTGCCAATTCCTGCTTCACCAGAAAGGAATTTGGAGCAGCAAAATGATGAGAGAAATGATGATCAGCAAGATGTTATTGGTAGACCTTCATTAGTACTCCCGACTCCTCCAGTACCTCCGCCACAACCACTTTGGCACCAAGATTTACATCATTCTGGCTGGTCTCGTCCGCATGTGCATCGTTCTGAGCTCGTAAGTGACCATCTTGTCTCTCCAGTTTTGAGTCTCTTGTGATTAGTTTCAGAAGTGCTTAAAAGATATGCTTAATTTAATTTAAATCATTTGTGAAGGGTTCAGAATTGAATTCAATCAGCAAAAGAATTACATCCATTTAGGAAGGTAGTAAGCAGTTATCATAACAGGAATATTCTTCTGCCTTTTAAGGATGAATTTACTGGAAACATGGATCATTTCTAAGTTACAGTATACAGCTATGTCTTTGTTGAGTATCTTGGTTCATTATCAGTCATGATGTGATTAGCATTCCTCACGTGATATGTGGAAAACTTGATTGTAATGTGCTGGTGATTGTGATAATTGCCTGATTTTTTTTATGATGTGAATTTTGTGATGCTTCCCTGATTAACTGCTCATGTCTTTGCAGTCAAACCCATGTTTGTCTGCAAAGCAAATACAATGTAGAAATGTTTAAACTATGAGATGTATTAATTGCCTGATCTCTTTTGCCAGCCTAGGTCCAAATACCTTTCTCAGCTTTTCTTCCGGGGGAACTTTTTGATGCCATTACATATCATTATTGTTTCTGTGCATGATATACATCTGAATAGAACATATGGGGTATGCTTGCTGTAGGAATGGGAGATGATTAATGATCTCAGAGCTGACATGGCAAGACTTCAGCAAGGTATGAACCACATGCAGAGAATGTTAGAAGCTTGCATGGATATGCAATTGGAGTTGCAACGCTCAGTCAGACAGGAAGTTTCTGCTGCTCTGAATAGATCAGCTGGTGGACAAGGTTAGTCTTGAATATCTAGAGAAAAATTTCTTTTGTTTACTTGTAGATAAATAAGATGCTGAGTTTGTATTCTGATAAATTGTGCTTCTTCCAAATATTGTGTACCTTCTGTGCTAGTTGTCTTTTGGTTTTCGTTACTATTCCCCATGTTGATGGTGCAATGCAAAATTATTAACTCAAATAATTTGCCAGGGGTTCCAGAGAGCTCAGAGGATGGATCAAAATGGGTTCATGTGAAGAAGGGAACTTGCTGTGTTTGTTGTGATAACCAGATTGATTCCCTGCTGTACAGGTATAACTGCTGATTGTGGGATACTTGTATGTTGTGTAAAATGTTTAGGCAAGCAATTTTGTGGGTCAGAATTTCTGGTGAATTGTCAAAGAGACAAATACAACAAATGTGCATGCTTTCAAAGAAATCAGTCATTTATCCCCCCTGTGCGGGTGTGGAGGTTTGATGTTTTGCCTGACAATTAGTGCTTTTACTTCTGCAGATGTGGGCACATGTGCACTTGTTCGAAATGTGCTACTGAGTTGGTTCGGAGTGGAGGAAAGTGTCCATTATGTCGGGCGCCTATTGTTGAGGTGATCCGTGCTTACTCCATACTGTAAAAAGAAACATAGAAATAGAGTAGTTTAAGGGTTTGGGTCAAAATATATCTAGGAGAACTTTTATTGGTGTTCTGCATCTTGGAACCTCTGCAGGTTGTTTTCTGTGGAGAGTTTATTTTTGCCACTGTTGTTCTAGTTATATGTGGAATGCTGCGCATTGTGTAATTGGAATAGCAAATGGCATTTTCTGCTTTCTCATTCTTTCGTAAATAAAATATCCATTCTTTATGCTCTTTTTGCTTGAGAAGCTTCAGTTTGTTGGGATCTTCTTGTTGCTAAATTTGAGCACCCTTTCTTTGCTTGAGCTCATAAAAAGTGAACAAGACGTGGGCAGATGCTTTTTTTTTTCGTTTGCAGCAACTATAGTTGTTTCGTATTGGAAAACATGCATAGATTATATGAGCTAGGCTAGGCTCTTTGGTCTGTAGATTGTCGGCAAAGTAATTTTGGACATATTTAACTAATTCTACATCTAATTGTTTTTTTGAATATTTTGTTTTGACCATAATATCTATTCAGGACCTGTTAGACTCTAGTATTGGTTTTGTTATTGTTTTTCATTTTTGGTACTCTTTAAATGCTAATATTGCCTTGACATCGTGTATTTGAACATAGCAATACAATTAGGATGCATAGGGAAAAAGGGAAAGAAAAAAAGATTAACACACTAATTTTATCGTAATTTGTCTATTTCAGTCGAATTTATAGAATATCTACTTTTAAGGTTTAATCCCATCCACAAATCCAAATTTTGTGCATAATTTGTCCACCGAAGGATACATACTTTTCCTCCTTATTGTCTAGCGTACAAACTTGTATGAGTAATGACTACTTCAGATGAATTCATTTGGAGCAAAAGGAAAAAAAAATTTACCTACTAAATATACCCTGATGCGTAAAAATCACGCATTGTTACAGGGAGTTCGAGTCCTGCTTGGTGTCGGATTTATTGTCCTTCGTCGGGGATGGGGCTTGTAATTTTATGTTGTATTTGATTATTGCACCAATAAAGTGGCATTTCCTATACGAAAACAAGTTGGTCGAATCTACTACATCCTCATGTATTAGAAAAGTAAGATCTCATGTAGTTATTCAGTTTTACTGCATTATGCAATGCAAGAGATTGCTAAGCAAAGCCTGGTTCGCGGCTACCATAACACTTTATTTTCTGGTGTGGTCATTGGCCTGTGCCGGGTATAGGCTATAGCAGCACAATGGGCAGGCAGCCATCAGTGGGTATAGCCAGGAAACTCCTAAACATTTCTCAGATTGATAGAGGCGCAGTAAGTTGTGGTTATTATGAGTAAGGTTGAAGTGCTCAAAAGTCTATAAAAGTCTGAATTGGTTGTCCTGATTACCGCTCAACATTGAACCTTTTTGATAGGCAAAGAGCATCGGCGGGTAGATGAATCACTAAGAGTTATTAGCAGCATGAACTTTCCGTAGAATTCCCTCAATATTTGTGTCGTCAGATTCTTTCTTAAATTATACTCTGCCTTCTCTCTTTCTATTCTACTGTCTTAGCTCGTCTCTAGAGTCCTCCCTGCTCCTCCAATTCTTGTCTCAAGTCTTTCAAGTCTTTCCCCGGGTCAGACCACAAATATCCATCTTGGATCACATCCGGTCTGCTCGTGCCGGATCCAACACCTTTGTATCGAGTTATTATAAACAAATCACGGCTAGAGGTAGAGTTGCATGCTTCTCATAGAGCTGAATTTGGATTTCTGCTTCTTAGAGTTGCAGTATAATTGCGAATGCAAAAATATTTCAAGCACCAGAAATTAGCTCCATTTCACTTCTCAAACTTGGTGCTGTGCACATATTTTCTCTCAACTTTCCTCGACACTTGGGTACTCACTCTGGTTTACTTATAAGGCCTTCTAAGTTGTAGCTTGTATTTCATTTCACCGTTTGAAGCCTACTGGTGGAGTCCATTGACGATCAACAATCTAAGGGCTTGATTGTTAACAACCACCTTAAACTGATTATTTATGCACTTCATTTGCCAAAAAATTGTTCTTCGTCTTTTACCATAAACGGAAACTCTTAAACACGAGCAAAATCTACTAGAGGTCCCCGTTTGGCAGTCTTCAATAATATAGTCCACTCTTCAAAAAACGCCGCTGCCTGTACATCGTACGGATTAGTGGTGATCACTAACCTATATTTTTATTAGTGGCGGAAACAAGATTTCAATTTAAGAGGAGCAAAACTAACACCAGAGTACGTAGTCGTCTTGGAAAGTTAAAAATAATTATTGTAGCTATTATTTATAGTTACGAAAAATATCCACCAACCTCATGAGGCCAAACTATTTTAACTTAACAATTAGAGAGTTTCAAACTCTATATTTGATTTTGTTACTGAGGAGATTTTTAGTGGAATTAGAAAGTAAAGAAGGAAAACGACGAAAGAGAGAAAGAAAGAAAGAAAGAAAGCAAGATAGAAACTAAGGAAAAAGAAAATACAAAAAAGATTGCAGAAAAAAAAAAAAAGAAAAACAGAGGTTGACCACAATAAAGAAAACTAATTGATCAAATAGAAGGCTATATTTTATATTTTAAGAGGGTTATTTATAGCTGTATGCAAAAATTTTAAAACTTCGGGAAGGGCAAGATTTTATTTTACGTATTAGGAACTATATAACATTTAATGTACAAATTATTTACACAAGTATTATTTTTTTTTTCAAAAAATTTAAGATAAATCACACGTGTTACTAATTTTTACTTAACGATCTTATTTGTACAAGTAAGGCTGCTAGAAAAAATGTGAGTAGTGTGAGGTTAGGATCGGAGTAAATTGATTTAGCATTACATTTTTCCGGTAAAAAGGGGACGGAAAGCGTTGAAATCTTATTTCCATATAATTAAAAGCAAGAATGATAATGGGTGCAAAGTAGAGGACACCCATTATGGGGTACTTCCTTTGCCTTCCCTACATCTAACTACGAGGTTAGACACTCATTAAATATCATTCACTACTTACCAAATTTACTTTCTTTGTTCTAATTAGAGGTATTTTTAGCTAATTTCTCATTTATACTAATTATGCAACTTTCTTTGCATGAAGTTTATTGCAAAAACTCTGCTTGACGTTGGACACACAATACATTCAAATCCAATATAAAGTAATCTCTTCATTCAAAATAAAATGTTGACTTTATATATATATATATATATATACACCTTTCGGTGGCATTTACCAAATGAAGATTTCAGATTACTCCATCGATTGGTTTGCCAAATGTTTTCGAATTAAAACGCTTGAAACTATAAAATAAAGTACTAAAAGGGGCCAACTTGGAATGAGTTTTAAACTCAAAAAATTCTTTCCTTTACTTTGAGTTTTATTTTTTTTCATAAATAATTTACTTTTATAATTTTTAATTTAACATAATTTAAACAAAAACTCAATCCAAGCTCACTTAAAATATGTAACGGAAGTCGAACTGATTTCACCTGCCAAAACTAACGGTACATGCATAGATGAGTTGTAAGAAATTTGATGAAAATTAAGTATGATTAGATATAATTTAGATTTAAAATTTTTTAATTTTAAATTTTATAAAAATAAAATTTTTATAAGATAATAAATAAGACTTAAAATAAAAAATTTATATTACTTCGAAAGTCGTGTAGCTAAGATAGCTGCAAAAGCATCCATTCTCTTCTTGGACAAGAGACAAAGTGAGCTCCAACCCTCCAGCTTCCAATTTCCCGGGCTTGCTGAGGGATATGGCTCCTTTAACATCAATGGCAATGTATTCATACTTTCCGGCTTACCCCATCCAAAATCAACGTCTTCAGTGAACCGGCAACCCCTAGTGGCTGCTGGCCTGACATTGCATGTTGTTCAGCTAGCCAAGTACCCTTTAAGAGTCCTTCCTTATCATGTACCCTCTTCTGAATGGCTTCTCCGATCAACTCTGCTGCAATCTGCAATTAACAACCTTTCTTCTCCAACTAATTTTCCATGTGTTGATGCAACAACTCAAGTAACTAGGCAATTACCGAAGTAGTTTGGAGGTATTGGTGGATCCCAACGTCCCCGGCAATCAATTAGCACGAGGAAGTACTCCGGTTTATCCTCATCCACCTTGTCACCTATGGCATCCATGGATTTCAACCAGCATGTCCAGATGTAGGCACAAGTTACGGTAAAACTTGATGAACGTACTATATCGGGTCGTTTTGCTAACAGAAGCTTCTTGAGTTTTGGATGTTTTCTTGGCTAATCTCACGACTGGCTCAGACCTTTTCTGTAACAAAGCGTTGAAGCTGGAGATGATTCTTGAGATCTAAGCATTTTTATCGCGTTAAAAAGTATTATATTCAACTGAGAAGGGTCTTCATCAGTCACAGATCTGTTGTATGATGGCAGACAATCACCATCCAGAAATTGAGCATCGTCACTCAACCTGCACATGAAGCCCATGTCTTGAGGAACTCTACAATCAACCAAGCGTCGCCGATCACATGACGACTGCTCCATCCAATGCTTAAGGCAGAGTTTGGAAAAACTGTCACCTGGATGGCAAAGAGTGGCGTTCTTGTAGTTTCAGATTCAATGGATTTCGGTGGCAGCTAAGGAACCAGAGAGTAAAATCTATCTGTGTTTCTTGCATGATTGCTCACGAGATCATCAAAATCATCACCAGACTCGGCCAAGAATAGAGGAACTGAGTCTCCTTTTGCATATCGCAGTTCAAGCTTTGCTGTGTCTGAACTCTGAAGGATGAACCAAAACAAATTGTTGAGTGACAGTTTGATAATAGTTGCTGAGTGATTAAAAGAAATGAAAACATTTTTGCGAAAATTTATTATGTGTTATGAATTTGTTGATGCGCAATCGTCGTCGGCACAGCAAAATCGTAATACTAATGTAGAGAACTTAATAAAGAAATTATAATGTAGAGAATAGGAGAAAATATAGAGAGAAAATAGAGAGAAAGAACAAGAGAACTTTATTGATTCTTGATCAATGAATGAGTGAAAACAACATCTCAGTCTAGAGCCCTATTTATAGGGTTCAGGGGTACATCCCAATCAGAAGAGGTATAGGGTAATCATAATACAAATCCTATCACTAATCAAAGGTATGATAGAACTCTATCTTCTGGATAGTTGGAGTATCTCTATAACTCTGATAATGGACATCCATAATAATATTAATTTCATAACACTCCCCCTTGGATGTCCATTGCATAAGAGTATGCCTCGTTAAAACCTTACTAGATAAAAAAACCCAGTGGAAAAAACTCTAGTGAAGGAAAAAGAGTACACTACTCTTTATGCCATATTTACTCCCCCTGATGAGATAATCCTTTAAGGTTTCTTAACCATCGCATTCCAATTTTGTTCACCAATTTCTCAAATGTTGCGGTTGGTAATGCCTTAGTGAATAAATCTGCAGATTGTCACATGATCGAATTTGTTGCACATCAATGTCACCACTCTTCGAGAGCTCATGAGTAAAGAAAAAATTTTTGGCGAAATATGCTTTGTCCTATCTCCTTTAATATATCCTCCTTTTAATTGAGCTATACAAGCTGCATTATCCTCATATAGAGGAGTTGGAATTCTATTTCCAGAGGATAATCCACAATTCTCTTGAATATAATAGATCATGGATCTTAACCATACACATTCTCGACTAGCCTCATGAAGGGCTATAATTTCAGAATGGTTAGATGAAGTAGCTACCATGGATTGTTTTGCAGAACGCCATGAAATAGCAGTACCACTATGGGTAAATACATAACCAGTCTGAGAACGTGCTCTATGTGGATCGGATAAATATCCAGCATCCGCATAACCAATCAACTTCAGGTTGGTTTTATTTGAATAAAATAATCCGAGATCTATAGTGCCTTGGAGATATCTAAAGACATGCTTAACACCATTCCAATGTCGTCTTGTGGGAGAAGAACTAAACCTTGCTAATAAATTTACTGAAAATGATATATCAGGTCTTGTATTATTAGCAAGATACATCAGTGCACCAATTGCACTAAGATAAGGTACTTCAGCACCAAGTAGTTCTTCACTATCATCTCGAGGTCGAAAAGGATCTTTATTCACATCTAGTGATCTAACGACCATTGGAGTACTCAATGGATGTGCCTTGTCCATGTAAAATCTTTTTAGGACTTTCGTTGTATATGTTGATTGGTGAATAAAACATCCATCTTCCAGATGGTCAATTTGTAAACCAAGGCAAAACTTAGTTCTTCCAAAATCTTTTATCTCAAACTCTTATTTCAAATAATTCACCGCATCTTGAAGCTCTTCTGGAGTTCCAATAAGATTGATATCGTCAACATATATGGCAAGTATCACAAATCCTGAAATATACTTCTTAATGAAGACACATGGACAAATTGGATCATTTTTGTATCCTGCTTTTAATAAGCTTTCACTAAGACGGTTATACCACATGCGTTCAGACTGCTTTAAGCCATATAATGACTTTTGTAACTTAATAGAGTAATCTCCATGACAACTGTGATTTACATGTCTGCAGGGCATGTTGAATCCTTTCCGGAATTTTCATATAAATATCATTATCCGGATTTCCATATAAATAAGCGATCACTACATCCATCGGACGCATATTAACCTTTTCATTTACTCGCCCGGGACTCACAAGGTATCGAAATGTAATTGCATCCACTACAGGGTGAATACGTTTCATCATAATCAATACCGTATCTTTGTGAAAAACCTTGTGCAACAAGTCGTGCTTTTATATCTCACCACTTCATTATTCTCATTTCGCTGCATTTCAAATACCCATTTATAACCAATGGGCTTTACACCTTCGGTGTTCGGACTCACAGTCCAAAAATTTCACGCTTTTGAAAGCGAGTTCAATTCGATTGAATCGCATCTTTCCATTTTGACCAATCATTTCTATGTCGACATTCTTCAACTGATATTGGTTCCGGATCCTCATTATCTTTCAAAACATCAAGTGCTACATTGTAAGCAAATGAGTTATCTATAGTCATTTCTATTCAATTCCAACTTCGCAGAAGTCGTATAATTGATGGAAATTTACGTATTATTTTCAGAATCTTGAACATTTTCATCAATTATCTCTTGGTCCTTTTTCTCGTATTCTTCAATATGATCACTTTGATCATTTGTTCCTCTTTTCTTACGAGGATTTCTATCTTTTGAACCAATAGGTCGACCACGCTCGAGCGTGCTTTTGATTCAACGAGCTACGAGTGTTGAATTTTGCTCTTTTGGGGACTTCAACTCGAATAGGGCATCTATAAAGTTGGTAGATGCGATTTTGTTACTCTCGTAGAGTCAGCAAATGCATCCGCAATTGATTTGCTATCTTTTGTAAATGAATTATCTTTTGAACTTCAAGTTCATTCACGCTATGTGCGTGGATCTAGATAATTCAAAGATGTTGTCCAAACAAGCTCTTTTTCCTTTTGGTTTATTGTCTCCCCTAACTTGGGAAACATAGACTCATCAAAATGACAATCAGCGAACCTGCCAGTAAATACATCTCCCGTCATCGGTTCAAGATACCTTATTATAGAGGGAGAGTCATATCCAACATATATCCCCAATCTCCTTTGAGGACCCATTTTAGTTCGCTGATTAGGCGTTATAGGCACATACACAGCACATCCAAAAATTCTCAAATGAGAAATATTTGGTTCAAAGCCAAAGGCTAATTGTAAAGGAGAAAAGTCATGATAACTTGATGGCCTAATACGCACAAGTGTTGCAGCATGCAAAATTGCATGTCCCCAAGCTAATACAGGAAGATTTGTTCTCATTAAAAGTGGTCTAGCAATTAATTGTAATCTTTTGATAAATGATTCCGCTAAACCATTTTGAGTGTGAACATGTGCTACGGGATGTTCAACAATAATGCCAATTGACATGCAGTAAGCATCAAAGGCTTGAGAACAATATTCAGCAGCATTATCTAGACGGATTCTTTTAATAGGGTGATCTGGAAACTGTGCCCTTAGACGAATTATTTGGGCAAGTAATCTCGCAAACGCCAGGTTGCGAGTAGATAATAAACAAACATGTGACCATCGGGTCGATGCATCAATTAACACCATAAAATATCTAAATTGCCCACATGGTGGGTGAATAGACCCACATATATCACCATGAATCCGTTCTAAAAATGTAGGAGACTCAACTCCCATTTTTGCTTGGGATGGTCTAATAACCAATTTTCCTTGAGAACAAGCAGCACATGGAAATTTATTCAATACTCTTTGATCTTTCAATGGGTGTCCATGCGTATTCTCAATTATTTTTCGCATCATAATTGATCCTGGGTGACCCAAACGGTCATGCCAAATGCTAAATGTAGCAAGATTAGTAAACTTCTGGTTTACTAAATGATGCGCTTCAACACTATTCAATTTTGCGTAATATAGGCCGGAAGAAAGAGATGGAAATCTCTCTAAGATAGATTTCTTTCCGGAGACAGTTTGAGTAATGCAAAGATACTCAAATTTATTTTCCTCCATTGTTTCAACATGATATCTATTTCGGCGAATATCTTTAAAACTCAATAAGTTTCTTCTAGATTTTGAGGAAAACAAAGCCTTATTGATGGCAATTATTGTGCCTCCAGGCAATAAAATACTAGCTCTTCCGGAGCCTTCAATCAGTTTCGCACTACCATTTATAGTGTAAATATTTGTTTCTCCCATATTCAAACAAGAGAAATATCTCTTACTTTTAAGTATAGTGTGCGTAGTACCACTATCAATGAGACAAATATCTTCAGTGATACTTTGAGAGTCATAATAAGGAATAAGAGCCATCTGAACATATAAAAATATAAAGTTCTCTTTTTTTTTCTCATTGTTTCTGACCAACTTCTGGTGGCTTTTGTTATTTTTCGCACCTGATGCTCTATTTTGTTCGCCATGATTATATGGATGCTTTCTACCACGGTCGCGCCCGTATCCTCGGTTTCGACCATGACTATGACCTCTTCCAGGGCCATATCCTCGGGTTCTAACTGCATTCACTTCAGGGAGTGGAGTAGAACCTGTTGGTCGAGCTTCATGATTTTTCATTAATAGCTCATTGTTTTGCTCCGCAACAAGAAGGCAAGAAATTAATTCAGCATATTTCTTAAAGCCTTTCTCTCGATATTGTTGCTGCAGGACAATATTCGAGGCATGAAAAGTAGAGAATGTTTTCTCTAACATATCAGCGTCAGTAATATTTTCTCCACATAATTTTAATTGAGAAGTAATTCTAAATATTGCGGAGTTATATTCACTTACAGATTTAAAATCTTGTAGCCGTAAGTGCATCCAATCATACCGTGCTTTTGGTAGAATGACCATCTTCTGGTGGTCAAATCTTTCTTTCAGATCCTTCCACAAAACAAGTGGATCTCTTACGGTAAGATATTCCGCCTTCAAATTCTGATGGAGATGGTGGCGGAGAAAGATCATGGCTTTTGCACGATTTTGATGGTATCTCCTAGACCCATTGCATCTAGATGAATTTGAGCATCTAGTATCCATGACAAATAGTTCTTTCCAGAGATGTCAAGAGCAAAAAAATCGAGTTTGGCAAGGTTTGCCATGAGAATTCAAAAGGTAGAAAAATACCTCTTTTCATCTTGATTGATCTCTAAACTTCAGCGGCAGAGACTCGTGCTGATAACGTGTTATGAATTTATTGATGTGCAATCGTCGTCGGCACAGCAAAATCGTAATACTAATGTAGAGAACTTAATAAAGAAATTATAATGTAGAGAATAGGAGAAAATATAGAGAGAAAATAGAGAGAAAGAACAAGAGAACTTTATTGATTCTTGATCAATGAATGAGTGAAAACAACATCTCAGTCTAGAGCCCTATTTATAGGGTTCAGGGGTACATCCCAATCAGAAGAGGTATAGGGTAATCATAATACAAATCCTATCACTAATCAAAGGTATGATAGAACTCTATCTTCTGGATAGTTGGAGTATCTCTATAACTCTGATAATGGACATCCATAATAATATTAATTTCATAACATTATGTAATATTTTGATGATAATGAGACAGAGAAAACTTTCTCAGGAATCTTCCTATTTTATTTTATTTGTTTGGGACTCTAATGGATTATGAGCTTGCTAATTAACAGATGCAACTTGATTACTCCTCTTTTTTTTTTTGGGCGGGTGGGGGGGGGGTTTGGAGGGAACATTATTGAAAACTAAAAATGAGCTAACTAGAAAAAAAAATAAATGTGCAACTTTTGAGATAGAAGTTAGTGTACATTTTTAGAATAATTTGTAAAAAAAGTCTTGTAACTTTTTTTTGGTAATAAGAATATCTTTTAATTTTAGTTTTTAATCTATATTTTTAAAAAAATACAATTCTTGTCGTCAGTCCTATAATAAATTTAATTAAAATTTACATATTTTGTGCGCATGTTTTTGATTTATAGTACAAATTCATTATATATTATTAACACCCTCTTCAATAGTTAGAAATAAAGATTATACGTATTTTTTTAAATATAATACTATCAAATTTGGAACTATATTAGGTTTATAAATTGCATGCGTTATTCATATATAAATATTTTTTATGAAAGTAAGGCAAGATTTAATAAATTTACCATTTATATCAAACCTACATGTGCTTCACATATCAATTTGAGCAAACTCAACCATAAGACGGTAACAAGAATTATATTTTTTTAAAAAATAAATTTAAAAATAAAATTATAAAAATATTTTTAAAATAAAAAATAATTAGAAGACCCTTGTTATAAATTAGTCTACATTTTTAATATGTTCTATTAATCTCAATTTTGACGTCTTTCTCGATTTCAACTGTCGCTCTTTAGTGAAGTCCTAATTCCAATCTTGGTCCCAACACCCATGCCATCAATGATTAGTGAAATAGTTAAAATCAGATTGTCAAGTCACCAATCTGAGGGATTGCTTCATAACTTTTACAGAAATCATAAACTAAGCATCAATGACGCTCTGTTTCAGCAAAAACAGAACTGTGTTAATTTGTGGAAGAGAAACAGTAGTTTTTGCCTTGTTTTGTATGTCTTGGAAGGAAGGAGTAGGCAAGTTAACAATCAAGAAATCACCATGCCCAATTGCAGTAACTCAAAATGCCATAGAAGAACTCAGAATTTGTCAACAGTCAAGGAAATTTTTCTTTGAATTCAAAGTAGTAGACTGATTTTGACAGTGGAAAACCAATTTTGACTAACAATCTGGCTGAAGAATGCTTTTTCTCAGGGATGTCATCCTGATGAAGAAGAGCATTTCTAAAAGTTACTTGTGTTTAATAATGTCTCCTTTACCTTTCACCTAATGCTTCCACTCGATAGATTATGATGGCCAATCCATAATTGACCATTGTGGTTTGGATTTTAATACTAACCCGCCTTTGCATATTGTAACAGCATTATATATATCTTCACTGAGGGTCACTAATGGTGCACAATATTTTTTACAGGGATTTTTATTTTGATTTTCCTCGCATTTTGTTCCTTTGGGATTTCCATTTCCACGACTCATACCAAACAGTTGTAAAAGCAATGCTAAAAGAGTAACAGTGGTGAAAGTTAGAAAAGATAACTGTAGTTGGTTCACAGTAAATTTGTTTAACCATGACCATTATACTTCTCATCAAACAATCTTCCCCTTCCAGATAGTCCACAAGGAAACAGCACAATAGTTGAAGCATAATTAAGCATCATCATATGGTTTTATTACAATTGTCCAAACTCACTTTCAACCATAACCTTTTACTTATAGCCTTGCAGCTTCAAAGTCCTGCGATCACTAATCAATTGCCTTACTTGTAATTTGAGAGGTCACTATTTGATCCGTGCCTTTAAATGTTCTAGGAAAAGGGAGAATAGAAAAATGACTGTTATAGTTACAATTACTGTCACGTCAATTTCCTTGATTCCAGGAAATTTTTGCTTTTGGGTTCACGAGATGAAATATATTCGAGAAAAGCAGCAAAGTCAGTATCTTTATAACGCCTAGGGTTGGCTTCGTTGAGGAGCTTGGGCGATGGACGGACGATGCAGCTGAAGGGCAAGCTGTGGAATGAAGCAACGGAGATTCGAGACCTTGAAGAATTCACAACAACTCTATGGAGCACGCTTTTGTATCTGCCGTTGCTGAATATCTGTACAGAACAAAGCCAGAAGGAAAAATGATATATCTCCATTTCATCAGAGAAATTCTAAACCCCTACCTGCCATTTCTTTCATTGATTATCCTTCTCTCTTAGCTGTTCCTATTTCTTGAAATTGGACATTTAAATACCCACGAAGATGATATAAAAATTCAATACCTTCTAGTATAGACCTTATATGCTCTGATTTAATATCTATGTCTCATCGACTGAAAGCATTACATTTTAGCACAAGAAGCTTACTATGATGCAAGTTAAACTTTGATGTTCTAAAGGCATCGAGGAAGAAAATGGCAGCTGTCATGAGAAACGGTGAACCCACCTCAAGATGATCTCCAACATTAACTACAAAAGAATTTGGAATGGGTTCAACAGTGAGCCATCTTCCTTGGTGTTGTATCTGCAGGCCCTTAACCTCATCTTGGAGGAGAAGTGTGAGCAAGCCATAGTCAGAATGAGGAGCCATTCCGAGGGTTAGCTCAGGCTCTGGGCACTGGGGGTAGCAGTTCACCACCATGAGTTGGCTCTCATGCTGAAACTCCTCCAAATCTTTGCTGTCTTTCACACTTTGGTTGGCGCCCAACAAGCCTAAGCTCTCAAGAATTGCCTCAATGAGCAGCCGGTACAGGGATTTGGTGTGCTCTGAGTAGTTAACAGCCGTCGGCCTATATCAAAAATGGTCAATAGTTAGTAAAAGGTACATGAATGTACACATTATCACAGTTTTGAAATGAAAAACTGGATATTAACACAAGGGGGACAGATGCATGCATTATGTTTTTCCTAATTTGATATATTTTACCTGAAATCTACCGGAGAAGCTGGCCAAGATGAAACAACATTTTCTAATGGCGTGCAACTGAGCTTTAAGAAATCCCTCCAACAGAAGATTTTGTCTTTGGTTTGATTAACACTTGTGCCATACCGAACTGGTGAGTACATGTCTGAGGACATGTATTTTGCTCTTTCTGAAAAGGGAAGATCGAAAAACTTTCCACAGGTATTGATCGTGTCACCAAGAACATCTTTCGCAATGCCATGGTTCACCAGCTGCATTGAAGCAAAACATTGTTAATATTCTGTTCACAAGTCGGGGAGGAGGTTTCGACCCTAATCCCCTATACTACGAGTCAACAGATGAGTTTGGTAATGGAGGAACATCTAAGATATATACCTGGAAAAACCCAAACTCCTCGCAGGCTTTCTGTAAAGATTTCATAACTTGTGTCCTGTTAGGACCTTGCAACTGGGCAAAATCTATAACAGGCAAGTTGAGAGTTGATTCTTGGCAAGCATTACAATCATCTTCTCCAGGATTTGGCCTATCCGAAGCTGGTAATATATATTTTCCTGGTACTCCAGTAATACCGCTTTGGCATAGATATTTAACTCCTTTCTGGTACATACTTTCTGCGGGCTTATCTTCACCAGAAATTTGGTCTGGCAAACACATTTCAAGAACAATAGAGTAGGCTTCAAATATAATGTTTATTGATAAAAACGGTTTTCAAGGTTCCAGAGAAGGAAAGTTGACCAAGGGTGAACGGAAGTGGAGAATGGTTCTCTATCCAGAAATTTGCAGAGGAATATTGGAATCTAGGAGGGTAGATTAGGGGGGTTAATGAATCAGCTGAGCAAGTAATGGGAGGATTATATAAAAGAGGAAAACAGTTAAGAGTCGCAGTCGTTAGTGTCAATTTTCACAAAAACAGGATTTCCTTTCTGAATTAGGCATACATGGACCAGACTTCTTCCACTCCATGCAGCGAATGGCATTGACTCGGCGTCGTCAGAACACGCTACCACCAAGAAAGATCGCCCCCGTGGTCCCTTCTGCTAGACCTTATTCAAATTCTGGCTCCGTCTCCTCTTTCTATGAGTCTCTAAATTAATATAGAGAAGATAAATACTACTTTAGTTCATCTATTGCAACAGTGTAATCATACATATATATATATATATATATATATAACGGGTCTTAAATCATATAATATGATGTATTATTGCATAAATAAAACGAATGTTAGAACCATGTAAGGCTTGTTTGGAATATCATTTCCTTGAGCATGCTTATATATAGTAGTTCTATTGTATATCTAGTTCTGCCTGCATTAAAACCAAGTATACTGCATGCTTGCCTACGGGCCAGTATCCGTCTGATTTATTATCTCTACATATAAGTGCATGGTTCGAAGCATTAACATAAATGTAGATGAAACATCATAAAAACCTGCTCTAAAATGAAGAATTCCCTTGCTCTGAAAATTTAAAAATCCTTTATTAGACAAAATCCTAGTTGGCAATTTCATGAATCGTTGCTGGTTTTTCTGTATGCGGACTACATTTGACGATTCAGCTACTGCAGATGGTTCTAAAACCGCGTGCTTTTGCAAAATCAAAGACTTGAGAGGCTGAGAAAAATCTACCCGATCTCTATCAGAAAAAGATCGGCGAAAACCGAATACAAAAGGACAAACATCAATTAGAAGAAAGTACAGAGGTGAAGACATTTTAAAAGGCAACATGCATATACAGGAATTGCCAAGAACCTGGTCCATGGCGAAAAACCTATGTGTCCCTCCCACTCTCAGTGCATGGTCCAGAATGTCGCGTCAACTACTACACAAGCTCCATTTTCATAACTTGTCCATAGGGATACCATCAATAGCTATCTTAATAATTGGCAATTAGTTTCTTACATTGAAATCAATATCTGTGTAAATTAAGACAATTGATCAATTGGTGAAAGGTTATTTACCAAATAAGAATGCCTTTGGTATCAACTCATCCTAATTCAAAATTCATGCCTTTATCCTATAGTGTCAAATCTACTCAAAATTAAAAAGAGAGAGAGAGAGAGAGAGAGAGAGATCACTACATGTGGTATGTGTTACTACTATCTGTGTATACTCTTTTACAAAATTAAAAGAAGCTAAAGAAGGTTAACCATTTTCATATATTTTTGCCCTTAAAATAGATGAAAACCACGGGATCGACAGAATAAGGGCACTTAGTAGTTTTTTCCTATGCACATTAAGATACAGGATTAAAAATTTATTATATAGTTGCAATATTGTAAAGCTGATAATCTGAATTATTCTGATTGGTGGCTAACGTTTTTTGTCTTTATTACATGGCAATTTTTTTTTTTTTGACTGAATATTTACAAGGCATCTTGAATAATATGTGTTAATATCGAGCAATTTTATGGTAATTAATTAATAATTTAATAGTTATTTAATTATTAATAAAAAATATATATGTGGATGAAATAATTAATTTAATATATAATAAAATAATTTTATTTTAATAATTTTATTTATATATTTTTATTAATAATTAAATAATTATTAAAATATTAATAAATTAATAAGTTATCAAGATAAAATACTCGTTAATATGAATGTGATTTGACCCCTTCACGAAGCATGCGTAGAATCGAAACACACCAAAGCCCCGTTAGCATATCACTATACTAGGAGTCCTTGCACATAGTTTCCCAGATCAAACCTTAGCAACTTTTGAGGATCTTCCATTTATGATTATAAGCCATACCCATTCGTTTCACTGCTCCACGATCATAGCTATCATGGACGGATCAATTTCTAGTCCGACCTTAGACTTTTTTTAATAAAAACTTAAGTCTAAATAAATCTATTATAATTATTCCAAAGAAATAAATTTAATCATTGGGAAAAATTTTATTCGATTATAAAAATAAGAGACTCGTTGAAACTAAATTCAATTAAGTTATCGTAATTTTATTAAAATATTAATGTGTAATGTTAAATATAGAAATTAATGCCTTAACCACTATATTACTATATTGCCGGTAATCTAACATAGACCATTTTTTTTTTTAATTTTGGCCAACCATCTTTATTACATAGTAAAGACTCTAGCGCTGAGATACTGTGATATTGAATGAATATGATTCCGAGGTGAATTATGGAGTCAACCGATTGAGTCCGAGCTTAAAAGACTTATCTCTGTGTACCAATATGAACGATCGACACATTATTGAATTCCAATTATAAATTTGGAAAGGGACAGGGACACAGAGTCAATGTCGTCCTAGCTGTGCAGCAAACCTAGACGGGAAATGCAAGCTTTTCCGAGCTTAGGGACAAATGAAGAATTGATCCTACTTGTCAATCACAAAATGGCCAAATGGGTAAGGATCAGACACTTCGTATGGAAAGGCATTCTCGGTCTTCACCAACAAATTTATACTACTAGAATTATTTGATTAAGTGCTTTATACACGTGGTACTAATCGAGCAAGAAGTCATGGATTCAATATAAGACTCGATACTTAGATAACGAAACATTTTTTTAATTAAATTACACTTTAGTTGGTAAAAAGTTTCTTTATTAAACGAAAAGTTTTAAATTTAATTTATATTTATTCCCTGACGTATTAGGGGGTTAAAAAAAAGAATAAACCTTTAACCTTCAACCATTCCTACTAGGACCCAGAGCAGAAAATCTTCGATTGATATTGAATTAAACAAGTCTTAGTTTCTTAGAAACATACTATTCTTCCTCTTAGAATAAACAATACTTGGTCAAGTAATCACAGCTATAAATTACTATTAATACTTTTAATAAAGTCTTTATAATAGTCCATAATGCTGATACGATAGGAGAGCGTTATTTGTTTAACTTGTCTGATATATTCGCGAGACAAACACACAAGTCTGAATGTTAAGTAATAGAGGACTATTAGCCTCTCATTTCTAAACTCACCTTTTCATTTTCATTTAGTCAAAAGTAAAAAATAAAATACACAGTTCTGTGACAATTGTATGTGGTAAAAATATTTCTTGCCTACCACGCGTGAGTGAGTTAACTATTTCTAAATCTTGTAATAATATCACTTCGTGATGAACTAAATTGACCTTAATTTCTTATTGTGTTGAATAAGTACTTGACCTTGATTTCATTGCATTGCATTTACGACTTTTGGAAGGAAGATTTTCGGTGAATTTGACCTAAGTTAACCACCCTTTCCAGTGAACGTGAAATGCTTGCCATCTCTTGACTCTTGACTCTGGACGTCCACATTTCAACTGTTGAATGTCTGCTAAGTGATGAAAAATGTGAAGATATTTATTGTATGATATTGCTGAATGGAAATTTTAAATATTTGAACTTGTAGTAGTTGATTTGTATATTAGATGTCTAGATATAGTTTCCTTTCTTCTTTTAAATGTTGTAGACTGTTAAGAAATTAATATATTGTGGATGTCTATTATATTATGTCAAAGAGATAATTTAATATTGTATATAGATATGTTCTATCTTACTAGAAAATATATAATAGAATTCTATTATATATTTAATTATTGAATAGAATTTATTTTTAAAATCTTTTATATATCTTCTTATTGATAGGTACCCTTGAATCCTATATAAAAACCTTTAGAATGATGTATTGTACTCATTCATTCATTTATTGATTCATACACTATCTAAAAAGACTATAAAATTATTGTGCTTTTTCTCTAAGTTTTTTTCTGTTCTCTTCCATTATAATTTTTTATTTATTATTTTAATTTCATTGTATCGACAATAATATTGTACGCCAATAAATTCATAACATAGACTTATTTTTGAAAAATTAATAGTTGCATGGGAAATTTTCTTTACAATATTATTAATATCTATCTTCAAATGATTCTATGGGTGAACGACATTTTGATCCCTAATGTTCCACAATATGTCTTAATTTAGTAGAAACAGTCTAATTTTAGCACATGCAATGTAGCATAGGCATCTCATTTTTAGAAAACTTGCCCCTCCCTTTACAATCAAATTTTCCTAATTTCCAGTCAGCAAAAGGAGGGAAAAAAAAAAGGTTTCCTAATTTCCAATGTTTTCCGAGTTGAGTAAGAACAAACGGCGTTACCAAGAACAGGCCTGGACCGAATGAGAACAGAACTTGCTATTTTATAGTACAGAAAGAAGCCCAATCCATTTCCGCACTTATAATTGCTTTCCCTTTTGTGATCAATATACCCAATCCAAGTTTTTCTGGGTTGAAGAAGCATTAATCATCACTTAAACAAACCCAACCCACGAATTAACAATCCCATCGCAATATCAAAAGTCGCGATCTGTGTATACTCTTTTGTTTTTGCTTTTATTTTTTTATTTTATTTTTTGCAAGAATGAGCGTTGTAGTCAATGAGCGCTCTTTGAAGTGAGCTACTGACTTTATGCAATTACTACATTTCGACACTAACAAATCAAAAATTTATAGTAAAATAGGAAACTATTTCAGCTGTACAGCATCTAATCAGCTAAAGACATTCGGCTATTTGGGAACCAAGGACCTGAAAATTGGGTGGTGATGAGAGATGTCTCAATTAGCTCTACTTTTCGCAATGAAATATAATACAAATTTTTCATATATAGTTTTTTTTTATTTTATAAATAATTTATATTTATAAAATTTAAAATAAAAAACTCTAACATAAACACTGTCAAATTTCAAATCTGACAGATTTAGAGATTAAGAGGGATCCTCTGGAGGAACAGAGGCCTCTGCATTCCAGCTATGATATAGCATTGGCTAATTCATCAAAGGCTACTCTCCAATCGTCTTGCATTTCACCAGTACATTTTTCATCACCCACTGCCTCTTTCTTTCACCGTTTTAAGCAAGGCCGCTCTCACGATCTGTATTGTTATTATTATAGTAATGCTAAGGACGAATACGTTTATTTTTCGAAATCATAAAAAGTAATATCACCATTTCTATACTCTTGTTTTTTAACATTAATTTGATGCATCTCCTCCTTGCGATCGGGTCTCTTCTGGCCAAATCGGAACTCTGGCACTCTCCCGAGCTTTGATCTTAGGCCAGATTTACTGTTCTTAGTATTATCGTTAGTATTTCATATCTCTATTTTGTCTACAAATCATAGTGATCTTTTTTAGTATTCTTTTTCAAAATTTGAAGTTTAATGACTTGTTTTGAAACTAATTTTTTTTAGATTAGTGTTTGGTATTCCTCTTTATTAGAGTTATTCTTATACTCGAATTATATTTAAATCTATCTTCGACTTTTTATCTTATTTTTAGGTAATTTTTAAAACAGTTGATACGTCCAAAGTCTTTTAAGTTATTACTCAGGGTGAACGAAGAGAATATTGAAAGTGTATTTATTTTTGTAATTATTTTTTTTGTAGATTACACATGTAAAGGGATTTGTGATGTTGTATTTTTCTCCATTACCATAAATTTTTAATCAATTTGTGTATTCTTTTTTATTCTTTTGAAGTATTTTAGTTATAAAAAAAAGACAATTGATGAATAACTTCATATATACAGTAAAATGCTTATGGAAGGATTAAAAAAAAAAAGAAGTACAAAAAGAAATAAGTTAGTACCGGAAAATGGGGTTTTAGACACCCCTCTCTCGTGATGCATAGCGCCAATAGCGTCTGGAGTTGTACTGGGAACCACGACTTCGCCTTTCTCCCGCAGCTGAACCGCAGCCTCGCAAGTCTGTCAAGAAAATCAACCCATTCTTGTCAGGTTTCTCTTCAATATTTCTATAGCCATAAAAGTTTCTCTAGTATTTGCTGCGTCAGTGGGTTATATATACGTACAAGTCACTTGTGCAAGCAATTGAGCTGATGAGGGCAACAGATTAAAGACGTACGTGAATACGTACATCTTACCAACAACCATAAACTAAAAAAGATGATCTGCACACATAAAAATCAACTTACAAAGTATATTTATTTGACCAAAATTAGAACCTCTCAAACAATCTAGTACAACAAATTTTAGTCGTATAACATGAGAACATAGCGATGTTTTAATAAAAACACTACAACATTATATATATAGTACAAGCATGCATCATCCTCAGGATAAGCATGCACACTGATCTGTATTCTTTACTCTCTAATGTAGTGTTATTATTGTAGAAGCCATAATGATAACTGAGGTTTCCCAATTTGTGCAGGCTGATCAGATCAGATCATTGTTAAGAGACTGCGTTTGCAGAAATTGCTGCAGCCTCGGCCTGCATCTCGGCCTTAATAGCTGCAGCCAATTGATCATAGGCTTCTCCCCAAGCATCGTTCATTTCCTCACTCCATTTTTCTCCCATTGCCTCTTTTACAGTTCTCAGCAATGCTTCTTTCACAATCTGCTCCAGATTTCGTACATATATAATTAGTTAGGTAGGATTCAACAGAAACTGACCATAGCTTTAGATGGACATAAACCATGTATAGTAAATACCTCAAAATGGGGTTCAATCACCCCTTTCTGGAGATGGACAGATCCCAAGTATTTGAGAGTCGTATCGGCCACCGCTACCTCGCCTTTCTCCCTTAGCTGAACTGCTGACTCGCATGTCTAATTATGCATATGTAACAAATTAATTACCCAATTTCCTCAAGACTTAAACTGAGATCTAGGTCGAGTGTTTTATTTATTTTTTATTTTTTGGAAAAAGGTTAAGGAAATGCTAGTCATGTCCTATTGAGTCGAACTTAGAACTGTACATATTCTGCTTTGGAGATAGGAGTATCCTACCACTGGTGGCACTCCTTGCTTTCAAAGAAAGTTCGTTAACTAATATTGCTAGCCTATGAAGTGCAAACCAGAATAAAGAAATAAATACAAAATTTATTATCAAGAAAAATTTTTAAAAGAAAATAATAAATACAAATTACTGAAGGATTATTTTACAAAAAGAGTCCCATAATTTTTTTTTTGTTTTAAGAATATTTTTTAGCTTTAATTTTTTATAATTTTAAACTTAAATCTATTTTTTAAAAAAGAATATAATCTTGCCACCAATCTTACAATAGAGTTTAATTGAAATTCACATATGTAACGCATATGAGTTCGACTTAGAATATAAATTCATCATATCTTATTCAATACCTTCTTAAATAGTAGAAATAAAGATTATGTGTATTTTTTTAAAATATAATACCAGTAAATTATATTATTCACAATTAAATTTGAAAATATATTAGGATTACGAATTGCACGTGTTACTAAAGTGCAAGTATTTTTTATGAAAGTAAATACGATTTGACAGTTTTACTCTTTAAATCAAACTCAATTATACTATACATATGAATTTGAACCCAATTCAATCATAGATTTGATAATTAAGATTGTATTCTTTTAAAAAATAAATTTATAAATAAAATTATAAAAATTAAAGTTAAATAATATTCTTAAGATAAAAAAATAATTATAATATTTTTAAAAAAATTACTCTTACTGAAAATATATAAAATGTTTGTGCTTGTCCATTGATACAAGCGGTAATCAAAATGCAATTTGGTTCCGGTTCTACACGTTTTTTTTGCAGGATGTGCAGAACTGAATATTAGCCGTTGGATCAGATGTGAAATCTGATCCAACGAATCATATTTTTTAACCTCTAAATGTATTTTTTAAAAATTTGAAAATTTATAAATTTTTGTAGCCGTTGAATCTGATCCAACGGTTAGTACCGGAACCGAACTGATCAAATTGGGTGCAGTATAATATGCCCTACGATTTCACGAAGGGTCACAAGAATGGTGGTAAATAGAAATAAATTATCGTAGATTTGATTAAAAAAAATGCAATGATTGCAGATACCTCCAAACCAATCCAATACCGACCCTACCTCGTGCCTTTTTTTTTTATTATTATTTTTTAGTAACACTACGTTGTGTCTTATGTGTCGAACCCACATGCATATGCCATTCTTATCAACAACAATTTTCCGGCGTAGAACCAGACAAGAAGTGAAGTAAGTTGATGACGTTCGTTTAGGAAAGAAAATGGAGATGATGGAGAAAGAACTGACCATCTTGAAAACTTTAAGAGCATGAGCCTTGAGCCTGGGGTTATTCTCTGGGATTTCATCTGTGTCCTTCAAAAACGAGAACATGCCCTTTGCTACCGGCGCTATCTCCAGAATCCTGAAGAAGAAAGTTTTGGATACTACCAAAATGTTACATGTTCCCCATGAAGCTTCTTAATTAGAGATTGATAAAAAAGCTAGGGAGGTAGGAATTTCTTAAACCAACCGCGCTGCTTATAGGAAAAAGATACTTACAATGTGAAGAAGCGGAGACTCAGATGAGGAACGTTTTGCTTCATGAGCTCCCAGGACTCCTTCACCAGAGCTTCTTGCTTCGCACTGAAACCCATCCTTTATTTTTTTCTCGCTCCTCTCTGTGCGTTTCTCTCCAATCTCAAACGGCACCTTTGGCTTTGTAGTTTTAGTGGGTAATACTCCGTTCTCCGCGTGGCAAGCTTTCGAAGCTTTTGAGTGGTCATATGTATGATTGTTAATTGGTCGAATTAGCCCGAACCCGACCCTGTTTAGCCCGATTTTATAAATTGGGCTCTTTTGAACTATAGTTGAGTCAGCTCATAGTTCTAAAATTTCAGTCCGATATAGTTTCGGGTCGAGTTCGGACTCATCTAAAGTCAATTCATTATGAGCTCGATCCGAGCATATATATCTAATAATAATAATAATTTATAATTATATATTATAATTTTTTGATATAGTAGAAATTTTTTGTGTATAATACTATATGAATATCATCATAATTATATAGATTAAAATTTTGTGTTTTGATATAAAAAATTTTATTTATATTTTACTTTTAAAAAAATTTAATGCATAAAATTTTCACTTCAAACACTTTAAAATTATATTTTATAAAATCAATGTAGCTTAATAATTTTAATTCTTAGCAGTTTTGGAAACAATATGCATGCTATTCAATCACCGAGTTTATTTATGAGACTGTGACTACTTATTAAACTTATCATAATTCTAAGGATATTAACACAGTAGATGCCTATGCATGAATATTATTACCTTTACTAACACGAGAAATAGAAATCATGTGAAAGAGGAAGATAAGATCTTAGCATAGTCTCCCAATTGATTTTTGCACTTGTAATTTACAATATTCCAAAGTAAATGTTTGGTTTTATAAAATAACAGATTCTACATATTCACTTTCGTAATTAATTTATTTAACTAATTTCACAAAATATAATTTTTTTTCACTTCTCAACATAAATTTAGAAAGAGGAAAGAAAAAAATTACCAATTACTTAATAGTTAATACTTATATGATACAACTTAGAAGGTATAATTTATAAACATAATTATCTCATTAATTTATGTAAAGTGATTAGTAAACTTTAGTATTAGCCCAATATCTTTTTAAAAATTAATATTTATTATTAGGATGAGGCACATTAGAAGATTTTTGTGTGTATTAATATACATTCAAAATATTAAACTACCCACTATTTTTTTTTTGTATCGGGGAAGAAATATTTATGCATTTAACCCTAATACTAATACCAAAATGTCAAATTAGCCTAGTCAATAGATGCAAATCAGTATTAATGCTCTAAAATTTGGTCATGCACAATGTGTTTCTGCTTCATGATTGTCTTTATCCATTCATAATATGTTAGTTGAAATAATATGTTACCTTTCTTTTTGGGTATTATAGAATATCTGTCTATTTGAATTGTTATAAAACAGAGTATGATTTTTTAAAATAAAAAATATAGACAAGATATGAATAGATTTATTTCAGGTTCAACCCGAACTCATAAGAGCCAAACTCGGGCTTAACATTTGTGAGCTCGTTCGGGTTGAGCCCGAGCTCGGGCTCAGTATGATATAATTCGGGATGAGTCCGAGCTTAACTTGACTCGACTCACATAACTCGATTGACAGGCCTATTCTTGAGTTGATGTTCTCTCATTTAACTTATAGCCGTCATATGATTATCACATTGGATGAGATTCTCGGGAATCATGATATCAGCTCATCGGATTGATTTTGCCTGATTTTCTATAGTTTCTTTAATATGTTCCCCCGATGCCACTCTTTTAAAAGTTATGTTTGAATTGAAGAAAAAAGGACAGGAGAGAAGATATCATTCTACTTGGATTTTTTTTTTTTTGACGGGGCTGTAATTATTATTATTATTTAGAGTTTAGAGATAATTATTGTAAAAAAAAATGTAAAGATTTAGAATTATATTTGAGTGGCTCTAAAAGAAATTTATTTAAAAAATAAAACCAATCCAAGTGGAATCTGCTACGGCCTCTGAGTTCCGAGTTTTTCTCTTGTTAATTTATCACGAAAAGCATGAAGCGCGATTCCTCTGGCCCAGGGAAGTGTGGACCAACCAAAATTTAGATAGAAACCATTCCAAGGCTCAGGTGGCTAAGTCTTTAATCCTACCCTACGGTCCAAAATTGGAGCCCAATTTCACGGTCCTACAAATTGAAGATCTTTTCATGTGTCAAGAATTTAGCTGATGAAAACAGAAATTTTCATTTGGAAGTTAGCTTTTGCCTTTGTTTGTTTCTTTTTCTTTTTCTTTTTCTTTTTTGCCTTATCATTTAGTTGATCTTCACAAGAAATGCCTAAATTTTCCAAGCACGCATAATTTACTCTTAAAATATCCTAAAAAATGATAGAAAAATCAATGCATTTATTAATTATAGTTATTGTCATTACGTCTATTTTTTTTAAATACATTATAGAAATAGAGAATGCTACAATAGAAAAAAGAATGTGAATCTCAAATTGAAAATACCCTCCGTGAACTAATTAATTTCTTCTGATGAGACGAAAAAAATGTTGTGCTGCGAACCCCACAATTAAATTGAATTATTCAACGACCCCACTTCCTTGACAATATTTTAAAACCATAATATGTCCAAAAGTCTCGTGTTTGTGCTTCCCATAGTCTTCATCACCAATCCCATAGAGAATTTTGAACTTGTTTTTCAGTCCACTGCAAGTACATCTATAAGGACATGTCACCCACTTCTCTGTCTTTGGGGAAATGGGAGAGATTTTCTAGGGGTGTGATTGGATAGAATTTAATTTTAAATTTTTTTTAAGTTTCATAAAAATTAAATTATTTGTGAGAGAAAATGGAAGTTCTATACTTGAAAATTTTGTTTTTAGTTTTGAAACTAAATCCTGTCTAAGTAGAGCTAAAAGAAATATCATCATATTTGAATCCGGTTTCTTTCTTTTTTTATTATTATTATTGTTCAGGTGGACAAGATTGAATTTGATTTCTATTTAAAAATTTTCATTTTAATTTTTTTATTAAACAAAAAAATTTATTTCCATAAGAAAAGAAAAAATGTTAAAATAAAAGTCCAAATATAAATACATTCTTGAAGTGCAAGAATCATTGAATGGGAAGACAGAAGGCAAAAGGGATCCATCCGTTTTCACTCTAGTGTTTGAGACCCCTTTTCTCCATGGCTTTTCTGAGATGTTCTTTTCCATTTTTCAGTTTCATGTCTGTTGATTTTCTTTCCTTTCGGCCACAAAGAGGAAACAGTACGTAATGTCTCCTTCTCCTATGCGTCCTAAAATACTGTATTCCACCTCATTGCCATGTAAGCTTAACAGCAAAATTCAACTGATATTCCGTGGCAGCTTCTTTTTTTTTTTTTTTTTGTACTCATATTGTAAATAATATGATTGGATATAGTTTGATTTTAAAATTTTTATTTTAAATTTTATAAAAATTAAATTATTTGTAAAAAAAGATGTATGTCTCATAATTAAAATTTTAATTTTAATTTCATAAAAATTATAAAAAAATTAAAAACTCAAACTCAATTTAAATACGCTCTTATAGTTTGATGTTCCTGATGGTAATTAGTAGGAACAAAAGGTTCATGAATTAATCCCAAATTTTAAAGCATATATATTGTTAATAAGTCAGATCTCAAAACTCAAATACAATGTATTAAGTTCAACTTTTGATGACCTTCCAGAAATATTCCTGAATTTCTTGCAACGTTTTAATTTATTGGACAAACATCGAAAAAGATTTGTCAGCCACATGGCGCCGACTCCAATGAAAATAAAAAATAATTGAAATCACATGGTTGCTTTTTATTTTTTAATGGAAAAAATAGTATACCTTTCCCATTTTGACAAAATAGTCTTATTGGATCAACACTTATCCTTACGCTGCTGTATACTGTATTTGTCTTATTCATAAAAAATATTGTAATTTTTTTCTTAAAAAGAAACACTCTGTGTGTATTTATTACCCAATCAACACTAGTGTTCTATTGGCCTTTCAAAAAAAATAGTATTTGATTAAGACCCTATAACATATTAAAAAAAGATTAACTGTATAAAAACAAATAAATTAAAGATCATTATATATTTATTTTTTGGTATTCTATATATATAACATTTGTTTTGAATGATAAAGAAATAACTCAAGTATCAACTAATAACGGGTTTCTTTTTAATTACTTCAAAAATAAAATTTTACTTTCATAACTTCCATGTCAAATAATGGTGGAATTATCCCCTCCATCCTCTCCCCTACTAATGCAATATGGTTATAAAAAAAAATTTTAAAAAATTCTGACGAAAGGAGAGAATTCTAAAAGAAATGGAGTAGCATAAGAACACGCAAGCACATAAGAATAATGAGAGAGAATACGTAAAGATTTGAAGGAGAGGATCTGAGCGGTCAATTAATTAATTATAAAATTATAAATTTAATAGTAACTATTCCCTCCATTTCGATATAATTATCATAAATTTCTTTTGTTATAATATAAAATAAGTATCATTAAATAAAATTTTAATTTTTTTATTTATACTTATAATAAAGTAATAATATTTTATATAATAAATAACGGTAATTTCTTGCAAAGAGAGAGAAACGTATGGAATAAAAAAGCGAATACTTATAGATGAAACCATCTCTGTGTGTCTTGAGTGCAAATGCCCTTTAATTATTCCGTCAAACTGAAGGTAGACAGATCGATGACTTATGGTTTAAGCTCTTGCAGAAAAGCGGCTTCTTCTTCTTCACATCACATGTGATTGATGAATGTGTTTAATTAACATAATCTTCATTAAAGTTTGGTAATCTACTTTTAATTGTCAATGAAGATATGAGCAGCGACACGTAAGACTGAAGCTTGCTCCATCTTTTTAGCCACCGTTGATTCTTTCTTGTCAGTGTCAACAGTTGAAGAACATTTTTTCATAAATAAATAAATCAGTTGAAGAACATCCAATCAGAGGCTTTTCCCTTTCATTTTTCATGGATTAAATTCAGTTTTCATTTTATTCTGTTTAATTCTCTGAAATTACATGATTTATCTTGTCTGCCTAAGGATATAACTTTCTAATCATATGGTGATATTTTTAGAAATCTCTTTCCAATTTGTAAGTAGTGTATAATAATGCCTATCAAAGATGTATTTAGATTGTGTTTGACTAAAAGAATTTTTATTCTGAGTTTCGTGAAAGTAAATTTTTTATTAGAAGAGAAATGAAACACAATTATTTATTTAGTTGGGACAAATACTATTCAAATAAATCTTTAACCACAAGAGTTAGCGGTAAATTATTTTTTACTAAACAAGAAATGTTAGATATTATTAATATCTCTCAACCCATTGTATTAAAAAAATAAATTAAAAAATATGGAATAGTATCCAAAAATATGTTTCGGCCGTATATATTTCAATTTTGATGCATTAAATTAAAAGGGTGCCTGTTTGTTTTATTATATTTAACTCTCTGCAGTTATGGTATGCTACATGGGATTTTAGTATGCCTCCAACATATTATTAGCTGGATCATATCAATTATTTAATTTTCTTGTCTGTCTGAGGATAAAATTTACTCATCCCATGATTTGTGTATTGCCATTTTAATCTTTTCTTGAAGAGGGTTAGCGGTAAAAGTAGTTTTTATAACTGTAAAAGATTTTGAATTCTATTCACATTCTTTTTCGTATATTACAAATAATTTCTTTAGCAATTTGTCAACTATATATAATTTGTGAATTCACGAATTCTCGGTCAATCAGTTAAGACGTGTAACTTTTTAAATATATGTATTCGACAATGATCTTAATGCATTCATAACAAAAATAAATAAATAAATAAATATTAATTTAATTAATTAAAAAGTGCATCATTTATCAAAGCAATATTTCTGAGTTTAATGCTATTTATTACTTCTCTTTCAATACATGTATGTATGCGCGTGTTTTGAAGGGTGACTTCGCTAAGAATTAAGCAAGCGAGTTGTAACTGTGATGGATTTGAAAATTAGTATTTAAAGATAATTAATGGATTTGTCAATTTGAGATGTTAGCCTTTTCATACCCAGAAATGGTTTCGGGATCGCCAGTTATATGTGTACATTTGTATGGTTAATTGCATGGAAACAATGTTGTTAAGTCAAATGAATGCCACTATACTTCGAAAATCACTTCTCATCCGCTTCAAAATATAAAATTTTTTAATATTTTTTTCTTACTTAAAATGTTTGGCGAAATTGTTTTCTTTTTAATGTTATTAGGGGTTCATTCTCATCTCTTCAAATAGAAATTCTCAATTGCCAAATTATTATTTAACCATAATTTGCACAATTTTTTAAACCAATATTATTCTTTTTTAAGGGTTATCTTACATTTTCTTGAATTCATAAAAAAACAATCATCATCAGTATTTTAATATAGAGAAAGCATATCCTTAAGGTAATTGATTACATTTAACATTAAAACTCACACTACTTAATTTTGGTAATAAAAATAAAGACAAACCCCCCCTCCCCCCCCATCATGTTTATCAAACATCATGCAGGTCAACCATTATCTTTGATCTTACCTGCTAGAAAAAAGAAAATTAATACTAAAATTGCTTCTTTTTTTGATTTTTTTCCATTGAGTTTCTCTTCAATTGATTCCTTGAAAAAGTTTACAACTTCCTTTCTTCAAACAAACGCAATCAAGATTCAATTACCAACCCACAGCGATCTACCTCTCCCTTTTTCTTCCCTTGCTCTGCATATTTTACGCCATGACCAACCCGTAAGCCAGAATGGCAAAAAGGCAAGGTCAGATAGCAACTCAATCGATGAAATTCCCTTTATTGAAATAATAAGTTTCGGGTTCCATACTCATCTCATCTCATGAGATTGAGCTCTGGAAACCATAGGAGCCCAGATGATGCAAGAAGAGCCTTTCGCGGAGAAGTCTGGTGAATTGGGAAAAATATTCTGATTCACGAACCTTGAATTCAGATCCGAATTATCTCTTGAATTATCAGGAACGAAAAGAGGAAAGGAAAAAACATGAATATGAATCAAATAATTCACATATAACAAGTGGCAAAGTGTAATACATACATAATCACTGTAGCTATCTTAGCTCATCGTGTTTATGACGAAAAATTCACATTTCAAACCGTGGGAAAATTCTTCTCCTTTAACGGCGGTATCCCTTGTCTCAGACAAGACACCTTCTCTTAGAATTCACGTCAAATTGTCTGAAAAACGAATCAACTTCATCCCGAGCCACGACCTCGAAAAACTGCAGTTCGCACAATTTTCTCTTGCACGAGACCACCTTCCTTGGTTTCCTCGGCGCTGGTGGACAGCTGAGGATCTTCGGAATCATATGTTTCGGGGAGGTGGGCGTTTGGCACTCTTCTTCATCACCGCTGCTGTCTTTTTCTGAAGGTTTCACAGTTTTCGGAGTTTGGCAATCTTCTTTACCGTTGTTTCCGTCCTCGGTAATCTCCAAAGACTGCGAAACCTTCACAGTCATCGCCGGTAACCGGATTTCAAGCAATTCTTGTCGCAATTCTAGATCTGCGGACATGGTTTTTGTGGGTTTTTTTACTCCTTTCTTGGGTTGGTATCGGATGGTGGGTGGAAGGGAGGGTCTTTGAAGGACTGGAGGGAAGAAGACGAGGTTGTAAATCAAGAAACGGAAGAGAAGGATGTATATATATGTGTGGAAAAGGAGCAGAATAGAAAGGAGAGGCGTGCGGTGGAAGGTAATTGAGAAGAAGAGAGGGTCATAAGCATTCTTTATTCTTACATAAGTAGAGCAACTTTTCTTACATGTCCATTTCACCCCGTCACATCCGCGTCCAAATGTGACACATGATCATCTCACGCTCTCTCTTTCTCTCTTCTTTCACTTTTAGTCCCAATCCCTATCCATTTTCTTCAAGATTTTAGTATTATCAATTACTATAAATTCCCGCATAAAAATTTTCTTCTCTTATAAAGTTTGAGATAAGATAGATAGAGTTTGAATTTAAAATTTTTTTATTTTAAATTTTATAAAAATAAATTATGTATAAAAAAAGTAAGAATTTAAAATAAAATTTTTATATTAATTTTCATAAAAAAATTCAATCTAAATACACCAAAATTCTTATCATGTAATTACTTCTTATTAAAAAATTTTAAATTCTAATCTCGTCAACTAAATATCAGAGTATTCAAACACTCTTTTAAGTTGTGAATTGATGCTGTGATCTTCTTCACCTAACTTTCCCTAACTTTTACTAGTGCTACATACTGTGAGATACCGGAGGACAAGTTTGGCTGAAGTATTTTATATAGTATGCTCTGACTGTATCTTTTAGGGATTGCAAAATGATGCCATATAGAGAAAGAAAGTATAATAACATGCTACATTCTTTTAGGAAATAAATATGAGGTGCAGCAAATACCAAATTAGTGAATCAATAGTACTACTACTAATGATAAATAAGCGGTTTGTATACTTATAGGTATTGAACGAATTTTTTATTATCAAATTTTAATTTAATAATTAAAAAATTCACACGTTATGAATAATTATTCAAGCACTAAATTCTTTAAAAAAAAATGTGTTGTTTATGGGGTAGCCAAATTGATAAATGAATGGTGCAATTAATTAATTAATTAATTAATTAATGAAGGAGTAACCCAGCAAAAGATGTGAGTTTCATGGCTTTCGCTTTTGCCCATTGTCATGTGGAAGTTTACAATTTACGCTAGAGGCCGCAAAAAGCACGCAGCTAGTAACTAGTGAGTAGCTGAGTCGCCGCCATCGCCACACGCGCTTTACCATGCCTTGCCGTATAAATCTGCTTTTAGCTCGAAATTTTCTCAAGTTGGGTCACGAGATTATTTTTTAAGTAATAAAATACAGAGTGCTCTTTTAGTTTAGAATTAAAATTTAGTTTTTATTTAATTTATATAAAAGATGGATTTTCAGTTTTAAATAAAATAATTTTTTTATTTTGATTGAAGTTAGTCAGAAAAATTCTTAAATCCAATAAGCAGAGTTTGTGATGATAACATTAAGGATGTATTTGAATTATATTTAGTTAAAAAAGATTTTATTTTGGGTTCTGTAAAAGAGATTTTTTGTGAGAAGAGAAGTGAGATCTAATTGTATATTTGATTAGAAGAAATACGATCTAAATAAAACTTTAAGCGTATTTTATTTAGATAAAATCAAAAAATCAAATAAGCCGATATGAATACTTAGATAAAACAACGCCAAAAATGTGTTGTTGATGCTTTGCAGTCCTTTCTGTCTTTAAATCAGAAACAGAAAAATGAGGACATAATTACTTTCCCGTCCATAAAGCCGTTTGTTAGGTCTTTCACAGTTGGTTTTTTCTGTTTTTCCTTTTGCGCTGCTCAATGGTTATTTCCGCATTTAATGACAAATGAAGATCGTATTTATTTTCTCAAAAGTTTTTCTTTATTACTCACACTGAAGTTAACCTACACTCTTGTCTTCCTTCATTCCGTTCCGACTAGAGACAGAACCAACCTCTTATAAGAAGATATGTATGGTAGTGGTACTAGTAATTTTCAAAAACTTTGAGAGAACGAGATATAAATAAGAATTTTTTTAAGAAAAAAATAAATTATATCTATTAAAATTTTCGAAACCTTCATTTTATAGTTGGCAACAAGTGTAATGTTATTCAAAAATAGAGAATTTTCTCATTTCGTTAATGAAATAGCATTTTCAATCTGCTTTTAGGGAGTGGAGGGAAGAAAATAGTAGTAGTAGTAGTAGTAATGAGAAGGAAGGTGCATAGGATACCATGATGGAGCCATGAATACGCCAATCTACCGGATCCCCACTATAAAAATGAGCTTAATTTTTGGTTTGGTTTACCAAATACTCTCTTCCACCGTTCCACCTCATCAATGAATCTTTCCACGTGAAGTGTTTCCCTCTCCATTCTTCCATTTTTTTGCTTGGTTTTCATCCCTTGTTCCATATGAGTATATGTTAGTACTACCAAACGAATCTTTTACCATCACTATGGATTGATTTCTTGGCAACATAATTACTAGCTTGTTCTTAAGTCACCATTGTTTGTTGGAAAAGGGACAGCCTCATGCCTCTTTTATCTCCTTCTAACCACATTTCATAGATAGTACCCCCCTCATGCATGATTCAAAGATAGAGCTATGGAAATTACTCCTTTTATTTTAAAATATATGATCTTTTAGATCATTTTTTTCTTCTTAAAATATTTTAAGAATTATTTTTCTAAAGTTATCCACACATATTTTTTATTCTGATAACTCATATTAATAAAAAATAAATTAAATTATTAAAAATATAATAAAAAAATACTTTTTATTTTTTCTTTCTTAATTTATATTAAACGTATAAAAAATAATTTATATTTTAAAACTATAAATGAAATAATATAAGGCCTTCTTAAGCACTAATCATGGCTGTCGTGAATCCCATGCACCCTAATCATTTATACCGTCAAATCAGCATCCACCTCGTTAATTGTTCTAAGACACTGTTATTGTATGAAATCATGGTTTGACTATCAAATTCAATAGGGTGTTTTTAATCAAAAACTTTAAAAATACTACTATTTCGTTTTAGGGTATATAACTCACAACACACACCTATATATGGCAAAATATTTTAAAATGTTTAATCCACAAAGATCCAATTCTTCCCTGTTATAGTATCCCTAGTTGAGCTTCACGTTGAATATATGACATTAGTCATTTGATTGCATTAAAAACCAGATTTCTATGCATTAAAAACCAGCGTCATCTTGATTAGCCAAGATTTTAATGATCTAATTATAGTAGTGAATATGATAATTAATTTTTTAAATTTTTGTATCCCCAAGTATAAGATCCCAAAACTATCCGTACATGTATCAAACAGCACAATTACCACTCATCAAAGTATAAGATCCCAAAACTATCCGTACATATATCAAACAGCACAATTACCACTCATCAAAGTACTTCCTCCCTGTGTACGTATTAGTTTTCCCAACAGCTTGGAAAGTGTACAAGTTTTTCTTAATCTTGATTCTTTGGTGAATTTCATGGCAATATGGCACCCAGCTCTCTGCTGCACGCAGCGTACGACAATATTAATGTAAAATCCAAATCCTCCTCGGCAATTGTTCAAAATTTTTCTTAAAAAAAAATAATATTTAAATTTTATAAATAATTAATTATTATATTAAAAAAAATATACGATCCCTCAACAAATTTTTACTAAAATAATAAATAATACATATTTGTGGTCAGCCATCAACCAAATAACCTCACTTACTATGGGCAAAAGAGACAATACCACTTAGTACTTTTCTCTATTGTATATGAATCTGATAGTTAAACAATCACTTTATTCCTTACTTAGAAATTGCATAAGAATTCCTACCTTTTATTCTTTTTAATGTAATCTTAGGAACCAATCAACAAAAGAAAGATTTAAAAGAAAAAAAGATCTGCTCACCAAAATCCCATATAAAATGTGATGGTAAACTGGATCGTTAGCAAAAGTATGCTGGAAGCAACCAGTTTTCTTCTTTGACCAGTTTTGAGGCCTTGGGATCCATGGATCAAGGCACTAATCATCAAAGATATTGCTGTCTACAGCGTACTTTTCCAGTTACAGTCCAGGTATTTAACACGTGGGGCAAAAAGCAGGTACAGGCTGTTAAAGCAACCTCATTTGGTATATCTGCATTGTAATTCCAGGGTACGTAGCGATTATCAAAAAAGATATAAAAGTGAGAAATCTTCTACATTATACTTGTTATTCAAGATATAGAACAGGAAAAAGTTGACACCCAAGGAATCACTTTTGAGTAATTCGCAATCTGTTTCTATATGTATATGTATATATGTATGATGTGTATATTTATGGAGGGTAATGATATATAATGAATGCATCCAATATGAAAGGCTGGTTTTTTTCCTTTATGCAATTGACATCACAAATTATATGGTCTTCATATACCGCCTGCTAGACTCCAATAATTCAGTCTGATTCCAACTTCGTGATATTCCAATGCATTCCCACCTAAAAGATATATACACACACAATATAACTACTAGTCAAGGAGCAGCTCCGTACGATGTGCTGCTTGCATTCTTCACGAGCCACTGATTAGGATGAATTTAGATAAAGTTTAGTTTTAAAATTAAACTCAAAATTTTAAGTATAGGATCCAAATTTCTTCTCACAAATAATTTGACTTTTACGAAACTTAAAACAAAAATCTTAAAACCAAACCATATTCAATCAATAAGAAGTTGAAGTGCTTATATATGTACTAATTTAGCAGCTCTTTTAATTTTGCCACACATGTAAAGCTAAAAATAGGCTACTTCAGTAGCTACAATGCATGCGAATATGCGATCTTATCTTCTCTTTCCAAATATGGAAAGTATGGAGCTGAGGCTAAACTTAGAACTACCTTGACGGATGAGCGAAGAGCTGGGTTTGAAAGGTAAGTGGGGGTTCTTCAAGACAAAAACAACAGAGATATTTGATATCTTCCTCTGGGTAACTCAAATTGTTGGTTTGAAGAAGATTCTTTGAATTTTAATTGCATCTGCTCACTGCTCAACTCTCTATTCAAGACTTTTGTTTGTTTCTCATCTTCTGCGGCCCAAGTTACAAGTTACTTAACCGAAACCAAGTCTGCTACTCTTTGTTCCTTAGTAATAATCCTTCAGCAGTATGACTCAGAGAGAGATTTAGATTCCAATAGTAAAGCATGAAACTGAGCAGATCATCTAACAAACAGTCAATGATAAGGGCTGATCCTTAAATGAGAAAAGCAATGAAATGAAGGAATGAGTTGGTACGGTTTCCGTATCAGGCTTCTGAGTTTGTGAAATTGTGGATGGAAACGAGCGGAGGAAGTATCTCAATTTTTTGGTTAATTATCTTTTCTTGTTCATAAAAACTGAGAAGAACTGAAATAAAAGAGGATAAGATAATACAAATTGAAACAAAAGAGGTTAAGATATCATAATACTTATTCCGTTTCAAAATACTAACTCTATTTGTTATTTTCACACATATTTAGAATTCACTGAATAAAAAGATTTAAATTCTCTCTAACTTTAATTATAATTCATTAAAAGTACTTAAAATTTAAGATAAGCAATAGTTAATGTGGAGTAAAATAGAAAAAATTCATTAAATTTTCATTAATATTGCAAATAGAACAAATAGTATAAGACAGATAAAAAAGGTAAGTGAAACTAATATTTCAAAATAGAGGAAATAGCTTAAGTTTGGCGTTTTCTGGAAGCTTGGCAATTTTTAACTTAGGAGTAAATGCCCAAAATCCGAGTGTCTCTTTAACGGATCTCAGTTCCGCATGCAGAAAAAACAATGGATGCAAACAAGACCGCCAAAACATGTAACTCTCGTGAAAGACGGACAAGAAGGTCATCACTCTCAAGGCAATAGCGATAAATCTTAAGGCTTGAGAAAAGCCCAGTTTAGTTACATTAGTTAGGAACTTTGAAGCTTCCAGGCTTCGATTTTTAATAACTTGAGGTATTTGGGAGCGAAACAGAAATCTGGGCAACGCTGTGAACACCCAAGGAGATGAAAACACATTGGGGATTAACTTTGAGATACAATATCGTATATACATAACCAAAGCAAAACTTTAAGCAGGAGACAAGCACTACAAGCAGAACGCCTTTGCATTTACTCTCTCCAGACCGGAAGAAAACACAGTGAGACACCTATTCAGTCCAAAACTTCACGAAGGCAACAATAAATGCTTTGAGTAGTGCCAAAAGCGGATTATTTCCTGGTCCCGCAGGCTTCTGTGATGCCTCTTCCCATGTTTGACTGAGCAAGAGTGGATGCAAAAGTTCAAAAACTCAATTAGCGGATATAAACATAATCTTGAATTGAATTAACATGACTACAGAGGGAGGTTTTCCAGTAGATACTCACAGATTGATTCTGTCTAGCGTTGAACTGCATTTGTCCTTGTTGCTAATATGTTGTCCAATACTTGGTCTGCTTTTAGTTGCAGCGCTATCGTCAGCAATATGCGGTCCACTAGCAATGCTGGACTTATCACTATTGTGATTATTCTCATTACTGATCCTCTCATTAACTTTCACATGCTGTAAAAGAATATGCCAGAATAATCAGCTCAGCCAATCAAGAACGAATTTTTTACACGCAAGCGTTAAATACTGTAGACACAATTATGTGAGTCTAACCACCTGACACCTTTCATGATCAAGATCCAAAAATATTACGACTCCTCGTAGGAGTAGGGAAAAACTTAACAGTCGCAACCAACCATCAAACTTTCTCCAATTAAAAATCAATAGAATATTGAAAACCAATAATACGAAATACAATTCTACATATCTCCAAGCCATGACATCTGATATCAAAAGCTACACTAAAACATTAAGACAGAACAAAAAGTTTATAAAAGTGCAAGTTCATAATGACATGATGCTGCAAAGTTTCAAATTTCAGCCTGACCAACTGCACCCCCAGAAAGAAACTAGTGCGACATCAGAGAAACCCAGAAGCCAATCATTATATTAACATTTCAATCTTCTAATAGAAACTAATCAATTGATGCTAATAACCAAGGAAAACATTAACATTTATAGCAACCATGTAACATATGGTAGAGTTGAAAATGACAAGGAAAACATCGATTAGGTACTGTGCACAAATAAAAATTACGCATCAGTAAAATTCAGAGTTAACGGAAAACAAAAGGAAGGGCCAGAATTGATGATTGTTAAACAAACAATTATGTCCATACAAGAAGGAAAAACCTTCTTCTCATTTATGTTTGCCGGCACTGAATTAATTCAAAGATGAGAGGATACCACGGCAACTAAAGCAGCTATTACCTGTGTCAAGTCTTTTATACAAGAAATTTAGCACTTCAAAGAAACAAGAAGTTCTTCTCATTGGAACATAAAGAAAGAGTGGCATTCCATTACACCAGAAGAGACATGGGATAATGATGGCGGCTGAAGCTTAGGAAGAAGGGTGGGGCCTTTAATTCATATCGAAGCTATGGCCTTTTAGAGGAAAAACCACTAGGAAACCCTAAACCTTCGATTCATATCAAAGCTATGGCTTTTTAGAGGGAAAACCAATAGGAAACCCTAGTTTAGGGGCTAATGCAGCAAACCTTAGGTTCTTAAGGAAGAACACAAAGCTGAAGCTTTTTCGTATTGATGTGAAAGATGTAAAACTTACTGTACAATGCTGAATAACAGACTCACATATAAAGAGTATTCCTAATATCCTAACCTATTAAGGATTCTTATCCTCTAAGAAAGTAGCTAACATAGAAACTAAATTATACAAGGATTCTAAATTACAAGAAGACATAATAAATCTAAATAACCAAAGATTTTATCCTGCATCAGATAATCTCAAAGTTAAAACAGGAACAAATGTAGTTCTTTTGTTCTTGATTAGACTTATGACGAGGAAAATCCTCAGTATTTATGGGTGATATATCACCAAAAATTTAAGAATTTATTGAAATATCAACACCTTTAGAAATGGTGAAAGCAAAGGAAGGTCAAAGAAATGTTTTCCTATATATAATTCAGAAATTGCTTGTAAGGCACATCTGAAATTTCTCCTTACTCTACTTAAAGAATGAAATAAAATATTCTAAACAAGGGAAACCAACATCAAAATCACAAACATGGTAAAGTCACATAGTTACATTATCCATATGCAAAACATTTTTATTTCTCCACCAAAAGCCTGAAATTCAACTCTCTTCTGGAAAGTCATTGGTACGTAGTTACTTGTAGTCACAAACATAATTGCAGTAGCTGGTGCAAGTTTCTAAATTCTAAACTTCTTCCATGCATTTTAGCCACATTCCTCCCTTATCCTATGTGTCATCTGTAGATTGAGAGTGAAACCTAGTACTTTCTAAAATGAGAAAAAGAAGAGCCGCCGACCACATTCCCACCTCCATAACTTACATTACATTTTCCACAATTAACCCAACCAATCAACCATCACAAATACGGAACCCATCTTTCTCTTTCTGATGAATTGCAATTACTCTAAAGTTGTTTTCCTTTTTTAAAAATCAATCAAATGTAATCTTTACTATTTAGTTAAAAAATATATTTTTATCATAATTGAGTTTTTCTTAATATTCTATTAGAAAAACTTTTTGCTGAAGTACATAAAAGGAGTATACACTATCCCTACTTGGTGTGGATCTTAAAGCTCAAAGTGTTGAACTTGAAGATATAAAGATTTTGATAAATCTAGAAAGTTCTGAACTCATTAAGAGAATTCAAATCGGCTGCATTTCAAATACCATTAGCTTGCTTTAGCACTTGAAAAGAGAGTCACCTTTTCTCCAACAAAAGAGGACATCGCAGCTTCAGGGGTTTGTTTGGTAGCTGATAATTTTGAATTTTCCAATGGTGAATCTCCAATAGTCAGGAGTGTTTTCTCTTCCAGCGGTTCACCAATCTTTCCTAGTCTTGGACCAGCTAGGTTTGCAACATCTTCCACATCAACTGAACAAGAGTTAGTGCTGTCACGTTCAGTACCCTTTGCTTCCAAATTTTTGGGTAGATTAGTTTGATCGCTTAAGGCTACTTCAAAGTCATTAATGGTCTTAGCAACAGGACGCAGTGGAAACTTCTCCACCAGTACATCAGCTTTTACACCGGTTCTTCCAGTTGATACTTCCAGATTGTTGGTCTGGACTATCGCTGAATCCAGGGTATCTACAGCTACTTCCCTTGTATCAATGTTTTCGCCACATTTACTTGTTTTTTCCAGTGCCTGATTGATTTCATTGACAGCTTCTTCAGCATTGTAGATCAGAAGCCCCTTTCCAGGAACTTCCACTCCAGAACATGGAACTTGTTCTTTGTTAGTTTCCTCATCACATTCTTGACTAATTTCATGGCAAGAGATTGGCTTAGCATTAACTAAAATTGGTTCTTCAGACTCTTCATCTTCTCCAATTGCCTCATTATGACTAACTTTTTCATTTTTATGCTTCTGATCATTAAATTGTTCAACAGCACTCCAGAGCTGTTCAGCAGTAGCAATTTGATGGTGATAAGATGTAGCTGGAGTTCCAAGAAGCCCTTCAGAATCGAAATCCTCTTCAGTTGCCGCATTACTACCATTAAAAAGATGCTCACTATCTAAAAGTAAACTCTGGCGCTCAGATTCAGAGGGTTCTCCATTGTAATGTGAAATATCTTTTCCATTTCCAATGTTGTATTGATTGGGTGTCACCAGAGATGTAACATCAGTTTCTACTGCTGGTAACAGACATGTTTGAGGTTCAATAGAAATGGATCCTAAAGGATATTGTTCCAAGAGCTTGTTATTGTTCTGTTCCTCTGTGACAAACTTAGATGGACCTAGAACTCTATTTTCTTGGATAATTTCTCTAACAATTTCCCTCACTGTATAGAATGATCCACCAACTTCCTTATGTGTAATATTGAGTGATGGGAAGTTTCCATTGTTTAATTTTTGGTATCTGCAAGTAATCAAATCATGAAATTGAATAAGCACAACCAAGGTTTACTCCAACTAGCTGAAAAGAAATTTGATTACGCACTAACAGCACAAAACCATTATATACGATTAAAAGAAAGAAAGAAAGCAGAGGAGAAAGCAATTGGTTAACATGAAGAAAACAGAAATCCACCTTCCTTCAAAACCTTCTCACTTTTTGGTCTAAAGAGGGCCAACACACTAGAGTACATAGACTATAACGCATATGGAGAAGAAACAACTTAGTTTGACACTTTTCAGCATTCACTGAGCATTTAATTTCTTCTCTGTATTGTCTGAGGCAGTCACAATCCAAGTGCATAATAATCCTCCCTTTACAAGCCTATAAAAGGGTTCACTCCATGATGATATATGCAGGTAAGGTCTGGACCGGGTCATCTAAAGTTCCTATGCCAACCAACCAACACCCAATGTCTGCTGATATTAACCAGTTCCCAGCAGTAACAGGCAGCGTAGAACTCCCTGTAATTATTGCATAACAAGGACAGGCTCTCAAAACACAGTGAGGCAGCTGTTAAGCAAAGCGCATTTGACACTGAAGAAAAAACTAGCCCTCACCTAAATATGCTTGGTTGTTAACCAGCTGCCACCATCAATAGCCATCTTACAACTAAATATAATTAATCATTGCACAAGCAGGTCCTCAGTCAAAAGTACAACCATGTGGCTAAGGTAAATCACTTTCTGCATTGAAGCAAACCTAGCCCTTTTGGTTCATCATATTATGATTACAGAACTCCACAATAAACCACATTTATTTCTAACAAACTGCATCTACAGGATTGTTAGGATTAATCCACATTTGGGTTTTGATGAAGTCTCCGTTGGTGTCTGTCTGCGCGTTGAGCGTGGGGTGAAGATGACAGCTTTCAATTTTGTCAGTGGAATTGTTTCCCAAAGAAGTTTTGCATAGTGAAAATGGGATCAATGAAGCAGGAGATGCATAAAACTCACAATGAGTTACACAAAACACTAGTAATTTATCATTATTTTGCCAACCAGAGTACAAATTTAGATCACTAGAGAGTTTGTTAAGCCAAGGAGATGTCGATGATATTACTTCTTTATGAAAAAGTCCACCATTGCCTTCCTCTCCTCTTTTGAACGCCTGATCCTTGACTTCCTCCCTCCAGAGTCACTACTTGTAGCCAGGGCAAATGCTTGCCCAACCCAACCACCTCTGATTGCATACATGGCCTGAAAAATTAAGCAACACCTAGAATGTAAAACAGACAAATAAGGAAGTAGAAATCGTAGGATGCTTCTCCATATATCCGACTTCATCAATGGTTATATACATGTATGTTTCTTCCGCAGCTAAGGCCTAAATGAAAAAATTGGAGTATATTAAGCAAGATTTTCAGTTGATAGCCTCTCAGGTACAGGATGAAAAATAAAAAATGTGCAAAAAGCTTTCAGCAGTGCACATATAACATAATTAAGAAAAAATTAAGAATTTCCAGTTTTGCAGCACAATGCTATTTTCCTACAAATTTAAATTAGCCAAGTAAAAAAATGAAATTGCAAAAAATAGGGATCTCTGAGGCCTAAATTTAAATAATACAGGAACCCAATGGAGCGCCACTTTCTGCCGAAAGTAAAACTATTCAACTACAAAACAAACATATCCGCCATTAGCACTCTGCCCAAGAGTGCTTGCCCAGACACCCATTTTGGAAAGAAACAATCTCATGAAAGACTCGATCAGTTCTTCCAAGGAAGGAGGAAAAAAAAAAGATTAGGGGTAAATTTCCAAATCACGATTCTTACGACTTCCACATTCCGAATAGTGGAATGAAAACCCGCACATTCGAACACCCAAACTTCTCCTACTCTCACGCAGAATAAATGTCATACCTTAAAACATCAAATGTAGAAAAATAAATAACTTCTGCATTGTCAGTTGTGAGTTTTCATTAAAAATACCAGCAATGAACAAAATCAAGCCTGATAACGGAGACAAGAGAAATGCAGAAAGCACAACCGACAAAGAATCAAGAAGTCAGTGAATTTTACGATCAGAATACGAAATTAAGAGCTAAAAAACAAAATGCAAGAGGGTGAATTTAGCGTACCTGAGCGGGCGGTTGAGTTTGAAGATGAGAAGACTAGGGGTTTTGAAGTGAGTGAGGAAAAACCCTACACAGAATGGTCTGTTACTGCAACTGCATGACATTCCCCAGTCCAAGTGGCGAACTGCGTGGGCGGGCGGGTTTTGGAAATGGCCTCTTTTTAATATTATTCTATTTCGGACAAAAAAAAAGTATTGAACAAAGAAAATTATAGTCATTGAAATATTATTTTTTTATAGGTGTAATTGAAATATTATTAATACTACTATCAAGTCACTTTTCTCAATTTTTTTCTTTAAAGAAAAATACAATTACTATCAAGTCATAATAGTAACAATAATAATAAATAAATAAATTTATTTTGATTAACAAATAATTTGTAAAAATTATCTTTATTTTTTTTTTGCAGTCAAAGCTTGGCATTTCATTCCATCTTCCTTTGGAGTTTCTACAAGTTTGGCTATTAGTTCATCTCCCATCATAAAAAAAGTGTCAAAAGAATCAAAATTATTTCTGAAATAAAAAAAAGTAATAAAAATACTAGATAAAATTACTACGAGTGTGGAGACTTTCATCATTCCCGTCTTGTTATCTCTATTCTTACTAAACAGTCATGAAATTCATCTAGAATTATATCATTATGATGAGAATAAACATCGCACATTTTTTATGTTTGCTCTTGTTCCTCTTGTCTCAACACCCGCAGATTGGCACTAACTCTTCATGCAAAAAAGGGTCTTTCAATGGTTTGTTGTGTTGCGTTACTAGATTTTAGATTTTAAAAATATGAACATACAATTATTGATACTGTCCAAACTGGTACCATTTTTGATAGGCTTCATTGCAAGAAATCTGTCTCGCTTGGGCTTGGAACTAGTGGAACCTAATCGAAATTGGTTCTTATTTATGGGAGACTATGAAGTATTTATATAAGAATCTCCAACTCATGCTTGTCCCAGTCATATGAGATATGACTTCTGGTTCTATTTCAACCGCAGCATGAGTGGTTTTTTGCTTTTGTTGCAGAGAGCGAAATTCCATTTCGATTGAGGCCTATAAAAAGCATAGGAGTTCTTTCACACAATATCTATCCAAGGATCTCGACTACGAATTCGAATGTTCTTGAAAGTTCGGTAGTAAAGCAGAATTGACACCATCAAACTGGCACAAAAGGGAAAGAGAGAGAGTTTGCCCATTGAAAGAATTGCATTATTATTGCGAAAGCTATGTACAATGTTCAAAGAATACATGTTTATCCCTAACGGGCATCTTTGACTAACGACAATAAAAAAGAATTTCATCTCAAATCGGAGCACCTCTAGGTAGTGTTCAGTATTCCTGTTATGAAATTCGCTTGATGTGTTGGAGAAACCAAGGCTACAAAACTGCTGGCGAGTCTAACTTTCGAGCTCGCTCCTGCAACCCCTCCGGGGTCCTACCTGCCTCGGTTTAGATACTGTAAGGTTAGATATGTGTCAGTTTCCACTAATCTTATGCTGTTAACCAACGAACAAAGCCTCTCATTAGTCGGAATGAATCTCTTTGAATTCTTAGGCTGGTGAAAATTGGTCTAGTAGAGTCCAGCGTTCAGGTGAAATTCCAACTCTGCCCATGATATCTGAGCTGCTCCTATCCCCCAAGTGTCTTCTGCTTGTATCCATATTTCATCCTTTCAAGTAGCTTCTCTCTCGTTTTTCTTTTCTTGTCCATTTTCAGCCTATATCTTTCTTCCCTCTCTCGCTCATATATTCCTTGCCAGTAAACTTCCCCAGTTAATGGCCACAACCACGTTTCGTACGGATAGTCATTGTCATCTGCAGCCTCTGCTAGGTCTTCATCCATACTTTTCAATAATGAGATGTTGAAGTACTTTGCCCACATGAATCCTTTCCTTTGCTCAATGTGGTGCTGTTCTTCTAGCAGACCAGAATGCGGATCAATGTAAATCATCCTCCTTGCACTATGATATGCCCAAATATTGACAAGGATATCCAGGACTCGACAATAACAATGCTCTCTCTGGTGTAAATGGAAGATAAACATAAAAAAAAATTCACTTTCCAGGTTATCGAGAAAATATTTTGACTCAACACGTACCTCAAGGGTGGAAGATGCGAACAAGCAGTCATAGGTTTTGTTTAGATTTGTGTGCAAATAATGGAGAGCATCAACAAACATCCTACGAAAGCATATAGATCTCCAGTTAGATTCCAATATATAGATAACCTGATAGTTTTTACATGTTATTAGACGAATCAGGGATTAATTACCGGGAGAACATAATGAACTCCAGAAAAGAAGGGGTAGGCATCACCCAGCTATGCAGTGCTGACCAATGCCCACCATCTCCAGGCATCGGTGGAAGAGCTTCTAAATGTGATGGTAAGGTATACATTCTGCGGAATGCTTCTTGAAATGTTGTTCTGCATAATTTTAAAGAATAAAAGCAGGAGATTATGAATTTGGAAATCATGCGGCATCTAAGATAGAATGCAGAAAAAGCCTAAAGACTATAAACCAACTATTACAGCCTCAATGTTTGCACAATTGTCGGTTAATGAGTGGCCTATTAGAGGAAAAGCTACTCATGAGAACAAGATTATCTAGAAAGTCATAAACCAAAGAAAAGAACCAAATAAACAAAGAAAGAGAACCAAGTCTTCGTCTAAGTGAACTCCAATGGAACTGTGTGGTTTATAACTGATTTTATTACAAGACGACTCTCATTAATCACTCCTCTGGAAGAACATACAGAACTGACTAGGGGTTTACATTTTCAGCTCAAATGGTTATATCTTGGTCAGGGTAGATACTGATGCAAACCACCTAAGTGTGGAAGGACAAGATGCACATTTTATAACCAAAATCTGGAAGGTAGTAGGGCCTTTACTATTTCTTCCCACCTCCACGAATAAATAAGGTGATACATCCAACAAAGTTTTCAACCAAAACTTGATCCAAGAATGCATATTATCAAAAGAGATTTATACATTTGCATTCCACTAAGGCCAATAGCAGTCTTTTTTTAAAAAAAAAAAATTTTTTTTTGAGCCCCTTATTTTATTTGCTATTTAATTCACTTTTTCCATTTGGGCCGTCTACAATCTGAGTTTACTGTCATGTTCAATTTTAACTAATTACAGGTTCTATACATTTAGTCCAACTATCCTCATTTGAAATTGTGGTACAACTTCAAGAAACCCAAAGTACAATTCACAGCTTTATGCCATCCTAGACATTTCTTCTTGCCCAGATTCATCTATATTCATTTTCCAACCTTTACTCATCAATGTTTTGATTCTAAAAACCTGATAAGAACCTTTTATCCCTGTTTGCCCTATCCCTTCTATCCATTTTATCCCCTCATTATCAAGTGCTGAAGCAAGAAATAAACTGGGTTGTGAAGATAAGCTCAACCTTGGAAGACAGAAAATGGAAAAATAAGTACAATCTCTATAAATCTTTAAATTTTCTCATCTTGTCACAAGGCAAGACATTGATGTACACGTGTAGCTTCTGTATTGCTTGCACCTTCCTCTTTAATTTGTTAACAATCCACCTCAGGAAGATAGCATCCACCAGAGAGCAAATTATTTCACCCTCCCTTAATACCATATCACCACAATACAGATATTAAAGTTTCTCTTCTTAGCATACATTCCTTAAGTTGTTCTTGAAACAAAATATTGGTCTAAACATCCAAGACACACAAGAGTTGACATGATAATTTATGTCTGAATAATAATAGTTTAATAATTGGAGGCACAAATGTTACCTGCAATTTCCTCCATTCAGGATATCGCACATTGACCAAAAGGTAAGTACATCATTGCTGCCCAGAAATCCACCATCCATATCTAACTTCGCCCAAAAGTATATCACATCTCCTTTAGTGTTCTTTTGAACTATTTCTTCCAGAACTTGTTCTGCTTTTGCAGATAATGCTACCTGATGCAATACAGAATATACATAAATAAATGGGATTTCATTATTTTGGCACAGTCAAGGAAATTCTTTGACAAGTAAAGTTTCATAATTTTGAACATTGCAGTCAATAACAAGTTGACCAATTAATCTACTATTTTCATTAACTGAACTTCGAAGAAGAAGAACAGTTAAGACTTGATCCTCAAGGACACAAGTAATAGGGCATACCTTCCTCCCAGCAGCTCGCCATGACTGAAATCCAATCCAAGGTCGTTTGTGAATGTTGTCAATCCCATTTGCAATGGAGAACATGCCACCTAGTTCACAAAGTATGTTCTGATAGTATGTATCATTCAGGCAGGGAAGCCTTGCAACTGCATCCACATCATCTGACCTTGATCTTCGTGCTCTGGAAGACTAATAAAACCAACAAACATGGAATCAAGAAAACTGCAAATCTAACTGTAAAAATACCACAAAAAGGGAAAAATCCAAAGACTGAAACCAGTAGATACTTAATCAATAATGTGAAATACAACAAGAAAGGAGGCGATTTATTCTTTCCAAATCCATATATGATTGTGAGTTTTTCTAGGAATGAATAGCTAGATATAACCAGTAATCATAGAAAAAGATTATTCAGCTCAGAGAAACTTACGAGACTCAATCCACGGTATAAAGAACCATGGTGCAAAAACTGCCACACTCCGGTTCCACTATAAATCTCATAAATACATAAAGGTTGTCCAGTCCTCTCCAACTCTCCTTCATCCCTCTCATTTGTTTCAAACTTTAGCTTTTCAGATTTGCGAGCATTTCTGTATATTTCATCCCAATCACCAATGTCTTTCTCCATTCTTTCATCCATCTAAACATCCAGGAAAATGTTCTATTAGTTCAATTAACAATGTAAATGAAAAATAAGAAATAGATCTAACAGAAACCAAAGAACAAAATGATTAACAGCAGAATGGCTGTACCTCCTCCCTTTCTAGCCTCTCAACTTCCTCAGAACTCTCTATTTCCTTTAAAATATCCCAATCCAAATTAGTAGGGATATCGCCATCTAGCGCCTCTGATTCATTAGTAGAGATATTTGTCAAGGGAATGAAACTGCCTATGTCTTCCTCCAGGTCATATACAATACTAATGTGATCACTACTCTTTGAAAGCTGATTTTCTTTGTCACCAGTTTTTTTATCCATTTCACTCTGGAAAAGGTTCCACTCCCATGAACACTGTTTAAGCCGAGAAGTGGGAGCTGGCAGCAAGACATCTGATGGGAAATTTAAGACATTTTCGACCAGCATTGCATAAGTCATTACACATTCTGATGCTAGCATGTTTTTGGCAAGAAGCCTTCCGGAGGAACCAATAGATTGAGCGAATTTTGAAAGCTTGTTCTCGGATATTAGAAGTGCAAAATCTTTCAACAGTGTAATAGGATTATGCCTGGGAAAAATCATTCCTTGAACACCATTGGCAACCTGAAATCAAAACCAAGCTCCAAATGTTAAGCAACAGAAATCAACAGATACAGACTTTTACATAAGGATATGTTTTTTAAGATTGGCTGTACAAAAGGATCAATGAACTCACATAGCTGTTTATGACAGGATAATCTGGGGCAATGATTGGTATTCCAAATGACATTGCCCGTATAAGCAATGGAGGAAATCCCTGCTCATCATGCGAAGAAGCATAAAGTACAATGTCGGCCATAAGTATCACACCATTCACATCACCAGTTACTCCATTGTGTCTGAGAGCCCCTTGATGAAGTCCCAAACGAGTAGCAAGATCCTACAAAACCATATAGAATCAACACTTTATGCTACACAGTTTATTTCTGCCCCTCTAGGTGGTCTATCTAACAAGACAATGTAACTTTTCACTTCAATTAGTAAGAACAGAACAAAGATTAGAATAAAATAGGACGTCTTGAAGACTTTACATGTGAATACAACGAGTAGTCCAAGAACGAGTAAATAGTACGAAGTACATGAATTACAGGAGATAAAATAAATAAAATACTTACAGACATACCAGTTTCAGAAGTCCAATGTTTCAGGAAGACAAAATAGACAGGAAAGCTAAAGAGAAGACATAACAATAAGACATTTCCATAATTACAATCTTGAAATATACAGGTAGAACAATACTTTCCCCAAAAAATATGATTTAAGCTCTTTTCTCAAGTGTATGTGTGTGAAACTTCCACCTGAATACTAACATCCAAATAGCAAGCTAATCAAGCTTATAATCAATATTTTACCTGTAAAGCATCATTATACCGACTGCTGGAGTTTCCACATAAGAAGACAAACTTGAATGTCCCTTTTGATTCTTCTCTTGCTGCATATTTGACTAGCAAAGGTTGCAGGTCATGCATTGCAACCGCGTAATCCAACGATAACTCATTGTAGAAAAAGGAGCTTCCAACAACCAAAACCAGCAGATCATGTTCGTCAAAACCATTTTCCTTTCTTAATAGTAATTTGGAGTGTGTCTTACTGTAGCTTTCTGCATCCCAAACATCTACTGGTGACCCGGGAATTACAAAGAAGTTTCCAGTGTCAAGCACACTATATAACATCTGAAACAGGAAAAGAATGCTAAATGAGCACGGCGAAGCATCGGATATAGTATATCTTATGGGAAAATGACTGTGAGTTGGGATTATAAGTGGTCAATACAATCCTCAAATGTAGATACGTAGTAAGAGATGAAAACAGGGCAACAGATCTACCGGAAGAGAATAATCTGGAAACACAACAACATCAGCCCGGGCAAAGGCACTCTTCCACTGAGAAAAGATAGGTTCCCAGTGCATGCCCTCATAACTTGGAAGACGGTTTGCTAGCGTATCCTCTTGAATTATCCATATTACAGGAAGAGAGCAGAAAGGCTCCTGCATGAGGCTGCAGAAATATAAAACTCACAAATCATGGCACCTAAACTTTCCCTACCCAAGTATGGCAGATGGAAGAAAAGAGGAAAAAGGCCACAGATACCCCCTGAAACAATGATTTTTCTACTTTCAACCAATAGCTCTTTTAGTATGTCAGAGCTCTAAGAAATTCAAAACAGATAATAGGTCAGTCCCCATATCAGTGACAATTTCTGCTTAATTTTAACCATTTTGAAAGCATCCATAGAAGTTCATGACTAACTGATGATGCATTTTCCAAGATAGCATTTTATTGAGGCTAAATTGGCAGATTGAATATAGGTATTCTTTCTTTTCAATTAAATTGCCTACGTGTTAAAAACTTGGAGTACTCCTATTTACCAGGCTCAAGTTGCACATTTATTGCTTCAAGTTTAATTTCACATTTCAATCAAGAAGCCGTGAAAATCAATATTAGGGAAAAAAATGGAGAAGTGAAGTTAATTCTATGGGCACAAGGTATTACAAGTCCAGTACCTTGAAATGGCATTTTTTCCTTCAAGAGAATCCACTATAACACCTTCAAAGCTGCAGAAATAAATAAGCATCATTGATCAGCGAATCACAGCTTCCTCAATCAAACTCCATTGCAACAAGAACCATAGACTATCTTTCCCACTGGTGACACTTCCCCCCATTTGCTGTCTCTACCAGCTACAACCCCCAGAAAAGAAAGCAGAAATTGGACAAAAAATGGAAAATTGAAAGAACGCACTAGAGAAAAAGCACACATACATCGACCAATCAATTTGACCAAATCTTCCAGGGCCTAACATGGAGACTTGTCCTCCTATTTCCTCCCACATCAGACGTGCTTCACCATCCAGGAGCGTGTATATCTTCAAAAGAAGCATTACACAGGCACAAGAAAATTAAGAAGCCACAACTACAAGTAATTAATTTGATAAGGTCGGCAGATGTAAGCCTAAGTCAGAATTTCACCAATAAAACATATTAAGTTTTCAAGGGATGAAGATAAACTCCAAATGAACTGCAAAGGCTCTCGTTTCAGAAAATATATTCAACTACAGAAATAAAGAAATCCTGATCCAGCAAGAAGAAATATATATATTATGTTTCCAGGGCATGACCACATAGGTAATGAAAAGAAAAGTATAGGAAAAGATTCTTATGAAATTACCTTAAGCAGATAACCAAGTCCCTTTAAGTTCTTCATCACTGTAGATAGCCTCAATGCTGATGGATCTTTCTTCATGTTCCCTAAGATCTGACAGTCATAAACAAAAATCTATCAGCTCTATGAACCAGGAGAGTTCATTTTCAGCTCAAGTTTTCTACAACAAAAACATAGAACGGTACATAACTAAAGCTAAAGACACCTAGAGTGATAATTACAAAGGTTTTTCCACCTAGAGAACTTTTAAATCTTTTATCTGGACAACAAAAGGTGAAAAACTACCTGGCCTTTGCACTTATTAAATGCTCCACATATAGATATTTAATCAATTTAATTTTGAAAATCAAGAACTCAAAATCGTAAATGCCCTGGCTCATATTAACAAATTTTGTGGAATCTCTTTTAGCCATTTCCTTAACATGTAGGAGACATGTACTTCCAACTTGAAATCATATTTGTGAAGAAACCCAATTGATGTGTCTGTCTCTCTTTGATCACAGCTTGTCTAGACAATTTGGCCTCCAAGACTAGCACATAATTGGATGCCAATTTTACTTTCAATATATTTCTATAAACAAGCACAAGTAGAAGTGGTGCACTTTTGGCTATATATAACAAAAATGAACTAAGATTCATGTAAACCAATTTAGCATGGCAAGCTAAGAGGAGCTGCAGCATGAATACTGGCTCTAGTACCATTTATGAGCATACGCCTCCCTCAACACATGCATAAATAGGATAAAGCTTCCAAACGACATTATATTTCTAAGCTTCTCGCTAACTTTGCCATGGATAAAAGTAAAGTTCTCAAATTTTATAACGAACCTTATCCTTAAAGTATTGTCGTGGAAAGCGGGTTATTCCTTATCGAGATGAGTACATAAATTTTTTTAGGACGAGAACAGATCAATTAAGAGGAAAAGAGACCTTGAAGAGAAGCAAATATTTGTAGCCACAATGTAACTCGCCTCACAATTCTTAAAATACAAGGAATGCAGCTCTCAAAGTGATAAGTGTAAAGATGAAGTATTAATTATGCTTCCTAAAAGAAGAATCTCTACACCATTTCCCTACTTTATCCAGTTGACTTACCAGGCCGCAATCCTGAAACGAGCCGTCTGTACAAACAGCTTATGTACAATGCACTTATATTTGATTAGAGTCATTAGGACTTTGCATATAAATGCTTAATTTTGAAATGCATCCAAATATATTTACATACAAGTGCAATCCTCGGAGGTCGAATCCCAATCCTGGTCTGGTTCCTAAACGGATCAAGGCCTTGACGAAGTTCAAACCTCCTCCGCGGCACGAAATGTAAGGAAGTTCCCAACTTCAAGTCATCTCGCACCGACCAGCGCCATTTACCTCTCTCACTCCCTCCACCTTGTCTCAGAACAGACATGATCGAGCTCTGAAGCACTATCGACGCCAAAGCAAATACAAAAATCACTAAAAGTATACATAGATAAAACCAAGATCTCTCCTTAACCGGAAGCAATAAGAGCTTCCGGGGCAGTGATCTGTTGTGATGGTGGTGATGTGATCGGCCCGTTTTGAATTGGCGATCCAAAGATGAACCATTCGAAGGTACCGTGGTCCGCGGGAGGTAGCTGGTAGAAACATTAGGGTTCCGTTTGAAGCGTAAACGATCACGGATCGAGTTGAAGCCTCCGCCGCCAGCACTACCGCAGCTATTTCCGACGACGGCAGAGGCGGAAACGTTTTTCGGGATTGCATTATCGAAGTCCGTGTCATCGTCGGAGAGATGGTCCATTATGGTCTGAATTTAGTTCAGTCGAGTCGACACAGCGGACGTAACCCGCAAATGGAATGAAATTTGGAGAGGAGAAAATGTTGTTCTCCAGAATCTCAACAGTGTTGAGTGTGAAAGTTGATCTCGGAATTGTTTTTTCTTTTCTATTTTTTTGGTTGTCTTGTAAGAAAAAATGGATTTCAAAAATAGATAAGAGGGCTTGAGATTTATGAAAGAGACGCAAACGCGTTTCTGTAACGTGCTTAAGCGGCAGTTTTCTGGGCCCGTAGGCCTGGGGCCCCTCTGAACACATATCAGTTTTTCTGGGCGCACAAAAAAACGACAATACAAAAACGAAGTTTTAAGCAATTGCCAGCGTGTGGGTGCTTTTTCCTTTTTTTTTTGAGCTATATTTGTTTCAATCCAATAAATTTATTGTACATCCTTCCACTATAAATAATTTTCACTTTTTACCCTTTTTTATTTATAATTATCTATTAATTTATTAATTTATAAAATTAAAAAGGTACTTAATGATCGACTGTTTATAAATGATATTTATTAATTAAAATAATTATTTATAAAAAGAATTTATTATAAATAAATAATAACAATCTTTCTAAATTTGATAAGATTATAAATTTCCTATCGATAATTCATAATATTTTTATATAAATAATAATAAATTTTGTATTTTCTTGGCATTCAAAGTTGAATATTTAAAATAATAATTTGATTGTTTATTACTTGGTTATATTTTTTATGCATCTTGAATAATGAATTAGAAATTATAATTCCTCCAATCTTGCAATTCTCGAATAAAATAAAAATTAAAGGAATAAAAAAAGGTAGATGAATGGACTTGTGATTTTTGCAAGAAAAAATTAACGGAAAAGCAATTTAATTGGCCAATTGCCACTAGGAGGCTGGCAATCCTTGATTATAGGTCTTTTCGTCTATGATGTTATGAATTTGTTGATGCGCAGTCATCGTCGGCACAACAAAATCGTAATACTAATGTAGAGAACTTAATAAAGAAATTATAATGTAGAGAATATGAGAAAACTATAGAGAGAAAGAACAAGAGAACTTTATTGATTCTCTGAGAGTAAATTGATCAATGAATGAGTGAATACAACACCTCAGTCAAGAGCCCTATTTATAGGGTCATAATACAAGAGTTTATGAAAACTCAAATTCTAATGGGGAAAGGAAATCAAATCTGATTAGGAGTCATATTTTGGGAGTTCAGTTCTCTTCAGGAAACTGATTAATATGAACATCCACATATATTATTTCATAACACTCCCCCTTGGATGTTCATAACATAAAGAATATGCCTCGTTAAAACCTTACTAGATAAAAACCCAGTGGGATAAAAAACTCTAGTGAAGGAAAAAGAGTACATTATTCTTTATGTCATTATTACTCCCCCTGATAAGAAAACCCTTTAAGGTTTCTTAACCGGTGCTTTTCAATCAAATGTTGCTATCGGTAAAGTCTTAGTGAATAGATTTGTCAAATAATCAAATGATCAAATTCATTACACATCAATATCACATCTCTTCTGGAGCTTGTGATTAAAAATATACTTTATCATATCTCCTTAGATATATTCCAAACTTTATTATCATCCAACAATATAGTTGGAATTCCTCCTTAGAGGATATAGATTTATCTCGAATACATTAATCATGATAAAATATATTCTCAACCAACATCATGAATTTCTATAAGTTAAAGATGTGGTTGTTATAATCAACACATGCCTATAAATGCATGGTTTATGTGAATCATATAGGTAATTTATACCTTACATATCCATCTCAACAGGAGTTGGATTTTCTCAATATTCAAGATAAACTCTCTTAAGGAGATATCAAAAGACAAATATAATGCCGTCTCAAAATTCATTGGGTAGAGAAGAATTAGATAGATATCTACTTGTATGTGGACAAGTGTATTCATGCACTTAATTGTATAATTGTGGTACTTCAAGACCACATAGTTCTTCAATATCCTTCAATAGATATAAAGGATCTCACATATAATAACCCAATAATAATTGATGTGCTATGTCCATGTGAAACATCTTCAGGATGTTCAATCAAAACAAAATGTTGATCACAATACTTGCTCCTCTAAATTCTTCAGGAAAAATATCTTGATTATCAAATCATTTTCTCTTTTCAAAATCAAGAGATCAATCATGCTTCAAGCGTGTATCAAAATCATATAATTATAGAATTCATATATTTGTCCTGCTAGGACATTTATCCAAATAGGAATATCTATAAGTATAATGTTATATTGACTAACTCTACAGGAGTTAGACAAACAATCAATATGCAATTTTATGCAAATAAATAATATTTTGAACTTCCAGTTCACTAATGCTTGTGCATAGATCAAGATAAAAGTCATAAATAATATCCACTTTTAATTGATGATTTTCTCCCCCTAATGTGGGGAACACTATGCCAATCAATAGATTGTACAATGAGGATATATTCTGATAAAATACATATAGCAAGTATAGCTACGTATAAAATTTCTTTATATATGGACATATTCAATCATTCTTTCAAAAAATTCACTAAGATAATCTCATTATGTTCTACAGGAACAATTATATGCTTCAAGCATATCGAGTCCATTAGGGACTTCAAATATAAATACTATTATCAAATGATAATAAATATAAACACATATTAAGTGTTATCATGCACTATTATATCCACCACTATAAATATATTTCTTCGTTATCAGTGCCAGGTTTTACGAAGAATCATACGCCATAACTCATGTCAATATTCACTTTTGTAGTTCGCATTTTATAAGCAAATATTAATTGCTATCTTTTGGGATTACACTTCAGGTGTATAATTCCTCCTGGGAATATATGTACACTTCAAGTATACTTGTGAATAGTTTAAACTTTTCATATTTCTCATGCGAACTTTATCATTTCGAGTCTGCAGACCTCGATTTGAAAATTCTCAACACATTATGCGCATTAATATCTTTAAAGTCATATACTTGTGCGATTCTAATAGTTCCCAATCATGTTGAGATCTCATCATTTATCATAGTTTTCAGGTACCTGAATTTCTTCTGGAAATAATTTATCAATCATGTTTTGGGAGAAAAATTCTGCTGGAATTTAAATCTCCTCGATTTAACATATATGACTATCTTATGCCTTTGATCCAGTGAGGAGTTTGTATCTTTGGAACCTACTTATCTTCCACATTTCAGTTGTGTCTCAAATTTATTTGTAGTGGTAGATTATCCTTCAGGGATATCAAATAGGAGCATTCTTTGCTGGATGTTGGTCAATTAATATACCTGGCTATATAAATTATCCTTTGAACTTCTGGTTCAAGGTATCTTCTATGAAGATCAAAATAGAAGATCAAGATGAGACACATACTAATATCTTTATCCAGTTTTATGATTTCTCCTCTTTATGTTGGGGCAACATATTCAAAATTAACAAAATACGAATCTCTCTCTTGAGATTTGCTCCCAACATATTTAATAATTTCTTTGAGAACCCATCTCATTACTTTTGTGGTGGAGCAACATACATCGTGCATCTCTAAATTTAAGACGGGAAATATTTGATTTCTGACCACAAACCAACAACTATGAGGAGAATTACAATGTGTTGGCAAAATACGAAATAAGTGCTAATATATCACAGTCATAAACATTCTGCAGGATGTTCAATATTTATCTCCATACAACCAGTATTATTAGGACAAATTATGTCTTTGGGAGAATCTTAAAACATGAGCTCATTATCAATAAATTGTGCAAACTACAGGTTGCAAAAACAATAATATACATACGACTATTTGTTGATGCATCAACTAATAATTTTTCATATTCATCCCAAATAACACATTCAACCCCAAGTAATACTAGTAACTTTTAAATAAAACAAGTAGCACATATAAATTCTTCATATTAGGAAACTTCTGGTTCCATAATAAATTCATAATCATTATTTGTATTTTAATGATCCGGGATGGTCCAACCGGTCATGCCAACTAATAAATTATTTATCAGTAAATTTCAAGTTTACTCAATATTGCATCTCAAATCCATAATTTTATGCAATATAACTCAGGAGAGATAAATAGTGGTATCTATAATTGACATATATTTCTTGTCATAACGGTAATGCATATATCTCAAAATTTCATTCATCCAATGTCTTGATATACTGATAATATAATCAATACTCAAAAAGTTTTACGAGACTATATGGAGAATGATGCATTACAGAATTGACCATTGGGTGAAGATCATGTAGCTCTTCTGCAGCTTTAAATCAATTAACTCTTCTAGAGTTATTTGATCAATTAGTTCTTCAGGAACCTTGCATTATTATTTATACTTTGGACATATATTTTAAATTTTATCCAAATAAACACAAATATTATTTTGAGAAATTGTATCTTCACCATTCTTGATCCAAAATAAACTAAAATAACATAGAAAAGTAGCAATTCGATAATTTAAAATTTTGATTGACATTCAAAATGCTAAAAACTCTTTCTAGATATTCAAAAGAATTGGCTACGTTCACATATGCCATATTAATATTTTCGACATAAGCATCATTACTATCAGTAGCATGATTTAGGGAAGTAAAGCAATATTAATAATTAATAGAGATTCATAACATGCTTGACGTACTACAGGTACGTGACAAACTTTCATATTGCATCAATAACATGTTAGAATTATTACTTTCCCTTTTTCCTTCTCATTATTTTCTCACTTCTGGTGAGTATCTATTCTGGGGATTTAATGAGTCATTCTTATAGTATAAGAACAAAGTGTATTTCTACTAGCTGCGACCAAAATCTCGTATATAAATACATTATAATTTCTAATGTCATTCACTTCAGGGAATGTCATAAACATATTTGATCGAGCGTCAAAATATTTTATCCATGTACTCATTTAGTTTCGTAAGATATAAATTCAAAATCCTTCGAAAAAACTTCTTCTCAATATTACTACTTCAGGAGCATGTTAGAGATATGAGAAAGGAAAATTCTTTTATTCATCACATTACTACTGATATTTCTCCATATAACTTTAATTGAGGAGAAATTCTAAAAGCAATAAAATTTTTTGCATACTGATAGACATAAAATATTATAGGCACACTTACAACAAATTATAACTAGCATTTATATAACAATCATCTTCTGGTGATTGTATATCTCATTCACAATTTGTTAGTAATTAACTGGCTTTGATACTTTGTATTTCTTAAATGGTGTCTTCAGGACCCATAATATCCAGATACATATATTCTAATCGCCATGATTATATGAATTATTCTTACCATATCCGCGTCTATGTTGACGGCTTCAACCATGACTACGACCTCTTCCAGGGCCATAACCATTGATTCTAATACATTTACTCACAGATTTAAAGTAAACTGTGCTTTTGGTAGAATGACTATCTTCTGGTAGTCAAATCTTTCTTTTAGATCATTCCAAAAAAAATGGATCTTTCACAATAAGATATTCCGCCTTTAGATCCTCATAGAAATTATGGCGGTGAAAAATCATGACTTTTATGCGATTTTAAGATGGTGTCTGCATGCACTCCATTATATCTCAATAAATTTGAGCATCTAATGTCTATGACATATAATTCTTTCTATAAATATCAAGAATAATAAAAAAAAGAGTTTTGAAAAATTTGTCATGAGAATTCAAAGGTAGAAAATATACCTCTTTTTCTCTTGATTAAACTCTTAACTTCGGTGGCAGAGACTCGTGCTTTCTTGCCTTCATATAAATTTCAAAGATGCAATGGTAGAGTCTCGTCGTCGATAACGTGTTATGAATTTGTTGATCGCTATGATCATCGTCATGACAACAAAATCGTAATACTAATGTAGAGAACTTAATAAAGAAATTATAATGTAGAGAATATGAGAAAACTATAGAGAGAAAGAACAAGAGAACTTTATTGATTCTCTGAGAGTAAATTGATCAATGAATGAGTGAATACAACACCTCAGTCAAGAGCCCTATTTATAGAGTCATAATACAAGAAGTTTATGAAAACTCAAATTTAAATGGGGAAAAGGAAATCAAATCGATTAGAAGTCATATTTTGGGAGTTCAGTTCTCTTCAGGAAACTGATTAATATGAACATCCACATATATTATTTCATAACATATGACTTTTTTTTTTTGTCATTCTTTGATTTTATAAAACGAAATAAAAGAAAAAGAAAGTAGATAAAAGAAACGAAATTTTAATGTTTGAGTTGATTTTTTATAACTAAATAAAAAAATGAGAGAGTAATAGAGAGATTAATTTTATTTTTAAAATATTAGTTTTTTTTAGTTTAAAAGTTGATGAAAACCAAAAAAAATGAGATTATATTTAATGAAATATTTTAAATTAATTAAATATTTTTATTTTAAATATTTTTATTTTTATAAAAATAAAAATAAATAAACAAAACTAATCATTTTCTTTTTTTTTTCTTTTGTCAATTATCTAAACACCAAAATAATTTAATCTTTTCCTTACCTCTTCTCTTCTTTCCTTTCTCTTGCATTAAATTACTGTCCTTTCATTTCTTTTCCTCTCCCTTAATCCAACTGGGCCATGTTCTTCTTTGACTGTTTGAGCGTGACAAAATCATAAGCGGCTGAAAATTGACGACCAACATTAATAATTGTGATTGGAAACTTTGATGGGTTACATGTGTACCAGTTTCATCAACATCAAATTGAATGCAAATATCATTTTCATTCCCTCTATGATAACTGATAAGTATACATCAAAACAATCAGAACTTGCTAATTATCCTGACCACGCATTTATGCTGCATTTATTATAAAATGGTCATATTATTAAATAAATATGCCACCTATTTAGCATAGTGTATAACAAATATTAATTGGAATATTCTTTATTACTGAAAAATATATATAATATAAATATTTTATGTATGTCATAAATAAAATTACTTCTTTACACTACTTGGTTTGAAAAAAAAAAATCATTAATCCATAGATTCAAAGGACGTGCAGCTCAACTTTTCACCCTGAGTAAAACCAATTACATAGTAATTTAACACAAATTTTTCGGTCATATTTCTCTCTTACAAATAATTCAATTTTACAAAATTTAAAATAAAAAATTTCAAACTCAAATACTATCTAATCCTATTTTTTAAAATATTTACCTTCTTTGACCTCATTTTTTAGAAAATGTATTAAAAAGATTTTATTCTGATGGAGTGTTTTGTATATGTCCATAATGCTTTTAAAGAATGCCTCATTTAGCAATAATGTCAAATTAAAAGTCTTCATTTATAAAGCAACTTTGACAGAAAAAATTATAATTAAATAACATTATTTAATTTGACGTATTTTAAAAATAATAGCGCCAATTAGTGTGATTACTTCAAATGGCGTCATGGGATCTCGAATATTCTGATAGAAATTGATATCTTATTTTTTTCACATAATAAGATATCAATATTATAGATTGCGATTCCCGCAAGTGTCAAATTAATCTTAAAACCGTCGCTCTGGCCACATATATTCAGTCAAACCATGAAGCAGCTAATTTGCACTCCTCAACTTGAATTATGTTTAAACTCGATAAAGATTTTATAAGATTTTTTACTTTGTAAATAAAATAAAAGTTTAAAAAGAAAACTAAGTTTAACGTTTTATTAAACACTTGTTTTTGTTTAGCTCCGTAATATAAAATTTGAGTTAGTGAAACTTGAAAAGATACTAATTCTGTTATTCATTTATCACATGTGATTAGATAACTACAATATATATCAGTTAATACATTATTATAATTTCATAGATTTTTCTTAACAATTATTATGATTCTTAATTTCACTTTGATCTTTATGATTTTTGTACGAAAGTCTGTTCTGTCTTGTGTCACAATTGATGCTAATTTGGTTTAGTTTAGGATTTAAATTTAAAGACTAGAGTGAGTTTTGAATTACATTGTAATATAATTCAAGTTGAGAAGGGCAACAATTTTAAAATTAGTTTTAACACTTGTGGGAATCTTAATCTGTAATATTGATATCTTATTACATCATCAAAATAAGATATCAATTTTCATCAAAATATATGAGACCCTATCATGCCATTTGAAGCAATAACACCAACAGAATTAGTGTTATTACTTTTAAATGACACCAAATTTAACTGCACATATTTCCTAATATAAATTAAGCCTTTTAATTTGACATCATTCAATAATGACGCCTTTCTAAATTGTGTCATGACCATATACGAATCACCCATCAGAGCATCACCATTTTAGTGTCTGCCCAAAAACCAGGCCAAAGGGTTAAAAACTCTGTTTTTTAGGACCATCGCAGGGGTTTAGGTGTGTCTTAAACCCTATGAATTCAAGCTTCGTGTATTGATGTGATAATAGCCTTAAAACCCTTCATAGAAAGGAAAAAGATTAAAAAAGAAAAGAAAGGAAAAAAGGTTATAAGCCCTTCCTACCTCATGAGCCTTTTCTACGTACCAAATAAAAATAATTAGCAGTAGTTTTCCTTTCTTTTGTTTTTTTATTTAAAGAAAAATATTTTTTCTGTTATATATAACAAATATATTTGATGTTCAAAATTAATAAAACATTAATTGAAATAATAAGCCGAAAGCCAAGTACTCAACAAGCAATAACAATCCAAAATAAGCCAACTGAACCTCGTTTGTCATTTGTGATCTATTGCACTAAACATAGTGAGTTTAATTTTTGATAAATTTCTAAAAAAGATAACTCAGCAATCCCGCATAACAGGATTCATGAAATTTCTCTTTTCCTACTCATATTACTCGTCTATTTATGGTACAAGTGGTCCGGATGGACAGAAGGCGAAATATTTTCTCTTCCTCCACTTTGAAGAAAATCGTTTCTAACTTTAAATTTTTTTTATTTTTATACATTGGTTGACATGGTTGGTGCAAACTATCAATAAATTTATAGTTTAGCCTGTATAAGCTCTCTCATCAAATGTAAGTCACTCATCTGGGCATGCTTCAAGGTATTGTCTGATTATGAGTCTCTCATTCCCAGTGAGATCAGGAGCATCACCAGTCAGCCTCTTACGGACTGCTGTACTAATGCTATTGGGACTACTGTCAAAAACCTACGAAAAAGAAAGGCACAGGGATTACAATATATGAATACACAATAATGCAGCATTTCCTCGAAAAGGTAGCTAAATATCATTTCTCATGCCTAGTCTTTGAAGCACTCGCGAATGGTTCAAATGCATCCCTTCTTCATTAATAAGAATAAATTGGCAAAATCTCATAAACTTACTCTTATGTAGTTGTTCACATGGCCATCTTTATTGGGACGGGTCATGAGATCATACTTGTTGCACACCCATTCACCATCTACAATGTACTTGTATTCATAGAGTCCTTCCTGGAAAAGAGTAGGAGTCAACAAATCATTATCCCAGCAATGCTTGAGAGTTTCCCTACGGCATCTGTATTAGGAGCAATGGACATCTGTCTTTCAAGAGACAGTTCATTGAACAACATAATTCTTAAGAGATTTGTGTACTTACTGGTAATTCTCTATGCAGAGTCCATAGACCTAGTTCCTTGTCAAAGCTCAATGGGATTCGCTAGAAACAGAACAATATCACAAATCAGTTTTTGATATAGCATCAAACTACAAAAGCTAGGACAGACAAAAGATGCAAGACACAAGTGGCTAGAATTCTGCCGAAACTACGGGAGTCCTACATATTCTATCCATGTTGTCTCTCTGAGAGATGAAGATGAACTCATCATTTGAAGAATACAAAACCAATTTTCCAGCAAGAGAGTGAAATACTTATTCTAAAGGTAAATGCCCCAGAGAGATGGAAAGCAACTATATTCATACTTAATTTTATTGAAATCACATGGACAGTACACTATACAGTATACACAAAATTGAACTTGGTAGTGAACTTATTACAACCAGTATATCAAATCTTTCACACTCAAAACAACAAAGAACAAAGCCTTACCAAGAAAAAGATACTCCTTCCGTCTACAGCTGAATGCCTCATTTTGACTTTGGATAAAATTAAGGAGAGTAATTTAACTATAGAAAAATTCCTATAATATCCTTAATAATTAAAGAGGTTAATGGTGAGTCCACAATTGAATCCTCATTTTGACTTAGGATAAAATTAAGGAGAGTAATTTGACTATAGAAAAATTACTATGATATCCTTAATAATTAAAGAGATTAATGGTAAGACAGATGTATTAGCGGAACTTAAATTCCTTAAATCGAGGGAGTGAAAGAGATTGGTGGTAGGGCCCTTGTGTTAGTGGAGCTTATTTATCTTAAATTAAGAAGGTTATTAATGAAAGTTTAGATAAAATATATAACTATTTTAAGAAAATAGACATTCAATTGTAGGCATCTTTAAAAGAAATGTGAACATTAAATTGTGGATGGAGAGAGTAATAGAATAACCAACTTCACTCATATAAATGTTTGTTCATACACAAATATAAATGCTTCTCCTAGTGATAAGAAAAAAAGGATTTCGTGCAAAAAACTGATAAGAAATAAGAAGATTGACAAGAAAGTTCAAACATTACCTGACCCCATCCAATATCAAGTCCAGAGATATCGACACTGGAACAATTAGGACCATACCAACTTAGAGTGATTGCCTTCCTTTTTAGTCCTGTAAGCTTTTTGAATAGGAACATATTCATTTCAATTGCAAAAAGTAGGGTGGTAAAACTTTCCAAAATTACTATATATCAGAAAGGAATGAAAAATAATAACAAGCTACTCCTAAACATTGCCATGCTTTTCTATATCTTTAATTATTAATTTCCAGTTGCATTCCAAGAGAAAATTATTTGTCCGTAATATTTGAAACTCATGCAATCTCTTTAAAATAGGTATCACCAATCAACAAAGTTAAAACAAAAAATACCGTTTATAGCTATGTAGAACTTCTCAAGAAAAAGATCAAGTAGTTGAAGATGTCACATAATAAAGGGAATACAGGAGACTGTATAACTCTTCTCAAGCAAAGTAGAGAAGAGCCTCAACTGTATCAATGTCAGATTAACTTGGATTGCTTTTAGGAGGTTATAAAGCATTTTGCATCTTAAATGAAATACTAGTTGACATTCACCTGGTGGAAAGTCTAATTTATAGGTGGCAAGTTTTGGGGATAGTTTGATAATCCAAGCGAGTAATCCTAATACATATTTGCTCAGCAGTGGCAGTTTTTTCAACATTTTTACCTCCTTCTGAAGGCTATGCAAAAAGCAAAAGGAAAAAGCAAACTCACAATGTCTGCAGTTGCACTTTTGATAGCATCTAGTTTAGGGAAGCATGACCGTTTGCTCTGCAAAGTGAAAGTAAAAAAGAGCTATTTCAAAAGTTAAGGAAGATAGCTAATCCACTCTATTTTGCAAATTTCAATTATTCTAAGGCAACAGCTGTTCATGAGCTACGATTCTCAAATGATGCAAAACAGAAATTCTGCTTTTACGCTTACCATGAGCAAATTATGGGCTTCACTAAGCTTATAGCCTTGAATCCAAAACATGTATGCTAGCTGCCATTAAAAAACCAGACATTGTTAACCTTGCTATTGAGAATCAAAACAAACTCATAACGAGTACAGATAATGAAGCAGAAATCATATATAACAATATTTCCTGCCTTCAAGGTACTAGCAAATTACTGCTTTCTGTTAGAATGTTCTATTTCCTATTTGGAACTTTAAAGGCAGCAGTTCCAATGGAATATTAGCCACCTAGAACACTATCTATAGTTTATTTGGCTCATCTTTTAATCATTTTCTGACTCCAAATTTGAAACTAAATCATGAGTATTCTCAAACGAAATGCAAACCTATGATGAGTATAATAGATGGCTCAGTTTCCTTCTTATGGTGGTTCAGTATATTTCAATTATCGTGGTTACAACCATCCTAAACAGAGGGTTATGTCATTATTATGCACTTTTAAGAATTACTCTATGGAAACCATTAACTCGGGCTTGGCTTTAAATGCAACACAAAGGCGAATTCATATTCTGTAATCTTTATTTAACAAGCTATCAAATTCATAATTAAATTGAAGATATTTTCTAGTAAACTACTTAAACATTTTTATGTAAATGTAGCTGAATATATGCTTTTGGTTATTTTCTTAAGCACACTGCCAAAAAGCTAAGAATTGCGGTTTTCATATTTCCAGACCTGAATTCAATCTAATATAATCATCAATCAACTCGGTCAATTCAGCTTCTCTGGCAACTGTTAGTGCTCAAATTCAGAGCATATGCAACGACTGAAGAGCTTAAAAATCTGGTCAGTTTGGCAAAGCTGAAGTAGAGTTAGATCTATCAAAGTTCAAGTTCTTGGTTAAAATTCAAAAACCGTAACATCTCTTCTGGATGTTGGATGAGACTGTGTTGCAGTATTTACATGCAGCTAGCCTCTCTGTGACTGCCATTGTACAAACTTCTCTTTTAGGGTTCTGGTCAAAAGTACTAGAAGCTCAGTGGAGCACTCCGACTGCGAGGATCATAAGTGAAGATGGGTAATGAAAACTATGATGTCTAATGATTATATCAGTCTCCGCTTCTAGAATTCACATGGAAGAAAAATTCACAATTCAATTCAAAAATCAAATAAACAAGACAAGCCTTAAGCAAGCATACAGCAGTTGCAGGAGCTCTTCCCAGTCCAGCTGTGCAATGTATGTAAGTTACACCTCCCTTACGATTAATGGCCCTATGTAATATAGCAACCACAGCTGGAAGTCTCATCCGCAAGTCAAAACCATCAAAATCCCTGCTTTATCATTTAGCATTACAGAAACCATGTAAACTCATTGTTCATTGTAAGAAAAGCATGCTTTAACATTTATATTACGAAGAGATCAGAGGGCTACCTTGATATAATTCTTAATTTAAGTTCTTGAGGATTCCTCATTCTCTTTCCTGTACTTCTTTTCATTATATCTTCTCTTATATCTCAAAAAAGGCATGAAGGTAACACATTGAAACCAAGGAGACACAGCAAAATGCAATTTTCTTCTTCAGAGTTCATTAACGTAGTAAATACGAGTTTACAGTTAAGCATGGTGTTTGAATCATTTTAAGAGTTCACAGATTTACTAGTCAAGGAGAATTTGGATAACCGTCTTAACAACAGCGTTTTGTTCCTTCTTCTTCTTCATCATCCTGTTCAGGTACTTTAATACATCTCCGTCCGAGCACAGTTTTAGATCCCATTAGGTTAAAAAGAAAACATAATTGTTTCTAAATGCACAAGTTTAACTGTTTAGTTCCAGCATTCAACTTGCATGTGTAAAAGAAATTTCAGATGACTAAAATATAAAGCAGCTATTTGGCCCAGACAGAAACAGCAAGAACAGAGAGTAGAGTATTTTTGTATGCAAAGATTCATGGGTCGGTTAACACTGACATATAACTGGAGAGATATGGAAAAAGTTGGATGAAGTAAAGAACAAAATTTTTCTCTCCATAAATAGATGTTATAATGTCCACTAGATGCAGGACAGGAGATATGAAAAACAGCTTTGTACTTATGCCTTGTTGTTCCTGTGACTTGGAGGGAGTACCTAGATTTTTGCTACTGACTGACTGCCTTTAAGAGTTCAACATCAAAAGTAGTGAAAAGGAGTAAACAATGAACAGAGTATTTAAAGCTATATGAATCACATGAAAGTTTGACATTATCAATATCAAATAAGTCCAGCTCTAGTCATCACCAACCTTATTGGAGCCCGCACATGTTGAATGTCATCAAATGAATTAGCATATTCACGAATAGCATTGATATCAACGCTAAAGTATCTGTAATACTGATTAAGGACTTGAGTGGAATAACATGCGCCCCCCAAAGATATGGTACTGACATGATATAACATTATATACATAGATATGACTAAATCAGAACTTAAAAGAGTACTACTGGAGATATAAAGAAAATAAGGCAAGTTTCCAGGATACTCAAGATCTGAATCTTGTTGCAAGCAAAATATAGTTTTAACTCCAATATTGTGAAGCTTATCAACATCTTCAGGAGTCTACATTTGTATGCATAAATAGACAGTCAGATAATGTTGCGGATGAGGATAAAAATGCAAATGTTAGAGGAAAACACGTCACCTGTAGGCATGACCCAACTATCAGATCTGGACGAATGAAGTTATAATTCATTCCTAGCTCATGCCTGTAGGTCAAGACTGGGCACGCCAAAAAAAAAAAAAAAAAAAAGCAGAAAAATCTTGGTTCAGAGAGTGTATTGTGGAAGTAGTGGGAAAATATGCCAGATAAAACAAAGCAAAACAAGCTACCTATTAAACTGGATGATTCAAGATTTATGACCCAAAAAATTCTGAGAACCAAGAAAAGAATATGAAATAGAAAAGCATACCATATCATAAAGAAAAATAACACAGGCTGCAGCAACGCACAATGTTATTTTGGATAGTTTCATTTAATTCGTGGCACTTTTAACAGGAAGACCTCAAACCATTTGTTTTGATTTTCATATGCTTAGCACAGATGTTCCTCCACAACAGATCACAATGCATCCAAAGAACTGAATAAAATCACAACATACCAGCACCCATTGCTTCAGTCATGTTATGACTATAAATTTCGGATTTTTCCTCCTCCATTTTAGCACCGCCTGTTTCCATACCAGATGTAGAACCTGATATTGCCTAAGGACAAGTTAAAAACATTGTGAAATAGAAGTAATGAGTGAACTCAGAAAATATGAAGTCATAGGAGAAAGCATGATAACAATATAGGAAAAAGCTAAAAATAAAACAGTTTTTCTCTATTCAGTTTAAAAGACGGTTCTTTGTGGACACACAGAAGCTTTTCTTATTGTTCATGTGGTATACAATATAGGTTCCTTATCAATAAGATTTCTACTTATTTAAGCTCATTTTCTCAATCATAAGCATCAAATCCAGTTTAGGATAAAATTTGGATATTGTCTTTATTTTTTTAACCAAACCGGTATCCATGGTTTTAAGGTCCACAACTACTCTAGTATCTCATTTTGATATCTCATTTGATTTTCTCCTAATTCAATTTATCAACAACAATTAAACCGAAGTTTACTTTCCTACAAAATAAAGAAAAGTACTCAAGTTCACAGGTGTTTCTACATCAAATCCAGAAGGAAACAACTCAACAACTAACGAACAAGAATCAGAAATTACCTTCGCCAGGGAATTCGACGTCAATCTAGGAGGTGCCATCGGTATCTGCATTGAATAACAAAGAAAAAATAAATCCGCAAAATCCAAATGCACACGTTATACATCAACGTGTGGTAGCTCTACGGTGATTGGGAGAATGATACCGAGACACTAAAAAAGCATGAAGATTTTCTCGGATGACTGTTGAAGCTTTGCAACGGCAAAGCAGAAGATCTGAAAATATCTCAAATGTCAGCACAAAATTTTGATCGAATCGTTCACAGGAGCAATGAAAAAAAAAAACAATCATGAGAGTGAGTAGAAAACAAGAGTACCTTGGAGGATTTTGGAGGCAATTCATCTGCAGGTCAGTAAACTTGAAAGCTATCTAATACAGTTGCAGATGAAGGAGAGAGAGAGATAGAGAGAATTCAGTTCTCTGTTGGAAGACTGGACTTTCAAACTGATATTTTCCAGCTTTTATACGACGCTGATTTAGCACACAAAAAAGGATCGCCTTTTTGGAGATTTTCCTTCTCGAATATGCCAGTCTGATTTTTTATTTTATTTTATCGGGATCGTCTGTGCAGCTTGGTCTTGAACCTTAAAAAATATTTGCTTCTAATTGCATTCTGCACACTTGAGGGTTTTTTTTTTCTTTTTTTTTGGGAAGGAAGCAAAAGAGTTAAATATGCACTGTACTTGGGCAGTGTTTTTGGGGAAAATCTATAAATTTTTCTAAATGAGGAAAGAAGAAAGGCCATCAAAACCCCAAAATTGGTTCCATTACCCCAGCATCCAAAACTCTTTTTATGTATTTTTGGAGAAGAAAAAAGAAATGACTCTTGTAATTTCAGGGGAAATAAAAAAGAAATGATGCGTCTTGCTCATCATTTAATAACATTGCTGATGATTTTAAATGTATTTCAGAGGTATTCATTTATAAAATATTGATTACAAGAGTGTCAAGCCACATCAGGAGACTATTTGCTAGTGAATAAAGTTTCATAATAGGTATTTATGTAGAATTGATTACAAGAGTGCTAATCGAAAAAGTCAAGTTGATTACTACTCAAAAAGGTATACAAGAGTTGGTGCAGGAGAAATCTATAAATCCCTATGAAGCTTAATCTTGTCTAAGAAGTCGATTCCAACAAGACATCCAAGTAGCCAAGAAACGTTCATCACATGTCTAATGGTCCAAAGGCTCCCAGATCATCAGACTGCGAATCTCCAAGAATAGTGTTAATTTTTGGTCTTGCAGGGTCAGGGAAATTCCAGAAAGAATCAGAATTCTCGAAGAATATGTAAAATAAAACAAGTGATGCAACAAATAGGCCAAAAAGTAGTAGATAGATCTGCCACTCTGCAATAGGAAAAGAAGAAAATGAGAAATTGTTAGCATCAATAGAGATACTAAAACATGAGACAGAGAGACAGACCTTTCCAGTCTGCAGGAACGGTCAGCTTGGTCACCATAGATCCCCATTCAGCAGAGGTGGTAAGAATGACCCTGCACAGACAACAGTAAGAAATATAAGGTGGCACGGCAAATGCAGCCAGCAATTGCAGGCCTAAAGAAACTACACCATAATTTCAAGAATCTTTCAAGGTACAAGAAGAATAGTAAAATTGAAAGGACACAGGTAATCCAATAAAATCATGTTTTCAGGAGTCACCAAGCCCTAGGTTTTATTCATTCTTCATCTTTATGATACGCTTAATAAAGCTTCCTGAAAAACTACTTCTCTCATTACCTTTTTCATAATCCAATTTCAAAAAGAGAATTATTTCGGGCAAAAAGTACTGTTTCTGATATAAAGCATAAATTTCTTTTATGTATTTTATGTTGACCAAGGTGCACATACCATCTGACATGTAAACTTGGTTAATAGACTATGCTATCAAGAAAAAGAGGCACCTTCGAGTATTAAATCATTATTACTTTCCACTAAAACAAGAAGAAATGTGCACAGTCCATTGCATCTTACCTTTCGATAGGGCAAAACTCCAATGACGTGATGTTAGAACCCACATGAAGCCTCTTACTCAAGTGGCGGATCTCCATTTTTTTCACCTCTACCACGCATACATCACCATCTTTGCTTCCACTATGTTAATTAAATTATACAAGAGATCAACCAACAAATATAGAACCACCAGATCATTGAAAAGAATAGGATGCAAACAAACTGAAAAAATGGCAAAGCAAGAAAGTTTCTAACACACAACTACCAGCTGTCAACTATTATATGCACGCATTAACAAGAAAGGTATACCTATTTGAAGAAAGTATATGGAAAAGAAGTTCAATAATTTCAAGATGCACTGTTAATTTGCAGTCCATTTTTCATGGCTTGATTAAATAAAGTTTAAACAATCAGAACATATAGAACACATGTTCAGACCACATTACATCTACCAATTTGAAACATGGAAGGTCTCCTTTTTTCCTATCCAGATAAGAATCCAATTACAACAACCCAATGTCAACTAAACACAAATGGTTGGTTTGAGAATCATAAGAAAATTTGTCAATGCCTCAAAGTTCACCAAGCAATGCAACTTCAACAATTTTGATGTCATAACAATGAAAGTATACCTGCCCACTTCATCACTAAACTCCTATATTTCAATTATTACTGTCAAAGAACCAAAATTTTTACTGCTACCAAAATTTTGCAGTAATACAAGATAAATATACAAAGCTAAAAAAACATGACAAGAACTGGCTAGTCAGGTGCTGATGAAGTTTGACAAGTAAATCTGTCAGAAACAGTAATGAAGTTATAAATTGTCAGTCAATTACAAGACAGGATGGGATGGAAATGGGAAGTCATCCCCATGCTGCTTGACTTTCGACCAGGTAGCAGTAAGCAATTTTCACCTAAAGTTTCATATTATACAGTAACGCCCAGGATAACAACTTAGCTGACTCACAAAAGCATAATCTATGAGGTCTTTCTAGCTTATGGGATATAAAACTCCTAACCAAATGCCTTCTCCCTATAAAACCCTGTAAGCAAACGATGGTAACTATTCTAGTGAAAAGAAAATAATAAATGAAGTTTTACCATCATGACTTCAGCCTCCTCAATCCGTAGAATTTAAAAAGCAAAAGAATCACATTAATACTCATGAAGTAGAAAGAGCTTCCAGAAAAGCTAAGAACTTACAGGGCAAGATACTTCCCGTCCGAACTAACAGACATTATGGAAGCTGGTTTATTTAGAAGTCTCTTGTGACCAACTTTTTTCCAGGTACTAATGTCCCAAACAACAGTAAGTGGCTTGTTACCTGATTACAAAAGAATGCACACACTTATAGAAATGAGAAAATGCAATGACATTGTTATGCAGTTGTTCCCAGAAAACAAGAACTGTCACATACCTCTTTGTACAGTACAAAATAAAAATGGCTTTGTCCCATCTTTTGAAAACCGGCAAAGTTCAATTCTCTCATCCTGCAGAGACGTAAAAGTGGGCTACGAAACTCCAAAAAGGAAAAGAAAAAAGGGCACCAAAATCGAATTGCTAGATTGGTTAAAACATACTGAATTCCTTGTCAGGGATGTTACTGGGACCCCATCAGTCTTCCATATTCTTGCTGAACCATCAGTTGATGTTGAAGCTAAGAACTCAGAGTCTAGGCTGGAATAGGCCAAAAACAAGAGCAGCACATATGACAACAGTATCTTAATAGGCAACCAGAAGCTAACCATCTGTATATAATACAAAATAAATTAAAAGAGATAAGAAATTAGACATTAGAGAAGAGTGTACCAAGCCTGTGGGCCCATTTTCTTTCAAGACAGATAGCAGTTATGTCACTATAGATAGTATGAGAGATGGCGAGAGTGCTGATCAGACACACACTCAAGCGTCAAGACAAAGAAACAATGAAAAAGAGTTTTCTAGTTATTACACTTCGATTGAGGAGAAAGATTAAAAGCTAGTGAACATCCAAGATGCAGATGATTAGAGCTGCCATATGAATTCACAGATGCAGAAAAATCTGGGGAAAGCTTTATGAAGTGTGTACCTAAAATCCATATCCTGGAATGACTTGTGAGCTGTTGGTTCATCTAAAATTATACGCATGTTCGGCCATTCAAACATTCTGAGGTGTCCATCCTTTAAGTTCACAATGGAAAGAAAAACACGAAACAAAAAGTCAGAAGGAACTAGCAATTTTCCCAAACAATCATATGCACAGTAGTTGAGTAAACCATAATACTGTAATTACTATCACAGGTTCACTTACGGCTCCTCCAGTGGCAAAACGAGAGCCATCAACACTGAAAGCTAAGCATTTTTGAGGACCAGCTTCCTGAAGAGGAAGTAAATCTTTCGCCACAAGTTTTAAGTTCTCTTCTCGGCCATGCAACTCAAACAGTCTGCACATAGAATAGGCATTTTTTTTGTGACAGTTAGCCCTGCATGAAATGGAAGAGAAGAAAAGTAAAACTTATTTCTTCTCCAATCACTTGTAAACAATACAAGTGAACTGAAGATTATAAGTAATGGCCAGCGAACCATATCATAATAAGCCAAAAATCACAACCTGAAACTACCAAAAATGCAAAACCGATTACAATTTTCTTACACTTCCAAATAATAGATGAGGTTATAAGGCAGAACTGTCAAGATTCAAGAACTAAAGCAAGAGTTCTGCAAGAAATAGTATCAGTGCATACTTGCAACCAGCCGAAGAGGTGGAGCAAACGACGTCGTCACCACTGGGATGCACGGCAATGCTTGCCGGTTCAACTCCATCTTTAAACAAATACGTCGCCTGGAAATTAAACCCAAAATATCAAAATCCAAATTTTCCAAATGAAGAGGGAGGGACCAATACAAATACTTCGTAAGGTAGTACCTTGGGCGACGAAGAAAGGGAAGTGGTCTTGGAATCGAAGGAGAAGATCTCGAGTGAAGAACAAGGCTTGGAGGACTTTCCAATGACCACGAGATGCACGTTCTCCGGCCGTTTAATCCACGTCGCACATGTCACCTTCCCGTCCCCAACAATCCCATCACCACCGTCCATTTCTTTCTTCCCAAACACAAGAATTTCAGCAGAATCCCGATACAGAGCCAAGAAAAAGCTCTTTCGGGATTGTGAAGAAAAAGAGGGAAAACGATCGCTTCTTGTTCGCTACTGGAAAGTAGAGAAAACTATCTCTGTAATGTGGATTTTCTTGGAAATCTTGATTTTATAGTTGGATTTTCCAAAAATAAAACGAACAAATAGAAAGTATCGTACAAGTAGGGAAATGGGTTTGATTACCCAAATGAAGTGGATTTTGCTTTTTAATTCAGAGGAGACGATAAATACAGAGCGAACGGAGAGAACAAATTGGAAATGTCAACGGCTCTCCTCGACTTCTACAAAATCGACGGATATTCCTCTAATCTATTATGCTTCTCTCTTATTTTTCTTTTCTAAATACGCATAAGCATAAAGACTAAAGAGTGTGAGCCCGCCGTGTATTTTCGCTCCACAAGAGATGCCTTTTTCTGTTTGTAATGGAACAATAGAACATGTATTTGACCAAATAAATTACAACACGTTTCCTGTTTTCTTGATGTTTTCATTTTGTTTTGATAAAGAAGATGAGAGTGAACATTAATCGAAGAGCAATAGTTTAATTCGATGGAGACGAAATAATAATATGATTATTCATAAAAATATAAGAGTAGGTTATAAAATTATTTTTTAATTATTTTTTATTTTAAATATATTTCTTAACTTTAGTTTCTATAGTTTTAATAATAATTCATAAATAAATTATGACTTTTTTTTTGTGTTCAAATGGACTACGACTGAGTTGCAAAGAATGAGACTGTGGAAACTAGTGTGAACGGTTCCACTCTCTTTCTTTCCTGTATTGATCATTTTCAGATGAGGTTCTATTTCACTCATTGTTGGAGCTATTTGTCAGCACTGAGTCCCTTCTCAATTTTTTACATCTTTTTTGAGGTAATCTTAATACTATTGATACACTTATATTGGTATTTTTAAATTCTTGACATCTAAGAAATATGTTAAACTCAAGCTTTTCTTACCAAAGTGGTTTAAATATTGTGATAGAAATGTTCGCAAAAAATCATTACCTATTTATGTATTTTACTAATATATCTTACTTACAAAAAATTATTATATATTTATGTATCTTACTAGTATACTTTACCCACCTAAAGTTCTTAGAGTATGTGTTTATATTTATTTTCTTGTGTAACTTTTATTTTTTATTTGGGTTATCCTAATTTCTGAGAAAAAATTTGCAAATTGTTTTAGTTATAATGGATCTGACTATTTTCATATAAAAAAAAATTACTAGTGAGTTTAGCATCCCCCAAAGAAAAAGGAAGAAGTAGTAGTGATATGTAAAAATTTCATAACATTTTTGTTAAAGATATTTTATTAGCATGATATGAGGTAAATTGTTTTACTATTTCTGTAAACTTACTTGCTCAAGGGAATTCATCTAAAAGGAAAGAAAAATATGAATTTCATCACTTATCATGAAGTGATGTACATCCATATCTTCCTGACTTTATAGTAATATTCTTAGTTTTTGTAAAGGAAATACATTAAAATTGATAGAACTTTTAAATTGGTGACATGTCAGAATATTTTCTTATTTTCAAATATTCAATCATAAGGTTGGTGTTACACTCTTCCTCCTATGCGCACATAAGTATCTTGAGTTCTTCTTTCTTCTTCTTTGTTTTCCCTCTTTTTTAGCAAAATCAGTTTGTTGAATTTGCATTGAAAAGGTTTATAATCATACTATCATCTTATTGAGAATTGTAAATGTACCAATGATTAATAGATTTGACCTTTTCCTTATCGTCATTAGTAGATTTGATATTCCCTTGATCTAAGCTAGTAGTGATGCCTAATGATGAATGGATGAAAGTCCGCTCATCATCGCTCATTGCTCCCAACTCTTATTTTATCTTAACCCACTTGCAACACAACCTAATTTGACATTTGCCATTTGCCAGTTGCAGCCCTTTTCCATTTTATTCAAGAAGAACAATTAGTAACTGTACTGGTGGATGTGTGTAAGGAGATTAGAGCTAAAGCTGAGGAGAAGAAGAACACTTCTTAGTCTGGTGGTATGAGAATGGGGATATGGAACGGTATCTTTGACGGAGCGAAGGGAAAAGATAAGCTCGAAATTCGGAAAGGAAGAGGGAAAGGACAAATATATCAACTAAAATAAATTTGAAAGATTATTACTTGATATGTTTATACTAGCATAAAGCCCATGTTATGCACGAGTATTAAATTATTTATTTTTAATAATAAATATTAAAAAATATTTTAAAAAATTATAACTATGAAGTCAATATATGTGTTTACTAAAAAATTATTTACTTAGAAGTAATTATAGGTAATAATAAGAAGAAATTATATAAAAAAAATTATACATGCCCATTATTATGTGTATTTGAAAATAACAATAAATTCCTAAACAATAATAAATAAATAAAGAATTGAGTAAGACACACCCCAACCTACATGAATGAAGGATGAAATTATTAAAATTTTTTGAATATTAATTTATGAAGTTACTTATAAAAATAAAAAAGAAAAGATATCAAATACTTAAACAACTATGAGCTATTTGAAGAAAATAAAAAAAAAACTTGAATCTTATAAAAATTAGAAAGAAAAGAAATCAAATATTTAAATAACTATGAGATATTTAAAGAAAAAGGAAAAACACTTAAATACGCATGATGAGGATACATGCATAAAATGTGAAATGATTAAAATTTTAAATATTGATTTATGAAATTACTTATAAAAATCAGAAGAAAATAAATCAAATACTTAAACAACTATGAGCTTTTTGAAGAAAAGAAAAAAAATATGAATCCGCCTAATGAGGATACTTACACGAATAGTAAAATGATTAAAACTTTAAATACTAATTTATCTATAAGAATTAGAAAGAAAAGAAATCAAATACTTAAACAATTATTGTAATACTAAAATGTTCCTAAAACAAACTAATTATATTTTAACCACTAAATGTTCCTAAAATATTATCATGATCAAATCTTTAAGAGATAAAAACTATTGTAATATCAAGTTCAATTTATTTTTCATACTCTTTCCTCTATTCAAAATTGAATGATTACAATACAAACTATCTATATTATAAGTAAAGAAATAAATTTGTCAAATATGATAGTATAAACTATTTATATTATATAAAATTATTGATATTTTTTCATTAAAAACTCTCAAAAAAATTAATGATTTGTAAAGTACTAATTTTATGTTGATATGTCACACTTACTTATCTTATTTATTTATTTTTTTGCTGAATCTTGTCAATCATTTTTGTGTTTCCCAAGCCTAGCCCTTCAAAGAAAAAATTTTAAAATTTAAAAAATTCATTAATATTTAAAACCTCAAAGTAAGTTTATTTTAACTGTAATATTCGTACACTAATTCTTAAAGAAAGCCTCCGCTAATAAAAAATATAATATATTTACAATATAATTATGATGAATATTAAAATCCCTCTCCCCTTCCTTCTCTCTCTCTACTCTTAAAAAATAAATAACTTACAAAATAAAAGATATTAGTATTTTATACTAAAAATCTCAAAGAAAGGATTTTTCAAAATAAAAAGTTCATAGAACATTGCTAAAACAATTTCTAAAAAATAGTATTTTTTATCTACCAGAAAGAAATTATAGTGTAATTATACACATTATACTTTATAAAAATTATTTATTTCTTTTAATCAACTTGATGAAAAGAGTAAAGAAAAAAAATTTAAAAATCATCGATTATTACATTCATGTCCAATGTATTACAAAGTCATGCATATTCTGATGTATAATATTTTAATAGATAATTAGACACATTTATCCTTAAATTTTAGTATTTGAAGGATCAAATTAGAGTAATAGATACCAAGAATTAAATAGATAAATATTTCTAAATCATCCACTCAAAAAAAATTTTGTGATCAAAACGAAGTTGTTAGAATATATGAATCTTCAAAACTTGCCAAAGAAAATAAAAACTTACTAATTTTTTATTAAAATAACTGAAAATATATATATATTAGTGTACATAATCTAATTAAAATAAAAAAATACATAAAAAATGCAGAAGGAGAAAACGTGAATAAGGCAAATATGAATAACACAAATTAGGAGATTTAATGGGGGAAGTGGGGCTAAGAATTAGAATTTTTAAATTTAAAAGATTAAATTCTAATAGATAATAATTTTTTTATCTAGTAAAAAAGCTTAAAATTCTAAAAAATAAGAATGAAGACTCCAAAGCTTTTAGATGAAAAATGAGAGTAAAAGTGTTTTATTAATATATATATAAGTATAGATTATTGATACTTTTTTATTAAAACCCCTTAAAAAGATATTAATGATTTATAAAGTACTAATTTTATGTTGATATGTCACACTTACTTATTATTTTATTTTTTTCCCTAAAGCATAGCAAACTATTTTATGTTTTCGAAGTTCATTCCTTCCAAGAACAAATTTAAAATTAAAAAAAGTCATTAATATTAAAACTTGAAAGTAAGCTTATTTTAATTGTGATATTTGTACACTAATTCCTAATAAATTCTTAACAAAAGTCTCTGATAAGAAAAAATATAATATATTTGTACTAAAATCAGAATGAATATTAAAATCCCTTTCCCATACCTTGTCTCTCTACTCTAAAAAAATAAATAACTTATAAAGTAAAAGATATTAGTGTTTTATATTAAAAAACTCAAAGAAATATTTTTACCAAAATTAAAAAATTTTAAGAACATTGCTCAAATTTTTTTAAAAAATAGTGTTTTTGATCCACCATAAAGAAATCATAATGTTATTATACTTATTATACTTTACAAAAATTATTTATTTCTTTTAATCCACTTGATGAAAAGATCAAAAAAAGAAAAAATTCAAAAAGTATTGACCATTATATTTGATGCAGAATATTTTAATAGGGAATTAGACACTTTTGTCTTTAAATTTTATCATATGAAGGATCAAATTAAAGTAATAGATACAAAGGATCTAAATAGATAAACATTTATAAATCATCCACTCAAAGAAAAAAATAAAAGGCTTTGTGATCAAAATACATGTTCTGATCTCGGTGGTATGTGCTTTCTGCATTTCTATTCAAACAATACTATTTTGTTTAATACTCGTCATCTGATACATAATAAATATTTTATCTATAAAAATTCATAAATAAATGAGGCCTTAAGAATAAATTATTATTTTGATTTTGGTTAAAAAAGAAGAGACTTCAATCACTCCAAAATCTGCAAAAAGAAAACCTTCCCTTAAAACAAAAAAAAAAAAAAACAAATGGATGTAGAAGGAAAAAAAGATGAATGTCACAAATGAACCAAATAAAGAAATGGAAGATAATAGGTTAGTTGGTAAGTATGAGATAATGGGTAAGTAGTAAGTAATGGGAAGTTATGATTTTTAAAATTTTAAATGAGAAAGATTTTGATTAATTAATAATTTAATACAAAAAATCATCTTAACTAATCAGATTTTTTCTAACTAATAACAAAAATCTAAAATTCTAGAAATTAGGATTGGAGGTGGAAGAGTTTTGGAGGAGGAGAGAGAGTAAAAGTGTTTTGGTAATATATATATATATATTTTTTGAGATAAAAATATAAATTAAATTCAATTAAAACAAATATGAATTAAATTATATTTCTAATTTAAAAATAAAAATGGAACAAACTATAATTTAAAAATAAAATTTCAAATTAACAAATATAGTGAGTTTGCTGTGTGATCGACTATTTGGATTACGTTAATGCCAATCAGGGAGCTTTCACTTTTGGACATATACATTATTCCGTTCTACTTACACACACATTTTACTTTTCTTGTAGACCGACGGGCGACGGCTGGAGAAGAGGCAGCAGGACGGAGGCTGAGGCTGTGATGTTAGGAGGATTTCAAAAAGGGTTTCCTATTAAATTTACCATTTCCCCCTTAACTATTTTGAAGTTATTCAAAGGAGTCCTATTTATTTGACTCTTTCATCTTTGACCGTTGGTTTAGGAACTGTACCTGATGGGAAGGACCAATTTAAAAATTATTTAACTTAAGGAACCTTTTTGAATCGTTTTTAATTTGAAGTACTATTTATAAACTTTACCAATTTTCTAGTGACCAAAATGGAATTATGTTATTTGTTTCAGTGCATTCGAACCCAGCGCGCTGCGCATTGGATTGGCCGTTTTCGGTGCAACTTAAACCCTACTCGTTCGCGGTTCAGAACCTAAAACCTCTCTCTGCTCGCGCAACACAAGAAGACCGCCCTATTCCGCCTCGCGCCACCGTCTCAGCTTCTGACACCGGAACTTTACCATCTACCTGGTTTGCCACCGGTGAATTTGCTTAATTTTTTGTTCTGTCCGCATTAGCTGGTTGCTATGGGCCAGAAGGAAGAGAATGGTGAATCGGATAGAAATTTCCTTGCTCTTCAGCAGGTATACTTTTCGATTTGTATACATCTTTGATTCATATAACACGGTGTAGTTAAAGAGTGCTGTTATTGGAATAACAACTGCAGTAATAGTTGCCTTTCCAACTTATTAATTGGATATATTTTTGTTATTTTCTGGACGTAATGATTAAAGTTAACGTCTTTGATAAATTGAAAAGCTTGGCAGTGTTGGAACTCGCTGCACTTATTCATTGTACAATCAAGTAGAGCTGCCTTGGCGGTGCAATGGATGAAGAAAAGCATTATACTTGAGCTTAGAATCTGTAACTGTAAAATTTAAGGATAAGGGTTCTTTTGAAAATGGTTGGAAAGTTTTTCTTTCTCCGAGTATTGCTTTTTTATCTTTCAGAATTTAATTTTAAAAATTAACTTCTTGTTCTTGATGACATCTTAGTTATAGATTTTTTGAGGCAAGGTTGTGAATTTGGTCATGAACCTTTGCACTGATTGCACATTTGTGGCTTTTTCTCTAAATTTGCCTCCCCTTTCTAGTCTCTTGTATTTTATCAGCCTTTTCTGGTATTTGTCCATTGGCTGGATATGTAAGCCTCTGTTAGAAAAAAATGCAGATTGCCTAGTTGTTGTACTTTAGCAATTTGTTATCAAACCTATGGATGGGTTAGTGTCCTCTGCATATGTTTTTCGAGTTTGTATCTGCTGAGTAAGCTGGTGCTCTGATTTGCAGGATAATGATGAGGAGATGGAACTGAAAGTTAAAAAGTACCTTAGAGGTGAAGGTGCTAATTTGGAGGTATGAAATTGTTTATCTAGAGATGCCTTTTATCTCCCCACATAGTTTTGCTCATCTTATTCTGTGTTTGCAGAATTTACAAGATAAAAAGTTAAAGGGTCAGCTTGCTGTGAGGGAAAAATTATATGGAAAGTCAGCAAAAGCTGCTGCTAAAATTGAAAAGGTAATTGTTTTTGTAGTTCTTTTTCCATTTTTCCCCCGGTTTATATCGTGTTGTTTTCCAGACTGTTATTATTATAAGAATGATTCTTATCCTCCTAGTTAAGAGGGGAAAAAAGCTGCAATTTATGGATAAGTTGTTCAAAGTTTGATAAGAAGTAGAATGTGAAATGTTTGGATGAAGTACATGCTGATGTTTGGGGTTATTCTGTCAGTGGCTCATGCCAAGTGAGGGGGGCTATTTGGAGGCTGAAGGTATAGAGAAGACATGGAGAATAAAGCAGGAGGTAATTGCCCAAGAAGTAGACTTATTGAGCTCAAGGAGTCAGTATGATATCGTCTTACCAGGTTGACATATCTAGTCTTATTGGTTGTTATTACTTTGCTGAAGTAATCTTTAGATCCCTTTTCTTCTAAAGAACAGGCTGTCAGTATCTTGGACTCTTAGTGTCTATGCATATTCCTTATGCTGATATAATTCAGATTTTAACACTTGATGCAATGAATAAAAGATGTTCTAAATTATAGAGGTTTGGGTTGGGGGGACAGCATAGGGAGAGCTATGGAAAAGAAGAAGGAAAATTTGTCAAGGATAGATGTTCTTTCTAAACTTCAAAATTATTCCTTAATTTTTATCTCATCTGACAATACTGAATATGCTTGTGTTATACTCCACATATCTTGCTTTTATTGCTTCTGTTTTCATTTAAAGTGAGTGAAATATTATTTGAAAATCTCATGTCATTTCAGACTTTTCACTTATCCAAGACACTTTATTATCTTGCTCTTCTTCATTCTGGCAAAAGCGAACTGTCCAGCTTTGTATTAAGGATTTTTGCATATGGTGATCTTAGTTTTTGTGCTGATCCCTTTGAGAAAGAGATGCACTTGCACTAAGCTCAATTTTCTTGCTTGCTTATGTTTGTCTCTTTTGTCATTCGCGAGTTTCATCTTATTGACTTTGTATATCCAAGGCGAATGGCTGTGTAAATTTTCCTTAATCTTTATCAAATAAACTGAAACTTTTGCTTCACAGATTTTGGTCCCTATACTCTAGACTTCACCTCCAGTGGTCGATATATGGCAGCAGCTGGGCGGAGGGGGCACGTGGCCATCATAGATATGAAAAATATGTCCATCATTAGAGAATTGCAGGTTATTGGTTACTGACTTGGTTCCATTAGAAAACAATAATTTGCTGGGTTCTAAACTTTGTTCATAATAATTGCATGGAACTTAGTCTGTATCTTGATTAAATGATTCTCACTTTAAGGTTCAAATTCATAGCTGCATCTATGGCTTCTTGCTAATATTTGTTATTTTAGGTTAGGGAAACAGTACGCGATGTGGTGTTCCTGCACAATGAGTTATTTTTCGCTGCTGCACAAAAGAAGTAAGATCTTTCATCCACTCAATTGTAAAACAGATTAAGGTTGTTGTAATGGCACCATCTTGCTTGAGATCTTCATTTGAATATATGTGTGTGTGTGTGTGTGCGTGTGATCTTTATTGCTTCTGTTCATATTGGGAGTCAGTCATATTTCCTCATTTTCAAAACATTATAAGCTTTTTGCTTTGCTAGATTTTAGATTGAGTTGTTCAGATTTGTATAAATCTAAGTATTAAATACAGAAAAATGAGGCTAAATAATAAAAACTTGTTCTCTTGCCCGCATATCTTCTTTCTGTCACCTGTAGTTCTGTATCTCATTTCTCAATTTTGGCTATATTATAGGCTGATTTAGAAATTCTGGAATTTCACAAGCTTCTCCAATCGTGTTTCTGGACCCAGTTCCTTTTTCTATTGTCCTGTTTTATCTGTAAAGCAGTTGAAATAAGCTGGTACTGATTTTTGTTTATGATCATTTTTGTATCATGTAAATGGCATGAATTAGAATATTGTAACAATACTAAGAACAATCTTTTATCTATACCATTAGATTTCTTGTTTGTGTAGGCTGGGTTACGTATTTGTACAGTTCCAATATTGGTAGTTTAGTGGAATGCCCTTTAACAAGTCTGTTTATGTTTCCTGTTGTCATTGTATGGTAAATCCAATAAATTTAGTCACCAAATACTTGTGGTTAAATTATTTTGTCATTACATACAGTTTAAATTTAACTAAGCTAGATCTATAGCAATTCACTAGTTTCCTTATATAAAACCATGAAGCTTTTGAAAGCTTCTGTCACTGTCAATTAAATTTCTCAGTTCAATGATTGCACTTGTCGTCTACTTGGATAGAGATATAGCAGAGAAAGTTGTATTGCAGTTCTTTTCCCTTATATTATAGTTATTTTTTGAGATATGGAAATTCCATGCCTTTTTGTGTCAATATGTCATTTGAATTGAAATGCTGCATTTCTGTCCCATCTTCACTTGTGTACCTCTGTTGTACAGGTATCCTTACATATATAATCGGGATGGCACAGAACTTCATTGTCTGAAGGTTAGTAATCCTACCGAAGTGCTTGCTCTTGTCCTTGTAGTATACTGGTTTAAATTCTTTGTTTTTGTGTCAATAGGAGTGGAGTTCTTCTATGTTGTTTTGCTGATTATAATATGATGAATGATACTACAATCCTATTAAATCTCCTGAATTGAATACAATATATTAATTGCTAGTATCAGAAGTAAGCCTATTAAATGTCCTGAATTGTATACAATATGTTAATTGCTAATATCAGGAGTGGCTACTGTAATTCCAAATAAGATTTCATTTATCACTTGCAGAACTAGCTAACTGCCAATAATATTTACTATACTCATATTGATTTCTTAGTACATATTTGTTAATTGATAAGAGATATGCACTGATTTTCTCCTAGATATACAACGTTGTTCAGAGGTAGTTTCCAGTTACCTCATTTGATGAAGCGAATGTCTCAAGCTTTTTGAACTTATGCAGTAGTTTCACTTCTAATATTTAATGTCCCATTTGACTTGGCACAAATATTAGCAGAGCATTTGAGCATAGGATAACAACTATCATTATTAGTTAAAGAAGTTACATTGCTATGACCTATATCCCTTAAATTAAGGAGGTTGGTTTTGGAAGTTTGAATGGAAAATATGTTTATTTTTTAGGATAGTGCTCATTCATTCTTGGAATCTCAAAATAGAAATGTGGATATTCAATTCTGGATGAAGTAGTTTCTAGAGTATCCCAGGCCTGTCAATGGCTCTAATTCTTTATTTCTCTCATGTGATTAACTTGACAGGATTTTTACTTTCCTTAGCATGATTACTTCAGATAAACTCATGATGATTGTAGAATGCTTCACATTACAACTTCAGTTTAGGCTCGGTTTATTTATTTGTGAAGGAGAGAGCTATTCATTGATATTAAAATGGCCAAAGCCGTTACAACAAGAATAATCCTCAAACTTCTCCTCCAATACAGTAAAGGAGGGGAGTTGAAGGAGTCTCGTTTTAGTTCCCTGTTGATCTCTAATCGCTGTAATTAAGTATGCACTCTGCAAGCAGGCATGGTACTTGAATAAGTGGTCATTTTCCTTTTTGTGTTTTATCCCACTTAGGTTGATAAAGCCCATCCTAAGAGTTGGTCTCTATGACCTTTGAAAGTGTCATTAGTCTTGTTCAAATATTAACTTGCAGTGGGTGTTTTCTGCGTGTAAAGGAACTTTTGGAGATCTAATTCTGGTACATTGACTTTAAGACGCCTACATTTCCAAAAAGATGAGTTTATTTTGTGGTTTTATCATTTCTTGTTCTGAAGAGGTTGCACAATCATTCCTCTTTTTCAGGAACATGGTGCTGTACTGAAGCTTCAATTTCTGAAGAATCATTTCCTGTTGGCTTCCATAAACAAAAGTGGGCAGCTTCATTATCAGGATGTTACTACTGGTGAAATGATAGGCAACTTCCGTGCTAGATATGGCTGTTCAGATGCTATGCAGGTTAATCCCTTCAATGGTGTACTTGCTGTTGGCCATTCTCGTGGTAAAGTAAGCATGTGGAAACCTACAAGTGCCAAACCCTTGGTGGAGATGTTATGTCATCAAGGGCCTGTGACAGCTTTGGCATTTCATAGCAATGGCAATCTAATGGCAACAGCTGGTATGGAACGAAAGATCAAGCTTTGGGACTTGAGAAAGTTTGGAGAAGTGCAAACGTTACCATTTCATGCTAAAACATTGGATTTCAGTCAAAAAGGCTTGCTTGCTGCAGCAACTGGGTCTTTTGTACAAGTTTTTGGAGATCTATCTGATTCTCAGAGTTATAGCCGCTACATGAGTCATTCCATAGTAAAAGGTTACCAAGTAGGAAGAGTATTATTCCGTCCTTACGAAGATGTGTTGGGTATAGGCCACTCATCGGGTTGGTCTTCTGTCTTGATTCCTGGATCTGGAGAGCCCAACTTTGATTCTTGGGTTGCAAATCCTTTTGAAACATCTAAGCAACGGAGGGAGAAGGAAGTCCGTTCTCTTCTTGACAAGCTCCCTCCAGAAACAATCATGTTGGATCCAACAAAGATTGGCACGGTAAGGCCTGCAAGGAAGAAAGAAAAGCCAACTAGACAGGAGATAGAAGCTGAGATGGAAGCTGTAGTTGCAGCTGCCAAAAATATTTCTTTCAAGAATAAAACAAAAGGTAGAAGCAAGCCAAGTAAGAGAGCGCAGAAAAAGCAGGACGCTGTAGCAAAAGCCAAGAAGCCTTTCTTGGAGCGAGAAAGGAAAGAGGAAGGATTGTCAAAGAAGAAGAGGAAACAATCTACCGAAGAAAATGAACTACCAAGATCACTACAGCGGTTTGCTAAGAAAGCAACAGCATGATCATTTGCAAATGTGCTTTTTTAGTGTTTATTTATTTATTCTACGGCGTGCCCCCTTTACGTGAATGTTAGGATGTAGCTATAAACCCCTCTCGGCCTCTCCCCCTGCATCCCATTCATCGGCGAAAGAAAATGCTCAGCAGTTGGATTTACTTAGAGTGCGGGGCTTGCAAAAAATTTTGATAATTTGCTTCTCAGTTTTAATTACAAAGAGGCCTCTAACTAGCGGTTCTATTTGGTGAATTTCATTTTTAGGAGCAAGCTGCAAAGAAGGTGTATTTAGAATAAGTATTGTTGTGGAAATTAATGTAAATATTTTACTTTTAATTTTTTTATTTTTATAAATTTTAAAAATACAAAAAAATTTAAATTCAAACTCTTTTGCCTTAGTTGGAAAGCAGATGCATTAGTTAACTGAAGGGGTAAAAGAGTAAGACGAAGGCATTAGTATGGGAGTCCCTCGTGCTAGAGAAGGTAGCTAATTCATAGGCAAAAACAATTTCCTTAAAACTTCTTACTCATATAAGATTCGATTGAATAATATTTCAATTTGTAACATATATAACAATTTAAAGTTTACGAGAATTTATAATATATTATGAATTTAAATATTGATAATGTATAATTAAAATAAAAGTGTTATTTAATATGTTTAAAGAATAATAATATAAAATTAAAAAAAAAGAAAATAAAAAATATTAAAAAAATAGAACTTAAGAATTAATATTAATATATATTTTTTATTAATATCATCATATAAATCTAGATTCATAAATAAAAGAGTTTATAAAAATTTAAAATTTAAGTAAAAAAAATTAAATCTAATTAAAATTTATATTTTGAGAATTTAATTCTTTTAAAAAAATTAACTAATATAAATATTTATATATTATTTTATAACATGATATGTATTTTCATTGGTTTTCGTTTTTGGTTTCTAAACGGTGAAGATCTCACTAATGAACTGTTACTCATTGAAAAAAAAAAAAAACAAGACTCTAGTTTTGTTACCAATTCGGGGGAAGTGTACAGCTGCGCGGTTATCACTTAGCACTTCAGAATCAATAGTTACCCGATCGATCCATTGCAGAACTGAGGAACGGAACCTCAACATAGCTACTACTATTACTAGCATTGTGTAGGGACAGGTACAAGTGGGACAAATCCGTAGCCGTAGGCTATATGCTGGCATCACTTCCAAAAATAGCGAAAGGCTATGCTAGAAAGACGAAATCTGTGGTAGACGGGACAAGAAGGTGACCTCTGCGAAAATGAATATCGGATTGATCGCCACCGCCGCTATCACTACCAAGAGAACCTTATCCTTCAACCGTTTCCGCCTTGCACGGCTTCGGCCCCAGGTGGGTGTGGTCTCTAGCCCATCTCTGTGTTTTCTTGTGCGCGAGAAGGGACATTGTGCTTCTTCGTGTCTGAAGAGAGACCCAGTTTCTACTGATAAATTACGAGCTCTCCTGGGAGGTGGCAGCGCGGTGCTGCATGACGCCGGAGCGACGGCGCTTGTTCTTGCCGGAGCTTATGCTCTTGTATCCACTTTCGATTACTTTACCCGGCGGAATCTCATTCAACAGGTTATTCTTTTGCACACTAGCGTTGTCTGTGTGGTGCTTGCATGAGTTGTGCCTTTGTATACTATCAACAATAGAAGGTGATGGTAACTGATAAGTAGGCATGGTTGTTGGCAGTTGCATTTTATCCTAGGAATATAGAATCGGATACCGGCCTTTTGTTTTTCCTAAGAAAAATCAAATTATTCCTAGTTTTCATCATCCACAGTTCAATTTGTTGATTCAAAGGTGTGAATCTAGGAAATGAGAAACTGGAAAGGATTCATGAGTGGATCTGCAATGGCACCCAGAAACAACGCTTAAAACTCTATTCAAGACTGAATTTAGAGGAACTGCTGGCCTGTCTCCTGAAAATGCAGATTTACTATTGTTGCGCATGATAAAATGACAATCTCCTATGAAAGCGTTCATGATAGCTAGCAGAAAGAGTAACAGGAATACAAGATATATTAGGAGGGTACAGTAATGGTAGTTGATGGTTTTGTTTTCCTACTTGTTCTGAAATTCTTTTGTCTTTCCATCTTTCCTAACAGTCTCTGAGCAGAAAACTGGTTCATATACTTTCTGGATTGCTTTTCATGGCTTCCTGGCCAATTTTCAGGTGGTATCCCTCAGAAAGAATATTGCTTTTTTTTTAAGGTCTTTTTCTTTTCTCTTATATTTTTTCTTTTTCGCCAAATCGTTTCAAAGATAATTGAATTGCTGATTCCTTGTTATAATGAATAAGCGTTTGCTTGATTCTTTTGCTGATTGTTCAAATCTTAGATTAGTGCATCCACAGGGGCTCGCTACTTTGCTTCATTAGTTCCGCTTGTAAACTGCATAAGGCTTGTAGTTTATGGCCTTTCCTTGGTTACCGATCAAGGACTTCTAAAGTCTGTCACTCGAGAGGGGAAGCCAGAGTAATTTCCAAGCCTTAGTGCCTAGATTTCTTCCTTCTGAAACATGTTACAAATTTGTCGGTCATATATTTCTGCAATTTTTCTTGCAGGGAATTGCTTAGAGGTCCCCTTTATTATGTGTTGATATTAATCTTATCTGCACTTGTTTTCTGGCGCGATTCCCCTGTTGGAGTGATTTCAGTGTCAATGATGTGTGGTGGGGATGGTATGAGCAATGCCAATATCCAAATTACTTTCTTAGTACTTCTAGCATCCTTCTTTTAACTTTGTGACTTATAGGCATTGCCGATATCATGGGAAGGAGATTTGGATCCCTGAAACTGCCTTACAATCATCAGAAGAGTTGGGCTGGTAGCGCCTCAATGTTTGCTTTTGGTTCCTTCATTTCCATTGGGTAGGTTATTTTGAACATTATTTTGGCTTTGAAATTGTGTTGCAAAAGTAGCAAGTTCATTTTTGTTTTGACTTTGATTTATGATTCCATTTTTATGTTTATAGGATGTTATACTACTTTTCATCTTTTGGATATTTTCAATTGGAATGGAACTGGACCGTACAAAGAGTTGCTCTGGTGTCATTGGTGGCTACCTTGGTGGAGTCGCTACCAACTAATGGAGTAGTTGATGATAACATCACTGTCCCTATAGCAAGCATGGTAACTGCTATGTTAAGTTTTGGTTACTAGGCTGCTATTAGTCTGCAAGAGGGGTTACTTGCCTTTTGAGTTAGTGTTCCTTCCCTGCGTGTCTTTTCTGTATTTTGGTTTAGCAAATCTTCAACCTCAACTGGTTAATAGGTCCTTTTGCTTGTATCCAATAAAGGCGAATAGATTTTCCATACTTATTTTCCTCTTAATTGAAACCCGATAACTTAACTAATTGCACTCATTGAAGAATATTCTTCTACTCCATGGACTGTTACCAGTGAAGAAGTTAGGCACATCAAGCAGAACAGAATCTAGGTCACTCATAAAGGCATGATTCAATCTGATTTTATTATCTTCAGTAAGTAGTGCACATTTTAATTGAAGAATACTTCTACAACAGACAAAGGTTTGCAGATTTCTTATGCAAAATGAGGCGAACAGAGTGATTGAACATTCTTTGAAGTTCGCCTGTCATCCTAATTAGAATGACATAGACCTGTATAATAATCCTGCAAGGGCCCATAAGTTTTTTTGGTTTCTCAATTGTGATCTTACTTGAAGTTTCTACAAGCTGTTTACCTTCTGGAACTCTGCCTCGGAATGAAGCCTTGGAGCCGTGGTCATGTTGAAAGCTGAACGTGAAAGTGAACTGAGAACGCATTGTACTTGTTGATTTCTGACTTTATGACTAGGGATGTTCATTCAGTTTTTCGGTTCGGTTTCGGTGGGATAATTCGGTTTTCGGTTCGATTTTTTTAAAATTTTACAAAATCGGTTCGGTTCGGTTAGAAACCGAAATTGAAGAAAAGAAAAAAAAACGTATTTCGCTAATGCGCTCTTGAGGTAATTTTATTTTAAAATATTAATTTTTATTAAAGAACGCATTATCAAAATACGTTCATATATAATTTTTTAAAAAATTTAATTTTTCGATTCGATTTTCGATTTGATAACAAAAATCGAAAACCGAATTGAATTTCATTCTAATTCGAAAAATCGAATCGAACCGAATCAAAAATTTGAAAAATCAAATCGAATTACATATTTCGATTTGGTTTGATTCGATTTTTTGAATTGCATCAAATAATGAACACCCCTATTTATGACTTCAGCTTAACATGTATTTGTATTTCTTAATTCAATGCCTTTTTTCATATTTGACGGAATCAAGGGCAATGAAGTAGGGTGTGGTACTTCTTTCGGCAAAAATGTAGTTATTGGGACCTAGGTCTCTGGCTGCCTCATTGATGCGCAAGCCTTGTACCTACCTCATTGAGGGTCCCCGTCTCTTTGAATGAACAGTGCAGTGTGTACTCTAGTCTTGGTGATTCATTAACCAATGACCTTTGTGTGGATCTTATGTTGGAAGTCTGAAGCTTAGCTACCAATATGGCCTTAGAAAGTACAGCTCTGCAATAAACATAGCGGCGCTCCAGCCTAGTGCGTTTTCTCAAAGCCCAGAAGCCATCATCATTTATATTCCTACAGGCTACACCTAACGCCCATTGACCATGATCAGATTTGGGTCCTTTTTCTAGTGGGAGAAATACTTGGTATTGAAGGAAGGACGGCCATTTTCTCTCTGAATGGCAAACTTTGGATGCTGAACAACATTTTTTTTGGAAGACAAATGATGCGTTTTCTATAAGGCGCAACAAGGATGGCATTTGACTCGCTCCCTTTTATTTGTCTACCTAATTAAGAAACGATAAAATTAATTTCTTAAACTCTTTATTACCATAGTTAATGATGTAGGAAATTACTATGAATTTGAGTCACTACTCTTCGGCTTTGACGAGGGAAAGGGGAAAACAAATTCCAGATTACCATCACCATCCAATAAGATGATAAAAAATTACTAGTTGTGTTCGATGATGGAAAAGAAAAAAGAAATTGAGACGATTGTATCCCGCCATGGTGACGCAGCTGTATGCTTTTATTCTTTTTCCAATTTTGCCAGTTTTAACGGCAACAACCAGAGCCTTCTGGAAGATGGTAAAAGTCATAAATCCACTTTTCATCTCTTCAATTTCATACATTACTTGCCGGACAAAACTTTTAATCTTAGGATAATCAAAGAAATTCACCCGCACAAACATTTACTTTGAACTTTTAATTGAGTTGATGACTGCAACGGCAATTAATTCCCTTGGCATATTCGTGGAAAGTTTTGCCAGTTGGCCCCTTAGAAGACAAACAGCGCGTGGAAGATATTAATGTACTTTGTATTTGCATTGAATTTTATTTTATAATATAATATAATTTTTTTATTTTTTATAAAATTTAAAATAAAAAATTTTAAATTTAAGTTCTATATAATTTTACTTAAAAAATTTTATGAAGTATAAATATTTTTTATGATTTTTGATTAAATTAGATTTGATAGTCATTGTAAAATCGTCAAAAGATCATCTGAATATCTGATCCAAAGAAATTCTCATCACTGTATAATTCTGACTGTATTTGATGTGATGCGCCGAGGAGACCAAAGGATGCGAAAGGTGAAACGATGCTTTTCACTTCTTGCCAAGGATGGACTTGGTGTGTTTAAATAAAATTTGAATTTAATAATTTTTATTATAAATTTTGTAAAAATAATTTTTTTATAAAATTAAAAATTAAATTAAAAATTTTATATTAATTTTGCAATCTAAATACACTCTAAATTCGTAGTAGAATTGGAGCAGCGAAACAATTCCTTTTTGGTTGGAATTTTAATGGCAGCCTTAGTTAGAATTAGATCAACACGGGCTGAGAATATTTAGAAACCAAAAAGAGAAAGAGCAACATGCTCTTCCAATTCCACCTCACATGGCCTAAAAATTTTAGTCACAAGTTATTTCCTATCATTGGCAAAAAGGAGGCGATTCCTTTTTCCTTTTTGGTCCAAGAATCCAAAAAAGCTTATCTTGTTATATTTAGGGTGCGATTGAATAAAGTTTATATTTTAAATTTTTTATTTTTAATTTTGTAAAAATAAATTATTTGTAAGAAAAGATATCAAATTCAAAGTAAAAAAGTTGCAACCGAACCTAATTCAAATAATATATAATAAAGGCGTGATTGAATAGTATTTAATTTTAAAATTTTTATTTTAAATTTTATAAAAATTAAATTATTTATAAAATGAGATATGAGTCCTGTAATTAAAATTTTGAGTTTAATTTTGAAACTAAACATTGTTCAAGTATAACTTACATTATAACTCCAATGTCAACCTTTTTTCTAAGTGATTTATAAAATTTTCTGTTACCTTATAATTTCTGGATCGATCAACAATTTAAGAGTTAGTCCTCAATATTTAATACTTTGTTAAGCTTTTCGTTTTCGAGTTGGGTCATAGTTACTTGGATAAAAGTGGCAAATTTGAAAATTTTGTTTATCTCTGGAGAAAAATTAAATTTTAAAAGTAAAATGAAAAAATGCTACATTTTTTCGATGGTAAAGAACTTTTAAAAATATATATATAAATAAATAATAAAAAATAAAGATTAAATCTAATTCCAAAAATTAGCTTCTTATCATTCCAACACATATAAAAATATATTAAAATATTTTCTCCTCGATCATGCCTCTTTTACCCTTCCTCAAGTACAACAACAAAAGGCCAAACTTGCTAGAAAGATATATCCAACCAAAAGAGCCCACGAGCTTCCTACCTAAGTTGAAGAACTTCAAACCTTATCTTGAAATGAACCTCATAATTTGCTGCAGCATACTTGTGTCAAAAAAAAAAAAAAAACTTATGAGTATTCCATCCAATTCAAATATAAATTTAATTGAAAATTTTCAGTCACTAAATCTTGATTCAAGTCCATAATCTTATATATCAACCAACACATTTTGTAAGTTTGGAAAAGCTTTATATTTCAAAATTTCACTCAATATTCGCTCTTCCCAGGTAGGATTATATAGAATTAAGTTTTAAGATTTTTATTTTATGTTTTGTAAGAATTACTTGTGAGAGAAAATATAAGTCTTATGCTTGAAATCTTAATTTAGATTTCGGATCGAAATGGTGTCTAAACAAAGCCATTCTCTCTCATTTATATAAAGTTGTCACGTATTTTATGTTATTCTAATTTTTTTAGGATTCTTTCTTTTATGATAAGATATTTATATTATTAATTACCACTTGACAACACTATAATAATGAAAGAGAGTATAAAAGAAAAGATGAATGAGAGGATTCAGAGCCAATATTAGTTATTTGACTACAATTACACATCCATGCATTACGAAATATTCCTATAATATTTTTGAGTCTAATCATTATCTTTTTCTTAGAGGCAAAAATATTATAAATAGAAATTAACATTAAATGAAAGTTGATTGATTGGATTTCATTGCCAAACTCTACATAATGGTGTACTTGGATTGGTTTTTTAACCAAAAAAATAGTTTAATTTTTTTAATTTAAATCTTATTTTTTTCTTACAAATAATTTATTTTTATAATTCCTAATATAATTTAATTAAAAAAATTCAATCCAAATACAATTTTCCTTCTCACACAATTCACTTTTATTCGAAAAGTCAAGTATTTTCCAAGTCCATTCAATTTTTGGATTGGTGGAGACGGCAGTCCCTGAAACTGACTGGACAGACTGAGACGCAGACTTATGCCTTTGGACTTGTCATTACTTGCCTTTCCTCTCATGACCATTAGTTCCTTCGAGGGAGGAGAACGCGTTACTGCTCAAATTATTTATTATTTATCTCTAAATAATACATCCCCTTTCTGTTTCTGTTTTATTAGTAAAACAACAGAGTGAATCGCAAATCACAAAACTCTTGTGTCCCAAATTATTACTACTTGTCAAATAACTATTAATTCTTTTCCTCAAAATACTTATTAATTCATCAATTTCAGTAGCATTTACATATTTTTTCCAACTTTACCTGCATATTCTATTAATTTACCGAACATAATATTAATTTTATTTAAAGATTCTAGATATTTTTTGCCTCTGAAGCTTTATCCAAGATATATGACTTAACTTAAAACTCTTTGTTATATTTTATTTGATATATATAATTTTCGCTAATAGTATATTACATTTTATTTTAAAAAAGAGATTCAAACTCATTTTTAATCAGATAACTCAATAAATCAAAATAAACTAATCATTTCTTTAATCTGTGCGAAACCTCCAAGTTTGAGAAATAATTTGAGATTGAGGAAGCAGTTTATGTCAATAATTCATTATCTGAATTTCTAGGTTTTTAACAAGACTAATTTTTGCTAGCATGCCTTCAAAGATTTAGGTGATGTCAGAATATGAAACTTTAAAATTTGCCAATTTTTTTTACATTGTTGAGATATATTTCATTTGTTTCAAAAATATAAATCTTTTCTAATTTTGACACATATATTAAAGAAATGCACATTTTTTATTTGTTTGTAAAAATTTTAAATTACTCCGTTGTTTCTTTTTTTTTTTTTAATGAAACCATCATACAAATTTGAAATTGTCAATTTCTTAAATGTATTAACTAATCAAGGACGGGTCCCCCCCTCGCCACTATATCTCCGGCCATCCTTTTTTTCTGATATTGACGGAAATGCTTCCAATGGGACCATCAAAGAAATAAATGAACGTAGTCAAGGACATTTTCCATGGAATATTGCAGTTCTGTCCCTATTCAAATCTTCATCAACCCTTGCTTCCACCTCGATTTGACAATAATTATTTTTTCTATTTTAAATTGTATGCATGTATTTTTATTTTTTTAATATTAAAAATAAAATATTAACTTACTCAAAAGAAATATGAATCTTCTTTTTTTATATATAATTTAAATATTTACAATTAATCTCATCATTTAAATATTTTTAAATATTAAAATATTAAAACACTATTATTCACAACTACCATCCTTTGTTTTTTTTACATACAAAAAATATTTTTTCTACATTAAAAAATTAGCATCCTTTGCTTGACCCTCCCAATTCTTCATCCGGAGTCTTGTTTGGTCCCAAACTTTTCTTGATTCAATGATCCGCGCTTTTAGCGTGGGCCTCGGGGCGCAATTTCCTTTCCGGCATCATTCTATTTTCCACAGTGCCAAATACGTCAACCGAATATGACCCATGAATTAAATCCTTGTCGATTACTAGAACTTATTTACTTATCGTTTCTCGAAAAAATCCTACACCGTCCGTATGATGACTTTTTTGGACACCGTATCCGAAACGAAGGAAAATAATATATATAATTGGGTTAAATCCAAATACCCCATAAAGTCTAAAAAATTTGTCAAATTCACGTTTAAATTTTTAATCGTGATAATTAATTTCTCCTTTCGTATTCTAACAAAATTTATTGTCCAAAAAAATATAAAATATTTCAAAAGGACCTTAAATTAATTAAATATCTAAAAGAATATTTTAAAAAATATTTTAATATAATTTTATAAAATAAATATTACCCTGCACACAATTTGCTTGTACAATAATTTCCTTAGCAAACTCTATTGCAAAAGGTTAGAAATCAGATTTTGAGCTCTAATTCTTGACATCAGTATTTATATTCTCTCTTTTTCCAGTTTCTATCATTGCTGAATTGTATATGAGCTTGTTCATCTGTCAGTTTTAGCAGTAAATCTCTTTGACTATAGTAGAAACATTTGCCAAGCGAGCGTCACTTCTGTCAGACTTGGAATAAAGCCTTGGATGCAGAATGAGAGCAATTCCTAATATCTTTGCATTCATCATTATTTTCTCTAGAGTATGGATGCTTTTTGAGTCCTTATGAAGAGAATCAGTCCTTCCTTTTACTACCTTAGGCTGCTTTGGTGCCCAAACTCTCTGAAAATCTGGTTTCTAACTTGTAAAAGATACAAATCTCTGCGCCCTTTCTCTTCTCTCCCGAGCTTTACTTAATTTGGCCCCTCCCTAAAAGAGGCCCTTTTAGGTACTTAATTAATTTAACGTTCTTTTTTTGTCATTTTATATTTTTCCGATCAATTGATTTCACTAAAATAAAGAAAGAGGGAACCAATTGTCATAATTTAAAGTTTAAGCTTGTGTTTAATAAAACCGTAGACTTGAGGGGGGTATTTGGACTTAACCTATATAATTAATCAAGTTAGTGTGTAACGTTTAAACTATGACATCAACGAATTGTTTACTTTAAGCAGAAAAAATTGTGTTTGATTTTCTTCCACTTAATAATTTGTTACTTCTCAGAAATTTTGAGGTAACTTCTTCTCCTTTTTCTTCTTCTTCTTCTTCTTCTTCTTATTATTATTATTATTATTATTAAGTCAAAGAAAAAATAAATGTTATTTTTGAGTTGTCTTTTTCCGTTTAGCTCAGATCAAGTAATAAAAATAAATAGTACTATAATAATCTTTTGAATAAATCTTATTTTTCCCTCCTCTCGTCCTTTCATGGTGGATCTTTTTCATTTTTCTTTCACCTCTTCCCAAATTATACTCCATGCACCAATTGAGCAATCATATTTAACTTGGAACAAAAATTTAAGTGGTATTTTAATAAATTAAGTTACCAGCTTATTTGTAATAATTACGAAGGTTAGTAATGAGATTACCGTGTTCATAAAACTTGCATCCAAATTAAAGGTGAGATTGTATAATGTTTTGGTTTGATATTTTTTACGTTGAGTTTCGTAAGATAGAATTTTTTGTAAGAGAATAAGTTGGACTGAAAGTAAAAAATTTGCATTGAATTTCGCTATAAATACATCATAAGGAAAGAAGATAGTTATGAAATTTTTAGAAATACTCTGTTTATATATAGTTTTTGAAAAAAATTCCATCTATGAGAAAGAGCATGCCTACATACTTGTTTGTTCATTTTGTAAAAGAAATAAATATTTAATTTAGAACAAAGATATATATATATATATATCTATATTAGAAAATGGGTAAAAGATCCTAGTTGCAACTAAACTTTCTCAAAATTTGATTTTTGCACTCCAATTTCAAATTGGCAAATATGTGTCCTTCAACTTTGTGAAAGTGGCAAGACTTACCATTCCATCCACGATGCTCATCAGTCCTAGTGCGAGCGCCATCATGTGTTCGGATTTGGGTATTCTTAAAAGCACAGCACATATATTTTTAGTACCAATCATTCCCTCCAAGATGCAAGTCACGTAAACAAAATCAGGATAAAAAGTAGTGCTCATATAAAGGTGAAAAATCTAACTACGTTGGACCAATTTTTTCTTTCCTTTCGTCAACCTTAGAGTGAAAATATGTCAAGGAGTAGAAAACAGATGGTACTAACAAATAGCTACTGCAGTATATCAAACATATTGAAAACTTCATAGACTTACAAAAATCCATCCATCAAGATTATCACAATATGTATCATTCTTCCTAATTTCTCACCGCATAGCATATATTTGCTTCCTTATTTCGTCCACTTTTTCTTTTGGTCTTTAGTGGAATGCATCAATGCTAAGGTTCAAAATTTGAACTTGCTATTGAGATTGAGAGTGTAGACTCTGAAATTATAGATTTTAAGATCAAAACTTCTCACTTTTGAGAAGTGGAAAAGGTTTTGTAATGCTTTATTATTTCTTTAGATATGGTGATTTTGATCTTTTTACATTTTAAATTTTAAAAGTTAAGATGTGTTGTGCTTTCAAACATACTCCAAATCTGGACATGTGATGGCACTCACGTTCTGACTAATGAGCATTGTGGATGGAAGGGCAAGTTTTGTAACTTTTAGAAAGTTGAAGGGCAAAGATTTGACAATTTGAAATTAAAGTGCAAAAACTAAAATTTGAAAAAAGTTGAGGATGTTTTACTCATTAGAGAATATAAAAATTCAAAAAAGAATCAAAAGAATAATCATTTCTTAAAAGTGTAAACACGTTCAGATAAACATTAATGCACATTTAATAATGTGAAAGACTGAAAGTCTTCTAGATAAATATATATACACTCTCCTCCCATTCCTCCTTGAGATCCGTCAATGGCGTAACCCAACATAATTGAATAGCAGACCACTTGGGGTGAGTCGGTTTTAGTGGAACCAATTTGAATCAGGTCAAATTACGAAATGATTATTTCCGATAAAGACATTAGCATTTAGAAATGGTCAAAAAGCCAGACAACAGCAGGTGTTGGAATAATTTAAAGTTTTCAAGAACCATTTCCATCTTAAACATGTTCTCGTATGTATTATTTATTGTGAAGATTTTGACCATTCCAAGGTTGAGACTTCTGCTCTCTTCTGAGATCTTCCATAAATTAAAAATATTTCAACCTTTTTTTAAAAAACAACCATACTTTTTAATTTAATAATAAAAATTAACTCTAGCCTAAGGAATCTTGTATATGAAAAACACAATTTTTACGAGTTTGGCTTCCATAAAAAGTCTGATCATAAAAGTAGATCAAGTAAATTATATAAAATATATTCAGTAATATATATATATATATATATATATATATATATATATATATATATATATATATATATATATATAGTCTAACAATATTATCATTGTCAGAGATTAGCGTATGAGTTACGATGATTTACAAGTTTTAGATAAAAGGAAGATACCACTGTTATATTCTTTGAATTTGTCACTTGGGTAGATTATAAGAAAACAGCATTTTTCTTGTTTTGTCAACAAGGGAAAAAGGAAAAATGACAAAATGCAGATAATGACTTATGAATGAAATTATATCTTGGAAAATTCGCAGTACTTGACATATAACGTTGGAGCTTTGCAGTATTTAAGAAAAAGGGAAAAAAAAAAGCAAGGTTGGCGTGGAAAGGGCGATCAAGAATGTCTTTTCATATTCGTTACTGCAGAAAAGATCCCAATAACATCGAAAGGCTAGGAGATCAATAGATGCCACATAGAGATAAGCAAGAAGAAGGAAAAGAAAAGCCACAATGGAAGTACACAAAAGTATATCATATATAATATATTCCATACAGATGGATGAAAATGGAAAAAGTTCGATTTTACCAAAATAGAAAGAGAGCTCTATAGCAGAAGGGAGCCACGGTCCTTCCTATTTAGAACGGAAAAGAAAGAACTAGCATCAATGAGTCATTAACCTCCTGGCCTCTTTTCCTTTTGGAAGCACCACGTGTTTTTATAATGCAATCAAGATGGAGAAAAGATAATGGTTCACTTACAAAGTTATTCTTTAGATTTAAAAGTTTCAAGTTACGAAGTATATAAATTTATCTATTTTTTTCGTACAATAATATTTTTAACGGATTAAAATTTTACAATTATTGTATTTAAAAAATACAGAGAATAACTTGAGTTTCACAATAATACCTTTCATATATTCTTTTATTAGATTATATTATGATAATATATCTTGTTTAATTAATAATTTAATAGTCGGGCATTATCGTTTAATTAGAAATCACATTTGTGTATTCTAATAGACAGCAAAATAAACAGAGATACTATGCACGTTAGCCATGTTATTGAACAACGCATTAGTGGTATCAAAGAATATACAAACAAATGAATAATACAAACCCTAGTTTGCAAAAGTCAAGGAAAAGTATCGTAGGGGAAATTTTGTGGCCAACACTTCGCTGGATATACATTTTCTTTCTTACTTTTGGTCCCTCAACCATCTATATCCCAATGTCCCATTAAATAGGCTATGGATTCCATAGATAATCTTGTGTTTCGCGTTGCAAAAGACTGGAAGAGTATTTTTCAACTCATTTTCATTAGCTTTTAAAGACCTTTTTTGTGGCTACAAAATGGTGATATAAATAAATGAAAAGGACCATACTCCTTAGGGGTAGAAATGTCAATGTCTTTTCTTTCAACACCATCCTCCATTTTTCTGAAATGTTATGCCCCCTACGACCAGAACTTTACTTCAAGTGTAGATACTTTTTTGAGTATATGCCACGGCAAATATTACCAAGTATTCTATTCTTTTTTTCATTCATTTTAAAGGGTTTTATCGAAGCAATATTTTCAGAGAATTTGAGATTTTGTGATTGTTTTTAATTAACTTTTTAATAAATCAAAATAACAATTATTTAAATATCAAAACTTGAGTTAATTATTGAAAAACCCTTCTAAACTTATTATAGATGTCGAGCCAGGCAGAATCAAAAAATGAGTTGGGAAAAGTAGGATAAAGACAGTGGATGTAGCGCTTCTGCTCTTTCTGTTTTTTAATCCTTTTCCTTGCATTATTCGAATTTTTCATCAGACGGACAAATTTTAACTTTTGTTTTCTCAAACATTAACAACCTGAACTTACGAGGATGGGAAAGCTTTGAGACTTCTTCACATGGGAAGGTATCAAACTATGACTTTATCACAATAAGATTTTAAATTAGTGCTCAAAATTATACAAAATTTTAGTATTAAAGCTCTCGATTCAAGAAAGAAACAAGTGAAAAGTAGATATCCCATATAGCACGAACTTAGCAGTATAACTAGCAAAACCACCTTCAGTGGAAGAATCTATTGAGGGTAGTTTTCATTATAATCATCCTCGGAAGAATTGCTCTTGAAATAGGTAGGTGTAATTTACTTTTATAATAATACGACAAATTTAATTGATTAAAAATATTTTTTTATCAAGTAATACATATTAGATTTAGTTAACCGACACAACTCACATCCTCTTATGTATTTTCATAAAAATGAGAGAGAAAAACGGGAAAATTGCTTATTGCAATTGCTTACATTAGCCTAATGAAAATTAACGGTGTAAGATTAAGCATGGAACTGAATGCAATTAACTAACAACACTTGCAGAAAGATATGAACAGATGTTGGTGTTTCGTATTATGGTTTGCAAATGTCGCATTCACTGTCAATAGAAAAGGAAGTGACATTTAAAAAAAAGGGCTGTCAAAATCTGCACATCTTGACAAATTTTGAGGCCAGACCTAAGAAATTGTTTTAATTTGTCCTTAAACGAGAAAAGCTTAGTTATTCGTAAATATTCTATTGAATTCAGGCCCCAGTTGATACCCTGATTGTGCTGCATAGAACTACTTACCATCAAGATAGCCACAAACTGCTCTTAGTGCCTAAGAATTTCACCTGTCTTTCCAAGTCGCCCTTTTTCCAATCTCAATTTTGGAGCTCCTTGTATGGAAACTGAAAATGATGATGTCTTCCGTTCAACCCAAGAGTTTGTAATTGAAGGAGTTGAGAATTTAATTCCCTCGCAGGGCAAAAGCGAATAGTCTTCAATAGAGTATTAATTTTTATATAAGAAATCTCAATATTCCTATATGCTCATAGGTTTTGAGCCCAAATTAATTGTATTGATAATTAGAAAGACGAATTTTTTTTAAAGTATTATCCACGGTTTTTTGTGAGTATATCGTGTTTAGTGATTCCATCAAGCTAGTAGAGAAAGGAGAAACCCAAGGAGAAAGTACCAAGAAGAACAATTCTTTCATTACTACTATTATTTATAGGAGGAAATGGATAGATACTCAAGGTTTCAATCACAATCATCCCCGTCATGACTATATTTTGCAACTAACTACGAACGAATAGCAGTCTGTTTTGGGAAGGGAACGGTTGAACCAATAAAGAATAGTATTTTGAGGCGTATTGTAATCCAAGTACTCGGAATTTGGGACAGACTTACTTGTCTTTTATCGAGCAAGTTGTGCTTGAAATTTTAATCTATTACAAATGGTGCTGTTGGAGACTCTTGTATTTTAGTCCCTTGGTGGAGATGATCATCATTTGGAGCTCAACATTCGCTAAAAAGAAAAGGACTGCCAAGAACTGAGGTGAACTTAAATCTTTGGTTTTTGGATAGCAATTGAAGAAAAGAGACAAAAGATTTGGTAATCCCTTTAGTAGGAATGTTTATTGGCTAAGGTTGAAGCCAAGAATGGCTAAAAGAAGTTCTGGTTTCTTTGGTTGGAGATGATGTAATTACTGAGGTTGTAGATAAGGGTTTTGAATTTCAAAAGTCTACAACCCCACCCTGCAAAGTATTTAATTTGGTACCTAATTTACCATAAAGGGAGGAAAAGGAAAAGTCATGGAACATAACCAAAGGGAAAATGGATAGAGTCTCCCATTCTCAATGATGGTGGGTGGAAAGTTAATTGACATACAGAAATTTTGCTACAAAAAGAAAAAAGAAAAAAGAAAAAAATTCTTTACGAATCACAAATTCGGACAAAATTATTTTTATTATAGAGATAATTTTATTCTTGATAAGTAGCTCACATGTGGTAAGTGTTTTGCCATGAAAAATGACGGAATTACATAACTAGAAATACAAAAATAATTTAGTGGCATAAGAAGACGAAAATAAAGTTTAACGATTAAATCAAAATAAGATTTATTTTAATGGCATTCCAGCCAATTACCCTACAATTTACAGTATATCAAGGCTGAAGTCATGAAAGAACGAATCAAAGAAAGAAAATACAAATTTATATGCTAACCGTGATTGGTCTTTCTTTTGTTTTCCTCTGGTGCAGCTCTCATGTGTTTCTGCTGCACGAACCAATGATTAAAATAATTTATTTTTCTTACTATTATTGAAGTCAAAGAATCAGAACATCAACTTGGACTTGTAAAACACCCTTCCAACTTGAGCCTCCGCTGGCTGTTTCTATTCGCATCGAATTATATAACAGAACCAAACTGCAAATGCAATGCTCACATCCTCCTATGGCCCCTTGGTTTAGAAAAGAAGAAGACCTTCAGCTGCAGCAGATGGACATGTGTTCAAGAATACGGTATATACAAACAAAACACGAATGTCATAACTTGTCCTAGTTGTCCATTTTCATCCTCTATTTTTACTTGACTAATCACAGAGATATATCAACAAAAAGAGAGGCAGATTGGTCTTTATTTGTAATAGTAAAAAGATTTTTTTAAAAAAAAAAATCTCATGATTATCTCTTTTACCAAATACCATAAACAATCCGCATAAGAAAAAACGCAGTTTGTATCTTTTAGCACATGGAATGTATCGTATATCCAAATGTTGAGAATTTTTCCCATTGTCTTTGTGCTTGAATTCCAATATTAAAATGTATATATTATTTCATCAGTGTTTTTAACTTTTGGTGAAAGCAAGCCAAACTAGTCAAAAGTATGAGAAGGCTTTTTATTGACAGCTTGTTTCCGGATCAAATGAAAACCGCCAAACCAATTTGCAAAAGGGGGTGAAGTAGATCAAGACAAAATAGTCATACCATTTTTTTATTTGATTTTTTTTGTAAGTGTATTTGCCAGCCTTTCAAATTTCATCAGTCTAGAACATTCACGCATACCAAACGGTCAACACCATTTGAGTTGACGACCCGCTAAATTGCTCCCTACGTTATTTTCCGACAAACTTTGGATTTTCGGTTCATATACGTTAGGATGAGAATGTGTATTAAGTGGAGCACTTTTATTTTTATTTTTTCTAAAAGAACATTCAAAATTATTTTTTGAGTAAATTCTAACAATTAAAAAGAAGAATTAGAAATTTAAAACCTTCTAATCCAATAAAACATATTTTACTAACTGAGTTATTGTATTAATTCAACTAATTAAATTACTTACTTACTATAATTAAATTTAATTTTTTTAATATTCCATATGTAGGTATCAAATTATATAATTTGATTATAATTTATATTCTTAATATTATAAAATTTGAGTTTTTGAACCTCTTCGTTAGAAGTTAGTTGCACTTAATCGCTTAAAAAATTGCTATTAAAATTTACTAAGATTGTTTTTAATATTTTTAAATTATAAATCAAGTATTTAAGCGGCATGGTCCAGTTCATAAATTATTAGTTAAGGAATTTAATACCAAATAAAATAATTTGCGAAAACTAGAGGGGAAAATCCACTTCTCTTTTTCTTGTAGAGCTTGGCCCCTCGCGCAGTTGTCATTAGTTGACTTAGCTCTGTAGGTTGGGCTGGTCCTAGCAAAAACTAATGGCCAGAATCTACCGTTAATATGTAAATAACAAAAACTTTTAGTAAAATTAAATTTTATAAAATTTAAAATAAAAATTTTAAAATTAAATTCTGTCTAAAAGTAATTTTTATTAAAAGTTAAAACGTGAAGGTGCTTATTCTCTTCCACCTCCGGCGGCGGCTCTCAAATTTGAAAACGGAGAGTGGCAGGAAACGCCCCGGCGGGCCAACTAAACCGGATCATAATCGTCGGCTCTTGTTTACGTGTCACATCAACTTTCTTCATTGGATTCGTCCGCGGTTGACGGCGAGTGAAGCCCACCTACCCACCACGCGAAATGGAGTAGCACGAGGAAAGAATTTTTTAAAAATTGTTAGCTGTTTCAAAATAGTAAAATATAAAATTAGGAATATGTGAAAATTCATAAAAAGATAAAAGATAATAACTAAGTGATTTTTTATTTAATTAATGTAATGGTTAATAAGTGAAAATATTTTCAAAATAAAAAAATTTACAAATATTTTGTAACAAATATCTTTACACTGTTTTAGAGATGCAAAATTTGTCTCGAAGGCTGTTTTTGTGTAAAAATCAATCATACATGATTCTCATTTAAGGGTAAAAAACATCCTCATAATGGTTTTCTTTCAAATAGAAATTTACACCCTTAAAAGTGAATCATGTATAGTTAGCTTTTATTTTATTTTTTTTAAAAATTCCTTCAGGACCAATTTAGTACTTCTAAAATAGTTTGAAGATAAAAATAGAGAAAAACAATTTAAGAGAAAAATTGTATCCCTAAATTGGGTAGGATTGAATATAGAGTATATTTAGATTATGTTTGGTTGGAAAAAAATTTTGTTTTAAATTTTATGAAAGTAATTTTTTTTAAAGGAGAAGTGAGATCTAATTATCTATTTAGTTTAAGTTAAGAATTTTTTATTTTGAGTTTCGTAAAATGTAAATTATTTATAAGAGAATAAGTATGATTTAAAAATAAAAATTTTATATTGAATTTTTTAACGAAACCCAATTCAAATACAGTTTGAGGACTAAAAGCAATAATTACGCAAACATGAATTCATAAAACAATTCTTGGAAGATCATTAGAAAATTTTACAATACAATTGCGTACGCATGGCGGGCAAGCAATAGAGTTTTCTCTTTTTTCTTCTAGAAAGGTGAACAATATAATTTATGGTTATGTGTTCCTATAAAAAAAAAGAAAAAGAAAAGAAAAAAATGAGTTGATGGTTATGCAGTGAAGCCGTAATGCTGATGTTATCTTGAAACACGAAAGGGTTTTAATGTTAAGTACAGACATTTGCTTTCCTCTTTAAAAAAAAAAAGTACTGACTTTTACTTAATTAGCCTTTAATTTATTGTCTGTGTTATAAAAATAAAAATTCTATAATTAAAATACCTAATAGTAAGAGTACATAGGGGCATATTTTTTTTTTTAAAAAGCTTATAAATAAGTGTGAAAAGACCTATATTATGAGAAATGACAAATGAAACAACCTTTGAGGTTTTATTTGGTACGTCTAATTAATCTTTTATTTTGATAATATTAGTGGAGATTAACGCATTACAAAGCATATTATTCTCTCTATTAAATAAGAATCGAATTTTCAATTTTTTTATTGAAAGATTTTAATTTTTACCACTCGTGCAAATCCTCACAAGCATACATTTAATTATTTTTACTTGACAAAATGTATCAGTTCCTTATAAGAATACTAGTTTGAATTTTATTTCACTTGCAAATTGAAAACCTTCTTACTTAATTTCCACGTAAAAGAATTTTTCCAAGTAATCCAAGGAATCATTAACAAACTACCGTGTCTTCAAAGACCAGCAGCCAGAAAAAATTACTTTAACATGGTCACATGATTCCTCAAACATACCACAAAAACACGAAGCTTGCTTTGTATTTTGTCCCCAGCCGCTGGTGGATAGGAGAGGGACCGTATGGTGGCCACTCCAAAAGGTGAACTCCGACATGAATTGATTTTAAAGTCAAATTTAAAATTTTAAATATAGGATTTATATATTTTATCATAAATAATTTAATTTTTATAAAATTCAATATAAAAAATTTAAAATCAAACATTATCTAATCACATCCTCATTTTTAAAAACGAGATTAAAGTTTTTATAAAAAAATTTGAAAATCCATTTCTCCTTCCCAAAATGTATTGAGAATTTCTTGTATTGTCATTTGATATGTGTTTTTAGGTGTTTGCTTCTCTACATAGATGTCTAGTTGGTGTTGGACTCCAATTCTCCATTTATCCCTCTTATCTTGTAAGGATGGTTTCTGCCCACCAGCCAACGAAGAAAAGTAAAAGAAGGGATAGGTGCTTTTAATCAGGGTGTATTTTACAATTACGTCTAGCATTTGTTTCATCAAAAATTATTTTTATAAAAAAAATTAAATTCAAACTTAATATAAATACAACATTAATTAAAGAATATTAGGGTGTAATTAAATAATATTTGATTTTAAAATTTTTATCTCTAAATTTTATAAAAATTAAATTATTTTATAAAAAAATATTAATTATATACTTAAAAATTTAATTTTAAAATATTATGTTATACAAGCAGCTGTTAGTAGGGGTGGACAAAAACTGAACCAAACCGAAAACCGAACTGTTTTTTGTATTTCGGTTTGGTTTTTTATTTATACGGTTCGGTTCGATTCGATTTTTAACGATTATATAATTTTCGGTTCGGTTTTCGGTCGTTGTCATCGAACCGAAAACCGAATAGTTTTTTTTTTAATAAAAAAGAACTCATTATTGAAATGAGTTCATTGATAACACTAAATAGTAATGCGTTCATATCTTTGTATCAGTTTAGGATTTTTTTTTCGGTTTAAAACTGAACCGAACCGAACTAAACCGTTTTAGTTCGGTTCGGTTTCAACATATATAATGGTTCAGTTCGGTTTTCATTCTTTAAAAAAAAAATTGAACCGAAAACTGAATAGTAAAATCGAAAACTGAACCGAAAATAGATTGCCCACCCCTAGCTGTTAGGATCTCTTTCATTCACAACAGGACAACAATTCCTATGTGTTAGTCAATTCCGAGGACACTTCGCACAATCATTTTCCCATTCGATCATATTCCGTTATGTTTGTAAACTAAAAATTTTTAATAATTCATTTTTTTAAATCTATAACACGTAATGTTTCTAACTTATAATTTATAAATACTTGATCAGATTTTTTATATTCTTTAACAATAAGCAACGTTATTGCGTATCATTAATATATGGATAAATTTGGCCGAGTAACCAAAAATTTTAATCTTATTTTTTAATTTTTAAAATATAAATAATCGACTATTTAATGATTCTTAATAATATAGCGTGAAAATTTTCCCACAAAAGAAAAACAGTGTGCAGGGATGAGAACAAAAGGGTCAAACGCGTGAGGGCGGAGAGTCCAGAGCTGCATTTGTAGTCAATACGAATTAAAATGCTAGACGATAACGTCCGCCATAGCCCCCTCCTCTATATGTCTGTGTATATATATATATATATATATATATATATATATATATATATATATCTATACTTATTAAATTATATATACAGATACGCAACTCAGAAATCTGCTAACGAAGCTTTCTCTCTAATTTGTAACGTTCTTCGCCACCTCAAACACGTCCCCCGCTTCTTTCTGCCACCTTTTCCAAGTTTGAAGTTCATTTGCCAACTCAAATTTTAGAGAGAGAGAGAGAGAGAGAGAGGGACTCAGAAATTGTTTTTTAAAAAATAATTTGCTCCACGACAGAGCCCAGTTGTCATTTTAGCAGAGAACGAAAACACCAAGCTGCAATTTTGATTTAGATATAATGGTGGTTTACATGCAGGGTGCCGCGGTGGCGGCACCGAGGGCGAGGAGATCTTAGGAAGGCGGAGGAGTTGACCTTTATCTTCCTCCACCAGCGGCGGCCTTTTGTTTCTTTAATAGCTTTCTTTTTGGTTTTGGGATGGGTTCCAGCCCAATTGTTTTGACTGGTTCTTCCGGCAGTGGGAGGCGGTGTTGTTGGTGGTGGTGCAGGTGGCAGCGGTGTAACGGCAATAATCACACCAAGCATAATAATAGTGTTAATATTAGTAACAATGGTTCTAACCACGACTCGTGTGTTGTTTCTTGGAGTTTCGGTTATTTCCTCTTCTCATTCGTGTTCCTGGGGTGTATTGCTAGTCTCTACGCGCGGTGCTTGCTGACCCCTAATGTCCGTACAACTCTCACAACCTTAGGTTGCCGAGAGGACAACGAGGGTTCATGGTCCATCGGTGTTTTCTATGGTGACTCTCCCTTCACCCTCAAACCAATTGAACAGGTGGGCTTCTCTTCTTTCCTTCAGTTTCAGAGATTACTCGGCGCTCCTTCCATTTTTCCTTTGTCCAAAATGACAAAGAAAGAAAATTTCTTGGTGTTCTTTGTTTTGGGTTTAATGGAGTCTTGTGAATGGTTTACATTTGCTTCCAATTCTGAGATACTTTCGTAGTTTCCGGACCCAAGTGTTTCACTGGCTCTTTTACCCGTTTCTTTAAAACTTTAATTTTCTTTGATTTTGGATTCAAGTCCCTCCATTTATGCTCCCTAGTTCTCTAAATTCTGATTTGATTCAGTCAAAATAACTGACGCTGTCAAACTACTTATTTTATATCTTCTCTTGCTTCAAATTATCATTTCTTTTTGAGGCAATTTGTTCTGGGTTATCTCTGTGTAGCATAATGAGGTTTACATGTCTGAAATGTTTCGCAGATGGATGTGCACAGGGATAAGAGTGCAGCATGGCCTGTCGCCAACCCCGTGATCACTTGTGCTGCACCTTCCGAGGCTGGCTTCCCCAGCAATTTCGTTGCCGATCCCTTTCTTTATGTACAGGTAACTTTTGTTTTGTTTTTATTGTTTTTCACCTCATTTTCCATTTGTCTCCATGTGGATTACCTGTAGTTCTTTAAAAGAAATTGTCTGGTAATCATCTATGTACGAGTATCTGCAATTTTTTACAGTTTGACAGCTTGCAGGTTAGTAACGACATTTGGACGGAGTGATAATGGTCTATATTTTTTTAATCCTGGTTGTTGGATGTCTTGGTTTAATCGTTTGATGTGACATAGTGTATTTGCCACCTCAAATAAGCTGCATAATCAGTGCTTTGAAATTATTGATTTCCATAAGTATATTTTGCCTTTTATATTGTGATTTTTTTAATTGGTTGCTGGGTCAGGGGATCTTTCAATTACATATCCTGTTAGTAGAAAAGCCACCAACCTGATAAGAAGGGAAATCTATTTGATTGATAGAAAGTGGGTCGAGCAGGAATTAGATTGGAGGGGAAATGGTGAAGATGTTAGCATTTTGTGAGAACTTCTGGCTTTCTATTGTTCTCACAAAATATCCCAACTTTCCACTTGGTAACCTAGCCCCATTTTGCTTCTTCTTGTTGACTTGGGAAATTATAGGGGCAAAAGGATAATACCATTAACATTTTTGGGTAAAGCTAGGAGAAGAAACATGCAAAACTGTTCTCATAGCTTTTTTTTTTTTGGGGGGTGGGGGGGGTGGGGGGGAGGGGCATGGTAAATGTTCAGATATTAGCTAGAGTTAAACTGATTAAATTTTGTTTCAGTAATTGCCTTTGCTCACATGATTAATGTTGACTTAATCGGACAAGTAGGAAGTGGTTGATCGACTTGCACTTCTGAAGTAGCCTTTTTGTTTGTAATAGATCGGCTTGTTGATTTGTGATGGGCCTATAACTAAAAACTGAGTCTTGATTTTAGAATTCTGCTTTTGTTTTCATTAATTTTAATGTAAAAAATTTTTGTCTCTCTATCCTCAATCAATTAACTTGAGGGGACAACAAGGTACAAATTAAGCAAGAGTAAAATTGATGTGGTTGGCTATATAAATTTGAGGGGTGGAGCAAGTATCAGTAGTTTGGCTTGTGCTATGTAAATTTGAGGGGTGGAGCAAGTATCAGTAGTTTGGCTTGTGCTATGTAAATTTGAGGGGTAGAGAACAAGTATCAGTAATTTGGCATGTGGTTTTTAATTGCTTTATTTCCTTAAGAAAGAAGGTGGTATCTGGGAACAAGTTTCTGTTTGTGGGGAGGCTTTCATGTAGTTATCTTCTGCAAATATGAGGTAACATCCAAGTACAAGCAAAAATAGTAGACAGCTTCTTGTTTTGGAAGTCTTACCTCATGTTGATGAGGTTTGATTAACATCTGAAATCTCCTTCCCAAATGTGATTTTGATATTCCGGTGATGCTACACAAAGAACCTTTTTCATGGAAAGGGTTGTATTCAGAATTTTCCATGTGAATTTTAGGTTCCTGCCTAGGTGGTCACCTAGATACCTAATTCTATTAGCAACCACTGCCATCTAATTTGATCTTATTACCCATCAAATTTTCTCCTCATTCTGAATATAGGATTAGAGGCCAGAAAGATTAATTGTATTCTACATTCCAACAGTGTATGGTGGCCATCAAATTATTTCTAAATCATTTATTCATGCTTTAGAGTTTAGACATTAGTTCTTCATATGTAGTGTCATTTCTTGTATCTTTTTTTTTTTAAAAAAAATTATGCAGAAAAAGGAATCATTCATATGCACAAATGAAAGAAAAGCTTAAGTGTTAACACATTTGATGTTTGAATGCTTTTTTTACTTTCCAAATTGTCTCTTAGATCTTAAGTTTTGAGCTCAAACGGACTTAACATAGATAGGGAATAGGGAAGACACTGCACTAATCAATTTAGGTCCTTTTAATTCATTGATTAAGTAAACCAAGCTGGCTACGGTTGCAAAAATCATAAGTACTTTTGAAAAGATTCACATAGTTCTGTTCTTTACTCTTAAGAGTGTTTCAATTGAAAGCCAACCCGTTGAAGGACAGTGCTTCGGGTGACAAATTTTATAAGACAAGAATTAAGAGTTTTGCATGAAGTCATTCTATTTCGTCCAAGTGAGATCATATTAAAAGATTGTGCCAATACTTCCCCTGACAACTCACGTTAAACCTAAAGTTGTTCTTGAGGGTCCAATAAGAAGAATGAGTTTCAGGATTTGTAACTCTTATCTGGGTGCCTCTTATATGGCAAACTTGGAGTTCCTTCACATAAATTTCTCCCTTCTGCTCGCTTTCTACTAGTTTCAATGATGGTATTTGGAGACTTTGTCATGTGATGGAAATTTGTTTCCCCATGGAGATTGGTGTACGTGCTAATTAATTATCTTTAATTAAAATAACTACAATGCAGATTTTTGGTTTCATACTCTAGGAAGTCAGAGTCTGTAAAAAAAGTTGTACTAAAAATAAGTTTGAGAGGATAAGCTCTATAGAAGGCAAAATAGAAAATCATGTGAGTTTCAAATTTGCAATAGTTTCAACCCCTTTATGTTGAACTGAACAAGTAACTGTGCCTAGAATTTAAGTTTCTGTGACTAAATTCTCTCCATTGACTAGACACTTACTAAATGTTTGCTGTTAATGCAGATTTCTGCTTTGGGTGAATTTGTTGACTCCTTTAGATGCCTTATGACGTGTTACTGCAGCTTCTGCACTAATATATGTAACTAGTTTAGGAAAATTACTGCTTTTAACCCTCACTTTAAACCAATAATTTAATTGACTTACTAGTCAATGCACCTTTTAGCAAATATGCCTTTGCAATGATAATGCATGCTATGATGCTCCCCACCTTCTACCCATGCATCCAGTCAATTCTTTTTTTTTTTTTTTTGGGGGGGGGCGGTGGGTGTTGTGATTTTACCCTTTTGTAAACAGTTAATTCTGTGATTTACCTTGTACTTTCTGCAATTGCTAAAATGCTAACTTTTGATGACAAAATGTAGGGAGATGTGCTTTACTTGTTTTTTGAGACAAAGAATTCAATCACCATGCAAGGAGACATTGGAGTTGCTAGAAGTGTTGATAAGGGAGCTACATGGCAACAGCTGGGTATTGCTTTGCATGCGGATTGGCATCTTTCTTATCCATATGTCTTTGACTATAATGGCAATGTAAGATCTCTACTACTACTACAATACCCATATGAATTCTGCTATTATTTCATAAAAGTTGTACACAGTGGGCAAACAGGGCTAAGGGGCAGGGAAGGGAAGAAACAAGGAAAAGTTCCAGTTAAATAAATTCTATCTGTAACATGGATACAGAAAAGGATGGTTTCTTGGATGGCTATGAACCATATACACTGTTCATTTCTAGCAGGGTGACTGTTTGAAAGCCTTTCAAGTTATTCCAAAGTTGATTATCCATTTGGACCTTGGTTCCTTAGCTTCTACCCCAAGTTGCAGCATATCTAATTTGCTATTTATTACCTAATTATGAAATCTACTCCCCCACCCCCCAACCCCAAACAAAAAAAAAAAAAAAAGAATAATATAAATAGACATTGAAAATAATATTGTCTGCTGTCCCTTTGACTCAGATATATATGATGCCTGAGGGAAGTTCAAAAGGGGACCTTCGGCTTTATCGAGCTGTGAACTTTCCAATGGAATGGACATTGGAGAAGATAATTATGAGGAAGCCCCTTGTTGATTCTTTTATCATACCTCATGATGGAATGTATTGGCTATTTGGTTCAGATCATAGTGGTATTGGTAGCAAGAAGAATGGACAGCTTGAGATCTGGTATAGTAGCTCCCCCCTTGGTCCCTGGAAACCACATAAGAAGAACCCTATATATAATGCAGACAAGAGTATGGGAGCTCGAAATGGAGGAAGGCCCTTCATGTATAAGGGGAATATTTATCGCACTGGTCAAGACTGTGGTGAGACTTATGGTCGGAGAACACGAGTCTTTAAAGTGGAAATTCTCACTACAGATGAATTCAAAGAGGTTGAAGTTCCTTCAGGCATTAAAGAGCCAAGTAAGGGAAGAAATGCCTGGAATGGCGCCCGTAACCATCACCTTGATGTGCAGCAGTTAAGCTCCGGAGAGTGGGTTGCTGTTCTAGATGGGGACAGAGTGCCATCTGGAGATGCAAATCGTAGATTTATTCTGGGCTGTGCTTCAGTGTTAGCTGTTGCTGCACTTGTGATATTGGTGGGGATGCTACTTGGAGCTGTGAAGTGCCTTGTACCTTTAAGTTGGTGCCCTCATAATATGGAAAAGAGAAGTGATGCTCTCTTATCTTGGGAAAAGCCAAAGTTGTTATCTTCCAGACTGAGACTGTTTTGCAGTCGCATAAACAGAGTTAGTACATTCCTCCGTGGCAGAATAATGGCAAATTGCTGCACTGGATGGCTGGTTCTAACTTTAACAATCATTTTGGGACTGGTCCTAATGTGCATGGGGGTTAGGTATATATACGGAGGCAGTGGTGCCGAGGAACCTTACCCATTAAATGGCCAATACTCTCAGTTCACATTATTAACCATGACCTATGATGCTCGTCTCTGGAATTTGAAAATGTATGTGAAGCATTACTCAAGGTGTTCATCAGTGCGTGAGATTGTTGTAGTGTGGAACAAAGGAATACCCCCAGAATTAAGTGAACTTGACTCTGCTGTTCCAGTAAGGATAAGAGAAGAGGAGAAGAATTCATTGAACAACCGATTCAGAATTGATCCATTGATAAGAACTCGTGCTGTTCTTGAGCTAGACGATGATATAATGATGACTTGCAATGATATAGAACGAGGGTTTAGAGTATGGCGAGAGCATCCTGATCGGATTGTGGGTTTCTATCCCCGGCTGGTAAATGGTAGTCCTATGAGATATAGAGCTGAGAAACATGCTCGGAAACACAACGGGTATAATATGATTTTGACAGGGGCTGCTTTCATTGATAGCCGGGTGGCCTTTGAAAGATACTGGAGCAAGGAAGCTATGGCAGGAAGGAATATAGTGGATAGTTATTTTAACTGTGAAGATGTGCTGCTGAACTATTTATATGCAAATGCAAGCTCTTCAGAGACAGTTGAGTATGTGAAGCCTGCTTGGGCCATTGATACATCAAAGTTCTCTGGAGTTGCGATTAGCGGCAATACACATGCCCATTATCATGTTAGAAGCAGGTGCCTCCAGAAATTTGCACAGATGTATGGGAGCTTGACGAACCGGAAGTCGGAATTTAGGCGGCGGAAGGATGGTTGGGATGTATAGTAAAAGATGAATTTTACCGCAGATCAAAGTTAGTATTTTTCTTGATCTCCCTTTTCCTTTTTGGTATAATTTTGTTCCTATACCCCCCTTGCAACTATCTTCTGCCTCCCATTGTGAATCTTGCTTCGGGAGGGTCTAGTTATCAGCACCAGTCAAAGTGTACATTATCGGTTGGATGACTATTCATATTTCTTGGTTGCTTTCGTTCTGGAAAGATCAGAATGGAAACAAGCTAAGGAAATTGTTGTTATATGAGTTTACTTAGCCAAAGGTTTACCAGAATGGTAGCAAGCTAAGGAAATTGTTGTTGTATGAGTTTACTTAGTCAAAAAAGGGATTTTCATGTTAGTTTTAGTAGTACTGGTTGATGAAGATGTAGTTCTTGCTTCAATTATTGAAGCAATTGTGTACTTCAAAATTGAACTCTAGATTCCAAGATTTTGCTTCTGTCTTGGAGTTTGATTTCACCCTAGCTAAGCTCGAGTTGAGATAAACTTGGACAAGTTCTACATTAAGCTCAGCTCTCCGCATCCAAATTGTCAAGGCCTTGGGTCCAAAATGGCGATGTTGTCCCATATCTTTCATATTAAATGTTCCCAACCAGAGTGGAGGCGAAAGAGAAAAGGTCTTGTGGGCAACGTGTCCCCGGAAGCTGACTGTGGGGCATGGGAGTGTAATTCTGCCCTGTAACATGTCTGCTTTGACAGCAAGATGTTTTGTCGTGCATGGGTCCTTCTTGCCTCTTGGTTTGGACATTTTGGATAAGGATAATCCGCAATCGAAGTTCGTACCCATGTTCCATACTTGGGATAAATTCTTTACTTAAGAACATTCTATGCAACTTCCTCATATGACCCCACTTGAGACATCTTTTTAGGCCTTTCACTTTTGCTTTCTCGATTCCAACTCATTTTTCCTCTCACGTATAGAAACTATTTTCAAGATTTTGGGGTCCTCATCTTTGTATTTCATAGGAATCAGTGGCCAAAATAGTAAATACTTATCACGCTATTATAACTGTACTTGAATTTTTGTCGTATTAAAATTTTTTATATTCAATTTTGGGTACCTCCTCTTTTAGATGAAAATAAATAGAATCAGAGATATTATTGAATTTTCAATACCATTAGGAATAGCTAAATAATCAATTCCGAAATGAAAAAGTTTTGCTCTTAAAACATATTATACTTTAGTGTATTTGAATTGAATTTTGTTAAAAAATTTAATATAAAATTTTTATTATAAAATTTATTTTTTATAAATAATTTATTTTTAAAAAAATAAAGAAAAAATATTTAAAATTATACGCCCTAAATGATAAAGCAAAGCTGGCGACCAAAAATGAAATCCATTAAATCAATGGCAGCAAACTCTAAATTGATTACTAGTTTGCTTTTGGCATTGATTTGATCAAAATGAAAGCAATTTAGGTGAAAAAGGGTCAACAGTCACCATCTTTAGTAGTACGCTAACTGATAAAACTGTATAAGATTGAAGATTCCGAAGAAGTGGATGAAAGGCAGCAAAGAATGAATGTGAAATGGTCAAAGGGAAAGGTTCTATGTGAACTACGTACGTGGAGCACTAACAACTTACTTCCGTTCCATTTTTGCACGAACACATGTTGGTGATTCGGACTACTTTTGGTGACTACCAAATTTTGTGACGCTTTGGTAAACTTGATGCATTGACCACCTAAAAGTTACTATATATTGTGTTGTGACCCCGACTTTGCGTTGGTATAGTATCAATCGTTCAAAACCATGGAGGGACAGGTGTTTCTACTTATATTTTTGTTGAACTTTTTAAGGTTTAATGTCTATAAAATCTTTAAAAAGTTTTACGTTACATATATCTAAAAATTTTTTTATATCATTTAGATTTTTTTATGAAAATGATCATAAACTATTGTCATTTAAATTCGTAATATTAATGCTTAATTTGTACAATATCTATTTGATAATTGCCCTTTATGCAAAACAAATTTTATACTAAAGAATATCTCTAAAAAATATCTTGACTATTCTTTCATACCTAATATAACATCATTGTTTATTTATGTATCAATAGCTCTAATCTCTTTTGGAATATTTTAATTTATTCTAAGAAATGAGTTTATATATATAGACACAATATATATATATATATATATATATATATATATATATATATATATATATATATATATATATATATATACTATGGATATATTAGTTTATATATTTGAAAGCATTCCTCAATGTTTAAAAAAAGAAAAGCGTTCGTGCAAATAACTAAGTCTTTTGGAGGATCAAATTTTATATTGTGTACGGACTTTTTAAATTCAAGAAATGAGTTAAAGTATATTGGTAAAAAAATAACAAAAGAGTTCAAGGATTCGAACAAAGTTCCAAATGATTTGAAGGGCCAATTCGCAAATAACCAAATGCAAAAGAAACATGCCAAGTTCCAAACACCACTCTAATTTTCACAGTCAGATGTTACCGATGCAATGGCAGCATGTCAGTGAAGCCATTTTTGAAGGACTCCCCAATCATAGGCAGCGTCACCCACTCCCCTCCTTTTGAGGACCTATACATACACAAGCAGATATATAGAGAGAGAAACTGTTATTTTGAGAGTGGGAGTGAGAGAGAGGAGGAGAAGGCAAACCAGGAAAAAGGAATGGCAATTGAAACATTGTATTGGCATCAGAACGCAATTGAAATGATACCCATCATTCATTTGCATGTGCTCTTCAATCCCCATATTTCATCATCCCATTCATCCATTCCAGAGTCCCTTCAGCCATCTGCCCTTGGCTTTGCTTTTTAGGGTTTTGAAAAAACAATAAAGCTTTCACCTTTTTTCAGATACATAGATAATATACATTATACTACATGTATACATGTATGTATTTCCGTAAGGAATCATTTGCTTTTGGCTTCCTTTGACATTGGCTGGCTTGTGGCTTTTATTAGATAGCCGTGTCTCAAAGAGAGAGAGAATATATATGCGCGTATATAAAGAGAATCTGATCTGATGTGTGATGGTTTCTGCTTGATTCTTCTGCTTTTCAACGGTCTTACTTCTCCTTTCATTGGAGCTTGTGAAAACCCAACTCTTGTTCCAAGATTTTTAGAGTGAGAAAGTTGGCATTTTTCCTGAATACAGTGCATAAGATTAATTTTACTAATAGATATATGAATTCTTTGTGCGTATATATGAGAAGAATGGCGGTATTTAGGGGAATTTGAGGGGAGAAATGTTGGCATTGGTGGAGGGTGAAGGAGGAGGAGGAGGAGGAGCAGCAGCAGCAGCAGCAGCAACAGCTAATAATATGGAGCAGGAATTTGATTCAAAGCTTAGTTTTCAGAACAGTGCATCCAATTCCAATCCTCCTCTAAGATCCAAGAGTTTTGCATTTAGAGCACCACAGGAGAATTTCGCCATTCAAGATTTTGAATTGGGCAAGATCTATGGTGTTGGTTCTTATTCAAAGGTTCTACCCTTTCCCCAAACATATCCACTTTCTCTTTTTTCCTTAGAATTTTCTTCTTTTCTTAATGTTAAAGAATTGATTCTATATTATGGTCTCATATCTTCTTACCTTGGTTTTGTAATTTGTGATCCTGGACATAATCCCGTATAGATGTTGCACCATTGTACCTGCTTTTATTTGCTTTCTTTGTACTGGAAAAGTGACGAGCTTGGTGAGCTAAGGGAGGAAGTAATGAAGTCATTCATCTGGCTGGTCTTTCGGCAGAAACTCTTTTGACTATGTAGATTGAGATACGCAGAAAATAGGCAAAAGTATCTTGAAAATAGCTGGTGCCTGGATATTTCATTGCGCTAGTGATATCACTTCTGCATTTCCCTCAAATCTGAACCTTCTTCTTTAGCATCAATTAACTTGAAACTTCCTAGTGAAGTAAGTGTGCCATATTCTTTTGCAAAATGCTTCCAATTGGTTTCACTTAGCCGGGATAGGGTGTTTTGCTGCAAACCTATCCAAGTCTTACATGCTTGTTGCTTGACTGGAAGCCTGCAAGTTGAAGAATAGCTTTACTTTTATGGGCGATTTTCATACTTAACATTTACTTGGGTGTTTTAGGATGTTACATTCCACATCCATGATATATTTGCTTCTGGTTGGAAGTAAAACTCTATTCTGATCCATGGAGAAAGAGACGGCTTTGGAGGATGCCGGTGGCAGTATTGGAGAGCAAAGTGAAATATTAGGATGCAAATTTAGTTAGTAATGGATTGTGTACACGGTACTGCACAAAAAAATTAGATTAACTTTGCATATTTGTTGATATAACTCTTTTCTTTATATCTGTCTAAATATTCTGGTAAAAGACTTTCTTTTGAGTTCCTTTAACTTTGGCTTCTAAACTCTCCAATTGACGATATGCAAGCTAATCTGTCTTAATTGATAAAAAGCATTAACTATATGATATACACTCCAGTTAGACTAGTATCAGTAAGATTTGCATCTATTATTATGCATATAAACTTTTATAGAATGATGAAGTGCAATCAAAAAGTGCCTAATTTATTAGCTATTATAACATATGATTAATGCTTGGACATATATCTAACTGATTCTCCTTCACGCTTTTTAACATGTTTCTTACGTTATCTTGATGAATGAGAAATGGAACTTATTAAGCGTGAAGATATCTGTTGCTGTGGAGGATATTTCATTTAAAATGTGCTCCATGCATCATTAATTTTTGATTATTTTTCAAGATGTTTGAAACAGTATGAAGATTTGGTGTTCTCGTTCTTTTATCACCACCACTTGTAGTGGTAATGTTAATGCCTTTGTTTAGCGACAAATATGTGCTAAGTTGGTTACTCGGGGAGGAAGACAATTCAGGTTATAGCCCATCAAGAAGTGGGTATTCTGGGTTGTTGGACTGAACTATATCTTATTATTCCTTTCTTGGTTGCACAAGAGAAGAAAAGATTGGCAATATATAGGAAACTAATATGAATTCTGTTGGAGAATAATGTTATATCTTCTGACCCCTGGAAATGAGTTTGACCTTAATAGTGAAAAGGGAAAAGGTGAGGTTTAGTGACTTATACAGCTTATTTTCTGCACTAGAAACTTGCATTATTGGTCTTGTCATCTTACAGATGTAAGAAAAAGTAAGTTTTATAACCCCGGCCATTTCTTATGTTTATCTCCATTTTCTTTTCCTTTATCTTCTGTTGTAGATTGTCATGGATAAAGTTGTGGCTCCTTGCTACTTAAGATTTTTAATTGATATTTTTCTATTCTCTAAAGTTTCTTGTTGAGAATGTTCATGCCCCTTTCCTTTCCCTAACACCCCTACCTTAAAAAGAAAAATGAAAATGAAATTCTTATCTGGAAAATATTTTCTCCTTAAGGGTGACCTCTGAGTTTCTCATTGATGGTTCTATGTGAACCTCATTTCCACTGAATTCATGATGATGGCAGGTTGTCAGAGCAAGGAAGAAAGACACTGGAGATCAATATGCCTTGAAGATCATGGACAAAAAGTTTATCACCAAGGAAAAGAAAACAGCTTATGTGAAATTGGAGCGTATTGTACTTGATCAGTTAGATCATCCTGGTGTTGTGAGATTGTTTTTCACATTTCAGGATACATATTCATTATGTGAGTATAGCTACAACTTAAAAAACCTTTATCATCCGAAGTCCACAAAGCTGGCATTTCCTTTTCCCTTTATCATGTTTTGCTTTTGTCACACTTGCTTTCTTGTTTGGCATGAGCTCACGTGACTACATTGTATAGATATGGCGCTTGAGTCCTGTGAAGGTGGTGAACTCTTCGATCAAATAACCAGGGTAAGACTTAAAAATCTTGTATAGTGTGTTCTTTAAGTATAGTAAAATTTCGACTCACCTATTTTCAAAAACATTTGTTTGGCCCCGACTCCTATGTTTCATCTTTCTTGGAGTGTAGGTACTCTGTTGCAATCTATAGTAGTCCAATATCACATACTTATGCCTTCTTGATCAGCTGGTGTACAGCTTCTAATATACTTGATCATTATTGATGCAGAAAGGTCGTTTATCTGAAGATGAGGCTCGCTTCTATGCAGCTGAAGTTGTTGATGCTCTTGAATATATACACAATATGGGATTGATACATCGAGATATTAAGGTATGCCATATCACTGATTACTGTTCTACTGGCATATGAGAAATGCTAATAGTTTCTCCAATGGCAGCCGGAGAACCTGCTACTTACTACAGAAGGACATATTAAAGTAGCTGATTTTGGAAGTGTAAAGCCTATGCAGGATAGCCGCATAACAGTCCTTCCAAATGCAGCATCAGGTATAGTTGCCATTGTGAATAAAACATTTCCTATCACCATTCATCTAGGAAAATTGAGGGCATGATTCTTACTGAAGAGAATTATTGTTGGCCTTTGCTGTGTAAATGATCCTTAATGTGCTAACATTCTGCTTTCTCTTGATTTTTTACCCAGTTGACAAGGCTTGTACCTTTGTGGGAACAGCTGCCTATGTTCCTCCAGAAGTACTAAATTCTTCTCCCGCAACTTTTGGGTAAGAGAGTCCTACCCTTTAAGGGCTCTAGCTATCATAAATTGGGTGTAGATTTGAGTTTAGCTCATTGAAAGTAAGATATAGATGAAAGTAGAGAAACTTTTACTGATTATTGAAATTCCTTTTTTTTTTTTCATTTTTGTGCATTTTTGTGCATTTTTCATTTTTGCGAGATGACTTATTTACCCGGTTTGAATATATTCAACCAGAAATGACCTCTGGGCGCTTGGCTGCACATTGTACCAGATGCTTTCAGGAACTTCTCCCTTTAAAGATGCCAGCGAATGGCTCATTTTTCAAAGAATTATTGCTAGGGATATCAGATTTCCAAATTACTTTTCAGAAGAAGCACGAGATCTCATAGACCGTTTGCTGGTAAGCTATGCTTATTGTGCTACCCAAGAAGAATCATATCCAATCTGCTTGATATAGGTTGCAGTTGATGTTCATTTCTGCCATACGTGTGTGTGTGTCTGTGCATATAAGCATGGTTTTATTGCTGGATTGACTACCATTTCATTTATAGCTTTAAATAAAATAGAGAAGGAGGTAAAGTTGTGTTTTAAGGATCTTGTATGTTTTCTTGGGTTGATGGATTTGAGTTTTGAGGAAGAAATTAAGGGGGAAAAGGTCTTTAATTCATTAATTGTGAGTGGGTTGATGGATTTGATTTTGTGGAAGAACTTAAGAGGAAACAGGTTTTGAACAATCAGAAGAATTAGATAGATAATTTGAAATACAATATCTAGAATAAGGTTAGAATGACCTAGAGAAGAATGTAAATCACAAGAATTCTGATGGATATCAATATCCTATGACTCAAAACAAACTATTACTGACCTTCCAAACTAGTGTTACCACTGGCAATAGCAGAAAAGGAGTCCATGTCTTACTGATATACCATTTATCAAATAATTGTTTTACAATTTTGCTGCAGTGTTAGAAAACCATTGAAGTGAGACTGGATTAGCGAGATCACGAGATAGGTGCTTGGGCATATTATTTCTTAGCTAGAGATTTTTGTTGATTACTTCGCATTTCTCCCTTCAATCTGGTTGACTGGATGTAAATTAGGAGTCTTGTGTTGTGCGACAGATTTATGATATCTTCTAGATGATGGGAACTGTACCTCATCTTTTGCTTTTAACTCGTTTGTTAATCTATTGCAACCATTTTGGTTTCAGATTGTGGTTCTTATTTATTGGCATGTCAAACTGAGGAAAATTTCATGGCTCGACTCTTCTGAAGCTAGAACGACTTAACTTGTCTTTAAGAAATGCTGCATTTTCAAACTATCATTCTTTTGCCATTTTTAACATTCTATGCTTAACTATACTTAAGAGATGATTTTTGAAGTGGTAATGAATTTGTCTGAGAAACACCACAGAGAATGAAAACAAAAAGGAAAAAAAAAAAAAAAGAAGGGTTGGGGGGAGGGAGAGGGAGAGAGAGAATAGGACTAATGACTATGTACTGCATCTGAGTTTTTGAGAAGCACTTCTGAAGCCATGTCTACATAGCGGTAGGATCACTGATGTGTTTGACAGACAAGTTTAGCTTTCAATATATGTATTTTGAATTCAAATGAGCACTGATATCTTTTCAGATGTTTTGTAAAATTCAATCTATTGAAACATGTTCCCAGATTTTCTTATATATAGTCTATATAATTTATCAAGTCTGCACACAATTTTCTTAGTTTTTTCTTCAGCTTGAATTATAGTAAATATCTTCTGTCTCTGCCCCATAATGTATGGATTCACACATGAACACTGCAGATGTTGACTTTCAGGAAAGCATCTTCTGAAGACTTATTATGTTAATGGGGAAATTTTCTTTTATGATAATGTTATTAAAGAAAATTGTTTGATCGATTGCAATTTCAAATTAACAATATTCAGATTATTAAATATTTGAGTGTCAAAGATAGGATGTGAGAGATATATCTTGTTAAATTTTGATTTAGGATTGAGTTGATATTCTAGGTCAAAAGCTGGGTTTCTATTTGCCAGAGGAACTTGGTTGTACCAGAGCAATTAAATTGGAAATCTTGGCGGAATAGTCAAGGAATCTTCTGCTACAGCTTAAATCAGTTCTATCTTGAAAAAGAAATGGGTAAAAATCCATTGGCTTTCTTTGCAGTATCTACGATGGACTTACTCTTTATTGTGGTCCCAAAAATAGAGAACTTCATAAGTAGAATCTCTGACCTTCCTAACACATTGGACCCGGCAACCTTATTATTGCACCAACTGGTAAAGTATGCCTATAGGATCTATCTTAGAACTTCAAAAATAAATAAATAAAAATAAATAATTAATTAAATAATAGATAAAAGGAAAAAGAATATTAATTTATTAGTATAGAATTTGCCTCGTATATTGACTCAAAAGCAGTTGGATAAAGTGATTCCTTCCTTTGTGGGCTTGAATATTCTGTCTTTTTCTCTATTTATCATCAATATATTTATCCAAAGTTTCTATTTAATTGTCATCATTTTCATGAAGCCTCTAATTGTTAATTCCATGAAATTACACAGGATACTGATCCATGCAGAAGACCAGGTGCTGGACCTGATGGTTATTCTTCACTCAAAAATCACCCTTTTTTTAAGGGGATAAATTGGCAGAATTTGAGATCACAGACCCCTCCTAGACTTGCCATGGAGCCAAAAGTATGCCTTGCCAAGAACTTATGTTTTTGGACCCTTCATGCTTGTCTTTGACGCTTCATGTGACAATTCTTACCAATCTTATTTCTTGTTGGAATAGTCTCAGTCTCAATCTAGTGGACCTGATGGTCAGGATTCTTCTTGGAATGCATCACATGTTGGAGATGGATCAGCAAAAACAGATGATGGAAATGGTGGTACGACCTCCTCTTCTGAAGCAGGTAGCATAACCAGGCTTGCATCAATTGACTCCTTTGATTCAAAATGGTAAGTTCCATTTTTGCGTCTTTAGTTTACCTACTTATTTAATATCCTCATTTGCTTTTCACTGGGTTGCAAATCTCTAGATTTTTAGTTCTTTACATAGGTATTGTTCTGCTACTCTTGTTGCTTGAACACAAAGCTTACAAACTACGCATGCAATCTGACAAATTGGAGGAATGAGGAAAAAGTTATATGCCCATGTTTTTGTTTTTGTGTTTTTAAGAGAAAGAAAGAGAGAGAGAGAAGGAGGGAGGGAGGGTGAAACTTACAATTCTGTAAGGAAAGATGGATTCTGGGGCAAAAGATAAGCAGTGGACTTGGGGTTTCAAGAGGATGTAAACATTTAGCTAGAAAATGATGTTAGATATTCGAAGTTTTGTTATCTTTACATATTTGTTCTCTCTTGTGAACTTCTTGTGCACATCAAGCAGAGCCACGGCAAGTCAATTGGAACAGAAAATCAAAGAAATAAATAACAGGGTTGCTGCATGGTATTGAACAAGATTTAAGTGATTCCTTTCTATTAACATTAGGATCTTTAGGTTGAAGACCCCCTCCTCAACCCGAAAGGAAAAGGAAGGGGAAATGGAAAACTTTCTTTTAATTTTTGCTGCTAGTCATGCACTGAATCAGGTTTTCTCGTCACCTTTTAACAGGCAACAGTTTCTGGAGCCAGGTGAATCTGTTCTCATGATCTCTATGGTCAAGAAAATTCAGAAACTAACAAACAAAAAAGTACAGCTTATCCTGACCAACAAACCCAAGTTGATCTACGTAGATCCTGCAAAATTGGTGGTGAAGGGGAACCTAATATGGTCTGACAATCCAAATGACCTTAGCATTCAAGTCACAAGTCCTTCACATTTTAAGATTTGCACAGTAAGTCCTCCAAAAGTGGATGTTATATAAGCTATTTATTCGCTGCAATCAACTCGACCAATCATAGCAGGCAAGCTTGCTCGAAATTGAAGTTAAAAGATATGCATAATGTCGAACATTTTCATTCCAGAAATGTTAACTAATGCTATACACGTGCAGTTAGCTGTTCTTTCTGTATAGGATGATTTGTTATTGAGGGTTTTTCGATTATTCTTGAAAGATGGAAGAGAATGCAAGCAAATTATATTTTCTGCTTTTGCATTAGAAGCCAAATTTACTGACCGTTTATGCATTTCTTTTTTGCTGATACAGCCGAAGAAGGTGATGTCCTTTGAGGACGCAAAACAAAGAGCTTTCCAATGGAAAAAGGCAATCGAAGCCCTTCAAAACCGGTGAATTCTGTTTATGATTTTGACAAACATATTTTTTGGATGTAACCATATTGTAGAGGAACTTGGGGATCCAAAAACATTAGGATGCTCCTGAGGTTTTTTACTTCTGTTCAGAGAAAGTGATTCAAAGTTATGGAATTGGCTCTCTGCTCCCAATGTTCCTTTTCCTTCTCACTTTGAACTTATCTATGGAGACAGCCAGAAGCATACATTTTTTCTCCTGCACAAAATATTTGTTTGGCAACTAGCTCAGAAGCCCGCAACCAATACTGCATTTGAAAATTAAGAAACCAGATATATCATCTCTGTAGCAACAGCCCAGAAAAGAACTTTGAATAAATTGTTATTCTTTTGGAATTGAATAAGTTGTTCTCAAGTTGAATTAACGTAACTGGTAGGGATGTTTGCCGGCATTCAATAATAGACCTGACTTTTGCTGATTATGTAATTCTTGATGCTTATGGCACATACTACTTTATCTTTTCTTCCTTTACACACCTGTTCTTCTTGTTGCTCCATCAATAATTGAGAACTCTTGACTGACCCTTTATTTTAAGCTTTGTAAGCATAAACCATTCTGGTGTTGACTGTGATACTTTATTTGATAATGAAGGCTAATTACTTACTCGGCCAAAAGAAAAAAATAATGAAAAAAGATTTATAAGCATGAATTTGATATTCCTTGAAGCCGCATGCCATGGGAACCGGTAATAGCAAAAGACTATTTATCAAATGACCTTATGAAACCCTTTCAACAGTATGTAAAAGATTGTCTAAAAATTTAGGTCGGTGTAAACCTTTCCTTAAGTTATTGTGTTTAATAATGCCTTCTCAACTCTCAAGCGCATAAATCACAATCCTGGAAAAAGAAGAAGATGATCCAACTATTTCTATCTATATTAATCCTTTAGATCTCTACCTTTTACCCTTTTTGGTTTAAATGTTAAAGGGATGACAAGTCTGTTGATAATTGTTCGCCCCCACGCTTTGATTTCAAAGACCACACGCTGGATTGTGAGGGGAAACGTTTCCCGTTTGCCTAAATATTTTACTCCAAAAGCAGCCCCACCAGTTTTGGATCAAATGTGCCAGCACCACCAGTTTTGGATCGAATGTGCCAACACCGACAAACCTCCTTCTCAGCCTTGATTCTAGTACATTTTCTTTTTCTGGCTTCCTGAACCATCAGAGTATAGGGGGCCAAATCTTGGGGAGATACAGCCAGTGCGAACAACTTGTTTTGACTAAGATTAAATATTTATTTTCTTACACAAAATAATAAAAAACAGACTTTAATTTTGGATTGAGAAAGTATTTTTTAGTTCCCAAGAGTACAATAATAGCGTATTTGAATTGAGTTTTATTTCATACTCAAATCTAATTTAAATACACATTTAATTTTATACTAATTTTTTATTTGAAATTAAAAAACTAAATATTTAATTTTGGATCAAGAAAGTATATTTCTAGTTCTTCAAAGAGGTCAACACAACCCATGTTTAACTTAATACTACTCAATAGTTTGAGATGTTAAAATTTTAAACCTCGACTTTCATTTCAAAAATCAAAAGAAAGCGAGAAAAAGGGCCTTCCTGTTGTGGATCTTGAGTGTTTAGAAGGCATATTGAGAAGATTCATCTTCTTTGGCTTCTAGGCTATCTGGAAGGTCATCCAATAAACATTAACGTCTTTAAAACTCACTCCTGCAAGAACTACTTCATTGTACGTATGTCCAACATGTATCATGTGTTCTCCAATAATTCATCAGGTATCTAGAAATACTATTTACAATTTGATCTAGGACGAGTTAAATGGAAAATATATCGGAGAAGAATCATAGACTTTAAAATTAGTCCACGAAAGTCACATTGTTAGGTGAGCTGTGATTGGTTTTCAAAATAAAAAAAAATTACTTTTTTATCACTTTTATACGAATTTTATTTTTCTTTTTATAAATAATTTATTTTTATAATTATTAATATAATTTAACTCAAAATAAACTTAGCTATATTCTTGATCCATAGAACTCCAATCGTAGTTGTATTGGTTTAAACAGTGTATCCATACTGATATGGAAATGCTGCCTAGGGCGCTAGACCTTCTTCAACTCTGAGCTCCGCCTTCAGCTAGCAGAAGCATAGAAGTAATAGCTACTGCAAAACTAGTCTCCGGAAGTTGGCTGATTACTTTAATGGCTACTGCAAAACTAGTCTCCGGAAGTTGGCTGATTACTTTGGTTTTCATTTCATGGTTGTTTTTATCTGTTCTGGCCATTCCATTAGGGAACTGTAAAGCTTTAGCTGCCATTAAGGAGGTCAACAGGAAGGGTCCTTATCTTGGACTCATTACAGTTTATCCTCCAGAAGAAGATGCCTTTTTTGCTATTGGTGCCTTCAAGGCCGACCGGAGAAATCCTTATGTGGATCTATCAGGTTTTATCCTCTACCGTAAACATTCTTGAATTATTTGCTTCTGACGTCTGAAATGAAGGGTTGATTATTGCAGGCAGACGTTTTCGAATAGGAAAAATTGAAGGAAGAAAAGTCATCTACGTCAGATGTGGGGTGGGACTGGTAATGTTACAAGTTTATTCTAGATTTTGATATGAGAACTGAAGTAATTCAACTACTGTTGATTCTGCCAGCCAAAATGAAATAACGCCATAAGAAAAGTGATTATTGTGACAAATACTTTTGCATTCAGGTCAATGCTGCAGCAGCAACACAACAAATGTTGGATGTCTTTGACATGATTGGAATATTACACTTTGGAATTGCTGGAAATTTGAACAATTCCCTGTCCATAGGAGACGTCCTCATCCCAAAAAGCTTTGCTCAAACAGGGCTATGGGATTGGCTGGTATTAAATCTTGCTTTAAAACCTTCAAACATAGATGTCCTGTTCTTTCTTCAGTTTATTTCTTGATCAATTTTCATCTATCCTTGCAGAAACCCACTGCAACAATACCTTCAAATGATGTTGCTGGACTAGACTTTGGAAACTATAATGTGCCTAAAGAAGGAGACAATCTGTTGGGGCTTATTGGATATAGCACTGAGCAATTCTATTCTGAGTCAGGAAAGCCTAATATTCCTCAAAGAACTAGCTGGTTTCCGATAACTGAATCTTGGTATGAATCAGCTTCTGTTTTGCAGGTAAGAAGAAACAAACAAGAAGATTTTCGTTCCCGGTTTCTTGGCATAACAATCCGCCGAGTCTAACTTATTAAGCTTTATCTGTGCAGGGACTAGAGCTGCAACGATGTCTGAACTCAAGCTTGTGCCTTCCTGAGAAACCAAAGGTAGTTCTCGGACTCAATGGCACCACCTCTGACTCTTTCATCGACAATGCAGCATACAGGGATTTCTTGATCTCAAATTTTCATGTTTCATCCACTGATATGGAGAGTGCAGCCGTAGTTATGGTAAGTTTCTTCCACTTTCTCATCATTCTTGGCTCACTAGAGAGGTTTTGGGAGAAGTGGTGGACTTAGGGATAGGGGGGCTGGGTTCAGCTTTTAAGACAGAGAGTCAAATCTAAGGGTTCAGTAAACTTGTCCGATAAGTAGATAAAGTGATAGTATGTTTTAATTAATGAACCTCGCAATGTCGACTTGAAATTAAATAAAATTCATTCCAAATCCATAAAATAAAATCTGAACTTGAAATGAATCTAAATTTTTAAGTGTGAACTTACGTCTCCTTTTACAAATATTACAAAATATAAAATAAAAATCTCAAAACCAAACTCTATCCAATCACACTTACCACCTTTATTCTTTGTCAGCAACTTAACTGGGTTTTATTCCTTTAGGAGAATGACTAATAAGCATATTTCTGGGCTTGCAGACAAGCTTGTCAAATGGGTTCCCTATACTTGTCATCCGAGGGCTATCAGACTTGGCCGGAGGACAAAGTGGAAACAATTCCGTCACACTATTTGGACCTCTTGCAGCTACAAATGTAGCCAAAGCTGTTGTTCGATTTGTCCAGACCTTTCACGGAAGCAATTAACCGTTGTTCCTATAACAACCATAATTTTCATCTCAAGAGCATTTAGTAGTTGTTAACAAATTATACTGGATTTGAATAAGAATATTTGTTATATTACTAAGATAAAATTACTGCATCTTAAGTTAGTTTGAATAAGAATACTCGTTAATTTTTTCATGATTTATGAAGGTTTGAATAAGAATACTTGTTAATTTTTTCTTGATTTATGAAGGTCATTTGTTTTACAAGAAAAGTGTTTGTCTAAATTCTATACGAAGTCTTGTATTTTGACTCAAATTAAACGTTATATGACGAGAAAAAATCTTGCAATGCTTCAGGACCTGGTTGTATTGATGGAAATGAAAGGAGATTGAATAATTACTTTTAATGTTTGGGTTGATTCTTTATAAAGGATAGGAAAGAAATAAGAGGTGAATAAATGGATTAATTTTAGTTTAAAACGCGAGTTATTTTTCTGTTAAAAAGTAAATAGAAACAAAAGAAAAAGAGATCATTTTTAATAAAGTTTTTTTTGAATTAAATAAACTATCCTTATCTTAATGTTTATATTCATATAAGAATAAAAATAGATATATAAATTAATATTTATTTTCCCCTTCTTTCCTTTCTCTCTCATGAATCTTCATTCCTTTTCCTTCCTCTCCCTCAATTCAGACAGGCCCCCGCCCTAAGAAAGGTCATTATGCTGATTTGCTCTTCGTTTCTTTTCTCATTTGGAATGTTTTGAATCATTTCAGAAATGAAAAGGTCATCAAATTTTGAAAGGAAAATGAACATGAGAAGTAGAGGGGATATTAAAAACCCACTTAGCAGTCAATAGAGTTACCCATCTTCTAGTCCATTGCCGCTGAAATAGGCCGGAACTGTTGTCATCTGGGACCAAGTAGGACCTAGTAGTTTTTTTTTTTTTTTTTTTTTGATAAAATGACCTAACAGCTTTTTCTGCTGCATTAATTTACTACTACGTGTAAGAGGTACTAATAATTGAGTAAACGAGATAATTAATTAATTTTAAAGAACAAAGTTTGCCCTAAAAGTAGAATAGTCCTTAGAGCGTTTGACATTATATTAGAAAAAGTAAAGAAGCTGGCAGTTCACTTAACTAAAAATATGCTTTAGATGGTAGATCAAGTATCAAAAAATTTCAGTTCTTGTATAATTTTTTTTAAAAAAGCTAAAAATCAGTAATAATAATAAAAATTTCAAAATAAATTCTATTAAAAATAATTCTTAAATTTCATTCTCATCTAATTCCGAAAATATAGACATATACTAATTATTTGTTTGAGGCAATTTTTACACTTTTCTTCTAATTCTTTCACTCTGTATTTAAAATCTTGAACATTGTAATCTAAAGAGCCAGAAATACCCTTGGCCATAAAATACTTGAGCTACTTTAGTTCCCATTGTCTTTTTTCCTCTTGGGGGGAAAGATGAGTTTGTCATTTATTTCCGATTCTTTTCCATTAATGTCCCGCTCCCTCTCTTTCACTTCAGATATTTACAAACCAGAAATTGAAGAAGGCATTTTCACTGGTGGCAACCTTACATATTGCGGGTAGGTTGGGGGAAGTATGCTTATGGAACTGTAGGAAAAATTTGTGTCTTTTGAATTATCCAAATGGTCATTACATTAATTGCGGGATAAAAGAAGTTAAAAAGGAAGTTATTAAAAGAATGATACGCTTTGATACAAAAAAGTGAGATTGGATTGGAACTCAATCCAAAAAAAAAAAAAAAATCATATTTTTCTTACTTTTTTTTTTTAATTTTAAGTTTTAATTTTCTCTCACAAATAATTTATTTTATAATTTTTAAAATAATTACTAATAACAACATAGTAAATTATTAATTATAACAGATTATTTTTTTTAAAAATAGTAACAAACAAAGACTGACAATGCTATTAGAGTTCATTTCAAAGAAGCCTGTCAATTATGGTGGGTCTTTATCTTAAAGTGTTTCTCTTAACTAAGGGATACTTAGTAATATTTGATTTAAATTTATTTCACTCAAATCTAATGTTAAATATCGAAAATGTAAAGAAATTAATTTATAAATTTAGAGAGAAATTGAAAAAAGAGAAAGAAAGATAAAAAGATAATGCACTGCAATCATAAAAGTATGAAAAAAAAAATTAAAAACGTTTCATTGCAAAGTTTCCTATTTATGATTCTTCTTATTCGCAAAATCACTTCTTTTTTCCTCTGCTTTCCTTTTGGTGAACTTATGTAAATGAAACATGACACTTCTTTTTTCTTTTATTTTTTACAAAACGTCAATGCAGACTATTTATATGTATAAATAATTTTAATTTTCTTCTTTTTCCCTTGGCAATAAAAAGAAGTACGTCTAACGTCCTTGTAGTACTTCCGTACAAATATTTTTATTTGAAGCATCAAAACTTTATAGTCTTTTACATTTTCCCGTAATTTAACCAATAGAGCTTGTAATTTTTCCTTGTAGAAAAGTGTAAATAGCAATCTCATAAATAATTTAATAAACAGTAAACAAATACTTATTATAATTGTACCAAAATACTTAATTTTACATCATTTATATAACTAAATAAAAATCAAAATATTATAATAATTATAATCAAATAATGTCTAATATGTATGTATTGTATAATTCAATTACAATACTGGTTAATAAAAATCCATTTATCCACTAATACCATTCTACAAATTCATCTCCCCAAATGTTAACATATTACAAATTTTTATACATTAACATATTTTTCTTATGCACCAAAAAAAAAAGGAAAAAAATAATCAATCCCCTCAGAATGCAAAAAAGAAGTCTTTAGTCAGTTTCGTTTTGATTTGTATCACTTTCGCCTTTGGACCAAACGGCTGCGCACTTTCGCCTTGTTCAGCAACTCTCGCTTTGATTTGTATTGGTACTCTACTTGTTAGACACCCTGTAGTCGCACTCCGATACGATCAACCGCAGCTGCGGCGGAACGAAAAGTCCAGGTTAATCCGCGGGATGATCGATGGCTCTATCAAGGCTTCGAAATCCAGTGATCTCTTGTGCTCCTTCTCTTCTCCGTGCTCGTCTTCTCTCCACCACCTTCCGATCCCCGGCTCGGTAAGTTAATTCTTTCAGCTTTATCTTTAAATCATATAGTTTCTTCTATTCCAGCATTGTTGAGAATTCTTCGTTCTTACTGAATTGCTTCGCAAATAAGAAGTTTCAGGACAAAATAAGCAGATTAGAGTAATTGTCGGAATTGTATGTATAAAGGATATTTATATTCAACTCCGATAAATTTTCAGAATTTAGGAGGATTCACTCATTCAATGTGCATTCAAAGATATTTTGCCGCAACATTCTGATAAACTATTTGTTTGGCAGTGCTAGAGTTAACTGTCATTTTTTCCCCTGATGAACTTGGCATGTGATTTATTCAGCATGAAAAAAATGTCTTTTGTTGGTCGAATAAAATGGAGAAAATGGAATATGTAAAAATTCACTCTTAGAATCTCTTCACCATTCAGAGAAGTTACAAAGGAAAATGTGTAGGGATTCGTGTCTTCTCTTTGTAGATTAAGTTGCAATTTCTACTGGATGCACATGTGTGTGTAAATTTACACTCCTGAATACTCTGCTTATTTAATGACCTTTTCCTTTGATCTTTTCTTTGATTTATTCGTGCACAGTTCCAGGGTCCTTAAGTCCTTTGTTCCAGAGGAAGTCATTCTGTTGAGGTTAGATTTATGGATCTATTCTTATTGCTTTTCAGTTTTGATGTCTTTTAAATGCAATATATAAGCTGAATGTTGTCACATTATTTAGATTTTTAATACATAATCTTATTCATAAATCTAAATTTTAGGTTTCTTCTAAATCTTGCGCTTACACATTTTTTGAAAAATGTCAATGCTAGTTTTCTGCAGTAGGAATTATGTGGCATGATGTTTTCACATTTGTGCATAGCCGGTAGTTGTCTCTAGTATTTTGCATGGTTCAGTCCAATATATTGAACTAGTAAAGTCAGAGCACTGCAGAAAGTTGCTCAAAAATATATTTACTTGTTTTAGCCCATATTATCATTTGCTACAGTTACCAGTTCTCCGGGAAAAGAATCTGATTATATTTTACTTATTCTGGGAATATCCACTTTTATTCTAATAACTTTGGACCTATCTCCAGTGCTTGGTCATAGATCCACAATGTGCTAGAAACTTGATTCTAGCTTAGGGAATTATTTTAATGAAAGTAAAAATTTTCTTGAATCTTTTCATGTCACGTTCCTTTCTTTTTCCTAGTTGGATCTATATAGCTGTACATATGTCAAAACTTTATTAAAAATTATCAGGTTGAATTATATGGTTTAACTTGGACAATTCGATTGCATATCCTTAAAAGACTTACTGACTATGAAGTTTATCAGGCCTACGCACTCATCTGCTTTCAATGGAATGCATGATAACTCTTCCATGCTTCAGGTTAGTTGTGAAACATGTCAATTATTTCATTTTGGCCATACATCCTTCTCTTTCCCCATCACCAATTCATTGCCTAATAGTTTTCATGAATTTGCAGTTACAATACAGTGTGCGGTTTTTCTCATCAGCAGGTATGAAATATGCCGTGAATTTTATTGTTTTTATATGGTTATATAAATATGATCTAGGAGTTGCTTTCTTGTAAAAGCTTGTTCTATGTTCTTTTGTCTTCTTTCAACGGGATTGTGCTTGTAATAGATTATATCTGATATTTGGCAGCTAAAGGTGTTTTCTACGTTTTGAATATAAAATCCTTAGGACTTAATGGAAAACATCTTGTTCAATGTATTCTGTGAAAGACCGCATTTCTTGATTTATGTTTATTAAATGATCAACTTCTCATGCTTATTCTGGATTATGATATTGCAGATCCTGCACACACAGTTATAAATATGCCAGCTTTGTCTCCTACAATGGTAAGATATACTTACTGGAGAAATAAGGTCTGTACAGAGGAGAAATTATTGCTTAAATTTATTTACATGTTATCCTGAAGAATGGGAATGCCTGCCTTTCTGCAGAGCCAAGGTAACATTGCCAAGTGGAGGAAGAAAGAGGGAGACAAGGTCAGGTGTACTCAAGATATTAGTTTTGAAGTGGTGTTAATTTAACACTGTTATAAATATACTATCCGAAAATAATTTCCTTCTACATTTTCGAGTCTGGAGACCGGTTATTTTGGACTGTCCTGGATATTCCTTATATGTTTGTTGACTTCTCAATTTGACATAACAGATAAATGTTGGGGATATTTTATGTGAGATAGAGACAGATAAAGCTACTCTTGAATTTGAGAGCCTTGAAGAAGGGTACTCCTCTAATCTGATTTAGTTTATGGAATTTTTTTTTGTTTTCTTGCAAAGAAACTGCACTATATGCTTAGTTGTACTGCTTATATCTATATCAGAGAAGGTTACTGTTGGCTTTCAGCACAATTTACTGTCTCAGGGTTCTTGAAATTCTCACAATTTTCAGCACAATTCTCCCCATTTTTTCTCCGAGGATGCTTATCACACCAGTTTGTATTTGATGAGCATCTGCACACTGTGCTTCTGGTCTTCATATATTTTCTTTTACTATGTTACTTTGGCATCTTTGCTACTGTTGCAGTTCCTTGGTTCTGTTATCCATCATAAAACTGGATACCTGTATCCTCAAAGATAGTTGTGTATGCTTCTATATTTAATGGATGGAACTCCTTCTATGTACTTGAACTGCATAGCAAAGTGTCATGATTTGCAGGTTTCTGGCTAAGATACTGGCACCTGAAGGTTCCAAGGATGTGCCTGTGGGGCAACCAATTGCAATTACGGTAATGTGGGATAATTCTTGAGAATGGTTAACCTTTTCTTTTTTTGTTTTTTTCCTGTTTTCCTTTTTCCTTTGCCAAAAAAATCAATGGTTTTGTGGTTAATGAACTGCATGCACTTTTCTGTTTCTGGATGTTGTATTGCATAGTAAATTTGCAAAGCTATTTAAAAAGTTAATTTGTTCTTTGGTATTTCTGGCTGATGCATATGGGCGGAACTGCAATCTGTTCTATTAATATTTTACCAAAAAATCCCCTATAATTAAATATAGTTAACAAGGAAAAAAAGGAAACTGGGTCTTGTTTTCCTTGAGTATACTTTTATCATTAGTAGTATACTTTTCATCAACTCTGCTCCACAACTATGCTGAATTGACTTGAGCTACTTCAACTAGGTTGAAGATGCAGATGATATTAGAAATGTCCCTGCTACTGCTGGTAATGAATCAGAGATTAATGATAAACCATCTCAACAAAATGTGACACGTGAAGAGAGACCACAGGAAACAAGTTCATTCGAAATCGACACGTCTGAACTTCCTCCTCATATGGTTCTTGATATGCCAGCGTTATCGCCAACCATGGTATGAATAAGAAAGCTGAATTGAGTAAGATATAATGTGGTTCTTTGCTGCATAGTTCATCTCATTGAGATCTTCTTCATCCTCTTTCCTTTTTCTAATTCCCTTGTAGAGCCAAGGCAACATTGCTAAATGGAGGAAACAAGAGGGTGATAAGGTCAGTTTTGGGTGATGTGAGATCACTGAGGCAAACATCTATTTGTCTGAATAGTGAATAACTAGAAGTATCTATGTTGTTATCTATTGTCATCTGATACAGATTAATGTTGGCGATATTCTTTGTGAGATAGAGACAGACAAAGCAACCCTTGAATTTGAAAGTCTTGAAGAAGGGTAATTTCTGTCTCTTTCTCTCTCTATCTTTTAATATGGTTCATGTAAAAAGGAAATTCTAAAACTGATTTTTCTTATTATTTTGGTCATTGGTTATGGTAGATGGCAATTTGTTCAGATACCTTCCCTGTTATGAAATTTTTTCCAGAAAGAAGGATGTTCACTGACGCAAAATGAAGGGGAACTTTGTTTCTCTTGGGTTTCTTGTCGTGTATTCCCACTTTCTTGGCAATCCTATTTATCTCAAATCTAATAATAAATTTCTTATCTATATAATTTGTTCCTTTTCTTTCTTTGCTTTCGGAGGGAGAGGGGAATATGTGTTGTCTTCAGGCTGTGGGTTTTTAAATGTTTGTCAAGTGGTGGACTGAAGGATGGTTGATATTTGGTGCAAAATATCAGTAACAGGCCTGTGGTTCTGGCTGAAACATTAGAATCCCTATACCTTAATTAGGTTTCTTTTTTCCTTTTTCTGGAATGCCTAAGTAGATCTCTTTGTATATGAATATGCATCCTGTGTGTGCCTTTTCCAGAATAAGCTATCAAAAGATTATGTTTCTGTCTGCAGATTTTTGGCTAAAATACTGGTTCCAGAAGGTTCGAAAGATGTGGCTGTTGGACAGCCTATTGCTGTAACAGTGAGTAACTAACCGTGATTCTTATTCTTTTTCTGGTAGCAACAGCTGCACTTATTCAATCTTGTTAATTTATAGTCCGTGCGGCAAAGGGAAATTAATTCCAGCCCATTTTACTAGGTTGAGGATTCAAATGATATTGAGACTGTAAAAATATTTTTTACTGGCAATATGGTGCACAAGGAGGGAAAGCCAGTGCAGCAAGCAACAGCTAAAGAAGCAAAACCTCAAAAATCAAGTTTCAATAGAATTAGTCCATCTGCAAAGTTACTACTGACAGAACATGGGCTGGATGCATCATCAATAACAGCATCTGGTCCTCGTGGTACCCTTCTCAAGGGAGATGTTTTAGCTGCAATAAAATCTGGGAAAGGATCTGCAAAAATTTCTGCATCTAAAGAAACAAAGCCTCCATCAAAGGATATTCAACCACAAACTCCTGTGTCGGCATCATCAGGATTAAGATCTGATTTACAGCAAACAGGTGCTTTTGAAGATTTACCTAATAGTCAAATCCGCAAGGTAATTTTATTCGACATTAAATTGCATTGTAGGGGTGCCTGTGCAATTTTGTGTTAACTTTCTTCAAAATATTTTCTTGGCCTTGTTCATCATTCTACTAAGGCTTTAATTGTTGATTGTCCTTAACCCCCCCACCTTTTGGGTCATTGGTCTTCTGAAATTGTCATACTATTTATCTAGTTTACATTCTGAAGTCATTTGGAAGGTCAAATATTTTCTTTAAATAAAATAAGCTTGAAGCAGTGGCTCCACGATTATTCTGTTTGCAGTTTCTAAGTTCTATCATAAACTTAGCTGGATTTTTGGTTATCTAATGCCATGATTACATTCTAATTAACTCTTGGGTCTAATCCATTCTTGTTATCATGCCACTATGTTTTATATTTGTAACTTTCTTTCTGATAATTTATTATGTCTTTGTTCCAGAATTACTTTCCACTTCCTTTAGCAGGATTCAGTGGAACTTATTCCTCAAATTGTTTTGCAGGTGATAGCAAGCAGGCTGTTGGAATCAAAGCAATCTACACCTCATTTATATTTATCTTCAGGCTAGGGAACTTCTTCATAGTTCATTAATTTGTTTCTTGTTATTTATTTAATCCATGATCTCAAATTTGTTCCTCTCATGTTCTGTAGATGTCATACTGGATCCTCTTCTCTCCTTCAGAAAGGAGCTTAAGGGTATGCAATTTGCAATTTGAACTTCAAATCCTCTTTTAAGTTTACAATCCTGAAGCCTTATTACATTTTATTGCTCTGCATCTTTTATCTTGCAGAAAAGTTTGATGTTAAAGTTTCAGTGAATGATATTGTTATCAAAGTTGTTGCAATGGCACTGAAAAATGTTCCTGAAGCAAATGGTAAGATGTATCTTTGCCTTTTGCTTGCTGTTCTAACTTGAAATCTGATTGCTAGTTGATACATAGAGAAAAATTGTTGATGCATAATTGAAGCTTAACGGAAAGTATTTTGATCTTAGTACTTCAAATTGTTGCCCCATACATGATTAGTTAAGGTGTTATATTGTTTTAGATCAAATTTGGTTATCATCTCTCCTCAATTTTGTTCCTGATAAGATTTCCAATCTTTCTGTTGGTGGGACAAAAACAAGTATTTAGTTCCTCAATCAATGATACAGTTCTCATAATCCTGGGAGAATTTTCTTATCTGCTCCCTGTTTCTGTTTATATAGTGTATACCAATGAAAAACATCAAAACGTTTGAACTAAACTTCCATTTGTATGTGTCTTGCATTTTAAAATACTGTGGCCAAGATTGGGGTCTAAAATTACATCTGCTTCTTCTAAACTTGAAAACATACATTATATGCATGCAGCTTACTGGGATGCTAAAAAAGGTGAAGTAGTTTTATGTGATGCTGTTGACATATCAATTGCGGTTGCAACTGAAAAGGTACTCAACTAAGAACCCTGTTTGGGTTTTTCCATGGTAGTAAAACTCCATTGCTCTCACTGCTGTCTTTGCAATTACAGGGGTTGATGACTCCTATTATTAGAAATGCGGACCAGAAATCCATATCAGCAATTTCCATAGAGGTACTTATAAGTGGAGTTATTTTATCATTGTAGTTTTGATACTCTAAACAGATAAGTCCTTATGTTTGAAACTGGGAGTAGCCTTTTTTCCAGAATATGCTGGAGTTAAAATGTATTAGTCAAAATGTAAACAACTAAGAAATAGAAATTAGTGGTGCTCTGCAGATATAATACTAATGTGTTAATTCAAGTGGAATTCTTGAGTCTGAAACTCATTTTTATATATTGAAATTTCGTATGCATTTGGCTACCATTCAATTGGAAGTATATCATGCATATTATATCCAGAGTATAGATTGACATTGTTATTTATTATACTTTCATATGAAATCTATAAGCCTTCTCATTTTAATCGGGATAGTAAGATAATTTCACATTTGCTGAGAAGAAACTATTGCCATCAACTTTTAGTTTCAGCTTCTTGATTTGCACATGGTTTTAAATAGCCCCTTTTAGACTTCTGTTCCTTCCATTTATGTGGGGTTCTTTGGCTAGATTTTGTATGATATTCACACTTGTCTTAGGAGTTTAGTGCATTCAACTCTAAAATTTTATTAAGTTCATTGATTAGGAACTAACTTATACTAGGCTGGCTACTTTAACTACTTGTTTACTTTTTGTCAACTGTGGCTTGTGCATGAAAGATTAAGGAACTTGCTGAAAAGGCACGGGCAGGGAAGCTTAAGCCAAACGAATTCCAAGGTGGCACATTCAGGTAAACATTTCCTAGTTTTCCTTTCTTCTCCTTGTGCTATGATCTCATGTTGTGATGAGCACATCATATTTTATGAACTTCTTTGCAGCATTTCAAACTTGGGTATGTTTCCTGTGGACCATTTTTGTGCAATTATAAATCCCCCTCAGGTTCGTTCTCTCTCTCTCTCTGTTGCACAGGGAAACACAGAACAAGAGATCTCTTCCCTTTCCCCCCCACCCCTCAATACCAAAAAAACAAAAAACACACATGCACGCTGCTGTTTAAGATGATTCCAATATATCCTATAGTCCTTTTCCATTGTCTTATCCTTTCTGACAAATCGGTGCTGCTTGGTGAAGTATAGTCATGTGCAATCTAATTATTTTCTTACCCTTCCAGGCTGGAATTCTCGCTATTGGTAGAGGCAATCAAGTTGTTGAACCAGTTGTAGGAGCAGATGGTAGGATAAGATGAGCTTCGATCCTTTAGCTGCTGGTTTTGCTGCTATATATGGTGATTTATTTTATTTTTTATTTATTTATTTAGGAATTGAGAAGCCTGGTGTTGTCACAAAAATGAATGTTACACTATCTGCTGATCACCGGGTTTTTGATGGAAAAGTTGGAGGTATGTAAGTTTGCAATATTTAATATGCAAGACTGAAGGATTTTTTGGAAAATTACCTCATTTTAGATACTCTTTTGACACTTATTCTTCAAAGTTAGGAGGTTCTTTTTCTAATTTTGCATTATGGTACTAAAGCCCCCAATTTAATGCTGCCTCCTGTAAAAGGGGGAAAAGGGAATAAAAGACAAAAGCTGATTTCTGTATGTGTATTTACATACACTTCGTACTAGTACTTTGAGTCAGCTGCATGTGGAAAATCACCTAGTACAAGTCATGTGTTTCTCATGTATGGTATTGCAAGGCGCCATGTTGTTTCTTTGCCTTGGAGGCTCATATAAGAACTACTGGAAACTTCATTTTTCATTCAAAATTCATTTTGGTCTTATCTTAGCCACTAGTTTACTAAAATTATGGAGTTTTCATTTTTGGTCTATTTTTGATGTGGCCCTGTTGCCATCCTATAGTCTTCCCAGCTGTCAGCATAGGTTTTATTTCTTACTTTTACGGTTATTTGTGAATCCTTCGCAGGGGCTTTCTTTGCTGCTTTAGGTGCAAACTTCACTGACATCAGAAGGCTGATATTATGATGATTCATAACATAAACGAATTGTGTGTAGAATGGCTGTGATTGGTGCGAACCTTCGTAAGCTATTCCCGAGTCTCCAGAGCTAAAGCTAATTTATTTCGAGCTTGTATGATTTCCTTATGTTGTGCCATTTCCGAATAACCAACAATTTACGGTTTTCTTTTGATTCAATGAGCCTCAACCATTTGCTTGCGGATACGCCATTTGAAACTAAATTTGAATTGTTTGTAGGAACTCATTGTTTTTAGTCTGTTCCTCCTTCAAAGAGCAAAGATCGGACAGCTGACTGTTTCTTTTTGTAATACTCTCTGTTTTCTCATTCTGGTTCAAAAAAATAATGTACGAAAAAGGGAGTATATCCGCATACTTACAATAAGTTGAAAATGTAATTTTTTCCCCTTATCCAATTTCTCTCTTTTATTTTTATTTTTTTAATGCTGGGTACTCTGTCTCGCATTTGATTCCTGTTGATAGATTCCCAGCAAGCGATGTACTCTTGTATCAAGTTGTGCTTTATATACTTCCCCAACTCGTTTTGGTGTATTGAATCTTGGAAATTGGAATCGAACTCAAACGACCTTGAACTGATTATTTTGCTTGGCTCGAACATCTCTCCTGATGCGAACATTATCTAGTTTATTTGGGGAAATGAAGCTGCAGTTGGACGCTTGTCTTGGGCACCCCAATCTTCGTCAGCGCATTCTTGCCCAGTCTGGTAAGCTGCCCTAATCAAGATTTAACCAATGAAAAGGAAGCGGAGCAATCCACTTTGTCCAAAAAAATTTGATAGTAGTAGTTCACGATTCCCCTAGACGAACCACCTCCCCCACCCACAAAAAAAATGAATGCTTAAAAGCAAAGCCGTGACTTGTTTATGCCTCGAAATTGCCAAAAACGTTGTTGTCATTGTGGGGGAAGGATAGCGTGGTATTAGATGATTATAAACTTATAAAACATTCTGAGTCCTTGGATACTTCTTTGACGGCAAGAGGCTCATACCATTTCGCACCAAACCCAGCAGCTCTTCTTGCTGTCTCGTTGAAAGGAGGCTTCAATGGCCCCCTAAAATAGGTTCTTACAATTTCATGAAACTTCTGAATCACTTCAGCATTTTCTTCCTTTGCATCATCATCCTCATCAGGTCCTGTTTCTCGAAGGATCAAAGAGTTATTGGCCCTATCTGGATGTTTAGATCTCTGGAAAAGATACTTGAACCATTTAATGCCCGCAGCACAGTGTGTAATCTCTTCAGGGTATACCACCTTTTCCAATAGATCAGCAGTCTGGCCATCTCCTCCATTCTGGAAACGGGAAATTGTCGTTGGCATCACATCCAGCCCTCGAGCCTGCATTTTAATACTTATAAGCCTTCCTTCAAACCAATATTTAAACAAGAAAAGTGAATCAGCCACCAGCGTAAAGGATATAATTGCATTTTGCCATGTACAAGCATCCAAAAACTCACAAATTTTAGCCCCTAACATCTATCTTTGAGACTTGTGACCTATTATGCTAGGCTAACATCTGCCCAAGATTGCAACAGAATTAGTGCACACCTCATGGACACAATGTTCAATAGCTAAACGTGCCAACAAGTCATTGGAAGTAGCCATTGCAGAGTCCCAGAGACCATCATGTGCAGGCAAGGCTCCATAAAAAGATCCAAGTTCCTGAAGCCGAGCAGCAAGAAGGGTAAAGTGCCGACCTTCATCCTGTGCCACCTTCACAAAATCTGTGAAAAAATCATTTGGCATTTGTTCTTTTTTGCCAAAACGAGCAATTATATCCTGCAACAAGGAAATGACCATGCCAAATAATTAGACAATAAAGAAAAGACTTTGTATGTGAGATGTTTTCCAATGCTTAACAGGAATAGCTACCCTGGACCAAGACAGCATTTTGATGAACGCAAGTTATTAACTGGTAGCAGAATCCAATACATAGAAGTGTGATTAATAGAACTGTACAACCACCATAAAAAAAGACAAAAGAAAAAAAGAGAAAGAACTATTTCGGGGGTGATATCTTAGGAAATGCATTCCTCCAGAACGACCTTGCATCACTTTTGATGCTTATTCAATTTAACCCAAATATAGTATTGCCAAATCCAAATGATCAAAATATTGTACTTTTCTTTTCTTGAGTTCCTAAACTCGATAGTTTTTTGAACAAATAATGCAACGTGTCACAAGCAGTTTCAAATATAAATATAATGCACTTAGCCTCCCTACTCTACAGTAATGAAGTAACTTCAGTTATGTAACAATCAGCCAGCTGTGTCTCCCATTCACCCTATCATTCAGTAAACAAACAACAAAGAATTGCAACCAGCCACTAAATTACGTACACAAGTTCCTGGTTTTGATAGAAATAATGAATGAGAACCCACTGCAACTCACACGTTAGAAGACACCACTTTTTTCCTATTCCTATTTGGATTGAGCTTTGTCCTAATGGCAGCTGTAAATGGAAGTAATAAAACTGCATTCAACAAAGAAAGTGATCACAGTCGAAGCCTTAAATTTTCTACAGCATTTTCAGAGAAGTGATTGGTCTTTTCTGATAATATCATGTTATAGGCTGGTGCATATTTGAACTGAAAAATATTTCCAGTATCAAGCTGATCGACAGGCATTCATAATTTCTGAGTGAATATCAAAGGTCAAGTACCTTACCAAATTAGGAAATCATACACTTGGGATTAGGCTACAGTATTTTCAGTTCAAAATGTGGATCATTATCAACATGTTAAAAAGATTCAGCAGCAATTAATATGTTTAATTTTATAAAATATAACATTAACTCATTCTCATCATCTTACTAATCAATAAAGTTGCTCTTAGGGGAGATTGCTACTAGAAATTGTTTTATGGGAACACTTCAAAAGAATACTACAATTCCAGAACTTCAAATACAAAATCCCTGGTTCCAGTCAATCACCGGTTCTAGTCGTCATCAGTGCCACAATCTACAAGGATCATTGAGATGAAAGGGGAATAAAAGAAAAAGAAACTAAAGAGCAAATCAAATATGTACCCAGGACAAGTCAATAGCCCAGCTTTCTGTGTGAACAAGACTATGCACAATGGCTTGTCTACTCTGCAAGCTTCCAGCTTTGCCCAGCTTCGGCATCATACTAGGGGGCACTAGCTTCACCTGTAAATTCAAACATTTCTCAGGTAAGTTTTTGATTCATCACAAACACTAACATTCATTTTATTTAAGGCGTTTCATAAAGCACTTGGATTCAGCATATTATACTACTGCAACTGACGGTGCTAAGCCTGGCTGGGCGAACGGGTACGATGAAGTCCTGAGATGGGGATGGATCGTAGGCCTGAATGATGACACCCTGCAGCCATTTCTGAGCTATTTCTTCGCCGAGTCGAGCTTTCTCGAATGGGTCGGCAGTGTTTAGCACTCGCAGGGCCGCTTCCACCAGCGTCTCTGTGCCTGTGCCGCTCATCTTCGACTTCTCAACCCCCAAAACCCGTAGACAGCGCCAGACCCTAGGGGTCTTTCATGGATTGGCTTTTGTCTCTGCAAATAACCTGAACACTTCGTTTTAATGCGCTTTTTCTTCGCTGTGAAAGTAGCGGAACGCATTGAGAAAGCATCGGAATGCGATCCCAAATTTTTATTTCAGATAATAACGCATTGGGAAATATTTTCTTATGTTATTTAGATTGAATTTTGATTTGAAAATTTTTATATTTTAAAATAATAAAAGTGAATTATTTGTTAAAAAAAATTTTTAAATTTCAAGATAAAAAAATTTTAGTTCAAAAAGGAAAACAAATACATAGGCCAGATTTTGTCCTGTTAATAAAATCATTGTTGAAGTATAAATTATGTTCCATTTTGTTCCTTTTTTTTTGGTGGTTCATTTGGCTTTGTTTATATGTATGTGTAGCTATAATATAATTTTCAAATATTATCCATCCAAAAAAATCATTATTAAGTATTTCTTCCATGGAGAAGTGAATGTCTATCTTCCTATTTATTTTGTATAGAAAAGTTAGCATTTAATTTTAGTATATTAATTATACTCAATTTAATTTATATCTACGCATATAACGTTATCATGATAGAATTAACTTTATTTTACTTTCAATAAGAACATATCACTATATAATTGTTGAGTTTTATTTTACGTGGATTAAGAGTTCTTTAAAATTAATAAAATTTTAAGATAAAAATATTCATGTATTTTTTTATTCTATAAAAATATATTAAAGATAATTTATTTTTCTTGCGGACAGCTTATAAGGTAAGAAAGTAAAAATTCATTAATTTCTATAAATATTATAAATGACGCATTCATTCAAAAAAAAATAAAAAGTACAAATGGAGGACATATTTTTGCAACCGCGAGGATATTATTATTATTATTATTGGTGGAATGGGCCCGGGGGATGGTTGACGGTTGACAAGATTAAAGATGGAACGTTTGCTTTCATGGGGAAAATTTTCTGTTCGTTTTCTTCTAGAGGAATATGTTGTGGTTTATTCTATTACGGTTACTAAGTTTTATAATGGATTCAATAAAGTTTTAATTTAAATTTCATATTTTTACTTTTTAATTTTATGATAATAAATTATTTTTAAAAAAATTTATAAAATTTAAAATAAAAAATTTATATTAATTATATAACAAAAACTCAATCAATACCCCCATTAATTTATTAATTCCAGGATTACCCCACGCCACCCACGGTTTCCGGCCTTCTGGCTTTCTAGAAACAAGAAGCTGGTAACAGCCCCAATAAAGAAGACAACCTCAAAGGATATTCCGCGTTGGATTCCCAACTCGTACAAAGTGAGATCTACCATCGCATGAAGTTATCATTTTTTAGCGAAATTTTGAATAAAATTGAATAGAAATTATGTTTGAAATTTCCCTGTTTTTATATTTTATGAAAATTGATTTGTTTATAAAGAAGGTGTTGATTCCACATTTAAATCTTATATTAAAATCTGACTTTTATCGATCAGAGAATAAATAAACTTTTTTGGTAACTCATACTCGCGCCTTAATAAAAAATGCTACAAGCCTTATGGTAAAAAGATAGAAGGAGAACTTGTCACTGTGCCCATTTTCTCTCTACTGTAAAGTTGTGGGGGAAGGGGGGAAAAGGAACAAAGAATTTCTTCCCTAATAATGCATTGAACCGTTTTGGATCTTTCTAATATACTTTATAGTATATTATTAATTATAATATTTAATATTTTTAAAAAAATTTTAAGATTTATTTTATTTAATTTAGAATATATAAACCTGATTTTTTATATTTTGAAGTATTACACCAAATGGTGTAAAAAGTCCCAACCACATTTGGATTGGTTATTTTTTATTAACTTATGAAAATTTTTTGAAAAAATTATTCAGAACCGAAAACGAGTGGTAGTTGCACACTGTAGTTAAAGTTTGCGTGACGATGATGCACAATTTAAAATAAAAAGAGAGCATAATTTAGACAGATTTGATTTTGAAACTAAATTTAAAATTTCAACGGTGAAACTCACATCTCTTTTTACAAACAATTTAATTTTTATAAAATTCAAGATAAAAATCTTAAAACCAAACTCTATCTGGTTACACCCATTTCTGAACTTTTTATTGAAAACAGATTAGTACATATTGAATACAAACATTATATTCTCTGCAAATTTACAAATTTAACTGTATTTCTCTTCATTTAATTAATCATAATATTTCAAAAACTTTTGGGTGCACTGTTTCATCCAATGGCATTCACGCAATGCATGCAGTATAGTTTCCACTTCACTTGAGCGGTCCAGACAGATTCCTGTAGTACTGATGTTTCTTTCCAACAAAAACTGCCTAGTTGTGCAGTTTTCCATGTCTCACTTGCCACAAAAACATTGAGGTTCTCATCGGTCCCCTGAATTTCCATATTTTTTCCCGTTTTGATAGGAGTAGGCCTACATATGCTATTGTAGGCTGCCTTGGTATCAAATTCCCCTTTGGCGGAAGGTTTCCACCATACATGGTCATATCTTGTTTCTGCTGCATTGATCTTGATCTTTGATAGTTCATGAAGGTTTTCATCTGGGAGCCATTGTTTCAGTTCTTCAACTTTCCATTTCTCAGTGTCCTTCCTCCAGTAATTATCTACGGATTTCCGTTGTTCCACATTGGGAGAGACTCTGGCCTTGGTTAAGAGGGGTTCCTCGATCGGTTAGCCACCGGTCTGTCCAAAACTTAATCGTCTGTCCATCCCCTAATTTCCACTGAAAATTCCCAGCCAACTCTTTGGAACCATTGCAAATACTTCTCCAAATGTATGCTGGTCTGGCCATTGGCAGACGAAGAAGTAAATGTTTGGAGGCGTTGAATAGGAAGAGAAAAATTGGAAATAAAATATATTTGTCATTATATATATATATATATATATATATTTAAAATAAAAAGAGATTTTATTTAAATTCAACACTAATTACAAAAGCAATTACATACGGTTTCTTTTACCTAAATATTAAACAAGATGAGAAGTAAATATGTATTTATATAACAAATATATTGGTTTTTTACTAGAACATTTAATAAAATGAAAAACTAATTAGCTCTACTCTAAAATAAAATAATATTGAGTGATAACCACTAACAATTAATATATATAAAATTAATGATTTTATATCATTTTATATAATATGTATAATTAATGATATTATGTAATATATATTGTATATAACTAACAATTTTTTTACCTAAAAGGAAAAGAGACAAAATAACAAAATATATTTGTGACTTTGAGGTATATGTATATTGTTCTTTTTTTCTTTTCCTCTTATGCAACCTATATAATTAATATCTTTTCCAAAAAAAATGCGGGGGCCTTTTTCTACCGTCCCACATCTCACTTACCTCCCCATACCTAAGTCGTAGCACTTTGGACTATGGTCGTCAATGGGTCGGGTCTTACTCAGATTTGGTCCGATAATTTTGAATCCGAGATAACATTTATACTCGTTTATCCGGACTTGAATCCGGACATGATAGTATATCTTCTAAACGGGTACGGGTATGGTCCACAAAGTTCTAAACCCATAAACCAGATTACCTGATTAAATTTTGAATAATAAATATTTTATATACTTAATTTTTTTATAACCGTTAGATGTATTTGGTCCAATGGTTAATTATCTATAAATTTATATTAAAATACCTTATCGGGTCTATTCGAACTTGATCCGAGACCCTATAAGGTAAGTTACAGATCCACACTATTTGGATCCGTTGAGTAATCAAATCAGATTCGATACTAATAATGATTAATCAGATTCAGATTCAGAATAAGGTGTCCCGACCCGTTGACACCCCTACGGACTTACATGTTCTCCATGCTAATTTAGTGAGGAAAACATGGTTTTCTTTCAACCTCCTCAAGCCTAAATCACCAAACCTCTTTGCCCGGCACAAAACTTTCCAAGGCCCCAGTATATGTGCGTCTGCCATAGTGCCTGGCTCTTTTTCCACCTTCTCACGTCTCACTTATCTCCGCATACCATACCTAACTTGTAGCACCCTGCAGGACGAGAGAGTGCCCCCGTCCTTACAACGTCCTCCATGCTAATTTGTATTTAGATTATATTCTATTACAAAATATAATTTTTTTATTTTAAAATTTTTATATTTTTTATAAATAATTAATTTTTATAAAATTTAAAAATATAAATTTTTAAAATTTAAACTCTATTTAATCCCATGAGGAAAGTATAGTTTTCTTTGACTGGCACAAAATTTTCCAGGCCATTGGGTGTAGCCTTCTTTCGCCTTCTTCTTCTCCCAAGAAAAAAAAAATTTACTTTCCTCATTTTTAGTGAAAAGTAAAAAAAAAAAAAAAAATTCCAATTCGAAGCAAGCAGTTTCTTGAAGAGGAAATCGAAGCAACTGTAGTGTCTACTATAATGCGGGGCGATCGACACTTGTGGCTCAACCCTTATATTTTTCCAACCGTCTAACCACCCAGCATCCCGCATTTACTCGTTTCTGGCTCTGGTCCTGCAACTGATTTGCGCGGTCAATACCTGTAACGTGACGCCACGCCTCGCCTCGCCTCGCCACGCCTCGCCACGTATTTTATTTGTTCTGGATATGTAATTGCCCTTTTATTTATTCTTTACTACATTTGCTATAAATTTACTTTATTTATTTTAAAATATAAAAAATAATAAGAAGTAAATTTTAATTATATTTTAAATTAATTCTATTAATATGAAAACCAGATAATTATATTTTTAATAAAAATAAAATTTTAAAAATAAAATGATCAAATATTTTAAAAATAAGAAAGAATTAAAATGTTTTGTATTTTTTAGTATAATTTATATATCTTTTGTATAAATAACAAAAACAGCTGTCGTTCACTAAGGAATACTAACGGCAACTCAGGTGACCAGTAGGATCCGGCAGCCACTGCTTGTCTCCACCCTCTGATTTAGAACAGAATTTACCATCCACAGATTTCTAATGCCCAATGGTCATTAAATAATTAATTTGCTTTTGGGGGTCCTTTTAAAGTGAAAGAGTTTCATGATATAATATGCATACACAAGTCATTTAAATGCAAAATCTGTATATATCACCACCTTTCTGACATATAAATACTCCACGACGCTTCCTTCGCTCTCATTGCTTGTTCCACGCCACGCTGCCTCCGAATCCCCACTATTTCACGCGCGCACACTCTCTCTCCCTCCTTCTTCCCCTGAAACACTCCTGAGCGCTGTGATTTGCTGATCGGAAAAAGAAGAAGAACAAAAATGCACTCCAATCACTTGCTCCTTGAAGAACCTATTCGGATGGCTTCCATTCTGGAGCCATCAAAGCCTGTACGTATTTCATCTTTGCTAAAACTGACGTACTATTCTTTTAATTTCTGTTTTGTTGAGCTTTTGAGTTCCAGAAACTGCTTGATCGGTTATGGTTTCTGGTTTATGACTTTTTTTTTCGTTTTTTGTAATCGAAATTTATTTGCAGAGCTTTTTTCCTGCAATGACAAAGATAGTTGGGACTCTCGGTCCCAAATCGAGGTCGGTGGAGATCATTTCTGACTGTCTTACGGCCGGAATGTCTGGTAATTCTATAATCTTTTCTTCTTCAAGTGTATATTATTGTTCTTAGGTTTATTATCGCTGTTAGTGTTCTTCTCGTGCTATTTGTTTCGTTTTGTGCGCGAGAATGAATTAAATGCAGGTCTAATTCTTAGGCTGTTATGTAATAACTGTTCAGCTATCAGAGGTAACTGGTTCAATGATATTACCGGAAACTCTGAAAATGATTTTGTCAGTCTTTGTGGATCACAAGCTTTAAAAGTAATATCATTCTTGAATGTACAACTTGCAGTGCGCGCGTCATCTAAAGCTTTTAATCCTCAAAGACCCGGTGCATAATAGAATTTCACAAATTTGTGGCAAGAGTGGTTGATTTTTGCTGTTCACTCGTTTCTTGGTAATAATTTCGTGTTTATTCTGTAACTGCCACAGTTTCGGTTAATGGAAAAATAAGATTGATGAATTAATAGACATGAGGTTTTACATGGAGTTGATTTTCCAATGGCTTTTAGCTTTTTATTAGCATAAGCGGTCTATCTTTACTGTGTCTGGGTCCTGTTTTATTTACAGAAGATTTTGCTGCATGTTGAGTGAAAGTGACTGAATCTTTCATGCATGATTAATTAATAGTGGCACGTTTTGACTTCTCGTGGGGTGATGCTGAATTTCACCAAGAGACGTTGGAAAACTTGAAGAAAGCTATTAAGAGTACAACGAAGCTCTGTGCGGTGAGCTTGTTCGACTTGCAGCATACACTAACTAACTTCAATACATAATTGAGTCCTTCTGAATATTAGACTTCCTGTATTATTAAGTTTTTCCACCGGCTGCAATTGGATTATGATCACTATAATTATTTGTGTTCTTCTTGCAGGTCATGCTTGATACTGTAGGTCCAGAATTGCAAGTTGTAAACAAAACAGATCATCCAATTTCTCTTCAGGCTGATTCCTTTGTTACTTTAACCCCCGATCAGAACAAAGAAGCTACTTCAAATTTGCTCCCAATTAACTTCAGTGGGTTATCCAAGGTAACTGTGTTGAAACATGTTACTATATATGTAATTGAAGCATAAGGGATATACTTTTGCATGTCAGCGACAGTGGCAAGGTACAATAATAACATGTAGAACTGAGAAGTTCAGTAGCCAAGATGCTCATGGATTTTGTGTGCTGGAAAGTTGAAACTTGGTCACATGATTTAGTGCTAGAGGATACTTGTGTGGATGGTATTCATGTTGTGCAATGTCATTTTTGAGAGTTGATGATCCGTCACAACTTGATGGTGTTATAGAAACTTTAAAACTGATTACTTTTTGAAATCCTGCCGTGGTGGAGCTCCTAGTTTGGTGTGTCAAGCATACATGTGGATTGACTGTTTAAAAGTTGTTAGTATATGAAATGGTCTTTCTATTTTGGATATTCAAGCTTGGGGCCACAGCCTTCGGTTTTTACACTAAGGAATGGTCTTTCAGCCTCTTTATCAGTTCATGTTGGCATTGAAAGATCAGTTATAGATCCAGTCGTTATTGAACAGTTCTAATCAGAGGACTAGTTATGGTTGTGGTGTATCTCTAGTCAATTTTGTAATGTTTTTATATTTTCTTTACTGAGGCAAAATTTGATCTGCAGGCAGTGAAAACTGGAGATACTATTTTTATTGGCCAATACTTGTTTACTGGGAGTGAAACAACTTCTGTTTGGCTTGAGGTGAAGCATTTTGACCTTTTCTCTAATGATTGACAAAAAGATTTGATTTGAGAAATTTTTGTGATAAAATTATTGCATTGTGAAATATCTAAATGGTGCTAGGATTTTGGGCTAGCTTTTGTTGTTGGCCCTACATTCATATCATGAACCAAGGACATCAATGGTTCAAATTCAGAAACCATAATGGATTTGACACCTCCCATATTGATGTCATTTATCATGAATTTTAATAATGCAGGTAAGTGATGTGAAAGAGGAGGACGTGGTTTGTCTCATAAAGAATTCTGCAACATTGTCTGGGTCGCTCTACACTTTGCATGTATCTCAAATTCGAATTGATTTACCAACCCTAACCGACGAAGATAAGGAGGTATCATTTCTTGTGTTTGTGTTTCATTCTACAAAGTAAGCCCAAGACAGCCGTGCTAATTTGCTCAATGACTAAAGAAAGGACTGAAAACTTCCGTTACTAAGAATATGTCAAAAAGCTCTTATATCATTTCATTTGGTTCTAAGATTATAAATCTTCAGGCTTTTTGCTTGCTTCCTTGTGGTTCTAGTAATCAATCTGATTATAAATATTATAACAAACATGGGTATCCAAGAAATTCTGTTTAACTTGTCTTTCTGATTATTATGATTGCTGTGTGTTATTCACACAATTTCCTTATTCATACTTAGGTTATTAGCACATGGGGTCTGCAAAACAACATAGACTTCCTTTCACTGTCATACACTCGACATGCAGAAGATATTCGACATGTGAGTGTACTTTTAAGACATTCTTCTTCAGTTGATGCTTCTTCTACTCGCTCATTCCTTTTTTCTGGCTGCAATTTTCCTTTTAACCTATAAAACATATTTTCTTTTACTTATTCAGAAGATGGAAAAACTATCAAGCTATGAGCTTGTTCTTCTTTATACCTGACTATTTGGTTATTCATCTAAAACAGGCTCGTGAATTTCTCTCTAAACTTGGTGACCTCAACCAAACCCAGATTTTTGCTAAGATTGAAAATGTTGAGGTTAGTTGTTTCTTCAGAATCTTGAAAGTGCTCAATATTCTTTCTCTATTTTAGTTGGTCTAATGTTAAATCCTCTTTTTCCCCTTCCAATTTTGAAGGGTTTAACCCACTTTGATGAGATCCTTCAAGAAGCAGATGGCGTCATTATCTCTCGCGGGAATTTGGGGATAGATCTCCCCCCTGAGAAGGTGTGCATAGAATTTTCTTAGTTATTAAATAAAAGAAGTTCAGCAAGTCATGTATTAGTGGTGACTACTGCATTTAAGCTTCTTTATTTCTTTTAGTTCGGATGATCTAATTAACATTTTATGTATTAACTTCCTCGGCCACCAATTTCTTTTCTTCCTTCCCTAGATACTTACGTCTTTCAAAATATGTAGGTATTTCTATTTCAAAAAGCTGCTGTTCACAAGTGCAATATGGCTGGGAAACCAGCTGTGGTTACTCGAGTTGTAGATAGTATGACTGACAACTTAAGACCCACTCGTGCTGAGGCAACTGATGTGGCTAATGCTGTATTGGATGGTAGCTTTTTTTTCTCTGAATGCCCTATAATTATTTCAATATTTTCTAAGATACTTTTTAATATTATCACTCTCTTATTTTGATGTGGATGTCGACAGCAGTTAACTCTTGTATGAATGTCATCACAAATGGTTATTTTTTCAATTTTGAAGTCTCATTTCAGTGACTATTTGGACATTTTTCAGGTAGTGATGCAATTCTTCTAGGTGCTGAGACTTTACGTGGGTTATACCCTGTTGAGACAATTTCCACTGTCGGTAAAATTTGTGCTGAGGTAGGACTTCTAATTTGTTTCTCACAAATCATGAGTCACTTTTCCAGATCTTGTTAAATAAGAATCACTATGTGGTCCACTGCCACCCTTCTTCCTCCCTTTCAAACCTCATCTTTTATTGATAACTCTGTATGCATCACTATCTCTGGTTTGTGTATTTTGATGGCTTCTTGCCTTCTTCAAGATTGTTTTTTTCTCACAAGTTGCAATCCCACTTCAAAACCCAGTAAGGAAGTGCTGTTGTTGTAGCCTTGTTTCAACCATTTATAATTTCAGGATGCATTTATTTTTGCATGTGTGCATCTGCATTTGGTATGATAACATTCTACGTTTCTAGTAGATTTCACCTCGCTGAAGTATATTATAGTTGGAGGTATTGTTCTCAAAGGAACTCAGGAGTTGTTGAAAGGATTATAATGAAAATTTTGGAGTTTTTTTAATATGGGTCAAGAGTATAATTCAATAAATTTCTCTTAGCTATTGAACTTTGTAAATGCATATTTTTTCCAGAAGTAAATGGGTGTGACTTTCCTGGTCCTTTGTTTTGGTGGTGTTGTTCGATCCTTATTGTTTTGGTCTCTCTTTTCTAATACTTCATGAATTTTTATCATGTGTAACCATTGCCAACTTCTTAAAGATAACTTGTTATATAATGAACTCAACAAAAGATATGGATCCAAAACTTGCTACAAAGGTGAACTACTTCTGACAACTGCCTTTTCCTTTTAGCTGATGTGCATCTTTACCCGAACAAGCTATTGCTTACCTTCATGACAATTTCCCATAATTTAGAAATCAAATTTTTCCAATGAATTCTTCTTTCCATATGCTGCTGGCAGGCTGAGAAAGTTTACAATCAAGATCTGTATTTCAAGAAGACTGTTAAGTATACTGGAGAACCAATGTCCCACTTGGAATCTATTGCTTCCTCTGCGGTACTTTATCTGTTAATATTCTCCATTATAATACTTGACCTTATAGGTGGCTGATGCTGGCCCTGTTGATGCCTTTGTTTGTCTCTAAGCAATAAGAACATAAAGAAGTCATCATGGTCTTCTAATTTGCATGTTACTCATGGTTAATGTAGGTTCGTGCTGCCATCAAGGTAAAGGCATCAGTCATTATTTGCTTTACTTCATCTGGAAGAGCCGCAAGGTCCCCCTCCTGCCCTTCCTCTCTCTCCTTTCTGCACGTGTGATATGTGATTCTAAAGCTTTAAATTGCTGTCTGGGACATTTCAAGATCTTCAAATACATTCAACTGGCATTGCTAGAAATTTTCTGCACTACTTTGGTCCAACCATAAAGATGTCGATAAAGAAATTCCATTCACATTTGCATTTGAGGAGAAATGGTTTTTATTGAGTTTCCATTTGAATACGCAGATTGATAGCAAAGTATAGGCCGACAATGCCTGTATTATCTGTTGTTATCCCTCGTCTCAAGACAAATCAACTCCGCTGGACATTCAGTGGTGCTTTTGAGGTAATAGTCATGTATCTTTACAAAGTCTGGGGCAGAAGAAGAAGGAAAACTTCTGTTTTTCTTCTCCTTAATTTCTGTTGGTGGTGGTTGGGGGCCTGAAGTTTTCCTGATAGTCTCTATTATCGAAGAATTGATAGTTGGTTTAGATACTTATGCTTGCTTGTGGAGATTTAGAAAGGATTTTAGACTTAAGATCTTTGGTTGTTAGTGTATACTTTATTTAACCTATCTGTAAATGCTTAAATGATTATGCTTAGTTATAGAATCACATGATTTGAACGTGAATCTTTACACAATTACACAGAACTGATACCCAATTCTCCAAGGTTAATAACCTATAATGGATAGTAATTGAAATTTTCTTCCCAGTCTCCACCAAAAGAGTAGGAAAAATAAAATCTTCAAGAAGTTTGTTGTACTAAAAGTGCAATCCTCCTTTTCTTTTTTCACTTGTCAACTAGTAGTAATAGATGCTAGTTTTTCTGATTTTTTTTTTCAATAAGAAATATAAATGCAGTTGGCAAAGAAATTTGACTACTATTTTTGGTTCCAACTTCTCCAGATCTTATAGAAACTTAAGCACACATATCAATTTCTAATGTTGTTCTAATAGTTAAGAATTCAATTGTCTTAAGCAGCTAAAGTTATTCAGAATGCTCCCTTAGATATGTTTTGAAACTGCTCTTTGAACCTAAGATTGCATATCATTTTGTGTATGTTGTTGTCACCATTGGAAATTACTTCTTTAAGACCAAATTTGAATACTCTGCATAATCTTCTTTTCATCAACGAGTTTTTGGATGTCATTTTTTGTATTTGCACAAACTAAACAAGTATTGCCGTAATGATGCCTCTTTTCTTGCTAAAAGAGGGATAAAGAGGCATTTGCTTTATGTTATAAGGTCCTTATTAGAGCTCTTCTCTTTCCAGTTTTGAATACTTCTTTACTTACCCTCAAACGTGGAAGTTAGTAACTCAATTGAACTACAGGTAGACTGATACTTTACCTGCTTAATTAATGATTTGACAGGCAAGGCAGTCTCTTGTAGTCCGCGGCCTTTTCCCCATGCTTGCAGATCCTCGACATCCAGTAAGACATTTTCCTTTTCATATTTGGCTGCTCCTATTTCAGTGATTTCCTTCAACTAGGTGTTCTTCAAATCCAGTGCCAACATACTTCTTTGCTTGTATATCTACCCATATGATGAATTCTGCTCCATTGCTGTACTTGTGAAAAGCTGCTGTCAATGTCATTGAACCGTGGATAAAGCCAAATTCTACATTATAATCATTATCAATAAATCTCTAGTTGCTGCTTTCTTTGAGTCAAGTGCTTCCCGTTACTTTTGGGACTGATATAACCTCCTTGTACTGTAGGCTGAGTCCACAAATGCTACAAATGAGTCAGTACTGAAAGTGGCACTTGATCATGGCAAGGCTTCTGGTGTCATAAAACCACATGATCGCGTTGTTGTTTGCCAGAAAGTTGGCGATGCATCGGTGGTTAAGATCATCGAGCTTGAGGACTAGAACTTGGTGGTCAAAGCTTCTTTTTCAAAAGGTTTCCTCATAATAATAATTTCATTAGGAATAGGATGTCCTGAATAGAAGAATATCTCCAAGCTGTTCTTACTGCTTGGCAGCATGAGAACTACTTATAATTACATCTGTGATGATAAGAACTACTGCAGTTTTCCACTCCTTATCTAAATTGGATTCCCCGTTCTATGGGAAGCCGAAGCAATTTGGGATTTTATTTTCGGTGAACTGCCATTGTAGATGCGTATATATGTTTTGGAGAAAGAATCAAAACGTTTGCTCACTGCATGATATCATATGGTCTGGTAAGTCGAGTTGGCCCTCTTTACTTTATAAATTAAATTTATTTTTTTATTGGCACCAAAACAGGTTATCGAAAATTTTGACAATAAACCTACATTATTCATTAAAAATTGGAAACAATATGGCCTCTGTTCTTTCCGAAGACTAGGCCGGTGAAATTACCGCTTCTGTGGAAATGATGTCGATTAGGCGTGTTGTCTTCTATTGAATTTTGAAACATTAAATAATGAGTTTTAAATTCTGGAATACAGAGACGGCGCCTGTGGCCTAATGGATAAGGCGTCTGACTTCTAATCAGACGATTGTGGGTTCGAGTCCCACCAGGCGTGTAACGGGCAGGTCAATCTCTCCATGCGTTTCTTTCATATCCTACCAATATTTAAAAGCAATTTCGTTTATTTTTGGGTGTTTCCGTTCATATCCTACAGGCTATAACCATCTCCAACCTCTTTACCTCTTTTGACATGTTTTTCCTCTCTTGTCCTACCAACATTTTAAGCATATCTTCATATTTTTCCCTCTCATATCCCACAAACATTTCAGGCATTTCAAATCATCTCGTTGTTGGCTTTTCTGACTCAAGGGAAGTACAAATACAATGAGCTATAAGCTTACAACTAGTGGAACATTTTGCGCTCAGGACTCGGCAGAGAAGATGCTGTTCAGTGTTCATGTAAAGCTACTGATCAAATCATTAAGGCAATCTTTACTAGCTACATTTAACCCAGCAACAGTGATTGGGAGATTGAATCAAAGGACATTGCATAGACAACATAACAAGCAAATTCTTGAATATGGAATTCCATCTCTTCAATTCTCTTTTCCAACTTTCTGGCAAATACAAGTTCAGACTTCACAAAAAATATTCTCATGGGGTTCTGAGGATGAGATGAAATGGCTGCAAGAAAATAAAAGCTACTAGTATCATGAAGGCAACAAGACACTTTATACAAAAATATGTTAATATACACGAAATCCAAACAAAACTACAATTTAGGTTCTTAGAAGTACATTGCAGCTGTCAATAAGGAAAACTCTTCTAACTGATCTTTCAACAGACAAACCTAGGAGTTCTAACTATTATTATAAAAACTAGAATAAAAATCTCTCTACAACCCATTATATATAGGTTAAACCAGACTTCCATTTGGTGCTTCTCCAGTGACATATTTTCTTTTTAACTGTGTCTAACAGTACCAGATTTACAAATGTATTGGTTCCAGCCAATCTGCATCTCATTTGAACCAGAATTATGTCAAAGGGCTTCTGAGAAACGTAGTTCGGCAGGACCAGGACCTAAAATTCCTTTCTGTTCAGTTATCTTGCCTAACCCTTGGGAAGTTTCAGCTTGACCATTCTTCTCTTCATCTTTCCAGCCGTTTCCTTGCCAATCTCCCTATATTAACAAAGCAAAAAGGACAAGAAGAGAGAATAGAGTTACACAAAATGTGAGTCATAGATTCAAAGACAAGAGGTAAGTCAGTTCTGTTACATAAAATAAGTAGCAATACTAAAAACTGCAATGAACTGATTTCTATGGATGAAATTGACAACTTAATAAATCAAGTCAAAAACCAAATCCAATAATTGTTATATTAGAGTTGATAAAAATTCTTAAGTCTTCTAAATATCTGTCACTTGTCTCTCATTGTAATTATATAATTCAAGCAACTTGCACAAGACAAGTTATTTATGCAAAGCTCTTCCGGGAAAAAAAATATATAGCCTCTTCTAGATGATCTACACCTGAACGGTGGAGAATATTTTAATCAACTAACAAGTATTGAGATTAACTATGCCTCTCATAGTGAGAGATTAGTCTCATTATACTGTTCCTAACATCATAACTGATAAGCACTTGCCTCATCATGACTGTGATTCCCATCTTTCAGCAAAAAAGGAGTCATAAGTGGAGGGGCAACATCAGGATCCGGCTTCTGAAAAATAAAGGTGGTATATAGCCCTGCAGGAGGAGAGGAATGTCAGTATCTATATTATACCAAAGAAGAAAGAATAAAAGAGAAATAACTGGTAGATATGTTGTCAAAACTGAAAAGAAACAATAGAGGTCACCCAAAACATCATATGATCGAGGTAGAAGTCTTCCCCTAGCATCAACGAGATTGTGGCCAGCAGTATCTTGCAGCATGCTTGCAAATTGGGCACTGTCAATATAGGAAGAGAAAGTTAGTATTTCTACTAAACGATGAATCAATCCCCAGATATGTATCATTGATAAATAACCATATCCTGAGAATGTGTAACTTATTAGAAACAGTCAATCATGAATAACTAGATGGTAGCATCCATATAAACATACAATCTCTGAAACAAATGGATAACACATTGAACACAATGAAGATTCCTGTAATTCCTTTTAGATTTCTTTGAAATTGAACTCTAATTAAGGAGATTAATACTGTTAAAAGGGAAAAAAGAAGATAAGAATAAGTGAAAATCATCCTCCTAAGATTCCAAGTCGACCTCATATGATAATTGCTATTATCTCACTTCAGACTTTCCTATGACCTTAATATGTCAATTGGAAACTAAGATCACATATTTCTCTTCCTTTTGAAATGATTTCAGTGGCATATACACTTACATTCCAAATATCAAATTGCAAAAAGCTACCAATGCTTTCCTATCTATTTTGAGCTTTCCTTCCATTCTTCTTCTTCAGGATTTTCATATATATTTCATACAAATGCAGCACACTCTTGCACCTATCCGAAGAATTCCTTATTGGAGCAAACAAAGTAGAAGTAACTCCACTGCTTTACTCCTAAGCTTCTACTGGATATTAATTTAGTACAATGGAATATTTTCTACTCTAGCAGATAAAGCACAAGGAATGAAACATGGGCAATTATTTGAATAAAACATTTCCACCATCATCATGACCTCCATACAGGATCAAGACTTGCTTCAAATTTTTAAAACACTTCTGCTCCTCGGCGTAAAGTAAGTTCTTTTCCCTTGTTTTTTCCCAGTACGGGCTAGGATGGATGCAATTTGTAGCTCAATCTCAAAGAACATCACCATTTTCATTTGTCAGTAATTTTTGAAACCAAAGTCCGAGGATACTTGTTGAACTCTAGTACACCCTATACTTGATAGCTCAAAATTACAATCAATATAATGAGAAGTAGAGATCTTAGGAATACAAGTTCAATATAAACCACTACACCAAACTTTCAGTATATTAAAAACTTAACTATAAAATCAAGAATAGCATAAACAGTCAAGGAAAGTTCAGAGCAATAACTGGAATAATGCATAAGAAGAATAGAGCATATAAGGAGCATATCCACTACCGGTTATCATCATAAAAGTCAGTCAAGTTTTGTATCTCCACATACTCGAGACCAGCCTCTCTGGCCAACCTGAAAACAATTATAATAAAAATGGCCACCTGAGGAAAACAATTAGAATAAAAATTCTAAAAAAGATGTGCAATGTCATGCCTAGATGACAGCAATTACCACAAAAATCCAGGGCCAACAGCGGCTTGAGAATAAATGTGTCGAGACAAGACATCATTCTATTTGGTATAAGTGGGATTCAAAAGGTAGGAAAAGAAAACACTGACCTGATCAAGCTTGGGAAATGAACCAAGCAGTGTGTTTCAGTGAACATTTCGTTAGCAAATTTCAATTGGTACTTCTTTCCAAAGAATGGGAACCTGAAGATAATCACAGTACAGCAAGATGAAAATCATCTGATGAGATTCTTCATGCATGTCAAAGCAGAAAACAGTATTTAACTTCCATACATACTTCTCTTCCTCAACTTCAAAAGTGATCATGTAGCTCTCTGATCTGATACAATTGGGAACAATGTTGGGCTTCATTCCACTGCTCTTATTGTGGTATGCTTCCACATTTTTCTGGTACTTTGCCCTATAAGGGCTGTTGTGTTAGAATGTAGTGCTAAAAAGGAGAACAAGAATACATACAACGGCTCAATCTCTAAGCACTTCAATAAGCAGAAAAATTGTTAATAAAGACAAAGTAATCAGAAGATGTTGAAGTTCTTAACAATCAGCACAAAGCAAAACTTATCTTAAATGGAAGTGTGAAAATCAAGTAAATGTGCCCGAGATCAAGCAGAAACATGGATTACTTCTTCATGGTCTCTTAGCCATTAAAAAATAACAACAAAGAAAAATGTGAAACAATGACTAGAAGATATGAAGCTTAAACGCAGAAGAAGAAGAATGAAACTACTGAAAATATCCAAATAGAATATCAAACACATATAACGTAATAAAAGTTTAGTAAAGAGCACATAAGATAAAATATCAAAACTTTGTACCATACCATATGGTTGACGAGTCAGCAGTAATACCAAAAAAATAGCCTCCTGGTTTCAGCAAAGATGACACATTATGCAACAATGTCTTTGCTTTCTCCTCTTTCTCAAAGCAAAGCTGCACAAGTGCACAGGGTTTCTTTGAACGAGAGTGTATTTTGTATGTGTCAAAAGTTATACTCCCACATTATCTTATAGGACAAGTTGAATAAATACAAAGCAGAAGGACACTAGAAAAAGCTATCCAAAACCTGCAAATGATGCATGCAGCAAACAATATCAGCCAGATTTTCCTTGTCCTGTAAATGCAAGTTTATGTCTTGCTGCAGAAAAATGTAACACGTTAAGTAGCTGAAACAGGCAAAAGAGAATAGAATTCTAAACAAGTAACCCGGGGGAAAAAATTTTTCATCAGGCCAAAAGGAATAACTGGATCACTTGGTGCAAGAAATTAAAATACTCCAATATAGAAACCTCCCATGATGCCAGAGTACATAAGTAGAAACATGAAAAGAAACAAATAAATGAAGTGGGTCGGGAGCTCACAACGCAAGGATCAAGCTCAAAGAACTGGGAGGTGTAAGACTTGCGCCGACTCTCCCAAGCTTCTCTTACTTCACTCACCCCCGATGCCGCAACATCTACAAATTGGCATCCCAAGATACTACAGATTAATGTCAGATATGAGAGATACATTACACAAGAGTAAAGTTCTGAAAACCAAAGAATTCAAGAAAGAGAATACCAATGCCAATATAGTGACCGATTTGAGCTTCGTCCCATTTTTCTTCATCGGATACTTTTCCACAATATAAATCACACACCTGAGTAAACCATGAACAGGTGACGTATTCAAAACTGCTTTTACAAATATAAAAAGAAATATAGATTAGAGAGAGAAGGCAAGGGCAGGTTCAACGAACGATGGCATAGGGGGAAACGAAGATTTTGATGAGGGCAGTTCTAACGAGCTCGATAAGTCTGTGGTGAGGGGATTCGGGAGGCCTGTGAGTTGTGTAGGAACCTGGCACCATTGTTTCGTTAAGCGCCACAAGCCTGCCGGAGCGATTCCACAGAACAGCAAACCGAGAGAAAGGCTCCAGGTTCGCGAGACTCGGTTCAAACAGTTCCCACCATGATCCTGCTCAATTTCGGCCCAGGTCTCAGAAAACTTTGGGCCAAAAATATATTGGAATTGGTCATTGCTTTAGGCCCAAATTTAATGACTGATGAAACAGGCCCGGTTTATTGCCTTTGTATTTCCTCAGTCTTGGTTCTCAGTTTCCCACACTAATCCTGACCCAGATCTCAGAAAATGGTGGCCAAATATTTATATTGGGCATTGGATAAAGCCCTAAATTTAGTAATTGGCCAAATTTGCCCGGTTGATTTCTTTACCATTGCCAATCTTGGGTTCCCTGTTCCCAGACTGATCCTCCCCAATTTTCGGCCTAGACCTAAGAAAGAAAGTTGGATATTGCACAAATTCCAAATATAATAATTCAGTAAGCAGGCCCGTTGATTGTTTTGTATTACTAGTCTTTTGTTTCTAGTCCTTTGCTGATTTCTGCCCACTTGGAGACCAGCCCAACCATAATAATTCACTAAGTGGAGAAGTCAGGAATTAATTTATCATTAAATAGCCCACTTGATTGCTTTTACATTCCCTGCAGTCTTTGTTTTCCCAGTTTCCATACAAGGTACCACCCAATTGCTCTCATCTCTCTGAAAATTTTGGTCTAACATTTTCCATTCAGCACTGGATAAGGCCCAAAATAGGAAAGGTAATAATACTAGTGCATTGGACTGGCCCGGTTCTTTGGGCAATAGAAAAAATTGCAAATAGAAAGCGTTCCGGACAAAAACCTTAAGCCCAAAGCAACGATCCTCCATTGCGCCGCTTCTCTCTTCTCCCTCGTCTCCTTCCGAATTTTCCATCAACGTCTTCTATTGAATCAGTGTGTCCAGTTTAGCTCAATAACGTCGCGGACAAAAGCCCCTTAAAACCACAAAGCTATTTTCCTCTTCCCCGCCGCTTTTCTCTTCTCCTTCCCCTCCTTGGCTCCCCTATCTACTTCAACACAGCAATCAAAATGGTGAAGAAAAGCAAAAGTATGGAATCAAATGTTTAGCTTCTTTTGCCTCCTTTTTTTTTGTGTTTTTGTCTAATTTCTTGCAGTTTGTTGGTTGTGAAATCTCTATAATTTGCTCGTTGGTTCATTGCAGAGAGTAAGAGCAAGAGGGTTTCTTTGAGAAAGAAGTACAAGATTATTAGGAAGGTGAAGGAGCACCACAGAAAGAAGGCAAAAGAGGCTAAGAAGCTCGTGCTGCACCGTAAGCCAAAGGCTGAGAAAGACCCAGGAATCCCTAATGATTGGCCATTCAAGGAACAAGAGCTCAAGGCCCTCGAGGCACGCCGAGCCCGTGCCCTGGAAGAGCTTGAGCAGAAGAAAGCTGCCCGCAAAGAGAGGGTAGGATTTGTTTTTTATTGTTATTATTATTTGACGGGAGAGGATATGGAATTTGACTGCCAATTTTAGAATTTCTAGTCCATTTCTCTGTGTATTGTTTAATTACTGGATGAAGCGTCTCTTAGTCACGCTTTAGTTGCAACGTTCAGGGATGCAGTTTCCTTAAAAGAAATTGGATTATGCTTTTGATTACGCTCATTTCTTTATTAATCCATGTAATTCTTTGTTGGTTCTAGTGTATAACTACAAGCATTCTTTAATGGTTGCATTTTGGGTGATTTTGTTTGCAGAATACTATGATATGTTGCAGTTGCAAATTTTTGTGGTTTTGTTGTTCATTATGGAGATGGGAGTCATAGTTAATGGGTATTATCTGCTGAGAGTAGAAGGATTGATTAGTATGAAATTCATCAATGGACAAAACTGAAAGGATGTCTGCTTGATACTGAAAGCTCAGTGCTTCAGATTTTCTTAGGGGTTGGCTTGAATTGAACAGCTTTTCAGGTCATTGAGAGAATTTTTTACCAACTCAAGAGTAATTAGAACAGGGTTTTGGAGCCTTCACCATTCTGATTGGTGATGTAACTCCTTCAATTTACTGAAAATCACTTTGCATTGCAATCATGATCAGGATATGTACTTTAACCTTGAATTGCAGTATGGTGATCTAATAAAGCTCCTAGGCTGGTGCATTTTATTTTCCTATTGTATGTTATGTGCCTTTGCACTATCTTAATCTGTTCCCCCTCTTCCATAATCTACTCATTCACTTTGTTTTTCTACAGGCGCAAAAGAGAAAGTTGGGACTGTTAGAGGATGATGATATGTCAATTTTGGAAGACACTGTGTCAACCAAAAGACAGAACTATGGAGAAGAAGAGTCGAATACTGATTCTACTTCAGTTGGAAAAATCCGAGGTGTGCTTAGTGTTCTTGATAGACCTTCCTATAGAGGTTTTAGTTTTCTTGTTAGATCTTCCTACGTTGGATTTAGTGTTCTCTTAGCTCTAGTTTTTTCTCTCTGATTATCTCTGACCTCCCATTTTCTTGTTGTAGACAACTCAGATAGAGCTTTTTACAAGGAGTTAGTCAAAGTCATTGAAGTGTCAGATGTCATATTAGAAGTTCTTGATGCTCGAGATCCCCTTGGTACACGCTCTGTAGACATGGAGAAAATGGTGATGAGATCAGGACCTGAGAAGCACATTGTGTTGCTGCTAAATAAAATAGGTTTACTTCTTTAGTTGTTGAACACCTTATATGAAATTACATGCATGAGATATGCAATTTTCTTTGCAGCCACTGGTAGTCTTGGTTAATTGCTAATAGAAACAGATTTTCACAAGTTTACCATAAGGACTAGTGTACTTGCAGACTTCGTTCCTACACTTTACATAATAGTCCCACTGATGAATTTAGACAGTTTTTTCATTCTGAATCCTAACAGAAGTTCCAGGATTTCTGATAGAATCTCAATTTTTTAGCATTTCTAAGTAACTTTTTTGTTGGTTTTCTTCTTTGTCAGATCTTGTCCCTCGAGAAGCTGTTGAAAAGTGGCTAAAGTATCTCAGAGAGGAATTACCAACAGTTGCTTTTAAGTGCAGCACCCAGGAGCAAAAGACAAATCTGGGTTGGAAATCTTCCTCAAAAGCTGGAAAAACAGGCAGTTTGCTGCAAACTAGTGATTGTCTTGGGGCTGAAACTCTTATAAAATTGCTAAAGAATTACTCAAGAAGCTATGAGGTATCATCTTTTCAAAATGCCTTAGTATTGCTCTGTTGAGCCTTCCCTTGTTTGCATATCTGATGCAGAGGAGTTTGCTACACCTATTTCTCATCCATTTGCTTCACAATATCTTATTTTACCTCTTCAATTTACTGTAGCATACCTATGGAATTGAATCTACTCTTTCTCCTTAGGTGGGTAAGAATATGGGAAAATGATATCCTGGGACATGCATTATCACATAATCTTTGATATTTAATTGAGTTATGGCCCCCGATGCATTGAAAGTCTAGATTTTTTCGGTTCATTTGTTACTCGTATGACGCTCCAGCAAACAATGGCTTATCTATGTATGTACAGTATATGTTACTGAGCACGCAGGCAAGTTTAACTAAATAGACCCAAGGGAACCAAATGTGCAATTGAGATCCCTGGACTGGAAAGTCTCCCAAAATTATGTATGACTTATTGAAACTTAAGAACAGAGAGTTATTTTGAGAATGAATCTCTTCTAATAAGTTTCTGTTGCTTATCTAGTTGTTGTAATGGTACATCATTAGATATAATGTGATATTCCCTTTTCCCTTTTAGATCGAAAACTGAGGTCTTATATAACATACTTGTGTATGGGAGTTGTTAAGATTACTTACCTCAAGTTAGCTTTGTACGTAATAAATGTGTTTGTAGTAATTTGCAACTTAATCAACTTGTGTATGGGGGGGTTGGGTATACATTTCTCATGGTTGGTAGGGACCAGAGATAGGAAAAGCAAGCAAAGAATTTTAACTGATCGAACTTGTAAGACATGATACCATCCTATTGCCAATGCATATTAGATGATCATGTATGTTAAGATTTCGAGAGAGAGATTTTTAATTTCTTCACACTTACATTCATTTCATCCATTTCCTAGTCTGATATGATCCATTTCTTTGCCTATTATCACTTTTCTTTACCTATGACTGGCTTTGTGCAACTGAGATTCCTGAAATGGAGTCTATGGAGTCACTATTTCAGGAAGTACAGGGATTAGTTTTAATTTTCAAATAGTCACATTCAGTATTTGAGATAAAGTTTGCTTCATTAGCTGTTTAGCTTTAATTGATTTATGTGATTATGTTGCTGTTATGGCCATCTATACAAAGCATCAGTTTAAGGCAAGTATTTGCTGCAGATCAAGAAAACTATCACAGTTGGTATTATTGGCCTACCTAATGTTGGTAAAAGCAGTTTGATTAATAGCCTGAAGAGATCCCGTGTGGTCAAAGTAGGCGCTACTCCAGGATTAACAAGATCTATGCAAGAAGTTCAGTTAGACAAGAATGTCAAATTGTTGGACTGCCCTGGAGTGGTGCTTCTTAAATCTGCTAAATTTGATGCATCTATAGTGCTACGGAATTGCAAGAGAATAGAGAAGTTGGAGGATCCAATTGCTCCTGGTAATTGGATTTTATTTCTCCAGATTAATCTGAAGATTTAAATCTATAACAATTGTTCTCATAACCTGTTTGTTTCCAATATTTTGCAGTGAAGGAAATTCTGAAGTTGTGTCCAGCCAGAATGTTGGTAACTTTGTATAAGGTCCCTAGCTTTGATTCAGTTGATGACTTTCTTCAGAAAGTTGCTACTGTTAGGGGTAAGCTGAAAAAGGGGGGCATTTTGGACGTTGATGCTGCTGCTAGAATTGTTTTGCATGACTGGAATGAGGGTATGCTCTATGAGCTTTTATTCTTCCTTTCTCCTTTGTGAACTTTTGTGAGTTCAGTTACTTGTATCTAAATTGATAGAACTTCATTACTATCCTGGTAATACTATGAAATTTGACAATATTAAGCTTTGTTCCAGGTAAAATTCCCTATTACACGATGCCTCCAACTAGAACAGATGGAGAACCTTGTGAGGCAAAGATTGTCTCAGAATTTGGAAAGGAGTTCGATGTGGATGAAGTTTATGGCTCTGAGTCCTCATTTATTGGTAGCCTTAAATCAGTAAATGATTTTAACCCTGTTGAAGTCCCTTCAAACTGTCCTGTCAATTTTGACGAAAGGATGATTGAGGTTTGTTCTCTAAATTGTCTCTAATAAAGTGCTCTGGGGTAAACATAATACATGTCATATTTAATTCCTACAAGGATTTATTTGTCTTTATAGGGCTTACTCTATGTGCATGATACTATTAGGTAGTTTAATCCTCATTATTAAGCCCATCGAAGAACTTCTGAGATCTATTCAAATTCATTATATGAATGATTTGCAGCTTTCATTTTCATATATTTGTTGTGACTGTATCATCATCTGTTTCTTTTGTTATATAATATTTGGTTTTGTAAAGAGAATCTCTGCGACTTATGTCCTAACTGAATATAGCATAATTAAACATTCATGCTACTTGACTTTGTCGACGAATGCTGCAGGCCAATGGGCAACCTGCAGCAGGGATGGACAGTGAAACTACAGAAGCCAACATGGGCGAAGCTGAAGACCAGTCCATGGGATTCGAGGAAAATGATACAGGGCCAGCAAAGGCCAAAACTGCCAGTAGAAGACAAAATGAGAGGTTATATGCTGAAGAAGGCCTGCTCAATACCAAGTTAAGAAAAGCAGAAAAAAAGAAGAAAAAGAAGAACAAATCGGCAACAATGGAAGAGGATGATGATATGGATGGTGATTACAACTTTAAAGTAGATTATTTCAGAAAGGACATTGCCATGGATGCTGGTGAGGAAGATGGAAAGGCTGATGACACGACCCAAAACAGATTCGAGCTGCCATCGGGGGTCGACTTGGAAAATGAATGATGAAATAGGAATTGGGAATTTTGACCTTTCTATTTCCTACGCTTTTAGAAGCCGAGGAGTTGTACCGTGATAATGCGCGTCGTTTGTGTTGAATTTATTGGAATCACTTGTGTTATGATTATAGATTAGAGAATAGGAATCAATTACTCTAATTTTTCAAACTTATTGTGCAAGCAATTCTTTTTCCTTTGGAGTAATTCTTCAATAAATATTCTCGCAGCAGAATCCATGATCTTTTGCTTCTCCTCTGCCCTTCATTACACAAGTAGTAATTTTCATCTTCCACCTGAAAGAGCTCCTTCAGTCTGCTTTTGGTTGGAATAGTATTTGAGAGGATCCTCCAAACTCCAAAGTTGATGCTTATGCCTATTGTGTAGAGATAAATTTCGAAGCAGGGGCAGCTTCCATGCCTTTCTTGTTACACATTTTTTACATCTAAATTTTTGTTGAATGTTAACTCTTACAAGGGGATCTTATAGGGAAGTCCTCTAGCTAGAGACGGCAGCCAACCCGATTAAACCGGAGTCCTCAATTTGACTGGGCATTGGGTCGGGGGCTCCTGCCACCAGAATGCGGGCCAGGGACTGGGCTAGTACTAGGGCTGTCAACGGATTCAAATGGGTCCGGAATAATCTGTCTCGAATCTGGATCCGATTAATTGTTAAGGGTACCAGACCTGATTCAATTATCCGACAAGTCTAAATAGGTTATATTCATATCTTACCTGATATGTTCTTAGTTCGGGTTCGAGTAGACCTAATAATAATTTTAAAAATAAAAAATTTTTAATACATAAAAAAATTAAATGACCGTTAGATTAAAACACATCTAATGATTATGAAAAAATTAAATATATAAAATATTTATTATTAAAAATTTAATCAGGTTCTGAGTTTATCGAATTCAAAATATTATGTATCGTACCTATACCTGTTTAGAATATATATTATCGGGTTCGAATCTAAATCTGAATAAATGGTTATAAATAGCAAGCTTCACCTGATGTTATCGGGTTCGAATAAAACCCAACCCTAGCTAGTACTGTTCCCTCCCCTTCCCTGCCAAACCCGGTTCCCACCAATCCCTACTTTAACCGGCCATCCCTGCTTCATCCCCCCTCCCCCCCCCCCCCCCAACTTCCCCCAATTCTTCCTATGCAGAAGCCTATTCACTTTGAATTTTATTTTTCTTTTTACAAAATTTACTTTTATACTTTGAAGGTTGTTCGAGGATGACAATGACTAGAAGAAAATTTTGAGGACGGAGATGGTAATAGGAAATTATTGGGGGATGACAATAGGTGAAAAAGAAAATAGGGACAAAAATAGTAAACTAAAAAAATGAGGACACTAATTGTCCTAGAATATATAAAAGGAAAATATTTTATTAAAAAAAAAAAAACTAGTCCACTTTTACTGAACTCTCTCGGCGTGGTGGAAGAATCGGGGGTGCTCTTTCTCTTCTACCAGCCTATACAACTCTCGCTCCCTTGTAATTGCTAGTGATCTCCGCCAAGTTTCCAAACCCATTAACAATGCCAGAGCAGCAACCCTCCACAGCCGCAGCTGCGGCGGCCGCCACCACCGCTTCCAGCTTTTTGGCTGAATCCTCCGAACAGCCAACCCAACAGCAGAAAGCTCCCCAAAGCAGCAACCCCTTTTTGAATATCTTTTCCAACTTTCTTAAACTCTTCAATTTGGTTCCTCAGAAGAAGAACCGAGGAGACGACTCTGCTGCTCCGGAGGCTCGACAAACCACGGAAGTAAGCCCTGCCGCAGATGAAGTTGAGACCGAGGCTAAGCCTACTGTTGTCAGTTTTCCTCGGCATAAAGAAGAGAGTTTACCTTCTTTAAAGCTTGAACCTGACGAGATTGAAGAAAGAAATACTAATCCCGTCGTCCTCTGGCAGGTTTCATTTGTTTCTTCCAAAATATCTGATTTTTATTGGGGTTCTGTTTCTTTTTAAGTTTCAAACTTTATATCTCAATTGCTTCTTTTGTTTACTGTTGCTTCGGAATTTATTATGGTCATTACATTATTATAGAGTGGATTAAATAATTAATTAATGATACTGATCAGGTAGAATAGAAAATACATCTTCATTGTAGAGTACGCAGCAAATATTTATGCTTTGATTCAATGTTGAAATTGGTCTGAATATCGCAGCTCTTTTAGTTTGAGCACTAAAATTTTCTAAAACTTGACATTGGCATGTCTTTCTGAATTCACACCCGTTGCAAGTATTAGAGCCGTTACTCGGATAGATGAAGGGCAGCATGAGAAAACACCAATTGCATCAGTACAATTTCTCTCTAACATGGGGGGTTCTATTTTTCTCAGATCCCTAACCTTTTCGTTAAGACTGTATTACATGTTTTAGTGGGAGACCAACAGGAAAATTTTCGGTTCTTCCTGATTTTCCCTAAGCCACATGAAGGCTAAAGTTATCCTCTCTATAAACAGGGAGGAAAGTCTTGAACTTTCTGTAAAATATGTACGTACTATTTTCCTTGGATGTTTTATTCTTTAACTCCTCCTCGGACCCCCCATCCCTCCTTAATTCTATTTTTAGCTTTGCTTGTAGCCCCCATATTCAGTTTACCTAGCTGTAGTGTTCTGGCTTTTGCTTAAAAAGTAAGAGTTTAAAAAAAAAATAAGGAAAAGTTTAGTGTGCCTTTTCTGAAGAAGTTTGCAGTTCATTAAGTTTCATTGAACTTTCATATTCTAGGCAACAATTTATATACTGGGGGGAAAGTGTTTTCCCCAATCAAATTGATTGGCAACTACAAGTCTGTGCTTTGTCCTTCTCTTTCCTTTCAGTTAGGCTTCATTAAAGGAAATTGTGCAAGCTATTCTCTACAAAACACTAAGTAACATTGCAAATATCTTGTCAGTTTGTATGTTATGTAATTTATTCATATGCACTTCCATCATGCAAAATTACTTAGCAACTATTATTTTCTTTGAAGAGATAGAGAGATAGAAGAGATTAATGGAATATGTGGTAGTTCACCTGTGACGTAAAGGAAGCGCCATGGATGATGATGAGTAGGAACTATGTTTTTTTCTAAAAGAGAAAGAGATAGAATAGATTAATGGAATATGTCGTAGTTCACCAGTAACTTTAGAGGATGTTGAAGCTGACGCTCAAAAGTAAGTATATTGCTTGTATATGCCTATCAGTAAGCTTGTTGCTGCATAGCTCAATTACTATGTAATGAATTTCTTTTTAATGCTGTCACAAATATTAAACAGAAGATTATTGAGTCTTTTTAATACTAACCTCAAAACTAGCTCTTTTCTAGATAAAACTGCTCTATTCACACATCTTTCTTCATCTCTCTAAACCAGTGGCCTGTTATCACTGCCCTTACCAAAAGCAGAAATGTTCATAGTCGGCATATCCCATTTAAGATTCTTTAGCCTTTTCTTATCCCAAATAAGCATGTTTCTTTCTCCATATTTTGAAGCCTTTTGGACAGTGTGAATCATCAATGATTAGAATCATGTCACACATTAAGAGGCTAAGTGTTTCACCTGTTTCTTGGTTGTGACGGTCAATCAAATTGCTTCTCATATCTATCTGCTCTTCCCGTAGAAGCAATTTGAAAGTAGAAATATTGATCTTGGTCTAAAATTAAGGTTAAGTGGAACATTTTCACTTGAAGATTTATAAAATGCTTATTGGAGGGTAGAAGTGCGCTTAAGTGGTGAAGTGATGCTTTTCAGAGTTGGGCTTAAGTGGTGGAGTGATGCAATGCAGAGTGAGTGAAAACTGTGAAAGAAGAGAGGAAACTGTATTTTGTCTAATAATTGCTTTGGTCGGCTGGATCATAGGCTTGTCTGAAAATCTTATACTCCTTTTTCTCCTTTCACCTTCGCCTCTGATATTTATATAATACTTCACTCAGGTTTATGCAATCGGAGGGCTCTTAGTTTTAAGATGGGCGTGGATGAGATGGAATGAGAGGAGAACAAGGAAGAAGCCATCCGATGAAGAACCTCCACCAGCTCTTGATTAGCATTCTCAAGTGGATGAGATGGAATGAGAGGAGAACAAGGAAGAAGCCATCCGATGAAGAACCTCCACCAGCTCTTGATTAGCATTCTCAATGTCTGAGGAAGAAACATTGTTGGAAAGAGTTGTTATGCAGGCTCTTAGAATTACATCAGCGTATTTTGGGGTTTGCACTCTGAGATGGAACTTTATGCACTTAATCTTGTCAAAATATGCCAATTTTTATTTCTACATGCCTTCCAAAGCCTCTAATTTTTGCAAACAGCTGTTGCATTCTGATGCCTTCAAGAGCCCATTCCCGTCTCAGCTCGAGTTTTCCCAAGGATGCCAAGATGTCTATAGTATCATGTCACTAAACATTTGGTATTATGAATTTGTTGGTGTTCAACAGTTGTAGGCATAATGACATTATAATAGTAATATAAAATATTGAATAAGAAAATTATAATGAAGAGAATATAGAGAAATTATAGAAATAAAATAAAGAGAGAATATAGAAATTTTTATTGATTTTTTGGAGGTATATAAATGAATTAATAAGTGTGTATATTTAATATATCAGTCTAAAGTCTTATTTATAAGGTTTAGGGGTATATATCAATAAGAAGAGATAGAGAGTAATCAGAAGATAAATTTTATCACTAATTAAAAATGTGATAGGATAGAACTTTAATATCTATTTTTTGGATAGTTAGACTATTGTTATACTTCTGATATTGGATTATCTCTTTAATATCGGATAATGGATATCTATAATATTAATTTTATAACACTTTTCCTTGGATACTTATTGTATAAGAATATGTCTCGTTAAAATTTTACTAAATAAAAAAAAATTTAGTGGGAAAAATTTTTATGAAGGAAAAAAGTACACTACTTTTTATGTCATATTTACTTCCCTTGATGAGATAATCTTTTGATATTTCTTAACCGATTCTTTTCAATCAAATATTACTATCGGTAAGATTTTAGTGAATAGATTTTTTCAATAATCAAATTATTAAATTTGTTGCACATCAATATCAGATCTCTTTTAGAGTTCATGAGTAAACAAAATTTCATAAAAATATATTTTACCGTATTATATATATATATATATACAGTTGAAATTCCTTCTTAGATGATATAGATTTATCTCGAATACATTAATCATGATCACAAATATTTTCAATCAACATCATGAATTTTTATTTCTTCTACATGAGTTAAAAATGTGACTGTTATAATCAAAACATACTTATAAATACATGATTTATGAGGATATATAGGTAACTTATAATTTCCATATTTATCTCAACAGGAGTTAAATTTTTTTAATATTCGAGATAAACTATCTCAATGAGATATCAATAGTCAAACTTAATGCCATTTCAAAATTTATTAGGTACAGAAGAACTAGAATATATATTTTTTTACATGCAAACAAGTGTATTCATTCACTAAATTGCAGAGTTATGATACTTAAGGAACAGAGAATTCTTTAATATCATTTGATAGATATAAATGATTTTTATGATGTACAATAACCCAATGATCATTGATATACTTTGTCCATATAAAGTATTTTCAGGATGTTCAATCAAAACAAAATGTTGATTTTTGAAACTTTGATCACAATACTTACTTCTATAAATTTTTTTTTAAAAAAATATCTTGATCATCAAATCTTTTTTTCTTTTGAGGATTTTATTTTTAAAATCAAGAGATCAATCACGCTTAAAGTATGTATCAAAATTATATTTTTATATAATTCATATTTCTGTTTTGTTGGGACATCTATCCAAGTAGAAATATCTATAACTAAAATATTAAATTGACTAACTCTACAAAAGTCAATCAAACAATTAATTTTTAATTTTATGCAAATAAATAATATTTTAAAATTATAGTTCATTAATGCTTATATATAGATCAAGATAATGAATATTATAAATAATTTTTTTATGGATGATTTTCTCTCCATAATATGAAGTAATATACATAATGCATCTTTAAATCTTAAATGAGAAATATTTGGGTGTGATTAGGCAGGGTTTGGTTTCAAAACAAAACTCAAAATTTTAAATATGAGACTCGCATCTCTTCTCACAAATAATTTAACTTTTATGAAACCCAAGACAAAAATCTCAAAACAAAATCCTATCTAATCACACCCTGTTTTTTACCACAATTGCATCTCTAATAACAAGGTATTGTAAAATATGAAATAAGTGCTAATATATCACAATCATGAACATTCTACATAATGTTCAATATTTATCTCAATACAACTAGTACTATTATGACAAATTGTGTCGTTGGGAGAATTTTAAATATGAGTTCATTATCAATGAATCACAAACTACAGGTTGCAAAAAATAACAATATATATATATATATATATATATATATATATATATATATATATATATATATATATATATATATATATATATATATATATATATGACTATTTTATTAATGTATTAACTAATAATTTCTTCATATTCATTCCAAAATAATATATTCAACCCCAAGTAATACTGGTATCACTCAAATAATACAAAACAAATAGCACATAGAAATTTTTCATATCAAAAAACTTTTAATTTATAATATTTTTACAAATTCTTAATCATTCTTTGTATTTTAATTATTCGAAATAGTACTACCAGTCATGCCAACTAATAAATTATGTATCGGTAAACTTTAAATTTACTCAATATTACATCACAATTTCATAAATTCTATGCAATATAAACCACAAGAGATAAATAGTAATATCTATCATTAACATATATTCTAGGTCATAATGGTAATGCATATGTCTCAAAAGTTTATTCATCCAATGTTTCAATATAATGAGAATATAATCAAGACTCAAAATTTTTTTAGAATGATGCATTTCAACAATTGACTATTAGGTGAAGATCTGGTAGTTCTTCTAGAGCTTTAATCAATTAACTCTTTTAGAGTTATTCATCAACTTATTCTTAAGGAACCTTGTACTACCATTTATATTTTGGACATATATTTCAAATTTTTCCCAATAAATTACTAATATTATTTAGACAAATTGTATCTTCACAATTCTTGATCTAAAACAAACTAAAATAATATATAAATATTAGAATATATAATATAAAAACTTTCAAATAATAATAAAAAATTGATAGAAAATAGAAAAGTCATAATTCGATAATTCAAAATTTGGATTAACATTCAAAATACTAAAAAATCTATGTGGATGTTCAAAAGAATTGGCTATATTCATATTTGTCATATCAATATCATTGATAGAAGTATTATTATTATCAGTAATATAATCTAGGGAAGTAAAGTAATATTAATATTTAATAAATATTCAAAACATGCTTGACGTACTACAGGTATGTGACAAACTTTCTTATTGTTCTTATTGCATCAATAACATGTTGGAATTATTATTTTATTTTTTTCTCATTATTTTCTCACTTCTAGTGAATATCTATTCACTGAAAATTTAATAAGTCATTCTTACAACATAAGAATAAAGTGCATTTCTACTAGTCACGACTAAAATATCTTTCATAAATATATTATAAATTTGAATGACATTCACTTTAGGGAATGACATAAAATCAGTTAGTCAAACGTCAAAATATTTTATCAAAGACTTATTTAGTTTCAGGAGATATAAATTTAAAATATTTCTGAAAAAATTTTTTCGATATTACTACTATATGATCATGTTCGAAATATGAGAAAGGAACAATATTTTATTCATCACATTATTAGTACTATTTTTCCTTATAACTTTAAGTGAGGAGAAATTCTAAATGTAATAAAATTTTGCATAATAATAGACATAAAATCTTTCAAGCACACTTATAATAAGTTATAACTAGTATTTATATGACAATCTTCTTCTGGTGATTGTATGTTTCCTTCAGAATTTGCTAGCAATCAAGCGACTTTTATGCTTTATATTTCTTAAATGGTGTCTTCAAGACCTACTACATCTAGATGCATTTATTATGATCGCCATGATTAAATGGATGATTTCTACCATGACCGCGCTTATGTCAACGGCTTTGACCATGACTACGACCTTTTCTAGGACCATAACGATAAGTTCTAACTGCATTCGCTTTAGGGAGTAGATTAGAATTTATTAGTCGAGTTTCATGATTTAGTATTAACAGTTCATTGTTGGATTTAAAATATTATAATTATAAATGTATCTAATTATATCGTACTTTTGGTAGAATGATTATCTTCTGGCGACCAAATCATATTACATAGTTTGGCTGTTGTTCTGGTCCTTCAATTTTTTCATTCTTCTAAATTTCCCATACAATTAAGGGGAAATGAAAAATAAAGAAGCCATCTCTATATACTCAACTATGTATTTTTTTCGCTTTCAATCTAAAAATTTTTAATTTGAGTTTTATTTATCTTCTTATAAATAATTTATTTTTATGTTTTCTAGGCAAAAATTCTTGAACCAAAATCCAATTTGAACCTTGGAAATATTTTCGTTTTGGAAAAGAAAAAATTACGCGTGCCTCAGAAGTATTTCCGAACAAAAGTCTACTCCTGAGAGGCATTTGTTTCATGAACTACAGCTATTACTCTTGCCTTGTCTGGTACAAAACATAGAAAGCAAACACGAAAAGAAATTTTCTTACAGCTAACGCGAGGGCTATAAAACGCATGACGAAATTTTCTGTAATAAATAAAGGGCTGTCAATGGCTGTGAGATCCAACAGTGCCTCACATTGTCATCATTTGAGCAGAAATGTAGCCTATATATTCTTAAAAAACAAACGTAGCATCCTCAGCCTAAGTACTAGCAGCCATCCTAACTCCAACTGTAAGCATGGACATCGGTTTACAGCCTCCTCATGTACTCATTTTCCCCTTCCCAGTCCAGGGTCATATCAATTGCATGTTGAAGCTTGCTGAGCTGCTCTGCCATGGAGGTCTTCATGTCACATTTCTGAACTCGGATCACATCCACAAACGCCTTCTGTATTGCACCAACATTCATAGTTATTTTGCACGATATCCAGGTTTTTACTTCGAAACCATCTCCGACGGGCTTCCGGCAGACCATCCTCGGACCGGTGACCGTGTTGTGGAGCTCTTTAACGCCATTAGTGCCGTGATCAAACCACGGTTCAGAGACAAGCTCATATCCAGTCGCCAATGCCAAGATGGAAAACCGCCAATTACATGCATAATTGCTGATGGGATTATGTCTTTCACCGTTGATGTTGCCAAAGAGTTCCATATTCCAACTATACTATTTCGAACCATTAGTGCTAGTTGCTTCTGGGCATTCTTCTGCGTTCCAAAACTTATTGAAGAAGGCAAACTTCCTCTAAATGGTAATGGTTTTCGATTTCTTTTATTCATTGTGCAAGAACATTTTATTCATAAGAATTTTAATGCAAAAAAATAAACTGCAGGAGGGAGTGACATGGATGGATTTCTTTCAAGCGTGCCAGGATTAGAAAGCTTCCGGTTCCGTGACCTTCCAAGTTTTTGCCGAACCAGAAATCTTGCAGACCCCAGTCTCCAGGTTGTCGTCTCCGAGACTCAGCAAACCCTTGGAGCATATGGGCTTCTACTCAACACATTTGAAGACCTGGAAGAACCAACATTGGCTCATATACAGATGCACATTCCAAACCTCTACACAGTCGGACCACTTCATGCTCACCTGAAATCCAGAGTTGCTTCGCAGCAGCCATCTCCAAGCAGCCTTTGGGAAGAAGACAGAAGCTGCATTGCATGGCTTGATAGCCAACCTCAACGATCTGTCATCTACGTGAGCTTTGGAAGCATGACTGTGCTGACAAAAGACCAGCTGATCGAGTTCTGGTACGGCTTAGTGAATAGTGGGAGGCCATTTCTGTGGGTTATAAGGCCAAATTCAGTGGATGCTGAGAGTGATATTCCCTTGGAGCTTTTGGAGGCGACGAAGAACAGAGGGTGCATGGTGGGATGGGCGCCACAGGAGGAAGTCCTGTCACATCCAGCCATTGGAGGGTTCTTGACTCACAGTGGCTGGAATTCTACCTTGGAGTGTCTATATGAGGGCGTGCCGATGATCTGCTGGCCTTTCTACGCTGATCAGCAGGTGAATAGTAGGCTAGCTGGGGAGATCTGGAAGGTGGGTCTGGACATGAAAGACACTTGTGATAGAGGCACCGTTGAGAAGAGGATCAAGGAACTGATGGAGGTAAGAAAGGCCGAGTTCATGAATTTTACCCAAAAGATGGCAAAATTAGCAAGAAGAGCAGTGGAACCTGCTGGGTCCTCCCATGGTAGTTTGGATCGGTTAATCAAGGATATAAAATTGATGAACCTTGGTAATTTGGTTTGGCTTGAACGTACTAATTCAATCAGCAATGGTGACAGAGAGCAAAGGGAAAGGGACGATAGCCTCTCTTCCTCTATGAACCAAAGTGCTGATGGCATGGGATCCTTCAAAGAGAGACTCAAAAAATAGCGACAGAAAAAATTTACGCAATGCTGGAAGGAAAGCCTGAGAAATTTTCACATAGGTAGCACAAACGTACTACTAATGTCTCCCGAAGTAGACACAGAATAGCTTCAGTTCTCAGATTTGTACCAGAACATAAGGTTAGATAGGAGACATCCCTCCAAAGAAGCCATTTGATTAACTAGCAATATATATGGTATACAAGAATGACGACCAACAATACAGCCTGAACGACAACACAACGAATCTGTACAGAAGCTTATTTGCTTGAGAACAAAGAATGACATGATGCACATTTGTCAAAAGAAATTAATGTAACTCTGGAATACCGCAACACGGGCAATGGCTGTAATCCCTGTAACTGCTATCTGAAACTACAACAGCTACTTCTATATAATCATACTGTACATGTAGTTGGCCTATCTCAATTCTCAAATGAAAAGATCACCCTTGGTGTATATGTAGCTGTACTTTTCAATAGTTGATATTGCCTAAAATTCCTCCAACAAAATTTTTAGCTAACCAGTCCTATTCCTTCTTTACAAAGACCCTCAGCTTTCCAATCAGCTTGAATCGTGCTACATAGCTCAAGCCTGTTCAAATATCTATATGTCTATTCTGGCTGGAAATAGCTGTCATATATAGACAGCCGGTCAAAAGCATCAAAATTTGCTCTGAGTCCAATAAACTGACTCCCAAATTGTGCACAGCCAGCATCGGGCCATCTGCATCCTCCATCTCTGGTCCGTAGTGGGCATAAAGCCTCACAAACTCGGTTAACTGGATGGTCAGAAACATCATCTGTCGAAACAGTGACAGAAACAGAGAGATCTGATTTCACATTACCATCTGCAGCACCACCTGATTCCTCCTTTGGAGACAAATACATAGGCTTTTGAGGAATTTCGGTTGGATTATTTTCAATGCCAACAGTGCAGTCACCATCTCCGGAGAAGTGTACTTTATACCCCAGTGATTGTACAGCTCGCTTTATAGCTGCATTTTCCTTGCTGGTTCGCTTGGCCAAATCCATGGCTGAACTACTGATGAGCTTCTCATTTCCCAAATCAGCAGCTACGGATTCCAAGGTAGCAGTGGCTTCTCTAACTCTTGCTTCCGCTTCTTCTTTAGCCTGTTGATTTCCAAAAAAGCTTATAAATCTTAATGGAACAAGCGTATAGTCTATTGTTGATAATTGAAGATTATGATATGCTTTCCCTATGTTTTGACGCAAATTATTAATTAACAAGACTAGAGTTGTTTAGTGACACATTGTACAAAAATTAATTTAATGATATGATTCTTCACTTCTAAAACATCAACTTCCCCAGCGTAAAACATGCACCATAATTCACTGAATCTTTTACCTTTTGCAGTTCACTGAATCTTTTAGACATGTTCCTACATTGTGCTTCAAGCGTTCCAGCTTGAGATTCTAATGGGCAGGCCCACCGAAGGTGGAACTGGGGCCAGACAGTTGGGGCTAAAGCAGCAGCTGGTGGTAGTAGATAACCATCATGTTGTGATGATTCGTAAAATGGATTGTAATGCACATGGCTACCCCCACTTGAAGTTCTCAAATCAGCCATGTAGGCCCATAAACAGCCACAGGCATCAAAAACACCAGCTTCCTGCCTTTCCTGTTCACTGACCGGGGGAAAAAAGGGAAAAATGTCATTCACATATCTAATATTCAGTTTAGTGATAGGAAAAAAGTCCCTCGCCTCTTCTTTTGTTATTTTCTATTGGAGTGAGTTTAGTCTTTGCAGTAGTTTTGGGGGAGGCGTCAACAAATGCAATCCCAATTGATTTGCAGTAGTTGAATTTCTTTACTCTTACTGGACAAGGTATTCTAGCACCATACAATGCAGATAAAGTTCTGAATTCAAGAAATTAAATTTTATTTCAACCACAATGGAAGTGTATTATTATACATAAATAGCATCCATGACCTCAAATTCAATACAAAACCAGAGACCCATGTAAAATCACTAATAAGAGGAAAAGGGAGAAAACTACTACTTAAGATTGATGAAGGGCCAGCTCTTTCAGCACTATTAGGCCAAGTTTCAGAAAAGAGAAGCCATAAAATCTGGCATCTCCAAATTCAACCATCAAAGCCCACACCACCATTGCCAATCCTCTTCTTCAACTTGTAAGAAGGATCGCTTTTTTTATTGTGTCATTTTCAACAAGTATTCCCACATTAACCCAACACAAATAAAGCTAATTCCTACGTCTATTTTCCCATCTTAATTGGAAAATACAAATTACAAATTTCAGATGATGAGCCTAAAAGTTAAATACCTATTGCACAAGAAGTTTCCAAAACGACCTGAAAGCACAGAATCCACTAAATCAACCAGGAAAACCTGCAATATGAAAAATAAGGACCAGTTATTGTTGATGTTATGTTAATCTACAAACTCAGCATTTATTAACAGCCAATCTCTCAAATCAAACAACATACATACCGATGAGAATTCGAAGGCAAGGGGATACATTCGCATTAGTTGGGAAACACAGTCAACCCACTGCAGAATATTATAGCATCAAATCTGTCAGAATAATCAAAACACATCCAGCACACCATCTTATGCATACACATTCCAACTTGCTGGCCTGCTAAGCTTTTCTAGGAGTTCATACTTTGTACTTTCCAACGAATATATACTCAGGCAGCAATGGCTTTTGAATTCAGAGGGATATTTGATGTTGAATTACAAAGACATCAGACTCCAGAGCATACAAAATAGACCAATATTCCTCCACTAGTTAGTAAAGTAATCAAGAAATCTCAATGATAAGATGATACTCCAACCTCCACTGAAAGATTGGATATACTTTTTCCATCACATCGAGCATAATCTGTTATAACTATCAGTTACAGATACAACTAGTAGAACCTGTGAATACCACTACATGAATCAGAACCAATACGACAAAAGGCTGACTAGCCTGCCCTAGCCCTTTTTACCATCAACGCAATGAAGCAAGGTGTCTGCCAACTAAATTAAACCACATCATCTATAATCAATAGTTAAATTCACCACCTCTTTTCCATTAAGAACAATTCTTAAGAACTGTTGATTGACGATGAGATAAATAATTGGAAATGAAAGAAATATTAAATCCTGCATCAACTACAGCCTAGCAAAAGGTTCCTAGCGTTCTGTCAGGCAATAAGTGGAAATAGTGTTAAGAGAGAGGGTACAAGTAAGACAGGATATAAACTTATTTGCCAAACTTACAAATCTATTTTCACAACAAACGCACCTGTAAAAAGATAGGCGAATAATTATTTTGGGCATGTGAAGATGATGGGGCTTGAGATGCAATTGAGCCTGATGTCTGGCGCATAGGTGATGGAGGAATGCTTCCCGTGGAATATTGCCGAGACAACTCAAGAGGCATGCTGCCGCCTCCAGAAACAGATGGCATTCCTAAACGATCAGCAAAGGGATGACCAAATGCTAGCCAATCTTTCTCTATAAGTGCCTAAATCAAAAGAAAGATTTAAACAACTTAGGCAGTGAAATAAATGTCAGATGAGGATTATCTTATCTTGCAATATTGATATCTAATGAATAAGTCATTCATTAATTGGTAACGTGAAATCATATGCTCAAGTATATTTTGCCACCAGCGATGCTACGAACCTAGAGCAAACACGAAAAAGCATACTTTTTGTAAGTATTCATATTACTGATGTTGCAACCTTTTATAAGCTACACAGCTGCCCTCTATTTTCCAAAAGTCAAAATGGATAAAGGATTGCCCCTAGACTACACCATGTGAAAAAAATTTTTTGAATACCTAGACTTGAGGCCAGCAAAAAAATATAGACAAATGAATATAAGTGGTTTAGTAACATAAAATCAGTACCTGAAACCCTTTGATTGTCCGGTAGTATGGGTCAAGTAACAAACTGGCAAGTGATACCAACTGAGTAGTTCTATCCCATCCATCACTGGAATGTAAGAAAAAACATTGAGTCAAATCCAAAGATGTCATAAGTACTTTAATATTACCAAAGAATGAACAAGAACAGAAGAATAGGATAAAACTTTCTCATTATTGAAACAATGTGGAACTAAAAAAACTTCTAACCTGCAATGAACAAGCACTGATGCTGATTCCAGAGCAACACGTGCAGCAATCCAAGCAGAGCCAGCCAAAACACACTGAACATGTATTAACCAAGCGCTATCTCCAAGGGTTGAAACTGAAGCAGACATGCTGCTAAGGTTACCACCACCCCACGTCCATCCTCCATGTCTCTGTCAATACAACAAATTAAGTCAAACAAAAATAAAGTCAGAAAACCACTGCAAGATAACAACATTTTCAATTTTGTATAGAAAATTTACAAAGAAGGAATGATCAATTGAGAATTCAGAAAACAAATATAGTGATTTTAATTTATACAGTTAACTATTTAATGATTTACATGGTGGGGCTCTTTTTTGGGGTTTTTTTTTTTTTTTTTTTGGCACAGCAGCCATTGGAATTCAAGTTGTGTAAAGATAACGGGTATTTCACCATCAAAATCGTAATCAATATCATAATAAACCACTAAAAATAACACCCTAGTAGAAATAGTTTATAGAGTCTAAAAGAGAATTATGAGAAAGCAAGGTAAGAACACAAGCAAAAAGATAAATATATAGATTTCTGGTACTCAATTAAGCTGACCGTATAACTCATATCAAATGGAGGCTCACTAGTGACCGGAGTTTGCTTGCTTGATTTTTGTTTGATCAAGTAGCTTCCAGGTTCTACCAATTTTATTCTTATTTTTGTAGAGAAAGAGTGTTAATGCTTATCATCTATACTTATCTTCTGATATTTGAACATCTGAAATTCGTATTACAGAAAAAGAAAGTTTATATTTCTAATCCCCTATATTACATGACTATTAAGGCACAAATCCTTAAACAGACATAACATTAAATATGTTTCCCAAAAGTGGAATATCTAATGCAGTTAAAACTGCTTATGCATCACCAAATGAGAAGTGCAGCAGGAAATGTCTTGTGTAACATTAGTCCAAAATTAACTAGCTCAAACAATATCAGAGCATTGCAGTTAATGCACGAAGCTCATGTAAAGAATTCCTCTACCAGGAATGATGACATTCCATCTGATGAAGTGGCACCATGAGTATCCAAATAGTCTCTAAGTCGAATGAGAGACTCCCTCATTGCATGTATATTATCTATCCCAAAGAAAACTATCTGAAGACCAATTTTATCAAAGAAACATCAGTACACAAGATAAAAAGTGAATCAAAATTTTGGCAGCAGATATACAAAACAAAAGTTCAAGTGATTAGACACACCTCAGAATCAAAATAATTGGAAGATGACTCAGACCCACCACCCATGGCTCCATTTGCTAGAGCATTTTTTCGCGGCCTTGCATCAGCAATATACAATTTCCTAAAAGGGACAACCGCATTTAGTATTTTCCATTTGCAGCACACTATAATATTGGCAACCTTCTTACTTAGGGTGCACTTGGTCCCCCCCCCCCCCAACCCACAAAAATTTTCTCAACTTTTTCTCAAAAGTTAACTCTGAACCCCACATTCCCTCTTATAACAACTACCCCATACCCCACAGAAATTTATATATATAAAAAAAAAATTCAAAGTGCACCCTTAGTGTATCACTTAACTGAACCAACAAACTGTTTTGAGTTACGGCTATTATGGTCCAGAAGAAGCAATTCAGAGAGTTTTGAGAGAAAAAAGGTCACTCAGAAAACATAAATATGAAAACAAGGGAACAGGAGACTGACAATTATGGTCGAAATGGATTACATCAAAAGGGAAAGGAGAAAGTGTTTACCTCCTTTCCTTTTCTCCCACAAGTTGAGTGCGAAGGGCAGCAACTAACTTCTCATCAGCATTGCTGACAGATGAACACAGATTAGTTACCCAGAATAACAACAGCATCCTTCTAAAAATTACTCAAAAGTATACATTAAAGTCATAACTTGATGGCAATTAAAGGTAGTAAAAGGACAACGAAATAGTAATCAGATTTTACCTCCTCATATTCATCATAAAGCCAACAAGTGGTTGGGATGATCTTGCAAGAACAGCTCCTGTCACTACATTCATCCATTGAATGAAGAGTAAGTGGTGATTCAAGCACCACCCAAAAAAAAAAAAAAAAAAAAGACACACACACAAAGACTCCCTAATTATAAGGAAGAGTGTACCAGGATGACACCATGAAATAGCAGGCAACCGGCACCTTGCACGGAAGGTACAGGCCTGCCGCACTTCATCATCACTACATCAGCAGTCAAATATATTATTAAATTTTTATCATTATCCAAAACCAAAATTTCTTTCCCACTATCAACGAAAAGATCTGAGCATTATCAACTGGCATCTTACCTTACAGATTTTGGGATAAGCACAGCAAATGGATAGGTACTGCACAACGCATAATTAGAATTCACACTACTTATTCTCCAATATTTATTAGACAAAGTGAAAGACGCATCTTCAATCATTCTGGTTGTAGCATGGGATCTCAATCCAAGAAGGCGAAAATACTCATTCAATAAACGCACTTTAGGGTTTGTGTTACTTAATCTAGATGGACCAGAAGCAAAAGCATAGAGATCCCATATTCTTAGAGGCCTAGTCCATCTTAATAATGCATCATATATGGCGCGCCTCTGCAAAAATATAAAATATCATGATCAGTTTGACCATGCGAATACATGAACTAAAATTCATACTTTGCAAGTGAAGAAAAACATTTTTAAAGTGCTCATGTTAATCAAGACAAATGCAAGTTAGTGAAGCTCAGAAAAGAGTTTCTTTACATCAGAAGCATAAATTAGCAAAAAACCAAGATAGGTTCGGGTTCACATTCATATTTTGAAATTAATCATAAAGAACCAGAGCTATATAATTGCACCACAAAAATAATTAGAAAACAATAGCAGAGTTCACTAGTTTCCCTTACTGATCAACTTTACTCAAAACAATGTTCCAATGATAACTTCGTAGCAATGGTAGACAAAAAGGAGTATATATTACTACAGCTATTGGAATTATTTATGTAAGAAACAGTGTGTAACACTAAAACTAGATCACGGGGCACAAAACAATTAAGCAAAACAAATGAAATTGTTTATCTCTAGATGACCTGCTTGGTTCGAGGCCGAAAACCAAAAACTATGATCCTCATATCCTTGCCTGCAAACACAAACAAGACTAGTAAGAAAACCATGAAGAATGGTATATAAGCTGTGCCAGGAATGTTCTATAGGAAACTAAGAAGAATCTGTCAATTAAACATCAAATCATCAAAAAAGCTAGCAATATCAAGCAGAAATATGTATCTTTAAAAATTAAAATGGCCTTTAGAACAACTTTTACTGATAAACATCTTCACTCTAGTTCATCACTGAGATGAATAACACAGTTTGATGCAAAACGTAAAAGGTTCAAAGTAGAAGCAAACTTTTGAAGAGAGGACAAGTTTAGGAAGTTAGCTAAGTTTCATATGGAGTAAATCACAAGCCTGACTAACTTCAAAACGAACTAGCTAAGTTTCATATGGAGTAAATCACAAGCATGACTAACTTCAAAACAAACTATACTAGTAGCCATCAATTTACCATAGCAGCTCATCACTATCACAAGTCGTCCATACTCATTAAAGAGAAAAATACCATTTATTAGAAAATATGCTATAAGTTTGGTGACTGTTTCAGTACAACAAACCACCCAAGAATCCTGAAATCATTAACCATGTAAACCAAATTCCTATACAAAACCTTCCCCACCCCAAAGGAAACACAGAGTTTTAAAAAATAATAAATAAAAGAAAGACTAGAAAAAGTTGAACAAAATTAATGAGTGACTAGCATACCAATGACCTGAAGCAGTCGTCGGGAAGGAGTCTTATCAGCTTGCCGAGGAGCCTTATCAGCTTGACGAGGAGCACCTGGAAACTTCATGACCTACAGCCGATGAACAAAGTAAAATCAGATGCAGTTTCTCTATCCCAATGAGAATATAGTTTACAGTAGGCACAATTGCCAAGATGGTGATGAAAGCGTATCATCGACAACTAAAAGAAGTGATGGGAAGAATACCACATAATTCTTTTTTTTTCAGAAAGGAAAAAAAATGAGACATAGCACAACCACAACAATTCTATTATTCCTTCTACTGCTGACAAGTTAAGAACCATAAATAAGCAGCAGAAACCAGCTCAGATTCAATTAAGGATTAAACAACCTCAGAATATCACAGACCAATAGGATATACAAAGTTCAAGTATGGATCACTTTGTGGAATACAGTTTTGACAATGTTCTGAGGAATAGACTGGCCAATAAACAGGAGCAGATTTCTATGCTAGACAAAATGGTCAAGAAATGTTAAACTAGGTAAACATCTCAAAATAATCTTTTCCCTCTTCGTTTCCCTTAAAAAATGGTAGAAAATTTGGAATTTAATAAATCAAAATTGGCCCACAGAATATGTAACTTATTCTCCATTATAATTTGTAACGTATTCTCCATTATAATTGTTAAAGCCTAAAATCTCACCATGAATGTAAAATCAGAAACAATATAACGTCAAACAAGCATAAATATTTTATTCATTAAAGAAAAAAAACTTACAATTTTGCTAAATTTTTCAATTGTTGCCAAGGGAATTGTACCAAGAGCAATAATATTCCTAGACCCTTCACTCTGCACAAAGAAGAATAAAAGCATTATTATGCACTAAATTTTTTTTTTTAAAAAAGAAGACAACAAAATGGGTATAAACTACTCAAACACCACAAATGAAGCTCCGGAACTTGAATTTTATTAGATCAGCCACAAGAAGTTAAACCAAAAGCACATAAAAACTTAGAGGTATACTGATTGCTTCTCAATACATATAAGTAGGGGTGTTTATTCTGATTTTTGGTTCGGTTTCAGTGGGATAATTCGGTTTTCGGTACGGTTTCACAATTTTTTTGAACACCGCACCGAACCGAACCGAACCAAATCGAATTATTTTGGTTTGGTTCGGTTTGGACAAAAAATCGAATTCGGCTCGGTTCGGTTTGGACAAAAAACCGAATTTCATGGAGAATTAAAAAAAAAAATTAGATAGCCTATTTAATGTAAAATACACAGCCTGTTTAATGTAAAAGAAGGAGAAATTTTAAAAATAAAATCAATTAGCTTAAGAAATCAATCAATCAGCAGTAAAGAAAGTATCTTGCTCTTTCCAGCCAGAGGAATTAGAAAACAAAAGGACGAAGAAATTAGGTTGGTTCCAGTTCTTGAGTTGTTTCTAGAAATGTTCATCTTCCTTGCAACCATGCAACCATGGGACCTGCATAACACAAAAAAAGAAGAAGAATTTCAGCTCCAGAAGCTGCTTTTGCGCTGAGATAATATGCTTTCAGTTTATGATAAACTGCGCTAAACTGGAAAAGGTCTAAATACACTGGAGTTCATGACCATAATATATAAACTTGGATGATCATACTGTTGTTCTAATTAGAGACCCTCTCCAAAACCATGCTTCATCTGAATCAAAAGAAAATCAAAGAGAAATGAATATGCAGACAATATCTTTTTGTTTAAAAGATGAAGGAATGCAAAATAGATTTCCCTCGTGCATATGCCTGTCTATAAATTCTCTAAAGTAATATGGTTGATGGGAGCAAAAAACTTTCCTTCTAATATCAACAGCAGAACCAGAAATTGCAAACAATTAGCGAGAACCCATCACAGAAATCCAGAGAGCAGTGATTTTAGGTTCATGACCCAAATTTACCTTATTTTAAACTTCAAAGATCCAAAATGGTTGATTCATGACCCAAATTTGTAAGTTCTGGGAAATTAGACAAAGAAGTATTCAATTAGTACCCCCAAACAAAAAAGAGTATAAGATAATATATACAAAAAAGAAATTAAACAAGGAAGTACTAGACATAAAGAAAATTACCAGAATCCATTTTTTCAAGAACACTTATTAATATTCAATTCTATAATAGTTGTAAGGGGAAAAGTAGTAAGAAACATAATTCAGGTGTAAATGGTAAACCATGTACCTACACAGTGAATTAAAAGGTCGATGCAAGTCAAACAATGTGCTCTTTGTATTCATTATACCAGACCGAGACCTTGGAAAGCCCCAGAGCAAGTTGAGGACTTGAGTCACAAAAAGAATCAAAGGAGGAAAAAAAAACAAAAAATACTGGTTCAGACGTAGGACAAGAAACACCTTGACACTGGACACCTTATACCAAGCCTACTTCTAAATTATGTTTGATTGATATGAAACAAAGAAGAACTGAACTGCTATGTCACCACATATTCCTTTTTTTGCCAAGAAATAAGTTTAATCTAAAACCGGGTAAAGCCCAAATATCCTCAATAACTTATTGTCACTTACTGATTATTAACTTTTATTCAGTAGAAATTAGCTATTTCTAAAATTCTATTGATTTATGAACTTTCAACTTATTGAACATTGATGACTACAGTGTTAACTATAACTAAGTACTCGCTGCTGGAAGTCAAACAAAACAAAAAAAAAATTCAAAATGATGCTAAGTCAGGAAGTGCTGCAATAAGCATTAGTCATAACAGCCCAATATTTCATAAAATAGAGAACAGAAAAGAAGAAAAAAATCCATTCTGCTGCAAAATAACAAAATTAAAGAAAACCCACCAAAATTTTAGAGCCCACTAATATATAGATCCTGACCAAGATGAATTATCTACAAAAATTGTAATTAACGCAATCAACAACATCAAGAAAAATTACAATCAGTCGTTACCTCACAATCTCTACTGCCCGTATAAGCTGCCAGTTGAGACAAGGTGCCTGCTTGCTCCAAATATTTGTGATGCCAGAAAGTAATGTGCTGGCCGTGAACGGTAGCCGGGCACTCACTGTGTTTCTGGGTATCCTTGACCAGGAGAAGGTACAGGAGTACTCGGTGGACACGGCAAAGAGGATCAAGAGAAGAATGGGGAAAATGTCTGAAATCCCTAGGTTCGTTGCGAAACTAAACGCATTACAGTAATGTGCTCGGGATTTTTTTTAGAAGACAATTGAACGCATTAGTAATATGCATTCTTTAAGTTTTTTTTTTTTTAAATCGGTTTTTCAGTTCAGTTTTCGGTATGATAATACAAACCGAACACCAAACCGATTATCCTAGAAATTGGGCAATCCGATCCGAATTAATAGAAAACCGAACTGAATTCATAAATTCAGTTCGGATCGGTTTGGATTTTCGGCTCCCACTAGATAATGAACACCCCTACATAGAAGAGATCTTCAAGGGGCACAGATTCCAATGCTATCTCTTGTCAGGGTTTATTGATTCAGTTAATTACATAAACCAGTATGCTAAAGGAAAATACATTGGAAAGGATGCCAGCAGTTATAACCGCTTATAGAGCACAGCATAAGAGCATAATGGCACAAAAATAAATTGCGTAAGAAACAAAACAAAGATGAAGATATAAAAATATTATTTACCAAGAAAAGAAGACGGAAGTTTGTTATGAACAAGGTTCCAGCCTGGCCAATGTTAACAAGAACAACACCATAGCCCTGCAAGCAGTTTGCAAACCTCAATGAACCTTGATATATTTTACAAAGAATTATGAAAAGATGATAAAATCAAATATTAAATATTCTCAGCTGCCATTAGGTAACTCCAAAAGGAAATCAATCCGCCAAAACATCACAAAACAAAGCACGTACGCAATCCAGTATGCATGTAGTGTAACCTAGAACTCAAAAGGTTATGTCATGTTCCCTCAAGGACAGCTTTTCTCCTATATCGTTATCATTTAATCTAAAGCTACCGTCATATGACAAGAAAATTGGTACTTATTAAATTGAAAAAGACGCTTCTGCCTCGTCTATATCCCCCTGCACCCAGAAACCCAAAAAAGATAGTTTTTTTTTTCCATCTTTAAGTAGTTTAATTTAGCATAAGAATCTATATGGACTTTGGTGATGAACTGTAGTCAAACCACTTATAATCAAAATCCTCCAGTCCTCGGTTTTCACTGCTGTATAAACACATAAGGGCCTGACAAATCTTCCATTTTTAAGTAGTTTAATTTAGCATAAGAATCTTATATGGACTTTGGTGATGAACTGTAGTCAAACCACTTATAATCAAAATCCTCCAGTCCTCAGTTTTCACTGCTGTATAAACACATAAGGGCCCGACAAATCTTCCATTTTTGTTCCCATTGTTCCCTAAAGCACTGAAATAATCTGAATAAAAGGGAACAACTGAATAAAACATTGCTAGCTAGCTCACCAGTTTAGAACAATCTCGTAAAGTACATCAGTAAATTATCTAATAGACCAACAATATTAATGAAACATAGAGACAGAGAAGCTATGCATAGCCCATGTTCCCCACAATGCTAATCAAATGTCAGAAACTGTTAGATCATCTATCAATTTCAATATGACTCAAGCTTGATAAAAGCCGTAATCACTCTAAATAATTGTTCGATTAGAGTCCAGAAGAAAAGGTCAAGAAAGAAAAATGGAGAAAAAGTATAACACTTGTAGGAATAATTAAATGCAAAGTGAGGATTGCAACTTGTATGAACAAACTAGATTGTAAGCCATTTCCCCCAACATTTTCTCAAAAAAGACATGATAGTTTACCTTGAGAAAGTCTTCGGCAATAAACAGAGTTAGGACATAAATATTTAATTTTCATAATAAATGAATATAAAACCTCAAGAAGATTGTGTTGTTCATTATAACACCCCTGTGTGTGCTAGAGCGCGCGCCCCATCTGTGCATGTACACGTGCATATTATACATGCATGCCTTCACATTGATTATTGCCACACTTTTTCCTTTTTCTTGATGTGTCACTTGACTACAAAAGTCATGTATGCAGTGAGGCTTTACTTGTCAATACCTATTTATGGCGTCATCATTTAAAGCAAATGTACAAATTGATGTTTATAAAAATCCCGATCAACATGACGGGAATAATTATAACCCGTTAAATACTTGACATTTTCTAAACATTCCTTATATAGAATATAAAACAAACTGGCTGATGTAACTACAAGAACAAATTGTGATCAAACTAACTGAGAACTTCAATTTCTGCATTAATAGGAAATCATCATTTCACATTAACATTCTAAGCATTCCAAATATAGAATACACAACAAACTGGCAGATGTAACTACAAGAACAAGATGTGATCAACTGAGAACTTCAATTTCTGCATTAATAGGAAACCGTCATTTCACGTTATCGTCTTTATGAAATTCTCACGTCATCCACCTTACTGGCTCCTTCCTGTAGCGGAATAATATCAAAACACTAAACAAGCGCCGAATATGTTGTCAACTCACGTAAATCTAAAAGCATTGATCTTTCAATTCTTCAATCAGAGAGAAATTTTCACCATAAACTGAAATATTTTAAAAAGTAAAATAACTTAAGTAACTCTCATAATTTGCAAAGGAAAGAAACACTAATATCCAGGCTCGGACACTCAGAAACAACATTTAATGGTTAAGTACATTACAATCTTTCACAGACATACCTCTACATTTACATGCTCAGCATGGAGCAATAAATGTTGTATTCCGTGCGGAACCGACCTCGTAACAGGCTGCACATTACCGGAAACACATAAAAGGATTTTAATTTAACTGGTAAATTAACAAATAAACAACAGAATTAAAACCAATCAAGCCCTAACAGGAAAATAAAAGAGGAGAACAACAGATTAGCGTCAATTACATCAATTTTGGTCCATTCAAGGGCTTCCCAGCTACTGGCACCTTCAATCTTCTCCGAGTCAGTGAATCTAGTGTCAGGGTCACGGAGACAGGTCGTTCGGCCCGAGCGACTTCTCGGCATGGCCATGAGTTCCCGTTTTCGTTGGGGCCGCGACTGGGGAGTGGTTGATTCTGCAGATTAGACCCGACAAATAATGTGCAAAAGTAATCTTTATTCGAGAATAAAGGAATTATTGGATATGCGCCACCGCTGATTCTTTCAACTGCTAATAATTTTGAGACTATTGAGTTCGGAAGAAGAGAACGTTTTTTCGGTTCGGTAAAATGCGATTAGGAGGACACGTGAGCTACAAGTAGGGACCATCTTACGTGGAGATCTGCTTACTTGGTCGGGAGACTTCTTTTTTTTAAAATACTTTAATTTTTTTATATATATTTAAAATCTCTATAACACTCCCAAAAATATTTCTAATTATAATACTTAATTTTTTAAATTTATCTTTTAAAATTTTAAGATTTATCTTATTTAATTTAAGATTTATAATTAAAGGTGTTATAAAAAATTATTACACAAAAAAATGTTGTAGATTATCCAAACTTTTTTTTTTTTTGGTTATTCTTGCTTTCTTTGCAGGTCATTTGCCAACAAATTCGCTTATCATAATTACAGATGTAAATAAATTGAATTCTTGCATCACGAATAAATCCGTAGATCATAATCAAGTGTCATGCAAAATTTTTGTATGTATTAAGGTTGGGGAGTTCCTCTTCTGGGGATGTCAAATGGATTCTTCACCACCCCCCTCCCGCCCCCCCGCGCTCCCTCCGCTGAGGGTAGTTTTAAGGTTAATGTAGACGCGGCTTCTCAGTTGCGATCAGGAGCGAGCATCATTATCAGGGATTCAAGGGGAGAGGTTATCTCTTCTGCTAATGGAACCCTACCAAAATCAAATAATGCCTTTCTACTTGAGGCAGAGGCGATCATTCTGGGGCTTCAGTTGGCTGGAGACATTGGCGATAATGCCTTCGATATCATCTTGGAAACGACTGTTTAGCACTGGTGCAGGGAGTATCATCCTCCCAGGAAGACTTCGGGCCAGAAGGGGAGTTCATCATGCAGATTAGACGAATGCTCCCAAGCTTTGGCTGTAAGAGCTTATCTTATGTTAGTAGAAAAGGTAATACTGTTGCAAGTGGCCAAGTTCGCCTGTCAGTTAGATGGCTTGTATGTGTGGCTTGAAGATGTTTCACCACAGTTGTAGACCCGTGTCTGAGTTGCTGAAATGAATGAAGGGCTTTATGCCCCGTTTTCTCTCAAAAAAGACAGAAATAGTTCGTATTTTAAAAAATAACTTCCCTTAATTTAGAAATACATATTAAACAAGAAATACGAAGCACAACAGTTGGATAAAATGTGAATTTAGCCTCTTTATGACTAAAATTTTATATATAGTTTCTCCTTTGCATGTTTTGAAGCTATATACTCTCTCCATCAAGATGTTACAAAAAAAAAAATCAAAGTTAGACAAAAACTGTAAGGTAAATTTAACATTCACTGTGTGCATAGGGTTATAGAAATCAACTGTTGAACAGCCTGCGTGTTTAGTAATTAACTATTGCCCTGCATGCATGTTAAGTAATCAACTATTGAACTTATTCGCGGAGGCGTCCCTACTTGCAACTTGTGAGGTGCAATCCAGTCAACAGAGCCATCAAACCAAACTTTTGTGAAGAAGAAACCTAGTTCATTCCGAAAATCACCATATACATGTCCAGCAACTAAACCATGGAATGTATGCTTGGAGAAAGGTACCTCTTGAAAACAAAGCAACCCAAAATCACTAAGTGTATGGAACAGAAAGAAAGCAGGCCAACAGTGAAAAACAAACACGGCCATCAGACTGAAAATGTTGAAGATTCAAGCCTCAGGCACATTACTTATACAGAGTAGTAACTTACAAAATCTAGTGTCTGCTTTTGCTTTTATGCAGCAGAGTACTCACCAATATTACATGGAAAAACTATAAGAAACTTGAAAGTAACTTCTATTCTTCCAATGTCCATGTATTTTAGAGGGATGACCTTTACGGGGGTGCATGTACAATATTAAGAACGATAGCAGCAGCTAATAACTATAAATCTTCCAAAGAATCACCACTTATAAATATAAGGACATCTGATTAATGAAATCAGAGCCAACTTTCCATGGCCGCAATGGACAGGTCATCACTTACTAGCCTCAATGAATGTTGGGGATGTTTGAATCCGCATGGTGTATGCATCTCACCCACAAAATTCCATTGGAATGGGCAAATATCTCTGAAGATGAAGGTAGAGTCCATTTACATAGGCCAGGTCATAGGGCCCACGTTCAAAGACAACATTAAGTGAATCCATTATCCTTTCATCATTGAGTCCCAAAAGGATTCATTACACGCTACCAGCAATAAAGGTTACAGCTAATGCTCACTGCCATAAGCTGTATGCCTAATCCAAGTAGTCATCAAATGTTCTGCCGCTGGTACACTCCATTAGAGCCTTTGTATTGAGTTCCCTGCCATATCTCCATAAATAGTTCAGACCAACAAGAAGCTCAGTAATGGATGATTCTGTCTTTGCCTGATTGGCAAAGTACAGAGTTTGCACAAGAAGCATATTTGTTTTCGAAACTAAATTCTGGTGCTCAAAGCTTCGCTCAGACTGCCATCTGATCATATTATGGGCAAGCGGAGCTAACCACTCTAATATTCCAGACATTGCCTCATTCCACTCAGCTGCAAGAGTTGTATCATATCCTGATGAAGTCAAGCTCTTGGCATATGGCTTTAGTTTTGCCCTGAGACCTTCTCTGATGCTGGCAGGCAACATGTTATACAAGTCTACTCTTGCATCTTGACCAATCAAGTGAGGAGATGCCACGAGCTTCTCAATGACAATAATAATGTTTGCATAATGCAAAGCTAAGGCTGCAGAACCAAGAGTTTCTGAAGGAGCATTCAACAACCTGTTTTTTGAACTCAAAATTGATGGAGCATGCAATCCAACATTTTCATCTATGCTTCCCTCCAAAAGCAAATTTAAGCGGCAATTGTTCGCAGGAGAACCATTTCCTCCCATCATGCAACCATTAAATGGTGCTGCAGTTATCAATCGGTTGTTCTTTGAATTTGAGCTTTTCCTTGAAAAAAATAATAACTTATTACGAGACTGCCACAATCCTAGGCCAGTTTTTTTTGCTTTCACAAGTGGACCAGATTTTGTTATTGATGCCCCAAGAGGACCTGAATAGAAAGTGTTATGATTTCCAGAACTCAAGCCTGGTGTTCCCAGAGAATTTCCAAGTGGCCCAGAGTAAAAGTTGCAGTCATTGTTGGTCCTCAAAATGGGACCTGACTGTGCACTCAGTCTACCTAATGGACCAGAGGAAAATCTAGGAATGTTGCTCTCAGATGGATGTACGGACGATTGCATAAATGCTACAGAACGACTGCGATGGATATAATCAGTATCCAGAACTTTGGTTTCCTTGACTCCCAATTCCGCAGCATAATTAATACCAAAAACATGTCCAATCCTACTAAATATTGTAAACAGGGATCTTGCCAAAAGGAGAATAGTGTAATCATAAGTCCGGTTCCAGATAGAAATCTGTTTTAGATGTTTTACCTCCTGTTGCTTCCATGCAACCTTTTTCTCATACTCAACCAAACTAATGCTGTCTGCTTCATCATTACTCTTCATTCTCCTCAATGTTTGTTCCAGATCCCCAAGGGTTTCCATTTCTTGGTACAAATTTGCTGTCATGATAATGAATCGTTCCATCTTCTTTGCCTTCCTATCCATCTTTTTCAGAGTGAAAAGCCACCCATAAGGATCAGCACCAATCTTGCTCATATCATTAAAGGCCTGCTCAAAACTCTTTAGAAAAGGATCACTGCATTTCTTGGAAAGTCTACACACAGCTCTTGCCACATGTGCCAAATTCTCCATCATCTCCATGCATATCAATTTCACAATGTATTCATCATCATCAGACACTAGCTTCTTAATACCCACAGAATTTGCTATCTCCTCCCTTAGCTTTGCGACCTGTTTATCACTAAGAGAATGCCACAAATGAAGCAGTTTTGACATCAAACTTGCAACTTCAAATGCTAACACTCCTATGACGACCTTCTCAAGGCCAACGTCATGCCTTTTTGAAGTTTTCCACAATCGGCGGAACCACAATTCAGCAACCATTGTTATCGTGTACAAGGATCTTCAAAAATTAATCTCAACACCAACTCGTCTGGCACTGTTCAGCTCTGAATTAAAAAACAAAGTACAATACTAATAATTAATCATCCAGTATAACACAAACTGTGGCTTCTAAAGACTAATAGCTGAAACAGCTAATTACTTTAATAACATCAATAACTGGAGAAATTGTTCTATCTGATAACATCCGACACTGGAGAAAGTAGCAAATACTGATCATAGTTTTCCCTCCAGCCTCCAACCGAACTTTTCTTTTTCCCCCATAATCTATTTCACTTTAAGGTGATTTCTTAAAGCTTTGATTCTATCATGCCTACAGATCAGGCATATCTTTCAATTGCCCTCAATTTTCACGGTGACCAGCCAACTATTAGAAAAGGTATGGAGACAGGAACTCATAATACCGAAGAAATTTCTGGAAATATAAACAAAAAATCACAAAAAATGATAGAAAACTGAAGATCCCGTGCAAACACAAAAATCCTGGAATCTCAACTTTATCTTAAGAAAAAGAACAAAAAAAGGAAAGCTCATAAAAATCCAAAACCATAAATAGAAATTCCCATTAACGGAAAATTCCTACAAATCCTATAAAGCCAGAAAATCGATCAAAAAGATAGTACTTTGAAGGAATTAAAAAAGAGAACAAAACCCAATTGTCCAATTCCTTTAAACAGGAACAAGAACTCTACTTCGCCGCAGCAACAGCAAAAAGCAAAGCAGCAAAGTGAAATATGGAACTCAACTTACCGATTTTTTGTAAACTAGGCCATGAACGAATCTACTGAACATCTGCACGGACCACTAGGTGTCCCAGTGTGTATTTACGCGTGTGGAGAAGGAAGGAGAGAAGAGGAAAGAGAGGGGGAAGCTGCAGTCGGGAGTATTGACGCCACATGCAGGAAGCCGAAATTGTAGAAAGTGGGAAACCGAGTGAAATTTATGAACATTTACTCGCATTTGCGTTGTCATCCCCTTCATTTTCCCCTTATTGTCTAAAACCCCTATTTTGAGGCTTTCCATATTTTTTTTTAAATGAAATTCTCAAAAACAATCTGTTTAAACTTTATATCAGAGTTATTATCTATATGATAATTTTTTTAACATAATTTTTAGACATGATTCATAAGTGGATGTAAAAGTTTTATTTTTTTCCTTCCTCCTCTAAAATACTACAGTAACTAATATTGTAATTTATCTCTATTATTGATAAAGAGAATAGATTTGTCATTAAAAAATTTATTTTTCTCTTGAAAAATAAAAATAAATATTTATTAATGAAACAAATAAGAAAGTTTCTCCAAATAAAATAAGAGTTTGGATAAGTTAAACCCTCTTTGAGCTAATAGATAATACATGTTATTTATATATTACAAAAAGATATCAGTGATATATGTATATAAATTAAAGATTTCAAAAAATCGCAAAGAATTAGATTCAACGTAATTAATATTGATTTTAATTTTATATTGAGAGGAACAAAAAAAAAGTAAAAATCATATGTTAAGAGTCTAAGATGGAGAATAATGCATTGAATATCTTTGAACCAATGAATTTTAATATTTTATGTATTATTTAATCCCCCTAAACACATACATTGGAGATAAAAACAATTCATTTTTAAATCTTTCTTATAAAAATATAATTTTAATATTATTAAATTTTAGAATATATCTACAGACCACACGGGCTTTGAGCTAGTATTGATTTAAATAAGAAGACATGCTTTCCTCCAAAAACAAAAAATGTACTTTCAAAAAAATCCAAAATTGTTATAAAATTGACATCCAAGAAAAGACTTTCAATGATACATTGCAAGTAATAGCATAAATTATAATAAAATACACACAAGCTTATCTTTTATGTGGTTTTTTGTTTGTTACTAATTCAATAAACAAAAATGACCTGTTATTGGAATAGATTGCAAATAAGTGAGGTGGAGATAGAGTAAAATATAATATTATAAAAATAATAAAGTATTATTAGTAAAATGGTTGAGAAATTATCAGTTCAATACGATAAAACAACTTGTCTTTGTTATAAAATTATTATGATTACTTTAAATCTTTTACCACCCACATAACTACAAATGTGTGTTTCTCAAAAAGAGTAAAATTATATAAAACTAAGTCAATATTAACCATTTATTTTTATAATACATTTTCAATATAAAAATATGACTCATATAGCATGAAGAAAAAAGCATTTTATAAAAACTCAAGTATATATTAAATATATATTTGAACAATTAAAATTGTTTGTGTAATAATATTAAATTTGAAAAATTAGATTATATATACAGTTTTTTATAAAATGAGTAGAAAAAAAGTTTTTTAAAAATAATTGAAGTACTTAGAGTCAATAAAATAAATAGATTATATATTGATTTTGACATGTATACATTTGTAGTGTTAGAAGATTCAATCATTGGTTAATAGTCCCTTGCAATATTAATATTTTTTAAAAAATAATGAAATGATTAACTATTAAACTGAAAAATCACAAAAATATTACATACTATTTAAAATAAAATATAGGTAATGCTAGTATTCAAATTTTTTATTAAATAAGCTTACTCTAACTTATTGTATGATTCAAAATTACTTCTTTCTATGAACTATGATATTTTTGCATATGAAAAGATGATGCACTTTTGTTTTTCCCCTGCTGAATGAAAAAAACCGTTATCAACCGCAAAGATTAATGCACTTGAATTTTGTATTGTGGAACTTGGGAAAAATTATAAAACATTAGCAACTGAAAAGGTGAAGTAAAAGAGTTCGGGGGCATCTGCTGAAACTCCACAACGGGAAAGGAGGGGATGTGTCGCAATCATTTTAGACGACCACGCGGAGAATTTTTTTTTTTATATAAATGGTATTATTTTTATATACCTTTTTAAATTTAATTATGTGTATTTAAAAAAATTAAATTATTTTTAATTCTTTTACTTAATAATTTCTTTCTCATTTTTTTTAGATACAGAGTAAATTAAAAGTGAAAAAATTATATTAAAAAAATAAGAGTTAAAAAATGAAAGCATTGTTTGTGGGCGGGGGTTCAATAATTAATGAATTTCCTTGGTGAGAGATTTGCATGATCAGGGAATGCGCAGATGATTAGCAAACTAAGTGGGCTGTTATCTTTTGAATTTTCTGGTAGTTTTTGATGATTGATTTAGGGTTGTGCATAAGTCAAATGTTTCCATTGCCTTTCTGACTACGCAGCGTGGCCTTTCTGACTAGCAAAAAGGCATACGTATAAACTGACCGTCTTTTTTTTTTATAAATAATTATAGAGAAAAGATAAATCACATGGATAGTCAGACACAGCGGAGTACAGAGGAGAAAGAGAGGCAAGATCAAGAGGGACCCACACTCTTACACTATCCAGGCAATTGCTGATTAGAAGAAGAGGTGTTGACTTTTATAAATTGCTTTTTAATTTTATCCTGAATCTAATGTGGGACTGTTTCAGGGACCGACCGACCAGGGCAGTCATTCTTTATGTGTGTTCCCCCCACGCCCCCCAATCCCCGAATAAGTCATTCTTTAGGAGTTAAAAGGTTAAAAGAAAGACCACTGTATTGCCGACGAAGTAAGGCTAGAAGGGTAGAAGACAAAGAGGATACGGAGGAGCTACTTAGCTCGTAACTACTATTTGATTTATTATTTAATGCTATATTAAGTTGTATATTCATTTTTTTAATTATTAAAATGTTAAAATATATAGTTCCAAAAAATATTATTACAGAATAAGATATTCAATAATAAGTAGTTTAAACAGTCTCAAATTAGTAATTTAGTCGGTGGGAAAGGATGCATTTTTTATTAAGTTTAAAATTTTATTTTTATTTTACACTCCGTCAGTATTTTAACGTATTAAAAAAAATAAAAAAATATGACAAATATTATTCGTGCTTTTATTTATTATAGAGGTTTCATCATTAAGGATATTTAAGAAATATGTATAGAAGATTTTTGTGATTAAAAAAAATACCCGTCTATTTAATAGTAGTGAAGAATATGGAATGTTGATATCCAAATTGTACTCTTTTTAGGTTAAGAAAAAAAAGTTTTTCCATATCAACTAAGAAAATTACTCCTATATATGAAAAAATTAAATTGATGTTGAATTGCCATGTTTTCGCACAAGAGTTGTCTTGATTATCAAGAAGCAATGGTTAGTTATTGGGAAGAAAATATGATTATTCTAAAACAAAAGTCCTTAATTATTATGCCTTGTTAATGCACAAAGTAACAAGTAAAATGTAACCGAGTTTTGTTTATAATTATTCAGCATTCTGTCCAAAAGGACACTTCTCTAATCTCTATTTCAAGTCTCATACAATCTCTTTTTGTCTTCCAATTTCAATCTTCCGTAAGTGCACAAAGATTTGACTGTTGGAGTCTTGACGGATCTTAGCAATTATTTCATCATAATGGTGTTCTGTAGGAACCTTTTTCATTTACCCTCTCTCTCCACAAAGAGAAAAAAAACACGAAACACCTCTCTTTGCTATATTCATTTTGGGAAATACAATAACAAAATAGACCTCAATAATTTTTCATTTGGAAATTTTTTCAATAACAAACAAATAATTCCATAACCCAATAGACGCATAACGAGAAAAAGTGATTGAATAAGTTTAATGGAAAGGAGCTTTTCCAATTCTTTTTGATACTTCAAGAAAGAATATGAGTATTAGATTTGGTTGATTATCTGTTATCTGCTTTAATAATTGAGTTATTACATAATAATTCATATTTACTTTCAAACGGAAAAAAAGATTGAACTTGCACGTATTCATAAAATTATAAAATAAAATCAATAAAAGAATTATAGTAGTTGAGTAATTAATTTGTAATTTTAAAATATCAAAATTAATTTTATAAGTGCTCGTATATGTATAAAATCAATACATGTATTAATGTTACAAATTCGTATTTTTATAAATAATTATCTTGAAAGAAAAAGTTAGAACGGGCCAACTCACAAAGGGAAATTGAAAATTCCTTCTTAAAAATCATCTTTAGATGTTTGAAAAGAGAAAAACACTTCCCACTTTAGGTTTGAGACAGAACCTCCTAACAACCAAATTATTGTATCTTTCGCACGCCAAGATTTTTTATTTTGATTTTCGTGCACAATAAATTCACATCTAGTATGAGAATGCTATTGACCTTGGAGTATGAAAGGGTGCTCTAGAGGGCCACTTAAAATAGTTTTGAGGCATAAATGGAATGAAAAGGCAAACGCAAGAGGGACGATGCTTGGCCATTTTTAATTGGTTTAATTTAAATTACTTTAAAGCAACTCCATCGACCCTATCACATCAGATAAAGATGGAGGTTTCCCTTATCTCTAGCCTTGGTCATGAAACAAACAAAAGTGGAGTCTTTAACCACTAGCCAAGTACACATATTCATCTAAATAGTTTTGAATACTTTGCGATAACTAGATTTATTTCAATGGCTTGAATGGCGTTGAACGAGGGAAAATGACTAACGCAATTTTGTCATGGAGATGATTAAATATAAGAAGATTTTACTGATTTAAAATAAAATTTTAATAATTTTAAAATATTATTTTATTATTTTTTAGGTTTTTTTGTTATTAATTTTTTTAAAAATTTTTATATTAAAATTATAATTCAATTACAATAATTTAAAATTAATTTCAAATTTTAAATAAAATTAATTAAAATTTTCAAGATTTATTTTTTATCTTATTTTTTAAAAAAATTTAAATAAATAATGAAATTTAATATTAATATAATTTAAATAAAATAATAAATTTTAAATATATATTAAACTTTACTACATAATATTTTTTTATAAATAAATAAAATAAATAGTATATAATAAATTTAAAAAATAAAAATATTAAAATTATTTAAAAATTATATTATATAAATAAACATCAAGTACTTATGTTTTGTATTTTACTTGCCTGTGGGACTACCAACCTCAGACAGAGTAAGAGGGTTGAATGAAGGAAAATGACTAAGGCAATTTTGTCATTTAGTTGGCCACTCTGTGGGATTCTACCGACCTACAGAATAAGTACAATAGTCCCACCACCAATTTCTTAAAATTAATAAAACTTTTGCCGTTTCTTGTTTACTGTTAAATTATCTCTTAATTTTTTCCCAGTACATATTTGTTGTTTCTGAGGAGGACTTGGAATGTAGAAGCATGTAGTAGATAAAGGTCAACATTTGAAAATGAAGGAGATCCTTGCTTGTGCTTCCAGATTTAGGGAGTTGGAGTTTATTACAATTAACTACTGAGAGGACAACTCTTTGCATATTAGCAATCCGAGGAATCTCTTTTAACTTATTTGTCTCTTGTGAAAACAAGAACAGATTATAAATAAAATCAAATGATATTCCTCAGGATGCTGCAGAATGCTCTCCTTTCTCAGCAGCACGGCATAGAAATACTACTGCAACAACAAATGCAAGTACACAAATTCTTCCTTTACTATCTCCTGCCCCCCGGGAACAGATTGGGGTAAGAAAAAAGCCATTTTAGGTGTACAATGAGCCTACAATGGCTAAGCTGCGGTTTTTATTAGAAGTCAAGACTGATTTAATTGTCTATTTCGATTCTTCAACAGCGATCCAATGGCCAGGCTGCAAAATCCATCTCGCTAAAGCTTCTCTCTTGGGCCAAAGGAAAGGGACAGGTTCAATTAATAGGCCTTCAGAGTTGTTCAAATTTTTTTTTGCTTTTTTGGCTTTGCTGGAAAAAATACCAAAGGTAAAAAGTTTTCAGCCGGAAAATCTATCAAAGAATGACCTGTAGCAAAAATTTAGAACAAGAGGTAATCATTCGACTTGCTCAAGTAATAATCAAAATAACAAGAATCCAATGGCATACAAATAACTGAATCTTTTATTATCACACTGATTAATTTATAGAGTAATCAGATGAGCAGTAGCACGACCAGCCATAATTTATAGAAATTGCAACCTTTTCAGCCTTTCAAGCCTCTGCGTCTTCCATTGTCCCCGCACAACACCTCTCTTAACCACACTCAAGCATTATGCTAATCTCCTTGAAAGCCCCTCTCTCTCTCTCTCTCACGCACGCACACACACACACACACACAAACACACAGAGAGAGGGAAGCACGATCCGCTTCAAACAATTCTTTTATTTTAACAACCTCATCTGAATATAAACTCCAGATATGCATAGCTATGTATAACCATGTCCAAATATTCACAATATCAACCTCATGCCCTCTATGGCTGGCGATAAAAAGTACAAGATAGACGTCTATACTGGGAGAGAGTTACTATCTTTAGCAACCACTTATTACAATTTCATTTGCAGCTCAAAAAATGGGAGACAAAGATGCAACGGGAAGCTATGAATGAGAACTTGCTTAGATGGAAAATTATCACCCATGACAATGGATATTAATGTTGGCAGTATTTCCACTTTCAATAAGACATGAGTGCTACAGTAGATTTAAATCTATTTTACCTGTTGCAACATACCTTAAAAACTTATCTTCATCTAAGGCCAGTTACATCCTCAAGAGATATTCTACAGAATGACTCCTGCAGAAGGTTTTGGAAAACTTTGACCAATGAATCACTTGAACAATCACTGAACACCACTGTTTGAGGGCTCCCGGAAATAGATTGCCTAATGCGTCTAATGCTATCACCGAAACCATCTATTGATTGAATTTCTAGACCATCAATAACCTGACCAAGTGATTAGAAGTATTCATCAGAATGAGATGAGAGCAAAGGCGGCAAAAGGATTTGGACAGCAAGATCGTGAAGAAGCATTTGGACACAATATACCTCAATTAAGCCAGAGTAATATTTCCACTGAGATTCTCATTTTTAAGATAGATTGCTAGAGAAACAGGACCTTTAAATCTTTAAAGAAGCATTACAAAAATTCAAATGGCATATAAAGATGGAGGTATTTGAAATTACCAGCAATGAGACCCCACTGATGTTGACCTCATTCAAGGAGACAAGCTCAAGAAGTCTCTCAGGTGTGGACAGAAGAAACTCAGGCTCACAGCTCTTCAGCCTGCCAAAGAAAAATTCAGTAAGGCAAAGAATACAAACTAATTATATACATAAGTAAGCCCATACTGCTTTTTACAAAACAAGCCCAAGGCCAGAGCTATTTGTGGACATGAATCTCACAAGGCCTTTATCCTTTTTATTATGAAAAATGAAATAAATCCATTATTGTTTTGATAATTCAATCACTGTAAATAAAGTAAACGATATTACTATTACAGAATGCTGGCAATATTTTATATCACTTTCTTTGTCACAAAATTTAGAACTAACACCAACTGACATTGGAAAAATTGCATTGCAAAAGCACTAAAAGCCTCAAGATCTAAATTTCAAAATCAGACAATCTCTTCAGTTAAGCATTATCTGGCATGAAAAATCATAGATAAGGTATGCCCAAGAAGAACTCAGATATGAGTCATGATCCTGAGAAACACGAAGTAAACAGAATATATTGTATTAAGCAACATGGAAAGCGATCACACAGTAGAAGACGCCCTTGAACATACATCAAGCTTACAAAGTGAATTTAGTCAATACTTCATCACAAATCACAACAAATTTGCTACACTACTAAAATTAGGATCTTCAGAGCAAAATTTGCTAGTCAAAAACCGATGTTAAACCAATGAAATCTGAAAAAAGAACATCAAAATAAAAAAAATTAAGTGAGAATCAGGGATGACTTTTATACTGACCCACGGATTTGATGATCTATGGGGGCACCAGAATGCAAGCTCACTGAATGTATTCCCAAAGCTTTTAAAGGCTTGCAAATTTTGCGTACCTGGAGTTCAGATGAAACAAATTACAAATGAAAACCAGGAAAAAAAAAAAACTAATGCTTTGTAAAGTGATATATCAATAGTTGATTATCTTACAATAACCATGTCTGGTAAAATTTCATTTTCCATAGAATAACTAGTTTCATCCTCTCTGGAAAAGGAAAATCAGTGGTTCGATCCTTCTGCCAAAAGCCAAAATCATTTATTTTTTTTACTATTCAATGGATATATCTTTTATGTAACCCCATGAAAAAGCAAGTCATCAAACACCAGCAATAAGCAAAACAGAGAGGAATAGAGGGCATTAAATTCTTGAAATCAACAACCAATAAGATTTAGACAGACATGCATACAATCTTCTGTCCCTCAATGTTAAAACTGTCTGCTGGAACTGATGATTGCAAATGATCCATATCATATAACTGTACCCCATAAATCATTAGGATAAGCTGCTGCAGCAAAGTAATCACAAAAGATTGGAGAAAAAGAATATACAAACCTTAGCAGCTTTTGACAGGGACGGCACGATGAACAAAAGAAAGGGACTACTAAATAACTTTCCTTCATTCTCCTTTTTAGCAATGGTATCAGCAGCACATGATGCCAACCAAGCAATTTGCTGAAAGCTAGAATCAGCTCCACTGGTCTCAAGTACATCTTTTCCACTCGAATAAAACTTCCAGAACTCAAATCCCCATTTATGAACATAGAGAGGGCTGTCCTTTTCACTACTAAAAGCTTCTTCATCCCTCAAAGCATTCTGAATAGTGTTCAAGCAATGAATCAAGAATTTTGATGGACAACCTGTGAACTCTTCCACCCTATTTGCCTGACAATCCCAAAGCATAGTGATAGCCGATTTTCCTTGTTTGATCACATTATTTAGCTCATCAGAGTTAAAGAATGCCGAGGGATTTACAGCCTTATTCACATACTCAGGCTTATCAGATTTTTTTCCTTGAACTTTCATTTTAGCAGAAATCCGATCAACAGAACGTTTTCCTGATGTAACGATTTTCTCATCAACATGTATCTTTCCAGTTTTTGAACATGGAGGTTTCTTCATTTTCTTCACAGAAGCCATTTTACCATGTCTATCATTGAAGGGATCCTCAGGTGTAGGAAGGCTAAAACACATTCCCTGAATGTTTACACAGAAAATTCACGCATAAGAGGCAGAATCCTAACATGGCACCAGGTATTATAAGTCTTGAATACTCTCAGGTAGACAACAAACTTGAGGAAAGCCTGAGAAGCTTTTACAATAGACCCTAAGAACTAGAAGGCCCCCCAAACTATAATGCATGAGAAAATGCCTCAATCCCGCCCCTAGTTAGTTAACAGAGAGGAAAGAGCACCTAACAACGGGCTTATTTAAAGAGGGATACTTTCTGTTTATCAACATATAAATTACAAGCTATCAATTTGTATATGGGACTAAAGAAAGTAAAGAGCTAATACAAAACTGAAAAACAGAGGGCCGAAGACTGAAATGTAGTAGCTCCGGAAATTATTGAACTTTACCATTCTTCCTTTACAAGACAACATTTTCCAATCTCAAGAACTCGCTATCTTCAAGAATATCAAACACATACTTCAGAATTCAACTCGATCAAAGGAAAACAGATGAATCACGCAAGAATATTTGGCTCAAGAAAAAGTACCCCGAAACATCATCTATGCCCCCCAAACTTCTAAAACTTTAACACCTCAGTTTAGAATTCACAACTGCACTTGGAAATAATGACACTACATGAATAATTAAATTAAAAAGAACTCATATGTTCGAGAAAACTTGGAACCAGGGGAAAAAAATGGAGAATCAGATTCTGCATAAAAACTGAACCTGACAAACACGGCGTTCTCCAGATTTTCGACGCTTTTTAGCAGCAATAAGAGAAGCGATGCGAGCAGAAACCTTCGAGGAATCTTTATCATGCTTTTTGCTGTTCCTTTTATTCTTCCTCCTCCTTATTGAATCATCGCTTTTCCCCATTTTTGTTCCTCAGCGACGCAGCGGAAGCGAGGTGGCGGTTTATGCAGATTGTGTTGTTGTACATAAACTTCGGGTTTTTCAGCTGTTCCGCAAAAACGCACATAAACGCATTACGTTACGGCGGAGTACAGACATACAGTATAGGAAAAATACACTAAGTAGTCTTGGGCTGGTCTTGATATTTGAAATACAAGGATGGGTTTCCTTGTCATTTAACCATACACTAACTAGTCTTGGGCTGGTCTAGAGAAGTTTGGGCTTTTACTACCTTCAGCAAATTTCCAAATGCCACTGTTTTGTTCCAACTGAGAGATTTCCATAATCCAAGCCTATTGAATCAGATTTGAGGCAGATAATTTTTTTTAATTTATACATATTAAATTTCAACTCGATCTAATAATTAAAAATTTACATGTTATGAATAATTATTTAATATAAAATCAATAATTATTCACTCTATAGTAAAATAATTATTCTATCATAGAGTGAATAATTATTCAAATTTTTAACTATTAGACTAAAATTTGACGATTAAAAATTTATTTTGTATAAATTAAAAAAATATATTATTTGCACTCTAACCAAACCGCATTAAATCTTCTCAAAAACTCAAACTAAGTTCTTGGAGTGTGCACAGGATATAAATCAACTCACAACATATACCGACCGACATTTTATCCCTTCCCAAAATCCCAACTTAATTTTCAAAGTGTGTGGGCCACTCAATAAATCACAACATGAATTAATCCTTTTCCTTCTTGATTCAATCTTATCATTTGTAGGCTTTTGTTGCTTTTAAATAACGTTCAAGATATTTACTAGTACATTTCCTTATATTTTTATTGTTTTCCTGTCCAGAAAATTATTAAATAGAGAAATTTTTGTAAAAAAATAAAATAAAAATATATTTTATTTGAATTCCAGTTGATCTTGTTGACCAAATTTTCTGCAGGAAGGACCATATAGATGAAGCCTTGTTCAAGTGGATCCTTCGATATATGTTCTGTGTTTCTTACACATAAGGGGAAAAAAATATTTATAAGGATACTAGGGTTTGGTTGTTTTGGGCACACTGGCAGCATGGAAGATTAGTACTTCTAAGGAAAAAGAAGAAGGGAAAAAAAAAACAAAAAAAGAGATCAGTACGTCAGTCTTACTACCAAGTGACGTAAATTTTTATCCTTCATTCTCTGCTACACTGCATGCCTCTCATTCATGTGGTCCGAAGTATTATTTCTACTCCATAGCACTGTTCCACTGTATGTTTGTCTTAATCATATGGTTATAATTTGCTCTTCAATATCTATACTCTTAAATGGATGGAAATATCAAAGTTGTGTTTCTATGGTAGTTGTTTTTTTTTAAAAAAATTTATTCATGTTTGATTCTTATATTTTGAATTACGAGTCAGATATTTTTATAAATAATTAATTTAAAAAATTAAAAGATAGAGAGAGAGGGATTATGTACAACGAGTAGTCATCCTCAGTATGGTGCCTTAGGATTGTTTTTCAGATGGTTTTGCTTGCCTTTATGAAATGCTTAAAGACTTCACCAATCAAAGATACATTGGCCAACAAAAACTAGCATTGTAATACAAGTAAAAGGAAGTTTCTAGCTTGGCAATGCGTATAGCAGTAGTAATATTTACAAGAAATTGCAAATTGCAAGGCTGGTAAGTTCCAGGGAATTGGATGGAGAAATTGAGGGAAAAAAGGAGGGGGGGAGGGGGGTTGTTTGGTGAACCTTTCTGTCCTATTTCCAGAAGGCACATGGAAATGATGTGTGATCTAAAATATGTCTCTCGGCAACTGTGTCTGATCATTGCAATATTACGTCTCTTTCAGCTGATTCTGTGTTGTTGGTTTTTGATTTGGACATGATACCTTGATACCATATCTAACCATAGCCTCTACCCCCTTTTAGTCTAAACTCCTATACCCTTGACCAATGATTAGTATGCTCATTAAAGTACAACTTCTTTTAGTAATTATTCACTAATCCATCTCCCACAAATCCATCACCTATGGTGCAAACGAGGATCAAAAGACTAATAGTACTTCTTTCTATCCTTTTGAATTGCATTATGATATCGAACCAGTATATATTGGATATCAGTAGTTTAATAGCCAAATTCTTCAATGACTCATACTATTATAAGGTATTTAAATTTGATATTTTCTACTAGAACAAAAGGGTTAAGCAAATCATTAACTCAGGAGACGTCATAGGTCTGTAACTTGGGGCAGCCATTAGAACAAAGTCTTTTACGCCTTCAAACTAGCTAGACACGAAACAAGTGTTGGACTGAGCGCAGCCAGCAAGTCTATATTGTTTTGCTTTGTTTCCTGTGGATTTTCTCATAGTTTCTTACTTTCTTTTGAACAAACTAAGCCAGACTTGTAGGATCTGTAGAGATTTGCACGACCACGTCAAAGCTGCAAAGAATCAAATGTGGACTCAGCATAATCAAGAAACAATCGGCAGTGCAGTTGTATTTTCTCCGCTGGATCGTAGGGGGAGAGAGAGAAAAAAAGGTCTTTTCGCTTCGTGTAATGTTTGATTTTCCAAATCTTTGAATTATTTTTCTGTTTTATTCAAGTACAACTATGTAGTTCTTGTCTGATTCTTAATCCTTGATCTTCTTAATAAAATCCTATTACATTGCCTGCTGAGGCTGGATTGAGACCATATTGCATCCCTAACTAGAATTTGGTATGACCAGGCAACTGTCCCGTTAAGCATTCAAACATTACTGTTCTGGACTATGACATTTTAGCTTGCTCTAAATATTGGTATCTTTCCTTTTTAAAGCATAGCTTAATCTGTTTATTCATGAAAAGCAATATTATAATTAAGTCAATGGGCAACAGAGAAAAGAAATATCAAGAAAAGTAAAAAAGGATAATTTTGAACGTAAGGAATTATTAAAAAAAAAAATTGTTATTGGTACTAATCATGACTAAGGCCCTTCTAAGCCTCCACTTAAAGAGTTGAAGTACATTAAAGTACTAATCAATTTTCTTCAACATGACAAATTGCAGGAAACAAACCCCCAATATTACATTTGGGCCCCTCCTTTTGTCTGGTAAGTATTTTAATGCATATAATTCACTTTCTCTCATCCAAAACTTGTAGCTATTTCTTCCTTGGATAACCAAGATTACTATGGGAAATGAATTTGCATGTCTATAAAAGCATCACTTTCATTAGAGAGTCTGTAGCCAAGTCTATTATGATTATGAAGTAGGCTTATCAAAAAGAAACACATTATTTAGTTAGCTGTTCTTGCTCGATCATTTCTAGAGACTTGCTTTGCTTGTGTAGGATCTGTTTTATACGATTAGAAGACTGAGGTTGATCAAGCTCGCCAAGCCATCTGTCATGGAGTAACTCAGAAGCAAAAATCAAAGGCTTCTCAGACCCAACGTATTCTTTTCGCAAAGCAACATTCATTCTTATACACATGCATAAAACTCACACACTTCTTTATAACAATGCACACGTAGTGAAGTGAAGTCAGTTGTGCCCCGCTCCAGTTCTGAGTACAACTGCAACATCCAGTTCCTGCAGAGGCCTAAACATTTCTGAAATATCAAGAAATGGTGAGGCTCTCGTCCGCGGACATTTTTCCTGAGGTGTTGCGGGGTGGGAGCGATGGCATTGCCGGGCAGCTTGGGTTGTTCTGGCAGCAGGCGAGAGCCCCCTTGATCGTGCCGCTGCTGAAACTGATGGTGTTTGTGTGCTTGGCTATGTCCTTGATGCTCTTTGTAGAACGAGTTTACCTGGGCATTGTTATACTTTTAGTTAAGTTGTTTGGTTGGAGGCCTGAGAAGAAGCATAAATGGGAGGCGATGAAGGAAGATTTGGAGCTTGGGAATTTAAATTATCCCATGGTTTTAGTGCAAATACCAATGTATAATGAAAAAGAGGTAATCCTTCTCTGCTACTGTAACTGCAGAGTTCAAATTAGAGTTCTTTCCATTGATTCTTTGATGTTTGTTCTCTTCGAAATAATGCAGGTTTATCAGCTGTCCATTGGAGCTGCTTGTTGCCTGTCATGGCCAGCTGATCGAATTATAATTCAAGTTCTTGATGACTCAACAGACCCCACCATCAAGGTTCAAAAAAATTCTTTTGAGAAAACAATGCATGCTTTAATCAAATTTTAGCTTGTACAAGATGATAAGTAATTAGTGTTTTCTTTTTGTCTTCCTGATATACACACAAAGTACTAATAACAATAAACAATTACAATCATTGGGGCGGGTTATCAGTGTCTCACCTTTTATGTATAGATAGATGAGTTTTCGAATTATAATTCACTATTTTGATTTTAGGATTTCCTTTGTTTTCCTCTTTCTAGCATGCTTTTGGCTATTTGAATCAATTTGATAATCCACAGGCCTTGGTGGAGCAAGAGTGCAGGAGATGGGCAGCCAAAGGTATAAATGTAAAGTACGAGATCAGGGAGAACCGGAATGGTTATAAAGCAGGAGCCCTCAGGGAAGGAATGAAGCACAGCTATGTGAAACTGTGTGACTATGTGGCCATCTTTGATGCTGATTTCCAACCTGAACCTGATTTTCTGTGGCGCACCATTCCTTTTCTTGTACACAATCCTGAGATAGCCCTTGTTCAAACTCGCTGGAAATTTGGTAAATTTCCTGGTCAACAGCTCTTATTATGGTTTGGCCCAAAAATGATGGATGGTTAATGATACCATGACTTTCTGCAGTGAATTATGATGAGTGCTTGATGACAAGGATGCAAGAGATGTCACTTGATTACCATTTCATTGTGGAGCAAGAAGTAGGCTCTAGCACTTACGCATTTTTTGGCTTCAATGGTAAGTCACCCCAGAAAATTCTTGGAATTCTCTGCCCTGCTTCCACTTCTTTCACCGGAATATGTATCTAAACATGGCCATTTTATGCAGGAACTGCTGGTGTATGGCGAATTTCAGCGCTGAATGAAGCCGGAGGATGGAAGGACAGGACAACAGTGGAGGACATGGATTTAGCTGTTCGAGCAAGTCTCAAGGGCTGGAAATTTGTTTATGTCGGGGATGTCAAGGTCCTTATAAGAACATTACTACACTAAGTAGATTAATTAAAACCTTTTCAAGTAATGAAAAGATCAATAGTACTAAGTAGAATTATGTATCTTCGAATTTCCGAATCCAGGTGAAGAACGAATTACCGAGTACCTTTAAAGCATACCGGTACCAGCAGCACAGGTGGTCTTGTGGTCCTGCTAATCTTTTCAGGAAAATGGCAATGGAGATAGTTAGAAACAAGGCAAGAAATCCTTGTTTTATTGTTCATTCAGATTGCAAATGCCAATTTTCAGCAGATATTGAACTAAAAATTGCTTCATTTTTTTCGTTGCAGAAAGTCTCCTTGTGGAAGAAATTGTATCTACTGTACAGCTTCTTCTTCGTTCGAAAAGTAGTAGCACATTTAGTCACATTCATCTTCTACTGCGTTGTTCTGCCTGCCACCATTCTTGTACCTGAAGTTCAGGTCCCCAAATGGGGGGTTGTTTACATTCCTTCCATTGTCACTCTCCTCAACGCAGTTGGAACTCCCAGGTCTCGCCTTAACTCTCTGATCTGGTGACACCTTTATTGGTCTTCTTTGTGTTCTGCAGGTGATCATTTGGGTTCACATTTTGCTGCAGATCACTTCATCTACTGATTTTCTGGATCCTCTTTGAGAATGTAATGTCACTGCATCGAACAAAAGCAACCTTTATCGGTTTGCTTGAAGCAGGGAGAGCAAATGAGTGGATTGTCACTGAGAAATTAGGAGATGTTAAAGCAAAATTAGGACCCAAAGCTTCCAAGAAACCTAGGTTCAGAATTGGAGAAAGGTATGAATCTTCATCCTCAAAACAAATTAAGAACCTAGCCTGTTAAGAATTAACTGTTGCACGGTATTCATTATCATTATTGTTCACACATACCCCGATGTTGTTTTCCAAAGTTTACGCTTTCACTGGGATCTTCATACCTCCATTGAGCGAGATCTCCAGCCGGTCCACAGAAGACTCATGAAAATTTGTGTGTTATTGCAGATTATATCTTTTAGAGCTCTTTGTTGGGTTGTACCTCTTATTTTGTGGGTGGTACGACATGGTTTATGGAAGGACCCGGCTCTTTATCTTTCTCTTCCTTCAATCTATCGCCTTCTTCACAGCAGCATTTGGATATATCGGCACATTTGTCCCTGCTTCATAAAAGGAGTCTCAGGGCCTTGCATGCGACAACGATTTAATTTGTTGTTTGAACTTTGAATGGCTGAGTGGCATGGATAGTATAATGGAAATAGTCTCCTGGAATAATTTGTCCAGAGAGAAATTTCTGCATTTTTCTTCAAGATTGCTGCCAAAGCATTTGATGGCAGCGCATTGGATTTAATATATATTCTTTCTGTTAATAGAAAAAATTAGCTGCTCGTTTGTTTATGCTATACTATCACGAGTCTAATATTCAACTGTGGCTAATTGCAGGCTACATATGATCTAGAATTTGAGCAACCAATTATGGCTCCTATTTACATTTAGTATTTTGCAATCTCTGCAGCACCCTCTTCTATCAGAAGAAGGCACCAACACAGTATTAACATCGCAAACACCAAGATCATTTCCAACTACATGAACGTGTTGTTTCCAAGTAAACATTTATTTTCTGAAAATAGGATCCATTTTCAGTTTAAATTTACATCACCACCCTCGTTTGCATATAAACTCTGCAGGAACCAAACTAACCTGTTCATTTCGAAGTTGTAAAATATTGATCTTTGCACCAAATCGATTATAATCATTTCTTCATTCCGAAATAGAGCGATTATAAGAGTTTCCAAGGAGCTGAATCTCGATAACTAATTCTGGATCAACTTGTGCTTGGTGAATCACTGTTCAGAATATCCAATGTCATACGCTGGTGTATATCTCTTCTTAGATATTACAGCAACTACAGAAACCCATACACGCAATGAAGCAAGATTCTTCAGTCAGAGAGTATAAGAAACAATTTCTGCAAATTACGTGCGTGTTCAGCCATCTGGGACTTCATAGATTCAATCCGCTGAATTACTAATGGCAAAATGTCACAATACATAACAAATCTTCCCTTCAAACAGGGCTAAGAATAGAACATTGGAATCCAAGCGATTCCACCTCTGAAGTTATGTTTCCATAAAGGTCATCTATCATGCATACATTTTAGGTGCATGGTTCTGATTCAGCATTTACCGCATAAAACATGATACAACTTAACTTTATTTCACTGATAAATCACAAAATAAAAGACATTCATAAAGATCTGACAAGCAGTTTCCAAGAATACTTCGAAATGACACCATCACATCCCTTTGTAACAAGTGGCTCAAGATTGAGAGAACTTGAATGCATCATGACCAAACTTGGGGACCAGAATATGTCCCCTAATAGACAAATTTTATCCTCCACTTAATCTTATAAATTTCACAAATTGTCGTAAACTACAAACTAACAAAAGTAAGAGGGACCAACACGGCACCTCCATGCCAAAATGCATCTTACTTTCACAAAAAAGCAAGGAAGCTATTTAATTTCTGCATATATACTCGTGTAAAGATGGTAAGGCCAGATGTTATTCCTGATAGTCTGTTTAGGTATGTGCAGCAAAATAGAAAACAAAGAAAATGACAACCCATTGGTGAACTGCCTTAAAGTGGAAGGTAAAAACGGGCAGAAACAAAGAGATTAGCATGCAGAGACAACAGGGAATGCCTAACTGACAAGGAAGAGGATTTCAACTTCAAAGTTTTGATCCCATGGCACACCTCATGCTGCCTAAATATTCATAATGGTGCACAGTCCTTGTTTTGCAACTTAAGAAGCAATATGAAATGCTCATAACTAACATATGATCCATATATTATACGAATGACACTTAGAAGCCAAACGAGAAAAAAATTCAAAAATACAGAAATTTTTAATATTTCAATCCTGCAGAAACAGAGAATTGGGATGATCATTGAGTAGACAATAGAAAACATGAAATGTTTGCTCAAACCAGTATCAATCAAACTAAAAAAATCTAGGGGAGATACCAATGGAATCTACAAAACTGGAAATAAGCCGGATGCTTGAATAAAGTTGTTTCAGCAGATTAATTAATCTACCCAAAGATGGGGAAAAGAGATTTTTCTTGAACCCGAAAGGAATGCTCACTGTGCTCGTGAAAAAATTGTTTATTCTTGTTGAATATATGATTCCCCTGGAGTCTTTATTGCTTCTTGTATGCTGAGCTTCTACGCTTCTACTTTCTGAAAATCTTCAGAGACAACATCGAGTATGTCATAATGACCATACCCATGAAATAGAACATTTATTGGACTTGCTTCATTCTTTCTATACTCTTCGCCATAGTTTGCTATATTTGTTAAACTACCAGAGCTTCTATCAATCATAAAGACAGAAATCGGTGTCCTGTAATCATAGAAAGAAAAACATGAATTGAAATATTGTCAAGGGCTTTGACTGTTTTAAAACTAACCACTACTTGTACCCAATAGAGAATCTGGATCATATGCCTACACAGGGAATAACCACATTATCTTGATATGGAATTATACGATCTTATTCCCACAAAAAGCAGATATTTTAGCTGATATTACATCCCTCTATATACATGAAAATGCAGCAGGGAATGGTTTTCAAGATTACCATATATTCTCAGAAAAGCAAAACACTCGTGCAACAGAAAAAGAGGGGAAAATAACAGCATAATGTCCTTTAAAAAATTTTGGTAAGCTTTTCAATTGCAAGTTTAACGTTTTGGTACTCAAGACATTCAAAACAAACTAATCACCAGGAAAATTCTGAAGCTATGGTTAAAGCAAGAGGCAAGCATCAAGAAAACTAATATAGCTCATTACCAAAATTGAAGAAAATGGAAATGAACAAAGATACAACTGAAAAGATAGACTTCAATGAAAAGAACTTACTTGAGTACATGAGAAGACATCAATAACTCAGGTTCTCCACCCCAAACATATGGCTTTTCAATCCTTTGCACGTATGCATCAAAATCCCCCTCAATAAACCTATTCATAGAACCAAAAAGCGAGTTCACTGAAATCATGAAAATATAGAGCCTGAGATATATAAAGATTACAAGAAGCAGGCAAAAGAAAAGCACCATTCTGCTTCTTTTCGCCTCCTTAACAGCTCTTCAACGACCTGGGGAAGCGTCCAGGAAATATAGAATGGTAAACAAATAACTGAAAATGGAAAACATTTAACCCCAAAAAAGCTTGAGACGCACCTGAGCTCTTAATTCATCAGCTAGTTCCCTCTGACGATTCTCGTCAGGAACCTCTTCCCCTCTTCTCAAGCATGCCACATGTGCTATTGCTCTAAACAAACACCTACCATCGGCCGGCACCCCTATGCATTTGTTCACACAATTGAACTCATTCGAATATCCAGAAGGAATTAGAAAACAAATTAATCAATAAAATTTCTGGAAATAAACTAACCAGTGACTCTGAAATTTGCAGAGGCTTCGATGTTGTCATCACCCGAGCTTATGACATCTCCTTTCTCATTGCCGGATTGGGAAGACTCAGAAACAACTTCGGATGCATCGAGGAGCGGCGGTATAGGCGCGGCTAAGCAAGCACATACTCCAAACAGAAGCCAGGCTGAATCCGGATTATGAAGCCACCGCGCTGGCCTAGCATCCCAAGCAACATTCCAGGATCCTTCACCCTTCCTGACGAGCTCATGATGGTGGTGGTAAATCAGAGACCTCCTCCGCCTCCGGAGATCTCCATCTCCGGTAGGCAAGATAGCGTGCCAGATTGACGCCGCACCTCCCCTGACCGAGCTGTCAAGCTGACAACTAGAATGATGCCTTCTCTGATCACTATTACCGCAACCAATTACTGATCTGAAAATCGGACTGCTAATAAGCCGATTATGAGCATGAGCCGCCGGGGCAACGTGAGACAAAGAGAGTGAAGTAAGCAACCAAGGCTTGGGACGTGCGCAGAGTACACCGAGCATCACCACCGGAAGATGACTGATAGATTTTCGTTTTTAATTTTAACTATAATCTCTACCGTGCGCTCAGGCCGACGAATAAGTTATACGCAACTCCGCCATCGGCACTGACAAAGAAACATAGAGCTAACCTTTTCAAGCTTTGAGATTTGGCACTCGATGGATGGTTGGTGACGGCTATTTGAGAGAATAGAGAAAAGAGAAAAGAGAAAAAGTAATGGGACATTTGAGAGAGTATGTGGGACCACCACAAGAGCAGGCGCTGAGGTATCTGCCTGCATAAATCATACGGACTAATAATAATATTCCAGACTCTTCTCTTCTCCTGCTACCAGTGTTGCGGCGTTGATGGTTAAATGACGGTATAGGCCCTTTCCAAAGTTGAACCAGAATTCCGAAAAGAAAAAAAAAAAAAAAGAGTTTGTGACTGGGGCCTTCAGTCGCTAGCCAGGGCTGTGACGAGCGAGGTAAGAATGTCGATAAAATAGACGGGGTCACATCGCACGTGCATCTTGCAAAACTTGGCGGATCACGTGCTCGTCAAGCCAGCTTGCAAACCTTTTCGACCAAACAATTTCTTTTTAAACTTTATCGCGGTATCAGATTTTATACTCTTTAATTTGCTATTATTACCCATTTTGAAAATTCGGGAAGAAGAGAACTCATTTATGATTTTTATTTATGGATTGTTAATAACTTATATGAGGTAGTAGTTTTTTTTTCCTTTTATTAATATGGCAAGAACTAAATATTAAAATTTTAATAATAAAATATCTTAATTAATTAAATTATCATAATATCACTGATCGTTTCACAATCTAATATTTATATATTATTAAAAAAAATTAAAAAAATCAAGAAAATACAAATTTTATTTACAGTATAAAATAAAAATAGTTTATAGTAATAATGCAGTAATATTTTTTTCTTTTTTATTTTTTTAATTTCATTTGCTTGAAGCTTTTATGACATAGTACTTGATTAAGGTCAGCACTCATATATACCCTTTTGTTTTTTTTTTATAAATAATCTATAGAGAATGATGCCCCTTCCGATCCATATTTATTTTAATTCCATCTACTTTTTGTTTTTGTTTTTTTTTCTTTTATTAAAAAGCACCCCCAAGATTATTTATATATTGTGGTCGGTGCTATATGCTAATCTTTTATTTCTTTCTACGTATCAACCTAATGCTGAAATTGCCTATAGGAATATTCATCACTATCACAATTAAGAGTTTTTTTTTTCTCTGCTTTTCTACCCGAACGGAATAGACTAAAAAAAAGAAGTCCTTAATTCTCAATTTAAGATATTCGACACTGATCCTTTCGAAAACTTGTGTTCAAAACATTTTTCATTAGATGGACCAAACTCTTTAAATTCTTATGAAATTGACGATAATATCAATTACAAAAGCAGAAGATCCAAATAAAGAAAAGAAAAAATCTATACTTATATATATTAATAAAACACTTTTACTCTCTCTCATTCTCCAAAACTTTTAAGACCCTAATTCTATTTTATAAAATTTTGAGTTTTTAATTAGTTTAAAATTTTTTGATTGGTTCAATAGATTTTTTATTCAATAAATTAATTAAAAATTTATCATTATCTTATCTCATTATCTTCTCCTACTCTCTCATTATCTTCTCTCACTCTTTTAATCAACCACAACTACATGTCTATTTCAATTCTATAACTACTCTTTTATTTTTTTATTACCCTAATCAACATACGGAGATAGAAATTATATTTTCGTCTTTATTTTATTCTCTTATTTTTTTATTCAACTTAAGTTTCTTCTCCCTATTTAAAGATGTAGAAATATATTTTTGAAGAACACTCTATTTTATTATTCATTTCAGGTAAAATTAAGGCTATCAATCGGGCTATATAAATCGGGCTTGGCCCGAGCTAAAACATATTGAGCCTAACCTCGAGCTTGGCCGGAACGAGCTCAATAATGTTGAGCCCGAGCTCGGCTAACACTGGCTCAGACCGAGCTCAGGCCGGCTTGGAATATTTCTTTTTTTATTTTATTTTTAAAAATAATAATAATGTACTAATTATTATTAAGTAATAAAAATTATATGAATATTAGATATAAGTTTTAAAGAATCATATATTTTAGGTGATATAAATATTAAATAATTAGATATATTTATTAATTATTAAATAACAAAATAAAATAAATATAAGTATTAAGTTTTTTTATCTTTTTAAATTTGAGTTGAACAATAAAAGATAAATATTGATGCATTTGTGTATAAATATATAAAATATATATTTTTATAAATAATCAAATCATTAGTTGTCATATCTTCGTTCCTACAAAGAAATTTTATTAACAAAATTATAATTATACCTAAATTACAAGTATTTTTATGTGGTCAAAAAATAAAGCTCATTAATATTTTTTTGATACATCAATTAAAATAATTAAAAAACAAGTTAATAATATGAACCACTATAATAACATACTAAGATAGAAATATACTATAGCAAATATAATAGTAATATATACTTTAATAGTCATTATAGATAATAAGATTGTTTTCTATCTAATACAAAAAGAATTATTTACATTAATAAGTATAGACACAAGTACCGATAAATACTTATAAATAGAAGAAGTTAGTTTAATAATATTGTTGATATACACAAATATATATAATTAAGATCATTTTCTTAATATAAGAAAGAAACATACAATTATGTAAAATCATAAATTTTTAATATTCTCACTCAGTTTTCACTCTTTTTGAAAAACATGAGAAAAGTCTTTTCTAACATATATACATATCAATTTTATAAATTATAACTATACAGTTTGAAACAAATTCTTAAAAATGATACATAAAAAAATCATTTATACAAATAAGTAGAGATTTTTAATATATAAAATTAAATATATAGTATTACACACAAACTATTATTATTATATCAATAAATTATTAATATATAATAATAATTATTATTATTATTATATATAGATACTCGGGCCGAGCCTATACGAGTCCGAGCTCGACCCGAAAATATATTCGGGCTCAATATCAAAGTTAGGGTCCGACTCAATCTTTAAATTTCAGACAGAACAGAACTAGGCTTGAGCCAGTCTAGCCCAATTGATAGTCCTAAGGAGAATAAGTATTTCATTTTATGTTATTAGAGTTTATTAGAATTGATGGATTTTAGTTGGCTTCAAGTCCTTTATTATTATTATTTTTGAACTTATCTTCAAATGAGATCTTTTTATTTTTTCATCTTTATTATTTACTTTTTTGATAGGTATTATAGATCTAAAGGTTTTAGGTACTTCTTTTTTTTCTTTTTCACTCTTTAACATAAATCGAATAGGTAATTTTTTTTACATAATATTTTTATACTTTCATTAAAATCTTTTTTGTTTAAGGAATGATGCCTTCTTGCTTACATGATTTTCTATTTTTTTTGTCTTTTGAGAGCATAAGAGTTTAATCAAATTCTGGTATTAGTCATTATATTTGTCTTTTGGAATATGTAATTCAATAATGAGAAATGACGTTAATAAGATTGAAGTATAAAAGAAAAGTAATTTGAAGTAGCATTTGCAATTTCTTAATTTTGACATGATTAACGATTCAAGAATTCTATCTAGGGAAGAAAAAAATTATTTAGGGAAGTGCATTTAAATAGGCAATACATCTCATGGGGTCGTGGCACTAGACAAAGGTATCGAACAGCAAAACACTTGAATTTGGTTAGTTTACGCATGTAAAAAGTGTACTTTCATAATCCTTTGAAACCTTCCCTTCCCCCTCTTTTTTTTTTTTTGTTATTGCAATCCTTTTCTTCTTTTGTTTAAATTATATATGATTTACTTTTAACAATCATTAACCAATTATTATTACATTTCAGTTTTTCCTTAATTTTTAATATCATATGTGACACACTATTGGTAAAGATTATATAATCAGCCAATGAAAAACATCTCTTAGTTACAATATATATATATAGGTAGAAAATATCTATATAAATGAGAGACTAATAAAACCCTTACCGAACAGGGATTGAACCATCAATCTCATTGTCGAGAGATCTTAACTCTTGCTATTACGACAAGGCTTTATGGCTTTTACTTTTTGGTCTTAAGTGATCATACTGATTTTTTATTTTATACCTCTTTAGATTTTATTTAAAAATTCAAATTTCTTCAATTAGTTGGAGAATTTCTTCAATTTTCTTAACATTCAAGATGATTTTGTTTTTAAATAGCAAATTTTTATTATGTTATGTTAATAGCATATTAAACACAAATAGTAGGCTAACATATTCATTTACCTTTTCTTTTAAAACAGTTTCTTAAGACATTTTCTACTATTTGTTTTTAATAAAAAAAAACACCACTCTTTTATCATTGTGAAGCTCATCATTTAACTTTAGAGTTTTTATTTTTATGTCTCTCTTTTTATCATAGAAAATAAATTTTATATTTCATGTATTTTTAATTTTTTAAGTAATAGAAACTCTTAACCAACGTATTAATATTTTCTTGAGGAATACGTGGACACATGACAATTACAGATTGGATTGACATCAATTCTTGAAGCCGAAAGACTGGAAATCGGTAGCTAACTTAGTGTATATTGATTTTCAGGAAGGTCATTCATGTACCAAAGTTTTCTTTTTCTTTTCTTTTACCAAAAATATGATAGAAATCATAGCATTTCATTCAATTATCGTCAAGTGAATTTGGTAAAAATAGTTAAATTTAGATATTGTTGATACTTCTATTATAAGAATCCTGTTTCTCCCCTCTTCAACCCAAAATAGTTGGGTAAATATGATTGCAACCATTCTTATATTATTATTAGTTATAACCAACAATTATATTTTTATAATTCTTATATTATTTATTAATTATTTATTTTAAGTAAAAGCTAATAATTATTTCTCTTTTCATAATGCATTTTTAGCTAATTCCATAAACTAATATGATTTACTTTTGTTTGTGAGAAAAAATAAGGAAAATTATAAAATCATCTAAATGTTTTAAACATTATTCTTCTTGACATCGAGACATTTAACATTTTTCTTCGAATAGGATGTTACCTCGGAGGGAGGGAGGGAAGGGGTGCCAGTAGAAAATGGATGGGACATTTTTAATAATTATTAGAGCAGCTCTGTTGTTATAATGATACTTAACTAATTTTTTTTTAGTAAACATATGTAGTGTATGTGAAGTTTAACTTTTCAACCTTTACTTTTCGTAAAATTCAATCGATAAATTAATTTTTATTTTATGAACTTGAATAGATTTGAATATACTTTTATAGTTAAGTTTTTTCCTTAATTGTTATAACAGTGTTTAAAATGTATTATTTAGTTTTCTTTTTCTTTTTCACATATCTCACAAGAGGGATTTTGGTTAAATTAAGACGTTAATTTTAGAGTAAAAGTACAATGATTAAGTTAACGTTTTAGTGTTAACTTCATAACCTTGGTTTATAATTATTTAAAAAAATATATTAACCACAATTATATATAAAAATTTGATCCCATACAATACATGAGCCTTTCTGCTAGTATAAAGAAATTACGAAGGAAGCTTGACCCACGTATCCATGGACAGTATCCGTTACGTGGAAATTTTAGGACAGCAAAAGTTCCCTCAGGAAAAAAAAAAAAAGGAAACGAAATGCCAAAAAAGGAGGTAGGTCAAGGTCTTTGTAGAGTCGACGTTGACAATTTGAGTGCCACACTCGAATCCCATTTATTTCTTTCGTCTATTTTCTGTTTTTTGGATCCGTAGCAGTATTTTCACAAGCAACGACGTGACAAAAGCTGCACATTGGAAAACATTACGAGATCACATTTACATATATTTAAATAAAATTTAAATTTAAAATTTTTATTTTTAATTTTTATAAAAATAGAACCTAATTTCAATATATCCGAATGTGCTTATAATTTTTTTGTTTTATTTGTTTTGTTAAAATCAACATGGAAAAATGGTTTCCAAATTAGTTTTCCTTTTTTGTTTTCTTTTTCCCCTTTTTGAGAGTTTCTCAATACTTTTGCACACTCATGTGCATACTTGCCTACCTTATGTCCCTTGCCCTGTGATCGAGATAATAACACATCATTCACAGGAATTGAGGAAGTTGTAACCTTCATGTTGGTAGGAACATGTCAAGAGAAAAAGAACAAAAAAATCGGCTGATAAAGTTTTGAAATTTATTTACTTTTATTCTAGATTCGATAAATATTCTATTTATCTAAAATCAAATAAATATTCAACTTTGACTAGCGAAAATATAGATTGATACAGGAATTAGCTTTATCCTTCTTCAACTTCGGGTCTCATTTGCGTGGGCTTAGGGTTGGGGGACGGATGGATTTCAACTAAAGCTATAAATTAGGGTTAGATTAGATATAATTTAGTTTTGAAATTTTTATCTTATGTTTTATAAAAGTTAAATTGTTTATGAGATGAAATACGAGCCACACATTTAAAATTTTAAGTTTGATTTTGAGAAGAAATAATTTCTAAGTTGAGTCTTAGTATCCATCTAATATGTGCAGATTGGAGTTGCAGGTTAGAAAGGCCATCTTTAAGCTTCATTTGGATTGGGATTATGTTTTGACTTAAAATTTTTTATCTTAAATTATGTAAAAGTAAATTTTTTATTAGAGAAAAAATGAGATCTAATTATTTTTTGATGTAGAAAAAACCCAATTCAAATGAAGCTTTAAGCCTAACAGAATCAGAGTTTGGGTTGATATCAAATACAATTTAAAGTAGTAGTGTCAAACAAGACGGCCCACAGCAGGTTGGCCTCATGCAAAGCGGGGTGGGTTGGACCTCTTTATTGGCGGGTTGCAATATGTTTAATCCATATCGACATATAGGTGGCTTGCGGGTCAAACTTTTTTAAAAAATAATAATTAATATATATATATATACCTATTTAATATAAAACAATGTTGTTTTATGCTGTAATTAAAAAAAATTGTGAGTTGGTCATTGTAATCTGCGGGCCTAACGAAACAAGATGGTTAGACCCATATTTAAAATGATTTGGACCTAACTAATTCACTGGACAAAAGGACTACTTATTTGACAGTGTTAATCAAAAGTACTCAGGACAATGCTAATGTATCAAATATTCAGCTCTATATTAATACACTAAGAGTAGCTTTTGATTGCAATTTAGAGTGAAGAAGTTTTTTAAATTTGTATGTTTTGGTGGTGTGTACTTCTGACTTTTGTGAGAGAATATATGAGATTCAAAGGAAAAAAAAACATAAAAAATTATGAATTGAATTATAATCTAAATTGATCATAAATATTATTATTAATATATTCTATTCATCTAATTTCTAATGACTTTCTTATTATATACGAATGTTTTAAAATATTTGTTACTTTTCTTGAAATAAAATATTTTAATATATAATATATTATTAATTAATTACTATCTTTATTATATATTATTTATATATATTTAAATTTAATATAAAATATATGTTAATTTATATATTTTATTACATAATATTATTTTTATAATATAATTTAAAATTTTATATCGTATTAAATATTGTCAAATGAAATCGACAAAGAAATAATAAATACTATCTCGAGCACGCATTTTGTATTTGATCTGAACTTCGCCAAGCCAACATTTTACTGCTATAGATCCGACAGAACCATACCAAAAAAATTCTGTGACAGATGATGAGGTTTGACACGTAAAACCTAAATGGTATCTTCCTAGGATGGGGCTTTTTACTACTGGGACAAGTCGGAAGGGTGAGGAATTTCCTTTTCAGAGCCCACTGAGATGGGTTGTGGTGCTTTGGGTAATAGCAGTGGCCATTTGGACTGCAGCCTTGGGCTATGTTTGATTCATTGTTACCAAACAAGAATGCCAAATGCAGCGGCCTCTGAGTGTTTGACTTGAATGAGTTCAACTATTTATAGATAGTGTCATCGGCTCATCTCGTAAACGAGTTCGTCAACTAAAGTAAGACTTCTACATTAATTCTTTCAACCGAAACCGAACCACTAAAACGGTTCGGAATCATTTATTTCACTTTAGTCTTGTCTTATTTATGAGAAATTGTCATGTGTTACAACTTTTTCTTTAAGTTTCTTTTTCTCCTTTACGTTCTTTAAATGAAGCAGAAGACCTAGACTCTTTTAAAACAAGGTTGCCACATCAAAAAATTTATTCCTAATTCAAAAAATTAAATTATGAATCTTGTTAATCTCTTTATTTTCCTTTCCTCAAAGTGATGAGAAAGAAAAGCTTTGATGAAAATGGAGCTGTATAGAAGATCGCGATCGTTGTAGCTTTAGGATATATTTGGTGATGTGATTGGATAGAGTTTAATTTTAAATTCATTTTTTTAAAATTTTGTAAAATTTAATTATTTTTTAGAATAGATGTAGACTACGCACTTAAAATTTGAGATGAAATGTAATCAATCACACCCTTAGTTTTTAACTAAAAAAATTTATTTTTAACTTTTAAACTCTACCTTTTTTCATAAATAATTCACTTTTATAATTTTTAATATAATTTAATTTAAATAAAAACTCAATCTAAATACACTAAACAAAGAGTGGATGCCACTTAGGAAAGAAAGAGTGGATGCCACTTAGGGAAATCCATTTATCAATTTCTTCTTGGACGTAAAGTTTAGTTTTATTTATTTTACTATTAAATTCTTTTATGTCTATCAAAAAATATTTTAAAATAGATCGGAAGCCAAATTATCATTGGGACTTGAGAAAAGCCTTCAAAGAATTTGGTGGGGCCATGAATACTGAACTATATTTACAAGGAGAAAGAGAAGTGTACTTTTCATTGCACCACTTTTTGACGTCATAAGAATTTTACCATTATCGCCCAGAGCATCGAGCAGCAAGTGTCTCTTACACATGCGTTGAGAACCGGGCTTGCCAATATTAGTAATCCAACGCGAGTTTACCTTCAAAACAAGAAAAGTATTATATATTTTTTAATATAATTATTCTTTTTACATATAACGACAAATAATAAATTTTTTATCACATACTTTTTCAAGATTTCGTAGAAAGCGACATTTGAATAAAGTAACGTGTGATTTTTAAAAAGATTTTTACACTTTGTTTTTTATGCCCTCAGCCCATTTAATGATAAAGTAGCACTCCCTTGACTTAGTAAAAGAATTATATATCTAATATTTTTTAAATTTAATTACTTATTTTTAAAATAAATATATATTTTTATCTAAACTTTCATAATTAACTAATCTCAAACATATACTTTCAATACTTACCTCTTTTTTTTATGAATAAAAATTATCTATTAATGTTAAAATTATAAGGACAATTACAACAAAAGCACTCTTTAAACTCCTTCTCCAATACAATCAAGAAAGGAATTGAAAAATTATGATAATTTAAATATTATAATTAAAAAATAAAAGTTTGCACAAGACAGTGAATAATATCTCACGTCCTAAAACATAAGTAAATTATATTGACATTAGTAAAATAAACAAATACATATCAATCTTCTTTACGACACTTCCAGCTCAATCCTTCAATCATAATAGCAAGAAAAGGATGGCTTCGACGACTTTTATAGAAATTAGCCATAATAAAAAATCTTTCTTGCCTCTAAGTCTTAGATATTGAGGAAGATTGCGCAGAAAAAAAAGTGTCATAATTTGTAACAAAAAAAATATATAGGTGAGAGTATGAAAAGCGAGTAAACAATAAGGGAATCCTCGTCCGCCCAAGCTCTGAGTGCCGGCCAAAGCCATTGCTCGGAGATGGCCAGAAAAGGGAGACCGTCGGTTGCGCGCAGAGAAGGGGAGAGGAAGAGAAGAACGCTCACCTCCTTAACTAACAAAGATAAAGCAATAACTTACTGCGTATCACTATGCTTTCTAAAGAAATCCAAACAGAACATTAATTTTCCTTTTAAAAACAAGAAAATGACCACCTATACGATGATGTTGCACAAAATGTTTTTCCAACCACCAAGTCTCTTCCAAGGCGCAAGACAAACAACCATAAAGTAAATTTCTTTAAGATTGAATCAACCATATTCTTGTACACTTTCACATAGTATAACTTTTCTTAAGGTGTAAACTCTGTAAAATTTAACCAAGTGAATAAAGGCGTATTCGGATTGAGTTTTTGTTTGAGTTGAATTATATTAAGAATCGTAAAGTGAAAAAATGAGGTTTTTTTTAAACCAATTCAATATCTAAAAGCAAGATCGTGCATCTTTCAATTTTTTATTTAACTTGTTATGTCCTTTTTTTTCCTTTTGTTATTTGAGATAGCAATAGAATTTACTCGGGGTGACCTTCCAAGATGGTGCAAAAGAAGAGAAAAGTATTTGTGGAAATTGTGGGTTTGTGAAATGTATGCATCGAAGGTGTTTTATATATAAAGTTGTAGGGTCATGTGGTAGGAAACCTCCAACTTAAAAATGAAGCAATGGAAAAGCACACGAAAGAGGGAAAGTCTTTTATCCACAGATTACATATCTACTCAACCGTAGACTTTTCCTTTCCTTTAGTCAATTTGGTGAAATGACGTCCCCAACATGTATAGCGGCAGTCGCTTTGAATAATCCAAAGGAAACAAATTTCTACATAATTTGGTTTTGCTTTTTATTTTTCTTCTCTCAACAATCACTTTAAGACGCAGAGAGAGCTTAAAGTTTAGTTTTGTCATAAACGAAGTCTTGTTTAAGTGATGAGAGTTTAGTCATTTTATAAATAAACATTTAAAACTATCCATTGCGGCGTATGCGTCGTGTTTGTGTGTGTGTATATATATATATACGTGTTGAGTTTTTTTGTTAAAGTAAATATTTTTATAAGATTAGAAGTGTGATCCAATTATATCGAGGCTAAATTCAATTCAAATAAGCCCTAATGACCTAAACATATATTTCAATTTACATAATGAGGTTGATAAATCATAAATTCCACTTCAAATAGTAATTACTTACTTAAAATATTTCTCTTAGAAATATTATCGGCATCTTCCAAAACATATGATTATTCAAAAGAAGATGCAATTTTTCAAAATCTACATTTCCATCGTTTTCACTATTATGTTACTGAAATGAAGTTCAAAAAGAGAAAAAAGAGTTATATTTGTTCATTAATTGTGAGTTTATACGTCAAAACTAATTAAGTAATGTAAAGCATAATAAAAGTAATTAATTCTTGGTGAGCATTTCAAGCGTTACATTATCTTTTGGTAACCAAACACGTGATGGGAACAATGTTCTATGATTTGATTTTTTTTTTAATTACCATTTGTTATGCTACCGCATGTTCAAATTAGCATATGTTTGATAATCATGGTATCTTACACAAACATTAGATATGTACACCTAAAAGTTTACATGCCCAAATATGAATTATTATGAAATGTAATAGAATTTTATTCGTATGTTCTATAATAATAAAAAATATTTATTAATCGATCATATTTTTATAACAAAAAATAAAAATTAATGCCTGATTAGGATGTATTTGAATTGTGTTTGATTGAGAAAATTTTTATTTTGAATTTCATAAACATAAATTTATTGTAAGAAGAGAATTTCATAAAAATAAATTTATTGTAAGAAGAAAAGTGAAATCTAATTAGGTATTTGATTGTACCAAACACTATTGAAATACTTCGGATATTCACAAGATCTAGAAATGATTGGCGGGCCACTATTCGATACTATTAAAAAAGTAAATCTTCAACTTAATAGTCAAACCTTTAAGAGAATGATTAAGGGGGATTGTGTGATATTCTTTCATTTCAAACAGAACAACACATGATGAAATGGTAAACACTACTTTGCTTAATGTAGAGAATATAAACATTTCATTGCATGTGAAAATTCTAAAAATGATTTAATTTAAATCATTAAAAAAGTTATGAAATTACTTGAACTGTCAATCTATATTTCTTGTTAGTCAAAATTACAAGTTTTTTTTAAAAAAAAATAAAATTCTAATCAGCATTATCTAAGTTATATACTAGATCAGATGAATAATTTCCCTTCAAAAGATTCAGAAAATGCTTACTTAAACAAGATTATTAAGTTGGCTGAGTTTCTATTCAATTTTTTTTATTTTTTTTCACTTTAGGCCTACTTAATCTCTTATAAATAATTTATTTTTACAATTTTTAATATAACTTAACTAAAAAAACCAATCTAATCTTACTCTAAAGAATTTCCGTTTCATCTAATTTTAAAAGAAATAAATACTTTCAAATTTTATGTTTGAAAGTAACGTATAACACTGTTTATTTAATAAAAAATTAAAATTTTAATAATTAGAACATATTTAGATTAAATTTTTTTGAATTGAGTTGTATTAAAAATTATAAAAATAAATTATTTGTGAGTTAAAAATAAAAAATTAAGAATAATTTTTTAATTTAAAAAAAATCCCAAATGTACCTTTAATTACCAACACAAAAGATCTAAACATTAATATTAAATTTAGTAGGACCCAGCAAACTTCCGTACCCATGATAGTCTTGAAAGAAATGAGCAACATGTGTTTCAGGGCCACCTTTGACATGCAGGAAATCTTGTCAGATGTAAAAGGTATCTCTGAAACTGAGGCGTTGAAAGTCGATTTTGTCCTCTATTATATTAATATTAACATAAAGTTCATATTTTATATAAATATATATTATTTTTAAAAAATAAATTTATAATAAAAATAAAATTTTAAAATAGAAATTAATTATAAATATTATTAAAAAATATATTTAATAGCAGAACCAAGAGTAAGATTTATTTTTGTGACAAATTCAATTTTCTTTTTAAGAAAAAGTATCAAAAAAAAAAATTAACATGAAGTTATTATATAAATAGTTATTAGAATTATTAAAAATATAAAATAAATTTATGTATTTAATAAAAAATTATACACTAATAGTTAATCATAAATAAATTAAGATGAAGAGAAAATAAATAAAAAATATATATTGTAAGGTATTTCTTTATATTTTTAAAGTAAATTAACTTTATGATATGATCTTTTAATTTTTTCTATTATATTCACGTCCTATCCCCGTTATGTGTAAGAGAAAGAGAATTTTTCTTCCATACTATTATTTAATTATTTATTTTGACTCTTAAAAAAGAATATATTTGTAATAAAATCATTGTAAATATTAAAATCTCTCTCCCCTTCCTTGTCTCTCTCTATTCTTAAAAAATAAATAACAAAAAAATTAAAAGATATTAGAAAGAGTTTGGGTTTTAGTTTTAAAATTTTTATCTTACGTTTGGTAAAAATAAATTATATATGAGAAGCTATGAGAGACCTAAAATGAAAAATTTATAAAATGTATTACTTTCTTGGTTTTGAAATGTTAGTTTCATCTACTTTTTTTTATTTGTTCCATAATATCTAATCCATTTGTAATATTAATAAAATAAAAAATTAATGAAAATTTTCTATTATTATCTCTCTTTTAACAACTACCTATCCCAAATTTTAAATACTCTAATTAATGAATCATAGTTAAAGTCAAAATGCACTCAAATATTTTTATTTTGAATGTTATATATATTAGTAAATTCTTAATCTAGGTAAAAATAACAAATTGAGCTACTATTTCGAGACAGGGGGATAAATTATATTGAAAATTATAAAAGTAAATTGTTTGTGAAAGAAAAAATGGGACTCAAAATGAAAAAGGTGAAATAAAAATGTAATTTTTTTAGATTGAAAAGCAATCCAAATATACCAAAAACTAAAAAAATAAATATTCATGAAGTCATTCCTTTAAACAAATGGGAAAAAAATAAAAATCTTGAATCTTCAAAATTGTTATATTAAATCTTCAAAAAATCAATAATTTTTTATTAAAATAAGTAAAAATAAATAGATGATATTGTCCTATTAAAAAATAGAAAAGACATGAATTATGCAAAAAGAGAAAACATTAATGATACTAAAAATAAAATTGAAAAAGAAAAAAAAGTCGACAAAAAGGGAGGGCAAAGACATAGCTACGTATGAAAGTCATTTACAACTTGCAGACTTCTTGATGATCAAAAAATTTAAAAATTTTTAAAAAATATATTATTTTCGAAAGAAATTACATAAATTCATATTAAGAAGAAAAACATAAATTTAAAATAAAAAAAAGTGCAACCTCTCATTTTGTAGAATCTAACTACAGAAGCTTCTAATACATATTTCCAAATTTAAAAAATAATAAATTTAAAATACTTATTTGAATAAAAAATTAAAATATCTTAAATATGCCTAATGCCTGAACATGTATAACACTCCATTGTAAAGAAAGAAGCATGAGACAAAATTTTTATTTTGGCCTCTACCCCAAAATGTTCTCAAAAAAAATCTCTAAAAATAAATAAATTCATAAACATCTCATCTCTACACAAAGAAGTTCTCCAGTATTTTAAAAAAAATAAATCTTTTATAAGAATAATTAATTCATAAATATCTTTTGAACAATAAAAGATGCATTGAGCATTGATAAACTTCTCAAAAAAATAAATTATTTCTTCAAAAAAGAAAAAAATCAAATCTATAACAATATTTATCAAACTCAGAGATCAAAAATTAATGTAAAAGAGAAAAAGGAAGAAATTGAGAGCAACTTGTATCAAAAAAGAAATTGAAAAGATTACATCTTTAATTTAGAAAAAGAAGACCCTAATTAAAGAAAAAATAAGAGGATCTAATGATTAAAAACCTTATGAGAAAAAATTTGTAGAGAAAGTGGTTTTAGATAGAGTTATGTAGAGATAGGAAAAAGTTATTAGGAATTTAATTTAAATTAAAAGATTTGTTTATGATATACTAAAGTGTTAATATTATTTTATTATAAAAAATCTCTTAGCCAATGACAAGTCTTCTAATTAATAAAAAATATAAAATTCTATAGATTAGTGTTGGAGATTTTAGAGTTTTTGAGGAGGAAAAAGAGTAAAAGTATTTTGATAATATATATGTATAGATAATTAGTTAAAAATATTATATTTTAATTTTTTAATTTATATAAAAAAGTTGATAAATCTTATATTTTAAAATAGAGAAAATATTTAATGACCAAAAACTAGTTTAAGATACCTTCAATCTATTATAAAAGAAAAGAGAAAAAATAAAATAAATAGGCTGAAAATTATTAGTTCTATTATGTTATTGAGAACTAGACCCCAAATAAAAATGACATTCTTATAATTTTATTATTATATTTAAGCTATTTTCAAATAGAAAGAAGACCAAAATCTCTTTTCTTTTTATTTGTTTAGTCTTTTGATGGTATTGTTTTATAATAAGCTAATCTGAACTTTTTTATCTATATTCATTTTATTCAATACAATAATATAAAGAGTATTTATATTAGGTTTTGTTACAAAATTTAATATATGTTTTTTATTTTGAGTATTATTTTCCCTCTCACACAAACTATTTACTTTTACAATATAAAAAATTTCAAACTCAAACTCAATCAAATCTTGCCCAAAACCTTTTTCCTCATTACATGAAAAAAAGATACTCTTTCAGTCTCGTGACAAATGATAATAGTTGACTTGATATAAAATTTTATGTGAAAAGGTGAAATTCTAAAACACACTAGTAGTATTATGACATAATAAAAGAGATGTAACCTATAAGTAGTTTATGTTTTGTGCGGGCAAAAAATATAGTGTTCAACTCATGTTTATATTTCTTTAATTTATTTAAATAAAAAGTATTTTTTTATCAAATCTAAAGATAAAATAAAAATATATAATAAAGAAAGTCAAATTTTTAACATATAATATATTAAAAGCGTTCTTTTTAAGGAAATAGTCAAATATTTTATTACATTTCAAGACATTCGAATTGGAGAGGAAAGGAGCATCAGTTTCAGTTACGTGTTTGGTACATCTCTGCTTACTCGTGACAAAGTGATTCGGGCACCCTTCGGTTTTGCACTTCTCGAAATGACCAAATTATCCTAAGTTATGGTAAACCTTTTATTTGTTTCTTGATATTGTAGTAATGAAATCCCCACGTTGTCTTTTTTTTTTAATATTTTTTGGGAGAAGAACCTCAACATTGTCAAAAGAGTAAATTTTCAAAGAGAGAAACAACGGGCATAAGTTTCAAATATTTAGTAAATTACAAATTTCTGCTTTTAAATAAGAATAATGAAAGTTTTTTTTAGTAGGTGATAATGTGCCACGTTCCGCCCCTGTGACTCATAGGTCTCGCAGTATTCATAACCAAGTACTTAACAATTGTTCTCGCTATGTTGTCAAAAGAGATATATAAATATCTCATATTGACAGCAGTCCTCGCTATGTCATCAAAAGAGATATATAATTATCTCATGTGAGATTTTTTAAGACATCACATTCACCCTCCCTTAAAGTTCTAACATCCCCGCTAGGAGCCTACCAGGGTGTGACCCTCCCTTAAGGCTGTAGCTTCCTCGCTATGCACTTACCTCGGTGTGAGAGTTTGGTAATTGCCCTAATATTATAATTTCATAAAAATATTTTTGATAAGGTTAAAATTTTCTATTTTTGTGAAACATAATGAGAAAAATTGAAAACTTCTTTGTAACGCTATTTTTTCAATAAAATTGTTTTGATAAGTTTAAATTTTTTTTGCTTTTAAGAAATTTAACAAGAGAATTTGAAAACATTTTTGTAACGCTATTTTTCCATTAAAATATTTAGATAAGGTTAAAATTTTCTACTTTTGAGAAACGTAACGAAAATTCAGAAATTTTATTTTCCATTTAAAAGAAATTTCATTCCAATTGAAATATTTCCACAGTCTTCATTTGCAAATTTGTGATGCTGGGTTAATGGTAATTCAAGAAAGGTGTGCCCCCCGTATAAAAGGCCTTAAGCAGCAGCCTCTGTTCAGCACACTGTTCTCTGCTATGCGTTTAAAGCGAACTGTTAGTTTTTTTTCCTACCAAATCTCTCTCTCTCTCTCTCTCTCCCCATGCCTTTCTTCTTGCGTTTTCACAAACAAAGACTGACAGACTCGGTTCTTCTCCGGCATTGACTCGCAGTCAGAGCTCATCACTCCCTGCTGGGCAACAAATCACTGCCTGTAGATTGGTTAGCTTTTGCTCCACTTGATTAATGTTTTCCTTTCTTTTCTCTGCTGCATTTTGCCTGAGAGAATCTTCATGCTTTATTTCTGCTATAAAGAACCCAAATAAATACTTCGATTTACATTTCCCACAAAATCACACGAGATTCTCTGTGTGAATTTTTGATGGTGGATTTTGTTCACATGCCCACATTTCAGTTTCACCCCATTCATTCACTTTTGGAATTGAATCTTCCTATTTACTTTACTTCATCTGTTTATATGTTTTGATTTATTGCTCTGATTCCTTTCTCCCTAGTCCCTCATTGTCCCGACTTTGCTTTTTGTTTGTTACTTCTATCCTTTCTTTATTTGCCATGGTGATAAGTAAAAATTTGGTCTTGCTGGGTCTGTAGAAATTAAGAAACAAGACATCCTCATTTGATCTGTCTTTCCCTCTCCGATTGAATTTGTGAGCATTTATTGGTTAGGTGGGTAATGTTCTGTGTTGTTTCCTCTCGAGAAATTCCCTTTTTCCTCTTACTAAGAATGATTCTGTTTAAATGTTTATCAAGTTAGGTCGAGGGTGTTTGGTTGGCAGCATGTTGTTTGGCTGTTTTGGCAAGGTTGATTGCAGACCATCAGCACATGAGGGGAAAAGAGTTGCAGGAAAATCAGAATATCAATTCACTCATTACAAAAGATCTCCCTCTTAGGCATTCAAAACAAAACAACCTATCCAGAATCCAAAAAAAATAAGGGTGCAAGCAGGAGAAAATTTAAAGATTGTCCTTACCAGGTATGAACTTGGGGAAGGATTTTCTGGTTTCCAAAGGCAGTGGAGTTCCCTACAATGGGGATTCTTGGGTTCCTGCGACACCACAAAAGCCAGTTATGTGGGATTCAAATCCCAACCCTGCAAGAATGCACGGAAATGAGAGAAGCAATAATTTCCCAGAATTACTCCAAACCTGCAGTAGATTTTTACCTGAGAAGCCAGTCATGTGGAGACATCTCATCCAAAATTCAGAACGGCAGGTGAATCAGAGAGCAAGCAGAAGTTTGGAAACACTACTCTCTGGTCAGAGCAACCTTTCACCAGAGGAATCTGCAGTTCAGAGCTCAGACACCATTGTTGCTGAAAGGCAGGGCAATCATATGAAGATTGCAAATTGGCAGAAGTCACAAGGGATATTCAGTACATTTTCACCACAAATGCAGAATACAACCTCAGGTGCTATTGCTGCCGGAATGCAAGGGAATCACACAGATAGCACAAATTGGCAAGAACTGATTGGAGTTTACAGCGACCTGTTACAACAGACCACACCAAGTGATGCATCTCAAAATCTGAAATCCACCAGATTATTAGGCCATGGAGAGGCAGACATTCAGGCCAATCCTCTGGCTGAGGTAAATCATCACTCTGCAAATTCAATGGTCCTGCAACCAAATCACACCTTTGGCCCAAACAACGGCAGAAGCAGTTGTAACCTACAACAGACATCCATCGGTAAGTCAAAGAAGTTTCAGATAATTAGTAGCATTTATTTTTTCGTTCGAAGGTACTAAATTGAGCCAATACAGAAAACCAAACACCCCAACAGGCCAGATTAAGAACAGTTAAGTTAATTCTTTTGCTATCATTCTACACGTCTAATTTTCAGAAACTTGAACATATTTCGGATTTTCCTAGTGGTATATTTGTTTCTAGTTGCTGCTATACTAAAACTTCCAACATTCCATTCGACATTTATCTTTCAGCAAAAGTAGGATATCATTGCCTGACAACTTAGGAGTTAAAGCTTCTAAATACTGCAAGTTTTAGCCACAGAGAGATTCTTATTCTTTGCTTGATGATTCATCAGCATATCTATTAGTAAATCGTTTTCATATTATGTCAAGCATACTCATCATAATTCTATTTTTTCTTTTTTCTTTTCTTCTTTAAATCATGAGGACGCACATAGTTACGCAGCCAAGGGAGACCACATACACAAATATGCAAGAGACTGGAAATAACTGTGACCAGCTGCTGCAAAGTATTGTAGCGTCAGCTCCTTCCAACTCAACACCATTGAAGGAGAAGCATGTTCTTGAAGATGGAGGTTATGAAGGAATTGATCTGAACAAGACACCACAGCAGAAAACCCCCAAAAGGAAAAAGCACCGTCCAAAGGTAGTGGTAGAAGGAAAAAACAAGAGGATGCCAAAGCCTGCTCCCTTGAAAACTAAAACTTCTACTGAAATTCCATCAGGAAAGAGGAAGTATGTGCGCAAAAATGGCCTCAAAGACTCAACTTACGAGCAGGACAATGAGACAAAACCGGCTGAATTTTCCAGTGTGCACTCTGGAGCAAAATCATGCAGGAGAGTGCTGAATTTCGGCATAGAAGACAAAACGCAAGGGAAAAGCGAAGACGAGACTGGTGACAACCAACCAGTATCCCGAAATGAGAGTTTTGATCTAAACTTGACTGCCCAAGACACAACATCATCTATGGGATTAAATAGAATATCCACAATTCCAGCTGCTAAGGAAGAGCAACAGAAGAGATACAATGCAGAAACAGAGCAAAGTTTAAGTCCATGTAATCTAATGAACAGCACAAATCAAAAGTCAACTCATTTCTTTCTGCCGCTTGCCCCTATAACACCAACCGCGACAGCAAGGGACCACACTTTAAATGTTATTGCAAGGGCTTTAAGGCTACAGAATGCTACAACATGCTACACCAATGACCAGAATGGTTACCAGCAGGTGCATCAGCACATACATGGAAAAGCAATAGGCCAAACGCCCCTTCAAGCAAATGGTGCTTTGGATAAGCAGCTGATGTTGCAGAATAGGATTAGATCTGTCGAGGGCGTTGCTGAGGCCACTGTGAAAAGGGGATACAAAAGAGATTATTGCAATACTTCTGACTTGACACACTCCCCAACAGTCAACCTGATGCATCTGCAATTAAGCGGCAATCCTACGAATGACAGAAGCAAAACAGCAGAAGGTAATTCAGAAACTCACAAGAAAAAGAAGCTTGAAGATAAATGTCAGGAAGCTGGAGCCAGTTTGCCTTCTTGTACTGCAACTGCTAATTATAGCTCAAGACAAGTCGAATCCAGAGGCAGCTGTGGAGTCCATGTAAGCTGTTCAGCATATATTAATGGTAGATTGCCATGCTCTAACCTTGAAATGCAGAGTTCCCCTAGGAAGCAAACTGGTGGCACTAATGGCATTACCAATGACCAGAGCATGGGTTCACTTACAGTTGGGAACAATTTCCAGGTGCAAAAACCTTTATCTGGAGTGAAGTTGCAGAGGGATTGCACGTTAGGTCAATTTTTCTTACAGCACCAAGAATCTCGTAGTCCCAGCATGCTTACCAGAACTGCAGACCGGAATATGCTGTCACCACCTCAAATAGTCCTTATACAAGCAAATGAGACTACAACTCCTGGAGTTAATAAAGTGGTAAAGAGGCAAATGGTGGGACTGGAATCACCACTCATTCCATTCAATAAGGAGAAAGTGGTCCCAAAAGACTACAAGAAAGAGCCCGGTTATTTGCCTTTCTCTGGGAAAGCAAGAGGTATTTATCTATATTAGTAAAGATTAAAACATTTCCCTACACTTAAAAACTATTGAATTTGACTTCCTGTAGTGTCTCAAGAATTTGGTGCAGGCCAAAATGAAGAACAGAAGCTTGCAGTAGAAGTTGATGATGTTATATTGCAACTACAAGGGCTGCAGATCAGCAACAAGGACCAAACATTAGTTAGGGAAGAGAAAACTTGCCTTGTTCCGTATAATCGAGATGGTACTATTGTTCCTTATGAAGAATTCAATCCCATCAAAAGACGCAAACCACGTCCCAAAGTGGACCTTGACCCGGAGACCAATCGACTTTGGGACCTCCTGATGATTAAATCAGGAAGTGAAAGTACAAAAACAATGGACAAGGATAAGGAGAAATGGTGGGAAGACGAAAGAAGAGTGTTTTGTGGACGAGTTGATTCCTTCATTGCTCGAATGCACCTACTCCAAGGTATCAAAATCTCCCAAATGTCTTTGTTTCTTAAATTGTAGAATGGTATGATTGCTGAAACATCAAGATTTGAGGCATGTTCACTTTCAGTTATGCTACACTAATTATATAGGGCTCTGATTCAATTCTCTGTACCATGGTGTGAGACTTGTTAGGGGAGGAGTGGACTATTTATCTCATTGCAAGAAGCCAAACAAACTTGAGTTTAAGTTCAAAGGTTTCACAATGAACAAAATAGAGTTTTCCCCCCACATTCAAAACATTCCCACAACAATAGGCACGTTAAAAGGCAAACAAGTTAGGAAACTACTTGAGTGAGGCCCCAGGAAGAAACCTTATTTATGTAACTAAAACTAGGTCATCACCTTTGAGAACCTAGTCTTCCCATTAAACACAGAATAGCCAGCAGGCCAAAAGGGTACAGTTTTATAAGATTTCAAGAAAATGGATTTCCAAAATGTACTTTAATTGCAATTCTTTTCAATTTAAAAAGGCTACAGTACATTTTCCAATATGAAAGAGAAGTATATCATATATCAAGAATGCAGATTACCTTGCCAGGAGTACAAAGTTACTGTCATACAATGTGAAACACAAATATTAACCTTTCAGGAGACCGACGATTCTCAAGATGGAAAGGATCCATCGTTGACTCTGTTGTTGGAGTATTCCTCACTCAAAACGTGACAGACCATCTTTCCAGGTAAACCCATATCATAATAAAATATGATACCTTTTAAGATCATCAGATACCCTTAACTTTTTGCCCTCTTTTGCAGCTCCGCTTTCATGTCTCTAGCAGCCGAGTTCCCCCTGCAAAGAATATTGAACCCCACAAGCACATGGATTGAAGAACCAGAAGTCCAAATAATCGATCCAGATGGAACAATTACATATTATGGGAAAATACTCAGACAGCCACTTTTCAAAGAAAATTCTAGGATGTCCGGTGAGTCATCTGAACAAGGATCAGACCATCTCATTACAGGAGGAGTTCATTTAGTAAACCAGAAAAGTAGGGCCACAGAGGAAGAGGTGGTCTCATCACAAAATTCTTCTGAATCCTTGATTCTTCAAGCCAATGAAGATGTACAATCCAGCTCAGATTCAGAAGTCCAGAACCAAGTAATCATGAGCAATGCCAACAACAGCCAGAGTCCAACAAGTATGCTGCAAATTGGTAATGCATAAAATCTCTGATGCCTGAGAACTATCTTTTCAATTTATTGCCAAAAATTGGAATTCCTACATATCTAAGCAAGAGAATCAAATGTTGCAGGGCATAAGCATTCTCCGACTGAACCATTAGACAGCAAAAGCACCAAGATCCCAAATTTAAGAAAGAGAAAGTTGGATGAGAAGATAAAATCAATCGACTGGGATACTTTGAGAAAACAGGTACTTTCAGAGGGCAGAAAGCATAGGAGGGACAAGGACAAAATGGATTCTTTGGACTATGAGGCTCTTAGACGAGCTGAAATAGAGAAGGTTTCTGCAGCTATCAAAGAAAGAGGAATGAACAATATGTTAGCAGAGCGAATAAAGGTATCACAAAATCCAACTACTCATGTTTTACAATTTGGTGAAAATGATTCCATCAGAACATAGGCACATAACAGCGGATGATCTGCAGGATTTCCTTAATCGACTGGTCAGAGATCATGGAAGTATTGATCTGGAATGGTTGAGGGATGTTCCACCTGACAAGGCAAAGTGAGTCCGAAAACTACCAATCATTGTTTCATTTATGCTTCTTTCCAACAATAAAAGGCAAATGCATTCCATTTAACATCGTCAGTATTTATTCGTTACTCATTCTTAAGAAATTCTATATTCATTGTCCCGCATTTCAGGGAGTACCTGTTAAGTATTCGAGGACTAGGGCTGAAGAGTGTGGAGTGTGTGCGGCTGTTAACACTTCATCATATGGCTTTCCCGGTAAGGTTGATTTACCCAATTACAGTTGACTTTCAACATAATGAAGAAAAATACATTTATAATCTACGTTTTGCTAGGTTGACACAAATGTTGGAAGGATAGCTGTGCGTCTAGGCTGGGTGCCCCTCCAGCCACTTCCTGAGGAGTTACAGTTGCATCTCCTTGAGCTGTAAGTAACATGGCCAGATAAATACAGAAAGTTACCTATTGAATAGGATTCAAATTGTACTTCCCTACAGGTATCCGGTACTAGAGTCAATTCAGAAATATCTTTGGCCCAGATTATGCAAGCTTGACCAGAGAACCTTGTAATTTCCTTAACCTTCTGTAATTCTTAACTTCTCTTAGAAGCTTCTCATGTAATCTGAAAGCCTTTCTTACCTCCACAATTTCGTTACATGGTCCCTGGAAGTTCACATGATTAACATATAATATATCAACCTGCAGGTATGAATTACACTATCAAATGATTACATTTGGGAAGGTATGTCAATAAAATCACCTTGACATTTATTGAAGGCTTAAAAGTAAAAAGGCCTACCTAACCATCTAATCTTCATCTCTGACAAGGTTTTCTGCACAAAGAAGAATCCGAACTGCAATGCATGTCCAATGAGACCTGAGTGCAGACACTTCGCAAGTGCTTTTGCAAGGTTTGAAATTAACTATCTCCAATAATTACTAACCGGACAAGACAAAAATAAAAGATATGTAGCCCTCCTTCCCCTTCTAAAGTGTGCTTAATGCAGTGCAAGGCTTGCCCTTCCAGGGCCCGAAGAAAAAAGTATTGCGAGCTCAACTATACCAATGGCAGCCAATGGAAGTCCTCCAGTATTGAAGCCTATGCTAGAAAAAAGTATTGTGAGCTCCACAATCCTGACAGCAGCCAATGGAACTCCTCCAGTGTTGAAGCCTATGGTACTAACTCCTCTTGAAACCAATGCAGTGGGACAATCTCAATACCTTAGTAGCCAGCAGGAACCTATAATTGAGGAGCCATCTACACCAGAAATATCCACCAGCACATCAGAAAGTGACATAGAGGATCTGCTATCTGAAGAAACTGATGAAATCCCAACTATTGACCTCAGCTTTGAACAACTGAAGATGAATGTTCAGAGCATTTTGCAAGAGCGGAAAATGGAAATTACCGAAGGAGACTTGTCTAGAGCTTTAGTTCCTCTAGATCCAGCTAATGCTTCTATCCCTGCACCCAAGCTAAAGAATGTGAGTCGACTGAGAACAGAGCACCAAGTGTAAGTATACTAGTTCTTTTTACCAGAACTAAAAAATATTCTAATCCCTTGAAAAGTAACACCAATCCTTTGTCAACATGATGCTGTTCCAAGTTTTACTGCCAGACTGGCTAAATCTTGTCCAAAACTGTAAATAATCATGAACACCAGTATAGTTTAACAGCTAAAAAGATCTCTCACAGATAGCTATTACGTTTTATTAATTTTTTTTTTCAAAAAATCTGTTGCATATGAGTGCTGATAACTTATCCATCCTGCAGCTACGAAATACCAGATTCACATCCATTACTTAAAGGGGTTAGTAACTCTTCTGCATTTTTCAGATTCTGTTTGGTCCAGTAAGCTTGAGAATTATTGACCCTACTTATCTTAATATTCAGATGGATAGACGAGAGCCTGACGACCCAAGCCCATATCTTCTGGCCATATGGACACCAGGTAAAGCACAACTTAGTGGAAAAGTTTTACAATAAATACAACCATGGTTGTTTGTCGAAAGGAACAACTGATGATATACCTAATATAGTCAAAGAGAAACAAGCTTAAGTTATTCTTGATATTCACTTCAACATGAACGCAAGGGTTTCTACCAAGGAACAGCTGATGATATACCTAGTATGTTAAAGAGAAATAAGCTAAAGTTCATCTGTAGTATTCCCTTCAAGGGACTGTTGCTTAGCCTGAAAACATTGAATAACCATGTACCCAAAACTCATACAGATTGGCAGCCCCCTCCATTCCCATCCATTAAGAAAAGAAGAAGAATTAAAAAAAAGGAAAAATGGTAAACAGATCCATAGGGAGAACCTGATGGTCCCGCCTAGATCGATATGGAGATTAAGGTTTTCAGTTATACCTCCAGAAGATATTATCTTTTTAATCTACTGGTTTTCTTCCCATTTAACATTTTTCTTCTTCAATTAGGTGAAACAGCAAATTCAACTGAACCTCCAGATTGTAACTGTAGCTTTGAAGGAACAGGCAGCCTGTGCAATGAGAAAACATGTTCTACATGCAACAGTGTAAGAGAGGCAAACTCACACACAGTCAGAGGCACACTTCTGGTAAGGAATAAAATATTAGAAAAGTAATGGAACAATGACCTGATATAGAAAATCCATTTTATATCTAAGCTTCTGCATTTTACATTTAATTTTTCTTTTTTGCTAAAACCTTCACAATACAGATACCATGCAGAACAGCAATGAGGGGGAGCTTCCCACTCAATGGAACATATTTCCAAGTTAATGAGGTAATCAATTTCTACTATTTTGTCTATCATTTCTTGGATATTGGTTACGCATCCTGCAAACAGACTCCCTGGCTACATTTAAACTTGATTTTCAGGACTTCTATCTTCCAAAGCATCTAAAACAACATGTTGTAGATGATTGTATAATGTAGCAGGTGATCTGTTATCATACAGGTGTTTGCAGACCATGAATCTAGTATTAACCCAATTGAAGTTCCAAGAGATTGGCTATGGCCACTGCGAAGACGAACAGTCTACTTTGGAACCTCAGTCTCAACAATATTTAAAGGTTCGTGTATATATATCTATATATTAAAGGGTGCTTAAATTTACAAGTTTGGTACAACTTTAAAGCAAAATACAGGCACTTACAGAATTATACTTGTTCTCCAGGTTTGTCACAAATAGAAATTCAGTACTGCTTCTGGAAAGGTACAATTGCTTCTTCTATGCTACAACGAAAAACAAGTTAGGTCACAGAATTGCATGATTCAAAATGCAGAAAGTAATATATAAGTGAAACTTCAACAAACGAAAAATGTTTAATTCATTTATTTCTCATATGTGATCATCTTATCATCACTTTAATCATTAAACCTACATGATTGAAATTTTTTCACTCAGTAAATTCATTAAGATACATTTGCAGGATTTGTTTGCGTTAGGGGCTTTGAACTGAAAACACGAGCGCCTCGACCTCTCGCAGCCAGATTGCACTTTCCTGCAAGTAAGAAGGCGAAAAGTAAAAATGAGAAGAAATAGAACCAAAAATAATGCAGCAAGGGTCATACCATTTCTGATCAACCAAACCTGTGCATACACAGATGAAAAAGCACTGCTCAATGGGACACATTGTTTACAGCTAGCTGAGTATTGTACAGCCAATTATGTCACCTCTTCACGTAAGATGTAATTTCGTTAAATTCAAGCAGCAGAAACAATTTCTCAAAATTTGTCAGATCCCTTGAGGGTACTAGAAGTACATTAATCGATAGTTGCAATTTCCAATATGTACCAAAACCGGGAGAAAGGACAACCAGTGAAGAACAGGAAATATCTAGACAAGATTTATTCACACACTATAAGAAATTCTTTTCCAAGGAGCCATCAAAATCTGTCTTGACATAAACCCATTTACAAATCTAACCATATGATGCTGAAGCCGCGTGCGCCTTAATATCTGGACAACCATGACACATTTTGCAGGTAATAGATATACCACATGTACAAGCTATAACGAGCTTCTTTCCAGTCATGAAACATTCGCAACATAATGAAGACCACAAAGATAGAAATCTAATAACCTTAACTTGGCTATCAGCTGAAATTATTCTGCATGCAACAAGCCCTAACATTACAAAATAACAATTCATTATGCCATGAAATACATTATGCAGGGTGCAATGACAAAAAACTCTCAAGGATGTAATTGGGTGGTCGTTATTTCTCAAATTTGTCTTTCTTTACCTTTTGCTAATCTTCATTTCTCATTTTTACTCTTTGGAGTCTAGAAAGTGGGGGTTTTCCCCAGCCCTCCTTCCAAATCCCCTAGGTGTCCCCCTGGTTCCCTGAAGAATTGTCTTTAATGGATGATAGCTTTTCTAGCGAACTGGAATGAAGAATGGAGCACAGCAAATTCAAGAACAGAACAATGTGATCAGATCAGATATCCTGCATCACAGACTCGCAAAAGTAAGTTGATTCCTCAAATACTGAGTGGCACATTACTTGTGGAATGCCAATACAAGTAAAGAGTTTCTCATCCAAATTACCTCGAGCTTGTGCTTTTCAAGGTAATTAACAAAAAGATCTTAGCAACCCATAACTTGAGACTTTTGCTACTTAATTTGCAGTTGACTTCTCAGGGATCAGGAATGCTAGTATTTAATGGTGATGCACACTTGAATTTTCCTTTTCTGAAAATGAAAGATAAGAAGGATCTAGATGGTAAACTGGTCCAAGTTGAGGTTGCACAATTATGTTTCATTTTTGCATTATTTATCCAAAACATGGAAACCATCAAGAAGAGAAACAGTGAACCACTAATTAAACACGAGCAGCTACATAATAATCTTTCCACAGTCTTTGACTCCATTCTGTAGTAAGAGAGAAAATAGGAGTAGCTAACTAGCTTGGAAACAAGTTCTTTGTTTCATTTTTAGTTTTCTGCATTTGCACTACTTAATTGTCAGTAAGTTTTCTTCTCAGATAAATTCGTGATACAGGAAACATTAACTCAGTCATATCCCAGAAACATAACCTTTGCAATCCTCAACAATCCAAAATAGTGCAGAAGGAAAAGAAAAGAACAGCAACAGAAAGAACTATCACAACTTTACAGTCCAAAACTGCTGCAAGTGAAAATTATTGTGCATGCAATATCTAATATGCTCTAGAATCCCAACACATCCTGACAAATTGAAATGAAAAATCTCTTTTACTTCTATCTAGGATAGAGCAATCTTTCGTAATCTAATAGCATAAGGGACGGAATTTTGACTCTGTACATCATGAATGGAATTAACATTGTTAAGATAATATATCCCTAACATCTAATTCAAGAAGGGGGGTGTTTGGAATTATAAAGGCTACGTATAACCAGCATAAGTATTATAAAGGATACAGCCCTAATGTTAGAGCCATTATCATATAGTCTCCAAATAGTATATATTAGCTACCAGGGACGCATACATCATTTACCACCATGTACAATGCAATGGTTATGCATTTTCCTAAAAGTAATCAACTATCTAGATAGATGAGTTTCACAATTTGGCCCAAACTTGCAAACTCATGTTATTGTCAGTTCACACATCAAGCTCACACATTATCTAGATTATTCATTATACTTGAACAGAACACCAGATATCTAAAATCTCCAATTGTTTGCAACCTACTGTCTTACATAGGTGATTTGCATCATGTTACATAAATCGAATGACACAGGGAGGTGTTACAGAAAGGAAAAAGAATACTTGACTACAGTGATTATGCACCTTAATGAATCATCAAGAAACCTTTAATTTCTTCAATAAGTCCACGTCAACCTCTGTGAAGCAGCAATAGGACCATAAATAGCAAGAGATCTCCTCAACTTTCCACCTTCAGAACAATCAATATTTGAATAGCTGCAAGTTAACAGTAATTTAAGTTTTAAGGTTCAGATTGAAAATTCAAGCATTGTAACGTTAAGGTTTATCCATCATGAGGGGTAAGATGCAACAAGTTCAGAGAGTATTCATTGGTTAAAGGTTTTGAAAGTATATATATGTTATTGAGAAATGAAAACCTTGGAAATGTTCAGAGTTGCAAACTTGTGTGCTCGAAACCATCCTATGACTCCTGATAAATGAGTATGTGAAGAATAGGCATTTGGAACGAAAAGAGCCACATTCTAGCAGAAGAAACATGATCTCGATATATAATCCATATTATTCAGATACAGTATCAAGATCCTGTGCCTTTTCTCCTGATTCACAAAGGCCAATTCCATCAAACTACACAAAATTCAACGTGGCAATATGAACAACCACAAACAGCTACTAGTGAACTAAAGTTAAAATTTCACAAAGAAAAGCACAAAAAGTTAAACAGAAAGCAAAATCATACCAACTCCTTTAACCCCTTTCTCTTTCATGCTTATAACCATTTTCGTAAACAAAATCGATGAAAATGAAGATAATGAAGTTAGAAACATTCTGCAATTTCTCCATTCCTGTCCTCGGAGGTTTACAGTGACCAAAAACTTCAATAAGGCTTAATTACAACAACGAAAAACACTATACAACAAAAAAACAGACGCTGGAGTGGAATGTTGCCGCCATACATCCTCCGGTAATACTAGGGTTCTAAATCTGATCGCAAAGCGTCCGGTGGCAGCCGCGGAGGGTGGAGGAGGAGAGGGAACGATGAGGATAACTGAATCGACTTTGCAGCTTTGCCGCCTTTCTTTTGATTTTTTTGCCGCGAACTCCTCTTTCTCTGTACGGCTCTGAGGATTTTCTTTTTTCTTTTTTCTTTTTTCCCTAAACTCTTCTTCTAGAAGGAGTCATTAATGTGTGAAAAATAATAATAATAAATTTGAAAATGAAACGAAAGCCTATACCCACCGTCCCCGTAGGACCCTTTTCTGAAAGGAGACTGATAGGACCTTTTTTTTTTTTTTTGGCCGAATTGTTAGAGAAATAGGACAACGTTCCGGTCCTTTGAAATTATTATTTTTGTTATTATTAATAAATATCTATACATATATATATATATATATATATATATATATATATATATAAAAGCTTGAGGAGGGCTTATTTATATCGGAAATGAGATTACTTAAGCTTGATGAACTTGAGTATATGTTTGATTTGTTTATTATTTGTTAATGATTAATCTTTTTCTTCTCTTGTAAAAAAAATATTATTCAAGAGCAAAATATGATCAATTTTTAATAGCGAAAGCAACTTACACTAATATCAAAGACAATATCAACAAAATCATTTCAACAAATTTAAATTAGATAGAACTTCTTTGATAAAGTGAGGAATTGTTACCTCAATAATGTGTCTTCTCTTGCCGGTTAACATTGTCGTGGATGAATAGCCTCCCTTTGCATGAAAATGAATTAATTTCAATAACAATTGACTCGGGAAGGATTTGCAAGGAGGAAACAATAGCTATTGATATTGCCTTTGTCAAACTTCCATCCCATTGGACCAATGGTAAGGATGGAAGAACTTTAATACTAAACAAACAAAAAGAGAGGACTTGTATGAAGAAAGAAATTGCTGATTTTACAAAACGCCACAATCAAAATGTCTTAAATTTAAATGCTATCGAGTCTTGTTATTTTTTATCAAATGATATATATCTCAAATGCAAAAGTGAAGTAATTTCCATATCAAACATTTTAAAGCAAAAGGAAAACTACGACTATTGGTATTTGTAATCGTGTAATAACCATAATAGGAATGAGGATGAAACACTTCTAATCTTAAAGAAATCAAGGAAGGAAAATACAGAACTAATATGCATTATTGATTATTAGTATTAATGCTGTCATCAAGCATCTGTTATGAGGATAATAGAGAAGCAATTTGAATGCCATCAAGTAATTGGGGAGTGGGATGGGAGGGGAAGAGCTTGTATGAAGGAAAACAAAGACTATTGATATCACTGCCTTCCGATGAGGATGAAATAATTTCAATGTTAAGCTACAATGGAAGATACCTTACGTCAAAGAAAACGATGGCTAATGAGGGATAGATGAAGAACATAGGAGATTTTGTATAAGAGCTTTGTGGTTAAAGAAGAATTAAGGGTGAAAGATAGAAAATAATTTAGATAGTGTTTAACTCAACCAAACAGATAATTTGGTCATACTTTTCATCTCATAAAAAATTCACTTTTACGAAATGTAAGATTGAAATTTTTCCGATCAAAATACACCATTAGTTCTTGTATACAAGCGAACTTTTGTATATATGCTTTCATCAATTCATTTAATAATTAAAATTGGTTGTCAATTCATTTTAAGTATAAAATGAGTTTGGGCGACCTTTACTCACAAATGGATGAATTTTTCATAGCTACGCGGGTAAGATCAACCCTTTTGAAAGTGATTGAATAAATATATCTGATAAAATAGCTAATAAGGCACAAACTCTGAGACAGTTGCTTTTGCTTAAAATAATTTAGATCTATAGCCTCTAAAAAGATCTACTAAATTCATCAAGTGCAACCATTGTACTCTAAAAGAAGAAAACAAATAAAAATGGTCCAATTTTTGTTGACTAGCAAATAATTGATTAGTCTGGTGCCGGTTGAAAACAAATATAAATTTAAGCGGCATATTTGAGATATTCTCAAAGTTTGGATGCAAAGTGAAAATATTCTTATGAGGAGGTTTCACGGTTTTGACCGGTTTGAATTTTTTTTTTTACACTTTTAATGCACTAATTAAATTAAATTATATATATATATTATATGTAATATAATTTAATTAGTATATTGAAGAGTGCGTTAACAGCGGTCCGGTTACGGTGCTGGCTCCAATTTTTTCCGCACATGCGGATGAGTTTTACACCGTTAGATTGGATAATATTTGTTGTCTTTTAATCCAACAGTTAGGAAGCACCAGGGGCATTTTGGACTGAACAAAGAGTTTGTTTGAAATTTGAAAAGCCACTATTACTCTGACACCCGCTGTTTCTCCTCTTCGCACGAAAGTAAAGTACGCATCTGCTAACGCGAACATCTGCTTCATCGAGCCGATAGCTTTTTCGAGTGAATAATTATTCACTTAAAAATCGATCACTTATCGGTTGTACAGCTTTTTCGAGTGAATAATTATTCACTTAAAAATCGATCGTTTCATTGAGTCGACAGCTTTTTCGAGTGAATAATTATTCACTCAAAAACCGATCGCTCGCTTCCCTGTGATTGGAAGATTTCAATGCAAAAATACTCGTTCGCTTAGGGCACCTGGGATAAGACTTACCAATCATTCACTTCACTTTTACACGATGAATAGTTATTCTATCACCGTTCAATTTCTCTCCAATTCTCGCAAAGCTTCTTCTCCTCTTCTCCGTCCTTCAACGATTATCAGACATGGGTCCTCAAAGATTTCAAGTTAAGTGCCGTCTACACCCGATTGTGGACGTTAACCGTGCACTCGCAGATGGATTCTCGGGGGCAAGAAGAAGACAGACGCGATTAATTCGACTGGTTTTGGAGGCTCGGTCGAATTAAACTTGATGGCCATAAAAGCAGAGATGGTAGAACACCTCTGCCGAAGTTATGACCCCACAAGAGAGGTTTTCCCTCTTGAGAATGCTGAGACTCTCAAAATAACAGAGAGCGACGTTCGGGCTGTGTATGGGTTTCGAGCCTCCGGCCAAGAAATTGATTCGACCAACTTGGCAATCAAGTCCAAAAGGGGTTAGGGGGCTTTGCCAAGGCTATCGATCCATCACCGTCGCCCAAGAATCACGTCTCTATTGAGGAGATCCGGGAAGCAATTTCCCGACCAAACTTGCTCAGTGGAGGTTTTTGCCAAGTCTGTACATTCTTCTTGGCACTAGGGACCATTTTGGTCCCAAAATCATCTTCAAAGCTTGACTCAGGGTGTATATTGCCCCATTCTAGAAGACTTAGGATTTGCGAAAGGTGTTTAACTCGCCACGACATATACTCCAGGTTTCACGCACAGCGATTTGGGCAAGTTTGTGTAAAAAATATCCAAATGAGTTGGCCGGGACGGCAATATGCATCTCCTCCCGGTAAAAAGGATAATATGGGTTATGAGTGAATAATATGCATCTCTTTCTTAGGAGTGAATAATTATTCGCTTAAGAGAGAATGACTATTCAATGACTAAGTGAATAGTCATTCACTCTTGAGCGAATAATTATTCACTTCAGAGTACCAGTCATTCACTCTTGAGCGAATAATTATTCACTTCAGAGTACCAGTCATTCACTCTTGAGCGAATAATTATTCACTTCAGAGTACCAATCATTCACTCTTGAGCGAATAATTATTCACGTCGAGTGACTAATCATCCACTCTTAGCTGAATAATTATTCTCTTCAGAGTGACCAATCATCCACTCTTAAGCGAATAATTATTCTCTTCAGAGTGACCAATCATCCACTCTTAAGCGAAAAATTATTCAATTAATATGACTACTCTTGATTATTCACATTATTCACTTAATATGACTACTCTTGATTGCAGCTGTGCTACTTACAAAAAGTGTCTGGCACGCCGAAGGATGTCCAATGCACTTGCGGCTGGTGGACTGCTGAGAAGGTCCTGAGTGCATGGGATGGCTGCAGGCGGAGACTTGGGACAGGGGTGCAAAGAAATGTGCGAAAGTCCGAGTTACGAAAGCTAGGGAGGCGGCGCTCCCCGAGGGAGCTTGATCGGATTGATGATGAGTCGAGAGAGCTATCCGACGCGGGAAGAACGTCCCGGGATAATCGACTCACTGAGCTACCAGTGCTCGAGAATGTAGATGGGGCCGAGGCCGCCAATACTGAGTCGGGAGGAGAGGGCTCATTGAGTTGGCAATGGTTGTCCATGGTCATGAGGCAGCAGAAGCGACTGTCGAACCCGTTGTCCCGGACTGGGAAGAGCCCGACGACGTACATGCTAGAGCAGAGCCGGTCACTCCCATCCAGCCTAGTGTACACAAGAAGCCAAGAACCCGTAAGCGGGCGGCAAAAAAAACCACCAACCCCACAGTAACAGCTGGTAATTAGGATTCAGGTGTTGAGCGAATAATTATTCATTCAGAGCAGAAATTATTCAGTAAACTGTATCGTTACCTTAGCGAATAGTCATTCACTGAATGACTATTCTTGTGGAGAATAATTGCTTAAGTTTTCACTTTGTACATTGATCAAAGAGGAATTCGCATAGTGAATAATTATTCGCTTAATAGTGGATATTCTTAGTTGTGCGCCATGAGATATTCATTCTTTGTCTCTCCGTCTTCTATCGGGATGTTGCCGGATCGAGACTGCTTTCGCACACGGATGAACCCGCCGAACCGGTGGAGGCCGCCCAGCAGCAGCCGCCGCCCAAGCGCCCGACGACTAATAAAACCCGACCATTTCTCGCTATCTCCTTTTGTTAGTAGGTCCAGCGAATCCATTTGCCCTCATCGTAGAAGAGACCCAACTCGTTGATTATGCCCGCTCCAGACGGCTCCAAATGGAAAGGAGTAAGGATATTTTCTTTAGGCGAATAATTATTCACTCTTACTTTGTAAATTCGTGGTCAATTATTCGAGCATTCGAGCGAATAATTATTCTCTCATGTTGATTATTCGTTGCTTTGTGAATGGCCGATATTTTGTTGAGGGGACGGGATCCAAAGCAACTCAACAGAGTAGAGGTTCGTGGGCTCGCCGCCCCAGCAAAATTTTTTATCGCATGACTATTGACGCATATGCACACTATCTAAACCGCCAGCAGGCTTACAGTGGTGTGATGCGTCGATTTTGCTTCACAACCACAATAGGGGTATGCCATTGTACTTAATGGTTTGTATTTGGTGAGAAGCTTTCGTTTGTTAAAAAATTTCCGTGAGACGCACTAACAGCTTGGTAAACTGGTGCTCACATATTTCACCACGTGGTACGGTATATGGGGAAGACGGGAAGTTGATTGGCAGAAGTTCATTTGGGATGTCCCCTGCAAGTGCAGCTCAACCCGACATACGCATTGCATGGGGTTTTTTTTTGTGCTGGACAATGGAATCATGGGGTCGTCACTAACCGCAGGAGTAGTTATGCTACCCGGGCCGAGACCAGAAAAATATCAACGCCGGCGAAGACAGATTGTGGCGCGGCTGCTGGGGTCGGGAGGAGAATGAATTACTCGAGGATATCCTAGGAGGCAGTTTGATACATGGAGGCGGTTGTGAATAGTTATTGCTGGTTATTAGTTAGTCAGGGACGATTCAATGTACAAAAACATTTACTATACATAAACTTTGACTGTAAATGGCTAAGTTTTTATTTTATCAACTCTGTGATGAATAAATATTCACCAAACAGAATATCGTTTACATGGCTAGGAGTAACATCGACGTAGTTATTCGATCTGCACAATCCATTTCGCATTCTTTTGAACAAGGCCTTTCTATTCTCGCCGCAATCGCTCTTGGATACTCCCCGAGCCTTTTCCGCGATCTATTTGGGTTATTTCGGGTTTGATTGCCTTGCCAAGCACTACGGCCGTCCCTCGCATCCGGGTTGATGTTGTGGATCTAACATGTCAACAAAGAATAAAATTATTATTCACTTCATGGATAACGAAATTAAAAAATCAAAGAGCGAATAATTATTCGCTCTACGATCGAGCATCGAAGGGAATCCACGAGCGAATAATTATTCGCTCTTACAGTCGATACTGTAGGGAATCAAAGAGCGAATAATTATTCCCTCTTACAGTCGGTACTGAAGGGAATCCGAGAGAGAATAATTATTCGCTCTTACAGTCGGTACTGTAGGGAATCCGAGAGAGAATAATTATTCGCTCTTACAGTCGGTACTGTAGGGAATCCGAGAGCGAATAATTATTCGCTCTTACAGTCGATACTGTAGGGAATCAAAGAGCGAATAATTATTCGCTCTTACAGTCGATACTGTAGGGAATCCAAGAGCGAATAATTATTCTCTCTTACGATCAGATCGAAGGGAATCCGAGAGAGAATAATTATTCGCTCTTACGACTCAGATCTAGTAGGGAATCCGAGAGAGAATAATTATTCACTCTTACAGTTCGTTCTGTAGGGAATCCAAGAGCGAATAATTATTCTCTCTTACAGTCGGTACTGAAGGGAATCCGAGAGCGAATAATTATTCACTCAGCCAATCGTGCAAGAAAAAATTCTAATAGAGTAACCGACCTATGTCTTTGAGGAGACGTCCGTCTTTTCGGAAGGTGATGCTGCAGGACCCAGATGAGAGGAGTAATTTAGATCGTTTGCATAAATCATCCATTGCCCGATCAACAGCATTGTATGCGTTGTCCTCCATGCAGACGGCGGTTGCCAACAAAACCATCTTAGATGTCAGTAACTGGTAACGTTCACCGTACTCAGAGGGGTTCTTTTCGCCAAGGCTGGACGGAAGGTCTAGCTGATTCTTTGCGTTTCTTGTCCATCTTTTAATTATGTAATGGTCTGGAATCGATCTGAACTTTTGGTTGCCCAAAGAGCCAAGAAAGTCCATAACCTTTAATACATGGCGGCAGAATAGACCCAAGGTTTCATACAGACAACAGCTACACTTGAGAATGGCATGATTAGAATCCGAGTCATTAACGAGAACAATCCTCACATCAACTTTATTTCCATCGATAAAGTGTCTTATAAACATTGTACTGCTGACATACAATCCTCATTCTTCTCGGTACATGGCTCCATCAAATACTCGAAAGTCCACTGGTATTGTTCATGGAACATTGCAAAAAGGTTAGGAGTATAAACCTCACTGCACTCCGCGCTGGAGGGTCGTAGGAGAATTGGTTATTCGGTAACTTGTCTCGAGCTTGAAAATCATTTATCTTCTCAGTATGCCTCCCTGTGTTCAACCATCCCGGTTGAAATGGGTGAAAAATCGAACGAGGTTGTGATCTGCTTGCAGGGAAGTGTTCGATTAAATCTGTTGCACGACTTCGCTCAATCGCGTTGACAAGATGCCCACTGTGAAATGTCTGTCTAACCCAAACAATACGACCATCGTACTTTCGAAAAGCCGTGAATCCTCTCTAGCCATCTATGGGGTCCGTTCGGAAAGCATTCGGCGATCATCTTTGCCCAATCAAAGTCAAAATCGGGTTCGTTTTCCACGTCAGTACATTAAATAAAAAAAATAATATGCAAAGTCCGATGTGTATAGTTAGGGCTAAATTCTTTTGCGCATTCTCGCTTTATGTGCAGGGTGCAAAGAGCATGGGAACGTGGTAGAGAGTGCAATTTTGATGGCGGCAGCCATAGCAGGATCCTGATCCGTAAATATAGTAGCAGGTGCTTTGCCTGACATGCATCTAAGGAATGACTTGAACAACCACTCAAACGATTCTATTGTCTCATCATATAATAGGGCCGCCCCGAAGATGCAACTCTGGTGGTGATGGTTGAAACCAACAAAGAGAGTTGGGTAGAGTCAAGGATAAATTATTCAGAGTGAATAATTATTCGCTTCATATGGCACAACGAGAAAAAATTTTAGAGTGAATAATTATTCGCTCTTTGTGGATCATGAACCATGAAGCGAATAAATATTCACTCTGAAAGTTTCATGGTCGTGCAATATGGAGAGAATAATTATTCGCTTCATGGATTCTCCTCGGAGTGAATAGTCATTCACTTCATAGTGCATGAGCATGAAACTTTCAGAGTGAATAATTATTCACTTTTACAGTGCATGATATTCGCTTCAGAGCGAATAGTTATTCACTTCATATTGCATGACTATGAAACTTTTAAAGCGAATAATTATTCACTTCATCTTGCATGAGCAGAGAACTTTTAGAGTGAATAATTATTCGCTTCATGTGCATTATCATTATCTAAGAGTGAATAATTATGCGCATCGACCCAAACACCATTTTTTTCCATATAAATAACCGGACATGTAAGAGCGGGTATGTTACCAACTAGTCTATAATTTTTATTTGTTTCAGTATGTTAGTATCAAATGTGATGGAATCCCCGAAGAAGTTGTAGTCCATCTTCATTCTTCCGTCACCTAAAAATATATTTGCAATCATCTCCTCATTGTCGACCTCAATGTCGTAGTAAAAAAGAGGGATTGCGATATGCTTCTCCGCGAAAATGTTCCCTGCAACGCTCGTGGCTTCCCCAAGCCTCATAGCCTTCGTCTTCGCCTTGTAAGATGGTTCTTGAGGTCCGAGGAAAGAAAACCCTGGGCTTTGCTTGCCGCCACTGCCATTGACATCACTTCGTATGAAGACCTCAATCGGATTCCAAACGATCTTCATTCAATTCACCTACAACTCCTCGAATCGCACTCACTCTACGATTCGACCTTAGCATATAGGAAAACTCTTTTGGGTGTAGATCGTGGTTATGGTCCCAGTAAACCAACTCTGTAATAACGTATACACCTCGAGTCCGATCCGGTCCCCATTTTGATGTTTGCCTGACATCCAGCTTCTCTCCTCGCTTCTTACTCGCAGGAGCAAAGGTGTAGCTTCAACGTGGCTAACTCGGGTGTTTTCTCATTCTTGGGGTCTAGTTTGTCGCTCTTCCTAAATCCTTCTTTGTTACACACATACTTCATGTCATCGAACTATCGAGGTCTTGATTTTATGTTTCCTCTCGTAGTTTATTCGTGTGGCAAACCCACGCAGTGAGCATATTCGGTGTAAAATTCACGAGCCTCCCTCTACTGCTCGAACTTCGCTTTTGAGTTCTTCAACGTTGTCTCGGAAAAACATGCACCAAATAATTATTCATTTGCATGTGAACGAGTATACATAATGTAAGAGTGAATAATTATTCAGACGTATTTGCTTTTACCAATGGGGAGAGGAGAGCGAGTTGATGTTCAACGACCGATTCCACTAGGATCTCATTCCCGAAAGACGTTGTGATTCGGATCGAGCATCATTCGTTTCCTTTTTTTTGGCCATGCAAAGGAAAATAAGAAAACATAACCAACTTATTTAATGCATCCAGGAAACAAAGAAAATACCTGCATCGAATCCATCCGAAATGCAGGGATTTCTTGCCAAGATAAGCGTTCTTGGCTTTAAGAGAGAAAAAATAACACCGAAAAAGATGAAAATGGAAGAATGGCAGACTCGAATGGAAGATTATTTAATGCATCCAAGAAGTCGAATCCATTCCAAATGCAGGATTTCTTGAAGACATGAGCGTTCTTGGTTTTAAGAGAGAGAAATAACATCTGGAGAAAGATGAAAATGGAAGAATGGCGACTGTGAATGGAAGAGATGGGATATTTAGCCGAGAGTTGGTAGAAACAGTGATATGACATTTGTCCTTCTTGATCTGATAGTTTTAGGCAGGACTTAAAAAATAATTTTGACTCCAAAATACCCCTGGTCTCTCACAGTCATCGGATCAAAAATTTCTGATCTAATAGTTGTGAAGGGCAGCCCGCACATGCTGAAAAAAGGTATGATCAGCATATTAACTTCTCCGCGTTAACAGATCCCACACTGTTTTGACATGTTACGCCGTGCAAATAATACAACAAACGCATTTTAGAACGCTTGAGATTCTGCGTTCAACACTCACATTGAACGCATTTAAGTGCTTTTCTTCTGAATGTTCGCGGGTCTGTGGCGGGTAGCCGCGTAGACAGCAAGCGCGGTTAGGCGTTTATGCAAATGCAAGGGCTATTTGACGCACAGCTCAGAATCCCACGAGAGCTCCTACCGCCAGCGGCGTCGTCCTCCTGCCACCACCGACGCCGTCACACTCGCCGGGAATGAAATGTCTCTGGATCCAACCACCTTCGTAACTATAGTACCTTCTCGCTATATCACCTTGACATTCCCCAACCCTCTTCCGCAGCCTTTTCCTGCCGTACTCCAAACTCCCCTCATTCGCATCTCCGTCATTGACTCCCCAGCACCCACCGCCGACGCCACTGCAAGAATCGCCGCCATGTTAGTCCCACCAAACCGTGAATCAGATTGGACATTCTCTACTGAACCCGGCCACCTCCAACTTCTCCTCTCTTTCCCAGGCCTCTCCCGCCTGATTTTGGTCGCCAATAATTTGCCAAATGGCTCTCGTCCTACTTCCTATAAACCACCTCTCTGCGATTCTGACACAGACACGTCGCAAATTGAAGAAATTTTGATGCCGTTATTGCTGGCTTTGGCACCTAAATCGGCTTTCTTTCAAAATAACGGTTTCCCAAAGATACCATTTTTGAGCTACGAAGATGAGGTGATACGCAGTTCAGTGTTGGAAGTTTGTGTTGGCCCTCGTGTTGGCGAGATGCTGGTAGAAAATGTTCAGCTGGAATTGGCTGATGGTGGTAGGGAATTTAGGAGGAGGTTGAGGTTTAAGAGAATGCCAAATTTAGTACAGAGCCAAGTGAGAATTCATCTGCATGATGAATTGGATTTGGTTGATGAATTAGATGGTGTAGAGTTTAGAGTGGATACTGACGTACTGGTTCAACCTTATTTGAGTCCAATGGTGGCGGGGCTTTCTGCGATTTCTTCACATTTGGATAGGCTAATTCAAGAGGGGTTCAGGCCTAGAGCATTGTGTTTGGGGGTCGGGGGTGGAGCTTTGGTTAGTTTCTTGACTGCCCAGTTGGGTTTTGAGGTTGTAGCTGTGGAGGAAGATGAGGTAGTTTTGGGTGTAGCTAGAAAGTATTTCGGGTTGGGAGATAGCGGATTGGTTAATTTGTTTGTTGGAGATGGAATTGAACTGGTTGAGAGAATTGCATTTGGTGGAAAAGATCAGAATTTGAATGGCTGCAATGTGGAGAATGGTTCTTTCTTGGCAAATTTGGATGGTAAATTAGATGTCATCATGGTTGATTTGGATTCAAGCGAGGCAAGAACTGGTACAAATGCACCACCTTTGGAATTTGTCAGGAAGTCCGTTCTTCTGGCAGCTAGTGAGATTGTTTCTCCGAATGGGGTCCTTGTTATCAATGTGATTCCTCCAAGTCAGTCATTTTATGAGACATTAGTGGGTAAGTTTCAAGAGGTTTTCAAGGAGTTATACGAAATAGATGTTGGAAATGGTGAGAATATGGTTCTCGTAGCCTCTGTATCAGAAGTTCATCCTGCAACTAGTGATCATGGGAATTATTTCCTCCAGAAGTTGAAAGTGAGTATTCAGAATTCATACATCGATTCCATGAGGAAGCTCTCAAGGGTTTGCTGAGTTCCTGAGATAGCTTTGGAAACCTTGAAGTAGTTTAGGATAATTGAAGTTCAAGAATTACTTCGTGGCATTCATAGTAAAGCCCGAAGCTGCTTAAACATTCAAGAACTATGTGTAAATTCCTTTTCCTGAAAGACTGATGCAAAGAAAAACTACGTTGTATAATTGGTAATAAAAAGTAGCTTCAAAACTTCTCAAGAAACTTGGAATCTACTTTTGATTGTTTGGCAACGAAGTATGATGACTTCTTTTTTTTTTTTTTTGGCTAAATATTAAAGTAAGAGATTTGCTTCTTGTGACGGCAAATAGATAATTTGGAGCCAAATGAGCAAAGAGAGAGCGCAGTTTCACGCAAAACTATGGCTCTACTTGGATTGGGTTCACACAGAATCCAATATAAATTTTTCATCTCACATTTTACTTTTTCTCTCACAAAAATTTTTCTCTCTCGAAACCTAAAACAGAAAATTTCAAAATAAAACTCTATCTAATCACACTTTATGATTCTGGCATTGAGCTGTACCTCGAAATTAAACTTGTGTCGCTTGATGTTTTGGGGCATTTGCCCTTGAATTACTGTTATTTATCTGGCAGAGGTGAAAGGAGGGTGGTATGTCAGAGTTGATTCGAAAAAAACAAAAAAACAGAATTAAAATGAGAATAATTAGGGCCTTTCTTTTTCACAAACAGAAAAAGGGGACCAAAAATAAAAAAAATAAAATTTCTGGTCCAACTCTCTCTCTCTCTCTCTCTCTTCTTTTCTTTTTTTTTTTCCTGTATAGTAAATCCAACGATATTATTTGTAATAAAGGTATTCATGGTGTGGGATGGCGCGATCTTACTAATTTTTCAAACAAAACCACAACTTGCAATATGTAAAAATTTAAAATCGCATCAAATCATTAAAAGTCTCAAACTGCTAAGTGCGATTTGATGCTCTGTGGTGTAATTTTACAGTTTAAACACATTTAACTGTTCTACAGTTAATTTATAAAGCAAATATAACAAAATATTCACCATGTATCCAAGCTAATAGCAAATTTAACACTCCATGTTTACCATGCATCAAAGTTAATATCAAATAAATTTAAAATAGTATTTCAAAGTTTCATAAATAATTAACAAATATAAAAAAGAGTAAACACATTCAAATGATTCAAAGTTACTTTACCAAACAAATTTAACAAAATTGGTGAATGTTTGACCTTCATTCTTAAGAAAAGTGACTTCAAAATGTTTAAACTATAATCTTGCCAGATCAAATTAAGAGTGGAATTTAATAGTATTTTAATTTGAGATTTTTTATTTTGAATTTCGATAATTATTTGTGAGAGAAAAATAGGATCAAAAGTAAAAAATTTGTATTGAACTCAATAATGAGGTGTTGTCCAACTTCAAAATCTTTAAACTATAATCTTGACGGACCAAATTAAGAGTGGAATTGAATATTATTTTAATTTGAAATTTTTTTGTTTTGAATTTCGGGAGAGAAAATTATTTGTGAGAGAAAAAGTAATATCAAAAGTAAAAAATTTGTATTAAACTCAATAATGAGATGTTGTCCAAATACACCCAGAATAATGTCAAACTATTATCATAATTTAAAAACGATTACAATCATAATCTTAAAAAAAAAAATTTAAAGGACATACAAATCAATTGTTCTCAATCATGAAGCACATGAACTTTAGTAATTGAAGAACTTGCACTTGAAAATTTTTGAATAAAGTATAAAAATTAGTGATTGCATTACAAACTTATGTATATATAATATATGCGGTGCGGTTTTAAATTTTACGGTTTAGAAAAAATTCAAATCACAACTAAACTAATTAAAAATTAAACTTCAAAATTGGCGCGGATTGCAATTTTTTAACACCCCCAACGTGTAGACCAAATTACAATTCCTGATCTTGTTGTTCAGTAGTGAATGTGTTGGCATGATTTTCTCCTTGAATAATCTTTTTAATACAATCCATTTTTATTAATCACGAGAATTTTAAAACAATTACAAACATTATACTTTCGCATTTCCGTCGGTTTTGACCGGATTTTTTTGTAGGAATTTAAAATTCAAAGTTGACTTTTAAGAAAAAGTGGAAAATTTTTCTGATTTAAAATCAATCCGAATGCTAGATCGACAACAATAATTTAGAAAGCAAAGCAAATGAAAAAATTGTTATAAAAATTGAGTCCGGTTACTGCATTGCAGTAACGGTTTCTTCGCACGTATAATATTCAATTTTAATTATTGAATCAGATTTTAAATTTGATCCGACTAGATTTCTGATCTGATCCAACAACTATAAAAATTTATTAAAACTTTTTTAAAAATATATTTAGAGAGCAAAAAATTTGATCAGATTTGATTCTACATTACGGTAAATCGTACGTGCAAGATCATAACTTCAGTGATAAAAATCTTAAAACTAAATTCTTTCATCTCCACTGAAAAATCATTTTTATTTTATAAATTTGTTAATGCAAAATTACTAACTAATAATGTACGCTAAATGTGAATATACAATTTAACTAATAAGTGATCAGCCTCATTCATCAAAAAAAAAAATAATAAGTGATCAGCCTTCGGTTCCTTACTGCAGTCTCTTTAAAGTTGGTCGGGCCCAAAAAAAAAAAAAAACCATAGATGGAAAAAAGAAGACCCGACCCAAGTCCAACACGTGGTCCCTTACAGTCGGTTCTTTACTAGACGCTATTTCTGTTTTTTTTTTTTTTTGCCAGCGGAAGCTCTTGCAGCTACTTAAGCCCTAAACCTCGGCCGCTGCTAAGGTTCATTGGAGAATATCCGCCACCGGTAACCATCACCACCGTGAGCCTCTCGTCTGAAAAGAGCTCTTCTTATCCGCTTAAGTCTCATTATCGTGGGCGAAATTGCTATTGTTTACGGCGAAGATGGGGGCAAAAGCTGCGAAAAAGAAAGCTACGATGAAAATATTGAAGAAAAACGCCACCGTGTTTTCTGCTGCTTCGGCTGCGGCAGATGAAGCTCCCGATTTCTTGGTATTGCTTTTGTGAACTTCTTGTCACCTAGGGATTTTTTTTGTGAACTTGTTTCGATTTGTTAATTGATGTATTTGCTCATAAACTCTGATCTTGAATTTGGAAAATAGCCATTAGAAGGTGGTCCGGCGCGCAAGATTCCGGTTAGTGCAGTAAGGGAAAATAAAGCTACAGTCTTGTACATTGGAAGAATTCCACATGGCTTCTATGAAAATGAAATGGAAGGTAGATATTTACGAGTCTGTTTATTCCACCCCCGGCCCCCCGCGACCCCCCACCACAAAAAAAATAAAGGGTCATGCACATTAGCTGTATCTGTATGTATCCCAAAATGTCGAAGGAATTTCTACTTGAAACTTATTTCGGTTGATAATGCAGGTTTTTTTAAACAATTTGGTACAATCAAAAGGCTCAGAGTTGCCCGGAATAAGAAGGTTTGAAACTATTAAGCATGTTGCTAGTTGTTTTTATCGTATGGGTTTCAGTTGAATGATATGTTTCCTTGAGCTTCAGTTCTGCAGTTGGATAATTTCTTGCTAGAAATTGCTTCAATCATAACCAAAAAAAAAACCAGTGAAAAGCTTCTAAATTTATTGTAATTCTCAACTAGTTTGACATCATGTAGAAGGACAAGAATGGAATGAACAACTCTTAAAGCTGTCTGGAGCGCGGTACAGATGAGCATTGCAGCATATGTCAGTCTATTAGAAGTTTTTTGTCCCCCTTTCCTTCGTCTTCTTCTCCTCCCTCGTTTGCTCCACTCCCTGCTTGCCCAGTGGATATCATTTTTCTCTGTTTCTCTATCGACATTCATCTCCTATTGCAAAAATCTTCTTTTGGGCAATTTTATTACTACTAGATTGCTAGGAGATGAAAGAGTGTGAGATCTCAAAATGAATTTGTTTAATTTTCGAAAACTGACTCATTCAAGCATGCTTGCCCTCATTGAGAGCATCATAAGCTGCAATTTTCTATACATTTCTTTCAATTGGCGTGTTGTTACACGGTAATATTTTGAACTCTTGAATTCAGTTATGACTTAACTTATGGGTCAGAATAAAGTGTGCCTATGATGCAGTTTGTCTCAATTGTTCACTTGTGAAACTCCATGTTTTACCTATGACAAAATTGATGATCCTTTCTTTTATCTTTATTCAGGAAAATATCAAACTTGTAGGTTTTAGTACCTGAAAAGGAACTAAATTTTGGAATTGAATTATGCTTTTCTTTGATGTAATTTTACTGATGTTTGCTTGTGTGGTTTTATGTAATTCAGACAGGCAAATCAAAGCACTTTGGCTTTATTGAGTTTGAATCTCCAGAGGTTGTACTTTCTCATGTAATTACTTGATGATCAAAAAATAAAACGAGTGTGTATCCTAACATTTTATACGCTTGGTTCTTTTGATGAAGCAGGTTGCAAAAGTTGTGTCAGAGTGCATGCATAATTATCTTTTGTTTGAGCATCTGTTGCAAGTTCATCTCGTATCTCCTGAACGTGTTCATCCGAAACTGTAAGAGATCTATCAATCCCATTTTATATGGCTGTCTATTTATTTGTTATTGAAAGCTATATGAGATATGTGTTCTATTCCCGATGTTTTTAAACCTTTCATGGTTGTAGTTGCTATTTTCATAATATTGTTACATCTGTCATATTACTGTTGTTTGTCTTTTGGTTTCTTATTATTGGCTAAGAACATGGAAACCTGGGCTTTCCCTATTGTTTATTTTATTTTAACAATGCTACGGAACTTGAGATGCACATATCCGTGCCAAGCTCATATGAATGTTTGGTGAAGTTCCTTAGCTGATTCATGTTTTGAATTAACTGCAAGGTCATAGAAAATTATTTGCAGAGACTGTCACTGAGATGACAATCATAATAGTGTTTCTTAGATTTATTAAGTTGTAAAGTTACTATGCTATAGAGCCTACAAGGTGATCAATTCTTTTTGGAGATAATAGAAAAGACTGTTTTGTATGGGAGGGCCTGACAGATAGATTATGTCGACTATATTGACCAAAGCTTTCAATTCTTCAAGTTACAAAAGGTTGGTGGAATTGCTGGTGCTTCTTACCAGTAAGCGCCTATCAGATACACCAGAAATTTAAGAGCAGCATCTTTTGCAAGTGTTTATTTGACCTAGAATTGTTGTCCTGTCTGGGAAGAAACTAGTATAGCAATAGTTCATCTCCATTAGGGGTTCCATTGTAGTAGAGAACATCGTGTGACTGTTTCAAAATAGCTAGCAGGTTCATGAGTACCTGTGTGAAAATGATCAAATGTGGAATATCAAAGTAACTTCTCTTTCTCATATGCTGATTTGAGCTAAAGCTTATGATTCCACCCTAGAAATTAATATCCATGTATTGGATGTTATGATTTAGAAATAGAGACTGTGTTTGTCTTTGTTATTTAGTTATTTGTTGGACTTGGGCATGAACTTTTATTTTTATTTGTTGATATATGGCAAAGTAGTTTGTTACTAACATTCTTCGCCTTCTGCACTTTGATTGATCTTATTTCCATTTTTTGAATCAGGGCAGAAATTCATTTAGCTAAAATCCCTGAGTGATTCACTTGCGTTAGCCTTTTTCGTTGAAAATTTGATTTCCACATGACTTTCACTAATGGCCTCCATTGAACATGCTGTTTGAGGATAAATCATGGTATAATTACACGTTGAACAAGCATACGTTTCTGAGATGAATGCGAAACATAATAAAATTCATTATCAACACCATTCCTTTTGCGATTCATAATGTCGGGAATCAGGTTTATCTTTGACAATGGCCCTGAACTCTCCTTCACGATTTCTGCTTCTTCTTCTTCTTTAAGGTTTTTTTAATTCTTCTTTGAAAGCAAATCAGGAATATTATTATTAGGTGGTTGTGTTGAACTTGTACTCAGCTACCCATTAAAGACTGTATAGTACAACACCCCATCACTCTGTGATGGATAAGCACATTACTGTAGGCAAAAGGGAAAATGCCTGCTACATTTGAACTTAGATTTCATTTTATACAGCTAATGGATTCTCTATCTCTAGGTGGAAAGGTGTCAACCGCTGGTACAAACCCTTGGATTGGGTTAGGATTGAGCGGAAGCATCATGACAAGGTATGACCTACCGGATATACTTGTTGGATTTTTTTTTTAAAATTTAAAATTCCTTTTTTTGGTTTTTTTTATTTAGGTTGTTGTCCAGTTGGGGTTTATGGGGTTTTATTTTGAGTGCACATTTTGGAAGCCTGACCCTATCGTGTACAATGTTTACTCAGGAGAGAACGTTGGATGGGCACAAGAAGTTGGTTGAAAGAATAATGAAACGGGATGAGAGAAGGCGAAAGAGGATTGAAGCAGCTGGTATTGATTATGAGTGCCCTGAAATTGTAAGAATGAACTCCCTTTCTACATTTATATCTGGATGATAAATATCATATACAAGCAAGAGTATTCGTAGGGTCAAAATGCCTAAAAACATGTTTTACTAGATTTTGCGATGCAAAAAAGGATTGACGGCACATGATATTGCCACTTGTGTAGTCCAGCAGAAATGCAGCATTCATAGACCCGAGATTTTGTAAAAGAAAGGAGGAGGGGGGGGGGGAAGTTCCTTGCTCCCTCTTATCCACAAGTGTGTAGGGATTGGAAGATAAGTGAAAAAATTGTCAATAAGGAATTGTCCTGAGACATTTATTTTCTTATTCCTTGCAGGTGGGTTGCAACCATCCTGCTCCAAAGAAGATTAGATTTGATGCAGAGTAGGCAGTAGGAAATGGGTGGCAACGATATCTAGAGTTCTGCTGTTTGATCTTAAGCATAATTTTGGTTCTTTGTGGGTAATTTGCGTATTTATATTGGCATGGTATGAAGCAGAGGAAACAGTGTGAATGGCCAGGTCAGCCAAATTGGGTGGTTGCGGATCCGTGTGAATCTGGGTTGATAAATTTTGTCACTCTTGTACCAGTCTGGCGAATGTTTTCTTATGAAAGAGATTGAGCATAGATATTTAATTTGGTTATTTCATTATATTAAGATAAATTGTATTCTGTATGATGTCTTTGGCTGAGTAACGCATATTTCTGTTTCTGGGCTAGCTATTCAAGAGGTATTTATGTAGTAAGGTGCCCGTAAGAGATCAATGATAACTCCATTGCTAAGGAGAGAGAAAAAAAGAAAAAGAAAAAGGAACCCAGTAGTAGTATTTGTTTTCACCGAGTTCACCAACTGCCAATAGTAGCTGTGAATAGTGAATGAAATTAACTAGTGACCATCGACCTTGATATTCCTCCTGGTAGGTGAATTTGAGCAGTTCTGTGTTACTGTTTGACTGCTATTTCTTGTGAAGCTCCCGCGCCAGTTGTTTGTTTTAAGGTGAGGTAAGGGTTTTGTCTTGAAATTTTTGTTTTGAGTTGTTGTGTGATGCGGGGGGTTTATTCTCATGCCACAAAATCTTGGTTGTATGAGGAAGAATTACTTCTTGAACAATATAATCTCAGTGTATGCAAAAGATGAAACAAGGAGAATTACTTGATTCATCCCTGAGATACTGATGACCATCTTATGAATTTACATGATAGTGTATTTGCATTGGGTTTCAAAGTCTAGTTTTAAATTTTATAAAAATAAATTTTTTATTTGGGCACGTGTGAGGCTAAAGTAAAACATGTACATCATAATTCAGAATGAAATTTTATCCAAGTACTCCAAAAGGGCCATCAAAATTTTTGGCCCGCCAAATATACATGCATCTGCGGAGGGGCCAATTGAATTATGCTGCTGTTTTCAAGATACACTACAATCCTAAATACAAGAGTGAAATATTAGAATATTTCAGTTATAAAACTTGCAATTATAAATGATTCTGTAATTCTTCTTGTAAGTTGCAATAGCATCTCCGCTTCATCGCAGAATTTTATTTCACTCCTTCCACGAACTGGCAGAATAGTAGTAGCATTCTGCTTCTGTTGTGGCTCGACAAATCCAAGGACAAGATTCTCCATCTACCTGGGAAATAGTTCAGTGATTGATACATCATTTACAGACGTTAATGTTGCAACTGTTTTCGGGCTATCTGTTGGATAGGACAGTTGCGCAGGTCGTTGAGGTGCCGGCAGGGGCACAGAACGACTATTGAGCATCCGACCTACCGAACCCATGGTAGGCCTCATATCAGCGTAATCTTGAACGCAGATCAGGGCAACCTGGATGCACCGTATCACTTCATTTCTGTCATAGGAGTAGCCTGCAGCTGGATCCAACAACGCTAAGGGTGTGCTATCCATCCACTCCCTCCAAGCCTAAACAAAAGAAAACCAATATTAAAAAAGGCAAAAAGAAAAAAGAAAAAAAAGAGCTTCGGGCTATAACTTTATTGCCACGAACTCACGATCAAAATCTTAAATTTGTACTCACACAGCTTTTAAGGTCCCCAGCAGTACCGTCTGATTCGTAGAACGAGTTCTTCTTGCCGCATATAATCTCCAGAAGCAGAACACCGAAACTATACACATCTGTTTTTACAGAGTACTGGCCGTACAACACATACTCCGGAGGCATGTACCCGCTGCAAATCATGGTGCATTTGTATAATAAATTAGTAACAATTTTTAAATGGGACAAAATGACTGGTGCATGCAGATTTTTCCTTGAATAGAAATAACATTTGGATGCCTGACCACTTACAATGTTCCAACAATTCTAGTTGTTTCTACTTCGGATTGATCAACTTGGAAAATTCTGGCCAAGCTAAAATCTCCAATCTTCGGATTCATATCTGCATCAAGTAATACATTGCTGGCTTTGAGATCGCGATGCACGATCCTATCTTGAGATTGATCGTGAAGATAAAGAAGCCCTCTAGCTATTCCCTTTATGATTTTCAGTTGTCTTGACCAGTCCAATATTGGTTGCTTCTCTGGATCTATAGAATGACAAACCAAATTGTTCTGCGTCAGTTGTTTTGCTCTGCTTAATTACTAAGCTAGCATTCTAAAGATATTAAGAAAAAATTATGTTAATGCCTACCAAATAGGAAGTAGTCCAGGCTTTTGTTTGTTACAAATTCCTGTACGAGTATCTTTAACTCTTCTTTGCAGCAAAATCCCAGCAAACGAACTATATTTCTGTGTTGAAGCTTGGAAACAAGTTGAATTTCCTTTTCAAATACTTCTGCACACTGCCATATGGATCCTGAGAGCCTCCTCACGGCTATCTCCTGTCCATTAGGAAGTGTTCCCTGATACAATTCAGAGACAAGAAATTTATTAGAAGATTACTTAGATATAACTTTTCCATTTCTGAATTCCAGAAACTTACTTTACCTTGTAGACAAGACCAAATACATCATAACCAATTAAAAGATGATCACTGAAGTTTCTTGTAGCTTTTTTCATTTCAGAAATTGTGAAGCAAGCAATATGTTCGCCATGAGGATCACTGAAGTTTTCTGTAGCTTCATTCGTTTCAGAAATGTCAGCAATTGTGAAGCAAGGAATATGTTCGCGATCTTCTGGAGGCAAATCTAACTTTCTCTTTGGATTCTTTCTCATCTTCCTAAGTGCTCCCCAAGGCCAGAACCATACTGGTTTTCTTGTTGATTGGAAGTCCACCCGTCTGGTTTGTAATTCAGGATTCCTAATCACTTTGCGGGTGATTCCTTTCTCTAAAGATGATATGGGGCTTTCCTGATGTGCAGGGAAAGCGCTGAATTCATTAATGTCGATTTGTTGGACGATTCCACCATTGCAAGGTGGGTAAGATATAGCTGCTTCTTCTGCTTTAGGAGATTCTCCCCTTTCATGCAGCTCCAACTCCAAAGCGTATTCGAGGCTTGTTACCACTTGAGACATTGTAGGACGTTTCTTTGGTTGAGGGTGCACGCAATTTTCAACACTTCTGATAAATTCTTTCAAACTCTCCGATGAAAAATTTCCCTGCAAACTGCGGTCAATAATATCATTAATATCTCCTTTTGACATGCATTCTTGAAAGAGGGACAAAAGACTCTGAGGTTCCCCTGGAATTCTTTTATCTATGGCTGGTCTCCCACACAAAACAACCAACATTACAACACCAAAAGCATAAACATCCGTTTTTCTCGTGGGTTTATGGGTCACCAAATAGTCAGGATCCAGAAAACCAAATGTTCCTTTCACCTTCGTGCTTGTAGAGCCGTGTGACTCACGAACTTTTCCCAGTTTAGACAGCCCAAAATCTGAAACCTTGGCTACCAAATTCTCATCCACTAGGATGTTTGAGTCCTTCACATCACGGTGGATGACTCCATATTCAATACCAGTGTGCAGGTAGTCGAGCCCGCGAGCAGCACCAATGCAGATTCTAAGCCTTTGCTCCCAGGTGAGAGGAGTGCCGTCCTTCCCGTTTCTACCAATCTTGTAGAGGTTATCAGCAAGCGTGCCACGGGGCATGTACTCGTAAACTAGGATCATTTCCTGGTACTCATTGCAGTAGCCTATCAGAGAGACAAGATGAGTGTGTCGGATCTTGGAAAGCGTTTCAATTTCTGTCCAAAATTCACGAGCACCTTGATTAGAGTTTGACTTCAACCGCTTTACAGCAACAATTTCTGAGTTTCCACTGAGGAAACCTTTGTATACATTACCAAATCCCCCCCTTCCAATGAGATATGCATCGCTGAAGTTCTGTGTTGTTGATATGATCTCAGCGAGTGAGAAGCGACGGCAAGATCTGCTCAAGGCATATCGGGGGTCTTTCTCCTCATGGCAGATCTGTGCCAAAATTTGCCTCAATTTGAAAACAGCGATATTTAGTAAAATCAGTAGGACTGTAATACCTGTTGCAATTGCATTTTTGTTACCAACTGGTGAAAGCGAATTTTGAATCTTTAGGTTCCAAGATTTTGAAGCTTGTTTCAGAGGAATCTGACTTGCAAGATTGTTGTCAAGGTTGCTTAACTTGAATATTTCTAATCCATTCAGAAGTTCAATTACTAACTCATGAGATGAGCTTAAGACTATCAAGATATCAGAGTTGCCTGCTTCTTTGTCTCCCTTCACCACCACCATGTAGTCGCTGTATATTGGAACTCCAGTGCCACCACTCCATCTGATCACGTCAGCCTTGTCCTCAGCAACCTGATTGTTTATGAGCACGTTGAACTCCGTCTGGCCGCCTTCTGCCATCTCAAGTCCAGAATCGCAGAAATGAAGCCTCACCAAGTATCCAAAGCCAACATCTACTGGTATTTTCCAGGTAAAGTGATGCATCTCGTCTCCTCTTGTACCTTTTCCTCTTTTCCAGGATGTCTGGTAAATTTTGATTGGTGCAGTGTATAGTGGTGTGCCTGTAAATTTGATCTGATGCACCAAATGATTCGCAACCTGAGGTTTGGATTCAAGAAAGTGATTAGCATCCTCACTCCACGTCCGAAACAGGCCAAAATCTTCTCCAGGTGAGATGGATCCGCCACCAATGTTCAACCTCTGAACCATTTCAAGGGCAGTGCTATTGTCAATATAATGATGGCCATTATTCTGACCAACAATACGGGCGCCTAAATCACCATCAGTTGTGTAATATAGACCAGTGGGCATGGAAATGATCTCAATTCCGTTTACAAATGCATAAATATTCCTGTGCTTCGTACTCTGAGATGGAAAGAATGTTATGTTCAAGTACTTGTTCTCTTCTACACTCAAAAGGAATTCTTTAACAAGATACTTTACACCCAAAACATGAGCAGCAAGCGAAGCACTGAAGTTTTTCATTAGAGTAAAAGGACCAGCTTTAACTGTGAAAAAGTCTTCGGAGCCCTCAAAACCACGGTAGGAAGATGGATAAAAATGCAGGCGAATGAATTTCTGACCTGGGTTGACTTGAAATGCATAGTAGAATTGAGTAGCAGAGATTCTTGCGCTCATATATGGAATTGGATCAGCAGAAAGTGATCTGCGATCAGCAGTCGAGCTTCTTGATTTGGCTTTTGGCTGAAGGAGGGCAATAACTGATCTTGTGCCTGCGTCACCGGACCAGCGACGGCCATCGAGTGCGGTTGAGTCGCCATGGTAGCCACAGTTGATTGCAAAATCACCAATAGGATACGTAGCTTGACTTTTACCGCCAGTAACATACACTACAAGAATGGGATTCCAGAAGAAGATGAAAGAGAAGAGAATGGTGACTGAAACAACAGAAATATTCATCTCATTCACTTACTTCGTCGGTTCGAAGCCTGCGATAAAGCTCTGGCAATTATTTGCGCAGAGAGGAGAAGTAGCATAGCACGCCGCCAGTAGATTCCTGGAAATCATTGTGAGTTGACTTTAATTTTTTATTTTATTATTTTAAGGTATTTATATTTAAATTATATTTTTATTTAAGTATTTTTATTTTATTTATATAAAAATAAATTATTTATAAAAAAATATATAATTCGAGGTTAAAAATTTAGAAAAGAATGACCTACAATGTTTACCCTAGGAGTGAACAGTGGATGGGCGCATGGGCGCAATAAATTTGTTGAAGGAGTAATGAAGCGGGATGAGGGAAGGCGAAGGAGGAATGAAGCCGCTGGTATTGAGTCTGGGTGCCCTGAAATTGTAAGAATGGACTCCCTTTCTACATTTATATGTGGATGATAAATATTATACGCAAGCAAGCAAGTTGGTTAGAGTATTTCTAGAATCAATATGCCTAAAAACATGCTTTACTACATTTTGCGATGGAATAAAGGATACCCGCTAGATGATACTGCCACTTGTGTAATCCAGCAGAAATGCAGCGTCAATAGACCCGACATTTCGTTAAAAAAAAAAAAATTCCTTGTTCCGTTTTATACCCAACTCCAAGTATGTAGCTGTAGGGATTGGAAGATAAGGGAGAAAATTTAAGTGTCAATAAAAACTTGTCCTCAAAAGTTTGTTTTTTTTATAAAATTTTTTGTGACTATAGATGAAACTAAAATTTTAATTTTAAAAGAATAAAAATTTATATTAATTTATATAATGTATTTTTTAAGATATTGAGTGAGTGAAGTAGGAAAAAAATATAATTTATAAGACTAAAAAATTAATATTTATATGATAATTTAAAACACCCCCTAGGGATCCGTGGTTCCAGGTGGGTTGCAAAACAGCCTGCTCCAAGGAAGAATCGGTTCGGCGCTGAGTAGGCATTAGGAGATGAGTGGCAACGATATGTAGAGTTCTGCTGTTTCATCTAAGCATACAATTTGCTTATCTATATTGGCATAGTATGAAGCAACGGAAGCAGTGTGTGAATGGGCAGGTGAATCAGAATTGGTGGTGGCGGATTCATGTGAATCTGGCTTGATAAACTTTGTCACTTTTGTACCAGCCTACCCAATATTTTCTTATGGAAGAGATTGATATCTAATTTTGATATTATATTATATTATATCAAAGATAAATTGTATTCTGCATGGAATATTTCTATTTCTGGGAAAAAGTTCTTCAAGAGGTCTTTATGTATCAAGGTGACGCTTAACAGGTCAGTGATAACTCCATTGCTAAGGAAGAGAGAGAGAGAGAGAAAAAAAAAAAAAAAGAAAAGGGAACCAACTACTAGTATTTCTTTTGCGCCACTTGCATGGCGTGCCATTTGGTACAATTGTGTACCATTTCCACAGGCCAGTGGCAGAAATAGTGTGCCAATTCCGCTAATAATTGGCAAAAATAGTGTGCAATTTTTGCCAGAAATTGCACTGCCAAAATTTATTATTTAATTTTTTATTTTACAGAATAGATCAACGGCACTCCATAACCCAAGGTCTTGGTCCACTTAGATAAGGCGCTTACATACTTAATAGTTTTAGATGGGAACTGAATCATTTAAGAAACCTTTCATGATTAGACTTCAATATGAATATAGCACTTCAGAGAACATAATATAAATCATTTCATGTCTTCAAATGATGGCTTAAATCAATCAATCCACTTTATTTGTGGTACACTGATACTGTAGCTATTGATACGTAGTGAGGAGAATAATTTGCTCGTCAGTGAGCCAACGGTGGTTGTATAAGATTTGAGAAGCTTAGAAATGTTCTGAGGTTTTCCTACCGAAGAATTGACAGTATGTACGGACAGGGGATGTCAGGCCTGTGGGAGAGAGGTAATTGAAGAGGTCTTTAATGGTGAGGGAAGAATTCGAGGTGGAATAGCAACAGTCCAGGCTTTGGTTGGTGGCCGATAAAGGCTTATCGACCCTGCCCTGCATATTTGGCCACCGGCGGTAGGTACAAGCGACGGGGTCAAAGTATGGATGAAGCTGCTACTGGAGGAATGAAGAGAGCTTCTACTGCTACAAATAATAGGTAGGATCAATTGAGATATGCCTCAGAGAACTGTGTAGTAATCCTTCTCTCCTCCCATCTCTTTTTGTGATAATTTTATCATCTTTAAAATGATGCTTTGGTTTTGGAATGATTAAGATTAGTTAGTGATGGTTGCGTATTCTTTATCATTCTCGGCTCCCTTCACTTTTTGTGATAGTTATACACGCTATTCAGTTGATCAGTTAGCCCTGGTTACAGATTAGCTTCAGTCATTTCACGTTCATGTGTTGTGAATTTCTTGATGTGTGCTTCAGAAACAAATTAAAACACTTTTCTTGATGAATTTCTTGATGTCTGGGTGGACTTGAATTTAAAGCAGAGATGGATTAACCATGGATTAAAGGCCGAACGGAAGTATTACTCCAGAGAGGCCTTACATGCTATTTGGCGAGAGGGAATGTCTCAAATCCATGCTAAAAGAAGTGAGTAGCAACTAGTGGATATGTTTGCTATTGATATCTGTTCTAGAGTAGATGAATTATGGTCGCATTGGAAGCTAAGCACTTAGTGCTGGACTTCTATATTTTGTAATCTTTGGATCTCTTTGCAAGTTAATATATTGATCCCTTTTCTTGCAAAAAAAAAAAACACTTCTTTCTAGATTGTCCAAAAGGTTGAATTTGGACTGGGAGCTGCAAATCATTTAAGACTTCTCAGCTAGTCTAAAACTCCAAGTTCTGTTATCCAAGCTGAAAACACGAAATTCATATAAGCTTTTTACTTTTTATTGTAAATTCTTGATGTATTTAAAGATGAAGGAACTTAAAAAAGGCAGCAATTTTTGTAAAAAAAAAATTAAATAATAAATTTCAGCAGTACAATTTCCTCCAGCATGGTTCTTAATATGACGACCCTTCATAATGTACCCCTGGCTGATGGATAAACTCTATGGATGATATACTTTGCCACAACGGATCTTTGAGGCACCAGCCATGGGTCCAAGGGGAAAAAAAATAAAAAATTAATCTTTCACATTAACAAACTCTCCTTCAATTGGAATTTTGGTTCATATAATGAAAGAGAGAAGTTTCAAGTCATAACTCGTAAATTAACAAATCATTCTGATGCATGCGCAAATTTTGTGAGCTTTACGGGATCGGACTTTGATGATGGCGGTTGGAATCTTTCATCTTTCTCTATAATCGCAAGAGAAAGAGCCGCTTAGGAAGTTTAAGAAGAGAGACTTTTTGTTGAGAAAGCAAATTTCAACTGTTTTTGGGAGAAGGTGGCTGCGGCCTGAATTTTGGAGGAGTGACGGGTGGGGGAATGTTAAAGGAGTATTACTGTCAAACAGGGCACTCAGACCCGGCTCGTTTTTGGCCCACTATAAGCTGGCCAAAAATGGAATTACTCGGACTCAACTAGTTTTTTTAAGGGGGAGGACCCGACTCGCTATAGTTAGCTCGCGAGCAATTATTTTTTTGCTCTATATCCCCGACTCGTTATAGCTAACTTGCATGCTACTAATTTTTTTTCTTTATATTTTTTTGCATCTCTTTTTCTTATCATATATAAGTATATAAGTTCATTATTAGGATAGAAAGAAACTTTAATCAATCATTAATATTTTTAAAATAAAAAATTAATTATACATACAAAGAAGATATTTAAAACAAAATTAAATAAATCAATCTTAATTATAAGGTATGATTAGAATATGTAATTGAGACACATTTAGTATCAAGACTGTCATATATTTCTTTTTCTATAATACCTTTCTAAAACATAAGAAAAAAGTAAAAAATAAAAAATAGTGGCCAACCAATAATGGGTCACGGACTAAACGAAAGGGGCCAAATATACTTACATTTAAACAAACTATACTCAGTAGGTAGATAAATGGCCTTAGATAAATTATGTCCAGCCTTGCCTGTTTGGACAAATAAATGAGCTGCCCCGTTTTAACAGTAATAAGTAATACAAAGGATTAAGAATGAAGGAGATGAAGAAAATTAATAATATGACTTTTTTAACCCTTCATAATGTGCTCGTGTGAAGTGCATATGACTGATTCTGCTGAATTTCATGGTGAAAGTGGTGGTTGAGACTTTTAACTATAGAAGAAAGAAGTTCTTGGACTAAAAAAGTTGAAAGAATAGATGTAGGAAGGAGTATATTAGGACAAAATAAATAGTTTTGAATTTTTTTTTGCCAATTCCCCTAATTGATTTGTTGAACAAATAGTAGTTTCAATGTAAATGTAAGTTTAAACTTAATAGGCCTTTTTCTCAACAATGCTATTCCAGCCCAACCCCACCTTGCAACAGTAATAAAAAAAGGAAACAGGGAAAAAGCTTAAACGTGGAGAATTACATGTTGGTTGTTGGCCTAAATAGTTGGCCAACAAATTTTGACTTTTGCCTTAACTTAGAAATCCCACATTGAAAGTTGATGAAAATGTGAGGAGATTTGATCCCTATAAAGGGACTCTTCTCTCACACTTATTGTATCCCAAATTTGCATACTCTTCTCCCATATTAAATAAAAGCGGGCTGCTTGAGTGGTGCTCGAAGACTAGGCAATATTTTTGCCGAACTCCGTTATCAAATTTTTCCGGGTGTGTTCTTCCCTTATCTCTTTTATTCTGCATTTATTTGTTGTTATCGCTTTCTTTTGATTATAGTATTCAATATTATTTGTCTGGGTATATTCAGTAGTGTTTTGTATTTTTCAATTCACTAGAATTTTTGTTTAGAGGAATTATTACCCCAAAATTCCCAACAAGTGGTATCGTGAGTCGAAGGTTCGTCCTTGGCTTGTTTGTTTGGGTATTGTAGCTTTAATTATCTAGGAAAATTTTGTCTAAGGAGGTTGGTATTTAAGCGGTCCACTTGTGACCCTCCAATCTTTCCTAGAAATTTTCTTGGAATAATTTTTGGTACAATACATAGTGTCTTTTGAAATATTGAATACTATATTAGTTCAGTAATGGCATCTACTTCAGCTTTCTCTTCATCATGGTCGAGGATTCCAATGTCTAGTTTGAAATTAGCGAGAGAAATATTTGATGGTACTCGCCATTTCGGCATGTGGCAAGGGGAAGTCTTGGACTCCTTTTCCAACAGTGGTCTTGATATTGCCATTGCGTAAGAGAAACCGGAAGATGTGGTAGATAAGGATTGGAATATTATGAATCGGTTGGCATGCTGAACACTCGGTCATGCTCGTCCGGGGAGCAAGTATGCTTTCAAGAACGAGACTTCGCGCACAAATTGTGGAAGGCATTGGAGGACAAATTTCAAGAAAAGTGGTCGAATAAGCTCCCTTATGAAGAAGAGGTCGTTCCGATTTGATTACCGACTAGTGTACAACTATGAATGAACACATCACTATGTTTAATCAATTAGTAGCAGCACTGTTAAATTTAGATGTAAAATTTGAGGATGAAGATTTGGCTTTAATGTTGTTATCGCCTCTTCCCGATGAATTTGAACATTTGGAAACTACATTACTTCATGGGAAAGAGAATGTGTCGTTAGATGTCTGTATGTTCCGCTTTGTATAGTCATGAATCGAGAAAGCGAGGATAAGATGAAAACAAAATCAACGACAATGTAAGAAGCATTGGTGGCAAGAGGTCATCAAGCAAAGCTGACCAAAGGGGAGGAGAGAAGGTCCAAGTCAAAAGGCCGCGTCGTTGCCAAAGATGAGTGTGCTTTTCGTCATGAGAAAGGGGCACTGGGAAGAAGGATCGTCCCAAAGTCGAAGAAGAAAGGGAAGACTCACGAAGATGCAAATGTTGCGAATGCAAGAGTGATGCAGAATCAGAAATTTCCCTTGTTGTTTCACCTTCAACATCACATCCAGATGAATGGATATTGGATTCAGGTTGCACTTATCATATGTGTCCCATTCGGGAATGGTTTTTTTGAATTTCAGGAACTCGATGGCGGGGTTGTCTATATGGGTAATGATAATCCATGTAAAACAGCTGGGATAGGTTCAATCAGGTTGCGAAATCATGATGGATCCACCAGAATTTTTGCGAGATGTACTGCGATGCACAAAGTTGAAGAAGAATCTCATCTCATTGGGGGCCTTAGAATCAAAATGCCTAGTTGTGACGATGCGAGATGGCGTTCTTAAAGTAACTTCAGGAGTACTGGTGATGTTGAAAGGCGTGAGGAAGAATAATCTGTATTACTACCAAGGTAGTACAGTAATGGGGACAGTAGCAGCGGCAACTTCAAGTAGCAAAAAGGATGCTGACGCAACGAAGCTGTGGCATATGCGGTTGGGACACGCTGGTGAGAAATCCTTACAAATTCTTGCCAAGCAGGGATTGTTGAAAGGTACGAAGACTTGCAAATTAGAATTTTGTGAGCATTGTGTTTTAGGAAAACAACGAAGAGTGAAATTTGGCACTGCAATCCACAATACCAAGGACATTCTGGATTATGTGCACTCAGATGTATGGGGACCTGCCAAGACTCCGTCAATCAGTGGTAGGCATTATTTTGTCACTTTTGTTGATGATTTTTCCAGAAGAGTTTGGGTGTTTACTATGAAAAATAAGGATGATGTGCTTGGAGTTTTCCTTAAGTGGAAAGTCTGAAGTTGAAAACCAGACAGGGGAGAAGATCAAGGTTCTCCCGAATGCAGATAATAGTGGAGAATACAAGAGCGATCCATTCCTCGAAGGTATGTCAAGATCGTGGCATAAGGCGGCACTTCACGATATGAAAAACACCACAGCAGAGAATGGGGTGTCGGAGCGTATGAAACGAGGACATTGGTGGAGAAAGTTCGTTTGTATGTCTGTCTAATCGTCGAGTTAAGCGTGAAAAATTTTGGGATGAGGCAATAACATATGCTCAACATCTCGTTAATCGCTTTGCCATCATCTCGCTATAGTAGGGAAAAACTCCTTTAGAGGTATGGTCCGAAAAACTCATATGCAGTTATGATACTTTTGCGTGTTTTTGGTTCTACCGCATATTATCATGTGAATGAATCAAAGTTGGATCCACTGGGCAAAGAAGGCTCTATTTATGGGCTTCAATGCTGGAGTTAAGGGATACCATTTATGGTGTCTAGAGGCAAAGAAGACGATAATCAGTAGGGATGTTACCTTTGATGAATCTGTCATGTTGCAAAAAGTAAATCCAGAAGGGGTTGATGGTATTCCGCAGCAGGTGGAGTGTATTCCGAAACAGGTGGAGTTTGAACAGACAGTGGTGATTCCAGCAAATAGCACCACTAGAGACTCTCCGAGGGCAGAAGAAGAGTCAGATGAGGAAGAGGTTTCTACCCAAGAACCTCAACAACAATCGGAGCCAATTGCAGTTAGAAGGCAAAGACGAGAGATTAAAAAACCTGCTCGTTTTACTGACATGGTAGCTTATGCACTTCCAGTTGTTGATGATGTTCCATCCACCTACCCAAAAGCCATCCGAAGTTCAGAAAGTGGTAGATGGGCAGGTGCAATGGAAGAAGAAATACAATCTCTCGAGAAGAACAAGACGTGGAAGCTGACACAACTACCAAAGGGCAAGAAAGGCTATTGGATGCAAATGGGTATTTGCAAAGAAAGAAGGATTTCTGATAAAGATGAGATACGTTATGCAAGGCAAGATTGGTGGCTAAAGGCTACGCTCGGGAAGGAGGGAATTGATTATAATGAGGTATTTTCTCCAGCTTGTTAAACATTCATCCATTAGAATTTTGTTGGCCTTGGTAGTGCAGATGAATTTGGAGCTAGCTCAACTTGATGTGAAGCACTGCGTTCTCGCACGGTGATTTGAAGGGAGGAAATCTATATGGCTCACCTGAGATGGATACAAGGTTGCTTGGTAAGGAAAATTGGGTTTGTAAACTAAGTAAATCATTGTACGGATTGAAACAATCTCCAAGACAATGGTACAAGCGATTTGATGACTTTTATGAAGGGTGAAGTACACAAGGAGCAAATACGATCATTATGTGTATTTCGCGCAGGCTTCAAGATGGTTCTTACATTTACTTACTCTTATATGTTGATGATATGTTGATAGCGAAAGAAAGAGCCAAGTTGAGATTGGCGGATTGAAGGCTCAACCGAGTAAAGAGTTCGAGATGAAGGATTTGGGGAAGCCAAAAGGATTCTCGGCATGGAGATAAACAGTGACGAGAGAGAGAGGCAAGCTTTGGGCTGACATGTAGCGATGATTTGAAGAAGGTATTACAACGTTTTGGTATGCATGAAAATACAAAATGCAGCAAAGTACCCACACTTGCCCTTCATTTGAAACTTAGTAGCTGATTATCTCCAACAACGGATGAAGAGCGAGAATACATGGCGAAAGTCCCATATGCAAATGCAGTTGGAAGCTTGATGTATGCAATGGTGTGTACGAGACCAGATATTTCACAAGCTGTTAGTGTTGTGAGCAGGTACATGCATGATCCAGGAAGGGGTCATTGGTTAGTTGTGAAATGGATTCTACGGTATCTTCAAAAATACCGCAGATGTTGGATTGAATTTGAACGGGATGAATCACTTGGTCATTGTGTAGTTGGATATTGTGATTCTGATTATGCAGGTGATTTGGATAAGCGACGGTCTACAACTGGCTATTTGTTCACTTTAGCAAAAACGCCGGTTAGTTGGAAGTCTACCTTGCAGTCAACGGTGGCTTTGTCTACAACTGAGGCAGAGTATATGGCGATTACAGAGAGTCGTGAAGGAAGCAATTTAGCTTCATGGATTGCTTAAAGACTTGGGGAGTTGGTCGAAACAACTTGAGGTTTATTCTGACAGATGCAGTGCTATTCACTTAGCAAAGAATCAAGTCTTTCATGCACGGACGAAGCACATTGATGTTCATTTATCACTTTATACGGAAATTTCGGAAGAAGATGAGATACTTCTCCAGAAGATTCACACGGCGGAAAATCCTGCAGATATGTTGACCAAGGTGGTTACAAGGGCCAAGTTTGAACATTGTTTAAACTTGGTTAATATTTTGCATATTTGAGTTGGCGCCTAACGGTGCAAAATTTGGAAGCATCATGAGGTCCACTTTATTTTTTGTTTGATTGAGAAACTTTTATATTTGGTGGGACTAGAAGTTAAGTCAAGGTGGAGATTTGTTGGTTGTTGGCCTAAATAGTTGGCCAACAAATTTTGACTTTTGCCTTAACTTAGGAATCCCACATTGGAAGTTGATGAAAATGTGAGGAGATTTGATCCCTATAAAAGGGACTCTTCTCTCACACTTATTGTATCCCAAATTTGCATACTCTTCTCCCATATTAAATAAAAGCGGGCTGCTTGAGTGGTGCTCGGAGACTAGGCAATATTTTTGCCGAACTCCGTTATCAAATTTTTCCGGGTGTGTTCTTCCCTTATCTCTTTTATTCTGCATTTATTTGTTGTTATCGCTTTCTTTTGATTATAGTATTCAATATTATTTGTCGGGTATATTCGTAGTGTTTTGTATTTTTCAATTCACTAGAATTTTGTTTAGAGGAATTATTACCCGAAATTCCCAACAAGTAGTATCAGTAGCCAAGGTTCGTCCCTTGGCTTGTTTGTTTGGGTATTGTAGCTTTAATTATCTAGGAAAATTTTGTCTACAGGAGGTTGGTATTTAAGCGGTCCACTTGTGACCCTCCAATCTTTCCTAGAAATTTTCTTGGAATAATTTTTGGTATAATACGTAGTGTCTTTTGAAATATTGAATACTATATTAGTTCCCAGTAATGGCATCTACTTCAGCTTTCCTCTTCATCATGGTCGAGGATTCCAATGTCTAGTTTGAAATTAGCAGTAGAAATATTTGATGAGTATCGGCCATTTCGGCATGTGGCAAGGGAAGTCTTGGACTCCCTTTTCCAACGTGGTCTTGATATTGCCATTGCGGTAAGAGAAACCGAAGATGTAGTAGATAAGGATTGGAATATTATGAATCGGTTGGCATGCGGAACACTCGGTCATGCTCGTCCGAGGAGCGAAAGTATGCTTTCAAGAACGAGACTTCACGCGACAAATTGTGAAGGCATCGAGGACAAATTTACGAAGAAAAGTGGTCGAATAAGCTCCTTATGAAGAAGAGGTCGTTCGATTTGATTACTGACTGTGTACAACTATGAATGAACACATCACTATGTTTAATCAATTAGTAGCAGCACTGTTAAATTTAGATGTAAAATTTGAGGATGAAGATTTGGCTTTAATGTTGTTATCGTCTCTTCCCGATGAATTTGAACATTTGGAAACTACATTACTTCATGGGAAAGAGAATGTGTCGTTAGATCGTCAGTATGTTCGCTTTGTATAGTCATGAATTGAGAAAGCAGGATAAGATGAAAACAAAATCAACGACAATGTAAGAAGCATTGGTGGCAAGAGGTCATCAAGCAAAGCTCGATCAAAGGGGAGAGAGGAAGGTCCAAGTCAAAAGGCGCGTCGTTGCCAAAGATGAGTGTGCTTTTCGTCATGAGAAAGCAGACTGGAAGAAGGATCTGTCCCAAAGTCGAAGAAGAAAGGAAGACTCGCAAGATGCAAATGTTGCAGAATGCAAGAGTGATGCAGAATCGAAATTTCCCTTGTTGTTTCACCTTCAACATCACATCCGGGATGAATGGATATTGGATTCGAGTTGCACTTATCATATGTGTCCCATTCGGGAATGGTTTTTTTGAATTTCGGGGAACTCGATGGCGGGGTTGTCTATATGGGTAATGATAATCCATGTAAAACAGTCGGGATAGGTTCAATCAAAGTTGCGAAAATCATGATGGATCCACCGAATTTTGCGAGATGATGCAGTACGTGCAAAGTTGAAGAAGAATCTCATCTCATCGGAGCCTTAGAATCAAAATGCCTAGTTGTGACGATGCGAGATGGCGTTCTTAAAGTAACTTCGAGAGTATCGGTGATGTTGAAAGCGTGAGGAAGAATAATCAGTATTACTACCAAGGTAGTACAAGTAATGGGAGACGAGTAGCAGCGCAACTTCAAGTAGCAAAAAGGATGCTTGACGTAACGAAGCTCGTGGCATATGCGGTTGGGACACGCCGGTGAGAAATCCCTTACAAATTCTTGCCAGCGAGGGATTGTTGAAAGGTACGAAGACTTGCAAATTAGAATTTTGTGAGCATTGTGTTTTAGGAAAACAACGAAGAGTGAAATTTGGCACTGCAATCCACAATACCAAGGGCATTCTGGATTATGTGCACTCAGATGTATGGGGACCTGCCAAGACTCCGTCAATCAGTGGTAGGCATTATTTTGTCACTTTTGTTGATGATTTTTCCAGAAGAGTTTGGGTGTTTACTATGAAAAATAAGGATGATGTGCTTGGAGTTTTCCTTAAGTGGAAAGCTGAAGTTGAAAACCAGACAGGGAGGAAGATCAAGGTTCTCCGAGCAGCATAATAGTGGAGAATACAAGAAAGCGATCCATTCCCGAGGGCGTATGTCAAGATTGTGGCATAAGGCGGCACTTCACATCATGAAAAACACCACAAACGAGAATGGGGTGTCGGAGCGTATGAACGAGGGACATTGGTGGAGAAAGTTCGTTAGTATGTCTGTCTAATCGTTTGAGTTAAAGTGAGAAAATTTTGAGCTGAGGCAATAACATATGCTCAACATCTCGTTAATCGCTTTGCCATCATCTCGCTATAGAGGAAAAACTCCTTTAGAGGTATGGTCCGAAAAAACTACATTACGATTATGATACTTTGCGTGTTTTTTGGTTCTACTCGCATATTATCATGTGAATGAATCAAAGTTGGATCCACGGGCAAAGAAGGCTCTATTTATGGGCTTCAATGTCTGGGAGTTAAGGGATACCGTTTATGGTGTCTAGAGGCAAAGAAGACGATAATCGGTAGGGATGTTACCTTTGATGAATACATCATGTTGCAAAAGGTAAATCCGAAGGGTTGATGGTATTCCGCAGCGAGTGGAGTGTATTCAAAGCAGGTGGAGTTTGAAAGCAGACAGTGGTGATTCCAACAGAATAAGACCACTAGAGACTCTCCGAGGGCGAAGAAGAGTCGGATGAGGAAGAGGTTTCTACCCAAGAACCTCAACAACAATCGGAGCCAATTGCGAGTTAGAAGGCAAAGACGAGAGATTAAAAAACTCTGCTCGCTTTACTCGACATGGTAGCTTATGCACTTCCCGAGTTGTTGATGATGTTCCATCCACCTACCCGAAGCCATCCGAAGTTCAGAAAGTGGTAGATGGGCAGGGTGCAATGAAGAAGAAATACAATCTCTCGAGAAGAACAAGACGTGGAAGTCGACACAACTACCAAAGCGCAGAAATGCTATTGGATGCAAATGGGTATTTGCAAAAGAAAGAAGGATTTCCGATAAAGATGAGATACGTAATAAGGCAAGATTGGTGGCTAAAGCGCTACGCTCGAAGGAGTGAATTGATTATAATGAGGTATTTTCTCCAGTTGTTAAACATTCATCCATTAGAATTTTGTTGGCCTTGGTAGCGTGAGATGAATTTGGAGCTAGCTCAACTTGATGTGAAGACCGCGTTCTCGCACTGTGATTTGAAGGAGGAAATCTATATGGCTCGACCGAGATGGATACAAGGTTGCTTGTAAGGAAAAATTGGGTTTGTAAACTAAGTAAATCATTGATACAGATTGAAACAATCTCAAGACAATAGTACAAGCGATTTGATGCTTTTTATGAAGGGTCGGAAAGTACACAAGGAGCAAATACGATCATTATGTGTATTTGCGCAGGCTTCAAGATGGTTCTTACATTTACTTACTCTTATATGTTGATGATATGTTGATAGCAGCAAAGAGCCAAGTTGAGATTGGCAGATTGAAGGCTCAACTGAGTAAAGAGTTCGAGATGAAGGATTTGGGGAAGCCAAAAAAGATTCTCGGCATGGAGATAAACGAGGGACAGAGAGAGAGCAAGCTTTATGCTGACACGTACAGATTTTGAAGAAGGTATTACAACGTTTTGGTATGCATGAAAATACAAAATCTGTAAGTACCCCACTTGCCCTTCATTTGAAACTTAGTAGCCAGTTATCTCCAACAACAGATGAAGAGCGAGAATACATGGCGAAAGTCCCATATGCAAATGCAGTTGGAAGCTTGATGTATGCAATAGGTGTGTACTGAGACCGGATATTTCACAAGTTCGTTAGTGTTGTGAGCGAGTGCATACGCATGATCCGGGGAAGGGGTCATTGGTTAGTTGTGAAATGGATTCTACGGTATCTTCAAAATACCGCAGATGTTGGATTGGAATTTGAACGGGATGAATCACTTGGTCATTGTGTAGTTGGATATTGTGATTCTGATTATGCAGGTGATTTGGATAAGCGACGGTCTACAACTGGCTATTTGTTCACTTTAGCAAAAACGCCGGTTAGTTGGAAGTCTACCTTGCAGTCAACGGTGGCTTTGTCTACAACTGAGGCAGAGTATATGGCGATTACAGAGGCTGTGAAGGAAGCAATTTAGCTTCATGGATTGCTTAAAGACTTGGGAGTTGGTCAGAAACAACTTGAGGTTTATTCTGACAGTCAGAGTGCTATTCACTTAGCAAAGAATCAAGTCTTTCATGCACTGACTGAAGCACATTGATGTTCGCTATCACTTTGTAATGCGAAATTCGGGAAGAAGATGAGATACTTCTCCGTAAGATTCACACGGCGGAAAATCCCTGCAGATATGTTGACCAAGGTGAGTTATAAGGGCCAAGTTTGAACATTGTTTAAACTTGGTTAATATTTTGCATATTTGAGTTGGCGCCTAACGGTGCAAAATTTGAAAGCATCATGAGGTCCATTTTATTTTTTGTTTGATTGAGAAACTTTTATATTTGGTGGGACTAGAAGTTAAGTCAAGGTGGAGATTTGTTGGTTGTTGGCCTAAATAGTTGGCCAACAAATTTTGACTTTTGCCTTAACTTAGGAATCCCACATTGGAAGTTGATGAAAATGTGAGGAGATTTGATCCCTATAAAAGGGACTCTTCTCTCACACTTATCAGTATCCCAAATTTGCATACTCTTCTCCCATATTAAATAAAAGCGGGGTCGCTTGAGTGGTGCTTTCGGAGACTAAGCAATATTTTTTGCTGAACTCCGTTATCAAATTTTTTTCCCAAAGTGTGTTCTTCCCTTATCTCTTTTATTCTGCATTTATTTGTTGTTATCGCTTTCTTTTGATTATAGTATTCAATATTATTTGTCGGGTATATTCGTAGTGTTTTGTATTTTTCAATTCACTAGAATTTTATTTAGAGAGAATTATTACCCGAAATTCCCAACATTACATTCATCCTCGAGCTACCCCTACCGAATAAGTGACCCAGTGGCGACAAATCGGCACAACAGATTCTGTTCGCTATTGCTCGGGCATCACTTCCTGATAACCATGTTATGAATCTACATGATCAATCAACTTGGTGAATTTGCGTTCAGTTTTATTTTAAAATTTTAGTTCTGTTTTTTACAAAAATAATTTTGTTTATGAGAGAATATGTCACCTGAAAATAAAAATTACATTTCAAAATAAAATCTAATGGCCCAACAAATTTGATGATATATGCGTCTGTAAGAATGCTGCTGAGGTCAAGACACAGTATAAGAGTTACTTTTAGTAATACTAAACTTAATAGTTCAGTGATTTTGCAATTCTTCTGACAAGTTGCATAGCATCTCGAGCTCACTGCTGAATTTCATACGAAGTTGTCATCGTTCCCTCATTTCATAAACTGGTGAATAGCATTGTGCTTCTGTAATGGCTCGGCAAATCCGAGGACGAGATTCTCCATTCATCTGGGACGTAGTTCAGTAATTGATGTATCATCTACCGACATTAGAGTAGGGCAGTCGAGCTCCCCTTTTGACAGTCCCGGATATCGTTCAGGTGACGGCAGGGGCACAGAACGACTATTGAGCATCAAAATCACCGAAGCCATGGTAGGCCTCCGCTCAGCCTCATCTTAGACGCAGAGCAGGGCAACCTGGATACACCGAATCACTTCATCTCCGTCATAGGAGTCGCCTGCAGCTGGATCCAACAACGCTAAGGGTGTTCCGTCTATCCACACCCTCCGTGCCTAAACAAAACAAAAGCAAAGTTTAAAATAAGAAAAAAAAGAAGAAATATACTTTTTGGATTATCTCTTCATTGCCATGATATAACAAAACAATTCACGATTCAGAATCTTAAATTTGTACTCACATAGCTTATCGAGTCTTCGTTAGTACCGTTTGATATATTCTTCTTGCCGCATATAATCTGCAGGACCAGAACACCGAAACTATACACATCTGTTTTTATAGAGTACTCCGGAGGCATGTACCCGCTGCAAATCAGGGTGCATTTTTATAATAAATTAGTAACAATTTTTAAATGGGACAAAATGATTGGTGCATGCAGATTTTTCCTTTAATAGAAATAACATTTGGATGCCTGACCACTTACAATATTCCAACATTCTAGTTGTTTCTACTTAGGATTGATCAACTTGGGAAATTCTTGCCATGCTATAATCTCCAATCTTCGGATTCATATCTGCATCAAGTAATACATTGCTTGCTGTCAGATTACGATGCACGATCCTAACTCCAGAATCGTCATGAAGATAAAGAAGCCCTCTAGCTATTCCCTCTATGATTTTCAGTCGTCTTGACCAGTCCAATATTGGTTGCTTCTCTGGATCTATAGAATGACAAACCAAATTGTTCTGCGTCAGTTGTTTTGCTCTACTTAATTACTAAGCTAGCATTCTAAAGATATTAAGAAAAAATTATGTTAATGCCTACCAAATAGGAAGTAGTCCAGGCTTTTGTTTGTTACAAATTCCTGTACGAGTATCTTTAACTCTTCTTTGCAGCAAAATCCCAGCAACCGAACTATATTTCTGTGTTGAAGCTTGGAAACAAGTTGAATTTCCTTTTCAAATACTTCTGCACACTGCCATATGGATCCTGAGAGCCTCCTCACGGCTATCTCCTGTCCATTAGGAAGTGTTCCCTGATACAATTTAGAGACAAGAAATTTATTAGAAGATTACTTAGATATAACTTTTCCATTTCTGAATTCCAGAAACTTACTTTACCTGTAGACAAGACCAAATCCATCATCACCAATTAAAAGATGATCACTGAAGTTTTCTGTAGCTTCTTTCATTTCAGAAATTGTGAAGCAAGCAATATGTCCATAATCTTCTGGAAACCAGTCTAATTTCTTCTTCAAATTTTTTCTCATCTTCCGAAGTGCTTCCCACGGCCAAAACCATAGTGGTTTGCTAATTGATTGAAACTCCCCTAGTCTATTTTGAAATTCAGGCTTCCGTATCGCATTGCTGGTGATTCCTTCCTCCAGAGACACGCTGGGGATGGGGCTTTTCTCATGTCTTGGGTAAAAGCTGAATTCACTGATTTTGATTTCCTGGGTGATTCCACCATTGCAAGGCTGACCAGATATAACTGCTTCTTCTGATTTAGAAGATTCTGTCCTTTCTCGCAGCTCCAACTCCAAAGCGTATTCGAGGCTTGTTACCACTTGAGACATTGTAGGACGTTTCCTTGGTTGAGGGTGCACGCAATTTTGAACACTCTTGATAAATTCTTTCAAACTCTCCGAAGAAAATTTTCCCTGCAAACTGCGGTCAATAATATCATTAATATCCCCTTTTGACATGCATTCTTGAAAGAGGGACAAAAGACTCTGAGGTTCCCCTGGAATTCTTTTATCTATGGCTGGTCTCCCACACAAAACAACCAACATTACAACACCAAAAGCATACACATCCGTTTTTCTCGTGGGTTTATGGGTCACCAAATAGTAAGGATCCAGAAAACCAAATGTTCCTTTCACCTTCGTGCTTGTAGAGCCCTGTGACTCACTAACCTTTCCCAGTTTAGACAGCCCAAAATCTGAAACCTTGGCTACCAAATTCTCATCCACTAGGATGTTTGAGTCCTTCACATCACGGTGGATGACTCCATATTCAATACCAGTGTGCAGGTAGTCGAGGCCTCGAGCAGCACCAAAGCAGATTCTAAGCCTTTGCTCCCAGGTGAGAGGAGTGACGTCCTTCCCGTTTCTACCAATCTTGTAGAGGTTATCAGCAAGCGTGCCACGGGGCATGTACTCGTAAACTAGGATCATTTCCTGGTACTCATTGCAGTAGCCTATCAGAGAGACAAGATGGGTGTGTCGGATCATGGAAAGAGTTTCAATTTCTGTCCAAAATTCACGAGCACCTTGATTAGAGTTTGACCTCAACCGCTTTACAGCAACAATGTCTGAGCTTCCACTGAGGAAACCTTTGTATACATTACCAAATCCCCCCCTTCCAATGAGATATGCATCGCCGAAGTTCTGTGTTGTTGATATGATCTCAGCGAGTGAGAAGCGACGGCAAGATCTGCTCAAGGCATGTCGGGGGTCTTTCTCCTCATGGCGGGTCTGTTCCAAAATTTGCCTCAATTTGAAAACAGCGATATTTAGTAAAATCAGTAGGACTGTAATACCTGTTGCAATTGCATTTTTGTTACCAACTGGTGAAAGCGAATTTTGGATCTTTAGGTTCCAAGATTTTGAAGCTTGTTTCAGAGGATTCTGACTTGCAAGATTGTTGTCAGGGTTGCTTAACTTGAACATTTCTAATCCATTCAGAAGTTCAATTACTAACTCATGAGATGAGCTTAAGACTATCAAGATATCAGAGTTGCCTGCTTCTTTGTCTCCCTTCACCACCACCATGTAGTCCCTGTTGAGAGAATCATCCATAACTCTCTAGAAGATTCAAGAAAATTCTAGATTATTCAAGAAAGTTGGAGAAGGTTCAAGTAAGTTGAAGAATATTCAAGAAAGTTAAAGCAACAATTTTTGACTCAAAGAATATCTAGAATTCTCTTGAAGTAAGAAGTAATTAGATAATTCTAGAATTTGCCAAAGTTGGTGAGCCAAGCCTATAAATAGGCTAGTGCTTAGGAGAAGCTAGTGTGTAAGAAAGAGTGAAGAGTGCAAGTGTGAGGTGCTTCATTGAGTGAGCAAATAAGAGAAAATAAGAGAGTGAGAGTTACTTGTGCTAGAGTGTCTAGTAAGAAGTTAAATACACTCTAAATGTGAGTGTTAGGTGGTTTATAAGTAAGAGTTGAGTTTAGTGAAGTAATAAATTTTTTATTTAACAATTCGATTCACTACTTGTGCCACCTTATATTTGAACTCCAGTGCCACCACTCCATCTGATCACGTCAGCCTTGTCCTCAGCAACCTGATTGTTTATGAGCACGTTGAACTCCGTCTGGCTTCCTTCTGTCATCTCAAGTCCAAAATCGCAGAAATGAAGCCTCACCAAGTATCCAAAGCCAACATCTACTGGTATTTTCCAGGTAAAGTGATGCATTTCGTCTCCTCTTGTGTCTTTTCCTCTTTTCCAGGATGTCTGGTAAATTTTGATTGGTGCAGTGTATAGTGGTGTGCCTGTAAGTTTAATCTGATGCACCAAATGATTCGCAACCTGAAGTTTGGATTCTTGAAAGTGATTGGCATCCTCACTCCACGTCCGAAACAGGCCAAAATCTTCTCCAGGTGAGATGGATCCGCCACCAATGTTCAACCTCTGAACCATTTCAAGGGCAGTGCTATTATCAATATAATGATGGCCATTATTCTGACCAACAATACGGGCGCCTAAATCACCATCAGTTGTGTAATATAGACCAGTGGGCATGGAAATGATCTCAATTCCGTTTACAAATGCATAAATATTCCTGTGCTTCGTACTCTGAGATGGAGAGAATGTTATGTTCAAGTACTTGTTCTCTTCTACACTCAAAAGGAATTCTTTAACAAGATACTTTACACCCAAAACATGAACAGCAAGCGAAGCACTGAAGTTTTTCATTAGAGTAAAAGGACCAGCTTTAACTGTGAAAAAGTCTTCGGAGCCCTCAAAACCACGGTAGGAAGATTGATAAAAATGCAGGCGAATGAATTTCTGACCTGGGTTGACTTGAAATGCATAGTAGAATTGAGTAGCAGAGATTCTTGCGCTCATATATGGAATTGGATCAGCAGAAAGTGATCTGCGATCAGCAGTCGAGCTTCTTGATTTGGCTTTTGGCTGAAGGAGGGCAATAACTGATCTTGTGCCTGCGTCACCGGACCAGCGACGGCCATCGAGTGCGGTTGAGTCGCCATGGTAGCCACAGTTGATTGCAAATCACCAATAGGATACGTAGCTTGACTTTTACCGCCAGTAACATACACTAAGAATGGGATTCCAGAAGAAGATGAAAGAGAAGAGAATGGTGACTGAAACAACAGAAATATTCATCTCATTCACTTCCTTCTGTTGAAATTCGATGGAAGAAAACAGAGAGTAAAATATGTGGAACACAGTGGAGGAAGAAACAGAGAGAGAAAGTAAACAGAAGAATGAAAAATAGAAATTGATTTCCTCAACTCAGAATTCTGTACAATTGCCTATATATATATACAAATTAACTTAGCTACCGCCTTAAACCAAACTTGCGTACTAAACACGGCAATTAATAACTAACTCAAACCGGGTTCATGAAAACAAGTTCTAGAAGCTGAAAAATTCAACGCTGACTTTGCTTCTTTAGCTTCACTGCTATCTAAATCATGATCAGAAACTCGCTGCTTCACTTCTGTATCTGCATGAAGTGATTGCTGCTTCAATGCTGTGCATGGATGATTGTTGGCATGATCAGCATGATCAGAAGCTCGCTGCTTCACTTCTGTATCTGCATGGTGGCTGATATGTTCTGCAGAATCATTAGAAGCATGATCTGCATCAGAAGCATGTTCTGCAGAAACCATTTGCTGCAACAGCCCCCCACAAGTTGGACGAGTGTAAATATTATGAAAAGCAAATTCGGACAAAAGGAAGTGAAAGCGGGTAGGACCAAGAGCTTTAGTAAACAAGTCAGCTAACTGAGATGCAGAAGCAATTGGCATGAGGTTAACAAGTCCAACTTGAACCTTTTCTCTTACAAGATGACAATCTATTTCAATATGTTTAGTCCTCTCATGAAAAACTGGATTTTCACCAATGTAGATAGCACTACGGTTGTCACAGAACAAAGGAATAGATTGTGTAAATGGAACTCCCAAATCATTGAGTAAATACACCTCCCACTGAAGTTCACAAGTAGTAGCAGCAAGAGCTCTATATTCTGCTTCAGAAGAACTGCGAGAAATAGTAGTCTGCTTCTTGGATTTCCAAGCAACTAAGGCTGCACCAAGAAAAATACAGAATCCAGTAATTGAGCGCCTAGAGTCAGGACATCCAGCCCAATCTGAATCACTGAAACCTTTCAGATGAAGAGTATTCTGAGAAGGATAAAACAAACCCTGAGCAGGATGAGTCTTGAGATAACGTAGCACACGCAATGCTGCTTTCCAATGATGAATGGTAGGACAATCCAGAAACTGACTTAATTGCTGTGTAGCAAAACTGATATCTGGCCTAGTATGAGTAAGATAAAGCAGTTTACCAACAAGGCTCCGGTAAGCAGTATTATCTGTGAGCAAAGCAGAATCTCCATGCACCAAACGTTGTGTAGGATCCATTGGGGTAGTAACAGATTTGCAGCCTAACATACCATAATCATTTAACAAGTCAAGAGTATACTTGCGCTGACAGATATTCAACCCAGTCTTGCTGCGAGCAATCTCAAGGCCAAGAAAGTATTTTAAAGCTCCCAGATCTTTAATCTGAAATTGTTGATGAAGAGAAGCCTTAACAGCACATATTTCATGTGGATCATTACCAGTTAATAACATATCATCCACATAAACCAATAAGGCAGTAAAAGAAGTACCCTTGTGTTTAACAAATAAACTGTAATCATGCAAAGACTGTTTGTATCCAAGCTGCAAAAGAGAAGTGGTTAATTTGGCATTCCACTGACGACTGGCTTGTTTCAAGCCATACAAAGACTTCCTAAGCTTACACACCATGCGAGCATCAGCACACTGAAAACCTGCTGGTAATTTCATATAAACCTCCTCAAATAGATCCCCATGAAGAAACGCATTATTGATATCAAGTTGCTGGAGTATCCAATGTTTAGAAACAGCAAGAGCTAACAACAATCGAATGGATGTCATCTTAGCAACAGGGGAAAAAGTATCAAAGTAATCCACCCCAGCTTGTTGTGTATATCCTTTAGCAACCAACCGAGCCTTATAACGTTCTACACTGCCATCAGCCTTCAGCTTAATTTTATACACCCATTTACACCCAATGGCCTTCTTATCAGCAGGTAAAGACACCAAATCCCATGTATGGTTATCTTCAAGAGCCTTTATCTCAGCAGCCATAGCCTGCTGCCATTCAACATGTTGAACAGCCTCCAAGTAATGTTTAGGTTCAGAAATAAGACTCAAATTCACAGCATAGACTTGGTGAGATGGTGCAACATGACCAAAGCCATAGACAGAATTCAAGGAATGAGGAGTTGAAAGATTAGAAGAAGAAGGAGCAGCAGGCAAATTACAATGATAATCATGTAGATAACTAGGTAAGCGTCTAGATCTGGTAGAATGCCTAATAGGCAAAGTAGTATGAGAGGATGAAGAAGATGAATCCATAGAAGTAACTGGCAAAGAAGATAAAGAAGGAATAATAGGTAATGGAATAGAAGGTGAAACTGATACAGAAGAAGAATCATGAAAAGGAAAAATATGTTCATGAAATTGAACATGACGGGAAACAAAAATATCTCTAGAAGAGAGATCAAGAAGAACAAAACCTTTAGTGGTATCAGATGAGCCAAGATAAACACAATGCCTGGAACGTGGATCAAATTTATGTCTATGATGAACAAGAGTGGTAGCATAGGCTAAACAGCCAAAAATCCGCAAACTGTCATATCTAGGAAGTTTATGGTAAAGAAGCTCATAGGGTGTTTTATTGTGTAGATAAGGAGTAGGAGACAAATTGATAAGATGGACAGCATGCAGGACTGCATAACCCCAATAACCAACTGGTAAAGCAGATTGAAATTTAAGAGCCCTAGCTACATTAAGAATATGTTGATGCTTCCTCTCAACAATGCCATTTTGTTGAGGGGTTTCAACACAAGTAGTTTGATGAATAATGCCTTTGGAAAGATAAAACTCAGTCATGGAAAATTCTATGCCATTATCAGAACGAATGACTTTGATTTTGGCTCCAAACTGAGTAAACACAAAATTATAAAAGGATTGCAATAGGGATCTGGTTTGAGATTTGGAAGACAATAAGAAAATCCAAGTGAAACGAGTACAATCATCAACAATAGTAAGAAAATATTGCTGTCCATGCACAGTAGGTTTATGATAAGGTCCCCAAATATCTACATGCAAGAGATCAAAACTGGATTTAGCATGAGAAGAACTGGATAAGAAAGGCAGCTTATGCTGTTTAGCAACCGGACAAACTGTACAGCAATCTTGGGAATCAGGAACCAAAACATTAGAATCACAAAGCTTTGCAAGTTTCATACGAGCAAAGGACATATGTCCTAATCTGTAATGCCATAACAAAGAATCTGACAGAATTGTTTTAGTTTGGCTAATAGAGAAACTAGAAACTGAAGATGGAACTTGCTGGAAGTTGAAGAGGAAATGATAAAGGCCACCAGAAACTTTAGCTGAACCAATCATCTTCTTGGTGACAGTGTCCTGAATATGACAATGATCACCAGAAAAAACAACTTGATAAGCAGAATGTTTAAGAAGTTTGCTCAAAGAAATAAGATTGTAAGAGAAAGAAGGAACATAGAAGACATCACAAAGAGTGATATAAGTATTTAGAGCAACTTTCCCTTTGCAAGTGGCATGTACTATATCCCCATTTGGTAACTGTATAGGAATAGCAATAATATGTGAATAATGAGACAAAATGAGAGAGGGAATGAGTGACATGGTCAGTAGCACCAGAATCCAAAATCCATGCATTGAATTTAGAGCTAAAATGTTTACCTGCATCATCACTTGTAGGCTGAAAATTAGTTGTCAAGTTCATAGTTTGATGAACTTGTTGTGTATCATCAGAATGTTTACCAACTTGGGCTTGTAAACCTGTAATTAAACTGAGCAAATGCTCATATTGTTCAACAGTCACACCAGCAGCCACACCAACATTTGAAGCAGAGGCAGAAAGTTTTTCATCAGGCAAACTCAACATTTGATTAACATGCATGCCAACCGTATTACCCTGTGTTTTACCTCTTCCTTTCCAATTTGGAGGATATCCATGCTTCTTGTAACACTTATTAATGGTATGTCCTTGCATTCCACAAAAAAATGCATATAAGAGGCTTTTCGCTTCCCGAGAAAACAGGTTTTCTGGCCATAGCATGTACTGCATTTGTAGAAATCCTACCATAACCTCCATTGTCCAAATCAGAACTAATGTTTGCAGCTGATAAATTGCCAGGAAAAGCAACTCCTCCAGAAGCATTACCACTAACTTGATTTAACATAGGTTGTACATTAAGCTGAGGATTTTCAATAGAATAGTTCATCTGTCTTTCTATTTGTACAACCATAGAAAACGCACGATTCATTGCAGGCATAGGATCCAAAAGCAAAATCTGAGATTTAACTGAAGCATAGGAATCATTTAATCCTTTTAAGAAACGGATTACAAACTCAGATTCAAGATATTTCTTAATTTCTTTCTGTACATCACATGAACATTGAGGTTCACAAGTGCATTTTGGAATCGGCCGAAGCATCATGTACTCCTCCCATAAGATCTTCAACTGTGTATAATAATCAGTTACAGAATGCATACCTTGCTTTAATTTTTGTATATCTTCAAGCAAATCAGAGAGACGAAATGCATCTGGCTGTGAAAACCTATCCTCTAAATCCTTCCAGACGGCTCGTGCTGTATTCATCCAAATCACACTCTGTGCAATGGATTTATCCACAGCATGCAAGATCCAGGATAATACTAGATTGTCTGCTTGCTCCCATAACTGATAGCGCCTTTGATCGGTCATGAGCTGAGCTCGAATTGTTCCATCTATAAATCCAATTTTATTCTTTGTTATCAGCACCATTCTCATTGCTCTACTCCACTGGTGAAAATTTTGTGCATTTAGCTCCGGTCTAACTAATGGCAGTGATGGATTTTCTCCAGGATTGATATAGAACGGACTAGTAACAGGTTCACTTTGATTTGCCATAGCAAATACAAGATTGAGAATGCAGAAGATTAACAAGAAACAAAAACTCAATCTTCCACCGAAGAATTAATGCTCCCGATACCATGTTGAAATTCGATGGAAGAAAAGCAGAGAGTAAAATATGTGGAACACGGTGGAGGAAGAAAAGCAGAGAGAAAGTAAACGAGAAGAATGAAAAATAGAAATTGATTTCCTCAACTCGAATTTGCAGTACAATTGCCTATATATATATACAAATTAACTTAGCTACCGCCTTAAACCAAACTTGCGTACTAAACACGGCAATTAATAACTAACTCAAACCGGGTTCATGAAAACAAGTTCTAGAAGCTGAAAAATTCAACGCTGACTTTGCTTCTTTAGCTTCACTGCTATCTAAATCATGATCAGAAACTTCGCTGCTTCACTCACGTATCCGCATGAAGTGATTCTCGCTTCAATGCTGTGCATGGATGATTGTTGGCATGATCGGCATGATCGAAGCTCGTCGCTTCACTTCTGTATCTGCATGGTGGCTGATATGTTCTGCAGAATCATTAGAAGCATGATCTGCATCAGAAGCATGTTCTGCAGAAACCATTTGCTGCAACACCTTCGTCGGTTCGAAGCCTGCGATAAAGCTCTGGCAATTATTAGAGTCCTCCTTTGGCAATTATTTGCGCAGAGGAGAGAAGTAGCATAGCAAGCCGCCAGTAGATTCCTGGAAATCATTTGGAGTTCAATTTCGTATTTTATTATTTTAAGGTATTTATATTTAGATGATATTTTTATTTGAGAATTTTTATCTTTAATATATAAAAAAGTAAATTATTTATTAAAAAATATAGAATTTAAAGTTAAAAATTTAGAAAAGCATGACCCTGTTGTGTACAATGTTTACCTAGGAGTGAACATTGGATGGGCGCAATAAATTGGTTGAAGGAGTAATGAAGCGGGATGAGAGAAGGCGAAGGAGGATTGAAGCCGCTGGTATTGAGTCTGGGTGCCCCGAAATTGTAAGAATGGACTCCCTTTCTACATTTATATGTGGATGATAAATATTATACGCAAGCAAGTTGGTTAGAGTATTTCTAGAATCAAAGTGCCTAAAAACATGTTTTACTACATTTTGCGATGGTTGGAGTTGACTTCAACAGCTTTACAGCAAAATTCCTGAGCTTCCATTCAGGAAACCTTTAACATCAGCAGCAAAGGAAGCGCTAAAGTTCTTCAGAAGGGTAAAAGGGCCGGCTTTGACGGTGAAAATATCTTCAGAGCTCTCGAAACTACGGTAGGAAGATGGATAAAAATGTAGACGAATGAATATCTGACCCGGGTTAACTTGAAATGTGTAGTAGAATTGAGTAGCTGAGATCCTCTCAGAAATATATGGAATTGGATCTGCTGAAAGTGATCTGCGATCAGCCATCGAACTTCTTGATTTTCCTTTCGGTTGAAGCTTGGAAATAGCTGATCTTGTGCCTGTATCCCCAACCCAGTGACGGCCGTCGAGCGCGGTTGAGTTGCCCTGGTTGCCACAGTTGATTGCAACATCTTCAATGTAATTCGGAGCTGGATTTTGGTAGCCATTAACAGACACAATGAAGGGATTCAAGAAGAAGATGAAAGAGAACAGGGTGGGGATTGAAAGAACACAAAAGTTCATCTCCATTCACTTTCTTCGTTGGTTAGAAGCTTGGAGCAATCATTGCTTTTGTTTTCTTTGCCGTCATTTGTGCGGAAAAGGGCAAGTCGCAAAGTAAAATTCGTGGACACCAGTTGGAGTTAAGACTTGAAAAAAACCTCTTTCAACTGAAAATCAAGTATTGGAAATTGTTATTGAGAATGTTGTAAGGATTGAGTAGTTGATTTATAGTTTAAAGGAAATCCTGAAAATGTTACAAAGACAATTAGTAAAAATATATTTTAATTAAATACTGAAAAATAAAAAGTAAAAAAACTGGAAAAACATGCGGCTGATATAAGGTCGGAATATCTTGTATTTCGTCTGATAAATTTTTAAGTACCTATTCAGTATTTTGCGCAATGTCAGTAACAATACAATTTTGCTTCTGTTTCGAGACTAGCTATCGTACTCAAGCTGCCTTGTAATGGATTAATGCTTACTCTCACCCTGAAGAGAAAATAATAATAATAATAATAATAATAATAAAAGGAACAAACTAGTCGTACCTTTTCACGACCTCGCCACTTGTCAAAGATGGCTGCAAGAACTGAATGGATCAATGAAATACCCTTTTTGTCTAGTATTGACTACCAAATTTTCGTACGAAATAAATAAAAAATATTTAATTTTAAATAAAAAGAATAATTGTTATCGATCGTGATATTCCTCTAGGATGGAGAATGTGAGCAAGTTTGCATTTTTGTGCTACTGCTTTCGCCGCTAGTCTTCTAGTGAATCTTATGAGGTCCCCGCCAGTAAATTTCCTCTCCCTGCAAATGCTATTTCAGTTCAAACCCCGACAACAAAAACTTGATTACGTAACATGTTCATCTACAGGAGCAACGAATACATGGAAATCAATGGTCCAACCCATCAAGTTAAGCTTAAAAATGTCTAAAAATCAGAGCAGGGTAATGAGGATGAAGACGAGAAGAGCAGCTATGAAGGAATACTTTACAGCGGCCAATACAATCGCTATTGATATCGTGAATAGTTGCCACAGAACCTGGACGCTCGCCCATGCCAACACCCCCGTTAATCCTACGGCCACCACGTTATCCGGGTCCGGGTCTATCAACAGGCCAACCCATTTCAGATTCAATCTAGGTCGTCCATTCCCCATCCCCTTCTCTTCCCCATCGCCATTGCCCTTGACGCTGTCGCCGTTGCTGTTTAATCCGTTCTCTCCGTTTAACCTCTGCTCGTTCTCGTCGTTGCTCGGCAGATCGTCAATATTGTCACCATCACGGTTGCTATCATTCTCTGCTGCGAAGACCAAAAATCTGGAGAAGTTGTCTTCTGGCTTTTGGGATTTGAGGTGAAATGAGGGGAAATAATTTAGGGTTTTAACTGTAAGAAAAGTAGAAGGGAGTCTAATGCTGTTTTTTGATGGATTAGAAGCGGGTGTAAGCGTTAATGGCGGTGAGGGAAGGGTTACCAGCCCTAACACCGCATTCATCCTTTTGGCGTCCGCAAATGGCCTGCGGATGTAAACGGGAAAACATTTGGGGGAAAATGTAATTTGATTCTTTTACACATAATTTGATCTATGGAGTAATTGCACTTCGCCCCCAACTTCTAACACTCAAAGCCCATTTGCCGCTTTAAACGAAAAAGAAACAAAACTTCCGTACTCTTGCATTAGTCGACCACAGTGGGAGTCGAACCCACGACCTTTTGATCCGAAGTCAAACGCGCTAATCCACTGCGCTATGCGGTCGATCTTATTACCGGAAAGGTTAAATAATATAACCTATGAATCAATGAAGGCCACAAACACCTTGCTGGATGAGAACTTGGTGGCAGAGATTTCCGATTTCGGACTGTGCAAACTGGAAAAATTGAGAGAGACACGGAGCTCTGTTAGCACTAAAGTTAAAGGCAGTTCTGGGTATTTGACTGTTTGGACTATGCAAAAAGTTATAGGATACAAAATACTATTCTTTTTTGTTTCAAAATATATGATATATTTTTTATATAAAAATTAAAATTTTTATAAATTTTATTAAAAAAATTGATAAATATCTAAAATATTCGTATTTAAAATTTCTTAGTTAGTGTGTCAAATTTAAATTTAACATTAAGAATTAATGTTTATAGGTGGTTGGTTAGAAAATTAATATTTTTTAAAAAATAAAAATATTTAAATAGTTAGTTTGAGATAATAGTAAAATTAAAAATAAAATAATAAATAAAAATTTTATATAAAAAAATGACTTATATTTTAAAATAAATAAAAATAAAAAGTATGACATATATTTTGAATCGGATAATTCCCTTAATCAATTATTGTAGAATTGTGAGTAGATGGAGACAAAACTGTGAACAAGTTCCTGCGGGTTATTTATTGACATTCTTTGACCGTTTTCAACAATTTCATCGTACTAGCTTATAGATCCGCTAGATGCACGAGGTTATATCATCAAAAGTTTTTAAGAAAATTGAAATATATATATATATATATATATATATATATATATATATATATATATATATATATATATATTTGGGTAAAACAAGGAAAAGAATATGAAAACATAATTTCCTAATACAAGTAATACTTAAATCTCCTCGAACTCAAATAGAATATGGGGAATTGAAAGAAGAAAGTTAAAAAATTTATTTGGGTGGGATTGAATAGTATTTTAGTTTAAGATTTTACAAATAATATTTTTTATACAAATTGAGTCAAAATTTTTAAATAAAAATATAATCTAAATTGGCTTAAAATGATAAAATAAAAAATTGAAGCCAATACACATGGCTTAAAATGATAAAATAAGAAATTGAAGTCAAGTCAAGTCAAGTCAAGTCGAAATGATTTCCAGGAATATACTAGCGGCATGTTTTGCGACTTCTCTTCTCTATGCAATAAAGAACAGAAAGATTGATAAGATTGCCAAAGCTTTATCCCAAGCTTAGAACCGACGAAGAAAGTGAATGAGATGAACCTTTCTGTTATTTCAGTGACCATTCTCTTCTCTTTCATCTTCTTCTGGAATCCCATTCTGGTAGTATCCGTTAATGGTGCTAAAGGTCGAGCTCCGTGTCCTATTGGTGATATTGCAATCAACTGTGGCCATCATGGGGACTCAACCGCATTCGATGGTCGTTGCTGGTCTGGAGATACAGGCACAAGATCAGTTATTGCCCTCCTTCAGCCAAAAGCCAAATCAAGAAGCTCGACTGCTGATCGCAGATCACTTTCTGCTGATCCAATTCCATATATGACAGCCAAAATCTCTTCTACTCAATTCTACTATGCATTTCAAGTCAACCCAGGTCAGAAGGAAGCCAGACGGAGTTCAACGTGCTCATAAACAATCAGTTTGCTGAGGACAAGGCTGACGTGATCAGATGGAGTGGTGGCACTGAAGTTCCAATATACAGGGACTACATGGTGGTGGTGAAGGGAGACAAAGAAGCAGGCAACTCTGATATCTTGATAGTCTTAAGCTCATCTCATGAGTTAGTAATTGAACTTCTGAATGGATTAGAAATGTTCAAGTTAAGCAACCCTGACAACAATCTTGCAAGTCAGAATCCTCTGAAACAAGCTTCAAAATCTTGGAACCTAAAGATCCAAAATTCGCTGCTAGCATTTGGTAAAAAGAATATAATTGCAACAGGTATAACAATCCTACTCATTTTACTGAATCTCACTATATTCAAGTTGAGGCAAATTTGGGAGCAGACCTGTCATGAGGTGAAAGAGACGCAATTTGCCTTTGGTGGATCTTGCCGTTGCTTCTCATTTGCCGAGATCATATCAGCAACACAGAACTTCAGCGATGCATTCCTCATCGGAAAGGGGGGATTCGGTAACGTATACAAAGGTTTCCTCCGTGGAAGCTCAGAAATTGTTGCTGTAAAGCGGTTGAAGTCAAACTCCAAGCAAGGGGCTCGTGAATTTTGGACAGAAATCAAAGTACTTTCCAGGATCCGGCACACTCATCTTGTCTCTCTGATAGGCTACTGCAACGAGTACCAGGAAATGATCCTAGTTTATGAGTACATGCCCTGTGGCACGCTTGCTGATAACCTCTACAAGAATGCTAGAACCGGGAAGGATGGTACTCCTCTGACTTGGGAGCAAAGGCTCAGAATCTGCATTGGTGCTGCTTATGGACTCGACTACCTTCACACTGGTATCGAATATGGAGTCATTCACCGCGATGTGAAGGATTCGAACATCCTACTGGACGAGAATTTGGTAGCTAAAGTTTCAGATTTTGGGCTGTCGAAATTGGGAAATGTAAGTGAATCACAGGAAATTATTAGCACGAATGTGAAAGGAACATTTGGTTATTTGGATCCCGACTATTTTATGACTCACAAACCAACTAGAAAAACCGATATATATGCCTTTGGCGTTGTAATGTTGGTTGTTTTATGCGGGAGACCAACACTAGATACGAGAACTCCAGGAGAACCTCGGAGTCTTTTGTCCCTCTTCCGAGAATGCATGGAAAAGGGGGACATTGATCATATTGTTCACCCGAATGTGCAGGGAAAATTTTCATCTGAGAGTTTGAAAGAATTTATCATATCTATGGAAAACTGCATGGACCCTCTACCAACGAAACGACCTACAATGTCTCAGGTGGTGACAAACCTCCAGTCTGCTTTGGAGTTGCAGCTGAAGACACAGTCTTCTCAATCAGAAGAATCAGCTGTTGTTTTAGGTCAGCCTGAGCTTGGAATAGCACAAACATTCCAAACTAGTAAACTGAGTGGTCCTCTCAATCCAAAGCAAGGATCCACTGGCGAATTGATTGAGAATGCTGAGCCAGAAATTATCCCAAGAGAAAAGGATTGCACTCCAGCAAAAGGAGCAGGGGTTCGGCCATGGGAAGCACTTAGGAAGATAGGAAACCCTTTGAAGAAAAAGCCTTTATTTTCTGAAGATGGAGCTTCTTCTCGCTTCACAATTTCTGAACTTGGAGCAGCTACGGACAACATCAGTTCTGACTGTATAATCATAAACGATGAATTCTGGATAGTTTATCTACGGTTCGTCAAGCCATTGCAGAGGACATGTGCGGTTTATCTACAATTTATCAAGCCATTGCTGAAGACATGTGCCATTTACCAGTTCAAGGCAATAGTGCATGATAAGGACTTCAAAAAATTCAGCAATGAGCTTGAGTTGCTATCGCGACTGAGACACCCAAACTTGCTTTCCATGATTGGATATTGTTACCATGACAATAGGGTTTTTATTGTGCACGAATACATTGGTAGAAGCACCCTTTGCAGCTGTCTGTATGACGGCCCCAGCAATGCACATCTCACATGGACTGATAGGCTTTGGATTTGTATTGGTGCTGCAGAGGGACTCAACTACCTTCATAATGGTACCGGAAAGACAAGGATCCATGGTGCCCTGAGGCCAGAGAGCATTCTGTTGGAAAGGGGCCGAGACAAATGGACTCCATTGCTTTCAACTTTTGGGTTGTCTAGATTAAACTACATAAGGCATGGGACTACAAGAGAAAAAGTTAGAGAGGCAAGCCGGTCAGGGTGGGAGTATTTGCATCGCAACTTTTCCAACTCAGAACCTCACTTGACAGAAAAAGACGATATCTACTCATTTGGTTTGATTTTGTTGGAAGTCTTGTGTTGTCGAAGGGATCCAAAAGAATGGTGGGAAGGAATACCTGCCAATCATGTCAAAACTGGTGGGGATGAGAAGTATCTGAAAGCACAAATTGAAATGGCCATCAAGACTAGGACTCTTCATCAGATCATCGACTCAAACCTCAAAGGGCAAATATCAAAGACAAGTTTGTCTGAGTTTCTTAAGATTGTTCTTAGCTGCTTGCATGATGAGCCAACGGAGAGGCCAACGATGGGCAAAATTGTGTTCAGACTAAAATTGGCACTGCGCCTACAAGAGTATGGTGTTTATTGTCTATCAAAACATGGCCAATGGCATCCTCCATAACTATCTCTATGATGATTGTTTTGTTCCTCTCACATGGAGTCGTAGGCTTCAAATATTCCCTGGTGTAGTACAAGGACTAAATTATCTTCATACTGGTACAGCTAAAAGGACACTGTAGTGTGATCTGAGGCCAAAAAAGATTCTTTTGGATGGTAATTTGACTCCATATATTTCAAATTTCGATTATATATAGTAGATTCCATTGCTCATCTTGTAAAAGCCTCAACTTGAATAGAAGCATCATGCTGCGAATACTTGACCCCAGAGGTCATTGGCGGCCAATCAGAGCCAACAGAAATATCTGATGTTTCCTTCAGCCAGTCAGGCGAACCGTCGGAAGAGGTGGCCTGCAATCTCTCTGGTGACCGCAACGTTCGTACTATATAGCGAAGGAGGCCAGTGGGACTGCTGAAGACACCATCTTCGGCTGTGCATATCATTGCACGGAGATGAGAGACGGGAAGAATCTCCGATCAAGCTCGTTGCCGTTCTTTGGTTATGGGCACCTCGTGTTTTTGCATTTTACGACCTCGATTCGTCGGAGTAGTGATCCGCTAAAAAATTCAGTAAAAACTTCGGGTGATGAAAAAGATTTGAGAATGTGAAAGGACATGTTGAGGATTAAGTGAACTATTTTCCCTCTATAAAAAATATTACAATTTTTACAAAACTCAAACTGAATTTTAAAAGGTAAAATGGCTATTTTAGTTTTAAAGTTATGACATCGTAATTATTTAGTATTAAAAGTTTTTTTCAGTTATTATAAAGTTAAAATATTTTACATATATATTAAATAGTATAATAATTATTCTCTATCATTAATTTTGACTAATAAAAAGTAGTAAATACAAATTTTTCTAGGACAAAATAATTCATTTATAAGTATTTTCATCTTTCAAAATAAGATTATATGAACTGTACAAGTAACAACTAGAAAAAAATTACATAAATAGACATTTTCACCCTAAAAAAGATAGCATGTGTGTTAATCGTGCTCTTTATTAGTAGAGTTAGTAGTTGAGAGTGATGATAATATTATTTAAGATACGTGTAAAATTTTTTAAGACCATAATAATTTAAAAGGAAAATTTTTAAAACTAAATGATTACAAAGCTATCATTTTAGAAATCAAAATGGTCATTTTTTTTAATTAAACTTGATCAAATCTCATATAAGAATTGCTTCAATATTAAATCTTACTATAAGTTACGATTATTCTCACAAACCAAAAACTTTATTACTAATATTTAATGATTATCAATCTTGTAGTAAAAGAGGTACAATAAATTCATGTCGATAATTTGTCTTCTCTCGTGGAAGTAGAATATTCTCGTGGAACATGGAAGAATCCTTAGATGTAAGAATAAGAAAAAAGTAGAAAAATATCTTTTTATTTGATTTGCCAACTTTTTTGGGAAAAAAAAATTGGAGAGAGCTTTGGCAACTTTAGGTAAAATTAGCAATTAGGAAGCTACTATAAGAACAAATATGACACATGCTTTGGTAGGTTGGGAAATGGGAAAGGTTGGAAGTTTGTGGGATTCTTGTTAATGTAGGCCGTGGAAAGGTTTAGTCGAACTAATCCCATCAAGTAACACAATATCGGCAAATGATTTTTCTATTTCAAACCCCCAATTTAGTTAACTACATATGGTTTGTGGATACTTATTGAACACTTATGCTCTCTCTCTCTTTCTCTCTCTCTCTTTTTTCTCTATAGTGAGATATATGTTGTTAAATTTTATATGAAAGTTCAATAATTTCGTTTTTCATTTGTCTTTATAAATCTCTATTGATTATTTTTAATTTTTCTTAAGTTTCCGATGTATTCTTTGTTGCCTCTGTAAGTCCCTTATGATTGTTTTTAATTTTTTAAGTTAATCCCACATGTATTTTTCATTACACGTATAGGTTTTTATTAATTATTTTTAACTTTGTAAATCCTTAATATATTTTAAAATTAAATAACAAGTCGTTTCAACTAATTTAGTGATGGTTTCTGACGAAATCATTCATGGACCCATTACATGTGATATCTTTTAGTAGTAATAGGTCATTTTAGTTCGGACTATGGTGTAAATAATTTTTTTTAGTTTATTTAAAATAAATTTTTAATTGTTAAATTTTGATTTAATAGTTAAAAATTTACACATTGTAAATAATTATTCAAGTTAAAATAATTAAATAATTATTTATTATATAATAAAATAATTATTTTACTATAGAATAAATAATTAAATTATTCAAGTTAAAATAATTAAATAATTATTTATTGTATAATAAAATAATTATTTTAATATAGAATAAATAATTAAATTATTCAAGTTAAAATAATTAAATAATTATTTATTCTATAATAAAATAATTATTTTATTATACAATAAATAATTATTTAATTATTTCATAGTGAATAATTATTTAAATATAATTATTCATGACGTGTGAGTTTTTAACTGTTTAAAATCTGACGATTGAGATTTAATCTGCACAAATTTAAAAAAAGTAATATGTGTACTCTATACAAACCGCTAGCCATGTCTTCTAGTTCATGCATGATTTGACTGAAAACTATTGGTGAAGTGGTAAGAATCACTTATTATTTAACTTGAAGATACACTGGGGATTTAAAATGTTAAAAACAATCAATAAAAACTTATATGAGCAAAAAAATAAAAATAAAAACACTTGAGGACTTAAAAAATTAAGAACAATCAATTTACAGGGACCTATAACGATAAAAAAAATAGGTTAGGGATTTAAAAAGTTAAAAATATTATTATAAAATAAAAGGATTATGCAATATTATTATTTGTTAGCCCTAAGGGCAAATTATATAGTTTTGATTAATGACAAATATTGATGAGGACTAAAATGTTTGATTATTGTGTGATAGGTTCTGTAATTTGAGAAGTATGAAGTCTCATTGCTTTGAAGCAAAAGTTCAAGAACAACTTCATTTAAGCAAGTATTTGAAGTTTGAAGAATGTTGTTCTAAAGATGATCAAAAGGCATTGAAGACTTGAAGTGTAGAGTGCTTTTAACTTTTAGGTAAATTTCTATGTAAACTCTACACTTGCATGTCTTGGTTATCATTGAATGCATAAGAGAGCATAAAAATAGTCTTATAATCTTAAAAGGCTTTGAATGAATCTTTCTATAAGATATGTTTATAAACTTCATATGTTCATGTGTTTCAAGCTTAAATATAGTTATATAAGTTTTCTATATATATCAAACGCTTTTTCAAACTCATTGAAGTTATATCTCAAATGATTTTACAAAGTTTGAAAATGCTTTCAAAAAAATTCTGGTCGTCCAATTTTGTAGCAAAAGTTTGCTACTATTCTTCCGCAGAAATTCGGAAGAAGATTCGACGTGACCAAAAAAATTCGATCGTCCAATTTTGGCCTTCAAACGATAGTCACATGTTCTTCCGGAGAAATTCGGAAGAAGATTCGGGACGCAACAAAAAAAATTCGGTCGTCCGAAAAAATTCGGGACGTGAAGTCGGTCATCCGAATTTTCGAAACTAGCCGTTAGTATAAAGCCGTTTGAACTCGATTTTTGAATTCTATAAAAGCCATAAACTTCAGATTTTTAGTAGAACTTTGAACTTAAGAAATCCTACAAGCTCTAACTTGTTTTACATCAAAATTACTTGAAAAGCTCTCAAATTGCCTTGTGCTCAAAGATTGAAATTCAAGATTCCAAAGGCAACAAAGTGTGAAGGTGAAACATTGTGTAATCATCTACCAACAAAGTGGTAACATCTTACACACTCTCTTTTCTTATCTCAATTGTGTTTTCTACTAGCTAATTGCAAGGTTATCTTGTGACATAAAACCCTTTTGTGGAAGGGTGAGCCATAGATTAGATTAATCAAGGTTGTAGTGTAAAACCCGTGTGAGGGTGAGCCTTGGATTAGATTAGTCTTCAGGTTGTCTTTAGATATAAAATCCTTGTGGAAGGGTGAACCTTGCTTGTATAATTACTAGAAGAGGTTGTGAGTGTAAAACTATAGTGTGGTTAGCCTCTTATGTAATTGTTGAAATTGAGCATATAGTAGATTGATTGAAATCCTTGAGTGTGGACTCAAGGTAGTGGATGTAGATCTTGGAGAGATCGAACCACTATAAATCGTGTGTTCATTTGTTTATAGCTTTACTTGTTTACATACTTATGTTATTATTATTTGTTCTTAGTTGTTGATTGATTGGTTGTGAATTTATTGTTTGATCATCTTGTCTCAACCATTAAATCACATATAAACTTACAGTTTGTAAATTTGAAGAAGAGCTTTTATTAAGGCAAAGGATTTGCAAAACAGGAAAAGATTTTGATAATTAGCCTAAGACCTAATTCACCCCCCCTCTTAGGTCTTTCAATTAGTATCAGAGCAAGGTTTTCTTTTTAAGGTCTAACAACCTAGAAGTAAAGATTCTATGGCTAGTTTATCAAATTTGCCTTATATGGAAGGTTCCTCTACAAATAGACCTCCTTTATTTGATGGTTCTAATTTTACATTTTGGAAATCTAGAATTAGAATTTTTATTTGTTCTATTAACTTTGATTTGTGGAGTATCATTGAGAAAGGTCCCTATGTTCCTATGAGATTAAAAGCTGATGGAATTACAAGGGAACAAAAGTCTATGGAGGAACTTGATGAGAACGACTCAAGAAAGATAACCTTAAACTACCAAGCAATGAACATCTTGAGTTGTGCATTGGACGTGAATGAGTACAATAGAGTGAGTGAATGTGACACCGCTCACGATATGTGGAGACTTCTACAAGCAACACACGAGGAGAGAGCCAATATGTGTTTCATGGCAATGAATGATGAGGTACAATCCACTTCTTCTACCTCTACTTGTTGTGATGATGATGTTGATGTTGTAGATGATCCTAATGAACTACTTGTTGAAATGTATGAAGAATTAAAAAGGGTTTCAAAAAGAAATAAGGAAATGAAATTCAAAATTAATGAGTTATTGAATGAAAACTCAAAATTATATTGTGAAAATAAAAAGCTTCTTGAGTCTATTGATTGTTTAAATATTGAAAAAGAAGTTTTAAATGTTTCTTTACAAAATATATCTTTTGAAAATAAAGCACTTTGTACAAAAGTTTCTTCTCTTGAAAGAATGCTTAGTGACCATGAAATTTTGAAAAGGAAAGTTGATGATCTTACATTATGTATTGACAAATTTACAAATGGAAGAGACAAGCTTGACAAAATACTTGGCTCTCAAAGATCCTCTTTTATTAGAAATGGTCTTGGTTATGATCATGTAAATAATGGACCTAAATATAAAAATTTCTTTGTTAAAGCTACTTCTAGTTCAATGCCTCATACTTGTTGTACATATTGTGGAAAACATGGACACAAAGCCATTAGGTGCTTCGTTAAAAGAAAAATAAAAAATGGTGTTAAAACTATTTGGAGAGTTAAAGGAATTATTACTAACCCCCATGGACCCAAGAAAGTATGGGTACCAAAGGATACTTCTTCTCCTTATTGCAGGTACGCTTCAATTCAAACTCAAGCACTACTAAAGGGGTATATTGATGATGTTAGCTTAAAGAATAACAGAAAACATCACATTCATAATCAAAGTCAAGACAAACAATGAAGGATTTGTTTTTGAGACAAGAAGAAAGGAAGAATTCTTGGAGTAACCAATGTTGGTAAAGGTTTCTTTCTTCTTTTTTAAACAAATGTGGCTTATTGCTGATTTGAACTATAACTTGATTAGCATTAGTCAATTGTGTGACAATGAATAAGAAGTTAAAATTCTAACATGCAAAGTTTCGATTGAGAATCCATTTTGTTTAGCTTTGAAAATTTGCCAACCATAACTTGTCAATTGCTTTTATGAAGTTGATTAGGTAACATTGATGATATGAGATTGAATTTATGGTAGATATGTTCTTGAAATTGATTATATGTCATGATAAAATGATTAATATAGCTATGATTGAATATCTATGCATTTGCTTGGCCAAAAACATATTTATGAAACTTTACAAAATATTTGGACATGAAGTTTGGATGTAGACCATAAGTTTGGTCGTCCGAACTTATATGACAAAATGATATTTTGTGATTTTGATCAATCACTTACAAATTTTTGAATATGTGTTTTATCTTGATAAGCTTGAATGTCTTGTTGCTTATGATAATGATTTTCTTGGCATAAAAGATTTGGTCATGTGAACATGGATTTGTTGAACAAACTTTTCTATCAAGATTTAGTTAGAGGATTGCTAAAAATGTGTTTTGAGAAAATTGTCTTTGAGATACTTGTCCATATGGAAAACAAACAAAAGAATCTTTCAAACCCATGAAAATAATTTTAGACTTCAAAACATCTTGAGCTTCTTCAAATGGATTGTTTTGGACTTATGAGGAACTCTAGTATTGATGACTTGAAGTATGCCTTACTAGTAGTTGATGATTTCTCAATATTCACTTTAGCATTCTTCTTTGCTCAAAAAGATGAAGTGTTAAATAAGTTTGAAAAACTACTCAAAAAGATCAAACCTCCCTTAAGTGCAATTGATCTCTATTACAAGTGTCAATGGGAGAATTTTACAACAAAGTCTTTACAAAATTTGCTTTGAAAATTGAATTTCATATAATTGTTTCAACTGCAAAAACCCCACAACAAAATGGTGTTATTTGAAAAGAAAATTTAAACTTTGTAAAAATTGGCTAGGTCCATGCTTTGTGAAAATTCTTCCTCAAAAATATTTTTTAGTCCAAAGTCAGTAAACATCACATGTTATGATAAATAGAATTCTTTTAAGATCATTTTGAAGAAAAACATCTTTTGAATTCTCTTTTATAGAATGCCTCAAATTGCATATTTTAAAATGTTTGGTTATAAATGTCTTATCTTAAATTCTTGTGTTAACTTACTTAAAATTTGATAGAAATCTTGATATTGGTATATCTCTTACCTATTCTTCTAACAAAAAAGGCTTATAGAATTTTATAAGAAAAAAGAACCTTACATGATGAGGAAACCATTCATGTTTGTTTTGATGAATCTTACATTTGCTTGGAAAGAAGAGATGAAGATGATGTAGGTACATCAATGAATGACTATCAAACTCATCTTCAAGCACCAACTTTGGAGAATCATACCAATGAGGAAGAGATGATTAAGCAAGAACAAGATAACCAACCTAGTGGTGACTAAAAGCTCTCAAAGAACATAAGATATCCAAGAGGCCACCCTAAGGAGCAAATCATTGGTGATATTTCTCAAGGAGTAAAAAATAAGTGCAGTACTTTTATCAATAACTTTATTCTTTTATTGGATATGAGCCTAAAGTATTGATGATGCATTGTGTGATGATTTTTGGATTATTTGTATGCAAGAGGATTTAAATAAATTTGAAAGATACAATATTTTGGATATTCCTAAATCTCATGATCATTCTATTATTGGAACTAAATGGTTTATAGAAATAAACTTATTGAATCCGGAGAAGTTGTTAGAAACAAGGTTAGACTTGTTGCCTAAGGATTCAATCAAGAAGAGGAAATTGATTATGATATGAAACCTTTGTTCTGAATGCTAGACTTGAGTCCATAAGAATGCTTTTGACTTGTACTTGCTTTAAGTTATTTCAAATGAATGTCAAAAGTGCTTTTCTAAATGGTTCTATTGAGGAAGTGGTTTATATGGAACAATCACCCGATTTTGCTCATGAAAAGTTTCCTAACCCTATTTTCAAACTTTCCTAAGTTTTGAATGGTTTAAAACCAGCTCCTAAAATTTAGTGTGAAAGATTGATTAGTTTCCATCTTTCAAAAGGATTTTCAAAAAGAAAACCGAAACTACCCTCTTTATAAATTCCTCATGCAACAATGATCTATAACTTGTCCAAATATATGATACAACTTTTGGTGCTTCTAATACTTCACTTTGTGATGTGTTTTCCAAGTTGATGCAAAGTAAATTAGAAATGAGCATGATAGGAAAACTCAATTTCTTTCTTGGCCTACAAATCAAGCAAACCAAGAATGACACTTTCATGAATCATGATAAGGTATAAGCACTTTCATAAGTTTATCAACTATGCATGACAAGAATAAAATGGTTTCATAGGAGTAGTCAACTCTATTTGACTGCAAGTAGAACTAATATTATGTTTGCAATGTGTTTGTGTGCTAAATTTCATCTTATCATAAAGAGTTTCATTTGATTGCTATTAAACACTTTCACTATTACCTTATTGATACTCTAAGTGATTATGATCTATGTTTCAAATATGTGGCTATGTTATGTGATAATACTAATGCAACAAATTTGATCATCATACTATTCAACAAACTAGGACAAAGCATATTGAGATCATACTTCATCTCATTAGAGATCATTCTACTAAGGGTAATATTTGTTTAAAGTATGATTGCACTAATGAACAAATTAATGATATTCTTACTATGCCATTAGCCGAAGAAATGTTTGACCAATCTTGGAAGTAGCTTAGAGAATTCAAAATTCAATAACTAATAAGTGTATTCAAGTGTTGTAGCTTCAGGTGAGGACAAAGATGCCTAGCATGGGAAAAGGAAAGAGAAAAGCCAAAGAAAAAGAAGGAGGATCAGTGATTAATGAACCAAGGAAGGTTCATGTTTTGCAAAGCATGTCATGGCTGGATAGATTTGTCACAGTGGAGGCTACTACTGAACTTGATGATTGGGCACAAAGGAACCATAAGATAAATCCAAGCCACAAGGTGGATGTCATCAAACTATTCGAAATGGGTAATATACTCTCATTTTTAAATGATGTGAGCTGGACTAGTTTGCCTATGTTTGATGAATGCTATTACCTTCCTTAGTTTATGAAGTTTATGCAAATATTAAGGAAGAAAGAGTTGAGCTAGTTGGTAATAAAGTTATTCAATGGTATTCTTCAAGAATATCACAAGTTAATTTTTTAGATTGATAATGCATTGCTCAATAGAATTTGTGATGTTGAGGATATTGGGTTTAGGCATTATTCTTCCGGAGAACATTGTTTTATAAGTAAGTTATACTCACATGAAAGAATTGAGAATGCCTATATAAATGGTAGAAGCCTCAAGACTAGAAAGGAGTGAGAGATAAAAGCTTTTTGATGCTAGTAAAAGAATTTCGCATCACATGCTTACTACCTTGATTATAGCATACTTTAAACACAAATATTCTGTTGATAATATGTATGTTGTAATTATGCTAGCCATGCATAAGAAAAGAAAATTGAATTTTGGATATATATATATATAGTGCTAAAGAATATAATGGCAGCTAGAAGAACCGAGCATAAGCCATTGTCGTATGGAAAGTCATTGACAGGAATTTTCAAGTATTTCCAAGTGATAATTGCTTTCTAGTGGTTTAACAATAAAGAGTGAAGAAGTCTACACCAATAATTCACTAAACAAAATTCTTTGGATACTTGATGATGATAATGTATGAATGGCTAGAAGAGAAAATCCTCTAAGGGTGATAGAAGAGATGCTAGCGATGATGAAGAAAAGAAGGAAGAAGAAAATGAAGAAGAAGAAGAGGATAAAAAGGAAATCCTTGCTGGAGAAAGGAAACCTAAAATGAGGCATGAGTCATCTAGTGAGGGGGAGCAACCCCACAAAAAGAAATCTATTTGAAGAGTACTCTCTATTGAAGGAAAAGAAGTTGAAGATGAAAATCTCACTAGAGGTGATACCATAGTTGCCAAGGTGTTTCAAGAAATATTGGACAACCATATAGAGGAAATGAAGAAGATGGACAAATTCTTCAAGTCTTTTTGCTCTGATAATTCTTGGCAAATTTGATGGTTTAGAAGCTAGAGTTAAGAATATGGAAGAAGACTTGAGAAAGATTTCTCAAGTGGTTTTAAATGGTGCAAGTCCCTATAAAGCCCAAGAGAACAAGCAAGAAGAAGGAGGTGAAGGAAGTTTAACAAAGTCAAAGCACAAATCCATCACCAATATCCTTCAGCCAAGGGAGGAAAATGTGGTTCAAAGAAAGAAGATCCAAAAACCCACTCAAATGGGTAGCTTTCCAAAGTAGAACTACACGAGTAAGGAGTCAACAAATGAAGGACCCCATCATATAGAGCTCAAGGGAGACATGGTCATCATAACAAACAAATTTGGAAGTGAAGACCATGAAGCGCATCCAAGACTAAGCCTTTCTATCCCTAAACTCTATTTTGATGCTTATTTTAGTTTATTCCTTGATGCACATGTTATGCTTTAATATTGAAATTTACTTGTGCCTTTCTAGTCATTATAATGATTTGAAGCTCAATATGTGAAATCTCTGTGATAAGAGCTTCTTTTGTTTCACTTTTGTTGTCCAAGTACACTCACCCTAAGTTTAAATTGCTGATAAAAAGGGAGAGAAGAAGTCAATTTATTATTGTTGAGATGCTACATAATGATTATTGTTGTTAGGATGATAATTATTTGACTAGAACTATACTGTTTATAAGAGTTGGTCAATACATTGCTAAATTGCCAAATGAGAGTTGATCAATATACTGCTTATATGTGATACATGTTGTCTCATTTTCATTAACCCCATCTTTGAGTGATGACAAAAGGGGGAGAAGAAATGTGATGACAAAATGTGTGAAAATATGAAATAGCAGTGGAATTCCTCATGCATGAATAGAAAATGTGTGAATTTTCTGAAAATCCATGCATATGTCAAGGGGGAGAAAGAACAAAATATGCTATGTGTTTGTTGTACTGCAATTGCTTGATGTAATTGTGATGTGTAATGTGAATGTGCTATGAATGTGTACTGTGAAACTAATTGGTTGCATTTGAAATTTAAAATGATTGTTTTCTGAGATTTTGAAAATGGTTAAGTTGGGATTGTGAAGTTTTTATCATGGTTCTTGACTTGACCTATGACTTTACATTACATCATGAAAACAATTAAATACATGAGTTTTGTGGTTTTGCAAAGCTAAACTAAGTGCTATTGTAGCTATACATATTTGAGTACTTCTATAGTTCATTTGAAAATGCAAAATCACCTTTTCAACTTGTTTCCAAAAATTTGGACTTGAAATTCGGATGCAGACAAACAATTCGGACTCATCAAGATCTTCTTGTCAAAAATGTCTTTTGTGTTGTTCAAATTGTTTGAAAACTGTTTTAATCCTTCCTATCATATTTGAACAATCATAGAAAAGCTTATTTTCAAAATTTACAGTTGTTATCTCACATATTTTACATTTTGGATTTGAAATCTTAAAATTCAGATGCATGATTCAAAATTCGGATGCATGTTTCAAAAATTCGGATGCATCCATATTTTGTTGCCAAAATGTGCTCTTTTGTTGTTCAAATTGATTCAAATATGTTTTAATCTCTTCCATTATGTTTGAACAACCTTAGGAACACTTTATTTCACTTTAAACATTCATTATATTGAATTTATTGCAGTTTGGACTTAAGATTTAAAAAAATTCGGATGCAAGGTTTAAGAATTCGGATGCATGTTCTGAAATTCGGATGCATGCATCTTTTGTTGCCAAAACGTGCTCTATTGTTGTTCAAATTGATTCAAACTGGTTTTAATCTCTTCATCTATGTTTGAACAACCTTAGGAAAGCTTATTCTCAAAATTTTAAGCTTTCATTTAATCTATTTTAAAATTCGGACTTGATATGTCAAAATTCGGATGCATAGTATCTCAAGTCCAAACTTGTTGAAAAATGAGCACAATCTAAGAGGGAGCAATATTAATCTTTTCTGACCTTTAATACCTCTCTTAGAAGTTGTTGTAATGATTAAATGCTATATCTTCTATCCTAGTTGTTGGAAGGAAGGAGGCAAATGGAGGTTGGTTGGGTCATAGGCTCATATTGAGCCATTTGAATGTCAATGTGCTAAATTGATTATCTTCTATCATTGACATCAATACTTCTTTATACTACATTGTTTAAATCCATCACATTTTGCATCAAAGTTTGTCATCATCAAAAAGGGGGAGATTGTTAGCCCTAAGGGCAAATTATATAGTTTTGATTAATGACAAATATTGATGAGGACTAAAATGTTTGATTATTGTGTGATAGGTTCTGTAATTTGAGAAGTATGAAGTCTCATTGCTTTGAAGCAAAAGTTCAAGAACAACTTCATTTAAGCAAGTATTTGAAGTTTGAAGAATGTTGTTCTAAAGATGATCAAAAGGCATTGAAGACTTGAAGTGTAGAGTGCTTTTAACTTTTAGGTAAATTTCTATGTAAACTCTACACTTGCATGTCTTGGTTATCATTGAATGCATAAGAGAGCATAAAAATAGTCTTATAATCTTAAAAGGTTTTGAATGAATCTTTCTATAAGATATGTTTATAAACTTCATATGTTCATGTGTTTCAAGCTTAAATATAGTTATATAAGTTTTCTATATATATCAAACGTTTTTCAAACTCATTGAAGTTATATCTCAAATGATTTTACAAAGTTTGAAAATACTTTCAAAAAATTCGGTCGTCCAAATTTTGTAGCAAAAGTTTGCTACTATTCTTCCGAAGAAATTCGGAAGAAGATTCGGGACGCATACCAAAAAAATTCGATCGTCCGAATTTTGGCCTTCAAACGATGGTCATCTGTTCTTCAGAGAAATTCGGAAGAAGATTCGGGACATGACAAAAAAAAATTCGGTCGTCCGAAAAATTCGGACGTGAATTCGGTCATCCGAATTTTTCGAAACTAACCCGTTAGTATAAGCCGTTTGAACCGATTTTTGAATTCTATAAAAGCCCATAAACTTCGATTTTTTAGTAGAACTTTGAACTTAAGAAATCCTACAAGCTCTAACTTGTTTTACATCAAAATTACTTGAAAAGCTCTCAAATTGTCTTGTGCTCAAAGATTGAAATTCAAGATTCCAAAGGTAACAAAGTGTGAAGGTGAAACATTGTGTAATCATCTACCAACAAAGTGGTAACATCTTACACACTCTCTTTTCTTATCTCAATTGTGTTTTCTACTAGCTAATTGCAAGGTTATCTTGTGACATAAAACCCTTTTGTGGAAGGGTGAGCCATAGACTAGATTAATCGAGGTTGTAGTGTAAAACCCGTGTGAGAGTGAGCCTTGGATTAGATTAGTCTTGGGTTGTCTTTAGATATAAAATCCTTGTGGAAGGGTGAACCTTGCTTGTATAATTACTAGAAGAGGTTGTGAGTGTAAAACCATAGTGTGGTTAGCCTCTTATGTAATTGTTGAAATTGAGCATATAGTAGATTGATTGAAATCGCTGAGTGTGGGACTCGAGGTAGTGGATGTAGATCTTGGAGAGATCGAACCACTATAAATCGTGTGTTCATTTGTTTATAGCTTTACTTGTTTACATACTTATGTTATTATTATTTGTTCTTAGTTGTTGATTGATTGGTTGTGAATTTATTGTTTGATCATCTTGTCTCAACCATTAAATCACATATAAACTTACAGTTTGTAAATTTGAAGAAGAGCTTTTATTAAGGCAAAGGATTTGCAAAACAGGAAAAGATTTTGATAATTAGCCTAAGACCTAATTCACCCCCCTCTTAGGTCTTTCATTATTATTATTATTGGTTCTTTTTTCTTTTATTGTAGTAGGTTTTGTACTTAATGCATATCGAGTGGGTTTTTTTAAAAAAAATCAGAAATCGGATGGGGACAGTGGTCCAACAATAAATGTTGGATAAATTCAGTTTAAAGCGTCGCAATATTTCCCTTTGCAAGAAGGAAAAGAGCGAGAGAGAGAGAGAGAGAGAGAGGCAATATTCTATGCTGCACAGTTGGGGCAGTAACAAGTACAAGAACCTCTGTAGTCATTTCATTGTAGGAGACTAGGAGTGGGTTACTAATTCCATCCCTCATTTGAGTATTTCATGTTCCCAACCTCTCACGTTGTTGTCTCGAACTTATGATCTATTGAACTGTGAGCCACACGATATCTAAGTACTATACCAATTCTTGAGGTTTTTCATTTTTTCCTCTTAAATTATTTGTCAAGATCTTTTCAAAACAATTCAAGTCAATATTTCAGTAATCAAATATTCTTTTCTTTTTTTATGAATAATAGACGAGTATCCTCAAAAGATCAAGCAGTAAAAATCTTGATAAACTAAAATATCTTTTATTTTAAAAAATTAATTTATAAAATTTATAAATGATCTTTTAAAAAAAGAAAATAATTTAAAAAGATGATTTACCTAAAATATTTTATTAAATGGATGCTGCCTTTCAAAAGTTTGTTTGTTGGTGAGGGGCAGAGGGAATGGCAGGGGTTGCGGTTGGGGAGGGGCAAGGATTTTGATGCGGGGGTGTGAAGGGCAGTATGGGCAAGAAATTTTTTTAGAAATTATGCAATATTTATGCATCTCAATCTTGACATGATACTATCAGTTATCCTTCTTCTTCTGACTACTTCCTATGCTAGTGAAGTAATATTAAAACTTACTTAGCAAAAAAAAAAAAGAAGTAATACTAAAACTTACTTTAACTTTATCAAAAGTTTAAAAGGGGTAGATTAGTCATTTTCTTAAATTCTTATTAGGAAATTTTTAAATCTGTGTGAGAAGTAAGAATGAAGCAAATACTTTTGGCTTAAGAGAATATTGCAACCATTAAAAATTGAATATTGTATTTTGAATTAACATAAATATTTATAATAATATTTATATCAAAGATAATTTACCACACTAGCCTTATTAATATATCTTGTATTACTAATACTTAGGCATTAGCGGAGCTATATATCTTAAATTAAAAAAGTTAATCATAAAAATTTAGATTATATATATATATATATATATATATATATATATTATATATTATGTTAGCAAAATATACTTTCTCCATTTTTCATCAATTTTATTTTGACTTTTTCACATATTAAAAGGATGTTATTGCGAAGTTTAAGTTATAAGGCAAATGAAAATTTTGGCTTATTGAACTTGAAAAATTAATTAACACAATTTATAATCGAGTAATAAAGGTTAAGAGTAAAATTCGATGAAATATATAACAATAACTTTTTAATATTCTAGAGTAACAGATATTTATAAATAAAAATTCAACAAATCCAATAGATAAATAAGACGAAGAAACTAGATTTAATTCCGAAGCAATACATAGTAGAAAGCAAAGAGGTATAAACATTAAGGAAAATAAACATTTATTCCTTAATGTAAGAATAACATAAATGAATAAGGACGCTGCAAAAACAGTATTCAACTCGGGCACCGCACATGAGAAGAGCGGCATAAACCAACAACCACCAGCAGTCAACAGTCCTCCCTCCTCCCCTTTGTGGCTTTGCCCTGTCTGTGAACAAGAATGTTTATGGTGTTGTTTCCAGTTGAACTTTAATGAGGGACACAAGTGGTTGAATCGCTATAAATACACCTAACTGTTTCTGAGATGTAATTATCCTCCACCATTCTTCTCATCTTCCCCCCAATTTCTTTTTCACTATATTGTATATTTCTCTACTTGTATTATCTGGAATCCGCATCATCATCCCATGAATGTTCCTGTTTTACTACTATTTCTACTTCAACAGCATTTAACACCCACAGTTTTTGTTCTTACCCACATTTCAGTAGTCTTTATTGATCCCACCTGTAATTTCCAGCTCTACCGCATTCTTATAACCCCCTCTACTTCTTTCCTTCTTTCCTCAATACATTTCCTATTTCCATTTGGATTTCTGTTTCCTTTTCCTCTCAAGAACCATGGATTCTATGGCTGCTTCTTTTTCCCCTTACTGCCACGTTATTTTTACTGCCCTGGCTTTTCTTGTTTCGGGCCTGGTCTTCTTGTTTTCGCGTAAGAATAAGTCCAAAAAGTTGAATTTGCCTCCTGGACCACCTGGGTGGCCGGTTGTCGGCAACCTCTTCCAGGTTGCTCGCTCTGGAAAACCGTTTTTTCAGTATGTGAGGGATCTTTTGCCTAAATATGGTCCGATTTTTACACTCAGGATGGGGACGAGGACGTTGATCATAGTAGCGAATGCTGATTTGGCCTACGAAGCCCTTGTGGAGAAAGGTCAAATCTTTGCTAGTCGGCCTCGGGAGAATCCCACGAGAACCATCTTCAGCTGCAACAAATTCACCGTTAATGCATCCTATTACGGCCCTGTCTGGCGGTCCCTGAGGCGGAACATGGTCCAGAACATGCTCAGTGCAACCAGGCTCAAAGGATTCCGAAATGCAAGAGAAAGTGCAATGGATAAACTCATCGACAGGCTTCGAACTGAGGCCAAGGAGAATGATGGGGTAGTTTGGGTGCTCAGAAATGCCCGGTTCGCGGTCTTTTCCATACTCTTAGCCATGTGTTTTGGGATCGAAATGGACGAGAAAATGATCGAAAGAATTGATCAGTTAATGAAGACTGTCCTCATTGCTGTCGATCCAAGATTAGATGATTTTCTTCCACTTCTCAGCCCACTTTTCTCGAAGCAAAGAAAGAGAGTTCAAGAAGTTAGAAAAGAACAAATCGATACCCTTGTTCCTTTGATAGAAAAACGTAGGAAAGCTCTTGAAAAACCCGGATCAGACAAGACTGCTGCTTCGTTCTCATACCTGGACACACTGTTCGACCTCAAAGTCGAAGGTAGAACGTCATGTCCATCGAATGCAGAACTCGTTTCGCTGTTATCGGAGTTCTTGAATGGCGGAACCGACACAACTGGAACAGCAATCGAATGGGCAGTTGCAAGAATGATCGAAAACCCCAGTATTCAAACGAGATTATACGAGGAGATCAAGAGTGTCGTCGGGGAAAGGAAGGTAGATGAGAAGGATATGGAAAAGATGCCATATCTAAACGCCGTGGTGAAGGAGCTGCTAAGAAAGCATCCTCCCACGTACTTCTCTTTAACCCATGCAGCCATTGAGCCAGCCAAATTGGGGGGCTACGATATTCCCACCGACACAAATGTGGAGTTTTTCCTACCAAGCATTTCGGAGGATCCGATACTTTGGTCCAACCCGCAGAAGTTTGACCCGGACAGGTTCTTCTATGGCCGGGAGGAAGCCGACATCACTGGGGTGACCGGAGTGAAGATGATGCCGTTTGGGGTTGGCCGAAGGATTTGTCCGGGGTTAGGAATGGCCACAGTGCATGTTAACTTGATGTTGGCTCGAATGGTCCAAGAATTCGAATGGTCCGCTTACCCGGAGAATAGCAAGGTGGATTTTAGTGAGAAATTGGAATTTACTGTGGTGATGAAGAATGCCCTAAGAGCCAAGATCAATCCAAGGATGTAAGTGAAGCTTCAGATAAAGGGTTTTAGAATTATAGATATATATGAAATAGATCTCTTCCTAGTTTTGTTTAAAGATTTGTTCTGTTTTGAACTACATTTTCTTTTTATTCTTTGGTTTTGCTTCATTTAGTTGATTTTGTGGAACTTGTTAGTATGATATTCAACTTCTTAAGGAAGACTTCCTTTGTATGTTACTCAAGCTTCAAATTCTCTTTTTCAGTTTCTGTAACTATTGATCGAGTCAAGAATTGCTTTGCTCGAGCAACTGAATATGTAAATAATTGTTTCTGTTTTGCCCTTTTCTTTTTCATTTTTGACCTTGACTTATCATCATTGAAACTCACAAGCTGAAGTGCACATGATGTGGATGATTCATCTCTTTGATCGCTAAATGAACTACCTTTTTAATGTTTGGTGATGACCACATTTTTTAATGGCCTAATTTAGTCTCATCTGATTTTGTATGCGCTTCATTTGATTGACATGTGTAACGGTTGCAACCATTTTGATTTTGGACTCTATACTTGTCTTCCACATAAAAGTTCATCTACTACTGTTTCATACGGTTGCCATAAAGGCTACAGGGTTAAAGATTGGAAGAACTAGGAAGCACCCACCAGCAAAACCAAGTCTTTTTCTTACAAATGTAATTGGGAAATTGTAAGAAAACAAAGGCGCTTTTAATAGGATAGTTAGGCATTTTCGCAAACTTTCTTGTCCTTTTCAATGAAAATCTTATGAAAATGCAGATGGCAGTATTGACTATGTGACTCCTTGCTGCTAAGACAATTAGACATACTACCTGGAAGAGGATCCAATTGCAAGAGCAGTCTCTAACAACTATACTCCAATTTTTCACGTAGGAAAATAGATTTCAACAGGCAGAACTTCGAAACTTTGCTAACTACTGGTATAATTTGGTTTCAACTGCTCAACTCTCAAAATCGTCAACCGGAAATACTGAAGCAGAAAACTGCTAGCATACCAACTCCTATCAGAGAATTCAAGGAAAAAGGGAAAATCATAAACGGGTAAGGGGGGAAAGGGAGAAAACAATATACAAATATGTACAGAGAGCCGCATGAAAAAAACTACAATTCCCAAGCACCATCTATCCGGATGACTGCAGCCTCCCAGCTTTTTGAATAAGGCCTTCTTGAAACTCAACGCATGTGAATTTCTGAAATAGGGAAACCATCAGAATAGTGTCACGCATTTGATGGGCTCTCCACCTTTTTGTTTCCTGAATCTTTTCCTGTCTCGTAATCATTGATCAGTATGGAGTTGCTTTCTCCAACTGCTGTTTCACCCCCACCATGCTGGTAGCGCTCGTCCTGGCCAAGTTCCACCCTCCGGCTGTCATTTGATACCGAGGGAAGCCTTTGTCCATTCAATGAACAGTTATCAGAATTTACGCCGTCGGACTGTATGCCACGTTCAAATCTGATGGCTGAACTGAATAAGGGTTGCATAAGTCGTTTTTTCTCGGAAAGGTCACGCAAAGATACACGACAAACTGGGCATGTAGAGTGCTGGTGCAGCCAAATATCAATACAGGAAACATGAAAAAAGTGTCCACATGGGGGCAGAATACGTAAGATATCCTCCTTGTGATAATCACCAAGGCAAACCGTGCACCTGCAAAAGAAAATTTTGCTAAGTTCTGAATGATATCCAAGACACGTTTTAATAAGTACGCAACCATCTCTAAGTAAATCAACAATGTGCATTGCATCTCAGTGAAGATCAGATTTAACTACTCAGCAAGCAATTTAGATACTACTTCGATAGCAAAACACAATGAATGCAGCTACAATTCCTTAGTAGAGAAACCAATGATACAGGTCAAAGAGAGTTATTACTAGCATAAAATGGTACCAGACAAAGATAATCATTGCTTGGAAAATAGAGATCAATGCTGCATGTGGAAGCTAACATGATCAGTAGTTATTCATACTTTCAGAATTTTCCATCCATCAAGGGTTCACACTTTAGGTAGGATCGAGAAACTGGGCAGAGAATGGCAATCCCTAATCTAGGAACCTTAGGATCGAGAAACTGGGCAGAGAATGGCAATCCCTAAATCTAGGAACCTACTATCAATAATTTGAAAATAAATACATAGATTCCAATTCAGAAGATGATTCTTCAAATTCACTTGAGAGAACGACGGAGAATTTTCCAAATATACAGCTCTGTTACTGCCTGTCCACTCATTGTTTATCCAGGTAATAGAAAGTAAAGCCTAAAAGGCTAAAAGTTGAGACTTGAAGTACATATATGATGTTGATTGAAATCAATGTGCGTCCTTTAAACTTCTAGTGACTCATATGTCGTGTTACTCCAATTCATTTGCTTCAATTTGTCCATCCAAAGGACAGTAGCTAAAGAGATAAGGAAGGTAAAGGAAAGGTGAAGCTAGCCCAAATTCAGCTACAAACTCATATACTGAAGGAGATGGATGAAAGCATTGATGTCTTTTGGGGCTGGGGTTAACATGCGTAACGTGTTATCCTCATTCCCGCAAGGCTTGTATGGAGGAACCCCAAAAAGATATACCTACAGCATGTGTTTGTGAGGTCATCTTATTTGAATCCATAAAGTGGTTCATGATGTATAAGTTACTGAGAAAATTATATGAGGGAAATGAATAGAGCAAATTTGTGAGGCAAGGAAAACTGCAGATAATTCATAATTTCACCTATTTACCACCAAGTTTTTTTTCCAACATGTATCTTCCCGACATGATGAACTTATCAAGAATTTTTTTGTGGTCATCAAGATGTTTTCATCAAGCTATAGATTATCCGGACGCAAGCCCATTGCAGTAGCCTCCTGAACTTGTGCGTTCATAAAGGACTTTGTTTACATAGCCTCATACTCAAAACTATCTTACAAATCAAACACACAGAATTTAAAAAAGAACCAGCCTTTTGACTAGCAGCAGCATTTGGAGTGTCTCAGAAAGGATTGATTTCCCTATCTTGGAGCTGAAACTAAGGAACTTGTTACCTTTCATTGACAACTCCCAATTGGCAGCCCCAGATGTGGTACAGAAATCAAAACAGAATACTTCCCTCGTCAATTTTGTTTGTTATTTTGGCTTCAGTTTCCCCTTGAAAGATTAGTTGGTTCATCAATTATCATGCTTTGAGGAATTAGTCTGCCAAAATGTAGCTTTTATGTGGCAATCCTTCAGAAGGTTAAAATGTGACGAACGGATATTAGGTTTCCACTCACCCATCGTCTCCATTGTGAAACTACATATTTTTGTTTCCTTTTCCCACATAGATTTAAGGTAAGTTAGTTTCTAGTAAGCGAATAGGTTATCAATCCACCATGAGATTGGGAACAGAACTTTATTTTGGATTATATGAACTGAACTAACACAGCATTCGAGTCAGTCAGATGCAAGACAGACTAAAATGCAAACTATGTTTAAGACCCGTCCAAAGATTTAGTATAATAATTCTTCCTGTAGGCTATCCAATAATGACCAACTCCACAAAGTCAGTAACATCAGGGTTTATGACCTTTTGCAAAATAGTACAATGCTGAGTAACTAGTGGTATCTGAAAGTCTGGATAATAACCGGGCCAAATAAGTAGAGATACGGGCTTGTGTCCTCCAATGGTTGCTACTCTTCGTGTATTTTGAGAAATTATCTGCTTTCTGGTAATCTAGATAAATAAGAACAGCCTAGGAAAATGACACCCTAAGAGTAAAATGACGCCCTAAGAAAACGTCCAGAATTGAATAAACCTATTAAAGTAAGTAGCCTAATATAATTTTTTCCCAACTACTTCTGTGCCCATAATGCAGTGAACAGCTAACAACAAGAATTTTAAATAGCTGGAAAAATAAAAATAAAACTAAATAACAAAAATCACTGGCAGTTAAGTCATTGACATAGCATAATATTTAAGATTCCACAGTTCAACTAGATATAACATAGAAGAGTTTGCAGGATGAAGAAGAAGTTCACAAGTGAAGTAATTGTGTGACACAATAGGATTAAGAACATCCTAAAAGACTCAACAATCAGTAATCATCAAAGCAACCCAACATTTGCTTCCTTAAAGTTATAGTATGGTACTCTAAAACTTTTGTATGCAGCTTCATTGTGCAGAGGACAGCCCCATACATTTATCCAAATCCTTTAGTGATATAATCAGAGAGAAAATTCATAACTATGAAGGGTTAGTGGGTATACACATGCCTTACTATGGATATATTTGACTTAAAAGCATTTCAGGAATGTTCTAAGCTATCTTGGTCCACAAAAAGAACTATCAGAGGCTGTTATGGCATGGGTAAACCTAAGGAAAGCTTCAGGTGTGTTCTTGATTGCACAATTTGACAATAGAGAGACTGAGCATCAATTTTCTCCAAACACTTATAGAGCATCATATGCCTTTGCTTCCCCCTGGAAATGAAGGATAACTGTGGGGTTTTATGAATAAAGTAAAACTGAGACAATATAATTAGCCTTGCACAGTTTCTTTAACTGAAAATGCAGCAGAAACATTTGCTGAGAAAAAGTTTATAAAAGAAAAAAAGTAAATTAATTGAAAAAGATGATGAAGAAGATGCAGTTATATAAAAGCAAGCAACTTCTCCACATATAAAAGCAAGCAACTTCTCCACATCCTTTTTTACAATCCAACAATTCCTCTGTTCACAATGACCTGGTTGAGAAATACTGAAGAAAAGTAAAGGTGCATCAATATTATCAATTCAACTATCAACTTCAATCTTTCCCGTCATACTTTATCTCCAATCAAAATGGAAACCTCCCATTCACAATTCTTTTTACATCTTCTAAACTAAAGTTGTCTTCCTTTTCTTTTCCCTTTCTTTCCTTTCACAATATACTTTCTGTTCACTCCACTTCACTTATTTCAAATATTCCTACCAGGTTGATAAAAACCAGAGGAGCAAAATAGTCATTAATTCTTTTCTTAAGCTTCCATACCAAGTATTAGAAAGATCCCATTATCATACATTTGAGAATTTCACAAACATAGAATGTGCTTATTTTGCATGACAGCTGAAGCCATGTTTACCATTCTAAGGTGTATGTTTAGAAACATATGTAACTTAATTTAATGTGACTTTTAGAATATATTCATCACTGCTCCAATGTGTAACTCTAAAATTGCAGATTTCATGCCTTGTACCCAAGTATGGAAGTCATTGGCTAGCAAAGAAAGAACATGATCTGAAATACACATCATCATAATTGGATAATCCATTAAACTGATAACCTCTCCTTCATAAATAATCACCAAATTACCATTGGCTTTTAAAGATCACAAGGAACAAGACAAGATCTAAACAGAGCATTTCAAAATAATCCACTCACTTCATGCCTCACCAAAATGTAACTTTTATTTGTGAAAAACACAAAATATTCATTTTAAGACCTTAAAGAACTGCAACTTAGAATATAAATCATAAAAATTTGTCCAAATAAATGTATTACGAAAAGTCCAACTTACTGAGCAGTTTCCCCAGACGAAAAGAAGGCATCACTGTACTTCTTTGTAGGAAAGTTGGCTACAATAACAGGTTCAATCCCATGAAGACCACGTTCCAACTGTACAACAATAAAACCAATGCTTCCTCAATACAGAACAGTAAAACATGGACCCATAAAGAAAAATTTTCCCTCCCTCATACAGCCATGGTAGAAATGAAGGATCAACACTTTCGAAGTTAGTAACAGTATGAATTGACAACACAGACGAAAAAGGATATATCAGGTAAGGAAAAGAATAAAACAACAAAAGGCCACTGGGTTTTTACAATTTTGGCCTAACGGAACGTCAATTTGGTTTAACTAAACTATCCCAAGGAATGTGTTGGAACGACACAAAAAGGACAAGACAAACAACGAGGCCTAGAAAGGTGATTCTCTAAAAAGACCAGACCATTGAAATATATGAACACCAACGTAAAACTTTCTTGAAAAATTGAAATTCAAATCACATGAGCAAGAGACAGAGACAAGACCTGAGGAATGAGTTGTACTAAACTAACCAACAACCCAAAGGTTCAGACGGAACTCACAACTAACAAAATTAAAGCTGAGAGGGATATATCGAACACCAAAATGGAAAATCAAACAAACAGGGGGACTGCGTACATCACTCTTAACAGTAAGAAGAAAAGAGCTTACAATGCTAAGATCAGATCTACTGGCTCTAACAAAAGCTCGCCTTGATGCGTTCAACTGAATTCTTGCACAAATTAGCCTTGTACATACAAACACAATAAACATAGTACTCACAGCAAATCCAATCACTGTCATCACCAAATTTACTCCGCCAGACATCATACTCATTTATTGGGTTTTCCCAATTCCAACCCAGTTTTTCTTCCCTATTGTTATTCTCCGGTATCCAAGAATAGTAGCCTTTGAATAGCCCAAAAGCGTAAATAACCACAGCAACTACCTGGGACGAAAATTTCATCAACACATCCAAACACTCAAGTTTTTACTGAAAGCGTTTCTATTCTGTTCACCCTCTTTTTCCCTTTTCAGCCCAAAAATCCCTTCTTGATTTTCCTTTCCTCTTTTCACCCTCAAAATTCTATCTTTCTTTCTCTGTATAAGTTACAACTTCACTCCATTTACGTCCCTGCATGTACAAGTAGAAATAAGCATATGCATTTATATCACCAGGGCATTAGTAGTGAAGGAAAAAAGCCGGTGGTTCATGGTGCCGGGATGGTGGTGGTGGTGTTATCGAAGTTCTTGCAAAACCATGAAAGAATTTGTCTGCGCCAGTGCCTTATATGAGAGAGACTCTGTGTATAAGAGACAACCGGAATACCCTTGTAAGGAGTGTGTGTTGTGTCTGAAAGAGAGAGGAGAGATTAGGGAATGAATGAGAGATTACAACGGGCTTTAGAAAGACGGAGATCTCAGATCCAAAATCATTGTCAAAGAAATACTACTACTAGATTTTATATACCACATTTGTCAGTAGGAGAACAGACTGAGTTGCCCTCCCTACTTTGGTGGATAGTGTTTTTCAGTGTTATGTATTTTCTGCATCTAGATAATGTTTTTAATCTAAATTTTAATTTTTTTACTTTTACTTTTACATTATATTTATTTTTTAAATAATTAATATTTTATAAAATTTATGATAAAAATTTTTAATGCACTTGCTATTTGAATTAGATTTTATTTTAAAATTTAATATAAAATTTTCACTTTAAATCTTAAATTCTTTCTCTCAACGAAATATCAAAATAAAATTCTATCCAATTCTATTATTTAAATAAAAGCTCTATCTAATCGTAAGCTTATTAAAAATTAGTTACTTCATCATTGATTTTGTGTAAAATATTTCAATTTTTTTCTTAACGGCGGCTCTAGGTTTTTTCTTCTTTCCTTTTTCTATACATTTGACTAAGTCATTGAAGAATAATCGTGGCACTCGAAAGAGACTGATATTTTTGTACCAATAGATTTAAGAAGGGTTCTTTTTCTTTTTCTTTTTTTTTTAAAGGGAAGAATAAGAAGGGGTTTGAAGAGGGAGGATTGAATTATGGATAGGGGTGTTAAAAGTATTTTTAAATTTTTTTCAAATAATGCACCCCTAATTATGGATAGGAAGTAAGTTAATTATCTTTTGTTGTTTGGGAGGTCAGATGAGTTGCAATGGAAAAGAAGAGAAAGCGTTCAATTCTTCCTCCCTCCATACTGCAAAACAGACCCTCCTAAAATGTGTGTGTGTGTGTGAGAGAGAGAGAGAGAGAGAGAGGGAGAGGATCCAAAGTTTTTTTTCCATCCTTTTTTTTAGCTTTTTGACAAATTCACCCTTATTTAAGAGCACAACATCTGAATAGTTCAAGTATTTTTCTTACCATTTTTTCACAATTTTAAAAAAGAAATAGAAATGAAAGGGGGGAAAAAAAGAAGAGACTCCTCTAAAACTCCCAAGTGAAACAACTTTGTCTTCATTGTTCTTCTTCTTTCCTTCCTTTTCTAAAGATTCTTTTTTTTTTTTTTTGGCTTGATCCTTTATTAAAGATTATATTCTTTTCTTTTCTTCTCCCAAAGAAACTCCTTACATAGGGTTGTACAATTATTCCATGGCCCAAATAAGTAAAAGAGTAAAAAAACATTCCAATGAGATAACTTCTTCAATGAAGTAAAAGTGAAAAAGTACCCAACCAAAAAAGAAAAAAGAAAAGAAAAAGAGAAGGGGAATAAAACTAAATGGGGTACCATAAACAGCAAAGCCCAATCAAACAAAATAGCAAGATAAAAATTATTGTATAAGAGTCCTCGAATCAAATAGATATTACAATTTAATTTTTTTTCTTTATACCATCTAGTGGCCAAAAAGTGCCTATTTCTTTAATCACCTTTACATAGGCATGAAAGGAACACTCTTTAGACATTTGTTGCAGCAAAAAGAACAACAAAGATATTTTTCAAACAGTGAAATGTTCTCATTGCTTGTTGACTAACTCTCTTTGGAGTTCTGCCAACTTAAAATTGTTTTTTTTTAATTTTCTCAGTAGTTAGTGTGGTTTTTTTTTTTTGGCTATGGAAAATAGCACTTTTTTTTCTTCATAGTCAACTATAATATGATGTATTGCAAAAACTTTTGCTCTCTATTAAATGAACTAAGTGAAAAAGACACAAGAATATGAAGTTTGGTTGGCATGGTTACAACACATATAATCCAAGAAAAAAGGAGAGTAGGGAGAAGAAAAGAATTAAAAATTGGTAAGCACAGAGGAAGAAATTGAATTCAAATGCTAAGAAAAATGGAAATGAGCAATAATCATCCTGTGTATTTTTTTATTAGGTTTAATGTAATTTTTTTTATTTTTCTCTCTCATAAATAATTTAATTTTACGAAATTTAAATAAAAAAAAATTTTAAAACTGAACTCCATTCTTTCACTCAATTTAACTTACGGAGGGGGAGGGGGAAACTAAAACTTGCTAACAATAATTATGTTTAATTTCTCCCTTGAGGTTAGGCTGTGTGTTAGGAAACAATTCATAGAACTATCAACCAAATTGCCCTCTAATTAAAAAGAAAATAAAATTAAAAAATCTCAAAGAAAAAGTCACTTGATTCGCTTTGTGTTTTATAACTTAATTAAAGAATTTCACTCATCTTAAGAATAACTTAAATTTGAGGTCAAGAAACCATATTTTCAAAGCATTTTTTCTTTAAAAGAATAGATTTAAAATTAGACACATATAAAATATTATGGAAAAAAGGTATTGAGTGTCTTGAAGATAAAAATTAAAATATTAGAACCCTAAAGACCACATAAGCAATCTCCGAAATCCAAAATCAAGATTTTGACTTAACATGTACCCAAAATATCTACCACTAACACCCACCTATGTCTACATTAAGGGCAACTTGACAAGTGTGATGATGACCAAAAGAAAGAAACATAAATGGGCTGCCAACCTCCAATCTCTTAATGTGTGTTGAGTGCCTGTTGCACCCAGGAGTTTCCGTTAGGTAACCAATATGTGTCATCTCTAATAAATATTACTCCTTCCATTTCAAAAATATTTATATCTTTTGATACTTCTTACACAAATTTTTAAAAAAAAAAAAAATTAAATAGTATTTTCTAATTTTTTCACTCACTAATTAAATTATTCTCTACTAATATAAAAAAGGACGAATGAATTATTTTTATAATTAAAGATAATTTTTTAAAAATAATTCTTTAAATTTATTAAAAAATTAAATATTTTAAAAATAAAAAAAACACTTAAAAGACTTTATATTTAAAAAAATATATATTACAAAATATGTCTAACTTTGACTTTGTATTTACACCACATCGACATGCATACTGCATACTCTTGGTTAATTTTTTGTCATTGTCACTCAATAAAAAAGAAAAAAGAAATTATGTCATTGATTTGTAGGACATGATGGAGATTGGGGAGACCATGAGATGTGTCATTGACCAAAGATTTTGTCAATGCAAGGATAGCTTTAGAGACTGATTGTTTGGAGAGAGTAGCACACTTGTGACTATATTCTGGAGAGGATCTCTCTGATATTGGCCTATCTTATTCAATTAAGTAGGCAATAGCTTACTTATGGTTGTAGTTTTTCTTTTTGAGTCATGTTCGTCGGTGTGATAACATGATAGCACATTTGCTAGCTAAAACACGGTGCTGGCTCAGCTAATAGAAGATATTTCACGAGAAGATTAAGCAGCGGTTGATTAGTGATTTTCGTTGACTAATGATGATGGTTAAGTGATTGAGCATCTTGAGAACATACATACTATTGCTTTCAATAGAAATACTGTTTTGCCTGCCTCTACAACAACCCTTGTTGTGTTGTTAGGAGATGAACCAATTGTCCTCTTCTTTAACTTGTTATGAATTGCAATATTTGAGCATTCTAATTGGATAAAAAGGTGTCATTTACTCTACATTTACTACATCTACAAATAAAAAAAAATCTTTATTTAAAAATTAAAAAAAAAACATGTATGAAGTTCACCAATCCCGTAATCCGTGAAGATAGGCCTGGCCACCAACTGAAATTTGAAGCGGACTAACCATTTATGCATTCCCGAAGGGAAGTTCAGTGGGCCTGACCCAAAATGGCAATCGTCACAGTTTGATCTCAATCCTTTTCCATCCCTTGCGATCAATCCTCTAGCAAAGCTCCTCTAAAAGAGAGATCTGGGTATATTTTCTTGAAAAATTACCTTCGTTTTACGTAGATTTCTAAAAGTGTCAGCAGCCTGCGATCAACCTTTTTCTCCAGATTTCCGTCTGATAGGAATACTTCCCGTGATGATCCTTTCTAGCTAAAGTCCCTTTGGGTTTGTCCTGCAAGAAAAATCATCACTTTCGGTCCTGGAACACGAATAGTTGCTGGCTTTGGAGACCGTAACTGCAGTGTGCGTTGCAGAACTTTGACTTTCAGCCAGGAAAAATAAAATTCAATTACAGTGTAATGAAATAATAGGAAAAGAGAGCGTCTGAAAGGTAGTAAGATAATGGTTATCGCATACCCGTCTATGTTAAAATAGTTATATAAATTTAAAAAAAAATTAATGATATAATTATATTTACAAACAGAATAATTAAACTATACAATAATAATACAAGGTTCTCTGTTCAATGACATATGCTAACGCGAAAATCCATATAAAGGACGTAAATCAAATCACATAATAATTGACATCACAAGTACAAATTTATCCTATACGTGACTTGTTGCTGGGGCGTGGGTTTACTTTGAAACTTTTCCACCACTTTGTTTCCCTTTGTCGCCGCCATGGCCACCAGGCAGCAGGCAACCGATGCCCGGAGTTCGCACCTTGAACCGCCGGAGTCTCAGCTCGGATTCATCATTCTGTCTGAGTCCCCGGGAAGAACCAACGCTGGAGCTCCTCTGCAAGGTTCTCATCTTCCTCTGATCCTTCTTCCTTACCACTGCATCCATTTTCTTGAAAACCTCAGCAAATGCATCATGAAGTATCTCCGGGAAGATTTTCTTGAATAATTCTCCGCGTTTCATATAGAGTTCCCTGAACGAATGTAGCACCATCATCAGCTTCTCATCAACTTCTTTTCCTGATCTCCACCGAATCATAACGGGCTTTTCCAAGTGATCATCTGTTGAAGCCATTGGACGATCAAATTCAGAAATTTCTGCATGCATGGCCTTAATTCTTTAAGAGATGGAAGCTCTAATAGGGATTACTTAATTAAAATGATTTTGGGAGGGAATAGGGGATATGGATTTATATAGTTGGTTGGGGATTTCGAGTTAGTAAAACAACTTGCAGAGCTTAAACGTTAAACAACTTGTGAAGGCGACTTGTTCATTGGTTGAAGCTGAAGCCACAGGTTTACTTGCTCAAAAGAATGAATTTCTGGACTAATCTCTGTCTGCAGTTCTCGATGCATATATCCTCATCTCTGCGTCATGGGACACAATTGCACGCATCTTACATTCAAATTAAAGAAAAAAGGACTTATCAAGCAAAAAAAAAAAAAAAAAGAACTTTTGTAGTTGACACCTAATTTCTAGATGTAGCTCTCTGGGAGGAGTAATTAATTAAGAAAACTCCATTTTGTAGTTGACATCTTCGCATTACACGTTGTGAATTTTTTTCACTCCATCCATGTCTTATATACAAAACGGCCAAGAAGTATATGGTTTAAAACCTCCTCCTTCCAAAAATAAAATCGCATAAATGAACTACTATTGCATTAATATTTATATTATATAATAACTTCATTCGATCTTTCTTATAGTATTGAAAAATAAATTAGGTTAATTAAAGGTATAGTAGAATAATAGTACAAAAAAAAAGAAGAAGAAAAAAGTACTATGTATGGGGTAATTTTGACAGAAGATCCCATTTTCTTAACCCTGGCGTTCAAAGCATTTAATAGGGACCGTATAACTTTGGCTATTACTTCCTCCATCTCAAAATAGTTATCCTAGTTTCTATTTGCTTTGTTTTAAAATTAATTATTCTATTTTTTAAATAGAGAAACTATTTATAATTCTTTTTCCATCTCTACCCCTACTTCAAACCATCTAATTAAATACATCAACTTTTCAAAACTTCAACTAAACACATGAATCAATATTGATTGTTGTACTTTTCCAAAATAAAAGTTTGACTTTGAGAGAGGAAGAGCAACCAATGAGACTTATTATTTAATGTAATATAGGTTTCTCTATCAACATTAGTTAGGGGCATTTTTAACATTTTGTTTGATTACTCAATGAGATTTATCAAAACTTTAATACCCATGAAAAACCTAATTAGGAGACTCGTTTTAGAATGGAGGAAGTACACACTAAGAAGCAAGATCGAGCTTATAAACTTTTAGTTGTTGTTTGTATAAACAAAATCACTGTAGAAGTAAAATATATTTAGAGCAATCTGTAAAAATAGTCTTTAAACTATCTTAATTATTATAACTTTGTCTTACAATTCATATTTTAATATTTTTGGTTTATTATTTTTAGAGTAATCTACAAAAACAGTCCCTAAACTATTTTAATTTTTACAACCTAGTCCCATAACTTATATTTTAATATTTTTTTGTCTATTATCTTTATATATTTCAATAGTTAGAGTTCTAAACACCATTAATGTGATAAAAATCGATAAAGATATATACATGCATTTCATATGCCCTATCAATATAAGGAAAATTCGTCCAACAGTTTTCCCTTTCAAAATCCATTACATGTGTGATTGGAATTGGTTTTTTTTTTTTTTGTTAAATCCAGTAAAAATGAGTTAGACAAGAGAAGAGAGGAGCAAGAAAGACACATATTCTCCAAATCATAATTCTTATTTTGTAAAATTTATCATTTTTGTTCCGATAAAATGATAAACCCTATAAGACAGGAATTATAATTTAGGAAATATGTTTTTTTTTTCCTTCAATTTTTTTTGTTCAATACAGTTTTATTCGATTCACTAAAAAAAAATTCAACTTCAATCTCACATATCATAATTTTTGGGAGAAAAAAATCTTGAAGGATATATTTATCGTTCACCAGTAAAGCAAATGATATACAGATATATGTCTTCATTAGTCTCCGTCACATTAATGGCGTTTGGAATTACAAATATTGAAATATATAAAGATAATAAATTAAAAATATTAAATTATAAGTTGTGAGACTAAATTGTAAAAATTAAGATAGTTTTTGAACTGTTTTTACAAATTACTCTAAAGATAATTGACTAAAAATATTAAAATATGAGTTGTGAGACAAAGTTACAACATATTTTGAGAAATTTTTTTGTAGATTGCTCATATATTTAATATCACTCAGTTAATTTAGTTCATATAAAATTTGGTCGCTTTATAAAGATACCAGTCCATCATTTCATGGGCATCTCGTGATTAATCAACTTTACCTCCTTGATATTTGACCAAACTACAAATCAATCCCCAAAACTTTCATAAAACTATGAGATCATCCTTCAGAATAAAGGAACGTAACAAAATTGTTCCTATACTCAATTCGCAGCTTTGACTGTTTCAAAATTAATTGCATCAGTTAAAAGGGATAATTGAAAATCCAAAATTGCCATGTGAAAATTTTCTTTAATTACTAGAAAAAGATTTTTATTGGGCTAAACATTTTCTTACTAAGATTTAACCAAAATACAAATGGATATCAACTTTAATCAAACAAGTACATAAGTTTTATCAAGCGATTCAAATCTGAATGATTGCATTTAAAAAAGAAAAACTGTGACATAAAAAATGGAAACTTTAAACAATTTTTATTCTTATAGAAAATTTAACGCACCATATTCTAATCCATTGTTAAGCATTGCAATCAAATTTCAACTAGATGATAACTTTGGGCTTTTGCAAAAATTTTTCCTGAACTTGAGCATAAAACTTAGTTAAATCATATCTTCATCTATATTAACTCCAATGTTAAACTTTATAATTCTTTATGTTTAGGTCTAGAATTTCTAGGATATGGAGGGATAGGAAGAAATTGAGGAAAGAAGATGAAAGAGGAAGTCATATGTAGTTGAGATGAATCCATAGTATATATGGAAGGATGGAGAGATAAAGGGCATTTCTGAGTGCCTTCAAATGAGAAAGGAGAATAAGAATAAGAAGAAAAGAGAGAAGGAAAAATAAAGAGCAATAGAGAATGGATAAAAATTTATGGTAGTTGAGGTAACTTTAAAGTGATAATAGGGTGACATAAAAGATATTTTAACATTCCTTTTTCTTTTTATTTTTACCTTTTATGAGGGGAAAAATTACCATGCCAATTAGGATTCCATTTGTATCAAACTGGTTTTTTTACTTTTTCTCAAAATTCAATGAAATGGCATACTGGTCTTTAATTTCATTATGACTGCTTCTATTTGATGTCTGTTAGTCAGAAGGGTGTTTTTGTAGTTTGTGAAAAATAGAAGGATGAATTCATATTTTGGTCGAGCCTTAGGGACATAAATATGCAATTAACCCAATAAAAAGGGAAAACCTGCGAGTCAAAGAAACAAGACGTGCGGATGCAGATATTAAAACAAATGCAATGTGAATTAGATGATGCCAGATATATGATAATTGTAGATCAGACAACTTCTGAATTGACAAGGAATCTATTTCATTTCTATCGTTCATCTCAACAAACCATACAATGTAGTAACCAAATCAACACCCACATAATTCATATTTTTTACAAAAAAAAAAAAAATCAACACCCGACTTTGCCCTGATCCGCTATACAGCATCAAGATTTGCCTTCTGAAAAACTTTACAAACTCAAGAAATAGAATGAAAGAATAAGTGTAATTGAATCAGAAACAAGGTATACAATATTGCCGCTCTTGATGAACCCTTATTTGGTTGTAGTTCCTGTGTTACCACCTTGGCCATCAGGTAGAGCTACAATCACGTTTGGAGTCTTTACTTTGAACCGATCAAGCCTTGTTTCACTTGAACGAGGAGAACCGACGCTCAAGCTTCTCTGCAAGATGTGGGATTTTGTCTGATCATTATTCTTGGACAGCATGGCACTGATCTTCCCGAACACATCAACGAAGTCATCATAGAGGCCGGGAAAGATTTTCTTGAAGAATTCGTTCCGTTTCACATAAAGTTCTTCGAAAAAAGATTCCAACAGCATTAGCAGCCTTTGATCCACCTTCTTCCCCGACTTCCATCTGACCATGTACGGCCGGTTTTCTTTAGGAGAGAATTCCACTTGATCCCATCCGATTTCTTGCGCCGGAACATCGTTCCCGAACCTGGAATATGAATAACTTCCGGCATCGGACACCATATTTGGGTGGTAGACTGTAGAGGGGCTGGTACCTTCATCTGTGGGATACCCAAGTGGCCTTGAATGTGTTGATGCACTGCAAGATTCATCCGCCGACATTTTTCTTTTCCTGAAGAAGTTGGGAGTTTCTGTAAGACAAGGGAAATTCTGTAAACTCAAGTCGATTTGTGACGATATGAAAATATGATTTCTTGGATGGGGTGAAGTTGTGTCAGAGTTTGGCTGTGTTTGGGTATTTATAGACTTGGATAACACTCAAACCGTGGCGGTAAGAACCAGTGAAGTTAGTCGGAAGGTCTGCATTTTTGCCTTCCTGGTAGTTTTCAGAAGAATTACGATGTACGAGAGTTGGGGGTGCGCTTGCATTTGATTTTAAAATATTTATTTAAAATTTTATAAAAAATAAATTATTTTTAAAATAAAATTTAAATTTTATATTTAAAATTTAAATTTAATTTTAAAATAAAATATTATTCAATTCAATCTAAAATTTCTTCCATCCTTTATATCTAGTTTGAGTCCTTAGCCTGACTACTAGAAATCCCGGAAGTCTAATTTGACCGAAGAGTCATTAGTCATCACAGCAAAGCAGAGGGCAAGGAACAAGTTTCTCTGACAGGTTAAAAGATCTTCTAGCGAATTTTGCGGACTCTAATTCTGAGTCTGACTCATGAAAGTCTACATGTGGCCGCCAGATTTGATGACAGACGCGAACCGAAGGCATTAGATAGGATAGGCCGGGAGGGGCTGCGGTATTTAGTGCCTTCCTTTTCCTTCCTTCCGGTTTCTAGTTCTGGGTTTTTATTTGTTGACGAGACACTCGATTCTTCCTGGCAGGAAAGCTAAGGGCGGCCGCCCAGCTGTTAAATGGTCAAATTTTATCCGAGTAACGTGTCAATCGCAAGAGTGACAAATTCCACGTCCGAATCTTGGCAATCGCGGGAATTAGTAAAACCAGTTTTATCGGGCAAAATAAGAACCGAGTAAACTACGACTAATAAAGGAGACGATGACATCGTATGTGAAATACTACGGTATAAACATAGCACACTTTCATGAATAATTTCGAAAAAAAAGAGGCATGCCAAATCTTGACAAGTTTGATTCAAATTGAAACAAAATGCACCAACACTAGTCCACAGATTTATATAAACGTTATATTCAACCAAGGTACAAAAGATTGGTATCATTCGTCAAGACCCCACAATCCTATTCCCCCATCCCCAGCCATCACCTTCTTCATAACACCAATTTCATGGAAATGAAAATACCAAAAACACTAAAGAGCGGGATCTTGAACCTAATGACAAGGGAAGGAACGACATGATAGGAATGTAAATGATGGTACAAACCTACAAAACTCCATTCACTCCCAAACATCTCAGCCCAGGAGTAATGAGACCACTGGAATGACAATATGCATATCCCTATTTGTACATATTTGGTCTGATATGATCATCGTAAAGTGAATTGCGAGCAGCAGAAGGCTTTCCAAACTCCACGCTTGAGTTTCTTGAAAATCTTTCACCAGAAGGTAGTTGAGGTCTCATATCTGGAAATGTAGGATAAGTTGGGTAGGTATAATTACTAGAAGGGGGCAGTCCTGGACTCGGACCAGGATCAGGATAGGTGTTTCTGCCAAAAAAACTTGCATCCAAAGCAGGTTCAAACGGAGACCTACTGGAAGCAATGCCTGATGGGTTCTCTATCAAAGGAACTGCAGGGGCATACTCAGAGATTCTCCGTGTAAAAGGGGAAGTTCCCATATGAATTCCGGACCTGGTCTCCATAAGTGAGGGGCTAGAGCTGGTCCAACATTGGTCACCCGCAAATCCACTTGATCTAGCATCCTCATAAGGACACCACATTAATTTATTGTGAGCATTCTCAGAACTGTGATGTGATAAACTGGGTGATGGATCAGACCCCAGGTAGTTGGCCTTGGTCCTTTCAAACTGAAAATCAGTTGGCAACCTAAAGATCCCAGGGCATCCAACAGGAATCTCATTTCCGTCCCAACATCTGGGTGCAGGAAAAAATGTTTCAATTCCTTTGCCAGAAGATGCAACTTCTGCTGGTGCCACATTGTAAAGTTTATCTCTTAGGGACAACTTAGCCTGTTGAAGTGCCCCCAAAACAGTGTCCAGATTACTTGAGGATTTTTGGGGCATCAAAGCAAGATCCTTTCTGCTCTGTGAACTTTCTCCATTGTTTGCATAGGAGAGAGGAACATGACCAAGTGGCTCCCCAGGAGAACCATTAGCGCACATAAAGCTGCTAGGGGAAGGTCTGTCGTTAAGATCTCCCAAAAGATTTTTGCCACTAATTCCATTGGACACGGGAAAAGCAAATCCTGATGACAGGGATTCATGAGCAACCATGCTGTTAGTGTTAGGACCCTGCGAGTATCGGGTGTCAACCTGTTGAGCGGCCAGCAAATTGTTAGGAACTTTAGGCTTGTGATCTGCAGTGGAACTACTATTTTCAACCTCTAACTCTTTTCCCTGATTTAGACAATTTGTTCTCCCTTCTGGAAGTGTGTGGCCTGGTGCCTTCATCTCATCTCTTTCCTCAGTTACATCTGAGCGGTTCCCCGGGTCACATGAATCCTGAATGGGTCATAATGAAGAATGGAACCAATCAAAGTTTGCGACCAGAAACTTATCAGATAAGGTAATAATCAAAAAAGGCCAAAAAGAATTCAAACATAAACAATGTATCAGCATGACACTAGAAATGAACAAAGTCACAAGCCAGAAACTGGGAAAACTGAAAGAGAATAAAGTGAGAAAATCACTCTCTCCAACATTCTGAGAGAGAGCATAGCTTGAAGGGTAAATATATATAAAAGCAACAGATGAATCAATTAAGCGGTTCAGGTAGTTTGAAGAAGTAAAATAGAAAATAAAGTTTCTGTTCGCAACTTGTGCAGTCATATATCAAATGTCCCGAAACAATTAGATGTTGCTGCCAAGGATGCATCAATCAAAAGATACAGTTATATGTGCAACTATTCTGTAAGCAATGCTAACACATAGTTGCTTCATCCCTATGGCTGCTCTATGCACAAGGCTAACCATAACCGTAATAATAAGTAACAACTACTAGCTGATGCAATGGCATTTAACTTATCATTTCTTTGATTCTGTAGATGTGTTCATGTAAGGAGAAGTGGAATTGGTTGGGACATTTAGGAGACAATAAAAAGTTATCTGAAGAAAAGAGAACACTAAAAATTTTGAACTTTTTGGAACACATAGGTAGAACTGCAGATATTTTTTGATTAAAAGCTCAGTCCATCCATAAAGAGTATCAAATTAGTTACCATGAAAACAGAACTGGTCAGTGGAAAATCAGTTAAATATGGCACTACTACTTAGCATATAGTTAACTGGTAATCCTCTTCTTCTATCATGGAGATCCATCAAGTTTCAAATGTTAATCCCACCACTACACCTTACCTTTACAGCTATCACACACATGTTCATTTGGTCCAGAAAAGTGATTTTACCAGATCTCCCAAATGAGCTAACCTGCTTCGTATTCCTTAGTCCTACCCAGGTGGTCTCATCCCAGATTGAAGAAAGTTGTGTATGAAACTTAAGATACCATACATATCCAACAACATGCTAGCATTGGTCCATTGCGACCTGAATTAAGGTAGTAGCTTTGCAGATACAATGTTTAGAGCCATTCTCTATATTGAGTTAACCCCAACCGTCCCCTACACCACCCCCACCCCCCACCCCCCCGGGCAAAAAAAAAAAAAAAAATGAAAGAAGGTTTAGGCCATCAAAAGATGAAACTAGCATACTCTGTATGCGTCCAAGTTATACTGACTGTACGAACCTAGACCAGCAGAACTTCTGCTCTGTTCTACAAAACACCCCCCCCCCCCCAGGGCGGAAGAATGTTCACTCCAATCCTCCCTCCAATAATTTAGTGTTAATGTTCATATATGGAGCCCAATTAGAAATATAAACAGCCTAGCTTTCTCAAGTTTTGTAGATATTCTTATAGTCCTAATACCTTTTGCTGCTTTCCTCATTATCCTAATTAGAGACCACCTACAGAAAGACTCCAATTAAAAGCATTCTTGGAATGTGCATGCAGATATAATTTCCTCAAATTAAAAAGGAACTGGAATCATTTTTTTGTGTGATAATCTATCTATGAGCTCTAATTCATAGGCATACCAGCACAGAGCTATTATTCTCCCTAAAATTCTCTTCCCACTCCATCTGGGCCTTCTCTTCTGCTTCATCAGTTTTCTTGTGTGCCTGATCATGTAAGGCTCTTTCCATATTTTTGTCTTGCTCAGTTCTACTGGAAACAATTGCTTCAGCAACTATAGTTCCAGAAAACACTGGAGATGGAGCTTCCCGTGGATTTTCTACTTCATGGTTTTCAGGGTCATCTCTTACAGTCTGAGAACCAATATCAGGTGAATTAGGAAGATCTTGTGAGCATGTAGCCTCTCTATCAACATGGTTGTCATGCATAATGGAATCATCTTGTAACTCCTCAGCTGCTGATCTGATAACAAAAGAATAAGTAACTGACTTCAGTTAGGCGTGCAGAAAGATTATAGCTCCAAATGATTGTATTCTGGAGTAAAGCAAGGTAAAACAATACCCTAGTATAGCAGCAAGCGATCCGATCTTTGCAACGGTGGAAAGAGAATTAGCAGAGCACTCTCTTCGAGGGAAAGGGATTGTTACAAGAAAATATTTGAATTCATAATCTGTTGTAGCATGATTCCCTTTTATAGACAGAACCTTTACTCTTTAAAATCTAATTGATCAGTTAAATTCCATCACCGGTCAAGAGTAATTCATACTTTAGATCGGACAACAAAACTCAAACATATGGAGCTACAACCTTAAAAACCAGTGTACAAGGACAGAGGAAGTAAAGTTACTTTTGTTATGCACTTTTGCATTGAGAAAAGAAAAGGTGTAGTATAATGCCTCCAAGGAAAATGGATAATTATTTCTTAATGCTTCCAGAGAGTCTTTGGGAACTAAATAGCACGTAGTATTACAAGGCACATAACCACTAGTAGACATTCTTATGCTCAGCCAAGGCCCTTCTAGAGCTCTGAGCCTCTGACTCCTACATAGATGCTCATGTTGTTGCATCTCAAAACTAAAATAAAAGCTTAAGCATAAAAAACAAACTGACCTAGTCTCCCTGCGCCTTATCCGGCGGCATGATTTACCCGCACGTTTTGGCAAAGAACTACTAGAAGCAAAACTAGAAGATCTTCTCCTGCTAGAATCCATGAAGTTCTTCCGGTCCACGTAATTGGGAGAATCCTTACCACTTTTCCAGGACAAACTTCGACCAGTAGAAGGAGAAGAGTCAATTTCTGAACTCGAATATGCCTCTATATTATGTCTTCTAACGTCAAAGTCGGCCGAGGCGCCTTTCATCTTCACAGAATGATTATTGACCTTAGAATCAATAATGGTGGTTTCCCCATCAGAGTTCGAGTCAAACTCCTCTGAAGCATCAGTTACCCCATTGCTCTCCAAAATTGCAAGAACATCTGCTGTTGCCTTCTCAGCTCTTTTCTTTTGCAGAGAAACCATCTTTAGCTGGTCTTCCAGTTCCAATACCTACACAAAGATGAAAGTTTAGAATAAAAGAATAACAAACTAAGAGCCTGTCTTCTGATGCAAATAAGCTGCTTTCAGTTTTTCTCAGACCAAAAACTGTTTTGAGGTATAATCAGTTGCTTTTGATTTTAGTTTAATGAAAGCTCAAAAAACTGCTTTCACTTGTCAACATTGTTAAGAATGAAAATCTTATATTAATTTCTATGCAGTTCATTCAAAAGCAATTTTTTTAAGCAGCTTAAGAAAAGCACAAACAAATAACAAGAAACTCCAAGTGGGAATATGAGAAGCATAAAATGTCTGGAAAGAGATAGGTCCGCATTTATTTATGCCAAATAAAAGCTGGGACTCACCCTCTTGGCAAGTTCATTAGCCCTCTGCCTGGCTGTTTTTGAGATAGCTCTCTCAGACAACAATCTTGCTCGTAGAGACTCAATAGTCATCGAAGTCAAATCTTCCAGGCCAGAATTGCTTCTGTTTAGAATAATATACCAAACAATAAGATGCACTTTCCATCAGCTGAAATAAGACTAAGATGATCCCATGCTCATGTTACTAAATGTGGTATTTCCACTACTCTAAATGAGCAAATTCTTATGGTACTTCAATTGAAGAGTCTTGTGTTAGGCAAGCATCAATAAGTTTCCTGAAACAACCAACTAGGTATCAACCTTGTTATTTGATTCCATTTACTTTGGACAGAAGGGTTTTTCTTTAGAACATCAAATAACTGGTCTGGTTGATAATCTGTTCTTTCATTAAATCATAGCACACGTGGAAGGTCCCTTGGATTAGCTACACTATAATTCCACTACTCTAAATGATACTTCAATTGAAGAGTCATGTGTTAGGCAAGCATCAATAAGTTTCCTGAAACAACCAACTTGGTATCAACCTTGTTATTTGATTCCATCTACTTTGGACAAAAAGGTTTTTCTTTAGAACATCAAATTACTGGTCTGGTTGATAATCTGTTCTTTCATTAAATTATAGCACACGTGAAAGGTTCCTTGGATTAGCTACACTAGAACTGCTTGTCCTGCAAAATCAAGCAGATTCTGGAACCATCTTGCTAAAACAATAAGTTGAATTGAATCATCAAATCTTCAACTTCTGTATATTTTGACATCAAAAAGTTCTCAAAATAATGATAGATATTAAAAAATTATCACACCACAAATAAGCAAAATTGACTTGACACCACATCCAAGAGTAGTTTCAGTTTTTCTATCGGGAGAAATTTTGTCACTTGATTGATGTGATATAACAATGTTAACCTCAACTTGCCATCAAGGAAAACTACTTCAACTCATGGGAGGTCTATGCAAACCCATAGAACAAAAGAAAGGTATTTATATTTGTATTAGAACTCGGAGGTTGGTGTTGCTTACCCAGCAAATAAAAGGAACATGAAAGTCGAAGTAACAAATCAAAAGCAGGTTCCATCCTAATAGAAGCCTTAACTCCATTTTTGAAAAAGGAAAACCAAATGGAGAAGGCTACCACCAAAATTATCTAAACACACACAAGCAAAAGAGAAGGGAGGATGTAGAGGAAATTGGGATGAAAAGAATAATAGAGTTAATAACACGACTCATTTGATTTTAAGTTTCTCATTTTACTAAGAGATGGAGAAAAGAGGCTCATCTTAATTGCCCTTAAGGATCCTGTCTTCCAGATTCCAACCTCCCTTCCCAAGATGACACACCCCCAAACAACAAATGTAACTTCTTCTTGGTCAACCGGAAGAAAATAGTTAATGATAAATGTAACTTGGTTGAGGATTATGTGTGTTCTCATGGGTCATAGCTGCAAAATCAGATACATTCGGCACCATCATATATTTTATTTCCTAGGCAAATAAAACGTATTGTTATGAAAGTGCACCAACAATGCAAAAGTGCATGATTCAAATAAGTTCAGCTCAATTTCATTTCTTTCCTGTGTTGTTCATTTGAATTGACAATGCAATGGCCCAGTATGATGAAACCTAGGTTTACTCTAACAATAACAGATTTCAATTATGTCAAGCACATCTAAATGCTTGTGGACACTGAAGAACTTAAGCGTGTAAAAGCTGGAATCCAGAAAGGTGTACATATCAAGACCACGGGTTCTGTACGAAATTAATAAGCTGATAAGCACATGATCAAACCACCAAACTTCTCCAACAGCTCACAGATAATTAGCTGAAAAAAGATACGATAGTAAACTCCATCATCTCTTCACATTTCTAATCTCCGACTACCTTAATACCATCGAACAGCATACAATTGCTTCTACTGACAAGAAAACAACGTAACTATGATCCTAGGGGAATGTCTTAGCAAATCATCATTACTCCTTCCGACCATCAAATTCCTTCTGTTTTTCTTTCCCTTTCCTACATCCAACTCAGAGTTCAAGGCAATCCTAGCTGAGCCTACCAAGAAAGCACAGATAAACACGTAAAAACCAAACCTTTCAGTTCCGAAAGCAAAATAATCAGAAAACCGACAACTTATCACTTAAGTACCTCTGATCTTGATCTTCGCTCACAGAACTCGACATTTTAACAGTCCGGAAAGCTCAAAATCTCAACTCCTGTAAGAGTAATGAACATCAACACTTCACTGATGGTACATCTCGAGCCCACAACAAGAAACAATCAAATTAAAAACCATTTTACGTTCTTGCATAAAAAATTAAAACCCAATAATCGCAACAGTAAAACGAAAAAGATGAAATGAAGAATTTTTCGACCTTATGAAGTACGCTGACTTCAACTGAAAAGTCCCTCCAGGAATGGTCTTCAGTTTCCAGTCCTTCTTGACGCACTTAACATATTTCTCTGGCTGCGACTGAAGAACAAGAACTTTGTTCGAGGGTGACTTCGGGAATGATGAAAAGGATGCTTCGATTTCACTAATTTTTCGATTATATTTTTGTAATCCGATGGTGATTACTGTCTGTAGGTGGGTCTTGGAAAGGACTATTAAGGCCATTTCGTAAAGTGTACTTAAAGGTCTAAATTCTAATTAACATTCCGGTTCGGGTCGGACCACTGTTTTTGTTTAATATCATTAAATCCCCAAAGCTTTACAAGATTAACATATCCCTCCTTAAACGTCTAATAATTACTCTAAAAATCTCCTTTAACTTTTCAAAATTTTCACTCAAGTACAATCCGATTTTACTCACCATTCCAAAGACAAATTCATTAGCAATTAAGTACTAAAAATTCAATTTTAGTCTTATCGAAATTTTTCTTTTTCTTCACCTTCCTTTTTCTTTTTTTTTTCCTTTGGCTTTTGCCCAAGATCTAATGGCTCCAATCACAAGGAGCACGCCACCATTTACTACGAGGTTTAGGTGGATAACATCTCTAAAGTAAGATTGGAGGTGGCTTTTGATTATTCTAAACCATTGCGATTTGCCATTTCCCTCTTTGCTTTCACTAAGAGTTGGATGGTCTTAGAAAGAATACAGGAGAAAGAAGATGAAGAAGAGAAAAGAAAAAGATACATGAGAGGAACAAAAAGAAAGAAAATTATGATATAGTAAGGATAGAAATGAAGAAATTAAAAAATTGAATATAAGTTCAAGAGAATTATTAGAGCACTTAAATATTTAAGGCACATTGCTAATCAAGTAAAGTTTGAAAGCTTTTAAGATATTAATTCATTTCCTTCTGAATTGAAGACTAAAGATCTAATCAAAAGTTTTTTAAATAATTAAGTTATATAACAATATTAACCTTATATATTTTCTTTATTCCCCTTAAGTATTTATAGTCAATAAATCCTATAAATGGCTACAAACCTACAGAGATACCGCATAAGGGAGGATTTCAGCAAGGTATCCATTGGAAAAAATTTGGAAGCAAGTTTGACAATTGGAGAATCAATTCAGGAGAGAGTCAATAGAGATAAGCAATCAAGTGTGGAGGGCTCCCACACATCACCCAAAAAAAAAAAAAAAAAAAAGAGGAAGGAAGAAGTTTGGAGGGCTCGCAGGAAGGATCAGCAAAGCGAAATTCTGAATGGGCTGAACCTAAAAGGATACGGCTGGTAGTCATCCATTGTGGTAGTGGACTGATAGGCTCTTTCAGTTTTGTCAATGGACTCCATTTTTCAAGTAAAGCCCACAATTTCAATTCTGTAGAAGGATCCATCTCTTACAATATAACCACCAAGGCCCAACGGGGGACGTACAACCAGCAACTTCCGCGAAGGCCTCCAGTGTTCTACCAAAGATTGTCTCAAGAGTAACCGATTTCTTCCGTACGAGGCTCCAGGGTGATCCTAATAAGCCACTACTCCATTGCGAAGGAAGAGAGATCATTAGTAGGCATTTTCCTTTTTCTTTTTTTTTTGAACATTTTTATGTGAGTATAAATATTTTGAAATTAGTGCATCTTAGTAAATAATACTCTATCGAGGGAAAAACATAGAGTTTTTTAGTTCTTTGCATGTAGATGTATTCTTTTTTTAAAACATAGATTTTGAGTTAAAATTATTAAAATTTAAAATCAAAGGATATGTTTAAGACAAAAAAAATAATTATTAGAATATTTTTTTAAAATATTCTCTTTAGTTTATTATCTTTTTGGGTTTTGGTGTTTGACCGAAATCCCAGTCAACCAACCAAACAAGTTAGAGGGAACCTTCTTTAATGAAATTTCTCTCTGTTTTCTTGAACAAGAAAAAAAGAACCAAACTTTCCGGTAAATTTCAATTTTTTATGAACAAACCTCTTTTTTGTTGGTACACTGATTTGGACAACGGCGGAGTTGGGGAAGCTGACCAGAACGTAGATAGTTTTTTGTGTATAACGCGGAGCATTGTTGTCTGTTGAAAGGGCCAAAAAAAAATCAGGAAAAGACTTTCTCGATGCGCCCAGACAACCAACGTGCGTACCATCCTCGAACCATCCGATCAGAAATCACATGAAGAAGACAAAGCAAAGTCGAAAAGGGCTGCTTTCAAGTGTCCCAATTGTCAATCTTCAAACTCATTAGTCATTACTCCCATTTAAGTCTTTTGGTATTTTTTTGAATAAATTAATAAAAAATAAAAATATTTTTATTATATTTTTATATTTTAAATTATTTTTAAATTTTATAAAAATTAAAATATTTTATATTTTAAAAAGCAAAAGAGAGTACTAAACACTTACCAAATTATGATAATATATTTGGAAGCTTAATAATTGATTTTTTTAATCTTCCGAAGCACTTCAAATAATAGAAAATCAGTTTATTGTCAAAATCGTACCTAAACCAACATTGCCGGTATTAACTTTCGTCTCCATTAATTCCACTGCACCACTCGTGCCTGCGAAATTGACCGAATTTGCCAAATCACTGGGCAACATGGCCTGGGGTTGGCTTCTAGAACTTGCCATTTCCTGGCTAGTGATCTTAACGTCGCAGGCCAAACCCAAAGGTCCCTTGGACGGACACTTCTGCACACATCTAGACCAGGACAGCACATCCGTACTTGTTTGGTCGAACAATATATATATATATATATATATATATATATATATATATATATCATTTAAAATTGAAATTTTGTTTTTATAAAAAATAAAATTAAACATTCAATAGAGCTGTTGTCCCTAGTGGCTTGGCTTGAATCTGGTCCAAGAAGAAATTCTCTCTCTTTAGCGCAGACCACCTGGCCGCTGCCTTCTCTTTTAGTTTAAGTTTAACTTGGACAGACTTATGTTTTGAACTTAAATTTAAAATATTCAACACGAAACTTATTTTTAATAATTAATTTAATTTTTATTAAATATAAAATAAAAATATCAAACGTAAACTCTATCTAATAACCAACACAATCCCTTCCTTATATACATGTAAGGACTGTGCACAGATCTCTTGCAAGTTGGTTGTGGAGAGAGTTGTCTGTGTGTCTGTGTAGGTTCATGGCTGCAAAACAAAGCATTACCCGAGTGTTGATGTTGCCATGGCTAGCCCATGGCCATATTTCTCCCTTCCTGGAGCTAGCCAAGAGACTAGTTAGCAGAAACTTCCATATCTATATCTGTTCGACTGCAGTAAATTTGAGCTCCATCGAGAAGAAAATTAGCGATAAATATTCTGATTTGATAGAGCTAGTTGAGCTCCAGCTACCATCCTTGCCTGAGCTTCCTCCTCACTACCACACAACCAATGGCCTGCCACCCCGTCTCATGGTCACCCTAAAGAACGCATACGAAATGGCCGCCCCAAGGTTTGCTGATATTGTTACTAATCTGCATCCAGACTTTGTTATTTATGATTTCAATCAGCCGTGGGCGGCGGAGATAGCTTCTTCTCTAGATATTCCTGCCGTTGAGTTCATTACAACTGGCGCAGGATTACTCGCATACGCTCTTCATATGTTGAAGAAGCCCGGAGAAAGATTGCCATTTCCAGAAATTTATTTGCTGGAGTATGAAAGAAGAAAGCTTCAGGCTCATCATGATGTTCAAATCAATGATGCTAAAGATATAGATAGATTCCTTCAAGCTGTGGAGGGATCTTGCAAGATTTTGTTGGTAAAATCTTTCAGAGAAATTGAAGGCAAATACTTTGATTTGATCTCTTCTTTATCAGGGAAGAGGATAGTCCCAGTAGGCCCTCTTGTCCAAGATTCCACCGATGAAGACGGCCAAAATGAAATCCTCCAATGGCTCGACAAACAGGAGGAAGGATCAGTAGTGTTCGTTTCATTTGGGAGTGAATACTTCCTGGCCAAGGAGGAAAGAAACGAAGTTGCTCGCGGACTAGAGCTGAGCAACGTTGGTTTCATATGGGTTGTTAGATTTCCTAATGGGGAACGTATCAGCATTGAAGAAGCTCTTCCAAAGGGGTTTCTTGAGAGGACAAGTGACAGAGGAAAGGTGGTTGAAGGATGGGCTCCGCAGGCAAGAATTCTGAAGCATTCAAGTATCGGTGGCTTTGTAAGTCATTGTGGATGGAGCTCCGTAATGGAAAGCATGAAACTTGGGGTTCCAATCATAGCCATGCCAATGCATATCGACCAACCTTTGAACGCTAGACTCGTAGAAGCAGTTGGAGTTGGTTTGGAAGCCACTAGAGATGACAATGGAAAGCTTCAAAGTGAGGAAATCGCAAAAACGATCAGAAAGGTTGTGGTGGATGAAAGGGGAGAGGATGTAAGGAAGAAAGCAAGGGAAATGCGTAAGAAATTGAACATCAAAGGGGATGAGGAGATTGATTCCCTGGTGAAGGAGATACTGGAGCTCTGTAACAAGACGAATCTGCGGGGTTGAATCAATCAGTCTTTCTCAATCACCTGTTTTCTTCGTTTGTTTGATTTTAAACCTCTGTTTTCTTGGTGGTAGAAATTCTCATGCCCAATTGGGAATACAGAAGGGGAAAGGTGAGATTTTATTTTGTTCGGAAGATTGAAATCCATGTAATATATCTATTCGAGTTTTGAATGATCAAATATATAAAATAAGAGACGAATGTGCATCTAAAGTGAGGCGTATTCAAAGGCTTTTCACTAAAAACAATATCATACTAGAGCGACTATTTTAAACCAGATAACTTTATGATTTTTTTGAAGAGCTAGTGATCGATGGCTTAAATCGTCTATATAAATAATTTCAACTTTAAGGCCTAGTTTGGTCGGAAGAAAAAGAGAGAGGAAAAGAGAGAGGAGAAGGAAAAGGGAAGTAAAAGATAAAATTAAATAGTTGTTTTATTTTATTTGATTGGAAGGAGTGTAAATGTGGAGGGAGAGTCTCTCTGTCTACATAAGTAATTCTAATTTTTTTTACTTTTAAAAGTATTGAAAAGTATTTGATATTTAAAAGATTATTATATTATTAATTTTTATTTTTATCATAATTTTTTAATTTAAGAAGAAAATAATTTTATAAATGCAACAAGATATCCTTATTTTTTTTTTATTTTCGTACAATCAAACAAATAAAAATATTTTAATTTACTTTCCTTCTTCTTATACTAAATAAAATTAAAATAAATACAATTATATTCTTTAACAAAAGTAGGGGTGCCTCTTGCCTTTACCTTCCCCCTGCCCTTTCCCTTTGCGGACCAAACTAATCCTAAAGTAAAGACGGATTGTAAAGGTTCATAGAACTTCTAATATTTTTAAATTACTAATTATTTTAACAATTAAAATTTATCAGATAATTTAAAAGAGTAGAACATGTATTATACGTATATTCGAAATAAATTTATATTACCATAGGAAAAAAAAAAGGAGCGATATGAAATCATGACCCACTCTTTTCCTATCATGGATTCATGTGGGGGGTTTTAATCATGACTCACTCTTTTCCTATCATGGATTCATGTGGGGGTTTTAGGCACTCTTTTTGTCCCCTTAGGGCTTCGTTAGCGGAATATCAGGGCCAAAATAAGATAACAAATCTGCAGATCTATTGACAGAGTGATAATCATATACTATTTGATTGTTAATGTTAACAGAAAGATCAAAAGCATCGGAATGACAAAAGATTCATGAGTTTGGCCTGGCCGTAGCAGCCAGTAAAAGAATCTTTACCTTAACTTAGTGATTTCCAATTACCTTAAAAAAATAAAAGAAAAACTTAGTGATCTCCAAATTTAAACTTCTTACAGTTCTCTGCAATTGCAATGAAATTCAACAAGAATCCGGCCGTTAGTCAACTACAAACTCTTGTGTAAGAAGAACTTGCTTTGGTTAAAAAAAAAAAAAGAAAAAAAAAGGAAAATGACCCTTTTTGGTTTCTTATGTCTTCTCCAGTTGTCTTAGACATCATACATCAAGATCGATCAGGTTCATTTCACACGCAGGCACACACTTGCTCGACGGCCATGGATAGAGAATCAGTTGCCTCCCTAAAGGTCCTCATGTTTCCATGGTTGGCTTATGGGCATATATCTCCATTCCTAGAACTAGCCAAGAAACTTAGTCGGAGAGGCTATAGCATGTACCTCTGTTCCACCTCTGTGAATCTTGATTCCATCAAGAAGAAAATTACCGACGAGTATTCTCTATCAATTCATCTCGTTGAAATCCGTCTTCCGGACTCGCCTGAACTTCCTCCTTCCTACCACACAACCAACCGCCTTCCGCCGCATCTCATGTCTCCCCTCAAAAGGGCTCTCCATAAGGCCAAACCAGAGATGGCCAACATACTGAAAACTCTCAAGCCTGACTTGGTGGTGTATGATATTGTTCAGACATGGACTGCAGCATTGTGTGCAAGACATGATATTCCGGCAGTCAAATTTTGTACTTCAAGTGCAGCGATGCTGTCATACTTCTGCCATATGATTAAGAAACCAGGACTTGCATTCCCGTTCCCTGCCATTTATCTTACTAATTTTGAGGTAGCCAGAGCTCGGGAGAATATGGAATCAGCCCAAAAGGATATTGCAGATGAAGATCCTGAAGATGAACTGCCAAAGAGGTACTGTGATAGTATCACCCTGATGAAAAGCTCTAGAGAAATTGATCAAAAGTATATCGATTATCTGGCAGATCTTTTCAGCTGGAAGGTTGTGCCAGTTTGTCCTCTCCTGGAAGGTCCTGTTCATGAAGATGATCAGGATGATAACAAGCTGATCCAGTGGCTTGGGGAGAAAAGTGAGTATTCGAGTGTTTTTGTTTCCTTCGGGAGCGAGTATTTCTTGAGTATGGAAGAGACGGAAGAGATAGCCCTAGGATTGGAGCTTAGCAAAGCAAACTTCATATGGGTTCTGAGATTTCCAAAGGGAAACACGACCAAGATTGAAGAAGTTCTCCCCAAAGGGTTCCTAGAGAGAGTGAAAGGTAGAGGTAAAGTTGTAGAAGGATGGGCACCTCAGGCTAGACTTCTTGGCCATCCTAGCATCGGTGGATTTGTATGTCATTGCGGTTGGAACTCCATACTGGAGAGCATAGAAATTGGAGTTCCAATCATTGGGATACCCATGAATCTTGATCAGCCCTTGAATGCCAGATTGGTGACAGAACTCGGCGTAGCAGTTGAAGTTACAAGAGACGAAAATGGGAGACTCCGAAGAGAAAAGATAGCAGAAGTAATCCAAGATGTGGTCATGGGCAAAACTGGTGAAAACTTGAGGACAAGAGCCACTGATATCGGTGAGAAATTAAAAGCCAGAGAAAAGGAAGATATGGACGAACTTGTTAACATAATACAACAGCTTTGTCAAGATAATAACTTTCAGAAATGATGATTCCATGTCATAATTTGATCGAAACTGCGGCAGATTCTTATTCAAATATGCAATCTTGTTAAGCTCTCATAATAATAAAACATGGTTTTTGATTGCTTTTTTCGGTTCGATTTGGTTTCCTTGGTTCTCTGTCCGTTTCTGAATTTTGTGTCATCTGGGTTGTAAATCGGATTTGTGTCATCTAGAGATTACAGGTGGATGAGAGAACCGAAAGAAGAGAATAAAAGACAGAAGTGCAAGACCGGTGGGACGAGACAGTCTGTTACAGGGCGCTCGGAGCTTGACTGGATTTCCTTGGCTTTTACTTGCCGTTCCTGCCCTCACCTCAACCCCTCCCCCATTTTGCCACAAACCGTCATTAATTTTTTCCTATGCAATCGTCATCAAAATTCAAGACTTTTCCTCCCTCCTTCCTCAAGGGTTCTGTCAACCCAAGCTTATTTTGTATCCTTACTCAATCTTCTACTTTTCTTTAGACAGATTCAAATATTGTTGACGCATGCTTAGTTTTCAAATTTACTAATTCCTAAGAAAGTGATTGAAGTTGACTTTTTGGTTATTATCTCAAAAGATGATCATAAAGTCAATTCAAATCAACCAAAATTGAATGCTACCCTACTTGTAGCCATCATACATCAAACTTCCATTTGATCCTCTAGAAGACTCAAGTGTTTCAGAAATTTCCGCCTTCAACTTCTCATGCTTCTTTTTTATTTCTGAGAAACTCGCAGCATCGACAAGGCTCTTTTTTATTTGCTTTTCCAACGCTTGAATCTTACGCGTGATTACACAGAATTTGATTTTAAAATTAAATTTAAAATTTAAAATATAAGATTTATATTTATTTTCATAAATAATTTAATTTTTATAAAATTTAAAATAAAAATTTTAAAATCAAATCTGTCCAATTACACTTAATTTTTTTTGCGTCATGGTACATCTGCAGTGCTAGTTGCTATTAAAGGAAGTTTAGTGGTGACCCCCCGTGAAGGGGATTTTTCTCTGTTCTTTGTTTTTTGATTTTTTTTTGTCCTTTTAGGAATTCGGGTTCATAATCATCAATTCCTGAATTTTGTTTATAGGTGTAAGAAAACCTTTTTCATCTAAAGGATTTGGTCTTTTGGATAAATTTTAGGATTTTGTGTTGAGGCTTCATTTTTACTTTCATAGTTGTAGTATCGATTATTTACTTCTTCAACTCTCTCCTTGACCGTATTGGATAAGAAGTTTAAGATCCGTTTTGATTATAATAACTTTAATTATTTTAATATTAATTAATAATTTTTTAATTATTAAAAAATTTACATAAAATAATTTATTGGAAATTCCAACTCTTCATGGTTGTAAACAATCCATTATCCCACCCTTTGTCATCTTCCCCGGGAAATGCCCGCTGTAATGCCGCTTGTTGGATTGCAAACTTAGCTCCCATTTTGACTCCTCTACTCTTCTAGTCGAATTTAGATGTCAAAATTTATATTAAAATGCTTAAAGTGAGTATTTATTTTTAAAATACATACATTCTGATCTAAAAATTTAATTAAAATTCATTAGCGGAAGTAATGCGATAACTTATATATAGTTAAATATTTCTCTGGGTGATAATTGAATTACATTTTTTTTACAATTTTTTTTGGAATTTTATAAGAATTATTTATACAAATGGAGAAGTCAAGATAAAGTACTTTTATGGTTTCAAACAAGAGCGTCCCCAATAGCGCACACTCTTTGCCCAAGTCAAACGAGGACTTGGAGTCAGGGAAAATTTTCGGCCTTGTGGAATTCTATTTTTCTGGATTGTGAAATTCATAATGCCAAAAGATGCTTCTTTCTCTCTCTTACGACATAGTCATTATAGTTTGTTGTCAACCAAAAGCTTCTTGAGCTTATCGTGATAATATTTTATTTTAAAATTAAATTAAAAATTTTAAGTGTGTGATTTATATTTATTTTTATAAATAATTTAATTTTTACGAAACTCAAAACAAAAATGTTAAAATCAAACTCTATACCTTTCTCCCTATGTATCAACAAAATTTTTTTTTTAAAAATGATTCGTTATGTAGTATGCTTTTTATTTGAAAATTCTGTGTATGAATTAGATTGTTTGTTAAAAAATAAAAGCTGTAATTCAAGATGAAAAATATTATTCATTTTTAAATTTTTTTGATCTCTATATTTGACTTTTGTAAAAGAAAAATATTGAAAGTTTTAAAAATAAAAAATTTAATTAAATTTCAATATAAATATTTTTTTTTGGAATGAAGTGAACTCACATTTCTCTCGCTGGGCCTGGGGCATCATGTAAACTAGCATATCATTTGGGCTTGAAGAAACATTCACTTAGTAGTGTCAATAAGCCCGAATTAATCATATAGACAGATTTAGATTTAGTAAATTTAAATTTGTTTTAAAGTAGATTTTTAGCATGTTTTCTTTAGTCTGCAAGTCAGTATAGGTCAGAGATCAACTCATATTTTAAAATTATTTTTTAAAAAAACTTTGTTTTGTTATATTTTTTAATATTTTAAAAATATTTTTTTTAAAATAATATAATTTTATATATTTAAAATAATAAAATATTAATTCAGAGACCTGTACGAATCGGGTCCGTTTAATACTACTAGTACGTCCACTTTTACAGAGTCTATCTTGATATGTGTTCAAGATTCACTACTTCGGCCTTTTCTCAGTGGGCCAAAATAGCTTTTTCCCTGGGTCTTAAAAGTTATGAGTGCATCGTAATCACGCTTGTGACACTTGTTCCCAGCTGTACGAATACAATTTCTAATTGACAATTTTTTGCTCACCCCATCTGCATCGACATTTTTTCCCTTCCAAATTGGAGAGGTTTGAAGAAAGAAAATACTTCAAAGAAAATTAATGCATTAATGACAATATTAAACTTATTTTAAAAATAATTAAATAGAGAGAGCTAGATAAAAGAATAAATTAAGTAATTTTTCTCGCTCTCCTCTCCCCCTCCACAACCTATGCACGAAGGGGAAAAAGAAGGGGAGGGGAGTGTTCGAGATTTTTATTTCAATTTTAACGGCCAAAACCTCCCTTACTGAAGAGATCACGGCTAGGAAATTTCTTATTTGTTGCATAACTGAGTTTTTCGTATAGCATGCTTTTTTCTCAAAGAAAAGAATTACTATACTTAAGCTGGTTTATCATTATATTTTCACTATAACACAATGAGCAACTACCAGTATAAGTACTTGACTGATGTACAACTATTTGAAATAGATTCGGACTTCCCAAACCAAGGACCATTTTTCCATGCTTCATTTGGAATAACAACATGTATTTTAGCTTCTAATACTGATCATGAGTACATTCTAGCCCCTGTGGCTGTTTATATAGCATCCTGCAACCACCACCAGCATGACAAAGAGAAGCACTGTACTTTTGTGAGCACAAGAACTGAAGGGGGCCTATAAGAATATGAATCACAACAACAAAATCAAAATCTTGATGTTTCCATGGCTAGCCTATGGTCAGATATCACCGTTCTTTGAGTTAGCCAAGAGTCTGTCACACAGAAACTTCACCATATACTTCTGTTCTACCCCAGCTAATCTCACCTCCTTCAAGGAAAAACTAGCAGAAAAACATGCACAATCGATAGAGCTAGTTGAATTCCATCTTCTCACCTTGCCTGAGCTTCCACCTCATTACCACACAACCAAAAGCCTCCCTCCTGAGCTCATGCCCAAGCTCAAAGAGGTCTATGAGATGGGAAAACCTCACTTCTCCAACATCTTGGAAAATCTGAAACCAGACTTGGTCATATATGACCTAATCCAGCCATGGGTGCCTGCAACTACTTCAGTGCATAATATTCCGGCAGTGGAGTTCATCACCACTGCTGTTGCAATGGCTGCTTTCCTGCTTCATGTTATTAGGAGCCCTGATGCTGATTTTCCTTTCCCAGAAATTTACCTTCGGGGTTATGAGAAAGATCAGGTTGCCCATTTGAAGGAATCATCCAGAAATCAGCAGGAAGACAGAGACCACCCCAGCGAATGCATGGAACGGTCCTGTGACGTGATTTTGATCTAGACTTTCAAAGAACTTGACGGAAAATATTTTGACTATCTCTCTGACATGCTTGAGAAAAAGATTGTACCGGTTGGACCCCTCGTCGAAGATGCAAATCATGAACCTGAAGACAAATATTCCAATGTCATGGATTGGCTCAACAAGAAGGATCCGTATTCGACGGTGTTTGTCTCTTTTGGCAGTGAGTTGTTGTTGAAATTCGATGGAAGAAAACAGAGAGTAAAATATGTGGAACACAGTGGAGGAAGAAACAGAGAGAGAAAGTAAACAGAAGAATGAAAAATAGAAATTGATTTCCTCAACTCAGAATTCTGTACAATTGCCTATATATATATACAAATTAACTTAGCTACCGCCTTAAACCAAACTTGCGTACTAAACACGGCAATTAATAACTAACTCAAACCGGGTTCATGAAAACAAGTTCTAGAAGCTGAAAAATTCAACGCTGACTTTGCTTCTTTAGCTTCACTGCTATCTAAATCATGATCAGAAACTCGCTGCTTCACTTCTGTATCTGCATGAAGTGATTGCTGCTTCAATGCTGTGCATGGATGATTGTTGGCATGATCAGCATGATCAGAAGCTCGCTGCTTCACTTCTGTATCTGCATGGTGGCTGATATGTTCTGCAGAATCATTAGAAGCATGATCTGCATCAGAAGCATGTTCTGCAGAAACCATTTGCTGCAACAGCCCCCCACAAGTTGGACGAGTGTAAATATTATGAAAAGCAAATTCGGACAAAAGGAAGTGAAAGCGGGTAGGACCAAGAGCTTTAGTAAACAAGTCAGCTAACTGAGATGCAGAAGCAATTGGCATGAGGTTAACAAGTCCAACTTGAACCTTTTCTCTTACAAGATGACAATCTATTTCAATATGTTTAGTCCTCTCATGAAAAACTGGATTTTCACCAATGTAGATAGCACTACGGTTGTCACAGAACAAAGGAATAGATTGTGTAAATGGAACTCCCAAATCATTGAGTAAATACACCTCCCACTGAAGTTCACAAGTAGTAGCAGCAAGAGCTCTATATTCTGCTTCAGAAGAACTGCGAGAAATAGTAGTCTGCTTCTTGGATTTCCAAGCAACTAAGGCTGCACCAAGAAAAATACAGAATCCAGTAATTGAGCGCCTAGAGTCAGGACGTCCAACTTGTGGGGGGCTGTTGCAGCAAATGGTTTCTGCAGAACATGCTTCTGATGCAGATCATGCTTCTAATGATTCTGCAGAACATATCAGCCACCATGCAGATACAGAAGTGAAGCGGCGAGCTTCGATCATGCTCGATCATGCCAACAATCATCCATGCACGAGCATTGAAGCGGCAATCACTTCATGCGGATACGAAGTGAAGCAGCGAGTTTCTGATCATGATTTAGATAGCAGTGAAGCTAAAGAAGCAAAGTCAGCGTTGAATTTTTCAGCTTCTAGAACTTGTTTTCATGAACCCGGTTTGAGTTAGTTATTAATTGCCGTGTTTAGTACGCAAGTTTGGTTTAAGGCGGTAGCTAAGTTAATTTGTATATATATATAGGCAATTGTACAGAATTCTGAGTTGAGGAAATCAATTTCTATTTTTCATTCTTCTGTTTACTTTCTCTCTCTGTTTCTTCCTCCACTGTGTTCCACATATTTTACTCTCTGTTTTCTTCCATCGAATTTCAACAAGCTAAGTTAATTTGTATATATATATAGGCAATTGTACAGAATTCTGAGTTGAGGAAATCAATTTCTATTTTTCATTCTTCTGTTTACTTTCTCTCTCTGTTTCTTCCTCCACTGTGTTCCACATATTTTACTCTCTGTTTTCTTCCATCGAATTTCAACATGGTATCAGAGCATTAATTCTTCGGTGGAAGATTGAGTTTTTTGTTTCTTGTTAATCTTCTGCATTCTCAATCTTGTATTTGCTATGGCAAATCAAAGTGAACCTGTTACTAGTCCGTTCTATATCAATCCTGGAGAAAATCCATCACTGCCATTAGTTAGACCGGAGCTAAATGCACAAAATTTTCACCAGTGGAGTAGAGCAATGAGAATGGTGCTGATAACAAAGAATAAAATTGGATTTATAGATGGAACAATTCAGGCTCCAGCTCGCACTGATCAAAGGCGCTATCAGTTATGGGAGCAAGCAGACAATCTAGTATTATCCTGGATCTTGCATGCTGTGGATAAATCCATTGCACAGAGTGTGATTTGGATGAATACAGCACGAGCCGTCTGGAAGGATTTAGAGGATAGGTTTTCACAGCCAGATGCATTTCGTCTCTCTGATTTGCTTGAAGATATACAAAAATTAAAGCAAGGTATGCATTCTGTAACTGATTATTATACACAGTTGAAGATCTTATGGGAGGAGTACATGATGCTTCGGCCGATTCCAAAATGCACTTGTGAACCTCAATGTTCATGTGATGTACAGAAAGAAATTAAGAAATATCTTGAATCTGAGTTTGTAATCCGTTTCTTAAAAGGATTAAATGATTCCTATGCTTCAGTTAAATCTCAGATTTTGCTTTTGGATCCTATGCCTGCAATGAATCGTGCGTTTTCTATGGTTGTACAAATAGAAAGACAGATGAACTATTCTATTGAAAATCCTCGACGCAATGTACAACCTATGTTAAATCAAGTTAGTGGTAATGCTTACGGAGGAGTTGCTTTTTCTGGCAATTTATCAGTTTGCAAACATTAGTTACGATTTGGACAATGGAGGTTATGGTAGGATTTCTACAAATGCGAGTACATGCTATGGCAGAAAACTGTTTTTCTCGAAGCAGAAAGCCTCTTATATGCATTTTTGTGGAATGCAAGGACATACCATTAATAAGTGTTACAAGAAGCATGGATATCCTCCAAATTGGAAAGGAAGAGGTAAAACACAGGGTAATACGGTTGGCATGCATGTTAATCAAATGTTGAGTTTGCCTGATGAAAAACTTTCTGCCTCTGCTTCAAATGTTGGTGTGAGTTTGCTTTGGTGTGATTTGTTGAACAATATGAGCATTTGCTCGGTTTAATTACTGAGTTTACAAGCCCAAGTTGGTAAACATTCTGATGATACACAACAAGTTCATCAAACTATGAACTTGACAACTAATTTTCAGCCTACAAGTGATGATGCAGGTAAACATTTTAGCTCTAAATTCAATGCATGGATTTTGGATTACGGGTGCTCATCGACCATGTCACTCATTCCCTCTCTCATTTTGTCTGTTATTCACATATTACTGCTATTCCTATACAGTTACCAAATGGGGATATAGTACATGCCACTTGCAAAGGGAAAGTTGCTCTAAATACTTATATCACTCTTTGTGATGTCTTCTATGTTCCTTCTTTCTCTTACAATCTTATTTCTTTGAGCAAACTTCTTAAACATTCTGCTTATCAAGTTGTTTTTTCTGGTGATCATTGTCATATTCAGGACACTGTCACCAAGAAGATGATTGGTTCAGCTAAAGTTTCTGGTGGCCTTTATCATTTCCTCTTCAACTTCCAGCAAGTTCCATCTTCAGTTTCTAGTTTCTCTATTAGCCAAACTAAAACAATTCTGTCAGATTCTTTGTTATGGCATTACAGATTAGGACATATGTCCTTTGCTCGTATGAAACTTGCAAAGCTTTGTGATTCTAATGTTTTGGTTCCTGATTCCCAAGATTGCTGTACAGTTTGTCCGGTTGCTAAACAGCATAAGCTGCCTTTCTTATCCAGTTCTTCTCATGCTAAATCCAGTTTTGATCTCTTGCATGTAGATATTTGGGGACCTTATCATAAACCCTCACGTGCATGGACAGTAATATTTTCTTACTATTGTTGATGATTGTACTCGTTTCACTTGGATTTTCTTATTGTCTTCCAAATCTCAAACCAGATCCCTATTGCAATCCTTTTATAATTTTGTGTTTACTCAGTTTGGAGCCAAAATCAAAGTCATTCGTTCTGATAATGGCATAGAATTTTCCATGACTGAGTTTTATCTTTCCAAAGGCATTATTCATCAAACTACTTGTGTTGAAACCCCTCAACAAAATGGCATTGTTGAGAGGAAGCATCAACATATTCTTAATGTAGCTAGGGCTCTTAAATTTCAATCTGCTTTACCAGTTGGTTATTGGGGTTATGCAGTCCTGCATGCTGTCCATCTTATCAATTTGTCTCCTACTCCTTATCTACACAATAAAACACCCTATGAGCTTCTTTACCATAAACTTCCTAGATATGACAGTTTGCGGATTTTTGGCTGTTTAGCCTATGCTACCACTCTTGTTCATCATAGACATAAATTTGATCCACATTCCAGGCATTGTGTTTATCTTGGCTCATCTGATACCACTAAAGGTTTTGTTCTTCTTGATCTCTCTTCTAGAGATATTTTTGTTTCCCGTCATGTTCAATTTCATGAACATATTTTTCCTTTTCATGATTCTTCTTCTGTATCAGTTTCACCTTCTATTCCATTACCTATTATTCCTTCTTTATCTTCTTTGCCAGTTACTTCTATGGATTCATCTTCTTCATCCTCTCATACTACTTTGCCTATTAGGCATTCTACCGAATCTAGACGACTTTACCTAGTTATCTACATGATTATCATTGTAATTTGCTGCTTGCTCATTCTTCTTCTAATCTTTCAACTCCTCATTCCTTGAATTACGTCTATGGCTTTGGTCATGTTGCACCATCTCACCAAGTCTATCTTTGTGAATTTGAGTCTTATTTCCGAACCTAAACATTACTTGGAGATTGTTCAACATGTTGAATGGCGCGAGCTATAGTTGCTTTGAGATAAAAGCTCTTGAAGATAACCATACATGGGATTTGGTGTCTTTACCTGCTGATAAGAAGGCCATTGGGTGTAAATGGGTGTATAAAATTAAGCTGAAGGCTGATGGCAGTGTAGAACGTTATAAGGCTCGGTTGGTTGCTAAAGGATATACACAACAAGCTGGGGTGGATTACTTTGATACTTTTTCCCCTGTTGCTAAGATGACATCCATTCGATTGTTGTTAGCTCTTGCTGTTTCTAAACATTGGATACTCCAGCAACTTGATATCAATAATGCGTTTCTTCATGGGGATCTATTTGAGGAGGTTTATATGAAATTACCAGCAGGTTTTCAGTGTGCTGATGCTCGCATGGTGTGTAAGCTTAGGAAGTCTTTGTATGGCTTGAAACAAGCCAGTCGTCAGTGGAATGCCAAATTAACCACTTCTCTTTTGCAGCTTGGATACAAACAGTCTTTGCATGATTACAGTTTATTTGTTAAACACAAGGGTACTTCTTTTACTGCCTTATTGGTTTATGTGGATGATATGTTATTAGCGGTAATGATCCACATGAAATATGTCTTTATTAAGGCTTCTCTTCATCAACAATTTCGGATTAAAGATCCGGGAGCTTTAAAATACTTTCTTGGCCTTGAGATTGCTCGCGACAAGATCAGGGTTGAATATCATCGGCGCAAGTATACTCTTGACTTGTTAAATGATTATGGTATGTTAGGTGCCAAATCATTACTACCCCAATGGATCCTACACAACGTTTGGTGCATGGAGATTCTGCTTTGCTCACGAGATATCACTTGCTACGGAGCCTTGTTGGTAAACTGCTTTATCTTACTCATACTAGGCCAGATATCAGTTTTGCTACACAGCAATTAAGTCAGTTTCTGGATTGTCCTACCATTCATCATTGGAAAGCAGCATTGCGTGTGCTACGTTATCTCAAGACTCATCCTGCTCAGGGTTTGTTTTATCCTTCTCAGAATACTCTTCATCCGAAAGGTTTTCGATGATTAGATTAGGTGGATGTCCCGACTCTAGGCGCTCAATTACTTGGATTCTGTATTTTTTCTTGGTGCGACCTTAGTTGCTTGGAAATCCAAGAAGCAGACTACTATTTCTCGCAGTTCTTCAGAAGCAGAATATAGAGCTCTTGCTGCTACTACTTGTGAACTTCAGTGGGAGGTGTATTTACTCAATGATTTGGGAGTTCCATTTACACAATCTATTCCTTTGTTCTGTGACAACCGTAGTGCTATCTACATTGGTGAAAATCCAGTTTTTCATGAGAGGACTAAACATATTGAAATAGATTGTCATCTTGTAAGAGAAAAGGTTCAAGTTGGACTTGTTAACCTCATGCCAATTGCTTCTGCATCTCAGTTAGCTGACTTGTTTACTAAAGCTCTTGGTCCTACCCGCTTTCACTTCCTTTTGTCCGAATTTGCTTTTCATAATATTTACTCAACTCAGAATTCTGTACAATTGCCTATATATATATACAAATTAACTTAGCTACCGCCTTAAACCAAACTTGCGTACTAAACACGGCAATTAATAACTAACTCAAACCGGGTTCATGAAAACAAGTTCTAGAAGTGAAAAAATTCAACGTCGACTTTGCTTCTTTAGCTTCACTGCTATCTAAATCATGATCGAAACTTCATTTGCTTCACTACGTATCTGCATGAAGTGATTGCTTTGCTCAATGCTTGTGCATGGATGATTGTTGGCATGATCGGCATGATCGAAGCTCATTGCTTCACTTACATATCTGCATGGTGGGTGATATGTTCTGCGAGAATCATTAGAAGCATGATCTGCATCGAAGCATGTTCTGCAGAAACCATTTGCTTTGCAATGATTTCCCCACAAGTTGGGACGAGTGTAAATATTATGAAAAAGCAAATTCGGACAAAAGGAAGTGAAAGCGGGTAGGACCAAGAGCTTTAGTAAACAAGTCGACTAACCCGAGATGCGAAGCAATTGGCATGAGGTTAACAAGTCCAACTTGAACCTTTTCTCTTACAAGATGACAATCTATTTCAATATGTTTAGTCCTCTCATGAAAAACTGGATTTTCACCAATGTAGATAGCACTACGGTTGTCACAGAACAAAGGAATAGATTGTGTAAATGGAACTCCCAAATCATTGAGTAAATACACCTCCCACTGAAGTTCACAAGTAGTAGCAGCAAGAGCTCTATATTCTGCTTCAGAAGAACTGCGAGAAATAGTAGTCTGCTTCTTGGATTTCCAAGCAACTAAGGCTGCACCAAGAAAAATACAGAATCCAGTAATTGAGCGCCTAGAGTCAGGACATCCAGCCCAATCTGAATCACTGAAACCTTTCAGATGAAGAGTATTCTGAGAAGGATAAAACAAACCCTGAGCAGGATGAGTCTTGAGATAACGTAGCACACGCAATCTTTGCTTTCCAATGATGAATGGTAGGACAATCCAGACCCGACTTAATTGCTGTGTAGCAAAACTGATATCTGGCCTAGTATGAGTAAGATAAAGCAGTTTACCAACAAGGCTCCGGTAAGCAGTATTATCTGTGAGCAAAGCAGAATCTCCATGCACCAAAGCGTTGTGTAGGATCCATTGGGGTAATAACTGATTTGCGACCTAACATACCATAATCATTTAACAAGTCAAGAGTATACTTGCGCTGACGATATTCAACCCTGATCTTGCTTTGCGAGCAATCTCAAGGCCAAGAAAGTATTTTAAAGCTCCCGGATCTTTAATCTGAAATTGTTGATGAAGAGAAGCCTTAATGACGACATATTTCATGTGGATCATTACGATTAATAACATATCATCCACATAAACCAATAAAGCGATAAAAGAAGTACCCTTGTGTTTAACAAATAAACTGTAATCATGCAAAGACTGTTTGTATCCAAGCTGCAAAAGAGAAGTGGTTAATTTGGCATTCCATCGACGGTCGGCTTGTTTCAAGCCATACAAAGACTTCCTAAGCTTACACACCATGCGAGCATCGACACGCTGAAAACCCTGCTTTGGTAATTTCATATAAACCTCCTCAAATAGATCCCCATGAAGAAACGCATTATTGATATCAAGTTGCTTTGGGAGTATCCAATGTTTAGAAAGCGAGCAAGAGCTAACAACAATCGAATGGATGTCATCTTAGCAATGGGGGAAAAAGTATCAAAGTAATCCACCCTCGACTTGTTGTGTATATCCTTTAGCAACCAACCGAGCCTTATAACGTTCTACACTGCCATCGACCTTTCGACTTAATTTTATACACCCATTTACACCCAATGGCCTTCTTATCGGCGGTAAAGACACCAAATCCCATGTATGGTTATCTTCAAGAGCCTTTATCTCAGCGACCATAGCTCGCTGCCATTCAACATGTTGAAACGACCTCCAAGTAATGTTTAGGTTCAGAAATAAGACTCAAATTCACAGCATAGACTTGGTGAGATGGTGCAACATGACCAAAGCCATAGACAGAATTCAAGGAATGAGGAGTTGAAAGATTAGAAGAAGAAGGAGCAGCAGGCAAATTACAATGATAATCATGTAGATAACTAGGTAAGCGTCTAGATCTGGTAGAATGCCTAATAGGCAAAGTAGTATGAGAGGATGAAGAAGATGAATCCATAGAAGTAACTGGCAAAGAAGATAAAGAAGGAATAATAGGTAATGGAATAGAAGGTGAAACTGATACAGAAGAAGAATCATGAAAAGGAAAAATATGTTCATGAAATTGAACATGACGGGAAACAAAAATATCTCTAGAAGAGAGATCAAGAAGAACAAAACCTTTAGTGGTATCAGATGAGCCAAGATAAACACAATGCCTGGAACGTGGATCAAATTTATGTCTATGATGAACAAGAGTGGTAGCATAGGCTAAACAGCCAAAAATCCGCAAACTGTCATATCTAGGAAGTTTATGGTAAAGAAGCTCATAGGGTGTTTTATTGTGTAGATAAGGAGTAGGAGACAAATTGATAAGATGGGACAGACATGCGGGATCGCATAACCCTCAATAACCAAGCTGGTAAAGCAGATTGAAATTTAAGAGCCCTAGCTACATTAAGAATATGTTGATGCTTCCTCTCAACAATGCCATTTTGTTGAGGGGTTTCAACACAAGTAGTTTGATGAATAATGCCTTTGGAAAGATAAAACTCGATCATGGAAAAATTCTATGCCATTATCGGAATGAATGACTTTGATTTTGGCTCCAAAGCGAGTAAACACAAAATTATAAAAAGGATTGCAATAGGGATCTGGTTTGAGATTTGGAAGACAATAAGAAAATCCAAGTGAAACGAGTACAATCATCAACAATAGTAAGAAAATATTGCTGTCCATGCACAGTAGGTTTATGATAAGGTCCCCAAATATCTACATGCAAGAGATCAAAACTGGATTTAGCATGAGAAGAACTGGATAAGAAAGGCAGCTTATGCTGTTTAGCAACCGGACAAACTGTACAGCAATCTTGGGAATCAGGAACCAAAACATTAGAATCACAAAGCTTTGCAAGTTTCATACGAGCAAAGGACATATGTCCTAATCTGTAATGCCATAACAAAGAATCTGACAGAATTGTTTTAGTTTGGCTAATAGAGAAACTAGAAACTGAAGATGGAACTTGCTGGAAGTTGAAGAGGAAATGATAAAGGCCACCAGAAACTTTAGCTGAACCAATCATCTTCTTGGTGACAGTGTCCTGAATATGACAATGATCACCAGAAAAAACAACTTGATAAGCAGAATGTTTAAGAAGTTTGCTCAAAGAAATAAGATTGTAAGAGAAAGAAGGAACATAGAAGACATCACAAAGAGTGATATAAGTATTTAGAGCAACTTTCCCTTTGCAAGTGGCATGTACTATATCCCCATTTGGTAACTGTATAGGAATAGCAGTAATATGTGAATAACAGACAAAATGAGAGAGGGAATGAGTGACATGGTCAGTAGCACCAGAATCCAAAATCCATGCATTGAATTTAGAGCTAAAATGTTTACCTGCATCATCACTTGTAGGCTGAAAATTAGTTGTCAAGTTCATAGTTTGATGAACTTGTTGTGTATCATCAGAATGTTTACCAACTTGGGCTTGTAAACCTGTAATTAAACTGAGCAAATGCTCATATTGTTCAACAGTCACACCAAGCAGCCACACCAACATTTGAAGCAGAGGCAGAAAGTTTTTCATCAGGCAAACTCAACATTTGATTAACATGCATGCCAACCGTATTACCCTGTGTTTTACCTCTTCCTTTCCAATTTGGAGGATATCCATGCTTCTTGTAACACTTATTAATGGTATGTCCTTGCATTCCACAAAAAATGCATATAAGAGGCTTTCTGCTTCCAGGAAAAACAGGTTTTCTGGCCATAGCATGTACTGCATTTGTAGAAATCCTACCATAACCTCCATTGTCCAAATCAGAACTAATGTTTGCAGCTGATAAATTGCCAGGAAAAGCAACTCCTCCAGAAGCATTACCACTAACTTGATTTAACATAGGTTGTACATTAAGCTGAGGATTTTCAATAGAATAGTTCATCTGTCTTTCTATTTGTACAACCATAGAAAACGCACGATTCATTGCAGGCATAGGATCCAAAAGCAAAATCTGAGATTTAACTGAAGCATAGGAATCATTTAATCCTTTTAAGAAACGGATTACAAACTCAGATTCAAGATATTTCTTAATTTCTTTCTGTACATCACATGAACATTGAGGTTCACAAGTGCATTTTGGAATCGGCCGAAGCATCATGTACTCCTCCCATAAGATCTTCAACTGTGTATAATAATCAGTTACAGAATGCATACCTTGCTTTAATTTTTGTATATCTTCAAGCAAATCAGAGAGACGAAATGCATCTGGCTGTGAAAACCTATCCTCTAAATCCTTCCAGACGGCTCGTGCTGTATTCATCCAAATCACACTCTGTGCAATGGATTTATCCACAGCATGCAAGATCCAGGATAATACTAGATTGTCTGCTTGCTCCCATAACTGATAGCGCCTTTGATCAGTGCGAGCTGGAGCCTGAATTGTTCCATCTATAAATCCAATTTTATTCTTTGTTATCAGCACCATTCTCATTGCTCTACTCCACTGGTGAAAATTTTGTGCATTTAGCTCCGGTCTAACTAATGGCAGTGATGGATTTTCTCCAGGATTGATATAGAACGGACTAATGCTGAGTTCACTTTGATTTGCCATAGCAAATACAAGATTGAGAATGCGAAGATTAACAAGAAACAAAAACTCAATCTTCCACCGAAGAATTAATGCTCGATACCATGTTGAAATTCGATGGAAGAAAAGCAGAGTAAAATATGTGGAACACAGTGGAGGAAGAAAGCAGAGAGAAAGTAAACAGAAGAATGAAAAATAGAAATTGATTTCCTCAACTCGAAATTCAGTACAATTGCCTATATATATATACAAATTAACTTAGCTACTGCCTTAAACCAAACTTGCGTACTAAACACGGCAATTAATAACTAACTCAAACCGGGTTCATGAAAAACAAGTTCTAGAAGCTGAAAAAATTCAACGCTGACTTTGCTTCTTTAGCTTCATTTGCTATCTAAATCATGATCGAAACTTCGTTGCTTCACTTACGTATCCGCATGAAGTGATTGCTTTGCTTCAATCTTGTGCATGGATGATTGTTGGCATGATCGGCATGATCGAAGCTCGCTGCTTCACTTACGTATCTGCATGGTGGGCGATATGTTCTGCGAGAATCATTAGAAGCATGATCTGCATCAGAAGCATGTTCTGCAGAAACCATTTGCTGCAACAGTTGTCTCTGTCTAAAAGGGAAATGGAAGAACTTGCTAACGGTTTAGAGCTCAGCAATGTCAATTTCTTATGGGTAATCAGATTCCAGAAAGGTGAGAAACTCGACGTTGAAGAAGCACTCCGTGAAGGATTTCTTGAAAGGGTTGGAGATAAAGGAATGGTTATGGAGGGATGGGCACCACAGGCAAAGATTTTAGGCCATGGAAGTGTGGGTGGATTTGTAAGTCATTGTGGTTGGAGCTCTGTGATGGAGGCTCTGAAGTTTGGTGTTCCAATTATAGCGATACCTATTCTCAACGATGAGCCGATAAATGCCAGAGTACTGGAGGATGCTGGCGTGGGATTGGAGGCTGTGAAGGATGAAAATGGTAGAATTCAGAGAACGGAAGTGGCAAAGGTGATCAAACAAGTCATGGTGGAGGAAACTGGTGAAGCTCTGAGGTCCAAAGCAAGATTTCTGAGTGAGAAAATAAGAAGCAATGGTGAAGAAGAAGTTGATGGGCTGGTAGAACATTTGATAGAACTTTGTAAGAGGTAGAAGCAGATACATTATGAAAATGCCAAGTCTCCACAAAAGAAATTAGCTGTTTCACTAAACAGATTGTTCAAGAACACTAGGTGTAATCAATCAGTGGTTTTGATCACCTTAGTTTCTATACGCTGAACTTTCTTGCGCTGTTGATCAAGGAATATTGGTCAATCTTGTACTAATATGATTTCTAGGCTTTAGTTGGATTGAGTTCTCAAATTTCTCATCTCACATTTCACTTTTTCTCTCACAAAAATTTCTCTATTTCGAAACTCAAGATAAAAAATCTCAAAACAAAACTTTATCCAATCACACCTCTCAAAACCAAACTTTATCCAATCACACCTCTAGAATTCTTTGGTTATATACTAATGACTCTTGTAATGAATTTCCACTCCTGTGATGCAATTGAACGATTCTCTCGTCATAAAAAATTGAATATCAAATGTTTATTCTTTTATACAAATAAATAAAAAATAAACATTTTGAAGGAGATAAGTATTACTGAAATAATTTGAAGAAGCAGCAAAGCGAGCGTCTCTTTCCACAGTGAAGAACAGAGAGCAACAAATTTGTGAGAAGTCATAAGTTTCAAACGGCAAAGACCGACATGGGAAAGGGACAAAGATTCATTTCATGGTTCAACACGTGTATCCGAAGGTAATGCGAGCATTGCCTCAATGCGCTTGCCGATCCATTTTTCCACTTACGTTTAAGAAATTTTCTACCACGCACTTTAATTTAATACGTACAAAAGAGATGATCCTTAAAAAAAAATAACTATACTAACCTTTTAAATTTTTTTTCCTTAACTAAAATTTTTAATTTTAAATTTTTATTTATATAATTTTTTAAAATAATTATATCTATTAAATTTTAAAAATTACAATAAATTTTAATAAAAAATATACTAGAAATATAAATTATTATTTTTAATAATAATTTTATCATATTTTTTATTTTTTATATTATCTAAATAATATAAATAAAAATAAATTAATAATAAATAATAAATTTTTAATTTTTAAATTATTTTTATTTTTCTTTTTAAGTCGTGTATAATTAAAATTAATTTTAAAAATTATAATAGTACATGACTATTTTTATTAAATTTAGTTATAATATTATAATTTAATAAATATAATTATTTTAAAAAATTATGTATATAAAAATTTAAAATAAAAATTTTTAATTAAGAAGAGAAAAAAATACAAGAGAAATAAATTTGTAGCCAGCTATCCTCAAGCGGCAGGCTTATCAAGAGCTATTAGGTGTTCATTATATGGATTGATCCGAAAATTCGAACCGATTCGAACCAAAATTGAAAATTTGATTCGTTTTTTTATGAATTCGGTTCAATCCGGTTCGAATTGTCAAATTTTGTAAAATTTCAGTTCGGTTTTCGGTTCCAAAAATTAAATCGAAAAGCGAACCGAAAACTGAAATATAAAATAAGAACGCATATTTATAATGCGTTCAGGGGGTAAAGAAAAATTTGAACGCATTGATGGAATGCGTTTATTCACGGCAAGAAGACTTTTGAATTAGGACTTTCAATCTTCTTGCCGACGCCGCCTCCATTCTGTTTTTGGTTTCACAGTGTTTGGTCTCTCGGTGGAAGAATCACTACTAGGGCAGGCTCGAAACTTCTTCAGATTCGGATTTCTATTGCTTCCGTGGCTGTAATCTCTCTCTCTCTCTCTGTTATTTAAAATCGATATTTATGATTCGAGAACTGAGGGGATTAAGTTCCCTAATTGGATAAAGTATGGTTGATTTGAGAAATTCTGTGTTAATAAATTTATTTGAATTGAGTTATATAATCGGTCATTTGAAACAATTTCCTTATGTATTGAACCTCTAACATTCAATGGATAGAGTTCGGAGTCTTCGGACAAGGTTATCTTGTGTGGCTTTTGTAATTCCCTTTTGTCCTATTATCAGTTAATGCCAGGACGAACAAAGGACTAGTATAACAAAACTAATTTCCTTTTGTTACATGTTTAGAGAGCTAATTTTAGTATAACAAAACTTAGGCACAACAGATGCAGTTCGAGCAACAGAGCAAGCTGTTCTAGTTTTATATTTATGATTGCTAATTTTAAGCCAGAAGAACATCCAGTAAACGTTAGGCCTTTAGCCTATACTCAATTCTTGCAATTGGTTAGATGTAAACATCTGAAAAGGTGCTCATTTTCTGTCTAATGAAGGTAACAATGTTGTTTAATTCAGTAAAATCTTATCAGGTTTAATACTAGTCATTAGTCAGAGAATTAAACACTGTGAATTAAACATAGTGGCTTTGTTTATTAGTGTTGGAAAATGGATTTTCTCCTTCAATGCACTAGGGATGTAGCAGTAACTCTATTAATCTAATTTACTATGTTAGAATGCAAGAGTCATGTTCTGATTTCATTGTAAGAGTTGCATGCCCATCGTGTGCATTCTTAGTTCATTTGCATGTAGCTTCAAGTGCATTGTGTAGTTCAACGTCAAGTGAACCTATCAAAGAACTAAGTGGACCACCTTTAAAGAGGAGAAATCTAGATTTGGACACTAGACGAGAGTATGATATTTTCATCAATGAGGTTGGAGGTTTTGATAACAAAAATGAGTTGGATAAGTATGTTGGAGAAGAAAGAGAGAGAGATAAGGATGAATTTGACATTTTGAAGTGGTGGAAGTTGAATGCCCATAGATTTCCTATACTTGCTCAGATTGCTCGGGATATTCTTGCTATTCCTGTTTCCACAGTTGCCTCCGAATCATCTTTTAGTATGGGAGGGCGTGTTCTTGACACATTTAGGAATTCTTTAACTCCTAGGATAGTGCAATGCCTCATTTGTGCCAAGAATTGGATAAGGAATGAAACTTGTCATGTTGCTATTGAAGAGGATATTGATAGGCTGGAAAAAATAGATTTCGGTAATTTTCTTAAACCTCTTTTTGGCATATATTATCTTATAATATTTTTTTGTTTGGAAGACTAATTGACTTCTTCTTTGTTTAATTTCGCAGAACTTACAAATTTGAGTCATGAATCTACCATTTTGGACCTATGATATTCTTCTGGTATGTTTGATATTTTTCTGGCTAAATTCATTTTCTGCATTTAATTTTTTTGACTATATTTAGGTGAACGGTATTGTAATAATTTTTTACTATATTATCAATTAGCAATTCATTGTAATGTAATAATGAACATTTGATAAGCTTTATTTTTAAAGAATTGTTAATGGTTGTTTCTTGTGAGTTTGTTAATGCTTGTTTCTTTCATATATAGTTAGTTTTTCTAATTTCAGATTTTTAGAAACTATTTTTTTATTTATTTTTTTCTGTTTTTTTGAAAAAATTAGTTTTAGCTCAAACCGAGTCGAATCGAAATTTATAATTCGGTTCGATTTCTGTCAAAAATTCAGTTCGGTTCGATTTTCTAAAAAAAATAAAACCAAATCGAAAACCGAATTTTCACACCGAAACCGAACCAAAAAACCGAATGAAGATCCCTAATTACGCCAAGTCCCAACGGAGCGGCGTCAGATTCTGCTGTACTGTTTCAATTAATAGCAGAGGTGTAGCTCATGCTCATCCCTCCTCTTCATGATTTAGCACCTCCCTTGTCTTCCTCCACGTCCCACCCTCCTCTCCTCCTACGCCACCACGTTGTCTTGATTTTTTCTACGTTACTCGCCACGTTTCCTCGTCAGAGTGCACCATTTGAATCATCTTAAGCTGTCCTGCATGCATACAACCAACAAAATTGAAGTAAGATAGCTATTAATATATACACACACAAGTTTAGGAGAGAGAGCTCATGATTTCAGTGAGTGATTGAGAACCCCAGAGATTTCAATTTGATGGATAACAGAAGAAGTTTAAGAATTTTAATGCTGCCCATGGTTGGCTCAGGGCCACATAAGTCGCTACCTAGAGCTAGCCAGGGCACTTAAATGGAGGAACTTCTATATTTATATCTGTTCTACCCCAGTCAAAACTCAGTGCAATCAAACAAAAACTTTCTGAAAAGGACTCCATTTCCATTAAACTAGTGGAACTCCAACTTCCACATTTGCCAGAGCTTGCTCCTCACTACCACACGACCATTGGCCTCCCACCACATCGCATGCTTACTCTCAAAGAGGCTGTGGATATGGTGCAGCCAAGCTTCCAAAACATCCTCAGAGCTCTGGAACCAGACTTGGTTTTGTATGATTTCTTCCAGCCATGGGCAGCGGCGTTGGCAATGGTCCAGAATATACCAGCCATGTATTTTATTTGCACTGGTGCTGCATATACTTCGTACATTTACAACCACTTGTTGAATCCCAATTCTGAATTCCCTTTTCCGGATATATATTATCGGCATTATGAAATTAATAAGCCACTCACCTTACAGAGGCACCGAGTGGCATCAAAGATTCGGACAGATTCCTTGATTCTGCTGACAGATCATCTAATATGATTTTTGTTAACACATTCAGGGAGATAGAGGAAAAATACCTCCATTATCTCTCTTATCTGTGTCATAAAAAGATCATCCCTGTTGGTCCACTTGTTTCAATGCGGCAATGCCTGAAACAGAAGATGAGCACACAAATATCATGGAGTGGCTTAACAAGAAGGATGGAGGTTCCACAGTATCGCTTCATTTGGCAGTGAATATTTCTTGACCAGAGAAGAAATGTACAAGATAGCCCTTGGTTTAGAGCTCAGCAATATTAACTTCTTATGGGTTGTTAAGACTCCATTTGGGGGAGGAAGCTAGAACTCAAGAGGCACTGCCAAAGGGATTCCTTGAGAGAGTAGGAGAGGGGGCAATGCTTGTGGAGGGTTGGGCACCTCAGAGAAGAATTCTAGGGCATTCAAGTATTGGCGCATTTGAAAGCCACTGCGAATGGAACTCAGTGATTGAAGCAATGAAGTCTGGCATTCCAATGATAGCTGTGCCGATGCATCTTGACCAGCCATTGAATGCTAGGCTGGTGGAAGAAGTAGGAGTAGGTGAGGAGGCTGTCAGAAAAGAGCAACGAAACTTTGACACGGGGGAGATTGCAAGAGTGATAAGGAAGGTGGTGGTGGAAAAAAGATGGTGAAAGATTTAGGAGGGAAGCAAAAGAACTGGGTCAGAGAATAAGAGAAAAAGGAGGAGCAGATATAGATGAGGTGGTGGACGGGATGGTAAAACTTTGCAGGAGCGTCGAGAGGTCTAACTCAGTAGATTTGCTATCTAGTGTTACATAATACTGTAGGAAATCTATATTTCATGCAAAGGCAGTGCATCACACGAGCGTTTCTTTCACTTCAAAGAATCATTTATTGCGTCCTTTTAATCCTTTTAACTCTTACATCCTTTGCTCACAGCTAAAACAGAAACAACATAACCTCACAAATCCAATGCAGTACTCAGTCTGAATCCAGAAAACATCACATAATGGCTTCTCTCTAACAGATAACAAAGAATCAGAGATGAAATACATTGAATTTGATTCAAAGAAAGACAAGCAATGCAGAAAAGAAAAAGGTTAATGAAATATATTACAACTTGATAAAAGGATATAAATCGACATAAATGCATTGCATTTTCCTTATCATATTTTTCTTTTCAACTTAATGTAATCATGAATGACCGGCATTCTTTATACTTTCACTTAAAGCAATCCATATGGAAGTACATAGCATTCACAAATATGAAAATGGAAGGAAATTTTATATGATATGATGTGCCAACCAAAAAGTCTATACCCCCAAAAGGATTTACAAGGACATAAGGTAGATAGATCACTTGTAGCCTCAGAAGACATGGGCGAATCAAAGTTTGCAGGAGACAGTCTATCGCTAACACCAAGGAGTATGACAAGAAAAAGCCAATCACAAGAGGAAGGTGACGTTTGCATCATGAAAACAAACCAACAGCAGTGAAACAGATAATGGAAAGTTTCAAACCAGAATGAGTAAAAGGAGACCAAGCAACAACAAAAAGGGAAGACAAGCAGGCAAATTAGCATTGGTTTCCAAATTAATGGGGTAAAAACAAATGGAAGATGAAACGCTGGTCTCTGTGTAATACTGGAACCTAAATGCCGTAACATACAAGAAACCAAAATTAAAGTTAATAAGAAAATCAAACATAATTTCTGACCCAAGAAAATATATCAAATAAAATACCTCAATGCATAACAGACTGTGAATGGCCCGTTCCCAGATGCACTACAAAATGGCCTCTTTGACCATATAGATGGAACAGGAGGTAGAGATAATATCTCCAGAATAAAGTTTCCAGCTAATTATACAGGGACAAAACACATGCACTACGACCAAATATTCACAGGAATTACCACAGCATTATAGTATTGAGGCTAAATGACAATGCTTCATATACTGATTGTCTAACGGAAATCATATCTTAGTTAAATATAAGCGCATAAAAAGTCCTAAATTAGTTGAGGAAGTATGGATGAAACAGGATATTGCACATCCAACAAGAAATCTTGCACTATCACAATTAACAACTTACAAGCTCATGATGCTAGATACTAGTTGAATAAGAGAATATCTCATCAGAAATTACAGCTGCAATAAATACGTCACTAATGCAGATAAACAACATAGTGGGCCAGCTTGCTAAAGTTTTTCGCTAGAAATGCATAAGCAGATCTTATACACAGTACTGTCCGAGCACAATATGCAAGCAGCATATCTGGGCCTTTTTTTTTTCTCCCCCTGCTTTCTTCAATGAAGCTTTCAAAAGCAACCCCAGAATTCTGTCAAAGAAAATGTCTAAATTTTTTTTGCATTAAGCATACCTTCTGAAACTACCCACGAGAATGTTAATTTGACAAAATTACACTCTTCTATAACAGCTCAAGTTTGAGATGGGGTTATATCGCATCAAAGAAGGAGGCCTGGGTTCAAGTTTTGCTGCCAACTATTGTAAAAGAAGTATGAAATGTGAATGAGTTGGCCTTCTTAATAAAAATATTTTGGCAGGAGTTCTAGAGCTCTAAATGTATATTATATTCCTCATTAACAACCTAACATTTTAGATGATGTGGTGATTTCCCTCAATTTGTCATTGAAGGGTAATAATTAGGATAAAAGAAGAAATAAAACTTTCTTTCAACCCAGCAACAAGCAGCAAACAAGTTTTCCCATAAATATTGGCAATTTCACAGTTTGAAGAATTATGATAATGAGCTTATGGGAAAATTACATCATTCAAGTTAACTTTACTGCATACTTTACCTGCATCACAACCTTCTGGACATTTATGTGGACAAAGTTTTAATTCCTTTTCCATTACATGTAAACAATATTAGAACCTTTTATGACGAGTATTGCTGAAGCAAATGATAATTAAAATAATCACATGAAAATGATGAAGGATGCAAAAAGTAAAGATATATGCATGCATTTTATTAAATAACTACAATGAAGTGAATCATATTAATCAGTTGCACAAAATTCTTTGCAGATATTATGGGGGCTTAAGATAAGTTTCCCTCAAGCATAGGCCTGTGCTTGAAGAAAAAATAAATGAAACTGTAGAACACACAAGAATACCAATTACAAGTGATGAATTGTTCCAGTCGGGAAGTGGATGTCAATATCCTCCCCCTGCTAAGCCAAAAGAAAGGCAGCAAATATCAGTATCCCCTTCAGAGCTTGGGAAGCAAGGGATGCCTGCCTCCAAATGTGGCCCTGGAGAAGAGGAATGATCAATAACCTCCTCAGAAGGAAAATCTATTGCTTTCCAGTTGTGTGGAGAGTAATAAGGGTGATGTACAACAAATAATGTGATGGGGCATATATCGCTTAAGATTAACATACATCCATCAAGATTAAAAAAAATCCAATCATAGCCAGAAAAGGAGTTGAAAAAGAAGGATTGAAGTATTAAAGTTCATATTATAGATTTTTTATAAAGAATCACAAATGCCAGTAGCCAACTGAAGTTCCCTCATATTATAGGCAAGCAATTATGTACAGATCTTGAAATTCAGTTAGCCACCTCCTTGAAACTAGAAGGGAAAATGTGTCTGACAGACTAATTATTAGATGTTCAAGTCCTAGAAGTTCTAGCTTTGATTACACATACACAAACTGAAATTAGAGATTGAACTCTAAACAGTTGACCTTTAATCTAATTCTTAACAAGCACCACTGTTTTAGCATTCTGTGCGGTGATGATAAATAAAAAAATATATCTTGATCATCATAGTGTGTCTGAATTTCTTCTTGGCAGAGCAAATCAACTCTTGCCTATCTCAGACACAAAAGATTTCCTTAACAAAAAACCTTCAAGCAATGCCATTAGCATATTCAACACCAAGACCTCAGATGTTCGAGCTTCAAATAATATTACTTCTTTGGTGGATAACAGAAAGCAATTGGCTTAAACATATCACAGCCCACATCATGTGCATAAGCTAAGTTGCAGCAAGAAAAAAATGTAGCAAACAAAAACAACAAGAGTGGAAAATTTTATTTCTCCAGTAAATTTTACAAATGATTACAAAGCCAGGAAATACAACTGTCTAGATGAACTAAGTTTCAGTGACCAGGATAGAGAAAAACAAAGAATAACAAGTTATCTTGCTTTTTGTACAGTTAAGTCAAGTCAGAATAAACAGACATTAGCAGGAGAAAAAAGAGTATACACTATATAACCTATCTACTATTTCCAGAAGGAATTAGGTTCCTCAGCTCTGTCAAATGTTCATCATTTGAAATATGTAGCATAATACGGAGATTTGTCAATAATTCTTCTTGTTCCCAACTTAAAGGACCAGAAGCATATAATGCCTCCAGAGTGCAGCGGTAAGCATGCATCTCTAAACTATGAATGGTTATTCCCACTTTCTCTTCCAAACAATGACAGCAGTTCTCCTTATGACAATTAGAGAACATATTTTCCATGTCATCATTGACACTACAACTACCAACAGAGCATGCATCATTATCAGAATCATTTTGCTCAGATCTTTCAGCAGCGATATAGTCAGTAACAGCATTTCTTATGGTTGCTCTCTCTAAATCATCATATCTCCTCAATCTTTCATTAAGGAAATGATGCTTGTACTTTTTACTCGGGATTTCTCTTGGGTAAGCAACAGTGCCTACCTTTTCCTGAATGGTGGCAGGACGCTGTCTGTGTCTCTGACCTTCCCCGTCAATAGCCTTGGCGTTCAGAGATTTTCCTGTATATGCATCCAAAAAAGATGAGTTGTATGGAGATGGTCTCTTCAGCACTCTCAGAGAAGCTTTTTGAGGGTCCTTACGTCCAAAATAGTCTCTTGGGAGAGTTTCACCCTTTATTTTAGCTTTTGGTAGCTGCAAGTTCATCTTCTCATGTAAATTAGATTTCATATTCTCTGAGATGCAAGCCCTGTGAACACAAAGAATATGTAGCAAAGAAGAGAATGATCAATTACGAATCAGAAGCCCTTTAGAAATCAAAACAAAGAGACAGTGTATTAAGAAGAGGTGGCTTAAGAACCACTAGCTACATTTGAAGAATAATAGTTACAAAACTTAGCCTATAACAAAAAGAAATAAGGAGAGAATGTCTTCTGATTCCAATCCTTTTACAAAAATGTCATTCGAAGAGCCAAAAATATCAATTACTATAAGCTATTCATACATGATTATGAACAAAAAGATTTAATAAAAAGAGCAACATTTCAGATTCTTAATCCCAAAATCAACTAGACATTCTCCTGTCACAAGGATCAAGGTTTCAAGCTAAAATTCCACAATAATATAGGATTAAACAAAACTTTCAAAAACAAGCCAAAACCGTACCCCAAAATGAAAAAAGAATACTCCTGAGCAGACAATGAGATTATCACATCTCTTCTTACTTTGAAAAGAGAGAGAGAGAGAGATTACCACATCTCCAACACAAACAAAAAAAGGAAAAGGATGAAAAATATCAAGATACTCATTTGAGAGTAAAATGATCCCAAGTTAAATTTTTTCATGACCTTTCTTATATTTATTGAAGCTTCATCAATTAAAATTTCAGTAGTAATTCACAGAAATTATATGAACAGAAATTACAAAAAAGATAAAAAATTTACAGATAACCAAATTAGATGAAATCCAACTGAAGACATCCAGTAAACGAATATTAACAAGGCAATCAATCGACCCAAAAATCATGGTCAAACTCTACCAGAGATTTTCAGAATTATAATTCGCTTAACTAACCTTGAATTGAAGCAGTATTCTCAACGGAGGAGTTGCAGATTGGAATTGGACAATATTTTCAATCTCCAGCTGTAATTTTTTATTTTGTGTTCTTCTAGGGTTTGTCTCGTGTAGAAAATAAATTAGGCAAAAAATTTATTTCGAGAAGATATTAATATGTGGAGGGCAATATTGGAAGATCATGACGAATAGGGTTAACACTCCCTCCTCGCTAGAGAATTTTTCTCTTTTCCCTGTTTTTTCACCCTTTTGTTGGAAAATAAGTTACATAAAAAAGTAATATTGTTTATTCATTTATTTTCCTCTAAAATTTGATATATAATGCATGCCTCGAGATCTTTGGTACATTTTGATTATATTATCTTGTACGCCAAATAAATTATAGTATTTAAAATTAAGTGATTAATATAAACTTATTAATTTTTTTAATGTACTAATAAAGTCACATATATCATAATTTAATTAATATACTCGATAATGCATTAAGGAGTGTGTTAAAAAATTCAAAACACATAATGCGTTATAAGAAATGTGACTAATAACTGATAACTACTTTATCAGTGCTTTAATATATGATATTAGTAAACAACATTTCATTAATAAAATATCTAAATCATGCAATGGATTTATATAAATAATATGATGGTATATTACATCATATTATGAAAATAACCTCTTAATCATGAGAAATCGACAATAGAATAAATGCTTGTTATTAAAAATAGAAGACTGAAAGCCTTTTTAATTTGTTGTTTTACTTAAAATATAAATTATATTCTTCTATATCTTAATATTGTAGTAGTTTTTTGTCAAATTATATTTTTGGCAGTGCTATATAGGCATCTTTATTATGTATACATTTATATAAATTAATTAAAATTGTACATGAATTAATCCTGTGAAATATTTTTCTGAGTACAAAAAAAGTGAAAAGATTTCAATAAAATGATCATATGTGCTAAATTAATTAACTTCTAAATTAAGTTGATCAAAATAAAAATGAAAAGCTTTTTTAAACAAAAATATCATCTTATTTATGTATTATAATATCCATAATTAACATGAGCCAAACAATTTTCAAGTCTAATTCTTGCTACTCAAAGTTTCTCCAAAGTTATATAGAATAAAAGTAAGAACAAAAGTTTTTTTAAATGAAAAATACACAAATATTGATAATACAACAAAACTAAATTAGGATGAATTTTTATAATGTACTATTAGAGAATCAAATTTAAGAGATATACAATAAAATATAATATATATTTTCAAAATTTATAGAAATGTATGGTGCTTACTATACAATCGAGAGAGGGAAGAAATATTTTAATATTGTAAAAAATAGGATACAATTGAAGGAAGCTCTTAAGTAGATCATGCCATCCAATTGGAGCAATTCAAAGTCGCATCTCCAAATAACAATGTATAAATATATCTTACCCATCCATATGTTGTATGTTCCTAATCCAAATATCTAGTCCTTTGATGTATAAAACTTGTTCACCAGCAGCAGAAAATTTAGTAGTGTCTATGAGGTTGATGGGTTACAACAAACAATGGGGTTCACACTCTACAAGTAAGTGTATTTGGATTGAGTTTCCTAATGAATTTAATATAATTTTTAAAATTTTGAGTTCCGCTTATTTTCTAATAAAAAATTATTTTATAATTTTATAATTTTAAATTATGCTTATTTTCTCATAAAAATTTATTTTTACGAAACATAATATAAAAAAACTCAATTTCAAACTCTATTCAAATTTGTACGAGGTTCATGTCATTCTTATGCACTACTGCTACTATAAAATATGTGAAACAAATTAAAAAAAAGGAGAGTTTATTACTATGCATTTATTACAAGAAGGCAAAGATTTAAGTTTAAAATAAAAACTCAACCATTATGTTATATTATTAAATTAAATAATCAATTAGTTGTCATGTGGAACAAAAAGATAAGAGTTATTAAGGTGCACCTTAAAATACAGTGTGTATTTGAATAGTATTTATATTTTAAATTTTCATATTAAATTTTTTATAAGAAAAAATATAAAATTTAAATATCTTTATTTTGAATAACAAATGCTTCTTCCGTCTCATTTAAATTGATAGTGTTTGATCGGGTAGAGAGTTTCATGTAAAAATTTGAATTATATTATAAAAATAATATAATATAATAAAAATAAGAAATACGTGAGCTAGTGAATACTTTATATTATCTGAATATATAAAAGTAATATATAGTAAATTTAGTAGTTGATTGATAATATAAAATATATTATTTTTTAATAAAAAATATCAATTATATTGAGACATATTATATAAGAAGATAGAATAGAATAAAACAGAGTAATTCACTTATTTACTTTTCTAAACCAAGACAACATATCTTTTATTTTCGAGAATCTCGCTTAGCTTTTGAGGCAAGGAAGAAAACTTCCCTATCTGCGAAGAGTTTGACAAGTGGTTCTGATAAACCACAGCATCAAAAGCTGGTTGGCCTTTCCAGTTCTGTAACTTCCACTTGGTTGAATCCAGTTAGCAAACTTTCCCATGCTTCAAGCAAACTCTGTTATAAGTACCATCTGTATACAACATCATCTGCTAATTCTCTCTAACAATACCAATCTGATCGAGACAGAATCTCATAGTGTTACCATCAGTAGAATTTCTAGTACCATTACGTCTCTGGTCCTCCAGAAAACCATGGTTTCTGTCTGCTAAGGAAGATGCTTTAAGAATCTCAGAGTATGGTATAATGATTAATACCCAAAGTTAGAATCGTTTTATCTTTTTGTTCTCTGCCATGGTTTGAAAAGTAAGCAAGAAAAGAGGGAGAGAGAGTATTAAAGTAAAAGCAAAAGCAGATAAGACGGCATTACAAAAGGATGGAAGAACATAGAGATATGCAGCATCTACAGAAGTAAAAACCAACTGGCAACTGCTGCATTGTATATATATTCGTCTCCCAGCTGAAGAACATTGCATTCAGAATAAAAATGAAGAACATTGCAAGTCTGGGGAGCAGCGGGCGATTGTCGATGGATGAAAACGAGGATGAGGAGCCCTCCAGGTTGGCAATTGCCTCTTTCCAGGCCAGAGAAGAAGAGATTGAGAGGAAGAAAATGGAGGTGAAGGAGAAGGTGGAGTCTCAGCTCAGCCGTGCAGAGGAGGAGACCCGGCGTTTGGCACACGTCTGGGATGTAAGTCCAAAATAGAGTTTTGAGGAAATTCTTGACCCTGAAAAAATCTTTGGAAAGATATATCATGCACTGAATATGGAATTTCATCTAGAAAAGTTCCCAGTTTGATTTGTGTCCTTCCTTCCAAACAATTTGGTGATATTTCTGGGTTATAGATATGAAATTGTACCATATATATTCATCAAGTTTGTGACTAGTGAATCCGACAGGAGCTCGAGGTTTTGACAGACCCCATGAGGAAGGAAGTTGCATCTGTCCGTAAAAGGATTGACCTTGTTAACCGCGACCTTAAATCTCTTGGACAAGCCTGCCAAAAGAAGGTCAAGTATCCCACTCTCTAAACCAAATGCTAAGCATGTTATTTCTCATTTCTGTCTGGTTGAATATTCCCGGTTTCAAAATCCCATCAGAGATTTTGGTGATCGTAGGACAATCTTGAGAAGTGAGATGAAAAGAAAAAGTTTGTATCCCTGAAATCCAATCCAAACACATCCTTTGTTTCTTTCTCTTTATTCAAGTATGAGTCAAGTTTTGTCGTGATCGGTGGACAAAGCTTTGTTTGATCTAATGTGTCTCTATTCCGACCTCCACCCTTTTCTCTTTTGAGATAATGACCCAATGATGAATCTTGAACCTGTTTAATGAGATTGCTTTCGGGAATTGAAGAGACATTTGTGCATGCTTTATTTGGAAGATCTTGATTTACTACAAAGCTCTATGTGATGACCAACTGCTCCTTTTTAACTAGTGTTTTCTTGTTTGGAAACAGGAGAAAGAATATAAAGAAGCTTTGGAGACTTTCCATGAGAAAAACAATGAAAAAGCGCAACTAACCACCACGTTAATGGAGGTGGCGCACAATACTTTATATTCAAACTGCTTAAAGCGGAAAGCGATTTGGACTTGATTCTTTTTTATACTGCACTTCGATCTGCGATTTTCAGCTACTAACTCTTTTTTCTTGGTCGTTTCAAAACTTTGCAGCTGGTGAATGAAAGCGAGAAATTGAGAATGGAAAAGCTCGACAAGCTCAACAAAATAATTGAATCCCTCGGTTAACAACCCCCCAGCTACCCATCCCCTCCCACGAGCCCCCCTGCACCCCCCAAAAAAAAAAAAAAAAAAGGATTTGGACTCACCAAAGATTGCTTACGAGTTTATGTAGTACGTCTGTTGTGTCATTTGAGCCTTGGTTTTACTAGTCTTCTGTTTGTTGAAAACTGCGCACTGTTTGGAAATAGTTCAGGGTACTATGGCTGCTCTTTTTATATTCAGTTCTTGCTTATCAAAAATTCCAGAGTTAATGTAGGAAAATAATAACAAATGTGTATTAAATCTGTATTTATTCCAAGCTAATTCACAACACAGGCACAACATTCGACCTCTTCCATGAATTAAGCAGCAAGAAACAGACACAGTAAAGGCACTCAAACGTGCAAGCACTTCAAAAACATATCATACGATAGGGATTCACAAAAAAACATTTCTACTTTACGATTTTAGTTTTGTGTCTTGCAGTAGCGCCTTGTATTCCATCAGTAGACTGGGGATATCATCCATATGCAGCTGAATATCAATTCAGAAAGAGTAATCAGTGACACTACTCGCGTTAATGCAACAGAGATAAACATAGAATACTCCTTTTTTGCCATTTATTACTGCATCGGGCATAACAAGAATATTGCGATTTACAAAATAGCTTTATGAAAGTATTTGCCTATTGGTGCATTTTCAGAATATGGGTTTTATGGCGAAGATGCAGTTTCTGTTTTTTCCCGTCGACGACTTGGCCAAACCTCATAAATCAACTATGTACCTACCACTCAGTGTCACAGGATTCACACCATAATATTTAAATAGGTCCTAAAGATGATCTGTATAGGAATACGAGGAAAAACTTCATCAATATCCTACTTTATCGGCAGATTCCAGTGAACATCCCATGCGGTAAATATAAACTTTTGCCAAAGAAGATTGCTTCCCAAGATAGTTCTGTCATCAGTATAATGATATAAACAAGATGAAATATTGTCTATATTCTCTTCACGAAGCCACTTGCACTGCCATGATGGTACTGCTTAATGAATGGTCTAAGAAAATAAATGGATTGAAAAGGTTACTGCAACACATCATGACCATTAGAACTCCATTTCCTTTCAGAAAAGAATTGGAAGAAGTTGAATTGCTCTGGTTAGATTGTACTGTGATATCAAGTAACAAACAAAATCATTAACCTTTGCATGCCTCCCTACCGTAGCTTTTCCAAGGTCAGCCATCAGGCTACTAAACCAATGCTTTCCATTGGGAAGGATCACCCTATGCCCAACTAATAGCTTTTGAGGGGACATTTTCCCATTCATCAAGCTCTAGCAAAAACTATCCAGCACAAACCTAATGTTCATGTAAGGGTAAAAGGATTAAGGGATGGAAGGATTAAGACACAGAAAGACGTTCTTTTCCCACACACTCAAAAAAATCGAACACAAACATGACAAAACATGCTATCAATGGCTGTCATTAGGAATTCAAATGAAGTCAGTTAAACAAAGATCGACAAGCTCAAGTGAGTGTGAAGCAACTCATACCTGAGATGCATTCTTAACATGATAGAACCGGTAAGTCTCCCTGTTAGGAAAGCCAGATTCCATGGGCTGTAAACTATTTTCAAGTTTTTCCCTGTCATAGTCAAAGAACCACCAAGTTTTAAGATTAGAAGCCTGGAAAAGTTATTAAGTTCTTGGACCGGATTTCTTTTACAGATCAGATAACTAGCAAGTTTACAAATTTGTAAAGGAGCTTTGAGTGTTTTTTTAAAATTAATGACAAGAGAACCCAGAAAAGGAAGTTACTCTCCTTTGAACCAACTCTTCATTTTATCCTTTTGTTGCAAAGGATAAAAGCATCAGGGGGTTCCAAGCTATTTACAAGGTGAAAATTTTTTTCATCTATGCAAGCTCATAAAGTTTCATAAGCCTTAGTTGTAAAGATAGAAGCAACCAGCTCCATCGAATAACACACTTGTTCAGGTTTTCCTTTAATAAATTTCTTATTGCAGCTTCTAAGCAAACTACAGGGGGGTATATCAGCCATCAAGTTCATTCACTTGGACCTGATGAATAGAAATCAAACGTTGGAAATTTGATAGCCGGCAGAACAAGATACCAAGTTTGACATATGAAGGGCATAACCTAAACCAAAGAACCAGAATAGCAATGCGATCCTTCAGAAGGTTAAGGTTATTAAAGCGGTCCTATTGCCTCAATTAGGCCAGCCTCAAACTTGCCTGAGTAATGAGCAGGTCGATATCTTATTCTAACACTCCTGATTTAATTTCTCTGTTGCTGAGCCATTTTTGTTTACACTTTTCTCTAGGGAAAACATTGAAACTAATTTTCAGGATTAGTTTTGTGAAGACAGTCAAAATGCAGAAAAAAAAAGAAAAAAAGATAGCTATAAGACTGCTGATTATGAAGAAAACTGACTCTTACACATGATGGCGGGTAATGAGTCGTTGATAATCCCGAAGTAATGGACTAAGCTCTTTCAGCCGTATAGACCTTGGAGAAGATTTCTTCCAATGGTCACGGAGTGCCTGCACAGCCTAACCAACAGAATATCAATATTAGTAGCTAAAGCATGCCAAACAAATAAGTAACTGTATTATAATGTTGATCATAATATCCACTATCTAAAACCTCTTCATCACTGAAAGCCTTTTCTCCAGTTGCTTGAGATGCTAGCTCAATAAGTTCTTTGTCTTGCAGTTCATCAATGATTTGCTTTCTGTGAGAAAGTGAAACATGAATTTCCAATCTCTTCTGCAATACCGAGACTGCAGATCCTTCCATTTGGCTTTCCTGCAGAAATGCAAAAATGACAGAGGAATTGGTATCCTAAGCTTGAGACAAGGACATTTTGATGATGTTCAGTTAAATCAAATTCAATGATGAAAGGAAATCAGCCAATTAATTCAAATCAAAGCTCTGAATTCTTCCTGGCAATTTTATTGATAGAAGCAAGTGAACTTTAGCTTTACTTGGAACAATAACTAAGTAGTCAAGTGCATTAGGATTAGCTTTCTATAAATTTGTGTTTCTTTGCCTTGTGTTCTGTAAAAGGTGGATTGTTTGTGTGAAAAGATGTGGCACCCAAAGAGAAATTTTTTGTTTTGATAATGGGATAGAAAGCTAGTCCAAACAAAACCTGGGTGTTTATATGAAGTATTGCACGAACTTATTTTTTGCACAGTTTCTGCATTCCCAACTTACTAAATCTGTGTTGACATTGAAATGCAGAACCCTTATTTTGATGAATGAGATATTCAAATGGATCAAGACATTCATAATTGGCACATTATTTTGTGAAATAAATTTAATGAATTTGTGAGTTGGTTTCCAAGACAAAAAAAATTACAAAAGAAAAAATAAATAGACAAATAATGAAGAATAAAATGTATCTAGGGCATGCTGGTTATACACACATGAACAATTTCACTATTACCTTGGTCTCAGAGATGTGGCTATTGTTCGTCATTGTTGCATCTTTATTTCCAAGATTAACTTTATGTGGAGACATTGTTGATCGCTTTGCAATAGGATCATCTATAAAGCAATAAAATACAGCACGAAGAACAGGAAAGTTAACTTCCAAAGTTGACCAAAAGACACAAAAAGGGAAACAATCATTTCACATAAAGTGAATAGATTCCTCTGCTCTCCTCCAGTTTTTCATTATCTTGTTGGTGATTTAACTAGGGTACTGACTACTGTCAACTATAGTCCATTTTATTTTGGTGTTCTCATTTTCCAGAATAAGTAAATACATGCGAGGATACCATAAAAGAGATAGGATTAACCTTCTAAACATTGACAGAATAAATAATTTCTTAGATGAGCATTCTACAATTACTACCATATGTATAGAAGAATCTCCTAGACATAAGCAAATTTACATGGCAATAATCAAGGCATGTCAGCATAAGAAATTATTTATGCAAACAAGCAGAGAAATCAAATCTAAAAGCACAACATGCAAGTTATAAGACAAAATCCATTATGCCGTGGACGGAAGTTAAAATGACTATATGTTATTAAAAAAATTAAAGAAAAGGATGAAAGATATTTAATTCCAAATTCTCTTTAATGTTTCTCTTTTTAACTGGATAATCATTAAAATAGACCAAAAAGGAAAAACCAACATCCCAAATTAAGAGTGCTGTTCAACCTAAGTCAACCAATGAGATGAAACATCCAACTTATAGCTCGAAAACAGCCAAACCAATGAACAGATGATAGGTAAAACTGTAAGTCAGACAGTTCAAAATAATCTTCCTTTTCATTTTCCAGCAAAAGCTTTCTTCATTTCAGTTACAATACTAGAACCTTGGGACTAGCAACCAGACAGCTTGTTGGTTCACTTTACCAATCTAGTTTTGAAAATATTGCAGGAAAACACATTTGAGTAAAATGTCGGATTACCTTCTGGCACCAGCCACCACAGGTCACCATAAGTTGATTTTCCATCAAACCCACCAAATAAAAGATATCGTGGACCAATGCAAGTCATAGAATGGTATGCTCGAGCAGGCGGTGGATCATTTATAGTTGGTAGGCGTCTCCATTGAACAGACACTGTAGATAAACATAAGATGGAAGATGGAAATAAAATTATACTGAAATTTAAGACTTAGAAGTAGGGAGAAGAAAATCTCTGAAATGTGAGAAAACATTCCCCATACCCAAAGAATGGATCAGACCTGAACAACTCAACAAATTTTGAATGCAAGAAAACTAACCCCTGTCTAGAACAATACATTCATTGTGGTAAATGTCATAGCGACTCAACCAGCCACCAGTTGCATGCCCTCCAAATAATAAAAGCTGCCAAGAAAACTTTATTCAACTCAGAATTGTAGTAAGAAATTGGACCCCTGATCATGAGAAATAAGAAAACAATGATACTAATACAATCTAGACAATCAAACATAGGGAACCATGCTAATGTGGACAAGAACATGAGAATACATAATGAAATCTAGCATTGATAGTGTAGTGTAGATCTACTCGCCCCCTGCCCTCCCCCCCTCCCTAAAATAAAGGAACAGCATCAATAGTGTAGAAAAAGAACATGTACATCTTGCAGCAACAACCAAAAAGAAAATTGATCTTCACTGGGTAAAATATGGGTACTGTCAACATAATTTCCTCAAGGTACATGGAGAAAAAGGGATAACTTGAGAGCAAGTGCCAGAATGCAGTTTTGGAAAGATGAGGATAAGAATTCAACAGTAAAATACTTCTGAAAATGAGCATTACTATGCTAGGAAAGGCAGATTAAAATCTTCACCTATAAACTGGGCCATAATCAGTTAGTTTAAACAAAGTTCTTAATTTGCAATTTTCACTAGTAACCTTATAAAAAGAATGATTGAAATAAAACAAATCAAGAGTTGTTAACGCTGATTCTACAGTTCTTCCTTTCTAAGCATAAACATTTCCAACCATCAATTCTACAAACGAGAAGTCCATCCCAACTGACTATTTCCAAATCTTCAATGGACTGCTGAAGTAATCACCTCACTAAGATTAGTGCACAAGTTTAACTTAAGATTAAAATACATTCACATTAGTCATGAGAAATGGAACTTGTAATTCATGCACACCATGATTACATGGATGATCTGTTACTATGTGCCAGTGACAACTTTCTTATGAGCCTCACAGTGGTCACAGCAATCCAAGACCTTCTGTATAATGTGTAATGAATTTTATAACCTACACAGAGGTCTAACTCTGGAGATTTTTCCCTTCTACTACAGTTTGCTAATCAATGCATGAGAGTTTCAAATCAAAGCATGCAGTACATTAAAGTAGAAAGGAGTTCTTGAAGGAATTACATAATGCCCTCCAGATGTGACAGTATGCCCACAGCAGGGAGGAGGAGCTTGACCAGGGAGTTTCAGTTGAGTCCATCCTGGACTTTCATTCTCTTCCTTCCACAATTCAACAAACAAAAACAAAAACAACATGATAGAAGTCAGTTGCAAAAGCATTGCAATTTAAACTCCAGCATGGGTGACATGAAGCTACTATATAATCAAAATTCATACACCAAGAAGCATCAGTATTTTATCCATTTTCAGATACAAGAACGACTGTTACTTAAAAAATGAACAGGTAGAATAAAGTGAAACACGATCTTTTAGAAGAAAAAAAGCCCCAATTTCAAACATGCTAGCACATATGTCCTTGCAGGAAAGTAGAAAATACTTGAAAAGAACTGAAAGCAGAGAATAAAAATCTGCACATAAGAGGGCTTTAAGGAAAATGGAAGATTTTAGATGAAAGCAACCTAAGGTGACACATGGTAATATACGTAAAACCATAATCAATCTTTCCATGAATACATAGAGTTCTATTCTCCAGACAGCTAGTCACCAAAAAACAGTTTAATCCATGGTTCTCAGACATAAAAGTTTAAAAGAAGAAGGTCAAACAAGATCACATGAAACGCCTTTTTCCTCTTTTAGGATAAATAAACTCATCCTATCCAAGCACGAGAAGGGTTAATGCCTCTCATGGAGAATTCCAATGCATCAGATGGAAATTTTACAGGGGTAATTCAGTTGAACATTAGAAACCATATGTTTCGAGAAACTTGATGATTTCACCATTTTTAGATTTTGCTCCACCAGTTCTACTTCTGTATTTTATTTCCCCTGAAGACCTTTATAATGGCTAATTATGTACTGAGCAAGTATAATAGCCATGAAACCAACTTGTTACTGCAGATGTCAGGATGATCATAAGAAATGCATGACACGAAACGCATATACATTTTTAATTATTGTATGTGATTAATTACTTTTACCATCAAGGATGTATAGTGGTATACCAACCTTCAGATTAGAAGCACCGAAACAAGAAAGTTATTGTACTTATTAATGATCTTTTAGATTGTGTGTCACACACAAGTTAAAAGGAATAAGGAAAACTTGAGGAAAATGTCAAGAATTGGCACATTATTCTAAGCTTAGTGATATTTAATTTTTTTTTCTATTCTTCCCATCCCACTTCACGTATCATCCTTTATTTGAGAGTGTGAATTACAAAAAATATGCATAATATAGGAGAAGAAATCCGATAATCAAAATGAAGTCCTAGTAACAAGGAGCACAAACAACAGAACATGGCAAGAAAATCACAGGAAAACAGCAACAAAGGCCACAAAGATGCACTTGATGATGTTTGTGTTTGTGTTTGTGTATGTACAGAAAGAGAAAGAAAGAGAAGGAATAAAAGAAAGAAGGAAATACCCTCTTCAATAAGGCCCTTCAAAGCCCATAAATCACCCATGATAGGCCCTCCACCTCCTACCGAGTAAAATAGCATATGTCAATGCAAACCACAACACAATTTAAGAACAAACTTATTTATGGGTTGAAAAGGACAGAAAGATTAACTACATTAGCATATAAAGAAGGAGAGTGTGAAACCTTGCCAGTATGATGATTTCCACTTTCTATCATGGGTATTCACAACAATAAAAGCAAAATAAAGCAATTCTGGAAAACTAAGTGCAGGATCTCTTTTCAAAAGTAGATTGACTAGAGTTCACTTATTCCCCTTTAACAGAAAAAAACTGAAAAAGAAGAAACAACTAAATCCAGACTTAGAATATTAAAGTATGACTTGAGTCAACATAAAAACTCTGCAAAGACTTACTTTGGTCCTCACATTCTATGATTTACTAGCATAAACCATCTACTGTATCTAGGGCTGTGAATCGGGCTCAATGAGCCGGACTTTGCCAAGCCTGAGCTTGGCTCACTCAGGCTTGGTCCCTTTTTTTTTTTTCCATGAACTTATTTTATATTCTTGTTTTCACTGTACAAAACTTTGTTTGATTTTTCTTTTTGGGGATAATTGATGTTATACTTTTAAGAACTTCTTTAACTTGTATTTGAATCTTAAATGTTTATTAATTTAAAATAAAAGTAAAAAGTTAATTAATTATACTATTATTACACATAAAAATAATAATAATATCTTTTTAATGAGACGTAAAAATTATATTGTTGTATAGAATATATATATACATATATAGATATATATATACATATATGTGTGTGTGTATACACACACACTATCATATATGCAGGCCGAGCCTAACATGGGCCGAGTACCAAACATAATTCGGGCATCAAAAACTAAACCTGTGCCCGTATTTAACAGGGCAAGGTTCAGGTCGGTCGAAGCCCATTGATAGTCCTAATTGTATCTTTGTATCATACTTCCAAGAATTTTCATAAAACCACCCAGGGAAACACATGATAGAATCCTAAAGTCAACTAATTAGGTGTAGTGGCTAACATGCAAATTTTTGGGCTGCACCAGTGACAGATATCAAAGACACAAACTGAAGTTTGCGTGTGGGATTCAAATGTTTAATTCATAAGTTCAGTCTTCCAGATAAAGATAAAGCTAAATGTTGCTTCCTACAACTCTGAAATGAATATTAGATCTCAGATGACATTAACAAGGTAATAACAGAACAATGTGATCCTCTAGAATGACCAATTTACTACTGTAACATGTTTGTTATTCTTTTATGTCATTGCAAACCAGTTTTAGCCCCTTGTAATTTAAGAATGAAAGATTCAAGATCCACAACAGCATTTCCAGGGATAACTTTATAAGTAATGCTATTGTTAGAATATAGAGATACCAAATTTCATCAAATATGAAAGAGAACAAAATAAGGCATCAAGAATCAGAGAGGAAACAGTAGAAACTTGCCCCATGACTGAGCATGAATTTGTATTCACTAAAAATTAACAAAGAAAACATTAGAACTTAATTGGCTAGGGCAAAGATAGAAACACCTTGTGTGCTCTCTGTAGCTCTTTGATACTTTTATGTGTCAGCAGCAACTAGAACAACTCAAGAGAGCAGAGTTTTCTTGACTGACTTGAACATGGCATATTTTCTAATCTCATCCAAATCTCGTAGTGCTCAAATGTATGTGAACAGGAATAAGGAATGTAATGCTTCTTCCTTTCAGCCAACTCAAGCAAAGGTAAAGCACAATCTACTTACCAAAAGAATAAAATACAAAAGCTAGTGCCTCAATTCATTTAACTCAAGACTTAAATTCCAATTATGAAGGTCCTTTGATAGTGTGGAACGTTAAAAGAGATACTCTTGTGCACGAAATATAAGCATAAAATACAGACACATCATCAGCTTATACTGTTCAGCTTTCAGGCGCAGTATTAAAGATATGGTAACTTTGCTAATGAATTCTCATAGCTATTCTAAATGAATAATTGTTGCGCAAAAGGACTGCCACTAATATGATGGGAAAGCACAGGAATAGATAGCTCAACAAGTATGAATGGAATGTTGCATCTTATCAACAGGAATCACCCAACAGCTATGTCTATGAATTTCACATAGCCCCACTCCCTCCCCCCCAAAAAATAACAATAGATTAAGTAACATTCCCGTAATAACAGAGTTCATCCTCATTTTTTAAGTATATCTATTTAGGTAGTAGTTAACTCGTACATCTTAGATGAAAACAAAAAGTCTGTCCTTAAGCAACCAATTTTGAAAAATTATAATACTTTTTAACATTTTAAGAGTACTTAGGTAGAATAGATTGCAACCCCTTGGCACCTTGTGCATTATATCTATGCTATCTTTTTTGGAAAACATGTTTGGAACAATTTCAGGACATTCTCTTCCACTGGATGGTGAAAATACAGGTTCATCAACTCAAGCTTTTACTGTTTTCTAGATAAGTGAGATCTTCAAAAAAGCATAGATGCTTATTTTAAAACAATCAAAACAACAGAAGAGCAAATAGATTATATGTTTCATCTGTGCATCTGGGAGTAATGTACTTGTTCTCCTAAATTACCTCTTCCTCCATAGACTAGCAACCTCTTCTCAACCATAGTGGCTGTGTGGCCACATCTTGGCGGTGGCAATACACCAGTAACAGATAATTCTATCCACTCAAGTGAAACTGCAAGAAAACCACAACAAAGTTCAGAGAGAAAAAAATTCCAAAAATGTCAAATTTATCATTATGTATATAATAATGCGCCATAGCAGTAAAAAAGCCACTTTATCAGGATAGAGAATTACTTGTGTCTAAAATATAGACATCAGACAACCATCTTTTACCATCCCAGCCACCATACCTGCATATTTAAGCATGTTTGAGACCTCAAGTTTGATATGAACCAATAAACACTAGACTAGCTACTGCCACCAATACATACATTACAATTTTGCGAGTGCCAACAGCTGAAGCAGCAGCGAAATCCCTAGGAGAGGGCAAGTCACCAAAACTGGTAAGCTCTGACCATTGCCATATATCTGCAAAAACTCAACAGTTAGATGACAACTGAACAGTTAAATAATCATAAATTGGAAAGTCCAGTATTTCAAATCAAGCAATAAAAATTCTCACCAGTATCCAGCACCCAAAAATCACCCAACCTGTGAAATCAATTATTCATCAAATCAATCAATTTACACAAGATTCCTTAACAAATTTGGTGTAAGATAACCCAAACAAAAAACCAAAAGGACTAGGAATTGATGGGCACCACAAACCTTTTACCACCAGATCTCCCACCAAAGATGAATATATGACAGTCAATTGCTACAGCAACATGAAATGCTCGTGGACAGGGACCTACTTGCCCATCAGAACCACTGCCTGTACACTCTGGCTGAAACCATAATTTGTTGTCTGAAACATTTAAAATGACCTTTCTCAACCTAATCGCTCATGTTACACATACAAATTCTGTAAAGCCCATGCACTTTTATAATCACTTAAGCATAAACAGTCACATCTACCTAAATTCATTCATCAGGTGTGTCCTCAATACTACTCAACAAACTTTTATAGGATAAACAAGATTTTGATTCTTTTCCATTTTGCATGAATGGAACCCATTGCCTCAACAATGCAAAAGGCCCATGAACTGCTTTAACCACTAAAGTAAAAGCAATCAGATTTATCAAAATTCATTGACCAGCTGAGTCATTAATCAACACTAACCATAATCTTTTGTGAGCATAAGTCATTATTTCATTCCCCTTTTGGATAGACAGAACCAATAATTAAGAAAATGGTGCAAAAGGAGGCATAGCAATCAGTTAATAACATGGAGAAGCAGCGTCTGCCCAGATATTCTTATAAGCAGTGCGCAAACAATGATGAATTTGTGAGACCACTTAATCTGTCCAAGCATCGGAACAGTCAACAGTAACACAAAATTGTTACTTGCCAGTGAACCATAACAAGGTTCTCATAGTACAGATATATATCTTGTTTGGCCAATAAAGATAAATACAATTAACAATGAGTAAATGATACCATTTTTAATCGTTCGTAATTATTTTTCTTCAGGAGGACGGCAAAAGGAGATTTCTTTTCATAAACAAGGAGTCCAGGAATCCAAATCTACTGCATTGTTTATCCACTTAACAACAATTTACTGCATGGCCAGCATTCGTTGTTAACTAAAGATTTCCATAAAGAAAGTGACGCAAGATCCAAGAAATTGAGCTAGACTTATAAACAGGAAGGATCAAACACCTGGAAAATAGCAGCAACTCAGAAATTACGGAAACTGAAAGAAAACAAATTTTAAAGCAAAAAGTACCAATGTCAAAAACTACAATGTCGTTAAGGAACTTCTTGTCGACCAAGCCTCCGAACACTACTATCTTCGATTGTCCGATGTTCACAGCTGCGTGGCCACTGACTTTCCGAGACAAACATCAGTTATCATGCATAATTAGACATATTATTAACAAATAATACAAATTACAGAGCATAGAATATTGCCTCCGAGGTCGAGGAAGTGTGCCACTGAAATCGGAGGGAGAAGCTCGAACCCAGTAATGCATTTTCATCGGTGTCCGCGTCTCCATGCCTTGAAAACCAAGAATCGAGAAAACCTGCGAGTGGCGAAGATGAGTCAATGATCAAGATTTTGCTTGTTTAGACGATAACGCATTTCGGTATGCGCTATATAATCCCCCTCGAATTTCTCTTTTTTTTTACCTGAAAAATAGTAGTATAAAAAAAGGGAATACAGACTATATAGTAGTATAAAAGAAAGGACTAAGAAAGTGTCAACCTAAAAAGGCTCGAGAAATAAAATTCGTGGAAAGACGAGTAGATTGAGAACAGTGGCGCAGTTGACAGTCTTCAATCCGCAAATCCAGCTGGATTCTCCAATCGGCGAGCTCAGTTTGTCAGAGGGTTCCTGCGAACAGCAGAGATGTGGAATTCCTCCATGAATTCACTTCGAAAGGTCGGAATCTTTTGCTTCGAGGCTTCACCTCACTCTCTCGACTGATTCAATAATCGTACGAAAACAGATTATTCGCTTTGGAACAACTTGGGATGTATCATTCTCATATATTTGAGTGTTCTTTCAGTCTGAAAAGAAAAGCAAAGGAAGAAGAAAAAAATCGGTACTATTATCCTTTTTGGTAACTACTAGCAACTATTTAGGTTAGTTTCGTGTGTAATGGTTATTTGGGCTTGCTTGTGTGGAAATTTGAGAGAATCTTGATAGTTAGGTTTGTTTTATCTGCTGAAATTGTTTGATAGAGGAAAAATGGAATCCGGAAGGCAGGAAGGTTATGGAGTTAAATCCAGTACGCCACCCAGCTTAAGGAACCAACGGATTCAAAGGCTTCCTGATCGCTATTTGACCGATTGCCGTGGCCTAATGGAAAGGTCACCGCGACTTCGGAAGAGCATGAGTCCTGCTAGGCGAGTGGTAGGTGGTGGTTTGTTGGAGACGGGGGACTATGCATGGGAAACGAGTGGTTTGGCTGGCAGAGGTGACACCATGCGGTTTAGGTCTCCTTCACCGACTTTCCGTGAAAGATTACCTAATTATGAAAAGGGTTTCCTGGATAGGTATGAGTTAAGAAGATATGAGTCTGCAGATTTTGTGGATAGGAAATATGAACTGGATACTGGCTTGAAGCATAGAGGTTTTAGGGGAGATGGAGAGAGAGAGAGGATTTTCGCCAAAAGTGGGAACCAATTTTTGGGTGAAAAGCCAGAGCCTCTGGGGTGCGGGAGAATAGCTCGAGAAGAATATAGGTCGCTGCCGGAACTGGGACCCAATTTAAGATGTGCTAATGGTGCTATAAACTTGCCTTTATCATCAAGAAATCTGAATATTGGTTTTAAGGATGAAAGCTTCCTGTATCCAGACTCTTATCATATAGAAAAGTTGTCAGCCATGGAAAGATGTGAGAAAGGAGGAAAACACCCTTTCCCATTGAAAGATCTTTCTTACTCTGGATCAACAAGTTTCACCAAGGAATTTTCTAATACTACTGAGCTAACAGAATTTGCTGCTTCTTCACTACAAAACTCAAGGGACAATGTTATGGTTTCTAACAAACATGGTATGCACTTGGCTAGAGATATTTATCCAAGGAGCTCAATCCAACAGATAGAAGATTTTTCCTCATTTGAGCACTGCCAAAGACACAGTTCAGAAGTCAGAGTAGATCCTGAATCAAGTCAAAAGGATCTGCTCCACTATCAACGTGGCACATTTAGTCCTTCCAGGGTTGAGGACCGGGAACACCTACATCCTAGACCTAACCTATATTGCAGACCTCAGATACAGCATACTTATTCTGTTTTTCAATCCGAAAGTTTGGGTAGAAAAATGCCTTTTGTTGAACCATAGGATTGTAATGAAAGTGATTTTATTACTTCAGAGCTTATGGAGTTCTCCAAGGAACATAGAAGTAAAACTGAATTCTCTGGGGTACTCCATGGACGCAGCAGCTCTTGGGATCATCGGTCTTTTGAAGATCAATCATATTCTGAATATTTTCCTGCTAACAGAGATAGAATTTTACTGGGCCCTGATGGTGCTCATAGAGAAAGATTGAGGAAGTCTCCAGAGAGTCCTTACGATATTGGAGCATGTAGACATGATGTAAAGAAGGGAATGAGATCATACGAAGTTGACCCATCTAATTATTTAAAAGGGTCAAGAAAGAGGAAAAATGACATAGATGAAGAATTAAGTAGGCGTAGTACCAAGGGTACTACATCAAGTAAAGCAAACAATGCTGAGATTGTAATGGCTAGAAAGGAAAGATTTGAAGAGTGGAATAATGAAGATGACATTGATTTATTGTTGCACAAAAATTCAGAATATTATCAGGACACATATAGAAGGCCCACAAAAGCTTTTGACATGGTTCAACATGATGGAGTTTCTACATCTGATGATTGGTTATCATATAGGGATCAAGAAGACTACATGGAAGAACATTCTACCAGACCAATTAAACCAAGGAAAAGAAATTTGAAAGGTTGTTTAAGACCTGATTCGTCCAGTGAGTACAATTCCTACAGCTTTATAAAGCATAGCCTTACAAAAAGTTCTTGGCCAAGAGGTAAGGATGATAAGAAATTGGATGAGTGTCCCATTTATGTGCAGGAATTAGATAATCTGCCAAGTTCTTTTAAGTCTGGGCCAATAGAGGATTCTGAAGAGTTTAAGCAAATGGTAAACAAATTCTTCTTAGTCTTCTCTAAAAAGTTGAACGTGAGCCCATCTACTCAAAAAAGGTACAAGGAGCAAGGAAGAGCTGGTCCCTTGTTCTGCATTGTTTGCGGCCAAAGGTCCGTCTTTTTATTCCTGTTATGTTTTCTACTTTATGGGTAAACAGTATCAGTAAGCTCAGGTGGAGATGCTGGAAAACTATTGTGCAAGTCATACATGCTTAATGTACGACCTGAAGATGTTATTGAAGATGTTGCTCTTCCCAGTGGTGGAGATAACATGTATTTATTCTCAAAGGTGTGGCAGTTGATGCACCGGCTTTTGAAATGGTGCTATGATATGTACTCAACTATCATATCATTTGAGATTAGCTTGGTCTGCCTTTGTTAAACTATCTGTTTGCCCTATTGGCCCTTGGCTTTTCAGTGCCAGTATTCTTCTGAGATAGCTTATGAATTGCTCTTCCTTTACATCAAATGGAACTTGATGGCTCTTTTGTAAGAAAAATACTCCTCATAAGTTAGATATTAGTTGCAGTTTCTGTGGAATGTTGGATTCCTTTTGGTTTGTGATATTTAGAAGCCCTAATATCTGTAAAAGTTTTGATCATTTCTCTGATTAAGATAGTTACTGGTTCTAGCTATAGGTAATCTCCTTGGCTGTTGAATTCCTGACCAGAAGTTTGAGGTTGAGGTTTATGTCAATGATTCCGAACATTAAATTGACATCCTTCAGATTTATGTTTAGATGCAAACATTCAGGTAGTTAGCACCTTAAATTAGTGACAATAGAAAGTTGCTTAACATCCTTTTACTATGTTGGAGATATTCTTGAGGTTTCTTTGTTGTTGGTTTTTGTAGACATTTGAATTTGTTTGAATATTTCGCTTTTCCAATGCTTCTGGTAAATTCTCAGCGTGTTTGGTTAATTGGACTGGATAGTTCAAAGAGCAGGATGTGCTTGTGATACTGAGACCTAGGTTGGAGAATGTGGTAGGCATAGATGAATATGCTATATGAACCTTAGAGAACTGTTGGGTCAACGGATTAGTATTTTTTCTGTCCTTCTTCCCATTCACTTGGAGAATTGTTTGCGAGACTGCTCATACTTGCTTAATAATGGTGATTGACTGAACTTTGAGGAACTGTCCAGGCTTTGGTGTATCTATTTTCTAGTTACTTCTTCTGAGATTTTAATCAGCGCTAGCTGTCATTTCATTGAGAAACAGAGATACTGGGCTTTAGAAATCAACTACGATGTCAACTTAAGAAGAATTGAGATTTCTTTGGAGTTAACTTGGGCAGTTTGAAAGACATTTGCTTCCATTTTGTACTAAACTTTTAGGAGAACTTTTTAAACATGCTATTAAATATTCGAGATTCATTGTACATAAATGTAAAAGCTACTGGAATCCTGTATTCTGCTTGAATAGGAAGGTATTGTGAAAATTGAATTGAGATTTGAAGTTCAGTTGATGTCTGTTTAGGAAATATCTAAGCTAAATCCTCTGTGATGTTAACTACTTTGGGTTGCTTTTTGCTGTGATGACCATGGTTCATTGGGGCTTGAGTAATAAAGCAAACTTTTTCAAGTTTATAATGTTTGGCCATTCGTGTGAAAATAAGGTGATTTCGGCAAAAAAAACACATTCTCTGAAGTGGCTGGCTTCAGAATTTTCAAGATTTACAGCTTATATTTGTGTTCATAATTTTCTGTTGTCATTTGAGATAACTCCTTCTTAGCTTCAAATTCCGCATCCAATTAGTCAAGAGATTCTTCTCTATAGTAGTTCCATTTCCCCTTCTCCCCACTCTTTTAATTCAGATGAAAGAGTTCGTTCTTCTAGGGCACTGACGAGTTTATACTTTGTCGGTTTTTCTTGCAAATGCTAAAATTTCTGTTGTTTCTCCCCAGTGTATCTAAAGAATTCAAGGATACAAAAGGCTTGGTTATCCATTGCTACATTTCACAAAAGGCTGGATTGAGAGAGCGCCACCTGGGTCTTCACAAGGCAATTTGTGTTCTTCTAGGATGGGAAAGTGTGGTGGCTCCTGATGTTACTACCCCTGTTCCAAAGGCTATTTCTGTTTCTGAAGCTTTAAGCCAGAAGGAGGACCTCATACTCTGGCCGCCTATTGTGGTCATTCATTGCATCTCTATATTAGCCAGTCGTCCTGGAGCTCAAAGAATTTTCACCAAAGAAGCGGTGGAGGATTTCCTTAGAAGTGAGTAACTAAGTGCTCTCATTTTTCTCCTATTGTTCATGAAAAGAAAACAACATTATAAAGAGATTGATTTGGAGGTATATTTTGACTAGTGTCATTGCTTTCCATCTGAATTCCCAATTATCCAAGGAAATTAAATCCTTCAGCTAGTTTCCTTTATTATTGTTTCTAAATCTTATTTTATTTACTTTTTTTGTTTTCTTGTTAAGTGGTTCCTTGTTTGCTTTTGACAACTTAACTTATTGATAAGCTAACTTTATGTTTTCTTTTGTTGCACGAGACTATTATGCTTCTTCTAATAAAAAAGAATTTCCTTGCTCTGCTGCTTCATTGATCACAGGTAAGGGTTCTAGTGTTGGAAAAGTCAAGGTGGCCCTTGGTGTGTCAGCAAACAATACTGTAATGCTAGTAAAGTTTCTGAGCACCTTTCCGGGTTTGCAAGAGGCAGAGAAGCTTCACCAGTACTTTGTGGATGGCAAGCATGGGAGGACTGATTTGGAGCATACTTTGATAAAAGGCAAAGTTAGCAACTGCAGGGAAGGAAGGAAGCAGGGAGAGAAGTTGGACGAGTCTGTGTTGTACGGGTACATGGGAATAGCTGAGGACTTGGGTGAAGTTGATTATGACACTAAAAGAAGATGTCTCGTTAGGAGTAGAAAGGAGATCCAGGATTTTGCAAATGCACCCGTTTATAATCCTGAGAAGATTGAATAGAACTTTGAGCATGACTGTAGCTGCTTTGTCTTTTTGGGCATTCCCTTGCTGAAGAAAGCAGTGCTGAACTTTTATATGATCAAGTACAATGTGAAGAATACATATTATAGTAAACGATGGACTGACGGTTTTGGTTTGTTATGTTTTTATTTCCTGTATTTGTACGGACTAATTAACTTGTGGCTGTACGAATCTCTTCTCCTATCGATTGTATTAAAAGAAAATTTGTCAAAAGGATGCAGAGAGCTTAATATCTACGGATCGTCATTTGTCAGACGCCAGTTTCCTCCCCAACGGCGTGTTCCTGTAATAACTGCCTTTTCTATTGGCCGTTGGAAATGTATTTCTTGTAGAAAATAATTAGTTTAGTTTTAAAAATTAAGTGTGGAATATGTTATAATTTTTTTATTATTTTAATTTCAAAAGTTGGGTGTTAATATTTTATGATTTAAAAATTAAGTATTTAATACGTTATGATTTTTAATTTTTTTTCTTTATAGTTTTAAAAAATTTTATTTTTTCTGTCTTTATAGTTTTGGAAAAATTTTTAAACAGTCAATAAAATTTAACCACCAAGTGTCTTTGTCAAAAATTATATATGTCTTATCATATGATTTTTTTTAAGGTAAATTTTTTTAATTGAATAAAGTACGTGATTTTAAAAATAAAAATATATTTTAAAAACAAAATTTTGAACAGTAAAATAAAAATTTATTTTTATATTTAAATTTTTATTTGACGGTATGATGAATTATTATTATTAATATTTCTAAGAAGGAACGATATTTATCAATTAGAATGAGTTGAAATAAGTAATAATTTATTATGTTATCAAATAGAGATTTAAATATAAAAAAGAAATAGTCTTTATTTTACCATTCACAATTTGAATTTTATTTTCAAAATATACTTTTTATTTTAAGAATCACGTGTTTTATCCAATTAAGGATAATTTTACCTTTAAAAAAATATTACGTAAGTGAAGAGAATATATTTTTTACCAAAGATAGTCAGTAATTAGATTTTATAAGTCGTTCGAAAATTCTTTTAAAACTATAAAGACAAAAACAGAAACAACAATCATAATATATTAAATAATTAATTTTTAAAATTATAACAATGAAAAAAATACTATGTACTATAATCTATCTATACTATACTAAAAGTATGGATAGAGGTCATGGGGATTTACACTTGTTTTGTTTCTTCCTTTTTTGAATGCCCTAAAATGCCCTTTGTAAAATTATTTTTTTATTTTTTTGAAATGCATTATTGTCATTGTGATAGTTTTTGACATTTAAATGATAATTATTTAGGAGTTACATAGAAACAATTAATTTGGAGAAATTGGTTGTAAGTTAGTTTTAATAAAGATAAAATAAAGAATTAAAGATAAAAGTAAGTTACTAAAAGAGTGTATTAAATAGAAAGACTTTATTATCGTAAATAATTATTAATTTTTTCTTTTTTATAATTAAAATTATTAAATTAGTATATATACCTCTCAAATCATAACTTGATTATTTGTTTACAAATTTACAAATTCAATAGACAAGATTTGAAATTTTCAAAAAAATATATATTTGAAAAATTGAAAATATTCAATATCATAATAGAATAGTAGTAGTGGTAGTAGGTTAGATATGATCTATACTACACTAAAAATATGGATATATATCATAAGAATTTAAATTTGATGTTTTTTTAATATAATTAAATGCCCTTTGATAAAATTAATTTTCTATTTTTTGAAATGCATTATTGTCATTTTGATAGTTTTTGACATTTAAATGGTAATTATTTAGGAGTTACATAGAAACAATTAATTTGGAGAAATTATTTGTAAGTTATGTTTAAACAATTATTTATGTGTGTCTAAGAGAGAAAGAGAATAAATTTGTTAATTTAAAATTTTAAATACCAATATAATTTACGAAAAGTCTAAAACGTAATAGAATTTGATTAATAAGAATGACCATTTAACATCAATGAAATAGTTTCTGTAAAATTAGAAAAATATGAATCCTATATGAATATTTTGAAAACAATTACATGAGTGAAGAAAATTACACATAGTCTCTAGCATTGAAAAAAATATTATATTATTATTTTACAAATAAACTAACATGAGTACAACAAAATATTACGCTAATTAAAATTTTCAAATACGAATATTACTTATAAAATGTCCAAAATATAATCACACATAAGGTGAAAAAATTCACTATATAACTGCTACAAAATAGTTTAGATAATTAGTAAAAGTATGAATTGTATCAAAATATTATCAGAATAATTAAATAAATTATAAAAAGCAATTTATCTTCTACTATTATAAAAATAATTTATGTATTTACAAAATACTAAATAAAAAGTTAATTACGTGCAATTTGCACGTACATGATGCTAGTACTATACTAAAAGTATGGATAGAGGTCATAGGGATTTAAACTTGTTTTGTTTCTTCCTTTTTTGAATGCTCTAAAATGCCCTTCGATAAAATTATTTTTTGCATTTTTTAAAATGTATTAGTATCATTTTGATAGTTTTTGACATTTAAATGATAATTATTTAGGAGTTACATAGAAATAATTAATTTGGAGAAATAGATGTAAGTTAGTTTTAATAAAGATAAAATAAAGAATTAAAGAGAAAAGTAAGTTACTAAAAAAGAGTATTAAATAGAAAGATTTTATTGTCATAAATAATTATTAATTTTTTTCTAATTAAAATTATTAAATTAGTATATATACCTCTCACATCATAGCTTGATTATATTTTTACACATTTACAAAATCAATAGACAATACTTGAAAAAAATATTTTACTGTTCTTATTTTGAGAATTTCAACTTGTACGTTTTTTTCTTTTTTGAATACCCTAAAATTTCTTTTGATAAAATTATTTTTTATTTTTTTAAAATGTATTATTGTCATTTTAATAGTTTTTGACATTTAAATGGTAATTATTTAGGAGTTACATAGAAACAATTAATTTGGATAAATTATTTGTAAGTTATGTTTAACAAAGATAACTTAAAGAATTAAAGAGAAATGTAAGTTACTAAAAAAAGTATTAAAGAGAAAGATCTTATTCTTTGTTTTTTTCCCTATAATTGGATGCATGCACGGTGCTTTGTATAATTAATATTTACACTTAATAATATTATGTATCTACCAAAAAATCAGTTATTGAAATGAATAAAAGTAGAGTTTATAAACTGTATGTAATTATTTAATATAAGTAATAAAAACATATATATAATTGAAATATCATCAAAATAACAAAATAAAAGTTAAAAAATTACATTTGGACCACTATTATAATGTGTGTGTCTGAGAGAGAGAGATAATAATTTTACTAATTTAAAAATTTTAAATACCAATATAATTTATAAAAAATCTAAAAAATAATAAAATTTGATTAAAAAGAATGAGCATTTAATATCAATGAAATTTTTTTCTATAAAATTAAGAAAAAATATGAATCTTATATGAATATTTTGAAAATAATTACATGAGTGAAGAAAATTACGCATAATCTCTAGCATTGGAAAAAATAGTATATTATTATTTTACAAAATCAACTAACATGATTACAGCAAAATATTACGCTAATTGAAATTTTTAAATACAGATATTACTTATAAAAGGTCCAAAATATAATCACACATAAGGTAGAAAACAATTCACTATATAACTGTTACAAAATAATTTAGATAATTAGTAAAAGTATAAATTGCATCAAAATATTATCAGAATAATTAAATAAATTATAAAAATAATTTATTTTTTACTATTATAAAAATAATTTATGAAATTATAAAATGTTAAATAAAAAGTTAATTACGTGCAATTTGCACGTACATAATGCTAGTATACTAAATATCAAGACTAAATTAGTCATTTTTCCTATTCCTTCCACACCGGTTCCAGGGCTTAACATGCTGAGCTGAACAGCTTTTAGGCAAAATGATTATTTGGTAGGGTATGAGGAGGGAACAAAGGGAGGAATCTATCTTGAATATGTTTGATCCTACAGAGGCTCGTACTTGGTTCTAAAATTGAGCTTGAGGTTTATTGAAGTATGAAAGAGAATGAACTAATATAACAATCTTTTCCTTCCAGCCCTCAATAGGCTTAAGACCATTTGATTTCCATCCAAGATTAGCCTATCTCCTCTGGAAGTTCAAGACCCTGATGGCATAGACAAAGACGAAGAAGAAGAGTAGCACCCAACCAAGATGGGCAGCAGCCACAGCACCAAGGAAGTCATGTTCATAACCCAGGTATTCTTTCAGGTAAACCTTCACCGGAAGATCGTCTCGCTCAGGGATATGGACGGGGTCTAGTGTGTCACCTAGCTGAGACGTAATGAGGCCGTAGATTGTCCATGCAACTGGAGAACCCCAGTAGTACCATCGGGATTTCCTGCATTGTGGCAAAGTTGTTGGAAATTTTCTGTCAGCTTATTTATTCTTTTTTATGAAAGAATCTTCGAAGTTCCTGCTTTGTGTACTTTGTTGGAATTGTCTAACGTCTTCTAAACTCCACATTAGTATGATATTGTCCGCTTTGGGTAAAACCCTCACGGATTTATTTTTGGGTATCTCCCAAAAGGCCTCATACTAATGGAGTTATCTTGAATCTTATATTTAGACAACTCTTCCATCAAATTTTTCATGTGGGACTTAGTTTGCATCCCAACAATCCTCCCCTCAAACTAATGACCACACAGGTCATGACCTCTCCTTCAGAGGTAATCCATTTGATCTGCCAACCATCTTGCACTGCCGCTACCAACCAGCGGGACACGCCGCCTGACCACCACATTATCAGGAAGACTTTCGACACAAGGCATCAACCGCGGATCTCCAGCGAGAGGGCTTCCCACGCAGTGCCACGTCACCCGGACGAACCATCGGCTCTGATACCACTTGTTGGAATTGTCTAACGTCTTCTAAACTCCACATTAGTATGATATTGTCCGCTTTGGGTAAAACCCTCACGGATTTGTTTTTGGGTATCTCCCAAAAAGTCTCATACTAATGGAGTTATCTTGAATCTTATATTTAGACAACTCTTCCATCAAATTTTTCATGTGGGACTTAGTTTGCATCCCAACATACTTACCATTCTGGGAATGAGGAAACCAGAGAAGAGATTCCAGAAACTGAGGAAGAAAGACATTACAATTGCAGCTATCTGGTAACTTGGTGTGAGGGCTACAAGCATCATGCCATAGAGGGTGAAGTAGACAAAACACATGAATACATAGTAGTAGAACCAGAAGAACTTGTCTACTTGCCATTGGAATCCAATCATCGAGTAAAGGAGGAGACTGTAAACAAAAGTTTGGGCAGCAACATACATAGTTTCAACAGCCACCTGCAGATTTTTGCAAAATTTTTGAACTAATTTCTGAAACAGTGATATCTATTGAGAATTTTAAGACTATGGTTTGGCTTTGTTTACCTGTGCAAATGCATAAGGCAAAGCTGTGAACATTCCTGCCGCTTTTTCACGATAGAAGACTGTCCTTTCGATAGCCACAACAGATTGTACCGCAGATGTGTTTGTTCCTCCAAGAAACAGAACAGCAGCATACATGGCTCCCAGAAGATTTGATAAATCTTGTTGTTTGCTCCTGTTAGAAGGTTGTTTAAGACAATTGCTAGGTAATTGAGCCAATAAAAACTCGACTACGATCGATATGACTTACATTTTGCTTCCTTTGTCCCAGAAGATGACTCCAAATATAATTCCAATAACTGTTGTCATGAAAAACCGAACGACATTATACTGTGGATTTCTCCAATAAGACCAGTACTGTTTCCAGAAACAAGCCTTGAACTGAGAAATGAAGGGCTGGGAATATTTGGTTTGGAAGTATAGGTCCTTAGTCCCTGGTGCTGGAGTACTTAACTCTTTAATAAGTTGTTGATTCCTCCTGCAATAAGGAAAGCGATAGAAGAGATCAGTTTAAACTGGACTGAAACTAAAAGAACTTCTGGGATTCGAGTTTGTCTTTAACATACCGATACAGATCAGAGTTGGAGTATATTTGTGCAAAGTCCACATCTAATTGAGATTCAACGGCACTGGAACTCACTTCTAACATCCATGTTGCAGGATTGTATCCATCTGTGATCTTGGGAACCGCTGGAATAGACTGGAGCAAAGTGACAGAAAAAGTCGAGTACGCTGTGTAACAAATGGAGAAAAACATTTTACTCTTTTAGGTTAAGTATACTCACTTCAAAGTAGTCGATTAGATGCTGAGATTGGTGACCAAGTGGCCCAGCATAAATGACTTGTCCTCCTCTCTTCATCAAAAATAGCTACATAGGAAAATAGAAAAGAGGTCTAATGACTTCACGATGACTATAGACTTGAGAAAGTACAGAAGGAAGTTTGCAAAATCTTGGAATTAACAAAAATACCTCATCAAATGCTTCAAAAATGTCTATGCTTGGTTGATGAATTGTGCACACAACAGTTCTCCCAGTATCTACTGTTTTTCTCACTGCACGCATGACTATTGCAGCAGCTCTAGCATCAAGACCAGATGTTGGCTCATCCATGAAGATGATAGAAGGATTTGCAACCAACTCAACAGCTATAGTAAGCCTTTTTCTCTGTTCTGTTGATAAACCGTCTACTCCTGGAAGGCCAACCAAAGCGTCTCTCAAGAAGTTCAGCTCAACCAACTCCATTACTTCCTCCACAAACATCTGAAATGAGAGTATATCAGACATTTCAATTTTCACAAACTGAGAAAATAATTGAGAGATACAATTTGGCAGATCGAAAACAAAAGCATCAGTGGGAAAAGAACACACTTTTCTTGTTTCTGCGTTCACTGATGCAGGGAGCCGCAGCCAGGCCGAGTACAGAAGAGACTCATAAACAGTTACATGAGGAGAATGAATGTCATTCTGCTCACAGTAACCACTGACACGAGCAAAAGTCTCTTGGTTCTTGGGGTAACCGGAGATGCTGATGTCTCCTTCAATATACCCTCCATTTTTTCTACCAGCTAGGACATCCATCAAGGTGGTCTTTCCAGCACCACTTACCCCCATCAATGCTGTTAAAACCCCAGGCCTGAAAGCACCGCTGACATCTTGTAACAGTTGGAGTCGTGTTTCTTCTATTCCTTGGCTTTTCATCTCCTGGTAAAAATACAAAAGTAGAGATCATTGAGATCTATCTCTGTTGAGTCCAGAAATACAAGATTTTCTTATCAGGTAGACGCTTACAGCAGGCATGTCAACATAGTAATTGACATGGTTGAATGAAAGCGACAAGGGTCGGAAAGGTAGCACCATTCCTTTTCTGTTTGCTACATTCTCCATCTCAGTTGCGGTCTGATTATATGGAGTGTTCTTCACTGTCATATCCTTACCTGTAATGGTTCAGCCCGTTTAAGCCACTTGTATTTTTTTCTAATACATTAGAGTTTGAACATCATTGCACTATTATGAAACTAGCAAGGAAAGAAGATAAAAACAGAAGCGTTAAGATCTTAATCTTCAAACGTTGGAGCTGTAGATGCTGAGCTTCTACCTATCACCTTTCCGTTAGAGAGTGCGATTTTCATTTTCCTAGTTTCATCATCTTCATTTTCAGCAACAGATTTAGAATCTCCAGATGCTGCAATTTAAGTTCAAGCAATTGTCATAACCTGAAGTAGGTGATCATCAGGGTAAGGGAACTTCTATTTTCAGAGTCAAGACTTACGCTTCAGGTATGTCAGTGCAGCTACAAAGCAGAGATTGAAGAAGAGAGAAAATCCAAAGAGTGCGATGACACAAATCCAGTACCACTTTTCTTCTGTGAACATTCCTCTGGCGGCAAGAATTTCCTTCCCAGCTGTGCTTCCTGGGAATCTTGGATCAAGGTTGAGCTGGAAAGACAATGACATGTAAAAATCAATGAGCATAGAAGTTTTTGAGTTAAGCAAAGCAAATAGAAGCTGAGACTATAAAATAAGCTCACAGTGTTCCATCGTTTATCGAGAAATTCAACAAGAACGATGGCATTCTGTCCGTATGACATGGGAGAAAGATAATATGCCCATTTCATCCAGGGCTGAAGGTCATCTGCAGAAAGAATGGCATGTGTCATTTGCAAGTACTAAATTAACCTTGTTGCCTCAGTATAAATGTTTGTCAAACTTTGCAATCATTCCTAGCACACTTTTTGTTAATGCACCGGACTGTAGCAGAAGCATAAATTTTGTTGGGAATTTCGGGTAATAATTCCCTCTAAACAAAATTCTAGTGAATTAAAAAATACAAAACACTACGAATATACCCGACAAATAATATTGAATACTATAATCAAAAGGAAAGCGATAACAACAAATAAATGCAGAATAAAAGAGATAAGGGAAGAACACACCCGGAAAAATTTGATAACGGAGTTCGGCAAAAATATTGCCTAGTCTCCGAGCACCACTCAAGCAATGCACTTTTTATTTAATATGGGAGAAGAGTATGCAAATTTGGGATACAATAAGTGTGAGAGAAGAGTCCCTTTTATAGGGATCAAATCTCCTCACATTTTCATCAACTTCCAATGTGGGATTCCTAAGTTAAGGCAAAAGTCAAAATTTGTTGGCCAACTATTTAGGCCGACAACCAACAAATCTCCACCTTGACTTAATTTCTAGTCCCCACCAAATACAAAAAGCTTCTCAATCAAACAAAAAAATAAAATGGACCTCATGATGCTTCCAAATTTTTGCTGCAGTTAGCGCCAACTCAAATATGCAAAATATTAACCAAGTTTAAACAATGTTCAAACTTGGCCCTTGTAACCACCTTGAGTCAACATATCTGCAGGGATTTTCCGCCGTGTGAATCTTACGGAGAAGTATCTCATCTTCTTCCGAATTTCCCGTACAAAGTGATAAAGCGAACATCAATGTAGCTTCGTCAGTGCATGAAAGACTTGATTCTTTGCTAAGTGAATAGCACTATGACTGTCAGAATAAACCTCAAATTGTTTCTGACCAACTCCCAAGTCTTTAAGCAATCCATGAAGCCAAATTGCTTCCTTCACAGCCTCTGTAATTGCCATATACTCTGCCTCTGTTGTAGACAAAGCCACCGTTGATCGCAAGGTAGACTTCCAACTAACCGTGCTTTTTGCTAAAGTGAACAAATAGCCGAGTTGTAGACCAGTCAGCTTATCCAAATCACTGCATAATCAGAATCACAATATCCAACTACACAATGACCAAGTGATTCATCCCGTTCAAATTCCAATCCAACATCTGCGGTATTTTGAAGATACCGTAGAATCCATTTCACAGCTAACCAATGACCTCTTCCTGGATCATGCATGTACCTGCTCACAACACTAACGAACTTGTGAAATATCCGGTCTCGTACACACCATTGCATACATCAAGCTTCCAACTGCATTTGCATATGGGACTTTCGCCATGTATTCTCGCTCTTCATCCATTGTTGGAGATAATCAGCTACTAAGTTTCAAATGAGGGCAAGTGGAGTACTTACTGATTTTGTATCTTCATGCATACCAAAACGTTGTAATACCTTCTTCAAATCATCGCTTACGTGTCGGCCCAAAGCTTGCCTCTCTCTCGTCCCTGTTTATCTCCATGCCGAGAATCTTTTTGGCTTCCTCAAATCCTTCATATCGAACTCTTTACTCGGTTGAGCCTTCAATCTGTCAATCTCAACTTGGCTCTTTCTGCTATCAACATATCATCAACATATAAGAGTAAGTAAATGTAAGAACCATCTTGAAGCTCGCGTAAATACACACAATGATCGTATTTGCTCCTTGTGTACTTCGACCCTTCATAAAAGCGTCAAATCGCTTGTACCATTGTCTCGGAGATTGTTTCAATCCGTACAATGATTTACTTAGTTTACAAACCCAATTTTCCTTACCAAAGCAACCTTGTATCCATCTCAGGTGAGCCATATAGATTTCCTCCTTCAAATCACCGTGCGAGAACGCGGTCTTCACATCAAGTTGAGCTAGCTCCAAATTCATCTCGTAGCTACCAAGGCCAACAAAATTCTAATGAAGGAATGTTTAACAACTGGAGAAAATACCTCATTATAATCAATTCCTCCTTCGGCGTAGCCTTTAGCCACCAATCTTGCCTTGTAACGTATCTCATCTTTATCAGAAATCCTTCTTTCTTTGCAAATACCCATTTGCATCCAATAGCCTTTCTTGCCCTTCGGTAGTTGTGTCGACTTCCACGTCTTGTTCTTCTCGAGAGATTGTATTTCTTCTTCCATTGCACCTGCCCATCTACCACTTTCCCGAACTTCGGATGGCTTACAGGGTAGGTGGATGGAACATCATCAACAACCTGGAAGTGCATAAGCTATCATGTCGATAGAAAACGAGCGAGTTTTTGAATCTCTCGTCTTTGCCTTCTAACCGCAATTGGCTCCGATTGCTTTGTTGAGGGTTCTTGGGTAGAAACATCTTCATCATCGACTCTTCTTCTCGCCTCGGAGAGTCTCTAGTGGTGCTATTTGCTGGAATCACCACTGTCTGTTCAAACTCCACCTGCTTCGAAATACACTCCACATGCTGCGGAATGCCATCAACCCCTTCTGGATTTACCTTTTGCAACATGGCAGATTCATCAAAGGTAACATACCTACTGATTATCGTCTTCTTTGCCTCTAGACACCATAAACGGTATCCCTTAACTCCAGCATTGAAGCCCATAAATAGAGCCTTCTTTGCCCGTGGATCCAACTTTGATTCATTCACATGATAATATGCAGTAGAACCAAAAATACGCAAAGTATCATAATCGATATGAATTTTTTTCAGACCATACCTCTAAAGGAGTTTTTCCCTCTATAGCAGATGATGGCAAACGATTGACGAGATGTTGAGCATATGTTATTGCCTCAGCCCAAAATTTTCTGCCTAACCCAGCATTAGACAGCATGCAACGAACTTTCTCCACCAATGTCCTGTTCATACGCTCCGACACCCCATTCTGCTGTGGTGTTTTTCTGACTGTGAAGTGCCGCCTTATGCCACAATCTTGACATACCTTCATGAATGGATCGCTCTTGTATTCTCCACCATTGTCTGCTCGGAGAACCTCGATCTTCCTCCCACTGTCCGGTTTTCAACTTCGACTTTCCACTTAAGGAAAACTCCAAGCACATCATCCTTATTTTTCATAGTAAACACCCAAACTCTTACGGAAAAATCATCAACAAAAGTGACAAAATAATGCCTACCACTGATTGATCGAGTCTTGGCGAGTCCCCATACATCCGAGTGCACATAATCAGAATGCCCTTGGTATTGTGGATTGCGAGTCTCAAATTTCACTCTTCGTTGTTTTCCTAAAACACAATGCTCACAAAATTCTAATTTGCAAGTCTTCGTACCTTTCAACAATCCCTCGCTGGCAAGAATTTGCAAGGATTTCTCACCAGCGTGTCCCAACCGCATATGCCACGAGCTCGTTGCGTCAAGCATCCTTTTTGCTACTTGAAGTTGCAGCTGCTCATCGTCCCCATTCTCGTACTACCTTGGAAAGTAGTACTGATTATTCTTCCTCACGCCTTTCAACATCACCGATCACTCTCGAAGTTGCTTTAAGAACGTCATCTCGCATCGTCACAACTAGGCCTTTTGATTCTAAGGCCCCCTGATGAGATGAGATTCTTCTTCAACTTTAGCACGTACTGCACATCTCGCAAAATTCTGGTGGATCCATCATGATTTCGCAACTTTCGATTGAACCTATCCCTACTGCTTTTTACATGGATTATCATTACTCATATAGACAACCCCGCCATCGAGTTCTCGAAATTCAAAGAACCATTCTCGAATGGGACACATATGATAAGTGCAACCCGAATCCAATATCCATTCATCCGGATGTGATGTTGAATGTGAAACAACAAGGGAAATTTCCGATTCTCGCATCACTCTTGCATTCTGCAACATTTGCATCTTCGCGAGTCTTCCCTTTCTTCTTCGACTTTGGGACAGTCCCTTCTTCCAGGTGCTCTTTCTCATGACGAAAAGCACACTCATCTTTAGCAACGACGCGCCCTTTTGACTTGGACCTTCCTCTCCTCCCCTTTGATCGGCTTTCTTTGACGACCTCTTGCTACCAATGCTTCTTACGTTGTCGTTGATTTTGTTTTCATCTTATCCTGCTTTCTCAATTCATGACTATACAAAGCGTAACATACAGACATCTAACGACACATTCTCTTTCCCATGAAGTAATGTAGTTTGAAATGTTCAAATTCATCGGGAAGAGGCGATAACAACATTAAAGCCAAATCTTCATCCTCAAATTTTACATCTAAATTTAACAGTGTCGCTACTAATTGATTAAACATAGTGATGTGTTCATTCATAGTTGTACCTGGTCGGTAATCAAATCGGAACAGCCTCTTCTTCATAAGGAGCTTATTCTGACCACTTTTCTTCAGAAATTTGTCCTCCAATGCCTTCCACAATTTGTGCGCATAAGTCTCGTTCTTGAAAGCATACTGCTCCCTCGGACGAGCATGACCGAATTGTTCGCATGCCAATCGATTCATAATATTCCAATCCTTATCTACTACATCTTACGCAATGGCAATATCAAGACCTCACTGGAAAAGGAGTCCAAGACTTCCCACTGCCACATGCCGAAATGGCAGTACTCATCAAATATTTCTACTCGCTAATTTCAAACTAGACATTGGAATCCTCGACCATGATGAAGAGGAAACTGATGTCTCCGATACTACATTTGTAGTAGATGCCATTACAAAACTAATATAGTATTCAATATTTCAAAAACAATAAGTATTGTACCAAAAATTATTCCAAGAAAATTTCCAGGAAAGATTGGAGGGTCACAAGTGGACCGCTTAAATTCCAACCTCCTTAGACAAAATTTTCATAGATAATTAAAGCTACAATACCAAACAAACAAGCCAGGGACGAACCTTCGGTTACGATACTCACTTTGTTGGGAATTTCGGGTAATAATTCCCTCTAAACAAAATTCTAGTGAATTGAAAAATAAAAAACACTACGAATATACCCGACAAATAATATTGAATACTATAATCAAAAGGAAAGCGATAACAACAAATAAATGCAGAATAAAAGAGATAAGGGAAGAACACACTGTGAAAAAATTTGATAACGGAGTTCGGCAAAAATATTGCCTAGTCTCCGAGCACCACTCAAGCAGCCCGCTTTTATTTAATATGGGAGAAGAGTATGCAAATTTGGGATGCAATAAGTGTGAGAGAAGAGTCCCTTTTATAGGGATCAAATCTCCTCACATTTTCATCAACTTCCAATGTGGGATTCCTAAGTTAAGGCAAAAGTCAAAATTTGTTGGCCAACTATTTAGGCCAACAACCAACAAATTTGAGATACAGAATTGCTTACTTTTGGCAATGATGAATCCACCGAGAACAAAAACCAACAGCAATGTAAAGGTGCCAAGGGTGTTTGCAACAACCTGTGTTCTTCCAACTGCAGCAACAAAACGGAACAAGCCCAGAGCCATCTGATGGATACCAATATAAGCAAATAATTGCATGAAAAACCTGGTCCAAAATGGAAAATCATTAGTTCTACAAATCTTCTACTTGGATTAAGCAAACACAACCGAGTTAGGTTCTCCAGAGCTGCTAAATAGTATCACAAGTGGTGGTTTGAAGACCCACCTGCTAGCAGAAGGAGCAAAGCCAATGGTGTAATAAGTAAGGATGATCCATATCAGTGAATCCATCACAGAGACTGGGATTCTGAGAAGCCATATTGGAAGAGCAAAAGCCCAGGCAGGATAAAATAGAGAATCTCTCTGTTTAAAGAACACAGGAAGCCTGAAAATAGTCATTGCAAGCTCGGCCATCCCATTGAACATCACATTAAGAAGACTGAAAAATAATGCACCATAAAATTTTCCACCATCTTCTATCTGGCCAGATTTCATTTCTGTTCTGAAGAACACTGTGAAAGTAAAAACAGCCATAATTGTAATTTGAACAGTCTTGAAAATGTATACAAAGGAGTTCCTTTTCATCAAGAGCCATTCCCTTGACAAGCTTGCCTTGAAGAGATCTTTGCTGGAAATACCATATTTTTCTTTCACCAACGCAGCCGGATGGGCTCTGCTTCTGTCATATGGTACCCCAAGTTCACCAAAAAGCTTCTGCCCAACATGAAAGGAGCTGAAATGATTAACAAGCTCATCCACTGATACAAATCGGTAAGGTTGGTTCTTCTTGAACCAGTACTGTTCCTGATCTTTCTTGGAAGTAACCTCTTGCAGAAAATCTGCAACTCCTTTCCTTGCTGGGCATTTGAACCCAACAATCTCAAAGAACTCAAGAACATGCTCACGTGGACCGTGGTAGACAATTTGTCCCTCCGAAAGCAAGATAATGTCATCAAACAAATTGAAAGTTTCCGGTGCTGGCTGGAGAAGAGAGATGATCATGGTTAGGTCCATAATATGAACCATCTGGCTCATATACTTCACAATTTGGAATGTTGTGGAGCTGTCAAGACCAGTAGAGATTTCATCCATGAGGAAAACTTTTGCAGGTCCAACCAACATCTCTCCTGCATTTTTTCAGTAGAAAAATTGTGTTTCTTATGGTTCCTGCCATACCAAATCACATTTTCAAAGTAGACAAGCCCATCTTTAACATACCAGTAGTCACACGTTTCCTTTGTCCACCAGAAATACCTCTCCTCATTTCATCCCCTACCATTGTATCAGCACAAATATCCAATCCAAGTATCTGCATTGAATCATTTTAGAGTCACTTGACATGTTTTAGTTGACTAGGCAACATAGAATGGGTTTGTCGGATGGTGAAATGAACCTTCAGAACACTATCTGTGACCAAACTAGTCTTTTGTCCAGCCATTGCTATGGATTTCATGAATGCATCTATCTCCGGATCTGGTTTTATTCCTGCATCTTTTTCTCGTCTAGACATTTCTGCCAGCAGCTCATATCTGGAACCAACTCCCAGGCATTGTCCGGAGAAATCCAAGGTCTCTCTGACCGTCATCTCACCATGGTGAAGATCATGTTGACTGATATATGCGCATGTTCTTTGAGCTACGAATTCTCTCAATTCATGACCGCAGTAAGTAATCTTTCCTTTTACCTAATATCAAGAGAACCATATTCAGACAAGAAGGATCGGTTTAGCTGTAAAGTAGACTATAAAAATACCCAAGGAGCTGAGAACCAGTTTAGCAAGAAAATATATGATCCATGCTTATATATCACTGAAAACGGTTATCTATGGAAAATGAGAAGCATACTCTAAGATCATCCTCCAATTTTCCTGCCAGAGCCTTCAAAAGCGTAGTTTTTCCGGATCCTGGGGGGCCGAGAAGTAGTGTCAACCTGAAAAGCACAGAGAAAAAATATGGGAACAGATGACGAAAAACATCAAAATTTGGAATTTCAAAAACAGGAACAGAGAAGAGTCAAGAAGCTGCTTTTGGGAGCAAAATCATTTCTTTTTTGAACTTGAACAATGCAATTTCTATTTTGAAAACCCATCTTGATCAGTTCGGTTCAATTTCTAAGATTCTCAAATTGTACCTTGATGGTTGTACTACTCCACATGCATCATCAAGAATTTTAACAGCCTTCTTCTTAGATGCAAAAAGCCTGAGAAGCCCAAGAAGGACCTGCAGGCACAGAAACATGCAAAAGTTAGAAACTATGAACTTATTCACCGTAGCCAGGCAGCAAAATGTTGAGAATACCTCAATTGAATTTACACTAGAATTGAGAAGAGTTGGCAGTGCCCTGCTTCCAGCAAATGCATCTCCTTCAACTGATAAATGCTCATATCTAATTTCGATTTTTGGGATTTCGATCCCAACCCTGTACGATACGCAAGTTTGAGGAAATGAACCTGAAAAAGTATATCTGAAATATATTGCTATTTTCTTTTTTTCTTTTTTTCTTTTTTTTACCTGTCAGTTCGATCTCGAAGCCTTGTTAGAAACCTCTCATTGTCATCTTCAATAATCTTCAATATACTTTCCATAAGATGCTTTTTACCTCGCATGTCAAGATTGGCAAGATCGACTTCTTCCCGAACAACTCTTCCATCATCCAAGATTTGCGTTAAAATTCCTTTCCTCAGCCGATCATAAGTTGGAAGCCTCTCAATTGCAGCCCATTTAAGCTCTTCCTCATCATCGTCTGATCTCACACTCTTCTGGAAGACATCTCCTCCTGGTCCAACTAATAACTCCCGGATACTTGCCGACGCCCATCCTTTCCTACTGGCGGATGCAAAACTCGGCTTCTGACTTATCGACCTCCTGATAGACTTCCTTAACTCATCTGTTGTCAATGGAGTCGCCATTTCAACCCACTGCGGAACTCAAGAACACTTGGGATGCTCAGAGTTCCGGAAAAAACCGCAGAGTATATATGCACCAACACACAATATCTGATGAACTGAACTTAAATTTGCTACTATCTTTGATTGATAGATGAAGAATGAAAGAAAGAATATCAGAAAGGAACAGAATGAGGTCTTTGCAAAAACTGGTTTTCCAGTTTTTTGGGCATATACAGATTGAAAAATGAAGGGATTTTTGACAAATTGATGTGGTTTGCGATGGAAGAGGATTCTGGGGCCCCAAAGTATATATAACAACAGAAGGCCATGATATCTGCACGAAGAGTCGAGAGAATGATGACAAAAATTGGAATTTGATGTAGCTTTCAGGTACCTTAACCGAGCAAACTATTTCTATATTCTAAGTTTTGTTGTCATCAACAGAATTCTTGTTGATGCAATAAACAAAGATATCCATGACTTTGTCTGTAGACTCCATACCAAGTCAATCGTCAAATGTTTTCTTGAAAATGTCGATGATTTCTAGTGTTTGATGACATATATAATAACGTTAACTGCAGCCATGCATTATGCTTTGCATGGAAAGTTTGCTTGATGATACAGCTAGTTAGAGGGAGTGCGGATGAACATGCAGCAGAGGATCCAGTAGAGGTCAGTACTCTTACATCATCCCTCTATGTAATCTTCATGCAAGAATCCATTATTTCAAAATTTCTTGAAGCCATATTGTATCTAGTGTAGTAAGTATGTCTTATACAAGTTCATAATCTAATGGTTTTCAGTCCATGCCAAAAGACGGTTTTAGAATTTCTCCATTTCTTTCATATTCTTTTTGTGGATAATGATAATTAATTGCAGAATTTTATGGTGCATATCTCATTTTAGGCCCTAAAGGTCTTAAAAAGTTCAACGGGAATCAATATAATACGTCATCTTTTCAAACTGTGCCATTTAATGTAAAATCCAACTGAGAGCTTATCGATCTGGTGCAGGTGCTTATAATTAATTCAGTTATCACCTTGCCCTATGTCCTGTCAATCCTTCTTCTTTTTTTAAGAGTTTTCAACAAAATCAATCACCATAAGCTTGTGTTTGAAGACGCAAAATTGGATATAGGAATATGTTCCTTCAAAATAGAGAAATAACTGAATACAAGCAATACATTCCTTGTGCATTCTATACATGATTTGATGTTTTTTAGAGGTATGCCTGATTTGATGTGTTTCTTTCTAAATACAGAAATTTTATCCTGCTTAGTGATACGTTATGAGCTCTTATTGATATTTGACATTTTAAGTTTACATATAGTTTATTATAATAGAAATTTGACTTGATGCGGCTGTTGGATGAAGTCGTATATTATTGAGTAAATTGAACAGAGTGAAAGAAAATTTTGAAATAATAGTGCAATACAAATTGAACTCTAATAAAATTCCATCAATACAAGACTGATTTCAAGTATCAGTCAGTGTGGAATCTGTATAGGAACGAAAGAAGTTTAAATTTCAAGAAAACTACTATAAGGATGCAAATACATCCTACTGCAGATGCTACTACTTTCTAACTCTTTTATGTAATAAAAAATGCCAGTAAAACTCTCCATTCGATGCTTAGTTATATACAAGAACCTGCATACAAAAAATTTCAACTGAACTCTGCAGTTTCCCTCATCTCCTTTGAAAGTTGAAAAACTTGATGCCATAAGCAAAGACAAAGCAGAAGAGTGTTGCCCAGGCAAGATGAACGACAGCAACTGGTCCGAGAAAACTGTACTTGAATCCTAGGGAACCTCTAAGATATTCATTTATAGGTACATCACCAAACCCTGGTATCTCAACCAGACTGGTCCTGTCGCCCACCTGAGAGGTTATGAGGCCATAGATTGTCCATGCCACCGGAGATCCCCAGTAATACCATCGCCACCATATAGGAATTTGCTGCACATACAGTTTCGGTAACTTAAAGTTAAATCAACAAAAGAGACAGAGAGTCTCTGTCAGAAGCATCAAAGAATAACCAGAAAGAGACAGGAAAATGCCGTGATCCAGATACAATAGATGAACAAGACACTTGAAATTTTCTTCCCATAAGAATGAAATAGATAAATTTCTTTGCACCTGGAAAGAGTTTTTCTCTTACAGAGTTCTAAGTACAAGTCGTGGATGGCCCTCCATAATTTATCTTCCAGTAATATAGATATGCTTCATTTTATGACTATTATTCTGACAAATGATCTAGAATAGTATCAAGTTATAATTATTCTTGTTATATTCGGATAAAGGCGGTAGAATTTTTGTATTCAAAATTTGCAAGAACAGAGATCGACAAGTTATATATAGTGAATGTACATGCAGTTCACACTTTATACTAGCTTACCGTTCTAGGGATCATGAAACCAGAGAACAGGTTCCAAAAGTTAAGGAAGAAAGACATGGTGATGGCAGCAATCTGATAATTAGGAGTGAGAGCCACAAGCATCATCCCGTACAATGTGAAATAGATAAAACACATTAACACAAAGTAATAGAACAGAAAGAATTTGTCTGCTCGCCAATGGAAACCAATCATTGAGTAAAGGAGAAGGCTATATATGAAAGTCTGGATAGCAATATAAATGATTTCAATTGCCACCTGCAGGCAGACATAAATGGGATATTAGTTCTAGAATAATGTCAATTCAAACACAGAGAAAGAGAGGATTCTGTTCCTAGAAACTAACTGTTATCCCTTTACCTGAGCAAAAGCATAAGGTAAAGCTGAATACATTCCTGCTGCTTTTTCACGATAGAAGACTGTTCTTTCTACAGCCACAACAGACTGTACAGCAGAGGTATTTGTTCCACCAAGGAACATTACTGCAGAATACATGGCTCCAAGTAAATTTAATAAATCTTGTTGTTTAGACCTGTTACAGCACGAATTCAACTTAAACAACTATACCAAAAACAAAAGAGGAATTCTTGTCAGATCTAGAAAAATGACTTACATCTTATCCCCCTTTTTCCAGAAAATAACTCCAAATATGATTCCTATTATTGTTGTCATGATAAACCTTATGGCATTGTACTGTGGGTGCCTCCAGTAGGATAAGTGTTGCTTCCAGAAACAAGCCTTGCATTGGGCGAAGAATGGCTGGGCATATTTAGTTGGGAAATAGAGATCTTGGGACCCTGGTGGTGGTGTACTGAGTTCTTTGATAAGTTCTTCATTCCTCCTGTGACAAGACAGCAAATTAGATGAGAAATAGGAGGACAATTTGAGCTGAGCCCTAAATTGTGTAATAAATACCTGTATAGATCTGAATTAACAAAAATTTCAGCAAAGTCCACGTTGAGCTGTGCCTCCATAGCAGGAGTACTTATGTCCAGCATCCAGGTTGCAGGATTGTAACCATCTTGGATCTTAGGAACTCCTGGAATAGACTATGAAAATATAGAAGGATTAGATAATTGCTTTATCTTGTAGACACGAGTCAGTGAATTGTAATCTCACTCTTGCTCAAAATTTATCCCTGCTTAATGTCCAAATCTCATCTGAACCATGTACCAGCAAGAATGGACCAGTACCCATTCAGTACATGCACACTTATAGGACAGCTTATCTTCCCCTCATTAGCCCCTCATTCGACTCTTTGGTTGGTCTTAAGAATGATGATTCTTCAAAGAATAATATGCAGTTCTTGTCTCAACCTGATCGTCGAACCTGAGCAGCAAATTCTATCCTCATATACTTACTGTATCCCAAATCACTAAGAGCTGTCCTGATCTCTTTAATTTCTTTTATTATTTATAATAATATCATTATTTTGTTGGAGCTTAGAATATAAGACTTTCAGTTAAATGGAAGACACTATAGTTCCAATATTCTTGGATTAGAAAGATCCAAGCAGAAAAGAAAACCAGAAGAAACATGTGGATCTGAAGCTTACTTCAAAAAATTCTACCATAAGGTGGGAGTGATGGCCAAGAGGTCCAGCATAGATAACTTGGCCTCCTCGCTTCATCAGCAATAGCTATGCAGAAAACAAGATCCAGTTGAGAAGAGATGTAAGCATGAAGCATTTTACTAAATGGTCTGCAATTTGAACAAGAAAATGGCGTACTACCTCATCAAATGATTCAAAAATATCTATGCTTGGTTGGTGAATTGTGCAGACAACTGTTCTCCCGGTGTCTACAGTATTTCTCACAGTTCGCATCACAATCGCAGCAGCTCTAGCATCAAGGCCAGATGTAGGCTCATCCATAAATATTATGGATGGGTTAGCAACCAATTCTACTGCTATTGTGAGCCTCTTTCTCTGTTCAGTTGAGAGACCATCTACTCCAGGAAGGCCAACTAAAGCATCCCTCAGCGGATTCAACTCAATCAACTCCATTACTTCCTCAACGAACATCTAGACATAAAATCATTGTATAATGATGAATGGACTGTAGACCAGTAGTTCAGACACGGGGAGAATTATTGCGGAGAAAAATGTTGATGTGTTGTCTTAAAAGTGGCTCAAATAGAGCACATGGTTCATTCAACTAATGCTTCATAACAAGAAAACTGACCTTTCGTGTTTTCTTATCTATATCAGGAGAAAGACGCAACCAGGCAGAATATACAACAGACTCATATACAGTAACATGAGGAGAATGGATGTCAGTCTGTTCACAGTAGCCACTGATACGAGCAAAAGTCGATTGGTTCTTTGGATATCCAGAAATGCTTATACTTCCTTCAATATATCCACCAGTCTTTCTGCCAGCTAAAACATCCATCAAAGTGGTCTTTCCAGCACCACTAACACCAACTAATGCTGTTAAAACACCAGGCCTGAATGCACCACTAACATCTCGTAATAATTGTAGACGAGTCTCTTCGATCCCTTGCTTGTTCATTTCCTGATAATACAAAGCATAAAAGCAATGAGCTGGACTTAAGATAGCAGAATGGTCTGCACAAATTCTGTAAGAAAGATCTACAAAGATAGCACGGTTAACTTCTTTTTTAGTAATAAAAGTCTGGCCTAGTTAATGCAATAAAACTAGTTGTTATGTGCATTACATCCATTTCCACATTTTATGTGCTTCACATTTATGTGGAGAGTAATAGCCATTGGTTTCACAATTCAGCCAGTTGCCTTCCAAACTACTGAGGGAATTGAAATCATGTCACCCTGGGATATATGTCTATAACAAATTCGAATGGAATTATAGGGTGTTCATTGACAGTCTGATCCCCGAGTTATCATGAGGACAAGCTAAGCAGGTAAATATTTGATGAACTAGTTGCAGGTAAATGTATGAGCACAAGCTAAGCAAGTTTCAGACTGACTCACAGCTGGCATATCCACGTAATAGTTGATGTGATCAAATGCAAGTGATAACGGCTGGAATGGGAGCACCATACCCTTCTTCCTTTTCGGAGTCTCTCCAACACTTACATTGCTCTTATCTGGATTACTTCTTACTGCCATATCAATACCTGGAACCATTATAATTGTGAATGGCTAAATTAAGAGGGAGATATCCTGTATTTTCTATTGCAAACTAAAATAAATAACAGTTCTCCATGTTATATCTAACAGTAGGATCACAAAGTTAACCGGGGATGGTAGTGCCACTGCAGGGAAAAGAAGGAAGGTTATGAAAAGGCAAGGACATCTGAAACCATCATTTTTGGACAACCAAAATTTGGCTGCATGTTGTAATCTTCTTTACAAAATAGCTTCATAAAATAGACTATTTCTCTTGTGTTTTCTTTGTCTTAGAGAAAAACACGGAATTTATGGTTAAAAGTTATCTCCATTAAGTCTGTTTTCAAGTTTCAAAAACTGAGTGGAAATGACATGATCAAAACGCAGAAAGTCAGATTCACATTTGCAAATAAAATTGCATTTACAATCCCACTCTATACTTAAGGAAGCCTCAAGAAAAGGGTCTGATATTACAGGACCATCAAAAATTTTCATATTTCAACTTTGTGTCAGAAATTTGCTTCAGAGATTTGGATAAATTCACACAAAAAAGTTGTCAAACATGAAGAGAACTGTAGTAGAATGTTATTGGGCACCCTGAGAAGAGGTCTTGCTCCATAACTCCAGGAACTCAAAAAAGCAGTACACTAAAGAAGGTGCTATGTCATTTTGTTGATTCTGATTCCTCCATCAAAGTGTTCAAAGAAGTTAACCTTCTCAGATTTATTGGCTTTTCCTTAATGTTAATAACAGAAGCAGAAGAACCAATAAAGCTCCAGAAAGATTTTCTTGATTCCTTCCTTTAAAATAAGTTCCCTAAACTGCAGAAATGAATTATTTTCCTGTTCCTAAGATCTATATACTAAATCTGAATAACCATGTAAAAATTTTTTGAAATTAACATTTTACAGCCAGAAATAAGGGGTTAAAAAGTACCGGACATATGCAGGTAATTAAATACAGAATAAGCTCAGGAAGAATCTAACCTATTTACTGACAAAGTAGAAATGAGTATATGATGATCCTATACCTTGATGCAATGGAGCTGTAGATGCTGAACTTCCGTCTGTTGCAGCTTTTGTATCAGAGGAATGATTCTTTTGTTTGTGTTTATCATCCTCCTCAACAATAATAGATTTAGAGTCCCCAAGAGCTGCAGTCAGATCACAAAAATTTGAAAAACACATCTAGATATCAAGGTAGCCAAAGTTCACTATATTTACTTACGATCCAAGTAGGTCAGTGCTAGAATGAAGAGCACATTAAAGAGAAGTGAGAACCCGAAAAGTGCAATCACACAGACCCAATACATATTTTCATGCACAAACATCCCCCTTGCCTTCAGAAGAACCTTTCCAACAGTAGGTTCAGGAAACCTGGTATCATTGTTCGGCTGAAAAATTAAAAAGAATGGGTGACTGAGCTAATCAATGATGATGCAAGCCGAAATGGACAAAAGATTAAAGTAATTTTCCAATCACATGTGCTTACAGTGCTCCATCTTTTGGCCAGGAACTCATTGATGGCTATGGCATTCTGTCCATACATCATGGGAGATACATAGTAGCCCCATATCATCCATGATGAAATGTCATCTATATGCAGCGATGGAGATTGTTATTGTGGTTCATACAAAAATAATTCAATAACAAATCACCTTCACCATAAGTTAATAGGCAGGAAAACTATCATATTTGACTTAATTGCCTTCCTTCTGAAAAGAAAATGAAAATGGTATGAAGGAAAATTAGCTAACCTCTGGCAACAATGAAACCACCTAAAACAAAAACAATAAGCAGTGTAAATGTGCCAAGAGTACTTGCAACAACTTGAGTCCTTCCAAGTGAAGCAAGAAAGCGGAAGAGAGACAAAGCCATCTGATGCAAGGCAAAAAAGGCCAACAATTGGCCAAAAAACCTGAAAAAATTCAATGTAAGATCAGAAAGTCTTTTGGTTAGTGCATGTGACGTAATAACTCCGATACTTGTTCCACAATAAACATAGCAAAATGTTACTTTTGGCAACTAATAAATGTCCAAGATACTCCTACATGGAATTCCAGATTGACAAAGAGGAACAAGTACAACAATGTACCTACTAGCCTCAGGAGCAAAGCCAATAGTATAATAAGTGAGGACAATCCATATCAATGATTCCATTAGTGAGAGGGGAATTCTTAGAATCCAGATTGGTAGAGAAAAGGCCCAAGCAGGATAAAATAGAGAATCTCTTTGTTTAAAGAACACGGGAAGCCTGATAATGGTTAGAGCAAGCTCTGCTGTTCCATTAAACATCACATTAATAAGGCTGAAAAACAGTGCACCATAGAATTTGCCTCCATCTTCTAATCGGCCAGACTTCATCTCTGTCCTAAAGAATACCGTGAATGTAATTATGGACATGACAGTGATCTGAAAAGTTTTGAATATATATAAGAAAGAATTTCGCTTCATCAATAGCCATTCCCTTGACAAGCATGCTTTCAAGAGATCCATATTTGAGATACCATATTTATCAGTAACCAAAGCAGCAGGATGAGCTTTTCTTTTGTCATATGGAGTAGCAAGGTCATCAAAAACCTTTTGTCCTACATGGAAAGAACTGAAGTGATCCACAAATTCAGCCACAGATACATATTGATAGGGTTGATCCTTCCTAAACCAATATTGTTCTTGATCCTTAATGGAAGTGACCTCTTGTAGAAAGTCTGCTACTCCCTTCCTTTCCGGGCACCTAAAACCAACACTTTCAAAAAATTCAAGGACATGCTCACAGGGACCTTGGTAGATGATTTGTCCCTCTGAAAGCAGAATAATGTCATCAAAGAGAGCATAAGTTTCAGGAGCAGGTTGAAGAAGAGATATCATCATAGTCACATCCAGGATATGAACCATCTGCCTCATGTACTTGATAATTTGATATGTAGTGGAACTATCTAGACCAGTTGAGATCTCATCCATGTAGAAAACTTTTGCTGGCCCAACCAACATTTCTCCTGCATTAGTCCAGCAATTCATAAGATTTGTAGTCACAGTCGTACATAATCAGCATGGCCATTCAGTGTAGCCAGCAGAATAGAGAAGATTAAGAGGCAAAAAATAAAATTGCCAGCTTTCATCAACCATTGATAGCCAGATGCTTCCATATGTGACATACCTGTTGTGAGACGTTTTTTCTGTCCACCTGAGATGCCCCTCATCATCTCATTACCTACCAATATATCAGCGCAGATATCTAATCCAAGTAGCTGCAATATCACCTCACTGATTAGTTCAAAATGTTGATTTTCTGGATTTGGAACAATCGATTTTTTAGCGTCATGATGAATAAACAAACCTTCAGAATATAGTCAGTGACCAAACTAGATTCTTGGCCTGCCACTGCTGTGGCTTTCATGAATGCATCTATCTCGGGGTCAGGTTTTATTCCAGCATTTTTTTCTCTCCTAGACAACTCCGCAAGGAGGTCATATCTGGTTCCAACTCCCAAGCAACGCCCTGAAAAATCCAATGTCTCCCGTACGGTCATCTCTCCGTGGTGAAGATCATGTTGGCTAATGTAGGCGCAAGTCCTTTGAGGAATAAATTCAGACAGTTCATGACCGCAATAAGTGATTTTTCCAGTCATCTGCCCATAAAAATTCACCAGGAAACATAAATGTGAGACATGCTGTCAGGACATCAAAACTGGCCACATAATGCATGGAAGTTATAAGCACATACTCTCAGGTCTTTGTCCATCCTTCCAGCAAGTGCTTTCAGCAAAGTAGTTTTCCCAGATCCTGGAGGCCCAAGAAGTAGAGTCATCCTGAAGAGCAATAAAAGATATCAACAAGGAAAGGAAGCTCAATCAGTTAATCTGCAATGTCAGCAGGCCCAAGAAGCAGAGCCATCCAGCAAACTAAGAGAAATCCTAGCTTTTATCATGCAACAACGGAGGTAGATCAAGGTGAAAGATGAAGTCCCTTTCTCACATCCATGGATGTGCGAAAGAGGAAAATAGATGTTTGCAAAACCATGAAACTATGTAGTATCTATAAAATATTAATGACAAACCTTGATGGTTTTACAATTCCGCTTATGTTGTGCAGTATTTTGACAGCCCTTTTCTTTGATGGGAAAAGCTTCAGTTTTCCAAGAAAACCCTATTGACAGAAAGAATTGGAGGTAAAGGATGAATCATCAAATCAATAAGGTTAATGAACATTACAATTCAGTAAACTTTTGCCAAAGCCAATTTAACAGCTTGAATAAAATTGGTGAGATAAAACCTCTTAAGTGGAAAGGTAGCATTTCCTACTCGAATTTTTTGGAATATATGGCTAAATGATTAGCAACAAATGAATCCATTTCACTTGAAAGTCACCTCCACAGATTTTGTAAACAGGTATTGTCAACTCAAAGTTATTTCATAAATATAAAAAAATACCCACCTCTATCATATTAATGGTAGCATTCGGTAGAGTAGGAAGTGCCCGGGAACCTATGTATGCATCTCCTTCAATGGACAAATGCTCATATCTTACTTCAATTTTTGGAATATCGATTCCAACTCTGTATAAGACAGTAGAAAGATTAAAAAGATATCTCAAAATCATGAATATAATTGAGAAGGAAGCATGATCAGTACTTGTGCGTAAGTGCAATACCCGGAAACCATAAGTAAACAAGTTCAAAATCTATACAATTAGGAGTCTTATCTCACCTATCAGTTCTTTCCCTTAGTCTCTGAAGGAACCTCTCATTATCTTCTTCCACAACTTTCAAAATATTCTCCATGAGTCGCTTTTTCTCTTGCATTCCAAGATTAGCAACATCGACCTCCTCGCGGATAACTATTCCATCATCTAATACTTGCTTTAGAATTCCTTTCCTCAGCCGATCATATGTCGGAAGTCTCTCGATGGCAGCCCACTTCAGCTCCTCTTCGTCATCCTCCCTCTTACTTCTTTGAAAAACTTGCCCCCCCGGCACCGCAAAAGCCTCTCTAATGCTAGCTGAAGCCCAACTTCTCGAGCTAGCCGATAAGCTCAGTCTCCTGCTACTAGACCCTCTGCTTAAGGACCTAGCCAGGTCGTCCCTGGCCAATGTCAAGGCCATTATTTTCACCCGTTCGCAACGATCAGAAGACCGTCTTATGGTTCCTCCCACAATTTAAGATTTCTCCCTCGAAATTTTGAAGCTTAATTTCAATAAATCTGGAACATAATTCATAATGCCATCAATGTCAAAGAAAAGGTAAACATCTATAACCCATGAATTCAATTAGCAAGAGAAGAAGATGAAAAGAATCAATCCACAGAAAGTCTAAAGCCGGGTCTTTCAGATAAAACTCCGGCGAAGAACACTTCACTTTTGGATAACCAGTTTTGATTGGTACGGAAAAAATGAGTGTCACTATGTGAAACAAGGGCAGAAGAAGTAAAGAAGAAGCAAGATAATCTTATCTTTTTCAAACCCAAAACAAGAACAGAGGACAACACACAATTCACAAAGGTAAGCATGCATGTCGACACAAAAGGAAACAAGTAATTAACGAATCGCTAACCAAATTCAACAGCAAAAATGAACTGAATTGAATTCATGAATTGAAGCAACCGTTGCGTGCATTGAAGAAGTACAGGTTAGCCATACCTTACAGAGAAGACCAGTCATCAGTAACGGTTGTATACGAACAAAGAATTAAAAGAGGAGTGGGCACTTCAATCCACACTGGATAAACAACGAAGACATGGGGAATTCATGGGTAACTTCTGTTGTAAATAGGCATGGAGGTTGATATGATAATGGCTAAAAGAAACAGTGGCAAAGTTCAAGAGTTAATGCCGCAGTCAAATGATTGTTGCATGATCACAGAGTGAACTGAAACGAGGCTTCGTCAAACCTTGTGGGTGCTTATATTAAATGTCCCCCTAACCCACATTAGGAAACTAATGCCACGGAACCCCCAACTAGTTTAAGTTTTAAACTGTTACCCTTTCCGTCTTTTTTTTATTTTGGTAAAATAAAAATATTACATTAGAAGAGATAATACAAAATTATCTAATAGTAGTGAAAGAGAAAATGTGAGGGTACATCTAACCCTTTCTATCTAGATCCAAAATATGATGAGTAAAAATAGGTAAATTTTTCGTTCAAGATTCAATATTCATTTTCCGTCACATAATCAGATGTTTGAATTACATTCTCATCCCTTTATATATATTTTTTAAAATTAAATATTTAAACTATTTATTTTCAATACAAATTTGATTAATCAATTGAATCATTACTTTAATTAATATAAAGATTTTATATTTTAATTAATTAAAAAAAAAGTAAGGCGGCACTTTAACTATAATTGAATGCTATTAGAATATTATTAAATCAAAATAAAATATTTAATTTTGGAGAAGAATGGTAAATGATTATGGTGGGGAGGATGGAGGACCATTAGTCACTAAATGCTCATCAAGAAATAGGTAAGGGAATGGACTTTTTGCAGTGTGTTAACCCATTGTGTTGGATTATTGTAGGACGGCCTAAGGAGGACAACCGCATATTTTTCTGCACGTGATTTCTATATACAGTTTTTTTTGGACTATATGTAGTGTTACAAATTTTTATTTTCAAACTTCTCTTTCTCTCTCTTCCAACAATTCTCTCTAACATTTCTTTTAAAAGTCCACACTTTTCATGCAAAAACACTCAAATTTTATCGCAATATAACAATGAGCAAAGATTCTACGAAGGATTCTATCGAGTTTGAGGTAAAAATCTATTACATTGTCTTTAAATTCATATTTTCTTAGTTTGTTGAATTTTTGCACAGTTTCGCCACTGAGTGGCGGAAGTATCCGACAAATTTCGCCAACTTCTGGCGAAATTCTTGGATTATCTAAGTGAGGATCCGGCGAAATTTGTGGAATAATTTGCGCGATTATAGCGAAATAATGGTTGAATTTGCCAAAGTGCAGCGACGTTATTCCACGAGTTTTCGCTAGAATCGGCGAAATTCAAGGAATAATTTGCGCAGAATCGCGAAAAGTCATCAATGAATTTCGCGAATCAGCGAAATTATTCCAAGAATTTCTCGCGAAAGTTCGCGAAATTCATCACGATTCACTGATTCTTATGATATAGTTTCAATCTTGTTTAATTTTTTTTGTGTAGTTAGTTGTATTGTTGTATAATTTTATACTTGATAATTATATCATATGTTAGGTTACTACATCGTAGATAACTTGATTATTACTGGTTCTTGATGTCTTAAAAATAACCAAGAGTCACGTAATGTAATGAATCGACATTGGACTAGTGTGTTTATGTATTGCGGGAAAAGCCGGAGAGGCGGAAGGCAAGATTTCATCGAGCACTCTACGAGAGGCGGTGAAGGCCCCTCGCTCATCGTCATCGAGTTCGTTTGAAGAATTTTTTGATCTTGACCAAATGGAAGATTTAAGTCGGTTTTTAGGCACGCGAGATATGTTTTTCAAGTAAAGAGGAGTTAGTAAAGTGGGCGAAGCGCGGCATTACTGGTGAGGGACGTTGTTGATAATTGCTCGGTCGCGAAAAGGGTGACAGAGCAGGGTAACGGGTTTGTCGAGCTTAGATGTGAGAGGGGCGGAGCGTACGGAAAAATTCATTACTTGCTCGGAATGACGGAGGCGGAAATCGGAGGTCCCGAGACGAAGTCACGAGCCAGAAGGATACTAAAAAGTGTCATCTGTCAGTTAAAACTCATGGGCAGGGAGCATAGCGAGGGCGTGGAGTGCAGCCGTAATATGCGGCAAACACAATCACGAACTCGGGGATCCGACATGGGCATTCCCTCGCCGCTCGCATGACGAGCGGGAGATGAAAATCACGGAGGAAATGAGCAAATGTCACGTTCAGCCTAAACATATTCGGATCATTTGAAAGCGGGAGAATCAGAGAACCGTTGTTAGGTATGTTTGCATGTAACAAATATATTATATTCATTACTTGAAGAGTTATACAGATCTTGTTTAATTTTGTAAATGTGTAAAGTCAATATTGATTTGGCTTTTGTTTTGCATGAGCGAAGACATTATATAATGCCCGACACAAATTAAGAGTCTGCAGTATGGAAGGACGGACGGTTGTGCAACAACTTTTCAAAGTCGTTTCAGCTGATCATGGATATATCCACTGCACGAGTGGAGCGGGAGCGAAATCCTCGGTGATTGTGTTTTTTCTCATCCAGATTCAACATTACTAGCTCGTGCGTACCACTTTTGTCTTTGATAATGGACACTGACGTACAAGACTAACCCGGTGCGTCGCATTACAATTCTTCGTAATTTTCATTTGCAGCTGCGATTAGACATAACGATCTTCGATTTAAACAAATTGAAAGGAATGTTTGCTTATATGTTTTTCACTGAATAATTGTAATAGGTACTAACATGCCATATTTGGAGATCGTAGGGAGTAACTTCGACAGGGCAGCAACTTCCTCATTGCTGGGCGCTTTGGATCGATGTCGAGCAAGCGAGATAGCTACGAGATGGAGTCTTTGGAGTGCGTGAAACAGAATATTTGACATCAATTGTCCTCAAGCGCTATCGTAGCGATCGGGAGCACGGGTTGATGCAAGCGTTGCGTGATACATTTCCTACTTACGAGCACTTATTATGTCGCGAAACACATTTCGAGAAAGCGTTGAAGCCGGATGCTACTGAGGCATGTGGGGACAAGGTACTATTGCGAGCAGCTTTTTCCAAAAGCACGTGGAGACGTTTGGTTGATTCAGATCACGGACGAGGAGTTTCGAGATGCGTGTTATTCGAATATGCGGTCGTCATAGTCCCACTTTCGGTAAGTTGATGAGTTACATAGATGAGATTTGGTTGGGACCGCGTCGGGAACAATTTATGCGGGTTTGAACAGGGACGAGATCATGCACTTGGGAGTCGAGAGCGACCAATCGGGCGGAGCGCATCATTCGGCGACGAAATTGTACCTTGGGGCGGCGTCGGCGCGTTAGATCTTGTATGGTCAAAAGTACATTCGATGATCGAGTCTCGGATATCGGAGATTAGAGGAACTCTCGAACAATGCCGATTACGTGGATAAGTACCACCTCAGCACGCTGTGCCCGATCCTCGAATCCACTTTGTTACAAAGTGTCTCACAAAGCAATACTGGATCATACTAAAGCGAGTGGGGACAGGGTCAAAAAGATTCGTTATGATACAAGTCTTTGTGGATGTTGGGAGTGCGGACCTCACGCGAGCTTTCTGCGACTTGCGAGAATCTTTGCGGCGTATGACCACGGGCAGCCGTTTGTTGTTGATGACTGCGTCAGATTACGGGCGCACTCGGACTTCTCGGCGAGCTGCGATCGCGATATTTGCACATTTCTCGGCCCACGCGTTTGATGATATGCGGGCGATTCGAGACTTTGCAAAGTTGATGATGAGCGAGGGACCGAGTGGCTGCAAGCATTTTGCGGTCGGATGTCTCGAGATGTTATATCCCGAGTTCTCGAGGGCTGCAGGGAGCCCCCAAAGCAAAGTGACCAAAGGGCCCGGCCAAAAGCGAGACTCGACCAAAAAGAGATAAGTCCCACTGGGAGTACATTCGAGTCTCACGCGGTGCCTTCAAAGCAGTCGTCCCAGTAGCGAGTGGGTCTCGTGGCGGATCTTCTAGCGGCTCTCGTGGGCGTGGCGGGTCGAGAGGTAGAGGGCTCGAGGTCAGCGGCACGCGGATATGGTTCAGTCCCACGGGTGCCTCGAGGGATGCGGTGACTCAGCGTACCCAATATTCCCATGGGCCGATCGGTTTACGTCACTTCATCGTCCCCTATATCCACGATTTGGTCGATGTTAGAGTGATGGTAGTGTGGATTTGAGCTATTGCACATTTGAGGGTACGGGGCGAGGATGCTTGGTTTCATGTGAGGCAGGGAGCTTTGGCGAGATGTCCAGTCATAGCAGCGTCAGCTGTACGAAGAGATCATTGGTGGATCGAGGCGAGGGTTATCTCCGCCTACACCAAGCTGAGCACTCGGGTTACCGATCGGCCCGACCCTCTATGGATAGGTGGCTAACCCTTACCGGGACATGGGTTGGGTCAGTCATCGATAACATACAACGTCGCGTTCTCTCGTTTATCTCGTTCGCGAGTGTTGGGCGTATCTACCACTTGACACGCAGCGGCGATACTGGCGACCGCAATCCCGGTTATTAGTCTATCTGGAAGACGCTAATCATTTCAGTCATTGTTAGTAAATTTATCACTTTATTGTGTTTTTATCATTTACTGTTTCTATTTTTTTTTGGCACCTAACTACTTTGATATTTTCATTGTAATGATTTCGAGCTTGAGGATGGCTTTCGGGTTCGAAAGTGCATCCGTCATGGCGGCTGAGCTACCGCCGTCGTGGTTGTTGAAGAGTGGGGACGCTACCATTACTCGAGCGTATTGCACTGCTGGCGGTCCCTAGCGTCTACTTAATTTTTTTTTATTTGGGTGATCTTGAGATCGAATACAAGTTTGTCTATTTGAAAGCAAACCAAGTTAAATATAATCAAATTTGTGATAGTTTGGCATCAATATTTACTCGTTCTCATCATACTATAATATTACAAAACGAGCGTCTTTCAAAGGTTTAAAAAACGTAAAAGAACACATGTGGTTCTCGGTGTACCCCTACAGTCGGGACGGGCCCTGCGCGCTCATGCACCTCCCAAACAATGCTCCCGTTCGGTCAATATATGTATCACGTCTCGAAGCCTGGGCGTCTCATCTGTCTTAGAGTCATTCACTGCACATCGGTAATACACTGACAACGATACCGGGATTCCGAATGGAGGATGCGTCTAGCAAGAGTACAGAGGGTAGGTACTCGGGAGTGCATCTTGACGGTGGGGCGGCGTGTGCGCTGAGGCGAGTCCTACCAAGGATGTGGTTCTCGAGTACATTCCCCAGAATTCATCCAGGGCACTCGTCACTGGGGACGACATATCTCCGGTTGTTCGCCGGCCTGTAATCCTCTTTCGGCGAGGATCGGTGTGGTAGGAATCTGCTGCACCTGCCGAGTCGGGCGTAGGGACACGATCGGGCATATACGGCTCCACTGACGTCACAAAGCGAAAGACACCCGTGGAAAGCCGAAATCCGAGTGCTCTCTAGCGGGTTCGGCCGAAGGAAGTCCAGCAAACTCTGTAAAAATGTATGTATACGATAAAATAGTAGAGTGACAAAAAGCGGTGACGCAAAAAAACTTACCTCATGCGCTGATCATATACGTCTAAGTGTAGGCGTATAGAGCGCGAGATCATCAGATTTCCGCGGAGGCGCTCCCCTGTGTTGGCAAAACCGTAGGATGTGAGGCTGTGACTCACGCCAATCAGCGGCTAGCTGAGGGCGAGGGACGGAAAATACGGGTATATCCATGCCTCCCAGTAGCGCGTGTAGGCCGCTAGCTGTCTCGATCGGCCCTAGATGCCGTCCGAGAGGCCGATGCAGAATACGCAAGAGCAGGCAGCACCACGGGCATATCCGTGGATATCATCGAGTTTGAGCTAAGGAGCGGCCGGTGGTTGTAGAGCGTCCGATCCTTACCCTTATCTATGAAAAGGGTGGCGCCTACTGAATACTTCAAATATCCACGCGCATATCGCGAGACGACTCAAGTGATCCCTCGGTCACGTCTTTCGCTCGGGACGTTAAACCGCGTCCGCCGTTATCCGGTGGCTCACGAGCGTGTCGTCGGGTATGTTCGATGTCAGTTGATAAATCTCGGCAATGTCTTGCTTGCTCGAAGTCATGCTAGGAGAATGTAACTCGATCCGCGGGAATAGCAAGGATATGCGCCACATCGTGGAGGGTGATGGTCATCTCACGAGCGGCATATGAAATGTGTTAGTGTCATTTGCTTTACCTCTCAACAAAAGCGAAATAAGTGCACTTATTAGGTCGAGAGAAAATGCAATGCCTCGATCGCTCCCAGGGACCCGCTGCGAGCCACGATTGCGGCAAGCTGCCTACATCTCGCGTCGGCCATTTATCGATGTACTCTATCTCGAATGGGACCAGTCGGCGTCGGTCAGCTCCGCGAGAAAAACCAAATTTCAGCGATTGCGGCAGGGACAAAAAAAGGTATGAAATTTTTCGCGAATGACAATTAATTGTAAGAATGCACTACTAACCTCGCCCACGCCGAGATAAGAGTGGCAATGTGGCCGGAAAAAAGGATGGAATGAGGGACGGATCTTGCGGGCCCCCAAGTGCGGTCCCGTCAGCGCCCTGCTCCTCGGTGCTCCCGGCCCGGCAAGTTCGGCGTCGAGTGAGGCTGTGATCTGTCGCTTTCGGCGTGGCCGATTGTCGCCTGCTGCCCTGGGGACAGGGTCTCTCCACGTCGTCGTCGAAAGCTCTACTCGCGGTGGGAGAGTACTCTGGAGCGTCCGGGAATGATCTGGCGCGCGTGGGCGCGCCGATGAGCTCGACACCGTATGGAGCAGGACCAGGGGACCTATCCTGCGGGCGAGAAACTCCGAGCAGGATCACCCGAGCGAGCGAGGCTGCTCTACCGCCGCATGCGTCGCCGTGAAAAACCTCTCTCGCGGTCGTGCGGAAGATGTACGTCGGAGCTGTGTGCGGGATGTCCCGCTCATATGTCTCATCCTCGTACATCGCTGCGTCGATCAGCAGGGTCATGAATATCCTCGCTCGCATCCATATCATAAAGTCGCGTCGATCGCGAGCTCTTCCCATCTTCCACGTCATCTGCGGCGCTGATCCTCGTCGTAATCCTCCCAGGATGTGCATGCAGCGTAGCTAGGGACCGATGGTGGCCCGGTAGTATCTTTGGGAGCCACATCTTGGCGTGGCAGCTGTGTGTCTCGAAGCAGGGTAGGAGGGTCACTGATAATAGCCGGTGCGGCCGGGGCTAGCGGCGTCATCGGGAGGGCGAGGATACGGTACATATCCCGGTATGGGCGCGTACATCCAGGGAATCCACGGCATATGTGGGGGCGACCTTCGTCCGAATCAATACCGGTGTGGCGTCGGCCAGTTACAGCGGGGATATCGGCCAATGCTGCTGTCTCGCCGCACTTTCAGCTCTCTGTCCCGGCGAGATCACGATAATAGGATCACGGCCAGTGCAATCGAGCCCATTGCTGATGCAAGCTGAGTCCCAGAGTCTTGCGATACAGCCGCGTCAGTAGTCGAGAAGGATCAGTAAATCTGCAACACTTATTTAACAAAAAATACTATCGGTGATAATTAAATTAAACAATAATCAATCCAGGTAAATAAATAAACGTATTTAAACTAATATTATTTAATACTAACTTAAGATAAATTAAATTATTAAAACTACGATAAATTAAAATTCACGGCAAAAATTCTACCAGTTCATGGCGGAATTATTGCCGGAATTTCGCCGGTGCATGGCGGAATTCAGCGAGAATTCCGCCATGCACCGGCGAAATTCTAAGCGAAATTCCGCCATGCACTGGCGGAAATTCTTGCCGTGAATTCCGCTGGAATCTGGCGGAATCCCGCATAGAATTCGCACGATTCTGGCGGAATCCGCATAGGGATTCCGCCGAGAATCTGGCAGATTCAGCAGTAAATTCCGCCGAAATCAGCGGAATTTACCTTCGAATTGTACCGTTTTGGGTACAATTCGCGAAAATTCCGCCCGAATCGTGGCGGAATTTTTCTGCTGGAGTTCCGCCAATTGTCTGGCGGAATTCTTCGAAAGAATTCCGCCACTCGGTTGGCGGAACTCTTGCAGGAAAGAATTTAACATCAAAATCGGTCGTTTTTGGCCGATTTTGATGTTTTTTACATTAAACAATGTAAATTAATGAATAGTTCGAAAAAACTAACCTTTTTACGCTAAAATTCGATGTCGTTTTTCAGTAGATCCGAATTTTTCTCACCAAATGCTTCGAGAGGATTTTGAAAATTTTTTCGAAATTCAAATGAAATTATGAAAATTTTTCAGCACTTTACATATAGTCCCAAAAAATAAACTACATATAGTAGTGGCCTTTCTGCAAGTGAGCCGTTGGTTTCTGGACATGCACGTAAGCTGTCAATGAATACGACACTGGTAGAAGGTTGCTGTTCTTGGCTTCTGCTGGCAATCCGTACGCTTTTGCGGGAACTTTAAACTTGGTAGGACAATTGTTTGTTGGTTCTCTATTCTTTTTTTTTCTTTTTATAGATAATTACACGGGAAAGTAAAGAGACAGACCACATGGACAGCCGGACGTAGCGGAGCACAGAGGAGAAAGAGAGGCAAGACCAAGAGGGACTCACACTCTCACACCATCCAGGCAATTGCTGACTGGAAGGGGAGGTGTGGACTCTTATGAATTGCTTCTCAATTCTATTCTGAGTCCGATGTGGGACTGTCTCAGGGACCGACCAAGGTTTTTTTCTTTTGATAGATAATTACACGGGGAAGGGAAGAGACAGACCACATGGACAGCCTCCCCTTCCAGTCAGCAATTGCCTGGATGGTGTGAGAGTGTGGGTCCCTCTTGATCTTGCCTCTCTTTCTCTTCTGTGCTCCGCTACGTTGGTTCTCTATTCTTACTTCTTTATGTTTGCTTCTAAATCCGAATAGAGTCTCAGGAGACAATGAGAGGAAACGAGCATGTAAACGTATTTTTCTTTTTTAAGAGTCAAATTTAAAATTTTACACGTGGTAAAAATTATTTTACCATAAAGTTGTGTGTGTATGTGTGTGTGTGCATTTTCATTTGATAAAATGTGTATAGAGCGAGATATTTGCAGGAGACAGATCCAATGTTTCCCTTTCATTTTGGAATACAAAAGGGCAGCATCAATTAGCCGAGGGGTAAGGAGATAAAGATAAGGTCCCGAGAGCGAAGATGTGGAGGCATTAAATTCAAGGCTAATTAATTAACTTTGACAAAGCTTAGATATTTGCTTATGTGTTTCTGGGGTTTATATTTCGTGCAAGTAATGCAATTTTTCCACAAATATTGTTTTTTTTTTGGTGGTTTGAAACAAACAAACATTGTGTTCATACTTTTATTGGATAAGGATGAAATGTTTCTTACCAGATTCTCAATTCAGGTATTTCAAGGACGGAATTAGAAAGATAGGTAGGCAAGCTTAGGTAAGAACACAAAAAGGAATAATGTTATATTTTTAAAAATATATAAATATAAATATAAAACTTACAAGAGATGTTCTAATAGTCTTAACTTTTGGGATCTTCAAAAATGTTCGAGATTGTATTTAGAATAATGTTATCTTTAAAACATAATGCAAAAAAAATGAAATTATTTCAAATCTCACATATTTTTTAACAATTTTGGCTAGAAATTCAGTCTAAAAAACGGTCATTGAGGCCTCTTATATTTATTTGTAAGAATTCACCTTTATTTTAAATACATGAACTCTTTTTATCCTTAAGAAAATGAGATTTTCCTTAACAAACTAAGTACTTTCTCCATTTTATAATATGGGTATTTTGTTCATTTTATTTTTTAAAATATTTAACATTTTACGAATTTTAAGAATAATTTTACTAAAATTAATCTCATTATAAATATAATTCTTTTATTTTTTATTATATTAGTAAAATTAATTAAAGATATAATATAAAAAATACTTTTTATTTTCTTTTTTAAAAAAGTTTTAAAAATCTTATATTTTAAAATATAATGAGTAACAATTAGAGGGTAAGGAGTATAGGTGTGGGTGGTGGCGCAATTAATGAGAATTGCATAATTTAGTAGTAACAAAGATATTTGGCAGCAAATGAAAGGGGCAAAATATTTCTGCAATGAATTTAAGATTTCTACAAAATATATGGGCTTCTGTTCCTCTTAACTCTTCTATTAAATACAGCAGTTTCTAGTTTCAACCCCCACCCTACTTAGCCTATATATTGGATTTTAACCGTCAAAAGTTTTCAGTCATATCTTCTACTGTACAACTGCTCAGTATTAAACATTACCCATATTTTACCATATTTTTTTATGGTAAAAAAAAAACAGCTGCATGTATGTTATATGTTTGGATTCTCAAATACAAAATCAATCCTTCAGTTGTTTGGACAGTTAATAAATAAACTGTTAATGTCAACATTCACAAAAGTAATGCACAAACAGAAGTGACCTTTTTCTTTTTTACCATAAAAAGTTTACAGTGGTATTTTTCCAAGGACTGTTCTATAGCCTGCGACGATATAGAGTTTTTTTTTTCTTTTTGTTCACATTTCAATCGGGGATTCCTTTTGTCTATTTAAAGTAATAACTTTCCTCATATGAAGGCATTGATTTGACTGGAAATTTTGTCAATGGAGGTTGGACATCTCTACAATTTGTAATTAAAAGATGAATATATAGTTTATAACCATCACAAAATTTTTTGCGTCCGTGCTTGAATTGACTTTTTAAGAGAAAAAAATTTACTTATTTCACTTTAAATTATATTTTTTTATAAATAATTTATTTTTATAATTCTTATCATAATTCAACTTAAAAATAAATTCAATGACGGGCTAAGTATGGGTCTAAAGTTTGATGCATGCATGGTCCCGATCAATTCCACACATTTTTAGTCAGAGATCCAAAAAACTAATCTTGACATTAGAATCACGACAAATCACTTGAGAATTGGATTAAGTCAATTTAAAGCAACAAAAGAAACAATACTTTTAAAAAATATATTGGAAACAAAAAGGATTTTTATATTCACTTTGATAAAGAAATACCCCCAGACCTTCTTCTTTGATAAAGACATGAAAATTTGGCTGTCTGAGAGTGTAGGGGTGTGATTGGATAGAGTTTGATTTTGAGATTTTTTGTATTGAGTTTCGGGAGAGAGAATTTTTTGTGAGAGAAAAAATAAGATTTGAGATAAAAAATATATTGGATTCCGTACGAAACCTTGTCCAAGCACACCCTAGGTTTTTAATGCGTTCCGCAACGGCGATAGCGATAGGACGGCGATGTCAACAACTCAGCCAAGTCCCACTGGCCAGGAATTCACGGGACCAAATTTCACGAGTTGTTGTGATCCCGTGCAAGCAACCTTGTACACTTAGTCATAATCTTTTGGATCACACAGAATTTAGTATAAGAATTATCATATTATTAATAAAAACTATATATAATTATTGAATAAGTACAAAATAGTCACAAGAAAAGACTAAAGTACAATATAACCATTACAATTTAAAGATATATTTGGACAGGATTCATTTCGAAATTCAATGCAAAATTTTAAATTTAGAATCTATATTTTTCTCACAAATAATTTAATTTTTACGAAAATTAAAATAAAAATTTTAAACTAAAATATATCCAATATCATCCTTAAAAAATCTATATAGGAGTAGCATATCATCCCTATAAAAGAAAATAATTAACTTTGATGTAAGCAGTTAATAATAAGAACAAAGTGTGATTTATTACAAATAATTAGTACTCTTATTGTTTTAAAATAAAAGTTTTTTTGTCATTTTTGCATAGATTAAAGAATCAAAAATTAAGAAATACTTTTATTATTAAATTTTTAACTTATTTTTCACAAGCATAAGAGAAAATAAGAGAATTATATTTATCAATGAGAATAATTTAAAAAATAATCTTTAAAATTAGTAAAAAACTAAATAAATTTGATTAAAAAGCCTAAATTGTCCTATATTTTGAAACAAATGAAGTATATCATTTTATTGCAACATTTTGTTATGGATAAAATCTTAAATAATCGTAATATATGAAACACCAATAGAACTTCAATTGAAGGAAATATATAAACATAATTTCTATAGAACATATATTTTAAAAAATTTATACATTGAATTGAATTTGCATATAAGTGAAACCATGAAAAAAAATTGAAACAAAGGAAACCAAAAAAAGAAAAAAAACTTAAAAAAGGAAAAAATTCATGGAATGGAAGGGGAACCTTTTGGCTCCCCAAGAAAAGGCATTTTTGAGTACTTAATATTGAAATTAAAACTCCCACTCTATCCATTACAAAATATAAGACTTTTTAATATTTTTTATATAGATTAAGGAATTAGAAAGTAAATAATATTTTATTCCTAATTAATTTAATTTTTTCTCTACTAATATAAGAGATAATGAATGAATTATATTGACAAATAAAAGTAATTTTTTTAAAAAATAATCTTTAAAATTTGTAAAAAATTAAATATTTTGATGAAAGAAATGAGATTCAAAAAGTATTATATTTTGAAATGAGAAAGTAATACATAGCTAGTAAACACCTAAGTCTATAAATCCTATTTGGAGTAGTCTTCAATTCAAAAAATTTTCTACTTTTTTTTACGTTTTCAACTTTAAATTTTATATATTCTTTCACAAAAATTAAAAGTATATCTCACAAAAATATAAAAACCTAGAAAACTTTTGGGGTTAAAGTTGTATCTTTGCCGCCCAAGTAAAACTGTGGAGCCACCTAATGGGGAGGCATTTATTGTTACCAACAATGACTTGCCATAATGTATACCATATTTGACAGAGAAGCTTAGAGACTAAAATTGTGTCTCGTGACAAAATAGTAAGATTTATTCTGGATCTTACTTATTTTTTATAAATATATTTATTTTTATATAATTTAATATTAAAATATTAAAATAAACACAATTTAAATATACTTTAAATTATAGAATATTCTGAATATACCCCTAAATTACCAAATATTTTGAGGCGGCAATGGATAAAAAAAGAAAGTCATGCAGTTTTTAGTGGGTGACGGACGGTACCATTTTCTTCCTTCAGTTCTGATTGCATATTACATCATACTCCCTACGTTCAAAATTAAATATTTATATACTTTTTTAAAATATTCATAATTAAATATATACTTCATTAAAATAGTTATATATTTTATATAAACTTTTATTATTAACTCTCTTAATTTAAAGAAAATAATCTTCACTAATATATTAATCCACCTAATCTCTTCAACTTCATTAATGAAGTCCAAGGAAAAAAAAGTTTTAGGCCTAACTTAGATTGGAGTTTATTTTGAATTAAATTGTGTTGAGAATCAGAATTATTTGTGAGAGAGAAATTGAGACTCAAATTAAAAAAAAGTGAAAAAAAATAATTTTTCTTCATTCTAAAAACCAATCCAAACTCACCCTTAAATAAGGAAGTTTAATTGAATTTCTTTTTTAATAAGTAAAAAGATAAATTTGGACTTTTAATTTTAATTTAAAAAGTAAATAGGACATTTAAACATTTTTAATCAAATTTTTTATCACCAGTGAAAATTTATTTCTTAATTAACAGTTTTAAAAATTTTAATATTTAATTAACAGATATCCTAACTTTGTGATACTAAAATAGAATTAACTCTTCGTTTAATTAGCACTTCAACATTTGGATCCACTAATTTTCCCTCCCAAATGACGGCATTTTAGTAAACACAGTAGTTTAAGGTCCTTTCTTGACATTTTGCTGTTCTTGATGACGGAATCCCAATTGATTGGTCGGAACTCGGAATCTGAGTGGAGGGCCTTGTCAAAATTGAAAGTTTTAGCATCCATTTGTCAAGATCCTTGACTTTAAGGAGGCATTTGAATTTAGTCCTAAATTTTATACTAAATTAAAATAAAATATTTAATTATAAATATATATATATATATATATATATATATATATATATAATAACAAGCTGTGATTAACTACGTCTTTCACTTAAGTTGTTTGCCATTGGATCCGCTGATCGGTCCATTGCTCAAACGTGCCTTTGAATGGAGTTTTATTTTTTAAAAAAAAAGTTTTAATTTGAATTTTATAAATACAAAAAATTTGATAAATTCAAAATAAAAATAAAATATTTTTTAGAATTTTAAAAATAAAACTTTATTCAAATACCTCCGCCGTCACGGCAAAAAAATTAGTCCAGCATTCGGCATCCGTCTCCAGAACCGTAAGATTGATGCTAGAACTAAAAAGAGCTTCACTCAGCATGACACTGGTCGTTGTTTGCCGTTGTTTTTTATGGCAAGGTAAATGCTATCACATCAAGAGAGATACATGTTTGATGTTTAAAATTAAATAAAAATAAAACCATTTTTTATAATTAATGAGAAAGGAATATCCCAGTGGGAAAACGTAATTTTGACTAATAGAACTACGTCTACTTTGTAAAAAGAAAAAAAGAGTAAAAGTTTATTTTGAAAACAATGTGTTTGTAACTAACTTGTTTTATTAATTTTGTGAATTCTTTTTATCATTTAATGAGCTTTTTTTCCTGCTAAATAAGAGATTATTTATTAATATTGAAATAGTAGGGTCATTACAACGAATAAAATATTTAAACTCCTTCTCTAATACGGTAAGAGAGAAGAGTTGAAGAATGAGAATAATCTCATGTTAAGAAGTATAGAAAAAAATAAAGGTCGTACTTTGATAAAAATTAAAATAATATTTCATATGTGGCCTAAATGGGTAAAAATATTTAGATGAGATTGAGTACTTCCGGACTTTGTCTCATAATGAGTACCTCGACATTTTGAATTGCGAAGTTTGAACCCAAAAAATTCAATTTTTTTGTGAATATTATGTACTGATATTCTTGTAAGATTAATAATCGAATTATTTATAGTATATTTAGATTGAAAATTAATTTAAAATTTTATTTGTTTATTTAAAATTTTATTTATCGTCTTATAAATAATTTAATTTTATAATTTTTAATATAATTTAACTTAAAAAAATTGAAATATGCCCTTAAATTCACAATTCAAAATTTTGAACCCTTCCTTCCTCAAATATAAGGAAGAAGAAAAATGTTACAATTGGTGACTTTCCAAATGAGGCCCAGTAAGGATTGAGGACCATGGAAAAAGTATCTTTCTTTTTTGAATCTTTGATTGGGAGAGTGCCGAACATTCCGGCTTCGGACGGCAAGTAGTCAAGAGTGTATCCGGAGCCTACCAAACTCGCATATTCACATGACTTTTGAGTTTTGACTTCACACGCCCACCGACTCATAAGTCATACCAATCAAAGTATCTCCTAATACTTTCAAAATTATTTTAAAAATCTGTTTTTAACTATTTATAATTACTTATAATAAGTTATTTATTTTTAAATTTAAATAACCTGAAATTTTAATTTTAAAAAATTATTATAGAAATACTTTTTAAAATAACTTTTGTTTGTTGAACAGTTAAATTTTAATTTTAAGAAAATTATATATTATTTTAAATTGTTTTAAAAATTCAATAATGAATAATATAGCCTTAGTATCAAATAAGGGTAGTCTAATTTAGGCAAATACTCTTCTAAAAAGGCAAATCAGATTTTTATTATGCGATATTAGACCTCTCCCGATTTCCAAAATGCAGCCCTATCAACTCTTGAGAAGCTTTGTAGTACAAAATATCCTAGTAGTGAGGGAATGGATACCCACAAGCGTAGGAAGGAATCCATGATCACCCGCCCGAGGGGTAAAGATAAGGAAGCTGACTAGAAGAGAAAGGGAACGTTTGGTGCCCAAGTGGAGGAGAAAAGGATGCCACCAACGAATTAAAGATGCTGCAAATTGGTGATGTGAATCTTTGCGGCTGAGACAAACCATTCCCAAAATTTTCCACTAAGATAGTGCGTTTTCAGCCATCTTTTTCTGCGGAAAAAGGCAGTGTTTTGAGTCGTTAAACTATGCGACGGAGTTGGCGGCCCCTATTCATCTTTCTTTGTGTTTCTTCATTCCTGGGTACATAGCCAGTGCTGAATAACTTGCGATTATTCGTTACTAGATACGAAAATTATCCAAGAATGTTTTTGTCTCATGTAACCATGAAAAAGGAACCTCCACGAAACTTTGGTGGTCTAATCCTGGTTGGTCTTCCTGAGTTTCAACTTTTTGCTTTTTCTAAGAAAGGCCGGTAGGGGTCCTCATAGTAATTTTGTCAAATTTTCATTTCGTGTCATGCATAAATAGAAAATAATGTATTTGTTATGAATATATCAATTATATAAATATTTATTATCTTAAATATTAATTTATGTTTGAGGTTATAGAATAACCAAAGTTGTAACATTCATCTTTTATACACCAGTAACTCCACTATCTCCATTATTATAGAGAACACGGAAGATCATGGGATGTAAGTTATATAAGTTACAGAAAAGGCCCCTAATGACTTATGATGGAAAATGTCACTTCTAATTCTATAAATAAAACTATATGAAGTAGCTTGTAAAATAAATGTATAGTAAAAAGCTATCAATAAAATTTTAATTTTTACATTTCTTGTGTTTTCTCTCTCTCTTTTACTATCATTCAAATCTTCTTTGTTGTTATTTTATAATTAATTCTGCCCTCTAAGGTGAAACATAGCTAAGAGTTCTGCTCAGGAGGGGAGAATTTTGACTAAAATTTTACCATTTATGGTAGAACTTATTTAGAATGTTAACAAAATTAAAATTTTGATATTTTTATAAATTTTTTATTTTAAAATTAAGGGAGTTCAGTATAAATTTACTACTCGTTGTGTTGTATAATTCACTCTAATACGATATTTATTAATTTTAGTGAAATTGTAGAGAAGAAATAATGAGAGAAAATAGGTGTGATAGAAAGAGAGAAAGAAGTTGAAATATGTTTAATTTTTAAATTACATATAGTAATAACGTTTATATATCAGAATTCAGCCAGAGCCTTCTTTCCCTATCGAAGATATCAAAGACGGGGAGAAAGGGACAAGGCCGAAGCCCAACTTACAACAAGTTTCACCTTACCGCATATAGCTAATTGTAAGCAAATATGCTAAAAAATATTCAACGTGCATAAAGCACTTTCACGTTAGCCCAATCCACAAATACTAGTTTTGGGTTTGTTTTAGGGGCAGCTCCCTTCTTCCCTTTTTACCCATAATGACAAAGCCTAAACCCACGGCTCATCCCATCTACCTCAATCAATTTGGATTGGGTTTCGGCTTTCGATTTTCAATTTGAATACCTCTCTTTCAATTTCTTTTCCTTTTTCTAAATTTGCAAAAGCTCCACTGCTATCTCAATATTTTAAAAAATAACTAATTTGGTCCTCAAATATAAGACTTGACAAACTATGATTTTAAAAATTTTTTCTTGTCATTATAGTTTTCAAAATAGTTATTATCAACTTCTAACACCATCCTTCACTATAGTCTTTGGATGAAAATTATATATATTGGACTCTACTTAAGAAGAAGTTATGATGGTTATGGATTGAGAATCAAAATTGAATTTTATAAGATCTAATATTCCATTATTCTTCCTAGATCAACGTAACTTAATAGTAGAACAATCAACTATATTAACCGATTGATTATAGATTCGAATCATACTTGAAGAGATTTAATTCATTATTAATTCTTTAATTTAAAATAGAGGAGCTCGCTTTGACTATTAAGTAATCTGTTCTCTATCTCATTGTATCACATTTTGCGACACACATAAAATGCCTATTTTATCTTTTAAAAAATATCACAGTGAGTGAATAAAACGTAATATTAATTTTTTTCACAAAACATTACAATATATTATAATGCTTAAAACTTATTAATTGAATATAACCTTTTTCTTATTTAGTCAAAAAAAAAATATAACAGTTTTTAGTATCTTAATATCCCAAAAAACAATTTGCAACTCTAATAAATCAAATCTCTAATTTATATACCATATTGATTATTTTTCCTTTTAAGAACTAAAAGAGTAGGTATTCAACCACTCACTATTGGCTAATCGAGATTCACCTATTTTCTCATAAACAAACTTTTAGAGAGCGAAAGAAAACAGAATTACTGCAAGACGGAGAAAGCACAAAAACAGTGGTCGAAATTTTTATTTTTTCTATATTTTTCTCTTTGATTTTTACTTGGATTGAAATCGACCAAAATCGTTCTACACCATCATCCGAGCGTCAAGTATTCAAAATAATAATACAAAATATACATACCAATCTATACAAAATTACAACGGTCCTACCATGGTTGACCTCCGAGGGCTTCTTGGGGAAAAAAAAAAAAAAGGCCACGAGGGAGGCTGGGATGCCTCTTTGTAACAGATAAAAAGGCCATTTTACCTGGAGATCTCAAACTACTAAAATCCTACAGCTTATCAGAGCAAAGACCAACAATGGCTTCCGGCGACCCGGCGGCAACTTGAGACAAGTCAGCACCACACGTTGACTTGGCAATTCGAGCCAGTTCGGCGATCCTAACTGCCATTGTGGCTTTGTAAGTTAACAAGTCAGCGTTTTGCATGAGGAGCTGAGCTCTTTCTCGCTTCACAACAGCTAACTCCGTCGACCTGTTGGCTGCAGCTTTGGCTTCTTCCACTTTAAGAATGGCATTTTGTTTTTCCTCTACATCACGTTCAGCTGCCATTGCTGTAGCAAAGCAAATTCTCGACGACATTAGCTAAAGCTCAAAACAATTCGATAGCAGACCTAGCCTCATGGCAAACAACTTGTGCAATCAGCCATGTGATCCGCAAAATCTAAGGCAGTAAGAAAAAATGCTTCACGGTCAAATATCACATAGGATTAAACTAGATCGATGACATGAATGCCTTGTTAAATCTACACTTGAAATAGTCAAATATTCAGGACAATGTGACCGAACAAACTGGCCGCCTCCTTTGACATATCATTTACCGATTCTCTCAAAGCAAAAAAGGCAACAGAAAACTAACCAATGCTACATAAACATCCATTGCTTTTGAACTTGAAACCACATAACTAACGGCAAACACAACAGATCTCAAATTCCAAGTGTGCAAACAGAACAGATACACCAAGATGTGAGAACGCCGAAACCAACAAAATCATATGCAACACCTCATGCAAACATCACATACCTACACCGAAATTTTTATCCAGAATTGAGAACTGAACCAGCATAGTTATAGAGAACACATACCATGGAGGAATGATCGTTGTTTCCATCTTCCAGCCTGACTTCCCGGTCGTTTAAACGACCTTTTCTTGCGCAAAACAGACTTTGGGATCACTTGGGATCTCCTTGGCTGGTAATACTGTCAGGCCAACCATTATGAGTCTCAGATAATCCATCACTCGAGAAACAAAGCAAAAATAAAAAGCACAAAACTACTCTATACAAGAATGAGGTCAAAGGAACCTTATTAAACAACTTTTTGTAATCATTAACTCATATTTAAGAAAAATTGTGCGAGTGAAGAAACTTTGCTGGCTCCTTTCACAAAGCAAGAATCAGTGCTCTTTGATCCTTACACAAAAACCAGCCATACAAAATATCAAACGACCTGTAACCAGAACTATTCGAATATAACTCGCTTCTCAAGAAAATTTTCAGTTATAAATCAAAAGCAACATTTACAACTCAACTACTACCTAAAACTAGAAGTTAAAAATATGTCAGTGAACTTGCAAATATATAATTCTACTGAAGCCTATCAATTTTACCTGGAAAACCCTGACAAGAGCAGATTGCTTCTGTTTTCGTTTCTTAATCCAATAACCATACACAGCTTCCAGAACCCTCTTTTCCATATTGAGGCCAATGCTTGGAACCACCATTTCATCAGAGTAATCATCTGGGTTGCAATGAAATCCTCTTTCAAAAGCATCAATTATTAACTCGAAAATCTCATCAGAGAGGATCATCTGACTATTATTTTCAGCAGAAAACTCATTATTGTACTTGCTTATCCATTCCTCATCATCAGAGTCCATATCATAGTTTGCAGCTCTACTTGTCAAAGCTCTGGCCAATTCATCCTCCTTCACTGTGATATATGAAGCTGGTCTGATGAAAGCACCATTGCTGTTCTCACACAAGGGTACTTCGCGTACCCCTGGAACAGGAATACAGCTCTCGACAGGGACCTGCACATTGCGATCCGAACATTCCTTGTATAGTTCTTTAAAAATCAACCAGTCACGCCTATTAGAAAACTCCAACTTCCACCCATTATCTGCGGCCCATATGATGGCATGGGTGAAGCGATTACAACTGCATGGCCTCATAAATTTTTCTGCAACCACACTGTATCGCCTCATACCTCCTGCCTTTATTGCAAGACACCATTGTTTCTTTGCAGAAACTTCCAATGTGATAGTAGCTCCTTGTTCTCTGTAACAGCGATCAGATTCCATGACCAGAATATTTGCCGAGCAGGTGGTAGAATCTGCATCACGTGGCAATGCCACCAGTGCAGATTTTACTTGCTTCGAGCTTGTGGAATTAGTCCTCTGAGCCGAGCTCCTGAGTTCACGACCAGGTGCCATTGAAGGGGGCTGAAGGCTATTCTGTCTAGCCACAAACATATTAGAAGCCATTGCTCCGTTAAGCTTTCGGGCAGTCAAAGATGAGGGAGGTCTTCCTCTCTTTGATCTGAATGAACTTCTCTTCTGGATATTGCGGCTATTTCTAACATGCACATTTTGGCCAGCTAAGTTAGCTGCACCACTATTGACATAAGAAACGTGTCTCCCAGAACCGTAAACTTGAGATGTTAAGCTGACATTTGCAGAATGGGTCATCTCTGAATCAATACATGATATAATCATTCCATCATCTTCCTCTTCTGTACACATCACCGGTGCTACAAGAATATAGGATAGACGAATGCCTCTAAGAAGAATACTCAGATGCAGATGTATAAAGCAAAATGGAACCGCAGAGAAATTCAATGCAAACACTGGTGTGGAACAGTTGCCACCCATTATCGTGCAAACTCCTCGTTCTAGGCTAAAATTAGAGTCCTGGAAAAAACAAAATGCAGAGAATGAGTCCTCCACAGGACATAACACTGGAGGCTGCCATGATCAACATTATCCAAAAAAAGGCCTCCCAAACTCTCATTAATTATACAGAACCTCTATGAAAGAAATCAAGGACAGAAACAATAAAATATACATGAAACTAATAAGAATAGAAAATTTACCTGAAGAAAATGGATACCGCAGGAAGAGTATACTTGCGAAAGTGACTTGGAGTGAAAGAATGCAAAAAGCTGATCTTGTCGAATCCTTGACTTCCCCATGTACCTCAGAACAGAATTCAAAAGGCAAGCCACAATATATCTCATGGCACAGGATGATTGAACAACAATCTTTAGGGTCTTCACCAAATGTTTTCGCATAGCAGAACTTACAGTTGGATCACACGCATCAGCCATCTCACACAACCTAGTCTTTTTACTCCACTTTTTACTCCAAGAATTTCTGCAATATGTCTTCCCACACTTTTTGTCCTTTAAAGTACTAGTATTCTCACCACTAACAAAAGCATCAAAATGATTTGACCCCACCTTCCGCTTTCTTGTGTAAACGTTTGTGAACACCCTTCCAACACTGTTATCCACAACAGAACCATCATGCTCAAGTTTCTTGGATTCAGATTCCACTTCCTTTTCTTCAATGTCCATTTCTAAAACTTCTTGGTTTGCTGAAACATCGTTCTGTTGCCAGCCATTTTCCTTGCAATCACGGGCATGATGACCACCACCACCACCACCACCAGAGCTTTCCAGAAGATCAATCCGCTCCTCCCCGTTTGGTGTCTTCGTGTACTTCCTTTCTCCTGATCCAGTCCAGACCCGTCTTCCTGACCTCAACACCCTCGCCCCAAAAACCCTGGTAGTCCTTCTCATCCCCACAGAAGGCATTGGGACGTAATCTTTACTACAACAAGCACCTGAATCAATCTTATCCCTTTACAAATTAACCTCTGACAAAAAAACGATGGATAAGAGTAACTTATTGCCCGCCACAAAGCTATTCTTGATTTGCAGTGGAAGAATGAACCATTGAACTATTCAACAGTACTGTTCTTACTCCAGACTCAACACATGGCCCGGAGCTAGAATCATCAAGATTGTTCGCCCAAATCAAAATAAGTATAATAAATTAGACAAATTAATTAACGACTAAAAACTTCAACCTACAGAAATCCTCCCCGGTGAGAAATCATTATCCTTACCTCCTACAAATTGGAACACAACTCACAGCAACTCGGACTGAGGTGTCCCACCAGTCTTCCAAATGCAGTGTGCTTAGCAACTTCAATTCCAACCAAACGGAAATTCAGAGCATTTCCAACTCAAACTCGGTTGGCAAAGCCCAACTCCGTCACATCGGCTCCCAACTCAGCACTCACGACCAGAATCTTTACTCTGTCAGTTACGTCACAGCACTAAAAAAGCTCCCTCCGAAATATACACCTAAATTCAGATACACAACAGCCAGACTCGGTTACAAACCCGGTCTCCCTCAGCCAGAATAAACCCGTCCAAAAAACCAAGATATTTTACTGCATCACCTCCACCCCCACAACAAGAACTATACAACGACACCAAAAAAAAGGGGGGGGAAAAAGGGAAAGCCACTACTTGATAATCTCTAAAAACCCAGAAGAATCAACCCCAAGAAGAAAAGACTCATTTTTTCTCCGCCAAAAAAAAACCTAGAAAAAATTATCTACGATAAAACACAGAGAGAGAGCTCCGAGACTAACATAAAACCGTTCGATCCGACATTTGCTGAAGAAATTTTCATACATAGAATTGAAAGATCTGAGAATTTCTGTTTTCTTGATCTTTCTTTTGGGATTTATGGATATCACGTTCATTTAATGGGTTATAGAGAAGAGAAGGAAAAGAGAGCTGCGGAGGAAACAGAGTTGGCGGGGGTGGGGGAAGACTCTAGGGTTTATCATAATAAACCACTGAGAACGAAGACCAACTACTAGCGGAGCATTCCTACCGTTGGATTAAGAGATTTGACGGTCGTGATATTCCGTGATGAATCTCGAGAAAAGTTAGATGGACCCAAGGACTAGGTGGACGTATCAGTCCGCCCCTTAGGTGGAGAGAGAAAGGGCAGCTGATATTTTATGATTCATACTTTAGCACCCTCTCTCATGTTAAATGACGAATAAGGCATAACTTGAAAGCACAACTTCGGAAGAGTAGGGAAGGAATTGAGTCGGTAATTGAGAATATTATAGTCATTAGACAAGTGGCTACAGTTTGTCTATATTATCGGTCTAACGATGAAAATATGAACCAAGTAATAGCTTGCTGGAGAAGATTTAAAGGACCAAAACAATAAATAAATAAACACTTAGCAGAAAGGGCAGAATTGCTCAGATGTGGAAGTGGTAAAATAATTCGGCGACAGTTACTCAGCCAACGCAGGAATTTGGAGGGATGGGAATCGGTAAAAAATTCTGCGCGCGAAACATTAGGGATTTACAACAAAAATTAAAAAGTAAATTGGAAAATTTTTTAAAAAAAATATCAATTTTTTAAATACATCAAGGAGGGACTAAATCCAATATTTTTTCCCAATAAACCCAATATCTTATGAGTCTAATTTGAATGTAAAAATTAATTTCTAGATGGTTTAAATCTTCTATCTCCAATCTTGTCTTCTTTCTTTCTCTTTTTTTTTTCACACTACTAGAAAGCCACCACACTATAAAAGAAATAAAGAAACTTAACAAAAAACAAAGAAAACTGATACTTTCATTTTACTTTTATCCTATTTCACTCTTATTTTTATTTTTTATAATCAAAATAACTTTAATATACATAGTCATACCCAAAATTTTTTTAAAAGACTAAATTAACCCTTAATCTAAATGTTGTGTTATTAAGCCAACATCCTAAATTTTTCAAAATACGACAAACGTCTCTTACTAAATTCAAAACATCTCATTTAGAATGTTTTCTTTCTAAACAGGATCTTGAACTTTTTCGATGTATTTAGATTGGGTTATATTACGGAACTCAGTGCAGATTTTTTTTCTTTGAGTTCCATTCTTTTTCTTATAAAAAATTCTCTTTCACTAAATCTAAGGCAAAAAATCTCAAACTAAAATACTATTTAATCACGTTTTTTGATGATATATGAAATTTGAAGAAGAAGTGTGCAGACAATAACTCATGCCATTGAGTTTGTCCATTAGTCTCATATATATGAAATTTTTTATTGTAAGGATTTTTTATGGAATTTTTTTTGGATGAATAGGTTGACATGAATGTTAAAGGGTGTGCTTTTGTTTTGCAGCTCAATTGTCTTACATGGGAAGATGTCTCTCGTGTTGCCATAAATAGGTTCTAGTGGTGGTGAAATTCCATTATAAACAATGTTGATTTTACCCTATCCAATGTTAATTTATTTGAGAGCCAAAATCATTTTAGACTGTATGGGAAATTGCAGTCACCAACGAGAGAGTTAATGGCGTGTTAACTCTTGCCGTGTTTAATTCGGATTTTTAACCCCAAAAAAAAAAGATTTTTGTTCTTTTGTAAAGAGGGTAATTTTGTTTATTAAAAATGTGTGGGATTAGTTGATTTTGTTGTTATGGGTATCAAAGGTTATTTATAAAAGAAGATAAATGAGGGATGAGAATACTATTTCCTAAAACAAAAAACAAAATTTGTGGGTAAGAATCAAATAAAGGGTAAGAATCAAATCCTAACAACTTAGAAGTAAATAACTAATTAAGATCAGTACAATCTATAAAAATACAGTCTAGACAATTGGACGTATGCATATTTACCACTAGATTTAATACAGTTCAAATTATTGCTAAAGCAAATAGCACATTTTGCTAACAAATTTCAACTCTTAGGCAAAGCCTGTTTTACAAGAATTTTTTAGGATAGGCATTCTCTCCAATTTCTCATCCCAACAATGTTGGAATTTAAAAAAAAAATAGACAAATAATTGTATAAAAAGGTACTTCAATCGACAAAATGGTTGTTTGCCTAACGAGCAATGAGAATCCAGATTAAGGTTCCCTTTAATTACATCCTCGTCATTTCATTTGGCGTTGTTCCTACTTCTACGAATTGTGATGAATATCCAATATTGTCACTATCTATTTTTTTCCTATGTATCTTTAACACTTTTTAGTGGCAACTTATCTTTAATTAGTACAATGAAATAATTGGAAGATAAGACACAGTAATAACACAAATGGGAACTTAGTAATAGCATAAATGGATGCAGAAAGTCATAAAATAACATGCATATTTCTCTCTTATTTTGTTTGGGAGATCAAATCTACCAGAGACAACCTTGGAGAATACTTGTATTAATCTAGGACAATGAAAGTATGTTGACGAGAATGAAAATGTAAATTGGATCAAATATTTACTGCCTATTATGATTATGAAGATCAAGATTGTATATTAAATTCAATATCTAGACTTATTAACCATTGCTTTTAATTAAGAGAATTATCACGTTACTGTAAGAATTTGATCTTAATTGAAAGACCTAATTGTGGCCCCACATATTATAACTAATTACCATATATTTTTTCTATCTAAATAAATCAAATAAATATTAATAAAGAAATGATTAATTATGACTTTAAAAAATATTTAGAATATTTCTTTAATGGAAGAAAACCCTAATTGGTATCCATGGGGGTTCATAACATAACTTATACAACATCATTAATTCTAAGTATTTTTTAATGTTGATAAGCCTAAACTAGAAAACTCCTATACAAAGCACCTTAGAAATATGATCAACTACTTGAATGGCTAAAGGTATGCATTTCACTTATTTTCATTGCAACACATATTTCTATTAATGTCTCTATTAAATTTCTTTAACTTGTCACAATGAATATTAATACATACTAAACAATTATTGAATCAAAATAAATTATTTTTTATTTACGAGATATTTTTAAAAATACATACTTATTTAATTAAAAGAAGATCATTTTATTTCTTTAAATGGAAGATACATTAAAAAATATATCTATTGGGTATTTTATGTTATTCTTTTTGGCAAAGTGCAGAGAGAGTAGGAGAGGAAAAAAATAATAACGGATTAGAAAAAGAGGCGTAGGAAAAGCGGGATATGATGTATTCAATACAAATATGAAGGCTTTTTAGGAAACATCTAAATGCTTTTTAAGGATTTTTTTCATTAATTTTCATAAATTTTTTCTATCTATAATTATTCGATAAAAAGTATAAGAACGTTACGTTTGAATTGAAAGAAATATAAAAATGTAAAGAAAAAAGAGTTTGATGAGTATATTGTGATCAAGAAAGGAGGAGAGGAGAGGGGTGATTATGATGTTTGACGAGTAGATAGGAGGCGGATGAGAGAAATAATTATACACATTATTGTCTTAATTTTATGTGAATATAAATATATTAAACCAAAGGGTAATTTTGTCTGGTGCAAAAGAATTCATTAAAAATAGCATTCTTTTCCTTTCCTCCATCTCGGTCCATTCTTGAATCTTCCCCAAGAGAAGACTACTATCATTTATATTAGAGCTAATCACTCCTTTCCCTCCTAATCCTTTTCTTCCCTGCATAGAAAATCAATTTAAACATTAAAAAAAAAATAAACTTTGCTATCTCCACCCTATTCCTTTTCCTTTTCCTTTGATTGCAACAACCAAACTAGAAAAGAGAAATTCTTAGGTGTATCCGTTTTCATGGTCTCACTTATGGACCGGATTCACATGGACAAGGCAAGTGTCATTTTTGCTTTTATACTTTTAGGAATTACAGTAAATCTGCTCCCTCCTCCACCTTTTCCATTCCCACCTTCTCTCTTCCATTCTTTTTCAACACCCTCGTGCGCCAAAACTCGACTATCAATTACCTCTTCGTAGCGGCGGCAGGTTTAGATGGAGCTAGTTGGGGTAATATTGGAGACCATATTTGTCAATATCTTTGAGAAATACAAAGAAGAAGAGAAATGGGGCGTTAGTAGAAGCGTTTTAGAGCTGGGATTTAAGAAAATTTTGAGGGGTTTAGAAGTTTGGGAATTTGGGAGAAGAAAACACAGATCTGGATGGGTGGATGGATGATCGAGGAAGGAGCTCATAAGGGAGAGAGGTAAGCAAGTTATAAAGGGTTAAATAGGTTTACCTGAATTCTTTTAAAAAATAAAAGGAAAGATAATACTCATTTTCTTAATGTGAAATCGATCCACAGGTAACGTTGTGAACCGATTCACCTAAAAATCACTCCTAAAGGGAGAAACTTTGAGGAAAATCGAAGCCTTAAAATATCAAATTGATGTATCAAAAAAATTATATATATCAGACTGATGTGGGCCAAAGTTAACCACAGAATTTTGGCTTCTAATCATCCAAAAAATAAAAAAGAAAAAGTAAAAACAAAACAATTTAAAAGCAATTTAAACATGTGGATAGTGATTGTAGCAGATCAGAACAAATTTTCCTCGTAATATAAACAGATACCGTGCGCGTAAAGTCGTAAACAATTGTTTTTCGGTTGTTGTTGAGTCCTTAAATCTTCATTTCCTTATTTTCATCTTTTTGAATCATTCTTAACGATTCTGTAATTTTATCGGGTAAGAATCTACGAAATCTTTAAAAATTCTTTACCGTCTCTTTTCTTGATTTGCTTCAGAGGTCGTTCTTCTTCAAGATTCATGGCGGCTGGGTTCTATATGATGATGGGTTGCAATTGATTTTTTTCCTTTTGCATTTTCTTGATTTCTGTGAATTAAAATGAAAGTGGGTATCTGTATTTTGGAATAGTATTGCAATAGCGTCTTAGCATCATGATGTGTTTGCGCATGCGCTTTTGTATTTGTATGTTTATCTTGCTAGCATGACCACTAATATTTGTCACTTACTTTGATTGGCTTTGAGGGCTTCGAAGTTATTGGTTAAAATCGTGAATCATAGGAAAGATTGAAGTTTTGCAAAGTGCAAAGATCACACCTTCAAGTACTCATAGATTTTGAATACGTTTCTATTAATTGTTTTTCTCTAGTGGAACAGAGACGAAATGGAAAAGTAGGTGTAAGTTCAAGCTCACTTAGCTGTTTTCATGTTGTATGTTAGAAGAGAAAACATAGCAAAGAGTAGAACTGAACATTATAATCTACTTGAATTCGTCAAGAACGGAGGCTTTTTCAGTTACATTCTTTGTCTCAATTTTTGTCTAGTACAATTACAATGCTTCGTATACATATGAAGCAAATTCTTCGGATATCTGGCCCAAAATGGATCATTGTAAATTGGTTTTTATAGCCTAACCTCGAGGAACAGATAACCATTATCTTTGTTTGAGTAAATTGCCTTCCCTTTTCCTTCTTTCCCACTCTAATCGATTTATCTATTAGTTATTTTGGTGGTTGTAACTGAAGAATCAAACTTAGCTCATTTTAAGTCGTAGATTATGTTGGGAAAATCTAATTTCTCTTCTTGTTATATTTTAACATCCATATACGGAATATTTTAATCCTCCTTTTTTGGGGGAAAAAGGATTAATTTGATTTTGGACTAATTCCCTCTGATTTTTTCTATAGGTACCTTATTGGACATTTTAAATTGAACTGCTGGTGCCGGCTGCTATTCTGGTACAGTTGAGTGCAATAGTAGCTTTTGTCACGCCAAAGTGTGATGGCCACATCTGAAGCACTTCTCCAAATTTTGGGTGGGACTATCCCACATCTTTTTAGCTCTAATATTTGTCTAAGCAGTTCAGGCTCCGGATTTCCTTCTTTATCTTTCTGTAGGAAGAAAAGGGGATCAAAATATATGAAATCCTTTAAATTGAGGTCATTGGATCAAACCATTAGGATTCATCAATATCCATCTAGGAATGGCATCTCACATAGATGTACTGTGACTAGCATGTTGCTGTTTGTGAAGTGTAAATGTCAACATGCTGAGGGTGTTGGTGGCGTAACAACAGAGGGGGGTAATGGGACATGGTATGTGGATAATGCTAAGGGTTTTGATTCAATTAATGGTAATATCCCAAATCTTCTAGAACTTGGGACAGTTAAAGAGTTAAATCCTGAAAACGAACCATACAATTCCAATGGCAAGTCACCTTCTCGTGTGGCAACTCAAGATTTTCACAAGCCTAAGGCAAGCTCGATTGAGGATGAGGCATGGGAACTATTGCGGGAATCTATGGTGTATTACTGTGGCAGTCCCATCGGAACAATTGCTGCAAATGATCCTACCGATTCTAGTGTTCTGAATTATGACCAAGTCTTTATCCGTGATTTTATACCCTCTGGTATAGCTTTTCTATTGAAGGGAGAGCATGACATTGTTAGGAACTTCATCCTTCATACACTGCAATTGCAGGTAAATTTGATTATCTGTTTTTAATACTGTTGTTTTATACATATTTTCCTTTTATCTGCACACATCTGATGGAAATTATCTATGAATTCATGAATATCATCAGCTCAAAATTTATTTATTTGAAAATTGTAAGTTGATTCTTTTGAGAAAGAAAAATTTCAAGTTCTAATTGTACATGAACTTATTTCTTTATAGAGCTGGGAGAAAACTATGGATTGTCATAGTCCTGGCCAGGGGCTGATGCCTGCCAGTTTCAAGGTACGTACAGTTCCTTTGGAAGGTGATGAAACTGCTACGGAGGAGGTCCTGGATCCAGACTTTGGGGAGGCTGCAATTGGCCGTGTGGCCCCTGTTGATTCTGGTAACTTCCACTTGAGCTAATCATTTAACAATAGATCATCCATTTGAAACTTAAGAGTAGTTAACAGAAGGAACACCATTTCAGGGTTATGGTGGATTATTTTGTTGCGTGCATATGGAAAATCCTCTGGAGATCTTTCTGTACAGGAGAGGATTGATGTCCAAACTGGAATAAAGATGATACTGAAATTATGTCTTGCTGATGGCTTTGATATGTTTCCCACTCTGTTGGTGACTGATGGTTCTTGCATGATAGATCGTCGTATGGGAATTCATGGCCACCCCTTGGAAATTCAAGTAAGCATATCATATAATCATTGCATGAGTTTTAGTTTGGAAATGTTGAAGAGCATTTCTATGATCAATGTTGTCATTGTATCTAATATTTGTGAAACCAAAGACAACTTAGGAGGCTTTCATATTTTGTTAGTTGCAAGTCTATGGGGATTAAAAAAGGAAACTAACTGCTTGACAGGGAAAACAACTTGTGGATGAGAAAAGAGGAGCACAATTGTTTCCTGCTAACCTTTTGTTTTTTATTGTCGTGTTGGTAGATGCAATATATTGATGCTAGTTCACTTTTCTTGCTTATTTTGAATTTGGGCATTCATACCTCCTTATCCTTTTAATTTTTTTTTTAGCTTCTGTAGAGCCAATGAGGTTTTATTTAATCTATAGTGCCATGTATCTCTTGCAGTGCACCATAGAGCCCGATCTACAATATTATGGCCACACTAACAAAAATAATAGAATTCATTTTCACCAAAGGCAAATAGAATCCCATTTCTCTTTCTAATGGAAAATCCAATAAAGCTCACAGTGGAAAAAGAAAAGAAAAAAAGGAAATGGAAATTAAGAATACTTATTTTTGAAAGAGGTGTTAGGTCAATGTTACCTAAGGATCTGTTTTCTGTAAAGCATTTGAAATATTTGAAGGCTGGAGAAATCTACTGGATTCTGGTATGCAGGGATCATATTCACCATGGAGGGCTTCATGCACACGTCATGCCCTAGAAAGATTACAGTTGAGGGTGACCTCTAGATAAATGTCTGAATGTTGGCCTAAATGATTGAATATTGAAAATGGAAACTGACATAGAAGACCATCATCAAGTTAAAGAAATTGTTTGTCAGGGTTTTTTTTTATCTCCTCCAAGATGATAAGCTTAGTAGGCAAATCGTCATATTTCAGTTCTCGTGATGAAGCATTTGGCTGCATTCTCTTCTACATAATTTGCACCAGTTGGGATAAAGCAAGTAGCGAAAGCGCAAGAGATAAAATTCTCAAGGAAAGCCATTAGAGGTCTTTTTTATGAGAAAGATCCCAAGCTCATCCTTGTGAACTCAAGACATTTCATTTTGTCAGAAATTCTGCAGTGGATACTATGTTCTGGAGGAAAATTTCGTTACATATTTCTCCAATCTCTTCCTTCTAGTACTGTTCCAACCCTGAAAACGATAAAGGAGAGGAAGACCATCCACTATATCGAGGATTAAAAATATTACTTGGGATAGTGTAAAAGGGATGCCATGTCCAGTAAATTTTGTAATATTTTTAAAATTATGTGTTTGCAAAGAGAGCCCCGTTTGTCTTTCATTTTTAATGTGCTCCTTTGGTAATCTGCTGGTTGTTGAGGGAACTTCTGAAAAATTTATTCTTTCTGTTTTCTTATTTTTTATTTTTATTCCTGTTAAATGGTTACCATTCTATTGTAGGCATTGTTCTATTCAACCTTGCTTTGTGCACGTGAAATGCTTGCTCCCGAGGATGGATCACCAGATCTCATACGAGCATTAAACAATCGTCTTGTCGCTTTATCCTTCCATATTAGAGAATACTATTGGATTGATATGAAAAAGCTGAATGAGATATATCGGTACAAGACTGAAGAGTACTCATATGATGCAGTTAACAAGTTCAATATTTACCCAGATCAGATTTCACCTTGGTTAGTGGAATGGATGCCTACTAGAGGAGGTTATCTAATTGGAAATTTGCAACCAGCTCACATGGATTTCCGGTTCTTTTCCCTGGGAAACTTGTGGTCTATAGTCAGTAGTCTTACTACAATGGATCAGTCACACGCTATATTGGATCTTGTTGAAGCCAAGTGGGCAGATTTGGTGGCAGAGATGCCGTTTAAAATATGTTATCCTGCTCTTGAGGGCCAGGAGTGGCAGATAATCACAGGCTGTGATCCAAAGAACACGTAAATATGAAATTTGATTGTACTGTTGTTTTAACCTTTGCATGGCCTTCAACTTTGTTAAATTACTCTGACCTGGTCACTCACCATTTTTATGGTGCAGGCCTTGGTCCTACCACAATGGAGGTGCCTGGCCAACTTTACTCTGGCAGGTAAAGAAGGGATCTTTATCTTGAATTGGGTACTAGCTTTACTATGAGAGATTCATGTGCATTTTTTATGGGTGTATGGTTGATTTGTAACTTTTAGCTCTTATTCTAATTGATCCAGAATTTATAGTATTATTAGTGTTGAATGTAAAACTCTGGATGGCTGAACTAATTAATTTTGAGTCCATCGTATCAAGAATTATGATACCACTGCTCTTGTTCTTTGATCTTAAACCTCCATGCATAAAAAAGCATGTTCATTTAATATACTTATGATATGGACATACTTAAATAAGTTTGTGTTGAGTGAGATCTCAAAAAAGAAGTATAAGCACAAGTTGGTGGTCTTGTGTCTTCTGACTTTGCTCATGCTTATGGTATGGGACATGCTTGTTTGGATATTGTTTCTTGTGAACATGGCATCTCATGTAAATGACCTCTAGTGTAGATATTTTAGCTACTAATCTTTTTCTGGGTGTTGAGGTCAGTGACTCTGGGGGGAGCTCATAAGTAGGAAAGTTTTTGAACGCTATAATGGCTTAGGGCTATCTTTTCTCTCTTTCTCTTTCTCACTGAATTTTTGAAGGGCGTTGAAGACAATGAAGAGAAAACATTCTCTTCGCTCCAGAGTTGCAATTCTTGGGATTCCATCTCTATCATCAGCTTTTCATTGACAGCTATAACAGTCATTTTCTGAAATTTTTCTGAGGAACAACTTCGTATGCGCTTTTGTGCATCCATTTTGGTCATATGTTGCTTTAGAAAATGTGGCCTTTTGATCATATTGTTCTTGAGATATTGTGAGAGATGAGATAATAATTTACTGGATTTTTTACTGTTTTGTTCTTGAGATATTCTGATGAAATAACTTCCTGAAACATTGCAGTTCACTGTTGCATGCGTTAAGATGAATAGACCAGAAATTGCTGCAAAAGCTGTTGAGGCTGCAGAGAAGCGCCTATCACGGGATAAGTGGCCCGAGTATTATGATACAAAAAGAGCAAGGTTCATCGGTAAACAAGCTCACCTCTTTCAGACATGGTCAATTGCAGGATACCTAGTAGCAAAGCTGCTTCTTGCTAACCCCAAGGCAGCCGATATCCTGATAACTGAAGAAGATTCGGAGCTTGTAAGTGCCTTCTCCTGTGCGATCAGTTCCAACCCGAGAAGAAAGCGGGGACCTAAAACTTCTCAAAAGACCTACATAGTCTGAAATCAGGCGGTTTATCATGAAGAGATCTTCTAAAAGCAGCAATTGCATCTCCATGGCATGCATAGATGTGGTTTACATTTGCATATAGTTCCGAAACAGTTATTCTTCCATCCATGATTTATTGATATTGGATGGCCTAAAGTGTATTATAGTTTCATTCTTTGAAGCTATATATTTACATACATACAGCATATGCTGATCCCCAGCATAGAGATTATGGAAACCAATACAGTGATGGGAATTACTATTAGGAGCATAAGGGATACGGACACTGAAGAGATGTATAGTATACTGAAGATGTGATACATGTTTGAGTAAAATGTTCTATTCCTAGATTTGCTTATTGTCTTAATTACAATTTCCTTTCGTCATCTCCTCTCCTGGAGATTGTGTGGGAGAAATTAATGTGCTCAGGTGTTGCTGATGATGAATTGTTGATTGTCGAAATTCATCCCCCCTCCCCCCGCGCCTCCATGGAACAAGGACACGTAAATACAGCTGTATGTAAAAGAAATTCAAAAAGAAGGCGGCATTTCGGCCTACATACATTGTGGGACAAAGAAAAGCAAGGGACAGAAGGAAGAAGATGCAGCTGTTTTCTTCGGGAAAATCTCCATTTGGCATCTGGAGAACAATGGCCTCCGCACCTCTCTGTGTAACAAAATGGCATATACTGCTAACAATGGCACCTTAAGCATCTTGCAGATTGCACAGACCTTGTCTTGCCTCCTCACTCTTCATAGCCAAAAAACCGAGCAAAATCTTACTTCGTCAAACGTCGTACTTTGTCATTATTACAATAGAAAACCCCTCTGTACAAATGGTGCTGCAAACTGTCAAACATAAAATCCATAATGATAATTTGAGAGACGAGAAGAAGCTCTCCTCAGCCTTGGCCTGAACGTTCGTCTGACACAGATACATTGCCAATGAGTATTTGGACTGAAACCAACGAAAGTTTTTCACTTTTTTCCTTTTTCCTTTTCCTCCGATAGCACATTTTCTGTTGCAAAATTAAGACGAAATCCCACTAAAACATAAAATGTAAAAAATTCACTTCGATTTTCAAATGAAGTATATCACAGTTATCAATTGCAATTATGGAAACTGAGATATTCAAAGCCAAAAAAAAAAAAGGGCTGCCATTTCAAAGATGTTCAAACCATTCAAGCTGTCTGCCTGTCACATCTATTAACCACCAAAAGTTGCAAAAACTAAAAGCCAGGAGAAATTATTTAATGGCGCTATCTCTAGACCAATAAGATCGCTCTAAAGTACCACGTGGCTAGTGTTGCAGTTAATTAAAATAATTATTCATTTTACAAATTTTTCTTTAAGACTGACAAAGTAATTAACTCCTAGAAAATGACTTTGATTTATAATTAATTGAAGAATGAAATGCAAACATGGCTTTGATTATGTCATGATTTCCTGTTCATCCCAATCCTGTTATGACTTTTAAGCAACCTATAACGATTGAATATTCCACTTGATGTTGATTAGGAACAAAACTTGTATTAATTTAATCTCATTGCCATTAACTCAGCATTTTCCTTATATAATGACATTAATTAAGCTTTGTTTTATATTAAGAGTGCAATTTTTCCAGAAGATAAGCAAGAACGTCTTACCTTGAAATTAGTCTTGCTGATAATTCCACTATTCTATTTGAGAGAGAAGCAACTAATATAGCCATGTGCCAAGTTTATCACCATAACTCTACTATAGCGCTAACTAAAAAGGTAATCAATACTTTGAGTTCTATAATGAGACTGCCTTTGAAAAACAAACATATCATCACAACTATTCAAAAATATTGAGTGTATTTGGATTGAGTTTCGTTGTAGCACAACCCATAGCATAACAATTTTACGAAATTTAAGATATAAAATTTCAAATTAAAACTTTATCTAATCCCACTTAAAAGTTCAGAAAACTGTCAATTCGAATACTTTTTTCACAAATTATTTCCATAATCAAATTCAAACTTGTGACCTACGTTATGAAGCTAATGATTCTATAATCTCGTGGTTATAGCATTTAATAATAGTCAAGAGAAGAAGTTAAATTTGAGTGGTTTTTGTACTGGCCATGATATATTAAGAAATAAGCTTGAGAACCTTTTACACTGCATACTGGCTTTCGCTAATACTGATACAGAAGAATACAGCCTTCAAAGGGCCCAGAGACTCCAGACACAATTCCAACAGCCGGCATAATCCTCCTTCTGGTCCTCTTCCCCGCCCCCTCCCCCCCGGGGGTCATGTTGCCGGCCTAAATTCTTATTTCCCAGTCATCTCCTTAACCTTCAAATAATGCTCATTTCCAGATCCCCCCTCTCTTGTTTCATACAAGACACTTTTCACTCTCCAAGCTAATACTCGTTTTCGCACTCGAAGCAAGAGTTTCCACCACCACTGAGCAAATGAAAAATTTAGTGGATAACATTGTGGAGGATGGCGAGACGACGGAGAGTTTTGCCTCTACAAACTCCTCAGCCACCACTACAAGCCTTGAAGCCGTGAAGCTCAGTGCGAGTTCAGGGTCTGACACCACCAATTCTGCAGCTTCAAACCTCCCTTTACCCTCCAACAAGCCCCATGCAACTTCAAATGATCCTTGTTGGAAAGCAATACGTAGCATCCATTCAGAGGCCTCCATGCTCAGCCTACAAGACCTCAACTTCATCCAGAAACTTGGGAGTGGTGACATTGGCACGGTGTACCTCGTGGAGCTTAAGGGTGCCAAAGGGTGCATGCTTGCAGGTAAAGTGATGGATAAGGAAGAATTGGCAAATAGGAACAAAGAAACTAGAGCAAAAATGGAAAGGGAAATCTTGGAAATGTTGGACCATCCATTTCTGCCTAGACTCTACACAATCGTGGACACTCCTAGGTGGTTCTGTTTGTTAACTGAGTTTTGTCCCGGCGGGGACCTTCACATTCTCCGGCAACGCCAGCCGGATAGGAGGTTCTGTGAAGCTGACGTTCGGTAAGTTTCTTTTTCTTTCTGTCTCCTATATGTTTTTTCCAGCAATTTTAATCAGATATAGGAATTAAGGCTCCATCACAATGGTCATCTTCATCAATCTAGCCTTGTTATCCTGATTTTCAAGAATTATGAAATGCAATGTGGATGTTGGGGTTGTCAAAATTATGAGTTAGTTAGATCTCCTTTGTTTCTAGCTAGGTCCATTTCCTATGTCTGCGTCAAATGGTGAACTTTTTATTTTCTCTTTTAGTTGTTTTTGTCTCGGTAAGTTTGCTCAAAGGGATTTTTTTGGTTCGACTCGGCAATAAAATATAAAAAATTTGATTATGAACAGACACATATTTTAGATAATTATAATAGATTTCGTGTAAAAATATAATATTTTAAAATTTATTATTAATAGAAAATTGAGTTTAATATAATAATTTGTAAAAAGGTATAATCAAACTCATCTTATCTTATATATATTTTACATTATTAAGTAGTAAATGAGAAGCTAATCGACTAATTATTGTGTCCTTAGATTTTATGCATCGGAGGTGGTGGCTGCTCTGGAATATCTACACATGCTGGGGGTAATCTACCGTGATCTAAAGCCTGAAAATGTACTTGTAAGATCAGACGGTCACATAATGTTGACTGACTTTGATCTCTGTCTAAAGTCTGACAACCCAAGACCAGCAGCTCAACTTGTTGCCACTGAGTCCCCAAAATATAGCAATAAAACCAAAAATTGTCCCATTGATAGAACCTTATTTTCCAAGTCATCCCGCATGCTACCCAATTGCGTTGCTCCAGCTGTCTCGCGCTTCCAGCACAAGCGAAGGTCTAAGAGGAGACCAAGTCATCACCGGGCCCTCGGAATCGTGGCAGATCCAACTGATGCCCGGTCCATGTCATTCGTGGGGACCCACGAGTACTTGGCACCGGAGATCGTATCAGGGGAAGGCCACGGTAGTGCAGTGGATTGGTGGACTTTAGGGATCTTCATGTATGAGCTGATTTATGGGGTGACTCCATTTAGGGGCTTTGATCATGAATTTACACTAACCAACATTATAGCCAGAGGCCTTGAGTTTCCTAAGGAGCCAGCAGTGGCAAGCTTTGCTAAGGATTTGATCACACAGCTTTTGATCAAGAACCCTGGAAAAAGAATGGGATCAACAATGGGAGCCACAGAAATCAAGAAGCATCCATTCTTCAATGGGCTGAACTGGGCACTGTTGAGATGTACAACACCACCTCATACTCCGACGACTTCCAATTTCAGGGACACCATTTCATCTTGTGAATATAATGCTTCAGTTGAATACTATTAAGGTTTCTATGTTTATTCCTTTGGTGGCGACAAAGTTCCTCAAGCATTTGTGTAGAAGTATAGAATATATACATACATTCATTGTAATAATTCGTGATGAAATGATAACTCAATTGATTAAAACTATATTTTAAATTTGAATCACATTTCTAATGTATTGAAAAAAAAAATAAAAGAAAACAAGTCTGAGATAACATGATAACGAGAAATTTGCCTTCCACCCCCTCTATCTTTGTGTGTGTTTCCAGCGATCAAATCATCCGGCGAGTTTTGAATTTTTGCCGCCCGTGGCCATTATGGAGGCAGGCAAGCAACGGGATATCATTAAACTTCATTATCTAACTAAATCTAACTGACATAAAAACAATGGAAGAACTAGAAAGCATTACATTGTCTAATGCCATGGATGCAAATTAGTTTCTAATCTTGCTGATATGGAGCTTGAAAATCAATCCTTTTACATACTTGATAAGCAGCTATTTCAAGAAAATGACTGTTCTGAGTCCAGAAAAGTTGCAGTGAAATTGCAAAAGACCTACAGGAGTTATCAAACTCGTCATAGATTAGCAGATTCAACTCTGGATGCTGAAGAGCTTTGGTGTGTTAAAAACTTTTATGTTCTTCAACAATAACACAAATGAGAAAAATTTATGCTTATATTTTGACTCACTATAAGAAGGTGGCATGCACTAGATTATGCTCAGTTGAATTGTAGCACCATATCATTCTTCGACTTCTCAAAACCTGAGACAGCAGCCTCACGATGGAATAGGATGAGGTTGAATGCTTCAAAGGTAAATAAATGTTGTTGCATTTGTTTTCTGCCTTTTTTCTTGTTTCAGACTCTCAACCTGCAAAAATTAAAATGTGAAAGCATACTTTTTAAAGTTCATTTTCCTTCTCCCTACCCTTATCAAAGGATGCTAAGTCTTTGAAATTGGCTTTCCAACATTGAATCGAAGCTGTAAGCTGATAATTCAAATAGAAACATTACCTGCTTGCTCATCAGATGTATTTATCTCCTAAATGTGTTGGTAACTGGATACCATCACTGTCATTGTAATCTCTGTTTCTGGCGGCACAGATTGATCCAAGACATCAATATGGTCACAACCTGAATATATACTATGATGAATGGAGTCAAAGAGAGACAGGACAACCATTTTTCTACTGGTTAGTCACTTGACTAAATATCTGTAATATGTTCCTCTACAAGTAATGAATATGATAGAGAGCACTCATTGGATCTAAAACAACATCAGTTTAGATAAAGCTATTGTGTTACTCCAAATGCATGTTTCTCTGTCTTTTACTCAGAGATTAGTCCTCCCTTTGATGCACATGTCAAAATTCTCTAGCCCATAAAGAAAAGAATAATAGATACATCAAATCCTTGTTGAACTGACTAGCATAATTACTGATCTATCGAAGTTACTTCCCTGCGAATAATCCATGTTGCAGATAAAGGGAAGTGTAAACCAACTAATATTTCCTAATTTCCCTTTATCTCAGATTCACATAGGACATGCAAGAATAGGTAATAAATTGCCAGACTAAGGTCAACTTCTTTATCATCTCCAACATCTAAAACAACATCAGTTTAGATAAAGCTATTGTGTTACTCCAAATGCATGTTTCTCTGTCTTTTACTCAGAGATTAGTCCTCCCTTTGATGCACATGTCAAAATTCTCTAGCCCATAAAGAAAAGAATAATAGATACATCAAATCCTTGTTGAACTGACTAGCATAATTACTGATCTATCGAAGTTACTTCCCTGCGAATAATCCATGTTGCAGATAAAGGGAAGTGTAAACCAACTAATATTTCCTAATTTCCCTTTATCTCATATTCACATAGGACATGCAAGACTAGGTAATAAATTGCCAGACTAAGGTTTTTATACCTACCTTATGCAGGTTGGATGTTGGAGATGATAAAGAAGTTGACCTTGATAATTGCCCTAGAGCAAAACTTCGACAAGAATGCATCAAATATCTTGGACCTGAATGTAGTATCACGGTCTCTCATGGTTAATGCAATTAAGTCCATATGAAACTAGAATTCATTATTCCTGATCCCAGGAAGGTAGTCAAATATGAGGAACTACAAGTACTTCTCTCAACATGTAATACCAGTTCTTTACAAAGTTACATTATCTGTTTAATAAATACAAAGTGCATATCACTAGTGGTATGATTCCAAATGTTTAAAATAAAATTTTCAGCTTCAGTTATATTTACATAGTTGCAAAATATACTTTACGATAGTAAGGTACTTTCGCCTTAGAATAGCTTCCAAAGACAAAGACACTAATCCATTTTTTTCCTCTGTCTACTTTTGCACTCTTCTTTCCATGTTCAAGAGCAATGGAATCTGTCTATCAAGAGGATTAGCCATGCTTCTTCTTGCAACCTTGTGAATGATTCTAGATGGTCCCTTGATATATTAAGTGTCTCAGAAGTTCAAAACGGCTTCTTTCTTTTGACGATAGTAAAGAATGAAAAGTACCAACCTAGAGAATGCATGGTTTATGCAGAAGTTGAGATGCTAATTCTCAGAGTTCACTTCTTTCTGGCTATAGTAATGCCTCATGAAGATGGCACTGAAAACAAGCTTCTGATGCAAAATGAAAATTAAAACAAATGAACTTGATCTAAGCTGGAAAACAATATAATTTGGCAGATATAATATGTCAATCTAGTATTCAACAGTTGTCCAAGTTCTTTAGAGAAAGAAATGAAGAATTAAATAATCTTTTGACCAAAAAAGATGATCTATAGATCATAGTATATCATAATTGTAACTTTTGACTTTTATGTCTCCTTTCAGTTAGTATCAGCATACAGTGGACATTACCGGTCAACTAATGAGAAACTTGGTGTTCTCCTGGGCTTTCTCAAGGATGGTGGTGTTAGTCTTGAAGAAGTGCAGGTATATGGATATGCATCATGTTGTCCCACAAGTATCTCATATGGACTATGTTCTTGCATCTAAAATTCATTTTGACTACAACACTAACCTCCCATCAAATATTTTTGTACCACAAACCCTTCAAAAGATTGAACTCACTGAATATTTTCTGTTGCTTCCCTACTTCTGCTCTGAATGCATAGTCTCAATGGAACACTATTTCAACTGATACTAGAGATTTTACACTTGAGGTCACTGACGATGTAAACCATGAGGAAAACAAGTAGTTTCAGAAGAAGCCTCTCTCCCAATTTCCAGAGCCCAAGAATAAGAATTTCAAGAAAAGAGTCAATGCAGAAGGTTGAGTCCAAGAAGGCAGCAAATTCGTATCAATTGGGGCAGCAACTATCAATGAAATGGTCAACAGGAGCTGGCCTGAGAATTGGATGTATTGCTGACTATCCACAGAGATTGAGAGTGCAAACCCTGGAATTTGTTAACATCTCATGCAAGGACCTTTCCAGTTCATCAGCTTCTGAGTGCTCCTTTGGACTTGTGAAATCTGAAAATCCTTGAAAATGATAGGACATTAAGGACACTGAGCCTGCGAGAAACCACTTTTATATAACTTGTCAACCGGGATCCAGAAGCAAAGTTTTTTCCTTCTCATGGAGACCTATGTGAAAGCAGAATGAAATGCTTATCATAAGACGAAATCAACCAATTTGTTCACGGAATTGATGTGAGAACATGATGTCAGGCTAATATACTTCATCAGACAAATGGGCTTTCAATCCACCCAAAACTTCATGCAAATTGTTCTCCTTAAGAATCATATTTTCACTTGCAGAGAAAAAATATATCTTGTTCTCCAACTCTGTCCAGCTGCATCCAGTGTCCTTCTTTAGTGCCTTCTCCTTCATCAGCTTCCTAATCTCAGCTAATTCATTCCACATCCTTAACTTTGCATAGATATTTGATAACATGATATATGCTGAAGTATCATCTGGATCAATACTCAAAATCATTTCAGCTGCATACTTACCCAAATTTTTGTCTTTGTTAGTTTTGCAGCCTGATAATAGACAGCGCCAGACCACCTTATCTGGCTCCCCTGGAAAACTCTGTATAAGATCATATGCTTCTTTTGTCTGTCCCTTTCGTGCAAATAAAGTGACCATGCAAGATAAATGATCACTCCTAGGGATGATTCCGTAGTCTCTGGACATGGAATGAAAGTGATGCAACCCCTCCTCTAAAAGGCCCGCATGTCCACAGGCAGATAACACCCCAATAAAAGTGATATCATTGGGTTTAACCCCATTTCTCTGCATCATATCATATATCTCCAAAGCTTCTTTACCAAAACCATGTTGTGCATATCCCACAAGCATGGTATTCCAAGAAACCATGTTCTTTGAAGGAAGGATTTCAAAAACTTTCCTAGCTGCATTCAGACATCCACAGTTGGCATACATATCAATCAGGGCACTTCCAACAACTACATTCAAATCAAATCCAGGTTTTAGAATTCGGCTATGAGTTTGCTTGCCCCACTCAATTGCTGGTAAATCTCCACAAATGTTCAAAATGCTGGAATACGTGTAAAGACTAGGGTCAAAACCATTGTACAACATGTCACACAGAAATCCAATTGCTTCTTCATAGTGACCAGATCCTACACAACCAGCTAACATGGCATTCCAACTAACAATGTCTCGTTGATCCATTTCATCAAAAATTTTCAAAGATTCCTCAAGGCAACCACTTTTCATGTAAAAGTCCAAGATTGCATTGCAGACAAAAGCAAAAATATTAAATCCCCATTTTATGATCAAAGAATGCATTTGTCTTCCAACTGGAATTTCCTTGCCACCGGCGAAGGCTCCAATAACAGATGCAAATGTCTTCTCACTTGGCTTTAGACCTAAAGCAAGAAACTTGCAGAAAAGTTCAATGGCCTCTCTCTTCTTTCCCAGTTTCGCACAACCCCTTAACAGAGCAGTCCAAGCAGATAAATGTGGCTCATCCACCCCCAGAAAAGCCTGATGTGCAGATTCCAGTTTTCTGCACTTGGCATAAAAATTGACCAATGCAGTCACAACATACTGATCCGTTGTAACACCAGATTTTAAAGCTAGGCAGTGCACTTGCATTCCAATTTCCAAACTCTGTGATGCAGCACAGGCACCAAGAACACATGCACAAGTAAACTCATTAACTTCCATTCCCAACCTCAAATATGTCAAGAAAATGCTCAATCCTCCTTCATTATCCCCACACTGGAAATAGCAAGACATCAATGAAGCCCAAGCAACCAAATTAGGCTCCAAGATAGCATCAAATACTAGTCTAGCCGAACTCAACACCCCGCATTTGCCATAAAAGTTAATCAAGCAATTGCTCACAAAGTTATTGATGCTTTCCTCGGTCCTATATATTCTCCCGTGTACTTCCTTCCCACTTCTGACAGCCCCTATGTTAGTGCAGGCAGATATAGTTGCAACGTATGTATAATAATTCGGATTAAACCCATCAAGAACCATTGACCTCAGACCATTTAAGGCATTCTCCGAGAAACCCTTTTGCATATATGAGGAAATCAACGTGGTCCAAGAAACAACGTTTCGACTATACATTCTATCAAACACTTTTTGAGCACAGTCCAAATGGCTCAGTTTCAGATACAAAGAGAGCAAGTGATTATTCGTATAAACATCTGGCTTTGAGCCAGATACAATGAGCTTCGCGTGCACTGTTTTCCCATTCTGAATTGATTTCTTGTCGATGCAAGAACGTATCAAGGAAGCAAAGTTCATTGAATCGAGAGTTGCACATATGACGGGAAGCAAACTTTTGGTAAATGGAGTTGATGTGCATTTTTTCCTCTCTATTCTACTGCGTCAAAGCCGTGGTGCACAGTTATGCGGTAGAGTACAAAGCATTTCACCTTACTCGTCTGCTGAGTTCAGGCGAGGCCAGAAACTGTCGCAAGAAAGCGGTTTTTTACCTGTTTGGCCTTTTGACACCAACTACGCAAATAGCCTTAACGCATTAGTGATGCGTTTTTCAAGTGCCCCGATAGACGTGCGTTCTTGCGGAAAGAATACATACTGAAAGCCAAAGAGCGCCACCTGTGCAGCATTGTATAAAAACAAAGCCAAACAGGTCAAAATTCGAAAGAATTCACAGCTCTTTAACATAAAATTAGCCATTTTGGACCTTGAAGTTTTTTTTTTCATAATTTTATGAAGTTTTTATCTTTTACTAATTTGATCCCATTTGGATTGCGCCTCAAAGTAGATTTTTTTTTTAATTTTTGTATTTTAGTAAAATATGCTTTTGAATTTTGTGAAAAAAAGTAAAGAAAAGTAGAAAAAAATTTAAATTAAATTACAATCCAAATAAATGTCACCCAAGAATATTTTTAATTCCTGAATTATTTTTCTTTGATCATTTTGATCTCAAGATATTAATGCATAAAGATGGGCTCACATGAAATAGCCACGCACTCACAGAATACTTTGACATCATTTTGAGAAAAAATTTCGTCTATTTTGGGAGAAGTTTTCTTAATTTGGCCACCCCGGAAGTTTTAGAGTTTTATTTTTTTCTAGACGTATTTCAGTGCTCAATTAGGTTGGTACCCTTTTACAAGGTCAATGATAAAAATGTATGGTTGCATCGGCTAAAAATAAAATCAAGAAGGGGCAAAGTTTACAAATAATAGATTTCAGGTTGATCACATAATACACCAAACATTCATAACACTACATGGGATAGAATACAGAGCAGATCAAGAAAGCTCCCATGAAAATGCGTAACACTGCATTATACCTGAATACTTGGCACATATTTTAGTCCCTTAGCGGCCATATAATAGTGAGATAGAACAACAGAACCCAATAAACTTGTAAAACCACTCTTATGCAGTAGCAACAGCTGGAGCAGCATTCGTTTCAGATTCAGCTGTAGCAGCCTTTGTTTCAGGTTCAGCTGGAGCAGCCTTCGATTCAGGTTCAGCTGGAGCAGGCGTCTCTGCTTCCCAGAAAGAAGTCTTCTTTCCCGTCTTAGAAACAGTCTGAAGGACTGCATCTGGCTGTACATTACCCTTCACTGTCACTTTTTGCTCCTCAAGATTAATGTCAAATGATTCCACACCTAAAGATCATTGTACAGAAAAATAAAAAGTTTAGAGTCAGTTAAGTATTGTCATTATGTCACACAAATGATGAAACTACTAAATATAAAAATTTGTATGTAGCCATGAAGAATCTAAACTAGAACAGTATATTATATGATTTACTTCACTGCTTTGCCAAGTTGATTGATTTTATGTTTTGGTAAACAGCAGAGAAATGCTCATCTTTCATGTTGTCAACACCATTTACTATCTGAAGTACACACTGGTCTCCACAGTATGATAGATTGCCATGAGCAGAGATACTGAAAGAAGTTCTGAATACAAAATACCAAATGCTCTTCGTGGAAAATGATATTTGATACATGGACTTCTCTACAATATATCAGCTAGTAATGAAATGGACTTGTTGCAATTACAACAGCATGCAAGTTTGAATTAAACTCTTTGGAAGCGTCTGAATTACATAAGATGATCTATTCGGTGACACTTCCAACTTACAAATCCGATTAGGAAATAGTCAACATTCAAGGAGAATTTCATTTCCATCCAAGGAAAGAATTACCATATACAAGAACAAAAAATGTCTTGATTAAAAGATCACGCAAACAATTCTCTAGGTTGTGTTGGAAGTAGACAACAGGAAATTAAATGGTCAGGCAATATGATCGTAATATTTTGAATTCACTGGAACAAATATTAGAGAAGCAATATGAAAGATGATCAGCGAGCTGTCAAACCTTCCATTTTCCCTAACACCCTCTTCACCGCTCCAACACAGCCTTGGCATGACATGCCAACCTTAAGAACAACAGTCTGCGATTGCAACAAAAGAATCTGAAGCTTAGATGGTAGTTATTGTTATAAATTGGAATATAGAACCACCCCAATTTATACCGAAAGCATAGGCATCATCAGTTTAGGGAAAGGTCCTCCAGAATATGTCCTAGCCATTTCTTTAAGCAGAATGATATTTATTCCCAGAATGATATTATAATGGGGTTAACTAACAAATCCTCAAAAATCTATTGAAATATCGCAAAATTGAAGATAATAGTTGGAATGCATATTAATAATAATAGTAGTAGTAATAGGATTAAATAAAACAAGGTTGAATTGCTAATTTCAAGAAGTTCAATTACTCCACAGAAACAAGCATTTAACAACAGATGGTCAACTGTAACACAGAATAACACTGTTCCGTTGAACAAAGAACCGTTACAATCCAAAAGCAGAATCTTTGCAACAGCCCAACTCCCAAAATCAAATGAAAAATCAGAACAACGGATGAAAAGGGAGATAAAAAATGATAAAACGCATGCAAGAAGCCAATATCAAATTTCCCCAACCCCAATCCAAATTCATGAAAGAATCACCATCCAGAAAGCCCAAAAAAAGGAACTTAATATGAGGCCTATTGCAAATTCTAATACCACAATCTGCAAATGGTTGTAAAATCATTTACTTGAATAATCAATCTCTGCCATCATATTCACATGAATCAACCGAAATTCTTGAAGAAAACCAGAAAACCTTAATTATTTCAAGGAAAAATTATACCTGAGACATGATAATTGACAATTGATTCGTAAAAGAAACTCCTGGGTAGCAGAAAATTCTCTGCAAAACGATATGGACTTCGATGTTGAAGAAGAGGCTTCAACGTGCTATTTATAGAGAAGAGGCAGCAGGGTCGATTTGGCTTTTGATTTATCTATTATAAATAGTGGTTGACGTCTGTTCACGGTTGGACTGTCGCCTTTTGTTTTGTCCTTCCCGTAAAGGCATCTTTAACGGTTTCCGTTATGAGTACTTTCGATTTTGCCTTCTTTTTTTAGATGATTTAGTCTTTTTTATTTTTATATTTAGTTACTAAAATATTTTTTAAACTTTTTTAACTTATTAAATTCTTATTATTTTTACTTTTAGATACTTCAAAATTTCTTTTTTTAAACTTCTTATGTATCTATAGTTTATTTTATCAAAAATATTTAATAAGTAGCTCAATAAAAATTATAAAGAATTAAGGAATTACAAAAATGAGATATCTTGAAACGTTCAAATGTGAAAATAAAAAAGAATTAGTAATTTAAAAGATTGAGAAATCTTTTAATGTTCAAATATCAAGAGATCTTTTAATATTTAAATGTAAAAATAAAAGTAACTAAATTGTCTGAATTTCTTTTTTAATGTAAATAATTACTAGTTTTTATTAATTATATTTTGTAAATAACAGATTCAAATACTTTAACGATTTATATTTTTATGCTACTTTTCTGTTCCTTTTTAAATGCATTTAGACGTTCAAGCAAAGTAGAACAAAAGCAAAAAAGTCACGTCGTGGTAATGGGTTTTTAGTCGAATACGCAATTCATAATGCCAAAACATAAAATTTGAACGTGATAGGGAAGAAAGGAAATATATAGGAAAGAAATTTCAAGTTTGTTTTGTTGGTTTTGCTTAACTCTGAGTTATGTATTAGATGGTCTAGTTCTTAGCAGGAATAATAATTTTATAGTGAAACTAAAAACTGCATTCCTTCCAATAAAAGCAAGCGAAGTGGATTGTTAACAAAGGTTTAATGAAAAAATATTTGACACATAATTTAGAAAAATAAATTTTATTAATATATATATATATACACGAGACTCTCAACCCGTTGAGCTTCGATGGATTCATAGTGGTCCAACGTGAGGGAGATGATAAGATGATGAGAGTGGATGGCCTAATTTAGGGTATGGTTACAACAAATCTATCTGACTTTCCTTCGAAGCCATGCGAGACATGAGTTGCTGCCAGATGCAGAGACCACCAGGCATCAGATGCCTTTTGGGGGAGTACTGTAGTAGTACAGAGGATTCTCTTGTAGTACCACTACTCAAATCATCAAGTACAAAGCAAATCTTGCTCCTCCTTCTGGTTGGACAGATTGGTGTGTTTCGTCCTTTTTCTTTTATCACTTGATATGTTTAGTTTTTATTATTTTATTTCAAATTTTTATATATTTTCAAAATAATTATTAAAAAATTTCCCTCAGTATTATGATAGTTTTCGTCCAACAAATCAATTTTCATGTAAAAATTAGTTGCAAACTATCGTAATAGTAGCGAAGAGTCTTTAATAATTATTTTTAAAATATATAAAAAACTGAAAAATTAACATAGAACAATGAAAACTGAACATTTCGATGGAAAAAACATAGAAGATTTTGCCATTTTCTGACCAAGAAGAGGGATAGTTTTTCAGCTGGCATTTTATGCTTGCAAAATTTTAATTCTTAAAGCAATAAGTTTAGATTAGGACTTCCTAAAAATTTTGAATAAATTTCGATACAAGCAAATGAAATTTTCTTTTACTTTCTAATTTTTCGATGTTTACAGTTGAAATTGTTCTAATTAAATCTTCAAAAAAATGTGACAAGACCACCCTAAAACTTTTTTTTTTTATCTAAAAAAAGATTAAATTTAATTAACTCTCTCGTATTTTTATAATTTTTCTCGCCCTACAAGGCCCCCTCTCTTATTCCTCTCTACACTTTAAACTCAACTTTGAAGCGGTTTCTCGTATTTTTATTTATTAAAAAATAAATATTTATTATAATTCTTATTTTTTTAATATTATATTTTAATAATTATTAAAAAAGGCTGCCGGCATGCACAGAGTGGCATGGATCGCTCCACCGTGGTCAGGAGGAGTGTTGAGGAAGAATCCTAACTACCCAAATCAATCAAATCGATTCAAATTAATTTTATTCGATTTTACATTTTTACTGTGAATTGATTTGGCTTTAATTTGGTCTAACTCAAAACTGAAATTCGGTGTATATATATATATATATTATAAATTATTTTTATTTTCTATTTGTTGATACTTATATTGTTTAGATTATGTTGCATTAATTGCTACTTAACTAAATTTTATGTGGTTTGTTTTAGAACTTCTCTCTTTCTTCCTATTTTATTGACTAAAAATTAACTTGATACTTATGTTATTAGATTTATGTTATATAAGTATTTATTGATATTCTTATCACCATAAATTTGATATCGTTGTCTTTTGTATTATTTCCTAATAATCCTTACGCAATTTTGAAGAAAAGTTTAATTCTGGTGCAAGTTCAAACTACCTAAACCAAATTTAATAATTTGATTTGATTTCAAAATTTTCAAATTAAAATTATTAATTTAATTTAAAAAATACTTAAAATCACTAAACCATAAACATCCCTTGGATGATGATTAGAACAGCTATTGGTTGGGCCGGACCTTCCTCACAGAGTCTACTGGGCCGACTGGTCATCACTAATTATATCCGCGACCGTGAAGAGCACTCCTTCGGATCGGGACGATTCAAAATAATTCTACTTCTTCTTTTTCTTTTTTTTTTCTTTTTTTTAAAGATTCAACCATTGCGAGAGTATGCATGGTCTAAGGTCATTTTTTTAAAGTAAATCTTGTAACTTTACCAACTGTTCTTTTCAGTGTTAAAAAGTTTAGAAAATGATGAATATTTAAATTGAAAATTACATTACTTTTTAAAAATAAATATCATTCAAAATATATCTTAAAATTAAATAAAAACATTGAATCTAAAAGGAAGAAAGTTGTCGGTAAGCATCGAAAAATGCAGTCACGTTGATTATAGTTCTTCAGCACATTTCACGCACAAATATGCCGGAGCAGAATGGTGTAGATGTGAAACGTTAGGGTAAAAATATGTTTCCAAGCAAAAAAGTAGGGAGTAAAATTTCAGTTCAATCAAAACGGAAGCCGACTTCTGGATAGAAGCTTCACATGCAACGTGATTAGAGTATTAGACCCACGCTGAACATGATCATAACTGCAAGTTTAATAGACCAGCTTATATATGATAATATAAATGATGGTGGGAGGGGGGCAAATAGCAATTTATCTCACCAAAGCTTTCTGATGATTTTCAGCCGGTTCCAAGCTTAATTAGGAGGATGGGACTACTGGCTTTTTTGGTTCCTTCAATTCTTATCCTGCATTTAGCAGCCAACGCAATGCCTTTGTCTTTGGCTCTATTCAAGACTCCTCCGCCACCACCCTCACCATCACAGCCACCGGCGGTCAAGCCGCGGAGCGTCAGATGCCGCTCCCCTCTTTATCCTTTCTGCACTGGCGCCTTGCTTCTGTGCCCACCAGCCTGTCCTACAACGTGTCTAATGGACTGTGCCACCTGCAAGCCCGTTTGTAGTGAGTGAATATATATGATCATACAAATTGAGATGATCTTTTTCAGTGAGTGAATAAATTAGAGCAGAATCATCATCATGATTCAACAGTTAATGTTTTTGATTTTCTGTCTTATATGTGCAGGTTGCAATTTCCCCGGTGCTGTTTGTCAAGACCCTCGTTTTGTAGGCGGAGATGGCATCACATTCTACTTCCATGGCCGCAAAGATAGAGACTTTTGTTTAGTTTCTGATGCTAATCTACATATAAACGGTCACTTCATCGGCAAGAGGAACCCTAAGTTTCGCAGAGACTTCACTTGGGTTCAGGCCATTGGAATCATATTTGATAACCACCAGCTTCTTGTTGCAGCACAAAGGACATCAACATGGGATGATAATGTGGATCGAATAGCTATATCCTTCGATGGAAACCCAATCTTCATACCAGCCAACGAAGGTTCCAAATGGGATTATCAGAATGTGACCAACATTACAATCATGCGTACCAGTAGCATGAATGGAATCACTGTTGAAGTCTTGCACAATTTTAAAGTCACTGCAGTTGTGGTTCCGATCACAGCAGAAGATTCTAAAACACATAGCTACAGTATTAATACTGACGAAGATTGTTTTGCACATTTGGAGCTCGGCTTCAAGTTCTTTAACCTCACTGCTGGAGTGGATGGAGTTCTGGGCCAAACCTACAGTAGCAACTATGTGAGCAGAACGAAGGTAAATGTGCCAATGCCAGTCATGGGGGGTGAACACAAGTACTTGACTTCTGGACTCTTTGTTGCGGATTGTGCTGTTTCTCGCTTTGGTGGTGATGCTATTGTGAAGAACCGTTTCCTTCGGCATCCGACTTTGAACTGCAAGAGTGGGATGCAAGGAAATGGATCGCTTTGCAAATGATAAAACAAGCACTGATAATAGGTTATCAAGTGCAGCCCATAGCCATTATAAGGTTTGCATTACTTGGAGTGGTACCAAAAATTGTATCCTGAAAATTACACCAAACAAAATGAAGTAATGGTAATCTTTAGTATGGTTTAACTATAATTACTTCCTTACTCTTTCTCTCCTTAATGCCTTTGGCATTTTATCATTCTTGGCATGTTTGGGTAGTCGGATTACTCCAACTGTTAGTCAATCAAAAAGTGCAAAGCTTTGGCTAAAAATGTTCGATGATCAAAAGTTCAGGAGATAATTAATTATATAGATGTTCATATCAAAGCCAAGTATACACATCAGGATGTTCATTCCGTCGTGAATAAAAGAACAGATTTCATGCAATTAACAATCGCTTCTTGAAGATCTACCATAGAAATATGATGATGCAAAATAACAGAAGTCATTCCCATTGGAGGAGGTTTTGCAGAGAAGGTTTGAGAGCAGAGAAAACTGCGAACCAGCCCTCCTGCGAAGGATGAATCTCATCCCAGAAAAATGAGAACTTGGGATCCTGACATACAGCATACTTCTTTACTCCAAGATTATTGATGCTCCCACATGAATATCCCCTGCCCGTACCAAGGCAACATGGTTTTAGTACTGGGTTCGCTACCTTGGAATTTCCTGCAGATTTGAGTAGCTTTTGATAAGATGCTAACAAAAGATTCAAAAGAACCAAGAAACTGATGAAGGATTAATCATCTAAAGGATATCTTAGAGGAACCCTTCTCGGTTGCTGTGCAAGAAGATGATCGTAAACATGCCTGCTCCTGTAAAAAGTTTTTCACATCGAAAGTGGGAAGTTACCTGAAGGGATAGTTTGTATATCTAAGGCAACCATGAAAGCTCTGTAGAGATCAAGGATCTCAAAGACAGGTTTGCCACTTTGATTGTTAAGTTTTTCAACAGTTTGCTGCAGAATTTGGTTATGCGATTTGGCAATTAAATTCCCAGCTTCGGTGCAATTCGTGTGATTAGCTGAGGCTGTCATCTGAGGCAAACATCCCATGGGCTCCATTGCTGTAATGCCTATTTTTTGAACTCCCAGTCCGTGTATGCGTTCAAGGTTCAACTCAAGCTGCCTCATGATCGAATTTGTAAAAGCCGGCAAATCCTGTTTCTCATAGAATGTATAATCCTTGTTAAGACCTTTGCTCATACAAAATCTACCAAGCAGATTCATCAGTTCCTAACAAGTTAATTCTTCTTTTGTTAGAGACATGGCTATTATTGATAAGCGAGTTCTATCCTCCTAATCCTTCAAAGGGTTTCGTTATTTTCATAAGCTTCATAAATTACTCTGTTCGAGTCCTTCTGCTTCGTAATTAATTTGTGTTGTGAAACTAATAGTTCGAGTACTAAGTTATTGCAGTAATAAGAAACACCCCAATGGAGTATGAAAATTATTTTGACATTTTTTTGGGCTGAAAAATTGTTTTGACAAGTTACCATGTTATAAAAATTGCTTAATCATTAACTATATTAAATTGGTAATTTTTCACCGCTAAATTTTGAGAACTAAAGAATTTTTTGAGATGCAAAATGCCGGAATCTTGCTTAGTTAAGAACTATAACTCAGACCTCTCAACAAGAAATGCAAAAGTTCCAACCAGCCACGACCATATTATAGATGGCCTAACCAAACCATTCATTAGTAGAGTTCACAAGTAAAGATTAGTTAAACAAACAGCATTACCTCTGGGGCGCCGTTTTTGGCCAAATAAGTAGCATAGTCGTTGCCTGCTACAGAGACAAGAGCAATTGAAGAACTGAAGTCGTGGCTGTCATAGACGCCTTCTTCTTGAACGAGTTGTTGGAAGAAATTAATCTGCGTCGTCATGTTTGGTTGGTTAACCATTGTGTTGAAGACGCCTGTCCCTCCATGTGCGCAGTTGATCCCGTAAAGCAGTTGCGATTTCTCACCAGATTCTCTCCACTGGCGGAAAGTTAATGGAGATCGTATGCCAAGAAACAAGGCTGCATATCATGAAAGCCCTTATAGTCAAACAATTAAAATCGTGTTTGGTTTGAAGGATTTCAGGAAACCATAAACTATATTAGATTTATAAGGCGTCCTGTCTGGTTTAAACATAAAGAAATTAAATTTAGATTTTTATTTAGCATACTTTTCTATCGTACTACTCCCAGTTCGGCTTCAAAATATACCCTCTTTTGATTTATGCCCAAAAACTAAGGGTTTTTGAAAAAAGAAAACTTTTGAAATGAAGTAATAGGATTTTGAAAACATTTTATACCTTTAATAAAAATAAAGAAGAGAAAAATAAATGAAATAAAGAGATAGATAGAATTAAAAAACATATAATAAATACTTCTTAAAATATATAAAATAACTCGTATTTTAAAAAAGGTCATCCAAGTCCTAGATGACTTATAAATGAAAAGCAGGGAGTAATTTTTTCCTCATATATTAGGTTGAAAATATAAATCAAACATATCGTTTGGTAAACAATACATATATCACGTTTAAAAATATATAAAAGTATGGATGAGAATTTAATATATACTGTGAAATATGTGTTGTTTGCACTCTAGCTCCCAAAAAAAAAAAAAGGAAAAAAAGTGGAAGGAGGAGCTTAGCAGCTAGTAAAAATAAATTGAAGGGAATGATGTGCCATATTGTTAAATTAACAAAATTATCTATGATAAGCGCAGTAAGTTTAGGAGTATCCTTTAAAAAGAGTTTTGAATTTAATTCATATTCCGTGCTTTAATATATTAAACAGATAATAGATTCATAAAATTAAAGGGATATGAGAGAAAATTTTGAGCTTTTACAGAGCCATAATTTATCTTCAGCAACAGATTTTGAGCTATAGAGAGCTATTGGATTACTAAGACGGTTTCTTGTGTGATCACGGGACGAGTTTTAGTTTATTAAATCTATGGAGATACAGAGAGAGTTAGAAACGGACCTACAAAATCAGTAAGAACGCGACCGTCGGAGAATCGACCGGACGGTGCACCGGGAAAAGTCATGCCGTAAGGTTCCTTCCACGAAACGGCGCCTGTGGATTGTGGCCAGTTACCAGTGTCTGCATAAGAGTCACCGAAAACAAAAAGTTTGTACTGGTCATCACGGCTGCCGCCCCTGCGGCCTTCTTCCGCCGCGGAAGTAATGAAGGTTAAGATGAAGAAGAATGAGATATGTGCCAACGGAAACAATAGTAATTGCTTAACTTCCATTTATGCTGCTGTTATTTGTGGTTTTGGCTGCCAAATGGAAAATTGGAGCATTCAGAAGAGAAAGCAATGCATGGCAATGAACATGGGCCTCTCCTCGTGTACCCGTGTACCCCGGTCCCCCTGGCTATAAATAGAACGCAAGAATTTACCCGACCCGAAGCTCATGCTGACGTATAAATTTAATACATGCATAATTAATTATGGATATTTAAAAGTTTAGAGATTTTTTTAAAGTGCTGCGAATATATTTAAATTTTATTGTTATTATAAATTTACGTACTTCTTTTTTTACAAAAAATATCCTCTATTATCCTCATTCTACTTTGAATTAAAATTAAAAAATTCAAGAGAGATTCTGCATTTGATTCAAATTTAATAAAATTTAAGGTAATTTTAATGTTAGACAATTTATTAACTCGACTGAAATTTTACCAAGGCCGGGTAAAGCTCGAAGGGCTTTGCAAGCTTCCTTTGGAGCTTCACCAAAACCTAGTAAAGATTCATTGGTTCACCTATTTAAGAAATTTATTTTTTAATTATATTTTTATTTTTTAATTTATAAGTTTTAATATTCAAATTAAGAATACAAGTATTTTTAATATTTGGGTCCTTTGCCAGTAGAGAAGAAATTTCAGTTTAAAAAAATCTAATTTTTAGGCTTTTTAAAATAAATCACATAAAAAATTACACTTTTGAATAGAATAAGTGATTTACTAACCTTATATTCAAGGATTGTAGAAGAAAATTTTCAAATCTATTTTTAGTTTAATGCTTTGAATGAGGGAGTTGAGAAGGAAAAAGACTATATTTGTATAAAAAGATAAAATAAAAATATGTTCGTTGACCTACTAAAACTCGTGTTTATCAAATAACTCGTTGAGAGGGAAAGTTACAAAGAGAAAAAAAAAATCGCTCTTCTTTTAAGTAAGGGTTGGATTTGAGGAAATTCTGAGCACTAAAAATAAAGAGTATATTTGGATTGTATTTAGTTAGAAGGGTTTCTGTTTTAGATTCTATGAAAATAATTTTTTTGTGGGAAAAAAAATGTGACCTAATTGTGTATTTGATTAAGCAAAATACTATTCAAATAAACCCTAAAAAATTTTGCCATATAAGAGCCAAGGATCGCCCTATGAACTTCGCCACACGCAAGGGCTTGTCCATTTTGGTTCGTTCTAAGTTAGATGGTACTTCATTTTAGCTCTTTCATCAGAATATAGCAAGAAAATCCAGGATGGATAAGTGATGAGCGCATATCGACAACTATCTATGAATTGGGTGAAGCAAGGTCTGAATCAGCCCAAACTCAAATAAGGCACTCTGTTTTAGAACGCAACAATCATCAACAATAGAATTTTAGGAAACCCATGAAAGTGTTAGAAGAAAGATAAAACTCTAGCTATTATTTTTTAAAAAATGATCTTTTATTATATGTTCCAATGCCACATTAAAAGTTCCCATGTGGTTACCAATAATCAAACTCATTAGCAGGTGAGAACTCCAAATATAGTATGATCACGTCCCGAAATTTACTTTTTTAAAAAAGGTCCAAAATAAATAGATAACTGTACTCTTAAGTTTACATAATCCAAGAACTCAGATCAGTTGTTTCAACATGACTGCTATCCTATTATCTCGTAATCTAGATCTTCTCACCGTTTGATTGTCTGTCTTCTTTCCTGTTGTTGTGGATGATTCTCAGGTGGCAAAGGCCGTGACTCTTGGCTGTAGGAGTGTTCAAAAATCGAATTGGATCGATTTTTCGATTCGATTCGATTTTTTGTAATTTTTTAATTTGATTCGGTTCGATTTTAAAAATTATATATATTTTGATTTTTTATTTAGGTTATCAAAATAAAAATCGAACCAAAAAATTTAGGTTATCAAATCGAAAATCGAACAAAAAAATTTAAAGTTTAAAAAATAAATATAAAAACACATTATCGTAATGTTTTCTTATATTTATTTCGATTTAAATTCAATTGAATCAAACCAGATCAAACTAAACAGTAAAATTGAATAATAAACAGTTCTATTTTAACTTTCAAAAAAAAAAGAAAAAAATCGAATAGAAAATAAAATTGAAACCGAATCGATTGAACACTCTTAGCTGCTAGTGCAATTTGGCAAGAGAACCTTCATTCCGCATATCAGATGCAGTTGGGCGAGGTCGTCTCGCTCGTGAGAGAAGAAGAGGGAATCAGACCAACTTCATCAACTACGAAAAGATTCCAGCCCAATTCACAGAGGAGCCCATGATGAGTGCTGACGTGTACAAATAACTTTTTTTTTTTGAATGGGTGCAACTCGACATATAAGTTATTTTGTTATAAAGTAGAATTTTTATAAATTCAATATTAAAAGAATTTAAGTTTTTTAAATGTTTGGTGATATAAACATTTTCAATTTATGCGATCCAACATATAAAGAGCTCTCTAAAGAACAATGGTTTGCTTATTTTAACACATCTTCAAAAGAATATATTTATGAATATAAAATTAACATAAATTCTTGGTGGCAAAAGAAAACAAGGAAGGGAAAATAGGAATTTCAACCGTTGGAGGTGCGGTTGGGTATTGAATATCTTCTTTTGTTTTTCATTTGGGAGTTGGGAATGTTGAACGGATTAACCATGGGAGGTTGTGGAGAAATTACTGTTGAAGGAAAATGATTCATTTCAGCGGTTGGTGTAAAGGGATGTAAAGTAAAATATCAAGAAAATTGAATAACTATTTCTTCCCTTCCTTCCCACAATCATGTGATTGATCATTAATAAAAATGAATAAGAGCGACAGTTCAATTGATTAAAAATACATTAAACAGAAGATTGATATTGATCTTAAATTCGACTTATATTCTCGTGCCCATTGCGCATTAGAAGGAAGGAAAAAACATAGGGTAACTCAATATTCAATATTCATGTTATCCTTTGGACATGGGTTGGGACATGTCTGTATGAAGACTTCAACGTACACAGATAATTTCTGAATCTCATACAATTTTTACACTAAGCTCAGAAATGCAAATCAAATCATCACTTGCAAAGCATATGTGCATACTCTGCCTCCTCCACTCGTTGCTGTTTCAGAAATTACAACAGCTAATGCATGCATAATGGAGCCAAAAGACTACAAGAGCATTTGATCTAATCCGACAATCAGCATCCAGTTCTGCACCTCAATAACCTAGGAACAATGGGATATAGAAGAAAGAACAATATGTTATCAAAGTCTATCAGATATGAAAAGGACAACTTGAGAAGTAAATCTTGATTACCATGAAGTCGGATTAAGTTTCCTGCTGCAAGATGAAGCAGAATCCACCTTTCCGGGGTTCTGCCTTTGAGAGTCAAGGATGCAAAAATCCTATCTTGATCAGCTGCAATGGAAGCCGTCAACATCTCAGGCAGCTGGTCTAGTGCGTCCTCTGCTGTATTTAGGTGGAGTTTTCCTCGCAACATCCACTGTTATCATCCAGCCATTTATGATCTGTCGCATGAAAGAAGGAGAATTTAGGTTTCTTCCAGTGCATCAGATACCAATTCAAAAACAACATTTTGCCCCCATTTCAAAAGCATGGTAATGAAGCTACCTTCCCATTCATCTCTTTAAGAGCAGTGGCTGCAGCCTCCTCAGTGGTATACTCTATGAAAGCATAACCTTTGGATCTCTTAGAGATCTTGTCCATTATAATTTTAACTGCAAAAAAGTTTTTAGAGTAAATTTAGGAAGCTCAGTTTACTTGCAACCACGTCCATGATTCCATTAACAATCAGACTATGCTTAAATAGAATCAAAATACCTTCAACAAGCTCACCAAAACCTTCAAATGCTGCACGCAGAGTTTTCTCCGACGTATAAAATGATAGACCTGTCACAGAGAATATGTGCACTAATTTATGCATGTCTAAATAAAAAAAAAATGTAAAATCAATGAAAAGTATACACTTTTAGAAACTTTAATAGGAATCAAGATTGAAAACAAGGTTAACAACCACAAGAAGACTAAAGGGATATGCTAGGGGATTAGCAAGAAGAACCAGCCACCAAGGGAATCTTAAGGGGCTGAGATTATTACTTTAGAAATTGCATAAAATTAAATGAGCAAAGCAGAATTTGTAAAGCTTCTATAAGAAAGTTTTTGTTTCTCTTTTAATGTTTATTTAGACATTTCATAATCGAAAAGGAAAAAGAAAGTCTAAACTTTTCTAGTTTTAAAAAGAAAAGAAAAAAGCCCAAAATAATTCTAGAGATGTTATAAACAGATAGATCTCCCCGTAGCATGCATTCGCATTTCTAGGCAATAGAAAATAGGACCTAAAGGCTAAAGAAGCAACATGCTTAACTACTGAATCAGAAGTAACAATTACCGGTAACGAAAAGCTTCTTCGTTTTAATGTAGGTTGCTTGATTTGACAACTTTTCACCTGCGGGCAAAAGTCAAGATCATAGGGTTAGGTTTTGCAACAGCTGCAAAACTAGAGGATAGGTGATTAACTGGGAAAAAATCACAGAGAAACTGACTGAAAACAAGAAAATTCAATTACTCCAACATGTGAAAATAACAAAAGCATCAGTCTAACAAGCATATCATACCCACAGAACACATGGAATCAACTTACTTGTTCTAGTAAGGTTGAGTAGATTAAGTCTCTATTTCCATCAATTTTGATCTTATGAAGGGAAAATGAAGAGTAATCCTCAAAGAGATCAAAAGACTCCCCTAAACCCCAGTTATAAAGTAAAATATTACAAGAAACCCATATCTTACAAAAAATCTCTCTGAATCTATTTAGTTATCTCTAAACCCGAATGCTTCCGATGAACTTACGTTTCATGGAAAGCATTGGTAACAAATTGCCTCATCAATCAGAGCAATAAGTGAAGCAAACTCTAAACTATAGCCAGAAGGCTAAACTGAAGAGATGGAAAACAAATCCCAAGCGTACAAGTTGTAGTATAACATGCAAGTAATTGAGGTATGATCCAACTTCTCATTGTGGGGTATTCCTTATCAGATGAAACTACAACAAAAGTAACCAATAAGGAATAGCTCAAAGAAGACCTGAGTCAAATGCAAAACTAAACAATTTCCCAGCGAAAAGATGGTAACGCACTTCTAGTTTCTGAAGTCACAGAAGTACAATAGTAGAATCCTAGAACTTCCATAACATACTTGTGCACAGGATGAATTCAGAGTTTGCTTCTTAACAGAAAACAAACCTCCATAATCTTTATCATCAGAATCAAAATTTTCATCTAGATGAACTGACAGAACACCAGACACACCTGTCAAGAATTAAGAAATGGTGATCACATCAACAAAGCAACATACTTAATCAGGTTGCAGGACAACATGCTAACCAGCTAACTCTCGTGCACACTTGTCATCCAGTTCACAACAGAATCCATAACTAGATTGCCAGGACATGTGATATATGCACATTTGAGCATCCTTCTCACTGCGAAAATTGTAAACTTGAGGTTAGATGTAAGTTGGTATAGCTAAAGCAGTTCAAAGAAGAACACAGAAAAGGCACAAAAGTTTCACTACTTACTTTCCTAGAACCTTGGTCAGAATCTGAACATAATAATCGACCACCTGTACCTTGCTGATGACTCCACCAGGTGGCTTGTCCATACGAACAACCCAGTGTTTAGAGGTCCCAGCAGGAAACAAAAAGCTTCCACTGAACGAACCTGATGAACTATCTAACTGAACCGTTGAACGGCTATAATCTTTCTCAACAGAGTTAAAATCAGGGTCTGGCCTCACTGATAGTACACCAGGTAAAACTACAGTAGGGTGAAAAGAACAAAAAAATAATCAAAGACAAATTCGTAAATTAGATTGTAACTTTGTGCTTTTGGCTTAACTTTACCTAGTTGGTGGAGTAAGGATAAAAAGCGACAGAACTGAAAATTAGTGATCCAAGAAGCATCATATATGCTCCTCTGGGCATTTTTCTCGCTGTCAAAAAGGAAAATTGGAATACATTTGTCGCTTAAATCCTTGTTATACTGTACAAATTTAAAGGAGAACATATATTTGGAATTGGAACATATTGATAGTAAATAAATTTTATGCCACAGTCCAAGGGGAAAAAAATGCAGTATCATATTTAAACTAACTCAAACATTATCATTTGCTATCATAAAGCTCTTATTACTTGGTGCTATTGGATATCCATTCTTACATAATTCCTATGCCCTTTTGGTCATCATTTATAGTAGAGACATACCCACCTGCCAAGGACTTTTTCAAGCGTCTTTACATAGTAATCAATGATTTTTGGTTTCGAATTGACTTCTTTTGGAGGGTCCTCCATAAGCACCATCCAGTGGCGCTGTTGATTTCCAGAACCAGTTGCATTTGAAGGAATTGGAGTTAAAGGTAAAGAAGTAGCAGAAGATGTTGAGGATGTTGCTTCAGTTCTCGTTGATGAACAAGAACTGGAAAAAGGAGAAGAAAGATTGGGCTTTCGGATTGCTGAAATGGGAAAGAAGATAAAAGGAGGAGAACTTTGGGATGGGTTTTTTGGAGGTTTAGCTGAGAATCTTGCTGGGTTTATGGCGAAGGAAGAAGCTGAGAGAGTGAGGATTACCTCCATCTCAGGCCAGAAACCAGTCCCTTCTACGCAATTTTCACGCTACAAGGTAGCAAGAAGGTGATAAGCAGAGCAGGCAACAACCAAATTTGGTTCGCCAAGAATCTTCAAGCGGTAATTTTCAGGGTTTTTGACCTGTCTGATCCCGTTTTCATACAATGCTCCACAAATAACTCTGTTTTGCGAGGGTGGCCGAAAGCCGATTTAGTTACAGTGCTAAATGTCTTTTTTCTATATGTGCTTGGGCTCATTTATGTAATATTTATTATGAATAATTGTTATTTGACTAATTATTTAGAGAAAAATTATCTGAATAATTGTTCATAATATTGAATTTCAATCGTTGAATCATGATCGAAGGATTTCAATCGTTGATAATTTAATAATAATACGATAAAGATACTTTTCATTAGTGTGTTGGTGGAATTGTGATTTAGTTAAATTTAGTCCGGACGAATCTCCCCTTTGGGGGAATGAAACAATTTACAGTGATTGAGTTCCCTTAATTGGGATAATCACAAAGAATTTATACTTAACTTTTGCTTATCAATAAAATGCAATAAATGAGGCAAAATATTCATCAAAAAATGATGCAAAATAAATTGAATCATTCACCTATCACCCGTCAGAATATATCCAATCCAATTATGGCATAATAGGTGCTAATACGTATATTTTACACTACTCAAACTTTCAATTTTACAACTAATTGATAATCAGCCATAGTTCAAAGTTCCCAAGTATTTGGGGGCTTTGTGCACATGGAAAACAAGAAGTAAAAATCATTTTGCCCTCTAAACTTTTTTTTCCTTTAATATATTAGGAGAGAGGATGCAATTCGAATTTTGCAATCTAAAATTTGTTAGGGTTTACCATTCTAAATTTAAGATTCATTTTAGCTCATCATCTCCTCTCAAATTGGCAATAGTAACCTAATAAAAAAAAACTTTCAGACTTGTATAAATTAGATAGAGAAAAAAGAATGACAATTTGGCTAAATGAAAGTGATGATGAATCTAATGTCATTGACAACAACGTATGGAATACAAATTCTAATTATCAATAAGCTGTAGAAATTTAAAAAAAAAAGAAAAAGAAAAACTATAGATTCTTTTTTGTTTTTTTGGCTGATTTGTAGTAGTATTTTATGAGCTACACTTTTTCTTTTGCAATTTATTTTGACAAAGAACTGGAAGGCCTCTACCCATCATCCGCCACCACCACCGAACCTTCCTCCAAACAATCAATCACGATTTCCATGGCTGACAAAGGCTCAGAGTTTAGATCTTTTCAAGCTTCGGAGCCTTAACAACCGGGTTGGCCTTGGCTATGGCCTCCCTTCCTGAAGACTTGTAATCAAACGTGCACCCGTGATTCTCCGGATACCTATGGGTTCCACAAAAGGTAAGCCCACACTTGCATTTGAAACCCGTCAGGCCAACGCGCCGCCGGCAATTGGAGCACCTGTTTGATGCCGTAGCCGCAGTACCGCTATTGTTTTCCTTACCCATCGGAGGATTGGCGATGGCAGAGAATGAATTGACAAGTACCACCTCTGCTGCTTGTGGGTGATTTAGTTTGACATCCGAGGATGATGGTGATTGGAACATCAACTGCTCGGCGGAGGAAAGCGTGCGGGAGGAATCTGCATGAGCAAGAGTATTTTCCACGGCAATTTTTGCTTCTTTCATCTGTTGTTCTTTGCTGCAATGGTCCGTGTAACACTTGGAACACAAGTTAAGCGTTGTGGGACTGCCGAAGAATCCACAATTGTTTACGCATAGCCTGTGCCCAGCTCCTGGCTCCTGCCATTTTTGTTCCTCGGCCATCTCTTTCTCTTTCTTTTACCTCACCTTAATCAAATGATTCTGCAAGAAATGGTGTCAATCGCGAGTGATTGATCCCGACTTTTCTAGATCAATCAATCGCTCCAAGATTGGATCGGAACCTACATTTATGAACCAAGAAAAACCCATCGCAGAATACGTTAGAATCATCAGAAAAGATGGATACTTGAATATCAGAATGAAATTATGATGATGGAAAATGGAGGAAGAACTTACCTAGAAACGGCAGAGAGAGATGAGAGGAGAAAGCAATGAGAATAAAGAGAGGAAATCAAGAAATGGTGGAGAGGTGTATGAATAAGCTAAAAATCAGCCAGTTATTGGTGAAAAAATGCAAACTTTGGATTGGGAATAAACGAGGAAACGTCGTTTTGGAAAGATCCTGTATGTGGACAATTAAGGATGTTTTATTGCTTGGTGCAAGTATTAAATTGTTAATTGCAATAGTATTATTTTTTACTTATTAAAATATTTTTCTTTCTAAATTTTAAATTCAATCAACTTTTTTTCTTAATTTCAAATTCTTCAAATTTATCTTTCTTAACAAAATTTTAACCTATTAATAAATCTAAAATAAAATTAAAAATAGAAAAAGATGAATACAAAAAATTTAAAAATATTGTTAAGAGAGAAAAAGTTGAAAAAATTTAAGATTTAAAGAAAAAAAATTTAATAAATAAAAAATAATTATACTATAATTAATCATTTAATGTGGTGTAACCAACCAACACGTTTATTTTAATAAAAGTATATTATATACTTTAGTTAGTTGCGAAGAAAAGTTTGTTAGCAAAACTTGACCCTTTTTGCCGGGAAGAATAAAAAGTCGTTGAAGCCACGTTGAGAAGACGGCGGGATGCTGCTGCTTCTTCGGCCTACGTTTCTGTTGAGATCATCCTCTATCGGTACACGAACAAATCCATAAATTCCCTACATGTTTCGATTTTTAAGGTTTCCTTCAATTTGTTATAGACTCGATTTTCATAAACTGATTCAGCGGAAGTTGAACTTTTTTCATAAAGTATGAGTTAAAGGTCAAGTGTACCTAACGAGTTTATTTAAGCCCAAGTTCTAGACTTAGAAGAGGTGAATTCTTCTTTGTTTCTTGGTTTTCTAGTTCTCTTTTATCTGAATTCTATAAGGCTGGAACTTGAAAATCAAATTCAGGTGGGATCAGATAATAAATTGGTTGAATACAGGGTTTGAACAAGGTGGACTTTTTAGTTTTTACATAATTAAAAGAAGTAAACAACGAGGGCTTCATCTGTTAAAGCTGAGCCCTGAACATGAACTGGAGCAAGTTTTGGCTAAGCAATTTGCAGAATAATCCCTTTCCTGCACCCTGAAGGCATGATTGATCCAAGCAACTCCACCCCTTTAGTAGCTTCTCCCGAATCATCTATATATTATTACCTGGGCTGCTGCATATTTACAACAGGCATAAGAAGAGGACCATCGTTTTGTTTCATGGACTTGATGATCCATCTGGATTTGCTGGTTCTACAGCATTTTTCTTATGACAGTAATGGTGCTTCAATATTCTCTGCATGGACTTCGATGGGCTTCTTTGAATGTTTCAGTTTTAACATTAACGCACAACCAAAGGAAGTAGCCTACGGAAATGCAGTAGTGGGGTGAGGGTGTGCAGGCCAACACATGCAATCTTGTTACGGACACAAGGAGTGACAGTGATGATGAAGGAAGTTGTGCACTTACCATGCACAGGGACGCGCACACAAAGCTGAAACCTTTACAGTTGAATGGGGCATCCTTTGACAAAAACAATGCTGGAATAACATCAATCCAGACATTAAGCAAAGTAATATTAGCAATAGTTAACTCCGAAAAGAGCAATTAACTCACTTGTCAGTGGACTCATAGCTATTGGCGATAATAAACTTGCAATTGCCTGCACACCAGCAATAAATCCTTGTGCCTTTCCCTGTTAAAAGAGCTTCATTTGTAAGCATTGGGGAAAAAAGGCAAAATGAAACTGCGAGTTGAAGTTATTTTAAGCTAAACCGCCTTTCATCTATCTCAAAAAATGTGCTAAAAGAGTACAGAAACATAAATTCAGCAAGTGCCGTCGCAACTATTCTGGGATCTGGAACTGTCCAATGTACAATAGCGTGACCTGTTTTATGAGGTGTGTAATCTCACCCAAAAGCTAGAATCTTTTGGTTTTGAGTTTTGGAAATTCATTAAAACTTTGGCTAACTCTAAGACAAGAACCAGAGTTACGTAACCTATTTATATGACAAACCTGATCAGTTTGACTTGATGCTCTTGATATGATAGCATAAGTCTGTCAGCAGTCCAACAGGGATAAAATGATCATTAGAAGAGTGCACAAGTGCAGTCAGGAAGTTTGTAAGTAAGAAATGGCACACAGCGACATGTTCAAGGAATATATAGGTACTTACAGATGGTTTAACAAGAACGTTAATGACTCCAAAAGAAGCACTTAAGTAGGGCACCTGGTTTGAGCATGGCTAGTGATCAGAATGTAGAAAGATAATGTATTTATAAAGAGCAATATACTACCTAGAAGCAGGTTTCAGAAATGAGTACAAATAATAAAAATAGTCTTTACCCACGGTGCCCATGCCAAGCCATAAAGCAATGCCTGTAAAATGAGCAATTATATGACATCAGAATTCCTTAGATAAGCACAAGAAGCAGGTTCGACAATGCAGCTTAAATTAAGTTAGCTAGGCAACTTACATACACCACGGATGAGAGTAAGCCTGCACATAGGATAACTTTCTCTCCAACTAAAGGATTCAAAAGAGGAAGCACCAGTATCTTCAAGAAAACCAAAAGAATAAGAAATAGTAAGGTCAGAGATGGCCCAACTGACTTTAGATGCAAAGATCATACTCTTGATTTGGGAAGTTATCCATCCCTCAGTCAAATGCAAACTTTGTGTGGTCACCATGTGATTCAACCGACTTACTAAAAAGACATCAACTCCTGATATACAAAAACACCAAGTACAGATTTTTTTTTAAAAAAAAAACTCAAGTGTTATGCTACATAAGAAGAGTAGAAATCAGAATTAGGCAATGGCTGGAGGAGAAGTATTCACTAGAATGTCCACCAACGCAAAAGAAGATGAGCATGTGTTTCTCAAGGCTCTTTGATTGTCTCTTTGGGATTTTCCAGCATATACACCTCATACAAAATTTACCAAACAATGTGCAGACTCATTTTTAGGTGGCTCTACGGTTTAATCACTTCCAGAAATTATAAGAAATATGAAGAACCATTACAAACCTCTTCAAAGTGCTTAAATATATCAGAAACTATGGATAAGAATAATGAACCAAGAATTTTACTTTTATCTACCTGTCATCCAATTAAGCGGCTTGGACCATTCCAACATGCTAACCAGAACACAAACAAAAACCACTAGAGAAGTTCATCATCTAACAACAGAAGATCCGGGTCCTATAAGAATGTACCTGGGAAAAAATTGAGCCTATCCCCACAGTAATCAGGATTTCTGAGAACTGATTTTTGTTAAAACCAAAAGCTGACTTTAGATAGTACTGCAAGATTAAGAGAAAGTAAAATGAGCACTAAGAACACACGTGAGAAAGTAAAACCATATTTTCAAAATGATGGTATTACCAAGTTGTATCAGTTTTTACAAAATATGATTTGGAAATTTTACTTAGAAGAACTGAGAAATTTCTTTCAATTTGGAAAGTTTGCAAATAAGAATTCAGATACCAAGCAATATGGTCTTACTCACAAGTTCGTATTCATGTAGCTATAGATGCTAGTCAAGTGGTTTCAGGTAGTCCTCTTTCATGTTTCTGAATGAATGATTGAATAAATTCAAACCTCATAGTATATTCTATTTGATCTAAAACAGGTTAATAAATTGAATAGTTTACATATAACATTTTTTTCCCTAGTTAAGAAAAGCAATCTATTTATTGCTTCCTTCTCTACATTTTTGTTTGCCTATGTGAAATCTTCTGACATCCATGTAACAACCAAGCCATTCAAGTAAAACCCCCATCTATATTCTCTTGTAGAAATTCAAATGAATGTCAAGGTGAATATTTAATTCTCATAGAGTATCCTAATGTGATAAGTTTTCTGTAGATTTTGGAGAACATACCAGTAAGATGCTGTCAATACCAGACATACCCAATTCATAGAAGAAGGAAACAAGAGATATGGACTTCAGTGTTGGGCTGAAAACAAATAGAGATACTTCAGGAATTCGAGGAAATAATAAGCTGACATTCTCAGTAGATTTTTAAAAGAAAATCTAAGATATCAAATCTTCTTCTAAAAGCTGGATGGACAGAGTTCCGAAATGAATCTTTAACACACAGAAATGCCCATGGAATATGGCATATAACACAAATTTACCTTCTTACAACAACTTTTGCCGCATATCTCATCGAATTATATCGCTCTTGAACAATCTTAAGAACCTTCTTAAGAAATGGCATACATTGATCCCCTTTTGGAGCTGGGGTCACGGTCTCAGCCAGAAACAATGCCATATAAAGGGGACAAAAGATCAAAAGAGCAATTGACACCTGAAACGAGAAGCCTGACTAGGTAAATGAACACTAAAATGTTACACAGAAATACAGAGCCAGAATAAATCTTTCAGGAAACAGCAATGGCGTGCCTCAAAAATATAGGCTTCAGGAAGAAAACGTGCAAGGACATTTCCCAAGACATGGGATGCAGAAAAAAGGCCCATGAGCCAGCCAATAGCAGCAGTCCTCTTAGCGTCATCTATAACATCCCCCTGCAAGGACAAAGTGAAGTTTGCCTTTTATCTTTCTGTAACTTCAAAATTTGTTTTATTATCACTAGCGTCAAATAGAAGTATTACCACATAAGCAACTGAAATACAGAAAATACTTCCTTGACTAATGATAAAAGAAATTGTCCGGAGAACGTAATAGGCATACACAAAACCCTTTGACTCATTGATGGCGAGCAAAGCTGCAAGAAGTAAAGCACAGCTGACCGCCACATAAACAGTGAATATTAAAATGAAAGAATGCACTTAAGGACTTGTGCAATATTTTTTGAAGTAAAATTGCATACAGACTGGAAAAAAAAAAAAGTCTGAGAATATGCAGCAGCTTATAAATACAGAGTTAGTCAACTTCTGAATAAGTCAAAAACTACAGAATCTACTTGGTACTTACTGAAAGGAATTATAGTAGTCGACACAGTAAAAAGGAGAAGTGGTTTACGACCATAATCATCCGAAAGTTGACCTAAAACTGGAAGAACTACCATTTTGAAGACGCCAACAACCTGTAGATGTAAAGTGATGCTTATCATACAAGAAACCAAGTGCAACATAAGTAAAAGAAGAAGCTACTATGGAAAGGATCAGAAAGGAAAGGAAGTAATCTACTGCCAACCAGTGCAGGAAAGGCACGAATGATGAACATTCTATATTTACTTTCAGCGTCAATCTAGCTTTACTTCAAGAAAGAAACAATCTTTGAAATCATTCAATCAAATATTTGTTAATATTTATACTTTTTCCTTTGTTAATAGACTAGTTGCTCCAGTTAGACTATTGTTATCTATCATTCAGGGTTCACCTGTTCATGTAAAACAAAATCAAGAGACATGATTCCAATGCTCATATAACCATAAAGAGTATTCTTTATCTGAGAGTGTAATTTTCATGTCTAGAAAGGTTCAAGATCTTTAAACTGTACACAGAAAGGAAAAAGAGCAAGAATGAAATCCAAATACCAGTTCAACTGTTTCACGGACTAGGGACAGAAATGAAGGTCCCATGACCAATTTCGACCTTCCTTCCCCTAGTCCTGGAGCCAGATATATCATTTCCCCACAAAGTGAGTTGGAAAGTTTTCAAGGTTTTAGATAGTGCACAAAATTAAGGAATTATCCAATGAATTTTATTCTGAATTTCCAGAACCTAAGAATTCATTCCCAAAAACCAGCAAAATGAACAAACTTCATTCCAAACCACAATCTATTTGGCCCAGTTATCCTATTTCGAAAACTTCACCACATTCCACTGCGTTTGGGTTTTCAAATTAAATGGGAGATGACACTGGATAACCAGGAAGAGTGACAGAATCTAGTGATCAATTTAGAAAGCTCTACAGCCGATGTTGATGCAGATATCATCCTCGATCGGTAATTTTTGTTCTAATCCAGCAAAAAAGGCATGAATTTCACAAATATTATCACGATCCATCCAAAAGACATAAGCAATACACCTCCATGCTTTTGGTGGTTCCAACTAATCATTGTATTATTCAGAATTCCTTCTTCAACTACACATATTATTCATATACTAGGTTAGCATAAAAGCTTATAGATCAGTATGCTTGCTTTCATATACAATAAATTCTAAGATGAGTGAAAATCAAAAGGAAAGCACTGGAAGAAAACCGTATATAATGTATTTCGCCAATTCAAAGCAGGAAATTGTTTCCGCAGAAAAACGTAGAGCAAAAAGCAAACCTGAACAACTCAAAATCAAGTGACACTCAAGAAGCTCAGTACCGATATCAAGAAATGAAAAGCATAATCCAACTCAAGACAGAATCTTTCAGCAAATACTTTTCCGTCATGCAGAAATCAAGTAACCCATATATGTATCTTACAGTTTGCTGAAGACCATTGATGTATATGGCTTGAGCACAAGTAGATCGGCCGGGACACAGAGCACTGGTGGTGACATCTACAAGAACGGAACGAGTCGTCTCTTCAGCAATCCAGTGAACACATAACGGCAACAACAATTGCACCAATAGCCTCACTTCACGGTTGATTTCCCACCACCCCACCATGTTTACTTAGCAAAGGAGCTAAATCACAATACTCTGTTATCTTTCTCACACAGGCACTTACAATTATGAATTGTCCTTGGTTTCAAACGCTGAAGAGACGTAATTCTACATCAATATGTGTTAGTATTTAAAGAAAGGGCGGCAGTTGGCAGTTGTAATATACTATAGTAGCTCATTGAGCACTCAGAACTGATGTAGTAATATGGAAGTTCTGATTTTGTACTGTTTCCGGTCAAAAGCTTTCGGTAGGGAGGAAGGGGAATCAGAGACATGGGTTTTCCACGTGCAGGGACATGGTTATTCGCGTGCTATCGAATGGCTTCCTCAAGTAAGCTTTAGGGTGTATTTTGATTAGTTTTTTAATTTAAAATTTTTTATTTTTTTCACTTTTTATTTTAAGTCTTATTTTTAATAAATAATTTATTTTTTAAAATTTTAATATAATATAATTTAAAACAAAACTTAATCCAAATTAAGCCTTAGTTTATATCATTATAGCAACTCAAGAATCCAAATTAATCTTATCAATTTAATGGCAATACGAGTGTTTTGAGAAAAAATATTATTTTAGGTAAATCAGTTTGCCTTTGATCTTTTTTTTTTGGTATTAATGTCTGTTCAAAAATCAAAATTGCAAAACTATTTAGAATGTGTCTTGAGAAGGACACCACAAATGAATTTATCAAATAATAATAATAATTCTGTTGTTAAAAGTTTTTTTATCAATTAATAAATCTATTAATTATATATTTTTCTCTATTCATAAAAATTTGGCAATATACTAGATTTCATCTCTAATTAGTGTATTTGGATCGTAATTTAAAATGAAAGACATAATTTTTTTTAAAATTTTTGCGGGATACACATTTGACTTTTATAAAATAATAAGATTTATAGTGAAAAATAAAAAAATTTTAAAGCTAAATAGCTATCTAAATAGATAAGTGAAAAGAAAATGATTGAATGTGAGAATATTAGTGCTTTCAATAATAATCTGATTGATGAGCTGTGCAGGTTGGCAACGCCATTTATTTAAAGAATGGTTACTTGTAAGTTTCCCCGTTCTAATTTATCAAATTAGTCAAATTTTGCACGCACCACGCCATATTTTCGCAATACTTGAGGTTATTCTTCTGCTGTTCTGATCATAGTGACGCAATTGTGACCTCGTTTATGTGGTGCAGCGAGCGGTTGAGGTTGCTCAACATCAATATTTCAATATTTCAGTATTTACTATCTATCTATCTCATTTTTTTAATAATATTTAATTAAGTACAAAATATTATATATAAATTTAAATTGTATTATAAAAATAATATAATATAATAAAAATATATATAAATTAATAATATTTTATATTAAATTTAAATATATAATAAAATTAATAATTATTTAATAATATATAATATATAAAAATATTTTTTATAAAAAAATGTTAAATATTTTAAAATAATAAAAAATTATTAAAAATGAGGGAGTTGGTATATAAATAAGAATCCAACTTTCAATCCACCTTGTGTTTGAATTGATGACATGGAAGGGCCAAATATTTTTTTAAAAAAGGGAAAATCTAAATAGAAGTCCCCGATTTTGCGATTTCCCGTTCCTCTACTTGTCCGCCTTCTCTTCATCGCCACTGCCGTCAGCTTGCTTAATATTGCTTCATATCGTATGGTTTTAGTGTTGATGTGGAACAATATGGATGGCTGGCTGTACGACGTAAGCGAGGCTGATATGGTGCAGCAGCCATATAGGAAAATTTCTTTATTGTTAAGAGTTTAAACAGAAATGTTTGAAAATTAAATGTTTATTTTTGTTTGAAATAAAATTAAACATTTAATTTTAAATTAAAACACTAATCTAAGATTCTAATAAATAAATACGTATCAATTTTATTTAGAAACTATTTTAATCTGAAATTCAAAACAAATTTAAGTATAAGAGTCATATATTTTTATAAAAAATTTAATTTTTATAAAATTAAAAAAAATAATCTCAAAACTAAACTCTATTTAATAAATTTGAATGAATTTGCACTACTGTTGATGAGAAGCCAAATTCATTTAATGCCCTTGGCACCATTATTGGAATGGAATTTTCAGTGTCATGTTTCATTTTCAAAGTAGTATTAAATAGCTTGATAAGCCCAATTGCACGTCATTTTTTTTTTTTTTTGCGAAGTACCAATTGCACCTCATCTGTGTCATAATCTCATCAAGTGCTTCTTCCTAACCAATTTTTTTCTTTTTGTGTTTTCCTCGTTCCAGATTGAACGAAGCCCACAAAATATCTGTAGCCCAGATGAAGGCATACTCTATTGACTTATAAACTTCCTCAGACAGTACAATCCAAAAAAAATCCATTATCCGTACATATGCCAGATCATCTCCGAGCTTGCCACGCCTAAAGTCATATTGGCAAGTAACAATCTAACCAGCATCACGGCCAGAGCTGTATAACCCAACTCATAATACAAGATATCAACATTCTCGACAAGTTAATGACCTACAAAGTAGAAACAAAAGTATAGAGGACAACGGGCAAAAGCAACTTTATGCGTAACATTAACCAAGAAGCAGCAGAAACTTCACTATTTGGATATTTTGCTGGCTATCCACTTTCGTAAGCAAAATCTATTATCTGGACCACTACTCATAGGGGGCTCCAGTTAATGCTGCATCTTCTTCTTCTTCTTCATCAAGTTCCTGCTCTACACCTTTGACCTCAGGTACATAATGCATCAGCATGTTTTCAATGCCAGATTTCAGTGTAACTGATGAACTAGGGCAACCGCTGCATGCTCCTTGCATTTTTAGTTTGACTATCCCAGATTCCGGATCAAATGCCCTATACTCAATGTCTCCACCATCATCCTGCACTGCTGGACGAATACGAGTCTCCAGAAGTTCTTTTATCATCGCTACAGTTTCTGAATCATCTTCTTTAATAGCTGTATCTGTAGCAGCCAAAGTATCTGAATCCACAAACAATGGCTTTCCAGAGGAGTAAAAATCCATAATTGCTGCAAAAATCTCAGGCTTCAGAAAATCCCAAGCAGCATCTTCTGACTTTGTCACAGTTATGAAATCAGATCCAAAGAACACTCGAGTTATTCCTGAATGAGCAGCCAAAAAGAAAATAGCAATGAAGCTCAGTGATTGGCAATGGAATATGGATGATTAACTCAAAATAAATGAAAAGAAAGTCCGAAATCAGTTTAGTAAAGCAATGATCAGAACGTGCTAGACCAGAAACCCAATTATAAATAGCAAGCAAAAAATGGATAGAGACAGTGAAGTGCAGTATTTACAGAAAAAATGTGCATGCAAATAACATTCAGTTTTGCTAACTTTTGAAAGCACAGGAAGCATGATTTTGTTCTCTTAATTTCTCCACAGTACATCCCATAGTTTATGAATCACAGGGTTAGGAATTTGGCATATCAGGATTGCCTTATCTATCAAAAAAGATCCAAAATATATAAGAAAATCATAAAAGTAAGATAAAATCAATTAAATCACGTATGAAGTTTCTGATACAGAAATCAGGAACCGATAAAGGTCTCATGGAGCCAGCTGCAATTAGGTCTGGGTCATGCGGAGTAACACAGATGGAAAAAGCTTTGTTCCCTCCCTTTGATACTTAGGGCTAGTTAGGGAGAAGAGAAGTGGAGAGAAAGGAAGAGATTTGGGCAGAAAGTGTCCTAGTTTCTTCTGTTTCGGAATTTTTGGTGGAAGGAAAAGAAAGGATTCAGGCAGGTCTAAGGCCCTCGAATCCCCCAAAATCTTTCTGTCCAAAAGTGGAGAGAAAGAGAGGGATGATAAAGTTTTGAGTGAATCGACTTTTTAAAATTCCCATTTTGCCATCATCTTCTCCATATCATGTCTTCTCCACCATCTTTGTTTAGTTCCATGTACTGCAACAGCTTGCAATATGATATCAAATTGGAGAAATGGATTCAACAATGAAAAATCAATCATTCTTCTCTTCTTTCAAGCTGCATTAGAGTCCTAAAAATTGTTATTTTCTGAATTCCTAGCATATACAACACTCTCATTGATCTTCTTTAAATCTATGGTGAAGACTATTTCTAGGATTTTCTTCCTTACACTACACCATTAGAAGCGGCCTCTTCTAAACTCTGGTGCATCAGTACACTGCCTCTTCGAAAATCTTCGGAAATTAGTAGATTTATGTGACGACTTGTAAGTCCAAAGCCCTTGCTGCAATCAACTCTCGTCTACATTTATCAGTTGTTGGTCATAGACCCAGATGGTAGCAAGGACAAACACGTAAAAGGACAACTTTTCCTTCCCTTTCTTTCCAAACTCCCAAATAAGAGATATATAAGTTCTTTTCTTTTCTTTTCTAAACTCCCAAACAAAAGCGAGAGAAGTAACATTCTGTTCTCTTCTTTTTTTTTCTTTCATAATTTAAGATTTCTCATATTTTCTTTTCTCCCCTAAACTCCCAAACTAGCCCTTAAGAGCATCTAAGAAGGAATTCTTCAAGTCCTACTGAAACTTAAGATTTACAAAAGTCTTCATTCATTCTCTTTCAGGTTTTTAACTAATTCAGTATCCCTTGATGCTTTTGACATTTTCCTGGAATGAAAATAAGCAGAAATTGACAATAAAGGCTTTTGAGCAGGTTAGGGGTTCAAAATGTAACTCGAGAATTCCCCAAATTCCAGCAAAAATAAAACAATGCATAAAGTAGCATGGAAAGATTTCCTCCTTTTTTTAGTTTTTTTAATTTTTTATTTTTTTGGAAGAAGGAAGCACAGTATAAAATTCAAGAAAGCTACACACAAAAAGAAAAGAACTTTCAGGTTGAGAATCATCAAGAACCAAATGAGTACTGAAAAGAAGTGGGGCAGAGGGGAAAGAGGGTCATTGCCACTGGGATCAAAGGGTCAAAACCTTCATCTCCCAACAGGGAAATGAACATCATCATAAACATGTCAAAGATTTCGAAAGGCAGAAAATGACTTGAAATAAAATGGAAAAGAATTAAATGCGTGTATTCAAGATATCAAGATCTATAGCACATAGCAAAGGAGAGCACGGCAATAATTACAGGGACAAATGCAGGGGAAAGACACTGAATTGGATTTGTATAATAGTTATCAGGTAATTCCCGATCATATTCTGTGTTCAACCATTAAATTTTCTGTAATATGTTGTAGCTGGGAACATTTCACAATCGTCCGTAAATCAACCCAACAAGTAAAGAGGAAAATGATTTTCTTTCTTGATTTAAAGAGATCAGCAAGTAAAACAACTAGAATGCATAAGCATCACAGGCATACATGACCCACAGAATTCTTCAAAAATCTTTGATCTCTTTGAATCATATGTATGTACATAAGCATCCATCAAGGATTATAAATAATGAACACTCTTATTGCTAGGAAATATTCCTTGGACCCTCATTCTTTCAAGTTGTAGATGATACTTTAGAATTTAAAGATTATTAATATTATTCTGATACCAAGTATGCCCAGGCATATAGACAGAAAAGAAGAAATGAGTTATTCCCAATCAAATGCAGATTCAGTTTTAGCAATGACTGACTATCTTAAGTCAAGTTCAGACTAGAAAAAGAGAACTAAAGAATTAGCAACTATAGCAGCAAGGAGAACCAGAAGAGTAAACTTTTTTACCAAGACTCCTAATATTGCTGCATACAAAAGTATAGTGCTGATAGAAAGCTCACCATCAATGCCAAAAAGAGCCTTTGCCAAGGGAGAACTCATGGCCGAACGAGCATTTGGAAAATCAGCACTGCCAGCTTTAATGACTGGTTTCCCAGGATAGAACATTAGTGATAAAGGGTTTGGAGTAGATTGTGTTTGGATAAACATGGTTCTCCTCTGCCCTGTCAAAAGCAATATCAGAAAAAGTTATACAGTCTCCCCTGAGTTTCTAACACCTGAAAAAGGTTCACATATTGTGTACTGTCCACCAAATGAATGCATAAAAACACAACAACAAAACCCCCCCATGGATTTCCTGAAAAATCATACGGGATAGTAACAAAATTTAAGAGGGGAAAAAACAGTTCAGAAAGGAACATGAATTTTCAAGAAGTTCACCTATTGTGACTTATAAATAAATTCAGAGGATTCGCAAGTCTCTCTTACGTTATTCTTTTAAATAAATGATGAATATAAGAAGTCTTTCAACTTAGTATAGCATATTAGAGTCAAACGGTAGATACATAGCAATCAGCAACTAATGAATCTTCTTATATATTGTATTTCCTCTAGGAGCATAGTAGAATGAAGTGCAGAAGAAACCAATATCCTTTATAATTCTCTTGTACCGAATTAATTTTTTCAGTATCTTGTACATAACAAGCTCCTAGACACAGGTCTATGCAAGCTAAGCATGCCAAGTAGTAACTAAAATTAAAATAAAAATGATTTCCCAAGCTATAAATTCTTCCTTTATCCTCATCCAAGTTTCAATTTTTCCCGGAGAACCTTAGGATTTTCATTTCCTACTCGGTTCTATAAAATTCTGAAACTCCAATATCAAAATCAAATAACATAACCATTTGAACTGGCTATCAGAAATCTCCCAGAAAGAACAAAAACAATTACTTCATACCCATTGTCGTAATGACGTAATTCCAAAGACTCAGCGGAAGCAAACATATTCAACAAATATACCCTTGTTTAATAAAAGTAAGCATATTATTGTAACACTGTCAGACATGTACGCTAGGTGAAGCTCTAGAAAATGGAAGATACCTCTGGAAGGGCTCCATTGAGGTAGATTTGAGTTAGAAATGTGCAAAGATTCCAACGCAGCTAAACGAGAGAAACCATTGTTCGCGGATTTTGAAGAAGCAGCAAAGAGAAATCGTCGTGATAAGTATCGCACTCTGGTCTCCGCATCATCAGCCTTTGGCGATCGGTTCCAATAACGAGTCGCTCGTGATATCAAGCGTCCGAAATTCTTCATTGCAGAAGGAAACTCCCTCTTTCTGTCGATTGCAACATCGAAGCAGAAGCCGCCAATATGGTCTATATATGGTTCTTCAAATGTAGACGCATTATAACTATGCGTTTATTCTAAAAATAAGCAAATTCTTTCGTGATTGATTAGAGCTGTTTAGAGACCAAGGAAGGAAGGAGTGGTCCAAGTGTTAGAGATGTCTTTCGCCTTAAACGTTTCCAACTTCACTGAAGACTTAAAAAGTGTTATAGGATTGTGCTTAAATTATCTATCTATAGTGCTAATGAGATAGATTTTTTTTTACTTAGATTTTAGTAATGCTATTATGACAGTGTCAATACTTAAGGTGATTGTTCAATTTGTTTAATATGTTTGCGAGATAAACACATAAATTCAATATTAGGTAGTGAAAGAGTTATTAGTCCATCATCTCTGTACCTATCTTTTTATTAAAAAAAGATTAGAGCTATTTAAAAAATATTTAGATTATTTTTTTAGTAATTAAATAGAGTTTTAGAGTGTATTTAAATAATTTTTTAAATAAATTATATTAAAATTATAAAAATAAATTAATTATAAAAAAATTAAATCTAAATACACATTTAATATTTATTTATAATTTCATAAACTCATAAAATATTTTTAAAATAATAAAATTTAGATTCGACGAACACCTTCCTTCATATAAATACTTGAAGCGTGCATTCACTTGTCTGTATCTCCAACTAAAAATTATTACCATTAATACTATAATGAATTTTATTAGTTAATTATTTTTTATAAAAATAATATTTTATAAAATAAACAATTTAAAAACATTAACAATAAAGGATAGCCGAAGAAGTCCTTCAAAAGAAAATAGAAAGAGGAAAGAGAAAACGAATGTGGATCCCCAGACGTAACGTAAGATTTGTTTCTACGTATTCCCTCGGCACGTGAGGAGAACGTGCCTCTACTGAGCACAAACCACATCTACATTTCGAAGCAACCTTTGAGAATTTCCAAAACAATCGTCAAACCCTATCTCTACTTTTTCCCTTTTTCCTTAATACTCAGCAACTCTGCTAACCTTCGAAACCCTAATCTCGCCCAGCAATCGGCGAAGCTTCGTTAACTTTTCTCATGAAATTCGACGTACTTTACAGTTCTTGGGCGGACTTGATCCTGAATTCCAGCTCAATTTGATGATTTCTTCCAGAAGGAAACGCTAGTGGACCTGTTCTTTGAATAATCAAAACATCCATGGAAGGCTCTGTGGTGGAGTCGGATCTCGGTGCTCCGCCGGAGTCATGGGAGGTTGCTGACTTGGATGCCAGCATGAGGCGCCTCATGCTTTCCGCACCAAAAAAACAATCGAACAATTCTTCATCTTCGAGCAACAACAATCAATCAGAGCTTGGTGATTCTTCAGCTGCTGATCCGGATTCAGTTGTGGATTCGGGGAGCTTGGGGGTCGGTGTTTCTGATGATTTGGTCAATTCTGTGGATCAGTTTCTTCGGGAGGCTTTGCAAAACCCTCGTGAACGGCTATCGGGTGAGCTTTTTGGCTTTTTGGTCGATTTTGGGTTTTTATCAGCGTTCTTTTACCTTCTTATAGGTTTTGAATTCTGGGTTCAAGCCAATAGTGGAGCTCTGTGTAATTTTTGGTGCTCAAGTCAATGATTATTTGTTTTGCTGGTTTTGTTTGTTTGTGGACGTATCTGCCTTCTACTCATTGTTGAGGGCTTCGACTGATACGAATGTAACTTCTTTGATTTCTAATACAGCTCTTTAGGTATATTACTTGTTTATCTATGTTTTCGCCACTAGTAGGATGATTAAAACCATGAAAGAGGATACTATGAGAATAAGGCAAAGGCGATATGTTGTTCATTTGCTAATCAAAGAAAAATTATTTCATGGAAACTACGTAAAAGCAATGTAGTGAGTCAGAAAGTGGCGGTTTTACTTCAACACTACATATTTAACCCTGCCACTTACTTCTAAGTGAAGAAAAGTGCGATGCTATATGATAGTCTCACCAGTATCCTTTACTTGCCTTCTTCCTTTCTGATTGCATTCAGTTGTGAAAGGTGTGAAAGTTACTCTACGCTCACAGCACACTATTTTTCTTTCTTTTTTTTTTTTGGTTCAGGCTTTCTTAGGTTTAGTGTTGATGTTTGGGTAATAGTTGCTTATGAAGATATGAGAATTGTTTTTCAGAATGAGGTTCGTATGTGAGAGAGGCATTTTATTTTAGACTGGTGTAATTGGATCCTAGAGGAGTGAACTGGATTTCCTGGATAAGAGCAATCGAAGCAAAGACTAGGCTGTCTTCTTAATACCTTCTTAGTACATCCATGCATCCTATGGCTTCTATGGGCAGATATAGAATTCTTTCTATTCCAAAGCTTATTTTTTGTTATCAAGGACTTGTTAAGATTGATCTGTTACTTCTTGGCTCTTTGAATTAAGTCGCCATTTTAAAAAATGATGATGAAGAGATTTTTCAGTCATCAGTCTATGATTTCTTACGGTGGATAAACCAATGCCCTTTCATTATTTAAGTTAGAATCCTAGGTTGCTAAAGTAAAATAGCCTCAAATGTTTTTCGAGAGAGAGAGAGAGCATGGATGGGGGTGGAGAGGAGGAAGTAAAATTACCAAAATGCGTGGCATCAACAGAGATGAGCTTTCAAAGTATACCTATATTATATCAGAAGTTTCCACACACAGAGATGTACATTATGCTGTAGAAGCCATTTCCTTTTTGGTGTGTTTCCTTCTACTGAATGGCATCCTTGTTAATAATTCATTGATCTGCTTCTTGTTTAACGAGAGGATTTTTAAAGGCATGCAGTGATGTCAGCATCAGAATGGTAAATGGACTAAAAAAAGGGGCAGTGGAGAGCTTGAGGTGACTTAAGCTATGGTAGACCTTTGAAATGTTATCATTTTATATTAGCAGGCTCACCCTATAAAGTCGGTGAAGTCCAACTTTTTGAAGGTTGCTTGTTTGTTTATTAAGGAAACAAAGATAATTTTGTTTTTGTTCGGGTTATCTGCTCTCTTTTGGTGCATGATTAAGATATAAAGGGAAATGTTTTGTTGATGGAGTTTTATGGGAAGCTTTTAAATCCAAAAATCATATGATATGCTATCTGATGATGTAACATGATCCTATGGATATTCTTGCTCACTCATATATGAGAAGCTAACTTCAGTCGCAATATTAGTCTGAAATTTGTAGAATGTTTGTTTTCTATCTATCGCGCAGTTGGGATGGAAGAGTTCTGGCATTCTACTCTGTTAAAAAATGCGATCATACTGCTTCAGTTAGTGAAAACTTCTTTGGAGATGGGAATTCTGCGACTACAAGTAGTTCTAGAAAATCTTCCCTCACTTAGTCCTCAAGGCAACATATATAAAATTGGAGTTTGGGAGATCATAGATATAGGATGCAGAAATGAGGCTTTATTATGTGTGCTGCTGAATATTTTGGGTTTAGAGTAGTAACTGCTGATAAACTTTGGATGTAAATTTAAAGCTGCTAGTAGTTAATACATTATGATAGATTGGAAGAAGCTATTTGAAAGGGGGAAGTGTTCTTCTATGCTGCATCTTGTTTTTAGACTGCTAGTAATCTATGATTTTGTTTTGTGGTTTAGTTCTTCGAATGGAGCAGGATATTGAGAAGTTCATACGTGATCCTACCAGACAACAAATGGAATTTCAACAGCTGCCAACTTCCTATTTACGATTAGCTGCACATCGTGTTGCTCAGCATTATTCTTTGCAATCTATGGTTTTATTGGATAATAGTCTGCCAGATGGCTCTGGTTCCAAAATAATAGTACGCAAGACTTCCGAATGCAGGATGCCTTTGATTCGTCTTGCTGACATTCCAGTCAATTTGCCCTCAGAAGATAGCGGTGTTGTTAAGGTTGCAATTAAACAGAGGCCTCAGAAAGGTTCACTGGCTGCAAGCAGTTCTAATTCACATTTGTCAAAGGCTAATAGTTTGAAAAGCGTGGAGGAACGGAAAGAAGAATACAACAGGGCTCGAGCACGGATATTTAGTTCTAATAGCTTTAATGGGGGTGTGTTTGCAAAAGCAGAAAATGAATCCAAGCCACAAGAGAGTTTTCAGCATAGTTCACGGGTAGTGTTGAAGACTGAAGAGAAATCCACCGCTTCTGTTGGGGCTTCTGATTCAAATGTGGTTAGGGGTTTGATTGACTCAGCAGCTGGTAGTGGTAGATCAGCTAGGAGTAGGACAGAGAAGGAACCAGTTGGTAGGGCTAAAACTACTAGTAGAGTGGCTATCTTCCGGGATCGTGAAACTGATCGCAAGGATCCTGACTATGATAGGAGCTACGATAGGTACATTCTCTTTCCGTTCTGCTCTATCCCTTTCTTTTCACATATAATATTATTCTTTTTTTTTTCGGAATATTGTTGCTATTACTGACATCCATGATTTTGTGCAGCATATTTTCCATTGTATCATTTATTTCGGCTCAGAGAATATTGGAGAATGTACTCTTTGTCAGTAGATTTTTGTACTTATTTAGAGATTGTGATATTTGGGTTAAACTTTGGGTTACTCTCTGATTGAAAATTGTTCTTTGCACTGTTTTCTTTCGGGTGCATTTGATGGTTATGGAAACTTATTCAGTTTCTAGGCTGCTGTGAGTATTTGTTATGGCAATTTTTGCATTCTAGCAATGGTGTACTGGTTGAACTGCTTCACTAAGTAGAAGCACCATGATATGTTGACAAGTTCAGCCTACTTCTGTTACCCGATTTAGGTTCTACATAGTTGGTTGACAGTTTTGTAATTTTCACGCTGCTCATCATATTTATGTTATCTGATTTTGTAGAGTTGAGCATGAAGACCGTGTATATCTTGGCTGTAATGACAGATTTTTCATTTGCTCATTACTCTGCCTGACATAATTATTTGTGTTTCCATCAGATACATGCAAAGATTTGATCCGGGGTTTGGATTCAGTGGAGGCACATATACAATTCTGCCTATGTACACACCTGCATTAAACTACAATACTGAATTTCCACAACTTGGGTCAGCTCATAGGCCTCCTATGTCTTCTGAGCACCAGCCTCAGCCACTTCCGCAGCACCTACCTGGGCCTTGGACGGCACCATCAACTCCTGCTGGAATGGGCTATGGTCCTCCAGAGACAATGATGACTCCATTCAATCCCAACCATGTTGCAGGTCACTCAAATTCAGCTCTGTACTTGCACTCTCCTCAGTATCCTTGTCAGCATCCTGGAATGCCATTCATCCATCATGAACAGGTTCATCAATCCTTTACTCAGGTATGACATAAATTTTTCTGCATTTTCTGCATTCTAGACCATTTTGCCGCACACTTATTACTGCATGGATTTATTGCATGTATTTTTATCACCAAAAAGGCACTAGAAAGTTAAAGTCTGATCTGAGCAGATCCATTGTTTTAGAAATATGATTTTAGGTTTTCTGATAACTTATGATAAAACAGCAGTTTAGCTCTTTAATGCTAGGTACTAATTTTCTGTCTCAATGTTGACTATCTATCTGAGGGAAAATGGCTGCTTGATGCACGGAATGTTGGACTTAAAACAACTTAAGTTTCTATCTTTTGACTTTCTTTAATTGTTAGATCATATTATACTTTCTGAAGCAGGATATAAATAATTATGATTTCTTTAAAATTTACACATATAGCAGTGGTGGGAGATCAAACTGGACAAACCTCCAATAGCACTAGCAATAAGTTAGTCAATAAAGCTTTTGTTGAACTAAGAAAGGGGTGACTTGAAAAACAAAACTAGTGGATGGATAAGAGAGACTCATTTGGCGCCATTTGAAGTATCATACTTGGTAGAGAAAACACTTTTCTGCTTGAATGTTTTGGTTGTTGTTTGAACTCTTAAGTCTAGCTTAGATCCTTGTACCTTTGTATATCAGGACTTGCCTCTGTACTGCAAAATATTGTTGTGTTCTTTATGCTTCTCTGATGTTCCTTTCTCTTGACAGTCTCACCAACAGCAGCCTGATGCAACTTTTGGATTAGCCCGGCCCCGATAAGGGGCATGGGCATGCCTGCCCCTTGCCAGAATATCTGGAGCATCGCTTGCAAGGATGTTACCTGGGCAGAAAATTTTATTTCAGCTGGCAAGGGTGCAGGCATAAGCAACCGAGGCATGCTTGATTGGACCAGTCAAACATTGTTTTCATCTCTTTCACCAATCCAAGCCAAATGTCTCGGTTTTTCTGGAGCTTCTGTGATGACAAATGAAGCTCTCTGGTCCTGGCAAATGTGTTGATTGATGAGCTCGTAGAGCCCCCGCCTGGCCACTGAGGTTGATGACAAAAAACAGAAGTAGGACAAGAAATATCAGAGCTGCCAATGCATCCTCAATGTCGGCTGAAAGGTATTGTTGAAGTCTGCTTTTTGGAAAGTGCTCTTTCTCTATGTTGTGTGTTATATTTTTTGTATACTAAATTTTGTATCTATTCTTTTCTGGGATCAGATTGTTTTACAGCACCACTATAATCCCATATGGAGCATGTTGGAACGAATGCTTGAAGACTGAGTTAGCCACTATCCTTGACGTTTGGGAAGGTGTTTGGTTCAGCGCCGACTGTACAGCTCTGATTTACGTATTGCCAAAAAATGGTTGACATGACTATAGATTATAGATGACGTGATGTTTGTAAAAATCTTTCCTGTTATTCCTTTTTTGGGATGGTCAATCAATATATCCATCTGTGTCTCGGTGGTATATCGTTAAGAGGACCAGTGGAAGTTAAAAAGGCCGCAGCATTAATTTAGAGTGGGTGAAAATCAGTCGGTTGGGAACTGAAACCATTCAATTTTCACTTAGGTGAGTTCAGGTAGGCCAGTTGCCCTTTGAGAGAGGAAAGTGTATACTGATAAGATTATCCTATACCCAGAAAAAAAACCAAAAAAAATTGTAAGTTGCTAGAAATCTCCGGTATTTCAATTTTTTTTCACAAACTAGTTACTTTCACAAAATTAAATGTTCGTTTGCTAAAATTGAAATTATAAAAATTGAAGTTTGAAATATTGAAGAAATGAATTTTGAATGTTGAAGTATGAATCTCAATATGATGACTGAACTAATTAATAAGTTGCGTTTGCTCTTTGTTGAAATATTAAATTTAAAATTTTAATAGTTGTCTTTTTACTTAAAATTTGTTGCAAAGAAAAATTTTTACTTGACTTTAATAATTTTTATAAATATTACATTGGTAAACAAATAAAATTTTTAAAAATATTGTTGATGAAAAATGACTGACTTTGTTGAGCAATACTTTTTAAGATTTGATAACTTTGTAATTGCAAATTTTTTTCTTTTTCAAATGGCAATAGCTATTAAAATAAATAATTTAAGAAATAAAAACATCAATAATATTCTGTTCTAAAGTAAAAAGTTGTATTTTTCATATTTTTATTTTGAAATGTTTCTTGCAATGTGTTTTAATAAAATTTCGAAATATATTTATCGTCTAAATGCATAAACTGGAGTGGCCCCAACCTGGACATGGGTTTTTTTTTTTTTTAAATTGATGTACAAAATATACAAGTCAGAGCGGCTTGGAACTAGCCAAAAGTTCTCCAGTCTCCATGTCATGGTTATCGCGGGTTGATTCTAGGTTAGGATGTTTATGGACAAAGCTTTGTATTTCCCTACCTCTATACACTCTATCCTTAATTAACACTTCAGTTGGGACCTGGGGTTTTGCTCCAGTCAGGACAGGATTTGTTTGTTTATCCTGAGTCAGTCTATTAATGCTTTCTTTAAAGATCAGGTGCCAAATGCTATCATGCTCAATTCCACCAAATATCTTTTCCAGATTCATGTTCACCCGGTTTAAAGGATTAACTTCCTTGAATCTTCTCATCTTCGTTCTCGATACAAGCCTTTTCCAAATCTCTGGAGCCCAAGGACAGTCCCTAACTGCATGTAATGAAAAAAAAAAAAGAGAGAGAGAGAGAGAGACGTCTCGGTACTCTGCGAAATCTAGCTGAAGTTAGGTAATAACAACCCAAAATTCCCTTGCTCACTGAGCGTAACACTGACAAGGAAGATGAGATGCTCACACTGTCCACCATTTTTACAGCGTACATCATACTCATTTCTGGAGAGGGAAATTCCCACTTTCCACCCCTCGAGACTGCAGAGAATGCGTGACCATGGCGTCCTAAAAAACGTGAACGAATAAAGACTTAAGCAAGAGTCAGTTTAGAGACAAAATCTAATCATTACGGTACAGATTACAAGCTAGAAACAAATCCACTTTGCTCAGGTTTATATCATGAACTACCAACCCTTCATCTGCCTCCCGTGCTCCATCCCTTGCTCTTACGTGCGTTATGCTACCAGAATTCGCAGCATTGTCTTTCTCTTCTTTTCTGCACATCACTACGCCAAATATTGCCTAAATGCAAGTCCCACGTGTAATATCAATCCAGAGCTTGATCTTTCCGGGGTGAAAGAATGAGATCTTGTTATCTGATATCATGATTAAAGTTCAGCCGTGACATATGCCTCTTGCATCAAAAGCGAACCAATTAGGCTTTACAGATCATGAGAACGTTGTTTTGAGTGATCTTCTTCTGCTCTAACCAGTCTGACGACTACAAATAGATAAGAGTGTTCAGCTAACGGAGCAGATTAATTCGCTCACAAGCACAAAAATCATCCAAAGCAAGCAATGTAAGCTTCTCTGCTTCCCAATAGCCAAGAGTGTTCTTTGGCTAATTAGTTCTCTTCTCTCTTCTATATTTTAGTACATATTTTTGAAACAATAACTGTGCAACAAATGCTACTTAATAAAATAAATTTGCTTCATTACTAATTCCCTTTTTACTTAATTTGATAATGTAAAGTTTTGTGTCTGGCAGTTCAGAATGGACAGGCAGAATGCTGAACTCTATTGGCAAAACTACCGCATCATGCTGGAGAATGAGAGACTGAGGAAGAAGGCTATCGAGCTAAATCAGGAGAACAAGGGTTTGATGGCCCAGATTAAGGAGAGGATGGCAGTAGGAGACACCAACCCTGTGCCAGATCCTCAAGGCTCAAGCTCCACTGCAAATCAGATGAACACCAACAGACCTGGAGGGAACAAAATTTGAAAGCTGTCTGTCAATTTGCCTTTCATATTTCCTGCCATTTATAGCCCATTTCTGTCCTTTCCTAGTAACAACTGCCAGTACATGTGTACTTAGGCAAAAAATGTCCTTAACTTTTCGTTTGATTTCAATTTCAGTGCAATATAGAGTGATTTTGGAGTAATTTTATGAATCTCTCTCTTCCCTCCCCCTGCCCCCCAAAAATCTCCAACACGGACACCAACCCATTATTAAAAAAAAAAAAGATGAAAAGAAAAGGACCCTCCTATAATCTACTTATCAACATTTAGCTTCTTATCAATGCTTGAGAATATCTGGTAAAAAGCCTTGAAATGCTTGTAAGCAATGTCCACATCTTCTTTGCCACAGATTTCCCTAATACTGCAATCAAAAGGAAGGCAAGAGAAAGAAATTAGAAGCTACTAGAAACCAAAGTCAGCCAAGATGATTCACATAATGGACAGCAATGTTTTGAAGGTGCTGATATTACCACAAAATTTATGCTTGAGCATATTGATGGTATTGAAATAGTCCCATAAGAGAAGTAGGTCTCAGACATCAAGCAGTTCACCTTTTTGCAGATGGTTTAATTCCATCCACGGCTGATGCCTCGAAACTACTATCTATTGCCCATTTTAGGCTTCACTAGACCCTAAATGCTAGTGGTGAACAGGAAATTACTGGATAAATTAAGTTCCTGCCACAGACTTCCGAAGTAACTTCATTTTTTTCTGCCATCTTCATTCAAAAATTCTACACTAATTTAGCATGTTTATGGTTAATGATATGAGTCCGGTCAACAACTGTGAATACCTGTGCATGGATAACTGAGCAATGCCACAATCAACCGTACGAATTCCAACTCCTGAAGCAAGTATCGGACCTATAGTGGATCCGCATCCCATATCATTTCTCACCACAAATTCCTGTGCAGATTTAAACGCAAAAATTTGTTATTTTTACATAATTTTGCAATGCCAAAAGAAAGCATGAAACCAATCACTTAATAGAAGTGTTTTTCAGGCGGAAGAACAGACAGCAGAACAACAAAAACTGGTCTACAAGTCACAAACCCTTAACTTTGGGTATTTCATCAGTTTGACAATGATCAATTAAAAGAGAGTACAGGAGTGGAGAAACTGTGCTTAAAAGAAAAAAGAAAAAAGGTGACGTTGCATCACATGTCAAAGTAGATGTCCCTTGTAAATTCCAAAAGAAAAACTTCACACATATTCACACAAAAGTTTATCCCATTTATTCCTTTCACTATTTTTCAATAAAGAATTTATGTATCAGCTATCTAGACTAGCAAGCTAGATATATCGTCCTAGCAATTAAGGAAAAGAAGTATGGTGGCATAACATGCTTTCTAAAGGATGCTATGCGAACAAGAGATACATGAAGTCTTATTCATTTATATTTACACCTGAGTTTTGAGAACAAAATCATGCAGTTCAGATGTCCAATGTAGACAAGACAGAAGTCAGTTCACCCATATATTAAAGACTTTTAAGAGGTAAATAATCATCTTTGCATCAAGTGGCAAAGTGAATCCATTAGAACTCGTTCTCCTCTGACTTACTCAAACAAGAATTGGCTACAATTTACGAGGTTCCTTGCTTAATAGATTTTAGGGAAGGTTGAAAAAACAGAAGCAGATCAGGCATTTCCTATTCCGTGATATATTTTCCTTCTAGAGAGATTGACTAACTTCACCTGAGTGGGAAGGTTACTGATTTTTGCAACTTCTTTGAAAAGAAAAGATGTAACTCCACTTGTAGCATAGCGTTGATTTGCATTATGCTTGATGACTAACCCCTTCTGCAATTCTGGTCGATGGTGCTCTTCATGCTTATCCATAAAATTTGGATGAACTCCATGAGCCATGTCAGCAGATACTACATAAAATTAAAAATGAAACTTGGTTGTAAAAATAATAATAATAATTGAGACACTGAATGCTTAATTTATATTTATGTAATTATTTTAATTTGTTATCTCAAATAAAATTTTATCGTTCATCATTTTAGAGTCTCCATGCATAGTTAAACTATTCATCTAACCAATCTACTCCTAGTATTCTCATGAATTTCTTGTCTAATACCCGCTTCGATGTATAAAACTTTCTGGAAATCACCATTTCAAAGACTAGATTTTCCATTTCATAAGTAGTAAAATGAGTTGTTTGAAAATTCGTATGCCCAAGCTAATAATTCAGAGGCTTGGTCCAAAGGATTATGCTTCATAATCTCTATATAACAAAAGAAGCATCTAACTCCAGCAACTAAGTTGGATTAAACAGATCCAGCTGCACAGCTGCATGCTTGAAACTCCACATCAATTATCAAGATATTGATCCGGACTCCACAGACATGAAAAGTGCATTTAAGAAGGGACATTCTCCGAAAGAACTATAAGCCTCTAGCATAAGAAATGAAAAGAAGCTTTCTTGTATATGGATCTCTGACGCTGAAAATCAAGCATCTGTCATTTTCTTCAGTCCCCTGGGAAGGACTTTAATTTCACATGTGAAAACTGGTTTCATGAGAGTAGAGATTTGAATCTAAATGGTGCAAGTAAAAGGAGATTCCATAACAAAAAGGGAAAAATCGGCAGAAAAATCAATGTACTCAACAGAATCAAAACTTACCCAAAAAAGAATTGCGAATTGCACATTGAAAACTGTTCTCCCTGACAGAGAGATGACCAACGCAGTCAGTAATTCGTCTCATGGCCTCAAACATAGTTGGTGCGCCAGCTCCTTGGTATGAATTTGAACCAACCTGTATAACATAATTTAGTGAACATTACAGCTAAAAATAACCGATGATGGATTTTAGACCATACACGCAAATTGATGATAAATCCAAAAAAGGTGGACATGACAACTGGTACTTAAGCACTGCACAGGAGTGTACCACTAAGAGAGCAGTAAAGCAGGTAATCAGAGAAATAAAGAGGCTCTAATCGGATGATGGAGGAAGAATTGTTTCTAAGGGATCTGCCCATATACAGTGTGCAGCAGTGACCTTTAAATCATTTGTTCTTCTCTACTAATTTGGCTGTAAATAAGCATGGAATTCATCCTTCTATGTACTTCTACAGAGTACTATGTTTTGAGTTATAAGCTCATATAATTCTTTTCACTAAATATATCAGCAATGAGAGGGCAGCAAAATCTAGTATGTTGTAAATCTAGCGGGAGTATACATGCACATAGCTTTTTACTGACAAGGGTGCGCAGATCTCGTGTCAGTCATCGTGAGCCTCGAGAGAATACGTCATCGACAAATCTTTTTCAAGAAAGGCACATATCTCGTGAGCTTCAAATAAGCCCAGAGCACCTAGAGAGAATATATTGTTCCAGAAAGGGAAATCTTTTGACCTAGTAATTCTAATTTAATGATAATAAGTGACGGATACAACTAGAATTAAAATTTAAAAAAGAAAGATCTCATAAGGCATTAGGGTTAGTATGTAGCCAAATGACCTCTTCATTATCAAAAAGAGCAACCATTCTAATTGCATGTTCGTTTGACAGATCTTCAGGTGATGCACATGAATCAACAAGAGCTCGGAGTGCACAAAAGCTTGAAGCAAGATTGTCCAGTCTCCCAGAAAATATGAACTCATTGTTTGCACCTCCAAGGCAGCTAGGTTGAGTATCACAAAGATTCAACTCAATGCTTGCAATGCCATCAATTTTACACCCAAGCTCATCTGACAAAATCTGACAAAAAGAGTCATTCATTTGGGAGAGCCAAAAATTTGATCATCCACAAGCACCAACATCATGAAAATCATGTAATTATCTAATGCTTATAAGAATAATTGCAATGCAGATAAGTGAAAAGCATAATAACACAACAAGAGTTAACATGTATAAAGGCCTTGCTATTCCAAAACAAGCAAGATTTTGTTGTGACATCACTATAAACTTAAAAATTGTATAAATATAACTGATCCAAATCCACCAACTCTTAGGATCAGTTTACAAATGAGTGAAAATTAAAGAATTTTCAACAAAATTTGAGTTCAAGCAAACAAAACCAATATCCCAGAAAGTCTTTCGGAGGTCCAAACCATTAATCTTCAAGAATATCTGAACCTGTGAACTAAATAAATTCAGTCCACAAGATATTAAATTTGCAGGACAGGTGTATCTGAACTGCAACTCACTCCAAAAAAACTCAACTTCATTTTCACTTTTTTCTTTTTAACTATGGGCCCTACTTTTTCTCTGAGACGAGTCAAATAAAGGCCGCACTAAAATTCAATTTTTCTCAAGTTGAGTCGCAATCCTAATACAACCTTAATTAACTTAAAACCACTTTATTCAGCAGTCCTCATGGACTTTTTGAGAGCATTGTATTTAGGAATATAACTGCATATGATCACCATGATTAATTGAATTATGAAGGGGGGATGGTAGAAGGGAAAATAACACTTTATACATCAATTTGTTTGTAAATGGGTGCTTTGACTAGTTCAAACACAACCTGCAATCTCACCCAAGGTCATTCATGACCTATGACCAGCTTAATCTATTATCTGGGCTATGAAGTCATTTGAAAATGTTGGAAGTGGAACTGTAGAAGATATGTTGCTTATTCCAGGACAAGTCTGCTCTAGATTAAAACAAAACCTATTGTATTCTGTCAAGTAGAAACTTTGAGGGATGAGGGAGATCAGAAAACAATTCTTCTATCAGTCTGTGAGGCCAAATTCTGTACATAGTGAAGACTGTTTCTCATAGTTCACAAAATTGTCTTCGATTCATGGACGTATTCATCCATTCAATTTGAACATAGTGAGATTACTTCATGTGCATTTGCACATGGTAATGAACAGTATTGGATAAACATTTTGTCTTCCAATTTAAATTATTATTACTGTTAATGTTAAATCTCTGAATAGTTGATGAAATGTCAACAATATCTTACTAAATTATGAGTAAAAACCAAATATAAAATAAACATCTGACGTATGAAAATTGATTGTATTCATTGCCTCTTTGCTTATAGCTAGGTTACTCCAGGATGCAACACTCAATCTTGTCTCATTGATGCAAGAACGGGGGAAGATAAGAGTAAAGAAACACAGGATATTACTTCGTATAGCATACTACACAAACGGATCAATAATTACAGTTCTTATATAATCCATTATGGTAATTGATTTTTTCTCCTAGAAGAGCGAAACCAAAACACATGATTTTTTTTACCAGAGCAGATTTCATGGAATACTTAGACAAACCTTGTCATCAAGTGCTATTATATCCCTTATGTGGTTAGTACATGTCTGATTACCTTTCACCAGGTGCACCTAGAATGGCTTTAGATAATAGTTTCATAGAAACTAAATCTTAAAATAAGCAGCATTATACCAGAAGAATTCAGCATAGAGACTGATTACCCGCATGAGAAGTGGATGGTGGAAGCCTTGTGCAGATGACATGTTATTCTTATCGTTGTTCTCACCAGATGCATTGTCCACCTTTGTTGCCAACAGTGGGATCAGATGAGTTTCAAGGTTTGGCCTAAAGCCATCCTGGTTCACTGTGCTAATCCGCCATTTCCAGTCCAAAAACACAACAAAAAAGAATATGAGAAAATCCTTCCAACCTCAAGGCAGGCAAAATTCAACTGAACTTTTCAAATAGAATGCACAGAAAAGAAACATTAAAAGCACAAACAAAACTTTCAAACTTCAAAATATCAGGAATTAAACCGTAGGATCTTTCAAAAAACGGGAACAGCAAAAAGGAATTAAACAAACCCCCGGAAGTAAACCACTTTCTGCGGGAAGATAATAACTGATTACCGATTGTATACTGTGCCAGAGATAGGATGCAACATATAAAAAGTGGCAGATAAGTAGGGTACAGTTTCTGTGGGCACATGCAGACCTCACAAACTGAGAGAAGACTTTCTAGTTCTTTTGCTATCACAAGAGAACAATAAGGATCGAGGAAAAGAATAAAAAAAACTAGGATTATCCCATTTCTGGAACTCAAAACATAAACCAAGGTTCACAACTTCATATAACCCAAAAACTGGAACTTCTGTTTTTGAGCCATTTCTATTTTCAATTTCAGAATTAGAAAACATAAATACTTGCAAACACATATTCATCACTACTCACTATTTTATTTTAGAAACAAAAAAGCGTCTTAAAATCGATAATCAAACAAAGCCCACAAGTCCCTCATACAATAAGGATGCATGATCCTGTGGTGCAGGATTATACTGCAAAAAGTAGGGCTTAATTCTTAAAATCTCTTTACAAGAAATCCAGACCTGCTGATTAAGTCTATAGAAATAAAGAAGAAAAACATTAACTACCATTTGTTGTTTATCTCTGTACTGTTGACTTCACAATGCGGGAAGAATTGTCTCTAAAATTTGCAATTCTCTGGGAGAAGTTTGCCAGCAATTTATCTGGAATGAAATTCTAGAAAATAATTTTGTGAAAGGGAAATTTTATCTGAATTCAAAAATAAAATTACGAAGGTATCACAACTCTCATCCCTTCCATATATACACAGACTAAAATATGAAAAGACAACCATATATATGCTCAAATCGACAAGATATTTTCCAGGATCTTGTCTTCAGTTTGTATGAACCCATTTCATCTTTTTAATTTGAATTTTCCTAAGAATTTCAAAGGGGACAAATTTCTAAACGTCAATCTAATAATTCAAGGATTATGTCGAATTTTAAATTGAAATAATAAAGTACAGGGAAATATTCATAGTTCTGATTGGAAAAAACAGACTCAGATATTTTGTCCAGCATTCTCCACTTTCTGTTCTTCTTCTCAACATCTTTGTCTTGCCCAAATCACTTGTCTTTGCTATTTGATTACTTATGATATGGAGGATGGTTTTGATTTCAATAGAAAGTTAAAAAAAAAACTCATTTCAAATTCTAAAGAAAAATACATTTTGGGAGAAATATTCCGATGTCAAAGTTAACAACTAAGCAAGATAAAAGATTTTCAACACCCACAGATTGCTGAGTTCCAAATTACATGTATATGTCAAGTCAGCTTTGCCCTTGATGAGTGGGGTGAAGCAAACATTTTAATCAACTCTAACACTAGTTTGACTCCAATCAAGATGAAAAAAAAGCAGCTTGAGTACTAGTCAACTGGCAGATGTTGAACACAAACATACTTAAGATTTTGTAATAATAAACTGTAAAAACCAAAATTAGAGTAAAAACTTTCTAATTCTATATGCAGAACAACAAACCGGTCAAGGTGAATTGCCAATGTAGGTACTCGCAGTAGAGGTCTTCTTATTTTTACAAGCTTATGCAAAAAGCAACCATCATCAGATCTTAAAATGACCCTTCCAGCAACACTTAAGTCCCTATCAAACCAAGTATGCCATAGACCGCCACCATACGTCTGCACATTGACCATAAGATATCCAGATTTGCATGAGGCAGACTTCGGCTTCAGTTTAAGACACGGGCTATCAGTATGTGCAGCAATTATATGAAAAGCATTACCAGCAGAAAACCTGGAAAAGTAATGAAGACTTTATAAAGAAAGTTTGTTCAGGAAAATAGACAAAGCATTAGATTTTCCATGTTATAATCTGCATTATAACTGTGTCATATCATAATAAAATTAGGTTCTTATAGTTTACCAGAAGTCAAATATTTTGTTAGCCTATTTCTCATTCAAAATCTTTTAATATTGTAATTGACAAAAATATTGGGAGATTTCTTCACAGTTCATTGTTCGACATATGAAGTGTAGCAAATGTTAACTCACTTTTCCCCAATCGCAAATGCAACCAAAGAGGACATGTTCCTCGTAAATAAGTAGCGTCCACCTGGCTTCAGATCCCATTCATCGTTCTCACTTAGCAAATGAAATCCAGCCGCAAGTAATTGCCTCTTTGCTTCAGCTGTTTAAGGAAGTGAGAACTCAAAATATTTGCAAAGTATTTTCACTAGAAAAAATAGCAGAACTTTGAATTCTCATTCTTTTGCAAGACATGGAAAACTGCATTTACGGCCACATAGATGCATGAGAATGCATCTCTGTTCCATAAGACTAAATAGATTTGCAACCATCTACTGCCTTATCATTCCAATAGTCTGATTAAGAAGTAGTACAGCCAAATAATTCTCATCTTCCAACTTTTTATCATACTAGAAGCGATTTTTAGGCTATTTTCTAATTTTAATTTCCAAACCAGCTTAAATAGATTTATCAATAATGTTCTTTTCTTCTTTAGGCTTCTTACCACAAGAAAAAACTATCGTTATCCATCAACCATTAGGTACACTTAATCATATCTATCTTAATAAAAGAGTAAAAAATTCAAGTAAATCTTGTTCATCTTCGTGCTTCGTTTGAACAGAATACTACAACTGACAACCTTAGAGCATCCAAAGGACTAAAAAATTATCACTTCGAGTGCTAACTAAATCTAATGTGATAATTCGATTTCTCAGAATTTATCACTAAGTGCTCCAGATCTGGTATATACATATGAAAAATACAAAAAAAGAAAAGAAAAGAAACACTAGCCATGAAACAAGCACTACATGCAGGTGGAAAAAGAAGACAGGATTATACCAGTAGCATGAAACTGAGTCCATGACTCATTAAGATAGTCCAAGAAATCACCAACTATGGACCGGCTCCCGTCGGCGTTAGAATTGCTCTGCGTCGGAAATCAACATGACCTTAGCGAAAGAAAAATGCAATAAAAATACTTAAGCAACGCGCATAAATTTCCTGTATGTCCTGTGCCATGTCTAGAGATTTCCGACCTCGATAATGGAATCGCCGGAGCTAGAACAGAGCGGCGGAGCAGCGGACAGTTGACGGAGGCGAGTTTTGTGAAGACTCCTTGTATTGACAGTGGAGAAAAATGGTGATAAGTGAAGCGGTTTTGACAAGACAATAGTTGGTGTTATGTATGCAGATGGCTGGATGATTTGGGAGCGAGCTAATACGGCGGCTGCCATGGGAGAACAAAGCTCAGCTCAGTCTCCTCATCCGCCGAGTGATCCTTTTGTTTTCTCCAGCCTTAAAGGCACGACGAAAGCCCCTTTGGGAAAGTGGATAAAATAAGAGAAATTGGCAAAAAATTGTCCCAACACTAAGTTGTTTATCAGAACTGAGTCCTAAAACTATCTTTTCTGTAATTTTAGTCCCTTAACAATTTTTTTGAAAAATAATAGTCCCCGCCACCATCTCTGCAGTGGAGTCCGACGTGCCGCTCACATGACTTGGAAAACAAGGGTATTCGTCTATTCATGAATTTTCTTGACATATGAACCTCATTTGCATATCTTGTCGCAACTAACATAATACATTTAGGGATTATAATTAAAACTCTAAATTAAATGATTAGGAACTCTATCCCAGATCGAACACGCATAAGCTTTCACTCTCAGGTATAAATCAGAACCCAACATCATTCAAGCATTCTCTTCCTGCATTGGAATTTCTATTTTCAGTTTGGAGGATGATTCTTTGGAGTGCTCTTGGACCAGATGTCGAGCAACCTATTTATGGTAACTATTCTTCTGATCTCTTTGTTTATTAGAATCCATAGCTGATTAATTTTTAAATTTAATCGATCGCTTTGGGACTCTGTAAATGTAGGACTTTGTTTAATCTTTGAAAAATAATGTAAATATTTCTTTAATATTCAACCTCAAATTTGGATTTTTTGAAGATTAATCTTTGTTTAATCCTTGAGGTTTAAGAAATGATTTGAAATCTCAGATCAGTGATACAGAAAATGAGATTTCTTTAATCTCAGGGCACTGTGCACCCATTTTTGACAATGTGACTTTAGGTTGTTAATGTTGAAAAAATGAGATTTCTTTTGGAGTTGAACTTGTGCTCACATTGTTTTGTTATTCCAGCAATCTGGGATTGCAAATGGAGTTGGTCCATAAACCCAGTGTACTGCTAAAAATATTGGTGATAATGTGGGTGCCAGTTTTGCATTGCATCTTTTTATTGATCATTCATTTTCATTTGTTTCCTAGAAAGTGATTTTTGTTATTGTTTAAATAGGAAGAAAGTGACGACTCTTGGATGGCTGGTCTAAATGGATCTTGGATAAATGTCCAATTTCCAAAATGAAGTTCTTGTTGGGAGGTTGGGATAAATAAAATAAAACAATGAAAAATAAATCCCAAAATAAATAACCCACACTACCAGAATTAAAATGACTCTCCCAAAACTCTGGTATTGATAAAGTGAGAATTTATCAATAACCACCAAGCAGAAATAAATCTGACAAAAACTTAAAAATATTATGACACCAAGATTTACGTGGAAAACCCCAAAACGGGTAAAAACCACGGGCCAAATATTGACCAATACTTCCACTATAAAAATGGGGTAACAAATCTTCCTCTAGATATACTAGAAGGTAACACAACTATCTTCACCAAAATAGGTGGATATCAAAGAAAAAAAGAGATGAAAAAACAAACTCACAAGAAGAATAGCAAAACCCTCACTCTATTCTCTTCTCTCTTTCTTTCCTTCTCTCCCTTTCTTTTCTTTCTCTCTTGGTGCAAATGTATGCTTCTAAACTTGGCTATTTATAGGTGAAATCTAGCCAATATTTCTTGACTTATCCTACCCTAATTTTTTGCCAAACAATTTAGCCTCCATTTTGGAATTTTGACTAGCCAAACTTCCTTGATTTTGAGCTTCAATTTTTAGACTTTTGATTTCAATTTTGATGGCTATCTTTTTGAGTTGAAACTTAACAAATCTCCCCCTTTCAACTCATTGAGAGAGTTCTACCACACCAGCTTCGCTTCTGCAAAAATCAAACTTTTCTTTTGACAATGACTTGGTCATCATATCTGCACCATTCTCGTCAAAGTGTGTATCTTTTCAAGGACTAATTCTTTTGACTCCAAAACATCCCGAATCCAATGATACCGAACATCGATGTGCTTTGAACGAGAATGAAAGGTTGAATTTTTGCAAAGATGGATTGCACTTTGACTATCACAATAAAGTTCATACCTTTGTTGCTTAACTCCCAATTCTTGTAAGAATTTCTTCAACCACATGATTTCCTTACTTGCTTCAAAGTAGTGGCTATATACTCGCTTACAGTAGTCGAAAAGAGCAACACATTTTTTGTAGTCTGCTTTGCCAGAAACTGCTGCACCTCCAAACTTCATTAGGTATCTCGATGTGGATCTTCTATTATCAATGTCTCCAACCATGTCTCGTATCTCGTATAACATTCTAATACAGGGTTTTGCATTTCCAAAACACGGACAATATTTTGTTGTACCTTTAAGATACTCGAGTATCCATTTGACCGCATTCCAATGCTCTCTACCGAGATTAGAGAGAAATCGACTAACTACACCAACCGCATGAGCTATATCCGGCTCGGTGCACACCATAGCATACATTAAGCTACCAATCACTGAAGAATAAGGAACCTTCTTCATATCTTCCTTATCTTGCTCACTTTTAGGACATTGCTTCGTCTCGAGCTTGAAGTGACTCGCTAGTGGAGTAGAAACCGTCTTGGCCTTGCTCATGTTGAAACGGTCAAGGACTTTCTCAATGTACTTCTCTTGAGACAACCAAAGTTTACCATTTTGTCTATCTCGAGTGATCCTCATTCCAAGAATTTGCTTAGTGACCCTAAGTCTTTCATTGCAAAAGACTTGCTTAACTCCTTCTTTAACTCTGGCAATTTTGGCGATATCTCGCCAACAATTAACATGTCATCAACATAAAGAAGGAGAATAATAAAATCACCATCGAAAAATCTCTTCACGAACACGCAATGATCCAGGGTGTGGTCCTCGCAATAGCCATGTTCGACATGAAAGAATCAAATTTCTTGTACCATCTGTCTTGGTGCTTTGCTTCAACCCGCATAAGCTTTTTCTTGAGTTGACAAACAAGGTGTTCATTTCCTTTGACTTTGAACCCCTCCCAATTTGCTCCATGTAGATTTCTTCTTCAAGATCTCCATGAAGAAAGGGTCGTCTTTACGTCAAGTTGTTGAATCTCCAAGTTCAAGCTAGTCTGCTAATCCAAGAACAACTACGATAGAAGATATTTTAACTACAGGAGAAAATATTTCCTCAAAATCAATACCTTTCTTTTTGATAGAAACCTTTCACGACCAACCTGGCCTTGTATCTTGGTTTGGAGATATTTTCTTCCACCTTCAGTTTGTACACCCATTTGTTCTTCAAGACTCTTTTCCCTTTCGGAAGTTTCACCAAATCATATGTATGATTGTCATGCAAAGATTTCATCTCTTCTTGCATAGCTTTCAACCATTCATTTTTTACTTTCATGGTTTATGAACTTCTTCATAAGTTTCTGGTTCTCCCCAGTCGGTGAGCAAACGACGTACTCTTGTGTATTGTATCTGGTGGAAGACCTCCTTTCTCTGGTGGATCTCCTGGGTTCTGGTTGTGGTTGTGGAACTGGTGGTATTGCTGGCTCAGCTAGTGGAACATCATCATTGTTGTCCTGCTCTGCCTCAACTCCCCCGTACTCGTCATGACTGATATGTTGAGGTGCTGGGTCTAGGTTGACTGGAATTTCTGGATCCAATCTTCGTTTATCACCTTTCTTGATGTCTTCAATGGTTTAATCTTCAAAGAAGACAACATCTCTACTTCTAATCAATTTCTTATCAACAGGATCCCAGAGTCTGTATCCAAACTCTTCATGTCCATATCCCAAGAAAATACATTGTTTGGCCTTACTATCAAGTTTAGACCTTTCGTCTTTGGGAATGTGAACAAATGTTCTGCAGCCAAAAACTCTCAAATGCTTGTAAGAGATTTCATTACTCGTCCAAACTCTTTGAGAATATCACCACCCAAAGGAACTGAAGGAGAAAGGTTGATCAAGTGAACTGCCGTTCTCATTGCCTCACCCCAGAAAGGTTTTGGCAGTTTGGCATGAGAGAGCATGCATCTGATGCGTTCTGTAATTGTCCTGTTCATCCTTTCAGCTACACCATTGTGTTGTGGAGTCTTTGATACACTTTTTTCAAGTCTGATGTCATGACTCCTGCAATATGCTTCAAAAGGGCCTCTGTATTCACCACCATTGTCACTCCCGACACACTTTAATTTTCTTCCCTGCTTTCTCTTTCCACCTTGACATGGAAGTTTTTGAAAACATCTATAACTTTCGATCCTTTGACTTCAAAGAAAAAACACCATACCTTCCGAGAAAAAATCATCAATGAAGGTCACAAAATATAATGCACCACCAAGTGTTCTTTCACCCATATGACATACATCAGTATGAACCAACTCCAAAGGAAATAATTTTCTAGATGGAGGAAATTTCTGAAATGCAACTCTATGTTGTTTTCCAACTAAACAATGAGTGCAGGGATTTGAGAATTACACCTTTTACATCCCGAGTAGGGAGTTGTTGTTTGGCAAGTCTCTCGGAGTCCTTTTTTCACTCATGTGGCCAAGTCTTTTATGCCAAAGATTTGAGGAAGATTCTGAATCAGTATTTACTTCTCCATTGCTCACTTTTGCTTTCATCACGTAAAGTGAGCTTTGCTTTTGTACCTTTGGCGATGATAAGATTTCCTTTTGTCGACTTCCATTTTCCGTTGTTGAATTTGTTTGCATAACCTTCATCATCAAGCTTGCCGGTGGAGATGAGGTTAAGACGAACATCTCGGTACATGTCTCACGTTCTTTAAAATTAGTTGACAACCCTAGATCTGGAATTAAGGTGAATGTCTCCAAGACCGATTATTTTGCAAGAGCCATCATTTCCCATTTTTACATGACCAAAATCTCCCCAGTGTGTAAGATGAGAAGAATTCCCTCGTGAGAAGTATCATGATAAGAAGCTCTCGAGTCAATAACTCGATCATCATGTATGACAGACTAGGTTAATACTTGAATCATCACAAACAAGTTCGATTTCATCATCGGTTGTTGTGGCATTGTTTCAAATTTCTTCCTTGGCTTCTCCTCTTGTGTTGGCTCGATCTTTCTTCCATTTCCGGCATTCATTCTTGTAATGCCCTTCTTGTGACAATAGAAGCATTCAATATCTCTTTTAGACTTGAACTTACCTCTTGATCTCGTCATATCTGTTGTGGGGATCTCCTGGACTTACTTCTCCCCCTCCGGTGATTCCTTTCACAGAACAAGTGCTTGAGACTCCGAATTTAATCCTCGATCCTTCCTCCCTGGTTTCTTCATTGTACAAAGCTTCTTTGACCATCTCCAATGTAACACCACCACTTGGAGCAGAATTTAAGACAGAAACAACAAGTGTTTCCCAACTATCGTGGGAGTGAAGTAAATAGTAAGAGTGCTTGTACTCTCCTCATCTAGCTTGCATTTACAGACGATCGGTGCGGTTTATTAATCCCTCGAAAATCATTCGAGTGCTCTGGACATATTTGCTCCTTCTTTGTACCGCAAATCGCAGTAATCTGTTTCAACAAAGAAACTTTGTTAAGACCATATTTTCTTTCGAACATGGTCTCTAATTTTTTTCATATCACATCTGCTCTTGTTTCGCCTGAAACATGATTGAACACACTTTGGTCAATCCAACTCCTAATATGACCAATAGTTTTTCTATGCATTTTTGCCCATGCAACATCAGTTGTACCCTCTGATTTTGCAACATCACCAAGAATGGGTTCATACATATCTTTACAATATAACAAGTCTTCCATTCTAGGCTTCCAAACAGCATAGTTACTAGAAGTCAATTTAATCATACTACCAGAAGAAGAAGTTGACTCCTCCATTAAAAAAAAATTGACCAAGGCTCTGATACCACTTTGTTGGGAGGTTGGGATAAATAAAACAAAACAATGAAAAATAAATCCCAAAATAAATAACCCACACTACCAGGATTAAAATGACTCTCCCAAAACTCTGGTATTGATAAAGTGAGAATTTATCAATAACCACCAAGCAGAAATAAATCTGACAAAAACTTAAAAATATTATGACACCAAGATTTACGTGGAAAACCCCAAAACGGGTAAAAACCACGGGCCAAATATTGACCAATACTTCCACTATAAAAATGGGGTAACAAATCTTCCTCTAGATATACTAGAAGGTAACACAACTATCTTCACCAAAATAGGTGGATATCAAAGAAAAAGAGATGAAAAACAAACTCACAAGAAGAATAGCAAAACCTCACTCTATTCTCTTCTCTCTTTCTTTCCTTCTCTCCCTTTCTTTTCTTTCTCTCTTGGTGCAAATGTATGCTTCTAAACTTGGCTATTTATAGGTGAAATCTAGCCAATATTTCTTGACTTATCCTACCCTAATTTTTTGCCAAACAATTTAGCCTCCATTTTGGAATTTTGACTAGCCAAACTTTCTTGATTTTGAGCTTCAATTTTTGGACTTTTGATTTCAATTTTGATGGCTATCTTTTTGAGTTGAAACTTAACAGTTCTTGAGGCTGCTAAACTGAAACATGTCCGTATTTGAAGATAAAGTTGAGGTTTTTGGCTTCAGTTTTTGAGGATCTAAATGTAATGTGTAGTAGGGAAGGTTGTTTATTGTTTTGAAGATGTTAAGGATGATGTTTAGCTCTTGCAACTGATTGTCACTTGCTTGAGTTCGATTTGGTTAAGAGCTCAATTTGAACTTGTCGTTTTTTCCTCTAACAACATTTGTATTAGGCTTGTCTTCAGTTGTAATGAAAGGATTTTTGGGCGGGAGTTGACTTGTATTTTATATATAACTTTGCCCATTGTTACTTTCAGTTCCAGGTTTCTTTTCTGCAATTTGTTTTTGGATTAGTCCAAATCATTTGAAAATAATATTCAGTAATATGCATCAACTTTCTCCAATACCATTAAACTTGCTTTATATTCATTAAATTGCAAAGGATCTTGTCAGCTTTCAAGTTCATTTTCTGCGATTACCTTTGGAATTTTTGCAAAATTTTGGCTGGATAATGGAATACATTTCATTTAATACACACTACAACTACAATTCAACCAACCAGAATTGCCATATACATATAACACCCATCCATAAGTGGCTCATTTCTAGTTAAAAAGAAGCAACATAAATCCATATACATACGAGATAAAAGAGATTCTGAAGGTCTAACATATCCAAAATGTAAATAGTAGCAAGCTATGCGTTGCGTCTAATGCATCTAGCCAACAATAAAGCTCCAATTCAACAGCACCACGTGGACAGAAGACTAGGTGTCTATGTCTATGATATGCTGGTTACACAGTAACAAAAACTACAATCTAGCTCTTGAATTTTGTTCACCCGGCATATTTTTTGTCTTCAACGGCAAGCCAAAAGGATTACTAAGAAGGGGAAGATAGTAACAACTAGGAATAACCTAAGAGCAACGTGGAAGAACCTCAAATATGCATTCAACTCTTCAACATCAGCTTCACTCCTTTGCACTCCCTTTAACAAATTGGGAATTACATCCATTGATCTCCCACACAAGGGGGATCATACCTTTGAAAGAACCCGCAACCTCCAGCACACTGCAGTCGGTTCTCAAATTGCATCCAATCAAACAATCGCCAAAAAAAATATTCTGCAAAATATACTAACCTCCTAACCTGAATAATTGAGAAATCTCCTTGCAAGATTGGCATCCTTCCAAGAGGTGGAAAGGTTGCTTGCTTCTACAATAACACAAATTTCTATCAATTCCATTGTTAGAGTTGCTTCAAGCTCGAAAACATATATCTCTAGCCATAGCTTAAAAGTCATATGTCAAAAAATTCATGAATAGATGAATATGCCCTTGGTTACCAAGTCATGTGAGCGGCACGTGTTTGAACTTACTGGATTCTACAGCAAAGATGGTGACAGAGCTATTATTTTTCAAAAAAAAATTATTAAGGGACCAAAATTACATAAACAATAGTTTTAGGACTAAGTTAAAATAAATAAAATAATTTTCTAATTTCTCATAAAATAAAAAGGAATATTTTAATAAAAATATTCAATTTAGTCTCAAAAGTTAAGTATCTATATATTATAGTCTAAAAAGTTTTTTTATTATTATAATTCTCAAAGAATTTTTGTTTATTAATAAAATTCAATTAACATGCCGTCGTATTATAGGTGACTAAGATTTTAAACTTTATAAACAGCTTCGGTAAAATGCTCGTTTATCGAAATAGCATGAACGTTTCACATAATGTGTTTCGTAATGTATGCGAAAGTCTCAATAATGCGTTCAAGCTATTTTGCATAGCCTCCTAAAATAGGATTTTCTTTTTTGGTTGAGCCTTTCAAGACAGGGCTATTTGTAGAGCTTTATACAAAAATATGGTAAGAAAAATGAAAAATACCTAGCAATAAGAAAAAAGATGGAAAAGCCTATTAACGGAGGTATCTTTAGAGATGTTCATTATTTAGTGTAAATTGAAAAATTAAACCGAACCGAATCGAAATACACAATTTTTTTGGATTGCGGTAAAAATCGATTTGGTTTTCGATTTTTTGTTTTCAAACTTAAAACCGAATCGAAAAATTGAAATTTTTAAAAAATTATATATGAATGCATTTCGATAATGCGTTATTGCATTAAAATATCTCAAGAATGCATTATCATAATGCGTTCTTTTTCTTATTTTTTCAATTTTGATTTTCAACCGAACCGAACTGAAATATTTCGGTTTGGTTTTCTGAAAATTTGGTTTTAATTTGATTTTATAATTTTTTTAAAAAATCGAACCGAAAACTGAAATTTCAAAATGAAACTAAACTGAAATCCAAATGAGCACCCTTAGATATTTTTCCCCTTTTTGTTGAATCTAAAATATAGGATAAGACAAATGACTTTTATCTAAAATAAAAGATGAAATATCTGATCTATCACTTATCAAGTTACTTTATTGTCTTAGAAAATAATTTAAAAAAACAAATTAGTTTCTCAAAATATGATATAATATCACACTTGCTCTTTAGAAATAAAATATGTCCATTTAATCTCTTAATCCATAAATATATTGTCAATATAAGTTCTTAAAAGTAAAAACTTGACTTAATCCTTGAAAAGTAAAAGATGGCAGAAATGTGGCCCTTTTATGTATAATTAATGGTAAATTATATGCTAAAGTGTTTTAAATTTGAATTAATTGAATAAAAAACATTTATTACATAAACTTCTTGATGAAATTTCAAACTTGAGTAGTTCAATTTATAGAGAAGCAATAGGTTTTGCAAAGATTATGAGTAGTAGCACTGCAATGAAAAATTTATAATAATTACGATAAAAGTATACAACAATTAGAAAAAGAAAAAAAAAGGAGGGAGAGGGGACAATATCATGACTTTTTGGCCTGCTTCCATGACCCAGAATAACCAAAGTTACAGAAAAAATCTTAATTACTCCATTGCCCTCCTTTTCTAAAAGCTTCCTAGTAGGAAGGAAGGTTGGCAAACTCTACTGTAATTTTCAAGCACGAAACTTTCACGCCTAAACAATAGAACAAAGACATATTATATACCAACAAGTTTTATTATCATCTTAGATACATCTTTTAAAACAATAAAGTATAAAAGCTAAATTTCAATTCTAAGATAAAAAAAAAGATGGCTAACCCATTGAAAGAGAGAACTTGTAGTTAAAATGCAACCGCTTGCCTTTGTCACAGTTGATTAACTTGGGGACATTCTGCACCAATATCTCTTTGGAAATAGATATATCTAGCACCTGATCATCCTCCATCGCGATTAGGTGTGAGTGCTTTAGTGCTTCTTGCAGTACTTAAGCCTCAGATGCTCTGCCATATCATTACCCAAACCTATGTGTTCAATCGTCGCTTGCGCTGCAGCCCTTGGCCTTAGCACTACCTCCTTACTATTACTATTACCGGCCATAACTTGCTCACAATACAATTGAATCAATCCTCAAAATTTCATTGCTTCAAAAAGCTACAAAAACATCTGCACCACCGCAAATATGACATAATTAGTCCATTTTCTCATACAAAAAAGCTAACAAAAGGAAAGTGAACAAATAAATTCATCTTCTTTTCGATATTTTTTATAAGGAACAATAATGAGTGTGATTGGTAGTTGAATTTATTGGTGAATAAATAAATAATTACTATCCCATATGAACAAAGAGATGAATCAAATGAAGAAGAAGTCAAGAACAAGTCGGTACTCTAAATTTCTGTGAACGAGAAGTTCGTGGTATCAAATTTGGATAAAAGAAAATGTCTAAATTGACAATTTTATCTTTTTCAACAGTCACATGTGAGTCTCATGTACACTCTTTGGCAAGAATCCACCACGTATGGGTGGTTGGGAGTAGGGCTTGTCCATGAGTCGGGTTCCAAACCCAACTCGATCCCGACACAATAATTTTGGATCCGGAATAATATTGATACTCATTTACTTAGATTCAGATCCGAAATTATTAGTACATCTTTTAAATGGGTACATGTATGATATACAAAATTTCAAACTCGATAGACTCAATTAAATTTTAAATAAAAAATATTTATATATTTAAATTTTTTATAACCGTTAGATGTGTTTGATCCAATAATTAATAATTTATAAATTTATATCAAAATATATTATCAGGTCTATCCGGACTCGACTCGAGACCTTATAGAATAGGGTATGAGTCCACATTATTTAAACCCGTCGGGTAATCGAATAGGATCGGTACCAATAATGGTCAATGGAATCTAGATTCCAAACATGGTGTCTCGAACCTATTTGGACTTGTTGATACCCCTAACTGGGAGTACCCATTTTTTTAAAAAATAGATCAATGATTGCAAAGGATGAAATTAAAGTTTAGGGACGATTATAGGACAAAATAAATAAATTGGGGACTAATTTTGCTAATTTTGTTTTTTATTGCCCTCCAAATTTCTTATTGGAGTTTTTATTTGCTCCGAAATTTATTGAACGGCTAACGATTGTATCTTAGGTTGTTAAATTCCCATTTCCCTGTGAAAATTTGACTTAAAAGAGTGTTATAGGGGTGCGCGTCCCTCTCTACGCGATCAAAATATTCTCTACGATCTTCATCATTCCTCTACTGAAACCCCCAAATCTCTAGAAACTTGAAGAAAACCCCTAATTTCTGATCAGTTGACCGTAGTTCATCAAAGAGGAAGCAAAGAACAATAGATCTCCGAACCATGTCGAAGGAATTCAACGCTCCGCCGGTAATATTTCCCGTCGGAGGGAACCCTGGTCCCGGAATGGGCCCGGGCATCCAACAACGTCGTCCGACAGCCCCATTCCAACCCCCTAGATCCTCCAACCCTAGTATTCCCTTTATGTCTTTTGATGTAGGCTCCGCTGCTGCTTCCACTTCTTTCTCCACACCGCAATTCTCCTCCTCCACCATCGGTGGCGGGGGGACGGGATTTGAAGACGAGCCTCCGCTTCTTGAAGAACTCGGCATCAACACAAAACAAATTTACCAGAAAACGATATCAATCCTCAATCCTTTCCGTGTGAAACCCGATCTGCACGAGGATGCGGACCTTTCAGGTCCATTTTTGTTCTTGATGGCGTTCGGACTCTTTCAGTTGCTTGCTGGAAAGCTTCATTTTGGGATCATATTGGGCTGGGTAACCGTCACTTCGCTGTTTCTCTATGTGGTGTTTAACATGCTCGCAGGGCGGAATGGCAATTTGGATTTGTACAGGTGTCTCAGCCTTATCGGCTATTGTATGTTGCCAATCGTGATTTTGTCGGCGATATCACTGTTTGTGCCCCAGGGCGGGATGGCAATTATGGTGATAACTGGGATCTTTGTAATATGGTCGACGAGAGTTTGCACTAGGTTGCTGGTTGAGCTGGCTTCTTGCGGGGATGAGCACCGTGGATTGATTGCATATGCGTGTTTCTTGATATATGCGCTCTTCTCTCTGTTAGTGATGTTCTGAGCTGCTGAATTTTATTGTAACTCCTCAGAAACTTGTTAACGTTTTGCAGTTGGCATATTAGTTTCTATTGTTACTTGGATGAGTATTTGGATATGCTTTTTGTTATATTGGAGGTTTATAAGTAGCAGTAGTATCTGATTGTGCTGGATGAGGTTGTAGAGATAATAATAGAATAGTGAATTGTGCATTGTTTAGAGTTAACCTCCATATGGCATTCGTTGGAGTAAAAAGATGTTTTTGCTGCATTTTGGAAATTCTTTGTATTCATCGTATTTGAGTTTTTTTTTTTAAGTTGTTACTCATCAAAAATAGGTTATTGAGATTAGCTGTAGATAATTGTCAGATGAAAATGCAACTTGAATTTTGTATTTTGTTTAGATTTAGAGCTATTCTTTCTTACAACTTTTTTATTGTACAAGTATATTTTGGGAATTCTACTGCCTCCTGGTCAGTGGGATCTGCAGATTATAACGGAAATCAGCTAAGCTTTTATGCATGTTTTTCTCTTTTGTTGTCTATTTGATGTGTCCCAATACATACAGGTAGATTCATCTTTCTGGATAAAATAGATTAGTTAATGTGTTAAAATCAACTTCATCTGTATAAAGAGAAAAATCAACTGTTAGATGAAACTCATTTTCTGATTCATGTTTTATTTCAGAGGTTTGCAAATGAGATGGCTGTACCCCATAATTTGGGACTTATAGCTGCTAGAATAGACAAGAATCACGAACCAATTATAATTTCTAAATCCTATTAAAACTAGGACATTGAACAACTAAGATGTCTTAAAAATGTCTGCTTCAAAATGCTTGTAATCACAGGCTATCGATTCCTATAATTCTGCAGAGAATTTTCTTCATATTTGCGTTATCTCAGTACTATTCTGCTAGTTTATTCTTCTTCATGACATTCAGGCCATTCCACTTCTAAACATAGATTAGTTGAACAGAGTTGTAGGACTTGGCACTTGTGACAGCAATTCTTGATTGTTGAAACTGGTATGGATCTTAATCTCCTTCTGTTATAAACATTTGACAGATTTAAAATTTTTCTGTTTGAATTTACTGGTAGGCACTTGTAAGCCATAATTCTGGTAAGATGCCAATGTTTAGGGGTATTTGCTGTATATCGGGAGGCTATATTCAGTTCTTGAAATGTATAAATCTCTTTTGTTTGTGAGAGCTGTGAGTTCTATTTCTTTTTGATGTGTTTGCCTTGTTGGGAGATGCTTCCTTTATGTTGCTTTTAGTAGTGTATCTATGGTGTCCATTAATTCTTATCGACTGAGACCTTTTCATGATGTTACTTTTAACTGTGGATGTAAACAGATTGTTACTAATCGTTGGAAGTTTCTTTACATATCTAATGTCTGGCAAGGTCAAGAAAATAATGCTGCAAACTCCTTTCAATTCTCTTACCAATTACATCATAAAGTACTTCACCTTGAACGCATTTAAGTAGAAAGAATATTTGGTAAATGAGAGGGAGGGAACTAGCGATTTCAAGCATTCATCTGTTCCTATGCTGTTGAATATCATATTTGGGTTGCTAGTGTTCATTTCACGTATATCATTTTTATCTTACAGCTTCTATCTGCTTGCTAATAAAGGTTTCTTGAGTAGTAGGAACTCCTCTGACTGGATAATGGATGAAGGATATCTTTAGTGGTTCTTTTGTAAACGGGTGTTATCCTGGCACATACACCGCAAGCCATATTTAGTAAATGTCTAGGTCTTCTATTGTTTTTGTTTTTTGTATCTTGCTGTTGTACCATAAAATATTTCGTTTTGCAATTATTAAGTGAGGAATATATGATTATTAAGATTACTGCGGTGAGCAAGTTTGTCTTAATTCTTGAATGATGGATTTCTCTTGAATATTGGATATGTAACATTTCCTTCCAATTATATCTAAATACGGGTGACACACGTACATACTCATGCTGTGTACGAATGAATTTTTGCCGTTCTGGATTTTTGTTAGGGTGTTATTTGTCTTATATTGATTGTGTTTACTATGTTGTTGATCTTTGTTGTTTCTCATTGCTGAGCTTTTGCTGGGATTGTACAGGTCTATTTGGATTGTCACCCAATGTGCAGTTGTTGACTAGAAGCTGATGGTCTAGCAATTTCAAATCATGTACTGCCGTTGTTTACCTCCTCTCTTAGGTTTCAATAATCAATATAGAATTGAGCGTCTAATCTTTTTATATATATTTTGAATAAGATAAAGTATATTTAATAAATATGAATGTAGACGCTCAATTTTAAATTGTACCAATTAAATATTAAGGGTTAGTGTTGAGTTGTATTAAAAGTTATAATAAAAATTATTTGTCAAGAAAAAAGTAAAATTTAAAGTTAAAAGAAAAAGAAAAATTTTAGTTTAAAATTTTATCTTAGTTGGCCTTAAATCGTGCCAAATGAATACTGAATAGTAACTTATCAAAAATATTTTTCAGATAAATGCTTTATTTAGTTCCAACAGAATCAAAAAGAAAACTTCGGACAATCATATTAAAAGGCAGACCACATAAAACAGAACAACTCGTCAAAAAAAGTACACTCGAAGATAAAAGATGCAGTTGAAATTGCCACAAAAATTATTTGGTTAAGAGGATCAGAATTGTGTTGTGGTCCTGATAGGCTTCTCACCCCTCTTGAGCTGATGGTCCTAAGAAGAAAACGTGCGTTTGGCAAACCCAAGTCGCTGTCTCACTATAACTTAACCCCTTGATAGAGGTAAGCCTTCGGACGGCCCGACCTCTCTCCAATATCACCTCAATTGGACCGGTCTCTCGCAATGGCGGGAAGACTTCATGCAAGCATCAATTCTCCGGTCACCGTTGCTCTGTTTTCCCACCCTCGCCATCGTAAAGTTCTGCCGATTTACTTGTCAGTCTCGGGTAACTACAAATTCCTTATCAGTACAAGCTATGAGTCACGCCTCCACTGGAGACTCCGATCCATTTCACAATTCCCCATTAGAGCCGTTAGTCAGTCAAGTCAGGTTTATTTTCCTCCACTTTCTACCGTTCCATCTTACATGCTGACGCTATATTCATGGCACAATAAGAAGGAATCAATCTTGCTGATTTCAGGGAGATGGTGGCCAAAATCAGCTTCCACAGGTCAAAACTGATAATTCGGCAAGACGATTCTTGAAATTTGCCTCCAAAAATTTCTTGCCATTAGGTAAGTTAAGAACTATCCATGTTTATGATTTGTTTATATGGTAGTACTTCTTTAGTTAACTTGTCTCTTTAAATCCCCGGATGAAGGTCATAGAGTATTCAAAAAGTGAAGCACAAATCATTGCAAATTGACTTTGTCAGCACGTATATTTTTTAAAAATAGGATGTGGTACCTGCAGCACTATTTCAGTTTGCTGACTCCTCTTATTGCTGACTGTAAAGGTTCGGAAAGAAGAGAACGCATTTATATGCTACTATTGCTGGGTTGCATGAGTTGCTGTGGTGAATGATTATATTCTTTCACTAACATTACAATCTCTCCTAATAATCATGAATTTAGTGGAGTTGAGATGAGAGCCAAGTAAACCAAATATATGTTATTTATAAACCAAAATTTTGGTTGAAAATAATGCATTCATGAGCTCGCTGATGAAAATCTTCCATGTTTATTACATAAACCGCTATTCTGATTTCAGCTATTAGTTTCGGATGCTGATAGATGAACACAAGAGCTAATTTGTTTGTAATTTTTGTTATGTGCAGCCCTCATATGTGGAGTATCATTAGGACTTGCAAATCCTACCCTTGGTTGTCTTGCTCATCAATATTATGTGTCAAAGTTTAGTACTTTTGGAATATTTGTTATATCAGGTAAGTTTTTGCTGTTTCTGTCACCTTTGATACTGTCAAATGTGTGTCTTTGCTTACCCTTCTTTGAGACAGGTTTAACATTGCGCAGCGATGAAGTGGGTGCTGCTGTTGAAGGTTGGCCTGTAGGATTATTTGGGCTAGTATGACCCTGATTACTTGTCAGTCATTATTATTTTCGTATGTTCATTTTGTTTCAGATTTCCTTGTTCATTTATTTTTTACCCTCATATCTAACTGGGTGATTACTTTCCCAAGTCAAAAGAAATAATTAACTGTTCAACTGGACGGCCACTTACACAATGAAAAGAAAATAACTTAAAGTTTGAATAGATCGGTTGGTCTTTTAGTTGAATTTATTTTTCATTCCTTGAGTTCTCTATTTACTAGACTTGTACATTTTACTTTTATCACATATCAGCAGTTTTTGCTTTGTTTGGCTGAAATTTGTGCCGGGAAACAGTTATTTCTCTTCTAATATCACAATTAATTGGTTTGTTCTTTTTATTGCCAATGCAGGTTTCAATTTTGTTTTTAACTCCACTATTTTCAAAGATTATAATGCTGCTTCGACTACATCCTCAGGAATTCATTACAGGTATCGCTACAAACTTTGTTTTTAGGACATCATGTAGCAGAGATATGCTCTCTTATGAAATCATTTTTTTTGGGGGGGGGGGGGTGCTAGTTAAGAGTTCAATCATAATTAATGGTCAAGGAACTTGTAGGTTAATATCTTCTCTCAGATTTTTGACCCTTAATGTGGATCAAGAGTCTCTTTGCTTCTCGTTTGAAGGGAAGAGATAATTATCCTCATATTTCTGATCTTTCAACGTGAAAATCAATCTGAAGAGCTAAATTGACTCATTTTCTTAGAAAGCAAACCTAGATACTGAAGATTTCATAGGACGCAACTAAGAGCTAACCACTGACAACTCTTGAAATATTTTTTAATTGGAAGAGTTTCTCAGACCTAGCCCCCTGGCGCCCCTTTTGGGTCTGGGTGAGAGGTGAAAGTGTGGCAACTTCAATAACCAAATTTCATGCTTCCTATACTGAATGATTAAAAGGAAAAAAAACAATCTTGATAATTCAGGTCTGATATCATTATGGACTCTGTATTTGTTGCTCAGCTGATCTCTCTCTCTCTCTCTCTCTCTCACACACACACACACACACATAGATTGCTATCTCCAGGGGTATTTCCATTGGCTCCCTACTATACAATTTTGTTCCAAGAACATCTTTTGGTATATATATATATATATATATATATATATATATATATATATATATATATGTATATGTATATATGAAACTTTATGCCTATATGTCTTATCTTCTTTAAGGCTGATCAAGAGTCTTTTCGGTTATCAGTAAACAAATATTTCCCATGAAGTGTTGAATCTTTTACCTCTAGACTGGGAGATCTGGAGGTCTAACTTGACACCGTTTCTTAGAAAACAAATCTAGATGCTGAAGATATGAGAGTAGACAACTGACAGATTAACCACCAAAAGTTCTGAAACATTTTCAGATCCCAAATACTCTGCAGCTTTGCCCATGTCCCTTTTTGGTTTTTTCTCTTCTTTTTGTTTTCAATTTTCCCCCTGGGGTGGGGGGTTGGGGGGAGGGCGTTGGGAGCATGCAAACTTGTATAATGGATAATCTTGATTTCTAGACAAAAGCTTCTTGTTAGTTCTGGCTTGGAACCATTCTGTTCATTTCTTCTAGTACAAATTCATTGAACAGAGAGTGTTTGTTATATGTACATACAACATGATGTCTACAGTTTTCATTCTAGTCATTAGAATAAAACATATCTTTTTGTGGTCTATTTAAGTGTATCTTAACTTTTAGGGTTTTGAAACCATTTTGTATTGTTTAGTTGATCTTTCCTCCAGATTTTAAGGCATGCATTTGGATTGGTTTTTATTTTAACTTTTTCCCCCCATACTGTGGGGGCGAGGAATTAAAAACTTTCCAGTCCAAATGATTTGTCATTCCCGAGAAAAGTCACTCACTAGCAAAACATCACATTTTCTCTCTTTGACCTCACTTTTTTTTTTTTGGTTCGAGGTGTTCTTTTTTTTTTTTTCTTGGGGGAGGAGGGGAGGGGGGGCTGGGTGTTGGGAGCATGCAAACTCGTATAATGGATAATCTTGATTTCGAGACAAGAACTTCTTGGTAGTTCAGGCCTGGAATCATTCTGTTCATTCCTTCTAGTACTAATTTATTGAATAGAGAGCATTTGTTATAGGTACTTACAACATGATGCCTACATTTTTCATTCTAGTCATTAGAATAAAACATATCTTTTTGCAGTCTATTTAAGTTGCTATCTTAACTTTTAGGGTTTTGAAATCATTGTGTTTTGTTTAGTTGATCTTTTCTCCAGATTTTAAGGTATGCATTTGGATTGGTTTTCATTTTAACTTTTTTTTTTTGGTTTTGGGGGTGTAAAAACTTTCCAGTCCAAATTATTTTTCATTCTCAATAAATGTCACTCACTTGCAAAACATCATAATTTCTCTCTTTGACCTCTTCTTTTTTTTTTTTTTTTTTTTGGGGGGGGGGGGGCAGGTGGTTGAAGGGAAGGTGTAGGGATCATGCTAACTTGTATAATGGATAATCTTGATTTCTAGACAAAGTCTTCTTGGTAGTTCAGGCCTGGAATCATTCTGTTCGTTCCTTCTAGTACAAATTTATCGAACAGAGAGCATTTGTTATATGTACATACAACATGATGTCTACAGTTTTCATTCTGGTCGTTAGAATAAAACATATCTTCTTGCAGTCTATTTAAGTTGCTATCTTAACTTTTAGGGGTTTTGAACCATTTTGCATCATTTAGTTGATCTTTTCTTCAGATTTTAAGGTATGCATTTGGATAGCTTTCAACTCTTTTTTTTTTTTTTTTTTTGGGTGGGGGTGTAAAAACTTTCCAGTCCAAATGATTTTTCATTCTCAAGAAATGTCACTCACTTGCAAAACATCACATTTTCTCTCTTTGACCTCAAATGTTCCGCCTCCCACTCCCTCCACCCGGGGGGACAAAAGATAAAAAGAAATTTCAAATTCCATTTCACTTCCAAAATGAAAGTGAAAATAAAGAGGATCAATTTCAATGCTCTGTTTTTCTGTAAAAGGCTTGTAAGATTCTCCACAATTTCTACAATGATGTCACTCAGTAATGGTAACTAATGTTCAGAATCTTATTTATCTACTGTCACTCTTCAAAAGATGAATATCGAACCTAATTTTCTCTTACATTGGGCAGGTTAACAAAGTAAGCTAACAGTATAGCCCCACAAAGAACAGAAAGACAGTAATCTCTTGTCATGGCCCTTTTGTTTTTAATTGCAAAAGGATCTGGCACATTTCTAATACCAAATAATGAAAAATGCTTCTTATGCCCATCTTATATGCATTTGCAAACAGCCAACAAACTCAGTCCTCCAAAGATAAATGCTTACAAAAGATGTCCTGAATGTCTAGATCCTCCATCTTAGTTCACATCAGGTGATTTGTGGTGAACTATTTTCGTCCTTATTGCTCTTAATTCCGAGAAAATTCTGGGTTATCTTTGGAGAAGAGAAAAGAATGCTTGCTTGTAGTCATTTTAGATTAGTGCTCTAACCATTATAATTTTAGGTATGTCTTACATGATTGGATGGGAATGAGATGACTTCAACCTCTAATTTTCTAGTCTTTGCTTTGTTTTTATATTTTTGCCATTACTATGGCATCAAGGGCTGGCTATATTTACCTGTATGCCAACAACATTATCAAGTGGAGTGGCATTGACTCGGGTATGATTAACGTCACCTATTCTTCTAGAGTATTTGTTACCTGTAAAGTCAGGGATGAAAAGAAGAAAAACAGAAAAAACAATTTTTGCAAGTCTGACTACAGCTTCAAGATGCTAATGCAGCTAGCTGGAGGAAATTCTGCCCTTGCACTTGCAATGACGGTTATATCCAACCTACTAGGGATATTAATTGTAAGTTGTGTATGAATCTGGATTGAAAAATTTTCAGTTTATCCAATCTTAAAATTTCTTGTTGATAAGAATTTGATGCTTTTTAAAATTTTCAAAATGTTTTCAAGAATCATGAAACCAGGTGTGATTTTGATGTATCTCCCTCTTATTATTTAATCAAGCAATTTAATAATATAGTTACACAATGCCATTTTCTTAAAAGAGAGATGATATTACATAACAATTGAAGAAGGAAATGTTTGAAAAAGGTAAATTTTGCTGTTGCAACTTCAGAAAATAGTGATAGAAAACCTCCTTGAAAATCTTGAAAACAAGGTAGGTTTCCAGTTTCAATCACATAGATGTCACATGAAGATTCCTATGTATTCTAAACTGATGCAAATTCCTAGCAATACTATTTAATTATTTTTACTCTATGGTTTTCTTTGGTCACATTAGAGTATGCTTTCTTACACATTCTTTTTTCCTGTAGCAAAATGAGGGTTGAAATTGAATACCTCTTAGGATCTTTAATGTGTTTGAGAAGTTGGGTTTATACTCTGCGAGTTGAGTCAGATTGTTGTGTAATATGAGATCTTTATTTTGTCTCATCTTTGTATATCATCATCAAATATCTTAATCAAGTTTATTCACAACAGATACCTTTTTCAGTCTCAAGATTGGTAGCTTCTGGCGTTGGAGTATCTGTTCCAACAGAGCAGTTGTTCAGAAGCCTCGTTCTCACACTTTTAGTTCCTCTTATATTAGGAAAGGTATGCCTGTAGACTCCATCGAATTACCATCTGCATAAATCTTTAAAAAGGCAAGTTGCTGTAATGCATTATTGCTGTTGGATGGGGAGGGATGGCTTCTTCTTCTATATTTGGACAAGGATCTTTCCTTCAATATCAATTTACGTAATTACTAATTACGTTTTGTTATATTTTCTCTTATAAATAGGTATTGAATCTTTTTCTTGGTACAACTTATGTCTACTGAATATGTGGATAGTGTCACAGGTTAACCAAACTATTTGTATTTAGTTTCTTCAATTGATCAAAAATTGAGTATATAGCAGGCCATAGCTTGACAGTTGCTTATATTTTTTGGATTTTGAATGCTCTCTGAGTGACATTAGATGGTTCCTTTTTTTCTGTTCTTTTCTTTCTTTCTTCCCGCACACATTGTCTACTAACGTGCATGTTTCCACTGAAACGAAGTCCCTCATCTGAAAATATCACTGCATGTACTCCTCCTATGTTCTTTTATGGTTTCAAGGAATAACTGTTTCTTTTCTCAATCAACAGGTAGTTCGAGAGTCCTTCAAAGGTAAGAATTTTCATATCCTTCTTTTGCGCTTGAGATTGGGGAGATGAGGAGAAAAATTCTTCGAAAAGTGGATACTTTGTAAACTCTTAGCAAGCTTTTGAGTTTTGGGTAACAGGTCTGCCTAATATTGTCTCCACTGGCATTTCATTGGTAAGACATAAATCTGATGATATGTTTAAAGGTTTGAGAAATGCCATTAAGTTAAATACCTTAAATAAGATGAAGTATATATACTTGTTTTTTAGATGATGAATTTCTCCTTCCCCATCTTCCCCTTCCCCACCCTTTTTGCACACCAAGCTTCACCTTTATATTCCCTAGGAGTGAGAGATTCAGCATAATCTGCTCATTTTCAAAACTGGAAGCCCATGATTGTAGTTGCATCACTCTGATTAGCAACCCAAGTTACATAATCAGTATACTTCAGTTTCTGATGGATTATATGTCTAATTATATGAAAATGCAGGCGTGGCAGATTTTGCTGATCAAAATCGTAAACTTTTGGCTGTGATGAGCGCAGTTTTTCTCAGTCTGGTACATGATATCTTATTGCATATTGATCATTTAGGTGTTCCACATTTCTCATAATAGGTAGCCATGTGTGATCAACATTTTGTGCTATTGCAGCATTTTAGCCGGGGATATCAAACTATAGTTATTGGACGAAAGGATGTTTATAAATACATATGCATTTGTTGAAGCTGTTAAGATAGGATCTATTTGTGTCCCTTTTAATTTGAGCATGGCACTTCAAGAACTCAATCTGGATATAGGCATATTATTTTAAATGAGGAAGCATTAGGTGGGCTGAACTGTTTGACGCTTAATCATCTGGAGTCGGCTCTTTATTCCTCTTTTCATGCTATAACTCTTTGCAGTTGAGAGAAAAATTTTCTAGATTTATGTTTCTTTTTCTTTTTTCATTTCTCCTTCTTGTTTTGGATCAGTACGTCATGAAAGAGGAAAGCAAACTTTACCCTCAACCATCACTTTCCTTTTCAGAATGTGAAAGGTTGAGGTAATGTTTTGACTGATTGGTGTATCATGTTAGCTAAAAGGATGTTTTATTAACCATTGTTGAGTATGTTTTGCCTCTGATTACCGCATTGTTGAGTATGTTTTGCAGTTGAGAGAAAAATTTTCTAGATTTATGTTTCTTTTTCTTTTTTCATTTCTCCTTCTTGTTTTGGATCAGTACGTCATGAAAGAGGAAAGCAAACTTTACCCTCAACCATCACTTTCCTTTTCAGAATGTGAAAGGTTGAGGTAATGTTTTGACTGATTGGTGTATCATGTTAGCTAAAAGGATGTTTTATTAACCATTGTTGAGTATGTTTTGCCTCTGATTACCGCATTTTACTTGACTAGCTTTCCAGGGAACTTTAGTTTTATTTTCCCTGGCCTTATGTGACATCTTTAGAAAGAAGAATCTGGAGTCCCTTGAGGACTTCGTTGTTTGAATTGTTCTTGGTACCACAAAGCTATGAACTGCCTTTTGGGAGAAGTGTTTTATGTGAGAACATTTGAAACAATATTTATTTCATCATTATATTGTCATACTCAATAGTACAAATTCTGAAGCTTTTGGTTGGTGATTTTGGGATTTCTGAACCTCATGATGCAATTGAATTTGGCATGGGATACTGAACACCATATCCTGAGGGCATCTGAAGATTTTTCTATTGCCTGGGAGAAACTGTGCTTCTATTTTTAGCATATTCTCTTACTGCAGACTAAGGCCATCACATCTGTTCTTGGTTCAGGTTCCATGGATTCAAGTTAGCAGATCAAGGTCACTGCTCCTGATGGTCGAACCAGTAGTATTTCTTGTGGCTGTGGCAATGGGAGCGTATGTTTGCGTTCAAGGATTTACTATTGTTTTCTTTCCTTGGTGTTTTCTGTAGTTGATATCTTATGGATTGGTCAATTGCAGCTGATATCAACTGAAAGAACTATGCGCTGAAATCCAAGTTTGTATAGTTATTTGTTTGAATAGCTGTATTGTTTCTAGAAAATTTAACCTCCGTTATGTTGAAACATAGAGGAAGGAATCCCTTTGGACAGAATCACTTTGTACTATATTAAGCACTAATGAGCTATAAACCTTTAGGATGACCTGGCTTAGTTTGTATGCCCTTTTGCCGACCATGGGAAACTCGACATAAAAAATTATCACAAACTTGTCAGGGCATGAATCAAAGGCGACCTTGCATGGTTAATACGAACAGCTTACTTTTTGCTTTCTCGCTCCCCTCCAACGAAATAGATGTTGGCCTTCACAAATCAAATAGTGTTTTTTTTTTCAGTTTATTACTTTTTAGTTTTTTCATTTCTTTATTATTTTTCTTTTCTACTGTTAGATTTATCAAACTTTTATCTACATTTTCTAGTAACGTGAGCATCATGCAGGGTTAGGATTGGAATCTTGTGCTCAGTGCTTATACATCTGTTATTTTCCCTAACTTCCTTTCAACTATTGAATTCTTATTTTTATGTGGTTGTTGCACTTTACGTTAATCATTATTTTACAGTATTTTTTCTTATTTAAATCCTAAATGGGCTATATCTATATTCTGAAAAGATTCTGGTAATGTTCTGTTCTAGTTGCATCTCTGCCTAGTAATGCTTTGATTCTCAGCTACCTAATGAGAGAAACTTCCCTTGCCTAATGCAGGCTTTTGCATGCTGTCCTATTACTTTTTAATGGTCTTGCGACTAGAGTCCTCTCTACTGTTTCTGGTGGCAGCAGATCACCTTTTGCAAGCAGACAAAATGCCAGTGCTCTTCTACTTGTTGCAAGCCAGGTGAAAGTGGCTTGTTCTCTTTTGTTACTCTTATTTATGACATCATAAAACTACAACTGCCTAACGGTAACATTAAGTTTGCTGTTCAAATTGGAAAATTTTGGTTGATTGAGTTTTAACCCGTTTGGGGCTATTCTAGAAAACATTGCCTGTGATGGTTGCTGTTGTGGAGCAGCTTGGTGGTGCTTTGGGTGAATCTGGTTTGCTGGTTCTACCTTGTGTTGCGGCCCATCTGATCCAGGTTGGACACGTTTTCATGCTTGTTTTCTCAAATGCAGTTATAGTATCTAAAGATGAGAATCATGAGATATATTTTGTTGGCATAGATTGTCATGGACTCATTTTTGGTGAGCCGGCTTCAAGGGGAGCATGATGTCAAGACCAAGGCCGCCTGAGAGTAATTTGAATCTGCAGCGGTTAGAAGTGATTTGAATCAGAAAATCTACCTCGGTTCCAATTGACACTAGAGTTCGGGAGTAGTACCCAGCGTTGTCATTATCGACTCGGCAAATTGCATTGGTGATTTTTCACTCGTGATACAGTAACTAATATTTACTGCAATGATCTCAGAAAACAACTATTTCTGAACAAGGATACGCCCCCCAGAATCAAGCCTGGAACCTTTCTTTATTCAAGACATGCAATTTCTTTGATTATAAAAGCAGGCCAATTTCTTTATTCATGGTTTGTAAATTGTTGACATTTCAATGAGACAATGATAACAGATCCCTTTACAGACCAAAAAAAAAAAAGGGCAAATTATCTATCTCTGAAGCTTGCTTCCGAAAGAAGTTTACTTTTAGTAGCCTTAAATACGCAGGCAGCTGGATTATGCAGCATAGGACGGCACTGGTGGTGGCAAAAGCAGAGGGGAGAAACGGAAAAGGAAAAGAAAAGAAAAAAGGGATAGAGGAGTAAGCTGATGGTTGGGAGATGGTGGCAGAGGGAAGTGAACAGATGTTGGAAAGATTAATAATAGAAGAGAATTGGAAAATAAAAAAATTTACGCAGTTGATAATTGGCTCTATTTGGAAATTATTTTATTTTAAAATTAAAATTAAAATTTTAAGTGTAGAATTTATATATCTTCTCACAAATAATTTAGGTCCAACTTAGATTAGAATTTATTTTAAGTAGAGTTGCATTGAGAATCGTAAAAGTGAATTGTTTGTGAGAGTAGAAGTGAGACTCAAAATAAAAAAGTGATTTTTTTTAAAAGTTAATGTAAGCTCACTCTTAATTTTTACGAAATTTAAGATAAATTTTAAAATTAAATTCTATCTAATCATACAAATATAAAATAGATTGTCATTGCGGAAGAAGAGTGAATTGTAAATTTGAAATTTTACTTTAATTTTCTGAATGAAATGTTTCATAAAGACATTTTTAAAAAATTGAACTTTTACTTTCTTTTTGAGAGATGAAATATTATTACTCTTATTTTAAAATATAAGGTTTTTGATTCCTTTTATATAGATTAAAAAATTTTCTTAACTAATTTTAATAATGTAATAGAAAATGAAGAATTATATTTATAATTAGAGAAATTTTAGAAATATTCTTTTTAAAATTAACAAATGATTAAGTATTTTGAGAAGAGAAAAAGTTAAAAATATTATATTTTAAAGCAAAAAAAGGTCCAAAAACACCTTTAACAAAAATAAAATATGCTAGATGCATTATAGATCTTCTAATTCATTGTTTGGTATACTAATTATATTATTATAAAATATAAAATATTTTGATTTTTTATATAGATTACGAAAAAATAAAATATAAGATAATTTTTATTATATTTTTATTAAATTTATTAAAATAAAAAATAAGATAATTATATTTATAATAAGAATACTTTTTTTAAATTTGTAAAAGGTTAAATATTTATATAAAGATGAAAATGACGAAAAGTTGTTATATTTTAAAATAGAGACGTTGAATCCACTGATAGAACAATTTCCTTCGTATTTTAAAGTTGACTCCCATGAGAAGCAAGGTAGGAAGGGTTGGCAGTGTAGGTGCCAACCTGACTTGGTTGAAGATGTAAAATCCATCAAGTCATCAAATGTGCCCTTCAATTTGCCATGCAAGTCTTTGGTAAACAACCCAATCTGATCTGTCCAATTATTCCATGTCCGATAGGTGGAAGCTCTAAGTAGTTTTTCCATTTTAAAATATAAAATATTTTAATTTATTTTACATATATTAAGGATGTAAAATAATAAGAAATTTTTATTATATTTTTAATTAATTCTATTGATATAATAAAAATAAAAAATATATTAGTAGTAAAATATTTTTAAAGAATAATTATTATAATTTATAAAAGATTAAATATTTTTTTAAAAAAGAATTTAAAATAGGTTTTATATTTTAAAATAAATTAAATTAATAAACAACATTTCACTTAAAAAGTAATATCTTCTCCTATTAGTTTTCACCAAAAAACACAAAAGCAGTGGCTTAGTTGGAAATTATCTTTTTTAAATAAAATATATAAAGCTTATTCTTATAATATCATGTAAAAATAAAACCCAACATTCATGTAAAGTTTCATACCTTTAAAATCCCTATAATATCATATTAAGCAAGAAGATTTCGAGTATATAAATAAATACTTATTTCATTTTAAATTGTAGAGTTTTTGGCTCATTTTTTATCGAAATGTTAATTTTATCGATTATTTTTTTAAAATTATTTATATTTATAAATATAAAATTTTATTTTTATATTAATAAAAACAAAATTAATTAATTAAAATATAATAAAAACCTAATTTTTTCTTTATTTGTTCTAGAAAGACAATAAACTTATATTTTACTAAAAAGTAAAAGAATTACAACATGTGCAAGGCTAGCAGGAGATTAATAGTAAAGATCCAGTCTTGCACTTATTTTTTATAGTATGTGTAAATTTAATTCTGACCATTCGATCATAATCGGACAATCAGAATAAAAATTTTAAATAATTATTTAAATTTTTAAAAATTATTTAAAATTTTAAATAATTATTTATAATAATTATTCTAACAGTTCAATTATAATTAAACTATTAGAATTCAATCTTATAAGTATTATAAAATATAAATATATGACCAAATTTTTACCGGTAATTAATAGTATAACATAAATATTTTTTAAATTATTATTTAAAATAATTATTTTGACCGTATAATTATAATTAAACGATTAAAATTTAATTCTACTCTGCTACAAAAAGTAATTGAAAGACCGGATTCTTACCCGTAACTAATAGTACAGCGTAAGTATTTTCCAATATGAATAGTAACGATGAGAATGATTACTTGTGCATTAGCCATTAACTACGTATCGAAAGCTTCGAGACTTCGAGGTTCAGAGGCCGGTGCTTGGCGCCTGTAACAGTGTTTACAGCGTGTTCTACTTCCGTCGGAGAAGATCATTCTCCGATTTGCTTCAGGTTCTCTCTCTCTCTCTCTCTCTATGCGCACATGGATTTTGATCAGCTCGATTTTGCTGATCTAAAGTCTCATTTGAGGTGATGTATATTGGGTTTCGTTAGTTATTGAGCTTCAAATTTCAACTTTGAGAGCGTCGGATTGCTGACCCATTTTCAAATATTCTGTTAATAAACAATGCTCGTAGTCGTTTTGTAGAGTTTGTCATGTGTGTTGCCGGCTCTCCCCTACTCCCCATAGTGCTTTGGCTGCGAGTAGTTCCGGCTCCGGAAGCGAGGGACTTATCGGGGACAACCGCTCCTGGTGTTTGGTGAAGCGTCATACTGTAGGTCGTGGTGGGAATTTTACTACTTTTTGGGTAAACTTCTAACTTTTAATAAAATGGCAGATATACAAAAAGTCTACAATAATGGGAACTAACTAGCTGACACAACTATTTATGGCCTACTTCGCCGCCATCCTGCACCGAACGGTGGAGTTCTCCACCCTTCACCGTCCAAAAATTCTATGCCAATGCTCCAAACACCACCAGCACAAAGTCTACTTGACTGAGCTCCCAATTTTGCAGTCTAGGAGACCATGTTTTCGCGTCACCTTTATGCGCTGCAGAGGCCTTGCAAATTGCCGCTGCGTGGCTCGTCCATTTCTTGTTTCCACTTCACCGTTCCATCTGCAGCGAAACAAACCGTACTCCTGGCCTAGCCTTTGTGCTCCTTCTTGCAATGCTCAACGCCATAGGTTGAGCTGGAGTCGGATTTTTGGCCACTTAGTTACGCCTCAAACGGCCGGCGGACGTAAACCAGCAACTGTCTCCTCCCCACCACATCTGTTATCCACAACCATAGGGGTTGACCATACACCATTTTTCACTTCATGTACGCTTGTGCGTCTACATTTTTCTTTTTCTTTCTTCTAAACAAATTTAAATTAATTAGGTTTGTCTATTTATTTTCAATTTGATCTGGCTGTCCATTATTAGAGGAATCCTTTTTCTTTTCTTTCTTTTTTGAGGTTGAGGAATTGGTTTCTATAGTTTGACTTCTCCTCTTTGTTTACCTGAGTTAGCGTGCACTGAGAGAATATGTAGAAATATATAAATGAAGAACAGATGAGGTTAAATTAGTAGTTTAAAATGTTTTGAGTATCGGGATATTTTTAACTTTAATTTTTATAATTGTTTCAAGAATATCCCATTTAAAGAGAGCGGACATTTGTTGGAAACAGTCAATAGTAGATAAACTAAACTTAGAAATGGGAGATGCCGTTATTCTTGACCTGTTTGTGTGAATAATTAGCTAAACTCAATCTTTGGCAGCCTTCTTGATGGTTTCTTTTTTATTGTTATTCATCGTGAAATATTTCGCAAGTGCCTGGTAGAGAAGACAGGACTTGTTTCTCATGGGACTATGCATGAAAAATTTCAGACTGGAGCTTCTCTGTGCTCCCTCTTGTTGCCGGAGCTTTGTGTCCCCTTCAGAACCTGCATAAGACATGGGAGGCCATACTAATTTCACCTTTAGTCTTTAGGACAAGTTCACATCTGTTTAATATATTTAAACTTACAATTATGCCCATTGAGAAATGTTCTCAAAGATGTCTTACTCCTTTCCACTTATGCAAGTTCATGCAGGCATGATTATGTGAATGGCATGGTGTGGATAGGGTATGTTTTAAGGATGGTACTGTGTTGTTTAACATTATCTTCTGTGGTTTATATAGTGAAGCAATAGATACTAAAACAATAAACTATTATTTCAGTTAAGATCAATTTAATTGTTTTGGCAAGAGCTGTTTTTCACTTTCTAGGATGAAGGCTAGTGAGTGGAAAAAGATATGAGAGATCAGAAATGTAGACATACCAATCATATTTTCCTTAAGCTATGCTTTTGTGATAACAGCAATCTTCTTCTCAAGATTACCTTTTTCTATTTCAGGGATTTAAGATTTTTTTTTTTTTTTTGTCAGTGATGTTTAAAACAATTATAGCAGTGTTGCTGCTTGGGTTTCTAGCATGGCTATTTCAGGGCATCTGCCCTCCTCCTCCTCGCATTTGTGGTTCCCCAGGTGGCCCACCCATTACAGGACCTAGAATTAAACTTAGGGATGGAAGACATTTGGCTTACAAGGAGTATGGTGTTCCCAAAGAAATGGCCAAATATAAGATTGTCTTCGTTCATGGCTTTGGCTCTAGCAGACATGAAGCAGAACTTGCAACAGCGGTACTCTTTTAACTGGTGGTTTAATTATGGAGTTCCTCTGCACACTCTTCTGATTCTCCAAATGGAGCTTTTAAATGACTTTTTTTTTTTCCTTTTTTGGTCTTTTGTTCCCCAGGAAGCAGTCCAAGAACTTGGGATCTACTTGGTGAATTTTGATAAACCAGGGTATGGGGAAAGTGACCCTGATCCAATGCGAACCTTTAGAAGTATAGCTCTAGACATAGAAGAGCTTGCCGATCAATTAGAACTTGGCTCCAAGTTTTACATCATTGGATTGTCCATGGGTGGACAAATTGTTTGGGGCTGCCTCAAATACATCTCTCATCGGTATGACACAAGGCTCAATATATTCCTTGCTTCAGCATACTGTCATTCTCATTAATTGCTTTGGTTTCTCTTTGTTCAAAAAATTTTAGAGCATCATTGTGTTCTTAAAGGGAACCTGTAGTTTGTATCTGATTTGAGAAATAGCTGAAGTTACCTTAACTTCGTGGTAAAATATAACTGGCAAAACGGATGCTGTTGGGTGGACAAAGTTGGCATAGTGATAGCGATGCCTCCCTTGAAGATTATCCAAGTTTTGAGTGTCATATTTAACAAATTTTCTGCCCTTTGCCTGGTTTATTGCTCAAGTATTCAAGGAACAAGATTATCAAGAAAGTCCTTGCAGATAGAATCCTCCTTTTGGTTCAGTTCTGTTTCTTCACTTGCCCTTTCTTCATAAGAACCTCATCCTACAACTGAAACAACTTCTGAATAGAGTTTACTTGTCCATTTGGTGGTAGAAAAACATATTATACTGAAAATGCTTATATTTTATTCATAAAAAGAGAAGGCACATTTATTTTTTAATCCAAGGCCAGAGGAACTAAAGAAACCAGCTTGCTGCATAGTATCAGTATTATTTGATCTGGAAAGCAACCATTTGTGTAAATGTTGAGACTTTTCACCATACAAAGATAGATGGCTTTGTTGCAGTAAACACCTGTATGGCGGTAATTTGCTTTCTGAGTACTTACAATATATCTTTTGTATTTTGGTTTCTTGTTGGATTTCAGCAGAAGTTTATTTCTTAATCAGAGAGCTGAATACTTGATGCTTATAGGTTAGCTGGAGCAGCATTAGTTGCACCGGTAATCAATTACTGGTGGCCTGGGTTCCCCTCAGACTTGTCCAGGGAAGCATATTATGAACAGTTCCCACAGGACCAATGGGCTCTTCGGGTTGCTCACTATACCCCCTGGCTTGTCCATTGGTGGAACACACAGAAAATTTTCCCTGCCTCTAGCGTTATAGCAGGAACACCTAAGTTCTCTCGACAAGATATAGAACTTCTGCCCAAGCTTAGAAATATAATGTCACTGAAGGTATGTTTCTACTCAAACTGCATTATCACGGGGAATGCGTAACCGTGCTGATAGATAATGTTGCATTGAGCAATATGCACTGCAGAATTATTCTCAAACCGTAAGGACAATATGCTGTATAAAGAGGTGTACACTAATCTAGTTGAGTTGAACCTGTAAATGTTCAAGCTTGGTGGGATATTGCTGTGCAGGCACGAAGTTGAGTATGGGTTCAAGCGAGCCTCAATCTTGAGCTTGACTTCAGTTCGATTTAGAAACCTTCAAGCTCAAGCTCGACCTGAGGTTCAAGTAGTTCATTAAACTTGCAAGCTCAAAATTGCGCTTGAGCTTTGAGGTTGAATAATCTCCCAAAAAATTACACATATCATTTATAATTTTAATTTTAAAAAATCATATATGAAGTATATTTTTATTTAATTAAATACATAAAAGCAAACATATTTGCAATCTTTCGGGCCAAATACTTGACTATACAAGTCCAGTCTTGTCTAAAGAGTCAGACCTAAAATTGGTGCTTGAAATCGCTCTACTTTTTAACTCAATTGAGCATGAGTAGTTCAATAAAGGCTCGACGTGTGTACCTTAGATGTATATCTACTGGAAGCCAATAAAGCAATGAGGAGTAACATCCTCGATTTTATTATCTGATTAAGAATTGTCATAGTCTTGAAGTGTGGATAGTTGATTTGAGGTTTGCTATTTGTTTTGTTGAGCAGGAATATGTAACACAGCAAGGAGAATATGAGACCTTCCATCGCGAAATGATAGTTGGATTTGGAAAGTGTGAATTTGACCCTATGGATCTAGACAACCCTTTCCCCAATGGTGAAGGCTCCGTTCATCTGTGGCATGGTGATGAAGACGGTTTTGTCCCTGTTACCTTGCAGCGATACATTGCTCAAAAGCTTCCGTGGATTCATTACCATGAGGTACCAGGTGCAGGACATCTGCTTTTGTATGCTGATGAAATCAAAGAGGGTATTATCAAGGCACTTTTGATTGGAGAGAAATAATATCCTGCATAAACATACATATGTAGTACCTTGTTCTCTTCCTGCCTATCCTTCATGTTTGGGGACTAACATCTTTTCCAAGTTTATCTCAACCTTGAAGTTTCATCAGGATTTGCTAGTGTGCATGATTTAACATGCAATCAGGTCCATGTATTTTACTAAAGTAATCATTAAGCTGATCATTTGAATGTACACCTCAACCCAAAAAGAACTAGATTATTCAAATGTATTTTCTAATGATTCAGCATATATAATGCCTTTAAATTCTTATTTAATTTTTGGCCAGCTAGCTTTGTAATACTATTTCCAAAATGTTAGGTCTAGCGGAAACGCTCCAGCATTTGAACCCATTGGAACTGTTTCCAGGTTAAGTGACACGCAAGTTGTCATGTAAAGACATCAAATGCCCCGAATCAGTGTGCCTGCTCCCGGGTCTTGAGTGGACCTCAAATCTTGTACTGCCAATATGAAATTGGAAAATTTTTCTGTACAGCAGTAGCAAAACTTCATTGTTTCATGGTGACCTAAGCTTTGATCCCACTTCTAGTTTTGTGTTTGGTTCCAAACCCAAAAAACCAAGCAGCATTTGTATGTCTCCCATTCTAAGCATCTTGCTCTCAAACAAGGAGCAGCGCTGCTGCAGCGTGTGCCCTGGCATTAGTTGCTTATTCAGCTAAATCAAAGGTCTAGATTACTGGGGTTCAAGAGTTCTTGGATATAGGGTAGAGGCTATCAATCTGTCAACTATATGGAATTTCGCTTTGACCCGTATGCTAGAAGTCCTTAATATTGGACGTTTGATTCACCATGGTGCAAGACTCTGCCTTTTTTATACGGGAATAGGTATGCTACTGCTCTTTCAACATCCCAGTAGTGTTTCTGACAGATTAGTCCAAAGTCACCTATCGTGTTAGAAGATAAAAAAAAGTAAAAGGGAAACGCACGTAATACGTATTAAAACAAAATCTGCAGCACTATTTGAAAGGACAATAGTTTAACTCAAAAGAAATACTAACAGAAGGTACTTTTACATGGATTTATGTAAAGCTACATATCATAATAGATCAGCGTGAATTTGGCATGTATATATCAGAGTAATGAAACTATGGAATCGAATTGAGATTTCCCATATTGAATTATTCCCAGTCCGATTTATATGATCAACAAGCAGGAGAAAGTACATGAATATGGACCAACAACAGGACAAATCCTAAATACATAACAAAATATGAAGTGGCTCAGACTCAGAAGGTTCTTATGGGCACAACATCAGACATGCAGTCCTCCAGGCTCCTACACCCGAGTTAGCCTGAGAACTAAAATCCAGCATTTTACTTGGGCAACCCAGTTTCAGGGTTAAGGAGAGCTTGACTTTCTTCTGTTAACAAAACTGGACCTCTACCAGGTCTTGTGCAGATGAAGTAAGAAACATCTCCCTTGTACTTTTGTGTTTGAAAATTATCCTTCACTTCTGGAGGTGGAGATAATGATTCGACATCCTTCATGTCCTGAATGCCAGCATCCAGTAGTATCGATTTGTCACCAACAATATAGCTGGAGAAAATGAAACAAGTGGTCAAGAACATATCAGGAGGCCCGTCCTCAGGTTTCACCGAGACAAGAATATGATATTTATCTTTCACCATTAAAATTGCTAATGACAGAGAAGTCCTAGTTTGAACTGCAAGAGGAAGCAGAGAGGAATAACCTGTTCAAATCTGCATCAGATTGAGGAGGGAAATAAAAGAGGAGTCTCTGAAGCAGAAGGGCAGCAGCCTTACTATTACGGGCAATTAGAACTGCATTTGGGCCCGCATCAAAGGTGTAAGCTACCTGTCATTTTTGTTGGTAGTTTGGTCAGCTTCCTTACATAAAATCATAAAGAAACAACAATTATAATTTATACCTTTTCTGTTCATTATATCACCAAACAAGTTGTCAACAGATTATTTGCAAATGAAAGTACTGAAAAAAGGATTAAGCCTCTATACAGCGTAAAAGAATTTTGTACATGTGCATGCTTTGGTGCTGTCATATAAAGTCAAGCAAGCATTTGCAAGTTAGAACTCAGTATATGTTTAAGAAATTACTTACACTGACAGGGTATAGAATTGAAATCCATTAAATATTAAAGAGCAATAGAAATGAAATGATCTCTCTAAAAGCAGAAGTATTCATGGATACTTGTGTACCCAGCTTGGGACATCTTTGTCAAATATTCCAGAAGCAATAGGTACCAACAATTGTAACAAATTCCAGTATAAGTCAGTAACAGACCTGAGGTGTTCCCTGCGAACAGTTCCATTTCTCAACGCAGCTGATTATCCTGTAATATAAAACTTCAGATTAAGACTAAGATTAAATGACCAGCACTATAATTGCATCTTCTGACAAAATGGTAAATAAATCATGCTCCAAAAGTAACATGTAACCAAAGTACTTGCCTATGGGATGTGTCATTCATGTAAAATATAGGAGGGCTGGTGTCAAGGCAGACTGCATGAAACTGGTTACTATCAGAACAAGTTAGACGAGCAAAAGTAGGAAAATCAAGGGTTCTTATGGCTTCTTCCATTTGGATAACGCGTTTTGGTACTACTTCCTGTCACATTCCAATCAAAGAACGAGAGGTAAGACTTTCAAGAACTCTTACTCTCAAGAAGTTGAGGTCTCAAACACTAGGAAAAACATTAAATAGCAAAATTCTTGTTGAGGCAAGTAAAGAACCATAAAACATAAAACAAAAGATAAGACCAAGAAATACCGATGCTCTATGTTGGATAAGAGGACTTGTTTCAACTGTCTCACGCATTCCACTAGTGCTACTAGTTTCCTTCTGTCGTGAGCTCACCTGAAACAATAGAAACTTTATTTGAGTGACAGATAAATGACTGATTGTGGACAAGCTACAAAGTCAACAATAAACTGATTTTCAAGGAAGTTTCTTGGAAAGATGAAATTTTTGCAGGTTCCACTCTTAAACCATGCATAAAACATGATTGAAGAGGTCGATGAACTAATCCGTATGCTGCTTCAATTTTCTCAGTTAACCCAAAGTGAGAAGCACAACCAGCCATTAGTATGTTGAAGAGAAAAGCATACTAGTTAAGGTTTCAGGCATACATGAAAAAAGAAAAAATAAAAATAAAAAAAGAGCAATTTTCTTACTTGCACAACGTAGCACAGACAAAAGCATAAATTGGAGTGGGCAAATGAAGGAAAGGGTAGTGGTTGGACACAAAAGTTAAGTTACACAGGTATCTTCAGTTCCAGTTCCAGCCAAAAAAGTCCGAAAATTCATTGCTTAGTGCACATATTGAAAAAAGAAAAGAGTTCAAAGATAATTTTTGCATTTTTAATTTTCAAAAGGCTTCTTAAGAAGGCAATACCAAACTGCCTGCAGCTTTGAGCATCAAAAGAGTATTCCTCATGTAAGGACAAAAGTAATTTGAGCAACTTGATAAATAGTAGTCAGAAATATGACATGGAGATACAAAAAGCAAAAGAAATATAGGTATTGAGGGCAGTGTTAAACTCTTTTTTGTTAGAGATGGTGAATAATTGTATCGATGTGACAACTTCGAGATAGTATACGTCTTTCTAAAGATCAAGTGCTGATAAGCAGCAAACTGGGTATGCTGGTTAAGAGAAAGACAGAACAAATAACAGGAAGAAGGAAAAGAAGAGCCAAGAAGAGTTTTTTAAATCTATTGGTTCCTCTCAATCATGATATATGAGAAACCATCTCTCTCTTCCTCTATCTCTCCATACATATATATGTATAAATCATTACCAGATAAAACAGAGAGGAAGGATAATTCAAAACAAGGACTTTCATATAAGAAAAGCAAGTACATACAACGGCAATAAGTATAACAAGCTCATCCCAGTGCTTCTCATCAACAAGTTGAACAGCAATGCTATCACTCCCATTGACCTCCTTGAGAAGCACAAGAAAAGAATTAGTGCAACTAGATAAAGCATTCTGTTTTCTTTATCAGTGCTGCAACACTCAAAATAAGCATACTTTTCCCATTATCCACTTCACAAAACCACCATATAGACTGCGACAAGCACTTCCTGAACCTTGCCTGTGCATGAGAAATACATGAAGCTTGATAACTGATTTTCTACCGCAAAGATGTCATAAGATATATGTAGCAACTAGAATATCACAATAAAAATAAGCCTGAACGAGGATAACATGTAGAAAAGAAATGATATCAATATAAAAGTATCAAAAGGTAACATAATAGCATTTGGAAAATCTAAAGCTTAAGGTAGTCCATAAACACGGACAAGAAACACTAGAACCGCTCCTCCCCATTAAGTTCTGTTGTGGCATATAGCACTTTCCTTTCTTTGATTTCTTCCTAAAATATGAGGGTCACAACCAAATGGCTAAAAGAAACATATATGAAATTATGGAAATATACCTGGCGATGGCAGAAAGTTGTCCATTATCTTCTTTAGCATTCATCAGCTTTGCAAGAGAAAAAACTGCATAGAAAAATCAAAAGTTTAGAGGCGCCTGTTTTTCATTTTCTTTCTTCCTTTTTTTTGGTTTGGTTTTTAATTTTTGAAACAAGCTCCAGTGCCTATTAAAGTAAAATTTTAACTAGAGAAATTACGAAAAAATGGTTTATGCAATGTATGAAATTATACAAACACCAAAATATATGCAAATCCCAGCAGACACCCACTTGAAAACTCACTCACAAGCAATTAGAATTTCAAGAGATTTCTATGCGGAAATCATGAAAGAAATAGATCTCTATTACATAAGATTTAAATATAAGGGGAAAAAAAGGTTCTAGATCACTGAAGGAAAGGATTATGAGATGCCCGCTCGCTAAAGGATGCAGATATGACCGAATGTGCTTAAGTACATGTCAGCTCTTGTTCGGAACTTGATTTCTTGAATGGATCCCATTGTTGGATGGTCAAGACATCCAGGAATTGAGAACTGAGCCTTGTCTACTAGAAAAGTTAAAGCAGTAAGAGTTATGATGGAGCATATGAACAACGTGGCTCGCAACTTTCCTTTATGTAGCAGAAGTACAGAAATCAAGTGAAACTTACAACCATTTGAGACATAGAGTACCATTATCAGCAATAATTGAGTGAATTCGAAGAACTCTGTTATAGGAAAAGCCTAGGACCAGTGGTTTCAAGGCAATGGCAGTTCACAATGTATAATTTCAGCAGTCACAAAACCAATTGGGACCTAATGTTCTCAAGAAAAAGAAACATTAACTACCACTGGCTATCAAATATAGCCAATCTCTAATGTTGCAAAGCAACAAGTAATTGATATCCAGGCACAAAGTTTTACTATACACACCAAATATAAGTATGAATAGATATCCCAAGTTCTGAGAAACTTCCCGAAAGAACTACCCAAAATATTGTTCAAACTGGTAGGTGAAACCAATCACCTTCAAGTTGAACAAACACAGAGGCAAAACCAAGCATCCACCAGGTCAATTTTCCCCATTCCCGGCAAGACATCAAGTGCCAGCTTGGATCAAACAAAGCATGGCACTTTCTGCGCTTTCATGGGCAGGATGTACGTTATTCTTATATTGTGTGCGTCCTTGTTATGTGCGAGACACAAGTGACTCAAATAAGAGCTAGAGTTTCTAAATATAAAAAGGATAGATTTTAAATTTTTTCGATTGGAAATACCCCTAAAACGGCTGATATCAGCAGTATGATGAATAACAAGAAGGATTACATTATTCTTTAATTCTTGGTCCTCTAGAAAGAAAAACTAAGAAAAAGGAAAAGACGGGATGGTTAGAGCATAGAGTACCAAGGCATGCAAAGCCAGCAGCCGAGGAGGCCAACCCAGCAGCAGTAGGAAAATTATTATAAGAAGCAATGTGTAGATGCAACTTCTCCCAATCCTTTTTGGTGATTTTGATACCCTTTTTCTCATCCTCAACATCATTGGCACGAGATCGAATTTCCCTCAAACAATTCTGGTACCTACCTCCAGAAAGTGATATCTCCTGCACCAACCGCCAAACAGAATCACAAAATGCCAAGCAATTCTATAAAGATCAAAACAGAAAAAGCCTAAAATTTTCGAATTTGCCAAACAAGAACCAGATGACAAAGAACAATACACAAAGACGTAATCAAACCAACGTGCTCGTGAGTCGCGACACACACAATATATTATACCTTCCCGTTAAGCCACATGCGATCCTGGTTGAAGGCGGGGCTAACGGCGACGGTGGTGGTGGTGCAGAGGTGGGAGGGGTCAAGAGTGACGCTGATGCTATCGTTGATGGGGAGAATCAAGCTCTCGTCTCTTTTCCCCCAGTACTTGATCACAGCAATGTTGGTTGGCGTCTGAGCCGTCACCATCAAAACCCATGAATCATTCTTCTCAGCCATTGCTGCCAGTGCTGCTCTGCTGATTCAAGAAATGCAGTTGCTACAAACCGATAGAGGGTATTGCGAAGCTTATGCGCTATGTATATATTACAGCGGTAGAAACTGAGAAGAAACAATGAGATCTCACAGCAGAAGTGTCTGAGTGAGTGTTTCAGTGTGTGAAAACTCGTGCATATATAGCTGCAAATGTACTTGAGGAGGAGGAACAGGAAGCTCCATAACTGGTTGAACGTGTATTTTCATTTTTCTCTTTTTTATTTTTCGATGGAACTTAGGAAGTTGGGTCCCCACTTATTTTTTCCTCATTTTCTTTTTTAAAAGATATCGTTGTATTAGAATAGGTATTTTCTTTTTTAAAAGAATACACAAATATAATAATTTATTATTTTCATCTACAATTAGATAATTTGGACTCGTATTAATTCTTTGAAATAAAATAATAGTTCAGTGATAAAAATATACTTTATCTTATCACATAAAAGATTTTATGCTCGAATTATATATTCCTCACTACTGTATAAAGGGGAAAAAACTTATATTAATTTCTTCCTATATTTGTTATGCTAGCTTTATAATCTGAATTTGAAGAAGAAGCACTTCTATGGAAATATAAGGGGAATAATATTTGTGCATAAATAGTAATCCATCTAGTTGATTTGGTTTATGTTGGTACTATTTAGATTGTGTTTGGGTCCGTAAAAGTAAATTTTTTTTTTGAAAAAAATATAAGATCTAATTATGTATTTGATTGATAGAAATATAATTCAAATAAAGTCTAAAGCTATGGATGGTATTTTTTAATTAAAAAGAAAAAATGCAATAAGTTAAAATACTCTCTAATTTTAAAATTAAATAAAATTTTTTTGTTGAAAATTTAATAGGTCGAAGTTTGGACTCCTTCCAAAAGTCAAGTGAGAAATGCCAAAATGTTGAAAAAGTGAAGAAACGGAAATAAAGTTAACAAGTAATAATTAATAAAAGAGTACAAATTTCAGCATCTCATTGCAATTATTAAAAAAAGTGAAATTAAATAAAATTTAGTTTAAAATTTTTTATTTTGAATTTTATAAAATTAAATTATTTGTAAAAAGTAAATATAATTTAAAATAAAAAAAATTCGTAATATAATCCAATTCAAATATACTCAAAACTAATAATGGCGTCTAAAGAATAATCGTTCACCCAACCGATTACTTTGGTGGGCTTTTCTTTATTATTTATTGCAAAAATGAATGGTATTTGCCTAATTAGGAGGTAGGTAGGTAAGCAATGAACTTGGGAAACCAAGACTCTTCATTGAAATCTTACAAGCTAGTAATATATTTCACCAGAATTTATTAGAAGGATAAAGAATGAGACGGAAGGAAAATAAATACTTAAATATTACAAGATAATGAATTTGTTCTTAATTTTTGTTTTTTTTCTTTTAGTTTTGATATATAAAAGGGATAGAATGACAATTAATTCCTTAATTTATTGTCTGAGAAGAAGTATTAGACTCTTATTTTATCATAAATTTGATCTAATCTTATTGAAAGGTCCATTAAAGATAAGAGTGTCATAAAGATTTATTCAAGCTTATACTGTGAAAATGTTTTATGCTTTAAAGGAGAATTTAGTATTTTAATTAGTCAAAAATGGTTCGATTCAGATATTTAGCTCTTTTATGTATTAAGTTAAAAAAGCCTAAATAATTTTCTTCTATATTTGTTTTAATGAATAAAAGATTATCTATTTATAGTAAAATAATTAAGTCATTATAACTAAAATAGTCATCGAAAATAATATTAAATTTTAATATAATAATATTAATATTTAAAAAATATTAAAATTAAATTACGCTTACTTTGTCTTGCAAAAATGGCCATTCAGTTTTCTTCTACATATAAAACAAACCTGTTGCTGTAAAAATGCCTGTCAATTTCCCCCAAGAAAACCATAAAAAGAATTGTTAAATTGAAAAAAGGCAGAGAACATTCTAAGGGGCGTTTGGACACGAGAAGTTTTCTAGAGGCATTTGAGGGCACTGAAAGTAACTTTAAGTGTATTTGGATTGAGTTTCGTTACGAAATTTAATATAATTTTTTATTTTTAGTTTTATTTTTTTTTTCATAAAAAATTATTTCTTCTAAAATTCAAGACGAAAAATTTCAAAATAAAATATTATACAATATCATTCTTGTTAGAGAATCGATGTGGATTTTTTTTCTTTTTTTTTTGGGTGTGGGTTTTATTTATTCGTGAATCACGAAAGATTCTTGCTTTTGGAGCAAAGCAACTAATTAAAAACTATCACATGAAATGCTTCCCCAACGAACCTAACCCTACTTTGTACTGAAAGTTTGATGCGTTGCTACGACTCCCAAAAGCACTTGGATCAGTTTTCACGGCGCACGGGCTTTTCTTAAAAAGAATATAAATTACTATTTCTCTCTTATCAGCGGTGCGGTTTTCTTGAATGCAGGGGCTGTGGATATTTTTACGGGGGTGGGTGGTTGCCGAAATTGACTTACTTAGGTTTATCTTTATCAATACTCTGTATTATGAATTATCAACATTTGACAAAATGAAAACCTACTAACCTCATCAAATGCATGAAAGGTACTCCTTCCACCTCAAAATATTAAATATTAGTCTCGTTTACTATTTTCATATAAATTAAGAATTTATTAAAATTTATAACATTTAAAATAAAAAAATTTTAGTGTTCTTTGATTTTAATTATAATTTATTAATAAAAATACTTAAAATTTTAAAATAAATAGTAGTTAAAAAGAGATAATAATGAAACATTTTATTAAATTTTTGTTAAAATCATAAATAAAATAAATATCTTGAGATAAATAAAAAATATAGAACTAATATTTTGCAAGGAAGAGAGTAACAGCGCACTAATTGGCAACTTTTTAGAAAATAATACACCAACTCTTGCCACCAATAAGATGACCTTTAACCAAAAAAAAAAAAAAACAATGAAATGATCATTAACCCATTTTAGACGCGTAATTTTTGCATCTCGTCGCCTTTATGTACCTAGTCATGTATAAAAACTGAAAATCTTTTTTTTTTTGAGGGAAACAAAAATTAAAAATGTCTAACAAGTACCAAAAGTGATCCCTTAATTAGAAACATTCTTTTTCAAAGCCGAGTTATAAATTTGAATCGCATTTTCATTTTTAAACATGTATTTTAAGAGAAAAAGCTGAAAGAAAATAAGAAAATAATTCAAACAAAACTCATTTATATGCACTTTCTTACATCTTAAGTGAACTTGAATTAATTTTTAAACAAAAAAATTATTTTTTTCACTTTAAATTCTACTTCTCCTTTCACACGAATAATTTACTTTTACAACTTTCAATATAATTCAATTTAAACAAAAACTCAATCCAAATACCTTCGTTTGTTCAAAGTGATTGGAGACGCCCACAACTCTCCAACCTAAGACAGTCTTAGAACCAAAAATGTTTCCCATAATTTCAGATACTTGTAAAAGTCCAATGAAGCATACCCATATGAGTTTTATTTAAGTCAATAATGACAACTGACTCTTCAGCAAATTATATAAGTATCAATTTATTTCATCTTGACCAGTCAACCTAATGTTTTGGCTTGGTAAGAGAACTCCACCCATAAAACACAAAGAGGAAAAGTAGTTTAAGAATTCACGGGGCAGAACTACAGTTACAGCCGACGACACTACTATTAGTTTAATCTTCCTGCTTAATGTGCAATCCCTGCGCTCCGGTAATTGAATATAAAGCAAAGTTTGACTACAAAATTTTGTTGTTACATCATCCTCAGCTGCCACTCGACTGGCTTGCATGTCTACACTGTTTACTAAAAACATGAAGAAAGATTTACAAGTAATTTAAACAAAATTGGCTGGTATGATTCATTGTACACCAGTTATATCGTCAGAGTTTCTTCATCAGTCAGAATCCGGATCAGCATCAACAATATCAGGCAATGATTCGACAGAAGAGTCATCATCCATTTCATGCACAATTGGCTTCTTGGAATCTGTATTTGACACAGATGCAGAAATCTTATCAAGGATCATATTGTACCCATAGCTGTGACTTGTTTCGACATCCTTTCCTGATGTTGCGGCAGTTATTTCATCAACAGCAGCCACAAATGCATCTTTCCCAGATGTTGAAGCGGGATCTTCCCGTTCTAATGTACCACTACCTGAAACTACCTGACCAGATCCAGCAGTAGCACGAGTTATGAGGGAAATAGGGTTTCCACCTTCTGTATTATCATGTTCTTCAATCTGCTCCTCTGGTTCTTGTTTCTGAAATTCAATCATCATCTCATCCCTGTCTGCCGAAATTTGCATAGCATCTACTGCTGATGACTCTTGCTTGTTCCCTTCATGATTGCTTGTACCAGATGGAAAATCACTGGTAACCTTTTCAAAAGATGGATGTTTAGAGGTCCCAGGAGCTTCTTCAGCATTTCTGGCTTTACCTTGAAGGTTAGCCACTGGATCTTCCATCATATCACCATTTCCCAGCCAACTTTGATATAGGTCATCCTCATCCGAGTCTGCTTCACTAAGTCCCTTCTTTCCAGCTGTGGCAACATGTCTATGATCACTGAAGTACATAGTTTCTGGGATCTTGATACCCCCACCATCGTAATGGTCAACAGGGGATTGAAAATCTACCACTGGAAGGGCCCTGGGATGTATGAGCACTTCCAAGGTCAGCAAAGCATGTGAGCAAAATTCAGCAATCTTTGTCCCAGTTTCTTGACTACCTGCACGCATCACATCATGAAGCTTTTAAAGCGAGAAGATGACAAGGGATACAATGATGATCGTCAAACAGAAAATATGAAAGAGGCATCAAGTCTCCTGCAGCAAAATAATTAACAAATAGCCGTTTGTATCTCACAGACATCAGCAGTGGTCATTGCATCGATATATTCATATCAGCCGCCCATTCACAATTTTCCAGCTGTGATGGCCAATTCAGTTGCACAGCAAACAAATTATAGACAGAATAATGCCAATTTCATCTTAATTTAAAACATGCAGCCGCATCTCATACAATAACTTGTTGAAATTATCTTCTCAGCTATTTGAATGGTGAAGAATTCACATTCCGCAAATTTGTATTTCAAACCCACAAGAGTTAACATGAGAATCATAAGAGGAGACAAGTACTAGCATCATAGGAAACGAATTGGTTTACAAGACTTGCCTCTCCGGAAAAGATCAAGACTCTGAGCAAGATGCGGAGGACGAACACGACCAGGAGAAAGAAGAGATGTCAAAAGAGCACGTAAAGCAGCAAGTTGAAAATCTGCCCAAACAGGCGTGCTATCAGCACAAGCAGTAGTGTTTCTCTCCCTTGCCCATCCCCCTTTGCAAGCATTTGTGGCGACTGTCATGAGCAAGTGATCAACACTTGACCGCCAACTATCGGATCTCAAAGAACCAGCCTGTTAACAAGAATTAAAACCAGTCTCGTGAACAACAAAAAATAGTACAGATATTTATTGGTCTGGCAACATCCAAAGGCAGACAGATAAAGCCTGAATCCATTTGTTTATTGAAATAAGAAAAAAGCTGCATTCACCAAAGAACATACGCCATCATCATGAGATGTCAAAAGGCTGTGAGGTTCTTTTATTCCAACAAATGGAACTATAATTTAAGTGATATGAGGGCAAGGGGCAAACTTAGCTATCAGGACCCCTGAGCGAGGCTTGAAAAAGTTAAGGGTGGTGCAATTAGGACCATGACAGAGAGACTATCTTGATGCAACATAAATGCCAGGAACAGAACCGGGTGGGGGGGGGGCAGGGGGCGGGATTATAAATGAGTATCCTCAAGTGTGGCCTTAGGAAGAGCAGGATATCAGAGCCGAGATTAGATGGTACTGAGTATGAATAATTAAGCAGAATAAAGCTGATTTCAGCAGCTAAAGATAAATGAAGCTAGGGATTCTGGTAATGAACAGAAGAAATACCACAGTTAGAAGAGCTTCAAGTGCCTCCAGTGCAGCAATCCTAACAGCTATTGGAGTCAAATTTTGGGATCTATCCACTTGCAGACCACCTTGATCAGATTGGTCTCCAGAAGATCCATATGTAGTTGGATGCTTCCTTTTCCTCCGTGAGGCCTGTTGGATTGCTTCCTCTGGGGCCTTGGAGTGTGCAGCAGAAACTTTGCTTCTCTGTTGATCGTGGGAGTCCAAATCAATAAATACATTGTTAATGATCTCCTGGATCAGATATATAGCAATCCCTGCCAAAAAAAATCAATGTCACGAGAAACATCTATTTCTAGAAACTAAAAGATTCATTGACTTTGTCAGGATGAGGATTCTGTTAAAAAAGGCACCAAAGCTTTGCTACCCAGTTCTATGATCAACAGAGGTAGGACACTGTAGCAACAACATACTGAGATGTTATAAATGCATGAGACCTTTACAGGTAAAGTAAAAAACAAAAAATCAGATTACGAAAGTCAATAGTACTGAAAGGTAACTAATAACTGATAAAAGAAGAAAAAGGAAAAGAGCTATTTCCTTCTGCCTGTCACTATATTTCTTGAAAACAGTACGAACAACCCCTTAATTTTACCTTCAGATATTAGCTTAATGCTCCGATATAAGTTTCTACCCCACATCATATTAATATAAGCAGACTTTTCTCCAACAACCCACATTCCAAATAATAAAACATGTATTAACATATTCAAAATGTCTTTGGATACAAGTATAATGAGGGTAAGTACATAGATTTACTGCATAAACAAGGTTGCAATAGAAGAATCTTTAATGTAAATCGCTATTCCCTCCATCTAAAATTGATCTCCACATTCTATTTTGGCTATCCAAGAATAAAGGTCCACTTTCCTAAAAAAGATATATTTTAACATCTAAACTTCTACAATAAGGGACATGAGCTCCAGTAACAAGTGCCATACCACTAACCTCTTTAATTAATAGGGCTAATGTGGCAAATCCTCGCCTAAATCTTTGCCAAGTCAAAAAAAGACAATCAATTTTGGATTTTGGGGAGTATTTTGTAACATAAGCTGCCAAGAGATTGTATACATTGAACATGCAAATCAAACTAGAAACTTTACATTTGAATATGGCTGAACAGAAATACAATCTTTTGATAGTACACCACTATAGGAAAAATATGAATAAAGGAACCACGTTAGCTCTAAGGGTCCTTCAATTTCAAGACATTCAACTTTGAGACTGATGATTTCAATCGGTACATAACATATCCTAATTGCTATCTATTTCCACCAAATATGGCGAAGATTGAACTGACAACTTAGCCCTTGTTTATCATGCAACCTCACTTTGTCCATATTTTCCTTTTTCTGGTTTCTGTGCTTTGCAGGCAGTTAAATTTAATAAATTGCTGGGGAGAAGTACTTCAACTTTGGACAGGACTCAGTTGAATATCAATCAACAAAAATGACTCATAAATTCGTTACTGCAAACAAAATTTACAAGAGATAAGAAGCTTATTCTCCAAGTAACATACATGCTTAAGTTCAGATCTTATGCAAAGAATAGAAATACATGGCTATTATTAATATATGCAATGTATAATGCAGAAAGCTAGTATTAGGCAACATAAGCAGTCAATATAGTTTCTTTAAGTTTTTGAAACATACCAACTCCCATGGACATCAGCAAGACTTTCAGAATTGAGTAGACCTTAACCCTTAGCTCTGGCAGAGCACAAGTCTTAAAATACTCAGTTAGAAATCGTATGATGTCTGCTACATGTGGTAACAGTTGACTGCAAAAAATTGCCATAAGATCTGGTCATGTAAGCAATAGGATGAAAGTCAATTAAAGAGTACCATATACATAAGCTTTAATACTTGTCCTATTTGACTAATCTTTGAGAAATGATCTACAAGGAAATGATGCTTGTGCTCAATGTTGCAACGCAGCAGAATTTCAAAGTTTCAAGTTGCAACTCAGCCCAAACAAGAGGAAACACATGGAACAGAATATTACAAGGGCGCTACATAGTCGACAAAGCTTTACAGGAAATGAAGATGGTCTTCTATCAAACCCAAGTGATGTAACAGATTAGTGGTGTTTAACATTTTGCCCCACATATAACTTCATTAGTTGTTAAATCACTGAATGATTAAAATAACTGGGAGCATGGTGCTAGTAGATGAATAGAAATTATCAGTGTGAGCAAGGCGCAAGTAGATGACTAGAAAGTAAGTATCAGTTCACAAACTCTGATGTGAATGTGAAATTATCAAGAAAAACTATTGTCTAATAATAAAGTAGGTGAGCAAAGCGCCAGTAGATGACTAGAAATGAAGTATCAGTTCACAAACTCTGATGTGAAGTCTTGCAAGGGAGAATAGAGGTAAAGTGGCAAATTATCAAGAAAAACTATTGTAGGGTTTGCATAATTTTCCTTCGAATTGGTTATTTTTTGTCAAGTAATTTCTACATTTGTATCAAGCAGATTCTTGTTCAACAGACCAGGAAAGATTGAAGGAAAATCAATTAAACCCCGCCCCAAAAAAAAAATGCATGCACACAGCAAGAGAGAGAGAGAGGGAGAGAGGGAGAGAGAGAGAGCAGATCTATGAGGAAGATAAAATATTACCTTCGAAGTCCTTTTACAATTGTAGAGAGGAGTTCCAGACTATGTAAATGCAAGACAGGAAGATCAGAACAGACAAACTCCTGCCTCATGGCAGCCATAAAAGGATAGGCTTCTGACAAGGAGCCATCCACCTTCAGCACTCTCCTAGCAAGAGCCACTAGTGGGTGAACAGGAACAGGGACCTACCTCGAGCACAGTTTAAACTTAGGATCAAAATAATAAGTAAATGCTATTTCTGGAGTATCAGAATGGTACTTCTCTGCATTTCAGAAGGGAAACATATATATAACTATGAAATACTACCTGAACAGGGTAAGAATTACTGAGCATATTGCAACAGCAAAGCAGTAAGGTAGATATTCTTGAAACCAGAAACTGCTCAGTTCTCTTTATTGCCAGATATGAGAGCTTTCCTGCTACTGTAGGGCCTCCTAAGGGAGGTGGGGGTTCTTTCCCCGGAGGGAGCAATAGTTTCATCACCTCATGCATTCTGGTCTCTGCCATGAGCAAATAAGTCATGAACGGCTGGAAATTCCATGAAAACATCCATTGCAAACAAATTACTTGAATAACTACCTTCCTCTAGACCCTGGAACACAACATTCAATTGATTATCAAGGAAAACCAAGATTTTCTGCATCATTAACAACCAGCTATCCTCATCTCCTCTTGATTTTGGATGCAATGCCAAAGCATGGCTGAGTTTCTGCAAATAAAACCAAATAAGTTTTTCCAGCCTGGCTATAACATGCCAACAAACACACATTAAGTCTCTGCAATCCAATCACCTTCAGTATGCTAACGCTGACATTCTCTGATATAATTTTCGAAACTATAATAGCTTCAACCTGGAAAAATTAGTGCATCATCAGTTACACATATAACAACGCCAAACTAACTCCAGCAGCTTTGGCATAGCGTACTGGAAAAGACTGATAAAGAAAAAATCACAGAGAAAAGCTGATAAAAGAGTCAATCTGTTGCCTTTGGAGCAACAATATATGCATAGTAGCTTAGACTAAAAGCATGCTTTGCAAAAATATCCTCCTTAGGCTTCTTTATACTAAAAGCAAAAGATTAGATAAACAACTGAAAATACTTCAAACAGCTTAACAGCTTAAAATGAGCTCAATAAGCCAACAAAACAGGGCAGCTGGACTAAAGAAGACTACCACATTTAGGCAAGGTAGAGAGGAGCAAACTAGAAATTCCCAGAACCAAGGCAATCCACGTTCCAGGTATAGCTCCTCACCCACCAAATAGTTTGCAGAACAAGCACATCGCATGGCATCTTTTATTCATTATGACTCAAAACCTGGGTTTTTGAAACATCCGATACACAACTTAGGCCGACAGTTTCATACCAAAAAGCTGAGAATAATACAAAATCAGGAGAAGAACTTACCATAGAACTTCCTAGTGACATTAAACCTTTGTTTTTTTTTTTTTTGGTTCTCATACATACATGATACATGTCAGCCTTCATAAAAAGTCGCTACTTGGCATCCCAGTCTTTAATTCTCATTTTGCATGTCACTAAGTTTTCAAAAAATGAGCATAACTTTGTAGTTTTGAGTTCCAGAATCAGTGTAATTATTGGACAGATTATCAACATTTCAAGTGTATCTCCTAGAGTGGTAAAACTTTTTCTTTCTTTTTTTTCCTCCCCACGTCCACAGTTGAGGTTTGTCATGAAACTAGTGCACGGATATTTGTCCCAAATATGAAACAACCATTGATGTTTGAAGGTAAATTATCAAATAAATGCTTCAAAACTATGACACTATTTACAGCCAAAAATGTTGGAACTCACAAACAGAACTTACATTATCATAATGTCGAGCAACAGAAGATGGAAAGAGGTTTATAATCACGCACAATAAACAGACAGCTTCTTCCTGCACAAGCCAATCACCGAACAAAGACAATGAACATAAAAGATCAAAAGCATCAACGGTTGGAGTGTCACAAAAGAGCACACAAAAGCTAAATACTACTCACAGATACAAGAATTTCTGGAAGACTATCCTACTCTAAACGAATGGAAATGAAGTCTTGGCTCTAAACAGTTTAGTACAGATGAGTTGTGAAAAGCAAACAGACAGAACCTAGTAAAATGCATAAAATTAAACACCTGTTCTGGAGCTGATATATTGTTAAGTCTCTGCTCTGAAGAGATTAACATCTGAAATACTAAAAGCCTTCAGAAATTTATGGACAAAAGTAGAGCAAAATCTGAAAGTGGGAAACTTTGAAACCATTCACAATTGCCTTGCCTATTGTGTCTATGAAATCACATCTAAACTTCAGCATCTGAAGATGCTTTGTACCATGCGAACCCCTTGAACCTTTTATTTTCTTTCATTAAAAGTATTACAAATACTTATTCCAATATATCATGAGAATAAGAAGATAAAGATTATTCTCTTTCAAATCCTTCGTAACTTCTGTTTTGAAACATTGAAAGCATATTACCTCAAAATAAATCTCAGAATTACATAAGGAGCTTTCAGGTTCAAACCACCTAATATAATGAGGTATGCTGATTAAGAGATTCAAGCTAAATCAAGGTGCACCATGCGGGTGACACATGAATCAGATTTCCAACATGGACCTTGTGGAGATTTTCAAAGTTGTTCAACCTTATTCGCCCCAAACCAAGATAAACTTTTTTAAGGAATTCGTTCTGAAATAGAAACACAGATTGAGAGAGAAATGAAAATAATAAACGTAATAGACCTTACAAATGATTAAACAGATAACGCAGTCAAAGAAACCAAAAATGCCATCTGACTTCTACTCACCCAGACATCATCAGAGCCATCTTCATTCAACAGCTTCAGTAAGGGTTGAACAAGTTTTGTGGCATGAGAATTCCCATCTTTCTTTGCATTAGGAAATCCACCCAGCCTAATTCAGGTAAGATAGGAAGAAACATAATTAATCGAAAAAGAATATATTTTGTGGTTTAATGTAGCAAGTTTAAAGCTCAATGACGCAAGAATACAAACATAAGAAAATGTTAATTATATTCATCACCCTGTCAAACCTCATGAAAAGATTGCAGACTAGGTACAATTTCTTCTTCTTCTATAAGACATTGCATGAAATTCTCCAAGGACAATATTATCATTAAAGCACGTAAGCAATCAACAATGCCACAAAATGATGGCAGTAGAAAGATGTGGTCTAATTTTGGAAGAAAAGGAACAAACCTTGTCATTAGGTCCGACAATGAGGCACAAGAAGCTACCCTCACGAAATGAGAATCTGATGGACGCTACTCAAAATGAGAGTACAAGAAACAGATAGAAATGATTGGAAATTATCAGTATACTTTCATGGAAACTTTTAAGAGAAACAATTAACTACAAAACTTCAAGTAAATTATCATGCAAAAAGTATTCAAATTATGAGCAATGCATCAATTCCAGTAACTGAAACAAATATGCACTTGAGTAGTCAGTTTCTTCTGTTCATATTAATTTTCACTTTCAGCTCAGAACAAATTCTAAGAACATTTGGTTCATAGTTCTAATTATAAGGAAAGTGGAACAGAAAAATGAGTGCAGCAAATTCCTAATAGTTGTTTGTCAACCTTTTTGAACATCAGAACTAACCCAATATTAGGCATAAGCTCTAAAAGAAACCCCAAATGCCATTTTCTTTATATAGTTGATCTGATATATGCCTTTCCTCTCTCAACATTTAACTCCGATATTTCAGTTCTATCTTTGCCTCAATCAGTACAAAATGATGTTCACCCATAAACAATCTGATAAAACTTTTGCAGTCACTAGCAATGCACCAAGTAAAAGTCACAAGAGGAACATTTATGAATCCATGTAGAATACAGGCCATAGTACAACAATCAACATTTCTCACTCTTACCAGTAAACAGAATGTGATATTTCATCATATAAGGCCCATACCTGAATATGAGAGAAGATTTCGTTAAACCAATCTGAGTAGGAAGCTAAGAAACGCTCTGAACTGCATTCTTGACAGGTTAATCCCAGCAAACATATGCCCGTCCAACATTTATCTGGCTATAAAGCATTTATAAAAAATTAACCAGATGGTTAACATCAGTGCTCCAAATAGGTATAAGAGTACATCTAAATATTCAGGTTCAATTGCATCATTCAGGATTTGCACACTACAATTTAATCCTTAAGAGTTACTCGAGTATGTTAGATTTTGTATGTTTGGGTGCAAAGCAGCAATAGATTGAAGTCAATTGCCGTTGAGAGAACACATATAGAATCAGAAAGGTTGATAGAAACAGAAACACAAAATCATACATATGTAGATATGTGTGTGTGTGTTTGAGTGAGAGAGAGAGAGAGAGAGAGAGAGAGAGAGGAGAAGGAAGGAGGGCGTGAGAGGCAATTATCAGGCCAGTATAAAAACAAATCTAACTACAAGACAAATGTAAAAATTCATCAGAAATACATCACTCACACATTTGTACTGCAGCATACTAAAATGCAATGCCATTCAACACAAGTAACATAGGATCACACTCAGGCTGTAGAAACAGTTATATCTAAATATTATGTCTTGCAATAAATTTCTCATGTACTAATTCATGTACAATATTACAAAGTGAGTAGAAAGATAAGTACATCAAAACCGACATATTAGTAAATTAATGCACCCAACTCATTTAGAAAGAACCATAGTATACATACACACTTGTATTAATACAGAAAATAAGAGGCTCAAGGAAGAGTAACTATGAAGTTCAAATAGGTGCTTCAACCTTGCAGCCATATCTCTGAGGTGTTCTAGAACTTCTTAATCCTTTCACCAGTAACATGCAGTTATCAAATTAGGAAGAATTGATGAAATCAAAGCTTGCTTTCTCTATTTATATTATCAAGCTTCACAAAATTTTAGAAAATCTACAATCCTCCAAAAGGAAGCATTGGGCAGGTCAATTATCAATAATTTGCAGTGACTCCTTCAATTACTGAGTTCAATAACTTAGATTCATCTCTTCTTTCTCTTTCAGGAGTCTAACCATAATTCCAGCTTTAGTATCAGACTAAAAGTTAGGAACAGTCATTTCAAAGAGCTCAAATTCACAAAAACCTGTCGACCTTTCTGTTGAATGTACAGAAAAAGATATTCCGTCATTTGAAATAAACATCCACATACTTTTTTAACTTATATTATAAAATGGCATGATCTAAATAGATTGATTTCTATGAAGATTAAAGTTTTCTTCAGTATTGAACACCAAGGTAAACAATTGGAATTCCCGAACTTTTGCCCTTTCTCTAATGCCTTCATTTTGTTTGGGAAGTCAAATGTTGTATGAACTTTTTTTTCTTTTCTTTGTTGAACTGTCCTAATGACCTTAAAACTCTGTTCTCTCAATCCCTAATCGGCTACGAATAACACTCTATGATAACCCTCTTGACACTTCACTCCAGACACACAAATTTCTTGATGATACATTGCATTAGGCTTATACATTCTTGACGACAATTCTACAGCAATGACTCCAATTTTAAGTGCCACGGTATCACATCTTCTTCATTTACATCACTTCATAAAAATTTCAGGACTTGCCTAACGTCCAACATCCAGTATCATTACTCACCATGTTGCTGGTAGCGAGAGCAACATTCCGATTGACCCAGGCATCAACAGCAGATTTCCAGCTCTCAGTCAGCTTTTGGTCCGAAGAGCTTTCCGATAGGAGCTGATGAGTTTTCAGAGCAGAGACAACATAAGAGAGGTCTGAAGGATTTCTCAACTGGTGCTTTTCGTCTGGAACGTATTCCTTGAGCAGTGAGCGCAGCAATCGAGGCTTGAATGCAACGTCGTATATGCCCCGAAAGTGCTCAGAGGCCGCCATTGGAGGATGCAAGAGAGAAGAGCTAATGGGTTTAGGGTTTAACTGATAAACCCTGAAATTAACAGAAGGCAAAGGAAAAGGTCCAAAGAAAAAATTGGATGTCGGGTCTCCACCGGAAACAACTTAAACCTCATTAAACTCATTACTGAATGCGTTCTCTTCCGGAATAATGCGTTCCCATTATCAACTCACGGGCGAACCCAGAAATTGCCGTGCGCCCGCAGATCTATTTTTAAAATTGGGCTTTTACTTTGCAGCCCCAAAAAATAACCAATAGGCCAATTTCAAAGCATTTTTCAAGTTACAGTAATAAAATAATAAGTTAGACTCACTGTCAAATATATTTTGGTTTATTTTCAGTGTAAAAATATTTTAAATTATTGAATTTAAATATAAATTTAAGTATTTTTTAGAGAGAGTGAAAAAAAAAATTCACATAGCGTTGAGCCTGTTTGCACTCATCATTTCCAGTAATGCGTTGATTGTCCAGCGCTGTTTGTGTGAACGGATTTGTACTCATCATTTCTTAACGGTCCAATTGGGCTTTCGCTACCTTCTGATTGTGCCCAGTCGGCCTCTGGCAATTGTAAAGAATTGAGGGCTAAGATTCCTCCTCATCTTGTTTCCTTTTCATGGCCTATCGGTTTCCAGCTTTAGTAGACGAGTTAGGCCTAAGATTCCTCTCCATCTCAGTTATGAATATCATTTACTAATATAACATTTTCAGAAAAAATTCTACAAAATTCCATGACAATTATGAGAGAGTAATTGTTGATGTTCCTCCAATAGAGAAGCCCAGAAGAGGGACATTCAGCTGATTCAGTCCTAACTAAATATTGAGGATGACAAATAATGATACATGAACGAAAAACTTTTAAGTCATAGTTTTTGTCACAGCAGGCAGTGTTTTAAGGAGTGCCGATGAAGGTCGGCGCAATGTGTGATTGAGTAGAAGCACTAGAGTCAAAAGCGTTAAGGCTCCAGCTTGGTGAGCTGAACCCAACGAGACAGGTACATAAGCCAGCAGAGTTGATATCCCCAAAGTGACCTGCCGGTTTAATTAGATATTAAAAGATCCTGTGTTAACCCATTTAACCAGAGGGATTTGGGAAAAATGCTCATACAGTGATAAACATTTGTGACACGCTAAAGAACTCAGGATCACATACCTGAAGGGCAGCCATACCCACAATGCTTCCGATCAAAGATTGTATTGCAGGATGTACATCCACTTTCCTAGTTGACCACCAAAAGCCGCCAATTGAAGATAAAGTTGCAAGTGCAAGTATACGATGATCAAGCTGTTGAGAAAATGAAGAAAAAAATTGGGGGACATCAATACATAGTTCCTACCGATCACTCAATTTATAATATGAAGTTCAAGTTAATATGAAATTGTATGTCGGTTATCTCATGATATACATTCAAGATGAGTAATTGGAAAATCTTCCTCTTAACAATTACGTTCTGACTAGTGTTCTGTTGACAATAAAATTGTGATGCTGAAGAGACATGTTTGCAGTTTATCAAGGTTCATAATAGTATAATCAACTGTCTGTTCGAGCAAATAGCTAAAACTGGACTATCGTATTGCTTTGGAATATTGGAAATTTAGCACCAACTGGAATAATTGCAAAAGAAATGGCCAAAAATATCTCAGATCTATTATTGCACCTTCCTTTTCAAGTGATGGAAAAGAAACAGAAAATGAAAAGATGAAAATTACAAGGACCCTTAGACCTCTACAAACATGCCTTTTGCCTTGATCGAAGTCAAATCTATAGAAGAGAATCTTATAAAACTTATCAAGATCAAGCGACATTAATCTAGATACGTTTGCATGTCTTTGAACTTCAACTATTAAACATCATCAAGTTTCCTTCACTTAACTGAAAGTACTGTCCCCCTTCTTCTTTTTCTTTTCTTTTTTTTTTGGGGGGGGAGGGGGAGGGGGGGCGGGGGTGTTTGGTGTTGGCGATAACTAATGACAGTGACCAACAGTACGAAAGGTTTGGAAAATTATCTTTAACCTAAATGATATATAGCTGCTACAACATGATAGTAATTAAATAGAGCAATTACCTGCACGGTTGATGTATTCTCAAAGAAGTTGCGAATAAGAGGCTTCATACTAAAGATATCATCTGGAATCCATGTATCACCCATCTTTGGGAAAGTATTAAAAGCACGACCCTGTTGAATGTTATGTGAATCCAAGAGCTATCTAGAGAAGCCCCACCCCCAACCCCCAACACCAAAAAAAAAGGTCCCAAAAAAGATTTTATCTTCAAAGTATGTGCAGCTATCTAAAGGGGAAATAGAAACTAATAGTTACATACAGCATCGTTTCCTGCAACAAATGCTCCTGAGACAGCAGTAATTCCGACGAGGATGCTCAGAGGAAGAGCTAGTCGCTTAACTTTTGCTGCACCATTGACCCAAGCTAACGACTCAGCAGGAGGTTCAGGCATAACAACAGACATGGCAGTCCAGAAAAGCCCACTATAAATAACAAATGCCGATGTAAGATGGGCTGCGAGGCGATAAGGGCTTACTCTTGGTTCAGCATATTCTGATGCTGGCTCCTAGAATGGGAAAGTAAATTAGACTTTTCATATAAACATTATCAAAATGGAGAAATCAGAAGCCCTAGTGTATCATTACCTCTAAACCACTTTTGACCATCCACCAACCAATTAATCCTTGTCCAGCACCAAGAGCAAATAATCCAGAGAGTCTAAGTCCAAGTTGCAGGGTGATATAGCCCTTCCGAAGAAAGTAAGAGAATGGCAGAGCAAACATGATACCCAGTGCTCTTCCCCACATACGATGTGCATATTCCATCCAGTATATGAACTTGAAATCCTCAATGCTCATCCCTTTGTTCATACTGCATCAAGTAAAAATTAAGGCCTAACAGTAATAATTCAAGAGAAGTAATGTCCTCAATGGAACAGTACTATACATTCATTTACATTACTATTGCAATGTTTTGCATCATCATCAAAGTAAATCAACCAAGAAAAGATAGAAAAGGCAAAAACTGCAGGACAGAAATATCATATGCAAACATCAGGTGCAGTATGTTTCCTTTTTCTCCTTTATCTTTTCTTTTCTGTGGTTAGCAGCTAGATTTTTGTAGTATAAGAACCCTTCCAGGTATTTGCATAGATAGGAGCTGTTTATTTATAATATACCAGACATTAAATGCACATTAAATGATTGAGAATGGCGAAGTACACACTAGAACTAACCGGTTGTACTCAGGGGATTGCTTATATTTCTCAAATTCAACTGACCAATCTTCATCTGATAGAGGAGGGAGTCCACCAGTGAATTTCCAGTCGGTCATTGAAAGGCCAGATCTAATTAGTCGAGTGACTCCACCGAGCACCACCATACTAAATACCCAAGCAGCAGAAGCAAAAAGCCATATGCCAACCAATTTCTGAGCACGCGGCCCACCAGTTACATGAAGCTTGAGTCCCTCCTTCTTTTCTATATATGCAGATGCTGTAGTTGAGAAATTCCTCAATGATGGTTTGCAGAAGCCCTGTAAACAGAATTGAAAGTCCGTCTTCATGTGAATACCGTAACCCCAAAAAAAAAAGTACACTGTGAAATAGAAAGGAAAATGATAAAAGAATTTGGATTTATGCTTCTTGCAAAGGAGAAATATCAGCATCCCTTTGGCTAACCAATGCTAAATTTATTAACTGAATAATCTGAAACAGACAAAGACAAACCCACAAGTTTCCAATAATTTCAGTTTCTCTTCAGATGTGTGTATCTATTTAAAGTACAGCTGCTTCTCTTTGCATGTGTATATCAATTTGAGGTACAACCTAAGAGCAGCCCGCATGTAATCATTTATATCTTTATAATCAAAGGGTTTCCTCAGAACTAGCAAGGTTTTCAAATTAAAGAAATGTTGTTTGAACATGGCCGTGCTTCGTCATGAATTTTAGATCTAATTCTTTTGAAGTTTTTCATTGGGAGCAAAACTTAAAACGCACTTTAATGTTTATAGTTCCTGAAAATTTGAAGCCTATATTCAAGTCCTTCAATCCAAATGGAGACAGGGAAAACGATTTACTTTTTCCAGGAAGCAGACTTATGAGTTCAGCTCTCCCAAATTTGAATACAGAAGGATACATGGATGAAAAAAAGCCATATCTCTTGTACTCTAATTATAGCAATTATACAATTAGTAAGGCGGCAGAAGGACCCTACAATAGCAGTTAGTTCTAATCCTTTGTTCAATAAGCTAATTACTTCCAAGTTAAGAACTGTCGAACCAATAGTGCCCTCTGAAACCCAAGAATTTAAGACAACTCATCTGGTAAATTGCAAGAGCAACAGTATTTCCGTGTGCTTCCAATCAGAAGCCTAAGACCACATTACTTCAGATCAAACATACCCTCAATAAACAACAACTACTGCCACTTATGTTGTAGTTACCTCAGATTTTCTACTAAAGATCAGTCCTTTATCAAAAGCCAACTTAAAGTCGATCACAAGTATAGGGGAAAAAATGGAAGTAACCATAACAGCACAGAGGCAAATGAATGAACCTGAAAATGAGGATAATGATGACGAACAGCTCTAAACCCACCAGCAATGAAGCTTCTTGCAATGCTGCTTTGTCTTGCATTATTATGCCCATAAGATGATGAAGAGAAGAATTTGGAGTGAATAAGCAAAAAGGGCTCATTTGAAGTATGAGCTCCAGATTTTGATGCTTTAAAGTTGGATGAAATTTGAGTAAAAATTGTTTTGTTTCTTCTCAAGATTGATATCAGCCTGCTCTCCATTAATGGGTTCCCTGTGGTTTCTCTCCGTTGATCTTGGCCCTGGGGCTGGTGGGGTTTAGGGGTTTAGTCACTATGGCGAAAGGGTTTAAAGGTGTACCGGGCGGTCTGGTGAGACCGGTGACGTGGATGGTCCGAAAACCATCAAGCGCCTACCAAAACTGGGCTTGTCAATTGTTGCTTACTTGCCTATGGCTATGATGGTGAGTGATCTTTGGGCGGATGGTGAATGAGCCCTGTGGTTCAAATTGGTCCAAGCAGCTCAAAATGGATTTAGACAATAATCCTACTCATCAAAACTACATTAATCCTTTTTTTTTAGTTTTTCTGGATTAAAACTATACTAATCAAACGCATATTAAGAGGGATCTATAATGTCAGATGGGGTAAGATTTTCAAATCCATTTTGGGCTCCTTGGTCTGATTTCAACCGCAAACCTTCTTCCCCATCCTGCCAAGATTACTTATCGTTGCTATTGGGCTCATTGATCTGATTTCATCTGCAGGGGCAGGCCTCGATCACCAAAACAAATGGTCGAGTACTGAGGAAAAAATCTGTCAGATTTTCGTTCCATTTTTTCTCTTAAGTTTTAGAGACAATAATGTGCAAAAAATATCTATTAAAAATATATGATCTAATTTTATTTTATACAATAATTATGGTTTTAGTAAATTTTATAAAAATTTTAATAAATATCTAAAAAAAATTATTAAACGATTATTGGTTAGTTTCTAAATTTCAAATTTAATATTAGGTATTTGTATTTTTTGAATGATTGGTTAAAAATTAATAGTTTTTGAGAACTGTGAACATTAAAATGGTTTGTTGAAAATAAAGATAATTTTTAAAAAATAATAAATTAGTACTTTATAAAGAAAAATTATATATATTTTGAAACATACAAAAAGTAAAAATTATAATATATATTTTGAAACAAAAGGAATACTTCATTGTCAATATATCCTCTAAAAAAACAGTTATATATTGTCTCCAGCTTTGCTTTTATTATTTGCAATATTCTTGCCTGCTCTTCCTTATAATTTATGTAAATTTGATATTATCACTTTACTTTTAGTTTCTTTTAGTCATCTCTCATTTTTTTTATAAATAAAAAGACTTTAATACTCACAGATAATTTTTACGAATAATGTTTGAACTGAAAATTTTAAGTCTTTTTTTGGATATTAAGATCATTTTAATTATTAAAAAGTAGAAAGGGAATGAAAGAAGTTAAAAGTAGAATAAGACATTATTTTCTTAATTTGTATTATTTTTGTCGATAAAATGGGAATTAGAAATATTCTTTACTAGATAATGTTGGAGATGTAGAATGAAAATCAAGCCAAAAGATCGGCAAACATATAGCAAGCAGCAAGTCAACAAGAATTTACCAAGACTTACTTTTTAATCTTGGACCTAATAATTTTAACCAATAATGATGGCAAGGAAATGGTAACAATCATTCTCGTGGGGGGCTCACTTCTTCTTCTTCTTCTTTAACTGTCCCTTCTAACAACCACAGAAGCTTCTTAAAAGTAGTCTTACAAATAACTAAAGATGCCTCTGCTTCTTCTGAATCAAAGACATCCAATTATTGCCAGTGCCCTACTACCCTTCCAAAAGTTACGGTTGGTAATAACCATCATCATTAGTAAAGTTGGTCTTAACAACTCCCTTAATTGCCATTGACATTTTCTTTCCTTTTTGTTCCTTTTGGCAGTTGTAGGGTTTCACCCATGATATAGTATAAATCAATTAACATAATTTAGATATGTGATACAATATAATGGGGGAAAAAGGATTTAAAAGGAAAAAAAAACTTATGCAAATTGATGCCTATTTTGGATGAGAGACATATCAGTTGGTAAACATAGTTCTATAACATGAAAATTCAGATGATGATTAGATGAAAAGAAAAAGATAGATTTCTTTTCTTTGTTAAGTCAAAGTAGAAAAAAGATAGTTAATCATAGGACATGGACCCATCTTTTCCCTTTTTTTTTTACTTCTCTTATGGGACATAGATATCTTGATTAAAGGGAAAAGAAGGTTAATGAGTAAAAAGTACACTGCTTCATGGTCCATCCCACCGCAAGTCATGGCGAAATGGGACTTTCCCTTTGTCAACTTTAACCAAGTGATAGGGGTAATGTTCATCATACAAGAGCAGCTCCCAGTAGCCTCAAGCTCTGCCTCCGATTCTGATCTCTGGCTGCAATGGCCAAGTCCAAGAGCATTAATCCACAATGGTTCACTCTACTGTTGTTCTTTTTCTTGGTGTTGAATGCATTTCTTGGTGAATCTTCACGTTATGAGCAAGAGGAGTTGTCATGGTTGGATGACAAAGATGATGAAATTAACATGGTCCAGAGCAGGCGTTCATCACTAAAGAGATGTGATTTTTCCACTGGAAAATGGGTTTATGATCAAACTTACCCTCTTTATGATTCCAGCTGCCCCTATCTTAGTACTGCAGTAACTTGTAAAAAGAATGGCCGCCCAGACTCTGATTATGAGAAATGGAGGTGGAAGCCAGACGGCTGTGATATTCCCAGGTACTCAAAATTACTGTTCTATATGCAGTTTCTATGAATTGGTTGCCTGCTACTGGCTTTATGTTGATGACTCTCAACTCTTGATTACCATCTATATAGTCAAATGGTACCTGGGGTGGTATTTTGTGTTTCTGGCGTAACATTGAGGAGTCAAAAGAGTTAAAAGATCAAGTATTATAGCTCCGCTATTGATTTTGATGCAGGTTTGATGCATTGGAATTTCTGGGAAAGATGAGAAGGAAGAGAATAATGCTTGTAGGTGATTCCATAATAAGGAACCAGTGGGAGTCTCTTGTTTGCTTAGTCCAGTCTGTTATTCCAACCGGTCGAAAGAAGGTGACTTATCACGGCCCTGCCATGGCGTTCCAAGCTCTGGTGAGAAATTTTAACCAGACAGCTTGAAATCATTACAATTCTGTCTTGATCTCAACTATATGATTCAATGGTTCACAGGATTTTGAGACTTCCATTGAGTTTTGCTGGGCTCCTTTTCTCGTCGAATTGAGGAAAGGGCCTGGAAGCAAGAGAACATTACATCTAGACTTGATCGAAGAAAATGCTAAGTACTGGAGAGGAGTTGATGTTCTTGTGTTTGATTCAGCCCATTGGTGGACTCATTCAGATAAATGGAGCTCGTAAGTGAAAATTTCTATTGTCACTATCAGTCTCATTCCTGATAGTTCATTCTGTTTTAGCCACCAAAATGACCGATTGCAGATGGGACTACCTCGTGGAGGGAAACAATGTATTCGGGAACATGAATCCAATGATTGCGTATGAGAAAGGGCTCACAACATGGGCTAAATGGATAGACTTAAATCTGGATCCTCGCACAACTCGAGTCTTCTTTAGAAGTATGTCACCACGGCATAACAGGTAAACTAATTATCATTATTCTTTTATATACTCTCTTCGTAAGATTTCACATAATAGCCTAGTGGGTCGAGTATTTAACTCCTAGATCGGAAGATCTGGAATCAAACTCTAGCAGCTTAATGTTTAATGAGATGGTCTTGACGAGTCCAAACTAGCATCAGATTTTCACATATTACTTCTCTATCACTGGCAGGGACAATGGCTGGAAATGCTATAATCAAAGAGAGCCCCTTGAATTCTTTAGTCACCCGCACGTTCCCGAGCAACTGCTGGTGCTGAGAGGGGTGCTAAGAAGGATGAGATATCCAGTGTATCTTCAAGATATTACAGCAATGTCTGCTCTTCGAAGAGATGGACATCCTTCTGTGTATTCTAAAGCCGTTGGCCAAGAGGAAAAACAGCACTTAAAAGGCGTTACCTCTGACTGCAGTCATTGGTGCCTCCCAGGGGTTCCAGATACTTGGAATGAGATACTCAATGTTTTGCTCTAAGCATGAATCTCAGTGTGAAGCTATAATGCATGTTAGTTCAGTTTGGGTTTTTCAACTTTGTAATTTGAGCTGTTCTGGTGCACAGACACAGCCTGATAACAAGCGTACTCGACAATGTATTAAAAGGTTTAGAACTAATGAAGGTACATCTTATCTCTTATTCAAGAACAATGTAGTAATGGCTCTGAATTATACGGCATTGAAACAACATGCTAATAAGTGTGGAATTCACAATCACAAGATAAATAGAGAAGGAAAGAAAATGAAAAGCAGCAACAAGACCATCACATATAGAAAGAAACCTATATTAAACCCCATGTTCTTAGAGAAAATTGTATCAAGTACATTAAACTGAAGTCTATAATCTCCAAAATTAAATTCTTCTTAAACTATGTTAAAGAATAATGAGTCGGTACAACATTAATCAGGAGATCAAGAATGGTTACTTGAAAGGAGGTAGACAGCCTCTAGCTAATTACTTCAATCTGAACCAAATTGCTTCTTCAGCTTATCAAGGTCCTTGGAATTCAATCCAAAAGCCTTCATTAAAAGCTCTTCTTTAATTTCAGATCCAAAAATAGCTGCTGGAATTTTCACCGAACCTGGATTTTGGCTGTTAAAGCTTCCAATTATAGTAGCATGCGAATCACCAATGTTCATCTGGAAGTGTATTAGACCCCTAGGAAACACCATAACCTCTCCCTTCTCAAGCACTTTTGCATATACTTTGTTTTGTGAATCAACGAATCCTGAATAAATCTTTCCTTCCAGCACAAATGCAACCTCAGTTGCTCTTGGATGATAATGTGGCGCATTGATACCACCGGCATCGAAATCAGCTCGTACAAATGACATTCCCAGGGTGTTTAAACCTGGAAAAACACTTGAGCTAACTGGGAAAGAAGAAAAACCAGTTTTCTTGAAATCCCCTGGACTTCTTATACCCGAAAACACAAAATCTTCGACAGTAGCCAACGATGAGTTCTTGCAAGAAGGGAAAAGGGATGATAGATTTGTTCTTTGGATGCAGAAGTCATTGACAGGATCAGAATCTGAAGCTGAGACAACATAAATTTGGAGGAAAATCATCAAGAAGACTATCATCTTCAAGGCCATTCTTGATATCTTTGTGACTAGAAAAACAACTGCTGCTCTTAAAGAAAAAATATATGGATGTCATTACTGAATCTGCACTCCATTTTCTGACTTTATAAGTTCCAATCTCTTCCCACCAACTCAACTATCAGAAAATGGTCACAACATGCGTATTGAGTTCAATATATTCATATAGCAGTTTGCTTTGGAAGAAAGACAGAATGATTAGTTAGTTCCCGCACCAGTACTGGATCCACCAATTCTAGTCAGGCTGGTAGTCTTTTTGATTTCTGTTCTTGCTTTTTGAATTAAAATATTTTGCTTTCGGATTATGTTGAATGCATCAGCATGTAACCATTCATCATTGTCTTACTTCAACAGATCGAGGAGGAAAATTTGAAATAAATTCTAAAAAATACTTTTGTCCGATAAAAATTACTTTATTAATAAATTATTACTTTACCATATCCATTGTTACCTTTATATTTTTTTCTTTCACTCAAAGACAAGTAAAAACAATGCTATCCGGTTTCTTATTGGACTAAAAAGGGGACTACTGTGAAGAAGATCACAACTACTGTCCACATTCATCCAACCACGCCGTGAACATCTTAAAGAGTTGCCCGGGGACCATCTTGGTATTTCTGGAGAAAAAAATTGATTGATTTGGTCTATGAGGACATAACTCATTGTGAATCTATGTTTTCTGAGTAAACATTGTCAAAGAAAAATTAGCATTTATAGTTTTTTTTGGCTGAGCTAATTTGTAGTATATTATTAAGGAAAAGAATATTCTAAACTTCCACTTAAACTTTAATTCATTAGATATGATGGGTTCCTATATTCGAATTTATTTTAAACTTGAGAATTTATATAAAATTAATTTGGATGTAATTTTCAAATTAGGCACAATTTAAAGTAAATGTACACTAGAAAAGGTATATTTATTAATGATTTTAAACTATAACATAATTATATTGAAATTATTGAGTAGTATGACTTTTTTTTTTCAATTGGGAGTAATATGTAATATATAACTCTGTGAGATGTATTTCATCATGTCACAAGGAGAAAAAAAGGCATCACAGAAAAATTTATTTAGTTACAAACCACAAGTTGTAAAATTAAGAAATTAAAGTGTTTTTGTGAGGGGGTTAGGATTACAGGTCTGTAAATGCATTCCAATTTATATTTCTACTAGAAAAAGTTATAAAAATATAAATTTAACAATTGATAAAAATAATAAAAAATAAAATATGCATTCGCATACTCTTTTCAAAAAAAAAAAAAGAATACACGTATGTATAACTTTAAAATAAAAAATACTATACACAAGTATATCATTAAAAATGGTAATTACATTTAGTTATAGTTGATAAGATTTCATAATTAATAAATAAGAACTTTAGAATATTTTTATGTTATTATCTAAAAATATTTTTATGATATATTTTGAATTATACTTAATTTATATATATATATATATACTCATAATATAAGAGTTTATGAAAATTTAAAATCTAATAAGGAAAAAAAATTAAATCTGATTAAGAGTTATATTTTAAAATTTTAATTATCTTCAAGAAATTGACTAATATAAAAATTTATATATTATTTCATAACATAAATAAAATGTTTAGAAATAGTTGTCAAAATTTAATATAAAAGATTAATTACCATATGAACACCAACTTGACCGATTTTCCAAACTCATAATAGTCTTAGTAATGTACGAGAAAAACCGCCTACACCAAATCATTCTCATCCGCTCCTGTTCGAAGCATGCTGGGGTTCACTGCAGCAACCGCTTCCTCTGCCTCCCCCAAGCGCCGCCGCCACCACCGTTACTGCCCTCGCTGCTACTCCTATTTCACGCTCTGCCGCCGCTCTTCATATCTATTCAAGAACGGCCGCTTTCTCTTCATTTGTTCAACAGGTACACATTTGGAAAAAGAAATGAAATAATGAAAAAAATTATGTTCTTCGCTGTTGTCGTTGGTTTTTTTTTTTAATACGTATCTTTTTGCTTCAGTTTGTTGCTAAGGCTAAATTATCTTCTGTAGCTTTCAACAGCATCTCCGTGTAAGTTAATTTGTTTTCCAATAAAAGCCATGGCTGAAGCCGGGGCTCTTGCTACGCCAAAGCTCGACTCCAGAATTTCTGGTACTCTACTGCTCACGTCCTTGTTATGTTGCTGCTATCGCTTAAATGAGTTTCTTAATAATCTGATTATGGTAAAGAACTCCGTGTCACCTTGCAAAAGAGAGCAAAAGTAATTAACTTTTTCCTCATTCAAGTTTTGGTGTTCAGAAACTTCCAAGTTTTGTTCTTTATAAGTTGTACTATGTCCTTTCTACTTCTTTTGCTTTTAAAATGTAAAGAATGAAATTTCTCGAGTTTCCTGGAACTAATGTAGTGATATCTTGTTGATCATTGTGTATATCAACTTACATTTTTGCTTCTTTTGTTCAACGTATATGTGTCATATCTGCAATTCTTTTATGAGGAAGGTTTATGCTGTCTTATCTATTTTTATCTTTAGGGAGGATGCAAGCATTGATTTCCCTATCAGATAAGAGTGATTTGGCTTTCCTTGGAAAGGGACTTCAGGAATTAGGGTAACTTTACAATTTTTCACATTCTTGAATGAACTTATTTGGTTAATTATTAATTTCAGGATTTAAAAAAGTTGCTTAATTGTTCATAGTTGCTTAAATGTGCCAAACTCTATATGGATTGTGCATTTTGTAATTTTACCGAGTCAATCAACCAGTTGTATCAAATGCTAACTAATGTTATGCAAATTTAGGAGAGCAAAGATTCCTGGAATCTTTTTAGAAGGCCTCCAGTTGAGAGATTTGGTTATCATTTTCTTTAGTCAAAGAACTTTTGTTTCTGGCAAAGTTTTGTAAAATAATACTTGGCAATTATTAGTCCATAGGAGGAGAAGGTGACTTGGACCTCCTTCTTTCGAACTGATAGATGTGATGAAAATGTTGCTTGGGTTCATACTGACATATCTCTCTACTTTGGCTTTCAAAAGTTCCAACGAGAAATGGAGGAACAGTAGTTATACTAGTAAAAAGTAGGCATGTATCTTGAGGAATTATCCATTTCTTTTTTACCTCCTTCTAAATTAGCCAGCTTAAGGAAATTATGGCAGATTTTAACTATCTTGGGAGAGAACTAATAGGAAGAAAAGTTTTGTTTTTTAGGTTGAGTGGGTAATCGAGGACAGAAATGGTAGTCAGTAACAATTGTATAAATTCAAGATGGTTTCGGTTGGTATTTATGACTCTGGATTTCCTTTCATTAGAATTGATTGAAATTCTCACTCACAAGATCTAGGCATTTGGATAATTTTCTTGCTCTTTTGAGTTATGGGCTTCCAGCTTCCTTCTTCTTTCTTCTTCTTCTTCTTTTTTTTGCTTTTTTTTTTAGGTTAATTATCTTTAACTATTAGTATTATTGTGTTTGATGACGGTCCAAATATTGAGGTGCATCTAAAGTAATTTCAGTGGTTATTGAATGATTCATAATGTTGAGCAAGAAATGTTCTCTGTCAAGTTACTCTCTGGAATTAACGCTCTGTGATTTTGGACCTTCTTCTTTGCTCAGCTTTCAAGTTTTCTATTCCCAAATTGTGTTTACATATTGAGTTTGCTTATACCCTGAATTTTTTTTTAACATAAAAAATATTTAATGTTTGTGCATGTATGATATGATAGCTTCTCCCTTGTAAGCAATATGCTTCCTTTGCATGCTTGCTTATGTTTTCATGGTGAGGATGCCAAATGCTTTTAAAGACTCACTAAAAGTCATGAATTTGAAGAGTCTGGGGAAACATGCATGACATTTTACATTATAAGCCAGACCTTCATCTGCTATGAGTTGTTAGCACTGTCACGATGAGCTATTCTCTTTGTAGATACGAAATTGTTTCAACTGGAGGAACAGCAGCTGCTTTAGAAGGTGCTGGGGTGTCTGTAACCAAAGTGGAAGAGCTTACATGTTTTCCTGAAATGGTAAGCCATTCTTGACCATTTTAAATTTTGTGGAACATCAAGCATTACAACTGATCCCTCCTTTGTCCCTTGTAAACATGTACAGCTTGATGGGCGTGTAAAAACTCTACATCCTAACATCCATGGGGGTATTCTTGCTAGGAGAGATCAAGAGCATCACATGAAAGCCCTTGATGAACATGGAATTGGTGCGCTAATACTAACTTTTCAGAGAGAGGAGCTGAATTTCTTTGTGGCTCATTGGACATTTTCATCATTTGATCCTTATTTTTATGATCACCCTAAGTCGGCATAGATTTGTTTTACTATAAATCAACAAGAACCAACCCTTTTCGGAAATGCTTAAAATGTAAAATTGTAATGGGAGCTTATGGCAGGATGACATCATGAGAATTTCGATCAAAGATCTGTCGATATTATCTGCTAGCTTTGGAATGAAACCTTTCAGCTAGCTAATGAAGAAAGTTAAATTTTTCATCATGCAATGGCTATGTTTCAAGAAATATGTTAATATGTGGATTTTATGGCTGCCATTTCCATGGGCCTGTATATATTTTTTAACTGATGAAATGGCTCAATTGGATTTCAATCTTCAGTAAATTGAGCAAAAAGTTGGACCTTGAATTTATCGCAGCAAATTGGCCTTGGTTTTCTGGTTCTTTAGAGTTATGATAGTTTGGCTGCCTCTGAAACAGTTTCTTCTGCAGGTACATTTGATATAGTAGTGGTGAACTTATATCCTTTTTACGAAAAAGTTTCTTCTTCAAGTGGAATATCTTTTGAGGATGGAATTGAGAATATTGATATTGGTGGCCCTGCCATGATTAGAGCTGCTGCAAAGGTTGTTTAACTCAATCTTCTTTTCCCTCTTAATTTTTTATATCCTTCATCTTCATAACTTGCATTTTCAAAAGCTCTAAGTTCGTCTAGGGATCCGTGTAAATCTGTTAGTAACTGATAAATGCTAGGATGTCCAGCTTAAAACAGAGAATTTATTTTCTGTCTTATTCTTTTTGGTAAATTTACTCATCTACATCTGACTCTGCATCACATGTCCCCCCCCAAAACCCAACCGAGGGGAAAGGTTTGAGTTTGCATCCGCTACTTCTAACATTTAGTGTTTGCATGCTTGTATGCAGGAGCAACAAATTGATGTTGTAGTGACTGTAGAAGTTTGTTTTAATCTATGTTAAGTTCCCGTTCAGAAAACAATGTGCATGAAAGGAAGCATGCTAAAGCTTCTTGACAATCCTATAGATTTTAAGAAAAGCTTAACTTTCGGAATTTGTTAAAACTGAAGACAACAGTAAAAGGAAAAAATATCTTGATATGCTTTTTGATGTTTTAAAGCAGCATCGGTGTTAAAGATGTTCCGTATGGAATTGCAGGCTTGAATTTTCTGTAATTTCCTCAAACATTTTGTACTTGATCACCAGCATGTTCCCTTCTGGTCATATTAAGGAGATGTAATAGTTTGCCTACAAGGAAACAAAAAGAAATACGACTGTGTCCTCAAACTGTTTAATCAAGATATCGTGAAATTGAATATAATAGAAGAATTTGTCTCCTATTTTTTTTATAAGTTGATTTGACCTATATTCTACCATTGCTAATCCTATTAACTTTCTGGTGATATTTCTCTTATTGGATTCTGATCCACAATATTCTAACAGAACCATAAGGATGTTTTGGTTGTGGTTGATTCTGGAGACTACCCTGCACTTTTAGAGTTTCTTCGAGGCAAGGAAGATGACCAGCTGTTCAGAAGGAAGCTAGCCTGGAAGGCTTTCCAACATGTTGCTTTGTACGACTCTGCTGTTTCAGAGTGGTTGTGGAACCAGACAGCCGGAGGTACTCACTTTTTACACTGATGTGCATCTGTTTAGACTTTGTGTAAGGGTGATTCACATTCACATGCATGCAAAAATCAAAGCCATATGAGAACCTCATCAAAGCATCAGTGATAAATTTTACTTGGACTGGTATCTGGTTATTGAAAAGCCAGTGCATGACTGCCTGCTCTTTGTGTCCCATAGTGTCAAAGAATTTGTGGCCAGCTTTGTGCCAAGCCTAAACCTGATAGCTTCACCTCTTGTGCCTATTGCTTCTGTTGTTTGTTCACTGACAATTTGTTGTGTTTTTGAAGATAAGTTCCCCCCTGCTCTGACTGTATCTCTTTCACTCAAGAGTTCACTTCGATATGGTGAAAACCCACATCAGAAGGCTGCATTTTACATTGACAAGTCTCTAGCTGAAGTTAATGCTGGGGGAATTGCAACATCTATTCAACACCATGGAAAGGTAAGGCAATAACTAACTATATTAACAATGTCGACTTTCAAGATTTTCTATGGTTGCTTTGGTTTAGCATATAACTTTTGTGGTTCTTCCTGTTTTCCTTACTTATTTAATCATCAAAGATTATCTGTTTCTTTTATCTAGTGTATGTGCTTAATGTGAATGATAAAAATCATTGACATGCCTCCCTTTTGATACCTGGAAATGATAAAGAGGTGACTAAGGAAAGCAATCCTTCATTTTCACTCTTTCGTTGCTTGCATGGATGAATCACAATGACATGATCTGCTAGATCCATTGTTGGACTTAGCTAGAGCCTAGGGAAATAAATTATTTCTATTCTTAGATTATGGGATCTTAACCTTGAAAGGTATGTATACCTGCATGAATATCCTTGTCAATAAAAGTATCAAAGTAATAAATAAATAAGTAGAAGGAGCTTAGCTTCTCAAAATTCAGTAACAGTCTAAGTTACTGGTGGTTCTTAAATCCTGAGATCCGTTTTCTATCTCAGCCCTAGTAGGCTATTGTTGATGAGATATCATTCTTGGTTATGCTACATACATTCGACTAAGGATGCCTTTGTTCATTTGTACAGGAGATGTCCTTCAATAATTATTTAGATGCTGATGCTGCTTGGAATTGTGTGTGCGAGTTTAGCAAGCCTACATGCGTTGTTGTTAAGCATACAAATCCTTGTGGGGTGGCATCACGTGATGATATTGTCGAAGCTTATAGGCTGGCAGTGAACGCAGATCCAGTGAGTGCTTTTGGTGGTATAGTGGCCTTCAATGTGGAAGTCGATCAGGTAATTAAGGCACTCTTTAGGCATTGCCATTTGATCTTCTTTTCTCCTTTATTTCTCCCATTTTTTGTTCTTCCCTCTTTTGGAGGGGAAAAAATGTGAACACCTTTTTTAACTAGCATACTTGAATTGTCTCCTTAGGCGCTGGCTAAGGACATCCGAGAATTCAGAAGTCCTACTGACAATGAAACTCGAATGTTTTATGAGATTGTTATAGCTCCTAAGTATACCCAGAAGGGGCTTGAGGTTCTACGTGGAAAGTCCAAGACTTTGAGAATCCTTGAGGCAAAGAAAAATAGTAAGGGGAAGTTGTCACTCAGGCAAGTTGGTGGTGGTTGGTTAGCTCAGGTTTCAGATGATTTAGTCCCAGAGGATATTAAATTCTCTGCAGTTTCAGAGAAGATCCCACAAGAAAGTGAGCTTTCTGATGCACAGTTTGCTTGGCTTTGCGTGAAGCATGTGAAGAGCAATGCCATTGTTATTGCAAAGGTCAGGACTTATGTTTTCAGTGGAGCACACTTTTATTCAATTAAAGGAGATCAAATGAAAAGAGCCACTTAGGTTCTAGATTTCTGATTGCAATCATACTTCACAGGACAATCGCATGTTAGGTATGGGAAGCGGGCAACCAAACCGTCGGGAAAGCCTGAGGATAGCACTCAGGAAAGCAGGGGAGGAAATCAAAGGAGCTGCTTTGGCTAGTGATGCTTTCTTCCCATTTGGTAATAGCTTTATTACCCTTGAGGGCGATATTTATTCAGAAACTTTTACCTGTGAATATGAACAGTAAAACGTAAATGTAAGATGCGGAAGAGGAAGCTTTCCGCTGCTTAAAAGCATGCAGGAATTGAAAACACGAATCGCTTAAAAATATGACCAAGCCAGTTAGTAACTTGCCATATATTAGATTCTGAAAACTTTGCTGCTGCACTACTATGTAATATTCTGATAATCTTGACCGCTCATTTGACATCCAAAAAGTGACTCAAGATCAAAATATGTCCTATCCTGTACTAAGTGTGAACTCAGGTTTTTTAACTATCTTACGGATTTCAAACTAGTCTAGGTAAATATTTTGCAAGTCTTGATTCCTATCTGATCTGGACTTGGACTTGTAAACAGCTTGGAATGATGCTGTTGAAGAAGCATGTGAAAGTGGGGTTGGCATTATTGCTGAGCCTGGAGGGAGCATCAGAGATGGGGATGCTATCGACTGCTGCAACAAATATGGAGTTGCACTTGTTTTTACGAACGTGAGGCACTTTAGGCATTGAGAATGCAGTTCTGATTTTCAGACACCATACCACCACATTTCCCCAGCTCTACAACAAGCTTAGTGCCGAAAATTTTGGTAGTTAAATCAAGTAGATGCTATATTAGAACCTTTACTTGCGAAAGATCTCACTCGAGATTAATAGGAGCGAAACATTTATGTAATCTATGTTGTACTATAGTGGTTTCTCTGATTTTGAAAGATCTCATTCTTGATGAGTTTTGGGTTCGCTGTCTGATTTCTTGGGGAATGTGAGGTAAGAGGAAAGATAACAGTAGAAGCTCGGGGTTTACCTTTCTTTTTTATTTCATTTAAATTTTCTTTTTATTTTTCTTTCTTTCTTCCCTTCAGCATTTCAGCTTCCCTCTTCTCCATTGCCTCTTCCTACAACCGACTCTACCGTTATCGTTTTCTATCCCTTTAGGCTATGTTTGGTTGGGGTGGGAGAAGGGAGCAAATGGGGAAGAAAAGTAAATATGGATGTATTTGAACAAAAATATTTGTTTGGTTGGAGTGTTAAAAAGAGACGAAGTAAATGTGAAAGGAGACTTTTTCCTGTAAATTAGTAAAATTAATCTCTACAAAAGTGAAAATGTTAAAAAGTATTTGATATTGAAAAATTTTAAAAAATAAATTATTAGCAAAGTCTCTTAATATTCAATACCCTTGATTAAAAAATATCTTATAAGTAAAATATTAAAATTATTATAATATTTAGTCTTTTATTTTTATTTTTTACTATAATTAAATAAAAAAATATTTTTTTATCTAGACTAAACAAAATAAAATAAAATAGAAGTAAATGCTTCTCCAACGAAAATAAATAGTGCCACTCCCAGTTCCCTCTCCCCTATCCTCCGTCCCCTACCCTAGCCAAGCAAAGCCTAGTTTCCTATTCCCTTCTCCCTTTTCTATCGCTACTCTCTACATTCTAGCCCTAATATCTTCTTACCCCGTATACAACAAAGAGTTTCCATCAGATCTAAGGAGAACGGGAAGCTCCCTTCTGTGTTTATATCTGGTCAATACAAAGGAGAGGAGGTGGTGGGAGGAAGAGTACGAGCGATGAGAAATGTCTGTAGCAATGGTTTGTCTTGGGGGTTGTATTTTTTGTGAGGATTACTGTTGGCAGTGCAAGAAATTATGGCATGACAGTATGGTACTAGTTGCGACAGTTAGTGGAGAAGAAGAGGAAGAAGGCTACGGAGGAAGAGGCAGAGGAGGAGAAAGAGAGGACAGAGTAGCGGGAGGCGTAACAGTTGGTGGTGGTATTTGAGGCTGTGTGATGGTTTGAGAGCACAAGAGATGGGGTGTGTGGCAATGGTTTGTTGTTTGGGTCCTATTTTGGGATAGGATTTTCGATGGTGACGTAGAGAGTCATGACAGTACGGCGCTAGTTGTGGCGGTTGGTGGAGAAGAGGACGAGGAGGAAAAGGCAAAGTAGGAGGAGAAATAGAGGAAAGTGTAGCGGCTACAATAGAAGGCAGTAGGTGGTGGAAATGGCTGTTGCTACGGGTGAAGAAGATGACGGACGATGTGGAAAACAGTGAGAAAAAAATTGAATAAATTGAATTTAGTTTAAACTTCTAAGAAAATTTGAATTCTTTCTTTTTTACACCTCTAAACAAGAATTGTTGTGAAATGCCGGTCCCAATGGACACAAAGGCTAACTGTAAAATAACATTAATAAAATTTTAAATTATAACAAATAAAAATAAAGAAAGTTAAAAAAATATAGAAAAAAATTAAAATTTTATTTAATATAAAAGGTTACTATTATAATTAAGTTTATAATGTCTATTTTTTTATACAAAGTTTTTTATTACTTGTATTATTTTAAAAAATATAAAAATTTATGAAAGTTAAATTATATAAGTTATTAAAGAATTTGTTAATAGTTTGTGATGAGAAAAGTTATTTTCAATTATACAAATAGAACCAATGGTCTATAATGAAAAAAATTATTTTCAACAGTATAATAGAATTATATGAAATAGCATGTTAGAAGATGTGTGGTGAAAATTTTTTAATTAAACTCTAGTTTATTTCTATATTTCTAGAATTTACTCTTTACTTTTATTTGTTATAATTCAAAGTTTTATTAATGTTATTTTATAGTTAATTTTGTATTCATTGCGATTGAAATTTTATAACATATTATTAGCACGAGTCTATACCGAAAGGTTAGTTGATGTTGTATTAGAAGTCGCATAAGTTTTTATCAAGAATCTCATTCCCTTCATTCTAAGTTTCTATTTCTGTTTTAGAATTTTAAGATAATTGAAGTAATAGAGATAGTTGTGTATAAATGATAAATATTATAACTTTGATTGTAACCTTCTAATCTTTCATATTCTATAATCTTAAATATGAATTAATATTTAGAATAATAAACACCCATATAATTGATATATTTATAACATGCATATATTTGATTCCCTTTTATTGTTAAAAAGGGAGGGCAAAATTGAACGTTCAATATTAAATGAAATGATAAATTAGACATTTTAATCTTTCTAGTTAGATTGCTTGATCGCCGACAATGTTGGTACTATGATTATCAATTTTAAAAGATTAGATATTCAATTGAAATGTTTAAAGTTAAAGGTATTAAAATAATAAAAACTCTAAAATCAATCTGCAAGTACACTTAGATTCGAGTTTTTATGTATAAAACTTTTAAGTACTATGAAATTAAATATTTTCATTTAATTTCTTTCTTTTTTCTCAATAAAAATGAATTTTTTTTATTGCCCAATTAGTATCTACAATTGAACCTTTTAAAGTGAGAGTTCTTAATAGAGTTTTCTACATATACAAGATTCGAACCCAGACCGTGTTTAAGAGAGAACAAACTCCTAAAAACTCTATTTAGAACTCTTACTAGTTAGTAAAATGGGAAGCTTTATATAAGTGATTTATTAGTCTTGAATTCAAATGTTTTGCAAACAAGGAATTCCTTAACCACTAAGTGCAATATTTGAACCCATCTCTCCCTTTTGTGATCTTTGAACTCCATTTCCCTTTCTTTCCTTTTTCAACAAGGCAGTAAATCCATGAACAAAATCTCTTTGAGCTCCATTTTTTCTTTCTTCCTCCTTTCTCTTTGTAGTTGTGTGACTTTGTGTCAAGAACAACTTCTCAAATCTTGGCCAATTGGGAATTGTTTGATCGTATTTCTCTGGGGTAGATGCAAAATGCAAAGGGAAATTGAAAACAACATGTTGTTGGTCTAGGTAAACGGAAAAATGAAATTCTATCCCAAATTATGACCTCCTAAACTAGCTTTTACGTTAGAGGAGGTACCTGGTGAATGGACTAAAACTTTTCTCTTGAGCATGCCAAACGTCTGTTTAGTCTCTTTTTTTTTTTTTTTTGAATAAGTTAACTTCATTAAAAACTAAGAAATAAATTACACATAAGAAAACTAAAAAAAGCACACATTATCTACAATAATATAAAATAAACCACACATTATCCACCGCAAAAAAAAAAGATTTTCTAACAAAATTTTGCTTTAAAATTTTTATTTTAAATTTTATAAAAATAAATTATTTTTAAATAAAAAAATAAAACTCAAAATAAAAATTTCATACTGAATTTTAAAATGAAAGTTATACAAATACACGTGTCATGCACAAGGAAATTCGTTCGCGGGCTGCAGATAGTTTGACCTCCTCTTTTCCCTTTTTTTTCGTTCTTCGTTTTTTTCTCTTTTGAGGGGGAGGGATTAGGGGGTAAAAAGAGCAATGAGTCATCCAACAGAGAGTATTTTTGACGATTCCCTTTTACTTTTGCAGGTGTCGGGGAGGAAATTCAAGTAGTTTTTTAAACGGTTTCATTTCTAATGATAATGAAGAGCCATGAAGGTACAAATCAGAAGTCGAAGTAGCAATTTCTCAATTGATTTGGCATAGCATAGCCGAATCAAGCTCTCGGAACTATCTGGAACGAAAGAGCTACACAAGTACCGTACAAATAAGAGTTTCTGCCTAGTAACTGTCTTCATCCGTTTCTGGCCTCCGGAGGTAGTAGCGCAGGCAATTAGTGAGCACCTGCAATTTAATTACAACTTAGAGAGATGACGAGGTAAGTAGTAACACAAAAAGTAGAGTAAATGAGCCAATGAAATGGAGGAGGAGATCCCTAGCACTACCAAAATAAGACAAATTCTTCAGCCAAAAAACCATGAGAACGGATCCTCTACATTTTTAAGCTTGTCATTGTGGTATTTGCAATACTAAAGGCCAGAAAGGTAGCGGAAATTAGACTGGCGTTGCCTTTCCAAAAAGTTACAATTATGTGCTCTTGAACATGTGCACATGCAACTGTGAGCAAAAGTGCGTGCGTGAGTGCTCTTCAATACCTGAGACAAGGAAGAGTTCAGAGCTTGACCATTATAACTGACATGAAACTTGTCTTTTGCGACCAAACCCTGGACAAAGATAAATCCTTAGTTTATCTTTGAAGAAATTACTTCAACAAGCATAGAACACATTGCATCGTAATAGATGTAGTAGGACAACAGACCTCCGTTTCAATCTCAGCTGATTCAACATGAACATTGATGTCATCCATGATTTTGATAATTTCTAACAGGAGGCCCGGTCGATCAGCTGTCTCTATATAGAGCAAGCTGAAAACACAACAGACAAGGATGGATTGGATGAAACAAATATGCAGTATAAACAGAAAGTCTACGGAAATTTTTATATATTTAGCTAGTTACTGAAGTAGTGAGTAATAGCACACATGCATTCTTAATTGAGAACACACCTCTTTGCAGGTCCATCCCCCTTGACATGTATATGAGTTGCAACATCGACATCAAGCTGCCATGATTTGACAATATCTTGTATGGTTAAAAATAACTCCAGGACTCCATAATTTCAAACGTTTCTCAACCCTTAATTTAGCTCGAATTTGAACAATAATTCAGTAAAGATGCAAATGCTTCAAAGATATTGTAACAAAGAGACATAGCATACCAATACAAAGGAAGGGACTTCTGATCTTGGGTGGTTTTACATATGCTTCCTTGCCCCCAGCATCTCATTGACTATCTTATTCCGCTTTTTGCCCGATTCCAAACTATGTCCACTTTTAGCATTTTTATGATTGTTTTCTACAGAAAGACAATGTCCTAACCATGTTCTGTTTTACCTCATATTTACCCCACTTCAAAGCTAAAATCTAGAAAGTATATCCTACCAAATCAAATTAGGACACTTAAGGAACAGATTATTGTGATCGTGCAAAAACAAATTGACGAGCTTTAACATGACCTCAACCTATTTTAGTAGGAGGCTAGATTTTACAAGTTATAGGCAAAGGTTTTCTGCAAGTATGCTTTCAATACAATGTGAAGACTTATATCAATTCATAATGATCGTCAACCTGTTAATAGATGAGACCAACCTAATTTTCTCAGACCTCTTGAAAACAGCAAGTGAGAAGTGGGCCTCAATTCAGAGATTTACTCAATTCTACAATTAAGATATAATATAATTCATTTTCAATATTAGAAACAAACATATGATGCTAGAAAACACATCATTTTGCAGTGTAGACAGTGTATCTCCTAATCTATAGCGCAAAAACTGAGAAAATACTAGTTTTTTTCCCTATTACTTTTTAAAGAACAGCATTTGATGGATCCAAAAGCGTCCATGCACATAGAAATGAACTCCACGGCAATGATGATGGCAAATGGCTTAACTGAGAGTTGTGCATGTGGAAAAGAATTATTTTCTATGGAAAAATTTGATAATCAGCTGAATGAAAATCTATAGCAACGCATATTGGTTATTTTTTGTAGGATAGCAGAAACTTTTGATGACCTCTTTTAGCTAAAATCAAAAGGCGAAGAACCAGATTTCGAAATGTTAAGCAGGCTGGTGAACTTGAGAGACAGGGTGACATAACATCCAACAAGAAGGGATGGTTGGCAAACCTCACCTTCTTTGCAGGTGCCTTAATTCCAAAAGCCTCGCCCATTGCAAGTCGCTCACTTGACTCCTGTAAGCAGACATAGAAATTATGGATATCTAACTGAAATGGACTCTAAACTTTAGAATGCATTACCAAAAAGTGAATTAATGGTGAGAACAAGAATAAATGGAAGTCCAGGAGTAATTAGATTATAAGTTAATTAAGTTGGCAAACCTACAGGGTGATACTTGAGAAGGTTGTTGATAATGGTCAGACGAATTCTCTCCAATAGATCAGGATCTTCAACTTTGCGCCCACTGGACCTAAGTAATGAATCAATCAAATAAGTGATGCAAATATGACCCCTCCATTACGTAGATTGGAAATGTTATACATGTTCGTAACACAAGCCACACGCTCAAGTTTTGACAAGACACAAACATGAATACTTGACAACATTCAAATCAGAAACACAATGAAATGCTATTATATCACTAACAGAATGCAAGCGTGCTAGCAAATCAATGCATAAAACAGAAATAATAATGATAAAAATATCTAGGGTGCACTTTGATTTTGTTTCTTTCAGAAAAAATTTTCAAGTTTTTCTAAAAATTAAAGTCTGGAACCCACATTCTCTCTCACAAGTAACCCATCAAGTGCACCCCTAATTTTCAAAGAAAGAACCAATCAAGTGCACCCCTAATTTTCATTTGGAAACAAAAAGGTAAAATGTATATGCACTTGTTCAGCAAAATCTCTAAATGGGGAGTGCATATTTTCAGCATTTTTGTGCATGCACAAAGTCTCATGACGTATGGCACAATTTACTGCTAGTGATACGTAGATAGAAAATATCAGATGTTTGCTGCGATAAGGAATATGAATTAATATATTAAGAACACAGAATATCTAACAACTTCTAGAGAGTTACACAAATACATAGGATGGCCAGAAACAATTTCACTAATTAGCTAGAACAAGATAATCTTATTTTCTTGAATATATCAAGGCACTCCATAAATTTTCAAACCATGTATACCAGCGAACGAAATGTAGATGATCATATTTTCCCTTTTTTCTCATAAGGAAAGGTGGACCAGTCATTACTCACAAGTGGGTGATAAAAAATTTTGTTTGTTTCACTGAGGCCTCAGTGTTAACAGTTCCTTTCACCACATCCAGACCTAGATCCTTTAATGCCTTCATCTGCTCTACAACAAAGAGACTACATATTAACTTAATCCCCTGAAGGTTAAATGCCTCAAGATGTAAGAGGACTGGAAAATTGAAAAACAAGCAAAATGCCAAATTAACATAAGCAAATAATCAGACTATAGAATCAACTTTCCAATTTGTAAGTATTATAAGCAACAATCAAATAAGCAATCAACTTTCCCCTTCATAAACATCCAGAAATTGTATGATTGTCCACTATTCAGATCTAAAGAAAGTCTACTTCAATTGGAGCACAAAAGAAGAATAAGACATATGAGTGTGAAAGAATAAAAAACGGCCCAAACTTATTTAGTTTCACTCGAAGTTAATTGTTTCAAGCACTGCTACAATCCCGTCTGATGCACGAAACTTCTGACAAGATGCTGCCTCCTTTAAGAAGGAGAGTGTTCTATCACAGATGAAAATATGAGATTACAATAGCAAATATGAAACAGAACTGTCATAGCTGAAAAGAGGTAAGTTCAAATAACTTAACACCTCCAAACGAGCCAATGGTGCAGAATTCCAGAAGAACACAGGATTTACTGGCAAGAATCTCAAAATTAAAGCATAAACTTCCCCATTTCCATTGCGTCCTATTCTATGCATTAGAAATTTTCAGAACTAATTTTACATCCTGAAAAAACATAAAACCAAGAACAGCATATCTACACAGGCCTAGACACATGCATAGAGAGTGAATTAGTGACTTAACCGTATCAATAAGAGCACCAAGACGATCACCAAAGCTAACTTGAACTATTGTTGCATCTGAATCAGAATCTTGATCTATCAGAACAATTGGCATAGGAACAGTGTCTGTCTCCTGCAAAGATTTCAGAAACAGAAATATATTAACATAAAAAACCCAGCAATTAAAATGGATCTCCTTTATACTTAGGCTTATCACTCTTCATCTGTTTCCTTAACTTTCTTTTCAATTCAACACCTTTCCAGGCTTCTCCAGTAAGGGGTACTAACATACTTAGCAGCAAATATATCAAAATTGTCATCATGATTCAAGTGACAAATGAATTCAAGCACTTAAAACACCTTTTCAATCAGTAACTCATTCAGATTCAGGATCACAAATCCTATTTCTTCGTTTAGTTTAGTTTGATTGAACTCACCACCACTCACCATGTCCTTTATGAAGTAAAACACATATAATATATGCATGTAGATATATATTCAAACTAAAAGAAAGACGAATCGTGACTAACCAATGATATTGAGTTTACTGCTTCCACACCATCCACAGACGTGCAACAAATGTTCCTACAAAACAGTCGTAAGAAAAGGAAATGCAAAACGTGAAACTACAATTAATTCAAATAACGGGAAAGTCTTAAAATACACCCAGAAATGAAAAGATAAAAGACAAATGCAACACTAGGCCCTAAAATAGACTGTTAGTGCTCTACACCACCCTTCTTTAACCACTGCCGCTTTGACAAAAAAATCAAACAGCCGATTCGCTATACAAGAGATTTGACAAAGAGTGACATAGAAACTGAAGAGAAAGCGGCATGCAGATGCAGTGGTGCCGTATAACATCAACTACATATTACTCTAAATTAACACAACACATTATAAATCAAACACTCAAGGATGACTCTAGTTCTGATCAAATGGCCTTTTGTCCTCTACGACAAGGGAAATGGAATATCCAAAAAGCAATAAAAAAATTAAAAAGCCAGCTTACTTAACCTCAGAAAAGAAAAAATTAAAAGAAAACAGAACTTGAGGCGAAAATTGTAAAAAGTTTTATGCTTGATAATTCCTTACGTTTTAGAAGAAAAGCCGATGACTCCGTCACGAAAGAACCTGGGTGTGAGCTTAGAAGACGAATGGGAAAGAGAGAAGTGAAGAGTGCCGCCGAAGTCAGAATCGGAACCGGAAAGGTTCGATCGGAGACAAGCGAAGGATGGACTGAAGAAAGCATTGGCGATCGCCATGGCGATTCCGATCAGTCCCGACTACGGAGAGCACGGTCGAATCAAGTTCAATAGAAATGTTGGAACGAATAAATTATTGATGCTGATGAGGTTTTAGGATTTTTTATTCTTTTCCTTTCCTCAGCTCCGGCGACGTTAGCTGAAGAAGGGGACGGATCGGTGCGGTCGTCATCTGGTGGACCCAGCCGCAAGAAGGTGGATGCCACGTCAGCCAGGGGCGTCGCTTCAGATTGTCGAATTTGCGTCCGGATCCGGTCTGCACGTCCTTTTTGCAGGACGTGCACGACTAAATCTGGATCGTTGGATCAGATTCAAAATCTGATTTAATGACTGTCGAAATTTTACAAATTTTTGAATTTTTAAAAATACATACAGGGGTCAAAATATATGGTCCGTTGGATCAGATTTGACATCTGATCCAACGGACCATATTTGGTCCTGCACGTCCTGCAAAAAGGACGTGCAGGACCGGATCCAAATTCGTCGAATTTCCTGAGTCCTCTTACGGTGCTGCACGGTGCTTTTTGCAGCACGTGCAGCATCCAGCCCCAACCGTCGGATCAGTCATCTACTGATCTGACGGTTGAAGCTAAATAAGGGCATTAAGAGCATTGAAATTTAAAAAAAATTGAATTTTCCGGGCATAACTGAGGAGTGAACAGTTTTTGCAGTTGTTGATGCATCGGTAGCACAACCGACTACAAAGACGGATGTGATTTGAGGGAATTTGAGAGGCCATAATTGTTCAAAATGTTGAAGAAAACTTTTTGGTTTGTTGACCTCCATCTTCCTCTGTTGATTTTTTGTCGTCCAGCCCCACTCCCTGCACCTCCAGAAATTGGGTCGTGGTAACCATCTCTTCTCGCGTCTTCTTCTTCGTCTGCCTCCCTTCCTCCGTTCAAGCAAAAGGCCTCACCTTTGTTCACCGGCGGTTTGTTTGAGCAGTCCCAATGTCTCGATTCCAGTTTCGGTGCAAGACGTCTGCTCTCATTGCTGTAAACGAAGCCCTGCAACAACATCCGGATCGGAGGCTGTTCTTGAAATCCTTGGAGAAGGCTGGGTTTGATAGGATGACAGAACTCCAGTTGACGAACCTAATGACCGATGTCGCTGAGTTCGTGCTGAAGATGTATGATTTGGAAAGTGAGACATTCTTGCTCCCTGGCGACCGCGTGGTCAAGATTTCAGAGAAGGATGCCAGTAGAGTATATGGAATCCCAAGGGGCAAAGACCATATAGTATTTTCTTCTGCCGTAACAAAGAAAAAAAGGGAAGCCGCTGCCTTTGCGAAGAACCTCGGTCTAGTGCCATCATCCAAGAACTTCGTTGCAGTCAAAGACATCGAGAGTAGGCTACTGGAATTTCGTGGTGACAGCCACTCCTATGCAATCTTGTATATTCTGTTAGCAACGAGCACCGTGTTGGCTCCAAGGAATTCTATGAAGATCAACGTGACTAATTATTATAAATATGTGAAACATCTTCGAGGCATTGCAAGCTATAATTGGGCAAGGCACGTGAGAGATTTCCTGATTCAAGGGGCAGAGGCATTCTGCAGAAAAAATAAGAAGAAGCCTGCAAGATGGCCTGAAGGGAACATGCACTTGTTACTGGTATTTCTCTCAACTGGGAATAGCTCTTGAATTGAATAATTGTTATGTTAAGTTTGTACAATTGTTAACAGATTTTCGTTGTGTGTGAACATATGTGAACATATGTGTGAACAATTGTTCTACTGAATAGCTATGTTGTACTATTCTGTTTAACATCATTATATTTAGCTGAACAATTGTGGTGTTTACTCCGAACAATTGTTATTACGTTAAGTTTGAAAAATTGTAGGTGAAAGTGATGATTCATTTTTTTTACTGCCATTGAACATTTGTTCACATAAATGTGAGTGGCTGTATCTGCGCAGACAATTATGGTATGCTTAACATGATTCTATTTACTTGAATAGTTGTGATGTTATCAGTGAACAATTGTTCTGACATGTTTGAATAATTATTTACTGATAGCCATAGTAACAATTATGTTATACGGCAGTAACAGTTATTATTGTTAGCCATAGTAATTTGTTTTATTGAATTTTTAGTAACCCTCGCATCAATTTCCAACGTAGGTACGGTACTTGGAGGTTGTTAACGGAAAGGTAAAGGGTGAATTGCCATGCTCGTGGTGGGACTCGAGCAGGGTGTCTGCTGCATGCGCTGCGAATCCAATACAAAGTGCAGTTGTAGAGCATGATGGGACGGACGCTCCTATTGATGCCCAAAGGGATATGGAAAGGGCAGAGCTGCAAATTAAGCAGCGCAAGTATAAGAAGAAGTTAGAAAAAATTGAAAAAAGACTTCGCGAGCTTGATGAAGAGGACCGCCCCCTTGGGGACGTGTACGGGTCCCGGACTCCAAAGAGAAAACAGAGCACTGCTAGGAGACGCAAAGCAGAAACAGAGGAGCATCAGACGAAGGCCCAACACATGCAGACGGAAGAGGTTGTTCAGCAAGGGGACATTAGCCCCCAAGCGCAGATGGCGGAGGATGCAACTGCATTTGACTCTGAAACGGAGTTTGCAATCCGTGAGATTGAAAAGGCTTACATGGAGGTTATGGCCTCACAGAATGCCAGCAGGAGTAGCACTGTCCCTGGTAAGGCCCTTTTCCTTAGTAAATGTAGTGTATCAATGTGAACAATTGTTTTGAATACAACACAACAATTGTTCCATAATCATTTTCTCTTGGTTTACTATAGATGTGACTGTTGATGATTCAATTAAAAAGGATGACCAGGAGGATATCGTAGAGTCGGTGACAGGGATGGAACTAGTCTTGTATAACCCTGGGGGTGAGTAATTAATTAGAATAATTGTTAATGTGTTTTAGAACAATTGATCAATACACTGCTTACAGAATTTTCTCACTGTTTGTCATGAGCAGTTGTATCCAAGACTAGTGAGGAGCCCCTGAAAAGTATGGATGACCCCCCTCCAGCCAAGGTGAAAACTGGAGCCAGGGGACCTCAGAAGATGAGGCTGATTAAGGCAAGATCAAAGCTTAACTCGCCTTATGTGGTCACTAGGGGCGATCCAAATGCGCTGACCGATGATGAAGAGATTTTGGTTAGCTTTGGACTTCTTCAAAACCCCCCAGATGGACAAGAGTAAGTATCCCTCTACGAATTTATTTTTTAGTCTTGCTTGATGAACAATTGTTTTGATCTTAGTAAACATTTATTTTTCGCTATCAGCGCACTGACAATGCTAGACGACGGTGTCCAGCTGCTTACGAGAGTGGATCTCGAAGGAAATAGACCTCGGGGCCACCTGTATACTTCTGTTGTAGATGCCTCGCCCATCTATTGAACCGCGGACAGTTAAAATTTGGCATAATTAAGCGGTTTTGCTTCACGACAGCAGTTGCGGGGTGGGCGGTTAACGACGTAGCCAAATGTATCGTCCCAGCTTCCTCCGAGATAGGGAGCAAGGTGGGCGAATTGCTCACCGGTTGGAACTATCTCAGCGCTGGCTCACCTTTTCGTCCGGCGGATTGTGAACTTGTGAGTCTTCTACTCTCCTATTTATGGCCTATGAACTGCCCATCTGAGAACAACTGTTCTGGTAATTTCAGAACAATTGTTCGGCGCCATTCAGTAGTTGACTGATTCTCCTTTGGTTTATTCAGTTCTTCTTGCCCATTTGTCGTTCGGGGCATTTCTTCTTGATCGCTGTCGATATTCCGTCCAAAAAGCTCCTATGTCTAAATAGCATGGCCTGCAGGGAGGGTGTTTGAAGATACACATCGGCCTATCGGCGATGCTGTGATAAGATATTTCCAAGCATGGTATACTAGTCAAACCGGCCTCCAATTTGATTTTACAGAATTTAGTTGGGATGTCCCGAACGTCCCAATTCAACCCGACGGGAGTAGTTGCGGTTTGTTTGTTATATGGATGATGGAGAGATGGGTTGGGCACATCCTACAAGATTGCTATGCTTTATGGATTAAGCCGGAATACATCGAGCGTGGAAGATGGAAGATAACTGCACGGCTGCTCTTTCAACCAGAAAATGTAATATTAGGGGACGTTATGAAGTTGGCCAAGGCGTGGGAGGCGGGAAGGGGAAAAAGGGCAAAGAGAGGCCGGAGGCAATGACATCTATTCTCCTAACTGTAAAGCACATAATTAGGTAGAATTGTTCCTGAAAAAAGTTGTTGCAATTACCATTACAATTACATAACAATTGTTATGAAGATGTTGAAAGCTATTACTTCTTCTTGCATCCGTGGGAAAGAATAATGCTCGTTGATGGTTAACAACGACTAGGTAAAAAAATATGACTTCATAACGTCAACTCTAGATCTTGACCGACTCCCCCCAACAAAGGCGACGGGGGGACCTTTTCTTCCTCCTTACGTCTTCTCTTCAACGCTGCCTTCTTTCTTTGCCTTGCTTGTTCCACAATGCTCTTCAACCGCTTTCTCGATCTGTTGGGATTCTCCCTGCATTTAATTGTCCTCATTGGCGGAGGTGGGTAGCCATTCATATCGGGAAGAGAAACGCCTAAGCACATAAACTGTTGTTTAAAGCCCATTACATGCAATGGTTAAAATAATTGTTACACTGAATCTTAACAAGTGTTCATATAACAAATGAACATATGTTCACATAACAAATGAACATCTGTTCACATAACAAATAAACAATTGTTCTACAACAATACGTACTTGACCGGGCTTGCTCGTCTCGCAGAACTGCTTATCCATTTCTTCCCGTTCGCATAGATTTAATCCGTTCGCATAACACATTCAGCTCTCGGTCAACAAGACTAAAGGCGTCATCCTCCAAACTAACAGTTGTTGCCAGAAGAACCATCTTCCCTGTCAGATATTAGTAGCGCTCACAGTATGAACCACTGTTCCTCGGCTGGCTGTTCTGCAAGGGGAACTCCAAGCCTTTTTTAATCATCTTAGTCCATCTATGCAAAACGTAGTGCTCTGGCAAAATTCTCATTTTGCTATTTCCCAAAGACCCAAGCACTCCATCACCTTAAGAACATGTCGACAAAGTATCCCAACAGTCTCGAACAAACAACAACTGCACTCCAAGGTCGGAACTCATGCGTCAACCAATACTAACCGCTCGTCCAACCTTGCTAAATCGGCACAACCGTCGACCTCCTTGAAAACATTGTACAAGACCTTCCCCTGCAAATTATCGGTTGGTGCTTGGGCATCCATAATGTATTCGAACATTTGCCGATGCTGTTCTTGGAACATGGCAAACACATTGGGTGTATATAGCTCTGCAGCAGAGCGTGCTACCGGACTGCAGAGAAAATTGTTGTTCGGCAGCCTGGCATACTCTCAGACAGAAGTAAGTAGAAATCCAGTGAAGACAATCAATCAGGGATGGGCGAACAATTATTCAAGTCTATATGAACAATTATTATCTGACCTGTTATTTGCCTGAAAATTCTGAATCTTCTCTGCCTCCCGTCTGCTCTCAATCATTCTTTTGAAGTGGACAAAGAATTGTATCAGATTGTGGTCAGATTGGAGATAACCTCTAACAACAGCATTGCATGATTCACTCAACTGCGTAGTGACCATTCCAGCCGTGAAATGTTGTTTAACCCACGCGGCAGACCACTGCCTACGCACTCCATAAACCCTTTCCAACCACTTATGGGGTCTGCTAGGGAAGCATTCGTCAATCATCTTCTCGAACTCATCCTCATCATCAACATCATACATCAGGTAATAAAATTTATCAGCAAACAGGGGAGTGTATAACCGTGATAGATTTTTCTGGGCGTTCTGCTTAATATGCCATGTACAAAGCGCATGAAACGTTGATGGAAAAACTGACCTTATTGCAACGGCCATGGCAGCATCTTGATCTGTGAATATAGTTTGCGGGGCTTTGACAGACATGCACCTTAAGAAGGTCCTAAACAACCACTCAAAAGATGCGGTCGTTTCGTCGTATAGGAGAGCGGCACCAAAGACACAGGACTGATGGTGATGGTTGAAACCTACAAACATACCTGAAATCAAGCACGCTCAGTACTGAACTTTCAGACATGAAAATGGCACTACGGATTATTAAAAGAACTCAGAACAATTATTCATAGTAATCATAACAATTGTTAATACTGTGAAGAATACTTTAACTATTCCAGCTATACCAACTGGTTGATAATTTTTGTTCGTTTGAAATGTTGTATCGAAGGTGATTGCGTCACCGAAAAAGCCGTAGTCTAACTTCATCTTCTCGTTTGCCCAGAATATGTTGGCAATTCTCTCTTCGTTGTCGACCTCGATATCATAATAAAAGGGTGGGTTGCAATATGCCTCGTGCCTGAAATATTCTTGCAGTGTCGTGGCTTCCCCATGCGCCATTGCCCTTTGCCTCCGACAGGCGAGGTGATTCCTAAGATCAGTGGGCAGGAAACCAAGCCCAGCTCTACTTCCTGCGCCCAAAGCCATCACTTCGAACGAAGATCTCAACCGAATACTTGCATTTTCATTCATTTCAGCCACTAATCCTTGAACATTAGAAACACGGCGGTTAGATCTCAACATGTAAGAATATTCATTGGGGTGAAGTTCGTGATTATGCTCCATAATCCAGTTGACGATGACAAAAACGCCCCTCGTCTCGTCAAGGCGCAACTGCATATACGCTCCGCACCCTGTTCTCTCCTCACTCTTTAACCGCTCACTCGGAGGCCTTGCCTGGATGTGGAAGCCTGCCCATTTTATATTTTTGGGGTCTAGTGTGCTGTCTTTCCTAAAACCCGCTTTGTTACAAACGTACTTCACATAATGCACCTTATTTGTTTTGGATCGTCTTTTCTCATACATAATCCTCGTAGCGAATCATATTCGGTGAGCATAGCTGTTGTAAAATTCATGAGCCTCCTCCATACTCATGAACTCTGGCTTCTTCATTTCTTTGGAGTCACCTGAAACATTAATAATTGTTCTTTGTTAACAAATGTTCATGCTTTATATAACAATTATTCACTGCATCTACAAATGTTTTCCTGCCAACTCTCGTGAAAATAATTGTTAGATTGAGGAGCACCTTTCGTATCCCGTGCAGGATCCATGGCCGCTGACGTGTTGGCACACGTGGTTTGGAGATATGAAGTTTCAGATTCACGTCCCTCCTTCGGTGTTAAAACGGATTCATCAGAGCAGAAATAGTTATTTAAAAGAAATGTACTTGGATGAAATACTGACCCTTTTCCATGCACGTCCGTAACAAAAGCTCAAAACATCGTATCTTTAAATACAAAACAAATATACATACTGACCCTTTTCCGAGCAAGTCCACAACAAAAGATCGGAAGATCCTACCTTTAACCACAAAAACGAATGTACGCTTCACAAAAAAATGCCAAGACAGCCGGCCACCAGCATTTACCTCAGCTATGAAAGATGCGTTCGTGCTTTGGACAACTGAAGCTTCACGTTCGCGCTCATCCTTCAGATTGAGACATATTCATCAGCGGAGAAATAATTATGGCAGCAAAAATTTTATAGATGCTAATAATGGTTTAGAAACATATCTTTGAGAGCAAAAAATGCAGAAACTGTAGAGCTCTATTTACCTCAACCATGGATGGGTTTCTGCTGATGATCGTATCTTTAACAGCCAAAAAAATACAAAAGCGGTAAAAGGAGAAGGTAGAAAAGAGAGAGAGGAGACAAGGAAGACGAGAAGGAGAAAGAGTGGCGAAGAAGGAAAGAGTTTCTTACAAGTCTCTGCAAACTTTTGACAGGAGCAGCTTTTTAGATGACAAGATAGATTTTAGCTGTTTTTTTTATATTTCATTTCCATTAATGCCCTTCATCAGCCACGACCGTTGGATGAGTTCGTGACTGATCCAACGATTCGTGATTTGTCCTGCACGTGCAGCATAATACGAGTGCAGCACCTTAGCAACAGCGGAATTTCCTCTCAGAGCCAGAGGTCATCACGCAAGCGCATGACCTTTGGGCTGCAAATATGGGCCAAATGTCCCCTTAAAGGTGCTCCGATTTTGTACCTGATTTTTTTTTGAGGAACTTTTGCAATACCTGATAGGCCATTAATGTTTAAGGAAAAAAAGATTAGGCCACTAATTTTTGGTTGATCTAATTACTTCTACCCATATAGTTTAAATATTTTTTTTTGTTTTTTTCTCTTTTGTTTCGCGAATCCTTTACTTTTTAAATACTCGTTAACTCGAGAATTGGAACAAATTAATAATTAATTAGTTAAAAAAAAGTTTTGAACGGCATCTAGAATGAGTTTTGGGCTTAAAACTCCATCTTCCCATGAATTTGATTGAAGCTCTCATTGCTTGTCCACTAAGTGGATGGGCCAACCAGTATGGAGAGTTGCTATCCAAAATTTGATTGAATTTGATTGGAGTGTTACCCAACGGCCTTTCTCTTTTTTTAGTATAATATGTGTTATATTATTAATAAAAATTACATGATAATTAATTATAGTACAAATTACAAATTTTAAAAAAATAAGATAATGAATATTAATAAAAAAATAAGTTCTATAAAAAAGAAGCTAAAATCATGTATTATACAATAGTCAAATTCTCGACCTCTAATTAGAAGGCCTTAGCACCAATATTGATCATTTTTTATTTTTTTAACTCTTCTTTCTATAATATTTTTATTATAAGATCTTTATTCATAATTCTAAACTATAAAAAGATAGTTCTAAATAAAAATATTATAAAATGAAATGTTATAGAGAATTCAAAGTGTTTCTTCGTCTTTCATGTTAGTGTGAAAAAGATAAACAATAAAAAGTGGTAAGAAAAGGTAAATAAATAAGTTAGCATCACATAAAGTTTTAAACAATATTTTTAAAAATTTCTCTTAACATAAAGGCAACAAAGAGTGCATTGATCCATTACTTTATTTGCAGTGCAATAAAATTTAGGTTTAATTCAACATTTCTCAAAATATGTTAGTTTTAAGAAAAGGTTATTATTTTGCAGTAACATATAATATATCTTTCTAAGCTACAGTCATTTTATAAAAGTAGTCTTAATAGAAATTTCTAGAGTAAACTTTCTGACATATCTATTTTTTCCCCTCACCATGCCAAAAAAAAAAAAAACGTTAGGCTTAAAGAGAAAAGGAGAAATTACCCTTATTTCGATTTGTTATTTTGTTTTGGTCAGTCCAAGAGAAGAGTGTAGTCTGTTGTGTGTATGTGTGTATTATTTTAATTTTATTTATTTTTTTACTTTTTATTACTCTTTCTATTTTATAATAAGTAACATTGTAAAAATTTTATTTTATTACAAAATAAATATTATTGAATAAAAATCTGACTTTTTTCTTATTTTTCCTCATAATAAAAAAATAATATTTAATGTAGTAAAAATGATAATTTCTTGTATTTTGATTTTCGTGAGAAGAAAAATATTTAATTAATAGTAAACTAATAGATTTAATTATTCTCTTAATATATATAAAAATTTATACAATAACACTTATTATGAAACGTATGAAACGAATGGAGTGTTATTTGAACATGGGTTTTGCCATACTTAAAAGACAGCATGCAACTGCTAGAAAGAGAAGGAAGTCGTTTGGTTATTTGATTCAATTTGGCCTGAGTACAATTTGTAATCTGAGTGCTTTGTGCTTATATATTTGCTTCTACATTGAAAACCTAATTGATTTTCATATGATTTTGTGCTTAAAGGTTTACTTATGTAGAAATGTCCTTTTGGAAAGTATAAGCCTATCATGTTTTGGGACTTACCTCAAACTCATAATCCATTATCAAATTTGATATGCTTTACACATTACATGTACTATTTTCCTTTTTTTAATTTTTAAATACAATCCTTAATAATTTTTAATTATGAATTAAATATTTAATAATTAGCCTACCACTCACATAGCGTGTTATTTATCACAAAAATTCATTTATGATTATTTTTTTTAACTTTTACCTCTCAATAATCACATTAAAAAACCTAAATGAATTAGGTAAACAACTAAAATTTTTTTCCACGACTAAATTAAAAAGGAAAACGAGGTTTCAAACATAATATTGTGGTGTTTTACATTACCAACCAATCATGATCCAAGCCATAAATACTTCTAAACCATTGAAAACTACATATATCAAAGTTCAAACCTTTTTCAAGTTGAGTCAAAATTTACCTGCCCTTCGCCCTCAAAACTCCCTTTTCTTCCCCTATTGCAAATTTTTGGTCCCATCTAAAAGATTCACCAAACCGTTCTTGATAAAATTCCTTGTCCCCTAACTTCCTCAAACTCTGCAACAAACAAACAAAGATTCACCCAAGAATATACCCAATAGGAAGAAAAAGGTCAAGTTCTCTCTCTCTCTCTAGTTTACCCTTAAGGTCCCAAATTTTGGCTCACTTGCCCATCAGCCCCCACAAAATTTGCTCCCGTAGATACCCGCGTGGAATCTCTTCATCGCCAGCTTCAGAGAAGTCTATACTCAAAGCCAAAAAGGTAAGGGGGGCAAAAGGAAAAAAAAAAATACAAAAACAAAAATCAAGCCCACCATTATACACTCGTACTTTCTCTCACTACAAGTTCTCTTTCACTGTTTGTTTCGCTCTCGTTTTCGTGCATTCTCTCTCTTCGATCTCCTGCCATCGATGATGAATGCAGGTAAAGTTTGACGCTTGTCGAAGTTTGTGAGGCTGAATTTGTTGATTTGTTTCGGGCTGATTCTGTTGAATTCTGGAAAAAGATTTTGTTGATAAACCCTAATGCTTCTTGTTTTTGCTTAAGCTAGGGTTTATTAAGTTAGTTATAGTTGTTTGATTGGTGGATTGTGTTTCACTTCCTAGTCTAATTCGTGTGTATGTTTCCTCAATTTGATGAATTTCACCCTAACTGTTGTTAATTTTGCTCTATTTCGGTATATTCAATTCTTGTTACACCGGGTCGAATTCGAGAATTTTCGCGCTTTCCTGTATTACTTGCGTTTTATTGCACTTCTGCTCTTTCGTTTACTCGTAATTGAGGTAAAAACTTGTGCCTTTACTTTGGTGCTAATTTCCGGGCCCTGCATCATACTGAATGAATTATGTTTGTTTATTGTCATCTTATTAAGTTCTAGCCACTTGGAGCTTGCAATCTATTAATAACGTTTTTCCTTTTCCTTTTTCCCTTTCTTTTAATCCCCCCAACTCGTTACTTCTTTGACTCCTGATAGATGTTTGGAAAAAAAATGGTTTTTAACTGTACAGAACAAAAGGTATGGCGTAAAAGAAAACGAAGAGAGAAACATGTATAACCATCTATTTTCAATTAATCGTTTTTTTTCCAATTCAATTTCTGAATGTAATAATATTCGATCATATGATCAACATGAGTTCTACTATAGCCAATGTATTATGTTTGTCAGCATGAGCCCCTCATTGCTTTCTCTTAATGGTTATAACAGGTTACAGCTCCTGATTTAATCAATTGTCAGATAAAGTGGACACAGATATGAATTGTTAACGCTGACGATGGCTGGAAATGCAAGATTTGAACTGACTTCTGCTAGTCCGGACTCAAATTTTGCTGGATATTCACAAAGAGGGACTTATTCTGGCACTGGTTTGGATAGATCAGGCAGCTTTAGGGAAGGTCCTGATGGCCGAATCTTTAATTCTGGAAAGGGTTCATCAAGGGGAAGTGTTTCAACTGCTGGAGATACTCCTTTGTCACAGTGCCTTATGCTGGATCCAATTGTAATGGGTGAACAAAAATATACACGTTCAGGTGAGCTAAGGAGGGTTCTGGGTTTTTCCGTTGGGAGCACATCAGAGGACAATTCTTTTGGTGCTGCCCATTTAAAGAGCTCACCGCCTGTGGCTATGGAGGAGTTAAAGCGTTTTAGAGCGAGTGTTGCAGATACATGTGTCAAGGCTAGGTAATACTATATTTGACTATTTTTATTAGATTTCTAACTTTCATCATCGCTAGATAGTTCATGTCTTTGCCGTTCTGTAAATGGTCAAGACTTTAACCTGCAAGACATCCTTAAATTCGTCCATTTCTTTACTAGTGGTCCTTTCTTGATACTGGAAATCTGTATGGCTTGGGTGCTGTACTGGTTGACTTGACGATTGATGTTAATGCTAAATGTGTTACATGTCTTCTTTAGGGGTTTCCTCAAATATTCTTTTCTTTTTCCCCTTTTGGTGGATGAAAAACTGAAATTTGCATTTTTCTTGGGCTAGTGGTAGAGCAAAAAGTTGGATGAGCACTTGCACAAATTGAGCAAGTACTGTGAGTCAATGACCTCTAAGAAGCAGCAGCGCAGTGAGCTATTAACAAATGAAAGATCAGGTGGTTCAAACTTGAAGATTGGGAACCAGATCCACCGAAGCCCCTCGGACATTATGAGCCAGAATTCGGAGGACCGCCCTAAGAATGTTATTCTGAATAAGCGAGTACGGACATCAGTGGCCGAAACTCGGGTTTGTAGTTGACATACTGCTATTTTCTTTTACTGTGATCTCATCAACTTCTGACCTTGATCGCTAATTTTATATCCATTTTTCTTATTCAATCAAGGATTTAAAGAATAAAAAGTAGTGAGTCTCATGCTTCTTGAAATTGAATAATCCTGGCCAATGGTTCACGTTGTTATTGGAACATTGGATGGGCCGGAATGTAGTTGACCCCTAAACAAAAGTAGCTGGAAACGAGAATAAGAACTGAGAGTTTCAATATTTTATAGCAACCTGAAATATGTCTTTATCAAGCTCACAGTCCCTCAAACATTGATCTCTTTTGTTTTGCAATCTGAATCTGCCATTTTTGGCCATCATAAAAAATGTCAATTTTTGTTCATTAGGTTGAGGCCTCAAAAATCCCAAAATACAAGATAGTCAATTAATATTGCCTGCAGAGGACGTATACTGGTCGGTGAAGAAAATGGAAAATAAGGTTATTTTTTCAAGAATTAATATTTCTTTAGTTCTACGTATCAAGCAGTATTAAAAATTATAAATTCAGTATAAAATGTGTAGGTACCACTATCAACCTGGCTACTTGGTGTCGCAGCTTGTAAGACATGTTTGATACAACGTTTGTGCTTTTCTAAGTTTTCTTTTTCCAGATGTTGAAGAGAAAAATCTTTCTTTTTAAGTGTTTCAAGTAGAATTAAAATCAAAATCAATTCTGACTCATTTTAAAAGCTTTCTCATGGGATTTTCTTATGCTTCCCTGTGTTTTAGCTTCTTCATCACAAGAGATAAATTTGTTTTGTGCTGGTTGATTAGGAGTACCTGATCATTTGAACCTAAATTTATACATGTCTTTTGGATCTCGTGATTTCAGGCAGAAGGCAGGGCCAATGGCTTACCAAGGCAGCCTCTGATGATGTCCAAGGACAGAGATGCTAGTAATGCAGATTCTGATATTACAGAAGAGAAGATTCGCAGGTTGCCTGCTGGAGGGGAGAGTTGGGACAAAAAAATGAAGCGGAAACGTTCAGTTGGTGCGGTCTGTTCAAGGCCCATTGATAGTGAGGGAGAACCAAAAAGAACCACACATCAAAAGCTTTCCAGTGAACCTGGGTTGCAGGCTTCTGATTCCCAAAGTTTCAGGTACTTGATTACACTTTGCAAAGCGGTAGAGTACTTGATTACGTTTTATCCTCATTTTCACCATTGGTAAGTGGAGGTGCTCTTGTTCTCACATAGATGGCCTGTCTTCTAGTGATATTAGGTGCTTTAGCAGTAACTTGGAAATAAAAAAAAACAAAATGCTACATTCATGATGAATTTATAGAAACTTTAACGTGGTTACTGATACATTTTTGACTCTGGTGCAATTTGCATCAGCAGTCTTTAGCCCCATGCAGTGCGAAATCTCAAAATGGAAAAACAATGACAGGGGAGGTTAAGAGAGCATTCATCTATATCTGGAAAAATTGGTTTCAGATGTCCTTGGATTTGGATGTCTATTTCTTTCTGAAAACAGTATGTGTTTTTTTTTCTTCGTGTACCAAAAAATAGGAAGTTCAACGCTAAGAAATAATGTTGTTGATTATAAAAAAATTGTACTTATAAGAAAAGTCTTTGACTTCTATTACCTCTAATATTAGACATCTTTGCATTATTGGGGTTATAATAATGGTACTTATCGCTTTTCTCAGTGGGGGAAAAAAGTCTTTCTGCTTGTCATTAAGAGTTAAAGATAGGTCTTTCATACATATTTCCATATTGTGATTTTACTGGCTTTACTATTGTTTTCATTATTAGTCTACTGTTGCAGAAATATATAACAAATTGAATTGTTGACCCATACATGTTTTATGTGCATTGAACTTGATTGGTTCTTTCACAGGTCTGGTGCTAATAATGTTTCCAGCGCTTTCAGCAAAATGGATGGTCCTTCATCACTTTCTGGTTCTAGTGCTCGTGCAACACTTAAAACAGAACAGGATAAATCTACTTTCTCTCGTGAGCTTGCCACTGGGTTAAATAAGGAGAAACATCTTGTCAAGGGAAGCATCAAGTAAGTCTATACGCTTTCAATTCTTCTGATGATATTGTGCATTTCCTTTTAGTTCACTTGTTTTTAGTTTTTCCTGGCCCGATCTTTTTGGTCTTATATCTGATGATCTCAGCTTTTCTTGACCTAATTATATTGTAATGATGATGCATTATATATTATTTATTAGGTTAAACAGTCGCGATGACAATCATGTTATCTCTCCTAGTCCAATAACAAAAGGAAAGGCCTCAAGGGCACCGCGAAGTGCCTCTATGGTGGCAGCAAATTCAGGGTCGAATGTTTCTCGAGTACCAGGAACATTAGAAAGCTGGGAACTGCCACAAAATGTGAATAAAAACCCTTCAATGATTGGAGTTAATAATCGCAAGCGTTCTATGCCATCAGGTTCTTCCTCTCCACCCATAACACAGTGGGTTGGTCAGAGGCCTCAAAAGATGTCTCGGACTAGGAGAGGTAATATTGTTTCTCCAGGATCAAACCATGACGAAGTGCAGGCACCATCAGAAGGGTGTTCTCCTTCAGACTTTGGTACTAGATTAGGGTCTAATGGAGCCAATACTTCTCTACTTCTGAAGGGTTCTAGTAACGGAACACAGAATATAAAAGCTAAATCTGAAACGGTTTCCCCCGCTAGATTTTCAGAGAGTGAAGAATCTGGTGCTGGTGAAACCAGATTGAAAGAAAAAGGTGTAGGTGGTAGTGAAGTAGATGAAAAAACAGTAAATACTGTTCAGGGTGTGGGAAATCCTGCGATGCTTATGAAGAAGAGTAAGTTTCTTGTCAAAGAAGAAATTGGTGACGGTGTGAGAAGGCAAGGGCGGACTGGAAGGGGCTCCTCAACTTCAAGGGCCAGCATTTCACCAGTGCGAGAGAAAATTGATAATGCAGCCACAACCAAGCCACTTCGAAATATAAGACCTGGTTCTGATAAGAATGGAAGGTGCTGAACTTGTTGCCATGACGAGGAAATGATGTCTATTTTAAAGTTCTCTTAATGTTTTCTTTTGCTTATGAGTTTGCATTTGTTTATCACAGTAAGTCAGGCCGTCCTTTAAAAAAGCTTTCGGATCGCAAAGGCTTTTCTCGTCTTGGGCATACCACAAGTGGTGGTTCCCCTGATTGCTCTGGTATATTAAAAATTGTTCTGGTCTGCTTTCTCCTTTAATAATAGTAATAGTTCCAATTCTCTGTTAGTTTATTGGAATGGGAGGAGAAAAATAATCTAGTTGCATTATTACTAAATTAGTATTTGGCTAGCGGATGAAAACACAGGATTCCCAATTTTTTGTATTGTGAATGACTGCTTAGTGATTAATTTTGTTGTTTCTACTTTGAGATTATTTTGCGTCAAATGTGTTTTCAAAAAGATTTTTGCCTCTCTGCGCCCATCGGTGGTTTAAATTGCGCCCCAGTGATCGTTTTGAAAAATTGCACTGGGGGAGGGAGGGAAACTAGTAGTGGCAGCTATTGCAATTTGTTCGTTCCATCTGCAACTTTTGTTAGCCATTGCCTAGAGAATTTTGGAGTGGTTTTTTTGTGTGTTTTGGGGGGGGGGGGGGTTCGATCCATGGAGGTTTTTTCAAGATAGAGTAAATCCAAAGAATTCTTATATAGGATCGACTTGTCTTGCTCTTGCAGTTGGGAGCCTCCTGGGATGGGTGGGTTGACTGGCTTGGCACGCTAGAGAATATAGAGAAGCAGAAAATAGAAATGCCAATTCTTGCTTTCATTTCTTTCCTCACGATGCATGCTTTTGTTTATTATCTCCAGGAGAATCAGATGATGATCGGGAAGAACTCTTAGCAGCTGCTAAGCTTGCTTATAATTCTAGTGGTATGTATCTAATCACAAACTCTTTACTGAAGATCACATTGTTTTTCCATTTGTAATTCGATCATAATTTGTCTCATATGTTGCTTTTGTTATAGTTCTTGCATGTTCAAGTGCATTCTGGAAGAAAGTGGAGGTGTTATTTTCTTCAGTCAGCTCGGAGGGGAAATCTTATCTATCTCAACAGGTGGACGCTAGATAGCAAGACTACATGTCCTAATTATAATCTAGTCCCTTAAAACTTTCTTTCCTCCCTAACGTTCTTTTTTGTTGTTCTGTCAGTTGAAATTGGCTGAGGAATTGCATGAAAACCTATCTCAGACATTTGGTCATGGGAGTAACATTCAGGTACTACTATAAACCAGTGATGTGATTATAGCAAGATTTTGTTTCTGGGATAGATTACTTAGCTCATAGTCAACGTTGAAGGTTTAAAGTCAGGTTGAGGTTTGTCTTTTCAACTTTAGTTTTACATGTAGACAAAGGCCTGATGAGCTTGGATGAAAGAGAGTCAAGCTTTATATTGAAGTTAAACTTGAAATTAATTAAACTCTTTAGAGCTTAGAGGTTCAACCTGGCTTGATAATGCAAGTGAAACTTTATATTCATTTTGAGCTTTAATTGCTTATCTTTTCTGAAAATGAATGTTATGTATTGATTTTCCGATAATTTATCTAATATTGAACAGTTAAGAGGGAAAAGCATAGGCCCTATTTGTGTCAGGTATATACAGTTCAGTTGTATGCGAATTTATTATGCTTGGAAGTCTTTTTCTGACTCAAGCTCTGGATATTTTGTCAACACTGACTAGGGCAAGCTGAGATTTTATGATTTCGGTGTAAAGCAAATTGGCTGCAGCTATAGTTTTATTCCTGAAATTGGATAAACGAGCACAATGAATTTTTATAATTAAATAAATAAAGGCCACCAACTTTAGCAAGATGAGTTTTGTGCTTCTTTTTTCCAGATAAATAGCTTGATCATACTTCACTAACATGGCATGTTTATTGTGCAACTCTTAGTTATTAAGTTTCTGTGTTACTGCTGCATCCTTTTGACTGGGTTATGTCATTTTTTTTGTTTCTTCATGTAATATCCTTTTCCTTTACCCTTGTTTTGCCCCTCGTCGCTGAAAATAGGAGAAAGGGTACTGGAGATTGCTCTCTCTTTTCAGATGCACTTTCAACCTTCAATGCCTGTTAATTTTTTGTTTGGTTCCTTTTCTTTCTTTTATTTTGCTTCATACAAGAATATAGGTTTGTGATTTTAATTCTTTTAGTTGTCTAAATTTTGTTGCCTAACATATATGCTTCTTGCCTTATAGTTTCCACTTTTTCTGATATCTGGTTTTATCACCTTTAAGCTACCTGCTCTAGAATTGGAATTGGAATATTTTTTGAAAACCTGTTCTAAAAGTTGGAATACCTTTTCAACACTTGTAAGTTGATTATTTATGAGTCTTATTGTATAAAGCTGCAATTTTATTTTCCTTTCCCAGGGTGATATGCATGAAGAAATTTCTTTGTCTGATACTCATTCTGAAGGGAGAAGCAGAAGCACACAAACTAAAAGTGAATCGAAGGACTTGTCCAGTACGGTTGAGTCAGTTGATCAATTTAAAGGTTCTTCTTTTTCTGGAGCACTGAATTTCGGAAGTAGAAGTCAACCCGTTGCTCCACTTTATCAGAGAGTTCTCTCAGCACTCATAATAGAGGATAATGTTGAAGAACTTGATGAAAATGGATGGGATAGGTGTATTCCAGGTCAGAGTGTGCAGTTGGATTCTTCAAATGAAGCTTCCTTTATTGCTGAAGGCGACAGTAAAAATAGGGATAGAATGGAGTTGGAATATGGGTCTGTTTATGGGGTTCAAACACAGAGTAATGGTTCGGTTAGCAGATTATTTTCCTATAATGAAAATGACACTTCTGTTAGGAGATTGAATATTCAAGAGTCTACATGTAATGGTGGACTGTTGCAAGGAGATAATGGATATCTGCATTCTGAGGTTGAGGTATTGATTGGTCTTTCTAGTCGTGACTCTGACGGAGCACAAAGTCATGGAAGTTCATCCAATGACTTTGAATATGAGCGATTGTCTCTTGAAGATAGGCTGTTGTTGGAGCTCCAGAGCATTGGCCTATATCCAGAAACTGTGGTATTCTTTTTCTTTTTAACAGCTCCATTTTTCCCCCTTTTGGTTAACATACTAACTATGTATTGCTTGGAGGGCGAGTTTGTAACTGTGGGTTGCATTTTGTTTTTCTAGCATTTCTTTTTATCTTCGTTTTTGACCTTTTTGTCCCTCTCTGATGATTTTTTAATTGTTTTACCTTTTACAGCCCGACTTACAGGATAAAGAGGACGAGGTGATCAATGAAGAAATTGTTCAGCTTAAGAATGGACTTTATCAGCAGGTTATTGGCCTTTAAATACATTGCATCTTGTACTAAGCAAATAAGATATTCTTTCTGCCATCTCCATAGTTTTAACATTCTATATTTGGTTTGTGACCAATAGGTCGGTAAAAAGAAAACAAGCCTAAATAAGATTTATGAAGCTGTCCAAGGAGGAAAGGATGTGGAAGGAGGGTAAGTGCTCTATTTGAATAGTTGTCCGAACACTTGTACTGAGAAGGGAAGATGTTTTTGGTTGCTGTTTTTCATTCCCAGCCTTTCTGTTTAACAAGACTTTGTTCTTATCACAGGGACCTGGAACAGGTTGCAATCAATAAACTTAACGAGATAGCTTACAAGAAACTTTTGGTAATAGTTATTTTCTTTTTTTTTGGTATTTTACTGTGTTTTTTGCCTTTTAGTCTCAGCATTTACTGGTGGACAGTTCGTATTAGTCCATGAAGTGTCATTCTTTTGGCTTTCCTGCTCCTGTCGAAGTTTATATATCCAACCTGTATATGTGATGAGTAAAGTGTCTTAACAGGCTACCCGAGGAAATCTTGCAACTAAAAATGGGATGCCTAAGGTGTCAAAACAAGTCGCATTGGCTTTTGCTAAGAGAACGATTGCAAGATGTAAGAAATTCAAGGATTCTGGAGCAAGTTGTTTTAATGAGCCTGGACTCAGGGATATCATTTTTGCTCCACCTCCTCGAATCAATGAAGCCGAGCCTTTGACTGGTGGTTCACTGGCAACTGCAAATCGTAAGTGAATTTATTGTTATGTATTTGGGTCAATCTTAGTCTTTTATATCTTTTGTTTGCAATGGATTGTATTTTCCAGATTCGTCAGCTTGTCTAAACTTCTTTTTGTGTAGGTAATTGCACACTTGGTGTGATTTTTTTTTTGGGCTGAATATTGCATACTTTGTGCCAGGGTCTTAATAAATTTTGTTTAATAATAAATGGTATCTGTGGTCTTGGTTTCTTTATATGGTAGATGTATCTAAAGTAACGCAAAATTATGTTTGCTAACCCTAGCTAGGGAAATGTTCATGATATTTTTGGTTTGGAAATTGAGTTGAACTTGGTTTTGTTTGACTTATGGATTTTGCAGACTCCTCCCGCAGTAATGCTGACAGGGGTGATACATTTGAAACTTTTGGTCAGCAATCAGATCAGGCTTTTGCCAAAAATGGTCCCATATTAAATAGAGGAAGGAAAAAAGAGGTATTTCTGGATGATGTTGGTGGGGCGGCCGTTAGAATGACCTCCTTAGGGAATAGTCCTTTGGGTGGTGTGAAGGGAAAGAGAAGCGAAAGAGATAGTAATAGAGATGCTACAATCCGGAATGGTATTGCTAAAGTTGGCCGCTCATCTCTGGGTAACTCTAAGGGTGAACGCAAGACAAAAACAAAGCCCAAGCAGAAGACTACTCAACTTTCTACATCTGGAAGCGGTCTTGTTAACAAGTTTGCTGAAACTTCACACCCGGTTTATCCTTCAGCTGGTGACTCATTCAATAATAGTGGAAACAGAAAAAGAGAGTTTGGATTGATTTCACCTGGTAGTGCTCCAGATTCCTCTAAGGAGATACAGCAACCCATTGACTTCTCCACCATGCCGCTGAATGATATAGACTCTATGGAGGAACTGGGTGTAGCATCTGAAATTGGTGGTCCTCAGGATTTCAATACGTGGTTCAACTTTGATGTTGATGGTTTACAAGACCATGATTCTGTGGGCCTTGAGATACCAATGGATGACCTTTCAGAGTTGAATATGTTCTGATTATCCCGGTAGATTGTACATCTTGTGGATTTTTAACTGTTTAGAGAAAGACAATTTCTTTCCCTGTTTGGAGACCACCAGTAACTGAAGATATGTCCAGGCCAATTGGCACTTGTAATTATGGCCATTCTTTTCCCGAACTTATATGAAGAAAGTTATTAGGAAATCCCCTTTGTTTTTCTATTGAAAGACAATCTTTACTTGACAAGAGAAGTTCTAAGGGCATTTTTGTAGATACTGTTGCAGTGTATTCAGTATCATTTAATTGTGAGTTGATTCTTAATGAATGGTTTTCAAGATAAGTGGCAAACAGAATTTCATTTTCATATATTTTAGAATGAGATGATCTTTTTTCTGGAGAAAGACAGCTGCTTGGTGAATTTTGGCTCAGTCATACATCTGTAGAAGTATAAGTGGCAAATTTTAGTTCTCATAGTCTTCATCACCAAGCTAGCATAATATATTTCTTCAGTTTTTAAGTTGTTTTGTGCTGTTCTAGAATAGTATCCTGAGAGGATGTTTTTTCTGTGAAGAAACATGCAAACTCGTGAGTCTGTGATGGAATGTAACATTAAGGTATCTTTCTTGTTTTTCATGTTTCATGTGTATCCGGTTAGATTTATCTTAATGTATATAGTCTCACAGGTGAATCATAGAGACTGCTTTCAAGACCATGGTTTTGATGTTTTCAGAGCTTGGAGCTGGAATGTGTGAGACCAGTCATCTTGCTTTCTTTCCTGGATATGCAAATGAGATGTTATTTCTTTTACCAAGTCTGAATAAAGGTTGACGTGACACTTTTTTGATTTTTTATTTGCACTGGAAGCTACATAATCTTTTGGTTTTTCGCCTCCTTTCAATTGACAATTAATTTCATTCTCACTTTGCTGTTTGCTTGTTGAAGCTGGACCAATAAACACAGATAAGTTGTCTTTCTTGCACACACTGACCATTTGTATAATTTTGGTTCTACGGATTTTGAAGTAAGGAAGGGGAAAAGTAAAGAATCATGCTGTGAGAGTTTTGCTGCTGGTATCAAGTGAATCACTTATTACGCACCTTGGCAGAGTTTTTCCTAGGGTGGCTTGCTTGAGAGGGTCTTTTGATCCTTTGATTCCCAGAGAACTAAGTGATAAGCATTTATAGTGGGGCTAGCAAGAGTGCCTATGCTTCTTTTTGTATTGCTTTTGGTTGTGGTCACGTATCATGTCTGTCCGTCTTGCTGTTTTTGATTTCTTGTGGCTCATTTAATGTTCCACTAAGTCTGTTCAACTTCTTTAATCATGTCACGACATAGCTTGCATTTTATTCTTAACCACCTGCATTCATATAGGAGCTTCAGAATCCCAAATTCTGTAGTTTGGATCAACTTATAATATCGTTTTGATGACTTTGAATATGTTTCCATGCTTTGCCGAGAGATAATATCGTTTTGGAAGTTTGAATGAATAACTTTGAATTGGCTCCAATTGCGACTTTGGACCTTGACAACTCGTAGTCTCTGATGCCACGGATTTTAACATTTTTTGATAAAAAAGCCAGAAATTGTTGTTAAGATACTGTTTTTGGGATTCAATTGCAGTTTCAAGTTCTAGTTGCTTGAGGTTTTCCTATGTTGGGTTTCAAAAGCTTTACTAATATAATGCTTAGAGAGCATTGATCTTCATAGCAGTCAGTTGGTCTCCAGAAAAATGCACTCTTCATCTTATATGGACATTTCAGTGCCTGAAGGTTATAATATTGGATGTATTTTGCATTTATCTGATATGGTTTTGGAAAATAGCCAAGATTTCTCTGCTACTCAGTAAACTCACGGCATCTTTGGCTGTCTTACAATTTAAAAACATCCTGGCCTGGTGGAATACGTGCATGCTGGTCGCTGTCTTGTACTTGTGGCTATTGTTTTAATATTTGTCCGAATGTGGATATAATGACAGAATAATGGCTTATTCTTACTTCTCCATCCACTTAGTGCTGGAAAATTCTATAGATGTCGCTTCATCCTTGCAGTTGGATGTACCTAAAGGAGACGCTTTGCTTCCTCCTCAAATAGTTCCTGGATATGTGGATGTTTCCCTGATTAGAAATATATCTAGCAGTTTCTTTATCTGCAGCATTTATTGGACCAAGAATTCTGGAAGTTTTGAGCTAAGAGGACTCTTATCCCTTACCTGTCACTGAGGACCTTATTATTCAGATCAAACAGAATATGCCAGATTGGTCATATTGCTTGATGGTTTTTCAGGAACGATGCAGTAGCTTGTGTCTCAGAACTGCTTCAGTTTGGCATCCATTATTCAAAGTCTTGCTGCATTTATACTCCAGCAACGCAAGGTTTTTCTTTGGCCTGTCTCTGCAGGTTGGTGCCATTCTTTCTTGTGTACTAGAGCTCTCAATCTTGCAAATTCCTGAAGCCATACAGCAATTCTTACTTTCATAACAGTTCTATCTTTTCCCAATCTTAAGGGTCAAGGAAGTATATGGGGCTTCTCCTGCTGATGCTGGACTTGTCTGACGAGTGTTACATTCTGCCCTAGACTCGGAAGCTAAGAGGTGGTTTCCGTGTGGCAGAGCACTGATCGACCATTTATCAAAACATTGACCTTTTGGTGCTTCACATCACATCCTACCTTGAGTATGTCGGATTCTGAACCTCATAAGGAATAGATAGGACTATGTTTATTGGTAATATATGTAACGGTGAACATAGTATTGCTGTAGTTGTTTTTCTTCTTTCTGTATGTTTGTTTTGTTTCTTGGCATCGATCATCTTCGTCTAGCAGGGCGCTGGCTTTTGGTGCAGACTTGGAGTATAGCTAGGAAAAGTGAAGAAAAGATGAGCTGCTTTTTATGTTTAAATGGTATCTACTCCTGTTTATTTTCCTGCTTTTTTAACGACACTTGTTCTGTTTTCATTGCTTTTATGCCGAAAAGGGAAATCTACAGGAAATGATGAAGCATGAAGGGCCCCCCACCCCCCAACACACACACACACACACACACCCATCAACAAACGCAATTCTCTACTTGACCCCTAATGAATGATGAAACCATTACCTAAACCTACTATCTGTATGGATGTCTTCTCTTCAATAGATGTTCAATATAAACATTTTTGGCTCCCAAGTTTTACAAGGTACTTTCCACAGAATGCATCTCTCTGTGGGATCAATTATCCAGATAATGAATACATGAAGCCAGGGTAAGGCACTTGGTGCAGGCGGTGCTTTTCTGGCGTGTGGTATATGTTCTAAACTGATGGCAGCTCTGGAGTGTCGGTATGCTGTGAACAGGGGCCAGAAAACAGGCACAAATTTATTGCCAGCCAAACCGATCAATCATATCCTTTCCATCTCCATGTAGGTGTTAGAACGTCTGTCCTTCCACTGTTTCTTCGTGCTCAAACACTAGTTCTTTTTTGAAGTTCTGGTATCTGCTCCAGTAGCTCTATTGGCAACAGGCAACAGATCCTCTACCGTCCTGAACATCAATTGTACACTTGGAAGACTAAGTCCCAGATTGTAATCTTTGTCATCTAATTCAGTTTGTTTCAAAGTTACCCAGTAATTTGCAGTAGCACATCTTGGGTGGCCCCTTGCAATAGCTACCTGAAATATACGGAAAGACTTCAGACAAATGAACCAGAAGAAATCTTATGCAGCCAAAACAAATAATCAGTTAACCTTAAAAAGAAACTGTACAACAAGCGAAGAAGTAGAAGAGGAAAGATAATACCCACTGTTATGTAATACTAAGTTACAAGGGTTAAATAATGAAGAAAGAAGGGGTCCCAATTGAAGCAAAACATTTTGGTGAAATGATCTGTTCAAAAAACTTGGCCCTCGCACTAATTATGTCAAGCCTCCTGTGGGATTTTGAATCCTTGTCATGAATCACACTTTAGGAAATTGATTAAAAGACTAGAGTAATAGAATCTAGCCCGAGACACCATGACTGCCAGCAAGTTTGGGTGGTTCTGTTTTAGGACTTAAATGATAAAGCAAATACAGTAGTAGTTGGATTAAAGAAAAGGTTTAGAAACCGGTATTTGACGTTTCAACATATGGTAGAAGGAGCTTTCAAATCATGCTGTTTTAAGTTGGTCAACGGAGAGCAAAAATTACAATGTACACGTTGCTTCTGATCCCAGGTTATACCTCCTGGGGCATAATTTTGACATTGAGGAGCTCATTTCCAGATGTATTATCCTTAATTTGAATTATCATAATTCGTGAGAGTCATGCAAAGCATTTTCCCCATTCTTGAACAACGAAAAAGGAACTCGACGCCGCCCAAGGATTCTTTTTTTAGAATCGTAAAGAAATTGATAAAAAGGATGATAAGCAATACATGAAAACTTACAGAGTGATCAGTTTCCAGTTCAAGCAGCCAAAATCGCCAATCTTTTAATCTTTCACCATCAACCTTGACAAATATGTTTTGCCAGCCTACATGATGAAATTCAACATTGTCCAGCCTATTCCCCATTCCAGCACCTGTGGCTTTGGAAAATGCTTCCTTCAGACACCAATATCTGCAGAAGTTGTCAGCAGATGTCCGTGAAAAAATACCCTGGCTTTCCTTATTTCTTTTCTCATATTATCTTTGTTCAATATTATATTACTTATTAGGTATTGATGCTTTTCAATCATTATGCAAGTATGTTTCATAAATTTCACATGGATTATAGCATAGCAATCTTGTAAAGTTGAGCTGATAATACGTGCCCTTTATGTACTGATGATAATCACACACTATAGTTGGTGAAAGAGGTTGATCTAGGTTAGTTTTATTAGCTGTAAACCCGTTCAGCAATTAATATGTCATGGGAAGTTCTCTTGGATTCGAACTGAGGTAAGTACTTCATTGACGGGTGTACCTCAGGTGATCAGCCAGAGAAGTTGCTAATCTGAAACCGCTAGAGGAGTAACTCGATGAAAACTACAATACGATTTCGGCATTGTATTTGTGAGAGTAATTTGCATATTCTCTTGCAGTTTGTAATGAATGAGTAAGAACATGCCATATTACCATGCATTAGACCCAAGATCCATAAGTTTTACATAATTCAGGCTGTATTTCCAGATAAAGTGCCACTACAAGAAAAATCTGCTATCAGTATAACTCAGAAACAGAGAAAAGCAACAAGAATTGAGAAAAATTATTTGCATGTTTTTATGTTTCTTCACTAAGTTTTGTTCTTCCCTTTCTGAGTTTTGCCAGGAGGTAATTGGTCCTGTTGTCTTTCTAGTAATTGAATAGAACAAGCATGCACTTCATTAGCTTTTCACGACTGTTTCAGTACCCAAAACCTAGCAAAAAAACTGTACCTGTAAAACTGATTCAGCATCTCAGTGGTTGAGTTAGCCTTTGTAATGTCAGACCACTCTTCATTTGAGAAATATGTCGAGAAGTTCTTGATGAAATCTTCAATTGATTCTTTCTCAGGAGTTGAATGATAAACGATATCTAACCCCACGAGGCAAATTGGTTCAGAAGCTATTGCCACATAGTGACCATCATGAGATGCGTTGAAGTTAAAGTTTGGGAATCCCTTGGTCATTTTATCCAAATTCTGTAGCAGAAGGGCTACATCTCAAAATCGCATAGATAGAAGCACGAGTATGTAATAGCAGATTCCTGATCTTTTGCTAAAAGTTTAGTTTATGATCATAAATGGAAAACAAGATGGATTGAGTAAGAAATCAAATTAAAAATCAGTTCCTCTCTCTCTCTCTTTCACACACACACACACATAGATAGTGAAGCAGAATGATTGTTTCAACAAAGAGATTCCACATTGAACAGCATTTTGACTATTGTTGAAAACATACACATTCTCAGTCTAATATGGGAGAACTTTGTCTGGAATTTCCAAAGATAGGTTCTGGTGTTGGGGGAGAGAAAATGGGGCCAACATTGATTAAAAATTTGCAGTTTTATCTGGGGCCTGCCATCTTAAAGACTGGATATGCGAAGAAAGGCCATCGTGAAAAAACAACGAAATAAGAACTCTTACTGAAGACAGATTGATGCTTCAAGATCAGAAAAGTATTTTAATCACAAATCTAAAGTACATAATTTCTATAATTGGGTGGCAGTAAAAGTAAGAATACTTGCCGGGAAAAGAAAGGATTACTACTGCATAGAGGTATTTCTGATGATCACAAACATGAAACCTGTATTGAAACACTAATTCTGATTTTCTTAGGTGGTTGGGTTGCATACTTTGTCACGTTAACAAGAAACAGGGAATGTGGACTCAGGCATATATTACCTGGTTCTTTCAAAGATCAATTCAACATATCCATTTTACCCAAGAAGTACTGGGAAAGAAATAGGGATTAAGATCCCAGACAGAATAGGATATTTCAGATGGATTTTCCAATACCAAAACAAGCAATTTTATGCATCTCCTGTGTCCATAATATCAACAAAGAAAGCTCTCCTGGTGGCAGTTATCATTTTATTACTTTACCATTTCATTTGTATAATCACTTGCTAGTTGATGTGTTTTAACTGGCGACAAATTTTCTCAACATGAAAAAAAAAGAGAAGGAAAAGAACCACCACTCACAACATCTAATTCTGGAAAACCCAAAAGCGGGATAAATTTTCATCAAGTGACTCTCATCTTGATTCACCACAAGATAAAATGCAGAATTAATATCAATAGCTAATCATACAATAATGAAGACCAGAGCAAAGTTGTTAACAACATAGCATACCTCAAAGTCCTACTAGAAGGGAAAAGAAATAGAAAAAGAGGACCTTTCTGTATAGTATATTAAGATGCACTACAGGTCTAAATAAGACTATCTATATAGTTTATTAAGAAGCAGCCATACCAAATACGGTTTACCCTCAATGGTGCGCCTGATAATGATTTCATCAAATGGGATTCCCAGGACCTGGTGAACCAATGCATACTGCAATAACCTGCTCACAAGTGCCCGCTTTCGATCTTCCATTTTTACAAACCTAATAATTCAACAGCTAACTTAGGCTTTCTTAAGACCCTCTACATTCACACTAACTTAAATGACCCAGAATGCTCATTCCACCACTCAAATGAAGCAGTAAAACATTTTACTATATGAATCATACGAAGACGACAATAAGAGCACGAACTTTCACCAAAGAAACTATCTATAACAGCAGCAAGAACTTTGCATGCAAAGACACCCCCCCCCAAAAAAAAAAAAAAAAGCTCATACTATGAGGTGATCATAAAAGCAAATTTGAGCAAGAAAACAGAACCCACATGTTATACAAACGGAACATAAAACATATATACACCTCAAGTACTGATAAACTATCAAATCATTAAGGCTATCAAATCAAAAGTCGGGAAGACAGACCTGGTGATAGATGGATGCTCATGCTGGGGAAGAAAAGACATAACAAAGAAGAAGTAATCCGGTGATGGGTTCCACTTGGAGATATCAACAACCCATCTATGGACACCCTTTTCTAGTTCCATTCTGATTTCCAAATTCAGTACTGCTCGACCTCAAACTGTATACTAGAGAAGTAGGAAAACTGTGTTCTGTCGTAAAATTCGTGTCTAGTGATCGCCGGTCGTCGGCTGAAGCTTATTCATTTTGCTATCGATGATCTGGGGATCTCTGATAAAAAAATAAAATAATTAGATTTATAATAAGAATAACTTTTAAAAAAATTGAAAATTGATCCGATCCCCAAAACAAGGCTATTTGCGAAACTTTATATGAAAATAGGGTCAGACAGGTTAAAAGCCCGTGATCTTGATGGTTAAACGGCCATCAGCATCCGATGGAGATGGGACCCAAATAGGTCCAACAGTGTTTTTGAAGCTTTGCTCTGCCCCGCCAATCAATCTGGGCTGACTGAGGTGCAAAGCACAGACAGATATTTAGCAACCTCATTGGGTAGGCTCCCAAGTTTCACCTTGCTTGTGGAAGCCCAAGTTATGGAAGACCGAAGTTGCATCTTATTACGGCTATTTTTGGATGGAGGGAAGCGAGTGTAATTAAACAAGAAAAAGAAAAGAATTTCTAGAACATCTTATTAGGGCTAATTTATGGACACGTTATTACTCTAACATTTCAATATTTTCCAATATATATGTAAATCCTTTACCTATTTGTTTCCCTAGCAGTAATTCTATCTCCTATACAATGTTGTAACAACATCTTGGTTCAAAACTTTCCACATCCAAGAATTTGCAAGCATCTTCTAAGTTATGTACACATGTATATAATATATGTAATTTGCAACCTGGTATTTGGTAATAATACATTCAGAAAATGAAATATGGTGCTGTATTCCATGGAAAAGCAATGACTAGGCGGGCTTGAATATATATACCATTTTTTTTGTGGTAATTGGCAGGCTTGAATATATATGGTTAGGTGGCCAAAGAATTGCATAGTTTAGCAAAGAAGTAGCTAAGAATTGTGCACCAGAAACCGACTTTTTTGCCGTTACGGCATTGTGATTCATTGAGCTGTGAAAGGTACAACTACCAATCTAATCATATTCTTTGCTACGTCTTTTGTCATTTCGCTTGTTCTCACACAATGCCTGTCGCTCTTATAAAATGGTTCTTGAATCTTTGATTTTGTATGAAGCAGAAGAACAATTTGCAACCATGAAGTACCACAAGCTTCACAAGTTCAACGCAAAGCAAGAAGAGAGAAGTCTGTGCTGGGCGGAGAACCATCACGAGTGCCGAAGCAGAGGTGAGAAGAACACCAATGATCGGGATGCATCAGCGGACAATTCCCAGAAAATCAGAAGCCTTATGAAAGCTATGCACAGAGTTCTTTCGGGTGGAGAGCAGCAACGGCAGCCTCCTGGGATACCTGACCCTGATCATGATACTAGGAACTTGGGTTTTAATCAGCTAGAGGAAGAAGTGTTCGACAAGTTCACGAACGGAGGCAGTGAAAGAGTTTCTGCAAACGGGCAGTGATATATATATGCGCAGTGGCAGCAGCAGAGTTTGAATGCTGCATCAAGATTTTCTTTCTTGATTTGGAGTTCTATTTTACCTAATAGTATTGGGAAAAATAAATTCAACTCTTTTAACCAATAACTTCAAACTGGCTGTACATTTTATACGAAACAGACATGGTAGCATTCTGGGCGTTACATTCTAGTGGTGATAAACCCTTTTATATTTTCCTCTTGAAATGAAGGGATCACGTTCCGTGAATATTTCAGAATTGAACTGATCATGCTTTTCCATAATAGAAGGCCAACTAGATAGCTGTTATTGTTGAAAATTTAACAGAAGCCACAGATGGCAGTTAAAATTGATGGCTAATGCTTCGTACTTCAGGAAGCAAGACAACTTGTACGCAAAAGGATAAAGAGGGGGAGAGGAACACAAGAAGAATAGGACATGGAGTGAAGGAGAAAGGAGAAAAGTTCCATTACAAATTTGTATATACCAATTTAGTTACGGCGCTGATGAAAAATAATTTTAATATGTGTTGTATGCACTTTTAATAGTTAAATTAATATTTTATTTTTTTAATAATTAATAATTAATACGTAATAAATAATTATTTAATATAGTACTATAAATAAATAATTATTTATATTATATAAATTTTTAATTATTAAATTAATAAAATATTAATGTAAAAAACACTAGCATCATATTTGAATCATACCTACACAAGTTCTTGTTGCTTTTTCTTTTTCTTTTTCTTTTTCTTTTTCTTTTTTAAATACTCTTTCCCCTCTTAACGAGGCCAAGGAATTATACCTCTTTGCAGTTTCATCATGATGTTTATTTCTACTTTTCCTGATATAATTAAAGAAAGGCGCATCATAAGCGTTGTTCGTTCAGCGTCAATGCGTTAAAGTTAATACAGACGAAACAAAGACCAAACTTCAGAAGCCGACTTCACGACCCCCATTCTTTCCAGTTGAAGTAATCATCAAGATCGACTGGCCTGCAATTTTTTCTACAGATCTTTGTAATTTGATGGTATTATCTTCTTCCTCTACTTGTTTCTGAATCTTCTGTTTTTACTTTGTCGCAGATTGTTTGTATTCCCTTTCATAAACCAATTTGTCTTATACAACCAAGTCAAGAAACTCCTGCGTATTCCTTGAACCGCTAAAAAAACCCTTGAATTCACTCTTTTGATCGTTTCCCAACTATTGTTGTTCTGTTCAAACAAGAAGAAAAATGGGTGTGGGCATATCCTTTCTCATTGGACTAAAGGCAGCAACTTTGTTTTTGTTCTTTGCATATCTGAGGTCCTTTGGTTTCAAGCTCTTAGCAATACCATTTCTATATGCATCTCTTGTCTCTTTTTTGGTTGCAATTGCTTCTCACCCATCCATTAATCTCCCAATGCTTTTGGGAAAAGGATCAGATGGGAATTTTCCCATCTGGGCGCTTGCTATTTTCAGTCCGTACTTGTATTTCGTCCGAGTCTTCTCGACCTTGAGGAGAATGAGGAGTGGAGAACCTCATTACAATGAGATTTGCGAGGGTTTATACGTTGGAGGATGGCCTTCTTCACCTGATAAATTACCTCCTGGCAACCCGGCCATCATTGATTGCACCTGTGAGTTCCCCAGGAAAATGGAGTTTTCAGGACATGCATATTTGTGCATTCCTACATGGGACACAAGATCGCCTCTGCCGGTTGACATTGAGTCCGCTGTGAAGTGGGCTTGTAGAAAGAGATCTCTGAAAATTCCAGTATTCATCCATTGTGCCTATGGTACGTTAGGAGCACTGGCCTTTCAATTCTGTCTATCATCTTTGACTAGTAAAGTAATTGTTATATACATGCTACAATCGTTTTGTATATGGAAAGAGTATTCGATGTTATTATTGCTTGAAATGCTTAATTTCACATACTTTTCTGGTTGCTTGGCTTTGAGAGCTCCAGACCTTCAGATTTTTATGCTTGATCAGTGAGCTTCTGAAACTACGAATGTAATTTTACTGTGGTTTAGAAATCAGGAAATTGAGTCACTTTAACTTACCCTTCCTTAGGAAGCTTTACAGAGACCTTCATCTTTTGGCTTTCTTCTCGACTGGAATTTTTGTTATGCTTTTCTTCTTTCCTTTTGCAATCAACTTCTCGAGGGTATTTCTATCTTTTGCATTGTCTTGTTCCAGGAAAATTGCTTTCTTGACGCAATGCAAAAAAGGTACTTCGTCTTCTCTGAAATGAATTCTTCGACAAGATCATTTTTTGTTGGAAATATTACATGCTACTTGTAGCGAAGTTCCTATTCTGCTGTGAGCAGGTGGAAGCATGAAAAGAAGAAAACGACTTCAAATTCATGTTCAAATTTGTGTTTCAGTTGAACACCTCTGGAAGAGGATGTTCAAATTCATGCAATGGTTTTGGATTGAAACTCTGAAAGAAGTCCATATCTTTAATTTTTCACTCTAATTTACAGTGCACTATCACTTCTAAAACACTTATAGCAATTTCTCTTCCTTGGCATAATTTGAACAAAACTGCATTTACTGAGGTGCTGAAAATGCTTCTGGTGAAAAATATGCCAGCAGGTTCTCACTTGAATACGGGGCATTTTAGAGCATCCAGATATTTTTTTTACTATTCTTCTACTTTCTTGCAACCACTGCTTTATTGAAATTTCAAAGGTCAAAGTTCATTTAAATTGACTGAAATGCATTATGCTCCAACTGTACAGTTTCTTCCTGGCCTACCACAGAAAAGTACATACTTTGCTGCATCTATTTGATGATGCTTACAATTTATGCATCTATTTGCACCTTGTTCTACTGCATCCAGGTCATGGTCGAAGTGTTGCTGTGATGTGTGCATTATTGGTAGCTCTTGGGGTGGCAGATGATTGGAAAAATGCTGAGAAGTTGATTAAAGAAAAACGGCCTTATATTCGAATGAATACTCTCCATCGCCAAGCATTGGAAGAATGGTCAAAGTATCGATTGTCTTCTCCTAAAAGAGGTGAAGAAATTGGCTTGAGTTCTGTGATATTGTCTGGTGCTTCTGAACGCTCTTGAAACAAACTTTGAGGAAATCACAGTGAATGTATTTGTCTAGAGTATGAGCAATCCTTAACCTACGCTTGTTGAAGATTCAGTTCATTGGTATTATTTTCCCTTTTCTTATAATCTATGGGATGATTTTATTTTAGTATTCTGCAGTGTTGCCTCAGATGCAACTCAGGACACAAATACTAGAAACTAATGAATTTTGGTGCTATAGAGAATAATAATATGCTGAAAGTTGGTTTTAGGTGTAGGAGAAATTTGATGTAGATGCAGCTATTATTCTGACTGGGATTGGCCCGCAACTACTGTTATTATGTTTTGTTATTATTATTTCTTTGTTTCCTTCAAATCCCCCAAAGGGTTCATCTAAATTCTGAAATAGTTTAGCTAATTGAACACCAAAGGTGTCAAAATTAGAAGAGAAGACACCAATGATACAATGACATGTAATTGCTTGTATGCTTCAAAATAAGCCCCTAAAGAGAGAAAAAAATAATCTAATTGTGCTAGTGGTGAAACATATGATAACAGAGTACATGAAGGACTCAACGACCGACCTCACCATCTACTCTCCTGGAATGACTGTTCATTTTTATGCCATTATCCTTTGCTGCTGCTCATGTAATCTTTCCTCAACCAGTCCAGCGACCAATTGGGTTTCCCAGTTAAGAATATGAAATATCCCATGAACAATCCCAAGAGGATACGGAAAGCATATCTAATCAGCACTGCTCTCTAGCTGAATTCATCGACAACATCTGGTTCATCATCTGCTTCAGAATTCTGATGGCTGTGGGTGTTTGTTATCATTACAGTCCTTTGACAATAGGAAACCAATAGTGCTAGGTTTCCACTATATGAGTCATTTTGGATGATTTTGTAAGAGGTTTAGAACTTCAAGATATATAAGACTCGTCCATTCTCTAGGAATCTCTCCCACAAGTTGGTTCCAGGAGAGGTCCAGTGCTTCAAGCTTGCTCATATTTCTTATTGCTGATGGGTTATGACCACTTAATTTTTTATGTGACTGATTGAGCAGGAGAAGGGAATTAAGATTTCCTATGAGTTTTGGAATCTCTCCTTCAAAGTTGTTGCTTGACAAATCGATGTTTATGCACATTTTGGATACTCCGGGTAATTCCACCTCTAGCCCCTTCAACACTATACTCAAGGAATCAGCACGACCTATATACTTTCCCATATATATGCAACTTTTGTACTGTGAGCACCTGTATTCATGATTGCTTTGAAAATTTGAAGCAACTTTGCAGGCAAAAGCCCAGTGAACCCATTACAAGAGAGGTCAAATATTCGCACCTTTGAATGGATATTTGGCTCTTGAGGTGCTGGTAGAGCCATGAAATCTGTTGGACTACAAAATTAGAGCCTGCAACTCTGGAAGGGATTCCAACCATCACGGAAATGTGTCATTTTTGTTGTGTTCCCAATGTCGAGCAGTTCTAAATGAGTGCAATTTATCAGAGATCGTGGAAATGGTCCTTCTACTCCGTTGCTATTCAACCCAACGTTCCTCAATTTGTTTAACCGCAGCAAATTCCAGAACAGGCAAAACCACAGTCTGAGTTCCTTAAGAAATCTGGAAATTCCCTAAGCTGGAATGAAGAAAGAAGGGGAAACTTGAGATGGACATTATTGTTCATAGTAAATTACAGATTATTGTAAGAAACATCCCCTCCCTCCCACACTCTCTCTAGCTTTGCTATTGGGAGTTTTCGGACTCCCACAAGCTTGTGTGCTCATAGAAAACTTAGAGCCCACCTATGTTTGAGTGATGATTTGTAAGATTCTGGACCTTTGTATGTTTGATCATCTAATCCCACTGGCAAGTTCTTTAAAATCCATTTACAGCATTACAGTATGACTTCCACAACCAAGTATTTTAACAAAGGGTGTGCTTAGATAAGGTTTCGCACGGAACCCAATACAGTTTTTCATCTTAAATCTCACTTTTTCTCTCACAAAAAATTCTCTCTCCCGAAACCCAAGATAAAAAATTTCAAAACCAAACTCTATCCAATCACATCCAAAGACCTCTGCTCAAACTTTATTCATCTTATAAATCTTTGTTTCCTTTTTGATGAATTACCCCCATTTGGTTTGTTATAGCCCTAAGGATCAATTACTGGTTCTCTTTTGGATGGAGGCCCTGAAAGGAGAAGGAAGGCTGAAATGCCAACAGACATCTATTATTGAATTCACCCGACCCGATAGTAAATCAGAGGCACTAAAACGTAATTTTTCTTGTACAAGTCCTTCCGTCTACGCATTTATCACTGATTGAACAAACTAGAAAAACATACTCCTTCCGTTCATTTCTTGACAAGCACAGAAGAATTTAATAAGGGTTTCTACGGCTGCACGTATTCACGGATAATATGTCACTGAAATATACACCACCGAACCAAGCAAACATCATGTTACACAAAGACCAGCTAGTAAACGACTTTAGAAGCAAGACCCTTGTATAATCCATCATGTCTTGTTCTATTTCCTTGATTATTGTCATCCCTTGACAGGTGTCTTTTGTAGCTTAAATAAGTCTTGGACGGATCTTGAAGCAATCATCTCAGTTCTTTGTAACTTCTCATTGTTTTGCACCAGAATTGACACCGCGCCTGGCTGCTTCCTGAGGGCTCATAGTCATGAAAGATTCTCCGCAGCCGCACTGCCCTTTTGAGTTTGGATTGATAAATATAAACTCCGATCTGATCAAGGACCAAATGAAGATGTCATGGGTTTTCAATAAGCATGGTTATCAGTTAGGATACAAAATAATTAAGACCCTAGTAGGAAAGGCTCAAAATCTTGAGTACAAGAGAATGATTAACCAAAAAAAAAAAAAATTATGTGCAACCTTGACTACATGGAAAGATGATATAAATCATCAATCATCCAGTAACCCCCACACTGACGAATATGATGATCTGAATGCCACAATAACAATAATTGAAGTTCTTTCCTAACAATTTGCTCAATGATGAGCTAAAATCTAAAGGTAGCCAGATTAATTATGACAACTAGAGATCTAATAAACCTTCACAAATAAAGCTCATATAACTAGCAGAAGTTTTTGTTTACCACTTCTGGTGACACATATGCTTCTAAAGCAAAACAAAATGCCAGTAGAAGAACATATTATACCTTAATTTGTCATCAACAAAGTCCATCTTGGTTCCTACAACATGCATGAGGGCCTTTGGATCAACCAATATTTTCACACCCTTGTCCTCGACCAACTCATCAAACTTTCCTTTTTCATCTGTACATCACAGAAGATACTAATCCTTCAGGAAAATATGCACCAAACACTAAACAACTAGAAAGGAAATGCTGCTAGTCTATATATGCTTTGATCTTTTTTCTTTTTATAGGTGCTTGAAGAGCCTAACTAGATCTCAGGTTTCATAAAAATGAACAGAAATCCATGCTATGCCCAAAAGATGAATGAAACATCAGTTTTACATGTTTCTCTTCTAGTTATAAGGAGAAGAAATGAAACAAATATAAGGGAGAAAAGGTCACAGAGTAATAAATCCATGAGCAGAGAAAGTTGCTCTAGAATATGCCCCTTAAACGAGTTTATAATATTCCATGAATTATCATGTGAATTATGAATCTCTCATGATCTTGCACCACAATTTGTGCACAATGTGATTATTTGGGTCACTGAAAGGCATTAAAAATGGTTATTATAATTGGCTTAAACTAAATTTCAATTACAAAGCATCGTGCTTTGGCCAACGACAGATTGCAACTTCAACTAAGATCAAGAGCATATGCCCCTCCAACTAGCACACACAACTTGAAATATACTAGTACAATTGGGAGCCTTCACATTGCACTTAACGTCAGACTCCTCTTATTCAATAATCACAGCAAATAGCACAGGACGCGTTTAAATTTCGTTTATGATTTGGAGAAACAGAGCATTCGACAGAAACAAGAACCTCTAATAATAAAGACTCCTCCTAGGAACCACAAGTTTGATCATTTCGGCTGAAGAACTTTTCTCTTTTCTTTTTCAGTTTGTTTTTCTCTTCGATACATGTGTTTCTCTTATAAATGAAGAAAATGATAAGGAAAAAAAAAATCAAAACCGACCTAAAATGAAGCACGTTTTTATAAGCTAACATAATCCCTTAGCTTATACTTTTCCTATTTACTCAAAGCAAATCCAAGAAATCCAACACTAAAAAGTTCTTGCAACAACTTTAGAAATTTCATTAGACAATTATAGTTTCAAAGATTAATGGCAGAATCAGTTCGAAATCCAAAAATCCAGATTTCATTTCCCCGAAACACATCAAAAAAAAAAATTTAAAGAAAAAGGTTTTGTCCGTAAAGCATAAAATTTACAAAAATCAGAAGAAAAGAATTGAAACAGGGACCTGCATAATTGAGGGTGTAGGATAAGCCGTTGCAGCCTCGGGCCTTAACGCCGAGCTTGAGAAAAAGGCGCTGCCGTTGATCCAAGAGCTGGCGTATTCTAGAAGCTGCGGTCTCCGTTAACGTGAGGACTTGCTTTCTGACGACGGGTCCAATCTTCTCCACTCCTCCTTTCAGAATCGAAGACGACGACGAGCCTGCTGCCATAATATCTCCGTATTTACATAATCCGCCGGAGAATTGGGTTTTTAATTTGTCTGACCCTGCTTTTATACAAAGCTCCACAAACAAAATAGCGACGCTTAGGAATAGTCTGATCGCATTAAGGAGGTATTGCGTTCAGTTAGAAGGGCCTCTAATTCACATATCGGCCCTTTGGGCTTCCGTGGGAAAAATTATTAGGGCCTCCGAAATCCACTTGGATCCAAAAGGGCCTCCGAATTTGGATTTTTATAGGAAGAGCCTAGTTTGTTATTGGGTTCTGTCGGTTGAATCGTAGATGAATGACAATGTTATTTTGTTTTTTGTCTCGTATTCCGAGCGGGTCATTGCGCGACTAATTCAGCGTGGGAGACTTAAGGTATAAGGTTTTGAAATTCTACGATACAAGGTCGACTGCAGCAATTGCTGCCCTCAAGGTGACTTGAACCCGCATCCCTCACTTGGCAAGTCAAGTGAAAGGGACGTTGGCGAAGGGCCAATTTAGCCAACACTCCTTTGTCAGGTTTTTATACTTTCTTTTTTCCCTTTTCTTCAGTACGACAAGGGAGATGGTTTGGTGCAAAATTTTTATTTTTTCAGCGATTATTAATTTAGATTAAGGGAGAAATAAGTAGGAATCGACTCCACAATGGAAAAAAGGGCATTAACGCCTAATCTTTATCAAGTATTCATTTCTAATGAATATTTTCAACCTTAGATTTAAGTTTAGTTAATTTTAACGCTGAATTCGAATTCAGTTGAAATAAGTCAAAAAGAATCATCCATGCAAACCTACATGCAAATTTAGTTGATATTACGAGTGAAGTTATAGTTTAACGATCAATTAAATATGTTTGTTGTTCCTTTCATTTAAAAAAAAATATGTTTCCAGTTCTATCTTTCATATTCTTCTCATTTTAAAATATAAAATTTTTTAGATTTTTTTCAAAATATTTGGTATTTTTTGTTTTTTTTATGAATTATTTTTTTAAAATTCTTCTCACATATAAATATAATTCTCGCATTCTCTCTCTAGTGTTAGTGAAAATAAGTTTAAATTAATTTAGGATATAACAAGAAAAATTTCTCTTATTCTTTTATTTTTTAAACTATATTTGAATTGAGTTCTGTTACGAATTTTAATATAAATTTTTTATTTTAAATTTTATTTATTCTCTAATAAAAATTTTATTTTTACAAAATTCAAAATTAAAAATCTCAAATTTAAATTTTATTCATTCTCACCCTTAATTTATTATAAAAAATAAAAAAATTATATTTTGTATTTTATTTTAGAATTGCATTCCTAATTTTGCTTTTTTTTTAAAAAAAAAAGTTTTATCGGAGCTCGTGATTAGAAAGTTAAACATAAATCATGAGCCTCACATTTGGGTTACGACAAAAACAGTGTTATTGAATGGTGATTGCCACATCAACCGGGAATCGTCTCGAAGCTTTCCCCAGCCCTCTTCAGCCGTCAGCCACGTACTTCGCTAACCGGTGGAGCTGCTTGCTTTGACCCCTTGATAAACATTTCAATGATTAATCTGAATTTAAAATATTTCGCCATTCATTATTATTAATGATAATAACAAATTATTTCTTCTGCTTTAGAGTTGAATATCTATTCTCAATCAATACCTAAGTTTACTTTCAATTTTTAAATAAACAAAATATTTTTAAAAAATAACAAGCCCTTGTTAGATGTAATTTATTATTATATTTTAGATGATAATCTAACACGTGGGTCTATAAAATTAACTTTTTGAAAAATTTTGAGTGAACTTATATAGGATTTGATTTTAAAATTAAATCTAAAATTTTAAGTGTGAGACTCATATCTTCTTTCATAAATAATTTAACTTTTACGAAATATAAGATTAAAATTTTAAAACCAAATCATATTAAATTACACCCTTTATAAATTTAATGTAATTATGTGGATGTTTAGAATATTTTCATGAGAAATGCTATTCTCATTTCTCTTTTACTTCCTTTCACTCCTATTTTTTTTAATAATGAAAAAGACTTTAATACTAAAAACATAAAAAACTCAACTCAAACTTTTTTCAAAAAAAGTTAATTACGGACTTTAAAGTCTTTTTATTAAAAAATTATAAAAATTTAAGAATAGAATGTAAATAATACTATTTTATTTTTATTCATACAGAGCACTTATGCCAAATAAATTGCTACCTTACTTTAAGGATATATATTAAGTGTGATAATCTGTAATACTTTTTACAACACTCTTTATAATATTTATGTTTTTTAAATTTAGAGTTTAAAATTTTATATTATTATTTTAAATTTTAAAATATTTTTTCAATAATTTAAAATAAGCTTAATACTACTTCAATACCTGTTGGTGCAAAGTTTCTCCAGTTAGACCACGGTGACTATGGCGGACACGTGCAAATGGAACCAATCAAGTAGATCACATAATAGCGACCCTGCTTTCGGCCTTTTCTCTTCCTTCGCCACTTCGTTCTTTCATCGCTCTATGGCTTCTTTTCTTTTGCCTATATAAACACGAATACACATCAACGTAATATCGTTTTGCATATTCTGGAACTTCAGCACCAAATTCTTTAGAGAAATCTCAGTTTCTGGTCTTCTGCTTCTGTGAGGTCGCTCTGTCTTTCATTCTTGGATATATTTTTCGGATTTCTGAATGCTTAAAGATTTATTCCTTATTATAGTAATCGTATGCATAGTTATTAGGATTAGATATAAAGGCTCGAGCTTGTCTATTAATTTCTGTTTATTTTTGACGTTTTTGTCTCGTGGGCATGTAGTAATGGTGTCAATTCATTTGTTTGATGTTTACTTTTGCGATCTTGCCCCTGGGTTTGTTGTTTCCGTATTATGTCATTGCTTGCCTAGAGGTGGTGAACCCTGCTCGAATTATTATCCGTGAGCCCTTTTTTCATTGGATTCGCTTAAGAGAAGAGTCAAGGCTAGATTGAGTTGGCAAGCTGGAGCCGCGTACTGATCTCCAGATTCTTGTAAAATTTGCTCTAAATTTCCCACTTCTTCCCTCCCCTTATTGATATTCTGTATTAGTACTATCTTTGTCTAGCTGCACAAAATTTCCTCCTGATCCTGTTCCATTCTATAGTTTGGTGTTTTAGATGAGAATTTCGGTTAAAAAATTTTTCCTGAACTTTTGTTCAGAGTGCTGGGCACTTGAAATGAGTACTTTTTGTTGTGGGTGTGGAGATGATGAAATGTTCCAATGCCATTTTACTTGAACCTTTTAAGGCTGGAGGAAAGGGGAGAGGGGATTGGTAAGGAGACTGATTATGCAGCGTTATCCGTTTTTCATCTTTTGTTCTTGTTTCTTCATCAGATGTATTTATTAGTCCCAACCCCTTTCCTTCTCAATGAAAAAATAAATGAACAAATGAAATAGCTAGTGCTTTAATCCCAATTCGCTTTAGCATGGAATAAACCCCTGTCAATTACTAGTTAAGGAAAACAGAAATTTAATATGACAGATAGAAATCTAATCGTATTATGATGAGATTAGCTTCTTTGTTTCCCAAATCATTTCAAGCTGATTTCTGCTTAGTCTGGAGTCCGTGACCTTGATCCAAAAGCAGCAAATATCCCGTTTTCTGCAGGTTCTTATAATACTTCTTGCCTATTTATCACTGGTCCAAATGCACATCCGTTTATTTTGAGCAAATTCTTTCCTGCTGGTGACGGTTATAAACTGTTTGCTGAGTCAAGATTATTAACTACTTCTTACCTATTTATCACTGGTCCAGATACATATTTGTTAGTTTGGCAGATGCTTCTTGCTGTTATGGTTGTAAACTGTCTCTCGAGTCAAGATTATTGACTTCATTCTTGTATATATGGCACAGGCCTAAAATGTTAACATTAAGTATTCCTTCACCATGCTTGACAAGAGTTGCACCCTCACTAAGATCTTCATCGTTAATTAGGAGCACAAGCTCGTTGGGTTCTGTAAAAAATGTCTCCAGAGCATTTGGATTGAAGTCATCTTCCTCCTTCAGAGTTTCCTCGATGGCAGTGCACAAAGTGAAATTGATAACGCCAGAGGGCGAGAATGAAATTGAAGTCCCTGATGATGAATACATCCTTGATGTAGCCGAAAGTGCTGGCGTGGAGCTACCATACTCTTGCCGAGCTGGTTCTTGCTCTACCTGTGCTGGACAAATTGTTTCTGGAACGGTGGACCAATCAGAGGGATCGTTTTTGGATGAATCTCAAATGGAGAAGGGTTATGTGCTGACATGCATTGCTCACCCTACTTCTGACTGCATTATCTACACACACAAGGAAGAAGAGGTCCACTAAATTGTAAGCAGCAGCAGTACTAGAGTCAAGAGCAGACTGAGAAGACAGTGAAGACTCTACTCTTCATCAAACAACAACAATCTGTCTGGAAAATGTAAATGATATTTAAAACTTCTATTTCCAGAATAATTGCTACCCTGTTGTTCTCTTGTAAGTCCTATTTGATGATTGGAATGCATTGTCTATTAGTGCTGAACTTCTGAGGATGAACAAATCAATGTTTTCTCTAACTTCTTGCCTTTTGCTTTTTTACTTTCTCGGATTAGAATATCTTTTGAACTATAAATAGGACACCTCATGTTGACAATCTCGAGCAGGTATGTGTCTCTGAATTCATCTTCAGCTGTTTTCTGCCAAGCAATTTGTCTACAAGATCTTCAATACAGTAGGCAATAGCAAGAGAACAACTTTATATAACTGCTTCTTATAACAGAAACTTACTTTAAATTTTAATGATAGCTGGCCTATACATATATGTTTATATTTTTAAGACAGAATCCTAAAACTCCAAGACATGTAGTTGCAAAATTATTGACTCTTAAGGTTCAAACATCCACCATTCACGGCCTAATCAGCCAACTAATTCGAACTGGGTCCTCGTGAAGCTGTGATCCTACCAATAGCTGTCTTCCACGTGTAAGATCGCTTCAAATTCCCTTTTTGCCCTTTTGGTAATAAGGACATCACTTCAAATTCAAGATTTTTGCCGCTATGACCAGCTACCTGTCCCCAACCGCCGGTCCAGCTTGTCTCCGACTCAAGGAAACCCGGCGCTGCCTTTGTCCACCACCGTCTTTGCTTCGGACTGATTTCTAAAGATAGACTTAAAACTCCTCCAGAATCCAATTTTCTTCGCCGTCTTTGTCCCCATCGCTGCCTCCGTCGCAACCCTCCCCATACAGGAAACTCTTGGAGAACCCGGTTCAGACACTTCTAACACTAGCTTCCCTCCCGGTTCAGAGCGGCTTCTGAACAGGCGCGCTATTCCCGCCTTAGTTCGCCGGAGACTTCCATCTACCAAGCAAGAGTTCTGAGTCTTGAGAGGCCCAATGAGCTGCGGATTCGTCTTTTGATTCGCAGAGGGCCAAAATCGACTGGAAAACGACTTGGGATTTTGATTTAAGTTACCAGTGAAACTGAACTTCATAGATCTTTTCCGCTGCAAAACTGCATTGCGGTAAACCCAATCTTGCTCGTGGCTTTCAGGCAACCAAAAGGACTCAGGAGGGAGGTCGAAAAACGTTTCTGGTGAATCCAAATCCAATGGATGCTCTTCTTCATCGCATGCAAGATCTTCGTGGCTTTCATCATCACCTTTGATGAGGTGAAAATGGCTCGACAGTGCGGATTTGGAAGGCATTTTCTTGGCTTTACAGCACCCTTCCGCAGTTTTAGCGTGAGAAGGGAAGGTAGAGAGAGAGATTACTGAGGGAGGGAGGAGAATGGAGATGCATATAGAGTTGTTTTTTCCATGTGATATTGACAGGTAGTCACGTTTATCTTTCTAACGACAGACAAATCAAAGCTGCATGGCCAAATCGAAAATTAATCTATTCATACAATTTCTTTTTCTTCTTACTTTGTTGATCTGAAGAATTAGAAGAGATTCATATGCTTAGTACACTTGTTTCTGTACTGATGATACTGTCTGACAATAATGTGCCCAAATGCCCAATAGAACATTTCTGGCCAACATTATTCTAATCACATCTAATCTATCCTCTTCCAGAGGAATAAAATTGATTTTAAAGTACTTAATGGATCCTGAAAAGGATTAACAACCGATAATATTTGAGAATTAGTTGTCTGCGGATGTGTTTAGTTGGTAAATTGCCGTTCATAATTTACGTACTAAAATAGATAATACTTCTTTTTTTTTTTTTTGGTTTGAAAGTGAATGCGAATATTGAATTTTAAATAGAAAGTAATACAATTATAACCTTGATAGTCACGTGTTTAGCAGTTTCAGACATTGGAGCATATTCTTTTTATCATAATTCTCTCAAAGAACAAAAAGCTTTTCCAAGCATAAATGTAAAACTGTGGCATAATATTGTAAAATATAGGTCCTTCTTTGGAATTACAGCAGCAATATTTACGTGTATCTCCAACAATGACAGACATAATGCATTTTCTTTTAATTTTGGTCTGGGTAGGTAGGAGTTGAATTTAGGACGATGAGAAATTTCAATGTTTTCTGACCTGTGGTAGGCGCGGGATATGCATCAAGAGTCAAAGCCTACTAATTTAAGAGCCATGGAGATCAAACAAGTCATGTTCTTACTAGTCTAAATGGATAGATGCTTAGCCTTTGGAAAATAGATTCTCCTATATTTCTATATTCTTCTGTCCTCACCGTTTGTCCCACTTCTGCATTTTCTCATTTCAGTTTCAGCCTAGCCTCTGTATAGCTTTCAAATTGTCAAATTGATGAGTTGGGATGAACTTGAAAGGAAATATATAATTCCGTAACTGCTTCAGCCCATCCTGTCAAACGCTTTCCTTTGATGCCGCGCTTTTAGTCCGGTTATGGTGCCGAGAATATTGTTTTTAGCATATATTGAACATATTTCAAATTTTAATTCGACAGTTGAAACTCACACATTGATATAATATTATAAATAATTATGTACGTGTAAATTTTTAACTATTAAGTCAAAATTTGACAGCGTAGAATCTGTTCATCATGTGATGACAAAAGGTGTTATCTGTAGCAAAATTGCCACAGTTTAGATACAAAAAAACAAGAAGAGAAAGAAATGAGAAATGAGAAAGAGATAGATATAGATTAGGTAGAACTAGCACTGCGAGCCAGCGAATTGCACATTACAGAAATTTTTAAAATAAAGTCTTTTAGTTTATTTTTTTATAAAAATTAAATTATTTTTAAATTTTAAATATCTTTTTTAAATTAATTGTTTGTTTCACTAAACACTCTCAAAGTAATATATGTGCTAATCTTCCTTATATCCAATCTACTTCATTAAGTTTAAGTGATTCATTTATCTCTTTAATTCTTTAAGTCATCTATGTTAAGCTTACATTACAACTAATTCCTCCAAATTAATTATTTCTCCTTGCAACTCTCAAAGAATTATCACAGAAAATACCATCAAAATGATAATAATTTGTTTTATAAAATTTTAAAAATAATTTTATTAAAAAACATTTTAAAATATTCAAAAAAGAAAGAAACAATCAAATTTAAATTTCAATTATATCTTTCTACGCTTTTAGTATAGTATATGAATATAGATATACAAGAAATAATGAGAGCAGAAAGGAGAGATTACAATTAATGTTAAATTGCCGGTCTCCTTAACATTCATCAAACTATGAAGAAGATTAATTTTAGTGAACATTTTGTACGACCTTTATTATTTTCCCTTTAGTACGTTTATATTCATGTCAAAACACAAATATATATATATATATATATATATATATATATATATATATATATATATATATATATATACGCGCGCGATGTTTATATTTCTCATAAAAGTATGAATTAATTACAAATAGTAGCTTCTCTATCATTTTTTACCCATTAACTATTCAAATACTAAAAAAAGTTAAATCCTCTTCTATCCTAATTCCGTTCCCTCTAACTATTCTCCTTTCTTCTCCTCTCATTTTTTGCAATGCAAACACTTAATTGTGATATATAAATTCATACCCATTGTTTCAAAATATATAGTCTTTGATTCTTTACGTGTAGATTAAGGTTAAAAAACCAAATGAAAAATTTCCAATACTTTTGAGTAAATTAATTTATTTTTTATTAACATGATAAAAAATGAGAGAATTATATTTATGGGTAAATATTATTTTAAAAAGATAATTATTAAAATTAATAAAAGATCAAATATTTATATAAATACAAAAGAGGCTCCCCCCCCCCCCCCCCCAAATGCACACTCAGAAAATAATTGTATTAGAATGAAACTAGTATCTCGTAAACAAAATGGGAAAATTTCTCAATCTATGAGGTGGAAAAATTGTTCTATCAATCAGAAACCGTTTTGCATGCTTTACTGACTACTTTCTGCCTTCGGCAAATATGGGAAAGAAGAAGCCAACGGCTACCGTCAGAGTATTGCGTCATCTCCAGAGATTGTCAAGGGATACCCCTCTTCTATATAAGCACAACATACAAGTATTGTTCTTCTCAGTGATCAACGGCAGGAGAAGTGAAGAAATTACCAGCAGCAGAACTCATCATGGATAAGAAACTCATTGGCACCTTTCTGTTTCTCTTTCTTCTATGCATTTCCAGTACGACTATCTCTCTCTCTCTCTCTTTCGATTGATCGAACCATGAACTGAAAAAGAATCCTTTGTTTGCATGGACTAATTAATTAACGTTGATGTTTTTTATGAACTGGGAAACAGATGAAGGCGGATTTGTCAAGCTAGGCGAAGCTCGAATGTGCGATTCGGCTAGCAGCAAGTTCAAAGGGATTTGCGCGTCAGACCGCAACTGCCGTTCTACCTGCGAGACTGAAGGTTTTGCAGACGGCAAATGCAAGGGATTTCGTCGTCGCTGCATTTGCTCGAACCCTTGTTAAATTAATCCTCATGACGAGTTCCCAATATGTTGTTACTTGTAAATCCAAGTCAATAAACTTTATACAAATATTTGTCTTGGATTCAAGGAAATTACTTTCAATTCTCAATTGCACTACTGCTTAAATTCATTCAATTGTGTCTTTTGCCGTAAGAGATCAAATAGTCATTTAATTTGGTTTATAATTAAAAATATAATATAGAAAATTGTGTTACAAAGCATATGCTTAATTACCACTATCTTTTAGTAAGGGAAGAGAAAATTGGGTGTTGTAATATATTACTAGAAAATTTCTTCAATAGATCACATAGATTAATTTATTTACGTTTAAAAACTCATATTTTAGCCAGCGGCCACTCTCCTGCCCTTAATTAATTTGTTGATAGCTAGCGATGAACTTGGCACAATTCAATTAAATTTATATTTCTTTCATTCAAAATTAAATGGTTGCTTTTATATATGATCAAATGGATCGAGATTTGATTTCAAAAAGGGTTAATGCGTTATGTTAAATTAAGTGCATAAACGAGAACAAATAAAGAGGGAGGAGATCTGAAGAATTAAGAAGAAGGAAGGAGAACCTCAAGTCGGTTGAATTAACCACTGCTACTTTATTGACTACCTTTTGCACCAATATATTTATCAACCATGCACCGAATTGAATGTGAAATCATCCATCTTCATCTACTTCTACTTTAATGCTCAACAGAATGCCAAATTGACATTCTGACTCTTATATATAACAAAAAAGACCGATGATCGTGTTACAAGTTCTTGTCCCCTGATCGCCCAAAACCTGAAGGAAAAGCAAAGAAGTTGAGATCCAGTTCAAGTACAGATATGGAGAAGAAATTATCAAGAACCATTATTTTGCTGATCTTTCTTCTGTTGATTTCCTGTAAAATCTTTCCCTTTATTCTCGGTCACTCGTATCGTTTGTTTGGTTCGCTAATTCACAGATCTAACTCATGTGATTTGCAGATGGTGGCATGGTGATGCATGGCGAAGCAAGAATGTGCAGCACGAGGAGCAGATTGTACAGAGGGCTTTGCCGTAAGCGCCGCTGCTTGGAAACCTGTGAGAGCGAAGGCTTCATGGAAGGCAGATGCAAAGGGTTTCGTCGCCGCTGCATGTGCTACAATCCTTGTTCAACATGATCAATCGTCGTATGAGTTTCCCTGGAGGAAGCTAATGGAATCCAATATAATATTGCTTAGGGGCAAGTTAATCAATAATGAATTTGAGCTCTACCTACTGGCATATGCATGCTACTGCTGGCCATTTTAATTAGTTAATATTTCATACTGGTGGTGCCATTCCTCTCAATTTTTATACTGTTATCCAAGCAGAGAAGCAGCTAGTTAGAATGATAAGGATTATGAGGATCGAATTAAATGCTTCCCTACAACTGAAAAGAAGAAGACGGATATATTGTAAGGACGGAGAAGAAAAAGCAAAAAGAACAGATGGGAAGAAGAAGAGGAAAAGAGCGCTCCTACTTTGTTGACTAACGAACCCAACAACTGAACCATCCTTCCATGCTTGATTTATTTTTATTAACCATGTTTGCTCAAAAAGAATCGAAATTTTCTACTCTATATATATGTTCGAGTACTGTTCTTCTTACTGATCAGCAACAAATTAAGAAGTTCAAGTGATCAAGTAATTGTTCAGATACGGAGAAGAAATTCCTAGTCACGTTTTGCTGCTCTTACTCCAGTTAAATCTCTCTTTCTTAACTGCGTTAACACTGGCCTCCTCGTTTATTCATATATGTATCATATAGTATATGAATCAGTAAGCAGATGATGGAGGGATGGTGATGAATTGTGAAGCTAAAATGTGCCACACAAGAAGCAGAGACCACAGACGGGGCTGCAACAACAAGCGCTGCTATCTGCATGGATGGCGGTGCTTCCATCCCTGTAATTAAAAAACACCATTTATCATCTCCATATATATATATATATATATATATATATATATATATATATATATATATATATATATATATATATATATATATACTTATGCTATATCTAATACTCATCATTCAGAAAGCTTTGAAATAAAAGATATTATAGATTATCCTTATTTATTTAATGATGTTTGTCAAAAACATCTACCTACAATACATAAAATAGAAGAAATAGAATCTATTCCTTTGGCATTAGATTTAAAAGATAAACCATTATTAACAACTAATTATTTACCTCCACGACTTAGTTTTACAGCTACACGAGTAAGTAGTCTTCCTAAGAGTAATTCAAATAGATATATTATTGAAAAAGAGGATAATTTAAGGAATTATAAAATTGATGGAGAATATTTTAATGGTTTGATATTTCAACCTACAAAAATATTAATAGACACAGGAGCAAATGGAAATTATATTAGTCATAAACTTTGTTTAACATTACAAAAATATAAGTTAGAAAATTTACATCAATATACAAATTTCAATGGAGAAATTCATGAAATAGAAAATGTCGTAGAAACATTAATAAAATTTGGAGAAACAATAATTCCTATCAGATTATTAATAGAAAACGAATGTGCTAATGATACATTAGAAATTATGCTATGATTAACTTTTTTTGAAAAAGTTAAACCTTATAAGATAACCTCATATGGAATAAAGCTTACTTATAATGGTAGAATAATTTACATACCTAATAAAAAATATATTCAGCTAATAAACTTTGTCATCTAATTAGTCGTTTATATTCAGGACGAGAAGGTAAATTGTTTTTAATAAAAGCTCTTACCTGTGTATTGTCCGTACGTAATAAAAATCTTTTTGGTAATAAGAAATAATAAAATTTTTGACAGCTTCTAACAACTGCTAATAATTCTTTTTCATTGATATGATATCTTTTTTCGGTATCAGTAAATGTTCCTGAAGTATATCTACATAAAGATTCTCCTATCTTTTCTTGGTTGTCATAATCGAATTTTTTCAACACACCACTCCAGAATGTTTCCGAAGCATCTGTTTCTAATATCAAATCATCACTATCAGCAGGAAGTTGTAATTTTGGTAATTTCTTACATTTTTCTTTATTAGTTTGACCTGCTTTTCTAAATCTAGTGTAAACGAAGATATTTTATCTTTTCTTAAAAGTAGCTGTAAAGGTTATCTGAGAGCAGCTAAATTTTGTATAAATTCTGAAGCATAGTTTAATAATCCTAAAAAACTTTGTAATTATTTTTTATCTTTTAATTTATCAGGAAATTCCTTTAGCTTTTCTAATATATGATTTTGTAATTCAATTCCATATCCGTCTACAGTCATTCCAAGAAATTCTATTTTCGGTTGTATTATCTTTGATTTCTTTTTGGATAATGCTAGTCCATGTTCTAAGCAGAGAGTATAAAACATATTTAAATGTTTAATATGCTCTTGAATTGTATTTGACGCAATGAGTATATCATCAATGTAAATAAAATCATAATGTTGAAATATATTATCCATTTTTCTCTGAAATATCTGTGGAGCATTTTTTAATCCAAATGGTATAACTAACCATTCATATTGTCCTTGAGGGGTAGAAAAAGCTGTATAAGCTATACTATCTGGATGCATTTTTATTTGCCAGAATCCACTTTTACAATCGAATTTAGAAAATATAGTTTTATGTTTGGTCCTATTAATCAAACTTTCTTTATGCGGTAAAAAGTATCCATCAAACTTTGTATTATTATTTAATTTTTTTATAATTAATTATCATTCTAACTTTTCCTCTAACTATCTCAGCATGATTTCTTACTATAAATGCGGGTGAACTATGAGGTGAGGTAATAGATCTTATTAATTTTAATTTTAATAATTCATTTATTTGTTCAGTACATTCTTTCTGGAAGATGTAACCAGCAGGTCCCACCGTGAATAGTGGTGTACTGTAGCTACTGTAGCTAAGAATCCCACATGGGATGCTGAGCAAAAACTGATAGCATTCATAAGTGTGAGGGTTCTCCTACCTGATAGGTGCCTTTTGAGGTACGGCTCTCCCGAGCCTTGTGAGTTCTTGGAACTGATATCTTACTCGGTAATAATTTTCTTCAATTATTCCCTAAAGTAACCTTTGATACATTATCTAGTCAGATATTATTTAAAACCCCTTGTCATTATTTGATCGTAGTCAAACGACTTAAAACTGCTTATGCTAAGCCTTTTCCTATTTCCTTTAAACCCCGCACAGCCCAGCGTGGTGGAATAGGATATACACAAAAACCAATTTTTCCTAAAGGAACACCCTTGTTAGAATTTCAATGTGCACTCAAATATATAGATACAGAAATTGAAGCAATAAAAACTAAACTAGAAAATTGTTATAGTGAAAACCCATTACAATTCTGGGATAAAAATCAAATATCAGCCCAATTAGAAATGATAGATACAAATAAGATAATTCGGGTTACACCCATGAGATATAATGAAATAGATCAGAAAGAATGTACTGAACAAATAAATGAATTATTAAAATTAAAATTAATAAGATCTAGTACCTCACCTCATAGTTCACCCGCATTTATAGTAAGAAATCATGATATCAGTTCCATAATTATGAAAATAAAAAGGTAGACATTTAATTAAAAATGATCCTAAAAGTATAACAGGTTTAACTACACCTTGATTTATTTCAAGATATTGATTAGAAATATCACGTCCTCTTATGGTAGGTAATTGACTATGATATTGTTCTTGAGTGTTTCTGTTATTCATTTTCAGAAGACTCAGTATATTATGTATCTGTTAGTATAAATATACTTTCATCCGTACTTATATTTTCAAAATCATTTATTTGTACAAAATCTCCGATTTCTATCATATGTTGTATGTCCTCATCTATTTCTATCTTCTTTTTATTCTTCTCAAATTTTTAGGGCATCTATTAGCATAATGTCCTAATTCTTTACAATAGTAACATCGACATTCATTAGGATTTTTCTGTGTTCTTCTATATATTGGTTTCTTAGGTTTTTTATATTGTCGCTTTTTATAATATCTGGATTTACGTTTTTTAAAATATTTATTTTTATAATATTTTCTCTTTTTATATTTCTTTTTTATTTTTGTATAATAATATGGGCTATCACAACCTATCATTAATGGCATTTTAGGATTATCACAGCAAAGATTTATTCTTTTTCTAAGTCCTTTAGTTAGTTTGGCTAACATGGCATCGCCACACCATTCACTTAATTTATCTCTTAAATGTGTTATTATCCTTCGAGAAAAAGATTCATTCTCTTCATAAAAAATAGGAGGTAGAACCAATAAAGATTTCTTTTTCGATTCATCCCTGGAGTTGAATACCTCATTCAAGAATTGTTTTTGATCCAATCCGTAGGAATCAATAGAAAAGGCAAATCCCTTATGATACACCAGATCCGGCTCGGTTATTGATAGAGTGAATAGATCTGCCATTTCTTGAAATCTCTCTTCTGATCCTAAAGTATCATTATCTCATATTTTATATGTTTCTAATAATTTCTTTCCCCAAGGGTCAGAAATTTTGGAATAAAACATGACTAAATAATCTAATGTATTTGATACTTGATTATATATATGATAATAATAATCTTGAAAAACACAAATATATCTATCAATCTCACAAATATCACATAGAGTTAATCTATGTAAAGCTATTGTATATTTTTGAATTGTTTCTGGATCTTTAAAAATATTTCCTTCTCCATGAAATTCTAATTTAATCACTTCTGTTGCTCTAGTGATTATATTAGAAATATTATCATCTTGTTCAAATATTAATCTTATTGTTTCTTGTGGTAATTTTTGTCAATATCTTAAAACGCTATTTACTAAACTTCGTTCAATAAAATGTTGTGTTTGAATTTTATCCATTTTATTTATTGCTACAGCAATATATATATATATATATATATATATATATATATATATATATATATATATATATATATATATATATATATATTCTGTTTCTCCCAGAAAATCAGAGTTATTTATGATCAATACCTGATTAACTGACCTTAATCTTCTCTTCTGATACTTATTTCCTTTAGTTTAGCCATGGATCACTTGAGGAGAGATCACAGAGCGGAAGGGATCAGTTTTGTTTAGTAGAACACTAGCGTACACACAGTAGACCTTCTCGTGGTTGGCTAACCGCGGAAAATAAAACGGGCCTCCTCTGCAGAAGCATAAAAGGCTCCTGAAATGTTTTGGGCCCATTGTGATTATTTTTTTATACGCATTGTGTTGCCCCAAATGAAATGGGCCTCAGATTTCAAAGGATCAGCAGCACAAAAGAAGGAAGAACAAAGCCATAATCAAATCTCTTTGTAATTATTATATTTGATGAGCAATATGCATAAAATATTCGAAATATTCATTTTAGCTAAAATAAAGAAGATTAAAGTGTATTTGTATATTTTCTTATTAGTATTAGTAATTTTGTACTTTTTTCACTTTGGATATCTATAGTGTATGATATTTTCTGTTACCGTAATTTTTATTATTCTTTGTATCGAGTTATTATTGTCCTTTAGTTTTCTTTCTCTGATGTATTAGAGCAAGAATTTGATGACTATTTAGTTATAATAGTCTATGAACATTTTTACTAATTAATGGATAATTTATTATCTAACTAAAATTATCCATTTTAGCTACCTGAAAATTGCAGATTACACTTTCAAAAGGAAAATCTAAAATCTTTCAAAGTTCATGTTCGCTCTATTTAAAGTTTATTTTTTGTTCAATCACTAAATGAAAAGAAAAATGAAACTCAGAATATATTGTATAGTCCTTGTAGAAGGGATAGGATTTTTAATTTACCTAAAAACTTCTTATCCCTGTCTTGGTAAGGCTCATGAGATGTAAACAGGAGATTTGGAAGGGAATCATTTTATAGTCTTCGTAAATTGTAAATATTAAAATATTATATCTTTTTAAAAGGCATAATTGTAAAATATATAACCTTTCTATCATATTTTATTTGATAATATTTTACTAAGCATAAAATTATATGTAAAAATTTAAATTATATTATAAAAATAATATCATATAATAAAAAATAAAAAATATGTGAATCAATAAGTATTTTATATTAAATTTTAAAATATATAAAAATAAAAATTAGTAATATAAAATATATTAAAATAATTTTTATAAAAAATATTAATTATTTTAAAAAATTTTAATAAAATAAAAATATTAAATAAAATAAAATAAAAAATAATATTATTGTGATCTACAAAGATACAATTAAATAATTAAAAATTTTATTGTAACGATATAATGACTCAATCAATTAAGAATACAATACCTACGTTACGTTTACATCTCTTCCAGCCTACCACCAATTTTTTTTTTTAAAAAAAAGAAGTAAAATAGACTGAAATTTTGTTTGTCGCGAGGACAGTTGTGGCTATAAACAATCTACGCATAGGTGTTTGCTCAATTTTGGATAAACCCGACTTCAGGACCAGAAATTTGGCGATGAACAGCTTTCCTGCAGCATTTCCTCTTATCCCTTAAAAAAAGGAGTTCTCTGTCGGCAGGAAAGAAATGAATTCGTTACTGCAAATTTCACCTGCGTGTTGCACTCTCCTCAAATGCACAGCAATCAAATCTTCTGCCAAATCAGAGAATCCAAAGTTGCAATCTTTGCCCATCAAGATTTCAACCCAAGACAACACAAAATCTCAGTCGCCAGAACAATGCATAAAATCGGCTGTTTTAGGAAGAAGACAAGCAGTAGGCCTCGGCATTTCTTTGAGTTTTATTCAGTTCGTTTTACAGCCAGATTCCATCGCTGCACCTGAACCCACTTCTCCATGCGAGTTCACGGTTACCCCTTCTGGGCTTGCTTACTGTGACAGGACTAAGGGGACTGGCCCTGCAGCTCTAAAGGGACAACTTATTAAGGCACATTATGTGGGAAAACTGGAAAATGGGAAGGTCTTTGACAGCAGTTACGGCAGGGGGAAGCCTCTCACGTTTCGCGTTGGCGTTGGCGAGGTAATCAAAGGCTGGGATCAAGGGATTCTTGGTGGTGATGGAGTTCCTCCCATGATGTCTGGAGGTAAACGTTCTCTGAAAATTCCTCCGGAACTTGGATATGGCATGAGAGGGGCTGGCTGTAGCGGAGGTTCGTGTGTTATTCCCCCAAACTCCGTTCTTCTGTTCGATGTGGAGTTTGTTGGCAAGGCCTAAAAAGCACACCCCAAATCAGTTAGTCTGAATACATTTTTGTTCCCTGTTCATGGTGGCATGAAGGTTAATTCTTTCTCTGTTTTTGGAGTTTTTCGTTGGTAGCCGTGGCATTGTATTGAAAACAAGCTAGTAATGTTCTCATAGTGTCATCTATAGATTTCTTTTTCCAAGAAACAGTTTGTCAAGGCAAGATTTTCCAACTACGGAGGATGCTGTAATTATTGTCCAGAAGATCAAAGGAATCACGTAAGCAAAGCTGTTGGCCTGGTGCGGTGGCCAACTTACTCTCAGATTATTGGTCTTGATAAAGCCAATCAATGAAAGGTCAATCAATTGCTTAGGTTGGCCAAATGAAAAAGGCAAATATTTTTCAATTGCTCTTTACATATCTAAAGCTAAGCCCAACTTTTTTCACTCACAATGTAGGGGAAATACAGGGTACATAAGATTCGGTTCTATGATTTTCTGCCCACAGATTAATCTTTTTCATTACTTTCACTTTTGGAACACTGTTAATAAGATTATCTTTCTTCTTTGTTAAAGATTCCCAAGGATAAGTGCAGGAACTGGTCGCAGGCATTGCTATCTATGAGCATATATATAAGTTCAACAAGCCACCATGATGGACTAATAATTAGAGGACCCGAAGCAGAAGCTTGCAGGGATTGATCAACGGAAGGGAAGCAAATGAAGGGAGCCAAAGCAGTTATAGTGCTAGTTGTGTTCTTGTTCCATTTATGCACTCCTGCATTTTTACATCCTCTTAGCCACAGCTTGCCTAATGGTACATCTCATTATCTTGATTCTGTTAGTTACTTCTTGTCTACGGTTGAGATTGTTCATTATTTCAATTGGAATTACTTACAAGTTCAATGAACCCTAGATCTAGAAAAGGAAGATAACAGCTAAAGGAACAACGTCAGAGCCAGTTCAATCTTCATACCACCAGTTTATGAAAAACCCAATAGATCTAGCAACTTACTCATTCTATGTAAACTAGTTCCTACTTCAGGAATTCTCTTCTGACACAATTAAGAGTGAGTAGGCTACCAATACCAGAAGCTTTATTTTTCTTGTTTCTTCTGCTGGTTCATTCCAAATGTTTTAAGCAAGACCACCACAAGAGCAACGAAGTTCTGTATAAAAATTACTGTAGAACATTTTCTGCTATCCAGCATTAAGAGAAGTACTGATGCCTGCTACTTTATGCCAATATTCTACTTTTAGAAGTTGCTGAGAGAACATTTAATTTTGGTCCTAAATTCTATAGAAAATTTTGGCTTTACCCTGTTGGCACAGATTCTTGCAACCTGTTTGAATGTGTAAAACGAGCCAAGTGGGTCAGCTCCTTCAAGCGGAACTGAACTCGATAACTTTTTTCCAGCCAAATTAAAATGAAACTTCACCAAACTACCCAAACCACCTAAGTGTAAATCTTTTCAGACTAAACAGCTAATTTTGGTACAAGAATTCACTCCAAAGGAGGAACAATGTCAGAAGTAAATGGTGGTAAAAAGAATTAATAGCTTTGGGAAATCTTGTTCTAAACGTTTTTCTCAGTACACGAAAAGTGCCTGTGAACTTCTGTAATATTAAATATGCATGACTTGTATACTTTAGAAGACTTGAAGTTTTCCATTTCTTAGGTTTCTTTTATAGCGTAAGCCTGTTGCTTTTTGAGTTATTTATTTGGAGATTTACCAAAGCAACCAGTACCTGCATCTTTGCTAAAAAGCTAAACAAAAACTTGGGGTATGATCCAAGCATTCTTTGGCTATGTTCGTTTTCAACTTTACCTCTATGCACTACTTATCCAAACGACCATCCTAGACCTTAGCCTTCTCTGGCAGTGTGAATGATAGAACTGTGTTATGTATGCAGCTCACTTGCAGGCAAACAATGATAAAAGCAGCGAGAATATTATTCCTCACCATGGTACTAGACTTGAACGAGCTTTTGGTAGTCGAGGCGTAGCTGGCGGCCATGTGGCTGGCACTGCTGGTGATGGCCATGGTGGGGGATCACAGTCCAATAACCCAGGGGGAGGCGCAGCAGTCATACCCGTTTATGCTGCTGCGGCAGCACACGGCCACCACAAAAACAACCACAGTGCAGGAAGCTGCATCCTTCTCTCCATAAGGTCTTCAACCTTAACTGAGGGTCATCAACGACCAACTGTACAGAGAGAATTGTATATTGTGGCATATCTGTCCGTAGTTTCTCTATTTCTCTCGTTTGATATTTGTATTTTGTGAAATACGGTCAGTAACAATTTCACTTACTATTTGTGGTAAGATTTTAAACAACACCCCCCCCCCCCCCTCCTTTTTCTTTTCCTTTGTCCACAAAGTGATGATATTCTCTCTTTTACATAAGTAGCCATCCTGATTTAAGGATGGGATCTGCAACTGGTTAAAGCTACTGGCCGGATATTCCGGAAATCTCCTCCAAGGAGGGGTAAGAGGTATAACCAAGCATCATCTCGTTCACCGGAACATGATCCTGCTTCCACACTACCAACGGTTGCCTTGTGTTATGCTGTTACAAACAATTAACTTTTTGCAATTTTTTAAAAACAGACTTTTTATTCTTTCGAAAGAGTACATAATTTTGAGGTAAAATGTTTGTTTTGCAAAGGTAAATTCAGTCACACTTTTTTTCCCCAAAAAAAGGTAAATTCATATCCAAGGTCAACATGTTTATTATTCTTTTTATGGCAACTAAAATCCAACATGGATGCATACAGCAGAATATAGGGTTTTTACCAAGAATGGTTAGTTTTCCAAAAGCAGATTAAAATGGCCAGGTATTGAGGCGATATTGCGGATATGGGCATAATGCCTTTTGAATTGACATTATTGCCTTAATGAGGCTAAACTGAATAGCATCATTGACAATAACGTATTTGGTTTTGGTGTGTAAGTACTTGAAAAGTGATAACGCAAAATAAAAGGCGTTATCAATTTGCATTGACTCCTCCTGCAACTTCATGGTCAATGTTATGATGATAAGAAAATTCGTTATTATTTCACAAGCACTTGGCTCGTAATGCAACTTCATGATTAACGTTATGAGGGTTTTTACCCTTTTTTGTCCTGTTTTTGTAGGATCTAAAAAAAATATATTGACTAGAAATTTTAAGGTGATAGGACTTAAAAATCAAACAATAAAGATAATCTAATCTCACAAGACTCTCTCAAGTCTTCATTGGACCAATCTCTAAATTATAACTCCATACCACACATAGCTCTGATACCACATGTAGAAATGTTATCAATCTAAAAGAATTTTGAGAAGATACAACTAATTTTTTATTAAGGAGAAATCTCTCTAATTCTCTCTACATCTCTCCATACAAAATAATAATCTCATCATATATATTTATAGCTTAAGATTAGCCTAAACCAACTAGGATTTGATTTACTAAATCAAATCTTACTAGAAACCAAATTAGAAACCAAACCCTATTAGGAAATCTAGAAACCAATGTGAATTAGGAAATTAACAATCCTATTAAAAAACCTATTCTAAACAATAATAGGAATCTACTAAATCAAAACTTAATAGAATAAACCAAATTAATAAATCTTCTAATCCTGCTTGGTTTAATATTGCAACATTGCCTCCCTTAAACCAAGCTTGGTAAGCAACTAGGTCCAATTCCATCACGAACCAAAATTTTCATTGTGTACTCTTTAGCAATGAACACCTTACGCAACACCAAATTTTGAATAGTTTTCATCTTCACACGAGAAAGTGGACGAACTCGATATTTTGTAAATAATTTTGTTGCTAACTCATCATGATCAATATACTCTTCCAAGTTGAAGCCCATTGAAACCTTCCAAGCTAAAGTCCTTCTAGACAAATGATTTAAAATAGAATTGGGAGTATTGATGATAGCAAACCACTCCAAACCATAAGAATCATCAATCTTGGAACCAACATAGAACCTTGGAACAATGACGTGATTGCCTCACGTCACTGTTGTTTCAAGAATGCGCTTGCCATAAGCGCCAACAAGAATTTCACTACTATTTAGGTTAACAAGATTTGCACCGAGTCTAACCTCATCAACCAAGGAAAAGTTCTTTCCTTCTACTCTTATAGCACCCAACAAACTTGGTATTGCAACTCCGGCTGGTCCCTGGACTTCCTTTAGTCCTTGATGGTCAGTTTCATCCAACTCTTCTACTTCTTCTAGCTTTGGACAAATGTAATCTTCATTCACCTTATTTGTGGCTTGAATATGAAGCAATTCATTAACGTGATTTCCTTGTTGCTCAACAACATTCTCGAATTCTTCTTCTTCAAATAATTTGTCAAATCCTAAATTATCGCAACAATCCATCCAATCAAAAATTGTAACTTTTGAAAGGCTTTCAATCACCAACACATCATCAATTGCATGACTAAACAAAGAAATTTGACTATCACGACAAGGAACATTTATGGAGGTAATTTTTTCATCATCACTCAAATCAATATTTTCTTCTAACCCAACTGGAATGTTATCAATCAAATCATAATTCTCCAAATTGGATGATTCAACTTTATCTTGAATCTTTTCTACCAAATCTTTTCTTTCATCTGGAGAAGGTAAGCTTTTTTTCTTCCCCTCATCAAGAACAAGGTTCTCATCAACCTTTTCTTTCTCAACTATTCCTTTTCTACTAGAATTGAAATCATAATTCTTACCTCCAAAAGAATGCATCAAAATAGTCCAACCTTCCTTTGCTGATCTTGCAAAAAAGAACTTCTTTGCTACATCTATCGTAACTGTAGTTTGAAAATGAAACCACGTAAGGGTATTCTTCTTCTTCTTCTTCTTCTCTTCTTCTGTTAATTCAGCATTGGGAGGAGGTTCTTCAAAACCTTATTCAAGAATATCCCAAACTCCAACTTCTTCAAGAATATCTTGTGTATATTGACACCACAAATCAAAATTATTTTTTCCGTCAAAGATAAACCATGGACGAGAAGAAAGAATTTTGTTGTAAAAAAAATAAAGAGAATGGAAAGAAAATCTTTCCATGTCTGTTGACATTCTGGCTCTGATACCACTTGTAGGATTTTAAAAAATATACATTGACTAGAAATTTCAAGGTGGTAGGACTTAAAAACCAAACAATAAAGATAACCTAATCTCACAAGACTCTCTCAAGTCTTCATTGGACCAATCTCTAAATTATAACTCCATACCACACATAGCTCTGATACCACTTGTAGAAATTTTATCAATTTAAAAGAATTTTGATAAGATAACAACTAACTTTTATTGAAGAGAAATCTCTCTAATTCTCTCTACATCTCTCCATACAAAATAATAATCTCATCACATATATTTATAACTTAAAATTAGCCTAAACCAACTAGGATTTGATTTACTAAATCAAATCTTACTAGAAACCAAATTAGGAACCAAACCCTATTAGGAAATCTAGAAACCAATGTGAATTAGGAAACTAACAATCCTATTAAAAAACCTATTCTAAATAATAATAGGAATCTACTAAATCAAAACTTAATAGAACAAACTAAATTAATAAATCTTCTAATCCTGCTTGGTTTAATATTGCCAACAATTTTTTTAAAATACATTGAGATGGATTGATTTTTGGGAAGAATGTATTAGACTGAACATAATGCTAAATAGGATAGTGTTATGCCCTCTAGAGCAAAAGAATCAAAGTCTATAATGCCATCTTCTATGACGTTATAACAAAAAGCTATAACGCTATCGGATATAGCGTTATAGATTTTGATTCTTTTGCTCCATTGTTGCTTTTCCTTTTTTTGCCGCCTTTTGTCATCTTTTGTTTTTTTTTCTTATTTTGTTTTGCTCAACTCTTTCTTCTTTGTTTGTGGTTTTTCTTTTTTTTTTTTTTTTTTGTACATATCATAGCATATTGGTCTCTTATATTTATCTTCCGATTTTTGTGTTTTTTTAGAGTGATTCAAGAAGCAAAGCTTTTTTTTTTATAGAAATTAATGTGAGAGAATGAATAATTTCTTGATTTTGAATTAGTATTAAAAATTTAAATTTTATATATTTGAGTAGGTTAATTTTGAGTATATTACGTATAATAGTCACTACGAAATTATTTAATTTTTTAATTATTTTTTATTATCTAATACCCATCAATAACCCTCCAGCAGTGCACGAGATTCCCTACTAGTAACCACGTCCGGGTACGATACCACTCCATGTAATCCGATCGTACAACACTGATAAGGACTGCAGGCATACCGTCAATAACATAGTCTTTGCGGCTAGTCCAAATGCTAGACTATTAATAATAAAATAATAAAAAAATAACATCAACTATATATATGACTTTGACATTTTGACATTTTGGTGTACAACTATTGCAATTTCTAAAGGGGGTTGGAAGAGGAGTTCACCTTTAGGATCAGTGTAGGCTTTGGATTCAAAGCTGGTTTTCATTATGCAATCCCATGTTCTCTACACTTCATTGCTGGTCTTTGGAAGAACAAATGGTCGGAGCCGCAATAGAAGTCCACTGAATTCATCGCTGTGCTTCATTTAGCTACAATACTAAAAGTAATAGCGGAAAAAGTATAAATAATAACATCAAAAGAAAAAGCGTTACTATTTTTTTTACACTAAATTCAAAAAATGGTTAATGGCGCTTTCGATTTAACATTATTGAAAGTTATTATTTCAGTGACGTCAAACCAAAAGGCCTTCTGGCCATATGCAAAACACCATCCCAATAACAGACCACTTTAATCTACTTTTGAAAAAACTAAGAGTGTGATTGGATAAAATTTAATTTTGAGATTTTCTATCTTGAGTTTCGAGAGAGAGAATTTTTTATGAGAGAAAAAATAAAATGTAAGATAAAAAATTATATTGGGTTCCGTGTAAAATCCAATCCAAGCACACCCTAGGTCATCCTTGGTAAAAACCCCAAAACATAACAAGGTATCACTTAGGAGTTGCACTAGATGAACGATAAGTTAAAGGAGAAGGAAAAGACCTATAACCTCATTTTTAAGGGACTAAAGGTCAAAGCTCGTACTGATTATTGGGAGATTCCTCTAGATTACTATATGCATGGCCCAATAAAGAAAAAAGAAATTTAAAATTGGTCGACATTTAACTTAACTCATGGTGACCGGGTTCCCAGTCCGAATCCAGTCCTGGATAGCATTTTGCCGCACGTCCAGGATCATATCTCAGTCGTTGAATCAAATTTGAAATCTCATCCAATGGCTGCAAAAATATGCAAATTCTTTTCTTAAAAAAAAAGACCTGCAGGGACTCAAAAAATCTTATCTGCATGTCCTATAAAAAAGATCGTGCAAGACCATAACTTTTTCGCCGGGTTCCCCCTACTTGCTCCCTGAGATGTTGCCTTACATTCTGTATCTACAGACACTGTCTAGTGTATAAAAGGGTACATATCGCTCTATTTACAACAACTCTGATTCGGGGCAACCAATAATCAAATTTTGATAATATACTCATGAAGCAAAGTAGCAATATCCCTAAATGGAAATGTTGAGAAAGAATATAAAAATAGAAAATGTTACAAACTTGGATTTAGAAATGAGAGAGCAGCTCAAGCTTACGAGCTTGAAAAAACTTGCAACGTCCTTTAGCACTGGATTCAATTTCTTCAGATTTCCTCTTTGATGTGGCGAACCCAATGTTTGTTAGCTTCAGTTGTCGTTTACCAGTCTTTTCAGAGGAACCATTTTCATCATTAGCATCAGCCTCCCTGGAGAAAAAAGAGAGAAAATATAGTCCATTTAGCACGTATAAAAGTCTATGCACATTCTGAGGAGAGAAATCATTCCACCAAACAGCCAAATGGTCCTGCTAATAAATAGCTAAACAAAAGAGCACCCATAACATTTAGTAAACTTTAATTTAGTTAATGCTTTAGGTCTGATGATCATGTTTCAAACCGTCACAGGTCATCATTGATCACACTTTAGAAGTAAAATTTGACAATGGCAGATTAAAGGGAAAATATAGCACAGGGGACAAGATTAAGCTTACAGTATCACTTGAAAACATGGTACTAATAGCTGGGAAAACAAAAATCAGATGTTAGAAATGACAGGATCTTGACGAGCATCACTCTTGTTCAATTGTGAGTCCTCTACAATGCCTTTTCATAAGTAAAAGGTAATGAAAACGAAGTGAATTAGAATATGGCAATATGTAGACAGAGGTTCATACTCTACCCCAATTGGAGGGAAAGAAAATTCAGGGAGGTATAAATATGTGTTTATTTGGCCATTTGTGATGCAAAACTTTGGGTGCATTGGTTTGATGGTTAATGCTGTCTTCAGCTTCTTCATGTTTAGTATATTCCATAATATGCACTGACAGAGCAGGGTACCTAGCGGTTTTCAGCTTCTTCGTGTTAAGTATATTCTGTGGCATCCATTGACAACAATCTAGTGGTTTTCAGATTCTTAGAAAGGCTCAGCTTAGCCAGCAATCTTTGCAAACTCCAAGGACCAGGCCAAAATCTCTCGCAAACCTTGATCTAAAGCACTGCTTGATATGCTCTTAGTGAGTTATCCGAATACGTATTATGTGGATGGATGTCATGCCCTATGATCTTTAGAAGACGTAGAGTAAAAGTATGTTTCAGGCACATTGTTGCCTGAGTAACTTAAAGACCTTCACCAATGTATATTAAAAGCTCAGAAGAAAAGCTCACCATAGCACATCAACAAAGTCTTTGGAATAAGATGTGCATGTCCCCCAACTGAAGCGAACTAATGTTGGGAAACCAAAGACCGAGTGTTTATGATCATTCAACCAGGACTTTGTCTCAGGATCTAAAAATATCAAGGAACATTTCAAACGTCAGAAACATTCCAATATAGCAACAGGTATGGAGTCAAAAAGATCCAAAGATTTACCTCCAGGATATCCAGATCCAAAATTCCTATGCATGTTTTCAGCAGTTTCATCAAGCACCCAACCCCGCAAAGCTCGATCTCTTGTGACCTAAAACGTTGAAGGAACATGATGCTGACTTCTGAGAAATTTGGAAAACTTCTAACTCAAGGGATGGAGAGAGGGATCACCTTTGCAACTATACTTGCACCACTTACAACTGGGTAAAGACTGTCAGCCTTCTTAGCAACCACAAATTTGATTGCTGGAAACTTTTGAGAGAGTTTAATTCTGTACTTTTCAGCATCACCCACTGTATCCACATACACCTAAATGCTTCCTGAGAATTAGGCACTTTGACTAATAACATTATATAATATAACTGTCAACTAAAATCTCCAAATAGCAAGGCCTCCAGCATATATGCCACCATCCAATAATGACTTAAAAGCCACAGGGGAAATTATCTATAATTCATGTTTGTATCCCTTTATCTCTTGGGGAAAAAAAAGCATATCAGACAAATATAGTAGCTTTTTTATTGCAGAGAGCAAATTTGAACACTTCATCAGGCCAAATTCTAGCAAGATTTTGACAGTTGAAAGAGAACTAGCCAGTCTTTTGCAATTTTTGCTTACTCTGTAGTAAACAGTTTAATTGCACTGATAATGCAGGCAGAAAAACTTGAGAATTTCCTTTTATCCTACCAGATTCCTTAAGCACATAAACCTCGAGGACAGAAAGTTCAAGAGCGTAATATATTGTTTAGCAGGTTAGCAAAGTACTTATCAATTTGGAATGCAATATTTTCTTCATAAGCATCCATCATGTTTAGCATAAAGGACTTTTACCTCAGTGAGAAGCACACCCATATTCAGTACTCTGTTGATGAGACCAATGGCAGAATCATGTGACATTTCATTTAGGTTTATTTTGTTCCTGTTGAAAGTTGTATAGGACAATTTGCATTAAGAAATTATTCCATTGAAGAAGAACAAGAGTGTGGAAAGAATTCAAAGCTCACTTCTTCAACATTTTAGCTGAGAGCTCTCTTGGATCAATCACGTCCACAGCCCATCCAATGGATTCGTCAGCTTTTAGATTTTCAAATAACTCCTCCCTCTTTTCTTCTTTTAAAGTCTTTGAATCTACATCATAAAAGGCAAAGCAGATATAAATGGTGGTAAAGCCTGATCAAAATAGTCTTGATAAAGCAGATATAAAGTCTTTGAAAATATAGGACAGATTGAAAACTTGTGACAAAAGGAAAAATAACAAAGCAGTTATCTCTAAATCAACCACCAGCCCCAATCATTTCTCGTATAATTATTGCCATCTTTTAATACCTGCATTTTCTTTCTCTCCCTCTCTCTCTCTCTCACACACACACACACATATATATACACAAAAGTCTCACAGCTGCATTTCTTTCCAATTTTTTCACTCAAACATTGATGTGGAAATTTGACATCTGATCCAATAACTTCAGCTACTAACGCTCCGACGACATTAAAGGAACCCTGCAAGTATTTAAGGGCAATTTTTTTATGTTAAATTAGACCAACTAAGCCGTTGTCAAATATCAAGCATCCATAATTCCTGATTGCAAAAGGTCGCGTCTTTGTACCAGCTAGCATCAACCCATCAAGAAACAATCTCGCAACGTTTCACTTTCAGCAAGTATCGTGTCTACTTGATCAGCTAAATTATTCACATTACCAAAAGGAAAGCGAAAGAGAGAATTGATTTAAGGGTTGAACCAATGGTAACCTGCAAAGTTCAATGTGGAAAGTGTCTTCTCGTACGAGCGTGCACAGTACAGGCACCCATAAACCATAGGCCCTGTAAAAATCGGAAGATTCATGATTCTTGCTCGGGATTTCAATTGTAATTAGAACTTGGCACCCTGTGTCCGTAAAACTGAAGATTGAAAGAGGGCAAAAGAGAAAGGAAAGATAAAAAGGGGTACCCAAAACGGGGCCACGGCCAGCTTCATCAATACCCATAATGCAAGGCTTAGATGCCCATTTCGGAATAGCCGATTCCGATCCCATTAGGGGTTTTCCCTCTCTAGACCCCTTTGCAGCGCTTTGTCAAGAAGAAGTTCCCGGCAGAATGGCAGAAAGGGTTTTGCGCCTAAATCCCAATTTCTTCCCTGAAATAGTGGCAATGGCAGCGAGAATATCCTTTTTCGCAGCAACAAGATCTATTTAAATTCTTTTAGATTTTTTAAAATACTTTTAGAATTTCAGTTTTTTTTTTTCCCTCAAACAAGTCATTGTTATTTTTAAAGGGGAAAATTGAAGGAATAAATTGAAATTATTATGAAATTAATATTGTGGATGTTCATTATCTAATATCAAAGAGGTAATCCAATATCAGAGTTATAGAGATACTACAACTATCCAAAAGATAGATGAGAGAGTTCTATCATATCTTTGATTCGTGATAAGATTTATCTTCTGATTAATCTATACTTCTTCTTATTGAGATGTATCTCTGGACCCTATAAATAGAGCTTTAGACTGATTTATTGCATACATTTATTTATTGATTGCTTTACTCTCAGAGAATCAATAAAGCTCTTGTGTTCTTTCTATCTATTTTTTCTCTATAGTTTTCTCCTATTCTCTATATTATAATCTCTTTATTAAGTTATCTATATTAGTATTACGATTTCGTTGTGCCGACAATTACTGCGCGCCAACAAATTCATAACACGTTATCAACACGAGTCTCTGCCACCGAAGTTGAGAGCTTAATCAAGAAAAAAAAGAGGTATTTTTTCTACTTTTGAATTCTCATGACAAACCTTTCAAAACTCGTTTTTTCCTCTTGATATTTATAGAACGAACTATATGTTATATACACTAGATGCTCAAATTTATTGAGATGTAATGTGTCTGGCAGACACCATTGTTGAAAATAATGCATCATCATCTCAAAATCGTATAAACGCCATGATTTTTCTCCGCCATAATTTCTATGAAGATTTAAAGCGAAGTATCTTACCGTGAAAGATCCACTTATTTTGTGAAAGGATCTAAAAGAAATATTTGACCACCAGAAGATGGTCATTCTATCAAAAGTACAATTTACTTTAAATATGTAAGTAAATGCATTAGAACTAATGGTTATGACCCTGGAAGATATCGTAATCATGCTCAAAACCGTGAACATAGACGCGGATATGGTAAGAATAATTCATATAATCATGGCGATCAAAATATATATACATCTAGATATATTGGTTCCTGAAGACACCATTTAAGAAATACAAAGCATCAAGGCCACTTGATTACTAGCAAACTGTGAATGAAACATACAATCACCAGAAGATGATTGTTATATAAATGATAGTTATGATTTGTTATATGTGTGCCTACAAGATTTTATGTCTATCAGTATAAAATAATTTTCTTTTCTCATATCTCTAATATGCTCCTGAAGTAGCAAAATCGAGAAGAAGTTTTTCAGAAATATTTTAAATTTATATTTTCTGAGACTGAATGAGTCATTAATAAAATATCTTGATACTCGACCAAATATTTTTATGACATTCCCTGAAGCGAATGACATTAGAAATTATAATATATTTATGTATGAGATTTTGGTCGCAACTAGCAAAAATATATTTTTTTCTTATACTATATGAATGACTCATTAAATTTCCAGTGAATAAATACTCACCAGAAGTGAGAAAATAATGAGAAGGAAAGAGAGAAAGTAAGAATTCTATTAATGTGTCACGTACCTGTAGTACGTCAAACATGTTATGAATATCTATTAATTATTGTTATTCCTTTACTTCCCTGAATTATACTACTGATAGTAATGATGTTTGTTTCGATAATATTGATATGACACATGTGAATGTGGTCAATTCTTTTGAATATCCAAAAAGAGTTTTTAACATTTTAAATGTCAATCAAAAATTTGAATTATCAAATTGCTACTTTTATATTTTATCATCTTGTGATTATTATTGAAAAGTGTTCATATTATAGACTTATATTTTAGTATTTATATATTATTTTAGTTTGTTTTGGATCAAGAATGGTGAAGATACAAATTTGTCTAAACAATATTTGTTATTTATTTGGATAAAATTTAAAATATATGTCCGAAGTATAAATGGTAATACAAAGTTCCAGAAGAACTAGTTGATCAATAACTCTAGAAGAGTTAATTGATTAAAAGCTCCAGAATAGCTACACGATCTTCACCTAATGGTCAATTGTTGTAATGCATCATTCTCCATATAGTCTCGTAAAACTTTTAAACATTGATTATATTATCAGTATATCGAGACATTGGATGAATGAACTTTTGAGGCATATGCATTACTATTATGACATAAAATATATGTCAATTATATATATTACTATTCATCTCTCATTCTTTATATTGCATAGAATTATAAAATTGAGATGCAATATTGAGTAAACTTGAAGTTTACTGATAAATAATTTATTAGTTGGCATGACTGGTTGGACCATCCCGTATCATTAAAATATGAAGAATGATTATGAATTTATTATGAAACCGGAAGTTTCTTAATATGACAAATTTATAAGTGCTACTTGTTTTATTTAAAAGTTACCATTATCACTTGGGGTTGAATGTGTTATTTTGGGATGAATTGGAGAAATTCTTAGTTTATGCATCAACAATAGTCATATGTATATTCTTGTTTTTGCAACCTGCAGTTTGCACAATTTATTGATAATGAGCTCATGTTTTAACATTCTCCCAAAGACATAATTTGTCCTAATAATACTAGTTGTATTGAGATAAATATTGAACATCCTACAGAATGTTCATAACTATTAGCACTTATTTCGTATTTTGCCAACACATTTTTTATTCTCCTCATAGTAGTTGGTTTCTTTGTGGTCAGAAACCAAATATATCTCATCTTAAATTTAGAGATGCACTATATATGTTGCTCCACCACAAAGGTAATGAGATGAATTTTTAAAGAGATTATTAAATATGTTAGGAGCAATTCTCAAGGGAGAGATTCGTATTTTGAATATGTTGCTCCAACATAAAGAGCAGAAAGCATGAGGCTGTATAAATATATAAGTATGTGTCTCATCTTAATCTTCTATTTTGATCCTCATAGAAGATACCTTAAACCAAAAGTTCAAACGATAATTTATATAGCCAGGTATATTAACTGACCAATATCCGGCAGAGAATGCTCCTATTATATTTGATGTCCCTGAAGGACAATCTACCACTATAAATAAATGTGAGACACAATTGAAACCTGGTAGATAAGTCAATTCCAAGAATACAAACTCCTCAATAGAGCAAAGACTTAAGATTGTCATATATGTTAAGTCGAGGAGATTTAAATTCCAACAGAATTTTTTTCCGAACATGATTGATATATTATTTCCAGAAGAAATTCAGGTACCTGAAAAGTTTGACAAATGATGAGATCTCAATATGATTGGGAAATATTAGAATTGTACAAGTATATGACGTCAATGATATTAATGAGCATAATATATTGATTCAGAATAAGAATTTCTAAATCGATGTCTACAAACTCGAAATGATAAAGTCCGCATGAGAAAAAATATGAAAAGTTTGAACTATTTACAAGTACACTTGAAGTGTACATATATTCCCAGCAGAAATTATACACCTGAAGTGTAATCTCAAAGAGATAGCAATTAATATTTGCTTATAAAATGAGAACTACAAAAGTGAATATTTGCCATGAGTTATGGTATATGATTCTTCGTAAGACCTAACACTGATAACGAAGAAATATATTTCTAGTTGTGAATATAATAGTGCATGATAACACTTAATATGTATTTATCTTTATTATCATTTGATAATAATACTTATATTTGAAGTCCCTTATGGACTCGATATGCTTGAAGCATATAATTGTTCCTGTAGAACATAATGAGATTATCTTAGTGAATTTTTATTAAAAGAATGATCAAGTATGTCCATATATGTAGAAATTATATACTTAGTTGTACTTGCTATCAGAATATATCCTTATTGTACAATCTATTGATTAGCCTAGTGTTCCCCACATTAGGGGGAGAAAATCACCAATTAAAAATGATATCATTTATGACTTTTATTATCTTGATCTATACATGAAGATTAATGAATTGGAAGTTCAAAATATTATTTATTTGCATAAAATTGCATATTGATTGTTTGTCTGACTCTTGTAGAGTTAGTCAATATAAAATTCTACTTATAGATATTTTTATTTGCATAGATGTCTCAGCATGACAAATATATGAATTCTATTGTTATATGATTTTGATACTCGCCTGAAGCGTGATTGATCTCTTGATTTTAAAAATAAAATCCTCAAAAGAGAAAAGGATTTCATGATAAAGATATTTTTCCTGAAGAATTTAGAGGAGCAAGATTGTGATCAACATTTTGAAAAGTCAATATTTTATTTTGATTGAACATTCTGAAGATGTTTCACATGGACATAGCACATCAATAGTCATTGGGTTATTATTGTGAGATCATTTATATCTATTGAAGGATATTGAAGAACTCTTTGGTCCTGAAGTACCATAACTTTATAATTTAGAGCATATATATATTCTAGTTCTTCTCTACCCAATAAATTTTGAAATGGCATTAAGCTTGCCTTTTGATATCTCCTTGAGATAGTTTATCTCTAATATTGAGAAAATCCAACTCCTGTTGAGATGGATATTCAAGGTATAAGTTACCTATATGATCCATATAAACTATGCATTTATAGGCATGTGTTGATTATAATAACCATATCTTCAACTCATATTGAAGAAACAGAAATTCATGATGTTGGTTGAGAATATGTGTGATCATGATTAATGTATTCGAGATAAATCTATATCCTCTAAGAAGGAATTTCAACTATATTGTTGGATGATAATAGAGTTTGGAATATATCTAAGGAGATATGATATAGTATATTTTTATTCACGAGCTTCAGAAGAGATGTGATATTGATGTGCATTGAATTTGATCATTTGATTATTTGACAAATCTATTCACTAAGACCTTACCAATTGCAACATTTGAATGGAAAGCATTGGTTAAGAAATCTCAAAAGATTATCTCATCAGAGGGAGTAAATATGACATAAAGAGTAGTGTACTCTTTTTCCTTCACTAGAGTTTTTCCCACTTGGTTTTTTATATAGTAAGGTTTTAACGAGGCATACTCTTATGCAATGGACATCCAAGGGGGAGTGTTATGAAATTAATATTGTGGATGTCTATTATCTGATATCAAAGAGCTAATCCAATATCAGAGTTATAGAGATACTCCAACTATCCAGAAGATAGATGAGAGAGTTCTATCATATCTTTGATTCGTGATAGGATTTGTCTTATGATTAATCTCTACCTCTTCTTATTGAGATGTACCCATGAACCCTATAAATAGGGCTTTAGACTGATGTATTGCATTCATTTATTCATTGATTGCTTTACTCTCAGAGAATCAATAAAGCTCTTGTGTTCTTTCTCTCTATTTTCTCTCTATAGTTTTCTCCTATTCTCTATATTATAATCTCTTTATTAAGTTCTCTATATTAGTATTACGATTTCGTTGTGCCGACGATGACTGCGCACCAACAAATTCATAACAGAAATATAATTGAGCTCAAATATTGAGCTCTTCCTGCTTACGGTTTTAATAGAGAGTTAGAAAAGCTCCTAGAGATAATATATGACTATATATTTCTACTTTTTGTACAATATTTACTTAGGCATCGTTTAATTGTTTGAGGAAAGTGACTAGAAAAAATAATTATAATTCATAATTTTTTAATTTTTATATTTAGTTCATTATTTATAATTTTAGAAAGGAATATAATTTTTCAGATCTGAGAAAATAAATGAAGAATACTGAAAAATAAATTCTCAAGTAGATGTGGTATTGTGATTCATTTTCTAAAAATTTAATGAATATAAAGATACAAATTATTAGATAATTTTTGTGTTGTATCTTTTATTCTTTCTATTTTTATTTTTTATATTCCTTCTCAATCATCATTTTCTCTTGTCACATATCCTTTAATATTATTATTTTTAATTAAAATTTTATATCTCCACGTTTTGTATTTTTTAAAGAATTTAAACAGCCTAAAACTTTAATTAAATTAGATAGTTTGAATGTTATATCATAATTATATAACTCATAAGTATCATTATATAAAGAAAAAATTATTGAATTTTGTAAAAATAATTTAATTTTATAAAAATCTAAATATAATTTTTATCCATATTAAAATTCAAACATATCGGGAACATAATATGTTTCTACGAATGTGCACTTAGAGGAATATCAAGTTGAAAGTATATAATATATATTTGTATTCTCAAAAAATTGAATGTAAGGTATATCATAAAAATAAAAGAATACATATGTAAACTAAAAAGATTGAAATATACAAAAATATTTTTCCTAACTATATCCTTTTCACAAATAGAAATATACTTTAAATTGTATAATAATATAACTCATATTATGAAATGCTTTAGATATTTTTTTTAAAAAATAATTTATTTATTTTACAACTTAAAAAATAAATATAATAACTTTTTTAATTTCAATTTTTTGAAACTATCTAAACATAAAAATAAAATCTACTTAAAATTATAATTTCACAAATTCACTTTATTAAAATTTAAATTCTTACACATTTCTTTTTTTTACTATTAATCACTTAAGGTTGTTAAAGTATTTTTGCTGTCTCCTAAGGCTCTTTAGTGTGTGGGAGTAATAAGAATTCTATCTCTTATCTATTTGTATAATTTTTTTTAATACATGTATTAAAGAATGCTCCACCTGAACTCCAGGTGAGCTTCAATTTTACAAATATTTTTCAATGGAAACTTCATGCGTTATTTGACTCGTGTTGAGTTTGAACTCAAACTAAACAGTACTCTTCTAGATTTGTCAAAATATTACCCTTTTTATTTAAAATTAAAAAATAAAATATTTAATTTTAAACGGAATGAATAATATAAAGAATAAGAGATAAAAAATAAATTTATTGTTATTTCACTAATAACACCTCTAATCAAGGAGTATGTTTCAAATTAGATTAACATCTTTTATATTAAAAAAAAAGAAAGAAAAAGGAAACAAAGGTACACTTGACACAGGACTTCATCTAAAGCTCTCACAGCAAATAAAATTTCCAACTGGATTTTAATACAAATATCCATATTTTGGATGCTCAAAGTGCAGCTGCCTTGCGATTGAAGTATTAACTAAGAATAGAAAAGGAAAAAGGAGCAAAGAGGATAAGCAGGAAGAGAAAAAGAGGATGCTGTTGTACAACATGCAAATTCCTTTATATGCTGATCGTCCTTGGCCCTCCATCTCCTTTCTTTTCTGTAATCAAGATTGTCATTTTGTGCTTTTTTTTTTCCCTTTCTCCTTTTAACAAGATCATAATTCTTGAGGCCCTCTTACCTAATAAAGATCAGATCATAGTAACATTTACGTTGTCATACTTGAATCACATCTTACCATTTATGTTATAGCAGCAGAACCCCATCTTCCGTAATGAAAAAAAATCATATCGTACTAAGTTTATTACTTCTAGAAACATAATATTACACGAGATAATATTGGTATCTACCAAACCGTAAGATCGAGCAACTAATTCACACACTGACAAAGTTGTAGTCTGCTACATGGTCCGTAGAACAAGGTGAGTTTTTAGTATACATTCATCACGTCATTGGCACAATCAACTCAAGATAATGCTACCATCAAGCCCAAGATCCTTGTTTTTATTTAACTATAAAACTTTATACATTTTTTGCATCCCAAAAAATTCCCCTGCGTCAAAATTACTACACGCTTGGCCTTGCTGGCCATACAGCTACAAGTAAAGCAGATCCTTTTGCTCCAATGAAAAAGAAAAGGCCAGAGAAGAAGGCACATGCTTGGCTGGGGTGTGGAACCATTTTTGCTCTCCATCACTAGAGCAGTGGGCTATGGACAATTGGATCATCAATTCATCATTCTCAGAAATCAACATCAAGAATTGTGATGTAGTATGTATGTTCTTTAATCTCTACTCAACGATCATGTGAAGCATCAAAGTTGCTCGGTTGTTTTCGCTGCATTTGATGATCATGTCCAAATACTGAATCCCATCTTGAGGGAGAAGCCCTTCCATGAAAAACCGAAAGAGACGAGTGTGTGTTTCGCGCATCGCATCCAAGCACTGTTCTAAGACTTTCCCTTGTTGCACTTTGCTCAATTCTGCTGCCTCCATGTATGGCAGAAGGTCCCTCTCCTCCTCCTCAAAATGCTCCTTGCATTGATTCTGAAAACATCGTGAAACATAACCAAACATCAATAATCTACTGATTTGGTGAAAGATGACTTAAACCTTTGGTTATTTACCTTTAGCGTTTTGAATCGATTAGCAAGATTGGAAAGGGCTTCTTGATATACAGGGGTTCCTGTATCTAAGACACCAGTGGATTTAATGTCTTCTTTGATCCCATTCAGCATAGGTAGATCCCTTGCGTGTTCTTCTTGTGCAGCTTTGCACAATCCTGCAACATTACCCATTGCCAAAAATCAAAAACTGCAATTTCATAAAAATTAAAAGGTGACCATGTATTTTAACCCATCAAAATTTGCCTATTTGTCTCCCAAAGTTACTCAGTATGCAAAGCAAAGACATAGCTTTCTAGTTCTTGCATCAACTCTGGTACTATAATCTAAGAACCTTAAGGCTCTAAATCAAACAGTTAAATACAGTGATTAGAGAGTAAATTTGACAGTACCTCGATCAGCCATTTCCAAGATTGGGAAAACAACTCTCTCTTCCATGCGGGCATGCTCCAGCAGCATGTCCATCAGCTGCGAGTAGCTCCTTCCGAACTTCTTCATCTCCATCCTTGGACTGCCCATCACCGGATCTCCTCTGGTCTTTCCACCGCGAGAGGCCAAGTCCTCCGCCCACCTCGTCATTCTCTCCAGGTGCCAAGTCATGCTCCGGTGCTGCAAAATCAGCAGCCACACCATTAAAGGCGTCGTACCGTCATACCAACCAAATGAACCATTCTTCGGCAACAAAGGTGGGTTTGGGAACTTGGAATCCAAGTAGCGCAACACAGTCTCTACAGAACCCGAAATGACGTCGGAACCGCAGTACAACACCGGCGATTCGACAATCTCCGAATGATTAAAGGTCAAAGAAACGGGCTTGTAGAGCAAGGCGAACCGAATGTAGAATGTCGCCGCGTTATTGAGTGGTCCATACAGTTTGACGACTGGTTTGAGCACCGGCGACCCCTTGTTGAACACCTCGGAAGTTACAGACGGGAAAAGTGAGTTAATCTCAGAAGGAAAGAATGGGTTAATCTCAGCTACTGATTTCTTCTCAGTTTTAAAACAATTTCCCATAGCTCATACAGAATCAAGAAACAGAAAAAAAGTAATCTTTCTAATGGGAAAGCGTTACGGTCTTCTATATTTGCAGTGAAACATTCAAGACTCAGTGATTTACAGAAAGAAGGAAGAGTTAACTGCAAGAAACGATAATGAGGAGGAGAGAAGCAAATCAGCGGTAAAGGACGGAAGGTGGAGCAGAATTACAAAAAACTTTGCTTAGTAGCTAAGCCGGCCAAGAATTGAGTTTAGAGCGAGAGAAACAGAGAGAGAATAAAGAAAAATCAGTGATTAACAGGAGCTAAACGGACAATGCGGAATACTGGGAGAAATAGGAAATGGCCTTAGATTTTGATCTTGAAATCCCAACGGAAATTATCCAAGAGGACTTGGAGTAGGTAATAATGGTGTAGTACCGATAGATATGCACATGGCTGGCCGAGAATCTATACGAAAGCAGAGTGCAGAGAGAATTAAAGAATGCTGGATTTTGAAGGAATGAAATTAGTGGTGAGAAAGTGAAAACGGAAGCTTTTTCACGAACTAATTATTATTTGTTGTTTGGTGAAGAAAGTTTGGAGTTCAGCTTCAGTTTGCTAAATGGTGGCTGCTGCTGATTTGCGCTATGGCCCCCATAACGCTCCTTTCCTCCGCCTGTTTTCCTTGTCATTTTTTGACATTTTCTTCTTTGGAAATTTTATAGTATCTGCTTTTTACAAGCTACCAAACGGGCCAAAAAGGAATAATCGTATCCGATGAAAATTAAATATTTTATTTTTAATATTTAATTTAAATTAATAAAGCAAATATTTTGACTCCTATATTCTTTTATACGTGCTAATTTGAATCTTATTTGAGTTAAAATTTAACCCAAATAATATATTAATTTTTTAATATAAATAATAATTTTTAATATAACTTAATTAAAAAAATCAATCCACTAAAATTTTTAGCCATCCTTCACCAACTTCATTTGATGTGCTGTTTTATGTGTAGTACTATATAAATAAACCTTGTCTTCTGGATCTCAAAGACAAGGAAGAATTGATGTGGTCACGTGATCTGACGTGAAGAAAGAAAAATACTAGCGGCATTCATATTTGTACATTTCCATCAGCTTCTTGCGTGTGCATGTGTAAGTAGTGGGTTGCATTTTGTTTCACGCGATATAACCTATAGAATATTTTTCTTTTTTGGGTAGAATTGGCAACCTTTGGATCGATGAAATGAAGATGAGGGGAAAATGGTAGAGGCCCTGCTCTTATTATGAAAATGGGAAGACGCTGCTGCGATGCAATGGCCCTTCCTTGGGAATTCATTGTTACTGACACCTTTTAAGTGTCCTTTGTTTACACAGTTCCATTGGATTTGGACAAATTTTCAAGTTTTCTGCCTTGTTTGTTAGCATTTTGTTTCTTTGGGAACCCAAACGAGACTAGGACTGTACGAGAACCCATGAGCTGGTGCTTCAAAGTTGAAGGTCATCATCACCTGCCTTCCATCAAATAACGAGACCTCTCTTTCCCATTCATCCAAAAAACAAAAAACAACCGGCAATAATTCTGAGAAATGCACAAGGCAGATAAACGTGGAACAAGTCGGAAACTCTTTCTTCCTGTATGAAGGATGGAATACATTTGCAGAGGATGTCCAGTTGAAAAGTGCCGATCATATCCTCTTCCGACTAATAGATCACCAGAAGTAGAATGTTGTTGTCCTCGGACATCCACGTTGGAATACTGCACCACAAAAAACTCATCAAGACCGCCTGCTGGATCCCCAAGAAGAAGATCCCAATCAATGGCAAAGCAACCACTGGGTAGTTATACACCTACTAGACACTGATAATTATTGAGAGTAGCATGTATATATATTCGACATAATCAATTTATGGTATATTTGAATTGTATTTGATTAGAAAAGTATTTTTTTTGGATTTTGTGAAAGTAAATTTCTTGTGAGAGGAGAAGTAAAACTCAATTATGTATTTAGTTAGAAAAGATGTAATTCAAATGAACCCTTTAGCGTATATCTTAACAAAGGTACATGGAATAGTATTTTACATATACATGCGGTACATATGGTTATTGCGTAGGCGGTATTTCCTTTGGAGGGATTGTATTTAAATTTACTGCGATGAATATTCATAAACTTTTGAGATGATATATACACAACTTAATTTTGTATTCACCGTTGATCAGCAAAGACTCAAATCTAATATGGAACTTATGAATCATAATGCATATAACTTAATTTAATTAATATTCCTTATATATAGTTTGTTTATCTCCTTTTGAATATAACCAAAAATGTTCACTTTTTCTGCTAAATTCTCCTAAATTATTGCACGTGAAACATAAAAATATACACAGAAGATCAAACATAGTAGAATGTCATTATCAATTTTTTTTGATAAAAAGGTAATATCTTAGTTGGCAAAATCGCACTTCTTACTAGATTAGAGATCTTAGGTCTTTTGAATTCAACAAAAGAATACAACATGGTAGAGGTGCCCTAAGGAATAAATAAACCTAATTTTAGCACACGGAGCTTAGTAGGAACACTCCGTGACTAATTTTAGCACTAGTAAGTTAAAGTAGCAAATAATTACAATTCGTATGAAGTAAAACGAATTGAAACCAAAAATAAAAAGATAGTGCACGATATTTTTGGCTCAAATCACTATGATATTTATCTCCAAAAGAAAAATATTCACCACGCTATATGACCATATATCAATTTCTTTTCTCTTTTCCTCACCAAATTATTTGAACTTCTTCTACCTTAACACTGCAAAATGATCCTCGAGGACTTTCATGTTAACTGTGTTTAGTAGATGTAATTAACAATGACGAATATCTACGAAGACTTCCAATTCTGTTAGATGATGTTTGCTCATAAGAACTAGCTTAATCCAGCATTAACATATAGGAAGATCACTAAAAACAACTCTAAAAGATATATTTATTTATTTATTTATATTCTTATACTACGGTTTCTCCCTTTCTTCTTTCCTAAACTTGAGTCAACATTACATAGATATTACAGTAACCTTTTCTAGATTACATACTACCATAACCTTAATTATGGTAAGAACTACAAACATGGAAAAAGCTTGAAAGCTTCTATGGAGCCATTAATAGATGGGACAATTTGTTAGAAAATGCAAGCGCAGACTGGTCCACTGTAATGTCTGTAATAACAACATTTCCTATACTATGGATGATTATGTAGGAAGTAAGAATTAGAAATTGAATGCTTTGGAATTTCAGTAACATCTAGTAACCGTACGTTACAAGTACTTAGTCTCCAGCTTTCTATATAAACCAGGCCCCTTCTGCCATTGAGAGGCCATCTCATCACTAGATCTCATTCCTTTTGTTATACCTTTTGCCTGCTCAGGAAATGGCAAATCACAAGTACACTAGCCTTATGAAACTCCTTGATGCTTCCCAGAGGAGAACACCATTTCTCTCCTTTGGCTCGAGGCACGACTCCGATAACTGCTCTTTCCCTACTGAAATGTTTGGGGAGCTTTGCTTTAGAGAAAGTCCACAAACCCTAGGGTCCTCGATATGGGACCTTTTCAACCCTCCTCTACCCCCATCTAGGCCTTTGCCAATTATCCCTCCTTTGCACGACCATGCAGAGGTTTTTGATTCGAACGAGGTCCCTGATGCCGATCTTTTTGAGGGTCTCAACGGGGATGCTGACTTGGAAGAGATTTCGGATTTGAACGAGAGCGTCCCTGAGCCTGACGAGGATGTGGGTTGGAAAGAAATCATTTCTCCTGATCCTGGTCTTGAGAATCAAAACAAAACTGAAGGTAAGAAAAGTATTGCAAGAAACGATTGCTGCAAGTATGATAATTCTGGCAAACTATTTCCCCCTCCCCTTTCCACCATGCAAATGAACAGGATTGGTAAACCTTTGGTTTATCGAGAGGTAGATGCGGAGAAAAATGTTCTCCAGAAAGTTATCTTTCTTCCTCATGAGATCATGGAGGCTTCCAGGGCTCATGGACGCTTAAGAATGATTCTCACTTGATGACTGACTCTACTGCTCTTGAGGTGGAGAAGGAAACAGCTACAACCAGGCAAAAGAGAAGGTGGCAGCAAATGGAGTGAATATATGTATATATATATATGATTTTATGGCAAGGAACAAAGAAACAATAATAAAAAAAAAAAGAGTTGTGAAGTCTGTTTCTTGTAAGTGATAGTTTGAGAGTATGTCCGAAATAAGGAGTAAAAGTCATGTTTGTTGAATTGTTATAGTAAGAAGCGTGTTAGTTCACTCAATTCACAGCATAATTGTTACTTCTTTGGCATATTTTTTTGAATGAGAAAATCTTTGTTTCTTGGCTATATTTTCCTTTGTTTTTTGAAAACTTCTCCATTGTATGGTTTTCTTTTTTTCACCATCATCTCATATATGTCTGGGGTTCAAGAATTTTCCCAAATAGAGAAGAGGGCGTAACTAGTGATTTGGGGGCATAGGTGAAACTCTGAAGGAAGTCTAATTTTAAATAATTATTGCTTTTTATTTCATTCTTCGAATTTTCTGAGTAACAAAATTGCTAATTACAATTGCAAGTCAATATTTTATAACTTTTCACTTTTAATAGACAATATCAATTAATTTATTCATCAACGGCTTTAAACAGATTTCGAGGATTAGCATAATGTTTTTTTGTTTACCTTAAAAAGTTTACCATATTACTCTAAAATTATAAAAAAAATAGAAATTTCTTTAACTTTTGTTAAATTTTTAATTGCTCAAAATTTTGTTAAATTTATCTCGAGAGGGGTTGAGACCTTAATTAATTTAATTAATCATCATGAGGAGATGTTTAATCATAACTAATGCAATTATTTACCATTGATCAGAGTCATTTAGAAGAGTGCAGAAATTGTTGATTGAGTTAGTTACTATTGAAAAGTACGTATTAAAGTCGTGAATTATTTATAACGATTTAGTTATATAAGATAAATCGTTAAGTTTTTCTTAAATTCTCTAATCGTCAATGCAATAATGATAGTAATATATTTGAGTTTGGCTTCACAAGTTTTCATTAAACATAATCTTTCCTAAGTGGCATATACCTTCAATTCTTTTGGGATTATTGCAAGTTGAAATATACCACATACGTTACAAATATAGTAATGAAGCTGTTCTATTTGCAAATTTGAAAGCTTTCCTCTTTTTCCTATTAACATTGATATAGACGGCCATCATAGGTAAGTATTTAAAATAAAAGGGAAATGCATAAATGAGTGCATTAACCAAACAGAAAATTTTGATTCTTGGTTTAGTAAACATTAACCAATTGAAAACCAACATCATCAATTGTAGTTTTTTTAAGGTTACACAGAAAATTCCACTTTTGAGTTTCATTTCAGATTTCAGTTTCTCCATTTCATAGTTCCTTCTGGATTCAATTTTCATTTTCTCTTAATTCTTAAATAAGAAGTAAAAAGATGATTTGGCACACTTCCGACCGCCTCCATACAAACACACACACACACACACAGAGGAAAAAGGAGGGCAGGCCATAGATGTAACATATTCTATGGTTTTGGTTCAAACTTTGGAGTAGGTTTTATGAAATGAGCCCTAATTAGCTTTACCATTTCTTAAATTTAATGTTAGTTTTTCAACAGAGTTTAAGAAATATGTGGTTTGTTTGTTCCCTTTTTCTTTTGCACAAGATATTCTTTTTCTTTTTAATAGCAAATCCTATAACTTTTTTCATTATTAATATATACAATACCTTTACAACACGAACTAAAGCAGGCTAGCCCGTAGCTTTTTTTTTTCTTGCTTGTTTGCTTGCTTGCTAAAGTTATTTTTTAATTTGACTCAAATATTCAATGTAATTCTAATTATGTAAAAGTTTCAATATTAAGTTTAAGATATAATATTTTTTTTAAAAATTAAGATTAAATAGTTTAATGAAGTTATGATGGAAGGTTTGGTGAAATGTAAGGGTGAACTTGGATTGATTTTTAAACTAAAAAGAAATCATTTTAGGCGCCACTTCTCCTCTGACAAACAATTCACTTTTACGATTCCTAATATAATTCAACTTAAAGAAACCGTATCCAAATTCCCCCTAATTTTTCCAAGGCGTTAGAAACATCACAAAGAAAAAGAAAGCATGCCCGGAATTAAGATTGGTTGACTTAATTTTATTAAATAAATTCTTTTATTCTTGTTATACCGTTATAATATTTTAAATATTTTTTAATATAATTTTATATAGATTATGAATTATATATATATGTATGTATGTATGTATGTATGTATATATGTATATATGTATGTATGTATAACTAATGATTGTTTTATATTTTGAAAATATTAGTGGTTAGTCAAAGATTATTTATATCCTAATTGAGAATTTATATGATCATATGTTATAGAGAGAAAAAGAGATATAAAAAAAGTAGTATACACAAAAAAAAAATTCTTTGCCCGTGGAGGACTAGAGTTTCCCAACTCATGAAAAACTAGTCAAACAGCTCCAACTCATTTAAGACCAACCCGTGTCAAGTTTGTTCGTTTGACAACACTAAAAATTATTAAGTTTACACTATACATAATTAAAAAAATTATATATAGTAAAATCTTTCTGTATTTTGAATAAATCTTATACTATTATTATAAAGAAGAGATAAAAGAAAATGGGCATGTGCCTGGTAAGCATTGAACCCACAAGCTATGTGCAACCTATTCTATTGGTGAGAACAATTAATTATGAACAAACAAAAATTTTCTCCTCTGAGTAAAATGGGGAAAACATATTTTCTCCCTCCAATGCATCAAAAGAAAAAAGGACAAACATAAATGGATTCCTATATCTACTATGCTAAGGCGTGGTTTTGTTGAAGTGGGAAATAGAAGGAAATAAGGACACAAAGCAAATATCGAAATAAATTAAAGCTTTTACTTTGTTTCATAAGAGCCTGAGGCCCCTTCAAAAGAGAGAGGAAAAAAAAGGTAAGATAAAATAGGAGTATAAGGAAAGTAAACTAGGCATGCTACCCCACGGGTTTACATTAGCGTTCCGTCCTGCATACCCTCTGCAATATTTTAATCTTTTATTCTTCTCCTACAAGTCAAACATGTATTTAAGGAGACAAAACATTATCTTATTATGGAACCCACTTTTCGTATTCTAAAAATTAATCTCGGCCTCACTTATTTCCATTTTAGCACTCACATCAACACCAGAAAATGTTTCAGCATCTGGGATACAAGAGCCACATTGTGGATCCATATTTCACACTTTTCCAAGCTAGAAAATTAGAGGGCACAGCCATCTGGATTTAATAATTTATAGACTAGAAATAGTGGCAGACACAGCAAGAGTATCGGTGCGCGGTTCAGCAGCTTTGAACAGAAATAGGTGCATAATCTTCCCCAAGTTGTCGAATATACAGGAGAGTCTGATAATTTTGTACATTACAAGACCAAATGTCATATTAAAGATAAAGAGAAAGTCAACATTTAAAACCGTGACAAATTGAGAGCCAGCAGATGATAATTAGCCCAAGAAGTGTGCCCCCAATTATCAATTTTATTCGAAGGTTCTGTAGCCACATCTTACGGCGAAGTTGTCTCCCTTGGCGCTGAAAGCTGTCAGCCTGCATAAACAATTACAAGCACGTTAATTACAGAGTTGCAGTTCCGACATGGTAAAGATGCCTAATTAAAGTTGCAGTTACCTGGAACTGAAGGTTTTCCGTTTTATCCACAAGTAATTCAATTTTCTCACCACGATCCAAAACCTGCGGGGTGTCAAGAAAGTTAAGAATTAAGAATATCAAGAATATTGTTTATATCAATATATGAGATAATGCCCCTTCCCGAGAAAAGTAATAGGACAAGAATTTTGGAAAAAAAAGAAAAAGAAAACCAACTCCCCCGCACTATCTTCAACAGGAAAAGCCTACAATAGACAAAAGTTGAAATTTGCTCTACACAACCAAGATTCCAAAAGGCCAGCGGAGTTTTCTGGCTCCAGATGTTATTTTGGTAGTTAATTCATGAACAGTTCAGGTTGGCTCTGATCTCCCCCCTCCCCCCCAAACACCATCCACCCATCCAAAAAAAGCCCCCAAAAGAGAAAAAAAAAAGAAAAGGAAAAAGTGGCACCCACTCTTCAACTGCGAGGTTAAGGTCTCTGCTCTCATTTTACTCTCTAACGGCAGGCTCACTATTCTAGAAAGAAACATAAAGGAGAGAACTTAAGACTAATCAAGCAAAACTCTCATCAACCATACTAACACTGCAACGTAACCCACCTCTCTTGCCCTTGCTAATTGTCACCTCACAACATCTTGAGGAAAAGAAAGAATCATAGGGGTTGGCAGGCAGGGGAGCAAAGTGGTGTAGGAGAATGATTCAGACGTCAGAGCAACAAACTGATTTCTTTTGGTTATATCCACTTTGTCCTAGCGAGAAAGCAAATATACTAGCAACAATTCCTATATGCTTCTCAAATATATACTAATTATTAAACCTAGAAGATGATTGATTAAACAATCTCAAAGACTTCAATCACAAAGAATAAATTTACCAGATGGACGTGCTTAGTTTCTCAAACAGTATATTATTTGCTGCTTGACAGGGAAAATAAAATCTTACACTTTGTTCAGTATCACCTTTGTCTGGTATACCATTTTATACAATATAAGATTCATGTTAAACTAAAATGGAAAAAGAATCATGGTATTCAAGCGAGTGATAATACCATACATTCTCATAATCCTCAGAAAAAATTCCAAGAAAAAGAAGCCAATGGAAAATCTAATAAATATGATTACATAAGTCCAAATAACAAGATTATCTTTCCTTCCATTCAACAACTTCATATTATTATACTTCAAATTATCCTAAAGTCCCCCAAACAGAAGAGATTAAAAATTATCCAAAACAGAGGAAAGAAGAAAGAAGACTTATTGATTCCTTTTTTGGCTACAGCATTTGAAAAGTAATGCTGCAAAAGCAACATAAATCATCACAACAAAAAGCTTCCATCTTGCAAGCAATATTACTGAGGTTGATCTTTCCCTCCTGTTAGCAAGACTTAGTTTCGTGTTTCACAAGATAAAAGCAGAATAAAGAATTATGTTATTCAACTTCTTCTCTAGGTCTGTATTTTAATCTCAACCAGATAACATAGTCCAGCCCAGTAAGGAAAAACTCTCTTGCAACGTATTTGACTAACAAAGTTATATTTACCTTCTCAATATTGTCCATCATTATCCCTTTGACATCTGTTATTTGAGCCTTCAGTTTTGACAGCTTACTCATCTCCTCTGGGTGGTTCATACAGTATTCCATGTGGTCTTTAAGCCTTGGTCTGACAGAGAGCAAAAATAAGAGAAGAAAAAGGGGAGGGGGTGAGTTTTATCGAACCCCATACAAAAATGGCATCTAAAAGTTGAGACAAAAAGAATAAGCAACCAGGCATATTCCTAACAGATTTAAACATACCCAAATTCCCTATCAAGATTGTAGGCAAGGCTAAACCGATCTTCCAATAAATCGTCTTCGTCTTCGTCATCATCATTGTCAGCAAGTGGGTGTGGACCATCAGGTTTAATACTTGCACCATACCGCTGTTTGAAATCATCCTTCACTCTCTCGAGAAACACGAAAGGCACGCTTCTTCCCGATGATTCATCCGCAACAACAAGAAAAACTGCAGGTCAAAATATCAGATTAGTTCTCAAGTCATTCATGGGCAAAAAAGTTTGTGCGAGGAAGCGGACAAAGAGATGAGTGATTATTTGATTGAAGAAGAGAGAAGTACCAAATCCACTGTCAATAAGAAAGTTAAAGGTGTGCCCATCGCACGAGTATGTGTATTTGCTGCTATTTGCTGGCAGCTTCTGCAAACATTGTACTGCTATAGTACTGAAATTGCCCGAATAAGGTGTGTGCTCTGCTAGCACAGCTGTTCCTTTGGCAACAAAGCTATAAATCAAGCCTCTCTGACTCATCCTGTATTTGTGCTGCAAATTCAAGACCATAAAATTTTTACAGCCGATGTTATGGTTCAGGAAGAAAAAGTATCACAAAACAAATAGATATATCTGCAGAACCCCTTATTTCTGTTTTCAGAAATTTATTTCTTCCATCAAGAAACCCATCGAAAACCTAGAATACAAAGGTGATGCTCCTAATCCTGAACTATCGACCATTTCAGATACTAAATCATAAGAATGAAAGAAATAAATAAGAGTGCAGGAGGATAATTTATGATGTCTCATCCAACAGTAAAAACTGGACTATTGTGGAGTAAAATCTTCTATACTCACGAGTAATCTCCATGTGAATAAACCCTAAAACTGCAGAAAAAATGGGAAAAGAGAGAGCAGAGAATTTGAAGACAAAGTATAGAAAAGCAACGGGAACCACAGTATCCACTTTCAATTGCAGAAATAAATCGACCTCTTTGTGAAAGAAATGTACAAATCAAAACAGCAAATGCCTAAAAACGCATTCCATTCCTCAGACGCTGACAAATACGGCAATCCAATTACAACCGCACCGTTGAATTCAAAATAGGAGAAGACAAGCCACCGATGTACGAGAGGAAAAAGGAAAAGAATTTCAGATTCAACTCCTGATATAACACTAAATTAGAAAACGAACCAAGAGCTAAGAGGAAAGATCTTCCGAACACCAAGACCAGATCATATCATCATCGTCTTTACAGCTCTTAGAAACAAATAGCTACAATTCAAAGTAAGATTACGAGAGAGAGAGAGCGAGAGAGAAACCTGAGAATGGAGGAGCAACGGAGGCTTTGCAGTTTACTTCGAGAGCACGACTCAGACTGGGTGATATTGATGGAGAGAGATGAACACGGGGAAGTGGCGGGTGGTTTTCCCAAGTCTGTGTTCAGCAGCGACCGGGTTGAGGTTCCTAATTCATCAATACAATTACCACTGCTGTTATTTAACTATCTTTCTTAATATATCTGAAATAGTAATATCTTGAAAATTACCACAATTTTGACGGTTAGGTAGAAAAAATGTTGTTTGGTGTTCACTTCTTCTCACAGGGCAAGATTGCCAAGTCTAGCCTCACTGCTTAAAAATGGAATCCGACTGTGATCCTTCGATTTGGGTAAGAGTGAGTAATACTGACAATGATACAACTTATACCGTATTTCATAGTGCACCAGAATTAGACGCCCAGGCTAAGGTCTTACAGGGAGTTTTCTTTTTTTCCAACACTTCCTAAATTATTCACCATGATATGATTCAGAAAGAGTTGAAAAAAATTCCTTGTTTTGTTTTGCTTTTACCTTTTGTTAGAGGGAGAGAGAGAGAGAGATCTAACCCCCACCAACCGGTCCTCATTATTCGCCTTTCCTAGCCTAGTTCAAAGTGGAAGGCGTGAACCAACATGCAAACCAGAAGCTCATTTCAGGAGCACAATGTGTGCAAAACAATCTTCAGCCACTATCACTTTCGGAGCATAAGCAGTGCTTTTTTCCGTTTTAATGAGAAAGCATACGGGAAGCTTCCTGCTGATTCAAGTAAAATGAAAATACAGAGACCTCAACCAATATGTTAAACATGAGGATGGAAGATTATATAACGGACAATGTCTAGGGAATTTGCATCTTTCTTCAAGAAAAGTTGCCACGACATCAGTTTTGTGCTATACGCACAAAGTCTTTTTCTTCCTTTTTCCCCTTCCGTTATTCTTCAAATTCTTCTAGTGAATTCAAAGAATAATATACAGAGGACACAACAATAACAAATTTGTTCCGGTACCCCAACGGGATCAACCAAATGGATTGTGTTTCAATTTAAGATATTTGAAATAATCAGTATTCTTTGACTGATTTCACCCCATTAATTGATGGAGGGGAGCCTCGGATTGTCTTGACATAGGCAACATAATCGCTGTAGTGCATTGTAAATAGTGTGCTCTGATATCGGGTAAGTCGGATTCGTTTCCGTAATGATTCACTTATGCTTCCATTGTACCCCGCTTTCCGCATCAGCGAGTCAATTGCTTCTGTCTTCGTCCAACCTGAAAATCAAGTAGACCAACTAAAAAGCTTGGCTTTGAATAAGTGGTCGAACTAGTACATGCTTGGACTGAGTGACACTACTATGGAGCCTGTAACCATGTAAGTTACATAGACGTAAGACAATACAAGGATATCGATCATTTACAATGCAGCAGAGTACAACAGCAAACAATTTATATTAACACAAAAAAAACAATTTATATTCATAAAAAAATTTTATATTAACACAACCAGACAGGGGCTTTGTGGCTATCTCTAGCAGGCGTGAAAATCTGAGACTTGCAACATTTTCGAAAGAATCCTCAGACAAGGAAGACTAAATCTGGCGCCTCAAGACAACACAGAATATGGACCACAAAAGAAACTTTCTTGCTACATAAATATGCCTGTCTATGCATATGCTTTTATAGGTTAGTACATTGGACAACAATCCAAAACTTGTTTCTTCAACAAAGGAAAGACCAGAAAATTGGCGCTAGGCATAGTTCAATAAATTTACCAGACCATATCCACCAAACAATTGCGGAAGGGGACCAAAATATTAACAACAGAACAAACTGTACAAAAAAGCATGGTTGATAAAATATAGATTATATATTAATAAGTTTAATTATGAGCACTTGGACCAAAATGGGATTCATCTAAGCAAACCCTTTTAAGTCTTTCAAGACCTTTATCCTCCCACTCATGGATGACCATGAAAACCAAGAAAGAAATGGCGGAAACAAAAATTCGCAACAGAAATTGTTCAAACAAATCATAACCCCAAAATCATGTAATATAAAGCTTAATGCTCAGGAAAATGTCCACCAAAGTATTGCTCCATAAAAGGTATTCCCAATAAATCACTATACATTAACCAACATACAGATGAGGGAAAATTTTCCTCTTCAATCACATTTTTACCATTTCTCTCTTTTGAAGTGGGTTCACACATAAAAGAATATCCTTCAATTTTCTCTAGTAATCAAGTTTTTGAAAGAAGAAAAATGAATACCTTCATGAGCAGCCACCTCAGGCAGGTAAGTAGCGCTTCGCCTAGTATTATCAGCAGGATCAGTAAATTCGATTATCATGCCATGCACTCCAATCTGCAAGTACACATCAAATTGCTAGATATAATCATACAAGAAAATCAATCCATCAAAATGGAAAAGATAAATAAAGGAGCTTCAAAGAAGATGCCCCTTCAGAAAGGTGCTTAGATGAAAAGACAGGATTCGGCTTGTGGAATCAAGACAATCTTACCAATGATTCATATTTTATGGAGGCATTATCTGATCATCCAGCTACACAATTGTAAGAGGATTACTCAGAGGTTTTATAATAGAATCCATCATTGAATTCATGATCTGACCACTCAGTACAAAGCTGAGAGACATTAGTAAACAGAAGCACTATCAATTATCCCCTAACGCAACATTCTTACGTTATTTCTTCAGTTAGGAGTTGCTGCCAACATAATCTAGATCGTAAACCTAAACTATTTCAGTAGATATAGAAGCAATTACATGGCAAGGCATTCATCGCCTGCCCCCAAATAAATGCATATACAGTTTAGTGACACCATGGACAAGACTGTCAAATTAGATGTAGAGGCAACAAAAAGAATAGAGAACAAACCTCCCAGTCAAGGTAGTGATTAGCAGTTTCATAATTAGTCAGAATAGAAACAGTACACTCCAAGTAAGGTAATTCCTTAGGCTGGATGGGTGGGAAACGGCGGTCTTTTAGAGCACTGCAGATAACAGTGATGGTAATTAGGATTTGAAGTATATGAATCAAATTCAATAAAATTTGACTGCATTAGACCAACTTGCATACAAAAATCTCTTTGAAATGTTATGAAAATACCGATGGGGACAATATTTCCTAGACAGAAATTAAACAAAAAAGAATGGGAAACAAACATAAGCATTACACCACAGAATTAAATCTTTTGCAAAATGACAAGTCACATGACCTGATATAACTCAAAATGCTAACTAAATGTTAAATGCTTCAATGGCCATAATGATCTTTAAGTACTTTTATAAATGAAGCATTAGAACTGATAATACCAATTATCCACGAGGTCATTTATTTGAAACAGAGGACAGAATTCCAAAATACCTTGTTAGAGCATAGTCCTTGAAGCCATTGATTAGGCAGCGAGCTTCCAAGGTGCCAATGCATCCACGTAGACGAGGCTCCCCACCATTCACCAGTTTCTTCCAAGTGACAAACAGTGGGCTGAAATAAGAACAAGTGTTGAGGCAGACATCAAAGAACAACTCAATGGAATACAGAAATATATAACAAATGTAAACTCCATTGTCATTCTATGATTAGCGAAATATAATCTCCATGTCACGAGCTAGTTAAACAACTAACACCATCTAGTCATATCCGAAGAAGCCTAAGAACCTGAGGAACAAAGAAAGAAAAATACAATTGCAGAACTAGAGGTTTTAACATTTCAAAATAAAGAATTCTCATGGGCTAACCTCCACAAAAATGTCTGTCTGACGTGTAAAACAGTCTAGTAAGACTGTAAAAACACAATTAGAAAGTGTACCATCTCAGGATCTATAAGTATAGATGACTATTGTTCAGCACAACAAAAGTGATAAGAGAGGCTAAGATCCCAGGATCCAGATATCCAAGCATTCTAAGCTTTAAACTTCTACAAAAGTCAAAATGGAAGAGAAGAAACAAAAGGGTTAATCCTCATAGTTTACCCATAGGTGGATCCATTAGAATCTTTACAACCATAGCATTGGTTGAGTCTTAGATGTCAGAAATTTGATTCAATAGAGACTCTATTCATGTTCTGAAATTGAAATGTGAATCTTGGAGGTCTATCGTTTGTTGAAAATTTGAAAAGAACAACTTAAAACCCATAATCTTGAGTAAGGCAATTTCCAAAAATAGGAAGACTAGGCTTGCCAAGATTATCAGGGACAGCTATAAGATTAGAAGTACAGTCATAGACGTATAACATATGTCCAAGATATCCATATTACATTAAAAAGGAAGCAAAAGTGGCTTTTCGCGTTCATATGTAAGTGCATTACTCCAAAGCAGCAGAGTAAAGGTGAGTCCACCGTAAATTTGTATCTCCTAAAATCCTCACAGGATAACGAAAAGCTAAAAAAAATCTCTCTTTTCATCAGTATTTCAGTTGAAATACAAAGAAGGCAAAATGAGAAACAATTCTTGAGACGCCGATTAAAACCATTTTCCTTATTAGTACTAAAAGTGTTACTTTAACAAACAACTATTAAGCTCAAGAGTTTATATGTAATAATAATTGCAACCATTTTTTCGACTCCCAAAAAAAACTCAAATAAAAGTCAGGCATGCAGAGTTATCAGACCACAAGCTAGCAGCAAAATAAGCATTCTTGCGGCATGATAGCTATCACTTGGCAACTAAAGAGAGCTAAAAAGATCAAATTCAAAAAAAGAAAAAGAAAAACAAATTCAGCATTAGTAAATCTAAACAAATTAAGATATCAGGAAACAGGAACCTCAAGCAACCAAAAAAAATTTAAAAAAGAAATGGCTTTTCTTTTGACACAGAGAGAGAACAGGGATGGCATACTATTGGCCTCCATCAAAAGCAGGAGGAGGAGCGTCTTCACTGTTGTAGTGAGCCACCAGAGTATCAAAGCAGTAAACCACCATTTCTCTATTAGCCGACACCATTTTCCTTTTCCCAGTCACAGAAACGAATTTCTCAGGAAGAAGAATAATTAGACAACAAAGAATTCGACCGATCTAAGCCTGGATTGTTCCGATCGATTATCAAATCAAAACGAATAGATAATCAATTCCGAGTTAGAAACAAAAGTCAATTCAAATTAGGGATTCCTTCAATGTTTTTAAAAATTAAAAAAGAAATGCAAAAGACAAGAGAACTCCCTTCCGTATAAGCAGACTGCGAGAGAGAAAGAGGTGGGACTTGGCTTTTGCTTTTCTGAGGGACGTCAATGGAGCCGTCCTATTGGGTTCCGAGAATTATTGGGTTAGGCCATTAATGTTTAACTACGCCATGCCCTCCGGATTTCCTCCTCTTCTCCATCTCCATTGTCCAACTGCTGACAATTCGCTCCTTGCACACCAATTTCTCATAAATTGACAGCTCTACCCTTGGCGAGGCGAACCCGATATACCAATGCAAGTAAAAAAAATAAAGGAAACAAAAAGAAACATAAAGAGAATTACAATTACAATTTACACATACGCACGTAAGTAGATTAAAAAGACTCGTAAAAAAAATTGAAAGTCTTTCGTATACTGGAGACAAGATGAAAATCGAATTCGGATATAAAACTTAATAAATATTATTATAACTAATTAAAATACTAATTTATCATTAAAAATATTAAATTTAAACTTTATAATCTTGAAATATTAGAAAAGACTTTCAAAAAATTAATAGGTATATTTTTTTATTTATATTAATATAATTTTTATATAAAAAATTAATTATAATTAATATTAGAAGTTAATATATTTCATTTAGTAAATCTCAATTATTAATTTAATTTAATAAGATTTTATATAATAATAATAATAATAATAACTTATGAATAAACTAAAAGATTAAATTTAACAAATTTAATTAAATTATATATAGACATAATAATCATAAAAGTGAAAAAGAATATATATATATATAATAAAAATAATATTTTAATAATAAATAAATATATTAAAATTTTTAATATTATACTTTCAATAATTATATTTTTTAAAAAAAAAATTAATTATTTGTCCAAAGATACAAAATAAAATGAATATGAACGTAAAAAGATGAGGGTACGGACGGGTTTGAGAATAATGTGGTCTTTCGTTCCGCACTATTCACTTTATTATATTGCATGGCAAAATTATAAATTTAGGTCCAATTAGACCCAAAATAGAATAGCCAGCAAAGAATCCCTTGCTATTGCCACTAGGACCACTGCTCCCCGTTGCTTCCCCTTTGCGTTTCCCCTTTTCTTTTTTCATGAGGGGACATTTTTTAACTTCTGCCGGGGAATTTTTGGCCTTTTGTACCAACTTTACTCATTAATCTGAAAATGGGTAGTTTCTCTTCCTACTATTTATAACCACCTTCTTATTGTATTAAAATATTTTAATATATTATAATTATTAATTTTATATAAAATATCTATTAATTCATATAAATTTTATTTTTTATTATATTATATTACTTTTATAATATAATTTTAAATTATTATATAAATTTTTGTATCTAATTCAACACTATCAAAAGAAATAAAAGGGATGGGGGTAAACATTGAACAACTTTTAAATATTACTTCAAGTTTTATATCTTATTAAATTAATAGTTTCCTTTTCCCTAACTATACTATATTATCTTTTATCGAAATAATTGAGAATGCAAATAAAACTTGTATTTGGTGAAAATTTTTCTCTTCTCATTTATTGTCTATTGATTAGCACATTCTAGTATTTAATGGTATCTTTCACTTCTTCGGAAAACAAGATCATATATTCTACTTTTTTTTATTGCTCTTGAATTATCAAGATCAGTTTATAACAAATCTAAAAATAATCACTCATTAATAAGGATGAAAATTACCAACATTTTATTATTTTTCAAAAGTTCAATTATTTATAAAAAAATATATAAATCACACACATAAATAAAATACTTCACAAATGTTTATTAGTTTTTTTTAAAATAAACAAATCTACCGGTCTCTATATTTTATTATTAGTTTATACCATAAGTTGGACATTTTCTGAGTAGAATAATTACTCCAACAGTCTTTTCTTTTTATTTTTTGGTCTCCTTTTCACCATCACCTTAATACTCTAATGACCCTTTTTTCTTTTTTCTTTTTTTTTAATAGTGACCCATTTGCTCAAATTATTACCACCTTAATCAATTGAATTCTTTTTATTCGACCAAAAAAAATTGAATTCCTTTATTTATGTTACTGATTCTCCTCCTTGGTTGAATGATCATAAACAGGTTTATTTACGCTGCGACGTAGTGGCTGATATGAGTATCTACTTTTTTTCTTTTTTTTTTTTTTTTTGAGGGAGACGTAGGAACCGATATAAAAGCCAAAACGTGTACGTATGTAGTCCATTTAACAATCATTTCTTGAAGAACATTTTGCTTTACTTTAGGAATTTCTTTCTTTTTTTAAAGAACTTTTTCAATCGTTGGATAAAATTAAGAAAATCCATTTTTAATATTCTTATAAAAATGAAAATACCTTTTGAGCTATAGAAAACATCGACAATATTACTTGGTTGGAAGCATTAGCATTCCAGCCCAGTAGAGCTGAAATTCGGGCTTGGCTCTCACTTTGAGTATAAAAGAATCTTTACCCCTTGGAACCAAGGAAAGGTCATTTTACAAGGATTTAATCATATGATTTACAGAAAAGAAGCCCAACCTTGGGAAACGAAAGGTTCTCTGCAAGCTAATCATCATAATCATATTACAATCACAGAAGTCATTTAGCAACTCTAGTCTGAATCATGCCTTCTCCTCTCCTTTTCTTTCTTGCGCTTTTTCCTATCGTCTGAATCACGAGAAGGTCCTTTCTCTCGCTTGTCATGCTTCTTGTGTTTCTTCTCCTCGTGCCTCCTTTTCTTCCTGCGACTTTCATCACCAGAGTCATCTTCCTCAGATTTAGCAGGGGCACTAGGCATTGGCACATTTACAATCTCCGGTGATTTGGCTCTTGTACTGTCTGGCAGACTTGATGGTTCTTCCCAAGCACGGGGTTCTCTGTCGACACAATTTAAATACTGATTATGGCAAAAGAGAACTGAAAGATGCGAGTTAAAGTAGCAATTTCAGACCATGAAATAATCAATGACGATTCAAACAAGACACTGAATTCATCGCATCTTAGGCTACTCCTTGATAGTATAATAATGATGATTTGCATTCAAGCAAATACAGAGAAACGGGCATGGTTCATACCTTGAAAAGCCAAGACCATGAACCCTTGCTGCCTCAGCATGACCTGCTCCCAGATCTTCCGCAGTAGAGCCTCGCTTCACAAGTTCAGAAAACTCGTGTTTATCTAATCTATTACCTTGAGGTCGATTGACTCGCTTAGGAGCTAATCCCAGAGCCTCCCTCATGGCCTGCTCCTCTTCTTCCTTAATCCTTCGTATCTCCTCTTTCCTAGCCTCTGCATCCGAGGCTCCAGATTTCTTGTCACGCGTGTACCAGTGAAGATCTTTGCCTGTAAGAGATTTTACAAATACGTAAGAAATTCTTTCCAACAAAAAAAGAAGTTCAAAGGGGAAAAATGAGCTTATACTGACAATAGTACAACATAATAAAACCACCAAAAAAAAAAAAAAACACTCGAATGTGAGGGGCTATCCACAAGAAAATTTAGACTATTAGAGCCACTAGGACTCAGAAAACAATATTAGACCTTTGGTCTTTCGAAGTGAAGGTAACAAGAGATAGAGCTCAAGTGAACATGATTGAAGTCATCATGTTAATCATCACGAAACATAAAGGTAAACCGCTGGGTATCTAATTAGAGTTTTCATGTTGCGGAACTAGGCACAAAAATAGTAAATCATATGTTACTGGTATAAAACACAGAAGTTTTCCTGTGCCAATTGATGTTATGGATGCACTGTCCAATATCCTGCAACAATTAACAAACTTATCCAGAACAAGCATTGCCTGATGCCCTGTTTTTTATCTTCTTGACTTCCACACTTGATATTTGCCTCTGAAATATGCTTATAATGTAGGAGACTTACCACTAGGAGATCGCTAGAGCTCAGACGTAAAATGAGACGAAGTGTTATGTGCATATGTAACTGGAGAACCTTCAATATTAGTCTGCACATTTAGGAATATCCAACTATTGAACCAGATGCAATTTGAAAAATAGGGAGCACATTCAAGTTCTTTCTTATCCTGTGTCTTTTACTTAATTAATGTTCAACAATATCCTCTTGATCTGATTCTGTAAGAAACACTTCCTAATTTGAAGTGTCACAAAACATTCTCCTCAGATGAACTCTCATTTAGCATTTTATGTGCAAACAAAGTTGTAGGCTTAACCATGTCTATCGTCTATGGATTTCACACAAGTCTAAGGCTTGTCTCACATAAAACAGTCAAGCGACCAGCCAATTGCTTCTTTTTATACAAATAATCAATCCGGGACATCAGCCTTAAATCTGCCTATCATGGAGCCTAGAACACTCGCCACAATATTGACCAAAATAGTTCTCCAATGGCACTCTAGTTGCTCCAGTTAGGGCTGCCTGTTCACCCAGCATGCCTACTTCCTTGTTTTAGCAAGGAAATAATAGCTACTAGTATAAATGGAAAGAAAGGATATGCACCATGCAATTTACGAGTGACCACTAATCCCATTCTTTATTGATGTTTGTTTACATGCATTTAGTCTAGCATTCTATTGCATCTTTCCAAAATTCTTCATAATTCAAGGATTTGTTCAAGCAACATATCTTACAAATATATAAAAATGTAAATGCTACCTGTAGTATACTTCACACCATCTAGTCTATTACTAGCCCTTCCGAAAAATGTATCCCAATTCTGATGCAACTTCCCCAAAAGCAGAAGGCGAGTCTCACATTTTAGGAGAGTCTTTTAATCAGAGGTTTTAGTGAAGGTCAATTGTTTTCATGGTTGTATTCTTAACTGTTTAAATATAGTTTCCCTACAAACTTTAAATAGAGAAACTGGTGATCACTGATCAGATTCCAATACACTTACCCTGGCCAGGCTAGAATCAGTCACATGCAGTGAAGCTAGAAACATTTTGCATAGCTAAAAATGACCCCTAGGACAAATAAGCTCAGGAAAACCTGAAATGATTCAAGTCTACATCAGATTTATCTTCATAACTTCAAAACAGTACATATACTAAAAGAATCCCCATTTACATTTTAATTTACAACTCTAGCCAACTATGGATAGTTTAAAGCTGACAGCCATGGGCACATCCTTGGACATCCATCTTTGTCTGTGTTTCTGGGATGCCACAAACAAAGTATGCAAAAGAAAATGCATCAAAATTGGCCAACCAACTTATCAGCATTAGTGCCAAAGGAATCAAGAGAAACCAAATAAGAAGTCCTCAACTCAAGTCAAATTACAAGTTTTCTAAAGAAAGAATGGCTGTACATAGTAATATAAAAAGAATAAAAATTCTTAGGCCTGCAGAAACTTAGTTGATTTCCCAAATTAAACTAGAAGAAATGTATGCTTGGAACCTAGGCTCGCAAAGACAGTTTAATCAAGACATTACACAAACAATAAAAAGAAAGAATATGACTTGGAGCATGCTTAAATTTAAACCATAGAGGGGTCTGTGACGTCAAAAGTTGGTCCACCATCATAATAAGAAAGAAGGCATCGATGCTGCTCAAGATAAGAAATCTACCCAAGGCAAGTAAATAGAAAATTCCAGTTCAAAAGTTTCAAATCAACTAAATTAATGTGATAAGGGAACTGAAGTATATAGAATAAAATAATATGACTCAATATAGCAAAAGGACTTCCATCTTTACATTCCAAAAGAAGATTACAAAAACAAAAATGCACCTTAATATGCCTGAAAAGGAAAAGAATGAAACATGATACCTTTCTGCCATCTTCCTACGGGTGCCTTAATACTGTGACCAAGATAATTCTCTCGATGTTTGTCAGCCTTCACCTCATCCCAGCTAAATTCTGCAGCCGAAAAATCGCAAAATCAAGAAATTGCTCGGGAAAAGGGAAATAAAGAAAGAACATTGCAGCATACAAGTATGGTTTATTGAGATCATCGCCAGAACCAGATATGGAATGAAGAAGGAAACACAACGTAAATCCTTCTGAAGCTCCAAAATAATATCTTTTTGAACATGTAATAAAAACTCATCCAAAAAATTTTCCAAACATTCAATGATCGAATTTTATAAACAAATAGTAAGTAATTAAATCCTTAACTAGAAACGAAATCGCCAATTCTCCCAATCAGATGGAAGCAACCAAGAAAAGAAAGAAAAATGTTGTCCTTGCGTAGTTAAGTTAAAAGTAACTATTTTCACTATCGTGAATGAAAAATTAAAAAAACCAATCACACAACAAAGCAAAACAAAAATAATTGATATGGGAAAAACCCTAGCGTCAAAATGCAAATACATCAAAAGAAGAAGGAAGTAAACACGAAACTTACGATCTCGGCCACCGCGAACACCACCTCTGGTTGGATGATACATCTTCTCTTACTAATTTGCTTTCCAGTATGTTTTGCAATTCGTCAAGATCGTAGTCGCGCAAGCCTTACAGAAACAAGAGTTTTTGACCTTCCTGACGCTCTTTTCATACAAAGGCTCCGAAATCGCCAAGGGTGTCCTTCAACGTCCTGAGCACGCATAGATAGATTGCGTTTAGTTTATTATATACCTAAGGACAGAACGCATTCGCGGAAATATTCTACTGAATAAGAATATTTGAAGGACTAATTGTCAAACAGGGCTGAAATGTCAAAACCCCCAAGAAGAAGGCGGAGCTGCAGTTTCCAAAAAACAATCGGGAAGGAGACGGTGAGTTTTATAACTCGAAATGTTTTCGAATTAATTGATTTTGCTTGAAAGAAATGAAATACTGTTTTGGAAAGCAATTGAAAAGTTTAAAGCTAAAGTTTGATCCAACTATATTTTCCTCTCAAAAACCGTTGACCTCATTGCGTCGTACCTTCTTGGTTTGATAAATTGTTTAGGGTGTATTTGAATTGGATTACGTGAAATTAATATAAATTTTATATTTTGAATTTTATTTTTTTATAAAAAATTCTCTCTTTTGAAATTTAAGATAAAAATTTTCAAAATAGAACACTATCAAATCTCACCCTTATATTGACAAATATATTACGATAAAATTTTTCAAAAAATCTAAAAGTACTTTTAATTAATTAAGTTAACATCTTATCATATTTTTAAAAAGTATTTAAAGATATTTAATTATAATTTTACTTTCTTTCAAAAATATTTTAAAAATTTTTAAATTTACTTAAACATGTTCAATGATAGTTCCTCCCACATGAAATCATCTCTAAAATTTTATTTGGATTGAGTTTCGAATGAATAAAAGAATAATTAAGTTATACTTTCTTTCTTATAAAAAATATATTTTTACAAATTAAATATAAAAATTTTTAAACTTAAACCAATCCAAATAAAATCTAACATTTTTTCTAAAGTATTTCTATTATAGTACTTTTTTAAAAGTTTATTTTTTACCATTTTCCAAATTTCATACATTAATTTTTCATAATAAAGAGAATATTATAGTGGATATTTGAAAAGGTCTGATCGGGTATGAACATTCCTGTGAGCGTTTTCTCGAAGCTTCACCCGGTTTACCAAAACCGCTTATGAGCTTCTTATCCAGAAACATATACCCGGTCCGAACAGGTCCCCACGTTACCGTCATCTATAAATAATACTACTGCTGTAGGGTTTGATGATTGATTGTGCTCTCGATCATCATCATCAATCAGCTCAATAGCTACTCGTGGCATGGCAATGAGATCTGTTGTTTCACGCGGTGGGCTAGTTCGTTTGATGGAGGCGAATCGGCAATTATCATCGAGCTCCGGCCTTCGTTACTTCAGCGATGACAAAGGTCGTATTCTGAGTGAAGAAGAACGTGCTAAGGAGAACGTCTTCATTCAGGTGGATTTTTTTTTCTATGGGAAGGATTTTCTTTGTTTTTTTTACGATTTTGCGATTTTTGCTGATTGGTTTTTGGTATTTGACGAAGAAATGGGAGAGGGAGAGGTTGGAGAAGCAGAGACAGAAAGCTGAGAAGGAGAAAGCCGAGCGTGAGAAAGATGAGAAGGTGGGATTTCATGAGCTTCATCCCTTTCTTAGCTCAGGCAATCATAAAGATTTTGAAATACAAAAAATGTGTTAGTGATTTCAGCGTTTTGACTTGCCTGCGTTATTGGGTTGAGGAGGAAGTGATAAGCAGGGTAGATAAGTACTATGTTGGGAAGATGGTCACGGCCTCTTGGAACTTTTTTTTACTTTTGTTGGGCGGGGTGGGGGTTTCTTTTTCCTCTCAGATAATCGCGGGTGTTCATTTACTTGCATCTGATAAATCCCTGAAGCAAATATGATTTCGTGATCGAATGATACTGGAAAAAACTTAATATCAATCTGAGATTAAAAAGCAAAAAATTTTCGGCAACTTTTGAAGAAAACAGTATTCGTGAGATGAGTTGCTAAACACTTTAACTACTTTTTTTTATTGTATTTATAGCAAAATGCATCTAACTTGGCAGCATATCTATATGATAGAGCAGTTTGCTATGCTATGCTTTCATTCTTTGAATTTTGTTCTCTATCAGAAAGCTGAAGAGGTGGCTAATAAGAGTTGAAGTCTTTTTCTCTGCTGCCAGTGGACTTTGCTTGCAAGATGTCGCAGGAAATAAATGTATATGTTTGAATAACTCTTTCTGAAACTTGATGGTGTATGGTGTCTCTTGTTCATAACATCAATGGATGGAAATGTGCTATTCTGCTCTTTGGAGTTATAACAATGCCTGTCTTCTTGAGTTATTTACCTTATAAGTCTGATCTTCTCGTTCATTATCTTGCTTGTGTTTGCAGAAGCAGATTTACTTGTTTTGGTTCTTCTCTGCATCTTACTGTAATTCTTGTGTTTCCAACTTCTCCTAAGCTAAATGACAATAAAAAATTCCTGCAGTATAAACTTGAGGAAAATGAACCTCCAATTCTACTTCTTTGGCTGGCAGATAAATGCTGAACTATTTTCTTTAACGGAGAAAGGAATCCTCAGTAAGGAAGACACTTTTGGAGGGCATGAAGTCCACTTTAGGAGCCAGTAGCTTTGGGGTCTGAGGATATTCTTCTGGAAATTCAAAAGTAGTTATACCATTGAGGGATATCTTATGCAAACTTTATCTTCTCCATACTAGTGTCATCCCTGTTAATATGCCCTGTTAAGCATGTTATCATGCCAGTCCTAGCAGTTACACTTCCAAAAGCAGAAATCACATTGATGGATGTATCCTCCCAAGTTATACTTACTGTAGAAGAGTTCTTTTGGATAACAAATACAACCATTCTGCTTTGATTTCCTTTTTCTAAGACAAATTATGGTTTAATAACCTAATTTCTATCTAGTAGGAGTCAAAAGCTTGGCATCAAGTGTTTGTTGCGAGGTAGATTAATGGCTCTACTAGGAAGGAAACTAAAGCATACAGTGGAACACATTACTCATTAGTAGCCTGAACCCTCTCATGCTAGTAATTCTTTGACCTTATGGAGGTGGTAAATAAGATCTCCTAGGTAAAGCAATAACCATTTGCAGAGAAGCAAACTGCTTGAACAATGAAAATTAGGAGAATGTTGAGTCAATTCCACAAGTGGGGGTCTAATGATGTTGAATGCTATCTTAATTACATTGACCATATTGTTTAGCAGAATAAGATTTTTGCTCTGCTCAAGTATTGTGGAATGGATGATACATGTATATTTATGTCGGTTCAAACTGGCCAATCTTTTATCTGTCGGATTGATTTTCAAACAATATCGATCAAAAGAATTTACCAGAAGTTGGCCTGGACTGAATCCCAAATGTTTCGGGCGGCATCGCTCATCATTTTTCTGTGGCCTGGACTGAAGTTCCAATGAAGTTAAAACCCTTATCCCACATTCCCAAGAAAATCTTTCCCCAAATTGCAGATAATACAATTATTTACACATGCCAAAAACATGCTGGCAATGCACATTCCCCCCAAGATACAAGGTTTAACCTGTTTTCAACTCGGTCCAAAGTTGAGCATGCTTGATAAGCATTCAACTCATTTACAGCTTTAGGCCAAAAAAATGTTGGTGATACATCTGAGGATTATAGAAGCACATTCCAGGGGAAGATATTAGTTATATGAATGAAGTTTCAAGTGGGTTTTTAACTGAAGTTTTGATCAATGAATTTTCATCTCTTATTATATCTGCACGATTGGGCTACTCCATTAAAACGCAGAGATTTTAACCACAGCATCTGAAATGCCTGTGAATGTATTATTTCTTGATAATTTGTCGTCTTAACCTCAATAGACAGAAATAACTCCTGAAAGTTTCTGACATTGTGGTCTGATCCTAGATAGAGTTTGCTTTGACTGCACTTTGTTCAAGCACATATACTTAATCGGAATATTCAATCTCCGAGAAGTTCAAGTACAAAATTGTGAAGTCCTAAGTTAGTTTTGATTCTAACTCTGAGGTCACATTATCAAGTCTTGAATTAAGTTACCATGGAAGTGGTTGCTAGTCAAATGTGTCTGTGGCAAAAGTTTCCTTCCCGGCTCACCAAGACCTCTTTGATATTTTGAAAAGAATTTTTGTACTATTTGATACCCAGAAGCCAACTCAATTTAGTCATTTAAAGTAATTCAGAGAACTGGCATTACACGACAATTAAGGGTGCAAAACCTTCTCACCATCCATTAGCAGGAGGATGAGACCTGGTCCACAATCTTCTGATTAAGTTCAAGAAATTCAGTACACAACAGTGGTTGAGTTAAATATGCCAGTTTTATTCTCTCTTATGTTGTGACAACTCTGAAACTGGAAAGCAAAATACCTGGAAACTATCTCATACCATCACAAGGCCGTTTAACTAATTGTGTATTTACAAGGTATAATACTCTTCCTAGCGGATTCAACAAGAAAACTAAGAATACTTAAAGATCAGCTGACTGACCATGAAATACAGACTTCAGCAGTTTGCATCTACCATCCAAAACAAGGTCATTGTAGTTTCCATTCAAGTCAGCCCGTTCTCATCTTGTAGCTGGCCTTCTTAAGAATCCAAGAATTCCCCCTGCTGCATGCTACCACATTTAGGTCTATAAATTCACTTCTTTTTGATTGAAGCCAAACTCAAGGAGTTTTGCGGCATTAGACTTCTATTATTGCTGAATTGATTTTGAACCCCGGATGGCATTCAAACTTGAGCTTTTATTCACAGTAGCAATTGCATTTGCTGCTCTTCATGGTGCATTGGCTGGGGATCCAGATATTACTTCAGATTTCCTACTTCCTCCAAATGTCACTGCTGTGAACGCCACCTTTTTCACCTTCACGGGCACTCGATCTATTTTTCAGACCCCAATGCCTCCATCTTTCAAGGTTATAAAAGCAAGCCTGGCTGAATTCCCCGCACTTGATGGACAGAGTGTTTCATATGCAATTCTGCAATTCCCCAGTGGCTCTGTGAACCCGCCCCATACCCATCCACGATCGGCTGAGCTGCTGTTCCTTCTCGTTGGCTGCCTGGAAGTTGGATTCGTTGACACCAAGAACGAGCTCTTTACTCAAACACTCCAATCAGGTGATATGTTTGTGTTCCCCAAGGGACTCGTTCATTTCCAGTACGCGCCTGATGCCGCTGTAGCTCTTTCAGCATTCGGAAGTGCCAACGCCGGAACTTTCTCCGTTCCTAATGCAGTTTTTAATACCGGCATCAGTGATGACATTCTGGCAAAGTCTTTCAAAACTGATGTGGCCACCATTCAAAAGATCAAGATGGGTCTCCGGGGCTGAATATTAAGAGCCTGAATCTTTATAGGGAATAATGTGCCAAGATTTTATCCACTTTCCTTTCTTTATTTTTTTTCTTTTAAATTTTTTCTGTCTTTTGAATAAAGGGCATAGCTGTTCTTGAGGTTCATGAGGACAATTGAACTCTGTTGCATTTTCAATCTTTCTGTATTTGTATGATGTTTTCTCTAATATCAAACAAGTTGATTCATGAAGACTAATTGAGCAAAATGTCTTAGTATATATATAATACAATTATAACGGGTTTGAATCTTTTACAATACTTTCATTATAACATATTCTTTCTAACACTCTTAAGAAATTCTTATTAATATATGTTACGCTAAACAAGATAAACTTAAACAGTAAAAGATAAATATTAAAAATTAAATTATTATTATTATTAAAAGTGTTATAAAAATTGTATTACAGGAAGTGTTGCAAAGCATCCTAAGTGAACCATAACTCCCTCTGCCAGAGAACATTCGAGTACTGGTGTGTCCAAGAAGACCTCCACTTTCGAACTTCTATTGGAAGGTTCCAAATAAGTAGGAGTTGAGGGCAGGTGAAACGAAGCAAATGTCGTTGAGCTTAAAAATGTACATGGTACAGAGTTCTAATAGAAACAGGGCCAAACAGGGGATTGAAAACATAGCAGATCATAAATAAATATTACTTAATCTGTATTACTATGTACCTCTGAGATATAGGTTTTAAAAAATCTTTATTAAAAGAGACAAACGCCCCTTTTGCTAGTGCAATTTTTCCTCTAATAACAAAATTATCCCTCCTATCGACTAATTTATTTTTTAAAATTAGTAAAATACCAAACAAGAAAAAAATGACCAAAAAACTTTGATTTTGCCTCATTTGAATCTGGACACATTAAGATTTCGCCAGGGCCATAGGAGACCTTAGCAATCAAGGCAGTCGCCTACGACAATACTTAAAAGAAACCTCTTAATGATATTTTATAATATTTTGAGCAATTAAAAATTTAGAAACAATTAAAAAAAATTTGTTATATAATTTTAGTATAATAGAATGACTTTTCTAAACTAAACAAAAAATATTGTGCTAATTCTAAGAATTTGCTTAGAGCAGTGAATAACTAGATTAAATAGATAGTTATTATTATCTATCGAGAGTAAAAATTCATAATATATTAACTATGAAGTAATGTTGCTATTCGAAAAGTTAGAAAAGTATAATAAAAAATAATAATTATTTAAATTTTTGCATCCTTAAAAATTTTAGCCCCCAAATCACTATGTACAGCCTTGGATTTCGCCAGCCATAATCATGACCCGATAAAGACTGGCAATAATCGAGGACGCGAATACTGTTCGTGTTGTAAGAAAACAAAGCCTCGTAAATAAGAAAACAGAGCAACCTTAGGCAATGGTATGCAAATTCAGACCTCAAAGCTAAAACTTTGGTAGTGCAAACCTAGGACACCAAGTCCTTCAAGACTAATTTCTCCAGTCGTCTTCAACACAAACATTTCTAAAAACATCGGCATCTTGGACCCAAATTCTTCTGAAGTCACTACTTACTATGTTTATTACAAGTCTAATAAAAGTTAAATGTAACATTCAGTTCACCGCAAATTATTGTTTCACTCTAACATGCTTGTTCATTGTTCATAGTTTTCAAATATTTAAGATACAGCAATCTCGTAATCCAGTTGTTGCATGAAAGAGACATGACCAAACCATAAAAATGTATTATTAAATAATGCTAATTGCTGCAAATATTATAAGAGGCACCAGAATCTTGTTCTAAAAGTAAATTCTAGATATACCTGCATGTCCATATGTTTATCCAACTCTACCCTCCACTCCCCATATACTATCCTTCCCTTATCTAAGTTCAAGCTATCAAGTTCCCTATCCAATGTCGAAATCGATGTCTACCGGAAAGACAACTATGGCTTTGCAAGTTGGGACAGCTATACAGAAAATAGTTTTTGACGTCGTTACTTTCCTCCATGTGATGGGAAAGTAGAAATTTGACACCCTTGATTACGCGAACTGGTTGGAGCAACGACCGTTTTGCAATCCGTTGAAGTGGTGATATCATGGATACTGGACCTCTTCCTCTCTTTCTTCACAGCATTTTGGCGAAGCTGGTATTTCTGAGCATGACTGGCTACTTGAGCCGGAGTTCTTGTCACCACAGAATTTCTTGAAATGTTTCTCCAATCACCCCAACCAAACCGAACCACCCCCTTTAGAAACAACCTGCAACAAGGTCATAGGTAATGCTGTATGCCAAACAGCTAAATTAGGCAAATTACGTGTGGTAATACCTATGCTCATTAGTCATTACAGGTGCAACAATTCTTCGTATATAGGAAGAAACTTGAGTTCAGAAAAAAGCACGAAAAGAGACCTCAAAATTTTGGTCTAATTCATGAAATTAAGCATAAAACTCCCAAGAACAGAAATGGAGTTACAATTAAATTTCTAAAAGCATTTTGGGCCAAGAATTCAAAAGAAAGAGTTCTCCTTGTTGGCAGAAAATATACTTAGACAAACTCATGAACCCCCCAATCACGGGAGATTTACAGTTAAATTGAACCAACAAAAGCGGTTTCTCAAACACATGAATAACAAAAACAAACGGTTTCTTCGACTCTAGGCTCCTCTGTGCTTTCTGTCACCAAAAAAGCTCTTGAAAACAACGAATCCATATCAAAGAATCCATTTTTCTAAAGTATAACTTAGTTCCGCTAAAAATTTAACAACTACCATAAAAGTTAGAGAATTAATAATACTCAGAGAAAATCATATAGAAGGCAGTCTTAACGGGATTTACCTGTGTTCTTCAACGGTCCAAGAAGTGCCTTTCCTCTTACGCTCAAACCCAGTAAAGTTTTGTTTAGTAGTGCAGTCAAAAGAAATCGGCTCTGTTTTTGGCTCAACCTCCGGCCAGAACCTGAACTCGTCGAGATAATCAGGAAGGTCCACGAAGCCGGAATCAATATCAAGCACATCACTAACCAAGGCCTCGTAGTGAGCTTTGACGTCCTCGGGCGTCTTCCCCGGAACCCTGCTGGCTATTTTTTCCCACCGGTCGGGAACGTCCTCCGGAAACATGACCAGCGCCTCCTCGAACAACTTGTCCTCCAACTTGGTCCATTGGGCAGTCTTGTAGCAAATCGTCCATTGATTCTCATTCACGTTATACATCATTTTTTCAAGAATTATTCATGTCCTTGGAAGGGATTTGGATGATACGCGAAAAACTTCACAGTTCGTCTCAGAAGCTGCATATTAGCGGGCATGGGAACCGAGAAAACAGCCGATTTTGCGGAAGAGTTTTTTGATTTTGGATTTGTTTCTCAGTTGCGCCAAAACTTCCCCAGCGGACCTCTTTTTTTTTCTTTGAAATTCTTCGGGGTATTTGATCTTTTTGAGTAAATAAATAAAGGGGAAGTGGGGAAGGGTAATTTAGTCAAATTCCACGCATATAACAAAGTTTCTTTTTTGAGGCCGGCATATGTAACTAAGTTTCAAGTATTTGTATTTATATTTCTTTTTCTTTTTTATGGGGGTTCTCGTGAAATATTTCAGGTATTTTATTTTTTTGGATAAGTAAATAAAGGTGAAGGGTAATTTGGATAAAAAATTCACACATATTTATTCAGTAACAAAAACAAAGTTTCAAGTACATAAACTTGGTTCCCTCTTAGTCTTGCCTCTCTTTCTCCTCTGTGCTCCGCTGCGTACGACTGTCCATGTGATCTGTCTCTTCCCTTCCCCGTGTAATTATCTATCAAAAAAAAAGTACATAAACTTGGTAGTAAATGTAGATCAAACTAATAACAATCTAATTTTAGTAAAAAATTGTATCTAATCAGGTTTTAAGGGGTCAAATTATCTCAATTCTTTAGTAGTTTAAGAAGTTTAATTCAATCAATGTAGTATTAATTACTAATGACAAGTACTAATGCTTTTTTTTTTTTGTTAACTTTTTATTTTGTTATTTGGAGCTAATACAATGTTATTTCAAATAAAATTGCAGTTATATATATATTGATAAAATAAAAGAAGATTCAGGATCGGTGCATTTTGATGGCATTTACTCAATTATAGATAAACAAGCCTTAATAACTATTAGAGTTCTAATTGGAAGAAAACTCAATGTTTTTTGGGAATCTCCATTTAACACTCCTAAACTTCCCCCATCTCGATCTAAACCAAATTCAGTAATTAAAAAAGTTTCTCACTTTATCACTTAAAATGTCGATAAACAAGACATCAAAGTAACATTACAAACCCCATTGGTTAAGTAAGTCTTTTTTAGCTGCCCATTGATGAAAAGTATCAAGTTGTATTTGGATTGAATTTTAGAATTCTATCGTGAAATTTAACCTAATTTTTTTTATTTTTAGTTACGCTTTCACGTTAACAAATAATTCATTCTAATCAAAGTTTCAGAAAGAAAATCAGTTAAGAAAGCAATCTCATTATAAAAGATTATATCAATTATCAACTATAACTTTGCTCCCGTGTGTTTTTGTAGTATCTACGAAGAAATACCAATACGCGGAAGTATTTTGATGTCTTCTTATGTGAAATATTTAAATCATATTTTTACGTGTTTTTGTGAAATATTTAAATAAATTAAATTTGATGAGCGTCAGATTGATTTATAATAAACTCAATGGACCGTGGAATTAAAAACAAATTATTTTAATAAACATACTTGTTATTCTTACAATTTTATATAAGACTACCAAATCAAGAGGCGTCATGTAATCACTTCTCATCAGTTAAAAGGATTTAAGAATAAATTATTGGTTAAATCAACCATAAATCATGTTCCAAAAGAGGCCATTCAAGAATGTATCCATATCATACTCATCCATAGTATTCGAGCAGCCATTTTGACTTGAGTTTAAAATACCCACAATTCCACCAGCACTTCTTCTTATATTGAATCCTGTTAATCAGACAACAAAATCAAAAAGCGGCTATTCCTTCCAAAGATGAGACTACCAGTCAAATGTAATCAGCCATTAAAAATATGCCTAAACTTTCATATTTAAACCAACTATAATCTCCAGCAGCATATACAATCCTTACATTTTATAGAGAACTGACAACAAAAAGCTAAGTTCTCTAATTTCCTAACTAATTCCCTAATTGCTGGTCAACAAGAAAAAGAATTACTTATATAACTTTACACTAAAGTTGGGGTTGATCTATACAGGGAATGGTTACTTGTATCATTCCTTTTCATCTTGGTATGGGAAAGTTGAACTCTTGATATCCACCTTCATTGGGAGGAAAGTTTCTTGGAGGAAGAACAGTTTTGCAATCCACTGCAGTAGTGATGTCATGAATACTGGACCTCTTCCTTTCTTTCTTCACGGCACTCTGGCGCAGGTAGTACTTCTGAGCATGACTGGCTACTTGTGTTGGTGTTCTTGTCACCACGCAGTTTCTTGATATGCTTCTCCAATCACCCTTACCATATCTACTGAGGCCAATTAGAAACAACCTGCAACCAAAACAAAGAGATAATAAGGTGATTCTGCGTGTCAATTGTCAATCCCAATTCCATGAAAGTGCAAAATGAATGCATGAAAACAGACTACAAAATCTGTCCTAATTCACGTATATGGCGAGATCATCAGTACTCTCCAGAATTTAGAATGCAATTACATCCACTAAAGAAGTATGCTATCCAAATTGTTTCTTTGACTTGTCCGAACACAGATGTAATGCATCACTGCATAAACTGGGAATTTAGAATGCATTTACATCCAGTAAAGAAGTATTCTATTCAATCCTTGCCAGAACACAAAATTTAGAAGGTAGGTAATCGTTATCCACAAAATGGTTGGAAAAAAACTATTGTAACTGATGAGGCATCCATTTAAAAACAAAAACAGATGCACAACGTTGAATATCAACGTTCGACCAGGATTAGTAAGAACATATAATTTTCCAAAAGCATTGAATTTAAGAGAGAGCATCGTTATAAGATGAAGCTAAATCTATCATGCAAACTTGAAAATTGCACCCCGTTCCCATAGCATTCCGTTGGTATTTTCTGCAGCATAAAATAGTTCCAAATATAGAGCCACACTTGCCTTAAATTTCCCCATTAATTTTGTGACCCATAACCTCCGAGTAGGAGGAAAACACGGAAGACTCTTTTTTGGCAGACAAATCCTTACCAAAACTCATAAACCTCCAATTCTGGAAGATTTACAGTTGATTCAATACAAACAATAATTTGCAGATATCAAACAGAGGAGGTTTCTTCAAGTTTTCAGCTTCCTTACTAAACTCCTCTGTTTCTACAACAACCGGTAACTCTTGAAAGCAACCATATATTCTTTAACAAGAAGGAACAAATTCTTGTTAAACCCGAAACATAGAATTTATTTGTCCGATAGAATTAAACCATACAATTCACAGTTTCTGGGTTTAAACACACACTCAGAATTCGAAATTCAATAAAATGATCATTTATGTCTCCAAAGACAACTTTTGATCACACTAATCAAACAAGCCAATTCACCAACACGCGGATGATTTTATCATATGCCGAGAAAGAAATAAACAAAGCTAAGAGTACCTGTGCTCCTCCTCGGTCCAAGGGGTGCCCTTTTTACGCTCAACGTCTTGCTTGGTTTTAACAGAGGACCCAAAAGAGATCTGGTTGGTTTTTGAGTCAGACTCCAATCCATAAAAATCATCCACGTAACTCGGCAGCTCAACCCGGCCAGAATCTATCTCCGAAACATCATGCACCAAAGCCTCATAGTGTACCCTGACATCTTCCGTTGTCTTCCCTGGAACCCTCTCGGCGATTTTCTGCCACCGGTCGGGAATATCATCAGGGAACATCACAAGCGCTTGTTCAAACAATTTGTCATCAAATTTCGTCCATGTCGGCGCTGAATTAGGCATCACCCATTGATTCTCATTGACGTTATACATGATTCTTGTTCAGAATTCTTCTTCTACCCTTTGCCCTTTGAAGAATTCTTCTTCTTCCCCCTTTGTCCTTTGCTGGCTGTGGCTGGTGCTGGTGGGTTTTCTTCAAACGGTGTTTTTTTCTCTCTCTCTCTCTCTCTCAAAGAGATTTTGGGAGGAATTTAGGGAGTTTTTGGTAGCTAGAAAATTGATGTACGTCTGCTATTTATATCGACGACCACCGAACGCGGGCGCAGAATCGAGAGAGGCTCTTAAGAGGTTTTTGACGGAATATTTTGATTTCGAGGCACTTTTATGGGGTCTGACGCAATATGCCCCCGCAACCCCACCCCAAACTCTTCTTCCATAATTTTGGATTTTGAGAAAATTACAACTTACCATGCACGCAGTACAGAACGTTAAAAATGTAACGTTATAAAAAAAATAATGTTAAATATGTAAAACTTTCTTTTTGCCCTTCAAAATTTGAGCCTAAAAAAATTTCTACTCTGAAAACTATAATTATTTCGAAGGCTGATGTTGAAACTATTGCTGGAATCATAATAAGTATTTTGATTGGGTTTCGCAATTAAGTCATAAGTTTCTTTGCATAAAAATTTTTATTTTTATAAATTTTAAATTAAAATTCAATTTAAATACACTATTTATTTTCAAGCTGAAAAGATAATCAGGTCCAAAACAAAAAAAAATATCTAAATAAAGATATTATGAGATTTATTTTTAACCTTGAAACAAAATTACAACTTTAGGTGCATGTATGGCATTCATAATCTTGCTATACTACATTAATTCCCACAAAATGCAAAAAATATAGTATATACTACGTTAATTGAACTCTTTCTCTCTCTCTCTCTCTCTCTCTCTAGAAGCTTTTACTCCATACTAGCATGGCGCATCCACGGGTGACTTCTAAATGAATTCCCTATGAAAAGCTCTTTATTGTTTAATGTAAATTATCTCTCATGTAATCTTGACATTAATATCTTCTTTTATTTGCCCCCTTAGGCAAGGAAGGAGCACTCTGCAGCAGTTGTAACATTCTTGTAATATTTTTTAATAATTTATTTAGAGTTTAGAGATTTTTTTTTTATGATTTAGTATCTATAAAAAATATTACATGAAGAAGGTTACAGAAAATAATATACAAGGTCCGAATCAAAGATGGAATGGGAGGGGCGAGGACGCAATGGTCAATGCAAAACTACATATACAGTTGCCACTCGTGGAGGTCAACCAGGAAGAAATAAATATGGTAATGCTCTATTTATGTAGTTACATTTTTTTATAGGGTAGCTTGTCCAAATTAGTATACTTGCATATCAACAATCATATGTTAGCTAAGTTTAGCTAAACATGTATTTGAATTGAATTTTATTGTAAAACTTAATATAAATTTTTCATTTTAGTTTTACATATTCTCACTCGCAAACAATTATCTTCTTTAAAACCCAAAACAAAAAATCTTAAACTCAAATAGTATCTAATCCCACCTAAATTCAAAATCAATTTTATATGGATTTGTTAATTGAATTGTGATTATTTATTTGTTTGTATCTTATGTGGTAATTAAAGCTCTGGATTGCAGAATCTCCACCGAACCAAAAAATAATTGTTTTGACCAACTATGTTCCCGTATCAATAATCTTTAAATTAATACATTAATAACGAAATACATACATAGTACATCTATCTATAATATACATTGAACATGGCTTTAATTGATTTTTGTCACTAGCAATTGAATAGTTTCTTTTGTTTTTTTTTTTGGGTGTTCAATTGAATAGTTTCTTTGTTTTTTTTTTATTTTGTTCGACTATAGTGCATACAGTATCTTTTTTCAGTACGTGCTAAATATATCTTAGTTGTGAGATTTTGATCCAACAATTAAAAACTTACATTGTATGAATAATTATTCATTGTTAGTAGAAGAAGTATTCTACTAATAAATTTTCAACTATTGAGTGAATAAGTATTCACAACATGTAAATGTAAATTTTTATGGTTGTCTCTAGTTTGAATAGTTAGCTTATGTTTCCTGGTTTTATTGCAAAAAGAGAATGGTAGCTTTGCGTAATTTAGCTTTCTGAATTAGTATACTAACTTAATTGGTAAAATTTTCTTCACATGATCAATGTTCATCCAAATAATCATTTGATCGTGCAATCATTAAAAAAATTCAATTAATAGATTTGCTTTAGATTTATTTTTTTCAAATGAATGTTCACTTAATTAAATAAATCATACTTTAGATTTATTTCTATATAAATTATAAAGTTTCTTTACATATGATTCGAAAATGACGTGTCGCTTTTCAAGAAATAGGAAAATTATCCATTTCAGCCAAACAGTCACTCTTTTCTTTCCCATTTCAGCCAAAATAGCATGTCAAAATCTTATCCTTTTTTTATATATATATATAATTTTGTCAAAATCTTATCCACAAACTTTATTGCTCTTGCTTTCTCATGCCTTTGGTTTAATAATTAAACAAAGAAAGAAGTAGGAAGTTGGTGGAGAAAGCAGACTCAGAAAGCGTCTTTCCATACAAGGACATTACTCAGAAAGGGTATTTCCATACAAGGACATTAGGGGTATTTAGACAGTGTTTTAGGTTTAGGATTCAACTTACGCAAAATTTTATTTTAAAATTAAAATTAAAATTTAATTATAAAAATTTTATTTTTTAATAAATTATTTAATTTTTATAAAATACAAAATAAAAATTTTCAAATCACAATCTATATTTATAAATAATTTAATTTTTATAAAATTTAAAATATAAATTTTAAAATTAAATTATATACAAATTAGCTAGCAGCCCATTGACTATGTTCCGCACATTTAAATAAAAAGAAAAGCAATCCTAGGCATCCTCGAAAGATTTTTAATTTAACATGTGTTCAAACAAAAGAAATTCTAATTATTCTCAATCAGGTAAAATAATTTCTTTTACTTTTAAAAAATTTTAAAAATATGAGTTATTTATTGTTATTTTTTCTTTTTGCTTTTAAAAAAATGTTGCAAAAGATAGTTAGAATGTGCTTTTCAAATCTACTTTTGATTCTTCCAAAAAAATCTACTTTTGATTCTTTAAAAAAAACCTACTTTTGATTATAAATACAGTTAACATATCAATTTAATACCTAATTGTTGAAAAACTCAAAAGTACTTTTTCCATTATGTTAAAAAAATTTATAAATAGAAAATGAATGTAAGGAACAATTCATTATAAGATGCACAATTAATGGACTCTCATTGTTTTTTTTTTCCCGAGGGAAATTGATTCTAGTTGTTAATGCACCTCTTTCGTAGGATATATATGCTCAATATTTTTTTGGATATATTAAAAGAAGACAATCAAATTTATAACTTTAATTTTCAATTAAAAATTTCAATTTACTTGTTAGAAAATATAAAAAATTTTTGCCTCTTTTCTCCTTTCTCAAAATGTTTAACATTTTATAAATTTTAAAAATTATTCTTTAAAAAATTAAATTTATTTTTATTATAATAATAAAATTAATTTATAATATAATAAAAATATTATTTATTTTCTTCTTCTTTAATATATATAAAAATTTTTTAAAAATTTTATATTTTGAAACAAGAAATGGTACTATTTTCTGGCATTATAAACTTTTATCATGAATGTTTGAGGGGGCATGGGGGATGGTTAAAGTCATCAACATAATTGTTCCTCGATAATCTAATGATGCATTAACACGTGTACAATTAATTAGTGATAATAATATAGTGAACAGCGAAAACGAAAGCATTTGTCGTATCGAGTTTAGGTGGGAACGTTGACTAGATGCTAAAGAAGCGTGTTTATGTCGGCAAGCGCCTTTCAGCGGGTGGTGGCTTTGTCGTTTTGTACAGCTTGGTGACCATAGTTTTTCGCTGTCATGTGTCATTGTCATTCCAGTGAAAATAAATTAAAAATAAAAAAAATTGATATTAGCCGGCCCAGCCAATGGGCTTTGTCTAGAAGGTGCTGGACTGTGGCTCGGTCACGTTTAGTTTTCTTTTATGTCCACTCGGAGGACTTCGGGACTGACACGTTTTCATCAAACGAAAATTGATTCTTAAAGTAATCCAACTATACAAAGTTTTGGATAAGGAGGATTTTGCCACGTCAGGAAACTATTTTTTTACACTCCTTTTTCAAAAATATAATACTTTTTTTCACTTTTTTTTCTTCTAAATATTACTTTTATATAAATACAAAATTTTATTTTTATTATATTAATAAAATTAATTTAAAATAATAATAATATTATTATTAAATTCTTAATTATATAAAAAAATATATTTTAAAATGAATAAAATATTATATTTGATAGTCATATGTGCCTATTCTACTTTTGCTTTCTAATTCTGACCGTGCAGTTGGAATGGGTTGGGTTTGTGGTTATGTGATGTCCCGCTCATAGCGTTAAAGTTTCTGTCCGATCGAATATATTTCGTTAAATTAAATTTAAAATTTAATTCAATAAATTATAATTTTAAAAAATTTATAAATTTTTTAATTATTAAATTATATCCGATGAACTAAATTTAGTGCATCACGTACGGACAATACGCTGTAACATTGTAGGCGATCCTGCTCATACCCCTTTTTTTATTAAAAAAAACCTGGATCATACAACAAATCATTGGGTTGGACCTGTGTCTAATTTGGGCGGGGGCTGAATCTGAACTAAACCATGAATCAAACAAAGAAAGCCCATTCCTAGTAATCCACACCATTGAGATATGGATGGGCCTATCCACGACAAGATGAGGAAAGACTACAACTACATACAGATAGTTTCATTTTTAACCAATCGTTTGTTGTTGGGTTAGGGATAAGAGACGAGACATTTTATGGTATTAGCTATGTAACTAGTCAGCATCTTATAAGTTATACTTCGTCTAATTATATTAAGCTAAGTGTACTGTGAGTCTTTGTATTAATAAATGAATAAGTGATAGTGGTAAGACCCACAATACACTTAGCTTAATATGATTGGACGAATTATAACTTATAGCATGCTGACTAGTTACATAGCTACCACCATAAAGTATCTCATCAGAGACTGTGCTGTTGTTCAATGAGTTCAATGGCTCAGCCTCGCTTGTTTGAAATGAACAAAAATAAAGATTAATTGATGACTATACAGTAATTCAATTAGTTAAAAGTATTTTATTTTGAATTCGATTTGAATCTCTATCTCCTTAATTTATCGCCAACAGAAGATGAATTTTGATTGGAGTCTGGAGAACAGAAAATAGTCCCTGATGGTTAAATTTTGAATTGGACGAAGATAGGCCTTAACCCAACATACAGTCAATTCTAAGTAGAGTGTTGGGCTAACCAACATGTTAATTACTCTGTTTCTTACGGGGATCAAAATCACTTTTCCCTAATGTAGTGAAAAAGACTAATTACGGGGGATTTACATCCCCAATCCTCCAACAAGAAAATAGTATGAATTTTGGTCAATAAGTTCATATTGAAAGAGGTTACCTTTGGTTCGAGCAATTTACCAAGTATCAAATGAGCCTAAGCTTATTCCAACTCCGCTAAATTATCTAACGAACGAACAATATTCCTCGTGTGTATGTGTGATTAGATATCTATTATATATCTTAGAATCATTTATTTAGATAATTTTCATTGAAAGATTTGGACTACAAAAAATGCTTACTTTTAATTGAGAGTAGATTCTTTTTAGCTTTACCAATCAAATGAATCCTCATTGCATTGAACTACATACTCCAAAGTTCTATTGATTTATTTACTTTAACTCTAAAAGCACCAAAAAGAGTTAGGCAAGGCCAATCATGCTGAAGCAAATAAAAAAATTACTTTCTTTCAAAATGTTTTACTTATGATACAAAAGCTTGACTTAGTTAGAAACACCACATAATTGAGCAAAATGACTAAGAGTTTGAATGATAGTTCATTAGGTACTGCAAAAAGGTCAAAAGAAGATTATAAAGTGTCCAAATGTAAATATAGGGACTAAACAGTATACTTATACTTGAAAGAAAGGTCACATTAGCCCAATTCCCCAATGTAGTTTGACTGGGCGACATATGACTGCCCAAAAAGAATAGTCAAATGAGTCTTTTAAGACTTTAAGAGGAAATTGCACCAATACGCAATCTCAATAACGTTGGTTTTAGGTAAGATTAGGGTTGATACCGAGGAAAAACTAGTTTATTTACCGCTCTAATTGGCTTACACGTGAATCATTGTCTGCCCACCAACACTAGTTTCTCATTTAGTGCAATTTTTCTGATTAGTAATACTCACTTTTCTTAACTGATGTTTCGTCATTGTCAGATGGTCAACTGCGGACTAATGGGTTCGTATCCGACCAAGATTTTGAATCGTACCTCCCCACAGTTGTAATCATTAGCAGTTAAATCTTGTATAGACATCTAAATAAATGATAATACTAACCTCAATTTATTACAATTGTATATTATTTTAAAAAATGTATTTAATGAATAATATTTTATAAAATATTATTTTATTATTGTCATCGAACATAAAATATACACATAAAGTTAGTAAAATTTATAGGCAAAGGTTAAAGAAGTACGTATGACAATGTGCTTGGTTAGGGGCCAAGAATGAGAATAAGCGAGAATCATTTGATTCAATTCCAGACATCTTGCTCGGGGTATTTCTATGGATTTGCAACTATAGGAATGGAAGATCCCAAATCCAAGCAATAGAAGATTTTCCAGCAAAAGAGAAAAAGAACGAGGAGATCGGAGATCAGCACGGCCACATCTAACGAGCATCGGGGATCGAAATGGGTCCTACAAAAGTCTAATGGAGTGGGCCCCAACAGAATTGATTGCTAAAGTTGGATTGGTTATGGAACTGAGAAGATTACAGCCCATACCATAGCTTACTGTGGAGGTGCAGAAGCAGCACCAGGGGTGGAGAGGGGAGCGGAGGGACAAGCGGAGAGCTCTGCCCGGGCAGCAGTTCTGGCCAGTGAGTAATCAACATTCAACAGTGAAATTTGTGGGCTGTGGCAGACATAGTTATCCGTTCGGAATAAGGGGCAGAGGGAGGAGGATAAGGTGCCATGCCAATCCAACCGAAAGAGGCAGCAGTAACCAGACTTTTGACTCTCCAAAAAAAATCTGTCTTTTTCCAATAGGCTTTTGGTGAAGTTGATTGAAAGCTAAAGATGGACCAGAAGTCCCTAAAATTGGATCAACTGTGGTTTTCGCATTATCTAGAGATTGATACTGCACTGGGCGGCTGGTCAATTTCCTGCCACAAGAAAGGAGCAGGGAATGACGGATCATCATCCTTAGACATAACTAGGATAATAGGAACACTGTTTAAATTTATAGGGATCAAATTTTATACTTTTTGACCCCTCACTTTACAATTGAATTGTCGAATCTCACTATTTGGATGAATCACTTTTCTTTTCAAAAATTAATTGTGAACATCATATCTTATCTCAAAACACAAACCGGGGATGTATTTAGTATGATTTTTTAATTTTTATTTTTTATATATTATTTATTTTAAATTTTACTTCTTTTTATACAAATAATATATATTTATAATTTTTAATACAATTTTTTAAATAAAATTTAATCTAAGATAGACCTAATTAACTCTTATCCTTACAAAAATAAATATTTAAAAAATATTCTAAATTCACCTAAAATTTCTATGTCTTATTTCCTCTTATTAATCGTCTTGAGGTGGACCAGGTGGTATGAATTGAAACAATTACAACAGGGTGTTTGTGCAGTTGGATCTTTCACATTATCTTTTTTATTATTATAGTATGATCACATGAAAATTTTTTATAAAAAGAAAATAATTTAAAAATAATAAAATTATTATATATAAAATAATTTTAAAAAAATAAAGAAGGGACCAGAAAAAAAATTTAAGGGAGAGAATCTCGAGCAGTGTCGGTGTGAAACGTGGATATCCCTCCCTTGCCAAAAAGTGGAGGACCGGCCGTCTTTGCAATGGGGAAGAAACGTCCTTCGGCCTCCTCTAGCCTTAGATGTTTGGGTTCACGCGAGCGGGCAAGCAAATGAAGACAATTCCGTACCAATTTTCCAGCCAACGTGTCCTGTGCTTCGCTTAAAACCGCGCTTATCCTCCCCATAAAGCGAAAGAATATTCACTTGTGACTTGAGTTCTCCATCACACATGTCATCCTATGGGGACAAGGTTTCGGGTGTAACGCCCCTATGGACCTATCATCCTTTTTTCGCTTTTAGTAATGCAAATATTAATTCATATCCCAATCCACTATTGATTATCACGCTTAAGTATTTATTAATTAGTTTAAATTCGTATGATATATGAATATATTTTAAAATTAAAAAATATTTAAATTATTTTTTAAAAAAATTAAAAAATTCATCTTTTAAAATATATATATTTAAAATTTTTTTAAGTAATACAGAATATTAAAATTTTATTAACTAAAAATTTTTAAATATTTTTTTCCTATCTTAGGCTATTAGTATATGATTTATATCTTTTTTATTTTTTTCAATACTAAAAAAATTAGAAGAATACCAAAAGTCTATATTATGAGACATGCTATTATGGTAGCACCAAACAAAAGAATACAAAATATTAGAAAAAATACAGAATAAGTAAACTAATGGAGTAGAAAATCTAGTGTAAAATTTTTTACCTTGAAACTTGTGATTAAAGTACCCAAGAATAACTAAATTCATGTTTGTTGATAACTATTATAAATAATTAAAGTTTTATTTTTACAAAGTAATAAATGTACATAATTTAATTTCATCGAAAGAAATATGAAATTTAAAATTCAAGTTAATATATAAACAGCTTTACAAAATTTTAAAGTAGTAATTAAAGTCTCATTTTTTAACAAAGTAACTTAATATATGAAATTTAAAATTAAAATTAATATATAAGTTAGGAGTTTAGTTTTAATAAATTTAGTTTAAACCAAGAGATTGGATTGACAAAAAATGATAAAGATAAATAGTTTAAAGTTATTTTAATACATCAAAATTGATCCTAACTAATCAAAATTTTAAAGATTAATTAAAAAAATAAAAGCTCTAAGAAATTAGTATGAGAAGTTTGAAGATATAAGAAAGAATGAGTTATATTTCTATAATATATATAGAGAAACATTAGTTATTTTTATTTATTAATTTTTATAAATTTAAGTATATTTAACTAGTTTAAATTTGAAATATACTTTTAGTTAAAAACATTTTAAATAGTAATTAATGAAAAGAGAAATTAAGGAAGAGACAAATTATTTTATACTTAAATTAATAAAAAGAGTAAAACAATCGTTTAATTTATAATTCATAAGAAATTCGGTCGTTCCTTAATTTTTATTTTTTAATCTTTTTTAACAAATATAATATGAACAGAGGGAGCATTATTCTTAGTTAGATTTTTTTTATTCGAAATAAAATTTTATATTTTAATTTAATAATTTTAATTATAGATAAATTATTATAGCATTATTATTAAATTGAAGAAGTCAATAGTGAAACATGTGTCATTAGACTTTATATCTTTTAAATTGAAACAGTTAAAAAAGTTAATGGTAGGACTATTATTTTAATGTAGTTTAATTTCTTTAAACTAAGTGTTAATATTTGAAGTTTAAATAAAATATTATATTCCTTTTTAAAAAATAGATATTTTTAAAATATTTAAATATCATAAAAAGAAAACAATAATAACATTCAATTTTAGACCGTAGCAATTTAATTAGCATGAAATAAGTATTAAATTTAATCTAAATTGTTATCTTCAAATTCTTTAGTAGTTTAGGTTGAGTAGTATTATTCATACTCCTATAAAATGTATTACCACTCATCTTTAAAAAAAAACAAAAAAAAAAAGAAGTGTTACTCCTATAAATGAAGGGACAGGATGGATGTGAAAAAAAGTGGGATTGCATTTTGTTCTGGCAGTGAATGGTGACTTGTTTTTCCAACTTGCTTGCCCCTTCAATTATTACCTTTTACACTACAGCTGAAAAGTTGCTGCTCTTTTTATTATTATTATTATTATTATTGCTGCATGTAATAATAAGATATATTATATTAATTAAGGTTGAGGTAATACTACTTAGTACTCTATCCCAAAATCAGTATTAGTACCTGAAACCTGAAAAAATTGTACTAATAGTGAGTGAAGTAGTCGAGGGCTAACAAAAGCCGGAGCAGAGTAGTAGATATTCTGATGTTCTCCCGTGCAAAATTGGTGAATGCATTGGGCCACTTTATTTCCCTTCCTGAAATGTGTGTATTAAGGTCCATCTAATGAGCAATTGAATGCAATACTTAGTTGGTTTAGACATAAAAGAGTTGGCATATTCAATGGCTTTCTGGACGATAGAGTAAGCATTAGCTTCAAAGTTTTGATTTGATAAAAAATGCTTAGATGGGATTGTACGAAATTTGAATTGTCTATGAGAGGATACGTGATTATTAAAATTAAAAATTTTCGTTGAATTTTATATTGTACTAAAGTTTGTGATCATGCAAATGAAATCTACGAAGATGGGTTTTGATTTTATTATTATCACAAAAATAGAAATTTCTATCAACGAAGATCGTAGGTTTCTTATTATTCTCATAGGCCTCACAACTCACGAAAAATGTCGGATTCTTCATTGAAAATTTTGAAATACTAATAAACAGAAAAAGGAAAGAAGATCTTCAACTTCCAATTAAATATTAAAAGAATCTCCTATGATCAAAGGAGTGAGGAAACAAAATCTTTGTTGTGCATCTTCTTCCTCTTTAAACAATTGTTTATATATGGTATTTGGATCTGTTTGATTAAGAGAATTTTCGTTTTAAATTTTATAAAAGTAAAAATTTTTAAGAAAAAAAAAAGATAAAAGTAAGACTACCATTTTCTGCACTTTTCCCTTTTGAGAAAGCATTTTGTGCCCTTTGCGATCCACCAAAAATTTTCAAGTGCTGCTCCATCACATTGCATTTGCAAATTGCTCAACCAACCGTGATCATTCCTGCTTTTCTTTTCTTTTCTTTTAAGTTGGTAGTATACATCTCCCTCCCCTCACGAGAAGTCCGCAAAAGCCACCCCAAAAATTCGGCCTTTTCACTTTGCTTTAAACTAAGTTTACCGTTTTGTTTAACAAATGCGTCCAATCTCACTCTGGTCCTTTTCCTTGTCCCCTTCATTTTCATTTTCATTTTCATTTTCTTTTTGAAAATGACAAGAAACGAATTATTGTGACACAAGATAATTAATGCTGCGCTAACAAAAACTGAACTCGCCTAAACTAAAACTCTAACAAAGCCTCGGTAACGTTTCTCACTCTTATTTTATGATTAATATTCTTAAGCTACAAGTTACATAATCAAAATAAGGGTGAGATTGTATAATATTTTGATTTGAGATTTTTTATTTTAAATTTTGTGAGAGAAAAATTTTTATAACAAAAAGAGAAAGAGTATGACTTAAAGTGAAAAATTTACATTAGATTCTGCAATGAAATCTAATACAAATACACCCTAAATAAAAATATAAATGAATCTTGCTACTACATCAAATTACTCCTATTATAATTCTCTAACACAAATTTTACCATCTTTAAATTTTAAATATTTTATATACTTTTAAAATAATCTTATCATCACATCATTTATAGGTTTAAATAATCTAGCATATAGCGTTTATTAGAAAATGGACAAAAATTACAAGTATTGTCTTTCTATAAAATTCTCGGTGCTATTAGTACCATCTCTCGTTCCATTGAGTAATGGAGGTTGGGGTTTACTACAGCTATAATTAGGGGTGTCAATCTGATTTATTGAGTCAAATTTTGTTAAGTCCAATTTCAGTTGGATTAAAATTAGATTAGGAAATATGAGCTCGGGTTCGAACTCTCTGACCTTAATTTTAATTTTTAAAATTTTTATATAATAATAATATTATATATATATATTACGGATCAAATTAAAATTAAACAGAACTTAAACTCGATCAAAAATATTATTCAAACAGAAAAGAATAATTCAAATTCATAATTAAATAAATTAACGAACTAAACTCGAACCAACCAACCAAATCTAAGGCCCTGCGTATCGATAAGTTGGCCCTGTACCTCAACTCAGCCTCCATGCCCTATCCCCCCATTCTCCTCTTATAAAAGCTAAACTAACGCAATCAATCCACAACGCCCGCAGTTACAGAGTAAGACAAAAGCCAAGGAGAGAGAGAGAGAGATCAGAGATGGTCCAAATGGAGAGCCAAGCCTCTTCTTTCTCTAGCTTCAGGTCCTACCTCCATGCACTCTCCGACACACCCAATCGCCTGGCTAGACGTGCCGGTTCCCTCTCGACTTCTTTCGAGGAAACCAGCCGGGTTCGGGCTCGGTCCGGACAGGACATGAAGAAGAGCCTCCGTTGGTATGACTTGGTTGGCTTTGGCGTTGGTGGGATGGTCGGTGCCGGCGTCTTTGTCACCACCGGCAACGCCAGCAGACATTACGCAGGCCCTTCTGTCATTCTCTCCTATGCCATTGCTGGAGTTTGTGCTCTGCTCTCTGCCTTCTGCTACACCGAGTTTGCTGTTGACATGCCCGTTGCCGGCGGTGCCTTCAGCTACATCCGTGTCACTTTCGGTTAGCATCGTTGAGTTGTTTGCGCTTAACATTAAATTCCATCAAGCTATTATTTTTTCCAGTAACTTTTGAATGCTTATAAAATTTCTGCTACATTTGCAGGAGAATTTTTAGCGTTCTTGACGGGAGCGAATCTAATCATAGACTACGTGCTATCAAATGCGGCGGTGGCTAGGAGTTTCACAACGTATTTCGCCACAGCAATTGGTATATCAACCGACACCCATTTGAGAATCACCATCCCCGGCTTGCCCAAAGGGTTCAATGAGATTGACTTGGTTGCGGTGGCCCTCGTTTTAATTCTCACCCTTGTCATTTGCTACAGGTCGAAGACCTCAAAATCACTGCAACTTTAACATCGCCATCTTGAATTTCAAAATATTTTTCCAGCTCATTCATTAACTGGGAAACTTAACGTCTTTCTTTATTCATAGCACAAGAGAGAGCTCCTTGCTGAACATGGGATTAACGGCCCTGCACATATTGTTCATCTTGTTCGTGATAGTGGTTGGATTTTGGAGAGGAGATTCAAAGAATTTCACCGAACCAGATAACCCAAAAAATCCTGGCGGGTTCTTTCCCTTCGGTGCATCAGGGGTCTTCAATGGTGCTGCCATGGTTTACCTGAGCTACATAGGGTATGATGCTGTTTCTACAATGGCTGAAGAGGTCAGAGACCCGGTAAAGGACATCCCCGTCGGAGTCTCGGGCTCTGTGATTCTTGTGACCGTTCTTTACTGCTTGATGGCCGCTTCAATGTCCATCCTTCTCCCTTATGACCTGGTACCCAATCGCAGTTAATTAAGAGTAGTAGGGAAAATTACAGCAATCTTCTTCAACATACTGTGACATTGACGCATGATGATGTTAAACTTTACTTCCTCTGGTAATACAGATTGATCCCGAGGCGCCGTTTTCAGGGGCATTTACGGGAGGATCGGACGGTTGGAAATGGGTGTCAAATGTGATCGGCGTGGGGGCGAGTTTTGGGATATTGACGTCGCTGTTGGTGGCCATGTTGGGACAGGCTCGGTACATGTGCGTTATCGGACGGTCGAGCGTGGTCCCGCCGTGGTTCGCTAGGGTACATCCTAGGACGTCTACTCCTGTCAACGCTTCCGCTTTCCTTGGTACGTTACTCCATTTGGTTTGCTCTTTTCTAGTATTATTATTATCGCGTGATCTTACTTTTCTTATTTGCTTTTTCTGCGGTTTTTTTTTTGGGGGTGGGGATATGAGGTGCTTGTTTTGGTTTGTCAAGTTATACCGTTAGTCTTCTGGGCTCCACCAGCAACCGATTCAGTTGGGACGTTGCTTTGATTTGTTTTTGCCTTGCTCTATTGCTGCCTTAATCAAGAGACTCATCACTCTAATCTTAAAGCCATCCATCCAGCTAATAGTTTACTATTCAAGTAATTAAATTGAGGAAGTATTCGAGACTTAATATATTTTTTCTCAAAAAAGATTTATTTTGATGAAATCGAAAAAAATCTAATTTTTTTATTTGTTATTTTTACCATAAATAGTATGGCCTAGTGGTAATCCTACTGCTCTTTTTGTCTCTATAATTGATGAGGTTCATATTAATGTATCATTCGGAAATGGAATCTTGACAGTGCTATATAAAGATTTCTTATCCCCTGAAAATTACCTCTCAACTAGGTGAGACCCCATTTCTTGCTGAGGTTGATATGGTTGATTCCATGCCACCACCACATGAAAACGACCTTTTCTATCAAGGCCACCAGAGTCTTAGACCCCCCCCTGTTCGGGGTTTATTGAAATTGGGCTTTTGAAAACTACTGTTTTGAATTTTGCAAAATCGATCCGTTTAAAAACGATAAGCGGGGATTCAGAATGAAAAGCATGTATGAAACGCAAATCCAAATACAAAGTTGCCTAATAGCTGATTTGTTTTCCTAATGAATGGTGCATTTTTCTTTCAGGAATATTTACTGCAGTGATTGCCCTTTTCACGGATTTGAATATCCTACTGGGCCTCGTGTCCATCGGCACTCTTTTCGTGTTCTACACGGTCGCAAATGCTGTAATTTACAGGCGTTATGTCTCTGTAGGAACAACAAATCCATGGCCAACTCTGTCTTTCCTGTTCTGCTTTTCGCTGACGGCCGTAATTTTCACCCTGATATGGCATTTGGCACCAACAGGCAAGCCTAAGGCGCTCATTCTCGGTGCCTGCACAGCTATTGCCGTGGGAGTTCTCCAGTTGTTCCATTACATGGTACCCCAATCCCGAAAGCCCGAGTTCTGGGGTGTCCCTTTCATGCCATGGATTCCATCCATATCCATCTTCCTCAACATATTCTTGTTGGGTTCTCTCGACAAACCGTCCTACGTGAGATTCGGATTCTTTTCAGCTCTCATGGTGCTTGTATATGTTCTATATAGCGTCCATGCTAGCTTTGATGCTGAAGAAGAAGGAACTCTTAGTCAAAAGAACGGTGAGATCGTGAAGGAATATATCGAAATGGAGGTCCAGAAGCTGCAAGTGTAGAAGTCCCTCTTAGCCCTTTCCTTTTCCCTAATTGTAGTGACTTTACAACTTTTGTGAAGTTGGTGGATAGTTTTAGAACAGAACAAAATATATAGTGAAAGAGGCTGCAAATTTTGCAGTAGTAAGTTGTATAGTTGACATCCTATAGGGAGTCAATCTATAAGGTTCCCTTGGAATGACTTGGTATCTTTGACATGCAAGAACAATTGACGAAGTAAAAAGCATGAAATCTTAATAATGCAAATTGTATTGAACTTTTTGACTATTCCGTATTTCTTTGTCGAGATACTTGTTGATCTGATCAACTGAGTTCCACGTACTAATGCCCTCTTCTGATCCAAAAGAGTTTCCATATGTACTTTGACTATCCTGTGTTTCCTATTTTATCCTTGCATTTAAAAGCGATCCACTTCTTGTTGAGTTGTCATTGAAGTGACATTTGGGAGTCCAAAATATGGGAAATTGTCGAAGACAAGGTATTTCAATTTTCATATTTAAACAATCGAGCATTGATCTTTTATTTTAAAAGACAACAGTCAATTTTTAGAGTGTTAAAAGAAATCTAAGGTGCTCTTCTAATGTATATTTGTGCAATTAACCTCTAACTGTTGGATGTTGAAAACATTGTCTTCGTAAATAATCGAACACATCCTCTAAGATGTAGGTCGATTTGCAGTGAGAGAACAGCTGCAGAATCTGATTTTTGCAGTTTATAATTAGCATTAAGCACTGGACCCTCCAATTATATAGTCTTCTCATGGCAATCCACAGATGCCAGCAAAGGTAATACAAGTAGAATATAGGGTGGCTATCTCGAGTACCCTTTGATCAAAGCCAATAAAAATGCGAAGTAATAAAGTTGGTTCTTACAGCTTTTGTCGATTCTCAGATCTTCTCATAGTAAAGTGGACAGAAGTGAAACTAGAATCAACCGACCTTTCGTTGAAATTCCTTCATTGCAGAAGTATTATGCTTGGTTTCTCTTATCTATTTGACACTTAAATCTATATAATATGCAGGGTCGATCATTGGCAACTTTTAAGATTCTTGTTGGCTTTTCGCCCTAAGCAAATGGCAAATATTTCCAATACAGTATTACTCCATTATGTTGTTTCGCACTTCGGTGTATTATCATTGATAAAAAAAAGACCAAGGTAAAGAAAAATTTTACCGCGTTTTCTGCCTCCTATTTTTAGCTTTAATCATTGGTTCTTGGATGGCAAAATAATATTCCTTGGCATCTTGAAAATCCAACTCAGGTAAGGTATTTATACCCACCGAGCGAAGATGCTACTGAGAATCAACAATTTGAATTCCAAGACAAAGTAAAAAGGTTTAGAGAAGATCAAATGTAGATTCGATTTTCGACATCGAAGTATGTTTTCTTGGCTCTTTTACATTTTGGTTTAATAAGGTTTCTCAAAGCCTTGGCTTCACCAGAAGGGAATGCCAAGCTGAAAATAGAATGCATTGGCCCTATTGCCACAAAAAACCATGCTCACCATAAACAGCTTCTTGTTTTCTTCTTCTTCAAAAGCGATTAACATTGGGATAAAGGTCCCAAATAATTGCTTAACCAGATGGATTGAACGAGTAATATTGTCATCTTTTTTGTGTGCTTTTGCTTTGTAGGTTGGCATTTAGTTAGAATTATTAGGTGGGAAATATTTGGAAAGGTTATCTTTTTCCCCGGCCCTTTGTTCTTTCTTCCTGTTTAGGCTAGAAACAAAATGTCCCCTTATTGTAGAACCTAACTTAGTGGGTTATGACATTAACCATTAATCCGACCACCAAAAAAAAAAAAAAATCACTTGATCATTTTTTTCCACGACAAGAACAAGTTGCAATGTACTCTTTGGATGGACACTAAATGTTCTAATCCGGCAAAGGATTAGCTCGTTGAAACGAACAGCAAGCCCACGAATGAATCACCATATCAAATCAATTTGTAAGTGGGAAATCACGACATGGTGTCGGATTTGACATAGAAAAATAGCAACTTTCTTAACTCTAAGAGAAAAGAAGGGGCGCATACTGATATACCAGGTGGTGAATCAGAACTGGTAAGCAGCCCTTAGTCACGAGCTGGATTCGAACCAGCACCTCCGGGACTATAAATGAAAGACAAACCCGGCGAACTACCTTTTCTTTCGTGACTCTCGGTATAATTAGATTCGTGACTTCAAGCATCTCTCCTCGAATATCAGGACCTTATATGGACTCTTGCCACTGCTAACTGCTAAGCTAAAACTGGAGCAGTTTCTTGAAAACTTGCTTCGGATATGAAACTTTGAGTATTGAGAGATGCTCTTGTTATTCCCAATAAGATGGCTCGATAACAGATCGCTTCTTCCAAAGCGCGTCCCATTCGTTCTGCCCGCAACAATCCAATTAGTTCTCCGGGTGAAAAAACATTAGACATTCCGTCTTCTGAATAGGATTAGTTTACTTTAGTTATCAATCATTTATTTTGACATTTATGTGCACATAAAATTTATTACTAGTTTGTTTGAAGTAAAAAAATAAGTTGTAAAGAACAAACGTTTAAAGTTACGTAAAATGATCAATACCTAAATTTAAAATTCTTGTATTTTTTACCGTATTATTCACATTTACACACTTTCTTACTAGCCTAAACTCGTGTGATGCACGGATATATTCTAAAAATAAAAGTATTAAAATTATATTTTCAAAAAAATATATCTAAAGAGAAATTTTTTTTACCTTCCAAAATGTATATGATTAGGGAAAAAGTCAAATAACATAGAACATTCAAATTTTATTGGTTCAAAATATTCAATACTTTATTCTTCATCTTAAGCTCTTACCATATGATTTCTACTTCTTTTGTTCCTTTCAATACAAAATCGGAAGCAATATTAGTTACGTTGAATTTACTTCTTCTCAACTTTTTTAAAATCTCTGATTCACAGACAAATATTACTGATGTCATTTTATAAAACATAAATAATATGTATTATTTATTAGATTGAAGAGTGTTGAGCTTATCCAAACCTTTAGTTAGTTTGGAGAAACTCCCTTTTTACTTCGCTGATAAATGTTTCTTTTCTCCGTTTGCCAAAAGGAAAAATTCTTTTAATGACAAATCTATTTCTTTCATTAATAATGGAGAGAAATTACAATTATTAGTTACTGTTGACTGCAATATGTAATATCATTTTCCAATTAACCTATTAAGACAGATAATGAACGATTTCAATTACTATCTCAATGGATTTACTTGAACAAATGAATTAAAAATTGATGTATTTGAATGATTTTCTCTTTCTTAGGCTTTTTTTAGGGGTTGTAAATCAAAGCAAATGAAAATTTAAATAAATTACTGACATCGAGGTTTAAATGAAAGTTCATTTATTCCATTACAAAATATATAGCGTTTATCTATTTGTTTTCTCTTAATAAGTGGATAATTATTTTGGTATAATAGTTTAACAAATATAAGCAAGAAAGATATTAAGAGATGCAAGAATGAAATATAATATAAAATAGAGGGAAAATTATGAAATAAAAGAAAAAGTAAAGTAATGAAAGTTTTCTAATTTTACAAAGTAACTTAATATACATAATTCAAAATTAAAATTACTGTACAAGTTGATTTAAAGTTATTTTACTATACTGAAAATGATTATAACCAATCAAAATTTTGAAGACTAATTAAAAAAGTAAAAAATTTAAGAAATTAGGATAATTTAAAATTCAAGTTAATGTATAAGTTGCTTAAAATTATTTTAATAAATTAAAAATGATTCTAACCAATAAAAAAATTTTAAGTGATAATTAAAGTCTTCTAATTTTACAAAGTAACTTAATATATGAAATTTAAAATTAAAATTAATGTACAAATTAGTTTTAAATTATTTTAATAAATTAAAAATGATTCTAACTAACAAAAAAATTTTAAAATAATATTAAAGTCTCTTAATTTTACAAAATAACTTAATATATAAAATTTAAAATTAATATTAATATATAAGTTCCACTATAGTTATCTTAATAGATTAAAAATGATCTTAACCAATTAAATTTTTAAAGACTAATTAACTGACTAATTAAATTTTTAAAGACTAATTAACTGACTAATTAAATTTTTAAAGACTAATTTAAAAATATTAAAAAATTAGAATTAAAGATTGGAGCTATAATATATATAGATTCACCTCTGCATGGTCAAAGATTTGGCGATTCATTTGTGGAGGAAATCTGTAGCAGAGAAGTAAGTGGTGGGTGTTAGTCATATTCTCTCTGAGGGGGGAAAAGATAAGGCAGTAGAGACCACTTGTACATCCTCTTCTTGTAATGAATGACAAAGAAGTCATCTTCAATGTGTCCATCTGGATTAGTTTGATCCCGCAAGTCAAAGATTTTAGTTTAAACAAAAACCCACTTTAAGACAGGAGAGACCATTTGTACATCCTCTTCTTGTAACGAATGACAAAGAAGTCATCTTCAATCTGTCCATCTGGATTAGTCTGATCCCACATGTCAAAGATTTTTGTTCAAACAAAAACCAACTTCGATCCATTTCTAAGGACTTTGGTAAAAACACGCAAGTTCGTCTTAGTTCTGGTTGGATTTTGGAAGTTTTGGAATGCTAGGAAACGGTCTCGGATTGACATTAACCAATCTTGATAAAGTTGGGTTTTCTCATGATGTTGATTTACCACCATGATTTCATACAAAGAGCAAACAATATCTACTACTTTTTGCCACTTTGTAGCTAATTTTTCTTTTTAAGGATAAAAAATTTTAGTGACGGTAGATAACAATAAATATCAAAATTTTATTTTTAATAAAAATATTATAATAATTTATCTATAGTCAAATAATTCTTTTTCATTTTATATTAAGTCAAAATGATATATTCAATCTCGTATGGAGAAAATAATAAGAAATGTAATGATATTGTGCGAAATTGTCTCTCCCCGGCCCTCCCTTTGGCGATTGATTAAAAGGGTAGGCAACTCTCTATCTCAATGTCAACGTTAAACATTGTTTCTTGTGTTATGATGAGACAAATTTCTTGAATTAAGAGTTTTAATTTATGCAACATGTGTTTGATTGACTGATTAAACAAGTTTTAGTGTACTTGATTGGATTCTCTAAGATATGCCATCTGCAAATAATATAGGATCCCAAGTGGTTAGGTGTTCTAAGCACTTCCTCTTCCCCCTCTTGTGGTTAAGACTACAATATTAACAAGAACAAAGTCATTAGCATATATGGTTATGTTCCAATCATGAAGATCACATTACATTCTCTCAAAATAAAAGACAAATTATACAATTTGTTAGAGTTCAAACTTGTGACTTGCACTAATAATTTGTGTTTTAATTTGTGTAATGTGTGTATGTTCTTAGTGTGGTTTGCCATCATTCACTACTTGCATAGAATGGATAGTCATTGAAGTTTAAATGAAAAATATATTTATGTTGAGAAAATGTAAGATCACTTCAAAAAAATTGTCAACCATTAATAAAATTATTATGCGTTTAGTATTTATGTTAAATAAATAAACAGACATTAAAATTGAGATGAAGATATTATTAATTGGTTGAAAGTATAAACTGTGATATATTCTCTTTTTTGTTGCTGAGGTAATATCTTAACAATTATGGATCCAATTTGGTAATTTAAATTTATTTTTCTCTTTGGATAATAAATATCCTAAATTTATTTAACAGGCTATATATTTTTTATATTATTTCAAGATAGTCTCGAAACTAATTATATACATAGATAAATTCTTCATTTGAGACGTATCCTCTCACAACATGCATATTCATGTTGAAAAAGGAACCAGATTTTGTGCTTAGTTGTCGCAATTCAAATGATTTGCAGTTCTTTACCAAATGTTGCAAAGAATCAATTCCCTTTTTCCTTTTTTTCTGGCCGTAGAATCTATTCTTGTTATTGACCTAGAGTGTGATTGGATAGGATTTATTTTGAGATTTTTGTCTTGAATTTTGTAAAAGTTAAATTGTTTGTGGGAAAAGATGTGAGTTCTACCCTTAAAATTTTGAATTTAGTTTTGAAACTAAATTTTGTCCAAATTTACCCCTAATGTTGGCAAAAATTTTATTTTTCTAATATATAAGGAAAGAGATGTTGATGGATTAAATATTCTACTTTATAGGAATAAACAATGGTAACTTCATAATGTCTTGAGTAAAAAAAAAAAAGAAATCCCAGAACTTGTAGTTTTAGCCTATTTTAATATTCTTTTAATAATTTAATCTGCTTAAAAAAATAAAATTCAAACCTTCTTTTTCCTAAAATTATAAAATTCAACTTGTATGTTTCAACTGTGGGCTATTGTTAAAGTAACATAGCCAACGTCCAATTCGCTAAGAATCCAGCTTCTTTATCTCGGGCTTCATGTAAAGTTCTAATAAGTCACCCAACTGTCTTAGGAGCCCAATATCCACATTCATTAGACTGAAAGCGCGAGTCCATGGAGCGTACATATTAATATGGCGCCAGTGAGAAAGATTCGAATGTTCCTGCGGTTCTTGGATGTCTGTTCTGGAAGATCAAAACCTCAACCGTGAAACGAAATGACAGCAATATACCAATGTAAGACCTTTCACCATCGGATTATTGGTTCTAAGTACAGACACTTCTCATTCGCAGCCAATCTTGAATTCGCAGAAGCAGACCAAGAAACAGAGGGAGTCTGGGTTCACGAAATATCAACACAACTCCCAACGCTGCAAAACCTTATTAAGAAATGCGCAAGCCGGAGAACAATCAGGGAAGGAAAGGTCTGCCATGCTCAAATTATTCGAAAAGGATTCGGAGCAGGCACTCTGACTTCAAACATGCTCATCAATATGTACTGCAAATGTGGCCAAATAGGTGATGCTCGTATACTGTTCGATGAAATGCCTAAAAGAAGTCTTGTTTCGTGGAATACCATCATTGGGTCCCTCACTCAGAATGGGGATGCAGAGGAGGCTCTCTTTCTGTTTAAGGAAATGCATAGAGAGAGCTCCCAGTTCAGTGAGTTCACGATATCAGGCGTGCTTTGTGCTAGCGCTGCAAAGTTGGCCGTGACCGAGTGCAAACAGCTGCATGCTTTTGCTATTAAAGTGTTGGTTGAATCAAATGTCTTTGTCGCCACTGGTTTACTTGATGTCTACGCAAAGTGTAATCTGATAGAGGATGCTTGTCGGGTTTTTGATTCCATGAGTGAAAGAAGTGATGTTACTTGGACTTCAATGGTGGTGGGGCTTGTGAGAAATGAGCTTTATGAGGAGGCTCTTTTAATGTTTCGCAGATCACAAAGGGCTGGACTGGAGCCTAACCAGTTTATTGTTTCTTCAGCAGTCTCTGCTTGTGCTGCTTTGGCTGCAATGATAGAAGGGAACCAACTACATGCTGTGGTGTGGAAAAGCAATTTCAACTCAAACATTTATGTGGCTTCCTGCCTTTTGGACTTGTATGGAAAATGCGGGATTATTAATGAAGCTTATCTTGTGTTTTGTAGTACGGAAGAAAGGAATGTTGTATTGTGGGGTACGATGATTTCTGGTTTTGCTAGGCATGGCAAAGGTTTAGAAGCTATGATCCTATTTGAGAAAATGCAGCAAACTGGCTTATTCCCTACTGAAGTTACTTATGTTTCTGTTCTATCTGCATGTGGCCATATGGGTTTAGTTGAAAGGGGAAGAAAGTACTTTGATATGATCACTAAAGAGCATAATTTGTCACCTAATGTCTTCCATTTTTCTTGCATGGTTGATATTCTTTGCCGTAGTGGTCTCATGCACGAAGCAAAGGACTTAATAGATAAAATGCCATTTGATGCTACTCCTTCCATGTGGGGTTCACTCTTGGCCTGCTGCAAAGTTTTTGGAAATGTTGAGTTGGCTGAAATTGCTGCTAATCATTTGTTTGAGATGGAACCTACTAATGCTGGAAATCATGTGTTGCTTACAAACACATATGCAGCACAGAGAAGGTGGGACAAAGTTGCATTGACAAGGAAGCTTCTTAAGGAAAGCAAAGTTAAGAAAGAAATAGGCAAGAGTTGGATTGAAATTGGGGACAAGGTTCATATGTTTATGGCTGGAGAGAGAAGACATCCTAGGATTGCTGAAATATATGTGAGACTGGATAATTTGTTGGAAGAAGTGAAGAAATTGGGCTATAAAGGTGAGACTGGACATGATTTTCATGATATAGAAGAGAGTAAAAAGCAGGAATTACTGAAGCACCATAGTGAGAAGCTGGCTTTTACCTTAGGGTTGATGTGCTTACCTAGTGGTGTGGCTATAAGAATTATGAAGAACCTCAGAATATGTGGCGACTGCCATTCTTTCATGAAGATGGCATCAAAAGTTACTGGAAGGCAAATTATTGTGAGGGATAATTGCCGGTTTCACCATTTTGACGATGGGCTTTGTTCATGTGGTGAATTTTGGTGATATTGTTGGCTTTAGGGATGCTATGACTGGGGATAAAATGCCGCCAGCTTGTTTCTGCTGCTATTTCAACATTATATAAGCAATTAATCTGGAAGCAATTCTCTAAAACCAAATTGATTATGTGGCAGGGAAAAGAGGTGGCATCCATTAGCTTACTATTGGTTGTCGCTCATGCTGTATCATGGTCCATTGTCAAGTTTGCAGTGTCTGAGAAGGTTAGTTTCTTTCTGAACATATTTGAGCTTCATCTTTTAGCTATTCACTTTTTCATGAGCTCAGAAAGTTCCATATATGTGGATAGTGCCTTGGAAACTGCCGTGTGACAACTTTAAGGAAGTATTATTTTCGTTATGTATTATCAGAAGATTGTCTGCACCTAGGGTTGTTCAGCGTGCTTGCAGATTTTTATGTTAAATTGGTGAGGCATGAACCATTTGTAGAAAGTAAAGACACTTCTAGTACTCTCGTCTTACGGTAGCAAAGACTGCACGGATATTGGAAGCTTTTACTTGTGTTGAGTGAAGGAGGGGAAAAAATATGCCAAAAATTTAAGAGAGAAGAAGCTACAAGACGAGCTTATTTATCAGGAGACTGTCTGGATGATTGAAGAGTTTACATCTATGGTTGAGCGGGTTAGACCAGATCAAGTGATAATATTCTGTTTGCAGTAAGAGCGAGAGATCCGACTTGCAGATTTAGATGCTGCCCAGAGGAGAGGTTGTTTACAACCTTTTTGGGACTAAGGCTGAGATAGGATTGTTTGCTGATGTATAAGGAGGTACAAGAATCACCTTGGACCAGTTTTCCATTGCCTTTGAAGAACCAGAGAAATCCTCATGTAATTGAGGGGTTTTTGCAGGAATCGTGAGATAAGGTGGGAGAATCAATTATCAATTGTATTTGGATGATTTCTTTCCTCAGTCTTCCAATGATGCTAACCCTCAGAGACTGGAATAACGTGTACTGATTTAACAGAGTACAGAAGATGATGTATAGATGATGGCCATTCGTCAACTCTAGTTCTCTCAACCCGTGCTCTTGAACACCTTCATTCCTTTCTCTTTGTGCAGTCAATTTGAAGATCACATTCTTACGGAAAAATGCGATGTTTCTATGTAAGCAAGCAAAAGGATTTCCAGTTTAAAATTTCCAGGATATATGGTTGTTACCTGGTTCCCCCCTCTGGGCTTCGTGAATTACGATAGGGGTGGAGTTTCCGCGAATCATTTGTAATCCCTTTTAAACTAAAAAAAAAAAAAAGAATTGTAATACCTTTTCTGACATCAGTCTAATGATCAAGCACTTCTTTGTTTTTGGAGCAAACAGTCTAAAAATCTACTTACTCGGCCTGGGGGTTGGCGAGGGGGAAGAGATTGAGAGTCGATGAAATTCATATTGTTGTCCATAAATTGTTAAAATTGCACTCTGTTCTAGCTTGTCTCTTTTGTTAAACAGAGTTTTTTTTATGGGTAATTTGTTAAACAGAGTTTATTTATTATTTATTCTGTCAAAAAATATTTTCATGTCGAAAAGATAGATATTCATTTTTTCATCACCCAAAAATAAAATATGGACCTCAGTTTTCATTAGCAGGATTCTTATTTTTAACTTAGAGGATTTTCTCTTTAAAGTGTATAGACATATATTCTTTTTTATGATTTTTTTTAATATGGAGAAAGGGGAATTTAGGATTTGAATTTGAAATCTATAGTTCAAGTCTCATATATTTAATTATTTAATTACTAACTCAAGATCGATTTATGGTATTTTACTTGATTCAAAATTAGGTTTAAAATTAAAAAAATATTTTTCTGGAATACCAATTCAAAAATGATTTTTAGAAGGAAACAACAATTTTTTGCATTCTAATCGATATTGATTTCAAAACATAAAATAAAACAAAATGAGGGAATTATAAGAGAGTACCTTTTTTTCTTTTTCTTTTTTATCATATGGATGGGGGAGAAGGGGCTTAATTGGATCCAGTACCAGGAAAAAATGAAAAATATGGGCTTGGGCCCAATAAGGGCCGAAGTCTTCTTATGAATCGCACAGCCCAAGAGTAGGACTGACTGGCCACTGGTAAAACCCTACTGCAAGTCTGCAACTCCCTTCACCCGTTTCATATTGTCATCACAGTCCGCCGCTGATTTCTTTGTTCCAGCTCGACGGTAAACCACATGTATCTTCCAGTTATAGTTAATTTCTTTTTCTACCGCATTTTTATCATGTAAATATAGCCTTTTTTCATGTAAAAGTATGAATTAGGAATCGGCATTAGCATTTATCTAGGAATCTGGAATTTACAGATTTGTATGTTTTTCTTCGTCTAGATCTTTTCTTTGAATGCTGTTCCTTGATGTTGCGCTGTTATTTCCCTTGACGAATCAGTATATAATGTTTAAGTGTGCGATTTCTAATGCATGGCTCTGGGTAATTGAAATCAAACTAAGCTTTTCAGGAAGTCTGGAGTTTGGTACTTGTTTCTGGCATCCAGAATCTAGTTATTCTGTTTGCTACTTGTTGCTATTGAATCTGGTACCTGATCATCCTGCGTTCATTTCCTTTCTGATCAAACAGGAGGCTGTGTTCTTTCTGTTTTGGGGGCTGGGGTTGGTTAGAAATGTGGGCTTTTCTTTTTCTTTTTTTGGGTACTGATGGCCATAGAAGCATTCTTTCATTTTCGGAGAGTTGATGCATTTTTGGTATCAGCTAAGAAGAAATGCTCATCATGAACATATATGATCATGTATTTATAAAGAGGATGTGAAAAAAGTGTACTTGGTTTAATTCACGTTTTGCTTACTTTTGAATGGATGGAGCAATCAAGTGGTTGCTCACGTACATAATCTATGTACTTCGAAGTGAAACAACTTCATGTTTTGACTTTCTAAGTTGCAAAATGCATCTATTGTTTTGTTAAAGTACATGAGGCATTTTGTTATTTGTCACTCTAATTATTTTCCTTGCTTCTTACAGTAGCAGACTGCTACTTGAAATCCAGAATACTTTTCCCTGTCTGTTTGGCATAATCCATCTCATCACAACTATTTACGGAGTGCTACATTTCAGTTTCAGGTATCAGTGAGGAGTTGCCACAAAGATGGGTCGTGTACGCACCAAGACAGTGAAGAAGTCATCTCGACAGGTGATTGAGCGTTACTATTCCAAAATGACTTTGGATTTCCACACAAACAAGAAGGTCTTGCAGGAGGTTGCTATTATTCCTTCAAAGCGCCTTAGGAACAAAATTGCTGGCTTCTCAACCCACCTCATGAAGAGGATCCAGAAGGGCGCTGTTCGTGGTATCTCACTCAAACTGCAGGAAGAAGAGCGTGAGAGGCGCATGGACTTTGTACCTGATGAATCTGCCATCAAGACCGATGTCATTGAAGTGGACAAGGAAACCATTGACATGCTGGCTGCCATTGGTATGGGAGACATTCCTGGAGTTCAATTGCAGACAATTGAACCACAGTCATTGCCCACAGCCCCTGCCTATGGCCGAGGTGGACCTGGTGGTTTTGGAAGGAGATACTAAAATTTATCCAAGTCTTTGATGGGTGGTTTTATGTTGGAAACCAGTAGCATTTACAGATTGATTATTCCTGGTGTTTTTGGGCCATGTTTCTTCCCGTTTTAAGCATTGATATCCTTTTCCACAAGCTAGACTTATGCATCATGGTAAACACGTGATTAATGGATAAATTCAGTTTCTAGGATTTCTGTCGTAAAATGGTCAGTAATGTCCAGTTTTGCATTGCTGCTACCCTTATTTTTTCAGTTTGCAGACATTTTTATTACAGCATCCAGCCATCTACTTGCTGGTTGGACGGAATACCATTTCTTTCCTTCTCTCAGCCTAGGGATAGACGGGGTATTGGGGGAGGAATAAAATGGATTTCTACTAAATTGATGCCAATTGTGAAACGCTGCTGGTGGACCTATGATGAGGAGAGGAGCGCAAAGGACAAGGAAAAGACGAGAGGGAAGGAGAAGAGGGTGATAATTTATCCATGTTTTTAGGTATAAACTTTTTACAGTAAGCGCTAGTTTGGGAGTTTATAAGAGGAGAGAAAAGAAGAGAAAAGACCGATGAAGAGAGAAGAGAAGAGAAAAGATACTTTATCTTGTTTGAGAGTTTAGGAGAGAGAAGAAATGATTTTGTTATCTTTTGTTTGGGAGTTAAGAAATAAAAGAATAAACGAGATATTAAGTTTTGAATCTAATTTCTTTTATTTAGATTCAAAACACGTAGGGGTCATTTAGTTAAATTCTTTCCTATTTACTTATTTTGACTACTCTTGATTAAGAGATCCATCCCTTTCTATTCGCTGAGACAAAGTTTTGGAGAGAAAAGAAGGGGTCCGTCAAAATCTCCCAAATGGAAGAAATGAATCACTCTTCCTCCCAAAATTCTTCATTTCTCTCCACTTCTTCCCATCCAAACTAGTCTTAAGGGCCCTTGTTTAATTAATTTGAAGAGAAATTATTAAAGCTATTCAATTGTAGAAATACTTTTTTATCAAAATTTAAGGTAAGATAGTAGTGACATGAATTTATATTCTAACCCCTAAAACCAAAGTATTAGAAAAAAAAGAGTTTGATTAGATGGTAATTTAGTGATATTACTCTATATTGAGATATTCTAACCCCCCAGAGTATTTATAAACAAAAAGGACTTTGATGCTCATCCCCTTTATAATAGCACTCCCTCTCCCTTTTAAAAAAATAGACTTCTGAGTTCTTAATAGTATTCGTTTAAAAATAGTATTGTTTCTTCTCTGATCCTTCGCTTCTGTACAAGAAAGCCTGGGAAGCAACCGTTCTTGAATTTTTCTTGGGATTTCCCGCTTTTGCCCTTATCGACACGGATAAAACCAACCCATATCCGTATCAGCAAACGTGCGCCATGAAATAGAACGAAACCGAGTATTACACTTTGTTCCTTACCTGCACTTCAATGTCCTCTGGATCCTTGAGAGTTGGTGCCGGTGAAATGGATATCTTCTATCTAGCTTCAACGGCGCACTACTCTCACGCCCCACCAACAACCTTCTCCGCCTCCATGGTCGCCGTTAAACACCATATCACCTCCGCCACTTCCATTTCTTCGCTCAAATCTTCACCAGACCCTCCTGACGACCCTTCATCCGCCGGTCCCCGTCGTCCCAGCTCGCATAAACCCCTGAAAGCCTCTTCCTCTGATTACAAGTCCCCCGGAAACCCGCTCAAAAACCTCATTAACCCCCCAACCACTACTCCGGTCACTCGGCCCCCGCCAAATTCTCTCACTAGCAAGCTTCGGCTGTCCAGTAAACTCTCCCCGCCACTCCCGCCTTCGGCTCCGGAAGAAATATTGTCTAGTGATGATGAAAGCTTGACAGGTTCTTCAGAGGAAAACGAAATGTATGAACCCAGAAGTGAATTTGTAGAAAAAGGAAAGATCTTTGTTGGAAATCTTCCTTTATGGATAAAGAAAAATGAGCTGGCGGAATACTTCAGGCAATTTGGCCCTATAAAGAATGTAATTTTAATAAAGGGCTATAATGATACTGAGAGGAACATGGGGTTTGGTTTCGTGATATATGGAGGTCCTACTGCAGATAAGTCGGCAATGAAGGCCGTAGAGTTTGATGGGGTGGAGTTCCATGGGAGGATATTAACTGTCAAGTTGGACGATGGAAGGAGACTAAAAGGAAAGATGGAGGAGAGGATGAGGTGGGTAGAAGGAAAAGAGGGGGACGGTTATAGGTCCAAGTGGCACGAAGAGAGGGAGTGGTCGAGGAGGGAGCTCAGGAAGGTTCTTGAGACTCAGCCAGAGAACTGGCAGGCAGTTGTGCGAGCTTTCGAGAGGATTAAGAAGGTAGAACGGTTATTCAGATTACTTAGTTGTGTGTCCTTATTTGCATTTTGGTCTAGTCTGAAAAAACAAGACTTAATAACAAATGCAAATTTCTGAATATTGATATTGAAGAAAAAGTTAAAAAGATGCAGCAAATTTAGACATTAAGTTGCATCTAACATCTGAAGTTTCAAACCATTGATGTTGAGGAAGAACTAAAAATTTGCAGTAAGCTTAGTTTTTAATTCATGTCTAATATCTGCTGTCAGACCTGGTTTGGCAAATTCTTACTGACTGAGGTGCTGTATTGCATTCTGGTAAAAGGAAGAGTGGGGTATCTATTTGCATTGGGCAAATTTTGGCTTGATCCTCATTCTTACTATATTTCACTTCATCAGGTCATAGTTAGGTATGTTGGAGCTAAGCTGTTAACTAATAGTGAAGTCATAATGTTCAATTGCTTATATGTATTGCTTGATGATGGAGAATTTTGAGTACTGTGATGAATTGAGTGCATTTATGTATAACTCATACTTCTAATTGATTTACCAGAATAAATATATTCCTAATAACAAATTTGAGATATCTATATAGAAAGACTTTACCTATAAATTGCACATATGAGAAAGAAACAAGAACTAGATCAAAGTAGAAATGGCAAATGGGAATAGGACAATGTGACAATTCAGTAAGGAGATCCTTGGTCGGAATAGGCCACGATCCCAAGTGATGAACACTAGAGGAAGTTGTTGCATTTTCTCTTTGAAAGGGTATCAGTGGGATGAGAAAGAAATTCATGACTGTTGGTGGATTACGTTTCGCTCCAGGTGTTGGAAAGGTTAGCATAGAAACATAAAAGAATTGACTTGGCTAAAGAACTGCCAGTAAATAATGGATGATAGTTTACTAAAGTTGAGCCTTGGTTGGCAGAAGCAGGGTTAGATTTTAGTTCATTAGAGGCACAAAAGATTCCTGAGCTTGTTAATCTGCAATTGCAAAACTGTAAGCAGCTAAAGCTTAGTTGTGGAGGTAACATTAACAGCGAAAATTTCTCCTGCGTGTATAGCTATCAGGAGAGCAACCTTTGTGAGGGGAGAAAAACAAACAATTATGTGTCACTAGAGCAATATAGTATACTGCTTTTGGCTTCCGTCAGTTCAAGTACCTTAAGTGGTTGATATGGTTGAACTTGCGATCAGTTTTACAAGACCATTCTGCTGAACCGACATATAGTATCCTGCATTAGCCCATCAAACTGCTTTCAAAAGCCTCTTGTGTTGGTTGAAGGAATTATGGTTGAGAGCAGTAACTATTAATAGACAAGTGTAAATGTGCATGTGTGTATCGGATCATGGTTGTAGAACTATCCTTGGTATACTAATGATATACATTATTTGTATGCCAGAACATAAAAAAAGATGGTTTACATTGTTGACAAAAGCTGCTGATGTTGCATTATAGACAAACTATTGATTTATTGGCAGTTACCTATTGCCTATTGTTTATCCGTGTAATTGGTACCCATCTGGCCTAGGGCCAGATTTTATTCTGCTAATAGCTACTTCAAGTGTAATTTATTGATTGCGAGTCTGTTTGTTTTTCTGCTATTCACCACATTGAAGAATCATCTATATTATTACCACAATCATGTATCTGACCCCTCTGAGAACATTAAAAAGGATAAACACAATCTGATGGAATGCAAAAACAAAGGGATGTGGAACTTGCTTTTGTACTATATGTCCAGATTGCACTTATTTAAGCTTCTTATAGCCATCCAGGAAAGAGTTTGGACTGATGGTGAACTACTATGCAAGGCGTGGAGACATGCATCATGCGCGTGAAACTTTTGAAAAGATGCGTGCCAGAGGAATAGAGCCATCTTCACATATATATACAAAGTAAAACCCTTGGCAAAGATTATGGTGTTTGTTTGCCTATGATGGTCACTAATCATTATTAAAGCTTCAGTGCTTGCTGCTTTACCAGACTGCCAAGGATTCATTTTTTAGGATCTTTGGATAGTCCTCAATTTGGCTGTTTTTGCATTTTCCTTTTATTTTGCTTGAACCAAGCACACGTTTTTCCAATCAAGCAAAATAAATACTTCTCAAACTTAATATCCTTTTGATATGACAATTCATTCTGCAGTTTACTCAGTTACTATATTCAGTCTGCAATTGAAACTTAATGGTACCTATACCATTGTGCTTGTTCTGTTGTTTCTAATCCAAGAGTTCTTCACTGGTTTTGCAGCTTAATTCATGCATACGCAGTAGGCAGAGATATGGAAGAGGCACTATCTTGTGTCAGAAAAATGAAAGATGAAGGAGTTGAAATGAGTTTGGTGACCCACAGTATAGTTGTGGGTGGATTTGCAAGAGTTGGTGATGTTGAGTAAGTGAAAGATGCTTGCATCCTAAACTTGCAAAGAGGAGCTTATCTTTGATTAGATTGCACTTGCTTATGCTCTTGCTTCCATAAAACAAGAACTTGTTTATTCATGGGCATGATACTTCTGAAGTAATATAAGACCATTTCTGACAAGAAAGCATATGAATGGTCCAGCTTCCTTTTTCCATAGTAGTCTGACTGTATGCTAAAAACGTAATTGAGAAATTACATCTTTGCATTTACTTCAGAATATATTTTTAAGATGAAAAGCTTAGTTTAGTTTTGATAACCCTGACATTAGAGGGATTTCATGTGAACTGATTATTATTGTATCTTACTGTTCTTCAGGCATAAACAAGCTAATCTAATATTTTTGACCAATTTTTACGAACGTACTAACTGATTTGAAAATTCGTACATTTTTCTCGTTGCAAATTTCTATCCCCTATCATGTGAATTCTACATGTACTTAGCTACTTCATAGCCATATTAGTTTGATCTTGTTTTTGCATTAACACATGGAATGAGGTAAACTTTAAAAATCTAATATTGGTAGGGAGGCTTTACTTTTCTTGAAAGACTTTCTTCCATAGCTGTAGTGCTTATCTGCTTTGAGTGGTGATCTATGAAGGTGTCATTGCCGATGTGCATCTATTGTCATGTAGTTTTTCTCATTTCTGCATGGGCTGATCCTGCAACTATTGCTCTTACCCACTATTTTCATTTGTTGCTTCTGGAAGAGCTGCAGAGTTTTGGTTTAAGGAGGCTAAAGAAAGACATGAAACCCTGAACGCAATCATTTATGGGAACATAATATACGCTAATTGGTACGTATTTCCTTTTGTTCTTCTTGTTTTTTCTAGCCCAATGTCTTGATTCTGTTAATTTATGTACCAAGAATCAGATATTAGCTGATTTCTGTTGCTAAACACTTGTACTCCATTTTCTTGTTGAGAGTCCTGATTCAGTATTGGTATGATGATAAAAGTTGTGAGTTCTTTCCAAAAATAGTTTTATGTTAATAATAATGTGCTGTTACATGCTGATACCTTTTAGCCTCTTGGAGTAATTTGGATTAATGTTAGTTTGGAAGGATAGGTAGCTTGTTTCTTAGTCACCATCAACAATTGCTGTTTGAACATGAAATATGTTGTTATTGAAAGGAAAAAGGAATATATTAAGAAAAGTTTGAAGGTTAGAACAAGGTCCTCACTTTCTGAAAGTTGGATTTCAATGCAACTTTTAGCTGAAGAGTTTCTTTTTGTTATTTTTGGGCAACTGAATATGTTTTCCTGCTTTTGAAAGTCTAAGGGGCTTACCATTAAATTTAGAAGTGATATAGAAAATCGGCCATTTTTGATAATTGAAGAATTTCAAGAGCAAGTTCACTTGGCCAATTATTTTCTTGATGATGTGGAGGGTAGTTGGTAAGATTCTTGCATTTTCCTTATTGTAAAGCAAGATGTCAGTCCAGGAAGAATATGATCTGAAAATTGGTATTAGGAAGATATACAACAAGAAGAAAAAAACTTGGGTGCAGAGGATGTGTACTAATCATTGCAGATATTCTTAAGTGGTAATGTTTTGCTATATTTGATTTACGGCAAGGCTACTTCATTGTAAGTTTGGGCAGTCATGATTAAATCAATTTAGTAATATACACAGAATTCTTGAAGTCACTTATGGGGTGCCAATTTAGTAAGTTCTTTTTAACGCCTTATTGTTGGGACGCATTGTAGCATATTCAAGTGATTAACTCTATACTACCTTACACGAACCTTTCCTCCTCCTCTCTCCCCCAACAAAAACAACAAAACAACAAAAAAAAGCCCCCTGGGCAGGCTTTTCGCTAGTTTTGTTCTTTACTCCCTTTAACATTTTGTACAATAAAATGTGATCCCTGACTTTCTTCTCGCAGTCAAAATTGTCGCATGGATCGTGCTGAAGTATTGGTCAGGGAAATGGAAGAAGAGGGTATTGATGCTCCCATTGATATCTACCACACAATGATGGACGGTTATACCATGAAAGCCAATGAGGAGAAATGTTTGGTCGTTTTTGAGCGACTAAAGGTGCATGATTATTATTTAGTTATTGTTGAACCATTCCTGTTGATTGTCAGTAAGAACGTCAAGTTGCTTTGACCATTTAGATTAATCTTTGCTGATGCATCCACGCTTTGTTTTATTACTACCCAATCTACTTGCAATATTTAATGATGGGAGGTAGCTCCAGAGAAATCCCATGATCTCGGCTGGAGAGATAGTTTTCTAATCCCTTTTTTCTTTCTGTATACACATATCAAAACAAAATGATTCATTCACTAGAATGTTGCTGTTTGGTAAGTCAAACTCACTACTTATCTCCTGTAATTTGGAAACTAACTTCATGCAACTAGATAAAGATCATAACCCTCCAAAGAGGACGGGGAGGGGGAAGAGGGGGAAAGAAGTTGAAAGAAACTCATGGTGGTGCATCATATGGAATGGTATCTTGTATGATCTAGAATGCATTTGACAGTCTGAATATAAAATGAATTTTAGACCTATTCTAGTAAGAGTAAATTTTGGCTTGTGAAAAGGAGTTTTATTTTTTAGTATATTTATAAGTTATCACTATTAAGGAGTGCTTACATTGCATATGCAATGTGAAAATGCAAAGTATTATCAATAAAAACTGCTCAAGGTCTCTGCACTTTCTCAAGGTTTTTTTTAAATTTTATTTTATAAGTATTTAGCCACAGACATGAAATATTTAAACATTCTCAGTGTGAGATTACTGAAATTATTTATAAAGTGACTATAGATATTTGCATTTAATAAGCAGGGAAATGCTTTAAGTGCCAATGTAGTTTCTGAAAGTTGTCTTCAGTTTTTCAAGAAATATGATTCTCAGACATGCTTGAAATTGTTAAACTTGTTCCATAATCTACCAAATAATTCCTTCTAATCAGTATACTGACATATAATTGTTGTCTAGGAATGTGGCTTTACACCTTCAGTAGTCAGCTATGGATGCCTTATTAACCTTTATGTCAAGGTAAATTATAGTCAGCTTTTCCTTTATTTGCCCATTCTTTTGGATGTAAGATGGCCATTCCTCTGGAATGCTGATTTTTACTATGTTTGTTTACCTTTCAAAATGTTATACTTGATACATTCACAAAATGAGGAAACTGACCTTTTTGCTTATTTCTTTAATGTGATTACAAAGTCCTTGAATCTGGTGACGAAACAAAAATATAGAACTTGTTTGGCATTTGCAAGGATAAAGTCTCAGAATAGTCTGATGTGAGAATCTATTTGATTGTAACCATACTTTGAATAGTGGGTTTGATGTGATCCATCTGTTTAGCATATCCTTGGGATGGTATAACCTAAGCCAAAAGTGATGGTGAATTGCAAAGTGTTTTGCTTTCGATTAAGCCTTTAAACAGATTAAAGCTGTCAGCCTTACTTCCTACAGGCTTGGAGATTTTGAGGACCAAGTTGCATTTCTAAATTCAATTGGTCTCTTGTTTTCTCTCTTTTAAAACTGTTTGACAACTGCTGTGCTACCATTTTAACGCCATCACTTCATCATCTGGACTGCAGGTGGGCAAGGTCTCCAAAGCCTTGGAGGTCAGCCGAATGATGAAATTGGCAGGAATAAAGCACAATATGAAGACTTATTCCATGTTGATTAATGGATTCATAAAATTGAAAGATTGGTCAAATGCTTTTGCAATTTTTGAAGATGTAATAAAAGATGGTTTGAAGCCTGACGTCATTCTTTATAATAACATCATAAGAGCATTCTGTGGAATGGGTAACATGGATCGTGCTATTCGTACCATTGCAGAAATGAAGAAAGCGAGGTATAGACCTACTACACGGACATTTATGCCCATTATACATGCTTTTGCCAGGTCTGGAGAAATACGACGAGCACTTGATGTTTTTGATATGATGAGGAGGAATGGTTGTGTTCCAACTGTGCACACATTTAATGCGTTGATTCTTGGACTTGTTGAAAAGCATCAGGTATAGTCGGTTCTTTTTCATTTTTTAGCACTTACTCTGATAGTTGCATCTGAGTAGAACCCTGAATGGATAGCTTATATGGACTTCTTCGAACATGCTAAAGTGCTTTTATAAGGCCTTGAAATGTTGCATTCCACTGATGGCTGCACCAAAGATATTTGCAGTGCCAAATTCATTTTCTCGCTTAAAACTTCCATGCTGTTAGTGTAGAATCTAGTTATGTCTGATTATTTTGTATATGCTTGTGCAACCGCCAAACTGATCTGCAACTTTAAATATCTGGTTTGGTCCGCTTATAAAATGCCACCATGTTTTGACCTTACATGGGCTTCTCTTTCTCTGTACCCTTATTTACTGCTACTTATTCTAAGAGCACATTCCCAGACATCAAAGAAGTAAGGCAAATATATAACCTTTTAGACTAAGTTTTCATATAAACTCCTTTTCTTTTCCAAGATACTACTTATATTATTCGTATTATATTCAAGTGGGACATGTATCACATTGTGTTGTCCTTAGGCATTTTGAGATTAGGCTAGGGTTGACTCCTATGGTTGCGATAATAATTAATCTGGTTTTTTCTTGAAGCAATACTGTTTGCTTGTATTGCATGCTTACTCTTTTATACTGACGCTTGCAGTTTTAATACTTTTGGAGTTAATGGATTCAGTCAGTAATCTCCGGTTTAATACTTTTAATACTGTTATCACTGATTTAGTCTTTTCACATTTCTTGCAGATGGAGAAGGCAGTGGAGATATTAGATGAGATGTTGCTTGCAGATGTCAGTCCAAATGAGCATACTTACACTACCATTATGCATGGTTATGCATCAGTTGGTGATACTGGAAAAGCATTTGAGTATTTTACAAAATTAAAAAATGAGGGCTTAGAGCTTGATGTGTATACGTATGAGGCGCTACTCAAGGCATGTTGCAAATCAGGAAGAATGCAAAGTGCTTTAGCAATTACAGAAGAAATGAGTAAACAAGGAATTCCCAGGAACACTTTTGTATACAATATACTGATTGATGGGTATGGTTTATTTCATGACTTTTGCATAATATCCTTCTTGTGTGTGTCAATAGTAAAGGTCCGAGCTGTCTCCAGTATCTTTTTCCCTTTCTTTCGGTAGATATCCTGACCCTTCAGCCTTTTTTTCTTTTTAATTTCTTTTGTTGGCTGCTCCATGCAGATGGGCTCGAAGAGGGGATGCTTGGGAAGCTGCTGACCTAATGCAACAAATGAGGCAAGAAGGAGTTCAGCCAGATATCCACACATACACGTCATTCATAAATGCCTGTTGTAAAGCTGGAGATATGCCGGTATGGTGAATGTCAATTTAGTACTACTTTCACATTGCTGGCAAATACTGCCTGCTTAGGATAGGATGCACATGATGCATATTCTGTCTAAGATTTTTTTTGTTTTCTTTGTTTTTTGTTTTTGATCAAATAGCACCTTACTGAATATTTCTTCACATATGATCTTGTGATTTGGATGTCGGAGACAAATTGTCATTCGATGAACTAAAAAGTGTAAACGAAAAAAGGATGTCATTTTTATCATGCGTTTGTAGTACGTGATACATGTTTGCATTTTGAAGGGCTTAGTTCTTGAAATTTTTACCAAAGATTTTTCATGGCCTATGTGCATGATTTTTTTTTAAATTAACTTTTTGGGCATTTAGATGGCTGAGATGGGTGAAATTTGCAGAGAGCAACAAAAACAATTGGAGAGATGGAAGCTTTTGGCGTGAAACCTAATGTGAAGACCTATACCACAATCATACACGGATGGGCACGTGCATCTCTCCCTGAGAAAGCTTTGAAATGCTTTGAAGATATGAAACAGGCTGGATTGCAGCCAGATAAAGCTGTATACCATTGTTTAATGACATCATTACTATCAAGGGCTACTGTTGCTGAAGATTATATCTATACAGGTATCTTGCATATTTCTGGGGAGATGGTGGAATCTGGGATGACTGTTGATATGGGGACTGCAGTTCATTGGTCTAAATGCTTACGCAAGATTGAAAGTACTGGCGGTGGGATCACTGAAGCCCTTCAGAAGACCTTTCCGCCAGATTGGAATTCACACAAAACTCTCAACGCAATTTCTAGTGCTGCTGATGGCCATGCCGACGGGTTAGACAACAATGATTATGATGATAATTTTCTCTATGAAGAAGATAGTGATGGCAATGAAGAAAGAGATTTCAATGGGAGGTCACCATTCTAAGTCAGCAGTACCAACATGATGCGATCCGGTCAATGTATCTCCTTGGTGCAACATTTGAATTGTACAGTTAGCTCATTCTTACGCCTGCAGCATGTAAAATTGGAATTCTTTGTTCGTAGCGACTTTTTGTGTTACGGAGAGATGTTGCTTTATGCTGTTCCTTTTCCTCCCTTTCCTTTCTCTCTCGATCATATAGCTTACAAGTGATCTTCAGCCCAGAAGCTGACTTGCAAGAGAGGTTCAGATGATCTTTTGCAATGCTAATAACAGCAGTTCCGTAGTACTATTTTGTTATGCATTTTTGCTAGGAAAATGGAAATGGCGTTACTCCCGGATTAGGTAAACGTCTCCCTCAGAACTAGTAAATGTGGCTCCTCGCCTTCCTGGACTGCCTATTGGTTTTCAACTTCAACCAAACTTTCCAGGATGGTCTGTCTTTAGGATTTCTTTGACTTCATGAATGATGCCAGTGTGGTTTACATATTTTTCTCAACTTTCCATGTGCAACTGAAAGCTAAGTCCATAGATACTGTCAATACACGAAATATTGTCTCTATATCACTGCAAAAAGACCTTCCGCAAGCAGCCATTGGATGTGAGTTTTAACGGCTGTAGTTATGCAAAATCTCCCGGTCCTTCAGAGGTGAAGGATGATGCCGCCATTGGAAGTGAGTTATTTAAGATTGCAAAATTTCTTGCTCTTCAGCTAGATGAATGCATAGAGTCAAAAAGTAGAACTGGAAGGGCAAAACATGTGGAGGAAAGGATGCCCTTCAAGTATCTCTTTTGTAGGGTGAGAGCGAGACTGGTTTCCCAATACTAGCTGTAGGTTAAAACTTCCGTCTTCTTTCCTCTTGTAGTGAACAGAAATGGCAGAGAAACAGGCCAACTTTAACAAATCTTCTCTTACGGATTAATTCAAATGCTCTTACCATAAGCTGCTTATACTAATTTAAAATTTTAAATGGCTTTCTTTGCATTAAATACATATATTTGAACTGTTATTTTATAAGAAACTCCTTCAATTACAGAGAAGTTAATATCCAAACAATTACAGGTTTTACGTAGCTTGTTTGGAAATGCAGAAAAAGATGTAAATCGCCAACTTGGTTCTTGCTTTCCACCCATTGACTATACAAAAACAATAGTATACCCTTAGTCTTTTCCTTCCCCTTCCTCTCCTTTCCTTTCTCTTTAACCATTCTCCTATCAGTCATCTCAAAATTCACATGAAACGTCCACCAACGATCATGATTGAAACAGCTGGTAATAATTTTCATCCATCATGGTTATCCAAATCCTATGAAAACCCTTTTCAATTTTTGGCATGTATGACAGAAATGTCCGAACACGGGGGATATACATTCGGATCAGAGACCTCTTACTCGAACAATGTTACAGATATCCCATTCAGATGCTCTCTGAATAGTCATATCCAAGGCATCTCCCATAGAGAAAAAAGGGCCTTCACCGTAGATTCCTGCAACTATCTCATCATCAGATTTGTCCCATTTGCATGTCTACTACGCTGGGGCAGTCTCACATGCAACTGGGCTACCATAATCCATAGTAGAATTTCTGTGTGTCTATTTAGAGTATCGTCTTATAGGAATCAAATATTCAATCTCCAAATTATTTGATCGTTACAGTTGAGCTTTATGGAACCATTTGTTCACCAAATATCGATGAGGTCAAGGGACAGATTATTCGTGCATCTAGACGAAGCTCTTGCAAGTAGCAAATGCAGTGTAGGAGAGCTTCACACTTGAAACAACCATAGAGAAAATACCTATTAATTAATTGCCCCACGATCATAACACCTCAAGGCGTGCATAATTTCATCAGCTTTCACAGAAATGGGATATTATGAATGGTGGTTATGCTTCATTATCTATTTTATTAATCAGAATTTACGAAATTACGTGTTTTTTATTTTTATTTATACTAAATAAGTGCTTGACTGTTGAACTCTTATTCTTAATCTTAATGGTATTTTAACTATGAATTAAGCTATATAATTAAAAAATAAAGTTTGTAATCATTGAAGGTCAAGAGAGCATGTGCCTCTTCAATGGATGGCTTTGACAAATAAGGAGTGATGGCAGAGAAGGAGACAGAACAGTTCATTGGTGTACCTTTTTGCCTCGAGAAAAAGTTGATGATGATAAAATGGTTGCAGCACAAAATCTCAGAAGCACGAGATAAGGATTGGAAGTAGTGATATTTTATTATAGTCTACTTTTCTGATTCTTTCTGTCTCATTTCTGTATCTGATTATGCATGGAATTTGTTCATACAAAAAAAATCTTTCCCCTCCATTTCCACGAATCTAAAGGGAAGGAGTTTGATGTTCAATGTATACTGTATCTAAACATATCACACAAATTATACATTGTGGTGAATTATTGTATTTTTTTATTTTGACTTATATTTGCATACATATATGTAATAAAATTTTTTTTTGTAATTGTCGTATTTAAATTGATCGAAATTATATAATTAATTAGGATATATATGTTACAAAATCTTTAAAAAGTTTTCTCAACTATCAATTTGAGTTCAATTTAACCTCCAAAAACGAAAACGAAAAAAGGGAAAAAAAAATAGATGAGGAAGAAGAAAAGAATAAGAATGAGAAGGCACATACCTGGAGTGAAAAGCATAGGCTCTGGTACCACTTACAGTCAAGCATTTCTTTCCCGTACTTGTCTTTGTAGCTTCATAATGCAAACAACCATTATGAACAGCCATCACCTTCAACAATAAGGCCTATGCATATGAATTCATCAACACAAAGGCCCCCCAATTTCTTGTCCTTCTGAGGCATCGTCAAACTCAGAAGAGAGTTCAAGTACAGAGCTCCATTTTGATTTAATTAATTGTGGGGAGGAGGGGAGAGGGCACACCACACGAGACATGACATGCATCTCCAAATAATTATTCCAACAATAGCACAAGAATCATGTCTTTTCGCCGTATGGAAATTTATATTATACATTTGCGTAAATTTTTATTACCGTTTAAATAATAAATATAGGATGTGCTTAGATAAGGTTCCACACGAAATTTAATATATTTTTTCATCTCAAATCTCACTTTTTTTCTCACAAAAAATTCTTTCTTCCAAAATCCAAGACAAAAAATCTCAAAACCAAACTCTATCCAATCACACCCATAATTTAAACTAAACATTTTACCAACAACTATACTAACGGTCTTAATTGAAACAAGAATGGACGCTTTTGCAATAATATAAAACTTGTACAAATGTCTCAACCTCTTTGCTAATGTATAATAAATATGATTTGAGAGTCAACTAATATGTGTAGGGGAAGGTTCATTTGAGGGTACATTTGTCTAATTGCCAGCATTTATTGTTCCCTAACTAGGGCATTTTGTAGGTTTTTTTTTTTTTGGGTGGGTAGAAGACAAAGCCTAAAGTTGATTCCATTGTCTGGAGTTTGATTTGATTGTCCCTCATCATTATCATCATTAGTTGCCCAACCAGTGAAAGAAAACTATCATTGTTCTAAGTCGTACATTGCCATATAATCACACAACTATTATCAATTCTGCCTTCCTTTTATTCAAATTAAATACCCATATTTGAATTTTAAGTCTAAAATAAATTAACATAGCTTCTGTCTAAATTTATATAATTGGCCTTCTTAAAGTATATATATGATTTATACTAATGTATAAATTTTACCACTGACTTCTTAATTATTAAGAGATAATAATTTGAATATTTGTCAAATAATTTTCTAATTTTTGTTTCAAATGAGTTGTAAATTTTGAGAAACCAAGTATGGACTGTTAAGGATAAATGTCACTATATTATCTACTATATATGTTTCAAAATATAAAACCTTTGGATCCTATTTTCTCCTCCCAAAATATTTGATATTTTGTAAATTTTATAAATATAATTTTCTCGTTATCTATTATATTAGTAAGATTAGTTGATGATATAATTAAAAAATACTTCTTATTTTACTCTTTTTAATTTATGAAAGAAAGAGAAAAAAATTTATATTTTAAAACGGAAAGAATGAGTAATTGGTGATGCCGGGCAATTGTTGCAAAAGTTGTAGCAAGAGAGGCAAAACTTGAAAAAGGGAAAGCCATTTAGTCTACGCGGGGCGATTCCTGAGGTATGACCATACTAACATGATGTTATTATGAAATATTCGATTTAGACTTTGGAAAATCTGCGAATACAACTCACCAAGGTGGGAAATTATAGAAGTAGACAAGCCAATAGACCAACATAGTAAGGAAGGCAAGGAGAGGTATGAATGATGGGAATATTGAATGGAAGGGAAAGGAGAGGGAAAGGAGAGAAAATAAAACAAAATCTAAGTGAATCTTGAATGGTTAAAATATTGATGAAACAAGTCTCCATCCCTTCCCCTTAAATAGAACGGCAAGGACAAGCATGCTTTTGTGTTTGCATCCATTCAACCGTTTCCTATAAATAATTTTCACCTGAAATCTGCCTTTCACATCTCTTAAATTCGTGTGTGTGTATATATATATTCTTCTTCTTCTTCTTTTATTTTTTTGGTGCATGCATAAATTTAGAATCCAAACTCTTTGTCGTTTTCATTTTCTACATGAAGCCATAGATGGGAGATTCCCAACACTTGGTTTCACGGTTTTGGAAATTACCTTCTTGTAAAAGCAGGCATCCCATTTCTATTATTTATAAACCTCTTGTACATATGCACATCTTATGTTTGTTTCATTCTCCAAAGGAATAACATTTTTCCCCTTTAATATTAATCCAATACCCATAATAATTATTAATAATACTTGTGCTAAAATAATAGTTTATGTCGTGATTAATTTTCTAATTTATTATGTGTTTTTAAAAAAACAAAAAGGGAAACATTTAGATTAATCCTTTGTCTGGAATACAGCTTTAAACAAATGAACAAAACAAGAGAAGAAGGAAAAAGATTGGTATATTTCTATAAATACATGACAAAATAAGATCCATATAATTATCCTTAAACTTTGATAGCGTCAACTCCATGAAATAATCTTTTGCTTCAATGCTGTTTTCTTAATTAATTAAAAATTAGAAATATAGCCTTGGCACTCACACAAAATTAAAAAGAAAAGAATTCAAATTATAAGTTTAATACTTGACCACTAAATTAGCAATCCTTCACTAATCTAAAAGTGAAATTTAACCCTCAAGTTCACACACCAATATGATAGTAATGTATTGATATTTATAGGATCACACACCAATATGATTCCCAATGAATTGAACGTGCAGATATTCAGAGTTGGAACAAATCTCCAACCATGTTCCAACATCAGATTCTTCTATTATCATCATCATATAAAAGAAGCTGCATATTTTTGCTGACCACTGCATTCAAATAAAAAAAAACATGATTATATATAATTTGAGCTGACAAAAAAAAAAGAGAAATTAAAGTAACTGTTTTGTTTTCACTTGTTGTAACTTGTAAGCTTGCATTGAATAACAATAAATTCTTCAAACCTACAATTTAATACACTCATGAAAGGTCCTACCAATTCCATCTTCTTTCCACCTTCCCCTCCCCCCTTCTCTTCCACCCCCCACGTCCCCACCTCTCATCCTCTTTATAATCTCCTCCTCCTCCGCTATTCCCTCTGATTATCATAAACACCAAAGCAATCTCACAAGTTTTCATATCCCAAAACTCAGCCTTCTTGGTATAGGTAGTGAGGAGATCATGAAGCTCCCTTCCATTTTCAAGAATAAGGAAACAAGGCATCCCTTGCAATGGCCGTCATGCAAGCAGCCCAAGACTGTTTCTTTTCGAGCTGGAGAGGACATGTTCAAGACGGTGAACTCGGTTTATTTCGACCCTTTGGCGCTGGAAACGGTTGAAACACCGGAATCTTGGTTTACGAATTCATCGGAGTCTGCTAGTTTCTCTACCGATTCGGAGGAATATCCTGGACCCGGGGAGGAGTCATTGGAGATGATTGTTCGAGGATTGAGATCATCGAAGAGGTTGTTTTTTGAGCCCGGAGATACGAGTTCAATCTTAGGGGAAGCAAAAATTAGCGAAGCTTTTCCTTTGAAAGAGAGTATTGTGCTAGCGATGGAGTCCGAGGATCCTTACCTGGATTTCAAGAGCTCCATGCAGGAGATGGTGGAGACACATGGCTTGAAAGACTGGGAATCTTTGGAGGAGTTGCTGGGATGGTACCTGAAGATGAATGGCAAGATGAATCATGGGTTCATAGTTGGAGCTTTTGTTGATTTACTCCTAGGATTTGCTGCTTCTACTTCTGAGTCTTTTTCGTTCTTATCTGCTTCTTCTTCATTCTCTACTCCGTCCTCTCCTCTTTCTGCGCTCGGTCAAAAGGAAATTGATGCAGAAGAGCGGTGCGAGACGTCTTATTAGTTTCTGCTCTCTAGTACTCTACAAGCTGTGTATGTGAGTAGGTCTAAGGAAATGAACGATGTAAAACAAAGATCCAGTTTTGCTCTCTCTCTCTCTCTCTCTCTCTCTCTCTCTGTTTGTGTGTGTGCTGGGGATGGGGGGCGCATACCAACATAATTTGTGTAAAAAACGATGCGCCATAAAATGTTAAGAAAATCAGTGCAAAGCAAGAATCACATTATAAGCTACAAGTATAGAAGCTCAAAATTAGGAGGAAAGACCTTAGGCTAGTAGACTTCCAGATGCTAGACTTTGCCAGACGGCATCTCAGGAACTTCTCATTTTGGCAGCAATAGCCGAGAAAAAATATTCACCAAAAAAAAAAAAGCCAAGAAAAAAGGTTCATTCTGGGAGTACTGCATGTCATCATGTCATCATGTCATCATGTCAAAATTTGATTGACAAGTACTGCATGTCATCATGAAATCGTTGCATCGATTCTTTGAACAGCATAAGATTAGTGACCCATATGCCGATATGTTCTTAGTATATTTGCAATTTTGATCTCCCAAAAAAATGGAGAGAAACGGCGGAAGAAGGGGAGTTGGGGGTGGGCACTGTGGGGGACAATTAACAGAACAGACAGGCTGTAGCAAAAGCAGGACCATCGTCCCATCGGCGCTGAGGTTCAGCCCGGATTAGATCATCCATAATCCTAAAATGTTTCAGGCCCATCTTCAGAATCGTCTAATGATCGGTTGAAGGGGAAGTGGGTATCTGCCATCTGGGCACATATTTAGCCAAAAGAGCAGTACAATCACTACAGATAAATTGCTGTTTGAAGCAATGTGCTCTTCACATGCAGTCGATAAAATTTGGCAACTGAGGAGGTGATCACTATGGTTGGATACTGAAGTCATGCTTTTTCTGTCACATCCCACTCTCTACACATTTAAGAGTTTTGTGGGAGGAACCAGCAGGACAAAGCAGGACCACAAATGATTTTCAATGTGGTGGTGCTGTTGTTTGTACCATAATTTGGTAGAAGTAACCTCCATTTTCAGCTGGGTGGGGACATCTATGCAAGAAATTTCCGATCAAAGTAGCCAAGCTGCAGAGCAACTACTACCGAAGTGACACTCTTGCTAACATACTCGAGAAAACTACATCCCAGAAAGGCATAAAAGACGAGAGCTAGGTACAGTAAGAGACTGCATAGCTTAAACACGAACTGTTATAATTATTATCACCTTAAGATGAACTTGAATTTTCCCCATTGCCTGACTCCATTTCTCGAAAGCAAAACCAAGCATCGGACTCCCAAGTACCTGTAATGTGGTCATAACCATCCTCAGGAGTCCCAAGCGCAGATGGGAACATTCATCAAAGGAAATACTTTCAAGAATTTGCACCATAATCTGCTGGTTTTTAAGCATTTAGAGCATTACTATCCATCCTAGAAAGACATCAGCGGTGAACTCCCTCTTTCACCATGAGAGGGAGCTTGTGAGGAGGACAGGCGTGTCACTATGGGCTTTCAGCAAATAAGTAGTATTCAATTTCCACTTAGCAATAATTCGACCATTATGATAAAGCCAATTCTTTTCTACTTTGTTCAGCAGAAAGCGTTTCCAGGCATTAAACATACGACGCGTCTCTTCGAGCTAGTACTTTCTTACCGCAATATATTGCTTTTAGACCATGAAACTAGTTCCTGCTATTGAGACAACTAGCTGAGAAGCATTAATGGCATCTTCCACTTTTTCTCTGTGCAGGGTGTTCTCAGAGTTACTTTACCGTGTTGCAGTCCGAAACTCGACCTTTTCGGCTGATAAAGAAAGCAGGAAGCTAACAGTGATCACGTAATGCAACCACGCTAAGTGCAATGTTGACGAGTAAGATCGAACATGAAGATTAAGCTAACATAAAATAATTTAGCTATTAAGCTCATCCAAAAGTGTGCGCCACATAAGTTCATTTAACAAGAAAACCAAACTCACCAAGTTGCAGAAATTTTAGTTTCCAGCATATCTTTAGAGAGAATCAAAACTAAACTTGTCTTCAGATGAAATCAAATTGACATATCACAGCAAGAACCTAATGGAACTAATAATAGGTCTTACATGATAAAGTTTCAATTCTCATCAGGAAGGCAAAGGAGAACAACTTAATCTGAATCATAGAGCTCTCCTTCATCAGATGGTTCGTCAAAGGAACGCATGTCAAGCTGGTATCGAAGAATTCCACCAATGCCACCAAATCCTCGGCAGAACTGTGACCCCTCTTGAGATTTATTTGTTACAAACTCAAGCACACAACCAAATTTTCTATATTCATTAGCAAACCACTCCAGCAATGGCATTTTGTCCTGAAGCTCTAACTCGGTGGATGTGGCTGAATCCCTGAAGTGGCTTTGATCAGCCTCTTGCTCTTTGTTCAAATGTTTTATGATAATCTCATTAGACGCTGTGTTCTGCAAAACATAGCGATTGATATCCAGATTCTCCCAAACAATGAGCGTTTCAACTGCTCCCATTTCCAACGCTTTTAGCGAGTCATCCACGCCAAATACATATTTTCCAGTATCCTGACTGATTTCTTCAAAGAACTTCCCTATCAATTTCTTTTCTTGTATGAATTTCACGTTTGCCAAAATTTCAGCCGATAGTTCAATTGCCTGATTAAAACCATTTTCCCCGCCATATGATACATCAACTACATTAAGTATCTTTGCTTGGAGACGAGGATCAAACATATCAGATTGGCTTAGCTCCGTCTTGAAATCAGCTGACCCAGCAAGTATTAGTCCAGATACATTCGGCTGGCTAGTAGCAGGGTTAATGAAGAATTGAGTTGCAAGCTCAGCTGTCTTCCTAACATAATTGTGGCGCTTCTCCATACGAAGACGAGCAAAACGAAGAGCAGATTGCCCTCCTCTTCCATGTTTCTTTGGAAGGTCAACTGTGAACTTATGAAGTACTTCTCTGGTGTTGCCACTTAAGGTGCCAAACAGTGTGCCATTTCCATCCATGACAATAAAACCAAATTTCTCATCAGATTCTAAGAGTTCACTCAAAGGCTCTGTGTGGAACTTATTGTCACAAAGGTACAAAGAAGCATTAATAGGCTTAAAAGGCTCAAATGAAAAAGTGACCTTCTTTTCCTTCCCATCTTCAGTGATTATAGTTCCAGTATAGAGCACTAATCCATTTGGCGGAACCTTGTTGTAAAGTTTAAGTTTCTGTTGAGCGGATGTGATTGCTGCTAATACAGACTGACGATTCACCCTGCTTTTAATATTTGAAGCAGTACCATATTCTTCAGCCAACATCTTGTTAACTCTAGATATTTGATCACCTGGAGGAATGATAAGGGAGATCATGCTGGTGCCATTTCCTCTAGCAGCTTCTAAAGCTTTTATTAGCTTCTTAACTTTCCATATTTCGATATTCTTATCATTTTCACCACTGTCAGCCATGGAAAGCTATAGAACAAATTGATGAGCACAGCACCACCACAACCTGCCATGTTCAGAAAATGTTAAGTAAAATCTATAGAACAGCTCATTTATCAGGGAGGGGAAAAAACCTTGCATGGTCTAGTAAACATGAGAGAGAAATATGCAATAATAGTGGTAAATGGTAGACAACTTTGAGCACCCGATTAAGCAAGCAACCATTGGTCCTAGCAGCTTTCCAAGAAAGCCTAACATAAGTAAAATAAAATATCTTATTGTTGCGGCCTCAGATTTAGAATAACAGAAATAGTGCCATCTCCAGAAATAGTAGTTTTCCAAATTTTTCTAACTGCACAGCATGTGTATAAGACAAGAGAAGCATATTCTCCACATTTCCTGGATAATTTGTATTTGCTTCCCAGGGAAATTAAGGATCTTTGCTTTCAACAGCAATAGCTTTCAAAGCGGTATACCTGAATTTTTGGGGAGTAAGTCGGACGAAATTAATATTCTATAATTGGAAAATCCGAGAAACAAGGGAGTAGATTTCACCTACAAAGACTTAAAAATGGCAAGTTTTCTCATTGAATACATAGAGAAGACTGTTTCCAGAACACACAAAAGCAAGAAATTAGCATCTGACCAAAAGTAAGCATTACACGTTATTCCTTTATTGTCCAATTTATCACTAAATATGAATTTCATATGCGATATGAATGCGAAATATAGTAATTAGAAGACAGAATCTAGCCGGAACGTAACTTAACACCAAAGCACCGTGATCAGAAATTGTATCAATCCTGAAGGAATCCGAAATGCAAGCTTGAGGGGAAGGACATCTTCTCAGAACTTGTAGTAACATGTGATTGCAACCGAAAAGTTTGGCAAATTAATTTGGAGATCAACGAAAATGCTTCTACAGCTAAAAAAATTGGATCAATGTGTATTTGCAGAAACAGAATTATTGGAGATTTCTGTTGATTTATGTTAAAAGTTTGATAACTCGTAGATGCCGCTAATGATTGCCAGGCACACTCAAAATGCTTTTTTAACAAAATTCATCCAATTCTCTAATTTAAATTGCCCCCGTTTTAGCAATTGTTCTACTTGCGGTCAAACAACTTCCATCCCTGTATGGATAATCTGGTAACTCAAACTAGTCCAGCAGATTCGACTTTCAATGCGCGATATTTGTAGGAGCCAAGCAACGTACCATAAAATTCTACAAGGACTGACTGACACAAAAGCAAATCGAAGAAAAAATATTGTGTACTTAACAATACAACAGGCAACGCATCAATTACAATTCAGTCAACTCTGACAAAAATTAAAAGCCCATACAAGCCCAAGTGCTAATCGGAGCCTGAAAACTCGACGCAAATATATTTCATGACCGCGAAATCACTCGAACCCGCATGCGAGCAATTCCTTAAACCAAGCAAGTACATATGTTAAGATTGATAAACAGAACCTTATTTCACAAATCAGTACGGATCCTTAGAAATTCTGACACAGCCAAACATAGAAGCATCAAATACTTGGATTGTTCAGATTAACTTCGAAAAAGAAATGGAAGAAGTGAGATTAAAGAGAGATGCAGAGATGAGACTTACTTTAAAGAGATGCTTCCGGGAAAGAGTCGGGGCTCAGCGAGCTTCGGCAGCCACTTCGCGACGCCGATGCAGCACAGTGAGCAGCTACCGCCCAGACAGCTAAAGAGGACCACCCGTCGTGAAAATAGGGCACAGGGGACTATGTCCTTATTTCATTTGCAAGGATGCTTCCACAGGTCCATTTGGGTTTTCACTTTCAAATTTTTTTCGTTTATATTTTCTTATATTCTTTTTTTTATAGGTTATGTTTTTAATATTTGATATGAGACAAATACGCTCTTAATTACTCACGCTGTCCAAATTTGAGGGCATTTTCGTTTAATTATTAAATAAAAAATTGGCATTCAATATGAATGAAAGAAGATGTGCGTGATTGGATAGGATTTTGTTTTGAGATTTTTATTTTGAATTTCGTAAAAATTAATTTTTTTGTGAAAGAAAATGTGAGTCTCACACCTTAAATTTTAGATTTGATTTTAAAACTAAATCATGTCTAAATACAGATAAAGGTAATGAGATGGTAATTTTACTATTTAAAATTTTTTATTAGTAACTTAGGTTAGATTCACATCTTCATCTCTCAATAAATAAATCCAAAAAAAGAAAAAAAATAATTCTCCCTGTCCAAAATTAATTATTCATATTTTTATTTTAGATTGTCAAAAAAATAAATATCTATTTTCTTATAATATTTCTCATTTAATTTTTTATAACTAATTTTTTTAATTTAAGAGATAATAATCAGTGGATCCTACTAATCAAAGCTTACTTGTATAAGTGGTTAATTCCAAAAAGTTGCCTAAGAGTGCATCAATTGAAAGAAGAATCTTTTAATTTCGATAATTAGGTGCCGAATTGTAGTTCAGTAGAAATAGGCATGGTCAGGAACAAGCCTTACGCATAGGGGTGACCAATCGGTTTTTGGTTCGGTTTTTAGTTTTACTATTCGATTTTCGGTTCGGTTTTTTTTTTAAAAAATAAGAACCGAACCAAACCGAACTAAACTGGTTCGGTTCGGTTCGGTTCAGCTCCAAACTGAAAAAAAAATCTCACAAAAAATGTGCAAAATTAGAGCAAAAAAATACCGAAAAAAACCTCACAAAAGAAGTTCCAAATTATAGCAATGAAATAACTAAGACAGTGAGTCATAATGCACAAAAAAATTATCAAATTAATAGCTTAATGTAGAGGACAGTGAGCCATAATTACCAAAAATCGGTTTTCGGTTCGGTTTTCGGTTTGATGATTTCAACCGAAAACCGAACCAAAATTTAAATAAATCCTAAAAACCGAACCGAACCAAACCGTTTAAATATAAAACCGAACCGAAATGTGAAAAACAGTTTGATTTCGATTCGGTTTTCGGTTCGGACCGGTTTTTGCACACCCCTACTTGCGCATGTACTCTTTGCTGCTAAAGCAGATGTTTCAACTTAATGAAATACGTTACCTTTTTCTTAAAAAAATTATAAATAATTCTATTAGAGATTCAATCACGATTTATTAACTTCTTAACATCATAATTTAAAAATTAATGTCTATTTTGCTTGTAGGCCGAAAAAAAAAAACAAAAGAGTGTCTATAATCCTTTCCTTCAATCCAAGCACAACAGTAAGTTTTAAATATTAGTTCAAATAATTCAAAATATTTTTTTACCAAAAAGAATAAAAAGTAGAAGATTTTTCTCAAAAATAGTATTGTCAAACGGGCTGACCCGTTGCACCTTGTCATGTTACGGGGCCATCACTTAAACGTGACGGAACAGGCTGACCTATTTTTTAAGGGCTGAAAAACCCCTAACTCATATCCGTCTGCACTAGGCTCGCAGGCATAGTCTCTCTTTTTTTAAAAAAATTAAATTTTATACTATACATTTTTCTTCTTTTTTCTCTCTCTATCATATTTGAGAATATAAATCTATGATTGGAATAACATTTTTTTGACCAATCACTAATGTTTTTAAAATAAAAAATAATCATTAATTATATATATCATACATAATATGAATAAATTTATATAAAAAATATTTAAAATAAAATAAAATTAATTAACTTTAATTGTAAGTATAATTAAAATATATGATGTAAAAAATTTTAGTATTAAGATTACTATACATTTTATTTGTTATAATATTTCTAAAAAAATTGAATCTGACCTGCTCCGACCCGGAGCTAAAATGGAACAGACCAGCCTGTATTTAAGCTGACTTAAAAATTAAACCCAAATACATTCAACATATTATTGATCAAACGGACCACCCCACGGATTGAGATCCTTTTGACACCACTACCCATAATCAATTTCGTGATTAGATTAGGTTTGAGAGCCGGCTTCTACAAGCTCATCAGAAACTTCTGGGCCGGTGTATTCCAATGCCAATCGCACCAGAGATGCATGCCACTTACTTAGTGAATGGGCTGCCAAAATGGGCTTGGCTCCGCTGGCCTTAGCAGTACTAGTTATCCGCTCTACCCAAAGTTTCTGATAGAATCTGGGGAAGTCGTGCTTTGGGTTTCAAAATTTGCTTTTAAGCACTACTCTATATGTCACCCATGAGGCTTTGCTGGGATAGTAAGGGATAAAGTCTCTCAATTAAGAGTTTAGAGTTTAATTTTTATCTAATATCAAAATTTTCTTCTTTTATTAAATTTTTTTCTTCTTTGATAGAGTTTGTTTTCTTCTTTGATATTTGATATGTATAATTTAGATTAATAATATAACATCTTTTATACTAAAAAAACTCGTTTGTCAAACTAATAATTGAATTTCAATTTGAGAAATTATGAAGTAAACCAAATTATTTGAACCAATTGGTCTGATTTGTATTCTAACGGCTAATAGTAAAGTCAATGTACAAATTTTGGTTTTAGAAATTAGTAATATGTGTCATCCTCAAAAAAATAAAAGTAAGTAATTTAGTTGATTGGGCCCAAGTTTCAATACTGGACCGTAGCAAACAGAATGGGCAATGTCACCGTCCGGAGAGCGGAAGGGCTGCCCGATTTGGGCCGTTACTGGTAATAAGACTTCAATGTGGGCTCCCACTTACCCTCCCACCAACACCCCTGCTAAAAAAAAGAAGAAGAGGAAGAAGAATAAGTAATCTGTAACGTGTTTAAAAACAAAGGTAAAAAGATATTTGTGTTATGAAATATTATGAATTCTTATTATTATGTAATATAAAATATTATGGGGTTATAATCAAAGTTGTAACTTTTATCCTTTATAGTCCACTATTTTCATTATCTCTATTATCTTAGAGAACATGGAGGAACATGAAAGGTAAGTTATGTAAGTTATAGAGAATGTTGCTAATAACCTTTGATGAGAATAATCACTTCTAACTCTATAAATATGAGTTTGTAAAAGTGTGGATGTATAATGAAAAGTTCTCGATAAAATTCTAGTTTCTATATTTCTTCTATTCTCTTTTTTGCTATAGTTCAAAGTTATCTTCATGGTTATTTTATTGATAGTTTTGTGTTTATCGTGGTCAAATTTTACAATACATTATCAGCACGAGTCTCTACCACCAAAGTTTAGAGTTTAATCAAGACAAAAAGAGGTATTTTTTCTATCTTTGAATTCCGTGTCAAACCTTACAAAATTCAAATTTTTTATTCTTGACATTTGTAGAAAGAACTATCTGTCATGTACACTAAATACTCAAATTTATCTAGATACAATGGGTATGTCAGACACCATTATTGAAAATAATATATCATCATATCAAAATTACCCATTGGCTATAAATAGGTATTTGTGAGAAAGCAAAATAAGAATACTGAAGTCATGAGGTTTTTTGCAAAGACCATGCATTGACTATGATGAGATATATTAACATGTAGTTGATGCAATAACATTTCGATACTTTGCGTGTCTAGTAGTAAATAAAAAGGTTAACATATGTTTGATGGACGTAGTGATTGCTTGTCTATATGGGAATCTTGATAATGATATTTATATGAAAATTACAGAAAGATTCAACATTCTCTCAGCATGTAAATTTGATTGTTGTTGAGATTATTCTATTAAGTTACAAAAGTCATTGTACGACTTAAAGCAGTCTGGACATGTGATATAATTGTCTTAGTAAAAGTAGGATACAAAAATAAGTCAATATGTCCATATGTCTTCATTAAGAAGTATATTTTGGCATTGTGATACTCACTATATATGTTGATGATATCAATCTTATTGGAATTTCGGAAGAGCTCCAAGATACAGTGAATTATTTGAAACAAGAGTTTGAGATAAAATATTTTGGAAGGACGAACTTTTGCCTTGCTCTACAAATTGAGCAGCTGGAAGATGGATGTTTTATTCACCAATTGACATATACAACTAAAGTCCTGAAAAGATTTTATATGGACAAAGCACATCTTTTGAGCACTCCAATGGTCGTTCGATCACTATATATGAATAAAGATATCTTTAGACTTCGGGAAGATGATGAAGAACTATTTAGCCCTGAAATATCTTATCTTAGTGTAATTGGTGCATTGATGTATCTTGCTAATAATACAAGACATGATATATTATTTTTCTAGAACTTATGAATTAGCAAGATATAATTCTTCTCATACAAGACAACATTAAAACGATGTTAAACACGTTCTTATATATCTTTAAGGTACCATAGAGTTTGGATTACTTTATTCGAATAAAACCAACCCAAAATTAATTGGTTATGCAGATGCTGAATATTTATCTAATCCACATATTATAACACATTCTCAAATCGGTTATGTATTTACCTATGGTAGTATTACTATTGCATGGCTCTCTGCAAAATAATCTATGGTAGTCACCTCATCTAATCATTTTAAAATTATAGCCTTTCATGAGGCAAGTCTGGAATGTGTATGGTTGAGATATATGATCTATTATATTAAGAGAATTGTGAATTATTCTCTGGAAATAAAGTTTCAATTCCTTTATATGAGGATAATACAACTAGTATAGCTCAATTAAAAGGATGATATATTAAAGGAGATAGGACAAAGTATATCTCACTAAATTTTTTGGTCCAAAAGAGTAGCGATATTGATAGGCAACATATTTGATCATATGATAATCTGACAGATCTATTCATTAAGACATTACCGACAACAATATTTGAGAAATTGGTGGACAAAATTGAAATGTGTCGACTATAGAATCTTAAAGGATTATCTTATCAGGGGGAGTAACAATGATATAAAGATTAGTGTACTCTTTTTCTTCATTAGAGTTTTTCTCACAAGGATTTTTATCTAATAAAGTTTTAACGGGATATACTCTTTGTGTAATAGACATCTAAGTGGGGTGTTATAAATATTATGAATGCCAATTCTATTATTTCAATAGATAATTCATCTAAGTAATGAAACATGAAAGGTTAAATATTAAAATCAAAGTTATAATTTTCATCATTTATAGACAATTATTCACATTATCTCAATTATCTTAAACAACATTGGAGATCATGTGATGTAACTTATGTAAGTTATAAAGGAGACTACTAATGACCTATGATGAGAATAATCACTTTCAACTCTATAATTAGGAGTTTGTAAAAGTGTGGATGTATGGTGAAAAGCTCTTAATAAAATTTTAATTTCTATATTTCTTGTGTTATCTATTTCTCTATTTTGTTATAATTCAAAGTTTTCTTCATTATTATTTTATTGTTAATTTTGTGTCTATCGCGACCAAATTTTACGACAATCTGTAAATTTTTTAATTTTATTTTCCACTTAAAACATCCGACTCAAAGATTCTAGTTTGGCTTTTCTTCCTTCCAACAATTGATTATTGTACATACATGGTTACTAGCTAGTTTATTTCGCGACCGTTGCTAATATGGTGGAAGTGATGTTAAGAGGATAGTTCAATTAATTAGAATATTTTTTATTCAGTGAAAATTGAACGATAAATTCATAGTGTCTTTCGTTTATTATATTGTTTTTAAAAAAGAAAAATAGTATAGAAGAGCAAAAGGAGATGGAAGAGAGGAAAGAAAGAGAAAGTGAAAAAAAAAACTTGATGAATTAGAATACTCCATATCTAAACTGACCCAATATTGAAGGTATAACATTAGAATCCTTCAAAGAAAAAGAGTTGATGGGTGCATAATAGGTTAACAAGTGGTAGATGAATATGAAGACTTTATTAGGAAGAGATCAAGGAAAGTAGATTGATTAATCATTAGATACCGATCCCACATCTCAAGAACGCAGCCAGTTTCTTTCTTTAGAAAAGCAGAATTGTGGTTAGTAGTAAAAATGCAGATTGAGATTTGAGGAGAAAATTATCAACATCTTTCTCACAATCGAGGCGGTGGAACTGTTCAAAATTTTTCTTACTACTCGGATAGAGCGAGAGAGAGCACAAAGAGAAAAGCAGAAAATTTTTCTTTTTTTGGGTCCCAAAGTAGAATGTTTCTTCATGGATTTCATGCATACAAAATGTACGTTTGGGAATCCTTTATTCCATCAATCATTCCAAAAATGCTTTACTCCTTTCTCTCTTAGCATCATAATTCATACAAACATTCACACACACACCACACTTCCCAATTCCTTCAAACAGACAGACAGTCCGCTCTCTCTTTTCAGGCCATCTCGATTTTGATGTTTCTGTTTCTCTCCCTTTCTCTTTTCTCACCCTTTTTCTCTTTTCCCCAAAGTTTTGATTGAGATTTCTCCATCTATCATCTCTATTCATTCTCACACATTTATACTATACCATCTCTTAGTTTCATTGAGTTATACAATATAAATAGTTGAATCTCATCTTATATGTTTTTTGTCGAAACTTTTCTTATACACTGTAATTTGATAATCTGTCAAGACGTATTCTTTTGAAATATCATATTAGTATGCGAATAACTTTTTATAATGAAAGATGGGAATTATTTTTTCTTTAAGGGGGCGTAAATCATACTATACTAGAAAAGAAATAAATTGTTAATACGACTACTTTCTGCAAAAGATAGCCAGTCCAAGTTCCATTTATTCCCAAAAACCCTTTACCCCCTTTTCTGAGGGATAGAGATGGAGAGACAACTTAGCTTTGTCTCACATGCATACCACTTTAGCATACAAAGCCAGCAACTACAAGAAAGGCACAATCCCCCTTGACATCTCACATCTCCCTCTTCTTATAAACACCAACACAGCTCCACAACTTAAACTGCTAAGCCAGAAAGAATCCTTCAGCTCCATACTTCTCCTACCCCAATGAATTCCAACAAGCCAGAAAAGCTTATACTCGTCTTTGCTTGAATCTTGGTACCAAATACAAACCTTAGCTAGACAGGAAAGTTTCCAACGCAGAGATGAGAACCGCAGGTTACACTTCGCAGCAATCTTTAACTGCTGAAGCTGCAACCGTAGTAAAACAAGCAATAACGCTAGCCAGAAGAAGAGGCCATGCCCAGGTAACTCCTCTTCATGTGGCCAGTGTCATGCTTGCTTCTTCTGCAGGCCTATTCAGAAGGGCTTGTCTTCAATCCCATTCTCATCCCCTCCAGTGCAAAGCCCTCGAGCTTTGCTTCAATGTCGCTCTAAACCGCCTCCCAACGTCTACATCCAGTCCTATTTTAGGCCCTCACTCTCATCTTCCTTGTCTCTCTAATGCCTTGGTTGCAGCCTTTAAGCGTGCACAAGCTCATCAGCGCCGGGGTTCCATGGAAAACCAACAACAGCCCATTTTAGCACTAAAGGTAGAGATAGAACAGCTGGTAATCTCCATCTTAGATGATCCTAGTGTTAGTAGAGTCATGAGAGAAGCAGGTTTATCTAGTACGCAAGTCAAAACCAAGGTAGAACAAACCGTATCTTTGGAGAACCGTTCACATAGTCCTCAGGTTAGCAGTCACTCCAGAGAAAGTGTCAAACCTTTAGTTCTTTGGAATTGCTTGCCTCAAACATTATCTACGAGTCAGTTTAGATTGTCACTCAGCAGAACATCTGAACAAGTTCGAGACGATGATGTAATGAGTATTGTTGGTGCCATGATGAACAAGAAGACCAAAAACACTGTTATTATAGGAGAGTGTCCATCCACTGCTGAGAGCGTAGTTAAAGGAGTCATCGAAAAATTTAACACAGGTAACGTTCCTGGGGATATGAGATATGTGCAGTTTATCAGCGTTCCTCTTTTCACTTTGAGGAACATTTCTGGGGAAGAATTTGAAGAAAGGCTTGGAGAGCTGAGGTCATTAGTAAAAAGCTATGTAAGTAGAGGGGTTGTCCTGTATTTGGGTGATCTTAAATGGGTTTCAGACTTTTGGTCCAAATACGATGAGCAAAGGATCAGCCATCACTCCTCAGTGGAGCACATGATAATGGAGCTTAGTAGACTGTTATGTGGAGTAGGGGACAGCGGAAAGTTGTGGATTATGGGGATTGCGACTTTTAACACTTACATGAAATGCAAAACTGGTCGTCCTTCTTTGGAGACACTTTGGGATCTCCATCCTCTTACCATTCCTGTTGGAAGTCTGGCTCTCAGCCTTAATCTCGAGAGGTAAATCTAACTATCTCTAGTACAACTATTGCAATTCCTGCATGTTTAATTCAATTTAATTTACTTCATCTGTTCACTTTCTTGTTTTTGCATCGATCATGGTCTGCTTAAAGTAAACGTAATGTGGATATTCTATAGTTTCAGTGGCTAATTTTTCTCGTTCTCTTGGCCCAGTGATTTAAATAATCATCATTTCAGAAGCAAGGGAGCAGTGGAGGAGTCCAGCTGGTTACTTTGTAAAGCTAGAGCTGAGAAGTACCTCACCTGCTGTGCTGATTGTTTGACTAATTTCAATAAGGAAGCTCGAAGCATAGCGAGAAGTAACTTAGAGACTGGCTCGATTTGCAGCTCAAGTTTGCCTTCCTGGCTTCAAAGATACAAAGAAGAGAAAAAAAGAGAAATAAATGACGATGATCAGGTTTCGTTTCTACCAAAATGCCTTGTCAATTATGAATAAATTAAAAATCCCAAGATCTCAGATTCTGACATTTTCCTTGTTCTTTTTTTTTTTTGTATCCTTTTCACTCACAGGAATTTGAAAAAATTAGAGATCTTTGTACGAAATGGAACTCAATTTGCAAATCTGTCCACAAGCAGCCTCACTTTCTCACGAAACTCTCCAAATGTACTTCACCATCTCCTTCTTCATCAGCTTCAATATCTTCAAATGACCAGCGCAGCTCCAAATTAAATCACCAAAGCCTTCTTAAGTGGCCGTTGATTTTTGAGCATAATCAATCGCCTAAGGAACGCAAGTTCTTTGCATCTGAAGGAGAGGCCGAAGCACTTAAACCTGACTTGTTGGGGTTATACAAGCCAGGAACAAAACCTGAGCTTTTGTCCAATCCTAATTCTAGTCCAAATTCTGCTTCCTCTAGTGAAGCAAATGGAGATATGGATCTGTGCTTGTCTAGATTCAAGGAGAACAACGCGGAGAACCACGACGCTCTTTGCAGCGCATTGGAGAAGAGAGTTCCATGGCAGAAAGACGCAATCCATGAAATTGTAAGCACAATCCTCGAATGCAGATCGGGGAAAGCCAGCAAGAAATGCAAGATGAACCACAAAAACGTCAACCGAGAAGAAACGTGGTTGTCATTCTTAGGTGCGGATTCTGAAGGCAAAGACAAGATTGCCAGAGAGCTAGCTAAGGTAGTCTTCGGTTCTCAAGATAACTTCATTGCTATTGGCATCAGCTCATTCTCATCAGCAAGAGCTGACTCGACAGAAGAAGTGAGTAACAAAAGGCCAAGGGATGAGCAAGGCAAAAGTTACTTCGAAAGGTTTGCAGCTGCAGTGCAAGAAAATCCCAGCCGCGTGTTTTTCATGGAAGATTTGGATCAAATTGACTATCATTCTCAAAAGGGTTTGAAGAAAGCAATCGAAAGTGGCAGCTTAGCACTTCCTGATACTGAGTCAATCCTTCCTAAGGATGCCATTATCATCTTCAGTTGTGACAGCTTCAGCCCCGTCTCAAGAGCTGGTTCTCCTCCCATTGGACAAAGAATTGGTGGAAGCGAACAGAGAGATCAAGAGAATGATGATAAGCGGGAGCAGAAGAGAAGTCGTACTTCATTAGATTTGAATGTTGCCACAGAAGATAATACTGGAGACGAATATTCGGCTTCTGAAACCGGGTTTTTAGGTTCAGTGGACAATCAAGTAATGCTCAAAGTTCAAGTTCTGTGAAGAAGATCGAGGAAGCACTAACAATCTTCATCTGCATGCTATGATCTTATAGTTTTCTTTTTTTTTGGTTTTCAAATTTCCTTTTTATTTTTTTTAACCTTTATAAATTGTATTGTTATATATATTGGGGGCGTGGTGAAACATTTGTTAACGAATAGATGAAAAAGTTTCCTTAGCATTTAAACTGATGACTTTTTTGCGTACATTCTCATTTCTCATTAAGGGGACAAGCAATACTGTAGAGTTATATATCTTGGTTTCCACGAAGTCTATTATCTTCGGCAGCACGTCTGTGTGGGGAATTTTTCTAACGGTTTTTGGAATCTCTAAAAGAGGCATAAGAAAATTTCAAATATATATTGTATATATATTGTTTTTCATGCACGTAACAATTTTACATGAAAATAACAAAAGTAAAACCCCTAAACGTTTTAGGTATTTATTTTCATTCTCAAGCTTTTACACCTGTTTTATAATTTCCCCCTTGATATTGGTATATTACTATATTTATACTACTATCTTTCACAGACAAGAGTGCAATAATGCTTATTCAATTTAATTTCACATATACGAAAGAAATGGTGTGTGTGATTTTCACCCTCAATTTCTTATGGCTACCTATATAGTGACATAAATTCTCTTCTCATACAGAATTTCAAGAATTTTATTTAAGTGGACAATCTCATAGTGAAATGATCGAATAAGGAAATTGAGAAAAGAAGGGAGTTTGGTCTAATTTGTTAATGTTAGTTTAAGTCATTGTGAGCTTCAAAAGTTGTTTATTGGGCACATTTGGAGTTGGATTATACATTTTTGTTCCCTTTTCCGTGGAAAGGTTGATCGTTGGAATAATCATCCAGTTCATAAAACTTGACCTTGAACACACAAGTATAGTTATGTGCTATTATACCTTCAGTTCATCAACGCAACAAGTTCTCCAATGCAAAAGAATATATACTATTTGTGCTTGAGTTATTATAATTTCTTCTTTCTTTGCAATTACTCTTTCGCTCTTACGTAATATGGTGTATTTGAATTAATTTTCGATTGAAAACTAATACTAAATTTTAATTTTGAATCACTTTTATTCTCATAAATAATTTATTTTTACGAATAAGATTTTACACTTAAACTAACTTGACAAAAAATGATGAATTTCTGGTTAGCAGGGGAGCTTCAGCTTTCGCTCACGTACACAAAACAGGTCCATGCAGGGGAGAAAAATATTTCTCGCCTGGTACTGTTGTTGAGGTATCATATATGCCTGCTTGCTGCATTGCATATTTCAAACCTTTGAATGCTTAAAAAATACATGCATGCAAGATATATAGACGTTTACGTGATCGTCTTCGTAGATTAGCCAAGCCACTGCAATACAGCAACAGCTGCTCGATCGAGCTCCTGCAGCTCCCCGGAGTTGAGTGTCGGCAGTCTCTGCAAATTCTTTCCGAACAAGCAACTTCAGAAGGCATCGGCATCACTTCAGAACTTACGTGTTAATTTTTCCATGCTTTGACACAAGTTTCTCGTGGGAAGTTTTGTATAGCTTCATATTTTCCGGATTTTTTGGAGTTAAAATTCTTTTTTTAAAGAAAATCAGGCTGGATAATGAATAAAATGAAGCAAACATACTTTAAATTAGTAAAATCGTGTCACTGTTTGATTGATAAAATGTAGACTCATTAGTAATCTACAATATGGAAGATGGAAATCAAATTGAAAGGAACAAATCAATTTATATGTTGTAAAAACGGACTAAAGAGAAGATTGTGTATAAAGAAAACGAATCTAATTTTTAAACGCTAAAGAAGTTCATACTTTAGAATCAAGAAAAGAAAAACATTTATAGGGAAAATTGAACATTGAGATTAGAACCAGTAGTCGATGGAGAATGAAGGCCGCTTTCATGAGAGTAATGTTTTCTTGAAAGCACAAACAACATATGAGGCCTAAAAACTTTGCCCTTCAAAGCACATTTTTATTCTTTAAATACTCTAAAATTTACTCCAAATACTAATTAATTAAGTCCTTATTTACATATCTTTTCTTGCTTTGGCTGTGTTAAAAAAAGAGTTTGAATAGTCTCCCGTAGTTTTTGTTGAGTTGATTCCTTCGTTTTCGTCTCCCCTGGCAGACCAAAAAATCTGACGACAAAAACCTTTTAAGTTCTCAGGATCTTCCATATATGAATGAGAAATCATTACCCAGAAAAAAAAAGGAGAAATCATTACGTTAAAATTTTATTTATCTTTGCCACCGATATCTCATAATTCGTTCGGCAGTTCTTAGCCGGTTGATCCTCTGACACGTCGAACAACTTGATCAAAAGCGAAGAGATTTGACCAGAACTTTTGCTAGTCTTTGGCAAATTTGACTGCTCTGAACCTGAATGCCTTTCCTCCTCGATAAGAAATCTTGGGTCACCTTGTTCATTTTGAAAGCTTTAAGATTTCAGGAATCAAAACTCAGACGTTTTTGAGTGATCCTTACTCCATCACAAGTAAAAGGATACAGAGAAACCCCTTCGTCTTTTTTGCACAAAAACTCAGGAACTTAATCCCTTTTCTCCCCTTTTTCTTGCTTTTGATTCTTTTTCACACTATACCCTTCTATATTTACCTTCTTTTCTTAAAGTTGACGTCTGTAGAAACAGTACTGCGGTAGAAGTTGCCTGGTTAAAATAATTCGACTAAAGATGGAAGAAAATTTTGTTAGTATATATATTCAACACAAATATATAGTTATGTTCTCTCTGGGACCTTCTGTACAAAGAAGGCGATTACAGACAAGAAAGAATTGGCTGTGATTTCTTTCCTTGTAAAGAGACTACAAATTTTGGTTTCCAAATTAAGGTTGCTCCTACCATATTTGTCTTTGGTTTCATATTAGCTTAAATCTTGTCCTGTCTTGTAACTCATCTTTACCCTTTCACCCTACTGCTTTTCTTATAATTTTCATTAGATCTTTGTATATATAGCAGTCCTCCCCCAATTGGCGGCCCCAACTTTTTTCGCAGCAAAATATATATATATATATATATATATATCCTTTAGAAGAAGCATGGTAATTAGTGGTGGTCTAATTTGTCGTTTTAGGACTTGTGACCTCGAGCTATGTTCCATTATGTAATATTGATCATTAATGATAAAATGATGCATCTTTTGTGATTATGCATAATTACAACACCAACCATGCCCATCTTTCCACTCCTTAATTAGGCATAGATAGGTTAGAATTATTGCTTAGTAGAGAACTCTACATCACTCATTCTCTTTTTTATTTCTAAATTAGGAAAAATGACAATTTTAATCTCTAAGACGTTATAATTACTTGATTCTAAAAGTTTTTTCAGTCATTATGCTTTTAAAAAATTTAACATGTATCTTAAATAGTTCGACTACTATTTTTAGTTACTAACTCTAATCAATAAAATATGTGACTCATGTATGTATTAGTTTTCTTAGGGTAAAATAATCAATTTATATCTATTTTCTTCTCATAGAGCTTATATGGTCAAATTTTTAAAAGTTTTTTGTCGATAATTAAAGAAAAATTATTTAAAATACAAATAAAATCTTTAAAAACTTTTGAAACTAAGTTATTACGGTACCATAACTGTGAAGACTTTTTTCCTCTAAATTATTAATCAAATATTTGATTCATGTTTTTAAGAATAGATGTTCCTCGAAATATGGTTTACTTTTGGAGGAGTCATTATCATGAAATCAGTCGTCATTCTTATCTTAAACTTCAGGCATTTTGAGGCGCTAAGAGAAAAAGCAATGTAAAATGTGGTTTGGCCGAATATTTGATTACGACCAGAGCATTATCGTTTCTGATTCAAACCACAAACATCCTTTCGGAAAAATCAGTTCCAAAACTCCAACGTACCCCGACATTAGGGACCTCTGTCTCTGGATCACAAAATATCCTTTTGTTTTTGTTTGTTATACTCTAATTTGGCTAAGCCATTAGTAACACGAAATGCATCTAACTTTTCTTACCCCCTTTTTCCCTTTTTCTTCTCCGCGAGTCAAGTATTTCCACCGGAATTTTAGTGCATTTAAGTTTAGTACTCTCTATCTACCCTAACTTTTCTTGGTGTTTGATTATTTCTTGACTCGACTGATTGAGTTCATGATAATATCTTAGTAAGTGACTAGTCAAAATTAAACTACGAAGGATGTTTAGTTCTTATGATGTTCAATGAAAGAATTAAGTGTGATAAAATAATAACTTAGTGATTAACGTAATTTTTATTAACAGCAGAATGTCTTGAATTCGAATCAAAATTTTTTTAATATATTATTTTTTAAAAAGAAAAAATGTTGTTAATTTATCTTAATAAAGTGATTGTCTTTATTGGTTGTAACTAAATACTTTTTTTTCTCTCTCTCAAACTCCTCCCTTATTTGACCGTTTAAACATATTGGACTTTCTATCTCAAGTCTACATAAGCATGAATGGACAACCATAGACTGCTCGACATGTCTCCACCAAAAACTGAGACATAATCACCACCTAATTAGTCTAAGAGGTAAAATATGCGGTGCAGTAATTAGCTAGCAATATTATAAGTACCCCTGAAAAATGGTTCTGCAAAAATCTTATCAAATATGTCATAGAGAAGCAGGAGAGGTTCAGCAAGAGAAGCCTTTTGGTGTTAGTGGTGGCGACGCTTGGTCCTGTAACCAATGATTGAGGTTGGAATTGTTTTAGTTCTAAAGTTGAGTAATTAAAGAATGGTATTTGAGGTTAGCCAGCCAGCCGTTTTTTGAAATGTGATCTCTCAACATGATCTAGAAATGATTACAGTCGGAAAAAAGGGGGAATTGAAGGAAAACGAAAGGAATGGAAAAAGCAAAGCTGCACTAAAATTTTCTTTTCAGGGTTTAATTATTGAATATTAATGCTCCAAAGTGAGCATTATGTACGTACTTTCGAAAGGCAATGCAACTTTTCTCTTTCTTTGTAGTATAGACTAACCAAGACAAGCCTCTACACCTCAAACTTTTTCTCTTTCTCATTCTACTTTTTTTAATGTATAGAGATTTTTTGTTCTTGTTGGGATGAGGTGGAGATGTGGGGGAAGGGGGGGGGGGGGGTTAAAGATATTGGCATGGAGACAAAGTTTCCACACCTACAACTTTTGCAGTCTTTCTTTAGGGAAAGGAGAGTTAGAAGGAGGGTCTTTTATATATGGTCACCATCTACATAAAGCTTTTTCTTTCTTTTCTTTGTTTGCTTTCTATTACAAGTGATTTTGCATGAAAGTAAGGGAACTCTGGGATCTGAATCACCCAGCTCTCATCAATGAGTGCATAATAGATTCTCTTTCTCATGATCAAAGCCTCGGATCCCTCAACCCATCACTCCAAATTAAGTGTATATCATGAACCTAAAGAGAAGATTCACACACACATCAAGATTTTCAAGACTCAAAGAGGAGTGGGGTTAGTTGGGGATAACGTAGGGGACTACACCCTGCTGCGGTGCCTGCTTGGTGGGTTGTTCAAAAATCAAAATGGGCATTGATCATCAGCATGGGATGACCGGGTCAAAAAAGAAAAGGAGGGGTGTGCCACCAACACCATAAAAAGTTGACGAGAATGTTTCTCTGAGATTTTGGATATGGTTTTGTGCTGTTTCCAATGATTGTCTGGTCATTGTTTCCTCTGAGAAAGAGAGAAAGGAGATGGCATGTGCATATAGGGAGATCTTGTGCCGTGGGTGCCAAATTCCAGGCACCTTCACCATTGCTATTGCTGCCTCCCTAGCTCTGTCCTCTTCTTATCCTGCTGCTTCTGTGTTCTGACCTTAAGAGGAATAAAATACATAGAAATCGGAGAAATGGAATTTGAAATGTTCCAGTATTATAGAACCTGCATTACGCATAAAGGGCCAATTTTATCTTTTGCTTTCTTCTAGATTACGATATAATTGGTGAATATGCGAAATGGAACCTTGCCATGGAATTAATAATCTAGCTATTAACTTGTTTTAGGCAAAAAGAAACCAAAAGTTGGCATAAGCATCAAGCTGTCTTTTGTTCCTTTTTTTTGTTTTTTATTAATTTTTTCTTTTAACTGAACAAAAAAAAATGTAAATCAAACCTAAAATTTCACTTGAGAAAATAATGTTTCGAATTAAATTATTATCTTATCGCGAGCTCCCTATCTTCTATTTGACATTTCCACATAAATGATATACTAGAATAGATTTTGTATTCATCTTTATTGGGCAATAAAGAAGCTTCATCTGCAAATATCATGTCATGTTATATAAAATCCACTATAACTATTCTTTTTGGTTCAATATAAAAGCCAGGCTAGAGACACCTAATGCTAAATACAAATTTGAAGATATCTAATTTTAACCCCCAACTCACAAACAATAAAAGGGAAAATGGAGGTCTACGGAAACTGGCACTCTCGATTCCTTTGGTGGTTGGAGCCACAGCCCAATTGTCATTAAGTTTACTGAAACCCCATAACTTTTGTATAGGCCCGGACAAAGTATGAGGCCCACTAGTTTTTACAAAACAAAATTTGAGACAACCTAAAAACAAAACCACTTGTAAAGTTCAAATTTCTGAAAATACATGGAATTTGATAAATCTTAGGTTTAAAATTTTTATTTTGAATTTTATAAAATTTAAATTATTTATAAAAAATATGTGATTGCACTCCTAAAATTTTGCTTTGGTTATGAAATGAAATGGTGTCCAAATGCAAGGAAATAAGAATATAAAGAGATCAAGCAGCTTGTACATAATTTATAATAAATAATATTCTACAAATTATACCGTATATTTATCTATACTTGTCTGAAAAGATATAAACACTGACAGTATATAAAAGATTAATCCTATAACAAAAGTAATCACTTGGAGAGACAGTTCACTTAGTTGGATCCTTACCAAACCCCATCAGAGCATGAGTAGCCAGCATCGACGCCCTACGAGTAATCTCAGTCATCCGCCCGATCAGTGGCACCTTTACTGTTTCTCTGTTCCATAGGGGCTTCTTGTCCCACCTATATGAGCTAAACACGCTTAATATTGTGTTCAAGGGCAGGAGGAACGCATACACATTCTTTAGATTGAACAAAATGTTTGTGGAAAATGTGCAAAAAACTGGATGCTAAACAAGGGGGTCCAAAGGTAACCAGATTAGTGTGCACAATCAAGGTGTTTCTAATGCAATGGATTTTCAAGTTTGATACTCATGGTCTGGCACCAGATTATTAGCAAAAACTATCAACTGAAAACATGAGACTAGAATAATGTAGTGCTGAGCCCAGAACACATGCATACCAATCTTCATGGCGGACTATCTTTCCATTCTCCATCTGCAACTTGATCAGTGATATCATATGTATGTCTTTTCCCAAGAAATTGTAGTATTGCTTGTTGTCAATAATTATCTGATATAAGATGGCCATTAAGGCAAATGTTAAAATTTGTAAACCAAATGATTAAAATCTAAACAGTAAAGAGAACATAGCCTAGAAAAATGGATTTCAAACCTCTTTCTTTCCAGGGGAAATTACACTCTCGTTAGTGCTATATTCCACAATTCTGGATTCACTAAAAATCTGAGAGCATAAAGAGGAAATTCTAATTATTGCATGTAGCTGTTCAGTACTCCATCCAAGACAGAAGAAATGGTCCCAAATAAAACGGAGTGCATGAGCTAGTAATTTAAGTATCAATTATCATCATCAAATGTAGAGCACAACAGGAAATACAGTGGACAAGCTGTGCACTTGCCATCTACTAAAACCAAAAAACTGGTTTTATTTGCTTCATCCACTGACAACTAAGAGAATTACAAGAAGTATCGTTCATTTCTATCTTCCAAGCTCAAAGAATAAGCAAACTAAACTGGCTAGGTGAAGCACTCATGTATCCACCGTGTTCCTTTCAAGAAAACTAGCTTCTTTACAGGACTTATCCCAACAAACCCAATGACATAACCATGAAAAATAAAGTCATCGCAAGCAAATTGGAAAAATAAGCAAGAGGAGACACACTACCTTGGCTAGTGAATAGAATGCCGATTTTATCTGCTGTATCCTGCAATTGTAGAATCAAATAAAACAAACCATTAGGCTTAATGTTAGGCTGCTTGCTCATTAGATATCAAAAGTTGATTTCGGAGAGGAAGATTTATCTGTGCAGAGACTGAATGCTGCAAAAACTTAGTAGATTCTGGAAGAAGAAAAATAATTAACTCGAGATACTAGATTCTGCAAAAACTTGTAAGTGGATAGTCATAGTCATAATTAGATCTAATAAATCACACTTTTTCATTCAAGAAAATGTGACTTCTGACACTAAAACTTCCAATGTATTATCAGGAAGTTGCCACTCTGTTCAACTTGTTCTTTAATCCCCATACCTAGACTTTTGCTGCAACTTAATCTCTTCTTACTATGACACAAAGCTTTTGTAGCCTACAACAGACACTGCTTCACGGTAAAGCTTACCCTTCTGCACGCATAAGAGGATCTTCAAAGGTTGCATTAGGGGCATAGATTTCAAAATCTTGAGGTGATGCATGTGACCCATAGCTGAAATCAAAATTTAAAGGTCACTTGAGAAGGCTATAATTTGAATAACTGGTAAATGGAACACCAACTGAGGTGGAAATTCATATTTACAAATTAAAGAAACTTAAAATCTCAAGAAACCAGCACATTGGAAGCATTTGCAAATCATGCATCTACAGAAACATGGAAAATTAATATAAAAAATAGCCACATACATTTTCTTTAACATATATTAAATAATTGACTATCATTGAACATTCAGAAAACAAGTATCCTCCTTGCTGCTTTTGCTTACAAATAGTTTACAATTAGACAAAAGCTACAATACCTCTTAACCTCTTGAAATTAACTGATTTTTAAACCTAGTGACCTCAAAACACCAAGATGAAAAGGGTTGATTCACAGAGTATTATAAACTCAAGGAAACAAAGTAATGATCAGTCATGACCAGAATTGGTCTTTACCTGTCAATTACAACAATAACCAAGACACGAGTTCAATACTTATGACCAAAATGAAATTGGAAAGGTAAGAGGGAAGCTGATGATAAGAGGGCATCTTTCACATGCAATAAGCTAGATATCAGAAATTCAAAAGGTATGACACTAAGGTACAGCTTAAATTCCAATCAGGGGGTAGAAAAAACAGCATACAGCAGTACAAGGTCCACTGCTAATGAGAAAATGAAGCAACAAGACTAAAGAGCTGTGGACATTTTGTGATACAAAAGAATGACATTAAGGAATCTTCAACCTCAATTTCCAATCTCTGACCAGATTTTGAATGTTCAATTGTCTACCAGAGTCTGATAGAATTCAAATCAAAAGTCTTCATCTTCAGAGGTTTCTAAATCACAAGCAACAATGGTACAAAAATCTATGGCAAAAGAACAGGATCATCAATTATTCTTGACTCCAGCCTAAAGTAGGATCACGGAAACTAGAGATAGAAAGTTAACAACAGCAAGAGTGCAAGCATCCACATAGCTATTTCAAACTGTTGATAGTTTGATGTTATAAATGGAAGAAAATGGAACTCACTGAAAAAACAGTCTTCTATCATCTGATTCACAATTTAGATCTTATTTTGACGTGTAAGCAACAAGGCATTGTTATTGGTTAACTTTAACAGATATTCCAGGTAGGCCTAGTTTTACTATCATCTTGCAGGCTAGTTCCAACTAGGAAGTAGAAACTGAATTACTGGAAATATTTCTTTTAATTTAACGAGTCATGATGAGCCAGAAACTCAATCGCTGCTCTTCCCCCATATTGTTACTCCTCTCAAAGTACATGGCTTTGTGTGATACCTTCTCCTGAGAGAGCGAAGTATCATCCGTACCATAGAGGTAACTCAGCAACTAAAATACAGTTCCTGCTTATACAGCTTCCTCAAAGTGGTACTGACAGTTGAGACTGGTTCTTAGTCATAGTATTGCCAATACACAATTGATTGTTTACTTTATTTAGTAGGAATTTGATATTTGGGCAGAGTGCTAGCAGCTTTTTACCAATTCATCTCCCAATTTGTGCATCAAGGGCAACTTGGAACAAAAAAGAGTGAAAAAACACGTTGGATCAAGCAAAGCAAGATCAACAGGTACATTTGGTGCCGATTGAAAGTAGTACTGCCCATTTCTGAACAACAAGCCTACACCAATTAATAAGAAATCCTGCTTCTAGTCCTAGTTCTAAAATGATACTAAGACATTATAATATTATTAATTTGAAACATACCTTCCATAGAAAAGGCACAAGAAGAAAAAACTTAGATATATCTATCAGCATTGCGCAAAGATATAGAACATCAACTAGAAAAATGGTATAAAATCGTGATAACCTTAAGGAGCAAAACTTACATGTTGAGAAGATGAGGAAGAATACCATCGGCACCACGATTCGAATGATCAGCGGAAGCTCTGTCGCACCCTTCTCTCTGCTGATCCTTTTTTACCTCCTCGGTAACTTCACGAACAATCAGAAAACAGAATTTTCAATTCAGAGAAGAAAACCCAAGAAAGGGAAGGGATGTAACAACGTCATCAGAAGGAGGAGCAGAAGAAACGATACAACGTGGCCGACCTTGTGAGTCGTTTCCCATGATGGATCCACAGAAATTATGGTGTGCCTTCAGAAACGAGCGAAAGAAGTCGGTGGTTGTAGAGAGAAGATAGAGTGGAGAAGGCCGTGAAAGAGTGAAACATGCAAACGCGGGCGAATTGCAGAAAATGGAGAAAGTAGAGTAATCACGAGCAGGAAGAGAAGAAGAGGGCAGGGTGATGGTCATGTCAGCGGTAGTGAGGCTTCCATGCACCCCACGTGGCAATAGCTTGTCCATTTGTAAGATCTTGGTCCGTCCTTAGACTCTGTTGTGCTCGATTATTGGTTAGATTTCGATTTTCAGTTTAATATTTTTAAAAATTTTATAAAATTAAATCGTATTAAAATTTTAAATTAAAATATATATTTCGATCAGATTCAATTTAATTTTTCAGATTACACTAAATAATGAACATACTTCATCTTCTTCCAACTCTTCATTCATCTTCCTCTGTGTTAACAACGTTTCTGGTTTTCTTCTCTGACCAGAAGCTATACTGCTTTAAATAGTAGGGCAGGAGTAATAAAATTCTCAAAATAGTTATATCATTGTACTGCTCCGCCGAAATAATTGTAAATTATATCATAAATTGCATCTTAAAAAGGATATAATATTTAAAAAGATACAATATTTTGACAATTGTCTTCGCCTATCATAAATAGAGTGATTTCAAAATTATAGCCCTAACTTGCAGTATCCGACTAAGCTCACAAAGCATAGATTTGCATCCATTTTGGGAGAGAAAGGATGGAATTAACATAAACCAAGCTTTAGATCATTGCATCGAAAAGTTAAGAATCATCGTATAATTTTTAATGTAAAAATCAGATCTACGTAAATGTTGTCCCCATAATTAAATTCTTGATTTCCAGATCGCCTACATTTTGGAGGGAAACACCGATGACCGATGAATGTTGAATCCCATCATCAACCTACTAATTCAGATGCTTGGATTATTTATATCATTCCCACTTGAAGTTTGCCACCCCAACAGAGAACACTATCAACAAGATCCTTTTAAAGAAGGGGCTTGAAAACTGCCTGCACAGAATAATGACTGCTGCCCTTTCCATTAAAAGCTGGATTGCAAATACTTGCATTACACTTCAGCGGTAAAATAACCATTTCCATCATTAGCAAATGGTAAAGCATATATATATTACATCATTTTCGTTTCACGGACCAAAAAATAAACAATCATTTTATATAGAAGGCTAAGTCTATACAAAGATCAGAAAATAGTCTGCCTGCAATACAATCCTACAAAAGATCTACAATAATCCTATTCTGCAGGAGACCAGTCTCCCTTATTGGACATGTGCTTCCTACTTTTAACTCACTTTCTACATTCTTGTGGTAATCTGGAAGAAAGAGGGAAGGGTTCCAGGCATAACTGCCAACTGCACGAAAAAAAAGCTCAACGAATATTGACAGTACGATAACGCCAGCAATGCTTTTCATGATTGCCAATCCTCGGGGGAAAAGATCTACCGCTTCGGCTCATTTAAGGTTTTCCCCTCAAAGAATTCATTAAGCATATGATCAAGATCTTCTGGTGTGTATCTGATGTATTTCTGGGGGTTCTTACTGTTCTCAACCAAAGGTCTGTGACACACCAGAAAGCATATATTCAAAATATGATGAGTACATAAGAGGTTCATTTCCTAGTCATCAAATCATTAGCTTCAGATAAGTCTATTCTTTTCCATTCGGCATTAAAATAGGGAGTTAATTTCTGCTTTAACAGGGTTTGATTTATTAGCTTCAAGGCAATAGTATTCTTCATGGCGGTTACTGATACGTGATTGTATTGTGCTCCAATTATTTCAAGCTTAGATATTCGTAATTTATCACAAAACAAAAAAAGGTAGGGCGACATTCATACCCAAAGCGTTTAAGGAAGGATCTGTATGCTGGTACTAAAACTTCAGCAACTGCTAGCTTCAGGGAGTCTCGTAGCTCAGTATCAGGAACAGTCCACTGACTTTGCCCTTGATGAAGCTCCTCAAATTGCACATTAAATGTCTTCAATCTGATACAAGGAAACCAGTTTTAACTCATAAGACAGGTTTGGCTGACTCAGTCGAGTGGCAACATCCAAAGAATATATCTCAAAACAAGTGCAACTTAAACAGACCTGTCTTTTACAACTGCTCTTGAAACACCACTACTATTAGTACCTCCATCAGCACCGACTCCACTACCACCTGATGACGTTAGTCCTTGAATAGAAAGGCATTGCAGAATCTGCAGAAATGAAAGAAAAATTGAGGGCAGAATGCGAGGGTGGCCACACACATCCACAGCTCATGCCTTAATTAGCAGATAGTTTCCGCAAATCGAAAATCCAGAAAAGAGAATTAAGGCCAGAAAATATAAAGCATTCCACAGCATGCCACTTATATATTCCTTCATGATCATGTCATCAGACAATAGTATCATCAATAAAGGATAAAGTAAAATTAGAATTCTTCCTATCCAAATACACAATCACAGTACTCATCTCTAAACAGGGGCGAATGAAGGATTAAAACCCTTCCTCTTTTCTCATAAAACAAAAAGATCAAATGAGAGATAGCAAATTTTTTAAAAGAAAAAGAGAAGGGAGGGGGCATTTTATAAATATGCATATTTTTTATATACAACCTTATATAATATACATGTCTAAGATTTTATTTTTGTTCCAGAAAACGAAAGGGGGGTCCGCCACCATCTCTAAACCAATAGGATGATGCACATGCTCGCTAATACAACCTCATGTCAACCCAAGTCATGAAAGATGCAGTACATTTAGCAATTTGATTCCGGGAAACGAATCAAACAAACAGGTAATTTCCATAAAGCATGAAGTGGCCTCCAAAAGAAAATGCAATTAGACAAATGTCTTTGAAAATATTAGAAATGAAGAAAGAATGAAGTCAAAGAGCTCTGCAGGAAAAGTAAATCAGATCGAATTATCTATTTGCTGGTCATGTAAAAAGGGGTAAAATCACAACCTTTGCCCAAGCAATCCTCTTATACTGATTTGCATGTTGCTGTACTATTCTCCGATGTCTTTGCACCCAATCATCCCCCAATAAGTCCTTCGCTTCAGACCTGGAAACAGCAAACATGTGCACGGCCATAAGCATAAGATGAGTATGTAATATTTCCACAGCACAAAAACTTAAAAGATAAAATGCATAGACAAACCTGCGCACAGATCTGACCATGTAGTGAATGTTATTCATAAGGAAAAGGTGACTAAGAGCAGGATCTTTATACTGCTTAGATTTCCCATCCAAATTTGTTTGCAGAGCCTGCATTATCCGCATTGTTACAGCAGCTAGTTGAGAATTTGAATCATCTCCACTTTCAAATTCTTGGAAAAGTTGCTTCAATGTTGATTGGTAGCTGAACAAACCAAAAACAAAATTTAAGAGATACAATAACTAGAGGCCACAAACAGATGAGTTACATGAAGATATACCCCAATAATAGCAAAAAGACAAGGCCAAACAATTAAAAACAATTATGATTAATCAGAACGGCATAAATAAGATACAACCAGATTGCGCACAGATCTGACCATATTGCTAAGGTCGCAGTAACTTACTCCTCATCATGCTAAAACAAGAACTTCCCCAAAACTTTATCTCGATATAAAACCATAACCACCAAACTTCTGATATAAAATTTTATACCAATCAAGCTTCTACATAACTGATTCACATGTATTAACCTAACATGCATACAGAACATAATCCTCTTCTCAATTAAATTAATTAATTATATTACTGATATTTTAGTGCAAAACATTGCATGGAGTACTGACTTGAAAGTATAAATTACTCCATTTTTTGGACTTTCTGAAACATATTCAAACAAAAGAACCATGTTTTGGAGTCAGGTTTAACTTGTTGGACGATTACATGAATTTCAGAGTTAAAGATAAATATGGGACTAATTAGAATTGCCCTATAATTGCTGCCCAGCTCACATTTGTCATTACTAAGCAATAATCATGGTAAACCATATTAAACATTTGAAATGCAGTTATGTTGAGTATGAGACAGAAAAGTAAAGCGCTAACTTACTCAAATAGGAACTTCACATAGTTAATGACATAGCTTGTCAAGGGATGGACAGTTCCATCTGCTACAGCAGTTTTTGTGGCATCTTTTTCTACTGCTTCTTCAAAATCACTGAATGTCTCTTTGGCCGTCTGGGCAAGTCGCTTTGTCAATCCCAGGGCAGACTCTCTAATCTCATTGCAAGCTTTACCTCTAAAAAGTGTTTCAATCTGACAGAGCAATTAATCAACTTGAGCCATTTCATTATCCAATATCATTGCTTAAGGATAACATTGGAAAGTACATGCACTTGCAGTTCTTCAGCAAACAAAAAACCAGGGTATGACAAGCTGGATCAACAAGTTATATCCCCATTAATCAACATAATAGAAGTAACATGATTTATGGAATTGATAATGAAAATGACTGAACCATCTTTTCTGAAAATTGGTTGTTCTGTGCAACTTTTGGATGTCATCAGATAGGACTGCTTTTTGAAGCACACTTTAAAGTCGAAATATAAATGATTTGTAACCAATAGGAAATGTATACAATACAACAAAGATTAATGGATTGGCATGATAAAATATTGTGTTGCAAACCTCAGAGTGAAGCTCACGCATAATTTCATACATATCAAGCAACACAAACAATTTTTCAGGAGATCTCTTGCTTTTGGCAATTGCATCCCCAAAACTAAGCAGCACAGCAACACTCCCAGCTGTGACATCAGCAAAACATTGATCCTTGAGGGAATCAAAGCCTTCAAACATTTGGTCACAAACTTTGTGTTCCCCAGCAAAAAGTAGTTTGACCTATTAAAAATGATTCTAGATGAAACAAACGCCAAAACAAAAAAAGAAAAAAATACAAGAAGGAATCAGATTAAACCCTACAGCAATTCGCATAAAATGAATCCAATTCCCAATCTTAGCTTCCAAAACTTCCCACTGCATCTTCTGAACATCGTCTTTGCTAAGTTTTTCTACTCCCAATTTGCGAAGACTTTCCTCCAAAACTGAAGAACGGGTTTCCCTGTATAAAATTGTTAGCTACCTCAGAAAAACAATTATGACACACTTATGAAATAACTAAGTTATATGCACAGGAAATAGGCAAAATAAGTCCAAGAACAAGTTCTCATGCCCTGAAGCACATTCAGACGAGAAGACTATCAAAGTTCTCAAGGCAAGAAGAGGTCTTTCTAACCTACAACCTAACTTTTCCTCGGGAATACTATCTGCACATAGACATGAAGAACTAAAGAACTAAAATGTTAAGGATCATACAGAATTAAAGAGATGGACATTGACCTGTATATTTTCACTAACTGCTGTTGGTGACCAGCTTGAACCATTTGCTGGGCCAAGTCATGCAACAGCGGAAGAATCCTTGGCGGTATAAGAGTGGGTGGGGTATAAGCAGCATTTTCTGCATTGTTTAGATGGTGCTCATGGTGACCATTTGATGAAGGATGCTTGCCATTTGCATGAGGCAGGTCTCCAGGTGATCCAGATGATGGTCGCATTGAACTGGGAAGGCACTCAAAAAGACGGTCCGGCTCCACAGGCTTACTGCAAAAGCAAAGTTTAGTGATTTGGGAGTACTCCTAAGTACAAAAAGGCAGGAAAACAACTGCCCTTACATATCAAGGTAATTCCTACCTGAAAAATCCAGAGAAAGGAGCGCGTTGCAGTTTCCAATGTTCATATATATGAGTGTGCTTGTAGATATTTATTACAAGTTCTGCACAACTCTCATTCAAGCAGAAATGTTGTTTTTTCGTGGACTTAAATCTATGATCTCACTTATAACAATAGAGAAATTCTTGACGGGGCTTGCTATCATAGTTCTTCACATAATAGCCTTGGAAACCATTAAAGATGTTTTCAACTTAAACCAAGTGCTGAATTAAGACTACTTGGACTACTAAAACAAAAGGATAAAATCATCTCATTTTGCTTTATTATCTTTCATATCTGCATTTAAGGCCACAGTGGCAGAAAGTATGCAAAACTAGACCAAATAATGAAGATATATTGAAGGAGGAGTAGCATTAAGAACAAATAAATACTAAGAAAGCCAAAGAAACCCGTAAGAGGACAAAAGCTGCTTAAACTCATCTTCCAGCTTTGCAATAGCCTTGGCAAGTAAAGTATTTGCATGGTTGAGTACTCCATCACTACTCTTAAAGCTTTTGTTATTGGTAAAAAACTGTATATTGCCTCTTAATTGTTCAATTGCTCCAAGGTAACTCTCCAGGTCTTCATGTGGCCCTTTAAGTATTTTAGCCTCTGCCTATACATAATTGCAGGAGAGAAGCACTCAATAGTAGAACATGAAAGATGGAACATACACTTAACAGAGAAAAGCTGCTGTAAAATAAATAAATCTCTCTCTCTCTGTCTCTCTCTCTCTCTCTCTCTCTCTCTCTCAACCAGCAGAATAGAATGTCAGCTCATTTTCTGTACTTTTTCCACAGATTGCTGAATTTGCAGCAACAGAAATTAGCATATCATATCCAACTTTAGAATAAATAAATTAACAATCCCGACAAAAAAGTACACTGAATATCATGAATGCTATTGCTCATAGCTAAATGATAGAGGTTTTATATGGACATGTGTTTTCTGGCAAACTATTTGATTCATCTAATCTTTCAAAGTTGGAAAGCTTGTAGCCCGCATATACCAACCAACTATAACATCTCTACAGAATAAAGTCATTATCAAGGTAGAAAATTATTGCCCTGGGAAACAAGAGAGAGAAGAATAAAAACCAAAGCATCCTTCTTTCAAAACAGAGCACAAGCACATATCTGATTGCTAGACTCAAGGCAAATACTTAATCATTTATGCTGGATCTTCTAATGTCTTTCTTTGCTGGCTTGAACTCTGAAAGAGGTTTCCATTTCTTAACTAATCTTTCCCAAAAGAAAGAGTGCATTGAAGTATTGATGCTTTTCAGAGACAAGCTCACATCTAGAATTCAAAGTTATCAAGATCTTTTACGGGTTGATAGAGGACTAAACCAAGTAGTCAATCACGTAATCCACATTACACCACTCAAACATGCCAAAGGGAGAAGTGGTTGCAGATTGAGGAAAAATTTTGAAGGAAAGTGCACAAAAAGTTAGGAAAATGTATAAGTCAACCTGACGAGTAAGATCAAATTGGGCCAATATAACCTCTGAAGCCTTCAGAGTCTTGTCAATGTTCTCATGAGCACGCCTAATAGCATGAGTCCTAATCTGAAAAGATTGAAAAATCCAATTCCAGCTTAGAATCTTACAAGCCAAACACAAATAAAGTTCATACAAATCCAAAATGCAAGCCCTGTTTGATCAGTGGAAAATGCCAAAAATCAGAACAAACGGATTGAAATAATAACAGAAATTTATGAATATTTAAGTCGTAAGATATCAAAGGAAAGTCAACTGACCATTTAAGCTAGTTTCCCAAAAAAATCTTCTGAACGAATGTAGCAAAAATCAAGCATTTTTTTCCTTTTCAACTTCCTCCATACAGTTAAGGTAGATTCTTTTACTATACCAAGCAAAACTAATTTCTTCATTACTAATAATGTTACTTTTCCCCTACCCCAATCAGTCCCAGAAACGTCAGTTTCCACAGAACTCTAAAAAGAGTAACAGAAACCAGATCCACAATTGTATAAGATAGGCTATTTCCAGAACAAAAACCCAAACCTTTCTTTTACTTCTCTTAGAAGTTTGCACTGCTTTTTCTCAGGAACCTAACAGACAACTAACACGAGCAAGAACATACGGCAACCCAAATCAAAACGAAATGCAGAGTAAATATAGATGAAGAAGAGAAACCCACCTGAGTTGGGCGCATGGCGGTCTCAAGAGCAGACAAACGGTGGTCAAATGATCCGAGGATTGAAACCATGTTGTCCGTAATGGACTGACTCTTTTGCAGTGAATCTCTCATCTTAGCAGCTCTTTCACTCAGCAAATCCACACCCCCTCCTGAACCTATTGGAATTCCCATCTTCTCTGAGAGTTTCTCTGTTCTTCCCCTGCTTTCCGAGAACAGTTATGCCAGTTCTTCGATGGAAGAATAGAAGAAAACAACAAGACTAGAGAGAGAAATATCCAAGAAAGAGAGAGAGAGAGAGAGAGAGAGACAATGTGCAAAAATGACTCAAATGGGTAAAGCTGTTGAACGATGAGGTGTCGTGGCCCACCGTTAGTTGACGATGGCTATAATTAATTTTTGAGTTAGTATTAATAGAAAAAGTGAAAAACGGTATAGAATATATAGATGGAAGGATGCGGCGTCGCTTTGGCTTTGAGAGAGTTTTGCTTCTTTTTACCTGTTTTTTTCTCCTTTTCGGTTTATGCGTTTTGTGCGCGTGCTTGAGCTCGTCTGTGAGGGGTCAAAGGTCAACTTTACAGCTGTCTAATGGAAGATTAGAGGATTACAAGGACCTTTGCTATCTTAGGTTGTTCGAAAGTGCGGTTTTCAATTCCATTTTAGAGAAGGAAAAAAATGGCAATGACAAAATTATTGGTAAAAATCTGTCGGCAATAGATTTTTAGGATAGAAGAGTGAAAGAATGGAAATTCTTCTCTCTTAAGGAATAAATTTTAGAATGCGATTAGATTTTATTTGAGAGTTTTGTCTTGATTTTATAAAAAAATAAATTATTTATGAGATAATAAATAAATATCAAATTTAAAATTTTACTTGAATTTTTAAACATTTTAAACGTTGCGAATATATTTTTAAGTATATTAAATATATTTTACTTTTATTCTTATCATAAACATATATAGTTCTCTATTAAAAAATATATTTTTTATCATCTTTATTATACTTTAAATTAAAATTCAAAAATTCAAGATTGATTATCAATTTGATCCAAATTTAATAAATTTTAAAATAATTTTTTTTCATAATATGTTATTCAAAATTTTATAGAGTTTTTTATCTTTAGAGTTTTGTCAAGTCCTAATGAAACTCTATCAGATCTACTTTTCTTATTAATTTTATTCTTTAAATTTTTTCTATTTATAATTTTTAATATTTGAATTAAGAATGCCACCGTTTTCTATCCAACAGCTATTACGAAGGTGTAGCTTCACCTTTGAAAATAAATTCATTAGTACAATTCAATGAAAACACTTATATTCTCAATTTGAATATTGAAAATTATATATAAAAAAATTAAAATAAAGTTCATATATGTAGCTTTGCCAAGACTTGGCGAAACTCCAAATATAGCTTTGTTAGGTCTAATAAAACTACCTTTGGAGCTTTGCCATGGCTCGATGAAATTCTACTAAAGTTAATAAATTTTGAATAACATATTACGTAAGAATTATTTCACAAACTCATCAAATTGGGATCAAATGAAGAAATTCATCTTGAATTTTTGAAATCCAATAAATTCTAATTCAAAGTAGAATGAAAATGATAGAAAGTAATTTTTTATGGATAGAGAAGTATGTCAGTTTATGATAATAGGAAAAATTGAATATATTCACTACACTTACAAAATATTTAATGTGCTTATCAATCCCTAGATAAAATAAACTTTCTACTTGATAAATAACTAATTTTTGATAAAAATATTTATTATAGGTTTTGAAGGCTTGAAACTTGTTAATACATTTTCTATAGTATATTGTTTAGTATACTAATTAAATTACACTGAGATCAAATAATGTGATTAAACATCAATTAAATTGTATCACATTGAATAGTTTGATTAGTCTCTAAGCCTATTAATTTTTTTTAGTCTAATGAAATAGCTATACATGATATAATTTAATTAATATATTATTTAAAGCTTGTGTTGAAGAAAAAACTCAACACTGTTAACATTTAATAAATTGACATAAAATGTACCTTGCAATTTCAGTTCTTTTCGTTCTAATCATTTACTATCTATGATCATGATCTCAGAGAAATGTGTTTAGGTTGGACACAACTCTCTCTCTCTCTCTCTCTCTCTCCATTTTTGGTTTTTCATCCTTTGCCCTCGCTCAACCTTATCTGCTTCATCGTAGAAAACAAACCCTAATTCCCTATACTATTTTCTTTGTTGTTGTTATTTTTTTTTTTCATTTTTTGCGAACTTTTCTGCCTGCCAGAGATGTGGTATCTCCATAGGTTGCATGTTTGGCGCAATCCTTCCTAACATTTTATGGACTGCCTTTTGCATTCTCAATTTTTTTATTTTATATATATAGAGAAATTTTTGTACAAACAACTTTCATGAGAAACTAACTAAGATTAAAATAATCACTCTCTTACTCATATCATCCCTCTAAAGAATCTCATATGCATGGTTGACTATACGAGTAGTTCATCATGCAAGTTGAGCGCATCGGGATTTTCTAGATTTCGCCAAAGGAGAAATGGCAGCGACCTTTATTTTTGAAAAAAAATATTTTGGAACTAAAACTACAAATAAAACAGTTTTAAGATCAAGTCAAGACAAATAGTATAATTTTGAAACTAATTTTACTATTTTCTCTTTTTATATATTTTCCTTGATAAACTTTTTTCAAAATTTGGGAACAACTCGAGACACTATTTATATTTTTTATTTATTTTAAAAAGTAAAATTATTTTTACATTATTTTTTTACTGTAAAAAAGTACTTAATTTTTTATTCTAAAAGCTAAAAATTTGATGCAAGTAATTATTGACTTGTGCCATAAATAGGAATGTTTAAAAGAAAATTTAAAAAATTAAATAATAAATAATAAAAAATAATTTTTAATTATATATAATCAAAATAAAATCGGTATACAACGCTTCGAAAATTGATGCAGCTTCAGAATCAACTGAAAAGTCCCAATATTCAATGCGTCGGATAAGAAAGAAAATGCGTTCAGCTATTTGTGGAACTCGCTGTCAAAACGAGGCGAAACAAATCAAATGGAGCCCCTATAAAAATGGAAGAAGAAAATCCGTAGCTTTTGCTGTGTGATGGCTTTATGCTTATGCCGATTCCTCAGCTATACATTCCCACGCCCAACGCCGTCACAGCAATTCCTTTTTCACTCGAATAGTCTTCCGTCCTCCTCCTATTGCCCCAAGGGATTCTGCAGATTTGCTGTCCTGCCATTTGCTTGTCATAAACGTTTCGGAGCTTCATTTTCTGCAATTTCATCACCATCATCGCCATCCATGGAGAACCCACCTGAAGGTTATAGAAGAAATGTTGGAATTTGTCTCATGAACCCTTCTTCTAAAAAGGTTTCTTCTAACTCTTAAGACTGTATATGGATTCTTATATGTTATATGAGCATGATATATTAATCTTGTCTTTTACGTTTTTTTAACATATATGAAAGAAATTATTGAGCTTGTGTTTGAACTTTGTTGTAGATTTTTGCTGCATCAAGGCTTGATATACCAGGCTCTTGGCAAATGCCTCAGGTATGTTCTTTATCAAATCCTGATTGGGTTTCCTCATGCTTCTGTTTCAGGGGATGTTCTTGGTTCTTTTCTACATGATTTTCAGAAATCGTAAGCTTTTTGGAGTTGATTTTAACATGGTTAGCTATGATTATCATAAGCACGAGTATAGTAAAGTGAATTAACCGATAACCACGTACCGCTTTTGCCGGCTAGTACAATAAGCTGTTTTAGAAGATTACCTGTTGATTATTTGGGTTTGCAAGTCGATTAGTATTTTTGGCAATTCGTGGTCTTCTTGTAATGTATTATCTTACGTCCGGCCTCATAACACATGTATTCCTGAACTCCAAATATCTAAAAAAGTGCTAGAAACACATTTTTGTGAGAATAGAGACAAAGATAGGGACAGTATTTTTGAGCCGTAATAGTAAAATTCAAAACTTCTCCATAATAAAAAATCAGGGGACAGTTTAGCCATAAGCATCTGACAAGTTATTTATGCTTTCTTTCTTGGTTTTTTTCTTTAAATCTTTCAGTTTTAGAAAGGTCAAAGAGCAACCTAACAATTACAAGAATGGAAAGTAGTTTTGCTGCATTCATCTTCAGCAGTTTTTGCTGCACATAATAAGCCATAATTCACAAAGTAACTAAAAGTTGCCTCTTGTTCAGAAATTCAATAGTATCTAATAATATCGGGCTTTTTGCTTTGCAATGAAGATATCAGAATTCTGAAGTCATTCTGCTTTTCTTGAAATGTGTCTTGTTGGACATCAGACGATTGATACATGACTGCATGGAAACAGGGTGGTATTGACGAAAGTGAAGATCCAAGAAAGGCTGCAATTCGGGAAATAAGAGAAGAAACAGGAGTTTTTTCAGCGGTTATTGTAGCTGAGGTATGCTTTACAGCTTTAATCTTCTGCAGTAAAATTGTAAAGTAATATTTGAAAGTCTGTTTGTCTACCCCACCCCCCTGGGGGGCATAGGTGCCGTCTTGTATGTTTTTTGGGTGATTCCCAGCTTGTCGTGTTTTTCTGTGAGTGATAAACATCTGGTGGTTTCACTTGGTGTTACTATCCAAATGAGCTCATGTTGGTCTATCATTAGTTACAATTTATGATTGTTATTTATGTTACAGAAGCACCCTAAATGTTTTATTGCATACTTTCTCACTTGATATGTTTCCATTAGGGCTATAGAAGTCATGCAGGGAATCTCATTAATTCATTTTTCAAATCAGGATACACTTTCGATGAGTCTCTGATGAGCTTTGATAAGTTAAAATTATCAAATGATAATAAGTTATAGGATTTTGTACTTGATTAGATAATGATGCACACGCTTCCCATGTGTGCAGATGCATACTTACACCTAAAGTGCATTTTGAAACATCTTTTTTGTTTTATTTTACTTGTGTTTTCCCCAGACAGAGTGGGGAGAAAGTCTAATTAGGGTATGGTAAGGATAATGATTTTATTGGCACGCACATATATCACACACTCCACAGAGAGGATAACATGGTCATAGAAGGAGAATGTTGGATATCAGTGTCATCTTTCTATCTGTGCATCCAGTTTCTTTTCAGGCCTTGCATTTGGTGGATACTTGTGTTTCAAAGTTGAGAGAAATCAAATATTATTATTAGTCCAGTGTCCTGATACAAACTGGGATGGATGATGTATGTCCTGCTTATCCACATGGATGTAAGCTGTTCCATCATTTGCATGAGCATTTTGAAATTTGATTATTGTTACACTAAGCTATAGGCCATCTCCCGTACTTTTAGTTGGTGGAGGCAGCGTCCAAATTGAAAATTTTCCTTGAATATAGCTGCTATTTAGTTTAATAAGTATTGAGCATCATATAGATGGGGGAAAATCCCTTGAATGATGTCAAATAATTCAATTCTTATGTAGTTATGTAGTTTGTGACAAGTTCTTTGAGCTAATTATTTTCAGGGTTAATATCACTAAACTATCTTAACGTTTGGGGCAAATTTCACTTTGCCCCATAACGTTATTTTTGTATCATTTTACCCCATCTATTAAGCCACATCACAATCTCATTTAAATTAATTAAATATTTTGTAATTTCTTTTTTTACCCTTAAATTTGACTGATTTTGAAAAAGAATAGTATCACTAAATCCCCTTAACGTTTGGAATAATTCTCACTTTTACCCTATAATTTTATTTTGTATCAATAAACCACATCTATTAATTCAACTCAATAATCTTATTTATGTAAAAAATTCAATAAGACCATTTTTCAATGCATACAAAAATTTAAAATCAATCCAAGATAGGATTGACAGCATAAGGTTAGAATTAGATTGAGTGGAGATTGTAGGTGTTCATTATTCTATTTTAATTAAAAATGAAACTAAATTAGATTATAGTTCTATCTTTTAGAAAAAATTGGTTTGATTTGGTTCGGATTTACAAATTTAATATAATTTCAAAATCTAATTTTTGTTTTGATTTATTGAAATTGAAGCGAACCTAAATTGTCTTTAAAATTGTTAAATTTTTGGTTTGGTTCAGAATCTAACTGAAATAAGGAATTTTCTTGAATAATTCATAAAATTATTTTTAAAAAATTAAATAAAAAATTGATTTTAAACTGAACCAAATTAATTTATTTCGGTTTGATTTCAATGAAAATTTGAGTTAGTTCAATTTTTATGAAAAGTTTGCAAAATCGAATGAAAACAAAATTTCTAACTGAAAAATCAATGAATAAACCTAATGCAGATAAAGTAGAGATAGAAGGTATGGCATTGCTTTGAGAATGAACATTGATTAGAGTTGAAGGTTGCAAACTTCAGTATGAGAGAAGAGTAAATAAATTTCGGAATTGATAGAAGACATGTTAGACATTTTTCATTAAAAATGATGGATAATTTTTTCTTTTTATCTCTTTGTTAAGATTGATTATCAAATTTAATGATTTATGAGTTAAGTAGATACAAAAATAATGTTATAGGAAAAAGTGAAAATTTTCTAAACTTTAAGATGGCTAAGTGATATTTTCTTGAAGGGCAATAATGACATTTCAAATGTCCATTAATGAATGTTACATTTGACTAATGGTTCATGGGGTAAAATGATATAAAAATAACATTATGGGGTGAAGTGAAAATGACTCCAAAGGTTAAGGTAGTTTTTTTTATATTAACCCTTATTTTTAGTAAAGTCCCATCTTTTGTTTGATTTTATTAATGTATGAGAGCAACTTGGAAAAAATGGATGATGAAGAATGCTCGTGTTTTGTTGGGTTCAAAAGAGTTTCTGGTTCTTGGTGAATTTTTGTCTTCCTTGAGTATGAATTATCACAATGCAGATTTTTCCCTTTTCCCAAGTAAAACTTTGAAATTAGAACTCTCATGCAGGTACCATATTGGTTGACATATGATTTTCCTCCAGAGGTGCGAGAAAAGTTAAAGCAACAGTGGGGAGAAGAGTGGAAAGGTCAAGCACAGAAATGGTCAGTTTACTGTTCTCTCAGAAATAAAGAGGTGGTTTAAATGTAAAGAACACTTTGATGAAACTTCTTAAAGTTGTTGGAGCAAAGGGTTTTCCTGTACTTGGGAAGTTGTCTTGTAAACCTCCATACACTACTTATGGGGCAGCACTGAAAAAGGGTGACAAAGAAAAGGGAAAATGGTAGTGCATGAATTCATGTGATTTTGAAATTTAAGAAAGATATATCACCTTGCTTTCACCAAAGGTTGTTTCTGTTACCTGGGAGATCCCTATCATTGTTGCAGATTCTTAGATGAGCTGATTCAATTTCCACTGAAGAGTGCAGAACAGATAATAGAGAAGTTTTAGGCCACAGTGTAAAAGAGCGTCAAGCCTGATGTATGCAAGATATAATTTGCTCCTTTTCTTAGATTTATCCTGGGAGTTTGTTTGCTTGGGAGGAGGGGCATGGAAGATAGGAGTACAGGGGCTAAGCTTTTATACAAGAACCAAAAGAATCTTAGAAACCATTAGAAATTATAATCCTTTCCAAGTAAGAATACAGGTGAAAATTTACAAAGTCCGGGCATTATTTTTCGGTATTTTTAATCAATAGATTGTTTGATACTCAACCTTGCTAACTACTACTGTAATCCCGCAGAAACTTTGATGCCACTAAAGGCTGAACTTCAATTTGGAATTATAGTTGGTCTCTTCTGATGCTTTAACTTGTCTGCACTCTTTCAATTGTGTGTGTATGTGTGTGACTGTTGTGATGAGTTGGAGTCTTTGAATAGTCATTAATCGCAGCAATCCAATTATGCACTAAAAGAGTTTATTTTACTTTGTCTAGCTGTTGCCTTAATCTTTAGAAAACTTGTGAATATGCATTTATTGTTTTGCATTAATTCACTTTTAAATTTCTCTTATGCAACATGCAAAATTCAGGTATCTTTTCAAATTTAATGGAAATGATGATGAGATTAATCTTTTGGGTGATGGGACTGAGAAGGCTGAATTTGGAGAATGGACATGGATGCCACCAGAACAAGTAGTTGATCATGTCAGTGCAGCTCTTGAACCTTGAATGCTTCTAAGCAATTTTCTAGCTCCTCTTTTCCTCATGCTTCACCTTTCCTGAAAACTCTATGCAGGTAGTGGATTTTAAAAAGCCAGTATACAAGGAAGTGTTGTCTGTCTTCGCACCATATTTCCAATAGATCCATCAATGCTGCTCAGTCAGCATAGGCATTAGTACGTGGTGCTTTCTTGTGTTCTACAGGATTGTGCTCATCTGGCCTTGTATTTATACTGCTAGATTTGTACACAACATCAGGAAAGCTGACCAGCTGAACAGTTGGATTTTGGTTCATTCATGTAGCCAAATAATTCAGTTTGAAAGTGAAAAAGTTCATGATTTGAGATGAGTCCCAATAATTATTCATTCCTTATTGTCTCTTTAAGATAAGTTCCACATTTCAAGCTTCTTGAATAAGTGCAGGAGTTCTTTCAACTGTTGCCTGGACTCTGTTCTTTGTTCTGTTCCATTAAAATCCATAGTGCCAATTAGAGGTTAGAATAATTGTCTCTGATTGGACAAAATTCCAGAATAGAAGGAATTTAAGAGATACATTTGAATTTTTTCTCTTTTAAATTGGTGTATATTTGATATCCATATAATTAGAGCGTATGTTACAGAAGATGCCCAGAATTAGCTATCAGCTCTGTAGGCTAAGAATGAAGGAGTTCCACAGTAGCCGGATGCCAAGGCCCTGCCAGTGGAAGTAGGGTCAGAAAATGCCAACTGAGATGTATCCAGGACAATTCCATTGCTGAAACTCTTCCTGCAAATGAATTTTAGATAGCAAAATTGATCAATTTAGCATCTTAAAACTAGAAAAGGAGTAAAGTAGTAAAATAGTGCTCAGTTGCAGCAAGAACTTCAAACTATTGAACGGAGTAAACTAGTCCCAAGCTTTTTGACTCAAATTGAGCCTTCATAGCATGATAAGAACTTCTGTTAAGAATTGAATCATCAGCATGAAGTTAGGCAATTAATAAAGAGCTGCTTACCTTGCAGCATCTAACAATTGTGTGGCAATGTGCTTTCTTCTCATGGCTGGAGCAACCCAAATTGCCCTAATTCCACAAGATGCGGGTACAGCTTCACTTTCAAGGATTATGGCTCCCATGAAGTCCTCAGTTGATGCCTCCAGTTTAACTTGCGGACCAGACTTTTCTTTGGCTTCCCTCTGCAAATTAATGCTGCCAAATTGAAGTACAGACGAGTTTGGTCTGCATTTCTTTGCATTGGCATTGTCAAGGCTTCTTGAAGTTTCTGATTTGCAAAGCACTCTATGGGCCTCTGGTATAGGTTCAACTACTAGGCAACCAGCTACTCTCCTTTGGGATACATACAGATACACCTGATATCATTTGAAAGGAAGAGCCGAGTTAGAGAGTCATTAAGACCTAAAAAGAACAACGTCCTGAAGTCATTGCCGCGTGATTATAAACTTGTCACCTTGCAAAGCTTATGCATCAGGTGTCCGCTACTACCTAAGTCAACCTCCATCGTCTGCAGAACTTTTTCAACCTAAAAATTCAATTAATCACATCCTTTACCAAAGTAAGTTTAAGGCGTAAAACATTGCCTTTACTGTAGGATGAGATGCACACAATTGAAAAATGAGTCTGTTCAGATATTTATAACAAAAGAAATAACCATTATCTGAACCAAGCGCAAGTTCCAAAAGAGTAATTCATTTTCATGGACATCTCACTGAAAAGTCGGTAAAAATTATCTATAAACAAAAGGTCAATGCTTGTGAAAGGAAGCTTTCTAAGAACCTAAAATGCATCTAATCTGTATTACGTAAATTGATTTTCCTTGTTATAATATACATTAGCCAAGAAGTGAAGAGGATTAGTCACGCAATTGAAACAAATAAAAGCCTAACAGAATCTACATTAAACCAAGACAAGAGATTGCATTTGTTACGCTTTTTCTTTCTTTCTTTTCCTATTCAGTCAAATTGAGGGGTGCATGGCCAGAAAGGAAGCTAGTGAACCTTTTCCATTCCTATTAGTTTTTCTTCTAGCAGGGAAGCATCTCTTGTACCTAAAGCAATTCACTTGAATCACACAGTTAGCAGTACAACAGATTTCACTAATAGTGACAAATAAGTACCGCATGCAGCTGAAAATTTTGGCAGTGTGCCTTCATCTGGAATTATGTTTCTTAGTGTCCATTGTTGTTGCTAGCAGATCAGGAGTTCTTTCACCCAAATCATTCTATTACCTTAAACAAAACATGTTGTTCTCACGAACAGCATGAATAGCACTAGTTTTGGCGTTGCATGTTCTCTCAAGCAGTCAATTCTCCGTTAAAAGATGAGGGAGATCACTAGTTTGTTTATGTTTTACTTGAAATGAATATTACCCTTTTCTTATGAGCTGGCGGATCCCCATCCAAAACAAGGATTATGCGACCTGCCTCTGTTGAAGACCTGCTAACAACTCTTTCATTTTCCCAGCCCTGCAAGTCAAAAGCAGATGGAGAGCTGACATTAGTTAGGAGGAACTGACATAAGAATTTGAACATCAAAACCATTTTCTGGAAAAACCTTGAATAGGATGCCTCGGGTATACTCCTTGTGCACTTCCTTGTGAAGCTTCTCATCTGCATCATCTCCACAAGCATACTTGAACCCACAGGTAGAACAACTACGAAGAAGAAAATCAGATTGTCCCAAATCCAGATGAAGTTGAGCATAACTTCTCTTATTTTTTGGAATTTTACTTGTGGCAGAACTGTTTCTGAAATGACCCATCCCACCCTCACTGTTCAAGAAAAGAAGTCCGTCCTGTTATGTCAAAACTATGCAGTGCTATTGGTTGCTAATATAACTTGTTTTTTGCTATATTCCTGTCCTCATGACATGATAAATACCAAAGAGAATGAGACATTTCAATAACTGATGAACTCGAGATGATCATGAATGGTTAAATGATTTATATTATAACACAGAAAGTATTCGGAATTGAAAAATTGTTTAAATCTAAATCAGGACATATAAAAGATGAGACATTGAAGATCCTGTAGCTTCTTTGAAAGGGTTTATATACTCCTTTCAGATTAAGCACCGATAGTTCAAACTGAAATATCTATTTGATTTTCCAGGCTAGCCTATATCTTATATGAAATTAGCATAAAGTAAGAAATCAGAGACGAAAATCACAATGGAGAACAGCCAAGATAGAATATTCGAAAAAAGCACTAGCAGGTTTATCATACAATACCTGAAAATCCATGCTATTATTTAAATAGCTATATAACCCAAAAATCACCAAAAAAAAAAAGCAATCTAAAAACAGAGAATGGGAGCAAAAGTTCCACGGCTTAAACTGAAGGAACAATTTATAGTTTTGACAGAAAAATTGTTTCTTTCATAAGAGTATACATTTATTCTTCAGGGATTGCTGAAATCTCAAATGCAATAGCTTGAGTGATCAAAAGAAAATTTTAACTGAAAAGCACAATGGTAACAACCAAAAAGGAGGCATTTTCGTCAAATAATACCCAAATTCATGCCATTTCTCAAAACAAAAATGAGAAAATGTCAGCAAAGAAATTGCCCATCGTCGAAAATAACCCAATAAAGCGATCAAAGCAGAAAAACGATACGATCAAATTATTAACCCAAGTTAGAGAAATAAAACTGGAAATTGTCAGATTAGACATACGAAATCGTACTAGTAGACTCTATCGAGTTTCTACAGGCTATCTTCTCTTCTGTTGGATCAGAAGTATCATTGCTCTGGGCACCATCGGCAGCAGAATTCTGACGGAATAATAGCTGAGATTTGCATTGATTAGGGGATTGATTTTGGGGTTTAAAGAAGGCATTGATCTTGGTTTGCATCGCGAATCGCGATATTGAGAGGTCTTCGATAGGTGAAACTGTTCAGATCAATATTTTGAAGCTCTGCGGAAAATAAACTAAAATACCGCCAATTTCAGTTGAAACTTCGAAGTTGTGGAGGAATTTCCCGCCTAAATGTTTGGGCTGTTCGGAAATCTTTGGGCCCAGTGAAATCGTAAATTGGATCTTTTTCTTTTCTTTTACCCTTTTTCCTTTGGATTAAAGAAACCGACCAAGGAAAAATTGTTACACTGATTATACAAGTAGCACTCTGGATAACACTATCAATAATATTTTTAATTACTATAATATTTATATTTAAGATTTATCTAATTTAGTTTATAATATATGAATAAGAATTTTTATAAGTAAATATGTTATAAAAAATATTACACAAAAGTATTATAGAATATCTTAACTGTATACGTACTGGGTATGATCAAATCATCTCAAAGAAATAATTCAAAAAGATTATTTATAAATATATATTAATTGATAAAAAAAATATGAGAAGCAACTAAATAGTAGTACTACATCATTTATTTCACGTTATATTGAAGATTTACTATTGTATTAGAAATGAATTCTTTGAGGGGTAGGAGAAACTTTTTTTGTCGATATAGATGTCATAACATGGAACATGGCGCGTAGATATCAAAATTTGAATTTTAATTCTTATAATATTTCAGCGATTGACTTTAATCATAATTTAGAGAGACAATTTCAACTTTTGGAATACAACAGAAAATTAATACTAATAATATAGCATTCTCCTTTCTAATTTCAATGGTCCTTCCTAATAAACTTGTCATTTGAGAATCATTTTCACAATTGCCGTTCTAAGGCTACATTTAGATTGAGTTTTGTCAGGATAGAACAACAATTGAGTTTTATTTTCTCCCATAAAAAATTTATTTTTGTAAAACTTAAGCCAAAAAATCTTAAATCGAAACACAATTGAAATGACGCCTAACTCTTTTAAACAATAATATTCAATGTCACAAATAAAATATTTAAAAAGTAGTATGGGCAGAAGGAAAATTAAAAATCTTAAATCGAAACACAATCGAAATGACACATAACTCTTTTAAACAATAATATTCAATGTCACAAATAAAATATCTAAAAAGTAGTATGGGCACAAGGAAAATTAAAGAAAATTTCAAAATTTCAACTTGAAAAATGCACAATTTAAAGATGATTGAATTTGACTTCTTATATTTAACTTCCATTAGATTCTTCTGCTTATCATAATTCTCCCATGCTACATTTGATTTCAAGACATCCACGTAAGATATGACAAAGAATTAAATTCAATACAATATCAACCAAAGACATTTTTTTAAGAAAAAAACATAAATACTTATTGCATAAACTCTCTCGTGTTAGATTTCAAGAAATGCTCGTTAGACATGACCACATTTACAACAAGCTCAACATTAATCACATTTACACAAAGCTAAATATGATAACCTATGGAAGGCGAAACGTGGGTTGAGCAACGAATCAATTGTCTGATACACGTTTTAATGAGGTTGCCATTGATGGTTGCTGGAGTATAGCATGTACACGTTGGGCTGAGTCACATTTGACAGCTCGTATCTTGAGAACTTCTCGTCTTCTTCGCTATAAATTTGCTAGCTACAGTCCTTCTGCGCAACCTGCATCCATTTCCAGCGATTTGTAGTTTTCTCAGGCTATGAACGGAAGATAACTATCATTGTGGAGAAACCAGTCTTTGGTTTGCGTTTCTGTTCTTGTTTCCCTCTTCCAATTTCTTCCCTGATGTTTTAGATAGAGGGTTTTGGGTAGAATTCTCATGTTTTCTTTCCTGTTGCAGAGTCTGAAATGAAGAACAAGAAGGTGGATACCAATGCTGCTGGTGACTTTGTTTTGGACAGCCGAGTCGTTGTCCCAAACGGGGAAGGTTTTACTGTGCCAGATAGCAATTCATTCGGCAAGTCATTCAGGTGCCTTTCTGAAGCTGTATTGCTATGGTTTCAATTCAAGGAATGAATGAAACTCTCATAATGATTAATGGCAACATGCAGGAACTACGGTGCTGAAACTGAAAGGCAAAAGACTGTCGAACAGTTCTATCGGCTCAGTCACATTAACCAGACTTATGACTTTGTAATAAGACCTCGTTTCTTTTTCTTGAACTGATCCGAAAACTGGGAGGAGTGCCTCCGTTTTCTTTTCTTTTCTCATGATGAATGTTTTCTGGTGTTTTGGCTAATGCAGGTGAAGAAGATGAGGGAAGCTTATGGGAAATTGGACAGGGTGGAGATGAGTATCTGGGAATGTTGTGAACTGCTGAATGATGTGGTGGACGATAGCGATCCTGACTTGGATGAGCCTCAGATTGAGCACTTGCTGCAAAGTGCAGAGGCCATCAGAAAAGACTATCCAAATGAAGACTGGCTGCACCTCACTGCCCTCATCCATGGTATATACTATACCTTCTTTATTTGCACAATTTTTGCGGGTTTCGCGAAGAGCTTATTTTCCATTTTTTCTTGAAATTTCAGACCTTGGGAAAGTACTTCTTCTCCCTAGCTTTGGAGGGCTTCCTCAGTGGGCTGTCGTCGGTGAGCATCTTTTTATTTTGACAAGGAATCTGCACATTAATTTCATGGAGAAGAAGTTTTTAGATTCCTGATGAATTCTTGCAGGCGACACGTTTCCTCTTGGCTGTGCATTTGATGAGTCAATTGTTCATCACAAGGTCTGTCTTCTGAACAACACTTTTCCCTCGAACACACTGGTAAAAACTACAAACAAGCTCGACACATATGACTGATAACAAATTTCTACTGCAGTATTTCAAGGACAATCCTGATTTCAACAACCCTGCTTACAACACCAAATTGGGAGTTTATGAAGAAGGATGTGGACTGGAAAATGTAATGATGTCATGGGGGCACGATGACTATATGTACCTGGTATATATGATCCCTTTCACCACATTCTAGAAGAACTGGAAAACATTACTAGGATTATGCCATATTTGATATATATTCTTCTGTAGGTGGCTAAGGAAAACAAAACCACTCTACCATCTGCTGGATTGTTCATCATTCGATACCATTCCTTCTACCGTAAGCATTTAACCATGCATGAATTTTATGTTATTCTCGAACTAGTAGTACTCGGTTTTAGTATATGATGGTTTGGCTTCATTATCATTTCTTGTGAAGCTCTGCATAAGGCAGGTGCATACCAGTACTTGATGAACGAGGAAGATGTTGAGAATCTGAAATGGCTTAAAATCTTTAGGTATCAATTTCTGTTATATATCATTTATGCTTCTCTGCTTTGATTGGTAAAAAGTTTTTCGATTTGAAATCATTTCCTTCGTGCAATTTTGACAGCAAATATGACCTCTACAGCAAGAGCAAGGAGAGGATTGATGTGGAGAAAGTGAAACCATATTACCAGTCCCTTATTGCCAAGGTGAAATGGTCATTTGTTTGGTGGGATTTTAGTAGACTTACATGCTATAATCTGCTAATTACTGTAAGCATTTTTCCCTGCAGTACTTTCCACCAAAGCTCAAGTGGTGAGATCTCAGAAGGATAGAAGACTTGAATGGAGGGGACTTTTGTTTCATTTTGTTACGGAGAACTAGGAGTAAATAAGTTCACTTGTTAGTGGCTGCGGCCCTCTGTGTTCAGTACATTGTTGTTTGGTGGTGTGTTTCTCTAGTTTACATTGTTTACATTTGCTTTTATTATACTTGTTGGACACTTGTAACTAAGGGTATGATTGGATATAATTTAATTTTAAAATTTTTGTGTTGAATTTTGTAAAAGTTAAATTGTTTGTAAGAGAAGACAAATCTTACACTTTAAATTTTAAATTTAATTTTAAAATAAAATAATTTTCAATCACACCTAAATAAAATCTTCAGTCTATGAGAACTTCAAGAATATTATTATCTTCTTCCATATAATTTCTGGTTCATACTTTTTTTGCTAAATTTCTTATTCATACTGCAACTTAAAATATACACCACATTCGTGTTGGAACATCAGTATACATTTGCAACCGTCAAATTCAAAATTCTTTTGAATGCAACCTGATATTCTTGCCCAGGTGACCTAAGAAATTCCAGGTAAAACCCTATGTACTTGCTTTGACCACCACACCATATATTAGGGCATGCTGGAGGGGCCACAAGAAGTATGGAATTCTCCATGTCCAATATCTTTCTCTTCTTTATCCATAGGTGACCATCCATTCATTAGAAGACAAGATTTTCATGGTTGAAAGAGAAAGGGAAAATATCTGAAGAGACTGCTCCTTCAACCAAGAAAAGCTTGTGCCCAATCATTCAAGGTTCTGATTACATATAAAGAAAGTGATAAGGTTTATGAGGGTTTCTTTTCTATGAAGACCAAGGTTAGCTCTGGTGCGAAGAGGGTGAGAGAGTACCAAGTTAGTAAAGCCAAAGAAGTAGAAAATCTTCATGGCTCTATCTGCTAGCATTAGTACTTCAGTTTCAGCGAATGTACAAGCAGCTTACCCTGGAGGAGGAAGAGGGAGAACCAACCAAGTAAAAGGCAACGGAAGGAGAGGGCTTCTTCTTTCAGCCGTTGTTGCAGCTACTCAACTCAATGACTCCAGGACTGAGCTTCTTCAAAGTATAATTCACTACGATTTCAATGATATTACCATATTTTCCCCTTGTTTTGGGTTACAAACAGCACATTAAGGAGCTTTATCTCTATTGTAATTGTTTCCTCAGAGTATTTGAAGAAATCAGAAGAAAACAAGGGAAAGAACGATAAAGAGGTAAATGGTTTCCTTCACTTGGATGTCTTGTGGAACGACTAACTTTCAAATAGCATATGCAGGAATTTTGTCTGCTGAATGTTATGTGGACCTAACCCTCCTCTGTCCACCCTGTTATCTTTCAGAGATTGGAAAGTTACTACAGACGCAATTACAGGGATTATTTTGGAGTGTTCGAAGGGACTTTGAAGCAACAGAAAGAGCTCACTGAATCAGAAAGAGGCATTCTTGAGTGGCTTGAAAAAAACAAATAAATTTGCATAGAATTACACAGAGGCATGATAATCTAAGGGAGTCACATAGCAGCGGAGACAAAGGTCCTCATGATCTTTTGTTAAGCTTGCACCTGACATTTGTATTATAAGGAAGAAGCATACTGCAGAAATCCAAGAAAGAGCTTTTTAAGTTCTCCATGTTCCGTTGATTTTACTTTCCTTGTGATCTGTACGTTCTCTGGAGTTTTCTTCATGTAAAAACACCAGTAATATGGCTACATCTTCTCTATAAGAAGTCTGATTCCCTAAAGCAACACAGCATTCTTCTGTCCCGTGAATGAAATAGAACACTTGTCTCTGTACTCTAATTAGAATGCAGTTTTACGGCCCGAAAGTCTAATTCAGAGCTGAGGCAATATCACATAGTACATCCCAGCCGAAAGAGTGCCAAAATACACAGCAAATAAAACTAGTACTAGACAAATCCAATAGAAATCAAATTAATACCTGATATTTTGAGTTCATACCAACTCCTAATTACCAGAATACGGGAAAATACAAAGAATTCAATTTTCTTTCTGTTACAATTTATTTGGCAAAATGTGCAACCTGAGGCTTCGATCCTAACCATATCGTCGAGTCATCTAAGGACACTACAAATTGTATCAACAATCAGTAGATCTTCTTTCCACTCTAAAATCACATCCAAACTCCTTCCCTAGCAAAAAAAATTGATACCTGGCAGCTTGCCTTAAGTTTCTGGCGAACACCATCAGCAATTTAAGAAGAGCAACATCCAGGAAAAGCATGCACTCAGTTAGTAAAAGGATCAAGTGCTATACCCATTACTAAGAATAACTAACTATTTCTACAAAACATTGCCTACATCTTAAACCTTTTTTCAATGATTTGTTGTATGTGACCTGCAACAATCTGAGCCACAATGTGAGGAGCGAAGTTAGCAAGCATGTCTTTCCTAGCCTGTATTCCTTTTGCCTTAGCTTCTTCAGGATTGTTCATTATGTTCCTCATTAAAACTTGCAGCTTCTCAGCAGAGGGTTCAGCCCATAGATGCCCAATAAATGTCCCTTCTTTTATTTCTGTCATATCATCGACAGGCAACGGATAGCTATTCTCTGCTGTTAAGAACTCAGTTGGTCCTGACCAGTTTGTAGCGATCACTGGCAATGACATTGCCATGGCCTCCGCTATGGGTCGACCCCACCCCTCCCCTCTTGACGGCAGAACAAATGCATCAGCTGCCTTGTACAGTCTTGGTAGATCAACCTGAGCAATATGGTCATCAATCACATAAACTGGAGCCCAACCATTATCTGGTTCTTCCAGGTCAGAATTCTCTACATATTCTAGAATCTTGTTGCCAAAATCTGAATCAGAGTGGTACGGATTCGTTAAAAGATACAAAGCAACCCCATCATTTTGTGAAAATTCCTTCAAGTAAGATCTCAATAAGACATCCCAGCCTTTTCTGTATCCCCACTTGAAGACACTCAGAAAAATGAACCGTCTTCCTAAACTCAAATTCCGAGATTTCGAGCCCAATATCAATGTCCCTTTGTGTTGGGATGCAAACTAAGTCCCACATGAAAAATTTGATGGAAGAGTTGTCTAAATATAAGATTCAAGATAACTCCATTAGTATGAGGCCTTTTTGGGAGATACCCAAAAACAAATCCGTGAGAGCTGCCCTAAAGTGAGACAATATCATACTAATGCTGAGTTTGTGAGACATCGAAATTCTAACAAGTGAGTATCGAGCCCAATGGTTCGTCTGCGGGTGACGTGGCACCGTGGAAGCTCCTCGTTGGAGATCTGCGGTTGATCGCATGTGTCGAAAGTCTTCACGATAATGCTGGTTGTCAGGGCGGCGTGTCCCGACCGATTGGTAGCGGCGGTGCAAGATGGTTAGCAGATCAAATGGATTCACTTCAAAGGAGAGGTGCACGACGCGTGATGGCATTAGTTTGAGGGGATGATTGTTGGGATGCAAATTAAGTCCCACATGAAAAATTTGATGGAAGAGTTGTCTAAATATAAGATTCAAGATAACTCCATTAGTATGAGACCTTTTTGGGAGATACCCAAAAATAAATCCGTGAAGGCTTTGCCCAAAGCGGACAATATCATACTAACGTGGAGTTTGTGAGACATCAGAAATTCCTAACACTTTGAAGGCAAGGTCCAAGGGTTTATACTTCAGCCGATCAAAAAATGCCAAATCAATAGGTTGAATAACCTTAACTACCTTCAACGGATCAACTCCACTTTCTGTAAATGTCTTTACATGGAATTCAGTAGGAACCCAGACAAAATCCATCCGATTACAGCGCTTTACATGCTCAGCATTCACCCTATCAGTCTCAAACATGGTCCTTCCTATAACAGCCTTAAAAGGACCATAACCCATAGCCGGACAAGGAAGTGTCTGAAACAGGGGAGGATACCAAGCACCGGGCTCACTATGACAAACAACAATAGTTTCATTCAATCTACACCGAGTCTGATAAAGCTGAATAGCCAAGTTCCTCAGTTCCAAAGGCAAACCCTCCCAGAATTCAACATTTTCAAGATCACCATGCTGCTCAAGGCTCAATCTAAACTTTGGATTATACTTTCTAATGTAATCGTGTAGGGTTAAGATATAAGACCAAGCTTCTGAGCTGTAGCCACCCCCCGAAACAAAAGGGGCCATCCACAGAACACAATAAGGGGAATTGACATCAACGTCACCAGGGTTCGGTGCATTTTGGCTTTGAATTGGGCGGAGAAATCTGAGGAGTTTGTTCAAGAAATTAGTGTGAGATAAGAGAGTTGACTTTAGGTGGTATAGTTTGTAATGCTGTGTTTTCGTTATAGTGAAAGAGATTGCCAAGAGGAGCACGAATAATGATAGCAGATAGAGGGGTTTTACTTTAAAGATTAACCGGTGAGTTTGGTGGGCTTGTGGCTGTGGCTGAGGGGGTTCTTGGTTTCCTCCTGAACTCATTCTTGACTTGCACAAGAAATTCAAAACCCGAAGGCACTTAAACAAATTTGAGCACGTAATTCAGCATTGAATAATGCCCATTAACTAAGGAAAATATATACCAGACGGAGATGGAAAGGAGAGAGAGAGAGAACCAGCTGAATGGATGGACTATGAAATATCAGTAACGACCAGCAACGGCGGTTCTCTCCCCAAAGCAAGGCGAGAGCACCTGGGATTCGGGTGAACTGCCGGCTGGAGCCCTTTTTGAGAGAGGATTTGTTCCAGAACTTTCTTGATTTCCTTTGTTAGTAGTAAATTCCATCAACTTAGGTCGGGTGCTTACCAATCAATATCCCCTGCTGAAATCAACAGAATATCACTTTCACTAATTATTGATCAAATAATCCCTCCATTCTATTTTGTTTTATCTTCCTATTATATTAAAATATTTTAAAATAATAATATTTTTATTAAAAATATTTTAATATATTTTATAATTAATCAATTATAAATACTATTATATATATTTTTATATATTTAAATTTAATATAAAATATCTATTAATTCATATAATTTTTAATTTTTTATTATATTATATTACTTTCATAATATATTACATAAAATTTAACACTATTAAATAAAAAATAAAATAGCGTGGATACTACTTTTTTTTTTTTTACTGTTTTGCTTGGTTAATAGAAAAGACCCATCGGCTTGCTTCATTTCTCTTTCCTCCTTGAACTCTCACAAATTCTTGTTTCGAACTGTTTAGCATTTCCCCCCTTTGAACTGTTGTTCATAAATCTTTCAAAACCAAAGCACCCACGCCTTCCCGTTCCCCTTCCCCCACTTTTTCACAATTGTTTTTTGAAGTAACCATTTTTCTTCAACAATTATGAACTTAAAAAACAAACAAGAATGGATTTTTTTCAATATTACAACAAGCATGTTCATTTAGACAATCTGGCGGCCAGTGCATCTTCTTAACCTATTGGTCTCAGTGTTCTCATGCATGGAAAGTAAACTAGCAACAAAAGGAATCTGAGATGTCCAGCCAAATTCAAGGAAGCCTGCAGGCGTCTAGTTTATTTTGTGAGGCCGAAATTTGATTACAGTAAACTTAGTGAAAGTTAAAGTACAACAGCAAAACAACTATAATTACATGTCCAAGCACAAAGATACAGGGGATGCTTCTCCCATAACATTTGGTGAAAACTGAAAATGAAAAGAAGTGGGTTTCAGGAAAGGAATTGCTTTAGAAGTCGCATTTGCAGAAATTTCACATCTTAGACTGAATGCGGCTAAGGCTGGCTTCAATTGCTCCATGCGGCTCATCAGTTGGCAAGTACACATCATCTTCAAACTACAGAAATTGTTGCAGACGATATCACTTGTTAGCCATTTGGTTAAAGTTCATAGCTCAAGGCTAGAGTCACACTACCTAAGGCAATCCTAGAACCTATATATTTGTTCGTGGGCATACCCATTCTTCCTTTGATATGGTCAGATTTTACTCTCAAGTAATGGAACAATCAAGCAGCCAAATAGATGTTGAATTACTTACAGAACAAAATTACAGCCACCACTCCTACACCCCAAAAGTGTGTGGGTAAGAAACAGAAAGACAAGATCAGAAAAAGAATTTATCCGGTTATAGCTGAGCAAAGTGGTCATACTGACTAGAATTTCACGGTCAAGAGGTTGCAGAATAACAAGAATTTCCCTCACATATTAAGTCCAACTATGTTTATCAGTTATGACAAATCAATATAGGAGATGAGAAGTCATACCTTAACAATGGCTGGATTATCTTTGCTTGATAAATTGACAGGTAAAAAGTGAATATTTGGCATCTTTAATTGAATAGATTCTATATCATGAAACCTGTGATCATACAGTTTGAGCCTCAATCAACTACAAGGTCAGAAGGAACATGAAGTATAATAGACTCCAAGGCTCAAAGCTTTTATGTGTGTATTTGTGTGTGTAAGAATGAATGAGAGAGGGAGTGTGCGTATGGAAGGAGGACATGCTTAGAACATCCTTTGCCATGTCAAAAAGAGTGGCTTGAACAGATTGGCTGTATACTCCCTCTTTAGGAGGACCAAAAAAGGTGTCGATCAAAACCTTTTTCACCGCTGTATATCTATTAAAGAAGTAATCCGGCTGCACTGGGACACTTGAGAGAGATTCAAAAGGGAATCTGCATCATACAACTCTGAAATATTACTCAACTTTCTCATTTACAACACTGTGGGTAGAAATCAAAGTGCCCATAGTTTCACAAGCAAAAATGAAATGGGGAACGTAAGTTATCAAATGTTCAGAGTTTTTCATGGTAAAAAATAGAACTATACCTCCATGATGCAGTGACCTCAGTTCCCAATAGCCTCTCTCGTGTTTCAGGCAAAATTGTATACTTGTCTCTTATGAATCCTTCAAAACCTGACTGTTATAACATGCAAATCATACAGCTGATGCTTTATTTCATGCAAGAAAGCATCTGGCAATCTCCAATACTAGTATATTAGAATTAGATGAGCTCAAGCATCTAAAAGTGACTCACATCAAACCTTTCTCAAGGAAGCATAGTCAGAAACATCCTAATAGATCTGTCTTTGACAAATAGAGCTTCCACAAAAATTACTTAAAACTCTAGATGGCTCATTTGTCAGTACATTGAGCAATAGATTGGCTTCAGCTCATTCATTCATTGAGCCCCAGCTTGGATTAATAAAGGCCATTTAGGTATGTTTTTCTATAATTTCTCACACAAATAACATAGTAAGAAGCAATCAATGGGTGTATTTTCATAGTGCGGGAAACCTTGGCAGCTAAGAGCCTTGACTACAAAGAAAATCTTACTTTGGTTGTCTTCAGCAATCTAAGTCCTTCAAGACCAGAAGTCACCCGCAGGGCCCCAGATTTCGCTAAAACAACTTCTGTAGTATGCCTCTCAGACCCAAACTTGAAACCTAGAACGCACAAATTCACAAAAGGATATTAATACTTTGTAGGTTCACATTCATTTCTTAACAACTAAAAAAAGCAATGAAACACTCAAAAACTAAATGTTGTTGATCATTCCCCTTTCCAGGGGAAATAAAACCTGTAATTCAGATGTCTGAACTGAACTTCCAAATTTCAAGATAGTACTATGTAAAATAAGTTCGTCATTCACCAAATAGTTACACGATCCATTGTTGAACTTTAACTTCCAAATTATCTAGAGACTCTTAGGATAATCCTTATTATGAGCATTGAACAGATTGCACAAAAAGAGTGTGAAAAGTAGATTAATTGTACTCTGCAATATGGCAATAAGTCACTGATGTTAAAGTTAGCTCTTTAAGCCCACATTTAACTATACCAAGTGAGCACTAATATAATATTTTTAATCAAGGAACCACATATCATTAGGATGTCTATTGATCAGAAATGAAAACTTCATCAAGGTTAAGAAAGTAGAGCAGTGAGCGCCAGCAATTAGATTTTCATGCTTAGCACAATCACGAGATGTTACGTTTGTCGTGTAATGAGCAGATGAAGCACAAACCAATAAGCAAAATACAGCATGGTATTGCAGAAACAAACAGGAATCCGCACAGAACAAATAAGCTGCACATCCAGATGCTGCAATTTCAAAAAAATGGTTGCCCACAATAATCAATTTATATAAAAGCATAAGAACATCAATCAAGAAGAATACAGACCATGTCTCCGTTTAAGTGATTGAAAATACAAACCATGTTTATGAGGTTGACCATCTATGGTTACACGCTCCCATTGCTTCTCTGCTATGTTCACAATAGCTGAGGTAACCTAGAAAGAAGATAATTGGAATATGAAATGAAAATCAGAATATTTCTATAAATCAAGATTTTGTGCAGCTGTTCTCAGTGCTCACCTTCTTAAACAAAGAAACAACAAATAAATTCATGAACAAGGATTTCTTTCTTCAATCTCAGTGCACAAAACTTGACTTCTATTTTGCAGTTTTTAAAGTTAGAATGGCATCGTAGGTGCTTTTCTAAGCCAAGCACAGAGTACATCTGTAATTCTCAACTCTATAGCAAGCTTTGGCTCCCACATGACAAACACATCAACACCAAAATGCAGTCGTCCTCAGATGTCAATTCTATTCTCAATCTTACAATTTTAGGAGGCACTTCACTGACAAGAAACTGACCAATGATGAAAGTATAAAATGACCTCGTTTGCAGTGTAATGTAAGGAACAAAACTCTCATCTTTCCACACATTAACCAAAAATGAATTGAAACTACCAGATTCTAGATGATAGAACAAGAAACCAAGTATTTTTAAGATAAACAGGTTGAATTGGTATAAAATTACCGTCTTATAAAAGGTGGTGAAATGCTTGGCAAGTTCAATGGCAAAATCCTCTGGTGGAAGCCGATTGGAGCATTCCTTGGCTTTAACATACACCTGCATCAAATTCCCAGTTAATTTCCCCATTCAGTGAGGATAGATTGAGAATAAAATGTGAAACGGCACCGCCCAATTTACTTCCGTTTGGCGTGTAGAACTCAATTCTTTATCTTCAGATGACAAGGGCACAAAAACGACACTGTTCTAGTAAAAAGGTAATGAAGTACCAGGTGTAACAAGAAATACACAAGTAAATGAAGAAAAAAATTATTAAAGCTATTCCCAAGTAGACCTCTTTTGGCAATTACCACAGATTGCAAAACAACAGCGCATAAAGCAGACCCAGAAAGGTAATACTATCATCTTGCGTCAAATGTCTTGATTCAATTCACCTCCAATTCCTCCCCTTTCTGGCTGAGTTACATACTCCATACTGTGGATACTTTTTCCCCGCTAGTTGCCCGCGAAACAAATATTTATCTTTCCACACCCCACCCGGAAGTGAAAATTGGTGTCAAAGTAGAATTTATAACCAGAGCAACAGAGCTTTCCTGTTTTCTCATGCAGAGTTTGGAGTGCATCTATATTCAACTTGATACACAAGGAAACAAGCACTTGACTTCCGCAACCCCCGGTCCGCACCCATCAAAAAAGAAAAAAAAAGGCAAAAGTAGAATCGACAAGCAGACAGAAGATTGCTGTCTTCTCCTGAACGGTTAGAAATGGATCTATGTTCGATTTTTCCTTACCGACATCAAGATCTCATTTTCGTAAATTATTACTGTATAACTACAATACAAAAACACAGTATTGCTGGGGGCATTCGAAATCAAAACTTGGTCGAAGAAGCTTCTTTTTTTTTCTTTGGCTGAATAGCAAAAAACAATTTCAAGGTTAAGTAAAATTCCTGTTATAATCAGCAAGAAACAGAGGCAGAAAAGGAAGGAGACCTAGACACTAGCAATCGGGTAACAACGGTAAGCTTGTGGGCACATACTTGACCCTCAGTTCATAGAACACTTGTGATTTTCCAAAACAAGCTAAAGATGAATCCAATAACAATAAAACTGGCAAGATTGAATTCCCCCCCCCCCTTCTTCAATGCGTTAGATCAATCTCGGTGGTTTGAACACATAAAATCAGTGGATGCAGACACAAAGGGGACGTGGCAAAGCAAGTATCTTACAGTATTCTTCATGGTATCGGTGGCGACGATGCTGGAATTATCCCCAGCAACATAAGCAGGTAAGACAATCAGAAACAAGAAGTACGGCGACGTTCCATTCGGCAAAGTGGTGGGTTCCATCAGCCTCTTTCCAAACCCTGCCAACTCTGACTCTGGACTTGCCATGTCGTTGCTCTAGCTTTAAGGCCTGTAAGACTGCTCCGCAATCCATTACTGCAACTTGTTCCTCTGTGCAGGAAGTACTGTACAATGACACACTGCGCTGGAAGTGCGTGGGGTAGGCCGGTTAATGGAAGTTACGGTGGATGAGATGTCAGCTGTGATTGTATACGTCGATCCACGTGCCTGCGGTTGTTTACGACTCACCTCACCTTTGACATTAGTCACGTACAATTTGTTTTTAATCTTTTACAGAGAACGATACACAGTAAAATATGGGACCGCTAGCAGACCATGACGCTTAGTGGTATCAATATCGATTAAAGCTTGTGGGCCAAGTCGTATAGGCAGATTTAAATTTATTTTAATGCGAATATTTTTTATTTGTTCCCTTTAACTTGCGGGTTGGAGCGCTGTATCCGAGTTAACTCATTTTTTTATTTTTTAAAATAATATTATTTTAATATTTTTTAAATATTTATTTTAAAAAAAATTTAAAACGATGACATTTTATAAAATCTCGCTAAACGACTATTGCGAGTCGCAAACTGAAATTTTTTAGCTCTCAAAAAAATAAACCAACCCATTTTACTCTGTTTCAAGAATAACCTGTGATGTTTCGGGTTAAGCCGACGGACTAACACATTTAATACTATAAATGTTGTAGAGTCATTTTTGGAGATGCACAGAAATTGGATTTTTTATTTTTATTTAATTTTTTATTTTTATGATTTATTTTGATTTAATTTTTTATTTTTATGATTTAATTTAATTTAATTTTAATAATTTTATATTTTTATTTAATTTTTGATTTAAAATTTTAAATTAAATATCAAATCAAAATATTAAAATTTTAAAAATATAATATAAAAATATATTAAATTTTTTATATAAATCAAATCAAATATTTTTTTAAAAAATTAAATTATAAAATTGAAATAAATCCAATGCACACCCTACTAATTGTAGGACACTGATACTGCTGAATCTTGTCTTTTTGAGCAGAGTGAGTTTCACTTTCACTTGATGGAGCGCGGCTGCCTCCCATACTAGACCAGAAAGATGGACTTTTTCCTGACTTTTTTTGTTTTGACTACTCAACTTAATTAATAAATTGTAAAAAATAAAATTAATTTATTTTAGTATCTTAAAATAACAAGTGTTATCAATTAATTATTATATATTTTTACAATATCAATCAATGATCAAATTTCATTGGCAGGTCAATTTAAATCATCGAAAAATATAAAAAGTCTTTTGTACTCTTTTTTTTTTTGAACTGATACCATTTTAGTGCCTCAAAGTTAAGAGTTCTGTCAATTAAGTATTGTATCTTTTAAAATTATCAATTAAGGGACAAATTTCAACCGATATCTAAATAATTTAATCAAAAATACTTAAATAACTAATTTACCCTTTAAATAGAAATAAAATTTTAATTTTATATGTTTATTCAACTAATCAGTAAAAAAGAAAGATTCAATTTAATTTTTTTAAAATAATTTATTAACTTTTTTCCCATAAACTTCATATTCATCTTTTTGCCCTTCCTTCTCCCACCACCAATCAACCTTCATGAATCTTATTACAACCACCAAAACCCTCGCTGCTGCAGTCGCTACCAAATTTTCAAAAATTCAGATTAAAAGTTAGATAATTTTTTTATTAACTTATTAAAATTTTAAATAATTTCAATATTCTAAACAATACAAAAAAATCTTCATAAACATTCTAAGTTGTAGCGGCGACGCTTGTTGTTGTTAGTCAAGGGTGGCAGTTGGAGAAAGGAAAAAGATGAATATGAAGTTTAGGAGAAAAAAGTTAATAAATTATTTTTAAAAAATTAAATTAAATATTTTTTTATTGATTAGTTGAGTAAAAGGATAAAATTAGAAATTTAATTTCTATTTAAAGATTAATCAGTCATTTAAAAATTTTGGATGGAATTATTTGGATATCAGTTAAAATTTATTCATTCATTGATAATTTTAAAAGATATGGTACTTAATTAACAAGACCCTTACTTTTGGAGCAGTAAAGTGGCATCAATAAAAATAAATAAATGGCACAAAAGACTTTTCACTTTTTAACGATTTAAATTGGTCGGCCAATGAAATTTGACCCGCAGATTGACAATGTAAAAAGATATGATACTCAATTGATAATACCCCTGCTTTAGGGTACTAAAATAAAATTTACCCTAAAAATATTGTAGTTTCTACAACTTTTAAAAAACTTGAAGACTTATTTGAATTGTTTTTTTAATTGAATTATATTAAAATTTATAAAAATAAAAATAAATTATTTCATTATGATTTTACCTGTTTGCAAAGAATATTTAGGTAATTGAGAATTAAAATGTAATTTGAAGCTTTAAATTGACAAACTTCCGGCAACTCTCACTTCTTCTTCGATTTTACTCAGAGAGGACCAATATAGCACCAATAGAAAGGTCACCACCATTAAATTGTACCTTTCTAGCTTTCCCTTCTTCTGCATTCTTTTATACCAAAAATTCTCAAGCTTGCATCAAATTCTCGGCGAATCTGAATTAAGTCTTAGATGGAGAATAAACATGATGAAAAGTTTGAATGGTAATGTTGGCGCCAGTGGTCATAGTGCCTCTTTGGGAAAAGGGAAAAAAAAAAAAAAAAAGAAGGAAAGATTGACAAGAAGACATTGATGCTAAGGTTGAAGAAGGTGAAGATGGAATGGGCAACGCGTTCCAATAGCAACTAATGGCTGATTTGTACGGAAAGGATTGAACAAAACCAGGTTGGAGTGCAAAAGTTGTGATTTAAATATTTTTTTACCTTTTTAATTTTTATTTTAAATTATATTTTTTATAAACAATTTACTTTTACAATTCCTTGTACAACTCAATCCAATCTCACTAAAATTTAACAAATTATAAAAATTTTTATCTATTAATAAATTTGAATCTTCTCTAACAACTTTTTTTTTCAATCAATCGTTATATTACTTTGATTCTCAAAACTTAAAAATACTCTACTTTTTAAAATTTTATATCAAATTTTACCTTTGATTTTTACCAGAGATAAAATAAATTTTACGTTAAAAATAAAATAAAGTTATAGTATTTGAATTAAATTACAAAGTTTCATTATACATTATCCTTTTAACATATAAATAATGCTTCTTATCCTTTTTTAGCAAACTCTTAACTTATGAATGAGTGACTTTAGAGATTTATTATGTTTCTGCAAAAATTCAAATACAATTTAAAAAATCATATTCTCATTGTCTACAAAATTCACAAGCATCTGAGATATCTTTAAAAAAATCTACAAACGAATCCACATCACATTCGAAGGAATATAAATCAGGAATTGGTTCTGAAATATAAATTTTAGAGAGAGGCTGTTGACAGTAACACTCTAGTGGAGACGGATCAATAATCTCTTTATCCCCTCCTTTCCTCTCTTCTCTGTGAATCGGAACTGTATCGAAATCTTGAACACCGGGAGCATCAATTTGCATCGAACTTGAACTTGGGGCGTAACGCCCTTTGGCAATTCCTGTTATTGTTTTGGTCCTCGGTTTCTTGGCCATGTTCTTAGGGAGGAAATCAACCAGCAATTGCACTTGTTTATGAACCTTTCGCGGTCTTCCCCTACCTATTGTCTTAGGTGGGCTGTCAGAAACTCGTTCTATCTTTCGCGGACTTCCTCTATTTCGACCGGCAGATGTTTTAATTTTAAATTGTTGATTAGAAATTAACTTATAAGGATATTCTACAGATTGATACTCAGATCGGCACATAGGGTTTGTTGGGATGGAGAAAGACGCGAGAGTAGGTAAGCGCCAGAAATTTTTAAGAACATAAACTTATTAGGTGAATTAGGAAGTACAGTACGACCTTTTCGGCAAAAGAAAACAATGTTGTCCATCGTGTTTGGCGAAAAGGATCACCTTTTCCGTGACCGTAGTACTGCTTTGACAAAGGAGAGTAAATACCAGATAAGGTAAGATTAGGATTATGTGTGTATATATATATATATATATATATATATATATATATATATATATATATATGTATATATAGATAAAAAAAAAAAAAGGTACTATTACTATAAGGATTGGGATTTATTCATTAAAGCAAAAAAGAAGATTAGGATTGGGATATTTGACTGGTTCAGCTTTGGGAGGCTTCTAGACCGACAAAGCTATTCAATAAAATGATCTCAACATATTTGATAAATACATACTTTAAATAAACGCATTTTAACATTGCTTTCTGTTTTTGGTTAATATAAATTGACAGATAAAAATTAATAATACATTTAAAATTAACTTTTTTTGAATGTTTCAAAATTTAATATAATTGGATCAAAAAATGAAGTCTTATTAAAAAATTTACTATAATTGGATAAAAATAATAATGCGTTGAAAATTAATTTTTTGAATATGTTTCAAAATCAAATTTATTATAAAAGAAATTTACTATAATTGGCAAAAAAAAAGGATGGATGTACTTTCTCAAAAAAGTAACTACACTTCCTCTTATTTATGCAAAACCAAATGCTAATCGACCCTCCAAAAGACCAACCTTCAATCTTCCTCTTGACACATCCTTTTTTTTTTTTTTTTTGCTAAGTAAAACTTCATTCATCGCAGTCAACAGTAGGTGTATCAGTTATAACTCCTCCCCTATCGCACAACAGAGAAGGAGGAATAGAGGAAGGGGGGATATCACGGAAGTAGTTTTGGGATTTAGCCCACATAGTTACATTATGTGCACCGGTGTTACAAAACCAAGGAACGTGAATAAATTTCCAAGTTGGTCTACCCACCAATTTGTGCCAAACACTGGTAATGAGGTCTCTGCCCTACCAAGGAACGTGGCGCGTAACATTATAGTATCAGAGCGATTATCAAACCTGTGAGAGCTAAGTGCTATACAATGCGCAGTAAAAGCCATCTCTAGAATTTCACACCCTAATTCGATCCTGTAGTTCTGAGGGTGCTTAGCGAAGATGCTAGGACCTTAAGGGGAGGAGGGGTGAATGTGATGCCCCAAGAAGATCTCTATAGTCAATTTGGAATATCTATTTTGATAAAGTGAGAATGGTTGTCAAGTAGTTAGATGTAGATGCTCTCAAGCCCATGAGTCACGCGGTCAGGCTCACGAGCGCGGGGCGTGACACCATTAATGCGTTTATTACATTGACAGAATCACCTTCAAAGATTAACTTAGAGAGTTTCATTCTTTCAGCTAATTCTAATGCTTGAATAGCAGCTCTAGCTTTACAACAAAGGAATCGCTTGGGCCAAAGTTGCCTATGCAAACACTGGGCAGGTTTCCTCTATGGTCTCTGGCGATGCAAGCAGTAAAGGAGTTCACCTCATTTGAAGCGGCATCGAAGTTTATTTTGATCCAACCTCTAGGAGGGGTATTCCATTGTGCTTGAGAATTACCATTGGTTCTTTTGATTTTCCTGTTTAAAGCTGCCAACCAGTAATCCTTAGCCGACATAGAGATCTTCTTTTGTGCTTCTTCCCACATCCCACATTTTCCCCATTTCTGATATTGTTTCTTATGAGCCTGACATGCTCAAAAGCCACTACAGCAAAGTGGAGCAGTTGTTCCTTTTCCTCATAGTTCATTGGGAATGAATTATCCGGATTAAGCAATTCTTCAACCCATCTTTTTACCTCTCAGTTCGAGAATGCTTCCAATTTCACTTGCCAGGAGAGTTCCACCAAATAGCTTTCATCATTGGGCATTGGAGTGGTAATGATGCATTGTTTCAGCTTCATCATTGCAGATATAACATTTCTCATCATCAATCTGAAATATTTCCATCAATCTACCCTTAGTTGGTAGAATGTTGGCAAATACTCTCCACATTAAGTGCTTGTGCCTGTTATGTATGGATGAATTCCATAGCAGCTTCCAAGTTCTTCTTGATAGACTCGGATTGCTTCATAGTTTCTCTTGAATGTTAACTCTGTAAGAAGATCTTATAGAGAAGTTCCCTGACTTGGAGGGTGGCCAAACAAGAGTCTTGTTTCGGCTGGTTCGAAATAATAATTCTTTCAATGGCTTGGGTTACATATGGAGGGAAAATGCTGCTGATTAGGTCCATGTTCCATTGGGAGCCATCTGGGGTCATGAGATCTCTAACAAAGAAAATAGGCTGACTTGTAGAACATGACTGAGGTGGCTTGAATCCTTGTAAGTCTGGTATCCATGGATCGTCCCATACTCTTGCCAATGATCCTTTTCCAATTTTATAGCACAAACCATTCATGAGGGATTTTTTGCTTCTGAGAATTCCATCCCAAAGGGAAGAGCCACTCATATTTTCACCATTTAAATCCAAGAATTTTCGGCCCCGCAAGTATTTAGCATTTAGCATTTAGCATTTTGATCCAGGTTTTATCCTCTCGATTACAAAACTGCCAACCAGGTTTAGTGACAAAAGCCAGGTTCATGTCTCTGAACTTCCTAAAGCCCAGCGTTCCAGCCTCCTTCAGCAAACATTTTGAATCCCAAGCCTTTAAACAAAGTTGTTTCTTTCCTTCTTGGTTGGGATTCCATCAAAACTTTCGAAGAATGCTATCCATCTGATCACAAGTGTTGTTTGGAAGTAAGAAGGTTTGCCTAGCATAACTGGGGATTGCTAGTCCAATTGCTTTGAGTAATACTCCCCGGCCTGCTTGTGAAAGTACTTTATGTTTCCAACCTGCTAACTTAAAAAAATACATCCATTCTTCTATGCAATAATCTATGCTATTGCCCATTTGCCAAAATCTTTCAATAGGAGAGCATTTCCGGGGATTCCCTTTCTTTAAGGACTGGGAAATTTCGAAAATGTTTCATATCCGCTAGGAAAAGGGAACAAGAGAGTTCGATCCGAGCATAGCCATAGATGTGGAACTCTTTCGAAATAGGTAGGACAGATTCATCCAATTGAACCCACACTCAAAGGAGGACCACATTATTAATTTCTCTATCACCTCATTAAGGACTTGCCTCCTGGTGCCCTGTTTGCAGAATGGAAGTCCAAGATATTTCCCGTGATGATCACATTTCTTCATGCCTAATTTATCACAGATCTCTTGCTTCATCTCTTGGTTGACATTTCTACAAAAGTGTTTGGCAGATTTGGCGATGTTTATAGATTGTCCAGAACAGGAGCAGAAAAGATTTAAGCACTTTTTCACCTCCTCTGCTTCTTTCAAATCAGCTCGATAGTAGACGATGAGGTCATCGGCATACATCAGATGGGAGACTTTTGGGCTGGTTCTAGACACTTTGACACCATGAATGCGATTGTCCTTATCAGCTTTTTTCAAGATCCTAGATAACAGGTCAAAAAATAAAGTGAATAAGGCAGGTGACATGGGATCATCTTGCCTTATTCCCCTTCGATTCTCAAAGAAACCAAACGGTGAACCATTTAGCAATATAGAGAAATTAGGATAAGAAATGCACTCAGATACTAAATGAACAAAATTATCATCAAACCCCTGACATTTAAGAATCTGTATAAGAATCGGCCATTTCACTTTATCATAAGCCTTGCCATGTCAACTTTAAGGACCATAAAACATGGTTTTCCTTTACTATTATTAAAATAATGCACCTCTTGACACATCTTGCTTTATGCATCAGCAGCCCATCCATTCTCCCTCAATATCATGGTTCCGTTCATTTGAATTGAGTTTTGATTAAAAAAATTTTAATGTACTTATATTGGTTTTAATTTTAAAAATTAATATAAATTTTTTATCAATATTTTACTTTTTTCTTGTAAAAAATAAAAATTTTCAAACTATACTATATTCCATCCATGCCGCTATTTTCTTTTTTTTTTAAGATCAATATTTTTTTTTTTAAAAAAGCTGCCAATTCCTTGTACCCATGTCCCCGCGCTGTAGGTCGAGTTTAGATATAGCAAATTTGGACGTTTTTAGATTAGTTTTTTAATAATTTTTAAAATTTTTATTTTTATTTTTACTTTTTTATTAAATAATTTATTTTATTATTTTTTAATATAATTCAACATAAAAAAGTCATTCCAATCTCACGCTTTCATCTACTATATTAACAAACTCTCGCAATCTACTAAAAAAAAAATCTCTCTATCTCTTTCTCTCTATAATTCATATTATCCAAACTTATTTTCCTTTCAACTAATTTTAAATCAAGACTGATATTTGAAAGCATTTTTAATTTAAATCAACTCCAAAATTCCGTATTTAAAACTCATATTTCTTTTAACAAACAACTCAAGTTTTTATAAAGTTTAAAATAAATTTTTTAAATTTAAATATTATTCAAAATGCACTTCATTTGAATTATTTCACAAATATTTTATTTAGATATTATAACAGTATTTCTCTTCGGACAACGTAACCAATTGCGTAGATTTCTCTCAACGTAATTGTTGGGAAGAATTGCAACTAAGCACTTCCGTTGGCGGCTTTGTACCTTCTGCTCAGCTGGCTGTTCTCGTTCCACAACACAGGGCCAGATTCATTGGTTCCAATTTCTGTCTTTCTGGAATCTTCTTTATTGTATTCTGATTTGATTTCTGAAATTTCGGTCTTATGTTTCTCCTTCAGCTCCGGATCCTGTTAATGGTGTCAAGTTCAACAAACATTCACATTTGTTGGTTTTGTAAATATTTGTAATTGGGTTTAGAAATGGCTATGGAGGATTTAGGTGCACGGAAGAAGAGGGTGGTGGTTGTTGGCGGCGGAGTTGCGGGATCACTTGTTGCCAAAACTCTTCAAAACCATGCAGATGTTTTCCTCATTGATTCGTAAGCTTCTTTGTCCCTTCATTTTTGTTCTTGATATTTTAGACCCAAATTGATGTAATTATGTAGGATTGTTTCCCCTCTTTTTCGGCGAATTCGTGCTTTGTTTAGCAAAATTGCTTTGTTCTGTTGGGACTTTTTTTCCCTGTTCCAACTTTAACTGGGTTAAATTCAATAATTCAATTGGAAAATGTCATGAAATTCTTACGGTTAATTAGCATTGAGAAAAGACACACACAACATGAATAGAAAAAGTTCCCATCCAAGCAGGCGTTGTGATTTCCTTTCTTCTATTGATTCATACGAAAATGATGGCTGCTTTTGTTGCCTTGTTTAAATAGAAGTTTCCCATGGGAATATTAAAAAATCCCATGATGTATCCTTTTGATTGAGAGAAGAGCTATTGCAGCTGGTAAACTGATATTGCAAAGTTTCCTTTCTGGATACGGTTTGTTGAATCCTAGTATAGTTCTGATTTTTTTTTTTTTTTTTGGTTCTTCTGTGGTTCCACAGGGAACTGCATTATTTATTTTGTTCCTGGAGATTTAATTTTGGGTCCCCTGCGTACTTTCCTTCTTTTCGTCTTAGTTCTCTTCATATTGTTGACTTTTGCTTCGTGAAAACTGAAAAACGGCACAGGAAAGAGTATTTTGAGATCACTTGGGCAAGCTTGAGGTCAATGGTTGAACCATCTTTTGCAAAACGGTCAGTGATTAATCACTCAGAATATTTGCCTAATGCACATGTCGTCACAGCTTCTGCAATTGGCCTCACTGATAAAGAAGTATGGACTGCACAAGGGCGTGCCATTGCATATGATTATCTTGTAATTGCAACAGGTCACCAGGATAATGGTGCCATCACAAAGGCAGACAAGCTTAGCCACTACCAAGCAGGTGAACAACTGATGAACTTGTACAGTGGATTCAATTTCAGATCCATTTTTCTTTCTCATTCTACATTGACTACTCCACCACCCAATAATGGTTGCTTCAATCTTTTACATGTGCATTGAACTTGTAAAATTATAGTTCATTGTTCCTTCAGCGTTTGAAATTCTGATTGCAGCTGAGTTGTCTTGGCAGAAAAGTAAAGAATTTTATTGTATTTCATGATTTGACATGTACATCTGAATTCATATGCTTTAAGATCTGTCTTCTATTTGCTTCTGATACTGTTGTTTTAAGTTTTAATTCTGATAAGACAGCTGTTATTCACTATCCGTTTTGTATGTTTGCAGAGCATGAGAAGATAAAGGCTGCTAACTCGATATTGATAGTTGGAGGGGGGCCAACTGGTGTTGAGCTAGCTGGTGAAATTGCTGTGGATTTTCCTGATAAGAAGGTAAAACTGGTTCACCGTGGAACTCGGTTGTTAGAGTTTATTGGGGCAAAGGCTGGGGAAAAGGCGCTGAATTGGTTGATTTCAAAGAATGTTGAAGTCATCCTGGGTCAGTCAGTCAACTTGGATGAATCCTCAGATGGTATTTATAGAACATCTGGTGGAGAAACCATCATGGCTGATTGCCATTTCACTTGCACAGGCAAGCCAATTGTTTCATCATGGCTACAAAAGACAATTTTGAACGGGAGCCTTGACAGTCATGGAAGGTTGAGGGTTGATGCCAATTTGAGGGTCAAAGGCTTTGAGAATGTCTTTGGTATTGGAGATATCACTGATATTCCAGTAAGTAGGTCACTCTTTTTTAACAACAGTGATGGTTTCAATTCAGCATTCTTTCCAGTTTTTGCTGCTGGATTGGCCAAGACTGTTTTGTACGTTATGCTCTATGGCCGATTTAGAATATTATGAGAAATGACTTGATTATTCTTGCATGATCTAATTTTGGAGTTGGAGCATTTACTCTGTTTAAGTTCGATGTTCTTACTCTATGATCATCTATTGACATTCAGGAACTCAAACAAGGATACCTAGCTCAGGAGCATGCTTTGGTGGCTGCAAAGAACGTGATGTTGCTAATACAGGGAGGAAAATCAAGAAAAATGGCAATTTACAAGCCTGCAGCAGCATTAGCAATGGTTTCACTTGGGAGAAGGGAGGCTGTGGCCCAAATTCTCTGTATATCCATGGTCGGGCGTCTACCGGGCATGATAAAATCTGGCGACTTGTTTGTGGGAAAAACACGCAAGACATTAGGTCTAAGATCAAACATAGACTAGCCATTCTTCATGTGTGAATGACTTGTAACATCTGACGATTTCATTACTAGTTTTCTTTTGTTGTATATCCAGTGAGATGATAGTAATAAATATGCTTCTCCTTTCTGTACCTTGAATCTTCTTCACCCAAAACTACCCAAAAGGAGAACAAGTGCTTCTGAGTGTACCTCCACCCTACAAAAACAACAGCTTCTTCCAGCACCTCTGTCGCCTTCAAATCCTGGTGGCCCTTGGGTAAAAGATAATTGTTCCACTCCTGATTTCCACATCTGAGCACCCCGGTTGGGAGGGTAATTACCATCAACTTGTATGTTAATTCAAGCCACGGGCGCAGTAAAAAAGCAATTGAATTATTGGCAATATAGTAGTAATTCCTATTCAAGTCGCTTTTTAACCAACTAAAAAATATTTTTAATAAGTGTAATAAATTTTTTTATAGGCATCGTTATTATATTTACGTTTTGTTACTTTATAGAAATATAATCATTTCTCTCTCATCTTTATTATCTCTTAACTCTCTCATTTAAAATATTAAATTAAAAACATATTTGCACGATTTTTTTGACAAATCTTGAATTTTTTGTTGCGTTATTTTCTAACTTTTCTTTTGTAATAATTTTATAATTAATTCATAAATACAATTAGATAGAAATGCACACATTCTTAATTTAAAATAATAAAATTTATAAATAAAAAATGAAAAAATACGATTAAAAATAGTACTCATATTACATTAAGGTTATCAAATTTAGATTAAATAGAAAATTTATTTTAAAATATTAAATTCTAATAAAATTTACTTCAAAATAGAATAAAGATGGCATATAATATATTTTTATAGAGAAAGAAGTATATAAATTTATGATAAGTATAAAAGTATAATATATCGCATTTACAAAAAAGTTTGCTACATTTATGAATCTTCTAAAAAAAGTTGATAAATATTTATTGAGTATGCTATTCTTTTTTATTTTTTAAACTATGTCTACGGTAAAAAAGAAAAAAAGAAAATAGAAAGAGATTTAAGTGAAAATATGTAATTTAAATGTTGACCGCAGTTGGATTGACATTTTCGGCGAATAATAATAATAATAAAGGTTTGATTGACATCTTCTGTCTACCTGGGGAATAAAATTAAACAAAAAAAGATAGGAAAAAGAGATGCAATTACCTTCCAAACTTCAAGCACCAAGGCAAGCGCTTTTTACACTTCAAAATAGGGTCTATTGCAGGCGAAGCTTCCTTTTCTTTTCTTCATCCTTAACAATATTCAAACCCCTTCAGAGTTTTAAGGCCGTCAAGCGATTCTCCCTTAGATATAGAGAGAGAAAGTAAACCCTCGCAATCCTCGCTCTCCTTCAGAAAGTTTCGCTCTTTTTGAGAATTTCTGTCTTTTGAACATCGATCTGCCAACGCAGATCAATCTGAAACCCTAGCTTTCGTCGTGATAATTACATTTTTGTTTTCCTCGAAACCAAAAGATGAAGAGGGTATTCGGTGTCAAGAAAGAGAAGGAACCTCCGCCGTCTGTTCAAGATGCTTCCGATCGAGTATGTGCTCGTTCTTTTTTTCTTGATTTAGGAAATTAATGCTCATATTAGGAAATCTGTTTTCCGGTGCATATTTCTGTGGGTAATCGGCTCTGACATATCGTTGCTGGATTTTATGCTCTTTTGGTTAATTAGGGCTTTGCATTTTTCTTTTATTTTTCCTTTTGGCGTCAAAGAAATTTTGTCATCGAGACTGGAGGGTTGGTGATTTATCATGGACTTAGACGAAGTATAAATGGTTTTATAGTTCCAATTTCTGTATAATTCTCAATTTTTTATCCTCCCCTTTTTCTAATTTCTTCATTTTTCGTTTGGGTGAAGTACTTGTGCTGCTTTACAACCTTTGAAGTTTCTTTACAATTTTCAGATTACACTGTTGACACCTTCTGGGTTCCAAGTTTCCAACTTTTCTCATTCGTGTCCTACTGCGCTGCTTTTGTAGCCGTTGATAATTTTGGATGTGTCTAATTTATTCATTTGTCATGTTTTTAAAGCTTTCTCCGCCTTTCTTAGTACGGATTCTTTTTTGCACTAGTTGTTCTCTGAATTTAGTTCCATTTTTTTGTGTGCTACAGATCAATAAAAGAGGTGAATCAGTGGATGACAAGATTAAAAAGCTTGACGCTGAACTGGCTAAGTATAGAGAACAATTGAAGAAGACACGGCCTGGCCCAGCTCAGGAAGCAGTCAAAGCTCGAGCCATGAGAGTTCTTAAGCAAAAAAGAATGTGAGTAATGAACTTGTTTTGTGCTAAAATGAAGGGCATTTGCAATCTTTGGTTCCCTGTAGGAGGTTGACGGGTTTTGCGTTGCCTCAGTTCTATGGACATTTCATTTAAGAAATGAATCTCAGAGAAATTTGTGTCGATGCTTAGAATCAAAAGTGTAGCTATTGGCAGACAGGTTAGATTAGAAATTTTTGCACATTAAGATTGTCCATATGTGCTTTGTATTTGAAGCAAAAGATATGTCATTTTGAGGATATCATGTTTTGGATATTTGGTTTAACTTAAAAGGGATTTAAATTGTCTCTTCCAAGAATATCTTTTGTGTCAATGTTGAGTGCATGTGAGATGTTTGGCATGAATGTTGATTGATATGCTGCACAAAATAGTGGGACAAAAGATTGATAGAGTTGCCGGCATGTTCAAGTAAAATTAAAGTTAGGACATGATCAAATGTATTTAGGGTAGACAAGAATTGGTGACTGATATCTTCTTTAAGGTAAATTTTTGTTTCACTGCTTATTGAAGAGAAAAGAAGGGGGGAGGGGGACCTCTGCTTGACAAGCTCCCGACTTTACTAGTTAGTGACATTATAGTGAGTTGCTAGTTTCTTTTGCCATCTAGAGGTCATGTGAAGCTTTCGCCCTTTTTTGTGCTTTCATTTCATTTGTCATACCCTTATCAAAAGGAAACTATAAAATGGTGATACAGTGATGTTGTTCTTGTTTTTCTTGTGTGTGTTTGGGGGGGGGGGGAATGTAAGTAATATAAACTCACAGCTATTTGTTGTCATGAAAATTAAACCTTATCAGATAAAGCTTGATTTGTTTATTTTATTAAATGAGTTTGTTTTGGGCATTGAATTGAATTGTCGGTCACCATCTTGTACTGCAATTCTTTAAGTTAAAGCTACAAGAAGGATTCTCAGCTGTTTGGCATATATGTCATTCTTTATATATTTGTGTGTAACAAGTGCATAGTTGTATCTAAAACGATGTAAGTAAAGTATACACCCATGTTGATATTTTTGAACAGGTATGAAGGTCAGCGTGATATGCTTTATAACCAGACATTCAACCTAGATCAAGTTTCATTTGCTGCTGAGGGAATTAAAGATGCCCAACAAACAGTATGTCTTTGGGACCTTTTGTGTTATTTTCCAAGTAGCTGTAGTATTTTCATTAATTTGCTTAAGTGTTGCAGTGGATCTCATTCTTGTTTTTGACTTTCTAAAGCTAGATGCATGTAGTAGAAGACTGTTGACTAAATCATGTCTTAAGTGTTATCTGATGCATGATCTTGTATTTATTTATCTTGTAAATTGTATTTATTTAGTTATCTGCTTTATAAGCTCTAAATGTGTTTGCCAAGTAGACAACCGCTACAGTTGATCTTGCCCCCAAACGTAAAATTCTGAATATTGATCCATGGCTTAACACTTGGCTGGGGGAATATATATGACGGTCACACATTCCAACTTCCTATTTTTTATGTACCACAGCTTCTTCTTCTTCTTCTTCTTCTTATTATTCGGGACCTTTTATTATTTTTTAATGAACTTGATTTGTCATAATGTTGCCCAAACCAAACATTTTGATTATTATAATGATTCCTTCACTGAAAAACTTTAGATAGGAATATGTCTAATGATGGATGTCAAGCAAACTTTTATTTCATGTTTACCATTCCACTTTTTCCAGGAACTAAATTTGTGGCTAGCAATAATGTTTGATCAAAGACCTCATGCTGTCTTTACTCACGTTGATTCTTGAACTACAGTAATTCACAATAAAATGTCTTTTTCTTGGTAGCGCCCGTTGGGTCAGAGTTCAAGGCTTGGGCGGAGCTTAATTCCTAACCTGATTGGAACCTGCTGCCTACCTCCTTAGAGGTAGGCGAAACCCATTTGTCTCAAGGAAGAAGTCTTGCAAATTAAGTATATGGTTAAATCAATGACATTTAGTTTCCAATACATGCTTCGGATGATATCCATTTCAAGTTGGATGGTTGCTTTTGGAGTGCATTAGGAAATAAGATCAACTTATTGGAAGCATTAGTCCTTTGATTACCTTTTTTCTTTCTTGGTTGCAGATGTCAGCCTTGAAGTTGGCAAACAAAGAACTGAAAGGGATGATGAAGACAGTAAAGATTCAAGATATAGATGTCTGCACTTTGATTGGTTCTAATATTTCAGGAATCCTTTTGCTTTCTTGTGATTACTTTTGGAATATTCTTATGTAGTAAGTTGGATGATCTTTTTTTGGCAGAATTTGCAAGATGAGATGATGGACTTGATGGACGTTAGTAATGAGATTCAAGAGTCCCTTGGGAGAAGTTATAGTGTACCTGACGACATTGATGAAGACGAACTCATGGGTGGTAAGTTCTGTGAAACTACTATACACAACTGATATTGAGGAAAAGTATGAGCAGTGCAAATATCAACTGTTAAATAAGATCCTTTCCCGTTTTAGGTGGTTTATTATACTTTCCTTTCGGTTTTGAGAAATCATAAGCTTGTTATAGTAGTTTGACTAAGGAAGTACGTAGCAATAGAATTTGAAAATCTGAATCAAGTAGTTCTGGGTTTCTTGTTTCATTTCATTTTGAATTTGGTTTGATTTTTCTTCTTAATACTTGTCTTTCAATTTGTATTACAGAACTCGATGCTCTGGAAGCAGACATGGGAATGGAAACTGAAAGTGATGGGGTGCCCTCATATCTACAACCTGACAAGGAATCTGATTTGGATGTGGAGCTCAACTTGCCAGCGGCTCCAACAGGGCATACACCCTTGCCTGCTGGTAGACCTCAGGTAATTTGGACTGCTTAGCCTGTATGTTTCCATTTCCCCTCTGTTGAATGGTATACTTCCAAGTCCCATATCATAAGCTACATTGCTGGCTGAACAGACATCTTATCTGATGAAACTTCAATAAGTAGAATCTGTGTTAGCAATCTAGGGCCTGCTTCTTGATGCAAAGATGAACATCTGAATTGGCTGCTTGAAAATAATGGAACTAGAAGGCAAGATAAAATTAGTCAAAGCAATCGATCTAAGCAAAAATTAAGTAAATTATAAAGGTTAAAGAAAACAGATTATAAGTCTATCTGCGTAAAATTACGAGTAGATAATGTTTACAAGTATATGAATATCCTCTAGATGTGTGGGTAACTCTTTTTGTTATCTTTTCCTTTTCCCTTCTTTTTATTTTGGACAGGCTGACGATGAATTGGGCTTACCTGCAGTTCCTCATGCTTCTATTCGTGGTTAGAGGGTTATTGGCCTTGGTCCTGTCATGGTAAAAGGTTTTCCCCCTCGGGATGGGTCAGTTTATGTAAACATATGTGCAGAGGTGACCTTTTGACTATTATGCCTTTAACTCTATAAAGTTGGTAACAGAATTCATTTTTAATAATGGATATTCCATTTGGGTATATGGAAACAGTAAAAATGTGTAGAAACAGTAAAAAGAAATGATTTGTTGTGTTAATAGTTGAGAACTCCTCTTCTCTTGTATCCGTCTTGCATTGGTTGATCAAAATTATTGGCGTTTCCAAATATTCCTATATGGACTTTGAAATGCTTGATTTCCCACCCTTCTGCTGATAAGGAACATTCTTTACGGCACTGTTTTTTGTGGCCTAAACGAATAATTAGTAACCAATTTCTATGAAGATGTTATTCTCCAATAGTAACCAATTGGAGCCTATAGACACAACAGATCTCTATCGCAAGTTATATTCGTTAAAAGAAATATTGTATTGCAGGTTTGAACTTCATTTTGGCCTCAGTTTATCTCTAGAGAAGGCTTTGGAATACAAAAGCTACTTAGCTCGAGATGAAAAGAAAGACTGTAGTTCAACTCTTACATGCCTTAGAGAATCCAAAATCTATCTCTATGTTCTTTTCTTTTAAGTGTTTGAGCCATGAGTGAAATCCATGTAAGAGGCACGCTATTTTGCCAGGAGGGTAGAATTTCCCCCGAGTTATATGTTCTGCAAATGAAGGCAGCAAGCGATCATTTTTATGCTTTCTCAGAGAAGGCATCAGCTGATGAGTTTTCTCTGAATGCCTTACATATAGTAACCTACCTATGCCACGGAGTGGCAGATATCGCAACTAGCAAAAGTAGAAAGAAAAAAAGGTGCTATTTCCCACGGGAGGTATGAAGATACCTGCACCTAGTTGTGGGTTTACACGTACTAGTGGGAGGTTGTCAGCCAATGGACAAAAACTACTTCGCATAGAGGATTTTTGTGTTAAGGAAAGCTTAAGCACGTCTTTTCTGACATCATCATCTCTAGTTAAGATCAAGTTTTCCGAAGTCCAGCATTTCCCAATTTGCCTCAGAATTTGCTATCTCAGAAGTGGTGCTTAACCTGAAATTGGTGCTGACCTTGTCATTGCACGCGTAAGCTAAAGATGCTTTTAACCTCTTGACTTCTTTTATCAGAGATTGGTATTGCCCTGCGCATATATGAAAAAGAAAAATATATGAATAATATCAGATAAAGAATGCACGTTTAGAGGGTATAGAAACATAAAGGAGCAATACCGTTCATACATCTGATTAAACCAAGAGAAGGAAATGATTGCTTCGTCTTAATGATTGGTAACTTACCACCATCTGATCTTTTGTCAATTCTTAAAGGTGAATGATAGTATCATTTAAGAAGATATGGTGATTAAGCTTATACTAGAGCTTCTTAGTCATAATATCAACAAAAGTTAATGTTGCCAGTATAATGAACTTCAAAATAATAAGGCGGCTAATTTTCAAGCCAGAACTGTGGCGGGAGAAAGAACCAGAAGAAAATGGGATTTCGTGTTGGAGGATCTAATGATTTTAGGGCCCTTGAAGGCAAACCACCTAGGAAATCAGTCATTCAAGCCCTTAAATTAAACATAAAATCAAAATTGACAAAAATGATGCGGGCATATATTATACATGCAATTGCAAATTCATATAGAAGATAACCTAATGAAAATAAGACAACTCACCATCTGCAATTAGCTTCTGTTGTTGCAGTCTCACTACTTTTTGCTTGAGTTTATTATTTTCGACTGACAAAGCGAGACGCTGCTGAAACAGAGAACCAACCCTTGCAGCCAAATCTGAGTCAGATTTCTGCATCATAAAATGCTTGCTTTAATGGTAGCAGAGAATGGTTGGTGAAAGACAGTGGGAACAGAAGCGTTCAGATAAAATGTATCCAATCCGAAGTAAAAAGTTCAGCACAAGTCATGCCTTGCAACCAAATCTCTTCTTCATGGTCTAGTTTAGTTAGTGTGATAACATAATATATGGAAACAAAGCTCCAAAGTATGAACAAGAATACTTGTCGCAGGATTTCAGCCTACAAATAAATTACCTGAAGAATGTCAACAGTTCTTTCCAATTCAGCAATATATTGGAGTTTGCGGACCCTTGACCGCTGCCCAGGATGCCTGTTCAGAATAATAAACAGATATAATCCTCCAATGAACACTGCGCCATGACTATGAACTTCTGAGAAGTTATAATCAGGAAAGGGGCAACATACAACAATCGGGAGTAAAGGTTCATGCTGTTGGAAAGTTTAAATATTTACTCTCGATTGTTGTACTTAAATCAAATTATGATTTCAAATTATTTGATGCACATACGAAAGTGAAGGCGTGAAAGTTTAAATATTTCCAGTGTTATAGCTTACGAGAATCTTCTACATCACTCAAAATATAAACTTATGGAAGATAGCAGCAGAATTTACCACAAAAGATCAAGAAAATACAATTGACAGGAAAAATAATGCTTGGAAGGTAACGCTTTCCTGTGGCATCATTACAGGAACAGAGGACAAGAAAAAAAAAATCTAGTACGTAAAGCTCCTAAAGAATCCTGACTGCTGATTTGCAGCCAGGAAATGAATATATAAAGGACGTGCTCTATGGAGCTAACAGGTACAGTCTAGAACATCGTATCAGTAGCCAAACTTGTTTTATGAGCTGTGTTTCCTTTTTCTTGCTTATAATGAGCCTGTGCGCATCCAATGGCCTGGGAACTACAAGGAAAAATCAATTTACCTCAAAGAAATAGGGAAACAGCACAGACAAATATATTATTCATTCAAGTTAGTTTTTTCCATTGTGTTGAAAATTTCTCTGAACCATATTCTCGTATAAACATGCCAATAGGCAACATCAATATTTGGTCTTACGTAGTTCACAATTTTTCCTCTAATCAAATTCTTTCTATTAGAACCTCACGTTTGTCTATAATTATCTCGACTCTCTTCAGCTCCCAAGATTCAGCAAAACCTCCATACAGCTTTTGGAGATAAAACAGTCAATCACTGCATTTTTGACACTATCAAATATGCTGAACTTCAGCTAAAGCAAAAAATGTTAGTCAATTTACATTGGAGAAAAGTCATCCTTAAAATTGTAAAAAGCATAATTGATCTATCAGTCTTTTTTGCATCAAACTTGGATAATTGTTTAAAACTTTTTGTACCATCCATTTTCAGGCCAACTGAATTAAAGAAGAAACCTTATATCTAATATCAGATGGTAATTAGTACACTCATTTGTAGTAATGGATGATTAATCTTAAATCATCACATATTTCAGCAACTAAGAATGACATTATTTTTTGTTTCAAATTATGATATCTGTCAAACATCTTCCTCCAAATAAAAACAATGGACAAATACTCCAATCCACGCAGTTGTTATCCACAGAACAGCTACCACAATAGACCAGTAAAGGCACAAAAAGAATGACAAACCTTGAGGCCACATTCATAACATTATGGTATCATCAACAGGAAATGTAAGATTCAAGGATCAATAAGCTTTCTATGGAGAGCTGCTGAGAAAGAGAAAACAGAAAAAGGAAAAGAAGGAAGCAAAATGTCATTCTTATCACAATAGACCAAAGATATCACCAACAAACAACAGTTGTATTATCACAATAAGAAAGAGGCAAGCAAAATGTCTAACAGTTGTAACCACAGAATTGCAGTTATTTCTATACAATCAAACTTTTTGTAAAGAGCATATCGAGTACATACATTATAGTTCCAGAAAATACTAACAATAATTTGTCTGAACTCAATACTTCACGGCAGACTTGATAGGAATATTAAGCAGCTAGAAACTAATAATCTCTACAGGTTTCTAGAGAAGAAAACTGAATGAAGGAGGATTTCATTTTTTATTAGAAAAGAAAAGCATGTTAGTTAAGAATCAGACCGTTTTACTGGCTTTATCTCTGCATTCTTCTCGCCAGCTGAAACACATCTATCCTCCGTCACACCCAGATAGGAAGTTCCAGAAACACACATACCCTCATCTAAATGCTCCAGGTGCTTACGAGAGACATATTCCGACAAGGCCGAAACTATGGCATTCCCTGGAAAAGTTAATTTTCCTTTTCTACGGGGAGAATTTGGGCCGTATATAGCAGATTCCACACTCTCATCAGTTTCATAAGAAGCAGATGAATCTCTTTCATGAAGTTGATCTAGATTTGACAACGGAACAAGATCATCCAAAAGGGCCAAAGAATCACTAGCTGATCGTCGATGTAATATGCCATTGACATTTGATTCTGAATCATCCAACAGATCATCAAGCCAAGCTGGTTGCTCCTCTATGGTATAGCTTTGCGATACAGACTTATGGTGCCGAGGGTGCAAGCCAGTGTCTTTCTGGAACGTTGGGGAAATAGGGTCATGTGTTGAGCGAGTTATGGTTTTCTTTTGAAAAGGGCATCGAGGTGGAAGATGAGCCTGCCTTGACATCTTGAGCATGTACGACAAACTGAGCATCACGGCCTAATACAATTATTCATATTCTAGCTTCTTGTTGCCTCTGCAACAGAATATGGTAAAATATCCCTTAATCATCTATCTCCGCAACCATTCTACACCCACCTCATTGGTGAAAAACTTTATCAAGCAAAATCAAGAAAAGTGAACAGATGAAGCCCATAAAAGTTGATCTTTTAGTGAGAATTCAGTAAAAATTTTCCAGTCCTTGAACGGTGACCTTGTGGTTATGGATAAAAAATCAAAGCTTTTCATTGTTAAACACAGAAAAAAGTTGCTCCTTAGACCAGTATTTGCAACTTAATCCATCATAATCAGTAAAAGACCATGGAAAGAGCAAGAGCAAGCTATGAGTTTTCGGATGTAACAGTAGACCTAGACACGAAGGTCCGGAAATACAGAAAAAAAAGTAAAATCCCAAGAATTAACTCCAATTTTCTCCTGAAGGAACAAGAAAGCACGAATGTGACTGTACAGAATCAGAGAGAAAAACAAGAATGGAAGATTGCCAATCAACAAGTCCGGTCAGAAAAACTCAGATCACCCCTCAACAGAAGAAGAAAGGAAGGATTCGAAGACAACAAAACGAGCCCTTCTGGTTTCAAGCGAGTAAAAACAACAAGAAACTGTAAAGACGAGGACTTTTCAGTTTTCCTTCCCATTACCATCTCTTTTCCCCCCCTCCCATTGCCATATGTTCTGCAATTAAATGCCAAATCATAAGAAAATCTACACAGAGCACCCTGAAACTAAAGCAAATCCTCACTATTCTTCAAATCAATGCCATTCATTTTTCAGAGTTGAATTTCGTACCTCTTCTTATCAGTCGGTTCTCTTGGTTGAGGCCTCAAATTGAAAGAGAAAATTTACTTCTTGGGACGAAAGGAAGGGGACAATATGGGGTGCTTTTGGAAAAACAAAGACCGAATCCTCGAGTTGCAGCAGGGATGCTATTACTTGAAGAAGTAGTAGTATTTTGCTCTCGACGACTGTCCACTGAAAAGGGTGGCAGTAGCGGACTGTGACTCCATTGGACGAGGGAAGGGAGTGAGTGTACGGACTAATGGCGTTTGAGTTGTACACAGCTCAGCTAAGCTTCACTTTTTTGGATGCTACGCCATATATATGCTCGTGGAGAAATGAGAAAAAATAAAACAAAATAATGTGGCTATCCATGGAAATGGGCATACGGCGATGGCGGCCTCTCTTCTGATTAATCACTTCTGGAAACAGACAATTTGCACTACAGTCCAAACCTTTAATCTCATTATTGCCATACGCCTTCTTTCTTCTTCAAAATCCAAATTCTTTATATACTGCCATCCTGTCTCGCAGTAAATTGTCAAATTCGTGACCATAGCATGGATAATAACGATGATCCGTGATAGCATTTATTTATCATTTTCTCTTAGGAAGCGGAGAAGGGGTGCGTGGAGTGGAGGCTTCGGTGGTAGAATTTTCAATATTTATTAAATAAGATATGAATTTTAAACTTAAAAAATTTTTAAATTAGATGATACTTCCTCCCGTTAAAAATATAGATTATTTTATATTTATATATAAAATAAAAAAATTTTAAATTAGGGATAAAATTAGATAAAGTTTTAATTTGTAATTTTTATTTTAAATTTTATAAAAAATAAATTATTTGTATAAAAAATAAAATTAAAGTAAAAATTTTATATTAAAACTCAATCGAAATACATTCTAAGAAAAATTTTAAAATAAAATACTTTTTATACCTTTAATAAATTAAGGAAGCACATTTTAAAAAATATATTCATCTCCCTTCTTCGACTTGTAACGGAAAGGAATATTCAAATAAATCCTTAAAATATTAGCGAACAACCACTCCACTCTTGAGATACCTAAATACAAAACAAACATGAAAAATGTTTTATTTTTATAGTTATTAATGGGTGATAATTTGAAAGCAAATGTAGGAATCACTATCTCAGATAATCATATAATCATAACTCTTTTTTTAAAGGAAAAAAAAGACTAATGACTCTAGAAGAATACTATATTATTGTCTTTTATTAGGTGATTCTAAATAATCATATTTAAAGAAGTTGATTAAAAATTAAAAAAGATGAAAAATATTTTTTAACGTTCAATTCTAAATGTGAAATCTTTTTGTTTTGATATATACAAATTACTTTCTCCTTTGATAAACTTATATAGTAATTTCTTCTTGGGTTTGGCTCAATTTGGATCATCAACTTTTTCAAAGTTACTCAAAGAAAAATGGAGTATTTGGATTGAGTTTTGCTACAGAATTTAATGTAAATATTTTATTTTAAGTTTTATTTTTTATAAAATTTAAGATAAAATATTTTAAACGAAAACACTATCCAATCTCACTCTAAACTTTCGTTGACTACAACGAAAGAACCACATTAATTAGTGGTTTCCTATGAAATGGTTCATATCCATGGCTTATATATCTTTTATTTCCTGTTTTCCAAACATCGAACCTCGAATTTCTATTATAAGTAAGACATTAATAGAAGTTAAGTTTTTGAATGATCTCTAAAATTTTGAGGAAGGAAGCAGATGAAATGCATGCTTTGTGAAAATAGAATATGTAAAACATTGAGGGGGCAGTTGCCGATGTGTAATACGCAGATGATGAATTGCTGAGCTCATCCGACATTAATCGCAAGTTTAAAGGGTGTTTGAATGTAGAAAAGATCCTTAGAAAGGCGCAGATATTTTCAGTAAGAAAATTGACCTTTGAGTGAACCCTTGCATTTAGTGGTGTAGAAGGTGGGATGGACTCCAAAGGGACCACAACTACTTGACCCTTGTCTTCTTACAGCTCTTGGGCGACCAAAATCTTCTGGTGTTGGTTGGTGGGTAAAACTTATGCAACTTGTCCATCTTGCTTTTTGCTTCGTCTTCACTCTTTAATGCCACAACTTGTCAAATTAACGCACAATTTTCTATTAATCCAAGTTGTTAAAAGCTACTTTATCCCTGGTCTACCAAATTCTTGAGAATAAGAGAACCACCAATTAATTAATTCTAATTAATTTAAGACGCGAATTTGATCAGAGGTTCCTCACACGAGGACGAGGGCGGCATCTCCATTTTGGGCTATTAGCCCATGGCTATCAGGACCATAGCTTTTTATCCAACTATCCAGCAAAAAAAAAAAAAAAAGAGAGATTATTATTACCCAACAAAAAGAAAAAGAAAAAGAAGAAAAGATATATTATTATCCCCAGATTTTATTTTCATTTTTTTATATATTAAGGAAAGGACACGTTTTTTTGTTGATTGGTTATCTTTACAATATTCACCAGTTTTTGTTTTAATTTTTTGATGCACTATGGAGAAGGAAATGGGAGTTGAAGTAGGGCCTCCTTAGTCTAGTCTAGTCTAGCAGAGGGTACAAATTGAATTGTGATGATTTAATTTTTATTTAACTTGAGTTGAGTTGTATTGTTTGTGAGAGTGGAAATGAAATATAAAAAAAGATTAAAAATTTTAGATTAAAAAATAATCCAAGTTGGCCCTAATTACTTTGTCACTACAAATAATTCCACTATTTTTTGTTTTATTAATTGGAAATGGAATAAACTTGTATAAAATGAATTGGCTGAATCACATCATGGCTGTTAATTCTTAGGATTAATTCCGTTTTTTGCAACCAGAAGTCAAGCAGGCCTTTTTTTTTTCTTTTTTTTCTTTTTTTTTGAGTCAAAGATGGTACGGAATCAAAGATGATATCTTTAAGAGAAATTAACTATGTCTACCATTCAACTATTTTAGTTTTTCTCTTCTTAATAAAAAATTTTTATTTTAGTTTTGTATACACATGAACTTTTTTCAAACAACTATATCTATCAAATTATAAATGTTGTGGTGAAATTTGATAGAGAGAGTTATTCTACAAGCATGTGTTGCATTTTTTAAAGACAATTTTATCTATTTATAGCTTAGAAAGAGGAGGAATAGAGAAAAATGACTTAAAAGGTAAGAAAATAATATTTTATTGCTGATTAATTTTTTATCCATAGGACTTGGATACTATCAAAAAATAGAGGTAAAATCATGAATAGATAAAATTATCATTGAAAATAATGGTTCATACTTGTAGAATGACTTCTTTTTGCCAAAATTCATCGGGACATTTATAATTTGATAGACACAGTTGTTTGAAAAAAGTTTATGTGTATAAAAAGCTAAAATAAAAATTTTTTGTTAAAAAAAGAAAAGCCAAAATAGTTGAAGGGTAAGTATAACTAATTTCTCTATCTTTAATTATAATATATCTCCTTACTTATAGCAAAAAAAAAAAAGAAAATATAATATGTTTGTAGTGATAAAGGGAGGCAATAGTACACAATAATGCTGTGGAGTGTTGAGTGTTTGCCTTATTTTCTTCAGAAAAGATTTTATTTTATTTTAAGGTGAGACGAGGCTTACAAGTTTTTATAGAGACTGGGCTTTGGATCTTTGCGTAGGTACGTACGTTGGGCTCATGAATTTTGATCTGAATTCTGAAGTAACAAGTCCAGTAAGAGAAATGGCGATATAAATTGAAATATGGTTAGGATTAGACACTTTGCAATCCGCGTAAAATCAAGAAGCAGTTTTGGATAGTAATAACACAACCATAGATTAGTCCAAATGGAGTTGGCCTAGTGGATGATGAATGAAATTTTGTATCCTCTACAAGGAATCAAACTTCTCATGTGATATGCACAGGTTGTACAGGATTTGCTTAGTACAATATATCTTTTTATGTAATTTATGAATTTTTAATAATACTGTCAAATAAATCAATTTGGTCCGTCATGGACTAGCTTAAAACAGAACGGGCTGAACTTGGCCCGTTTCTTCACATGCTAGAAATTTTTCGTTCGTAACCCATCATAGTCAGCTCGAAAGTTAATACTTTTTTTTTTGCTCAATTATTTTTTCTGTATTTCCTTTTCTTTCTTTATTATATATGAATATATAAATTCATTATTAGTCTAAAAAGGATCTTTAGTCAATTATCAATATTTTAAAAATAAAAAATAATTATTAATTATATATAAATAAAATGTTTAAAATTAAATTAATTAACTTTAATTATATGCATAATTAGAATGTATAATTGAGATAAATTTGATGCCAAGATTGTCACACATTACTTTTTCTATAATATTTTAAATACATAAGCAAACAAAGTAAAAAAAAAAAGATTAGTTAGCTTTGGTTTGTGGGCTAAACTGAACTGCCTAAATAAATTCACATATAAACGGTTCTAAACAAATTATGTCTATAATTATTTATTTAAACGGATAAACAGACCAATTCATGAGCTCTAACCCATTTTGACAATACTAGCTATTAACTCCTCTTATGTTGTTGCATTTTTTCCTCACTAGAAACTAAGTAAAGATTAAAAGTAAAAAACCGAAAAGTTATATACTTTAATAATATCAAATGCAACCATTTTTCTCTACACGATTAATTCACAAAACTTTTTAGTAGACCGCTTTTGCAAGAGTTTGTGAGGAGATAATTCATCAACACCATAACCATCACCATCAATTACCTAATAACAATGCATCTTCCGGACTCAAAGCCTCAGAACATTTTTTAGAATCAAGACATTTGTGACACTTGTATATAAGGACCATTATCTTGTCAAAGTTGGAATCCCTTTTATAGGGCTAGTTGATTTTTCTTTCTTTCTTTCTTTTTTTTTTTTGCAATACTCAACTGTAGAATTTAAATTTATAAATAACAAATATAATCAGATGTGATTGGGTAAAGTTTAATTTTAAAATTTTTATAATAGAATAAAAGTTGGATATATGAGTTATATATTTAAAATTTTAAATTTAATTTTGAAACCAGATGATGTTAAAATTGAGCCATCCGTCAATTAAGTTTCGTTTCCAGGTTTATCTGTGTTTTTATACACCTTTGGATAAACTGGAGTCTTGTTAATTAAGATTAAGATTAAGATAGACATGGAAATTAATAAGAAGAGCTGAGCTCACGATTAGGGTTCCATAGCAGTCTGACCAAAGGGCTTTGAATTTAGCTAAGTTAAATACCCGACAATGTTTACGTGCCCAATTTCCCATTCGTTTCGTCTTTCTTTCTTTTTGTTTTCCGATTAATGCAGAAGTTGAACCGTCCCAATCGTCAATAGAAATAAAGGATCAGACTACTGTTAATTGAATAATAAAGAGATGTAAGAGCACTTATAGAATTAGGATAGAAGTATGGTGAGAGTAGAAGAAAATAGTAAGTGAGTAAGTAAAGATAATGAGAGAAGATTTCTTAAATAAAAAACTTATTGAATCAATTAAAACTTTTTAAAATTTTATAAAATAAGATTGATATCTTGAAAGCTTTGAAGAAGGAGGGAGAAAAAAATGATTTTGGAAATATATATATATCTATTAGTAGATATTCATAACCTTAAAAAATTACCAATTAAATTGTTGTTTTAAATTTTCTATTCTTAAAAAAAGTAAATGAACTACAACTGTTTTATAAACGAGACACGTAAATATAACTCCTATCAAAATATACCTTTTAATTCAATGCATGTCACACCTAATAAAACTTAATATCTGGCAAAACAAAAAAATGCCAACCAAATCACCACAACCCCCCGCTAGAACCGAAAAAAAAAAGGGTCAATGCAATAGTGGGGACGGGATCGAGATAGGATTTTATTTCTAGAAACCTCCGGTCTTCCTTTTTTTTTCTTTTTTTATGAGAGGAATGTTATATATAGTTTTAAGTTTAATTATATATAATTAAAAAATAAATTATTACTAATTTTTTCTTTCTTTGCTCAATATCTTATCTTTCATTCTCTCATTATAATTTTACTAAAATTAATGAGTATCATATTAAATCAAACTATATAACATAATTAGATAAAAAATTTGCACTAAACTCTTTCAATTTTAAGATAAAAATTTTAAAACTTTTGAAATTCTATTGAATTCTGAGCAAGTTCCACCCTCCAAGGCATGGAGGGTGAAAATCTTCAAGAATTCTGCTCAGAAGGGCAGAACTCGCTTCGAATTCAAATAAAAAATTAGTTTATCTCAAAATTAATGGAGTTCAGTGTGAATTCATTAATCATTATATTGTATAAATCGATCTAATATGATAATAATTAATTTTAGTAAAATCGTAGAGAAGAGATGGAATAGAAAGAGAAAGAAGTTAAAAAAATTTGATTTTTAGACTGTATATAATAAAAAAATTATATATAATAATAGTGTTTGATAATTTAAGGTTGCTTGTTATGTACTTAAGTTTGAATTTCTTCATGCTCACATCTATTAATATTTATCTTAAACGAAATAAAGTGATAGATTAATTGGTTAGAGTTTAACTTTAACCTTAGTGTTCTCCCATCAAAAAAGGAAAAAAAGTGTTCGACTGAATTTATTTGGCATCTGTGCATAACACCAACAACAAAATGTGGCATGCTGTTATTAAAAATCGAGATTTTAAAAATTTCTTTAAAATGCTTAAATCTATTTTAAAAAACAATACAACACTCCATACTAGTGGAGCACTCTTTAACAACCACCATCCCATACCCAATTTCCATTTTACAACGTCGCTGTCCAAAACCCAACGTTTATCCAAAGGTTGTGAAAAAAAATGAAATTTGAATAATCTTAAAAGTACATTATTATAGATGTCGCATGCTATAACCTTGTCAAACATTAAGTTAGGGGACACTGTTTCTTAAATTCAACGTGCATGGTTTAGTTGTGGATGAGAGGGTTGATTAAGAAATGAAAAGACAAATAAACCATGCACGTTAAATTCAACCCTCTCATCCACAACTACTGGACTATTACATGGAGCGCATGGGCAACTTTTAAGGCATAATAAAAGACTTAGTGATGACTGCAACTATTATAAATAAGAGGAGCAAGTTAAAGAAAAGACCATCAACAAACATGCAAAATCCAAATTTTACTTTTCATTTTGTCTTTCTGGAGCCTTACTTTCAGTTAATTTCTAATTTTTTCATCTTCTTCAAGTGTAGTGGTGGTGGTGGTTGATTAGGACAGTGAGAGAAGATAATGATAAATTTTAAATCAATTTATTAAACACAAACTATTGAATCAATTAAAAAATTTTAAACTAATTAAAAAATTTAAAATTTCATAAAACAGGATTGATGTCATGAAAGCTTCAAGACAGAGAATAATAGTGTTTAATATATATATATATATATATATATATATATAGATTATCCACCAACTCTACCACTCTACATTGATTGGGTATGAGTTGAACCTATTCAAGGGCTGCCTCTTGAATCTTGATTGGATCCTTAAAAATTGAACAAAACTTTTTTATTTAATCTTTTCCTCTTTTCTTTTCTCTATGGAGGTACTTGTGATAGTTTATTACCATTACATATAAGGGTTCCAGGAATGTTAAGTAGTTTTAATAGGCTGATCTCTGCTCCACACGTCTTACAGGAGCAATTGATCATTTCCTTGTAATTTAAAGATTCTGATTTCTACCAAAAAAAAGAAAAAAGAAAAAAATTACAGATCAAATACTCGACCACTAATTAGTACCTTAAACTGAAATTGACCAAACTTGTCTAGTCAATCCAAATTTAATATTGAAGCTACTAATTTATTATTACAATTAATAGTCATTCTTGTTTGGGAAGAATATGAAATGACAGACTCCCCAAAACATCCTCTGCTGGGACAGCTACTGATTATTGAGATAAACTATATATCAACAATCTTAACAGGAGGTTCTTTGTTCTCGATCATACCCAACAAGCAAGCATGGCAACTACTGACACGGTATCATTGGCAAGGCATTGTTCTGACTCCCTGAAGCCTTTCCTCGATCAATTACCCAAAATCAACTTAGGGGATGACTTTCCTCTCTACCAGTGGGAAGGTTTCTGGTATGCCCCTCGCCTTTTGGAAGCTGCAAAATCAGTTCAATCCCACTTTGAAGCGAGAGACGACGACGTTCTCTTAGCTTCGTCTATGAAAACAGGTACCATATGGCTCAAAGCACTTCTTTCTTGCATCACGGGGCCTAAGATTGATGATATCAACGAGGACCCTCTGGCCAAAAACCATCCTGCTGCATATGTACAGACTCTGGACACCCAAATCTATGTCGCAAATCCTAATCCTGATCTCTCAGGTATGCCAGCTCCAAGACTTTTTCATACTCACATGCCTTACAGTGTCTTGCCCGATTCGGTCAAGAATTCCAAGTGTAAAATTGTGTACATAGTCCGAAACCCGAAAGATACATTGGTATCCATGTGGCATTTCTTCAACACCGTGAAGCAATTTCCCTTGGAGATCTTGTTTGAGGGTTTCTGCAATGGGGTTCATCCCTTTGGTCCCTTTTTCGACCACGTCTTACAATATTGGAGCTAGAGCTTGAAGGCACCTGATAAGATACTGTTTCTCAAGTATGAAGATCTCAAAAGGGACCCAAAAGAGCAAGTGAAGAAATTAGCAATTTTTCTTGGAAAGCCATTTGAGAATGATGAAGAGGTAGATCAAGTGCTTTGGAGATGCAGCTTGGAGAGGCTCAAGAACTTGGAGGTGAACAAGAATGGAACTGATCCGTGGGTGCAAATGCCGAACAGTTCATTTTTCAGGCTTGGTGTGGTAGGGCATTGGAAGAACAATCTCAGTCCCGAGATGCAAGAAAGGCTTGATCAGATTACAAGATCAAAATTAGCAGGTTCAGGGCTTGAATTGGATATCTGAAGTAACTATATATCATTCACTTGATGGCATGGTAAAAGTTTCTCTGCACCAAATTTATTTCCTTCCGCAGCTTGTTGCCAGTCAAAATAATTTTTATCTCATTTGGAGACTCCATATTTATCATATGAGCAGTCTCCTAATTGATTTAAAGCATGTAATTCTGCTTCTTATTCTTAGACTTTACTCTTTAGTCTAAGGTAGAGCACAATTGTTTTTCATTTCGGGTGAAATTGAGCAAAATTGTATTTGATGATTGCCTTCAGAACTATTTCTTTGTGGACAGATTAAACCAAAAAAAAAAAAAAAAAGAAGAAGAAGAATGCTTTGTTTACATTTTTTTACAGTTTTTGAGTTGGCTTAGCTACCAATTCTTCACTTTCTGTTTTTTTTGAAAGCATGAACTTCATGACTTTCTCAAAAAGAAAAGAAAAAAAAAATGCAGTGGAACCTTGATGATGATTGACGAAAGCTTCCACAGGAAGATGGGCCTACATTTTGCATCGTTCCAAGGCCTTCCTTTTCTTTGTGTCTTTGTGGCAGGCCTAGCGAATTCAAGGCATTGGTCCTTTTTTTCCCTTCAAGTATTTTGGATTTGAACTTTTCTTTAAAAATTTTAGTTTCTGTAAGAGTGACTGTAAAAAAAATTAAACTCGAACAATATTTTTATTAGTTTTCATAATAAAAATCAAGCCAGATACAACTTGATAATGTTGGAATTAGTCTGCCTCTAAACGCTATATTCTGGCATTCTATGAATTACTCCTCTTGAATCCTGATACAATAGGTTGGACCAAAGTGTAATTTTTGAAAGAAGCATTACCAATTTTGTTTTAGTTTTTATTAAAGGTAAATTTTTTTTGCAAGGCAAAAAGTAATAAGATAGTGAATTTTTAAATAAAATTCAATTAAGTAGTTTAGAATCTTCTAATATATTTTTTAATACATTATTTAATATATCAATTAAATCACAGTATATAGAATCATATGATTAGTTTAAGCCCATTTATTTTTCTTTATTCAATAATATAAGTCATATATGATGATTTTAATTGGTAAACTAAAGAATATACGAAAAGATATAAAGTCCAATTCGAACTCTGCAATATTAAATGCGAACAAGTGCTTATCAGAGACTCATATTGGAAGCCATCTTGTATTATTGTTCTTGATATAAATCTTTTCATAATTAGTTTATTTTTTAATTTAAAAATATTTTCGAGTAGGTGGAACCTTGGTGGCACTTGTGACCACAAACTTTGTCAATCATTATTGATGATGGAGGAAAAGTCAAACAGGAATTAGAGGGCCTATTCATCCTTTCATGTCTTGCCTTTCATTTTCAGAGGAAAAGCTTTTGGTCCCTTTTTTTTTTTTTTTTTTTTTGGTCTCTGTCAAACTTGAGGATGCTAGAAGTTGCCTACACGTATCTCTTTTAAATGAGATTGTAGAAAACAAAACGTTTGTCTTATGTGTCTTTCTCTGGAGCTTATAAATAAACATGTTTAGATTCTTTTAAAAGAATATCCACCATACACAGAAATCTTTATAGAAGATTTATAGAAGAACATTTATAGAAGGCAATTCTTGGCTACCACGATCTAAGGCTTTATACAGCAGGGCGCTTGCAACATTCCACGGAACAAAAGGGTCAATCCTATTCACAGATTTAAGAGTTGGCAAAATTAAGTGCTACAACAATTTACCCCAATAATAGGTAAATAAATTAAGAAGGGAAAAGCCATTGGAGGTGTAAATAATTTTGACAACTATGCAAACCTACTCGTAGACTTGCACAGTTGTCAAAAATTGCTGGAATAGGATTTGCTGCGTGAAAGGTTTTAACAAAAAATAAAACTAAAATTGACTGCACTTATTGATTCCTTAAGAATGGACTGAAGTTGCATGAAAATTTATCGGCCATAAAGAAACTATCATCCGTAAAACAATTCTTCTGGTTTTATATGTATACACACACACAGGAGAAATACAAGGAAAAGGAATGAAACGTTATAAAAATTCATGGAAAAGCAACCGAAAAACATTACTCTATTTGTTTCAAAACATAAAATATTTTGACATTTTTTTTGTATATATTAAAGAAGAAGAAAGTAAGAAATATTTTTTTTATTTTATTCTTAATTAATATAATTTATTATTCACTAATATAAGAGAGAATATAATAAAATTTAAAAAATAAATTTTAAAATTCATAAAAAATTAAACATTTTAAAAAGATAAAATAGTCTTAAAAGGCTTAAATTTTGAAGCGGATGGAGTAAAAGAATACCTTATTCGGCCCAGCAGATGGCTTTTTTTCTTTCTTTTCATTCGGGTACAAGGATTCTTACATTTATCTCTTAGGTTCGAATTAAAGTGACAATAATGTTTTATTCCCAAGATGGCAAAAAGATAAAATTTCAAACCTTATTTTATGTCAATCCAAATATAGACGTACTACTTTGTCTACTCTTTTTTGTAATATGGGAAGTTGAGATGAGATGGGTAGACCCCATTTTAAAAATGGGTATGTCTGCATTCACAGGGGAATAATACCCAAATCCCATATTCCTTCTTTTACGGTGTCCCTTAGTTTCCATATTCCATATTCCATTATCCTCAATTAACCACTCTTCTTGTTCAATTTCAAACCTTATTTTATCCTCCGAGGGCTACTTTTTACCATCTTGGGAATAGGTTATAAGTATTATCCCATACTAAAAGAAGAAAAAAGATTACTTGTATTAAACTGGACAAGTTCAATTGAAAAACAAGGATCAAGGTTAGGTTCACCAATTGGTCTGATCATTACTAAAAAGGCTTTTTTTCATTTAAAAGGAAGCCCTGCTCAGCAGGTTGATTTTCATGAATCATAAATGATGATCGACGAATCCCCTAATATTGTGATAAACAGCTAAAACTTTTACCTAATTCTAAACCTCATTCAAGATATAGGACCTACCATTTATATGAGAATATTATGGATTCTAGGTAGCTGTTAGTACTATCAAAACGGGCTGTGTCTATGGGCTGGCTTGTTTTTTAGCTTAAATAAGCGAGCTTAGACATAATTTGTCTAGTCTCATTTAAATGTGGGCCTATTTAGCCCGCGGGCTAGCTCGTGTTGTTGTTTTTTTTTCTTTTTTACATATGAAAATATTATAAAAAAAGGAATGAATGGCAATCTTAGTACCTGATTTTTCTCAATTACACATTCTAATAATGTCTATAATTAAGGTTGATTAATTTAATATCATTTTAAATTTATTCTTTATATAAATTTATCTAGATTATGAATAATACATATATATTTAATGATCATTTTCTATTTGTCATTTCTATCTTAATAATAGATTTATATGATCATCTATGATAGAGAGAAAAAAAGAGAGACAAAAAAAAAGCATAGAGAAAAAAAAATTGATCAGGCATGTAGGTTGGCTCGTTTTGCCCGCGTACCTAATAAGGACAGATATGGGTTGAGGGTTTCCCAACCCATAAGAAAACGGGTTAGCTTGCTCCATTCCATTTAAGTAGTACTGTCAATACGGGTTTAAGCTCGCGGGCTGAGTCAAATGGACGAGTTTGGACTTAACAAGTCCAAGCCCATTTCTAACGTGGGCAAGTCTGTATTTTTTAATTTTTTTAAAAATATTTCTTTAAAATGATGTCATTTTATAGTATTTTTTAAATATTTTAAATTTAATAGAATTTATATATTTAAAAATATAAAAAAAATACATTGACCCGCAGATTAGCCATTACGGGCTACGGGTTAGAGGTTTTCAATTCTCGAACTAAATGGGTCAGTCCGTTCCAACTTGTTTAAGGGTCAACCTGCGACGGGCCAAGTCGACCCGAAGTAGGCTGCTCCGTTTGACACCACTACATTTAAGGGCTAACCCGTGAATCCGTGACTAATACTTGACTAATACTTAGATTTATTCATCACTATTAATATAATAGCATGTTGTGGTCACCAAGTTGTATATGATCTCATCAAGTTATGAGAAAAGGAAGATACCATAATGGACTTAGGTCTTAATCAGTAGCCACTATGCGTTTCGCCTGACATAACGTTTTAATTAGAGGAAAACAAAAAGAATTGATATACACGAAGGTAGATAAACAAGAATCCAAGTAAAATGAACGTCTATTAAAGGCCAAATGGAATTTCTGTCATTAGAATTTTTGTTATCAGATTAGTACACAGCGTTAGAAATGCCATACACTATGCGGAAATTAACCACATCTGAAAACATCATATGTTATGTGCTAACCACCAATTCATATAAACTAGATCTTGAGGAGAAGGATTAGTCCTGTTGGCAAGATAAATCTAACAATAATATATACTAAATTCAATTTTGTTGAGATAATTTTTTAAATATATAAAAAAACGAACTGTGAATCTGTAACAAGTATTTTTAATTAGCTATTATTTTGTTACTTTTTGAGTTAATTAATGTCTCGAATATTGCCAAAGTCTCTTAAGCAATACATATTACTGTTGTAAAAAGCATTTCATATCTTGAATATTAGAACTGTTTAATTATACTCGAATTGTCATGTCTGCGCACAAATCTCATCTCTCGGATCCAAAAAAGAAAAAAGTTTTCCAATATATATGCAAGAAAGCTTGAGATTAATCAATGAAATGACTGACATTCTACTGAATCTATATGACATTACGGATTTTCTACACTTGTATGGACATATGTGTTCACTTTGTTATTTTTGGGCAACTCTCATTACAATACAATTCCATTCTCAAGTTGCATTTCTATCAGTTCATCTTCATCAACGAAAACTCTTTTCTGAGATGAATTTGGACCCAACTTCCTTCGTTTCTCCAGGGCGGCTCTTACCTTTCTCTCGATTCTCTTCTTCACAACTTCTAGAGGTGGTTGGCTAACTGCATTGACATCCTTTTGATGCAAAGTTTCCATTCTTTTTGCTCCAACATTTTCCTGTTCCTCCTCACTTTTTGGCTCAATATCTATCATTGATGCATTCTGGTGAGGGATTAATTGCCCTTGTTCGGGTTGCTTATTGATCTTACCATCTGGCTTGCACTTAGGAGTTTCATGCCTCTCAGAAGCCCTCGGAGGTCCAAGATGGGTGCTAGCACTTGCCTGATAAATAAAGGGGCTAGAAGATACTGGCCTAGAACCATTACAGCCATTCTCTCCATGAGGCAGAAATTGAGGAGGCGGCCTAATTTCTGCCTCACCAGCCTTAGCCTGAGAAGCTCGTGGAGCTCTATTTTGTTCATACAATTCCAGCATTTGATTGCTAATCTCCTCCAACTGGCTGGGGGTAACAGCAAACTCCTGCCACCAAGCCTTCTGGCCATCAGATGGGAGCTTTAATTTCAAGAATTTTGCAGCAAGAAAAATGGCACCTGCGGCAACCTGCTGGGGCTTCATTTGCAAGCATAACGACGTCCGAAGCCCATCATTAACAAAGTTCCATGCAACTTGAGCTAGGGCACTTGAATTGACAAGCTTGAATTTCCTGATTGCCTCAACAAGGGGTTTATAAGGGTGGTTAACGCTGAGGTCAAAATCAAGAGTTTCAAGAACAAGCTTCTCCCCACGTAAAATTAGCTCTTTCTGTTCTTCATACACCCCCACTTGTCTGAATATTCTCTGTACGGTTTCATGATCCTTTTTATGGATTATTTCATACGAAAGAACTACGACATTCCTTAAAGCCCTCGGAGTTTCTTCAGCTTTTGATGCAAGGAACACACAAACAGTGGCTATTGTCTTTCTGTCGTGCTTCCCATGTGATTGCCGGAGAAAGAAACGATGACAAAATATCATTGCCGTTGCAATTGTTACTTGAGGAACTTTAAGCCTCATGCCCAATTCCTGTATGAAACTGCAATATGACTTGCGAAAATAGACCTCTTTCTTCAAATCGATCCCGTCTCGTCTCGATGGGGAATTTTCCTCGATATACTTCCCGGAGAAATACCATTTATCGCCCCTATCATCCTCGGCTGGGACTGGCAAGCCAGGAAGGACCATCGTTGACCTCGTCTGGGTTTTGTTGAAAAAAAGAAACTTGTCGATGCTCGACGGAGAGAGGCGGTCTCTAGTGGCTGAGGAAGGGAGGGGGCGGAGAATTTGAAGCGACGGTGATGGATATTAGCAGACGGCGGTGGTGCTGGAATTGAGATTTGAGATCGGATTAGGGCTTGAGCATATATAGTTGCCGCCTTTTCTCCTTTTTCGGTTTTTCGAATTCGTGTTATAGGATTTTCCAAAAAAACAAATAAAAAAAAAGGAGAAGAATTCTTGTTGTTATAGGAAACCGGAAACCAAGCCTGAAAAGGTTTTTTAATTTCCTAAAAAGGGAAAGACAAGATAGTTATTGCAATGTACTCCCAATTAAAAGGGGAGGATTTTCTGTTTTTTTCTTCCCCCACTGTAATTTGGTGGCCTTTCTCTATAACATAGTTTTAAGTTGCTGAGGATCGCAATTCGCTTGCTATATTAGTCCGTACATTAATAGAATAATATTATTATCAGAAAATTGGTTGCTCCTTTAGGAAAAAGGAAAGATCATTGCCATTTTTAATATGTACTTGACATGATACGAGTAAATTTGATACTAAACCAAGAATGAAAAATATGAACTGCAAAATGGCCACATAACAATCATACATTTCCAAATTAGCAAAGACATGAAGTTTCTGAGCATAATACAAGGGTTTTCGTCATATTACAACTCATCTTATACATATTGAGAAAATTAAAAAAATTATATTTTAACTAGTCTATTTTTTTTTTTATCTTAAATCATCTGTTGAGATTTTATATTGATTTCTTAATATAATAATTAATTATTTATAAAATTTAGAAAATTTTCAGTATTTTTTGAGAGTGAAGTTAGATCAAAAAATTTTTTTAATATAGTATCAAAACGATATTGGACAATCTACTTATTTTCAAACTTCATGCTGCAAATATCTAATCCATAAACGTGAAGGGGTGTCTTGAGGCCAAAGTCCATTTTTCAATATCATCACCTCCAAAGAAGAACTCTTAAAGAGAAATATACGAGCGAGATCTTTAATTCCATCTCCCAATAGGTCTACTCTTCTATGGAGATTGATATCTTTTATCGGTCAAAACACAAGATCAGTCGTAAGAAATTAAACTATCCAATCCTTCCGAAATTTCTCGAAGTACATATCACAAGTACATAATTTCCGGCACTGAAGGAGCACACTCTGTTTCTCGCAGTACTCGTATTCCCGGGGGTCAGGGTTAGAAGTGTAAGGTCTGGGATTTTCTTAGGATTTGGGCAAGGGGGAGAGCAGAGGGGTGTGATTCTTCCTCTTCCCAAACTGACAGCGGCGAAGGTGTACAAGTTCCATATCCTTGATTTTTTCTATGTTCTGTAGTGTTTGATTGATGAGATTGGACCCTTTTTCACCTTATTTTGGGCCGTTTATTATCCCACCCGCAGTTGGACCCGCTTACATGGATAAATAGGTAAGGTAAATGAGCCCATAAATAAACAATATGGACAAATTGCTGTACTGGCCCTTTAGTCTCGTTCTAGCGTTGCGCATTGAGTTATGAATGAATTATGTTATTTTTATTAATAGAGTGATACTTTTTACTATTAATTTTTTATATAATAAAAATAATAAATTAATTTATTTATAGTTAAATTATTTTTAATTATTTATTAAATTAAAATAAAAAATTTAATTTTAAATATAAAAAATATATTTCTTTGCTCAAATACTGTAGAAATTTTACATTTTAAAATGAATTCCTTTGCTTCGTTTGTTTGGCTCGCCTGCTATCGAACCGTTTTCAAATGTCTGCTTCATCCCTTGGTCAACCAGGCAGTGGAAAGAACCCCTGACTGCGGTCGTCTCCGCCCAACTCTTTCTTCCGCCTAGTGCTTCGTTTACATTTCACCAGCACCTAAGATTCACTTTCTCAAAGTCTACGAGAAGACACCGTTTCAAATCCACAAGGCAATTGAGGGATGCCTTTTCTCTTTCATTCTTTCCTTTCTTTTTTTAAAAATTCTTTTCTCTCTTCCCAAAATATCTTCTGTTTCTTAACATCTTTTAAAGATCATCCAATTTTCATTCTTTCTCGGATTAGATAGAGTACAACATACAACATCATCTGGTTGTTCTATTTTCCCAGGCTGACATTTTCGTCAGATCTTGAGGGAGAGGACAGGTCTTGTTGGCTAAATAAAAATCATTCTTCTTTTACTAACCACCAACAGATATTAGTTTTCTCGACCAGCCAGTATCAAACTGAAATTTTAACAAACTGTATCATAAAATTTTACTCACGTTCTTCATTGATTTGGTTACTTTTTCTTGCATTCCAAATAGTGTTCTACCGCTGATTTGGTGTCAAAAATGGCTTTTATCTTGATTCACAAAGAGTCTTTTTTAACTTCGTTAGAGCATCTACAACTATGGTTCTTTCATTTTAGACATTGATTCATGTAAAGTAAAACATGAAAAGAAATCTCTCAATTTTCACAGCAAACGGTTGTACGATAAACACCACAACACCATCTATATGAATATCTAATATTCGTTTCCTTTATATTTTATGATTTATGAATGAAAGTACATCATATAACATTATACTGTGGTTCGATTTAACCACCAATTCTTTCTCTTTAGATCTCCCGGTGCAGGATTGACCTTGTTGGCGAAATAAAAACCATCTTCTTTTACTAACCACCAACAAACATTACTATGATGAATATCCAGACCACATTCTGAAGCCAGATTTAAGTCGAAAAGAGCAAAACCTCTTTCTTTGGTGTCGCCCCACCAAAAATGGCCAAAATATTTGGTACTTTGACCAACATTCATCTTGAAATGCCAACTAAACTTTTCATTTACTTTTAAATTGTGAAATCCTAAATCGTCATCTCCAGAAAAGATATGGACCCAAAAGATTTGAGAGTTGTTGGGAAGGCCATTAACGACGTAACCATCGTACTTCTCCAAATTAGCAAAAACATTCGTAAGTTGAGCAAAAGAAGAAAATATAATAAGTGCCAGAAGGAGGTTCTCTCTCGTCATGATATGATGCAGCAAATACTACTGGTGAAGAACGCTTCAGACGGGCTTCCAGTTACTCATGGTACTCTAGTCATTATATAGTAGAAGCATCTTGCCAAATTACCCAATCTGTCCTCATTAATGAATAACAAATTGTCATAAATGTTTAACAGAAATTGGTAATTTGCACCTCTGGCAAGACAAATTACCATAATAGACCAATCTGACCGGCTAATATCAAACACCAAAAAGGAAAATCTTGCAGTAGCGTTCAGATGTTTATGGAAAACAGAAAAACCTCTTTCCTTTGTCTTGCCCCAACAAGAAGGGGAGAAAATTTTCTCCACCTAAAGTAATCAGTGTCCCTAATTCATAAACTTTAATTTTAAAATTCTCGTTTACTTTAAGATTGTCCAAAAAATGTAAAACATATAAATGTAAAGCAAAGAAAGAGAATAAAATAAGTAAAAAAGATAGGCTTTTTCTTAAAATATGACCACTTTATACTACTTCTTGAGAAAGGATACTGCTATATATGCTCCAAAATTTTCATGGTAGCCTTAGTAATGTAGTAGTCAGACCTTGCAAAATTACAAAAGCAAAACTCAGTCAAACTACCATAAATTTTTAATATTAGTTGTTTGTTTTGTATTATTGGCAATACATATTACTGCAATATACAAATTTGACCCTCTATTGAACGCAAAAAGAAAAAGGAAAAAGAAAATAAACCGTTTGGTCCCTCTGCACTTTTTTTCTTTTTTAATTAAATCACATAATATTTTTACCAATTAATTAAACTAATTCGAATATACAATATTTTTTTTAAGATTATTTTTCTAAAGCTAACATCACATGTAAATATACATTGTCTCTCCTTGTTTACTAGTTATAGAAAAGGATTTTTTTTTTTAAAAATAAATTTTATTTTCTCTACGTATTGTAATTTAATAAGACTAGGTACATCACATGGTAGTTTTATTTTCCCACCAATTCATTTTTGTAAGATATCCAGGGACAGGATCAATTGTGTTTGCTAAATTAGAAAAGCCATCTTCTTTCGCTAACCACCAACATATGTTGTGTTCAAGGCTAGCTAAACCTCATCTTGGGGCTAGATGTTTATTGAAAACAGCAAAAGCTCTTTCCATGCTATTGCCCCAGTGGCCGTAGAATTTAGTAGTCTCCAAATAATTCATTCCAAAATGCCAAACAAACTTTTCATTTACCTTAAGATTGTGAAATCCTAAATCATCGTCTCCAGAAAAGATATGAACCCAAAAATCTTGAGAATAGTTAGAAAGCCCATTAACTATGTAAGCATCATAATCTTCAAAGGAAGCAAAAACATATGTATGATGCGCAAAGCCAGAGAATAAAACAAGTTCAAGACAGAGGATTTCTCTCACGACCTAACCCATCTTGTAGAGAAAATGCTGCGGCAATGCTCCAAGTTTTCGTGGTACTCTTAATTCTTATTGTACTAGCAGTATTGCAAAACTACAAAATGGAACAGACGGGGGTAATTTCTATTAAGTAACAGAAAGTAAAAGTCCCCAAAATTGTCTTAAGAGGTCCAACAACAATTTACTAAAGTAATGAGGGAAAAAATCAACACGAGAAAGTTTTAATTAATTAATCCACTCAAATAACTATAGTTGGAGTTCACATGAGTAGACTGTCCCATTCAAGGTCCAAAATAGATGCAATTTGGCAAGTCTTGAACAGGAAAGGCCTCCATTCCAAACCAAAAAAAAAAAAAGAAGGGAAAATCCTTCTCTTTTTCTTTTATTTTTACCGGAACCCAATTATCATTGATTTTTTCTATAAGTGAATATCAAAACAAAGTATAAGGAATGTGAAGTAACATATTCCAAAAAATGACTAGATAAGCACATATAATGGAAAAAATATATTTTTATTAAAATATATAGTAGAGATTTAAAAGTAACGAATTTCTCATAACAAACTTAGTAGAAGTAAAAAAGTCAAAATTTTTCTTAATAATTAAATCTGTCCATTTCCTCATTTGAATAATCAAAACTTCAAAATTTTCAGAAAAATATTTCAACTAAGAAATTTACAACAAAAATTAATGAAGAAATTATCACGAAGAATACCTGTAAATCTTTTGAGATTAGTCTATTCTTTGTTGATTCTGATATGAGTGTATGCTTTACAAAATGAATCTGAACAAGTTGCAAAGATTACAATTTTTTAGATTAATAATTTTCTTGTAGAATTATTGTCTTATCTATTTTTTTAAAAAATTTTGGCATTATTGTAGAGAGAGAGAACAAGGTTGGCACTTTCTCTTCCTGTTAATGTGATTTCAGATATAAATCCTATATGCGTTAAGGGTATTTTTGACACATCAATACAAGTTAATCAAAACATATTTTCTTTTCTTCAGTTTCCGCCCACCTTTGGATGGAAAGGAAACTGAATCCGAAAGCTTATAACTAAACCTTATTCTTCCATTCCCCTCCTATTCCTTTCCTTTTTATCCCAAAAATTTAATCTAAGCACTTGAAAGTTAAACCCTCCGTCTCCTCTCCTCTCTTCTCCTTCCATTTCCCTCAATCCAAATGGAGGCTTAATCAAATGATTTGTATGAGGATAAGTCGTATTACAAAATATAAAAACCATCTGCTTTCACTAACCACCAACAAATATTTTCTTTGTTTATAATGTGCAGCCAATGAAACCTTGTTAAGATAATTTTGCTGACTCGAAGTGATAAGAAAGATGAATTTCCGCCTAGTCAGGCTAATTTATGCCTTACCAATTATGTTTTTCTATTTTAAACTTGATAAAGAAAGACAGGCAAGCCATTGTTGTATAGGGATTGAAATCTTGACAGGCCAGTAGAGATAAAAATAAACCAGGTTCAATTTTAATTTTCTTTTAGTCGAATTTAGATGTACGTACATTTAACCCAAGGATCATCAACATGTTCGATCCTAAATAGGAAATGGGTTTTCTAACCTGTGTTCTGGATGCACATGTTAATACAGATAAATCAAACTGTGTATGACAATTTAAATCTATCATAAATCCTACAAAATTTTTTGCATGCATTTTGCACTAATAATCACTAATTTAAATTTAATTACATTAAATATTTTTAATAAAATCTGAAATTATCTCATTTCCTTACGTTATATCAATCCCTTCTAGTTGCTAGAGGATTTTATATATCTACATTTGGATATGAGATAATTCAAATTTTATTAGATCTGATTTTCTTATGTAACTTCAATTTCCTTTGGATTCTTCTATTTTTATAAATCTAAATTTAGAAATTAGATCATTTTAGATTTCATTAGATTTGAAAAAAAAACATTTAAGGTAAATAAATCTAAATTAATGATGAGTGGCGCAAAATTTTAAGAAAGAGATTTTGTAAAATTTATAATGGATTTAAATTGACATATATATTTTAATATTCTTCGATACACATGTTAGAAAGACCCATAATAAATACATCCATATTTATAAAATAATTGCGTAGTAATTAGGCCTTCCATGATTGTAAAATGGGACTTGCTGATGTATAGATACTGCAAGCATCGCTTAAAAACTAAAAAAAATAAAAAAAAAAAAATTGCAAGCATCAATGTATTCGAATCAAAACTCCAATAAATATTTCCGTTGACTTTGAGAACGTGATATCTTATGGTATCATCTCCAGTATATCAGTGGACATCACTGAGATGACAACTTTTAGAAAAACCGTTAATTACATAACTTGCAAAACTAATCGCGCTAATCGCATCGTAATTATGTTCTAAAAGCAATAGACTCTAAGCAGAGATGAGAGTTGTCGGGAAGACCATTAATTATATAAACTATAATTAAAAGTAAGTACCATGATCATCTATTTTAGTGGATGTTAAAAAATATTTACCTCTCTCTCTAAAAGGGAAATTTTACCTCACCCATACATTCTCATTAGTTGATCTTTTTAATTTTTATTGACAATAACATGCATCTTTTCTCGCGAGTCGGTCTGATCAAACTTTTGAAGGGGAAGAGGGAGAAATAAAGAAAATTAATAAATAATTAAATAATAGACAACAAAAAGGAGCATGGAAATGCCAACGATCTTTATCTATTACTGAATAAAATTAGATATGATACAAGACATATTACATCACCAATCATGCAATTGACGCAAATATTCTGGAGGAGGGTAAGTGGTGTTAGCAATGTAAAAAATTTGCTGCGTCACTAACCACCAACAAATATTTTCATTTTTAAAACCACAATAATCGGCACCAATTGTGGGATCAAAAACCGAAAATCCAGTCTCTTTGTTATCCCACCAAAAGTGACAGAAGTATTCTGTTGTCCCCCAGAAGTTTGTTTTGAAATGCCAATAAATTTGCTCATTTACACGAAGATTATGATATCCCACCTCTTGGTCTCCTGAGAAGCAGTGAACTGTTAAGATTTTAGAATCGTCAGGGAGACCATTCACTACGTGAAGCTCGTAACCAGTAGCATTCACCTCTGCTATTTGAACAAGATGAAACAACAAACTTAGTAAGAAAAGCAGACTTCTACCTCTAATGCCACCCATCTCTCTTTCTTGATAATGTGCAGTAGTGGTGTTCCTCCTATTATCATCTCCACCATTTATATACTAGTCCACACTGGAGCTGAATATTGCAAAAGAAACCTTGTTAAGATAATTCCTTTGCTGAGTCAAAGTGATAAGAAAGATGCATTTCTACCATTTCAAGGCTGATTTATGCCTTAACAATTTTGTTTTTAATTTTAAACTTTATAAAGAAAGACAGGTAGGCCGGCTATCGTCGAATGAGATTGCAGAGTCCTTATCTCATAAGAACAAAGAGCATTCATTTGGGGCGTGCTCGGATTGAAATCTTGGTACGTAGGCTAATAGAGAAAATAATTAACTGGATATGGGATATATTAAACCAGGCTTCATTTTCTTCTTTTAGTCGAACCTAAATGTACATTATCATCTCTAATAGAGCAACGAACGTTAATGAGATGAGAAGTTTTAGGAAAATCGTTAACCAATCTTATTGTTAGCGTATATATGTTCTAAAAGCAATGAAATGAGAACTTTTAAAAAATAATTAATTATATAAATTGCAAAACCAATCGTCTCGTTGATGTATATGTGGTAAGCAATACAAGATGTTAAAGCAAATGTAGGGAATGAGATCTGTATTAGGAATATAGCCCATTTTACTATTTTAGAAAACGCCACTGCTGTTACCTCAATTGTTCTGCTTGGCTACGGGCTTTATGGTAGTAGCTGAAAGCAATTAATATAACCTAATATACATGATCTTCCTATTGTGAATAATATATACGGTTGATGGAAACATGGCTGGGGGTCAATGAATTACGATTTTAAAAAATGTAGACTTTAGACAATTATGTCATTTGTATTTCAATTTATTTTGATAGTTTCGTCAGTATATATTATTTTTATTATGATGAGTAATTATTGAAATATTAATATGTTATTAATTTATTAAAATAAAATTATTTATTTTAGTAATAATTAATGAAGGGTCAGAATTATATCAATTTGAAATAAAATATTAATTTTAATTTTTTAATGAATTTTTTAAATTATTAAGCGGTGAAGTCGAAAGGTTGCACCTTAGTAGGAAGGCGTAGCTTGATAGGCGCATGCCAAGGTGGACAGGGCGCCGGTTAACTGCAAATGCCGCCCACGCTAAGGAAAGCACCCATGCTTAATTTTTATTTTTTAGTTTTGTTGACGGCAATGTGCATACTCTCTTGCGAGGTGTCCTGATCAAACTTCTGAAGAGGAAGAGAGAGAGGGGGTGGGCTGGGGGGGGGGGGGAATGACTGGGAAAATGAATAAATAATTGAATGAACAACAAAAAGGAGTTTGGAAATGCCAATGACCTTATTTATTATTGAATAAAATTAGACATGATACAGGAGATAATACATCATTCATCCAATCCAAACATCCATTTTAATCAAATAATCTGGGGGCGGATGAGTCGTATTGGCAATATAAAAACCATCTCCTTTCGCTAACCACCAACAAATATTTTCATCTTTCAGACCGCAGTAATCTTGGGCCAATCTGCTATCAAAAACCGCAAATCCTCTCTCTTTGTTACCCCACCAAAAGTGGCAGAAGTATTGTGTGGTCTCCCAGAAGTTCATTTTGAAATGCCAATAAATTTCCTCATTTACCCGAAGATCACGAAATCCCACTTCTTGGTCTCCTGAGAAGCAGTGAACTCGTAAGGTTTGAGTATCGTTAGGGAGACCATTCACTACGTGAGTCTCGTAACCTTCACCCCAAGCATTCAATTGTGTGATTTGAACAAGATGAAACAATAAATTGAGTAAGAAAAACAGATTTCTAGTTCTAGTGTCACCCATATTCTTTGTTAAAAATGCGCAGTAGTAGTTCTTATAATCATCTTTACCAGTTATATAGTCCGTTCATCCTGTTAAGATAACTTTGCTGAGTCGGTCTGATAGGAAATTCTCTGATATTCAAGGCTGATTTAAGCCTAAACAATTACTCCCTATGTCTTATCCACCTTCTTACTACATTAAAATAGGTGGTAACTATATACAGTTTTATTTTGGACTATATGTAGTGCGAAAAAATTTCATTATTTACTATTCATTTTTAAAAATTCTTAAGTTTCTCTGAAACCTTTGAAATACTAAAACTCAAATATGTCAATAATAACTACGTTTTTTTAGCAAATAAAGTTTAATTTATCAAATAATATCTAATTTTACATCTTTTTACATATAAAAAACATCAAAATCAGCTACAAAACAGTCGATTTTGAAAAAAAAATACGAATTTGCGTCACTTGTACCAGAAAGTAGCGAAATTGGGCCACAAATTTCGCTCAAAATTGGCGAAAATTGTGGTCAATTTCCGCCAATTTTGGGCGGAACTTATGGTACAAGTTCCGCTAATTTTGGGCGGAATTTGTGCCACAAGTTCCGCCCCAAATTGGCGGAACTTATGACATAATTTTTCGCCAATTTTTGCAAAATTGTTCACAATTTTCGCCAAAAATTGGCGAAAAATTATAGCTTATTTTTTTCAAAAAATTGTGCGAAATTTCCTCAAATTTTGGAAAAAAATTATGGGCAATTAAAAAATCACATGAGATTTCTATTAAATTTGTCATATTAGATGATTTTTTGTCGAGAGAAAAAATAATTTAAAGAACACATAAGCTTTTTCTTAAATACAAATATTTGTTCAAACTAAGATTACACAAATTATTCGAGTTAAAAAATAGCCTATTTGTTCTTTAAATTATTTTTTTCTTTGATAAAAACTATCTAATGTGACAAATTTAATAGAAATTCAATGTGATTTTTTAATTGTCCATAATTTTTGTCTAATTTTGGCAAAAATTTCACATAATTTCTGGCAAAAATTGTGCGATTTTACGCCAATTTTTGGCGAAAATTGTGGACAATTTTCGCCAAAAATTGGCGAAAATTATGTCATAAGTTCCGCCAATTTGGGGCGGAACTTGTGGCACAAATTCCGCCCAAAATTAGCGGAACTTGTGCCATAAGTTCCGCCCAAAATTGGCGGAAATTGACCACAATTTTCGCCAATTTTGAGCGAAATTTGTGGCCCAATTTCGCTACTTTCTGGTACAAGTGACGCAAATTCGTATTTTTTTTCAAAATCGACTGTTTTGTAGCTGATTTTGATGTTTTTTATATGTAAAAAGATGTAAAATTAGATATTATTTGATAAATTAAACTTTATTTGCTAAAAAACGTAGTTATTATTGACATATTTGAGTTTTAGTATTTCAAAGGTTTCAGAGAAACTTAAGAATTTTTAAAAGTGAATAGTAAATAATGAAATTTTTGCGCACTACATATAGTCCAAAATAAAACTGTATATAGAAATAACGTTAAAATATCTCAAAACATTTGATACTTTTTATAAAAAGAAAGTTTTTAATAATATTATAGTCCATTTGTTTAAAAATAAAAAGTATTTTGGCCATTTTTGCATAGAATAAAGAAGAAAAATAAAAGATATTTTTCCTATTATATCCTTATCTAATTTGACTAATATAATAGAGAATAATATAATTATATTTGTAGTGAATGTAACTCTATAAAACTCATCTTTAAAATTAGCAAAAGATTAGATATTTCTAGAAGAGAGAAAATGATCAAAAGACATTATATTTTAAAACAAAAAGAGTATATATATTATTAGTAAATTATAATTCCTTAGCATATATTACTTTTATACATCTAGATTTGACATAAAATACATATTGACTCATATAATACACGTTGATACATATGCTTATTACTTTTTATTATATTATACAACTTTTATAATATAATCAAAATGTCTACCATTTCATATTAGGTCAACCATTGTTAATAGAAATGGAACAGAGGGAGAATGGTTTTTATGCCTTTACAATTACGTCTTTGGAAAAATGGTCCACTTAGTCCTTAAAGTATAGGACAAAATCCATTCACACCCCTTAAGTTTTTTTAGCCAAAACGGTCCATAATGTATTTACTAATTGTACAAAAGAGAATCACCACTACTTGCCACCCCATTCTCTGACGAAGTTACGTATATTCTGGTCACATTCTTAATGTTAAAAAGGTAAACTTGTCATAACAATCATTTCCCTCCAAATTAGACATCCCCACGTGTGAAAAGAGAAGAAAAAAGAGTAAAAGATTCATAAAAAAAACACACAAATTAAAGTAAATTAAAAAGTCATAACTCTATTCTTCACTTAACCGAAAGCTTTGAAGGCTGTTTTCTTCTTGACTTGAGAGAACAAAGCCGAGATTATTTACAAAATCAACCAAGAGGAATAATTTGTAATATTGCTTTCTCTCTCTCAAGCTTGGTTTGTTCCCCAGTAGCGGCGATGAGATGACTAGTATAAATCATTCACACATTGGAGATTCATACCATGAGAAAAATCCACACCTTCCATCTTTCTACGTAAACAATGCCAAATTTGGGTCAAGAAAAATTTGCAAATTTTTTAGTTTTGAGAAGAGAATTATGTGCTGTTTCAAATATTATTTCTCTCAAATCTTGATTCTGACTTTTAAAATTTTAAATTAACATATTCTTAAAACTATGTAAAAGACATGAAAACAATTCACTGAATAGTTTGAAAAATTCTGAGGAAAAAAGGAGAATAATTTGTAAAATGCTCTTGACAGTATTTCTGCACTAACTGTATTCGTAAAAGTAAGAAATGCATCTACTATATTTTCCAAATTGAAGTCAGAGAAGTTCACAAAAAGGATAGCAATTTCAACCTAAGAATCAAAATTTTTCCAAACTTGAAAACTGTAAAGAAAATGGCTTTGCAAAGTCAACTAGAATAGGCACTAGAAACAAAGCTACCATCTTCGTTGATTTTTTTCCCAATTACACTGCATACCATCCTTGTTGATTTTGTAGAATAGCATCAGCTCCATCCTTTCGAGTCAAGAAGAAGACGACCTTCAAATTTGTGATTAAGCGAAGAACATAATAGGGTTTTTTATTTATTTTAATTTATATTTTTTTTACTGTTTCTTTAATTTTTTCCCTCTTTTCACACTTAGGGATGTAAAATTTGAAGCGAAATGATTCTATTGACAATTTTATCCTAAAATTAAATACGTGACTGAAATATGTGTAATTTGGCCAGAAAATAGGTTGGCAAGTGGTGGTGGTCCTTTTTTTACCATCAGTAAATACATTGAGAACTATTTTAACTAAAAAAAACTGTAGGGATGTAAATGAAAATTTTCCCATACTTTGGGGACCAAATGAGCTATTTCTTATGTTTTTTATTTTAAACTTATAAAGGAAACGTAGGCCATTATTGTATAGAGATTGCAGAGTCATTCGCTCATAAAAACAAAGAGCATTAATTTGGGGCGTGTTGGAATTGAAATCTTGGTAGGCTAATAAAGTAAAAAGTTAATATCATTACTATATACAATTTTTTTAAATTATATACAATATTTTAATCTTTCATTTTAAACATTTCATTCTCTTTACTTTTTTTTTTATTTTCTCTCAAACGGAAAGGCCAGAAAGTAATGACCTTTGTTATTCAGTTTGCCAACCACAAGAAAAGGGCAAAGTTCATAAAAAAAATGAAGGAAACCCATGTATCAGAACAGAATGGATATTGGTTTGGTCTCTTTGCTCATAGAAAGAAAAGAGTTTGTCAAATATCCAAGCTTTGGCAGGAGGGGAGCTTGAATTTGGTCAGATCTGTTTCGAAGAAGAAGATAGTGCAGCGGCAGTCGCGGAGAGGAAGGGTGGAGAGTGAAGGGGGAGAGGACGTGAACTCTCTTGAAGAATCTGGCCAAGATGGTTCTCACTCAAAGGACTTACTTATATATAATGAATGACAGAAAACATTCGTTGTTGCACCAAAAGTCACAAATAGACGAGTAAGTAGTCCAACTGTTCTCCTTAAAACTCCAACGAATATTCTGATCAATGACTTTTAAAATCATGATAACAAATATCGGTCTAAAATGTAAATTTTCACAGCATTAATATCAAGATTTAACGAAGTTTTTCAAAGTTTAGACGCGCAAGTCTTAAATGACTAGGTTCAAAGCAAGCGATAGGCGCACATGATACATTGAACATTATATATTTGTTGTCGACGCACATGATTATTTATTTAGAATACATATAGCGAGTATATGACCCGTACAGTCATACAAGTTTACCTTTGGACTCTGTCCTCGGTAAATAGAAACACAAAATACAACTGAGTCTAGAGCAGCACCGTAACTGATAGGCATAGCTGGACAAGACGACTGAGTCTAGAGCAGGATGTTCATGATATTGCTAGTTAGATAATAATGGGATCCACAAGAGTCGCAACCATATCGGGCTTCACCACACTAGCTGGGTCAGTGTATCCGTCCAGGTCGTGTTTGTAACTAACATCGGATAGACGTGCAAGACCCAAAATTCCATAGAGATTTTCCCTTGGCACTGTGGTTAGCTTGATCCATTCCTCATTGAAATCCTTCCACGCATCCTCTGTGATCTCTTCAAGTTTCGCCATTGCCTCTTCTTCTGTAACATTATAATGGTTCATGTAGCAGTCCATCCCAGTTGCAGCATCTCTCTCTTTCTCAAACTTCAAGAGCAAATTAAAGATCAAAATTATTGTAAGAGCTCGTGATTTTCTCCACTTGCAAATTGCTTTTGGGGTTAGATGCTCCCCTGTTGTAAGGCGAAGAATAAATTAAAATGAAGGGAGGAAAAAACCATACGTACATTATAAGATCCAACATCATTGAGAAATCGACCCAGAATCATGATGTCCGTCATGATTTTTGGAGTAGACGCAAGCCAGTCAAACACTTGCTTGGTTGCAGATTTCTGCAGCAACAAGAATCCTGCTACGATTACATTATAAGAGCTTGTCATCAACCCAACTTTCATGTATTCGTCAAACGCTGGAAGCTCTTTTTTGTGGAACCACTTTGCTTGAATGTTGCTAAACCTCGAATACTCTTTCCACTAATCAAAGAGACGTACTTGAACATTAGGGAGGAAAAATAAGAGTGAAGTAGTGGCGTCAAAGCGTAACAGAGAAAAGAGTGTCCCACAAAAAGGTAAAAAGTAGTGCATTTTTTCTAAACGTAACTAGAAACAGCTTTTCAGAATAAAATTTTGAGCAAAGTAAGAGAAGGAAGGAGAAATAAAGAAAAAGAAAAAGAGAAAAAAGGAAACAAAAGAAATATTAGTATAAAGGACTTTAACTTTTTAAAGTCTTTACAATTGTACTTAAAATCTTTATCTCTTTTGTAATGAATTCCTTACTAGTGGTCAATAGCAAGCTGCTAGATATTTAACGGAAGGGCAACATTGAGAAATTTTAACATTTAGACGGGTATAATTGAGCATTTTGTAAAATAAGAATTATAATTGCAAAAATATCCTATTTTAAAAGGTAAAATTCCTATTGACCATTTAATACACATATTAAGTAAAAATAATTTTAAAGTTTCAAGTTTAACCATTTGGAATTCTCTATAAAATATGTCTACAAATTATAGGGTTCATAGGATTGTCTCACTTTTTCATTATAGAAATGAATTGCGTAGGACCGTTCTTCACTTGCCAACTCTTCTTCAATTTCATCGCTGAGATCCAGAAGAGCCGTATAACAAATCTTCAAGTAGTCTGGCAGCTGATCAATTTCCTTGCGGTCCCACCTGAAATCAACGACAAATTTTTGAATTTAGAAAACAGCTTGAAATGGAATTCTATTAAGTATTATTTTAGGGATCACTTTGGTCCTTTAATTTTTATTCTTGTCTATTCTTTGGCCCTCAATTCATTACTATTGGTATTCTTAGAGAACCATTTAGCATGTCATAAGCACTTTAATTGCTTCAGGATGGGGCAAGCAAGTAGGTATTATGTACCTTTCAATTGCATCGGTGAAAATCTGTAGTTCATCCAGAGTTCCGTAAGCATCATATGTGTCATCTACTATAGTAAGAAGTATTAGAGTTTTAGTGGTGACTATTCGACATTTCGAGTATTGAGGCTCGTAATAACCCCCTAAAGCCCAGTAAAAGCATTCAACCGTCCTGTCCCTTGTATAACCAAGTCTTGAGATGACGTTCATTGCGTTCCACCAACTGTTATGCGGATAAACATATAAGGTTATAATTAAACATTAGAAATAGAATGTAAAATAATTAGAGAATGAATGTTTTGTAATATTGACTAATGATGTATCCTTACCTGAATATCTCAAAGAGCTCTTGTTTGTACAACATCTGCAACAAGTTGAAATCCAATTTGGCTAGCTTAAGAAGTGTTCCATTCTTCGAATCATCGTCTTCCAGCTCATAGGCAGCGATGTAACGACGAACTTCTGCCCTTGGTTGGCCTTTGTGGAGCGATTGCTCGAGGGCACGCTTTACCTGTTGACCAAGAGAAGAAGTTAAAGGCATTGCAGCTTGAGCGCGCTTCAAGTTGGCGGTAGCAAAAGCTAGGGCGTCTTCCAAAATTATGTCTTGTTTTGTCCTCAATTGTGCTGCTTCATACAGGCTCAGTAAACCCTCTATGTCACTGCTTAAGGAGGCCTTCAGTTTGCCATCGGCGTCCACGAAATCGTCAAAGATATCTGAATGAATCACCAAATCATTACTATACCATAAACAAAATATTCAAGAAAAAAAAAAATGATCGGATACAATTTAGCTTATGTTTCATCTATAAATTACTCTCGTCATCCAAAATTGAATGTCGGTTTCTTTGTATATACAAAAAGAATAGGAAGAAGTACGAAATATTCGAAGGGATTCACTTACGACACGAGATTTGGAAACCATGTTGCCTCAGTAGTCGAAACTGAAGAGCAGCAGTGGTGAGATCGTATTGCGGACAGTTTCTGGGATCGGTGGTCAGTTTGAAAATTTGGTCTAATTTTTCTTCAATCTCTTCCTGGAAGTGATATGATATACCAAGTCGTTCAACTGTGTTTAGAAACTTCAATTGCTCGACGATCCCATCATTTCCTGTCGCCATAAGTAAACTCCTCACCTCTTTCTTCAGCTTTTCAACCTCCGCCAGAAGCGTGCGATAAACCTGAGACAAGACATATTTACCATTGAAAATTTATATATGTACACGTGGCATCAATCACTAAAAAAAATATTTATTTAATTCTCATGTATTTTGGGAAGGAATAACTAGGATTTAATTTGTAGTCTTCTGAAGTAATAAATATTTAACGAATATGACGTGGTTAATGTTGAATTAATCAATGCATAGGAGCTGGGGATTTTCTTGTGCAGTGAAAATTAAAAAAGAATAATTAAAAAGAATGATTCACGGAGAATTAAGAAGAAGCAGAACCTGCTCATCAAAAGTATATGAAGTGAAGACGTCACCCCAGGTTTCCTTAGGGAAGTCGGCTAGAGGACGAAAATTTTTCTGCTGGTCAGCGTTGTATAAGGCGCGGTTACCAACTTCTTCTACCATGGCCATTTTGTTGATCAGTGGCTGAATATGGGGATGAAGTTTTAGGTACTTCTTGTATGGGTGCGATGAAATTGCAAGTGCAAGAGATGTGTATTTATAGGCGTAGAAGGATGGCCACTCCCCACTCTTTTAGATTGAATTTTTATTTTTATTTTAATAAAATTATATTATTTGTTAAAAAAGTCTGAGACGAAAAATATATATATTAGAAAGGATACACAGATATGCGCACATGAAACTTTTGAAGAAGACTTTCGTAATTCACGTGAATCCAGAATTTGAATGTTGGGAGCAAGCGCCCAGCTTTTTTGAAAACTTTTTATTTTTATTGTTTTAAATTTATAAATTATATTTTTAATTTTATTTAATATAATTTTCTTCTAATTTTAATTTAGAGTAGGTGCTTGACTTTTTTATAATTTTTAATTAATTAATTAATTATTTTTTAAAATTATATTATATGTTTTATTATTTAATTATTTCATTATTATGTAAATATAAAAAAAAATTTTTATTTGACAATAGTGTTATAATTCTCTTAAAATGAAATTTATTATGAACCAATATTAATATATTTTTATTAATTTTATATTTTAGAATGACAGAATATTTGAAGATGAGACATTATGAAAAAAATTTTGAAGAGGTTTTTCACATAAATTTTTGATTTTCTAACACAGAAGTATTACAATATATATATATATATATATATATATATATATATATATATATATATATATATATATATATATATATATATATATTAATAAAATACTTTTACTCTCTCTTCTCCTCCTAAAGCTTTCAATATTCAAATCATATTTTCTGAAGTTTTAAAATTTTTAATTAGTTTGAAAACTTTTTATTGATTTAGAAAATTTTACGCAAACATTAAAAATAACATAACAATAATTAATGAAATTAGAGATTAAGAAAATATCAAACACAATAAGAGAAAAGAAAATGTGGAATTAAATTATTATTCGCATCAAATCTTCATATAATCTTAATTAGTTAATAAAATTCAACCTCGCATGGTGGAAAAGACACTCCTGCTTCGTTAAATTCAACCTCGCATGGTGGAAAAGACGCTCCTGCTGCTCCTGTTTCGGTAAATTCAACCTCGCATGCTGGAAAATACATCCCTGCCGAAGATTGCTGCTCCTGTTTCTGTCGTCCAAATTGGACTTAGGTTTGCTTCCTCAGTCAATTCAATTCCCTCTCCTTATCCAACTTCAACTTCACTTCTCTTCTTTTTCTTTGCCTTTTCTTTGTGCTTAGCCGACGCATAGTCCTTCTTCATCTTGTTTCCAACTTTTTCCTTCTACGAAATATCCTCTTAAACTGCTATGTATTGCATTTTGGACTTTGGCAGATCTTTAATAATCTTCAATTGCAATTTCCGACAAATGTATTTTGAGAAAAGAATGTAATGTAACCCCCAAAATAAAATGCCAATTAAATTAATTAATATTAAACCCATTTAACGGGTAAAAATTCTAAAAGTTGAGCAATGGAGCTAAATAAATCATTTTAAAAGTTAAAATCAATTTAACTCTCAAATGTAGCAACTAAATTACTTTTATACACAAAATAAATGAAAAATAGTGAAATTTATGTGGAAAATATAACTTTATTAAACATCACCCATTGAGACGCAACATCATCCCACCCTTAATTTCGATCCCCGATGAGATGCAGCTTCATAATCTCCCCATTTCGAGAGTATAATAAGTCGTTTTCAAGACTTATATTCCAAGAATTAAGAACCCTTGAATACGAGTTAAAATTTCTCAAATGCTCTTAATATAGAAATATTCTCTTTTCTTTCTCATAATGGAATATGTAATTGGGTGAAATATCAAACATATCCATGATATGTCCAGCGAAAATCTGTAACGATATGCAAGCCGAGAGACTAAATGGGCTATTTCCATCGTTAACTATAGTCTATATATATATATATATATATATATATATATATATATATATATATATATATATATATATATATATATATATATATATATATATATATATATATATATATATATATATATATATATATATTATAAAAATGTAATTATTTCTTTCTTATGGTTCCAAATCTCTTATCTTAATTTCATAGAATTTTTAATTTTTTAATTAGTCTTCAAAATTTTGATTGGTTAGGATCATTTTCAATCTATTAAGATAATAATAAACTAATGTATACATTAATTTTAATTTTCAATATGTATATTAAGTTATTTTGTAAAAGTAGGAGACTTTAATTATTACTTTAAAATTTTTTCATTTGTTAGAATTATTTTTAATCTATTAAAATAATTTTAAACTAAATCATTTTTTATCTATTAAAATAATTTTAAATTAACTTATACATTAATTATAATTTTGAACTTCATATTTTAAGTTATTTTATCAATGTAGGAGACTTTAATTATCACTTAATTTTTTTGATTAGTTAGAATCATTTTTAATTTATTAAAATAATTTTAAATGACTTATATATTAACTTGAATTTTGAATTATCCTACTTTTTTTTTTTTTTATTTTTTAATTAGTCTTCAAAATTTGATTGGTTGGAGTTATTTTCAATATATTAAAATAAATTTAAACTAACTTATACATTAATTTTAATTTTAAATTATGCATATTAAGTTACTTTGTAAAAGTATGAGACTTCAATTATTACTTTAAAAAATTTTAAGTGGATAGAATCATTTTTAACCCATTAAAATAATTTTAAAATATTTATATATTAACTTGAATTTGGAATTTCATATTTTTTTAGAAAATTAAATTATGTATTTTCAATTACTTTATAAAAGTTAAACTTTAATTATTCAATAGTTGTTAACAAATATAATTTTTATTTTTATAATTTTTGTTTAACTTAATATTTTAATTTAAACTCTATTCATTAAAGCAAAACTCAGAATGTCTACCCATGTTTTCTACACACAATGCACATCATCATTATTCTCTTCCGCACATTCTTTTCTTCTTCTCTTTTTTTTTCCTAAAATGTCACCACCTCTTTCTCTTTTTTTTATTTAATCATCATTAAAATCTCATCATATCCAGAATCTCTAATTTTCATATTTTTTCTTTTTATCGTCACTTCTTAATGTAATTTTTCACTTTCTTTATTTTTCCTGTTTTATTTAGATTTTTTATGAGTATTTGAGTGTTGTATTTTATAAATTCTTTTAGAGTCAATTTATTATTCTCTTAAATAATGTCTTTACTTTAATTTGATTGAATTCCCTAAACCCTCATTTGAGGTTTTTCTTTCTTCAGATTGAACTTCATCACTCGATATCTAATTGAACTTCTTCACTCGATATCTAATATATATTTTATTTTGTGATATAAAATTTAGTATTTTTGGCATATTTTATTAGTGCATCATTGGGCAATGCAAATGAATCTTATTTATTTATTTGATTACACTAAAATATATTTAAACTTTGGATCCGAGTTATTACATACATGATAATTTTTCAAACTAGAATTTTAGGTATACTTTATAAGTAGATGTAAGTACTCTAATTTTTTCCTTTTTAAAATATCAAAATTGTATGCTCCATTCACCTTTGATAACAAGTTTTAAGACCTAAAATTTTATATTACATTTCATACTCCATTATTTTACCTACTTTGTATTTTTTTCTAATATTCAGCCTTTTTTAACTAGTGGTACCACAATGACATGACTAATAATATCTACTTCTAATATTCTTCTAATTTATTTACTTTTATTTATATTTTGTAAGCTATTATACTAAAATAATTGTCCACTTATAAGGAGAAAAAAAAGATAAACACTATATAATTTGTAATGAAATAAATAAACTTTTATTTAAATCTCAATATTAGTACTTTGTGTCAATTTTCATTTACTTTGATTTACCACCCAATAAAAAGCCTATGAAATAAGAAATTATTTGAATATATCAACTTTTAATTTCTTTGTTAAATAATCCATTAAGACCAATTTTTAAATCTTTCATTATCTGACTTAATAGATTAATTAAAAAATGCTATTACAAACTGTGGTCTGAAGTAATTAACAATTATAATCTCTGCATTATTGATGAAGGGAATAGATTTGTCATTAAGGGTACTTTTTCTTTTAGAAAACAGAAAAGAAATCTTGATTAATGAAGCAAATAAGAGAGCTTCCCAAAACTAAATAAGAGTTTGGATAAGTTTAACTCTCTTTGATCTAATAAATAGTACATATTATTTATGTTTTACAGAAAGACATTAGTGATATTTGTATGCGAATCAGATATTTCAAAAAAGTTAAAAAGTAGATTCAACATAAATAATATTACTCCGAATTTTGTATTGAGATGAATAAAAGAAGTAGAAATCATATGTTAAGAGCCTAATAAAATAGGAAAAGAATGTATTAGATATTTTTAAACAAATAAAATATTTTTATTTTATTTTATTTTATTCCTAAACACATATATTTTGAGAGGTAAAAAATTATTCTTTTAAATATATTTTTTTAAAATCTAATTTTAATACTTTTATTTTAAAATATATCCGTACATTCACAGATATAAGCTAGTGAAGCAGTAGTCTAATAAACCCTTCCATCCATAAAATATGAATCAAGTTAGTTGGTCCACGTTTGAAGCCGAGGTAGTTTTTGATATATCTGAATTTTAATATTTTAAATGGTTTAAAGAAATTTTAAAAATTTAAATATTAAATAATAAATAATAAAAATATTTTACACTATATATAATTTTAAAAAAATCATATTATATTTTCTTAATATATAGCACACCCGCGTGCTAACACATATACCCCTTGAGCTTTTTATAGTACTTTTCTTTTTTGGGGTCTGGGCGTGGGGTTGGTTGCAGTACAGTAACTGATAGGCATTGCTGGACAAGACAATTGAGTCTCGAGCAGGATGTTCATGATACAGGTATTTAACAACTTGATTATTTAGATAATAATGGGAACCACACAATGATATGGGGCTTGAGCAGTTCAGCTGGATCAGTGTATCCATCCAGGTTGTGTTTGCAACAAACATCGGATAGACGTGCAAAATCCAAAATTCCGGAAAGATTTTCCCTTGGCAAGGTGTTTAGCTTGATCCACTCCTCATTGAAATCCTTCCATGCATTCTCTGTGATCTCTTCAAGTTTCGCCATTGCCACTTTCTCTCTTTTTTTTTTTTTTTTTTTTTTTTTTTTGCTAATTCCATTGCCATTTTCTCTGTCACTTTATAATTGTTGATGCAGCAATCCATTCCAGTTGCAGCATCTCTCTCTTTCTCAAACTTCAAGAGCAAATTAAGGATCCAAAATATAGTGAGAGCTCATGATTTTCTCCAATAGCAAATTGATTTTGGGTTAGATGCTCCCGTGCTGTAAGATGAATAAATTAAAACGAATGGAGGAAAAAACTATACGTACATTATGAGATGCGACATCATTGAGCAATCGAACCAGAACCATGCTGGCTGTCATGATTTTTGGAGTAGACGCAAGCCAGTCAAACACTTGCTTGGTTGCAGATTTCCTCAGCACCAACGCTGCAGCTACGAGCACATTAGAAGCGCCTGTTATCAACCCGACTTTCATGTATTCGTCAAACGCTGGAAACTCTTTTTTGTGGAACCGCTTTGCCTGAATGTTGCTAAACCTCGAATACTCTTTCCACTAATGAAAGAGACGCACTTGAACATTAGGAGAGTATACATATGTCACTTTCCACAAATGAAGGGGAAGAAAAATAAGAGTGAAGTAGAGGTAACACTGTCAAAACAGGTCCAAGCCTGTGGGCTGGCCCTTATAAGCGGGTTTGGGTTTAATATGTTCAAGTCCGTTTAAACTCAAGCTTTGTTTGGCAACTCCATTTAGCCCACGGGCCAACGCTGGTCGGACGCGGGCCGGTTCGTTTTTTCTTTTTTTAATTTTTTTAAAATTTTTTTCTAAAACGATGTCGTTTTGATGTTTTTTAAAATGTTAAAAAATATTTTTTTTTCAAAACGATGTCGTTTTGTAACGACGTCGTTTTCGGGTTGCTTATTGCAGGCCGCAGACTGAGGATTTCTAGCTCTCATCGACCCGTTTTAAGGCTAGACTGGCCCATTTGACACTACTAGAGGTGTGTGTCGTGGTCAAAGTGCGAGAGAAAAGAGTGTCCCGCAAAAAGGTAAAATGTAGTGCACTTTTCTAAATGTAACTAGAAAAAGCTTTTGAGAATAAAACGTTAAGCAAAGTAAGAGAAGGAAGAGAAATATAAAAAAGAAAAAGAAAGGAAACAAAAGAAATATTTGTATAAAGGATTTTACTATTTAAAGTGTTTATATTTATGCTTAAAATCTTTATCACTTTTGTGACTAAGTGCTTACTAATGGTCAATAGCAACTTTGACAACTAGATAGTAACGGAAGGGCAATATTGAAAAATTTTAATATTTAGACACGCATAAATGAGCATTTTATAGAACAAGCATTATAATTGCACAAGTGTTCTATTTTAAAGGGTAAAATTGCTATTAACCCTATAATGTAAATGTGGAGTAAAAATAAGTTTTAATAAGTAATTGCCATTTGGAATTCACAATAAAAATATGTCTACAAAATATAAGGTTCATGGGGTTGCCTCACTTTTTGATTATAGAAACGAATTGCATAGGAACGTTCTTCAATGTCCAACCCTTCTTCAATTTCATCGCTGAGATCCAAAAGAGACATATAACAAAACTTCATGTAGTCTGGCAGCAGATCAATCTCCTTGCGATCCCACCTGAAATCAACGACAAATTTTTGAATTTAGAAAACATCTTGAAATGGAATTCAAATAAGTATTATTTTAGGGATCGCTTGGGTCCTTTAATTTTTATTCTTCTCTATTCTTTGGCCCTCAGTTCATTACTATTAGTATTCTTCAAGCACCATTTAGCATGTCACAAGCACTTTAATTGCTTCAGGATGGGGCAAGCAAGTAGGTGTTACGTACCTTTCAATTGCATTGGTGAAGATATGTAGTTCATCCACACTTTCATAAGCATCATATGTGTCATCTATTACAGAAATAAGCATTATAGCAGAGATTGAAATTTTGAGCTTCCATAATCTTCTAGATGTTTATGCAGGAGAAGGCCAACACGTATAGGCACAAGAAGGTTGTGGAGGACACAAACTTGAAAAAATACCGATAATTCCCCCGTAAGTACAAGAATTTGCACAAATGCATGTGCACTTCACTTTTATCCCAACCTTATGTGACAACAGAAAAGCAGCTTAAGATGCTAAGATTATTAAATAATGATGATGCTTCGAAAAAAAAGAAAAAAGAAAAGGGAGCGCCATAGTTGGCTTTTGCCATTGTTTCAAGGCCTTTTTCAACCTTCCTTTGTGATTTGGGATTCTTTACCTCTTATCGTAAGGTGGATGGTAGGTATGGTGTGTTTGTTTCTGGGCTATTAGGGAATCAAGGGTTTTCTTTTAAAAGTTTTAGGGGAAGCAAGTCATACCTTAAACCGCAAGAGAAGTCATAAGAATAGAGCAAAAGCGCTCAAGTTTTTCTTCCATCATTTCAATACCCTGTTAACCTAGCTTTAACTAAGCAGAATAAGAAAGAGATAACATATGAAACAATTAGAATACCTCCAACTTATCTTCCTTAGCTCTGCGATTTTGTGGCAGTATATGAAATTCTTTAGTCTGGGGAATGCACTCAACAATGTTTTCAGGTGAGACCAAATTAATAGCAACCTTTATTAATGACTGGAGAAATAAACTACGTAATGAAATAGTACGTCGTTTTTGTTGTCGTTGTCGGCACATGAAATTGCAAATGTGTTTAACCTGATTGGACTAAAATACAAGGGATCATCCACGTTCCTCTGGCTGGCAATAGGGACCTTGGCAATGGGATTTTTTAACCGCCTAGTGTTTTCAGTGGAATAAGCGACTACAGCTTCTACCAAGCTGCCGGCTCTGCCACTCCAGACTCAACAACCTACTAATAGTTCTTGGATCTCAAGAAGTTTTTATTTACATGCTCCAATGATCATAATGGCCATCAAAGTGTGAAATTTGTGGTTAAACAAAGTTATCAGTGGCCATCGAGATGTACTATTGCTACTGGAAAGGGGTTTCAAGAAATTACTGTTCTTAAAAAAAAGCTTCACAACTCACTCACCTCTTTCGCTAATCAAGCTTTGATACAACTGTTGGAAAATCTATGAGGAACAAGAAAAGTAATAGACACAAATATGAAGAGATATCTGAGATATTATTAACCGTCAACACACACAAATTACAACTATAAACTGCTCTATTTATAAAATTACAACTAATGCATAAAAATTAGAAAGTATGAACTAATACCCACTAACTTCTACAAGTTTTTAACTAACTCCTAAAGACATGGTAAAACCGAAATAAACGCATGCACTTCCTACAGACATAGTTAATAATTAACTTAGTCATCTAATAACAATCGACAAGTATAGCTGACACAACATAGTCGACAATAACCAACTAGTATAATCGACTATAAATAGAACGTAGTCAATATATTCTTAACAGTATATGGAGTCTCTTAACTTCATAAACATAAACTTCTCTTCTTCTTTAACTTATTTCTAGATTTCAATTTTTTTAAAAGATCGCATTAGATTTATGAGAAATAATATTAGAATATTTCTCTACACTTACTATTTCATTATTTTTGTCAAAAGTTTTTCCAAAATTAACCAAAAATTGACTGATTTCAAAGATTGCAGAGCCACCGCAAAAAACTTCCGAACACCACAAGCCACCGCTAAGTTGTGCCTCAAGAGACCACTCCAAGGTCCCTCGACCAACTATAATAGCGGCCCTCTTGGGAGCCAAGCTCCATCTCAAGACCCCTGAGCCCTCTCGGGGCTCTTTGTCTAGGCCCCCAAAGGTCAACTTGGGAGTTCGTGATAATTTTTAAAATTTTCTTTGGAGGATAGCTTAGACACGATAAAGGAATTTTGAGGAGTTTGATCAAATTTTTATCAAAAATATTCAAAAAGTTTAAACCCCAACAAGGCTGAATGTTCATAAAATTTTGCTTTGAGAAATAGTAGAGAGAGAGCGACACTAAAGATTGAAAGGAGAAGTTGGAGGCTATAAATATTAAAAAAATATAGTTGTACTATTGTAAAATTTAGCTACAATAGACACAAAAAAATTAACTATAAAATAATAACAAAGAAGACTTTGAACTATATCAAAAGAGAAAAAAAAGAACTTAAGAAATATATAAATTAAAATTTTATTGAGAGTTTTTCATCATGCATACTCATACAAGCTATTCTATATATTTCTATTTATAGAGTTGGAAGTGACATTTCTTATCATAGGTCATTAGTAAGATCCTCTATAACTTACATAACATATGTTCTATAATCTCCATATTCTCTAAGATAATTGAGCTAAATGGAGATAGTGGTCTATAAAAGATGGATGCTATTTTTTTTTTTTTAAGATTGGATCTAACTTCTTTCTTATTAGTAATCTAATTATTATATTATTTTCCATATGTTCCAAATTTTTATAAAACACTATAAGAATAGATATTTTAAATAAAATTTTATAATAAAATATAATATCTTACTTTTAATAATCATTAAGGGTGTATTTAGATTGTGTTTGGTTGAGAGAGTTTTTGTTTTGAGATCCGTAAAAGTAAATTTTTTGTGAGAGGATAAGTGAGACCTAATTGTATGTTTGGTTGGGGGTGATACAATCCAAATGAACCCTAAATATTTCATCAAATTTTTAATTTTGTAAATATTATGAATTATTTAATATATACATACGTAAGCTTTTATTTTTCTTAATTTTTAATTTATTAATTTTGTTATACTATTTTTTATATAAGAATTTCTATTTTTATTTATTAATAATTTTAAATTAAAATTTTAAGCAAAATTATAAGACGCGTGGGCAATACGCAGGAGAATTGCTAGTGTAATTGCATGAAATATCTAGTTGAATGTACTGTCGAAAAAAAAATGTACACCCAAACAAATTCATGATATGTCCAGCGAAAATTCTGTAATAGACAGACAAACCCAGAGACTAAATGGGCTATTTACATTATTCACTCTGGTCTTATAGTCCAATAAACCCCTCGTCCGTACAACATGAATCAAATTACTTGGCCCACGATTGAAGCTGAGGATATTAATACAGCACCCCTGCATGCAAACACACACAGAAACTCCTTCAATTTTTTTAGAGTACCTTTTTTTTTATTTTGGGAGGGAGCAAAAATACCTCTTTAGTTTTTTTATATAGAAGACATGACCCTTTAGTTGTTTTTTTTTCAGAAGACATAACCCTTTGGTTTATTTATTTATTTTTTTGAGAAGACATACCCCTTGAGTTTAAGGGGCCCTAAATGGTGGTTAATATAATAAATTGTTGAGACTTCTTTATTGGGTCAGAAATCAACCTCAAATTTTTGTCAATATCTTTTTGTTTCATCGTCTGTGGTCCTTGCTCTAAAATACTACCATTTTCTTTTAAGATTTACGGGATGGGGTCAGGGAGATATTATTTTAGTACCTTTTGATTGAGACAACAATATAATCATACAAGCTACTCATAAGTTGTTTTAATTTTCTAGCGAGGTTACTATGAAAATATACTTCTTAAGTTTGAAAGTAAATATTCATTTTTTCTCTTCATTCGACATAAAAAATAAACATTTAATTTTTAAATAAAGAAATTTTCTTATCAAGACCCTTAATTGGTTAGAAATTCTCTCATCTATCTAAGTGATATCTCTAGGATGAGTTTTGGTCGTCGTTCAACGCATTTTCATGATGCGTTCTTTATTTTTTTTATTTTTTGCCGAAAAATAACGCATTATCATGATGCGTTCAATTTTCCGAACTGTGAACGCAATATGGTCAAGCGTTCGTATTCGGGGATCAAAAATTTCCAGAGAACTCTCCTGTTTGCTCTTCCCCATCACTATCAATTTGTCTCCCTTTTTCTTCCTTTTGCTCCTCTCTCTGTATGCGATTCTGGAAGACCCTTCTCTATTACTATTCCCATCACTCCGCCGATCTTCTCTCTCTCTCGGCATATTTTCTTTCTCTCCGGCCCCCATTTTTTCCTCTTCTAGAGCCTTTTCTGCTCTTTGTCTCCCTATCTTCTCTACGACTCTATTAATTCAATTTCCTCTCCACTATCAATATGACAATATCCTTTATGTTTACTTCCTTTTGCTCCTCCTTTGTATCCGAATTCTGGAAGACTCTACCCCTTTCTCCTCTCCCCTGCCACCGATCCTCTCTCTCTCTCTCTTCTTGATTCTTCTCTTCACCTGCAAGAAATGACGGTTAGTTGGCTTGCAACCCTCATCTCAGACCTTCAGTTCTCACTAATCCCAGAAGCTTTAACCCAGTTACTCTTTGCCAACAACCCTGCAGGTTCGTTTCTTCCTCTCCGCACATTCTTTGCCTCGCACAAGACTATATTTGTTGAGTTTTTGTTTGTAAATCTTGAGCTGTTATTGATTTCGTTCTGTATGTGAAAAATATTTAGGATACGGCGAGGAGGCTCCGGCGAAGAATGGCGGGGCTGAGGAGAAGAAGAGCAAGCCCAAGAAGCCTAAGAAACCTAAGGTTACCGTTTATGAGGCTGCTTCGAAGATCGATGCCTCTGATCTCTCTGTTTTCCTTGCAGATATATCTGTAAGTTTTTTCAAAATTTTATTCCCCGGATTTTGATTTTAAATCTGATCTGCGGTTATTAGTGAGATTTTATTCAAATTTAATGCATGAAATCTGGATTTTAATAATTTTAATTACAGGAAAATGTGTGATTTTTTATCGTTAATTTTTGAAGGTTTCATACGAGGCGCAACAAGATATACTGATGAGGTTTGCGGATTACTTTGGACGTGCATTTGCTAAAGTGAGTGGGTCACAATTCCCATGGATGAAGATACTGAATGAGTCCTCTGTTGCAAAGATGGTTGCTGTGAGTATTCTCTGTTTCGAATAAACTTGATCTACAAAGTCAACTTTTTTGCTGAAATTGTGTCAGTGCAGTTTTAACTGTGATGGAACTTCAAAGATTCTATGTAGTTCTGTCCCAAAGGACGAAACACCTAATAAAGCCCATAAAATAAGATTTTTAAATAATATCTATTTCCCTATTCCTTTGTCTGTGCTGGTTTTGGTTAGCTCTTCTTTTCCGGTAACTACAGAGCATAATCAAGTTATCATGCTATCTATATGTATTCAACTTTGCACAAATCAACCTCATAACTAAATTCATTTTGAAGTGCTAGCTCTTATTTCTTTTTATTCATATTGAAGAGTTGTGCTCTTGGAATTTCTTTAGAAATGTCTAGGAAAGAATTAATTTTCTCATTGTATTCAAATTCAAGCCTACTTTTTGCATGAGTTTTAGTATCTAATGTAGGTGCTCTGTTTACAGCAGGACTTGGCATTCCTGTTGAAGAGCTGGATGCAAAGGTTGTTCAAATATATGTGGATGATATGAAGGCAAAATATGAAGAAATGTTCATACCATTTAGGAGGCTATTGAAAAGAAGAAAGGTGGGTTTCTGTAGTATCTTCTCTTACCATGTTTGGGTAATCTTGAAGTAAATTGATGTTTGAACTCTCTGTAGATGGAAATATTAGTGCTTGAAGGGGATAATCCAGCATCAGCACTTCTAAAATATGTAGCTGACTTGGGGATTTCAACTTTAATATCGGGCTTCTGTTTTTCTAAAGTCAGTTGCTTTGGAAGGTATAATGTCCTAAATTCACTGTAATCTGTTTAGATTAATTTCGTTTTTCTCTTATATGGTTGATATAGTGGTCACAATCAAAAGTTTGATTAATTTCGTTTTTCTCTTTGGCCCTTTCCTTTCCAAAACCAAAATGTTGCTCAGATTGCAGTTAACATGTTAAGAAGTATGATTTGTGATGCTTTTTTTGATATCGCTTATTTGGAGTAGATAGGCCATGTTTTGAAGCTTTTCATTGAGTTTAGTCATTAAATAAATTTGAGGTGAGGTCCAGTTTAAACAAACAATTATTTGGCAATCTACAAGCAGTTCAATCAGATAACAAGCAGACGGTAGTGGTAAGGTTGACAATTGGAGACTTCGTAAAACCTATACCACTCACTCTACGATAATTTGAAAGTGATACTACATGGATACATACATGTCAATTTTTTTTTTGTTTGAATGTCAGTGGATGCACGTGAGTATAACTGTTCAACTTTATTGCCTTTCTTAACTTGCTACTTATCCATGCTAAAGGGAATTGAGCACTTCCATGAAGCTTTGCAAATTTCTCCCCAAAATATTGCAGCACATTATGGCCTTGCTTCTTCATTACTTGGTTTGGCAAAGGAATGTATAAATTTGGGTGCATTCAGATAGGGAGCTTCATTATTGGAGGTCAGTCTTGCTAAAAGTTTGTTAATTGCACTACGTATCAGTGGAATTTATCTTGTCAAAAAGATTAATTTTGTCCATTTTAAGTTTCTTTTGTAACTAATGTAGGAGGCTTTTGAAGTAACTATAGCAATAGTGTCATTAGCTGGTAATATATCATTTGTCTGGAAGCTTCAAGGTGATATTCAGCTAAAATTTTAGTTTTTTTTATCTGTCATCATTTTTTTCACCTAGAACATAAGGGTATTGTTAGCTTGCTTTTATGTGCGAATTTCGTCTTTGTCAAATATGGACTTTTCAAGCAACCTTCTGTTTTCTCACTTAATATTTCTATAGACTTTTTAAGTTCTTCAGTACTATTTGATTACAAGGAAAAGTTGGGAAAAGATGATTAAGCCACATTCATGATGCTAAATCGATTTCAAATCATTCCTTTGGTTCTTTTGTGCTGATGTGGCTTCTGCAAACAAGTTACATTACTTTTTCTATTTGAAAGGATTGATGATTTCTATTCTTGGTTTACTTTCTTCAGGCTTGCAAGAAATTGTCCAAGCATTCTAGCTTTTTCTATTCAGATGAGACTTTAGTGTTTGATTCTAGAATTTGGGGCTTGAGTCATGGAAGAATTCTAAATTTAATACCTCACTTAAGATAAATTACTTGTCGGTTTGGTTGTTTACATGATTGGTATTAAGTTAAATATTTTATAATAAATAGTACTGCTTTAAATTGGAACATATATTCTTTAATTTGAAAGTGATGTTTTGAGTAAGTTTTTTTTTATTGCAATGCAAATGGCAAGTCAAAATTTAGTAAAGTTTTTCTTGCAGATATAGCCAAATATGGGTTTTGGGAATGGATTATTTCTGAAACGAACAGAATTTTTATGGAGCAGAATTTCGGAGTGCTAAGCATTGAATACAACTTTAGTTGAATGCTTTCTATTTTGAATTCAGAAATGCTTTGGTTCTCTTCAGTGGATTTGGCATACTAATGCAACATATATATAGGAATTATGTAGTTTACAACTCCATAGGTGATGTTTGCTACACTTTTCATGTTTTAGATGACACTATGTCTGATTGTTTATTTGATAAATTTATTGTTTTGGCAATAGCTTATTATGTAAAATTGTGATTTGATTCGAAATATTTCTACGAAAGACATTTTTTTTCCTTGAGAGTTTCTACAGTTTCCTTTTTGAAGACATAAAAGGAATGACTTGTTTGCTAAACTTTTTAAGTTTGATGTAGACACTATGTCTGATTGTTTATTTGATAAATTTATTGTGTTGGCAATGGCTTATTATGTAGAATTGTGATTTGATTCGAAATCTTTCCATGAAAGACATTTTTTTCCTTAGAGTTTCTACAGTTTCCTTTTTGAAGACATAAAAGGAATGTTTAACCAAGTGCTTCAAGAAAAGTATCAAGAGCTGAAGAAGATTAGTTGCCTACTTTGGAAAAATTGCAAGAATTTCTGTAGAAGGCACATAATAATTAATTCACATAATTAATTTGCTCTCTCAAACTCTCAACAATCCCACTAAAGATCTATTTATTCTTCTTTTTCAAGATTTTGATTTTAGATTCCTATCAAAGAAGGATTAGATTGTATGTGGCTGAAATTTCTTAAAGCTTGCAGTTTTCAGATAAATTAATCTGTGGCAATTTATTTAATTGTTCCCTTAAACTATATTCTAGATCACTTTTCTCTGCTTTATATTTTTATTTGAACATTTTGTTCAGAAAATTGCCTAAGGAAATGGCAACCCATTGAAATTGTATAGCATATTTTTTACCAAAACCTTTAATGTTTTGAGTACAACGGAAAATTTGAAAATTGCTAATCCACCGTAGTTTCATCCAGATTATTATTTGTGTTGTACTTATTTTGCTTTTATTGACTCTCTATAGCTGTATAATATTGCTCTCAACAAACATATTAATCCTCTTAGATTGTTTTTACTGATAAATCTTGAATTTTGTTTATTTAGATTATTCATTGTGAGAAATTTTCTACTTAGGAGCCATCTAATGTAGCAAGCTTCAATTGATCAGTTTTGCCAACTCCAAAGGAGTATATCCTTGGCATTACAGTTTTATTCTGTTTTTTATAATTATAGATGGATAAATATTGATAATGTCAAAATGTTTTATATTTATTTATGATTTGATATCTGTAATTGTCATGTTTTATTGGAATTGATTCTTCAATGGAATTATTTAATTATTTATAAAAAAATTTTACAATAGACATTATATTTACAGGATTACAGAAAAACATTGTTTTTTATTATATCATGACCATATTAAGATACATCCGAAGTCGCAGGTAAAATTTTGGATTTTTTCTGTTGCAATTCTTAGTGTTTTCTGTTGCAAAAGAACAGATGCTCTGAAACTTGCTTTGTTCTTTTCCTTGTTTTTTGGATGATCAAGAATTTAGTTGGTCAATTCATAGACTCATATCTTTTGGGTATTTAATTGATATAAAGTGTCTAATCTGTGTTTTTCTTTTCTATGCCTAAATATCTTTTAAGAGAAGAAGAAAGTTAGTGTTTGCAATTTATGAAATAATGCAGCTTCAACTATTTATATTTTTCTTTAGTAGCTCCTCTTGACTACATTTTCTTTTGATAATAGGCGTGAAAAATCAGGAAATGAACAATTTGTGACTGGAATTAGCAAATGGATTTTCCATGAAAGAAAAAAAAAGTTGATGGCTTGAAGAAGGGCCAACCAGTAAGTGTCCGAAGAGAAAGTCTGCTTTCTTTGCTATCTGTATGTGGAACTGCTCAACTGAGGCGGTTACTGAGAGCTCATGGGTACTGCAATCTGAATTATATTTCAAAATCCTTTTTATTTGATACAAAGTCCATTTTTCCTAAATATTTTGGTTGTTTACCCAGTATATTTACTTTTTCTTGGCCCATTGTAGTTTTGGATTTTTTTTCTTTTGGCTAAAAAATATAGGTTTTCTCAAATATCTGGAATGCTTGTATAATTTAGAGCTAGGGGTCAAGAATTAAACAGAGAATTACATAGGGAGTCTTCAAGGGTTCTGTTTGTCTTCATTGCTTTTCTTGTATAGTTCAAAGTTGGACGTGCTAATTTGAAGTTTTAAGTATTTTATATGGATACGGCAAAGATGTCATAAAAATATTTGGCTCATGTTTTAATGTATTGGCTCTAATTTGTTGTCATATGATTCACTCCTGTGATTTTAAATTACATGCTAAACAATTCTTTATTGCCAGCAGTCGGGGAACCTAGAACAAGAACAAGAAGTCCTTTTGAGTAAATGGTCCATTTTAAACTTTTCGTTGAGATCATCAAGGTACTTCTGCCTCTCTGCACTCCCTCTGTTTGTATTGATTGTCGTGGTGGTGCTCATAGTTTTATTAAAAGCTTAGCAATATTGTGTTTCCTGTTAACGTCATTCTCAGAAGATGTTGTTTGTTAGGATTTTGAATGAGTTATCTTGATGAATATGATTAAAAGGATGCTTGATTTTGGTGAACTGGTCAATGTTTTATCCTTTAGTTTCTTTCTTGGCCTGTGTGTTAATGCTTCCGAAAAATTCAAAAAATTTCAGGTTTTGGTACTCCAACAAGGGAGGAAATTAAATGCATGAATCCCAACTATTCTAAGTTCAAATTTCCACAAATTAAAGCTCATCCACAAATTAACGATCCTGTCTTCTTTTCTCAATGTCAGCAGATATTTCACAAGCGCATGCCTCCAGAAGCTATTGATCTGGTTTCAAGACTATTATGGGCAGCAACAGTTGAGTCTTAATTTACTTTAACAGTACATCATGGCATCAACCAATTTCTCTGCTTATGACAATGCTCTAAGCACTATAAACGTCTTATATGATGCTTTATGAACATTTATTTATCGCTTGATTCGCTGGATGATTGAAATCCTATTCGAATTTAGCTATAAAAGATCCTATTATGTTTTGAGTGTTGATAATCAATTTCAAATAAACAGTTTGGTTTTGTTTGTACAGTTTCATTTTTTTTTTGTAATCATAGACAAATAAATATTGATAATACCAAAATATTTTATATTTATTTACAAAATTACTAATTTAAATACTAACGGGTTCCCGCGCTACGTGCGGGAGACCTTAACTAGTTCAATAATAAGTCCTTATTTTAATTCTCGTGGTCTTTTTTCCCCTTCCATAAACAAAGGTTGATAATAACAAATCATATCTTTTATGGCCAAAAAGGTATGATTCTTATGATAATCAACATACACTTTTTTAAGATAAAATTTAAAGAAGTATTCACTCTATCTTATTTTATTTGACATTCTTATTATATTGGTACGTTTCAAAATAATTGATATTTTTTATAAAATAAAATATATGAATATATTTTATACTATCACTCAATTACTAATTCAACTATATATTACTTCTATATATTTAAATTTGACATAAAGTATTTACTAACTTATATATTTCTTACTTTTTATTATATTATATTACTTTTATAATATAATTTAAATTTTTATATAAAAATTTGTAATTAATCAATCACTATTAAATAAAATAAAATTAAAAGCGTGTAAAACTTGTCCCTCACAAAAAAACAAAAAGGATGATAGTGGGCCCTTTTTCTTTTCTTGCCATCTCAAGGTGTCACAGTCTAATCAAGCTGTAATACCGGTTTGGCCTTTTTTTTTTCCCTTCGGTTGAACAAAGGTTTGGGTATATTTCTATTGATTTTTTTTATGTCTTATTTTTTATAATATTCAAAATTAATTGTTCTGAGAGAAAGATGTAAAATTCGAACTACTTAAAAGAAGTGAAAACTTAGAAAGGAAAGCGCCGAAGAACTTGCCTCTCTCTTCTTCATATCTTTTCATTCCCTCGCTAAATCTCCCCCCCCTTTCTTTCTCTCTCTCTCTCAGCTTCTACCTTCGATTAGTGTCTTCTTCAGCCATAACCGAGCTCCGGGGAAAGTGGTAGCATATGCTCGGGCTGAAATCTTTCCTTTTATGCTTTTATTTTGTGTTTTCACATCTTTTTTTATCTTCTAACTGAGAAATTCATCTCTTTAAAGTTTTTTAGCTAATCTCATAGTATATTGATGGGCTTTTTCCCAAATCATTATAGATCAAAGATCACTTGTTCTGGTTCGAAAAGACTTCTAATTACCCGGATCAAATGTGGACTCCTTTTTAGATTTTTCGTTTGATTTTAACTAATTTATATAAGTATTGATACGTCTAAAATCTTGTAGTTTATTGTTTATAAATATAAGTAAATTTAAATTTATTATGTCGATGAAGTTCAAAATAATTACACTATCTATAAGAGAGAAATAATTGTGCATTTTACCACGTATTATTTCTTACCCCCATTATTAAACGGCGTCAAAAGTAAAAATAAAACCGAGATAACTTAGTAAAAGTGCTCGTTGTTAAACTCGATCTATGAATATGCATACCATTCCATTTCCAGTCTCACTCGCTACTGAGGAGGATAAGTCCATCGCATCTTGTACGGATGGGTCGGGTTTATTTTCCATTTTCCTTAAGAGGAAGGAGATACCAAGCAACCTGCCACGTTAATCAAACCAGCTTTACGTAAGTCACGCTCAGATCATAAATCCTACTACTACTAGGGTAGTATTAAATCAAGATCAAGCATAAACGACAAACAATAGTCAATTAATTTGCATCTACAAGTGCAAAAAAGATCTGCTGTAAAAGCTACAATAATGGAACTCTTTCTAAGTTAAACGAGGCGCCATACCGTAGTCACTTAAAGCTTAACAAGGTTCCATTAGGCTGTAATTTTTGGATTCTAAACGGCTTTCGTAGTCCTTATACAAGATTTGGGTAGGTAAGCTTTAGTTAGAACTAACCGTCAACTGCTATAGAATAAGGACAACATTATCAAGAGCAATTAAGTCGCTTTCGATGAGCTTACATTACATGCCAATTTAGCGGTCCTCTACTAACTAATTTGTGCAAAAGAAAGAAGCCAACTCCTAAAAGGGGCATCTCTTGGTGTTCAATTAACATCCTACCAAAGGCAACAGAGCAAATTAGGTCCGAAAACTACTACAGTGTAGCAGTTTTTGCAAGTCCTTCTAATCTTCCTAGTCTTTTAACCAGAAATAGAGAAAGACAATAATGGAATAACTAATGAGGTAAGATTTTAAATCATTCACCAGGAAAGTAGTATACCCCAGTGACAAGCAGATGAAAGATGCAATTTTTACTGTTTTTGTAGTGAAAAATGCAGAACATTTTTACCACTTCCTCAACCATCTCCACCCCTCTCTCCCGGCCCCAAGCAGTCAAAATGAGCCAGATCCCCCCACCCAATTTAAGCCAACATTGTCGGTGAATTTGCAACTGTTATGGACCAACTGGATATCAAAACCCGAGCCAACTTAACCATTCCACTGACTCGGTCCAACTCAATCTTCATCATCATATTTAAGAAAGCAAAATGGCTGATGAACTTAATAAAATCAACTGCAAAAAATGACAACTTTAGAAAAGAATGTCATGTAACACCAAAATAAAATGCCAATTATATTAATTACCATTTAACTTGTAAAAATTCTAAAAGTTGACCAATGGAGCTAAAATAAATAATTTTAAAAGTTAAAGTCAATTTAACTCTCAAATGTAGCAATTAAGTTACTTTTATACAAAAATAAATGAAAAATAGTGAAATTAATATAGAAAATATGACTTTATTAAACATCACCCATTGAGATATGTATTTTACTTAGTAAAAGATACGTATTTAACTATCAAAATGCTATCCCTATCCTTGCGTCAATATATACAATAATAAAACAAAATATGCTTTTTAAATATGTCGAAAACATTTCATAGATATATATAAATGTATACACACACTAAACATATTGTAAGCGTGTAGCAAACTTTTCAATGCTCTCTCAATTACCCCTTCCCCCCACCCCCAATGGTGTTTAATATAATCAATTATTAAGAGCTCTTTATTGGGTCCCATATAGTAGGGTTATGAAAGCTACAAAGAAGGAAACAAAAATAAAAATTAACATCTAAATTTTGTCAATTTCTTTTTGGCTCATCATCTTTGGTCGTTACTCCAAAACACTACCATTTGCTTTTGGATTTAAGGATTGGGGTCAGGGAGAAATTATTTTGATTTTAATTTTCTAAAACAACAGTACAAGCTACAGAAAACATTTAGTTATCTGGATCAGATTTGGATCTCTTCTTAGATTTTTATATTGATTTTAGACCATTTACATTAGCACTTGTATGCCTAAACGCTTGTAGATTTATAGAAGTACCCAGCAAATATTCGACTTATATATAATCAATGATACAAAACATGTGTTTTCCACCAAGAGTAAAATATGTATTACTCCAAGTGCTCCCCTTAAAATTCCAGTGAACCAATACAAGCTGCAAGATTTCAAAGCATTTTTATCTAAAAGAATTTCGACTCCTCTCTAAGATTAAACAGTGTTTTTCAAAGTTTAAACTCTCAAATTAGTTGGAAGTGCACGCACATAATATCAAAGACGACCATTTATTTAATGCATATACTGAGTATCAAACATGTACAATCATACAAGTTTACCTTTGACTTCCTTCACACATAACACAATAATTCTTGATGAATACACACATAATTGCAGCGGCAGTTGCACTGCCCTAACTGATAGGCATAACTGGACAAGACAACTGAGTCTTGAGCAGGATTTTCATCATACAGGTGTTTAGATAATAATGGGATCCACAAGGGTCGCAACGATATGGGACTTGAGTATTTTAGCTGGATCAGTGTATCCATCCAGGTCGTGTTTGTAACAAACATCGGATAGACGTGCAAAACCCAAAATTCCGGAAAGATTTTCCCTGGGCGCCGTGGTTCGCTTGATCCATTCCTCATTGAAATCCTTCCACGCATCCTCTGTGATCTCTTCAAGTTTCGCCCTTGCCTCTTCCTCTGTCACATTATAACGGTTCATGTAGCAATCCATCCCAGTTGCAGCATCTCTCTGTTTCTCAAACTTCAAGAGCAAATTAAAGATCCAAAATACAGTGAGAGCTCGTGACTTTCTCCACGCGCAAATTATTTTTGGGTTAGACGATTCCGTGCTGTAAGATGAAGAATAAATTAAAATGAAGGGAGGAAAAAACTATACTTACATTATGAGATGCAACATCATTGAGCAATCGACCCAGAACCATGCTGGCCGTCATGATTTTTGGAGCAGACGCAAGCCAGTCAAACACTTGCTTGGTTGCAGATTTCTGCAGCACCAAGGTTGCTGCTACGAGCACATTATAAGTGCTTGTTATAAACCCGACTTTCATGTATTCGTCAAACGCTGGAAGCTCTTTTTTGTGGAACCAACTTGCTTGAATGTTGCTAAACCTCGAATACTCTTTCCACTAATCAAAGAGACGTACTTGAACATTAGGGAAGAAAAATAAGAGTGAAGTAGTGGCGTCAAAGTGTAAGAGAGAAAAGAGTGTCCCACAAAAAGGTAAAAAGTAGTGTAGTGCATTTTTTCTGGATGTAACTAGAAACAGCTTTTCAGAATAAAATTTTGAGCAAAGTAAGAGAAGGAAGGAGAAATATAGATAAAGAAAAAGAAAAAGAAAGGAAACAAAAGAAATATTAGTATCTAAGGACTTTAACTCTTTAAAGTCATTGCAGTCACACTTAAAATCTTAATTTATTTTGTAACTAATTCTTTACTAGTAGTCAATAGCAAGCTTGACCGCTAGATACCTAGTGGAAGGGTGACATTGAGAAATTTTAATATTTAGACAAATATAATTGAGTATTTTGTAAAACAAGGGTTACAATTGTAAACGTGTAATATTTTAAAAGGTAAAATTACTAGTAACCCTTAATATACATATTAAGTAAAAATAAGTTTCAAGTTTAACCATTTGGAATTCTCTATAAAAATATGTCTACAAATGATAAGGTTCACAGGATTGTCTCACTTTTTCATTATAGAAATGAATTGCATAGGACCGTTCTTCACTTGCCAACCCTTCTTCAATTTCATCGCTGAGATCCAGAAGAGCCGTATAACAAACCTTCATGTAGTCCGGCAGCTGATCAATCTCCTTGCGATCCCACCTGAAATCAACGACAAATTTTTGAATTTAGAAAACAGCTTGAAATGGAATTCAAATAAGTATGATTTTAGGGATCACTTTGGTCCTTTAATTTTTATTCTTGTCTATTCTTTGGCCCTCAATTCATTACCATTAGCATTCTTCAAGCACCATTTAGCATGTCATAAGCACTTTAATTGATTCAAGATGAGGCAAGCAAGTAGGTATTACGTACCTTTCAATTGCATCGGTGAAAATCTGTAGTTCATTCAGAGTTCCATAAGCATCATATGTGTCATCTATTACAGAAACAAGCATTATAGTTTTAGCGGTGACAATTCGACATTTCGAGTAATAAGGCTCGTAATAAGCCCCTAAAGCCCAGTAATAGCATTCAACCATCCTGTCCCTTGTATAACCAAGTCTTGAGATTAGGTTCAATTCCCTCCACCACCTGTTATGCGAATAAACATATAAAGTTATAATTAAACATTAGAAATATAATGTAAAATAATTAGAGAATGAATGTTTTGTAATATTGACTAATGATGTATCCTTGCCTGAATATCTCAGAGAGCTCTTGTTTGTACAACATCTGCAACAAGTTGAAATCCAATTTGGCTAGCTTAAGAAGTGTTCCATTCCTCCAATCATCGTCTTCCAGCTCATAGGCAGCGATGTAATAACGAACTTCTGCCCTCGGGTGGCCTTTATGGAGCGATTGCTCGAGAGCACGCTTTACCTGTTGACCAAGAGAAGAAGTTAAAGGCATTGCAGCTTGAGCTCGCTTCAAGTTAGCGGTAGCAAAAACTAGGGCTTCATCCAAAATTATGTCTTGTTTTGTCCTCAGCTGTGCTGCTTCATACAAGCTCAGTAAACCCTCTATGTCACTGCTTAAGGAGGCCTTCAGTTTGCCATCGACATCCATGAAATCGTCAAAGATATCTGAACGAGTCACCAAATCATTACTATATCATAAACAAAACATGCAAAAGAAAAAAAAAAACGGATACAATTTAGCTTATATTTCATCTATAAATTACTCTCGTCTTCGAAAATTGAATGTCGACTTTCTTTGTATATACCAAAAGAATGGGAAGAAGTATGAAATATTCAAAGGGATTCACGTACGACAAGAGATTTGGAAACCATGTTGCCTCAGTAGTCGAAACTGAAGAGCAGCAGTGGTAAGATCATAGTGCGGGTAGTTTTTGGGGTTGGTGGTCAGATTGAAAATTTGCTCTAATTTTTCTTCAATCTCTTCCTGAAAGTGATATGATACACCAAATCGTTCAACTGTGTTTATCAACTTCAATTGCTTCACGATCCCATCATCTCCTGTCGCCATAAGTAAACTCCTCACTTCTTTCTTCAGCTTTTCAATCTCCGCCAGAAGCATGTGATAAACCTTCGACAAGACATATTTACCATTGAAAATTTATATATGTACACGTGGCATCAATCACTAAAAAAATTATTTATTTAATTCTCATGTATTTTGGGAAAGAATAACTAGGATTTAATTTGTAGTCTTCTGAAGTAATAAATATTTAACGAATAGTTAATCAATAGGGGACTTTTTGGTGCAGTGAAAATTAAAAAAGAAAAAGTTATAAAAGAATAAATAAAAAGAATGATTCTTGAATCACGGAGAACTAAGAAGAAGCAGAACCTGCTCATCAAAAGTATATGAAGTGAAGATATCACCCCAAATGTCCTTAGGGAAGTCGGCCAAAGGACGAATAATTTTCTGCTGATCAGTGTTGTTTAAGGCGCGGTTGCCAACTTCTTCTATCATGGCCATTTTGTTGATCAGTGGCTGAATATGGGGATGATGTTTTAGGTACTTCTTGTGTGGGTGCGATGAAAATGCAAGTGCAGGAGATGTGTATTTATACTTGTGGAAGATGGCCACCTGTGCAAGATTTTTCTGTTTTTATTGTTATTTGAATTGGATTTTGATGGAAGGATTTTTATCTTAATATTTATAAAATTAAATTATTTATAAGACAAAGTGATATACAATAAAAAAAAAAGAAATAATTATTTGAAAGATACACATATCGAGATTGATAAATGCAACTCCCATTTTCTATACTTGCAGTCATTCAACTTTTTTTAAAAAAAATAATATTGTATTTATAAATAGCCCGCTAGAAATACCCACGCGAAACTTTTGTGAAAGACTTTTGCCAATTTACATGTCCGTCCAACTTCACTTCCTGAGAATGGATGGGATTTCTTTCACTGTAATGCTTTTGGACAATCCCAAGAGACCTACCAACTATATAAAATTTTTTATTATATTATACAAAATTTAAAATATTTTTATTATTTATTATTCATTTTTTAAAATTTTAAAATTTATTTCAATAATTCAAAACATAAAAACTCACATCTACTAAAAAACTGTTTTGTATTTACGCAATCAAAGACTAGTTTCTTAAATTATATCTATTTTTATATATTTGTACATATAAAAATTATAAAAATTAGTTTTAAAATAATTATTTTTTAAAAAATTACAACTTCACTTGACTTGCACTAGAAACTTGCGCAGTTGCTGCTGACTTAGGCTAGAAATTGGAGCAAGTGGCCATTGACTTACATAAAAAATTGCATGATCAATTTATAGAATTCCTCACGTTTACTAACTATTTTTAAAAATCGCTCAGAAACAAAATTAATCTCTAGTCAATTTTACTTTGTATTATTTTCTAAAATTTCAATCTACAGTAAATTCATCTTTCCTATTTTGGAGCTACTTACAAGTTTGAAAAATTTTTAAAACGCATATCTTCCTAATATTTAGCCATTTGATAGAGGTAATACTTCTAATCAGTCTTTTGAGTTAACTATCTTCCTATTCAAATGCATTTTCTTAGGCTAAATTTGAATTGAAGAACTGTTTGTTATATCTTCGTTTATGAATCTTCTACAAGTGCTAACGTGTATTTGATTTATATCAAACTTTCTTTTTTACTAGAGATCTATTTTTTGTTTGGTTCATGCATACATGTGCTAAACGTGTATTTGATTCTCCTTAACAGGTAATTAGAAGGCTGGGATGGGAAAAAGATGACGCTAAACCGGACCTTCACTTTTGAAAAATCTGAGGTTAATCCATTGGCCTCTTTTCGGGCGTCTTTTCCATTTTTCTTTTCATATGTATACAGAAAGACATCAAGCAGGAAAATGGTCATGAACATGGGATTTGAGGTCCTCAATAAAGCATTTTTATGGTATTTTTTATTTTTTTAAGATTGGATCTAACTTCTTTCTTTTAAGTAATCTAATTATTATATTCTTTTCAATATGTTCCAAATTTTTATAAAACACTATAAGAATATTATTTCCAAATAAAAGTTGTATAATAAAAATATAATATCTTACTTTAAATAATCATTAATATTTCATCAAATTTTTAATTTTGTAAGGATTATGAATTATTTAATACATACATATGTAAGCTTTTATTTTTAATTTTGGTATTATAATAATTTTTTTATATTTATTAATAATTTTAAATTTAATTTTAAGCAAAATTAAAATATGCGTAGGCAATACACAGAAAATTTGCTAATGTAATTTGGTGAAATATCAAGTTGAGTGTACAGCCGAAAACAAAAGTGTTCGCCCAAACAAATTCATGATACGTCCACCCAAAATTCTGCAATAGACAGACAAACCCAGAGACTAAATGGGCTATTTCCATTATTCACTCTGGTCTTATAGTCCAACAAACCCTCTCGTCCGTACAACATGGATCAAATTACTTGGACCAAGATTGAAGCTGAGGATATTAATACAGCGCCCCTGCGTGCAAACACACAAACTCCTTGAGTTTTTTTACAGTACTTTTTTTGTTTTTTTGGAGCAAACATACCTCTTTAGTTTTTTTTTTTTTTTTGGTAGAAGACATAACCATTGAGTTTAAGGGGCCCTAAATGGTGGTTAATGTAATCAATTATTAAGACTTCATTTATTGGGTTGGAAATCAATTTTAAATTTTTGTCTATTTCTTTTTGTTTCATCGTTTTGGTCCTTACTCCAAAATACTACCATTTACTTTTAAAATTTACGGGATGGGGTCAGGAAGATATTATTTTAGTACATTTTGATTGGAACAACAATACAACTATACTTCTCTAGTATACTTCTCTAGTTTGAAAGTAAAAATTCATTTTTATTTCATTTTAAATAGAAAAAGTTTTTCTTATCAATACGTTTAATTATTTAGAAATTCTCTCATTCAATAATGGGTAATCTTTTTAATACTCGTGTTCTTCCATAAACAAATGTTGATAATAGCAAATCATATCTTTTATGGCCAAAAGGGTATTATTCTTATGATAATCAACATAAATTTTTTTAAGGTAAAATTTAAAGAAATATTTCCTCCATCCCATTTCATTTGACCTTCTTACTATATTAAAACGCCCCAAAATAATTGATACTTTTCATAAATTTTTTTAAGATAAAATTTAAAGAAGTATAAGAACTTCTCTCTCACAAAAAAAAAAAAAAAGTATGATAGTGTGTCCTTTTTCTTTTCTTGCCATCTCAAGGTGCCAAAGTCTACTCAAGCAGCTATACCAGCTTCGCCTTCTTTTTTCCTTTGGTTGAACAAAGGTTCGGGTATATTTCTATTGGTTTTTCTTTTCATTTCTTATTTTTATAATATTCAAAATTAATTGTTCTGAGAGAAAGATGCAAAATTCGAACTAATTAAAAGAAGTGAAAACTTAGAAAGGAAAAGTGCCCAAGAACTTGCCTCTCTCTTCTTCCTTTCTTTTCATTCCCTCTCTAAACCTCTCTCTCTCTCTCCGCTTCTACCTCCAATTAGTGTCTTCTTCAGCCATAACCAAGCTCCGGGGAAAGTGGGAGCATCGGTTAGGGCTGAAATCTTTCCTTTTATGCTTTTATTTTGTGTTTTCACATATTTTTTTATCTTTTAACTGAGAAATTCCTCTCTTTAAAGTCTTTTAGCTAATCTCATAGTATATTGATGGGCTTTTTTCCAAATCTTTGTAGATCAAAGATCACTTGTTCTGGTTCAAAAATACTTCTAATTACCCGGACCAAATGTAGACCATTTTTTAGATTTTTTGGGGTAATTTGACAGGATTTGATTTAAAAACTAAACTCAAAATTTTAAATTCGGAACTCACATCTTTTCTCACAAACTATTTAAATTTTACGAAACTCAAGACAAAAATTTCAAAATCAAACCATATCCAATCACGGTCTTAGTTTGATTTTAACTAATTTATATAAATATTGATACGTATAAAGTCTTGTAGATTATTGTTCATGAATATAAGTGAATTTAAATTTATCATGTCGATGAAATTAAAAAATAATTACGCATATGCAGTCTTTGATTTAACCATCTTCCTATTCAAATTATATCTTCGTTTATATTCATTCATGAGTCTTCTACGGTGACATCAAGGGTGCATATGGACGGAATGTTGTCAGGACAAAAATGTAATTTTTTAAAAGTTTACTTTTATAAAATTTAAAATAAAAAATTTTAAACCTAAATTCAATCTATATAAACTCTATTTTTTTTTTTTAATATAGATCTAGTTTTGTGTGGTTCATGCATACAGGTGCTAAACGTGCAAGGCAAAGTGATCATGCTAAACGTGTCCTTCACTTTTGAAATATCAGAGGTTAATCCCTAAGTTGAAAAATTGTATTTCTCCTTTACATTTTCTTGACAGCGCCTTTTCCATTTGTCTTTTCTTATGATTTGCTTGCTTGGTGGCTCAGACTGAAGGCTAAGGCTCCACCGAAGGGAGTGCACATGTTGACATATACCAAAGCATATCTTCTTTTAGGTATTTTTGTTTGTCCTCTTCCTTTTTCCCCCTTAATTCGATGAAAGCTCTCTCTCATAATTTTGAAAGATGAGTTTTGAAAGACGAGTAGCAGCCAGAGCTGCATTGGCTACCCAAGCACCAAGTCATCATAGTAAAGAAAGCAGGCCAACCATGGGTCCTAATTCCTAATCTGAAAACTCTAGAGTCACTCACTCACTCAAGGACTTGAATAACATTGTGATTGGAACAGTTGTATACAGAAAGACATCAAGCAGGAAAAATGGTCATGAACATGAGATTTGAGGTCCTCAATGGAGCAATTTTTGGGGATATTTTTCTTTTGCTTTTTTTAAGATTAGATCTAACTTCTTTCTTATTAGGAATCTAATTATTATATTCTTTTCCATATGTTTCAAATTTTTATAAAACACTATAAGAATAGATATTTCCAAATAAAATTTTATAATAAAATATAATATCTCACTTTAAATAATCATTAATATTTCATCAAATTTTTAATTTTGCAAAGATTATTAATTATTCAATGTATACATACGTAAGCTTTTATTTTTCTAATTTTTAATTTATCAATTTTGTTATACTATTTTTTGTATCAGAATTTTTATTTATATTTATTAATAATTTCAAATTAAAATTTTAAGCAAAATTAAAAATACATTTTGACAATGCACAAGAGAATTGCTGGTGTAATTGGGTGAAATATAAAGTTGACTGTACTGCGGAAAACAAAAAATGTACACCCAAACAAATACATGACACATCCAGCGATAATTCTGTAATGGACAGACAAACCCAAAGATTAAATGGGCTATTTCCATTGTTCACTCTGGTCTTATAGTCCAATAAACCCTTTCGTCCGTACAATATGGATCAAATTACTTGGCCCGCGATTGAAGCTAAGGATATTATTATAGCACCCCTACGTGCAAGCACGCAAACCTCTTGAGTTTTTTCATAGTACTTTTTTTTTTTTGGGAGCAAACATAACCCTTTAGTTTAGCTCTCTTTTTTTTCCCTTAGAAGACACACCCCTTTAGTTTTGTATTCTTATTTTTGAGAAGACATAACCCTTTAGTTTTTTTTTTTTTTGAGAAGACATACCCTTGAGTTTAAGGGGGGCCCTAAATGGTGGTTAATATAATCAATTGTTGAGACTTCTTTATTGGGTCAGAAATCATCCCCAAATTTTGTCAATTTCTTTTTGTTTCATCGTGTTTGGTTCTTGCTCCAAAATACTACCATTTTCTTTTAAGATTTACGGGATGGGGTCAGGGAGATATTGTTATAGTACATTTTGACTGAAAGAATAATATAATTATACAAGCTACTCAGAAGTTATTTTAATTTTCTAGCAAGGTCAGTATGAAAATATATTTCTTTAGTTTGAAAGTAAATATTTGTTTTTCTCTTCATTTGATATAAAAAATAAATATTTAATTTTAAATAAATAATTTTTTTCTTATCAAAATGATTAATTTGTTAAAAATTCTCTTATTTAATAATAGGTCCTCATTTTAATTATCGCGGTCTTCCTTCCCTTCGATAAATAAACGTTGATAATAGCAAATCATATCTTCTATGGCCCAAAGGATATGATTCTTATGATAATCAACATAAGTTACTTTAAGATATACTTGATTTAAGATAATAAGTTTGATCATTTTCTAAAACAACGCACAATGAAGTATGATAATATTCTCGCACAAGTACGATAGTGGGCCCTTTTTCTTTTCTTGCCATCTCAAGGTGCCAAAATCTTTGGGTATATTTCTATTAGTTTTTCTTTTTATTTATTATCTTTTATAATATTCAAAATTAATTATTCTGAGAGAAAAATATAAAATTCGAACTAATTAAAAGAAGTGAATACTTGGAAAGGAAAAGCGCCAAAGAACTTGCCTCTGTCTTCCTTTCTTTTCATTCCCTCTCTAAACCTCTCTCTCTCTCTCTCTGCGCTTCTACCTACGACTAGTGTCTGCTTCAGCCATAACCGAACTACGGGGAAAGTGGGAGCATCGGTTAGGGCTGAAATCTTTCCTTTTATGCTTTTATTTTGTGTTTTCACATCTTTTTTTATCTTCTAATTGAGAAATTCCTTCCTTTAAAGTCTTGTAGTAAATCTCATAGTTTATTGATGGGCTTTTTTCTAAATCTTTGTACATCAAAGATCAATTGTTCTGGTTCGAAAAGACTTCTAATTACCCAGATTAAATGTGGACTCCTTTTTAGATTTTTATTTTGATATTAACAAATTTACATAAATATTGATACGTCTAAAGTCTTGTAAATTATTATTCATAAATATACGTGAATTTAAGTTTACTATATCGATGAAGTTCAAAAATAATTACACTACCTATAAGAGAGAAACAATTATGCATTTCTTTTGTTTTTTTCTGAATTCATTTAAGTCTTTTAAGTATAATTTATTATCTATTATCATAAATAAAGCATGCTTTTTAATTATCTGTGTGGAATCCAAATATTCTCTTAGTAGGATAAGGAAGCTAATCCCATGCTCACAGGCCCTCCCACCCCAAATTCCAGTATGTTAGTCCAAACAAGATGATGAATGTGCATTGCACATAGCACGCCGACAGCCTTTTTAACTAAAAACTCGAAACCACCTGTTATTTCCCACTCCGATTGTTAAACAGGAGAGGAAAAAATAGCATCAAAAGTAAAACTAAAACCGAAATAATTTAGTAAAAGTGCTCGTTGTTAAACTCGATCTATGAATGAAAAAGCAAAAACGAAAGGAACCACATGAATTTACGCAGACAAAAGTTCGCCCTGTATTCGACTTTGGATGAGTATTATTATTACACCAACGTTACATAGAGACCACCTTTTGTCCCCAACTCAAATCGGACATTTTCACCGATTTCAAACAGAGACTACAAAGGAGAGATACAGAGCACCCGCCAGGTTAGGGCGGAGCAAATGGGAGATCTCTTTCCATTTTCTGGAGAAAAGAAGAAAATGGGGCAATAAGCCTTTGCTACTTTTTGCCTTTTTTTCTATTCTTTATATACTTGTAAACTCCCCTCTAAGCTCACACCGTTCCTTTGGAGTGCTCATGAATATGCATACCATTCAATTTCCAGTCTCAATCGCTACTGAGGAGGATAACTCCATCGCATCTTGTACGGAGGGGTCGAGTTTATTTTGCATTTTCCTTAAGAGGAAGGAGATACCAAGCAACCTGCCACGTTAATCAAACCAGCTTTACGTAAGTCACGCTCAGATCATAAATCCTACTACTACTAAGGTAGTATTAAATCAAGATCAAGCATAAACGATAAACTAATAGTCAACTAATTCGCATCTACAAATGCCAAAAAGATCTGCAGTAAAAACTGCAATAATGGACCTCTCTCTGAGTTAAACGAGGCACCATCCCGTAGTCACTTAAAGCTTAATAAGGTTGCATTAGCCGGTAATTTTGGGACTCTAAACGGCTTTCATAGTCATTATACAAGATTTGTGTAGGCAAGCTTTAGTTAGAACTAACCATCAACTGCTATAGAATAAGGACAACATTATCAAGAGCAATTAAGTCGCTCTCGATGAGCTTACATTACATGCCAATTTAGCGGTCCTCTACTAACTAATTTGTGCGAAAGAAAGAAGCCAAATCCTAAAAGGGGCATCTCTTGGTGTTCAATTAACATCCTACCAAAGGCAACAGAGCAAATTAGGTCCGAAAACTACAAGAGTCTAGCAGTTTTTGCAAGTCCTTCTAATCTTCCCAGTCTTTTTAACCAGAAATAGAGAAAGACAATAATGGAATAACTAATGAGGTCAGATTTTCAATCCTTCACCGGGAAAGTAGTATACCCCAGTGACAAGCAGATGAAAGATGCAATTTTTACTGTTTTTGTAGTGAAAAATGCAGAACATTTTTACCACTTCCTCAACCATCTCCACCCCCCTCCCCCGGCCCCAAGCAGTCAAAATGAGCAAGATCCCCCCACCCGATTTAAGCCAACATTGTCGGTGAATTTGCAACTGTTATGGACCAAATGGGAATCAAAACCCAAGCCAACTTAACCATTCCACTGACTCGGTCCAACTCAATCTTCATCATCATATTTAAGAAAGCAAAATGGCTGATGAACTTAATAAAATCAACTGCAAAAAATGGAACTTTAGAAAAGAATGTCATGTAACACCAAAATAAAATTAATTAATATTAAACCATTTAACTTGTAAAAATTCTAAAAGTTGACCAATGGAGCTAAAATAAATAATTTTAAAAGTTAAAGTCAATTTAACTCTCAAATGTAGCAATTAAATTACTTTTATACAAAAATAAATGAAAAATAGTGAAATTAATATAGAAAATATGACTTTATTAAAGATCACCCATTGAGATACGTATATTACTTAGTAAAAGATATGTATTTAACTATCAAAATGCTATCCCTGTCCTTACATCAATATATACAACAATGAAACAAAACATGCTTTTTAAATATGTCGGAAATATTTCGCTGATATATATAAATGTATACACACACTAAACATATTGTAAGCGTGTAGCAAACTTTTCAATGCTCTCAATTACCTCTTCCCCCCACCCCCAATGGTGGTTAATATAATCAATTATTAAGAGCTCTTTATTGGGTCTCATATAGTAGGGTTATGAAAGCTACAAAGAAGGAGACAAAAATAAAAATTAACATCTAAATTTTGTCAATTTCTTTTGGTTCATCATCTTTGGTCCTTACTCCAAAACACTAGCATTTGCTTTTGGATTTAAGGATTGGGGTCAGGGAGAAATTATTTTGATTTTAATTTTCTAAAAGAATATCGACTCCTCTCTAAGTTTAAACAATGTTTTTCAAAGTTTAAACTCGCAAATTAGTTGGAAGTGCACGCACATAATATCAAAGACGACCATTTATTTAATACATATGCTGAGTATCAAACATGCACAATCATACAAGTTTACCTTCGACTTCCTTCTCGATAAATAGAAACACATAACAGAACAATTATTTATGAATACACACAGAATTGCAACAGCAGTCGCAGCACCGTAACTGATAGGCATAGCTGGACAAGACAACTGAGTCTCGAGCAGGATGTTCATGATACTGGTAATTAGATAATAATGGGATCCACAAGGGTCGCAACCAGATCGGACTTGAGCATTTTAGCTGGATCAGTGTATCCATCCAGGTCGTGTTTGTAACAAACATCGGATAGACGTGCAAAACCCAAAATTCCGGAAAGATTTTCCCTGGGCACCGTGGTTCGCTTGATCCATTCCTCATTGAAATCCTTCCATGCATCCTCTGTTATCTCTTCAAGTTTCGCCATTGCCTCTTCCTCTGTCACATTATAATGGTTCATGTAGCAATCCATCCCAGTTGCAGCATCTCTCTCTTTCTCAATCTTCAAGAGCAAATTAAAGATCCAAAACACAGTGAGAGCTCGTGACTTTCTCCACTTGCAAATTGCTTTTGGGTTAGACGCTTCCGTGCTGTAAGATGAAGAATAAATTAAAATGAAGGGAGGAAAAAACTATACTTACATTATGAGATGCAACATCATTGAGCAATCGACCCAGAACCATGATGGCCGTCATGATTTTTGGAGCAGACGCAAGCCTGTCAAACACTTGCTTGGTTGCAGATTTCCTCAGCACCAAGGTTGCTGCTACGAGCACATTATAAGAGCTTGTCATCGACCCGACTTTCATGTATTCGTCAAAAGCTGGAAGCTCGTTTTTTGTGGAACCACTTTGCTTGAATGTTGCTAAACCTCGAATACTCTTTCCACTAATCAAAGAGACGTACTTGAACATCAGGGAACAAAAATAAGAGTGAAGTAGTGGCGTCAAAGTGCAAGAAAGAAAAGGGTGTCCCACAAAAAGGTAAACAGGAGTGCATTTTTTCTAGATGTAAGTAGAAACAGCTTTTTACAAGTGCGAACGTGTATTTGATTTATATCAAACTTTCTTTTTTACTAGAGATCTATTTTTTGTTTGGTTCATGCATACATGTGCTAAATGTGTATTTGATTCTTCTTAACAGGTAATTAGAAGGATTGGATGGCAAAGAGATGACGCTAAACCGACCTTCACTTTTGAAAAATCAGAGGTGAATCCATTGGCCTCTTTTCAGGCGTCTTTTACAATTTTATTTTCATATGATTTGCTAACACTTAGCAGGCTCCACCGAAGACTCAAAGGTCATTATTTCCCCCTAGGGGCTCGACGCTGCATTGGCTTACCAGTTACCACTGCCCAAGTCATCATAGAAAAGAAAACACAGCAACCACGGGTCCTAATTCCTACTCTGAAAACTCTGGAGTCACTCACCCAATGACTTGAATAACATTGTAATTGGAACAGTTGTATACAGAAAGACACAAAGCAGGAAAAGGGTCATGAACATGGGATTTGAGGTCCTCAATAAAGAATTTTTTTATGGTATTTTTCTTTTACTTTTTTTTTTAAGATTAGATCTAAGTATCTAACTTCTTTCTTTTTAGTAATCTAATTATTATATTCTTTTCCATATATTCCAAATTTTTATAAAACACTATAAGAATAAAATTTCTAAATAAAAATTGTATAATAAAATGCAAAGATTATTGTTATTTAATACATACATACGTAAGAGTTTATTTTTAATCTTGATATACTATTTTTGGTATAATAATTTTTTATATTTATTAATGATTTTAAATTAAAATTTTAAGTAAAATTAAAATACGCATGGGAATGCACAGAAGAATTGCTAGTCTAAGTGGGTGAAACATCAAGTTGACTGCACTGCCGAAAAAAAAAATGTACACCCAAACAAATTCACGATATGTTCATCGAAAATTCTGTAATCTAATCTAAGTGTATGAGTTTTGGTCGTCGTTCAACGCATTATCGTGATGCGTTCTTTATTTTTTTTTAATTTTCGCTAAATATAACGCATTATCATGATGCGCTCAGATGTTGATATGTTTGAACCATCAAATATAGACGCTTTATGTAGACGCGTTAAAGAGGAAAGATAGACACTCTGAACGCATGGCCGTGACGTGCTTGTTAATAAAGACGCGTGATGATCTTGGGTTCATCTTCTAGCTTGAGCAATTTCTAGAGAATTCTACGGTTTTCTTCTGCGCATCACTATCAATTTGACTCCCTTTTTCTTCCTTTTGCTCCTCTCTCTGTATGCGATTCTGAAAGACTCTTCTCCATCACTATTCCCATCCCTGCATCGATCTTCTCTCTCTCGACAAATTTTCTCTCTCTAGCCCCCTTTTTTCCTCTTCTAGAGCCTTTTCTGCTTTCTGTCTCCCTATCTTCTCCATCTACTTTCCTCCTTCAAATTCACCAGGACGTCGAATCAGTGAGCGTGGAGATGGCTACCAAATCCGAAGAAATCAGTAGCTCAAAGATTTTTGGAGGATTCAACAAGTGATAGAAGTATTTCAATCCCACCCTTGGTTGCTCGATGATTTTCTCCATCTATTTTCCTCCTTTAAATTCACCTTCTCATAAATTCCCTGTAAGTCATTCCGCCTCAGAAACTCAAGAAAAGGGTAATAATTTCTTTCTCTCGCAAACCCATATCCTAATTTCTTGCTTGATTTATTCAGTTCGCATAGTTTTTTCTGCAGAGTTCTTAAGTCTTGCATATCTTATTCAGAGAATCTTTACAAAGATGCAATTTTTGATTTATTGGATCTTTTGGTAAAGTTCTATTGGTTACTGAATGCTGATTCTTGATTGCATCTGAGGTGGTCTGTTATTAAGTTTAATTGCATTAGCTGCATCATTAATTATTTATATGCTGCCTCATTTTTGTCTTTTGGTTAATACTGAGAAATGATGAAGAAAATCTATGAGACGCCAATGCCCACCACTCATTTGGTGACATATGCATGCTTAGTTTTAACGTGATGGAACATGAAAAAAATTTGTCATTGGTTGTTTCTTTTGGTAATTTTACGTTAATGTTACCCGAAAGAAGTCAGGTTTTGTATTTTCCTCTATTTGTCATCGTATGCTTCTTTTTTATGTATTCATATGCAGCTTTCTCTGCACATTTTACGCAATGCTCATGAACAGTTTCAGAATCAATGTCCCAATAATTTTCTCTGAAACTGTTAACAGGTTTAAAAAAATCTTTTCATAGCTTTTGGTCTATTTGCTTCAGAAGAAAGGGGAATTTTTTTTTTTTTTGTTGAGGGGTGGTGGAAGAATGATTTAATGAGATTCCAGAAGAATGTACTTAGAAAAAACTCACCTAGCATCTTTTTTTTTTTGCGAATGTTTCCCTCAAGTTACATTTTTTATATGTCCTTGTAACTGTCAAGATTTTGAAGTCATGATATATGTTGTATTAACTTGGTTATTCACTGCTTTTATTTGCTTTTATGTTGTTCTAATTGTGCTTATGAGGGTCATAGTGATGACAATGAGCTTGAGTTTCAGAATAATCATTTTGAGCATTGAGGTGGTGTTTTGCTAATTCTTATTGTTTCAGGTTCTTACTGGCTCTCTGGCCTTACATGCACCGATGAGAACTTTATTACCAAATCTGCTGCTCAGTGTGTTGCTGCGAGTGAAAGCGTTGCAGTTTTTGCTCCAGACACGTCCCCAAGTCGGCTGACTTTCTTATTCAAATTTATGTTCAGTTTTATGATTGAGATAACAGTTTATTTACTCAGGACAAAATCTACAATTGTCATCTTACTTCCAGTTCCAATCTGGAGCTCCTTTTTCTTTTTGGTCTTCCTTTTTTCATTTTTAAGTCCAATCAATCACTTATTTTGTCACTAAAGAAAAAGAAAACATAAGACTTGATTTTGTTAATATTATGTAAGCATGTGTTACTTTCCGTTTAGTCTAGGGACTCTTTTATCTCATTCAACTGCGACTGCATATGATTCTTTGTCATGGAACATCTATCTTTCCTAAGAAAAGAAAAGGATAATGGAAGCAACATTCGAATATCTATTTAGTAGGGATTTTTCATGATTATAGGAGTTTGAATCTTACCATGTAATTTGACGTTTCTTACAAGAGGGCTCAATGTTGAAGGGGAATCTGACAGCTGGGATTTTGGTGTAGGTCTGTGGCATATCTGTAATTCTTGAGCATTTTCAAGTGATTATTTGTTTATATTTTTGAAACTTATCTTAACTGCTTCATCAATACTTTGACCAAGTCTAGGCAATCAATTTCAAATTGGTTTTATCTTTGCCTAAGGGAGGATGGTTACGTTTTAGATTTATGTTGATTTTTCGTAAAAGCTTTCATGTTATCTTTTTGTGCTAAAAGACTACAACTTCCTCCAATATAGATGCATTAGTCTGATGTGCTCAACACCTTAATGTGTTCATATTCGGGAATCAGAAATTTCCAGAGAAGTCTCCCGCTTTCTCTTCCCTATCACTCTCCCTCCTTCTATATCCACTCCAACGATCTTCTCTCTCTCTCCACAGATTTTCTTTTTCTCTGGCCCTTTTTTCCCTCTTCTAGAGCCTCTGTTGCTCTCTGTTTGCCTATCTTTTAGGGATCGAGATCGAAGGAGTTCTGTCATTAATTTTCTTTTTTCGATTTATTTGAAGGTGGAATTTGTTAATCCGAATAAATTTTGCATTCCTGTTACTTTTTCTCTTTGTTATTCTGGTTCAGCTTTATCCGTGTTCTTCTAGAGGTTATATTGAGCGGTCTTTGATTATGTTGCATATTTTGTTGTTTTTCATTTTTTCTTTTCTGTGGTTTAAATTATCCTTTCTATTTTTATGACAGATTACCGAAGAAAGCGTTGATATTTTTAGGGTTTGAGCGTGAAAATCACTTTAAAATTTTTGTGGAAGAGTGAATGATTTAACAACATGGAGATGATGCTGAATACATGGCTGATGAATATGACATGGAGGATGTGGATTATGATATGGACGATGAGTTTCGCAGCAGAGATATGGGGCCTCAAACTCTGACGTGGACGAATATGACTACATGGTTTGCATTACATTCATTTTAACTTAATTGTGCAAATTGAAGCTGTTTTCAGCATCTGTTTGAGTTTAGCCATGTTTAAGAGTTTGACTAAAGTGTTTGCTGTATTGATGATGATGTAGAATAATATGATGCGAGATACCTCTGTCTTAATCTGAAACAGAGTTTGCAACTGATTGAAGTGGGAGTTAAAATTTTACCCTCAATTTTAGGTTCTTACATAGCTTGCATTATATTTTTGTGCTTAAATCTCGGAAGCATTTTTTTGATATTCTACTAGATGTAACAGGCGCATGAAATAGATGATATATCAAATAAAAAGAAAAAAATTGCTCCATTCCTCTGAACTTGGTCAGCACTTACTTTGTAAGAATGCATCCATGGAAGTGAGAGAGAATAATTAATTAGCACATACTTCTGGCTCTTTGCTTTATAACATTGGACTATGTTGTTTCTTTCCCCTGGAATATGTTTTCAGTATGTATGAGCAGCTTCCATATCATAATCTGCGATTCTCAAACTCTATCATGTGCAGATCAACCGCTTTGAGAGTGAATTTTCTTCTTACAAGGTCCTTCAGGAGGCTGAGAAAAAGATAGTGTTGTTATTGGCAGAAAATGACGAAGCTGTCCAGGATCTGAAGGATGTTCTGGGTAATTATGCTAAGGAACTTGCTGTGAGGTGATAATTACTTTTGTATACATGGTGATGGTATTTATATCTATTTTAGTTGTAATTTGGTTGTAATAAGCAGCTATTTTCCTTGGCAGATATAGCAGTCTTATATAATATTGAAATAAATTTCTATATGTTGTTTATCTCATTAATGAATTCCATTTTATTAACAAGATTAGAGCTGCTCATTCTTATTTCTGCTATAGGAACTGCTCATGAGCAGAGTTTTATTACCTTCAGAAAAGAAACTAATACATACTTCCTGTGACTAAATAAATCAAAGACGTATAATGGAAGAGAGAAACTTCTGACTGTTTTCTGAGGTTTGATGTTCTTTACAGAGATGCAGCACTTATTGCTGCAGAGCAACAGATTAAGGGCATAAACTTTGAGCTCCAGTATGCTTTTTCAAGCCACCAATCAGAGAAGGAAGTATGGAAAGTAGACCTTCTAAATATTGAAGAAACCCGGAGATGTACATTCTTAATATTTTTCTTTCTTCATGTTAATTTCTCTCAGTTGCTGATTTTCTGTATTTGAGATGACATCATCATTGATATTACAGTGAGATGTGAAGCACTGAAGCATCAAAATGAGGAGTCTTCCAGTGAAATTATCCAAAAGGAACTAGAGGACCTTAAAATACGGTATAAAATGTTGAAGGTAGTAAACCTTTATATTCATCTTTTAACAATTAATACACATGGTTATATTTTGATTTACAGTTTAATGACTTGTAGGATGAGCTTGATTCATTAAGTGATTTTATCAATTTTCAATTAATGTAACTGGATCACAAGCTAAATCCCCCGCGTAGCTCGGAGTTCTCTACTAGTATACAGACAAACCCAGAGACTAAATGGGTTATTTACATTATTCACACGTGCACGTGCACGTAAACATACGCAGAAACTCCTTGAGTTTTTTTACAGCACTTTTTTTTTTTTTTTGGAGCAAACATACCTCTTTAGTTTTTTTTTTTTTTTTTGTAGAAGACATAACCCTTGAGTTTAAGGGGCCCTAAATGGTGGTTAATATAATCAATTATTAAGAAGACTTCCTTATTTTTATATTTCTATTGGTTTTGCTTTTTATTTCTTTTTTTTATAATATTCAAAATTAATTATTTTGAGAGAAAAATACAAAATTCAAACTAATTAAAAGAAGTGAAAACTTAAAAGGAAAAGCGTCAAAGAACTTGCTTCCGCTTCTACCTCCAATTAGTGTCTTCTTCAGCCATAAACGAGCTCCGGGGAAAGTGGGAGCATCGGTTAGGGCTGAAATCTTTCCTTTTATGCTTTTATTTTGTGTTTTCACATATTTTTTTATCTTTTAACTGAGAAATTCCTCTCTTTAAAGTCTTTTAGCTAATCTCATAGTATATTGATGGGCTTTTTTCCAAATCTTTGTAGATCAAAGATCACTTGTTCTGGTTCAAAAATACTTCTAATTACCCGGACCAAATGTAGACCATTTTTTAGATTTTTTGGGGTAATTTGACAGGATTTGATTTAAAAACTAAACTCAAAATTTTAAATTCGGAACTCACATCTTTTCTCACAAACTATTTAAATTTTACGAAACTCAAGACAAAAATTTCAAAATCAAACCATATCCAATCACGGTCTTAGTTTGATTTTAACTAATTTATATAAATATTGATACGTATAAAGTCTTGTAGATTATTGTTCATGAATATAAGTGAATTTAAATTTATCATGTCGATGAAATTAAAAAATAATTACGCATATGCAGTCTTTGATTTAACCATCTTCCTATTCAAATTATATCTTCGTTTATATTCATTCATGAGTCTTCTACGGTGACATCAAGGGTGCATATGGACGGAATGTTGTCAGGACAAAAATGTAATTTTTTAAAAGTTTACTTTTATAAAATTTAAAATAAAAAATTTTAAACCTAAATTCAATCTATATAAACTCTATTTTTTTTTTTTTAATATAGATCTAGTTTTGTGTGGTTCATGCATACAGGTGCTAAACGTGCAAGGCAAAGTGATCATGCTAAACGTGTCCTTCACTTTTGAAATATCAGAGGTTAATCCCTAAGTTGAAAAATTGTATTTCTCCTTTACATTTTCTTGACAGCGCCTTTTCCATTTGTCTTTTCTTATGATTTGCTTGCTTGGTGGCTCAGACTGAAGGCTAAGGCTCCACCGAAGGGAGTGCACATGTTGACATATACCAAAGCATATCTTCTTTTAGGTATTTTTGTTTGTCCTCTTCCTTTTTCCCCCTTAATTCGATGAAAGCTCTCTCTCATAATTTTGAAAGATGAGTTTTGAAAGACGAGTAGCAGCCAGAGCTGCATTGGCTACCCAAGCACCAAGTCATCATAGTAAAGAAAGCAGGCCAACCATGGGTCCTAATTCCTAATCTGAAAACTCTAGAGTCACTCACTCACTCAAGGACTTGAATAACATTGTGATTGGAACAGTTGTATACAGAAAGACATCAAGCAGGAAAAATGGTCATGAACATGAGATTTGAGGTCCTCAATGGAGCAATTTTTGGGGATATTTTTCTTTTGCTTTTTTTAAGATTAGATCTAACTTCTTTCTTATTAGGAATCTAATTATTATATTCTTTTCCATATGTTTCAAATTTTTATAAAACACTATAAGAATAGATATTTCCAAATAAAATTTTATAATAAAATATAATATCTCACTTTAAATAATCATTAATATTTCATCAAATTTTTAATTTTGCAAAGATTATTAATTATTCAATGTATACATACGTAAGCTTTTATTTTTCTAATTTTTAATTTATCAATTTTGTTATACTATTTTTTGTATCAGAATTTTTATTTATATTTATTAATAATTTCAAATTAAAATTTTAAGCAAAATTAAAAATACATTTTGACAATGCACAAGAGAATTGCTGGTGTAATTGGGTGAAATATAAAGTTGACTGTACTGCGGAAAACAAAAAATGTACACCCAAACAAATACATGACACATCCAGCGATAATTCTGTAATGGACAGACAAACCCAAAGATTAAATGGGCTATTTCCATTGTTCACTCTGGTCTTATAGTCCAATAAACCCTTTCGTCCGTACAATATGGATCAAATTACTTGGCCCGCGATTGAAGCTAAGGATATTATTATAGCACCCCTACGTGCAAGCACGCAAACCTCTTGAGTTTTTTCATAGTACTTTTTTTTTTTTGGGAGCAAACATAACCCTTTAGTTTAGCTCTCTTTTTTTTCCCTTAGAAGACACACCCCTTTAGTTTTGTATTCTTATTTTTGAGAAGACATAACCCTTTAGTTTTTTTTTTTTTTGAGAAGACATACCCTTGAGTTTAAGGGGGGCCCTAAATGGTGGTTAATATAATCAATTGTTGAGACTTCTTTATTGGGTCAGAAATCATCCCCAAATTTTGTCAATTTCTTTTTGTTTCATCGTGTTTGGTTCTTGCTCCAAAATACTACCATTTTCTTTTAAGATTTACGGGATGGGGTCAGGGAGATATTGTTATAGTACATTTTGACTGAAAGAATAATATAATTATACAAGCTACTCAGAAGTTATTTTAATTTTCTAGCAAGGTCAGTATGAAAATATATTTCTTTAGTTTGAAAGTAAATATTTGTTTTTCTCTTCATTTGATATAAAAAATAAATATTTAATTTTAAATAAATAATTTTTTTCTTATCAAAATGATTAATTTGTTAAAAATTCTCTTATTTAATAATAGGTCCTCATTTTAATTATCGCGGTCTTCCTTCCCTTCGATAAATAAACGTTGATAATAGCAAATCATATCTTCTATGGCCCAAAGGATATGATTCTTATGATAATCAACATAAGTTACTTTAAGATATACTTGATTTAAGATAATAAGTTTGATCATTTTCTAAAACAACGCACAATGAAGTATGATAATATTCTCGCACAAGTACGATAGTGGGCCCTTTTTCTTTTCTTGCCATCTCAAGGTGCCAAAATCTTTGGGTATATTTCTATTAGTTTTTCTTTTTATTTATTATCTTTTATAATATTCAAAATTAATTATTCTGAGAGAAAAATATAAAATTCGAACTAATTAAAAGAAGTGAATACTTGGAAAGGAAAAGCGCCAAAGAACTTGCCTCTGTCTTCCTTTCTTTTCATTCCCTCTCTAAACCTCTCTCTCTCTCTCTCTGCGCTTCTACCTACGACTAGTGTCTGCTTCAGCCATAACCGAACTACGGGGAAAGTGGGAGCATCGGTTAGGATTGAAATTTTTTCTTTTATGCTTTTATTTTGTGTTTTCACATCTTTTTTTATCTTCTAATTGAGAAATTCCTTCCTTTAAAGTCTTGTAGTAAATCTCATAGTTTATTGATGGGCTTTTTTCTAAATCTTTGTACATCAAAGATCAATTGTTCTGGTTCGAAAAGACTTCTAATTACCCGGATCAAATGTGGACTCCTTTTTAGATTCTTTGGGTGAATGTAGACAGAATTTAATTTTAAAATTGAATATCTTCAAATCAAACCATATTCAATCACAATTTTAATTTGATTTTAATTAATTTACATAAATAATAATACATATAAAATCTTATAGATTATTGTTCATGAATGTAAGTGAATTTAAATTTACTATGAAGTTCAAAAATAATTACACTGCTTATAAAAGAGAAATAATTATGCATTTCTTTTGTTTTTTTCTGAATTCATTTAAGTCTTTTGAGTATAATTTATTTTCTATTACCATAAATAAAGCATGCTTTTTTAATTATATATGTGGAATCCAAATAGTCTCTTAGTAGGATAAGGAAACTAATCCCATGCTCACAGGCCCTTCCACCCCAAATTCCATTATGTTAGTCCAAACAAGATGATGAATGCGCATTGCACATAGCACACTCACAACCTTTTTAACTAAAAACTCGAAATCACTTGTTATTTCTCATCCCTGTCGTTAAACAGGAGAGGAAAAATAGCGTCAAAAGTAAAAATAAAACTGGAGTAAATAAAAGTGTTCTTTGTTAAACTCGAATGAAAAAGCAAAAACGAAAGGAACCACAAGAATTTACGCAGACAAAAGTAGGCCCTGTATTCGACTTTGGATGAGTATTATTATTACACCAACGTTACATAAAGACCACCTTTTGTCCCCAACTCAAATCGGACATTTTCACCGATTTCAAACAGAGACTACAAAGGAGAGATACAGAACACCCGCTAGGTTAGGGCGGAGCAAATGGGAGATCTCTTTCCATTTTCTGGTGGAAAGAAGAAAATGGGGCAACGAGCCTTTGCTACTTTTTGCCTTTTTTCTTTTCTTTATATACTTGTAAACTCCACTCTAAGCTCACACCGTTCCTTTGGAGTGCTCATGAATATGCATACTGTTCCATTTCCAGTCTCAGTCAATACTGAGGAGGATCACTCCATCGCGTCTTGTACGGATGGATCGAGTTTATTTTGCTTTTTCGCTTTTTCCTTGAGAGGAAGGAGATACCAAGCAACCTGCCATGTTAATCAAACCAGCTTCAGGTAAGCCGCGCTCAGATCATAAATCCTAAGACTACTGGGGTAGTACTAAATCAATATCCAGCATAAACGACAAACTAATTGTCAACTAATTCGCATCTACAAGTGCCAGAAGGATCTGCAGTAAAAACTGCAATAATGGACCTCTCTCTGAGTTAAACGAGACACCATCCCGTAGTCACTTAAAGCTTAACAAGGTTGCATTAGCCGGTAATTTTGGGACTCTAAACGGCTTTCGTAGTCGTTATACAAGATTTGGGTAGGCAAGCTTTAGTTAGAACTAGCCAGCAACTGCTATAGAATAAGGACAACATTATCAAGAGCAATTAAGTCGCTCTCGATGAGCTTACATTACATGCCAATTTAGCGGTCCTCTACTAACTAATTTGTGCAAAAGAAAGAAGCCAACTCCTAAAAGGGGCATCTCTTGGTGTTCAATTAACATCCTACCAAAGGCAACAGAGCAAATTAGGCCCGAAAACTACTAGAGTCTAGCAGTTTTTGCAAGTCCTTCTAATCTTCCTAGTCTTTTAACCAGAAATAGAGAAAGACAATAATGGAATAACTAATGAGGTTAGATTTTCAATCATTCGCCGGGAAAGTAATATACCCCAAAGACAAGCAGATGAAAGATGCAATTTTTACTGTTTTTCTCGTGAAAAATGCAGAACATTTTTACCACTTCCTCAACCATCTCCACCCCGCCCCCGCGGGCGGCCCCAAGCAGTCAAAATGAGCGAGATCCCCCCACCCGATTTAAGCCAACACTGTCGGTGAACTTGCAACTGTTATGGACCAAATGGGAATCAAAATCCGAGCCAACTTAACCATTCCACTGACTCGGTCCAACTCAATCTTCATCATCATATTAAAAAAGCAAAATGGCTGATGAACTTAATAAAATCAACTGCAAGAAATGGTAACTTTAGAAAAAAACAATCAGAATAAAAACTTACCGGATCCGGATTTAAGCCCTGAAGATGACTTTTTCTGCAATATCCAGCAACGGTTTCAAGCAATCCGGAGAAAATTTCCGCGCAAACATAAAAGAGTAGGTAGAATTTGATACCCGGAGCTTTTGAATAAGCTCAGGGGACACTTCGGTTGGTCGGTAAGTGTGCGGGTGTCCGGCGGTAGTTCCCGTCCAGTTGACCCGAGTAAGAGTGTAATGTGTACACCCTTCCGGATCCTCCATAGACAACAGGGTCGGAAAATAGTGCTCCTCCGGGTAGCATGAGTCCATGTTCAAACAGGGCAGTCTAAACTTCCTCCATAACTTCCTATCCTATATCACTAGCAGCGAGTGTTCCCGGTTCAACAAAAAGAACTGTGACCCAACCCGGAACCGGTCGAAGGGGACTTCGGGGAGCATCACCTCTTTCCCTCTGGCGATGTATCTGTCCCACAACTGCGGCTCACCATCTAGTATTTCGATGTAGCTGCGGAACATAGATGAATTGGGACTGGTTGGCTCATTGATTGGGTAGGAGAAGAGCGAGTTGAACATGAATTCAAAGGAGTGGAGGGGGATGCAATGCTGGGAGACAAGGGCGAAGTATGAGTTCTTGGGGTCATCCAAGAGGGCAGTGGCCAGGAGGCGACGAGCGGCGGAGATAAGCGTTGCAGTTCCTCGTTCGGTTTTCTTAGCGGCAATGAATCGGCCTTCGAAGACGCCACCCGGAGGGGAGATTTTGACAGAAGGGTCGGCGTGAATATAGATATTGTACAGGTTAGTATGATTGGAGAAGAAGAGTTCCCAGAAGGGGGCGAAGTGGAGGTCAGAATTGGTTAAAAAAAGGAAGGCAATTTTGGGCTTTGACGACGATGGATTAGTGGTGCCCAGGCGGATATGATTATGGCGATGCCGGTGGAGTTTGTTGTCGATCTTTAGGGAGGCAAGGGTGGCACGGCGGAAGAGGGCAAGATCGTCTAGCTCGTCCGGGAGGGAGATTTGGACGTGTTTGGGAGAAATAATCCGGGGTGCGAAGAGAAAAAGAAGAGGAAAGGAAAGCAAAAGAGCAAAGGAGAGGACAGATGGTGTGTTGAACATAGCCTCTTCTTTCTTCCTCTAACTCTACAAACCAGATTAACAGAAATGAGAACAAATAACTCAAAATCCAAAGAGAAACGTTGGAGAAATCAAAAGGGCTTCTATATCTGTACAAGAGACCGGGGATTCTCCCCTTAAATGATCTGATTTCGAGGGATTATGCAAAAAAGATGGATATATACAAGGGGGACAAGTGAGAGGGAGAAGATGAAATGAGAGGGAGTGGTGGCGTGGGGGCAGGGGTTTTAAAACAGAAATAGTAGTAGAATGGGTTGAGGGATGCTGATGCAGTGGTGGAGGAGGATGATGTACTTGCAGGAGCCGTGGAAGTCTTGTCTGTTGGTTGAGAGGCCACAGGCACGGCGCGGCTTCGGCGGTTTTTTAATTCTGGTAAATGGGAACGGAGAAAACGACAAGAAATGGCCCCAGATTCCGAGGCGGGTGCATCTTTTGTTATAATGTGTCATTATTTGGAAGTTGTTTTTTCAGAAGTCTATCTTTTGAAACTTTGTTTCACCAAAAAAAAAAAAACAAAATCTTTTGAAACTTTGACTAGCAAATATTAAAGACTCTCGCCTACCACCCCCGCCCCCCACCCAACTGCCTTGTTATACCCCAAAGAATTGTAAGAGTGATAAAGAGTGGGGTTAATTCCATTTTAATAACGTAAAGTAAAAGGATAATTCTATTTTAATAATTTAAAGTAAAAAAAATTTGTCAATTGAGTATTATTTCTTATAAAATTATCAAATTAAAAGATTAAAAGTAGAGAAAATATGTCAATTGAGTACCACTTCTTATAAAATTATTAATTAATGAACTAATTTAGTCAACAGTGAAATAATTTAACCAAAAAATAATTAAATATCTAATATACCCTTCAAAATTAAAATATAAAATCTAAAATTTCTTATTATTTATTTAATACTTAAAAGAAAAAAATTATCATTTTAACTCATTTTCTTCGCTGTTATTTCATATGTTTTGAGTAAACTTTTATGTTCTTGAATTTGAGCCAAAATCTGTGTGGTCTTTGAAGAAGATTCATCGAATTATTGATAAAATAACAACGTTAAAAGGAGAACAGGAATTATCCCTGATAAAATATGTCAATTTTAAAGAAAAAATTAGAAAGAGTTTTTTAAAAAAAAAGTTAAAAAGAGTTTATTAAAGAAAATTAAGAAAATAAGTTAAAATAATAATTTTTTATTTTAAATATTAGATAAATAATAAGAAATTTTAGATTTTATATTTTAATTTTGAAGGGTATATTAGATATTTATTTATTTTATGGTCAAATTATTTCACTGTTGACCAAATTGGTCCCTTGATTGACAATTCTATAAGAATTTGTACTCAATTGACACATCCCCTCTACTTTTGATCCCTTGATTGACAATTTTATAAGAAGTGGTACTCAATTGACAAACGGCCTCTACTTTGAGGTATTAAAATGGAATTAACCCTAAAGAGTGCGTTGTAAATTGTAATGAGAAAGTTAACCCAATCGGACATAATAAATCCTTTTTATTTGGCATCAAGTCTTAAGCTTAATTTTATTTTCCTGCATCCTCTTATGATTAAAAAAAGAATTAAAAGTGTGTCATTTTTAAGGCGAACTTGGACAGAATTTAGTTTCAAAATCAAACTAAAAAATTTTAAATATAGGACTCGCATTTCTCCTCACAAATAATTTAACATTTACGAAATTTAAGACAAAAATCTGAAAAACAAACCCTATCTAATCACACCATTAATTAGAAGGTACTTCCTCCATTTTGAAAATATAAATTACTTTAATCATTTGGGTACAAATTAAACATTGTGAATTACATTAAAATATTTATAACAAAATACTTTTTATATTCTTAATAAATTAAAAAAGAGATAGATAGAAAGAGAGAAATAGATGAAAAAAATAAGTAAGGAGAGTAATAGGGATGGAATTGTTAAAAAATATAATAAGTATCTCTTTGAACATATAAAATAGTTTATATAATAAAATAATTTCCATCGTTTAAAATAATTTAATATATTTTAAAGAGAGAGTAAGTATTATTATAAGTTTCGATTCTTATGATATAATTAATAGAATAAATAATAATCTAATAATTAAGTGTCTATTTTCGTATTCAAAAATTAAGATCCAACATTAGTAGGTTGGACAAAAAAATTAATAGAAAAAGTGATAATCTAGCTCCTTTCATCCTTGTAAATGCTTTATACACAAGCAAGGTGTGGGCTCATAATTTGAAATGTGAGCATACTTCCTTTGCATTTGTTGACTTCCATGAAGTAATGGAGCAATGGAGCAATTACGGATTTCTTTCTTCCTCTTCTTTTTTTTTTTTTTTTTTGGCCGATTTGGGGATGGCGATGATGCATCGACATCATTGGGTTTATTTGGATCGAAGTATATCTCGAAACTCAATATAAATTTATAAAAATAAAATTGTAAAAAAAGTCTTATAATCATTTTTAAAAAAATTTCTTTAACTTTAGTTTTTATAATTTTAGTCTCAATTTTATTTTTTAAAAATAAAGTCCTTACCCCAATCCTATAACAAAATTGGGTAAAAATTCACATATAATGTACATATGAATTTAATTTGAAGGACAATTTCATTAAATTTTATCCACTTTTATTAAAAGTCACATAAGTATCACTTGTAATCTATAATCATAATTTAATTCCAAATTTAATTGTAAATAATTTGATTTGATGGTGGTATATTTGAAAGAAATATAAGTAGTCTTCATTCTTAATGTTTTAGATAGTGTTGAGGCATGATATAATAAATTTACAATTCAAATCGAGCTTATGAGTACCATACATGTGAATTTAAATTGAACTTTGTTGTAAGACTATCAGTAAATATTCTTTTTTTAAAATAAATTCATGATTAAAATTATAAAAATTAAAGTTAACAGACATTCTTAAGATAAATACAAAGGTATGGAACTCTTTTTATAAATTATTCAATTTATAGTTTTGAATATTATTTATTCTTTTACAACTAATTTACTATTGCAAAATTCAAAACAAAAAAAAAAAATACAACTTTATCCGATCTCACTCTACACTTGAGAAAACTATTGTTACTAATAAAAGTTAAAGAACGCTAATCAAAATTTCTATGATCATAAACTATGATCTCTCTAATTAGTGTTGGTTTAAGTTCAGAAATTTTACTCGTTAACTTGGTATTCTGGATTATGATGTAATAAAACTTGAAATTCATTCGAGTTGAGTTAGTGTTTTTCATTATAGGCTTGTAATATGAGACACCAAGAACTCTAATATTACCTAGTTGGAATACTCTAAATCTTATACTATAGTTGTATATTACTTTTATTGTTGTTCTTCAGGAAGTAGGACATACGTTTCCGGCTATTTTGATATAAAAAATACGTATATTTAGATAATATTTGAATTTAATTTTTTTTATTTTTATATTTTATAAAAAAAATTATTTATAAATAAAACTTAAAATAAAAAAATTTATATTAAATTTTATAACAAAATTAAATTCAAATACATCCTTATTCCTCTCGGGAGCATCTACTTTATTAATAATGTCCTGATGATCTTTCATTCATATTTACCCACAAGAAAAAGGATTACAAGAAAAATCTTCTTCCGTGTAACAATAAACATCACTTCTTGCATTAAATAAAAAAATGAAAAATTGGTCTAAATCACGATTGAGGGTCAAATAGAGATTGCGTATTACCAGATATACAGTTGTGGATGAGATCCTTGGAATAAATATCTATTTTCTATTTAGTTGATAACAAAAGAAAACTAATTGTTGTTTATTTCCATTTCCATCATAAGAATGTTTTCACACCCACAGTCAAAGAGAATAAATGAAGATCAAAACCAGCACCTCACCACCACTATAAAACTACGAACCATATCATCTTGTCCGCTGAAACCTAACAAGTGTTGGCCAAGGAAGCCCCCCATTAATTTTTTACATTCCAACATCAATCTTGCACTTGTTTTTTTCTATTCGCTAATCGTTTAATTGTACATCTTTGCTCTGAATATATTAAGTGAAACGCGGGCTTAAATTGGTTAGATCTTCAATTTTCAGAATACGTTAATCCCATCCAAAGTCATTAGCATATTGTTTTGTAGTACTTATTATGGTGTAATTGGACATGACAAAGTGCCAAAAACAGGGGGGTGTAGTGACTGCTTGTGCTTTGAGGTATTTGCTTCAAGTATTATCAATTCTCATGTGCATCTCCAATCAAATATTGAAAAATAATCTTTAAAACTAGTAAAAAAGATTAAATATTTTGAAAACAGATAAAAAAAAAGGCAAAAGGCCTATATTCTACAACAGCGGGAGTAACCAGAAACTGCTTTAGAGACTGCACTGATTTTCTAATAAAAAAAGATTGCAAGTTTTAGAGAGTTTAAACTTCATTAGGGTCTCATTCATACACATAATTGCTATGTAATGTATTTCCTTGTTGTTTGTGGTTTGTTGATAGGCTGTTGAAGTACTGCTTCTTTTCTTTTTTTTTAGGTGACAGAATACTGCTCTGTTTATTAATTTCTAAAAATTTGAAGTTATATCAAATTTATTTCTTAAAACCAAAAGGTGTCATTCTAGTTCTTTGAAATTCGACAAATTTGTCACTAAATCATTCGCAATATAATTGTGTCAATTTTGTTCCTAAAAGTTGGCAAATTTTGATTCTTCTGTTTTAAAAATATATTTGAATTACTAAAAATTAAAGCATCACAAGCTTAAACATAAAAGAATAATACAGTGAAAATGCTGGATGACTAAATATGACCTAAGGGAAAAAGTGATAGAGCAATTTATTTACAGGGGACAAAAAGCATTCTCCATGAGTGAGAGTATTTTAAGTTGTATAGTTTCTATACATATATTGTTCTATTGATTTTTTGTGTAGGTAATGCTTAAAAACAAAATTTTGTCTAAATATTTTTTATTTTGAACAACTTCTAAGAAACACTCGAATTTGTGGTACTTTGAATGCTAATAATTTACAAAAACTTGCTGACAAAAGGATCACATTGATGTGAGCTTTCAATTTTTAGGGACTAAACTGATGGAAATTTATTTTCAATGGATTAATAATAATGACGCATTATAATATCTTAAGAGACTAAATTGGCACATTCTAATTTATTTAAATATAATAATAATATATTTATTTGCTTATATATAATAGAAAGAAAAAGAGACAAAAAATCATAAAGGAAAAAAAAAAGGGGGCCTCCGAGCTAGGTATGGCCGGCCTCGAAAGGGGAGTCTCCAGCCCGCAGAAGAATCGGCCGGAGCGGACGGGGCGGACTGACCCGACACTACTTTATCATGGTAGTCAAAAGGGTTTTTGACTCCCTTGTTACTAGGGTTTATGACACACTCCAGTGGACTCATCCTCTGTCCGTTAATCAATCTGTTTGATGAAAAAGTGAGCTAAGCAAACAAAGCTTCCCTCCTTTTCTCAGTTCAGATGTGTGTGGATTTCCATGTGGGTTTCTTCAATCAGGTCAGTTCAAAGACATCTTCTGAAAAGCAATCAATTTATTCGCTTAAATTCTGTTCAAGCACTTACCCACTTGAGCCCTTATTACTCGGACTCGAGCTGTGAAGAAACAATTTCAAACACTGTGAACACTACTAGGCTTGAAGGAAATAATTTTAGGGAGCTAAACTCAAGTGGGGTCGTTGAAATTCTCAACAATTTGAAAGCAGACCCTGTTTCTGCACTGCAATTCTTTCAGCAATTGAAGCAGCAAGGTTTTAAACATGATGTTGGAGCTTATGTGGCTATTATCAGGGTACTTTGTTATTGGCCCAGCCATATAAAGTTAGATTCTGTATTGATGGAGGTGATTAAGTCAAAAAGGGAGGATCTTGGGTTCGATATTTCGGACTTGTTCGAAGCTTTGGTGGAGGGTCTGGAGTCTGAGGGTCCCAACTCATTGGTTGTGGCTCTTGATGTCATGGTTAAGTCGTTTGCTACAGTGGGGATGTTTGATGAGGCTATTGATACATTATTCCGAACCAAAAGACGTGGTTTTGGTCCTTCTTTGTTGTCTTGTAATTATCTAATAAACAAGTTGGTTGAATGCGGGAAGGTAGAGATGGCACTGGCCGTATATGAGCAGTTCTGTAGTCTCGGGTTGATGCCAAATGCTTATACGTATGCCATTGTGATTAAGGCATACTGTAGGAAGGGTAGTTTGGAAAAAGCTGGAGATGTTTTTGCGGAGATGGATAAGGCTGGTGTTGCGGCAGATCCTTGTGTTTGTACTACTTTTCTAGAAGGAGTTTGTGATAATGGGATGCCCGATTTGGCTTATGAAGTACTGAAAAAGTTTAGAGCAGTAAATGCACCTATTGTTGCTAATGCCTATTCTGCTGTGCTTCATGGGTATGTTAACCAGAGAAAACTAAAAGAAGCAGAACTGGTTTTACGTGAAATGGAAGGGCAGGGATTAATGCTTGATGCTTATTGTTATAGTCTCTTAATTCAAGGATACTGTAAAGCTGGGAATATAGTTAAAGCTTGGGCATTCCATAATGAAATGACAGCAAAAGGTATCAAAACTGATTGTTGGATTGTCACCTCACTTCTTGAATGCTTGTGTAGAATTGGCAGGGAAGCTGAAGCAATAGACCAGTTCAATGGCTTTAAAGAATTAGGAATATTCCTTGATAATGTTACGTACAATGTTGCAATGGAGGCTTTATGTAAACTAAAAGAAGTTGAAGAGGCGGTGAAGTTGCTATATGAAATGAAGGGTAAGAGGATTGATCCAGATGTCATAAACTATACCACTTTGATTGATGGTTATTTTTCTGTTGGGAAAGTTGTTCATGCATTGGACTTATTTGAGGAGATGAAGAAAAATGGTTTAGAACCTGATATTGTTACCTATAATGTTCTTGCCGGTGGATTTTCTAGAAATGGTCTTGTTGAAGAGGCAAATAGGCTCTTGGATTACATGAAGGGACAAGGTGTTTGTCCTGATAAGGTAACACACAATATGATAATTGAAGGCTTATGCGTGGCAGGCAAGGTGAAGGAAGCTGAAAACTTTTTAATTCGTTTGGAAGAGAAGTGTGCAGAAAATTATGCTGCTATAATTAGTGGATATTGTGAATCAAACCATGTAAAAGAGGCATTTCGACTTTTCAATTGGCTTTCAGAAAAAGGAGTTTCAGTGAAAAGAAATTCCTGTCTAAAACTTCTCACTTGTCTTTGTGCCAAAGATGAGTATGACAGAGCTCTAAAGATATTTCATATGGTACTGTCTTCGGACGATGGCCCTTGTAAACAAATGTTCAACAAAATGATTGCCGCTCTTTGTCGTGCAGGAGATATGAAGAATGCAAGGTGGGTATTTGATAACATGGTCTGGAAGGGTTTAATTCCTGACGTTGTTACATATACAGCGATGATGCATGGTTATTGTCGGGTGAATAGCTTGGGTGAAGCTTTTAGCCTTTTTGATGATATGAATCAAAGGGGTATAGTCCCTGATATCATCACCTTCACTGTTATGCTAGATGGATACTCGAAAATCAACTTTAAAAGGGCAAGGAATGGAGAAAACAATAGAATAAAGAAGGGTAGGTCAACTTTGTTGGCTCAAATGGAGGAGATGAATTTAGAAGGTGATAGCATTTGCTACACTGTTTTGATTGATAGTCATTGTAAATCAGACAATCTTCAAGATGCTATTAACCTTTTCAATGAGATGATTGATATTGGTCTAGAACCTGATACTGTAACATATACCGCGCTCTTATCTGGCTACTTTAGGCTGGGAGATGTAGAAAGGGCTGTAAACCTTGTGAATGAAATGTCTTCAAAGAGAATACAACTAGACAATCGTATCTTAGGTATTTTAAAGGCCAAGAAAGTACAGTTTCGACATACAAAATCTGTTGATGTTCAGAGGTATGATGAAAACTTTATTATTGGTCTTGTTCATAAGCTTTTCAACTGCTTTATTGGTTTTTCTATGGCTTACTCTTATTTTTATTTAACAATCAGTAGAAGTGATGCTGACATTGCCGTCAACCTGGGAGATGGGGTTATCTGAGGGTGAGGTGTTTAGAATTATTGAATGCAGTATTGAGCTCCTTAGAAGACCCACCTATGCAAATTCCTTCTGTTTTTACAACTCAACTGCTTTAGAGAATACCTGAAAGGGTAAGAGACCAATTCTATCAGTTTAAAGCGTTATATCTTCTTTTCTCTTTTGGTTTTAGACTCCTTGTTCAATTTAAAGTCAAAATTCTATTCTTAAGAATTTTTGTGAAAATTTTTATATATTTTACTTTTTATTCTGTTCTTTATTCCTCCATTTTTGCCTTATATTGTTTTTCCTGAGGGGTTTAAGTATCTGATCTCTACATTGAAAATAAAAAATGTTTTATAACCTATTTTGGGTAGTTGTTCTCATTCATGTTGAATTTGTAAACATCGACTGCTGAATTTTTTTTTTTTTTAGTGTAATGTATTCTGAGAAAGTCTTAAATGGAATATGCATTCTACATGGCGATGGGAGGAGTTCTGTCTGCAATGTACCTTGGAATTGTGGTATGAAAAACCAGTTGGCTCTTATGTTTATTCAAGAAGCATGGTGCCTAATGCAATTGGGATGGTATGGAACTTATACTGCCTTAGAAAATAATAGTTTAATTTTCTGTTTTTGATATCACATGAAGTTGAATCATGGTTCCATTTTCTATGATATGTATCCTCTATTTGACTTATGGCAGAGTTTGACTGAGGAATTCTTGAGGAATAAAAGCTTTTCCCCCTCATTGTATATTTAGCTGCATGATTAGCTAATTCATGTTTACACCTTTTTTTTTATTTGGTTGTGTTTGACGTTGCTTCTTCAAAATTCAGAGGGCATGTAGAAATTGCTGTGTTAACAGAATATACTACCGTAAAACATCTATGTCCTTTAGCAGAGAATATTTATTGACCATTTTCTCGCAAAATCTTGGATGATTTTACAGAACTCTCTTGTTGCTCCTACACTAATTAATTCAAACAGTGAAGCTCTGTTAGCTCCTATATATCGTTTACTGTCCTTGGCTGTTCTGTTTAACCAAATTGTTCTCACCCAGTGAACTTTGTATCCTAGTAATTTTTGAAGATGTAATTTTCTTATTTCTGAATTGCTTTTATCCAGAGTTGTGTGGATTTCCTTATTGAGGAAAGATTTTCAAATGGCAACTAGCAAAGAAGATTTGAGAACTTTATGACTTGTTTTCGTTCTTGGAACTTACAGCACATTTGAAGATGTGATGCTCCACTCTTTCTTCTGTTGCTTTATTTTTGCAGCAAAGTGGCCAAGTTAATCGGTTGCATTGTCAAGAGTAAGTTCTTGGATGAAATATATTATTCTATTTCTGATTTTTACCATCTAAACCCTCTTTCCTTTCTTGTTCACTTTTTAATAAAACTTTTTTTCCTTAATTATAGTCAGGAATGAGAAGTTCAGAGCATCTGGAGTCAGAGATGATGGACCCGGATACCAGTAAGTTTGCACTATTTGTTTTCAAGATTAATAATGTCTTGAGCAGTTAAAAAGCAAATTAAGTTGGTGAATTGATGCTATTTCTGATATGTTTGTGTTAGTCTTCTTCTACTTTTCTGATGTAGTACATTTGAGATTCTTGCAAGCCCAATGCTGGCCCATTGCACTTGCATTTTAAATCTCTTATCATGCTTGATAAATTGGATCATGTTGGTTTCACTTTTTGATGTGGTATTGTATTTTGCTTAGATCTAGATTCTAGGTCTAGTATACATAATTTGCTCTCAGTTTCATTTCGTTTTTCAGGTCCCTTTTTGTTTTATACATATTTTAACACTCAAATCATTCAGCAGTTGATTTGTTAACTTCTTCATGCATGCATCAGCCATAAAGCTATAGGAATATATTTTTCTCTTTTAATATGTATCTCATTTTCTGCTGCATCTTACTGTTCTGGCATTGTCATCTTAATAATAATTGATGATAAAGTGGACTAGCTGAGTCAGAAGGTTGGCTATGAGGCACCTAAAAGAAAAAGAGGTAGTTTTTGTTAATATTCTTTTATTTTTCTACTCCTATTTGCTTAATTCTGAACCGCAAGACAGAACTGCAGTTTGCACTGTGGCCTACATGATATCAGACTGGTAACTTGGACTATTGTTCTCTTACATTTCTAATTTTTTAGCAGTATTTTTCTTATACATTTCTGATTTTCTAGGTGGTAGAATGATGGCTAGACATTTAAGAATATCATTTCTTCAGCTTTCATTGGCTATTAAAGGAATGTATTTAGATAGACCCGCCTCATGGACTACGTGCTTTAAAATTGGTTCCGTTCTTGAAGGTACAACATTTTGCATGAGGTACAAGTGCTTAAAGCATGTGATCCATGAAGACCGGGTCAACCTAAGTATTTGCCTCTATTAAATACCTGGGAAATACTAGGAATCAAGTGAACCTTTTCTGTGCAAGAGATATATCCATCTGTGCTTGACATTATTATGTCAGCACTTGTTGTCTGGACTTCAACTGGTATTAACATGATTATTCATTGCATCACCATGGCAGGTTGATAAGTATAATCATAATAGCTTGTCTAATCTGCCAGGTTATGTTATGTAAATGAGATTATTCAAATGAAGTTATGAAAAGAGACCCAATGTGGGAGTAGCAGATCTCGAAACTGTTCCTTCTACCCTAACTACTAATAACATTCTCTATGTTTTGCCTTTCTAATACCTCTCACAAAATGTCCTTGAAACAAAGAGACAAAAGACAATTGAAAGTGAAGAAAATTGCAAATGTTAGCCAGCCAAGGCTGCACCCCCAATGGCAGTTTATCTTGCATAAATGTTCTCAGTTACCCTGGTTGCAGCATTTTGAATTACAAGAAAGATTCTTATTTATAACATCCATGTTTTTAGTCACCGACGTTCTGACAATTGCTCGTGGGTGTACATTCAGTTGCAGTTTGGATTTGAAATCTTTATTTATGAACTGCTCCCATGAGAGACAATGTCTGATTGCTTGCAGAAGTCACTGAATTTATAGTGGAGCGATATTTTTGGTTGCAGTTGACTTAATGAATAAGGCGATGTTTATTGTTTTGTTGTATCTTTAGCTTTTGAAATAAATCCTGTATTCCTGAAACTAAATTCTTCTGCTCCTTAATTTCTACGACTCAGGACACTAATAACATAAACAATTCAAGTTGTGGGAGCTTCCCATTCACCCTGGATGAGCATAAGTATGTCCTCAAGAAGCTGAAAGTGGTGGCAGTTGTTTCTTGAGCTCTTGGAGGAAGCCAGTGATTTGACATCCTCCTCGGTTTTACAATCAATCTCAACTGTAGAAGGGTAGTTAGTGATGGAGGATTACTTCGGCATTGATGGAACCTTCATACAGTAATAATTGGAAGGTGGCAGCTGCCCAGTAGGCGCCTTACCTCTCCTCTCTATACCACTCCAGTAGTCTTTGTAGCAAATCCCAAATTACAGCTGGTTTAATGTGCTTATTCAAGATTCAGTGAAGGTCTAATGAAGTAAACGAGGAATCAATTATACAATCTTCTTGAACTTGGCATTCATTTGTGGTTGTTACTTCCCTGAAACTTGTCATTTTGGTCTTTGTAATATTTGTGATGTTTCATCAGTCCATCGATCAAACAATGTACGAATTTCTTGGGTTGCTTTCTCTCTTTTGGCCTTTTTCGACTTAGTTTCTTGTTTTTCGTATATTCTGCTTCTCCATTATTTTCTTTCGTCCTTTTGTAAAAACGTGTTTTGAGGATTGTGAAAAGATTTGTTCATTTGGACCGCATAAGTGAACTACAAGATGCTACGGTAAAACCCATTTCTTTGTTGTCTAATACATATTGAAATGACATGTAACATTCCTATTGAGTTAATAATTTAGTGCTCGACTAGGTTTTTTTTTTAAATAATAGTGCTCGGCTAGTTGAGTTATAATTTATTTAATAATAGTTAAGTTATATTAAGAATATTGAACTAAATTGGAAAAAGGAGAAAAGACAATTTTGTTGTGTGGATAACAACTCCGACCAATAATGAAGCTATATAGTATATTAATCAAATAATTGTTTTACTAATTTGTTAAGGAAAATAGAAGAATTTTATCATTTTAATACTATTTTTTATATATTAAATTTTAATTAATATAAGTTTATTCTTTAACAGAGTATGTTAGGAATTTAAAGCTTAACTCAATTATTTTAGAGATTCTTCTTTTACAATTTTTACTCACCATAGCACAAGTAGGGTATTACTTTCTAAAAAGAGTTAGAATTTGATAACAAAAATACTAATGGATATGAATTGGACTCCAATATTATACCCAAGTTTATGCACAAAAAAAGGTTAGGGGCCAAAACCGAAAAACCAAAAAAAGGAGGGACTATATAATTCGCGGCCGCTGCAAATTTATGTGAAAATAGTTAGCTTAGCCGATAGAATATTCTAGACGTTTCTTGGCCACCAGTACGATTATCAACCCACTCAGATCAAATCTCCACCGTCCATTCTCCTCAGTTCCAAATAAATTCCCTTGTTTTCCTTCGTATTAATCCTCTTTTCTCCTCCATTCCTACCGACCGACTCTCGCCCGCCGGCTCTCCAACTCCAAAATCAACAGCAGGCTTCCATCCCTAGCTGCTCTAGGGTTTTCACAGGTACTTTTCTCTCCTCAAATCTCATGAATAGATCGGCGGGTTCCGATTTGTTTTTCCTTTTATGGTGATTTTTGTTGAATTTCAAATCTCTCTGTTTGCAGATCTTGCTAGAGTTGTTAAAGCAGCAGATCGAAGATGTTTGGGAGGGCACCGAAGAAGAGCGATAACACCAAGTACTATGAGATTTTGGGGGTGTCGAAGAATGCCTCGCAAGAAGATCTGAAGAAGGCCTATCGTAAAGCTGCCATTAAAAACCATCCTGACAAAGGCGGTGACCCTGAAAAGGTAATTACTTTACCTCCTTTGTTTGTGAATACCGGATTCTTAGCGTAGATATTAGTTGTTTCTTCTGAATTTGTAGATCGGCCCGTTTGGTTGCAACGCCTTCATATGGTTGGGGTGAATTCTAGATCGCTGAGTGCTATGCTTGTGAATTCCTATCCTATTTAAGTTTACCTTTTACCTTCGATTTGTTTTTAACGGTCTCTTATGCGTGCCAAAGGAGAGAAAGAAGGGCGGGGGCCTTTAACTTTTATTGTAATAGTGCGCTAATTGCAGCTCAAAACTACTCTTTTTGGGCTCTTTCTGGCCTGTAGCGTGTTTAATGATCTGTTTTTCGTTTTACTTGAATTTCACGAGTTTCCTCTGCTTCTAGCATATAAAAAAATAGTCTTTATGCCTTTGGAAAAATCTCGAAATAGTTGGGATTCTTGTTTGAAAAATAGTGTTGTAGCATGTGTGTTTGATTACTTCTCATGAGGTGTTGGACACAGATATTGAGCTCAAATGGCTGGTTGGTTTTGTAGTTTCAACTTTCTGGTTTACTGAACTTTTGTAGCAAATCGTGATATTCTTGTTGAGCACTGATCTCATGTATGTATGTGTTTCAGTTTAAAGAGCTTGCTCAGGCTTATGAGGTTCTAAGTGACCCTGAGAAGCGTGAGATTTATGATCAGTATGGAGAGGATGCTTTAAAGGAAGGAATGGGTGGTGGGGGTGGTATGCATGATCCATTTGACATCTTCCAGTCCTTCTTCGGTGGCAGCCCGTTTGGAGGTACGTTTTGATTACTAATTTTGATATACCTGGTTTAGTAATCATTCTGTGCTCTTTATTAATGAAGTTGAAATTTCTTGTTGCCAGGTGGTGGAAGCAGTAGAGGCCGAAGACAGAGAAGGGGTGAGGATGTCATTCATCCACTCAAGGTTTCTTTGGAGGATCTCTATAATGGAACCTCTAAGAAGCTCTCCCTCTCTCGTAATGTGTTATGTCAAAAGTGCAAGGGGTGAGTATTTCATGACATAACAGTTGACTTGAAATGCTGCATGGACATTCGCATGGTTTTCCTAACTATGGGTAATCCTTGACTTTTTCCAGTAAAGGGTCTAAATCTGGTGCTTCCTTGAAATGTTCTGGATGTCAAGGTTCTGGAATGAAAGTTTCTATTAGACATCTTGGCCCATCTATGATCCAGCAGATGCAACATCCATGCAATGAGTGCAAGGGTACTGGTGAAACCATAAATGACAGGGATCGCTGCCCACAGTGCAAGGGTGAAAAGGTTGTGCAGGAGAAGAAGGTCTTAGAAGTGATTGTGGAGAAGGGCATGCAAAATGGACAGAAGATTACATTCCCTGGCGAGGCTGATGAAGCAGTATGTGAAATCATCTCTGTCTCAGTTTAGTTGTTTATTGTTCCAATACTCAATGACTACTCATGTTGATATTAACTTGCTTTTTTGCAGCCTGATACTGTTACTGGAGATATAGTTTTTATCTTACAACAGAAAGAGCACCCTAAGTTCAAGCGAAAGGGTGATGACCTCTTCTATGAACACACATTGTCTCTGACAGAGGCTCTCTGTGGCTTCCAGTTTATCTTGACTCACCTAGATAACCGGCAGCTTCTTATTAAATCCCAACCTGGAGAAGTAATCAAGCCTGGTGAGTCTAGAATAATATATATTATCAGTTTAGTCTCAAATTTCTTGTCTTTTAGGATGATTTTTATCAATTTTTTGCCAACTTTGCTAATATCTCTGATGTGATTATAGTTTACAAAATACTTCTTCCTGTTTCTTTTGGTAGGTGATATTATGAATTGGAAGATCTAGAATGTTAGCTTACGTTTGGAAATCTAGCCCATTACCATTAAGTGACTAGTTCATCCAGTAGCTTGTTTCTGCCCAGAGAGTGGGTGGTTTGGATTGCACTAATCAAATTACTCCTCTCATACTTTGATGTATGGCGTTTCAAATCACTTTTTCACTTCACGCAATATTTTGATGAGTTAAGGGAGAGAACTTTTTTGCTGATAATGCATTGGTGATTGGGCATGTTTATGTCTCATCTGCTAATTCTAGATTTAAGGGTGTGTTACTTAGTTTTGTTTTGGTAATGCAGATCAATTCAAGGCAATAAATGATGAAGGAATGGTGATGTACCAGAGACCATTCATGAGAGGCAAATTATATATTCATTTCAATGTGGAATTCCCAGATTCCCTGAACCCTGAGCAGTGCAAGGCGCTTGAAGCTGTATTGCCTCCAAGACCTACAAAGCAAATTACTGAAATGGAGTTGGATGAGTGTGAGGAGACCACGCTTCACGATGTTAACATTGAGGAGGAAATGCGAAGGAAGAATCAGCAGGCCGCCCAAGAAGCATACGATGAGGACGAAGATATGCATGGTGCCCAGAGAGTGCAGTGTGCTCAACAATGAGTTGATGGTGATTGGCGGGGGTATAGGAGCCACATTTAGGAGGTGAGGATTCTATTATTCAAGTTTGATAGGTTTGTTGAAGCAAGGACGTTCTCTGCAATGACGCCCACTGTTCTACTAGGTTACGTAGATGGGTAATTTAATGATTTGGAATATTTGTTCTCTTAAAAGCTAATATTGTACCCTGATATTTATAGTTTGACCATTTTGAGATTACAAGAAGTATAATATGCAATTTATGCTTTTGTTTCTTTTCCCCTCTCCATGAAATCCGAGTAAAACATACAATATCTGTTTATACATTGTGCAAATTTGTTCCATCAAAACCTTTACACACTGCGTTGTGAGACTGGAAAATACTCCAGGAGTACATGGCTGTCTTTGTTCGGTAATCTGTTCATGGGTGATATTGGTATACAGCGTTGGTCAAGATATTCATCTAATTTATTCTTTGAGGTTGGAGATTGTTGGCGCTGAACTTCATTTGATGCACTAGGCACATTAGCTTCTTAGCTAGCTCGTGCTGGGTTTTCTTCTTTGGCTTTCTCATACACAGGCGTGTGCGAGTTTATGGAATCATTTTTGTTGGCAACGTAGGCGCAGAGGTTGATGTGTGGGGAAAATGCAACCCGATAGTCTGCTTTTATCTTTACTGTGGCCTCGGTCTGGTGTTTGATAGAACTTTGCTGCTGGTCTCAATTGGTCAAATTTGGTTTTGGGAGAATATTTGACTATGTGGTCCGTTATCAACCAGTTTATGACTGCTTTCTGATGTCCGGTCAATTGTGGAACCTCCGCCAACCACCAGCAAAAGAACATTTCGCAGCGATAAATAGATAAAATAAGTTATATTGATTAAATTTATCTACTCGTATGGTAGCAATAGACGGGCTCTCTTATTTGGCTGAATTTTCAACTTCGGAATATTCACTGTTGACAATGTTACTGCCTTTTTGAACATTCCGATGTTTCCCCCGTCAGTCTTGCGTTTGGCATGCAAGATTCTTACCAGAGCACAAGCTAACATTCACTGTGTTGTCCCTTCTCTCTTTAATATTTAAAATTTTTCACATTGGACTTGTTATATTATGCATTAATTGGATTAATTGATGGTGTATACGAAATGATAAGATCATCACTTCTTAAAGATGATTTGAAATAGATTTCTTATATTAGGATTTTTTTTGATAAATGATTTCTTATATTAGCATGATGTCCCTATGATTACACTAGTTAACCTTTTGACAAATTGTATGGTTGTGATTCTATCTAAATATAAATATATATATATATATATATATATATATATATATATATATATATATATATATATATATATATATATATATATAATAAAAGTCAAAAGTAAGTATTAGTAAAATATAAAAAAGAATTACAATTCAAATAATTCTGAATTAGTATAATTGTTTTGGTATGCATTATTTTCTAAACTAGTACGCAATTCTTTACTAATAATTTTTAATTAAGAATTCAGTGAAAGTATGAAGCCACTTTATTTATTTTTTCAATAATAAATAATTAATGAGTAATTAATAGTAACTAGTTAATTAAAATTTCAAAAGCATCCACTAAGGATGAAATACTAAAATTATAGATCAGGTTAACGCTACATAATTAATAATACATTATGCTTATGTAATAACACCCAACCCTATCAGTATACTAAATAAAAATTAATCAAACAATAATATCATTCAATTATTGACTCAAGTTATTAATATAAACTCTTGCGCGCAATATTCTTATTATGTCGTGTTTTGGAAGGGTTAATTTGTTATACTAATCGCCCAATTTTCTATTTTTGTTTAGAAAAAATAATTTAATGTTCTCTGATAATAATTACAATTCTGTGGTCAGCTGCAACAATGCCTTCTTTAAGGTTGAGCTACTTTTCGGCCCTTTGGTGCTACTCAAGAAGTAACCTTTCTTTCCTAACATAGTATTTCCGGGGCATATATAGTCAGTCACTCTATTAAGACTTTTCCTTCTTCAAGGGGTAATACTAATTTAACTTAAGAGAGTATTTGTTGCACGAGATATGACTCGATCGCATTTAATTTTAAATTATAAAAAGCTGTCATAGTTCCTTAACCTTCCATAGTTCTCCCAACTCACAGGCTGTGTGCTTAATGCAGCAGTTGACATGTTTCTTTAAGCTTTAGCACCATACAAGTAGTTTAATTTAATAAAGCAGGTTTCTTTATCAATCAAAATATATTGATGGTCGGCCAGTTTTTTCAGTAATCTGGCACCATCTTTCTTCCTGCTTCTGTATATCTTATTAGTATAAAGCTATCTACCTAAGCAATATTCTGTCCGGTTTTCACAAGGTTAAATTGGTCTTGTTTTCACAAGGTTAAATTGGTTTCCATCTTGGTTCTAGATTCTAACACCCTTTTCTCCTAGAGAGAACTTGTTTGTACCTTTAGGAGAAAATGAATGTTACAACGATTAGCACTAGCAGCAGCATCGGTACGAGTTCAGAAACCATTGCTTGTATTGGTTATAGCGTTGGATTTTCTCTTGCAATCCTGCTGATACTAGTTCTTGTATCTTATGCTTCCTACAAATGCTATCGGTCATCTGCTGTTACCAACCACTTCTTCTTCTCCCATGGAAGGCCTGTGCATACCACCATTGCCATTGGTGATGGTGATGGACCATTTACTGCTCCTAAAGGGCTAGATGAAGCTATCCTTGTCAAGTACCCAAAGTTTGTCTATTCTGAAGTCAAGCCTCACGAGGGCGATTCCATTGCTTCTGGCTGCTCCATTTGTTTGGCAGATTATCAGGACAACGATGTGGTTAGGCTATTACCTGGCTGCGGCCACCTCTTTCATCTCAACTGTGTTGATCCTTGGTTAAAGATTCATCCTTCTTGCCCAATTTGTCGGAGCAAGCCGTTGCCAACTCTTCTTGCAGAGGCTATGCAACAAAATTGATGATCAGGTCGCTCCAATACAAGCACGTTTTGCAAGCAGCAACACTGCAAGATTCGTCTCATTCTTTTTCTTCTTTTGTTCCCTTTTGTATGTATATAAACGGCATGGGGGTAGTTTTTAAGTCTTGTCTACCATTGGCATTTTGTTCTGGGAATATATCAAACAGAGCTTTGCAAAGTCTCTGTATGCTGTTCCGTTCAAAAGGTTATTGATGAATGTAATATCATCTGCGACACATTCCCTTAATCAAAATGAGGTGGCTCGGCTAGGCCCTTTTGAATCCAAATGAGGTTCGCCAATGTAGGGAAAAACAAGAAATTCAAGTGGAAAAAGAGGGATACTCTCATGGCTGAATAGATTCTGATTCAAGACAGCTGTCATGGGATGTGATCAGAATTCAGTTTTCGATGTACCGCCAACCTCCCTAACATTTCTCGTTTGTAGCTTGTTTGCTTGGTAGCTGCTCTTCTTAGATTCATTACAATTTGCAAGATAAAAATATGAACAAATTTCAGAGGCAGACAGTGTTGACCCAAGGTGCAGCACAACCAACATACCCCCCTCCCTGGGGAACTGATTATGTAACTGGAAATTTCCACTAACTCGATCAATTGGCAGTGAGAAAGAACAGGCTCAATACTTAGTTCAACTGGTCCAACTGTTAAATTTTCAAGTCTTCTTGATCCCTAGGAATAGGCGAGGAAGAAGTAGAGCAATACTATTCAATTCAACAACTCATACCGGTAGGAAACAACTAGGTTAGGCAAATCCTTCAATTTCCAATATTGTAGAAGATACAAGTATGATATGTTTCCAAATTGTTTTTATGCACTTACAGAAGAGAAGGATAACAAGTTTTTCTAATCTTTGCCAGAAATATTCGCTGCTTTGAATCTTCAACCACCTCAGATGAAGATAAGGCCAAGTAGCAAATTAATTTATTAGTCAATTCCAGTATATATATTCTTCCGCACAGCTGTCTAAAATATTTTAGAAATTTTCTGCTGATCCATCTTTCTTCTTCCTTAATAACTCTATTCCAATTTGACATCAAAATAGCTAATGAGCTTCCTCAGTAGTCAACTCTTTACTTATTACTCTTTAGTTTCAGCATTCTTCTTTGAGAATTACCATCAATAAGCTTCTCAAATCTCTCCAGTTTCTGGCTTTCTGCAACCAGCTGCTCAATATCCTCAATGGAGAACTTCAATTCCCTGACAAAATGGATAGCACACAAGTCAAGCGATGTCCGAGATAATCAAAGTGCAGAAACTATTGGACATTATGGCTACATCATCAGTATTTCATTAGGTATCCTTCTAATTCTTATTGTCATCACCTATTTTTACTGCATATACACTCGAGTCCGTGCTGATCCTAACCACAACAGTCACCGATCCTTATGAGTCTGATTGTCCACAGGGCCTTGACGAAGCCACCCTTCTTAACTACCCAAAACTCCTGTATTCACAGGTCAGGCCTCATGAACGTAAGAGCAGTGCATCAGGTTGCTCCATTTGCTTACAGGACTATAAAGACAGAGACATGCTTCGGCTGTTACCCAACTGTGGCCACTTTTTCCACCTCAAATGCGTTGATCCTTGAATAAGGTTTCCTCGAGCTTGCCCAGTCTGTCGGAACTCTAGATACTCCTGTCATGGAGGCGGTAGTGGTACCCCTGGCGAAGTCATGGACTGATTAGAGGTATACATTGGACCAGCAATTGAGTGATCTCTTTTGCCAGTTCCTCCTCCTGTCAAGTACTTCTTTGATCTTGTATAAATACATGGTCTTGAAGTGCTATATGTTTCTTAAGGAAGCCAAAATATTTGAAAGCTTGAAGAGAATGAGCGTTTGTACCTGGGCACAATATAAATACTGAGAAGACAGTTCATGTTGATTTATAGATTCTTGGGGTTCTTTCAACACGTGCAATTTGTTCTCCTCAAAGATATTGGTCCATGTTGTTAGCTTAATAAGCAGGTAAATCAAACTCAAGACCCTATTTTCTTTTGTTGATAGGAAACAACTTTTGCCTTATAGCATTTCTGATTTCTGCATCAGTCAGGATCTTTAATTTGTATCTACCTGCATCCTCAGTTAAACTTCTAAATTGATTGCTTTAAATTATGAAATTTCTCCATCAAATTACTTCAAGTTTTCTTTTAGATGTGTTTCTTTTATAGAAAATAAGGAACTTAATGCATTGAAAGACTAGTATAAACAAAATGATGTATGACATTTATTCAATTATTTGACAACATTGATAATTAACTTTCGGAAGCTAATAGAGGATACGAAGATTCGATTACCAAGTAGCTTCATTCCATAACTAGTTCATCCTTGGAAAAGATAAAGGCATCTGGAGTTCAGAAAATAACCAAATCATTACTTTGCAATGACAAAGACAGGAATAACCAATTTGCTAACTAGCCTGTAGTCATGGAAGTATACATAAAGAAACTTTAAGGCACTCAAAAAGGTTTTTGACGAAGATACTGCCCTTGCACTTCCGAAGCTCAGTTATTCTGAAGCCAAGCCCCAGAAAGGAGACGCATCTCGGGCTGTTCCTTTTGCTTAGCTGAATACAGAGACTGCCATATGTTGAGGCAGTTACCTTACAGTGCACTTCTTCCCTGTGGAATGCGTTGATCCTTGGTTAAGGCTTCATGCAACATCTCCAATTTGCAGAGACTCGCCAATGTGCAGTCGAATCCACCACTAACAAGTTCAGTGAAGTCATGACAAACATAGCAATGGCTACACTAAAATCGATTGTTAATTTAAGTACTGCACTTTTGATTTCCATCACTGCATTTTATGTTAATTTCCCCTATTTACATCTGTGTTTTTGAACGTATTACCCGTGAAAGAAATTTTTTGGATGATCCATTCTAAGTTCCCTATCTGGTTTAATTAAGAAGCTGCAAACCCTGCCTTTCAAAGTTTGAGGACAAACAGGGTAAAAAGCTTGTTTTTGCCTAATAGCAATGGTTTTTTAAGTTCATTGCCAATCCCAAAGGTGTGGACCGATCGAATGGGGATCTTTTGGATAATTTGCCGGCCAAAGCGATTAAGTTATCTCAAGGAGTTATAGTATATATCTTTAGAGCCCAATCATAAGATATTCTATGGATAAAACTTTTCAATGTAAAATAAGCTAATTAAAAGGAGGACTTGTATAATTTCCAATGTTTTCTACCCCAACTTATGCAAGTAAGTTCAAGATTTGAACACTCTACCTAGTAGACCATTCATTTATATAATATTCTATCCATTTTAATTTGTACAAATCTAATTCTTAATTCTCACTTAGCACATTAATTCTTCAAAAGAAAGAAAGAAAGAAAGAAGATAAACACTGCATCCACTAAGTCACCAACCCAATATATTATTCCCCCGCCAATTATTAACATCCCCTATTCTTCATTAGTGGAGGGGTTTTCTTCATATGTACTCTTGGCTTGATTAATGACATATGTCATCTTGCCTTCCACTTTGCTTTACTGCTTGCCAGGTAAGCTTAGTGTGTGTCTATCTATTTGTATTGTGAAAAACTTCAATCCGTAAATCACTGTTGCAAACTAAGTCAAGCAAATTAGCAGTATGGAAATAATGATCTATGAGACAATATTTGTGCAACTTTGATAATTTAGCAATTGAAAGATATTATGCCTTGGAGTATTCTCTCTCTCTCTCTCTCTTTACCTTAATTTTCAAACTAATATTTTTATATCTTACTACATTTTTTTATACTGTCGCTTTTCTCACCCTTCATCATAACAAATAGACGAGTTTCTTCAATAAAATAAGAAAGTTGTTTGAATAACCACAATCTATAGTGAAAAAGCCACATAAAAAAATGGCCATTTGGTATATTGTCACCCTTACTTTTTTGTTGCTTTTTGTTCCACTCTTCAAATATATTCTTCCCGTAATTACCAAGTATCTTTAAAAAATAATATCCTCTATATCAAAATATAAAATTTTTTAATTCATTTTTTTAGTTTAAAGAATATTTTAACCTTTTATAAATTTTAAAAATTATCCTCGTTGTAATTATAACTCTTTTATTTTATATTATATTAACATAATTAATTAAAAATATAATAAATTTTTTTTAATCTGTAAAAAAAAGTTATATTTTTCAGACGGAAGAAGAACTAGACATAAACTCTATAAAATATGTAACAAATCTATGTGTGTTTATACACACATCGTTATGATCTTACCAATGCCATAATGAATAAGCTTCTGATTGAGGAATTCTTCATCTGAGGTTCTATATGTTCCTTTTCTTGAAATCTCCACCAACTTAATCTTCTGTCTGCAACATCTCAAATATGCCATCCTCATAAATTAACACCTTCTCCCCACCCCAGAAAGCTGGGGATGAATGAAAGGATCGGCTCCAAGAGAAACCTCACTTTTCTCTCATGAAATGAATAGCACAAAGGATTCCTCTCATGGCAACAAAGCAATCATCGGTGATTATGAATTCGGCATGGGATTGTCCTTCGGAACCATCCTTGCGATCGTAGTCATCACTTGTGCTTCCTGGAGATGCTTCTTTCACATGCGCGCCGCCCGCAGAAACTCCGCGGCCGCCACCGCTGCCACCACAACAACCGTTCCGGAAGGCCTCGACGATGCCGCTCTCCTTGCACTTCCGAAGCTGCTTTATTCAGAAGCCAAGCCTCAGAAAGGAGACTCCATTGCTTCGGGTTGTTCCATTTGCTTAGCTGACTTTAGAGACGACCATATGCTCAGGCAGTTGCCTTACTGCGGCCATCTCTTCCATGTGGACTGCGTTGATCCTTGGCTGAGGCTCCAAGCGACATGCCCTATTTGCAGAGATTCGCCAATGTGCAGCGGAATCCACTGCCGACAGACGGTGGTCATGGCCATAACATGAAATTAATGACAAAAGTTCCACTTTTGATCCCACTACGTTTCAGGTTTCTAGGTAAATTATTTTCTCTTCACTATGTTGTATATTTTTCTATTTTTGACTTTTGTTCATGTACATAGTAATTAGGTGTTAGAGAAAGGGGAATTGTTCACTTGATGTTCCTTATCTAGTTATGATTGTGTGAGAATGAAATCCTCTGGAACTACATGATTCTGTTTCGCTATAGCACTCAACTCAAATGTTTTATTTTAAGTTTTATTTTTTTATAAATAATTTAATTTTATAAAATTTAAAATAAAAAAATTTAAATTCAAATCTTATTTAATCACATCCTTAAATTTCATATATCTTTGGTTATAATTACCCAGACTCTTAAGTTTATCGAGGCAAATAATTATAATATGGTAGTAATAGTAGTAGTATATTCCTCCTCTTTCAAAATATAAGGGGTTTTTTATTTCTTTTTACATATATTATATTTTAAACTAAATGTACTAATAAAATAAAATAACAAATAATTATATTTATAATAGGGTAATTTAAAAATAAATTTTAAAATTTACGGAAGGCTAAATATTTTTTAAAAAAGAAAAAGACAAAAATCCTTAGATTTAAAAACAAAAGAAGTATAACATTGCACTTCTTAATTTCCACCAATTGATTAATTATATGTTCTTTTGAACATAATTGATATCACGACTCGAATCAACTTGAGCTTTTCCCGTAGTCTACTAAAAGGTAGAGCAATAAAATAATCGTAGTGCTATAAAGTAGTGTAATTTTCTAATTTGAAATAGGAGTAAAGGTAATGGTTGACATGCCGTAATCTTGTGGTGAAAGCAGGCAAAAGAGAAAACAAAATTAGTCTTAAACGTTTTATAGGAAAATGAACTTTAATTTTGTGCGGAGAAAGTATAATATAAAATAATGAAAAAAAAAGAAAGAAAGATGTGTGCCAGCATGCCGGTTTCAGAAACAAAGCGATGCCCTAGAAATTAGAATAGTGTAAGCACAAGAAGAGTTTGTTGTGATAACAAAGCCATCTTGTGTTGAAATATTCTAGAAAATCAATTCTTCCTTGTTCGAGATGTAACCCTTTGGAATAACAAGGGACATTCATCGAAGTATATTTGGACAATATTTTGTTACGAAATTTAATTTAAATTTTTTATTTTTTATAAATAATTTTTTTATAAAATTTAATATAAAAAATTTTAAATCAAAATATTATGTAAACGAGAAATCTCTTTCTCGTGTAATCATGTATTCAAGGTTTACCTCCGTTAGGAATGCGAGAATTCCTGATGAAGTGGACTGTCTTTGCATGCGTATGTACTTGAATAAAACTAAACCCGTGTAACTGCTTTATACAATAATACAAATACGTAGAAATATGTAAATTAAAAAAGAAAAGAAAAGAATGTCCGACGCAAGCCCAAACTTAAATTGAATTTTTTATTTCATAATTTTCATCTTAAATCTTATAAAAATAAAATTATTTACTAAGAAGAAAAATAAATTTCAAATTAAAAATATTACATTAAATTTCACGCTCGAAGATTTTTTTAAAAGCTGATTTTAAATCTTTGCTGAGAGAATCGTACTTTTCTATTTGGCATTTAAAAGGAAAGAACTTTATTACTTACCACTATGCAGCTTGGAAATGCACTCAAAAGAGAAGAACAGAAAAGACGCGAGTACTACTTTTTTCTTTCTTTCTTTTTTTTTTTTGATCAGAAAGAAAGAGATTGGACGTATTTGGATTTGATTTTTTTAAATTAAATTATATTGATAATTATAAAAATAAATTATTTGTAAAATGAGAAATAAATTTAAAAAAATTAAAATTTTTTGTTAGAAAAGCAATTCGACTACACCCGTACTACTTGAGATGTCTTTCACCAAAAAAAAAAAAAATGTACTACTTGAGATGGAACAAAATTTCTTCTTTTTCTTTGCTTTTTCGCTGTGGGCACAACAATAGCTCAATCATGGAGTCCCAAGAATTAAAACGAGCGGCGGAGGGGTGGCCGTTCTAGTAAATCATTACCTTCAACGGCATTAATCCGTGAAAAAAAAGTTTAATTAATTTCTTATTTAATATTTTAACATTAATTTTTTAAAAAAATTTGGTGTCTATATTACAATAATAAAATCGATTTTTTATCTCTATCGATCACTTTGATAGCCCATTTCCTACTCGTAACTCTTAAAAAAAAGGTCAAAAATTCAAAAAGAAGAAAAAGTCTAGACATTATTGAGTCTTTTATCATTGTTGACAAAAACATTACTCGGTGTAGCAAATTGCATAGTTTTCAAAATTATGGATCCAATTAGAAAATGAATGAAAGGAAAGTATTTTAGAGAAAGGAAAGTATTTTTCGTTTGAGCAAGATGTATACTGACAGAAAAAAATTAAAATGGAAATGATAAGAGGCTTTTGATCGATGGGGTCCTATCACGTAGAATCACTATAAGTCCAAGTAGGGCCCAACGTAGAAGATCGCAGCTTTCTCTCTCAGGTCCACTTCATCTCGGCAACACCTTCCCCCACCCAATCTTTTTCAAAATTTAAAATGTCCAAAAGCCATTCTAGCCGTTGAGCTTTAACAGTAACTGTCCTCCTTACTTAACTATCCAAAAAAAAAAAAAAACAAAACAAAAAAAACTGTCCTCCTCACTTTCTCTGACACGCTTGGACAAAGCCATTACAATTAGCTCTGCAGATTCGGATGCCCCTTATCTCTCTCAGATTTGCACCAACTTTCTATACCTCTCACTCTCCAATCGAATCCACTTTCTTGTATAAATCTTGCAGATTCCAACTTTAGATTCTGTGACTAAAACAATCTAGAGGGCAAAGATTTAGAAAATGAAGGCCATGAAAGGAAAGCTGCTCAAGAAATTGAAGACTGTTAAAGCAATTGGGTATCTGAAGCCAGATAGAGTTCTTCAGGTGAATGCATCAGACGGGTATATTCCTAACTCACCACCAAAACCAGATGTTGGAGCTCGGATTGACTTGAGCCTGGAGTCCTCCGTTCGTGAGGAGCCCAAGAAAATTCTTCAGAGCCCTGTGAAAGATCAAGAACCTGAGGTAATTGATGTTGCAGAGCTGATGAGAGATCTTGAAGACCAAGAAATGGACTATGAGGATGAAATTGACGATAAAGAGAACATGAGGCCCAGCTCAAATGTGAGCACAGCTTCAGCAGTTTTGAAAGAAAATCAGGGGAGTTTGTGCTCCCCGAAGCAAAAGAATGAGGTTTTGGGGGCCAAAAAATGGCAAAGCGGGGATCGCAGTGCTGCTGCGCCATTAGGAGAGATTGGCGGTTCCAATTTCAGGTGGCCGGACTTGGATTCAGGTACCCTTTTCGACCCCAACCTTCTTGAAGCCTTTGAACAAGCAGTAATGGAGATCAAAGCCCAAGAAGCAGAGAGAAGAGCCAGAATTGAGATTAAAGATTGCCAAGGGATCGAAGAGGAGCCGCCCATAAAAGCGCGAAAAATAGAGGAAATCACTAATCCACTGCTAGAATTCGAAGAAAAGTGCCCACCAGGAGGCAGTGATTTAGTAATCCTTTACACCACAGGGCTCAGAGGGATCCGAAAGACATTTGAGGACTGTCGAAACATTCGTTCTTTACTGGATCGTTTCAGGGTTTTGTACTTTGAAAGGGACATTTCAATGCATTCAGAGTACAAAGATGAACTGTGGGAGATTTTAGGTGGAAAAGTTGTGCCTCCGAGGCTCTTCATCAAAGGAAGGTACATCGGGGGAGCTGAAGAGGTGCTGGCATTGCTGGAGCAGGGCAAGTTTAGGCCACTGTTAGAGGGAGTCCCAATTGATTATGGTCAAGGCCCTTGTGAAAGCTGCAATGGAGTGAGGTTTATCATGTGTTTCAACTGTAATGGAAGCCGAAAAATCGTTTCGGATGACAATGGTGAGCCCATCAACTGCCCACAGTGCAATGAGAATGGACTGCTCATCTGCCCTATGTGTTGTTGAATTGTGAAGAATGCTTTGCTCTTCCTTTCTCTTTTCTGAGGTTGTTCTTCCTTCCGTTGTCATGCTGCCATCTGGGAAGTGTTTTTCCAATGCTTTGTTATTATAACTCAGATTCTTTGATTTGTTTGGAGTTGGAACAGAAGATTAAGATTCTTCTTGTTTATGTACTATCTTGTAATAATGGATGGGAAATATGTTTAACACTCGATATAGATGCTGAGATCAAAACAAACAGACTCCAGGTTCCATTTGGACCCGCTTGATTTCTTTTACCTTGAATAAAGTTTCTTCAGAACTACGATTAATGTTTACACAGCAAGATCAGAATAATTGCAGGTTCGTTTGGACGAAGATGTTGAGCAATATCAGAGGTGGGGTGGCTTAGTAGCGTATAGAAATTTTGGTGCGCTTAATTACTGTACTTGATTTGTAAATTATTAGATGTTAAGCAACTCTAACGGTTATTTAAGACAACAGGAAAAATGAAAATGACGAGAGCTCTTGGGATGGAGCAGAAGTTTTTCGGGATAGGTGAGCAAAGGTGCTTTGATGTTCTACTTCCCTCGTAAATACACTGTTAATTATAATATTTATTATTTAGAATTTTATCGTTTAAAATTTTTTAAAATATTACATAAAAATATTACCCAAAAAAAAAAAAATACATGGCATCTAAAATGTCCAAAAAAACTACGGATAAGAAAGGAAGGGCGGAAGAGAATCTTTTCTGTTGGATTTCCGAATATATCCTTTTCTTTGGGCGGGGTCCAGCCCAGAACTTTTTTCTTTTTTTTTTCACCTTCTTTTTCATTTTTCATCATTAATCTGGCAAACAGGCATCTATCAGTTCATATTTTCTTCAATGGATCTTGGATTGTTACAAAAAAGAGATAAGAAAAGGGAATGAAAATGAACATTGCACCTAACGCATATCGTATTTAAACTTTTTATTCAATGGCAAGTAGTTCGCTAATTAAGAATGTTTATTTTTATTGTGGTAAATAATTATAATATATAAATTTAAAAAATTATTAATTTTTTGAATAGCTTTCATATTATAAAACTATATTACCTTTGTATAGTTTTTTTTAAAACATGAGTAATTATTCTTTTTTTTGTCTTCCTCTCTCATACTATTAGATATATGAAATTTTTAATTGACCAATTAAGAATTATAAAATTTAAAAATATTTATGAATACATCCTTAAAATTATAAAATAACAAGCAAAAAAGGATAAGAGAAAAGTCAATTTTGGATAAGTAAAAGTGGAGGAAGAGAGTAATTATTTGTCTATTAATTTATATTCTAAAGTGGAGTAAGCATATAAATAAAAATTTTCTAAAATTTTTAATAATTAAAGTACTTGCTCTGAAAATAGAATAAGGACATGCTAAAGTTATAGATTGGCGTGAAAGCATATCGCTTCCTATTTGTTTGACAATTGTTTAGGTGTATTCCATGATAAAACTTAATGCAAAATTTATTTATTTAAATTTTAAAATTAAAATTATTTTGTTTTTATTTATTTTTAAAAAATATGTAATTAAACATGTTTACGAACCCTCGAATCAAATAGACTTAAGACAGAGTGCCAAAATGTTTCAAAGGACTTGGACGCGAGATGAGTGATGCGTTTGCAACTTACGTGACGTAGCGAGGCAATGCAGGTTAAATGGGGTTTTTTTTTTTTTTTTAAGAAAATGTAATTGACTCCACCACAGTTTACAAATTGCACTACATTCTATTCTTTGCTTTCTCAAACGAAGAAGCGCTGGCCACAGCACAGCCAAAGGCGTATCTTGGGTGGCCTCTTCTTTCATGGGTTGTTATAGAATCCACAATCTATGCCATCCCCATATAATTATCTTCAGCTCTCGCATTTGGCAGCCTCTGCTGCCTCGCCGAGCTCCCCTCTATTCTCACTGCAATCCCAGGTCTCTTTATTACTATTTCCTTGAGCACACACGGATAGATATTCATTTCTGATTTCTCCAGAACCAAGATTGCACATTATATAACACTTGTTCATGTGAAAGTTTATGCAGGGTGTTTTGTAGTTTCACCAGAATTCATTGCAGTCGAGTTGGTCATATGGAGGAAGTTGCTGTCAATGGCTCTGAGGTGGTTGTTGCTGACCCTCAGTCCCTTCAAGTCAAAATTTCCTCAATTCGCCGGGCTGGTCCTGCAAAGCTCCAGGTTTTTCCTCTTTCTTTCCTTCTCGATCTTTGTTTTCTCATAAAGATTTAATTTTTATTGTCAAGGATTTTATTGGTAGGATAGCTATGAATCATGATGCAGAATCTACAGTTTTGTTGAAGAAAAGGCAGAACACTACGTAATCGATTAGCTTTTAGTTAATATAGTGATAGTTAGCTTGCTTCACGTTAGGCAGTTCGAGCACTGGAGCGGAAATTTAAAGGCTTGTAACGTTCTCTAGTTAAATGAAACTATTTATTAATGGTTGATAGTCAATACATAGCCAAGCCATTGATTTGCACAAATGCAAGTGAAGTGAAAGTGCACACATCTTGTAAGAATTTCATGAATTTCAAGATGGAATTTTTTGGACTAAAGGTTTACTCATTGCGTAGTAAACCTTATGTCCATCTTGTGTTGAATCGATCATATCTTCTCTCCCCAAAGATTTCACGTCTTCTAGTTGGGCTTTTCATGTAATAATGTTGCATTTTTTATTTGAAATTGCTAGGTGATTGCAGATTTTGATGCCACATTGACAAAGTACTGGGTTGATGGATGTCGAGGACATAGTAAGTTATGCTTCCTCTCTCCTCTAGAACGATTCCATCTGTAAATTTCACTGGGTTTGGTTTGCTTGATCTAAATTTAGGAGAGATACTAAAGATATTGATAGTAGTTGATGCTGAAAAGTCTCTTTTTGAGTTTAAAACCATGCCTCTTGAAATGAATGACTGACTGGGTCAACAAACATCAAAATGCAGGCAGTCATGCACTTTTGAAGCAGGGGAATCCTGAATATGACGAGAAAAGGCAGAAGTTGTTTGAATATTATCATCCACTAGAATTTGACCCTAAAATTCCACTTGACGAGAAAGCAAAACTCATGGAAGAGTGGTATGTTACCTCATCACTAGTAGAATTCAGTTGTCCCATTTCATATGAGCTTTTATCCAAATTACATATGTTACAGGCTGCTTGAAGGAGGAAAATGATTGTTCTATAATATTCAATACTCATTTCAAATATTTTCTTAATCATTTGTGTATCTCCAATAGATTCTAATTGGACTCAGTAACTGAAGTTGAAGATCATTTATGCAGGTGGGGAAAGACTCACGCCCTTCTTATTGAGGGCGGCCTTACGTATGATGCTATTAAGACATCTGTGTTTAATTCAAGGATTGCTTTCAGAGAGGGTGTAGTTGAACTCTTTGAGTTTCTGGAGGTACTTGTAATTGCAGTTCATCTGTTTTATATGCTTTTAAAGATTCTCTTACGGAAGTCAAGCGATAAAAAGTTGATCTTGTGGGTTTCTCGGTCTTCACTAAAATTTCTGTCAGGAAAGAAACCTAATCATGTCAAGCATAGTTGTTATAGTGTAACAAATACTGAAATAGGATCAAGATGAAAGGAAAAAAATGATAAAAATATCAGCTACATGCTATGTCAGATGTCGTCATCATGAACTTTGACACATGAATCCAAAAGTTTTGATTCTTTTACTAGCTGTCATGGTACCTTTAACTACTGTGCTAATTAGTTTATGTCAGCATATTGAAGGCTTTCTCTGTGATGCTATCTACGTGACACTTGGTAGCGTTAATACTAACAAAATTAATGGACTCAAACTTAATAAATTGAAACAAGAATTTTGCTGAACTGATGGATAATTCATGGAATGTTGCTTAAGCCTCCTTTTCTCTTTTACAATATGCAGGAAAAAGAGGTCCCGATTCTTGTGTTTTCTGCTGGTCTTGCTGATATAATAGAAGAGGTCAGTCTTTTGGACCTAAGATGGCTAGGTAAACATCGATATCTTAACAGGCAATGCTTTGCAGCTTAAGTGTGATGCCTCTTCTTTTCACATTACCAGGTGTTTAGGCAAAACTTTCATAGATCTTTTAAAAATGTCAGGATTGTATCCAACCGTATGATATTTGATCAGAATGGCCAGCTCGTGGCATTTAAAGGTATGGCTATCTCTACTTCTGCTTCTGTTTAGAGCTGTTCTCTCTTTTGCTTGAAGGTTCATTTTGATTTTTGATGGTAGAACCATATTCCGCTGTCTATACTAAGATGGCAAAAAATTTTCTGCTGTTTCAAGGAACTTGTTCTCTTTTCTTTTTCTTTCTTTATTAGTTATTTATTTAAAAGTATATTGAAGTTTTTGTAAATATAATCTAGCATTTGACTGGAGAGGTTTGTCTTTATTTTCCATTTGAAGTTACAAGTGTACCTTAGAATATAGTCTCTGAATGTCTTTGGATAAAACTCGATCTTTCTGTTCTGTATTGTCTGACTATGGCAGCTGAGATTTATCCTATTTCCCTACTTGTTATGCTGGACATAATTTGCTTCTGGAATACAATCCATTTGGCATATATGTTGCTACAGGGAAGACAATTCATGTTCTAAATAAGAATGAGCATGCTCTTGATATGGCTGCACCTGTTCATGAGCTAATTGGTGATGTCAATGGACCAGTGGAAGACAATTCCTTGGTAAAGAAGAGAACTAATGTGTTGCTTCTAGGTGATCATATTGGAGACTTGGGAATGTCTGATGGTCTGAACTATGAGACACGGATTTCAGTGGGATTTTTGTGAGTATATATGACGAAACAACTCTTTTTCTTTCTTCTTTTCAGGATTAACTCGACTTAGATTAATTTTCTTGCCTGCATATTGCTAAGTTGCTCTTTTCTCTTTGGGAAGCTACCTATTAGCATAGAGTGGGAAAGACAAAGAACTGATGATGTTCTATTTATTAGCGAACAAGAAACTTATAAACTTATAGCAGAGAAGCAAACTTCTTAGACTCCCTTCTCCTTTGCAGCCAGGAAGCATTGGCTACTTTTGTAGGGTTAATATTTTTCCCTGTTGCAACATATCCATATTAAAGCTGCAATCTTGTAATGGACTTTTAGTGACTTCTATCATACTCTGATTTATTCTAGAAAGAGTAAGAAATGCTACAATCACACTAGTTTCACGCACAAAGTGGTGTTGCCAACACTCGAGGTTGCTGGGGATTGAATTAAAAGAGTAGAAACGGTGTCCTGTAGTTATATTTTGTCCTGCACCAAAAGCACTATCATCCTTCTGGTTTCATTTCCCCGAAGCAGTAGGTATATTCTCCCTTGGTTAATATTTAAGATAAATACAAGATGATTTTCAGATATTATTTAACTTCATTTTCCCCTGAATAAAGATTGCTGTATACTAACTGGAATCCTCATTGAAGTCCAGTAGATATAATCAGCAAGTAATGTTTTATTGATAAAGCCTTAATCAGATGATACCAAAGTCTGGAACTATGTAGTACTTCCTGGAACTATATGCCTTCTCTTCACAATAGAGTTGAAAGGATTTACGTTTTAACATTCAACTTGAAGAATCTGTCTTTTGAGTTACTAGAGGGAACACACTGGTTCAAGAATGAGAAAGAAGTCCACACAGATGGACTCCAGTCTTCATCATCATCATCATCATCATCATCATCTTCTTCTTCTTCTTCTTCTTCTTCAGTGCTTGCCTCTTGTTGCATTTTGTAGTTTTGGATGGTACGGTATAATTACTTGGCTTTACAATTGTTGTAGGAATGACAACATTGAGAATTCTCTTGATACTTATAAGGAAGCCTTTGATGTGGTTTACCTGGTGAGTGGATATGTCTGGGGAATATATTATTAATGCATTAATGTGCTTTTTTGCTCTTGTTAAGTTTCTTGGTGGGCTTCAGTTCTTGTATATGTTTGTTCTCCCAGCTTCATCTTCAGAGAAATACCTGAAACATGTCAGAAACACACACGCACACAGAAACAGACTAAATGACTGGAAACATGTCATCCGCTTCTTCTGTGTTCCTTAATAGAACTCCTTCAGGCAATAATCCTTGACCCTCGCACACCCCCATCTCCCAAGAGAAAAAAAAAAAGGAAAAAATTGAGCATTTAGATATTTGTCAGGTTCCAGTACTTTTTGTTCGCATAAAATGAAATAGGCGGCATCATCGTACCAGGAAAGGATCATCTTCCCTCTGATGCATATCTCATGTACGTTAATGTGCCAGACTTGAGGAACCCAGAATATAAGTTAATGATTCTGTTCTTATGTCTACTGCAACTCAGAAACATTAAAGAGGGAGGGGGAATATTCTTTATATCACGCCTCTCAATGATTCCATTTTCTATTTTTGGGCAGAATGATGCATCCATGTGGGGAGTAGTCAAGCTTGCCTCTCAGCTTTGTTCACTAGAATGTGGTTTAGCTGCATGAGTTGAGTTTTTGTCTTCGCTGACAATTTTCTAGATGAAGTTTTGCTTCTGGAGTTAATTTCCCTGAAGCAGAGACTTTAGTCTCTGCTATTCTTGCTGCATCGCTATGTTGATAGTAACTTTAAATGGGACTACATAATCTTTGGTTCATAGGACTAAAAAATGTACTAGTGATATTCTTACCTTAAACAATAATAGACTTGCTCGAGCACCTTTCATGTCTGAGGACCAAGTAATTGTGTATCTTTACATGTATACTGTATAACGTCAAGTACCGTATAGATGGCCAAGTGAAATTCATTGTTGTAACATAATTGTGCAGATGGCCACAGACACGAGAAAAGATATGCCTGGCTTGTCTTGGTCTATTTAGTTTAATTGGCATATTACGCTTTCTGTATGGGCTCTTTCAATGTTTTATGTTCACTCTCAATTAGTACAACTTTCATGCGTAGGTTAATTCCTTAAACTGCTATTATAGTCATCATAGAGTGTCACCTATACGTAATTAGGCTAAGTTGGTATTTTCTTTTCATTCTTGAGCATCATCTCTTCGATTTGGTAGGGACATGGCAATGGTTAGTGCCATGAGCAACAATTATTAGTTTTTCAGAAAATCAAGGACAACAAGGCCTAGGCTGTTGAGATGCTCCTCTACTACATGCATCATCCGATCATGAGTAAGGCATACTTCTATATTACATGTGGACAATGAAGAAAGGATGCATGCCTGCCTATTCACAAGTCATCATAAACGGGCTTCTCACGCTCAAGCCATCTAAACAGAAACACACGACAAAAATATAGGGGTTAGACTGCAAAATGTCATTTGTAAGATCAGTTATAATCCTCTCATACTGCTGCCAAAGCTAATACTTCTGCTGCAGTATCAGCAATTGCTTTCTCCTCAGAGTAGGACTCAGGCAGTGGGTGCAAGCTCTTAGTATAATGGAATTCAATTTGTAGCCGGCGGTGGAGAGGTGTTGATGCCATCAGGCCTTTCTTGAGATCAACCTGTAGTTCCCTAATGGGAATTGCAGCCAAAAAACTCTTAATGTACTCCTTGCATGAATCTTTGCCTCTGCAGACAACTATTGATTCGTCCTCATTTCTAACAGCAATTTCTTCTCCAGAAGCGATGGCTTCCTCCTTGTCAGTTTCTTGGGATACCTTGTCAGTGGTAGGTTTATCATCAGACCTTTGAGTTTCACTGGGTACTCGATGGATTTCTGCGTGTCTGTCAAATTTCAGGATAAATGCTTGGTTGCAGCCCTCGAAAAGCCTCTCACCCAGCGTGTCAATAATGTAGTACGCGTCCTGTTCAACCTTGAGGATGAAAAAGTGATCATTCCAGCTTACAATGTAGATCACTGGGTCAGTACTGCTAGAGGTATCAGGACTAGATCGAGAGATCTCATCCCAAATGTTGTCAAATGACATGGCACCTTGAAGAAAATTAAATTCTCCTTCTATTCCTTCTGGATGGAAGAACCCAATGAAAGACTTCTCAGGGACTACAGAAAGAGGACGAAGTTTAGCCTGAAGGACGGTCTCAAGGTCGAAATGCTTGTCAGGAAACCGCTCCCTGTATGTCTCATGTTCACAAAGATTTCTCCACTCCAATGAACCTTCTCGGATCAAACTGTCAAGCTGGGACTTGATGGGCATTTCATCGGGATTGGATTGGAACCAATCAGCAATAACAGCAACCAGAGCAGTACAAGCACTCTCACCTGCAGCTCGTTCGCTCATCTGATCAATCGAAGAAAAAAAGACTTCGGCTTGCAACTTTAAGTGCCCATCTCGACTTAATAACTCTTTCTGCTCCCAGCTACCCACAGCAAAATTGTCGTCACCAAATTCAGAAACTGAAGATTGATTTTCTTCAGTTTTGAGCACCTGGCAGAAAGAACATATTGTTAAGTCTATTATAAAAAACTGGAGATAGAAAAATAATAAAGGAGCAACTGTATATCACAATTTCTGGTGCAAGAAAGCAGGAAGAGATCAGCAAATACCCCAAAGTTGGATTCATCGGAGGAACTAAGCTGTCTGCGATCATGATCAATATCATCCCCACCTTCATCTCCATAATACCTTTTCAGGAGAGGCTCTCCTTTTGCTTTAGAAGATCTGAAACTCAACTTCCTTTTTCTCCAGGGAAGAATTCTGTGAATTGGGCTACGCCGGGAGGACTGATCAAGGGCTGATGCAGTTGAATGCTTGTATGAGTTTCCTGAATCTGTTTTCCGATAAGTGTAGTAGATGAAATCCTCATCTTCCCCACTGCTTTCATTGGAGTAAAACAACCCTCCGGCTTGGTTTACATATGCAAGTGTTCCATAACTGAATGACTTCCTAATATGTGAATGCTTCTCTTCCTCTGATTCCCGTTCATCAGTATCATCAACTGAATCTGTATCCAAGGGGTAAATGTACTGAGCATCCTCACTTCTGACTGAGCTCTTTCCGTCACTTCCCTCCTCCTCATGGCTTTCCTTCTTTGCTCTTCTAGTGGACAACCCTCTGAAAATCTTCACCTGTGTCAGACCTCTTTTTACGTCTCTCTCTGTCGACAAAATTTCATCAGTACCAGGTTGTGGTGGCAGAGGCTTGGCCATTGTTTGCACTACTTCTAAAGTTTCCCGGGATGTCCTCATTTCTATAAGACTAAGAGACAACTGTAATGTAGAAACAGTATATCTAATCAGATACAAAGAGACCGTATAATATAAGTGATAACCATGACTAATAGGAAAGAACATAAGGACAGCGAGCAGAAGATTCAAGCCAAAGAAAAAGAAATGCAAGACGAGCTAGGAAATTTTGCTTACACTTAGGGAAGATTTAATCCCATCATTCAAAACGGATGTTCGCAGTTGCAGAGGAATATTAACTTCAATTTCTTTTTGATCAGTTGCAGAGCCAAAGCTTGCAAGGTCCAAGGATGCAGTAGCAATAACAGGGACCTTGTCATTTTGTCCTTGATTCGAGACCTAATACACCTCAAAACGTTACAACTTTGAACAATCCATATAGGGCAGAGGTAAGCAAAATAAAGACCTCAGATTACAAAGACATACTACTCCATTAAGAAAAGATTATATATTAATCTCCTATGACTATTGCGACTCTTTTTCCTTCCAAATTGTATAGAGGAATGCCTAACCATCAGAGCATATCAACTTAATTGACAAAATTCTTGAATGCAAGAAGAGACACCAGTAATATTTTCTCTAGAGGTTATTAATGTTTACAAACAAATAAAACTGTATAAATCTTGCATCAGGCTTACATAAACACCACAAGACAATTACAGTGGCGGGTCCATTCAGGCCTAAGAAATCATTGGATATTAGAAAGCTGAAACCATCTAAAAACCCAGTTCATGTGCAGAATAGTATCTTTCTATTAGAAAGGTCAACACTAGAGGCATGAAATAACTTTCAGGAAACTTGTGGCCCAGTCAGTTCTTTAATTAAAGTCCACCACAATTGTTAAGAAACAAAAAAGAGAAATCTCTTTTTTCATTTTTCAAAATTATAAATGCTCTTTTATCTTCCCAGAGAGAAAGGTCTGGATAATGTATTCCACATAATGGTGTAACCGCATGAGGGAAAATAATGGCAGCAAAACAGTCATTATGTGATAATTTGCCATCCTTTCAGCGTTGACTAGAGAAAAGGATCATCTGGAGATCAAAAGAACTTGATAATTTTCCTCTTCCATCCCAGAAAAGGCTAGTCAATTCTTTAATGGTGCTAATGAAAAAAAAAATTTATTTTGCGTAATCCCAGGGATCCAAGAAAAGAAAATTAAACAACAGATAAGGGAAGAGAAGAAATTTCATGTTTTACCAATTTAAAGGTCAAAGAGTGTGCTTGCTCCCAAATAAAGAGACGTCTATACAGTTTGTTTTCTAAAAATTCAAGGAAGTCTTTGATATTAAGGTAACCAGAATTGTAGCTATATCCAAATCTTTCATGTTAGAATAGACAAACAAAAAAAGGACAAAAAAATGTAAAAGAATGGAAAACAGGGGAAGAATCCACGGAGGACAGGAAATCGAAGATGAGAACTCACATTGAAGACAGTGAAAGTCACCTCCCATGGATGAAAGGCACCTTCTTTGTAAGCTGCGAAATTACAGAAACTCTGGAACACTTCATTCCATTCAACAACTCCATCTTCCCTCAATGGCTCTTCCTTTGTGAAATTCCTTTTGATACTTCTTCTGAAAGAGCTCAAACTCAAAGCATTACCTTTTGATCCTTTCCATTTAATCTCAACAGCCAATCTTGCATAATCTTGGAGAACCAATGACTTCTCTTCCCCACTTTCCGGCAAAACATTTAGCCCCTTCAGTTGGTGGACTGTGATATTGACCTCAAACTTCTTGGATAATAGTGGAGGCCATGGCCTCCACTTCATCATCTTCACTACCATCTTCCCAGAATAACCTCAAAAACTTCACTTTACTCCACCAAAAACTTAAATATCCAAAAGGGCCTGTAAATATGCTTGTATCTTCTCTATCTATATATGATAGTATAGAAGAGTCTATATCAAAATTCAAGAACTGGGGTTGTTAGAGCTGAGGTTGGAGAGATGACAGGAGAGAATTCAAGTAGATTGGGGCTTACCAAGAAGATGGTTTTGAAAGTTAGTTTAGAATAAAAAAGAGATTTTAAGATAGAACAATGCATACTGGATTCTATGCAAAGCAAAGTATGCAGTGAATAGAAGGAGAGACAAAGGGGGGCTATTAAAGGGCCTGCAGAGGGAGGACAACAGGACGCCTAAGAACTAACGTCTCTCTTTCTTCCACTACAAAATGGGAACTTTTTTATTTTTTCATAATAGCCCTCAATGTTATGTTTATTTAATATTTGGACCTATACAGATGTCATTTGGAGGTTCTTGATTATAGTAGGTATTAACACCCGCACCCCAATACCCCCAAGCCCTAGTAATTATTGTTTGGGCTGGCACGCTTTAAGATTTTTTCAGAGTGCTTTGACCTTTAATGGAATATTTGAAGATTAGAATTCATTCATGGAAGAAACTTGACATTGGGAAATAGCTTATTTGAAGACAAATGTTACTTAAGTGAATTTTTTTTCTCTTTTATTTTTTAATTTTTTTATGACGTATTATTGAGTAAAGAATATTTAACTGATTAAATTACCACATTAAAAAAACAATTTTAACAAACCTATTCATACCCCTACACTAGTGAGATTAACTAGAAATATTTCATTAAATTAGATTATTATTCATGAAATTACATTTTAGAAAACTAAAATATTATAGAATAGTTTCTTTTATATACTTCTTTTCCTCTTATATCCATAAGATAAATTTTTAGTTTGCCACATCTCTTTATTTGGTGATTATAATTAATATTTGTGTAATTGAGTCATATAAATCAGTCTGTTAGGTTCAGAACTATAAAACAAAAGGTCTAAAGTTCTATATATATATATATATATATATATATATATATATATATATATATATATATATATATATATCAAAAGGAATCAAGAAAGAAGCTATATAAAGTTTTTTTTTTTAAGAGAAACTACATTTTTTAAAGAAAGTAACTAAACAAGAGTTTGTGCCAACTCTTGATGTGGATAAAGAGTTGGACAAACTATTTCAATCTGCTAAAAGTAGGGAGGAGGATACAACACTAATGAATAAACTAAAAGTGATGGTGGTTTAGGTAAGTATGAACACTTTGATCTCAATGAATACTTAGTTTAGATTTTTGTGCTTTTCTTTCTTTCTTCTTCTTCTTTGATACACCAACAATAGTTTTTCAAAAACTTTCACTGCCTCTATTTGAAGTTAAGTGTTTTATTGTAGTTTACAAAAAGAGCATTTGGCCAATATATACCATTTATGATTGAATTTTATTAAATTAAGAAGGTTAATAATAAGATTATATATTATTGAAAACTTATATCATTTAAATTAAAGACATCTAAATGAAAAACATGTTTATTCAAAAAAAATTCATTTAATTTCAAACCTTTAAATTTTTTTTTAAAAAAAAAAAGAGTGAGCGAGGAAGGGAGAGAAAAGAGTGGACTTTTAATTCCTAGCTAATTTACATAAAAAAAGAACCTCTGAGATTGGACTATGACTCATTCATGTTTGTTGGTCATTGGTGGATTTCATTACACTATGAATGTGTCAAAAAAGTTGCTATTCATGACTTCACTAGCCCATGTACTAGCTGGGACAAGGCCAAGAATGTTGTATATTTATATCTGCCACCCCACAAAGTGTTAAAATTTAGTCCTAAAGAGCCAATTCAGATGAGATTAACAGATGAACTGAACTGTCTGTCCTGTTGAGGGGTTCTTAGTCAATGTATGTTATCTTAGATTTTGTTTCAAGTAATCAAGTTGAGGAAAAAATCCAATTAAAATCTCTTTGCTCAGATCCTCGAATTCTTCCCAAATTCAGCTCCAGCTTGGGAGATTAGGATCAGGATAATAACTTAATCGTTGAGCTAATAAATTAATGTTTAAATATTCTAATTGCTATAAGGTTTAAAAGGTAATTCTTGAATTTGGTTTTCAAATGTCAATATTTGAATTAAGTCCGTAATAATGAGTTAATAAAGTTTTACTTATCCACTTGGACAGTGGTGGATCCGGAGTTGACCGTCGCCTCGCCCCTCCAACATTTTCAAAAATTTCATTATAGGAGTATTTTCTTTTGAAATTTGCACCCCAAATTTACAAAAAAATTAAACTTCGCCCCCTCATCATTTTTGAAAATTCTAATAATTAGTCAATATTTTAAAATTTTTTATGGGAGCTTGTCATTGTTTGTTTCCTTCTTTGAAGTTACAAAACTATTCTTCCTCTTTCCTCTCTTTCTTTTCCTATTTCTTTATAATTGCACAATATCTATATTTTAAAACTCTAGTAATATATAAAATGAAATGAGACACATGACTCTTTACCACCATTTGTTTTCACTATGATAAGTGGTTATGTTATACAATACAATGAGTCCTTCATAAAGATCTTAAAATGTACTAAACTTATAACAAAATAAGGTATTATCTTAATACACTAAGAAGCATTGACGCTACACTTGGATCATTTGGTTTCATCAAATTTACTTTTAGCAATGCGAACTATAATATCTCAATGATCTTGTAATCAAAGGTATTAATTCATGTTATTTACTATAAATGAATATCAAAGAAATATAAATAGAGTGAATACTTAATTAACACTTCAAATTATGGTTCCATCTTATGATGGAGTTTTTTGCCTTCACAAATTTTTTAGATACAAATAAAAAGATGCATCTAGATGAAAATGCACCTGACGATTTATCACATCTTATAACTTTGCTTTAGTATAAGAAGATTTTCTTATATTGAATTTGAACTTGGATAAGATTTGGTTTCAAAACCAAATTTAAAATTTTGAGTGTGAGACATACATCTACTCTCGCAAACAATTAACTTTTTACGAAACCAAAGATAAGAATATCAAAATCAAATCATATCCAATCATACCAGTTTGTGTTTGAAAATCTTGTATTGAATTTAAGTATTATAGAAGTATTACACCTATACTAAACAATACGATGTTGGAATAGTTCATATAAATTTTTACCCCCCTCAATGCCAAGGTTGTGAATCCGCTCCTGTGCACTTGAATCAAGTTGTAGGTTCTGAATTTGGCCGTGGCTACGGTCCAGCACGTCTTTTTTATAAGACGTGTAGGATTAAATTTGATTCGTCAGATCAAATTTGAAATATGATTCAATATATTATATTTTTTACCCCCTAAATGTATTTTTTTTTGTAAAAATTTATAAATTTTTGTAGTCGTCGGACGAGATTTGATTCGACGGACCAGTTTTCGTGCTGCAAGTACGGAGAAACTATACGTGCAATATAGTAACTGGACGCTTTGAATTTGATACTCATTGTACGCTTTAGATACTCTTTTTATTTCCTCTTATATAAGTAAGATCTTCAACAAAAGAATGCAAAAGGAAATATCTGATTGTCTGGATAAAATATGAATAGGATAAAAACGCTAATAACTCAATTTGTAGAAGCCTTTTACCAAAAATTTTTAGGTCAAGTTTAATGGTTGTTAATTAAGTACTTATCCTCTTTTTTCGTATTAGTATAAGATTTTTTGTGATTTTTTTACTTAGAATATCAAAATTTTAATTAATTAGTAAAACTAATCTATATTCAATTCGATTATACTTGTAGAGTTTAATTTTTACTCAACCCGACTTAATTCAAAAAATTTTTAATTGAATAAAACAATACTAGTTTTAGCGAGGTCTAGCTAGTAGCAATTGCCAAAGTAGGAGACAACATTACAGCACAGCAATTGCTAGAAAAATCATTAAGTTCTGAAAGAAAATTGATTTTAATTGCTTGGAGAAACCATTTCTACTATAACTAGTAGTAGAGGAACACGTGCAAATTTTGCAGTACTACAGTCCACACAGAGTAGTACTATGCTATTACTACTAGTAGTAATAGATGAAAACGTGGTGAATTATCGTCTTAGGAAGCACGACTTATGCAGCACAAATGGCTTTGAAAGCGTTGATGGAGGGATCTCTGACCCGTCGCTTTCAGCCTACTCTCTGGCCATTTTTCCATCCGCAAAGAAGATGGCACTCCACCACTATCAGCCCAATCCAAATGGAATAACTTTCTTTAATTTTCTTTTTCTCTTCTCCATTTGGAAGGGCCTCGCAAAATATTTGACTTGTGAAAAAGAAAGGAAAAAAAAACGAAAAAGAATTAACTAAGCAACAGGAATTCAAAAATTGACCTCAAAATTGTCATATTTGATGACAGACTAAGCACTAAGCTCTTTTCTTCTTGTTTTGTCTGCTTGAGAGGTATATTATGTGGGCAATTTCAAATGCCGTTCGTGGCTTTGACAGCTGAGATGCCAAAGATATAAAGCGATGCTCCTTCGAAAGCACACTTCTGTGGCCTTTCTCAGTTCTTAATATATATGTATGTCTCTTTTCACAATATTCATATTCACTTTTAGCTATCTTTAGACCATTCCTAATGCTTAAAAATAGATTAATTAAGATATTCTTACCTTTCATTCCGACTAGGATATATAAGAGCTACACTACCAAAAGGAATATGCTTTTTTCCTCTTTTGTGATAAGATTATATGACAGATAATTTTTTCGGTCTAAAATTAAATATATCTTTTTAGAATTACGTTATTTTAAAAATTTAAAAAGTAAAAAATTATTATATATATATAACTATATACATACGTAGATAGATACATACGGTAGATTCTTGATTAATTTGCTTATATTTTATTTGTTGGCATGATAGACCCGTTCGCTTTTTTGGTATTTCAAAAGTAGACGCCATGTTTGTGTGCCATTTTTCTGTTGCTTGTTATCAATGGAAACCTAAGCCGAAAAGGTCAAAATTGACACCCCCAACAAATCCCAGAACTCTTTCAGCCTTTTAGAAGGAAAATGGAAAAAGAAAAGAAAAATGAAAAATCAAATCAAAAACCATGATAACGATGATTAGTGTAAGAAAAAGCAGAAACGATCTGTAAGACTGTGGAATTCTTGGGCCCTGCCTTCCTTTGATCCTCCACCTGGGCAATACAGCTATTTGCACTTGCAGCGTCAACATGAGATGTTCATCATTCATAAACAACGTCAGGAAATGGTTTTCTTACAACGAAGGAAGATAGCGACTTTGTACAGCTTCTTCTTCTCCAGATATGGCAGAGAACACTGTCCCTTTTAAGCACATGATGAATATGAATCTCAAAAGTTATATGGCAGGCATTGATTTGATCTGGTATAAGGTTTTTACGAGGTGTTTTATTTATGAAACTATTATTTTTATTATATTATTATTAGCTAAAACCAAATTTGAAGGAATAATTCAAGATCAGTTAACTGTAGTTTTTTTTAAGGGTGTATTTGGATTGGATTTCAATGCAAATTTTTTACTTTAGTCTTACTTTTTTCTCTCACAAAAAATTCTCTCTTTCGAAACTCAGGGTAAAAAATTTCAAAATAAAATATTATCTAATCTCACCGTAAAAAAAACTCATTATACAAGAGAATAACCTCTATTCACTATTTTCGACAGAACCAATTTCCAAACTATTAATTTAAGGACCAACTCTTTACTATTCACACAGTGTCTCATTAAAAATATAGTGTGTACATATAAATAAAAGAAATAGGGCACTCAATATTCTCTTCTCGCCCTTATGTTACTCTATTTTTTAAAAAAAATCTCTTATTTTTTTCTAAAGTTTTATATTTTTAATTACTTTTTTATAAATACATAACAATAGAAAAAAAAAGCGAAAGAGAGAAATAGAGAAAGAAAGAGAAAACGTATTTGGGCTTTCCAAAATTTTGTAATAATGTAGTAACTGTCAGGTCGTCAAAATCAGGCAGCAGCACACTATGGTTGGCGCAGATACGATGGATTGTACCTTTCGGTGGCAATTGGATCTTTCAAAATATAAAACAAGTAGAAAAAGATCACTAATACATCTTCCAAAGAAAATGACTTTCTTGAATAATACTCTAAAAAATGGCATATATTTCTGTTACTTCCCGATATGTACTATCCTCTTAGCAGCAGATATATATATATATATATATATGTATGTATATTAGATTCCTTATCAACTCCTCCCTATAGTTTTGAGTGACCTAATTATAAGGAATTATGGAAATTTACCCTTAAACTAAGTTAAAATAGAAAAAAAAACCCCAATTAAAAAGCATTTGTTCCTCCACACGACAAAGTAAATGTGTTAAAAAAATCTCATTGTTATGATGCCATCATAATCTAAACGCACTTTGGAGAAATGTATTCAATTGTGTGCCTCCAAAGATGCAGCGTTTAGCCACGTCTCCCCTAATTTATTTTTATTTATTTGCTATTTAAGCTCTACACTACCAAGACTCTTTTATAATCCTACAATCCATCCGCTCTCTTATATTTCTAAAATATTTCTGGTAAATGCCAAAATTGCCCTCTATTCTTTTGGGATTCAATCCAATTATATTGGAGAAATAGATGAGTTATATGGCCAACGTGATAAATAAGTAAGTGACTTTAAATGGTCAGACGTATATTCTTGATATCGTTAAGTTGATAATTAAATAGTTAAGAATTTTGCAGGCGTAAGAAACATATTTTTATTTTAAATTTTTTATATAAATATAATCATTCATATTCTCTCTTAACTTTTTCATTCAAAACATCAATATAAAAATAGATTTTAAATATTTTTCGATAAATTTTTTAATATAAGATTAGTAAGGTACCTTTTATATTTAAAAGTGTAATCCTTTATATTAATTTTTAAAAAATTTTAAAAATTAAAAATTTTAATTCAAATTTCTTTGCCGCCGACAAAGGATCCCAAACATTGAAAATGCTTATATTTTTAATTTAAATATTGAAACTTATAAATAAATAAATAAATTATATATATATATATATATATATATATATATATATATAATTAATTAAAAAAGACCAGATTGTCTAGTTTGAGCTTTATCTGATTCTGATAAAACTTCAAAGGGAGCTTTACCTAGTGAAGCTCCTTCCCCAAAATCTAGTAAAGTTCCACTAAAGTCATTAAAGAATTCTAATAAATTTCAATTCGAAGTGTAATGAAAATAGTATGATAAAAGTAATAGTGAAATATGTTTGATTCATCAACAAAAAGCTCCCCACGCTTATTAATCTCCCTTTTTCAAGCCTATCTTTGAGAAAACATTTTTGTAATATTTTAAATAAGATTAATATCTTGTGAAACTAGACGGATAGGACCAATCTAAAGAAACCTAAATGCACGAGAAAATACTAACATATAAACTTAAAATGAATCAAAATCCTAGAATATTCAAGTATATTTAGGAGACTGACTATCAATAACCAGATTTTTTAAACGCAAATGATACATTTGTATATTTTCATGTCCCGACATTGTCACCCACGTCCCAAATTATAATTGAAAAATTAGAAAAACAAAAGTGGGGATACATTACTTTCGTGCCATTATGAAATTTGATTAGGTTGGCTCATGGCTTGGTTGATTACTCATGGGCTTATTCAAGGGAACCTCTCACGGACTAGAAAAACCCGACCGACCATAGAACCCATGCCTCAAGCAATGTGATTTTATATTATTTTTGCTGCGAAAACCCGCTATTTCCTAATATACTTTGCTTATATCCATCATTTCTTTACAAGTCTGAGTATTGTTTAGGGCTCAACGCATATACACTTATACCTGACTCAAACTGGAGTTCGCATTGATAAAAGCACTGGTCAAAAGCTTGCCTTATTTATACGAAATTGGACCTTCAAATGTTTCCCCATAGGATTTATCATGAAAAACTATTTTGTTTTGTTTCAACTAATTGTGTGAATGTGAATAGCGTGTCACCTTCAGCACATCAGGGCAGAAAAGGCAAGCAATCAATAGTAGAATCAACAAGTCAAGGTCTACTAATGATGATGAAAGATGCCAAGCATGAAGACATTAGCCTTGTGACATACAAAATTGACCGTTCTCCTCATGGTCCAAATTGATAATGATCCAACTTTTCGTCTCCATTAACTTCACTTTTCAGCTAAGCCACAATTTGAGGGCTGAAATAGATGCCCCTCCCACACAGACACGGAAAATAATGGATCCTATATGGCCCATTGCTATTTGCTACCAATTGGCAAGTTTGACTCACGAGGTGAGAGAGAATGAGAGTGAAGAGTGAAATGGTTGACTTTAAATCCACAAGTTTATTAATACAGCATTTAGGATTCTGTCCACAAGTTCTTCATTGACTATCAACACTAGAGCATATAATAATGATGCTTCACAGAGTTATTATTATGTAGGACGGTAGATTCAGATGTTTACTCTCATAAAAAAATGTAATAAAACATTATGCTCATAAGTCAGAACTATAACAAAGGGTATGGAATGGGTGTGCCTCTCGCTGTTCTGCTGCATCATTTGCCTATGACTAGTACTATAGGTTACTAGTAAAAAGAACAGGAAAAAAAGACATGAGTACGTCAGATATGAATCTAAAGTCGAGCACTTCTATGAAAAGGCTATTAGTCCAACAAAGCCCAAAAGCAAACTGGGTCCTTCCCTCCCCCCGGGAAAAAAAATAAAGGAAAACATTTGGACTAGTTGTCACAGCAACTGTGATCGCCAAGAGCTTGAACAGAAGCTCTATATAGCATGGGGAGAATCCCCAGTGGCATGATGAACATAAGAATGCTAGCAGAGACAGCTGCAAAGATGCTGAAAAAGGGAAGTACGAAAGAGGCTAATATTAATGTAAGAAGCAATCTTGGAGAAGAAATATAATTCAGCCACTCCAAACAAGTTCTTCAACCTATCCGAAAAAGATCATCATGAAGATTTCCCCCCTCCTATCATCATCCTTAGACTAAAGGTATTTTAATCAGGAGAAACTGCTTCATAAAACAGTTACAGAAAGCCCCAAAAGAGAACAGAAGCCAAATGATAATGATGTGACAGGATAGAGTATCACCATGGACCTTCCCACAGGAAGTGAATTTTTTTCTGTTGATTCTGCTTCCGTATGCCATGCACTTCTATCCTTGGTTTATAAGTAGAAGAATGCTTATCTTGTCTAATAAATAACCATTTCAGCCACCACCTTAAATCAATCACCTTGAAGAAGCTCTTTCCTTGACCTCAGTTGAAGTGCCTTCCTTGGGTTCGCTAACAAATAGACCAACCAATTTAAACCATCGTAAAAGATTCCGATGCTCCTTCACATAAAGCCACGCTTGTAGAAATGGAAAGAGGCTCTCATTGATTCCTCGCTCATCAACAAAACCATGAAGCGCATCTCTCACCCTTTCATCAAGGTCTCTGATTATCGACAATAACATGTCAGTTAATACAGAAGAAAACAAACTAATCAGTCTGGTCAGGCACAGAAGCCAGCCTTTCTTGTGCATTAAACAGGAAAAAAAGCCAAAGTAAGAAAACAGCACCAAAAGCTAGTAGTAATTTTCCTGTGAACGTCCTCACTAAAAAAAAAAAAAAATCCTGCGAATGTGCAGGCATACTAGGAATACAAGACATTCTACCCTATCATTGCATGTTAAACTGTTAAATATATCACAGATATACAAAGCTGGCCGCTTCTATAGCCTATCCCTGTTACCTTGTTACCTTACTTTCCCCCAACAATGCTTCTCTTTCTCAAACATGCTTTATTAGTTCCAGTATTTTCAAAAACCACAATCAGCATCAAAGAATACCTAAAGCTACATCATCCCTCAAAAGAATAGCTAAAGTTAAACTAGTATGAGTAGCTTTGAAACAAATATGGATACAAAGAAAAAGGACAAATCTAGCATTCATATTTCATAGCCAGTATCCTAAATGAGGATGCAGCCTCCAAGAAATCATACATAAAAGTATAAATATACAAGTATCTGTACAACAAGAAGTTTCTTTACTTGCCACAAACTGCATAGATCAACAAAGGCTTAAAACTAATCACATCTAACAAAAGAAATGACAAGCAAAATAAGAATTCCAACGTTACTTACTCAAAAACAGGGCCATTGTATCTAGTTGGAATCACAAGATATCCAGATGAGTCAATCTTTGGCCTCATCGAAACTGAGTGAATTCCTAATGCATCAGGATACAAACCACAAAGAAAATGTAAACACTCTGGTTGCCCTGGCTTTGAGATGTCAATATGGAGAAACAACTGATTCATGCTGTCATCATCATTGTCTTCCTGAGCATCTTCAGGAACAATGATAGCAAGCCGCATTACAGATATGTTGATTTCTTCATCACCATATGACCGTTTTAGAACAGGACCACCACCATCAATTGCCCCCTTCACTACGGTAAATGGGGAAGGAGGGCTAATTTTCTGGCAAATAGAAGAAAAGATGAAATTTTAGACAATACCATTTACAGCATACAAATGATCATGCACAATTTATTTTTTCTTGATTCTCATTATTCATTTGAATTGATGATGTTCATTTCATAGCTACCCAATACAACACTTGGATTTCTTATTATTGGCAGCAAATACCTGAAAATGTATGTCATTAAAGCAGCATCCTCATAGATCATGAGAAAACTCATTGTAGTGTTAATTCTTTAAAGTACAGCCTCTTTGATAGCAGGCACAAAGGCAAACCATAGAATTCCCAACCACTTTATTCATAGGAAAGTAGAATAGAAGAAAAAGAACCAGTAACTATTGACAGAACTTCCAGAAATCAACCATGTCTTAAAGTCTCCATTGCAAAATTTTAGAAGAAAATATAGGTTGTTGATGGAAATTCTTCCTTATCAAAAGAAAATAATTATGCACAACAAACAAATTTATCAAGCGAAATCAAGTTCCACTTCAACCAGAATTCAAGATAGAGTAGCAGAAACTGCAGTAAGTTCAACAGCGCGTAGTGTTGACACTAATCACAAGTTTAGTAAGAAAACCAGCCTCTGCAAGTCTCTATTTCTTACCAAAACCATTATGGACATATAAAAGTTTGGTTGATAAAGAGAGATAGAAAACAAAAAATGCTAATAGTTTCCTAATTAATAAAGTTTCAATGTTTCCAAAGTAGTTTATTATTGGAGAGTCAGCACTTGATACCTATTAGAACTAGATCCAGTATTAAATTCCAGATCTCCAAGAGGAACTTAGTCATGCAAATATTTTCCAAAGACACGAGTCTAAGATTGAGTTTGTGTACATAAAATGTTGAAATCCAAGTTTCTCAAAACCTAAAATTAACTTAATTACACCAATGATTTCCCCTTTACTACATAATCAAACAAGTAAATTGTCCTGCCTTCTTCCTATCCATCCTTCCTTTCTTAATAAAGTGGAACAAAGTAAGCTATCCTTCGTGAAAGTGAAAGATTCTGACTTTGCCATCCACCTTCTTCTTCTTCTTTATACCAGAGAAGGTAGAAGCCTACAAGTATCCCCATGCAAGCAGAGAACAAAAAACTCGAAAAGAAAATTGTATTTGGCAGATGCGGCTTCATGACATGGAAAGACAATACACTTGTTTAAAAAATTTGAGTTAAAATTCCAAGAACATGCAAAATCCATAGCAAAGACAGAATTTTTATTTTTCTAAACTATCCGCAAACACATGGCATTAACACTCAGAACAAAGGAACATTAGAAACGAACTGGAAACTCCAAAACTTTCTCATTTCTTTTCATTTAACTGTACTAGGCTTTTTTTCAGGAAAACCACTCCAGAGAACCTTAGCAGAACAAAAAACAGAACAGCAACACTAGTATGCGACAATTAACAATATGCAAAGTCGTAGTAATAAATCATATAAGTTTATTCAAATTCAAAGACCAGGCGCATATGCAAGAGATTGCAAAAGTTGAATCCTGAGATAGAATAGATTACAGCAGGAGGGTTCATTGCGGAGGCTTCCAAATAGTGATCTTTAAGAGAACGCAGAATAATAGAATTGACGGCGGCAGAGGTATTCGGCGGCCCCCGCGTTGAAATCGACCTCCACCTCCCCGACTGTCTTTGCAGAGCGGAGCTTGCATATGCTAGTAGAGGCTTTCTCCACATTTTCCCGGCTTCTTCTACGGTCTTCCCCGACTGGTCTCTATTGTTAATCAGCTACGGTGGTTTTGGAGGCTTACTTCAGACCGGCGCGGGAAGAACTGAGTCGGGGGCACGGTCTTGTAGTTTTGCAAGTACCAGTACCTCTTTATTGGATCGCTGCGTTTTTCAGGTTGAATGCGTTCTCATTCGTACATGAACAGAATAAGATTAAGCATCTGTAATGCGTTATTATACGTCAAGAACCTTCTGTCAACTTTCACAGACAGGGCTATTTTAGGAACTCCAAATAAAACAGGGTCAGACAAGTCAAAAGCCACTACCATGGGAAATTTTCTTTTTTGACACTTCAATCTCTTCAATTTTTAGAAGTTTCAGTTGACCTATCACCATTTTTTTTTTTGGGTCTTTCTGACCCCCCAACTCTTTTTCGTCTTTTCTATTGGAATAGCATAAAGATCAAATCAATTGAACAATGCCAGACTTAAGGTTTATACTAATATAAAATGGCATTTCGAGTTTGAGTCATAAATCTTAGGTGATATATGAATCTAAATATTATAAAATTATGATTAAAAAATAGTATATAAATTATAATTGAGTTAGCGATTACTTTTTTTCTAAACTAATTTAATAAAATTTTACAATTTTTTTAAAAAATTGAGATTTGATTACATTCTCTTAAAAAATTCAATTTATTTTCTAACGAGAACCTATCAAATATAGACCAACTGGTTTTATTTCTGTTCTCTACTAACTTTCTTTTCAAAAGGGAATAATAAAGATACGAATGATGGATGACATAATGTGTTTCAATTTTTTGGTAGTCCCTAAACGTGAATATAACAAAAGTGGTCAATCAAAATATTCTTGATACATGAAGAAGACAGAAGATGCAGTAAATTCAGCCTCTATTTTATGCCTCAAAAATATGCTACTTACCACACCTTTTACATCCATGTTTTGCATATAGGTTTTAAGTATTCTTGTAGTAATAACCATAGCAAAGTGCTATAGCTCTCACTTAAGGTAACTTTACTTTTATTACCACTAGCATCATGTACGTGCAAATTTCACGTAATTAACTTTTTATTTAGTATATTGTAAATTTATAAATTATTTTTATAATAGTATTTTGTAAATTATTTGTTTAATTATTCTGATAATATTTTGATATAATTCATACTTTTATTAATCATCTAAATTATTTTGTAGCAGTTATATAGTGAATTGTTTTTCACCTTATGTGTGATTATATTTTGGACCTTTTATAAGTAATATCTGTATTTGAAAATTTTAATTAGCATAATATTTTACCGTAATTATGTTAGTTAGTTTTGTAAAATAATAATATACTATTTTTTCCAATGCTAGAGATTATGCTTAATTTTCTTCACTCATGTAATTATTTTCAAAATATTCATATAAGATTCATATTTTTCTTAATTTTGTAGAAACAATTTCATTGATGTTAAATGCTCATTCTTTTTAATCAAATTCTATTATTTTTTAAATTTTTCATAAAGTATATTAGTATTTAAAATTTTTAAATTAGAAAAATTATTCTCTTTCTCTCTCAGACACACACATAATAATAGTGGTCCAAATGTAATTTTTTACCTTTTATTTTGTTATTTTGATGATATTCTAATTTTATATATGTTTTTATTACTTATATTAAATAATTACATACAGTTTATAAACTCTACTTTTATTCATTTCAATAACTGATTTTTTGTTATAAAAAAAAAAGAATAAGATCTTTCTCTTTAATACTTTTTTTTAGTAACTTACATCTCTCTTTAATTCTTTAAGTTATCTTTGTTAAACATAACTTACAAATAATTTCTCCAAATTAATTGTTTCTATGTAACTCCTAAATAATTACCATTTAAATGTCAAAAACTATTAAAATGACAATAATACATTTTAGAAAAATAAAAAATAATTTTATCAAAGGAAATTTTAGAACATTCAAAAAAGAAAGAAACATACAAGTTAAAATTCTCAAAATAAGAATAGTAAAATATTTTTTTTCAAATATTGTCTATTGATTTTGTAAATGTGTAAAAACATAATCAAGATGTGAAAGGTATATATACTAATTTAATAATTGCAATTAAAAAAATTAATAATTATTTATAACAATAAAGTCCTTTTATTTAATACTCTTTTTTAGTAACTTATTTTTCTCTTTAATTCTTTATTTTATCTTTATTAAAACTAACTTACAACTATTTCTCTAAATTAATTGTTTCTATGTAACTCCTAAATAAGTATCATTTAAATGTCAAAAATTATCAAAATGATACTAATACATTTTAAAAAATACAAAAAATAATTTTATCGAAGGGTATTTTAGGGCATTCAAAAAAGGAAGAAACAAAACAAGTTTAAATCCCCATGACCCCTATCCATACTTTTAGTATAGTATAGATATAGATATAGATAGATAGATATAGATTTCTGGTCGTGCAGCCATAAAGCAGTAACAACAGGCAATTTAGCAAGGTCTTTTCGGCAGGGGCGGATACCAGACTAGAAATTGATGCTAAAAAGTTGGCTGCATTCCGGTCTCATGAACAAGAGATGGGTAACAAGACGAGCCCTTACATTCTAAGTTTCAAGCCACAAAGAAGGAATTCCAGGATGAAATGTTGCACTTGGGAAAGGATCAGCCAATGCTTAAGATGCAGAGATCATGAGGCACAGAGAAGTTAGGTGCAGTGAAGTTGATGTTTTACTTTGATTTATGGACTCCCTATTGCTCTTCAGTTGCTGGTAGCTTTCTTTTGTCGAAGCACTTGTTCTCAAGTTTCTTGGCCTCTATTTCAGTTTCAGTTTTTGTTTCTCAAAGAAAAGATACAGCAAAGGAAAGGGCCATGATAAGCAAAACCTGTTCGTGTTCGGTAATGGTTGCATGGCCTGTAACATTTCCAATTTTTTAGGGGAAAGCTCTTGGTAGTACGATACAGGGTCATTGACATCCTAGGCAGGAAAGCTAAGAAAAATATCATGTAAGGGTAAGAGATAAAGGATGATGGATATTAGTTGAATCCCAAATTGACTGTACTATTCCAAACAGTACCATGATTCTGAGTTAGAAGAAAACAGACCACAGAGAAAACAAAACCTACTTTTGAGCGAGAAGAATCTGCAGCCATATATTCAAACAAAAGCTCTGCAGCAAGTGAAAGGCAAATGATAATGATATTCAAGGTACATTCTAAGGAGATGCTACCATAGTCTGCTTAACAGCCACCAAACCATCTACATGACTCCAAAGCCAAACACCATGTACTTGTAACAGTTAAACAGCAAGCTATTCAAGGCCAATAACTAATAGCCTTCTGTACGAGTACTGTCTACTAACTAGTTAGTCCAATTCTTGCATTCAAAGGGGAGGAAGACAGCCTCAATTTCCTTGAAAACATCTTCCGGGGATTGTTCAGCATTAACCTAGAAGACGAAAAGATAGAAAAGAGTGAGATTTGAACAGATGACTAGTTAGTTGTCCATTTTACGTAATAGAAGCTACCTTGAAAACCTTTTGCTTTGAGGAGTAGTAATCTATTACAGGTAAAGTGGATTCAAGGAAAACATTGATTCGCTTAGCCATGGTGACGCTGTTGTCATCTGCCCTTCCCTGCAAATCATATAACATCCATTATATTCAACCTTTTCCAGATCTAAACAATGAAGGGTCTACCAGGATATTTTCTTCATTTATTTGCCATAACTTTGTGGAATAAGATGAGTAAGACAGAGAAAGGTTGCAAATACATAACCTGGTTTCTGTTGAACACGCGCGGTTGATCATCACCTCTTCTGAGCAGCCAAGATACAAGACAAATTCTGGTTCAATTTTCATCTAAAATAGGATTTAATAGTCTCGTTATGTCAAATTAGGAAGAAAGGGAACACAAACACGTTCATATAAAGAAAGAAACAAACAAGCTTATGGATAAATAAATTGGGGTTGTTTTTAATGTCTTCATAATGGAATCAATCACTTACAATCTTCTCCACCTCTGCACGATTTTCTAGATTACGAGGAAATCCATCAATGAGAAACTTTGTCAATTGAATTTCTTCAATTGCCTGTTGAAGGATCCTGACAACAAGTTCAGATGTAAGAAGATTCCCTTCTAGCTTGAAAGATTTGATCATCTCTCTGCAACAATAATAATCAATATTCAGCCTAGTGCAAACAGAAACAATTATAAGGATTTCTAATTGGAGACAGAGGAATGTATGTCAAAAGATAACAAGAGAAATGGTTGACAGAATCAATCTCAATTTTTTAATACAAATATTCAGCAAAATGAAAAATACCTGCAGCAGAAGAAAAGAGAAAGGAAAATGTGAAAGAAAGTTAAGTCCCTACCCATCTTTACTGCCTGAAGCCACTGCTTTGTCAAGAAGTTCACCTACACTAAGATGGCAAAAGCCAAACCGTCCAGCAATCCTGGGGCACTGTGTCCCCTTGCCACTACCTGGACCACCTAGATGAATTCGACAATAGGATCACATATTTGGACACAGCACCTCAACGAGAAAGGAGGAGAGTTATGGTGGCATGATTAGTTCAAGATGATAGACATAATCATAACCATAACAAGCAATTCTTTCAGTAAGACTACACTATTTGGGTTAAGCTCAAAAGCAAACTGTCATATCAAGTAATGAAACGCATGATGGGATCTTAAGTTGATATCAACAAACTCAAGACCAGAGAACTAAGCAACCTTTAGTGGAAATTGAATTTAAGATGGCACATGAGACAGAGACTAAATGATAGAGATTTATGTGTGAGATATCCAAGTAACACGAGAAGTAGTTCCAACAAAGAAGAATCAAGAGACAAGGTTGTAGTGGTGAGTTTTCCATTACTTAGAAAGGTGAACTTGAGGAACTGTGATAGAAGCAGCATTATCAAATGATTACCTAACACATAGACAAACTTGTATTCCTGAGAAATCTTTGCAACCTGCCAAAAGGTTCATAAACAAGTGAGGCTACTGAACACCATAAATACATGAAGCCGGAACAGAAAATTGGCTAGGTAAACCAAGACATATCATGAGATATTTTCCACAAGATTTCAGTACGGTATCAGGACCCGACATTAGCATCCTTCAAGAAAAGAACAAGAGACTAAAATCTTGACATAATTTCTGGAGAAGGCCTACAGTAAGTACAATCTCCCAACTGCCTTTTACAGCATAAATTGTGATTACATCCAATTTTATACCAAAATAAAGTCGAAAGCACGGAAGAGGTGCCAATAACGTGATGATCAGGTGCAGTTCTTAGTGTCTGGAGTTGAGTAAATTTGATTACGTCCAGAATGGCTTCAGATTATACTGCAGTAAAGCAAGACCAAACCTCAGTTGCTTTCTCCGTGGTTTCTGGTGTACCGACGCCGTTATCGATCACCGTTTCTCCTTCACCAGAAGCGGAATCCATAGGATAAATCTGCAAAAATATTACAAAAAAATACCATAGCAGATACAAAAATGCAACAGGAGAAAAAAAGTTCAGTCGATTCTTGAGGTGGATTTTATGAGATGGCCGGCAACGCAAGGAGATGGCGCCAAAAACGAAAATGACAGGGGAAAGAAAGGTAATCTACGAGCAAATGCAAGCGTCTAAAATGTCATCTTTCGAAAAAATTACAAGGGAACCTGCATGAAGACAAAGTTAAAGTCGAAAATCTCAGGTTTTTTGTCCAAAATTCAGGTCATTATATATGGGTTTTGCGCAACAAACATGAAAAAACATGGGATCTTGCAATGAAGATGGAGTATTTTAGCAAAACGATGCTAGCAATCGAAGTATAGGAACAAACTGTGAAGTGAAAGAAAACGGAAAGGTTGGAAACCAAAGTGTAAAAATATATGAAAGGGTCGCTCTTGTCTTAGTAGCCGCTGGTAGTAAAATCTCCAACGTAGGACTAGAACCGGGGAGGTTCGAGAGGGCAAGATAAGAAGAGCTTAGCAACCTGTCACGCTGATTCTGCGACTATAAGGATAATAAATTATACTCCTCCGCTTTCAAAACATATAATTTTTAAATTTTTTCTCTCTTTTCAAAATATTTATTTTTTTATAAATTATTAAAATTATCATAATATATCTTTTTTAAATAAAAATAAATTAAATTATTTAATAATATAATAATAAAAATATTTTTTCTTTTTAAAATTTATATAATAAATAATAAATTATTTTATATTTTAAAACGAGAAAGTAAATAATTATAAAGTTGGATACGGATTTAGGGACAGAAGATACTCCCTCACTCTTCCTTTCCAAATACAAGTCGTTTTAGTTACTTAATAATAGTAAAATTAAAATAAAATATCTTTTATATCTTTAATAAATAAAGAGAGAGACATAAGGAGTTAGAAGAGATAAAATTAAAAAAAAATAATAAATACAACTTAAAATTATAAAATAACTCATATTATAAAGCAATAAGTACCAATCTTCAATATCAGGCTCTATATAACAATAAATATCGAAGCTACTGTATATGTCACAAAATTTCTTGTGTTTGTACTTTCCGCCTAAAAAGGCATCCCATAATTGGGTGTATTTGAATAACTTTTTAGTTCGAATTTGACCTTGTTTGAATTGCACTTTAAAGTCAAAAAATTTTCTAAATTTTTGTAGAACGTACCTTCAACTTTTTTATGAAAAGTTAAAGAATATGTTATACTTAATATGAAAAAATAGAGAAAAGCAGAAAATTTTTAAATTAAATTACAATACAAATACAATCCCAAATTTCACACAGGAAGGAAAAATGCAAGTTACAAATATAAAATTTTGTTTTAAACCAGTAAACGTATAAAATTTTTAAATTAAATTACAATACAAATACAATCCCAAATTTCACACCGAAAGTAAAGGCCGATCATTTATTATTATTTAAACCAGTAAACGTATTTGCGTTCTTCCGACGAAAAACTCACTAGCGGCGTAAACGGCAATCACAACCAAAACCGTCCCGTGATGCGGAAGGTGCTGAAGCAAAATGAAAGGAAAAGGATAGGCAATATGACTGAAGCTGTTGCCGCCCAGCCAAAGAACAAGCAAAAGGAAGTAGAGGTTACATAAGTCGACCAGAACATACAGATCCCTTTTCTTTCTATGTTACAAGATACACATATCAAGGCCAATAGCACAATTTTATGACCTGAGATTGAAGTTCCTCTCCTACACATACATTACAATCTCTTCTGCTCGCATTACACACATCCAAAATTTATGACATTTTATGCCTTCACGAAAATTGCCAATTAAAAAAATAAAAATTCTTAATACCAATCAGCCTTTCCCGCAATGAAACCGATGTTTCCCTTCACTTCTTCCGGTATTTACCGGTTCTATTAACTTTCACGATCCTTCTGCTTGACTTGTCTCCGACACCACCGCCGCTGCCTAATGAGAAGCTTCCTGCAGCATTAAACTCCATACTTCCTGATGCCTGGAAAGGGGAAGGGTTCTGCAGCCCGCCCTGGCTTTGTTGACCACCAAACTGGAAAGGAGTAGCTGACTGTGGAACTCCAGCGCCAAAAGCAAACCCACCAGGAGAAGATGAGACAGTCTGTTGCCCAAATACAGGAACTGCCGGAGTCGGCGCCTGCACATCCTCGGCCATGCTGTCTTCCATGCTCATTTGGTCGTTGTTCCCAGAGGCTGTAAATGGAGTAGTAGAATTACCAAACACGGGCGGATTAGCAAAGGGTGCGGGTGTTAACGAGGTTGTAGCAGAGGCTGTAGTAAATGAGAAAAAGGGACCAGACGAAGCAGTGGATGAACCAAAAACCACTGGTGCAGTATTAGCAGCAGAGAAAGAAGAGGATGATGCTCCAAAGGAGAAAACAGGTGAAGGAGAAGAAGAACTAGATAAGGCACTGAAGGGAGCAGATTTTGGAGTTTGCCAACTGGAACCAAATGAAACGGAAGTAACACTACTAGAGCTAGCTGAATTGGTTTCAGAAGAAGGAGACAAAGTACTGGCGCCAAAAATTCCAGAATTAGCAGTACCAGCAGTGGAGCTAATCATGCTAGTTCCTGAAGATGAACTGGCTCCAAAACTAAAAATGGCAGCTGTAGTACTGCTGCTTGAGCCAACTGAATTGGTCAATGCAGGGGTTGCTGAAGAACTCGCCCCAAAACTGAATGTACTAGAAGTACCACTGCTTAAGCTGAATGCATTGGCTCCTGAAGAAGCAGCTGAAGCACCTGCACCAAAACTAAATATGCCAGAAGATGGACCACTGCAGGGATCAACTGACTTGGTTTCTGCAGAAGAAGTTGAAGGACTAAGACCAAAACTTGCACCTGAGCCAAACAATTTGGTAGATGATGCTGAAGAACTAAATAGAGGATTGCTAGACGTAAGAGATGAAAGTCCAGAAGTACCAAAGACTGGTGATGATGCAGATGAACCAAACTGAAAAGGTGAATTCTGCAAAACAGTTGAAGCACCAGATCCAATATCAGAAGACTGTACACCAAAAACAAATCCACTGGCAGTAGACTCTGTCTGAGATTTAGCAGTTGAAGATGCACTTGAAGAACTAAGGCCAAAAATGCTGCTTCCAGTGCTTGCCATAGCAATGGATGAACCACCAAAAGGTACATCTCTTAAGCTGCCCCTAGTCACTTCTCTCTCTGTATTGTTCATTACAACAGAAGGTTCTGCATCTGAAGCAGCTGCAGCTGATGAAGAAACTGCAGTTGATGGGTTAACAGAGGAACCAAATTGGACGACTGGTGCCCCAGCAGATCCAAAAGGGCTACTCATAGAGGTAGCAGAGCTCCACGTTGCAGTAGCAAAATTTGTAAAATTGGAAGAGGAAGAAGTTGTTCCTGCAGCGACCATTTGACTTACAAATCCTGTAGAAGCCTGAGCAGGTAGGGATAACGGTGCAGAGGAACTTATAGCTAGTGGCCCATTCTTAAGGATTGAATTTTCAGGAACAATAAAAGAGGCTATGCTAGCAGATGGTGGACTGAATGGACTAGAACGTAGAATCTCAGGTTCTCCCTTCGCTACAGCATTTTCTGATGCCTTGTCATCATGTTTATCAGATGCAGGAATTCCCAGAGATGGAACAGCTTCCGCAGAGCTGTACATACAGGATAACAGTTAAAATATGCTTGGCTATGAGAGGTAACAAGTGGTGAACTGAAATCAGGTAACACATTCTCCTCCCTCCATCCTCCAAAAAAAAAAAAAATTTGGGGTGGTGGGGGATTAAAAATCGACACAAAATATAACCTCAACAAGGGAAAAAGAACATGCTTGGCTTTCCAAGCCATCACTTCCCAAAATAAACAAGTTGTGACTGACCTGCTTGAACTCTCTGGGCTCGGCTGTATCCAAGAACAGGGTTTTGGCGCTGAAAGGTTGGTAACTGTTGGCACAGGTGAACTCTCACTGGATTGAGACTTATCATTTGCTTGCTTCAGCGTTAACATTGTAGGAGGTGTGGTTTCTGAAGGAGAAGTTATGCCGGATGGCTGTAAAGCAGGGAAGGCAACACCAATCTTTTCTCCACCAACTGTGGCACTGTGAACTTCAAAGTTAGTTTGTTTGCCAAATATAGGTTCCGCACCTATTTTTTTCATCTCAGGAAGAGCTGGAGTAGAATCCTGCACTGCATTTTCAGCTGCAGCTGAACAAGGATCAGTTACGGACATCTCAGGTTTTCCTCTCCCTCCAACCAAAGCATCAGATATAGGCCCATTAGCATATGCATCCTCATCCAGATCAAGAGAATCCTATATATAAAACCATTTCATCAGTCAAGACAAACATGTTAACTGTAATGGAAAGCAGGATGCAAGAGTCCTACAAATTTTTTGCTATCAAGTTCTTAAAAAGTGCCAAAATATGCTCCTATAGAGATCACTCACATTAGCTATAACATCATATATAAGATGAACAAGAGAGACAAAACAATTTTCCCCAAAATAACTAAAGAGAAACAACACCAACCTCATGTGCGCTCATCATAAAAGCTCGCTTCTTTTGAGGATGTTGAGCTACAAGTTTAGCTGCAGAATCTGAACCTTCAGCACTGGGCACACTATCTTTTACTGAAGCTGTAGAATTCTTATTCGCTACAGGAGTTGATATTTCACGTTGGACATTTAATTTTTTAGGTCCATTTTCTTCTATGCTTTCTTGTTTCCGGGACGTGAAATCATGAACAGGAGTTAAACTGCTTTGGGAAAAATCCTCCAACCTTTGGCTGCCTTGAGTTCCCTGCAGCAACTTTGGAGAATTTGTGTCCTCAAGGCTTCTAAGAGCCTGTCCATGAAGCATATCCATTGTCAATTTAGCAGGTGATTTCTCCCTGGCAATAATGAGTTTGGATTCTGCTGATTTTTCCTTGGGTGTCATCTTCTCAAGATGCTGCAAAATTTTTGCAGCCATCTCACTGGACTTAGGAGGTACATGGGCATAACTGGTACTAGGGCCACCATTATCCTGATTTTCTCCCACTATTTTCAAGTCTTTATGCTTCCATTCATCAATTAAAGGAAGCTTTTGTTTCAGGGACAAAGGCCGTTGGACAGCATTGGAAGCACCTCCTATCCCAATGGTAGTCGGACGGTCAAGTTTCTTAGATGAAACATTATGTTTCTGTCGGATTCTCCGCATTGGACCGACAGATCCAAGATCATCATCTAGGACAGAACTCCTACGCTTTAGAGCCTGAAACAATTTGTATGAATGACAATCACATAAACATTTAAAAACAGGTAAGTATTTGTCCAGGAAAAGCTAACAGGTAAAATGATTCATTCCGAAAATTGAGATTCATCATGAGCTACCGATTTTGTTGAACCAGGCTCTCCATCTTGATCTTGTGATGTTGATGACAGCAATAAATACCCATTGTTACCATACCTGCTTGGTACACTCCCCTGTAAATTGAATGAAACAGAAAAAAAGGAAAAAATAATTACCACTGGAAACAAAAATTCCATAACACCATGGGAGGAAATATCGTTGGTCTGTAGCACACCTTTCCAAAAGCAGATGGAACAAATCTAGAATATGGGGTACGAGCCATGTTGTATATTGCAGATCTACCTCGAGACCTCGGAGTACTAGTAAAGCTATTTTCTCCGACCTCAGCACGAGCAGTAGTTCTTGGTGCCAATGATATCATAGGAGATTTTTGAGTAAATGGGACATTACTAAGCAAGGCTGCTTCTTCTCTGATTGCTTGACTGCGGAAACCCAACATTGATGGCGATACTTTTGAAGGCCGGCTACCCATATACGCTTTTGCAAGCTCAGCAGGAGAAGCTACATCTTCTTCAAGAACCTGGAGATTACTTGCACAGTAAGTGCTAGCTGGAACTATATGGTAAACATTCTACCCTAATTAATAAACCTAAGAAATGGATGAAATGCAGGCCAACTTACTCTAGCACTGATACCAGGGACTGAAATAACACCATGAGATCTCTCTCCTTCAGTTCCATTCTCTGCCAGTGTACTCTTCAGGAGTTGCTGTCGCTTTTCAAAGTCTGCTGTTGGCTCCAAAAGCCTTGCTTCAACTCTTTTAACCTCACCATCAACAGGTACATCCACAGCTTTTGACTGCAACAACTCTGTCAAACGATCAATTTCAGATCTGCAACCACAGCAAAAAGGATTTCACAAGCCAGTCTAAGCTTATAACTTATCCAGATTAATAACAAAGAATCTAATTACAGCAGAGCAAGACAAAACTGCATAGAGACAATGCAGCCTAAATAGTGAACTAAAGAAAGAACCCATAGAACGTAAAGTTGCCCAGTAACAAATCATGAGGCAGTACATATTAAAAGTAAAACGTCTACATTACCATACAGAGTTAGGTTTCCTTTAAAAAAAATGATCAGTAAAATAAGCAGAAAAAAGACTTTGCAGTGAGAAGGGAGACAAGAATTCGCACTAGAAAGCAAATAGCATTCTAAAATCCAAAAGATCTAATTTATCAACAACAAAGGTGTAATAATTAATGCCATTCTTGAATTTATAACCATTTCTTTGGTTCCAATAAAATTTGCCATCTGCATCTCAATTCTTCAGCTCAAGACTGATAAATACATATGACCATGTATCAATGAAGATCCCAAGTCTAACAACACAGCTAAATGTACTTCTCACTTTAGTGAAGAAAAAGTTCAGTGAAGCGCACTCTTTGTAACAACAGGAAATCACTGGATAGTGAGAGTCAGTGGCAGAAGACAGGACACTGGCGATGTCCTAACAATAAGATAGTTGCTTCCTATGAGAAAATGCCAATATCAGTATATTATGCCCCATAACATGTGCGTCCTTTTCAGCACTATCAAGAAAATTAAGTCACCTCAGAGTTTAAGAGCTTTTAAGTTTTGGGTGCTGACCAATCCATTCAATGAATCACTTGAGCAAATATGCATTCGTCCATAATAAGAAATAAACCGGTAGACAAATAAAATAGAAGAGAAAGCTTGTCTAGTCTATGGCAAGAAAATAAGAATTAAAAGCTTACCTGGTGAAAGTCTTCTGCTTTAACAACTGCTCAAGTTCTGTGATCCCACCAGTGTCAGCAGTGCTGAGATTCTGACCATCAACGACCAAGAGTTCTGGAGCTTCAGCCTTATTCTTCAAAAAAAAAGGATGAAATTTTTACACCAATTTCGCAAAACATCAACAGTAGACATATACCATCCACTTAAAGCAACGTTTAGCACAACAAAATCACTCATCAATTAACCCAGCAAGAAATAGAGAATCCTACTGGTCCATATGCTTATCAGAAAGGGTATAATCACATTAAGGCAGCCTAGAGAACAGATATTTTTCCCTTTATGAAAAAGAATCACGAAGATATATGGAAGCAAAAGAAATATATTCATCAAAGCTTATGCTACAGACTATAGACGAAACCAGCAAATTGACATTTTTTTTTGGGGGGCGGAGGGAGGGAGGGGGGTTGGGGTGTTTGTGGGGTCTGTCTCTGCTGCAGACTAATCAGAAATCAAAAGAAACAGCAGCAAGCAGCAGGAATTTACAAAGTAAAGCAATCCGGGAGAACAGCAATTGATCTTTCCTCTTTGAATTTACAAGTCTACCAGGATATATGCAAGAAACTGGCAGTCAGCCATGAATATTCAAAGAAAATGAGCATGAAACAGCTTTGACAAGGGACAAATTCGATAAGATATAGTATGATACTGATATGGCTCCCATTTACTATTTTGGGATGCTGCACGAGGTACTCAGAATGAATAAAGCTCTCCAGGGTTCAGAGGAAAGAAAAAATCAACAAAGAGACAAGAGGGCTACAATAATTACAGACAAAAAGGAAGAGGTAAAGAAATAACATTAGCTAATGCTTTATATAAACACAGTAATTACCCCTTTAAATTTTTCGTGTGGTAACAAAATGATAGAATATGGAGTATAAATCACATGGATGTATGAACAAGTGATGTGCTCAATTTTTCGGGGTTGGAGAAGAGGCAGATTTAACAAAGATAATTAGCCATGGAATCTCAAACCTCTGGCACCCACGTGATCCATTTGAAAAAGAAAGAAACAAGAAAGTTTTGTGATATGTTGGAAGTCACAAAAAGAAAGGAAAGATATCTTTCTGAATTTTGTCTTATTTGAGAAAAATAACCTACCCCTTTTCTATACTTCATACAAGGATGGATTTCTTAGGACAGTTCCAAGGAATTTTTCTGTTTCCCTTTCAATAAGCAATAGTATATCTTTTACTTTGAGAAAAATAAATTACCCCTTTGCTCTACTTCATACAAGGATGGATTTTAAGAAAGTTCCAAGAAATTTTTGAGTGTTTCTCTTTCAATGAGCAATAGTATAGCTTTTACTTATTAAAAAGGAAAAAGAAGACAAAGGGAGAAGAAGTAGTTCACAACTCATCAGGCAAGGCAATCCTGATTTCAAATGTTCACAACATGAGTAATTCAACATGTTCAGTCTCAAATTTACTGTAAAACATTATTCCACCCAAAAGTTTTCTTTCAGTTCAAAACGATCAATACAAATGTAAAGTACAACATCCATTAATAGATATCAGGTTCAAGAAAAATTTAAAGAAAATATAAATCTTTTGCTGCATTTTCATTTTATTCATCAATGACTGCATTTCATGTAGGTATTCAGTTCCAAGACTAGAAAGCTGCTAATCAAGCACTTTGTGCTTTTACTGCCATTCTTGTGAGCAAATCGAAGGTTTTTCCCTGGATAACCCCCCTATGTCCATAGAGGTTAATCAAGCATGTTAGGCCACTTAACAGGTTCATAGCACTATCAAGTTAATCAATCATAGGATCTTCAAAAAAGGCTTCATCAAAGCTGAAAAAGGGAAAATAACCAAATATTGCAAACTAATTCTGTATTTTACTTGTATTACACATGATTTTGCATTCCATAAGGAAAACAAAATAATAGGCAAATACCACTTGAACCTCGACTTTTGATAGGGAAAATGCTTTAAAAAATGTCGGCAATACTAGAGAAGATCATAATGTCTTGGTATGATCTACATTCTAAATCCGGACAAATATATTTAATGAAACAAGATAAATGCAATGTTGCTTAATATACCAAAACTTACTTTTATTACAGCCTCTCCAAGCCCATTACCAACTACCTGATCAGATTCTGTGAGTAATAAAAGTGGCATTAGATGCAACTGAATTAGAGAAATAAACTTTAAAACACCTTTGCAAAACAAGAAAATGAATGTAAGGTAATCAGCTTCACCCGCATCAAAAAATATTATAAAAACATCCAAAACAGACCTCAAATGCAGTACAGGCGTCGAATAATCACACATGACCATCCAAAGCTAAACTTCATGCCAGGTACACACTAAAGTAGGTTTGTAAAAATACACTGAAGTATCAACAAATTATTTTATACTTCCAGAAGATTGAGAATCAAAACAAAAGGCAGAAAGCAAGAATAAAATTCGTTCCAAGTAGCATTCTGTAACATGTTATGCAAACAACATACATTTATTCATCATTGAATTAGAAAATACTAGTCCCAAAATTGAATGTCCTCTGCTAATTGACCCCCAATATTTCAATTGCATGCATGCATCTATGTCCTAGTTTTCTTGCCCTGTATAACTGCCATTTCCTTTCAGGGGAGAAAAGAAAAAAAGTAGGGGCCAAAAACCATACTGCTTACTTTCTTGTATTTATAATATGTGTTTCAGACATAGACAACCCAAATCAAGCTAATTATTACCAACACGGAAACAAAAACTCCAACCAAACCAAAGATAACTATGATTAACACCAGAATACAAACATATGATATGACAAAAACACTGGCCGACGACAGAAGCTAACGACATGTGCAACAAAACAAATACCTCAATCAATCGGATAAAAGCTGAATTCAATCATGACCAAATTAATGTACGAATCAGAGACAGGGGAAAATATAATCTCCACCTCCTTCAAAACCCCACCTTAAGAATATTAGCAAGAACAAAAAAGTAACTTTATGCCATTCCATGAGCTAAACTGTAACTAAATAAAAACTCACAAATAAGAATGCTTTATTCCGCTCCCCTCAAAAGCGAATGCCTTTTTCCAGAACTAGAAGCTAACAAGCATAGAAAACACACTTGCCAGCAGCAGCCTAAGGAATATAAGTTCAACCAACCAATTCTACAGCTTCCATGAACACGGCTTTAATTATCACTAGCTAATTAACCACATAACAATACCGAAGGTGTATTAAATCCCAAAATCAATGACATATGCAAAATCAAAGACTCCATGCATGCAGACAGAAAGCAGGGAGACAAGGAAAATGAACCCGAAGGAAGCGGTGGGGAAGGAGGAGGTGTGAGCCTTTTGCCGGAGACAGACGCGAAGAAGCGGTGGGCAGCTGAAGAGGCCAAATTTCGAATGGGATCCACCACGAGCTTGGAAAGGAAGCTAGGGTTTCGCCGTGGGAGGCCGATCGTACGGCGTCATTCTGCTCTTACGATTCTGATTTCTGGCGAGCTTCCCTCCCGCTCCGCCTCCGCCGCCGCCTCCATAGCCGGAGGAGGTCGGTGCCGATGCTCCTTCACCGGCAGTCACCATTAATTTGGAGACTTAACGAGTGTGAGAGAGAGAGAGGGAGGAGACCCAGACGCGTAGCGCAGGAGTACGAACGAACTGTAAGGACAGGGAGAGTAGGAGGGAAAGTGCGAGGCCGAAATTAGGGTTTTATTTTGCGATGCTCTGTAATTTGAAAAATGAAATCTAAAAAAAAAAAGAAAAAGGTTATTTACTCCCTCGGCGTTCTGGGAGCTTGTGTTAAAGATGTCCCCGGCAGCCGAATATAATGGGGGGGCTCATGTAAATGTCCCCGTTTTTCTTTTTCTGTAGCGTTTAACTTCTTTCTTCCTCTTTTTTTTCTTTTCTTTTTTCAAATACATGCAGAAAGGGATTGGAATAAAATCATATTTTATGCGCTTTTGAAATAAAAAATAATTATTATATTTTATCACCTTTTGACTAATTAAATAGATATATGAATCGTCTAATAAAGATATTATCTTAATATCTAGTCTTTTTATTTTAAAATATACAACTTTTTAAATATTTCTTCATTCTCAAAATATTTATTTTTTTATAAATTTTGAGTATAATTTTTTAAGTTATCTTCACTATGAAATACAATTCTCACATTCTCTATTTTATTAATGAAATAATATAAAAAAACACTTCTTATTTTTTTCTTCCTTAATTTATGTAAAAAATATCAATAAATCTTATATTTTAAAATAAAGAGAATAGTAAATTATTATTTATATGTCTCTCACAATTATTTTTTAATGCAAAAATACTTTGTGCTCATTCAACGTAATTATAAAAAAATTAGACATCATTATTAGAGTGCTAAAAAACTTTTTCCTCAAAACATATACTTTCTCACTTTAATTGAATGATTACATTTTATTCATTTAAAATAAAAATAAATATTTAATTATAAAAAAGAGAATAATTGTGTTAGGAGATTTTAAAGTACGTATCAACAAAATTAAAGAAAATACTTGACTTTCGAAAAAGAAAAAATAAAACTAAAGAAGCTCACGTGTCTCTATATAATTTCTTTTTACCCTTTACATTAAAAAAGTAGACGGTAATTAAATTTAAAGTAAGAGATTGTATCGCTAGTGGTATATTGGAGAAATGAGAAAAGCAAAATACTAATATTATTCTATTAAATGTTTTTATTAATTAACTTATCGAGTAATTGTTCAAAGTCAACAAAAATTAATTAGTTAGTTAACTTTGCCCACGTAACACAGGGTTAAATAGAGCTTGGGTTTTATTTTAAGCCCAACTCGTATGTAATTAGATATAGTATATATATCATTGTATATCATTGTAATTAGATATATAATGATATATTATTATCATCATACTTATTTGTATTTACAAAACAATTAACTAATTTTTTATTTTTAATTAATAAACATCTAAGATATAAATAATAATCAGAAAAAACCTTAAGAGCATAACAACAATTATCCCTCAAAAAGAAATATGAAGAAAATTCTTTTAGATTGAACCAAAAAAAGTTCTTACAAAATATGGAATGTGACTTTTTTATTAAAAACAAGGGCAAGCTTGTAGGAAGTAAGCTTGAGTTCGTTGTTTATAAGCTCACAAACCAGGGCGCGCTCGAGCTTGGTAGGGTCCAAGTCGTAGAGCTCAATTAATTCCTCCATTTGTCACTTGTAAGAACCACTTGATTTATCTACTACAAGTGGCAATAATATGCAAACCGTCTTTAGTTTTTTTCCTCTTTTTTCTTTTTTAAAATAATCCTACACTATGAAGAGATAGGGAAAAGAATACGTTTTAGATGCGATAACCATTAAATTCAAGACCTTGTAATCGGCTAAAGTCTTAAGTTTATAATCACTAAGGATTATTATTTTTTTGAGATGACTTGAATAATATAGAGTGAACCTACCATATTCACTTTTTTTTTTATAGATAATTACACGAGGAAGGGAAGAGACAGACTACATGGACAGCCGGACGCAGCGAAGCATAGTACCATATTCACTTTGATTTCATATAGTTTGTGCATCTAAGGATATCAATCAATTACAATAAAGTCTCTTAATAAACAAACAAAATTTTTAGTACGACTAGAATATTATAGTTATTTTCATTCAAAAAATAGCAATCTTAAATCATAACTTTACGTGAGTGATAAGCTCATCGATATAATTTCACCCAATTGTTAAGATAAAAATGCCGTCAAACACATTTGTTTCGTCATTCAATAAAAAAGTTTTATTATTCATAATAAAAATGCCTTAGTGCCTTATTGGTCTCTGAGTAGTGAGTACCGCGAGCTCTTTTCGTTATTATTACTACTGTTCGTGATATTAATTGAAATGGGGCACACCTCTCCTTTAGGAATCCCATGGGGTATTGGGAGGAATATGCCCATGGTTTTGGTTTATTCCCTTCAAAAAACTCAAGATTTTAAAATTCAATGCAAAGTTTTACTTTCAAATCCACTTCTTCTTTTTTTAATTAATCAGCTCTTGCCAAAAGCTTGATAAAAATTTCTAAACAGAATGAATAGTGGCATTGCTACCATTTTCAACCTTTCTTTGAAGGTTCACACAATTACCATACTCGTAGGGAATAGTTGCTTTGGAAAGACCTGTAACAAGAATATGAAAACAGCTCATATAAAGAATCAACAAAATCAGAACCTTTACACAATCCATATTCTGGAAAAAGAAACTAGCAAGACACTGCCAAAAGATAAAGTTCCTATTTTTGTGCCTTCATGTTTTGGTATACAACAAAAGCAAAATCAGTTACAAAGACAAGTAAAACCTGAAAATTTCAAAATGCATACTGAAAACTACCAAGCTTGCTGCTTGGCTAACCCTAGCATTTTCCACTGTACACTTCTAACAAATTAACATGATGACCGATTCCATTTTGAAAAATTCAAAAAAAAAAAGGAAAAAGAAAAGAAAAAGAAAAGGAAAGGGATCAAAGCCCCCTCTGTGTAGAAAAACTGTTCTAAACTTTCAATAGTTCCCTAAAATTGATGCTGAAGCTATTTTCTAGGCCTTTCTTTCCACCACCACCACCAATAATAGGATTTCCTCTTTGCATCATGGCCACAAACTCATTATAATCAATACGTCCATCCTGCAAAATCAAAACATAATATCACAGACTCTTCTAATGTATCGAAGTAGCATCAAAAAGCTTTTATACTGCCTGAAGTACCACTAGTGAGAACTTTTAACTTACATTATCCTCGTCAACATCTCTTATCATTTCTTCTAGGCTGGCATCCTCGATGCCAAACTCCTTGCAAGCTTGTTGAAGTTCATCTGCAGTGATATAGCCACTTCCATCCTTATCGAAATAGGAGAAAGCAGCGAATAGATGATCCTCTTTTTCTATTTTGTTAAGATGTAGTGTTGCAGCTATAAACTCCCCATAATCAATTGTTCCACTGTTATCAACATCTGCCTGGAATTTTAGAAAACGAAGCAAATCACTGACAGGTTTGAGGATATCAAGACCAGTCAATAACTAATAGTATTGTATAAGCAACAAAAAACACTATTTCATATTAGACATTTATACTTAGCAGATATCTTCCATGGCAATGAGTAATTATCGCGAACTGTAATCTATTGCCAAAATACTAGCATGACTAGCGTTTGGAGAAAAAAGCTCAACTTTTATGAACTTAATCAATTTCAGCTAGCACATCAATCAGTAATCTATATTCAAAATACTATTACTCCTAGTATTTGCCAAATGAAGTTCTGTTGTTCACAAACTTTATCAATTTCAGCTAGCACCTAGCAGGAGCTTTTTACACCAATATGCAGGAAACATGTATGTTTGGTCAAACACTTACGGCTTGCATTAGATCAATGATCTCAGACTCGTTAAGATTGGCACCAACTCGTTTTAGTCCAGCTTTGAGCTCTTCGAAAGTGATTTGCCCACTATTATCTGTGTCTATCATCCTGAACATTTCTTTTAGTCCTGCGATTTCTTCTTCGGATAGGTTTTCAGCAATAACCTGAAAAAAAGTGAAAAGGTGCACTCCATAACCGAGAAGCAATAAGAGGGTTAAAAATACAGGTTTTCAGGGGACACTTACCCTGAGTGCCATTTTCTTGAGTTTGTTCATGGCAGAAAATTGTTTCATGCGACTAAGAACGGCAGAATCAAGGGGTTTATCAGGAGCCACACCATCAATCTGAACCCACGGATGGCCTGTAGAGATTACAAATTTTATGAGAAACAAGGTCCTGCACAAAGAGCTTTGAGACCTAATCTCATATGAAGCTTCATGCCACAGAAACAGAAAGACAAGCCAATTCAAACTGTTCAAAATTTCAACACATCAACACATTGCTTCTGTCACATAAAATAGAAATTCAGATAAAAGCAACTCGCTCAAAGTGTACTTACACTGACTGTAAAATGTTTAGTTTACTTGTGCTGAGCCTAGCAGAAGTATATTCACAAAGGAGGGACATGCAAAGACACAAACCACTTTACTACCCTACCCTTGACTGAGAACCTAAGTTATTTCAAATGCATAATCTCATTCTACTACAGAACTTTCATGTAAGGCATAAAAAAGGATTGAGCATATCAAGCATGGGTTTCGACCTTTAGTCGCTAGACCATCTGGTTTGCTCTCTCTTCAATTGAATGGTATGTTGAAAGTTGGCCAAATTGGTTGTGCTCTCTATACCACTTTATCAACTTCAAGAAGAAAACTTGGTTTTCACTATCTTGATTTAAATTTGTGAAATATGATATTCTGCAACAGCATCTTATTACTCGTATCTATATTAAAGTCTAATAGAAGCAGCCAAGTAAAAATCACCTAAATCTCAAGAACATAAAAGAATGGCTGCATATAAATTACCAACGGAAGAAGTTTTCTTTTTGGTCTTCTGTTGATATTTCTAAAATACAAACTGATTAAGAAAATCTCATGGGAAACAAAATGGCAACACAGAATAAAGAAATAGTAATTAAGCCTCCTTATCAAATCTCCGTCAAAAGTCATGATAAACCATCATAAGTGGGAAACCGAAATAGTTCTAAAGTTGTGTTTATATGAAATTGGCAACAGGATAGAAACAGTTTCCGGTGAATATTAATAAAAATAAAAAATTGAAACAAGAGAGAGAGAGAGAGAGATAAGAAGTTGTCTGTAGACATGTTAGGGACTAAAATATTCTAAATGTAGGAATATAGCAACCATTAAAATTAACAGAGAGCTAAACAGCAAAGATATTGAGGGAAAAATTCACCGTTTAGGTCAGTCATCCAGATAAATGGTCAAGGCAAGTTTTAAATTCCATGAGCACAGCTCGTATATATTTATCAGGCATCAGAGGTATGAGATCCAGAACCTTAAATAAAAATATCAAAATATCCCCTAAATTCTATGTGTAACAGAAAAACACACACATGCACATCGCATATTGAAGCAGAACCACTTACACAACACTTCATGTGCAGTTAGTCGCCTTCTTGGGTCTCTAACAAGCATTTTCTTCACCAAATCTTTAGCACTAGCTGAGATACTAGGCCAGGGATCAGAATCAAAGTCAAGATCTCCATGTAGGACTTGTTCAAATATCTCTTGCTCGGTTTCTGAAGTAACAATGATTAGTAGAGGTAGAAACGAAGAGAAGGAAATGTTTCAAAGAGGAAGAATATAAAATCTTTCCAAATCAAACGTTAGCACAATCTCACCAGCCCAGAATGGAGGAACTCCACTTAATAAAATGTATACAATTACTCCAGCACTCCAGACATCTGCTTCAGGACCATAGTGCTTCCGCAGAACCTCAGGGGCAACATAGTATGGACTGCCAACAACATCAGTAAATTTTTCTCCTGAAAACATCATCATTCAACTCATGAATAGCTAATAGAAAGTAAAATATAAGCAGCCATGCAGAGAAGGAAAAGAAAACATTTCTCACTGAATATACAAACTTTGGCAAAGTTTTATTGAGAGGTTGGATTACTAAATAACCCTAGTAAATAGAGCACAAATCTAGACAATAACCTACTGATAAACTGCATGATCTATTTTTAGCCAATATTAATGAAACGATTTTGAGAACCACAATGGACGTGATGAAATAAAATTTAGAATGAGTAACATGTACATGAAGTTCTGTTGACTAACTCAAGAATTCAACCAGACTAGTTTTCAGGTAAAATTATAAATTATAGGTTTCCATAAGTTCTCCAAGTGCCCAAATAACTGATCTAAACTGATATTGTATTTGGATTTGAGGGAAAAAGAAATACACTTAAATGTTTTAACTTCAACTTCAAACAACCTCAATTTACGTTTCCTGAATAAGGAAAGGAATTGAAAGAGAATTTAAAGTTTGCTACTATGGAATTAATTATGGGATAATGAGGTCAAACTCGCTATTCATTTCAGCTGATCTCAAATCCTTCACTCCAAGCAGACAATAATAAAAAAAGATTTCTCATTCCAAATGCCACTAATACAAGTGACTTTTAAGATCCATGAGAATCTGCTTCAATTGTAGCTAAGCATTTGCAAGCATATGAAAACATATAATGGGCAAGGGACTAGTATAACAGTGAATACTTGGATAGTTAGAACTGCTAAGCTTTTTCACATCCAAGCATAAAAGAGAAAAAGAAATTCAAGGACAGATGACACAAGCACTTTTCTGAACACCTTAGATTTGAGCTGAAACATGAGTAATATTTTTGTTTTCCAGTTAATCAAAGCTTCTTGTTTTGCAAGTTGCTCTACTTCAGCAAAGTGTTAATAGAATTAATAGTAGATATGTTGGAGGGAGAAATATAGACTATGTGGAATATTTAACTCAATTGGGAAAATGATGAGCAGAAGCTAGAGTAAAACGCAATTCAAAATCACACAAGTAATACCTGGTTTGAAGAAGACTGATAATCCGAAGTCAATTGTCTTTAGTAGTGAGTCCTCCTTCTTATCAAAAAAAAGGAAATTCTCAGGTTTAAGATCACGATGCATCACCCCTAATGAGTGACAAGCTTCTACAACTCCAACAATTGTCCTAGTGAGCTCAGCTGCCTTTCTTTCTGTATAATGTCCACGCTGAATAATTCTATCAAAGAGCTCACCCCCTGCACATAGCTCCATGACAACATGAACAGCAATAGCATCCTCATAAGCCCCTTTTATTGATATAACATTTAGATGCCCCGCCAAGTGGTGCATTATCTGAATTTCCCTTCTAACGTCTTCCACATCCTCTTCTGTTAGCAACTTTCTCTTGGCAATGGATTTGCAAGCATATTCCCTGCATGTTACTTTCTCCACACAAAGAAATGTTGTTCCAAATTGCCCTTGTCCCAGTTTCTTCCCCAGAGTGAAGAAGTCCTTCAAGTTACCAGTTTTGGTCTGTAACACAGAATCAGCCTTAAGCCCCGCACTACCCACCCTCTTAAAATGTCGGGGCTTCCTAGGCTTTGCCGAAGGCTCTGGTTTTGGTTCTGACTGCTTTGGTTCCGACTGTTTTGGTTCTGTTGCTGGGATTATTACTTGCTCTGGTGGCTTGCTTAGCACGGGCAAAGGTGATTCAGGTTCTTTGTGAGAAGTTACTGACTCATTATGCACACTTTCTCCATTTCCTGGGGCAGTATCTTCCGGCGATCGGGATCGCCACATTGCAGCTGAAACTGATTGAAAAAAACCATTTTTTGAAATGCTTGGTCCAACACAAGTATTCCCCATCCAGTCTTGAATCCTATTTATAAATGCCTCACCTAAACTCCTCCCACTTCCAACATAAATAAGATCTACTGACTTCTGAGAATACTAGAACGCTCAAAAGACCAAAAAGATTGAACTTTTACTTCAATCCCAAAATCCAGTATCATAAAAAGTCAAAACGCCCTCGCAAGAACCGCAAAATTTCAACAAAAGCTAAATCCAAAGCTCATATTACCACAGGAAATTGTAGTAATCAATTAATAGGATCGATTCTCGCCAATCTTGGTATCAAAAACTTAGAATCAGCTCAATCGATATAAATAAGGAACAAGTATTTTCACAAGAAATAGCATATACAATCAATAGAAAAGAGAAATACAACAATGATGAATATCAACCTGAGCACAAAGAAGATAAGGGCACATCAAAATTCAAATGTCAAGTGGAGATGAGCTGATAAAGAAAGAACAAGCACAAGAGGGCTACCAAGAAAGTTAAGAACTTTGATATTTCTTCAGCAAACTCTGCTGCCCGGGAAGGTCAATGTTGTCCTAGTAAAACAACAATAAAACAAAGAAGAAAAAGTTGAGATCTTGATGAGAGAGCAGACTGATAAAAAGCAAGAATCGGTCTAAGCCTATAAAGGACTCTGATTTTGCAAATAGTATTTAAAAACCTTCATGGGAGAATGTCATTGTTAATAGCTTTGGACAAAGCTCGCACAAAAAACGCGTTTCGGTTCGGACGCCTCCCCGAGGGTTTTCATTGGGGTATCTTGTTCGAGTGGGTTTTGTGGCGGTTGTCAAGTTGGTTAGCTCTGCACTAGTTGTTGCTTGTTGCTACTTCATACATGGTGTCTCATAATATTCTATTTACAACTTTTACATAAACGAAGAATTTCTTAAAATTTAGAATCAAAAGACTCATATGTCCCTTTAACCTATAAAATAGGTTAACACATTTTTTAGAAATTTGAATAGTTGATAGAAGGATAAGATTATAAAAATTTATTAAATTCTTGTTAATATTACAAATTAAATAAATATTATGAGATAAATAAAAAACATAAATACAATTAATATTTTAAAACGGAATGAGTAGACTAATTATTTGCTAATTCACCAGGCATGTATATTCTTATGTCCCAAAAGATAATAGTTTTTTTGGCTAAATAAAAAGGGTAGACCTAAGATAGTAGTTGTGAAAATTATTAAAAAGAAACTATTATTAGTTGTAAAATTTGTATTATTTCAACCATAATTTAGTTATTAATCTCATCCCTTGTATTTACGACTAATGAGTTGGATTCGAGAGCCCTTGTAAATTTAGGTGCAGTTTGCTAGTAGCTCTTTGAGATTTGTTGGAGTAATAGCAGAGGACAATTCGCTTTCTCAAGCAATCCCGTTTAGTGTAGATTAGTTAAACTCGTTTAAATTGTTCAAAAATAGTTTAGAATATGTCCCTTTTATATATAACCCTTACATAAGGGGATATTCATTCCATCTAGAAGAGATATATTCTTGATTCTGTAAAATTTTTACTTCTAAACTATGATATATTTACTGAATAAAAAAAATTTTATGGCATAATTTTTTTCTTTAAATCTTGATTATTTTTTTAAATCTATTTTGTCTAAGAATTCACCAGTACAAGGTGTTGCAATAATAAAATTTTCATGTTTCTTGAAACACGACCATTAGAAATCAATAATATACATTTAAATCTAAAAATTTAGAATATTTCACAGTTTAACATAATAATTTAAATTGTCTGAGATTGGTAGTGTGTTGTTAGGATAATTGGTACCTTCATTTTAACCAACCTAATCAAAAACATCGTAGATAAGCTGCAAGAAGAAAGGGCCATAACACCCGCACGGGCGTAGCTCAGTTGGCCAGCAGTGGTAGATTGAGTACCAGAGGTTCAGGGTCGAAACTTGACAGCTGCGGTGTGGAATTTCTTACCTCCAATGTAGGGTGGGGGTCCTTGTGGGCACCAGGCACTGACCCTCCCACTGACTGGATGACTGAGTGACCATAATTTACTTTCTCATAACTAATCCGACTTAGGTGTGAGGGCTCTGAGTGCGATGAATTTCGCCTTTTTGGTACCAAAGAGAAAGGGCCATAACGCGGAAAAAGTGCAACATGTAACGACACAGTTTTCACGGGTAAGGAGGAAAAAATTATGAAAGGAGGCGACGCCGAAAGTTTCGCCCCGATATTGCCGGCCTCATATGCAGGCAGAGAGTCAAATCTTCTTTTTCTAGACGCAAATATTTTATCCAAATAAATCTGAGTTTTAGGAACTTAGCAACAAAAAAAATATTTTTAAAAGTGGGTAAAAAATCACTGGGTTAGCTGTGTCAATTTTCTCAACTTTTCTTTTTTTTTTATAGGAGATCAAATTTCTCAACCATACCAACGGTTCTAAATAGTAAATACATACTTCCTCCGTTTTTTAGTCTAGATTTAGTTTTCAAAAATTTAAAATATCACTAGAAAGATTTAATTTTTACTTGTCATTTCTTAATTTTATTAAGAATATCTTTAAAAATATTTTCTAATTTTATTTTTATTGTCCATCAAATCAATAAAAAATATATTTATTAGTTTTAAGTTAGAAAATTAGATTTTCTAATTTCAATGATAATATCTTAATACCAAAGTGTCACAATGGCTTAATGTTTCGAGTATTAATATTTGGCTAAAGTGGTAGATTATGCTCTAAGTTACTAGACGCCATGACCTATAATTGCAAATCCTTAAAATTTACGAACACAATGTAATTTGGAGTACTATAACAATTTCTTAACCTACTGTCATGCTCATTTAAGACATATATTTGTGATCAAAGAAACTAATGTTGGTTGCAAAATGCAAATGGATACAACGCGACTGTTTTATGTCGAATGATGTATTTGAATTGAATTTTATTATAAACTCAATATAAATTTTTTATTTTTAATTTTATTTTTTCTTTTATAAAAAATTATTTTTTAAAAAATTTAAATAAAAAATTTTTAAATAAAATATTATTCAATCCGATGGAGAAGCATTGAATGCTCATTCTGAAGAAGTTGCTCGTTCGTGCGCAAGGACCCAATTCCACGATGGTGCACGGTTTAAGCATTAAAGGGGACGTGCATGTTGGTGGCTTTCTCCACTTGACTCGTGAAAGAGCTTGAGAAAATCCGGTCCCATCTACAGAAAAGCATTCCAACAGAGTAGTCAAGCCGTGCCCACTTTGGATTTTTTTTTTAATGATAATCTTCTTTGATCGATGATATACCTGCAACCCCTGCAACGTCCAGAGCAATTGTACAAGACGAAGATGAACTGATGCAACCAGGATGACCAACAAAAATATTTCAATACTAGTGGGTTCCCTGGAAGGGGTGGGGTAGAGGAATTTACATATTAGTACTACCTAACCAAAAGATACAAAACCTAAAGCCGAAGCTTATAAACCAGCCTTGCTAATATATTGCACATCCAAGTACTACGCCAACCAAGAGGTGCATCATCAAAATAGAGAAAACCAAAAGTCAACCCTCAGATGCTAAGCCTACCCACAGATGCACCACCAAAAGCTACAAGCTTCAAAAGCAGCCAGACCCCGAGAAACTAACTACAGCACCCTATCAAAACTAAACCAAAAGTAGTTGAGCTTAGCACCACTACTAGTTTAGACTAAGTTAAGGAAAACCTGAAAAGGGAAAGCGTTATCACTATCATGCCCAACTTCCTTCAAGAAGAGGACGAATTGAAGCGGTTTCCCCAAAAGTGCTCACTAAATCTGAACAGGATGGATCGTGTGAATTTTCAACTTCAGTTTTAAGCTCCAAACCTAACTCCTCTTCTATGTCATCAGATGCAGCTATTAGTAGGAACTCACAGCCTTCGTAGTTCAGAAAATCAGGTGGATCCGCTGGGTTAAATTTTCGGTTCCCGAATCGGCCCTGAAGGTGAGCAGGAAATGCTGCTCTTCGCTTACTCTGAAGTCCCTGGAACTGTCTGTTGTCCCGCTGATCAGGATTCTTTATCTGGATAAGAAATGACCCTTCTCTTTCCACCTTAAGTGACTCCTGTGCTTCATTCTTAGCATCCTCTGGCGGATATTCAAGCTTGTAAACCAAGTGTGTATGCATTCTCTTTCCAGGGTTGTGCCTCAAGATGCGATAGATGCCTTCAGCCAATGCTCTAGCAGGCTCGGTGTGACGGTGACCCCTGGTTACAGTGTCATATTCCTCTCCTTTCAGGGCAGCTTTAACATCTTCAATTCTTGCAGTGACCAACTCAACAAAACCCCAATACGGTCTGCCCCTATTGACGCTCGGATCAGGCAGGATTTTTTTCCCCATGACTATGAATCGCAGTAGTGGTTTCTTTTCAATATCAATTTCCTCACTACCGTGCCAACCTTCGCCAACCTTACCTTCATCACGAGGGTGAGTTGGCTTCTTGTCATCCGCTTCAGCACCTAGTTTGGCTCCCTCTTTTCCAGAATGGGAATCTTGTTTTTCTTCAACAGATTTCTCTGCTGATTCTGGTCGAAGAACGATATACAGACGTTGCACGTCATCAGGGCTATGAGTTTCATATCTCTCAACTTTAGGCCTGTAGAAGAAGAATATGTCCCCCCTTTCTACGATTTCAATACTGGCTTGGTTTTTAGTCTTCTCTTCCTGTCCATATCCCATCCTGCTTATTCCCTGGACAGTATACAGAAGTTCAACAGTTACTAAGCCCTGTTTAATTCAAAGAGTCAAGCAAAGCAGGAGAAAGATAAAACACGTTGCTTTGGTCATGTAGTATTCCAGCCGGACGAAAGCAATGTTAACCCATAAAATTTACAGACCCAGTAATCCACTGCAAATAGATAAATTGTCTTAAAAGTAAATGGTAACTCAAATTTCAAGAGCAGATTACAGTTTCTGCACTCAAAAGTAACTGAAAATAACCGGCACCCATGTCATCAAAATGCCTTGACTATCAAAGAAGACAGATTAAAGCATGAAAGAACAATAGCAAGAAGTAAAGGCCTAATTATATAACACCATGAATTAATCAATTGCAGAACTTGGGTACTCACCGGAGAATAGGCAGAACACTTCTCACTTCTTGTCTTTGCTTTCGCCTTTCCAACTCCTCCCTTTCCAGTCTTCTCTGCAACTAATAATAATAGTGATATCCCTCGACAGTCTGCTCTCGCTACTACTAATTTTCTATACTCAAATGATGGCCCGACCACCTGAGTTCATCTGCATGTCTGATATATACTTCCAGATAAATGCGAAAGCACCGAAGAATAATCCTCTTGGGCCTGACAACACCGAACGCGTTGATCATATCTAAACCGCTCGCAACCCATAAACGCAAGAATCGTGCTTTATATAGGAGAATGACGTCTGTTAGGAGAGGCTTCACGAATATCTCCAACTACTAGTGTGAGGGTACGTGGTTTTGTTATTTTGTTTATACTATAAAATAATTTTTTTAAAAATAAATAATAAATTATATTAAATTATTATAAATTAAATACAAATTAAAAATTAAAAATATATAAGCTTAATAAAATTACAAAAATTAAAGAGATAATTTCTTTTAAAAAGAGAAAAAGAAAAAATTAATGAGATACTATTATTAAATAAAAATAAAAAGTGTAACGTAAAAAATAAATAAATAAAAATAGTTCACTGTATATTTTTTTAGTTTTAAATTTATTCAAAATGTATCTATTTTTAAGTTTAAATAAAAAAATATCGTGATTTCTCTTTATTGCTTATATATTTACAAACTCAAAACTACTTGGATTGAGTTTTACACGAAACTCAATGTAAATTTCTCATCTCATATCTCACTTTTTCTCTCACAAAAAATTCTCTCTCCCGAAACCCAAGATAGAAAATCTTAAAACCAAACTCTATCCAATCACACCTTAAGTCTAGAATGTCCTATTGGGGATTGTGATTCCATGGTAAACCTATTTCCTGTAAGTTCCTATTTTGTGTTTGCTAATTACCTTTGATATTACTCTAACAATGAAATTCCTCTTCTAAAAATTTTTGATCCCCAACCAAAAGGAAAGAAACAAAATGCAGATGCAGAAATACAGAGAAAGAATCGAGAGACATAACCTCGGTAGGGGTATAGTAGAAAGAGGGGCCTCCATTGTTGGGCGGTCTTCTGATGAACTCCTTATTTGTGTCATTTCAATTGAATTTGATTTCTCCCCAAAAAAGAGAAGAAATTAGAGGGAGAAATCGAATCATAAATACTAAAAAGATTATTTATCACAAAAAAAATTTAGAATTAACGTCTAAAATTAATTTTTAATGAATTAATGAAATCGTACATAAAAGTAAGGATGATGAATATCAGATTTCTTCTCTTTAGGAGGATAGAATTCGTCTCCTTCTAAAGTTGTTCAACCGAAACTTTAGATTTGACTAAAAAATTCTCTTTTTTTTTAGAGAACTACTGAAATTTTTAATAACTTTGGAAACTAAAGGGATAAGTAAGAGTTTTTTTCAATAACTTGGGAAACTGGAAGGGCTAAGTAAGAGATTTTTTCTTCTTCTTTTTTTTTTTAATTATCAAACTTTGACGTTAACCAGTAAAAGAATTATTCTCAAGGCCAAGTGTTTCTAATCTGAATAACCTGCCAATTTATTGTGGTATCTCAAGTTAATCTATCTATCCATCTATCTATCTATACTATACTAAATGTATGAATTGGGTCATAGGGATTTAAACTTAGTTGTTTCTTCCTTTTTTAGATTGCCTAAAATGTCCTTAGAAAAATAAATTATTATTATCTTGATGGACTAACTATAGGATATTAAAAGTACACAAAGTGTACAAATATAATTATTTCATATAAATTCATCCTTTAAACACTAATATAATTATAATTATTTTGGAGTTACATAAAGAGTAGTATAAACAAATAAAAAATAATAATTATACATAAAGAATTAATAAAAAAGTTTTTAACTAGGTTTTTAACTATTGAGTAATAATATTTTAACTCATCTACTTAAGTTACAATTTTTTTCTAATTAAAAAAAATATAAGAGCTACGTTAGTTAAAGAAGAGTACTCTTTTATTTTTTAAGAAAAAGAATTAATAAATACATATTAGAATTAATAATATTAGAAAGGGACACGTGCGTTGCACGTGAATTTAATTTTTTGAATGTTTTTAGTATTTTAATAATTTTTAAATAATTATTCTAATATTATTAATGTTGTATATTAATATATATTAAGATTTTAACTTAATATTAAATATTATTAAGTCAATTATTTCATGTTATTTCATCTTGAACTTTGAAATTCTCAATCAAATAAATACCTTTTCTGAAGATATTTGAAACACGTGTTTGATTAGTGAGACGCTACTCTTATCTATTACTTACTTTGCTAGAAAGAGAATCTAAATTCTTTCATCCAAAGTATGTCTCAAGTGATTATCTCTCTATGAATTTTAATATAAAATTTTTATTTTGTATTTTATTTTTTACAAATAATTATCTTTTTTAAAATTTAAGACTAAAAATTTAAAACTAAATATTTAGATTAAAAATTTAGAATGACTTTTTAATAAATTAACTGTCAATTTTATTTTTAGATAGAACAATAGGCATGCTTTTTTAAGTGTTAAACAATAACTTTATTATAGCAGGCCAAAATCTACAAAGCAAAATTTGAGATCCAGCAAAACAAAAAAGAAAAAGAAATTTTCAGAGCCAAGATTTAGAGCCATGAAGAAATAAAGAAATTTCCATAGTTCTAACTTTGATACAGAGGAAGCTGCAATAAGTTTTGCTCTGTTCTTGTCAGCCGCTGCTCTCACTTCTTGTCAGCCATAAGTATCTGTTTTCTTACTAAATTCTTATTAATGAAAAGTGCCTGCAAGATTCTTCTCAATACCAATTCAAGAAAAGGCTTCAAAATTTGTTTACATAATAGCGTTAACCTTTTGAATGATTTGTCTAACCGAAGGTTGATAACTGAATGAGCTGCTCTTCATGTCTGTTTAATTAAAATAGGCATGTCATCGGGGAGATATACAGCTGTTAAATTGCTTACTATGTATTTAAATTGTAGGAATATGTTGAAATAAACCAAATGCTGAAGGAGTTTAATTACTGCCAATGTCGAGTGGGGAGAGTTGGATAAAGCTCGACGGTTGTTAGGTGAAATGCCTGAAAGAAATGAGGTTACTTGGACTGCTTTAGTTTCGTGTTTCTTGAAATATGGTAGAGTGAAGGAGGCAATGTGGTATTTTTATAGAAACCCATTACAGAATGTTTTTTCTTGGACTGCGACAATTAGTGGGTTGGTGCAAAATGGATTGGCTTTTCAAGGGATGAAACTTTTCTTGAGAGTGCTTGAATTTAGACTTATACCTAATGCTGTTACTTTTATTACTCTCATTAGAGATTGTGGAGATTTGTGCAACTTTGCAATATAAGAAATTAATTTTTTTATTTAGCCTTTTATAAATTCATAAATTATTTTTATAATAGTAAAAGATAAATTACTTTTCATAATTTGTTTAATTATTCTGATAATATTTTGATACAATTCATACTTTTACTAATTATCTAAACTATTTTGTAGCAGTTATATAGTGAATTTTTTTCCACTTTATGTGTGATTATATTTTGGATCTTTTATAAGAAATATTTGTATTTGAGATTTTTAATCAACATAATATTTTTCCGTACTCATGTTAGTTTATTTTTTAAAATAATAATATAATATTTTTTTCAATGCTAGAGACTATGTGTAATTTTCTTTACTCATTTAATTTTTTTTTTCAAAATATTCATATAGGATTCATATTTTTTTAATTTTATAGAAACTATTTCATTGATGTTAAATGATCATTCTTTTTAATCAAATTCTATTATATTTTAGACTTTTCGTAAATTATATTGATATTTGAAATTTTAAATTAACAAAATTATTCTCTTTCTCTCTTAGACACACACACACAGGCACACACACACATAATAGTAGTGGTCCAAATGCATTTTTTTACCTTTTATTTTATTATTTTGATGATATTCCAGTTATATACATGTTTTTATTACTTATATTAAATAATTATATAGAGTTTATAAACTCTACTTTTATTCATTTCAATAACTTATTTTTAGCAAATATCTAATATTATTAAGTGTAAATATTAATTATATAATGCACCATATGCATGCATCTAATTATAGGGAAAAAATAGAGAAGTTAATTGATTTTTTATAATTATTTATGATAATAAGAACTTTCTCTTTAATACTTTTTTTAGTAACTTACATCTCTCTTTAATTCTTTAAGTTATCTTTGTTAAACATAACTTACAAATATTTTCTCCAAATTAATTGTTTCTATATAACTCCTAAATAATTACCATTTAAATGTCAAAAACTATCAAAATGACAATAATGTATTTCAAAAAATAGAAAATTAATTTTATCAAAGGACATTTAATGATATTAAAAAAATATTAAATTTAAATTCTCATTACCTCTATCCATACTTTTATTGTAGTATAGATCATATCTAACCTACTACCACTACCATTATTCTATTCTAATATTGGATTTTTTAAAAACTTTTCAAATATATATTTTTTTTTGAAAATTTCAAATCTTGTCTATTAATTTTGTAAATTTGGAAACAAATAATCAAGTTATGATTTGAGAGGTATATATACTAATTTAATAATTTTAATTATAAAAAGAAAAAATTAATAATTATTTATGACAATAAAGTCTTTCTATTTAATGCTCTTTTTTAGTTACTTACTTTTATCTTTAATTCTTTATTTTATCTTTATTAAAACTATCTTACAACCAATTTTTCCAAATAGATTGTTTCTATATAACTCCTAAATAATTATCATTTTTAGTATACACGTGTTAAATATTTCAAAAGTTAAACTGGTATTGAGATTTTTATTCAATATAATTATTTTTTATATTTATTTGAATTTTAAAAATATTAGTATTTTATTTTTATTTTCATGCTATTATATTTTTTATTTTTTATTAAATATATTTGCATTTGAGTTTTAGTAATCATAATGATTCCTTCTGTTTTTTATTGTAAAATAACATTATTTTTTTCTTCCTCCTTCTTCTTGTTTTTGTAAAGATAGAAGTTAAAGTACATTTATTTACTCTTGATTATTTTATTCGTATAATATTTCAATAATAGTATTAATTATATAATATATTCTATAGAGGTTATAAGATATATTTATATCTTCTATTACATTATATTTTTTGAATTAGAAAAAAATTGTAACTTAAGTAGAGGTCATGGGGATTTAAACTTAGTTGTTTCTTTCTTTTTTGAATTGCCTAAAATGCCCTTAGAAAATTAAGTTATTATTATTTTGATGGACTAACCATAGGACATGAAAAGCACACGAGGTGTACAAATATAATTGTTTTATATAAATCCATCCTTTAAACACTAATTTAATTATAATTATTTTGGAGTTACATAAATTGTAATATGAACAAATAAAAATAATAATTATACATAAAAAATTAATAGAAAAGTTATTAACTAGATTATTAACTACTAAGTAATAATATTTTAACTCCTCTACTTAAGTTACAAATTTTTTAAATTAAAAAATATAAGAGTTACATTAGTTAAAAGAAGAGTACTATTTCATTTTTTTATGGAAAAGAAGAGTACTCTATTAGTTTATTATTTTTGTTGTTACTATTTATATTACTATTAGTATTATTATTAAAAGTTTAAATCATAAATGTTATGTGGGAGTTACATGAGTTAAATATGAATAAATAAAAAATGGTAACTATACATAAAGAATTAATAAAAAAGTTCTTAACTAGGTTCTTAACTACTAACTAATTTAATCACAATTATTTGGGAGTTACATAAAGAGTAATAAAAAATAATAGTTATTTAAGAGTTACATTAGTTAAAGAAGAGTACTCTTTTGTTTTTTTAGAAAAAGAAGAGTAGTCTATTAGTTCATTATTTTTGTTGTTGTTATTTATATTACTATTAGCATTATTATTAAAAATTTAAATCACAAGTGCTATGTGGGAGTTACATGAGTTAAAAATAAATAAATAAAAAATGATAATTATACATTAAAAATTAATAGAAAAGTTCTTAACTAAGTTCTTTACTACTAAGTAATAATATTTTAACTCTTCTAATTAAGTACAAAATTTTTCTAATTAAAAAATATAATATAATGAAAGGTATAAATGGACCATATAACCTCTATAGAATAGATTATATAATTAATACTATTATTGGAATATTATATAAATAAAATAATCAATAGTAACTAAATATACTTTAACTTCAACATTTGTAAGAACAAAAAGAATGAGAAAGAAAAAATAATGTTATTTTACAATAAAAATACAAATAATAATTATGATTACTAAAACTCAAATGTAAATATATTTAACGAAAAATAAAAATATAATAGTATGAAAATAAAAATAAAATATTAATATTTTTTTAAAATAAAATAAATATAAAAATTATTATATTTAATAAAAATATCAATACCAGTATAACTTTTGAAATATTTAACACATTATATTTTTTTAATTAAAAAATATAATATAATGGAAGATATAAATAAACCATAAAACCTCTATAGAACAGATTATATAATTAATACTATTATTAAAATATTATATACATAAAATAATCAAGAATAAATAAATATACTTTTACTTCTACCTTTGCTCATAAGAAGGAGAAAGAAAAAATAATATTATTTTACAATAAAAGATACAAGGACTAATTAAGATTACTAAAACTCTAATGTAAATATATTTAATGAAAAATAAAAAATATAATAGCATGAAAATAAAAATAAAATATTAATATTTTAAAAATCAAATAAATATAAAAAATAATTATATTAAATAAAAATTTCAATACAAGTTTAACTTCTGAAATATTTAACAAGTGTAAATATATTGCACGTGTTTTGTGCTAGTGGGTGAAAAAGAGAATTCAGTCATTGAATTTTCTTCCTTGATGGAAAATCTTTCAGGCCTTAGATTTGCTAAAGTGATGTCTCCTGATGGATCTGTAACCTCAGAGATACTATTTTGTCCAGTAACTACACGGAATGGACCCCATACATGATAGTGGTAAATTTAAAGAAGTTCATATTGAATTGGATATATGATAAGGCCCTAAGCAGGCACATAGCGACATAAAAAGTTCAATGTCCATGCCACCTATATTCCTGAATACACAAGATATTGTCTTGGCCCCCTCAAGAGTTACAAATTTTTTGCTACTGTATGTATAATATATTATGTTTATATAATCTTCTCAAAATATAAGATATGATCCAAAGTATATATTCAATCAAATAGTGATTTCTCTTTTATGATTTTTCTCCAATTTTAAAATTATTTTGCAACGTGGGACGGTAACCATTGTTGTTCTTTTTTCCCCCCTCTTCCATCCTTTCTCGACCACCAAATTCTCATTTTCCACCTCTATTTTTTCTCCTTCCTCTTTTTTTTTTTTCACTCTTTGAAAAATCTTCTAAGTGATAGGAATTTCAAGTTCTTGCTCAAGATATGCAAATATAAAGTCTAATGCTTTTTAGTTGTTTGTTGGAATACTTTCACTTGTTGGTTGGTAAAGGTTTTTTCTATAATAATGATAAGTATACTAATTATCTATAACTTTTCATGACTGCCGCTTTTTTGCAGCTGACTTTTAGTTCAGCCTGCCAAAGTCGAAATCCTGGTTGCGCCACTGCCTTACTGTCTCATATTTATCTTTTTGCAGGTTGTCTTCTTTGGTGATAATGTACCGAAGGCTAGAGCTGATGAAGCAATCGAAGCTGCTAAAACATGTGATGCATTCCTTGTACTTGGTTCATCCTTGATGACTATGTCTGCATTCCGTCTTATTAGGTGAGAATTAGTTTATAAAATAATAGTAATTAGTTTAAAGGCTAAAAAGAATTTATGATTTAAGAGTACTCTATTAGTTTATTATTTTTATTGTTGTTATTTATATTACCATTAGCATTATTATTAAAAGTTTAAATTATAAATGCTATGTGGGAGTGAGAGTTACATAAGTTAAAGATGAATAAATAAAAAATGATAATTATACATAAAGAATTAATAGAAAATTTCTTAACTAGGTTCTTAACTACTAACTAATTTAATTACAATTATTTGGGAGTTACATAAAGAGTAATAAAAAATAAGAGTTATGTGGGAGTTACATTAGTTAAAGAAGAGTATTCTTTTGTTTTTTTTTAAGAAAATAAGAGTACTCTATTAGTTCATTTTATTACTAAAAGCATGGATAGGAGTTATGGAGATTTAAACTTAGTTGTTTCTTCCTCTTTTGGATTGTCTAAAATGCCCTTAGAAAAATAAATTATTATCTATACTTACTATACTAAAAGTATTGATAGGGGCCATGGGGATTTAAAATTAGTTGTTTCTTTCTTTTTTGAATTGCCTAAAATGTCCTCAGAAAAATAAATTATTATTATTATGATGGACTAACTATAGGACATTAAAAGTACACAAAGTGTACAAATATAATTATTTCATATAAATACATCTTTTAAACACTAATTTAATTACAATTATTTAGGAGTTACATAAAGAGTAGAATAAACAAATAAAAAATAATAATTATATATAAAAAATTAATAGAAAAGTTGTTAACTGGGTTTTTAACTACTAAGTAATAATATTTTAACTCCTCTACTTAAGTTACAAATTTTTTCTAATTAAAAAGTATAAGAGTTACATTAGTTAAAGAAGAATACTCTTTTATTTTTTTTAAGAAAAAGAAGACTAATCTATTAGTTTATTATTTTTGTTGTATTACCATTAGCATTATTATTAAAATTTAAAATCATAAATGCTATGTGGGAGTTACATGAGTTAAAGATGAATAAATAAAAAATGATAATTATATATAAATAATTAATAGAAAAGTTCTTAAGAACTAACTAATTTAATTACAATTATTTGGGAGTTATATAAAGAGTAATAAAAAATGAGAGTTATTTAGGAATTACATTAGTTAAAGAAGAGTACTCTTTTCTTCTTTTTTTTAGTAAAAGAAGAGTACTCTATTAGTTCATTATTTTTGTTATTGTTATTTATATTACTATTAATATTAATATTAAAATTTTAAATCATAAGTTCTACGTGAGAGTTACATGAGTTAAAAGATGAACAAATAAAAATGATAATTATATATAAAGAATTAATAGAAAAGTTCTTAATTAAGTTCTTTACTACTAAGTAATAATATTTTAACTTTTCTACTTAAGTTACAAATTTTTTCTAATTAAAAAATATAATATAATGAAAGGTAAAAATAGACTATGTAACCTATATAGAATAGATTATATAATTAATACTATTATTAGAATATTATACAAATAAAATAATCAATAGTAACTAAATATACTTTAACTTCAACCTTTGTAAGAACAAAAAGATTGAGAAAGAAAAAATAATGTTATTTTACAATAAAAAATACAAAGAATAATTATGATTACTAAAACTCAAATGTAAATATATTTAATGAAAAATAAAAAATATAATAGCATGAAAAAAATAAAATATTAATATTTTTTAAAAATCAAATAAATATAAAAAATAATTATATTGAATAAAAATCTCAATACCAATATAACTTTTGAAACATTTAACATGTTATATTTTTTTAATTCAAAAATATAATGTAATAGAAGATATAAATGGACTATATAACTTCTATAGAATAAATTATATAATTAATAATATTATTGAAATATTATATAAATAAAATAATCAAGAGTAAATAAATGTACTTTTACTTCAATCTTTGCAAGAACAAGAAGAAGGAGAAAAAAATAATATTATTTTACAATAAAAGACACAAGAAATAATTAAGATTACTAAAACTCAAATGTAAATATATTTAATGAAAAATAAAAAATATAATAGCATGAAAATAAAATAAAATATTAATATTTTAAAAATATAAATATAAAAAATAATTATATTAAATAAAAATTTCAATACAAATTTAACTTTTGAAACATTTAATACGTATAAATATTGCACGTGCTTTTTGCTGTCTTTTTGCTGGTACGTTGAGAAAGCTCACGTTTCCTACATGAGGAGACAGATCCCACCAACTGTGGGGATCTTGAGTCCAGCACGGTGACTCATTGATGTCGTTCACTACATGTAACTCCTGGCCATCTGCAGAAATGGAAGGAATCATTCCATGAGAACATTACACCAAGAGGATCATTGCTTATCTTTTCCTAGACATTAAGAAGTGCTAATCTATTAGTTTCATTTCCAGCTAACTTGAGTGCCGTTACAGAAGGAGCTCCTGAAATTGAGACACCTAAACAAGACACAAACAGATAGAAGCAAATTTTATGGTGAATGAACAGATTATCTCTGCAGTCTTTCCTGTAGCTTTGAATCGAGTACTACAAACAGAAAACAATGTACTTCTCTGGTACTGGGAATGTGGAAGAGACAGAGAATAGCCGGCTATTCTGTTGGCATACAAATTTGTAGAAATGATGATTGATGGGCGGAGATGTGTAGATTTATGAAGGGGGAAATGTTGATACACTAACCGAGTCAGTGCACAAATAAAGTCGCAATCAGTAATGTGTAGACAAGTTGTGAATGATGAATAGCATAATCAATGGCCTGTAATTGAAACACCGTGGGTGAAACGTAAAGTATGGTATATTCAAAAAATCACGTTGAACTTGACAACAAGTATCTCACCATCAAAAAGAAAGCCCACAATCGCCAAGCTTTTCCTACACGGGTACCGTTCCGGGCACGTCTTGTTCCATCTGTTTCTTACCATTAGAACAAAAACTAAGCAAATCCAGCAGTTTGTCAAGCTTTCACAAGTACTTAGAAGATGAAGCATGATTCGATAGGCAAATCTAGGAAGTAAGGAGTCAAGAACTTCAGAAATTGGATAGACTAGTATTTTTACCATGACTCGAGTGGAGAAACTCCTTCGAGAGCCAGCAGTGACTTCCTGGCTCAGTGGCTAGAACTATTCTTCCTTAAATGTCCTCAGATTCCGCATAGCCTTCAGTGGGACTTCTCAAAGTTTTTCTGTAAGTTAACATCGTCATGTATAAGCAGATTAAATTTGGACTTGGAGGTCGCCGAAACCTTCATCAGTGTGAAAACATGCTTGTTAGTTGATCCAACTTTTCGCTTTTATCCGGATATCACTTCGATTTAATCAAGGGTGCATTTTGATTATATTTGGTTGACAAAAATTTTGTATTGAGTTTTATAAAATTGAATCTTTTATGAAAGCAAAAGTAAAATTTAATTGTATATTTGGTTGAAAGAGATGGAATTCAAATTAACATTGCAGCATCACCCAAAAGAAACTTGAGGAAACTCCACTTCAGTTCCAGAATTAGGAGTTTTATGGCCGAGGGATTTTCAGCCTAAAAGGAAAAGAATAGACTGGTGATTGAACAATGGCCCTTGGACGGGAGATTGATGACTAATTGAGCAACCTTTTCAGAGTTCCAGGTGAAATACTCATTTTCGTGTCCCACACGTACCATCATTTGCTCCACTCTTCTCGTTTGTCCATTTTCTTGTCCGAAAGCTTTCAACTATACTTCAGCTTCAAAAGGAGAGAGTATAAACAAGCAGACCTGAACTTCGATGTTCTCCAAATCACGGTACAATTGTTCCGGAAATCCAATCTAAAAACCTTAAAGCAATTTTTCCAATGAGAGGCATATATCCAAGGAAAAGACTTTTTCATTTCTCATTGTAAAAATAATTACAATAGGAGTACTTTAGCTTCAAAAGGAGAGAGTATAAACATGCAGACCTGAACTTCGATGTTCTCCAAATCACGGTACAACTGTTCAGGAAATCCAATCTAAAAACCTTAAAGCAATTTTTCCAATGAGAGGCATATATACAAGGAAAAGACTTTTTCATTTCTCATTGTAAAAATAATTACAATAGGAGTCAAATAATAAGTTACATAGAACAAACCAAGAAATAACCCAGTTTGCTAGTCAATACGAGCAGCAATTATTTTATTCTATTAGTGGCTTAATAAGGGAAATTGGTTCTAAATGACACTAAAGAAAGACTCTGATGGTCATGCCATTAAAGTTTACTTTTAACTTTTAATGTCACTAAACAATTTTCCTATCTCTTTTTATGATACTTCGCAATTAGAAACAAAAGAAAAGTTTAATTGCAAAGTAGTATAAAAAGAGACAGGAAACTTATTTAGTGGTATGAAAATTTAAAGGTAAACTTTAATGGCACGACTAGTAGTAAGGTCTTTTTTTAGTGGCATTTAAAGCCATTTCCCAAAAGATAAATACAGAGGTATACAACCACGTGAAGCTCATGAACTCCTCTTCCATATTTCTTCAATCACATCTCTATATCTTCCAAGTCTGGCAGAGGAAAACGAAGAATTGCAGCAATACCAGTCAGCTGTGCCAGCTCTGTTCTCCAATGGTGAAAAGATTGTCAGTGAAATTCGATCATTAACGGAAAATTTAAAGTGCAGCAGCACTAGATTCAAGATAAATTTAAGCAAGTAATTTAGCAGTTTATTTGCATGGAAGTGCAAAGCAATCAATATCTGATTTGATTCCCATGCAATTTTCACAGCTTAAAAGACACAAGTTCAGAGTTTTGCATATGACAGGTTTTTTCAGCAAAAGAGGAAGATGTACTCACGTTCTCCAGAAACATGCATAGATGAGAAGATGTAAGCATTTCCGCCAGAATCCTTGACTGCTTTCACCAAATCGACATACTTTTGTCTTGTTGCAATGTCAGCACTCCTGAGATCAAAACACAAGAATCTCATAACAAAACTACTCTCCATTTGCAGTTGAATGTCCACATTTAGCTTGGCACAAAACTATATGAGAACATTTTATCATATTTAAGCTACCATATAATCCTTATTAATTAATGAAGTTAGTGGTGAGAAGATTGTGTTAGTGAAATGCACATCCCGTAATTAAGGAGGTAAGCTAGTATGTTTAGATAGAAGATACAGTTTAGAAAAGTAGACAATCCTTCTGGGACATTCAAAGAAATGTGGCATTCAATTCCTAATAGGAGTACCCAGTTGGGGCAAACCTAAGAGAATGAGATCACTTAATCCTACAAAAGCATAACAAAAGCCATTGACCTACATGGAGTTTCTCAATATATAATGCAGAAACTGTATGGCAAACAAAAGAGGCCTATAAAAGAATATCCTCAAAAGTAGAGGATCATTTATTTCCAAATACAAAAATGTAAGTTATTGGAAAATGAAAGGAAACATTAGATGACCAAGTACTCTTTAAGAACAAAGGCTTCATCCAATGCCACTCAAAGATATAGTAGCTCTGACTAACCTGAAGAGTTCATCCGTGATTAGAAGTGTCTGTATAGCCATTCGCTCGTAGGCAACTTCAACATGCTTTGGTCCATAGCATGCACGATGAGGATCCTACAAAGCAGAAAAACCCTTGATAAAAAGTTGAAACCATTTACACTGGGTAAGATAAGATAAATCTGAATAAATATGCAAATATTCATACAATATATCCAGATAGGAAATAAAGCAATCTGAAGCCTCTGAAACAGGCACAGAGGTACTCATGAGCTGTTAAGTTCCAAATAAGCAAACAAAAAACATAAAGGGTTGACATCAGTGCAAACAAAATTATTCAACCAAAGTTAAGGTACAAGTCTTCCTCTTACAAGTTACTTCATAATGAACAAAGGTTTTTTTTTTTTTTTCTTCCCAAGAATACAAGCATTGAATGCCAGCAACTGCTGCTAAAGCAAATCAAGCAAATTTCTAAGCCTTGGAAATATCGTAAGATCCAACGAACCTAATTCAATGAGAGACTTACATTAGCAACAAACTCATGTTCCCATGCAATTGTTCAAAATTAGATTTTTATGGATATACTTGATTCATATTATCAAGATTTAATCATTATTGAACACAATTCTTGATCCAATTGTAGAATTTATTGCTCCAATACAAGAAGGATATACTGAAAGCTTAAGCTGATTTACTCCACATAAAATTCATCCCCAATAATGCCTTAAGTGAAGAGAAAATTTTCTCCACAATGTCCAAATTTACAATTATCTACTTGGATTGCGAAGGTTAACTAGATTGGCGCATCACACTCCCATAAATATAAAATCACAGTGAATACAAAGTTCAAGTGTAGAAACCAGACATTTGAAAGCATCGAGAAGAAGTCCTTCAGAGCTTGGACCTGAGAAAAGTCAATCAAGGAGTAAAAGATTAAAATTGTTGAATAAAAGATCATCGATTATTCCTACTAACTGACAGTTTCATCAGTTGTACGGGACTCAAAAGGAGAATAAGAACCAACAATTAAGTAAATCATATCTTTTAGAACTACCTCTTTTGCAGCTTTTGTATCTTTTATCATATTCATGACGTTTGGTGCATCCAAAACTTCCCTCAAACTATGCCTGTGCACAAGTAAATGAAAATACACAGTTTTCTTCCTTTTCTTGGGGGAATCCAAAATATCAGGACCAAAGAAAGCATAAAAAAGCAACATATAAAATAGCATCGGATGTTTGAAAGTTAGAAGAAAAGGCATTGATTGCAAACATTTTATTTAGATAACTGCTAGTATTAAATTTCTAAAAATTAGTCTAGCTTATGATTGTGAAATATAAATGCCTCAACAAAATGGATCCACAACTCATATTTAAAGGTCTACCTTAATAAACATGCAAGAATCAACTAGATAAATAATAAAAAGTGTCGTGTAATACAATTCTCAACTATCCAAATATAGGGCCTTGTTTTATAATGCAGAAGAAGTCAGACACAGACTATTCCTATCAAATCGTTTTGATCTGGAGAAAGGCTAAGATTAAGCCAATCATTTTCAAATCATAATCTCCAAATAGCATCATTGCTTGTTAATCACCTTAAAGGTTAAAAACAAATTTCTGTATAAGGGAAAGCTATTAACTGTTACTCTATACAGTATATACCAAAAACTTTTGTAAGAAAGCATAAAAACAACACAAAAAGAAAGGGTAGAGACAGGATCATACTTAATATATCCAGAGATTGTACGCCCAAGAAGTACACAAAACTTGCTCTCAATATAAGATTAAGCTGATCATTTAACTATCTTAACTTCCAAGTAGTCTCTATTGCTTGTTAATCACCTTATAGGTTAAGAACAAATTTCTGTGTGAGGGAAATCTATTAACTGTTACATTGTGCAGTATATACCCTAAACCTTTATAAGAAAGTCATGAAAGCAATGCAAAAAGAAAGGGTAGAGACAGAGGAAGATCCATCATACTTGTATCCTGAGGTTGTATGCACAAGAAGTATACGCAACTTGTTCTCAATAATAGGCCTCAGCTGCTTCCTTTCTGCCTCTAGCATTAAGTGACGGTGAAATTGATCCTGATTATATGCAAATATGTTTCAATCTTTTATATCATTAACAACAAATATCATGTATGGAAAAGGAAAATCAGATCTCCTAAACTCATGATGTACTTAGTAGCAGATAGCTCCCTAAAACTGGAAGCATTGAATAATCCCAAACCAAGTCAAACCTTTGTAAATCCTGGACTTGCAATCACAACACAACGAACAACCTTGAAATCAATATGCTTCAGCAATGCCTAGTAGAAATGGACAGAATTCTTAGCTGGAATTTTGTAAAGACAAATTTACAAATATTTGGATATAGAATTAATATTACCTGTAGAACATGTTCGAAGAACTTATTCAAAGCCTGTAAATAAGAAAATCAATGAGAAAAAAGGAATTTCAAAACATTCAGAAACCAGACTCTTATTGTAGAAATCTAGCAAAGGAAAAATGTAGGGTTTGCTGACGGGAACATACTTTATCATAACCTGCAATTGCAGGTCCATGTTTGCGAGGTATTGAAGTCTCTATACGAGAACGAGTAAGTGTCACACTGTTGGCAGGTTAATTCACATTGTTATAGGGAGTTGAAGAGACAAATCAAGTAAACCATAAGTAATCATAAACAGGAATATCCATATCACAAACTGTAAGCAATCACAAACAGGAATATCAATATCACTTTTTGGCAGGCAAAGAGGATTATATCATATTTTCAGTAGCAAAAGGGGGATAGCAGATTTTTACTCAACATGATTAAAAAATTTCATTAGGTTCAGGTGCTGAGAAGCTTTGTATGAAAGAGATGTGAAGTTTTAGGTTCACATATTCTACATTTTGTTTTTCCTTATATCCTAAGAATTTAATAATCGAAGAGAAAGTTCAATATTTGGTCAATAAGAACAAACTTCAATTATTCTGAAGACACACATCTGCTAATCAAAATATCACAGTAGTATGGATATACAAGTATTATGTCTTCTATATTGTAGTTGATGTCACTTTAATGCATGTCTTTAGTGCAAATACTCATGATAGATTCACCAATCTTCTATCTTCTATAAATACTATCTTCCTAGAAAGGAAAACTGGTAAAACAAAAATGAAGAAACCTATAAGGAAAGAACATCAAACTCATTTTCTTAACCCAAATTATATGTACAAACTAAAAATGCAACTGCCACTGGTGCAATCCAGATTCCATTTCACAATTCTACCTAGCTCCTTGAAATAGGGAACCTATAATAATGGAAAACTGATATTAGCTGGAAGAGATTTAGTTGTCACGGTACATCAGAGAATCTGAGTATCTTCATCCATCATGAAACAACGTCCTAAATCAAAATTGTTTATTGAAGCATTGCTCTTGAGGCAGTATCATGCTTAGACCCGAGAGAACTGGTGTCACTTCTCTCTTCTCTTGCTATATTTTTTATTCTTTTCTATAAGGGGGAAGGGTGGCACTAATGCAGAAGATAGTGTGTCAACAAAGATTCAGTATCTGCACTGGATTATCTACTCGATGAATGTATCAGAGAGCACGACGAATCTCAACCATGGCCCCGTTGAAAATGGTTTACCTTTTACCAACAAGCAAAATATGTGCCAATCCTTCTTGCATTAAAACCACAGCCAGATCAGCACTTGCAGAAGGGTCTGTAATCAACACAAGAATGAAACACAATTAACAAATTATTTATTTTATTCCTGAAACCAACTTAAATTAGTAACAGAATAACTAGGGAAATGACCTAGGTGCTAGGCACCAGTCCCTCCTCCGTTTGCTTCAAGAAGATAAAATTTGTGCAAGTTGACAGGAAAGGAGGTGGAACCCAAATATAACATTTAAGGTCACCTATCTATATAAGATGAACATGCTCCTTCAAAAAAAATGTCGCAATCACTCCAGAGCACCAATTTTGCCCTACTTGTTATTTCAAATTAAAATCGTGACCTAGTTGCATTTGAAGTAGCATACCAGAAGCTTGATGGAGTGTTTCTAGTGACAGTGAATCCCAGACATCCTACCACGTGAAATGAAAAAAAAAACTGATGTCAACAATTCAAAACATATGTGCTCTCAGTTTAATCAAACTACAAGATGGTAGTAATGAGTTAAATAATATATTGCAAATGTAATTGCAAAACCTGCAACTCATAATTAGCATAATAGAGTACAAGATAGCAAGGACTTTACCTTCCTCAAAACAAACGGTCGATGTAGCTCAATTTCCAGCGTATGGAATGCCCCAATCTGCAATAGGATTTGAATATCGACAACAGCAGCTTTTAGGTAACAAGTATAAGCGATTGAGTTGGAGGAAGACAAACCTTCACGTGTTCATTCTCTAGAATATTCTTTCCACGTATACGCAGGGCAGACCCTTCTTTATCATACTCTACTGTCTAGGAATCAAATTAAAGAATTAATAAAATAAGTTATTCCCATCTTAAAATATCTTTACGAAAATTTCCAGGCATGTCAAAGGAACAAGGGATGCCAGATTAGAACCTACAACAACAAAAAGCAATTAAACAAAGAATCAACAGGAAGTTCTCGATCTAAGCTACATATTACAGGAAGGCTAGTCAATGAGTTATACTTGAGCTTTATTCCAACACACAGCCAGTTGAATTAAGATTTCACTTCACCTGCAAACATGTGCTTTTTACCTAAGGAAAGATAGGGAAAGAGGTTACTGTGTCTCCTAAGGCAGTAGAACCATATTTTGCATTATGAGTTCACTGTCAAACTAATCCTGATTAGATGATCTCTCTGAAAGTATTTGAAGAAGGCACCCATTCCTTGAATCATTATAAGATGATTCCATAGGATTACACCAGCTCTTCAGTAATTCAAAAAAATACACAATGACAAACAAATATAAGTACATGTTTACATTCTATAGAAAGAGGAAACAAGTCTTTCTGCATTCCCATACATCATTTGAGCCGAGACCTACCTCATTCAGGAGATCATTCTCATTTTTCCCATACCAATTTACTGTAAAATATTCTAGTTTCCTCCATTACTTATCTATATGGATTGGGTTCAACCAGAAAATGTTAACATTCTCATACATGCCTGTTTCCCAAGATCCCCACATAAGGATTGATATTTCCTGAAATCTAGAACACATGCTAAACTCAATTTATACCCAGAAAAAAGAAATACTAAACTCAATTTATGCAACAACTAGAAAACCTACACTAAATTTTCAAACCAAAATTTATGGGTTCCAAATTGCTTCATAGTTTCTGATAAGAGACTATAAAATTGACAAGTTTGGACTTGCTACTGGCATTACTTGGTGACTTTCAAAATTCTGATGCTTATCTATTTGAGAAAATATAAACTGGGTTGTGACCTAGACACTACCTCATAAGTTTTGTCTCGATAATAGACAAGTGCTTGAAATCAACATGAAAGGGACCACATTTCAGCAGTAGAAGAAGCATCCATATTAGTTCCATTAACCTCACATATGGTGTCTCATTGCCAGCAGAGAATAATCATGTTGCAATATGCAATCCAAATCGGAATGTGGTATGGTAGTATTAAAGCACAAAAAGGTAGTTTAGGAGGAATATTAGAACTGGTTGGCCTCTTTCATTCCTAATTATTGCAGTAACCATGCGTTGTTGGATGATTAAGCTCTAACTAGTTTTGAGAATTTGAATAGCTTGCATGCTTGTATGCATAATTTGATTCATATTTTCTGGAAATGCCACTGATCATTGATTGATATACAATCTAAGTCCTGATTGCAGATCAGTCGCTGGTCGATTTTCATTTCCCAAAACAATAATCTAAATTAATAAACAAATTACTAAACACGCTTAAACATCGCTCGCCCATCCTGCTGGCTGAGAGGAGATGTTACAGGTTGCTAGCTAACAGGATGATTCTTTCTTCTCTATTGTTGCTTAACTGCATACCTTTAATTTTTTATGTAATTTTTCTTACTTTGGTGGTAAACTCTACGCAAGTGTCACGAAAAAAAAGCTGTGCCTCTGCAGTGGTTGGTGTTATATCATAACAGTGTCAAGTCTCTCTTTACATACATCCTAATTGGAAGAAGGGGTAAGATTTTACCATGATCTCCATCATCTTTGTACAAGTCCTTGGTGCTGTGACCTATACACACATTTTGTGGTTCTCCAAAACTAAACCAACACCAAAACTTCAATTTTGAAGTTGTCTTACCTCAACCTTGATTTCCAATTTGAGTTTCACCCGTTCTGCGTCTCTTCCTCCAGAAGCAGCTTCTCTCAGAACTTTCCTGCAATAAATTGCAGAGAATTATCAGGAGCAGCATAAGCAAGGCATATGTCACATCTTCAAATTTCTGCATTTCTATCAAGTTGGAACTTCTGTCAAACGGTCAGCTTTCACATCAATACAACAATGCCTATATGTCAATACAACTGCACCTCAAACTCAATCATGCACTCCAGGTTTTGGGTCGAGCAAAAGATTTCTCTGCCTGACATAGATTTCCTCATGTGTACTGCTACCTTCAAATTGAATTGAAATGATATAACCAAGAGGGAAAAGAATGATTAAAATTTTCCAAGGAGTTCCTCTTGAATTCAGCGGCATGTACATATTATGACCGATAATGGTAAAGACAGCAACTTAACTCAGTTTTAAGTAGCATGTGACAGCCCATGAACTATTTAAAACTAAACTCTCAAACACCAAGGTGCGGTCTTTACCTAAATTTTCAAATCATGACATAATTAGACAATCCAACAGACCAATTCGATGTCCAGATTGTATTCCTGTGCATATATCAGAAATTGTAACTTAAATATGAATTTCTCACTTCCAATTTCCGTACACCCCAACGAGGGAATTTCCTTTAATGAGACCAGAAAAAAGAACATAAAGCAGGAACAGGGAAAGGTACCTAACAGTAACAGCTAATACAGAATCACCCTCAGCAATCAAATTATAAGCAATCCACAAATCATCTGCTTCCTCCGGAACCATCTGCATCATAACTCCAAATTTAACCATGGAAATATACAGATATACAAAGAAATTCCAAGAACTCAAGCCCATTTTCCAAATTAAAAGAAAAAACATCGCTACGAAAAGAATCAAGATAGAACGGTAAATACCAACGGAAACATGAATTCATCAACAACTGGAAAGCTACTAATATACCTTGACGCTTCCAGGGCCATCTGGCACGAGGTCTCGACGAACGATCTTCATCTTTTATGTAGTTCTAGAAAGAGTTCGCAACCGAAGTTGCGTTTAAACTACGTGAGGATGAAGCTCTTCTTGGTAATGGTTTTGGTTTTTCTGTTGTATTACCGTATTTCCCGAACCGTTTTGGGAGTTGAAACTTGAAAATAGCGTCGGGTCTAGGTCTTTTAAGTCCGGACGAAGTATGAAAAAGCATTTCGTGGGACCAGTTATTCGTGCCCGTGGCCCACTAGTTGCAATCAAGGGCTCCATTGATATGAACGTACCGGGCTTCCCACTATGGGCAACCCAGGGATCGGGAGCTTATTTGGTTTAGAACCTGAATGCACTTTCGGTCTACACTCATCGGAGTCCAGATCGCGGAGTTCCACGGGCTGCATTTACATACCCAATCCGGTTATTATGCTGGAGGCATTTTTTAAAAAATATGCCAACAACTTTTGAATCGTCAGATAGACATCTTTCATCTCACGATTGGGGAGAATCAATGGCTTTAAGTCAACTAAATAAAGAAGAAATTTTTAAAATGATTTAAATGCTTAAAAAGGTCAGTATTAGTCTCATAAGACCTGTCGTCTCTTTTTCCACCCATCATCAAACTCCTATGAGAAGATATTGTTAATTGTACTAATAGTTAATAATTATTTATCAAAGTAAAACAAGAACTCTAATTATTCATCCCATAGAAAAAACTCATAATTTGCTTTCAAAATATCTTCAACTTTCTCTCAAAACCTCTCATTCTTGTTCATCAACGTTGTCTCTTCCATTCTCCAAACAACCAACGATTAACAAATATTACTCCCCTAATAGTCTAACCCAAGTGCTATACACAACCGATTGTAAACTTTAACCAAACGCTACACAATGATTCTCTATGCATGTCCAAGATGGACATTCTTAAAGTCGTGCACTTTGAGACCCTGACCAAATTATAACTCATGAGCATTAAAACAGATATTGTGGCACACATTTGCCAAACAGATATTATGGTACACATTTGCTAAAGGAGAGATTTTTCTCACTTAAAAAAGATGATGAGTTGAAGATAACATAAAGGAATGTTCAAAAGGTATACGGCTTTCGAACTAGTGGCTAGGACATTGATTTTAAAAAAAAAATTAATAGATCTTCAAGTCCAAAAGAGGTATGAAGTTTACGAGAAATTTGAATTTGTCACCCCGCCCCAATAACCATGTCTCATTGAGAAAATTCAAGAAGCAATTTTCCAACCCCACTTACCAACATAAACTTTTCGAAACTCTATATTCTCTTTGCACTTGGGACCATTCTAATCCCAAATACATCTCTAAAGGTAGATCTAAGTGAATATACCTCAATTCTAGATAATTTATAGAGGGCAAAAGTGTTCTACTGGGCTATAGAGGGTAAAAGTGTTCAATTGGGCTGGGCATGTAATCCAATTTCTATACAACGAGCTAGTCAAGTTTGTTTTTAAAATATCTAGTAGTTGGCCAAATAGAATATGCGCCTACTTCTGGTAAAAAGAGTATGGTGTCATAAATAATTATTCATTTAATATTGAATAATTATTCATTAATCGTCGAATGCTCGTCGTGAAGTAAACAATTATTTTTATATAATTGAATAATTATTTAACATGTAATGAATAATTATTCAACACACGTTGAATACTCATCCATAAGTAAATAATTATTCTTGTAACGTTGAATAGTTATACAAATTATACAACTCAAACTGAATAATTATTCAATTACTGTAAAATAATTATTCACTTGTAAATGAATAATTATCCATATAATGCACAGATGTGATTAAAACTACAGTGATTAACAATATGGCTTTTGGGATTTCAAATATGTTATTTACAGAAAAATGTCCAATATGTTGAAGAATGTCAAATGCATGTGCACCTGGTGAATTGCTTCCTAAGATCCGAGAAGAAGTTGCGGATCGAGCAAGGGTGTCCCAAAAATGACTCCATCAATTTGGATCTTAAGCACTAACTTTTTTTAGATGCAAATAATAGTGACCAATTTAGAGTTAGTGATAGTGGCTTAGTTTTTATAAATGATTTTGACTTACTTTTTTGCAAATTATCTTGGATCATATGTTAAATGAATAATTTCATTACACAAAGAATAATTATTCCCATATGATTGAATAATTATTCACATTTGATTTTGTTCGCGTGCAAAATAACAACACACTTGTTAAATGAATAGTTATTTGTAAAAATTTGAATAAATATTTATATATAATAAATATTCATCGTACAACTGATTTGGTTGGATGATATATTAAATGAATAATAACTATTCACTATAATACATTTAATTTGAGATAACTCTTCACTATGAATAAAAGTTTTGTCAATCAAAAAATCAATTAGTGCCCAATGAAAATGACATCAAACCCTTTAACAAATTGGTTCAATATGCAACTTTGATCAAAATTGACGTGTAAGGACGAATATATTTTGTCAGCAAATAACCTATGATATCCACCTTGTCAAAGCACATCAAAAAAGTAATTATGAAATATTTATGTGTATCTTTACGATCCCCCAAGTTTATTTTTTATAAAATGAAACATGATCTTTTGATTTTTTTTTTTGAACATGATATAGGTTGACAGTTTATAAATCTATTTGTTGGTTTCTTAACGTTAAATTATTGTATTGATTTATAATATTATAACATACAACATATAATAGTACTTTGAAACAATACAAATGCAAACATCATTCGCCCAATCTCTATGATTTTGATCAAATGTTTTATTGTTAGTTATACTCAACAAAAACTATGAAATGAATTTTCTTTTCCTATAACGAAAGAAAAAATGTATACCTCAATGACAACTTGTAAAACAAAAGGAAATTCTTTTTGTAGCAATAAAAATATATAAATAAATTATAAATTTTGGGAAGTATATAATAAATACTCCCTTTAATTCATAATAAGTATTATTGTAAAAATCTTCACACGTATTAAGATAATAATAAAATTGACTAGTTTGTGCTTAATTAAATATTCTCTCTCTTCATGAGGAATTATTAGGACTGTCAATTGGGCCGGGTTAGTCCGAGTTCGGCCCGGCTCGGCTCGTTTTTTTTGGGTTGAGTTTTTTTCGGACTAAGGCTGAGCCGGGCTAGAGCCTGAATTTTCGGCTCGTTTGTGAATCGGGCCGAGCTCGGGCTTAGCTAAGCTCGGCTCGTTATAAGCTCGGCCCGATCATATATCTAATAATAATTTATAATTATATATTATAATTTCTTGATATAATAGAAATTTTTTGTGTATAATACCATATTAATGTCATCATAACTATATATATTAAAATTGTATGTGTTTTGATATAAATAAATTTGTTTATATTTCACTTTCAAAAAAATTTAGTGTGTAAAGTTTTCACTTCCAACACTTTAAAATTATATTTTAGAAAAGCAATGTGGTTTAATAGTTTTAATTCTTAGCAGATTTGGCAACAATATGCATGCTATTCAATCATAGAGTCTATTTATGAGATTGTAACTACTTATTGAGCTTATCATAATTCTAAGGATATTAAGTATTAACACAGTAAATGCGTAGGTATGAATATTATTACCTTTACTAACACGAGAAATATAAATCATATGAAAGAAGAAGATAAGATCTTAGCATAGTCTTCCAATTGATTTTTGCACTTGTAATTTAGAATATTCCAAAGTAAATATTTAGTTTTATAAAATAATATATTCTACATATTCATTTTCGTAATTAATATATTTAACTAATTTCACAAAATATAATTTTTTTCACTTCTCAACATAAAATTAGAAAGAGAAGAGAAAAAATTATTAATTACTTAATGGTTAATACTTATATTATATAACTTATAAGGTAATTAGTAAAGTGATTAGTAAACTTTAGTATTAGCCCAATATCTTTTTAAAAAATCAATATTTATTATTAGGCCACATTAGAAGATTGTTTTTGTGTATTAATAACTTAATATGCATTCAAAATATTAAACTGCTTACTATACAGCAAACTCAGTGGTGTATGCTGCAAATTTGGTTGATTCTCTATACAGCAAATACAGTGGTGGTGTGTTTTAGTGCTTTGGTGCCTAGTTTCATCGTTAGAAATTCACTGATTTCCGGAGTTATAGGATCATTCTTCCTCTTTTCCGATTACTTCATATTGAAGCACGACATACCAGATTATTAGATTTTAATGCATTATATATCTCTGTTTAAATATCAATTTGAAGGGTTCTTGATCAATAAATTCTCAGACTCTGGTAGTTTGGTGCTCCACTTTTGTTGATTTGTCTTAGTTGGAATTTAATGTGGTTGAGATATAGCTACAATACTTTATTTTGCTATGGTAGTTTATTTTTGTTGATTTTCAGATAGACGTTTGCTTAGTTTCTAGAGATATTGTTTAATAATATATGCAAATTAGTTGAAAGTCATTGTTAGACAAGTATTAAGACATTAATTTGTGAAGGCAATCATAATTTGTAGTGAGAGGATAATTTGTGAGAACAATAAAAAATGAATATGCATATTTCGGGCTCAGCCCGAGCTCGGACTCAACATTTGTGAGCCCGTTCGGGCTGAGCCCGAGCTTGGGCTCAATATGATGTTACTCGGGCTGAGTCCGAGCTTAGGTCGGCTCGGCTCGTAGAGCCCAATTGACAGGCCTAGGAATTATATCACAATAAACAACTCCAAGAAAGTCAACTTTTTGTCAAATGACATTTATTTTGCAACAAAATAAAATTATAAAACGGAGGGGGTATGAAATAAATTCTTGGAGATCATCATGATCTATGATTAAGAGGGAAAAATAAATATCTTTCTGGTGCATGCAATATTAAAAGAAAGTTGAAAGTAAAGGTAAAAGGAAAAATACATTAACTGTGTAGTAAGATGATTTCATATTAATAGCTAAATATGATTTAAATACTTTTTTCCAAATTTTGCAAAGTTAAAAATTATGCTCGTGAAGTACTTAAATAATCATGTGTTCATTTATGGGGAGCATGATTTTGTAGATTTCAAACAAGAGAAAGAAAACTTCATGAATATGATCTTATTCAAAATTTTTTTATTTTTATTCCTTTGAATAGTGCATGACATGAATAAAATATCACATGTATTAGATTATTTTCTTTTTTTTTAATTTTTCTGTTGCTTGTATTAGATTCACAATTCTAGGTCATGCATATGGTAAAATTTAATGCATCACACCAGCAAAATGTCACTTATATTAGATTCATATTGCTAAATTTGTATTTTAAGTGATGCATGTAATGAAATTATTGTCTAATGTATAATATATATTTCTATAACTATTAAAGAAAAATAAGGAAGCAAGTTTTTAAATAATCTAATTAACGAGGCATTAATCAGAGTGTATTGCATAACTTTGTGTATACTTACGAAAGATAATCAAAGAAAGCATTAAAAAAATAAGGCATTTTTCAAGTTCAATAGTTGACGGTTATTTTTCCAAATGCATGCTCTATTTAATTCTATAATAAAGGTTCTTAATACTTATTTTTTGTATTTTTTTCTAAATAAAAGTTTTGTACATTTTTTGCAATTGAATAAATCGACACATTTGATTTATATATAATTAAATACTCTTATAGATTATTTTGTTAAATTAAATATGAATATTTGATTATGGATAAAAGATGTATGAAAATAAAATAAATATCCATATCTAATTCCTTTTGCACTATTTCGATCAATTTAGGTTCAAATTATAGTTTATAGTAACTATTTGAATAGAAAAATTTATAAGTTGAACTCTTATATATATAAAAAAGAAAAAATACTTTACATTTTTTTTTAAATTTTAATATTCTCTTTAGACACCAAACAATCCACCAAGAATTTTCTTTTCTTTTTTTCTAAAAATAACTTTGCGGCATTAATATTAATAGAATAGTTTTATCTTAGTCACTTAATAACTTATATTCATTTTATAAGTTATATATCTACCAATCACAATAACATATGTAAAAAAAATTTATTTTATATAAAAATTTAATTATCCAATAAACAATAAAGTGATATTTTTTATATAATTTATTTTAATTAATAAATATTTAACTTATAAATAAATATAAATTATTAAACTAAATAAAATAAATATAAGTATACTCGTATCACACAAGATGTTCCTTACCCCTTTAACCTTTCCCGTCTCATGTCAGGATTAAACGAACCCACGGACAATTCCAAAACTACCCTTCCAATTTAAGCCCCCGGTCTCTTACCTCGGCCCACTCGCTCTCTTGCTGTTTGCCCAAAAAGTCTCGCTCCCAGTCCTCCAAATCGATCGTGCCTACGTCTCTCAGCAGTTCTTCCTCTCTTCTCTCTGCTCCCAATTCCTCAATTTCTCCAATTCGCCGATCGTACGGCCGTCAATCTCACCCATGACTCTTATGACTTCTCCGCCAATGGATGTAAATCCTCACACTCCGTCGTCTTTCTATAAACATCTCTGTACATATTTGTATATACATATTACTGTGTGTATGCATACAGAGATGTAAATTTACTTTGTTTTTACTGTGTTTTTGCTCTTTTGCTACTTTTTGTCAATTGGGTTGCTGAGTAATAGCTTTGTTTTAGTTGCTTTTGTGGAAATTTCGATCTCCGCTTGAGGATAATTTGGTGCTTTTGGAAAATTGGTGATTGGCGTCTTTGGAGAATTGACTTTAATTTTTTAGCTTAGTTAGGATAATGCTTTTCTTTCTAGGGTTTCTTATTGTTCAACAGGGCCATACTTTGTCAGATCCAATCTCTCATCTTTCTACGCTGTTTTCTGCAGCCAGAGGACGACGAGATGCTCGTTCCTCATTCTGATTTTCCAACCGAAGGTCCTCAACCTATGGAAGGTATTGTCAGCTGTATCTCTATAAATGTGTACGTTTGCGTCTTGTTTTGGTGATTTCTAGGCTGGTGGCATATTTTAGGTTTTGCATGAATTCTGATTGAATTTGCTTGCTTTCGTGCACCAATGATCTTGATTTTGGATGTTTGGAACGTATATTTTTTAAATACTTCGTGGTTGGGATTGTTGCTAGTTGCCCCAGCAGCAGAAGCTACCACAGTGGATGCACAGGCAGTGGATGATCCGCCTTCAGCCCGGTTTACGTGGACGATTGAGAACTTCTCGAGGTTGAATATGAAGAAGATATACTCTGAAGTTTTCTATGTGGGAGGATATAAATGGTACTGCCTTCTTTAGATTTTGTGATTCCATATTTGTAAGCCATTGTGGTAGACTTGACATAGGTGGTGGAATTTTATTATTATGACTAGATTGTTATAATTGATAATGAAAATATTCTGTCGTGTTATTTATGTTAGGCGGGTGCTTATATTCCCCAAAGGAAACAACGTGGACCACTTGTCCATGTATCTGGATGTTGCAGATTCTGCATCTTTGCCATATGGATGGAGTAGATACGCCCAGTTTAGTTTAGCTGTGATCAATCAGATTCATAACAAGTTCACAGTGCGGAAAGGTAACTTTTCCATTTGATATTATTGACTAACAGTTGAGTCTTGCTTAACTCATTGCTTAAAGGAAAAAAGAGATGTAAAGTTCAAATAACACACATGGGGACTTTCAAGAGTCTCAAATGTCTTGAAACAGAATGCTTTACAACTTTCCTTGTTTTGCTTGGTGGTGTTTGATGAGGCGTTACGTTCTGAGGGAAAAAAAATTGAAATTCTTATAATCAGGTGGACTTCAAAGAAAATTAGGTTTACAAAGCAAGCTGGAAACTATCAATTTATACTTCGTGTAAAACTATTGCTGCTTCAGATGCTAAGGTTTTGTATATACTTGTGTAGTAAAAGCCAAGACCATTTGCAATTTCCTTTTTCTGTTTTATTCTGGTGCTTTTGATGATTTAGTTGAACTTTTTGTGAACATTTTTCTGGGTTTTTGCGGTTAAATTTATCAAAAGCCTGTATTCATGTAGATATATTTTGAACCTATGTTGGTCATAGTTCTTTATTTGCTGCTGGAGGTGAGCTGATTCTTCTTCTGAGACATTTTTCAGATTCTGGTCTATTTGATATGTCTGTCTCTTCTCTTGCATATTCAACATGTAAAATCGATTGGTTAAACGTTGTTAAAGAAAAAGTTATCTTTCCTCACCAAATTGATATGCGCTTTTGACTTTGTGAAAAGAATTAGGAGAGCACTAGATCATACACAAATTATCATTTTACCTAAAGAATTGAGGGGATTGATGGTGGGGCCTATATGTAGGCGGAACTTGTGTCCCTTGAGTTACAAAGGTTACTTGTCGAAGTTTAGATGTTTTTATTTTAGGGAACCACGCATTCATTTTGGGAAAACCTAAAATAGAAATATAGACATCCAATTTGGAATAGAGGGAGTAGTGATTTTCTAGCTCAAGATTATGCAATTGTATTTCTTGCATCCTCTGAGAAGTTTCTCATGAAATGATAGTTTTATTCTTTTCTCAAGATGTGTGTTTGAGAGAATTAGTTTACAACAAATCTGTTTAGCTATAGTTTATGAGAAGGTTCTTGGTCCTGGGTGATGTTAATTTCTCCAATTCAGTTGTGATATGTGATTCTCTTATATTTGAGTTCTGGATTTGGAAATTCTTGGATGCTTTTGCTGGTAATGCTTTAAATTCTGTCATGGAGGTAGCTATTGTAACAGATTTATGTTGCAGATACACAACACCAATTTAATGCAAGAGAAAGTGACTGGGGTTTCACTTCATTCATGCCTCTTAGTGAACTATATGATCCCGGGAGAGGTTATCTTGTGAATGATACATGTGTTGTTGAAGCTGATGTTGCTGTTCGTAGGGTTGTCGATTACTGGTCACATGACTCAAAAAAGGAGACTGGTTATGTTGGATTAAAAAATCAGGGAGCTACTTGTTACATGAACTCTCTGCTACAGACATTGTATCACATTCCTTATTTCAGGAAGGTTAGTGACCTGACATATTTAGTCTGCCAGTATCCTTGTATTGTTGATGATAAATTTCAGGAGAATCCCTTATGTTGAAAAAATGTTTTAGGCTGTGTATCACATGCCCACAACTGAGAATGATATGCCTTCTGGGAGCATTCCTTTGGCTCTGCAAAGTTTGTTCTATAAGCTGCAGTATAGTGACACTAGTGTGGCAACAAAAGAGTTGACAAAGTCATTTGGATGGGATACGTATGACTCTTTCATGCAGCATGATGTTCAAGAACTTAATAGAGTTCTCTGTGAGAAGCTTGAAGACAAAATGAAGGTAGGTGGTCCAATCAACAGTTTATTGTACTCCTAAAACTTGGGATTTGGACTTGTTGCTTTCATATTGGTTCTATGCTTGTGAATGATTTGCCTTGGTTTTTCTGTCTCAGGGAACTGTTGTAGAGGGCACTATTCAGAAGTTGTTTGAAGGGCACCACATGAATTACATTGAGTGTATTAGTGTTGACTACAAGTCAACAAGAAAAGAATCTTTCTATGGTATGCGAATGAGGTTTTGAGTGACGTGGCATCATACAAGAGTGAGAGTTTAATAATCTGTTATCTGTATCAGATCTTCAGCTTGATGTCAAAGGATGCCGTGATGTTTATGCTTCTTTTGACAAGTATGTGGAAGTGGAGCGTCTTGAGGGTGACAACAAATATCATGCTGAACAATATGGGCTTCAGGTTGATGTCTTTTCTCTAATCACTTTAAGATCTGCTTTCCATAGCTGTTGGTATATCTGTAACCCTTAACTACTTAATTCTAACAGGAAATTGCACAACTCTCATTGAAGAAATACAAAGGGAAATAAAATAATTCAAAGTATTTTTCTGACTACTGTGATAAAAGTTTCCAAAATGAATTGATTCGTATAGACTTCCATTCTAACACCTTCATCTGAGCAAAATCTATCCTTTGCTGCCAATACTATTATGAAAGATTTTTTAAAATAGTGTATGGGATTGATTCCATTTGAACGAGTTGCTGCTTATACTTGAATTTGGCTCTGTATTGAACATAAATATGCTAGATTTTTCTTTATGAAGTTATGCTAAAATTTTTCCTTTCAGGATGCCAGGAAAGGTGTTCTGTTCATTGACTTTCCTCCTGTCCTTCAACTTCAGTTAAAACGATTTGAGTACGACTTTATGCGAGATACCATGGTAAAGGTAAGCTTAGACCATCCCGTACCCTGATTGCGTGCTACATTTAATGTTTACGACATGCTTCAATGGTTTTTCAATTGTTTTACAAGTGGACCAATTGTTCCTTAGCTATAATATGGATTTATTCTTTTCACTGTGCTTTAGTGAAGTGACCTCCTAGAATGGGATAGTGAATGTTAAAAGAATACCCAATCAATCCCTGAGGAAACCAAGTGAATGGAATTGTAGGAAAATTTAGTTGACAGGGAATGTTCAGAACTAGTCAGAAATGAAAGTGAATCTAATGTCTTTACATTTCTTTTTTTGACGTTGCACATGCCTCCAAAATTGTCTTTGACTTTTGCTTTGACAAGCTATCTATCTTGAAGGTTAGATTCCTCCATTAGGAGTATAATCCAATACTGTTTATGTTTAGTGGTTGGATCTTGCGATTTCTAAATGATGCTTGATAGATGTTGCAAGTTCTCTTACTATTGTATTTACAATATCTATTGATTTTGTCTTTTTTCTGCTGTTCAACATACATTTAATAAATTTGCTGAGTTCTTTAATGGAACCAGAGATATCAGTGTCCTGTAAGAATCTTATTCATGGTATATAAGATTGAGCTTTGTTCTATCTGTCATGATGTCCTCTGTGAGCATTTGACCCAGTGAACCTCTTCTTGACATATGTTTTAAGATCTAGAAGGCGATGTAGTGAAGGATAGAAAAACTTTTAGTTAGTTTAGATGGAGGAGAGTCAAGTTGCAACCTAAGATGTTGATAGAAATTTGATGGTGGGGGCACCATAATAATGAGACGTCTGTATGTCTGTTCAGAAGTTCAGGCTTTAATTGGGATCTGTTGGAAGTATCTATAGTATAAGTAGGGTTCATAGCTCAAATTTAGATGCTTTATTTTTCTCCATTATTTATTTCTATATCCCCGATTGAAAATACAGGATAACTCCTTTCAACATTAGTTTTGCATTCTTGTAGGCTACATACTCTTTGAGTTAATGAATCTGTTATGTTTCATGGCAATTTGCGTGTTCTTTGCTCTTCATTAATCTTATTTCAGTATCCTGTGTTATCTTTTGTCCAATTTTCCTTGAACCTTTTTAACATTCTGATATCACTCTGTAATTCCTACATGATGACAAAGAATTTTGGGCCATTCATCATTTCATATGTAATTTTTTGCTTTATAATGTTTCTTGCTTTTTCAATTTTTTACTCTTTAAATAGATAAATGATCGTTATGAGTTCCCTTTGCAACTTGATCTGGATCGAGACAATGGAAAGTATCTATCTCCTGAGGCTGATAGAAGTGTTAGGAACCTCTACACTCTTCACAGGTATAGGTTCTCTTGTGAGATATGTTTGGTTAACTATTCTTGGTTTCTATGGCTCCAAAATATTGTAATGCTTCTTGTTTTTCCGCCCACTTTATTTCGATTGTCTGCTTAAATCTAAGAATCATTTATATGCATACATATATTTCAAAGGGCATCCCCTCTTTTCATGTCCCCATTCTAGAAAAAAAGAAAGTTCACGATAGAATTTCATATGCTTTAGCGCTGGCCTTTAGTATCTAGATTTATATGAAATTCAACTTACTAAAGCTTTATTTACCCCAAAAAGAAAGGGTTTCTAGGGACAGCCAGGGAAGTTTTTCCATTTAGCTTGATTAAGCTTCTCTGAAAATAGAGTTGTTGTTTCTCCTGTTATTATGTTTCTCCAGGAGGTGCTTTTGTGGCTGACTCTTAAGACTTTAACATTGTTTAATTGTTTTAATTAGTTTCGATAGGCTTATATTGAGTTTTTGGAGAAACTGATTCATATCCTTTGTCTGGATTTCCTTCTTTTTTGTCCTTGCAGTGTTTTGGTTCATAGTGGCGGGGTTCATGGTGGACATTATTATGCTTATATCAGGCCAACACTCTCTGATCAGTGGTATGAACCTTTATTGCTGTCTGGTCCTCTGGTTTTCTATTTTATCATTCTCATTTTCCTATAAGCTCTTGTTTGAAACTTTCAGCAGAGATTCTGAGGGCATGTAACAATACACTTTTTAGTCAATGCATTACTTTACAGATGCAACAGTTTATATGACTCATAATTCTTCTTGTGTTTTTGGTTGCTTGAGTTTTAATGGATGTGCTTGAGCTTTATCTGTGAAATCTTTCTTTCCAGTTGTATTTGAGTATAGTGATAGAAGATTTCACCGACAAATGTTCAATATTGTGAAGTTGTTAGGCTTATTATTCCGTTGTGGATATCTTCTGTTCTTCTTGTTGATTGTTGGTTTTTGTTTTTCTTTTATCTCTTGGGGTGTACTATATAAGGTTCAAATTTGATGATGAACGTGTAACAAAAGAAGATATTAAGAGAGCATTGGAAGAGCAGTATGGTGGTGAAGAAGAGGTATGTCTAGCCATGCATGTGATTAATCTTAAGTTGATTTCATGATTGTACTAACATATTTTTGTTTCTGCCATCTTTCTATGCAACAGTTACCACAGACAAATCCTGGGTTCAACAACTCGCCATTTAAATTTACGAAGTATTCAAATGCGTACATGCTTGTGTATATAAGAGAAAGTGACAGAGAGAACATAATTTGTAATGTAGATGAAAAGGATATTGCAGAACACCTCAGAGTAAGATCCTATATTCCTAAAGGTTATTTAATTTTCTAATATTTGCACTCTCTAGTGATCTATAAATCCATCTATCAGATACGGTTGAAGAAAGAACAAGAGGAAAAGGAACAAAAGAGAAAGGAAAAAGCAGAGGCACACCTCTATACTATTATTAAGGTACTGATTTTTAATGCCTTACCCTAAAATTTATCATAATTGAATATTTTTTGGCTTTTCTCAATGAAGTTTCTGTGCTTATAGGTTGCTCGTGATGTGGATTTAGTGGAACAAATTGGAAAGGACATATATTTTGATCTTGTTGACCATGATAAAGTCCGTTGTTTCCGAATTCAGAAACAGATGCCATTTAACCTTTTCAAGGTATTTTTCTTCAGCCCTCTATTGTGTTCTTGTGTTTAGAGCATATTCTTGAATATGTTATTGTATGTAACTAAATTATCAAATTTTCATTGTGTTAAATTGTTCAAAACATCAACTTTACGCATAGTCTTGACAGAAAATAAGAAAAGACCCTCTTCTGTTAGATATTGAATTGGAAACTTGTATTACTTTTGCATACATCTGTTTGCAATCAACAACATAAACACCCCTTCTTCATTTATATTTGAGTGTCTGAAGGTACAGGGCTGTTAAATCTTTTTTCTAGAAATTGAAAATAGGAGGAAAAATAAAATAGGTAGAGCTAATTGGAGATTTCTTTTTTTGTTTTTTATTATCTGTTAACATGGTCTGGCAGTAACATTTGTCTCCTGCATGATCGGTCAAAGATAAACTTCTGCAGTATCACACTTATGTTTATTGGCCCACTAGGTTAAACTTTCTTATTTATTGTAATAGCATTATTAGAAGTTATGAAAAGGCAAGTGACAAGTTTAGTTAATCAGTTGAACTTCCGTGGCTATGTTATGAGTGTCAGATAAGGTATCAAATCATTTCATGAGCATGTGTTCAGTTTAGTAGAAGTTGACATGATATTCATCAATGTACAGATCAATATGATAAAATCGTGAAGGATTTCATTTGCTTAAATTATAATCCTTTTGGATACGGATGTTTTGGAGTGTTGTAATAGTTATGCAGACTTCGAATCATTTTAAGTCTTTTTTCAGGAAGAAGTTGCCAAGGAATTCGGTATACCAGTTCAGTGTCAGCGTTTCTGGCTATGGGCAAAGCGTCAGAACCACACGTATCGTCCAAATCGGCCACTGACACCTCATGAAGAGGCTCAGTCAGTAAGCAGCTTTTGATTTCTTACTCTTCCCACTCTCTTTCCTTTCACCCTTCTTGGTATCATCCACCATATTATCTTTGTATTGGACCTATAAAGGTGATTCACGTTATTGCTATGTCATATGATTGTCATGAACTGTGCAGCACTCTATAACATGCTATTCTGGTGATCTATCACATAATTACATGAGAAAAAAATAGTATAATAGTATTTCAAGGTTCTATAGAATGCTTATGAATTCTTTCCTGCCATTTTATATGCCATTCCAAGCTTTTAAGGATGTGTGGGTTCCTATGCTAGACACTGGTTTCTGATAAAGTTTAGTTCTCTTTTTAACAACAGTTTAAGATTTTGTGTTGACATTTGAGGATGGAAAGTGGGATTCCTGTGCATAATCCTATATGATATATGAGGAGAATTTACCTTTTGTATTTGATCCCTTTGAATGAATTAGCTGGTTTGTGTGTCTTGATTTGTTGTTACTATTGTGTGAATGCCACATTCTTTTGGCATAATCACGGTCCTTTAAGATCATCAAAAAGGAGGAAAAGTCTATCAGAGTTTTCTTTCTGAAGCAACTTCCTGTGTGAGAGGGGTTTAATTTTGTCTGTTTGTAGATGTTGTCACAATGCTTAACTAGGTTTGATTGGTATTTATCTTGTTTGTTGTCTTCTAGGTTGGGCAACTCAGAGAGGTATCCAATAAAGCAAATAATGCAGAGTTGAAGTTGTTGCTGGAAGTAGATATGGGCCTGGTGAAACATCAACCACTCATTCATGTCCTCTTTTGGTTGTTGGATTGGCTTTTTTTGGTATTTATATTTCTGCATTACTTGATCCACTGATAAATGCATGTTGCAGGATTTGCAGCCAGTTCCTCCCACTGAGAAGACTAAGGAGGAGATTCTTCTGTTTTTCAAACTCTATGATCCATTCAAAGAGGAATTACGGTACAAATCATTAATTTTCTTCTTGAAATATAATGTTGAAGAGCCTTAAGTTTTAGGGAATTTTTACTATATTTGACACATATTTCAGTAAAGTTCATTTGGCTTGTAACAATTATATTTGACGTGACAGATTGGATTACTTAATATGCATATAATGAACATATATTTTAAGGTACGTTAAGAATGTGAAGGAAATGTCATTCATACTAAGCTCTGGGTAATGTAATGGAGGAGGGCCTAAGGTCTTGGTTGAGAGTTAAACGGGCTTAGCCCTCTCCTTTGAGGAGCCTTTAATTGAAAAGACAAAATTCTTGATGGAAGAAACTGCAGGGCTGATTATATCTTCCTGTCATGAACAATTGGTGCTGGTTGTCAGTGTCTCCCAGCTGAATATGGGCTTTCGCAATTTCCCGGTTGATTTTGGGTTGGTGGAGTTATGACGATATAATGAAGAGGACCAAAAATCTCGCATTGATTGGGAACTAAGGAATTCTCCTGCCTTAGGATACACTCCTTTTATGCATGCCACCTTTTGAGGGGCAAAAGCATGAGGCTTAATGGGTCAAAGATGGTCGAGCTTTGAGCTTGACAGTCTCTGAAGCCTGGAATTGACCCTTATTGTGTGGTGCGAGATGATTTGTGGTGTGACATTCTGTAAAATTGCTGCATCATTAGCATTCTACAATTAGTTGTTTGACAAAATCAGTTATCAATTCAACTTAAAAGGTTTCTTGAATGATCAGCGTCTTACTCATGGTACTTTCGGTGGCTATGTGTCTAAGGAGTGCTAGTATTTTCAATAGCTGGGCTTGGTGTTGGATGTGCTTTCTAACATGCTTCTGAATAATGCCAGTTATATTGGACGGATGTTTGTGAAAGGTAATGGCAAGCCCATTGAGATATTGACTAAGCTAAATGAATTGGCTGGCTTTGCTCCTGATGAAGAGATTGAACTCTTTGAGGTAAACCTGTCATTTTTTCTTGGTCTTTGTAATTTCATCAGCTTCCTAACCATATTCAGATTTCACATGGTGTCAATAATAACTATTGCCTTAAATCTCCATCCAGGAAATAAAATTTGAACCTAATGTGATGTGCGAACATATAGACAAGAAGCTCAATTTCCGCAGCAGTCAGGTTTGTGCTGTCCATGAGTAGTTACAAGTTCTTGTCATTCCCATATTTCCAAGTCATTGTTTGTGTTTGATCTTGTGTGGATTTGACTGATCGTACTACTTACAAAGTTTTCCTCATTTTGATTCTTTCCTCATTACAGCTTGAAGATGGGGACATTATTTGCTTTCAGAAGTCCGTTCAAGGTCAAAATGTTGAACAGTGCCGTTATCCTGATGTTCCTTCATTTTTGGAATATGTGCATAATCGTCAGGTAAAATGTTGGACCCTTTTGAACAGTTATGGTTACATTAAGTGACATGGACAGTTTACTTTCCTCTGTTTGATCTCACATTTCCTTCATTTTTCTTTAGGATTACTTTTGTGAGTTTTCTCAACTTAGGCGGTTGACTTTTGATGACTTAAAATTGCACTTCGTCTTTATATAAATTAACACTTAGAGGTTTTAAGTTGTAGGTCGAGAATGGCATTTGTTTTTTGAGTTAACTATGTTAATAAATAAAATGTTGGTTTAATGTGCACATCGTGCTTATTATATTTGTGGATATTTTCTGTTAGAAATTTTGCAATATTTTTGGAACATTCTATATTTCAAATGCTGTGAATCCTGGAATGGTGGCCGTTGCGAGGGCCACAAATACCATGACTTTGGACCATGTCTATGCAGTTACGTTATAGATTTTAACTCGTTCATTCAAGAGGAATGCATGTGCAGATTTTTGTTGTGTCATGGAAATTTCCTCACTGTCTCCAAAGTTTCAAGTTTCATGATGAACAACTAAGTACTGTATGCTATACCTCACAGGTTGTGCGGTTCCGCTCACTTGAGAAACCGAAGGAGGATGAGTTTTGTCTCGAGTTGTATGTCTTCTTCTATCTATTTTGGGGGGTTTTTATTTTGATGTTTCTCGTGTGCATATTTATGGTTATGGCTTTAACTTCCAGGTCAAAGCAGAACAACTATGATGAGGTTGTAGAAAGCGTTGCTCGCCATCTTTCCTTGGATGACCCATCTAAAATCCGGCTTACATCACATAACTGTTATTCCCAGCAACCAAAACCCCAACCTATAAAGTACAGAGGAGCAGAGCGACTCACAGACATGCTAATACATTATAATCAGGTATTTGATGAGATAAATGTAGCTGCAATAAAGTGTTTCATTAAACAGTTACTTTTCCCTAGTTCTGTGAAGTGGGTTATCTAATACTTTTTCCCTGGTTTGGCTGTTTGGTAGACTTCTGATATTTTGTACTATGAAGTGTTGGATATACCTTTGCCAGAGCTGCAAGGCTTGAAAACCCTTAAAGTTGCCTTTCATCATGCTACGAAAGATGAAGTGAGTTCTAATTGAAGACACTGTCAGACGTTTTACTTTGTTAATAGATAATCCTAATTCTCCTCTAATCCTGTGGTTGTATCTTGCATAAAATGATTTCAGGTAGTTATTCACACAATAAGACTGGCTAAACAAAGTACTGTTGGGGATGTTATTAACGATCTGAAGACAAAGGTAATAACACTTCATGTGCTTTTTGGAACACTAAATTCATATAAAACTTCCCTTTTCCACCTTAAGCAAAACAGCCACTGCTAAAAATGGAAAACAATTTAGATAACTCAAGTTTGGACTTCTTATGACTTTTAAAATTAATATATGGATTCTATTCTTCGATTTCATGATATGTGGAGTTTTTTTCTGCATGTTGAGAAACACTATTAACATTTTTAAGTTGTATAATGGAACAGGTTGAGTTGTCGCATCCCCATGCTGAATTAAGACTGCTGGAGGTTTTTTATCACAAGATATACAAGGTATTGAATTGTTTTTGGTGTTTGTACTCTGCAGATGTAAACTTAGTGGCATGTTCTCATGAAAGACTGGTTTTGAGGCTTCTCTTTTTGGTTTATTCATTTGTTCTTCTTTCGATTTCTGTGTGGATTTGTGGTCCTGGGTTGCTGCTTATGGACTCCTACTTAAAGCAATTCAGAAGCTTTATCATCTTTATCAGAATATTAATGACTGAAATGGGATAAATTGAGTTCAATAACACCTTGGTTCCATGTGTCTGTTTTCAGCATTCGTAGATTTCATTGTTATGTACTCTAATTATTTTCAACTGATATTTAATTTTTATGGGTCTGAATTAACTGGGATTTCTTCACGCATACCATACTAAAATAACTAGTTGGATGATATTTATCTCACATTTCGACAAATCTCTGAAATTTATAAAGGTTAAAATTTTAATTGGTTTTACATATCCTCCATTCCCTGGTATTGAGGAATTTCTCCAGCTTCATAACTTCCATGGTTTTAATGGTTCTAGTGAGTAACTTTTGCACGCTATTCTCTGTATGGTTTTGGCAAAGGTTGCAAATTATAAAATGGAAGATATTGTAAACAGTATGGGAAGTTTCTTTTTCCTCTTGTTAGTTGTTACTTGCATTCATCACAACTTTACCCTTTTCATTGCAACTCTTTTTGGCAGATTTTCCCTCTCTATGAAAAGATTGAGAATATCAATGATCAATACTGGACGTTGCGTGCTGAGGAGGTTAGTTGATTGAAGAGACTCTTGATGTTCTTTTCAGTTGCATTTGTGTCAGACTTCTTTGCTGTTTATGGACTTTTGTGGTTTGATTTTTATCTTTCACATGGTACTGCAGATTCCTGACGAAGAAAAGAACCTTGGACCTCATGATCGCTTGATTCATGTTTACCATTTCATGAAGGACACATCTCAAAACCAAGTGGTATGCATATGATATGAAGTCTTGAGAAGGAATTTTTGTAATTAGCTTTTTCTCAAGTTGGATTTCATCTTTCTCTCTATGTTACTGAAGGTTATGAGGTTGAAACAGGATAACTGAATCGTATCTCTTTTGTTCTGCAGCAGGTCCAGAATTTTGGAGAACCTTTTTTCCTGGTGATTCATGAAGGTGAGATACTAGCTGAAGTTAAATTACGGATACAGAAGAAGTTGCAGGTTCCAGATGAGGAGTTTTCGAAGGTGATTATGTTTCATTGTCTCTGCAGTTAGTCACTCTAGATCCTAGGGTCACCTTTCTCATGACTGCTGATTTTTTATCTGTTTTGGTTGCATAATCATCTTTTCTTATTCATTACAGTGGAAGATTGCATTTTTATCTTTGGGCCGTCCTGAGTATCTCGAGGACTCAGACATTGTGTCGACTCGTTTTCAGGTGTGTGTATTCTTCCTCCCTCCCATACACTGATCTCATGAGCATGTAGGCACAAACATATTCATGAGTTTCTCATCTGATAAGTTTGGCGTATTTATATCTGGCTTTTGATTCTAACTTGTGTTACAGAGAAGAGATGTCTATGGTGCTTGGGAACAATACCTTGGTTTGGAGCACTCTGACAATGCTACCAAAAGGTCCTATGCTGCAAATCAGGTAAAGAATTTGATGAAATATTTTAGTTTGGTGGTCTTTCATGCATCATAGGCCAGTAAATTGTTCTTTGATTAAAAAATATGAGAAAATTTATCCTGCAGCTTGGGAGTCCTTATGGGCTATAGCATTTGATTCTAATTAAGGTTGATGTGACTTTGTTCTTGAATGCTAATATATGTATTAATCCTCTGCATTGCCTGAAACTAATGGTGTTCCAATTTTGTTTTGATTTTGCAGAACCGTCACACGTATGAGAAGCCTGTTAGAATCTATAATTAGCAAATGTCAAGCTAAAGTTTGAACCTAAGCTTGTGCTGAACTGTAACCCCCTTCCTGGGATGTCTGTTATGAAAGAAAGAGCAGTAGCAGCAAATGGGTCTCGCGGCGAGGCAATAGAAATGGCGTATTAATGTGGATTGGCTACAACCAGGAAAGCAGATCCATCATCTATGCAGGTGTCTGGAATTTCGGACCGGCATCCTTTCTCACGCGCCCTTCACTGGGTTGAGGCAATGTTTATCCTTGATTAAATTGTAATTTAGGAAATGCAGAAGATTTTGGGTGGGGATGTACAGAGAAGGGTATAGATGTGTGTTAAACAATCACCTTTCTTCAATTTTTCCTTTTCCTGCCGAACGATACAATATGTGCCCTTTTTCCCTCGAGAACAATTCTCCCATTCTTGCTATTTTTAGGTGAATTAGATAATGGGAGATTATGTAAAATGGTTGATTTTTGTTGTTAATTCTGAGGTTTCCAGATTTGTGGAAGAGGAACACTGATTGTCATGATTTTCAAACTTACCATTGGTATCCCTTTTCCTCACCTTTAGTCCAACGGGGATTTCCCTTTTTTCCAGCAGGAGTTTATGTAGTTTAGATAGACAAATTATATGGAGAAAATGTGAATTACGAAATCAACTTGGATCCAATAACAATGTACTATTTAACTTCAAAAATAAACACTACATTTATAGCAGCCTAGCAGGATATCAATTTTCTAGCCTAGCTTAACCCAAACACCCTCCATAGGAAAAGCGTGAACCTTAATTTCTTGATCATCTCTGCAGCAAGATACTTGAGCGCCTCTACTACGACAAGCAATATCGCTGTTGAAGAACTCCTTCTGGGACGCGAAAACAGCCCGACGGATCTTATCAATGTCGAACGTCTATGTTCTCGTGAACTTACTACTCGCTGCTGCGGCCTCAGCTTTGGGCTCTTCTCGCCGCTGCCGCTTTGATCCGCGATGATGCATATTGTCGACATTCATCCTTCGGACAAGGAGATCATCGAAAGATTTCCTCTTACTTTCGTCTTTGAGAATGACGTAGGATTCTTGAAGCCTCAAGAAATCTGCATGGGCGTAGTGGGTCGGCTGGTCTCTTATCTGGATGGAGCTCCTTGCACTTCCTCCGGTAGGCTGTAGCAATCCGTTCTTTAGATAGTTTCGCCCCCTCTTTGCCGGACCGCAAGCCCAGAACTGAGTAGTGATAAACCTCCATCATCTGCATCCTTCTCTCTTTCTTTCTCCCATTTCTGGATCTTCTTAATAGTCAGTGATCAACTCTAAGTGGAAGCAAGAAAGTGAAACAAAATAGAGTTCGATTATCTATTTATAGAATCGAAGTGCTATTCCAAAGTCGAAGATAGAACAACGATTACCACTTTCTTCTGACTTTATTTTTTTCTATTGATTTTTTTTTTGTGTTCTAGTGAAAAATTGGATGTTCAAATTCGTTTTTGTTTTTTTAGGTGTTATATAATTCTTATATCTTCCTTTTTAGACGGAAAATATGATGTTTTATAAGGGAAAAAAATTCCATGTCCTAAGGTGATTGTGATTCTTTGCTTTGAATTGCGTCAATTTTCATCTATAAACAGTAAAGGAAATATTAAATAGATTCTTGTTCTCCCCTCACAAGAACTCCGCAAAGACTAATTAGAATCGTTACGAAGAAGTTTATAAATTTTAAGAATTGAAGGGAAAATTATTGAAATACAATATTTATACTGCACTAACTTAATTCCCAATAATTTTCAAAATTATTGGTTTTAAGTTTAATAGTTATGCTTATTTATTTTTTAAAATCTAATATTTATGCTTATTTCTGAAAATCACATCACTAATGAAAATCTGGAAGTTTAAGATATTGGTTTGATCATATATCCCCACCAATAAATTGATGTCACTATCTTGTCCACAGTTTATTGGTTTGAATGTTTGATCACTGAATACGATAAAGATTCTATCTGCATTCATTGTCACACCTTTCTATATTTGTGTTGTCTCTTTCGGAAGAAACATATAAAGCAAGTTACGGAAAAAACTACATCTGAAAAGATCCTAAGGGATACGTGGTTTCAACTTTGAAGAGGTATCAAAAATGGGAACTGAAGATAAGCCTCTTCGAGACAAAAAGAACTAACAATAAGACAATAACATGAATCCATCACCGTCTTCGAGTCTTGGGCGCCAAGTCTAAATCTTCCTGACGTTTCGAGTTCACCACCTCTGTTAACACAAGCAAAGACAAAGAGTTGCTTGCATGCAAATTAATTCGTTTGCAGGAATCAATAAATTGGATTCATTACTTGATCTATAACGCTTCTGCAGCAGATCTCATAGGAGGGTCAGAGATTTGCTACAAAGAAAGATGAATCACCTTCATGGACACTTCTGGATGCTGATGGCATTGATCTTGCTCCTGCAAATATGTCCCTCTTCGGGTTGGATTTGGTTCTTTTCTTCTTCAGGGAATACACACAAACCTCCCGAAGAGAATTCGAGATTTTCTAGAGATACTGTTTCGGAATTTTCCATTGAACCTTTCACCAATCGGAGGGGACTCAAGAAACTTGAGGATGCTAGGAACAAAGTTGTGATTGCAGCGCCTAATTCATGCTGGCAAAGGGCTTATAATAGTTTGTTTGCCGGATGCTCAAAGACTCTTGCGGATGAGGAGTCCAGGAATAGATTTGCTTGGCATCTAACGGATTGTTTTCTTCAGCACACTGGTAGAGAAACTTTACCTTATTGTGATCCAAAATCTCCTGTGGCAGAGTGTCTTAAGCGAGTGGATCGGGATGCTGTTAATGTTTACCTTGAATACCATCTGGAAACCAACTCCATCTGTCATCAATTGCAGTATGTATCTTTTTCATTCCTCTGCGTGTGAAACTTTGATACTAATTTGGCTGCTGTACAAGATTCAACTGATTGTTAATTCTCTATTGAACTATTGCAGAATCGAAGCATTTAGGCAACAAACGGAGAGACTGGTAAATGAATTGAAAAGCTCTGCTGAATATGCGGAAATCAAGTTAGAAAACATAGAGGAGCAAGGCGAGCAACTACTTCAAAACTCGAGAAAGATTGATGATTCTCTGCGTTCGCTTGATCAGCAAACTCAACGAGTGGCTGAGGTCTCAAAGAATGTGGAAAACCTTGTAAATGACGTGTTTGATCATGCAAAGGCAGTTTATGAGCAGTCTAAGGAAATTGCATCTTCTCAGACGGAGTTGAGCCAAGGCCAAGCAAAGATGAAGGAGAGTCTTGAAGAAGGAATGGCTATGCTAAATGTCTCTTATAATAATTTGGGTCAAGAAATAGACACCTTGAGGAATGAAGCTGTTGAAATAGAGAAGGAGATTAATAAAGTTGGAGGAGAGATATTCTCAAAGATGGATAGTCTTCAGAGTAAAGCTAATGACATCGGTAATATGGCAGAAAGCTCCATAGATAAGCAGAAACAACTTTTAGATGGGCAATCTGCAGCTTTAAATGGGCTCCAGATTCTCACGAAGTTTCAGTCAGAGGCACTTGAAGAGAGCAGGTGACATAGTCAAGATTCATTAATGAATGGTGTTAAATCTATTTGTTAGCAGATTAATTACTCACCCTCACATTTGGGACCTTGACAGAGAAACATTGAAGCAATTGTCCGAATTTGGGCACAAACAACAGGAGGAACTTCTTCAACGGCAAGAACAGCTTCTACGAGCCCATGATAACCTTGTACAAAATTCAAATACAATATTAGCAGCTCAGGTAAGCAAAAACATTTTAATCAGTTAATTTTAATTTTCTTAATGGTTTGATCAATTTAACATACATTGCATGTTTTAAAACTGTATTACAGGAAGCTTTTGAATCAAAGCAAGCGAGTATTTTTGTTGCGTTGGACAAACTTTTTGCATTGCACAATGCTATGCTACTGGAATCACGGGTGATTAAAGCCATTTTGGTTTATTCATTTTTCATATTTGTTATCCAGATGTTTACCAGTGTAAAGCAGACCTACAATGTGAGGCCTAGGGTTTACATGGGTAAGTTGTACTGTATTATTAGATTGAAGCATGAATTGATTTGTAGTTTCTCACTTAGATTTCTTCATCAATGTTCTCAGGTTTATTTGTTACATTCTTGATTGAATATACCATACTTCGGTGGACAACAGCTAATATTGATCAATACGGGTGGCTGATAAGTCTCAATAGGTCACTTTTTGGGATGCTAGCAATAATTCAAATCATATATGCCGTTTATACGTACAGGTATAAGTTGAACTTAGATGATGTGACTAGAGATGCATTTCTTCTATCTTACTTATTCTCATCCAAATTTTCCTGTATAAAACTGTGCAGAGACTATAACATGCTTAACCATCAGATCCTTTTGGATATGGCTGAATGGATGAATGCACAACAAAGAGAAAAGGAGTTGTCATGGGACTTGGATGCAGATAGTGAGATCGAATGGTCTTCATGGATTGACACAGACCTACCTGAAGATCTAGGTAAACTAGAGGACCCTGACTACATGTATCAGGAGGAAGTTGGAGAAAATTCAATTGAAACTGCTTTCATTCCAAAGAGATACAATCTCCGCAGTCGTTGTTAGATAGGTAGTGATCTGACTTCTAATTATTTGACCTAGAAAGCTGCTGAGCTCGAAGTTTTGGTCTATAGTAGTCTTATAGGTGTAACTCTTAGTAATTTAAGATTTTCTGCTATATAGAAGCCAATGGCACTTCTCTTTTCTCCAAACTGCATAGGTGAGCATTTTTAGGCATAGATGCATTTGCAGTCAACTAGGAAGCATGCACGAAGATTATGCCAAAGTCGTAATAAACACAATATAGTTCACAAGTATACTTTTACTCTTGTTCATTTACGTAAACCAAGCTTCTGATTCTGACGAGTTGATATGATGCTGAATACAGAAGTCTTAAGGTCCCAAAATTAAGAACATTTTGCCAAGAAACTAAAAGGATTTAAATGCCTCCATGCTTTCTGAAATCAGGAACCACTCAGCTATAGGAACTCAGCCTTTCTGGATTCATTTATGTGATCACCAATAGTCCTTGCATGAACACGATCCACTGTCAAAATGGTGGAAGCGATTTGTGTCTCTCAAAATTATTTTTCTTCTTGTTACTCCAGAAACAAACTTCATCCAAGAGTGACAATCAGCACAAACACGGAGATTCTTCGTGATTCTAAGTGGCATTCCAGGGCCACAGTGAATCAGCCCATAAATTGTAGCTAGCCTTTCACTATGCCCACAAACCCAATCTATCTTCACTTCTTCACCTACATCATGAAGAACAACTCCAGTATCAGGTTCATATCCACTCATTGCCAAATCTTTCATTAATCTACTCTGAACTTTCTTGTACTCATCTGAATTTCGGAACTCTAAACCACCACCAGCCACAAAAGGGTGTACTTTATTTTTAATCTGTATCCAGCTGCATCCAGCATCTTTCTTGATACCCTTCTTTTCCATCATATCTCTCACCATGTTAACCTCCTTCCACATTGCAGCATTTGCATATGTATTGGATAACATTACATAGTTCCCTGAATTTTCAGGTTCTACGGCAAATAGTTCTTTTGCTATAACTTCTGCCAGAGGTACATAGCCATAGAGTCTGCAGGCATTCAGCAAAGAACCCCATATGCTACCAGTTGGCTTCATAGGCATCTTTTTCACAATCTGTAGTGCTTCTTCAATTCTCCCTGCTCTACCTAATAAATCTACCAAACAAGCATAATGCTCCAAATTAGGCTGAATACCAAAGTCCGAAATCATTCTTTTAAACAATGCCTGTCCTTGAAGTACAAGACCAGTATGGCTACAACCCGACAACAATGTGACAAATGTCACAGCATCCGGTTGAATTCCAAAGCCAGTGAGCTCATCGAACAATTTTAATGCTTCTTCTATCTTGCCATTGACTGCATAGCCATTTAGCATAGTGTTCCACGATGTCAAATCTTTGTAATTCATTCCCTCAAACACTCTCTTACAGTATTTCATTTCCCCACATTTAGCATACATATCCAAGAGTGCATTTAGAACGAGAACATCTGGTGTTTTTTTCGACTTGAGCATCTGAGCGTGGATCTCTTTCCCACCATAAAATGAACTAACCTGAGCACATATCGGCAGAATTGTAGTAAAACTAACCCAACTAAAGCCTACTCCTTCCCTTTGCATTCTTCGAAAAGTCTCAAAAGCCCCAAATACTCTCTCTTTCTTAATCAGTCCCGCAATCTTCAAGTTCCAAGAAACAATATTTCTCCCAGGCATACCTTCAAATACCCTTAACTCATCTTCAAAACACCCGCATTCAGTATACATCCTCAGTAGAGCATTGTACACCACTTGATCAGGCTCATTTTCAGCCTTGATAATCTGGGCATGAACAGTTTTACCAACCTTTAATTCGGACAGCTCTGAACAAGCTTTAAGTGCAAATGAAAATGCAAAATTTCCTGGATCAACACCCTGAGAAAGCATTTCACAATAAAGAAATAAAGCTTTGATTCGGTAATATGTCCACACTATTTGTTCGATGATTTTCCCAAGAATATCAAGGCTCTCATTCCATATATTTTTTAGCTGACAAATCTTTCTAGTCGGAAATATCTTGTGAACTTGATTCTGGTACAGAAAATTGTAGAAACTGGGAAATGGTATAGTTACTTTTTCCATACAGAGTTTGTAGTACCAAGCTATTTTATTTGGTTCATACTTGAGCAGATGATACTGTTCTGTAGATGGCAGCAATACAATCTCATTTATATACATGTACACACATTTTGATCTTTCACTCTGTAATTTATGGTCCATAAGTTCCAAGGAAAATGGGAAGCTTTACAAGAGACCCTGGCTAAAATCATAGGATTAGAAAAGGTTTTTGATGTTAAAACATGTAGCACAATTGCCACCCCACAGGCTACTGAAATCACCTGTATAGGTGGTGAAGACGTAAAGGTTGAAGGCCCGTAAATGAGCATTTAGATGATCCAAATATAGTTCCAAAATTCATGCAGCAAACTTTAAAGGCTAGTTTGGTTAGTTTGGTTGGGAGGAAAACTGAGGGAAAAGGAAGGGGAAGTAAAAAAATTTTAAATAGGTGTTTTACTTCGTTTAATAGGAAGGAAGAAAGGATGAGAGTAAATGTGTAAAAAGTGGTGGACAGATTAGAAAATATTTGATTTTTAAAAAATTATTATATTCTTAATTTTTATTTTTATCATAATTAAATAATTTTAAAAATAATAAATTTGTAAATATAACAAAATATCATATTCTCCCCTTTTTACTTTTTAGTACAATTAAATAAGAATTTTATATCAAATAAAATTAAAGTAAATACAAAAATCTCCTTTAAAAAAGTAAAATATGCTTCCTTTCTCTCCTTCTGCATCCCCTCCCCCTTCCCCTTATGAACAAAACTAGACCTAAGTGCACACAACATTTCAAATGTCATTTTCTTCATTTCAAAATATGTGTCCTTGAGAATCAATATTTTGATAAATTTTGTAAAAAAATTAAAGAAATGTTTAAAATATTCTTATATGAAATTTATTGGTTAGTGTTTGAAAGTCAAATTTAATATTGAAAAGTTGTGATTTAAATGGTTAATTGAAAAAATTATGGTGTTGGAAAAATAAAAATATTTAAATGATTAGTCAGATATAATGAATTATTTTTTAAAAAAATAATAAATAATTTTTTTATAATAACAAATATTTTAAAATATATAAAAAAAACGGATAAGTAAATAACTAAAACGTTACCTTGATTTAGCGTGTGATTGGATAGAGTTTGATTTTGTGATTTTCTGTCTTTGGTTTCGGGGAAAATTTTTTTTTTTTTAAAAACAATGAGATGTGAGATAATTGGGTTCTGTGTGGAACCCAATCCAAGCACACTAGAGTATTCTGGGATACATTTAAAAGTAAAAAAGTTCTTCAATACTGAAACAAATCGAGCATCGCGGACTCTCCTGTTAAGGGACCATTATGTTGATTACGCCCATCCATCATTCTCTTCTCCGCAAAATGAACAAGAGAAAATAAGGAACTAGCAACTGGTTAACAGATTTCCAATCTTAGACTTCCTTTGGTTTGCTTCTTCTTTGTTATTATATTTTTTTTTCTGCCATCCATGGATTTTGGTCTCTGGCTAATGAAGCCAAATTTATTCAAGTTTTTTCAGTGCCATGGACATGTATAGACTGGCCACCAGTCCATACTACTGCTACTAATGTTTCTCCTCAAAGCTGAACAACCTGTGGCCATGCACCTCTGCTTTTTCATCTTCTACCAGCTGCTTTAACCATATGGACCAGTCAAACAGCTGTAGATGGTGTTCATTAAGCTACTCAAAGGTGACAGCAGTACTATCTGAAACGCATAATGTGAGCAAGGTCAAGCACAATAAGATCATTTTCAGCTAAAGGAAAGCAGAGCCGGTCGAAACTGTTTGATCAAGATGAACGGCAAGGCTGCAGAAGAAGAATCGGTTTACGTCACTCGAATCATGTTCCCGGACTTTGCATCGGGAAATCTCATCTATAAAAAGAGACGGATTAACAGTTTGTTTTCGCCCAGCTTTCAAATTCCAAAAACTGAAACTCACCCTTCAAGATTAACATAACCTAAAATGTCTGTGGAAATTCTTAAAAAGGGTGAGGTGACCGGTGGAGGAAAGTACATCAAGGTGCTGGCCACTGACCACAAGGCACTGAGGGATTACAAGTTTGAAGCAGGTGTGTGGAGGATGTGACGGCTGCTTCTTCCTCATCTGCGAAGGAAAGGCATGCGATAAAAGGGGTGTGCAAGAACAAGTGGTACAACTTCCTGGAGGTGCTGAAGGAGCCGGAGCGCTCTCCTCCGAATAGGGGGAAGAATGAGGGAAAATAGTAGGCTTTTAAATGGGCCTGGTTTGTTGTAGGACTCGTAGTAGGCGGAGGAGGAGGGAGTTTCTGTTGGTCGTTTGCAGTTTAGGAATCTAATGGGCTTAGTGTTCAAGTTCTAGTCAATCCTGGGCCGTCACATCGCCCGTGATTAGCTGGTTTTTCTTTTTTCTTCTTCAATAAAAAAGATCACTGATTTTATTGTAAAATTTCCTTCTTATTTTGTAATGAAATCCTCCTACTCTAGTCTTTTCTTGAATCTCGTACTATAGAACCCTCTGGGACTTGGTCTTGAATTATTTTAAAAATTAATTATGAATAATAACTTTTTTTACGTTTAAAATCTTCTTGTTTTCTCATATTTAACATTCAATTATTTTAAAAATAAAAATTTCAAATATCATTCAATTAATAGTGAGATTGGATTAGTTTTTTTAGTTGAATTGTATTAAAAATTGTAAAAATAAATTATTTGTGAGAAGAGAAATAAAAAAGTTTAAAAAGTAAAATTTTATTTTGTTAAAAATCAATTCATATACTTCTTAATTCGACATAAAAATTCAATTAATTTTAAAAATGCTCTCCGTAAAGGTAAAGGAAAGGCTCAATAAACTACAAAGCAAAGAAACAGGCTCTTGCAACTTGGAAAATAAGGGGCAGACATATTTGGGCTAGATTGTGGTCTCCTGGTTATGTAGCAATAACTCCATCTGAACTTATGTCTGGGCAATACAATGTGTAAACAGCCCACGAGCCTCTACTATCTGGAGCTTATTTATTCCATGTTGGAAAATTTCTGAATTTTCACACTTTTTATCCCTATAACGAAGGAAAATCAAGAGTTACGAAGGGAAATAACGCGGATTACCCATCTATTTTTTTTCCTTTTTGGATTCAGGGTGACCTATCTAGAAAATATATCTTATACTAAACACAAATTGAACTCTCTTTCTCTTCTGTACTCCGCTGCGTCCGGCTGTCCATGTGGTATGTCTCTTCCCTTCCCCGTGTAATTATCTATAAAAAAAAAGTATTAAGGTGTATGGGGATTAAGTTTAGGTTTAAAATTTTTTATTTTGAGTTTTGTAAAAAATAATGTGAGATCCAATTGTGTTAGATCTCAGACAAAAACTAAATCCAAATACACCCCAATACTTCTAAAAATTAAGATTTTATAAAATGATAATCAAGATACTAATTTCTAGATTAAATAATCACATTTGATTTAACATGAAAGAATTTAAGATTTCTTTTATCATAAGCCATACTGGTAAATGAAGTTAATAAAATGATTTGCCTTATTAGAACTCGTGTCCTTTGCATTAAAATTTAAAAAAGTTAGTTGCAAATTTAAAATAAAATATAAAATCCGATTATCTTAAGCCTAATGGACTGCAGGAGATGGTGGGACTTCCCAAGAGGCCAAGACGAAGAGGAGTAAATTGATTCATCAACTAATAGTTTATTTAATTAATAATGAGTATTAAAATGTTATTGTATGTGATTACAATTTGAAGGATAAATTCTATAATGCTTTTAAATAATTTGAAGAATAAATGTATAATTTTAAAATAATAAATTTTAATTTTGTAGTTGGAACAAATTTTTAAAAATAAAAACATAATTATTCCTAAATCAAAATTCAATCTTTATGTGATTTTTTATCTCAATCTAAGCTTATCTAAGCTTAACTGCTTCAGATCAAAATCTCAAGAGACGACTTGAAATCAAAAGTTTGTCTTGATATTTTTTCCAGTTCACTTTTGCTATTTCATTATCTTCATAGTATATGTGACATAGAAAAGTGTTAATCTATTGTGATTATGTCATTTTTTTTGGCCCTGATTCTTGGCTTTTTTTGTATTCATTTTGGTTATGGTGCTGTAGAATTTACTTTTAATTTTTTATATTGCCAACATTTTTATGTTATAGAATATGTAGTCAACTAATTTTTTAAAAATCATTCACGAAAATAAAATACTACGGAAAGTTGAAATGGGTTTGTGATTTTGAGGTTTATTTGTTCAACATGCTCTAAATTTGATTTATATTTTGTAGAGAGGCTTTAAATTCTATGTGAGTGATAGAAAAAAAAAAAAAAAGATAGGGTTATGCAAGAAAGGTTGTACCTACATATGTTGTTCGCTCTTCTTTTGTTCATCAATTAAGGCAAGGTCGAGATAGCCAGTTAAACAGTACAAGAAACTGCTAGTTGATAGCTTTCTCTAATCATAGGTGAGTGCTTTGTCTTGATCTCTCAGGATTTGCATTAAACCACCTTTAAACAATGTCATTTTAGAATGGTCACTTCTACCAATAAGATTTTACCAAGTGCATGTATAGTAGAAAATTTTAGTTCACTGTATCTTTTTATCAGATGTCAGTATAGACTAAAAAATCCTCAGCAATTGAGATTCTCAATGGTACTTTATCATCCAAACAATTCAGGCTCTTCTAGAGCACCTATAAAATCTTGCACTGAAATTATACCCTATTGGGCAATCACAATCACAATTCTGCCTTAGCATTTAGGTCAAAAAAAGAAGAAAGTGAGGAGACACAAATCGCCCTAAACCCAATAGGAGTAGATACAACTTCTTTGCTAAGAAGTATTCAATGCTCAAATCTTTGTATGCAAATAGAGAGAGGAAGTTCACAAAGATGGTTTGAGAGTCTTGGAACAATCTCTCCTCAAAAGAAAGGCATAAAATATCAATGATTTGCAGGACTAAAAAATTATTTATTCATTAATAAAATATTTTATTTTGTTAAAAAATATATTCAGATAAGTTCTTCAAACTCTTTGACATCTGTATCAAATGGTCTATATGGATATATTGACAGGATTATCTTCTCAAGATATATGGTTAAAATTAGTATTTATATACAAATGTAAAATGCGGGCAGTACATACATGTCAAACCGTTACCAAAGAGGTATGTTGAAATTAGCATGTCTTGCGTATACTTATGTATATCTCATTTTTTAAGGTTTCAGTTAAAGAAGAGAAGTAAAGCTTGTACTCAATGAAACAATCGAAATTTGTGTTTGTTTTGAGTGGATTATATTGTTACAATGCGAAACATCTATGTCTTAAGCCACCTATGACAAGCCAATGAGTGAGATTCCAAAGGGCAAATTCACGAGTCCCTTGCAACTCTTTGATCATTTCAAGGTAATTTAAAATTCTTCTGGGTAATTTGTTTTAATGGGTCTAGGATTTCTTCTTTGATTTTTGATAAATTTAAATTTTTGAATATGATTTGAAGTGTTCTATTATTATAGGTGAGGTGCAGATTTCTTGGCATTGGAAAGTTTAATGACTTGCTCAAGGATTTTTAACAGGTTGACTTTATTTAAATCATAAAGTAAAATTTAAAAGTGAACCAAACATCATAGAAATTAATGATGAAGAAGAGAGAAAATTTCTATACCAAGTATCTAGATAAGGAATTGCTGAAAGAACCATATTACAAACAACAATGAACAAAAGGGATCGTCTACAGGAAGGAGAACTACTTAAAATATTTGAAATATGTTAAATAATTTTTATTATTTTTTTTTTGTATTGGTTGTTAAGTAGTTTACTTCTATGCATTAATACTTGTAACATGATTGAAAATGTTAATTAGTTCAATAATTATTTTTTATCATTCTAATATATGATTAAAACACTTTGACATGTTTTCTTTAGAAATTGTTTATTTTATTATATAATATTATCAATTTCTTGATATGCAGTACCTTTGAACTTTGTTTCCTAATTCTTTTGCATTCCATGCTTTATAATACACTTTCATGAATTTATAACTTCTATTCGTTTCAAGATCTATGAATTATAAACATTATATATATATATATATATATATATATATATATATATATATATATATATTTCTAACTTTCAAATTTCTTATTTAATAGAGATAGATACACGCATTATGATGCTTTGCATAATTTTAAATTTCCCAACTATATACATTATAGAGTATTATATTTACAAATTATTAATAACACCAAGTAAAATTACACATTACTTGAAAAATAATTGAAGCACCTTCCGCCGGCTTATACACTAGTTATAATTAAAAGTGACACGACTCCAAATCCGTGCTGAGGACCCACATTACATTAGCCAAACGGGATGTGTCGTGTGGGACATGAAAGTTTGGAGGAAGTTGACAATGACGTCCAAACGCCGGCAATGCCGAAGACTCCGGTTACGGTCCTGCACGTGCAGAACCGAATCTGGTCCGTCGGATCAGATCTATGCCGCAGCTATCCGTTCTCCCACTCCTGCAATTATGGGATGGGAAAAACGAAACCACCTTTACTTAATATTTCGTCAGAATATTGGATTAAGAAACTGGGCACCGACGAAGAAGGGGATTAACCATGGTGAGCTTGTTCCAGAGTCTCGTGTATCAAGAACCATCCTCGATTTATCTCACGGCTACGTCTGTGATGGCCTTCTTGTTCATATGTTACTTGGTGGTCTCAGAAGTCATTGGCAACCATCTCAAGTACTCTAAATTCTCGAACGTCAGCTCTCCGGCATCTGGACAGTTCAAAGTTTCTAGTAGGACGGGTATGCTCATCTTGTACACTCCTGCAGCCCTCGTTGGTCTTGCTTCGTTTGTGATCTTCCCAGATGGTGGAATCAGGTTTTTAATGCTCAAATCAGCTATTTCCATCCATTTCTGCAAGAGGGTCCTCGAGGTAATAGATTGAGCTTGAACTCACACACATTCTTTCTCCCCATCGGTTAAGGAATACATACTCGCATGCTATTTGTTTCCATTTGGGTCATGTTTAATATTCTGGGGATTGATTGAATGTGTATATTGGAAAGCATTCGGTTTTGATCTTATAGTTTTCTTCTACAGAGATTTGCTTTCGTTTGTTTCTTCAAAATAGAATTGTAGCTAGTGTCAGGCTCAGAATAAAGGTTCCTAACCCTGTTCACATAACCAATCTTGAGCGCCTTTTAATTTCCCATCTGGGGGCAATTGTATTAGGTCTACAATATTACAACTTTATGATTTCTCTTATATCCAGAAAGCTGGTAGTCCATACAATTTGACATTTATTATTCTTGGAACTTCTTGTTTAGAATATCACAAGATTACAGAAGAGTTTAGAACTTGTTTTGCACTTCGGTCATTTTAAGGAAAATCAGTGGTCTTGATAGACTAGAACCTGGTTCTTGTTGTTTGGAAATGGTATTTTTTAAACTTATAGCATTTGCAGCAATGCTATCTTTCCAGATTTACCTCCCTCTGAAGCTCTTCTAAGCCTCATAGTTCCTAGTCAGGAGGAATAAAGTGTGAGAGATTGCAACCTACTCTGATATACTATGAATTGGCATAAAGATACTCTTCTTCTACTTTCTGCTGGGATCGTGCTTTTGATTTATCAGATTATTTGTGGTAAATATTATATTTTTTACTTCAGACTAAAGGACAGGTGGAGGTTTCTTATCTTACTTACTAATTGTACATGAGATTCACTTGACCACAGACCTGTACTCAATTTCGTATCTCTTTGAAACAAAAGTGGTCATACCTTGACGATTAGGAAGCCACTCTAGTGTTACTATGACTTGGCCATAAAAATACTTGTTTTCTACTTTCCCTCATGCATGGCTTTTAATTGATTGGCCATATTCTGTATCTTGTACTTCAGACTTTAGGTTGGTGGAGGCTTCTTACTTGCGAATGGTTTATGAGATCCACTTGATCACTGACCTCTACTAGGTTTCTTTTTCCTTTGAAACACAAGTTACTTTGAAATTGTTCCTGCCTTGGTACAATAAATTTGAGGTCTACAAATGCCCCATTATAGAGATCTCATCCTTGACTTGGAGCTCTAGTTTACATAAATGCTTGTATATTACTCTGGTAGACAGCTTTAACAGTGATGTCAAAGGAGATATTTACTAGGCTGAATATATTTGTTCTTCTTAAGCTTCCTACTGTTCAACGAAAACTGTATCCTTACTTCTACTAGTCTTCTTCTTTCTTTTCTTTTTGGGTGTAATTACCATCATAAGTATAGAATTCAACCATTTAGCCTGAAGATTTTACTGTTTATTGATGAAGAAAATATGTAGTCTATAAAGCCTGAAATTTTTTTGTTATGATGCACAACTCTTATCATTGCTTTCACATATAACTCTAACCAGAGTCTTATAGTAATTATTGTGCAACATGAGCAGGTAATGCAGCTTCTTGAGTGTGATAGCACCTGTACTCGGTTCATGAGCTTGAGCTTGAAGTTCATTGAGCACTCTGTACTTTTGTTTTCTACATTTTTAATAATTTAATACACGCTTGTGGCTTTTTATTCATCATCGAAAGGGTTAAAAATGAGGTCAATCCAGTCACCATGACCATACAAAGTGGTCCAATTTTTTGGAGTAACAAAGAGAGATCCAGTGGTTATATTGTTGAGGTTTTATGCTTCACTACTACCCTTGCCTGGGGCTTTTATAAGCTCAGCACTGTCATAACATTGATGCTGTATAGCTTATTTGTACTAAATTGGAAAATTAACTTCTCAACTTGGAAATTTGAATTAAATTTGAATTAAGATGTGCTTTTCTATATACTCTTGCAGCCCTTATAAAATCAGAGCTGATTGTATCTTTTTCTGTTGGTTTGCAGACTTTGTTTGTTCACAAATATAGTGGTGGGACTGGTTTGAACTCCATCATTCTAATTTCAGTGGCTTATTTCTTCTCAGCCGCAGCTATGATTTACGTCCAACATCTGACTCAAGGGGCTGCAGAGCCATTAATTGATCTGAAGTACCTTGGTTTTGTGATGTTTTTAATAGGAATCTCTGGTAACTTTTATCATCATTATCTTCTTTCCAAGCTTAGGAAGGGGAAGGAGAAAGGTTACAAGATTCCCAGGGGTGGGCTCTTTGATTTGGTTGTATGCCCGCATTATCTCTTTGAAATTTTGGCCTTCCTGGGGATTTCCTTTATCGCACAAACACCAATTTCATATTCTAGCACCATTGGCTCAGCTTTATACTTGATGGCAAGGAGTTATGCTACCAGGAAATGGTACCTCTCCAAATTTGAGAATTTCCCTAGGAATGTCAAAGCCTTGATTCCATTTGTTTTTTAAACTTGTCTAGTGTGGACTGAATTGGCAGCAAGTTTCATCAATTGTGAATGGTGGTGAACCTTTTTCCGCAATCTATTTTCTTGCAATAGTTTCTTCATATCCTTTTACTTTGCTAGTTTGATGACCTTTCCCTCCTCAATTTCAAAGTGCAACGTATGTATTTCCGTGGTATAATAGAGAATAAGAAGCAAGTAAATCTCTTAAATACACATTTCCTCTTATGTAGAAATACACTAAAAACTTGTAATTATTTAAAAGGTACAATAATATGCAATACATATTGTATAAATTTATAATGATATGATTCATAAAAGCCGAATCTATGCAAGTACATCTTAAGAAGCATGCTCTTTTAATGGAACTAATCATGAAAGATATCAAAACAATGAGCATATACAGCTCCATATTCAATTATGACCCTAGTTTAATCCTTGGATTTTAAGTTTCTTCAAGTTTTTATCCTTGAATTCATATCGCATTCTGTCAAAGATTATGCATATTTATATTTTATTAATTATGTAATCTTCATGGCTAATATGATTGTCTTATAATTATTATAGGAAAATAGTTGTAGTAAGCTGGAAAACAGAAACAGCTTGGCAGTTGGACAGTTGGACTGAGTTCATAGTACTCATTTTGAATTGAGTTATATTGGCAAGTGTAAAAGTAAATTATTTTATGAGAAGAAAAATGGGGTTCAACTTTAAAAAATTAAATTTTTTTAATTGATTTGCTATTCAAATGCGGCCGCTTGAAGGGCTAATTTAGCCTGAACGCATTATAGTAGAAGCATTTCAGACTTTAACGTATGGGGTGATTTTTTGTTATTCGGCAAGAGTTTTAATTGTTCAACACAAACAGTTGCGTTCAAGTTACTTCCCCAAGAAAGTTCGATCTGGTTCTTCCATACACCCTTGCTGTTACAATATATAATATAGTAAAAGTATGATGGAGATTATCATAATTTAAATTTTAGTATTTTTTAATTAAATAAATTTAATTTTCGTGTCAAAATTAAATAATTAATTTAGAAAATTAAAATGATAAATTTGTTATAATTTTTAATAATTATTTAATGTGTCATAATAATTATAAAATAATAGAAAATAATAGTTCTATCATTTAATAAGTTGAGTTAAGAAAATTTATCACTACCAAATATTAATCATTAGTTATTTATAAAATTTTTATTTTTAAAAGTATAATATGATGTATAATAATAATAATTACATAATATTTTAATAAATATAATTAATAAAAAATAATTTTTAATTTTATAAATAATTTAAAAACAAATATACCATATAATTTTACTAAATAAAAGTAAATAAAATTCTATTACGTGCAGTAAATAGTTCTAGTATTGTTGAAGGATGGGGTATGGATTTGGGAAAGAGGATCCAAGCGGAGAAAGAAAGTGCATTCAGATTTCAGGCCATATCAGGCTAACGCCAAGCCCCAAGCCCCAAGCGTAAACCCATTCGCGAAGCTCCGTACAAAGACAGGACAAAAAGGTTGCGACAACCTTGGCCTCTGAGTGACGAAGAGACCTCAAACTGACTGAAACAGTACCTGTCGTTGCCTTTCTTCATTCGGATCAGGAATTCACTCTTTAACGCTTCAACATGGTATTTCGAGCTTATGTGCTGTGTTATTCTGCATCTTGCTAATCTCGCGTTCAAGTCATTCACGTTCTGATGATTCTTACCATACCTGTAACATTACAAGATTTAGCTGTCAAATGCCTAAAACCATTGTCGACAGCGGAACTCACTTCTTAGAATACATAAGAAAACAATGTAGACTGGTTTTTGTTCAATAACAGCCTTCATGGAGCTCTGGGTTGTGGTCAAAATACAATCTTTGCTTCATTGTCTACTTGACTCTATTAATTTTAGCTGAACGTGTGAAGATGAAAAACCTTTGATTTATCTACTTAAATGAATGGAGGGTTGGGGAATTGTTGGGTGTTATGAGCATTAGTGTGATGATCAACCTTTATTGCCTCTTAAATGTGGTTGATTTGGGTTTTTTTTTAAAACTTTTTGTGAGGTTCTTGAAATTTTTGCTTTTGCCTGATAGTCCTGTGAAACTTTGATTAGAGGGTTCTGTAGTGGGATGGAGTTGGTGAAGCAGCGAAATCGTTTAAAGACAATAATAGAGCGGTCGAAGGGGTTCAAAAGAGTGGCTTCTGCAAGGAAGGGAATACTCATTCTGCTGTTCAGTTGCTTAGGAAGATGGAAGGGAGAAATTCGGTGGTTGATATTATAACCTATAGTATATACTGATTGATAGTCTTTGCAAAGATAAGCATAGATAGTCATTTTGATATCTTATTTAGCTTTAATTGAAAGGCATTTATGCCGCGTCATATCACCTTTAACTCCTTCCAGTGGTCTAGGCATACTCGAGCGACTTACATGAGGCTAGGACATTTTTGAATGATATGATGGCTTGGAAATTTTTAGCCAGATTTGGAGACTTCCAATGTGAAGGCTCTGGCACTTTGTAAAAGAACTAAAGAAGGGATGATTGAAGACTTGATATGATTCAGAGAGGTGTTTTGCCTGATGCGGTCACTATAGTACATTGATAGACAGATTGTAATGCAAACCAAAAGAGGCAAAGAAAGTAGGCAATTGTACTTCTAGGTTGTAATCCTAATGCTTATATCTATAATTACTGGATTCTGCAGAGGAAAAGATGGATGAGGCACTGGAACCATTTTATGAAATATGACACACGAAGAATTGTTCCATACCATGTCATTTACACAGCTTTTTATAGGTGGCTTCTGCTGAGCTAGGATCCATTTCTTCGAGTTCATTTAAATTTTTTTTAATTAAACATATAATTAAATTTTACTTTTTTTTACAAAAAAATTATTTTTACGAAATTTAAAATAAAATCTCTCTAAATCAAATACAATTCAAATACACCAGAATAAAATCTCTCTAGATAGGTTGTATGCATTATGCCAATAAACGTATAAAAAAGCAGTTGCCCTATTTGAAGGAAGAATCTGGTTAAAATATTGATGGTGTGGCTTGCAGTACCTCACATATAGTTCTATAAAGCTGGGACCAAGACTGCAAGAGGAGTCTCAACCAGACTAAATATATTCTGATCAATGAACTTCGTAAAAGAGGGACTGTTGAGCAAAGCAAATGCATCATTTTGAGAAATGGAAAAGAGGGATTATGCTATAGATGATTGCTCTTATGATGTAATATGGATTTTGTAGAAATAATAAAATATTAAGAAAGTAGGGCTGGTTCATCGCATTATTGAGAATGGGATCCCTGCTGATGCCACTGTGGTGGCGTGGGAAAGCCGAGCCAAAATTCAACAAGATTGAAGTTTTGGTTGTCAATGTCACTCTATGTGAAAGCAGAAGAAAATGTGTATTATGTCTTGATTTAAACTTAAGAAATGTTATTATTTAAAACGAAAAAAAATAAAAAAGTTAGAAGTAAAAACAGTTGTTGAAAAGGTAAAAACTAGACTTCTAATTTTGCAGACCTTATCTGCAATTCTGTTTTCTAGAAGCACCCGGACAGTTGAACGCTAGAGAGAGGGGGGAGGGGGGGAAGTGTGATGCATTTAGCGACTAGCATAAGGTTCACTTCAAGATCGCATTTACTTTGATGCATATATTATCCGACATTATTTGTGTCTTTATTATGTTTGCACTAATCTCGCGTTGACGTGTGCATGTTTGTGTTGCCTTCTCCATTTTATCTTTGAAATGATAATTACCTGAGTTTGATGCAATGCTTTGCAGCAATGCTGTGAAAACTTTCCCCCATCCGTACACTAAATTCTTCTTATCTCTGTAAGGATAATGCATTCAATTGCTTTTTTGTGAATTCTGTCAACCAGTCTATTAAAGATAGGGATGAATTTGTCTATTGAAAAGCTTTAAGAGAGAACTTTGAAAGCATTCAACAACTTTTATTACAATTTGCACTTCAATCACTAAAATCATTGGCGAATGATATTTCTTCATTGTCCAACTACCCACTTTTGTAACCATTTGAAGAATATAATAGATGCATAAACAAAATACACTTGAAAACAAATGGCAATTTTCATGGACGCTCGTGCCTAAGAATTCATGGACAGGAGAGTACTAAGATTCATTGGGGTCATGTATTTAGTTGAGCCTGTCATGATTTGTTGCACAATGAGCTTGTTTGCCTTTTCAGATGGATGGAACGCATCCCAGAATGCATAGTCGTCTCTGTTTGGGCACAAGTTAGATGCTGCTGTGCAGAGTCCAAATCCATTGTACGGCCCTTGCCCACAGCACGCTATCTTTGATGTGACAAATCCTGCCAAATTAAAGGATGTCAAATCATATTAAAACTTCTAGTTTGACAAATAAATGAAGTTTGCATAATCTTCATTCTTCACTTTTTGTAAATATTTTTTCCTTTTCGCAGAAGATTTATTTCTTAAAAATTGTTGATTGTGAACCAGCTAGCAACATTTATGTGGTTCATAGCATTTTATGCATGTCTAGCCAAACATTCAAGAATTGAAATTTCAGCTTGCGAAGTAAAGAAGCAGGTACTCATAACTACATACCAAATGCTCGAGGATTATTGATGAAATCATTATGCATTTCTTGTGTATTTGCAGCAACAAAAACATTCGTGCCTATTTTACTATTCAGCCCTTTCAGCATTTGAACTAGTTGAGGGTTGAATAAGCCTGCAGCTTGTTGTAGTTCGGCTGCACATTCACCATTTCTGCCACGCATAGCCAGTTCCGCCGGGACACATCCCAGTGGCCCTGTACCAGTTACAATGACTTTACGGGCTCCAAGATCGTAAAGCCTCTGCAGTAAAAGATGAAGACATAAGAAAAACGAATGATCTGCATTCTGGTAAGTGAAGGGTTTTATTTGTCTCTAAGGTGAGATGTCCTTATAAAGATAAAGATGATGGACAATGAAGAAAACTTTTTCAGCAAGTGTTTTGCATTTTGCTTTTCTGAAAATATGGAAACAAATACAGAAGATAGATATCAAAGTTGTTATCTAAAATTTTCTTCTCTTGTTCTAGAAAAGGAAAGAATGATTCTTCAAATCTTCCTTCAGTACAGTAACAATAGTCCATGCGAAGTTGAGAGTAATTCTCTCTTCAAAGTAGCAAGCAGCATGCTCTCAAGATTTTTGGGAATGAAAAACATGTTTTAGAATGTGCACCAAATGCATTTCAGGTTCTCAAGGGCTGAATGGTATTCTCAAAACTGTTCCCCAAGGTGCATTTTTGAAAATTAAAAGCAACAAATTGTCCAAAAACAGTTGGCAGTTTCTCCATCTGCTGCACGGTTCTGCTCACATGAATTATGCATTTTTTTACCTTCAGCTAGCGCAACTACCTCCTTTTGATGGATCTAAAAGTTATATCAGTTGTTTATTTCAAGGATTAATAAGTACACTTTGACGAACGCCTAAAAGAAATTCACCACGGACCTCCATACCATTTATGTCGTAATCTAATCATCTAATGTTCATGGCATCAGATAGTGTGGCCAAACTTGTATTTTTACTTATGTCTTTCATAGTTGGTAGCCAGTTTGAGGTCCAAAAAATTTCAAAGGTTTCCAATTCTGAACTGATGTATGCTCTTATTGGTTTGGTTTCTTGACTATTGGGTGAAATAATATACATCCTTCTTTCTGTAATCTGGTTACTTTCAGCTAGGATGCATGGATTAATGTTTGGTTTATGTGGTTCTATATTTTTTAGTTGATGTAGGAAAAGCCAATAAAATATTGCTAATTAGTGTGTACTTGGATTGATTTTTTTTAGTTGAATTGTATTAAAAATCATAAAAGTGAAGTGTTTGTGAGAAGAGAAGTGTGGTCCAAAGTGAAAAAAGTGAGAAAAAATTAAGATTTTTTTGGTTTAAAAACCAATTCAAATACTTACTAACCTCTTCTACTCAAACAGAGCTTCCCATTTAATGCCGATGTTTTGTGACATATCACATCGAAGCAAGGCCTCAAATGGGAGATAAAATAAATTTTCAAAAAGTGAGGTGAGATTATTACCATCAATATTTTCTGATATTCAGGTATTAGATAGCGGACATAGTCAGGCAAAGAATACTGTCGTGATCTTGCAGAATTTGGCACTAGGTAGTAGTTATTGACAAAATCATTGCCTCCCAGGGTAATAAGAACTAGAGCCTGGCTTACAAGTTGCCTTGCCTGCTGCGCTCCAATCAATGCACTCAATCGTGCCTGATACTGGCTGAAGTATGTTAATTGTAAGGGCATTCTTATTATGTTTACCTGCAAAATTAGAGAAGAGTGATCTGAGGAGTGAAACGAATAGTGTAGTTAGTATAGCAGCATCATTAGCAGTTACTCCCAAAGATGTGACAAAATTGTGGGAGAGAAATTTAAGAACAATTGGACTCAAGACAGTGAGCTTAGAGAAGGACTGAAAATTTGGCAAATAAAGATAATAAAATTGAAGTTTTATGAAATGGGATTACGAATTGGATTCCAGTATCATTAAGTATTCCAATGCCAGCAGATGCAAAATTGGCACCAGCAAGGAGTCTTTGCCCGTTGAGTGCTGGATCCAAGTATGGCAATGGTCCTTCTGAGGCACCCAGATTTTGACCTGAAAGTTTGCAATCAAAACTCTGTAATTATAAGAATATGAGATATGAAAATGATGAAAAACCATAGGCTAATGTCAACTTGCATGCACTTTACAAATTATCCTCCTAGGTGTTACTTTTAACATAGATATGCTAACAGACAAATCTTAGAAGTGCATGCAGTGGCATTTCATCAGAAAGAAGGAGAAAAGGATGGAGCAGGTCAGACTCAACCGATAAAATCAGGTATGTTATAGCCATTAGAGAAACGGCCAGTTGGCCTCCGAGTTGGATAGTCAATTCCATAAGGAGGCGAATCTGCACGAGCAGTAGTAGCCAAGTAGTTGTTGTTGCCACTATCAACTAGTGAGTCCCCAAAAACAAATAAAGCACGAGCCTCAGCCCCGGGAAGCACTGTTCCCATGGCCAGTAGGAGGCTGAAAATGATGCTAAAAGTAGGAGTAGAAGGAGGACTTGTCGATTTGCTGGTCATTGTTGCAGTGCTCGTAAGACAAGTGCTAATTGATCCCTGATGTGTTTTGAAACAAAGGATGGCGTCTGTTTATATAAACAGACATGCATGCATGCAAATAATTGGACTGTTTTCTTCGGAGTTGAAGGCAATTAATGAATAAGCTAACACAGTTGTAAAGAAAGAACGGACCACCTAAGCTCCAACAAACTGGTACCATCTTTTCCTGTACTATTAAAACGGGCAGTTGTTTGCAGAATTAAATTTCTTCATCAGAAGACTTATGAAGTGAGTCTCAAAAGCTATTTGTTTGACCAGTGAAGGCTGAAAGGTTTTTCCATAAAGTTGTTGAAATTATTATTCCCAGTCTTGTTTGTTTGTGAAATTTTCAGTTGTCAAGTACACCTGTTTTCTACTTGTGCTTCGAGCCACTTACTTGCCTACTTATTTCTCTACAGAAATTGATCTATACAGTTGTTAGATAACTCGGGATTCTAACAACATCTGAGGGGCATAGATATAGTGTTTTGAGAAATTTTTGGTAGGTATCTAAGGTTAGTAGCTCTGAAGGAATATCTTCTTAGAGTCAGTTCATTTAGAATGGATTTGGTATAGAATCTTTAACTAATTGCATTCGTCTTTTAAGCATTCAATACAATCTGCTGCTTTTCACGTTTAAACACGAAGCCTAAGAAATTGCAGCACTTCACATAATAAGATCAATATTGTTGTAGATGATCTCCTAATTCTGGCTTTTGTCCTCGGACTGAATCAACCTCAAAAACTCACTCTAGCAATCAAACTGAAGCTAAAACAAGAATTGCTTTCTATTACTTCTTCCAGTGCAAGATATACATGAAAAAGTCATGGGAAGAGTAATAATCCAGTGATCGAAGGTCTCTTGTATAGTGCTGGAGGCCGGGGGCTTTTGAATTAATGGTCAAAAAGAGAGAAGATGTGAATGAGCCTTCTTATTGATAAAACACGTAGCTACTTTCTTGCCTTATTTGTGTTGCAAATGAAAATGAGGAGTTACATGACGAAGGGCATGTGATGAACATAAATAAAAGTCAACCATATCAACCACTTGCATTGTACAGCGCCGAAGTCCCTGGAAACAGTTCATCTGTTTTTTATACTTTGAATTCATTGTCTCTATCTAGTAAATAAACCTTTGCAGGGAAGAAATTCCAACACATAACTAAATCAAACTCTCACAGTACAGGCATACGTTTATGTTATACCTCCTTATTTACCTCTCCATTATGAAAAAGATTCTACTGATCATGTCAACTTATGATCAGCGTGTATGCAAACAATAATATCATTAAGAAATTCAATACACAATGGCGGTGCCTTTTTTGATTTCTTGAGAAACAGTTGTCTTGTCATGCATGCCCGCCCTCCCTTTCTTAGTCAAGGAAGATTATTCTACTACCAATGAGACCTAAACATTCAGGCATTTATTTAGATTTAACTAACCCTAATTAGTTGGCGCTCTTCATCTGAGGCTGCCATCTATGATTTAACAGCTTCTTCTATCGTGAGGTCAACTTCCCTTTAAGTCCTTTTTTGCGTTAGATAGAATGCTGAGGTTCACTAATGGTCTCTTTTTGGCCTGTATTTCTGTTCTTTACAAAAAAATCACATTATTCTTGCTTTCTCTTTTTTCATTGGTTCTTTTGGGTGAAGGCCTTAAGGATCCTTTTGTTTTCATGTCTTGGACATCAATGTATTCTGTCTGATATTCTGAAAATTATCTGGGACCTCTCATGAACCAATGAGTAAGAATATGCTTTTTCATACAGCACAAAAGTGATCCTACAGGGTCTTCAAATCAGTTGGGATGCATTAATCCAACTAGATCCCACCCTTTTTTCTTTCCTTTTTGTAATGTGTCGTAAGATGCCTCTAAGTATATAAACCTTATACTCGTATTCATTTTGTGAGAAATTTATTGAAGTAGTTGCCAGTTGAAATTTATTGCGAGGCAAAGAAAAGCACACAGAAAAAAAGAAAAAGTCAAAGAGAAAAGCACTTGTAGAAGCCCCTTGCTTGTGCCTTAAAAGGCTGTACTTGCACCCTTGGGGCGCCGTTTATTTTCCATTTTATAAGGTACTTTTTCTTTCTTTTTTTTGTGATAGAAATGTCTTAAAAAAATTTTTGGAGTTGAATATTTTATTTAATTTTTTTTGCTAAATGAATATTTTATTTTAACTAAGTATGAAATTAAATAGAATAATTTGACTATAGAAAATTAATATGATTTTTTTGTTAATAAAAATATTAATAGTATAATTTACATATAAGTGAGGTTTAAACTCTTTAAATTAAAACAGATTAAAAAAGATACTGGTAGAAATATTGTGTTAGTAAGGTTCACTTCATTTAAGTTAATGGGATTAATAGTAAAAATTTTAAGAAAATATATAAATATTTTTAAAAATAGATATTTTTGAACATCTTAAAAAATAAATGTGTGGATGGAATAATTTTCAATTCCACGTTCTTGGTGTATATGTTTTCCAATTAATTAGGCACATTGAATAGCCGCTAATCATTGAACGATGAATCTTTTAAAACGGCATTAATTCTTGAAACGTGAATGAAAATAACAGCGAAATTAAGATTGAACAACACACAACTGCCGCTTTTGACAAGTTAAAATCTATTGTTTATTTATTTATTTGATTTGTAAATCTCTTTTTATTTTATTATGGTTTTGCGCAAGCTTTTCTTTTTAAAAATACTTTAAGATTAAATCTTAATTTCTCTAAACTTCAAGTTGTAATTGTTTTTAGGTCACACAGATTTATTTATATTGATAATACTCTGTTATCGATTTTGAAGCAAATAGTGCATAATTATACTTTTAAATTTTGTAAAATGAGATGATTTTTTTTTAAGTTGAGATATATTGTGCCAATAACTGTATTATTGATTCAAAGTAAACATCTCTAAAAAAAACTCAAAATAAACATTTTTTCATTTTCATTTTTTATTTTTTATAGAAGAGTAAAAACTAAAGTATTATAGTAGAAATAGTACGCGTAGTTCCTAAGGATTTTTGATAGTCTGCTTTAGTCCTTAAACCATTCATTTATATTGTTTGACCCTCCAACTACGTTTGTATGCCCATTTGATGATGAACTTATAGTAGTATCTTTATCTGGAAATAAAAAATTAAAGAGAGTAATTTAATTATAATTAAATTATTAAATATTTTTATTAATTAAAAAAGAGTTAGTAGTGGAATCTATATCTTATTTGAATTTGAATATCTTAAATTATAAAAGTTAAAAAGGTTAGTAGCGAACTCATTGTATTAATAGAGTTTAATTATCTTGAATTAAGAAGATTAGTAGTGAAAGTTTAAAAAAATTAAATATGAGTAACTATTATAAAAAGTAGATACTCAATTATGAATTTAAAAAAATTATGGATATTCAATTTTATATAGGAAGAGTATTCATGATTAAATTGAAAAAATTGTTTTGGTTAGGAAGAAAGAAAATCCGCACGCAGAGAAATAAAAAAAATAAATCAACAAAACGAGAAAGAAAGGAAGCCAAAACGACAGGGTTTAATGGCATTTTGAAATGTGAACGCATCAACAAAACCCTCTTTTTATACAAAGCTCCGTATCCAGCCCTGCTTGTGGAGGTCGCCCAAAAAATCGACTGTGTCATTTAGTAGATGCGTTCACATTTCAAAAAGCCATTTATTTCAATATCAACGCATTACGGAATTATTTAGAACCCCCCGCGGTAAATCTATAACGCCCAGGTCAAAATATACCCGACGCCTAACAGGTCAGAAACTCTGAAGCATTTGTAGTGCGGACTAAAGCGTGCGAGGCAGAGAGAATTTGCAGAATGCTAAGCTTCAGCAGCTTCTCACCGGCGGCAGCAGCGGCGGCGGTTGTGGTTTGCTCCAACAAGGTTGATTCAACTGGGACGATAACTCCTCCTTTCAGTTCTCAGACGAGTAGAACAACTCTTTTTGGGTGTTCTTCAATATATCCCACCACCTCCTCCTCCTCCTCCTCTTCTTCTTCTTGGATGCCGAAGCAACGGAAAAATTCTATAGTCATGTCTCTTGGGGTTTCCCATGATTCTCAGGACACTTCTGTGAGGTATTCTTGGACTGTTTCTTGTTTTTCTTTTGTTCCTTTAATTCTTTCGAATTTGTGTGGGTGTAGGTATGCGTATGTGTGGTTATAATAACTAAATGGTGTTGAAAAATTGGTGGGTTTTTGGTGCATTGTTTACCATGGAGTTCGACTTATCTTTTGGGTTGCGCAGAGTGGCAAAAGTTTGTATTTTGAACTTTTTTTTCTTTGTTGTGATAGTTCTATAAATTCTTAAGTTTTTTTTTTTTGTATTAGCATCGAAAAGGATGAGGAGAGGTTGTTTTTGCCCTTTTCTACTCTTTTTTTTTATATTTATACGTGGAATTTTTTTAGCGAAGGAAATGACTTACTAATTCTGAAATAAAACGTCATCATGTATAAACAGCAGAGGTTCGTGCTGTATATGGTGAATGCTTGGGAATTTTGTATACATTTATTCAATTATGGCAAAATTGGCTATTTTACTCTTGGGACGGATTGTTGTCAGTTATGTATTGTCTTCTCATTTTTAGGGTTGCAAAATGATCATTGATAAGTGCTGATGGTTAAAATTTCTGAAAGAATAAGAAGAAATTGTTAATCATTCAATGTGCTTAAATATCAAAAGCTTTTCCATTCCAATGATCTGGAGCAGCTGCGACTAATTTTACTTGGTACTTCTGTATAGGGATGAAAATACACCGGTCCATGGACTGTCAGAAATGGTTGTTGGTGTACTGGGAGGAGGCCAGCTGGGCCGTATGCTTTGTCAGGCAGCCTCACAAATGGCTATAAAAGTAATTATTTTGGACCCTACGGAGAATTGTCCAGCAAGTGGAATATCCAACTATCACATGGCTGGAAGCTATGATGATAGTGCCACAGTTGAAGAATTTGCGAAAAGGTTGAATCTCGCTGGCTGATGCTTCTTTTGTTCTTATTTATTTTGCTTCTTTGGATTTCCTTATGCAGATGATTTTAGAAATATTGGATCACTGAAGTAACTCATTTACATAGTTAGGTGTGGAGTGTTGACGATAGAAATTGAGCATGTTGATGCTGCCACCCTTGAGAAGCTTGAACAACAAGGAGTAGACTGCCAGCCTAAAGCATCCACTATCAGAATCATTCAGGTCCATCCAATTTTGGATTGAACAAACATCATTTTACTTCTTCTTGCTCTTTTCCTTATCCTCAGAAGAGATTTGTTTCATTTAAGTGTAACACTTTCATGATTCCTGAATGAAGAATTTAACAGATTACTTAATAGACTTATTTGAACACTAAGTGTTGTTCATTTTCCTGTCTTGGACTTTTTCTGTTCATGACAAACTGCATACTATCTAAAAGATTACCTATCACAATATTCCTTTCTACACGTTTGAAGTATTTTTCATTTATTCAAGGCCATGCATTAAACAAATGTGGATAGCATTTTTTGCTTTTGATTATCTAAATCAAGTATTCTTAATGAGGTCCAATAGCTAATGGTTGATGAGTCTCTCTATTCATTTAGATCCAATATCACTAACAGGATATTGTCTCTATCTCCTTTCTGTTCCTGTGATGCATTTGTGAGAAGAAAAGACTCTTAGCCGTTTATTTATTTAACAGTCCCTTGTACTTGCCCTACTATTGTTTAGTTTGATTGACTTTCTTGTAATGTAATTAATGGCATTAAACTTATATTCCAAGACTATAAACTTGCTTCTAAACATCAATTTTACAGGACAAATATCTTCAGAAAATCCACTTTTCTAGACATGCCATTCCACTGCCTAAATTTATGCAGGTAAGTGCAAAAATAGGAATGCTGTCTAGGAGCATTTCTCTTTACTTTCTTTCGTTTGCATATATAACTTTTCTAATTGAATAAGGATAAAACAGATAGATGACCTAGATAGTGCTAAGAGAGCTGGTGATCTTTTTGGCTATCCACTTATGTTGAAGAGCAAGAGACTTGCTTATGATGGCCGCGGTAATGCTGTTGCCAAAAGTGAAGATGAGCTAACATCTGCGGTTAACAGTAATGCTTCCCTCATTTCTTGCTGAATTAATTCTGTGAAATATCTTGATTTACCTGTGTTCTTCTTTTCAAGGCCATCTTCTTTTAGCTGAACTAATCCTTGCATGTTAACTTTTTAGATGTTGATTTCCTGTAGTTCAATTTTTCTCCATCTTTTTCCTGTACATGCCTCAGGTGTTTGTTATATTCCTGAATACTTCAGTACTTCTATTTCCATTTTTGATAGTTCTTCCTTCTTACTTCATTCAACCGCTGCCATGTCTATGATTGGTATACTATCTTATTTCAATGAAGCTGTTTAGGTTTAATTAGTTCTTCTGTGCATGTCCCAGTATACATTTACTGCAGCTGAAAGGGGTTGGTCCCTTACATGTGACCAACCATCTGAAGTTATAATCGTTGTACTTTAATGGAAGTTGATCCAGAAAAAGTGGCATGCATTCTTCCCTTCGAAATTCTCCATCAATATCTGCATTTGTACGCTAGTAAAGGCGTCTACGATCATGAACTGGCCGTTATTAATTTGTTTTTTGCCATTTTTAATGCGTTCAAGTAGATAAGTAACTGCAGAATAGAAACCGTTGGGGCATTTATGTGTCATGATGCAAAGAGCAATCATACTGCTATCGAAGTAAAGCACAAGCTCCTTGCTTTCCATTTTCTCAACATAGATGTGGTGTTCATGACTTTGATTCCCTTTCTTGGTCACTTGAAGTTTTATTAAATTTCACTTGAGTTCGAACTATTATCATTTCAGCTCTAGGAGGATATGGTCATGGCTTGTTTGCAGAGAAATGGGCACCTTTTGTAAAGGTCAGTCTAGTAATTTAATTTTTCCTATTTGTCCTCTCAAACTTTATGTAACTCAATTACATATACGATAAGTTATAGCTCTTCTAGTCAGGGGTTTTTGTACTGAAATTTTTATCATCTTGATAAATCAGGAACTATCTGTTATTGTGGCGAGAGGAAGAGATAATTCTGTCCTTTGCTATCCTGTTGTTGAAACTATTCACAGGTTAGATATCTGCTTCACCATTAACATCATTCTCGGTTGTCATAATGCACTGTCAGTTATCTTTTCTCCTAGTAACCTTTCATGCATGCTAATATTAGCTTAACTTTGCAGGGAAAATATTTGTCACGTTGTCAAGTCACCTGCTAATGTGTCATGGAAAGTCATGAATCTTGCAACAGACATTGCGTGCAGAGCTGTTAGCTCTTTAGAAGGTGCCGGTATATTCGCAGTTGAATTGTTTTTGACAGCGGATGGCCAGGTATATGATAATTTTCTGAAGGACTTTAGGGTGATGTTTGTGAATTAATTTCTATTCCTAAAGTTCCAGAGACTGTCTCTTGTTTTCTATTGTGCAGATTTTACTAAATGAAGTGGCTCCAAGGCCTCATAACAGTGGGCATCATACAATCGAGTCGTGCTTTACTTCACAATTTGAGCAGCATTTGCGGGCTGTCATTGGTCTTCCCCTTGGTGATCCATCAATGAAAGCTCCTGCAGCTATTATGTATAACATACTTGGTGAAGATGAGGTGAACAACTTCACTTGTTTCAGTTTACTTTTACACTCCTTTTTTCTGTTAAACAACTACCTGAAGTTATTGCTAGTGTCGGTGAACCATAGCACAGGAGGTATTGTGTTTGACTGTGCTCCTATGTATGGTTACGTGTCTCATCATAAGTGCTTTGTGTGCCCCCTGCCTACCTCTTGCTACCGTATAGTTGCTGCTCCAGATTCTGATTTTTTAGTCTTAATTCTTTGTATTCCTTCAATAAGTGTGGCTGCACCTTTTTAAGCTTGAGTGATGTTTTTGGTGTCTTAAAAGAAGTTAATTGCACCATTTTTTTGAGCTAAGGTTACTTTGAGGTATTTGCCTGATTTTTCTGTTTTGATTTAGCTTTCAACAGCTGTGGGAAGCAAATTTTGAAAAAGCAATAGTAAACAAGTTTTTCTTTGAAAGCTTAGATTTTTAAAAAACTTTTTCCAGAGCGTTTAGAAGAAAATGGCAAGCAGTTAAGGGTTCTAGATCAGTGGAAAACTGAATTGTTTTATGCTTCGGGTGAGACTTTATATTTTAGTATCAGCTGGCCTCATTCCAAAGGCTTTTAGACATTTTTTCGTCTGAAAAGGTGTACTTTCCTTCTAATTAAACATATAGAAACCAACTTTCATCTGCTTCAAAATTTTCATGTCCTTCTAGCCATTTACATCTGCACTATGAGAATACAGGCCTACTAGTAGGTTGTCTGGACAAAACTGTGAAGTATGTTGAATTCCATGGACTGTTTGATGAAGATCAAACTGCGAAGGAAGTACTTATCTTTCTCCGGGCTTTAATTTAGGTGCCAATGGCAATTGTATGAAGTGATTATTCACTTGTAACAGTTTTCAAAAGTTTTAGGTGGGAAAGATTTTTGTTTGTAACATCATTTTGAAGTATTCAGCAGCGAACTTGGGATATTTTGCAAAATTTATCCATGTGATTATACCATATTACAAGGAATTCCCTATTTTATTGATAGTATCTGTTATTTGGCTCCCAGAACTTGCTATAACGATTTGAGAATATCATTCCTCCCACAGTAAGGAACAATCTGTTAGTTTTGAATGTGTTCATTTTGCATGCAGGGAGAACAAGGTTTTCTTCTGGCTCAACAACTCATAGGCAGGGCATTGGGAACTCCAGGTGCTTCTGTACATTGGTATGACAAACCAGGTTGGTATGCAAGTTAGCTCTTACCTCCTTATAGGTTGTCAAGATTCTCCAACAGATCGTATGAGATATAACTTATCTTTGTAGAAATGCGAAAGCAACGAAAGATGGGACACATAACCATTGTGGGCCCTTCCATGGGTGTTGTGGAAGCACGGCTAAATTCAATGTTGAGAGAAGAAACCATGGATAGCCAGTCTGCAGGTTAGTTTGTTAGTTTTCTATTTTTGTCCAAACTGTGACTATGGGCAACTTGTAGTATTTAGTTAAAATAGGATATTGGAGGGTGGAGATACATCAGCCGGAGAATAAAACTTTTTGCTTCTTAATCTATACCTTTGTTCTTGTCTTTTACTAGGGCAATTTATAACTCATCCTTTCTGGAGCAAATTGCTCCCGCTGCTTTCATGAAGTCACGGCCTTTGTCCTTCCATGCTGTTCTTTCATTCTTCCTTTCTTGGTTTGTCATTCCTTTCCTCTCTTCTTTCTCTCTGTGTTGTAGCAGTTAACCCTTCAGCATATCTGTTCTGCTGGTAAGATGACAAACAAATGAATTCAGAAGATTCTTGGAATGGCTTTATTTTTAGAGCTTTGTTTGGTAACAAGCAGTTAACTCTTGATCTGTGGGGAAACCTTTATCAAAGCTTGAAGTAGGTTTGATAATGCCTCCTTCCAGCTTCCTTTCACTGCACCACTGAGAGGAAAGAAATGGAACTTGTGAATTCCGGTACTTAATGATGATTCCTGCTGTTCTTCTCACATTTCTGCATGTAAGAATATCTCAGACAGAAAATTCCCTTGACTATCTTCTTCTAGTGGAGGAGATGTGAAGCTGCTTCTGAGCAAGATGTGTAGAATCTTTGAGTGTTGATGTTGACACAACAAACTGATTAGAAGCAGGACATATTTCCTTGTGTAGCTTGTTTGCCTATTTTTTGGAGGAAGTGAAAACTCTAAAAACATGTAGATTAACTTTCATACAGTAATTTTGATATGACCACTTGGTTCATGACATGAAATGTTAATGTCAACTTGGTCATGTAAAGTGGAACCATTGCTCTCGGAGGTAATACCTCATTAGACACACTTCTATTTTTGTCATTCTTGTAATAATTTTTAACTTCACCTTCTGTACAGTAACTCCACGTGTTGGCATCATAATGGGTTCTGATTCTGATCTTCCTGTTATGAAGGATGCTGCAAAAGTTTTAAGAGAGTTTGATGTACCTTGTGAGGTTAGTTATAGAAATTTTCTATATATGGTTTTCATCTCATTTGGCAGTTTAGTCTTTGTTTAATATCAACAAGTTCTCTAGAACTTCAGTCTCACATATTCAGTAGAATGATTTCAACGCACCCCTGCCTATGATGTTTTTGAGTGTAGGTGAGGATAGTTTCAGCTCATCGGACCCCTGAAATGATGTATTCATTTGCATTGTCTGCTCAGCAACGTGGCATCCAAGTTATCATTGCTGGAGCTGGTGGTGCAGCCCACTTGCCAGGTGGATTTGTGGCTTACTTCATAAAAAATACTTAGCATTTGGTACACCCATTGTATGCTTACTAAGTTCTATTGCACAGGTATGGTTGCGGCACTGACCCCGTTACCAGTTATTGGTGTTCCTGTACGTGCTTCTACCCTAGATGGTCTGGATTCTCTTCTGTCTATTGTTCAGGTAATTCAAATTTCAGGACCTGTTTTGCATTACTCTGACTAGTGAAATCATATAGTTTGACAGGTTCATTACAAAGGTTAAATCAAACTTTTCTCATACCTGAGGCCAAAACACACAAGTTTCCCTTTTGTGGTATCAAATAGATTGCTCTTCAAGATTCCTTAGTTATTACTGCCTCCCATGAATTGCCATTAAGAATTCAACCTAAAATGCCGACTGTTTTATTGTGCCTTTTCTCAAGGCTCAACATAACGTTTTAATTTCAGGATGTGGAGTCTTGGTGTTGTTTGCACATAATTCTTGCCTGTACCCTGGAGGGTTGATTTTTCATTTTGAAAGTTCAACAATAAAAAGAGAAAAATAAAAGAGAAGGGGGGGAGTGGTGAGGGTCTAACAAGGGAGAGTTTTTTCTGGTAAAGATTCCTCTACCGCTTCCCCCCCCGCCCAAAAAAAAAAAAAAAGTAACCAAGCACATATAATCATATTGTGCAACTAGGTGTAGCTAGACAATTGAAATTATTTTTGTTATGGATCTAGCATGAATTCTGGTTTCTGAGATTTTAATGGAACCAGTTTATGTTTTGTTGCTGAGCACAATGTTCTCGTAAAAATTATGATTAGCAAAGTCCTCTCTGTCTCTGTAAACTAATTACAGTATGTCTTCCTGTATATAGATTTTCAATATCATATTTGATTCTTGAGACTATTAATCCCTTTTACTCCTAGATTTCATCCAGATTTATTCAATCAGTTTCCTCCACTATATTTTTTTCTTACAAGAACCCAATTAATACTGTCAAATAGGCCGGGCCGGGCCACTTCTCAAAAGAGCCGGATCGGGCTGGCCTCTTTTTTAATGGGCTGGAAAATCCCAGTCCATACCCATCCGCACTATGCCCACGGGTCCAGCCATTTTTTTTAAAAAAATAAATTTTATACTATACATTTTTTTTCTAATTTTTTCTCTCTATCATATATGAAAATATAAATTTATGATTAGGATAAAAAGAATTTTTGATTAATTAGCAATATTTTTAAAATAAAAATTCATCATTAATTATATGTCATACCTAAAATGAATAAATTTATATAAGAAAAATATTTAAAATAAAATTGAATTAAATAACCTTAATTGTAGGTATGATTAGAATGTGTAATGTAAGAAAATTTGGTATCAAGATTACTATACATTCTATTTTTATAATACAAAAGCAAAAAAAAAAAAAGATTTGGCCCACGAGCTAAATGGAGCAGGCTAATTCAGCTAGTATTTAAACGGGGTTTGGGAAAATTAAGCCCAAGTCTGCATATCTCTGGCCAAATGGGCCAGCCCATGGGCTTAGGCCCGTTTTGCTGCCGCTCAACTGAATGCAATATCTTTTGTGTAATCTGATATGCTTTACTGCGCTTCTGAAAATTTTCAATCTTATATATCTACTGTTGACTATGCAATTGAAATGAATGTGTCTTATTAGATGCCAAGGGGGGTCCCTGTTGCAACTGTTGCAATAAACAATGCAACAAATGCAGCTCTACTAGCAGTGAAGATATTAGGGGCTGGAGATGTTGAACTTCTATCGAGGTTGGTATTCTCACTTCCTGTATTTCACACCAAAAGTTTTTATGAGAAAAGGGTTAAAGAGATGTTAAAAAAAGAGATGGGTAAATTACTGGTTATCAGTTGCAAAGTCATTGAAGAGTTTGCTTTTCCGCTTCATGTTGTAGAATGGCCCAATACCAAGAAGACAGAAGAGACGACGTTTTGATTAAGGGAGAGAAGCTGGAGAAAGGTGGCTGGGAAGAATATTTGAATTCATAAGTATGTTAACAGTTCCTAACCATCATGATTATATGGCTTCTCAAGGCGAGCAACTTCCAATATATTGTTATTGGAGATCACTGAAGACACATTTCAAAATTAACTATGCATTTCAAGGTGCAGTTAGAGATTTCCTGTTGCATGTTTTGGAGGTAGGCGATGAATCAATTCTTTATTTATAGAAAGCCATGGTTTCTGCTTGGCTCTAAAGATGTATTTCCAGGCATTTTGGTGCTTGTGGAAGGAAGTCTGTGCAACCTACTCTCATTATCCACCCAGTTCCCTGCTTTTTCCCATGGGCTTTCCATTTTGGTAGTTAAGGGTTTTAATGATTTTGTCAGATTCTAATTGCAATAGAAGAGGTTGTATCTTGCCTGTCCGGTTTTATGCTTGGAGGTCTTTTCTGGCTGATTCTTGTAAGCACTTTAACGAAGCAATTTTGGGGAAGTAAATTTTTTGATGCACATGGCTTTTACATTGATTCTGGATATTCTACGGCAGAGGTGGAAGGACGGTCCGGATACTGTCCCGGTTTCCTTCCCAGTTCCCCATCCTCTCCCCCACCGCGGCAGAGCTCAGCTGCCACATCTAATGCTGTAAAGATAAATTTGGAGGTTTATGGAGCAAAATTTTTTTTTTTTTTGGGGGGCTGAATAAGATGCTAACCGCTTTCATTAACTTCGAAATAGAAATAGCAAGGTTACAAAGAAATTGGAAGATTTTGCCCATTGAGCCAGAACGTAGGCTGCTCGGTTACGGCTTTCTAGGGGCAAATTGTATTTTCTATTGGGGATTGATAAGCACCATAAAATTTTTATAAGAGTAACGAATATTTTTTATTTTTATTATAAATTTATATTTTTTTTCTCGATAAAAAATATTTTTTACTATTTTTTTAAAATTGAAATTTATTGCAATTTAAAATTTAAGATGAATTATTCATTTAATCTAAATTTAAAGTCTTAAAATAATTTTAACGTAATAGTAGTATAGTTTATTAATTTTTATAGAGTTTCACCAAAGTTTGACAAAGTTTCCTGTAGCGCTTTAGTGAGATTTGGCAAGCTCTGGTAAAGCTTTGGAGCTTCGCCAGATCTTGAGAAAGCTCAATATGTTCAACTTTTATTACAGATTTTATTTTTAATTATATTTTTATTTATAAATTTTATTATTAGAATTAAAAATCTAAGCATTTTCTATTTAATTATACTTAAAATTTTATTCTAAAATTTTTGTAAGATGAAGAATTAAAAAATAATTTAACTAAAAATTTAAAATTTGTTGAAAAAAAATTCAAACATGTTTTTAATTTGATGTTTTAAATAAAAGTATATTTTAATTTAATATTTTGAATAAGAGAGTTGAGAAAGAATGAGAATATGAAAGAAATGGCTCTATTTTTATAAAAGAGTAAAATAGAAATATATTTGCTCCGCTTGTAGAAAATGTACTGAATGCAATTTTCTTTCTTAGCACTTTAATTAGGCCTTCGGGAGCATGGGCTTGCCCTTGTATCAAATTGAAATGCTTCAGGATGGCGTAATGAGCTTAACATTCTAAAGCTCAAAGTCAGCTTTTGCCAGTTTCTTTACGTGATTGTTTTATTTTTTCTAAATTATGGCGTTTAATTATGGAAGAAGGCTAAGAGAGAGAATTCATCTTGAATTTTTGAATTGGAATTCAAAGTGGAATGAAAACGGTTGAAAATATTTTTGTTGTAAAGAAATAATTATATAAATTAATGATAAAGTAAAAGTAAAATATGTTCGTTATATTTACAAAATATTTACCGTACTCATACAATATATTTTAGGTGAGATTGGATAGAGTTTAAATTTATAATTTTTTGCCTTAATTTTATATTGGGTTTCGTGACGAAATGTTGCCCAAATAAAAACTCCTATGGTCAATCAAACTCTTTCTCATTTACTAAAAAAAAAAAAAGAAAAGAAAGACTCTTTTGACTGGAGTACAATGTGGAGAGGAAGTAATTTCGGTAATGGCTTTTTTAGGTCCTAACCAACAGGACAAGCTCCCTAGTCAAAGCTCCATTATTTTGACTTTGGGTTTGATAAAAACTTGATTCAATGATATACGTACAATTATGCGTTTGAAAAAAAAAAAGTGCACTTCTTCCGTAAATAGTTTAATTAATTAATTAATTAAAAATACTTTTATTATATTATAGATTTTAATTTAATTTGTATTGTTATCCGTAATGTGTCTGTAAGAGTTTTTTGGGGCAAGATGTGAACTGCAGCGCACCACTGCTGTCCTTTTCAGAAAGCGCCTAACAGCTGACCCTTGTGGTTGTCAAAACATGCGAATATCTGGTAATAAGAAGAGGTCTCATATGTCGACTAAATCAAATTCAATCATCGTATTAAAACTTTTATTAAGAAAAGGAAAAGGTTCCCACAGGTTTTATGCAAATTCTTGGCTTTGGACCTCTTCAATCAAATGCAAAACCAGGTCATGACTTGGTCTACGAGAGAGACACACACACATCGGTCAATCTCTCTCTCTTTTTTTTTTTTTTTTTTGTCTTGTTTCCCTTCTCTTTATCCTCTCAAGATCCCATAATACTATTTGATTGGTTTGTTAATTTCAAAAGTGAATATAAAAAAGTTCCTCAAAAAAAGATAAAAAGTAGATATTTAATTCAGCTTTCAAGAATTTTTTGGGGTGTGTCTCTATCTATCAAACACGACGCGTAGGTTTCATATTAGACATGCAAACTCTTTCCTGATTATGACCTTCCTTTGAACGATGTAAGTAGAAGACTTGCAACAATGGTCCTTCAACTATCCACTAATTTTACTTCTGCCCCTCAGTTCCGGCAATTCATTTTGTCTTAGCAAGATCATATTCTAGGAAAAGAGAAACAGTGAGTTTCTAACTTGAGCCTGAACCAAAGTAAAACTTGGACAAAATTTCCTCCAAACTACTTATTAGTCTCAATCTATACTTGGTATATCATTAAGCAAATATTTTTGTAATATGATATGTAAAAATTAAAACTCTTACATTAAAAAGTACTAAGCACTTAAATGAGTTAATGCCTTAGAATTTTACCCTCCATTTTGGATTCGAAATTCATGAAAGTTTAGTTTTTGTAAGATTTTTTCTGCAAAATTCATATTATTTATAATAAAAGGTGTGTTCAATATAGCATTTGATATTCTACAACACTATTAGTTTAGAAGGGAAAGATCTTGATGTTTGGTATATCAAAATTGTCTCGATAATCAAAACACCAAATATTATCACTAATGCACTAATACGCTAAATATTATAAAAAAAGTGATAGCTTGACTAGAACACCAGCCTTATGGTTCAACGGAATAGTTTATGTAAAGTTCTCAAAATAGAAAAACGAGTCCCCAATGCATTGAAAAATTATCAAGATACACATTGAAAAAATTAAGATTAAAGTTACTTTAGTTAAAAGTTTAGGGGAGGGATACAAATATTTTAAATCTTTTGAGAACCATCAGTGCAATTTCGCCTTAATCACTTGTACGAGATGACCATGCACGTCTTGTTATCTCAAATCTCCAAAATTGAAGTTTTCGCATGAAAGGTTGTAAAAGTCAAACTATTGTCGCCAGGGGAAGCACTAGAATGAGACTCGGCTCATTCTATGTTTGATAAAATTAATAACCCCCCTGATGATGACCAGTTCGGTTTTCAAGCGTCCGTGTTTTGATTTTAAGACCATTCTTGTCAAACTACAAAGCGCGGTTCCACAGTCAACTCCCTACGCTTTACTGCAAATGAAACTCGTAGAAAATGCCCATCTCAAGTACTATGAATACATATATATAGCTCCATCGTCACCACCCTCTCCTCACAACATTTTCATATTCTTAAACCCTGATCTTCTCATCAGCAAAAGAATCAGCTCCTCCCATCTTACGGGCCCGAAACACGATCGGGATTGGATCAATCTATTAATTAACCAATTTTCTTTTCTCAGACTAGGAAAAAATGACGGTTTCTGAGTGTAACTGTTTTAAGATTGTCTGCATTTTGATGATCGGAGTTGTTTTTGTGACCATTGAAGAAGTTGAGGCAGTGAGGCCGTTAGAAGGGGAGACATGGTTGCAGAAGAATCTTGTTATTCAGACTTTGCCGAGGGGGAGTGTGCAGACACCAGGAGGAAACCCATGCTCGAATATTCCTGGAAAAGGACGCGGACGTTGCACTTTGGCTGAAAATGAGGTGAACTTTGGTGGGCATGTGGTGGGTGAGGCACCTGCAGAACGAGCTTTCCCGGAGATGAATACGGTTCATTTTGCAGCAGCTTCAAGAGAAACGAATGACACTCAAAAGCAGAAATCCAGCTCTTGAGCATTTTGGAAAATGGAAGAAGATCAACTCTTCACTGTAAAACTGTAAAGATTCATATGTAGATGCCCTCAACAGTATCTCTCTTAACACTTTTTTCTTTCAGTTTTATACGCCAAACAACCACAAAACAGTACTGGTTGTGATACCTGATATGGATCTATTAATTGTTGCACTCAATAACATTCGTTCTATTCTTTCAAGTTTAATCAATTTCTTAAGTATTTCATTCTCATTCCTTGATTTGATGGTAAGGTGAACGCAAAACTTAGATAATTAAAAGGGAATAACGAAGAATTTGAATGAACAGATAACTTAAAACAAATTAATTATATAAAAGACGGTGTTGTTATTATTATTTTGGGTGACAAAATTGTCTACTTTTCTCGAGGGTGGTGTCAAATTTGCATGCTATTTAGGAGGTGAGAAATTGTGCAGAAGCTGATTCTTAAGCATGTAGGAAAATAAGGCACACGAAATGTAAGCCGCAGATGTGGAACCGTGCAGTCGGCAGTCCTTCCAAAGTTAAAAGTGTGAAAACGACCGATCATAATCCCAAAAATCCTATAGCCTAACAACGTGTAAAACTCTAAATATAACTTACTAATCACTACCGTTTGTAAACAAATTCAAATTAAGCGTATGAAACGATATAGTTTAGTTTTAAAATTATTATTTTAAATTTTATAAAAATTAAATTATTTATGAGATTATATGTGAGTTCTATACTTAAAATTTTAAATGATTTTAAAATAAAATTATTTTCAATTAGAGCAAGTGTAACTTTTTTATTGACTTTCGCTTTGAAAATTTTTTATACTTTCTCTTAGGAAAACAAAAATATTTATGAAAAAAAGATAATACTTAAAATAAAAATTTTATAGGAATTTAGCAATGAAAGGAAATCCAAATTCACAAATATTCCTGATGGCGGTATACTATATAACTGTAAATACCGACACCAACTATTATCGTGCGTTGTTAAAACTTAAAAGTGAAGAAGGCCAATGAAGGATGAAGAGACTCCTAGGTAGCTCAACAGTATATTACAAGTCATCCCCACTGCAAAAATTGGTCAGATGAGCAGAATCTGTTACCACCTCGGAATTCCTTTCGTTTCATACCAACCTAACTCTATCGCTTGTCCCTCCCCAGGGCAAACTCTGAACCACAAAGCAATGATTCCAAAAGCTACAAATATAGTATATGCTTGCTACTGCTATAAAATTTTGGCCATGAATGAGATGACGAGTGTCTAAAATCACAGCTAAAACGGTTAAGTCCCTGAACAAGCAAAGTTAGGGGCAATCTTTTTAGTTAACACTTCTTTATAATTTCAATAGTATACTAGTCTAAAATTTCGTGCATAATGCGTCAATAGTTTGGAAATGTATGAGTAAAAGGAAAAAATAATATCTTAAAAATAGAATAAAAATTAATAATATAAAAATAGTAGGTGATCCCCAAATTTCATTCATAAACTACTAAATTAATAGTCTAAAAATTTTAAAAATTATTGCATCCAAAATCAATTGGTTTTTTTCCAAAGGATATAAGAACTTCAATTTATATATTTTTCGAATATCATGTATTCCTACTAAACGAAGATGCATGCAAAGCATGTTACTTTTACTACAAAGTTAAAATCCTAATTTGATTATATGTAAAAAGCAAAAGAAAAAAGAAATAGAGAAACTGACAACCTTTTGTGTAGTCCGTCCTACTATTGCACATGGATATCAATATTTGCGAATCTTTTCATGGTCAATGAAACTTCTGAAAAGAGTATAATGCTTGTACATGTTTTTCCAATAACTAAAAGGTATCCTATCTCTTTTCAAAATATATATCTTACTTTCTACTTTTATTTATTTTAAAATATAAATCATCTTTCTATATAAAAAATTTATTTATTACTTTATTTTTAATTTTATTTTTATTTTTAATCAACTATTTAAATATGAGTTCTGAAGAAAATGTATATCTTTTTTTCTTATCAGTTAGATAATCAAAAGAATTTAGATCCATCTTTATCTAAATTTTTCTTAAATCTTATCTCAAATTTCAAGTTTATTCTTATCACTTGTTATTAATAATATCTTTTGTATTATTTTTATATTTTTATATTTTTATATTAATAAAGGAGTCCACTTTAAAGGGGAAAAAATTGTGTATATAGCACCACATAGAGAGCTTATTAACTTCTATATATATATATATATATATGTATGTATGTATGTATGTGTGTGTGTGTGTGAGAGAGAGAGAATTTGTTTACTTCTCAAAAGATTTTCATAATAATTATATTTAATGCGGTGGATGAAATTTTAAATTAGTATACGATCTATTTAATACAGGAATCGAAAATATCATCTTTGACCTTAATCACGTGGAGAATGGAGAACCAAAAAAAAAAAGAAAAGAAAACACCGAAGTACGTACAATTGCAAATTACAAGGCAAGGCAGGAAGAAATTAAGTGCGAGTGCCTATTGTACATGGGAATGGAAAATTGTGCAAGAAATAGGACCATGTGATGTCAAATTTGTCATAATGCAGCCTACTCTTATGCCTTAGTTGTCAATTTGATTCGAATTCTTCTCTCCAAACTCAAACTGGAGATGATCACATCTCTCGTTCCCCTTTAATTTTTGGCACCCACTTCTATGAGCTCAGGCCCCAAATTTTGGACCCATCCTCATCACCACCATTATTGAACAATTGACATCAACTTCATTGTTTTCGTTCCCCTTCCTACTTGATGTTCTCAGAAGAATTTAATGCCACCTCAAATTAAGAAGAAACTCGAACGCTTTTATTATTTATAAAAAAATACGAATTTAAAAAATAAAATACTTAATAATAAGTTTGCCTTTGCAGTAATATTTGCTTAAGAATAATACAGACTAGTTGTACTATTAGGGTTTCAACACTTTAATGGTACTCGTATCACGTATGTGTGTTGTTTTAAATAAGCATCAATTAGAAGCGCCCTCACTGAGACGTTGATTAGAATCGAATATAAAGAAACAGCCCCACCGGGTAGTGGTGGCGCCTCCCGAGCTTCTGGCCAGTGCATTGAACTGGGAATCCAAACAAATGTTCTCTTCTGAAAAAAGGATGGAGCAAATACCACCCAACTTCCAGCAAGGGCATGTTCTTGCCTTTGACCAACACCCATTAGACCAACTGACCACATTAGTCAGTACTCATCAGTATAGAAAGAAAGAAAGAGAGTAGTAGCTGTGATCTCTATTTATGGGGAGGTGGGGAAGCTTCGCTGCGTAGTTTGCTTTTGCAGTGACAATGGCTGAAGAAAAGAACAGTTCTGAGCAGCAGAGTATCACTTCAGAAACGTACTAAGTGGCTTTTGCATGAGCAGAGAAGCAGAAGGCAGGACCTTCTTGTATGCGTAAGTAGGCAACGATAGACAGCGATGTTATAATAAGACGGTTCAATACAAACACCAAAAGAGTACCGGTAGCCTCACATGCGATTATTGATCTTTGTATTGTATGTATATACATCTCACATCTCACAGCTTGTGTATATAACGAACAATTTTGCAGTCTCTCATCCTCATCTCAAAACGCCCTTCTCTTGTCGACCTCTTCGTCTTTATGCTTCGGCAGCAGTATTTATATTTTTCAAAATTACGAATCAAATATTTTAATATTTAATTTTATATAGTGTTCTTACTTATGCTAATACACTACATGCATGCATGCTTGATTATGGTTTCTTTAATTCATTTGTTGAGGGAGGGGGATGCTCTCTACAAAATGAAGGGTGTATTTAAATTGTGTTTAGTTGATAAAATTTTTATTTTAGATTCTGTGAAAGTAAATTTTTTATTAGAAAAAATAAAACCTAATTATATATAATTTTTATTAAAAAAATAAAACCTAATTGTATATTTAATTGAAAGAGATGCAATCTAAATTAACCTTAGAATACAGTAATTGATGATATGCTACGTATTCCGTAATATATTTTCATTATTTTAAAATATAAAAAAGAATTTTTCACTTTTAAAATTTTTATAAATTTTAAATATTATTATTCTTATTATAAATATACTTTTTATTTTTTTATTATATTAATAAAATTAATAAAAAATATAATAAAAATAACTGTTTATTTTTATTATTCTTTAATAAAAAATAAAAAATATAATTTAAAAAAATATTATATTATTATATAAAGGCAAATCTTAATTTGTACTACCTTGAATTGTTTTATGAATTGGACGGAGAAATTCAGATCATATCATTGACTGTTGAAAAGTGTTATGCTTGTTTGGCTTCAGAAATGAATGATCTTCTGTACAAATTCTTTTTCATTTTCCGTGAGATTTAAAGTTGATTACTACAAAAGAAAATGTAATATACAGATTTGACCTTCTGAAGAAACGGTTTGGAGACCCATCTAAAAAGGGGAAGGGCAAAGAGCAAATCATATGTTTGATCCAGAATCTCCAAAGGCTGTTTTGAACCGTTTTCAGTACTAGTTTTGTTTTGTCCTAATTTGTCTCGAATTAGATGATACTAGCTAGTATTTTTAATATATATATTATATAATTAGCTATTATTTGTTAAATCAAACCTTCCCATAGGTTATTTTGACAAAATCAGTAATTGTAAAAGTTAAAATTTTAATAGAATTTTAAAAAGCAAACATAAGTCCAAAACATGAATTTTTTCATATTAAATAAAAAGATTCGTATATTCCATAGAAAGTTTAACACAATTGGAATTTTTTTAAAAAAAATTGAATGTAATTACTAATTTATGATCTGACGATATAGAGAATGAAAGTTTTATTCTCGATTCTATAAGAATTTTTATGAAAACCTTTCATTTGCTTGAAATATTATTTACATATGATATAATAACAAATAAAAGAAAATTAATATACTCATTTTCTTTGTAACTTATTTTACTCTCATTTTATTCTTTTTATAATTGAAAAAAAAAACCTTAACACCTAAAAAATGCTTTAAAATGTCAACTCAAGTCCTGTTTAGAAAAATTAACGAGGGATATTAAAATTTTTCTATTTATAAAAAAGTGAAGGAGGAGTGGAAAAAGTCAAAGTTGAGCGAGAATATTACTTCTTAAATAAAAATTTTAAAAAATCTTATTAAGGAAATAAACTGTAGTAATTACCAAACCCTTGCATTTTTACAGTAAAAGCAGCTTGGATGTCAAACTGGGGAGACGGACAACCAAATTATGCTTCCCTAAATTTACACGCAGTGAAAAAGTAAAAATTTTAATAGGTTATGTTTCCATACATTGTCTTGTTATGATTACAAGATCAGGCATTACATTTTCAAAATGCTATTTTAATTTTCCTGATCTATTATTCTTGTTCAATTCTTCTGATGATAATTTTCTTATGATATTGAATTTGAAATATAATTCGTGAATATTGCGTGTATTAGATGGGAAAGAATTAGATACATGTAAATCTCAAGAGATACAACCTGATTTAAAGATTGCCATTAGACTTAATGAAACTCCATTATAGTGGAATTAAATAAAATTTAAGTTTGAGATAATTTATTTTTAATTTTATAAAAAAATTAAATAAAAAATGTTATTGACTTTAGAATCGAAACTCATTGCAAATTCTAAAATTGCTTCTTTTATTTTGCTTCCTACTTCAAAACATGGGTAGAAGAAATAAAGAACAAAAAACTCTTTATCTTTTTCTCCTTTTTTGCTTTTGAGTATAGAGATCCATTACTATGGAATATGTTCCTCCGTTTTTTCTCTTTTTCTTGTTGGATTTTGTTGCAAAACGAAGGACAGAAAATAAGAAAAAGAAAAAAAAAAGAAAAAAAGAAAGATAGATGGATCCGAATATTCTGTTTTAGGTCTTAGGATTTGATATCTACTATTATTAATTATAAGTGTTCGATAGTCAAATAGTTAATTAAAATATATTATAATTTTAATTAAGAATATTTTAACAAGTATAGTGAAGCCACAAAATTTTTTTTAAGAAAGAGCACAAATTCAATTAAACATTTATTATTTCATCTTTACTTTTTCAGAATACCTCTAAAAGTGCATCGTACTAAATAAAAAAAAAAAAATCAGTCCCGAGAGCACACCTCTGACGGCGCTAGTCGCCTCATCGATTTGCAATTGAGGAAGAAGAAGGTCCCTTAATGCAACTACATCTTCTTCTTCTACTTTTTAGCGCATTGCCATCATAATATGCATAACGATTACAATAAATTTAAAATTTAAAAACTTCTTTCTTCCACAAAAAATATAAAGTGAGATTGGATATTATTTTATTTTAAAATTTAAAAGAATTTTTTTTGTGAGAAAATTTAGAGTAAAAAATTATATTAAATTTGATAATAGAATCCAATCTAAATACACCCATAAAAAGAAAGAAAGAAAGCTTGAAAATTTATCTCATGAGAGAACCGAAAAATAAAAGAAAAAAAAATCATCGGATAGCAGATATTCCTCTTGGAATTTGGTTGGTTGTTACAGTAATTCAATCTTCAAATATCTTAATTCCCCAAAAATTTTAAAAAAAGCACCTATATTACGATTTTTGGCAAAAGAAAACGTCTCCCTAAGCAAACAAAGCCTTCACATCGCGTTGAACTTCGCGACGCACGGAAGTCCGAAGTCCACAGACGAAACTTGGCGCGTGATGTGCAACACGACCAACGGTGGAAGAGCGTAGTTGAGCTTGGAAACGAGAAATGCGTGGGAAGGTCCTCCAATATCTCAAAATAAAATCCTTGACGTCATCACCTAAGTAAGTGACCAATCAGGGTTGGGACGGAGCGTGGCGCGAAGACCAACAGGCATTGTCTGTCTTGCATGGTTAAATGTGTACAACAGTAGATCCACCTTTTTTATCATCATCTCATCACGTGACCTACTTTTTATGGACTCAGAAAAACAGCACACCAAACCAAGAAAATACTAAAAAAGTAAATAAAATTCAACTTTCCTAAAAATTGAAAACAAAAAAAATAGATAATTATCGCAATAATAATTAAAATTTTGAAGCTCCAATTTTCCTTCTTGAAAGTACAAAAATTAAGAGGCACATTATCAAGGAAAGCACAAAAATTACTAAAAAAGAAAAGTAAGCGCAAAATGATGATTGATTTGCTCTTAGAAATTCTTTTAACCAAAGAAAAGAAAATTATTGCCAGAAAAAATTATATGTACGTGATAGCGTTTCATAGAGGCGATTTTTTATTTCTTTCATTCTGGCTCTGCATTTATTTACTTTATTGTTTTTTATTTTTGCAGATTCTTTTCTCTCTCTCACAAAGTCACGCAGTGAGTGAGTTATAGTACAGAGATACCACAGATATTGCAGTACAGTCTGCTCCCCTTTTGTTACTGTCTTGTGTCCCATTTCAGTGTTAAAGAGTGTCCCTGTGCACCTCAAGTGAAGTTGGGAACAGGTAAAACGCAAGGAGAGCTTAGGGAGGAAGGGAGGGAGCATTGATTTCTTCTGCGCTTTCATACAGTGAAAAAGATACTTCTTGCTTCATATACATATAGATATAGAGAGAGAAAGAAAGACAGATATACAGTGAGAGAAAGTTTGTGCTTTTCTCTGTGTGTGTTAGTGAGTGTATGTGTGGTTGGGTGGTAGTATAAAGAAAGGGATGCAGCAGCACCTGATGCAGATGCAGCCCATGATGGCAGCCTACTATCCCAGCAACGTCACAACTGATATCATTCAACAGGTCTTCTTTCTTCTCTTCTTCCCCACTCTCTCTCTCTCTCTGTGCTCTCAGTCTCTGCCTCTGCCTCCTCTTTCTCACTGTGCATTTTACAACTTCTGCTCCTTCTCTTTATACTCTTGGGCCTTTCTGCCATTTTCACCTGCCTTCTTCTACTTGCCGTGCCTTTTGTTCTCCTGTTATATGCTTTTTGTGGATTTGCATCGGTTCCTTCTTGGTTGCTTTACTTGATTATACTCTCTATTGATCACTATTTAGTTGTTAGATAGTTTCCGCAGAAATCCTTTCTGTTCTGCTGCTGCATCTTTTATGATCTTTCTCTTGATTTTTCTTTTTCATGTGTACCGCATACTGTGTCTCCCTCTTGATACTTTGTTTAATGTCACACTTCTCATTAGAGGGGTTAAAAGGTTGCTTTTCTAAGTTGATATAGCTTCTTTTTTTTTCTTGGATGTTTCTAAGTTGATATGGCTTGAACTTCAAAAAACAGTCTTAAAAGTTGGAGTTATTGCTAGGTGATATATATCTTTGAAGTGGGCACTCACATGTCTCTTTTGTTAAAAAATTTTTTTAGCGAGGGCTCTCGCTTGTCTATATTACCCGTTTTATTTTCTTATATTTTTGGTAGAATACTGCTGTGCATGGAAAGGAGGAATATTTTTTCTTACTTCACCACAGGTTGGGGTTTATTTGCCAGCTTGGTTTTCTGATTGTTCTTCTCCTTCCTCTTTAATGCTTTTACCATTTCCTCGGCACTAATCTTCATGAAATTTTGAGTCATATTTTGGCATATTTTATCTATCATATCCTTGAAACCTGGTTTTATTTGCTTGTGTGGTTCTTAGAAATGCAATACCCGATTCTTTTTTGTTTAACAGTCTCGGAATAAATTCTCAGTCTTGGTAAGCTTCTGTGTTTTGGCTGTTATTTCTTGGCTCTATTAGGCTCCAACAACAATAGTTATCTCATGTATTTCCTCTTCGTGCCTGCGTCTTGGATAAATACGGAAAGCTATTAACTTTTCCTGTCTATAATTCAGATTGTGTGAATTTGAGAAGTAAAGAGCAATATACCTTTCTCTCTCCTGATCTTCTTGACCTTTCCAGTTTCCTGCATGGATACTATTTAGGAGTTATCAAGTAGTAGTTGCACTAAAGTATGCCAAAAGAGGTTAAGACTAATGCCGAATGCATACTCCAGCGGTGCATTCTTGCACGACTATATTGTCCGAAACATCGCTTCTCTGTGGTGCTGGTTTGATATGGTTTACTTATATTTTGCTGATTACTCGGGCATTTTGCATCATTGTCAAGTTTGGGCATACAATCCACTAAGAACTCTAACCCTTATGGCCACTGTTGTAGTTAAGATTCAAGTGATTTTAGAAAGAGCTGTTGTATAACCTGCTTCTATTTATCTTTGGCTAATAGGTGAACCTGGCTTATCATACGAGCTAGTGAAATTACTAAATCATTCTGGTTTATTGCCAATATGTAGGCAATTACTTTTCTATTTCCATATGTATTGCGATTATATCAACTATTCAGGGAGGGAGATTATGCCAACTCATCCAGTAGCAAGGTCATTGCTACCTCCGTTTTTCCTTTTTTGTATGTTGAGCTAAAACTTGAGATGAATGCGGCTGAAACCAATAAAACTACGTGGTTTATTGAAGCTTCCGTTGGAAACTTTCACATTCTTGCTGGAAAAGTTTTTGGAAAGTCCTCAAGCCTGATGCTCATTCTATTTGAGCTTTCCACAGAAGTTCAACTAAGAGGAAGGAGAAAATGAAAATGCGAAGAGCTTACTAGACAAGCAATGTTTGTTAGTTGGTGCAATTTTGGCTGTATTAGATGATTGCCTACGCAAAGGAAATAGCTAAAGCGTACTCACATTGCTATTGGAGTTTGAGATTTTGTGTTAACCGTTTTGCTTTTTTCTTACATTTTCATTTATTAATTACATTACATTGCAGTATTTGGACGAGAACAAATCACTGATTTTGAAGATTGTGGAGAGCCAAAACTCAGGGAAACTGAATGAATGTGCAGAGTAAGTGGAATAGTTTGTCTTTTCTCGACTCCCTTGGTTTTCTTCCTATACTTTTAGGGGGTAGGGTGGGGGTTGAGGATTGGTGTTGAAGTCAGCGACTTCATTTGGTGTAGCTGATAACACTTGAATCAATTTCTTTAGTGCAACGATCACATATATTAATTTGCATCTCTTTTTTCATAAGAAGTTTGAAAGCTCGTGGATGTATGCCAGGGTACATTCAATAGAACTGCATGGTCATTGAAGTACAAATAATGAAGGAAGAACAGTAGAATTTGGTTGTTATCTGTATAGAGCTTTTCTTTTGGCTTCATTGTATAAATGGACACAAGAATGTGTATACACTTTTATTTGTCATAGGAGTGAAACTATGAAAGGAAAATACAGTAAGTAATGAAGGAATAAGTTTTCCCGCTAAAGAATCATTATCAGACTTGTATAAATGCTTGATTAAGCATGGTTGTATTCCCCCCCCCTTTTTCTAAAGCAAGGAAAGATCATTGTTTTCAGCAAATTACAGGTGACAGTTGGATAGGAATCTAGTTTGAGACCATTGGCAGATAATGTTTCTACTACCTGTCAATTTTAATCTATGTTAGTCCAGACTGTGATCGATTCTGTTTTATATTGTTCCATCGTTTAGGCTTCTGGGAGTGTCATGGATAAAGTGAACAGATATCTCTCTGCTGTTGTTTCTAGAGCAAATTGATGCACTTCGTTACCTCCCTAGGCTTCACCTTTATGTATGTACCAAACCTATGGGACACTGATAAAGGATTACCTGGAAAAGAATAGTTCTCCTACTGGACAGCCGTTGGATTGTATGTTGCTATAAGGCCTCTTATTTTGTCTTTGGACAGGAACCAAGCTAGGTTACAAAGAAATCTGATGTACCTGGCTGCCATCGCTGATTCACAACCTCAACCAGGCTTGCATTCTCAGGTAGTAGAACTCTTTTCAGTGCAACATGTTAAATCTTTGACACCAATAGCTTGCATTTCTGTCTTGTGGATGTTGCTTTCCTCGTCAAGTTTTCAGTGGTTCACCTTATAGCTGACTTTTCTTGGATATGCTCACAGCATTTCCTTGGATGATGTTCGTTTTGTTAACAAAATTCATTAATGAAGTTTGATCCACTTGTTGACATCCTGTAGTATCCTCCTGCTGGGATTATGCAGCCTGGGGCGCATTACCTGCAGCACCAACAGGCTCAACAAATGACACCACAATCACTTATGGCTGCACGTTCAAACATGCTGTATGGCCAACAGCCTTTTTCTGCACTACAACAACAGCAAGCCTTGCACAGTACGCTGGGGATGAACTCTGGAGTAACTAGTGGGCTTCACATTCTGCAAGGTGAGGCTCATGGTGCTGGAGGCAGTGGAGCCCTTGGAGGTGGAGGATTTCCTGAGTTTGGACGCACAACCGTCGGGGAGGGCTTGCAGGTGGCTGGAAGAGGAATGGCAAGTGGAAGTAAGCATGACATTGGGAATGCTATATCTAATGAAGCACGCGGTGGCAGCTCTGGAGGTCATAGTGGTGATGGGGGTGAGACTCTTTATCTGAAATCTGCTGATGATGGAAATTAAGTTTATGGATAGTAAATCTAGTTTCTCTTTTACAGTCTGGATTTAGGAACCTTTAGGTAGGGGCGATGTGTTGGTGCAGAGAGAGGAGAATGAGGTACTCTGGTATGAAATGTGGAAACCTAGGAATAGTGTTCTTAATGGTGAGACTCTGCATCTTATCCTAGCTTAATATGTAAATTTTGCAGTGACATTTTGTCATGTGTTTTGCTCTCTTATTGTTACTTGCGCGCTTTAACTTCTCTGGTCCTGTTTTTCCCCTACTTCTCATCTTTTTCTCCCAAGCACTAGGTATTGGAATTCAAATAGTATTCATGAATCACATTTTCTAGTTCTGTACCATAATCTGTTTCCTTCCCAATATTATTTATGGGGTTTTGAGTTGAGGCATCACTGTAATTAGTTTGTTAGGGATATATTCAATCTCAGAAGCACAAGCCTAAAAGTAACAGCACGAGCGAGACACTCTTCGTTCTGGTTCGTGATTCTGATTCTTGCTCTTCTGTTTATGTCCACATCCTTCTATATGTTAGTGATGAGTACTTGGAAGATTTTCTGAGACATTCAGGAGATATGTATCCCGAATTGCCTGTGAATTTTGATCTTCAGATGTTCAACTTGATAAACCTTGGAAAAATGCAAGAATAGAGGTTTGTTTTAACAGAAGATCAAGTACTTCGGTTACCATAAAGAATTGATTTCATTCTGGGTTGATGATATGATTCATATATGTTGAAATTTTGATAATTCTAAGGTGATATTGTTAACAAGGGAACCTTCTAATATTTGTTTAATTAAAGGTCTAGATGTAGGTAGAGGAATTGCGAAGGCAACCTACAAGAAAATGGCTTCCTCCAAGGATGTCTTTTTCACCTTGGATGCATCCTTGAAACAAACATGTCCGAGGACCATAAAATCTCTCCATTTCAATTATCTAAATAGTGAAAGAGTTCATCTCAACATCAATGAATTGGGAAGTGCGAATAAAAACAAGCGTCAAGTTGTGACCGGACATTGAATAGATGCCCTTTATTTTGCAGAGAATATGGTCAAAAAATTTGACAATGAGATTACCGTCTGCGTTTCACAAAATGTGAATTACTCTTCACATTAACATAACGTACAAAATGGACTGTTTTTGAAAAAGGAAGTAGAATTGAAAGCCACGATTTTTTATTTATTTTAAAAATAAAAATCAATTCAAATACAACCAATGTTGAAACGTCTCCACAACTATGGATGAGAAATGTAACGTGAGCAATCTGCTGATTGAATGGTACTTGTTTTATCTTATATTGTTTAAACATTGTTTGATTAAGTATGAAATTTTATAAAAAATTTTAATTGTATTATAAAAATAATATAATATAATAAAAAGTAAGAAATATATATCAGTAAGTATTTTATGTCAAAATATAAGTATATAAAAATAATATATATTGAGATTAATAGTTGATTGATAGTATAAAATAAATAAAAATATTTTTTTAATAAAAAAAATTAATTATTTTACAATATTTTAATATAATAAAAAATAAAATAAAATAAAACAGAGGGAATATAAAGCAAAACCTATTGTATTAAGGTATATTTAAATAAAATTTACATTTAAATTTTTTTATTTTTTTTATTTTTGTCTAAATTTCAAAGTTTGTGAGCTGTTGTTCTGTCATGTTGAACCTTCTTCTTCGTTCAAAACCCGCGGCGTGACTATTTAGCACGCTGCTGGGCTCTAAAGAAGCTGCTCTCGCTTGTTCTATTGAATTGTAGTTGAGCTCTAAACTAATAAAGCTAAGAGACAAGTGCTAACTTTACTGTTATTAGCGCCCCCAAAGAATAGAAAAGTAATAATTTTATTGTCCAATAAGTGATGACTCCCTCCATTCCAAAATAATAGTTCCCTTTTCCATTTGCATACGAATTAAGGTAACGATTGAAAAATCATTGAAATCGAGCATTAAGCCCTCCATTTTTTATTTTTTTCTTTTCTGATTTTGAGACTATTTACTCAAGTTTGGTTTCAATTTTTTAAGCTGTCATTATAGTTTACCTTTTAATGTAATTCATACTTCATGATTTGAAAAAGAAATCTGTAAAATGAGAGTAGTTTTTGAAAATACAAAGTGGATTAGAGTTTGATTAGTTCTTTGACTTCCTTACTATTCTCTGCTTTAAAATGGATTTACCACCATTATTAATGCTGTTGAAGCTCATCATCCTTTATTAGGGAAAAGAACACACATGAACTCATAAAATATCAGAAGTGAGAAGCCAATGGTTCATGTGAACATTCCTTCGGAGTTAAAAGCAATAGTTTAGTTGATAAAACATTTTTATACTGAATTGAAAGGTTTTGGGTTAGATGCTCATCAGATGCACGCTTTCCTCTATCTTTTTTTTGTAATAACGTAATATTTCTTAAAAAATAATATATTCTTTATATTTAAAATTAGACATTTTATATATTTAACCATGTTTAAATTAGGGGAGTGATATAATTAAAATAATTTTAATATCTATAAAAAATAGATATTAATATTAAAGTCTTTTTATTTATAAAAAAAAAGAAGAAAGTTTAAGAAGCCAAAATGGAATGTGAATAACGCCGCTCACCTTAAATGATAATAATACAAAACGAGGTGGTGGGAAAAAAGCAAATCTACCGTACAATGCACACTATGGAAATTCGAATTTGGATAAGCTTTCCGAAACTTGATGAAAGAAATATTCATCAGGCACCAGATATTCTGCGGTGCTAAAGCTCTCAGACTGGTCCCTCCCAGAGCCGAGATGCGGCAGCTGCCTGTGTTCACCCCCGGCAACCAGTGCTGTTCCTGAGCTTCCACTTCCGCGACTTCGGCGACGATGATTTCCGGGACTAGAATCTTTGCCAGTGAGTTCTTGAACAATTGCTTTGAACTCCGTTGCATCCTTGGCATTCAACTTTACTGGGCTCGATATGTACTTCACCTTCATAGGTTCTTTACTAGGTTTTGATGGTGTCTTGCTCTGATCGTCATGATTCTTCGTACTCGGATTCCCTGCTATTTCCATCTCTGTGAATAATGGAGAAAAGGGATACGGAGTATGGAGCTACTTGAATATTCCCCCAAATTTATAAACAGTGCAGAGTTCATGTTGAAATCTGCGAGAGATTCTAGAGGGAGGGAAGGTTCCCAGAAATCAACTACGGAGTAGGATCAGACAGATGAAGTAGATGTGGAAAGTGTCGTTGAAGGATATGCATGTGACCATGCAGGAAGCACATCAGCGCAACGAACGGTTACCAAAAATTCTAGACAGAGCCGTTTCAGAAAGTCCTGCCTCGTTCATAATTTCTTTTCTAGAAATCTGAAGATTTTCGTCTACCATTAGAAGCTTCTATTATCTTGATGATGACGCCCTTTGTTCCCCCACACTAAGTAGCTATATTAATAAAGTCAATGGAATGGACAAATGATATTCTTTATTAAATTAAAAGTTCATGAACTTTATATTTATTTAAAAAAAGAGAATTAACCTTTCATAGTTTTTTTTTTCCATTTAATGGTAATGAGAACATGTTTAATTTATGTACAAAAATTACCTAAATTTGATATATGCCATTGATAGTAATGCAGGAAAAAAGTATCCTTGCCTTCCAGTTTGATTTTTCATTAACCTTTTTACATGATGAAACTAGTCAAATTACATATAAAAGACATAAATGATCTTATTCTTTTCTTATAACAAAATGATACTCATTTCGTTTTAAAATATAAAGTTTTTTAATCCTTATTTCTCTTCTCAAAATACTTGACATTTTACAAATTTTAAAGATAATTTTTTTAAGTTACCAAATTTTTATTATATTAATATATTTAATTAATGATGTAATTAAAAATTACTTTTTATTTTATTCTTTCTTAATTTATGCAAAATAACTAAAATAACTTGTATTTTGCAACGAATCGAGTAACTTATCAGAAAACAAATATACTTGGTTGAACACATATATTTATTCCCTTCTTGTATCAGAGAAAAAAAAAAGATACTGTATCCTTTGTTTTTCCAAATATTACTCAGATAATTATTTTACGCAAGTGCTACCCTATTAAATTATTTTACTAATGGCATACAAAAATACTACGTATAAGGAATGTTAATGTAATTGTATAAACTTAAAAGTCAATAAGATCAATAATGGATCATCTTTAGTATTCCTTCTATTCACAATCAAATATTTATATTTCATTTTAAATATATCTAAAATTGAATGTCTATCTTCTTAAAATATTTATATATTTTATCTAAATATTTACTAATAACTTTTTAATTTAAGAGAAATAAACTTTACTAATACAAGGGTTTCACTACTAGCTTCTTTCATTTCTTTGATTTAAGGATTTAAGTTTTACTAACATATGAATTTTACTATTAAATTCTTTAATTAATAAGGATATTATAATAAATTGTAGTAAAATTACTTTTTAAAATTTTATGATAAGTTAAAATAATATATTCAATTGTAAATAGAAAATAGAAAGTGTACTAATTTTCAATGGCAAGGTGAAAAAGGTGCTTTCGTATGGTGTTGTTTCGTTGTTAAGTAATAATATAATGATTTGAGTGTTTAACTCTCCTAGAAATTTGGAATCAAATCGCTCCAATCTTATTGAATTTTTTTTCATTTGTTATTAACTAATTTTATAATAAGATTAAATAGTGTTTGAATTTTAAATTTTTTGTTTTAAATTTTATAAATTTTATTTTAAATTTTATAAAAAAAAATTATTTATAAAAAAAGAAGTTATATTCCAAAATGAAAAACAATCCGATCCAAATACACCCCTAGCTTCATTTCCATGCACCTTGCCAAACGCGCGCCAAACTCTGACACGTAGTACTATATATTCACTACATGTTCAAATTTCTTAAAGCGACAAAGAGAAGAAGGTTTTCTGAGCCACGAATTTCCTACTAATCGGAGAGAGAGGATCCGAATTTGCGGGGAGGCATGAAGAATGTCGCTTCCACAAACACACCAGCACAAAGACGACAAAGGAAAAAAAAAAAGAATGAAAAAAGAAAAAAATGTGAAAGCAATCGATTTCTACTATTCACAGGAAGAAGAAAGATCAATTTCCCGTAAATTTTTCTCCGAGAATCATCAGAATAGAAGAAATCAGATTCTTCAGGGATGCAGTATATCATATTTGTAGAGAAATGGTTACATGATAGTCGTTTCACTGGATAGTGGCAATGCCAGAGGAAGAGGCAGCTGCAGGCAAAGAAATATTGTTGAGGAACTGATCGAAGCAACATTTGAAGCTTAAAAATGGTGAGTCAGATCAGATGATTCTCTAGGTGAATGAGTTTTTCTCATCCATATGATATGATGTTAAATGACTGTTAATTTTTAAATGGAGATTTATAATTTTTGTAATTACGAGGCTTGGCAAGTACGATCGATTGTATAATTAACTTCATTAGAACCCTAGCTAGGTTTGTCTTGATCGAATAATTATCTAAACATTGTTCCTGCGTATGGTCAGTTAGCGATGCCACTCTAGCTCTGAAATTAAAATTGTGCAGTGGATGATCCGGACAGATAAAAAATGTCTGGAAATATAACCGTAAAAACAATTCGGTTATGATGATATTGCTGCTTGTCAAGAAATTTGTAGGTGTCCATGTTATTGCCAATATTAGAAGGTAATTGCTATAAAATGAAAGATTTGAAGAAGGAAAAGGAAGCAAACACTGAAGTATTGCAGGTTATGGAGGGACTTATACCCGTGGTTATAAAAAATTATGGAGACAGTTCATACACATACTAGATTAAGGTTTGGGGAATGCATTACTTTGTTTCTTCCTTCTCCCATAGCCCTGTGAGGTTCTTTTTTCTGTCACTTGTTTTATGTGTCTAACATGAACTACTTCTAGTTCAAGATACACACAGTTCCAGAGTCCTGTTACTTATGACCCTAAGTTATTAATTATAAGTGGGAGTTCAGTTCTCTTTTCAGTAAGCACGCTAGCCACCTGACTGAATTTATCATTTTGGAAATGATTATACATTTCCAGGAATTCCATTTTATTTTAGGTTCCTGTCAATAATTGAGTACATAACGGATTATGTAATTACGAATGTAGTAAGCTTGATTTTCAAAAATAAGACTGCAGTGCACACAGGCTAGGTAAGAACAAAACAGCAGTGAGATTGCTGAGGAAAGCTATCAAATTTCTTATAAAGTGGCTGCTATTACGGTAAAAAATGATGAAACAAGATTACAAGGTTCTTCTTCCACTGTCACCTAGTCAAAGGAAAAACGTTTCAAAATAAAGATTCTGTAGTAGCTTAAGAAATAGCGGGCACTTCTCTGCTGTTCTTGCAGTTTTGTCAAGAATATGCAAAGTCAGTGTTCAGTGTGTCATCCATGTCAAACAAACACGTCAATTAGTCTTTAGTTAGAATGCTTCGTAGCTAGATTGTTGAGGTTTCATGCTGTGCTCCAGGATATAAGTTGGCGGAGACTTGATGGCTAAAAAATCAGAAAGGGATACTTACAACTTTGGGTTGGGAAAATGTAACAGCACAACCAAATAAGTATTCAAACTCAATTTGTCTTCCAAAATAAAGCCACTTAGTGGGACATCCAACTAAAGGCAGTAATATGATGCCCCATTTAGATCCTGGCAATAATTTATGATACTTATCTTAGACAATAAAATTGCTTAAATGTGCATACATGTGACTCCATGGTAGGAACTGTTTAATCAAATTGGACATTTGCATAAATAAATTTTCTTAAGTTCTCTATCTCCATCTCTATTGATGATTTTTTTTTACTGATACTTATATTTCTATTTTTGATATCCCAGGGCACTTCAGTTAACATAATTGTAGGTTCACATGTATGGGTTGAGGACCCAGAACTTGCTTGGGTAGATGGAGAAGTAAATAAAATAACTGGTGAGGGAGTAGAGATCCAGACAGGCAATGGCAAGAAGGTAAAGTCTTTTCTGATTAAGTATGAGGTTCTACTGTCTCCTTTCCTTTCATTTACTAACTTGTAAGAGCTTGATGTATTCATATCTTGGTACATATTAAACTACATAGACGTTTCTATTCTTGCACCATTTTAACAGAGTTATTGTTCAGGATGGATTAAAAGAACTAATTTTTATATCTTTGAGGTCTGATCTGTCATTTATGTTTCTCTTTCTTTGTAGAGAAAAATAACTATGTCTTGCACTTAGCTAATCCTGGTAAGTAACATTGGGCTGGTAAATTAAAGCCAAAATTTCTTTAACAAGATAAGTTAGCTTCCATATTCCTTAAAATGCTGCTGGTCTATGTGGATAAAGATTTTTAAAGTAAGGCAGCATTTTAGGGAAAAGGCAGCATATATGATTTTACCTGTCCCTCACAAAGGGATGATGGAGATGATTCCAAAAGCAAAGAATAAAAACAAGTATTTCTGTAAACTAATTTACAGATGTGAGCCCTGGAAAGAATCCAGTGTTCTTACTTTTAGGGAAACAGACCATGCAAGAGGAGTGGTGCAGGAGGATTGATATGGCCAACTTCAAGTGATGTAATTTAGGGATCCTTTTGGAGCTTGTTGTAGTCTAGCCTTGAGACTGCCTTTTTACTTGAGGTCTATGTCTCTCTTAAAAAAAACAAGGTCCCATAATAGTTCAGAAAGAAGTGTGCAGAAATCCACTTATCTTGTAAGTAGTGTTGAGTTGCCTTCACGCATCTACTTTTGGGGCTTATATCCTCCAAAATGCTAAATTCTCGTATTGGATATATCTTCTGAGTGTAGTCTATGATACTGCAGATTGATGGCTGGTTGACATATTTTTTTCCTCTACCCATTGGGTGTTTTCTTCTGGTCTCCTGTTCAGGTTGTCACAAAGTTACCAAAGGTTTATCCTAAAGATACAGAAGCTCCTGCTGGAGGTGTTGATGACATGACAAAGTTATCTTATCTGCATGACCCTGGGGTCTTGGAGAATCTGAGAATCAGATATGAACTCAATGAAATCTATGTAAGGCTTCCTTCTTGCTCATTGTTGTTTCTGTTCTCCAATGATTTTTACAGTAGCATATGTCCTCATAGTTTAATATCATGGCAGACCTACACTGGTAATATATTAATTGCAATTAATCCGTTCCAAAAACTTCCTCATCTCTATCATACACACATGATGCAACAATACAAGGGAGCACAATTTGGAGAGTTAAGCCCGCACGTGTTTGCAATTGCTGATGTTGCTTACAGGTTAATCCCATCCAGATCCAGTAATTATGAATTCAACAGTTATAATTGATTGACTTACATATCCTTTTCCAAAAATAGGGCAATGATTAATGAAGAAAGAAGCAATTCTATACTTGTTAGTGGTGAAAGTGGAGCTGGTAAAACTGAGACCACAAAAATGCTTATGCGGTACCTTGCCTTTTTGGGTGGACGGGCTGCAACTGAAGGAAGAACTGTTGAACAACAAGTTCTTGAAGTATGAAACATGATTCAGTCAAGTTCTTCAATTTTTTTTCTAGAAATTAATGAAAAATTTTCTACTTTGATTTCTGTACATTTGTCATATTAAGTGTAAAGAATTGATTTTTTCACCATTTCTGCCGCAGTCCAATCCTGTTCTCGAAGCATTTGGCAATGCCAAAACTGTTAGAAATAATAATTCCAGGTAAAGTGTCTGATCCTCATGCCAACATGCCTTATGATCATTCATTTTCACATACCTCTTTCTTGTACTAAAATTTCAACATCTTTATCTGTTAGACCAACTGCATTGACAAAGACTGTACATTATATAAGCTCTTGAGAGAACGAATTGTATTATTCTTCTAAAAGTTCTCTTAGTGGCACAGGAGGCCCTTTGTGGCATGATACAAGCTCTTTATCCAGATATGTTTTTTATGTGTATGTCTAGCAATGAAACCATTAATAATCTCGTCCTTCACTGTCTCACAGCTAAAAGGTTTTTGGGAAATTCATTCAGTTTGGTGGATAAGAATGTGGTTTTGACCTAACATGGTTCCAGAATTGGAGCAGATAAAATTTTTTTGTTTTGGCAAGATTAAGAGTTTGTAACTTTTTGGATGCTGTGGGAGAAAGCAATAATAAGATTCTTAAAGATCAATATATGCCTAGAGTTATTTTGATAGTTATTTTTCTATTATTTTTTTGAGCAATAGCATATGGTGTTATGGGGGAAATAGGACTGATAGCTGCAGAAGAGATTGGAGGGCTGCATTCATGTAGTTTTCTTTACTTTCTTGTGGATGGGTCATCCTCTTTCTTGTATATCCTCTTTTTGTTAATAAAATTTCTTCTTTTATCTAAAAAATACTGCTACAGCCGTTTTGGAAAGTTCGTAGAGATTCAGTTTGACAAGCATGGGAGAATATCAGGAGCAGCTATTAGAACTTACCTTCTTGAGAGATCACGTGTTTGCCAAATTTCTGATCCTGAGCGAAACTACCACTGCTTTTACCTCCTTTGTGCAGCACCTCAGGAGGTAGCTTCCTGCTGTAATTTTTGATTGCCTATGTTTTTCTTCAGTTAATATTTTCCGGTTGGAACTCATGGCTAATGTTCTTGCTACTGTCAGGAAATTGAGAAGTATAAGTTGGGACACCCAAAAACATTTCACTATCTCAACCAGTCAAAATGCTACGAACTGGTTGGTGTAAGTGATGCCCATGACTATCTAGCAACTAGGAGAGCAATGGATGTTGTTGGAATCAGTAAAAAGGACCAGGCATGTAATTTTACAGAAGAGAGTGTGTTTCATTAAATTATGGAGCAAAAAATATGCCCAATTTTCTTATCTCTGTTGCTCAATTTACTTATTTGTTCTCTTTTGCTCAGGAAGCAATTTTCAGAGTCGTAGCTGCAATTCTTCATATTGGTAATATTGATTTTGCTAAGGGAAAAGAAATTGATTCTTCTGTATTGAAGGATCAGAAAGCAAAGTTTCATCTGAACACAACATCTGAACTACTTATGTAAGGATTACAATCTGTGTTACATTCAAAGTTGTGCATGATCATATCCTAGTGCATTGTGGGATAAACTGACCCATTCGTCGTATTAGGTGTGATCCTGTGGCTTTGGAAGATGCATTATGCAAACGCGTGATGATCACCCCTGAGGAAGTTATCAAGCGCAGCCTTGATCCTCTAAGTGCTGCAGTTAGTAGGGATGGTTTGGCAAAGACGATATATTCTCGACTATTTGATTGGTAATAACTTGGATGTCTTTTAACAATCATCCAATCATTCTTACAATCACTTTTAGAAACTCTAGTTGAGTTACTTATTGTCTGATTGTTTGTTCAAAATCACATGCAGGTTAGTAGATAAGATCAATGTATCGATTGGGCAAGATTCTACTTCAAAATCTCTGATTGGAGTCCTTGACATCTATGGTTTTGAAAGCTTCAAGCACAATAGGTAGCGACTAATTTCTAATACATTGAGCCATAAACAGATTTTTCTCCAATGTTGATATTTGTAAGGGCTTTTTAGCTCTTTATCTTGATTTTGGAATATTATAACATGCAGCTTTGAGCAATTCTGCATAAACTTCACAAATGAAAAGCTGCAGCAACATTTCAATCAGGTAACTATCAGATTAGACTGGCCCTTTAACCATTGGTGTTATGTTACCATAGACTTAAACGCCAACTTCTACTTCCAGCATGTCTTCAAGATGGAACAAGAAGAATACACAAAAGAGGCAATCAATTGGAGCTACATTGAGTTCGTTGATAACCAAGATGTTTTAGATCTTATTGAAAAGGTTTTTCTATTACTCTAGATTTATGATGCTGCTCTTGACATAATAAGCCCCTATAGTAGTTGTCTCCTTCACTGGGATGTATCATGTTCTCGGTCATTCTAATTTCTAATTATCATTTCAATTTTCAAGCTCCTGAAAAATTTTCCATACATTAGATTGCAATCATTTTGATCTTAAAAACGCATTAATAGATATGAATTTCATTTTTAAAACATATTATTTGATTAATTTATCTGAACCTATCAGGAAATGTATAACTAAGCCTGGATCAAACTCATGGTTATGTCACATGATCTTGTCAATTAACATTGTCTTATCCTAGTTCAGCCATCTTAAGATAGTATATAAGGTTATTCAAACCATTAGTCCCTGTTTCTTGTCGTGCACCTGCAGCATCTCTACGAAACAGAAAAATGGCTACCAAGCGAGGATCAGTCAAATAGCTCATTGCTTTAGTTTCTCTTACACAGGTCTTCGTAATGATCTCATGATCATTCCATTCAACTACGCAGGATTTTATTCTCTCATTTAAAAAATTTATGCTTCCTTTTTCATTTATGTGACACTTTCATGTTATAAATTCGACAACCACATTTATATTCATGGTAAACTTTTATTTCGAGTGTAACCTCTTCTACTCAACTTCTAGGTATCCACAACTTTGTTGAATCTGTAATTCACTATTTTGCAGCATCTGAATTGCATCTGGTACTGCTTTGGTTTTACAAACTTGAAATTTTGATCTGAAGTTGTTCCTGTCTTGAAGGAAAATGATTTTTATTAATGCCTTGTAACCTAAAAATTTAACTACTACACCCTCCTTTCTGAAATGTCTCTGTTTTAGATTTCCAAAACAATTTCCATTTTCCAATCTGAATCTCCACCAGTATCTTGGCTTAAAAGTGGGAAGTATGTGACACTCTTGTTACAGTGGGCCTATGGCGAATCATTACAATTAAGGTGGGACAATATTACTAGACAAATGCTTTTCTAAATTTTTGTACAAAATTAAATGTGGGCATTCAATTTGAAATTGAGGTAGTGTATCAGGATATGGAAAAGTTGAATGATTTTCCTGTGGAATGAGCTTATCCTAATTAGTTGGAGATGCATTAATTCACTCAGATAATGTCGTGTAGTTTCTTGACCTTGGAACTCACATTCCTTGTATCATACAATAATGAACATATGCATTGCATTAGACATGGATTATATTGACGAACTTGAGTTACAGATAACTCAAAAACCGTTGGCCAGAAAAAAAGATTACATCCTGCTAAAAGTTCTCTTTTACTCAATAGGATTAAGACCTCTGTGATTGAGTTTGGATGTCAGAAATATTAAGCACTCTCAGCAAGTTTCCTTCGCTAATTATCATTCTCAGTAGCCATACTAACATCAAGTTTGAACTTCAGCTTTCATTGTTTGTTTAATTCATATTCTAGAAGAATCAAAGCGTCCCAAATTAATTTCCACATTTTTAATTTGGGGTTTTCCAAGTTTCTACTTTCCCATACGAGCTTGTTTTAAAATATAAGCCTGACTTAAGAGAAAAAGTAGACGTGAGACTACCACTACTCTTGGGTCCTAAACAGTTCATTAAGTGTAAGGTAATAAACTAGTCATGATAAGAGACTTTCCTAATTTTTGTTCAAAAAGTTTGGACATCCAATTTGGGACAGAGGGAGTATGTTGGTAAACTATTTTCATATATAGAAGCACCTATGCTGGTGTCAACAATAGAAACATTGATAGGCAGAATACTCTTTTGGGTTATTTGACTTGTGATGTCTCTTTTGCAGAAACCTGGTGGAATTATTGCTCTTCTTGATGAAGCCTGGTAAATTTATCTTAAAACATTCTGTTTAGTGTTTTCCTTTCTTGCACTTGAAAGATGCTACAGCTAATTTAAAAGTTCAATTAAATACATTACTCAATTTATTTTTCAACTTCTAGCATCATAAGATGTATACACTGATAACTGAGTGCAAAAATTTGAGTTTATAGCTCATAATAATTTGAGCAATTCAGTGTCTTCTGTTCACAATTTGTTTGCTGTTCATTTTCAGTATGTTCCCAAAGTCAACACATGAAACATTTGCAAACAAACTTTATCAGACTTTCAAGAACAACAAGCGCTTTATCAAGCCCAAACTCTCTCGTACAGATTTCATAATTTCACATTATGCTGGAGAGGTATGTATAGCTGGTAAATGAATCTATACTTACTAAAGGTGCTCACATAACATCTACATTAATCATCTTATTCTGTCTCTTTTCAGGTTAACTACCAGTCTGACCAATTTTTGGACAAAAACAAAGATTATGTGGTTCCTGAACATCAAGACCTGTTAAGTGCTTCTAAATGCTCTTTTGTTGCAGGCCTTTTTCCTCCAGTTCGTGAAGAGACTTCAAAATCTTCCAAGTTTTCTTCTATTGGGTCACGCTTTAAGGTACCCTTACTTCCAACTCCTAGTATCTGTGGTTCGGCAGTTTCCTTTCATATCATCATTTGGTTTTACAAACTCAATCATTACAAAAGCATATCTGATGTTTACATTTCCCTGCAGTCACAACTGCAACAATTGATGGAAACTTTAAATGCTACAGAGCCTCACTATATACGATGTGTGAAACCAAATAATTTTCTTAAGCCTGCCATTTTCGAGAATGCAAACATCATGCAACAATTACGCTGCGGTGTAAGTGTTTTGTTATTAGTAGCTTCTTTTGGTGGTTTGACTCTGAACCCACTAAACTCGGGAGACATTCAGTTTTTTCTTCCTAAATGACTGTTTTCCTGACAAATCCTATTTCTTCATCTGATTAAGAAGTTGACTATAATCAGTTCCTGCTTTAGGGTGTTCTTGAAGCAATTAGAATAAGTTGTGCTGGATACCCTACTCGGCGTCCTTTCTTTGAATTCATCAATAGGTTTGGACTTCTTGCCCCAGAGGCTTTGGAAGGAAAGTAAGTAATAATTACTTTTGGTTGCATTCAAGTTTTAGACAAGACATTTTTCCTGAAATCTTTTACGCATTGGTACTTGTTCAACTTCGATCTCTCTTTTCTGTTCCGATGCATGTTCTAATTCTTCATGTGAAAACCTTTTGATTTTCAGCTATGATGAGAAAGTTGCATGCAAGAAGATACTTGAAAAGAAGGGTCTTAAAGGATTTCAGGTAAATTCTACAGTTTCATCACCACTAAAAGTATGAGCTTTGTTTTTCCTTTTCCCCCTGGTAGTTTTTCACTAAAAAACTTTAATATATTACCGAAGCATAGCTATTGAATTTGGTTCGTCATAACACAAGAACAGCATTTGAAGCAGCAAACTTGGAATTCTTAGTTTATCACAACTGCGACTCACACCATGATCCGCAATCTCTCGCTACCAAATTCCCAAAACCAGCATGGAAATACCAACATCAGAAACAAGTATAACACCACATACCATGCTACTGCAATAAAAGCCATAAATTACACGAGCAAAGAATTGTGCGGCGGATCCTACTCCAGAAGATAAAGAAAGTGTGTTCGGTTACAATTCGAGAATTGATTGGTTTTGGATGAAGCAGAATGTGCTGAGTGTTTCTTATTATCTCTTTTGAATGGATGATGAGTGGATTTTGATCTTCTAGTATGCAGGGAAACTCACTGTTTAAAAGCAGCATCAGAAATCAAAAGCAAAGGATTCAGAGATTCCTTATCTATTTAGTATGTTGTCTATTCAAGACCCAATTAGAAAAAATAAAAAGAAGAGGTTGCAGCACTCTTCAACTTCAAAAATCAATCTAACTAAATCAAACCAATCTGTATAGAAAACAATGAAAGAATAAGAGTACATTCCATGAAGAGAGAAAGGAGAGGAGGGTACATGAGATCTCTAGCTCCTTTTACATACAATTGTTTTGGTGCACTAACACCGGTTGCAAACAGCAGGAGAATACAGGATGGAGAGTTAAAGGAGATCTTAAAAATGAATATTCTCCCTGAATTTCCGTCAATCTGAACTTCGTGGAGTTTACTTGTGATTTTGGCAAGCCTGGAAGCCTGTTACTTATTTGAGGCCAAAATTTTGAACTTGCAGATAGGGAAAACAAAGGTTTTCCTAAGAGCTGGTCAGATGGCTGAGTTAGATGCAAGAAGAGCTGAAGTTCTTTCAAATGCAGCAAAAACAATACAACGGCGAATACAAACTTATAGCTCTCGAAAAAGGTTTTTGGCATTACGAGAAGCTAGTATATGCTTGCAGTCTTTATGCAGAGGTGAATTATTGAAGTACTGCAGTAGTTCTTACCGCTTTTATGCATGACAGATTACCTCATAATTTATGTCTCCTGTATCTATATCTCAGTATAAGATACCATGTTTCTGCTGCTAATTGTCTTAAGCTCTTCTATCTTTCTCTGTGTGTGCATGAATTTTATCCATTTTGGGAAACACATCCGACATTGCAATGCTTTTCTCCTTACACAGCTATATGTATGTTTGACTTTCAGGTAGACTTGCTGGCAAACTTTTTGTTGGTATGAAAAGGGAGGCAGCGGCAGTGAAGATCCAGAAGCACACACGTCGACACGAAGCCAGAAAAGCATATAACAAATTGCGAGTCTCGGTGCTTGTTCTGCAGACAGGACTGCGTGCTATGGAAGCTCATAAAAGACTCATATTTAGAAGGCAAACTAAAGCTGCAACTATGATTCAGGTAGCTTTTCTATCATAGAGTCTTTTTCTAAATGATGCATCGTGTAGTATTTGAACTTTTATCTTGTTCCTTCTCTTAAGGCAAGGTGGCACTCTCATAAAGCAACAACATTTTACCGGAAACTTAAAAGGGGAACGATAGTAGCGCAATGCAGATGGAGAGGCAAAATTGCCAGAAGAGAGTTGCGGAAGCTCAAAATGGTGAGGCATTGATACTATTTTGATACTACAGTAATTAAATTTATGGTAATTTTCCATCAAACTCAAGATTTCTTGATGGTATAAATACTTGCAAAAAGTGACTGAGATATGCCAGAATAAGGTCCAAGAGGTTTTGAGAGCATTTGAGATAAAGATTAGGGTTTCTAGAGTCAATATGGACAAGGACCTAATGTCATGTTACTCCAATAGGACAACAAACTAGATCTTCAAATACAGCATTTTATTTTTCAGTTCAAGCATTTACTACTAAACTGATATGTCAGACTTAAAATTTTACTGCTTTTTTTCTTTTATTTTTATTTTTTAGTTCTGGCATTTAACTATTATCAGAAAAGGCTTCATTTGTACAACCTAGGAATTTGTGAACACTGACATACGAGGACATATACCTCTGCAGGCTGCAAGGGAAACAGGAGCACTCAAAGAGGCTAAAGATAAGCTTGAAAAGCAGTTGGAGGAACTCACATGGCGCCTGCAGCTGGAAAAACGTTTAAGGGTATGATCTATATAAAGCACATTTAACTCGGATGTTTGCATGTTTTGTAAACACAGTCCTGCCATTGTACGATAATGTGAACTATTAACCAGATGATGTCTTGGAACCTGTTTAAGTCTTAAGCATCTTCAGATAAATTCTTTCTACGATTATTCTCAACAAACTTCATTACTCATGCAACGCATCATGACACAGATTGACCTGGAAGAAGCAAAAGCCCAAGAAATAACAAAATTTCAAAATTCTTTGGAAGCCATGCAAAAAAAAGTTGATGAAGCAAATTCATTGGCAGTCAAGGAACGAGAGGCTGCAAAGAAGGCTATTGAAGAAGCACCTCCTGCTACCAAGGAGGTGCCAGTTTATGTTGAAGATACAAAAAAAGTTGAATCTCTGACTGAAGAAATTAACAGTTTAAAGGTCAGAATCTTAACATATTGAACATGTCTTATGCAGTTATGTGTTATATCACTGCATCCTTTGCTCAAGAACAATAGCAACACCCAGCTAACTGTATTTGAGGTTGGCACTTCATAAAGAAATTTGATCTTGCAGTAATTGTGATCACCTTTACCCTGCTTTAACGTGACAAGGAAGAACCTGGTATACAGGTTGGATTGATGACAATTTCGCATCTCTGTAACTCTATTCACCATCTTGATTGGCTGGAATTTTTAAGGAAAATCAATTTTGAAAACTACAACAGGTTTTGAGCGTGGTATTTTTCAGAAGTTACTATATATTTGTTTACATCTAAGTTAATGGTTCAACTCTTTTAAATGTTAAATAGGAGTACTCCTGTATGAACTTTTCACTATTTCCTTGATGTATTGGGATTTTCCAATAGAAGAAGGCCTAGAAAGCTTATTTTCCTTGTCTTTTTCTTCGTAATTAAAACTCTCAGGATAAATAGGAAGAAGATTTAATAAGCATGGATTAGGAAGTCTAAGATGGGAAGTTGCATGCTTCAGTATATTAGCCAAAAGTTTTAGCTGCTCTTCCTGTAAGTGCCGGCCACTTGTCAGGGATAAGCAGTTCTCATATTACATAAACTAGATTCACAGCTTGAATCTGCAGGGTCAAATGACGCCATGATTTTAAAAATGTGATCTTAATAGCTGGTCAGTCTATGAGAATGTTTGGCTTTCTGCTACTTGATGCAGACATTTCTTTGTTCAAAATTTTCATCTGCTGCATCTGTCATACTTCGTTTTACTAATTTCATTTAGTTGTAGTGGATACCAATAGTGAAAACGTAATATATGGTGACCTAACAACTGTAGTGCCTTTTATTTTCCTAATTTCATTTAGCTGTAGCATATAGCAATGGTGAAAACATAATATATGTAGACTTAACAACAGTAGTGCTTTAATGAATGGCGCTGAAAATTTCAATTATATGAAGTGCTTTGAAAATGACAAATGTGCACCCATATGATTATTCAAAAATGAAAATCAGATGTTGTTTCAGTGCATATACATGTATTCCAAATTCTTCCATGAAGTAGGAGCTTTAGAGGCTGCATGTGAAATGTTAGAAATTATAGATGCTAAATAAAAGGCTAAGTTTGATTGCTTATAATTGTTAGAGTAAAGCATGATGATGAAAAAAGTATGGTTTTCAGTGAAATAAAGCAAAGTCTTGCCTGTAATATTGGGACCTGGAGCTACTGAATCTGCTGAACTTGGGATCCGTAAGCTATAAAGCATCAATGGTGTTATTAATTGGTTATATGTGCTATAACTTTTTCCCATTGAAATCTTTCTCTCAGTCTACTCATGTCTGTTCCCTTTTGCTCAGGCTGCTCTGCAGCATGAGAAGGAAACCTCCAATGAACTGCGCCAGAAATATGCTGATGAACAAGATTCTAGTGAGGACCGACGTAAAAAATTAGAAGAAACAGAACAAAAAGTTCATCAGCTCCAAGAATCTATGCAAAGGTAGTTTCAACTCCAATTCCTATTGTTTGCCATATCAAATTCCATATTATATGATAACTTTAAAATACATATTGCAATAGCCTGCTATCTAACTTCCCTTTCTGGATATTTGCAATGATGCCATCAAATGGTGTTGCATCTTCTTAATTTTGAACTTTTCTGACCACTTAGAAGCTGTTGTAAATGATTCTCTGAAAAAAGTCTATTAACCTTGTTCTAAGGAAGAGGAAGTGGCATGTAGGTAATGCTGCTTCCTATTTTCCCAGCTAGTTGACTTACAGTAAACTTGGTTAAGAATCAAAAAAGGCTAAAATTTTCCAGACTGATGAAGGCACAAGGACTATATTATTTGATAGATTTTTTCTATCCCAGAGAGAAGTTTCCTTGTATAGATAGTATATTTTAGATAAGATAGGTTTTAGCAAATTCCCTTCACTTACTATTCATGGTCAGTATATCAAAAATTCATTCTGAGATTTATCGTTCATAATCTTTGGTGCATTGCAGTTAAATAAGGTTCTCAGAGGGAAATATAGTGTTTGTGATATTTAGATGAAACTTCAGAAACTGCTCAGGAGACCTTCTGTAGTAATTTTATGCAAGATTCCTGCTAATGGAAACATGCACTACATTGAAAGAGGACCTTTGTTTGCTTAAAGAATACCAGGATGTGAAAATTTAGAGATAAGTGTAGAAACCAGGGTCCATTATTGGTAGAAAATGTTTGGATGTTCAAACCATTGATGTATTCCTATCCTTTTAAATGGTTTGTTGCCTTGGCAATCATTTTGTTGAATATGATGTGAAGTTTCCTATTATGTTCAGGCTAGAGGAGAAGTTGAATAATTTAGAGTCAGAGAATAAAGTTCTTCGTCAACAAGCAGTATCCATAGCACCTAATAAGTTCCTTTCTGGAAGATCAAGATCGATTCTCCAGGTAGTTCTGGAACATACCTCATTATCTTGGATCAAGAGTTCTAAAAATTTGTGTCTTATCAAATTTTCTGTCAATCAATCACAGAGGATGGAGAGTAACCATTCTTTCAGTGATTCAAGGATGACAGTGGTAATTGAGACTCTTTTGCTTGCTTCCTTGGTCAGATAATGTTACTTTGTGGTGCTAACTGATGATGTCATGTGTCTTGATTGTTACTAGGACATACGTAGTCCTTCAATGAACCAAAGGGACCTTTCTGAAGCAGAGGATAAACCGCAGAAGTCACTAAACGAGAAACAGCAAGAGAATCAGGAGTTGCTGGTTCGTTGCATCACACAACACTTGGGCTTTGCAGGCAACAAACCTATTGCATCCTGTATCATTTATAAGTGCCTTTTGCACTGGAGATCTTTTGAAGTTGAAAGGACTACTGTATTTGACAAAATCATCCAGACTATAGGTCATGCTATTGAGGTTTGAGAGAAAAATCATAGGCTAATTTAAACTTGATTCTTTTCTTAATGATCAGAGTCTCTCAAGCTTGAACTTATTTGCTTTGACAGAAAACTCAGGACAACAGTGATGTCTTGGCCTATTGGTTGTCAAATGCTTCAACTCTCCTACTGCTACTCCAGCGTACACTGAAAGCAAGTGGTGCAGCAGGAATGGCCCCTCTACGTCGCCGATCATCTTCAACTAGTCTATTTGGAAGGATGAATCATGTAAAAGTCACATTTCCATTTTATTAAAGTTTATTTTGAAAAGTTGATTTGATTTTTAGCTACATAACTTCATATGTTCAAGATCTTTTACTTCAAGTTCTGGATGTTTAGTTAATTAATTTTCTTTTTCTATTTGTTTTTAGAGTTTCAGAGGATCTCCCCAGGGAGTGAATCTTTCCTTTTTATCTGGCGGAGTAGAATCTTTACGCCAAGTTGAAGCAAAGTATCCAGCCTTGCTTTTCAAGCAGCAACTTACAGCATATGTGGAGAAAATATATGGATTGATTCGTGATAATCTGAAGAAGGAAATATCTCCATTGCTTGGGCTCTGTATTCAGGTACTTCTGTGTGTACCGATGTATATTAGGAAGTTCTTTCATACATAAGAAAAAAATAGATCTTCCATTTTATTGACACAATTATTGCCTTTACATAAGTTAACGGTGCATAAATTTTTTTTCACTTCTCTTGGACGCAGGCCCCTAGAACTTCTAGAGCAAGCTTGGTAAAGGGGTCATCGCGCTCAGTAGCTAACACAGCTGCTCAGCAGGCTTTGATAGCTCATTGGCAGGGAATTGTGAAAAGCCTTCAGAATTTTCTGGACACCTTAAAAGCAAACCATGTAAGTGGAAGCCTTGTTTCTTTTCTAGTTTATTCCTTCTCTTCATATCAAGGTTTAATGAACTTGCTTATGTGTGATACAGATATTTTGTCTTTTCTACCCTTCATGTGAAGTATCTGCTTTCTGAATAACACATTCTTTTAACTTCCAGGTCCCTCCATTTTTAGTACGTAAGGTGTTCACGCAGATATTTTCTTTCATCAATGTTCAGTTATTTAACAGGTCAGTTGTGTTGTCTTTTCTTCCTGGGTCATTGAGTTTTATAGTGCAGGTCAATTATTTTTCCTAACACTTGTTGGGAACCTCTACTGGTTACAGCCTTCTATTGAGGAGGGAATGCTGTTCGTTTAGTAATGGTGAATATGTTAAAGCAGGACTGGCGGAATTGGAACACTGGTGCTATAAGGCAACCGATGAGGTATCCTAAAGTCACTGTTAACTCATTTATGTATATCTAATTTCCATTTAGTAACGAAATTAAGAATTGCAGTATGCAGGCTCTGCTTGGGATGAACTGAAGCATATCAGACAAGCTATAGGATTTTTGGTATAGGGCCTTCTGTACTCTGTTCATCTGTGTTGCATACCTTGGGGACAGTTCAAATGACGGAGATGTTTTTTGCTTAATTCTAGGTTATGCATCAGAAGCCAAAGAAATCACTGAATGAAATAAGCCATGACCTCTGCCCAGTGAGTAGTAACTACATTAACCTCTTGTCTTTCGTATTTTTTAACCCATATTGCCTTTGCAGGTACTCAGCATCCAGCAGCTGTACAGAATCAGTACAATGTACTGGGATGACAAATATGGCACTCATAGTGTATCCTCAGATGTAAGTCTCTGTGGATGCCATTACTCAAGCTATGTTTGCATCATCTTCTTCAAGCTAGATATCATATAACCTGCTTTTACCATTAAATTAATTGTAAGAAATCATTTATGCAATGCTATTCAGGTAATATCCAAAATGAGGGTCCTGATGACTGAAGATAGCAACGCAGTCAGCAACTCATTTCTACTGGATGATGATTCAAGGTTAGCATTATGGAGAGAAAAATGTTACAAGAGAAATTGTTTTCAACTTCAAGAATCACATATACCCTTGGCTAAAAATTACTTTTATATTTTCATCTCCTGGTTTGGATATATATAATATTATTTCAGAAGAGATATTCTTTTTTTTTGGGAGGGGGGGTAAATTTTTCAGATGAGGTATTCATTTCCTAAAATTCCTTAATTATGTCACCAGCTTTCGTTATTATAGAGTCATCCTCCTCCTGCCATTTCTGTCTAAGATGATACCTCGCTCTTGTTTCTGCTGCTATTTTCTTAGAACATTTTTCTGGAGAAACTCTTGATATTTCTCTTAATGTTGCCTTCTGCAGCATTCCTTTTTCAGTTGATGACATATCAAAGTCCATGGAACAGATAGACATCTCTGCCATTGAACCTCCACCTCTCATCCGTGAGAACTCAGGCTTTAGCTTTTTGCTGCCACGCTGTGACTGAATTATATATGATCTGATACCGGATTCATCTTCCGAGTATGTGATGGTATTGACGACGGGAATTATTAGAGCTTCTTTTTCCCACCTTACACAATCAAAGCGATAAGCCAAAAATGTGTGTGCTATAGAATCCAAATAGATTGTTTCCCCACAGCACTAGGTAGCCATGCTCTCGTTACTTTTTCTAGTTTTTTGAAGTCACCTGTTATAGAATAGCTGTTCTTGTATAGGGCTTACACAGGCAGTTAAGCATTTTTACCTATACATTTTGGACACAGAATTTACGTTCGACTTCTTAACCTCTGTAAATTATCCCCCAGACTAGTCAAGGAAGTATTTTCCCGTTCAATACTCTTAGTTTCAATTTATATCCCATGATAGTTGAAAACATGATAAGTGCAGCCAGAGAAACATGCAAGTATTCAAGGACTTTCAGTGGTTGTGCAAAGATTCAAAAAAACAACTATTTTACATTGTTGCTGCTGGCAGAGAAAAGACATCCATGTGGTCACGCCCTGCTGACACAAAAACAGAGTTTTTCAAGCAGACATCATTGACAAGTAAGAATCCTGGTGCCTGAACCATGAAAAATGCTCCTTATGATTGTAGAGCTTGTATTGTAAGTTTCAAATTGCCTTCGTATTTCAATTGCTTCAAACAACAGAGGCCCTGTATTCTATGCCAGAAGGGAAAGCAACTTGTTCCTGATAATTCAGTGTATGTGTTTAGACTATTATAGCATTCAACATCATGAACAGTTATAGTTTATATTCGACTTGCATCTGGCTCTTCACATATCAATTACAGACAGCGTTCATTATTCTGTATGTCAATTTTACGTAAGAGGGCCATTTCATTTTTCTTTCTTTAGTGATAAATGAATGGAGCTTATATTGACTTTGTGCTTTGAATTTTCCTTCACTAAAATTTCTTCTTTTGCAAATCTAGCAGTATCCTGAATAATGGTACATTAACTGTATTTCAGAGTCTAAAAATGCTAAGATTACAAATAAAAATGCACTGCCTTTGGGACTATAACATTTTTCGTCCTCAATGTATAGAAAAAATGTATTTGAATATTAAACTATCATAAAATAGAAGAATATTACTTATAAAGAAGTTCAATTCAGTTTTTAAGAAAAGAAAGACTAACAAAGAAGTTTTTGCCTTTAACTTTCGTTAGTCTAATGATATCATTATGTGTAAAACAATTTATTTGTATGCTAGAAGATTTGGGCTTTTAAGACGTATTTTATATTTAGATTTTTCATAAAAAAATTAATCCAATTGATCTTTTATTCCAAAATGCTTATTTTTAAACCATTCTTTAATTGTGACAAGATAATAAATCTTTCTGGCCTTAAAACTATTTTGGTAGGTAAACGAATTTTCAATTAGACATTTTTGAGAAAATCACAAGCTTTTCAATCCTTTAAAAATATTTCAATTTGATCAAATTAGGTGCACAATAATTTTTCAGAAAAATAACCCCATATATTTCGTCTGATTATCTAAACATGCAAAGTTTTGCAAATCTATACTATGTCTCCTTCAATCTTCTTTTTTTTCTTTTTTGGAGGGGCTACTAATTCTAGTCTATGTTCCTTAAATTTTTTTAAAAAAAATTCAAGAAAAGTCTTTAAGAGTAAAATTTTCTTTCTATACATCAAGAGTACTCTTAATTAACTAAAAGTTATCTCATTGAATGTCTCGTTAAAGAATTTTTATTTTTCTTAATACCCTCCAACTCACATAATTTTTGCATTGTGTACCCGTAAATAGCCCTATTTTTGGATCTTGGCCCAGAGTTTCTTTGTCATTTTTCAGTAGTGCCCAAAGTACCATGAACGCATTTCATACAAAGCACAAAAAATAGCCCCGTTTTTCAGGTCGCCCCAAATAAGATAAGCGCATTCTAATTTAACGCATTTGCTTCTTGTTGCTTTCTGCTTTGTCTAGCAGAATTGACAATGCGTTCAAGAACGCATTAGACACGTTCAGACTTCAGAGTACTTGCGGCCAGCCATACACGTCAAAACAGTCGGATAAAATTACGTTCTTCTTTTATGACAACGAATTCTGCTAAATTTGAGGGAAGAAAATCCCAAGGCACTAAGGAACCATCACTTGCAGATTTTCCTGTTTTCAGCTCGGTATCGTGTTTTTCGTTGCTCGATTTTGTTTTCTTGTATTGCTACATGGTAGCCCACGACGTGTTCGACGAATTGTCTTAATTACTTCTTTTGCTGAAGAAGGGTGGTTTGGTAAGGGAGAAACAGCAATTTTGCTTCTAAATTTTGTGTAAAATTAATTGGATTGAATTGGGTTAGTGAAGAAGAAGATGGAGAGCTGCAAAGAAGGGAAAGAGGAAACTCCTGTGATTCTTGACCGTTCTTCTCGTACTACAAGAGGCAAACGGTCTGTTCACTCCAGTCACTTTTTAGTTTTATCTTTTCTCCCTTTAATTATCTCTCCTTACATGATTGAATATGCTGAATGTATTGAAATTGTTATTGTCGATCGATGATAGGATGACAAAGTTATTAGACGAGGAGATAGAAGATGATGAGCTTTTCTGGAATCAAGATGCTCTTAAAGAGGTTGTTATTTTCTTCCTTTTTTTTTTTTTTGATATCTTTTCGATAGTGAGCTGTTAGACTTTTTTTCTTTTTGATTGTATTTTCCTTCTCCATGTGTAATCTATGCTGGTCTTAGTCTAGTGGCTTAAGCTTGGTAATTACATGTGAAACTAACTTCAAAATGTTCTCTTTTCCCCTGAGATATTGAAAGAAAAGAGCGTAAACCGGCAAAAGATTAGTATGAATTATTGCTGTTAAATGCTTGAGCGTGAGAACTTCTTACTTGAATCCAAGTGCAGAAACATAATTGTTCAAGTATCCTGGATTCGTAGAAAGCATTTTCCAAAGTAGATTATGTATTTGCTTGTTAAGAATATCATATTTCACTAAAAAATAAATAATAAGGAAGTTACTCCATAACGGATATTCGATGTACGTAGTGTTATTTTATTACAGGTTCGGCAGCATTTAGCAACATAAAGCATATAGATTGTGGTGCTGAAGTTGTGTCGTGGACATTACTATCTACGCAGCTGGAAGAGACTAAGCATAAAATATGCATATTACTCAGTCTATGATATTCTATTCTTTCATTTTCTTTTCTCTCTTATTGATGGTTGTTCTTGTAGGAAGAGAATGATGAAGAATATAAAGAAGAAGCAGAGATTGCTGATGTCTTTGACAGTGATTTTGATGAAGATGTAAGTTCTAATGGCAGTACTCTCATTTGTTCAGAGTTCTAACAATGTTGTTGAATTATCTTTTAACTTGTATTAAGTTTTTGTTACTCGTATCAGGAGCCTGAGCCAGATGAAGAAGTAGTAACTGAACCAGTTGACAGGTTTGGCTTCACTTAGTTGATAGGAACTTTCCTCTTGATCTCTTCTTGATCACCTTGTAAATGCTTCTTTCCCTTTGCTTTGCAAAAGGGAACGGCCAAAAAAGCGACTATTATTTCCTGGAAAGACATCTTCAAACAAAAAAAAGAAAAAGAAGGCCCTTGCTAAGGTAGAAACAACTGCCCAAGAAGATGAGAAAACTCCTGAGCAGTCAACACCATCTGAACAACACCATGATGCTCCTGATGATGTTGAAGTAGAAAAAGTGATTAGGAAATCTACAAGAACTGCTGTTATTGTTAAGCAAGCAGAAAGGGACGCCATTCGTGCTGCTCTGCAAGCAACAATAAAGCCAATAAAAAGGAAAAAGGAAGGTGAGGAGAAGCGGATGACCCAGGAAGAGATGCTTCTGGAAGCAGCTCAGACAGAAATCATGAACCTTAGAAACTTGGAACGGGTTTTAGCAAGGGAGGAAGAAGTTAAGAAAAGAGCAGTTGTGCATAAAGCAGTTTACAATGGCCCTCAAATACGATATCTCTCTAGAGATGGTTGCTCGTATCTGGAGTACATAAATGGAGCATTGTTCGAATCAGAGATCTTGACAAAATCTAGTCCTTGTAAGTATAATTGTATTATGTGCTCTGCAATATTTTTGTCCAGGTATATATGGCTTTTATGATGTGAATGCTTGCGTAGCTTTGGGTGGTTGATGATCCTGATAAATGTCTATTGTAGTTAAGCATGATTTAAGCAAATTGTGTACACCAAAGCACTCTGGTTTTGCAGAAAACAGGAGAGCAGAATAAATGGTGGTTTAATAGAAACCAAAGTGCACTGTGTCTATTGTAGCATATTTGCTGCTGTCTTTTAAGGCTCCATTTGGATTGTGTTTCTCCCAACCAAATATACAATTGGGTCTCACTTCTTTTCTTACAAAAAATTCACTTTCACAGAACCCAAGATAAGATTTTTATTATTGTACATGATGAGAAATTGTTTACTTCCGTACTGCAGATCCAGAAAAGGCAGTCTGTGCAGTCACTGGGCTGCCTGCGAAGTACCGTGATCCTGTTAGTGGCCTCCCTTATGCTACAAAAGAAGCATTCAAGGTTATCCGACAAGAGCTGTCTGATAAAAATAGTGGCATTTCAGAGAAAAGGAGCATGGGACTACTGTCTGATGCAATTGCTGGGCAAGGATTTTCAAGAAGGCGAAAGAGAACGTACACTACAAAGGGCACAGAAGCATCAAATTTTCGACCATTTGCTCGTTTCCTCAGATTTCCCCCTGTCGAAGAGGAAGAGTCGGAACAGCTTCAATACCAATAGCATTTAGTAGCCCTGTTCTTTTGCTTTGCACATATGTACTCTATATTATTGCATTGAACTGCCCTATTTCCCAAAGGTGCTTTGTGAGCAAATGAAATCTATTTCATGAAAACGCTGGGAAAGGTCCCAGTGTTATCCTGGTTGCATGGGAAGCCGCTGCTACTATTGCAAAGATTTGCGTGCTTGATCATTTCTGGCGGCGCATGATTCTGCTGGTGGAGTCGTCACTTTGGCCGGAGAAAAGTGAACAGAATTTAGGTTTTCTTTTGGTAATAGAATTTAGGTTATCATGCAGGCACCGAAACCATTCTTCGGCATACCCCATCTGACCGTCAACTTGTGATTTTTAGGAAATTGCAGTGTGTCAAAAGGAAAGGAGATGACTAGTATTGAACCAAACATGAACAATGGAGGGTTTTACTAAATGGATTGCACCCACGCAAACTTTTGTTGAAAGGTGTTCGAATAAAGGTCAGCATAGACGACCAAACTTTGAGACCTCTAAATTGGAATCCACATTCCAAACATCAACCTGAGCGCGGGGCCAGTAATTTGTAGCGCCATGCTAAGCATGGTTAAGAGTTTCGACTACTGGAAGTAATTGGCGTTGTCATTCTGAAGATTCGTCATCCCTTATGATAAGATTTTAGACGTATAAAGACGCGATAGCCTGCAGGATGTATTTGAAGCATGTGGTTACAAGGCAAAATGATGTTCATGCTTTGTACCTCAACTGAAACTAGGTCATTGTTTTGGCTTGTGGACATTAAACAGGGAAGCAAAACTCTTTAAATATGAATAGCTTAAAATGCTACTTAGCAGAGGGAGCAAAAAAAAAAGCTTCAAATGCTTTTAAGAAATTCAGGACACACGCTACCACCACCTGTCCATTCTCATTAAAATATCTAGCATGCTCTGATAAAAGGAGCAAAGTGACCAAACCATAGAGATTTTCCAAATACTTGCTTAAGACGAACACCAACGCTTGTCATCTCGTGCACCAAGTAATCACCACCACAAAACGTGCCAAATTGAAGATCGAGTAGATGCAAACTTATGGTTGTTAAACTAGAAGGTCGTTCTATAATTAGATCTTCCTTGGAGGGATTACCGTAGCTCATTCTCAATCATATCAAACACCTTCCCGGGGGTATTAAACACGTGGCAACATGCAGTTGGACATTTGCAAATTCCTGGACTCCTACGCTTCTGCCCACTGGACGACCAAACTTCCTGCATAAGCCTTGCATCTACAATTATATACATATAGATTAAAACAGTTTTGGTAAGAAAAACAAGCAAGTCTCTTGAGTCCTGAAGATTTGGGGGGAGAGAGAGAGAAATGTCTAATATTGACACAGGATGGGGAAATGGACGCTTTTCAATATGCCAACCAGCTAAATTTGCAGTAAAATTTTATTCAAGGAATGAGATGTAATGATATTCAAGGAATGTACTTGGCGGATACACGTATAACAAAATTGTATACCTGCTTGGGTCAAAAATCAAGAAAACCTATTTACTGCTGTACATAGCATATCACTCAGAGAAGAAAAGTTGCTGCCAAGATATTGGTCTCGTCAAAAATGCATTTGTACAAAATGTAGAAATTCGCCTTTGCTCTAAGGTCAGGGTCTGGAGGATACCTCCCCTCTCCAAAAACCGAAATGTTTTCACCGACTCTCCTTTCAAAAGGCATCATCGTGGGAATGCACTCATAACAACAGGCATAAGTGTTGGTTTTGGAGAGAGTATGTGGCACTCTTCTAGAAGTCAAAGCAAATACCTCCCCGGCATACCAAAAAGGCCAACTGTCAATGGGAAGCCTGCCGCCCTGCAATATTAGAGGACATTTCGTCATGTAACTAGAAAAACAGAATGGTAAAAACAAATGTATAAATCAGTCAAAGAATCAAAATCTAGTAATTCTCCAAGTAAATTGGAATACAATTCTAGAGTAGCAATTAGCTCCGACTGATCTTTTTTTGGGGCCACATAATTAGAATCCACATAGACAAACTTTGTGCATCTGGGAAAGCAGTAATCAAAATAACAAATACACCACAGAAGCTAGGAGTTAACTATCCATCAAAAGAATGACGGTGTTCTGCCTTTTCGTCTCTTTGGGATTAAACACTAGTACTCATTCTCGCGAGTTAAATGACCCAGGTAATGTCACAACAAAAACAATCACAAATTTTTATTTTTTTAGAAAAATAACTGTAATCACAAAAGTAAAAGCAAACAAACAATCAGCAGTGGTTCTATTTGTAGACATGGAGGAAAGAACAAATTCAAGCCCCATCTACCACAAGCCAAGGAAAGGAAAGGGAGAGAGATCAATATGACCCTATTTAACATAGAATGCATAGATACTGAAACAATGAGAAAAAGAACACTAATAAAACTGAGATTGTCAAATCAGCATACCTTCTATTCTCCTTGTTATTACCAAGTTATTTTGAGATTGAACTCTTTTCAGATGAGGTGCAACCAAGGTATCCAATTTCACCAACCAAAGTGCAATTGCAGAAGACGTTTGGGGCATGGTTGGGAAACTAGAAAGAATTTCTTCCAGAACCCAGTTAGATCCAAGAGAAATATCAAATTGATAGAAATACTCCTCATTGATAGCACAGACAAAATCAGCAATAACCTGCAAAAAGAGATATAACCAGAACTAAAATATTAAAATACTCAAAATGTTGATAACAAATGTCAATAGCATATATCATACTAATTGAAACTTGCTAGAAACTAACCAATTATCCAAAATTATCATTGAATTGAATGAAAATTGAAGGCCTGCACTACCTGTAAAAACTCGGTTAAAGTTGATGCCCGTCGTAACCTTTTCACCCAAAGGTTATGAGTAGATTTTGCCCATGAACCCATCAAGACTTCTTCAGGCATGACAGACTGCAAAAGCATTAACAAGAAAAAACATTAATACAGCAAGATATCCAAATAAATGGTAATGATGCACAAAGTGTTTATTCTACTAAAGCAATTTTCTGGTTCAGGAGCACAAAAAATTACAAAAATGAATCATCATATGCCACTACATTATGCACAGATGACAATGATTAAGAAAATGAAATGTAAAGCTTTAGCTGTATAAGAGACGTAAAGCTTATTTATGCCATTTTCATGAATGTAAAGACTTCTTCAGGTATGACAGAGTGCAAATGCAGTTATAAGAAAAACATCAATACAAAAATATATCGAAGTAACCCACAATAATGCTAGAGTATACTCTACTAAAGCAATTTTCTTATTCAGGAGCACGAACAGTGGCAGAGATGAATTATTATCTGCCACTAGCATATGTGTGCAGTTGATAAAGAATTGAGAAAATAATTTGCTGCACAGGAATTGACGAAAGTGAGCTATACACCATGAAAATAGTGTTGGATGTGCCATATTCATAAAATGTAAAGCTTCAGCAGTACCACAGCCCACCTCAATTGCATAAACTGCAGCTTTGAGTGATTGCAATTGCGAAGATAGAACTTTATGTTTTGGAAACTTATTGGTCTCCCTGTTACGCCGACATGTTGCAGCATGAATGGCATATCTTTCTTCCAGGTTGATATCAAGTTCAAATGTGGTATGGCAAACCTTACAGTGCTTCTCATCTCTCCAATAGAGGTCATGGCAGCATTCACATCTTATAAGGGATTCAAGATATGACCTCTTTCCATGTTTAACTGCATTAAGCTCAGAATAAAAGGATTCCCATACCCATCTGTCAAATGCTTGTGCACGATCCCGTTTATCTCTGTGTTGTTCTGCTTTTCTACTTGTTTCAAACATTGTGACATCGGTAGAAGCTAGATCATTTTGAACTTCAATCAGGTGTAAGTTGTTGTCTACATCAGATACTGCTGATGAGCTGTCCTCTCTGGACATATTCTTTTCAGATTGATCTGAATGGGTAAGCAGTCTAATACCAGAGTCATTTGACACAGTAGACATCATTTGGCAGAGATATGATTCTCTTTTCTCCAACGATGATAGCAGGAAAGCTTCTCGGGCACCCCTAGGGTCTAAAGCTGACAACAAGCTGCACAAAGCCTAAAACAGAGCACAAGAGAAGCAAACATAGTATTCAGTGTTAAAAACATATAAAACATAGATCCATATAAAATATATTACAGGGCACAGACGAAATACCTGTTCCCTATCAATAACCTCCCAGTGGCCATCTTCAGAAGATTCAAAATAAATTCTCTTATGCCCAGGATCCAAACCATTGCAAGGGCCCAAGAAAAGCCAGTATCTATTGTACCTACGGTCAGAACCCAGAAATACTGATTGCATAGGGTGTAAATATTCTGCAGCTTTCATCTCTTTTGCAACTTCCATCATGTTAGAGGACTGCTCTCTCTCAGATATCTTTGACAGAAGAACAGAAGAATCAGCAGGATTAAGCATTGATGTCAAACTTCCATCTTTGTTATTTAATCCACTGCAGCATCCTGCTTGCCCAGGCAACTGATATTGTTTTACTGTTGATATTTTAATCTTTGCTCCAGAACCATGTTTACTGATATTAGGAGCAAATGTCGAAACAGCTGCCACAGGGTCCTGCTAAAAGGTTAGTTATACGCATCAAAGGATTCAAAGAGAGTATTAAGCATCTAGACATGACCTCAGGTAACAGATTGTATTTAGGATTAAGATGAACTTCTCAAGACAGGCCACATCAGCAGTCATTATGTGTCACAAAGAAGATCAATATGGAAATTGTTCGGCATACAGAGACCATAAGCCATAAGATTGAGATATTTGGGTCTATAGGGATGTTATTTTTGTTCCTTTTTTCATTTTCTTTCAAGTGCAAATCCGAGATATGTTTGTCCGGTATTTTCTGAATATCTATTCTCAAAAATCACATAGCTAACAACAGACAGAATACTCGGAACTAATCCTGAAAAGTGCTTCATACAAAAACATATTTGACAATCTAATTGGTAATAACCAGGACTATATAGCTCTCTCTGCGCACCAAACTTTCAGTCCATTCCTGTCTCTGTAGATTGGAATATACAGATTGCTGAGAGTGGGAGGGTAAGGTTAATAAGCACCCACAGAAATGGATCGCAATAGGAAGGGAGGGTAAGATTCTCTCTCTCTCTCTCTCTCTCTCACACACACACACACACAAAGGAGAGAGTGGAGCACATGAGCAGCAAAGTTTAGAGGTAAAGACTGAGGATATTAATCGGTGAATTTAGGTAAAAAATGTGAGATCATTCCGGATTTGGAAGAATATGATATCCAGCATTTAGGCATCAAAGAGATTAAGAAAGCATGTCCTTAGACTACGATGGGAACCATAGGTTTGTATGACTAAAAAGGAAGTAGATGCCTATAAATGGGTATTAAATATTCAAATAAAAAGGGGGGAAAGGTAAGGTAACATCAAGATAGATTTTTGTTTAATCATAATTAAAAATAGGAACAATAATAAGACTAAGAATAATAACAATAAAAGTAACAACTATAATAATAATAACAATAAGGCAATAACAATAACAAGAAGAAGAAGAAGAAGAAGAAGAAGAAAAAGAAGAATATATGTAGGCTCTTATTGATTGGATAAAACATAGCAGCAAAACATCAGATCCTCAAGAAAATCTATTTGGTAATGGACCAAAAGTCAAGAAAACCTTATCCCATGCAGATATATTTGAAAGATAAAATGACGACAGTAAACCATTGATAGTACACTAACCTAATAGTAGAAGTTAGTAAAAGAAGCCTAATATAATCCAGATGTGAACAAAGACAAAAACAGATCGATGGGAGGGGGTTCAAATGTTTCATGCGCTGTCTCTGTGAGATAGCTTACCTCCAATCTGATGCTGGATCCAGAATTGAGAAGATCAATCAATGCCAATAAAGCACTCAGCTTCTCTTCAATGCTTAAATCAGAATATTCACCTTCCATTAGACCCAACAACCAAGCCTCTCCAGGGTGGCTTTCATCAATTTCAGTATCTACAACCAAAGAGTTACATTTATTCTTATGGCTTTTACTCCGCCTGTGTTTATTTGAACCAGAATCACCCATTCCACCAGATCCATCAGTGGTATTGTGGTCCCCACTCATCTCAGACTCATCATCAACACTCCCAAAATCTTCAGAATCAGATTGACAGATTTCAGGTTCCTTCATTGCAAGATTAGCACGCAAACGATATCCAGAAGAAGAAATCTTTTCAAATAATGTGATGTCACTTGATAGTGTCGAGCTTACTACACATTCTAATTCATGCGTCGAAGTGGCAAGATTTAACTCAGTAATCTACAGAAAAATAAATAAGCATCGCTTAAGAAAATAAAAAATCTACTATTTAAATGAAAATATCATTCCTCTTCAGAAATAACTTACAGAAGCAAACTTCACCAATTCGGAAACTTTCATCCCTATATTTCCTTGGTTCAATAGAATACTAAACAGTTCACCCTTCAATGTGCCAGGGCTTAAGCCATAGTTTGCCATAAGATTGACTTCCTGAAACAAGAACAAAAGAAAATGCTTTGTGAAGTGATGACCAAGAAGTTACAAGAAGCTGAGATCACGCAAACAAGAGCAATTTCTTGTTTTATTCTTCCCCCACCCCCAAAAAACCAAGATATCCTAATATAAAATTATAACAAATGTGTACATAAAAGTAGAATGTCCTATCTTCAAAATAGCCAAATCCATCTATGCTAAAAATTATTCAATCTATAAACATGGATAGAGATCAGAAAGAATGTAGTCCCTTGTGAAGAAGATCGCTAATCAACAGAATTGTCCAAGAAATGGAAGTAGAAGCTACACAATTTAGCATCTAATTCTTTAAATAGCCAAATCCATCTATCCTAAAATTTATTCAACCTATAAACATGGATAGAGATCAGAAAATATGTAATCCCTTGTGAAGAAGACCGCTAATCAACAGAATTGTCCAAGAAATGGAAGTATAAACCACGTAATTTAGTATTTAATTCTTTTTCAAATTTAAAACAAGTTCTGCATTATATACAAATATGAAATGTGAATAACTGATAAATTATGGTTGCAAATTGCCAAAACAAGAATCACCAAGAGAAAAGGTTTTTAGAAACTTGAATACCTTGTTGAGTGCATCTCTACGTAAAGTACGAAGCTTGGAACCAAAGCCAGCTGCAACTAACACCTGTCTTAATATTTCTGTCCAAGTCATAGCATTCAATGCCATTTGCCAAGATTCTAGAACAAACCTTTTATGTTCAACCTGACAAATCATGGACAAGAAAAGATTTACTACCGCAAAGAGCTATTATTTCAAGAGTGGTTCTTCAGATAAATTTGTCAAAGATGGGTGGACAAAAGTGAGTCAACTGCCAAGCAATTATTAGAATGATGCAAAGTAGCATCTCCCAATTTCGTTTTCACTTTCGGCAAACTATGGAGGGGAGATGGTACCATAAACACAAATTCTGGAAATGGCCCAGCTGTTCCTCTAGTTAGATATTATAGAATCTCTAAAATCATAGAAAGTTTCTTAGATGATAAAGATCCAGAGACTCCACAATTTTCAGAATATAACACCACCAAAAATATAACAACAGCCAAAGGAAAAAAAGAATAATTGAATCCTTTTCTCCAAAAGTAATAGTATTCTTCCTAGGCATAATGCAGAATTAATTGTCACAGTAACATCCTTTTTTCATAATTTGATTCAGGTGATACAAATAATGTAAACTGCAAAAAGATGCAGATAAGTTGGGGAGTAGTAGCATGGATGTAGAGCAAAAGATAAAAGAAAAGATAAGGGGAAAAAAATCTTTTGCATATCACTAAAATAGCCCACCAAGAACACACATGACATTCTTACCGAGTGAACCAATTCCACAAACTTGGAATTTTTGCTAGCATGAGTAATATATCCACTGCTGAGCTCCTTTAAAATATCCGACAAAAGAAGCTTGACAAGAGCCTCGTGAACTTGACCAAGCAACAATGAATCCTAAATGCCAAAAGCAGAAGAAATGAAAACAAAGCGAAGATCATTGGATAGACGGTGAAATACAATTCCAAATCAACAAGCCTAATTAAGTGCTGAAATCAATTTAATTTCAAGTGATCTCACCTTATCATGAAATGCTTGGGCAAACTCATCAAGGGTAAATGAACTTATATTTATTATCATAGCATAACTACAAAGGAAATGGTAGACCTGCAGAAAGAATTTGACCACGCTTAGGAAAGCTAGAAAGTAGAAATTTCCTGAATGTGCTTTATGTTTAATAGATTCCATGACTGAAGAAACTATGATCTGGAAAAATATCTAAGGTGCACACAAGCAAGAGATACAAAAATAATAGCAAGCAGGTACAAATTACTTCCTCATAAATAAAATTTGCTTCAGTAAAATATGTTGACAAGGAGAACATCCATATCAATTGTTTTGCTTTTAGATGGACACTTCAGACATTTAATTCTCAATGGACAAACTTCACCATAAGTATATCCATCCTGCCGAGAATGGCTTTCCTTTCCTTATGCTTAAAAATTCAACAGTTCATAGACAAAACAGTCATAATCCAGGCAACTCATATTTAGTGGTCTTGCAAAATGTCCCCTCCTTCTATCTCATATTTTCTCTTTGAAAGGAGTAGGAGCCTGAGTATATCTCGAAAGAATTCATCTATCTCATTAGTTCATAACAGCAGTGAAGATAGATATCGGAAAAGGTAAGATAAATGAGATGGATGCATAGAGTCTGAAATATGAAAACACGGTACATAGCAAAGTTAAACAAAAGGTGCACAACATAACCCCTTAGATTTGCTGGCCCACAATATGTGATTTTTATGAGGACAAGAAATGGGGAAATACTATAACAACAAATAATAATAATAATAGAACGTGCTTTAGTAATCAAACATATATTATTCGTGTTATTTGCAACTCTAGAAGCACAAAAGGAATCGCAGTAGAAGGATTTCTCTAATGTACCTTAAATAGTTTCTTGACAAGCTCTGGAGAAGAATCCCAAGGTTGCATATATATGGGTAGCTTCATTGAGACACAGTCTGGAGGAAACTTTGCAAGCAAATCTAGTAGAACATCACAAGAATTTTCTTTTGAGAGATCTCAACGTCTAGCGTGGATGAACTTAACCCAATACTTATGTAGTATATAATAATAAAAATAACAATTTTCAATATAAATATCACAAGTCTAACCTTTGCAAAGTGAACAACTACACAAACCATTCGTGGCCAAGTGTGAAAAGCAAGTCAATGGATTTGGGACAGCTTGTAATTCTCTGAGCTCCAATTCCTCATCATCGATCAGAGCCACAAATTGATTACGATCTTCAGCACATGTCACCCCTTGAAGAGCAAGTTCACATTTTTCTCTCCAAGGCTGTCTTGGAGCTCCAATTTCCTGGGTTGCAACCTGAAGTCGTGATACAAGATCTAGATCAATCTGAAAAAATTTTTGGATGGGAAGAATCCAGTTTTTGCTCTGTGGAAACAAGTACAGACACCAAATGTGTTACCTTTCGACTTCTCATGGGAGGCTTTCTCTTATCTTGTAATTTCTTTTTTAATTTAGTCTGCAAAAGAAAAGCTTATCATTAGCGACCTTCAAAGTCAGAACAAACCCAGATGACATAACCCAAAGCCAAGATACAAACAAGAAATACTAGATCTTTATGAAGGAATATCTGCTCCGAGACTTTAAAATCTGAGGGAAGCAACAAGGCCCCTGAATAGATTAAACTATGTTACACTTTAATGTGCCCCTAAATACCAGCAGTTTCATTTAAGAATATCTGCACTTTCTCCGAGAAGGGTAACGAAAAGATTTTTAGAATAAATAAAGAAATAAAACTAAATCAAAACACAAACTAAGAAAAAAATGAACAATGTAAATTAGGTAACTGACCAAAATAGGCTGCCTTCGCTGCACCCTTTTCTTCTTCTCTTGGACAGCGAGATTTGTTGACCTAGAAGTTGTGATACTACTAGGAAAATCACTGCCATCAGGGTTCATTACCCGCCAAACTGTCATCAGACCTTTCCCAATTCCATGTTTCTTACCCGAAGCACTCTTCTTAGACAATAAACCTTTCCCCATGCCGTGTTTCTTCACTAGAGCACCACTCTGGGTCATCAAACCTTTTCCAATGCCATGCTTCTTCATCAATGCACATTTATCACCACCACCTTGGCCGTCTAAAGCAAGTACAGAAACCTTGAAGGGAAAAAAGAAACAGAAAATAATTAAATCATTCTTTTTCATCTTGAACTTTGAACATCTACAGTGAGATCCATTTTCATTACCTTCTGCCTCTCACACGCCCTTTGCCTTTCCTGGCAAGTATGATAAGACTTGCTATAATCTAGTTCTATAAAACAATGAAAGAGTAAAAGTTAAAGAGCAGAAGAGGTTATATGGAGAAATTCATGTTATGACCAAAGAAAAGGTGGCAAGAAAGAGAAGTCAGAGCTAAAAGACGGTCAACAAACCTTAACGAATCACACCACTCTCCTCCTGTGTTGATTTTGTTAAGGAACACAACAGAGGAAAGAAGGCTTCAAAGTTCTAATATTCTAGTAAACCAAATTGTTTGCTGAACCACCAAAAGGAAAACACAATGTCCTCAGAGGAATTCTAGATTCCAAAACCAGTACAAGTTGGATTTAAATTGCATAAGGAGAAAGAGGAAAACTAAAATCAGCTAAACCTTCCTCACTTGCGAAAAGCCGGTGTAAAAACCAAGATATAGTTGACATTTGCAATCAATAAGCCAATAGATACCCTATCAGTGTCCGCAGCCTTGACAAAATTTACTCACTTATATTTAGAAGGTTTTTATGGCAACTTGATTAAGTGGTTTAGTGCTCCATTCCTGCCTACCTGGATTAGAGACAGAAAGTTTTTGAAATGTAAACTTGATTTAATCCATATTCACCTTATGTCAGAGAATAAGAGGGGGTTAAAGAGAGAAGCTCTGTCACACTCCGCAAAGGGTAGGAAATCTTTTCTCCTAGCAAAGCAGTCGTCAACTTGCGCAGTTAAAACCACCTTATTTAAGAATTAACAGAATTCCATTAAGCAAGATATACCAATCAATAAGTGAATAACATCAAAAGATATTAGAATTCATTTTTTAAATTCTTTTATATGTATATTCCCCGACCTTCAATGTAAGACATGCATATCAATAACAGTAAAAGAAAAGAGAAAGGAAAATGTCATAGAAACTGAACATATATTATCAGTTCGCGCACCTTAACACTAACCTGTTTACCGTTTTGTTCATCTAAGACCGTAAGATTAATACATGAACTATGATGAATTAAAGTAAGTAGCGCCGGAATCAATATATATATCTACATCCGACTCCACATAGTAGTCAATCAGTGCATTGCAATTCAAAAATGATTCGCATGATTATCATTACCAACCTTCAACAAACTCATTTGGGACTTATGAAATTACAAATTAAAATAAAACACACACACACCTTCTTCAGAACATTGAAAACCCTGTGAACGGAGAGAATCGAAGTCGACGCCAAGAGGCGGCCCATCCTTCCGGAAAGTTTTCTTAAGAATGTATTCTGGACTGAACAAAACCTCCTGAAGCCGAAGCCGATAATCATTCTCACTCATGAACTGCTGCTGCTGTTGTTGCTTCTTTTTCCCAGCGTTTTTGCTCTTCTTACTGCTATTATTCATATTGACTCCATTTTTAACTACACAATCTTTAGAATTCTGCTTTTTCCTCTTAGTAGCCATATGAGAGTAAAATCTAACTTCTCTACCAAATTATCACTCTGCTCAAGTTAATTACAAACCCTAATTGGCCATTGGATTGATATAGCTGGAGTGGAGGAGAAGAGGGGTAGGGGATAAGAAAAGAGATGAAGGGTTTTAACAATAGGGTTTTAGGTTGTGTGTTCCTTCCAGATTTTTTATATACCTTTGTTTCTATTTTTTCCTTTTTCTTTTTTTGAACTTTTTCTGAATAAATATCTCTCCATCAAGCGGTCCAGGCGTCTTCGTGGACAAACCATCGTGGTTGAACCGGAAGGCAGCCTGGAGAGGTCTTTAGCGATAATGAAGGTTTCGCTCACCCAAAAAAATAAATAATGAAGGTAAATCGATACCTACATCAAAATATACTTATTTATTTTTAGGTGAGCTTTTTGCTGTTAAAATTAGATTTTGTATTGCAGTTGTTTTTAGGGAAAATTAGGCAATTTAGTTCCTTTATTTTTCTTTTAGATATTGAAGAATTTATTAATTTTTTAACTTGTTAAATACTTATAATTTTTACTTTTAGACATTTTAAGACTTTTTAATTTTTTAACTTGTGAAGTCTTTATTATTTTTATGTTTGGGCACCTTAGAACATCTCTTTTTTAATAAAAAAAATTCTTAAATCTTTATAATTTTTACAAATAATTTATCAAATCTTTTTAGTGAAGCAAACTATAGATACTTAAGAAGTTATGATAAAAATAAAATATTTTAAAATGTATAAATATAAAAATAATAAGAACTTAATAAGTTAAAAAATTAAGCAGTCTTTAAATGTCTACAAGTAAATAATTATATGAATTTTACAAGTTAAAAAAATTAAAATATCTTTTAGTGTCTAAAAATAAAAATAAGATGGACTAAACTGTGCAATTTTTTAAGTCTCGTGTTATTATAAAGAGGAATAGAAAAAAAAATGAGCATTACACCCACAAAACCGTTAGGCTTGGTAAAGAGTAAGCCACCAATTGAATTAGTGCATTGATTCTAATATTATACTAATTCAAATATAAATTTTAATTTACATATGACTATTTATCTTATTTTAAATTAGAAAAAAATTGAGATACGCTAAAAGTAGCATTGGTGATTTTAGGTTTCTTCTCAAACAAAGTTTTAATTAGAGATTAATTAATATTTATTGAGAAGAAAATCTAGTTGCAAAAAAAAAAAACCCACAAAGATAGTCTAAGATATGAAGGAGCAAATACAATTTATATATAAAAAAATTATCATATATCGACAAATACTTTGTATATAATATGTTCCAAAAAGGTACCATATCTAACATTTTGTGTGCACAATTTTAATTCCCAACAACCAAATATATCTTTTATTATCCTAAAAAATATAAATAAAAGAAAGTTTTCATTTTCAACAATTGTAATTAAAACAGTATTTCTTCGTTTAAGTGGCATTTCTTTAGTTCTCATTTTTTTTATTTTCAGTGAATTTATTTTCATCTCTAAATGGCATGCCTTCTCTATCTAGAACTAGTAGAGAAGGACAATTTTTAGTCACATTTAGGGCTTTTAGAACATCATCGTTTTAATTGTTTAAGTGAATTTAAACTAAACTTTTGAATAATTACTTTATTTATATATACTAGTAAACAATCAAAGAAAAAATCATTTTTCATCTTGTTAAGGAGCAAATAGAAAAAGATAACCCTTCCACTTTTTTCATAAAATGAGATAGCAAAAATGTTTTAAAAGGAAATGGAACTTGCTTATCTTGTAGAAGGATATGCCTAAGAAAAAAAAAAAAAAACCCCTCGAAAGATGGATGGGGTCAAGGATACCGTCAAACGTGCGTCTGTCCCTTTGAAATAATAGAGTAGAAGTGAAAATTTTGTAGTTATAATTTTGTATTTACGGTTAAGGAAGAAAAAATTAAAATAATTTATTTAATTAATACTTGAAAAGTGAATAAAAGGAAAAAAGTAAATGATAAGATAAAATGACTATTTATTTGATTGAAATAAAATGAAGGGAAGTAAATTTTGAGTATCTCCTCTATATTAACAAAATCATATTTTTTTAAAAGTTGAGGAATTAAAATTTTATTTTTATTCTCACTCAAATTTTAAAAAAATGAAAACAAAAGTTTACTACCATTAAAAAGTATGAACCCTCCCCCCCCCCCTCCCCCGGTCGCCAAACACTGCTCCTTCCAACCTTTTACCAAAAAGAATGTTACAAAAAAGGAATGTAAAGCTAATAAGCTAATGCAGTAAGTTTACTTATTCAGAAACAAAGAAAAATAATAATAATAATGCCACAATACGCAGCTCAGCCGAGTACCAGAATACTTGACGAGCAGACAACATGCTGATCAGGAAGGGAGATTCAGATACAGACTAGCTCTGGACAGACGCCAATTTATGCATTAACAGCAAAAATACATTCACAGCAAATAGAAAGATGGTAAGAGAATCTGTCCTTCTCGAGTCTTCATTTGTGTTTATCTTACAGATTTGTCTACTGATAGCTCAAGTAAATTCCTGAAAGAAAGGCGTTTCTTTTCTTTTGCCTGTGTTTCTAATTCTGATATCATGCCCGCAACTGAATTGTTTGCAAGTCTATCATTTACTAGTGCAGAAGAAAAATGAAAAAAGAAAGAAGACCCACATTGCTACTTTTGCATATTGTTCAGTCTGATTATCTTTGCATTAGTGCGACGGATCATGGATGTGATCTTGGAGAAATTGCGGTTTAGTTTATTTGATAAGGTATTGAATTCTGAGAAATGTCGTTGAAAGAAAAATCGGATGGAATCTGGGATACCAGATTACGCTTTGTCAGTAATGCTGGGTCGAGAAAGGAGCTTCAGAAGACCTTTCAAGTAGGAGAAAGGAAAATCTTTTGCTTCAAGAGTTGATGCTTGTGGGTTTCATGCTTCTGTTTCGTGAAGCATCTGGTCAAGGATTTTCTGCCTCTCGAGCAACTTATTAGGAAATGATAGATGAAATGCTTCACTTGTTCAAGGGCTTTTCAAATTAAAAGAGGCTTCTCACGTTTAATCCCTCAGCAAATATTTCAAATAAGAAATTCGCACTCTATGGAACGGATCTTATTTTGGTGTTTGATGGGAAAACCCATTTGCTGGAGTAGTATTTGCAAACAGTGGCTTGTGTATTCTTGAATCTTGAGATCTAAGCATTTTATAGAGAGAGAGCCTGGAGGGGGAGGGGTGTAAATATGGTAGAATCTTGGGAAATTTTGGAGCAGGAATCTGTATGTCTCATTGTTTTTGGGCTACGAACGATGATAGGAGGGGAGGGGGGATAAATATGATAGAATCTTAGAAAATTGGAGCAGAAAGTTGTATGTCTCATGATTTTTGGGCTAGGAATGCCGGAAGGAGAGAGAAAGGTAAACATGATAGAATCATGGCACAAATAGAGCTGAAAGTTGTATGGCTTATCATATTCAGACGAGGAATGAGGAATAATTGTAACATTCAATCTTAGGTAACAACCAGTAGGTTCTAAGTCTGCAATTCCAAGTAGTGAGTTGCTGTATAAACTGATTGTGGATCAATCATAATTTTTGGATCTAGCAATGACATCTGCGAGAATTATCTTGCAATGCTTCTTCTCTCTGCTCCCTGAAGAAGTAGTTGATTAACTCATTGGAACTTATATCATATGTGTACAGTTTGGCAATGATTTTCTTGTAATATGAAGAAAAAAATAGAATCTATAGGATGTATTCTCTGATCCTAAGAGGGACGGGAAAAGATAAGAGGACAATAGAAAGGCCTTGATACACGTTTTGTTAAAATATTGCCATTGAAACCCCAAGAAACATCTGGTTTGCTAGATTCGTTTAGTTGGAGCATATAGTGGGTTTCTGCAGCTCCTCATGAGGTTGTTTTGGTGCTAGAAATGTGTGTAGCTCCAGCACAGCTCTAAGCCTTGAGCTGATGTCAAATGATTGTAAAGGAATGGCTTGAATTTTACAACCCAAATAAATTGTTGAATTTCTCATTAGCTAAAATTTTGACTAGATTAGTACAAGGTTCTGAACGTGCATGGCCATGCAATCACTGAGCTAATGGTCCTATAAAGAAGATTTCTTTGTCTTATATTCCGGGACCACCTGGTTTCAGTTTATTCACAGTTGTTGGATGTTTGAAGATGCTTATTTTTGATAAATTGGATATAAGTTAGTAAAAGATAACCTTGAAATTTGGTGGCCTTCCATTTTATATTTGAAATTAGCTTCTCTGTATGTGTCATGGAGGATTTCAACACCCATGTGGCTGGGAAGTTACAGAAAAGTTGACATTTGTTGCATGTGACAATTAAGCCACGAAGAAGCAGAGATATGGTTTTGGTACTTGATTTTGCTTTCCTTAGCAATTAATATGACAAGTAGGATAGATTTGGGTTCAATAGGACCTGACTTGCTGTAATCACATGAAGATTCTGAAATGAGTTATCACAATTAACTACTTTGGACATCCAGATTTCACATTCTTGCTCTCAGTATTTGAGGCAATCAAGCACTAGAACTTAAGGAACATAAAGAAAAGGCAAATAGGCAACAGTTCTACCGTGAGAAATTTAGCTGCCTGTGCTTTTTGTTTCTGCAGTGCAATGAAGCTTGCTGGTCTAGTTCTTTTGCGCAACATTTGAGTTCATTTTAGTATTTGATACATTTCTTGACTCTGTAGACTCCTTTTGGTTTACGGGTGAACCTCCGTGGTGCAGTATTATGGAATTATCAGTTAATTTATCCCAGCAAAGAAAAAAAAAAGTTGTAGCAACAGAACTAACATTCGATTGCTGTAACTGATTTCATAAGAATTTAAAACAGAAAAGTCAGCATATATTATCTAAGATGCCATGGTCACGGCATATTTTGATGTTGTGCCTTATGTTTCCTCTGTTTTCCTCTTTCTCTATTGATGTGCTATCAGGGAGTACTCATATAATACTACACGCAATGAGCTAAGTTTTTCTCTTAAAAAGTCTCACAGCCTGCAATGTGCCTCCATCCAACTTGGAAGTACAAAAATAATTTCAGATGTTTAACATATGCAGCCTCTTCTTATGCTTCTATAAATCTAACTCCCTGTGATCAGCTTAGTTAAGGCTTACTAAATCTCTCTCTCACCTTGTTTCTTGTATTTGTGGGATTTGGCAGGAAAAGGAAGCAAAGAAGGAAGCTTTTAGGAAGTATTTGGAATCCAGTGGAGTTCTTGATGCGCTGACCAAAGGTTGTCCCTATTTATGTCCTGTAGATTTTTCCGAATGCATTCCTTTCGTAAGTTGATGATATTTCTTCTAATCATGTTACTTATCTTTTCCTTTTTCTGGTATAATGTAGTTCTTGTAGCACTTTACGAACAGAATGACAAACCTTCTGCGGCAATTGAGTAAGTATCATCTGGTTGTCTTGGTATAGGTTACATTAACATTTTAATTGAAAGAGGCGCTCATCAACTGAAGTAGCAAATCTGTTTGTGCTTTATGATGTCTTCATTGTGAAACAAATGGAAGTTTTTATTCTGGATTAATCTTGCGTGTCTTTTTCATCCACAATTATCATACATGTTTTCATGCTTTCAGTTATTTCTTTACACAATCACAGGTTCATCCAACAAAAATTAGGTGGTCCAACAGTGTCAGATCATGAAAAGCTTCAAGCTGAATTATCAGATTTGCAAATAAGATATAATGAGCTCATGGCTGCCCATCAAGAAACATGTAGAGAGGTAGGATATCATTAGCTCTTCTTATTTGTCTCTTGTTTTTTCTGTTTTCTAGCCATTCTTCCTATCCATAATAAAGAGACTGCTGGGTTTGAGAAACTTTCATGATAGAACAATTGTCCTTGAATTACCTGCAACATAGGTGAAGTCAAGTGAGGCTTGTACCTGTTTCCGATGTAAGCCCTGTCGGAGCACTCTCTTTTGGGTTGTTAAAATCTATTAGAATAAGATATTCAACCAGACATAATCAAAATAAATATGCTATATTTAGGGAAACAATGTAATTCATGTTTCTCTCCTTTTCTTGATCCTCTGTAAGAGGAGGTATCTATGCAAATTGGGGAATTCACATTGATTTTTTCAATCAAGCGATCTGAGAAGTTGTAATTCAGACGCATTTTCTGCTGTTTTAGGGATGATATGCACACTTCCAGCCATAGATAGTGGCAGAGGATTTGGGCTTGGGTGTTTTGTATTGCATTCTTACTTCCCTCGAGTAAATTTTGCAAGTAACTTCTACTTTCATCAGTTACCTTTTATGTGCTGCTTGCAGCTTGAAGAACTGAAGAGCTCTCAAGCCGATGGATCATTAAAAGAGATGGCTGAGGGGAGAGCTTCAAATGAAGGGCTATGAAGGAATATGGAAGCAATCTAATGTATTAAGCCTGTACTACATCATCATTTTCATGTCTTATGAGTACAAATGCATTTTGTTTGATGTGGTATCTGTTTCTCAAAGGATGAAATGGTTTCACTTGCTTGCTGCTAGTGGTAAAAGTGGGTTATACTATATGTATGTGTTTATGCAGGTGTTGGGAACGGAAGCAGTAGTAGATAAGAGAATCCCATGTGTATTTCAATCTCCCCCTACCCCTCTTCCACTTTCTCTCACTCACATCGCCACTTCCATGTATTGGGACAGTAGTAGAAAATTTAGTGGTGAAGGAAAAAGAAAAGAGAAAAAAATAGAGAAAAGCATGTTCTTGTTCTTGGACGGGGAGTGTGTTCGACATTCAATCCCCTAGATTTTGCTAAGGGCCCCTAGATTTTGCTAAGGGTCTTAGGTTGAGTAAATTAGATCATTTTTTAAATAGATAAAGATTGAATTTTGATTATGATTTAGGCATATTTTTGTATACCAAAATAAAAATAACCAATCTTCCAACTAGACTATTCTCACGGTCTCTTTAATCCCCTGCCGTCCGTTACAAAATCTGGTTGCTTCCGTTGTGATCAGAGATCGCTGCAGCCTGGTAGAATTAGTGTCGTTCCAATTGAAGCCTGCTCCTATATCCTGTTGTTTCGCCAATCCTACACCCTCATTTCAACTGCTTTTATACCTGAAATTTGAGAGAATCCAAGAAAGTTCTCCTCTCGTCACGTTTAACATTGATTAGATTGATTCCTCTTTTTCCTGCTAACAAGCCTGGGTGAAACAAAAAATTTGCTAAATCTTTGCTTGATACTCAATTTATCACGCCTCATAGGTTAGCGAGTTGAGTCTTTACTGTTATTACAATTATATAGAAGTGGTAGATATAAGTTTGACTTCTTCAAAATTTTTGTCTATTTTCAAATTCCCTCAAATTTAGATTAAAGTTTTTTTCAAGAATATACAAGTCATTTTAATTCGAACACTTTTGAGCCACAATCCCTGGGGCATTCCTACTTGCTCCACGCCTCCACCTAGCATTGTCCAATTTGAAAACGGGAACTCTCAGGAAGATTGGGAGGACATTTTTTCCGCTCCCAATCTTGTTTCACTACGATGATGCTAGTCCGATTCTTTTTTCAGGTTTAATCTTTTGAAAGTACATATATTTGACTTCTCTTTACTGTAATTATTCGCGATTGTGGATTAGACTGGTTTTTACGCAGATGTAGTACTATTCCTTCTCCACATACTCGGTAAAACACGAATTAACCAAAAATGAAAAGAAAAAGACTACTCATTTATCCCCACTTGGAATCTAGTTTCCATAGCATCACGCAATGGCGTGAAACCATTAAATACCTTTATCCAAACTACACAACTGGTGCAATCCACAAACTGTTTTTAAGGGAATAAGAGGGGTTGATGGAGAAGATTTGTGACCAACGGTAGAAGTGTCAATCAAGATAGGTGAACCGAGCTCAGAAATATTGCGCCAAAGGACTGCTTCAATGAAGATTTAGTTGCAAACTTTGCAACAATCATACAGTATTTTCTACCTGTGCTCCTTTAGAGATCCATTTACTGCCTTCCACTAGTTGCAGATCGACGAAACAACGCGGAGGCTCTCTCCCATAGAAATTAGAACTAGGTTTTGATGGAAAATAGTTCACAAGTGAACTTATCATCCATGGATGTCGCAGACCTCCCAGCACCCAAAACCGGAACAAGGTTGAAAATACGCTCACTACCAATACTTGTTTTCGGGTTCATTTCAGCAAATTCCTTGAATACACTGCTAAATATTAGAGAAAGTTTCCCGTGGGAGATCTTAAGACTTGTAGCAACATAGATCCTCAAAGTCTGCAGGAGGATACAGGAGAATAAGAAACCTTGTAATTGCATGCTAACCAGAGAATGTGCAGATCATACGAGGAAGATCAAACGAACGAGACAAAATATGATATGAATGTCAGAAGAAACAACTAGTTGGAAGAACTTTCTCAGTGGAAAGAAACTGACCGTCACATCATTCCAATAGAACTGATGTTCTGAAAGAACTTCATCAAGAAGATAAAAACAAAATTTTGCTGTTTCTTCCATCTGTTCCTCAAGAAGAGTTTTGTTTTCTGCATTATTATGACCTGGTCGCAAGGTGGACCAAATTTTTGCTACATGATTTTCTTTAACGGATAGGATGGCAGCACACAGTCGTCCAGGAACAATATATCTCTGTAGGCATTCATCATGCCAGCTTTCGTGCTGAAAACCCCAACAGCTCAGTCCCTTAGAACAGCCTGCAGCAGCAGTGTCATCCAGAGGTGCGGAATTTCCTCCAGTATAAAGCATGGGTTTTACTTCTACAAAGGCTCTGCATAGAATAAAAAAGAAGCTAATATTTTAATTGGAAAAGAATATAATTACTTTAGCAAAAAGAAAATGCCAGAAACTGGTACAGCTTAGAGATACAACTGGGCCAGCACAATCAGGTATATCTTTTTATCCTCTATTGAATTTATTAGGAAAAAGAGAAACAGAAAAAAACATGCAACAGAAATAAAGCCTATGCAAGACCATGATTATCACCTTTTTGGCAGATCTGGAACTAAAATGTATAAAAACATGGGATCAACCATATAAGGCAATCTTCCGCTGCCTGCATTCCTTGATTTCCTTTCCTTGAGGAGTATGTTTGTTTTGTTTTCAACATCATTCCTGTCTGATTCATTTATAGACATTGAACAGTAAATGATAAAGAGAATAGCAGAAGTAGATACTGAACAGTCAAAGCATTTTGCCACTGCTTCACTGTTCTCCAGTGCCTGCTCAAGCTCAGATGTGGGACCTCCACTAGAAAGTAACATTGTTGGCGGATCAAGCCCCAGCTGACCTGCCATGTACAGTATATCCTTGTGCAATGTTGCCTAGGGAAGTGAAAAGACCGAACCTGTTACTTGACGGTTTTATAGACAGGCGGTACTTAAACCAATTAACGGAAGGCATAAAGTGTGGGGGTTACACAAAAAGGAACAACTGAAGCACTTCCTAACCATGAAAAGAATGGGAAAGTGCCAAGTAATCATCAGTTTCTAACATAGGAAATCACTAACAAGAATTGAGCAACAAGAGGGGGGAAAATTTATAACCTGACTGTATGGACCTATGCAACTAGGAGCCCAGCAAGAAATACTCTGTACATGCAAAACCCTTTTAGTGTCATCATCTGCCACCAACACTTCAATATATGCCTTCCCTAAACCAGCTTGCAACAGAGGAAGCTCAATTGTAGAGCGTGATGGTACACCAAAAGGACACTTATCCTGAGTAATGAATCTAACATATGTTTCATTTGCAATTGCAAACTTATTCATATCAGCAATATAGAGATGAACATAGAGCACGTTCTTCCAAGAATAATGGTATTCAGCCAGTTGCAATTCAATTTTCCTTAAAACAAGTACCAGGTCAGCCTGCAAATCTGTCAAGCAAAAAGTTAGATCAAGGGTATCAAATGTTTACAAATTGCATTGAAAATTCCTTACCTGCTGAATTATTATGTGGATGTTGCAACCAGCAAGAGACAGAAAAAATGTTCTCCTTTTTGGCTCTTGAAATGTGGAGCTTCAGGTCATCAACTTTTGATAAAGTTGAGGCAAAATCAGAATTAGTGTTTGTAACTTCACCTATAATTTGACAACCCCCTAGCACTTCAGTTACCATAGCTGGTTCCTCCAGACAGATACCATTGCTCTTGTTACTCTCAATTGAAGATGCACTGTTCTGCTTTCCCTCCAAGTGGAATGCCACAGGATGAAGGATCCCAACCGGACATATGGGATCTGAAGAATGTAAGACAACTTGAAAATCATCTAGCACGATACGAGCATTCTGAAAAAGTTCTGTATGTCAAACACACGTTTTCTGGAGATGCAGTGGAGATGTTAAAATTTTATATCTTTCTGTGACCACAAGAAGGGCCGTCACTGAAGATCATATCTTTTAAGAAAGTTTACACTCACTTTAAAGAGGGGACAGTCAAGAGTTAATGTTTCGTATTCTCCTCCTTCACCACAGACATTAATTCCATACAGCCTGCCAGAGTGATTCAAAAAACAACTCAGTAAAGCCTAAATTTGAAGCATATGAATCCAAAATACTTGAAAAGAAATCACATACTCCTTTAGTTTGTGAAGATAACACTCCATGAATGAGATTTCCTTCCCCAAGTGCTTTGAAGGGTCCAACCCCATGGCTGCAACCTAAACCATCGAGAAAATGCAGCATGCATGATAAGCTATGGAACCAGAGGCAATTTAATGACAGTTATATTTGCTATAAGAACACAAAATACCAGGAAATCACAACAATCTACAATTACTACAGGCCTACTTGAAAGAAACACATCACCAAAAAAAGGCCAGGGGGTGGGGGGGGGGCAGAAAATTGTACTGAGAGTACTAAGTTTATAACAGTATTTCTGTCATTTTAATCAAAGATGACATGCAAAAGGTTTTTGCAGCACCCATCAACATATGGGCGACAGGCCAGTTGTACAAAATACCTCTTCTACAAATGTACAATCACAATGAATGAAAAGGATTGTCTTCATGGACAAGGCTACTTGAGTTTATACGGCAAAAAAATGTATTCAAACATGTTTAATGGGCCTTATGTTACTGATTCATAAGGTAAACCACACCTGTGAATTTACCATATCTATGGATTAACTTATTCCCATTACATATTTGTTTACAGTAAGCAAAAGTTTACCTATTTATTTCAACTCACAAAACCCTAATATAATTTTCAATCTAGTAAATGGATGGAGTATTTACCAAGTTGGAAATAGCGGAAGATGAAGAATTGCAGATACTAAATTCTAAGTAAGTTTGTAGAATAGTTGGCTGCTGTAGAGAAGAGTTGTATAATATCCAGACAGGACAGAGTGTTACTAAACATTTGTGTTCATGATCTCTAAATAAGTTTTCTGTTCATGTTTGAGCATGAGTTCCACCGCCCTGTTGCACTGTAATGAAACACTTATCTCACCACACACTCATTCATGCATGCCCTAAGACATCATCTCACCATACACTCTTTCATGCATACCCTAAGACAACTTGTTCTAATTCCTATACCTGCGTACCTATTATTTTCACTTTAATCTAAAAATACGCATCACGATTCAAGATAAACGTACAAGAATGCTGAGAAGCGCAAATTAGGCAGCACATAAAAATTATGGCAAACTCAAAGTGCAATAATTCCTATGATACCTTTACTGTGATTGCAACAATTCCATTTTGAATCTGGTGGAGGAAAAAAGAGGTACCATTATAATCAATAATATAATATGCCAAAGATCTGTCATCGAGATTGATTGAGATTACATGGTACCATGTCGTGAAGGAGTAAGGACTGATCCTGCTTCCACAAATATGCCAAAGAAACTAGTCCCAGCCTTGAACACACACTTTCAACCCGCAGTCTTTGATAATCAGATGCAATTGCACCAGAAGATACAGCTCCAACAGACGGTATGTGCCGTTTCACTTCATTCAACAATATAAACATATCTTCAACCTCATCACCAGGTGTTGTACTGTAGTTTAGGCCGTGGTGCCTATGGGATCAAACAACCCCCCCAGCCGCCCAAAAAATATGAGCAAAAGAAGAGTTTCAACTGTATGCTATGAATGTGTAATATATGCCCATCAGACACTGATAAAGAGTTAAAAGTTAGTCATTTCTTGTACCAATGAACTTCCTATTTGAAAGGAGTACCTTGTGGATCCTTTTATTCGCCTCCTGAACAGTGGAAGCCCCATGCATTTTGCATAGCTAACAACAATCTGATGGCCAACCTGCAAAGATAATCAAATAAGTTCCTCTCTAAATCACAAATGAGCTTAACAATATTATCATAGGATTGTAACAGCTCAGCCTTCTCTTTTGGAATCTTACTTAAAGCAACATTTCAAATCTGACTTCACGTCGCAGAAATGTCTCTCCCTCTCTCTTACGAACCAAAAAAGAGGAAGCAACTTATAACTGTAAAACGCCAATAGTTAACTTCTTTAAAGACAGAAAGCTCAGAGAAAACTATATTCGGATCCGTAACCACCCCAGAATAACTGTTAATGAGCCAATGATTTACTATATTCGGATGTCAGAGTGTTTCTGTCAAAAGAGTAATTACAAAGTAGTACATCTTTATAGTTGTTAAAGCCCCAAGTTGACTTCACTTAGTTAGAAAATATCAATTTTAATAGATTTTAGCCGTTTCCTGACAAATTTCTCTTCCAGAGAAAACGGCGTTCAGTAGTTTCATTAATCAAAATAATCAAAAGCTAAGAAAAGCAATCAGAATCTGAAAATATATACTAGCAGTAAATTTGTCATTAGAACAGAGGCATACAGTTTGATACATGTAGCTATCGAGCTCGTCCTTTGCGTCATCAGCCGGTAGTAAATTTGCTAAGGCGACTATCTGAAATCCCAATCAGTCACAGTTCATATACAAATTTATAATGAGGAAGAGGAAGAAGAGTGTGTGAATGAGGACCTCATGACCATATTGGAGACATTTCATCATCGCATAGCAGCTATCCTTGCCGCCGCTCACTAGCGCCACCACCTTCATGTCACCGTTCGCCGGCGGGTTTTGTTGCCGAAACTAATGACGCCGGTCTTCTTGCAGTATGACTACGTTACGTTAGTAGAGAGTGCTTTCTCTTGCGGAGACCAACGGGAAGTTGAAAACAAGGGTGGGCTTCAAGATTTGAGCTACCCGACCAAAAGAATCCAGCCCAAGTTGGTCCCTTAGAGTGTAAGTGAATAGCTGCTCGACCGATACTGATTTGATCTTTTTAAAAATAAGACGGTCCCCGTCAGGGGTGGACTGGGCATGACCCGGTTAAGGTTGTCGGGTTTCCTAACATTTCACAAATAGAGACTTTTATAAAAAATGATCTTATTTCTAAAAAAGCATACTAAAATGGCCATGTTTTGGATTAAGAATTTCTCGTTTGGCCATACGCCAATTGAGAAGGTGTTATTTATGAATAACACATTTTCAAAATGTGTCATTATTGATAGTCAAAATCAATACAGCATCATCAAACTTGTGAAGAGTGTTAATGCCAACTAAGTTGTGTTATTGCTTATTAACAATTTATGTTACTCCCTTGTGTGAAACTGATTGTGCACAAAGGATGACAATTCGACAAACCCTTTGGATGGAAAATAGTTGGACAAACCATGTGTTTCCCTTGTATGCAAATAGTTCTATCTTCTTAATTGTACAGTATATTTTGCTAAATGCATTAAGGCGATAGAAGCAACAAAAATAGAAACACAAGAAAGCAATTGATAAGGCAACGGGAGACAAGGAAATAACGCCATCAACCTTGGCATTATTATCTTTTAATGATGTTATTACATATGACATCAATGTATGGCGTCATTGAAAGGAAAAAAAATATCCATTGTTTCCACTAAGTTGATCAATGACACCAAACGAAATGACATTATTGTTAGATAGAGAATCCAATCCTAAAGCATTATCATTTTAGTCTATTTTTTTAAGAATAAGATTATTTTTTGTAAAAACCCCACAAACATTTTTCCGTTTGGGGTGTCAAGGCACGGATATTTGAATTTCATCTATTTCCAATTTAGTTTTATCCTTCGCTGCGCCTGTGCAAGTAAGCCAAAGAGAGAAGAAAAGAATACTAGTCGGAAATTGAATAAGCAGATAACAACTGAAGCTGTTAGGCTAGCCACTGAGAAAGGGCACCATATTTTGTCAAAGCAAGAGAGCACTACATTGCTCTAGTCATTAATCTCTAGGATCAATGAACAAAAATTTTACTTTTGTCTTTATTTTTTTTATATAAATACTAAATATAGGATAATGTTATTGATACATGATGTATAATATTAAATTTTTTTCTTTTAAAATATTTTATAAGATTTTTAAATTTTTACATGACACTTATTTTTTTTATTTTATAAATTATAATTAATTATTATTAAGTTTTAAATTGATTTGAAATTATTATAAGTAAATTATAATTCTAAATCTTAATATAAAATTTAATAAAATTAAAAATAATAACTACAAATTTAAAATAAAATATAGTAAAATAATATTTATTAAACAATAAATTATTACTATTATTATTTTAAAATAAAAAAGAAAAACAGAAAATTAAAAAAGGGAAAAAGGTCGGCGCCCTTTTGTGAGTGGCGACCCACGTGGGCGCCTCACTCTCAAGAATGTCATGAGCTTGGGCGCCATTTTTTTTTTGGTTCTTTGTTTTTTTATTTATAATAATTTATTATAAAAATAATAAAATATTAATATTTATTAAAGATTAACTTGTATCAATAAAATCATTTTACACTTAATAATATATTTTTTAATATTTATATTCAATACAATATACATTTTTTATACGATATTGGATATTCACATTTCACCTGATTAAAAAAATTGTTTAAAAAATTAATTGTATACGAATTACATCTATATTCGTAACAATTGAAGAGGTGGTGTGTTAAGGAAGCCAGTTGCTGTAACAGAAGGTGATGATAGTGCATGCAGATCGCTGTGTCCATCAATTTCATACTTAAGAAAGTATAAAATTTTGAGTTAAATTTAAACTCTGTAAATAATTTGAGAAGAATAATAAAAGAAAAAATTTGAAAAGAATTATGGTATTCAATGAAAAGTTTATAGAAAAAATAAATATAAGGATGAAAATGGTTTAAAAAAATAAAAACGAAAATCTATTTAGACTGATTGCCTCTTTTCTCTTTATTAACATGAAAAACAGACACATAGGGCTTTCCATTCCTCAGAAGACGAACAGCCAAAGGTGTCGTCAGGATATGCACCAGAAAATCTCCCGCTGCGCCGGCCACATACATACTTGATAGACGCCTCAGGAGCTCTCCGATATATAGAACGACATTCGGTGTGTAAGGGGTTTCAGAACGATACACGCATGCAGGCGACTGCGTTGCCTTGTCGGCCACCCCAGATGGAACGCTAACTCTGGGTAGCTCTCAATGTAGATTGCTCCAATATGCTAATCCTCATTTTTTGGGTTAGGTTTCTGAGGAATCTCCTAAAATCAGATGCTCATTCAGAGAGGGAAGGTTAACCATCAAGGTTAAGCAAGATATCCGGAACGCATATTGGACAAATAAATGCACTGTCATGTACATCCCAATCACAACAATCTTTAGAGGGGGAAAAAACACACACCAATCGCCCGGCCACCGCCACCACCGCCCGGCAAAGGCGATCAAAAAAAAAAAAAAAAAGTGCCTCCGGGTTCAAAAGAAAACCAACAGACCCATAACACATGATAAAATCACACGTTGGTTCGTCCAACTTTCTTTTTCCAAAAAGACTAGAAAAATCCCCTCTTATACAATAAAACAGCTCGCAAACTCTACGAAAAGACACGCTGCCCTGGGCAAATCTGTAAAAGAAGTTTGAACCCGAGCAAAAGGCAAGGAATTTACACAACCCGTCCCACACCGTCCTATTCCCTCATTTCACTTCCTCAATACGCTTTGATCTCTGACCTCGAAGCTACCATAATACTCATCCCCAGCAAACATTTATACTTGGACAGCATCCTATATTAAAAACAAACTTAAAATTTCAGGTGTAAAAAACTAAATCTCCTCTCATAAAAAATTTAACTTTTATAAAATTCAAGACAAATCTCAAAATTAAATTCTATCCAATCACATACATTCGAATTATATTGTATTAAGCACAAAAAACAGCTGTAACCCAAAATTATTTAACAACAATAACATATCATTACAGAAAATCCACAGCACAATTCTAAAATATACCACTATGAAAGAATTAAAAAAAAAAAGGAAAGGCAAGGAAAAGGCATGATGCCTGATTTCTCGTCAAGCTACGCCCCAAAAATGTTTCTTTTTTTTTTGGGGGGTGGTGGAGAAGCATTTAGAGAAAGACTAGACATTGACTCTGGAAGAAATAATTATTTAAATATTTTCTTACAACTAATTAAAGGAGGAAGAGGTGCCAGAAACCACAGATTACCACAAAGTTCTCTTGGTTGTAACCTAATTTTCAACTGGCCCCTACCTCCCCCATATTCTTTTAACACCCTAGCGAGAGGCTTCTACAACAAGGAACGGTTGCAGCTCGAGTTTGTCAAGCATGTCCTCTGCAGGTCAAACAAAAACTCCATTCTGGCAGTGCAAAAACAAATGTTTGGATGAAGAATCCAACAGTAATGCGGGTTCCATGTGATGATTTGCCCTCAAATTAATTGGTGCCTGCTGCATAGCGAGTGTGAACTAAGGATTCACTATAGACATCTGGAGTCACAAAACAAATTAGTCAATGTAATTGGAGCGACTCAATAATATTTATCCAAAGAATTACACTGTTTGGATAAAAAAATATTAGTCCATTGGTAGATAAAGTGACAGTCGACCACCAAGCACATGACACAGCCAGTTCTCATAACATTAATTTGCCTGGACTAACAGGAACTATAAACTCATTACAGACATGATTTTACCTATTATCATGTTACTAATAATCATCCTGCATGCATGCAACTCAAAAGAACATCATATATATTGTCTTACCCACAGACACTCAGAACGGAGCCTCAAGTGATTCATCCCAAACATCTGCACTCCCATTAGATGCATCTTCTGCATCTTCCTCCATTGAGAGCCTGATATACTCCCTATGTGCAAACCGATCCCACTCTGTCAATGTGGGGTTCTCACGCTCCTACCAAAGGGAAAATAGACTCTTAGAGATTCTAATCACACCAGAAATGGCATATCTGATACATCATAGTCTAATGTCCAATCATACTTCTGCTTCACTATGAGCAGATATAACTGTCTCAATTACCTGACGAATTAGAAAGGGATCACGAGTTTCAAATGCCATGAACTTGTTGAGGTTGAAAAGGATATTGAATACACTTCCTGATAATTTGCTTCCTTTCAGGTCACGCAATGTAAAGTACTTCTCATCCTGCAAGGACAAATCGAATGTCACTGATCAATATAACAGCTGAATATGCGAGATAAGCCAAGACATGCTGAATTTACCACCTCAATTGCAGGATCATGATAATGCAATACAGACTAGAGAGAAACTTTGGGATACAGTAAGTGAAAAATCATCTCTAGGACCAACAAAAAAGAAAACTTTGTTTTTGGATAGTAGCTCATTTCCCAAAAAAACTCAAACTTTTTTTCCACTTTTTCTACCATAGGCCCACACTTTTTCTTTCACAAAAGTTAAACATATACCCCCATGAAAACTCATTTTTTTCAATCCAAATATACCCCTGTTTTTTAGCATGATTCCACTATTACAAGGATGATACTCGTTAAAAATCTCAGGAGACGCTACAAAGATGACCTACAGCATCTCTCTTCTAAGGAAAATGGCACCTCAGCTACATTCACGTACTATAGATAACAAACACAAGTGCATACAATTTTAATCCTACTTCCAAGAAAGAAGAGTAAAAGGTTTAATGCCCTAAAGCTATTACAAGCAACTATTATAGTGAAAAGCGTACAAATTTATTTCATCACTAATATGCACATCCAGGGATGTGCAAACCAGAGGAAAAACCATGTGAATGTGGACAGAGAATGTAAAACTTAAGATGCATGATGTAGAAAAGATAACCTCAGGACTGATCATGTCAACAATCTGGCATAAGATATCCTCAAAAAGCACAGGTTCTTGGGCCATGCATTCCATTCTATGCAGCTGCTCCTCATAGAAAAATTGTAGTTCATTCCTAGTCAGAACCCCATTTCCGTCCAAGTCTATGCACTTGAACCTGATTAAGGAGGGAGGGAGGGAGGGGGGGAAGTGGGGGGGGGAATATTAATGCCTTACTCAAATCTAATCCAAAAATTAAGCGAAAAAACAAATCAATTCAGATTGTTACAATACTAAAAAAGATATTATTTTTCAGATGCTATAAAAGAAATATGTGGTCTCGAATTTCCACAATTGCGGCTGGGTTTTTCAATCATTGCACTTGCATAAGAATACTTCATTTTTCATGAAAATAAAAGAAATAAATTTAATCATTTTTTCTTGAAAATTAACGAAATCAAGTACAATGGTCATAGAAATTCTCGAACAGTGACATAAGGAATTTATTCTTGAGCAGCAAATGAGAACATACTAAAAGGTAAAACCCACCAAGACCTCAATTTCTGCATTTCATCAGAAACCTAGTAAGGCTCAAAGAGATTAATTACACTAGCGTGCCAAGTACTTTTCTCTCTATATACTGTAAACTTTTTCACCCACATCCTCTTGCCCTTTCTATTATTATTGCTCATTAATACTTAACAGTGCAACAACCGCTGCATCCACTAGTAGAAAAGAATCCTTCTAATTTCACCTCCACTTTGGAACCACAGCAAATCCGTCAAAAACAAGGTCTAGCTTCATTCAGCATGCACAAAGCATTCAGATTTTAGAAGAAAGGCAATTTTCTCTTATTAAGTGATAATAATACTAATATCTCAACAGGAAGATAATCAACATGAACAAATACACGCATCGACATACCAATACTCTAGACTGGGTTCAGATGATTTATCCTCCTCTGATAATATGAAATAAACAAAATCTTCATATCCCATCTTTCCTTTAACCTTACTGGTGAACTTTCTGGGGACCTATGAAAAACAAAAGAAAAACAACCACACATCATAACTCCTCAATCTGCAGGAAAGCAGATCTAGATCATGAAAAGTAAAGCAGTAGATGGAGACACAAACCTGTGAAAATATTCTATCAACAATTCTGTAGGTGAGGGCATGATTACCATATCTTATAAGATTTTCTTTATCTATCAGAAAATCATGATCCGTGTCCAGCTCCCAGAACTTGCAATATATCACATAAAAGTGCTCATAAGAGAAGTACCTGGAGCAGAAAATAAAACCAAAAATTTCAGAAGTGAAAAGAAGCAAGCAGTGTAACAAAAGGAAAAAGGTAACATCACATCAGATGGAATTGACAGGCTTCAGGACAAATTTAAACATGATAAGCCAATGTAATGATTCCTTATACCAATAAAGAACATAATGAAGTGGTGAGATGGCTGCTGAATGGTTAAGCAGCAGGCCTCAACCACAAGACTGGTGCAATCAATGACATACTCTGCAGGGGAAGATTGTTGTGCAGATCCTTATTTCAAAATATTTAGAAAGTTAGGACTAGAATGGTACTATATTGATAGATACGGTTTAGGGAATCCATATTTCCTGAAAATTATTTTAGGTTTCCTGAAAAATATAACTTGAACTGTCTCGGAGAAGGAAACACATGAGAACAGCACAAATCAAATGAAACCAAGAAGCATTTTCTCAATAAGTTTTGAAATTCCCAGCAAAATGCATTCATCTATTTCAATAGCAATATGAATGAAAATCAGTTCAGGAGAACAATGGATGTGGTATCCCATCCAAAACCACACATGCCAATGCAGCAATTATGCACTTACCGTAAAACCTTGTTAATATCCTCTTCTTCATCAGCATGTTGCATTGCAGCAATTAAATTTGAACGTTTTAGCTCCCTGAGGGTAAGATGACCATTACCCGATCTATTCACGTAGTAAAATATTCTGTATATTACAGTTTCAGCTGGAAAATGCAATAAAATCAAATGTTAAGATGCAATAGAGGACGAGGAACATGAAGTTACTGAAGTAAGAAAACAACAGTGACACAGAGTGAGGGAAAAGAACAGCTAGAAGATGCCATCTTATTTCCATCTTGTCAGACCATCAGACAAGTTTAACAGCAACATAAAATTACTAGAGCAAGTCACTGTCTTGCTGAAGATCTTCTTCTCAAATTCACAGACAGCATCCATTAAAAAAATAAGTTAACAAGCAACCTTTGTTATTTGGAATATACTTTGGGCTGTTGGATGTTTTGATAAATTCATTTCCTAAAATTAGGGAATTGAGAAAGAAACTTCTCCTTATCGATTAAGCTCACAACAAGTTCAAGAAACAATCATTAAACCTGCAGCATACCAAAAGACTGTCTGCTATTTATATGTAGGCACTACCAAACACCTTGATCAGTTTTTGGGAAATAAATAAGGTGATATAAAGTGCAAGCAAACCTAACTTCAGAACTTGGTAGTTTCCTCTTGCTCACCTTTTTTCCTTTATCATGGATTTCTTGGAAAATGATGGTGCAGAAAGTAAAAATCTTTTGTCTCAACATTTTAAAATTGGAAGAACACCCCTTGTCTTTGAAGATAACTTAATTTATCAATCAGTAATCTATTAGCCAACAGAATCACGCACTGGGAAGGAAGAAAACTTGAGAATGCAAACTGTTTCCTAGACAATATCCAAAAGTTTACCTAAGTTTGCTCGCTGCTATACATTGTCCTCCATCCTTGAACATCTTGACTAATATCTTCTAGAACACTACATTCTAGGATCTCTACGTCTACTGGTCTAATCCCACCAGGTTTATAAAATACGATGGACACGACAGGCAATGAAATATGGGCAACAGAACAGAACAAAACTATATTCACAAGTTACAGCAGTCACAACATATTCCCTTTTATGGCCTCAAGAAAGAACAGATCAACCAATATGAGAATTAATAGTCTCCAGGAGTAACACATTTCGTAGTATTAGTATAACCATGCTACTAAACTTCCATCAATCAATTACAATAAGAAATACTGAAATCCATTAGGAAAAGAAAGCAAATTAATGAGATGCAGGCATAGAAAAACCAAGCAAATGACTAGAAAATACCATATCTTTCTTGAAATTCAGGTGTACTCTGCAAGAACTCCAGTCCTGGATGAGTTGCCAATAGCTCTCGAAGGACAGGTTTGAAGTCATCCTATGCAAGTAAAATTGATAAATGCATCTTAAATGGCAAGATCAGGCAATACATAGGTACCAACTAAACATGACCCCTTGTCATCATGATAAACAATTAAAGTCATCTAAACTGCTTCACCCATTTAATTTTACTGTAATTACAGTATGGAGTAGCAAGTGAGAGGAGGACACTCAAAATAGGAAAAGCACCTGACAAAGGTACTTAAGATCCGGCTGCTTCAATATAGTGTACATTTGAGTAGCAACATCTTTTGTCAACATGTTGCCATTGATCCAGTAATCAACAAAGGCATCTCTACACACACGTTAATTCACAAAATAAGTGTATCTATAAAACAACATCGCTTAAAGAATTTAAATTGGGGTAGTACTGAAACAAAAAATATTGCCTGTGCAGCTGCTCCTAACATAGCTAATAACTAGAGCGGAATAGGATCCAAAATGCCCTAGGAAATAATGCTGGAAAAGCTCTTTAATATGCAAATATAAACATTAGAAAAACACCAAAATACCTGCACACTACCAAACCATAAAAGAAAGAAGATTTGGGAAAAGGACAATGAGGAAAGGGGAAACAAGGGAGGAAAGGGGCAACAAGTGAGGAAATAAAGATCTTAATGTTCTAATAACATTCCTTGCCAGCTTCTATTGTACGATTTCCCTGCATATTCCCCTTGTGGTCAAAGTCACTATCAGAAGCTGCCTTGTGCAAAAATGTACTTCAATAAGATGGCAAAATTTTTCATAATACCAAATCCTATATCATTTTAGTGCCTCTTGGAGAGCAATGCCCATTCATTAAGTTTAAACAAGTCATCCTGTCAGCAATGAACTTGCCAAAAACAGATATATCCAAATTAACAGGAGTATAGATGTCTCAGAGCAAATGAAATATATGGGAATTGAAACACAATATCAAGCGACTTGCTCTAAAATTCTGCCCTTTACTGCCTAGTATTATCTGAATCTGCTTAAAGCCAGAGCAGCAAAAATTTTTCAGTTTCCAAGAATTTAAAATCTGCTATTATAAACTGTGACCTAAAGAGATAATTACGATTCATTTAACACCATAAATAATGATCAGATTGACCTATATCCTACATTATTGTGATGGTAATATTCAAACATGACACAAATGTCAAACTTTATGGTCCCTCGGCCAACCTTCCCAAGAAACATGAGAAGCTAAAATTATAAAGCTTTACCAAAGTGCAAAATAAAGTTGGCAGAGGGAATAATTCATGATGATTCATCCAATCTTATAAGCAGCATCCTTAAAATGGTTTACTTTGCAAATTTTGTAGTAATTCAACGACTCCATACCTGCTTACAATACCAGTACAATTGACATCTATCTTTCTGAAAAGTGCAGTTGAGAAGAATGATGGAAGCTTGCAGATCTCTTTTGTAACAGGTTTAAATTCTGACATCAAATTAGATTCATAAGTAGCATGCTGAAAAAACAAGAAAAATAAAATTAACATACATGCTACACCAACTTCAAGGCCTCAAACACCTTTATTCATAAACACAAAAACATGGGAACGTTATTAATACTACATATAAGATCTGTTTGTTCATTTTAGACATCAAAATTCTAAATCTTACCATGCATTTGCAATCCATCCATGTGACCATAAAAGAACTGGTTGATCCTAAACAAACAGCGCTCTTTCAATTCATTTGGAGGCGGACGACCATTTTGAAAATAGAACTGCAGTAAGCATTAGTTTAAATGGAAAACATGCTGCCATCAGCATTCGAGATATAAGAAACCGATAAAAAACAGAAATGAAAGGATTTTCAAACCTGAGGTATCAGCTCTTTCACTGGCTCGTTGACCAATTTAAGAGGAGAACCCAAAATAGATGGCCCAGCCCTTTGTTTCACAGTCCGAGGAGATCCCGATGAGCTTCTTGGTGAAAGGGGAGGTGTGCTGCCAGCAGGAAACATGGAAGGTAATGAATTACTACTAGCAGCATTTGGACTAGAAGAAGTTCCGGAAACATTTAATGGACCACCTCCCTTGGCAGTGTTAAGCAATGTCTTTACCTGCACTTGCAAAAAGACAAAAGGTTGCTTCACATATATGGGCTCAAAAAAGAGAATTATGAAGCCATCGACTCCATGGGCTTCTTATTCATGAGGTAAATAATAAAGAAGTATAATAGTTGAGAAAATGCATTGCTACAAAGGGGGCGGCGGGAGGGAGGCCAAGAAAAACAGACATCAAATAAATAAAGGTCAAAATCACTTTCAATATGCAGAGTGACCAAATTATGACTTACAGTTGCATCAAGTCCATGAGAAATTAGAAACCCATACATCGTCTGGACAACAATAACTTTTCAAAGAACAATGTTTAATGGAATGAATATTCCTATGAAATTTTATATTTATTTAACCAAAATTTATCATAACTAGAATGAACAATTACATATACAGCTTGTGACAGTCTAGTCAAATTTTCCCACCAACAGGGTAACTCCTCTAGTAACAAAACCATTTCTGGATTAGAACCAAGGCATGGCTATATAAAATCCCATTGGCACCTCCAAAGAAATTGATTTTCCCACCAGAGGACAGCTAAAAATAGGGGAACAGAATCGCCAGAAACCCATTACCACTAATAGATATCCCTCATAACAAGAGTATTACATAATTGCAACATGCTTGATAACATACACTATGATAACTTGGCTCCCAAACTTCCAAAATCTCCAGACACTCCCTTTCATCCAAATTTACAAATAAAATTTTTTATGTGCTTTATATTCTGTCATGAAACCAGAAAAAAGGGAGGGTATTGGAAAAGAGCAGTAAATGCTGTGCGATGACACCAGTAATCAGTAAATTTATTTGGCAATAAACAAACAGCAAATATGAGTCAAAAGCACTTTGTCAGACACTTCAGCAATACACTCGGGTTAAAATTTTGAAACTTTTATTTCAGGAATTTTCATGTTAATGGGCAAATCCAAGAGGTTGAACAGGGGAAAACAAAAATTAGTGTCAAACTTGTCTACATCATATAAATTCCAGTCTCACAGGACTAACTTAAACTTGCAAGAAGCTGCGTTATATATGAAGGCAATAATGCTCAATGGCACACTCCTATTTGATTCTTTTGAAAAATACAAAAAAGATAAACAAAACAAGACTAACACTGCAATGGAAAATGTCGTTCTTTTTGCTCCTTAATTTCATGTCGCAGATAATTCTATTAACAACATAATATCATGCTACCAAGAGAAATACGAGATATTAAGTTCTTGGGCAAAAGATGTCTCTTATAATAGAAAGGTTACTCTCTTAAATGTTGAGCAGGTAGAGTGCAATATGAACAGCCAAATAAAAGACTCACAATCAGCACTTCTACCCAAAATGACAGATGCTTCCTGCCCTCAATTTGAACTATTATTCCTAAATATACTGTCAACTAAAAGATTCTTGATTAACTTCAAGGAAAGGACTCCTCAACATCTATCCACTTCATTCGCCGACAACATACATAGATTCCAAAAAGCATTGTCACATCAGTAAACAAAGGTAAATATAAAATTGGTAGCAAGTTTATTTTTGGCCTGCTTCCTAAGGATAAAAACAGCAATTTGAATGCTCACTCTATCTGAAAATAGTTTCCGTTACTTGACTATAGCTTCCTGGTTATCATTTCCACCCTCCGGCTCCGCTTATCTAACAATAAAAATCTTCATTGATTGTGAGGTTGACTAACTTCATCAGCCTATCGTCAGAATTGCTTGACATGGAACCACGGTAATTCAAACAAATCAATGCTATATTATCTTTCCTGTTTCCCAGTTTGTAACTTCCCTACCCCTCCTTCCTCAGTCTAGCTACCATGCTTGCCATAATTATTCTTCTTTCAATCCTTCATGAACGCAAGGCAACAAGAATAAAACTCCAAAACATTTGTTATCTAAACAAACCATCAGATTACAAACGTCAATTCAAACAGAAACAGCCACTACGTCAATTTTACACACAAGCACAAATTGAAGGTCAGGAAAAATAGCAAGAAATTCAATCACTGAGTGTTAATATAATTTACCAAGGAAGCTGTGTCAGGAAGCGAGAGCCATTGGTCGAATAGTTTCTCGGCAACATAGGGATTGGCTTTGATGGCCAACGGAGACACCTCCGGAAGCTGCAACAAGTCGGCGTCGAGGCACGCTACATCGCCATTAAAATCCAACTCCATCTTAACCACTCAAATTAAAATCCACCAGAATCTCCAGATCTTCACACACGTCCTCAATCATCAAACAAACCCTAAAAGAATAGGGAAAAAAACAAACCGCGAACTGCTCTCACGTCCTCCCGTGAACACCACAGCTCATATACGGATATAAATAAATCAAATGCCTCGGGTTTCGAACATATATACTTCCAATAACAAATTGAATTAAGATCTACAAATTCACAGATCTTTAACGATTTTTAAACCCTAGAATTGAATTCATTGGTGAGATCAGATGAAACAGCGAAACCCTTGGGAAGAAGCAGTGTGTGTTAGTGCGTGTGAGAGAGCAAGAGAGAGATGCAGAGTGATAGAAAATGATATGTAACGATTGTTCTGTAATGACACCTGAAAATCCACAAAGAAGAAGGGGCTGCACTTGGGGCCTGACTCTAAACTTTGGAAACCCAGTGACCACTGACTGGGCGATTCAGCTAATGTTTTCCGCACGTGGATGGCTCGTGTCGTCCTTCATTGAGTTTTTCTTTTTTTTTTTAATTTAGACAGACGTACTTCTTTTGAGTTGGTCGAGCTCTCTTTTCTTTTTCTTTTTTTTTTCTGTAAAATGAAATGGTATGAATTTACGATTGGATCCTTGACAATTGGAATTGGAGAAAATTTAATCTTTCATTGTTTGACAAAATAGCAAAATAGCCCATGAATGTTTCAGAATTATTAAAGATGCCAAAACTCATAGAAGAAAAAAGGTTGTGAAATAATCCCTTTGTCTAACTTTAAATATTTACTTTCTTAAACAAAATAAATAGAAAAGTAAACATTTAGAATGAGAAAGTATTAGTGTAGTCAATTGTTCAATCTTTAATGTTAGGAAGTATTGTTAGCTAGAAAAGAAAAAAGTGGGATTAATAAGCTTATAAATATTTATTACTAATAACATATTCTTAATATCATTTTATCTATCATCTTCTTATTCTTAAATTTATCAAATTACAAATATAAAAAAGAATATGTGTTAAATTATATATTTCACATTTTTCTTTCTCTTTTCACTACATATCATAATTTAAAAGGTAAATATAATACAAGATAGGTATAATAAAATATTTTTACATATAAAAAATTATTGAATCAGTGACATTTGCTTATTGTTTCAAAATTTTTACTTTACCTTTGCTTTGTTTTTCCTTTGTAGACCAAAATGAAATTGATATATTAAATTAGTTGGAATAAACTTAGTAGTAGATTAACAATTAACAACATATTAAAATTTTAAAATACTTATTTATATGTGTGCGTAAGAAAAAATTTTTTTACTTATTAACTCGTATATTAAAATAAATATTTAACTTTAGTGTTTTTAACAAAATTTCATAGCATAAATCAAAGAAAAATTAAATTATACTATAGTAATCTCTCGTCAATCAAATCATAATTGTATGATTATTGCAATAAATAGTTAAAACTAAGAAGATATTCATTTAAAACTCATTGTCCAATAATTAAACTCATTGTAGTAAAAAGGCCAAAAAAAAAAAGAAGGAAGAAAGCGTGCAATACGGAGGTTGTTCCTTAAAAGCGTACGGCAATCCTTCAAGATCCCGCTTTCGCGAGAACGATCAAAATTGCACGAGCGTTTATGACCTCCCACTCTTAGTACACAAGCAAATTCCCAGGCGACCGATCCTTGCTCTCTCTCTCGCTCTCTCTGTCTTGATCTCTGCGCTCCTGTAACGTGGGTGATGGCCGGAGCTAATCAATCTGATCTTCTGAACCAGTTGGAGCACATATTGGAGTCGGATCCTTTGATGTAAGTTGTCGTTTGCTTTCTGTAATTTGATGCTTGAATGTGAACTCAATAGAGGTACCTAATGTTTCCTGGACTTCCGCATTTTCGTTGAGATAATTTTGTTGAAGACTGGCAGAAACTTTTGCTTATAATATGCATCTGGAATGCATTAATGAGGCAGGTGGTGGCTTTGCTGTTTGGATTGGATAGGATTTTGAACTTCAGAGTTTCAATAAAATGATTAATAGATGATATACGATTCCATGGGCTTCAATCAAGAGTTAACAAATAAAACTGTATTGGAGAGTCACTAAATTTTGATATACTAAGTTAGAGATGGCCATAAAGAATGAAATTCTTCTTTTCTCCAAATTGGGCACGTATTAAGAATTCGTTAAATAGTTATTATGGCTAGAAGTTCATACTTTTGTTGAACAATGAAACGCTTTCATATTCTAGGATATACTTCTTCGGAGTCTGCCAAGAAACCCTGGTGGTATCGTAATTCTTGTTTTCTTGGTACAGTTGTCTAGAAAATGGAAAGTTTATGGGCGTTCAATTCAGCATAAGATTGTGTCATATCATTATCAGTGCAATTGTGCTGAAGCTCAATGATGCACGTCTACTCAGTTGTTAGCTTCTGCATTTTATGTGATTCTTGACAGAATTGTATTGTTACGTGATTTTTACCTGCAAAGGTAATTTTTCTACATGCATAATCTATATTTTTTCTGAACCATAGAAAACTAGTATCTAACTAGTTTTTATTCATTGGTCAGACTAGTTTGAATTGGTTTGAGCTAAATGCCAAAAGAATGCGAAGAAGAAAAAGGGAAAAGAAGTTTAATTGGTCCACCTAGTCCAGTTTGATCAGTTTTGACAAGTTTCTCCTTTTTGGTATAACTAGTTGGTGTGTCCCCTATGGTTTGCGCAAGAGTCTCATGCATTATATTTTGCGTTTTGTTTAAATAAATTATTCATTGCCAGGCATTTAGCTTGATGACTTCAATAACTGATCCTAAATACCTGGTTTACTTATATGTTGCTCATTTATCTCTTTGTCCGAAGATGCTTCCCTTTTGCCATATGTATGCCAGGTTAGCCAATTTACAGTTAGCAGTTGTGAATTTATTACTGGGCCTATCCTTAGTTATGTGTCCTAATCATCCACAAATCTAGTGATGAAGTGGGATTTATTCATCCCTCCCGGTTTGATGCACTTCATGAAGAGGCTGGTAGTCCATCAACTGATAAAATATTTGGATCCGGACAATCAAAAGCTAATCCATCTGATTCAGTTTTCTGGAGTAGAGACCATAAATTGGGGATCTCAACCAGTGTTCTTCTCCCATTATATGATGCAGCTAAACATGCATTCAAGGCAGCAATGCAACAATATAAAATGCATAATGATTCAAACGGAGAAACTAATATTTCAAAAGTTGAAAATGCATCAATCTCTCCCTCATTGTCTCAAAGCATTGTTGAGAGTGAAGTTATGAAGTATAGTAGGGCTCTCCTGCTGCTAAGCTGTGACTTTGGAACAGCTTGGAATTCCAGGTTCTCATCTTCTATATATTTATGCTGGTACCTTCTGTTTTCTTTTATCTTTCTTTTTCCCCACTAATCAACATAGCAATAAATTCCTATCTAGTATAATAGAAAAATATACTATTAAAGCATGTTTTCTTTTGTACTTTGTTGGTTTTGATGAGTTTTATCTCTCATTCAACATCTATGTAATTAACTTCCATCGTTATATTTGCATAGAGAGGCAATAAAATTGAGTTTCATGGGAGTAAAAGTGTGAAAGAAAGAAAGAAAATTGTTTTTTTTTTTTGGAGGGGGGGGGGGTGGTTGGATAGAGAATAAAGAGAAGAAGAAGTTCATACGTAATAGATCTGTAACAACACATGTAGTTTATTTATTACACAATATCTTAAGGAGTGATTTGATTATCCATAAATTTATGAGGAGATTTACCTTGTTTTTTCATCTTTATTTTATCAAAGTTAATTGATTGAAGGAAAGAAGCTGGAAGGGTATAATGCACATTTCAGTTTCTAATTTACAACTTCTAACTCTCTGCCTTTTGATGCGGAGTAGAGAGAAATTTGAAATAGTGTCTATCTGCCACATGTTCATTACATTTCTTCTTGAAGAATGTTTGAATTTTAATTTTGGTCAGAACATTCCACATAAAGCATGAAAGATTGGAAACTGTTTTATCATTCTAAGCATTGTGATTAAAATGATGCTGTGACCAGCCCTTGGTGAGGATACTCTATGTGAACATGCATACTGGAGACTTGGATGCGTAAATCATATATAGTTTCAGAAATAGAAAATGGTGTTCTAGCAAGTCAAGTTTCAAGCTTGCTGGCTGAAATCATGACAGGCTACTTCAACTTAGGACATCATATTGTGAGACATTGTGGATTCTGGTTACTTTTTCCTATTTGAATTTATGTTGTATTAGAATCTGAAATGCAAATTCTATGGTAGTCACTGTTGACTGCAAATTACCAACTTGCAGGAAACTAGTAATTTCAAAGAAGCAGCAGTTTCGATTATTTATGGATGAACTGCTTTTCTCTAGTCTGGTTCTTTCATATGCACCAAAAAGTGAACGCACCTGGGCCCACAGGTAAAGAAAAGTTTTTGGGTCTCTTCACTTCTATGCATGAGCAAATATATGTTTTGCTGCTTTTGTAAGTAAAAGGAGCAATGCATTTTATCCTGAGATCTTTCTCATGTGCAAAAAATGCAGCCTTCTGGTCTTTATCTTTCTTGATGTATAAGTCTATCCAGTTACTCACTGATTGTGTGTTTGATCTCTCTCTCTCTCTCTCTCTCTCTCCTCTCTCTTTTTTCTCCTTTGGGAAATGTTATTCTTTATATATCTAAATAGATATATTTTAATTTTTTATTCAAATTATAGTATGTAAGACTTTAAAATAGATCCTTTTGCCATCTTATGCTTTCTGTAAATTTAGTGAGCACATGCTCTTCACTGCAATTACTTTTAGGAGGTGGGCGATCAGGATGATTGCGGGAATGCTTTCAAATATGGAAGAGATTGTTGAAAGGGAATCTCAACTGGTTGAGAAAATAGCTGAGGTTGAATCTTGCATTAGTAATTGCATCCAATTAAAACTTCAATCTTATAAATGAATATCTGGTTCTTCAATTTATTGAGATTTGCATGATATGTTGCTGCGTTTTCCCATTCATAAGAATTTCATTCCTAATCTTAATTCTTATTATATACTATTATAATCCCTTATCTGCATTTTATTTTAAATACTTGGTTTTGCACTATTGTGCCACAATTTCTTGAAATCTGTACTTATTACTTGTATCCTCTCCTTCCCCCCTTTCCCTGAATACATCCTTACAAGTTTTTGGTGACTGGACAAGATAAATTGACACGTCTTCTCAAGATACTAAAGAAGAACTTGTCAGCACATATTAATTAACTTTGGTAGTTCGTTATTGTGTATCTATCAGTAGTTAATGTGGTTTTTGCCACTCCCCTAGGGAGACCAACAATTTGGAATATCTACTGTTTCTTAGCCATGCTTAATCTCATGGAGGGTGTACATAGTCGTTATTGTCTTATGGATGATCCGAACTTATTAGATGCACTTGCATGCACCAATCCTCGAACTGGGTAAACCGTATTGGATTTTAAGGGCGGTAATTTGGTTCCAACTTCTGTTACAGAAATCAAAAATGAATTATCGTGCATGGAATCACCGCTCCTGGTTAGTCTCCTACATGTCAGTACAACAGGTTAGCTGAAGATCCAGACACATCATACCAATTGCCTTATTCCCTCTATGTGGTGGCATTCTTCTTACTATGACGTATTTATTTTGCCCAAAAAAAAGTGATAATTGCGCTCAATTCTGGCTCCAAGTTTTACCAATTTATGGGACCTGGGTGCAGGTGCTAAAAGAGTTGAACAAGTCCAGAGCTTGGGCTGGACTTCATGTCGCTGATAACTCATGCTTTCACTACCGTGCAGTGAGTTCCTCTTTATATTTAGTTTGCATTAACTGCATGCTAAAACCTTCATAAATTAAGCATATTTAATAGCTTTTATTGTGCTGTCTTTAGATTTGTCCCTGCAAAATATGCCCAAAACTATTCTTTTGTCAATATTTTAACATTAACCTTTTCTTTTTGCTGAGTATTTCAACATTAACTTTTAAAAGCAGTAAACTACTTTTACATCTTATGATTTCTGCTGTATTGATTCAGTAATCTAAACATCATCAGAAACTTCCTTAGCAAAGGGGATACAATGAATTGAAATGTTTGGATTCTGATACCATTACAAGAAAATGTGTGGTTGTGGAGCTCTATTCCCTATATTGTTACATTGTTTATCAGGTAGAATTTTCTCATGCAGTCATTGGGAGATTTGAAAACAATTGAAACAATATTTCTGCATCAGTCCTCCTAGGTTAATGTGTCTTTTTCCTCCACTTAGTCAAATGTGCTGCTGCCTACAAAACCAAACTTGAGACATCTTGTGTTCTCTCTAAAAGATTGTTCAATGGGCATATAAGCACAGAAACTATGCACATAAACATGCATATCTGCACAATAAAAGAAAAAAACACATGGAATAGCAGAGTTACATACCTTAAGACTCAAAAGGAAGCTAGTTACTGATGTGCAAAAATCATGACCAAGGACCTCCGTCTTGATGGTATTGCTGTCAAGCTTCCTTAAGTTGTTTCTATTGCATTGGAGAAGTTATATTAACACTTTCTAACCATATCTGGTTCCAAACAGATTTAGTTCTTGTTAACCTTGGAAAATGACCAGTTAAATAATATTTTTGGTGATATTGGTTATTATCATAGTTTATAAATTATTACATGTAGCATGTGCACACTATTGAAGTTTTGATGATTGACAGCGGTTACTGCTCAAGATATTTAACTGCGCTTCACATAAGCAACATGACAATGTATGCACAGGTGCAGAACTTCATGAATTATGGAAGGTATAGTGCTTCATATTAATGATCCTGCAATTAAGGTTGAAGGCACCCTAATGCCTATCTTATTTGTTGTTCTATTATGAAAGTGAGACATTTGTTTCTAGAAATCAACTGATTAATAGTAAAGTGTTTTTGATTGGAGAAGTAACCTAGATGTCTTTTTTTTTAATGTATTTGCGTTCTCTGAAATTATCCAGTTTGTTTTTTCTTTGCTCAGTTGTTTTCCCGAAAGGATGACTATTAGCAGCCTATATTCCTCGACCTCAATGCCCCAGTCTGTATTTCATATGGTAAATCTGCCGAAAACTTCCTGAAGGGCAACTAAAGCAACTCACCATTATGCCATTGAGTCTGTTTAGGAGTTCAGCTAAACTAAGTTTGAAAGATAGGCAGATCTGCTGATGCATGTATTAGTTGTGATCAGATTTATCAGGTTATCAAAAATGTAATAAAAAATCGATTAAGGAGAGGGAGAAAAGATTGGATTGGCTGTTGACTACAATCCTACAGATCAAGAATCTTTTCGTCCGAAAATTCTACCAGGAAACAAACCTACCCCTACGTAGTAATTGGCATAATATCTAGTCCAAATGTATTCTTATATGTTTCTTTTAGTGTGAAATCAGAAAGTGATATCATTAAGTATTGGAGGAGGGAGTGTTTGAGTTTGAGTCAACTCACAAGTGCTCCAGCAATTGGTTCACAGAGAAGAGCATAATAAAGGTTATCATTAGACAATATTACATGGAAATTTATTCTTGCAGGGTTTCAAATTAGTGATCACATTTATACTGTAAACCTTACATTTGATTGGCTAGAATATTTCCAAAGTCATTGAGTGTATTCACAGTCTTTCATATATCGGCTGGGCCAAAATAAATTTCCTAGTCTTATTCAATAAATTTAGTAGTATTTTTGTTTTTATTTTTGGTAAAATTACAATAGTGAAGTTAAGATTAGTATCTTGATCAGAACTAAACTTGAAATTCTCTTATGATTCACCATAATAATTGGCCCAAACTAGTACTCCTCTTGCTGATTGTAACTCATTGGATCATAATATGGAGTTCTGTTATTTTCACACTTCATTCACTTTGCTTTGAATTTATGGTTTTCTATTCATCTGCTGCAGAACGAACTTGATTGGGTAGAGACCTTGATAAGGCGTTATGTGGGAAGAGAGGTATGTGTTTACTGGAGATAATTTTTTCAACACAAGAATTTTCCCTTTGTAGAGTTCCCTGACTCTAACTAAGGACATCTTGAAGAGAATTTGAACTTTGTCGGCTCAAAATCCTGTGTATTTGTGATTGTCTTCCCTTAGCCTGCTTATTTTAGTCGGTGCGAGTCAATGAATTGGAGTCCATGGCTATGTTATATGGAAGTATCATGGTTCGGTTCTGACTAGACAACAGGCATTTCTACACAGGGAGCAGGAGCTCATTCATTTCTTTTTCCTAATCTACATGTTAAACCCGTTTGAGTTTCGGTAAGAGGTTGGGCCCCATCGAGTCACTACTTCTATAGATGCAAGGATATCACGACTATTTGCTCATGCATTTAAAAGTCACAATCACAATATGAATATTCTCCTGCCTTGGCTCCAAGCCATGCGAGCTTTTTGCATTTTGTTGTAAAGAGAAAAGCATTGTATCCCCTTTAAAAATTAAATAATTAATGCGAATGAACTTGTTAGTTATTGGTCTTGACCTTCACTTCATGTTAGGCCAATCAATACTTCCTTTGGGTTTTTTTTGGCAGGCACTATGGCTCCATCGACGTTTCCTGTCATTGTGTTGGATTAAGCTCTTTCACAACAATTCTTCTTCTTCCTGTCCTAGAAATGTAATGGACATAGAAATCTTCATGGATAAGGAACTAAGTTTTTGTTGTTCCTGCTCTGCTATTCCTGACAATCATTTTGAGGACTATCAAGCACAAGCAATCTTTTCTGCTACATATATCATGTGGCTCATAATGGTAAATAAAGCTCTATGTATTTTCTTACTTGCATTTTGGTTGATGAATTTCTTTAACCTCCAGGGGTAAGTTGCTCACTCTTAAATCTTTTTGCATCAGCAATTACCTTCCCCTACTGGAATTGAGTATCACAAGAAGCTAGAAGCCAATGGACTGAAGAGAGTGCTAAACAGTTTCAACCCTGAAAAGTTGTTTCTCTGGGATACGTTAACTGCAAATATTCTACCAAGCTCTTCTGAGTTTGACAGCAGTTAACTGCAATCCCTTAGTCAATAAGTTTAAAAGAGTACGGCTGTTCAGTACTGAATGCTTGTTTTAACACTCTTAACATGAAATATGCATTGCTTGTGTAAGCTTGAAATACTGCATGTTCCGAAAATAATGCTAGTGGTAGTGGAAAGTGCAGGTACAGTAGGTACAAGCTGGAAAGAAAGAGGGTTCTCTCAAGTGCATGGTTTGGAGTTGATGTTGATGTAATGAATGAAGATTTCCGATGAAAAACGAACAGAACAGGAACTCTTGAAGCAAATTTGTATCGTAATTACCTCCTAAATTTGGTAATAAGCTGTGATAACTAGGTATCCTAAAGAATGTTCTAAAATTATGTAGGCACCGGGTGACTACATACTTGGTGGTAATGCAATGTAGTCCATCCGTTTCTATCTGTCTGGGAATTTTTTTTTTCGTTTCCTAATATTTGTTGCTTAGGAATATGATTATTATTTATAATCATACATAATTGGTTTTTTATATGAATATGTCTTTTTACTTTTTATTTAATGATTTTCTTACTTCGTTCGTGGCAACTTTAAATATTTTTTGTATTCAAATGGAGCAAGTATTTAGTTCTCCTAGAGTGTATTTGGTCTGCAACTAAATTATAGAAGCTCAACGATTTTTTCTCCTCCTTCACTATCCATCTCCAGTGTCATCTCCGATCCATCAATACCCATTACTGGCTTCAATTGTTTAATTAACCAAGGCAACTATTGGCCCTATATTGGAAGAAAAAGATTCAAAAAATTGCAGTGAGGTTCAAAAGACACATTTGGAAAAGGGAAGGAAGAAAAATTATACATGAAGAATTTATCTGATTTTTTCCTTAATTTTCTTTCGACAAGGAACCTTCATCTTTCTGTCTTCTTGCCGCCACCTCCATCATTCGACATTACAAAACAATCACCACAATCTCTCTGAAGCTTTCTGCTTCAATTGAGTATCCAATCTTGTTAAATTGGTAATTAAGGACAAATTGGTCCGGCGGCGGCGAAATCAATTTCGCCGGAAAACAGTTGGCCTATGTGTTAGAAAGGTAAAGAAATCTTTTAGCAAAAGAGTAATTTATTTAAATTAAAAATTAATTTATTTAAAAATAAAAAAGAGTTAAAAGGAAAAAAAACAAGGGTTTATTTTACTCAAAAAATAATTCACTTTTTTTATTTCCCATCAGCCCCATCTTCTTCTTCTTCTTCTTCTTCTTCTTCCCGCTCCCCAACCACTACACACCTTTTTCTTCTTCCCACAACTTATCTAATGCCATCAAACTAAGTTTGCAGCAGTAGTCCATGGTGGTGGTGTGGCGGTGACCGGTGGTGGCGCTAGGAGAAAGAGAAAGATGATGAATAGAATGAGGGAATTAATCGGTGGCAGGGGTAAATTTTTTAGGCTAGGAATTACAGATGGGGTGACCGGGAGGGGGAGCTTGTATAGTGACAGGTAACTGGTGGTGGGGATGGGAGAAGAAGGATGAGGAAGAGAAGCAGGGGGTTGACGATGTGAGATTGTAGAACTCTAGCTCTGCTGGCAGTGAAGAAAATTTTACCAAGTTGCTGTAGGTGTCTGAAAATATCCCCTGGGGTTACAGCTTGTGAAAAGGGAATATTTTCATATTTTTCGGAAGCAGATTTCGAATGGGGTTGGTAGGGAAAGCTTATATTTAAAGTGATTTCCGGTGATTGGGGGTGAGGGGAGGAGAACAGGGCTGAGGAGAGAGAGAGGGGTAGCCGACAGTACTGGTTATTCAGATGGGCTGGGGAATTGGGGTGGGCTGCTGATATCTGTTGCATGCGAGGGGGACAGGAAAGAAGGAAATAACAAAAAGAAAAAAAAAGTTGAGTGAAATAAGAAATAAAATTTAATTTTAGATGTATTTATTAAATAAAAGGGTAATATTTTTAAGTTTGAGTTAAAAGGGTAAATTAGCCATTTAAATCTTTCTGTCATATTGCCACTGGTTCCTTAATTGTCAATTTGACAAAATTGAGTATTTAATTGACAAATTGAGTAAAATTAACAGACTCTTTTTTTTTTTTTAAATGGAAGAAACTTTTTGTTTCTAAAAAAAAATCTCTTAAATTATTTGATAGAATCCGAAAACAAAAAGAAAACAACTTCTCGGTAGTTCAATTAATTGGAAATGAGTTGCACTATTCCTGAATCCCACTTCAATCCCTGCTCGTCTTATGCCTTTCTAATTGGTTGCGTTTGCTGATGGATGTCGACGTGGAGGTGGCAGAAGCTCCCGTTGACCATAGCAAGCTCCTTCACCTTCTTCCTCTTTACAAATCTTTTTCCTTTTTTTGAAAGTCAATTATTTAAGTTTGTCAAACTTAAGGGTGAAAAAAAAAGGAATTCTAAAATTTTATTTTATTTAAAATTAACTGCTGACGTGGATTTTACAGAATATGATAAAGTGATAAAAAATAACTTTATAGGATAAGTGAAATTTACCCTATTCAATATATGTGAAGTAAAGAAGTTTTTAGAACAAGGGAAAAAAAGCAACAAAATTGTCCTCTTTTTGGATGGTGGGAAAAAATATCATTACTATATACTTAAATTTTAAAAAATTAAATATATTTTATTTTTCTTTTTACTATTATGAATTCTCAACCCAAAAAGTTTTGCCCATTAAGATAAAAAGTACATTCTGCTCTTGAGGTCGGAACTATTCCATGAGTTCCACACTCTTGTGGGAAGATTTATGCCGTTAAGGCATAACTCAACTATAAGTTAATTTGTTCAAAATTGAGAAGAGAAAGCGAGAGAGGATATCTTTTTTATTATAGATAATTAAATTTAAAATTGTGTATAATAATGACGGGGCAAAACATAGTTTTTAACTTGTCCGTCATCCGAAAGGTGAACTGTTTTAACCTTATCCGCATACCACATAATCCTTATCTATCCAATGAGAATCCAAATTGGACTTTGTAGGATGGGAAACGGAACTACTGGGTCAACTGCCAACTTCCACTGATGTCCGCATGTTTTCATGCAAAATTTATACAGATCACGGGTACTTTCTCTCTCTAGAAATTGTGCTCCTGATGATGAATCAAAAGCATTAAGCATCAAGAAACCCCAAATGACTACAATTTTTTCTGCTGAAGTTTTTGCTCAGTCCCTTCCATGCATCACTCCTCCAAAACCCAATTCACAGTCTCACAGCAAATCTCTAGTGAGGTGCAGAGGCCATAGTCCCAATGGGACGAAATCTAGAAGTCCACAAAGAGTTAAGGTTGCTACTGAAACTAGATCAACTCATTTGCAGTCAAATGATTCTGCGGAACCCAATTTTGTGAAACTACTTAATAGGTCCTGTAAAGCAGGCAAATACACTGAAGCTCTGTATTTTCTTGAAAATATGGTGAACAGGGGTCACCAACCAGATGTTGTTATTTGTACAAAGCTTATCAAAGGACTATTTAGTTCTAAACATGTGGAAAAGGCACTTAGGGTGTTTCAGATTTTGGAGCAACATGGTGAACCTGACGTTTTTGCTTATAATGCTGTCATCAGTGGCTTTTGCAAAGTGAATCAAATTGATTCAGCAAATGAAATGTTGAATAGGATGAGAGCTAGGGGTTTTTCACCTGATATTGTTACATATAACATTATGATAGGAAGTCTTTGTAATAGAGGGAAGCTGGCATCGGCTCAGAAGGTGTTGGATCAATTACTGGAAGATAACTGTAAGCCTACTGTGGTTACTTACACAATTCTGATAGAAGCTACCATTCTTGAAGGTGGCATTCGCAAAGCAATGAAATTCTTGGATGAGATGTTATCTCAAGGGCTTCAACCTGACATGTATACATACAATGCAATCATTCGAGGATTGTGCAGAGAAGGGAATATTTATCAAGCTTATGACTTCATTAGGAGCTTGCCAGCAAAGGGTTGGAAACCTGATGTGATATCATACAATATTTTGTTGAGGTCGTTGTTGAGTGAGGGGAAATGGAGGGATGGGGAGAAGTTGGTGACAGAGATGTTGTCAACAGGTTGTGAACCGAATGTGGTTACTTACAGCATCTTGATTAGTGCTCTGTGTCGAGATGGAAAATTAGATGAAGCAGTCAACTTGCTGAAGCTTATGATGGATAAGGGACTAACTCCTGACGCTTACACTTATGATCCACTGATTTCTGCATTCTGCAAAGAGGGAAGAATAGATCTGGCCATTACATTCCTGGATTTTATGATGTCCAGTGGTTGCTTGCCGGATATAGTGAACTACAACACGATACTGTCTGCTATGTGTAAGAATGGAAAGGCTGATCAAGCCTTGGACGTTTTTGACAAGCTTGGTGAAATGGGTTGTCCTCCAGATGTGAGCACTTATAACGCGATGGTGAGTGCATTGTGGAATAATGGAGATAGAACTAGGGCCTTGGTTAAGCTTTCTGAGATGATGAACAAAGGAATGCATCCTGATGAAATTACTTTCAATTCACTTATATCGTGTTTATGCAGAGATGGTATGGTGGATGAGGCTATTGAGTTGTTGAGAGACATGGAAAATTGTGGATTTCCTCCTACGGTTATCACTTACAACATTGTGCTTCTTGGTTCGTGCAAAGCTCATAGGATTAATGATGCTATACAAGTGCTAGAAGACATGGTCCAAAAAGGCTGTCAACCAAATGAAACCACGTACATTCTACTAGTTGAAGGGATCGGATTTGCAGGATGGCAAGCGGAGGCTATGAGAACTGCAAACTCTCTTCTTAAGAAAAATGTTATCTCAAAAGAATCATTCAGACGACTGAAGAGAATATTTCCGGTGCTTGGCGTTACAAAAGATGGAGCTTACACAAAGACCAATAAGTGACTACTCATCATCTTTTGGAACAGCTCTATGAAGAAATCTCCTATCGCTCAGCTTTCTAAATATCTAGTTTCTCCTCAACATTGTTGTTGCAAGCCAAGTGTAAACCAAGGAATTCTCCGGCGTCCTAACTTGGGGTTGTCCGTTATATTCAATCACAGACAGAAGAAAATCACTGGATGTTGTCCGAAAACATCTGAGACTTGTAGGATTGTATATTTAGAATGTCTTTTGGGAACCGCTTGGGATCACAGTATCCGTAAACGTTTTTGTTTTTACTGCCGACCAAAATTACTTGGTGCATCTTTCTTCTGTAATTCTTCCAGTGGTCTAACAGATGATGATATGATTTTTTAATTCAGTTTATAACCTTTTTCTCTCTTTGATTGAATACCTGTTTAAAAGTTACTGTTAGTCTCCTTCCAATTAGTTCCTGGGAATAAACATGGTCCGTTAGATAAACTGCAATGAAAAGGCCACTAATAGCAGCATTTCTCGGATTCATTAAAAAACATGGCCCCTTGAGAGAAAACTGCGGTGTAAGGCTAGTAACAGCTGTATTTCTCATGGAATGGTAGTAAACTTTTCGGGACTCTGAGGCTCCTATGTAGTGATTCATTAAGGATTTGGCAAATGCTAGCACATACGTATACAAAAAGTTCCACCACAGGTTCAACTTTTGATCTTCTTCATGGCCAATGTAGATATATATCTGGATATGATCCGATCAACAATGAAAGTGGGAGTACCTTCATGAAATGTTATTGGACTTGGCTGCGAGATCCAGTATCAGAATTTTATGCAAAATGAGCACCTAAGAAAGGATCTTAGAGCAGTTCAAGTAACCTGGGGTTAATGTTACTAGGAACCACATGATTAAAGCATAGAGCTAGGAAAGGACCTTAGAAACCCCTTATGGATTGCGCGCACTGTGCACATTCTCTGTAGAAAGCCCATAATAGAAACTTTAGAAGATTCAAGACAATGACAAGCACTGTACACAAGCAAAAAACTCAAAGGTGAAATGCAAAAACTACAGAATCCGCAACACCTGAAGTTCAAGATCCGCATGGAAAATAACGAAGAGGAAGCTCGCACCGATAGCATAACCTATCGCCTTTCGTGATTTATCCATTTCATAGTTAAAGGCTGCAGTTGGATGCCTCTGACTGTGAAAACATAGAACTACCCGGCATAAAACAAACACTAAAATACAAGCAGTGAGAGATTAAGAGCTATGAAACTAAAAAATTAATTGAAACAAAGTGAATATTGAACGAGATAAGCAACAGGACCAATTTCAATAATGATGTTTCAGGAAATTGGTACAGGTACCAAAAAAACTCCAGACCTTTTTTCTGTCAGTATATGAACGTGATAAGTATAGGATGGTTGACAATAAGACGCAAGAAAGGCATCTATAAGATTAAATACTCAAAAAGCAGATATGAATGCAACACCCAACAAATGAATTCCATAAAAACTTCAAATAGACAGTCAGATACACCCTGCTGTTAGTGATCCTATATATTTATACATTATTGTTCACACCAGCAAAGTCTCTGCTTTGAGAACCTTCCACTCAACTAATTTTTTTCTTAATTTTTTGGCTTCTTCAATCAAACCAGCAGCAGCTACTTCTTCAACAATGCCGGAACAAGAAGTAGCATGAGGCTTTCTTCTACTTGAAATCATCATTTCAAGAACTTGTATAGCACTTTCTACTTTCTTGTTTTGACATAATCTACATATAAGAAATCTGTAACAATTATCTCTGATCCTGCTTTTGCTATTTCCTATTGCCTTCAGAACTTCCACTGCTTCTTCCACTAGATCAGATCTACAGAAACCCCAAATCAGACATCGATAAGTGATATCATCAGGCATAATACCCTGCTGTACCATGTGACTGTACAGTTCCATTGCTTTTTCCATAAAACCTTTCTTTGCCAATCCGTCAATTGCAATATTGTAGGTGATCAAACTCGGAGAGCAGGTAGTTTCACTTAAGCAGTACAATATTTGGATGGCTTCGTCTATCATTTCTTCTCTAAAAAGAGCACGAAGGAGAGTGTTATATGTGATTATGTCAGGAGAACATTTCCTCAAAACCATCTGATTAAAGAAGTCTATTGCACGATCCAGAAGTCCATGCTTGCACAAACCATTAATCAATATATTGTAAGTAACTAGAGTAGGAGCATGTGAAGTATCACTCATCAATGAGAGGACCTCATCAACCTGAACCCAATGCCCATGGGAACAAAGGGCATGGAGAAGAGTATTGTATGTTACAGCATTGGGCTCCATTCCACGTGACAGAAGATTGTGAATAACTAATGCTGCATCACCAAAGCTCCCTCGTTTACAAGTAAAATTTATCATTGAATTATAGGTAACAAGGTCAGGGCAACATCCCTCAACAGCTAAATCTTCCATTACTTCAATGGCATGTACAACCCCACAATATTTGCAGACTAGCTCTAAAAGGATTGTGTAGGTAATAATATAGGGAGGACATCCCTTCCTCAACTGTTCTTTCCAGAACTGAATAGCCTGATCAAACTTACCATAATCAAACATGGAACGTAGAATCGTGTTGTACGTGATAACATCTGGTGAGCAACCACTCAGGCTCATGTCCTCCAAAAAACCAATTGCAGATTTTAGTTGTCCATTCCTACACATACCACTAATTAACATGTTGTATGTGATAATATCAGGAATCCCACCTGACATCACCATAAGTTGAAGGACCTTAACAGCTTTATCTATACGATCAATATTTATCAGACCCCTGATCAAGTTTATGCAGGAAGTGAAATTGGGTATTTGGTTTCGACGGGCCATCAATTCTACTAATTTGGACGCTTCAACTAATTTCCCATAACTGCAAAAACTTTGAAGGACTTCATTGTTAGTCTTCTCATCATTTTCGACAAAAGGTCCATCTAAAGATGCCATTAAAGATTTGGGATAGTTCTTTGCGATAACACTCTCATCAAATTTCCTCCCAACACCATTCTCATATCTATTAGGATTCAAATAAATTTTCTTACCATCAGCAACTCTATCCAAACAAACTCCTAGCTGCTGGCTTCTACACCTCACCAATGCACTTCGACCTAATCCAACATATCCAACACACTGTGGATAGGACTGAATTTTGTAATTGCCTTTTATTGAATAGCTGAATGTTCTGGTCGGCAAGCCATCAGGAACGAGATCTATTTGGCAGGTAACATAACCTGATCTCTGAAAATTGGGAAACTCAACCACTTGGTTTTGTGGAGTTAGAGAGTGAGCCATCTCTTTCCGTGCAATCAGTGGCACAAGAAAGCCGAAGAAATATGACAATTAGAAAATTTCCTTCATCCCAATTCCAGAAAGCATGGCAAGAACCCTTTTTCCATGATCTGAGGAGTAAGATGTACTACTTAAATTCAAATTCAGACAAAGCTAACCAAGAGCTCAGACTATTACAGCCTTCCTCTCATGCAACCTTCTTTGCCACTCCGTTTTGAACTGTGAATCAAAGAAAAACAAAATCCAATATCATAAATAAGCCAACAAGAGATCCTAAGGTAACAAAATTGAACAGCAGCAAAAGACAGCTAGGAGGGGCTGAAGTTCCAAAGATCCTGACGGCAAATGCATCAAATCCAAAGCAAGCCTTTATTTACAACTAAGTCAAGTTCTGCAAACTAAGATTTTAGAAGAGGATAAAAGGATATGAAGTAAGAAGGGAGTGACTGAAGGCACTTAATCCAACCTAAATCTGAATTCAAAATATTAATGCATCAGATTTATTGTTTCACATTAGGCTCTTATTGAAAATCCATACAAAATGCAAACACAGCAGGAACTGTAAGGCCTCAAAAGCTGCACAGAGAATGCCTAAAATAAAGAGCAAATGGAATACTATATCACCATAACATCTCAAAATCACATTTTTAGGGGTGAAAAAGGCTCAAGCCACTAGATTCTGGAAAACTAACAGTACATCAAAACCTTCTTACATATTATTTTAGTATTTGTTATCCAATTATCAATACTGATGACCCCTCAAATGGAAACTGCCCGTTAAAGACCACTAGCTCCACAATTCTGTGATTAAATTTATTTACGCATGTTTTACATTGATAATCAATATGCTAAACCATATGGCTCACACTCAAGGACTCATTAAACAAAATTTCAATCTCCGAATAATTCACATGAAATAAACAATTTCATGTCCATAACCTTGAGCTGGAAATGAACCCAAAAGTAAAATTCCTAAACAGTACTACATCTTACCTCTCTCCTACATATTCGACTCATATTCAAATAAACTAGAAACTAGAAAAGACGAGCATTCTTATGCAGCAAATGCAGATAGTGGATAAGAAGTGACCATCCGAAATAGAAAGAAAACAAGAATGGAGAAGCAGAACATGACAACAATGTTAAATTCTATCAAAATCAAGAAAAACACGAAGAACATCGTACCCATGATGTCTCAAAGCATAAACGGTTCGGTCTCTGCAACAGCGCCAATGCAAATGGTTAGTTTCAGCTCTGCCTAGAGAGTAAAAATACGGACGATAATTACTAGGGTTGAATTATCCATAATTTCATGTAACTCCTTTGTCTTTTATGTACTTTCAAAATTACCACTTCAAAATAAATCAGGACCCCATCATTTTGCAATAATTACAACGAAGGCTCAGACATTTGTGGAATAGACAGGAACAGCGAAAGCTGCGGTTTATAAAATCATCAAATAGACTATATGTAATTTTTTTATTATATATAATACAAAAAATTTATTTATTATTTATTTTAATTTTTTTAAAATTTTTTTAAATATTTTGAAATACTAAAACTCAAATTAACAATAACTATATTTTTTGTAAATAAAATTTAGTTTATCAAATGATATCTAATTTTATATATTTTTATATATAAAAAATTTTAAAATCAGTCTCAAAACAGTTAATTTTAAAAATAAAATACCAATTTGTGTAATTTGTGTAGTAAGTGGTGCAATTTAAGCTTAATTTTTGATTAAAAATTTCAGCCTGGCAAAAATTACACACAATTTTTGTCGATTTTTGGCATAAATTATGTGCAATTTTTTTTAATTTTTTGCATAAATTTTGGATAATTTTTGCCAATTGCTGGCAAAATTATGCACAATTTCCACTACAAATTAGCATAAATTTTTTGCAGTTAAAAAATCACATGAGTTGCCTCAAAATTGGCAATCAATTATTTGAATGAGTAATATAAATTATGTTAATAGAATTTAAAAATAATTATTCAAATTATATAAATATTCTTCTTTTAATTACAAATTATTCTTAGTTAAGATAGATTTATAAGTAATATTTTTTATTTATGGAGATTAATTAGTGGACTTAACAAATTCTCGAATTATGTCATTTTTTTCATAATTTTATTTTTTCTTGAATTATTTCATTCTTTGTCTTTTTTTGAGTATTCTTTATTTTTCTTTTTATTAGAAAATTCTTGTCTTTGTATTTCTTTTTTAAAGTATTATTTTAATTTTTGATTTTTTTAAAATTTATTTTTATTTTTAAGTTGATAATTATTAAGAATGTTATTTTTAAATTTATTTCTATTATCATAACTTATGTTACCTATTTAAATAATTGATTGCCAATTTTGAGATAGTCCATGTGATTTTTTAATTGTGCCCAATTTTTACTAATCTTTTACCAAAATTAAGCACAATTTTTGCCAATTTGTAATAGAAATTGTGCATAATTTTTGCTAATAATTGGTAAAACTTATGAATAATTTAAAGAAAAATATATACAATTTTTTTCAAAAATCAAGAAAAATCGTGTTCAATTCCATTAAAAATTAACAAAATTTGACTGTAATTTCTATTAATTTTAGACAAAATTTGTGTACAAATCACAAGTATACTTGTGTAACTACGTAAATTGATATTTTATTTTTAAAATTGATTATTTTAATTTTAATTTTAAAATTTTTAATATATATATATATATAAAATTAAATATTATTTAATAAATTAAATTTTGTTTGTAAAATATATAATAATTATTGATAAATTTAAGTTTTAATATTTTAAAATTTTTAAAATTTTTAAAGGTAAATAATAAATAATGAAAAAAAATTTATTATATATAATTTTTAAAAAACCTACATACTATGTCCATAAAATTGTTGAGCACGAAACACGAGCTTCTGCTTAATCGTTCAATTCCGGCACTCGAGGAAAACGATGACCATGGTGATAACCATGGAAGGAGCATTTCTCAGAATACCGTCTATCAGAATCATAAACCCTAAGCCTAAGTTCACTAGTCCGGAATCATTTTCGCTCCGGATGCGGCATCGGTTTGGCTTTCGCACTGTATCGTCGGCCTCAGCAGGAGCTGTTAGTTCTTCTTCGGAGCCGGTTACCTACTCGAAACTTGGCGCGGATTCGCTAGGAGACATCACCCGATCGGACTTTCCTATTCTGCATCAGGTACGCTTTCTCCGCCGTCTTTATATGCAGAGTAGATAAAGCATTTTTTCTTTCTTGAAATTCTGAGTAAAATCAGTCACCAAAACTTGCAGCGCAGCTGTTACTGACACAAAAATAGCTTTTTTTCTGTTTGTTTTGGTGAATTTTGAATTTTGTTGGCATTGAATTGTATACCGCAAACTGTTAATTGACCGTATAGGAGGTGAATGGCTCAAAACTTGTGTATTTGGACAACGCGGCGACATCGCAGAAGCCAACCGCTGTTTTGAAGGCTATACAGAACTATTATGAAGCTTATAATTCTAATGTTCACCGTGGCATTCATTATTTGAGGTATATTATTTATCAAAATCTTGAGACAATGACCATTAACGTATTGGAGATGTTGGTAGTCTCAAATGTTCTTCCATTATTTATTGCTGTCTTCGATTTAGTGCAAAGGCAACGGATGAGTATGAACTGGCCCGACAAAAGGTGGCGAATTTCATTAATGCAGGTGAATCTAGAGAGATAGTTTTCACCAGAAATGCCACTGAAGCGATCAACCTGGTGGCTTACGCTTGGGGGCTTTCTAACTTACGACCGCAAGATGAGGTTTCTACTGGAATTTCTTGGTTCTTTTCTTCTTGAACTCAGCAGAGATCCTGTTATCTCGCTAAAATTTTTAGGTTAATGAATTCAATGATCATTATTTGTAAGCATTCATGTGAAGCACTGTGGCACAAACTCTCTTATTATCTAGACAGTGGCATTGCAGTTGACATGAAACGATCTGGGTTGGTTTCTTTGGGTTTGTGAACCCCAATTCTTTAATAAGCAGACCATGTATTATGGCTATGACTATGCATATGCTTTGTTAATGGCATAATATTAGGATCTTGTTTTTCCTTTGTGTTTACTGTCTTAATATGTATTCCTCTTCCAGTTATGAATCTGGCAAGCAATGGGAAAATTTTGATTGTCAACTCAAAGTAGCTAAATTTGCCTATGAAATCGTAGACTTTTGAGGCCCAGGCATTCCCCCTCTCTCTCCCTCTCTCTCCCCCGTTTAGAATAGTTCATGTTTGTGCTACCGGCTTAGGGAGTATATCTAGTCTCCTGAGGAAGGATATTGTATGATGCTTGGAACACCTTAAGTATCTTTGTATTCTGGATAGCCAAATTGTATGATGCTTATTTAATTACAATGCTCCTTTAGTCTACAAGAAACTAGTACTCTGATTTTATGGTGAATGGAATATCTCCTTTCTGGCTCTTGCAGAAAAGGAATTGCTTATCCCATGAAGAGACATGTGGTTGAAAATTGAAATTACTACATGGTTTTCCTGGAAACAGAATTAACGATAATAAATAGATGTCATTGATAGACACAAAAGAATCCACTACCAACTGCTTTGTTGATTGATCCAATATGTATTCGGTTTTTTACTTTGCTGTCCGTTGCTGCAGATTGTGCTAACAATTGCTGAGCATCACAGTGCAATTGTTCCCTGGCAAATTGTTGCTCAAAAAACTGGTGCAATCTTAAAATTTGTTGGTCTTACTGAAGATGAAGATCCGGATGTAGGGCAGTTAAAAGGAATGCTCTCCAAAAAATCTAAACTTGTTGTTGTACATCATGTTTCAAATATGCTAGGTAAGACAAATGCCATGAAATTTTCTACCAAATCAATTAATACAAGATGAATATGGTTCAAAGGATTGAAAGAGGGGAAGGAAGACATGGAATCTAATGATGAGAACATGAGATTCTTAATATCCCAAACATGATATGATTTGCAGCCATATCATTTTTACCCTTTGCAGCTTCTGTCCTTCCAATTGATGAAATAGTTAGTTGGGCACATGATGTTGGTGCCAAAGTGCTGGTAGATGCTTGTCAAAGTGTTCCGCATATGGTGGTTGATGTCAGGAGCCTTGATACTGATTTTCTAGTTGCTTCTTCGCACAAGGTTAGGTCTTTCCTTTATGCTTTGATTCTAACTCTGGAAGTGATTACTTTTAATTAAGTAATAATCATGCTTCAGATGTGTGGGCCTACAGGCATCGGCTTCTTATATGGCAAGACTGAGCTCTTGAGTGCCATGCCTCCTTTCTTAGGCAAGCATTTCTCACTTTGTTGCTCTTGGAAGCAAGAGGCTGCAGAAATCATCTTGGAGCTGCTATAATATTGTTCTAAATTGCAGGTGGTGGTGAAATGATATCTGATGTGTTCTTGGATCATTCCACTTATGCTGATCCTCCATCCAGGTTGGTGGTGTCTTTCCTACTTTTTCATCAACGAAAAGGATGAAAAAACTCCTGCAGTAAAATTAATGTAACTTCATGGTTATGGTTTTCTGATGCTTCAGGCTGTTTACCCTGATTCAATTGACTCTGTTAAGTTTTTATCTGATATGTCTCTGTTTTGAATTTTCTGATGCTTTTATGTTTTTTGCCAAGTTCTCTGGATCTATACACTTCTTGTGTCTGAAGGCTTGCAGGGCTTATTCCAGTGCTTATATTTGAACTTACAACCATGGTAACCTATCAAAAAGGTGTTTGGGTTGGCAAGAAGTTTTGTTGCAAGAGAATAGGTCATGATTCAGTAGTAAATGACATCTCTTTAAGATTTTGTCACATTAATAACATGGGATATGAAGAAAGATTTAAGATTGTTAGAAACAAGCTTTAATATATTGGTACCAGATTGTTGATGCAATCAATCTAATGATTAGAACGATGCATGTATGTTATGCTTACTTCTCACTTTGTAAATTTGCGTAAATCTGCCCGCAAATTTTTTGCATTGCCCACAAAACAGTATTTCTTCTCTTTACTCTTCTTGTTGGTCTTCTTTCTTAAAGTTTATGGTATGATTCTTCAGTTTTTATCCTTGTCTTAAGAGGATGCTGCTGACAACATCTTCTTCCACACTCAATACCCCCAAACGCATAAAGGCAAAAGGTGATAAAGATGATAGAAAACCAAAGAAGAGATGAGAATAAGAACAAACTTCACTTCCCATTGCTTATGTGTTCTTTTTTGTTGCAGAGGGTTCATCCTTCAGCCCTCAGAACTTTTTGTGTGCTTTGTCTTGGTTTACAGGAGTTCTTTATCAACTTGATGGCCTAGGATTTCATTTCATAATCCATTACTTTCCACAGTTTATATAGAGTTTCCATATTGCTGCATCTGCTTAATTATATCCTCCCCTTCAGCAATATCTATGCTGACTTATTTGTCTTTGATAAGGTAGTGATCTCTTTTATGAAAAGTGAGCTCCATTTTCTATTAGCATCTCTGAGCGTGTAGTTGATTTGCCCCTTTTTCGTTTCTGAAAAATGCTCGGGTACAGCAATAACAGTTATGCATTTTCTCGTTTAACTTGATTAGATTTGAGGCTGGTACGCCTGCAATTGGGGAAGCAATTGGGTTAGGAGCAGCAATTGATTATCTCTCTGGCATTGGAATGCAAAAGATACATGATTATGAGGTGGGTTCAATTGGCACTCAGCTCGCGTCTTTAATATCCTTAGTGAAACATATGCATTAGTCATGTTGACTGCTAACATGCAGAGTATAATGTGACTGGCAACAATCGTTTGCTTTTTTTTCTTTTTTTTAAAATGGGAGGATAGCAGTTAAGAATATGTCTTCTGTGTTTCTTGTCTAATAATTGGTGTACCATGATTTTGCTACATGGCTAACGGAGCTGGGTCTGTAAGTTCTAAAAAATGCTGGTTAATCACTAACAACTAATGAGATAAAATATTTGGTGATTTGAGATGGGAAATTCTTGAGTCCACTAGCAATGTTGGCTAAATTCTCTTGATGAAGATTATGATGATGGTCTGTTACCTATGCTTTGTCAGGAGAATGGTTAATTTTCTCAAAGACTCTTCCTGTTTCATCATCTAACTTTTACAGGTGGAGCTGGCTTACTACCTATATCAAAGTCTTCGCGCGGTACCCGATGTCCGCATCTATGGTCCTGCACCCTCTAAAGTAGCTAAGCGTGCTGCTCTTTGTTCTTTTAATGTTGAAGATGTTCACCCTACTGACATTGCAACTTATCTTGACCAGCAGGTTTGAGCCTTTCTGTTGGACAATATTTTTATTTCCATATTCTGTTAAGTAATTTCCCTATGGCTTATTATACAAGTTCAAGGCTTATCAGCATGAGAATTTTAAGAAACATCTCCTGTCAATGAAAGTGTAGTGAACTCCAATAACTGAAATGCATCTTTCTTCTTTCAGCATGGGGTGGCTATCAGATCAGGACACCATTGTGCGCAGCCTCTTCATAGCTATTTAGGCATAAATGCGAGTGCACGTGCTAGCCTTCACTTCTACAACACCAAGGAGGATGTGGATGACTTTATCCGTGCTCTCGCTGATACTATTTCGTTCTTCACTTCTTTCAAATAAGGCTGCTCATATCATCTTGTGAAGCTGTGTATCATATGATCCTTGTATCTTGAAAGAAAGAGATTGCTCTCGTATTACAATTAATCTCAAATGTGTAATATATACAGGTTTATATTCTTTTGTAGTTTCCAGGAGCTTGGTCTTTCTTGGCTTAAGGTGATCTGTTCATCTAGAGTATCCTACCAGATTATGAGAAGGCTTGGATAGAATAATTGCAATATTGTACTCTGTTCATCTTTGGGATGTTTCAAGTTGAATAGCTATTTTTAAAAAATAAATATATATTGCATATAAAATTTCATTATTAACTTCATTAATTTAAGGGTATGAATTTATGATCCCACAACTAAACTTGGATAAGATGGAAATTTGAATTCAGATTTTGTTTTAAATCTATTTGAAATGTTTGTGTTAAGTTAAAATGGATTGTTAGATGGGATTAGATTTTCTTTTTTAAAATTTTTTTGGGCATACCTTCTTCAACTTCCTAAATTTTAATACCAATTATATTTAAATTATTGATTTTTTATTTTAGAATTTTTGTTAGGTTTTAAAAGTGAATTATTTGTGCTAAAATTAAAATCAAATTGAGAAATTTGTAAAGATTTTGTTTTCATTTGTTTTTAGTATTATTACATTTTTCAAAATTTAGAGATTTTTTTCTCACTTAAATTTTGTTTTTATTTTTTTTTCCCTTGAGAGGAAAACACCTCATTGTTATTCAAGAATTAAACGGCTAAGTGCGTATTATACTCTGAAATACAAATCGGTTCACGACTATTTCATGGTTTAGCGACGTATCGGTGGAAAGGAAGAAAACCTTTTCCGTCTGAACGTAATATGTCCATGCGTTCAGATTAGAACAGGTTTTTTTTGCAAAACCACTCCCTCCCCAAGGTTTGTAACTTCTCCTCACTTTTGCCTTCCTGCTCAGAAGGCTGCAGTCTCTGCCTAGTCTCCCCAGCGCGGACGACTGCATCATCCCTGTATCGTAGCAGGTGTGCTCCGTGTTCTCAACCTACAGGGCTCGCCATTCGCAATGTCTCTGTAGAATTTGAGTTTATATACAGTTGTATACCTCTGTGTGGGTTTTGATTGAGCGAGCAGAGATGCATCAAGGTTATCAAAATATTGGAGCCTCCGATTTGGCTCAGCTTCAAGCCGTTATGCAGGCCATCGAGCTAGCGTGCAGTTCTATTCAGGTTGAATTGCATTTTCTCCTGTCTTTTGTTGCTGTCTCTGTTCTTCTATTTTAACGTTTGGTATGGAACGTATTTTCTGATCAGTATAGTTTTAGAATAGTTCTTTTTTTGGTTCCAGGGATTCAACTTTTGATTCTGATTATAGAATCTAGATTTTGGAAATGGTTCCAGCCTAAGGATTTCAATTTTTGGAAGTAGATAATCTGGAGAATGACAGTTCATTTGCTTCTTAATAATGTTGCGTGGCTTTGAGTATATTCTTTTATAAAAGATTGGTTTTCACTGAAAAGGACTTTTCGAGTTATATAACTTTGTCTGGTCCTTTATGAACTAATCGAAGGAAATAAAGATTGTCCACTAACTAACGCCTTCATGTTTGTTTGGAATTATAAAAGTTTTCAACTACATAGCCTGGTATAGTTTGTTTTGAATTAATCGAATGATAACCTTTGTAAATACATGGAAATTTATCTTTGTGCAAATTTCTGAATCTTTGTCAGATAAATGTTAATCCGGCTGCAGCGGAGGCAACCATTTTGTCTCTTAGCCAGTCTCCACGGCCGTATCTAGCATGTCAATTCATTCTCGGTAAGCTTTTAAAATTATGAAGGATTGCCTTTGCAAGTACAGTTTCTTATATGGAACAAAATTCTGCAGCATGATCCTCTTTTCGCCTATATATTTGGACAGACCGGCTTGGAACCTTGAACATGTTTGGCCATCTATTAGATTCTTAAAATAAGAAGTGATGTAAACATCAGGAATCTCAATCTTGAACTTACTTAGAGCAACATGGTCAAGAATGTTAAGAAGAATTGGAAGATGCAAATGCTGCAAAATGGGGAGATCCTTTCGCAAATGGAGAGCATTATGTGAATTCTGGATCAAGGGAAAGTTGTCTTTAGCTTGTTGAGTCTATTGTCTTATCAGCTTTTGCAAGTGTTTGTCTGGCTTCCAAGATGGTTAAAAACTCTTTGATAAGCTCAGAGTAGAGATAAAACTCTTCTCAATTCCTTGCAGAAATGGTTGTATTTTTGGTTGTGATTTCACTGAAGGCAGTTTTTGATGAATTACAAAGTTGGAATATTTGGAAGGTGTCAAGGAATGCCCCATTGAGTCACACCTTTGATGTCATAAATTGATATCTGGGTGAGGGAAAAAACTTGCGTATTGGTGACTTACTTTAGAAGTATGGCTTAGTGGTTGTGACCATTAATGAACCCCTCTTATGCTTGCAAAGCTTGGTAGAATGCCCAGGGAAAAACCCTAGTTCTTCCAGGCAGGATTTGAGGAGACACTCAGCGCCTCCAATCCAGTGAGCCTTCTCCTTGGCTGGTGCTAAGAGTTCTCCAAGTGCTATATCATAGGCGCATTGAGAGTGTAGATAATGGTGACAGTATGATTTTATGCTTAAAATTTCCAAAATCACCCGCTCTCTTTGTTTTAATGTAAAATTAGAAGTCCTAGATTTTGCTTAGGTAGGGTGATTGCTGCTTGGCATGGAAGCAGTTCATTTTCACTAGAAATTTTAGGAGTATTCATGTCTAGTACCAGATTTTTAGTACTATTAGGAGAAAGCAAAATGGAGTTGGATGCTGCCCCCTTTGGCTGAGTGGGTATTGTTTCCTGTTTCAATGAGTGACTACTGTGCAAAGGTAGATTGAAGAACTCCGTTAATTTGTTGATTTCAGTGGATTTCTTTCTAGGATTTTGTATTTAGATTGTCAATATTGGAAGTTTTCAAGGTTGCAGTCTTGGGGCTTTTTCTCCATTCTTTGCTCTAGTCGTACCCCTGTTGGAAATTTTAAGATCATGACAGTAATAAAAACACGCCAAGTAATCTTAAAATGAGAAAGAAAATGATGCCAAGTGAAGAAGTAACTGTCTTCATATTTTAAGCCCTTCATAACATTTTATTTGCCTCCTTATGACTTGCCATGTGAAATAGTCGTTGAGTTGAAATTGAAATGAACTCCTCAGACAAAAGTGTGGCACATGACAAAACACTTCAATGGATTATTGGATCTTGAGAAAAGTCGAGGAAGAAAAAAAAAACAATGATGTTGGACCTGCTCAACTTTTTAATTTCAGAAAATGAACTTGTTATTTTGGTGGTGCTGTACATGTTATTATGGTTGACTTTGGCCTGCATGGTGGAAAATGTCACATTAATGTATCCTCCTGGTTGACCTGTAAAAATTTGGACAGCCAAATTAATGCACTGTACTCAATTTGTCTCTTTTGTTTCTTTTTAGAAATATCCTTCTTTTTCTAGGAAAGAAGTAATTTCATACGTAACTATTATTGTACATGGAGATATTTATCTTTTTGAATCCTTCCCAAAGTAAACGAAAGACAAAGAACCTCATAGCTAACCACTATTTCAAAAGAAAGAAAAAGACATAGTTGGATTTTTTTTCCTGGTTTGCTTCATTTCATAAATAGCACTACAGAATGCAATCAGCTTGATTTTGGTCTGACCGACTTTACTGGAGCACCCCATGCATCCAAGGTCTGCCCACCATGGGTGTAGTTATTCAGGATGCACCTTGTTTTAGCAGACTTGTATGTTGCTAATTACGAACTTCTCCAGAAAATTCTCAGGTGCCAAATGCAAGGTTCCAGGCTGCTGGAGCTATTCGAAATGCAGCTATTAGAGAATGGGGATTCCTCACAGCTGATGACCAAAAAAGCTTGATAAGGTCAGCAGTCTGTGACGTTGTTTACTAATACTACTTGCTTCATTGTCGCTTTCTGCTGGCTTTTCCCTGTTAAACAAAAAGAACAACAAATGAGAAGTTAGATGAGGCAAGTTACTGAATCAATGATTCTGTCAGTAATTGTTCCATGTCTTTTGTTCTTGCCTTTGGGCTTATTGAATCCAGCTGCATGCCTGTAGGGCTGGAAATGTTCATTTGTCTCTTATGTATATGTATAGTCCATCTTTTAAATAAGAAGGTTATGAAGTGTTTCTTTTGCTCCCCCATCCCCCCCAACCCCCCCAGGAGGGTGCTTGTGTATTACTGACCTTGCTAATTTAAAATTTGCACTATGCTTCTATGCTAAGATGGAATTGTTACTGAGAAAATCTAGAAATTTTATAATCTTTCTGTACCATATGGCTTTAGTTTTATCTGTCACTTTCTGAGTTTTTCTGTGTTTTGCAGCTTTTGTTTGTGCTTTGTGATGCAACATGCAAGTTCTCCTGAAGGGTATGTCCAGGCCAAAGTTGCTTCTGTGGCTGCCCAGTTGTTGAAAAGGGGCTGGTAAGCTGCTCTTTATGTGTGACTTAGGGTGTATTTGGATTGGGTTTTTGTTTGAGAATTATTGTCTTGGTTTTCGTAAAGTGAATTGTTTGTGAGAGGAGAGGTGGGGCACCCTTAGATTCTATAGAAAGTTCTCAAGAAAGGCGTGTTTAACTTCATCTTTAGAATTTACTTGCTGTTCATTCCAAAAGGAGCTTCTATTACTTAAAGCACATAAAACAAAGAAGTATACTGTCAGGTGGCATAAGATCTTATGAGCTCACAATCAGATGCATGAGAAAAGGCCTCAGAAATGATTAATGATTGCTAGGCAAAAGATACTGGCGAGATTTATATAAGACTAAAATGAAGAGATTTCTTATTTCCAGAAAGATGCAGATTCTTATTAAGGTGGGAAATTGAACAATGGTCTAGTACCATGACATAAAAGTCATTCAAGAGAATCTTCTTTATTTTTGTAATTTTATTGGTTGTAAATTAGTTATACTTGAAACCAACTCTCTCTGTTTTGTCTCTTTCATCTACTAATTCCTGTCTTTCTCCTTGTTTGTCCCTTCATGAAGATCATCAAGAAGAAAATAGGAAACAATAGAAAGCATATTTGAAATTGACCTGAATGCTTTTCACATTGTTTATGTTCATAGACACCTCTGTATTATTAGTCAGTTACTTTTGGGGAAGTTCTCTGCACAAAAGTACATTCATTGATTTTCCTTATATGCTAACATGCGTTCTTTTTTATAGGCTTGACTTCACAGCTGCAGACAAGGAACAAGTTTTTCTTCAGGTTACAAAATAATCCTTTTTGGTGTCCTTGGAATTCCAATTAGTTCTTTTATTTCCAGTAAATCCCATTACTTATAGAGCTATTTACTATTATTTTCATTTTGGTCTTCATTCTAACTATAACTCCAGAAGGTCAGCTCGAGTACTTTGACCTACTCCAGGAGTACAAAATACGACTTCTTTTAGTAGTTTATTCTGATTTTCCTTCTTTACAGTCTGTGCTGTTAACATCACTAATCTTGGTTCTTCTGATTGAAATGATAGTTTAATAAATCAACTATCATATAGCCAAAGTGAGAACTTTGGCAAAGGCTTGTTGATTGGGATATAGTGTTCCATTTGTTGCTTTTAAATGCAACCACTTTCTCCTCACCCACAAAGTGAAATACAACCGTCGTGAAGAGGTAGTGAAATCACAATTCTTATTCCCAACTTTTTCCAGTGAGAAATGCGGTAGTTTTAAGGAGTCGGGTCAGAGCTGCAAACTCAAGCTTCAAAGACATAAATCCAATCATGGGTTTGATTCTCTAGATGTTTCTATGCTGACTTTGTGTGTACCTTTTCCTTTTGGGGTATATGTGTGCTTGTGCATTCTTTCTTGTGCTTAAAAAGATCTATGTACTTTTTGTTTTCCATCCTGTTGATTTTTTCTCCGATTTTCAGATATTCTCTTTTGTATTTAAGTGCCTAACATTCAGTGCTACAGGTGAAACAAGCTGTAACTGGCAGCCATGGTCTAGATGTGCAGTTTGCTGGGATAAATTTTCTTGAATCGCTGGTAAGTCTCTGATACGGATCAAAAAGTTAATTAGGCTTTGTTTTCTTTGGTTTATATAAGGGGAAAACTTCACTCTGATATCTACATCTTCATTGATTTCTGGCATTGCATCACGACTTCAAATTTCCTTTCTTGGTATTAGCTTTTAAATTTGATTCTATTTGCAATTTCTGTTAACATGACTGTGAAAATTGGTTTAATGTTTGACCACTCCGGTTAAGTTTTCAGAAGGTCATTCTAAGGGAGATGGAAAACTAAATCTATTTTGAAAAATTAGATACCAGTTAGAGAAACTCCTAAATCGTGATGGCAATTTGGAAAATTAATAAAATACAGAAAATATACCCTATTTTCAGTGACTTCATTGAAAGAACTGATTTTGTGTCTCCAGAGGATTTTCCAAATAAGAATAGTCTGAATTAGTTAATTTTCTGTTTAAAACTGTTTTAATGTTTGTGTAGATACAGATCAAATAGGTCTTATGTCAGCAGATTGTTTCATTAAGTTGTTTTTATGCTCAACATTGTTACTGATTTTAATGTTATGTCGTTCTCCTGCCAAGGTATCTGAATTTTCACCTTCTACTTCTACTGCCATGGGCCTTCCGCGCGAGTTTCATGGTCAATGTAGCACTTCGTTGGAGCAAGATTATCTGAAGGTCTTCTGATTGCCATAGGTTCTTTTACAACAAACAAGCTCTTATTTGGTTTCCTGAGCAGGATAAGCCTTTCAAACATTTTATTTCTGTCTCATTTTATCTTGTTCATGTACTTTGTGTTCTGTCCCCCTTGGTTTTACAGACATTCTACTGTTGGGCTCAAGATGCTGCTGTAAGTGTAACAAATACAATAATTGGATCAGACTCCTCTATACCTGAAGCAAAAGTGTGTTCTGCTGCACTGCGTCTTATGCTTCAAATCTTAAACTGGGACTTTCGTTGCAACAAAAATGCAGCTGAGATTGGTAAAAGTGGTATAGATGTCTTTTCTGATGGAGATAAGAATGAAAACTACTCATTGAGGAAAACGGAGTGCAATTTGGTGCAGGTAACAACTTAGATTCGTCCAACAAGATAGATGATCAAACATTACATATTAGTGACTCCCCCACTTGGAAAATATATGCGAAAGTGGACTATAATCCTTTTCTGGTTGTTCTTATCTGTTACTTGAAGACAACCTAAAATATAGCTGTCTTATGCTGTATCGATCTCTGTTTGAGCATTATTTTGCTACAGCTTTTTTCTTTTGCTATCTTGAGCTTATGCAACATGTGAATACATTCATACTCTTCAATTTTGAGCTCCTAGTCAAGGTGGTTTTGATTTTCCTTGATGCTTCTTGCAGCCTGGTCCACTTTGGCGTGATATTCTCATAACAAGTGGTCATGTGGGCTGGCTTTTAAATCTATATGGTGCCCTAAGACAGAAATTCTCATCTGAAGGCTATTGGCTTGACTGTCCTCTTGCTGTCTCGGCTCGAAAACTCATAGTACAATTCTGTTCCTTAACAGGAACAATATTTCCATCTGGTACAGTTTTCCCTTCATAGCTTTCCTTGATTATTACATTTGTCTGGCCTAAATGCATCTCTATTCTTGTCTTTTACATGTGCTCTTTATTATTATACTAGTAAAATTACTACTATCATCTGCTTCTGCAGATAATTGTTCTGAAATTGACATCAAACTGTTTTTTTATAATAATAATAGTATTGTTGGTTTCTTTGAATTGGTTAGAAAATGGCCACATTTATGCTGGTACTGTTCATGATACGTTGAGGTACTTATAATTTGTTGGAATATAGGGCGTTGAGTCTTCCTGAACATGGATATTTAATTGTTCACTTTGTCCTGTATATTTTCATCTAAATTTTGGAGTGACTTACCTGCTTAAGGTTCTTCTGGTGGAGAATACTAATATTTTGGTGTGGGTTTCATATCTCTTCTAGCTTTTCTTTCATGCTCCTTTGACTTCTTTTTATGTATGTCCTCGACGTGAAAGAGGCAATTTCCTTGAAAAATTCCCATATTGCTTCCTTTCCTTGCTGGTCTTTAACTTCCTTTCCACTCATGAAATGCAATTCAGTGATTAATGTAAATAGAAATATTTCATGCATGTGCAAATATTATTGGGCAGCAGGAGAATGGCACTTGATCTCACTTGAGTGTGCTCCTAATAGAAGTACTGTGCTTCACCTTTAATATCAATCCCTGATGAAACAGGGTGTATTTCACAATTGTTGTGAAATTAAATAAGATGTTCCAGCCTAGAAGAATCTACATGTGAGCGAAGCTCCTTGTTTAGTTCCATGATGTATCTGATGCCCATTTTTATGGCTTGGGTTTTGTTGATAGAGTACTTGAATTTAAAGAAGTCTTTTTTTTTTTCTTTGAGATAGATTAAAGAATAGTCCTTTGTGTATATGGTTTTAGGATAATCTCTGCCTTCCATGGAATCTTCTGATGAGCTTATATAGAAGAGGATATATCTGATTGGAAACATTTCTTCTAGCTCTTCTGCAATAACTTGTTACTTGTATGAGTTCCTCCTGAATTCATTTTAACACGGAGTTTACCTACATATATCTATGTAAGGGGTAATGGAAGTTTACCTAGATATGATAGTCACTTGTTTTTAAAAACCGTTGTAACATCTTCTTCTAGGACTATATGAATACTTGAACCATTTTCAAAACGAAATATTTTGATGAAATAGGTGGTTGTGCAAATTTAATTATAACAAATGTTTCAATTGAGTTAAAACTTATCATAGGAGTCCTTTTTGATGATTGCAGTAATTTTATCTTCACTTTCTAACCTTTTTGGCCAAATATCAGTATTTATTACATATCTGCTGCTAATTGAAGGGGTTAGTACGGCTTTGGGGTAGATAATGTTGCTGTCCCCAACATGTTGATACCTTTATCCTCACAGGCATACTGTAATGTTGTTTAATAGCACTTCATCGCTTGGAAATTGAATAACCACATTTCTGTTCAGGCAAAATGAATGTCCACTTTCTTAAACTAAACCTATTTTCCATCTAAACTTACATAACTAACCTCACAAGCCTAGAGGATATGAATAACACTTACACATGGCCACCAGTAACCTCATTAATTAGTAAGGTGATTTAGTAACTTATACGTGGTCAAATACTTGCCAAAATTCTTGTGCATGTCAAATGTGGACATTCAACTTTGGACAGAAGGAGTAGAATTTTGTAGCTAGAGATGATAAATTAATTGTATATGAGGTAGTTCGGGAGATACTGGAGCTTATGTAAGTAAGCTCATTGCATAAAATATTCAGCCCAGAACATTAGTGCTTTGCATTGCATGTGGTTCTGTCATGAGCTAGCATTGTTGCATTGACTATCTGCATGAAAGTTGCTTTGATGGTCCAAAGAGATGTTTCAAGACATAGAACATGAAACTGCTTTTCTTTTATATGGTTATCTGTTATGGGAGAAAGAACTTTCTGTTCGATCAAGTGATGGAATCTTGAGTAAAACTGTTAATTTTTGTGAATTTTGTGTTATGTACTACAATTGGTGCTTGCTGGAGCTTTTGCTGTAGATTTTCTGGGCCACATGTGACATCTTCTGTGACCAGGAAAATATTCTGTGTGGTTTCTTTCGTTAGCTTCATCTCTCTTCTTTTATTTTTCAATATTAATGGTAATGTTTGTTAATTTCTAGTACAAGTAATTTAACCGTGTCAAATATAGATAATGGGCATATGCGAGGGCAGCACCTTATTCAACTGCTATCTGGTATCATAGAATGGATGGATCCTCCCCTTGCTGTTTCAAAAGCCATCCAAAATGGGAAAAGTGAAAGGTTAAACAATTTTAGTACCTTTCAATGAAAAAAAAATTCTATTTTGAAGTGGGGGTACTGACTTTTCTGATTTCTTCAGTGAGTTGCTAGATGCTTGTCGTGCTCTTCTGTGTATGGCAACTGTAACTTCACCAGCTGTGTTTGATCAAGTTTTGAAACCTGTAAGGTAATACATGGTTTTTATTCAAGGTTCGTTGAGGGTGCTTTTGGTTGTGAGCTTTCATCTTGTCTGGTTAGTCGGGTGGTTTACCTGTATATATACTTATTCAGTTTTTGTAGGGGACTTCATGAATTTATTTGGTGAAACTTTTATCATGATGATCAGGCCTTATGGAACTATTCAGCTGCTGTCCACCCTGATGTCCGAAGTGATCAAAGACCTTATGGAAAATTCCACAGAAGAAGAGACATGGAGCTGGGTAGCACGAGATATCTTATTAGATACCTGGACTGTACTTCTAATGGTACATTTTTTTGGTGGCTTAGATGTCTTCTTAGATATTTATAAGTGCCAAATTGCTTGAAGATCAATCACCTGTTTATCTTTTCATTCATTTTTTAACTTAGCTTGAGAATTGATTTATCATAAGGTCACCTATGCAATTCAATTTTCTGTCACTGCTGCTACTTAGGAATGATACAAGATGAATTTTCGTAATATGTTTTTAAACTGGATTTTTTCTCCATCCATTTGCAGCCACTGGATAGTGTTAGTTGTGATTTGTTGCTTCCACCGGAAGGGATTAGTGCTGCAGCCAATCTCTTTGCGTTGATCGTTGAATGTGAATTAAAGGGCATGTCTTATTTTATACACACTGTATTCTGTTTCTTTTTTCTTAATTACCAGATTCGTGAATATTTACCATTTTATTGATTTTATAACATGGATTTTATGATTCAGCTGCATCTGCATCTGCGTGTGACGAGAATGAGTACGATTACCTTCAGGCTTCCGTTACTGGTGAGCAATTTATATAGTAACTTGAAACGAAAACTTATGAAGCACTTTTTTCATTCTTGAGCAGTATATCTAAGCTCAATTTAGTGCCATTAGTATCTAATTATACCTTGTTTATGTTACCTTTCTAGCGATGGATGAAAGGTTAAGCTCTTATGCTTTAATTGCTCGGGCAGCTATTGATGTAACAGTTCCTTTACTAGCCAGACATTTTTCTGATCGTTTTGTGAGGCTTCATCAGGTAATCATTTTTTCTTTCCCATGTAATAATCATCCTAAGTTTGTGCATGCTTATAGTTGAGCTCTTTACCCTTAAATATCTTCCAACAGAATTTTGAATTAGTTTTCTTTGGTTAGTTCTAGCTGAGCCTACAGAAGCCAACATCAAGATTCACTATGCTTTTTCTTGGAAGATAGAGATTTTCAGTTTCTCCTTGAATTGTTAAGTGTCATATTAATTGTTGAAACTAAAAGAGATAAAGAGGAAACCGAAGGATTTTGTCAGCTTTTGAACCCAATGCACATACAGAGGGAAAAAAAAGAATATTCAAGCATCCCAATTTCGTGATTGCACTTTATCTTATAGAATGAATTACACAAGCCTTCCAGATTCTTTTTGCTTAGGATGTTTTACTTTCACTTTTTCAGATTGGGACAATAGAGAGAAAGCTTTCTTCCAATGGTAGACTTTTGATCTTGCAAAGTTGTTCCATCACTACTTTCAAATTCCTTGTTGTGTAGTTGTCTTGCAATAACTAAATAAAATGAAAAATTTCATCTTGGCTTTGGCCTTTTGAGACTTACGTGTGGCTTTTCAGCTATAGGATTTAAACTTCAGTGAACTTTCTTTGGTACGTTCTATTCCGTTACCATCTCTCTCTTGGAGTTGGAAGCTTTGCTGGAAAAGGTCTTCTATATTTTTCATTTCCTGATATCTTTCAACAGAAAGGGAATATATGCAGAGAAGATAAACAAATGACTAGTGATTAACTTTTCAGGCCTTGAACTTCATGCTGGTGTTTACTAAAAACAGACAATTATTGGTTATTAGAATTTAGAACAACTATAAACAAACTTCCGTGCATTCAATTTGAGGCTTAGGATGAGCAAGTGTATGAGCTCTTATACAGTTGTTGCATCAAGAATCTTCTTTTAAAAGGATCTAACTGCCCTGTTTATTCAGTGTAGATGATGCTAATTCAATGGTTTAATGTACAATCATTTTGTTTTTCTTGCTTTCTGCTTAAGTATTTACATGACATGTAGGGCAGAGATATAAGTGATCCAACAAAAACTTTGGAAGAGCTTTACTCACTATTACTGTTAACTGGGCACGTTCTGGCAGATGAGGGACTCGGCGAGACTCCCCTGGTGACGTCTTTATATTTATTTACTTGTTCCTGCTCTCTTTCTTTGTCATACCTCAATTTTAGTATTTTTATTTCTCATTCTGGGAGCTCTTTGTGCCAGGCCATCAACTATTGTAGAGTCTCATTGACATAATGCTTCTTTCTTGATTCATTCCTATCAAATACTGTATCTAGTGTCCAGTATCTTAACCCATCTTCACAGGTTTTTTGGATCATCCGGACAAATTTAGGCTTTTGCATCAGTAAGCTTATGGTTGGTAGTCATTGTGTATGCTCCAGTAGGCTGTAATGCATTGCAAATTCAATGCATAGCTTCAAATATTTGTTGTTTGGATTATGGATACTGTAAAATGACTTGTATTTATAAGCTTACAAAGCATTCTGTTTCCTTGGTGCTTATCTTCCAGCATCCTCAACGTATGTTAGTTTTATGAGTGGATTAGGATTACCCAGTAATAGAAGTTTCTTCATTAGCTACTTTCTTGCTGAAGATATGGTCTATTTCAGGTTCCAAAAGCTATACAAACTCGGTTCTTGGATGTTGTGGAATCAGAAAAGCATCCAGTTGTTGTACTCTCTGGGTAATGCCCATCCTTTCTTATAGCTGGAACATGTTCATTTAATCTGTCAATGTTGTGACAGGCATTTGGTTTAATGTTGCTAATCGACAAATTTCTTGTACCCTAAAATCAAAGGTTAATTTTCTTATCAAGTACTTTTGGGGAAACTAACAGTATGGAATCCTTATTATTTTCTAATCCGACAAGTTTTTGACAATCATAAATGGTAATCAATGTAATTCCAAGAGGTCTCTGTATGCATGTCTCTTTGTAAGAGGTCTTTGTCGGACACATTTGTTTGTGGGAGAGAGGGAGAGAGAGAGAGAGAGAGAGATTGTCATCTTTCATTGGAGCTTTTTTATGATGTCATCAAGCTGTTTGGATTAACTAAGTTTACTTACAGTTTCTATTATTCTTTGTTTGACAATTCATTCAGATCAATCATAAAGTTTTCTGAGCAAGGTTTAGATGCAGGCATGAGAGCATCATTTTTCAGTCCTCGTCTTATGGAGGTACTTTTCTTATTTATTGAGACTTTAATACCAGCTTGTTGTCCTTTTACCTTCTGTTCCTGGTTTATATCCTCCTTTACGGACAAAGCATATGGATCATCTTGAGCCTTATATCAGAGGACCTTTCTTTTCCTTCACTATTTTAGAGTGTTTTCTGCTGCGTTATAGTTGTTCAGCGATGCATGTGACAAGCTATGCTGTTGTACTTTTTATTTTTCTCTACAATTTTCCCTTATTATATCCCTAGTGATATTGGTGGCTACCATGGTTCTTATCTTTTCATCTACTAACAGTCCATACCTTGTTCTATCACTTGCAAATGTTGAAAGATGATATGATTTTTATACTGAACTATTATTTTTAAGTGAATGTTTTGGAGGAATCTCACAGTTACATGTTTGTTCTGATTCTCTTTCAGGCAGTTATATGGTTCCTAGCAAGATGGTCTTGTACTTATCTGATGCCTGCTAAAGATAGTCAAGAAAACATCGTCACCAGAGAGGAATATAAGGAAGCTGGACTCCAGTCAGAACACTGCAACCAAACATTGCTTCAAGTTTTTACAGAGCAAAATCAGGGGAAGGCAGTCCTTGAGATAATTGTTCATGTTGCGACAGCAACACTTGTTTCATATCCTGGAGAAAAGGATTTACAGGTATCGAATATGTTACTAATTTACCCTCAACTTCGTCTATTGATTTTGTAGGTCAACTGAAATTTATAGATGTTAGCATTTTCTTATATGAGCATCTTCCTTTTCTGCCTCCCTTTTTGATGGGTGTGATATAATATCTAGTTCAATCTGCTTTTCATGATATCTGTCTTCTGTGTTATATTATCAGTTTCATATTTCTATTCTGAATTCGTATCATGCCTGTTGCTAGATGCTGTCCTGGCTTTCTTTTAGGTTTCCTGAATTGCCTTATTGAATACAGAATGACATTGATGTTGAATACAAAAGACCTGCTAATAATTTTAGAACATGTGCTTTGGTGGTGTTCTTGACAGTAGGAGTTAACCGAAAGTGGTTAGATATACTGCTGGAGTAGCCCTGACACAATTCCTACTATATAAAAGTCACTGAGGTCAAGCAATTTGCTAAAGACAAATTTCTATGTGATACTACGTTTCTGTTGTTGATTGTGGTTAATTTGGTTACAAACATTTCTGCTGAATACTTTTATTAAGAGAAATTACTTAGGTAGGCCTTCTTTATTTTGACTTGTATATTTGGGGGATTTCTGCCTGCTTGCACCTAATTAATGTGTGTCATCTATTATGAATTAGAGAAACGCCAATGATTTGGCTGAATAAAGTATTAGTAATTTTTGATAGGTTTTCAAGAATTTCTGGAGAAAAAGTGGAAATTCTTTTTGCCATGCCACCAATATTTTTTGGCGTAGATGAGCTGTAAGGACATTCTTCTTGTCATATTTCTTGTTATTGTGTTGTGCTTGATTGACTGTTTTTCTCATAATTTGTGACCAAAGCTTTCGTAGAGGACCTAAATTTTGGGTTTGGCTTATTCTGGGTTTATGATTGTTTATTATCAAAATATGGGAATTTGGGTCATATAAATATTTAATTTTGTACTTCTTTTTTTTTTTTTATCAGCACTAATTTCCTGTAGGAAGAGCAGCTTTGTCACTCATCTTCTAGCAAAGTAGCAATCAACTTAAATGTATTCCCAATAATGGGGCCTCAGAACAATATATGTTCTTGACCCAGTTTAATAGTCTTCAATGAAAAGCTCAATTGAAGCAATTGGAGTGTAGAACAGGACTCTAAACACAATGAAAAGTTTACATTAATAATGGAGAGTGGCAAGGGACTAAATGGAGTTTTACCTTGGAGATTGCCCCCACATTGAGCTCTGAAGAAGTCCATTTGGTTACACAATTTTTAAGTATCTTTAATGGAGGGTGCATTAAGCTATAGCAGGTTGAAAAAATGGAGCAACACACAGGAGGCAAAAGAAAAAAGTAAAAGAAGGCAGGTTCAAGAAAAGGTTGGTCAATTTTAATGTGAACAGTACCTGCGCTGGCTGTTTTAGGAAATTCAAGGTTTAATAATTAATTCTTTGGTACCTTCTTAGTTTGGAATCTGCTTTGCTTTAGTTTTTCCATAATGCTATTTTACTGAATATTGATAATGCCCTATTCAAGGCTAGGATTCTAAAGGTCAAGAATTCCTGTCTATTGTCATTTAATCATAATATTGCATAGCTTTTAGCTTTTTTCTTGGCCCCTATTCAAGGTTTTCCATTCCAATTGGCCTCTAGAAAAACTTAGTGACCTTTTTTTGTTCAGTTACAATTTGATATGCTAAGTATGCCAAATTTCCAAAATATGCAAAGCTCAAATTTTTTTAGATACTGGCATTTCCCTGTAAATGGCTGGGTGGAAGATTAATTGGTTAAAGATAAACTATAGTGGCTTATATGTTTAAAGTAGTGGTATTGTGGTCCAAAGAATGTCCTTAGATGGGAAGAGGAATATGCTCTAAATTGTTTAGGAGATAACCATTAAATATTTGACGTGGTTTTCTATTATGATCTCTTATTTCTTTTCTTTTTTGTTTAATTGCAAAAGGGCTGTTGAGTAGGAGATTGGAGGACCAATAATTTCAGCTTGATACCACTCTATGGAACTATGTTTTTATCTATGTCATTTTACTATTGTTTTTGAAACTAGGTAGTAGCTCGTCACACTTCTGTGCACAAAAAGAATGTTTCTTTTCCAAAAATCATTCTATGATTAAGAATTAAGTTCTATTTACTTAAATTTTCTATGATAAATTAAGTTTCTATCATGTAATTGTAATAATTAGCTTATTGTATCTATCGATATTTCTTTGTTTGATAAAACAGTGTATCAGGAAAATTTTAGTCAACTAATGTAATTGTTGATGTCAAGTCATTTTCAATAATAAATCCTGCGTTATAAAGTTCTCTCTGCTACTTCAGAAGCGTTTATCATATTAGGAGATTTTGTAATACTTTGAAAGCTCTTTCTATGGTGCTTTTGTTTTTTGTATATTGAGGCCAACTTCCTGTTTGGTTTTGTAGGCACTAACTTGTCATCAGCTGCTCCATGGACTTGCTCGACGAAAGGATGTGGGCAAGCACCTTGTGACTTTGGTCAGTCACATGGCGTTTTATTCCGTTCCAATAAGCTATGCTTTCTAGCACTTGTAACTGTAATTGTTTTGTTTTTTGAAATTTTTTTTTCTTTTACGTATTTCTGGGAGGGAAGCGAGTAAAAAGAACTTTAGTTCAGACTATTGCAGCAGTTCCTTTGTAGAAGCTACCTTTCTTGTTTGATTTTGCATATATATGGGTTAGCAACAGAGGAAGTAGTCCCTTGTTGAAGAATTGTCCTCTGTTGTTGAATCCGATTCGGAAAAAACTAGGCATAGAGAAAGTTTTCATCATTGATTTAGTAATTTTGTTGATTGAGATGTGAAACTACCACTTGTTCATGCACGCACATTGCTTTTAAAACTTGGTAACATAAAGGGGATACGATATATCTTGATAGAGGAATTACTAGTCAAGGGAAGAGTAATATGCTATACCAGTCTTCCAAGCCGAGAGCACTCAAACACTCCCAAGTGCAAACTTACGATAAAGAAGAACTTTATGCATTTTAACCAAACTGAATGAATTTCCAAATTTCCATTCTATTTGCTAGAATAGAAAATTCTGGTTTCCTTTAAAATTAATAGAAATGTGGAATTGGTGGGAGTGATCGGCCAAATACTATTGAGGAGCTAAAGAATGCTAGAATTGGTTGTCTTCACTTGATCAAAAAAAAATTAAGAGCATGAAAAGAAACAAAATGAAAAATGTTAAAGGTCCCTTGTGATTTGCATCTATCCTTAAGAATCACTAAACCCATCTTCGTTTACCTATTTATGCAGGACACCTGGCGCAATTTGGCTAATGCTTTTGCCAATGATAGAACTTTGTTATCACTCAATGGTGTTCATCAGGTAATATACTTAGAATAAGGAAAGGTGGGTGAAAGATGAGCAAGTCTTTCTTCACTTTTGGTCAAGCAGAGAAAGCCAGTGTGTGTGTGTGTGTGTCTCTCTCTCTCTCTATATATATATATATATATATATTAGCCATGATTTTGCATCCTATTTATTCATCATAATTTTGTTCCCTTTTGGCACTGGTGTTTAATGAACTGGCAATTCTAGAATAAATGTGTCATCCCCCCTCCCCACCCCTCCAAAAGAAAGAAACATGACATGGACTGCAGTTTTCTTTGTAGTCCAGCACTTGGAAGATAATACAAACTTAAAGGAAAACCACCATCACATTTTGCTTTTTTAGGTGAAGCAGTAGAAGGACGAAATATCCTTTGAACTGTCCAAGAGGGACCTTTCTTTGGAAATCTATCAGAGATGATTATCCAATAAAAGTCATTAGCATTCTTTACTAATTTAATATCCATTAATTCTACGAGTCTTTGGTCTCCAAAATGACTTCCAAATTAAAGTCAATCGTTGTAAAACCGTTCTTTGACTCCAAATTTACCCTTCTAAATACAAATTACATATTCTGTGCTTCTGAAGGTCCTGTTGCTAGGAATGGCCTGCTTTTCTGTCAGTTGGAAACTACTAATCCCTTGTTTTCTTGCAGCGATCACTTGCTCAAACTCTGGCTCTCTCAGCATCTGGTGTGAACAATTTAGAGGAATCAAACCTGTGAGTGTATATATCAAGATCAAGCTTCTGTATATATATTTTCTGTTACGTATTATACTTGATCTTTTTATACCTATTCACAGGTTCATTAGGAATCTTACAAGCCACATGACTGCCTATCTGCTAGATCTTTCCAGAAGAAATTATCTAAAAAGCATTGCTCAACAGCCAGACACTATTTTGTTGGTATGAAGATCTAGTGCACCGCATGTTGATCATATTTCCTTATTCATACTATGGAACATGTTCGGTAATGGTAATTGATCTTAGGTGAGCTGCTTGTTAGAGCGGCTTCGTGGGGTTGCCACTGCTTCTGAGCCTCGCACACAGAGAGCAATTTATGAGATGGGATTCTCTGTGATGAATCCCGTCTTGATTTTTCTTGATGTTTACAAACATGAGGTAATCATTATTCAAATTCATTTACTGCAGTTTATTACTAGAAGAGAGCACAAGTTCCTTCACTTTGACCTGGGCTGTCATAGTTTCGGTACACGGTTGTAGCCTCTTTGCTTGCAGGAGCAAGGCTGGATACCACTTCCCAGATCCATAGTGTCTTTGAGTTGAGAGACATTGTGCTATAGGTGCTATTATGCTTCCAATCTTAACAGGAATAAAGCCTATAGAAGGCAATTGGAGCCCTTGTTTTAACATTTTTATTTTTGTGGGGCAGTTTTTTTTTTTTATGGTGTTGGGGGGGGGAGCTGGGACCGGGGGAGGACTTGTTTGATATCAATTTAAGAAACTGCTTACTTGAAGATGCACTAATATATGCTTATGGAAATTAAGACCTTAAGTGCAAAGATTACCAAGGGTTTTCTGGCTTTGAACTATGACTGGTTTTTAGAATTCTGGAAATTCTTGCTGTGAGATCTAGAAGGCAAATCGTGATTAGTTGGCAGTAGTTAAACCAGAGATCCTAGGAGCTATTAGTTTGTTGGTCTGTGAAATATGAGGAATACAGAGAGATTTGTTACCTCGAGCTCTTGATATTCTGATATCTGGAGGAATGTTTCACTTGTATTGCATTTGGATCAGTTGATAATAGATAAATCTGGAATTTCTTTCCAGAAAACTAATTTGAACTCTGTTGGTTCAATTGGAAAGATCGGTAAAACAGAATACAATGCCGGAGTCTTCTTCCATTCATCTTCTTCTTATTTTCTTTATTTTTTTTATTTTTTAGGGGGCATAATGGGGGATGAGTATTGGTCACTACATATTATGGGTTATCTGCTATAAGTCTTTATTTTCTGTCCTTGGCCCTGAATACCAAATGTGTTATTTTTCTTAGTGATGTAACTGCTAATTATTTACATTAATAATAAATCTATTGCTTGCCTTATTAGGTTATAAGTTTTCAAATATGGTGGATCAAAAGCACTAATGATTCTTTTCTGCATCTGATTTTCAGTCTGCAGTTGTCTATCTTCTATTGAAATTTGTTCTTGATTGGGTGGATGGACAAATTGTGTACCTAGAGGCGCATGAAACTGCTGTAGTCATTGACTTCTGTATGCGGTTACTTCAAATCTACTCTTCTCACAATATTGGCAAGGTACTTTTTGTTACCTTTTGTTCGTTCTTCCACTTTACGGCAGCTTCCCTAAATTATATAGGCCAGGACAAATTAATTTAGGAAGCTGCCGTAAGCTGGAAGCATTTCTTAGTAGCTCATAGGTCATGGTTTTGATTGCATTCTCTGCTTGATATAGCAAAGAAAAAAACTCTTCTGTTTTTTTTTTTTGGGGGGTGGGGGGTGGGGTGTAATGTTTTGCATAGAAGGATTAATTCAATTTCTTTGCAATGCCTAAGGGCTGACATAAGAAACAAAAAAATGAAACTTTTCTTTCTTTGCTTGTAAAGGGAAAATATCAGAGGACATTTTTTCACCTGTCCTTGGATGAAACACAGATTCCACTTTTTTTTTTTTTTTTGATCAAAGAATGTAAATGTATATTGATCAAAAGTGTATACAGATCAGAGTACATGTAACATCCCACACTACAAGCCTAAGCACGTGTAGTTAGTACATGTTATCCTTCCTTGATTTACTTGATGAGACAAAACAGTGGGATACAAAGAGAATCCCAACCTGTATACTAGTGTTTTGATCCTATGCACTAAGAACTGGGGTTCCAAAATGATACCATCAAACAGTTTCCTATTTCTTGCTTGCCAGACACTATAGACAGTGTACGAGAATGCAACTATCTTTGATTTTGCAGGCCATGTACGAAGATGCACTAAATGTGCTGACCTTTTCTCCTTTGTGTAAGCATGCATTGGTAAACATGATTATCATGTTGAACTTGTAGTTAGCAAGAGAATAAAGTATAATTGACTTGAAAGTCAGTAACAGAGGTTGTTTTGGTAGAAATATCTTGAATACAAATCTCAGCCAAAAAATGTGAGGTTCTCTTCATCATCTGATAGTATTCCATTGTTAATTGGCATATTTATTATGTTCTCACATTTACAAAAATAAGCTATTGTGCTCATCTTATAGTTCTCTAATAAAGACTCATGCTCGAAGCTTCTCTCTTTTTTTAATTTTTACTTTGTGGAATGTCCCTAAAAAAATTGAGTTAATATCCTGTGGGCAGGTGGCCTACATATAGGATATTAAGCTGATAAGAACAAAAACTATACTTAGACTTTTGACAAAATGCCAAGAAAGTTGAAGCTTCTCTTTATAGTTTCCTGGTATGTGATTTGCTGTCTTCAGATTTCAATTAGCATTTCAAGTAGCTTGAAGAGTGAAGCTGATACTGAGAAATACAAGGATTTGCGAGCCCTTCTACAACTCCTTGCAAGTCTCTGTTCAAAGGATTTTGTAATTTCTCTAACCCTATCCTTTATTCTTTTTCTTTTTCGGGTTGGGGGGGTAGGGTTTGTTGTTTGGAGGGGGCACGGAGAACAACTGTATCTCCTCTATTTTGATTCTACTTCCTGTAAACTTTCTTCTACTTAAGTGCAACTTCCTCTTTTAATTTTTTTCTTTTTTTTCTTTTTAAGCTTTCACCCTTTCTACAATCATATGGACTAAGGAAGAGTATCTTTGTAGGTTGATTTCTCATCAGTACCCATTGAGGCTCATGGCACAAACATTTCACAGGTACAATATGTTATATTCATTCTGGAGAAGAAATATTCATATCCATCTTGATAGCAATTTTTGTAGTGGAAAAATTTTCTTTTTCTTAATGTAAACACCCATGTTTCCTCAATATATTTCTTCTGCAGGTCGTATATACAGGTCTTCACATTGTTACCCCTCTAATAACTGTGGAGCTGTTGAAATATCCAAAACTTTGTCATGATGTGAGCTCCTTCATGATTACAGAAGAAATAATCCTGTTTCAGTTCTGAAACTAATATTCAGTTTTCTCTATGACAGTATTTCTCCCTTATCTCACACATGCTGGAGGTTTATCCAGAAATGGTCACCCAATTAAACAGCGAAGCCTTTGCTCACATTATTGGAACTCTTGATTTTGGTCTTCATCATCAGGTAAATTCATCATCATTTAGATGAATGAAAGTTTAGCTCGATTTTTAAATATAGTGCATACTTGATTTTAACATAGCATAGCTTGTTTCTTAAGGTCATATGACTTTTCTTCACAAGACTTTTATGGCTGAGGTGTGGTTGGATTATTATTTCCTTATAGGAGCCTGATTTTGAAAAGGCCTGAGCTATCTTTTTCTTCCTACTCCTAGTATTATTTTGTTAATCTATTGATGATATAGGTTCCAGAAGTGGTTGACTACTGTCTAAGCGCTCTGAAAGCACTTGCTTCCTATCATTACAAGGAAATTGGTGCTGGTAAATTTGGGCTAGGTTCATATGCTGCAGGTTATAAAGATATGGTTGGCAATACTCAAGAAGGCATTCTGAGTTGGTTTCTTCGTTCATTGCTGCAAGTTCTCCTCTTTGAGGATTACAGGTGAATTGCTAGAATGGCATTGTATTTTCAGATTAAAAAACATGACACATGAACCTTTTAGAAGCACCTGATGAATTAGACTTAACCATTTACGTAAAATGGCATCATCATTGTGTCTTATAGTATGTTGAATTTCCCACCTATAATCCTTGCACTGGCCTTTTTCCAGCTCCGATCTTATCAGCTCTGCTGCAGATGCTCTTCTTCCTCTGATCCTGTGTGAACAAAATCTCTACCAGGTAACCTATCAAAACCGAGTAATATTTTTGGTCATTTGATGGCATCATGTCTTGACTGGGTTGACTCAAAGCAAGAGTCTCCTACTTTAGTGGGCATAATGTATGGGCTAAGTACGTAAATGTTTGTCCAACCAATTTGGAGTAAACGTTTCACTTAATTCAGTTGGTGTCTTTCTGATTCTGTTTGCTTACTTTCTGGTGCATTTTATATTTCCCGCAGAAACTGGGGAATGAATTAATAGAAGGGCAGGCAAACCCTGTGTTGAAATCAAGATTGGCAAACGCATTACAAGCTCTTACAAGCTCGAATAACCTCTCATCTAAACTTGATCGCAGCAATTACCAGAAATTCAGAAAAATTTTGCGTAAATTTCTAATTGAAGTTCGTGCATTTCTTCGCACAAAATGATACATCCCAATTTGATTGGGTGTGACACTTGTCAAGAGCATCTGGAAGGAAGAAGTATTCCAAGAAAATTTACTGATTCAAGACCAGGAATGGTGAGATAACAACGGACCGAAGCAGATGGAGAAATATGGATCGCCTCCCTTTAAAGAAGTGAGCGGCCTGTGAGCGCGTGTCCTTTTTGGAATGATTTCTTTCATTGAACATCGGTTTCTAGTGCCTGGGTCTTCACTGGCAATCGTGTTTTTGTAGTGTCATTATCGTGGTTGTACAGGCAATTGTTTTAAATGCTTTAAGTATAGTTCACCCAATATTTTGGGATTTTGAAGAAAATAATGCGTGTAAATTTTCATTTACCAGAGTCGTGTTGAATTGAAATATGCTATTAACTATGGTGAATTTGTGAAAGGTATAATATTGCCTGTTGGTCATGGAGTATCGTAAAATAGCATTCTTCTGTATTCTTCTGTTTATAACAAGTGTTATTATAATTTTTTTTATATATATTAAGATAATAATTAAATTAATTAATTTAATTTTAATTAAATTTTTTTTTTGTATAAAATATTCAGATATAAGAAATTTTTATTTTTATTATATTAATGTTATTATTTTATTATGAACGTAAATAAAAAATTAAATTTTTATTTAATTATATTTATTTTAAAATAAAATAATACTTATTATGAAATAAAAAGAATAATAATTAATAAAACTTGAGGCTCGAGCCTCGCTCAAGGTAGTTAGCCTTGGGATATAATCCAGTGGAAATTAAATTAATTCACTATGTGTGAATGTTATTAGTACCAAACATTACTATCTTTGGGTATTTTTTACGTGTGAATGTTATTAGTGTCAAACATTACTATCCTTGGGGTATTTTTGGGTGTCCTCTTGTTCTAAAAACAGAAATTCTATAAAACGTAAAACAGAATTTTAAATATAAATTTTATTCTATCTCACCTTCAATTCAATATGGAGTTACTAGACCTGCCAAAAACACATTTCCCAGCATGGATGTCTACGTGTTTGTGATTCGTTTCCTGTTCTGCTGCCAAGTAAGGCGGGGGCTATGTAACGAAAATTGGTATTCCATTCTCTTCTGTTCTTTTTACGGGTTCTTTTACCAATATTTGCTAACCCCGCCTCCCCCCCCCCACCGCCCCAAACTCGTACCATCCGCCTCCAGCGTCTCAACTCACAGCACACCGCCTGTCACGCCTCTTGTAGCGACCTGTCGGTGCCCGAGCTTACGCAGCAAATCCTCTTCATGTTTTTATTTTTTATTTTCTCCGTGATTCAATAACTTTCTTTTCTTTCGAAAATTTGATTGTGCTCTTCATTTTTTAGGTTTGGTAATTCAGAATGCACTAATATTAACTGTCTTTACAATTTTTCAATTTCAATTTAAATTTTATAAAATCGTAACATTTTTAAAGTGTGATTGAATAAAATTAAATTTTAAAATTTATATCTTAAATTTAAATTATTTATAAAAAAATATAAATTACACGTTTAAAATTTTAAATCCAAGTAGTGTTTTCGGGAAAAAGTGTGCCCCATCTACCCAAGAGATTTAGCCCAAATGTAGTCTACCGTGATAATAAGAAAAACACAAGTCAGCTACTGGATCACAGGTGAAATATGATTCACATGAGCTCTTAAGGTGTATAGCACATTTTGCAACAGCCGTTCAGATGATTTGAAGACTTCTAATTTCGCACCCAATTCAAAAGAATGCGTACTCGGAACATCTTTTCTTGTTGGGAAGAAAGGCTACACGACTGTCGACACCCAGAGTCCTCGGTAGTAAATTGGATCAACCCTTGCAAATCAACGTCACTTGTGCAAGACACTCTTCTTTGGCATCTTTGCTTTCCTCTGTGATTGGTTCTGCCGAAAGAATCAAAATCATCATCGGTGGTTAAAAAGCTAGATACACATGAACGACACTACTGCCAGCTAAAGGTTTACCTTCTGTCTTTCTAAAGCTTCATTGTCTGCTCTTTCCTTCCAGTTGCTCTTACGAAGTTTGATGGGCCGATTTCCAACATATTTGCCTGGAGACAAACAATGCAAGTTCTCACATTAATACCTTTAATAGGTGGCAATATTTGTTACCGTTCCTATATATTAGGAACCATAATGCTGCAACCAACTACACCTTTCAATTAAGTAGTGATGAAGACCTTCAAGTGTCAATGCGGAGACTACAGCTTGGCAATTCCGCCAAGATCTCTTCGTTAGTTGGGGGAAGAATCCGCACGAATCGGATTTTTTGAGGAACGTATCGAGAGAGAATTGGATTTGGTTAGACAATGTGTGGTTGGTAAACAGGGATCGGTTTTTTAGCAAGGTACGGAATGTATCGTCAAATATTCAATATGATTTAAGGGAGCCCCCGAGGGGAGGGTTTATTACTAGCTTTACTGCCCCTTTTAATTATTTGAAGGGGTCCATCGAATCATTGATAATCTAAGCTATATCCTAGATAAAAATTAGCAGAAAGGAAACAATAAAAAGGCCCACATAAAACAAAGTAGCTATCTATACAATACAACAACCTGAAGTGCAGAGGGTGACACTGATCTTTATCCATGTCAGGCCCCTTCCATCATTATTATGCATAAAAAATACTGATGAAATGACTATATATATATAGGGGGGGGTGGCCGGTGGGGGAAGGGGAGAGCAAATAAGCAGAACCATATGACCTTTTAATTATTAACGCCTCATACCATTCATTTCTTTGAGTGCTGCAGCAAGGTCCAAAGGATTTGCAAAACTCACAAAGCCATAGCCTTTAGTTTTTCCTGTCCGCTTATCCCTTACGACCTGAGATGAAAATTTTCCAGTCTTCTTCAATGCAAATGCATAAAGGATAAAGGCAACAATAGTCCACTAGAAATGCAAAACACAATAGCATCCAAGTCAAGACACAAAAGTATGCACAAGCAGGAAAAGCAAAGCACTACAAGCTAAGCATGAACATGTATGCCAAAACAGGGAGGGGGGGGAAAAACATAAACCAAGTGGTCGTAACCACTTCCAGGCTGAATGATTACATTTGTTAAATTTTGTTTCATGGTAAAATCAATGTCCCATAAAGATGGAAAAATGAATAAAAACAGTATTCCTGCAAAGCAGGAGCAAAATTATAGTACAAAAACGCTCATCTTTGGGTATTATTATCCTTCAAGAAAGTCGTGAAATTCAAAAAAGGGTAGACCTTTTTATTAACACATAATGCACCAAACATATATTTTCACACACCCATCAAATTAAAACTACTTGAGACCACAAAAACCCACTTTTGACTTTTGAGTACTTATATCACTAACTATTTACTTATTTTCCATTTTTTGTAGATGGAGTTGCTTCTTTGAGTTAGATTACTTTAATCAACTTCATCCATTAACAGACAAAGATGTCTTAGTCATTTCTTAAAGTGACAAAGAACCCCATAACTTGCCTAGAAACAGTACGACCAACGCCATTTCTGTACCTATATGCTATTGAAACCCTAAAATCTTCAATAGCTCAGTGAGTATTTTGCTTTTCGCACCTTTTTTTTCCCCTTCTATTCATTATGTTTTCTCCTTTCTATCAATTCCCCTTTGTCAATGTTCTCTTTCTTCTCTATTTCAGCATCATCCAGATCTCCTAAGCCATATCCACCTAAGGCAGATCTGAAATTTCAGAAAGAACAGAACCCAAGGACAACTGACACCCAGGTGTAATATCACAACTGATACAACAAGAGTAAAATAAAAAATAGAGAAGATAAGCATATGAGAGTTTTTATGCTCTTTTCCTTTTGCACATTCATTCTCCTGTTTGTTTTATTTCAACCACAAATGACTTTCTGCAACTCTATATTTGATACTTCAATGCTACATAACATTTGCATATGATAAGGGGTACACAAACAGCCATCCCAAATAAGCTTCTTCATCAACATCAAAACCTTCCCATCAGAAGAAGCAATGTTCAAATGCAAAGAGAACGAGTTACCATGTAAAAATAAATTTAGGCGCTTTTTGTTGACTGTTACTACATCAAGCATGTATAAAGGCAACTTGACCTATAGTTTCTTGTAAAGCACGTATAACATGCGTGTCTACAATTAGATCAAGCTTTTTGTCGCACAATAACATGTACCAACAGATGTACGGCGCATGAGTAGGAAAAAAGAAGGTATACGAAGAAAATTTTATGTAAAAATAACGAATATGGATTGCAGGTCAACAGATCATCTTACTCCCCCGCTTACATACCTCACTGACAAACTCTCCAATAACTCTAATTGGATAACATATTAGTACAACCAAAACCCCAGCTATGAATCGTATGGACCCTTCACAATCCAGACCCCAGCCCAAACGACAAAACAAAAGGGTAAAGAGAACAAGAGATAAGATGGATCAAAGATGAAATTTCTCTATTATTGCAATTTCCGCTGGCGCAATTCAGGTTGAAATTTTAGTTTGAAATGTCTTGTTTTCTTTCATCCCAAATAGCTATTCAACTATTAAAATTCTTCATTCGTCACCCTCTCCCCCAACCCCAAAAAAAAAAAAGATTTTATGAAAGAGTTGAAAAACCAACAATTTGGATATACTATTACCACCCTACATAGATCAGGCATTCACATCAACTCCATAATAGCGAGCCTGAAGCCACATATTCTGTAGGTCATAAAAAGAACTTAAAAGTTCATCCTCTTACTAGAAAGCTATTAGCATCATGAAATGCAACCTTGCAACACAGACTGATGAATTCTACCTTAAAGCATACGAGCCATTTGATGGCTCCATGCACTTCAAAATAACATATGAAGAGGACATGCAATTTTCTCAAGTATCCAGTTCCAGAAAATCCAACAAACAACAATAGAAGATTAGTAGCATAAGATAAGAGGACTCACCCTAGCCATGTTAAAGGATGGGAATCTTGAAAATGCTTTTGATAGAACATCGTCATTCACCTCATTCCCAAGATCACCACAGAACAACCGATAATCATCTGTGAAGCTCCAAAAGTATCAAAAGAAAATTCAGGACATTACAAAGGAAACCAGATATTAACAAAAAACTTGAGAAATAGAAAATAATCACGCAGGAATCCATCGCCAGCATCTAGAATATTTCACTTGTAAACTACCTTACTTGGCACTCTGTGTAACATGTAACTGATTCTACAACTTGCAACTTGAACTATAGAAGCATATTGCAATAATGCCTCTCTACTCTACCAAATCATCTCTGTGTAGCAAGCAAATTTACCACAAGAACTACAGTTGGTCTCTTTTATCCCGTAATTGCAATCACTTGCAAAAATTTGTGCATCTACATGGGATTATTCCATCACTAAGGCCTTGAATATTTCTTACTGTCAAGCACCTTCAATTGACAAGGATGACAAGGAATTTTAACTCAGGATAGATTGTCTTAACACTACCCATAAAAATCCAAAGAAGAGTTGATCTCTAATTTTCTAGTGCCTCTTCCCAATTTATACTCTTAAGTACCTTGCTTCACTATGACAAAGAGCAAGTTCCTTCTTCTAAAGTCTAAAGAAAGTACAATTAATCCAAAGTAGTACAGGTAAATTTAAGTATGATATTGCCAAATGGAACAAGCTGTCTGACCATGCCATGTATAATTACCAAAGCTCATTCCTAGATCATAGAAGCATAGTCAAAAGATATGAAAAAATCCTATCAAAAATTATTGTTTACCACTTAACTGATTAGTATCCTTGAGAACAGGAATTTCTTCTTTTGAACCATGTATTAAAGAGCAATTGGCATAACCAAACTAGTTTTGAGGCACAACAGAAAATTACAGAAATTGGCAAATGAGTAAAATAAAAGGACACGGCAAATGAATCTCACTTTCTGGCCAATCTGCAAGACTAGGATCCTCCCAGGTCTGCCCTGCAGCTTTACGAGGTAAAGCTTTCTTTTTATTCTCTGCCTTGTGTTCAATCTCACTGCTCGCAAGAGCAGCTTTCACACTCTCAAGTGCCTCTGGTGTTATTGTTTGTGCATCCCTCTGAAATAATTGCTGGGCCTGTCCAACAGGATAAGAAGTGTTATGGAAATAATGCAAATAATTTGCATCAATGAAATTCATATGCTCAAAATTTTCAGTTGAACCAGATTTCATGAAAACATTTAAAATGCTTTATCCAAATTCACGTGCCATGCAACAACTTATTCAGACGAATCCAGGTTCCCTCTTTTGCCATTGATGCATAAACGATGTCGCCCTTGTTTACTTGTCCAGGTATGCACATGGTGCAAGAACATTTGCCATCTCTTTTTCTCTTTTGAATAGATGGATAACATATTTGATACTGATATAGAAAAAAAGATTAAGTCTTTGATATATGCAGGGCACATAGAAGCAAAACGAATCTATAAAAATTAAATTTAACTGCTAACTGTTGGTTTCGTGTTGTTATTCGGGGCAATGTATAATTAAACGCAGCCAAAAGGGAATTCAATTCATTCTGCCATATTGTACAGTATATCAAACGTGACAAAATCAGAGAGTAGGATGAAGATACGCAACGAATCAGATTCCTAGAGTTTCAAAATAGATAGCCCAAAACTATGAAAACATTTTCCCATTGAAGCGAAATTTTCAAATTCAAATAATAAAAGTCTTGAAATTTACCTGTTGGAACTGAGGCAAGGAGTAAACGGTCGGGAGAGCAGCAGGAGGTGGATAGACGGACGGACCGACAGGGGGAGGAGCAGGTAGTTGCACCGGTGGAATAGCGGTGGCTTGACCGGCATAGGGCTGCGGTTGTTGGAGGTGAAACGGAGTCGGAAAATACGTGCTACTGGAGTACGTGAACTGGGAGGACGCGGTAGACGACGAAGCAGCGGCTGAGGTCGACGACATAGGGCAACCGGGCCGCTTACGACGTCGTTTGACAGAGAGCAAGACTGGTTCAGACGATGACGATGAGTGCAGTTGGTAGAGTATCGGAAAAATAAGGCTTTGTTTGTGCGCGAGCAGCTGAAATTTAACCCGGACTCAGCGGAGCGCTCTCATTGGAGAGCAATCTAGAAGCTGCTTTTAAACAAAATTCCTCAATTTTCTTTAAATATTTTTAAAATTGAATCATTTATAAAAAGAGTTCCTAACTATTTTATTTGTCTTAAAATATTTTTTAATTTTAATTTTTATAATTTTTATCTCAAATTTATTTTTTTTAAAAAAATTATCGTAAGTCTTATAATAGAGTTAAATATAAATTCACATGTATAGTAAATGTGAGTTTGATTTGAATGATAAATTTATTAAATTTTATTCATTTTTATAAAAAATTACATTCACATAAATATCACTTATAATCTATAATAATAATTTAGCTTCAAATTTAATTATAAATTATTTAATTTGATGGTGCTATATTTGAGAGAAATGCACGTAATTTTCATTCATAATCGTTTTAGATATTGTTTGATAAGATATGATGAATTTGAGCTTCAAATTGAATTTATGTGGGCTAGACATGTGAATTTTAATTAAACTATATAGTAAATGACAATAAAAATTATATTAAAAATAAATTTGAGATTAAAATTATATAAATTAAAGTTAAATAATTTTTTAACACAAATAAAATAATTATGTGACTCTTTTTATAAATTATTCTTTTAAAATTTAAACAAATTAGGATAATGTTAAAAATTGATTTCATTATGAAATAGATTAAAGAATTATTTTCATACCTCTCACTTTTTTATTTTACGAATAACTTTAGATACTTTTAATATTTTATAATATTTCATATAATATTTTTGTTGTAACATCCCTTGTTATTACATTTTTTGCTTGTGATTTATTTGTTAGAGATTAATATTTACCTTTTTATAATTGATTATTTATAATTATAATTTATATAGCAGGAGTTTGAGGAGATGTCAAAAAAGACCAAAAATAACTTCACTTTTTTTCCTAACTTTCTTGATTGTTGATCTATTTTTTTCTCAAAAAAGTAAACTATATACCCACTAAAACTTAAAAAAATAATAATAATAACTTGCAATTCAAATACAACCCAATAATTTAGATGCATGAAAAAAATTTTAGGCTATTGAAGAAAATAAAATGTATCTTCAAATGAAAATTAGTAAAATAATAACTGGATAAGTATCTAAATATTGATTATTTTGATGAAAATCTTGTAGCTGCATTAAATTTAACTTTTTTCCTTTTTAATAGATATAAGAAATTATTTTTCTTTATTTTCTAATGGATACCACAACGTAAAAGCTTTTGGGCATGTCAGCAATTATTTAAAATAAACCGCTTATAATTTTTTAAGCTAAAAAAAATTTGAGCTATTATCAATTATTTATTTATTTTTAATTTTAACTTAAATAAATTAAAATTTTTTAAACAAATTTACCCTGTAAATTTTTTAAAATAATTTTTACTTATTAAATTTGTAAAATTATAATTTTATTTTAATTTTAAGTATTTTTTAAAAAAATATTTATTTTTCAGTTGCTTAAAAATAATTTGAGCAATTGATAAGAAAGCGTTTGACCATTTGTTGTCAGACTAGTCTTTTTCAAACAAGGCATATGCCATTTCAATTGAGAAGGGCATCCCGTAGACAAAAGTTACGGACTACTTTCCTGATCTTCTTCTCACCACAACTTCATATTGGCACGTACTCAAATTATACATGAGCAATATAAGAAGTTGAAGATAGAATTTTTTGAAAAATAAAATCTATATACTCTAATCTAAGAAATAAGGCTACTATTATAATTTTGTAAAATGATCTATTGTTATACTTTAAACTTTTAAATTTTAAATTTTTTCTTTTTTAAAGTTGTTCAAATTTGACCTCAAGTATTTTAAACTACAGCTCCATTTGGATTGTGTTTCTTCAAATCAAACAAATAATTGAGTCTCATTCCTCTTCTCACAAAAAATTTACTTTCATAGAACCTAATACAAAATTTCTCATAGCCAAACATAATACAAATACAGACGCGCATTTAACTACTAGTTATAACTAAACAATTAATATTTTTTGTCCTACTTTGCATAAATGAAGCAAATGGATATATATAAATCATATTTGCAAACTTAAAGATTTATTAAGTGGAATTAATATTATAGCATACACATAGTAATTTATATTAATAATTAATTGTTGTGAATGTGAAATTAGAGTTACCAAATTGCCAACTTCTAAATAGAAGAAATACAAAATAGATTTAATTATTTTTAAAATCACTTAGTTATATTTTTGTCAAACTCTTTTATGTGTAAATTTCACTCCTTTCTTTTACGGTCATGGCAATAAATGTTTAGTTAAACGAGCTGTTCTTGTTAAAATGCAAATTTAATTTGTAAGGTATATCATAACTTTGAAAAAAATCATTAATAAATATACAGTAACTTGAATTTAGTGTTGATTTGTAAAGACAATAAGAGCTTACTTTCCTTGCATATGATTTTATAAGTCAATTTTGAAAAGGTGCTTTAAACGAAAATCATTGTAATAAATACTAAATAAAGTTTGAAGGATAATATATTGAGACCTTTTTTAAGAAGGAGAGATATCCTAATAAAGCTTGATCACATCATTCTCTATGTCAAAAATATTTTATACGGAGAAATAAATTAAAAAAATTTACATGTAATTTATGGAGTAAGAGAGTATATGAATTTAAATTTAATTTGTGTGTTATATAGTTGGAAAAATATGGCTATTATATTTTTTATTTAATTACAACACGCGTTGTTTTATATTATAACATCCAATTCTCATTTTGCTAAAAAATAATCTTAAGACCCAATCATGTTGTAACAAGAAAAAAATATAAAAGATAATTAAGGCTATAGAAGATATTAGAAACTATAGCTCACTTTCTATAACATGATTGGATTATTTTTAATACTCATTACTCGAATTTTAACATGACTAAACAATTATCATAAAAGTATATGTTTTATATTTCACGCGAATACTATTTTAAACGACATATTATCAGAGTTTAAATGAAATAAGTCCTTAAATAATTAAGATTACTACAAATGGATTACTTGATGATTATTATTATTTTTAAATCAAGCTTATAACCTAGATAAATTTGAAACTAAATAAATAAACTTACTATACATACCCCAAAAGTCATATAATTTGAGATATTAAGGAAATAAAAATACAATTACTAAAGCAGTTTATGAGTTATGACTCACAAAGTACATACATTTATTTTTTAATATAATTTATATCGTAACAACGTAGTATTAAAATATTAAAATATATAATTAAAAAAATAAAAACTGAGTCTATAATTTTAACATCACAATAGGTGCCTTTAACCATACAACATATCTAACGCATTTTATCAAAACATAATTTGAAATCTAAAATTCCAAAAAATGCATATAGTATTTTTTTTTCTCATCCCTCCTCTAATGTATATAAAAAAAAGATGTATTTTCTTTTCTCGCCCCAAGCGTGACACGAGAATGCCTTTGACCAGGCCGCGCACCGCAGCGAAGAATAAAATCAGCCGTGTTAGCTTCCAAAATCCGCTGCCAATTCATGTGAGACGGTCACGCCACGCATTGCCTTTGTGCCATCAGACTCCCAACAAAATAGCACCGAAAGTAAAAAAAACGAAGAGGTGTTCCCAAGTATACCCAGGGCCTGCCTTAGTCGTCCTCCTCACGCTTCCATTGCTGCCAAAGTCAATTGCTAAACTGGTAAGATTCGTAAGAACCATCCAAATCCTCTTTAAACTCTAATAATCCACTAGCATTTTATCACCAAAAAAGGAAAAATTTAAAATCCCAAAATCTAAATTAGTGAAATTTTACCTTTTTTCCATTTTTTTCTTTCTAATGGGACTATTCCTCTTCTCCTATTGGACCACCTCATAAAATCCGGGAAAAAAAATCCAAATCAAAGGTGGATTTGTCTATAATTAATTGAGTTTAGATACAGATGAGAAATTAAAATAGGAAAAAGAAAAACGGTTTTCATCGTGACAGAATTGGTCACGCGGTCCATATTAATAAAATGGGTTTGAGCAAAAAACTTATGGGTGCCCATGGTTTCTGGGTTGCTTGTTTTCGAGGGTTAGGGTTAGTGTATTTTATTTATCATGAACAATTGTTTTGATTTACTAGTAAGAATTGAATTTTGGAAGGATTTTTCAAATCTCTGTTCACCTGCTTAAATATTGTACCTTATCCATAACTTCATGTGAATTTTCCCCTGCCAAATTTCAAATTTTGTCTCTTGAAATTTCCATCACTGACCGTAAATATTTTTGGTAGTTAAGATTTTCCAATTTTAGGGTTTTTGATTAGTACCCAGCAAAAAAAGATTACTACTCATAAATTCGAGGTAGATTGTAGTATGGTGGATGGTGGTGGCGGTGGTCAACCAACAGTAAATGAAATGTTTGATTGGTGGGTTCTATCACCGTCTTCTTCCTGAGACATTAGACTTAGGTTTGTCCCACCTTAGGCTTAGATCTGCACAATCTGATTATAATTTGTAGTAGTTGTTCTTTTTGGTTAGGATTTTTAATGCACATATACGCAGAGATTTTATGATTTTAATTTTTTTGGGGCCAAACTGAACTATTGTTCTTCTGCAACATCTGATTGTAGTGATGGCGTTTGAGCTGCTTTAGGTCAGCGGACATTAGATCATTGGATCGGGAATACGTAAGTTAATCAAATTTTTTTCCCCTTTTTCTCGTCAATTGAGAATATATTGTTTTGATGATTTCCCGGGGAGACAGTGATGATGAGTAATTTGTATTTTTTTTAAATTTTTTTTGTCTTGAAATAGTTAATTGTGATTTTAGTAAATGGATCTGGTAAGTTTTTTGTGAAGATGTTGATGTACTGGTTCTGGGCAGGGCAGTCCTAATTTCACATCGAAGGCTAGTTTTTCTTTCAACCAGTTGGTTAATGATGCAGAATGATGATTAATGCATTTTTTACTTAATTTTGATCTTAATGTTCTAATCCTACATGATTTGTGTATGTATTTGCAAAATAAAAAACGATATATATGGAAATATAGGAATGTAATGAACAAATTGTCATTAATTTACATTTTTCTTTCTTTTTGTTGATTTACATTGTATCTATGGTCTTCATAATATAATTAATTTGGGTTTGTCTTAATAATTGGATGGGTTAATTGGTATTGGTCAACTACGAAAACATGGACTTTCATCTGATATGTCAGTTTAATAGGGTATAGAAACCTGAGATTTTATTGAGTGTATTTATTTTCCCTGCCAAAGGGACGTGCCAGTATTCCAGATTCAGTCAAGACTGACGGATCTGCAAAATACTTGGTGGTGAGCTACTATCAAAATGCATAGGAATATCCTGGAACTTCTGTTGATCTGGGTCTGAGAACAAAGACCTGTTGCTTATTTGTCTCTGACAATTGTAGGTGGAGTCGGTGAAAAACCTTTCAATTTTTATTCATTGACACTTACTAAATCCTTATTAAAAATGTCCATTAATATTAAAAGGTGAATTTCATTGTTCTTGTGGACAAGATAAATCTTTTACTCTGAACTCAAGTTCGTGTCTGTTGAGACTCCTCTTCACTTGCAGTTGTATTTATACTCATGAGCAGTGAAGAAGAATGATAACCAGAAAAGTTTTTCTGTTATCTGGATTTTGTAGAAACTAGATCAAAAGATAAAAGAGATAATGGACGAACTCATTAGACAAGTGTACAGGTCTTTCTTTTATTTGATTAGAAAAATTTCAGGGATTTCTACTGTGTTGCTTTTAAGATTGTAGATGAAATTCTTTTATCTAATGAAGACCCGCCAGGTTATCAAATATTTAGAAGATTGTGGATATTACAGCTGTTAGTTGCAAACCTGTTTTATTCGATCCTTGTCTGATTCTATGATTAATTTTAGTTTTCAGGGAAGATAAACCTTCATTTGATTCTTTTTTGCATCTAAGTACTAAAGAACAATACAATGTATTTCTTTTCATCTATTTGGGACGCTTGATATTTCATTGTTTTATGGATATTCTTGCTTATTCGCAGTGTCGATGGGGACAGAATTTGTAAGAGCTTGTGTAAAAGAAGAAAACATGGAAATTCCTTCAATACCACCTGGATTTGAGTCACTTGCACCTTTTACCTTGAAGAAGGTTGAAGGCAAAGAAATGAAAATGAATTACTCGGCCACCATTGCGGGTTCTGGATCGCAGACAACTCAGATGGTAACAGAGTCTCAATCTAGCGATGACAGTAAAACATTGAAATCCTTGAGGCGCAGAACTTGTGTAAATTATGGTCAATTGGATAATAGTTCAGAGGATGAATCTGACTCTGAACAGGTTTTTCTTCTAGTATTTTGAAAAAATATATTTGGTCTATAGTATTTATTGTATGAGACCAATTTCTTATGTTTATGCTTATTGAGCTTCACATAAGCTGTCTACATATGCAGAATCCACCTTTAAAACCAAAGCTTTCAAAAGGGGTTATTCGTGGATGTGATGAGTGCGTAAGCTGCCAAAAGGTTGGTCTTGCTTTCTAGCTTTGCATACTGGTTCACATGAACATTCTTCTTTCATATTTTCATAGCCAAGCATCAGGTGCGTAACTGAACTGGGGTGTGGAGGTGCATGGATTTGCTAGGCGCATATGAAGATATAATTGAAATGGATTTCTTGAATGGATCACTAGAACCAACTAATGTTGTGGTTATGGATTGGTGAAATGTTGAAGTTTTGACTTGTCATTAAACTAATATTTATACTGTAACTGGTTTAACTATGTGCATAGATTGGTAAGAATCTCATTGTTGCTTTTAATTTTGAGGAGCTTGGCTTTTTAATCTGAGATAAAGGATGATATGGGTCTCTTATCTTTGATGCCTTTATACTTGATACAGGTAATCGCAAAATGGCACCCTGAAGAAGCTTGCAGGCCTGATCTTCAGGACGCTCCTGTCTTCTATCCGACTGAAGAGGTCTGTACTTCAGACTCATTTGCTCACTATTTCTTTTCCCAGCACCCTAAGCAATTTCATCCTTGAAGTTGTTAATATTTTCTTGGAGCTTGTTTGGTTTTATGAGCAAGCATATTCCTAACATCTTTGTTTTTAATGTCACGTATTAGCAGGAGTTTGAAGATACTCTGAAATATATAGCAAGTATACGTCCAAAAGCCGAGGCATACGGGATTTGCCGCATAGTACCTCCCCCCTCTTGGAAACCACCTTGCCCTCTCAGACAAAAACAGATTTGGGAGCATTCAAAGTTTACTACCCGAATCCAGCGGATCGACAGGCTTCAAAATCGGGATTCAATGGCAAAGACTCTAAAAGTTAATCTTCATAAGAGGAGGAAAAGGCGAAGATGCATGAAACCTGGAGTAGACCATGGAAATAGTAATGGAGAAATCAAGGTCCCCGAAGATGTGGGAACCTATGAGGCTGAGAGGTTTGGGTTTGAGCCTGGACCTGAGTTTACTCTGCAGGACTTTCAGCTCTATGCTGACGATTTTAAGAAACAGTACTTCAGGAAAGAAAACAGTGCTTTGGATCCAGGAGGTAAGACAAACGTGAAGCAAGAGCAGTTGGAGCCCTCTGCAGAGGAAATTGAGGGTGAATACTGGCGGATGGTTGAGAGACCTACAGAAGAAATTGAGGTAGACTTTTAGGCTGATGATTTGCGCATATAGCTGCTTTATTTGCTCTGTAGTTCTAGGTTCTTTATGTCTTTTATTTAATTGTTTTCTTTATTCTCTTCTTCTCTAGGTGCTGTATGGGGCTGACTTGGAAACTGGAGTATTTGGCAGTGGGTTTCCGAAGCATCTCAATGAAGTTAGTTCTACTTCTGATGAAAAGTATGTGAGTTTAGGATGGAACTTGAATAACTTCCCTAGGCTTCCAGGTTCTGTTCTTTCATATGAAAGCAGTGATATATCTGGTGTGCTGGTTCCTTGGCTCTATATTGGAATGTGCTTCTCATCATTCTGCTGGGTAAGGAAAATTTAGTCTTTTTGCCAGATTTACGTTATTCTATATTTAGTAATACTATGGCTATGGTTATTTTTGTTCCCATCTTAGTGATACTTGACTAGTTGTAATTTGTCAAGGCAAAACCAAGTTTCAGTGTGCATTGTTGAACCTGCACTTTGCTTGTTGGTTTCACTGTATCCTGAACCGCATGTTGATATGTGTTTCATTGTGATAAGAAACCTTGAGCTTATCTTAGAATTATTAGGGTCAACAGCCCAAAATAAACAGGTTGCATGGGCATGGGTGGTGGTTTGCTCCACTCAATTCTTTCTTTGGTCCAGACAAGGTGGTCTGCTTTGATGGCTCATTAATGGTAATGGGACTGAAACCTCAGTAATGGTTTAGGACAACAAAACTTAATCATATACATGGCCCTTTTAAGTGCATTAATGCATTTTGTTGTTATGGGTGCATGCAGTTCCATCTTCTCAACGACGGTATTTGGTTCACTCCCATTTTTGTCTTGTCACAATTGGAGGGGGGGCATATTCCATATTGATAGTTTCTCTTAAAGTTAAATATATGATATATGCATATCAAGCCCATAAATACGAACCAACACATACAGTACTCTGTATGATTGATGCTTCAACATATAGCTAATATTATCTGGCTTTTGTTAAAAATTTCATTCTAATGCATATTGACTTCCCTCTATAAAGTATGATCGATCTATTGGAAGGATGGAAGTGATTCTAGAAGGCAGAAAGAGTTCTTAGCTGCAGATGTTCTCAAAATTATAAGTATTTAAATTCAGTATATCTGAATGTGTTAGCTATCTAGCTGATGACTGGAAGACTAAGGAATGGTAGACATGCAGTTATAATATGCTTAATTCAAATTCTTATGGTAAAAAAGTATGTGAATAGTTAAAGATTATAACTTGGATAAAAATATCAGATTTTTTTTCCATCTTCTTTTGTTGATGTCTTTTTGATTTTTGTTTGAAAGCATGTTGAAGATCACCACTTGTACTCGTTGAATTACATGCACTGGGGAGCTCCCAAAATGTGGTATGGTGTTCCAGGAGCAGATGCTCTGAAACTAGAGTCTGCTATGAGGAAACATTTGCCTGATCTCTTTGAAGAACAGCCTGACTTGCTTCATAAATTGGTGAGTGTGATTCTTCATAAATTGCTTCACTTTTGAAAATTGAAAAGTTTTACCGGGATGCACTTACCTTGCTCCAGCTTTTATCTGTGCCATCATCTGCCAATAGAGGAACAGCCTTTTTGTATCTTCTAGAACTGCACTTTTTCCTCCTTTAGTTCATGATGTTTCTTGGTTATCCGTTCGGTTTTAGTTGAGAATTTTGAAGTACTTTTCCCCCCCCTTTTTGAAAGTGGTCACCTCTGTATGCCTGCAGCAATTTGACACAGCCTTTTTCGCTGAGATTGATTTTCTATCTTTTCCTGCTGCTTTCACTTTTAAGTGCTGTTTTAAATATAGTGCATTGAAATATGCTCATGATGCCACAAGCATTTGTTGGACGCATGATGGTTGGTTTATAGAACTAAAATTATTTTGGTCTTCGATGTTATTCTCTTCCTTTACTTAGCCTTCCGTTTCTTTGAGTTGTTTTTATCCCTGATCCAATTGTTTTATTCTCCAGGTCACTCAAATCTCACCCTCCATATTAAAAAGTGAGGGAGTACCTGTTTATCGGTGTGTTCAGAATCCTGGAGAGTTTGTTCTGACATTTCCTCGAGCATACCATGCAGGTTTCAATTGTGGTTTCAATTGTGCTGAAGCAGTGAATGTAGCACCTGTTGACTGGTTGCCCCATGGACAAAATGCTGTTGAGCTTTATCGTGACCAGGGCCGGAAGACTTCAATATCACATGATAAACTATTGCTTGGTGCAGCAAGAGAGGCAGTGAAAGCACATTGGGAACTTAGTTTACTAAGGAAGAATACTTCAAATAATTTAAGATGGAGGGATGTATGTGGCAAGGATGGGATCTTATCCAAGGCACTCAAGGTAAGGACTCCTGCCTGACATTATATGTCAAGATTCTTTTCATTCTAATAGACATACCTCATGATGAAGTAGTTCAATGTGAATTAGAGCTGGATATTTTAGAAGTAAGTATTGCTGATTGTGATTGGATCTATTTCATTCTTTTAGGAATAGTAGCTATTGAAAAAATGAATGGGGTATCATAATCAAATATTCCGGTCTTCGCTTGGGAGTAGGGATTGGAAAGAACATGCATGTCATATATGCGCCATACATAAAATAATATTTTTCCTGTTCGGTCAGTCACTAAATGTTCAGTTAGTCTTACACATTATTTTAGTATTATGATTTTAGATTTGATAAGTGGTCAGGTTACTGCAAATCCTTTATGTATTTCATGCTTCTATTTCATATAGATGGGAGTTCACTAATATTCAATTTTTAGTGTGTCAGGGGCATATATTGTACATATCTATTTTGTCAATGTTTGCTAATCTCAAGTTTTTCTTCACCACAGGCACGTGTTGAGATGGAAAGGGTTAAGAGGGAATTTCTTTGCAATTCTTTGCAAGCACTGAAGATGGAAAGTACTTTTGATGCTAATAGTGAAAGAGAATGCAGTGTGTGCCTTTTTGATCTGCATCTATCTGCTGCAGGTTGTCACTATTGTTCACCAGATAGATATGCATGCTTGAACCATGCCAAACAGTTATGTGGATGTTCTTGGGGTGCTAAATTTTTCCTTTTCCGTTATGACATCAATGAATTAAACATATTGGTTGAAGCTTTGGAGGGGAAACTGAGTGCAATATACAGATGGGCAAGATTGGATTTAGGACTGGCCCTGAGTTCTTGTATATCTAAGGAAAATTCACAGGCATCTGGGATTGTAGTTAAGTCATCTAGTACTACAGAACGAGCTGCACCAAAAGGAAATAACTCACCACCTGTCATGACTAACTCAAACCACCAGAAAGAAAAAGGAAGTATGGAGATCTTGAATTCCCTTAGGGCTGTTGGTGGAACATGCTTAACACAGAAAGAGAATCCGCCTGTGGAATCTCTGGCTTTGGAAAAGAAAGTTTGCTCCAGCTTGAGCAATTCTTCACATAAAGTTGAGTCTGCGAAGAACAGTTCTCCAATTCAGAGCAAGAAAGACTCCTCCCCTGGAAGTGAAACACGAGGTTCTTTGGGAAATCTCTCAGTCACTAGAAATTTGATTCTCAAACTTGAAATGAAGTCTTCACTTAAAGAAAATAATGATGTTATACTCCTCAGTGATGATGAGGGAGAGAACTTAAGGCCGGAGCCTTCTGAAAGTAAATTGAAGACTCCCAAAAAGCACTCCGAGGAAGAGGACCGTATAATGAATAATGGCAGCTATTCAAGGGAGACAGGATCAACAAATCTCATGACTAATGCTCCTACGATGAGTGCAAAAACATTAAGCTCCAAGTTTATAAAAACCGAAGATCTTGCAAAGGGTGAAATAAATCTTGGGCTGAATATGCAGGATAATTTTTCCAATTATGTTTCCTCTTCCTGTGCAGACGTTGAGGGCTTATCCAGTCAAAAGGATAATAATGTTGGTAATATGCCAATTGTAGATAATAAGTTGCTGAACTCTCAGCCACGTGATGTCGATAAGACTGATAGTGAATACATACAGAAAAAGTTGGAATCAGATGTCAACTCAATGTCAATGGAGAGTTCACAAAATATTTCATGTAATCTATCTGGATCCCAGAATAATTTGGACAGATACTTTCGGCAGAAAGGTCCTCGTATTGCTAAGGTTGTGAGAAGAATCAATTGCAATGTTGAACCTCTGGAGTTCGGAGCGGTGCATCCTGGAAAATTTTGGTGTGATAGTCATGCAATTTACCCCAAAGGTACGTCCCTGGCAATTATCATCCTCGTATCTTCAGTTTATTTATGTGCTTGAAGAATGCAAATTAAGCTTGTTTTTGTCCTCTAATGTAGGATTCAGGAGTCGAGTGAAGTACATAAACGTGTTAGATCCCACAAACATGTGCTACTATATTTCTGAAATTCTGGATGCTGGACGAGATGGACCTCTATTTATGGTAATTGGATCTGTCAAAGGCATTTCTGTTCATGTTTGAATTCTCAACCCCAATCTAGAATAATTGGTTCTAGGGACTACAGTATCTGGATCATGTTTACCTTGCATTCTTCTCTTAGTTGGACCTCTAATCATATTGTTCACAAATCCTCTGGTAACATGTATTGTAGCCCATATGTTAAAGAGATTGTGATTGAAACATGATCTGCATTCTTACTTATGTTTTTTGACTTATTGGCCTCCAATGTTTAATAAAATTTTCAGCCATATTTCTTTTGGTCTTTTTCTTGACAAAAATCCCTTTAGAAATGCCATGCTGATTGTTTTGTGTATCCTATTCTTTTATGGACCTAGACCATTTTCATGGTTAAACTTTGGTCGTTGCTGCTGTGTCTTAAGAACATAAAAGGAGCGTTAAGTTTTCTGCATTCTTTCTGTACTTTGTTGCATATTAGCTAATGGCTGATGAATGATAAATGGAATTTCCAGGTTTCTTTGGAAGATTCTCCAAGTGAAGTATTTTTCCATGTGTCAGCTACCAGATGCTGGGAAATGGTACGTGAGAGAGTGAACCAAGAGATAACGAAGCAGCATAAGTTGGGGAAAACAAAGCTTCCTCCTTTGCAGCCTCCCGGGAGCCTTGATGGGATGGAAATGTTTGGTTTCTCTTCTCCTGCAATTGTGCAGGTAGTACTTTTGAAATGACCTTTAACTGTTGTTGTTGTTCTTGTTGTTGGCATCGTGAATGCGTATTCTGCCATTTGATATGCAGTAAGAGAGAATTAAAATGTCTCTCATGGTGCTGTGTTCCGACTGTGTAGGTAATCCAAGCAATGGATCAGAATCAAGTGTGTAGAGAATATTGGAAATCACGGCCTTTAATGCAGATTCCAGTGGATTGTAAACCTGGAAACAGTTGTGTTAACTCTGCTATGAAGGCTGAAGTGTCGAATGATCAAGAGATTGGCAAGAGCCGATCATTACCTGCTGGGGTTGATAAAATCATTGACGGGCTATTTAAGAAGGGCAATCCCGAAGAACTAAATGTTCTGTACAGCATTTTGAGCAACAATAATTCATCTGTTGATCAACGATTAGTGATTCGGCTTCTTAATGAAGAGATTCATCGGCGGTCAAGTTGATTCATTGTCGGTCTCATTTCCCTAAGAACCCGAAAAGATTAATCTACAGTCTCAGTTGATTCTGGACATGCCCATAACAATTTTTAACTTTGTACATGCTGAGTCTCACTTTAGATGGCATACAGGGCTTTAGTTGATCTAGTCCTCCTAAATTTTGCTCTGGCTCGTATCCGAAAAGCCAGCCTCATTGGATAGGTAGCTCAATAACATTGTCTTCATTCATTTCAGAATCAGAAGGTGATAAAAGAAAAAGGCAATTCTTTTATGTTCCTATGTTATTGCTGCTTCTTTTTTTCCTTTAGATGGGAGAATATCGGTTAGGGTTGCTACTCACCATCATTAGTCTCATATTAAACCTGTCATGGTCATTGAGCTGATTAGCATAACGGAAACGATAAAAGATCCCTGGGGAAAAGACGATCTTTGTGTTAGAAAATTTCAAGTAATATCGCTTTCTTGATTTGCTCTGAGGTGAGCTTCCATGATGGAATGAAATACCACATTATCCACTAAGAAGACATTTGATGAACAAGAAGATAAACGTTGATTTCTATGCAGATATTTATTAGGCGCAACTATAAAAGCTAAAATTGTCGTCGTGGAACATCAATTTTTTTTTTTTTTGGGTGGAAATAGAACAGCTATGGTGATGATTTTGTATAATGGTAAGACATGTTCCTTATTTTCTTATGATGGGTATATTGGTTCAATTACAAAATTTAATGTAAAATTTTTATTTTAAGTTTCAGTTTATCTTTTTTAAAAAATTATTTTTATAAAATTTAAATAAAAATTTTTAAATTAAATTCTATCCATCATTGAATGTGCCTTTGCCAGCAAATAGTCTGCGAGGTTGGGCCTATGATTGGTTTTATTATTAGTGTAATAGTCAAGCTTTTACTTTTACCAAAAGAACACAAATATTATTGTCTTTTTATATTACTTAATTCATCTATAATTAAATAACATTATTTAATTTTAAAGATATTCAAAATTGAATGTCTAACCTCTTTCATTCTCTTGATTTAAAAAATTTAAATTTCACCAACATGTGAGTTCTACTATTTATCTCTTTAATTAATAAAAATATTATAGTAATTTTTTTACAGTCAAATTCTTTTTTTTCTTTGATACTAAATCAAAATAGAACATTCAATTGTAGAGTATAAACTATCATAATTGAGGCGATAAGATACTTGGTCTTTGAATTGTAGTAATTATTTCATTTAAAATTGAGTGTCTACCTTTTTATATATAAGTGTATTTAGACAACATGCCGATATGAAACTCAATGTAAAATTTTCAGTTTAAGTCTCACTTATTATCTCACAAATATTTTTTTCACAAAGTTCAAAATAAAAAATTTTAAATTAAAATATTATCTAACCCTACCCTAAATGAATAAGAAAGTGGACATTCATATTAATATTATGTTTGTGGCTTCGGTTATCTTTACTAATAGATGCATATAATATTAAGGAAATCTGTCCTGAATTTGTCAATTTGCCTCACTACATATTTCAGTACTATGAAGAGAAAGAGAAAGCTTACCAGAAAGGGACGACTTAATACGTTTTTACAATGTCAAATAAACTCCCTCTTTGGTAAATCTAAATACAAAGATCGGAGTTGTTAATCTATCAAAACATAAATCACCAAATATTTTTTGAAGCATTTATCAGCTGAACTAGAAATAGAGAGAATAACCACTTTAAATAATAAAAGTTGAGACTCGAATTCCTCTTCAATCTAAAAATAATAATATTATTTTTTTTTTGTTTGTACTAGATAGTGGAACGAAGCACCACTTGCACACACGTGATATTTGTAGAAATACTATACTATATATGGAAAATTTCTATCTATAGAGATATTGTTATTATATATTTGGTAATTTTTTTAAAATCATATTGAGATATTGGAATATAATTAGATTATATTTGAGTTTGAAAATTTCTATTTTAAATTTTATAAAATTAAATTAATTATAAAAGTAAAAATAAAATATAAAATAAAAAATTTATATTAAATTTTATAACAAAACTAGAATATATATAGGACATCTTCGCAAAAGAAAAAATAAATTTTTATTTTTTTATGTAATATAAATTCTCTTTGGTGTGGATTTTTATCGATTAAAGTAAAGCTTGCACGTGTACTTATTATTTCTTTTTACAATTTTTTGGGAAAAACAGAAGACGAAAAAATTATCCAAACAAGACATGCATTCTTTCTCGAAAACTGAAGGGCAAGTTGCGGATGAAGAGGGGGAGGACCACACAACAATTTCACCAAAAATAACATAGTTCGTAATCATTTCATAACACCTTGTTTGGTTTACCCCAAAAAAAAATACACATAGTAATAATAAAAAGTGGCTCACCACTTCCTCAGCAGCCCCTAAGTAGAAACATACGTTAAAGCCAAAGAAGGAAAACTCGGTGACTGTACGGACGAAGATATCCTCAGAAACAATCGGACGGCTGAGGCTCTCCCACGTTTGGCGTCCGAGCAACGGAGCTGTGTTCGTGGGCACAGCGATCAAGGAGGGAGAAAGTGGCTTTTGTTGCCCGACAACTCGTACCCGTTGACACGTGGTAAAGCACGCTGTCAGTGGGCCCGAATAGAGCACGTGTCGAATCTGAAAACCTTGTTGGTTTTACGGGCCCCAGCCCCTGATATTGCGGGGATCGTTCTGTACGGAGATTGGGTAAATAATTTGTGGGGTTTCAATCCCCATTACCCCTCTTATCTTCTTTTTTAAAGGGGGAATTACTGCTATTATTGAGAAGGAAAACGCTTTTAACCCATTCAGCTACAATTTTTGCGCAGATCTAGTACTTTCTTGATAGAAATTCTTGAACTCAGTTCTAATTTGGCTCCTAAGTGACAGGCGCTGCGACCTCTTGTTATTACTATCTAATAATTCAACAACTTTTTAACTTTTATTCTTTATGACTAAATTTAATAAATTATTTTATTACGAAATTAAAGGTATAATTAGATAGTATTTGATTTTAAAATTTTTGTCTTGAATTTCGTAAAAATTAAATTATTTAAAAAAAAAATTTAAGTCTCACATTTAAAATTTTAAATTTAATTTTAAAATCAAACTCTATTAAAATAAAATTTAAATTTTTATAAAATAAAAATATATTTTAATACACATAATATAATATTTGAAAAAAAAAATTAATCTACAAAGATGAAATTGATAACAGAACTTTTTGGACGTTAGCTTTGTTCTAGTTTTACTGTTGGTTTCCATTTTTAGTCGACCGACAGCTTATTACTAGGGGCGGGGGAAAATGCATGCAAAATAGAGCCGGTTAACTTTAAGAACAGTATCAGAAAAAACCGCAACTTTCTTTGCTAAACAGCGGGAGTTGCACTCACAATTGTCCTTCAGCATTCCACGACGTACGGACTTTCATCAGATCAGAGTGTGAGATTTCAAGATTTCAATTCTTTCCAGGCATTTGGACTGAACAAATTCTTTTGTGGCGTGAAGAATTGATGATCGCTAACATCATCACAGTGATCATATTTGCCAAACCAAAAACATCAGCAGATACAGATAATCTTGAAACTCTTCCAACAATTTCTCTACAAAGTTGACTGAATTTTCTTCAGCTTATATCAGCTTAAAAGCCTCTCTTTTTATTCTATATTAGTGGTTATGGTTCCTGCTGGTAGTTTTCAACAAGTATATAGTTCTAATTGTCAAGAAAGAAGTCATGATAAGCCTAACGTTATACTTAGCATAGTGCTATCTTTTTTTTACTATCCCATCCCAGAATCTTGAAGAACCCTAGTGCAGTTAAATGCCAACTTCAGAACCTTCTTCTTGTTCTTTTTCATCTTCAACTGGATTCCAAATGTCCTTTATATATAAGACCAACTGAATAGACAATTCGAGTGCAAGACTCAGTATCAGATGGGAAAAAAGGAATAGTAGTCTTGTTAAAAGGACTGTGTTTTTGAAGCCTTATGATCTCATGAACAGAAAGAACTTACTAGAGCAATTAATATAAGAAAAGAATAAATTTGCCTACTAAAAGGGGCAGTCATGTAATCGTTCAATGAATAATTTAAACTGGTAGAGTTAGTAAATTGCGATATAGGCTGTCATTTTCATAAACTTTATGTAACGCAAAGATCTTGTAGTCAAATATCTTAATCATAATTCAGCATATGGTGTTTGTCTCTTGTTATAATCTATAGATTTTCTTAGGATTATTGTTAAAGTCAGTACCTAACAATGTTTCCTCTTTTATTGGCCATGGTGCTTTCCACTAATGTTGTATCTTATCGTAATAGTTGAGAGCACTGCTACCTCAAAGAGTGGAGGCTTCTAAGGCTGAAATTCAAAATAATTTGAGTCTTTTGTTCCTGATCAACATCTTGGAAGATCCACTAATGAATTTTACCAAGAATAGGGAGATAGGGAGGGAGTGAACTAGCTAGCAATTAGGGGCCCACTTCTTTCCATTTTATTGATCTTCAGTAAATGAGGCATATTCTTCAAGTTTTTGCTAGTACTTGTTATCTAAGGAAAGATCATATATTGCATAATTTTCAAACAATTTTCTTTCTTTAGAATATCTAGTCGGAAATTAATTTCATTTCATCCGAAAGTAAAATATTCTGAGCCCTACGTCCAAAATCAGCTTGGTACAAGTCATTTGAACAATAAAGGCTGATTCCACTACAAAATACTAGCAGACAATTCTTTTAATCCTTATTTTGCATGTAGAGCGATGAAAATCATCATGAAATACAATCTTACACATGTATTTTTCTAGCCCCACTCAACCAGTTAAAAAAAAGAGATAAATCTACACATGCAGACTAATACCAGTTTGCAATGTTGATCAGAATTCTGATACATGTCATATCAGAGGATGAATGCGAAAGAGTTCAGCTTTGCTAAACGATCACTTGGAAAAAAATGAAGTTAATTCACTAGAATATTGTTGAGAGCTTAATTGAATCAAAAGTACACATCAACTACTAGAATGAAACTTGTAACGTGAAAAAAGAAACTCAGATGATATGAGATAAAATTTGGGAGTAATTAAGATGAAGAAGAACAGCTCTCAACGTATTGGTAACTCTGACAGCGCGAAATAACGCATCTATATAGGCAGCAATCTTTAATACCCTGCTGTTTATTATTTAGTACGTATTGCTCCCACCATTTCAATTGGTGCCAAACTTTACTCTTTTCTTCTTCTAATTTCAGAATACGAAGAAGTCTGCAGCTACTCAAATTAATTCAAGAAGCAATGCTGAAATACATACAAAATTTTGAAGGAAAAAGAAGAAGACAAAGGGTAGAAAAAAACAAGTACTGTACTCAATTACTGCCTTATAAAATGTACAAGAAGGTTTCAAGCTTAAAAAACCCGACAAAGAACAGAAATGCGGCGATAATATAAGCAAGTTTTACAGCATCGGTAGTGGTCAAAATGTAAAGGATCGATATCAAGTTCACTCTCTTCTGCTTTCTTGCTCATTTTCTAAATTTATGCTTAATAATGGCAAGTTGGGATCTTTATTGATAGCTAGAGTAGAGGCATACTGCACAGAGATTTTTGTGCTTGAGAGAGAGAATCAATCTGTCTCTCCTTTTGGGCAGAAAATTGCACCAGGAGATTGCTTTACTGCCTTATGGTTAGCCCTTTTTCTCTTCTTCTCGTAGCTGATCCCCCTAGACTTGGACTGAAAGTCACGGACGTCGCGCAAGAAAAGCCTTACTACTCTAGAACCAAAAGGGTTTGCCTCTGGCTTCCCACCATGTTCTTCATAAGCAGCCCGAAGGCGTCCAATGAGGGCATCAAGGCTACCCCACGCTTGTCTTAGAGGGCAAGGGCATGGTGCAGGAGGGTTTGGCATTCCGAAGAATGGGCAGCTCTGGTTGTGGACTTTTGTCTTGCCAAACTGATCCAGATATCGAAGAAATTCGAGGACATGAGCACCACTGCACAGCGAAAGTGAAAGAGGGGGCCTGTGGTTCCTCAGGTACTGACAAAAGGTGTTCCAGTCGCGGCGTTTCTGGTTCTCATAGCGGCTTGGAGCTGGCGCAGATGGTGAGATAGCTGAGCAAGTAGAGATGGGGTTTGAGCTAGAAATGAAGTTTTCTGAACTGGGAAAATCTGGCGTAGTGACAAAATCCATCAAAGTTGTTCAACGATCTGAAAGTTAAACTCTGCTTCTTCAGCTTTTTTCTAGGGTTAGCTCGTTAGCTTTCCTTATCAGTATCAAAGTGGGTGTGGTAGACTTGCACAGACACACAAGCAAGAAAAAGAGAGAGGATCCGCCTTTTGATCTGGTGCACTCCCTCAGATGTGAGTAAAAGAGGAAACTTTTAAAGATTTTAGTGGAAGTAAAAGAGTACAAGGTTGAAGAAGAAGATGGAAGTACTTCAATGGTATGGCTCATTTCTTTAATGGGAACTGAGAAGAGAGAGAAAGAGAGAGCGAGAGAGTTGGATTCTGAGTTTGTTATTTTCCATTCTTCGGAGCTGGGGAAGGGGAGGAACTAAAGATGCAAAAAAATTGCAGAGACAAGTGAAAGATTTCTGGTTTTCTAATCGGATTTGCTAAAAGTCTGAGCAAACTGATCTGAAGAATCTAGTTCAAGTAACCAAAGATCTTGGGAGAGAGTTGCAACTTTCAGTCAGTTGGATTGAAAGAGCAGAAGAAATAAAGATCATCAGAGATGTTCTGTCCTTGAAAGCCACTGAAGAGAAATCAGTGTGTGTGAGACAGAGAAAGGAGTAAGAGAAATAGAAAGGGTGACTGCAGAGAGTCAAAAAAGCTTTTTGTGGCAGAAGGATATGTTGCGGGAAAGGGTAATAAATGGTTTGGCATTAAGCCGAAGCAATATATGGGACTTTTCTGGCTGGGGAATTGGAAAGAGGCTGCTTCTACAATTCTACGTGGTTAGATGCAGCAATGGGCAAGTGAGCAGCAACCGTTATGCGAAATTTTTATTTCTCACTCTATTTCCTTTTTCTTTTTTTTCAAATTAACATGTTTTTTCAGTAGATCCTATGTTTTTAGAAGGGAATAAGAATAGAAGTATTGCATCCAATTAGCATTGAAGCGGAGACTTTTTATTCTAATAAGAAATACTATACTCATTACTTATCCGTCTTAGTTCAATTCGAATAATTTTTAAGCATTTTTGTAGTTTTAGAATTCGAATATTGAATATAAAAAAAATGGAGAAAATATTACTTTTTTCTATTTTAATGTAAAAGGGTTGGATTATAATTGGTTCTACACTTTGCAAGATTTTTGTGCCAAATTATAAAAATTGTCTAAACACATTGATTGCTTTATTTCAAAAATGTTGTTGTGTATTGCGTATATTTGATCTTTTATAGATTTGATGAGTACCTTGTTGTCTTTAACAAAATATATACTCCTTCCTTTCTAAGTCAGATTTTTACCTTTCTATTTAAGGTAAATTAGAAAATGGCTATTTAATTCTAAACAAAAGGACATATTATATAAATATTTTATTTATATATTATTGATGGGGTCATTTTCTTGCCTATCATATACTACTTCATACAATCAATCAGTCTCACATTATTATGCTATCAATAATATAAATATATATTTTTACCCAAACATTTATCTTGTATACATATAATACATAAGAGATGGATATATTTATTTTTGAAATTAGTAATTACTTAAAATGAAAAATTTTTATTTTTTAATTTAAATATTATTTTTTATAAATAATTTACTAACAATATATTTTTATATATTTTTTAAAAAAATTAAATTAAAACCCAATCCAAATACGTGACCGAACGTGGTGGCTAAGCTTGGAAAATATGAGCGCGTGAAGGCACAGGTTAAGTGAAATGGTAGTATTCGAATGGCAACAAAAGTCGGAAATTTCAGAGGAAGAAGCCAATGGCCGTGCTTCGCTGCTCCACTGCTCCTCCAAAGCTCCATTTATTGCTTACTTTTTCAGGTAGATGAGTGATGATGAGCTTCCCTTACACGGCTATAGCAATGATTTCGGTTTGTTCTCTTTCGCATACTATCGAACGTTTTATGTGCCAATAAGCAAAACGACTTTTGCCAGATTATGAAGATCGAATAATTTTTTATCTTACTTGGTTGCAAAGGATCACATGATTTAGTAATATGATATTATTGTGCTCCAACGTACAACTTTTAAGATATATTTTACAATTATTTAATGTTTGTGATTTATTGTAAATAAATGAACATTTTAGACATTTTGATTCAAAAAAAATAAAGTACATATAATTCAATATGAAATTTTATTAACTAGAGTTTTAATTTGTGTAATTGATGTTGATCTCACTAACTAATTGTTTATCGTTGCCTTCTGATAAAGAAAAGTTTAAAAGATATGTATTTAAATTAAACTATAATATAAATTTTTTACTTTAAATTTTATTTTTTTCGTAATTTAAGACAAAATTTTAAATTTAAATTAAACATATATTATTAAAAATTACTGTTGATAAATGAGGATGAAAGGGAGCGTATGATCAAACACATACTACTAAAAATTACTGTTGATAAATAAGGATGAAAAGAAGGGGAAATTATGCCTCAAAAATATTAAAAAAAATGATTTTCTTCCTTTCTCTTTTTGGGCTCAAATCTGCTGTACTTGGAAGCACTTAAGATCTTGATTTATTTATTTACTTTTGTTTGAGGCCGATTAGATCTTGATTAAATTGGTACCGTACCTTTTAGTGTTTCGCCCTTTTTGGGGGGTAAAACTACAGTGTTATCTGCGGCAATTCAAAAATGATGTAAGAAATGACTGTATTTTCTCAGTTGACTGACATACAAAAATGACAAATAGTGAGTGGGATTATCCAAGTGTAATTTAAGGGGGGAAAATGGAAAAGAACTACGAAAGTGACTCCATCTTTGTAATTTCGTGACAGATTCGCAATTGTTTGAATGAATTTCATAAATTTTCTGAGTTCTTATTCGCAGATGGAAACTTGAATAGAACAAAGTCTTTGAATCCTAATTTTGGAAACTACCCTCCAACTATGTGAAATTGAATGTTCAGTTTTTATTAGTTTAAAATCATTTTAAATAAGAAAATGAACATAATTTCAAACTAGGGATTACATTTTTGTCTTTAATATCCAAAAATATTTCTTTTGGAAATTATATCTAGTTAAAGAATATACTAGATGAATAACACCAGTTTAGCAGTAGAATAAAATCAAATTCATCAGCTATTCCAGAGAGAAATGGACAGCCCTCCACTAGGTTTTCATTGCTTAAAACAGACTTTCAAAATGTTAATAGTTTGATCAACGGAAGTTTAAACTTTAACAGACAGCTATCATCTTGGATGAAAATTCTTTCCACTTGTCTCACATGCCACCATTTTCATCACGAACTCCTGTTACAGCTTGCTGTATCAGCAAACAAAGTGGACTGAGCTCCCATATTTTCCTTCGGCATGAGGGGGATGGGTTAGGGCTTTAAGGGGCCTAGGCTAGTCATAGAGAAAGGAACTATGGTAAGAAAATAGTTCACACAGGTACCTGAATGCAGGACAGAGTGTACTGCACATCACTTTCTGAAATCTGGTGGTGAAGAACAAGCCTTATCCTAAAATTACATTTAAAGGCATATGGAGTTAGCCAAGTTCGAATCAAACAGCAATTAGTCAAGCGCAAATTGCATTATAGCAAGTTATACACTCGGAAGGTCTATCAATTGAGGGAAGGGGCAGCTTTCCTTTGATGGTAAATGTTAAACACAAATAACTAAGATGTTTAATGTATATGAGAGCAGTTAATTGTTGCCTAATAAAGGGGTAAGGCGCGTTTCTAGAACAAATGTCCGGGAACCATTCCAGGATTTGATCAAAAAGAGCATATTGAAAGATGCTTTTATGATGAAAGATGTTAGAAAACCAGATTATTCGTTATTTACACCAGTTAGCCAGCTGAGTTGTGTTCAGCTAGGCAATTAGCAGCAAAGATCATAACAGGATGTACGCAGAAAATATGAAGCTTCTAAGTGTCAAAATGATGAACCGCGATAGTTCAAGAGAACAATAATGATGGGATTGCATGAAATATGTAACTCTAAAGTAACACAACATCAAGACAAGGTCAGCTCAATCAAGAAAAAGACACATGTACCAGTGCTTTAGAATGAGAACTTTACCCTAATTATTTGGCAAAGTCAAAGATGGAAAATACCTGAATGGGCCTTCTGGTAATGCAAGTATACCATACCCCTCCAAAATCTTGCATAGCTTGGTTTCTGTCATGTTCGAGCCCTTCAGAATATCCAAAAATACCTAGTAATATGAAAAATTTCTACATATGTTAGCTTCTTCAAGTATTAGACGGTCAAACCAGAACTATCTTTCACTCTGAACTTCACAACAGTTATAACGATGGACATGGTTGAGTGAAATTTGCAGAAACATTTGGATAGATACCAAGTAACAGCATTAACATAGAATAGGGGAAACATTTGTCTATAACTAATCACCAAGATGATGGTGAGAAGAGAGTTTCATATTTTCTCCAGAAAATGCAGGTACTTCTATTTAGAAAATTCAACCAAAATATATATAAGCTAAGGGCTATGGAGATGATTCACTTACAATGTTGGTCTCAACAGAATCAATGTCAACCTTTAGTCCTTTGATTTTGTTCAGCCCCTCTGAGAACATAAGTAGGAGGCAAGAACAACCATCATAGAACAATTTAGAGGAAATGAAAGCGTGTGTTTGTTTGTGAATATTACATCTGTCCTTTGAACCATAAGCTCAAATTAAAAGGAAGCTGAAAACATGCAGAAATAGGTGATGTACAAAAGAAACAAAGTGAACTTGCCTGCTAAAGTCTTCGCCTTTTTGTGATCTGCTTCGAGCTTACCAACATTCTCTTGCAATGCAACAAGTGCAGCAGCACAGAGGACACCAACCTGCCTCATCCCACCACCCAAAGTCTTCCTGAGAATCTTTGCCTGGAAAATTAAATGAAAATAACTGAGCATTTATTTCTTCTGCTACAGGGGAGCAAAAAGAATTCTGCAATTAGTATGCTTTACTCTGGCAATGAAACTTTCTGAACCAACAATCACAGATCCAACTGGAGCACCAAGGCCTTTCGATAAACATACCTGCAATTCACAACCAGTAACAATGTAATAGAGTCATTTTACACACTCTGTCCATGAGCAAGAAAGAGGGGTTTTATGAGGAAAAAATGAAAAAATTTGTGTTCAAGAGTCAACTAGAAATTGGGAAAAGAAAAAAAAAGAAGAAGTATTGGCCTCTTTTCATAATTTTACCTACCGAAACTGAATCAGCAGCCTGCACAAGCCTGTGAACGGGGACTCCCAGAGCCTGAAAGAATAGTATAATCAGTACTCACACTAGTGACACATCCAAGCTTAAAATGATTCAAGCACACAACTAAACAGTTTCTTGATTAAAACCAAATAAATCCAGATTCTTCCATCTGTAATTAATAACTAGCAAAAGTGCATGTCTAAGGATGAAAAAGTTGTGATTCATTTTCGAATTTCGGGTACTAAAATTTGAAGATGATCAATAATCCCCAAAAAGGTTTAGCTGAACAAGGAGACAATCTTAAAGTAAGACGATGGTTCCCAGTATTAGAAAGTGTGTCTAGCCCATATGTAAGTGGGCATTTTATAGTGCGACATTATAAACTACAGTACTGTCTAATAGCTTAAACTTTTAAAGAGGTGGTGGTTCAACTTGCTTAAACTTTTAAAGAGGTGGTGGTTCAACTTAGTTCAAGATCTAACCAATCTTGTAAATTAGCTATTTCAGATTTGGGATATTAGCCAGAAATGAGATCCACTGCCCTTTAAGATCTTCAAGAAACCAAGATGTTTTTAATTTCCTAGACATATTAAGTTCAGTTAACATACATTGCAAGTATAGGAAGAATAAAAACCATAAGCCATTTCAGTTCTCCACCAATTCAGTATCTCCAGGCTAAGAGGCCAAATTGTTTATGCATCTGAATTCTATCCTGTTTTCTACAATGTATCACCTTGAAACTCTGAATGCAAGAGGCAATCATTTGCAGATTCTATTCCAATCTCGTATATATGAGCTTTAGGTCAATAAATTCATTCATCATTTTTTCCATTCTCTGTTCTATGTATCCGGAAATGATCTTCCATAATACAGCTAGTTTTTTCTCTTTATCATGAAGTAATCATAATCAGATATCAAGAAAAAATACATAAAAGCCTCATTGGGCATATTTTTTAGCAGTTCAGCCACAGATTTGCAAATAGTCTACAATGAAAAACTTTTACTTACAACTGATGCATGAAAGACACGAGCTCCATCAATGTGGAGCTTCAGCCCATGCTTCTTTGCTACCTCTCCTACTCGATCTGTGTACTCTACTGAAAGGCATCTACCACCAGAACTGCAGCAATGACAGATTGCTTTAATAATTTCATATTCAACATGAGAATTACTTAGTTCTCATTTCTACATAAATGAACAGAGCTTTTTTTCAAGAGTCACAGTTTTGGCACTAAGACTAGATAAACATTTTGAAAATTCAGAGATATAGGCCTAGCAGCAAATTCATAGTTTAACTTCCTGAGTCTCGTTTCTGATGCTTTAACACCTCAAAGGTATATGTGAATTCAGAAAATAAAAATATCCTAACACCTAAATTAAAAATCTAAGCCAATTGATTAACATATTTTTCTATTTAGGCTACGCGGTAAATTTCTCATATATGAGAATAAAGTTCATGTGAGAGGTTGAACATGTGGGGTTATTCTGCTGATCATGCTGGATAAGCATTTTCCATGATCATGTTGAAGGTCAGCCACAAGAATGAATAATTTGGAATTTGTCATCATAAGTTTCCTTACTGTGCGTGTGAATTTTCTAAACAGATAAGCTTAGTCTTCGGGAAACAAATCTCGAATCTAGGATCTCTAATTGCAGCTTCAATTTGATCTATGTCCATTGTTCCGTCCTCATTATTCTTCACAGCCCTCGGATGAACACCTCCAATGGTAGAAATCCCTCCATTTTCATATATATGGATATGACAATAATCACCAAGAATTACTTCACTTCCCCTTACATCACAATGTGTAAGCACACAAATAAGGTTACCCATTGTGCCGGAAGGGACAAACAGTCCTGCTTCCTTGCCCATGATTTTTGCTATCTCTGTTTCAAGACGACGTGCTGTTGGATCATAACCTAGTACATCATCATCAACTTCAGCATTTGCCATTGCAGCTCGCATGGTTTCAGTTGGTTTAGTGACTGTGTCAGATCGAAGATCCACCGTTCTTGTTACCATTTTGATCTGTAATCCAACAAAAGAGAAACATGCAACAAAGACATGTTGGCAGAAGGTTAATCTTCGCAATTTAACAAAATGAAAACTACTAAACTGAATATAATGGATAATGAAAGGACCCACACGCTAAATCAAATCCAAGAAAAAGACATCCTTATGAGATTCACCCCATCGGCAACCGGAGGAAAATAAAAAAGAAAGCAAAACCCATACATATCTTAGAACCAAGAATGTACTCTACAAATGATTAGCTGCTGTTCCAAATGGGTAAACGAGTATGAAATTCAGAGTTTTCAATTTATTCATAGCTTAAATCAACAAATAAGCAGCATTTTATCTCTCTTTCAAATGTACTTTTATATAAAAAAATCAAGTTACTGGAGTACAAGACCACAAGAGAAAGGAGAGAAGTTCTGATACTTTTTTACATCTCTTGTACCCTTTTGAGACATATCCAAAGGGCAGTAGAAACCAAAATCAAATCCCGTCATTGTCTCATTTCTCTGGGTGTCAAGGAAAGTTCCATCCACCATAAGCAACGAAGCAGACGGCTATAGAAAAAGGCATATTTGCCTTACCTTTTACAAGCAAATAGCTAGAATCACTCAGGATTCACAGTTTCGCTCTCCTGTAGATGTCGAGGCGCAAAGTCGCAGAATTTAGCAGCAGTCGACCAATTTTATTCAACTGAAAACAAAACTCTCTATTAATTAGTACTCAAGAACATTAAACCTTCGAGCAGTAACTGCGCACAAGAACCAAAAATCAGATATAATCAAGAAAGCAGAACAGAACCCAGAACTCCACAATTTAATGGGTTTCTGGGGTCCAGTCCCTCTTTGAAGGAAAAGGCGAGAAAACCAAAAGATACGTATATGATCACTCTACCTCAACAAGATTCCAACTTTTTCTCACTGAATCTTTCGTCTTTCCTTCTGAACCCAACCCCACCACAACTCAAAAAGTTAAAACCACTGACCCACTTCGCAACTTTATGAATTCGTCACGGAGTGCGAAAAAACAAATTAGCACCTCAACCAATTCAGAGGGATACAATTGTGGCATGACATGGGATGAACACATATGCTCTTGCATGCATGATCATTATTAGCTAGTGGTTCGAAATGGGAGCTACTTCAGTTACATCTACTCTGTTTTAACCTTGCCTTCCAACAAGTGATTTGGCAGACAGAAGCACTTCGTTTCTTTCTACCTAATTTCCTTGCTTGTTTGTTTTCCTCCTTCTGAGGCAAAATTGGATAGTCAGGAGAATTGGTTCTCTTTCTTTGTACATACATTGAGTGCATGTATGGAATTGGGCAATTATTGCAGCTTGCATGACTATTATCCTAGCTGGACGATAAAGCAGAAGGAAAGTCTCATCAATGCACCTAACAATTAACAAATTAGAAAGTCTTGCATTTCTCTCTCTCTTTTTTTTTTTTGACTAGCGGAAGAGAATTGGAAATGACCGTGCTGATTGTTGAAGATATTGATGGCCAACAAATTGGCCAGATAACTGAAGTCCACGATTAAGCCTTTTTCTCTGTGATCAAACCGCCATAACGTAACGTAATTGATGGGCTCTCTTAACACCCCAATCATCGAAGATAAAGCGGCCCTTCCATATTGTGGCTTCATTAGACAGTATGAAAAATGGCGCTTAATATAGAACACAAGCATAGTGTATTTTTTATTTTTTCAATATGACAATAATTGTTTGTGATTCAAAATAACCAAATTTATTACGTAATTTGAACATATTTTAAAAGTATAAGCGTACTATCTCCACTTAATACTTCCATTCATAGAATATACTTCCGTCCTTTTTTCCCCTTTTTTGACAGAATTACCACTTGGGTTAAATGAAAACAGCCATTCGTGTCAAACACGTTTTCTTATTATAGTCCTTCGTCGTTGATGTGGCTTTATCTTGGTTAATTGGTTGTGTTTGAATTGGACTCTGTTTTCTTTTTATGAATATTTGAATTGAACTCTGTAATTTGACAAGAGTGAAAATTTTCAACGTGGAAAGAAAAAGGTTTTTGAGATTTCACAAGAAATGGCAGTTCCGAGATTGACAACCCAAGTTCTGGAATCGCGATTCGGCCTATTTCACCAAGGCCGCCCATTCCCCTGGGACGATATAGCTTCCTACTGTTCAATCAAAATTCAAATAAATAAAGAGGACAGTGGCGCATATTTTACAGCATTTTCACAAGCTGGATATGAACAGTAAAATCCATCTTGGCGCATTTTTTCTACCTTGTTTGTCCGGCTGCACAGCGTCAAGGCCAGCATTAATAAATAGGAATTCAAGAAGAGTGGCTCCGCAGATAGTATCTTTCAAATGAAAACTCTACCTAAGTCCCCGGATTATATCACGATTGTTCAGCATACATGCACAACTGCACAAGTCACAGTCCTCAATTTTGCTTTTGCTTTGTAATTTCAAAATTTCAGCAGACGATACAGCCCAAGAGCGGTATACAATTCAAGAGTCACATCAGGTGGCGAAGAAATCAAGACCTGAAAATCCATACCAAATATCTTGGAAAGCCCTCATTTCACCTACTTGAAGATCCATAATACTCCGGTGATCCATTTTGACTTGATATCTCATAGCAGCGTTTCCAATCCCAAAATGTTGAATAATCCTTACAACATCCTACTGGGCATTCCCGTCGTCAGTTAAGCCTTCGGTGTTGTTTTCTGATTTAGCAGTAGTCTCTTCCAGGGACTCGTTCTCCTTGACCACATGGTGATCATCAACCATCATATCATCATCATTTACCTTACCCTCAGCTATATCATTACCCTCATTCATAATCTCATCATTCCTTGTCTTCTTCTGTTCATCCACCATTTCAGGCATATCATGTACGGTATTTGAAGCAGCAGTAGAATCCTCGACTACCAGGTTTCCATCTCCATCTCTGTTAGGTAAATTAGTGCCCCTGGAGTTACCGGCGACAGCATCATCAGTACGTGGAAGCTCAGGTTTTGATTCTTCCGTATGCTTCGGGCTTCTGTTCGCTTGGTCATGAATAGCATCTGTTTCATGGCTTGGCATTTCTTCAGAAGAAGGGTTGACTGACATTGTATTTTCATTGGATAAAGCACTTGAATCAACATTCTCACTGAATTCATTTACAGCGGCAACTGAAGCTTTTTCAGCTTCTGCTAGCTCAAGAGCCCGATGTTTTGCAGCAAGTTCTTCTTGTATCCTGTAATGCTCTACCAGATGTTGGATCCTTTCCTTTTCTGCTATAAGATCGCCATATCTGGTTTGTAAAGTTCGCTCAAGCTCCTTCTGCTTTTGTACTTCTTCCCAAATGTTATTTATCCTGTTAGATGCTGCTAGTTGTTCTTGCTTTTGTAAAGCTTGGAAGCACTCAAGTTCTGTTCCTGCAGTGTCCATTCGATTATAGGTTGCCTGAATTTGCTCCCCCAGTTTCTCAGCACGATTCTGACATCCAAAACAAAATAAAAATTAAGAATCTTATAGCCCGAGGCACAAATAAAAAATTCAACTCCAATTTCTGATTATAAGAGGCACTGAACTGTCATTTTATCCCACAGTATACGACTAATCCAATCAATTTTTTAAAATAAATTTATTTTTATTTTTATTTTTTTGGTTGTTTCCATTAGGTTTACTCATGTTATAGTAAGGCACTACTCATCCTTCATCACTCAAACTAGACATCATACTAATTACTAGAATCATTAAATCAAATGCCTCTCTGAGAGTTCAACTCGAACTAATGCAAAAGACAGTATAATGGTAAGAAAAACAAGATATACCATCTATAACCAGAGAACTTTTAGTATATACCTCATAGCCTTTCGTCAGAACTTTTATCTTTGCCTCCAGGCGTTGTGCCTTTTTATCATCGTCGTCCATCTTAATCTTCACATTCTCAAATTCATTCTGCAATGCAGTAAGCTTCTCCATATTTCCAGCAACACTAGAAAGACCATAAGCATTACGAGTAGGGAAATACATGATGTCATTCAAACAGGTACGGTGAGCTTCAACAAAATCATCAAGAGATTCACTCTCGTGCCCCATTGCTAGACGAAGAAACTGAGCCTCTTCCTTAATCAAATTATCAGCCTGCATAGGAGACAACAACTGGATAGCTCAGAAAAATAAAGGACAAAAGTGTATCATGATTAAATAGACGAAATGTCTGGATAGAACCACGTGATAAACATGATTATGAAAGATGAACTTAAAGCAGGTAAATTTTGCAGTGTGAGGGAAGCAAATAAAATAAAAAAAAAAGTAAAATTCCAGGACAAAAGCAAGAAGCAGAGTATTCTACATTTTTTAGCTTTTTTGCAGGCAGCCTTTTTTTTTTTTTGTGTGGGGGCGGGTGGGGGGGTACACACATCAAGATAAAATGTAATATCATTAAGAGTAAACAAAAAGAAAATGCCAATAGCTAGATATTTTTGTCATTCACAAGAGTCAGTAGATCAACTATAGAGAAATAGAGCTACACTTAATTACAACACGAAGAATATCATCAACTATAGAGAAATAGAGCTACACTTAATTACAACACGAAGAATATCAAGGGCATTTTAAATGTTGTTCTCAGGCCAAGCATCAAATAAATTCAGTAGAAAAACAGCCACAATTAATTGCCTAACTGATACTCTTAGGAGTTTCTATTACGATCTTCAAGGATTAGGTATCAAATGAAAGACAGTGCAGCCTTCTCTAGTAGCTCCACTAGCTACTCTCAACAAGTGAGTTCCCCACCCCCCACCACCCCCTTTTCAAATTCCAATCGCCGTTTCTCTTTCTAAGTCTGCCAAAACAAAGATAAGGCATCACTTACTATCCCCCCTCTCTATGATATTCCCAACAGCACAATTTACTTGGTATTGCTTGTAAGCATTACAAAACTATTCCCCACATCAGTTTAGCACTCAAGTTGCTCATGTCATCTCTGTCATTCCTTGCCTCTTCTCGCCCCCACATTCCCAAAATCCCAATAGCTGCATAACTTAATAACAATCCTCTTTGGACCTCTTGGATACCAATCTCTCTTCCTTTCCACTCATGACCACTCAAAACAGCAGCCATTTTAAAGTGGCGCCACACATGGATGAGAAACAAAAATGTAATATACTCATTAAAGGTATAGTAAACATTGATCAATTAATGATGATGAAAATGTTGTGAAAGATAGAACTCTGGTAAGGGCCTCAAGTATGAAGAATTGTGGAAAGAAGATCTGGTTATGCATTTTATGACACAAGGGAACTGTACTTGGTGGTTGCAGGGTATGGATTCACTTTTGCTTGAGACAGCAAGAGGACTGAGAAAAATGAATGACTTGGGCTGAAAATTCTTGTAGTTTAGAATTTTCATGAAGAAGTAAGTGTAGACCACTTGACAATGGAAGACAAAAGGCATATGGGATCATGATTAATCAAGAAATCATGGCTTTTCAACATTTCCCGTGAAGAACTACAAAAATTGGAATTGAATTTATTATAGGGAAAAAATGTGTTGGACAAAAATATTACCAAACTCCTTAGAAAGGAAAAAGGGGGGGGGTGATTTGATCCTTGATAATGACTTCTCATTTAAAGGACTTCCATGGGGGTATGCTTAGGCCTCAGCTGATTTCCTCTAAAGCTAGAAGGACATGGTAGCAGTGGCAATATAAAAACTTGAGTAACCTCCTATGGATATTCAGCAGGAGGGCCACCAAAAAGAGGTTTCACTTCACCGGTTGAACAAATCTATAAATAGCTTCTGCAAAGCTAATTCTGAGGGATGCTTTCCATGAACCAGCAGTTTTAAATCCACTTTTTACATTTCAGCCTAAGGGAGCCTACTTTTGTCGAGGGTAAGCCAGTATTTATCTTTGTTTCTGTTGTTCCTCTGGACCTGTATAGAACAATATACAGTGGTCTTTATTACAAATTATCCTGATACCGTCCAGAAAAAGGATCAGAAGCCATTACTTTGAACTTGACCTTGAACAGAATACCGAACAACCTTCATAGACATGCCAAATTATTTGTTTGAATTTTCTTTAAGAGTACAGATACGTCTACTAAAACTGAAGAAAAAGAAAAGGGCCCACAGGGAGGAAAGGGGGAAGCAAAAGAGAGGAATGGAGAATTGATAAGAAATCAGAAAAATTCTAGAAGAGACACCATTAATTTTGTACATAATTCACAAAAGTTTATCCATACACTTTAAAAAATGCTGAGCCAATTATTACGCCTGACATTCCTCAGCCAAACTCCTATTCTACACATTTTCAGCATCCCAGAGACTTAATTTATAGACATAATTTCCCTCCATTCCAGAAAAGAAAAATACTAATATGTGTTAATTTCAAAATATTATCAAACTGCACTATTTTACCGATGGGGCTTTATCTATGCATTACTTCTTTCCAGAACTAAATTATCCGCGTGAAAACAATAGAAAAAAAAAACCTCCTGACAGCGAACTTAGTCGAACATGACAAAAAAATAGGAAAGACATAGAAAATAAAAAAAAAATCATGCAATAGCATAACTCTCCACTGAAGAATCACATAAGCCATTTCAAACAGGCACACACACACCCAGTGTTCAAAATATAGACTGCATCAGGTATCCCTATAACTTTGGGATTGAAGAAAACAAGAAATGGTAAACTTGAATACATATATAAGGGGAAAATTTTGAACCATGAATAGCAAACAAAGGCTCGAAATCAGTGTTACAGTACCAAATTTCTGTTTAACACTAAAAGAGAATCAAAGAAATCAGACACAAGAACATACCTCTTTCAGTTCATTCTCCTCAAAATCTTCTATGACAGGAACAAGAATAGACTTCCTTTTGATTCCTTTCTTCTTTTCCTTTTCTGTTTTCTCTTCAAGTGGGTACTTCACATTATCATGCTCCAACAAAGATAGAAGTTCCTTTCTTATCATTTCATCAGCCTGCTCAATCAGTGTTGGAGGGACAATGGTGCTCTTGTCTTCATCAGCTCTTAAGAGGGAGCTTCTAATTAGATCAACTGATGCAGCAGGGGGTCTAGGAAGTTCCCTCTGAAGTACTTTTGACCTCTTTCGCAGTAATGCCTGCTGCCTGGCTTCCTCCTCAGCTTTCTCTCTAGCAATTCTGTCAGACATGTCTTCATCAATCTTTTCCTCTGATTCTTCATTTTCTTCAGGAGGCAGTGGCATAGCAATCTGGTACTCGTTCTTGGGCTGTGGAAGATTTCTGAGACCAGAAAGCAATTCTTTTCTTAAATCTGATCGTCCCAAGTTGCCATTATCATGCATATCCATGTCTTCGTTGATGTGAAGTTCATCTCTTATGGGGGTACCTTTTGGTGTCATGCCAAAAGAGTATCCATCCCTTGTTGGTGTCATGCCAATTCCAGGAGTAAGGCCAGTGGTTCCAGGCGTAGCTGAAGGAGTCAATAGTGGATTTGGAGTTTGGATTTCTTTTTTCTTAGGAGTGACTCCAGAAAAATCAGAAGGATGCAAGATGGGGTTCTCTCCCCCAAGTAAAGGTGTCTGAGACTGAGTCAGTCTTCTCTGGTTTTCTGCTTCCATCAAAATTGCATCTTGCTTACCTCCAGGAGTTCTTTGAGGGGTTCTTAATGGAGTCATTCCCTGCATTGGTGTCTGTGCGTAGCTTGCAAGAAGAGCATGAGTTGCAGCATTCCCATCTGTGAGATCTTCAGTTCCCATAATATCACTAGCTATACCAATTTTGGCAATTGCCTCCAATTCATGATCTGGAATCTGCGGAGCTGGCAGATTCAATTTTGACCTTCTCCTTACAGTTTCTGGATCATTTAGTTTGTTTGCTTGCAATATAGCTGATGGGGCATCTTGCCTTTGAGCAATTTTATTTCTTGCAATATCCTGCTTCCTCAGACGAGCTTCCTTATCAATCCTTCTTTCACCTTCAAGCTCTTCAATAGTGGTGGGGAACTTGGGTTGGTCAACTGGTCGATCTTCATCTGTAACATCATAAAAGCCTGGGGGGGGCCTCTTTTCAAAGGGGATTTCTGCATTGTAATCAATCCCCCTCCTCTTTCTCTTCCTCTGACGGATGTCAATTCCAGCAGCCTTTAACTCTCTCCTTTTCTGCAGTGAAGCAAGCCGTCGAGCCTCTTCAAGCTGCTTCTCCCTAGCTTTCCTTTTTGCTTTCTTACCTCTGGTGTTGGCTAACCGAGCTCTTGCTTCTGAAAGCATCTCCTTCTCATCTTCATCCATGTCAACAGGGTCAGGACGAGCAGGCTTTGATTCTGGATTCGGATCAATCTCTCCAGGACGCAATTTACGAGGATCGTCTCCTGTTTCATAGTTCTCATCCTTAGCACAGGCAGTATCAAGTAGCTTCTCATAACGCTCAAGGCACTGAGATGGCGTGCGACCCACAATTGGAGCAATCGTCCTCCACTGTGTAGGCATGAGCTTTGCAAGATGCAACAGTTTCTCATCTTCTTCTCTTGTCCACTCAGTCTGACATTGTACACAAAGATAAATTCTCATTCTTGCACACAGCAATCAACTAGCTACTGATAAATTTTCCAAACAAAAATAACAAAAGTAAAACTCTCAACATTTATAATAAAAAATTAACAAAAAAGAGAGATGAAATAGAAATATGGAAGAACATGTTTTTCACGGAATACCATGCATAAACTACTGCCCATTTTGACAAAATTCATTAAATGCTAACCAGTAAGGAAGGAAACTCCAGCTTCTAGCTCATAACAAGAAGAGGTAAAAACTCAAAACTAGATGATTCGCACTGACACAGCTTGCAAGTAATGAAATCTGCATAACAAGACACCTGACAGCAGCATCTTCCAGATACCAGATAGAATACTTAAATGAGCATGTATCTGGGCCTACTTACTAGTATCCCAAATCCACCACAAACGATCATACAATGGGGTCTAGCTCAAAATAGATGCTAAAAGATTAAAGATCAGCATAAAAGTAAACAGAAACGAAATCGACGGGCTGAAGCCAGAAAAACATCACGCCATTGAGCCAATAAAACAATAGATAAAAAAGTAAGAGAATACCAGCGCGAAGAATGGCGTATAAAACAAACACAAAGCTAAAAATTCCTCCGGAAAAACGAAAGACAAGAACCTGCCTTCTTGATGGAAGGGTCAAGCCACTCATACCAGCGAGCTTTACACTGCTTAGCGGACTTACGAACAAGGAGAGAAGAAATGCGAGCCCACTGATTCTTGCCATATTTCATAACCGCCGCCTTCAAGATCTCGTCCTCCGTGTTCTTCCATACTCCTCCCTTTATCATAATCCTCATCCTCGCTGATTTTTTTTATTACGCCCCACTTCCTCTTCTAGGGTTTCAATAATTTTTAGTAGCAACTGGTAATGAGGGTTTCTTAAAACCCAAAAGGTCTTCACCTATCCCAATTCCTTAACTTGTACACCTAATTCGGGTAATCAATGTTAGGGTTTTAAGTAGAATTATAACTTTTGAAGATATTCAAAACCCGGCGGCCTCTGAATCTATCTGGACAGAGAAAGATGGAGAGATGAAGAGATGCAGAGATGGATAGAGCGGCGATTAATTGAGCATTCGGAACTTGGCTCCGGCGGCCTTTTTTCCTCCAGTTTTTGGTTGTTCGGATATTTCTGTCTGATCCTTTATCTGGTCCAGTTTAGATCAAGGGGCCGACTTGGTTGGGGCTATCCACCTCATTTAGAATTGGGCCGTCTTTAGTTTTACCTGTATAGATAAAACCAAACCGGCCCATGGCTAGACAAACTTGGACAAATAAATTGTTGATGAAGGGATTTAATGAATGTAGCTCCCTTTTTATATTCACAAGAATAATTTATAAAAATAATTTCATAATTATTTTATTTATTTTAAAAAAGTTAATTTAATTTTTTTATTTTTTTAAAAAATACATTGATTGTCAATAGTTTTATAATAAAATTCAGTTAAAATTTAGATGTATTGCGCATATGAGTTCGATTTGAACTGTACATTTATATTGTCCAATATTATTTAAAATTATTAAAAACAAAGACTATGCATATTTTTCTCAAATACATTATTGTCAAATTAGATGATTTTCGATTGAATTTAAGGTTGAATTATGATTATAAATTACAAATGATAATTTTGTAAATGTATTTTTTTATGAAAGTGGACAAGATTTAGTGAATTTACCTTTTTAAATCAAACTCACATGTGTAACACATGAATTTGAGCCCAACTCTATAGTATGATTGGCGGCAAGAACTATATTTTTTTGAAAAAATGTAAACTTAAAATTATAAAAATTAAAGTTAATAGACACTTTTGAGCAAATAAAAACGTTATATAACTATTTTTACAAATTACTCTTATAATTTATAATTTTTTATTTTCAACCTTTATTTTCTTTCTCTACTCTTCCTCTAAACAAATTTTTATGAAGATTCAACCTTGTTGGGGCAAGATTGAAGGACAATTGATGAATCAGACTCAAAACTCTTTGAATTTTTTTTTAAAATTAATGAAACCCCTTAATTTTTTTTTACATAAAAGTTATCCCCAAAAGAAAATTTTCGAAATCACCACAAACTGCGAAGAGCCCTCTTGGGGCACTGTGTCTAGGCCCCTAGGCTGACCTTCGAGGGGCATAGACACAGACAGACCCTTTTGAGGGCTCTCGAGGGTCTTGAGTCCTTTTTGCATGATGTGCAGACCAAATATGGTTAGATGTCAAATCTGATTCAACGGATCATATATTTTGATCCCTATATATATTTTTAAAAATTTGTAAAATTTCAGAAATCGTTAGATCAAATTTCGAATCTGATCCAACGGTCTATATTTAGTCCTGCACGGCTTGCAAAAAGGACGTGCAGGACCGGATCCGTACGCCTTGAGCTTGGCTTCACCCCGAGTGTGTTCTCTCGGAAGCCGATAATTACAACCCGAGCAGAATTTTAAATCCAGCCATGGCCTTAGCTGTAGCTCAAGGATGGCCGACGGGATCCCAACATCGACAACTATTTAATCTTCTGAAATCAGTCAATTTTTGATCGATTTCGATGAAGCTTTTAATAAAAATGATGAAATATTAAGAGTATATTTGGATTGTGTTTGGTTGAAAGGGATTTTATTTTGAATTTCATAAATTTTTATAGAAAAAAAAGTGAAACTCAATTATGTATTTAATTAAGAAAATACAATCTAAATAAAATTCAAGTATAGAATAAAATTATAATATTATTTTGCACAAATATAAAATTAAATCTTCAAAATCTAGAAATAAAATAAAGAAAGTGAGGAGCTTTTATAAATAGAGATGTAAATATTAAAAAAGTGACAGCTACCCTTTTTGGTCTGCTTCATTTCCCCCCTCTCGCCTTGTAAAAATTTTCTATATTTGTAGTTGTGACTGTATATAATTTTACATACTTTCAGATTTTGTTCTTCATGCTTTACGAACTTCGCAGTTTTACCCAATTCATAAATCTTAGAAACATAAATGATACTAATTTTACCATCCTATTAGAATGACTAGTCATTAATATTGAGAAAATTCTGATTTCCAAAAGAGTAAAACGAATTTTTCTGAGGGTGAGCATGGGACAATTTCAAAGAGAGCTATGAGTCCAACACAACAAAATTGTGGATATAATAAAATCAACGCACTTTTTTCAACATTTTTTCCCGTCTAAGCTCCATCTTTCCTCTCATATACCAACTCACTTTTTCCTTTCTCAAAATAAAAATTCCCAAAAGAAAAGAATTCAAAATACACCAATTATTTTTGTGCTCTGACAACTTCAAATTCATCAGTATAAATTACAAGAATGTTCAATGGTCTCACCATAGGCCTTCCGTCAGATTGATAAAATTATCTGCCCGAGACATAACTCTCTAAGAACATTTCTAATTACAAAATTCGATAGCCATCTCCAGTGGCAATTGCAAAGATTTCTTCTAGAGAACCACAGAATTCCAAATTTTGGTCACCGGTAATACGAGGCCATTGTGTAAAGCATGAGTGCTGTTGAAGCAGTAACAAGCAGTTCCTGCATGGGCATAAATTTGCACCATCAGTAGTAGGCTTTCACCAGATTGGCATCGAAAAAAGAATTAGAGTCCCGTATTGCCACTCAACCTTTCAAATTTCCCATCAGGGAAGTGGTAAAGGCCACTAGCCGATAATGCCTTTGGCATGAGAAAAACACTCGGGATGCAAGTTTAGGAATAAATGTGCATATGTAAACATAGCTAAAGCATTGAAAAAAAAGCACAATCTGGGACATATAAGCATGAAGACAGTTTCATGCATCAAGAAAATAGGTCTGGTTCCAAAACCTGATGGTTTTTTTACCTGGTTGTTGTACAAGAAACGAGGAATATAACCTCCAGTAGCTTCAATCAAATTCAGGATACCAGTAAAACCCTGCAAGAAGTAACAAGAGATTCAGTGTTAGAACAAAAAGAGATCAGCATCATAGAAACAATCCACAAAGGAAAATAACCAGGGAAATTTTAATGAAACATCTAAGTTTATCAAAAGTGCTGCAGTATGCTATTTTCACCCTTCCAGATTGCAAATCAGCTGTATATACCGGAATGCCCTTGCAATGTGGGAAAAAAAAAAAAACTGCCGCCTACGATCAAACAAGACATTTAACCAAAAGAGCAATTTGCTGGTAGAAAGGACACAGCTTTAGTCATGTACCTAAGAAGCTAATTCAGATGTTAGTGTACATGATACCATATCTGGGACACTTGGCACATGACCAGAAGATGCATAACAAGATATACATCACATTTCTACACCGGTCATTTCTTTATTTTCTTTATAAGTATTAATGCACTTGCCATTTTAGAACCCATGCAACAAGTCATCGCTTAAGATCAGCAATAATATTGGCATCCAAGTCATTTTGCTGTCTGCCATGAAGTAGCATAACAAGTTTTCCCAAGTACGAAGAAAAGAAAACAAATTCATTTTGAAACAATGTAATTGTCAAAAAGGTATATGTGTCCAAAAGTGTAGAGTCAGCTAAAAGGCATAATTCTAAATATCCCAAGCATATAGATATCAGTATTAGGACTATCGTGGCTTTTTAGAATATTAAAAAAAAATCCAGATCCTAACGTTTGTTCTGCCATTATCTATTGAGAATTCTATTTTGCTTCTCATGAAACTTTTTGGATTTGTTATTCCATTCTCATAAAGAGATGCTAATTTCAGTTGCCTCTCTCAATCTTGAAGACACCAAAGCACTCCCCAGATTTTTGGGAGTCTTCAGCATTCATAGTCCAATACTTCGATAACTTACATTACACACATCAAACTCTTCCAAAGTAACCTCTCAACCTGCCCAGTTGCCTCTCTCAATCTTGAAGACTCCAAAGCATTCCTCAACATTTTGGGAGTCTTCGGTATTGATAGTCTAACACTTCTATAACTTACATTACACACATCAAACTCTCTCTCTCTCTCTCACAAAGAGATTCGATGGTTCTATATATCAACCAATTCAACGCCTTTCATTTGAAGTCAACTCAAATCATTTAAGCATATAAGCTATGAGATGCTTTGAAAGTACCATTCTATGTGGATTTAGCATAAAATCCAGAAAACCTTCTCAAGATGCTAGTGTGAGAATTTTATACAAATAATTCTTATTACTTCGAAGCACAAACTACAAAAACAAAAATTTTAGCAGGGAATATATAGTTGAATGATAGTAGGCGAAAACACATACCAGTGAAGCAACAGCTATACAGCCAAAAGCTAGTGCAAGAGATCTAAGTAGTCGTTTCCCCATACGTAACATTCTTCCTTCATCCTCACCCTCTTCCTATAGCCAACATCACCTTAGATGTTCAATAAACTTGGGGAAAGAATTGCCCAACAGGACAGAAGAATTTACATAACAAATTCAAAAAGTGGAAATTGATCTAGCCTGCAATATAAAAGATAAAAGCAGTAACTTAGCACCCTGGCTGAACTCACCGAGAATGAGGGAGATGGAGGTGGTTCAAATGCTTTTAATTTCTCAAAAGTCCGATAGACAAATACAAAGGCCAAAAATTGTAAAGGTTTCCATTCAGCATTACGCTTGATAAAAATCCAAGCTGTCTGAATAAAAGAGCAGAAAATTAGACCAATGATATCCTCAACTTTAAAATGAAAAGCAAAATTAAAAGAAAATTTATCAAATTGTATGGTTGATATGCACACAAAGCAAACCTTCAGGCAATATTTGCATACTTCATACAAGTCAAGTGTTTGAATGTGAGGATCACAAGTTTATGTCATGTAACTTCGTGGGATTAGGGAGTAGTGAAACATAGTTCATGTGCATACTTACAAAGACAGCTGCAATTGCCAAATTGATTTTTATGTCTTTGTCATCAGACTTGCTGAACCTGAAAATAGAGGCAAGCATCAGGATACATGAACCTGAAAATAGAGGCAAGCATCAGGATACAAGAACCTGAAAATAGAGGCAAGCTTCAGGATACCAAGTTCTATGATTATTTATGCGAAGAAGATATATGGTTCCATTATTTTCAGGAAACGACATTGAGAGAATCAATACATAGGGTCTAAAGAACTAAAGGTTTTCAGGATGCAGATGCATACCTTGGGCCCCAAGGTACAATTGGCTGCTTATCAGCATATTTTATATCCTTTGAAACCTGGAAATCAAATCCATAACAGTAATTGGCATGACCAATAAACCTAACAATAACTATTATGAAATGATTCTGATGTAATATGACAAACAGAAAAAACAGCTCAAATTTTTTAAGCTAATTGTGTGTGAAACTTTTATGAAGATGGGAAGTGAAGACCAAAATATTCTTGCATAATTTGTTGTATAGTTTTATTCTTGGAAACTATCCATTCAAGCACACATGAGACGAAGTTATCTTTTTTATCAAGAGGCTCCAATTAGATCTAGATGGACAGTGAAGTTACATTAAGCCTATCTATAAGTTTTTGAATATCTTGATTTCAGCAAGATTCGACTAGCAGCTAACTCAGACAACAAAATATTCAACTGGACCACACTCCCAAACTTAATCTGGTTTATGTACTGCAGCTTTATTAGACTATTATGAAATTTAGGCTTCACCATACACGATATATCAAACTCACTAGAAGAGAAAAAGAATGAAAACTGAAAAAGCACTGTAGGATTTCACTCTTCACTCCAAGACTTCCATCTGGTGTTTCCTAAACCCATTCTAAAATTATCGTCTAGCCTTTTTCGGTTTCTAATACTTCCAACCCACTGATCTAGAGCTTTAGCAACAACTACTAAAGCTTCAAACTTTACAGGGAAATGACAATATTAGAATAGCAACCAACTATTCTAAAACAGAAACAGATAAAAGTAATACAAATGCGTCAAAGAATTACAAATTCTTCAAAATCCAAGATTATCAGAATTACCCTACATTAGAAAACAAAATAAAATTAATCAATTACTTGTTAATGCTCATCTGAATCATTTGCTCACCCATGCAAAGGAACTTCAGAAGAAGAAAGAAGAAAAAGTCTGAATTGTACCTTAAACGAACCAAAGGTTTCTCCCTTCTTCCGTTTCGTTAATTGTGACATCATAATTTTGTCATATGCCTTCTCCAACTGAAAACAACATGAGGATCATTACTGAATATCTAGCATAGCACTTGTAAACATGTTTAACAAAAGTGCACATATGATTACCAAAGAGATAACCAAACTGCACAAGAGAAACAAAAACAGATAAACTAAGGAGTTAAAAACTACAGGATAGTTCCATGAACAAAATAAAATAACATAAAACAAAATGTACCTGGACTGCAGTTGCTTCATCACCTCTCCTTTCAGCATCCTTCTTTTTCTTAGCATATGCTGCCTTGACCATTTCGAATCCCTCAATTGGGCTGACACCAAGAACCTTAAGAGAGGAAAAAACTACAATCAAAATATCATTTCTCCCACCAGTATCTGGAGATAGTAAATGTAAAGATTTCTTCGTTACCTCATAGGGATTAAAGTCATTACTTGAACTTGAACTTCCAGCAGCTGATGATGCAGCACAAACCACCCTCTTATTCACTCCGTAAATTCTAGAAAGCCTAATGAGTTCAACATCCTGATCCAACAGTTAATTGCTAATAGAAAAAGACACATGTTTAATCCAATCTCAAAATGTATAGCCAAAATGTAACTCTAAGAAACTGAACGCTCAAACAAATATAAAAGTTGGTTCTCCTTTATTGAAATCAGTCATCTCTCCCTTATCTAGCTCCAAAATATTCTTGTAAATAGTGGGAGCTAAAAAGAGAAACTAAGAAAATGGAGAGGGGAATGAAGGTTGAGACAAAAATCTGAAAAGACCTGTCTTTGAACAATTCGATTGCCTTGGTTTTTTCATATGGTTTCAATACCTAGGCCAAAAGTGAAATCAAGAAAGATCATCCATTTTCATTTACATGGATGATTGTATGACATTGACGGGTCGCCACGGAAATATTTAGCCAATAAGCATAAAAATTTAACAAAAGACTCAGCTGAAAACATTTCTTAAGAAATTACCTGAGACTCGAAGGAGGAATTCTGGAGAATGGGAGAGAAGTTCTGAGAAAAAAAATTCTGGGAGAAGATCGAGAGGTTTTGGGGCAATGAACTGAGCTGGAAGATACGGCCAACGCCATTGACATTCGTTTCGATTGTGCTGATTACTTGGGAGCATATGAAAATCCCTCTATGACTGGAGCTTGGGTTTAGGGTTTTCAACAAGATAGTAGATGAGTAGGCGTTATAATATTCTTTATGGATTGATAAAATTGATTCCAACACCAACGGTTCGCGTGGCCTAATGGATAAGGCGCTCGCCTCCGGAGCGGGAGATTGTGGGTTCGAGTCCCACCGTGAACGATTTTCATCTTTTTCCTTTATGTTCAAGAAAAGTCAAAATACATACAATTTCTCTAACTTTCTTATTTTATGCCTTTTTCCTTCTCATTTTATTTTATTTTGCCCCACTAATGAAAGGGATGGTAATGTGATGAAATATTTAAATTTTCCAAGAATGATCGAAATAGGAATTTCTCTAACTTTATTTTTTTAGGCAATTTAATGGAGGCAAAACTATGGCCCAATTCCTAGACAATTGATTCTTTTTTTTACAAGATAAAATAAAAAATAGAGAGTTTCAGCTATTAGATGCTGGCTGCACTCTTGAGACGGAATGAATCAATCTTGAAAGATTTCGGCATATTGAATTTCCTTTGTCCTTTTCCTCAAGTTTTGGTGAACATTGTTATTTTCTCATGAAATGAAAAGGTCAAAGGGAAAGGAAAAGACATGAGTTGTACTTAGTCTTAAACTTGAATAGTCTTTATTTCAACATATGCGAGAAGTCTGGGTACAAAACGCCCATTGATATGACCCTCAGTGGATCATTTTATTTATATATGTTCTTATACATTACATGCATAGCAAAACTTGTGGATGATTAATTTAGACCACAATGGACCATGGAGAACCTGGCTGCTGTGACTGAGAGCCCATCTGCGGGCTGAGAACTGTGACTTCCTCCCTGTTGAACTTGAGAGCCTCAGCTTCCTCCCTCGTGAGCTGATAGGTATTCATCAAGACATCAACCGGCATAGCTCTGATAACCGATGTTCTTCCGGCGAGAGAACTGGATTTTGCCAGGTCATTGGTCTTCGCCGTGAACCATTCCAGACCTTGGGATCCTGCCTGCTTTAAGTGCACAAAGTTTTGTGGGACGATGACGAGCTGACCTTGGCGGATTTCTCCATCATACACTGGCCTTCTTGAGTTTCCGACAACTTGTAGGCGGCCGCTTCCTCTTGTCACGTAGGTAATGCTGTGTGCATTAATGTTCCAGTATGGTGCAATCATGGCGTTTGGACGGAGGGACCCTCGGCCAGCGCTCAATTGAAGGTGGCGGAGAATGGGAAGGTTGAAGCTGTTGACAGTGCTGATGCTGCCGCCGCGGGCTGTGTAAATGTCTGCGCTTTCAGGGGAGATGAGATTCTCCCTGAGCCTCATTGTGCAGATGGTTTCCTCGATGCCGTTGCCCGTCCATCCTCCTTGTCCCTGTCCTTGACCCTGTTGTCTCTGTTCTGACCTTGGCCTTAGCAGTCTAAGCCCATTTCGCACCCTGACTATGTGTCCTCGGTTATCATTCTCACTCTGTAGCCTCCTTATTAAATCTGTGTTTACACCGAAAACTTGAGCTAGAAGTTGTACGTCCATTGCCTGGAAAACATTGTTCCAGTTGAAGCCCCTCTGTTCTCCGGCCTCCCAGCTTCCCTGTTGTCGGCCTTGTTGGTTGCCGGCAAGGAAAAATCTCTGCACACGTAAAATTGAAAAATGCATATTAATATTTAGGAAAGAAGTTCAAAATCGTGATGGTTGACGCTATTCTTGTCGAAAGTTTTTATTTCTTACCCTCAGATTCTGATCTAGTTGGTTATCTTTATTGCTGATGTCGTGAACGACCAGCAGAACTAGCTGCTGCTCATTGACGCCCTCGTTGTAGGCCCAATGGGCTACACCAGCAGGCAAGGCAATGACATCTCCCGGCCAGAAGCGATGGATCTTCTGGTGCTGGTCCCTGAACCTCTGTCCCCGGTGTTGGGTTTCTTCCGTTTCCCGCTGAGGTTGCTCGAATGATTGATAGGTTTCCGGGCACCCGGGATACATAACTCCAAGCGTACCATGACCTGCATGCACCCAAAAATTCGTCAGCAATTCATTAGTGCGTGAAGAATCACCAGTTTAAAAAGAACAGACTTATATAAGAGCTAGAGCTTTGCCTTGAACAACGAATATCAACATCGGTGCATTGTTGAAGGATGGCAAAAGAAGGCCTCTGTTCTCAATTACGTGACGAGTTACGGCAACGCCGGCACACTGCAACTGCTGATTGTTCTCATCCCAAACTTCAGAGACACCGGCCTCGTGTTGAATGCGGTGGCTGGGTTCAAGAGGATTAAGATTCTGAATGTTGCATTCCCCTTGGCTGAATCCCATTTGCTGGCCGGCCTGCTGTCCCGCAGGGCGAGAGGATGACTGCCTAGAAGCTAGGCAGCTCCCGCAGAGAAGAAAGAGGCAAAGAGCAAGAGCTTGAAAAGAAGAACTCGCCATGGCTGATCAAAACTATGCTTTGAGGGATTCCTGTTAATCAATGGCGAGTCTGGCTTCTGGGATGGCCCTGAATTTATAGCCAAGAAATCAAGACTTGAACGTGACACATGTGAAGGGATTTGGCACTTGGCAGAGGATTTTTGCCACTCTAACAATCTGCAAGGCCTCCAAGCAGTTCTTGAATACGCGGCAATCCTTGAAATTGTACCCTTCTGCATGATGTTTTGGCTTTTTGTTGCCGAAGTAGCTCTAGCTAGGCAGGTTAATTAAGAATTTCAGTAGGGGTTGAGTAATGAATCTTGGATGCTACAGCATTACTGATGTCAGTGCAAATTTACACTTCTCTTCCATCGCTCGAAAACGAAAGTGCTGAACTGTGTTCGCGGCCTTTCACATGCCGCCTGGATAGGATTCTTTTTTTTTTCTTTTTTTTTTTGAAAAAATGTTGTTTGAAGTTAACATTGTACTTCACGTTTTTTTCTCACAATTATTAATCCCTTCCTCTCAAAAAATGAAAATTTTCTGAGAAAAGATCCAAGTACCCCAAATTATTCACGGATTTCTAGCTTTGACATAAATCTCATGAAAAGTAGATGATTTAATCTGCGAGGGCTGGAAATTTGAAATTAACAAAAATCAAAGAATCCTTTGTTGTTATGTTGTCTTGGAGTCCTTTCCTCAGACCCCTTTCTGTTATTTTACAAATGAACGAGAGTTTATAATAGACATTATGATAAAAACATGTGACCATTATATTCAGTTCAATTAATGAAGCATTACATAAATAGACATATATTGAACTCAGATGGTGGAATGCTTTTGCATTTACTCATGTCTATATAAATACATCCAATGCTTGGAGACTAAAAAGTGCGTTTCATGGCAGCCTTTCCTCTGTATTTTAATGAAGATCGTATATATGAAGTTTTATTTAGTATCGGACTCTAGATCTACTAAGTACCTTTAAAGGCCAAGGTTGGCCAAAATCTGCTTACAGGCCATACAAAATTAATGTGTTTATCATGATCATTAAGGAATCACTTTATGGATAATGATTGATTTTAAATTTGATAAGCATTATTTTTTCTTTATGTAATCAAAAGAAGAAGAAAAAAAAACCCGATCACCTCTGACATTATATTGCAGATTTCAAGCTATTGAAGCAAAAATATTCATATGGAAGTTGGAACTCAAATGAAAATTCAAAAGTGCTCTTTTATTTGCTTATAATCATTTTTCTCATCTCAAAGTTGCACCCTCCAAAATCCAATCCTATTTCTCTACGGAAAAACACATCCGTATGTTCATTCCCTTTAGACAACTTTCTCATGTGATTTTCCTGCATTAACGAATAGATTGTACCAGAAAACCATGTCGCTGTTGATGCAATTATCCCCAGATTGAACAATAGATTCTCCAGTAGATAAAAACTGAGCCCTTGATTCCAATGATTTGTTTGTGAAGCACAATTCTTGAGCATCTGATTTTCCATGATTAGTTTCTGCAGCTGCACTACTCGAATTTTTCTGCAAGTTTTCATCTTGTTTGCTTTGCTTGGCCGCAGCAGCTGCCCAAGAATTGTCCAAACTGAAGAAGCCAAGATGCTTTGTTTGCACTGAACGGGCATTATAACAGTAACCATTGTTCTGGAAACCAGGACGATTTGAAATGCAGGTTTCTGCTATTTTCTGATTGTTTGTTCCGAGTATTGATGGCTGCAGTAATGAGCATCTGAGTCTCTTTGAGGCCGCGGCCGGGTTTTCGTCTACCCTTTTCTTCAAGTTAGTGTGCCAGTAATTTTTTATCTCATTGTCTGTTCTTCCTGGCAATCTTGCTGCAATAGCAGACCATCTACAGGAACAGTAATATTTTCAGTAATTTCATGATCCAAAATTCATTACCAGAAGATTAATTTCCTTAATCAGAAAATCACACGCATGGTTCTGTGCTTCTGTGCATAGAGATCTATGTACATGCATGCGTGACAGTACCTGTTGCCTATCATTTGATGCAGCTTAATGATGGTTTCTTCTTCTTCTTTGGTAAAATTTCCGCGTTTAATATCAGGGCGCAAGTAATTTGTCCAACGCAGTCTGCAACTCTTTCCACACCTTAGTAAACCTGGTCAGAAATACATGATCAGCATGTTCAGAATCAAACAAAACAAGAAACATCTTTATATATATATATATATATATATATATATATATATATATATATGACTGCTGGCAGAAATTTAATTTTTTGAACAATTTGGTAAAAACAAATAAAATGCTTCAAACTTTTGCAGTAATATTCAATAAACCTGAGCGCTGATGATCATCTGAGCTGTGGAAAGAGATGATATGTATGCAGTGCTTACCAGCTTGTTTTGGTAGTGCCCTCCAATTGTCATGGCCATATTTTTTAACGTAAGATATCAAAATCTGATCTTCCTCAGCAGTCCATGGCCCTTTCTTCAGGCCCATCCTCTCACAGCAAGGAACCCTCACCATTCTTGATCTCTCTGTCTCTCTCTCTCTCTTTCTTTATCTCCCACTGTGTCGTCAGTAGTGATGATGCTCATCCCACGATAGTCTAAATAAATTTAGGTAGCAAGATTTTATTAGGGTATCAAAAACGTGGTAAGAGTCTCTCCCACCACCCCCTGCCCCCAGAAGAAGAAAAAAGGCACAAAAGAAAGGATGTAACAAAGGTCACTTTCACTGCCTCCCATCTCCGTTTCCTCTTCCAAACTCTGACTCACTAAGGCCGCCGGTTGATAAATTACACGTAGTTTTTACTAATTGTGTGATACTTTTTAGTGAAAAGTAAATGATGACCGAGAAATTTGACACTCGAAAGTGCTTGATCGACAGCAATTTTCATTTTCATGATGCATTTCAAGGCTTTAGTCTTTCCATGTAACTTCTGGGTTGTTTCTTGAGGATGCAAGGTGGCGTGGAGGCCTTTTTCTTTCTTGTGTAATTATGGTCAAAAAATGTACACGCCACGTGAAAGGTTCAGCCGCCTATTTCGATGCAAAAAATCATTCCAGTGACTTCTTTTGCGTTGAAAATATAAAATAAGATATGACTTCATCGGGAATTTTTATCAATACTCATAACTCCATAAAGTGGTCACTTTTTCAACCATAGCCTTTGATCCTACCATGACTCTTAGGCTCATCCATATTACTAGTAATTATAAAGTTAACGGCGTCTTATGCCGAGAGTCCTCTAAGAACTACTTCTGCCATGTGGTAAAGCTCTTAATTTTTTATTTTATTTTTTTATGAATAGGTAAAGCTCTTGATTAAACTATTATTTCTGGATTCTATTGATGATCTCGTTCTGCATTGGCATTAGAAAAATTTTCCTAAAACCATGTTTTATTATTGGTCATTTTCTTCTTCTTTTGTCTTGTCTGGAGGCAGGGGAGGCGGAGGTGGTTGGGTTCTTGAAAAGCAGTATATATGAGACTATTTTGGTAATGATATATTAGAGATTGAGGTTTTTCATTGGCTATTCTCAATTATTCAAATTGTTAAATTATTACCTCAATATTATTTTCTGGCACGATATGTTGAAGAGACCATGTACTCTGAGTTTGTCAAGTAGTCTAATTGCCTGCATAGCTTAAGAGAAGCATACAAGTCGAGCCACCATCATCAGAAATTTGACTTCTTAATGACGGGAAAAACTCAAAAGTGTGACAATGGCAAGGAGATCTTGAAAAGGAGCACTTGCAGTAGTTGAAAGATTTCTTCAGGATTCTGCAAATCCCTGACTTTTTACCGACATTGGATTTGGTTGGAAAAAGCATTGTCCAGCCGCTATTTTTAGAAAAAACCGTGTTTTCTTTTGGGACTCAACTTCATCTCCAAGTGTACCGCACCCAAATATCACTGAAACAAAGGGCCATTTCTTTTTCCATTTTCACACAATTTCTACCTTGATCTCTTCATTCTTGTCATCCCTGAATTTTAACATGACGAAAAGTTGCTCATTGTGCAGCTAAAAGGCTACATTTGGAAGTCTTTGATCTGTTACTTCCCCAAATTTTAACAGGGATATCATGTAACGTCAATTTGTTTCTTTTTCATTAAGAACAGATTTTGATCAAAGAATTCAGTAAAGATGAAGTATGCAGAGTTACCTAACAAGCTTGCAGGAGGACACTGATAGAAACTCTTTATTACATATCAAATCCACAATATATGAAGGAATAACAAGAGAGAGTACATTTCTTTCAAGTGAATTTAGTGGAAGTTCGATTTTTTTTTGCCGGTGTTCATCAAGAATGTAAAGAAACTAAAAGAAGTAAGATGCTCATTCGCTTTTCTCTGAGATCTTGAAGTGAAATCCATGGGGAAATCTAATAATAGGCGCTCGGACGATTTTTCCTCCCTTCACCATTGCCCATCTGCGAAGGAATTATTGTTTACAAAGACAGAAATCATTTGTAAGTTCACTTAATGCATTAGAAGGGTGGCTGAAATGAATACCTATATCTTGTAACCAAGACATGGAGGAAGGTGGCCAAGAACACCCTGCTATATTCTGCACCGGCACACTGCTTCAGGCCTGATCCAAATGGCATAAAGCTTTTCGCTACAACACTCGATTGGATGTCCTGAGAAGAGAAAACAAAACCTGAGTTAATTTAAATCCTTCCAAGGATTAAGATATTGGATGCAGAAGGGAAACTTTCTGTGTGATTTATAGTTTGCTAAATCAAGTCTTTGATTCAGACCTTCCAGCGTGAGGAGTTAAACGAAAGTGGATCCTCAAATTGGTTGGAGTTTAAGTGAAGAGCAGCAGTGGCAATCATAATCACCCATCCTTTTGGAATTGTATATCCTGAATATAACATTTGTGAAACGTTTAGTCTTCATTCAAATCCCTTTAAATATAAATACCTGAATTTTCCAATTTAACTAAAAAATGTACCATTAACAGGGATATCCTTCAATGCTCTACGGAAAAACCCTGGAGCAACGTTTCCAAGCCTCAAACTTCATTGATAACCTGTAGTGTAAATGTCATTGATTTGTATTCATTCCAAGTGAGAGGAGCATCAGCGTTCTCTCTCTTCTTAAGGATTGTTTCTTGTTCGGCCTGAAAAATTATGATCATTGTTAGAGTTGGAAAAACTTTGTATATCGTTGTTCGAAACCGAAAAGTAGTCAGAACGTAGTACTGACTGTTAATTCCTCTAAGATTGCTGGTTGTTCAGCAAGCAACTTGAAAGCTAAGGCCAAAGTTGTTGAGATGGAATCAGAGGTGACAAATAACAGACCGAACATTAGCTGAACAATGAAGTCCTCTGTTACGTATGTTTCAGTGTTCATGTCTTGGATGATGTGGTCAAGCAAGTCTCCGTGAGTTCTCTCAGATGTCATTAGTCTCTTTTTGAGCACATCCCCCATCATTTCTCGAACCTTTTTGTGAATCTGATGAGGAATATCTAGGTCAAAAATTGCGAAAAGAAAAAAAAAATCTCTAGATGATAGAGGAGTTTAAGTTCAAGGAAGATGGATTAGGCAGATACCTGCAAACATTTGTGATGTGCTGTACCAGGAAAGTTTATGGGAAAAGACATTAGTCCCTCAACCAAATCCTTGAACATATCACTGATGTCGGCTGCTGCATTTTCAAGATCGCCGCTAAAAATCTGTTTTGCAGCAAAATTGACTGCGGCCTAACAAAAGAAGACATCAAATTTTATTAAAGCAACCCAAACAAAAATATAATAGGAACAGAGGGTTTTGAGCTAGAAATTAACCGTGACAGCTGCTCCTTTCACTTCAACGGATTCCCGATTCGACCACTGACGAAGAGTGCGCTGAATAAATTCTTCCATCTTTGTCAGAAGCCTCTCCTTTAGTGACTCTGCACCAAAGTGCTTCAAGGTCAAGTTCCTCGTATATTTCTTGGAAGACTGACTTTCTTGATCAAATACTTCTGCGAATGTGTCCATGGACCATGTATCGACCAATTTTCCATCTTGTCTTAGGAGAAAATAGTTAAATTCCGGGTCTGCTGTTATTATAACAGGCCTCCCTGCAACATTTGTCCTGAAGATCGGTCCGTACCTGAAACAAATGATGTTTTAATTAGAACTCAAATGATAGTAATACATATGCAATATACAAGAATAACATTCAACCTCAATAAGGTTTGTCTTAGAAGTTTCATGTTACTTGTTCTTAGGCCAGAATGGCAAAAGTTGCGTATAGCTAAGTAAACGCGTACAAATTTGTGTCATTATTTCGTGACAATTAACAATAAATAGCAGTTATACCTCTTAAGCCTCCTCTTCAAGAATGGTGGAAGGTCGATAGAGGGACTAGGGATTACGAGTTGAAGAGTTTCGCCGATCAAAGGAAGGCCCATTGATCCAGGAGGGAGGACGCCATTGCACATGGGATTCCTCCATCTGTAAATCCATCGAGTGAGGTAAATTGATACTAATGCAGTAACAACTAGGCAGACCATGGACAAGTCCAACTTTGTTGTCATTTCTTTCAGGTACGAGGAAAAGGCTTCTACTTCCATTGAGTAAAGCTTCAAATCCCTTCGATGAATGCTTCACAAACTAGAAATAGAAATTGTGGGTTTTGGTTGATGATGCAAATAAAATCAATCTCCGCTGTTTATATACCCAAATGTTCAAGAAATCCTCAATCTTTCCTCTGCCTTGTATTTCCCGTAGAAGAAAGCAAGTTTAAATTCAGGCAAAAGGACAGAAATCTGGATCTCCCATCTAAGAATATGATAATATAGAAATTAACTTTGTCCTTCCTTTGTGCAGAATCATTCTGATTGTCCCGACTCTTGGATGAATATATAGATTCCCAGTTTCAGACAATATCGATTAATGGTCTGGTGACTGATGTTGATACATTGTTCTTAAAAAATTTTAAATTATTTGTCACATTTTTTATCTCATTTATTAAAAATTATTATTTATTTCATTTTTTCTAGAATTTCTCATTTTTATATTAGTGTTATATTTTTTTGAAAAATAAAAACTGTCATATGGTAGTTGGATAATGTATAAAAGATCTTTTATAACGAGGAGTTCATTTTGATTTATTTTTTTTTTTGTTGAGAAAATTATATACTATTACACAATTAGAGCAGGGAAAGAGGATGCGCTTTATGCTTGATGATGAGCATACTAAGACCTTCGAATATGATAAAGAGTGTTGGAATATTTATTTCAACAAAGATTCATTGGATTTGCACAATCAAGTTTTAAGAGTTAATTTTTTCAATGGTGCAAGACGCTTCCTCCAAATGAGCGAACTGTTTCCTATTTTTTCCTCACCCGTAGACCTGGGCTCCAATGAGTCTTCTTGGACTCCTTTATCCTGACTGAGCTTGTTTATTTGTGTTTGTTTGCGTGCATGATTCAGGCATTGAGACGTGCATACTTCCATTGCCTATTATTCTTCAAATCAGCCACTCTTTATTGACATTTTCTTGACAATAATCGAACGAATTGACACCCTTATTTTCTCAACCTGTGCTTTGATATTTGTTACCTGAAATTGTATAAATAATTACCTTCACAAGGAGCCCTCGTTCTATACTCTATTTTGTTGGGTTATTTTATTTAAGTATGTTATTCTTTAAACTGTTTTTTTTATAAATTTATTGTCAAAATAATTTTTTAAGATAATATGATTTACACGACTCAAGTTCATTTATTTTGTTTTATCTTCTTCACTTATAAGAAATATTTGACCAATTAAATTTATCTTAATTCTTCTCCTTAACAAGAGTTGTAATTTAAATTTACTATCAATAGAGAACTGTTGCTAATCGTGATATGCGCTAGGAGCAACTATGCTCACCGAGCATTTCCTTCGTTTTCCTAGCAAAGGAAATGCAAATTCAATTAAACATAATGCTCAAATTCCCAATTGAACAATAACCAAGAAATAACTTAAGCATCAAACTATAACGTGACAAAGGTTGGATTACAGAATATTTTCATCACAATTTTCACAGCTAAAGGTGAAGGGATCCAATTGTGCTTAGATGCTTTTCTTTATCATTTGCAAAACTGGTTTCTTCCCAAAGGTGAAAGGACAAATATGTATATTATTATTTAGATCCGATCAGCTTAATAGATGGAGGCAACTCTCTAGTTTCAGACCACCATAAGATAATAACAAAAGCTTTTAAGGGTCTATTTGTATTGACTTTTATTTTTTCACTCTAAATTACACTTTTTTTTCTTACAAATAATTTATTCTTACGATTCTCAATACAACTTAACTAAAAAAAGACCAATCCTAATACGTAGTTAAAACAAAAAACAAAACTTTTATATTGACTTGTATAGAATACTTGTTCATGCCTAAAAATTTATAGACGAGAATTTATTATTTATTTTTTAATAAAAATATGTATCCAAAACTAATTTTCTACGTTAAAGTTAATACATTTAAAAATATTTCAACTATAACTGAATTATTACTGCAATGTGCTGTTGAGTACACCTACAACACAAACGGCAAAAGGGGAAAAAACACACATATGCACACATTGACAACAGCTGCGGCCCAAATCATATGCAACCCATTTACGTGATGAAAACTTGAGTTGGGCAATTCCAACAATATCCCAAGCCAACTTTTAGCCCAAATGTAAGTTTCAGACTAGCCTACCGGGCCCATTTGTGCAGGCATCCGTTTTGACGATTCCGAATTCCCACTTCAACGCTTCAAACAAATGTAGAACGCAAGGAGACGACAACGTAGACCAGCGAAACAGTAGAAACAAGGAAGACGAGAGAATCACATAATCAGGTGCCCTTCTGCTCAGGACTATTGTTTTTGATTGTATAATTTTACTGCTGCAGAAGAATTGAAATCCTTTTTCCTGAGATCTCAATTTTCTCTCCAACGACTTCTGTGAACTCGCTTCGAATAAGAAACGAGGAAAATTTTTGTGAATTCAATTTTTTGCCAGCGGAAAATTGGACAGCATATTTGAAATCTAGAGCTGTTGAACCGCAGCATGAGGACTATGAAATTGTCTACATTATTGGGAATTTTGGTCGGGTTTTGGATGATTGGGTTAGGTAGTAGAGGAGGAGGAGGTGGAGCTTTGGGATCGCCGGCGGGGTCGGAGGCGTACGTGACGCTTCTGTACGGCGATGAATTCTTGCTTGGTGTTCGTGTACTCGGCAAGTCTATACGCGACACTGGATCCACTAAGGATGTGGTGGCCTTGGTCTCTGATGGCGTCTCGGACTATGCCAAAAGTCTTCTTCGGGTATGTTTATCAAATCGTCTTTGACGTTCTCAATTGCACACCCCGTAGGCAGGATATTTCCACTTGTTTGTTTGAGCAGCTGCAAATTTCTGCAAGCACTCAAAGCAATTCAAATGTTTAGGTAAAGTTTGAAGCTTTTTCGCTTAGCAAAACAGATTAATTTGGTTTGGTAGGAGGAGTCTGAAGTTAGGGGCATAATGTTATACTGCACGGGAGAAGTCTCTTGCACTTTGTGCGCATTGGATCATTCTGTTATTCTGCTATTCAAATTCAGTGGAGAAACAACACAAGGGAATTGGAAAATGAACTTAAACACAGTACAGGAATTTAACCATTTAAAGAAAAGTTGAGATGAAAAGTGGACGAATTGTGTTGCTTTATGGTTGCTTCTTTAAATTTTAAGAAGGAAAAGGATGAGGAATATTTCCTTGAGTAAGTGATGTACTTTGAATTCCTTTTGGTGGTTTATTAAGCTCTTTGATTGTTCTGTTTAAGTTAATAGAGCTCACTGAGTCTGACTGGTTGTTCTATTCTAAAATTACATTATCATTCTGTGCAGGCAGATGGTTGGATCGTGGAGAAGGTTAGTCTGCTTGTGAATCCAAATCAAGTGAGACCAAAGAGGTTTTGGGGTGTCTACACAAAACTCAAAATATTTAACATGACCAAATACAAGAAAGGTGAGTGGCATTGAGACTTTTCTCTTTCCCTGGGGTTTGGTTCGAATTTGGTATTTAAAGTTCCAGCTTACTTCATAGTCTACAATCTTCTCAGAGATGTAGAATTGTTACACACATTTCGCAGAGGCCTGGTTGTTTACCTAAAAGTTTGTTTATTGGCAGTGGTATATCTTGATGCTGATACTATTGTTGTCAAGAGCATTGAAGATTTATTTAAATGTGGAAAGTTCTGTGCTAATTTAAAACATTCGGAAAGGCTGAATTCCGGTGTAATGGTGGTCGAACCATCTGAAGAAGTTTTTAAAGACATGATGAGCAAAGTGACTACTTTGGGTTCTTACACTGGAGGTATAGCATCTATTTACTGATTGTCTGATTTTGTTTTGGTGGATTACTTTCTAGTCCTGTGTTGCATGGATATGATGATTGACTCCGTTCTGCTTACATCATATTTATCTTCTGAGGACCTGGTGATGCCATGTATCTTATTGCTTGATATTCGGTATTTTTGGTCAATGAATTCCAAAATGTGTTTGTGACCTAAAATATAGATATGAGCGAGTCAAATTTTGCAAAGAGTTTGCTGCTTGTGAAAGAGTGTCTTTCACGGTTCATACGACCAGGGTCAAGTCTCTCTCTCATTTCTGCTTTAAGTAGAACAATATTGGCTTCTATTTTCCTTCCCCACTTGTCACTTTCAATGCTATCTACAGCACAGTGGTTGTCCATTACTTTTACTTAAATTCACTCTGTTAGTTTTCTCATCTTCTTAACAGGTGATCAAGGATTTCTTAACTCTTACTACTCGGGATTTGCCAATGCACATATCTTCGAACCAGATCTGTCACCGGAGGTGTTGAAATCAAGACCAGTTCCTGAAATGGAAAGGCTTTCTACACTCTATAATGCAGATGTTGGTCTTTACATGCTTGCTAATAAGGTATTCATTTCTGGGAGCACTTGCTGCCTACCTTTGTTCACCCACTTTCCCCTTCCTATGTCTGCGCATGCTTACATTCCCATGCATGAGTATCCTGGAAAATTGACGTATAGGGCAAGCTGACAGTCTACTTCACAGACAGTTAATGCATATGTTGATGTTCAGAGGAAACTTGGCCATTCCCAATCTTGTTCTGCATATTTGTATATAGAGAACATGTTGATTTTGAGCAATAAGTGTTGATTATGTGAAAATCTGGTATATATGGCAACAAACAGATGCATATTTTGTCCCCAAAAGTACCCTGCTGAGTAAAAATAGATATTGCTTTGGGAGCCAAATTCCGTGCCATTGGTTAATGGCACTTTCATTTATTTGGTTCACAAAAGAACAGCTATAGATCTTTCCTAGAATAGAACTTACTCAAAGGGCCCTCTTGGTAGAACTGGTCATGCATGATTCGGGACCTTAGAGAGGAGAGTGGGCAAAGTTACTTAAATTGTGATGGCGATGAGGAATTCTAACTGAAAGCACTGAAATAGCTTGTTCGGTGAAGTTTTTTTGCATCTGCTCTTGCACTTCCTTAATCTTTTTCTACATTATTTTATGCAGTGGATGGTGGATGAGAAAGAACTTCGTGTTATTCATTACACGCTCGGCCCACTTAAACCGTGGGACTGGTGGACATCTTGGCTTGTTAAGCCTGTTGATGTCTGGCAGGTAATTTAGTCTTTATCTGCTCTTTAACCAACTATTGGAATTATCATTCATTGACATGGATTATCTTGATAACACTAATTCTCTTTACTTTGATGTGGATCCCGATTTTCTTTTACTTGCACATATTAAGTTTTCTTTTAACCTCTTTCCCCTTCTTGTGTTTTGGTTGCGGTTGAGCTTATGAGAGGCATCTAATCAGAGCCAGAGTACCTTTTGCTTTGCAGCTGAAGAGTGCTCATTTCCACCTCTATTATGATTTTCTTTTGTTTATTTATGATGCAGAATGCAAGGATAAAGCTGGAGGCATCTCTTCCTGGAACTGGAGGCGGAGAAAATCCAAAAGATGCATTTCTAGTCAAGTTTCTCTTTCTGCTTCCCTTTGTTCTTATACTTTTTTGTTATTACCGGTCTTTTCTGCAGGTTAGTAATTTAAATATCTTATTATCATTATTCAGAATGCAAGGCAATGAAACATAACCACTCATTCTTAAGGTTTTTTCATGTCTCCAGACACGTTCACTGTGTGATCATGTTCGTCACCTGTACTACAAATTTAGATCTGGTGGTGTCCTTGCTTATTCTGCAGTTTCTTCCTCTACAATCAACTCCAATCAACAGGTTCCCCTTCTTTTATTTCTAGCTTGATTGTACTGGTTAAATTTTTTACTTTCCTTTACGATCTTTTTTTGGGATTGAGTAGTCATAGGCTTACCTGTCCTCTTGCATTAACCTTCGCTTATCAGCCTTTTGGTTAAAATGTCTTCTTTTATTATGCTGCTCAGTATTTAGTATGCAGCGTATTTTCCAGCTTATGTTTCTTTGACAAACCTTGGCTCATGGTGTTTTAATATGCTAAATGAACAGCTCTCAAATACTTCGCAATCGAAGGTGCCTGCTTTTCTGGGTGGAGTATCTGTCTTCGTTTGTTTTGTTGCTGCTGCAACCTCTCTTGGACTCTCATTTCTTATTATTCCTCGGCAAGTAACACCATGGACTGGCTTGCTTCTCATGTATGAATGGACATTCACACTTTTTTTCCTGCTACTTGGAAGTTATTTGCACATAATTTATCGATGGGCAAAGATTATGGCTAATCAAACGGGATCATTCTCCACACATCCCAAATCTTTTGACTATGATTCTGGAAAAGGTTTGTCTCGTTGAAGCGGCTACCAATGATCCAAACACATTGGATATGATCAGGTTCTTATCTTCTGTTATATTGCAGGTCATCAGAGGCAGCTATCGAGCTGTGATTGTGCTGCATGGTACTATGGGCTAGGGATGGCATTTCTGGCTATTGCAGCTCCTTCTTTGCCTTGTCTTCTGGGGATCACTGCTCTGTTTTTGAGGTATTGCATGAGATTTCTGCATTGACATAAATCTGCATATTTATAATATAAGATGGAAGAAGAATATTGGAATTTCCTTAGGCTGCAGTCTGCAATATAAATTGTTACACCAATTTGAACTTCTGACTGTCCATATGTTGTCAAGATACGCTGCCTTCTCTTCATATTTCACTTCCCATTCTGTCTTTCTGCTATCCTTATTTTTCAATGTTCATTCTTTGATTACCTTGTCATGTCTTATATGTTTCTTGTGATTTAAATATTTTATTCCCCTTATAAACTAGAAAATAGGAGAATGTTTTAAAGGATGTAGATTTTGGAAATTTGTTTCACAGGAATCCACGTCTGAGAAGTGGAGACAATCCTTCTTGTCCATCACTGAGAGTTTAACAAAATTGTCATCTGAATTCCAATTTAGATTCATAATCTGAGGTTTTCTGGAATAAAAATTGTATTCTGGATTTTATTGATGACATTTCATGATGGTCTTATATGGTAGTTCTTTTGGTTAGAGATCCAACAAGCAAAGCAGTAATCTCAAGCCTGGTTTAATATCTTAACCAGCTTAATTTCCATGTTATTTCAGCCCATGCGGGGGTTTGCTCTTACTAAGTCAAGCTCGAATAGCTTGAGACATGCCTGACTAGGCATGTTACCTTTTGAGTCATATTTAAGGATCACTTTATGACAATGAAAATGACGTAAAACACAGTTCTTTACCAATATGGCCTTAATTTTTGGCCCCCTTTCTCTATAGTTTGGCCTTTTGCGTATATTAAGCCATGCTGTTCATTTTGTTCCTTTTTATTGAGTGACACTTGCATCTTTTAACAGGTTGGGTTTGATGGTAGTGGGAGGCCTTGTTCTGGCTTCCTTCATGACGTATGCTGCGGAGCATTTCGCAATTGGGTCATTCATACGAGGCCTTGAAGACCGGGATTCACAGAGGTCCAGCAGCACATGTTTCTTGTGCTAACGAGAGATAAGCTAGTGATATTAGCTGACCAATCAGCTATGTAACTTATGTTGTTAACATATTCTTTTCTTGTAATTTAATTGTTTTTAGAAATATTTTCACGGGCATTTTCTTTTCTTTTCTTTTCTTTTTTTTTTCTTCCCTTTATAATTTTGTATTCCAAGGCAATTTTTTTCTCTCTCGTTCACTAGTTTAGAAATGGCTTCTTAGAGGTTATAGTTTTCGTTTAAAATGACAAGCTTGTATATGATTGAGATGCAATCAATGGAAGAAGTTTGTTGTGCTATTTAGGTGTACCGCTTATTGCAGGTTCCCGAGTTTAGGTATCACGTCTCCTATGCCATACTTGTGTCTCTGCCTTTTCAAATCTAACTTCTTTCTCTATTGTTGGACTTGTCACTGGCTTTGGTGAAGAACAACAATCTATAAGCATCTAAATAAATATTGATCGCAGATCTATGTTTTGACGTTCTACAAGAAATCTGCGCTTGCCTTTGCCAAAAGTTCTTGTGTTGCTTTGATTTAGCTCATCTGTAGATATCTTTCTAAACATTTTGTACTAGTGTTCGGCTTTGTGCATTGATGGGCTTATCGACGCACACTTGCAACACTAGCCTAGGAATGTCCTTTGTTTGTGGAAATGTTAAATTGCTAGCGAACCTGGAACTGGGCAGGGACTTCTGGGGACAGGATTCTTGATCTTAATATCTGGGGCTACCCCTGACGATATCTTCGCGTGATCTTAGCCAAAAGGCCAAGAACGGTATCAGAAACTTCTCTTGACGGGTGTTTCTTTGCCGCTTTGGGTAAAAATGCAAACCGATAGCTGTGGAAGTAGGAATAATGACACCTGAAATAATATTATTTCTGAAAAGTGGAGATCCAGAACAGGTTCACGAATACCGGTGTAGTTGCAAAACTGTTTTTTAAGTGTAAAATAGTGGCGATCCTGTGTTAGAACCTTACCTCACTAGTTTTTCAGGTCTACTTGGCTTAAGATCTCTGTTAATTGTACTCGAGGAAAGTAGCTGTTAATGGTATCAAGGGCAATGGTGAAGGCATTCCCTTGACATTTGGATTAAGAGAAAGGAGGGTAGTCAGATAAGAAGATTAAGCGTTTATGGTATTTAGGTAGGTAATAGAGGAAAGGCAATGTAATACTAATTTATATGTTTATTTATATTTTTATATGAAAATAAATATCTTGAAAAATGATAATTTAATTAACGTAAAAAGATTCATTCGAGTATATCTCTTTTACTTCCTTTTCCATCTAAAGAGATTGATGGAGTTAATTTCTTCATTTTTGTCTTATTTCTAATAATAAAAATCGATCTGATTACTGAAAATTTGATCCAGATTCCTCTTCTTCTATTTCCTTAAATCCGAACGATGCTGCTCCCACTCCCCGTCCCCAATCTATGTTTTTATTTGGTAAATGTCAGACAAATTTCTTCTGGTACGATGATGGAGTGTACCAAATGATTTTTCTTAATACTAAAATGAACCAATTTGATCTCAATCGCACGCCATTCCTCAGCGGAGTAAGTGCGCGAATGTTTGTCATTACATATCGTGAACAATGTTGATTACTTCAAGTGGGCATTTGATTTAGGTATTTATAATTCTTCCCTTTTGTTTTATTGAAAGACACCTCCATTAAACAGCATAAGTTTGGCAGGCACCCATGTTTGCGTAGAGAATCTTGGTGATGTCAAAAAGTCTTCAAACTAACGTATAAAGATAGCTTTGCTGCATGTATTTGGATAGCATTCCAGTGGTGACATAATAAGGTTTGGTTTTGAAATTTTTATCTTGAATTTTATAAAAATTAAATTATTTATAAGAAGGGATATATGTTACGCAGTTGAAATTTTAAATTTAATTTTGAAATAAATATTATGGAAGTAGAGCCTCTGGTTTCGAAATCTACACTACCACCTTACCAGACTGGACCAGTGAGGGCGTCAGGATGTTAAAGAACCATGGAATTTGACTTTTTTTTTTTTTTGTTAGTTGCCTCATGAAAATCCTTTTTTCAATTCCTCTGATGTTGCTTCTAGTCTTTAGCAGCCGGACAAGATCCCGAGTGTTAGCAGCAACGTATATTGTTTTGATACTTCTTTTAATATTGTAGTGCGGAATAGAAGAAAGAGAGGAAAAATGTATGCTTTGTTAGTAGGTTTCTTTTTTTTTTTCTGGGAATAAAAAGGCCATTTTAAAAAATATTTATAATTTAATAATTAATTTTTAAAATAAGTATATATTTTATTTAAATTTTTATTAATAATATTTTTAACTTAAGAAAAATAAACTTTACTAATATAAGAGTTTTACTACAAATTCTTTTTACTCCTTTGATTGAAGTAATTTAAATTTTACTAATATTTGAATCATATTATTAATCTCTTTAATTATAATAAATTTTTAAAATTTTATAGTAAATTAAAATAAAATATTTAATTATAACACAATATGGCTATGGTACAAATAATATGTCTTTTTAGTATGTACTAAATTGATCTCAATCATAAAAATTTAATCAATGATCAAAAATTTATATTTATACAGTGAATAATTATTTAAATTTTAATATTTATTTATTTCATGGTTGAATAATTATTTTTATAACAAATAATTATTTATTATAAATAAAATAATTATTTAAAATAAATAATTATTTTAATTCATATAAAATTTTAATAGTTAAAATTTTAATAATTAAAAATTTATTTATACGATATTAAAAAAAAATTACGCCACATGTTTAGGTTGAAGACTGTTAGGCAGACATATTTCCCAGCTTTAAGAATTGTCCTTTCTTTGTACGTGCAGGTTCTTTTCTACAAACAGAGGAAAGCAGGAACACCTTTATTGACTACAATAATGACACGCACACCGACTCCACCGAGGATTTTACCCCCCTCCTTAACTTTTTCTTAGGGAAAAGGGGGAAAAAAAGGTCTAAGCATCATAGTAATAATTTTCTCTATAAGTGCGATATGAAATACTTGTTTTGAATTTTAATTATTATTAAATTTAACAGACTATAGAATGATTCTAAATAATCTTCTGCGTAAATACAACAAATTCAAAAAGAAATTCATGATTTTTAACGAAAGAGCAAATGCAAATTGGATTAGTTCTGTGTTATGAATTTTAATATAATTTTTTATTTTAAATTTTATTTTTTCTTATAAAAAAAATTATTTTTATAAAATTTTAAATCAAAAGTTTATCTAATCTTATGCAATATCAAAAAATTTGAGCAGTAGAAGCACAGTTCTCTAGAAGGGCTTGTTTATATCCGAATGCGAATGGTGCAAAAATTGGATTTGTAAAGTCACATGAAAGGTCCTTAATCCCAATGAGTGGATGAGGAGTCCCTTAAAAGCTGTAAAAGTCCTTAATCCATCCACCAAAAAAAAAAAAAAGGTCCTTAATCCCACTGAGTACATGATTGATCACATTATCCTTTTCTAATCAAAACCGCCCCGCCCCAGTCCAAAAGTGGATTAATCATATAAAATTCAAGTTGAAAAGGGAAAAAATACAAAAAGAAAAGCCTATGGATAATAATATATTGTTCGTAACAAGATTCCTTATCTAGAAGAAAACAATCAATAATATCCCCTAATCCCCTAAGCAATAATGCAACTAACAGAATCCAACCCAACAACATGACCCCTTAGTTACTGAGAAATGGACATCTGGGGCTCTCTCATGTAGTTTTCAAACTTGGTATGAATTTGTCACGCTGAAGTAAGCTCTACTCTAAACCATTAGCCCTTAATATTGTGCAAACTGAAATGAAATAGTCTTTACAAACAAAGCACTGAAGATTATCCACATAGCCTCCTCAGGGGTGGGGGGACATGTGGCATATACTTTTGGAGGAACTTCATCCTAGTTAAGTAGTGTAGAAAGCTTGAATGGAGAAGTAGTAAATGAAATGAAAGGGATATGGACATTCTATAATCATTATCTTTAGAATTTAACAAATAAGGCAAAAGACTGAGTGGTGCAACTCAACCTCCGCCACCTACACCTTCACTTATCAGACAACCCATATGATACAATAACCTGAGTGTGGGGCACAAAGGCTGCTTTCCTCCAAGAAAACTCTGCTAGCTTTTATGGTGTCTTCTTCAATAATTGAGTTCAATTTGCAAGCTAATAGGCCAATTCGTCCCATCATGTATGTTTCTTGTTAGAGGTGGTTTTCGGAGAGATTAAAAACTACTCTGCTGCCCAAGTGTCTCTATACCATGTTATCTATCTCCTTTTGTCACTGAGGCTCGGTCACTTTTCCTATTTTTCCTTTTTGTCTTTGATTGAGGATTGAGAGATTAGGGGTACAAAGATACACTAGAAGATGATTCATGACATTTTCAACTAATTGAATTAACACTTTCTTATTCCTTAAATTTGAAATTTGGTACAACTCAGAATAGATAAATCTATAATGGAGGTTGATAAAGGCTTTATACAATTAGATAGCAGGTGGATACAATTAGACTGTGTCATCCAAAACCAACTTTTAGCTAATGTTGACAACTTTATTTTTATAAAGTAACATTTACCTTTAGAAGTAATACTTGCATAGCCTCTTTTAGAAACCTGTTGAGTTAGTATCTGAGGAGAACCAATGAATCTTAATCCATTTCATATGCAATAGAATGCTCATTTTTTCTACTTATAATAAAAAAAAGAAAGTAGAAATAAAGAGAATATTAAGAAAGAAATAAAAGTTTCATAATTGCTTCAATATTAAATTACATCATTACTTCTCTTGACACAAACAAATTATGTTTATTAATTAAGAGATCGTAAAATTACAAAACTAACCTTACTCTTCCAAAAAAAAAGAACAAAACAAAAGAAACTCTTTCAACCACTTAACATTAACTAAACACTAATAAATTTAAATGCTCCAATAATTTAGAATCAAATGCTTACTAAGAAAAATATATATTTATTTTTTGGAAAAAGAGAATAACTAAAATCAGAAATCATTATGTGCTGTTTGTGAAGTTTTGCACTTATAAAGTGATTCTTTACTTATTACTGCTCGAAGAATAGTGATTGTGGTTTTTCTTCAAAATGTTTATTAAGAATAAGGAGCTAAAACAGTTGAGGACAAAGAGGTAAAAAGGAGTATTTGTTTTGGCTTTGCATCGGAAGTAGGGGATTCATAAATACAGTACCGTTATATTTTATTTTCAAATTTCACTTTCTCTTTCTTTCCAATCCATATTTTCTATATAAGTTTCACGGAATTTGTAACTTACTTTAGGACTGTCAATTGAGTCAGATTGGCTCGAGTCTGATCATTTAATTTGTGGGTTCGGGTTAATTTTTTCAGTCCAAATAATTTTCAGGCCAAGCTCGGACTAAGGTAAGCTCAGTTCAATTTCAGTCTGACCCGTAAAATATATATATTTATATATTTTTTATATGTATATATATTTTTATATAATAATAATATTATTATATTATTTAAAAAATATTATTTATTATTAAAAAAATAAAAAATCTAGTTAGGCCCAAAAAGGCCGAGCCCGGGCTCGAGCTCTAGATTAGCAAAGCCCGACTCAGTAAAACTGATTGATAGTCCTACTTACTTCCATAAAATTTCACGGATATTATCTCTCATCTACGGTATACATTCTACTTAAGTTATAGCACACTTTTGTAAAATATTTTAGAAATAGTCAAGAATGGTCAAAAATTAAAATTTGATTTTTTTCAATATTTTACTTAAAATTTGACATTATTTAGTGTTAATTGATCATTGATTCTATTGTCTTGTTTAGCCTATACAAACCCACTAAACTCAAGATTTGAGGGAAATGTATTAAGATTTCAAAAAAGAGAAAGGGTGAAGTATACAAAATGTAAAATTTGAAAATAAAATTTAATAATATTACATTTAGCACTTTGAATTATTATACTTTCAAAAAATTTTATACATTTCTTTAATTTTTATAATTTTGAATCTCTCATATTCTTTCATAAATTTTAAAAATATATTTTATCAAAATATAAAAACTTTGAAAGCATTTTTGCTGAAATATATTTAGATTACGTCTTATTACAAAAATTAATATAAAATTTTATTTTAAATTTATATTATTTTTGTAAATAATTTATTATTATAAAATTTAAAAAATTTTAAACTAAATCTCTATTTAAAAAGCTGTCGGTTGCAATCCAAATAGCATTTCATCGTGGGGAAGTAAACCGCCAATAACAAACGTCCCTATCGCTGCTTGGCTAACAAATCAACTATCGGGACGAGTTCCAAACATCCTTCTTTCTGACCCAATCGCTTACGTAAGCAAGGGCAAAGGGATATTGACCAGCTGACATGCAAAAAGAATAAAATCACTAAAATTTAAATTTACTTTTTGAGAAAAAATTAGGATATATTTTGTTTTCAAACTCGTGGTAAAATAAAAAATGTGACAAAACTCAGTTCAAAACAAAAATCGATTCAATTATACTCTTAAAATTATACTCTTTTTATTTTATAATAAGTGTCATTATAAAAATATTTACGCATATTAAGATAATAATTAAAATTAATTAATTTATTTTTAATTAGATATTTTTTATTCTCATAAAAATTATAATACAAAAAATTTTTATTTTTACTATATTAAATATTGTTCATTTTGTTCTATTTTATTTGACAATATTTAATTAAGCACGAAATTTTATATAAAAATTTGAATTATATTATAAAAATAATATAATATAATAAAAAAATAAAAAATATGTAAGTATTTTATGTTAAATTTAAATATATAAAAATAATATAAAATGATGTTATTAATTAATTAACAGTATAAAATATATTAAAATATTTTTTATAAAAAATATTATTTATTTTGAGATATTTTAATATAATAAAAATAAAGTATTATTTTATTATAAAAATAAATAAAAAATTTAATTTATATTAAATAATATTTATTTTATAACAAAATAAAATTTTAATAAAGGTAATTAAGTTAAGTTGGACTTTCGGCGTCCGGTTTGCTCTACTTCTCAATTTTTAATTTTTAATTTTTTTTTAAAAAAACCCGAAACATAAAACCAAGCAGCTGACTGTGTAAAGAAGGGGACTCATTAGTCATTTGGTCCACTTTTCCTGATTAGATTCGAAACAGCAGTCCCAAATTAGACAATTAATTAATTAGGAGTAATTAACACTGCAAAAATTGCCAGCTCCTCTCCTCTTGGCCGCCTACGGCCGCGACACCTCACGTACGTCTCTCCCTTCCATCCCCCAACCGAAACGGTCCTTGTTCCTTCTTTGTCCCAAACAAATTAGTACCGACGTACACATTCTCTCTCTAAAGCCTTAAACCCTTCTCCCTCTCTCTCTCTCTAACATGGAATATTCCTCAGTATCCCCTTCTCCTTCTCTCTCCTATAAATGAACCTAACCCCCCAACTTGCGTTCAACCAAATCAGACATCCAAAAACTGAGAGGTCTTGAAGTATCATGTGTGAGAGCCTCAAGAGCGAGTTCCAGTTGTGCGAAGAGATTGGCCGGGGTAGATTTGGCATCGTCTACCGCTGCTTCTCTCCCTTAACCGGCGAGTCATTTGCATGCAAAACCATTGACAAGACCCTTCTTCTTGATTCCATCGACCGCGAGTGCATCGAGAAAGAACCCAAGATTTTGCAACTTCTTGCCGGCCATTCTAATATTCTCCACCTCTACAAGATCTACGAGGACGACAATTATCTCCATCTTGTGTCTGAGCTCTGTCCTTCCGGCGACGATTTGCTCACCCGCCTCTCCAGAGGCCCTTTAACCGAGCCTGAAGCTGCTTCCATCTTTACGCAGTTGGTCTCCGCCATTAGTTATTGTCACCATATGGGCATAGCCCACAGGGATATCAAACCGGACAATATTCTGTTTGATTCCAGGGGCAGACTGAAGTTGGCGGATTTTGGCTCCGCTGAGTGGTTTGGGCTCAATTGCGAGAGCAGGACCATGAGTGGAATTGTTGGGACGCCGTATTATGTGGCTCCTGAGGTGCTGAGGGGCAGGGATTACAATGAGAAGGTGGATGTGTGGAGTGCCGGTGTTATTTTGTACATAATGCTTTCTGGGGTGCCTCCTTTCTTTGGTGGGACTCCAACCGAGACATTTGAGGCGGTACTGAGGGGTAATTTGAGATTTCCCCCCAAGTTCTTTAGATCGGTTTCACCTGAAGCCAAGGATTTGCTCAGGAAAATGATCTGTAAGGATGTCTCCAGGCGATTTTCAGCTGACCAAGTCCTAAGTAAGTAGATTTTTTCTCTCCTGTTGTTTACGTGCCAATTAATTTGGTTCATTTGTTAGAATTTACAGTCTGGATTTGTGCATCTTGTTCTTCATTTCTTTGGATTTATGACATCCTGATCTAAACTTGTCAAAAGATTAGTGCTTTCTAAAGATCTGTTTAGCCCTAACTGCGGTGACAAGTTTCGTTTCTTCCCCTTAAAAAGTTTTGGTTTTTGATGAGTAAGGAGTGAAAAGTTTTTCATCTTGGTTTTAGCTGTTCTCAGCTGTATATGAATCTCTTGTTGTTTCTTTTAGTATTCTCTGGCCAAAGTTTGCAAAGAATATGAATAATTGCATGATTCTTTGGCTGCGGTTTAATCTAAAAGTCTTGGTTAATTGCAGGGCATCCTTGGGTCATCAATGGAGGAGAGACCAGATCATTGGCTGATCTAACCTGAAGTGCTAAAAGATATGGACTTTGGATTGTATTTATACTAGGAACTACTACTTCGCGTACTATTCTGAGTAGCCTCTGCTGTACATATTCCAGACGGCCCTTATGAAGGACGGTTTTGGAGAAAAGAGCGAGAGAAAGGAAGACGAGTTTCCATCATATGCCAGAGTTCCCTCCCATCTCATCTTCACACTCAAAAGGGGAGGACTACGAACTCTCGAGGGCTTTACCCCTTTTGCTTTTTGGCTTTTTTGCTTTTCTTCTCAATTTGTTGTGGAGAAGAATCTGAGTGTGTACATATATGCGGAATGGGAAATTAACTACTGGTACTACTACTACGTACTGCTATGTAAATCGTCACGGAATGCTGAGAAATCCTTTCTTTCCTAAGCCTCTCTGTTTTTGGATTTTGTAGAATATGAGGCTGAGGAAGGTGAAGAGAAACTACTAGTGCTCTTCTCTCTCTCTCTCTCTCTCTGTACTGAGAGCACATTGTAATGATGTTCTTTCTCTTCGTTGGTAAAAAGTAAGAATCTTGAAGAAATTTCCAGCATCTTTGTTGTGTTGTGGACGTGGATTTTGCAATCTTTGTTTTGAAGCAAAGCTTCATTCCTTATAAAAAAGGAGTATATATTAGATAAAGCATATGCTTTAGATATCTGGAGATATGGGGAAGCGTCATGGAAGTACGGATCCTTGTACCGATAAAAATTTCGAACTTTGTGGTCTCCAATTCTCCATGAATAGACTGCGGGTCCAGTTTCTTTTAGGTTTATGGCAGAATCTGCACGAAACTTGCAAGCTTTTTGAACGAATGGGAGTATGTGTATAATTAAATCTGGACCGTTCGATCGGTCTAAATTTGATTCAATAGTTGAGGTCTTCTAAGGATAATATGGGTATGGAGGGGTCAAAAATTTTCAAATTTTACACATTTTTCATGGGCATTCCGTCACTCAACCATCATTTCAGTTACTCTCATTCAAATATAAACTTAGAGAAGAAGCCTCTCACTCTCTGCTTCTCATTTTTCATCCCTCTCTCTCCTCTTTCTTCTCTCATTCTTCCTTCCCGAATGCCTCTTCCCTTTCTTGTCACTCCTCGCCGGAAATCGCCACCATTACGACGGAAGCTTTTGAAACCATGCACAAGGTAATACATTCAAAACCATTTTCTAACGTCCATCATATCTTTATTTTGAAGAGATGATTTTAAGGCTTGCTTCTCTCTTTTTTTTCTCCCCAAGTTACACAGCCATTTGGGTTGGATAATTGAGACGCCTTCTAACGAGTATTTTCCTTATTGAATGTTATATCCGAAAATACAGAAACACAATGCATCCAGCCTCAACCTTCTGTGTGCATGGATCTTGGTAACTGCCATAATGAAAATTGTAACTCTCTTTATGGGTAATAAGCATGAGAATAATTGTTCCATACGTACAGAATAATTATTACAATAGAACCGATTTGCTAGAGCAATACCTCACTACAAGAGGAATAATTATTATTAGTATTATTAATAATTATTATTTATTGCGCAGCAAGTATTGAAGAAATGAAGAAAATGGAGTTCTCAACAGTGAACAATGCTCATGATGATTATTCAAAAAAAATGTGAACTGAAGGCATTGGTGGTGAATTAATTTGTGTTGATTCTTATGATTTGAAAAATAATTTTGATGATAGAGGATTTCAATGTTGTGTATTCTTTTGTTATTTTAGAAAAATTTATATATATATATATATATATATATATATATATATATATATATCTTGTTTCTCTCTCTTGTAATGCTTCAACACTTTGGCCAAAAGAGATGCCTTCTCAGAGGTCCTTTGCGCTTCAATGCTTGCATAATCAGGGATTTCTACTTCCCTTGAGCTAGTAAGGGGCAATGTGGCGCAAGCCTCAACAATCTTGCTTCCATTCCACCAAGAGCAGGGAAGCTCACCATCTGCTATTCTTTGCACTTCCTCAGCAAACCACACCTACAAATGCACATAGTTGGTTACAAGAATAATTATTATTGATGAACATCATAATTATTCTCGACGTCCTCAACAACCATTTTAAACTAAACAATGCATATAGATAGTTGAAAGAATAATTATTATTACTTAACTTCATAATTATTCATGTGTCCCTCAACAACTGTTCTAAAATCTTACAAATGCACACAGTCTAAAATCCTACATATGCATCAACGAATAGAATAATTATTCTAAACCTACCAACAGGACGATAATTTTTATTTGTTCTATAAGTGGTGTCGAAAGTTATTGAGTCTCCAAAATAACCATAATCCATCTTCATTCTAGCATCTATCCAAAATATGTTCGCAATCCTTTCTTCGTTATATACTTCGACGTCGTAGTAAAAGTCGGGGCTACGATACGCTTCATTATAAAAGTATTCTTGCAATGCTGTTGCCTTTCCAAGAATCATTGCCCTTAGTCTTCTTTTGGCTAAGTGATTCTTTAGATCCGTGGAAAGGAAACCAAGGCCGGCTTTACCTCATGCGCCCAAAGCCATCACTTCGTATGATGATTTAAGCCGGCCTTTTCAAAGAAAATAAAAAAGAAACATGCCTATTGTCCAGATGGCAATTTGCACTTTCTGCTGTTAAGAATAATTATGCATTTAAACAATAATAATTATTCTTTCAAGAAAACTTGTGCATTGTATTGTCCAAAACAATTACTGAGGACGTTGATAATTATTCTTTCAGTAAAACTTTGTGCATTGTATTATCTAATAATAATTATTCTGTCAGTAAAACTTTGTGCATTGTATTGTCTAATAATAATTATTCTGTCAGTAAAACTTTCAATAAGAATTATTCTCAATTAGTGTATTTTATACATGACAGTGTGTCATCATTTAATCGTGGATAATAATTATTCTTCACATAAATAACAATTGTGAGGGTACATTAACAAGCATTGTAAGAACACCTTTCCACGGGTGCAAATGCTAACAAAGGCCACATCTAGTCACAAGCATTACATGGGGCTCTATTGATGAGCACAATATTCAGATCAAGTTTGCTGCCCTTTTCAAATCCTTTCTTATTACACACGAATTTTATGTAAACAACTTTATTCTTCTTGGGGCACATGAATAATTATGAAGTTAAGTAATAATAATTATTCTTTCAACTATCTATATGCATTGTTTAGTTTAAAATGGTTGTTGAGGACGTCGAGAATAATTATGATGTTCATCAATAATAATTATTCTTGTAACCAACTATGTGCATTTGTAGGTGTGGTTTGCTGAGGAAGTGCAGAGAATAGCAGATGGTGAGGTTCCCTGCTCTTGGTGGAATGGAAGCAAGATTGTTGAGGCTTGCGCCACATTGCCCCTTACTAGCTCAAGGGAAGTAGAAATCCCTGATTATGCAAGCATTGAAGCGCAAAGGACCTCTGAGAAGGCATCTCTTTTGGCCAAAGTGTTGAAGCATTACAAGAGAGAGAAACAAGATATATATATATATATATATATATATATATATAAATTTTTCTAAAATAACAAAAGAATACACAACATTGAAATCCTCTATCATCAAAATATTTTTCAAATCATAAGAATCAACACAAATTAATTCACCACCAATGCCTTCAGTTCACATTTTTTTTGAATAATAATCATGAGCATTGTTCACTGTTGAGAACTCCATTTTCTTCATTTCTTCAATACTTGCTGCGCAATAAATAATAATTATTAATAATACTAATAATAATTATTCCTCTTGTAGTGAGGTATTGCTCTAGCAAATCGGTTCTATTGTAATAATTATTCTGTACGTATGGAATAATTATTCTCATGCTTATTACCCATAAAGAGAGTTACAATTTTCATTATGGCAGTTACCAAGATCCATGCACACAGAAGGTTGAGGCTGGATGCATTGTGTTTCTGCATTTTCGGATATAACATTCAATATAGGAAAATACTCGTTAGAAGACGTCTCAATTATCCAACCCAAATGGCTGTGTAACTTGGGGAGAAAAAAAAGAGAGAAGCAAGCCTTAAAATCATCTCTTCAAAATAAAGATATGATGGACGTTAGAAAATGGTTTTGAATGTATTACCTTGTGCATGGTTTCAAAAGCTTCAGTCGTAATGGTGGCGATTTCCGGCGAGGAGTGACAAGAAAGGGAAGAGGCATTCGGGAAGGAAGAATGAGAGAAGAAAGAGGAGAGAGAGGGATGAAAAATGAGAAGTAGAGAGTGAGAGACTTCCTCTCTAAGCTTATATTTGAATGAGAGTGACTGAAATGATGATTGAGTGACGGGATGCCCATGAAAACTGTGCAAAATTTGAAAATTTTTGACCCCTCCATACCCATATTACCCTTAGAAGATCTCAACCATTAGATCAAATCTGGACCGATCGAACGGTCCAGATTTGATTCTGCACGTACAGAATAAAACCCATTCTGCACCCTAGCCGACTCCTTTTGAATGTATCAGAGAAAGAGAGAACTAACTTTTTTTTCTTCTTTTTTCTCTTTATTTTGAATGTATTTGTTTTACGACACGCTGAGACACAGCGATCAATTGCATGTGCAATTGGACAGAGTTTCAATTCCGAATTCAAGAAAAAAAGAAGAAGCTATATTTGGATTCATTTTAAATTTTTACTTTAAATTTTATTTTTTATTTTATAAATAATTTATTTTTATAAAATTTATTTAAATTTAAATATTATTTAATCTCATCATTAGTGTATCTGAATTAAAATTTTTTACTACACAAAATTTAAAGTAAAATTTTTGCTTTAAATTTTATTTTTATAAAATATAAGATAATTTAAATTTTATTTAATTTTATCTTTAAAAAGAAAGATAAATAATTAAAATATTATATATTTAAAAAATATTTATTATTTTTTAAAATTTTATCCATCTATCTATCTCTCACATCCTATTTATCAAGAGTACATAAATATTTTATCCCTATCCAGCAAAAAAAAATTATCTAAAATTTTTAAAATTTTTATGCATGAATAGAAAAGAGCTTACTATTAGTTTTATAGGAGGGGGGACTACATGGAAGAAATAAAGTTAAAATTGTGGAAAAGAATCCCCAAGATGCACATAAAAAGGTTGAAGAAGAATGGGAGGAACTAAACGATTTTTCTTGCAGAAACAAATATAAAAATGAAAACTAGCAAACAGCAAGCTTTCTTTGTCAAGCAGAAGCACAGAGAGAAAAGGCGGTTTGCCGACCGTGCAGCCCACCCCTCTAGACGCTTGAGTAGGCTTTAATATTTTAAAATAATGAATATAATATCTTTAAAATAATACTACTTAATTTTATATTTCTTCCCTTTCACATTATAGAATCTTTTTCTTAAAATATTTATTTTTTATAAATTAATTTATTTTTTCCTTATTAATAAAAATAATTAAATTAATAAAAAATAAAATTAAAAATATCTTTTATTTTTTAAATCTATATAAAAAATATAAAAATATTTATATTTTGAATCGAAAGGAATAATAAATTTTAAGAATGTTAAAATAAGTATGACTTCTTTAATAAAGTTGTACGATGAAAATATCTCATTTGGGTTCTATTTTTTCCTCTCACAAAAAATTTTCTCTTCCGAAACTCAAGTCAAAAAATCTCAAAATAAAACATTATCCAATCACACCCTTAAAAACTTTGTCGTGACTTTTGTATGTTTCCCAACGGAAAGATTCAAAAACCTTACGTTGAATTTTAATTGAAAGGAAATTCAATATGCTATACAATAAGAAGAGGAAGAACGTCTTGATCTGAGCCAGAGAGAGAGAGGACGGTTGGAAAAACCGAACGGAAGGCCATGTGTTGGTTTTTCATTAATAGGTGGGAAGAGATGAGTGGCGTTTGGAGGAAGGAAATTTAGATCTGTGGATTATCATATCTTATCAAGCAGCGGGGACCTACTTCTCTCTCTTTGTCTCTTCTCGCCCAGTCAAAGGTTGTAAAATCAGGTTAGGACCGTACTTGGTTGATAAGTTATCTTCTTCTTCTTCTTCTTCTATTCTACGGCGTGATTAAGGGCTTTCTTCTTACCGTGTTGTATACGTTGGAAATCTTTTCACTTGCTTTCCAAATTTTCCAAATTCAAAGTCTTTGTCGCAGTCTGGTCACCCAAGCATGTTCATCAAAGTCAGGAGGAGTGCATGAAAGATTTATGTCCTTTGGTGATGCCAACATTAACAAGGTCGAGACCTAAAGTTGAGACTTCTTGCCGAGTATCCTCCATTTTCCTCCGAAGTTAAAGAAAGAAAGAATCTGTAATCGAATGGTTGAAAGGGGGCCGTCTGGAGAGCTCAAGAAGCTCGTCAGCAGCAGTAATATTACTGTTAGTATTCTCATGCTTTGACTGGGACTTAGGTGTGTGGAGTAATGATCCAAGGGAGTTATGTTGAGTCGACTCAAACGCAACATCATTTTGCTGTCTTTCTTCTGCGCTCAGGCCGGCATTGCTTGCATCTCATTTCACGCTGTTCGGGGGTTCTGCGCATGCATTCTCGATTGTTTTCCATTTTCCAGAGAGCGTATTTGGTTCGCTTTCTAAAGTGGAAGAATATCCCCCTTTTTATTTTTTTAAAATGAACTGTCACCTTAATCCTTTTTTTCACAATAATTGATCCTATATTTCACCATCAATAAATTATTTAAAAGAAGAAATACCAATCTAACTACACCTCACTCGTCTCTTGTAAATACCATTCTCTCCCTTTTAAAATATATGACATTTTTAGTCATTTTTTCATTTTAAAATATTTACTATTTTATAAATTTTAAGAATTATTTTTAAAAATTATACTTACATTTAATATATTAATAAAAATAATAATTTTTAAGAATTATTTTTATATTAATAAAAATTAAATTAATTTAAAATATAATAAAAATACTCTTTATTTTTTCTTTATTAATTTATGTAAAGAATATTAAAATTTTTATATTTTAAAACAGTTGATTGGATGAGAACCAATTTAAGAGGAGTTAGGCCCGCACGTTTGATTGGTATTAAATGCAAGACTTTTTGATGTAATAAACAATACCACCAACTAAGGGATAACACATTTAAGACTTTTATCTGTAATAGAGAATACTGTACAAACTAACTAATAACACACTTCCTGAATTCTCTCAAACTCTTAGGCTGTATTTGAAAAACAACTCAATTTGAATATATATATATATATATTACGGTTGCGAATACAGCTAAACTCGAAACAAACTAAGCATATGTGCAACAATGCAAGTTATAAGAAGATTTACCAGCTGTGAAACAAGAGAAGAATGATTCTGTAAAAAGGGAAGAAGCATCCTTTATGGAGTGTTAACCTAGTAAAGGAGCACTATAAAGAATATCAAAACCACAAAAAAAAAAAAAAAAGCTTTGCCTTTGCCAGTTGGAAGAATATTCCAGATACATAATACTTTTGTAGTGGGTTAGCCATTTCGTATACAGTCGGCTTATTGTTAATTATGCTCATCAGATGCAGAGAATCTGATGCTAATCATCAAATTCGGTGCTTTGTTTTCTCGGAGATTGTCTTTTCCTCTTCCTTCGGTGCTCAATTAACTCATAGAATCTCGTAACTGTACAAGAAGAGATGAATGTAAATTTCTCTGTTTTCTTCCCCAAAAAAAAAAAAGACATAATGAAAAAGCCTGGCCAAACAGTGAAACAGTGCATCGGCAGGGGCCGACTTATTTGTTCAAAATTCAGGCCAATGTGGAGTGTGCTGGCAAAATCCCAATGCTTAACCTGCTTTATTTATCTAATTAAACCTTAATCTTATTTAAAGAAAGAAAGAAGGAAAAGAAAAATCACTCCACGTGACTTGGAAATTCTTGTACGACACTGAGAGATGTATAATTGGGCGGAAGTCAAGATCTTACACATCCAAGAAACACGTTAGTATGAAAAAGTATTTGAATGAGGCTATGAAATTTCCTTTGCCAGATATGGAATTTCTGCGGTTTCTTTTATGAAAATAAATATTTATTTCTTAAAATAAAACTATGAAACTATTCAATTTCAATGCTGGAACACAATTAGAAAGCATCCCATGGCTAAGGTGGTGGGACTTGGGGCATATCCTATGGAACATGCTAAAACATGGCATAAAAGTGATAATATTTGGAATCTTGATAAACACCCAACAACTTTGCATAAAAGTGTTTAGGTATATAGAGATATGATGATTTTTTTTAAAATTCTTTTACGTGCATCAAACATTTCGAAATTCGGAGTATCTATTAAATTTTTTTGAAAGGTAATAAAAATTACTTTTACTTAGTTGAATTATCATTTTATGGTGCGGTTGATAAGCAGAGTGGATATTTGGCGTACTTACCAGATAGGTAAGCAATTGTATAACTGGACAGAGACTTGTGGAGATGCAGTTAACTGCTAGGGCTTTTTTTTTTTTTTCTTTTTAACGTCCGCAGAAACTGCCATTTTTCTTGAATGAAAAACTTGCCACGAAGTTTTGGACAACTTCCGACGCTTCAGACTTCGGACATTTGGAAATTAAATCTATGAAAGAAAAATTAAGATTCGTTTTCATCGGATGGCATCTGTTTGTTTTTCTTTTTCAATTTTTGATGAAATTCTAATGGCATGGCAGAACAGAGTAGTAGTGATTAGGATTGGGTGAGGCATGTCACGTGTGTGAATGGCAGAAGCATGTTTTGTTGGTCCCAATGTGCATATGAATGCGGCTTTGGTAATCAAACCACAAAGTCAATTTCAGACTCATTAATACTTATACATGCGGCTCCAGACTGCAAAAAAAAAAAAAAAACATTTCTTCTAGATGATTATTTTCTTCTCGTCCGGTTTTTGTTTTAAAAATTGATTATTATTTTTTCTTTGTAAGAGAAAGCTTTTTGTTTTAAAATTGCTCAATAGTCCCATTTACTCTCTTGGTTTAAAGATAGGCGGACTCGCTATATCCATGGACCCGTAAAGTATATCATCAGCAGACAAGATATTGGAAGATGAACAAGTCAGCTCTTGGAGACTTATACGGATTCAAGGATAAGTGGGGTTACAGTTCATCGCCCGAAACCATGGTGCAGTGAAATCCCGCACTTCCGGGGAATATTCTACGTCCTTAACCTTACAGTAACAAATAATTCTATGGTTTTAATTGGAGTTCATCTTCATGCCCGCCCCCTCCCCCCCCCCCCAATACCCCGAATAATATAAAACGTGGACCGGACCCAGACCACTTAGCCGATATTTCTAGATGGGCTGACCGATCGCTTCCCGAGAGCCAGGGAATTACTTCATCCGCTTTCGTGGACCCTAGGTTTCGGAGAGTCCGCACAGGATATTATGAGGTAGCCGCGTCGTTAATTTGGGCCCACGCTCAGGCATGGAGTGACTCCATTTGCCGGTAATTAAATTCGAATTTAAAAGAGGAAAAAAAACTTTTTAAGCTGGACATACGGGTACGGGCAGGATCAATGTGTTAAGACGCAAACTCACCTCGAAGGAATCACCACTGCGCTTTCAAGAGCTAGGGGTATCGTTTCATACTTACCACAGTTTCATGCAAAGTTAATAGCAAGCATCAGCATACAGGGAAAAGAATGAGTAGATTACACATCCCTCAACCAACCAACTTCTTACATTATGGGAAAAAAATTACCCTCATTTGGATTACCTTCTCCCCCATTTTTACGGTTTGGTCATGATACAAATTGAAAATGGTCTTTATCTCCTCCTTTAGCAATTGGCAAGGGCTACCATCTGATTTCTCTTCCTGAAGCTCCATCGGTTGAATCACACTTTAGCACCAAGGAAAGACTGCAAGAAAGTAAACATCCAAGGTCATAACAACCAACAAGGTTAGTTTTCAATTACAAGCTAATTGGTACCACGAGAAGAATATTACTTCTTCCCTCCAAAAATAATTGCTCTATTGCTCTTTCCATGCAAATTAAAGATTTCTTAAAATCAATAAATATTCAATAAAAATACTGGTATACCGTCTTTTTACACCATAAAGAACATTAAATACAACTTCAAAGAAGGGTGGGTAGCAATTGGAAAAAACTCATAAAATGAACATCGGTATCACAAAATGGGGCACTTACCCCGGGACAAATAAGAAGTACCAATGAAGCACTTATTCTGAGACAAAGAAGTACAATTGAAGGGAGCGCAACGTAAGAGGAAAGATTCCATATGATAACGGGGACTTTCTTTGACCAAATATTTTTCACTTTGAAAATTATATGAAAAAGCTGAAGTTTTGTGATGCGAAGAAGTAAAGAAATATGAAAAATAAAAATACAGGCAAGCGCGGGCCCCTCAGGTAATACTTATGCTAAAGGTACTTGCTTTGTACAGCAGTAAGCAAAATATACTTGCTTTGTACTACCAAGTATCTACCAACAAAATTATGCTGTTAAGCAGAAACTGGGTCAAGATCATAACAATGACCACCTTCAACAGCCAGATAGCTAAATCTCAACTGCAGTAGGAGCCGCAAGAGATATTTACAATTCTTTGCAAGACAAAATCAAAGAGAGCTAATAGTAGCACAGTGTGGTGTTAAACTGGCAACGAGCGCTGAAAGAAGTAATAATCTACAAATGTTAACGAGATAAGTAAGGGGTGTAGCAAATTTACGTGACAACTCTACCATCTCAAATCTTAACAAAGCGATGTTTTCCTTTCTTGTAAACATGAGGATCAATATGGAACGTTCAAAACCCACTTCTGTTTGGTAAACAGTTCATGGAAGTCTTGAAGAGTAACAGCAGCGAGAAAACAGAAGAGTATTCTATTTCCTATGTTTAAAGGCCAAAACATTCTGCAAATTGGCTACATTTCCATATGAGAGAATAGAGACTTCTAAACTAAATATGTGTGACAACTTCTAAGAATATGCTCAATTCCATGCTAGAAGACACAAAAATTCTTTAATGAAGTTTGCCAGCGAATATAGGACTAATTTCACACAGCCAAAATTCCTCAACATTCTGGTTAGCAAAACAAAATACCTTGAACAATGTTCAGACTTCAACATGAAAGAGGAAGAGAGAATATGTGATGCAATGTCCACTTAACAATGTATGTGCACAGTATTTAGATCCAAAATTACAAATCTGAAATGGTAAAGAGTTTGCCATTACTTTTACCTTTGCCACTGTTCCGGGTTTAGCAGTGGTTGTACTACTAAAAGCATTAGCAGCTGGTGGCGAGTTCCCAGATTTGGCTGTAGTTGTACTTCCAAAATTAAACTTGAACTTCTTTTCCGCAGGTTTTAGTATTTGAAAGGAGCACATCAGAGTCTCATCTACACTCATCATGGCACCAGCATTATCAAACTCTCCACAATAGTTAGGAGCTGAAAAAATGGTTACAAGTTGTCTGTTTGCAAAGAATTCATAACCATCTTCTACAACCTGCATGAGGAAATATTTTAATAAGCAAAAAGTCACAATTTCCAGGAAGTTTACAACTATCAACACTATTATTTAAGGCAAAATACCTATAAGATAAGGCCAAGATGCAAAAGGATGCCTCAAAAACAAAACAAATGGCAAAGATCTCAAAATGTTTGGTCCCTTGAGGGGAGAGAAATGCTTCTGACTCCTCACAAGAGGCACATATTCATGGGGTTCATATTTGCATTGTGATGCTAAATTGACAAATACCAGTTACATTTAAGAAAAATGACACCCACTTTCCCAAGAAGATAAAACTTTTCCATCCATTGGACTTTCTACTATTAGATATACATGATATCAAACAAGGATACAGGAGAAGATGAAATTCTTAGCTCTTGTCCTTCATGTTCTGAAGAAAAAAAAAAAAAATCAACAAGCTAAAAGCAACCCCACAATGACATCAGAAATATGTGCTCTACAGCATGGTGTTGCGTACTAGAAATTTGAAACACTAGAAATCCTGGTACTAACTACTATATTGTCCAATGCTAATGAAGAAATAGAAAAATGTTTCAAGCTAATAAATGAATCTTTGTATTAGGGCAAACCTGATGAGCACGGCAAATAAGATCCAAATCTTGTTTTTCAAGGAACTCAGTCACCTTGTCAGCTCCGAAAGTGTATGAAACTCCTCGGTCATTCATTCCCCATCCTTGAACATCTTTGCTGGGATCCGACCAAAGAAGATCACAGAGCAGACCAGTATCCGGTACATCAGTTGGACGTTGTAAGTTTCTTATCTGATCCAAATTGTTCAGATCAGGAGAGAGGCCTCCATGCATGCAAAGAATCTTCTCATCAATCAGGGCTGCAACTGGCAAACAGTTGAAGCACTCCGAAAAAATCTTCCATACCCTTACATTAAATCTTCTTTTGCATTCGTCATAGAACCCGTAAATACGGTTTATTGAAGCACACTCATGGTTTCCTCTTAACAAGAAAAAGTTTTCAGGATATTTTATCTTGTAAGCAAGTAGCAGGCATATTGTCTCTAAGCTCTGCTTGCCACGATCCACATAATCACCCAAAAACAAGTAATTTGCTTGGGGAGGAAATCCACCATACTCAAAGAGCCTTAGAAGATCAGAATATTGACCATGAATGTCACCTGGAACCAAAAGAAAACACATCATAGAAAGATATCCTGGTGTAAATTCAAAGTTCAAGCACAAATTATAACAACATATGTTCGTGTATGCCCATGAATGAATAGGTGCCAATCCTCGTTATTTATGGGTTATGCTACTATTCAGCTAAAGGGCTGCAATTTTACCATTTACCGCTCATCCAAAGATAGCATGTCTGTGTACTCGACCTCAGGGAATGAAATGTAGCTTTACCATGATGAATACACATGTAGAACATTCCTTTCAAAAGTTGACAAAGTTCAATGTGCTGATATCTCTTCCAAAAGACAATCTACATGTCAATACCTCGAAAGAGAAGAATTTTCTTCAACTCGCAAACCACTGAACCAAACCCCGCCAATGAACTTTGCTGGAAAAATCCTATTACCCCCTCCACTAGAAAAGCATGCTCATTTCCATTTTCTGATTTCCAAAATGATTGTCCAATTCCTAAATTTAAAAAATCTTCACTAGGAAATTTCCACATTGCACTTAATTACAGTCTGAATTTAGAGTTTGTGGACCATGAATGCTTCCTAAGGCCTCCCCAAATGCCACTTACATTTATGTTTATTTAAAACTTTGCCACCATCCGGTAAGGGTAACATTGAAAATACATGGTCAAAGTCACACATAAAATTTTACTCCGAGTCAAATGAAAATACCGGTGTCAGAACAGGGATTTCTATTCTTTTGCACAATAGAAATTTAGTGCTCAAACATTCAGTACCTGCTTCAAAGATAATGGAAGTATTGCTGCGCAGTTATAGAATGGCTAATTGATCCTTCAAAATATTTGCACAAGCTATGCCATTTGACATCAAGGTTGCTTCTTCAGTTTGTAGAAAGCAAACTAGACACTAATTCCACAATCTTTGTAGGTTAAACAACTAACATCTAGGTTTTCTCATCCGTGTTGTGAATTTTCCAGTCAAATGATGAAGAAAACACCTAAATTGTGCTTAGAAAAGATATATCAGACGTAAATGGCATTCCACACATGGAATAATACATCTATCTAGAAACTCAAATGTCATACAACTAACTTTGCCATGCTTTTTCTAATGGAAAGCTATGCTGAATGGAAGATATAAATTGATGCTTTTGATTGAAGGCAGTAGTCCAATACCCACTACACGTATCTTAAGAAACTGAATGTACCTTAGTTTTGCGCCTAGATGTTAAGGGGTAAAGAAAGAAAGTAGTATTCCAGATATGCTGAGTATTTCAGAGGAATGATACGATGCAACCAATCACTTAAGATGCTTCCATATGGGTGCTTAGTAACTTATCTATTTCCCTGCATAAGTTCTTCCTATCCAGGTTTTCTCAAACCCCTTTAGGCATTGTTAGCATATTAACCATTGTGCTAAGTTTATACTATGAATTTTGAGACACAGCCCTCCAAGAAAAAAGAACAAGGCCAAATAACTCCTAATTACGTCTGACTGCATTCAAGCATACTGAAAAAGCTGTAGCTTACTAAAACCTCAGTAAAATACAATGATTGTTCCTAGCTAAAATGTAAAGTATCTTAGTCAACAATTACTGAGTAATGGAAGCATGGATTTTCACCAATGGAACCTAAAACTACTAACTGACCACGGAAAGCCTCAAATGCATGCTCAATAACCAGCGGAAATTTTTTGAAACAACATGCTAAGAGCCTAAACTAACACAGTAAAAGAGGCATCAATTTATCCTGATTTAACAGAAAAACGGTGGCACTGAGCAGAAAAAAGAAAGAACTCAGTAGTGATGAAGATTACTTTGTCACCAGAACATTAACGGAAAATCCAAGCTTCTACTGAGCTTTAAAATGACTCCAAATTTGAGGCTTCAAAGATGAAGACTAAAAATTCAATGTTGATGACTATAACAAAATAGAACAGATGTCGCTTCTGGTGATTTTGAGTCCATTAAAGAAGGTGCACTAGCATGTACAACCGCTGCAAGAAGAACGCCATGAAAGCCTTCTTGGATTAATTGAGATTTTAAACGCTGGCATTCCCCCATTATTGTAGCATTATATCTAAGGTTATGCATATTCACTTCAAAGGAGACTAAAACAGAGCAATATTTACTTTTTGATGTGCGGTACCCTTCGGGTGATCCTGTTTCAGGTCTGAGGTTCTAGTTCCCCAGATATGCATGCACACGAGGGAGCGCGCGCACACACACAGAAGGGCTCGAAAGTAAACCACCCAAAATAACAGACAAGTTTCTGTCTCCAAGAAGTCTCCCTACAGCTGAATCCGCCAAGAAAGAATTGACACTTTGCACAGCAAGGCATTCGCAACCAGTACATGGATTTCACAGAATTCTACTAGGACAGCAGTAATTCACATAACCTACACAACATCTGAGGAAATACGTTCAATAACTAACGAACGTCACAAGACCAGGCTTCGGCACACAATCACGTGGATAACCTAACCTCATCCCCACAAAATTTGAACACCAAAAACTAGACAGTCGCAGAAACAGAAAAATAACACTTCTCAAAGTGCGTCATTCCATAACCAGTTATCACGCCAAAAAGTCAACCAAGTAGAGATGCATAAATGGGCAAACAGAAAAGCAAAAAGAAAAACCTTTTTATGCCAAAGAAGGAAAAGGGCGAAAGCAAAGACACGGAAAACCAAGTTCGCGGGGAAAGAATTAATCAATTACAACATCAGAAAGGGTGAAAAAATGAATACCACAAATCTTGATTGGTGCTTCAAGCTCTAAAAGATTGGGCTGTTGCATAAAAATCTCTTTGGAAAAGGTACACAATTGCTTGATCTCAGCTTCTGATAACTGCACCTGCTTCCCGGGCTTTCCTCTCACTTCCAGCAGCCTTCTTATTATATCATCCAAAACTTTTTCATCCATATCAAAATTCAACCAAAATCTCTCTATCAATCCCTCGATATATACACTCTGAATTGAATGGAAAAAAGAGTCCGGCTGTAGTTAGGGAAAAGGTGCAGATTTTGAAGAAACGAGGTGGGTAGACTGTCGAACGTACGCAGATGGCGATGGATTTCGAGGATTTGCTTCCACCACCAGCTGTGTGTGACAGATTGGGAGGGTCGAGGGGACAAATGAGAATTGACTGATCAAAAAATCTCACGGGCTGAGGCGGAGGGTTCCACTTTGGAGACGACTAGAGATTAGGGTGCGTCGTCGTCGGGCGCGAGGGGGAATGTCGTTTTGGCGATACTACGAGGACGTGGAAAAATTCAAAGGGCATGGGTGGGAAGCTACGGGGTGTGATTTTAGAAGCTGGGAGTGGATTCTAGAGAGAGGAAATATTGTGGTACTTACTACCGCATGATTTCGGATATTTTACCATAGGGTGGCTCCGTGGTTGTTGGGCCACGCGCGAGCACCTCCAGGGGTTCGGTGAGTTGCGTGGCAAATGGGGTTATCTTATTAGTTGTTGCTGCCGTTGGTTATAGCGGGGGCAGTAAGATTTGTCAACGCAAGCAGTGGTCAGATTATAAGGGATCATATGGCGTCTGGAAAAAAACCATAGTCTAATCATATACTTTTAAGAAAATCATATATTTTTAATAAAAAATAAATTTTTATTTCATAAAATTTTAATTTATATAATAATAAATATAAAATATAAATTCAGACATAACTAATTTTATATTAAAAAAGAATTTTACTTTATTTTATTATGATAATATAACTGTAGAAATATATATTTTACTTCTCTCATGTGCACTCCTCTTCCCGTTGAGTTCCTTTTCTTCTCGGTCCACAGCGACAAAATGTAGGACAGGTACCAACAGTTCATCACCAAAGAAGGGATTCACAAAGTTGGGATCACTAATTATCACTAATTAATACTAATCGAATAAAATAAAAATACTAATAATATAATAAAAAATTTGTCTTCTTCCATTGATACCACAAGCTTTATGCAATCGATCATAGAATTAGATAGATATTCATTCAATACAATACAAGTCATTCAAATAATCTTAAAGGCCCACCAAAGTCTGAAAGCCAAGATTTAAAAAAAAAAAAGGATTCCCAGTTGGCTAATCAATAGTGGCATGAGAACTTGCTATTCAAAAAGTAAATATGAGTTTTACATGAACAAAAAATACTAATAATTTACAAACTTTAGCGACTCATATTACTGCACTTGTGAGCATGATGCAATACAAAAGGAATTCCTATATTACTTGAGAGTCAATTGATAGCTCTTCAATTTTCGTTTCAACGAAGATTATTGAAAATGAGAAAAAAATCTTTGGTCGTCTCCAATTTAATGTCTAGCAAGCAAAAGTGTTCGCATAAGGAGAATTTGATCCATCGACTATGGTTGCAATCCAAGGTCGTCACAAGATTGGATGTCATAAATTTCTTTCTTTCTTTCTTTCTTTTTTGTTGGAGTACTGACGTTATGAACTTTCACATTGAATTACAAAACCAATCTTTCGCATTCTAGCACTTTCATGAAGCTTGTTATAGATTTCCTTCAATCCAATTTTTTTTCCAGAAATGGAGTCCTCTCCGATCTCCATTGCTTCGGCCCTTCAACCATCAAAAAGACCACGGCGACCTCCACCTCTTTCTCCATGACCATGGAATTGTTTACCATCTATCATCTATGGTCCGTAGAACCAAGCTACACCTCTCTGCATCATGAACGAGGAAAATTGACTTTTTAACAGAATAAAAAACAAAAAAATTGGAGAGAATAGGTTGATGGCACCGTCTGTAGATGTAAGCTTGCCTAATCTAATATAGGAGTAACCTTATAACTAGTTGACTGGGAATTATAAGCAAATTCTTAAACCCAATGCAGGATTAACATGCAGAAAATGACAAAATGCTACATTTGACGAAATTAGTTTCAAAAGTAATAGAAATAATAAATGATTTCTACTTTACGAAGATTAAATAAAAAGAAAAATAAAAAAGTTATATAAAATGGTTCTTTCTTGATAGATGGCTTTCTAAATCCACAGCCTAGAATTGTTAAGAGATCAACTTCTGGCAAAAATATTCCAAAAAATGAGAATGTTTTGGGTTTTGCTGATGTTAATGATGCTGGTGCTCCAGGCTACCGCGGACACAGCAGCTCTGGCCTTGGCAGCGAGGTTCCAAACCGTTCTGTTTTGGGATCTATATAGAGTTTACAGTGAATACAGAGAGGCACTAAGCAGGAAACAAGTCGGACGCAGACCACTAGCTCCCCGACGTCCACCATCACCAAAAGTAAATCCTCCTATTAAACCTATGCCGGGGCCACCGACACTGTCACCACCACCTCCGCAATATGCACCACCGGTACTCCCTCCTGCACCAGCTCCACAATCATTTCCTCCACCACTACCAAGGACACCTCCTTCACCACCGTTAAAAAGGCCGCCGCCACCACCACGTCGCCTGCAAAAAGGTCACCCCCGCCACGACGTCCGCCAGCAAAACGGTCGCCCCCGCCACCCCCATCGCCACTTAAGTACCTTCAGACTGATGCTCGTTATGAGAGGATGTGGCTTTCTCTATTTCTTGATCCCATGTAGTAGTAGTATTCACTTTGTAACTTCTCCAAGAATGGCTGTTTTTCAGTTAATTGTCCTGTAACTAGGTGACGCCCGGTCTCATGAGAATTGTAAAAGTAGCCCAACCCTTGAACGATGGCAAAAAATCTTTTACTACTGTTTGCTAACTAATTACCAGAATAACAACTCAATCCAAGCAAATGCGCCCTGATCGGTTTCTTCTGTTTTCTTTTTTTCTTCAATGAAATTGTCATTAAGAGGATGTGGATAAAAAACTATGTTAGTAAGATTCTTTCAAATAATTGATCAGTTACTACACATCTTGTCACGACTTTTAATTAGCTAAATGTTTCAGTAAATCGTTAGTGATAAGTAAGCTAGTTGTATAGATAGAGTTGTATTTACTAAATATGATATGTTGTGTTTACCAGTTAATATAATATCTGATGGATGTAGCAAAAGTTCTGGGGTTACGGGTGGCTAGTTAGAGTTTATCAACTTTCAGTTTTTGGCAGCATTAGGGTTTCGCTGCAGCTTTCATGGACTTATTTAAAATGTTGCTGCAGTGAAGAAGACGACTTTTAATTAGCTAAATGTTACATAGAAAATCTGGATATCATTTAGGCCCAAGCCCTAGATATCCTTTGTTCGATCGTGCCTCACACTGCAAACGAGTGAGGGAAAGAAGGCACTGTCGGCCAGAGATGACGGGGGAAGATCCTCGAACCGGATGCTCAAGCTTTTGCAGGATTCCACTGTAATCCTTCTGCAGGTTCAGTTCTTGAAGGGATAAATTTACGTTAGAAGCAAAATATGCTTTCTTCTCTTTTCTATTATCAAAATGGATGTGTTTTTTTCTTTTGTTTCCTACTGTATATGAAGATAAATGGTTCATTCTGATAAGATGTTCTTCTCCAAGCTGAGAAAAAAGAATGAAGTTAGTTGCGAAGTTTACTTTGACAAGTTCCAAAATCAATAATGCAGAAGAAAATAAAGAGACGTGTATGGTTTAGTGACGATCGAGTCAATGAAAATGCCAATTGCATGCCCGGGAAATAGTTTAGAAACATCAGCTAGTAATTTGAATATATTATAACTAGTTACCTTGGCTAACATACAGTTCAGACTGGTAGACATCGATCGAGAATTTCTTGTTGTGATTTCCCACAATGAAGTTTTTCCAAGAAGAAGCTGTTTCATATTTCGTTTTGTTTATCATGCTGATCCACGAACTGATCGATGCATCATTCTATCACGAAGAAACCCTTGCTTTGGATGGTTTTAATTATCATGATTCCGAAGAGGAACCAGGATGGTTAGTAGGCCACTCTTTGCCGCGGAGTCTCCTAGTCGATTTCGTTGATGAAGTGAAGTCTGCGCTGGAGAAGGTACTTCTTGATCATCTCTGATGTACGGTCGTAACCAATCGCAAGACTGCCGTTGCCATGGCAGCAAGGTTCCAATGCAATCATTCATGAGACCCAAAAAGAGTCAGTTAGCAATATATAATATGTGATTCAAAAGAGGCACTTAGGAGTAGCGAGATATATATAGCTAGTGCCTCCACACTAAGATCCCGGCACCTTACACATATTCATCCGGCCCCTTCCAGACGTCACCTCCTCCAACACCACCCACACCTCCGTGGCTGTCAGCCTCTCACCACCTTGTGCTACCCCATCTTATTCTTAGCCATGATATTAATGGTTGCCTGTAGTTCTGGAACACTTGATAAGATCTTTCTCGTCATTTTGAGGCATTCTCCTTTACTCTTCCACTTTGATATAGTTTTAGTTTGAGAAAAACGAACAACTTGGTTTCATAAATAAACAAATTCTTTACACCTGAAAACAAATTCCCTTTTTTTAATTGTTAAAGTTGAATACAATCCCATATTTAAATTAAGATTCTTAAAATATTAGAAATGTCTGAAATTCAAGTTAAAATTTTAAAAAATTAATCTTTCTAATGTGTAATATACCTTCTCAATTTTTGTTGTCTTGTTCTTTTTGGGTTTCTCCTTAGCAAAGTGATGCTCCAACTCACCATCCCATATTGCTAGGAAAGGTTTGACGCAAACCTCAGATCTCCCGCTTTGACCCGACTGTAAATGTTATTTTCAATAACGAATGCTGCCAAGGTTATGTGTCCGTCTACTCCAGACTTGTTCGAGTCCAAGTAAACCATCGTATAATGCGGAACGATGCATACGCACTATTGACTTTACATTGACTTTACACCAAATTCAATTTTTAACAATCGCGATGAATCAGAATTGTAGGGGAGGAACATCCCCCAATTAGTACTATGATCATCTTACTCTGGAATTGTAGGGGAGCAGGAAATCATAATTTTAAACTTTCCCTCCATGACATGATCTCAACTAATAAACCAACTATTATCATCCTCGCTGAAACTAAGTTGGCAGGTTCGGAGGCTGAAGTCCTTAAGTCAGATTTTGGATTCTCAGAATGTGCAGTGGTGAATGCTATTGGAGCTTCTGGAGGGATTATTGCAATGTGAAACACAAATACTGAAGTTCAAATTGTTTCCACTACATTGCAGGAGCTTCATCTGCTGGTTAAGGTAACTCCAATTCAACATCCTTTTCTTTTATCTGCTATATATGCCAGGCCTAATTCCTCTGCTAAATCAACACCATGGCATAACTTAAAAACTATTTCTAATAATTATTCTGGTTCTTGGCTGATTCTTGGAGACTTTAATGAAATTACCAAATCTCATGAAAATTTTGGTGGATCACCTGTTAACACAAACAGAATCAACCATTTTTTTGGATTGTATTAATCATTGTAACTTGATAGATTTAGGATTCTCTGGACAAAAATTTACTTGGACAAATAATAGAAAAACCAAAAAGGGACTCATCATGGAAAGACTTGACCGTTTTTTTGCCAATAACCTCTGGATTGAAGATTTCCCCGAAGCAAGAATAAGACATTTACCCAGAATTACCTCAGATCACTGCTCCTTAATTTTAACCACTGATTATTATCACCATAACAAACCTCCATTACGTCTTGAACTTATGTGGCTCTCCCATCCTACCTTTCCTGACCTTGTGGAGAAAACTTGGAACACGGGTGCAAATTTTTTCTCTACCATTCAACAATTTCAATCAACTGTCACTCATTGGAACAAACATATATTTGGAAATATCTTCCATAAAAAAAAGAAGTTACAAGCCAGACTCAATGGTATTCAAAAGTACTTAGCTAATAAGTATAGTGCTTATTTGCTTTCTCTTGAATCTAAACTTCAAACTGAATATACAAATCTCCTTCAGGCTGAATATGAATTCTGGAAACTAAAATCTCGTATACAATGGATTCAGGATGGTGATGCAAACACCAAGTTTTTTCATATCTCAGCCATTAATAGAAGAAGAAAAAATAAAATACATGTTCTTCAAGATTCGGTTGGCAATTGGTTCTCTGATCCCCATCACATATCTATTATGATCTTTAATCACTTTCAAAACCTCTTTTCAACTGAACATTCTTCCTCATACTTCCAATCAAACATGTTACTTCCTCCATACCCCATATTAAACAATGCTGATTATATTAGGCTAACCCAACCAGTAACGTCTACAGAAATCTTCAATTCCTTTCATTCTTTTAAACCTCTAAAAGCTCCTGGACCAGATGGATTACACCCTTTCTTTTATCAAAAATTATGGAGCTCCACAAGTGAAGTCACCATTACACTTATAAAGAATGTTTTTGAATCTGGTATTATTCCAACAGAATTAAACAAGACCTTCATTTCTCTCATTCCTAAAAACACATCTCCAAACCACATCTCTCATTTCCGGCCAATAAGCCTTTGTAACACTGCTTATAAAGCTATCTCCAAGATCCTAGTTAATAGGATAAGGCCTCTTTTAGAAAAATTAATTAGTCCTAATCAAGCCAGTTTTTTGCCTGGCAGAAGAGCTGCTGATAATAACATTATAACTAAAGAGATTCTTCAAAAATTCAAAAACATAAAAGGGAAAACTGGTTATATGGCTATTAAGTTAGATCTCAAAAAAGCTTTTGATAGATTGGAATGGTCATTTATACGTCAAATGCTTCTGTATTTTAAATTCCCAATTGTCACGATTAACCTCATCCTATCCTGTGTATCTTCATCAAGTCTTTCCATTTTAATAAATGGACCCCCCGCTGGTTTCTTCAAACCTTCTCGAGGCATTCGCCAAGGAGATCCTCTTTCTCCATACTTATTTATACTCAGTATGGAATATTTATCCATCAAAATCAAAGAATCTATTGATCAAGGTGATTGGACTCCTATTAAAATTGCCAGGAATGGTACCCCTATTTCTCATCTTATATATGCAGATGATATTATTCTTTTTGCAAGAACTGACAAAAAAATCTTCTTACTATTCTAAAAGTCTTAGAAACTTTCTGTAACCTTTCTGGACAGAGGATTAATTTCTCCAAATCCAGAATCCTGTTTTCTCAAAACGTTAATGAATCACTTGCACAACACACAGCAGAATGTCTTAACATTAAAAAAACTAAGGATTTTGGTAAATATCTTGGTTTCCCTATTAGTTGCTCTACTTCTGGCCATAACAGCTTCTAATTTATCATTGATAAAATGCACTCAAGATTGAGTTCCTGGAAATCAAATTTTCTAACTCTAGCTGGAAGAACAACCTTAATAAAATCCACCTTAGCTTCTATCCCTATTCACATTATGCAAGTCATTAAGCTTCCATCAAAAACTACAAATCTTATTGATCAAATTTACAGATCTTTCTTCTGGGGTTCTTCGAATGGACATAAAAAAATTAATCTTATAGCCTGGGACAACATTTGCCTCCCATATGACAAAGGTGGTCTTCAAATCAAAAAAGCTAAACCTCAAAATTCTGCTCTTCTAACTGGACTAGCTTGGAGGTGTTTTATTTCTAGTAAGGATTCTCTTTGGGCAAAAATTATTAGGGAAAAATATTTTACTAAATCAAAATTCCCTAAGAGGGTCACCTCTGCAATCTCCAAGAGCATTTTACATGGTTGGAATAATTGCTTTAAAAATATAAGATGGAGCATTGGCTCGGGAAACTCCATTTCATTCTGGAATGATTGCTGGCTTAATAATATTTCCCTTAGAAGCACACTACAAGGCCCCCTGCAGAAAAATGAAGAAAGCATTCTGCTCAATGATTTCATACAAGAAAAAACTTGGAATTTTGACAAATTATCTTTTATTTTACCTGATCAACTTATCCAAGATATTAGATCGGTTCCTATTAGTCTTTTTACTTCCTGCATGGATCAAGTTTACTGGAATCCCTCCCCCTCAGGTTTATTCTCTGTATGCTCTGCATATCAATCTCTTACTGCATGTTCTACTGCTGCTTCTAATCTCAACCTTAATTGGATCTGGAAAATCCCAATTATAAACAAGATAAAATACTTTTTATGGCTTTGTATGCATGATAAGCTTCCTCAAAGGGCTCTACTACATAAAAGAAAAATCCTAACTACTGAATTTTGTCAACACTGTCCGGATGCATCTGAGACTACTGATCACATACTTAGACAATGTATTAATGCTAAATTGCTTTGGTCAGCTTTCAAACCTATTCTAAATGTTAATGTTATTACCCTGCTGTTCAACTCTTCTCCCCTACAAACATGGATTAAAGGAAATTGTTGCTCTAACTTCTTAGGGCCTTCAAACATTCCTTGGCCTACAATTTTCTCTCTTGTTTGCTGGAATCTTTGGATTTTTCGAAATCAAAATGTCTTTACACCAGCCAAAGCCCTTTTTCCTTCAGTCAAAAACATTTTAGCTTATGCTGCAGAAATATCTCTGGCAAATGACTATTTCAAAAAACCTTCCTTATCAAAAATAATTTTCATTAAATGGAAACCTCCTAATCTTTTTAAATATAAACTTAATACGGATGGATCATCTTTAGAAAATCCAGGTTTAGGAGGTGCAGGGGGTGTTATCAGAGATCATGTAGGCAATTGGATCTCTGGTTTTTACATTACTTTACATAATGTAACAAACAATTTGGCTGAATTTCTAGCTCTAAGGCAAGGATTGCTTCTGGCTATCCAATTAAACATTCAAGAGTTGGAAATTAATTTGGACTCCCAAGCTGTTATTTTAATGATAAAATCAAACACAAACTTAAGATTTGCTAACTTAATTAATGATTGCAGATCACTACTAACATCTATTTCCAGATACAACATTTCACATGATTATAGGGAGGCTAACATGGTAGCTGATCTTTTGGCCAAGAAAGGAAGCAGCAAATTACCTCCACTACTGCCGGAACACTCTAGCAACAACACCAACAACAACAGCAACCCCTTACCTGAAAATGGAAGTATAGAGAGGAAAAATCAATGTGTAATTTTGAACAATCCTCCACATTTTGTCCTACATGTTTTGGACTTGGATAAGAAGGGCTACCTATATCCTCGTCTTTTGTCTACTACTACTTAAATGTATTTTGTACTCTATCTAATTATAATATCCTTTTATTTCACCAAAAAAAAAAGAATTGCCTCCTCGTATGTATATATATGTCTTCAAGTTTATGACAAGTGAGCATAGATATTAATGGGTAATATATATCCCTTAGATATTTTTGCATTTGCTAGTGTACGGTTCGGCCATAGACACTAGAGCTGGGAACAAGAGTTATTTCAGTTTATTGGATTTTATTTAGTGAAGAGTTGAGTAAATTAAGAAGTATGATAAGAAAATATAAAATAAAAATTTTTGAAAGCAGTCGATGTCTACTACTAACAGTGTTCTTCAACTAATTCAATAATAAAGGAAGAGATGTGATATTAGGGGGGGGGGGGGAAGGGGGGAGGACTTCTTTGTACACTATTGTGGGTTATGAATTGAAATTTAATAGACTTTGAGATCTACTGCCCAATTTCTTGAGCTTGAATATGTTAAAGATAATGAATCTTTGATGGTGAATAAGTAGATTTGTTGAAGATGATGAACCAAGATCATTACCATAGTCGTGGGTGGCTAGTGATAGTGGGGAGTGTCTGTCTAAAGGAGTGAAAAAAAAAAGAATTTTTGGAGTAAGATTTTGAAGAAAATTAGCTTGACCTGACAAATTTGTTGCACGTAATCTTCTACACCAGATTCCACTACATGATTGGTGGATAGGACTTATTTTTGGTGAAATAAATAGTTTAAGGATTGAAAAAATGGAAATTAAAGATATATATATTTTTTAAGATAGAAAAAATAGATATAAGACTATTTTTTAAAATATCTATTTTAGACAACTATAAAAAAAATTTTATAAAATTTATTAAAATCTTAATTCTTATTTTAAAAAATAAGTCATATATTTTTAAATCACAAAAAGTATAATTTAACTAGACATAAATTTTGTTTTCACTATAAATCAATTTATATTTGATTATGTGACGATATTGTTGTTGTCAATATATCGCTTAATAAATATTGGACTAATACTTTTGGAGGTAAAATTGTGATTTTGTGATGTGGGTTTAGCATATTCATCTCAATTATCCAGAGAACGATGGCAAAAATTCTAGATCTTTTGGCTAAATACGGGTGCCAGAAAATTTGACCACCTTCTGACCCATTGCCATGAACTTGTTGACTCTTGAGTGTTTGCTTTCTAGCAATTATAGAGACGCCAAACTTCAGCCAAACAAATAATTTCAATCATTTTGAGTGGGGACCAACTCATGATGTGGTTAACAGGAAACTCTGAGAATAATTAAACCAAAAACATTCTTTTAATCCTTTTTCTTCGTGTAGTTTAAATAAGACACTTTTTGCTTTTTACTTTTGTTTAGTTGGGGAGAGGAAAATGGATTCGATTTTTCCTTCAGAAACCAACGGAAGGGGTCTTTTCGCTCACCAACAAAACCTTACACATAGCACAAAATACTGAATCACCCATCACCTTCTCATTACACAATACACAAGGAGAGAAAATCTTAATACATAAAATATAAGAGGCGAGGGAATCTGTGTATCTGATACTGAAGAATCAAATCTTCTTCTCTTTAAATTACAAATTAAATATTCAACCACTAAATCATCCGGTACTAGATAGGAGTGCATGGTTCACCAAAAACTACAGCTATCAGATAAGTTTAGTAGTTCCTCCAAATAATCAGCTCCCAAATCTTCCAGCACCAAAACATTATCCAAACTCAACTCTTTGTTGGTACTATTGTTCTTGTTTTTCCTTGTGGGAGCACTTTTCCTATTCATGGAGTGCCTTTTTTTCATTACCAAAACTGGCGAACGGCCTTCTTCAAATCCGTAGTTCATCTGTTTAAGCGACTCGTAAACTACGTCCACCGGGAAGTTAAGAGAAGTCGCCGGACCTCTCATTGCAAATGCAGCTTGATCATAAGCCAGAGCAGCTTCTTCAGCACTGTCAAACGTTCCTAGCCAAACTCTGACGCCATTCCTCGTCGAATCTCTTATTTCTGCTGCATATTTTCCCCACGGACGTCTTCGAACTCCTCTGTACGCTACTTCTTCCTTCTTGGGCTCCTCGCCATTTGGTCGCGAGCATACTTCGTGCTCTTCTTCCATAGCGTGGCTCGAACCCGCTTCTGCTAGGACTCCGTAGAGCAGCATCTCCTCGGCGTCATTCTCATTGAAAGGCAGACATTGGTACTCATGTTGATACTGATACTGATACTGCTCGGTATGGAACATGGCAGAAGTAGAAGACAAGGTTTCCGATGAACTGAACTTGGAGGAGGAGGAAGAATCAGGGGAAAACTGCTTAAAACTAGAATGTGGTTGAAAGAATGTAGAATCCATGAATGAAGATGGACAACTTCAAAGTTGTTTCTCTTTCTTTTGTGGTTGAATTAGCAGTTGCAGTCTATGGATCCTTTGAATGTTGCAATGGTGGGTCTGGTTGTTTGTGATCAGAGGGGCTTATATAGGCACTTGGGTGCACAGGCCGGGGATGCGGGGGATTGAATTTTAAAAACATTGGGAAGTTCAGTGACTGTCAATTCAAAGAGAGAAGAGAGATGAATCAGTTACATCGAGTGACGACTGTTCCTAACAACGTTAATAAAGAAAAACGGGAAGGCAGGTCTGACGTGGTCTAGAGAGCAGACGCTGCATTGAGGAGACCATGGGCTGAGGCGGGGCGGGGCAATAAGGCACGTGAGTCAAAGGACTCGGTGGACATGGCGGCATGGTCAGACGAGAATTCTAATCTGACGTCACCAGTGGTGATTTCATTGCGTTACAAGTCAAACCACTGTACACATCATCACTGAGGACAAACTCTGGCCTCTCGCTGGTCCACATGGCACTGAGATTACAGGTAGGCACTGACGTCAGCTGCTCCTAACCAACCCACCAGTATTAAGGCACTGGCGGACAGCATTAATAATTGTAAATAAGCAGTGAGATTTATCCATTTTCTCCCTCCTCTTTTATAATTTAATAATCACTTACCCATTACAGCATATGTTCCTAAAAAAGATTAAAGTAATTAAGATATTACAAATTTAACCTTGAAGGAATTAGGATTATTTCTGAAACAATTTTTTTTTTGAAAAGTTAATGTTAATTTGTGCGTTTTCCCTCGAGCCTTAACCTCATGAAAGTGGGAGAAGGGGGAGGAGGGGAGGGGGGGGGGAGATAAGCCAAATCTTCTATCCTGCTTTGTTATCATTAAGTTGTCATATCCTAACTTTAAAAAAAATAAAACTTATAGAAAAATAAAGAATTCTAAGAAAATATAAATTAACAGTTTATTAGAAATGGAAGAAAGGATGAAATAAGGAGTGAAGTAGATACTTCTAAACCAAAAAAAAAAAAAGGAGAGAAAACTGATCCAAAATGCAGTCAAACGAAAATGGAGGCATCATGCAACAAATGCAATGGAATTCTTGGACAAAAATGGAGAAAATAAATCTGGCAACACGCTCTTTGCATCTGTTCCACCAATTTGATGAAGAGGAAGAAGAAAACCTCTGTGTCGGGGGCTCTTATTCAAAGTAAAAAAAAAAAATTGATCAACTGCCAATTATATCAAAGAAATTACTTGAATAACAATTGAGATTGTGACCATAGTTCATGATATTTATAATTCATCGTATGGAAAAAATGAAAATCAAACTTAGAAAATGAATGATATTTTTACAACTGCCATACCCCCCTCCAAAATATTCTTTACGGATCAAATATAAAGACAATGACGATGATTTCGAAAAGAAGCTTCCTATAAGGGGATAATACAGGGATCATAAAAAGTTTCAAATAACTAAGAATGTATTTGGATTTGATTTTGTCCGAAATTGAATGTAATTGGATTTTATTTTTTCTCTCACAACAAAATTTATTATTATAAAATTTGAAATAAAAAATTTCAAACTCAAATACAATCTAAATACATTTTTAATAGTGATTGTTGCATCTAAATGCTGAATAACCTTTAGGATTACGTGGGTAATTATGAAGGTTTACAACAAAACTTTTCCATTAGCCTTTGGTTATGGTTTGGTGAAATTGGTAAACCCAATTATGATCTTTTAAGACTTGCTAAGTTTCATTATGCATATAAATTTTTCTTCTTCTTTTTGACTGAAATAGTAGCTATGCTTTTGGAGCAGCAATTAAAAAAATGGTACCGCACTAAAGTGAATCAGTCGTGTGTTGTGTTTCACAAAAACTCAAGTAAGATATTTACAAGTACCACATTAGAGTGAACCCAGTACAATTTTAATTTCTAAAGGATCATGCAAAAGTATCTATTTAGATAGAGTTTAAATTTAAAATTTTTTATTTTAAATTTTATAAAAATTAATTAATTTTTTAAAGAAAAATTAAACGTAAAGTGAAAAATTAAAGTGTAATTTATATGTCGATTACAAAATAAGGCTGAAAACAAAAGGGTTCTATGAATTTTTATCAAATATGGTTGGGAAATGATATGAAGTGGCAATATGAATCATCTATGAAGAAGAGCAATTAACAGTCTACGGGTGCCTTTAAATTAGCTTTTAAACCAAAATTTCAATATTTTTCTTAAGAAATCTTCAATCTAAATGTGCCATGAAATGATAGAAATATGAAAATATGGCTTATCCAAAATTTCCTTTTGAAGATATTTTCTAATTAAAACAAAATTGAGATTGAAAAAAAAAAAGACAATACTGGTCGAAGCAAGTTACTTCAATTAATTGGAGCAAAAGAGGAATAAAATTATTAATTGGCGCCACTAATCTTTCTACAAATAGAAAGCAACAATTATTTTACTCTTTTTAAAATAAATTTATCCCCTTTTGCTCCAGTTAATTGAGAAAAAGCCAAAGATGCGTCTGCTGCCACGGGAAGTCCTTTTGGACCCATGACCAGTCAACCTTCGAGACAACAGCAGTTACGAGTGTCAAGAAGAAAACCAGCAAAAGCAAACCAAGTGCCAATAAAATAAACCCCACACGTGAGGAGGGGGAAATGCATAGAACCTCTTCTTGTCGATTCAAATGAACTTTTCACTATTTATACCTTTCCTTTTAAGGAGGAAAGTCGCGTTAGACGCCCTTGACCATGTAGAATATAAATAGAAAAATATGTATGAATGATAGTCTTATTAAAAAAAATTAACGAATTAAATTTAATATTAGTTATAAATATTTTAGTGAAAAATTATTATCATACGAATTTTAATTTGCATTGTCAAAATTTCTTTACTACAATCACCTAATCACTTATTAATTTGCCTATACCCGGAGGGCTATTTAGACCTTTTCTTGCATACAAAATAACAGAATCTTAAGGATTGATTTGCGTACCCAAAAAAAAAAAATCAATTTAATGCATAATTTTATTTACATATATTTTTATTAATAAATAAATAAATTGTTAAAAATATCAATAAATTATTATACAACTAAAATAAAGTTAGTCATTCATCACTTTCCAATTAAAATAAGTAATTATTTGAGATTTGGGCTGCATAAACTCGTAAAATAATTCATAATAATTACATAAATATTGAATAAGAAAAGCCACACAAGAAAAAAAAAATAGTTAAAGAGTATTGTAGCAGTGAAAGCCGAGACAGGAACGAATCAAAATTGAGATGTCAAAAAGACAATTGCCACTTTAATACTTCATCATCATTTACCAAATCCCCTTTATAAGTAACACGAAAGAGTGAGTATATGTATAATATTAGTAATAACCATCTTGATGGGATGGTCAATAAGGCAATTTGAGCCACTCATCGTTTTTATCTTCCTTCATTTTTTTCCAGAAGTTTCTAACAGTATCGTGAACCCCACCTTCGTTTTTATTTTATTTTATAATATCATGTTTTGTTACTTTGTGTGCTTAGGTCAAAAACAAGAGAAGAAAGTATTTAGTAGGTCAAACTTCCACAAGAAAAGTCTTGGTCAAAAGTTTCCATTCGATGAATTTTATAATGCAAGAAGTGCAAGAGGGAGTTCACACTTCAATCTTAATCGTAGGTGATGACTTCTACCACCATCATCCCAAGCTTTTACTCCCTACGTGTTTAATAAGATATATGAAGAGTGCGTATCGAATTTGGATTAGATTTTAATTTTTATAAAATTTAAAATAAAAAATTTTAATTTTAAGTCCAATTCATATGAGCCATTAAATTGAACCTTTTGCTTGAATAGAAATTTCTGGACTGTGGTGCCGGAAAAAGAAAATATTTGTGGATTTCTCTCGTCGCTATCCGTTTTTCTTAAGCAGGCCCAAGTTCGGTTATTTTATAACAAAGCCCGTAAAACCACCACATTTGGGTTCGTGGCCCATGGATGGAACAGACCCAACCCTTTTGAGCTGACAGTTGTGTTAGTTGGGCCAGCGCTCCCAAACGAACCCAACTGTCACCTCAAAATTATCGAACACTCCTTGCATTAGATAAGGCTGCGTCTTCCTCCCTCCTCGTTCCTCTTCCCTCCCCACCAGACATAAGCTCTTCCCTCCACACTCTGCCTCAGAATGCTTTCTGTAACCATGATAAACACCCCCAAGCCCCTCTCTCTCTCCACCTCATTCCTTCCCCACCACGCTCTCGCCGCCCCAAATTCTCAGAAACCTCTTCCTCCTCCTCATTCGAAGCCCAGCTCAATCACTGCCCTCATCATCCCTCCTTCTTCCTCCTCCCCAAAATCCCAACAACAACAGCTCTATCAGCCCTTTAGGCCTCCCCCCGCTCCTCTTCCTTCCAAGTACCGCTCTCTTGATATCAATGCTCGTATCGATATCCTCACCAATCGTCTTGGGTTGTGGTTTGAGTATGCCCCTTTAATTTCTTCTTTGACTCAAGAAGGTTTCACCCCTTCTACTCTTGAAGAACTCACGGGCATCTCAGGAGTGGAGCAGAACCGCCTCGTTGTTGCTGCTAAAGTGCGCGATTCTCTTGTTCAATCTCAAGTGGATGCTGATATTATTTCGTTTTTTGACACCGGTGGTGCTGAATTGTTGTACGAGATAAGGTTATTGAGTAACGCTCAGCGTGCAGAGGCTGTGCGTTACGTCATTGAGAAACAATTTGATGCCAAAAGGACTGAAGAATTGGCCAGGTCCATGAAGGATAAGCCGCGTAGGCGCGGGGATAAAGGTTGGGAGAGTTTTGATGATGACCTTCCCGGGGATTGTTTGGGTTTTGTGTACTTTAGGCAGGCAGAGGAGCACAAAACTGCATCTTCTCCTGAATTGTGGAGGGGTTCACTGGAGAAGGCTTTGGAGGTTGTAGAATCTGAAAATGCAAAAAATATGGTGTTGAAGGAGCTGGAAGGGAAGAAAGACGAGGAAGAAGAGGATAAAGAAGGTATGATGGATGGTGTGAGGGTGCCGGTTGTGAGAATGCAGATAGGGGAGGTTGCAGAGTCTAGCATTGTGGTGGTTTTGCCAGTATGTAGGGCTGAGAAGATGGAGGTTGAGGTGGAGGAGGCGCCTTGGGAATGTAGAGGTGGAGGGGATTTTGGCATTGTGGAGTCAGAGAAGGGGTGGAGTAGGTGGGTAGTATTGCCAGGCTGGGAGCCTGTGGCAGGTTTAATAACAGGGGGAGTGGCTGTGGCATTTAACAATGCAACTGCTTTTCCATGGAGGGAAAAGAAGTGGAACAGGGAGGAGAATATTTTGGTAGTGGCTGATAGGTGTAGGAAGGAGGTGGTGGCTGATGCAAGGTTCTATTTGGTGGTCGGTGGCGGGAATGGAAGCGGTGAGGAGGGATTGAAGGTCGAGAGAGGGTCCCGATTAAAAGAGAGTGGCGTGAAGGAGAGTTTGGGTACTGTGGTTTTGGTGGTTAGACCACCTAGAGAAGAAGATGATCAACTGAGTGATGAGGATTGGGATTGAGGCATCTCTGGAGGCAGAAGTCTAATCTAGAACAGTGGATATCTTGAATTTTGATGATTGTGCAAACAATCTTTGCTTGAGAGCCTTGAAGGAGCAGTCTCATTATTGCATTTTTGAGAACGATCCTATTCTGAGGCGGCGAACTTGTTCAAGACTTCCTTTTTGTTTCTTTTATGGTGATGATTCTAAACTCCAGGACAAATTGCTTTCCATCTGGAGAGTCATTCCTAGGCTGATGAGTAGAAGGAGATGCAAAGTAATTCAATGTTCAAGTTTATTATACTGTGTTGTTCTAATACTTGTGTGGATCACTGGGAACGAAAAGCCAATAAACTCTACTTTAATGACCTTACCTGTACAGTTTACAGAAGAAAAATGTCTTGATTATAACTTCTGAACCAGGTATTATCATCACATTAAACATTTTGCCGGTTGTAGATGCCCTTTCTTACGCCGCATTTAGCCACACTTTCAAGAGTCAAGGTAAAGAGGCAGGGGAATATGGGAAAAATTATTTGATTTGTTTCCCTACATCCCAAGATTTATCTTAAAGTTATTTGATTTGTTTCCCTACATCCCAAGGAAAATTATAAGAGAGACCAGTTTACATCAAAATAATCTAACCTTCTACAAGTTAATTCTCTTTTATTTGGCCACAATCTTCAATTATAACTTTCTCGGAAGGTTGTCCACTCTCTGAACCTACCTTCTCCATCTCCTCAACCACACCATAGCCCTCAGTAACTTTGCCAAACACCACATGCTTCCCATCAAGCCATGGTGTTCGAGCAGTAGTGATAAAGAACTGGGATCCATTAGTATTTGGCCCAGCATTTGCCATTGAAAGAATGCCACGGGAATCATGCCTTAGCTTGAAGTTCTCATCAGCAAACTTCATGCCGTAGATTGATTCTCCTCCTGTTCCATTTCCCCTTGTAAAATCTCCACCTTGACACATAAAATTAGGAATTATGCGGTGAAATGGTGAGCCCTTGTAATGCAATGGTTTCCCCAACTTCCCAATGCCTCTCTCTCCTGTGCAGAGGGCACGGAAGTTTTCAGCAGTTTTAGGAGTGACGTCTGCAAACAATTCCATCACAATTCGACCAGCCTTCATTCTTCCAATCAATATGTCAAAGAAGACCTTTGGATTCGACATTTTCTGTAAAACAAAAAATCAGCTTTAGATAGTAGACGACTTAATACATATTAAAACATTAATAATCATAACAAATCATCATAATCTAAAGGCGAGCTCCAGATCCTTAAGCAAAACCAGCTGACCACCTCGGACACTGACACAAGCTCAACCATTCACTAGCATCTAGATACTTTGTAATACATAAAGGACTATATGATTATCATTTCAAGATACCTTTCAATTCTCTCTCTCTCTCTCTCTCTCTCTCTCTCTGCGCTAAATTCTCAAACAGATTGATGGAAAGCTTAAAACTTTCTTGCATCAAACAGATATTTTATACAATCAACTTTATGTTCACAGATAAAGAAACAGTAAGTGAATTAGCTCACAAGAGTAGACAGATTTATCAAAGAGGAAATCTTATAACAAGTTGATCGAAGAAATATGTCAGGCATTGGAATGTTCATGCTACAACGAATCCTCTTCCACATTTTTGTTATGTGCAACAAAGAGGACACGAAAATATGCACGATTATCCTTTAATTTGGCACAGTTTTTGAGCTCTACAAGCATTGATGAAAAAATGACCTGTAAAGCCTTCGATATGTGCTTTTTATTCTTTGATATTCCAAAATTACACGCCGAAAATTCGAGACAGGCCAGAGGACAGATACCTTATAGCTATAGACGAACTTCGAGCTCTGAACTCCACGATTGGAACATCTAGGGTTTATCAAGAAGGTCAGTGGCTTTATAGATGAAGAGGCAGACACTGTAGGGAACTGTGGGGAGTCGAGTTTAGGGTTTAAGGTTTTCGTCTTTCCAACTTGGCCCCAGATTTTGTGTTTTACTGATTTCTCTACCTAAACTTTTTTAATTTTAAATTATCACCCCAAAACTTTATTTGTATTATCAAACATCAAATATTGCCTTTGCACCTGCTTATATTCTGATTGGATTTCAACCTAAAAATTTAGGCCTTGATTAGATTGATTTTTCAAGAGAAAAATTTTTATATTCTTTTACTTTGGGCATTACTTTTTATCTCACACACAATTCACTTTAATAATTCTCAATACAACTTAACTAAAAAATTTTAACCCAATCTCTTTCACAAAATAAATTGATTGTGACAATCCACTAGAGCACAGTAATATCGAACATGTGCTCCATAAATAATAGAATCATGAGAATTCCTTTTAGTTGTTAAATTTTTTATGCCCAAGACACTTGAATTTAGCGGATACAATCTCAAATATGAACAAAAAGAATCCAATTTGCTGTAGCAAACACAACGGTAAAAGCTAGTATTAGAATGAAGCGAGAAAAAGTCTTTAATTGTCTCTCCATCATCTTGAAGCCTTTGTTACATTCTTTACGATATATAATTTCTGCCGCTTACCCAATGATGGAGTTGCAGCAAAGGTTGCTGTGACCTTGCCATTGAAATTTGAAACACAAACGTTTGCCCGGACGTAGGCAGTAAGCTGCAATTTCCGAACAAATTTCCTCCACAAGCATGCTAATCGTACCTTGGGCATTAGCCCTCCAATTTTGTACCTTGGAGTTCTAAAATACAGTCATCTTTTTTAACAACTAAACACCACTACCAGCCATGATTTTCTTTTGATAAGGGTGCAATGTACAACTAAATGGACTTAAACAATTCAAATGCCCAATAGCCAGATGTTGCTTTTTTTCTACTTTGTTAAGAATTTCGCTAATGAACAGTCATCCAAGCCATTGTTCACAGCGTCGATCACTACCGCCGCCAACAGCATGGCGAATGCTGATCTTTTCAGAAGCATACTTCTGCTGGAGCCATTCAAAGGCATTCACATCAAGTTTCCCAGACACAGATTTTCCTTGCTTCCTGCGCATTTCCTGTTCCCGTATAGAAGTCCAAAGTTTCTCAATTGCATCCCTCTGTTTAGAGGTAAACCTTGAAACATTATCATAGGCATGCTTGACTAAGATATCAATGACTGTTTGGCACCTGAAAAGGAAGAAAAGTTATACCTCCAACGAAGAAGGGTAAAACCTTTTCAAATTATTAATAAACAACAACAGAACCATCAAAGAGAAATTTATTTTTAAAAAATTGAGCTTTACCATGGGGTTTTGTACCGTCGTGCAGCAATCTCTAAACAGGAAATCAACGCTTCCCTCTGTGCTTTCAGAAATCTCTTGGTCCCATCCTCTTCCTTAATATTTTTCTCCATAGCTTCTCTTTTCCCCTTTGCTTTATCATCTTTCTTCGAAGTGCTTGGAATCAAAGAATCAAGTCCAAATGGATCAGCCTCCGCCTCCTGTCTTTCAGGTATAGAACCAGCAGAAGTGTCCTGTGTTGACTGTCCATCAGCATTTACCATCTCCTTTGCATCATCCAAAGCAGCAGCTTCTTCTCTGTCATCATCATCAGTTGCAATGGGAAGACTTGATATGGTTTCTCTTATTCTCCCCGAAGCTTTTGAAAACTATTGCACACAAATAAGGCATCTATCAGCTGACCAAGGCTTAAAATAGAAGCAGAAACAAATTTGTTTAATACTGTGAAATATCAAAGTCATGATGCACATAGAAAATTTCAAAGTCCTACGATTTAAATATCTCCACTTTTAACCAAAAAAAAAAAAAGGTTCTTTCGTGTGATTGAGCTTAAAATTTTAACAAAGTGCCTTGGTAACATTTAGAGGTTTTCAGCCTTAAAAGCTTCAAAACATCCGGAAGTGTCCTCTCACCCCACCCCCACACAAAACACAATTTCCCAGATCCGACTTATCAGAGGCGTTCTCGAAGCCCAAGCTGCTGAATGTGTACCAGTGAAAAGAATTTGTGGAAGGATGAGCTTCAAAGAGAGACCATAAACCAGAATTGAGAGAAAATACCATAGCAGGGAACACTGTACATTATTACAATAAATAAAAGCAAGAAATGAGTTTGGCTTAAGACCATCAAACTAAGAGGCAATAAAATGTCCCATGCCAAAAGGGGAAACTTGGTATTTAGGGTCTACAAACACAACAGAAAGCAAACAGCACGAAGCATTTGCCAAAGATCTATGCAGGATCTTCCAATTTCAGCATGTAATATGTAGAATTTCAGAAGTAGTTGATGCTACTTCTTTATAAAGAAAGTTGGAATGACAATTTAGGCTATAGAGTTCTATGGCAGATTTTGTAAGATAAGGAAGAAGAAGAAAATTTCTTCAAGAAGGGGGCAGAAAGAGTCGAAAAGGGAAACTTGTTTGTCAAAATAATCTTCTTACTGGCTTTCATAATGACATCAAAACCCTATAACCAAAGCTGCTAGCTTAAACCAAACTAGTGGAGACCATCTCCAAGTAAGAATGTTGCCAAATGGAGGCACAAGCTTCTTTTGATTCTATATTTCCCCTTCTCTTTTAGTTCTTCCGAAACATTTCATATTTTCAGCTCCATCATTTGGTGAGATAGGACTCTGAGAATATCCTAGATGAATGAGCCTGACATGCTGCCGGAACCCCAACTTTAAATAGTAATGGGGATAGTTATCTGTATACTGAATTTGGTTTTACTAGGAGCCTTCAGGAAAGGGGCTAGAGCAGATAGTTGATATTTTCAGTGCCCTCCTGTCTCGAACACACCTTCACAAAACAGTTATATCATTCTACATATTCCAAGTGGCATTGATTTTGAGATTGAGATTTTGGAATTATATGCTTGAGGAACTGCTTTACTGAAAATTTCTAACAGAAAATGTGAATTTTAGAAGGCTCGTGTTATCAGGTCCCAGAAGTAAGAAGTTTAGAGTCCCAGTGATACCATTTACGAAGTGACACAAACAGAATCATTTAAAGAATTCCAGAATGAATAAAGATGGCCCTGCCTTTCTTAATTCTTCACTATCCATGCCACCAGTTCCAACATTTGGCAGAGTAGACTTTAAAACCATATGAGTAGAAATGAGTTATGGAAAAAGAATGCAACTTAACCAAAACTAATATTCATCCACCCACTAATTAAAGAGGGAGAAGATGTTCAGTAGCACACCAACAAACAGGGTACCCTAGTAAACAGGGTGCACAGTGGAAAAAGAGAATGAAAAGAACCTTGAACAAGGCTTTTGCCAATAATTGTTCTCTTTTTCCAGGCTAACCTGATAAATTTTCAACATAATAAACAATGAAGTTATTCTCACCAATAGAACGACAAAAGACACTCCAGTTTTTGGTCTCTTGAGATGAATCTTAATGCATGCAGCATTTAAACACTAGTTCAGTGTGTACCTAACTGAAAATGCTAATTGATTCTCACTCTAATTTTTCTCCACAGAGCTGGGAACACAAAGGCGACAGCATCTTGACATTCGGTGATTCTCAAATTGCATTTCCCTCTCTGATTCAAGTGTAAAAACTAAATAGCAGCAATTCTTCATGTTTACCAACGTGCTAATAGGATTCAAATACTGCAAAAAGATGGTGGGAACTTTGTGGGCTAACTCATATCACAATGATGGATGGAAAACAATGAAATCCATCAACAGAAATGACAACATTGGCTGAATCTGATTACATCTGACTCAATAGAACCTACCTTACACTTTTACTTGTTTTAGTAGATGGTAAAAACAATGGGACATACCAGCAGTATATAGCTCTGTTCTCAATTGTTGGAGCCTTTCTTTTTAACTGCTGGAAAAGAGTGCTTTTGAAAAAAGTTATTTGATAACTAATATAACATTAACAGCATTAATAAGAAAAGTATCTCCAAGGTAGTTTCTTAAAACAACTTATCTTTGCTTTTTAAGCCAAAATAAGAAGTGAAAAAACAATTGAGAACAACTCAAAAGCTGAAAGCAGCAAAAATAGCAAGCAAGAGCAGAACCTCTATGGCCAAGCCAAAAGTTTGCAATGGTGCAAACAGAAGGAAATAGATGTCCAGAATAATAGCTTAATTGCGGTAAAAGAATGTACTCAAGGAGAAGTTATTCAGAGGATGATTCATAACTTGAATGTTTCTTCGGACACTCCATATCCATGGTTCCTATTAGTAATGATGGAGTACAGTACAGTGAAAGTTTTTACAGTCAATTTTGACCAAAACTAGAATTATAGACAAAAGAATCTAATCTCTATTGAATCTAATCTCCATTAGTCGGACGGAACAAATCAAATTCTCCAGGAGATACATTTTCTTACTGGGACTTCTATTTCTTAAAACAATGAGACTCAAAAGAATGGAGGAAGGCAAAGATAAGAAAACATTACCCTGGAGACAAACACATCATAATTCAATCTCAACTACATTTTACTAACCTCTTCTTTTTGAAAGAATACCATTTCCATTAGCAATTGATTGAGAATATAGAACAAACACATCAAATGGTCCTACAGAGCATGATAAAAGCAATACATGCGGCATCTACATTCTGATGATAATAAAACAATACATGATGGAATTTTTTGCTAAAGACCACATATTAGCATTGATCATAAAGGTTTCAAATGTTAACACAACTTAGACAGAGAAAACAACAAAACAAATTTACTGGCTCTGTCACAAATCAGGACCAATCTTATGCTGATTTTTCGTCATAATCATGTCAAGTAACAAGTAAAAGAATGAGAAGTGTACCACAAAGCTGTCATCAGTGAACAGGTCATTAGCCACAACAGCCCTAATCATCCATGAGTGTAACATATTTTGCTGCTTCTTATTAAAACACTGCAAGAAAGTGGTCCAAACGAAGTTAACTTTTTATTCAAGTACAGAAGTCACAAGTTGTACTCACAAAAACTTAGACAAAGAAAATTGAACCGATACCTCAACTGCATCTTGTGCTGCAGATAACAAAGCATGATAATCTGCCCGTACTGAAGCCTCATTGCAAGTGGTGGGTGAGGACATCGCCCCTTCAAGTATAGCGAAGAAGTGATCACTAGTTGAAGGCTTGACACTTCCAGCCTGAATCAGTTGTATAGCAAGCTTTGATGCCTTGCTGAATTTTGAGGTATTCTTTATATGTGATGCTATTTTTTGCATAGCCTCTATAACTTGCGCCTCTGAAGCATCAGTTGTCATTTTGAACCTCAGCCGTTTTCCAGAAGCAGCCTCTGGGAATGATAACCAGGCATTCATCATACTTGTTACTTAACCATGGTCCAAAACAGGGCAATTACAGGTAAATATAATCAAGTCCAACCACTATGCCACCCAAAAAGTAAAGAACTGCAACAAGAAATAGATAAAACCTTGGGTGCCAACCTCTGTAAACTCTAGGAAACTGAGCTACTCCGCCATCCCACTTGGTAAGACCAAAAGCTCCAACCAACGTAGGCCACAAAGCATTTGCATATATCAAATATTAAGGAAAAGACTCCAGATTTATTACCTTTACCAACAGACTCAGATATAGGATTATGGGTCATTGCCAAATGAATTACCACTTTAAAGTTCGAAAGGTGTATAAACGTACCAATGACCCATAAACTTCAAAGTCGTGATAGTTAATATTGCACTCAAAGTTTAAACAAAATTGCAATCCTATATGTAAAAGAAACCAAAGAACGATTCAATTTAAAACATTAAAGAATAATAAGAATTAGTTCTACCATTGCTTCAATACCTTCAGGTTTTGGAGCTTCTTCCGAAGTCGGTTTTGTGCGCTTGAGAGCACTTTTGAGTGCGGGAGATGGAGCTTTTGGTGGTGGGGCTGGAGAAGATTCTTTTCCGTTGGTACCCGATTGCCCAGTTGAAGCTTGCGATTCAGGAGCTTGGGGGGCAGAAGGCGGGGGCAAATCTTGGAAAAGGTTACCGGCCATAGCTCTCAGCCTTGTTGCTTTCTCTCTCTCTTCCCTGTCTTCTCCTCCGTAGTATATTATTCAGCCGCAGCAGTAGATCCTAAACGATGTTACAGATGACGATTGACGAGAGTTCGTCCTGGGGATGCAGTTTGGGCTCAAAATTTTGGTGTTTGATGCGTTAAAGAACACATTACGAACCCATCAGCTAATTTTCGGCCGTAACTGGCTGCTTCCGGAGCTGTTTATGAAAAAAAGGTTCGGACACGTCAAGAAAACGTTGTACGTATACAGCAAAAAAAAAAAAAAAAAACGTCGTACATTACTCTCTATTGCTACATCAATTAATTTATTTAACTCTTCTGAAATAACTTAAAGGAAAAAAGCATTTTCATCTACTACTTCTAATAATAATTAATAATATTTTTAAAAAATAATTATAATAACAACGATAAGAATAAATCTCTTTTGTCATAACAATCTTGCAAGTTTGTGAAGTATAAAAAAATAATAATATTAACATGAGAGACGTGGTTTATCCTTTTGGGCAGAAGCTCCTTCCTTTTATTTTCTTTCTTCTTTCTTATGCTTTGTGAGAGTAAAAATTAGACTCAAAATTCTTTTCTTCATTTATTGGTACAAACCAGAAAGAGAACCAAAAATATCCACAGGGGAAGATTAGTAAAGTAGCCCATTAGTATTATGTTTTGGATTGGTTCATTACAAGACTAAATGTAAATTTTTTACTCAGAGTCTCATCTCTCGTCTTACAAATTATTTACTTTTATAAAATTTAAAATAAAAAATTTTAAATTCAAACTCTACTTAAAGAACAACACTCTTTCGAGTCTTTTATGGTTGGTTATTATTTATTTATTTGATATTCGAATCAAGTTTAAATATTAAATAATATTTAACAAACACACACATTTATATATAGAGAGAGAGCAAAAAACTCGTTCTATGCAAGAGGATACAATATTTAGTAAAAAAATTATTGCACATATTATTTTATAAATGGTGGAATATTCAAATGGTGGATATTTAGTAAATAATTAAATGGTTGAATACACATAAAATATAACATATAATCAAGCAATTCAAAGCTGATAAGATATTGAGATAATTATTCAGTAACACTTCTCATCTTTTAATAAAGAGATCACTCTCTGTAAAATTAAAAAAATTAATTCATATGAATCCACGTGCAACTCTATTTTAATTATCATATGACTTTGAATAATTTTTTATGTCATTTGTTAAAGAAAGACTTTCTCGTGTTAATAATTGATCTCAATTTACTATTGAACCATTGTACTGTATTTAGAGTTGAATAATATTAAACAACTGCTTATTTCATTAAATATATTAATTTACTTAATAAGTTCCTTTTTTCTTAATCTTTTTTCCTTTTTGTCTTTAGGTTTATCATATTTGAAATTGATCAATTTTAGCTGTAGAAACTTCAAATCTTGTTAAGAATTCAATGGAATCCATCATTAGTTTAGTACTTTTTGGACTTCTTCACTTCAAGTTTAATGTGAACTTGCGCAATATGAATCGTTTGCAATTGCATTGAATTTTACTCAAGTCAGCGATGACCTGAGATTTTGCGTGGATAACTGCAAATGTCCTCAAAAGTTTTCACCCAAAGAATGAAATACAAAGTTTTTTTCTTGGTTGGGAGCTGGAGAAAAAGTTCTATCCAACTCCACTTCACTTCCATGGAGTTTGCTTGTCCTCATATATATTATGACTAAAGGAAAATCTTGATGGTCTCGATGATCATCAAAGAAAATAGTCATACAACTCAAAATTTAATAAGTTTCAACTTCTTTATTGACATGAAAGATTTTTATATTGTTATCATCAATACAAATAGAAAGCAATCACTTAAATTTCCATTCCACACCCTTGTCCCATACAAACATCCTATTAATAGTAAATAATGCTCCATCCCACATAAACATGCCTATCAGTACCTGAATAATGCTCCAATTGATGTCTAAAGCAATGGTAAATTTAGGGGTGTTCAAAAACTGAACCGGATCGAATAATCGAACCGAACTGAATTTTCTAGTTTGATTCGATTTTTGTAGTTTTTCGGTTCGATTTTTGAAATTATAAAAATTTTGGTTCGATTTTCGATTTAGGTGATCGAACCGAAAAACTGAAATTTTAAAAAATAAATACAAGAATGTATTATGATAATGTGTTCTTGTATTTTTTTAAAAAAATAAATATAATAATATATTATGGTAATGTGTTCTTGTATTTATTTTTTTTAAAATAATAAAAGAATGCATTACTATAATGTGTTCATATATTTATTTCAGTTTAAATCAAATCAAACCGTAAAATTGAATAGTGAATGGTTCGATTTCAGTTTTAAAAAAAATAAAAAAAAAATGAACTGAAAACTGAATAGTAAAACCAAAACCGAACCGAAATCCAGTTTGAACACCCCTAGGTAAACCCCAGAAAATTAATGCAAACATTTTTTTGTTACCAAAGGCAGAAATAGAAGACTAAACTATGAAAAAAAATATAAATTGAACTATGAAAAGCTATATATCCTGACTCTTTAAACCTGAAAAATAAAAAAAAAAATACTGAATGGGATTTGGAATACGAAGGAGTGCCTAAAAGAGCAAACATCTGCTTGCAATATTCATGCAAAGGAAAAAGAAAAAAGATGTGATTTCCGTTCTGTTATATCTCAATCAATTGAAATATTAAAATTAAATAAATAAAGTAAATAATAACTACTAAACCATGTGAAGAGACTTGTTTATCTATGACATCAGAAAGTTACTTTTTAGATCACTAAATTCAATCTTTGCACATAAATACAGAAAAATTTAAAATATTTTAAACATAATAACTAAAGAATAGGAAAAATGATATAGGAATTGACTGGGAAGATTGCACCATGGGTGTCCATGAAATGCTCTTGATCATTTAACCCTATGCACAAGATTCTTTGTAAGAGAGGTATACCATAGATGAAGAGTTTTGTTTTCATGCCAACATTTCCCATTTTGAAGAGCATGGGCCAGCCTACGAATAGTTGCAGTCGGCCGTCCCATTTGACACAAAAAGGTTTATGAACCACCAAAAGAAAATAAACAAAAATAACCATTTCATGGGAAAAAAAAAGTAGCCTAACTCGATGTCTCATTTTTTACAAATCTTTTCTATTTTTTTTTGCTAGATACAAATTTAAATTCCATTGATACTAAAAGAAAAAAAACATATACCCAGTTTTTGACAAAACTTTGCTCGGTTGAATTGTTTGCGCCACAAATTCTATCAATATTTAAATAAATAAAAAATAAATTTTTCAATAACTTAATAATATGCATGGAAGAAACTTAAAATTTTATTCGACCAAATGAGTATATTAACTTATAATTATCCACATGGCTTCCATGAAAATGAGGTGAAATTCTATTCTCATAATAATTCAGATACTTCTATTAAAAAAAAAGAAAAGAATCATGTACAAATAGTCCACATTAATCAAAATGATAAAATCACAGCCAAAGCCAAAAGATATGAGCACAAAAAAGTCTATGATCCACCAGAAGGAAAATAAACAATAATAACCATTTCATGGGGGGAATGATCAGTCTTAACTCAATTTCTCTTGATTTGCTTTTGAGTCCTGCAAATTCCTGAGCAAAAATTGCCTATTCGTTTTGCCGAACAATAATTTTGAACAAAATTTTATGTTACAATGCCAAAAAAGAAAAAAATCAATTACCTTCATAATTTAGGGAAAGAGATAGCACAAAAAAAGCCAAAATCAAATGTTGGGGGAAAAAAAGAATAGAGAATGGAGGAAAAGAAAATAATAGAGAATGAGAAAGATTACCTTCATAATTTATAGTTCGGAAAAAGAAGAGCAAAAGGGTTTGCTTCATATGTTGAAGGTAATCGAAAAAACCTGATGAGGAAGCAAATTGTGGAGGAAGTGGCTTCAAGGGAGTTGTGGTACGTGTTAGAAGATAATGAATAAATTGTGGGAAGTTATAATTTTTAAAATTTCAAATAAAAAGATTAATTTAACACAAAAAAATATTTTTAACCAATCTACAATTTTCTAACTAATTTAAAATTTAAATTTCTTAGAAATAAGAATGAAGTCTTTAAGGCTTAGATAGATAAATAAACAATTCAAACATTAATTTGAGCTCAAATCATAATAGAACAAACTCGAATAATATTTAATTATTTAGTTCGCGTTATAACTATACTTTTAAGAGAATATGCTCAAACTTGTAGGAGGTGTATTTAGATTGTAATTTAAAATATTTTTTTCTCAAAAATTCAGCTTATGATTTAATATTTTTTCTTTACAAAAGTCAATTGATTTATAAATTTGAAAGTAAAAAAAAAAAATCAAATTGAAAACCAGTTCAAGTACACCTCTCTCAGCAATGTCTATTTGGAGACAACAGTGTGAGGCAAATTCAAAATGTAACTACCAATGAGTAATGCTCTTAATTAATAAAGTTACTATATTGTCATGGGAAGCTATTCTATATTGTCATTTAGAAAAAATTACTATGTTATCACAAAAATAAACATACATGCACAGTGCTAAGATTAGTTTTAGCAATAGATTACATATGAAAATATATAAAAGCAAAGAGTTAAAAGTTAATATTTAAGTAGGGCACTTTGTTAATGTTTGTATTATCCCACTTGATGCTGACAAGAAAGAAAAGTTATGAATTTGATTAGAATGGTGACGTGACTTCTTAATTACAAAATTAAGGGAACAGTTCCTTCTATGATTGTCAATTATTATTTTTTAATAATTAATAAGAACAAGTTTGCTGTTCTTCTTGATTTAAAATTTGGATTCTTGTAAGCTAGATTATTTATAAATCAAGTGGAGTTTTATTAATAGATTAATTTGTATAGTTACTTTTTAGGATTTATACCATACTTTATTCATTTTTTAATTTTGGAATCCCAAAAGTGTTGCAGATACTATTATGTTTCTCCTTATAATAAGAAGTTTGCTCGTGAATGATGAAAATAATTGAGAAGCTTATTCAACTTATCGCTTTTCCTTTTTCTTAAAAAAAGAAATGCCTATTATATGTTGATATTTATAATACAACGAGAAACTTTATCTCGGTAGGTTAATACTTTGTTGGTATCTCAATAATTATTCATCTATTAATAGAGAATGCATATATTGATGAAATATTTAACTCAACTTATTGTGTAATAATTTTATTTTGTTAGTTTCATCCATATATGTATTATCTATTTATAAATAAATAATTACTAAAATGTCAACAGATTATTAATCTACCAAGATAAAATATAAAATACATTCATTAAGCGAGAAAAAATTATTAACTCAATGCAATTACCGTGTCAAAAAAAAAACTTAATGCGATTATAGTGCTTGGATATAAAGGCAGAGAAGGGAGGGGGGTTGGGGGAGCCTCGAGGGAGGGGTCTAGAGGATATCGTGGCAAAAAAGGAAAGCATACGATTCCTAAGAAGAGAGATGATCCTTTGTTTCAATCAATGCAAGTAATATAACTTAGGTCAAGTAATAAACCTCGCACAAGTTAACAAATTCTGAAATTGCAGCTGCAATTGATCAAATGGTTTTTTCTCAAAGACAATTACTTACACTTCTCGTTCTCGAAAATGGAAAATTAACCTCAAAGTGGAGAACAAAACCAATGACTTCATTTATTTTTTTGCTTTCCAAACTTTCATTGCATATAGTATACTCCATTGATTAAGTTGGTAAACTTCTTATGCCAATTGATTAATTACTCATGGAGCTAGTTGATATTAACAATATAGGTGCACTGATGATGTATGTTTATCTTTCAAGGTAGATACAAATATCGATTCGATTATGATATGATAAAATCTTTTTTTGAATGTATACTAACGCCTGACGATTACTACATATATAACCACAATTGTTAAATCAACAACACGTGTTGAAAAAAAAATCCTTAATCAACAATATAACCAAATCGTGAACTTATATTTGGGAGGACTTCTTATGATATCCTTAATACCAACTCGTCGCACTTATCCAGCTTCGTATCCCTCCAATTAGATTGTCACTTAGAGTAACATTTTTCTACATTAATTGAATTCTATATCACCATCCATCATATATTGTTCTTTGATGTATTGTACGTGGCTAGCTTGAGTGATTCTTGACGCAATTCTCCGTTTGGGTTGCTTTTCCTTTTTCTTTTTGGTTCCATATGCCATTTCGCATCAAATGATCCAATATTTAATACTCTTCTTACACAAATCACCCTATACATTGTTCTTCTCTTTGTCTTTTCTGCCCTCTCCCTTTTGCAACAATGGGTATATACCAAACTTGCAACTCAATTGAAAAGTTTTTTCATTTTCATCTTTGATAAAGTTTGCAACTCAATTGAAATTTTTTCTTATTTAACTTTTCTGAGAGGTTGAGCTCAGATTAAGTTGAGTTTGTTAGAAACAAAGGGAAATTTTTTTTAAAAAACTTTTTTCACTTCATTCACGAAGGCCAAAATGTTTGTTTGACTGAATTGGGAAGAATAATTTTGGAAACAGATGTACAAGGGTTTCATGCCCCAAAGGCATCTTTGATATCTGCATTGATATCATACTTTGACTGCTACTATCTCTGAATACTACTCCAATTACTACTCCCAGTTACAGCCTCTATCTCTTCTCTAGTCGGAACTACTGGAGTTCTTGATCTTTCTTCTTCCATAGTACTCCACTAATGTTATAGTATTGTAAGCCGAGACGTGCAGCCCACTTCCTCAGACACACGCGACCCCACGCACAAGCCCTAATTTCCTAGACTCTTCCCTTCTCCCACATTCCCATTTCTCAAGAGAGGTGAAATTTTGGGTTGAGAGAGAAAGAAGAGAGACGGAGACGATGAAAAGGACAGATATCGAAGAACTTTGACGCAAAAACACACACCCCACCACCAAAACCTAAGAAACGACATCATAAAAATCCCAACTTGTAAGAAGAGAGAAACTGATCTTTTAACCTCTCTCTCTCAGCTCTCTCTTCTTCCTCTTCTTCTTGCAAATTGTGATCACTGTGTGTTTTGTGTGTGCGCATGTCTTTGTGTTTCTAGTTTAGATCCTTGTTGGGTTCATCGCTCAAGGGATTCAAGTTTGTCTTTCTTCCACCGGTTATATATAAAAACCATTTATCCCACTGTTGGTTCTTGGATGTTTTCTTTGTAGAAAGTCAAATTTCTGAGGGAAATACAAAGATCTAAGCAGGGGTATTATTTTTGGGTGACCTCAAATCTCTCGAGCTAAAGCATCTTTGATTAAGCTGAGAATATGTCAAACCGGTGGTGGGCCGGCCAGGTTGGCCTACCAGGGGTTGAAACATCTTTATCAGCTGCCTCACCGGCACTGAAGAAGCCAGATCTGGGTATATCTATGAATGATAACAGCGGAAGCGGCGGCAGCGCTGGAAGAGAAGATGAAGACGAAAGAGAGAACAGCACTGATGAGCCTAAAGAAGGTGCGATCGAAGTGGCAACACGCAGGCCAAGAGGAAGACCACCGGGTTCCAAAAACAAGCCAAAACCACCCATATTCATCACCAGGGACAGCCCTAATGCACTCAGGAGCCATGTCATGGAGGTAGCAAACGGTTCCGATATAGCTGAAAGCATAGCACAGTTTGCTAGGAGAAGGCAAAGAGGAGTTTGCGTGCTCAGTGCTAGTGGAACCGTGACAAATGTAACCCTCAGACAACCTTCAGCTCCTGGTGCTGTCATGGCTTTACATGGCCGGTTCGAGATTCTCTCTTTAACCGGAGCTTTCCTCCCCGGACCGTCCCCGCCAGGGGCTACTGGCCTAACTATATACCTAGCGGGAGGCCAAGGTCAAATTGTGGGTGGCAGCGTTGTTGGCTCGCTTGTGGCTTCCGGGCCAGTCATGGTGATTGCATCAACATTTTCTAATGCTACTTACGAGAGGCTGCCCATGGAAGAAGATGAAGAAGCCAGTGGTGCAGCTCAAGGACAGCTTGGTGGTAGCGGATCACCGCCACTTGGGAGCTGCGGGGCACCCCAACAAGGCGGTTTGGCCGATCCCACTTCGATGCCGCTGTATAATTTGCCACCAAACCTAATGCCTAACGGTGGCCAGCTGAACCATGAAGCATTTGCTTGGGCGCATGGCCGCCCTCCTTACTAAAGTTCAGGTAAAATAAATACCGCAAGTAGTATATTAGAAAGTTTGAAGGCACGGAGAGACAAATAATTAACTACTTATCTTGATCAGTTATGTTGTACTACTGTTAAAGGATGATGAGACGCAGACGAAAATCAAAGGTTTATATGTGTATATTTCCTCTTGAATTCGCTCGAAAACTCGTGTTCAAGAATAATTAGGTATAATGTCCAATAATTTCCTCTCAAGGTGCTACTGTTGCTTCTTCTTCCTGTTACATTTGTTGATGAAAATAAGTTTTGAATAGAGCTAAAGCAGCAAGGAGTTGAGGATATGCTTTCTCTTAGCCCCAGAAGACCTGTCCACACACAGGTTTTTAGGTCGCTCATAAATAGAAGAGTCGAAAGAAGTGAAATGCTCAGTGAAGAGATTTAGAACATGAATTATTAGCTAGGTTTTGAGTTTCAGCCGCTTAGGGATGTTTACTAGAAGATGAATTCTAATTTTAGAGGGAAGAGAAGGTCATAAGGAATTAGATGGTTAAGTTGATCTAAATTTGTCCCCTGTAGTTCTTTAACGATCATAGCCATCGTGGTTATTGCTTTCCTTATTAGTACTTGTGATTTCCTCTTCTTCTTCTTTGAGGTATTGTCGTATTAATCCATAGGTCGCTTTTCTTTACGGCTTCATAATCCTCTTTGGTTGAATTCATAGCCAGTGGAAGATGCCCAGCGTCTCTCTCTCTCTCTAGCTTATGCCTTTATGAAGCTCGTAACACTTCAAGGAGAAGAGATTACTCTATGATCACTTGCGACACTACTCAGTTTTTTTTTTTAATTTCCTTTCTATTTTCCCAATGGAAATCTGTTTCTTGGGATTCTTTTTCTGTTTTTCACATTTTCCCCCTTGAAAGATTACAAGTTCGGAGGATTTTTAACTGGATTTTTCCAGGAAAATGGAGGAACTTTTAACTGAACTCTAAATTCAACATTCTTGGTCCAGATTTAAAATGTTGAATTTAGAAATTAATTTGCTCTAATGAAACACTAGCTTTTCTACAGCAAAATTCTTTCAGTAAAATGCATTTTCAAGCAATTAAGAACAGTGTTTTTTCCGAGATGAGGAACGAGTAAAATTCATTGACAATGTTCATTTTTGATCAGTGATAAGTTTGTTAGTCCATTAAAAAAAAGCCTTCGGCAAGGCAAAGAAATTATAACAATGTCGATTTTTTTTTTTAAAAAAAAACGACATTCTGAAGTTGTATATTTCTTGAAGGAATTCTGAAATAGTATTTTTAATCAATAATTTTATGCACCCAGCATTAGAATTAATTGAAAATAGATTTGTGTCAAATTTTGTAACACTTACCTCATTCTGGCAATACATTGGGAATAAAATTTGAAATCAACAGCTCCAATAAACTCCAACCTGCAATACTTAAGAAATTCTGAACTTGAAATGGTAAATTGATGCAATTCAGGAAAAAAAAAAAAAAGTCTAATGTCTAAGATTATAATCATAGTATTTCTGTTGGTTAGAGATACTTTTATCAGAAAATAAATCCTGAATTCTATTTCGCATTCCTGTCACCTTTGTATATATAAAAATAAAAGTCTAAAATTAATGTAGATAGGAAAGTAAGTATTTATGCAATGAGAGAAGAATAAATTCATGCATCTTGGGATTAACTGCCAATGCTGTGCATCGGCAATAATATATATATAATGTACATTAGTAGTACTAAAATTCAATTTGTTCTATGGTTCCCTAAGTATCATAATTCATAAATATTTTATTGTGGTGAATCTCCAAGAAATGATTTCTCAAATTTTGGTGTATTTGGTGCTTCCTACTTTATTATTTATTTATTTTTACTTAGAACGCATGATATTCTTACCAAATGATGAGACTTATTCAGCTTAATTCTGGTATGCTTGTATTCAATGTCTTCCAGTTAAATTATAGCGACAATAATGCCCTTCATAACCTGCTACAGTTATATATGAGGAATCTCAAAGTAATCTCTGTCCGATGAACCAGTAGATCTATCAATTTTCTCTTCCTTCCCGAATGATGTCTTTAACCATTATTGTTTTTCTTTTTTCCTTTTGACTAAAATTGAAATGGTACTTGGTGATGGGAAACATCGGACTTATTCTTTATAATACAAATTTTGGAGCAAGCTTTGGAACCTGCCCACTAAAATAATACCACGAGCAACAATGATTGTTCTTTTAAAGTTGCAAAAATACTCTTCCAACTCTATCCAATTGGCCTAAAAAGCACCTCAAATGATGGCAGTAATTCCGCGGGAGCAATTAGATCTTACCATCATCAATCAGTGCAAATTTCTGGATAGATATGGGATTGACGGCAATTATATTATATACATTCAATAATATATATATATATTATAATCCAGAAAATTACAAATGATTAGTAGATGATCTTATTCTTTGCAAAGATCTGGCTCGTGTAAAGCCAATTATTACTAATTTTTTATTAATCTTTACAAAATAATTTTACGGAAGAATAAGATCAGATTACAAGGATTTTATCTTTTCATTACTTGAATTTCATGAATCCCCCTATTTTATAATCTTTATAAATATTATGAATCTCAAGACAACATAATATTTACAAGGATTTTATCAAAATTTTTAATGTCATTCAAGTAATGAAAAGATAAAACTTGAGAGATCCCATGTTAGTAGGGAAAAACTCATAGATTCAAATAAAGAGCCACTCATGAGACTACATTTAACCCTATCATCACTAACATCGTTCAATACTTTATTACTACATATATAGTTAATAAAAAGTCGTCACCATTAGATAAAATCCCAGGAATATTTTATTTGTCAGCTACCATTAGCGACAGGCTCCACGTGGTTTTGATAAATTAATATTCCTTTTATAAGATAAAGTTACAACTCAACCCTCAAATTATTGGCCCTTAATTTTTCTTTTCCTACCTAAACCCAAGTTTAGCTTCCCCAATAATATTTGCAAACCCCCTAAGCTCGTCTTCGTGTGAAATGGGAATCTACTAAGGAAATGTGGACCACAAAGCACGCCCCTAAACTAATGAGAAAAGTTGGCCAAGTAGTATTGTCATCCGTTGATTAAAAAATAAAATATATTCGACTTTTGTAGAGATTAAAAAAAGAGCGAGGAATCGACCATCTCATTCTCATGTACGTGTTTCGTCGTCGTCGTCATCATCAGCCTCGATGCTAATGGATTTTCTCAACCACTCGCTTTCCAATTCCTCGGTGCTGAAAATTTATTAGTTGCATGCACTTCGCCGTGGAGTGCACGAATACGATGCTCCTTCACCAAACTCTCTCTCCCGCTCAAATTGACGTAGTTTTTCTCTCATTTTGATAAAATAATAAATTATTTATAAAAAAAATATATAGAATCGATAAAATTCTATCCAAATATCTTTCTTCAATTTGAAGACACGTCTCGCAGGTTTGAAATGCACCTATAACTTATTATTCAGTAACTTTTATTGTCATATCAAAATAAACATTTTAAGTTAATATTAAGTATTTAAATATCTTTTTTATTTTCATTTATTGTGAGATAAAAGTGTCACAATTAAATTTACTTTCTGCAATCTTTTTTGAACATATTAATATTAAAAAAAAGAAAAGAAATATCGTTTTGCATGCTTCGTGTAGCTGCTTGACAATGGCACGCTGCACGCGGCACGGGGTGAGCCGTGCACGGTCGGCTAGTATTATTTGAGCACCGCAACAGGCATAGGCGAACCTGAGGTTGATAGCAATTGAGAATTGTTTGTTAGTTAAACAACCCGCGCGTGTATCTGTCCAAAACAAGACTCTAGCATATATAATTTTGCCGCGTTGGTCTATTCACTTCAGCATATTTTGTCCTCGTCGAAAACAGAAAAGATTTTGAGTTCATTTAAATTTAAAATATAGTTTAATTTAATCAAATTTTACCTTTTTTCCATATAAAAAATTCTCCCTCACAAAAAATCTAACACTGTTATGAAATAATATATGTGGATGTTCATATTAATCGAGTTTCACGAAGAAGCTGAACTCCCAAAAATATATTTCTGTCAGATTTGATTTCCCTTTCACACTAGAATTTGAGTTTTCATAAACTCTTGTATTATGACTACTATAAATAGAGCATCTGGGACGAGGTGTTGAATACTGACTCGTTCATTTGATTGATTTACTTTCTCGGAGAATTAATAAAGATCTGCTATTGCTTTCTCTATTTTTCTACTCTATAGTTTTCTCACTATTCTCTACATTATAATTTCTTTATTAAGTCTCTCTACATTAGTATTACGATTTTCTTATGCTGAAACGACGATTGCGCATCAACAAATTCATAACACGTTATCGACGCAGTCTCTGCCACCAAAGTTGAGAGTTTAATCGAGAAAAAAAAGAGGTATTTTTTCTATCTTTGAATACTCATGACAAACTTTTTCAAAACTCGTTTTTTACTCTTGATATTTATAGAAAAAATTATATGTCATGAAAACTAGATGCTTAAATTTATTGAGTTGTAATGGAGTGCAGCAGACACAATTGTTGAAAATAATACATCATACATCTCAAAATCGCATAAAAGCCATGATTTTTCTTCGCCATAATTTTCATGAGGATCTAAAGGTGGAATATCTTATTTTGAAAGATCAACTTTTTTTAATGATCTAAAAGAAAGATTTGACTACTGGGAAGATAGTCATTCTACAAAAACACAGTTTACTTTAAATCACGTGAGTGAATGCATTAGAACCAATGGTTATGACACTGGAAGAGGTCGTGAGTCATGGTCGAAGGCGTCAACATAGACGCGAGATATGGTAAAAATAATTACATATAATCATGGCAACTAGAATATATGCATCCCTGGATATTGTGGGTCACGAAGACACCATTTAAAATAATACTAAAGCATCAAAGCAGCTGATTACTAGCAAATTGTGAATGAAATATACAATCATCGGAAGATGATTGTTATATAAATGCTAGTTATGATTTGTTATAAGTGTGCCTAAAAAGATTTTTATCTATCGAGTATGCAAAAAATTTTATTACTTTTAGAATTTCTCTTCAATTAAAGTTATAAGGAGAAATATCACTAGTAATGTGATGGATAAAAGATTTTTCCTTTCTCATATTTCTAAAATGCTCCTGAAGTAGCAATATTGAGAAGAAATTTTTCAAAAGTATTTTGAATTTATATCTTCTGAGACTAAATGAGTCCTTGATAAAATATTTTGATGTTCGACCAAATATTTTTTATATTATTCCCGAAGTGAATGACATTAGAAATTCTAATATATTTATATACGAGATTTTGGTCAGTAACTCAGTAGAAATATATTTTGTTCTTATATTATAAGAATGACTCATTAAATCCCCACTAAATGAGATACTCACCGAAGTGAGAAAATAATGAGAAGGAAAAGGGAAAGTAATAATTTAACATGTTATTGATGCAATATGAAAGTTTGTCACGTCACTGTAGTACGTCAGGCGTATTATGAATATCTATTAATTATTGATATTGCTTTACTTCCCTAAATCATGCTACTGATAGTAATGATGCTTATGTCGAAAATATTGATATGACATATGTGAACATAGCCAATTCTTTTTGAATATCCAGAAAGAGATTTTAGCATTTTGATATGGAATATGCTAATTTCCTATGTTATTTTAGTTTATTTTGGATCAAGAATGGTGAAGATACAATTTGTCTAAATAATATTTGTTGTTTATTTGGACAAAATTTAAAATATATGTCCAAAATATAAATGATAATGCCAAGGTTCCGAAGAAACTAATTGATCAAATAACTCTAGAAGAGTTAATTGATTAAAAAGCTCGAGAAAGAGCTACTGGGATCTTCACCTAATGGTCAATTCTTTGTAATACATCATTCTCCATATAGTCTCGTAAAACTTTATGAGCCTTGATTATATTATCAATATATCGAGACATTAGATGAATGAATTTTTGAGACATATGCATTACCATTATGACAAGAAATATATGTCAATTATAGATACCATTATTTATCTCTCCTGAGTTATATTGCATAGAATTATGAATTTGAGATGCAATATTGAGTAAACTGAAGTTTCTTGATAAATAATTTATTAGTTGGCATGACTAGGTTAGACCATCCCTGGATCATTAAAATACGAAGAATGATTATGAATTTATTATGGAACCAGAAGTTTCTTAATATGATGAATTTATATGTGCTACTTGTTTTATTTAAAAGTTACTGAGTATTACTTGGGGGTTGAATGTGTTATTTTGGGATGAATATGAAAAATTATTAGTTGATGCATCAACAAATAGTCGTATGTATATTGTTGTTTTTTGCAACTCTGTAGTTTGCACAATTTATTGATAATGAGCTCATGTTTTAAAGATTCTCCCAAAGACATAATTTGTCCTAATAATACTGATTGTATTGAGATAAATATTAAACATCCTGCGAGAATGTTTATGACTATGAGATATTAAGCACTTATTTCGTATTTTTGCCAACACATTGTAATTCTCCTCATAATAGTTGGTTTGTGGTCAGAAACCAAATATTTCTCATCTTAATACACTATGTATGTTGCACCACCACAAATATAATGAGATGAGGTTTTCAAAGAAATTATTAAATATGTTGGGAGCAAATCTCAAGGGAGAGATTCGTATTTTGTTAATTTTGAATATGTTGCCCCAACATAAAGAGGAGAAATCATGATCTTTGGATAAAGATATTACTATGTGTCTCATCTTGATCTTCTATTTTAATCCTCATAGAAGATACCTCAGACCAGAAGTTCAAAGGATAATTTATATAGCTGAGTCTATTAATCGACCAATATCCCAGTAAAGAATGCTCCTATTTGATATCCCTGAAGGATAATCTACCACTACAAATAAATTTGAGACATAACTGAAATGTGGTAGATAAGTCGGTTCCAAAGATACAAACTTCTCATTGGAGCAAAGGTTTAAGATGGTCATATATGTTAAGTTGAGGAGATTTAAATTCAGTAGATTTCCCTCCAAACATCATTGATATATTATTTCAGGAAGAAATTCGAGTCACTGAAAATTATGATAAATGATGAGATCTCAACATGATTGGGAACTATTGGAATCGCACAAGTATATGACTTTAAAGATATTAATGCGCATAATATATTGAGGATTTTCAAATCGAGGTCTGCAGACTCGAAATGATAAAGTTCGCATGAGAAATATGAAAAGTTTAAACTATTCACAAGTACACTTGAAGTGTACATGTATTCCCAGCAGGAATTATACACTTAAAGTATAATCCAAAGAGATAGTAATTAATATTTGCTTATAAAATGCGAACCACAAAAGTGAATATTTCCATGAGTTATGGCGTATGATTCTTCGTAAAATCTGGCACTGATAACGAAAAAATATATTTATAGTGGTGGATATAATAGTGTATGATAACACTTAATATATGTTTATATTTATTATCATTTGATAATAGTATTTATATTTGAAGTCCCTGATGGACTCGATATGTTTGAAGCATATAATTGTTCCTGTAGAACATAATGAGATTGTCTTAGTGAATTTTTATTGAAAAAATGATTGAGTATGTCCATATATGAAGAAATTGTATACGTAGCTATACTTGCTATATGTATTTCTTTATTAGAAAATATCCTCATTGTACAATCTATTGATTGGCATGATGTTCCCCACATTAGGGGGAGAAAAACTTCAATTAAAGAGGATATCATTTATGACTTTTATTATCTTGATTTATGCACAAGCATTAGTGAACTGGAAGTTTAAAATATTGTTTATTTGCATAATATTGCATATTGATTGTTTGTCTGACTCCTGTAGAGTTAGTCAATATAACATTATACTTATAGATAATCATATTTGGATAAATGTCCTAGCAGGACAAATATATGAATTCTATAGTCATATGATTTTGATACATGCTTGAAGCGTGATTGATCTCTTGATTTTGAAAAGAGAAAATGATTTGATAATCAAGATATTTTTCTGAAGAATTTAGAGGAGCAAGTGTTGTGATCAACATTTTGAAAGGTCAATATTTTATTTTGATTGAACATCCTGAAGATGTTTAATATGGACATAGCACCCAATTGTTATTGGGTTATTATATGTCAGATCCTTTATATCTATTAAAGGATGTTGAATAACTCTTTGGTCCTGAAGTACCATAACTCTGCAATTGAGAGCATAAATACACTTGTCCACGTGCAAGTAGATATCTATTATAGTTCTTCTCTACCCAATAAATTTTGAGACGGCATTAAGCTTGCTATTGACATCTCCTTAAGATAACTTATCTCGAATATTGAGAAAAACCAACTCCTGTTGAGATGGATATGCAAGGTATAAGTTACCTATATGATTCACATAAATCATACATTTATAAGTATGTGTTGATTATAACAGCCACATCTTCAACTCATGTTGAAGTAATAGAAATTCATGATATTGGTTGAGAATATATGTGATCATGATTAATGTATTCGAGATAAATCTATATCCTATAAGAAGGAATTCCAACTATATTGTTGGATGATAATAAAGTTTGGAATATATCTAAGGAGATATGATAAAGTATATTTTTAATCACAAGCTCCAGAAGAGATGTGATATTGATGTGTAATGAATTTGATCATTTGATTATTTGACAAATCTATTCACTAAGATTTTACCGATAGCAACATTTGATTGAAAAGTATCGGTTAGAAAACCTTAAAGGGTTTTCTTATCAGGGGGAGTAATAATGATATAAAGAATAATGTACTCTTTTTTCTTAACTAGAGTTTTTTATCCCACAGGATTTTTATCTAGTAAGGTTTTAACGAGGCATATTCTTTATGTTATGAACATCCAAGGGGGAGTGTTATGAAATAATATATGTGGATGTTCATATTAATCAGTTTCATGAAGAGAACTGAACTCCCAAAATATGACTCCTAATCAGATTTGATTTCCTTTCCCCACTAGAATTTGAGTTTTCATAAACTCTTGTATTATGACCCTATAAATAGGGCTCTAGACTGAGGTGTTGAATACACTCATTCATTGATTGATTTACTCTCAGAGAATTAATAAAGATCTCTTGTTCTTTCTCTCTATTTTCTCTCTATAGTTTTCTCCTATTCTCTACATTATAATTTCTTTATTAAGCTCTCTACATTAGTATTACGATTTTACTATGCCGACGACGACTGCGCATCAACAAATTCATAACAAACACAAAAATTTTTATCACTAAACATAATCCAAATACACCCTTATCTTTAGAATAACAGTACAATTAGGATACTCAAATACATATTTTACTATTTAACGTAACATTTTTCGAGTCATAAGCTGACAAGTCTTATTATAATTCGACCTATTTATAATAGCGATATGCAATCATCTGCAATCTCTCAAGTTGTGTTTGTACTTTCAGAGGTTGGCTTCTTCGAAAATATCCTTCTTTGTCGTTGGACGCTGGCCCCGATTGGGTTTGCGGAACTTACCATGAACCCACACCCTTCGCATGATTTTCCCGTTTCGACGATTTATGGATCTAACACAGCAGTAGTCAAGCTCAAGCTGCAGAATGGACTTAGATGATTATTGCACGACATCCTTGAAAATTAAAATCGAAGAAAGAAAGAAAGAAAGCATACAAGCGTTAAGAAGTCAATTTTTGCTGGAAAATGGGAAATAATATTTGAAAAACCTTTTAGAACTTTAATCATTAGATCCTTAGAAGATCTTTGCAATACGAGGTGAAAACGGCTAGAAACACTTGAACTGATCACCCCCAAACCTTTTGACAAACTAACAAGAATCTCAAGACTCCATTCTCGTATAGATAATTTCTTGATCTAAATTTTGTTCCTATAACTAAACCACCAGTGTTGAAAATGAGATACTTCTTAGAGAATAAAGATTAGCCCTGAGTGTATGAAATGGAGATGCATACCTCAATGAATCCCACGCTGGAGAAGAGATCCCTCAGGCTCTCCAAAGAGAAGAAATAAGATCGAGTTCCATCAGAACGCAAGTATTCCCTGTAACCCACTCTTTGTTCAGGAGCAAAACGAAGCATGGTCATATCATAAAGACCTGAGTTCCACGTCAATCCAAAACAATCATGCATTACGATAGATCAATGGATAAAAAGCTTTATCCATTTAAAAGATTCTACAACAGTTACCCTCTATTTTGTTGAGCCATTACCATAATCCCTGAACAAGAGTATGCCACCAGGCTTTAAAATGGAGAAGCACTCACGCATGGCTATGGGCATCCTTTGAAGTGGTAAGGCTGATAGTGTGAATATCTGACATATAAAAATCATACCAGGAAAAGTAAATTAGAATCCAAATTCGAAGAATATTAAAGATTCTCAAGATAAATTTTCTAATGTTAGTGGCCAGCAGAATAGATCACATACTAAAGTAACAAGATCCACTCCACCAATGCAGCAACGGATTTCTTCAGAGCATGAGGGTTTATATTCTATTCGGATTTCAAGGGAAAAGAACCTTGTTAAATTACTAATGAAGAAACAAAGTAGACATGATATTACTAGAAAACTAACAAAATCCATGACAAACAACCTGAGCAATTAATATACTGCTCCAGCAAGAAGCTTTTGCGGCAAGAGTCGCAGGCCAGCCAAATAGGGAACCTAGATGTAGCGAAATCACATAAGAAGGGATGGAAACGATTTATGGCTGAGACCAAGTTCGCAGCATTAATCATCTCTTTAGCCCTATTGAGAGCTTCATTGCTGCAGTCACAGGCATATATGATGATGGTCTCTTTTCCTCTGCAACAACATAAGAAATTTGCTAGCTAATTTAACAAGCGCATTCTGTAGATCATTATTATCAGGCAAGAAAGTATACAAGTAGATTGACACAAAAAACTATTTTACTTTTCTCTTATTTTTCCCTTTGGAACGGTTTTACAACAGTAAATAATTGATACTTAACAGAAGGCATCAGTGTTATTAAAATACATAAATGAAAGAGAGTCATAGAGAGTGCTTAAAATTTAGTAAAACAAAACCCTTTAAGCAAATTCAGAACCAACAAAAGAAGGGTCAGAAGTTTACCTTAAAATTGGTAATACAGTACTGCCATTACCACATCCCACTTCCAGAACTTTAGAATAGTCCCCACAAGAAGCTAATTCTGGAAATTCCTTCAACAAGTACCGTCTCTCCTGCATTTGACAAACAATTTTCAGGATTGGAACAAGAGCAGCAGCACTTGTATTGCTAAAATTTGAAATGGACTAGGAGACATATGTGTCAACTCCAACATACAAGCATAAAATCAATACGCAGTCTGTTCTTGCAAAAAGTTGGACTTAATATGATCTAAAGCAACCATAAACCATATTATAGGAGATTCTAAGCATCATTTCAAAAGAAAATCTCCCCTGAGAGAAAGGAAAACAGTGAAGAATTAAGCCATTAGAGCCTAAAGTTTAGACGACACAACAGTACAAGTGGAGATAATGGTATACAGACTCTTATGAGAAATCTCTTTAGAGGAAATGTAGAGAGATAAGGAAGGTATCCTCAGTGTCAAATGCTAATAACTGTCTACTTACCTCTTCCAACTCCATATTTTTGAGAGATCTATGATCAGCCAAAAGAACATTAATGTGCCAATAGTCACAATTCTGCCGCCAATTAAATTGCTCAACATTGAAAATGAGCATTCACGGTAGGCAAGAGGCAGTGGAGTACATGTGGAACTCCTAACCCTGGAACAGAAGCCTACCACTCTAAAATACCCTACCACTCGTTTGTAAATGGTGACACACCCTACCTAGCTTCTTGTACTTAGTAGCAAATAGATACATCCTCCAGATCCCCTTTCCATCTCCGTTAAAAGCTAAGCCTGGGAATCCATAGTGACCAGAGGATTCATGTCCATGCTAACTTATTGATCGTTCGGAAATTGCATTTCTTTCCCTACTGCACCAATAACTAGCTCACAGTATCATTTTTTCCCCCGTACTTGGCATATCTTTTGTACTCCATTCTGATCTCAGTCCTATTCTGATATCTCATGGGATCAAAGAACCAGCATCACAAATAAAATCAGTTCATCTTTGCACCTAGAAATTACTACTTAGTGAACAACCATGCCAAAGCTGGAGGTTTCCTTGATTAACTGACTGCCTACTCACACGGATTTCCAAAGCCAAATCATCATCTATAACAAGTTAAACTAGATTCCAAATCTTTATGCATACCTCAGCACCACTTTCTAATACCAAATACAGCAATGACTTCGCGTACAGGCTATAGCAGCTTTTTTGTTATACCATCTAAATTATAAGTACGACACTAAGCCAACTAAATGAATTCAAGTCTAATCATAGTGTCAAAAATTTTATCTTTTATCAAAATGGGAGCTTAACAAAACTCAAGAAGCCATGCCCTTTATCCAACAAGAGTGGGTTGAACTGCAAAAGAAAGAATGAGGAAAATTACCGACCAAGATTCTAATCATAGTTCGATTAGTTTCGATATGCAAAACCTACTACTATCTATGGGACTAGCACATTATTTAGTAGCAAGACACCGAAGTGAAACTAAAGCCCAGGGAGCAAATATGAACAAATGATGAACAAGAGGGATGATATAGATACATATTACCTTGAAGAATTTACCAGTGGAGTGACGAGCATGAAACTCGTTCCACGCTTCAGAATCTTCAGCTGATGATGACATTGAAGATTCTACTCTACCCTTTTCAGCAGCAGCGTTACGACTGTTACCCATTCTGCCAGCATTGTCACCATCGCGAAAAGGGAGCAAGTGGTAAAGCAAAGAGGGATCGCTCTCGATCTCTTGCCTGAGTTGGTCCCAATCAAAATCCTTACTGTAGTAATTCTCTGCTTCTTCTTTCTTGATCATCGCCTTTTTCTTGCTGAAGTCTGAATACTTAAGAAAAAACAGTCGTTTTCTCAAACAAATATCTTTCTTTTTCTACTTCCGGAGTACCGGTGACTTTGGCGGCCGTTGAACTGAAAACGCCAGCTGAGACGACGCTGTCGTGGCGGCCTCCAGTGGGTTTTTGACCTGTTTGGCCCTGTTATCGCACCGAGCAGCGAGCTCCCCAGCGCAGACAGCCCTGTTTTTGGGGTTGGCCAGAAAACGCAGAAGTGGCCTTTTGCCTATGAACGCAAAAGCATAATGCGTTAGAAATTTTATTCTGTCAAAATATCTGAACCCCATACATAAAATGCCTTGAAGCTCACAAGTCACAACCCCCACCACCCCAAAGCGGTTTGCGGAGATCGGTACAAAATCAGAGTTACAAACTTGCACGACCAATCATAGGTTTTGTCTGTGGGAAGATTTGAACTTTATTTCCTAAACTTTTCTTTCAACCTACTACGAGCTATCAAATAAAAATGGGAATAGGGCTACTACTGCTTTATTTATAATTGAAAATGAAAGAATCATGGATTAAATCTATCACCTAAACTACTGCCCAGCCGTTTACCAATGCAACTTATTAAAATGTTTTATTCATACCACCACTAGTCTTTGACTAAGGAATGCTAAAACAGAAGACTGAAGGCTCACAAGTCACACCACAACTCCAGAGAATCATATGCTGCGCTTACTAGTTGAGGAAACACAGACCATGAGCAAATCATTTGCACTTGGAACGGATCAATTAGTTCATGACCCTCCTTTTCTTTGCATTGTATCGGTCATCTTTTCACAGGCATGTATAATTGATGTAAAAGCCAGGGAATCATTGAACTGGCAAATCAAGTTTTCTTAGTGAAACTTCATAATTAGATGGTTAGAACAACTAAATGCTAACAGTTCTAAAGAGGCATCCTGCAGCCCAAGTGGATCATCTTGCTGTGTGATTGTATTCACAAAACATCACCTGCTCTTTGCAAGACTTTCCGGATCTCATTAGCTATTCCTTTTAGTAGGACAGGTTTCCTTACAAGGCCGTTCATTCCCACCTGCAGGCACCTCTCCCATACCTTGTCCTCTGCAGTTGCTGTCAAGGCTATGATTAAGGGCCAATTACGACTCCTGTATTTCCGGATCCTCATCGCCACTTCATATCCATCCATCTCCGGCATGTGAAGGTCCAAAATGACTACTTCATATGTTGTTGCCGAAGGGGCAAGGGCACTAAGGCACTGGAAACCAGATGATACAGCAGTTACTTGACAACCCAGTTTTTCCAGGAGCTTTCTGGTGACCATTCTGTTAACACCATCATCATCAGCAAGAATAACTTGAAGCCCTTTGAACATCGAGCTAGAAATTGGCTGCTCTGAGAAATTTCCACGTTCAAATATTTGTCTTCTGTAGGAAGATTGTTTCTGAAATCTGAGCATTAGAGTCATACTTCGAGCACAACCTTGAGAATCTGAGGAAATCCAGATGTTACCTTGCATCATCTGCAAATGTACAGCAAGGAAAATAGTCGGTGAGCCAGTAATCGTCAAGCGATAAGCTTCCTAAGAAGACATGAGAATTTAAGGTCCATGTTTCAATGAAACTTGTTAAAGAAAGATTGGCACCAACTAATAACACTGTAGTGGTTTCTTCAGTTGAGGAGTTAAGATAAATTTTAGTAACTCCAAAACATCCACCTCATAGTAAAAATCTAAAGATATCCTGCACCGATTCTACAATTGCTATGGACCGTATTAGCAGTTCCAAATGATACGGGCATGGATCATAGAATTTGGGGAATTCAGGCAAAATGGATATCAAGTTAGGGTATCCTGGAAACGTGTTTTGGTTCAGATGTAGCCAATTTGGAACAGAATAATCACAAACAAGATCATCTCTACAACTGATTTCAGCAAATAATAACATGATTAAAGTCATTTTGTCGATAGTTATCCAAATTTTCCAGGACGCCAATGCTTGTAACAGAAAATCACAAGAAAATCCTCAATGAACAAATAAACCAATGCATTAAAGTCAAAGAAGGCAAACATTTTTTTGACAGAAAAGTTAAGCAGGCTGTGAAGCATAAACCAGTGAGTTTCAAGAGCTATAAGGTTGACATTTTGTTGCTCAAAAACCTATTAAGTCGAAATGGCTTTAACATTCTTTTTGCATGAAAATAAGGGTTAATAACTCACTTAGCCCTTAATCTTTACTTAGATTTTGATTTTTGTTCCTCAATTTTGAAAAGGAAAATTTTTGACATTGAACTTTGAAAAAATAACGCATGCTGCCCTTCCTTCTGTTCCTAGCATTAAGCCCTAACAGAAGGCACCATGTGACCAGCACACGGGTAATTTTGGAAGATTTTATGGGAATGATTAATGAAAAAAAAAAGGCACACAGATAGAAGAGTGAAGAGGCACAACTCACGCTACCATCTAACCCTTCCCCATTCAATCATCACCAATCACAACAGCCCCATCATCTCTTGAAAATCAAGAAATGTTCCAAGCTTTGGCCAGAAAATCCGTTAAAGAGAAGCAAAAGTCGAGCAAGAAGAAGAAAAAGAAAGAATCAAAAAGACTAAAAGTCAAGAAGTGATGAAACTATTAGCCTTGATTTTAAGAAAAATTTAATTTATTATTTCTGATATTTGGTGAAGATTGCGGTTTCTTGAAGTTCAATATCGGGCAGTAAAACTTGCTAGTTGCTTCTTTAATGGAGGAGAAGCTTAGATGGGTAGGGTGGATCTGGTTGCCATGGATAGTGGTGATTTGATAGGACGGATTGGCTTGTGATTTGATGGGAAGGATGTGGTTGCCATGCCAATTGACCAAAATATTCTTGAAATTGTCATGTGTAAGTCATGTGACATTCTATGGCAAAAGCTAACAGAGGAGCAAGATTCAATATTTTTTAATATTTTAAAGTCACGAATCTTCCTTTTCAAAATTGAGGTGCAAAAACCAAAATTTAAGTAAAGATTAAGGGCGAACTCACTTGTTTACCCTGAAATAATAGGCGACTGACCCTGGATAGTTATTGAGTCTTAGACATCAGCTTCACTGGGAAGCAACTTCTCTTCATACTATTATCCATTGAAAGATGTCGACAAAAATAATAACAGCTGCCATTTCTAACAATAACCCCCTCCCTTGTGTATCTCCTGGCAATTTTTAACTGTGGACTATTGGTTCCATGATGCTATATTGACTACCTGATTGCCAAAACATCAGAAAGATGCATGGAATTTTCAATATCTTGGTTCATAAATTTAAATAGGCCGAGCCTATGTAAAGAACAACACAACAGGTAACGGCATTGATGGCTTGATAAATACTGCAAATGTTACCAATAAGAATATACTATTGCTGAAGGAAATACTTCACTTTCTAGTCTAGACATGAATAACAAAATGCTCATAATGCATCTCTTCATTTCTCCTGGAAATAGAAGGCATGAAGCTATCTGAATGTGGCAAATGAAAAAGGCCCTTGTGATGCCGAAGCAAACAAACAGTTACACATGTCAACGGGAAGAAATAGGAAACTATTCACAACATGCAACTCAAAATCAAGTATTCAATATACTTAAAAATATTTGCAGCATTTCCTTTAGATGAATATGTATGTAAATATAAGAAGTACATATATACATATATAGAATGCCAGAACTCAGAATATTTGCAGCATTTCCTTTAACTAGTTATAGGAAAAACTCATACCTGTACCAGTTTTTTGCACATGCTGAAGCTCAAGCCCTCCTTGGCTTCTTTGTTGTTATGCCTTGTCCTACCCAAAAGAATTGTAAAAATAGAATTCTCCTGTTTAGAACCTTCCAAACTAACTTCAATCTCAAATTTTACAGTCACATATTCATCAGCAGTGTTTGGTCTCCTTGAATCCCAAAGTTTATTTGTCTTGTCTTGAAGTCCACTCTCCGAAACAACCCGGAATATTACAGAGGCCCTTCCATCATTGACATTCAATAGATGCCCAATCATATGCAGTAAAACCTGAAAAGTCCTCTTCTCATCACCCATCACCAAATTGGGCAGAATGCTTGGAATATCTGTGGAGAAACCAAAGCCCTTGTGAACACACAAGCACTTGATCAAGCAAGAAGTTTCCCTTATCATCCGATGTAGCCTAAAAGGCATGACCTCTAATGGGAATCTTCCATCATCTTTGTCAGATATCTCCATTGCATCATTTAGTAGAGTTGAAAGAACAGTGCTGGTTTTCACCGTCGTATCCACAATAATATTCTGTTCGGTGCTCAATGTTGCATCCTGAAATACAGATAGTAAACCCAAAATGGAGTGCAAAGGTTGCCTCATTCCGTTGCTCATTACTTTTTGAAATAAATTCCTAGCATCACTTGCCATCAGAGTGTTTTCCTTGGCCAGCTGGAGGACGCGATTTTGCTCCTCTAGTTTCTCTCTCATCAATTGGGACTCCTCAAGAACTGAAGCATGAGACAAAGCCACAGCCACCTGATCAGCAACCACTTCCACAATCTCCATCTCATTGTAGCCCCAGACTCTATCATTCCCGCTTCGGAGAACCAAAACTAATATAGCATACCAGGTTTGAATAAACTCTGGCGTTCCTCCTTTGAAATTTGAACCACGAAGAACTGGCAGCCGAATTGCTGCAACAGCGCCTTGATCACCTGGCTCGCCACAGCTTAAAGCCGCAAGAACTGAATCTTCCCTCAAAAACCTAACCCCCTTGCTGTTCGTTATCTCTAGTACATCGGGGTCATTAATCGGCAGTTTGCGCTGGTGTTCTTCTGAACGACTAGGACTTAATTGATGGGTCAAATCCATCTCTGTCCTATCATCATTAGGCATCCAAACTGCACAATTTTGCAGATCCAAAGTTTTCGAAAGCTCAACCAAAGTGGTGTATAGTATCGTGTGCTTATCAAGTGACTTCCTAATTTCTTGGGTGAGCATCCGGACATGCCAACTTGCTTCTTTCTGTCTCATCATTATCCCAAACTCCTGACCAAGCTCTAACACATTTTGTCTTAAAAAGAGTTCTCTGACTTTTACCTTGAGAAGAATAGGGATCAAAGTGATAAGAGTAATAGCGGTAGCACAAGAGACAAGGGCAGTAAGAATTTTGGCAACTGTAAGGGCCATCATCAGCTGAAAAGAGTGAGGACCATAATAAGTCCACCCGGTAAGCAAATGGGTCAATCCACAGAGGACTATGAATGCAGTGAATTGAAGCAGCACCCATTTGAATGGCACATTTGAGCAGCTAATAAAGCAAAGCAACTCAATGGGGATCGAGAAATAAGCCACAGCAATGAAGAAATCAGACACTTTTTGACATACCAAAATGTTAGCAATGCTCCAACCTCCATCATCATCGCAATGACAATGAGATAATTCATCTTCAATGGCCGACGCAGAGAACACCCTAACAGCAAGTAGAAATCCGACTAACAGCTGCAACCTTGCCCCCATGGATAACCCTTTTTCAGTCCATCAATATCACAGAGTTCGAAACCTTGAAACCCTCAATCAATCGATGATCAAGGGAAAACAGTCGTTTCCCTTGAAAGCAGAAACACCCTTTCTTGAAATTGCATTTGCTTCTCAGGAAGACTAGGCAAATAATACACAAACAATTAAGCAAATCTTCAATATTTCTAGATCTAATATACTTATGTGCCTCAAGATCCAAAATAACCACCAGGTAGAGAAAAAAATCAGAGTTAAGAAGACCCCTTTTTGTCTTCAAGGCGTCTCTCTTTTCCAGAATATAGTTTGAAAAAACTAATACACAGAGCATTTGTGAACCCACCTGAAGAAAAATCAAGATTTAAAATCCCACAAAGCTCCCGGTGACTATCAAATCAAATAGAGCCAGTCTAAATAAAGAAAAAGAAAAAGAGCTTAAATTGAAAGAGAACACCTCTTGAGAAAATCCAGCTTCAACCTTCCTGCGAAACCCAACCTAAAAAGTTTGACAAAAAGCTAATTTTCTTCAACTATTTTGCCTTTTTTATCAGTCATATGTAAAGGTCAATAAAAACACAGTATTCAATATTCCAATTTCTGTACCAAAATTGCAGCAACCAAAAAAAAAAAATCACAACTTGCACTCACTGATGACTGATGCAAATTGGAATTGTAAGCCAATCAATGTTGACGCTCCTCCCACTACAACCCATGAATGGAAACACTAAAACCAATTAGTCAATCACCAAGAACAGTTCAAAGTACGACACTAAACCCCACTCCTACTCTGCATATTCCTGAGCTCGTCCTATACACTTGAAAGAAAGAGAATCTACAGGAGAAGCATTGCATATATTCTCTCCCCTTCTGCTTATTTTTTCTAATCAACGTTCAAACACTAGCTTTGGCTCGAGTGTGTGATCACATATGCAAGTAGTGAAATAATATATATTATACGTGTGTAGCAGAAATATATGCAGGAATTGTCCTGCTAAATCTTCCAAGTACATTAGTACAATATGCTAAGGTGAAAAATGACGAGGAAGATGAGAGGAAGCAGACAGCGGTTTCTTCTCTTTTTATTTTCCTCCACAACTTAGCAAAGTTTGTAATTTGAACCCTTAGCTGAAAATTTCTGTTGAAAGTTAACCCCCCAACTTCTAAGGTCATGCATTTGTTTAACTTATTATCAAGTTGTCAGTTTCAAGTTGACCCTCTACTCTTTCATAGAAGTGTAATAGATACAATTTTCATTAGTCGGATATTTAATTTTTAAAAAATTATATTAATCTTTTAAATTATAAATTTAATTTAAAATTAAATATATTTCTTCTAATTTTTTTTCTAATTTAAAAGAGATAAAATACAAATAAGAAAAAAAACCATATTACTTTCAACCAAACAATAAAAATTGGCTACATTTCTGTACATTTATCTTTCAACAGAACTAAAATAGCATAGAGAAAAATAACAAAGGGAGCTATCGAGAATTGAGGATGGAAATTGGATCTCTTATTTCCTATGGTAGTGAAATACTAATATCAAAAATAGCAAGGGGTAATTAGAAAAGAACAGCCCATTGTGAGAGAGATTAGATGGGTGGCCCACGTATATTTACATGAACCGAACCTAGACTGTCTTGAATAGCTCTTCCACGTCCCTATTTCGCTTTTCGTCACACCAAACGGCGAATACTTTATTTTCTGCATCACTGGTCAAAAGGTATTTTTATGCCTTACAATTGTGACAGATCCAAAAACAAAGTCTTTTGTAATTGTGGATTTTATTCTTTTAGAAAGAAAGATGTCAAATTTTATTTTTTATATCGAATTCAATTTTGAGAACCTGAGATGCGACAAAATAAGTCCGTCCTACATTTTGTCTCTGTGGACCGAGGAGAAAAGGGGCTCGGCGGGAGGAGGAGTGTGCCATGAGAGAAGCAAGGAGGTCCACCTCTTTCAAATATACAATATGGATTCTGGCAATGTAATGTAGTTGGACTCTCATGTCGATCCGAATGAATCGTCCTTTCTACGGAGGTCAATCTTTGCCTTCTAGATAGAGTTTAATTTTGATATTTTTGTTTTAAATTTTGTAAAAATTAAATTATTTGTAAGAGAATATGTTAGTTCCATATTTAAAATTTTGAATTTAGTTTTAGGATAGAATGTTGTCCAATCTCACCCAATTCAAAGTCTTTTTATTGACAATAATTATTAAGTAAATTTATGATGCATTTAGATTGAATTTTGTTACAGAATGTAAAATTTTTTACTTTTGGTCTGAAATTCTTTCTCACAAAAAAAAATTATTTTTATAAAATATAAAATAAAAATTTTAAACTCAAATTCTATCTAAATACATCCATACATTTCTATTGAGTTCATCCATTTATTTATAAACTAAAGAGGGAAATTTTGTTTTGGATACACTATTAATATATACAATTTTTTTACTATATAGAATTAAAAAATTAAACATTTTTAACTTATTTCTCTCTCTCACACACATCTTCTCTCTCTATAATTTTTCTAAATTTAAAACTAATTTATTAAATCAAGGTATACAACGTAATTAGATACATAACTAAACCCTAAACTCTTAATTTTTATATAAAAAACTCAAAAAACTATAAAAATTTTATTTTTTTTGAATTTGAAGTGAATTTCACCTTTCATCATGGAAGAGTTATGCTTTAAAAGGAGGAACTCACTCATAATTTAAAAACAAATCATATTTTTAAATTTTTATCTTAAAATCGATAGAATCTAATGTAATTCTTTGTCTAATTGTATTGTATAATTCAAATTAATAAAATTATAAAGGAATAATAAAAGAGAAGATGTTAAGCAGGAAAATAAATAAAAAATTATTTAATTTTTTAATTATATATTATTAAATTTAAAATTATATATAACAGGAAGAAGTGATTTGGTGGGGGATTCAGTTGCTTAGGTCAGCCGGTGTCACCGTCCGACTCATGTTTCATTTGTCTAATTGTATTGTATAATTCAAATTAATAAAATTATAAAGGAATAATAAAAGAGAAGATGTTAAGCAGGAAAATAAATAAAAAATTATTTAATTTTTTAATTATATATTATTAAATTTAAAATTATATATAATAGGAAGAAGTGATTTGGTGGGGGATTCAGTTGCTTAGGTCAGCCGGTGTCACCGTCCGACTCATGTTTCATGTGCCGTGTAGAATCTGTGGATTAAAAGTATATTTGAATTTCAGAATTTAATGTATTTAAATTTTATTCAATACTACGTTAAAAGTTAGACTCACAGACGAAGCAACTTTGACTTGGATAATGACGTCAACACGAAGCTATAAATCCTGACCGTTAAGATCTGGTGAAACTCGTCGAGGTTACCGGACGCTTTAAGGGATTCGTGGGTAGACCTATTCCTGCTTTCTTTTTCATGTAAACCGTCATACTGTCATCCGCTCTTCTCTCTTCTCTCTTCTCCGTATTGAGAAGAATCGCGTAAATCAAAATTACCGCTATTTTTTGTTGTAACAATTAAAAGGTGATTGTAAAGTTTTGGGTTTCATATTTTGCTGTTGAAACTCCCATTTAATAAAGCAAAAGCAATCAACGGTTGGATGATTGGAGAGGCCGCGGCTCCCCCATCCACCTGTCATTCAGTAGCATGACATCTCCACTCATGTCTGTCTCTCTTATCGTGTTCGTGAGAAGAACAAAATTATTATTATTATTATTTTTTGCTTAGAGATTTTTTGTTCAGAAATGAAAATTGAAATCGCCACTCCCGGTGGTAATTTTATTTTTTAAAAAAAATATATATATATTAATGTTGGGAGATGGCCAAAAAGGGAAAGTGGAATCACTACTGACTATGGTGATTCCCGAGTTGCCATTGCTGCTTGGCTTAATTGTCCTTTGAGAGTGGAAGCAAAATTATGCAAGTGAGGGAGGCTTGCGACCTTACTGCTTGAAGCATCAAATGAAGGAACTAAACTCTGCGATGGATAATTTTGCTACTTAGGATTCTAGACAAGGTTTACTCCTCAACCAAAAAGGGCAAACAGGATGATAAGACGAAGAAAAATTGTATTTGTATACGCCAAATTTGCTTCGAGCCAGGAAGCCACCTACCCATCAAATGTCTTCTCACCTGATAGTCTTCTACGAGAAACAACAAGAACAGGATATAATAGATTGATTTTAAAATCTTAATTTTAATTATAAAACTTACACTTTTTTATAAATAATTTAATTATTATAAAATTTTCAAATTCAAAATTTATCTAATTCCCATCCAAATGTTTTGATTGGACTTTGTCAGTAGCAATTTCAGGTTGCATTTTGATGATATCGTCTCAAAGTGAGTAAATAATATTTTATTTATAAGATCAGTAGCAGATGGATGGTTAATATTAATACTTTTAGAATATCAATAAAGGTTTAAATACTTTTATCTTCTAATAATTAAAAATTAAATTTCTTCTTTTTAAGATTGAATATTTACATTTTTATCTAAAATAAAGAAATATTCAATTTTGGCAAAAAAATGAGCTGACCCGTTACTCTGGATGAGTGGAAGCTGCTGCCAAGTGCCAAATACTGGCACTCGCGAGAAAAAAAGGTGGTTTTTACAGTGACGTCTTTGGAGCTTGGCTCCTCTTCATTAGTACTGCTGTTCTTTTTCTGGGTTCTTCATTAGTACTACTAACTTGGGCAGAATATTCAAACACCAAGGTCCCAGCCAGGGATACTAGCCAAAAACATTAAAAAAAAAAAAAACAGAATTCCCAGCCAGGAATAGATTTCACAGAATTTGTTCACTATAAGGAGAACACGTGCTATGGCAGAAGTAAGCTCTAGTGTAGAATGCGAGAACCAAAGTTCGGCTTTGGCGAGCACTCATGCAGAACGGACACCGATTAACTTCCAAACCACAGAACAAAGTGGAGTGGGGTTAGCACTGAGAAGGGGAACGGGGGTCAAGACACCAGGTGCGGCACAAAGGGGTTGCGAATTTCTGAGGACGGCAAGAAAAAAGGACAAGGACAATTGTTAAATTAAAAGGAGTTAATCTTATGTTCCTCAAGAAGACTCGCATAACCAGCAGCAACTAACACAGAAGACGATTCGCACGCTTCCTTCTCTCTCCCTCTCTCTTTCGCTGCAGAGTTAAGAGCCCGGTGCAGCCGTCTCCTCCTTGCTCGAGAGAGAGGCATTTCAGTTTGTAAAATGTGTTTCTATATTCTGCACAGCAAGATCAACTATACTCCAGCTTGAAGATGAGTCTTGGGAGACAAAGAACAGGTATTACAAAACTGAGTTAATTCATGCAGCACTCCTAAGCGGTATCAGCTGCCAAAAGGAGTAGAAGTCCAGAACCTGTACACTGGTATAAGTTAACTCCTGACGGCAAAAAGAGTCTCTATCTTCCCCTTTTAAAATTTCTGTTATACAGAGTTATATGCAAGATAATAATCCTAACTAGCTTCTCTATTCTGGAATGCCCTCGTAGTTGCCATTTTCTGGAGACTGCTGCATGTCATTCCCAGAGTAATCCCTCCATTCCACTGACTGTGCAGGTTCCAACTGTGTGCTCCGAGGCTGAATCATGAATTGACTGCCACCAATATTTTGGTAAGAATCAATGGGTGACCAGAAGCTTACACCTGAAATTGATGCCCCACCAATTGGTGATGGCAACTTACCAGCAGAAGCGTCCCCTTTCACAGCACCTGTAATATCCTTCTTGCTGTCCAATACGAATGTTCCAACAATTACCTATTATAAGCACAGCACACTCATAAGATAAAGGAAGTGGAACCAAAATACTGAAATCACAAACACGGGACATTAGGTCTCCAGACAATAATCGTAAACTTCACATCTGATTTTAGATAAGAGCATGAAACTTGAGCATTAAATCAAGAACAATTTGGGTAACTTGACAATGTGATGAACAAAAAGTTTAAAGTTAAAAAGTTTTCAGTCAGAGAGCGTTATTTACAGTGACCTGTAGTGATGAGAAGATCACAGGGTAAAAGAATCCTGGATTTGTCAATTGATACAAATGTTACTGTAGGCATAAAGAGGCTGGGATAAAGGTGGTTTACTCACGTTTTCAGGCATAATTACGTTCGAAGTGGATCCAAAGTTTGCATTGTCAGAATTCTTAACCCTATCTGGAAGGAAAGAAATTTTAGTGACCAAAGGAAGCCTCAGAGACAGTATTAGAAGATACGACTAATACTGTCCAGGAGAACTTAAGTCCAGAGAGCAGAATAGGTGAATTCTTGCTAGAATTAAACAACTGAAAGTTAATTATTAACTAGAGCTTTGCCTAAAGAATTTTACTGGACTTCAGGAGGCGGAGCGCAATATATTCTATATAGTTACTACAGGGTAGACGAACAACAAAGAATCATCCTTTCTTTTCCCATTGCATTTATGATCAATCCACCCTGTGACAGCAACTTGCTAGGTAATACACTGCTCGAGGCTAATGCATGACATTTATCCAATCTTAAATCTGGTCTTTGATGGGGTTATAATTAAAGACAGAAAATAAAGAGGTAGAGGTAACTTAACTCCTACTCAAGCATTGCCTAACATTCTCTTCTCTCTCTAGTTTTTCCTTCTGCAAGGGAATTGTAACTTAAACAATTGATTTAAAATTCATGACCTGAAATACCTCTGTGTATGTAGGTTGATACCTCTGCATCTATCCATAACATCCTATTGGTTAAGGGTTGAAGATATAAAATATGGAGTAAAGAGTGTGAGATATGGCAGATATAGTTCCTTTGTTTCAACTACTTTTTGAGTTATTGAGGCATCCAAGAAGGTTTGCCTTCTGGAGAAACTGCAGCGTGCAGAATCACTTAAATATACTGACAATATCTCAATAAGGTAGGAATAACAAAAGAGAATATTGGAAGTAAAATTTTACATATAAGAAGGGCGCCAAAATATGGATAACCAAAAGTATAAGATTGTCCAACCAAAGAAAAATCCTCCAAAAGTATAACAAAAGCAACGGTTGTAATTAGAGCTTGCACTAGAGAACAATATACCTGGACAGGGCCAGCAGCTTTAAGAGGTCCACCGACACCACCACCAATTATTTGACCATCAGCGCTAGCAAGACATACACTTAGTCCCCCAGTTTTCCCTCCATGCTCATTACGTACAAAAGATCCAGAGAGAGAAAGGATATCAAATCGCCCCTGGCATCCAAGCACCACACTATAAAGTTATCTCTAAGTTAATAAAGATATGAAGGATATCAAATATCTTGGTTCAATAGAAAATTAAATCAAGATTATCCAGAAACCATATATAGTGGCAATAAATGAAGTATAGCAAAATTTTCTACCAAAAATACATTTGCCAAAAGTGATGGTCATATTATTTAATAAGAACTATCTAACTGTGAAGAAGTACAAATTCTCTACCTCATAATTGATACTGCCTCCAGAAGTAGCTGGCTGGCGGAGAGATACATTAGATATTGTACCTGATGCAGATAGAATGCATATTTCACGCTTGCTTTGTTGTAGGAACATCATGATCTTCTGACCTACATCCTGCCAGGGCCACCAAAAAGACGAGGAAGAAAAAAACACAGATGAAATAAGAGCATGGTCTACAGCTACAAGTAAATGGTAAATAAACTAAATCAGAGAATACCACTTTCGATACAAGCAATTGAAACTTCAAAAGCAATAACTATGATACAAGAAGGGGCAATCATGCTCAAGCTCTAATCTATGTATCCAAACATTGGCATGCATAAGAAATGGATTTATATATTCTTTCTTTTTCCTAGCAAGGACAAGTCGTCAATGCATAATTAGGGTGCATATGGGACTGGTTTTCTTTTGAAATTTCTAGTTTTCAGAACAAAAAAGGTGAATTGGTTTCTGGGAGGAGGTACCCAAATGCACAATTAGCGTATCTGCAAATTCTACTATAAATAAAACCCATGACGATTGATCCTGAATGGAGAAATTGAAGCTCGTATGAGTATAAATAATATTTAACATTGTCGTTAAGAATTTAGATTCTCTAGTAACTCACAACTATTTTTCATCATCTGGGTAAGTATCTCACTTTGTCGGTAGTTATAGAGAGGGGCCACAGATGTAGAAATATAAAAGTGTGACTTAAGTGGCAAAAAGTTAAAAGACAGCTATGTAAAATGAGGTACACTAGAAGTGATATTTAGAGAACATGAGGTTTAAAAGTAGAGAGACGGCTACAAGGTAAACTCATTAAGATGTAATAATTTTCAAGAGTAGAACTTCTCGGTCAGAAAAAGGCCAATAAGCCTTGCGAAAGTGATAGTTTTACACATATGACCATAATAGATAGTTTTGAAATATGCCATGCTCAACACGTTCTTACTTTTATTCCATATAAGAGACCTTATTTAAGAAATTCAATAAGGAGTAGTCACAGCCCAACTAAAAGAAATATTTTCTCTCCCCTTCGTATAAGAAGGGATCTAAAAGTAATCTTCCAAGAGAATCCCACAAATAGCAGAAACAAGGCACTTCTACTTTTTCCTTGAGTCTGCAGTATGCTGAAACTAAGAGGGGAAAGGGAAGAATTTATCTATCTCCAAAGTACCAACCAGTTATTCAAAGTGGGATGTCAAGTTTTCGACCACACTTTTTCCCTTGCAGAGGGGTTGAAATTGAGCCCAAATAGATTAGCAGCATATGAACTCACAGAAACAGAGCCTACTCAGAGCTACATGGAATATTTAAAAAGTTAAGAACGAGATGAACATTTGGGCTTCATGTGACCAGTATTGTCTACATCTGATTTGAGTCCAAGAAAAATGAAGGGAGAAAAAGCGCACAAACATCCCAGTATCAAGTCGAAATTAGAATAAAGTTAGAAACAACTCTTGCTTCTTAATGTATAGGAAAACACTTGGCAAGGAAAGAAACCTCGGTAACAAGAATTCTAGGACTATGATAAGCTATAAAAGAGAACTGAATTAATAAAAGTTGGTGAGAGATAGATAGCATACTTCTCCAGCAGCCACAGATATCACATGAGGTGTGAAAGATTGTCCAGTGCTGCCTGCATCACCACAGGAAAGAAGGATTATTGGTAATAATAGTTTGCACGGTCTCATTATATAGAAGAAAAAGATGAGCAAACAAAAGAATACCATGACGACAAAGTTGCAATTCACAACCAACTATTGAACAAATGGAAAAATGTAATGAATCCAACTAGATGCAGAAAAAGAAAGCAATTTAAGATTCCACATCAGAATTACGAATAGAATGAGATGCCCGTTAAAATAAATAAATATAAAGTCTCAGAAGATAAGATCTCAAAATTGCTATTATGGGAAGGATAAAATATCTTTTGACATTTGTATTGCATATACTCCACTAGCCATAAACGTGTTTTGCCCCTTCTGTAAGGATACATACAGTTCATAACAGGCAGATAAACGAGGTATTATTAGTTTCTTATGTTCTTTTCACATACTTCCAATCCTTTTATTCTAGTGAAGAGGTCATTTGACTAGTGTGGACAAGCAATGATTAGCCATCTCTTCAGACTTCCTTCTAATCTCAGACCAGCATGTAATAGTACCCCTTAATTTATGCCCCCATCCTTTCTTCTGTCCTCCTACTCTACAGAGGAAGGAATGAGATTCCAGTAAAGTACAATAAAAAAGCTCAAAGAACCTCTTTTTTGAAGGCTTTGATAAGAAGAATTATGTATCACATAGAATATGAAGGACTTTCGTGAAAATAGGTTTTACAATTTGTCCCTGCAAATAAACCTGAAACAAGAAAGCTGAATTGAATTTCTAGTTACACTTCTCAAATCTCCAATTGTCCAAATGACAACAAGAAGTACAATGCTATTGTGTACACATCGATGTTATATATCACTAGAATCACATCCATACCATTAAGGCAAAGGGGTCGTGATAATTCATTTTCCTTAGAAAACAAATCCTAACAGGAAGAATAGAACTTTTGAACCAGGAAAAAAAAAGAAAAAGAGAAAAGGCAAAAAGGAAATAATTCTGGCAGGATAGGCCACTGCATGAACTAGGATAAAAAAATGCTAGTAATTTGACACCAGAAAACCAATAATTACAAGTCAAAAGAATTTTTGTTTATCTACAACATTTTGTTGCAAATAATCAATATCATAACATTTACCAATATCCTTTTTCTTTTGCCACAGAGTAAAAAATAAACACGAAGTGTAGGATTAATATAGCATAAATATCTTTCTAATTTACAAGAAGTGTTGTAACAACCTGCAAGGGCTCATAAACCAAACTAGGTCCCATTAAGTACCCAAAGAAAATATGTACATTAATTATGCACTAAGCACAACATATGCACCTAAAATTCTGCTGGATAGACCATCCCGTACAAGGGTCCTTAACAGCAACCTTTCAAGCTCAAACAAGAAAATTTTAACAAACCCCAAAAAAAAAAAAAAACCAAGAAGTCAGACCAAGTCTTGTGTGACATATGCAAGTTGGCAATTTCCAAATCTCTGGGACGCCATGTATTATCACAAGTAGACAATTTCTGCCACATCAGTGGCTAAGACTTTGCTGTAAAATATGGGGCAATTTTCCCAACTAGGAGAAACAGAAAGGAAGCAATTTCTTGAAAACATTACATTTAGTGCAATACAGCAAAAACAAAACAATTACAGCCATAAACTACTTAAACATCCATCAACTAAATACTTCCCCTTTTCAAACAGGGCAAAATGTATCTCTTACGTTTAAAATACATACTTATCCTTCCAAAGATGAGTGACCAAATATTTTGAACAAGGTTGGAAACAGCAAACGCACGGCATCGCATGCTCAGAGTGACTCCTCTAGTTGTATAGTTATACACACACACTAAAAGCGGTTAAAGAACAAACTTCTAAGAAATATTTTAGAGAAAAAATTAAAAGAAAAGCGTTCGTCTCAGGAGGGAACATTACCAGGAGAGGCTAACTGGAATTTCTTGGAAGACGAAGAAGCACCGGCTCCCCCGCCAGTACTGCCGCTGTTAAATGCTTGGCCCTTTTTCTTCGGCAGGGAAATCGGAGCCGAAGACGAGGCGGAGGAAGAAAGCCGCTTGGCAGCCGCGGCTTGCTCGGGAGTCCCGTACTTTCTAGGCCTCCCTCTCTTCCTCTTGACGGTCTCTAAACCAGTCGACACAGCTGACGGGCCGGAGTGAGAGTACACCATGGGAGAGGAAGTAGCGGGGGGAGTACTGGTGGCAGGAGTAGCGGCGGTGGGGTTGTTCGGTAGAATTCCATTGGTGGGTGAAGTATTTGTTGCGGCAACGGTACCGGTTACAGAAATGGTTGCGGCGGGGTTGAGGGAGGAGGAGGGCGGTGGTGGTGGTGGCGGCTGCTGCTGCTGGCTGATAGTAAGAGCTCAGTCCACTACTTTCATTAGGGTCCATTGGGGACGAAAGAGGTTAGTGTGTGTAGTGTGTGTTTTCGATTTGGGATTTTTTTTCTTTTCTTTTCTTTCTTTATTCAATTTCATGGAATTGATTTTGGTTTTGTTTTCTTTTTTGTTCTTTTTCTTGATGTCTTATATTGGGTTTCTTGGATTTTAGGCCGTCAGATCGTAAAATTTGATTTAGGGTTTGATTGTTTCCTCAGCCGTTTGATTGGAAATTTATTACGGTGTGATCCGACTTCTACTTTCTTTTTGACTCTTGAACCCCAGATACGCATTAGATGCTGATAATCAGGATTTATACATATTTAATGCAAACAAGATCTTTAAATTGGATTTTTCCCCCTAAATGCCTAGTAAAAAATTTGAATTTTTCCAAAGAAAATTAACTAATATTACCTTTAAAGTAAAATGAAAATCTGCAAACACCTAACCAAAAATTTAACAAGTAGAAATGATTTTTTTTTCCTTTTTTTCTAATGAAATGAAGAGTGTTTGGGTACTCAAACAAAAATATTGAGTAGTACATAAATTTAATTTTCTATCATGTTCTTTTTTTATTGAATATCTATTTTATCCTATTATTAAAAGTATATCTCATTTTGATCCATTAAAATACTAAAGGTGAAATTTGATAGATTTATGTTTTAAATTTTTTATTTTAAATTTTGTAAAAATAATTTCCTGAGTTTCTGATGGAATGTCCATTTATTTCAAGTGAATGGGTCACAGCCCATTGTACGAGGATTTCATGAACGGACTACTTGGGTTATGAGGCCCCTTCAGACACCGTACTATGAAGGGTAAAAAAAGACTCCTGAGACCCAACTCTCCATATTCATGACAGGACGTCAAAAGACTCAAAACCCAAGGATGAATTAGCAAAAAAGGAAAAAAGCAAAAACAGAAACAAAACCCAAGAATGAGATTCATTGTAAGATTATAGTTTAAATATTTTTCTTTCCATTAGATAAATTTCTTGTTCTAATTATATTCTCTCCAGCGTGAAAAAATTTCAACAAATAGAGTTAGTTAGAGTTTGTCGGAACATTTACGTTAAAAAAAAATTGTAAGTCGGGACATGAATGGGCTAAGGGGCTGGTCGTCTTCTACTGTTTTATTCAAGTAATATGCTCTTTTGATTTTGGATTTATTTGGATTGATTTCTAACTTTTTTCTTTTTTTTCTATTTAAAAATAATTTGGAAGTTTTCAAAAAAGACAAAAAATTTCAAATAAAAAACTAGTTGAAATATACTGTCAAGTTCTCTCTCTCTCAGACCGCTCTCATAGTGCGAGAGTGATGTTCAAAATTGGTGAAAGAAATAAACTACAAAATCTTCTATGCAAAGAAAATAAGAAGTAGATATTAAAAGGTAATATTATTCTATTTATTTATAATTAAATATCTATTTTTTATATAAAATTAATACTCAAGTTTTGGAGGAATAAAATACAAGTTCGTTTAAAATGCTAAAAGGGGTGGAGCAATGAAGGCAAAAAAAAAAAAAACAAAGGCAACAGAACCACATGGGGTTTGGGGACCATAAAAGCATATACTTGTAAGGAGCATTCCATGTGAATCGAAAAACAAAAAGGCACCCACCAGAATGCTGCTGTTGGGAAGCTCAACTGCAAAAAATTGGTAGCAATGAAAGCATATGGCCCTCAATCCTGTCCCGGAAAACCATTACAAAAATACACTAATAAACTTCAAACATTTTGTGCAATCTGGCAAACAAAATGGGGGGCAGGAAAAGCATAAGAGCTGACGCGTGAAAAGCCATTATCTGTTTTGTTCTTGTTGAATTATACGCCCTCGCAAACAAAGAAAAAAGGATGATGACTCAATCCTATAAAGGTGCAAGTATTTATTGCGTATTAAATAAAAATTTTAAACCGACCAATTGCCAAAGGCATAGAGTATTTGGGGTTTCTCGGTGGAAGTTTTGAGAAGAGAATATTGAGATGAGGAACTTACTTTAATCATCATCAAAGGAGTAGACTCCTTGTCTGTGAGTTATGAGACAAATGCCCAGGAATTTCAGGCAAGTACTACAACTGTAAAAGTCAACCAAATTCCATAATGGAGAAAAGTTTTGGCATCTCAAATGCGTGAGAGTTTGCATAATCTTTTCTTTCAACTGAATGTTTCGGTTAGGTCCTCCCGCAACTTTAACAACAGTTCAATGGAAAGCTTTTTTTTTTTTTTTTTTTTTTTGGAAGGGGGTTGATTTTGGGCCTGAGCCCAGTGTCGACCTTGGCCGCCTGAGGGATCTTGCTCTCTCCAAATAGTTAAACCTTGATTCGTTCATTTTCTAAAATTAATTTTTTGAAAAAGTATTTGATTTTTTTAGAGTGCATTTAGGGGATAAAAGTATATATGAACTTTTTATCCATTAAAAACATTTTCTCTTTTTTTTTTGAAAAAAAAAGAGGAAATTTTTATTCAAGATCAACCCAAGGAAACAACTATTGCATCTTCAAGAGCTTTAACTTGCTCTTTCCTAAGACATCCTCTCTCCACTAAGTGTTCTACTCTCAAATTGTTGTCTAGAATTTCCAATGCATAGCCCCCTTATGCATGGCTGCATACCCCCATCCTCCCCTCCCACCCCAAAAAATATTTAAGGGAAGAACGATATATTATTGAATACTCACTTAAAATAAACGAGTAGATACAATTCTAAAAGTGTGAACAAATTATTACTTTTAAGAGCAACAAAAAGGAGAAAAAGGATTCAAAGGCCAACAAAAGTAGTGATTCAGAGTAATGGACTGTTAAGCTGAATCGATTGAAATTTGAAATGGCTTTCTGCTTCCAACCCCCTCTTTTTTTTTTTTTTTTCCTTTTTTAGTAGATAAGTGCAGAGTCTATCCAGATTCCAGGACAAAAACACAACCAGATTTTCACGTGAGGAATGGCTGGCTTCTCAGCAAGAGTCATGACAAAGGGGGGGGGGTCACTACTCACTGCCTTGCAAATTGAAATTGAAAATTCCTTACTAGTCCTTCTCGTTTAACCATTAATATTCAACTTTACCATATAACGCAATTCACTAATAACAGTAGCGGTGATAGATTTTTTACGGCTTTTGAGAAAAAAAAAAGAAAAAGGTCATTGTCATCATGTTTGGAGGCGTTCTAAAATTGTACTCATATGGTACATACCATCCAAAAAACAACAGCCACGGAAAATTCAAATTAATAACTAACCATACCCATCGGCCATTCCAACAAGAGCGCCAACTTTGATAGAGAAATACTAGAAGCATATTCATGTTTGTTGCATTTGAAATCAATGCTTTTGCTGTTAGTACTAAACAATTTCACTACACATTTTTATATTAATGATGTCACGTTCATAAGATTGTAATTTCGTTATTTTTTATTTTCTCTTTTTCTCACAAAGTTGAAAGTGATAAGATTCGAAAAATATTCATAACCTAATAAAAAATTGTATCCTAAAAACATATAATTATTCTTACATCAACTTGCTTTTATCACTAAAAAATAACGAACAAGTTAATTTTTACTATTTTCATTATAGATTTGAGAATATTTAGCTATTCTTTTATTGCTATGTGACGGTATATACATTATTTTGAAAAAATTCCTACACGCATAACAAATATTTGTGGTGTGATTGGATAGAGTTTGGTTTTGAGATTTTTTATCTTGGATTTCGGGAGAGAGAATTTTTTGTTAGAGAAAAAATGAGATTTGAGATAAAAAACTATATTGAGTTCCGTGCGTAACCTGGTCCAAGCATACCCTTGATTTTTGTTGCATACTAATATGAATTCTTGGACATCTTTTAACTTTTGTTGTGTTTTCTTCCCCGTGATTTCTGCCTGTTGTCTGTGGCTATGTACTAATCTTGTAGACTTCTTCATACTAACTACTATTATTCATTTTAAGACTTAATCTGCCTCCCATTGGGAATTAATGAAAGAACATTAATTGTATTAACAATACAAAATTAGCACACTAATTATACCCTAATTACTTGAGAACAAGGACCGGAAAATATAAGTGGGTTACATAATTGTTCAAGTTATGGATTCCTTTTTTGTATGGTAAAAGTTTAATAATTATCATATCGCTGTGTTTGAGTAACTTGCAATTTTAGTGAGTCTGTTTACTATTATTATTATTGTCCACACCTTCCTAAATGCTAAACTACAAAGATATCCAAAGGGATACAATATGAAATTATGAAGTCCATCCTATTTGCAATGATTGGATGTCATTACTTGTCTATTTCAGACACTCATAATTGAAACTCTATAGAAAATAAGAAATAGATGGAGAAAACAATCCCACATATTCAAAAATCAAATTGATAGCATTATATGCTTTAAAAAGCAAGACAAAATTTAATAATGTAATTGGATTAGTTTTTTTTATAAATGTTTGACAATTTTTGTATTGATTTTTTTAAAAAATAAATTATTTGTAACGAATGATGATATTTACAAAAAGTGAAACTTGATTTTGAGAGCGGAAAAGATTAGTTCAAGTATACACTCCCTCGTCCCTCGAAGCAATTCATTTTTTATCAAATTTTAAAAAAAAATTCAAAATAAAAATCAAATCCAATGCTTTTTTTCTTTTTTGTACCGCGGTTCTATTTATATTGTATTTCTCTCAACCAAACATACAATTATATTATATTTTTTCTCTTACAAAAAATTTACTTTTACAAAACGTAAGACAAAATATCTTTCAACCAAATACAATTCAAATACAGTATAAGAGTCACATACTCAATTGTTAACCATCACCTTGTGGAGCCTATATAGATATTTCATTAGATTTTCTATCATATGGTACAAAAGAAAAAATTCTATGTATTTTGTGTTGAAAATCAAGTCACAACAATTTTGTAAGATCCAATTATGAATTTCTAATGTTAATTATTTGAATGTTATTCATTATTTATTCAAAACAATTAATGAAACTTCTTTTTTGAACAATTGAATGTAAGTTAATTTAAAAATTTATCAATTTAAAAATACTTTTAATCAATTGAGTCAAGTATATAGTATTTTATATTTTTTATGTTATTTATAGAAGAAAGAAGTCAGAGTTTATCGAAAAAAAGGAAAAGAAAAATAATGAATCATGAAGGAAAGTTTAAAAAAATAAAAGGGTAAAGAGAAAGATGTGACATGCACGGCATGTCCCCCACGGGGCCTTGCACAGCCAGGACTAGACTCTTCCCTGCTATGCAAGCCTAGCTGGGTCACCATCACCTGCAGCTCTCCCCCATGACCACCACTCGACTCAACCACAGCTCTTCTCCTTTTAGAGAGACGGAGAGAGAAGGAGAAAGCCCTCTAGCCCTCTCTCCCCCTCTCCCATGCTTGATTCTCCCCGGGTATGCTCGTAATTTGCACGTAAATCCAGGGGCTAAGTCTCTCGTCTCTCTCCCCCTCAGCCAGCTCTCCCCCTTGTAACCGTGCCCCAGTAGCTGATGATGACGCTGATGAGGATGTGAAATAACAATATCAAAAGCGAAGCAAGGAAAAGGAACTCTGCGTCCCCTTCTTTCTTCTCTCTGCTTTTCCTCCAATCTCTCACTGTGCGTAGAGAGAGAGAGAGATCCATCCATATCCCTACGGGCTACGATCCGTTTTTCACTTTCTCTCTCTACATCCAGCTCGGTGTTTTTTCAGCTTCTTCTTCAGGTAATATCTTCTTGCTTTTGTTATTCTGAGTATTTTCTTGTACGTACGATTACGTGGAGTGGAGGTGTATTGAGCTAGAGCTAGATAGGTTTCTTGACTTGATTTGATTTTTCTTTCTTCTCTGTGATTTGTTGCTTTTCTTTGTTTTAAAATGTTTGAATCTTTTTCCTTTCAAGTTCAGAATTGAGCTGAGTGAGAGGGGGACTTAAGATCGGGTGCCCTTGATATTTAATAGACCCCACCGTCGAATTCCTCTAGTAGAAATGCAATGTTGAAGAAGAACAATAACGGTTTCGTGCTTTTCTTGGATTTCTTAGGGGAAGCTTTAAAGCACTGATTCTACAACATATCCTTTCGTCCGTGAATGAAACCCTAGATTTTTTCTTGAATTCTTTTGGTCTCAATTTTGTGAGGGAAATGAGGGACTTTTAGTTGACCTGGAGGAATTGGAGGGAAAAAAAGGGGAAACACTGAAGCGGGTAAAACGAATCAATGGAAGATTGGTCTAAATATGCTCATAGTCCCGCACATTTGGCGGTGGCAAAGCGAGATCATGCGGCACTGAAAAAGATTGTCTCGGTTCTTCCTCTGTTGTCGAAGGCTGGGGAAGTGAATACTGAAGCTGAGTCTTTGGCTGCTGAGCAGGATGCGGATTCTGTCTCCAGAGTGATTGATCGTCGGGATGTACCAGGCCGGGAGACTCCTTTGCACCTTGCTGTCAGGCTCCGGGACCCAATCTCAGCTGAAATTTTGATGGCGGCTGGTGCCGATTGGAGTCTTCAGAACGATAATGGGTGGAGTGCACTTCAGGAGGCAGTTTGCACTAGGGAAGAAAATATCGCTATGATCATTGCAAGACATTATCAGCCTCTTGCCTGGGCTAAGTGGTGCCGGAGGCTTCCTAGGATTCTGGCCTCTGCTGCTAGGATCAGGGATTTTTACATGGAGATAACCTTTCATTTTGAGAGCTCGGTGATACCATTTATTGGTAGAATTGCCCCTTCTGACACTTATAGGATTTGGAAACGTGGTTCCAATTTGCGTGCTGATATGACCCTTGCAGGATTTGATGGCTTCCGCATTCAGCGCTCGGATCAAACTTTTCTTTTTCTTGGAGAGGGCTACTCTTCAGACGATGGCAGTATATCTTTGCCTCCTGGTTCATTGATCGTGCTTACTCACAAAGAGAAAGAGATTACAAATGCTCTGGAAGGGGCAGGAGTGCAACCATCAGAAGCTGAAGTTGCCCATGAAGTGGCTTTGATGTCCCAAACGAACATGTATAGGCCAGGAATTGATGTTACTCAGGCTGAGCTTGTTCCCCATTTGAACTGGAGACGACAGGAGAGGACCGAGATGGTTGGATCTTGGAAAGCCAAGGTGTATGATATGCTTCATGTGATGGTGAGCGTGAAATCGAGGCGAGTTCCTGGTGCTATGACTGAAGAGGAACTTTTTTCAGTGAATGAAGATGAAAGGCTCGCAAATGGTGGAGAACATGATGATTATGAAGATGTTTTAACAGCTGAGGAACGAAAGCAATTAGATTCAGCACTTGGCACGGGGAACTCCGATGGTCTGGGGGAGGATGAGGAACTTGACGCTCAGGATTGCCATGAAAACTACGATAGCAGCTCATTTGAAAATTGTGAAGCCAATAGTGCTTCTAAGGAAAAGAAAAGCTGGTTTGGATGGAGCAAGAAAGGATCAAAGAATCCAGGAGATGATCCTGCCGATTCAAAGATTTCAAAGAAATTCTCCAAATTGGCCCCTGAAGATAGCAAGCAGAGAGCCAATGACAATCACAAATCGATGTCTGAACATCCCAAGGAGGAGGTTGGGGATCATAAGAAGAGCAAGGATAAAAGCAACAAGAAGAAAAAGAAGAAAGGGGCCACTAATGATTCTAAGACAGAAAGTGAATATAAAAAGGGTTTAAGACCAGTTCTCTGGCTGACACCAGATTTCCCTTTGAAAACAGAAGAACTCTTGCCTCTTTTGGATATATTGGCCAACAAAGTGAAAGCAATTAGAAGATTGAGGGAGCTATTGACTACAAAACTACCTCCTGGCACGTTTCCCGCAAAGGTACTTACTGATTGCTAAAGTTGAATTTCTGTCCTTTATTTATTTTTGCTTTTAACATTTCATCCATAAAGGTGGATTTCTTTACTGATTGCTGTGTTTCATTTCTAACATTATTTTATTCTTGCTATTTCTTGCCTGTTCCTTTATTAGCATTGACTAGTATACTTATCAATGCCATTTTAATGTGATTTTCTGTTTTTTGTTAACTGATATTTAAGTTAACATACGTATCTGGTTTTCTTCTTCTCCAAATGCGTGTGGATGGAGGGTGATAAATGTGCAAATGAGTCTGCTAGAATACTTCTACGTTTGGTTTCTAGTATAAGCTGTAAAACGATGCACAATCTGCTGACTGCAGATTTTTTTATTTGACATTATGTGGTTTTTGATAATTTGCAACTTCAAATTTTACAAATGAGCATTCTGCCTTATTTGACCACACTTGTAAATTTTTTCTATAAAAGCAGTTTTTGAACAAAACATACTCGACCCTTTCTCCAGTATCCAGTGGCAGCCTTCATATATAAAACTTGCTATTGTGAACGGGGAAAATATAGTTTTCATATTTTCTCATATCCTGTTTACGCTTTTGTTTTGGAGATCAACTTGTGGATGTAAGACATCCTCACAGAACTTTAGGCTTTCTATTTCTTAAATTAGGCAGAAAAAATATTCCACATGATGACATTGATATTATATGAGTTCGGTGAATCTCAAAGGATGATAAGATGCTAAAGGAGTATTTTTGGGTTTTTCATGCAGACAAATGGAATTAAAATTCTGAAAAAGGTGAAAATGAGAATAACGTTGTTTGTATGCTTATGAAAATAAAAATTACTGTCCCCGGCTTTAATTTTGAGTGGATAAATGGATATAAATGTATTCATTACTTGAAAGTAGAAAATGGAAAGTGCACCTTCCAGATACTGGTAGCTCCTCATCAAAAGGGTTAGTAAGCTCAAATTTCAAAATAGTTAATTCTGTACAGTTCTTGGCAAGCTTAAGTTTTTGCCTCATATGGTGTACTGTTTTATAAGTTTTAGTGTTGTATTACTTGAATATATATAATTGCAAAGAGTTATATTCTCTTTTGTTTTGCTAGAAAGTAGCAGTCTTCTTAGGTAGTTGGTACCAGATAAGACTCTTAGATGTCTCCGTGAGTTTCTATATTTTGTTTCTGCTGGAGGAGTATTAGCTACAGAAGGAAGCCACTTTTCGGTGGCTAAGCAAATCTAATGTCCTATTTTTCTTGCAAGCAAGCTAAACCAACATATGTACAGCTGCTAAGCATGAATCGTCACATATAAGTTGCCTTTTTTTCCTCCCCTGAATAACAGAATAAGTTTCCTGTTAGTAAAATACGGGGAAAGATTACCAATCCACCCTTACAAAAAGAGAGCTGAGTAAAGCAACATTAAACAGGAAATGTACATTATAAATTGGAATCTAGTGGAATTATACCACATTTCCTTCAGAAATTGAGGGCCAACTTGGATTAGTTTTTAATCCAAGTTTTCTCTCATTTTTTGCTATTTTTTCTCACTTTGAACCCCACTTCTTCTCTCACAAACAATTCACTTTTACGATTTTCAATACAATTCAACTCAAAAGAAAATTCAATCCAATCTCACGTGAATTCCCTGCTTGTAGTATTTCTCAGACTTTCATAATTATACGCCTGGTATCTCTAGTAAAGATCATGATCCAATTGCTGAAGCTCAGCATACTGAGTTAAATGGTACTTAACTCATAATCAACTTTTTGATGTATTAGCAAACTTTTCAAGATTGATGCTGTTGTCTGAGGCAATATTTGAGGAGTCCAGAGATTTACAACTTTTCTCCTAGCTTACTATCTTGCCTCATATTCGTACTGTTTTTTCTTTTGAGAAGGTTTGTATTCTTCCTATCTGAATGATGGATTATTCACTGCAGGTTGCCATCCCTATTGTACCAACCATTAGGGTCCTTGTGACATTTACAAAGTTTGAGGAGCTGCAGCCCATAGAGGAATTCTGCACCCCTCCTTCCAGCCCTGCACATTTCCTGGATGCTAAATCTGAGTTATCTACATCTTGGATTTCATGGATGAGAGGCAGCCGCGGTGGGCAATCGAGCGACAGTGAAAACCGAAGCTTCGGGGAGGAGATCGACCCCTTCCACATACCACCTGACTATGCTTGGGTTGATGCTGCTGAGAAAAAACGCCGGATGAAAGCCAAGAAAGCAAAGAACAAGAAACACAAAAAGCATGCACCCAGGAATCCGGACAATACGCGTCAGTTTAGTGAAGATGTGGAAGAATAGCGAAGACACAGATAATACTTTACTGCTTTAGAAACCTTTTACTGAGAGAAGAGGCGGGGCTTACTCTTCCTATGAATGTGCTACCTCCCTTGGAGTAAACAAAGGGTGTTTCACAGAATTATGTCTGTAGTACTAGAAGATCTTGCTGGAGCTTAGTCCTCGTATAAACCTGCTACCTACCTTGGAAGTAAACGAAGAATATCAGGGAGTTTCACAGAATTGTCTGTTGTATTAGAAGATCTTTATCTTCTTTAGTTGTTGTATTGTTATTTGATGTGAAAATCGAAACGTCATTTCCTTTTATGACTTCTTTCTTTGTCATTTCTTGTTGCTGTGCTTCAAATGTATCTATATCTGTGATTAACAAGTTTTGTTTTAGTTCCACAATTCTTTTTCCAAAGCTGGAATAATCTGGAAGGAAATTAGTTAGGAAGTATCTTTTTTGATTTATTTTTGTCATTACTCCCAGTCGGAGAAACTACCTTACCTTATTAGCATGCAATCACATAGATAAGCACCATATCATTGTCTCCCAGTAGCAATCATACATAAATGAGTGATTATCATACTTAGCAAGTCTGTCGGTGTAGATGGAAGGCCAATTAATCTTTCCAAAAAAAAAAAAAAAAAGCAAGGCAACTAAGTGGTAATTTGAGCTAACAAAATGTTGGAAGCCAATGGACAAGCAAATACAAACAACGAAATGGCAATAGAAATTTTGCCGGACTAACCAAACCTCGGACCACACACTATGCACTACAGATGTTCGCGACATTTCATTTCTGAAGTTGCCAAGATTTGATTCGAATCTCCTAAAATCCGATACTCGACTAAGCTAGATTATTACTTAAAAAGTGATGTTAATAGTACTTGGGGGATAACAATATTGCAATGAAACTAGTGATTATTACTACTATAGAAGCAAGATGTATATCCAATTTACACGTCTGTTTAGCAGAGATCCACTATGACAAATATGAACATATACATGACGAAATTAAATTTTACAATCATTCACAGAGAAGAGACTCTCGCCGGTAGCCGTATTTATACATTCAACAGGTACAGGTTCTTCCAATTCACCTCTCTAAAGCAAAGCTCTTTGAAGCTTAATCTACTTGGTGGGGTCACCCAGATTCAAGGTCCAAGGAAATCCAATCCGGTACGACTCACGGACTAGTTACGTGACCGGCATTTCTAAAGGAATCGTGCTACTGTACGTCCAGGGGATAGTACATTTCTCTAGAGATGTCAAGTTTGGCAACTCCTGAGCAGCCAGGAGGATTTTAAGGGATCTACCAGAATCTATCCTTATTGACACTCAAGTATCCTGACATGACTTTACCACCTGTATTCCTCATGCCATCTATTAGGAAGCACCAGGTGGAACCTAAGGCTCCAACGAAGAAGTCAGCTTCAGAGGCCATCAAGAAATTAACCAGGGGGTAATTGGTGCTTGTTTCTCTGCCCAGGCTGGCTTCATAGGTTGCCATGGTCATGTTCCCTACTTGACGGGTCACGTTTGTGTAGTAAAATTTCCAACCAGGGTATAGCTTTGATCTATCAATGACTTCCTGGAAATAAAAGAACTGCAACTAAATGATCTGAACTGCAAGCATAAATGGTACCCTTTACATATTAGGTATTAAAGAAAGAATGAGAAGACGAGTTCAACACCTGCATTTCAGTGGAAAGCCAGATGCTGTTTAGATGAGGGAAATGCTTTCTGATTCGTCCAGCAAGACGCATGTATTCTTGAAATCCAACCACCTTCATCTCACATGCCTTATCTCCCATTCTTACATGCATACTCAACAAAGGCCGAGGAATCCATGGTTTGTGATTTGACCATACATATTTTTCTATGCCATAGCCAGCCTTCCCTGTGACATCCTGTTGATGTTAAAGATACTCAATTTATTACTTAACTATGAGACTAAAGTCCTATATATGAACTCTTTATTCAAAGATTAGCACTTAGGAACCTCTTGCAAATCTGCAGGAGGAGTTGCAAAAACCATTTTTGCAGCTTCCCATCCAAATGACTCATGACGTGCAATGTTTAGCAAGTTGCACATGTATTCAGACTGAAACCTCATCAGGTATCGTAATGCCTGAAATTAACATGATTGGGGGATATGATAGCCTCAGTAATTTAGTGATGTGTAGAGAATACAATTGTCAACTCTATGCATGATGCATTCTATGTCTTACTGACATTCTCAGATGCTATATGGAATATGATAATCAAATAAAAACATGACAATGAAGTAGAATTTTGAACTCTTTCTTTGAGACCAAGAAGAGAGTTATCCAAAACTGTGCTCATATATCTATTACATCACAAATTATCTTTCTTGTCATCACCCTCCATTCATCTTCTATGATTTGGTAATTTGCAAAAGTATTTGACTTCTTTCATGTAGCTCATGGGATGCTATTGGTATGCTTGTAGTTCAGCGAGGCTGACTAATGCAAGTAGGAAGACATACTATTTTCAAGTTCTTTAGCCCCACCCAAGGAATTGGAGTAGATAAAATTGCAAAACGTCTTTTGCTTCCCAACTGAAAGACTCACTGACATATACCTGTGCTCGCCACCATCTTCGATCCATTTTACGATGATAAGCAATCAAACTTCCATTTACATCAGTGGTTGGTTGCAGATAAGTCCAAGGATCGCCCCAGTTCCTGTAGCAACAGTAGAAATCAGCAAACTCTTTGTCTATGTGTGCAAATTTTGCAGAGGAAATTAAAATGTTTGAACTTGCCTAGGAGTTCTTCCAGACCATATTTCTTTAGAAGTATAATTTTCTTTCCCAGTTATAATTCCCTTCTCCCATGCTTCTTTGCTTTTCAGAAGCTCAAATGCACGTTCCCTGCATTCTTTTGATGTCTCTGGGAAGAAGTAGCAAGACCAACCAGAGCGTGATGAACCTAAAAGAATAAGAGACCAAATTGATGCCAAAAGTAGTACTAAGGAACTTCTCTAAAGCAGAATTAGTTGGTCAAAAGGGAAGGCTTCCCAGGACAAGCTGGATCTTTTCACAGGCACGTTAAAGATGTCAATGCTAAACTAAATGCACTTAACAATTATATCAAGTCATATGCATTTCTTATCAAATGCTTCGACACAATTATGCAATGAAAATGCAGCAGTAAAGTCCATTTGACTAGTCCCACATCACGTGGAAAAAGCCGGAACTCAACCATTAAAGTGCAGTATCAATAGGCAAGTAGGGATAGTAGTTATTACTAGAACTTGCATAGAAACAAGAAGTTTTGTGTATATCTATATAGAAATGCACATAACAAGCTAATCTCACAACTTCTTATGGCTGGTACCTTTACAACCATCATGATCTGCTCGATTATAGTAGTTTGTTACTAGTACCCTATTCTCGTTTATTGCAATAGCAAGAAGACCACACATTCCAGCAAACTGGGCTCCAATACCAAATCCAGGTATTCGCTCCCAGTCAGCTACAAGAAACCTTATACTTGGATCACTGCAGTTTGGTGGATGCTGATGCAGCCAAATGTCGTGTTGCACTTTCCTTGTCAAAGGATAATTCTCCTCATCTGATCCAGTGATCTACAGAGGATTGTAAATTGTATTCAGTATTAAAGCACGGATTAATATTCAAACTAATTCACATTATCAAGCCTCTATTAGATTATTGTTTATGGCTCCTCAAACACAGACTAAAACCCGTCATTTGTTCAAAAGAGGAAAGAATGAAATGAGAGAACCTTTGCCATCACATTTATTAATGAAAGCAATTCCCTTTTGTTTAAAACATGAGACACTAAGTAACAGTACTGGTGATTCCTCACAGATATACAACATATAAGTGAGCTAGGCATATGGTTACACATGAATTGAAAAAAGTTACACAGGCAAAATTGCACTTTCAAATAGAGCAAATTTACACATCTTTTGAATATCCCAACCTCAATATCGAAAAACCAGGTAGACATGTAACAAAAAAAATCTTCAGTTTTTCAAGAGAAATTTCTCCTGTAATTGCAGTTTTTTTAAAGCAGCAGGAGAATAGGCAAGATGAAAATTAGATGTCACGCAGTTTGACTTGAATGAAACCAATTTCTGAGCCATGAGAAAACAGGTAGATTATAGTGCCAAATACTTCAGTAAAGAAATTAAATCTTATTCTGCAGTGAAACATACCCAAGGAGGATAACTTCCGTCAGATACTGATGGATGTCTGGTGTACATTTGCTGTTCAACAGATGCCAATGGCTGGAAGTGATCTAAAATTCCTTTCCAAAATGTCCAAGGGGGGAAGCTTTGGTTTTCGACCCTGGTATCAAGATGGAGATTTACTTCTACTCGTAATTTACAGTTCTCCAAGTGAGGAGCTTTTGGTACATTGGATCCCCCAAGTTTGCTGCTTCGTGGAAAGTGATCTTCCTCATTTATCCATTTACTTAGCAAGTTACCCCAAACTGAATAAAGATGTGAAACTCTTTCATCAATACCAGGAATAGTGGTTTCCCGCACATACCTAATGCTTTCTGTTGCTTTTTGTTTTGAATTGCACTCTCCCCCTGTAGCAGCTTCTGCTGGAAGCAACCATTTCCAACAAAGAATTATCAGCATGAATAGTGGCTACCATCCATACAACCTACATTCCTCAGATGCAGCGGGCAGTGATCTAATAGAAGCTAGATCATCATTTTATATAAGAAAAGAATAGCTGTTTTCTTCTTGAATTCCACTAAATAATGTAGTGTGATTCAGGAAAAGAAGAAAAACATTAGAATAAAGTGAAAAGCTTGCAACATTATCCGAAGACTTCTAGTCAGAATTTTGAACAAAAAATAAGCAACTAGATTCTTTTAATTTGTTCTTCAGCTGTGGAGCTCAATAGACATGGAATTATCATCAATCACGGATTCTTTGTTTCTTTAGAAACGAGAAATTTGATAGGACTCTGCCTAACCAACCCGGTTTATATTGCAAACAAAAAGGAAACATCTCAAGAAGTGACTAGAATTGCTTTGCCACGAAGCTCTAGACGGGAAAAGAAAAAGCGGCTATTAGGCTAAATCATATCGGGAAAGTGCGAAATTCTATTTAGTAATCATTCCAACTTTAGGTTACTTCAAGTACAAACCTGACAACTAATCCACCTCAGTTTCTCCTTGTTGCTTTTTGGAAAAATTAGGATTATAATCATAGTTTTTCTGCAAATCTAATTGAAAGGATCAGGATAGTTTTGTGTAGATGAATTATTGAAGAAAAGTAACTGAACATTTACCATAAACCGATGTCGAAAATCCAGGCGAAAACGATGAGAAAGAAATTCCTCCAAGCTGAAGAGCACCAAGTGAAGTAAGAGCAGCCAGAAACAACGAAGTAAGACAAACCCCGCAAAGGAAACCGAGAACACAAATTTTACAGGGAAATGAGCTGCCCATTTGCAGAGCTTTCTGTGAAACCACTCTCTCCAGAGACTTTTGCGCCAAAGGTTCCATCTTTTTCCCACAAATAAGCTTTAAATTTTTAAGAACAAAAGACAATTCACAGACTCTCAAAACTTTCTTGAATATATCATGTGATTACAACAAACAAACTTTGCAACTGCAACCACATGAGTCTCCCTTCAACTTTCCTGATTTCGCAACCCCGTCCCAAGTGAAAGTGAAAGTATCAACTGTTGCTGAATGACTCTTCCTCTCCACACTGTGGAAAGTGAAAGTCTCAAGCTTTAACCAACCATTCAAAGCTATAACCACGTTGGTTGGTTTCAGATTATCCTTCCATTAACTGTAAAATCAACCACAGAATCCAAGAAGCAAAATTTAGCACATAATTGAGATTGAGAATTCTTGAAAAAGAGAAGAATTTCATTTTTAAAAACGAGTTTTGCTGATAAAAATTGTAACTTCTTGAAAGAATCATTTTTTCTCAAGAAAGAATTGTCTCTTTCACCACAGGGATCTCTCAGGAAAGATTAAAAGGAAAATTTGCAGAGAGAAAACGAAAAACGATACAAAATACATACAGAAATGAACAAAGCCACAAGTACTACCATGGTGACTGACACCCCACAGGTGGCTGAGCCGGAAGGAGAAGGGAAAGAGAGAAGCAACAAATGCGTCAACAAGAAAGAGAAGAAACCATGCACAGACATAGAGCCACCTGTGCTTCAATTGAGAACCAAAGAGAATTATGAGTACAATTGAGGCAAGAAAAGCACCTTCTGAAGAAACTTATCAGATACACAGTGAAAAACAAAAATAAACCGAAAGCAATGGTAAGAGAGAAAGATAATGCCACAAAAGCAAATTGGCATTCTGAGCAAAAATCCAAAAATGAAAAGAGATTCAATTGTCAGAGAAGAGACAGATGGCATTGGGAACTGACCCTTGTGAAAAATGAACACAAAGATACATTATGCGATCATCCTCCTGTGACAATTCATTCCATCAAGAACTGTTTGTTTTTTATTTCTCAGAGCACACACAGTAGGTAATCTTGTCACTGTCAATTATTACTACTATGCTCCGATGGAGGTAACACTGAACGGAGTCTGAGATAATTAATAATGGAGGATAAATGTATAGAAACCATTAAAGAAATGGAGTTGTTACATGTACAAAATCATTAGCTGGTGCAGGTTGAGTATGCTTTCTTTACGATTTCTCAAGTGGTCCTACTTTGTTCTCATTCTTTCGTTTTCATCACTTGAATTTTTTTTCCCTTCTATATGATGCACATCATCACTTGATTATCTATATAGACAACCAAGAAACGGACCATGCATGACCAAACCAACTTTTGAAATTTTAGAAATATTTGCATAGTATCACATTTTAAATTCAAGATAAGAACTTTAAATACTAACTTTATTTAGTCACAATCATTCATTTTTATTTGAAAGTTACTAATTATAGTCTAAATTACTAATAATAACATATTATTTTTATTTTATAAAATAATATTAAATAATGGCTCTAACAATACTGTCGAGACCTCATTTCAAAAAAGTTCGTCAATTGTAAGAGGTTTCTTTAAAATTACCCTCCAATTATGACGAAGTAACATTAGTTTTTGTCAAAAAACGGATGAAATACTTAATTTTTTTTTATTTTCTTGGGGAACCACTTTAATTCCATTTTTTTTCTTTTTAATTTTTGGCCTTTTCTTGGGGAATCATTCGCTTCTATTCCATGCATTTTTTCTTTTTTTTTTTTAATTTTTCTTCTCTTTTTAGATTCCCCCTTTATATAAAATGCAGAATATTGAAAGAGAGCACTTATCAAATCGAGTAGATAAATTCCTCGGAAGAGGAGGAGAGAAACTCCACATCTGCCTCCTCTTCTTACTCGTCCAAAACTTTTTATTCATTCATTTCCTGTGTCCCTCTGGAGATATATAACCACCAAAAATTTGGAAAAAACAAAAAAGGATTAGTTGGGGAAGTATGATAGTCTTACTCCCGGGTGTCTCTGTCTGGTGCATTGTTCTTTGGTGTCAAAATGTGGACACGTCCGGTTGTGCATGAGCGAGCACCACTTTAAAGGCTTTAGGTCCGCGGTATACCGCATATCATATGAGAGGTTGACGGTGTATTCCCTGGAAGCCGCCGAGGTACTTATTTGCAATTTTATTATTATATAGACAATATTTTTTTGTGTACTAAATAAATTTTTAATCGTTAAATATTAATTTAACGATTAAAAATATATACGTAATAAATAAGTTTTTACTATATAGTTAAATAATTATTGTGTGATGATATACATGATTGAATAATTATTTAAAAATTACTCGTAAGTTTTTAATTATAGAATCAAAATTAGATGGATAAGATATGTTCAACATATATAGAAAACTAATAATACAAACTTTTGTTCGTAAATGAAGTCCGAAAAATACCATCATGTAACTCTTGAAATTCAGATACTAAGGGTGATTTGGATTAAATTTTTTTAGTTGCTTAAAAATTATAAAAGTAAATTATTTATAAGAAGATAAATAATATTTAAAGTAAAAAGAAAAAAAGAAAAAAGTAGAGTTTTTTTTTTACTTTTAAAACCAATCCAAGTACACCCTAAGCTTATAGAGCAAAATAAGAGTAAGAGCGGGATTGAATAGTATTTTGATTTGAGATTTTTTATTTGGATTTTGTGAAAGAAAATTATTTATGAGAAAAGAAATAAACTCAAAGTAAAAATTTTGTATTAAATTTCGAAAAGAAATGATATCTAAATGCAGCCAAAATCTTAGTACTGTAAATGTAGTTGACAATTGGCGTAAGGATACTGCCAGCGTAACTCCATGTAAACCCAAGTAGTAATTTTAAAGTATGGGATCAAACGTTTATCAGTTCGATCAAAAAAACATTTATCCCCAAGTCAGAACTAAACGCAAAGGTTTTGGTTTTGCCTCAATTTCTTAACTCAAGTAGTCAAACAAGGCTAATTGGATTATATTATACAGCAACGTCTTCCTAAAAAAAAAGAAAAAGAAAAAAAAAGATTATACAGCAATGTCATCCGTCGGTTATAAAATATAACAGTGGTCCAATGTGTAAGTACACCTTTTCTCATTCCTACATTAGCGAGGACGCAAAGAAGAGATGCTAATAAAGGTAATCCTGGAAAAAAATATATAAAAAGGGTACATCAGTACTCTGCATTTTTAAAGACCTTTAATGAATTTTATAAAGATGGAGTCAAATTTCAAGATTTGGGTGAATAAGATCGTCTATGGTTGGATGTAGAGGGAGAAGTCCAAGTGAGATGCCAACTTTTTTTTTTTTTTGATAGATAATTATATGGGAAAGGGAAGAGATAGACCACATGGACAGCCGGACGCAGCGGAACACTGAGGAGATGCCAACCCTTCATTGCTTAATTAAGAGATGGGGTCCGATGATGTGGAACAATCCAGCATTTGATGAGTGGTCGATTTGAGAAATATTTTGTTAAAAATATTTAATTTTATTGCACTGGTAATTTTCTTGGATCAAGAGAAGTGAAAGTCTACTTAATTTTTTCTTGCTTCGCTTACACTCAAATGCCTTATTTGGGGATCATACGAGTTATGTTCTTTGTTTCATTTTGACCCCAATTTTTACTTCTCATACATAAAACTTAAAATATTAAAAAAAAAATCAATTTGTTTATGAGTTGATTTTGCTTGACAACGTGGTTACTGGTTTGGCTGTCCAGTGTGTCCACAACCGGGGAGTTGTTATTGGGTACAATGCATTATTATGTGGTGAGGTGAGCTCAAAAGCTTCCTTTGAGTTTTTTTTTATATGCAACTCTCAATATTTTATTATTTCTTTAGTCACATTTTCAGTACCATGTTTTAATTTATAAGGTTCACATGAAAACATATTATAGAAAAATTTGTTGATAATGCAGAGAATCTTGAATGCTTTCATTCTTTAGTCAAAAGCAACTCTAGGAGGCACAACTTACCAAGTTCCCAAAAGGAAGACAAAAAGACTTTATCCGATGGGTAGGGAGTTTGAAGCATTCCTTGTTTTTTTTTTTATAAATAATTACACGGGGAAAGAAAGAGAAGATCACATGGACAGCAGGACGCAGCGGATATTTTGATTTATATTTTCATTCTCTTTGTGTAATAAAAAAAGAAAAAAGAATTTGCTATAGATAGAAAAAGGGAAAAAATATTTTAATATAAAGTTCACTCATTGAGGTAAAAAATGTTATCGATAATTATATTATTATCATAATTTTAAACGCTACTAATAATCGGTCAATAACACTCTTTTGGTTAGCGTCATTATCAATAACGCCAATCATAATGACCTTACGACTATATAAGGCCTTCTTCCCAGAAGCCCGGCTGATTTAGTCTTGTTTCTAAAAAAAACAGTGGTTATTTTAGATAAAGACCTTAGAGAAAAAAGAACAAGAAATCAATTTCTCATACTCCTTTCCCCTTGAAATCTAACCATGTAAAAAGACAAAAATGTTGTTGAAGGTTACTACGGCTGACATGAAGAGTCCCTCCCGTTTGAAGCCCAAATTAGATAAATTACATAGTAACCCCATGAATGGGCCAACCCACAACATCGGTGGCGAAAGCGATCCTTCAATGGGTCGGCTAAATAATTTAGAACCATGACTCCTCACATGGCCTACGCTTCCTAACCGATTTGGACATTTGTAGGCCCAAATTATGTTGTACGATATACAGGTTGGTTGGTGAGTTAAAATTTCTAATTAATATAATATTTTTATCTTACCAAAAAAATCATTAAAAAAGTTATAACCAATTATGTAAGCCAAATTAGTAAAAATTACTAAAAAATTTCACTATTAATTATTTTTTATTTTCAGAATCTTTCAAGTTGGATTTATTCTTCCATTATGAAAGTTTAAATGAAAAATATATTTATTCTAAAATAAAATTCTACAAATTCAATTGTAAACAAGAGAGTAATTTTTTTAACTTTTTTTTACAAGCATAGGAATAATGGCTACTAATGTTATTCATAATCAAAATGTTCTCATTAATTATTTTCAGAATGCGGCCTTCTAATATTTACCAACAAAAGAATAGTACATATAAAGTATATAATATTAAATGATTAAGAATTTCTATCACAAAAACGAAAATAGAAATGATAACTCGGTCTTTGGAACCGCTTTTACAAGACATAACAAGGGAAAAAGAAGAAAATAAATTATAGGTATTGTTCAAATTCAAGTCCCTCAAGCTCAAGTTTAATTAAATATAGAACCTCTAAAATTGCAAATTCAAACGCGATATTAAAAAGTAAAAGGTATTTAATATATTATTTGTAATACATATACAAAATTTCAAGCTTATCATATTTTAAAAAAGAATCAACTTAAAATTCGCGTTCAAATTTGAGTTTATGACCTATTTTCGAACTTAAATGAAGCTTGAACAATTCCATAAATTGATTCATGTACAGAGTTTGGATGGATTATTGAATCATATATTTTTTCTAATAAAAAATTTATTTTTATAAACGTAATATAAAAAATTTAAATCAAAATTATATTTAATTCCACCAATATTACTTTTACTCCTTAAAAAAAATTACTAGTACTTGATTTACTTAAATCCAAATAACTACTACATCATTAATAAAAGTATTAAATGGTTAATAATTTTATTGCACTATTGATGGGATGAAAATAATCTATCCGAAGATGATCAAAATCCCAACTTTGATTTATTAAAGTGGATACGTTGCTGAAACAAATGCGCTAACGGTCATCTTTTCGAATCCCACAAAACCCTCCCACCTTCTCCGCCAGCGTCTAGCTCTCTCTCTCTCTCTCTCTCCATTGAAGTAGGCCTACGATGATGACCATCTAAGACTAGCCTCCACCTTTTTGGAGGAAAGCCGTCGACTTTTCTATCTGCGAGTCATTATGGGTTGCTTTCCTGCATGCTTGCGGCTCTCTTCTAACAGACGACATTGCAAAACCGAAAAGCCTGATGGGACTGAAGTTCTTGATAAGGTACTTGGGCTCAAGCCCAAGCTGGATTGATTCTTTGGTTTTTAGCCGATGGTTTTTATGATTAAGCTTTTTTATGCAGAAAATCGAGGAAACCCAGATTGCAGATCCTGTGAAAATCAATACAGAAATTGAGTAAGCTTCTACTTGGTCAAGAGCTCTGTTATTTTCTGTGTTTTGAGATTATTCTGTGCTCTGTGACTTTTGAAGTGACAAGAACCAAGTGTTGTTTTTTGTTATTCCAAGATTCTTGACTATCTTATGAACTTTCTTAGCTAGCTCTATCTGTTATTCCTGCAGAAACAAGACTAAAGAGCACTTGAACAGCAGTGCCAGAAAGGAAGTCACATTTGATTTAAATGTTGAAATATATGCGGAGGAATGTGGAACTCAAAGCCCAGAAAGTGCAAATGTGTTGGCGGAAAGTCGGAGGGTTAAAGAGAGTGGAAGGAGGAAAAATGAGTTCCGAGCATTTCTTTATTCAAGCGAGAAAGAGAAGAAGAAAGAAGCAGCGCAAGGCATAAATCAGGCAAAAGTTCTTCAAGATTCGAAAGAGCAGCCTGAGGAGGAGGAGGATTCAAGCGGAAAACAAGGCAAAGATCAGGCTGCCGACGATCTCTCAGATTCAAGTCGATTAAGTCTTTTCACATATACTATATACGACAGGTACAAGAATCGTGCACCCGGCGATGATGCATGTGAAGGAGATACGGCCGCAAATAAGAGCAATTTGGTTGACGAAGTTGTTAGCAACTACAAGAACAAAGATAGTCAAGATGGTCGTGCAGGTCCAATGATCCAAGAAGAGTCTTCTGAGTCATTGTTTTCTTTGTCAATAGATTCCAGGAAACAATCTTCAGCACCTGAAATTGGGGACAAAGAAGTCAGCAGTCCATTTAAACCCTGTAATAGAGACACAGCTATGAAGAGTAAAAATGCCAGAGATAGCACCGAGTATGTTGATTCTGTCTTGAACCCCATAGAAAACGTGAGTCAACGGAAGGCTGTAAGCACAAAAACAAGATCGTTATTGAGGAATCAGAAGGAAAATGTTAATAACTCGGAGGAATTCACTGGTTTTTTTGGAAAGGAAAATCTAAGCTTGGAGACTCAGTTCATCATACCTTCTAGTGAGGAGCCTACTCTGACGGAATCAAAGAAATTCTCTATTTGCCGGAAAGACGAAGTGATTGCAATTGATACTAGCCTTTCAAGCTGGTTAAATGATTATCAAAAGACTCCCATCAAGGACAACAGTTCAGATTCCGTTGGGAATTCATCCTCAAAGACAATGAAGTCTCCTAAAAGCTTTGAGGATAGACCAATATTAGGAGCGTTGACACTAGATGAGCTCAAACTTATGTCAAAGCATTCATCTCCAAGACGATCACCGAGCTTCAGTCCAGATGAAACACCAATTATAGGTACCGTGGGAAGTTACTGGAGGCACACAGGGCAGTCTGCAGCTGCAGATTCAGGATCCTCTTGTAAACGAACATATAGTGAATCGAGCATATCAGGGAAATGCAGAAAGGTATTTATCTCTAGTGTAGTCACTGTTTGTCTATACAATTAGCAAATTTGGATCTTGAAGTGCCAATAACATGGTTCTTTTTTTGCAGGGTAAAATCAGAAGTCACTCTTCTCCTTTTCAAACCAGGTTAGAGAAAGCAATGGACAGCGTTGCAGCTGAAGTTTTAGCAAATGAACTACTTCTTCCGTAGGCTAAGTTCGCCACCAGTTTATGAAATTTTAGACCAGAACGTTCTTTTTTCCTCATGGAACACCATAACTAATCGCATGAATTTCTTCAAATATCACATTTTGCTAGAGACTATATATATTGGTCGGTTTACCTGGGCGTTCACATTCTGTCTATAAACACAGCAGTAAAGCAACATTTATGTCCATATAGGCTGCTGTTGCTCAGGCAGCTAGAGAGGGAGATCATTAAATACATATTGCAGTACAAATTAGTACAAATCCTGTTTAAGGTATGAGGTAACGAGATGAAGTGTCAAGAACTTTAGGATGTGAATCTTTTTGACAGCAATGCGTTCATCACGTGTTTTGGATCTTCCAAGACATATTTCTGCAATATACAATCACATATTCACCAAATCGGTGAGCTATGGCAAACAAGTTTATGAGAACAAAAGAGATGAGGTATAAGATTTGAGGTAACCAGGCTTGTCAAGCCATTAAATTTTGGTCAGCCTGAGAATCATGGGATAGCAAACTGTAAATCAAATTGCTAGTCACACAAAATGGTCTCTACAATGCTTATGAAATCTAATTGCATAAGTTTTTGCTTTCTTTATCTTTAAATGATATACATCATTTGTCTAAATCTAGGATAAAGTAGCATCTGACAACAAAAATCTACAGCCAGAGGGAAAAATTATAACAAAAATGAAATTTGTTATTCAGGATTAATGAAATGAAGTAATAAAGCAGAACTTATCCTATTCGCATGATTAACATGTGTAACTATATTCCCTCCAATTTGAATGCTTCCAATTGCAACTCTTGTTTCACATAAAAAGTCAGGGCCTCTACACGGATCCAACTGACACATGGCAGGGCATTCTACATATCATGAAAAAGCCGTCTAATTTGCTCCACTGTTGCCGGTACTAATGTAACTGGGCAGCGCTTATACTGTATTCATGCAGAGCAGCAAATGCAGTTGTTAGTTTGGAATAATATTCAATAAGCCAATTCTGCAATCTTATCATCAACAGAAGCCAATGTCTGGAGAAACACACCTGAGATACATATTTGAATATGCAAGAATAGCAAAAGACAAACCCTGATACAGCAACAACAGCTGGATTTGCTCTCTTTTGTGAACACAAAGGACATAAGGTTTTATCTGGTGGCAGTGGAATCCCCTCCTTTGCAACCTGTACCAAAGTATACATAAATGTCAAGTTTGCTAAATCCGAGTTCTTTGACACTTTCTTTTTCTTTTTCCTGGGATTTTATGAAGAAATGTCATGTTAAGATTGCTCCTGAGGAAATTTTACCAACCTTTAATTTATACCCTCACGAAGTTTGTCATCTGTCTTTTCTTTTTTCTTTTTTCAAAATCGTGGAAACAAGATTCTAAACCCTAATACATGGTATATGACACGAAACTCTCCGAAATTTGGTATTGCCACCATAAACATGGATTGCATACAATTATTTCATGACATGAAAAGTTTTTTGTTGCGAAATCTCCCAGTCCTATTAACCATTAAAAACAATAAGGACTTTCTTTCTACTGCATGCTTCCAAAAATAATGTAGTTCTCTTATGCAAACAATGGTATACAGAATGTTGTAGCATATGCCAATTATAGAAAAAACAAAGCTCCATAAACATCAAGAAAATTTTAACCATACCTTTGGTGCTGGAGGAGGTGGTGGCGGAGGATACACAGTAGGAGCTGACATCCTCTCCTCAGCAGATTGATACCACCATTCCATCATCTGATAACCACATCAACATTTACAAGTTATGGACTATTTACATGCTGATCTAAGAAAAGTAAATTTCTCCAACCCAAAAGATTTCATTTTTCTTTAACATAAATTCATAGAAGCAGATCCACAAAATAATCAGGAAATTGTATTAGAACTTAGTAAACTTCATTCTTTGAATAATGAAAAGCAAAGGTTTTCCTAGATGCACAGCACAGGACTAGGATAATGGAAACACAAAGAGGAAAAGATCAGAGAGAAACTGAGACAAACAGGATTACGGAATATTTGAAGAAAGAAGGAGCATATCATATGTGAAGCATACTCACTTTAAAGAAAAACACTGCAGCAATTAGACCGGTTTGTGCATAATCAAGAACTGCATATGTGCAGCTGAGAAGTGCACCTTGAACTGCCTGAAATACAAGAATACCAACTATTCAAATCACAAAATTCAGAATAATCCTCATAAACTGTTTAGTTTCTAAAATAAACAACCATTCAGTCACCAACAGCATCTAAGATGTTAATATCCTAACCCCGCCCCCCCCCCCCAAAACAAAAAAATAACAACCAAAATATCAAAGAAAAGGTTGAATCATGATATTTATCGAAAGGGGATCTCGATTGTGATATCACCTCTTCATAAGGGCAACTTGACACAGACACATGCATCAACAAACTTGCATGATCAAGCAGTATCTACGTGTAGATACAGATTATTCAAAATTACCAAAAGTTTGACTTAAGAAAAACACTGAACAAGGAAACATTACCTTTAGCCAAGGAGGGCCACGAAGTCTTTCACGTTCATGACTCCGAATTTTAGAAATTCTAGAAGATGTATCCATCTACCTTGACATCAAAATACATGAGTGATCAAAGAAGTGAGATGGTATAAATACAGACATAAATGGTTGCACTAACATATTATCTAGGAAATAAGCAAGGATATAACAAGTAACAACAGCTAGAAGTATACTAAGTAACAATAGCTTAAAATCCAGACAAAGTGCATATCAAGATAGCTTACCAACTCTTGTCCTGTAGCTCGGCAAACATGAATTCCTAAAGCATGTAATCCCAAAGTGTAAAACCCTGTAGCATCTAGTAGATACAAGAGCTGATAAGCAAATGAGAATCCTGCACATTAGAAAGCAAGTCATATTAAAGGGGATCTAAATCTCATAATTCCACCCATCTTATAAGTATATATATTGATGGAAGATAGCCCTCCAGTCCTATAGTTATACTATTTAAAAGCATTAATGAAGTTTCTCAATGGGGGACAATAACATCCCAAAGAAATGTTTTCCCTTTCACTGCCTTTACATTAACCTTGCCACGTATTCTAATTGAATAATTTCCAGGCTAAAACTGACCAGAGCCGTCTCTTGAACAGAAACCCCCCCCCCCCCCCCCCAAAACAGATGTTCCCAAGATTTGTTTATTTTTCTGCCCCTTGGATGGGAATGCATTATTCCATCTAAACCAAGCATAATTCTAAAGAAGCAAGATACCCTACTTGCGAGAATTGCAAGTGCTTAGAGAACGATGTGCAAATTGGACCCAATAGAGACGGTCAGGATGTGCTTATTATCCTTCAAAAGCCAAAAAAATTCATTACACGGTAGTGCCTAATCTTCCAATTCCATAAACAATTTCAAATTCAAGGGTATGTCATTCAACCTGAAAACCTGAAAGTAAGGATAAACTCCATATTTGACTCAATTCCATTCTCCTGAAGTTTATCCCAGAGATTTGCAAAATTCAATTCCTGCTAAAATATTTCCTTTCTAGAAAAGGCCACAGGAACAGAAATGTTCCAAAACTCCTAATTGCTACAAAATTAGTCCAGTCTGTAAATTGCATCTCCATTTTTGGCTAAGTTCCATGATCTACGACCCTAAGGAAATTTCACATATAACCAATTTGGCTACTCTTTCTCCATCACCTCATGGTGCTTTAACAATTTCTGAAAGTTAAGGAAGAAAGCAGGTGGACAAAGTTTTTGATGCCTCAACTACAGAAACTGAAAATGCAAAGAAGATGAATATACATTAATTGTTTTTCATAACACAAACGAAAGCCCTTTAATTTAGAAGAACAGGGAACAGAGCACAAACCTTCATTTCCAGCATGGATCCATGGGTAGCAAGCAGCTATTATCTTCTTAATTCTCTCGATTGCGCGTCCTCGAATAGATGCTTGTCCACTAGAACCACTTGTAGAACCAAAGGATTCGCCACCACCGTCAAAGTTGTCAATATTGTCAAATCTTTCATCACTCTCACCCCATAAACTAGCTTGAAGTGTAGCTTCTCTTTCTTTATTATAAACAGACTGCAGTTTCGACTTAAAATAAGGCAATACAACCTACAGAAATGCATCCAACTCAGGAGTCATATGATGCACTAAGAACATTCGTGGTGAGGCAGGTTTAAGGCAAAGCCAAGACAAAGAAGAAACCTTTGAAGATAGAAAATAGCCCAAGTATGATAAGATAATTGTCAGTATAAAAATGCCCCTCTTAAAAGATTTTCGTTATTCAACGAAAATTACCCACAAAACTACATTCCATTAAAAAAGAAAATCCAGCAACAGCAATTCAACTATCCTGAATGATTTTGTAAACAGTTTCTAAGACATCCCTATATGGACAACAAACTAAAGTTTTCAACCTTACCAGAAACACCACTGACAGAACTTTCTGGCGCTTCTCTAATGAGCTGTGAGTAATTGTATCAGCAGAGTCCAGACGTTTATTATTAATGTCCTTTGTGCTCACTTTAATCTTAACAGCTCTTCTCCTCAACCCATACAAAGACTCTGCAAAGGACGCATCAGTTGTGCGCAAGCTATGCATTTCGAGGACAAGCATTAGAAAAGCAAAGAACTCATCTTCGTAATCCAAAATCTTGTGGATAAAGGGTCTCCTCAAGGCCAACACCTACACACAAAAGTGGAAAAAGCAAAAGACTTAAGAAAAAAATAAGAAATCAATGAAAAAATTGAAGGGCCAGATCAAGAAATTGATGATTACGCCCAGAGAATATGTGAGTGCCGCTCGAAGACTGGAAGGGAGCTGTTGGGCAGCAGCCATCTCGAAGAAGGTGGGCCGAGTCCCTTGTCCTCCTACCTGAAACAACATCTTTCTCCCAACTTCCGCTACTCTCCTTTTCCTTCTTTCTATTTTCCGGAGATATTTTGCTCCGCCAGACTGCCACTTCTTAGTGCCGGAATAGGGAACACTTCGCAGATGGAAGGTGAAGGTTCGACCCGAATGGGGCAGCAGCAGTTCTCTCTTTTTCTTTTTCTTTTTTGGGTAATAAAAAAAGAAACATATTTATTACCGGAAGAATGATTCCTTAGGCCAAGAAGAAAGCGATTCCTTAAACCACGATTACAGAGTAACATACTCTCTATAACCAGAAGGAAAAATGATAAGTTTAATGTCGAAAGTAAGTTGTTTGATATGATATAATTTTAAAATTTTATTTATTGTTATAATTAGCAAAGAATTTTTTTGTAGCCTCAAATTTTAAAATGTTAAACACTTATAACATAACAACAAATGTTAACAACAAATGTTAGTTGTACATTATTGGCCGCACAAAAATTCTTTGCAGATTATAATGGTAGAAATTTTTTTGAAATCATAATATATTAAAAAACTAACTGTTACTATTAAACTAGCCATTTTTTCTAACTAGAATGATGTTTTAAAATTTTAAATTATTTTAAATAATACCTTTCAAAATATAGAATAAGAGTCATCCTCTATTCCTACTTATTAAAAAAACACTCTTCATATAACTAGAGTGGTGTTTTAAAATTTTGAATTATTTTAAACAACATCTTACAAAATATAAAATGGAAGTATTTTACGTCTTTTATGCGCTACTTATTAAAAAAAACACATTTCACATTTTTTCTCCTTTCTTATGATTTGTATTTCTTGATCTTAACGAGTGCGATTGGATAATGTTTAGTTTTGAAATTTTTATCTTATATTTCGTAAAAGTTAAATTGTTTGTGAGAAAATATGTAAGTCCTATATTGAAAATTTTGAGTTTGATTTTGAAACCAAACACTGTTCAAGTTCACCCTAAAAGAGTACGATGACATATATATCTAAATGTGTAATCTATCATTTAGTCAATTTATTTTTCTTCCGTGAAAATATTCTCTTGAAAATTATGGTGACATTTATGTCTAAATATGTGATCTATCACTTTATCAATCTCTTTTTCTTCAGTGAAAGTGTTCTCTTTAAAATTTTTTAAATTAAAACATTAAAAAGGTCAGCATATAAAAATTTTATTATTATTGATAAAGAATTATATATTATCTATTAAAAAAGTTGTACCTATATGAGAAGAAAATATATAATTAAAATTATATTAATAAAAATTTTACGGATAAAGTTTCACTAGACTAATTTTAGCAAAAGTCAATAACAATAATATCATGAATGCACGAGGCTTTAAATGGATTCGTATCCTTCACCCCAGAAAAATAGCATTTTAACTACGGCGCCTATTTTTTATTTATCAAAATTATTTTTCTTTTTAAAGTTCAAGATTCTGTTAATTTTCTTTCTCTAGATAACATTTTTAACAATTTTCAATATATTTATAAATTTAAAACAAAATAAAAATAAAATATTTTTTAAAAAAAAGAAAGACAAAGGAACAAGTTTCCAACAAAAAAAAAGAAAAAAGGAGTACCAATAGGAAAAAAGAAGAAATTTGTTTCAAGATTTTGTAATATATATATATATATATATATATATATATATATATATATATATATATATATATATATATATATATATATATATATATATATATATATATATGCAGAACGATGAAAGAACAGCGGCACCGAGGTGGTGCTACTCCCAGCGGCCCCCCGCCGGTGCAGTCAGGCCCGTGCCGCTGTTCTTCCAGTGTTCTGCATTTGTTTTTTTTTTTTTTCAAAATCAAGGGAACCAGGTGAAGGACTGAAGGTTCCCTTGAAAGAATTTCGTTTTTTCCCCCTTTTCTTGGTATTCCTTTTTTTCTTCATTTTTTGGTTGGGAAACTTGTTCACTTTTTTATTTTGTTTTAAATTTATAAATAAATTAAAAATTATTTAAAATATTGTTTAAAAAAGAAAATTTAAAGAATTTTAAAATTTAGAGAAAGAAATAATTTTAGTCAATAAATAGCAGCATTACAGTCAAAAAGTGTGAAAAAAAGCTAAATGCATCGAGTAATGCGTTCTTTTGCAAGTAAACATTATGATAATTCATTGATAAGTGTTTTGAAAATGCATTTCACAATGCGTTTATAATTATTTTGTCTTCCAAAAATTTCACCGGTGAAAAACTATAGGTTAAAATGCGTTTTACCTCCCTCAAAATTTCATTAAGAAACATCTTACCTTCTTACACTTTAAATTGGTCTAATAGTTATCTTAAACTTCACCGATTTTAAATTTCATGATGAGTTATTTACAAAAAGAGTTTCATAATTATTTTTTTGTCTTAAAGATGTTTTTTACTTTTAATTTTTATATTTTTAATCTCAAATTTATTTAAAAATATATAGTTTTTACAGCTAATCTCATGATAGAGTTTGATTTAAATTTACATGTATTGCCCTTGTGAGCTCGATTTAAATGTTAAATTCGTCAAATATTGCTTACTTCTATAAATAAAATCAGGATATGAGTATTACAAGCAATTCATAATTTAAATTCAACTCCAAATTTAATCATTAATCATTTGATCTTGTGATGTTATATTTGAGAAAAATGTGTGTAATTTTTATTTTCAATTATTTTAGGGTGTGTTTTGCAAAATATGATAAATTTGAATTTCAAATTGAAGTCACGTGCATTACAGATGTGAATTTCAATTAAACTTTGTAGTAAAATTAGTGGCAAGAATTATATCATTTTAAAAAAATTGAGACTAAAATTATAGAAATTGAGTTTAAGAGACAATTTTAAGATAAAATAGTTATGAGACTCTTTTTACAAATTATTATTTCATAATTTTCACTAAGAATATAATGAGATACCAAATTTACCCTTACAACAAAAATTATAAGATACTACAAAAGTATATCAATTATATATTTTCTTTCTTTTTTTTTTCTATCCTCCTTTCTTGTTTTCTTCTTCTTCCTTCTCCACCTCAAATCCTTCCAAACTACCAGAATTCTTAGGCATGGAATATAAACGAAATACAGATGGAAAAAAAGAAAGAAATAAAGTGCAATAAAATATCAATATAAATGCATCAGTGACAATAGAGCCCCCAGTGATGAAAATGATAAGTCTCCAAACCAATTCAGGTTTCTCATGATTTGATATTCTCCTGGCATTCCTGTCTTATCAAAGTATTAATCCATATTCATGCATTTACATTTTGGAGGGAAAGAGAACCCTGAGATAAGTTGTTATTCAGATTGAGATAATGAAACAAATATTTGCGTTAATTGATATATTATAGTAATATTTTAAATCTATATAGCTACATAGAAAAAAATTCTTTTCTTTTTCTGTTATTTTCTTTCATCTCAAAAGATTTATGTAACATCATCCTTCCTTTGCTTGTGGCACTGGTCACATGCGATGGCTTGGGTTTTAGAATCATGAGGAAGGAGAAGGAGAAGGAGAAGAAATAAGAGGAAAAAATAATTCTTTAAGGGTAAAAATGAGTTTTTAGGATATATTATAAGACAATTTGACTTTTTAATATTGGGTCAAATGAGGTTGCATCTAATCGAGACAAATTAGAATTTAGAAACTTCAAGGCGGTTATTGGAGCAATTAAACCTTTAAGGGTGTAATGTGCTAACTATGTGACGTTTAAGGGGGAAAATGCATTTAAACCAAAACTAATATAAAAAGGCATTCATTTGTGCCTGTCATCCTTGACGATGCGTTCAGATTATTCGCAGAGCTCAGCATATCAAGGCCAGACAGACCAAAAACCCAAGTCAATCGGCCCAGCCCATCTTCAACTGAGCCCCTTAATCCTCCCTCTCCGAGCAGTTGCCGGCGACTCAGTAGCCATGGCCAACACCGTCCGAGTTGCAGCCGCACAGATGACCTCCGTCAATGACCTCGCCGTTAACTTCGCTACCTGCTCTCGCCTTGTTAAGGTATTTATTATTTACGTAGCAAAGTTTGAGCAATTGAGAATATATCATCTCGGAAATGGTGGATAATCGGAGATTTTTTGAAGTTTGATGTTTTCTGACCTATTATATTTCTAGCATGTGAGCAGTTGACTTCCAAGCTGAGTTCCTATGCATTTGGGAAAACTTACTAGTTTTGTTAGATTCTTTTAGCTCATCATGTTCTGATAAGGTAGTCGAAACGCTAATGTTATTGAGCAGTGAGCACCTAATCTATGCCTTTTCAGTTTTCAGTGCTTCCAAACAGAAGATATGCCGAAGAATTGCTGTTGCAAAATATAGAATATTCTTTAGCTAAACTACAAACATGAAGGCACAACAATGCATAAAATTGTTGGTGGTGCATTATTTCGTTTTTGATTCTTTGAATAATTGAACTCAAAGGGTCGGATAGGAAGAACGCTGTTTGTGATAACATTTAGGATTCTGTAGAAAGAACCCAACTTTTGTACTTCGCAGGTCTCTATCCCTTGAATTGTTCATTGAAGGGATCCATCTACTCCAGTGACGTTTAAATATTCTTCAAACTCGTGCTTTTAGGACTGGCTAAAAAAGCTGCTTCTTCCAAAGAGAGGAATATTGGCTTAAAAATCAATGGCAATCATTTCTTTGCTACCCTCCAATAGAAGTTTGGCGTTCATTGAAGTTTCTCGATTAAAGCTTGTTTATGAGATTACGGTTGAAGCTTACACCAAGTGATAATGGAGAACAAAGAGAACAAAAATAGATGATCTTGACAGAGACTCATTATCTCTTACCTTTTTCTTTGATTCGCTCGTACTTATGTAAAGGAAATCGTGCTTCAAAAAATCACAGGGAAGTCATTGGATCTGTTTTTGGCTTTCCACTTTTCCTCTTTTATCTTTTTCTAAAATTTGTCTAAAGCTTTTAGGACCAAAATTATACCTTTTGTGCTATTATGGATATCTTACTTCCCAAACTAACAATTCAAGTATAATTTTCTTAAGGAAGCAGCTTCAGCTGGGGCAAAATTGATTTGTTTTCCTGAAAATTTTTCTTATGTTGGTGATTTACCTGGAGAGAGTTTAAAAGTTGCCGAACCATTAGATGGACCAATTATGAAGGGTTATTGTTCTCTTGCAAGGTAAGAACACAGTGACTGGCTTCCTCTTCTTTTCTTCACATTATGTATCCTGATTGCATGTTAGCTTAAAGTAAGCATGCAAATGGAACACAGAATGATGGCCCTCTTCCAATTGATGGTGTAGCAGGTGGTTTTACTCAAATGCATCATTTTCTGCTTTTCTGTTATTGTTCTCACTGGACTTATCTGGTTGTCTAACTAGTAATACTATGAGCTTCTAGTGGATGAAAGTAATGATTAATGCTACTATTCACACTATTTCTGGTTAAAGGGATTCAAGTATGTGGTTGTCACTTGGAGGATTTCAAGAAAAAGGGTCTGATGATGCACACCTTCGTAATGCTCATGTTTTAGTTGATGATGCTGGGAATATTAGATGTGTATGTCGGAAGATGCACTTGTAAGACTTCTGATTTTCATTGTTACTTCTTGGGTTTTACCACGCCATTGGCTTTATGTAATTGCTAAACATCCTTCTGTAATCTGTTTGATTTTACATCCTATTATTTGGAAGTAAGGTTGCTGGAAATTTCTATCCTAGGCTTGCGTCAAGAGACCCAGAATATGGTGGTCCATTTATCTTTTAGGGACGCTCAAAGAGCCCACCTACTCACCTAGGGTTGATATTTCCACTATTAAGTTATGAGATCTGGTATATGATTATGGTTTCTTGTATGCTCAAAGGTTTGATGTAGATGTTCCCGGAAGTGCAGTTTACAAGGAGAGCAGCTTCACAGAAGCAGGTATACTTCTATTTGTTTATTAAGATCTTTTAATCATATTTTGACTAGTTATTGAAGTCTATTTTCATTTTTCACATCCTTCCTTTACATGCATATGAAAGAGATTATATAATTGTTATTGTTGCCTAAAAGTATTTCTCTTTCTTTCCCTCTCAGGATGATGAATAGATGTAATATGTGATAGTATATTCTCTGACTGCATAGTTAGTTCTCTTATAAGCTTATGCCTTGATCTAATTTTGTGCTTAAACATGCAGGTGTATTTTAAATGTTTAGATTTGTGCTTAAACTAGACATAAATTTTGAGCTGATCAACCTTTTTACTTTGGAAAGGTATCTGTGGAATAACAAAACAGTGATTTTTCCACTTCTGATTTTCACTTGAGTGGCAGTATTTTAGAAACAACGGTATTAGGTTTAATTACTTCTCTTTGAAAATTCATTTTCACTTCTGTCTTAAGTGTTTGATAGAATTTCTGTCTAAATATTTAAAGGGATCATATTTTATAGGAAATGAGGTTGTTGCCGTTGATAGCCCCTTTGGACGTTTAGGTCTAACAGTTTGTTATGATTTGAGATTTCCTGAGCTTTATCAGCAGTTGAGGTTCCATCATAATGCACAGGTAGATTTTCTTTTTCATTGTACATGTATTCCTAATAGAACAGATATCTTTGGCACCTAATATTTTTGCTTCCTATTTTGTCTGCAGGTCTTGTTGATTCCTGCTGCTTTCACAAAGCCAACAGGTCAAGCACATTGGGAGATTCTTTTGCGCGCTCGTGCAATTGAAACTCAATGTTACGTATGATAGTTTTTTTATCCTTCATATTCCTTTGTTATCTATCTGTTAATTAATTCTCTAAAGTCGGTTCCATAAAGTGCAATTGCTTTTGGTTGATTAAAATTAATACAACCCTACTTTAACCTCAATCTCATTGGCAAATGACATCTTCTTTATTGGAGAAATTATGAAATTAAATTGATGCCTTTTAAGTAACTGATTTTCATAGTTACTGAAACCTCTTAAGATGCCAACCATGGTGAACCCATCTTATGCTCATCATTGACCTTTCAATACAATATTTTTTGTAGAAGAGTCATTTTTTTGTCTGCTTAATTTTCACTTATTTCACATTTTCATGTATGACTCTCCGTCCTACTTCTGTTGTTTTAGTTTATATATATTTTGCCAGGTCATTGCTGCTGCACAAGCTGGAAAACATAACAGCAGAAGAGAAAGCTATGGTGACACTTTGATAATTGATCCATGGGGATCTGTAGTAGGCCGATTACCAGGTCAGAACATTTAGTGCTTCATTGACGGTCACTTGCCTGCTAGGTAGAATACCTTAGTTGACATGCTACAGAAGGCTAAGCATCCCTCTTCACTGCTTCTCCCTCCCTCTCTCACTCTCTCTCTCTCGTGGAGACTCTTCCTGCATCACCTTGCAATTGAGGTGGTGCATGGGTATGCATCCAAAAGTCAATTCCTGATAATGAGATCATTGTTGTAAAGTGGCTCTTTTCTTTTATCGTTTGATGCTACTGATGAACTCTCTCCAGTACAGATTGATCTATGTAAATTGGAAGCATCTGTTGATGCTTATCTTGTGTTGCAAGCCTAAGATGATGTGGTAGAGAAACAATCAGATGCCATATTAGATAGTTGCTACTTGGTCCTTCATTTTAACATGGACAAGTGGAATATATTGCTCCTCATTGATCTTCAAGAAATAATTTCTTGTCCTATAATGTTGAACTTCAATGCCCGTACAATGGGAACTTCAGTCACCATTTTTGTTCATTTGGTTGTTTCAGATCGTCTGTCAACTGGCATTGCTGTGGCAGATATTGACTTCTCAACGATTGATGGAGTTAGAACTAAAATGCCAATATCCCAAGTAAGGAGAAATCTCTTCTTATTTCTGTTTGGAAATGGAGTCCATATTAATACTTCCAAAAAGGACGTGGAGATAAAGTCATTTTTCAAATATTTTTCAACCATCAGTTTTTAACTTGCTTGAACAATATTCCCTTTCAGCACCGGAAACCCATTGATTTCTGGAAGTCTGCGTTCCAATGAGTGAGAAGATACTGCTTATGGCCAGACCTTCAACTGCATTAGGTTTTGGTTCTCTTACGACTTCTCCTAGGCAACCAGATGGTTCCACAACAGTCCATGCTGACCATCTCTATTGCCTACATCTGTTCATTACTCAAACCAACTCACTGCTTCGAAGAATAAATTTGCACGTTTCCACTGGTTTTCTGTCAGTCTCATAGTATGTTTTATCTTGATATGTTTCTTCACTACAATATCATGTATAGATAGCGAACAAAAATAGTGGAGTTCGAGTTATCGTGAGTGCGTAAACAAGGTAGCTAAAGTGTAGTTGGAATTGTTTGCTCTTTTCTTTCCTGTTATAAAATAAAGGACAGTGTTTGCGCCTTTTCTCAATTACGAACTGCTACCCTTGACTTCTACTTTACGTGTCAGCTCACCTCAACACTCAGGATAGTTCATTCCTTCCGCTTCGAATTCGATGCTTATGTTTCCTTTTAGAATAATGTCTTCAAATACAGAGCCTAATTTTGAAATAAACATTTTTTTCTAACCTTTTACTACAGTCCATTAATTTTTTTAAAAGATAAATCTTACTAACATATGATCTCACTACTAAGGATCTTAATTAATTAATATTATAAATATTTTGAAAATTATTACTATTTTATACTCTATTTAAAATGAATCACTTAATTCTTTTTACATGGGAATTAAAGTTAAAAAAGAGAACAAATATAAAAAATGTCTTTATTCCTTATTAAAAAATAATTAGTTAGTTTGATAAATTTAAATTTAATATTATTAAAGATTGATATTTTAAACAGTTGATTAGAAGATTAATAGTTTTAGAAAAATGAAAATATTTAATTGGTTGGTTAGGAATAATAGTGAGGTTAAAAAATATATAAATAAAGTTTTAATATAAAAATGAGACATATATTTTAAAATAGATTAAAAAATTAAGTCATATATTTTGAAATGAATAGAGTGATAGATATTTAATTTATGTGTCACTAAGCGAGTATTATTTTGTATTTTTGATCAAGATAGTCTTAATATACTCTCATTGTCTCTAATTGACTGAAAAATTAAGCAGAGTCTATAAATGAATTAGTATAACTTTATTAGTTAAACAGGTTAGTGATGGAATTCATAAGTTAATAGAATTTAAATCTTTCAAATTAAAGAAGTCTAAAAGTTAGTGATGAAATTTATAAGTTAGTAGAATCTAAATCTTTTAAATCAAGGAAGTCTAAAAGGTTGTGTCGAGATTTTTGTATTAATGAACTTTAATTTTCTCAAATTAAGAAAATTAGTAATTAAATTTTAAATAAAATATACAACTATTTTTAAAAAGTCAATATTTAATCTCGAATATCTTAAAAGGAAAATATAAACCTTCAATTTCAGATGGAGGGGAGAGAGTACTGGATCCTTTGATTTGATAGCCTAACTCCATTCATATCCTTTGTAAAGGGATTATCACATTCAAAGGGGCAATACGAAGACTTCCATATCATTAAGAAGCCTTGCTGATGCTTGAAGCGTAAAAATGATGCAAACAACACACTTTTTTAGCATATATTAAATAGAATTTAATCATCAAATTTTGGTTCAATTGTTAAAAACTAATTACATAAGTTAATTATATAATACATAATAATTTAATTTATTCACCACATGTAAGTTTTAAATCGTTAAATTAAAATTTAATGATTGAAAATATGTTTAATATATGTTGAAAAAATGTGTAGTTTGCATGCATCCTTGCCAAATTGGTAGAAAAAGTTGACATTCACCTTCCATGAAGCCTTTTCTTTCTTCTTTTTTCGTTATATATGCGGGAAAATAACGGAATACAAGGCTTGCTTCATAACATGAAACGCATCCAATCAACTGAACTGGTGGAGAAGGAGAGACGCAAAAGAGTAATTTCAGACAAGGCACGAGTATTTCAGACAAGGCATGAGTAAAGCTCATTATGGGGCTGGAATGAGTCTAATTCCTGTTTTTCTTCCGATTAAAACTCCAAAAGACGCTTGGCAACATATTTATATATAAGCTCCTAAGGTATTGAGCTAATTAATACTACTATATATGACACCTAAGAGGCCCGATTCATTTCAAGCAACCGGAGATGGAAGTCCAGCGAGTTCTTCACATGAAGGGAGGAGAAGGCAAAGAAAGCTATGCCCAGAATTCCACACTTCAGGTCTCTCTGTATCTCTATCCTGTTTCGTCTTCATATAACAATGCGAGGCATACATAGAATGAATAGTGTTTTCTTAATTGTAAGTGTTTTCTTTCAGAGAATGGCCATGTTAAAGGTCAAACCCATTCTTGAAGAAACCATAGAAAAACTATGTAGTTCCGATGTTCCAGAGTGCATGAACATAGCGGACTTAGGATGTTCTTCAGGACCTAACACGTTCTGTCAAGTGGAGGAGATCATAGATTGCATCTATAGAGCTTGTCTCCGCACGAATCAGGAGCCTCCCTCCGTTCAAGTTTTCTTGAACGATTTAGAGGGAAATGATTTTAACACCATTTTCAAGTCATTGCCTGCCTTCTATAACAAACTTGCAAAACTCAGAGACGGAGACCGAAAATTGGGTTCGTGCTTCGTTGCGGCCATGCCCGGCTCTTTCTATGTCAGACTCTTCCCCAGCAATTCCATGCATTTTGTGAACTCTTCTTTCAGTCTCCATTGGTTATCTCAGGTTGATCATCATCTTCAATTAATTCTTGAGTAGACTTTGCATCCCCTGATGAGTCTATGATCAAAATGATCATAACTGCATATTTTTGATCGAAATTTTTAAAAAAATATTTGGTTTCAGGTTCCTTTGAACGAGGGGAATATAAACATAGCAATGACGAGTGCCCCCGAAGTGCAAAAGGCATACTTAGACCAATTTGGGAAAGATTTTACAACTTTTCTAAAGATGCGTTCTGAAGAAATGAGGCCTGAAGGACATTTAGTCCTGACTGTGGTTGCCAAGGTTGATGCAGATGATGGATCTGACCCTAAAGAGGTGATCGGCATGATACTGAATGATATGGTTAAGGAGGTCAGAAATCTGGAAAAAGACATTCTTTCTGAACCAAAATGAAGTTGAATCAGTAATTCAGACCGAATCTGACTAGAAAATTTCCTTTTTCTTTCTTGCATTGATCATCCAGGGACTGGTTGAAGAAGCAAAATTGGATGGTTTCAACCTTCCAATCTATAACCCTGCTGCAGAAGAAGTTAGGCAGATCATCGAGAATGAAGGTTCCTTCAAAATCCTTCATCTCGAAACATTTAAACATCGGTGGACTGATGTTTATGGGGCTGGTACTGGAACATGCAGCAATGGGGAATTTGTAGCTAAGTCCATTAGAGCAATTTTTGAAGGCATTGTTGCTAGTCATTTTGGAGAAGCCATAATGGATGAATTATTTCATAGGTATTCAGTGAGGGCATTAGAATACATGAAAGAGGGGAAAGATAGAGTTAACCATGTGGTGGTTTCCCTTGCAAAAGCAAATAAACCGAGCTAGTGATGGATTTCATGACTAGAATATTGAGTGTGATATTAAGAAAAAACGAAAAAAGGAAAATTCTTAAATAAGCACGAAATCTTTACAAATAATTTGTTACGTATTTTTACTATATTTTCTTTTTTTAAGAAGATAATGACAAATGGATTAGTTTAAGCGGGCTTGGTAAATAAAATTCACTGCACATTAGAGAGATGAGGAGCGCCATATAAAAGCATGGAGACAAGGAATGGTTAGAAGAACTGAAACAATTGATAAAATCACATAGATAGAGCTTAGTTTTTCATACTAAGTATTACTTCTAGCATCAAACGAAACATCAAGCGGTGCAAATTCTCCCTCAAGATAACATGTTTGGAAAGCAAATTCATCTCCATTATGTCTCCAGTAGTGATGTTGGAGATAGAGACGCCACCGTTCTCGCGTCCATAAAAGCAGAAAAGCCCTTTCACCACTTGTGTGAATCCCTTGTAAGCTGTGCCAGAGGAAGAGGGCAGAACCAGCCGGCAAACAAAGTTTTGCTGTCCGCATTCTACAAGAGATGAGTAATAGAAGTGATGTGAGAAAAAATCTCCTTTCGGTTTGCTTCTGCGATTGAGATTAGAAGGCCGGCTGTACGATTATGGTTGCGGTGAGCTTTGACGAAACCCCGGTCACCACCACTTCTTTGAAAGACGCATTCAGCGATTCAGACTCTTAAGCTGGAAGCCTTGCAAGAACTCCGACCACAATCGGGTAGCCATCGACCAGCTCCATCGTTAACCATTCCTTTCTATAATCATCTTCTTCGTCTTCTCCTTTTCATCGCCATGATAATCTCTTCCATATTGCCTCGCCCTCAAACTCCGTTCTTCATTTCTTACCATTGCCGCTATCTGCTTCTGATATGGAGAGTCAAACCAGGGCTTCAAATTGGCCTGCCCTTATGTTATATGTGCTATATAAACAGATGGTTTCCTAAACCTCTCTCTACTTGGAATCCTATTTGGATTTGGAAACTTGAGAGCAAACCCATATTCAGTGATAACTGGATTCAATTAAAAATGGGATTGCCATTCGTAACCCTAAATTGCTCATACATCTGAAAGGAAACAGGGGAAAATAGACTGAAGGCTTTAAACTGAAACCATGACTATATATAAAAAGAGTCTGCTTGTTCTTGCCAACAGGTAAACCAAACAAATTATCAACTGCAAAGTTGATTGCAACCTATCAAGGCAGCTACTATGCTTGTTTTGAAAAAAAAAAAAGATTATAATAAAAGAATAAAAGGAAAACAAAATTCCAGAAGAAGAACCCATAGAACACAGCTTGAAGTATTAACAGCACCGTCCAAACTTGACTTGTCTTGACGGCAATCCATCCATCACTTCACTAGAAATTGATCAGCTGAATCTGGACTTGCAAGCAGGTCAAAGGGTTTGCCAAGAGCATCTTTCAAGATTGTGATTTGACCTTCTTTGAGGAGTATGTCTTCATCAAGTGCTTCTATCTTCTTCTTCAACATGTTGAGCTCACAATTCAGCAGCATGTTCTTCTCGCTATATTGCTTGACTTCACCCCACATCAAGTCTCGCTCTTCTGAAACTTTTGGTAGTATGCCCCTGACAATAGTTAGTTCCCTTGTACAATCTTGCAGTTCGTTTTGGAGTTGAGTGATGTTCTCATCTTTCTTGATCATCTATTAGGAAGGAGTGGCAATAGGAGAATATTAACACAATCTTAAAAGTTTGCTGACGAGAGCAAAACAGGATTACATTAAGCACAATAGTAAAATGTACAATAATAGGGAGAAACTAAGAAAATATTCCAGCTAAAAATTAGGGGAAAATAAACGTTAAAACACCCGTAGTTAGGTTGATCTCAGTAATACATAAACAAAAAGAGATACTATTCTAAATTAATCAGAATTTCATGTGGGACCAAAGGAAATAAATCAAACGACTAGGAACTGGACCTTACATGAGAAACTGCAGAAAATATTGATACTTGTCATGCTCTTGTTACAAGTTCATTCCAGAAACCATAATAATCGCAGCTACATCTTTTAGAAACATAAAACGCAAGGGGAAGTAAATCTCATTTATATTTTAAAAATTGCACTGTCATTCCTGGTTCAGCAATATTAGTATAGAACTACACAGTTTTCTTTTGCAGCGCAATTAAATGAACACAAAAGTTGCCTCTTTATCTTGCTCATTAGTTACTCACCAGGAAATATTATTAGATCAGTGTCATCAGTACTCATGCAAAATATTCATTTGCTTTAAACATAAACAAGCACTGATCAGTAAGTGCATTTATCTACCAAGAGAATCTTGTCTATTAAAGCACTGACTTTTAAATTCCTCTCCTTTTGCATAATTTGTAACAGTACAAACTAAATGAGCAGATCTTGGAAGGGTAACAAAGTAGATTGCTTCTTTCAGCTTCCTACGTGACCTAGGTAAACACAATATAAACAATATCAAGAAGCACAGGGTAATCTCAGGTACTGGTGGCTTTTGCAACCTGTTAGAACTAGAAAACAAGGAACTACCAAATACCCTGCTTAGTGATTTAAGTTATTCCAACCACTGCTGAATGCTGAGTCTCATTTTATGCCGTACTAGAAGTGAAGAACCAGAAACTGACCCATCATCCATTTTACTCTAGTACACGCCAGTACTTAAAATCCTAAAAGCAACAGTTTAATACAGATATAGACGACTGTGAGAATCCTGAATATGGAAGTACTGTAAAAACCATATGCATTAGACGGTTTAATTAATACAAATACTCAAAACCACAGTAAATCAGGCTATAAATTCAGATAATTGTTATAAAATAATAACTAAAAGTCTGATCAAAAGAACATTAAGAAGAAGATCCATCTCATGAACGCTGCACTAAACCAAGAAAAGCTCACCAATTAAAACAGCCGGAATCATTACAATTAATTGAGAATTACCCAAGAAGGAATCACATTTGACCAACCAAAGTGAGGGAAAAAATGATGAACTGAAGTGATCAACATGTAGACCAATTTCAGAACCACACAAAAATTCCTGCATTGTCATTGCACAAGAATGATTAGATTGTAGGAATTACCTGAAGTTCCAGATCTTTCATCTTATGCGTTAAAAAAGAAATGGTATCCAAAGCATTTTGCACTTCTGATTTGAGAATATCATTTCCTCTAATAGCAGCTGCCAGTTCAGCTTGAAGCTGCTCAAGATCCAGCTCTTTGGAATAAAGTTTCTCCCTCAACAAAGTTGTCAATAAAGTCTCTGCTCTGAGCTCTGATTGCAACATATCCTATGATGGTAGGTGGAACATCAGCAGAAAGGAAGAGTGCTTGACACTGAAAATCAATAAAGTAGACAATTTGAAAATTTTCGCATTAAAAGATATATTGAAACGAGTACCTCTGATTTGGCATTCCTCGAGTTGCAAGGTTCAATGACCTGAATGGGGCATTGAGAATCCATGATGACCGGGTGAGACTTTCCATGCAACACGGTGGACACTACTGACAAACTCTTTTTTAGGTTCTCTATTCCTCGGTTGAAACCTTGGAGCTTCACTTCACATTCAACAACAAATTGGCTGGCCAAACCCTTCACTTCGGTACCTATTCCTGCTTTTGCACTGTGGCTGACATTTGTTTTAACATATTCCAGTAACTTACTGCAAAGCTGAGCACTCTCCAAGAGGAGAGAAAGTCCTTGGTTCTGCAAGCAGCAAATGCGATTCCACAATTCCTGATCTAGCTTGAATGATGAAAACCCCCCCTCATTTCCAGTGTCTTTGAGACGATGTAATAGATTTATGTTTTCATGACGCAGAGAGTCAACTTCAACTCTATAAGAGTCCAGCTCCTTCCTCAATGCATGTTCCAGACCAGTCAGACGTAGTTGTTCCATTCGCAATTTGCCTACCTGGTTATCAAAATTTTCAGCAGAAGAGTTTTTCTGAATTTCCTCACAAAGTCCACGCAACCCCTCAATCGTTTTCTCCTGCTCACTACAAGTCCGCTGTAATTTGGTAATTGATCTGTGCAAGTCCTTGCACTCTTTCCTCTTGTCCTCATAATTTCTTCGCACGCATTCCCTGTCTTCCTCTGACGCTTTATACTTCTCTGTGAGCTCAGATAAATTTTGCTGCAGGTTTTGGTTTTCTTCCCTAATCTCCTCCATTCTTGTAGTCATGCCCTCAAGTTGTTGCTCTGAATGTGAGACCCTGCTTTTTATATCTGCTTCTCTTTCGCCAAAAGATGCGACTTCCCTCTGCAGGGAGACATTCTGCTCCGCTAATTCCCTCACCCTCTCACGAAGCCTATGTTCTTCAGCCTGGTATTTCTCAAGCTTAAGAGACCACTCACCCGATCTTCTGTCCAATTCCTTTTCTAGCGCAGACTGCAGCTCATTCTTTTCCTTCTCCATTCTTCGAGTTCTAGAATCCAGTTCTGCCCTAGCTACTTTGAGTTCTTCCCTCAATGAAGCTCTATCAGCAATCCAATCCTTCAAGACAGACAAAACCTCATAAGCCATATCTACCCTCTCCTCATTCAAGCCTCTAACTGTGTGCACCAGTGCTGGGACACTCACCCCAGTCTCCCGAAGAAAATTTTCTTGTTCATCTGAGAAAAGCAGGGCCCGCCTCTCTGCCTCCTTAAACTTTCGAAACAATTCCAAATGAGTACCCTCTTCATGCTGAGTATCGATCATGAATGTGGAACTATCGGACAAATAACAGCTTCTTCCTGGAAATTCAGAAGTCTGTTCGAAGTGATATCTACCAGAAGCTTCATCAAGTTCATCATGTGCACAATTTTTTCCAGGAACTCCGTCAGAACTTCCACTGGAACTACTACTTAAGGTTCCACTGTAGATATCTTCAACTGTAATTGGAATATCAGAGTCTAATTCTCTTGGACTTTTCTTGGGCAAAATCCTTGTCTGAGAGAGTCTCTCAATCACATGTTTAGCAAGTTTTCGAGGAGATTCATTCCCAAACCCATTATCCACCCAATCTCTAGACGAAAAATGAAGCTGTTTGCCATTAGTTTCCCTGAATGACTCAGACTTGGGTCTCTGCTTCCTACCATTGGTTGGAGAAGCGGGATGGTTGTACTGAAATACTGGAGGCGGCTTTCTGATGTCATTTCCATTATCAATCTGATTTCTCACAGAAAATTTATTCTTTGCTGGACTCATCTCCCGTTGCTCACCATCTATGTAGCGGTCCACAACTCCATTTGAAACATTGCTAGAGCTGAAAGAAGAGCATTCTGATGAATCATACTGTAGACCAGAAGAAGGGACAGCAGGCTTCTCAACTCTCCGAGCATCTTCAAAAGCAGCTGGTTCAAAGGATTTTGGCCGATGCTGCCTCTCAGGAGCAGTTCGAGTCCTAGCACGAAGCATCAAGTCCAGTAAAAATTTACAAATTCCAATAGGGGATAGATATTATGATGAACATAATTGACAAAAAAATACAAACCGAGCGCCTACCGAGATGAATGACGGCCCAATTGCCTGAATGAACCATTACTAGTACTACATGGAGACCCACTTTGATCAATCAGGTTCCTTCGACCAATCCCACTGTCAAAGATGGCTGCAGAAGAGGATGAAAGACTCCTTCTAAGAGATGGAGTGTTTTCAGTAACTCGTTTCTTAATTCTTGATTTGTCATTGCTTTCAGATGGTTTCTTCTCCCAATAGACTTGCTTGTCACTTGATGGTGGAGAAACCTGATTGTTTCCGTTATTAGACGAAGACGATCTGAAAAAGAAGAACTTCTTCATCTCTCTGTCTTTAATACCTATACTTTATTTCCAATATCTGTCATGGAAAGTTCCTCAAGTCCTACAAGGAGAAAAAAGAGACTCACTGAGCAGAGAACAGCAGCAAAGAAAATGAGAATGAAAGTTCAAGCAAAACAATTCTAGAAAATACACAAGAAGCATAAATATTTCTAGAAATTAAGGCAAAATGGGTTCAGTTGGCATTTTATATTCACATTGTACTTATCAAGTAAGGTGTACTAAAGATCTGAGCAAGTGAGATGAAATTGCCAGATTTATTTCAACAACCTTTTTGCCGTTACCCAGCCAAAAAAAAAAAAAAAAAACCTTTTTGCCGTTGGCAGAAATCATGAGACCATGCATGAAAGAATCAATCGATGTGTTTTCTGACTCATGATTAGAAAAGCATTAGTGGCAGAAGCTCTGATTACCACGAAGCCACCTTCCAGTAAAAGACCACACTACCCTCGTCTACTTGTTGGTGAAAATCCTCACCTCAGTCCAGTCCGCTCAAACAAGAAATTTTTCATCAGTAAACAAAGACCCAGGAAAGGGAAAAGATGAAGGCCCTAAATGAAGTCACCAAATTACCATTAGAACAGGAGGAAAACGAGAATTTGGTCAAATGGAAAAACCCACCCCAAATTGTAAAAAGAATTCTTCAACGTTAAACTCTCAAGATATGCGCCCAAAAGAAAATCAATTCACTCTCTCTCTCTCTCTCTCTGAAACAAAGTCGCAGTCATTCCAGTAGACACAAGAAGTAGAAGAAACAAATTGAATATTGGCAACTGCTTCTACTCTATCAGGAAAAGAAAACATAGGTCAATACCTTCAAGCAACGGAAGTGACCGTTAGAGAGACCAATTACAAATTCACACTCCCAAAATGGAAAACCCAGAATAGCCAGCGCAAGCACACTGCAAAAGATTCAAAATTCACCCAAAATGCATCAGTCTTTAGAGAAAAAAAAATATTGACATATCCCCAAATGGGTAATTACCAAAACCAATCCAATCACTTCAAATTTCAAACAAGAAAAGATCTTCCAACTAATTTATCCCGATACATCAGCGCAAACCCAGGAGGTAAACGCTCCATAGAAACCCCCAAAAAAATTAAAATTAGAACCCAATTAATTGACAAGCGAATATTCATAAAAACTAGTATTTATAGGGGAAAAGGAAAGAAAGAATTTACGTAAAGCAGGAGTTGACAGAGTAATTGCCGTCGGGACGAAAAACCTTAGGCAAGAATTTTCGAAATTCTGGATTTAAATCGGAGAATTGAATTTTATGGTTGTGTATAACTAATCATGAGACAGAAAGAGAAGAAACAAAGAGAAGCCGAGGCGTTTCTTTTTTATGTTGTTCTTGAGCGGATGCCGCTTCGGAGTCTATACATTATACTGCTACAAAGAATGAGGACTGTATGGGAGAATTAAGGAAAATGTCAAGGGTAGTTTCGTCCAGATATAAATATTTAAACGTTTGATGCCGCGTTTGGGGGGGCGAAGGCGGAAGAGGGGAGCGTTTATTTTCCTTTCAGGTGGGACACATGTAGGACTGTAAATTGGACAGGGTTAGTCCGAATTTGGTCTGCTTTAATTATGAATTCTGGTTGAAAATTCAGTTTGAATAATATTTTGATAGAGCCAAACTGAGGTAAGTTTATTCTGATTTCAATCCGATCGGAAAATTATATACATTTATATATATTATATTTTTTTATATAATAATAATATTATTATATTATTAAAAAATATTATTTATTATATAAAAATTTTAAAAAATCTAGTTAGGGCATGCCCGAGCCCAAAAGGACCGAGTCTGAACTCATGTTTTTTCAGCCTGCTATCAATCGAGTAGAGCTCAGGCTTAGTAAAACCTGGCTCAATGAGCCCGATTGACAGCCCTAGACATATGTAATCAAGAGAATAGGTGAGTTCAAATAATCCTTAAAATTATTTTTATTCCAAAGCACATGTCCTCAAATTATCTTTTTAGCTTTTTCAGTCCTACACTTTTCAGCTCTTTAACTTTGCGGGTATCCTTTTCTACTAGTGCTAGGAAGGGGATAGACCAGTAAGTACTCAACGCAAATTTTTTTTGATATGATAAAAAGTATTTTACTAATTAGATAACTTCTTCACTTTTTAACTTTTTTTAAAGATTATCAAAATTTGACTTATAATCTTTTAATTTTTCACTCTTTTTTAAAAGATAGATTATATGAGTTTTTCATTCACATCTACATACTTTCACCATATTAAAATATAATAAAATATATTCTTGAACTGACTAATAGTTTAGTAAAATTAAGAATGAGATATTAAAGGTAAAAAATTTTAATAAAAGAAGATTAAAAACTATTTTGGATGATTTAATATTTATATCGTTTGATCAAATCTGCAGCAGTATTTTCATCAATAAATTTCTCTTTATTTAATACACAAGGTCGAATATGAAAATTGGTAAAAAGAAAGGAAGTTTTGGGTGAAAATTCCTAACATTTTTGTCATGTATGATAAAGATTATAAACTTTGTTGGAAAGCTTTTGGAGTTATGACCCACCTCTTAGGGCAATGTGTTGCAATAAGGATATTTCAAGGGCTAATTATGCTAGTTTCTATAAATTTTGTGTTATAAAAGAATTTTGTTTTTACTATATATTTTAAGAAGAGCAAAATACCTTCAACTAATGAAGTTCAATTTCTTTTTCATAGAAAAAGGAAAAAAGAAGAGCAAAAAATCTCATTGTCAAATTGCAATGGATGTTCGGCTTAGGCTGTCAAAGCTGGTTTTCTTCAAACTATAGAACAATTTTGTCCTTTGGACCTCTCTATTAGTCCTGAGGATTTAGTGCTGTGATTGGGCTTGCCTGCACTCATTTTGTTATTTCCTTTTTTTATTTTTCTTTTTTATGTGAATCGTAATTATGAACTATAATAGTAACTTATTAACCTAGTTTTACTATTAAGGGAGATTGATAGGATAGAGAATGTAACCATATTCTCTATTTTTAAATTTGATTAGATTTCTATTCATCATTTCGGTTATGAGAAAAGAACCTCAATGCTTTATATGTAGAAAAGTAAATATAAAACTTTCAGAAATTAAGTTCTTAATAAAAAGCAACATTGTCATTTGTTTTTTCTCATAATTTTAATAAAAATATTTCAAAAAAGTTAAACTAAACTAGAAGTCTAGAAACTGTCTTCTTTCTTTATGGGATATACTTTTCGTCCGTGCACGCCAAATGCACCCTTTAAAGAAACTAAAAGTATTTAAGATTTATTTGGATTACATCTTTTTTAACTAGACATATAATTATATTTTATTTTTTCTCTCATAAAAAATTCATTTTTACAGAACTTAAGATAAAATCTCTCCCAACCAAATACAATTCAAATATACCCTTAAAAAGTAAAAAGATTTTTGCTTAAATGTTTAAGTTTAGATGGCCTTATGTATATATAAACGAACAAATTGATTTAATTTACATTGTTTCTAGTAAAAAAAAATCAGACAAAATAAAGAATCAAAGCTGAAATAGGACTGTTTAATAAAAATGTAATTGAAGGATACAAGAGGAATAAGCTAATAAAGGAGAATAGTTTATCTAAAAAATCAATCCAGTACTGTCCTAGATACAAATAGTTTTGTAACTAGTAAATCACACATCTAAGATATTTATCGGCCTCAATGTCAAAAAAGAGGGGCTTGGAAGATTTTTTTTTTTTTTTTTGCTAAATACCAATTGGTACTTAATTGAAAAGTATAACTAGAAGTCAATTCATATTCTCAATCTCTATATTTAGAAGTCACACATTTTTAAATGAAACATATCCACAATGTTAGCATAACCTTTAAGGAAGCAGCCTTGGCCTTGGCTGTTCATCTTTTATCATACATAATGATAATTATCATCACTAATTGAATTTCATGAGTCCAACCCCTTCCCCACCACTGGGCTCGCCTTCATTTCTTATCATGCTTGGCATATCGCACCCATTTTTTTTTTCTTTTGGTATACAGCATCATTAAAAAAAAAAAAGTCTTCTGGAAAAAACCAATATAAACCAAAAACAATAGAATTTGGTCATTTTCTCCATTATTGAAATATTTTTAAAATTTTTAAAAAATTATATTTAAAAATTAAAATAAAATTTTTATTTTAAATAATTTTAATAAATAAAAACTATTTTAAAAAGTATCATCAGCTCCTAAAAATAAGTTTTAAAATTATTTAAATTAAAATTAAAACTAAATAAATAATTAAAAATAACTCATAAATAATATTAATTTTTAAAAAATTATAAATAATTAAGAATAAATAAATTGGGCCAAATTGGAGTCGGGAACGGACTGGGCCAAAGTGCAGCTTTGATGCAGAAAGTCCGAGACCCGGCGGAAAAAAAAGGGGCAAGACGCAGAGGACTACATCGGGACCAAAGGGGAAAGTTAGGGACTAAAAGTCGAAAATTATCCGCTGTTAGTATATCTATTTCCACACAAGAGAGAATTTCACGACGCCGTTTCACATCTAACTCTTTGAATGGCGACGTAAACCTTGCTTCATTACCAGGCCTACGACCTCCCTGCCTGTCTCTCTCATCCCTTCATTTCTCTTCTGGTCTCCACAAGCCCCGATCAAATCCGCCTCAAGAAAATGGAGATGGAAACGGACGCGCTTCCCAACGGGAACTCATCGGCATCTACGACCAGCGCATCTTCCACCGCAACCTCCACGGCAACGTCCGCCGCCGCCGCCGCCGCCGTATCCGCCGCTCCTCCGTCATCTAAGATAAGCCAGCTGGCGGAGTCTCTAAAACTGGAGCATCAGTTCCTCAGAGTTCCGTTCGAACACTACAAGAAGACGATCCGCGCCAACCACCGTATTGTCGAGAAGGAAGTGTCTGCAGTCATTTCTGGAGTTGCTGAAGCAGCCGACTCGGCTGGCCTCTCGCGTGACGACGCCGTTCAGCAACTTAGTTCACTTGTCTCTAGGTTACAAGGACTCAAGAGGAAGGTAATTCGATCAGTGTGCTTTATCTAGAGAATGCAGGGAAGGCAAAAACAAAGAATGTTAGAAAATCTGCCTATAAAGAAAGAGAACAAGGACGGAAATTTCATCTAGTTCAATTAAATGATACACCTATTAAATGCAGTTTTTTATATTTTCTTAAAATATTTATTTTTAACAGCTTCTTTGTTACCGAACCGGCTAGTCTTTCAAATTACGACTTTGAATTTGTTTCATAATCCATTCAGCATTTTAAGTATTATCAAAATTTCTCCATCTGTTTCATATACAAGTAATTTGTCTAAAAGTTTCTTTGACATATGCGGATTGGCACTTACTACTAGATATCTTTCGATAGGTTGTTAGTAATGAAGTAAGCCGTGGATTAAAATAGCTGGATTATGAATGTATATGATATAACTGTTTGTGGTTTGAATAATCAGTTGGAAGAGGGGAGCAAAACGGAGCACTTGCAAGCTCAAAGATGTCGGGCAAGGTTGGATCATCTGGAATCTGCAGATGCAGAAAACATATCAGAATGGAACAGTACTCGCTTGAAGCGGATACTGGTGGATTACATGTTGAGGATGTCTTACTATGACACTGCTTTTAAGCTTGCACAAGATAGCAATATTCAGGTAATTTTTTGGAGCATTTATCTAGTTATTTGTGCTTCCTGAAATAGTCTGCTTTAGTTTGTTAGCAATAATGTGGTCCCCTCATTCTTTATGTGAATGCGAGGGAATTCATAATCAATTTAAAGAGGATAAATATGTGAATCCATTTGCCTTTTTACAGTCCTTTGGACTTGAGGCATTAGTTAGTTTAATGGAATCATACTCTCTCTTCTTTTATTTTCTTAATTTGTTTCGTGCAGATTGTGTTCTTTAATTTGATAATTAAGTGCTTCATTTATTTTGTTTGGTGATAATTGAATAAACACATCTCATCAAAGTAAATTTCAGTTGTTAGATTGCTTTCTCAGGCAGGATCAATCTATTTTCCAACCTTGTTGCTGAAATGGACTCAATATCTTTATATGCATCAGTGTATTTTAACATATGTTTGTTTTGGCATTGTCTTTGCTGAATGCTGAGCTAGTGATGAATAGTGATGGTCATTGATGCCAGGATCTTGTTGATATTGAGGTATTTTGTGAAGCAAAAAAGGTTATTGAAGCTCTTCAAAACAAAGAGGTTACCCCTGCTCTAGCTTGGTGTGCTGATAACAAGTCCAGGCTAAAGAAGTCAAAGGTGTATTCTAATTTTGTTTACCCTTACCTTTATTAGTTGAAGTTGTGACTTCACGGCCTAATATTATTTAGTCAGGCTTCGTCATCCTATAGCTTTAATTGTCTTTAATATGATTTGCATTGCTATCCAGCTCTTGTATTTTGTGTTTTATTTAGTGCATTGAGTTTTGGAAATTTTCTATTCTGTATTGTGACTTGGTTTTGTTGGTGTGCTAACTTATCTAACTGCAGTTTGTATTATAAAAGGATCCGTAAGCATTTGAAATACTGTTTCAAAACTCAATTGCTTTTCAGAAATATTTGGATCTGGCCCAACATTCACAATACATTTCATTGTGTTGATAATCAAAACATATTGTTGGAGATATCTTTCAGCTTGTCATCTCATAGGACAGACCAATGCTTCTATTTGCTTACTGGAGTATGCCAGTACATGCTACATTTCTTGCACAAGCCACATAGTTCTGAAGGCCGATTCTACTATAGCTTTGGTGATAAACTTCGGCCATGATATCTGATTGATACCTAAGCTGATCCAGTAGCTGCATCTTTGAATATCACAAGCTAGCTTAGGCTTAACATATCATGGAAATGAAGACAGTTCTAGTTACCTAAGTCGAGTCAGCAAGTCCTGCCTGGGAAGCAGAAACCTTTTCAGTCTGTTATCCTTATTATGAAAATTACAAACATACTTTTGGTAGTTATGCTGAGAACTTGAAGTCCTGACTGTTTTGGGAATGGGATTGATGCAGCTGAAGGCATTTGCTTTCATGGAATGCCTTCAGCTGCATATCTAAAACACCTCAAGAATGCTGCCTGTCTATTTTCAGCTGCAAGACTTTCTAAGCTTAGTTATGCATATAGAATGATCCTACTGAAGTTTCATCTTTATATGGGCGGATAAATTGGAGCTGGTTTCATCTTCACAAATGGTAAATGTACCTGCATAAACCTATTGGGAGTTGGAACATCAGATTATGTGTCATGAACTAGTTTCTTTGATTTTCGTTGGGGCGAACAGTGGCTAGATGATTTCCAAGAAATCCTGCTGTCATGGTTCGCTACCTTGAGTAGCCTGCAGTACTGATGATGCAGCAAGATCTTTCTACGTTCTGTAGAGTAGTGTAGGAATTTGAGCAACTGATAATTGTAGATAGTTATGATTCTCAGCCTAGAATTTCTGGTTCAACAAGAGGAATATTAGTTTCTTACTTAAGAATGCAAAGTCACCTTAAAGACTGCAGCAAATGGTTCAAGGCATAAAGGAAATCCATTTACCTTGGTATTCCACCTGTTTGAAGCAATTCCATTTACTTGTCTCCCTCTCATTGGTCTGAAGCAATTTTAAATAGAAAGAGTAGTTTGATGATTGAATATTACAAGCATATTCCTACTTGTTTCTCTGCTAAACCCTACATGGAAGATGATTTTATGAGCATTAGTGATACTTGTGTTTTTCTTCTTCAACTGCGTGGTGGAGGCAATCCCAAGTTTTTGTTGTCATTGCAAGGGAATATTCATGCTGTGAAGATTGCTCCAATAATGCGGCGCAGCCTTTATTTACTTCTGGGTTGCAAATTTTTCACTTTGGGTCCCACTCCCTCTCTCAAGAACAATTCACTTTTACGAAACCCAAGGCAAAAATTCTCAAACCCAAACTCTATCCAATCCCACCTTCTATGTTTTTCATTGGTAAAGGAGATATGTGGGGTATTAACATTGCAATCAGAAGAGATTGAGATAAACCATGCTGGTATCTGTTATGGTGTTTCCTGTGAAAAGACTTGAGAGAATATCCAGCCTCTATTTCTTGTTATTTAAGTTATGGTGAAGTTGGAACAGGTGCGAGCACCATGATCTTGTATACATCTCTCTTGGAGAACTTGACCAGTTAACAGATCTCCCCTTGCATTTTGGATTACTATTGTTGTGAGGGAAGAATTACACATGCAAAAAGATTTCCTTACATAGTAGAGTTGAGTATTATCATGTATTTTGGATTTTTCTGAATCTCCATATCTTTGCATCATAGCACATTATGGGTTCTTTCATAATGATAGGACTGAGATATATTCAGTGTTAATATGGTAATGTATCAGCTTGGTCAGGGATCCAGCATAACAAATGAATACAACTATGGGGATATAAGTATGTTATTTCATAATTATTTTGCCTGAGAAGGGTAAGCTTTGAAGTGAACTCCCCCCTTCCAACATGGTAACAGGGGGATTCAGACATAGTGATTAATTCTTTCTTTTGGAGGTTGGCTGTAGTGTCTGATCCTTTGAGACCTAGCTTTATGCTCTTGGTTGTCTCTTACTACTCATCCTTTTAGAGTTTTAGTGGACAAATATGTTGTCTGTGGGGGCAATTTCAAATTCAGTATTGATGAATTTGTCCAAGCTGGATGAGTGAATGGAGAAATCTAGGTGGCAAAATTTATGAAAGGTTTTATACATTTAATACCTGAATTGATATTATGAAATTGCTAGTCATATATACGCTAAAATTCTCTAAAGTCACCATTTCTGTGGGCCTACAACTTACAACTCTAGAATTCTTTATCACTTTTATGTAGATGTCAGCAAGTTCTCATTGAACTAGTTGCTGTAATGCAATTGAAGCTTATTGATCAGTGCTTTTCTTAATGGCAGAGCAAATTTGAATTCCAGTTGAGACTGCAAGAATTCATTGAGTTAGTAAGATCTGAAAACAACATGCGAGCAATTACATATGCGCGGAAGTATCTGGCTGCATGGGGAACTACACACATGAAAGAATTGCAGCGAGTAATGGCCACACTTGCTTTCAAGAGTGATACGGAGTGTCCAACATACAAGGTGAATTCCATTCCTTACCTGAGCTTCTCGCTGTCTGTTCTTCTTTGATCTTCTTCTCTTTTGGGGTTGGGATGAAATAGGAATATATATGTAATTACTGTTGATTGTAACTCTAGAAATAGAATCTGAATTTTATTACAAGGAGATTTATTGAAATGTTCAGTAGTATACTGATAGTGTACTGATTTATGAGGGTTATAAATGTAACAACTAAATCCTAGGTACAGATTTTTTCAATCATTTATGTTCAGTCAGAAAGAATGGGGAAAAAAAGAAGGGAAGATGTGAATAGGTCAGATAGTTTTGAGATGTGGAAGCAACCTATTCATCTTCACAAGATACTCATGTTTACCTTTCATAGTCTATTTTACAGCTTCGCCCAAAAAAAAAAAAAGGATGCGGGGTTTGGGGGAGCAGGGTATAGAAGCAATTTGGTTGATGCTCCTGTACAACAGTTGTTTAAATTTCTTTGAAGATTATCTAGCAACAACTACACGCTAGAATTTCTCTAAGAAGCAAAATTTAATTATAGAGAGAGATGCTTGCTTGGGTGGGAATGGTTTGATTGCTTTTATGCTTTTGGAAATTTCTCTTGCTTGTGCTTATCTCTTGGGTGATTTAGTATCTTACAGGTAAAAAGCTGTTGAGGTGCTTGCATCTATTTTGGAAGTGATTTGTCAGTAGTTGACTGTAGGACTTTATGGTCATAATTTTTCTTGACAGGTATTATTTGAAGCAAAGCAATGGGACTACCTTGATGACCAATTTAAGCAGGAGTTCTGCAGATTATATGGCATGACTCTTGAGCCTTTGCTGAACATATATTTGCAAGCAGGCTTGTCCGCTCTGAAAACTCCGTATCCTCAGCAGTGCTGTAAATCTAATGTGTCTTACAGGATCAGAAAATTATAATATTGGCCTTTTCTTTGACAAGTTTCCTCTTTCCTCTTTGATCATCTGTTCATCGGGTATGACTTATTATGAAAGTTAAAAATTGTTGTGTGATGGAGGAGTTTAGTACTTATTCAAATCCTTGCTTTTCCTTTGACATGAGATTTAGATTCTGTTATGAAGAGGATTGCACGAAAGAAGATCCTCTTTCACAAGAGAGCTTCCGCAAATTGGCTTCACCACTTCCATTCTCAAAGCAGCATCATTCAAAACTGGTTTGCTATATTACCAAAGAATTGATGGATACAGAGAACCCGCCACTAGTTTTACCAAATGGCCATGTCTACAGCACTAAGGTATGCCCTGTTTTTTATGAGAAATCATCCTTCTGATTGATGTAATTTAATATCTGCGTCTATGACAGGCTCTTGAGGAAATGGCAAAGAAGAATAATGGTAAAATCACATGCCCAAGGACAGGTTTGGTCTGCAACTACACAGATCTGGTCAAGGCATATATTTCTTGAGTTTACATCTACCCCAGGCTTGTCCAGGAGACGCTGGTGGATTTCTGCAGTTTGCCAGTCTGAGGATTGGCATGCATCTAGTCCTGTAAGTCTGATCTGGTGCTTGCCTTCATTGGTGGACCCAAATGTACATTATGTGAAACAAAACCCCCGAGTCGTGTATATCTTTTCTTTAAATCTATACTTGTTATGGGAATATTCAGGTAAAGCTCTTCCTTCCAAATGTGGCATAGGCTAATTCTTGTTCTGGGGAAAACAGTTGAAGATGGCAATTAGTGTGCATCAACAAATCAACCTAAGAACGAATTCAACTAAAGCAGTTTAACATGGACCTTGCGTTCCCCCCCGAGCTCGAGCATGACAGCAGCTCTGCGGTAAACGGCAATTTGTTACCGCACTGTGCTGCTGCAACATAGTACCCTGGGGTCATCCCAGAGGAATGAAATGGTTCAGCCAATATCGTTGATTTATGTTTAATATACTTCATTTAAGTTGTTTTTTCTTCTTTTCTTTTATTTTTTCCTGTTAAGTAGCAACATAATAGCTGTAAAATTGAAGGTTCTCTCGGCTTTGAGTGTGATCAAGTGGAGGCAGAGTGTTAAAGACGCAGGAGCCAAAGAACCTATTGCAATTCCCATTGGGAAGAATGCAATACATCCACAAATGATGTTTTGCTTTAAAAATGAGGTCACATATTACCAAGTGACCTCAGAAGAGCAAATAACAGTAATTTCTAGTTTCCATTCCAAATTCAATTCTCTCTTGTTTGGAGTCGGTTTTCAACTTCTTTTAAACGAAACACACCGGACGTAGGTGATTCTCGAACTTGCTCAACGCACACAAGCTTTCGGGTACTCGAGACGAACTCAAGAAGCATCACTAAAGTAGCACCTGGTATCATTCCAGCCTGCCCTACGTTAAGCTGCAACATTAAGAGCAGATGAGAATGGACTAGTAGTGATCAAGGCCATTTAATACAGCAGCATCTATGATATTGATCTGGCATGCACCACAAGATTTTAAAGGAACAATCAAGCACATACTGAACAAATTATTCAATAAGAGTAACAATCTAAAGAAAAGGATGTTTAAAATCTGAAGAAACCAACTAGATCCACTTTCAACAACAAAAAATCCAGTCAAAACGAATTCCAATTAATTTGAAGCAGCTGAGACAATGTTGGGATTACTCGCTCCCCCTTGGTGAACCAAGGTTTTCATCATCATCAACAGGACTTCCATTATCCCTAGGAATGGGGGTAGGGCTGCGGCTGCGGCTGCGGCTGCGACCATTTTCTTCAGTAGGACTCCTATCTTTGCGCCCAGCATCCTTTTCAGTGTCATCCCTGGGGCTCCGGCTATACTCTGATCCATTGGCTGGCCTGCCATCCCTTGGCGATGATATGCCCCTCTCTCTTGGGCTTCTATCTTCAGGTGTTGGGCTGTGTTTCCTCCCTTTGGATGGTGGTAGTGGTGATCTGTGACGCCTAGGGCTTCTGGACCTTCTCTCCTCAATACTGCGCTCTCTCCTTGCTGGAGACCTTGATCGGCTGTAGAAAATTTATAGGATAAGTAACCACACTTAAAGATTTAGATTACTAATAAACCAAAGAAGAGCAGTTACATATAATCATAGTGGGGCGCAGGCTATTTTCTAGAATTGTAAAAGGACAACCATACAATGCCACACGGAACCCACATTCTGGATGAAAGGTGCCTGGAAGGGTTGTATCGGGAAAAAAAGGACAGCTAGAAGGGAAAAAAGAAATGCTTATTACCTGTAGCTACCACTCCTGCTGTAACTACGGCTCCGACTCCTGCCATGGCGAGGAGATGGTGAACGAGAATAACTGCGCCCACGCCTTAAAACAGAAAGCCAGTCAGTCAAAATGAAAAAATAGAAAGTTATTTCTAATTCAAACAAATTGAACTGTGTACTTTATCTTTTGGGGACTATTCTGACAGTTCCTTTCTATATGGCCCCGTTCCCCACAACGATAGCACTTGTTCTTCCAATCTCCAGCCTTACAATCTCGAGCCCAGTGGCCATCAATGCCACAATTGAAGCAGCGTCCAGTGCCTGGAGGAGGACCTCTTCCAAGATAATCACGGGATCCACCTGGACCACGTGGAACCTACATTGTAGATAAGAATACCTTTAGTCTGAAAGTGATTATTAGTAAAAAACAGAATTTGAACAAAGTGGAATTAACAGGGAACACTGCAGAACAGAGAAACAATTCTTATATCCCCCATCTAATCAACAGAGATTGCTACAGGTGCACATGAAATACAGAACAGATCCTTTAAAGACTATGCCATATAACCACAACTTATATGACTAGAAACTTGAATAGAATTAAGAACGGCAAAGGGAGAAGCTCTCCGGGTTGAAGTACAGAGGCCCGTCAGCATATGGCAAAATATATTTGCAAAACTCAACTCACAAATTCATAAAACTTCAAACTTATAGAAGTTGAATATGCAACAAAATTTGCATGTGAATATTGCCGTGAATTAGGATAACAGCATAAGACATGTTTCCGTACCTCGAGGACCATGCCACATGATCAGTAACGAAAAAAAAAAGTGATCTGAAAATGTTAATATCTGAACAAATGTATCCTCTCTCTTTTTTTTTTTGGGGGGGGGTGTTTGGGGGCGCCTAAATGAAGAACTTACCCCTTTTGCAAATTCCACAATGATGCGACTTCCATCAACTTCTCTCCCATTCATGCTATATCTTGCGTCATCAGCATCTCGTGGATCACCAAATTCCTATAATCAACGACAGGGATGAAAGGGAAAACAAAAGATCCAACCTTTGCAAGAAGAGATCCAAAAAAATTCACATAAAGATGAGGAAAACAAAAATTGCACCCTACTACATATTTTTTCATCACACCTAGGATTTCCTTATAATCAGGAAATTTATAGCGAGAAGAGTACATACCACAAATGCATAATCTCGCTTCATGTCCACATCACGTACTCTGCGTAAATGGGTGCCAGAAATAGTAAGGCCATCAACACATTAGAACGGAAGGGTTGATACTTCGCCCCTCAAAGATGAACTAAACACCAGTTTGAGATGGTTGCCATTTCGATCAAAAAAAATTGTAATAACATTATAGAAAGTATCGCCAAAGTCTCCCTATACATTCTGCAAGACAAGCGACCAATTCCACCAAGGGCAACCTCTCACCACAGACCTCCAGGTTGGGCAAAAACCCATAAACCTTCAGAAACATCATTCAAGTTAAAATGAAACGTGGGACAATTTCTCTCAAATAGATTTTGAATAAAATTGGAATTTCAATACCAAATGCCAGAAGAAAGTTTTCAACTTCTCACAAGGCTTTTAATCTCCCGAATACGCCCGAGACAAATAAACCTCAAGACTCAGACTACTAACTTGATTAGACAAAGATCAGCTATGGAGATAGGCTTGTTAGGATACAAGGCAACAGCATATAAAACTTCAAAAACTCATGAGAGGAGAATAGACAGAATGGCTCTCTACATATACTGTTTTTCTTTAGTAATAAGTTGTATATTTCAGCATAGAATGGACAGAAATTCCAAAAATCAAGAAATCCTCCAAAGTAGCATCATTACCTTCCATATCTGCTAAAGAGATCCTCCAGGTCACGCGAACGAGTCCTTGAAGATAGGCGGCCAACGTAGAGACGTGTTGCACCATGGCGATCATCATAACGCGGCATCTTCTCTGATCAATAATAATAGGCTACTAATATGTAAGACCGACACGCCAGGTAGAGTGTGCAAGTTAAAACTTAGAGATACGCTAATAAATTCTAGACTATTTAACAGACTAATGGAAGCAAAATACAACAGAAGTCCATGATAGAAGCAAACCATATTAATAACTATATCCATATGAAATTTAGAGCGCAAACGTTGGGGATAACTTAAGGATCTAGGTGCTTGTACGACAGCTTCGTTAAAAACACAGAACCGCTAAAAATAAATTACAAACCCCAAATTTATTTTCCGCATGGAGACATCTAGACACTTGGTACTCATAGCAGCACCGAACAACTTAAAAATCATAGAATAACAGACAAATATGCAGCTAACCTGCAATCAGCATGCACATAACCTGAATGAAAAATTGAATTATATACTGCTAAGAAAAGTGAAAAATCATAGCTTTGACATCTACAGCAAAATTGGATATGCTTAAATACATATTGCGAGGGCCCGATGTAAATCTCGAAGCAATCAATCAGAAGTTTCCGTTGATATGACAAGAGCTGAAAAACCTATCATGAAATAAAAGAGGTCGAAGCATTTCGGAAGATTTTGGCCGCCGAAGTGTTAGTGCTCGTACCTGAAGACAGCTGAGACGAAACCAGGAACCCTAGCTTTCGGTCGGGGAAACGGGTAAGTTTCGCTGCTTTCCTTGGTTTATTATAAGGGGTGGTCGACGGATGTGTGTTGGCAGTGGGCTTGGAGTGTTATTTACACTGGGCTCAAATATAAGCCCAATCTCTCTCTCTTTGTACTGGGCTTGACCTGTTCTTTTTGAGAAAGAACGTTAAGTTCGTACAATGAATCTTGTTGACCGTTGTTTGCGGGAGATATAAAACAATTATTTATATTTTTTAACAGGAAAAATGGATTAAGTATTTATCTTTTCCATTAGGATTCCTCTCTGTATGTATTTACTCATATGTTTAATAAATTGATTTAATAACCCACTTCAATTTTTGAATGCATCTTTCTTTTCATTCAAAATTTCTATGTTCTTTCAACAATACATAGCCAAGACATTCCTTGATCCAGTAGACTGCGTTCGGTATTTCTAGGAGGAAAAGTGTGCATTTTTATCCTAATTACCAAATATAACTAATTCCTCTTTTTTAAAAAAATAAGATTATTTATAGATTATTTACATATACCGTGCTACTATAGAGAAATATTTTACAAGAGAATGCTTGGACGAGCTTTTCTCTTACGGCATTAACTGCATTATGGTTGCAATTGATCTATCACACCGAACAGTTGGAGAAAGGAAAATTTTAAAATTACAAAATGAGAGAGAGAACAGCCTCACAGATCAGCTCTTCAGCAGTTTTGCTTCTCTTGTGCTTCGAATTTGTCTCTTTAGGTGATGAATATGTATCATTCCATTGCTTGACTCGATTTGTTGTCTCGAAGAACAGCTCGTTGTGAATAGGTACTTGGTCGAACTTCAAGTTAGACCCATCGCTAAGGTAGGAACTAGTTATAACTTCAAGGTCTAGGATGGAAGCTTCATCTCGAAGACTATGAATTTCCTATCCCTCTACTAAGGATGCACAATAATGCTTCAACCATGCAGAAGCAGATTTCAGAACCCGTAGCTCACCGACAAGAAGACCACAGGCCATTTGCCTCCTTAAAGCACATTTCTTTGTCATGCAATGAGAGATTGGTAGTTGTCCCAGAGACTACAAGAAATGCATGCAAAACATAATGTGAATTAGCAAAGACTTCAAATGGAAGGTTTAAGTCATTTTGCGGATATTCCAATGATACACACAAAAGCTTAAATCATAATGAGAAGGCAGAAATACAACCAAAATGACAGCATAGTTTTTGCAACTAGAGGTCATTGTGAAATGTAAAGTTATGAGGTTCAAATGAAGTCAATGAGAACAATGAACATCTGCACAAACAAAATCAAGTCAATGAGCTTGACTCTGACTGTACAAAAGAATACCATAGTGAGGAAGAAAGTTTCATAATGAAATGCCCTAATCGGTTATGCAGATAGTGTTCAAAATATAAAATCTTGATAACTCCCTTGAGCTCCAAGTGACAATTAAGGGGAACACCATTTAACAGTTAGTACTCCATGGGCGTCACTTCACAAATCATTCTTCTATCTTTCTATTTTCCATTCTCTTGGAAACCTCAAGACAAATCAACCAAGAAGCATAAGTTCTCTAGTCTTTGGAGATTATCAGGATATCAATTTCTCTATTAGGCAAGGACTTCTACATAAGATCTCCATGTCCATATTTTGATTTTAAAATCATTGAATGGCACAAACAAATGGTACTGAACCACCAAAACCTTTGACTCTTATTCTATGAAAACCTTCAAAAGTGCGATTACAAGAGGAGTGAGTTATTATCACCTTCATGGATGCAACATATTCATTGATTAATTGAGTTATCTTGGAAAGCATGAATTCATGTGCTTCAATCTCTCTGCTCTTGTTCTTCAAAGGACATCGAGCCAGCCTACCATCATTTTGATCAGCCTCCATCGCAAGATCTTTCAACTCTGACATATGTTTGTTTTTCCAAAGCAAGAGATTGTAAATTCAAAGCAAAAAGGGTGTGTGAAACCTTTGAGTATTCAACTAGGGAAAAGAAAAGTAAACGCTAGTCTCAACCTTCAGAAGATTTTGCACAGAGAACACGGGCAAAAGCACGAACTGATTGAGGGATTCCCCTTCCTTTCCTATTCACACTTGCAGATTTCACTTCTCTGCCAGACAATCCAGAGTTCATGGAACAAATACATTAAATGCTTGTCCTGGAAATGCAAAGCTTCTTCAAAAGTACTTGTTTCAGGCTTTCAGCTAGAGTTTTAGAGATAAGGTAACATAAGAAATCCAATCTATAAACTTAAAATCGTGACCAAGAAATACATAGCAGAAGCTTAAAGGAATTGAATGAAAACACCGAAGAGAAAGTAAAAGATGAGCATATACTATTCAAAAAAGCAATTAAAGGTACTCTCAGATGATGCCTAGATAAAATAGAAAATCCATTACAAGGCTAAGCTATGAGAAACATTGTTCGTGAATCAATACCAACTTGATTGTGAAGAGATACTTGAAAGGTCCATATTCACTGACATCTTCTATGACTGGTGCACGATATCTATGTAGAAGTTCCAACTTCATTTCGTGAAGATTATCGTCGTGGGGTATGTTGAGCTCAACTTGGACCTGAGACTAACAGATACCAATTAATCTCACCAAGCCAACCTTGGCTAACAAATGATAGAAGATAATGATCACCCACAAAAACTAAGAGCATAATCAAAGATAGTATTTGTTGAAGGCCATTAAGGCCCATGATAATATGTTTCTAAGGCTTACTCACAACACTACCATCATCAAGCAACATGAAGAATACCAGCAAAATGTAGTTATGGGGAAACCTAAGGAGGGAAGTAGGAGCAACAATAACAACAGGAAACAAAATAATCAATGATTTGGAAAGCCTTATTCTCCCAAAAAGAATCATGTTGATTATCACAACAATCAACTCATGATATATGAATACAGATGAGGCAGTAGAGATGAATAGGCAATTCTAGTAAACTTTCTCCTGTTGATTTCTTACTTTACTTTCCTGTATATTTCTGATCTTGGCTCAGAATATATCTATCATATTCACATGGGACATGTCATTAAGCAAATGCTATACACTCATAAAGCACAAGCATACAAGTTTCTATGCCCCAAATCCATACCAGAATAATGATGCAGCTGATTATTCTCAAGGAGGCACCAACCATAATAAAGAATGAATAGGGAACACTTGCAGTTTATTAGAACACTGTCAAGTAGCAGGATGGCCAATCAAATTTCACGGTCAAAAAGAAGATTTGTACAAGTATAAACCTTGCACACTTTATTGTCATGGTCATGGTCATGTACTGGAATTTCAAATACTAAATCGAAACACATCAATTAGAAGTAAACCATGTTAATTGCAAGATTCCTGCACAGACCATTAAATCTTTCTTGCTCACTTCCTTCTCCTTTTTCTTTTTCCTTCTCTCTTTCCTCTCTCCACTCCAGTCATTCCTTACTTGGAGTTTAAGTTGACAAATCCAACCATTCTTTCTTCCTACTGCCTTGTACTCTAGAAGGCTCGAAATTGCCCTCAGAAATATCAACATGCATCAATGTGGCACAAGGAGGACAACTGGAAAAGAAAGTCGAATTCAACAGAAGAGAGACGAGTATTTTCACTGATTACATATTCTGCAAGCAGTTTGATAAAAGATAACAATGTTCGTAAACTTCCTGAATCGTAATGCTTGCAGGTGTTGCACTCCGCTTCTCACAAGACACCATAATATGACATCTGGATCTGAGATTTAACTCTAGCCTGGTCATAAATGTTGCAAGGTAGTGTGAACCCAAAGTCAAAAAGGAGTGTACCATTGGAAAATTTTCCATATCTTATCTGGACCTGCAAAAGGCCTAAGCCGTGATTCCAGAGTAACAGAATGTAGAAACCTCCAGCAGTGATGAAGAACCAATAGAAAATTACAAGCATCTTTCTAAGAATTATGTTAATGAAAAATGCTTCAACCTGCATCAAATCTACATGTTCTAGCCGTTGAATTAAATATTTATGCATTTACTTTCTGGTGTAGCAATTAATCAGAAAGTGGCTATACTAGGGGACAAACAAGCAGAGTTTTCCAATAATAGATATCGAAACTGACAGCCTAAGAGCACGAATACCGTATAAAAGAATATGATAGAGAGCATCTTGTCAAGAAGAATAAGGGTCAAAGGTTGGTTGTTGTTGGCATCTTTTAGCTATAGAAGAAAATGCTCAACAAAGACTACTACAATAAATAAGCTCAAATATTAAAACAAAAGTAGCAAGATGTACAAATATACATCTATATAAATGTGTATATATGTGGTATATAGCAGATATATAGACAGGACAGATTTAAGTAGCATAAACCTGATCACCAGGAGCATGATCACGATCATCAATGACCTGAACAAAATTATAACTGGAAAGTTGGTATGTCCAGCTAAAATCAGCACAAAAAGATCTAACAATTTTAGATTGCAGCAACAGCAGGACACGTGTCATTTCCCAGTGGCATAAAAAGGGAACTTCCTAGCAAGATGATGACCAATGAATCTGTATATTGGATCAGAAATAGGTAATCTCTCTAGCATGCACCATAATTCGATCAAGTTTCCATGTCAACGTATATATCATCATAGAAATGGCCATGTGGCTGGTATACTTAACTGGTCAAGAGATGGAATCACTTAATGCTACACCCAATAACTTACAGGTAATATGGTTTCAGTTCTTATACAAAATACTAGCAACAAGGAGAACTAAATTCCCTGAAATGCATTATCAAGAAAATAGTTTGCTTGAAATTAGCGAGTAAAGAAAAATCATGCTCTTTGGCAAGCACATAGATCAGATAAAATGAGGTGGTTTGGTGATCTACTCTACCAGTAATTTGATGCAATAGTAACAGGGAAAAAATACTAAATTTTCTTTCTGTTTCAATTTTTCCATTGGATCAAGGGAAGGTGTCTTCAAAGAGGGGGGGAGGTGGGTGTGAAAGAAGACCTCTGAGAATTGTTTGCCTTCATCGCTCAAGATATATGACTCCGATCTACCATCATGGTTTAGAAAATCTGCAAAAGGTATCTATAAAACATTGATTCAGAGCATATTACATCGACAAACTTCCAGAACAACAGATTATCGTACATAAAAGTATGATATAAGCAAAATACAGAAATAGCTTCCCATGGCAGTACCATTGAAACACCCCTTGTGCTTTCCCATGCTCGAGATGTTACTGGAGTGTCAATAAAAATTTTTCATTACTTGAGGTGCCCAAGTATTAAAGTATATGAAATGAAAGAAGAGTATTAGCAAAAATTTGAAAAATCCCACAACTTCATGTGGAAGAGAAATTATCTTATACATTTATTTTCAGTCTTCAAGCAATGAGGTTGCTTCTACCCAGTGGACATTGACTACGTTGGGGAAACACAATGAACCCAAAAGACATGCAAAAAATAAATGGAATAGCTGCAGAACCACAAATTTTCTTTTCACCTCAAGAGACCTTATCAAAAAAGTTATTTCACTTCAAAAGTTTAGAAATCACATGAAAATTTAAAATTCATTAGTAAAGGTAAATGAATTTCTAGACAAAGAATAAGAATTTGGTTAATCTGTTTTTCTAAGGATGCATCGTGTACAACAACCAAAAGTAACCTAAGAAACGTGAAATAAACCCCAATAAATACGAAAAAATTTCAACTTTAGAAAAGAAATTCCATGCGAAAAAAAATAGGCAATCAATTTTTTTTTTTTTTTTGGAAAAAGAAGATCCTACCTAAAGCATGAGCATGTCTAAAGTCCTTCAAGGTGACATCTTGAAAATATTCAGGAAAGCGATCCAAGATCTGAAACCAAAGATAGGAGCAAGAGTAAGTCTTACTGCAAAGTTCAAGAACTAGATCTCTTTAGCACTGTCAAAGCGGGCCAAATCCCGCGGGCCGGCCCGTGGACTTAGTAAAACGGACGGATATGGGTTTAGGTTTTATCGGCCCGTTTAATCGCGGGCTTTTTTGGCCCGCTCTGTTTAGCCCACGGGCCGGACGCCGGCTAGCCCGTTTTCCTTTTTAATTTTTTTAAAAAAGAAAATTCTTAAAACGACGCCATTTTGATTTAAAAAAAATATTTAAAAATATTTTTTTCCAAAACGACGTCATTTATTTGTTAAAAATATTTTTTAAAAAAATTCTCAATACGACGTCATTTTAATTTTTTAAAAAAAATATATTTTTAAAAATATTTTTTCCAAAAACGACGTCGCTTTGTTATTTTTTGCAAAACGATGTCGTTTTACACAAAGTCCGCAGGCTGGCCCGTTTAGCCTGCAGACTAGCTATCACGGGCTACGGACTTAGGGTTTTCAGCCCGCCGGCCAAACAGGCCAGCCCGTATCGGCCCGTGACGGGCCATAGCGGGCCGGCCCGTTTGACAGTACTAGATCTCTTGAAAGATTAGAACCAAAAGAAATATCATATTTTGGGGAATAATCTAAATTGTGAAACAAAAAAATGCTTGAAACAGAAAGTCGCTTTATTAACATTTAAGCGCATAATATGGATGTAGATATGTTTCAATCAACAAAAAAAACTGTTAAATAAATATAACAGAAGACAACTGCTACGAACCCACAAAACATTTTCTATCAGTTAAAGGAATCAATCTAAACAACATAAGTAACTAAAATCAGCAGAAACAATGTCAATCATTAGCAAAAACTTTCATCAGACAAGAGCTTCAGGAAACACTTTTGAAGTAATAACAGTAATCAAACAAAAGTGACATACTAACCAGTTTTATCGCCAAAAATTCCTCTTCAATGAGGTTCCTTTGTTTGACAGTCTCTTCATATATAGAACTTTGTCTAATCATCTCCAGTTGATCATCACTCCAGAATATCTACAGCAGCTTAGACATGCGCAGGTTAATCACACTGAAAAAGGCATTGGATCGTCAAATAAATTTTATGATTTGAGATACCTAACATTATAGCAAATGAACATAAAATGGTTGGGTTAGAGAGAGAGGAAAAAACTCTATCCATGTTGAATTCAATTATGGGGATTCTTCAGGATTCATGGCATGAAATTAAATACAGCAGAATAAAAGAAAGGAACAAAAGACGAGTTATTGCAGCCAGCATGAGAAGATGTGGTTGTCCGATATTGAGTATCACGTATCAACAAGAGGAAACAGGATGGAACTGGTAAGTTAAAAGTAACTCGTTAGAGCAGGAGATATCGGGAGGAACTCTGAAGCAAGTATATTTATGTGCAAATGAGATAAAGAGCGAAAGACAGTACTAATGAAAGTTAATTCTTTCCCTAGCTATTTGCTTTTCTATACAAATTTCAAACAGGACACTATTAGGAACCAAGAACTAATATATGAAGACACGCCTTTAGGGCACCAACTAATAGAAAAGAAAGCAGAAAGATTAATGCACTAAAAAGTGCATTAATGTTCCCTTCTCTTTTTAACGCACCAAAAGTGCTAATCATATTCTCTTCGTGATAAAAGCTATGCAGTGACAGAGAGAATTTTACAGTGTTATGCATTTCAGAAGGCCGTGGAAGTCTATTGACATAAGGGGCCCACTCAGATTTCTGCAGAAAAAAATAGAACATGAAAGAGCAATCAAGAGCTGAAGCTTTACAAGAATATTGCAGAACACTGGATGGAAAAAGACAACTATTTTGTTGGAAAATGTTGAATATTACTTGGCTATTCATTAAGTTAGAAACCAAGAAAGCTGATTAACCTGACCCAGTTTCTGCTCATACAGCAGAAGCACAGCAACCTTTCCAACATCACTAACTTCATCCCTTAGTAAAGAATAAATGTCTGAAGGAAGATTATCCGGCGACAATTGCTGAAAAGTGAATGAAAAAACTTAGAGCAGTGGAATTTAACTTGTAACTTGAGAAGGAATTTTATTTTAGAAGAGAGAGGGTGGGGGGAGAGAGAATGAGAGAGTGTTAAACATTTGTTCACGAAGTAAACTAGTACTTCACAAGAGCTAATTGAGGGGCAAAGTGGTTTCTTTAAAGGTTAGGAATTATCTGCTAGTCAATGTTGAGATACTTGATTGTCGAGATTTCTTGAAGAACATTTTCATTTTTCCTTTAATCTTTTCACTGGATCACATACCACTTTATAAGGAACTCTCAGTAAACAATCACCTGCCTGCACCGGTTTCGAAGCATATAGTGCCCTGCACTCACAAGGTCCACATCTAGTCATAAATGCGTGAGTTTAATGAAAAGCAATCAAAAATTCCACCAGGGTTTGAAAGACTACCATAAAACCAGTAAAAAGATTATTAACATCCGATCTTTACCACAAAATCGTTAACGCAAATTCAAACAAGTAACAGCAGCAAAGAAGTACTGGCATGATCGACGAAATATTAGAGTTGATTGCTTAGGTATAACCAAGGACTCGGACAATAAATTTTAAACTTATTTTATACCTTCCGTGAGCAGATTTTCCAATTCTAAGCACGGATGAAATTTCAGTACCAGCTTTTTGCTCCAACCACGGCAAAAAGTCGCCACAATACTCTTCTAAGTAGCTCGATACCTAATGAATTCATTGTCGTATAATATTCTGTTGCTCAAACTTATGACAATGAGGCGTGTAAAATGCCTGATTTTTCAATTTCATAAGCCTGGATAATTCCAAAACATAGAGAGAAATTAACATAAGCCATTGACATTCACTACCTTAGCTGAAGAAGCAGTTGATGAAGAGGAGAAATTGGTCTGACAGCACCGGAAGCGACGGATTGGACGCCGGGATAAAGCACACCAGGTGTTTGTGATCCTTGCTGATGCTGCTACAGCTGCCATTTGCGCCTCGCACAAGGCTTGGCCCTGTAAGAATTACTCAATGCATTTCCTGTTTACAACCCTCTGGCGGATCGAGCCTGGCTCCAGTTAAGTGGGACTTTCGAAACTCTTCGAACCCCCGCGATGACAAATAAGTATGAATCCTCAAAAAGAAAAAATATATCTTTGTCAATTATTACCAACAGAAGTATATTACACACATTACAAACGAACCTTCTCATGTGAATTGATTGATTGAATTATAAAAATTGTAATAAAAATTCAAAACTAGACTAGCATTTTTCTTTTTTTCTTTAATTCAGTTAATTACAAATATTTTAAAACATTACTTTCATTAGATATATTTAATTCGAAGTGAATAGTACTAATTTGCAAAAACTTCCTCACAATATGTATAGCTAATTTGGAAGTCTCGTGTATCAAATGAAATGTAAAACATCTAATCGTGAATTACACGTAATAAAAATTGATTGAGTTTGATAATTTTTTAAGTTACAATTTTATTTTGCTATTTTTATTTTACACACATAAATATACAAATATAATTATCAATAACTATTATAATCTCATAATGATTCACAAGTAGTATAAATTTATATGTTGAGAGGTATTTTATGTAATAAGTTGATAATATTTATTATATGACATTTTTACATCATAATACTTTTAAGAGTGTCAATTTTATTATAATTAAGTCAGTATATGTGCTTATAATTTTATTAAATTTTTAATTGACATGATCTTATACCTTATATAGTACCAATGGAATTGATAGAAAGAGTGATAGAGGAAACCACTCGGGAGGCTGGTAACAAGGGAATATGAATCATACTATTATGGTATTTAGCACATTAGGTGATGGATTGGTCAGTTTGTTTGACAATTGTTTTTTCCCACCAATATAATGCAAATTGTTTTATAGCTTTTGAATTTCCAAATTATCTTTGGTGCCGGCGTATGTATTGCTATCAAACTTGTATATATTTTGTTACTTAGCTTAGAAAATGATAAATTGAATGCTTGACTATAATTTATAAGATTGGAGTCAAATTACAGTAACCTGCGGAGAAAATTTTTAATTAAAGATAGTTAGTTGATAATATTATATAATGACTAAGTTAGACAAACGACAATGATTATTCAAGAATTTATTTTACAAATAAGAAATCATTCTACCTATATGACTCAAGAAATGAGGGTGAAAAAAGACTAAATTACATTATAAACTAATGAAAACGTTCTAATATTGTTTCATAAAAAGAGCCAACAAACTATTTTGTAAGTTTTAAACATATAATTTCATTTAAATTTACGGGGTTAAAGAAATTAATAAAAATAAAAAATTAATTCAGCCAATAAAACAGTTTCTATATATTGTTTGCGATAGAAAGAATATCATTGTATTTAGGGACAAACTCCGAGCACCAAATCTCAACTCTTGCCAAAACTAAGAGACCTTTCATGTAAATTTCAGCGAAACTAAAATACACCTACCGACGCTATTTTGCCAATCTACCAATAACAACGCACAGTGCCATGTCATCAATCCTAGTGCAGCCATATTCCGAGATCTTTACCCTACAATGGGAAATAGACGGTACAGATATCTTCTTTAATTAAACGACGCGAATCACTCCCGATCGCCTAGACAGTATAAAAATCCTCCCGTCGAAGGCTGCAGCGGTCGTGCAGTATTTAGTATTGAACAGAAGAATCAGTTCTCTAATCTCAGGTTCGCATGTCAACCCTTTAAGTGGGGACAGATTTTTATTGTTGTTATTTGCATCTTCATTATTCTTCTCACATGAATCCTTACTTTTATTTATGATTAAAACAAATTTTATATATATATATATATATATATATATATATATAAGTTGAAGAGTAAAATTATATTTTTGAATTCTTAAATAAGCAAGATATAATAAATAAAAAATAAAAATAAATACATAAAAAATATTCTTTATTATCCCTCATTACTAGTATGAAAAATTTAGTTTCATCTTAATTTTCGCTAAGTGTGTGGGCGTGTGGCTGTCTACAAATTTATGGGAAAATGGCATGAACTCGAATTTTGCAAAGTGTTCATTTAGAAACTTTTAGGTGAATCAATAATTCTAAGGACAACCATCCCTAAGTACGCATGAAAATATTTTCTTGTTTCTTATTATTAATATTGTACCTATAAAAGAAAACAAAATTGAGAGTGAATATGACCAAAAATTCAAGCATGTTCTCCTTCCGAAGTTTATTTGCAAGTTCATTGTTCTAATTGGTAAAATAGTGTTTAAAATCAAGGGAAAAAGTTTCAAACCAAAAGCTCCTACTAGTTTCTTTGAAAGAAAAAACTAGGTGTGCTATGAATTATTGTTAGAGAATGTTATTGGATAAGGTAGACTTTAAAAAATAAATAAATAAGATTATTAAAAGACCTTGAAAATCTCTACTATGTTAGTATGCTGCGGCCTACAAGTATACGCAAGCAGTTGGCCGAAGCTAATCACAGTAGTCCCGTTGGGTGTCCATTGACAAGTTTCCTAGGCTGTCAGCCTTAAAAACTTCAAAGGATTGGGTTCTCGGACAAAATCGGTCCAAGCCCAATTCAAATGCGATTTTTCATCTCCCATTTCATATTTGACCCAGTAAACGAACAAAAGTATGTTAGGGTTTATGATAAGAATACTAATGAAGGAAGCTGCCTCGGTTTCGGAGGAAAATGCCAAGGATAGGCCAAGTCAAACAAGCGGGATTAGATAGTTCAAAATAAAATTTTATTGTTTTATTAATCATTTATTCTTTCATAAATAATAAAATTTTATTTAATATAAATTTTTAATAAAAAGTTAATCCAATATAATTAAACACAAATTAATTATCTGATACGAATGCAAATGCAAAATCAAAATTCATCCCGTACTAAGTAGAAGTCGGACTTTTTTAGTCCAATATTAATATTACATGCATTGTAATTTAATTATTATATTAAATGATATATTAAAATATTTAGAATTAACAAAAAAAGTGATAGGTAGTATTTGTTTATTTTTTACACGAATTAATTTATAAATAAATTGTCACTCCAATGGAGAATTGCGATAAAAGAAAGAAAAAATGGGTATGCAGAGAGAGGAAGCGCAGAAACGTCTGGAGGGAATCGCGCGCACCGAACGTATTCGGCTAGCAGACAACCGAATGGCCAAGTTGCGTGTCTGCCCAAGATGGTCCTACCGCTGCGGGTCCCGCTTTGTTCAGCACGTCGCGCTCGGTCATTGTCCACGCGTCAACACATGCCCTCACTTTGCATGAGCTAGCGTGACATTACCGCCATTCTCCCGGAGTATACTACTTTTGCTAGGACCCGTTTGGTATCTCCCGCGAAACGAAAAGTAGCTTAAAAACGTCCAAGATATTTTTGGAGAAAAAAATACAAAAAAAAAACGTAGGTACTGCAAAAGATATTTTCAGGAGTAAGATTGAAAAGAAATTTATTTTAAATTTTTTATTCAATTTCATAAAAATAAATTATTTGTGATATAACAAGTAAATTTTAAAATAAAAATTTATATTGAGTTTCGTAATAAATCCAATCCAAATATACCCTAAATATTTGTTTGAATAATCATCTTCATTGCTTAAAAATGAGCATTTTAAATAAATTTTATATTATTAATTTCTACAAAATATTTACAAATCTAAAATTAATTTATGGAAACAATCTATCAAAAAGATATCTTTTAAATTTATTTATACTTATCTCGTTATCTAGATTATATATTGTTGACTTGTTAGATAATATCAATCTAACAAAAAACTATCAAGTCAACTAATAGGAGGAGATTTATTACTAATAAGGAGGATGCATATCACTTCAAAGAGAGGGGAAAAAAAAGGAAGAGGACATGGCTATTGGCTTTCGTAAATAACAAACATAAACAGAAATAATTTTTCTTATATCATAAGTTGCATCTACAAACAATACTAACAAAAATTAAAAGACGTTAAACAAAAGATTATAAAATACAAGTAAGAACATAATTAATTAGTATTGCCTTTATTCATAATTAAACATCTTATGTTATCGAGATAAAAAGTTAAAGATAGTAGCTTGACTATCAAATTAAAGAGATTGTTAGTAGGACTTATATATTAATAAATCTTAAATTATTCAAATCAAAAGTGTCAAAAAAGTTAGTGGTAGAATCTTTTATATTAGTGAAACTTAATTTTCTTGAATTAAGGATGTTAGTAGTGAGATTTTAGATAAAATATACCGCTATTTTAAGAAATTTAATATTCAATCTCGAAGATTCTAAAAAGAAAATATGAACATTTAATTCCAATGAGGAGTAATTCATAAGTAGCACACATAGATAATTCATTATGTCGGTTTTTTATAACATAAATAAAATCTTCAAATTAAAAGAACAAGCAAAAGAACCAAGTTACATTACTTTGGACGGAAATAAGCTTCCTTTGATATTTTGATACATGAATTAATAAATGTTTAAAAGTAAAACAACATGTTAACATTCTTCAAAATTAAAAGCTAATCGATGCGATAATGACAAAATTAAAAAGACTAATGGCTTTTTAAATTTTTGAAAATAATACTCCATATAAATTTAGCTAAAAAACCTTTATAATAACAAATTTTAACCTAAAATAATCATAAAGTAAGTAAGATGACAACTTTATTCGCCAATTTATATGTAATCTTTTACACTCATTCGATTTCATAATAAGTATAATTATGAAAGTTTTATTTCGTTGCAAAATAAGTGTCATTAGACAAATATTTGACTTTCTTTTTTTATTACCTTTATAATAAAATAATACCATTTAATATAGTAAAGATGACAATTTCTTATGTTATAATTTTTTATGAGTAGAAAAAATATTTAATTAAGGATAATCAATTTAATTATTATTTTAACTAGTATAAAAGCATGTGCTATGCACGACTATTAAAATTTTAATTGCTAATGACAATTATTGAAATGTATTTTAAAAAAATTACAACTATGAAGCAAATTTATGTGTTTAATAAATAAATTTTTTATTCACTTAGAAGTAGTTGTAGGAAGAAATTATAAAATAATTGTATATGCCCATTATTATGTGTATTTAAAAATAATAATAAACTTTCAACCTTATTTCTTTATCATTCTAAATAAATAAAAAACTGAATAAAAAATGCTCTAACTTTTTTATACGAATGATGAAATTATTAAAATTTTAAATACTAATTTGTGCAGTTACTTATAAAAATAAGAAAGAAAAGAAATCGAATACTTAAATAACTATGAGCTCTTTGAATAAAAAGTAAAAAAACTTGAATCGATCTAGTGAGGATACTTGCACGAATGGTGAAATGATTAAAATTTTAAATACTGATTTATAAAGTTGTTATAAAAATCAGAAGGAAAATAAATTAAATATTTAAACAACTATAGATTCTTGAAGAAAAAGAAAAAAATGCTTGAATCTGCTTGGTGATGATATCTGCACGAAAGGTAAAATGATTAAAATCATGGAAAATATTAAAATTTCTCTCACTTTCCTTGTCTCTCTCCACCCCTAAAAAATAAATAACTTATAAAATAAAATATATTTGTATTTTATATTAAAAATGTAATAATTTTTTTCTAAAATTAAAAAATTCTCAGATCATTACTCAATATTTTCTAAAAGAGTAGTGTTCTTGATCCACTAGAAAGAAATTATATTGTTATTATATTTTACAAAAATCATTTATTTCTTTTAATTCACTTGATGAAAAGATAAAAAAAATAAAAAATCATCTACTATTATATTTTATATCTAATGTATTGCAAAGTTATCAATGTTTTGATACACAATATTTTAATAAGAAATTAGACACTTTTATCTTTAAATGTTAGCATGTGAACGATCAAATTAGGACAATAGATATTAAGAGGTAAATATATAAATATTTCTAAAATCATCTTCTTAAAGAAAAAAAAGAAAAAAGCTTTTGTGATCAAAATGAAATTATTGAAATATATGAATCTTCAAAATCTAACAAAGAAACTAAAAACTTATTTATTTTTATTAAAAAATTAAAAATATATATTATTGTACATAATTCAATTAAAACAAAAAAGAAAAGGCATGAAAGATGCTAAAAGAAAAAACTTAAATAACATAAATTAGGGAATTGAATGGGAGAAGTAGGGTTAATAATTAATATTTTTAAATCTAAAAGTTTAAATTAAAATTAATAATAGATTTTTTATATAACAAAAATTAAAAATTTAAAAATAAAAATAAAGACTACAAAACTTTTAGAGAAAGAAACAATAAGAGCGTGTTATTAATATTTATAATATTTATAAATATAGATATGTATAAATTTTTTTTATAATGGTATTGCTATAAAAAATTTAAAAAAAGAGGAAGTAGTAGGTTGTGTGCATCAGCAACCAACAACTTTTCCGGATTCTTGAGCAGACAAACAAAGCCTAAAGAAAAGAACAAAAGAGAGTGTGGCCACTCGCCAACCACTCTTTTCCCACTATGAGATGAAAAAGTCAAAAGCAGCCCATAACTGATGAAGAAGGCCCCATAGGAAGACCACAAATACAGAGAGAAGGAGCAATTAAATAAGGCCAATTATTAAAAGGAAGGCCACAATTACTGCTACTAACCCTAATCTCAATCATTCAACAGTCGTGGCATATTGTGGAACGGAAAATACTTGGAAACCACACCTTACTCTGCACCACGCCAAACGCACCAAAGTCTCCTTCTCCTTCCTTTACCCTTTCCTCTCTTCATGGTTTTTCTCTCTTTCACACCATAACTTCAAGACAGAAAAGGTTATCATCATCTGCTTTACTGTTTCCTTCTGTGTACATGGGGTTCGGTTTTTGTGTTTGTTTGTGTCTAGATTGGTTTCTGAATTTTGTTCGAGTTTTTATGTGAAATTGGATCTGATGGATGTGAATGAAGTGATGGGCTGGTGGAGATTCTTAGTTTGGGCGTGTTTGTGTTTATGTAGAGGTGAAATCAAGATTCGGGTCTTAGACGGTTTTTGATGTTGTTCCCCGAGGGGTTCTGAGGTTTACTAGATGGTCGATCGTTCTTCCTCTTCATATTTGTATCTATCTTTCTGCGCTTTGCAAGATCAGGGTATTTTTTTATGGTTTCAATCTTGCTTTTGGCTCATTTCATCCCTGACAAAATGATTTCGCTGAATTCTCTCCGACTGTCTGCTTAAGGGTGAGATAGAAGGAGGTGATTTGTTTATTTAGATGCGTATCTTAATTCTCATTTAGATGGAGATGAAATTTTGAGGGGCTGGTTTGTGAAGTACTCGGTGAATTTCCTTCAGATTTCTGGGATAGTTCATCCTTCTTGATGAAATGCTATTCTTTGGTCCGTCGGAAATGCTCGAAGGATCCTCTTTTTGGGGAAGGCGGAAGGTTCATGCCATAATTGGCATAATTTACTTTGACTTTATGAGTTTTAGCATAAAGCTGCTAGATTTAATTCTTTCCTAGTGTTGAAGTACTCGCGTAACATGAGCTCATTATTTGCTCGTTCCTAGCAATTGATGTTGAATTGCTATTATAGCTGTGCTAAAGGGTGCTTAAAAGTTCATTCTTTTCTGGTCTTGTTTACAGCTGCCCTTTTGATGCGGTAAGGACGTTTTCTGATAGAAGAGTTTGATTTTCTGGTTGCAGGATATTGTAGGGAAGATCTATTTCCTTAATGTACTAATTCATCCTAAATTATAGGAGGGTAGTTGATTGAAGATAACGGTTGTTTGAAACTGCTTCTGATGTGCTTTAGCACTTGGTTTTAGAGTGTTCCGGTAAAGATTTTTCACATTTGGTGCCTTTTGCCCCCCATGTCTGTTTCTGGAAATGAAGAGGTGGTTCTTCTACTCTATTAAATTCTTTAGGACCTCCTCTTTTGATGAGGCTAAGGGTTGATACCTATAGTTGCATAGCTGATAATTGTTTACCCTTTGCAGCCTGGAGTACTTTCCCGGCAATCTAGTGCTGTTTCTGCAGGTATTCCCCTCAAGAAAAGGAGGTTCCTGTTGGTGCAGCCTTCTTCTCCTCCCTGTCAAGAAATACAACCAGCAGCTCCTGAAGAAAATGATGTGAAGAAAATAGAAGAATCTAGCTCTAATATCATCACCAAAGAGGAATCCAGCAGGGAGTTAAAGAATAAAGAAGAGTCTAACCCAGATTTGAAGGGCAAAGAAGAATTTAGCTCAATCGTGAAGAATAAGGAAGAATCCTCTTCTAAATTCAAGAGCGAAGAAGCATCTGAATCAGATCTAAATAACAAAGCTGAATCTGGTGCAAATGAGAAGAACAAAGAAGATTCCATCTCAGATCAAGGGTCTATAAATTCCAATGTTGCTAGCAGTTCCCTTGGTATGGCAGGTTTTGGTAAGAGTTCTCTTATAGAGGTGAAGAAAGAGATTGCTTCTGATCGCGATATGAACTTGGTTCATTCAAATGCGGATGCTTCTGAGTCCAAACTTTTGCAACTAGGCCCCATGGCTAACATTGGTTCTGTTAGTAAATTGGATAGCAGAACGAAGCTTTTGCTGACTGAAAAATGTGTGAGCTCAGGATTGTCCGGGAATACTGCTGTGAATGTTGAGGATGTAAAGAAGGGGATCCATAGCACACTAGTAGATGAGGATTGTAAGCTCAAATTATCAACTGGTTCAGCTAGTAATGGATTGTCACTGGGCCCAAGTTCAGAACCTCTTGCTTCTGGTATTGGAATTCAAGATATAGAGAGCAAATCTGCTAAACAAGATAACTTAGACACTGCTCTGTTGTCTTTGTCATTTAACAAAGGTAAAACCCCTGTGGAAGAAAAGAATAATGATGCTAGCTCACATAGTGATGCTACCAATTACTCGTGTTCTAATAGATCAAAATGGGATTTGAATACTACAATGGATAACTGGGAAGGATCTGCTTGTGATGGAGCTTTTCAAGGTATTATTGATGCATCAAGTAAAAAACTTAGTGTCAATGCCATAAATCCTTCCTTGAGCTCTGTTGGGTTGGGCATTGATTGTAGCTCTAAAGGGAAGAAGGTTATTTTAACAGATGTGCCGAGGCCCATTTTTTCAACTTCATCTGTGCAGCAAATCCATCATCATGAGGAAACTACTCTTCGTCTTACTCTTAGTGCATTCAGCCGTGCTTCATCAGCTAGAGTAGCCTCTTCAATGGACGTTTCCAACCCTTTGGTGCCAGGTGTGAATATCAACTCCCCAGGGTGTGGAACAGTAAAAACAGAACCCATTGATGAGAATCCAAAAACTCATCCTGTTGGAGCTACCGGTAGTCACATGGGATTAATAGATTTTGGTTCAGTGAAAAGGGAACCTGTTGAAAGGAACAAAGTAGAAGCTGCAAGACTATCAGCTTCCCAGAAATTAATTGAACAGAAATCTATAAAATTGGAACAAGCTACCAAAGTTTCTCAGGAATCACGCAAGACGGGAGATATGATTTCACAACATTCAGTTGCAAATATTGTACAATGCCCGGAGAGTGGTTCTTCTTCTTCTTCTGTTTTACCAATGCCCTTGACTCCCCAAAAGTGTTCTCCTTCAAGGTTGGTTACTTCTTCAGAGCTGTCTGGAAGTATAGATGTATCTAATCAATCTGAACGTTCTATTCATACTAAAGAAGTCCACAAGAGCAATGATGCTGTAGATCAGGCTGCTGCAGCTGACATGGTTCATAAATCTGTCCACATGGAAAGAGAAGCAAAGTTGTCTGAGTGTAAGTTAGATACACTGGATACTTGCGAGGCAGAGGTAAGAAATGTTGATGATCCTGCAATGAGTGGGCCAAACAGAATGAATGAAAATTCTCATGATAATCATGAAGGGTCTGCAAGTGACGAGGAAAAGATAAATTTATCTACGGAAATCATGGAGTCTTATAGTTCTGATTGTGAATCTGATGGTAATCATGCCATAGCCCATCACTTGGATACAAAAGGTCGATGCGTTAAAGATGAAGATGATGAGGACTATGAAGACGGCGAGGTTCGAGAATCAGTGGTGCATTCAACAGCAGCAGAACCTATTCCTGAGAGAATGGATACTAAAGATGTAAAGCTTGCTAATCATGACACTAGAGATAGTCCTGCACGCGAGTTTGCCAGTGGCAGTAATGCTGATCAATTCTATCTAAATGAAAAAGAGCGTGAGTGTATAGTTCATGAAGATACAACAATCGAGTGTATCAAGGAGAGTGTTGGCAAGGCTTCAAATGAAAATGATGCTGAAATGATGGATGAAGATGGCATGCCGCAAAAATTATTACAAGTTGGAGTTGCTGAAGAAGTAGCTGGTGAGAAATTTCTGCCTAGTCCATCTCAGAGAAAACCACTTGATGGATCTGGAAAGGAAAGTGTACCAGAGGGTGATAAAAAGGATATTTCCTGTGATGGAACAACTAGTTCAGGCCATCGAACAGTGACAACAATAGGTGAGAGCACTAATGGAAATGCTAAATTATTTAGCAGTGCCAAGAAACCTGATTCATCTCTTTCCATTGTAGAATCGTCTCCTAATGGGAGTGACGCTGCTAAAGATTCAGTTAGTGGAGGCAATAGGAGCCGCATAATCCATATACCTCGTACTTGCATGACATCTCCTGGTAGAACAAGGTCTCTTGCAGACAGATCTTTGTCATCACGAGGTGGAAGAGACAGGTACTCTGATATTGAAGGGGGGAAATTTCTTCTTCACAGAAATAGGTGATCGTTTTGTGTTACTATTTTTTCATTTGTAGTATTTGACTGTTAATAAGTGGTCGAGTATAACTGTTTAATTTCTTGCTTTTTCAGAGATGAAGTTGACACCAACTATCCCCAGAGATTCATCAGAGAGAAGATTTATGATCAGCCATACAGAGGCTCCAGACCTTATGGGAGAGGAAGAGGGAGGTTTTCAGGTCGGCTAGACACTTCACGGGGTGAATGGGATACAGAACGTGAGTTTGCTTTGGAAAGTTACAATGGTGATTGTCGATTCAGCCGAAACAAACGTGCTTCTGCCTTGACTGATGTTGAACTTGAGTCTAATGAATTTGTTATTACTCCAGATGGGTCTACTTTGAATACTGGTAGAGGAAGGAAGCCCTTGAGTGATGATTTGCATTCATTTCGCCATCTATCGTCAAGGCGACTATCCCCTGGTCGTAGAGATGGCCCTACAAGGGATATTCGAATGCTTCGAAGAATTCCGCGGAATATTAGCCCAAATAGACGCAATGATGAAAATGGGTCTAATTTGGTTGGACTGCAGCATGATGAGAAGCTCGTGAGGTCTTTGCCTGATGAACTTGTTGATCCTGCGTATCCTCGTCCACAGCCAATATATGACACTGTGGCTGGTCAATTTGTTCGAGGGAATAGGAACTTTTCTACAGTACAGAGAAGAGGTTTTCCTCGAGTTCGTTCAAAATCTCCTGTTGGATCCCGAGCCCGCTCTCCTGGTCCATGGTCTCCTCCTCGAAGGAGATCTCCAGATGGATTTGGTGGACTTCCACAATTAACTCAACATAGATCAACTGCCTTGTATGGGATGGAAAGGATTAGATCCCCTGACCGATCTTGTTTTCCTGAAGAGATGGTCACGAGAAGGCGTGGCTCTCCATCATTTATTGCTCGACCTTCTGGTGATATGAGGGATGTAGAATCTGGAAGGGAACATGGTCATCCAAGGCCTATGAACTCCAGCAGGAGGAGTCCATCTGATAGGATTTTTGGTAGAAGTACCCGTAGACTTGATGTCTCCGATCCTCGAATTGGGGCAGGTGAAGACGAGTATTTTGGTCGGTCAGTACACACAAATAGATTTCATGAATTTCAAGGTGATGGAAGTAGTGATGAAAGAAGAAAGTGTAGTGAGCTGCGAGGATTAGTTCGTTCTTTTAGGCCACCTTATATTGGTGATGGTGAAAATCTTCGTTTTCATTTAGATGAGGGTCCTAGGCCTTACAGATTTTGTGCTGAGGGGGATAAAGAGTTTGGAGGAAGAAGCATGAGAGAAAGGGAGTTTGATGGGCGGATTAAGAATAGACCAGTAGTAGCTCCTAGACGAATTAGAAATATTGAGGAGCAAGAAGGTAACTATAGACATGGTGGGCAGGTCTGGCATGATGATGGGTTCAACGAAGCACCTGGATTTAAACGAAGAAGATTTTGAACTGATGCTCTTAGATGTCAAAAACAGGACTTTGCTGGATGGCTATGCTGCCAAGGAGGGTGGGTGGTGGGTTAAGTGGGCTCTCGTGTAAAAGCAGCACATTTCTGTGGGATGATCACTTGAAAGATGTTTTTTTTTCAATCTGATGCTCTACAATGTCAAAACAAAAGAGACATTTGCTGGATCTAGTCTTGTTGGATGGTGGTCTGATCTGGAAGCCGCTGGTTTCTCAGGATGGTCGCTTAAAGAATCCCACTAACGTATAAGCACATCCAAGTCTGTTAAGTTGAGATCTGGGGAAACATTAGAGCACTCCAATGCCTGAACAAAACTGAAGGTGCACAATGAGCGAATTCATGTTGCTTGGTTCGGGTACTGTAATTTGCTGAGCAGATTAGATTGCAGAATCATCAAAACATTTTTCCAGAAACTGATTGGGAGACAAAAGAAGGCTTGACACAGAAGGTTGAAACGTCAGTTACTAATTGCAAAACACTTGTCATGATGATGCTAGAACTTGGAAGAGACTTCCAGGTTTAAGAAACAAGCATATACTTATAGTCCTACAACAGTTGCGACTGGTTGAAGTACTTTCTTTCATCACCCCTGATTGGGATTCAAACCTGCAGTATGAAGTATCAGTGGGTGCAGAAGTGGCAGTTAAATAATGAACTAGTTTTAAGAAGTTTAGTTCCCAAGAGATGCTTTTCAATGTGGATCCTTTTCTTGTTTACTGTACTTGTAAAATCATTTCTGGTTCATGGTCACTTCAGGATCTGTAGAGGTTCTTAAACCTGCAGGTATCTCTCAAGTAGATGAGGTTGGACACGTTTCGATGAACTTATCAGGAGAAGCACCTTAAGTCTAAGAAGAGTGGAGAAATTGATTTTTCTGGTTGAACTGTGGGTACAATGATAAATGTCGGGTGATACAGCTCACATATTGCAGCTCTAATTAGGTTTCCAGGTCTTACCATTTGGTTTTGTGGGGTCTCTGGTGGGAAATGCATATATTTCTACTGCGACCAAGTTTATTTACCATTTCTGTTGTGCTTCGGAGATGCACCTATCACCATTGCGACCAGGCTCTTTTACCCACTTGTTGTGGGGTTAGCATATGGTACATATCACTGCTGTTACTGTTTCTTTGCCATCTATGTTGTGCTTGTGTTCTGGCGATGCACATAGCTGTTTCCCAGTTCTTTTACTATTCTGCGATTTGCACGATAGGTCCCAAAGCAGTGTTACTACAGGTGGCGGGGGAGAATTTTCTCCAATTCTAGTGGTAAAATTGGCTGAAGTCGGGGCTTCCAAAGAAACAAGAAACGCCAGTTTTAGGAAACTGTTTTTCTACCATGATCCGTAAATTGCATCATGGAGCTGCAGCAACTTGGCCAAAACAGAAGGATAAGACCCTATAAATGTCTATTGATTCTTTCAGACGGGGTCCTTATTTTTCCTGAAAAGATGAAAATAAAAAGTGCACAACCGGTTGGGAGGACACGAGATCTTCACTTTTAGGCTTGACAAGATGGTCCTGTAACTGGGAGGCCATTCAACAAGTTAAGGGCGTGTTTAGATTGGGTTTCATACAGAATTTAATGTAATTTTTTATTTTATATTTTATTTTTTTTACAAAAATTTTCTCTTTCAAAATTTAAAATAAAAAATTTTAAAATTAAATTTTATTTAATCACATTTTAAAGAATCTGTAATAAGAAGAAATCCTAAGAAAAATAGAAAAAAAAGAAACCCTAAGAAAAATAGAAAAAAAGGAGGGACGCCGGTGAGTGGCAGTCCCATCATAACGTAGGACCCGTCCATTTGGCAAAGTAATTTTGCTGTACTGAAGATATATACATCAGAAAAGATGGATTATTGTTTTAGGACAATCTTAAAATTTATATTTTTTTCTCGGCAATGAATTTTTCTGAATCAAAATAAGGAATTCATACCTAGCAAAAATTGAAAATTTTCAAATAGTACTAATTTTGGGATTAAATTTTTATGATTGTATAAGTAATACAATTTTCACATTACAATGAGAAGCAAATTCTAGCCAATTCTGGGGTTACAAGATGAGAAAAATCATGCTCTATAAAGGACTTTACTTTATTATTTTAACAAGTTGGTTAGAAAATAATGATGCTGAACACACTTAACTTAACGTGCCTTTTATTATTTAAACAAAAATGTATTTGGAATCTACTCAACAAAAAAAAAAAAAAAACAATAACCTATTCAATTAGTGCTGAGTTTTCCCATAAGATTAATGTATATTTTTATGGTTTTTATACCGCTTATTTTGAGTATTTCACAAGTAGACCTTTTGATATTCTGGGACACAATTTAGACCCCTTGATAGTATTATTTTTCAAATTTAGTCAAACAAAATGTAAAATGATAAATGGGCACCTAACGTTTTTTTATAAATATTTTAAAGTAAGCTAGGGAAATTGTTTGCATGAGTAGACATAAAATCCAAAAGTTAGCTAGCTATAACTTGGAAAAGCAACTCGAGAAAGCAATAAAAAAGAAAGCAATAAAAAAACTTTACTATCTTAGAATTTTAGTACATGTGTTTTTTTTTGAGAAAAATAATAAAGAAACTTTATTCTCTTAAAATCTTAGTACATGTGTTTTTTTTTTCAGGGTCAAAATACATATGTTGACTTAAGAATGAAAGATGCTTCCATAATAATTCCTTGATCCTTGGTTAAAATCAAATTCTTACTATTGTAGTCCAGTTAATTTTATTTATATGACACATCAGCACGAAGAAGTCTACAAAGAAAATAAAAGATTAGTGGATGCTTGCAAATTGCTGTAAATTGAACCTATACAGGTAATACAAAAACAATTATTCTAATTAGAGACATCAAGGTAATTGGGTTGTCCTTTAAAAAAAATTGGATTGTGGACCATAGCAAATATCTAATTTGATTTGATCAAGACGAGTTAGAATTACTAGTTAGAAATCAAAATATATCATATATTTGAAAGAAATATACTCTTCGTTCTTTTTTATTTGTAAAAAATATTAAAATATACAAATTAAAGAAAAAAAAGACTATTTTAACTTTTTTATTAATTTAAGTGTAAAACTTATTTCTTTCTATTTCTTAATTACTCTCAACTTATTCATTTTTTCTATTCATTGAATTGGAACTAATAATAGATACTTGACTCTTGAGAGTATAATAAAAACTCTCACCATTTTTAATGTTTAAATAAAAATATATTTGGAACTTAATTATAAAAATAGAGAATTTTTGAATTTGACAAAGAAAAATGAATAAGAAAATGGCCAGCTTTTAATAAATAAAAATGAATGGAGGAGTATTATCTTCACTACATAGTGCTCTATTTATTTTATTTATTTTCGTCACTCTAGACACTTATACCGTCAAAGAATAAAAGTTCAAACATTCGGCTAACAATCTTGAGCAGATTATAAACTTTGCAATCCATGTAAACTCTCATTGTAGTTTAATCTACTAATTAGATTTGGATAATAAAGAGATTATGTCCGTTTTTATCTAATCAACCTAATCCATTTTTTATCTAATAAAAGAGATCTATTAATAAGTAGGATTGACATCATTTTTTGAAGCACTGACTATTTTTTAAGTTTTAGTTAAACTTGTCTATTCAAATCATGCACGAACATTTTCTTCTAAATGGCTTCTATCTTCCACCGCCATAGAGTTTGTTCTTCATGCTTTCTATATTTGAAAATTATTTAATTATCATCATCAAAGAGAGAAATTAAAAATAACTAATTTTTTCTTTATTATTTTCTCCATGTCAAAACTATTGTATTAAACTTGGTTCAAGAGTATTCTAGTTTACTGTGGCTTGTCGGAGTGTCGACTGTAGCCCTTCAAAGTGAAAGGGCGTATTTCCCCAAATCTCATAGGTCTACTTTCCTTGAAAAGAAAATATCAGAGGTCTACTTATAATATGTCCAAACATAAGGGACTCTAGATGTAATTCGGGCACTTTTCTGTGTATTAAAAGGGTTTTTCATGGCCAATAGACCCAATTTGTCGTTGTTACCCGACCTTCTAACTCCAAAGCCCAAACAAATTTCGGAAAGGAAAAGGCCCAAACAAACCCCAAAAATAAATCAAGACAGGAAAAAAGGAAAATAAAAATACGTCGCGAATACATACATATCTGACTACTACTCATGTAAATGTTTTCCTATACCTTTGTCCCCTATATCACTGCACCGACGTCGTACCTTAGTCTTCTCCACATTTGACATTTCTGTCATTCTGTGTTTCTTCTTCAATCTCCATTAACTTCGTTGTTCCTCTTCTACCTAGTCTATATAATTGAACTTAAATCGAGATTTTTTGCTTTCCTTTTTATTCTTTTGCATTTAATTTTTGAAGCAAGTTTTCCTGTTCCTTCTTATTCTTCTGAATTTGCTTTTGCTCTTTGATGCGGTGTGCGACGAGCTACTGGATTGAAGAAAACCTATTGTGTTGTAGCAGACTTATTTGAAGGTTAGAAAATCTCGAGCTAAACGCAAATCAATTAGGGTTTGTGATTCGATATCTGTTTATACAATTGCAACTTTTAGTTAAATTGTTGAATAATATACCAGGATGTTAGTTTGACGAGGATGAATCAAGGAGGAAGCGCAACTGATACTCTAACCACACTGGAGACAAATTCAGCTGAGGTCTGAACGCTTATCTTCATCCTATATTGTTTGTTTGCTGGTTTTTTCCTTTTATTTTATTTATTTCCTTAAATTTACAATCTTGGTGGTTGCTCTGGATAAGTTGTCTTCGTGTAGTTAACTTCTTCTCAACTTATTTTTTAGACTGTCTTTGGTACAATTTGAGATTTGCGAACCCAGCTTGAAAGTTTAAGCGAGATGTTTAAGAGCTTTCGAATTTGGTATTCCCAGATGTTTAAGCTTTGAGGTTTTCAGATACGAACTTTTGCATTGTAGTTTAAGTTAAAAAAAAAAAAAAAGAGGAACGATAGACTAGTTTTTGATAGAATAGAAACTAGTCTCTTGGATGTAATGGATAGTAAATACTGTGTGATCTGTTTTATCTGAACCATTTTTTGTGGTTTCAAAGAGCATTGAAAGTTCCTCCTTTTTTGGGTTACTTAAACCATGATTTGTAATGAGTATGCCTATGTGGTGACTGTTAGTAATGTGAGCTTGAACACCCTACTTTGGGTGATATATTTAATCTTTTTGCCTGGAAAGGGGATTCAGGAGTTACATCAACCTTTTTATTGGACGTACAATGCGGAAACCTTTCATGAACATAGAACAATAGACTTTCTCTGATACCGTGACAGCTTTATAAGTTATTGATGTGATATCTAATATTGCTTTAACTAGTGGATCTGCTCCTTTTTGTTCTTTTTTGGGGTTATTGTGCAGGGAAGCTTGCATTTATGATGGTAGTTTGTGCAAATTTGAGTTCGATGTGATGCATATTTCAACACTTTAGGCATCTTTGCTGCTTTTCTGTATATAAATGGAGCTCTGCTTGAAACTGCTTTTTTTAATATTATTGTAACTATCTTTACTTCTAAGAGACAAGAAAAAGGTGCAATGCAAATGCAGAATTACTAAAATGAGATGTTATCTGATATTAATATGTGGAATTTCCAGAATTAGATGGTTAAGTATTTGCAGGTTTCCCTATAAATGAAATAGAGTAAAAAGGTTATATTTGGAGAATACAAGTTCACTATGGAACCGTAGACCAAATTTTCAGGGACATATTATAAGATGTAAAATTTTTTCAAAAGAAAAAAAAATATTACGGGGAAAATGATTCTTCAAGGAGATCAAGCAAGGATCGGAACATGTAGCAGCATTCCACTGTTACTAAGATATTGTTTGGATGATACGTTAATAATATGAGTTATTTTTTTTAATAAAATTTTTTTTTATATTTTTGGGATTTGTACTTCTTTAGATAAATTATACTAACTTAGCCCCTTAAAACTTGTATCTCATCTAATTGTAGAAAGTGGAGAAACTCTACTCTGTGCTATCTTGGAACATAGGACGTATACTTATTCCTTAGCAGAGATGTTTCAGCTAACTGCATTTAAGATGTCCTTTATGCATCTCTCTCTATTATCTAGGTTAGGTGGGGTGTGTGTCTGTGTGTGTTTTAAATAAATTAATAAATAAAATGAAATTCCTAATATAAATAAATAAATTTGTTTAGTTTTTATTCTATGCATCTTTTTATTTTATTTCACATTATTATTACTTCCGTATCTATACCCTTGTCCAACATGGTGGGCACTCCTTTGCTTTGCATGTATGTGTGATATATAGGGTTAAGGTAACTAATTTACACTAACTGTTTCTGCACATCAATGGTTTGTTACTCTACTAAAACAGACCTTGGGACAAGATGGTATTTGGTTGTTTGTGGCTGATCTGAGCATTCTTTTGTTTGTCAGAAATATCAAGTCACTGATCCTAGTCAACCTCACGCACCTTCCTATTATGCCCCCACTGGGTCTTCAGCAGTCTCATGGACGAACCACGGGGCTAATAGTTATGCCAGGGAGAATGGTGTTATTCTCAACTCCAGTTACCATCACGACCAACAAGCGGATTTGACCTCGAGAAGCACCCAAGATGGGTTAAATACAACCCCTGTTGCTTCCACCTCAAGTTCTGGATCAGCAAATGTACCACAAGATTATAGTAGTTATGCAACTTACCCAAGTACTGATCCGTATGGATATGGAAATACAGGATATGCAGCTTACTATAGTGGCTATCAGCAGCAAACTAGTCAATCATATCCACAGCCTGTAGGAGCCTATCAAAACTCAGGTGCTCCTTATCAGCCTCTTTCCTCATTTCAGAATACAGGGTCGTATGCTGGATCTGCAAGTTATCCAAGCACTTACTACAATCCTGGTGATTATCAGACATCTGGAGGTTACCAGAGCGGCAGTTACGTTAATCAGAATCAGACCAACTATTGGAATGCAGGGCAATATACTGCATACGCGTCTCATCAGTATCCAAGCTATATTCATGATTCGAGTACATCATATAGTTCCACCAGTGCTCCTGCAACTTCACAATATGGTCAGCACTACAAGCAATGGACAGACTATTACAACCAAACACAAACAGAAGTAAGCTGTGCTCCTGGAACAGAAAATGTCTCTGTTTCTGGGGCATCTACCCTTAGTTGTCCTGTTCCTGGTGTTTCTAGTGGGTATGCAACTTCAAGCATTCAGCAGCAGCCTGCCCCTTATCCTCCATCTTGGATGCCCCCATCTTCTTCATCTGAAATGTCTTCAAACCAGGTTTCTTTTCTTTTATTATCAGTGATTAACTAAAGTTGCTCTTCCACGTGTTTTAATAAAAGGGCCTTTCTTAATGAGGATATGTCAAAAATATGCAGTAATTTGGTTTAATATTGGGGGACAAAAAATGTGCTTTCTTTGAGTTTTTTTTGGTACTATTACCAAATGTCTTTTCTGGGTTACCATCTAATCTGTGATAAAGTACGTGCATCATAATATGTACATTATTTGAGGCGAAGATTGAGTTGTATGTTCCTTGTTTTGCAATGTTAAATTGGTAATTTTCTCTGCGAAGTTGTATCTTTGGATGACCATGCTTAAATTTGTGAGTTCTTTACTATAGATTGCTGGTTATATCTTCTTTGGTGTTGTTTGATATAATTCTCATATATTCTATTTATAGTCGGTCAACATGCAAAAGGTATGTTTTTATCACCAGTGTACTTCTACCATTTGTTAAGTAATGGGGTGCAAGCTAATTGATACATCCTGTTGCCAGTATCATCCATATTCTAATGTGTTTCTATTTTTTTTTTTTTTTTTTGTGGTTTTTCTTCCTTTTGGCTTGTTTCAGTCTGGTTTAGTGAGTGGGGTTATCCATGATGGATATTGGAAACCTGGGACTGCAAGTTATCCAAATCAATATTGTAACTCCACACAACAGCATATTCAAATGCCCTCAGAAACAAGTTCCACTTATGAGAGCTTTCAGAATCAACAAAAATCTACAGCAGTTCCTGAGTTTACTTCACCCTATCCCGCATCGCATCAGGTTCCTCAAAATTATCAGTCGTCCTTGCAAGCTTCAATGCAAACTGTTTCTCCACTTGATTCACGGAGAGGAAACAAACTGCAAATTCCAACAAATCCTAGAATTGCTTCAAACTTGCCTCTGAGTTTGTCAAGAACCGAGAAGGATACCACTGCTAGTAGTGCTACTCCAAAGCCAGCCTATATTGGTGTTTCATTGCAAAAGCCAAGTGATAGAGTGCCATCTCAGGATGTTGCTACGGATTCTATACTAAAGGTTGAGTCCTCTGCATTTACCTTTTGCTCCTTTGTTTTGGTTATTGTTTTCCTCATAAATTAGCTATTGGATTCTCAATGTAATTACCTTGATCTGCCGTCTTGGGCGGGCTTTTGAGCTACTGCAACCTAGGTTCTCTAATATTTGATATTGATGCTTCTATAATCTCAATGTGATTATCTAAAACTTTTTATGAATTTGCCATATTAAGATGTTTATAAGTTTGTGGAAGTTTGTTAGCCTTAGTATGACAAATTGTTTCAACATTTTAGGGATGTCTGAACTTGCAATCTTGATATTTATACCAATGTGAGTTCCTATTTTCATGAAAAATTGTTGAAGAAATGTTGCTTTATAATGAACAAGGCAGAAGGTTTATTGGCATTATACAAAGATGTTCAGATTGTAGACTAGTCATATAACTAGAATAGAATTTTGTGCATGTATTTTCCCTTTTCTTTGGGGGTGGGGACTAAGAAAAAGAGGGGGGGGGGGGTTGGGATACAATAGCTGAAAATGGACTGAATTTGATGCTTATATGTTATTGAATTTGATGAAAAAGAAGGGGGGTGCTCTATTATTGAATCAGAAGAGTATAAGATGCTGACAGCATTCTGTGCCTTAATTACCATAAGATCCTGCTGCTTAATGGTAAGAATGGAGGTAGGGTTCTGGGGTTTGATGGGTGAATAGTTCCTCAATAATTGAGTTGCAGTTTGTTGCGATGAGAAAAATTGTCCATTTACTGGTCATTATGATTGAAAATTTGCAGTACACAGTCCTTGGCTTTTCAGGGAACCAAGCTTTTAGGGGGAAGAAAGCACTGAAATTGGATGTCTATAAGCTTGAGTGTATCTTCATTTATGCAACAGAGATGTCAACTTTTACCGGCTAGTTCTTGTGTATGCCTGGCTATCTTTATAGCTGAGTTTCTCAGTTACCCTGTTCTTGTTTTGCTTGTGGTCCTTCTAAAATTTTGAATCAGTAGTTCACTAAATAAAATACGGAAGACTGTAGATTGAACCTTCTCCAACAGTTAAATTGAGTGAAGCTCATTAACAGCAAATTTTCCCCCTTTTTGTGTGAAAGGGATTTGTTTAGCATCTGAGATGCATGCTTGATAGGCTATACATGTATTTCTGAGACTGAATTGCATTTTGGAAATGCTTGGTTCTATAATTAAAGTTTGTTTTAATTGTTAGCTTCCACAGAACTTTAGTTTTATTGGATGATTTGCATAATTTTTATCCACTTAATTCTTTGCTTATTCTTTAAGTATTACGATATTACATTGAACTGATCGACATGAACTCTTTGCACTTCATTATGAAGTTTTGGGTCTAATCATTCGAGCACCGCAATGATTTCCAGTTCTTTTACCTGCAGCCCGGTATGTTTCCAAAATCACTGCGTGGTTATGTGGAGAGAGCTTTAGCTCGTTGCAAGGACGATGCACAAATGGCGGCGTCTCAAATTGTCATGAAGGAGGTAAGCAACGTGTCATTTCTTTCTGGAATATAACAGAAATTTTGTTTACTTGTATTTCTCTACTTACTTACCTTTCATTACAATGGTGCATGTCATGTTGAGACAATTATATGACATATATGGTAACTCATTAATTGACTGGAAGGAGTAGTTAATATGAAGTTAGCTCTGATGTGTTTGGAAGGTGGAAACAAAGCTTACCCTGGCTGGTCTTCTGGTCATTTGATGTGGTGCATGGATCAGCAGATCAATTCAGTTGTGTGTTTGTAAAAATAAGGAAATCATGTTAAGGCAATTGTTATTGTCCAAATTAATTAAAGTAGAGCTGAAGTCATGGAAAATGAAGAGTAGTGCATCTAGAAGAAATTCCACAGCTCTCCACCTAGCTCAGTTGATGGAACTTTTCTGTTAGTCAATTCCAAGTTATGTAGTTTTTCTACTTGCAACAATGTTTTTTTGTGATAATTTGCTAAAATGAATAGAAAGTGGAAGAGTGTATTTGGTTCTAAACTTTTTGCATCTGAACATGCTGTAGGTGGGTCCAGAAACTTTTTATGTGTAGAAAATAGTTTAAAAAGTTAGTTTTTTCAATTGTTATGTATTTAGGTATTTTCCTTGTTATGTATTCAATATGTGCTGTATATTATCATATATCTGGATTGAACTTGCCAGAGTTATATATTTGTCAATCAAAGCTTTATTATCTTGAGTAGTAATTCCTCTTCTGCTTTACTGCTAATTTGTTTTTTTAATTTGTTCTGCTTATTACTCCTCAGATCATCACAAAGGCAACAGCTGATGGCACACTTTATACAAGAGATTGGGACATGGAGCCTCTTTTCCCGCTGCTGAGTGCAGATACAGCGAATAAGGGGTATGCTTCTTTTTCTCTCTGTTACATACACATAAATTGCAATTAAGCAAATACAAGAAACATGCTGAACATATTATTAAAGATGCAATTACATCTGACTTGCTTACAGTGTACTTGATTTGTTTACTAAAATTGACTTTTTGTATTCATATCTGGGAATGTGCATTGAAACTTAATGCGAATACTTATGGAAAAATCTAGCTTGCAGTGCACATCTTGATGATGTCTCCCCATTCTGTGTTGCTCCTTTTCCCTTCTGAAACATGGGGGAATACTGGGGCATTTCACCTTCTATCTTTTCAAGATTCATTTCATGTTTTTCTGAAAGTCATCTGTCAAATCTAGCTGATATGATCACAAGTGCTTGATGGGTCTGTAAAATCTTCAATGTTTGGGTTCTCTTAATTTCCCTAGGCATGGGCAACATTGTTCATTACATTTTCTAGCATTGTCACTCCGGAAAATTTACTAATTCTATTTTTTCTCCATTTTATAGAGGACTGTTTCTCTCTACCCCCACTTTATTACAAAAGAGTAAACGAAGTCCTAGTAGGAAATCCAAAAGCAGGTGGGAACCGGTATCAGAGGAAAAGCCTGACAAAGCTGTAGCCAGTACTCGTGAAACTGTAAAATTCAGTGATTGGAACAAACAGGTAACTTTTTTCTTTGTCTTCTGTTGGAAAGCATTTTTTTTGAAAAAATTCCATAGTGCGCATGCACAATAGACGTGTGTACTTACATTTCTGCTTCTTAATGAGTTGGATTGGGGATAAGAGGAATTAGGTCTGCTGGCTAATGTGCTAAATTTAACAAGAAACTTGTGGAACTGGACCACCCCAAGAAAAACAAAAAGAAAACTGTCCTGTCCTTTTTTAATGAAATAATTTGAAATAAAAAAGTTGAATTGGAGCGATAATTACAGATTGCAAAAGCTGCAAATTTTTTACTAAAAATTAATCAAAATTTTCTGGATCAGTTCTTTTGCATTATCTGGAGTAACTTACCTTGAATACTCTGCCTGACTTGTTCACAGGAAAAGGGCTTTCTTTAACACCTGTTGCTAGCATTTGTTATGAAGTCTAATATAACAATCTCATGTCGGATGTTTTGTGCTGCAGTTTACCAGTGGAAAATTAGAGAACAAGGAGGATCAGACTGGTACAACTTTAGCTGACCAAAAGAGCTTCAATAGAAATGTTCTGAGGCCAGCTAAGAGGCCTCGTCTGGGTGATGGTCTAAATGCTGCTGACAATGCTGAAGCGTCCAGTGACAGTGATAAGGAGCAAAATTTAACTTCTTACTACTCTGCTGCTGTGGCACTTGCAGATACACCAGAGGAAAGAAAGAGAAGGGAAAATCGTTCGAAACGTTTTGAAAAGGGACATGGTAATCGAGCAGAAACTAATCATTTTAGGCTACAAAATGCTGGGGCTGGCAATTTGTATACCAGACGGGCTACTGCTTTGGTGCTTAGCAAAAACTTTGAGGACAGTGGTAGCAAAGCTGTTGAAGATATTGATTGGGATGCCCTTACTGTCAAAGGGACCTGTCAGGAAATTGAGAAGCGCTATCTGCGCCTCACTTCAGCACCTGATCCTGCCACGGTAAACATTCAAAATGAAAACAGAGCTATTAGTTTGGTTCGGTTTTTCTTTTTTTGTTACTTGCTTAATTCAAAATGATGCACCTTTGCAGGTTAGACCAGAAGAAATGTTGGAAAAAGCCTTGCTTATGGTTAAAAGTTCTGAAAAGAATTATCTTTATAAATGTGATCAGTTGAAATCTATACGACAAGATTTAACTGTACAGCGCATTCGCAATGAGCTAACCGCGAAGGTGTCTTTCTTTTGCATTGTTACTTGTTAGCCTACATTTCTTTTTTTTTAATCAGAATATTAACAAACTGGTTGAATTTGATGTTTCCACAGAACCCATTTTTCTGGACATTTTTTTCTTTTTTTTAAAAAACTTTTTTTTAAATTTTTTGAGAATTAGAGTTCCATGTACTATTATTGTTGTGATTCTGATGTCATAATGATCTACTTCAGGTTTATGAAACTCATGCTCGTCTTGCTATAGAATTTGGAGACTTGCCAGAGTATAATCAGGTCGGTTCTTGTCTGTGCCGTAGTAACCTAGACTTTGATGTTTTAGAATGTTCATAGTTCTATTTTTCCTTTTTCTCTCTTTATATTTATGTATGCTCTTTCTTCTGTTACTGGAATTTTAATAATTTTCAGAATGAACTTTTTTAATGATGAAAATGTAACGAAAATCAATTTTTAGTTCATGTTGGACACATGATTTGCTTTCATCGACTAAGACTGCTTGAATTGGGTTAAGCCTTGTTTTACATCAATATATTATTGGTATTGTTATTACTTCCATTATTATTGGTAGTGAGGTGGGAGATACAATGATACTAGCTTGGAGGTGATTTGATTACCTTCTAATATAGGTAGCTCGGTTAATTAGTACTGCCTTTTCATTGATGTTTAACCGAGGGAACTATGATGAAAACAAAACATTAGGAGGGTGATCCTGCACTTTAAGGGGTTCTAAGTTGGTGCTCCTTTTTTTTTTCCTTAAAATAATTTTATGTTGGTTCATTTGTCATATCTTTCGGTAAGTGTGTTAAACTAAACTTCATGCAGGATTATTATAAGCAGCGCTTTAAGTTGGTGTACCTTTCTTTTTTTTTTTTTAAAATTTATGTTGGTTCATTTGTCATGTCTTTCAGCAAGTGTATTAAACTAAACTTCATGCAGGATTACTATAAGTCAGTGCTAACTTGTTGAACAATTATGCACATGATTTTCTTTGCCAGTTTTTTTGTTCTTTAGAAAGCTATGAATTTTTGATCATCCAAGTATACATTTGTTGTTTCCTTAGATAAGTAGTATAATGAAATGTAAAACTTGTTTGTTTAATTTGTTATACCCAAATGAGTTCTTTGAACTTTTTCCAGATTTGTCTATGACCCTTCATTGAGCAAATTGCAAATAGAAATGTGGGCATTCAATCTGGAGGAAGGGAATATTATCTAAAAATAATTGATAGTCTCAAAAATTTAATTTTAGAGATTTTCAAATTTATGTGTTGAACTTTATCTTTCTTCCCTTTACCAAATCAATTATTTGATGAAGGTTGGTGAAAATTATAACTGGGGGTTGAAGTTAAAAAACTAGTACGACTCCATAAAACACATTGGTAATTTATCTTCAAAGTATGTAAATAAATAGATGAAGAGTTATACTGGTCTTCTATTCTTTCAATTGTTTGTGGTTTAATTCTATTACAGCTACAATCTTTTCCTATTGCTAGTATACCCTAATTTTCTAATTTTCAAGTTAATTGAATTAATAAAGATGCAATATTTATTGTATTTTAGAATGTATCATAGGTTCATGAAGTTAAAAGATTTTGTTTAAGTAGCATTAAAATTCCTTTTTGTTTTTTCCCCTGCTTTTGCAGTGTCAATCTCAGTTGAAAGCACTTTATGCTGAAGGAATTAGTGGATGCCACATGGAATTTGCTGCATACAATCTACTATGTGCAATTTTACACTCCAAGAATAAGAGGGATCTACTGTCTGCAATGTCAAGGTTATTTACCTTAACTTGAAATGGACTTTTGTTGTTGTTATTTTTTTTCTTTCAATCATTAGGCAGTTGATTGTAGGCTTTCCTTCTTTTGATGTATCCATATCTGCTACCTGTCATATCATGCATGGTGGACCTTCCTGCTGGGTTCCTGCTGGGGCCCTTATTTGTTTGATCCCTCTAGTTGTCGGTTGCCTTCTTTGCTTTCTAAAGGTATGAAGGAAGGCTGATGGTCCTATTGCCAACTTAACAATTAAAGTTACCTTTTATTTTAAAAAAAATATATAAGACACATTGCTTCTTGCAAACTTAAATCTTTTAACAATGATCATGAGAAAGGGAAACTGACAACAAATGACTAGAATATACAGAAACTTAAGCATAGTTTGGAGGGTAACTTATTCAGACTAATGGTATCAGGGCTGCTAGGTTTGAATCTCAGGTGCCTAGGTCCCAAGTTATGAACCACAGAAATGCAGAAGTCTGGTGGACCACAAGGACAAAGGGTCAGAATAGCAGGAAATATTTCCCAACTTTGTATTACATTGTGGGTATATTAGTATAGAGGAAATATCTTAGACCTACTTTCTTCAGTTTCTTTTGCTTTCAGTACGTAATCCTATGTAATCTATTGGAATCAAGGAGATGGATGAACTTCTAAAGTTTACTGTCGATCCAATGGCTGTGTCAAACCTATTTGGAACTTCTTATGATCAAGGAAAATCTAAAAGTTCTGTTTGGGTTTTCAGCAAAAGTCAATCCTCTTCATTACTTGAGACTACAATTTCCTTGTCAGCTTTTCTAGTAATTTATGTTGTCAGACCATGTTGAACTAAATTTTGATAAATTTTGCTCATCGATCTCCTCCTGCCTTAGCCGTGGGAGGAATTGGCAGAGATTTGGTGTAATGTGAATATGATATCTCACTAACTGTTGATTGTGAATTTCACTTTTTGTTGACCTCCATAACATGATAAGTTTGTTAATTGTCAAGTCCTTGTTCTTCTGACTTCATATCAATTCATGAAAGGTTGAGTATAGATTGTGGTTTGTAGGATTTGGGGAGCACATGAAGTCAAATTTGGGGCGGGGGGGATGGAGAAAAGGCAGTTTTGCAAAGCACGTTTGTCTTCTCTGTGACATACAGTGCCGAATTACTTATTTCGTTTGTTTTCCAGATTATCACCTGAAGCTAGGAAGAATGATGCTGTGAAACATGCCCTTGCAGTTCGTGCTGCTGTGACTTCTGGAAATTATGTTCTGTTTTTCAGACTGTATAAAGCAGCTTCTAATATTAGTACCTATCTAATGGGTGGGTGGACATCATATTGATGTGTTTTTCTAAACTTCATTTAGTCATTGATTTTTCATTCCTAGAAAAGCAGTTGACTTTGCTTTATGTATTGCAGATCTTTATGTTGAGAAGATGCGATATGAAGCTATTAAATGTATGTCTCGTTCATATCGTCCCACTGTTCCGGTGTCATACATTTCTCAAGTTTTAGGCTTCGCCAATGGATTGCCTACAGCTGAAGCAAGTAATGAGAAGGAAGCAGATGGAGTAGATGAATGTGTAGAATGGTTGAAGGCTCATGGCGCATGTCTTACTAAAGAAAATTCTGGAGAGATGCTACTGGATACAAAGGTATGTATCTCCGTATTTTGTTGCACTTTTAGGACTTGACTCATTCAGCACCTCAGGAGTCAACTGGATACTTTTTGGTGCTACCAATATTTTGGTGTAGTTTTTCATTTTGTCGATGACGATGTGAATTTCTTGAACTATAGATCGGATAGTGAAGAGTAAACATTTGCTAGACTAGTTCCAGTTATTTGCATAACGTGATTGAAAGCAAATTTCACCTAATCATATCCTGTTTGAGGCTTGAATCTTCTCTCTTCTTCTTCTTGTTCTTGTGCCTTGTTTATCGCTTTTTGTGTCTTCTCTGCAATCAAAGCCTAATTCAAGGCTTCACCAAATGGATGGCCAAGAGCCTGATGGTACTGTGGCTGGTTATTCCCTTCTGAACCAATCTCAACTTTGGGTTGTTTTAAATGGAGTTCATATTCAATATCTTGGCACCCTAAAATGTGCTTCTACTGTTTTCGATTTGTCGAAGCCTTTCTCTCCTCTCCGTGAGCTGTGATGCTAGACTTTATTGCTAGAAGATTTACGGTTTTTGTGTTTGATTTCTGTGGTTAATCAAATTCTGAATTTGCAGGCATCCATGTCGACTCTCTACATGCCAGAACCTGAAGATGCTGTCTCCCATGGAGATGCAAGTCTTGCAGTTGATGACTTTTTGGCACGGAATCCAAGTTTAAGTTGATTTTTTATAAACTTGGGATTCTTGTTCAAGTTGATCTAGCCAACCAGGGAAAGAGGTTACATGTGGACAATTCTAGCCGGGGAACCGGAGAAGGCTTCTTTTGCAGCACATCTCTACGGAAAGCAGAGTCCTGAGGGTTGCAAACTGTATGTTGTGAGATGTTCGTGCTTTGAAACAGAAGAACAAGAATTACAGGGTTCCCCATTGAAGTAGTTTTAGTTTAGCGGTGGGCTGCCGAAAATCCGCAAGAGTTACGGGTACATGTTTGTTTTCAGAAGATGCATCATTCTTTTTATTGATAACACGCAATCATAGAGATGTACATTGAAAAGGCTCCAAATAAGCAATAGCAATTAGCAACCTGTACTTAAGATTTTGGTTTTCTGATCAGAATAGCGGATGATCATCATCCATTTTAAGGTTTCGAAATTCAGTTTTGCAGTTTCTGAGTGTTAAATTCCACTTTTCCTGAGGACAGCTTTGCCCCCAACCCCATGCTGCCCAACAAACTTTCATGACACGAGCATTTTGATCGCTATTTTGGGTGATATATCGCCGGGGAAGGGGGTGAGGGGGGTGTTTAAGGGATAAAGTTCGCAACATTTGTAACAAGAAAATATTAGTCATGGTTTACATTTTCATTTTGAAACAAAGACAACTTTGGTAACATCCTCTTCTCATTTGTCGGCGGGCGATGACTCTGGCCAAACGCTAATCTTTTCTTTCTCATACTTGACATACAATCCGGAAGCGGCGGCAATGAAATAGACTTGAATCAAAAGTATAGCCGGTGTATGATAATTGATCACGCCCTTGCCCGTTGCCAGCTCCACCAAGATCAAAGCCGTTAGCCCGACGAGCGCAATTCGCCCGTTGATCCTCTCTGAATATGGAGAAAACCCGAATTCCACATTTAGCCCTTCGGATACTGGCTGCTTCAGTGGCACCGGCGGCAGGTATATTCCGGAGCCAGAGCTTCCCTTCTTGCCTTTCCGAGTCTTGCGCACTTCCGCTTTCTTGCCCTGCCCACTTCTGTATCGGAGTCGGACCTGGGACAGCCGGCTTTCGAAGTTGTCTTGGTCGGAGCTCGAGGTTTCTGTTTGGTTCTGGCCAGTCTCGGAGGAAGAGTTGTCGTTTGCGGTGGCTCGACAAGTAGTCATGCAAAGTTGCGCCGGCGCTTGAAGCTTCAGTGGAGGGGAGGCGCGCGGGGACAACGATGAGAATAGTGCGCTTGGATTTGAGAGTTGCAGAGTGGAGGATGGTACGGTCGCCATTTCTCGTAACTTCTCTGTGTTTGCTGGCTGCTTGTTCTTGGGGTCGGATAAAGGAGCGTTCCCCATCGCTTGTTTTTTTTCCCATTTTTCTTTTCTTTTTCCCTCTTGTCTTTTTAATTTTTTGTGGCCTTTGGTTCACTGGAAATTTGGAATGGGGTAGATGTGGAGAAAGAGAGACCATCAACTACTGGTGGGTTTTCTCTTTGTATCTATTTTTGTTCATATTCCTTTTTAATTTTTACATGAAGATAGAAATTATGAGGGAAATTTTGCCTTTATTCAAAGAAAAAATAAGTTTCTTAAAAATATATTTTTTAAGTTACCAAAATTTATCTGTGACTTTTGGAAGCTATTCTTTCGTTGAGATTCAAATGATAGTTGCATTCCGTAATATGCAATAAGGATTTTAAGAACTGAATATCCAAAACATGCAATGTTCATGTGGCGTTCAGTGGATGGAATTTCAACCTCATCTTCTAACTTCCATGACAAGGGACCAAATCAAATTGTATATTAGTTTATGATTTTTTAAGAAACGTCTCTCTCTCGAAAGTCAATAAATTGATAGCGTTTTTTACTATTTTCTCTATTATAAAGCTCTCCCATCTTTTGTACAGATTGCAATTATACAAATGCCAGTCTGCGTATGCAATTCACAATTGCAAATATGAAATATCAATGCTTAATATTACTTAATCTATGCAAGTAAGCTGAGACGAGTGTGCATCAAATTCGCATAGATTTTTTTCTTCTATTTAAATTGCCATGCAACCGTAACTTATAATTTCATATATAATAGAAAGTGTATCAAGAAAAAGGAAAAATAGTATGTGAAGAATATGATTTTTAATGTTATTAAAAATGATCTAAGTCGTGATGCAAGCACGATGAACGAATCAAGAAAACCGATACTGCAAAAATAAATGTTAGATGTGATCCTGGAAAAGTGAGATGCCTTGAAGAGGATCATAAAATTAAAACCACATACAGAACTACCACTTCATCTTCATCTTGAAAGATTTTGGTAGTCTAACATCAATCCGTTAATGGTGCAGAAAGCAGCAGCACCGGCCAGTGCTTATGCAACGCCAACTCCGCTACTGCGCATCGGTGCTGCACACGACTAGTAGGAAACCAACGACACGGCAAGACTGATGCAACACGCTCTCCAGGATCAGCCCATTCCTCTTGTGCTCGCTTTCAGTAATCTGATATACAGCGTTAAAATCCGCCAACCAATGAGGTGATCGGAGACGAAGGTTCAGGACTTGATTGATCAGTTAGACCTTGGAAATGCCACAAGAACGGTGATCGGAGAAGAAGGTCACCGGAGAGTCACTGGAGGTGAAAGGCGGCGGGTTTCTATTGGAATCGACATCATTCACGATCCTATTCTCTTATTTCTTGACGAGCCCACTACGGGGCTCGACTCCAGCAGTGCATTTGCGGTGGTCAAGGTTCTGCAGCGTATTGCTCAAACGGGAAGCATCGTTATTATGTCCATTCACAAGCCAAGTTATCAAATTCAGTGTCTGATGAACAGGTGAATATTCTTGTCCCATGGAGAAATAGTTTACAGCGGATCTCCGTCCAATTTGTCCATGTATTTGGCAGATTTCGGATATCCAATACCTGAAGATGAGAATCCCTCGGAGGCGGCTTTGGAGCTCACCTGTGACCTGGAGAACACACCCCATGGTACCAAAAGTATGGTCGAATTCACAAGACATGGAAAAGTATGAACCCAAGCACTGCTCAAGAGCCTTCGCCTGTGCATGGTTCGTTGTTGAAGCAAGCCATCATTTCCAGTATTTCACGAGGGAAATTAATGTACGGAGAAACCAATCACGCGGCTGATGCAGACACAAAAGTTCAAGCATTCGCTAATCCCTTTTGGATGGAAGTTCTAGTGTTATCAAAACGCTCATTTCTTAATTCGCGCCGAATACCAGAGCTTTTAGCCTCTCGATTTGGAGCTGCACTTTTGACAGCAGTTATGTTCACGATTTAGTTCTTGCACGAAGATACTTCGCCAAAAGGAAATGTAGAGAGAATAAGATCGTGGGGTTTGCCTTTTCAGCAGTCTTCTTAGTTTGTGCTGATGGGATTCCGGTTTTCCTCCTAGAACAAAACGTCTTATTGAGAGATACTGCTTTCAATGCATTTAGAAAATATTCTTACTGCCTTTCTCATGCTTTGGTTTGGTTACCACCGCTGTTTGTGCTCTCCATGGCATTTGCATACAGTGGATTCTTCTTCTACTTGGGAGTCATCATGGCATCATTTTGGACTGGGAATTCTTTTGTCACTTCGGTTACAGGAATTGTCCCCCATGTGATGCTTGGTGACGTCATAGTCGTAGCCGTATTGTCTTGCTTTCTTCTCCTTTGTGGCTTATACATCGACCCTGGTCGAATCCCGATCTACTGGCGTTGTTTCCATCACATATCACCCACGAAATATGCAAGCGAAGCTGTTTTGCAAAATGGATTTGGCGATCCCGCCAAATGTATTGTTCACGGAATTCAGCTCTTTGAGGGCAGTCACGTCGATTCAATTCCGAATGCCTTGAAAGAGCATCTGCTGAACAATATTGGTGAGAGTGTGGGAAGGAATGTTACGGGCTCGACATGCCTAATTGCTGGAGCAGTCTGCTGAAGGAGAGAGGGTTTACTGATCTTAGCAAGTGGGATTGCCTTGGTATCACCATTGCTTGGGGGTTCTTCTTCAGGCGATTGTTTTACATTGCTTTATTGATGGGAGCCCAGGATAAGAGAAAGTAAACCCCCTAATGTTTGTTCGTGGGATGTGATTGTTTTCCCTATTATTATAATATTTTAGATATTTATTTAATGTATTTTATGTTTATGTTAATACAATACATTGATCAAAGAGCGAAAGAAAAATGCTTAAATGCTTAACGAAAAGAAAAGAAAACCATGTATGGAACTGGACTATGAATAAAAGGGCTCATTCTAAGGTCCAAATCATCTCAAGTTTACTTTAAGTCAAAACTCCACTTAGTGTGAAAAAAATTTAAAATTTTTATTATCACAAACTCCCCAAAAGTTCTTTTTCTTACATCCAAATCCTTCTCAAATAGTCAATTGGAATGTCATCGTTAGTTTTTGGATTGAAGTGTATGATTGGATTTTTTTTTTAAAATTTAGAAGAGTATAGTTTATAATCATTTTCTCAAAGTAAGGTTACAATTGCAACAAAGAGATATTATGAAAGGCAGTTTTACCTACTAACCCTTGTGCAAATGAACTTAATTCTACAATATTACTATGATTTACCTAAACTGCTCATAGCTTTATAGACGACGAGGATCGGTTGGAATTCACCTCAGTAGCTGGAATCTCACGTTAAATGATGATGGTACATATAATATAAGTTGGTGTCTGCTGAGATTATAAAGATTGAATCAAGTTTAACACAAATCGAACCAGAAAATCTGCAGGTGGTAATTATTTGAATCAATTAGAAGCAACCAGATGCAAGATTTACTGCTTGAATCCGAATATACATAGAATGCAAAGAAACAACAGCCAAGTATGTGCATGGAAAAAAGGGGGAAAAAAAAGTGCATACAGTTCCAGCGGTCAGAGAATGCAATTACATGCACGTTTACTTTCTCTTATTCTTGGTTCCGGCCAACAGAGCAAAGTAAAACAATACCCTGAAGAAGAATCCCCAGGCAATGGTGATCCAAAGGCATTCCCACTTGCTAAGATCAGTGACCCCTGTCTCCTTCATTAGATCTGCGCCAGTTGTTATGCAGGTTGAGCCCGTAATGTTTCTTCCAAGAGTTTTACCCATGTTGTTCAACAGCTGCTCCTTCAATGCTATTGGAATTGAACCGAGGGGAGTACCGTCAAAAAATTGAATTCCATGAACAAAACATGTAGCGGGATCGCCACATGCATTATGCAAAACAGCTGCATTTGCGTATTTCAGGGGTGACATGTAATGGAACCAGAGCCAGTAGGATGGGATTCTGTTCCGATCGATGAATGAGCCACAAAGGAGAAGATAGTAAAATAACATGGCTACGACTACAACGTAGCCAAGCATGACATGGGGGACAATTTCTGTAACCAAAGTGACAAAAGAATTCCCAGCCCAAAATGATGCCATGATGATTCCGAAGTAGAAGAGGAATTCCCAGAATCCACCACTAACGTTAGTACCCCAAAATGTTATGGTTGCAAATGTGATAGAGAGGACAAATAGCGATAGTATCCAAACCAACGCATGAGAAAGGCAATATGAATATTTCCTATATGCATTGAAACAAGTTTCTCTCAGGAAGATGTTCCGTTCTTGGAGGAAACTAGGGATCCCATCAGTACACACAAAGAAGACTGTCGAAACGGCATATCCCACAAATCGTATCCTTTCTGCATTTCCTACTGGAGAAATATCAACGTGCAAATATAAAGTAGCCAAGAGAATTGCTGTAACAAGTGTTGCTCCAAACCGGGCGGCGAAAAGCTCCGGCATTCGGCTGGAATTGAGAAATGAGCGTTTTGATAACACTAGAACTTCCATCCAAAATGGATTAGCAAATGCTTGAATCTTTCTGTCTGCATCAGCAACGTGATTGGTTTCACCGTACACTAATTTCCCTCGCGAAGTAGTGGAAATGATGGCTTGCTTCAACGACGAACCATGCATCGGCAATGGCTCTTTAGCAGTGCTAGTGTTCGTATTTTGCCATGTCTTGTTGAATTCGACCATGCTTTTTGTCCCCTCAGGCGTGTTCTCCATGTCGCGGAGGAGATCTAAAGCCGCCTCTGACGGGTTCTCATCTTCAGGTATTGGGTGTCTGAAATCGGCCAAATACACGGACAGATTTGATTGGGTACCACTGTAAACTACTTCTCCACGAGACAAGAGCATCAACTTGTCGAGTAGACAGAGAATTCGGTAAGTTGGCTGGTGAATGGACATGATGACGATGCTTCCTGTTTGAGCAATACGCTGCAAAACCTTAACCACTGCAACTGCACTACTGGAGTCGAGCCCCGAAGTGGGCTCGTCAAGAAATAAAAGAACAGGATCGTGAATGATGTCGATTCCAATGGAAACCCGCCGCCTTTCACCTCCAGAGACTCCACGGTGGCCTTCATCTCCGATAACTGTGTTTGTGGCATTTCGGAGGTCTAATTGATCAATCAAGCCCTGAACCCTCTTCTTCTTCTTGGGTTTGGAGAGAGTTCTTGGCAGCCTCAGGTCAGCAGCGAACATCAAGGTTTCTTCAACGGTGAGCATGGGAAAGAGAAGATCGTCTTGCATAACATAGGCAGAGATGACTTTGAGTAAGCTCGAGTCTAAACTTTGGCCGTTGAGCTTGATGGTTCCCTTTAAGCTTCCCTTCACGATGCGATTGGCCAATGCATCAATAAGGGTGGACTTTCCGGACCCGGAGGGGCCTAGCAAGGCCAGGATTTCCCCGTAGCATGCCTCTCCCGATACATCATTGAGCAGAACTTTTGTTTTTGTGTTTTTGGTTGAAAGGGCTCTCCTGCTTTGGCGGACATTGACGCTGTAGGTAAGATTGGCGAAGGAAAGCACGAGAGGTATGGACTGATATTGTTGGTGAATGTTGTGCGTCGTGGCCATGTCGGTAGTTTCTTGCTCCTGTGCAGCACCGACGCGTTTACAGTAGGGGGAGTTCGTGATCAGAGGCAGAAGCAGTGTGGTTTGGGTAGTGATATCTGCGGTATTAGTCCCGTGTTGGTGTACCGAATTCTTCCAAGATGGAGAAGAAAGTGCAATTTCCGCTGATAGGTGACGTTTGGTAAGGCCGCCTTCGAAGGGAAAATCCCTTATTAAGATCTCAAAGTTTCGGGCCCACAAAGCTGTTCATGAATCAAACTATGGGTTTAGCATATGGGCCCATTAATCATAGCCCAATGTTTATCATGGACTAAATCTGCCAATTAACTTGGATGATCTATGGGCCAATGGTCCACGTATAAGATCTATAATAGTCTCCAAAGAAATAAGTAGTTTGTGATTCTTGCATTGATATCTCAAATATTTGCTGTAATAAATAAGCCAAAAAATTATAAGAAAAAACTATAAAATTAGTGATGTTATTAGTGGACTGATCCTTGTAATTAAGCTTTGCTTCTTCCCTTCTGGGCAAAATTAGTTAAAAGTAGAGTTGGGTTCCTTTCTTAGATTAAAAATATGGTTATTCCAAAAATACTCCTTTGTTATTTTGACAATTGAGTACCCAATTTAGGGATTCTATCCAAAAGTGAACCGTATAAAAAACTTCATCTTTCCAAATATGCCCCTAAATTGAAGTTTCTTTCCTTTTATTATTTTTTGAAAAAATTACCCAAATCTTTAAACCCAAAATATTTTCTTCTTCTATATTTAATCAAAATAAAACCATAGTTGTCGCTGTCACTTCTCATGCTAGTTGCTACCACTATCCCTTCTTATATGGTCGTCGTCGTTGTTTTTGCTGCCACCATTCTCTTTTCCTTCTATCATATTCTTCTCCCATCCTTCTCTCTCTCCTATTTTCCTTGCAGACCGCCGGTGTTGACAACTTTTTTATCTTTCGTTTTTCTCCATTCTCTTTCCCTTAGTCGGATGCCATCCCCTATCTTATCTATCTCCCCCTTCCCTAACCTGTTATTTTCCACCATCTCCTCTTCTTGCCATTGTATTTTGCTACCACCACAACCTTATACTCAAGCTCTTCACTAGCTTTATGATATTTCAACTTAGCAAATGCAATAGTTTTGGATTTTAATGAGAACATCGAATAAGAGTAAAAGGGAAAATTTTTTGCTAAAGTGGTAGAGTGGAGAGAAAGAAGGTAGAGGTAGCGCAGCAACAGTTACTTGTTTTCTTCATTGGATGTCGATCGGACCAGAGAGAAGGAAGGAGAAGAAAAATGAGAGAAAATAAAATTATCTATTCACATGCCCCTCATAGTTTAAAATATTTTCAATCATCTGTAGAGTCTTCTTTGGTTATAAATTTAGCTGTTGAAAAAAGTAAGAAAAGGGCATGGTTGAAACTTTTTAAAGACATAGGTGTGATTGCAAAAATCAACTTTTAGATGGCAATGTGTTAAAGACCTTTTTTGAGAATAAAATTAAGGGAAAAAATTTTGATTTAGGGACAAAGTAGGAAACAAATGCTTTTTGATGCGCATTTAAGACATGCGTTCTTTCCATTCCATCATTTAAATCATTTGGATGGAACCCTAAAATGGGTACCCAATTATCAAAATTAAGAGTAGAGGTATTTAATTGATAATTAATCAAGAGTTCATGAGTGCTTTTAGAATTAACCCTTAAATTTTTCTAAGAAAATTGGTGCTATTAACTATCATAATATCAACCAATTCTCTATATAAAAGTTTGTCACATAATTTTTTATGCATTTGAAGGTTTATAAGAAGGGGTCATAAAATTTCTCAAACTTATTTTTCCAATCTAAAGTTCCTGCAATCTCATATTTTACTTAGAAAATTTTAAATAAATAATAATAGAAAACATAATAAGAAGTTATTACGTACTCATACTTATTCTTTTTTTCTTTTTTTAAAATAAGTAATTTAGTATATTAATAATTTGTGAGCTTAACTAATTTTAAAATTATAGGTATTGAAGTTTTTTTATTTATATAAAAAAAGAGAAGTGAAAGATGTTAAAATATAAGTGAGAATATCACTTCTCGCATATTTAATTTGACCTCATTAAAAGAATTTAAATATGGAATCAATCTTAAAACTCAAATTTCAACCTAATTAGCCAGATGAAAGGTAGTCGGTATCCCGTATGCACAACTCTTTAACCTAGTAATGCTTTCATTCACAAGTGACCATGCAATACTCTTAATTACATGACCTCAAACATAAAGGCCCGAGGTGGTATGAAGTATGCACCATTGTGGTGGACTTGCCCGGAAGATTGTATAATGTCTTCATCCAAATATTCCTCAAGCTGAGACAAAAGTTCTGCTCAATGGGGAGGCTCATTGATATCAATGATATGAGCCAAATCGCCCAAGGGTCATAAAAGTCTGACACTATATAAAAGGGCTTCCAACCCTTTAATTTTGTTCATTCATCAACACAATTGTGAGAGTGTGGAATTGCAATTTATTTCCATGAATTGAAAAGAGAACACCAAATCTTAACAAGCTCAGCCTCCATAGTCTATATCTTTCTTTACCCTTCCTTCCCCATAGCCGAGTTACCTCGGTGACCACCATCATTGCACAACTAGCATCAGCTTTCTACAAATCTCAAGTTTCCATCTTCCACCCTTCTCTTCACAAGCAATGACTGGTTGTTACTAATAATTTACTTTCAAATCTACTTGGTGGCTTTGAGGTCTGCACTCTCAGAGCCACTTGCCGCTGATACAACCACCCGTAACTTCTTGTCCAAAAGTTTCAACATTCAACTATTCACAGTACTCACTGTCAAACACAACCATACACTAGGGTGAAAATGTCTTCAATCAAGCCATCATCTCATTGTGATAGCTTTTCTTCTTTATGGTTCACCTAATTTCTCTCTAAACTCTAAAATCAGCCCTTTTTTATGAAGATAAAACTCTAATAGAAGCTCTGCTTTGATTCAAGGAAAGGAAAGAAGGGAATGGCTGAGACCTAGTTTGGTTGGAAGAAAAATAAACAAGAAAAGGAAAGGAGCAGTAAAAAAGTAATTAGATATTTTATTTTGTTCGATTTTAAAAAAAGAATAATAAAGGCCTATTTTGATTCATTTTTAATTTAAGTTTTTCTTTATTTTTTTACTTATTTTGCTATAATTCACACTTTTTTATAAATAATTTACTTTTATTATTTTTAATTAGGCATGTCAATCGGGCTCTACGAACCGGGCCAAGCTAAGTTCGGGCTCAGCCCGAGTAACATCATACTGAGCCCGAGCTTAGGCTCAGCCCGAATGAGCTCACAAATGTTGAGCCCGAGCTGGGGCCGAGCCCGAAATATACATATTTATTTTTTATTATTCTCACAAATTATCCTCTCACCACAAAATAATGATTGTCTTCACAAATTAATGTCTTAATACTTGTCTAACAATGACTTTCAACTAATTTGCATATATTATTATACAATATCTTTAGAAACTAAGCAAACGTCTATTTGAAAATCAACAAAAACAAACTACCATAACAAAATAAAGTATTATAGCAATATCTCAATGACATTAAATTTCAACCAAAACAAATCAACAAAAGTGGAGTACTAAACTACCAGAGTCTGAGAATTCATTGATCAAGAACATTTCAAATAAATACTTAAACAGAGATATATAATGCATTAAAATCCAATAATCTGGTATGCCGTGCTTCAATATGAAGTAACCAGAAAAGAGGAAGAATAATCCCATAACACCTGAAATCAGTGAATTTCTAACGATGAAACTAGGCACCAAAGCACTAAAACACACTACTACTGAGTTTACTAATCACTTTACATAAATTAATGAGATAATTATATTTATAAATTATACCTTATAAGCTATATAATATAAGTATTAACCATTAAGTAATTGGTAATTTTTTCTCTTCTCTTTCTAAATTTATGTTGAGAAGTAAAAAAAATTATATTTTGTGAAATTAGTTAAATATATTAATTACGAAAGTGAATATGTAGAATATATAATTTTATAAAACTAAATATTTACTTTGGAATATTCTAAATTACAAGTGCAAAAATCAATTGGAAGACTATGGTAAGATCTTATCTTCCTCTTTTATATAATTTCTATTTTCCGTGTTAGTAAAGGTAATAATATTCCTACCTACGCATTTACTGTGTTAATACTTAATATCCTTAGAATTATGATAAGCTCAATAAGTAGTTACAATCTCATAAATAGACTCTATGATTGAATAGTATGCATATTATTTCCAAAGCTGCTAAGAATTAAAAATATTAAACTACATTGATTTTCTAAAATATAATTTTAAAGTGTTAGAAGTGAAAACTTTATACACTAAATTTTTTTGAAAGTGAAATATAAACAAAATTATTTATATCAAAACACATAAAATTTTAATCTATATAGTTATGATGATATTAATATAGTATTATACACAAAAAAGTTCTATTATATCAAGAAATTATAATATATAATTATAAATTATTATTAAATATATGTTCAGGCCGAACTTAGTTGAGCTCGAACTCAGCCCGAATTACAAATCGGGCCAAAAATGCAGGCTCTGGCCTGGTTCAGCCATAACTCGAAAAAACTCAGTCCTAAAAAATCAGACCGGCTCAGACTAACCCGACCCAATTAACAGTCATATTTTTAATATAAAAACTAAAAAAATTTAATTTAATCTCACAAAAAATTTATCAGGTAAACAACAAGGATAGTTTAGGTGAATTCAATCTATTGGTAGGACCGTGGACCTATTTCTAAGAAATTGCCCTTGCGTAGGGCCAAGGGCCATGTTTCGCAAGCTGACCAACTGGGTCACTGGGCGCACTCGTTCGGAGTTTCCAGCCTTAGAAAGTTAGAAGTAGGCCTGTCAATTGGGCTCTACGAGCCGAGCCGATCTAAGCTCGGGCTCAGCCCGAGTAACATCATATTGAGTCCGAGCTCGGGCTCAGCCCGAACGGGCTCACAAATGTTGAGCCCGAGCTTAGCTCTTATGAGCTCGGGCCGAGCTTTCAGTGAGCTCGAAATATGCATATTCATTTTTTATTATTCTCACAAATTATCCTCTCACTACAAATTATGATTGCCTTCACAAATTAATGTCTTAATACTTGTCTAACAATGACTTTCAACTAATTTGCATATATTATTATACAATATCTTTAGAAACTAAGCAAACGTCTATTTGAAAATCAACAAAAACAAACTACCATAACAAAATAAAGTATTATAGCAATATCTCAATGACATTAAATTTCAACCAAAACAAATCAACAAAAGTGGAGTACTAAACTACCAGAGTCTGAGAATTCATTGATCAAGAACATTTCAAATAAATACTTAAACAGAGATATATAATGCATTAAAATCCAATAATCTGGTATGCCGTGCTTCAATATGAAGTAACCAGAAAAGAGGAAGAATAATCCCATAACACCTGAAATCAGTGAATTTCTAACGATGAAACTAGGCACCAAAGCACTAAAACACACTACTACTGAGTTTACTAATCACTTTACATAAATTAATGAGATAATTATATTTATAAATTATACCTTATAAGCTATATAATATAAGTATTAACCATTAAGTAATTGGTAATTTTTTCTCTTCTCTTTCTAAATTTATGTTGAGAAGTAAAAAAAATTATATTTTGTGAAATTAGTTAAATATATTAATTACGAAAGTGAATATGTAGAATATATAATTTTATAAAACTAAATATTTACTTTGGAATATTCTAAATTACAAGTGCAAAAATCAATTGGAAGACTATGCTAAGATCTTATCTTCTTCTTTCATATGATTTATATTTCTCGTGTTAGTAAATGTAATAATATTCATACCTACGCATTTACTGTGTTAATACTTAATATCCTTAGAATTATGATAAGCTCAATAAGTAGTTACAATCTCATAAATAGACTCTATGATTGAATAGTATGCATATTATTTCCAAAGCTGCTAAGAATTAAAAATATTAAACTACATTGATTTTCTAAAATATAATTTTAAAGTGTTAGAAGTGAAAACTTTATACACTAAATTTTTTTGAAAGTGAAATATAAACAAAATTATTTATATCAAAACACATAAAATTTTAATCTATATAGTTATGATGATATTAATATAGTATTATACACAAAAAAGTTCTATTATATCAAGAAATTATAATATATAATTATAAATTATTATTAAATATATGTTCAGGCCGAACTTAGTTGAGCTCGAACTCAGCCCGAATTACAAATCGGGCCAAAAATGCAGGCTCTGGCCTGGTTCAGCCATAACTCGAAAAAACTCAGTCCTAAAAAATCAGACCGGCTCAGACTAACCCGACCCAATTAACAGTCATATTTTTAATATAAAAACTAAAAAAATTTAATTTAATCTCACAAAAAATTTATCAGGTAAACAACAAGGATAGTTTAGGTGAATTCAATCTATTGGTAGGACCGTGGACCTATTTCTAAGAAATTGCCCTTGCGTAGGGCCAAGGGCCATGTTTCGCAAGCTGACCAACTGGGTCACTGGGCGCACTCGTTCGGAGTTTCCAGCCTTAGAAAGTTAGAAGTAGGCCTGTCAATTGGGCTCTACGAGCCGAGCCGATCTAAGCTCGGGCTCAGCCCGAGTAACATCATATTGAGTCCGAGCTCGGGCTCAGCCCGAACGGGCTCACAAATGTTGAGCCCGAGCTTAGCTCTTATGAGCTCGGGCCGAGCTCGGGCTGAGCCCGAAATATGCATATTCATTTTTTATTATTCTCACAAATTATCCTCTCACTACAAATTATGATTGCCTTCACAAATTAATGTCTTAATACTTGTCTAACAATGACTTTCAACTAATTTGCATATATTATTATACAATATCTTTAGAAACTAAGCAAACGTCTATTTGAAAATCAACAAAAACAAACTACCATAACAAAATAAAGTATTATAGCAATATCTCAATGACATTAAATTTCAACCAAAACAAATCAACAAAAGTGGAGTACTAAACTACCAGAGTCTGAGAATTCATTGATCAAGAACATTTCAAATAAATACTTAAACAGAGATATATAATGCATTAAAATCCAATAATCTGGTATGCCGTGCTTCAATATGAAGTAACCAGAAAAGAGGAAGAATAATCCCATAACACCTGAAATCAGTGAATTTCTAACGATGAAACTAGGCACCAAAGCACTAAAACACACTACTACTGAGTTTACTAATCACTTTACATAAATTAATGAGATAATTATATTTATAAATTATACCTTATAAGCTATATAATATAAGTATTAACCATTAAGTAATTGGTAATTTTTTCTCTTCTCTTTCTAAATTTATGTTGAGAAGTAAAAAAAATTATATTTTGTGAAATTAGTTAAATATATTAATTACGAAAGTGAATATGTAGAATATATAATTTTATAAAACTAAATATTTACTTTGGAATATTCTAAATTACAAGTGCAAAAATCAATTGGAAGACTATGCTAAGATCTTATCTTCTTCTTTCATATGATTTATATTTCTCGTGTTAGTAAATGTAATAATATTCATACCTACGCATTTACTGTGTTAATACTTAATATCCTTAGAATTATGATAAGCTCAATAAGTAGTTACAATCTCATAAATAGACTCTATGATTGAATAGCATGCATATTGTTACCAAATCTGCTAAGAATTAAAACTATTAAACCACATTGTTTTTTTAAAATATAATTTTAAAGTGTTGAAAGTGAAAACTTTACACACTAAATTTTTTTGAAAGTGAAATATAAACAAATTTATTTATATCAAAACACATAAAATTTTAATCTATATAGTTATGATGATATTAATATAGTATTATACACAAAAAATTTCTATTATATCAAGAAATTATAATATATAATTATAAATTATTATTAGATATATGATCGGGTCGAGCTTAGCCAAGCCCGAGCTTAACCCAATTCACAAACGAGCCGAAAATTTAGATTCTAACCCGGCTCAGTCTTAGCTCGAAAAAAGCTTAGCCCTCAAAAAACGAGTCGAGTCGGGCCGAGCTTGCACTAGCCCGACCCAATTGACAGTGCTAGTTAGAAGTATGGCGGATACGACCACAGGTATAGCAGAGAAACGGTAGTCATTCATGAAGCACGTCTGCCAAGACCAACCCATGGAAAGGCAGGCGAAGAGGGACCCACCGCCTTAGAGGCTTCGACACATCCAAGGAAAACACGACCGTGGAAAAACAATACTAGCTCGGGCTTCCTTCACGAGCTCGAAGTTGCAGAGCAGACATGGCAGAGAAACGATTTCCTACGCGTAAGCCCACTGCCTGGGTATAGGACTCCCGTGGAAGACCAGATATTTAGACCCAAAAAGGCGTAAAGTTGAATTTGACCTTCTCGTCGCCATCTCCGGAAGACGATTAATGAGTTATCAAGACACCAAGGCCCCTGAGCAAGAGCTCGTGTCACCTCTGGCTCATGGTGGAAGAAAACTTGAAAGAGGTTCAGCCCTACCCGATGCACCTGAAGTTCTAGCAGTCGACAAACTTTCTACAGAGTTTCCTGTACAGTCCTCAGGGAAAGTTCTACAAGAGAATGAACCTTCCCCAAACAGCTAAGCAAACATTCCCGCAGACCCGGTTCGACGTCCTCGTCCAAAATTTCAACAGGGTCTGCTTCCTCCGGAGTAACGGAACAAGCTTGGAGCTTAGATGCCTAAGTCCAGGTCCATAGTAACTGGACAGCAAGAAGAAGACGAGAAACTCTCACAAGAGAGAGAGAGAGAAAAGGTTACGAATTTCCAAACAAGTCTGTTAGAATGTTAAGGCCATATCATCATACTACCTTCCTAGGAATGGGAGTTTCCTTAGCTGTTCAAATCTTCAAAGATCCGAACGAAGGGGAAGCTCACGCCCCTAGAGGCTGGCAAAAGACTAGATTCTTTTTCTGTTTTTTTCTCCTTTGGGATAAGATTAGGACTTTATTGAGAGAAAATAGAAAAGAAATACAAAATGTTTGATACTAATATGCGCACAAGTACCATCCACGTCCGTCTTTAACGTAGACAAAACATGATAAGGGAGATTTGATTGAAAAAACTCCATTCACTTTCTCTTCAAGGAAAAATAAAGATTTCATTCTATATCTTTCAGAATAACAAGAGTTTTTACAATTGGTGTTTTCTCCAATTACCTGAGCGTTTAACAAAGTAAATAAGAGTATCCAATCTGATGATAAGTGTTCTAAGTGCATGAAAGATATGGACACTCTCGTCCCTAAGGTTCGAGGTAACGCCTTGACAGTCACTTTCTAATTCAAAGCCTCTAAAGCCCAGATTGTGGAGAAATCGGATATATGGCCTTGATTTCACCTGCTCAAGTATTGGAGAGTGATTTCTTTTTTATTTTTTTTTAATTTATCTTGGCAGCTATCACATTACGGCCTACGGGCATGGTCTCCCAAAACACTTCGGATTCCAGCTCCTTTGCTCGACCATGATCTCTCAAACTCGATTCACTTGCTAAATCAAACTTGAGTTCGGCTTGTTTTGGATTCGAGCCGAACATGACCCTCTTCTGGCTGAGAGGCTTGAGTTCGGCTACCTTATCCGTTAACAACTCATAAAGGCCTTTTTAACTTTGGGGAAGAGGATTAAAAGAAAGTATGGGCCTAGCAACCATTTTTCCCCACAAAAGCAAGTAAAGTCAGTCCAATTCTCAAAAACCCATCTGCAACAAGTAAACATATGTTGATCCAATCATGAATAATTAAACTTAAGCCCAATAATTATCATGAATAAGTACTTTACGTCCTAAGTCAATTCTTATTTTAATATATTCATAAAAAGGCAAATTCTTATTTTGATCTTTGATGTTACAGAATTGAACAACATTAAAGAGATTCTTCAGCAAAAAAAAAATAAAATAAATAAAGAGATTATACACAGCAGTTATTGAAGAGTAGAAAAATTTTAAAGACAAAAAATCTTCTTATGGGATTATACGTATTTTATATTTTACAAAAGGATATAATGGGGATATAGAACTAATGTCCCTATAGAATGAGAATTAGAGATATGGGCATCAAATTCTTTCGCCTAGTCAATTTTCTTAATTATAAAACCTCGATTGAGAATAATTAATCATAGATGGGACATATAGATGTTATAAAGACTTAAAAAATACCCAAAATTCGACTTAAAAAAAAAAGAAAACGTAACTTAAATTGGCCCAAAAAAGGAAGTATGTGAAATTTTGTAATTCTGAAGCCAAGTTTTTTTAAGTTTACTGTTTCAGTTAAAACATATTTTTTTTGTAAAGTTTAGAGTTCATTATTTTAAAAAAATATTAAATTCATGATCATTAAAAAAGGGGAAATTAGTTTAGAAAACCAGACCACAGCAAATGCACCTTGCGTTTTACCGTGATTGATAGTCGTAGTAGTAAGTCCTTATCCAATTGGGCCGAAGGAAGGAGCCCACTGTCTATAGCTGTGCTGAGAAATTGGTTTCCAACATTCCAGTAATTCACTCAGAAGCCGGTGGGTACTTGAACAAGTAAGAGTCCAAAATACTCCGTCCATTTCAAACAAATGTTTATTAAAAAAGAATTTTTTTATATAATTTTCACTTTGATTATATATAATTTAAAAAATATTTCATTTTAAATTACTCATTCTTCAAACTTTTTTACTATCTTTCCAAGTGCTTGGATACTAAAGTTCAAATATAAGGCAACCACTCCAAATTTGTACGAAAAGAATTAAGGGTGTATTTTGATTGAGTTCCGCTACGGAATTCAATGTAAATTTTTCACTCTGAATTTTACTTTTTTTCTCACAAAAAATTCTCTCTCTCGAAATTTAAGATAAAAAATCTCAAAATAAAATACTATCCAATCTCACCATAAGTTACTCGAATTATAGTTAATTTTTTTTATTTATGCATACAAAAATTCATGAAAATTTACTTTAGAATAACTGAAATAAAGGCATTGAAAAATGTGGTGAGCATTCCATCGCCTAGGATGAGCGTAAAGTTCTAGTGCTGCACGCGCTGTCGTGCAGCACGTCCTGAACGAGATGTGAACCGTTGGATCTGCATGAAAATTTGATCCAACGGTTCATATTTTTTGACCTCATGCATGTATTTTTTTTGAAAATTAGTAAATTTTCGTAGCCGTCGGATCAGATTCGAGAGGTGATCCGACGGCTGTTGATCCGTCCAGCACGTGCTGTACGACTCCACGTGCAGCACAGTAACCGGACCCCTAGGATGAAATGCAATGAGCTGCCAAAGTATTGCAAATCTTCCGCCCAGAAGGGTGGAAGTGATATTACTATAAAGGGAGCACTTGGTACTGATGAATCTTTGTATTTGTTTACTGACAGGGAGCCATTTTTTCTTTTAAAAAGAAACTTTTGTACTGCCTAGAAAGGCAGAACTTGCCAACCATTTCCGCGTGGGGGGCGGAACTATGCACACAGTTCCGCCCTCCTAGGGGAACTCTTGTCCAAGTTCTGTCATGGAGAAGGAAAATGTTGGGCAAGTTTCATAATGTTAAAGAAATTTAAATTTTAACGATTTTGTGAATTTTTAATTTCAAAATTAAGGATATCTAATGTAAATTCATTACTCATTACGTTATATAACCCGATCTAATACGATATTCATTAATTTTAGTGAAATTATTAAGAGAAAATAAGAGAAAAGATATCGGTTAGAGAGACAAAGAAGTCATTTTTTTGTTTTTATACTGTATATAGTACAAAAATTATATATAATAACGGTGTATTAAAAGATTGTTGATTAGTATTCCAAATTCAAATACAACATTGGTGATTGATGTTTTGAATAATTAGTTGAAAGGCTGATGATTTTGACTAAAACAAAAGCATTTAAATGACTTGTTGGAGGCAAAAATGAGTATTATATATAAAAATATGACCTATATTCTGAAATAGATCAAAATAAAAAATTAGGACAAATATTTAAAAACAAAAAAAAAGTTTTCCTTCCATTTCAAAATATAAAGTCTTTTAACTATTTTTTGCATAAATTAAGAAATAAAATTTAAAAATAAAATTTTTATTATATTATTAATTAATTATATTAATATAATATAAAGTGAAAGAATTATATTTAAAGTGAGAGTAAATTTTAAAAATTAAAAAATGTTAAATATTTTAAAAAGGAATAAAAGAGTAAAAAAAACCTTTATATTTTGAAATGGAGGGAATAGTAAGGAAGAGAAATCGAGAGAAGCGTCGTTGGTTTGTTTGGATAGACAATTCTTAAACCGAAGGTCTAAGGTAAACCTTATCAAAGTGTTTATTAATTGTGCTATTATTGCCTGAGACAGTTTCTTGCTTCGGGTGGGTCTCACATGCTCCTATTATGAGATTTTTTTTTAAAAAAAATGTAAAACAGGAGACATACTTCATAATGATACAATCATCTGTGTGAACTCATTATCGTTTCTACGAAATAAATAAATTTAAACTTTTATGTCTTATTGGCTTGTCTCTCAAACAAATAATAAAATAAAATTACCAAGATTTTTGAAATTTTATTTTGATTGTGTTTTAGTTTGTGTTTTTTTAAAAAAACATAAAATTAAATTGTTTGTTAAAAAATAAATAAGATCAAAACCAAAAAAAGTATTTTTTTTAAAAAATTTGAGTCGCAATCCAAGCTCACCTTCAATAAGTTAGATTAGGGGATAAATTAAGAATGCAACGGCCAAATTAATTGTTTTCACTTGGCTTCGTAATATGACATTTCGTGATTTGTTAGGTCAACTATTGATTTCTCTTTTTGTTCAATTTGGGTTTGAAAAGGATAATTGGGATGGGATTAGCATTGCTATATAATTGAGCATGTGGGACTAGTTTCCTATTTTTTTTTCTGATAAATAAGTGGGGCTAGTTTCCAATTTCATAGTTGTTGAGAATCAGACTTTGGCTTAATTCTACCCAAAAGGTACCTCTCTAAGGCAAGAAAATTGTTCAAGTCTTATAACTGATTAATTGTTATATTAAAAAGTTAATATAGGATTTCAATACACCATTCACGCCCAAGATTGAACATTTAGAATGTGAAGTTTGAAAATAAAAAGATAATTCAATATCTATTTAATTTCATATTAAAAAATAAATTTGAGCCTAACTCTACATAAAAAATACCTCGAAATGGGAGGATTTAGACTCAAGCTTATTTTTCAACAACAGTCAACAATTATGGCCCCAAAACCCCTTTTCCGAAGTAAACAACAAGATTTCCATGGTAAGCAAGCAACTGCATTAGCATATATAGACTTATCCCACACTACAAAGCACCGGGGGCTTGGTATGGTGAGAGAACCACCCTTTGACTTCTGCAGACCAATTAGTTAATTATTTCTGCGGTTTTAAAATGTTATGCTGTTTGATTCTTCATACTCAAATTAAGAGTGAGAAAATTAATTTAATTTAATTTATTTTCTTCAAGTCGCAACCATTCACCTCTCTCCCCTCTCTATATTTTGAGTAAGAAATTACGTAGATGTATTTGATATAAGAGAAAATGGGGAAATAATTACAGGAGCAAGTTTATAAACTTATCTTTCAAAATTAGTAAACGCTAAATATTTTAAGGAAGAAAAAAAGATTAAGATGACTTATATTTTAAAACATAACGAATAAATACTTACATTACAATAGTGATTACTAATTTTTTTGAGGAGACTAATTAGTGCAGTTTGATTAGGAGTTTCAACAATAATATACGAATATTTCCCAAAATCATGAAACCAGCTTTTTTTGGTGCATAAGGATAGGAGATATGAATCTTACCAAGATAAATATATTATTTGATAAGGAGTGTCTCTAATTAATTGACTTTTTCTCAAAAGGAAAAACAAAACTAATTGGTTTACCATCTTGGCACGGCAATCAAATTAAATAAAGTGTTAGCCTTTCAAAACTTGGAAAACATTTAATGAAGGTAGTCCCATATGCGATTAATGTTTGAGAATCACTATTTAAACTAACCTCTAAAATTTCTTGTTCAACCCCCAATAAAAAATAAATATTTATTGAAATCTAGATGCAAATGACTCCACCAAGATCATTCTGAAATTTCTGATGATCTTGATTGCAACGTGAAACGTTGGTCTTTTATGGGCTTGGTACAGATTGAGTCTCTGATTACTAGGTAAAATATATTTCCAGACCATAGGAAGGACAAAAGATGAAAGTATGAAAATATTAATTTGCTTTCTTCTTAATGCATGCAATTGACTGGGGGCAGAGGCTGATGAAAGTGAGGTTTGAAACCTTGGAACATCAGTCATCATCAACATGTCCCCTTTCCCCATCTTCACGAAATTGGTATGAAACCATGGTTTTTTCAAAACCATGCAAGAAAAGTCAGCAACTTAATAAGTGATGAACATTATCTATGTTGTCTGTTTTTGCCTTGCCAAACAGCATCCTACTGGAAACCTACCTGGCGGTTTGTTTTATACTAACCAGGCAAGAAACTGGAAATCTTGCCCTTCAATCACTTTCGAAGCAATTTGATCGTTTCTTACGCTTCTTCCTCATCACCAAGGGTACTGTTACAATTACATGTGAAATTTTGCAAGTTGGTCGGGAGAACCATAACTTTCATTCGTTCTTACACGAAATTGATGAGCCCCAATACTTGTAGTTACGCGCAAAATGAAGAAACCTTGATGTTAATTTTAGGCCCTTTAGGAGTCTTGTTTATTATATACATTTTGTGTTCAAATCTGTCAGATGAGACTTTTTGGTTTCTTACAAGACGGGGTTTTTCTTTCTTGAAAAATGGTTGGAAGAAACCAATGGAGACAAAACCTGAAAGCCAGAAGAATGGTTTAACCAATTTTTGAGACCACAGCTTAAGGTGTACTGATTTTCTAATAAAAAATATTTTATACTTTTTTACATTTTGTATCATTTATTAACTTTCATAAACAATTCATTTTTACAATATTTAATATAACTCAATTAAAAAAACCCAATCCAAATATGTTCTTATCAAACATGCACTTCAATCACTTTCAAAATTATTTTACTGATAGTGTTAACAGGGTATTTGAATTAAAAATTTTTAATTAAATTATATTAAAAATTATAAAAATAAATTATTTATAATAAAAAATAAAAATAAAAATTTATAAAAATAAAATTTTTTAGATTGAAAAGCTAATTCAAATACACGGCGCTTATGGGAGATGATAGACGCACACAAAAGGGTCATTGCAGAGGGGACTTTTTCTTTGGTGAGTTGTTAGAAATTCATTACTGAAGATCTGATCCTCGATCGTCAGCTTCTGAAACATCGAAAAAGGGAAAATTCATTAGAGGGATAGACCCAAACAAACGACACCCCTCAGTGGCCGAATGTCGGAACATCACCTCATAGACATAAGTAGATCTTTTCTAAATTCGCATTAGCAAATGAAAGAAAATAATTTCTTTAACAGGCATAAGGTTTGAGTTTGATCCACGCTTCGATGTTTTGATATATCAAAAACAAAAATGAAATGAAAGAGAGGAATCAATCTTGAAAATGCAGGATAAACTAATCTTTGTTTAAGAAAAATGAAAATCAAGGATATATCAATCAAATCTCTACATGATTTAAGTATCATTTTTTTCTTATTAAGATACTAGCACCACTTTTGGGTTTTAATCAATAATATCCAAGTGTTTTGACATCTTATTTGAAAGGCAAAAGTTGAGGCATTCTAAACTTTAGATTTATTTCGATAGTATTTGTTCCAACTAAATATATAATTAAATTTAACTTCTCCTCTTACAAAAGATTTACTTTCACTGGATCTAAAATAGAAACTCTTCAAACCAAATACAATCTAAATACACGTAAAAGATTGGGAGTTCCATCCCCTATCCAAGTCAAGGAACTTTTTCTTTGAGAGAAGATCCTTTTTGTCCCTCGAAAGAAAAAAACTTTTTTGTTATTAATCAATTAGCCAACCTTCAAGGAGAAATTACTATAGCAATATCTTTTACATCGAGTTAAATTAAGGGCTTGATATTATGCCAATATCTTTCCATTTTCTTCAATGTATATTCCCGTACCCATATCAAAGTATAGTTCCCTCTCTTATTTTCTTGATTTATTTTCTTTAAGTAGGTTATAAAGATAACATTAAAATATAAAAATAAAACGGAAAAAACAATGAATAGTAATCACATAAACAACATTCTTATCATACATGTACTAACTCTCAATTCAGAGGGAATTACACTTAAAGACACTATTTAATGCACAATTACAACACTGAAATGAGGATGGAGACAAGTAAATTGGACGCGTCGTGATAGAATTAAATGCATACACTACAAATGGTAAATTTAAATGAGTTGAGTGAGAAGTTGGGATTCGAAATTAAGTACAATACCCAAATGTACTTTGGATGGCCAGGTTCTAATTAGTGATCTTTGAAAATTAGGGAAACTAATTTTATTGATATTTTTTAACTACTATTTTACTACTATAAAAGTATTTATTTCGACGTTTGTCATATATTGCAAGAGCTAAAAAAATATTAGTATAGATTTATACCAACATTTGATACAAATATCTAATAAATGTTGTATTTGCCATAGTTGTTACTATTATTTACCATATTTGTTGTAAACTTCATTACTTATCTATTCTGACATTTATTATGTCATTTTAAAGTGTATAAAAGATTTTTTAAATATTTGTAAATGGTCATAATACAATACTTCTTCCAACATTTGTCTTGTCATTTAAAGCTTATCAAAAAAAAAAAAATTCAGACTTTTGTTACGACATTTCGAAGTACTATGAAAAATGATTTTTTTACATTTATTAATTTATTTATTTCGATAAATCTAGCTTCAAATTCCTAGAATTCATTTTTTTTGGATTTAATTTTTTAAAATTTTAAAACTCTTATTTAAGACTCGCAAAATTGAATGCCCATATTATATTTTCATGTCTTATTATATAAAATATGTTAAGAAACACACTTGTAAAATAATTCAATGTGGGATGATGAGTTTATAAACGTTGTTTGAATGTTGTCAAAGTCAATAAATACTACACCGACATTTAATAAAAATGTTACCAGTTTTAAATCAAAATGCCGAATAGTATTGACATTTGTATCAACATACCGAATAGGGTTGAACCATTAATCTCATTATTAAAGGGCTCAACTTTTGCTATTAGAACAATTGAAGTTTGTCAACGTGTTTAGCGAATTAGTTGTAATATATGAGGTTTATAATAATTAATGCTCTCTGGTTTTTTTTTTGTTAGACAATTACGGAAGCCCCGATTACATTTTTCTTTTGTTTTTTTTTAATTTGAGGTTTTGGATCTCTCTTGTTTTTTTATTCACAAAATCTCGACTTTTATTCCCTCCTGATAAATAGGATAATTCATGCGGTAATTTTGGGTTTTCTATTAAATTCTTCGAATACATATAACAGTGGGTAAATCTTCTAAATGGTAAAACAAGAAGCTTTCTTACTTACAAGCACGATATTTTTAATTTAACTCTCTTAGACTCTTACCACAATAGGAAAACCAAAAATCTAGAGAAAATGACTAGTCTTAAAATATTAAACCTTCAAATCAAATAAAAAGAAAAGCACTAACATTTTCTGAATTCAAACCAAATGTTGATTAGAAATAAACTCGGGTTTGTGCTTCAAATACAAATTAAAAATAAAACGTGTACTAAAATGAATGATTAATAAAAGTTGAAGTAAACTCTCATGAAGAACCTGCTTTTCCCATCTACCTCTCCGGTCTCCATCTAACATTATCGGAGTCATCGATCCGCCAACCAGAAATTTGGCAGCCCTTGTTTCCCTATTGTCAAAATTAATTGCAACTTTTTGGGGTATATAGGTGACCAACAAAACACCTCTTCTGGCCAACAAAAAAATGATGACCAAACATTTTCAGAATTATTTCAGCATGTATATATATATTATGTAATTTCCAACTGTTTTACACCTAACAAGAAGGCAAAAAATATCTACCAAAAGCAAAAAGTTCAAAAAAAAGGATTTTTTTAAAAAAACAATTGCAAAATACAAGATGCCGTGCTTTCCCGCCAAATAGTAACTTTTACATTTCATATATATTGTAAAAATTTTTGTTTTTACCACTCACTTTTTTACCTTCTCTTGTTCTTGCTCCCCAGTAACAAAGAGAAGTAAAATAAAATCCTAAAGAAGAATCCCCATGCAATGGTGATCCACAAGCAATCCCATTTGCTCAGATCGGTGACTCCTTGCTGCTTCAATATGTCCACTCCCGTGGTGACGCAGGTCGAGGGTCCGATCTTCATCCCCAAGGTGTTGCTCATGCTGTTCAAAAGCCTCTCTTTCAAGGCAACTGGGACTGCACCAAGAGGGGTATTGTCGAAGATCTGAATTCCCCTAACAAAGCATTTTGCCGGGTCGTCGAATTCATTTTGCAGCACTGCTTCGTACGGATATTTCACTAGTGAAATGAAGTGGAACCAAATCCAGTAGGGTGGGATTCGGTCGCGGTTGATGAAGAAGCCGCTGAACAGGAGGAAGTAGGCCAAGATTGCCACCACTATGGTGTAGCCAAGCATGACATGAGGGACAACACCGGACAGGAAAGTGACGAAGGAATTACCAGCCCAGAATGAAGCTAAGATGATCCCGAAGTAGAAGAAGAAGCCTCCGTCAAGGCCAACCGCCCAGAAGGTAATGGCCGCAAATGTGAATGAAAAGAAAGTCAGTGCAGGCAATGAAACTATTGCATGAGAGACGCAATAAGAGAACCTTCGGTAAGCATTGTATGCAGTCTCTCTCATGAAAATGTACCTCTCTTGAAGGAAAACAGGCAATGCATCAGCACAAGTGTAGAAGGTTGTAGACATAGCAAAGGCAAAAAAGCCTAATCTTTCTTGAATCCCTTTTGGTGAATTATCAAGTTGCCAGAAAACAGTAGCCAAAATAAATCCGGTGACAAGAATTGCACCCAACCTTATGCCAAAAAGTTCTGGCATCCGACGCGAATTGATGAAAGATCGCTTTGATAACACTGCCATTTCAACCCAGAACGGATTTGCATATGTTGGGACCATTGACGTTGGGCTTGCATCATTGGTTGCACCAGATACTAATTTTCCCCTTGAAATACTTGCACTAATGGCTTCCTTCAGTGACAAACCGTGTGTGGGCGATGCTTCCACGTTCCTCATGCTTCTCTTCAGATTTTGCCAGGTCCTACTAAATTCAACCAAGCTTTTAGTCCCCCCAGGGGATCCCTCGAGTTCCCTGATGAGATCGAGAGCAAACTCTGTCCGGTTCTCATTTTCTGGAATGGGGTGGCCGAAATCGGCGAAAAATTGAGGCAAGTTGGCCGGACGACCACTATACACAGTATGGCCACGGGAGAGGAAAATCAACCTGTCCAATAATCCTAAAATCCGATAGCTTGGCTGGTGGATGGACATGATCACAATACTTCCGCTTTGAGCAATCCGCTGCAAGACTTTGACAACCATGAAGGCACTGGTTGAGTCAAGGCCTGACGTTGGTTCATCAAGAAAAAGAATAATGGGGTCGTGGATGATATCTATTCCAATGGAAACTCTACGCCGTTCACCGCCTGAGACACCACGGTGGCCTTCGTCACCAATCACGGTTTTGGCTGCGTTTCGGAGGCCTAACTGATCAATTAAAGCCTGAACTCTCATTTTCTTCTTGGATTTGGAGAGAGTTTGGGGAAGCCTAAACTCGGCAGCGAACATGAGGGTTTCTTCAACCGTGAGCATGGGGAAAAGGAGATCATCTTGCATGACGTAGGCCGAAATGACTTTAAGCAGCCTAGACTCCAGCTGCTCGCCGTTGAGGGTGATAGTTCCTTTCAAGCTTCCCTTAGCAATGCGGTTTGCTAATGCATCTATGAGAGTTGATTTACCCGATCCGGATGCACCGAGCACCGCCATAATTTCACCATCACGAGCCTCGCCAGAGATATCATTGAGAAGAACCTTGGTTTTTGAAAACATGGTCTCTCCAGAAGTCGGTTCTGTTGCAGTTGGCGCGGCAGTGGAGGTGGCAAGACGGTTCTGACCGCCGCTGAACAAGGTGGGCAGGGTCATTTTCCGGCGAATTTTCACGCTGTATGTCAAGTTGCTGAAGGACAGCACGAACGGGAGGGAACGCGGTCCCATGCCCGGGTCACTCACGTCAAGAACCTGATGGACCGGAGTCTCATCTCCAGTCGTCTCTTTCCTCGCATCACCCACCCGTTTCAGCAGCTGTCCCAGAGTCGGTGACGTACAAGCTCCGGTGCCGGCATTTGTCATCTGCACACCCTGCTTCCGATCAAACATGGGCATACAATCTCTTAACGGCGACGTACTTTCTGCCACTATCCGTGACATTCTTGAATCCTTCAGCTGTATATAGGAAAAACTGAGTCCTCAACAGTACTATATATAGAGATGGGAGGCTACCCTTTCGGCGGCGTCAAGGAGGAGGGAGGAGGAGAAGGAGGAGGAAGAAGGAGGGTTAATATGATTTGGGTTGTGGGGAGAACATGTACGTTGTATAAGTAGGTGAAGAGTCGTAAATGAGAAAGCTAAAAAGAAGAGAACTCGGACTGTATTTCTCTATAGAAAACGTAACCAAAGCTTTTAATGAGTGCTGCGTTTTATGATTCTATATATAGCAAATGCATTTACACTTAAACAAATAGTTTATGGAGAAGATGACTCTTCATGAGTGTGTCTTCTTTCTAAGTTATGGTTTACAGGTGAGATTTTGGGATTTTTATGCATTTTCTTAAGGAAGAAGAAGAAGAAATGTGGAGAGGAAGAGTGAGAAAGAGTGAGGTGACCTAAATCTCCTAATCTCTTATGTACACGTATGGTTTTACCAGGGGTGGGGTGGGAGGACACATGGGGGGTGGTCACTGGCTAATAGGGGTACCATGTGGATGGGAAGATAGTATATCTACATGCCAGGTTTCTTAGTTATCCTGGAAGTAGGTATGGATGGTAATCTACTGTTTGCCTTTGTTCAGCAGTAGCAGTAATATGAACTGTTGGGTTCAAGTTAAAACACGTCCAAAGGAGATAAATTTTATTTTTTAAAAATTGTCGTTTGTAAAATAAAAGTATAATTCAAAGTGAAAATTTTAAATATTTTAATTTTTTAATTGAACATTGTCCTAATATAATAGAATTCGATCAAGTCAAGCATTTGAGAGGACAACTTTACGGTTTATATGGATTGAGTTTGAATTTGAGATTTTTTGTTTTGAATTTTATAAATATATATATTTTTTGGTGAGAGAAAAAGTGAGAATTAATTGTAATTTTGTTCGGACAAAATCCTGTCCATATAACATTTTATTTGAAAATTTTTTCATTTCGGTGAGTAAAAGAGTTATGATAATTTGTTAAGCAATTAACGGTACAATGGGTATTCTTTTTCTTATCAACCATGCACCCCTATATACGTTCCTATACTTGAGTATTTACTAAAACATTTATTACGGATTATTTTTTTGAAATTAATTTTATTTCGGTTGGGGAAAATATAAAAGGAAACTAGTGTGATTAATTATCCTACAATGATGGCTCAGTAATTAATTTCCAAAAATATTACCGAAATTATTAATTTCCAAAAAACCTCAATCAATGTACTAAATATTACTGTTTCATTCCATTTTCGTCTTTTTTTTAAAAAGATTTGCTTCCCATTTACTTTGGAAAAGTTTCCCAAGAGAATACTGGAACCTCTTGTATGATAATGAGTGTTTCCAATTGATTCAAACTTAAATTTTGAATTTTGAATAAAAAAATTAACTTAAGAATTGTGTCAAAGTTTAATTAATACTCATTCTATATTAAAATATAAAGCTTTTTGATATTTTTATATAAAATAATGAAAAAGAAAATAAATGATATTTTTTATTATATTTTTAACTAACTCTACCAATATAATAGATAATAAAAAAATTATATTTATAGTAAATATAACTTTAGAAAAATAACACTTAAAATTCACAAAAGATAAAATATTTTGAGAAGGAAAAATATGGTCAAAAAACTTATATTTTGAAACGAAAAAAATATATTAGTAAAAAAAAGATGTACTTAAAAAATTATATATATATATATATATATATATATATATATATATATATATATATATATATATATATATATATATATATATATATATTCCAATTCTTCTTCTTTCATATTATATCAAGAAACTAGAAAAATAAGAATATTAAGCCCATGGTAAGGCAATAACTCAAATGATAAAAGCATTATTTACTAGACAAAACATGATAAGTTCGAATCATATCACATAACTCCATATATATTAAAGAAAGATATTAAGTTTAGGGGTATCGGTACGGATTTTCTACTGTATCATGAGAAACCAAGGTTGATTTCGCTCCCTCTTCATGTGACATTGCAAAAGATTAGGCAGAAGAAATGTTCAAAGCAATGGTCCAAAAAGAGCATCTGTAGTTGCCATTGAATGAATGTACATCTCAAATAGCTAAAACACCTAACCATACAAGTTTTAGATCATCCTTGTTTGCCAGTAAATTGCAAGTAGACTTTCATTCTGTTCAGAAGATTTTGATTCTCTAACAACGCTTTCTTTTTAGATTTTTACAGCTAAAAGTTTTAAAAGTCACTTAAATGCTGTGTCTCGACTCTAATCTCATGCCTCAAAAAAGGAAAAGAGAAAAAAGAAAGAATTCCAATAGAATTTTCTCATGGCCCATTAGTGTTTTTTTTTTTTTGTTAATCCCATATATTGATATACTTGTCATCCAATTCTTCTCATGCTATTTGCAGCATTACTAACGTAGGAGATCACGAAATTGAATTTGAAATCGAAGTCCAAAACAGCAAAGAAAGAAAAAAAAGTGTTAAAAAAATCAAGAAGCTAAAATTGTAAAAGAAAAAGTTCAAGTTCTGTTTAAACTTATTCGAGACCAGTAGAAAAAGCTAAAAAGCTTGCCCTTAGCACTTTCTTTTTTCTTTTTCCAAAAATAATTAAAAAAAGTAGGAAAAAGAGATATTGGCATATATGGCACTCTCTTTCGATGTAATTGCCATGGGATGCATCTACTATTAAGAGTTGCAAATTTACTACTTAATAATTATTTTAGCCACATAAAAGTGCTAGAGAATCATATAACTATATATAAACTTTGTTTGTTCGAGAGATTACACATCCAAGTAAATTCGGAGTCATGCAATATATTTAGAAACTATATGAGTCTGTTCCAATAAGCTAAACATTTGAGTAATTTCTCGAGTTTCCATGTATATCACTGTTAATTAACCATTAATTAGTTAAAAAGAAGCCTCTTCTATATAGGTTATTTTCGGTGGTGTTTGTAGTACTATCACTATTTTGAATATACGCTTGAGATTGAAATCACATAATGTCCAGTCATAGTATTTTGATAACTGAATAAAAAATATTTTTTTCTTTCAAATATAAGACTTTTTAATTTTTATATAAATAAATGAAGAAAAAATAAAATGTATTTTTATTATATATTTATTTATTTTAATTTATTATACAGTAAAAATCAAAAAATTATATTTTATAAATGAGAATAATTAATTTTAAAAAAATAATATTTAAACTTATAAGGGAAAAAGATCATATATTTTGAAAGAGAGAGTAGCTATGTAATTTATACATAAGATTGTAATCAGTTAAGACTAATTAAAGAAGAGAGATTCAACATTTGAGTTGCAAAATCTTTTCGGTGACAAGAAAAGATGCCTAACTTAAAACATGACGCTTTTCTCGAATTACCAGAGCATGAAGAATTATTGGCATTGTGAACGGAGAAGAAAAGTCTAGAGAAGCAGCGGTTTTGGGTAGCAGAAGGTGGAAAGAGAGATGGAAGTAGTTAAATGCAGATAGGCATCGAGGCGGCTGTCAATGAATCAGAGTTCATTCACTAAAAGTCAACCCATAGAAGGTTCAATGGCTCGGAGTGCGGAGTAGTAATATTATCGCGCGGCATGGGGATGCAGGCAAGGCAGTAACTGATGCAGCTGTACCATTTCACGCGCTCTGCTTCTCAACCGTTTCGGTCAAACTCTCCCTTACCATTCCTCTCTCTTGTGCTCTCTCCTAGACTAAAAGGCCAATGAGCATTTTGATTGGTTTTCCAACAAAGAAATCGATTAAGGTTGAGGCACCTAATATTTGAGAGAGGGGAAACGTCCATATCCATACACGATTTATCATCAAACGAGTATCATATAATGCTAGAGCAGACTAAAACTGAGAAATCATCACTTATTTACCAGTATGGTATTGTTCTGAGTGGTCAATGAAGGTGAAATTGGATGAGGTCTCCATGTAACGTTTTAATCTTAAATTCTATAAAAATTTGAACATTTGCAAAAGAAAAGCTAAAGTAAAAAAAAAAACAAGGCACGGCGAATTCATTAAAGCCGGTGCTTGGTGCCCACCAGCTTTAGTTAATAAACCTTTGAACGGAGATGCGCACGTGAAGTAGCGACGAAGCTCAAGTCGCAGACATGTGCAAATTCTAGTATTACAGAACTATTCATTCATAAGGAGGGCCGCGTCTGATCAGTCACCCTCAAGAAATAAGAGCCTCGCGGACCCTTATCCAATCCCGGCCCACATTGTTCCCTTCAATCTCATCTAAAAAGGTGCATTCCTATTGTCGAATCGGTGAGCAATTTTCCTCGATTTCCAACTCCGATAAGAACGAGGGAAGTTCGCATGAATCATGTAACTAATTATCCCTGGCCAAAACATCCAATGCCCATTTCCAACCCTAGAGGCAGTGGTCTTACCTGTCATCATCCTGAAGCTACAAAGTCCCCGTCGGACAAAATCATACATAATCAAGGTAATATCAATAAATTGCATGACGCAAAAGGCAAATACCAAGGGGATTATGTAAATTTAGTTGATGTAGATCCCTAACATCGGACTGAACAAGAATAACAGTATTAAAGTTTAATAGTTTTCATCAAGTATTCATTAACCAAACATAGGCCAGACCAAGAACCCAACACTGCAGCTTTCTAGTTATTGCAACGCTAGAAGACCAAGCCAGGAGCAGACCGCTAAACTCTTCCGGAATGAAACTTGCAGCCCTATATTTGATCCTCTTTGAAGTTTACAGCAAGTTCCCAATAGTGAGGAACCCCAGCATCAGAAAAAACTTTGCGAGCCGCAGCTTCCGTGCGGCACTCATGAATAGAAAATCTATTAAAGCTTGCCTTGGTAACGCTTCCTTGCCAGACCAAAAGGCACTTGTTAATAGGAGCATCGCCAATTTCTTCTTCTTCATCTTCATCTTCATCTTCTTTCTTCACTGCTGCTGCCCAATCTATCCGCCTCAACATAAGCTTCCCATATCTCTTTATGGACTTGGGGCCCCCTTCCACAACCACAACAGCAATGCCTTCAGAAATTACAGCACATCCAGTCAGTCGGTTCTCATGAGCATTAGCATCCACCTTAAAGCGAGCCTGAGGGTGTGAAAGATCATTGATCTTGTAAACAGAAACAATTGTCTCCAAGTTATTTGGGTCATCAAAGAGCTTCCTCTCTTTCTTCTCACGACGCTCTGCAGGAGTTAGTTTACGAGCAATATTTCTATCAATGTGAGCTTGTTCACGCTCAGCAGCAGCACTTCTGATCTCCATTTCAAGCTTAGTAGGATCCTGTGTTGCTTCTGATCCAAGAACTTTCATGAGGTTGCTCATTTTGACCTTTGGTTTTGGAGGTTCTATCAGGCCTTGCCTAATCATCTCCTGTTTTTCTTTCTCCCTTGCTAGACGACGCTGAGTGCGAAGTTTCTTCTGCTCTTTCTTAGTCAGCTTCAAAGGCTGAGGTGGAGGAGGAGCTGGTTCAGCAGGAGGTTCAATAGGACGAGGGTGTTCAACATAAATGGTCAGCTTGTCCATCTTGAGTTTGTCCTCAGTTAAATGACCATCAATAATGTCCCCATACGCACCGGCAAGTAACAGAGGCATGTCCCTATGAATTTGATTGACAAGCAAATGCAAGGTCAGCAAAAGAGACAGGAATAGGGAGTGAAAACTTTCAGGGGGAGAAAACTATTTAAGAAAAATAGAAAACTGAATGTAACAATAATGTTCTAAAGGAAATAAATCCTCTAGAACTTACTCTAAGGAAACAAGCTCTTTCATTATTAAGAGGAAAAGAAGAAGCAATTATAACTATCAATTATGTCTTAAACTCCAAGCACGAACTCCTAACCTTGACAACAACCATACCAATAAACAACGGGTCCACCTCAGAAAAATAATTAAGAGACTCATCCAACAAAGTTTGATGCAATTGTTTTAACCAGATCTGACATTTTAAATTCTCTTCCATCAAGAATGATTCACAACAAAGACATGTAGTTTCATATGCCAAGAAGTTGAAAATAAGTAACTATGGTGTACAGTACTGATATTACATTCACCAATCAATAGAGAAATGCATAAACTACTATATCAATTATGAAATGGACCTCCCTACAATTTTGAAACAGATTTAGAATTTTGTCAACTTACCACCACTCAATCTCAGGAATTGGTTCCTCCTTTGGTTTTTCTTTGCTGATAACCCTTTCTGATACCTCTATAAGATTTGGGTTTATATCTGGCTCAGACTTTGCCTTCTCCAGCTGTGCTTGCTTGGCCTTTAGCTCTTTGGCTCGTAATTCTCCAAACTGACTCTGCAAGAAAACAAAAATTCTAATAATTGAAATAAGCTTAGAGGACAAGAAAGAAAGCAATTCAAAGAAACATATGCAGAAAAGCAAAGGGGGAAAACAAAATTTTAAATAAAAATAATAATTAGAAAAATAAAACAGCAAACACAGAGCATAGGCACAAGAAAAGGACCTACCCTCAGCTTAATTTGTTCTGCATCTTTTGACCATTTTCCTTCCTCTACAAACTGAAAACTCATCCTTTTGGGCCTCAAGAGCTTGTTTTTGTTAATACCCATACTGGTATCAAAATGAGGATTCTTTTCAGGATCAACTTCCAGCTCGGGTTTAAGTATCTGAAAGGCCTCTTTTTTCTGTTTGTTGATGTTAACCTGGAAAATACGGCTTATACATGTATAAATAAATACACAGTTTTCTTGAGACTAAAATAGAAATACAGGGATAATAATATAGATTTAAAAGAATGATAAACACATCACTAGAAAATATAGATATACCTTAAGCGTGCTCAGGTTATTTATCTTAGGCATTATCACATTGCCATGTTCGTCAATTTCTCTGCCCAATGGATCTAATCGGAGAACAGGTGCTTTGGCAGGCTTTGGCTGCATTGAGACTTCTGGTGGCACCTGACCAGGAAACATATTTAATAGGGGGCCAAACTCAGGATCCTGCCGAAAACCCATCTTGGCAGCAAGCTCTTGTGCACGCTTTACGGCTTCAAATTTCTGAGTTGTGAGCCCAGCAAGGTGGGGCAACCCACTAGGTGGAGGATTAACTGAAGCAGCAGGAGTGGCAGGTAATGTCTTGCTTGCTATCCCAGATGAGGCAACAGAGGCACTACCTAACTGGGTAGGAGGAGCTGGGAGTATTCCTGAGCTTGTTGGAGGGGCTTTAAGACCTTCCCTATGTCCTAACTGTGGACTAACCTCTCTGGTTGTGCCAGCTTCTTTGTTCGGCTACATTAAAAATAAAAATAAAATAAGAGTACTTCTTCAATTTTCTTTTCCTCTTTTGAGATAAAGGACACGCACTTTTAATATAATGAAATTTGTCCAAAGTCAATATCAGAAATGAAAAGGCAAAAATGATACAAAAGCTTATCTTCATTACTAACCACAGGAATCCTCTTAAGTTTTTCCAGCTTTGCTGCAATTTCTTTCTGCATCTGTAGAGCTCTCTTTGCTTTGGCTAAAGCATCACCAGACAAGCCCCCACCCTTCCCTGCATCTGAAGCTGTCCCATCTGTACTGTATTTCCCAGGAACCTCATGAGATCTGTTAATATTAACTCCCTTATTTTCATTTGTGGTAGAAATTGAAGATACCTTAGTAGCAGGAGAATGGTTTTGTGACAAAGGAGTATCAAATGAGGACTTTGATGCCATGACAACTGGTTCCACGATGCATCCCTGAAAGAAAAGAGTACTGAAATTAGCAGATGTCCAAGACTGGATAAATAAGACAAATTGCTAATAATCTCATTCAAGACAACAAAATCAGAACAATTCATGATTTGAGTGGGATTCAAAATTAGTTCTTACAAAGTAAAGTCAAAAGAGCTCATCAAACTTCAAACACCAGCATATTACTTAAAGACGCAGTAAAAGTTATAAACTAAATATTCTACATGAAATTCATCAGTTGTTATGTTTCAGGCCACCATCTATACAGCGAGATCTTTTAGTTTACACTCCCAAATATAAAAAGTTAATAGTGCCATTTATTTTCAATTGCAAACTTAAGTTCAGAAACGTGAATCCAGGAAGCACAACCAAAAAGACTAGGTAAACTGTACTAAGCCAGCAATCTAACAATATTTCATGTTAAACATAATCCAAGCAGAAACTCTAGGTAATATCCTGCTACCACCATCATTGCATTATAAATGTAGAAGGATTATTTCAAGCAGTCATATCATATTGGCTTTAACAAGCTTGTGGTTCTTCAGCCTTAAAGTTTCACATTAGATAGCTCATGAGCAGATACAATCAACATATACCACCTTCTTTTCTAGAATAAAAAAATTTTAGTTTACTAATGGAAAAGCAAGTACAAGCAAATAAAATTTGTGAGGAAGACTGCAGAAAGAAAACCCAACAATCAACCTATTGATAACACCTTCGAAGCACAAGCAGCTGTGCAAGTTAATTAACTGTGCGATGACACGACAGAACACACTTAAGAATCTTCTGAAACAGCCAGGTTTAATCCACCATCAAAAGCGATTTTACTCAAAAAGAAGGATCCCAGTTTGTAATGACAGCCTCTCTAGCCGACCAACAATCTTGTGGAAAATCACTTACTTATTTTGAGACTAGCTGGACCTTATATTAAACTCACCTTGATGGCTGTGTATAACTACCAGCTACACATGCTACCATTACTTACCCAAAATGCAATAAAATGCCAACATGCAATGAAGAAACCAAACTTATATTAATGGCTAGCAAAATAAAATACAATCGGTTGGTCATCTTCACATTGAGCCACCAAAAATTTCACATCTCAAAACCTACAATGCTGGAGTACACGCATATTCAATGCTACAAGCCATCAATAAGTTCCAAATATTGTCAATGCACCGTATAGTACACAAAGGCAAAGGCATAGAAACGGATTTGAAAGAAAAAGAAACAAGAAAACTTACATTAGTCATGGAACCAACTCTAGTCTGGTCACCGTTATCAGCAGGTTCTGCTTTTAGCTCTTTTTTCCCATGCCACTCTTCAAATCCCTCCACATCCCTCTCCTGATCAACTTCCATCCCTTCCTCCTCCTTCTTCACCCGACCCTCAAACCTCCTCCTCTCCCTCCTCTCCTCTCCATCTTCTTTAGGCTCATCGGCATCCTCAAATCTCCGTCTGTCTTGCTTTTCCCTATCTCTTCGGTTTGTATCTTCTTCAAACCTCTTCTTCTCTTTCTTCTCATCCAAAACCCTAGCTCTCTTGTTAACATCCCTATCATCGTCAACCCCCCCTCTCTCCTTCCTTTTACTATGTTTCCTCTCCACTGAATCCTCCCTCTCATAGGACTTTGCCTGCTTGTCTCGATCCTGTGACTTCTCGCGTTTATGAAGATCGTGTGACCTCTCTCTATCTCTCTCTCTACTTCCCTCCGTATCGCTCCTGGGCTCCGTGGATTTTTCTCTATCGACAGGGTACTCTCTGGACGATTTCCTGTCAGATCTGTGACGGTCGTTATCCCGGTGGTGGCGGTCGGCCTCCCTGCGTTTTCGGCTCGATTTATCCTTCTCCGATTGTCTGTCCATTGTTATCTTTGAAGTTCGGCACCTCTCCCCCTATCTGCGATTCTGCTTCTAAGCGACTCTAGAGAAAGGGAAATGATGATAGATCTATGGATGAAAATACCGCACTACGATTAGGTATTGCGGGTGTAGAAACCATCTGACGGGGTGTAACGCATTAAATGGGTTATCTTTTTAAACTTATATGTGAATGCGTTGATAGCTGAAACTACATAGAAAAAATGGTCTTCCGGAGTTTCTGTAATTATATCAACGCAGCGGACAAAAGCGTTAGTGTTATTTATTCTCACAGGTCATAGAACCTGTATAAAAAGTGCCCTCCCTCAGACGGGTCGCTTTGATGGTTAGTCCAGACTCCTCAAAGTGTGTGTTCCATTTGAATTGAAATTCAATTTAAAAATTTTCACTTTTGTATTTTAAATTCTATCTCTTTCTATAAAAATCATATTTAAAATCTCACACAAATTTTAAAAAGTCATTTTAAAAAATATTCTAATAATTTATTGATTTTAATTTTCTTTTTCCTAGCGTATAAGGAGAAATCTAAAAAATGCAAGCAAAATTCATGGAATTTATTAGGCAGTGGTCACAAATTGTAGCAGTGCGTGTGATATTAAAGCCACAGAAATCTCAGAAACAGAGGTTTCAACAGGACCTCCAGTTTCGAGACTTACTAAAATGGACGCATTGCGCAAGCGTGCTTGAATCCTTTCATCAGAAAAGAAATGGTGTGCAAGGAGAGAATAGAGATAGACGAGAAAGCTGCTTTAGCAGCTGCAGGTCAATAATCCCTATGATGAAACCAACCTGTCAGTACAGTTCAAGAAATTTTTCCCAGTGCCTGAAATATGACCTTCCAAGGCATCCCTCAGACTTACCTAACAAACTTTTGATGCTGGAGAAGCTAAAAATCAGAATTTATACTATAAACACCAAGAATAGAGTAGGAAAGTTTCCAGGAAAATACAGCTGATATGTAGACATCCCAAGTGCAGTAGTGCAATTGGACTTTTCCATCAAACAGAAGGCTTCAATCAAATAGGACTACTTGACAATGGAACCTTGCTTCTCAGTTGTGAGAATGTTTTCACAAATAGATACGTATGTCAACAGTAAATGATTGCAGTGTCCAAATTGCTCGGTATATTTGTTGCTTTTGTTGAGCCAAAAAAAAAAGAAGCAAGGAGCTGTTGATTCGACCTTAGAACTTGTCGTTTAATGAGGGTATTTATACCTCGAAATCTTCGTTTGATAAGGGTGTTTATACTCAACTGAGGTATCCCTTTGTTGCAATCTTGATGGATGTTGTTCGTTTTCAACCCATTTATTGAATAATATAACTTCTCTAACCAACAGATTGAGCGTGATTTTCTATCCAATTGAGTTACCTTAACACCTAAGTCATTTTCAAGATTTAGCTAAATAAGACACAGATTACATTGTTAATAACTCAAAATTCCTTACTGCACTTGTAGTCTCTACTGGTGCCATGCTACCCGACTAACATATTCTTCTTCGTTAATACACCTGGGGAAGTTTTTTAGTTAACGGGATCTTTTGTAAAGCTGATTATAAGGAAGAGATGATCCTGGATGCCTTATGCATTGATTTCTTTTGATGTTAATCAAGACAGGTGCAGTTTGATTGAGCACCTGAACGGTGTTTAGACCCTTCCTCTTCCAAGTCTTTTGTGGTCTTTGGATTACAAAGTAAGGGCGTCTGACAGTGATATCGAATCTTGATGCATTTCCGGTGATAATCTTTCTCAAAAAATCCTCAAAATTTGATCCGTTTCAGATTGTGAAGAAGAATAAGCAGCAAAACTTCGTGGTATGGTTAGTACTTAGTAACTCATTAGAATTGACACTCTCATACATAAAGAATGGGTCCATGGAAGAGGAAAATGCAAAGTTTACAGGAGAGAAATGATGAAATGACACCTGCAAACGAGAAGAGAAGCAAAAGTAATGGTGGCTAGCCTAGATACATCTACAGGCAGAAACAATATTTGGTCCTCCACTAACTTGGTGTACAGCTCAGATGCCTTCAAAACTTTGTTCATTCGGTTACATAACTCCATATTGAGAGGTTGGAATAAATAAAGCGACACAATAAAAATAAATTTCAAAATAAATAACATACACTATCATGATTAAAATGACTCTCCCAAAACTCTGATATCAATAACCACCAAGCAGAAATAAATTTGACAAAAAACTTGAAAATATTATGACACCAAGATTTACGTGAAAAACCCCAAAACGGGTAAAAACCACGGGTCAAATATTGACCAATACTTCCACTATAAAAATGGAGTAACAAATCTTCCTCTAGTTATACTAGAAGGTAACACAACTATCTTCACCAAATTAGGTGGATATCAAAGAAAAAAGATCAAAATGCAAACTCACAAAAGAATGATGAAACCTCACTCTTCTCTCTCTTTTCTTTCCTTCTTTGGTGCCTTCATTCTCACCAATTCTCTCTTATGTTTTTGCCTCTTGCTTGTGTCTCTCTTCCGATTCATAGGGTGGCTATTTATAGGAGAAAGTTCAGCCAATTTTTCAACAAAAACAAGCGCTGTAATTTGGTGAGTTTGGTCACAAATTTTGGCCAACTTCAGCTCGTGATTTTGACCTTTCCTCTTGCCTAACATTTTGACGACCATAAACATTGACTCAATAGGGTTGAAACCCTAACAAATCTCCCCTTTCAACTTATCGAGAGGGTTTTTATCATACTAGCCTTCGCTTCGCAAAAGTCAAACTTTTCTTTTGGTAATGACTTAGTCATCATATCCGCACCATTCTCGCAGCATGTATCTTTTTCGAAAGTACTAATTCTTTTTGACTCCAAAACATCCCGAATCCAATGATACCGAACATCGATGTGCTTTGAACGAGAATGAAAGGTTGAATTTTTGCAAAGATGGATTGCACTTTGACTATCACAATAAAGTTCATACCTTTGTTGCTTAACTCCCCATTCTTGTAAGAATTTCTTCAACCACAGGATTTTCTTACTGGCTTCAGTAGTGTTTATATACTCGCTTCGTAGTAGAAAGAGCAACACATTTTTGTAGTCTCGCTTTGCCAAGAAACTCGCCGCACCTCCAAACTTCATCGGTATCCCTCGACGTGGATCTTCTATTATCAATGCTCTCCAAATCATGTCCCCGCATCCAGTATAACATTCTAATACATGTGTTTTGCATTTCCAAAACATGGATAATATTTTGTTGTACCTTTAAGATACTCGAGTATCCATTTGATCGCATTCCAATGCTCTCTACCGTGATTAGAGAGAAATCGACTCAACTACACCTAACCGCATGAGCTATATCTCGCCCGGTGCACACTATAACATACATTAAGCTACTCAATCAGCAAAGAATAAGGGAACCTTCTTCATATCTTCCTTATCTTGCTCACTTTTAGGACATTGCTTCGTCATCGAGTTTGAAGTGTCCTCGCTAGTGGAGTAGAAACCGTCTTGGCCTTGCTCATATTGAAACGGTCAAGTACTTTCTCAATATACTTTTCTTGAGATAACCAAAGTTTACCATTTTGTCTATCTCGAGTGATCCTCATTCCAAGAATCTGCTTTACTGCCCCTAAGTCTTTCATTGCAAAAGACTTGCTTAACTCATTCTTTAACTCGGCAATTTTGATGATATCCCTGCCAACAATTAACATGTCATCAACATAAAGTAGGAGAATAATAAAATCACCATCGGAAAAATCTCTTCACGAACACGCAATGATCCAGTGTGGTCCCTGCAATAGCCATGTTCGACATGAAAGAATCGAATTTCTTGTACTCATCGCTCTTGGTGCTTGCTTTCAACCCGCATAAACTTTTCTTGAGTTGACAAACAAGCGTGTTCATTTCCTTTGACTTTGAACTCCTCCGACTGCCTCCATGTAGATTTCTTCTTCAAGATCTCCATGAAGAAAGGTCTGTCTTTTACGCTAGTTGTTGAATCTTCAAGTTCAAGCTAGCTACTAGTCCAAGAACAACTCGAATAGAAGACATTTTAACTACAGGAGAAAATATTTCCTCAAAATCAATACCTTTCTTTTGATAGAAACCTTTTACGACCAACCTGGCCTTGTATCTTGGTTTGGAGATATTTTCTTCTGTCTTCAGCTTGTACACCCATTTGTTCTTCAAGGCTCTTTTCCCTTTTGGAAGTTTCACCAAATCATATGTATGATTGTCATGCAAAGATTTCATCTCTTCTTGCATAGCTTTCAACCACTCATTTTTACTTTCATGGTTTACAGCTTCTTCATAAGTTTCTGGTTCTCCCCCATCAGTGAGCAACACGTACTCTTGAGTAATGTATCTGGTTGAAGACCTCCTGTAAGACCTAAGAGGGGGGTGAATTATGTCTTTGACTAATTATCGAAATTTTTTTCTTGTTTTGCAAATCTTTTGCCTTAATAAAAGCTCTTCTTTAATTTCACAAACTTCAAGTTTATATGTGATGTGATGGTTAAGATAAAATCATCAAACAATAAGATTACAACCAATAAATCAACAACTATGAATAAGTAATAATAACAAGAGCATGTAAATAAATAAAACCATAAGGAATGAACACACAATTTATAGTGGTTCGATCTTTCTAAGATCTACATCCACTACCTTGAGTCCACACTCAAGGATTTCAACCAATCCACTATATGCTCAAGTTCAACAATTATATAAGAGGCTTACCACACAATGGTTTTACACTCACAACCTCTTTTAGTAATTATACAAACAATACAAGGTTCACCAAACACAATGGTTTTATATCTAAAGACAACCTTAAGACTAATCTAATCCAAGGCTCACCCACACATGGGTTTTACACTACAATCTTGATTAATCTAGTCTATGGCTCACCCTTCCACAAAATGGTTTTATGTCACAATATAACCTTGCAAATGAGCTAGTAGAAAACACAATTAAGATAAGAAAAGAGAGAGTGTAAGATGTTACCACTTTGTTGGTAGATGATTACACAATGTTTCACCTTCACACTTTGTTGCCTTTGGAATCTTGAATTTCAATCTTTGAGCACAAGGCAATTTGAGAGCTTTTCAATTCAATTTGATGTAAAACAAGTTAGAGCATGTAGGATTTGTTAAGTTCAAAGTTCTAAAAAATCTGGAGTTTATGGCTTTTATATAATTCAAAAATCAGTTTAAACAGTCATAAAACGACTAGTTTCAGAAAACACTGTTCATGTGAATAGTGATACTGTTCATGCACTGTTCATGCACCGGTCACAAAAATTCGGACGACCGAATTTTCCAACTTCGTCCGAATCTTCTTCCGAATTTCTCTAGAAGAATATTAGGCACTGTTCATGTGAACAGTAATCACTGTTCATATACTATTCACAAAATTCGGACGATCGAATTTTTCTCCATGCGTCCGAATCTTCTTCTGAATTTCTCTGGAAGAATAGTATTACTGTTCACGTGAATAGTGTTACTGTTTACTGTGCAGAAAAATTTCGGATGACCGAATTTGCATCCGAATTTTTCAAACTTTATCAAAACATGTTTAAATCAATTCAAACAAGTTGAAAAACATTCTAGCCTCAAAGATAAGTCATTAAAGATCTTTTATGTGCAAAAGTCATTTATGAAAATTTGATAATTTAGGTAAGTTCAAAACCATTGAAATCATTTAAATCAAGTTTTGTGCTCTCAATTACAACTCATAGATTCCAAGACTTAAGAGTGTAGGGTTTACAATATTTACTTATTAACCAAAAACTCTCAAATGCTTGTAAGAGATTTCATTACCTGTCCAAACTCTTTGAGAAATATCACCACCCAAAGGAACTGAAGGAGAAAGGTTGATCAAGTGAACTGCCGTTCTCATTGTCTCATCCCAGAAAGGTTTTGGCAGTTTAGCATGAGAGAGCATGCATCCGATGCGCTTTTGTAATTGTCATGTTCATCCTTTCAGCCTACACTCATTGTGTTGTGGAGTCTTTGTGACACTTTTCTCAAGTCTCATGCCATAACTCCTGCAATATGCTTCAAAAAGGCCTCTGTATTCACCACCATTGTCTGCCCTGACACACTTCAATTTTCTTCCTGTTTCTCTTTCCACTTTAACATGTAAGTCTTTGAAAATATCTAAAATCTGGTCCTTTGACTTTAAAGAAAAACATCATACCTTTTTAGAAAAATCATCAATAAATGTCACAAAATATAATGCACCACCAAGTGTTCTTTCACCCATATGACATACATCAGTATGAACCAGCTCCAAAAGAAATAATTTTCTAGATGGAAGAAATTTCTGAAATGCAACTCTATGTTGTTTTCCAACTAAACAATGAGTGCAGAATTTGAGACTTACACCTTTTACATCCGGTAGGAGTTGTTGTTTGGCAAGTCTCTGGAGTCCCTTTTCACTCATGTGGCCAAGTCTTTTATGCCAAAGATTTGAGGAAGATTCTGAAACTGTATTTACTTCTCCATTACTCAGCTTTGCTTTCATCACGTAAAGTGAGCTTGCTTTTGTACTTTTGGCGATGACAAGATTTTCTTTTGTCAGCTTCCATTTTCCGTTGTTGAATTTGTTTGCATAACCTTCATCATCAAGCTTGCCGATGGAGATGAGCGCTGAGACGCAACATCCTGCACATGTCTCACGCTCTTTAAAAATTTGTTGACAACCCTAGATCTGATTTAGGGTGAATGTCTCCAATACCAATTATTTTGCAAGAGCCATCATTTCCCATTTTTACATGACCAAAATCTCCTGGTATGTAAGATGAAGAATTCTCGTGAGTAAGATAGCATGATAAGAAGCTTTCATGAGTCAATAACCCAGATCACCGCTGTAGCATGATTAGGCTAATACTTGAATCATCACAAACAAGTTCGATTTCATCATCTAGTTGTTGTAGCAAATTGCCTCTCGAAATTTCTTCCTGGCTTCTCTTTTAGTGTTGACTCGACCTTTCTTCCATTTTCGCCACTCATTCTTGTAATGCCCATTCTTGACAATAATAAGCATTCAATATCTCTTTTTAGACTTGACTTACCTTTTCGATCTCACATATCTCATTGTGGGGACCTCCCGACTTACTTCTCCCCTCCTATGATTCCTTTCAAGAACAAGTGCTTGAGACTCCGGATTTAATCCTCGATCCTTCCTCCCTGCTTTCTTCATCATGCATAAGCTTCTTCGACCATCTCCAATGTAACACCACCACCTGAGAGCAGATTTAAGCACGAAACAACAAGTTGTTTCCCAACTATCGTGAGTGAAGTTTGAATAGTAAGAGTCGTTTTGCACCTCCTCATCTAGCTTCGCATTTACAAAGATCGCTATGGTTTATTAATCCCTCGAAAATCATTCGAGTGCTTCGGACATATTTGTTCCTTCTTTCGTATCGCAAATCGCAGAATCTGCTTCAACAAAGAAACTTTATAAGCACTATATTTTCTTTCAAACATAGTCTTCTAATTTTTTTCCACATCACATCTCGCTCTTGTTTCGCTCGAAACATGTATCGAAACACACTTTGGTCAATCCAACTCCTAATACTGACCAATAGTTTTTCTATGCATTTTTAGCCTCATGCAACATCGTATATACCCTCTGGTTTTGCAAGATCACCAAGAATGGGTTCATACATATCTTTACAATATAATCAAGTTCCATTCTAGGCTTCCAAACGAAAGTATAGTTACTGTAAGTCAATTTAATCATACTACTGTAAGAAGAGTTGACTCCTCCATTAAAAAAAAATTGACCAAGGCTCTGATACCACTTTATTAGGAGGTTGGGATAAATAAAGCGACACAACGAAAATAAATCCCAAAATAAATAACCCACACTACCAGGATTAAAATGACTCTCCCAAAACTCTGGTATTGATAAAGTGAGAATTTATCAATAACCACCAAGTAGAAATAAATCTGACAAAAAACTTGAAAATATTATGACACCAAAATTTATGTGAAAAACCCTAAAACGGGTAAAAACCACGGGTCAAATATTGACCAATACTTCCACTATAAAAATAGGGTAACAAATCTTCCTCTAGTTATACTAGAAGGTAACACAACTATCTTCACCAAAACAGGTGGATATCAAAGAAAAAAGATCAAAATGCAAACTAACAAAAAAATGATAAAACCTCACTCTTTTCTCTATTTTCTTTCCTTCTTTGGTGCTTTCATTGACTCAATGGGTTGAAACCTAACACTCCCTGACTGTGGCACTGCTTTTTGCTGCTTCTGTACATGGCCTTGGACCCTATGGGATGAAGAACAAATTGATATGCCCAGGCAGATCAATAGAAACACTAGATACAAGGATTTGATTTGACAATCGTATCGGTAAAGCCTGCTAGATTTCAGCTTTTACCATTTCCTTGAAGACCTTACTCATGGATGCACCAGCAAGATCGGCTACACTTCCCAAGCTAATCTCTGTGGTAGAGATGCTGATCTCTATGTGGTTATTTGGTGGCTCATTGTCTTCCTGTTTTGCATCATTTCCTTGAAGTTGAAGTGCACATTCCAAATTCCAGAGCACATCTCCCATTGCAGGTCGATCAACACCTCTTTCTGCCAAGCATTTCTCAGCAGTCTCCTTAAACTTCATCAGAGATTCAGGTCTAACTTCACTTGCAACATGAGAGTCCACGATTTTTTCCAGCTTCCCTCTTCTTGAACACTTCATTGCCCATTCCACCAAGTTCACCATTTCCCTAGGTTGTGATGGATCGATAACAGGCCTTCCTCCCAGGATTTCAAACATAACCACCCCAAACGAGTAGACATCTGATTTCTCAGTCAATCTTTGCATTGTCAAATACTCTGGATCAAGATAACCGAAACTTCCTTTTACTGCTGTGCTAACATGAGTCTGCTCGATATCTGGACCAGTTTTTGAAACTCCAAAATCTGCAACTTTTGCCATTAAATTCTCGTCTAGCAGTATGTTTGCAGACTTCACATCACGGTGAATAATTGCCTTCATTGATCCAGTATGGAGATAGTGAAGTCCTCTAGCTGATCCAATGCAAATTTCGAGCCTTTGTCTCCAACTCAGTTCAGGGTGTCCCGATCCATAGAGGTGATCTCTGAGGGTTCCATTCTCCATGAATTCATAAATTATGATCATCTCATTTTTCTCATCACAGTATCCAATTAATGAAACAAGGTGGCGGTGCCGAAATTGGGATAACATTTCAATTTCAGTCCTAAACTCTGAAATGCCCTGGCTAGATTGAGAAACTCCTCTCTTCACCGCCACCTTTGTGCCATCCCTGAACGTTCCCTTGTAAACTTTTCCAAATCCACCAACACCAATAACCAAACTTTCATTGAAATTATCGGTGGCTTCTTGAACCGCTGCAAAAGGGAAGCGATACCCTATCTTTGACCTTGAAAAGATGGATGATTCTTCTGAATCTTTATTCTGTTCAAAACTCTGCCCATAAGTTGTGAAATGATGTGGTGTTGAGTGGATGACAAGTGCACGCCTCCTTCTTCTGAACAGCAGAACAATGACCAAAGCTGAAACCATAATAATCAATGATATTCCAACAGACAAGCACACAATGATCCAGACTTTTAACTTTGAAGTGGATGTTGAGGATGGATATTCAGCATCTACAGCAGCAAGACTGCCTCCTGAATTGCTAACTTTCATGATCTCCAGCCCATTTAGAATGCCATCCGGATCCACACTAAGCACATTTGAAGGACCAACGCTTATCCTAATCAGAGGAGAACTACTTAACCTTGTAATGACATCCTTGTACTCGGGGGCACCAGCAGTGCTAAGTTTGAGATCTTTAATAGCATATTCAGAGTTAAGGAAAACATTGAAGAAGAAATTATTTGGAACAGGATTTACTAGATTACAGAAGTGAAAGCGGATGAAGTATTCAAAACCAGGGTCAACACTGAACAACCAGGTTACGTTGATTAGTGTATTAGGATCCCCGGCAGAATGCAGCTTAGTTGCAGTCCCATAAACAGAAGAAGGGCCGATGTTCTCAGTAGCTTCTCCTTCAGTGTAATTCACTAATCGAGAATTCGACACAAAGACTACGAGATTAGCATTGGACAGATAGTTGTAGTCAGACAACCAAAGCCGCCACAAGGTATCGTCCTGAGGGAATACTGTTTTATTACCCATATTCACCCTGACTACGGTTTCTAGTGAATCAGCTCCCAGATTCTGGTTTCCATCATGAGGACCAACCATCCTAACAGAAACAGGGATGAGTTCATCAGGAAGTGACATGACTTCTAAAGCATTTAGAAAGGCCAATGAGTTGCTAGACGGGGCAAAGTTCAAGACTAGATTGTTGGTAGTTATGTTCAGTGAAAACTCCTTCACGACGGGGACGCTTGATGGCTGGAAATCCTTCAAAAGAGTGAAATTTTGGGCAGAAACAGAAAATCTAGCAGTGCTCAAGTTGAAATTGCCACTGGCAAAGGGAAAAAAATACAGTCGAATCCAGTGCCAGCCCTTCAGCTTGATTGAAAAGTTGTACTGAGAGCTCCCATTCAAAATTCTAGCAGTTTGATACAAAGCTAAGCTAGGCGTGGTGGATGGAATGGAATTTGAACCTGTACTGACAAAAATTCTTTCGGGGGTTAACAGAGTTCTAGATGTCAAATTATCAGCCACGAACAGTCTATCACCAATAGATGTATCAACAGGTGATCCACAATCTATCAAATATCTATCCTCAGGATCAAATTCTAATGAGGTACTAATCAAACAACAAACGAACAGCATTTTGAGAAGCATTTTATGAATCCAAATTCTCATCATGCGACAAGAGCACACGAAGGAACCGAAGATCAAGGCTAATGAAGAAAAGGTAAGAGGACAAGAACTTGAAGGGATCACCTGAGCATTAATGAAGAACTAGAAATTCAAGTTCTTTATCAGAAACCAAATCGAAGAACAGAGACTTCTATTAGATAGATGTCTTTAACTTTGTTTGACAAAGACAAAAGAAAAAGCTAGCTCGCCCTTGTAGGAACTTTCCCTATTCTTCCAAGACCAGCATTTATGACGTTTACATCAGTTTGGCCGACAATGAAAACAACCCAAGATTTTTCCACTACCTTTTAGTTATTCAATCAAAAAAAAAAGCAGAAAAATAATTAAAAAGTAGTACTAGTCTGTTTTATTTGACGAATTTTTCAAACAATTTAAGGTATCATTTTCCAAGTTTCATATAGTGATGGGGCAGTGTCTCAACAGCCATATCATGATTGAGGTTTGTTAGAAATCAATAAAGATGACAGCTGTGGAGAGGTCACCTGTTTCTTATGAGACTAGACATGTTAGTTGTGGTACCATGATTGGAAAAGGATCAAAATAGAGAACTGAAGTATAAAACTCGGGGCAGACAAAGATTGAGACACTGAGTATAACATATACACACCGGTACAATTTTTACTGGTTTTTTAGAGAAATTAACAGCTCAGTTTTGTCTTCTTTTTTCTTCATTTCCATTCTCGTGTTTACAAGCAACTAATCTAGACTTCCAGTGCCATATGGCATATATAAGTTACTCATTTTTCAAGCATAATTGACATGATACTGGAGGAATGAAGACAATGCAGCATCAAAGAACTGCCTAATAAAATAACCCAATCCAAACACACCCAAGCAGCTTAAAATTCAAATTCTCAACTTATAATTGAACAACTAAAAAGAACGGAACTTAAAATAAAATTAGTATATATTTAAACACTATCTCATTTTAAAATTTAAAACAAAATTTTAAATATAAAATATATATCTTCCCTCGTAAATAATTCTAATTTTTATTTATAAAACTTAAAAGACTAAATTTTAAAATCAAATTCTATCAAATTCACCCTTATTAGCATTGTAGCTATCTCTAAACTTTAGAAGGAGAAGAACGTCCCGTGAAGCTTCAGGGAATGGTACGAGAACTGTAGTACTATAGAATCCAACTGCACTGTTGCTGTCTGATTATGTTCCTAAAACGCGTTTTGTAATCGTAGCAGCGTCGCAGCTGACTTCGCTCAAATGACGGAACCGCGTTCGGACTTTCCTCCTTTTTACTATTACTGTGCACAATTTTAAATTTAACTATATATAATTAAAAAATTAAATTATTTTTTACTTCTTTCAACTTAATATTTTCTTTCTCATTCTCTCCCTATAATTTTAATAAAATTGATGAATATTTTATTAAATCAGACTATATAATATAATTAGATAAAGAACTAAATCTTAAATCTTCGATTTTAAGATAAAGAATTTTTTAAAAAAATTAAAAATTTTAATTTTTTAAAATTTTGAACGAGTTCCGCCTATGGGAACTCTTTCATAATTTCCACCTAAGAATTGGCAAAAGCTGCCATCCAAGGTAAAACTTGTTCAAAAATTTTCAAACCTTTAGAGTGTTTTGTCTTAAAATTGATAAAATGCAATGTAGTTTTTTATATAATCACATTGTATAATATAAATTTATGCAATACTTATTAATGAAATTATAAAGAGAGAATGAGAAAAAAATATTGAGTAGAGATTGAGAGAAATTAAAAATAATTTAATATTTTTATTTTTTAATTATATATAATCAAACTTAAAATTATATATAATAATAATTTTTATTTTATATCTTGCTGTCATCTTCTCTTCCCTCGGAATAGACGCTATTCTTCTAGGCCAATCCACAAGTTCCCAAATTTTTGTTCTAAAAAATTTTACTTTTTTATTTAAAGACTGATTTATAAATCTTACAGCTTCCTTCACAGCCATTCACTCATACTTCACAAAAAATTTACAAAAATTTTAATTTTTTTTCAAAAATGAACACCAAACAAGTAGAGCTGTGGAGAAAGAGTGGAAATGATAGGCAAAAAGAGAAGGAAGAGAAAATTTTAAATTGTTTGAGAATCAGGAACAAAGAAAAAAAATTGTTTCCCTTATATTTGGAAGTAAGAAGACAGAAGAAGTGATATAATTTTTTTAAAATGTAATTTATAAATATAACATTATTTCTTAGAAATATTGGTATCCTTTCTTTAGATTTTGTGCGATATTTGATCATTTTTATGATATCTACTTAGTTAATAATTCAACCAAAGAGCTGTTTTTTCCTCTTCGCAATTAGAGAGAAACCTTGGGGGTGGGGAGGAAGTAGGAATTATTGATCTTCTTTACTCTTCTTTTCTTTCCGGATAAGTGGTTTCTTCTTCTTCTTCTTTTCTTTTTTTCAATCAGATTAGGACTAGCCCTTGGAATTGTACTATCAAATTAAAAGCCCCTTGTTATTGATTTAGTAGGTACCGAGTTGGCAAACATTTTTATTCAATTTTCAGGCCCCTATGTTTCAATCGTTAGAGGGAAAAACAAAAGCAAATGAATTCGGTATCAACTGGACCTCACATTTGTTAACATAGGGGATGCATCTGTAGACAAGGGATAATGCTGAATTATAGAGTACTAACATCAATTTCCTAACCCCCCTCATGATAAGATATTCAGTTGGTGAAGACGCCTTCAACTAGGAAAGAGTTAGGCGCAGTGGATCAGAAAAACGTATCCCTTCCTACACGATTTTTTTTTTTTAACTCCTTTGTTATCCATAGACAGCCGACGAATTGAAGACCTTTAAATTGGGATGATTGGTTATAGACGAAGGAAAGGATGATCGACAAGGCAATTAGCATAACAACTTTCGGATTGAGCCCTTCATCCGAAAATGGAAATTCAGATTATATATGAAAGCTTCATGGTCCATTACTGCCGTCGACTTTCTGACATTTCTTCTAGTATTTGGTCGACTTTTCCGTTCCAAATAGAAGAATCTGAAAAGCATCTGCTGGAAAGAAATCTAATTCAGGGTTCAGAAGTCAACAACTACCTGCAAAAGCTCCAAATCTTCGTTTGAACTAATATTGAGCGATCGAGAAAAGACTATCGCGTGATAATTCTTTCATTACAAATCCTCAACTTCTCAGATTAATACAGAAGGCACAGGAATTAACACGAGGAAAGGTGATGAGTAGAATGTGAGAGTCATAGTCGAAAATAAGGATTTCTTATTTATTTACTTTTAATGAAACTAAGAATTTTAGATACTTATTAACTTCATGGAAGTTTTTGAGGATTCTCATCCCTCTGCACTGAGTTTTCCAATTAAGAAATGCGTTCAGTTTTGCTGTTATCAGCTATCTTAAGCATCAACATCTTTCAACAAGTCTGATAACCTTAGAGCCAAACTCTTCCTGGCAGCAGGAGAAACACCTTGCTTTCCAATAATCGACTCCAATACTGCTTCTGATAGTGGTTTGTGCTCTATAACTGCAGTGCCAATTTCAGGAATCGAATCATCCTTGGTGAAGCTGATCTGCAGTCAAGCAAAGAATAAACCCGCAATCAAAATCAGAGTTGCAATTATAACTGCAGTGCCAATTTCAGGAATCGAATCATCCTTGGTGAAGCTGATCTGCAGTCAAGCAAAGAATAAACCCGCAATCAAAATCAGAGTTGCAATTTTTATCTAGATCCTAGAATCAGTGTTGAGAAGCAAATAGTTTTTGGCTCAACTTAGGTTGGCAGCTTCCTCAAGGGGAGGCCTAAAGCCGACAAAACCACTCCACATGCATATGAATTCATTCAACATACATCCACACATAAGTATATTGCTGGTAAATCTATTCAATTAGATAAACATCAGTTATATCTGCATCTATATTGCTATAGTAGTTTTTATGGAGACAAAGTTAACCCAGGTTAACTTGGCAATGAGACAAAGTTGCTCAGTTTAACTAGCCTATCTTTGAACTCGTTCAGCTCTCACCAAGAAAAGTTACTTTAGTGCCTAAGCAGAAATATGTGGAGAAAAGGAATGGCCATCTGGTTTGTTGCATCAGAGGAAACCAATCACAGTCAGAAAAAACGGCAATAAGTTCAACAACTTGACTCTATTATGAAAACAAATAAATGTTCATGATTAGATGTCCATTCCCATTACCATCTTCAGGTACTTTGCAACAGCCAATGGTGGAAAAGAACTGTACTCTGGCAGTAGTTCAAACTTGAAAGCAAACACAAAGTCATGTTCAATGCTGCTCCTGTAGTGAAGTGGACTACAGAAAGGGAACTTCTAATAGGGAAATTCACATTAGGGACCAGCTGGTTCAAGAAATTCAAGGCCTACTACTTGTCGAAATTGAATATATGCCACTAACTACTGGTTGCAGGTCCGAAAAGCAAGAGGCTAAAAGCAAAAGGAATCTTCTTGAAACAGAAAGGTGCTGCAACATACCGTCAATGATCCAAGGGGAGACTGAGTAAAAAGAATGGAGGCTCCAGGTGGGAAGGTTTCATTCTGGAAAATGTCAAGGAACTTATGGAGGGCTTTAGCCTCTGCGTCAGTGTACGCTCCAATTGCTTTCCAATATGCAGCACAATTTTCTGTCACCTTCTCTGAATATTGCTTACCTGTTAAGGGCAAGATCATCTTCACCTGTATAAACTTCTCAAAAGGACCTGTAAATAGAGAGTAACACCGGAGTTAGAATCTATACAATAATAAAGAGTATACACTGTATACCACTTCAAAATCTTCTAGTGTCTGCCTCTTTTTCCCAATCTATAAGCAGATATTGGAAGTTCTTAGTTCTATCAAAAATTGTTTTTAGGTGTTTGCTTTTGTTTCGTTGTTCATCTTTTAAAGAAATGAAAGCATCTGGTTGAAGTTTCAAAATACTCTTTGAATACCCACATCTTAATATTATTAGAATGTCAAGAAATGTAAGCTAACTTTTCCAAAGTAACCATTTTTTTCACAGCTTTCATAACCAACTTCTCTAATTTAAGATATAAGAGTTAGTCGGTCCCACCATTGATTATCTTAAGAAAAGTAACATTATAATTTGTTTATGGTCAAATGATCTTATAATAAGGCAAGAGAGGATATTCAATTTTCATTCAATGAGGCAATATTCTTCACAAAATCTCAGCAAAAGGAAAAGAAATTAATTCAATTAACCAGAATAAAATCCCACCCCTTACTATTTAGCCATCTTATAATCGGGCATGTTTTTTTTTTTTTGTATAACAAGGTGAATGACGAGGTTCACTTGATATCTCATCTCCCTGATTTACCGGGAAAAGAAATAATTTCCTCTATTTCTCTAACCTCTTGGGTCTTGACCCAAAAATGATCTCATTTTGTGAAGAATGGGTGACTCTGCGTTGACGTGTCAAAGCTCTGAGCCTACTTAGCAGAGGTGACCTGGAAAAAGAATACACCAAAAGTTGTTTGCTTTTTTTTTTTCCCTTTTTTAGTTGAGGAAACCAGAAGTCGTTTTCTAAAAGCTGCATCTTTAGCAACAAAATTCCAGCCTGACCATATTTGATAGGAATTAATTAAAACTCGGCCTATGTGGAACGCTTTCAAGTTCCCTTTCCTCCAAAAACAGAAGAAAAGCGCTTTCAAGTTCCCTGACTAACAGTAAAAGTACTATTTTTCCAAACAAAAGGAGACCAAAAAAATAAAAAAAAGAAAGGAAAAAGCCGAATAGGCTATCAAAATCGGCCACGTTTGGATTACTACGAGAAATCTACTCGTGCCTGTGACAATGTCTCTGAAGAACTCAACGGAATCCGTCAGCTCCTCCGCATTTTTGCCCTTCCACTTAACGGCGAGGGACGAGACGGCGCTCTCCTCCAAGTAAACCGCTATGGCCGTGAACTTCAGAATTGTGCCTCCTCCAACATCCAGTTCTCTCACACCTGCGCAGGTTAGGGAAACAGTGATCGCACCATCAATTGAAATTAGCGTACGCGGAAATAAATATGCCCATTAGAAGTTTAACAACCTCCGCCGCAGAGAAAGAAGGCTTTGGTGGAGCCCGGAGCCTTGACGGTCGGCGGGAACACGTAGCTCTCCACCCGAACTTCAGAAACAGAGATTGAAGCAGACATTTCCACGAAAGGAATCTCTCTTAGTAAGTGCTAAGATGTTGTGGGGTTATGAAGTATATATGGAGCTAAAACATGATGGAAATGAAAATATTGGCGTGGTTGTTAGATGCTTTTAATTTTGACCGACGGGTTAAAGATGGAGAATGGACTCATGGAGAGTTGAAGGAAGGGGGGGGGGTAGATTTCGCCATGTGAGGTGAAGAAGCAGAGACGTCGTCCACCTGCAGTTCTACCGGGTAGGTACAACTACAAGTTCTTGAAATTCCTTTTCTTTTTTTCTTTTTTCTTTTTTTGAAATGATGATTTTGATGGCCGCTGATAAGGTTTTCCACTTAACGTACTTGCTTTTTAGTTTTCATGCAACTTGGTTTCCTTTTCATGGGCTCGTCATAGATTATTTACTTGCGTTTTAGTAGAATGACTTTTAACTAAAAAAAAATTTCACTCAAAATAAGTGTAAAATTATTTTTTATTTTATTATTTAAAAAATTCAGAATAAAATAATACTTTTTTATTTATTATTGATAAAAATATTATTTACTATAATAAATTTTTACAAGATATAATCAAAATTCTTTATTAGTAATACGATATTAATAAGTTATTAAATATTTGTTATTTTTAAAATATTTAAAATTAATTTATAAATAAAAAATATCAAATCGAAATATAAAATATTATAAAAATATAAATAAAGAAAAAAATAAAAATTTTAAAAAATTATTTTTTATGAATTAGAGTTCACATTTTTGTTAAAATTATTTTTTTATTGATAAAGTTTGTAGCTGAATTGAGTTTTTTATCGTTAAATGTTGTTAGATGTATAGTAATTATAAAGATTTTTTTAATTTTTTACTTCTCTTGAAAAGATTTTTTCTTTAATTTTAGTATGAAAATGCTTTTCTTACTTTTTTTTAAAATTAACTTTCCATTTCCATTTCAATTTTACTTACTAAACGCTATAATAGAATGAAAAAATAAGTTAAAAAGTTATTTTATTCTATTTTATTCTAATGTATCAAACGCACTATTAACTTATTTCCTTTTCATTGACAATACAATTACGATAGTTGGCCATATAGGGAAAATAAAAGGAAAAAGGATGCTCAAAGTAGTTGTAGTTACATTAAAAAAAAAAAAGACAGTTGAAGCAAGTAATGGGAGTAAAAGAGAGGTAAAATGTTATTATTTATAACTCCAATTAGGTGGAGTAACTTGTTCTAATGAGCATTTTTTATAAAAAAAATATTATAATATTTTGATTTGTTTAAGAATTAAGGGAGCGTAATTAAAAAAATATATTGATAACATATTTGATCCTAGTTAAATTATTAAAATTATCACCTATTACAGTTAGTTTTAGAGATTAATAGTGAAACTTAATAGTATCTCTAATGGAAACTCATATTTGTTATGTTGAAGAGGTTAATTATGATATATTCATTCTTTCTACAATCTCAAAACAAGCGTATGGACTTTGAATTTTGGACGGGGCTCGGAACTAAAATAAGAGTAATAATAAGTATGCTACATGGATTAGTTGCAGCACCAGCTTCAGCCTTGGTGCGCTTTGCCTCTCACATGCAAAAATCGGAAGTTTCAGTTCTTCACACTTAAGAAATGAAGAAAATGGGGGAAAAAGAAGCCCATCTGAATTTGAAGCCTGGTTTTAATATCACTTCTGCATAAAAAGGGAAAAAAAAAATCAGGGCATTTCCAAGATTTCTACTGGTAGAACTGCATGCAAGTTTCATAGAATTCTCACCCCCTCTGCACTGGGTTTTCCAATTCAGTAGTTGGGCCAGTTTTGTTATTAGGAATCTTTGCGCCGAAGTCTTTCATCAACTCTGGTAATCGTAGAGCCAAACTCTTCCTCGCAGCAGGTGAACCCCCTTGCTTGCCGATGATCTGATCGACTCCAATACTGCTTCTGCTTGTGGTTTGTAGTCTATAACTGCATTCCAGACTTCAGGAGTTGAGGTATCCTAACAGAAGCTGATCTGCAGTCAAGAAAACATGATATTTGGTACATTGACTTGGAAATTCCTTCTATTATATATGCGAGATTGTCGCTACATTATTCTTTTTTCATTAAGTTTGGCTACTATATGAACGGAAAACTGCATTACGGTTTATTTAGCAACGTCCTTTTCTTATAAATGAGAGAAGGGGAAGAAAATTCCTGTAAGAATTTTTTCCTTATATATAATTAGTAGGACTGTCAATTGGGCCGGGCTAGCCCGAGTCAGGCCCGGTTCTACCAATTCTCATGTTTTAGGGCTGAGTTTTTTTCGTGTTAGGGCTGAGCCGGGTCAAAGCCTGAAATTTCGACCCGATTGTGATTCGGGCCGAGCTCGGGCTCAACTAAGCGAGGCCCGTTATGAGCCCAGCCCGAGCATGTCTAATAATAATAATTTATAATTATATATTATAATTTCTTGATATAATAGAAATTTTTTGTGTATAATACTATATTAATATCATCATAACTATATAGATTAAAATTTTATGTGTTTTGATATAAATAATTTTGTTTATATTTCACTTTTAAAAAAATTTAGTGTATAAAGTTTTCACTTCCAACACTTTAAAATTATATTTTAAAAAATCAATGTAGCTTAATAGTTTTAATTCTTAGCAGCTTTGGAAACAATATACATGATATTCAATCATAGAGTCTATTTACGAGATTGTAACTACTTATTGAGCTTATCATAATTCTAAGGATATTAAGTATTAACACAGTAAATGCGTAGGTATGAATATTATTACATTTACTAACACGAGAAATAGAAATCATATGAAAGAGGAAGATAAGATCTTACCATAGTCTTCCAATTGATTTTTGCACTTGTAATTTATAATATTTCAAAGTAAATATTTAGTTTTATAAAATAATATATTATACATATTCACTTTCGTAATTAATATATTTAACTAATTTCACAAAATATAATTTTTTTCACTTCTCAACATAAATTTAGAAAGAGAAGAGAAAAAAATTACCAATTACTTAATGATTAATACTTATATTATATAACTTATAAGGTATAATTTATAACATAATTATCTCATTAATTTATGTAAAGTAATTAGTAAACTTAGTAGTGGTGTGTTTTAGTGCTTTGGTGCCTAGTTTCATCGTTGGAAATTCACTGATTTCTAGAGTTATAGGATCATTCTTACTCTTTTCCGGTTACTTCATATTGAAGCACGGCATACCAGATTATTAGATTTTAATGCATTATATATCTCTGTTTAAGTATCCATTTGAAGTGTTCTTGACCAATGAATTCTCAAACCCTGGTAGTTTGGTGCTCCACTTTTGTTGATTTGTTTTGGTTGGAATTTAATGTTATTGAGATATTGCTATAGTACTTTATTTTACTATGGTAGTTTGTTTTTGTTGATTTCCAGATAGATGTTTGCTTGGTTTCTAGAGATATTGTTCAATAATATATGCAAATTAGTTGAAAGTCATTGTTAGACAAGTATTAAGACATTAATTTGTGAAGGCAATCATAATTTGTGGTGAGAGGATAATTTGTGAGAATAAAAAAAAATGAATATGTATATTTCGGGCTCGGCCCGAACTCAGTCCGAGCTCATAAGAGCCGAGCTCGGGCTCAATATTTGTGAGCCCGTTCGGGCTGAGCCCGAGTTGGGGCTCAGTATGATGTTACTCGAGCTCAACCCGAACTTAACTTGGCCCTGCTCGTAGAGCCCGATTGACAGGCCTAATAATTAGATTTCTGGAGCTTCCTACGGTACTTATGTTGATTGTTTAATCGTTATCAATAGTTTGTTGACTTACCATTTTGCAAAGTTATTTTGCTAAATTTCTTTTATTATTAGACACATATCCTTCATTAATTTACATCGTTTCTTTTAATATACAATATTAAAAACGTAACAAATCATGATAGGATGATGATACACTCACTTAATATATCAAAAGAGAGAGAGAGAGAAAAAAGAGAGAGAGATGAACTTGCAAGTCAAAATGTCATTTTTTGCAATATTAGATTGTGCATAAGCTTTTTAAACTTCTTCTAAATTGTACGTATTCAAAAAATTTCACTACAAGCTACATAACTTTTTTACATATACGTGAGTTGTTTTATCGATATTTCTAAATCAAAATTTGAATTCAACTTCATATATTAAATATGATTTTCTCTTCTCAATACCAAATTTGGTTGTTTCTCTCTTCTTTCTCATTTCTTTTTCTCTTCTCCCTACCTTTTCTTTAAATCTATGTTACAGAAATATTGGACAAATAATTTGCAATAAATAGACAACAACAAGGTCAAATTTGAAGTTGAAAAATGGTTTCAAAATTTGACAGAAACTTGCAAGATATAAAAAATTTTCTAAAGTAAGGTATGTCTGTGATTTTTATTTGGTCTTGATATTTTTTTTTGTGTAAATTTAGTTTTTTATTAGTTTGATTGAATAAAGACTATTTGTAGATAATATTTGTAGGTTTAGAAACAACTTATTGATCTTGAGAAATGGAAGAATTTTAAAGATGAAAATAACTTATTCTCTTGATTGTATTTTGGTGATACATTGATTAAGTGTTTAAGAGAGAAAATTATGAAATTAATCTACTGTACCACCAAAATGTAGTTAAGAGAAGATGTTTCTATCTTTAAAATTCTTTTATTTTTAAAAATTAATAAGTTATTTCTAAACATACAAATATTATCTACAAATAATCTTTATTCAATCAACAATTTTTTGACTGCAATTTTAACCTTATTGTGTCTATTCATTATAAATCATTTGTCTAATATTTTTATAATATAATTTTAGAGAAATAGTAGAGAGAAGAGAAAAGGAGGTGATCAGATTTAGTGAAAAGAAAATTATATTTGATATAATAGATTGAATGCGAATTTTAAGTTTAAAATATCTTTGAGTTTGAGAGAGAAATCAAAACTTCCTAAATACCCTTAAAACATTTCTGTGCATTCATTAGATCAAACAAAGACAGATCAACAATGACGAGTCCCGCACGCACCCGCTGCCGAACTGTCTCCAAAACCTTAAACCCCCCAGAGAAACACCTGCATCGCATGCACGACGCCATTTTTCTAATTTCTATCCTTTTCGTCAATTCATAAATATCCATTTCTCTCTGACTTTGGTGACTTGCAAATTGGAAAAGAAAAATACATCTAGAAATCAATCTTCCCATCACTGTACGACGTCAGTTCTCAGAATCAAGAACTAACCCTAACAACACCAATTAAATCCAGAGGATTGCTGCAGCAAGCATTTGTTTGGGGCAAATGTCGTGGTTTAGATCGGCTGTCAGCAAAGCGGTGGAGGTTGGGAACAAGAACAACCTCACCCGCACCTTCAGGAACTATGCCGACACCGTCGTTCACCAAGCCGGTCAGGCCATGGCCGAGGGCGCCAAAATTCTTCAAGACCGCATTGTAATCTTTTCTATGCTTTTTTTCTTCACTAATTGGTATTACCCAGCCAAAAAGACAGAAAAAAGGACTAATTGGTATTACGGTTAATTCTTTCCCTTCCAACTCTGATTATAGGCGGAAGTCGGCGGCTAAGTGATTTTTGATATTGATGTTTTCTATTTTCCGTACTTGTGCACAGTCCAATTTTTTCTGTGACTAAGTTTTCTTTCTCGATGTTGTTCTGTTGTATGAGAAATGCGATCAAATGTTGATACTTGGAAAGAACAGTTTTTGTTCCTACTTTCTTATGTTGAACGACTTGTGCTTCCCAAATCAAAGTCCCATGTGCAATGTTCTGTTACAGTTATCGGATGGCATTTTCATGCTGTGTACTTTTTAAGCTTTTGTGTTGGTGGAGTTTGTATTAGAGCTGGATCATAGTATCATTCGTAAGAGCTCATTTTTTTTTGAAGTCATTCAATATCAGTGGAAGAGATGGTTGTAAAAGATCAGTAATTGGTTATTTCCAATCATTCTTTGGTCAATGAAGCCATGAGGACTTCAAAAATTTTTATCTTCTTGAAAGATTCCTTCCTTTGCAGCTCTTGTTGGACTGCTAGTGTTTCAACTTGAGAATTTGAATGGGTGCTCCAAAGTCTTTTTGGCATCCTTTGTTAAATATGTTTGTACGGGCTAGAAATTTTCCTCTCAGTGTATGTTTGTCTATATGTGCTCAGTCTTTCCCCTTAGGTTATTGTGAAGTGCAACGTCTTCTTGATTTATGTTGCTAAGTCTCATATTTTTGAAGGCTAGTTAGACACGTTCAGTGAAACTAATTTCAAAGAGTGATCTTCATTGTAATCTGCATTAGTTTTTTACATATCTTTGGTAAGAAGGATGTTCAGAATATTCTTGACGGCGATTTTAGATCTAAAGAGCGGTCTTGGGTTCTTCTTAACATCTCCAGGAATTGTTGGTATCTTTTGCATTTGTAAAGTTCAAAATTGAAAGATCTTTTGTTTGCATCATAGTCTTATTGCAAGATGAGAAATTGAAAAATGAGAATGGATGCAACCCTCTTCAACCTTGTGATAATTTTAATTTTTGCTTTTTATACCTTATTTGATGTACTTTCTTGCCTTAACATGAATATGGAACTTGTTTTGCTGTTTTCAGCCAATTTATGGTCTTAAAAGTCATGATTCTGTCTATTTATTATTTGTGCTAGGTGGCTCGCAATTTTAAAAGCTTTAAGCAGACTGTGAAGAGATTGGAAGAAGCTTCTGTTTCTTGTAGGGGACCAGAGAGATTACAACTGATGAAGAGATGGTTAGCTGTTCTAAAAGAAATTGAAAAATCATCTGGAGCATCCTTCGAAGAAAAAGAAAAGAATAACGAGCAACCCAATCCTTCTGAGGAACCAAGGGGGAGTCCACGGAAAGCCTCTCTAGTGAGTATTCTGTACATTGTTTTGGTTGAACCAAACATGTTAATCTTGTCCTAAACTGTTTATTACATTCTTGTGTTATTCTTGTTTTCTTTTTTGAATTTCTATAAGGTGAACTGCATTTTTACCTTTATTGGGGCTGGATGTCCTAAAGTCCTTGTTAGATTCTGTGGCATTTCACCATCTAGGAATTTGTTGTAGAAAGATGAATTCGAATGCTGGTTGCTTCTTTGATATATCCTACTTAGTATTCATCCATTCACTGAGAAATAAGCTGTGAAAGGCCCTTTGAATTTGTGAGCTAGGTTTATGTGTCATACTGTTCTTCTGGAGATGTTGTATTTGCTATACTGCAACTCTGTTGTTATGCATCTTCTGTTGTCACCATGAGCAATCAGCATCTCTTTGGTTTCTTTCATCAGATGTGAAATGGTATTTTCCATTTGTAGATGTTTTCTTTCCCAAATATGGGACAAATGTGACATGAATTTGAAGTGAATTGTCTCCTGAAAACTGGTCCTGATTTAGATGTAATCTAGACACGATGGTTTACCCCTGTAATTTTGATAATTGGTCTGCTTGCCGACATGCCAATTGCTTAGTAAAGTGTGTATTTTATGGTGTTCCATGATCTTGTCTTCTGGATATCATATAGTTTATTTATTTGTCAAGAAGTAGTTGTTCTCTTGTACAGCTAAGTAATTAGGAAATTTCATTTTCCTATTATCCAGTAATCATTTGCTGTTTAGTTCCATTTATTTGATAGATCTCAAATTCAAAACTAACAACTGAACTTTGTCATCTTTTAGATAAAGTCAGCTTTCCTGATTCATTTTTTACATTGGCAGGTTTTGTATTATGATTCTGACATAGGGGGAGAACCAATGACTTTTCGAGATGTCTTTCTCTATAGTCAAGCTCTGGAAGGAATAACCATATGTATGGTATGTCCAACTAGTTTTAGTCATTTCTTGGAGATGTTAAAACATAACGCTCTATATGCTTTTGATATTTTTAGAAAAGAACTCATGAGGCGTTAACTGCAGCAGCAGATCTTTTTAGGCAAAAAATGATGTGTAAATTGCTAGTGCAAGTAATTATTGGACTATGGTAGCTTAGCTTTCATTGCTATGCTTGTCCTGAATTGATGGTTTTTCTTCCTTTTGTATTTTACTTCTTTTACGAATTGGAATCTAAATAGAATTTTGCTTCCAGTTTATTTTCTGCACCTTCTGGATCTGTTATATTTTTGTGGACTTCCATATTGACCACAGGTTTCCTCTTTTCTTTGATCAGATTCTTGAGGCACCAAATGAAGAGGAAGTTTCCCTGCTGCTTGAACTCTATGGGTGAGAGTATTAATTTTTTGGTAAAATAGGAGCTTTGAACGTTTCCTTGGTTGAGGATAGAGCATCGAGTACATGAAGTAAGTTGCATTTCAATTTCCTTCATAATTGGTTGTCATGCAGATTGTGTCTTACTGGGGGAAGGGAAGTTCATAATGCAATTGTGAGCAGTATACAGGATCTTGCAAATGCTTTTGCAAGCTACCAAGACGAAGTATTGGTAAGTATGAAAAATTCTTGTTAATTTTAGCATGTGACCATGAATCCGAAGAAACACCATGTGGTTCCAGTGCTATAAAGAGGCTTTAATTTCTTTATTTCAGGAGAATATAACAATGGTAGATTGTTAGTCCACTTGTTCAGATGAACTAAGCATATTTTGTTCCCTTGGAAAAAAATTAAATAGGTCTGAAGTTGTAATTAGGAACTAATCCTGCTGAAATCCTTGGTTGTTTAAGAATGTGGAAAGGCTATGTAGGGAATTTTAGAACGTCACTTTTCATACTTAAATGTTCACAATATGTCCTTAAGCTACATAATCAACATTGCAATAGAGCAATCAGCCTTCTGGAAATAGACTAAAAAGGTTTTTCAGTCCATCTATCATAATGTATTTGATTTTAGATTGGTTGCTAATGTTTCTTTCTTGGTAATAAAAAGAAAATTTTGATGTGGTGATTAACATGAACACACTACTACATTTGTTCTCTTTAAAGGCTGTTTTCAGATTAGTTTACTTTCTCTACATATATGTAATTTATGATTATTTAGCTGCCTAGTTTTGGTCTTACTATTATTATCATAACCAGTTTTGTAGAGTCACTAACATGATTGTTGTCGTGGTGTTTGATACTGCTATCCTTTTCTATTATTGTTATTGTCAGGGAAATTGTTTTATATAGCTGAGAATTGTAGGACTCAAATTGTTGTACTTTAAAGCATTCAATTATGCCAATGATAACTGTGGCAGGTGAAGCGGGAGGAATTACTCCAGTTTACAGAAGGTGCAATCACTGGGGTGAAACTAAATGCCGACATTGGAAGGTATTGGGTAAAATTAAATAGAAATTCTTAGAACGCTATAATATGGAGGTAGCTTTTCTCAATGCATTGCTTTTCACTGTATTATACAACTTCCCTTGGTGTACAGGATTGATTCTGAGGTCTCCATGTTGAAGAACAAGCTTGATGAACTTGTTGTGTCAAAGGAACTTCATGGTGATAGCAGTAGAGCAATCATGAATGAGACAAATGGTCTTTCATTAGAGGTCGCAACCTCTTCCCTCTCTCTTTAAAATTCTAAATTCTTTAAGCTGATTAGGTTGTTAAGGCCCTAGAAGGTGGCAATTGAGACATGGTGTTGCTCTATACTAACCATATTTTTCTTGAGTCACATGAATTACACAGTTTAGAGGATCCTTTTGTGTGCATATCCCGGCACGGAATATGGCAATATAATATACTAATGGTTTCTTTTTATAAGTGTTTCTTTTTGTGTAATGCTAGTATGAATCGATTTATAACCTGTTGAGTCTGATCCTCAATTTCCTTTAGTAGGCTCTCAAAGAAGCACTTGCACATATCCGACTTTGTTCCAAAATTGAAGGGCTTTTATTAAAGAAGAAAGCTCTTAAATTTGGAGATACTCCTGAAATTCATGCTCAAAAGGTATAGATCTCCTCTTCATGTCTCTCTTTTAGGATTGTTTCTTTAGTCATTTTATTTATTTCTTCAGTGAGTAAACTGTTTTGTGTAAGCCCCTTGTATAACACGTGGTTTCTATGTGTTAGCATCCGATCTTTTCATGGAGATGCATCATTCAAATACATTATCCTCTCCTTCTCTTTTGCTTGTTGCTTTCCCTTTCTCATTTTATTCTATGATTGGTTTTGTCTATTTATCATTTTTGTTTCATCCTGTTAATATGCATTTCTATTTGTCACTTTGTGGCGAATTTGGGTCATTGTGTACAGGATCTAGTAAGAGCTGAAGGAATTTGTTCTTCTGAGTTTCCCTTTTAAACTTCGCAGGTTGATAAGTTGAAAATCTTGTCAGAATCTCTTTCTAGCTCCAGCACAAAAGCTGAGAAGCGTATCTTAGAGAGCCGGTACGGGAAATTTTCTGGAATTGTCATTTCATTTATGTCTGTGAACCAAGAGTTCTCTTATTCAGTAAGGAAAAGAAATTGGATCAAGGAAACTAATTAAAAAAGAAATAAATCAAGGAATGAAGGTAAGGCAACAAAACTATAAAGTAGTCCTCCCCCCCCACACACACCCACCCACACACAAAAAAAACTTCTCTAGCTTTTGTAATGTCCAAATATCTCGTAGCAGTAACATTCATATGTTGCTTTTTTTTAATTTTTATTCAAAAGTATTTTGAAGTACACCATATAGTCAACCATGTACGTTATCTTTTCCATCAGATGGACCTTGGAACTTCTACTTCAATCTCTTGTTGTTTGCTAAAAGTCCCCAATCAATCATGTCTCTTTATTTCTATCAATTACTTTTGGATCTGATTTTTCCTCCATCTTTTATCTTTTATTAAATCATTGGGATTGTTTTCATCGTTGATGTGATATTGTATTAGTTGATGTAAAAGAAAGTGGGAAAAACAACTTTGGAATACTGCAATGAGGTTGACTGGAATAGAACCTTTGAGCTTTATGTATTTTTATCTACTGTTCAATAGCTTTGTCACATTTTCCTCGCCCCCAAACATAGGGAGGTCCGGAAGAAGAATCTTCCATGTTTCTGAGTGATTACCATGATCACAAATAGGAACACAACTGTGTGTAGTGTCTGAAATCAGTTGGGGTAAGTCTTATCAGTGGTTCTGTTTGTCTCACCTTCCTCCTGCATCATCAGGAGCTTTTCCATGCATGTTTTTCATGATATTGGGACATTCTGGCTTTCAAAATATTGTTTTTTGAACTATGTGGTGAGTTTTTGTTTGGGAGCCTGTTGCACAAATGTTTATGCTTTTAAAAGCATTTCTTGGAGATATCTTATCAGCATGACCACTAATTGCTGTTCACTTTAAGAAAATTTCTTCTGGATGATTCATGGCTATGTTTCTTATTGGATTCTCAAATCTTTAAAAATGCCAATGTTGAATGTTCTTGTATTTAATACACATGGTTGTCAGTTGGCTTCTGTAATTTGTTTATGTAAACTTTTGGCAGAATTCAAAAAGAGGAGGCACTGAAGTTCCGTGTTACCAAAACGAGTGAAGTTAGTGAAATAGAAAAGGTATTTGTACTTCTATCTCTTAGTTTGTTTTTTTCTCATATATTCATAGTTAGCCTGAGCAGAAGTGGCTTTTGACTGAATACCGGTTGCCTATTCTGTAGTACAAGGTTCCAATTGTTCAAAATATGACTCCGCTTCCATAAGAATAAAATATATAAAAAAAAAGTCTGCCTTTTGTTTATTAATTTATTTTTGTGTGTGGTTTTAGTGGAGGCAGGGCGGTGCTTATGAAGGGATTATACTGCTTTACAACTGCTTCTAAAGGGACTTCTTGATGCTTTATTTCACTTCTGCCATTTTGCTCCCTACTGTTATGCAGCTTGCATATCAGATTTTCTATAGATGGAGTTGGATAGGAAAACAGGAGGCTTAAGTTGTTATTCCGTGCTCAATTTCTATCCAGTCCTGGACATTAACAGGATGTACACGGAACTGATACACCCAATTTGATTGAAATTTTCAGCTTTTGCTATTTGAGCCACCATACCAGGATCAAACATATATGTTTGAAAGAATGCCCTGTTCTTTATGGTGAAAGATTATCTTATGTAATACTTTCCATCCGATTTTACTTTGCGTTCAGTTCGTGCATGGTTTAAGAAAGTTTAAAGGATATAACCTAATTGTACGGCACGGTTTCTTCTACTTCTATTTCCTTAGAGACAACTGAAATATTGGAAACTCCTCTTGATGAGGAGTTGCTTTGGAATGCAATACAGGAAAGTAATATACCTTCTGTATTTTTACCAATATTTATACTTATCATCTGGTTTACCATCTTGTCATCATGAATAGATTCATTAGTATTCATCTGCCATGGTTCTTCATGATCAATAAAGCATGTTTTGTTTGTTTACTTACTATGCAATTGATGTTTCATTTTCTTTTCAAAATGCCCAGGAGTTACTAGACGAGATTTCAGGACTTGAAAGGCAAAGAGATGAACTGGAAGCTGAGTTAAAAAAGGTTTCTTACAGCTTATTTAAGTATGAATCTACTTTACTTGCAAAGACACGAGGATGAAATTTATTATGAACGTGTTTTCCAGAGTGTAGCAACGAGTTTGGGCATGTTGCAATTTACACTGTCCATCCATGTAAAGGAGCTGTGTAAAGGATAGTTGCCTGGTTTTGCTAAGTCTACTTACAATCTTCCTATCCCTTCGGTTTTGGCAAAAATTTTCAGCTGGAAATAGATTTACACAAAGATTATCTTTCCTTCTCGCCCTCTACTCTTTCTATGACGCTGTTCAAGGAGGTATACCCTCTGGTTTATCAAAGGTCATATAATACAGGAATCTTTATTGGCAGGAATTTGGTGTAGAGGAGAAGGAACTAGCGTATGGAAAATTTTCAGTGGTTTGTTTTTAGGCTTTTGCTTATCATATGATTGTGATAAAATAAAATGGAGAAGGATAATGAAATAGGTATTTGTCTGGTCTTTATATGTTGAATGGCCATGAAGTAGTTCGTTGTGTGTCAATCTCCATAGATATCTGAAATATGAAGATAGATGTCTCTGAAATTATCCATTGAATTAAATGTTTACAAAACAAAGAATAGCAGGGAATAAGTTTGGATAAATGGCGTGGCGAACGTGAAAGCTTCAAAAAGGAGCCAGGTTCTGAAATTCAACATTTTGACTGAATATATATGCTGAATTATTTTTCTGGAGATATGAATAATTTAGAGTGATGAATTTGTTGAGAATGGTTTAACTTGCATTTGTTTTCTGTGAATGAACAAAAACAATCAAGAGCATTCCATACCCTGTATCCTTTTGACATGCCTATTGGCCATTGTTATTTGATTAGGAGACAAAACTTTGACAACCTTTGATGTTTCCTTGTGCTTCAGTTGTTTTTACTTGATTGTTTTACTGAATGAGACATTTAGGTCAATATTTCCCTGGCTGCTGCTCAAGCACGCCTCCACAATGCTAGGGAAGAGAGGGACCAATTCTATGAAGCTAATGATCAGATTGTTACCCATCTGAAATCTAAGGTCTGCTTTCTCCTATTCTGCTGCATAGTTTTTGCTTTCTGCCTGTTTCCTTGATACCTTAATTTCTGTATTCCAGACTTCCTGAACCAGGCATGTAGCAACCTTTTTCTTGAATTATATTTAATAGGATTATCAATGTTCTCCTTTAAATTTCTCTCAACCTCATAGGAAGACGAGCTATCAAAATCTGTTGGATCATGTAAAGTGGAAGCAGATGTCCTTGGTACTTGGATTAACTTTTTGGAAGATACCTGGGCACTTCACTGCTCATATGCAGATGGCAAGGAGAAAGAGATCAAGTAATTCAATTTTTTTTTTTAATATCAGCTTACACCGATTTATTTTGGAAGCTTTGCTAAAGGATTTCTGCTACAGGGATGAATTGGAGAAACACGAGAGCTATTTTGTGAATTTGGTCATTCTACTGCTATCTACTTATGAGGTAGGTCAATCTCAAAAGTAATGATAGTTGCTTTTAAATCACTCCAACCCAAACTTGGCATGCACATGAAGACCACCCCAAAATGGGGAAAGGAAAAAGGGAAAAAGGTTTGGCTATGGAGGGGGAGAAGGAAATCAAAACTGATTTTCCCCCCTCATTTTGTACAGAAAGAATTGAAGCCTTCTATTGACTGCATTGGGAAATATGTGGAGAACTTAAAAAGTCTAAGTGAAGGGTAAATCAATTTCCTCAGGTTTCCTTGGTAATACTATATTTATTGCATTACTAATTTTCTTTTTCTAATTTTTGTAAAACAATACAGATCAAATGATACTGATGATTCTGGTGCACTGAGTCCAAGGAAAAATCTCGAGGAGGAGTACTTGGGCTATGAGGCCAAGGTGAATATTTGCAACATGATTAAATCACTTTTTTATGGCAAATGCTGAATTACAACTCTGGTTGTGTCAATGTGGTAGGAGCACATTTTCTGTATAAGTAAAACAATCCTTGCCCTCTCATCCCAAGGGGGTTTTGGGTATTGAGAATCTCAAACCAAAGACCCAAATCAAAAGTTGAAAGAATTCCTTCCATTTCAAAATATATGACCTATTTCCTCTTCACACGATTATTAAGGTTTTGATAAATTTCATGAAAAAACTAAGAAAATATCTAAAATACCCTTCTTCCCCCCCCCCCCCCCCCCAATTAATAGCAATAGACTTGGTGTTTTTGAATGTTTTGAAAATAAAAATACTTAAAAGTGGGTGGTGGTTGGAGACAAGGGCAAAACAGGGAAAAAATAATAAATGAACCCCTAATATAGAAATAGGTTATATAATTTGAAACAGACTAAAATGGAAAATAGGTCATTTATGTTGAAACGGAGGAAGTAATACACTCAAATTTTTTGGGATGCAATTTTCAGGATGATATTGCTTTTGCATTTTTAGCTGGAAATTGAGAGACAATCCTTATGTTTGCTTTATTTTTCCATTGCTATCAGAATCATTCTGGACACACCTCATTACCTAGTTCCTGCTCCCTTCTCTAAAATCTGGAAAGAGGAGGAAAAAAAGAAAAACAGCGAAGGAGAGAAAAATCCAATGCAACTTGATCTCCACATATATCTTCCAGCTCTTCATCTTTTGTTGTCTTCTGAACTTTCAGTTATGCCTCTGTTTATGTCATTATCCTTTTCAGTTATCCTTTTCTACCATTGATATGCACTAATTGCATCACATGGTCTGTAATTAGGGAGTAATTTTACATTATTGTCACATTAGATGGTATCTGTAGTTATTCATTACTTAGTAATTGACTTTGGGGAATGTCTTTGAGTTTGAATCCCATTTCTTAGTTTCACAGGCATTTGAATTGATTCCTCTGTAAGATTTTCATTTTCATCACTGTTGCCATTTTAACACTGCATTAAATTAATTCTCCAAGTAGCCACGCGATCTCTCATTTTGAATAACATATGAAGGATAATTAATTGATCCATCATCTTTGGTTAACGAGTATGACTGCATGAACGTTAATTTCACTATTAAAAAGAAGAAGAAGAAGAAGCTGGTGTGCTGGCCTTTTGGGCTTGGGCTGGTTGCATGGTGGATGTCTAACTAAATGTGTCTGTCTTTTCTATTTTGTGATTACAGATTATAACGACATTCAGTGTGGTGGACAACATGAAAGAGCAATTCTATGCTCAGCAAGCCAAATTGCCCAGGTGCATATGTATAGTATTGATATCTGGGTCCTTTTTCTTCTCATAAATCCAATTTCTTATGTTTTGAAGTTGGATTATCTGGTCATTGTTATCCAGCAAGGATGATGCCAAGGTAAAAGAGCTATTTGACAAACTGGAAAAGCTACGAGAAGAATTTGAGTCTATCGAGAGGCCAAATTTGGAGATGGAGAACCCTAATCGTGAGGCAGAGTCTTTACCTGCTGAGAAGCAACAGGAAAGTGTATCAAATCCTACAGGGCAGTCTGCGGGAGTAACTGAAACCAGGAATGCTGGCACCCCTGAGGAACCAGCTGTGAAATCAGAACAACCATTTGACACTGCAGCAGAATTAGCTAAGCTAGAATCTGAATTTGGCAAGGTTAATGAGCACTACTCTGCTGAAGAGATTGGTGGGTGGGAATTTGACGAGCTTGAAAAAGAATTGAAAATTGGTGACTCATCTACAAATAAATAAGCTGCAAATGCCCAATGGACATATCTTTCTGCTGGTCGTCAACATCTAGCACTGTTGTTTGTATCATAAGATAGATCATTGTCCACTCTTCAAAAGCACATTTTGGCCAATGGTTTTGTTAAAATTTCTTCTCATCCAATCCATTGATTAGCATGTAAAATGATTCAATTGTATTATTTAAAACTCAAACCATGTAAATGTAGACAATTACTTATGTAAGCACAAGATGTAACTATATGTTTGTAGATGTGAAAGTTGGAGTTTTATTTGGTAAAAATGTCACTCCATATGATGTTCCTTAATTGATCTTGTTGCTTGTAGAGATTATGCAGGCGATAAGATTGCTAGAAATCTGCCATCTGTTGCCAAAGCACGTGAAAATATGCTTGTTTTGTCCGGTGAAAGGATTTTGCCAGTATTGATATGTGGATCGAATAAGTCAGGTCTCTTCTGAGATGGTGAACGAAGCTCAAGTTGATGTGAAATGGCGACTAGCCGAGACTACCTAACAGTGAAGGAGGGTTGTTGCGCGCCGTTGGCAATGGAGAAAGGGCCCTGTTATGCTGCCTAACGAACGGATAGCATAAACACCAGCAGGATGTGGGGTTTGTGATAGTTGTTTATGTGGATGGATTACAACATTTCCTCATATAGAAGTTGGGATTTGTCTTATCTTTTGATGAGCATCATCATTGCACAGGGGCTCCAATGCTTTGGGTACCAGGGTACATGAGCCGGTGGAGTCGAAATCAACATATGTGTGGAATCCCTGAAAGAGCTTTCTAAAATGACTTACGATAAGTATTGTTTGAAACTAGCCAAGGTATGAGCTCCATCTTCTAGATCTGGTGCTGGTGGGATGTCCGGCAATGAAGGCCCTATATTCGAATTAGATAAGGGGCCTCTTGTTGCTGTTGAACCAAAGCAAAGTTAAATAGCATCCAGATTTTCTGGCATTGTGGGGCAGCAAATTGTTGTGGCTATAGTTGCCTCAAAAAACTTTCTTCTCAATTCTTTTTCTGGAAGATTTTTCGTCCGGATTTGGCGAATTTAACCAATTGATGGGGGACCTTAATGCTACACATCTTGATTTAATTTGCACCCACTTGGTATACATATAGTAGCATAACTGACCCATTTCAAAAAACACTCAAGAGAAGAACTGCTTCCAGTTTGATCAATATAAAACTCATGATTGCATTTGCTAGATCACAGAAAATCCAGTTACCACAAAGGAAAAAGGGAAGAGGGGGTATGGATTGGGCCAGAAAAGAGAGGGAAATGGCATATAACTTGCTTCATTTCTCAAATATATGTATTTGCTGATATGTTACATTATATATTGTAGAAGTATTTGCACAGCTTAAAAGATATACATTTATTATCTTAAAAACTTGAAGATAATTGTTCAAGTCTAGATAATAGATAGAACTTTGGAGGTTCTCAAACACGAAATATTTGGCTAAACATTGCCAAGAATTAGCAGCAAAAATTCACATGACCATGGCATGGGGATAATGGAAAAGAGCTAAGACCTTTCGAGGAACAAAGGGCTAGTTTGTTTCCTGTATGTTGTTCATGAGAAGCATAAGAGGACTAAGAAATTATTTGTTGGAGGTTGGTTTAAAAGGTTCATGGCAATGCCCTCTTGCTTTGGGGCTTTCTCTTGTCAATCACCATATTAATTAGTGGTGAATAAGAAAAGTGAACTCGAAACGTGGGGGTGATCTCAAAAGAACTGTCAAACAAAAGTCTCGAGTTTCGCAGGCATCTCCTCCATTTCTTTCTTCTCTCCACCATCATCTGTCGGATCCTGTGTTTTTGTCTTTGTTTACTACTCTAAGGTCAACAATCGAGTCTGCATTTTTCATGTCTTCCTATGAACAAATTCACAACTTCTGAATTACTATAAAGATTAGCAGAAAAATATACTCCATTAGTTACGATGCATTCGGATTGAGGAAACGGATAAAGCGTGCGTTAGGATAGAGTTTTTTTCTGTCTTGATTAAATTAAAAATTTTTTAAAAATAATATTTAAAGTAAAAAGTTTTATATGAAATTCAATTCAAATATTTTTAAAATTTTTTATAAATTTTGAAGTCATCAAATAATAAAAAAATATATTTAAAACGATATTTTATATATAAAAATTAAAATATTTGATTTTATTGTATGAATAATACCGAACTCGTGTTTTAATTGTTAAAAATTATATAATACACTAAATTATGTGTTGACTATAGTGTTTAATGTAAATACCAACTAGGCTGAAACCTTATAGCAAATTTAGGATAGTGAAGAAATATTATGTGTCAAAGGCAAAAATGAAATAAAGTTAAAAAGAAAGCCAGGAATTCAGTAAAAAGCCGTAAAGAGATTCTTGAGCTCAAAGTGATTATTATTATGGAATATCACAAAGCTTTTTGCCTCTATATAAGTGTCCTTAGGACTGTATTTTGGTGGTCTACACTACCCCGAACGCTGAACCCGCACGAACGCAAAAAACTTTTCAGTTTTTTTTTTTTTTTGAATTCCGGGTTCCACAAATTGAAATCAAACTTTAATTTTGGTGTAATGCCCCCCCCCCCCGTGTAATTTGTTAACGTCATCTGATCATCAATCCTTTGTCATCTCCTAATTTGCCTCAATTTGTGGACAGATAAATTGAAAATACAGACGATTTTCAATTTTTATCTAATTTAAGTTTTAAATTATATTATAAATTTTATTTTCACATAAATTTCAAGAGATTTTAAATTTCACATGAGTGGGATATAAATGTTGGTAGTTTATTGATCTTATGAATTGAATTTTAATGATTGTGATTAAATCTTTAATTAGTTTTAAATAATTATAATCGGATTATGATTTTAAATGTTAATAAAAAATTTAAAAATTAAAATATAACTAAAAGCAATACTTAATAAAATAATTTATTTGTTAACAAATAAATTATTATTGTTTTAAAAAATAAAACAAAGGAACAAAAAGAAAAAAAAAGGCGTGGCGTCTGGTTTAGATAACACTCCAAGCTATTGTACATATTCTTAATACGGCATCATTTACATAATGTTTTAAATCATATCTCTTAAATGGAGAAGTGCATAGTTAATGATTTTTAAAGATTTATTTTTTGATGTCTTTGTAATCTCGCAAGTGTTATGGGATTATGTGCTTTTTTGACATTGTCATGATGCTCTATAAACCCTAAATATCATAGCCCCAAAACCATAATTGACCTTCATTAACTATGATCTATATCTTCTACAAAATGATGAGGTTTCTTGAAAATGACCAACACATTTTTTAGATATAGGAATAAAGAAAAGGTGAACGGGACATTGTGGGGAGAACTTTAGATACTTCTTAATAATTCTTGAAAAGAATTTCCAAATTACTTTCATCACTACATACAAAATAGTTATATTCCTTCCTTTTACCAAGCATTTGGCTTTTGCTATGCTTTTAAATGATGCCCTAACCCTCCGCTCCCTTCACAGAGCTCAGCTTCAAATTTCACATCTCACACACGCACGCACACACACGGAGTTAAAAGTAATGGATGCAAATCGCCATTCTTGCGACCATGCAGAAGAAGACTACATTGACATGGAAGTAGGCTCACAATCGGCCATCTTCAGCTACCCCAAAAGCTCTTCTGCACACGCCAGAGAGTTCGAGTTCCAAATGTCAAACTCCTCAGAGAGAGACACAGCGCCTTCACCTGCTGATGAACTCTTCTACAAAGGGAAACTCCTTCCTCTTCATCTCCCGCCTCGATTACAAATGGTAGAAAAACTTCTGCAGAACACCACCACCTATGATTACAAAGCAGATTGTGACTTTGAAGAGTCTTTTGGAACACCATTGTTCACAGCCACCAACAATACCCCAGCTGCAAACAACACCCCGTTTGAATCCTGCAATATCTCACCGGTGGAGTCATGCCAAGTTAGCAGAGAACTCAATCCGGACGAATACTTGGTTGAATACTCTGCTGAATTAGGAAGCAATTTTGTAGATGAAAACCCTAAGAAGTCCTGGACTAGAAAGCTAAAGTTGATCAAGCAATCTTCGCTTGGTTCGAAGCTCAAGGCTTCCAGGGCTTACCTCAAGTCTTTATTTAACAAAACTGCTTGTTCCAATGAGACGTGTGCAGAAGCTTCAAGAAACTTTAACGAAGGATCTATTCTGAAGCCTAAGGAATCTGTAAACAAGTATGTAAATGCAGCCAAGAAGACCCCTTTCGCACAAATTCAGAAAGGTGGAAAGCAAGAAGCATCTTCTGCGATGAAGAACCTGAACAAAGAAAGTTTTGATGATAATGGCAGAGGTCGTCATAGAAGGTCATTTTCAGGGGCTATCAAGCGGATATCCATGACTAGATCCTCATCTTCTCTATCTTCGTCTGGTTCTTCATCAGCTTCAAGTTCAACTGATTCCAATGGATTCCGGGAGCTGCAATTTTTCAAGAGAAGCAACAGTGTTAATTCAGACATTGAGAATCCAATACAGGCTGCAATTGCTCATTGCAAAAGGTCTCAGCAGCAGTTCCATTCAAGAAAGACAGTAAGTAACCTTAGTTTCTGCTCAGTATCCGCTTCCAGAGTAATTCATCATGAAGATAAAATACCAGAACTTTGCAGGGGTTAAAGATATCATATGTAGAGAGGAAGGTAAAAGGAGGCGACAAAGTACAAATTTTGATTGGTTTATGATTGTTTTCTCTTTTTCCTTTCCCTTGTCATAATTCTGTTCAATGGAAATCATTAATCTCTGTACAATATTCAGAATTATGCAATAGAAGTTCTTTTCTGTAGACAGCAGAAGTCAACAATTTCTGCAAATTGTTGTAGTTAAGTTTTTCTTTCTCAATCAATTAGGAAGTATTACATGCCAAACTTCTTTCTCTCAAAACTCAAAAGTTTCATATCTAGGAATTTGTAAAAATGAAAGAAAAAATAAACGAAAAATACTTACTAATCGAAGTACAACTTTCACATTCTAATGTCTAGCTGTTCTTTTTGAGTCATGATCTTCTCTCTTCAGTTAAAGGGTTACTTTTGGCAGTATGCTTACAAAGGGATTCCCCCTTTGGAGGAAAAGTTTTTGACTGCAAAACTCAACCAAAAACGCCAACTTTTAGATTGATTACTTAAAGGCAAAGGCAAGAAGATTAATTACCAATAAATTAACAATCGTGCGGTTAAGTATACCTATTTTTGATCTTAAAGAATTTGCAAATGATGATTCTGTTGTTCCTTTAGTAATGAGTACTTAGGACAGAGGCTGTGCACTTTTTTTTTTTTCCCTATTATTGAAAGCAATGGGAGCACAAGTCTTGCTCTAAATTTTAATCTCTTCAGACATCAGGGCATGGCTAGTTGAAATGAGAGAATTTCCATATTTAATGCGATAATAATGCCTATGTTTCTTCCCCTATTTGTAAAGCGTTGTGTGGGGGTGTTCGCATTGAGACAAATTAGCATTTTGAAACTCGTATTTTAAAACTTAATCTAAATTTTTTATTTTTATAAAATTATATTTTTTTATAAATTTGATTTTTACTTATGATATCATAGTAAAAGAATATTAAGTCATGCATTTCTTCAAGTAAGAGTCAATTTCTACAAGCGTAAGTCAAATTGAATTCAGTTTAGTCTCCCAAATTGGTAAGAATATCAAGTGCTCTAAGTAAAAAAAAATTACTTTCACTTATTCTTTCAAATAATTTTATTTTTTACGAAATTCAATATAAATTTTTTATATAAAAATTCTAACTAATCTGATCATAACCTTCAGAGGTCAAATTTTCAAAAGTCTCGTATGATTAATTAAAATAGATCGTTAGTTGTTGAATGTCTAATATGAAAAAATGAGATAATTACATTAAATGTATTGCCTAATATACACTAATTCAAAAGTTAATCAACTTAACACAACTTGAATAGCTAAAACATATGAGGAACTTTTACCTTTCGGCGAAATCTATATTAACCTATAAAAAAATTTTAAATATTGAGAGACAAATTTGAAAAAAAAGTAATTACAAAACTAAAAAATCTATACACAAAATAGTTTTAAAAAAATGATGGGGTGACTGCCATCCCCGCCCCTACTTCCGCCCATGGCTAAAACTAGCGTCACAATCTTATTGTGGCTCAACATAAGAGTATGACCCCTCAAATTGTAAGCACACTGATTCTCAACGTAAAAATGCAGAGATATTCTTTTTCTTTTCAAAAGCAACAAAAATAAGAAGTCAGATTTCATAATTGTGAGCTCTTTCAAATTGATAGGCCAATCATTTTCACCAAAGAAAAACAAAATGAATGTGGCAAACTGTTGGAAATTTATTTTTTGGAGACAGCTCCAACTTACAAAAAGTAGTCTCCCTCTGTTTTTTCAAAATCACATTACCAAACCTGTTTCTCACTATCTCAATCAAAGAAACAAAAAACTATTCTCAAAAAGCTGCCCGAACATGCCTACCTTCGACTTCAATCCCTCTTTAACGAAATTCAGATCTTTAACTTCGTTGTGATTCAAGAACCAAATTTATCTTAAAACCCTCTTTCTATCTAATTTTTATCTATTTAAGCTATAGTTCATGAAGTAAACCCCAACACCCCACTCCCTCCAACCAGAGAAAAAAAGAACACTTTTTCCCCCTTCCATCTCAATGTCAATTTTAGAGTATTGATAATTTAATTTGTGTATCACTAAGCTTGCTCGTCATGAGTTCTAAATAATGAGAAACTAAATACACATGCACACCCCAATGGATGAGACAAATTTTGCTCAGTTAATATTCTATCTAAATCATTACTATTGTGGTTTAATCATAATCAAATAATAAGTACAACGCATCTAATAAAAAGGAAATCAGAGATAATAATGATTTATGATTTCAAGCCTCAATTTCTTCTCACACAGACTAACTTTAAACCAAATTATTGGGATCAGATAATTTATTTAAACGCAGACAAACAGCTTTTCAGGAGGCTCCTTTTCACCTTCTTTCCAGACTCATGCGGGTGCACTACCCTTAAACTAAGTAAATGTGTCAACCAGATTTTTGACAAGATTAGAGCAAAGGAACTCAATGAATGGGGAGAACATTTGATACTGTTGAGCACTGAGGGTTCCTGATGACCATACGACAGGAAACTCGACATCCCCACCTGACTCCAAGGAATGTCTAGAAAATAAAGAGGGGCAAAAAGAAACAGAATGACTTACATGGTGATCACAATTTAAAAGGGTTCCTTTTGAAGTACTCTTATTAATTATGTCAGCTTGTTATTTTGTGCTTCAAAAGTATTGATAGTTCTGACTAGACTTGCATAAAAAGAAAATAAAGTTTGAAGTAGTCATGCATACAACCTTTAGGGTACTGAAAGGAAAGGGTATACCGTATATATGGTTAGCCAGATTCTAGAGTTAAACTAATATCTAGCCATTCTGCAGTTTCCACCTTATAATTACTTTCTCATGATGGCCTTAGAAAGAAAGAAGACACTGATAATAACAAATCCACTTTGGAGATAGATTGGTACAGCTACAGAAACTGATTGTTTGTAATGGTGTCCAATTGTCTAATATGCACTGTTTTCATGGAGAAAAATAAGCAGCAGAAAAAATAGACACATGAATTACACATTAATTAAACCCAAAATGTAAAACCAATCTGCAGTTAAAAATAGAATTTATAGTCCACTAAGTACATTGAAGGAAGCACAACATTTGATTTTTCTGTTCACAACCTTTGGAACTCGTTTGGAGGTACATTTATATTACTTGGGTGTGACACCCCGAAAGGAAAATTGATTTTCACATATTAGTCAACATCTCATGTTAAAAATTATTTTACACCATATATTTGTAAAAGAATATTATGTTCCTCTTCTATGCTCAGTTGCTCAACTACTCGCTTGCATCTCATCTTCCTGCACAATGGAAATCTCCAACCAGTAGGCATTTTGACATTCTCTAAAATGAGCAGGCATGAAGGTGCGTGTAAACCATACCTAACAAAAACAGAAGTGTAGGAGCTCAAATTCAGGTAAATTTTTCTTTAGCAATAACAAACAGAAAGTTTACCAGGGTACAACTACTAAGATCAAGAGATAAAGCAACTGATATTCCAGGGTAAAGAAATTAGCAGAGCATTATGCTTCCTTCCCTATCAGCAAACAGCAATTTGGGACTACTACATTTTCATTTTGTTGTATCTTTGTTGTTGATTTGCCCTTAACAAAGAAACAAATAGACAGAAAGCAACATCAGAAAGGAGGAATGAAACATAACTAGAAAATGATCTGCTTATATGATTTTTTCTCATTCTCATTTTTCTACTTCTTTTTGCTTCTGATCCCCTTATTTGATTAACATATAATCCCACTGCCTCATATGTTAGTAATCTTGATAGAATAACCATAGCAGGGCCTTCAATTGCTTTCTGCTGGGTCTGCAAGAACAAATTATGCCAGAAATTGATCTGCAGAAATTAAAGCACTTGGCATTTCTTTATCAGATTGGAATTACTAATACAAAGACCAATAAAGTACTTCATTAATGAACAAATCACCTTAAAGCTCATAGCATTCATATCCATGAGATATAAAGGTAGCTCTGACGATGAGTTATTGGTTTGTTTTCTTGAGGATTCCTCATCCTCTTTCTTGTACTTTTTTCTTTTCATTGATATACTTGCTACTATTATTTAAATAAAGGCAACATACAAAGTTCTATGATCTCTTTCTTCTCTCTCTCTATGATATTAAGAACATTATTACCCTTTGGTATAGGCTCAAACTAACACAGCCAGAATTGGGTAATCTAAGCATTCTTAGTGATAACTTTTGATCGGAAGGCATGTATACTACATGCACATTCTTACTGAACAGACTCTAAATTTCCTTCTCATTTTCTTTTGATGTCTAGATTTTAGATGTTTTTAACACTTTGAAATCAAACCTAACATTCTCACCAGGAAGGGGCAAGCGCAAATATTCTGCAATTTCTGCTGGGAAAGGCCATATATATATATATATATATATATATATATATATACATACATACATACATACATACATACATACATACATATATATTTGCTTTAGTGGTTTAGGCTCTAGCAAGCTGCTGAGCTAGTATCCTGCAGTTCGCTTTTCGGCAAATACATGAAGATCATACTTTGTCAATATCAAGTGGAGCTTTTTCATTTAAGCAAGGAAAAGTAGAGGTCAAAATTTTCTAATTATTTATGAAGAATTTCAGGCATATAGATGGCATGGATAACTTGGTCTTAGCCTAGGAAATTGCATCTGTTCAGAAGGCAGAAACCTAAGATGAGGTTCCAGAAGGACTTGGGTAAAGCTGATAAAAGGATATTCTTTGGCTTCTTTTCACAAAGGATGTCAGAAAATCTAGAGAACACAATATTCTTGTGACAGAGAGTGACTAATCTTCTGGCTTCAGATTCTCCAACTGATATACATCTAGAAGACATTTAAATTCTCAAAGACAACCGAGCTCATGGTCATTACACTCAAAAGCTGCTCAAAGCTAAAACAATTACAGAACATATTCTCTTTTTTTTTCCCAAAAAGCAACAAGTTGGAACATACTGACTGATCATCTCACACAAAAGTTAGAAGCCTTTTGCTTGGAATGTGGGTCACTGTTCTGCAGAAATTCAAATTCAATAAGCTTTTATCATTGAAGAAAATGGTACAATACCATAATAGAGATCTTAAAGATATTACACGTGTGCCAAAATTTTTCTTGTTATAGATGCTTGAGAAGCACTCCCTTAATCTAGCAGATTAGATGCTTACTTAAAATGAGATCTTCTTCTCTGTCTCAAACAGTCCATTCTTGATGATTTTCAAGGCGTTCATTTAGGAGAGGCATCTCCAGCTACATCAAACAGAAAGAACAGATGCAAGATAGAAATTGATGTAATTAGCCAGAGTTGTAAGTAGCTAGGTAGAAAACTATAACAAAATCATGTAAACCCAAATGGGAAAAGGTAAAGTCAAATGCGTAAATAATTACCACTAGTAGTATTAGGGGCAGGATAATCATTTGAGATATGCGACTGCAATCCAAGCATTATCTGACAAAGAATCAGAATTCTTTCAGACTACTTGTCTTTGAATTAAGTAGGGGTGCAAGAGTGGATCTATGCACCTTCGTTTTCTCATTTTTTCCAATATAATCACACAGAGTTTTTCCCATCATGAACTGTTTCCCTGCCCACCACAGCTGAACTGAATCTTCTTGAAGGAGCTCCAGATCTGAAATTTATAGATATCTGTGCACTTATTTCCTCCATCAACGTAATGATATCTCAGACTTGTATTACACATTAACAGATTCAAAAGTGTACAGCATGTTTCCTTTTTCGAATTTGGAAGATTTCATCTACAACAAGTAGAAGCAACTGATTGTGCTATGTAAAAGTTTGGTAAGTAAAAGAAATCATAAATTGGAGAATGAATGTTTGCAATAAATTATCAAACTTAAGCAATGTGCATACATTAGGATAAACAAAAGGACATAAAACAGAAAAGCAATTCCCTGTAAATATTATTTAACTGGTTACCTGAAAGAAATTGCCTCAAATTGGATTCTGGAAAATCCAATAGGCGGCAATTTGCTTCAAATTCCTTCTCTATGATTCTGATGCGATCTCTTAACACAAGCCTTGACAACGGCCTACCATGTAGAACTTGTTCCTGGCCTCAATTAGACAATTCATGCTAAGTTACTAACCACTATGAAGCGACCTATAAAACCAAAATAAATATTCCACTTTATATTCAACTCAACCATGCAAAGTTTTATCGCGTTTCATGAATCTCAGCTTCAAGATTCCATCTTTAATTAAATAGTATGCATTCAAAGAAAAGTTTCATAAGCAGACAGTTCGAATGAAGTCATAAACATTAGGAAAAGGAGCAATCTTTGGAGGGAAAGAGGAGGACCTTGGAGGCATATGAAGTGGCTTCAGAGAGGGCTCTGTGAAGGGCTATTGCTGCATTAGTTAAAAATGGAATTTATATCACATTTGCCAATCTCTACAAGAAATCAGTTGGAAAAGGAAAGAAATGGCAAAGGAAAAATCAGTGTTTTTTCCACCCTGTGGGTGAGTATGGAGAAGAGCAGAGAGGGCAGGGAGGAGGCGGAGCCCGAGACGTTGAATTTGAAGTTGAAGATTAGCCATCTCGGTGACGTCCTTGGTGATTTCTTGGATTGTTGAAGAGGTCTCGCAATCATATAGAAACTCAAACTCGGCACGATTGTCACCACGGTGTCTGACATGGATCCGAACCATCTTGAATTGAACACTCCGACAGGAGGACTACTCCCGAACCCTGCTAGAATCTGGGCACTTCAATGGGACCTTGGTGATTAAAAAGGGATTGTTAGAAGCAGTAAATTCGTTTGCTACACGCAGTATCATTGTGTCATTATATTTCATTTTTTAATTTCTTGATTCATTTTTCACCAAATAATAATATTAATTTTGAGGCAAAATTTGGTAACAAATTACAAAAGATTCATCAATTTTATTATATTGTACTACCACTTCAAAAATATTTTATGAAAGCAATGCATTTCAAACTGAGACTTGTTGGCTCTACTATTATATTAAATTAATTTTTTACTGCTACCAATCCATGAACCATGATACCATACTAGATTTAAAAATGGTGATATCATACTATCATATTGCCGCCGAACCGTCAACTAAAAAGGAACAAGTTTTTGTTTATTAATGATATATCTTTAAGTATTTCATAAACAGTACTCCATTGATTGACAGTGCACCTATTTAAATATATAGGATGTGATGTTAAAAATATTTTGTTTTAAAATTTTTTATTTTAAATTTTAAAAAAGAAATTTTTTTTATAAAAAAAAAAGAGAAATATAAGATAAAAATTTATATTGAGCTTCGTAGTGAAATCAATTTAAATATATCAATAATAAAATTAAATAAAGTTTGAATTTAATAATTTTAAATTTTATAAAAATAAATTATTCATAAAATAAATTATGAGATTTAAAATAAAATATTTATATTAAATTTAAAAATAAATTTTATTCAAATATATCTATACATTAGATGATTCCACTGTCACTTATTTTTGAGTAAATTTTATACTCTTTTATCTTAATAAATTTTAAAATTTAACCTTTTATTTTACAAACACAAAATAAATTTAATATTTTAAAAAAATTAAATATATAAAAATTAAATAATAAATAATAAAAATAATTTTAATTATATATAATTTTAAAAAAATCATATAGTTACCCCAACGTCTTTCTCCCCGTTGACATACTCCCAAGTCCGAATACAAAAGCAAAGGATTTTTACATGTTCATCAAATATAGGTCCGAATATGAATCTACAGGTGCTCAATGAAGAATCTGCATGCAATTACTCATCCCTCAAAAAGTGGATATTTATCTGACTCCTGTGATCGAACTCCTTTCTCAGGATCAATACTTCAACATTTCCAAAGCACGCCACAAAAATTTTCGCCCCCTCCCCGAAACCCCCAAGACACCAAAAGAACAAAAAAAACCACATTTTGAGGATAAAGTACGCTTGTCAAGAAATGAAGGTTTATGGATCCCTGTTACTCATCGTCTCCGACTTACAAAAGAGAGTTCTGATACAATACTACTACAAAGGAATAAACTTCCCCATACATCTTTTGGGAAGCCAATATATTCTGGTTAAGAGTACATATAAATAATCAAAAACCAGAAGAATCGTAACCCCTTCTCTCTTCCTTTTCCGGGAAGCTATACATGCTTGAAAGCCTGTCCTTGCTTTGCACTCTCATCCCCACGGGAGCTTAAGACTACTGAAATATCCTGAAGCTGCGACTCACTACCTTCCATTTGTTGTTCTTGCAGTTATAAAGGATGAACTCCTCCTCTTTTCAAAGACTACAGCTTCTCAGATTAGAGGGCATATATACGATCAATGTCCGAGTTAGAGAACTCAGAGTGGTACCATGAGTTGGAGCCACTCCTAGCATGCTTCTCCCTTCTCCTCATTGATCTTGTCCTCTTCGACTTCACCACATAATATGTCATGGTTCCCAGAACCCCACCCATTATCATCCCCCCTACAACTGTAACCAAAATTGCAGCCCACTCAAATTTACGGCCAACGACTATATAAGAAGAGGCCATGAATGCCACTGAAGTACAGACAGAAGCCAACCACATCAACTTGTTAATCACCTCCACCACTCTTCTTTCAGCCTTCGTTTCACCTCTAACCAATGTTATCTGAACCACGACAACAGCAAGGGAAGTAAAAAGTGCAATAGCGTTAAAAATAAAGAAGATTTTGAAAGATGCTCCACTGACTACCACAGCCATCCCATGATCATCATCTCCACCAGGCACGGTAAAAATAGCTGCAAATGCAACTGTAGCAAAAAGCACAGCCACCACAGTCACCGAGTTTGTGGCATTGTTTATCCCTTCTCGATGGAGTTTCCTAAGCTCTTTTGCAATTCCATGGACATTTTTGTTTGTCCTCTTAGTTTGTTCAAGCTGGATATGGACATCTTTCTTGATTTGAGTGACAGTATTCCTCAGCTCATCTCTTGGCTGATTCAATTCTTTGAATCGAAGAGCACCACAGCGATATAGGCACTCCTTTATCTCAGAGGATTCTTCAGAAAGAGGGAGATCTTCAGCTATGTCTAGAGCTGTCTTTTGGTCTCTGGTTGGGGCATTGACATTGGTGTCAGGCAACTGTATCAATTCCTTGACTATCTGCAAACGAAATTATCCATTCAAAATTAATAAATATGATACACACAATACTTATGATAGAAAACAATTTATTCTGGAAGTTAAAAGAACTTTAATAAGCATTGCCTTCTATCACCATGCAGCGAGAAAATACTTATCGTTTGTGTAACATTGATCAGAAAGATTTCTATCACGATCAATAGGAGCTTAATAGGTAGGAGACACAAAGAACACCAGATAAGTTCCTAGATTATACCTCTGCTCTCTTTTTCCTGGTGGCTACATGTAAAGCAGTATAACCAAACTTATCAGGCAACATAACAATTGCTGCATCAGCCTCAAGCAACAACCTTACAACCTCACAGTTTGTCCCCTTCACAGCCATATGCAGTGCAGTCTGCCCCTTCTTGTCCGTCCTCCTTGCTAATTGTGGGTCCTTGTCAAGCAAAGCCTTTACAATCTCTACATGCCCCTGCCTGGCAGCTAGATGCAATGCATTTTTCCCATTGGATTTAGAAATTTCCAGTAAGCTATGATCCTTGGACAGCAGCTCATTTACAACAGCGGTGTGTCCTCTTGTAGCAGCAGTTGTAAGAGGTGTTGCATTGGATGCCCCAACTGTTTTGCTTAATTCAGGGTCGTGGTTAAGCAGTACTTGGACAATAACTGCAGTAAGCATATATAAGCATTTTAGCTCATCAGGACCGGTACTTATAGATAAGAATCCTCTGAAAAAGAGCAAATTATATTCCTGGTATCTACATGGTTTTGTAAAACTTGAAGATTGAGAAAAGCAGGCAACAGTACATAGATCATAGCACAAGGTTATTCCCAATTCCTTACTAACAAATGCAGTTTATTGGTAGATGGTCCTCAAATCAGTGGTAAAAACTCCCGCAGAGTAAATCCTATGGGATGGGAAACCACATCTAGTATGCTATATCTATCAGCCAATTTTTTGAATAGATCTTATAGGCTAACGATGGTCAATTTTTGTTTTGCTCAAAGGAGACGAATCCTCAGTCTGATCCAAAGTGAAAGCCTCCAAAATAATTAACAGACTTTGCAGACATTTAATAACAACATTCCAGAAGATTAATATGTAGGCTTTTAACCTTTTATCCTGTTATTATCCTATGCAAGTAGGGGATATTAACTAGTTTTAGAGAGACCAATTTTCCTTGGAAACCTTCTACTACAGAGTTCTTTTGAAGCTAAAAGGAACATCTTCTACACAGTTGAATTCCTGAATAAAGCCCTCATCTTTGGCCCACCCCACTTGGTCATCTAAAATTCAATATGATTTCTAGCAGCCTCGTCCTCTAAGAATTACTTAGAAGAAAATATGCAGATTCACAGGTCGAATATATTGGTCTTTATAAGAGACATTTCCAATTTAAAGTCTAAATGCAACAATCCAGATGCATCATTCATAGAGCGAAGGGAAAATAAACTAAGAAAATTTCTTCCCGAATTAAGTAATCAATAACTTATATAAACAGAAAAAACCACAGCGTTACCTTGATGTCCTTGACTAGCAGCTATATGCAACGGATCAAACCCAGAACGATTCTTCTTCGTAAGTGTTTCTTTATTCGAATACTTCAACAATTCTGTCACAACATCAAGATGCCCTTTATCTGCCGCAGTATGCAACGCCGTCTCGCCTAGCTCATTCACCTCATTCACTACTGATGCTTGAATCTCTGCAACCTCTTGATCAAAGTCTGCTCCAGACAGAGTCCCTGCCATCTGAGTATCAATACCATCAAGAATTTGCTTCACTGCAGAAAGATCACCTCTTTGAGCTGCCAAATGCAGCTCAGTGTCATTGTGCCGGCCAGTCACCTGCTTTACATACTTCTTTCTCCCCGCTTGGTCTATTCTTTTTCCAGAATTAGATAGAACTAGAGCTGGAGCCGTCGCAGATGACGGTGAAGGTGATGGTGACAGGTCAGCCAGAGGACTTTGGATAGATTTTGGAGAAATCAACCCTTTTTCTAAGTCTCTATCACCTAACACAAGATTCAGGTACTCAAATCAGTCATAAAGATAACAGAAGTACAGCCAGAGAATGATATTACAAGATCAAAATTCTAATTTCCTGAAAATTCCTCAGATTTCTTTTAACTTTATCATTTCTGGTTCTGTTTTCTAGCAGAGCCAATACTATAATCCAAAAATTCTTCTAACCTAAAATTAGAAAACTATTTTGAATCAGTTCTTAAAAGAAAGAAAATTCCAACAAACTCTTTCACTTAGATAGATTAGACTAAAAAATTTACAATTTCTTGAAACAATAAGTACGATTTCTGAAAAGAAATAGAAACAACAGTACTGATTTATATCAAAAAGCAAAATAAAGTTCCGTACAGTTTTCGAGAAAATTTCAATCTTGATTATACAATTCAAAAACCATAGTGTTAACTGGAAAAGGAGATAGGCACACCTTCTATGTTTGAGGCCATGATTGAGCACAGAAAGAGCTCCTCTTATGATTGAGAGTTCCAGATTTGTTGAAGTTTTATCTTCAAGTTTTCAAACTTATGTAGAAAGTGAAGCCTTGAGGATGGTGGTGACAGAGGAAAGAGAAAAGGACTAAAAGACACAGTAGAGGAAGGTGTTCGGAAGCTCGGACTATTCTTTTCATTTTGCTAGCCCCTACAGCTTTGGACAATTCCAAAATTACACACTAATTTTTGTTAATTATATTAAAGCTTTTTGCAAAATAAAAACAGTCAATTTGTATGATAATTTGTAACTCATAATTTCGAATAAGCTACCATTTCATTTAAATCTCTTTCCCAAATATGTCATCACTAATGTGTAAGACTTATATTACTACTCACATAAAATTTAAAGTTTAATGAGATATTATAAAAAAAATATTGTTTTGTCATTTTAACTAGCATTTGCAACAGAAGATTTAATAAAATAATGTAATTATAGATAATTATCTACTAAAACAAACTTTGATGTTTTAGTGAAACTAGGAAAAGCAATCATTTTATGTTTTTTATTTTCCTATAATAATTACTCTTTTCGTTTCAGAATATATATCATATTTTTTTATTTTTTTCAAAATACATGTCACTTTTTTATATAAATATTTTATTTATTATTTTATTTTTAACTTTACTCTTATCTCTAACTAATTATTTAATATTTTTATTTTTAAAAAATATTAAATTTTCAACCAACTACTTAAAACATCAATTTAAGTTTAGATTTGATACAAACACTAATTATTTTTAAATATAAATATTTTAAACATCTATCAAACTTTTTTATAAAATTTATAAAAATTTTATTTTTCATGTAAAGAAGAAATATGTTATATATATTGAAACAAATAGAATAGTTTTTTTGAGATACAATTTTAATTTTTAAAAAATATATAATAATTAATGTCTACTTCTTTTGTTCAAAGTTAAATGTCAACTTTTATGTACAAAATAAATTAAGAGAGTAGATATTTAATTAAAAATAAAAGGAATAAAGCCTAATTCTTTTACTTGTACAAAATTTAAGTTTAAGCAAAATAACAAAAATGTTTCCATAGTCCAAATTTCATTCGCACTCAAAACTTAATGCCTTTGTTGAAATTAACTTGAAAACAAAAAAAAAGGATTAACTTAGTAATACTATATTCCTTAAGGTGGTAAAGAAAATTTAGAAGTTCTATAGTGGCAAATACAAAAATTATAGTAATTGAATGGTACCATTAGCAGAGATGCCCCCAAACCAATCAGGTTCAATTTGTCAAACAATTTGGAATGGAGTTGTTGCTCTTAACTGAATATCATTGGCTTTTCAATTATCAGACACCGGCAAGAAAAGATTCCAATTTGCCACTTCAGCTGTTATCCTTGTAGTACTAATTCCTTGAGAAAATTCCCCAAGCTGGACGATTATCCTCTAACGCCATCAACGTCAATTTTTGGAACTATAGCTGCTCAAGTCACTAAAGAGTCAATACCTTGAAATTAAAATCGATAGTAGATGTGATTAGGGAACGGAAAAGAAAGGGAGAGGCCAGATATATTGATTAAGATCATGCTTTAAGAAACTTAACGAGTTTAATTTCTAATCTTATCTAAAATTTATCAAGCTCGACTCAACAATCTTAAAGTCATACTCAATTTAATTCAGATATTTCTATACTTTAAGACATTTGAATTATACAATTGTACTTTTCATATTATGTATTGAGAACAATAATTTTTTACATTTTCTAATCCCGCATTAAGTTATTATTATTATTATTATTATTATTATTTTGCTAAGTCTAACCACCTTACATTAATGTGATAAGGAAACGTCATTCAATATGCATTAAATCTTTTCAAAGTTATTGATATATTCAGAGTCTTTCAAATTACTATTCAAAGAAGGTTATAAAGTTAAGTTATGCTTGTTAGTGTTCAAGAATAGTGAAAAAGACATTTAAAAAAATATCAGAGTGTGTTTTTTTTGTTATTTTCTATTATAGATAGGAATGTCAATTGGGTCGGGCTGGCCCGAGCCGGCCCACTAAAATGCGGGCTCTGACTAATTTTTTCAGCCCGAATAGTGTTCGGGCACAGTTCGAGCTGAGATAAGCTAAGCTCGGCCTGCAAAATATATATATAATATATTTATATAATAATAATATTATTATATTATTAAAAATATTATAGTATTAAAAAAATATTATTATTATATAAAAAATTAAAAAATCGAGTTAGGGTCAGCCCGGGCTCAAATTTTCTCAGCCCGATATCAATCGGGCCGAGCTCGGGCTTAGCAAAGCCCGGCTCAGTGAGCCCGATTGACACCCCTAATTATAGATTATATATCCAAGGTATTTGTGATGTATTATTTTGTCTGTTACAATGAATTTTTTTACCTATTTGTATAATATCTTTCATTCTTGAATGAAATATTTTAATTATTTAGTTAAAAAAGCGATAAATCTAAAACTTCTTAACGTAATAATAATAGCAATAACAATCTAGTGAGTTTTTTTTTTTTTTTTGCTGAATATACAAATTTTGTAAGTTACTCTCTTAACTGGTTGATCATCAAAGAGTGGTCATGAATGAAATGGATGTCAATCTATGATGATTATAGTAATATACATTACTCCATTGGAAAGCAACCAGTAGATAAGATTTTGTTGATTTCTCTCTACTTTTTTGGGAACAATAACATAGTCCCAACGTGTGAAGCTATAAAGCATTCTTTTAATGGGCAATATGAGCATTCAATTCCTCTTTTCTCTTTGTCTAATAGCATCATTCTGTTTGGTCCTTTTTTAACATGCGATGTGGGAAAGGAATCTATTTGTGAATGTTCGCATTCCAAGACACACATTGAAGGAGAATGTACCAAACAGCAGCAGATTAAATTAATAAGATATATTGCTAATTCATTAATCAAGAATTTTATGCAATGCGATTGAGCTAATGGTTCAATGATATATTATAACTATGTTTATCTTTTTTGGAAATAATTAAAAGTTTTAGTACTTCAAAATCATTCTTATTGAAGTATATATTTAATATAACGGTGTATTTAAATTATATTTAATTAAAAAATTTAATTCTATAAAAATAATTTTTTTATAAAAAAAACAATACTATTAAAAATCAAATTTTTTCTCGCTCTCTCTCTCCTTCCCTTCGTCCCCACACGCTGACCGCGCGGTATAACTGTTATTTGAGGGAGATTTGGAGCCCTTAAGATTGGTTATGTGAGACTGCCATACTCAAAACCATGTTCTGTGCTTGTGACAGTTTCATACCAACGTTGCTATGTTCTTGTTCTTGCAGCGCTGCAATCCAAGTACGCCTCAGACTAAATAAAATGAAAGATAAATATTTACTCCTATTTAAAAAAAATAAAAAGCGACTCTTCCTCCCTCACGTGAACCAAAACCAAACACAGCGTAAGAAAAGTTTAGAAAATCAACTTCAGCAGCACCAGATCCCACATGGCGACTTGTATTTAATTTTTTTTGAGAGAAGGCATGGCCAGCGACTTGTTTACTTGATATCTTTTGTAGTTGGTATTTCTCGGTCAAATTAGTCTTCTAATTTGATGCAGCATCTTTTTCGGATTGCTATATTCGGTCGGCCATTTGCTGGGGGGTCCATTCAAGTGGTTCAGGCTGGAAGCCCCAGTTGGAATTACATATGTACTACAAAGACTTGCAATGATTAAAAGGCAAAAATGAAGGGGAAAAAGAAAAAAGCGTTTGGTATTTCCAGTTTTCCATCTTCTTTAGACTTCTTTCACCGCCATCTCTGTATAGATTTGAAAATCAACTTTCTTCTTGGTGTTACCCTTCTATTCAACTTCAGGCAGGGAAACACGAAGAAGAAAAGGGTTTGCTAAAATCTTTGTGGGGCTACTGTTGCTAAAATCCTTCTCTTCTGTAAGTAGTTGATGTCCAAGAGTCGAATATTTTTATCATTTTCTTGTTAGTTGAGAAAATTGAACTACAAAGATCCATAATGAGAAAAGATTTATGTAGCTAGGAAAAAGACAAGATTAGATGGAACCATTGAAAACGAAGCAGCAATGTTCTAGCAAGCTATGTAAGAAGTATGACCCCGTCTACAAGGCCAAAGAGAAGTCTTCATGATTCCAAAAGCCACGAATCAACCAACAAATTAGGCCTTTCTCGAACTTGAAATTTCTCCTGCCAGAAGCAAATCAGAAAAAGTAAAGAAATGAGGAAAACAAAAACATCAATGAAACCAGACACCACAAAAAGCGCAACAAAATGTAACTGGTTAAGTTGCTTGTTTAGTTGAAGTACTTGTACAGTCTCCTTCTAGTCCTTATCTTTTATTTGTTCAACCCCTTGTACATGTAATCTTGTGCCTAAATGATCTAAATCTAACCTGTGAGCAGCTTTTACATTAAAAAGGGACAAAAATAGCTTGAAGAATTGTGTAAGTTCCAACTTTCAAATTGTTGATGAACTCAAAATAAATGCATAAACATGAATTAAACAAAAGAGAATTTCATCCACCGTACAGTATATGTAATCTAAGGACCGTAAATAATCCAAGCGCAGAAACACTGGTTCCTCTGAAATTCGTTCAACTGCAAAAGCCACTATTGCAACAAAAAATGAAGCCAGGAAAGCAGCCATTCGAAAGAAACGAACTGTTCATATCAATCCAGTAAGGAGAAATATTTATGCAAAAGCCCAGAATAGTTCGCGAAATCTTTATAACAGGGATTCAATTGGAAAGAACGGTTTTTAAGCTCCGCCAGCAAATAGCCCAGTTGTTGTGGTTGGCGGAAAGTACCCAAACACAACAGGTAATGCGTTTATTATCTACAAGAACGCATTCATTATTACTATTTCCAGCGTACAAACGTAACAGGACGAACGCAGGCGTAGTTTGACAACGTTAGTTTCCAAGACCAACTGATTTACCGAAGCCAACTGAAACGGTTAAAAAGATAAGTAGGAAAATACGAAGGGAAAATAGGGTTACAGCACAGCCGAAAATTACCCAATGGTCCGTCCAGGACCCCCAATGTACCCAGAACAGAAGGCTTCGGAACTGAAAGTTGTACGGCGTTTCCCAGAGAGAAAACACTCCAAAATTAAACGCATGCCGCTTTCTGTGGCGAGCACACGGTATTCTTTAGTAAAAGGCGAAAGAAGTGTTCGCTCTGTGCCCACCACGCGGCTCCGTGAGAAATAAACTGCACCATCCCTGTCTTATGTAGTCCGCTTAGGCTTGTGTACGTTTACTCCTGTCCGATGTGGGATAGGATTCCACTCCAGTGACTCCTACCCAGCTTAGAACTCATTCCCTTCTCCAAACTACCTGCCCCAACCCCCTCTAATCTTTCATTTCTTTGCAATGACTGGCAAAGTCCTGCTATTCTGGGTTCTGAAGACGATGAAATTGCAAGTTAGCCTGAATAGCAATCAATCCCGTGAATTTTTTTGGGTACAATTATTGTAAATGGTAGTTCATTCTTGAAATTGCATTTGCAGATACTGTTATTGACACAAAAATTATAGTAATTTGTTTTTTCCTTGACTCCTCTGGTTGAATCTTTCAGATGTTTTGTGGAAGAGTAAAGACTGCTCTTGTTGGATATGGTATGCGGCTTCGTGGCTAGAGCAGTGCCTGCAGAATCAGGGCAAATTTGGATTGTAACTCAATTCAAGTTTTGTCTCACTTTTCTTCTACATTTTTCACTTCGTGCCCCACTTTTTTTCTACAATTCACTTTTACAATTCTCAATACAATTCAACTAAAACAAACTCAATCGAATCTCACCCTTAAAAATGACAGCCCTTTTATATGGTGATTTTTCTGCCCGAGGGTCTATAACTACAAAAATCCTTCGTTTTCTACTGTTTGAATTTATCAGGAAATCCGAAAGTGATACAGTCATCTAGGTCTTTATTGTAGACGAGGAACCAAAGAGACATGTATTGCAGATTCTTCTTTGAAGCCCACTTCAACCGCTAGCAGAAACCAGTAAAAACAAGAGGGATAACAATAACAATATAATTAATGAACTGAATAAAAATTCATCTTCACTGAGTGATTAAAGTGGCTTAATGCTTGACAGAAGTGGCCCTCGGGAGAGTAAATGCTTATAGAAAAGACACAGAGCTCAAGATAGAGTCGACAAGGGGACTGGAAACTGTAGAAGGGAATGTCCTTATGAAAAAAAGTCAAGAGATAAACCTGTCAGCTAATCTAACAAAGCTATGACGTTCCTCATTGATCCATCCATATCTCTCCATGAAAGAGTTGGATATAGACTTTGGAGGGTACTTGTCAATGCAGTCTTCCCAGACATTGGAATCCTCCATGTCCCTCATCACCTTCCACACACAATTGTTACATTTAAATCCGGCACCAAAACTGATCATTATGATTTTGTCACCTTTCTTAAGTCTATTCTTTGCTTCCATATAACCTAAAACGTACCAGAGGCCACCAGCAGCTGTATTACCAAAGCGGTGAAGTGCCATGCGAGCTGGTTCAAGATCATATTCAGTAAGCCTCAAATTCTTGCCAACCTCATCAATGATTGCCTTCCCACCAGGGTGTATGCAGAAGTGTTCCACTCCTGTCTTCAGATTTGGACATGCAATGATCCCTGCAGCTGCTGAACCATTGGATTTCTTTCGTTGTTGACAGAACTGTACTGTAAAGTATCGAATTATTTCCCATAAGGGGAGAATTTTGGGCACTAGAACTCTAAGGTTGATGACGAAAGCTTGAGCAGCAGCTTTTGTGAGTTTCTTCGTGAGGCGGAAGCCTAGGTGTCCACGATCATCTTCCATTTGGATGCAGCATTCATATGCATCATTGTTGGATCCAAAATGAGTTCGTACCATGCATTTCAATTTCAGAATTGAACGATGCTTCCAAGCCTTATTATTTGTTAACAGTATTGAGGAACCCCCTGAGCGGAACAAGCAATTGGAGAGCATCATGGATTTTTCTTTGCCACAGTACCAGTTTGCAACTAAAGATTCTGTGCTTACTACGACAGCAAATGCATTATGGTGAATCTTGAATAGGTGCCGGACAAGATCAACAGCAACAAGGCTTGCACTGCATCCCATCCCAGAAAGATTGAAGGCCTTAATCTCAGGCTTCATCTTGTAATAATTCACAATCCGAGAGGTCAGAGATGGCAGATATGAAAAAAGGGACACATTGACCACCAATATGTCAATTTCTTGGGGAGAGATTCCCGTCTTAGCAAAAAGCTTATCAAGTGTATCAAAGAAAACATCGTCCATCTCCAATAAGGAATCGACCAAACTCGAACAACCTTCTTTGCCCAAGAGGAAATTTTTTGGGACATAAGTCTCTTCACCTATGCCTGAGTGGACAATGGTTTGTAAGAGGAATCTGTATTCCTCCAAACCTAGACTTTTGTTGCGCGTGATGATGGAACCGCACAATTCTGTGTCCAATTTTCTGTGCTCTGTGGGTTTGTAACATTCATAACCAATCATATAACAGCATTGGTTTGTCCACTGCAAGACTAAGTTGCAAAGATAGAAGAGAACATAAAAGAAAGCAAGACCAGAGATTGCAGTGAAGAAATCCATAAGTGGGAAAAGGAAGGAGCAGTCGGTGCTGAAATCTGGAACATTGCAGGTACTTATATATATGCATCAGATGTAAATTTTGGAGGCAATCTCTTATAATGTATGACAGCAATTATTTCTCTTAATGCATCACTTGATTGTTTCTGAAACATGATTGTCAATTAAGATAAATCCCAGCTTGTACTTGCAAGATTTCTGCCTCTCTAAAATTGTGCAATATATATTTCCCTCTCAAATTCACCTCTGACATGACTTAAAAACCACACCTACCTCATGTCGATTCTACTATATTATAGAATTTGTCAAGAACACCAGTATATAGTTGATCGAAAATGTTTCACAATAAATTAGATTGACTCGCAAGCTTTAAATGGCTTGTAAGCTTTATATACAATTTGCGTCTTCATCTTCTAATGTACTTCCAATAAAAACCTTTGAGGCAAACCGCGACGATTGCTCATTGCACTTTTGCAGATTGTTCGCCTGACCATCGCAACAGTAGTTATATAGAAAGATTAGTACTACAGTGACATACAAGTCCTTGTTGTAGTTGAATGTTTCAAGTTCAAATTATGCTTAACGCAGCTGCAATAGTAGTCTGGTTGTGAAAATAAGAGGGAAGAAGTCAGGGAAAAACAAGCCGTGAAAGCTCTGGTACGTCGTAGACTTGCAGAATAGGAGTCCCTTTTGGCAAGTGATGCAGTATGGATTGTTTTCCTCCATAATGTCAATATTTCTTACTTAAGATATAGCAAAATGAATGTTATATTTCATTTAAACTTTCACAAGCATCCCTTTATTTGAAAAGAATGAATTTCACCAGTCTTCTAAGGTGATAATTTCAATAGCGTCAAATATTTTCCTAAAACTTTGTAGCAAACCACAATAGGACGGAAGAAGTACTCGTTGGAATAATAACTCAATTGAGCTTTTTCTTTATTGGCAACAATTACTATCATCTCAATTTTGCGGAACAGTAGAAATTGACTTTGCGCTCGTGTTCTTCTAAACTAATACAGAGCTTTTCAATAACGGAAAAATGGAAATCGCTCGTGAACTTCATAAAACGTGTCACTTCTTACTCAAAATTGGCAAGTGGACCGTTGTCTAGAATTCTTCCTACCTGAAGAGATTGATATGGGAAGATAGGGAGGTTTTAGATTGAAAGTGTTATTTCAAAATATATGTCATACTTTCTTCTTTAATTTGTCTTAAAATATATATTATATTACTTCATTTATTATTTCATTTTTAATTTTATCATTGTCTCTAACACTTATTTAAATATTTTTATTTTTTAAAATTTATTAGTTTTCTAACCACCTTCTTAAAATATCAATCCTTATGTTATATTTGAATTTAACACACTAATCAATTATTTTTAAATAAAAATATTTTAGACATCCATTAAATTTTTTTATAAAATTTTATCAAAATCTTAATTTCTATGTAGAGGATAAATATGTCATATATTTTGAAAAGAAAGGAATAATTCACAAGTCTTTGCGCTTTTAATATGGATATTATGGAGGCATGTAAACAAAATCCCTTCTAAAAAGCAAACAAATATTGCATTACCCCAATACAAAAGTTTTACTTTATGTCTCACTTACGAAACTCAAGATAATAAATTTCAAACCTAAACTCTATCCAATCCCACCATGCATCTTTGTTGCTTCCAAATAAAGAGGATTAGTTCGCTTTAAAGTAAGAAATTTTGAATTTGGTAAATAATTCTCTTTATGTACTTGTATATACATTAGGAGAGGGAGAAGATGAAGAAATGCAAATGAATGAAAGATTTTACCCTTCATAAATTGCAGATGTGATGTATGTGCATAAGTTCACAAATCAGCAAGAAAAGTGATAACTAGGATGTTAAAATTTTGAAAAACAATAAATTTAGGATAAACATTGAAAAAAAAAGATTTAGAATATAATTATGAAATAAATAGTTTTGAAACTAATTTTGCTAATTACTCAAGTATCCAGTAGTCTGCAAAAATTATTTATGCCTTTACAATATATATCTCATCATACCATTATCTTTTCTTTTTTTTTTTTTAGAACTACCACATTTACTTAAAGCGGAAAAAAAAGTTTCTAACTACACAAGTAACAGTACATTTTTTATTGACTTTCGTTCGAAATTAAATATAATTAATTTTTTATTTTTTATATTACAAAAATTTTTTTGAAGAGTCTCGTGTCCAAACCTAATTCAAAGATACCCTTAACTGTTCCCGTAACAATCGCATCGGATTTAACCGATTAACGGCCTCGAAATGCTCCGTAACCGTAACTGCGTAAGATTTCCTTTTAACGGCTGGTAACCCTTTCTGTTTTCTTCCCTGTAGTCGTAAAGACCTGAAAGATTCACAGCTCGGTGAATAGCAGAATCCGGCAGTACGTGATCATGACGCCATTACCTTATTCTGATGCTGATTCCCACCTCAGAGCATTGGCGGGTCGAGCTGAAGGCTTCGGCCGGTTCGCCGTTGGTGGCCTCCATGGACCGCTCTATTACGTCACTACTCTTGCTGGTTCTTCAATCTTCTATGTCTATGAATATTTCTCCTTTGTTTTTATGATTTATATAATTTTCTTGAATGTTTGATCTCGAACGAATATTTCAACTTCCCGATCCATATCTTCCTTTTATTTTCTGCTTGCCTTTATGATTTTAATTGGGTGTGCTATTGAATTAAGATTTCATGATGGCGAGATACAAGGGACCTTCTGTTACAGATGAAGAATGCAATTTGGTGGCAAGTTTGAGGCTTTACTTTGAATTTCAGCATAAAAGACATAAAAATTCGAGTGCTTTTCTTTGTAGAATTCTTTTCAGTAATGACAATCATGGTCTTCTTGTTAGAATTTGATTCCCAAGAAAAGGTAATTTGTTAATAACGACACAGTTTCGTGTGAAATGTTACGGTTTCGCATAGTTTTGCTAATGTTATTGGAGAGCTTGCCATTGAGTCCTTATTTATTGTGTAGATCAGGTAAAATTTCTGTGGTCCTATCGGACTTGATGTAGAAATTGGAATTTGATAGCTTTCTCAGGGGAATGGTTTTCAGATTTACCACAAGGTAATCAAAGTGATTTATCTTTGAAAATGATGAAAGCTAAGCTTTTGAGCTGGCAAGTCTTTAATGCCAAAGGAGAAGTTAATCACGATAGCATATTCAAATAGGGGAAAGAAGGAAAGCAAAGGAAAACAGAAGTAGGAGCTTCTTTTATTAACGCCATTTAGTACAAGGGCTTTATCTATCTTGTTGAAATTTGATGATTTCCTTGTACTTAATTAGAAGAGTTTTCTATATTGAAACTTCATTTAACAATTCAACTGTGTCTGAAGTAACTGGAGTGTTTTCCATACCAAACCCTCCACTTGTGGTTCTAGAGAGTGTGTTCTGCCAATTATTCTCCTTTTCTTTTGATGATGAACACTTTCTTGAGTAAAGCATATAATTTTTTGCTTCAGTAAAGAGATCATAATTGTCTGCTCTGCACAATTGTAGAGCTCTTGACTGCTCTAAGATGTTGTAGTACTGCTAAAAATTTGCAATACTATAAGATGTGTATGCAAGGATGATGTTTTGGCACCTTTAACCTGTTTTTGTCTCAAACTTATGATCGTTGTATGTCATTATTTGTCATGTAGATGATGGTCCAGGATCACTCCGTGATGGATGTCGTAAAAAAGAGCCTTTGTGGATTGTGTTCACAGTTTCAGGCACCATCAACCTTTCATCATACTTGAATGTGTCGTCTTATAAGACAATTGATGGCCGTGGACAGAGGATAAAACTCACAGGCAAAGGCCTCAGGCTGAAGGAGTGTGAACACATAATTATATGCAACCTGGAGTTTGAGGGTGGTAGAGGACATGATGTTGATGGAATTCAAATAAAGCCAAATTCCAGGCACATATGGATTGACCGATGTAGCCTTCGTGATTATGATGATGGACTTATCGACATAACAAGACAAAGCACGGATATTACCGTCTCAAGGTTAGATTTTAGGTTGGCCGTTTCAATGTAAGTATTATGCTTGATAAGATTGCTGCATTCTGATGAGCAATTTTAATTTGTAGATGTTACTTTGCCCAACATGACAAGACAATGCTTATTGGAGCAGATCCCTCTCATGTTGGTGATAGATGTATTAGAGTAACTATTCACCACTGCTTTTTTGATGGGACCCGACAAAGGCATCCTCGTCTTAGATTTGGAAAAGTTCATCTATACAACAATTACACCAGAAACTGGGGTGTCTATGCTGTTTGTGCAAGTGTAGAATCACAGGTAGTCTCTGAATTGATTCTTTGTCAGACAATAAGTCATAAAATCTTGTAATTTTACATCATAAATGTTATCCTCATTCAAGACAGTATCTGTTTGTACGTTTTAACTTCTCTTGTTCTCACTCAAGACAGTATCTGTTTGTACGTTTTAACTTCTTCTCTTGTTCTCATTCAAGACAGTATCTGTTTGTACGTTTTAACTTCTTCTCTTGTTACTAGATATATTCCCAATGCAACATCTATGAAGCAGGCCAGAAGAAGAAAACTTTTGAGTATTACACAGAGAAGGTAACATTGAAAATATTTCAATTTCAGTTTGCATGGGACTATATCTTTCTTATTTTACAGATACGTCCTATGATCTTATCGTAGGCTAAATAGGAAGAGAGATTAAATCAGCGCTCAGGTTTATTGTAAAAATTATTTTCATGTCAAGCTTTTGCAATCATTGCATTCTTTTCTTTCTAGGGGAAGAAATGTTAACTTCATCTCAACCTTTCCAAGAATAGAAGTTAAATTCATATAAACCTTTCTAATTTCTGGTTTTCTGTTTTTGAACCCATAGAAAGTAGCTAAAACCTATCAAGCCTTGACAACTCCGACAATTGCCTTTGTATGTGCTTTTTCACCCCCTCAAGAACTGCTTATTGCGTATTTTCTTCCAAAACTTTCGCCAACTTCTTGTGTAGAGATTTATGCCTGTTACTATTGTTTTTACAATTTTAGGTTCTATGGAACATAGCATGTTAATTTTAGGATCAGTGCAAATTGATTGATCCAGATAAATGTGACAGGAATATTGCGTGTTACGTAGAAGTGAAAATCAAGAAATTTAATTGTACAGTGATCAAAGTGGTTTCTGATTCACATTTTAGCAGTTCGACTGTTTACTGAGTGCCAAATTTCACAGCAGAGTTCGACTGACATTATTGTCATTCAAGGATGAACTGCAGCACCTATTGTTTTTAAGCTTGGATCATCAGACGAACCATTGAACCCAATATTTGTGTTTAGTGATTTACTTGCTTTATTTAGCCCCAAAAATAAAAAGATTTACTTCCTTGCTGCAGTTGTCTTCTTCTTATATTAAAGTGTATAAGCTCTATGTGATTTATCCACTAACATTTTGAATTTCATTGGACATGGTTATATAGGCAGCTGATAAAGAGGAGGCAAGGTCAGGCTTGATAAGATCTGAAGGGGATTTATTTCTGCAAGGAGCTCAAGCAACCTTATTACCTGGTCTTGGTGAAGGTTTCATGTTCCATCCAAGTGAGTATTACCAAAATTGGACGCTTGAAGCTGCCTCTGATTCTCTAAAATCTGTACTCCAGATTTGCACAGGTTGCCAATGTATTTCCCTCCCAGCAGAAGAAAGCGGCTGTCATGGGGTACCATGATGGTGTATAGCACTTCTCGTGTCGTTGCTAGTTGAGAATGTAAATGAAATATTGTGTCTTTGTAGCATTCTTAGCGAAGTTAGTTCATATTGGGGTTAAATCCAGCAATGTCCTTGTTTCTGTTGATTGATTTTACTTAATGGTTCAACATTCTTCATTTTCTGCTTTTTGTTCATTTTGTATCATCTACATGACAGGAAACAGTAGATTTCTAATCAGTCTAGAGGCGTGATAAAACATGCAACATTATCTGCTTTCTGGTGCAGCTGAATTACAATCATTATAAGAATGAAGAAAGAGAGAAACATTTATCTGCTTTCTAATGCAGCTGAATTACAATTATTGGAAGAATAAAGAAAGAGAGAATTTCTTCAGTCACGTTTGACAACATAGGGAAGGCATCTTGATGCTCGAGAGTTTGATGTTTTTGAATTCCCTGAAACATCAGTTCCATGAAGTAAATCCGACAAGTAATTTCCTAAATTATCGGGTGAAAATCTCACTAGCGCTTCCAAGTTCCTTTCTCCAGTTAATGTTGTCAGATACGTATCATAGAATTCCCTATATGCAGGCATCAGTGTTCTTGCAATTGATACTTTGATTTCATCTCGAAGCCTAGCGTCTGGAACCACCCATGAGATCTGTTTCCTGTATGCTTCTTCAAAGGCTGTCTTGAATTGTTGGAAATGTGTTTTTGCCATTTCAGGTGATAGTGCTGCTTGTGATTTCTCTGGCAAGCAAGCGAATACCTTATTCCAAGCCATTGATTCATAGTTTGCTACATAAAGTTTCACCTTCCTGTCAAGCTTTGCCACCCAGTCATCTCCAAGAAGAACCTTGAGATTTGTTGTCTGGACCTTTTCGAGAACAAACTGGAAATTGTTGGCTAAGAACAGATAAGACAGAGCAATATCGTTGTACATCTCAGCTTTTCTGTCAAGTTTACAGAGAAGAACAAGGATGATCCAAGCCAGTCGAACTGAGACAACTGAAGCCTGTGTCTCATGCGAACTTGGACTCTCGAAGTAAGATTCTGGAAAGAGCATCTGTCTTTGGAATGCAGAACCAGCTGTAAGAATATCAGAGAGTACTGAACTGTAGTTGGCAAGTAAGGATACATAATTCAGCACCAAAGTGGTCAACGGATGGATTCCCCCACCAGGAACTGCAATTCTAGATGGATTCTTTTGAATGGACAATTCAAACTCTGGGAGAATAGTCTGGATCGTGTCACCAAGTTTGTGTAGAGAGGAAAGAGCATGGATCTTGACACTCGAGACTGACTCAAATGAAAAGATCGATTTAGTGTCTGGCCAGACATCTGAGACAGCTTCATACAGGTCCATTAACATGAAAATTTTTTCTGGCCATCTTTTACCTTTTGCAACAAGTTCTGGGAATCTAAACAAATTGACTGCTCCGTCTTTTGTTATCTCAGTGAAACAGGATTCTTTGACCGTATCTAAAGCAGCAAAGAGTTGGTCACATAGGAATCTCTCTCCATGAAAAAGTGTTTTCACTGCAATTTTCACTGCAGTCAGCCAGGTTTTTACCTGATTATCTAGAGCTTCAGGATTCAAATTGTTGATCTGGGACGCAGTATATCGTTCAATCCCGAGACGGTAGAGTGCTTCTTCAACGATTGATGCTCTAACCGTCTTGTATATGTTTATACATTCTTTCCCATAACCGGAACTGACCATACAATCTGCAATCAGCCTGAGGTCAGACATGGCTAGCATTGGTAGCCTTTCAACCTCAGATATGGATTCACCATCTTCTTGGGTCTGCTCATCGGAGCCAGTTTCATTCTGATCATCTGAAAGACTAGACCGTGACCGCGATAGGCGAGAAACCGAGTCCGGATTCAAATGCACTCTATTTGCAGACAAGATTTGGTAAAATTCCTTCTCAAGCCGGCTCATTGAAATTTGCATGAGATTTTGTGCTTGCACAAGCTTACAGGAGCCTGAATGTTCAGAAACCAAGAAATGCATGGCTCTACGCAAGTCCTTAACATATTTGATGAACTCCTTGGCTTCATTTCTGTTTTCTTGGAAGAGTGAAACAAACTTTGTAAAGGAAGAACCTTTGGGATCCCATTTCACTATCATGGACTTAGCATTTTCGATATTTTCCACCATCATCGACTCAGAAAACGTTTGTGAAGGTGTTGGAGGGGGTGAATGATTGGAAAACAAAGAAACTGAAGGCAGCCATGGCCTTTCTTGGCGTAGTTGGCATGGCCGTTTCCCTCCTTGGAGTCTCAAGAATAGCCATTGTACTCTCTTTCCAGCTTCAGAAATGGAGTACAGAGAAAAGATATGTGTGAATGTCGATCAAGTGAGAAAAAATTAGTATTATTTAAAGACAAGAAATTTGGACAGCAGCAGCAGATTCTTGAGGAAGCTTACAACTGAATAATAAGTCATCTGAATTTGGCTGTGGACCCTAAAGCAATTGACTGACTGACTTTCTCGATAAATACGTGTGAGGTTGCAAAAACAGAATGTTAGGAAATATGGTTGGTAAATGAGAAGAACAATTAGCTTGAATAATGATGTCCTTGGGATTATTTATTCTCACTTAAATGGGATTGTGACAAAATCTTCTAAAATTGACAAAACTAAATAACGAATTCTATGGCAATATAATATATATCGAATTCCCCTAGAAAATGAGAAGAATAAAAGAGAAGAGAATAAGCGTTTAAATCAATAGAACAAAAGAAGCCATAAAACTAGATAATACAAAAATATAACTATCATTTATCTTCAATCTCATTAGTCACAGTCATGAAAAAACACAAGATATAACGGTAAATGAAAAGACACAATTTCTGGGTAAGATTCTTGTCCTTTCATTAAAACCAATTCTAACAAACTGCAATTATACTTTGAACTTCTAATATTTTAAACTTAATTAACATTGAATATTTTTTTACGCAATAATATAGTATGGATGACATTAAAAATGGTTGTTGACCCATAAAAACGACCGGAGATGGTTTTAGATCGTAGCTGTGTGTCCGGTCGGAAGCCAAAAATCCGCAGCTTCAAGATTCTATATGAGAAATTTTGACCTGAAGATGGTCTTTTATTGTGGTTGAGGATCGGTCGCGATGACTAGAACATATGCAAATGATAGAATATGCAGACTCATCGTGAACGGGAAAATCATGGGAATGACATATGAATTTTCTCAAGAATCCTTGGATTGGCTTTCTTTTTTTAGAGAAAAAAAAACTTCTCTTTTATGGAATTCAGAGTTAATCCTTATAAGAGAAAATGTGAAATTATAAGAAAAAAGAGTACTTTTAAAAAAGAAACATCGAATCCAATTCTCAAAATCATTAGTTTGACATAAGAATTTTCACGTTTCACTTGTCTTCTCATAAAAAATTTACTTTTACAGAATTCAAGATATAAACTCTCTCAACAAAACACAATTCAAATACACCAACTCGTCTCTTATTTTATTACATTACTTCAAAACTTAATATAATTCCATACTTCTTCTTTTTTCCTTTCTGCGTTGAAGACAGAACAAGTAATTATAAGGATTTATCTTTTTACAGTTTCTTTCTCTAGGTTTATCTAGAAAACTTCCATATATATATGACCATTTCTAACCATGAAATTGTAGTTTGCTTTTCTTGGCTACGAAACTGCCTATCACTTTCCCCAAGTCTTCAGAGATACACATTCGGTCTGCTTGATACTGCATTTCCAACACCATAGGAAGTGGAATGGTCGTTAATAATTTCTTTTTTTTTTTCTGCTTGAATAGAGTTTTCAATAAGAATTTAAAAGACGATACTTATGTGATCTCCAACCAAATATATATAGTATTAAAAAATAATTTAAACCTTATAAATGACTAATTCTTATATTAAAAAGTTAATATAGAATTTCGATAGATACGGAACCTATTTGAAGACATATGTTTTCCTAATAAAGTCTTCGGTTGTCGAAATTGCCCCTGATTAAAGGCCATTTACTACAGCCCTATATTTAGGGGTGTTCATCGGTTCGGTTTGGAGAAAGTTTAGTTTTACTATTTGGAGAAAAATCGATTTTTTCATTTTTTTTAAAATCGAACCAAATCTAATTTACCTTCAAACCGAATTTTCTCCAAACCGAAATATTTCGGTTTGGAGAAAATTCGGTTTGGAGAAAATTGAAATATATAAAATTAATAATTTAAATTTTAAAATAATATTAATTATACTCTAATATTGATTAAAATCTAATTTAGTTTAAATTATTAGTCTTTAAATAATATTTCTAAAAATATACAAAAAATAATTATTATAAATTTTAAAATAACTTTAATTAAGAATTAACTTAATTAAGATTATTACTTTTTAATTAACTTAATTATTAATTTGGAGAAACTTTGGAGAAAATTCGGTTTTTCGGTTTGGCTTGGTCTAAACCGAAACCAAACTGAAATTTAATTTGGAGATGAAAAACCGAATTTTCTCCAAATTAAAATTTAAAAAAATCGAAGCGAAAACCGAATTAAATTTCGATTTGGTTCGGTTATTCGTGTTTCTCCAAATAGTGAACAGCCCTACCTATATCCCTGTTAGTGGACGACCGTCGAAGAGGTCTTCCTGCGAGAACTTCTCGTCCCATTCTTGATGGGCCGAACGACTATAGAAATCAAGGGATATGGAATATCTGTGTATATATCACTGTGCTATCTTTGTGTATTTTGCGCAAAGGAAAGCATCTCAAGAGGCTGCTTCAAGTCATCGGAGGAGAATTCTACACAATTGCTTAGAATTGGACTCAGGAAATGAGTTTACTTACCTATATTTCTATAAATAACTGAGTCAAGATTTTTCCAGATGCAATGCAAGTCAAGATGTAAATACCACTAGAGCACCAATCCAGTGCTGACCATAACAAGTTTTTTTTTTTTTCTTTTTTGTGGCTCAAAGCAATCTACATGCTCATCAAACTCTTAGAAAAAAGTTTTGACTCAAAAATTTTTAATATAGCACCATAACAAGTAAAAGTCGTGACTTTCTATTAATATTAACAATTTACTTATCTGTCGGGTTGGAAAATGATGACTTTGCTCTATCTTTCCATGCCTCTGATTAAACGCAGGAGAGATTTGACCCGACATTGCGGCACTTTCTCACCTCAGACTTGGCCTCCAATTAATGTTTATATCTAATAGAACTAACACAAGTCATGAATACTCTTAAGAATCAATGAAATCAAAGTCCACACTGGGGCTCTTAGATACAGATTGATGTAAGGGACAACTATAAGTAACTACTATTGGTAGAGATTTCCAGCTCCACTGCTGCAGCAGTATACTTGGGGGTGGGCTCTACTATAAAATTTAATGTAAATTTTTTATTCTAGATCTTATTTTTTCTTTCATAATTAATTTACTTTTACGTATAATAAAAATTTCAAATTCAAACACTATCCAATCTAAAAATCTATCAAATTCTTGATGGGTGTTTAGACTGTCACACACCCAACAAATTAAGATTATCATTGAATTAACTTTTTAGATACTCCGATTCGACTCTATTCAGTTATTACTTGATGTGCTAAACAATGAATTCCACAATGGAGTTTCTTTTTTTCCCCCCTAAAGAAAATACTATCAAATCAAATGGTCAATCCTGCTTATCTAGAAGTAGTTATAAGTAGTTAGGTATAGTCAAATGAATGGACATCATTGTTCTATTCGAATTCCGTTATTTTCTTTGATCTTTTAATGTTGAACCATTAATTTTAGGACAATATTGCAGCTACAAATGCCAAAGAATACATAAGAATGGAAAATATTGAATTCCATTATGACTTTTGAGGATGATTGTTTAGTATTACCTCTGTTTCATAATAAGTGTCATTATCAAAATTTTATACATGTTAAGATAATAGTTATTTCATAATAAGTGTCATTATCAAAATTTTATACATGTTAAGATAATAGTTAAATCGACTAGTTTATCTACAATTAGATATTCTCTCTCATCATAAAAAGTAACAACACAAGAAACTACCATCTTTACTATATTAAATGTTATTATTTTATTATCAGGGTAAATAAAGGAAAAATTAAAATTTTTGTCCAATGACACTTATTTACAACAAAATAAAAACTTTTACAATGATAATTATTATAAAACTGGATGGAGTAAGTGTAACTAAACTTTGTTTGTCCACTAAAAACAAAATACTGCTCCCATTTCAAAAAATAAAATGTTTTGGTTCTTTTTACATAAATTAGGGAAGAAAAAAATAAAGGTATTTTTATATTATATTCTAAAATAATTTTACTAACATAATAGTGAATGAGATAATTATATTTGTGATGCATATAATTTTTAAAAAATAATTCTTAAAATTCGTAAAATGTAACATTTTGAGAATAGAAAAAATAGCCAAAAAAGGCTTAAACGGAGGAGAGTACCATTTTGTTCTTTAGACCAAATCAACCGGAAAATACACTATTGTGTGAAAATTAAGCAAGAATTAATTATTCAATTAAGTTGAAAAATGTTTGAAGTTTTGTCTTGACTATTTCTTGATGAATTTAGAACGAAATGATCTTCTGTTTGTTCTTTTGGGAAATGACACGGACATAACTTTCAGTTCTGCTACTGCTGGATCACGGCAGAGTTTTTCTTGAATTCTAGATCCAGCACTCATGGATCATATACAAATATTATATTGATCAAGATTTCCCATAAAATTGCAAGACAACAAACCCAAACTGCAAAAAATATACCCCATAATTCTAAAATAGTTTATTTGTTTCAATATATGATATTTTTTATTATTTTTGTATAAATTTAAAAAATATGAAATATTTTTTATTATACTTTTAATCAATTTAATTTATTTTTTACTAAAATAAAAAATAATAAATGAATAATATTTATGAGTAATAGTAACTTTTAACAAATAATTCTTAAAATCAGTTAAAAAAGCCAAATATTTTTTAAAAAAGAACAAAAAGTTATATATTTTTAAAATTAATAATTTTTTAAATTAACCAAAAATATCAAACATTTTAAAAAAATAGATTAAAAACCACTATATCTTGAAAGAGGAGAGTAATATAAAGTATAGTAAACTTTATTCATTTTATTTTATAAACATTAAAATGAGTTGCGAACTGTTTGTGGAGAATGGAAAGGCTATAATATTCTGTAGTATAAGTGTGTATTTGGATTGATTTTAATACAAATCTAATATAAACTTTTTATAAATTTTATTTTTTTTATAAAAATTTACTTTTATAAAATTTAAAATAAATAATTTTAAAAAATCTTACTCTGAGCCACTAATCGATAAGCAGTTTCATAGTTTAATGGACATAGAAGACCTTGCTAGTCAACATACCGGATTCCAAAAGAAACGGTTGGGTGTAATACCGCCAAAGCTGACAGGGATACAAGACCGGACTAAGACGGCGGGATTCTTAAACTTTGTTTTGTACACCATACCACTAGTAGTCTCTAAACGAAGTAGACATGAACTACACCTCCCAGAGGTACAGAAGGATATGAATCAGAAACCAGGTATTCCTGCTCTTGGTGTAGTAACTTCCAAAGAGAGATCCATCATGAAACGAATCCATAATAGCACATGTAAAAATACGTGCTATTGATTCTCCAGCTCAAGCCTTAAAAATTAGATTTAAGAATTTTTCGACAATAAGAGCACAGAAAAAGGCAAAAAATGCTGATCTGCTTCCGTATACCCACCATCAAATTCCTCATTCTAAAACCACCAAGTAAAAAACTGTCCATCAAGGTGCAAGATGACAACCAGCAAAGGCTATCAGATAAGCTGAAGACATGAAAGTAACCAAGAACAGTTTCCTTTCTAAAAGTTGATACACACTAGAAACTGGAAACATGAAAATTGAAATTTCAAACTTCATTGCACGTCATTAAAATATCAAATCATATCCAATAACAAGAATTCTATTAACTCAAGGTTTGATGCGATATATTTTGATGTAAACACCAAAACTTCAACAACAAAAGGGCCCTACCCTAAACTTTAATAGCATACTTCCTCATGGGGAAGTACATCTCCTTCTTCTTCTGTCGCTCAGTCTTCAAAGAGGCCTGAAGAGAAATAGCAGGGATGTCAAAATAACGCTTCAAAAAAGATCATATTGTCAATGTATCCAACAGATTCAGAAATATGCACTTTCAAATAATATGCCAACCCAGTTACTAAGCAGTGAGTACATATGACTGCAAATAACTCAAATTACTGATAGAAATGATTTTATGACAACAATTTAAGTGGCCTGCAGATATTGGAAATATATCATCAACAGAACTTATCGTCTCTTGGGGGATTATGATTACAAGAAAAAGTTGAAGTAAGAAAAAGACATGAAATGTGAAAAGCTCTAGATCATCGTGGACTGGCCACCACATGGACCTTTACATTTGACAACTGTTAAAACATTACTATTCCAAAATGGATACCAAAAGCTTAAATATTCTGATTTGTAAGATAGATGACATAGAAGCTCTCAAATATCTTGTCACTTATCAATGGGTTGCTCGGGGCGAATCGTTTCTATGATCAGATCCAAATCATGTTGTACATAAGCAAGGGTATAAGATTTTAAATTATTTTTTAAATTTTCATTTTTATAGAAACTAATAGATTCGATTAAACTTTACACTGTTGAAGCAACATCTGAATCTGCAGTGGAGCATAGCAATTGGTCTTGCACACTAACTAATAATCAAATATTCAGATTAGTTGATAATATTAATTATTATTAGTTTTAATTGGGAATTTTGAGAAAGATTCCTCAGCACAGGAATTGGTTGGTGTGTTAGCAGATTGCCTTAGCTAAAAAAATAAAAAATAAAAGGTGGGAAAGCCATGTAGTGATCATCCGCTCTCTCTCACTAGCTGGCAATGAATTAGCAACCCCGGACACAGTCAATCTATGAGAAACTACAACTAGAACATAAAAGACCAACAAAAGAAGCCCCAAGAATATTCAAAAGTTCAAGTTTCCAGAATGCATCACATACTCCTACAACTCCTTTTCCAATCCAGAAATGATTAAGCTGATAAAGACTTCGCCAGAACGAAACAGAGAAGTACAAACATCAAAGTACTGGAGAATTGAATGTTAACCACAAGCCTTAGCATCTTAAGAGTTAAAAACACCAGAAACCTGATGCAACGGTTATAATGAGATATAGTTAAGAACATGCAAGAAACAAAATGGAAATTTCCATTCTATATTTAGTGAAACAACAGCTAGACTAGGCTTCAAGATGAAGGAAGCAAAATCAGATGAAAGAGAAATCTATTAATAAAGTATTGGCTGGTCATAGACATGTTGCTGACAGAACATAGGCAAAGATACAAACAACATTCGAATGTGAACCCAGATAAAGATCTACCTGGTGCTTGGCCAGACGTCTACGGATGGCTCTGGTTTTCTTAGGGCGCAGGTCTAGGGGCAAGTACTTCTTGTTCTTGTAGGCTTCCCTCAAAGCAGCCTTCTGCTTTTGTGAAGTAACAGTCAAAACCTGGGCAATGGACAACCTCACGACCTTGCTGCTTCCACAAAAAAGAACAAATTAAAAGCCATTCATAGCCATTTTGTCAACATCAAACATAAAATCTAGAACAATTTATAGAGTGATTGTAAAGCAGAAACACTTCTAGCAGATTCATCAGTAATAATCACCGATTGGCTAAGCAACTCATGAACAATATAATATGGCAGTTACAGTTGCAAACAGAGGTTATAGATAATTTGTGCTTATATGTCCAATCAACGGGAGTAATACCCCGTAGCACAGTTCCTACTAACTACTAAAACTTAAGAACAGGCAAACGTACTTTAACATGCAGGCAGGCAGGCAGTCAAACTTCGTACATAAATGGTGTTAGTTAAGCTCTTCTTCTTTACTAATTCCCTTTGCAAGCTCACAAACTAACAAAAGCACAACGACAATGATCATAGAAATATTGCTTCTTAAAGTAAAAAGGAAATATTTCAAACAAAAATTACACTAAAATGAAGCACAAAAATATGCCAAAGAAACTACCAAAAAGAATTGAAAAGACACATTAAAAGCAGAAACAGAAAAAAAGGACATAATTTGAGGATTGCACATACATCTTGGAGAGCTTGTTTGGAGCACCACCGGTGACCTTGGCGACACGGAGAAGGGCGAGCTCCGCTTTCAGATCCTTTAGCTGAGCAAGCAACTCTTGCTTAGTCTTGTTCCTCAACTCATGGACCTTAATTCTCGCTGCATCAAATGAACACAAAGAATTACAATTTGATGTCCCAGAGAAATCAAAGCAGAAGAAAAGTATTTCAAAACATGTAAGAATCCAGAATCACAGCATTTAGACAGAGAAAACTGACCCATCGCTTCGCTTAGATCGGGAGCTGTCCACCTTTTCTCTGAAACCCTAGTTAAAGTTCAAGAGGATTAGGGTTTTCATTTTCATTAAAGAGAAGCAACTATATATAGGCGGGCCGCACAAGGGTTTGGGTTATACGACTATTATCTAATGGGCTTCAAATAAGAGTTAAAGTTTTGATTTTATAATCTTTTTGAACCCTTTGTCGATTAATAGATGGGCTTTCGGCCCAAGAATTTAAACATCCCCCATTGATTCTAATAACTGTAATCAACGCAGCATATTGAATTTTATATTCGTTCTAAATTTCCAATGACTCGTAGAATCACTGGTTTCGCATAAGCCAAATTTACATATTTGCCATCCGAACTTTTAACTAAATCTCAATTGTCATCTAATCTTCACTTTATTCTCGAATTAATATCTAAACTTTTCAAGTGAATTCAATTGCCCATTTTTTTCCCAAAAGCATAAGAAAACATTAACATCTGAATGAGTGAAAATAACTTTTGCAATATGTCTTTAATTTCTATTCTACGCGTCATTATTAAATTTTTCTATTTATTTGTAGAAATGAGTTGGGTTTTTCAAAAAGGTACAAAAGTCATGTTTATCAATTTAGATATCAAGTATGTTTATGTGAGTGCTTTCTATTACCCTTATTAATAAAAATTTGGAATAAGATGTGCAGTTACAATTGATTTCAAAAGTTTAGATATTAATATGAGAAAAAATGAATGAGAAATTGTGATTTATAACGTATTAATTTTTTATTTTAATTATTATTATTTTATAAATAATTTATTTTTATAAAATACAAAAAAAATTAAATACAAATTCTATCCCAACTCACTTTCATTAGCTAAAATCTGGGATGGCGGAGTAAAAACTACTCCCAATTATTGATATAAGAGCTCAATATCCCAGCGTCAGCCATAACTACTCAGATCTGCTTGGCCAATTTTATGATGTTTTGGGACATCAAATCTTGCCTTGGGTTCGCCCCATAGTGGCAAGATGGAGCCAGTTTTGGTAGAAGCACACACTCATTATTGCACGGTTCAAGACTTTTCAGCTTCGTTCCCATTTTGCATCCGTCATATATGATGTATAAGTCAATAACTGCGACGGAAATTCAGGAATACTATCCCGTTTTTGCCCTTTCTCAGAATTTCAATAATAATCATCTCGAGATTATATATGCTGTCAATTGCATCTTTTTTTCCCCTTTTTTGCCCCTCTTTTTTGGCATCTTTGAAGTCAAAGCATACAAAATGTTGTCGACGTCAGCGTGGAATTGTGAATATACCTTTTTATCTACAAAAAGAAAAGGAAAAAAAGAGTCAATTTATTAGTTAATTGTTAATTACCTTCAGTTGAGTTGCAAAACATCATTCGGAAGAGATGGTTTTACCAATAATTTTTTTTAAAAAATTAAAAGTTGGTAATGAATCCAAATCCAATAATAGATCGAAAAAAAAATAAAAAATTGGTAATGAATCCAAATCCAATAATAGATCGAAGCCTGGCATGATAAGGAAGAAGTTCACCTATTCAATCAAACGAGTGTTGAAGTTGATGATTGAATTTTTGATTTCTTTGGATTTAAGGGGAAAAGTTCGGAGACTAAATTCTTCTTTACCTATGTCACCCCTTAATCAGGTAGAATTTAAATCGAGAGATATGCATGAGTGATAGTCCTAGCAGGAAGAGGAGTAATTGACTAAATCTAACAATAGTCTCCTGCAATATTTTAACAGAGAATTGATACCCACAAATTTAAACTTGTATTATCATAGTGTCTCCCCTCCAATCACGTGACTACTTACCAACCCACCTATGCCCCCTGGAAGCTTGAATTTTTGGTTTCTTGAAATGTGGTTAGTTTAATAGTAGTAATCATTTCTCTAAAAGATTTATGTATACCACCTAACCTTGGTTTGGATTGAGATTTTAATCATCAAATTCGATGAAATGAAAAGCGATAGAACAATATAGTTTGATTAATCATAAGTATTTCTTATTGACTGTAAAATTAACATTTTCATTACGTTATATATCTTATTAAAAGGGGCAAAAAAAAAAAAAAGACCTTGCTTGCCGGTTGGTCTGTTTACTTTTGGTCCACTAAATGAAGGGTTTCTATAAATTGTATCCATTTCTGTGAAATCATTGACAAAATCTTCCCAAAGTGACGTAATGGTCCTCCATTTTATGAGCCTTCATAGTTGCAGATGTTACTCGTTTGATATGCCGTAAGATAAACGCACAAATATATGAAAATTTTAAGAATACATGATATTTTTTAATAATTTTTATTTCTTTTAAAAAATTAGTATTGTATAATGCACCAAAGCTTGGTGCGCTGCCAAGGGTGTGGGGCGCCCGATTTGGGCACTTCCCCCTCTCTCAAAATTTTTCCTTTTTTCATTTATTTTTTAAATTAATAATTATTTTATTAATAAAAAATATTTTATTAATTATTTTTTATATTTGTAGTTATTATTTTAAATTTTTAAATTTTATATTAGAATTTAAAATTATAATCCCATTACAATCATTGAAAACAAATTAAAAATTTGATTACAATCATTACAATCAATTTATAAGATTAATAGATTACCAACATTCGGTACCCACTTAAGTAATGCACGTCCAGTAGTAAATCGAGAATTTGCAAAAGAACAAATATTTTAAGAAGAGATAAAAAAAAGATAAAAAGTATTATATTTTGAAATAGTGGGATTAATTTAAATAAATAAATAAATAATAAAAAATTAAATAAATAAAAATAAAAGTAAATTAATTAAGACAAATACATATGCAAATGGGAAAAATACAAAAAATATCAAGCAAAAGAAATAAAATTAATAATATAATATACAAATATAAATAAATAAATAAATATTACAAAAAATAAAAAGATCAACCGTCCAGAATATGTAAATTAAAAGAATATAAAAATATATTAAGTAAAATAAATAAACTTTATAAAATTTAAATAAATTTAAAATAAAAATTGAAAAAGAAAAAAGGAATAGGTTGTTCTTGGTGCCAAGAAAGGTTAAAGTGGCGCCCAACATGGGCACCGCCATCTTTGGTGGCACGCCAAATTTTGATACGCATCTAGGTGCCAAATTTTGGTGCGCAACCACCTTGAGGCGCATCAAATCTTGTACACTTATTTTTTAAAAAAAATTAAATATATTTTGAAAGGAAAAATATTAATATTATGTAAAAATTATTATATATCAGTAAAATTATTTTGTGTTTAACATTTATAAAAATTTGTAATATCTCATAAATAATGGGCATCTTAAATTTTATAAAAATTATTTCTCTGAAGTTGCATAAATAAGGACCTTCTTGAAAACAATAGAAACAATTAAACCATCATTTTCTCTCCTTTTCAATCCAATATGAGCAAGTTGGATCAATTTAATGAGAGATTCGATCCATATGTTATGTACGCATACTTATCTAGAAATTAATTAGATATATATATTTTTTAAAATTAAAACGTGAAATTAATTAGATAGAAATTTGCATATGCCTCTTTAAACAAGTCTTTTGATTAGGCGGTTTTGTTTCTTATATTTCTTCCGAATTTATTTCTTTGCACAATTAGATGCATAATCCAGAAATAAATAGAATGATAATTCTCATTATGAATTAAAGTGCTCAATTTGATATTCATCTTTGTCTTAGCCCTTTTTTCCATTGCTTCAAATAATCTAATTCTACCCTCAGCTAAAAGGCACCTTAACTTGTTAAAGTTTGCTTTTTTACTTCTTATTTTAGTTTGAAAGAGCTTCCAAAAAATAAAAACTTTTTTGGATAAACTACTATGCTTTTCAAGATTTCATTTTTGTTAGGGGAAAAAAAGTATTTTTGACAGCTTAAAAGAGGCCGAGGAACCAACGCACGGCTGCAATCGGACGTTGTCACGTCCTTGGTGGTTGTTTTGGGCCAGCCTCTCGTCTGTGTACGATTGGATGCATCAAATCTAGCACCATACCGTGGATTCTTAGAGATGAGAGAGGGAGGGAAGTATATCAAGAGTTGGGTCTTCACTTAAATGAATCTCGCATTCTCGACTTGGGCGTGCTTCTATACAAAGATGAAAAACTTGGAGTTAGCTCGTCTTTTGATTTCATTTTAGACAGTTGAATATTTTTCCCAGTACTCTTTCGAGCCCTAAATAACAGAACTCTCCACTACAGGACAGAGCGTTACGTGGATTGAGGAAAAACTTCAAGCCATGTGCCTTTGATCGCAAGGCACTCGTAGTTGCAGGGCACGAAGGATGCGATAGATGTGGAGATTCATGTGCATCTTGTCTACTTCGATTCGACTCGATTTCATCACTGGATTTAATATTTCCAGCTAATGCGTCTAAAAACCATTTTGATATTCATTTTTGAATTATAAGATAACACTGACAGTGTTATTAAACTCGTCAAAATGTCGTTTGTCTAAACAAGATAATGTCCAACTTTTCGTAGAAGATTTTTCAATATTTCAGATTAGAAATTGACACTCTTTTAACACAATGCCAAGTAGCAATGTTAGAGATATGACATAACCAAATTTTTGAATGGCCAGAGGCGGACGGAAATGGAGCAAAATGCACCACGGAGGATAAGCTTCTGATATCAACTCTTCCTTTGGACCCTTTCGGTGAGTGTCGCTAGCTTTCAAGATCAGCCTCACACAAAGCCAAATTAATCGAGGACAACGGATGTTACAGTTCTAAGAATATGTCACAGTTTTTTTTTTTTTTGTTTACCAAGAAACTAGCGCTGAGACAAAATTTATTGTACAAACTGTTGGTTTGTGCATTTATTTTGGTCCTTGTGTGTCTGATTTTTGTTTAGAAACTTAAAATTTTTATTTTTTGTAGCGGCGACATATTTATAAGAGAAAATCTTATATTTAAATTCAATCCATCTAAAAAAAGTACGAAACATCATTTGAAAGGAAAAAAAAAAAAGAAAAGAGAAAGGAAGTGAATAACTTGAGGGATTCCTTTGAGTTGAAGGAGGCAGGGAAACCAACTAGCAATTGTCTGCAAAATGCTGTTCAATAAGCATAAATATCTTACACAAGTGATATCTTGAATGGTTGAAAATCATCTAAAAAATAAAAAATTGAATTGTCAAAATCATTTAAAACAATAGTCAAAATGTCAACCGTGAATCGTGAACGCGACTTCTTAATTTGATGTTTCAACATACAAATTGTTGAAAATAGCGTGTCCGCGCATTAAAGGATAGATTTATTAACATACAAATTCAAGATTTATGTATACGCCCGTTAGTAGTCCCTCTCACAAGAATTCAAATCATAGTTTAATTTGAATGCCCCTTATTTGACCAATTCGGTCTATAACTTTATTTGGATTGAGCCTTGATTTGAGAATTTTTGTTTAAAAGCCATAAACATAAAATATATGTGCTAGAAAGAGTAGAATCTAATACAAAAACTTTTCTTTAAAATTTTTTAATTTTATGTGAAATACGAGACAATTGTTATACAAAAAAAATATGACTCTACTTGAGAAGGATTTCATCCGAACTAAACTCAAAATTTTAAGTGTGAGATCTATATCTCCTCTAACAAATAATTTAAATTTTACGAAATACAACACAAAAATTTCAAAATAAAAATGTATCAAACCACACCCTAAAATTCAATGTTTGAGAATTTTTCTGAGGAAAAAAAAGCAAAGTGCACCCCAGTGGAGAATTGATGATCCTTTCAATAACGTATTGCTGCCAGTTTTTTAAAAATATATATATAGTTGAGAGTTTGCTGCTTTTGACCTTGCAAGTTGCCATGTTGAAAGCTAAAGAATTGAGAAAAAGATCCACTTAACGGTGTTTGCGGAGATCCAACGTCAAGATTGCTTTCTCATCACTATCTCTTTTGACATGTCCAGAAAGAGAGCCGAGCTGAGGGACTTTTGAAGGTATTTCTCCTTCCTTTTTTTTTTTTAAAATTCTTTGGCTGGATGACATTTACTGGTACTTCAATCACGGGCTAATTTACACAGAAGAGAAAGACGATAAGAAGGATACTGTAGCACTAGTACAATTACTTGGTCTGGTGTTTGTTGGTGATAAGAAGGCGACACCCCAAGAGGGCCGCGTACCGGAGTCAGGACACACGAGCTCCTTCGACGCTGCCGACCTTTCGCTGGCGTTTACTGCTTTTCCGTCCCTTTATAACACGACACAAGGAAAACGTTCTTAATAGCACTTTTTCAGATCAAAACAGCTTCGTTTATATGAAAATTAAAAAGAATAATTTAATTATATATTAAATATTTAAAATAAAAAATTTATATTAAATTATAAAATTTTAAATATCGATCTTTAAGAAAGTTGCAAATTCGAAAGGAAATTGATATGAGTAAACTATTCTGGTTTGTAGTATCGACAAGTGAAATTTGTATTTTTTTATACATTACTAGATGTAAAGGAAAAGATTAAGAATGTATTCGATTGAGAGAATTTTTATTTTGAATTGTGTGAAAGTTAATTTTTTGTAAAAAAAGAAGTGAAATCTAATTATCTATTTAATTAGACTAAATACTATCCATCCAAATAAATTCTAAGATGTTTGGTTATCTCCGAGTCAGGTCTTGAGCTCAATGCTCTATTAGTTCTTTAATTAACTTGATTGAACATTCAACTAATTTTTTTTCTCTTCAAGTTGATTAGATAGCTATCGTCATCCTGTGTTCTACTAGTTAAAATATTGATATCTTTTATAATAAGAAAAAGGAAAATACATATATGTTCTGAAAAATATAAGTGGGATACTCATATTGAACGGCATTATAAGGAAGATAATTCTAAAAAAAAAAGAATAACGATTTAACTCATTAATTGGGTACATGAATCAGCAGGAGTTTATCCATTATAGCCTTATCTATCTATATAAGCAGTCATATATTCTCTTGGATCATATCCAATTCAAGACCACTATTGGTATGAATTTGTATTCATCATATTTCTCTTAGTTATTTGGTTAAATGTACATTTCCCTCATAATAAGTGGACATATATGAAAATAAAAATTAATAAGTTTCCTTTTATATTGAAAGTCTGTAACTCTTTTTTGCTCCAAAAAAAAAAATCTGCTACTCTTATTTAAAATAAGAAAAAGACATTCAATTCTAGACTAAGAAATTATTACTTTTTAAAATATAATATATTAATTTATAATAATTTGGCAAAAATTCCATGAGCTTTGAAGAACATTAACATCGAATGAAATAAAAAAAAATATCACGTAAAAATGAAACAGTACAAGAAGGATTGTAAAACCAAGATTGAAGAGATGCGATGTATCATAATCTTGCCTATCCATTTGTCAAGTTATCCTTCAAACATTAAATCTTTTTTCAGAAAAGAAATAAATAAATAAAAGATTTTTCTTTACCTAATAATAAAACTAAATGAAGAAAAAGAAGGTGAAATATATTTTTACACAGCATCTTACTGCAAGTAGAACAGCAAAAGATCCACTGTCCCAAAAAAGCTCAAAAGGCAAGCGGTTAAGTTGTTCCGCACCTTGCTCGTCACTCGTCAGCCGTCGGGGCTGACCGTCTCAGTTAGTATAAAATACTGGTCTGATCCTCGCGGTTACCCTACTCGCATTCCTCTGCTTCTTCTCCTTCTTCTTCTTCTTCTTCTGCTTCATTCTCCTCTGACTCATAAATCTCCCAATACAGATTCTGACTGAATATTCTCTGCGTGTTTATCCAGAAACTCATCATGGTAAGTCTCTTCTCTCCTTCTATGTTCTTTATCCCGCGTTTTTCCCTGGCTACGGGCACAGATGGATGAAAGGTTTTCTTGTTCTTTTTATTGTTTTCCTTTTCAGGCAAGCGAAATAGATAGTATCAGATACGAAGAGGTAAGAATAAGGTTTGCGCTGTTTGCGTACAACAACCTTAACATGCATTTTTTCTTCTTTTTGTTGTTCGTTTGAGGATTTGATGAAGTCTGCAGGAGCCATCTAATTGTTCTGAAATGTACAGGAATTCATATTGAATTCTCGAGGGCTGAAGCTCTTTACGTGCAGATGGCTGCCTACACACTGCGAGCCAAAGGCTCTGGTGTTCTTGTGCCATGGATATGCCATGGAGTGCAGCATCTCCATGAAAGGTAAAACGCAGATCTATAATTCTTCTACGTTCAAACTTGTATGCACTGGTCACTGTCAGTGGTTATTTGACATGATGGTGCTGCCAAATTAGATACCGGAATTCGGCTGGCAAAAGCCGGCTTTGCCGTCCACGGGATGGACTATGAAGGACATGGAAAGTCGTCTGGGCTTGCTGGTTATGTACCTAGTTTGGATAATCTTGTTAACGACGTATCTGAGCACTACACTAATATTTCTGGTAAGAAGCCAATCTCCCTCTGTTTTATTCGGAGGGAAAATCTTGATTTTAACATTAAGAAATCCACTTGAATCCATCAAGAGGACGCCATCTCTTAACGATGATTTTGGTTTTTCTGAATGACAGAAAGTAAAGAAAACGCAAAAAAGCTGAGAATCTTGCTGGGAGAATCAATGGGAGGAGCTGTGGTTCTTCTGTTGCACAGAAAAAAGCCAGAATACTGGGATGGTGCAGTACTTGTGGCTCCCATGTGTAAGGTGTGATATGATAATCCTCCTCTTAACATCAATCCCCCTCCCCCAGCTGAAAAACCCACCCCACCGCGCCAGGAATCTAAGATTAAATTTTGGATAAATGTGAATTATTATCATAATTATCATTAAATTTATCTCACTATGGAATAGTTAACTTCGGCCGGGTTTACTTAGATTGAGATTCAATTCAAATTTTTTCTCATTTTTCTTTCACTTTATTCACTTTGAACTTTACCTTTTTTTTTTTCACAAACAATTTACGATTCCAAATACAATTCAATTATTTATTTTTGTTCAAGGATGAAAAGAAAGTTCCAAGGGGAAAAGAAACAATGGTTATGCAATGTGCCTGTTCGAGAAGATATTGCGAATCTATTATTTTGGCCTGGAGATGGAAAATAATCCGAATATGTACGTCCGGTCTTAGTAGAGGATTGTACAAAATTGCCTAAACACTTAGCCCTGAACCAATGTCCTATTGTTACTACTAATATCTTTAAAGGTCCTCCTAAAAACGGAAAGACAAGCCAAAGCAGAAACAATAATTGACTCGTCCTTTTACATCGTAGGATCATTAAATTTAAAATTCTCATATGACGTGAATTGTATTTTTTATTTTAAAATTAAATGTCTATTTTTATAAGTACCAAAGGACCATTTGAATAGGAAAAAGCCATTTAACAAGAGCGGAAGAGGTGAAATCATGAAGAAGGTGAAAGGAGATAAAAAAAAACCAACATATTTTGTAAAAAGTTTCAACAACTCCATTTTTAGTGGATACAACAAATAGAAAATTTTCTTTTATGTTGCTGATTTCACAGTGGGTCTTTGCAGATTGCGGATGAAATGAAGCCTCATCCAATTGTGGTCAATGTATTGACAAAGCTCTCCAATGTGATTCCAACCTGGAAAATTATACCAACTCAAGATGTAATTGATGCTGCCTTCAGAGATCCTCAAGTCAGAAAGGAGGTAAAAAATCATAATATATACCACTATCTTATTCCTTTTTTCAGTCTTATTTTCCTTCACTCGTTCAAAGTCGACACCAGATGTTTGAAAATTGTTTTTCTCTTAAATTTTAGGATACAACGAATGAGAAAAAAAAATTGATTTTTGAAGTTTTGCATCCTCTTCACCATAAACCATCTTTTATGGCTCATTTTTTAAATCATAACGTCCCTATCCTAATAATATAAAGAAGCATTAAACTAAAAATAACCTTTTAGTCCCCTATAATATATATAAAGAAACATTATTTATCATAAAAAAATATATGTAAAGAAACATTTGGATGCCATTTACCCCACCATTCCACCAAATGCAACCACCAATATGATATTAATATCGGGTTCCACGTTTAGTCCCCCTAATTGGACCACTTTTACTTTTCTTTATTTTTTTTTTTTTGATAATCCAGATATCTAAGCTAAGCCTAATTATTCTGGACCCCATAACTACGCCCCTAAGCTATTGAGTATGTAAATTGCGGGATGTGCACGAACTGGCTCCCAGGTTCCCAAAGCCTTTGTACACTACTGCGCACAAGGGGCCCGTTCCAAACTGATTGTTCCACTATATTTCTCTCAAATATAGCTCTCAGGTTCCCAGCAGGAGTCGAACCCCCACCCTGCCGCTGGCAGCGAGAGTAACCTTGATTGTTCCACCAGCCCGCATATGCCCCGGGAGACTTGGATGCCTCCGGTGGGATTTGAACCCTCAACCTTTGGGTTGAGGGACAAATCCCATTGCCAGCTAGGCTGGCTTCCTTTGGCTACTTTTCTTTATTGAATATGCCCTAAGTGGAGAACTGATTGATGTTATAGTCAACATTGGCGAAGTTGTCATTAGCATGTCTTATTGAATATGCCCTAGTTTTTCCATTATCGTTGCAAGCTTCGCAGATTTCTTTAATTTAGAAAGAGATCGACTTGATCTTTCAATACATTAATGATTAAAAGTTTGAATGTCTAAATATTGAAACAGGTCAGGACCAACCCTTACTGCTACAAAGGAAGGCCACGCCTCAAAACCGGATATCACCTATTGAAAGTCAGCATGGAACTCGAGCAAAGGCTTGATGAGGTTTGTTTAGAGAATACCATCACACTTCTATAAGTTGAATCGTTTGAGATTGTAATAGAGAAAATTGACACCTGAGTCAGCCATAGTTTCTTTTGACTGAACACCCACAAGTGTTGTTGATGGTAAGTTATTTAGGAATCGTAATGACAGGAGAAAAAAAATTAAAAAGGACTATAATAGGTTGAGGTCTTAACTTTTGGGACTAAATAAGTTATTTTTTATTGTAATAAAATAACTGGTATTAATCTGTATTCTTGGTCTCGGACAGGTTACATTGCCATTTATAGTTCTTCATGGAGAAGAAGATAAAGTGACCGATCCATCGGTTAGCAAACTATTGTTCGAGACGGCAGCAAGCACGGACAAGACCTTCAAGTTGTATCCGGGGATGTGGCATGCTCTTACCTACGGGGAGTTGCCGGAAAACATTGACAGGGTGTTCTCAGACGTTATCAGTTGGTTAAATGAGAGAAGCAGCATGGGTAATTCGAGGCTGGAGAAAGAACAAAAACACGCAAATGATGTTTTACTCAAAGCTGAATCTACCATATGAAGTACTGAAATGAAGTGAATTTTAATAATCCAATAATAGTATAAAAAGAAATTATATTTAAAAATTAAGCAGAATTCTTTGTTCTATTATATTTTTGATTAATTTTGTAAATAAAAAATCTTCGCGGAAATTGGAAGTGATTTCCGTTGTTATTGTTGCCAATTGATTTAAAGAAAATACTAATAAGAAGTCAAAAAATTTCGATTTTTAAGGATAAAAATGTGCTCTTTACTATTGCCTTCTTTCTAAACTCATTATCTCCTCTCTTTCAAACGGCCGTCACTGAGAGACATCCAAAAATAGCCTAACGCATACGACTACTGGTTACCATAATACGTTGTGGGCCTTGTGGCTCCGACTGCCTTTATGATGCATTCAAACCAATGCGTTCTGATGCTGTGGAGTTCAGTGTCAAAATTCAAAACCCCAGCATGAAGAATTGGAAACTGACTTTTAATATTGCGTTGATATGTAATGGTTCTGTTGATTTTTTTTACTTTTCCTTTTGAGAATAATGGTTCAGTTGGTGCCTCTAACCACTCCTGCCTGAGCCATCCCCTTCCGCTACTGGTTGTTCTTTGGTTTGTAAACCAGTTATAAAGCATAAACTTGAAATAGCATACGGCTCTCCTTGAATTACTCTCAATGGGGATTCCCAAATTCTCTACTTCTTTAACCACCTCAGCCTGGTTCTTCTTGTTCTTGACCATAATCTACCAATCTGTTTCAGGTCGAACTCTTGGTAGTCCATCCTCAGGCCACCAGGATCACCACGCCCACCGCGCAATCAGCTTTTACATGCTAGATGTGCTTAGTGGGAAGCATCCTTCATCTATACCAGCAACCACCAAAGTAAATGGCCAGCTACCATTTTCCAAACCATTACGTTATTTTCCTCCACTAGAAGGTATTCCCCTTACCATCCCTGATTCCTTTCCCATGACTGGACTGCCATCTCAAACACTTGATTTAGAAGGATTGACTATATCATTTCCAGCCGTAGCCACTCTTCAAGAATTGGAGCTAGGGACTGTGACAACGATAAACGAGGACATTTATGAAGGTCCGGTGTATGATTCGTCGTTACTAGGAAAAGCAGAGGGAATATATGTTGCAAGCTCAGAAGATGGAAGCAGTCATATGATGGCGATGACGGTAACTTTTAATGTTGACGAGTATAAGGATGGATTGAGATTTTTTGGTGTTCATAGGACAGATGTTACTGAGTCCCATGTTGCTGTTATTGGTGGTAATGGGAAGTATCATAATGCAAATGGCTACGCAACAATTAAGACTGTTGGTGGAAGTTTTGGCTCTGTTGCAAGAGACGAGGATGAGGCGTATAGGCTTCTCCTTTTCAGCGTTTATCTTGGTTAGAAGACTTTGGTCTAATGAAGGACCTGCAAATGCAAATCTTTTTCTGCTGTTATTTCCTTTTACCTTGTACAATGTCAAATGTAACAGTTAGGCATTTGTAGTATACATTACTTTTTAGAAAGATAATCATTGCCTCTAAACATTTCGACAGTTTGATTTCACTTCCATCTGTAGCAACTACGTGTGCAGATTCGGACTAGAATCAAGAAACTTGCCCTGCAATGAACATGTAGCTGTTGTGTAATAAAGATCTCGTTTTCTAGTTATGTAATGAATAGCCTGATATATATCATCAGAAGGTATAAAATTGGCTCACAAAAATTGATAGTGAGAACCACTAGATCATCCAATTGTCATACTTTAGAGCTTGATACTGAGTTAATGGATGTTCAAAACCATTGATTTGCGTACCTTCCTTGTGGCTAAAGCAAGCATTCAAGAGCTGATAATAGTAGAAGAAATTCGATTAGATTTCTGGAATGCATGGAGTAGACCGAACAAAACAGGGTCAGGATCTTCCTAGTATTGGAATGTTTCATTACGTGCGGTAAGAAAACTAGATGTATTAGTTTTAAGAAGTTTCATGTGAATTTCCTTCCAAATACCGTAAGGAACTGAAATGAAGAATTCCCCGAGCAAATTTGAAACTTAAAACTCCAATCTTCAAACTTGGTATATTGATCTTCTTCAATGGTATAACAGGCCTCCTGCTGATATGCATCGGATCTCCAATCTAAGTATTTTTCGAAATTCAAGCACTTGTACCATATGGATGTTTGACATGTCATCTTGACTATTCAAATTTCAAGAAAAGAACAATTTTGAAGAAATAATTTAGGATTTAGCCAATGGTTTAGAGAAAGATATGCAGCCTTAAATGAATTAGAATCTTGATACTCATTTTATTGTCCCCTAGCGTTACCTGATCTAAAACTCTGACCTGCCGAGAAATCTACTGCACAATCAAAACCATTCTGGTTAAATGACAATCTCTGGATCGATGTTCTTATCAGTCTTTTGCAATCATGGTTTAGTCATGGTTTAAAGCAGTTGATTAAAACATTCTCAAGTTACAATAATGAGTCATGATTGTCTTTTCCAAATTAACGTACTATAATATGCTACAGGTATTGAATGCATCTACAACAAAACCAAACTACCAAACCCTTATCCTTGAGTTAGGTTCACAACTAATTTGTATGCACTAACTCCATCACATCAGCTCCACTTATTTCCAAGAATTACACAAACTATATATATACATATCTTGCTTCCAATCTTTCTCCATCCAAGAAGCATCTTCACAACTATCACCTTCTCTTCTCTAGTAGAAGTTTTCTTCTTCACATCCAAATGGCCAAACTTTTCCACCTTAGCCTTAGAACTTTCAAGACCACCATTTGCTTATTCCTGCTTGCTCTTTGCCTTGGGCATACTCACTCCGCAAGAGTCCTTGATGAAGTGAGCCCTCAAAATCCATTCCCAGCTACTGGGAGTGTACCAGAGGCCTCAGATCCAACAGAAACAGTTGATCCTAATGTTGTACCTGTGGTGGCTCCTGCTGCCGCATTGCCTAGTGGCCAAATCCCAGCCACCACTGTCACCTCACCTGATGAGGATGCTGCACCTCTAGCTGGTGATCCAACTCCATTACCAACTGGACCAGCTCCAGTTGTTGCCCCTAGTGCAACAGAGACCCCTGTAGCTGATGATCCCAGCACGGTGACAGCACCAGTTGCCAATGTGGCACCAGTAGCCACTCCAGCCATTGCTGCACCAGGCGGAGCTGCAGCTGGTACGACCACCGGTGCCACGGTGGCAAATGCAAATGCTGACCACCCTACATTTTCCTTCTTTATGCATGATATCCTCGGTGGATCACACCCTTCAGGCAGAGTGGTCACTGGAGTTGTAGCCAACACTGATGCCAGTGGACTACCTTTCTCCAAGCCTAACAATCAAATCTTCCCAATCAACGGCGGTGTTCCCCTAAACACCATAAACGGTGTCATCAACAACAACAATTACCCTTTCCTAGTTGGTCTCAATGGTTCACCAGCCAACACAGTCCTCTCAAACAACGGTGGCAACAACGTTGCAGCTGGCAACGACAACCAGCCTTTCGTGACAGCTGGACAACTTCCTGCAGGCCTAACACTCCAGCAACTCATGTTTGGCTCTGTTACCGTGGTGGACAACGAGATAACAGAGGGGCACGAGCTAGGTGCCGCTGTGCTTGGCAGAGCACAAGGATTTTACTTGGCTAGCTCTTTGGATGGTAGCAGCCATACACTTGCATTGACAGCATTGTTTCATGGGGGAGAACATGAACATGAAATCCTGGATTCCATCAGCTTCTTTGGAGTACACAGAACTGCTACACCAATATCTCACCTTGCAGTCATTGGAGGAACTGGTAAGTATGAGAATGCTAAAGGCTATGCTACCATTGAGACCGATCTCCACCACGAGGACCAGCATACCACTGATGGTGTTGAAACAATTACCCAGTTCACCGTCTACCTCACTCCCTAGAGTGTTAGTTTTACAGTCCAGTGTGAACTTGCAATGTTGGCTTTATTGTTTCTCAAGTTCAGGGTTTTACTTCATGATGTAATCTTTGGATGATGAAAATTATTTGAAAATCACTGGCGATGAGTTTATTACAATTTCAATTTTTTCTTTCGTTTCACGCCAAAATTACATTCTGTTATCTTAGTGACAATACATGTTAAAGCCCTCTGCCATAGAGCCAAAGCCAAAAAGAAAGCCATTCATCACTATTCTTGCTGTCCCAATTTGGCAGATTAACTTTGCAGCATCCGAAATAATTCAACAAATGATGAAATTTTCCTTTCCTTTTCAAATTCTCTTCTATTGTTCAATTCCAAACATTGCCTTTCGAATTGGCAGCTAAGTATCAGCTGCAAGCACTTTTGATTTCCTTCACAATATGTTTTAAGGTCCTAATATTAAAAGGGAGTAATAAGAGCAGCACTTGCTCTAAAGTTTTCCTTTGAAATACATACATCATCTGTAGGAAAACTTGTTTTGCAAAATTATCCATGAATAGATATCTGATGTTCAGATTAAAAAGAGAATAGAAAAAATCAACTCATCATATTAGTTCAGCGCAAGGAAACTCAGAATTAGAACTAAAGAATGACCTTTTAACAACTCTTGACCTGACACTGGAGCGTGAGATTTGAGTTACGAGAGTTTTCAACAGAAACAAGAAACACATGCACAGTTTAGGAGGTAAGGCAAAAAGAACATGTATATAACATTTTCAATATGCTTTATGCTTGCTTCGCTGTTCTCAAACCTTCGTTTTCCTCATTTAACACACACCAAAATTGTTGATATAGATACATCTGCGAATCCAAAACAAAGAATCGTGGGGGAGGGGGGGGGGGGGGAAACCTCACAAAAGAGGAGAACAAAAAGACCTCATTTATGAACTCAATCTAACTCTGCTGCCAATTCATTGAACAAAAATTCCTCTATCTCTCTACAAATGATGCTAATGTCTTCCTCCAACTCTAGCCACTTCATTTCGCTCCCGAGTGCTTTTGCAGATAAGTCCTTGCAAAATTCCTTTTCCTGGTTAAGGAATAACATCCACAATTCTTCCTCTATCTCATCCCTCCTCAAAGTGGGACAAAATCTCCTTCTCAGAGGCTTTCTTGAACTTTGAATATCCATGAACGAATTCATAATCTCCTTCATTCCAGAATTTATGTGATCAAAGAGAAGCCTCCTATCTGACTTCAGCCATGATGTCTGCTTGCCATATTTCTTCTCCAGAACCTCAAACAATGAAGGATTCAATGAGAATTCCGTAGAATGCCATGTTTCATACAAATTATCCAGATTCGTACCACACAAGTTGGCCTCATCTAAAACATCAACCAAGTATAGAAAGTCTCTGCTTTCTTCAACTCGGAACATTCGCCACAGCTTTTCATTAAGCTTAGGAATATCCACAGGTCCTTTCTCACTGTCTTCATCACTCGACACATTCATTTCAGAAGATTCGGAATTTGTTTCTTCTGATTTTGAGTTGACAAGGTTAAGTTTCATCGCTAGTCCTAGTTAAAAGTAAAGAAGTTAAGAAGATAATCAATATTAGGCCAAAGTTTTATGAACCAAAGTGAAAGGATTCCATTCATTTACCACTGAGATCAGCAAAGGGATTGTTGGCATATTCAGAGGCAAAAGGATTCTCTTCCGTGAAAGGAGGTTCTAAAACTGAATCCGGACTGAGATGATTAATTTCCTTAAAGTTTATAGCCAAATTTGAACAAGATGTGCACCAAGAATTCAATTCTTCACTGGGGGTATCACATGATGAACTCTGCAATGCAAAAAAAATTTCAGCTAAGAGAGGATGCTAAATAAAAACAGTGAGAGAAATAATAAAAGTCCCCAGAAAAAAGCAAAATTAAATGAAAAGAAAATATTTGAGAATGAGCAAGCAGGGAAAGACATTTCTTTTTCATTTTGAAAGTGAAAGAAGAAATTGTATTGCATGAAGTTTCCAAAAAAACAATCAGTTGGATTTGAATAATAAAATATGACATTTAAACTGGGGCCATAGAATCATTCTACTCAATTATTAACGTAAGTTTTACCAATAAAGGTAATAATATAGCAAGTAGATAGATAAATATTGCTTGAAAACGGCTCAAGTAAAGCATATTTCTGGAAACTGGGGCTTCATATGATGTAGGGAAGTAGCAAAACGGGGGAAAAACACTATGCAGGTTCGACAGAGAAGCTATGATCAATCAGGATTCCAGAACAAGCCTAGGAATCTAAGTTTTCAAAATCCTGCAGAAAATTACAAATATTCATTGTCGACCTTCCAATTAGTAATCTGATGATGGTGATGTTCCCTTCCCATAGAACTCACCTTGTTGCGTGTAGACTAGTTATCCTTATTGGGGGCGGTATTACTTCAAAAGCATATAGCGAAGAGGAATAAAATGACATTTTCGTTCTTAACCTTAAGGAAACGTGTTGAGTGAATAGTCTTAGAATAATAAGCTTTCAATGCCTAAGGCCCAGTTCATACTAGAAGGACCAGAAAAGACACAACAAAAACCTGGCTTCATTGTCAAGCATCTCCTATCGATATTTTATCTATTAAAACCCCATATTTTTAAAGAACTTTTAGAGCTGCTAAACAGATACATTATTTAGAAATAATTTTTTTGAGAAAAAAAAAGTTTTCTGATTTTTGCAGGAATCGTCATAGAAGTCCTATTAATGGAGATATATGAAATGATTCTTGTAAGGCTTTCTCTGATTCACATATCTATGTCTATGCTAATTCATGAATTTGGGGTACTCAGTGCCACCGTAAGTAAAAATTTAAACAGATTTCACGACACGTTTGAAGAATTAGGGACAGTTTGAATCATGAAGTCCACTAGAGACAATGTGGATGGAATTTCTACACCCTTTCCCTATATAAAATTCAATTTTCAGGATACCTCTCATCTAGTTGAAAATTATATAGCAGTAAGATATTGAAATTCCAGCATTCCTCCACTATTTTACAAGTCATTTACATTTTTTAATTTCTTCAAGGATCAAAGACAATAATTTTCTTTTTTCCTCACAAAATTCCAATTTCCAAATGAGCATAATAATTAGACAGTCAGCAAACTTACCATTTGCATGTTAGGGATACAGAGGGAGAAACTTCACAGTGCAGAAATTTGGTATAACAATCAAGCAATTACACAAGGCACCACAAGTTCAAATAGTGTAAAGATCCTGGAAATTAAAAGCCAAACCTGTGGAGTCAAGTTTTCCCAGACATCAGAAGAGGTATGACCATCTTCAACTAGGAAGATACTGGGAGCTTTTTCAAGCCGCTGTTCCTCAGAGGCAAGACTTGTGGTGACCCTTGGCTCTAAGCTATCTTCTCTGGAGAAGGCTTTGTTCTTCATGCCCTGTTGTTCGATTGTAGTGTCTTGATATTCCAATGATGAACCATTTTGAGAGGCCTCACCTATGGTTGTAAGACTAGAACTTCCAGTTGTAATCACTGACCTCTTGAAAAGTTCTAGGCTTGGTAGATTTCGGCTATGCTTTGCCTTCAAACCATGTTTGCTGACAACATGCAGAGGACTACATAACTCTAACTTTTCGCCTTCATAAGAAAATTGACTGCTTGACACATAATTTTCAAAATTTACATATGAGGTTTTAGGCCTTGCTCCTCCGTCATGCATGACAAACATTTCACCAAGAGAGCATCTCCTGCCATCAACTTCAACTTCTTGGAAGTTTTTGGTAGTTTTCCACCGCTCAAAAATTTGCTTTTTTGCCTCCATTGCAAAAAGTGATCCGGTAGGAAATGGATATGACATCTGGTTTCTTCTTTTGCAATCAAAAGAACTTTGACATGACATACTCCCATATACATTTGGAGAAGATTCATCAGGTGTAACTCTTGATCCTGACAAACCTCCAAATCTGCTGCCAGTATATTGCTTTGCCACTTGATCAGTTTGTTTTGCAGCTCCCCTGGTAACTCTGAAGCTCCGTCTAGGAGGCTCCATAGCACTAGAAGAGTTTGCTGTTTCTGGCATTTCAATATTCAGATTCCCATTTTTGCATTTTGATATTTTCCCAGGATATATACTATCTGAATCAGATTGAGAAAGCATTCCAGATGTAGGCAAAAGCAAGTTCTTTGCACAACTCTCTGCCTGTCTTGAATTAGGTTTGAGCACAACAATATTTCTAGATAAATACCTTGATCTATCCTTCAAATCTATCTGTGGTTTCAACTTGTCCAAGGGATCAATGTAAGTTTGTTGACAACTATTCTCAACTTTCTCAATTGATCTTAAAACAGTCCTCTGGTTAATCATCTTATCCAACTTCTTACATACAGCGTCACTATCATCCGGGATGCTGGGAGATGTGGACCCAGATAACCTGCCTGAACGAAGCTGTGATTGCAGTTTCCCGGGATCTCCAAATTGCTTGATTGAAAGATCTGGATGAAGATAATATCTTGGCAAATTACCCCTCGTTTGACATAGATCTTCCAGCATATCATCAAGTCCCTTTGAATGGAAAAGCTTATTTTCCTCTGAAGAATATCTAGCATGTGAATGTCTCTGCCCTGGAAAGCTGAAATCTGCACAAACCATACTAGGATTTGGTTTTCCATCAGAAGTTGACCAGATAATTTGCCTATCAATCTTTTCCATCTCCCTGCTGCAGACATACTTGTCCTGCTTCTGAGCAGATATCTTAGATACGTGACCATCTTTGAGTGATCTCTTCTCCAGTAGACCTATAGAAGCAGTTTTGCGGAGATAGTCATCAGAAAGCACCTTATGCTGTCCGTTGAGAGGCTGCCGAAGAGGCAGTTCATCAAGACCCATCAACCTGGCAATAACACTTGGTGTCTTTTGTTTGCCTTCCATCATTTTTGACATTCAAAGTTTCAAATCAGGCACTGCAGAAAAAGCAGCAGAGTGCACTGCATTGTCAGTTCCAGTATCATGTAGAAAGAATTGACAGTAAGTCATGAAATGGAATAATCCAATTATAGAATCTTTTTAGCTTATGAAGTGAAACTCAAGAAATGTTTCTTCTGGCCTGCGGACTGATATTAATAGCTCCAGAGGAAGTAGTAAAGACAGAAGAAGCACCAAAAATATATTATTAACAGAAGTTTGTCATATCCGTCAGGAAATCAGTAGTGCTTCTTCACAGTATGATGAAAGCATTTCACAAAGCAACTACCTCGATGTAGTTTTATAAATGCACAGATCACGAGAAGCTTACACTGACTCCAGAAACAGGAAACAGCACTGCATTTCTGAGGCTCCCACTTTCCAAGAAAGGAATGACTCATATCCAAATGTGCACTCAAGATCATATTACAAAAAAACATAGCAACAAGATAAGGCAGCATCTGAGCACTGAATGATTAGGTCAAGGAACAAGGACTATGCAATGAAAAACCTAATTTTCTTAGCTCTGTACTAAAATACAAAAAGGGTAGATAAGAGAAACTAAAGGTAAGCATTAGTGGAAGAGAATCCAATGTTAAACATCTAAAGATTCAACTAGTAATAAAGAATCCAATCGAGGAGATAAACAGAAGCAGAATGACAAATACTATTAAAGAGCTAGAATTTGAAGACAGCCAAAAGATCAATAAAAGTGCACAAATACAAATTCGAATATCCCATTATCAACTGAATAGACAGATGTCTTAAAACATGGAAAAAATTCAAGTTAAAGTACTTTAATTTTGCAGATTTTATGAAAAATAAATGATAGCAAGCAATAGTTTAACGAAATTTAATGCAGCAAGACGGAAATCATTAAAGAGGGACCTTCTAGAGCTGGAGAGCTCGAGTAGTCCCAAACAATCATCCTTTCCAACATGAAAACAACAGAAAAAAAAGCATATTTGTCAAAAGATCAATAGCAAAAGCAGAAAAAGCCAGCAGACCGTAATCATTAACTCCATCTCATCCTTGATCAAAAGGACACATTATGACAGTAAATACAAGTCCAAATACAACACTTTACAAAATAGCAAGTACAGTAGTAAATCAAAAACATAACCCAGAATAATTCTTCATAAGCAGGCGTAATCATGTCAACAGCAGTCAACGCATTAACCAACAAAAGCTATTCAATATGAAAACCGAACCCACTTGTCTTCTCGGATTAAACGCATATACACACTTAAATATGCATCTCCAGAAGAAACCAAAATAGCAAATCAAGAAGCCAAAAGAAAGAAGTTTATCTAACCTGGTGTAAATCTTGAAAGCACTTCTTCTTCTTCTTCTTCTTGTTGGAACTACAATTGTTCTGTATGCAGCTGGGGGGCTTACAAAAGCAATCGAATATCGTCATCAAATGCTTTTATTCCGAAGATGACTCCATAAGGAAGTAAATATCACTAATATAACGCCTCCAAAATAACTGGAAGAATCCTAGGAAATCTTGAAAGTTTAACAGCTTCGGGATATACAGAATCCGGATCAAATTTGCATGTGATATATGTATCCGCAGCCAAAGAATGGGTTCGGCCTTCGGATAGGGATCAATCATGGAGTGAACAGAAGAGCTAAGAATAAAATAATGTTGCAGACCTAAACACGTAAAATGATGTATGCATATATATATATATAATATATATATATATATATATGTATTGACTTGTGTAAATGTGTTGAGGACCATTGAGGGAAGAGCTTGTGGCTTTGTTTGTTTGTGGTTCCTTGTGGGGTTGATTTGGAATTTACATTCTACGTGCGACCGACATTAATGTGGTCAGCGCGACCTTTGCGCCAAAATTTCGACAGGGAAATGTCGCTGCTCTATTACCACTCTCCAACATTTTGATTTCTCCAGATTTTGGAGTGAGTAAAGGACTTATTGAATATAAACATATTATCTAATTTAATACATATGTCGAAGTAGTAGTTAATAATCTAGTATTTGATTTAAAATTAAAAGTTTATATTATAATTCTTAAAATATTAAAAGGAAGATAATTTGACACAAATACTTTAATGATAATTTAACACCTTTTAATTTTTTGTAACATTTATTTTTACATAATATTACAATCGGTGGTGAATATATAGTAAAGTCAAACTTAAGTGCCTTATAGCACCTACCTATTTGATTTTTTTTTTGGGTGAAATATTGCCTCTATTTAATATACTACAATTCTTCCACAAATCTAACTATAACAATAGAAGTTTTCTTCTTTTTTGTAAAAGAGAGTATGGAAGAGCAATGGTCATGGGGAAAATGTGGGTACAAAAAGCAAATGGAGTTTTCTATCGTCAAGTGCAGCTTATTGATCCTTTTGCCTTATATTGAAATTATTGAATACCGTACATTCGAAAATTACAGTTTGTCATCGCTTGGCTTCTCTTACCTAGTTAGATTGGCCGTGCATGCGCGACGAATTTTGTTATTGAGTTTTATATTTTAAATAATTTATATTATAATTTATGATAAAGTAAATATTGTAATATAAAATAAATAAAGATGGAGTAATGTTGATGATTTATTATGTTTAACTAAATGTACAAAAAGATAATATATAGATACAAAGATATAAAAGAAATATAACTAATAATGTGTAAACGTAACTCAATATGTTGATAACTTTACTTACTATTACTTGCATTGTTTGTTGATTCTTTCATTTCTAGTTCTCTTTGGAGATTTGTAGGTAGTATCTTATCACAAAAATCTACTCCAAGCATTGTTACTTTGTATGTGTCATAATCTTTGAACCCAAAAAAGATGTGGTCTCCTATGTTGACTTCATTTTGAGTCATAAAATGTATGAGTTCTTATTGCATATAGAACTTGTTGCATCTTTTTTTCATGGGAATGTTCTAACTTTGTTGATTTTCATTTTCAAGGTTAATATAATCTATAATGATTCCTACTCTAAGTTGGATATGTCAATTGGGATTTCCTATTTATTTTTAATGAGTTAATCATTTTAGTATTCAATAACTATTATAGAATTACATATAAATTAAATAGATTTTAAAATATATACCAAAACGTTAACACACAAGTAAAAAAACAGATAACATATTTTGAAATCAAGCTCAGGAAAAGTTAAAAAAAATTGTCACAAAAGAATTATTACAATGGTTGTATACTTAACATAGGATAGAAAATAGTTAAATATATTGTTATAACAATACTCATTTCAAAATATGTGTTATACTTTTTATTCTAATTTATTTTTATATATACATATTTTTAAAAATAAAATCTCTATTTCTTATTTTATTTTTAATTTTATCATGGTCTCAAAGTAATTATTATTGAAATGGTTTTATTTTTAAAATAACTCATCAAAATTTTAACAAACTATTTGTAATACAAATATTTAATGTTAAATTTAAATTTGGTACAATAACCTATTATTTTTACACAACACACATAAATAAAAAATTTTATAAAATTTATCAAAATCATAACACACATAGTGCATAGTAATTAATTTTAAATATAGAATAAGTGTATAATTACATGTAAATTAAATTTTTAAAAAATATATAGTAAAATATTAGCACACATATAAAAAAAGATCATATATTTTAAAGTAAAATGCACGAAAAGTCAAAATAATTACAACAATGTAATTCTTACTTAAATGTAATAATTACAACAACGTTGAATTGGTTTTAAATATACAGTAAAATGTTGACACACATATAAAAATCTTCAACAATTATTTTAGAGTTACATATAAATTAAATATATTTTAAAATATATACTAAAACATTAACACTCAAATAAAAAAATAGATCACATATCTTGAAATCAATGGTGCAAAAAGTTAAAATAATTATTACAAAAGATTTTTTACTATAGTTGTACACTTAACATAGGCTATAAAATAATTAAATAAGTTGTTACAATAATGCTTATTTTTAAATATGTTTTATACTTTTCATTTTAATTTATTTGTATATATACATATTTTTAAAAATAAAATCTTTATTTATTATTTTATTTTTAATTTTATTATAATCTCAAAGTAATTATTATCAAAATAATTTTATTTTTTAAAATTTATCAATTTTTTAACAAACTATTTGTAACAGAAATATTTAATTAATGTTAAATTTAAATTTGATACAATAATTTATTATTTTTACAATAAAATTGCAGTCAACAAATAAACAAGAGAAAATTGATGCTCCCATTCCCTAATGCGTCCAATAGTTCTGGTGCATTTTTACCGTCCAAGCTTTGACAACCAACGGTTGAGATTCAATTGAATCTCAAAGAAAACGACAAGGCCAAATTATTACACCGATTGATTTTTTACTTTTTTAATTCTCATTCAAATCTCAACCCTTCATTACTCGATCTAATGGTCCAATTTTATTAAAAAAACAAACAAAGTATAATTCTCACAAATTAAATCTCAACTTTTTATTTCACAATCAAAGAGTCTAATTTTACCTAAAAAAACTAACAAAGCATAATTTTAACCCTTTATTTTACAATTTAAAGGATCTAACTTTCATCTAAAAAACACAAAGCCAAATTGAAATAGTAACCTTACAAGGCTATTAGTACACATAAAATATAGATATCCATCGTCACATATGCCAAGTTGCGCCAACAACCCTGGTCACGTGCTGGCATGGAGGAGTTTGGTCTTGGGCCAGGGTGGCGGCTGCGGCTTTGCGTTGCAGGCTGTCCGCAAGGTCGAAGGGCGGCTGCAGAAGTACATTAGGGTGCACCAAACTGAAATAGTTGACCTAACATGGTTGAACGCATGAGATCGGATTGGACAGCAGTATTAAGCTGCATCATGCGATTACACGACCTCCCTCATTTTTTTAATTTTTAAAATATTTATTTTTTATAAATTTTAAAAAATTATTTTTATATTTTTTGTATTAATAAAACTAAATTAAAATAATATAATAATATAATAAAAATTGTAATTTTTCTATATATTAAATTAATTAATAATATAATTAATTTTTAAAAATTTATATAAATAAAAAGTATTAAAAATCTTCTATTTTAAACGGAGAGAGTAATATCATTACCAATCTTATTAATACTTTTTTAATAAAAATTTGTAATTTAATTTTATAAAACTTTGGTTTCTTTTTTGAGGAATCAGAGAACTTCAAATGAAAATTTTGGATTGCGTTTAAAAATTCAATTCCCCAATATTTCATAATAAACGGAGTAAAATTATAGATATTTGTAGATTAGCATTAATTTTTATACACACCGTATGCAAATTTATTTGTAAAAGCATATTTTATCTAATTATTACGTGATGTGGCTTAAAATAGTAAGATGTGTGGTACTATCCAAAAATATTCATTCAATATTTATTTGTAAATATATGATTCCGAATACTCTGATATATTCTCTCTCTTTTTTTTTTTTTTTTTTTTTTTGCTAAGTAAAATCTTGTAATAGATTCGCTTGAAGGTGTGTGTCATTCTTTTTCCCTTTTTACTCCTTTTAGTCTTGTGATTACCAGTATTTGAGCCTTTCGGCTGGACCAAGATTCCAATGTCAGTGACGGCCCAAACTATGAATTCGTTTGGGCCATCAATTTCCACAAACGTGACTGCCCAAACGGTCTAATATACTAGTGTAGCCACTTGCCACTAAAAATGCATTTCAAAATTTGCCACAGAAAAGTTGAAATCTTCTAAATGTGGTACATTGTTGAATTAATAACGAACAAAGCCTAGTAATTCCAGTAGTAAAAATGAATTGCTTGCCAAAATATATAATGAATTTATAATGAATATTGAAGATTCAATATGTTACATCTATAAGATGGTATGATCAAAATGAATTACGTATTCAAGTTTTAAGAACAAAGTTACCAAGAAGCTCATTAATAAGACGTGCAAAAAACTTGATCGTACTTAACCTTTTATAAATAGGGGGTCGCCTTTTATACTATCAAGAGACTCCTTTCGTTACAAAATATCCTTTTCAAAATGTTGTTGGTTTTTATAAATTTTAAAAATTATTTTTAAAATTTTATTTTTATTTTTAAATATATTTTTTTATTTTTATTATATTAATAAAATTAATTAAAATTTTAATAAAAAATATCTCTTATTTTTTCTTCCTTAATATATAGATAAAAATAAAGTGAAAGGTTTTATATTTTGAAAGAAAAGAAGTAAGATGTTTTTATATTGACACTTGTCCTATACTAATCAAGGTCTCCTGTGCAATGCGAGGGGATCATTCCATGATTAGATTTGTGATCCTATAGATATAGTATCCATGTTAAGATTTTGAATGTATATTTTTATTATCATATTGTAATTTATGAATTAAAACAAAATAAAAAATAATAGACTAAGAGAAATGATATCGAAATTATAAATTTAATACTAAAAGATTGTAATATGAAATTATTTTCATAATATATTATTTAGATCACAAACATATAGTTAATTTATTTAATATTTTCTTGACATCAAAATAACCTAGTATCTAATATGATTCTTCTTCGTATTCATTGATGCCAACCTTTTTCACATGCATGCAGGGATTGATCATTGTTCTAATCAGCAGCGATCTTATAGGCATATGGTTAAATTTTGCGTGTATAATATACTTTGGATTTACAACATCACACGTACATCACTGGCCTCTATCCTCTACAGACTAAAATGAATGACTAAAATACTCAAAGATAGAATGGAAACCACATCATAAAACAAAATAAGTAATCAGTAAACCATTTCCATTCATCCAAATCAATTGCAGGATTACAACCCAAATATACACACTTCCTCTGAATGAAACATAAAAGAAGTAATCGGCATGATACAAGTAGTAAACATGAGCTGAATAAGTTGAAAAATCATTTCATTAATTATCAGTAGACGACATTGTAAAACAAGCAACAAAAGTAACAGCAAAATGATCCTATATTTTTACAACCTCTTCTACATGTTGAGAACCGATAATGTCATTACATATAGATAGATTAGAGGACAAGTCTTTTGTTAAAAGATGATAAATTAAGCATTCTTAGGGGACTTGGTGGCATTAGCTGGAGATTTGGTTGGCTGCTTTGCAACCTTCTCATTCTTCTTTGGCAGCAAAACTGGGTTAATGTTTGGAAGCACACCTGCATGGGCAATGGTCACCTCAGGAAGAAGTTTCTCAAGTTCCTCATTATTTCTCACTAACGAATATGTTCAAGAGCTTTTGGTTCATTTTACACATTAAAATTGAAAATAAGAAATTCAATAAAGATAATTAAGTTCAAAGACAAAAAACAAAACATATAATCAATTTGCTTACCATTAACATACGTTACTCATATTTCTTCAATCAATATAATGATTCCTTTGAAATATTCTCAGAACTCCTTCTTGCCTTTTGTCTTCTACCAAGAAACAATACAATGATTCGACCCCAGGTCATTGATGAAAAGAATGAAGAGAAAAAATAGAGGAAACTATAATTCAAAGAAAGAGGAGCAAAAGACTCACAATTTTGGAATGCAAAAAAAGAGAGAGAGAGTCGGTGACCAAAAGCAAAGGAAAGGGGATGACCATAACATAAAGCATTAAGGGCAAAAAGGTTGCAACATTTTCAATGGAGAAAAAAACTAAGCAAAAACACCATAACTCAGAGCATTAAGGGCAAAAAGGTTGGAACTTTTCAATGGGAAAAAAAGTAGAGGGCAAAGAACAACAAAATGAATGATAACCCCTATCAAAGAAGTTTGAACGAATATTTTCTTAATTCAGTTAGTGGAGAGGGAAGTGAATCAATGGAGTTGCTGTGAAAGAGAGAGAAGATTTGGAAATAGAGAGAGAAGAAGAGGCTCTAGAAGAGGGAGGAATGGCTAGAAAGGAAGAAAATAAGTGGAGAGAGAGAGAGAGGAGATCGGTGGACAAAGAGGGGAGAGATAGTGATAAGGAAGAAGAAAACGGGAGAGTTTTCTAGAAAATTATGTGCCCAAAACATGAACATACAACCATTATGCGTGTTGTTGGAAAACTTACTGAACACTGTACGATATTGTGTCCAACTATCTGATGTTAGATTCACAAAGAACTAAAATGCATCAATATGGGTAAAGGTTCTGAGTTATAATAGTGTATGGAAGCATTACTATAATGTGTCTAAATAAAAATGTGTTACGCTAATGCATTTTTATATTACAAAGTCAAAAAAGTTAAGAATACATGATATTTTATATTCACAGAACTAATATAGATCACATTACTTGGAAAGCACATTATAGTAATGCGTAATAAATACAAAGGTTTAATATGTTCACGATTCAAAAAAAGAATATGATGTAAGATACAAAATGAATTATGATTATGTATTTCTAAATTTTCAAAGTAAAAAAAAAAAAAAAAGTTAACCACGCATGAGGAGAAAACTGAGGATTAATATATCACCTAGAAAATATTTTTGTGTACAGGGCCTTCCTATCGGCCTCCACATCATCTACTGCGTCCCGGGTCAAGTTGGCCCGACGTGCTTCTTGAAGGTCGCCCTCGTACCTACAACAGTATACATGTTAAATGTCATGGAACGACAAAAAATTTTCTTGCTTCTCAAAGAGATTACAGCTTTAATTTATCATTCCTTCTCTTACGTCAAGAGATGGTCATTGACGCACGATTTTTTCTCAAGTAGACAACAGTCATGTACTGCATGGCCCAAAAAGAGGCAAAATGTCAAAAAATAAATACGACGATTTTTGTTATCATGCATCGGCCCATTAAATAAAGCATATTAATAAAGTATAACACTCTAGAACACCCTCTCGGATTCATCAAGGCCAATTTGATTGATTTTTTAATTTAAATTTTTTATTTTTTATTTTAAATCTTATTTATTTTTTATAAATAATTTATTTTTATAATTTTTAATATAATTTTATTCAAATAAAAATTTAATCTTTGTCTTTTTTCTGGAGCTCGGGTCTCCATCAAAGATTCTACTTTTGCCAAAATCTTTTTATTTACTTTGTTTTTTACTATTCCATTTTAACTTTTTATCATAAAATATAATAACTCTTCCCTTGACAGCTTGTCAACTATTTCTACGATTCCTTAACATGATTTCACTCTGATCTTTTTAGATTAGAATTTATTTCTTCGATTTTGAATAGACCTCTTCTTACACGAATTATGGGCATTTTCTCATATCCCTATCTTTTTTTTTTTTTTTTGCAATCTTCAAAATCACTACTTTGCCTAAAAGTTAATAATTACTTTGAAAAAATAGAGATGAAGTTGAATATTTTGTATTGGTAACACTTAATGATAGTTGTATAGTATTGAAAAAATAATTTTTATATATTTATTTTTATTTTTATTTAATATCTTATCCACTTAGATGTGATTTTATTCTCATTACTATATGGGTAATGATTTTTTATTCTTTCACTAATTTGTCCAATTTATTTTAATTATTAATGAAAGCTATATATATATATATATATATATATATATAAAGTAGATTGCCTTCTCAGGGATCGATCAAGGTTTTTTTCTTTTGATACATAATTACACAGGAAAGGGAAGAGACAGTCCCACATTGGACTCAGAGTAGAATTGAGAAGCAATTCATAAGAGTCCACACCTCCTCTTCTAGTCAGTAATTGCTTGAATAGTGTAAGAGTATGGGTCTCTCTTAGTCTTGCCTCTCTTTCTCCTCTGTATTCTACTGCGTCCGGCTGTCTATGTGATCTGTTTTTTTCTTTCCCCGTATAATTATCTTAAAAAAAAAAAAGTAGATTGCCTTACATTTTGTCCATGGCGAGAAAAGGAGACCTCAGTCTCATGCCTTCTCCTTTTCTGAACCCATTTTGGGGGTTTTTGGAATACAACCAAAAGCACCCGACACGTATCTCAAAAGTTGATAAGGGGAGGACCCCAACATTTCACCCATCTGAGTGCTGAGCTTTTACATCAGGGAGCTGTGTAACACAGAATACTAATCACTCCCTTCCAGCACATGGAAGAAAACCTGTACATAAGTGTAATCATAGAAGTGTAATCATAGAGCCAAGTCAGTGGGATTCTGAACACCTGCATAAGTAATAAGTAATTGGTTGAAATTGAATATGTTTTAATTTTAAAATTAAATTTAAAATTAAATTTTTTTTAATTACTCCTTAATTGTTACGGGTACATGATTTTAGTTTTGAGAGAAAAATTCTATCCTAAATATGAATTCACAACTGTTTGATGAGATTGTAATTAATTTTTCTTTCAATAATAGAGATGACTAAAATTAGAAGTTTTAGGATATAAAAAACTTATACAAACAATTTAACGGAGGATAATGTTTTTGATAAAAAGAGAATATTATCTCACGTTCCTTTTTATCTAAGACAGTCTAAAATATTGTGCTTATCATTAAAAATTTTTTCATTTTTTTAAGAGAGAGTTTGATCTTTCATAGCTAAATAAGAAAATAAAAAAAGTAAAGTAATTTATTATTTCCATTCAAGCAAAGAAATAAAAAAACATTGCACTTTGTTAACAAAAATTTTGGTTCAGTTTATATCCCTCTCTCAATCCTTGATTGTAATTTAAAAATGCAGAAGAAGCAGGACAATTTCCATTCAGAAATTTCTCGACGACATGAATATGGCCGTTTTTAGGAGGAGAGTGTTGACGTTGACAATTAACGCCGGCGGACGCGTCCCAATCACAATAATAATGGGCTGATAACAGGAGAGTTGAAAAGAGGTCCAAAGATTCGAAATCACGTTCCTTTCTTTCAGTATAGACACGTTACCATATATACTGCTGCTAACTTGAAGAAAGCACTAGATATTGTGTTCGCTTGTCGGTTCTTGCAAGTGCTCCCTCAGAGCTCTCCCGAACTCCCAGTTCCAGAAACTTCTTCTCCGATTAATGGCTGAGCCTGTGGAGGTCTGTGTCAAAGCTGCTGCCGGTGCCCCTGATATCCTCGGAGACTGTAATCTCTCTTCTTCACTCCGTTCATCTTTTTGATGATTCTTTTTGCTTTATTCACTTCTGTTGTTGTTGTTTATCGTGGGTTTGGTCTAATCATTTTGAATTTGTGATGGATTTTTTACATTTTCAGGTCCCTTTAGCCAAAGGGTCCTTCTGACTTTGGAGGAAAAGAAAGTACCCTACAAGAAGCACCTGATCAACACTGATGACAAGCCCCGGTGGTAAATTCTGCTCTCCAATTCAGTTTCTTCGACCAAAACGATCATGGCAAATGAAAAATAAAAGGACTTCCTCTTCATTTCTTCTTGTCTGAAATTGTAAAATGGCATGAAATGTTTGTTCTTTTCTTTGGCCTTAGGTTTTTGGAAGTGAACCCAGAGGGAAAGGTGCCAGTAATCAAGTTTGATGACAAATGGATACCTGATTCTGACGTGATTGTCGGGATCCTCGAAGAGAAATACCCAGAACCATCCCTCGCTGCTCCTTCTGGAGTTTCATCTGTGTACTTTTTATCGCTCTACATACTTTTTGTGACTTAATTTGGAAGTTTGGGTTCTTTTGCTTTTCGTGAGTGACAAAAACGGTTTATGGATTCTTTTGTGTCAGTATATGGTCTTAATTTGTCCTTAACTCCAGAAATTAAGTTTTTTTTTGGGTTCATTGATATTTTATTGTTTAAGTTCTGCTTTTATGTTGAATTGGCAAGGGGGGCAACTTCTGAAGTAGTTTTCCCATTCTAAGCGAACTTATCAGAATTAAGAATCATAAGCAAAGTTTTCTGTTTCTCTATTTAGGTTATAATTAATCATTTGAAAGATCGTTCCAAGATCAGTCTAGCCGTTGAGGATGCAAATGCTAGCATCTCTGCCATTAGAAACTAAACCAGCTGAAGTCTTTTTATTTACTATTTGATACTCATACTTCTTTAGGATCAACTTGTGATATCTACTGCCAGTGCCCTTTCTTTATGTATTTTGAACTTCACAATCACATAGGTCTTATTCACTTAGCCGCCTGTAAGACCCATTGATAACTTATTTGTCTCTTATTGTGCCCAACAGGTGACCTCTATGATGCGTCAGTCTGTCGCAGGCTTTCTTATGCCCTATTTCATAGTAACTTAACTCTTAATTTCTAATACTTATGGTTGTATAATGTAGGGGATCCAAAATTTTTCCATCTTTTGTTAAGTTCCTGAAGAGCAAGGATCCAAATGATGGTTCAGAGCAGGCACTGCTGGAAGAACTGAACGCTTTGGACGAACACCTCAAATCTCATGTATGCAATATGATCCTTGTGGGCATACAAAGGAAAAATTAAATAAAAATTGTAAAATTATCTCATTCCTGTTTCTTTTAGCTTCTAAGTTGGTTGTTGTTCTGCATATCCTTAGGCGCCATATGTTAATGGGGAAAATATCTGTGCTGTTGATTTGAGTTTGGCACCTAAACTGTACCATCTCGTGGTGGCTCTGGGTCACTTCAAGGGCTGGAAAATTCCCGAAAGCTTGAGTCATGTCCATAAGTACACTGAGGTAAGCTGTTATTTCATGAATGCTTGTCATGCCCCTGCTGCTTTTCTTCACTGCTCTCAGTTTTTACCTATTTTTCTCCCTCTTGCATTTGGATTTTTTTTAAAATAAATTTTTAGCTGGTAATTGTTCTTGATATTTCATAGATCCCTCTTTCCTTGCTGCATGACTCACGTGGCACTCTTTCTTGACTTCAGGTGATGATGCATTATTGAACACGTGCGCAGGAACTGATAATATAAGATTATTGATAGTACAGAGATTTAGTTCTGAAAAAACTAACAGTTTAGTGTTCTTTTATTGAAGTGAAAGCCAGTCTATTAATTCAACCTCAAAATATTACTTGCAATTTTCTTTGGCCTTTCTTCAGTGGGACAATTACTTCAGAGCACAAAGACAGGTTGGGTTGGAGGGAAGATATTAGAGTTTCTTTGTCCAAAATTGCCTTAAGTAACAAAAACAGGAAACCTATTACATTAGATGGCTTAGTTCTGCACTCCAACATACCTATGAATTCCCCTTGTTGCTGGAGGTATGGTGTTTTATTTTATACGGGAAAGAAAGAGTATGATGTGTTTGCTTCTCACTGAAAGAGATGTGTCTCATAGAGTCAAGGGTGTCAATTTAGCATGATTAGTCTTTGGGAAGTCTAAGCTTTAGATTGGTTGATTCCGAGGCCTAGTTATTGGTGCTTCATTTTCTATTAGTAGCTGTGTACAAGAGATTTTCTGTAGTATCATGAATCTGAAGAGTTCTTAGTTGTATACATGATTTGATATGTCTATTATTTATTTTTCATTTCACTTTCAGTATTCATGACTTTCTTAAATTAGAATTCTCTCCCTCTCTTGTGGCCAGACATTGTAGGGCGAGATGATGTATTCAAGGATAATGTTCAGCTGCGCAGCAATTGCTTTTGACTCCCGTCTCATTGAATTTTTTGTAGTTTCATAGAAAATTGATGCACTCCATTCTAGGTTGCTTCTGTTCCTCTATACTGGTACCCAACAACAGCTCCTGATCAGTAAATTCTTCAAAATTAATGTTCCATTACGTGAATTTGGTGATGAACCAATGATCTGTACACCCTTTTCTAGCTAGGTAATTGATGTTGTTTCATATCCCATTAGAAGACCACGTTTAGTTTTTCTGGGCACTTGTACGCTGGAGGGAATACTGCCTTAACATCCTTATGCCTACCTATATGTTGCGAGGGGGGAAGTTTTTTATTGTACTTGATGCAGTCAACAGGGAAAATGAAAAACTTTTAAACTTAAGTCTTGTTATAGAGTTAAACTTGATTTGGTGGTTTTCTCTTTGACTTGCTTTTGCATGCTTGTATGGATTGTACTCCTTTATTGATTTCCGGATGTTCATTCTTGTAGTTTGGTTGAATTCAACGTCACACAAGTAAAAAGATGTATTAACATAAATCCTGTTTTCTTCTTCATTCTGCAGCTGCTGTTCTCGCGTGAGTCTTTTGAGAAAACCAAGGCTGAAGAAAAATATGTGATTGCAGGATGGAAGCCGAAGGTTGAGGCAGCATGAACATATCCGAGATTATGATAAAATCTAGCCCCTCGAAAGCCCCCTTAGTAACGGGGAAAAGCAATATAAAAAGGGGAACTTTTATCTGCAGTATAATGTCGGAGAGTTTGAGAAACAGCTCACTTGTTAATAAACGCATCCCTCCCTAGAGGCCTATACTAGCTATATGTTTGAACTTACTCATCTTTGTAGTTCTTACAAGTTTCTATGGACTTTTGGGGTTTTTAAGTTTAAAATTTTTTATCCTGAATTTTGTAAACACAAAATGTTTGTGAAAAAAATATAAAATTTAAAGTAAAAATTTTGTATTAAATTTTGGAATGAAACTCAAACTAAAAATACTGTAAAGAAAAAAATAATAAAATAATTTTATATTTTAAAACGAAAGAAATATTTTACCAGCAAGAATAATCCTCGAGAAGAACCGAGCGTTGATGGCCAAAACTTGCAGACCATATATCACTTTCTGAACTAACCATTCAATACTACTTTGTTACTTCGAATTGCGGGAATGCATGGTGCAGTTCCTTTGGTGTGGATCCTCAAAGTTTACTAAAGCCAACAGAAAAATCCCATTCATTTCTGTGGAATGGGAAAAGTCACGACAAAAACCTCTTGGCCCTCAATCTTTACACGAGGGAGACTACAAACTTGCATAAGCAGCAGAAATCAATTAGGCACCCATTGATTGGTAGGAATGGAAAGCAAGGTTGAGAAATTTAAATTATAGGAAAGTAAATTTGAGTAATATAAATTTAAATAAATTATATTTTTATGTTTGAATTATTCAGCAGAATGTTAAAAGAAAAAATATTTTTTATAGTAAAAGAAAATAATATAAAACTTATTCTTTATTTCTTTAAACATATAAAATAAATAAATTATACACTTTAAAAATTTTAAATTATTTTTAAATATCTCAAAAGATGTTGCACATTTATATTATTCATGCTTTAATAAAACATAAATCACATAAATAAAAATGTTTCAATCATATTTTTTGTACATTAATTTGATATTTCTTTTTAATGCAGTAAAAGAAATTAATATTCATATAAGGTTCAAATATTATTGATGTGAAATTTGCAAGTGCACAAATGTCAAACAAGTAATAAAGTAGTGAGTACAAGTCGTCCCAACGAGGATTGCTACCTAACTGCAAAATTCTTTTACTTATAACCCAACTTAAACTAAAATAAATATGATTTTATCTAAAATTAAATTACCAATAAAAATAACTAACAATAATAATAAACACAAAAATCAATAATTATATTAATTAAAAATTAATGGCAATGAATAGACTAACACTCCAAATCCAGCTTACTCCTCTTATGACAAATAGTTAATTTCTTTAAATTAATTCTCGACTTGGTTAATGGTATAATTTCCAATTATAAGCTAGACTCAATCTCTTGGTGAAAAGCTCATAACTTTAATTAATAAATCAATTATATCTCTACGTGATTTTAATTATCAAAGCCGCAAACACCTCTATGGAATCCCCTAACATTTGTTTCCTACTCACTAGAAACCACAAAAAGAAACCGAATCTATCTCTAGTCAGTTTTACGATGTGTTGTTATTATTATGATCCAATTTAAACTAGTACTTCTCAGCCACTAGAATAAATTTAAAAACATACAAAAATTGGCCAGAAAATTGCAAGCATTAAGAACAATAATAACAATTAATCAAAATCGAGATTAAAGAAACAATCTTTAATTGAAATAAATTAAATTCATAAGAGTTTTAGCCTTTATCGAAGGTCTTAGTCACAAAAGATTTAGCTATTTATGATCTGAATATTCAAAAAAATAAAAGAATAAAAAAAACAAAACAAGAGAATAGAAGAAGACGAATCCCCTGTTTCTCCAGCTTGTTGTCCTATTCTTTTTGCTCCATCTTCGTCTCGGTCGACCCTTCCTTTGTCAAAATTGCTTTTGCCAATTTTCTCTTCTTTTCTTGTCCAATTGATGTTGCCCGAATTTGTCTTCTTCTTGCTGCCCGAATTTTCTTCTTTTTGGCTGTCCGAATTCTTCCCTCTTTGGCTGCCCGAATTTCTCCTCTCTTTCTTTCTGGATTTTTTTCTTCTTTTGGTCTCCTCCGCTCCTCTCTTCTCTTGCCGCAAGCCTTCTCCTCCCTATATATAGCTGTGTATTAAGAATTTAAATCTAATTTGAATTCCCAATTCTATTCCAAATCAAACTCAATTTTAGACTCTTCTTTTTTCTTCTTTAAATTGAATCCTTATAAATCTTGAATTGGCATGATAAATTTTTATTTCCTTTCCTAGCCAATTCTTCTTTCAACTTTCCTTCTCTTGACATTACCATTTTACCCCTGCACAAATATTTAGTAAAATTAGTGAATTAAAGTGTACTTTATAAATAAAATTATCTTAATTAATTCATTCTAAGTATATAAATATTTAATTCACCAAAACAAGTCAAAGTCATAAGATTTTTACAATAGCCCTTAGATAAGTGAGAGATTAATTCTAAATAATAATTAAAATATAATCTTATCAACTACCCCCACTTAAGACTTTGATCGTCCTCGAGCAAAGATAAAAAAACTCAAGAACCTTAGACATGGAATCATTCATCTTGAAATTGGCTTTCTCATCCTATTAAAATGATCACCCATATGCATCAACTAGAAAGATTGATAGATAAATAATCAAGAATAATAACAATGTTAATACAACATAACTGTGGAAATTGAAAGAAGAATGTTTTGAAGCATGCCACAACCAAGCTATTGATTTAATGTCTAGGCAATATTATACACACAATCATCACCTTTATAATCACAACCATATACATATACATTAAAGATTCACACAACCATAAGCTTGTAATCTTACACACTCTCCACTAATTTAGGTACTCTGGTTTCACTTAGATCAGGTAGGACTTTAGCGCTTGTAATGTTAGGTTAGGGAATTGGCTAACAAATGAAAGATATAAGGAGACAAATAAAGAGAAGAGAGCTTGCAAAGAAGAGTTGACCCCAAATTATAAACATATACTCTAACTCCTTTCTTGCTCCTTTAGTACAAAGAATCTCAATAACCAAATTCATTCCAGAGAAATTCAATCCTTTCTTAAGTATACATCAACTTTGGACATTTTATGAACATGACTTGCAATAAGCACTATTTCTTTCTTCTTCTTTTTTTCCTTTTCTCTTTTTTTTTTTTTGAATTTTTTATTTTTTTCTTTTTTTTCAAAATTTTTTTCGCTTTTTTTCCAAAACAATAATATAGAGCAAGTCATGTTTTCCCTTTTCCATACCCTCTCAATATTTCTTTCCCTCAAAACCTTAATATCACAATCTCAAGGAGCACAAAAGTGTTGAAGTATAAATCAAGCTCCCTACAAGGTTAAAGGTTAAAATATTAAGTGTTTACGCAAAGAAATTGACTCATTAAGGCACAAAAGGGTACTAGGGATAACATTAAAGGTAGGCTTGAAAGGCTCAAACGGTCCAAAGAAGGCCTATGACCATCGTTTCTAAGGTAAACCAGAGAAACATTCTATTTCGCCTCGAGCATGCAATAAAACAAGTTCTAGTGTGTTGTTGTGATAAACAAAAGTGTCATCAAGTATATAACAAAGCCTAAATATCTCATCAATTCTCAAGATCATGGTCAATATGAATAATTTAAATTCCGCAGTTAAGAAGAATTAATAAGGGCATTATGCAAGGTTAAATTCCTTTCATTACTGTCCAATCGACACATATAAACAATCATAATAACTCCTAAGGAATAAGATTCAATTACTTAATATTCAAATGATTTTCAGAAAATTTCTTGAAATAAAACTCTTACACCGTAAAATTCTGAAAATTTTTCAAAAATTTTCAAAATGAAATAGCCAATTTCCTACCCCCCACTTAAGAATAAACATTGTCCTCAATGTTTAAATACAAGAAATCACAAAGAGGGTTAAGAGACTTAGCCAAAGCAACGAAGCATCCAAGAAAGTCCAATCTTTAACGGTTTATGGGAGCTCCGCTTAAGCACAAACACATCCTACAAAGAATTAAAGAAAGTAAATAATGAGAATTTTTTTTTTGGTGAAAAACTTGAACAGAGAAAAAAAAATCACTAAGCAAAGCAACTTAAATAGTAGTTCTCGTTTATAGTCTCGAGCTTGACTTTCTGTGTATGGGCATGAATTAAGGAGGATCATGGAAAAGACAAGCTTCTCCTCCCATAAGCATTCTTCTTGTCAAACCATGTTTGAATTTGTGCCGCTTTAGGAAAAACTTCCTTTTTTCACATTATCCTCAATTGCCTCTTTTGGAAGCTCTCCTTCTTCCTTGAATGGTTTGTTCCATTTTGAATTCAATTTTTCTGCAAAAAGTTTAGAAGAAGAAAAATCCACTTCAACATCAAGAATATTTATAGCACATACAAATTCGCCTTTTGAGGAATTACTCAAAGATTCAAAGACATTTAATTGCACACATTCTCCCCCAACCCTCAATGTTAGTTGACCTTTTTCCACATCAATTAAGGTTCTACTAGAATTCAAAAAGGGCCTTCCTAAAATCAACAGTAGATCAAAATCATCCTCCATATCTAAAATCACAAAATCCACTGGAAAATACAATTTATCAACCTTAACAAGGATATTTTCTACTATTCCCCTAAGATACTTTATTGATCTATCAGCCATTTGGAGACAAATAATAGTGTCTTTAATTTCCTTCAACCCCAATTTTTTACAAATGGATAAATGCATAAGGTTGATACTAGCACCTAAATCACACAATACATTTTTAAAATAAAAATCACCAATAGAGCAAGGAATGTGAAAACTCTCTGGGTCTTGAAGCTTAGGCGGTAATTTTCTTTGAAGGACTGCAGAGCATTCCTCGTTTAAGCAAATCTGTTGAAAGTCTTTGAGTTTCTTTTTGCTAGCCAAAACATCTTTCAAATATTTTGCATATCGAGGCATCTGTGCTAGGGCATCCACAAAAGGAAGGTTAATTTCAAGTTTCTTAAATATTTCAAGAAACTTTTTGAGTTGAGAATCAATGTAATGATGCTTAACAGCTTGGGGAAAAGGAAGAGAACTAAAGTCAACATTATCATTATTATATTCTTCCTCACTTTTCTTACTTCTCTTACCTCGAGGATGTTTGGGAGATTCAGAATTCTTGAAATCACCATCTTTTCTATGCTCCACCTCTTTTCTTTTTGTGAAATCCTCTTTATCGATTACCGTAATAGCCTTCAACTCCCTAGGATTTCACTCCGTGTCACTTGGAAGTGCTCCTTGAGGTCTGTGGAGTATTGCAGTTGCTAATTGACCCACTTGCACTTCTAAGTTCTTCATAGAAGCTTTTATATTTTGTTGGTCAACTTCTATGGCTTTGAAAGACTTCTTGAGTTGTTGATTATCATTCTCAATACTCACAAATTTGTTAGTGGCAACTTCAATGAACTTTGTAAGAGTATTCTCAAGGAGACTTACCTTATCTTGTAGGAGATCGGGTGGAGGTGGTGCTTGAACTTGACTATTTTGGTTCCATCCAAAATTTGGGTGGTTCCTCCATCCCGGATTATAAGTGGATGAATATGGATCATTATTCCTATTATTCTATCCAACAAAATTAACTTCATTAGTATTATAATAAGAATTTACCATATTACCTTGTAAACATTGGTTTGTGAGATGATTTCCTCCACAAATTTCGCAGTGATGGTTTATGGCTGCAACATTCAACGAACTCAATCTCTCTTATTTATTGCATCAAGTTGAGCCATGATTCCTGCAATAGGGTCCATCTCCGCCACTCCAGCAACCTTTTTTGGGGGAATATCTTTTGGGTTAAACCATTGAGAGCTATTCAATGTCATCTCCTCTAATAAATTCCATGCAGCTTGCTCTTCTTTTGACATGAATGTTCCACCACTAGCTGCATCTAATGATGATCTAACATCTTCTCTGCAACCATAATAAAATGTTTGTGCTTGCATTCCAATTGCCATTCCATGATGAGGGTATAACCTAAGATATTCTTTGAACCTCTCTCATGCATCATGTAAAGACTCAGTAGGACCCTGCAAAAAATTGTAAATATTAGATCTCATTTGAATAGTCTTAATTGGAGGAAAATATTTATTTAAAAATGCTTCCTGCAATTGGTCCCAATTAGAAATAGAATTTATAGGAAGAGAGTTTAGCCATGATCTAGCTTTATCCCTTAAAGAGAAAGGGAAAAGACTGAGCCTTTTTGCATCTTCAGGTACTCCACCAATTTGGAACGTATCACAAATTGCCAAAAAGTTTGATATGTGCGCTTGCGGATCTTCATGTGACAATCCGAAAAATGGAGTATTGAGAACCATTTGAATGAATGCTGGCTCAATCTTGAAAGTTGCAGCAGTGACCCCTGGACCCTCCATCTTTGGCTTTGTATAGTCCTTCAAAGTCATACCCCTCGGCTGATTGTTTTCCATTGCTTCACTGCTACGATCGAATTTGAAACTATTCTCTGAAATTGAAAATTCGATTGGTGTGACGATTTCCTCGTATTTCCTATTATAAAATTCACTCCTGTTATGACGAGCAAACTTTTCTATATCAGAAATGTAGATCAAAAGCTCTTTATTTGAGGAACTACGAGTATTCATGCACAAAAAAATAATAAACAATAAACAATAACAAACAGAAAAAATTAAAAATTAAAAATATCAAAAATTTTAGATTTTTTTTAAAAAGTTTAAACTTAGGCTTAGTAATTAAATTCTACACTAGATAAAAACAATCCCCATCAACGGCGCCAAAAACTTGATGTGAAATTTGCAAGTGCACAAATGTCAAACAAGTAATAAAGTAGTGAGTACAAGTCGTCCCAACGAGGATTGCTACCCAACTGCAAAATTCTTTTACTTATAACCCAACTTAAACTAAAATAAATATGATTTTATCTAAAATTAAATTACCAATAAAAATAACTAATAATAATAATAAACACAAAAATCAATAATTATATTAATTAAAAATTAATAGCAATGAATAGACTAAGACACTCCAAATCCAGCTTACTCCTCTTATGACAAATAATTAATTTCTTTAAATTAATTCTCGACTTGGTTAATGGTAGAATTCCCAATTATAAACTAGACTCAATCTCTTGGTGAAAAGCTCCTAACCTTAATTAATAAATCAATCGTATCTCTACGTGATTTTAATTATCAAAGCCGCAAACACCTCTATGGAATTCCCTAGCTTTTGTTTTCTACTCACTAGAAATCATACAAAGAAACCGAATCTATCTCTAGTCAGTTTTACGATGTGTTGTTATTACTATGATCCAATTTAAACTAGTACTTCTCAGCCACTAGAATAAATTTAAAAGCATACAAAAATTAGCAAGAAAATTGTAAGCATTAAGAACAATAATAACAATTAACCAAAATCGAGATTAAAGAAACAATATTTAATTAAAATAAATTAAATTCATAAGAGTTTTAGCCTTTATCGAAGGTCTTAGTCACAAAAGATTTAGCTATTCATGATCTGAATATTCAAAGTCATAAATTTAATTAATATAAAAAATAAAAGAATAAAGAAACAAAATAAAAAAATGGAAGAAGACGAATTCCCTATTTCTCCAGCTTGATGTCCTATTCTTTTTGCTCCATCTTCGTCTCGGTTGACCCTTCCTTTGTCAAAATTGCTTTTGACAATTTTCTCTTCTTTTCTTGTCCAATTGATGTTGCCCGAATTTGTCTTCCTCTTGCTGCCCGAATTTTCTTCTTTTTGGCTGCCAGAATTCTTCCCTCTTTGGCTGCCCTAATTTCTCCTCTCTTTCTTTCTGGATTTTTTTCTTCTTTTGGTCTCCTCCCCTCCTCTCTTCTCTTGCCGCAAGCCTTCTCCTCCCTATATATAGATATATATATATATATGTATTAAGAATTTAAATCTAATTTGGATTCTCAATTCTATTCCAAATCAAACTTAATTTTGGACTCTTCTTTTTTCTTCTTTAAATTGAATCCTTATAAATCTTGAATTGGCATAATAAATTTTTATTTCCTTTCCTAGCCAATTCTTCTTTCATCTTTCCTTCTCTTGACATTACCATTTTACTCCTGCATAAATAATTAGTAAAATTAGTGAATTAAAGTGTACTTTATAAATAAAATCATCTTAATTAATTCATTCTAAGTACATAAATATTTAATTCACCAAAACAAGTCTAAGTCATCAGATTTTTATCAATAGCCCTTATATAAGTGAGAGATTAATTCTAAATAATGATTAAAATATAATCTTATCAATTATATTGGCTTGTGTAAAATCAAAGTATTTGAAGAATATTTAATACTTTTGTTACTAACGATACCTCTTGATTATGCACTAACAATATAACTTTTAAACTAAAACTTTGTAAACAATTTTGTAAAAAAATAAAGATAATAACAATTTGAGATATAGAAAATTTGATTAGCTATCACATTTTAAGTTGGGAGTGAAAAAAAGAATATCAAAAGAGGTATGAGGGGGGAGGGATAAGCAAATGAGAACACAAAGAATAAAGATAAACAAATAAATATGCAAATAATAATTTTATATATTGCTTTATCTATTTTAGAAAAATATTATTTTTTAATTTTTTGTTAGAATCCTAAGGAAAAAAATTACAATACCACCACCTATTAAGGATTCTTTTTTTCTATATTGTGCATTTATTTTTCTAGATCTTAGGAATCACATTCCTTTCCCAAGACACAAATAATAAACCAAATATTGAAATTTACAAATAAAGAAAGTAATTAATTTTCTTGGCAATCAAACGAGGCCTTACGTGTATTGCGACAATATTTCAACAGAAATCACATGAGGACTTAAGTAAGGTAAAATCGTCACTTTTTTACTTCTTCCTCTTAAACAACTTTAAAAGCCCTTTGTGTGTATTTAATTGGGCGCAAAAAATAATATACGTGATCGCTGGTGAGTGGCTTGTGAGGTCTTTTAGGAGGGAAAAGCCAGAGAGATAAATATTTAGGTCCTCATATGAGTGGCACATGAAATATTTTACCTAATTACACCGTATTATTTTTTATGATTTTTTAATAAAATTTATGTTGGGACAAAAAATAGAATAAAATTATGATTTTTTAATCAAACAGTTCTAAGACTAATTTTTTCAAATTCTCAAATGGACAAGAAAAAAGCCAATTTGAGATAAGTAAAAATGGACGAAGGGCGTCGAAATTGCTTTACTGAATGTCTTGTTGATCTAACGACTAGAGATGAATAATTATTTTATATATAGTTAGTGAATAATTATTATTCACATGTAAGTCCTTAGACCAAGAAGAAGCTGATCCGATGGCTGTGAAGCTATTCAGAACTGGAAAAAAAATTCAACATCTAATTGGGTCGGACAGAGGGAGTATTGAATAAGGTTAAACAAGTCATTATGTGTTATCTTTTTATTAACATTATTATTATATATAATTTTATTTTCTTATTTCATACCGTCTAAAAATTAAATATTTTTAACTTTTTACTCTCTCTATCCCACCTCTTCTTTTTCATTCTCTCTATAATTTTTACTTAAATTAATAAGTATCATATTAGATCAAATTATACAAAGTAATGAATAATAAATTTATACTGAACTCCCTCAATTTTAAAATAAAAAACTTATAAAAATATTAAAATTCAAAATTCAAAATTTTTTAAATTTTGAGCAAGTTTCTCGCTGCAAGGCAGAACTCGTGTTAAAGTTCCGTCCTCCAAGATGGAATTCATGAAAGTTAATTTTAACTTCCATGAGTTCGGCCCAGAATAGCAGAACTCTTTCAAGATTTTTTAAAAAAAAATTAACTATTTCAAATTTTTTATCTCAAAATCAAGAAAATTCAGTGTAATTTTTAATCTAATCATATTTTATAATCTGATTTAATGTGATGATTATTAATTTTAATAAAATTATTTAATTTTTTTTACTGTATATAATCTTATTAAAACACTACATGACAACCCCCTTTTATTAATCTCGACAAAACCCTACTCCGTGCATTTTGTCCTAAATTGACAATTATTTTGAACGGATAACAATCCTTATTCTGTGATTAAATCAAACTAATCTAGTTGAAGAGTTTCTTAATTTATGTAGTGCAAAGGATAACACTTATTTGTGGGGAGAGGGAGGACATCACTACTATTATTTACGAATCATGCCTCATAAGGGAGATTTCAAACCAGTGATATATTTGCAAGCAGAGATGCGACCAACCAAAACTATACAAGAAAACCCTAAACTAATGAAATATGAGGAAAAGAAAGAGAGGGTGCGTAGATGGGTAGAGGCATAGTCCCCACATTGTTGTACTTCATTTATTAGCAATAACAGTAAACTGGTGTTACATCCAGTCTTTCTACGAGGGATACATAGTTATCATATACGAGAGCAACCAAAACACTTCTACTCGGACAACAGATGACAGATGAAAGGGTCCAGGTTTCTGGCTATGTATTATTGCAGCTTCATAAACAACTTCTTATGTATTCTGTTCCGGTTCACTGCTAATTTTTCAGTCTTCTCCTACCTTAGAACACACAGCCAGTGAGGTTTCCACTTGTCATTGCATATTCATGGAGATTTTGATTATAAAGGCAACTGCAAGAACCTCCAAAAGCCATAGATTATCTGATATCGGACCAGACTCATTGTACTACGGACTAGTAGTTCGAGGGGACCATAATAGTACTGATATATGATGTTCAGTCTCCTTTGAGTTTTGTTTGGCTAGGGTTCGCCAAGACTTTAGAGTACGGTAAGAGTTATGACCCCATATTGCATGCATGCCAAGCAGAAACTCAAAGGGCAGTCGGATTTGTGTTAACGAAGTTTCTTACTCCTCGGGATCTTTGGGTCGCTCATGATCAGAGATCATCTTTTGGATCATCGCCCTTGTCTCAGCTTCTGACATCCGATCATCTTTGATCTGAGATCGGGAATAGGCCTCAAAGAATTCTTTGTTCTCTTTCTCTAACTCATTCCACACTGCAATAGGACTATATTTGTTAGTTATATGTAGCTTAATCGCAATTCCTGCGGTGCAAGAATGGCAGGACCGGTTATCTTTCGCTATTTCCTTTGGATATCTCCAAGTGATTGGCTAACTTATGGAGAAGTGTTCAAAAGCAAAAAGACATGCATACTCAAGTAACTATTCTTTCACTATTACTGATTAGGATTAGAAGATCTTACTATTTTCACTTATTTTGGTCAATATTGTTCGATGATCTTATAGTATACTCAATGCACGGAAGTGTTAGTGCCATGACCGTCTTTTTTCTTTGCTCCCCTCATAGTAGCTGGAATGAGCAGAAGGACAATTGATCAGTGGATGCTTGAGATAAAGGAATCAACTAGCTAGCCGTAATAGTTGATAAAGCTGAAGATTTCGTTTTAACTTTCTTGTTTTTCTTTTCTCCGGACAACCAATTGATCTAGTATGCTGGTCCCCTATTAGTAGGATCAAAGTTTCTGGTTTTGAAATCCATATGCAGGTGCTTCCTCGTGCATGCATGCGTACTACCATGATGTTACTCGAAAGCCAAGAGTTGAGAACGCATCAGAAGCAAATGATCAGAGAAACGAATTAAACTAACCAGTAGAAGTGATGACAGGTTTAATGTTTGCATGCTTGTCAAGGGCTTCGATGCACTCTTCTTTGCTCATGTGGAAAATTAGACACTTCTCTATCAGGTGCTGCACCTAAATGAGAATCCATCTGGGTCATCATTTGAATATGAAAAGAACACAAGGACAAAAGCAGAATCATGCCGAAAAAACCCATGAAAGCAGAAAATCATTGAAAACATCAGATACATCTTGAAAGCAAAAGATAAAGCAGTCTGTTCAAGAAAACACGCCTAAAACCTGAAATCTATGCAAGCATGAAGAAGATCAGCAAATGGCCTTTCTTCTAATTACCATGCGTATGTAGGAAGCAGAAGAGTCCCCCATACTAAAATTGTTGAATGATTCAGGTTAAAACAGCTTCAAAAAGTGAAAGTGATGCAAATATGAGAAATATATTACTGAAAATTGTTAGGCTAATCAGTATGATGGTGGATCATACACTATACTAGAAGAACTACATTTTATAACGTGGAGGAAATAAGATATGGTGAGCTGGGACCAGAAGTCCCACGTGGGAGATCAATAATAATTGGTCGAGAGGAGATTAGAGGAGATTTGTAAATGACCAGTTGTTTGTCTTGGAGGATTTGCCAGTAGGCCACCCCGCCCTTTCACGTGGTGAGTGGGTCCCCCAATTAGAAATGCTCTGAATTGGACAAACCCACCACCACTATGTGGCTTCTTGCTATAGTAGCAAATTATCCGCTCGGCAGTCATCCTCGAATCACCATCTGACACCTGGCAAGCGTATCAAAAGCACTAAATATACAAGGGCAAAGAAGTAAATCACAAATATTCTGCTGTAGTGATCACTTACCAGAAGCAAGAAATAATCCAAACACAGAAAATGCCAGTTTATTCACTATTTCTTTCACTTACTTTGGATTTTGCAAATGCATCTGCCAAAATCACAATCAACTCACTGTCTTGTCTTGCTTTAACATGTTGTTCTCAATCTCCCTCACTCTCACTCTCCTCTCTAGAAAGAGCAGTTTGTGGGGTTCTAACACTTGCAATTTTGGACAGCTACTCCTATTCTTCACTAGTGAGCCCAACTCTTTATGTACTCCTAACCATCTTTCTGCATGTTGATCAAGTGCAATTGCTTGACCAATCACATAACTTAAAGCATGTATAATAGACTATTGCTTTAGAAAAATGCCCTATTCTCCATCCAGCTTTGGGCTGCAGCTTCTCCAAACTTATTGCTTTACACAAGCCAATTGTGCTACCACTACAATCTTGAAAAACTCTTGGACAAAAATGTGAAATACACGTCCATGGCCCACACAAGACTCAAATCAAGAATTTGCCCTCGAGTAGAACTAATGATGAAGAATAATTTCTGTCATCTTCGCAGAGTTCCTGACTTGATTGTCCTTTCTCTTCTTACGTGATGCACTCATTTCTCGTTGAAAATAATTGAGTAGGCAGCATCTTTGGCACACAGTAGCAACTAGTAATTGATCACATTCTAACAATACGAAATTATTATCTCACTTGAGATATTTCGGCTCAAATATCCTCCAGTAATAACTTGGATGGCAATTGGGCTGAAGCTTTTTTTCCCCCTTTTCTGAAGGATTATAGTTTTGGAAGAGAAGAGAGGGGAGTGTAACCTATTCTCTCATCAGTGGCAATCATATCCGAAGAGTCGATAAGAGGATATCAGCAAGACGTTATGTGTGGTTCTTCCATAATCTGCACCATCCTTGAAATCGGATCCTGCAGTTTAACAGCCATAAGCCTTCACAGTCTCATAAGGCATCAAGATATGATTTTGAAGCATATGCATCTCAGGATGAGGCAAAGAAACAAAGAAGCAAGCAATGACAACCCTACATCCCAAGTTTCACAGCTAGGTTATCTAACTACCAGTGCCTGCATGTACTATAGCTTGGATTTCACTTCAACACATGTCAGCTGTTTACAGGTTCGGAAAGAGAATTTTATTCTCTCCCAAGCCAGTACTTTTTATATCTATCTAATACGGTAGTTTCATAAAATCATATAGAATTTTAAGCTGGGAATGATGAACATTAAACATATACTTTGAATATATATGGTGAATATTCTTGTTATAGAGATATACAACACACATGTTCATGCAGCATGCTTGCTGGCATTGAGGTCCTTCCTTCACTGCACCAACACTAATCAAGTCATTTCAGTCAGCATCACTAACTAATCATGAAGCTCAAAGTCTGAAGACAAAGATTTTACAGTTGTATGATATAGGAAAATATTGATATTGCACAGTGGATAGCTGATCCTGACAGAGTTTACGGTAGTTTACATAAGTGAAAACTTTTGAATGAAATGCTGAAGTTCCTACAATCAAATCTTTGGGACAGAAGACTGATTATATTGTGAGCCAAATATTTCTTACAGCAACTATAAAGTGCTAAGCTACAAAGAAGCAAAATTAGGAGACACATAAAGACAAAACTTTACAATATCTCTATTATAAGCCAAATATATTTCAAACAGTAAGAAAAAGAAAAGAGACAAAGAACAAGAAGTTATTCCAGCTGGTGATTAGGAAATTCAATAAGTGAAGATAAAGATGTCAATGTCAAGGTCCTTTGTTGTTTTCTTTGTGGGCAAGGGAATTTGATCGAGAAGACCACAAGGAAGTAAACACGTACGTTTATCAGCAAACATAACACCAGAAAAAACTCCTCTCACTTCTTGACTCAACAGATTAGTGCTGAAAAACCTCTTAACCCATGAAAGAAAATAGTGTTACTGGTCCTCTTAAACAAATGAAACACAGAGATCAGCAACTAAAAAGTAAGCCTACAAAAGGAAAAAGTTTCTGCCAATCTATCATGGATTTGAATGTATTCATGGGTATGGGAAAACCAGAAACCACCGTGAATGTTTTAAAAGTGTCATCTTTCCACTTCCTCCCACCACACCTTGACACCCTAGCAGAGGGGAGGTGGGATTCCTTAGGCAAACAAGTGAATACCATGTCCTGAACAACTCCTAAATTAATTTAGTGACGTCCCCAACTTTTAAAGTCAAAATATTTATTATCAAACATGAATTGCCAGAAACCAGATGCTAAAAATAACCATATTTCTTCACATGCTCCAAAGTTCTCGGTTGAATTGTAAAATGTTGCTGCTATTTTGCAAAAATAGTGATACCCTGTAATTCTACAGTGAGAGGCAGTATCAAGGAGATTCTTACAAAAAAGAGAACAATTGAAGTTCAAATGTTTCACACTTGCTAAAGATAGATGCTTGAGTTCAAGGTAACGACGACAACTTAGGCACGAATACCAACCCAGGACCATAGTCTGTGATATGTCCCATACCACAGTCTAAAATAAACTGGCAGCAAGATATGTTTATTACAACAAAAGGAGAAAAAAGAGTTTTAAGTCAGATAAATGCTAAATGATAATAGGACCAGTTATTAGTAGTACTAAATGTTTGGTAACACAGTGTTTGGCAAAGGGTTATGAAACAGACATGTTTTTGCATCACAGAACAGGTTGCATTTTCTTACTCATGATGTTCGCCATACTAAATTCTGGAGAACAAGGCAGTTCATAGAGCAAGTGAATGAAGAATTTAAGAGAACTTCATTACATTCCCTAATGTGAGAACAAGAAACAACATGCTGACATTAGTTTTAAACCATTTTCCGAAAGGGCAGGTTCTTTATCACAGATATGGCATATTAGTATCATAAGCTGTCTTCCAAGGATAATTTCCAGCAGTCTGCACACAACTCTCAATAATCATATTCATATTCCCGCTGCAAAGAATGTTAATGCGACCCCTCCGTGCATCATGTGAAAAGTGCTTCTTTCTCTGGGCAATCTTTGTTACAACAAAAAGACAATCAGCATATCTGTGCACATAGCCAACTGCAAAGCTTAGCATCTGGTTAGGCAATGGGGGTTGCACATGTTGCAAAAACCGATAATGATATCCTATGATCCCTACCTTAATTTGTCAGCTGCACCTTCAGAATGTTTGTCTTTTTCTGCTCAAAACTATTGTCCAGTGAATTTTCTGTCAGATTATTCCTCCATTTTAACCCTTCTCGCATTTGGAATGACTGTAACTGAATGGTGACCTCCAATTAGCACTTAGCTTATGCAAACGTGCTGTAATTACATGTTAGTGCGAAACCTAGGCCCTTCCTCTTGGTGAAGGACCACTTCGGCCGTCCAAGGCACTCCCACTTCATTCCTAGAAAAAGGGGCTCTCGTTTCATTTTGAAAAAGAGTGAAATCCCTACCGTGCCCAACCCAAAGCAAGAATTCTACATATACCATAAGGAAGAAGAAAATTTTCAAGACTTCAAAAGGAGAAGCTTGAAGGAGCAGAAACTTCACCATCTGAGAGGATCTTCACCTACTCTTCTGATTCCCTTTTCCATCTTGTCATTTGCCTGCAAAAGTTCCAAAACAGGGACACGACACAAACGAAAGACAACAGCGCATGAAACCACAAATTCAGATGGAGAAATCTGATTGTCGGATAGGCTCTGTGGACTGGTAAATATTTCGCAGAAAACGACTGATGCAGCAGTAGAAGCATTTGCAGAGTCGAATGAGGTCTCTTGAAAATTCCATGAATTCTTGGGCTCTGTAAAATTCCTCTTACGCAGGGTTTTCTGGGAAGGCTTTTAATCTGGGCCGCTGCCTCTGTAACCCAGGCTGATTAAATACTCTTAAAACTAGGAATTGGGGGCGCAACCTATCTAACCCATTTGCAGACTCGATTGAGGGCTCCCCATGAATTCATGGGTTCTGAAAGGCTGACTAAATACTTTTAGAACTAAGAATTGGCGGTCGGGAGGCCCGCTCGAGCGAGTTCTGCGAAAGTAAGCAGCGTCAGCGCTCGGCCAGCCTATAACCCCTCCATAAATTCTTGCGCCAGCTATTTCGGGCGCCGCGAACGGCTCTCACCGCACGCTTTGTTTTCCTTACTCATTAGTTTAAGGCAAGTTTCAGGGTTTGTAGCGGTTCCATACTTATCGTCGCCAAAGTCAACTACACTTCTATGGGCTGTCGATGTGGTACGAAAACTCCAGGGGGTAGCTTTGCTTTACCCCGTCCAAATATTTATTTGAATTTCTTCTTCTTATACTTTAGGATGGACAGTGTGTACTATAGAGTGAAAGATAGAAGGGATGATTGATAACGTGTACTATAGCTGGATTTCAGCTCAACTGTAATTGTATTACAATAAGTAGGCGGCAATCAGCGCAGAATGAATATTACGGTGAAGAAATTACTTCACAAATCAACCAAACCAAACTGGCTGGGGGAAGAATAGGTACACTATTTTACAAACAATTCCTAATGCCGCCCTCTTTCTCGTCCAGAGGAACGGGGGGAGACTGCAACTATCTTCCTTACTTTTTTGACAGAAGAGGCTCCAGTTGAGGGCCTGAATCTTTGTTTCTAAAAGGTTGTCTACGACCTGACTCCAAGTCGCCGTTAGAGGATTCATCTAATCTCTGTTTTAGCAACCGCTTGAGATAGCTTGGTCTTTCATCTGTTAAGGATTCTGAAGTCTTGGAACTATCGTTTAAACTCTGCACGTGTTGAAGGCAAACTTGAACAGCATCATGCACCCTCACGAAGTACCACTCTTTCCCGATAAGATCAACCACACGAGCTCTTGCAAGGGTGAGCAGGACATCCCGGTTGGGATTGGAAATAGCAATCTGTAACAAAGCCCAGATGGTCTAACAATCTTAGGAATTATGCTACTTAAGAAATTTTACTTGGATTCTTCACCAAGAGACGGTACCTGTATATCACGTGACTTGTATTCATGATACAAGTCTTTCAGAGCTTGGACTGCGCTGGAGTCTATATATGTAACAGCTGAAAGATGTACAAATAACATATTAGAATAACACCACGACAGTGGAAATATCTATGTTTCATCATTTTCATGGTCAAATATTTGCATGGTTGCAAGAGTTAATAAAAAATAAGCAGCTTCTTCATGTAGGTATCCCCGTTGAAGAGAAGAAAAGAACTATCCAATTTGAAGAGGAAGAAATACTTCAATCCAATAGTCGAGTACTTTCATAAACCTCTAGACGTTCCAATACCACAGAACTTACGTGCCATCTCGAGGATCACAAAATAGACCCTTGCAACTTCAGGTCCCCGTTTGGTAGAACCATCAATATCGAATTCATAGTCACGAAGCCTGAAAATAAAACTGAGGAATTTGAGAATTTTGTCTCTCAATTTTATAAATATACCGAAACGTGACAAACGTTCTGGTGTAATAAAAACTCCAAGAGAAGAATCAATCATCACCTATCTTTAATGAAACTTATATTGGCAAAATAAATGGGTGCATCAATGCGAACAATGACTATTCCGTTGTAGGTATATGCTTCTGGATACTGTTGAATGTTTCTATAGACGGTGGTGCCAGGAAGACGCCCCAGAACAGCTGCAAAACAGTACAATTTTGAATAGTGAAGCACCATAGCAGAATATCTGCTAACTGTATCATACTATGTAGATTCAAAAATGGAAACACCAGAATTTAGTTCTGAAACTTCTAGTCTAAACACTGACAAGGATGAGTTATCTCGCTTACTGAGAATCACAACTTGCATTAACGGCTAAAGGTGGACTAACGAAACTCTGAGAAAGCTTATATTTTTGGGAGACTGCAATCCTTAACAATGAAAGGCCATTGAAGTGACTTTCATGAATAAATTGGATTACATCAAGAGAGAATAAAGAATGCAATAATTACAGTTGATAAAAGAAGATGAATACTAACTACTTCAGTATCTAATCACAATTAGAAGAAAAGAGATTAAGAAGTTGAGGATGATGTTGGAGAACATTATCGATATCACAACATCATCAGCTAGCAAGGATCTTTTACGCTAAATTGAAGCGAGCAAAATTACCAGAAAAATGAATTCATGGATCTGGATAAATTATCTCTACATATAATTCACCAATATACAGGCATATCATTGTAACAAAATAAGTAGACTCACCAACATGTGGGTTCGCCGATTCATGAATAACAAAAGCCAACGACACACCAACCTACAAACAAATGCAGCAAAACTAGAATAAGCTTTTTTCATCTGGTGTTATATGACAATATCAAACTTCGCATGTGCAATTCCCATGTGAAGGTGCAAATTCAGACATGCACAGAAAGTGTCCCTGTAAAAAACTTACACCAACGACGACACCAATCTCAATACCCAGGAACAAGGTAGTTGCACAAGTAATTGTCCAGAGAAGAAAATCTTTCTTATCTACACGCCAGAGGAAAATAGCCTCTTCATAGTCCACCTGAAATGATGAAAGTTCAAAAGATATGAGGATGGAATCAAAAATCTTAAACTCAACTTGCAGTGCTTTGCCAACAGCAGACTAGGTGAAATAATGGGCACCAGACTGTATAACGGCATCCGAAAGGTTAAAAGGTTCAGATTTCAACATTTCAACAGGATTTCAATGTGTTTGACTTGGTGAAGCCAACTTTTAACTGTCTGATACAAATAAAAAACAAACGTAAATTCTTCTTTCAAAGCAAAATCTTGAAAGTGCAAGGTCCAAACCAGAGCACATTTATCAGACAAATAGGATGAATTTCATAAACAGATCTTTTTGAGGACTACCGAACTATTCACCACTGATAACTAAAAGATGCGACTAGCTGAAATTGTAGGTCTGGGAAAAAAGGATTTGTAAGATCCATGCAACTAAACCACAGTCATTCATTAACCCATCAATTTTTCATCTACACCAAATATAGATAGGCAAACAATTAATCAGATAAGCATTTATCTCAAGGGGGGTCAAGAAAGCAAGCAGATTGAACCAAAATACATACTTAAAAGAAATAGATGAAATAAAAGTGCATTATGAGTCACCATGACCGGTATTCCTGGCCGTTGAGCTTTGCTGCATATTAAACAGCTTGACTTCATACAAATACTGCTTCCAGAGATTAAAAGGATTTGAAGAAATAGCATAAGAATGCATGTAGAGACATTCGTAAGTACTCTAACCAATAGATATATGCATGACACATGCAAAAAATTAAATAGCAGAAGCAATGGGATGTCTGTCTTGCAACATCTATGCTCATTCAGAATTATGAAACAATCCTCAAAAGAAATCAATTCCAAAGCCTAGGAGAGCAGATGGATTCTATGGAAAGACAACCCAAATACTAGATACATAGACTTTTAACTTGGTTAAAATCATGAAACAGAGACTGGATCATGTTTTATGAGCCTAGAAGAGCAACTACTGTGGTATGAAGGCAATACATCCAAGTCAATTGAAGATGAATAAATTCAGAACTATGGTAGACACACCAGTCCAATCACAGCGGAAATGACGATGGCAGCCAGTGCACACTGCAAAAAGAATACACAGGAGAGATTTAGCATATCATGAACATATTGAATAAAGTATACTTGTTGAAGCATGTAGAGACAAAAGAAAAGGTTCATATTTACAAAAGCCAGAGGCAAAATATATGTTCATGTTCATAGATAAGGTCCTAAGGTTATAGTGAACGTGAAAAGAACTCCACTAATTAAGATCATTAAACTTTCTCTAATGTTTAAGAGAGTGAATTGCATTTTCAGCATCATGGCTCTTATTGAAGTAATGCTTCTCTCAAAGAATATTAATGCATCAGCATGCAGACAAGACCTGAGGTATGAATTCAAAGAGAGGAGTCATGAATAAAAGGGCACAGCCCATTATAATTCCCATTATAATGCCTGATAAGCCAGTTTTTGCTCCACTTTCATGATTAACAGCTGATCTAGAGAATGAACCTGCATGACACATTCAGAAACCTTTCAGAAGCCTGTCTGCATAACAACAGAAACCATAATGCCCAAAGCTACAAGCGAATTCATGGATCCTTTTCTAAATAACCAACAAAAGACAATAATGAGTAAATCTTATTACTCCTATGACTACCTGTTGTTGGATATGCTGAGAAGAATGACCCGGCAATATTGGCCACACCAAGACCAAATAGCTGTTAAAAGACAAGCATTGGCTATTCAATAACAACAAAATTTTCTTCCTTCACACAAATATAAGAAGAATTGAACATCATTACAGTTGTTTGATTGCACTTGACAAACATGCCACCGGTGAGGGATAGAAAATAAAACAGCTCTTAAAGGACAAGCATTATCTATTCAATAAAAAAGATGTTGCACCCTTTCACATACAGTTGAGAGGAATTGAGCATCATTATATTTATTTGATTACACAATGACAAACTTGCCCTAGATTAGGGAGAAAAAATAGAATTGATACTTTTTCTACTTTAGCTTTTTTATTAATTCAATCAGAAAACAAATGACATATATTTTTATAATACTATCTCGACCAGTTAAGCATCTTATATATTTTTTCTTGTAAATTTGAGTTTTATTGCAATGTTAACACGGACTGAAAAACTGAATCATATCTCTTGCAACACATTTATTCTGTAAAATGAAGTAGTACTATTTACATAATGTATCAAAATAGTGGCTATATCCAGATTTCCTGCAGGCCAAAAATGACTTAAATGTAGAATAAAGGATGAAACTAAAGAGACCCTGGTTTCACAACGAAGCAGCATATACAGAGTATTTCATGACAGTACAGGATCAAAAGTTTCAGTTATTGCCAAAAACATACCTCTTGGTTTGAATCCAACTCATAACCATTTTTTGCCGCTAATGCTTTGGCTATTCCTACAGATTCCTGATTAATTCATGATTCAATAGATAATGTTGCCCGAATAAGAATACAAAGGGAGACTAGTATAGAAATATAAAAGGATAAATTGTCTACTTACCAAAATAGCCACACCAGTGATAAGAATAGCAGTTGGAATTAATGACTTTACATAGCCAAATTCCTTCGGAACAGAGAACTTTGGCAGCCCCTGGGGTATATCTCCCACCTAAAACAAAAACTTTCATACTGAAAATGCTAGTTTGCATCAATTTTCATTCTCCAGAAACGAAATAAAATCAATGAAAGGCAGTCAAACTTACTTGAAAGGCAAATGTATTAGTTGGCAAGGAAATAAGGAATTCAAACTTACTTGAAAGGCATATGTGTTAGTTGGCAACAAAATAAGGAAACATACCCAAAAACACTGAAATTCTGGCTTAAAATTTTCGAGTAAAACTTGATAAGAAAGTAGAAGATTCTTCCAGAACATATAAGAATTCCAAGAGAAACATTCTAACCAAGATAGAAATATGTTTATAGAGCTGATTGACAGAAATAATAAAATATGGCACGGCCTTTTCTTTGAAGTATTTCAAGTAACAAAAGGAGCAGTTTTCTTCGTAGTGTTAGACATGTAATCACAGGGGTGAAATTAGAGATGAGAAACAGAAATAAACCACCGGACTACAAAATGAAAAATTTATCACAAGAAAAGAAAAAATAGGCTTGAGGCACAAAAGAAAAAATCGACCAAAACTTACCTTAAACTATGTGCAACAGGAACTTTACAAGAAAGTCAGATTGAATCTAGAAATTAGCAAAAGAAATAAAGATTGCATATCACTGCTACCATTGCGTGCAGGAACACAAGCATTTTGAATTCTATGCCAGAAGAAAATCTTTAATACAGTGGAAAATAGTACATCAGACAGTAAACGGAGGAACTCAAGATTAAGTCCAGAAGCATAAACAAAATTTATCAGTTTATGCAAAAATTTTATAAATTACAATAGCATAAATAAATAAATTTATCAGAAGCATAAATAAATTTTTCATAGATCATATCCAACAATTTTTACATGCATTGATATAACTTACAATAGCATGGGAAATCAATAGAAACCAGAGATATAGGGACATATTACATTGAACATGTAAGGTTATAAAATGCTTTATGCTGCTATATTCTCAATATCCAATTCCAGTTTGTTAGCTTTACTCGACTAATGTAAAATCCTCACCAATGAAATTGAAGATGGATGACAGATTTTCACGAAACTTGTACCCAGAACTACAGCTGTAAGGGGACCAGCAGCTCGCAGGACCCTCAAGTGCTTCGTTTTTCCCTGTATCAAGAACAGACAGAGGTCTTAAACTCTACCACGATAGGGTCACAATGATTACCTACAAAAGTAAATCAGCTCCTACCAGTTGCTTCATGATTAGAAGAATAGCTAGAATCAGAGATCCCATTACAAAAGGAGGCCACAAGAACTACAAAGAAGGCAAAAGAAATTGATATGTCAAAAAAGAACCAAGAGTTACTTAGAAGATAGTGAAAGAAGACACAAACTGATGGAATGTAGGATCATCACAAGTACAATAAAACGCACATAAAAACAATTTAGACAATCTCAGAATCCCACAAGATGATAAAATTACCCCTCCAGAACCGTAAATCAAATGTTCATATCTTGTAACATAAGAGATATATAAGAACATTTCATACTCTGAAGAAAAAGGTGTATTTTGTGAAAAGACTCTCATATTCAACTATTGGCTAATTGGAAAAAGTTGCAAAAGATAGGCAATGTTGCCAAAACCTAAGATAAAAAGCCAAAATTATCAGTGGCAAGCTGCAGCAGTAAAAGGTCAAACAAAAGAAACCCAAGGTAGGTAGACACCATGGTAATAGAAAGAGCACGATACATGAAATGTAAAAAACAATTCTAATCACGGATAAAGGAAGGTTTTTTGCCTTTATTTCCCACCTGCTCTCCTTTGGTGAGAATGGCAGACTAGCTAAGAACAGTACATTAAACAAAAACTGAACATTACGTAATTGCAAAGATAAAGCAAAGTTAGCTCAGAAGAGTAGTACCTTATCTGCTCCAGAGATTATACTCTTGACCAGTGGTATGATTTTGCTACTCCTTTCTATTTCATAGCCCAGAAAGTATTTAGCTTGAGATAGGGCAATCACAACAGCTGAAGCGGTTGTAAAACCAGAAATCACAGAATGACTTATGAAACGAATAAGCCACCCAAGCCTGAAGTGGGAAACAGATCATGTATAAGATAGCTCAAAATATTCAATCAGATATTGGAGGAAAAAGAAGATGAAGGATATGATTCATAGAAAGAGAGTAGAGGTTTCATATGGCCATGAAAGCATGATAAAAAGAAGATTTAGGCCAAAACATCTTCAGATCCAGTTACATACAAGTATGCAACTAGCCATTTGCTCCATTGTTCCGGCATCAAAAGGAATGTAATACAAAATCATAGCAGTTGACTTCTCAAAAACAGGAAAAGTGATCACTGATTGGTAATATTTGTCTCTGCAGTGTGTGGTGTCAAGGATACTCGATTATTGACTCGCAATTTTGGAAGGTAAACTGGAGGATTGGTGAGCAAGAAGCCATTTTACCTTGTTCCAGTTTGGTGAATAAATTGCAAGTGAAAAGCTAAAAGTAGTTAAACAAAAGGAAATATTTAACAGAAAGAAATCAGTTCAAGAAACAGGAATTATTCACATGAGAAGTAAAATAAACATTTTTACAAATTAGTACCTTAAAAGTCCCATTATGCATTCCAAAATACCAACCATAAGTGCTAGCAGAATTGCCAGCTCTGTGTATAACTCATCTGATGGGTCAACTATGTGGCTCAGGACATTTGAGACAAGAAGCGAGACCAATGCAACTGGGCCAATGGCAAGCTGCCGAGAAGATCCGAACATGGCATAAATGAATATAGGCACAAAACCAGAATCTGGCTTGCCAAAGAAAACAAAACAAAGAAAGAAGGAAAAGCAGTTAATAAGATGTAATCACTGAGGATCCACAGGAGAGAAAAGATGTTTATCATTCAGGAAATACAAATGTTGCATTTTCCCATTTTATTCCACAAAGTAAAAGTTAACTTTCAAGCTATTTTCCCTTGCAGGTCAAAACACAAAGGAGATTTTCCGGGATCTACACCGTGGCACTAGGGTACAAGGGTAAGAAGCTTTGTTCTAGTGGGTTCATGTGTCTTATCTTGAACAATTTCCAAAATAGCACATTGAATTGAATTGGATCCATGAGTGACAAAATACCTGATCAGACACTGTCCCTTCAATTCCATGGATTCCTCTACACACATATAGCTGTTTTGATTAGGAAGACCATTAAAATTATCACTTCTAGTGCGAGGCTTCCCTCAGTGAACACGACAGCGGCATCAATAGAATTCAACCCAAAGATTATCTTTTCTCAAAAAATGATCCAACCTCACAACCAAATGGTATGATTCTCAAGATTGTTCTGAACTTGAGAAAGAGGCTGAAAAATGAAGAAACTAGACGTGAAAATTTTTAGGCTGTGTAAAGTATTTTTTGTACTAGCTTCTATAATTTCATGTTCCTACTTAGGCATAATATAAGAGTGTATGTGATCCTTTATCTAGCTTCCGTCACAATGTATAAACAGAATATGTACACCTTTTCTTTGCATTTGAATGTTTGTGGCATCACACAGACAAAACTGGATGGATCATCTTTTCCATTTTCTCAAATCTCCTGAAGATTCTATACATCCTTTCTTCTCCTACATTGTAGCTCCATATCCTAAAGTAGCTACCTTAATGTTATGCGGAAATTTCTGATCAATAATAAGATAGTATACTTACAAAGTCCGTATATTGGCTGAAGCCCGGCAAGCTTTGCATATGACATTGACTGGTCATGCAACAGAAGTGAAAAACAGATTATTCAAAAAGCGAAGTACAAAAATGCATGTGTATGAGCACTTAGTTATACTTTCTACCAACTAACATTAATCAAATTAGACATCTTTCACAGTTTACAAACCAAAGAAAAGCATGTTCAAAAGCTTTTGGATATGCAATAAAATTCTTTTTGAAATCACCAAACTACAAACTTCTGAAAGGAAAAGTCACAACAGAAGAAAGAGCATAAGTATAGTGCAAATCCACTAAAAATATATAGAAGCATCATTTTTTCCTAAATGCTTAGTCCTTATTCCTTACAATACTCAGGAATAAGAAATAGTTGATCACACATTCTGGAATTATACCAATAAAACTCCTACTTTGACGTTTGAGCGTCACTTCACCTTATGCAACTGTAATAATCAATTTCACAAGGAAAAAAAAACGAAGGATTATAAAAGAATAGTGTATCAATACCACAAGCACTTCATATGACAGTACATTTACACAAATCATCCACCATAAGCTCTCAATTTAACAAGAATGCATTTTCATTTGCAACAAATAATGAACAAAAAAAAACAAATAATTTGAAACCACGAGGAAGAACTCAAAAACATTATAATTCAACCTAAAAAGGAGATAGAATTTCTTGGTAAAACAAAGAATATTATAAGGGGGGCCAATCTAATTGTGCTACAGGACCGGAGTTACATGATCTTCTCAGCAATGAGAGACAGAGAGACTCAGAGAAAACTGTATTACCTGAGGAACGAGCATTATGCCGACGGTGAGGCCAGCCATGATATCGACTTGCAAATTTTCGCGCCACTTGTAGGTTCTAATCCAACGGTAGCACGGTAAGAACATTTCGACCCATTCCACCCACGTCATCCGCTTCACCCTCGCTCGCCATCTCGATACAGCTGAATGAACCGCCGACGAGGAAGCGGAAGGGGACGACAGCGGAGCCGTTGAGGGATGTTGCAACGGTATGATCTTTATAGGCCTGGTTGAGGAGGACATAAGGGTGGAAGGAGAAGCAGTAGCAGCAGAATCCGCTGCACCTGCAAGGTTGTTGGAGCTGGGCGATGCGTAAGTTATCTCCATGCGCGCCAATTCGTATGGGAATTATTGGCGGGGGGTGGGGAGAATTTGGATTTTGCTACTGTAAGCCAGGGAGGAAGTGATGAGGCACGAACGCTGCAGGTGGCCCCCTAGTGATGGGTATCGCCATGGCGACGTCCATAGATGAAGCAGGGATTGGGCATCATGGTGGGACCAGTCGTAGACTACTCGTTAATCGTTATTCATGCGCAAATTTGACAGGTTTTTATTTGCTTTTCCCTTCTTTTTCTTTTCTTTCCTTAGAAGAAATCCGATCCAGCAAGGATGTATTTGGTAAAAACACGTCGTTTTTTCGAGTGGGGTGAAATGAGAGCATTCTAGTTTAGAATAAAGTCTAATCGGAACAATTGAAAAATTGAATAAATACAATATTTTAAAATAATTACATAATACAATTTAGTTATAACTTTTTAATTAATTTAATATTAAGGATGAAATTGAATAGTATTTTAATTTGAAATTTTTTATCTTGAATTTTATGAGTTAAAATTTTTTATTTTAAATTTTATGAACTAAATTTTTTTATAAAAAAAAGAGACTCAAACTAAAAAAATACATTGAGTTCCGAATCCAATCTAAATATATCTAATAATTTTTCCCTTTCCTTAGCTTTTAGCATCGGCAATGTTAAGGCTTCAAAAGATGAATAAATACAATATTTCAAGTATATTCGTCTAATTATTTTTTAAAAAAAATCAAATTATCTGATAAAAAGAGTTCACAGTTCACTATTTATGTCGTCTCTCTTTTTTTGAATTTAAGATTAATAATGTTGATGTGTTAGATAAATATATTAATTAAAAGAATATAAATAAATATATTATTTTAAAAATAAGAGTTACTTGTCAAAGTAAAACTGTCTCTAATTATTCCAATGTGTCACTTGTCAATAATAAATGACGTTATATGACCTTGGAATCACCTGGGTTTCCAGTATAGCACAGTAATCGGCAAAAACGGTTATTTAGCTCATCACCTCAAGGCTGATTAAATTATAAAAAAGTATTTTAAAAAAAAAAAACTGAAGGCTGATTAACCGAACGTAGCCGACCCCACAGCAGAGCATCCTTCCAGGAGCAGACTAATTTCTTTCATTTCTTTTAATAATTTTGAGAAGGAGACAGACGCTCGTGTATTTGGACAGAAAGGCAGCCAAATACGGAATGAATACCGATATTGCACAATTTTTTTTGCTAAATACGGATATTGCACAATTGCTAAAGAAACGTGCACGTATGGATCTATATAGTGATTATTGTACCTTTTTGAATATGATACTAAATCGATTTGATAGTTGAATTTTTATTTTAATGGTTAAAAATATATATTAAAAATAAAATAATTAAATAATTATTTACTATAATAAATAATCATTTTAATTATACTAAATAATTATTCTAAATAATTATTTAACTAGTAAGTGATCATTTAAACGATTTATAACAAGTAATTCTTAACAGTTAAATTAAAATATAATTATTAAAATTCGTTCAATATATGCTAAAAAAATATAGCTAGTATAGTACCGGGGTCGGCACGTTATTCACCAACATGATTCACAAACCATGGGCCTTTTCCTAACGCTTTCTTTCATACATAATTGAATAGAAAGTAATTTGATTATGATTAAATTATTAAAATATTTTAATTAAAAAAAGTTAATGATAAAAATTAGTAAATTTAGTCCCTTAAAATTAAAGAATTTAAAAAATTTATAGTAAGACTATTAGCAAAATTTAACTTTAAATTAAAAAAATTAATAATAAAATTTTAAATTAAAATATTATTTATTTTAAGAAAGTAAACATTCAATTCTCAATTTAAAAAAAAATATATGAACGTTTAATTTTGTAAAAAAAATAATATTGTTTTCTACTGACCATTCTTAATTGAAAAAAAAAATAGCATTCTTCCTATCTTTCCTTCCTTGTATTAGTTTTGACAAATATGAACATTCAATTTTGTATGAAAAATAATATTGTTTTCTACCTACCATTCTTAATTAAAAAAAAAACATAGCATTCTTCCTATATTTCCTTCCCTGTGTTAGTTTTGGATAAAACAAGATGTCTTCTCCTTTTATAAGAGGATTGCCAACAAAATCTCGGAGTTGACCGGTGATAAGGAGCTATAATGACAGAGGATTAGCTGCTGGAGGGTAAAAGAAAAACGCGATCCACATACCAAAATGACAATCCTCCCACCGGAAACACATTTACTTAATTATAACTAGCGTAAAAGCTCGTGCATAGCACGGATATTAAAATTTTTATTTTTAATTATAATTATTAAATTATAGTTAATAAAAAATTAACGACTAATTGTATTATAAATTTAATAAAATTTTTATTTTTAATTACATAGCCAATAAACTATGAAACAAATTTATGTGTTTAATAAAAAAAATCCACTTAGGAGTGATAGTGGGTAATAATAGGAATAAGTAGTAAATGTCCTCCAAAAATGTCATAACTCTTTTATAAAGTGCATTGTCAATATCAAGACTTGTTTGATAGAATTTTAGTAGATTTTACTTGTGTTGATTTTAGAGTGAAATGAATTTTGATTGTAATATTTGCTTTCCTATTCAGCTATTATAATCCACATATTCAACCCATAAACATGTATGGCTCATAATTTAATAACAAAAATGGATTATTGATTCTTATTAAAAAAAAGAATAGGTGATTATTGAAACGTTTAGTTGTAAAGCACTAATAGAGAGTACCATAGAGATAGTTAAAAAAAGAAACTATTAGTTATGTGGTAAAACAAAAATGAAAAGAAGATGATTATATATACTATCTTTTAGTAAATTATCATATTTATTTGATAGTTTTCAATTTTTAATATCTTATCAAGTTATGATTATAAGTGTTTCAAAATGAAACAGACTAAGAACAAATGTTAAAAATTTTACAAAGAAAATAAACCAGAAGCACATTCAAAGGCTTGGATCCAATTGAATTTAGATTAAGGATTTTATTTTCTTTTTTTTAAAAAAAGCACTAACTAATGGTATGTCTTGAAACCAATTAAGAGGTTAAACAATAATGAAGTTCAAAGGTTGGATCCAATTGAATTCAAATTAAGGATTTTTTTAGAAAAAGAAGTACTAACTAATTGTATTTCTTAAAACCAATTAAGAGGTTAAACAATAATGAAGTATGTTTGAGAACAAAAAACATTAATAGAAAATGGAGAAATCATCTCTTAAATCTCTTAAATATTTTTTTAATTTTTCTTCACAAATAATTTGATAAGTGTATCATACAATAAAAATAAAAACTTGTCATACTATAATTTGATGGACATGTAAGGACACAAAACAGGGATTATTTAACTCAAAAGTTAAAAAACGTAATATACAAAATTTAAAATTAAAATTAATTTATAAGTTAATTTAAAATTACTTTAATAGATTAAAAATGACCCTAACCAATCAAATTTTAAAAATTAATTAAAAATTAAAAATTATAAGAAATTAGAATAATTCAAAATTCAAGTTAATATATAAATAGTTTTAAATTATTTTAATAAATTAAAAATAGTTCTAACCAATAAAAATTTTTAAATTATTAATTAAAATCTCATACTTTTACTAAGTAACTTAATATACGAAATTTTAAATTAAAATTAATGTATAAGTTAGTTTAAAGTTACTTTAATAGATTGAGAATAATCCTAACCAATCAAAATTTGAAGATTAATTAAAAAAAAATTTAAGAAATTAGAATAATTCAAAATTTAAGTTAATATATATGTAGTTTAAAATTATTTTAATAGATTGAAAATGGTTCTAACCGATGAAAAATTTTAAAATAGTAATTAAAGTCTCATATTTTTACAAAGTAATTTAATATACGAAATTTTAAATTAAAATTAATGTATAAGTTAGTTTTAAATTATTTTTAATATATTAAAAATGATCCTCACCAATCAAAATTTTGAATACTAATTAAAATAGTAAAAATTATAAGAAAGTAAGATAATTTAAAATTCAAGTTAATATATAGGGAGTTTAAAATTATTTTAATAGATTGAAAATAATTCTAACAAATCAAAAAAATTTAAAGTAATAATCAATGTCTCATACTTTTAAGAATTCAAAATTAAAATTAATGTATAAATTAGTTTAAAATTATTTTAATAGATTGAAAATGATTCTAACTAATAAAATATTTTTAAAGTAGTAATTAAAGTATTATACTTTTATAAAGTAATTTAATATACATACTTTAAAATTAAAAATTAAATATATTTGTTAGTTTAAAGTTATCTAAATAGATGAAAATGATCATAACCAATTAAATTTTTGAAGAATAATTAAAAAAGTAAAAATGCTAAGAATTTAGGATGAGAAGTTTGCAACCATAAGAAAGAAAGGGTTATATTTTTATTTTATATATATTTAAAAATTAAAATTAATGTATAAGTTAATAATTTAGTTTTAATAAATTTAATTTAAATTAAGAGATTGGATAAACAAACATGATAAAGATAAGTAGTTTAAAGTTATTTTAATAGATTGAAAATAATGCTAACCAATTAAATTTTTGAAGATTAATTAAAAAATAAAAACTCTAAAAAATTAGAATGAAAGGTTTGAAGTCATAAGAAAGAAATGTTTATATTTCTATAATATATATATATATATATATATATATATATATATATATATATATATATACTTTAAATTACTAATTGCACTACTTTTACATTTAATATTAATCCACTCCTCCTCTTTTCTTTGTCTAAAATTCTATGTAACTTTCAAAGCCTTATTTTCAAATCTGTTCAAATCAGCTTCGAATTGGAGAAAAAAAGATTACTACCATATTCTTTACTATATATTTTGTTACATTTATTGAAAAAATATGAAAATCAGTCTTATAATGGCTAATTCAATTTCGTGCAAAGAAAAGAGAAAAACAATGGAATAGAAAACATCTGTTGAATCCGGCGACCTACCATATGATTGGGACCTGAAAGCTACCAAGAACACAGAGGTTTGGCCGAAGACGCCGGTGGAGCATTCGGCCTCACCCACGCACAGTTCAAAATACCAGAATTAGAGCATGAACTACGATAAGGAGTGTCTGAAATGAATAGCAGTAAAATTCCCAACCCAGGAAAGAAGACGCCCAGCTGAGTTGATTCAGATAAAACCAGATACAAATGAGATGCAGATTGAATCTTTTATGCGAATTCATTACCACCTATCGGAGATGAGTGGAGCTATTTACAGAGGCTTCAATCCCCTTCATATATGCAAAAGCTAAATAAATGTTTTTATCTGCCAAATCAACTAGTGAAATCAACCCTTCATCATTTCAAACCCCATCTGCCAAATCTGCATAAGAAGCTGAAGAAAATGGCTCAAATAGTCCATTGTCCCTCACCGCACGGCCAAGAGAGACTGTGCACTCTCGTGAGACAGAGAGAGCAGGCGGGGGCTGCGTCCTTTCGTTTTTATTTTTCAATTTTTTTACCGGGGAAGCTTCTGGTTCCCTTGTATTATTTTTTTATATTTTATTTTTATTTTAAATCATTTTCAACATTTATGAAAGAATTTAAATTTTAAAAAACTGAGAAATATTAAAATTTAGAGGAATGAAGAATTTAAATAAATAAAAAATAACCATTCTGCAGTTAATAAATTAACGCGCCTCAATTAGTAACCCTACCGGAAATTGGTTTCACTAGAACAGCAAAACCATTAACTAACGAGATGGAATTATAAAACTAGTTCAATCAATTCATAGTAATGGTAAAGTATAACCATACAAAATGCCTACACAAGCTTATGTGTTGCACGCTCTTCGAACAGTTCCTGAATTTTGACCAGATTTTGCCATATGCTGCTATAGCCAGATAAGAACACCCTGCATTCCAGCCAGGTAATCATTGTGGCTCCTGTGACGCAGCAGCCGTAGAAATCAGGACTGAAGGAGAGCCTAATCACTCCAAGAATTCACGAGTTAGCTTATATACTATCAGCTGTTTCATCTGCAATCAGAGTTTTTCATCCCCATCCTCTTTTCCAGCTTGGAAATAATTCTTACCCGCATACATGCACTTTCTTTCACTGCAGTCACTACAGACTCCTTTAAGCAGTCTATAATCCAAATATGTATTTCTTGCAGTAGCAACAGAAGATTATGGTAGGAAACCACGGATACAAAGAACAAACCCAATACCCTATCCCTAAAGGTGTGCTTGTGCATGCTCGGGTTTATGACTGTATTCGTAATCAAGATGAACGAAGGCACGCTCAATTTCTGGCAACCGCTCAAGCTTCTCTTGCAAGGCCTCTCCAATGTCGTGTGCCTCTTGCAAGGGCATGCCAGCTGGCAATACAATGTCAACCTCAACAAAGTAGTGAGAACCAAAGGTGTAGGCCCTGACAGTATCGATGTGCCTTATTGCCTTGTGGTGGTTCCAACAGAGATAGGTCAATTTTTGCAGATATTCTGGAGCAGCAGATTTTCCAACAAGGGAATTCACATTCTCCAACACCGTTAATGACCACGTTCGAATGGTGTACAGAGCCAGCTGCACAATATAGAAGATTTTATCCTAGGATCATGAGAAAATGAGGCAAAGCGGAAAGAAGTCCATAAACATAAATAAAGAAAACAAAAGAGAGAACTTTTAACATTTCAGGAATTACAGTAACCACGAATACAGCAGCCATGGTTAGATTTCACTAAATAGAGGTTCCTAATTCTTGTCATGCTAACCACCAAAAGTAACAGGTTTAGATGAGAGATTTGACAACCAGAAATCATTTGAAAAGCTAAGAAAAAACAGGAAGCCAATAATTACTCAGTAGGTTCAGATGAAATTGAATTCAGCAAATATATTCGAAGAAGTGTCAAATTAACAATATAAACCCAAGAAAGTGCACTGATAGAAAATGAACAAACAACTTCGACTGCCAATTGTTAGCATCAAATGCTACAATTTAACCACCAACAAACTCTTTTCTCTATCTCTAGAGGTTTCTTTATCTCAACAAACTGTGGTTCTACTTTGCTGTTAGATCTCAAATGAATTTAGACCTCAACTCCTCCAATCCTATATCCCTCAATAGAACTCTTTTCTCTATCTCAAATGCTACAATTTAACCACCAACAAACTCTTTTCTCTATCTCTAGAGGTTTCTTTATCTCAACAAACGGTGGTTCTACTGTGCTGTTAGATCTCAACTCCTCCAATGCTATATCACTCAGTAGAACTTCGAATTTCTCCAAGAAGATATAAGGTGCTTAAGGCATCCCTAGTAAGCGTCCAAGATATGATTAACTTCCAAGAATATCAATGTGTGTCATTAGCTTTAAAACATTTAACAACTTAAGCACGAGTTCCTTTTTAAAGAAAGGGCAGGCTTAGGTTAGCAGGATATCCTGTGCGCCAAGATGTTCAGGTCTAGACTGGAAGCCAAAGTGGTTGGTATCGAGCATGCATTTTTTCTCCATTCTGAACCAGGTGACCAGTTACTTCAATGTGAAGAAACAGAATAGATTAGTTTGAGCAGTCATCACACACCCAGACGAGAAGTAAACAATTTGATAAGACCAAAATTCCATGTTATGCCATGATTTTGTTCCACAAGCCAAATAAAAGCCCTCAATAGATTCATGTTATGAGCCAGACTATTTATTTAGCAAATCAAGAAGAGTTAACAAATAGCTGCTAGAGCAAAACTCAAATTCCTAGCTGATTAAAAGAGATTGATACTGGAAATTTCTTTGCTTACGGGGCTTATATAGAAAAGCAGTAAAGAAGTTTAGTATATCCACCTTTGACATAGATAAAGTGTAAAATCAAATCACTTGAATCAATTACTTGATATAATGTACATTTACTTACTATGATAGCTCCAATAGGGTCCATCCAATCATTGAAGTAATTAGCAAGGAGCGCAGCAATAAGCCCAATGATGTTGGTGATCACATCAAAGAAGTGATCTTGAGCATACGCCTTCACGATCTCATTGGTAAATGATCGGCAGTAGACCACCAAAAATAGTTTTACCAAAGTCACAGAGAGCATAATACCAACTACCCAGCGCTCTTGCTCCTTGGTCAAGTTGAAATCATCCTCCTACAAAAGGTCAGAGAGATCGTCTGTGTTATACACCAGGATATGTGGTATGATAAAGTAGATTGCCGGAGATGCCATGTGGGTGGGGAAATTTCTCTAGGCAAGAGAGGAAGGAGATACTCAGATAAAGATATTTGAGAGTGAACTAGTCATCGAAAACTAGCAACCCAACCACGAAACAACAAAAATGAATTCACACTGTACAAATTGGTCGAAACAATACTTACATCAGATATTAGTGTGCGCACGGACTCCAAGATTATTTGCAGTCCTAAAGTTGCCATAACAGATGCAAAAACGAGGATTCCCTGCAAATAAAATTTCCATTAGAGCATAGAAATCAAGAGCTGCAGAGTTCTTTCAAGTGACGAGTAGTGAAATAAATTCTTTAAAAGAAACACAATATGAATAAAAAATCATTCATATGGTGGTAAATAAGAAGAAATGTATATTGAGTTTGTCAAATATCCTTTTTGCAGGACCTGCTCATGCATAAGTATAACTGGATGTCCAGATTGCGCAATTCTAGAATTATGTTTAACAGTAGCAAGTGTGGAGAAGATTATTAAGACATTGCAGCTTAAATTAGAAATTAAAAAAAAGAAAAACAGCCTAAAAGGCAAAATCCAAAGCAATAAGCCATCAGAAAAATTTACCTCTTGCTGCATAAGTTAGTACGGGGTTCATATAGAAGGCAAATATGAAGTCATGTAGAAAAGAATCCTAAGCATGCCCCAAGCCTTCTGAATTTCCTCTTTCAACCCGACATAACTGGTAAGAGAAGTTCTACTTGCAAAGTTGATTTAAAATAGCATTCCTACACCAACATCAGGATCATGCAACCGCTCAGCTAACAGAGGCCTGGATTCCCAGTCTACCCAAAAGAAAACATTCCCTCCAACTCTGATCAAATGGAACAAAATGCCTAACTATGCATCTCAACTCGAATGCAGCGAAGAATACATTAAAATGAACCTACGTTGTTGAAGAACATAACGAATGCTTGAAAAGGACTAACCAATGGTTGCATTCGTTTCTTTCCAATAGGATATTGATATGGGTTTGGAGTCTGCATGGAGAAGGCTGTGAACCAAAGGATAAATCCTGAGAGAAGATCAAGAAGTGAATCTAATGTGGACGCAATGATTGCCAAAGAACCACTCCTAACGGATGCATAAACTTTAGCAGCAAAAAGAACCATGTTTGCTATATTTGATAACCGGATGGCAGTTGTCTCACTTCTAGCCAGCTTTTCTCTTTCTTCCTGCAAACCCCACAAACAGAATTCTTTATTCATAAATCCTGGCAACTAATCACTGTATTTTAATTATGGCTGACTGGTCTGATCCAATAAAAATTAACATATTAAGACCTTTGACATCCCAGGAACAAAACCACGATCTGCTAAGGCATCCATTTCATTGAAGCCCTCTAGCATTTCCACCTGCTGCTGATAATACTCAGCCACATTATCTTCTGGACCTGAAGCCACCAAAATAATCGAAGTATGTTTTATCCTCTTACTCAAAGGATTAGGATCATGTATCAAAACTAAGCTGCATCCAGAGAGTCATATTGCAGTAGGTTTAAAAAAAAAAAAAAAGCATCCTGGTGATAAATCAACTCAACAACAAAGAGAACATGGCCAAGTCAAAAACTAACTTAAAAGACACAAACAAATTAAAATAAACTGCCTCCATTTACAGTGAGCAATCCTTCATCGTACCAAGCATATTGATCAAAACCTGAGCTGCTGAGCCCAACATGTTCCTAGTAACAACTAATGCATCTATTTATGAAGAAACAGAAAAGACAGGCAAGGTAACATTCGATTATTCTTTATGAAAATGAACCACACAAGAAGCATATGCCAAAGTGAGCAGTACCCCAGTATAAAGTTCTCCACTTCCTTAAAAGAGAACCATCAAAAAACTAATATTCCCCTGCAGTTTTAACCATCATTAATGCATCAACGGTCCTTTTCCTTCAAATTGGTTGGACCCACATAAACAAGAAGTAAACTTTCTTTGCACTAGATACTTTAATGAACTAAGGATTCATCCAGCGATTAAGGAATCAGAAAACAAAACTATAAGTGGCATGAGACAAGGAAACAAACAAATTGTTCCAAAAAACGGGAAAGTATATGAAATTCCAAGTTATTCAATAACGCTGCCTTAATTGAACCTTATGACAAACCCGTAAATATTTGAAACTAAATTATAGATTACCTAATACACCGAGGCAATCCTGGAGGCCACGAGGAGGCTTCTCCTTGTGCTCGCAAGACAACTGGAGACCATCGAAGTTCAGTCGCCAGGAACGGTCGGCATTTCCAGTCTCCTGCAAAAGAAGTTGCTCTTCGGAGCCACCGTGACCGCAGTCGAGAGTTAAAGGCTCCACCATTTTGGCGGCGGCGCTGCTTGTTCATGCAATGGGCAACAAGAAGGCCCTCAAAGGGGACTCTTAGTGAGCGGTAGCGCCGTAGCGGGGGTTGCAGAAGAACTGTAGAGTGGAGAAAGGAAGCAACGAAATGCGAGAGAATGGGGGGAATTAATGGAGGGCTTTTTAGGAAAATGAATGGAAAACGTGGTCGAGGTGGGTAATTGTGGTTTCCGATGGCGGAACTTTATGAACCAGTTGGTATGAGTGGAATAGAATTACGAAATGATGATATTTATCTTGCCTTCCACGCGCTATCTCTTCCCCACGTTTCAACTTTTCTTTTTTTCTTTTTTTGTAAGAAACTGTTTTTACTTATTATTATAATTTTTATTATGAATTAATTTTTTAACTATGAAGTCATGAATATTTATAATTAAATTGACAAAAATAGTGATTGAACATTCTTTTTTATTCAAATATATCTTTTTTTTTTGAAAATGTGTATTTAGATTAATTTTGATTTAAGAATTTTTATTTTGAGAATAAAAAATTAATTATTTTAAAAACTAAAATTTAGAATAAATTTATGAGAATTTTTTCCTTTTAAATGAATAGATGTAAGATAATTGAGTATTTTTTCTTTTTAAAGTAATATATGTAATGTAAAAATAGTTTTAAACAATTAAACAGTTACACATTTAATTAAAAAATTATTACCTTATTAATAATAATTAAAATTTTAAAAAATATTATTAAAAACTTAATCGAGAACATAATATGATAGTAAGAATATTTTTAAAAAATTTTAATATATTGACTTATATTTTTAACTAATTAATTTTTTAAAAAATAAATTAATTATCATTTTTGTATATTTAGATTACAACTCAATTTGTTTAATTTGTTAATTTTAACTTTGAAATTTATACTTCACTTTTGATTATTTAATCATTATTATCTAATAATAATTAATTAATTGTATATTTGACAAAGTTGTGAATCAGGTGATAATGCAAAGGAGAGAAGGAGCGTGGAGCTGGATCGAGTGGGATAAGGGGATGACGTGCGAAGAGATACACTGACAGAGTCACAAGGCACTGGCAAAGTGGCAATCTGAGCGGGAGCTAGGCGAATGGAGGGATCATGGACACGTGGAGAGTGGAGATGACTGATTCTTTACTGCGCCGAAAAGGAAATGACTTGACAAAGAAGTGAGCGCGCACTGTGAAACCCGGAATGAACATAGAGATCAGAGAGGTCAAAAATCGTCACAAAGGTCTCATATGCTTAATCGCCACCTGCCTACGCTGCCGGCTGCTGCAACACTGCCAGTTTCCGTATTCATTTGAGAAAAGAAAAAAGAGAAAAAAATAAAAAAGATCTTTTTCGTTCTCTACTTTGTTTTCTTGCTGTTCACTTCTTGAATTAATCGTACTTACTATTCTCATAGTTAATAGTTCCTATGTTTTTTGATACATAGGAAAGGATGGCAATTTTTTTTTTCATACATCGGAAGGAATGACAGTTTGTTATCGTAGTTGTTATTTAAGTATTCATGTTTAATTTATATTTAAATAATATTTAAAATTATCTTAATTCTTTACGTCAGACTCAATAAAGTTATACTTGAGAAATATTTTATTTTAAAATTAAACTTAAAATTTTAAATGTAAGGCCAACATTTTCTTTCATAAATAATTTAATTTTTACGAAAATCAAGATAAAAATTTTAAAATCAAACTCTATCCAATCACGTCTTAAGTCACAAGAGTTTTTTTGCAGTAATAATTAACTAAATTGCTATCAAAACAAATGTGTTAATAAGTATCATATGTCAATTAGATTAAAGAGAGCATGAAAGTTGAAATAAAAATATATATCTATTACACGATATTAAATATTTAATTTAGAACATATTTAAATAAATATATAAATTTTATATTAGAAAAATATTTTATCTCGAAAAAATAATAATAGAAGTATGCTTGTTTCCGTTGTTTATGGTAAAACAGTTGATGGAAACACTCGAGAGTGTTGTATTTGGATTGATTATAATAAGATATTCAATGTAAAATTTTCACTTTATATTTTACTTTCTGTATTATGAATAATTTATTTTTATTATATTTAAAATAAAAAATCTTAAATTTCAAACTCAAACTTATCTTATAGATAATTTTTAAAAAATTTTCATAGATTACTTTTTCAAGTTTTTTAACCTTAATGTTGATAGATTTTAAATTCATGTTATAAATCACATCATTTCAAAACAGCCTAGTAATCCCATCAAAAAATAGTAAACTTTTCAGTTAAATCTCATGAGATATTTTTTTGAATAGTATAGTAGTAAGTTAAAAGTTCAATCTTGGCATAATTTAGAATTTACTATTTCTTTTATATTTTTTATAAAAAAAAATTCTCCACTTATATATAGATTTGTGTAATTTTTATTAATAATATAGAACCTTTATACTAAAAATGCATTTCAATTAAGATAATCCTTAGCAAATTTATAAGTCCGAACCTTCTCGCTTCAGTATGCATCTCAGATCTCAACCTTTGGAGCATACAGTTTGAACAAAGTTTTCTCGACTTTTGGGCCTCATTAGTTGGTGCTTCCTTTCATCCTCTCCGCTTGATTGGAGAACGGAGGCAAAAAATGTAAGACCAACCGACAGAAGTAAAGAAAAAGATACCAAGAGCAAAGCAAACACAGATGCTGCGATTTCATATGAACACTTGTGTGAGGGGCGGAAATGTCTACGGTGTTTTTGGATTGGGTGGGTTACATAACTTAGCCCTAATTGATTGGAAGGAAAAGAGAGGAGAAAAGGAGGGACAAATATAAGAGGAAGTAAAATGGTTTTGGTTGGAGAGAGATAAAGGAGAAGAGTAAATGTGGATGAAGAGAACTCTCCCTCCATTTCAGTAATTCTAATATTTTTACTTTTGGAATGATTGAGAGGTATTTGATATTTAAAAGACTATTAGTCTATAATGTCTTTAACTTTTATTTTTATTATAATTTTTCAATTTAAGAAAATAGTAAATTTGTAAACATAACAAAATATCATTCCGTCCACTTTCACTTTTCGTACAACCAAACAAGAAGAAATATTTTTAATTTACTTCTCTTCTTTTCATACCAAACAAAATTAATATAAATACAAATATCTCCCTTAGAGAGATTAAAATGTGTTTATTCTCCTCTCCTTCTCCCTTGCGAAGCAAACTAAGCATTAATGTAAATATTTTATAAATAATTTATTTTTACATAAGTAACATAACATAATTAAAAAAATCTTAAACTAATCCAAATATACCATTAGACTAATAGTAATGACAAGAATTACACGTATTACAAATGATCATCTTTCATATGTTCACTTTCCTTGATTTGAAAGATCTTTGTATGCATGCTTGCATTTCTTTTTAATGTTATAAAATAATCAGTTATGAACTATATTATACTCTTATTCTCGATTGTTGAATTTTTTAAAAACAGTTAAAAGTAATTATTTTTAAAAAATTATACTCAAAATTAAAATAAAATTTTTATTTTTAATAAGAAAAAGATGTTTTAAAAAAATCTCAATGGCAGTTTCTAAAAAAATGGTTGTTGTTGGTTTATTTAAACTAAAATCAAAAGTGAATAAATTGTTAAGAACAGTTTAGAAATAAATTTTAGTTTAAAAAAATTATAAGTAACTTATTATAAGTAATTGAGAACATTTTCTAAATGTATTATAAATTATATTTATTAAGAAATATAACATTTTAAACTTGTAACTATAAAGATAAATTCACAATATTGAAAATTTATAATATTTCTTGAATATCTTTCTTTTTTCCTCATCAAGAGGAGAGGAAACAAAGTTTAAAGGAAAATCAAAATATAAAGCGATTCTTTTTGTATAAATAAAAATAATAATAAGTATTTTTAATATATCTTTAATTAATTTTATTAATATAATAAAAATAAAAATTTATATTTATAGTAAAAATAATTTTAAAAGAACTTAAAATATAAAAAAATAAAATATTTAAAGAAGAAAATTTATTAAAAATTTTTATATTTTGAAACGAAGTATTCAAATTAATATATACTTGTGTTAATTATGAAAAGAAAAAAGTAACATTTTGCTAATCGAGCGTATCTCATCCTTTAATACCAGTAGGCCTGTCAATTGGGCTATACGAGCCGAGCCGACCTAAACTCGGGCTCAGTCCGAGTAACATCATATTGAGCCCGAGCTCGGGCTCAGCCCGAACGGGCTCACAAATGTTGAGCCCGAGCTCGGCTCTTATGAGCTCGGGCCGAGCTCGGGCCGAGCCCGAAATATGCATATTCATTTTTTATTATTCTCACAAATTATCCTCTCACTACAAATTATGATTGTCTTCACAAATTAATGTCTTAATACTTGTCTAACAATGACTTTCAACTAATTTGCATATATTATTAAACAATATCTCTAGAAACTAAGCAAACGTCTATCTGAAAATCAACAAAAACAAACTACCATAGCAAAATAAAGTATTGTAGCAATATCTCAACCACATTAAATTCCAACCAAGACAAATCAACAAAAGTGGAGCACCAAACTACCAGAGTCTGAGAATTTATTGATCAAGAACCCTTCAAATGGATATTTAAACAGAGATATATAATGCATTAAAATCTAATAATCTGGTATGTCGTGCTTCAATATGAAGTAACCGGAAAAGAGGAAGAATGATCCTATAGGCTATAACTCCAGAAATCAGTGAATTTCCAACGATGAAACTAGGCACCAAAGCACTAAAACACACCACCACTGTGTTTGCTGTATAGAGAATCAACCAAATTTGCAGCATACACCACTGAGTTTGATGTATAGTAAGCAGTTTAATATTTTGAATGAATAGTAAGTTATTAATACACAAAAAATAATCTTCTAATGTGCCATAATAATAAATATTGATTTTTAAAAAAGATATTGGGCTAATACTAAAGTTTATTAATCACTTTACTAATCACCTTATAAGTTTTATAATATAAGTATTAACCATTAAGTAATTGATAATTTTTTCTCTTCTCTTTCTAAATTTATGTTGAGAAGTGAAAAAAATTATATTTTGTGAAATTAGTTAAATATATTAATTACGAAAGTGAATATGTAGAATATATTATTTTATAAAACTAAATATTTACTTTGGAATATTCTAAATTACAAGTGCAAAAATCAATTGGAAGACTATGCTAAGATCTTATCTTCTTCTTTCATATGATTTATATTTCTCGTGTTAGTAAAAGTAATAATATTCGTACCTACGCATTTATTGTGTTAATACTTAATATCCTTAGAATTATGATAAGCTCAATAAGTAGTTCAATCTCATAAATAGACTCTATGATTGAATAACATGCATATTGTTGCCAAATCTGCTAAGAATTAAAACTATTAAATCACATTGCTTTTCTAAAATATAATTTTAAAGTGTTAAAAGTGAAAACTTTACACACTAAATTTTTTTGAAAGTGAAATATAAACAAATTTATTTATATCAAAACACATAAAATTTTAATCTATATAGTTATGATGACATTAATATAGTATTATACACAAAAATTTTCTATTATATCAAGAAATTATAATATATAATTATAAATTATTATTAGATATATGATCGGGCCGAGCTTAGCCAAGCCCGAGCTCGGTCCGATTCACAAACGGGCCGAAAATTCAAGTTCTAGCCCGGTTCAGCCCTAGCCTAAAAAAAGCTCAGCCCTTAAAAACGGGCCGGGTCGGGCCGAGCTCGAACTAGCCCGGCCCAATTGACATTCCTAAATACCAGCATACAGCCTATATTTCATCGGTCGAAGACGCGACACCGTCAACGAAAAATGGTTGCCTTCGACATTAAAAAATAAAAGAAAAATAAAAAGAAAAAAATAAAATAGAAGAACAAACACAAAAAGAAGAGGTCCAAGGTGAAATCCAATCACAGTGACGTCACAAATTGAATCGGCAAAAGTAAATGTGGCTGCTGGGATTCGAGCCCAGGTCTCTACGGCCACAACGTAGAATTCTAACCACTAAACTACAGCCACCTCGTGCTTAAAAATTCCCAAATTTATTAGATAACAGTAAGTCAGAAATCGTACGACCAGAAAATCATGCGCTGAGTTTAGAGGGCTGGGCCGGGGGGACTCTGTTGTAAGTTTCATGAGGATTATTTTGCTTCAAAATATATACCTTAATTTAAATTAAAATTAAAATTTAAAAATTAAAAATAAATAAATATCTAAAATATTTTTATTTAAAAATTTTTAGTTAGTGTTTCAAAGTCTAAATTTAACATTAAAAATTAGTAGTTTAGATGATTGATTGAAAAACTTAAAAGTGTTGAAATAGTTAGTTTGATACAAGAGTAAATTTTAATATATATATATATATATATATATATATATATATATATATAATTTATCTGTTTCAAAATATATGACTTATTTTCACATTATATGAGAATTAATGTTTTAATAAATTTTATGAAAATGTTTGATAGATGTTTAAAATGTCTCTCTTTAAAAATAATTAATTAGTGTGTCAAATTTAAATTTTAATATTAAAAATTAGTATTTTAAGTTATTAATTAGAAAATTAATAGTTTTTAGAAAACAAAAATATTTAAAGAGGAGGATGGAGAAAATGATGAAATTAAAAATAAAGTAAATAAATAAAATATTTATATAAAAATATGGTATATATTTTGAAATAAACTAATAAAATATATATTTCAAAATGGATGAAGTAATAAATATTTTATATAAAAAGATGATAAATATTTTTAAAAATAAATTTAAAAAATTAAGACATATATTTAAAAATATTATAGTTGAAAGTTATGAAAAATGTCCATCGCTCTGTTCCTAACTATAATTTTTTTTGCAGTTAAATTGATAAGTAATTTGCACCATTAACTTGCATATATATTTTCTTTTTGATGAGTAATTAAGAGATTTCATTAATAGAAATATAAAATTAAGTTACACAAATGAGTAAATATTTATGATAACAATTTAAATATAACATATAGAAAAATAAATATAATTAAAATTTTTATATAATTTTTTTTTTCAAAATTCTCATCATGATCAGCATGAAAATTAGCTTCCAAGTTAGCTATAACTAACTTGTGTATTTGACTTTGTCAATAAATGAGATTCCACTTTAGACCATGCATATGTCAAAAAAAAAAAATTCTCATAGTAATTTCATGGAAAATTTGCCTATGTACTCCCTATACTACTTACATTTAGTTACATGAGTCCCTAATATTTTTATCTTCCCATTAAGAATCTCTAAAGAATTTACGTGCAGCATAAAGAGTTTCTACCACTATCTTTACGGTGGAATCTGACCAATTATTGGCACGAGCACTGCACATGATATAGTAGAGAGGGGTAAAATCGTTCAAGGATCTCATTCCCCCCAATTGCTGTTGACCAAAACTCAATTCTCTTCTCCCCTATCTCTCTCTCCATTCAAACCACCCCTAATTTGAGAACTAGGGCTGCTACTGTACATTGCGAGATTCTTGCCATCGCTTCCAACCCAGGAATGATGTACATTGTGGGCTTATAATGGCCCCTGGTCCAAAGACTCGATCTTAATATTTCTCATTGTTGGCGGATCTATGATTCCTATGTGTGTTAAAGAGACATATTCTATTGCTTCTGTAAAGCTTATAATCCAAACATATAAAGGTTTCTTTGTGAAAACGCAAAAACTAGTTTTTGATGGGAAAGAATTATCCTAGAGCAGTTCTTGGGACTATGGGGTCAGTGATGGCAATGTATTGTATTTAGTCCTTTGACTTTCAAATCTCCAAGCCATTACTGTAAGGACTGTCTGCGGTAGAGTTTGCATTCCATGTTGGCAGAAAGAGGAATGTGAGTTATGTGAAGCAACAGATTGCAAAAAAAAGGGAAAGGGTTTCTTGATCTTAAGGACCAATAATTATTATGTAATGGTGAGGAGCTTGATGAGCATAGACTCATAGACGATATTTCTAGAAGTAATAAGGTTGTGATTCACTTGCTTGTCCGCAAGTCAGCAAAGGTTCGAACTAAGCCTATTGAAAAAGATTTTGAAGTCTCAATCATAGCATCTGAGTTAGATGAGTAGGTGACTGATGCAGTAGATGGAAGGAATTATAAGACATAATCATTAGTTAAAGAGTTTTAGGTTGCATCCATCAAACTTTTGGAGAAAGATTTTCTGCTAGAACCCCTTATTGTGAATTCCAAAATTGCGCTATCATTGGCAACTAAGAAACTTCTCCCAATGAATGATTTGGAGAACTAGGATGGTTCGAATGGATATATATATATATATATATATATATATATATATATATATATATATATATATATATATATATATATATATATATATATATATATATATATATATAGGGGAAAAGAATTGAGTTTTGATCAATAACATTTTGGGGGGAATGAGATTCTTAGATGATTTTATCCCTCTTTACTGTTCATGTATATTATTCGTATTAAGAGTTGGTCGGATTCTACCGTAAAAATAGTGACAGAAACTCTTTATGTTGTACGTAAAATTTATAATGCTAAATTAAAAATATAAAAGACTCAATTAAGTAAACAATATATGGAGTAAATAGTGAACTTTCTTAATTTCATGGATAAATTGTGCCCGAAAGTTGGAAGAAGAAGAAGAAGATTATAAAATTTTTTGAAAGAAATGATGCTCTGTGCGCTAGATAATGGTAAAGGTCATGGTTGGATCAAACACGTACTCTGCTGCCGTGTGAATTGCAAACTAAGGATTTAACGATATTTTTCTGTTTCCATTGGGAATCTACCATCCGGCGAGATATTATCGGCGAATCGTGCTTAGTGCCAAGACACTTGCACTTCTGTTTACGCAGACAATCATTAGATCGGAAACTTCGAGAGATTTATTGCTGGAAAGTTTCCACTTTCAACCTCGGCACAGTTGAGAAAGCAAATGAAAAGGCTGCGTTCTTACATCTTGTGTGGCACAAAATATAGGATGGATGCATTGGACGTTACAAATGACTGTTGGAGAGTTTTAATGATTTTGATAGTCAATTCATCCCTAATATTATATTATATTTTATTTTTGTTAACTTAATAAATTTTTATTATTTTAGTTAATCACCACTTATTTATTTTAAATTTGACTAAACTCTATCACTATCGAATCATTATGAGCTCGAGTAACCTTTCCATTCTTTTTAAAATTATTAGCTTGATTAGTAAAATACTTTTTATTAAATTGAAAATTTTCCATATTGATACTTACATGATGCTTCCAACCTTTCTTCTCTCCTCAAACAAAAAATATTAAACACAGGAAGAAGGTAAGATTGGGATTAACTAATTTGATCAAATTAATAAAGGAGACAAAGGTAGAAGAGAATGATGACAAAAAAATATCTATTATTAATAAGTTCTAATCTTTTTATGCTGTTTTTTTAAATAACTAAACATTTAATGGACTCTCATATTTCTGTCTTGAAAGATTTAACCATTTTCAAATTTCTACAATATTATAAATTGTTGAACCAATATGTTTGTATAGATTGATGAATCTATATTATACAACAAATCAATAAATGTGGCAAGAAGTGTCCTCCCCCAACATTATAGGAGATTAATGGGTGGGACCGAATAGATTTTGTATTTAAAATTTTACGTCTTAAATTTTGTATAAGTAAATTATTTGTGAGAAAAAAAATATATCTTAAAGTGAAAAGTTTATATTAAATTTCGTAATAAAATTAAAGCTAAATATTTTAATAAATACATAAGGCTAATATCGAAGGTTAAATAGTATCTAATTAGATTGCAATATAAGTCTAATATGCTAACACTATTTAAATTTCCCTAAAAATATAGTTCCAATCCACTTTACTCTTTCAGATTCTCCATTGATGCTCAAAATTAAAAGATAGGAAATTAACACTAAAAACTTTTAAAAAAAAAAGTCAATACGGTAGATTTAGTCATAAGGGTTTTTCTCAGCATATACCCAATCGATTACACTTGTGAATAATGTCCAGCTGTTCTTCCAATGATAAATATAATAAATACAAATTTTAATTTATTTGTGATCAGTAATAATTTAAAAATTAAAAATGCTTATGTGTCCCAATAGATCAGTAGTCAACTTTATCAAAGTTTGGCACTCAAAAAAAGGTTTAGTATAGAGATAGAGAAATGACAGAGAGAACATGCAAACTATGCATTTGGTTTAAAAAATGGTCATTGAACGTTTTCTGAGTAAAATTTTATTCGAAGCATATTTTGTAAAAGTATCTTTTTTCCTCAAATTCCATGCGATCCTCAAATTTTATTTCTTTCCCAAACACCCTCCCTCCAATCTCACCATTTTTTTGACCACAAATTCTCTCTTACTAATCTATTCCCACCATCATCCTCTCCCTTTCACCATTATCTTTCTCCATAATTCTCTCCTACATTTTTTCTCTTCTTCCTTTCCAATTTACTTCATTTCCACCATCATCCTCTCCTACATTTTTTCTCTTCTTCCTTTCCAATTTACTTCATTTCCACCATCATCCTCTCCCTTTCACCGTTATCTTTCTCCATAATTCTCTCCTACATTTTTTCTCTTCTTCTTTCCAGCCTCATTCAAACGTCTTCTTCAAAAACAAACAGCAATTGTTCTTTTTTTGTAGTTTTCTTGCAGAAAAGCTCATATCCTCAATTGACAAGCCTTCCTGACTCCAAGAGATTTTTGTATTAAAAAAAAAACGTTTATATCCTCAATTAACAAACTTCTCCGACCTCATTGCTTCGTGCCTCCAAGACGCCATCTCCACTCACCCATAATACTCTTTCCGATCAAACCACCGAGGCACCCCAATTCCCATGCCACCGAGTCAACTCTGATCATCGAATCCTCCGGAACTCAAGTGAAAATGTCCTCAGAATCCAATCTCACAAGAATCGTCTTCCTCGTCTCTCTATCTCTCTTCACTCTCGTCAATTCTTCTCGACCTCTGTCACAGTACAAGGCCAGGATACACTTCGATGACACTCTCACTTTCCTCTGGCCCTTGCCCGCACAGTACACTTTCGGCAATCAAACCCTAACAGTCGATCCCAATCTATCGCTCGTCGTCAGCGGCAATGGTGGCGGTTCTATGATTATCAAAGAAGCTTTTCAGAGATACAAGTATATCATTTTCAGGCGTGCTTCTAAAGTATCGAGGTCCACCGTTGTACCTCATGATATTCAGAAGCTTGGCATTATTGTTCATTCTGACAATGAAGAGGTGATTCTTTCTCGCTGGACTCTTTTCCGTGCTCAGATTAGGTGAAGTTCAATTTTTTGATTCTTTGTAATTTTCTTTTGGCATTGATGGTTTGTTTTACTCTTGACAGCTGCAACTTGGAACAGACGAGAGCTATTCGCTTCTAGTGGCAAAGAGTGATGAGCGATCGGTCATTGGGGAAGTCACGATTGAGGTAAAATTCCAAGTCAAGTTTTACTATTTCAGTTAAAGTTAGCTTCTTCTTGAATTAGAGTTATGATACTGGCTTCTGTTTGATTAGGCGGGTGCCTCTCTGTGGTATGTCTAAAATGTTTTGTTGAATTTATGCCTGCAATTTGTTGGTTTTCTAACGTAGATTTAGTCTTGACCTTATGCAAGATTAGTCAAGTAAGTTTCTTTGATTCTGGGTTACTGCGGTGACATAAATTTTCCTGAAAATAGTTTATGTTTGTTGTTCGCAGGCTAACACGGTTTATGGGGCATTGCGTGGGTTAGAGGTAACTATCATTTGCCATTCATCAACTATTAGTTTAACCAGAAATATCTAAATGTATGTCAATAAAGCTTTGAGTCTATATAGGTAATTTAGTTACTTGAAAATTTCATCCTTACCCTCATCCTAGGTTAGAAAGAAAACCCAGGACTGAAAATATTCTTAATGAATATGTATGACATATTCAACACCAAACCCTACTATCTTTATATTCTGTTGCTATCAACCAAAGGTTATGGTCAGAGTCCAATATGGCAAGTTCTTTTAGTAATTTGATCACTTTTTGTAATAACTACTGGCCTTTTTCTTGCATAAGCTTGAATATAACACACTATCAACCAAAACTTAATAACACTCTCACCAGGAACCAGATTTAAGATGAGGTATAATTTCAATCCTTATTTGTCCTTTTGGTTTCTTCCTCCAGACGCTGAGCCAGCTGTGCGTGTTTGACTCTGAAGCTAAAAATGTTATAGTGTCCAAGGCACCATGGTTCGTACAGGATAAGCCAAGGTTTGAGTACCGCGGGCTTTCACTTGGTATATTCTAGTCTATTTCCGGGATAATAATGCACCTGAATTGCATTTTTTGCTAATCTGGAGTACCACGCTCATCAACATCTTGCTGGTTAATTGTTTTTCAGATACTTCGCGACACTATTATCCAGTTGATGTCATCAAGCAAATAATTGAGTCTATGTCATATGCTAAACTTGTAAGATACATCAGCAGCTTAAACATTTTTTGCAATTACTAAAGAGGTCATCTTTACTTGCGTTCTTGTTTATTTTTAATCTAACTCTCCTGAAATTAACTTTTGCATGATCTTGCATTGATGATTGTGTTCAGTAGAATGTCCTTCACTGGCACATCATAGATGAAGAGTCATTTCCTCTGGAAATTCCTAGATATCCAAATTTGTGGAAAGGAGCGTACACAAAGTGGGAGCGATATACAGTTGAGGATGCCCAAGAAATTGTTGAGTAAGAATTTTCTTTCTTTATTTCTTGCAATTCAAATGCTTTTCAGAACTTTCTTCTGAACTTATTCCTTAGATGTTAAATGAATTCAAATGAAATGAATGCATATATGATTGAAGCTTTTTTATGTTAATAGACCATTGGGACATCAAGCATTAGTCCTTGTTACACTGCAGCTGTATGCAACACTGATGCTGCTTTGTCATAAAATACTATCTCTATTCCAATCAAATGTCCAAATTTGATATTTATAAAAGCACTTGACTAGCTTCTTCTGCCTTACCTTTTTCAAGTTTTTGTGGGCCACGTCTTGATTGGAGTTTCGCATGCTTTTCCTTTTGAAGTAAGAGTAATCATGAAAATTTAGACTGAGAAGTGGATATTTCTTGGAACGTGCAAAAAAATAAAGCCAAGATATTTATTTTGCGGTCAGAGGAGTAATATTTTGAAGAAGCTAGGACATGATTTTAAAAGGTGGAGGGTGGAAAAGTGCAACAGAATAATTGGAAAACCTTGTCTGATTTATGATTAGACCAGTTATTGCCTAAAAGTATAAAATGAATTCTGGAAGCAAAATTGGAACTGGATGACAGCTCAAAGTCGAATCAATTTACACCTTTGAAGCTGGAGCTAGATTCCTGCATCAATCCAACTATTTTACTATTTTGGAACTTAAAATAATTCCAAACCTATCTACTAAAAATGCATATGCAAGTAAGCCAATGAGATCTTGGGATGTTAGCTCTTCTAGCTATCTGGAAGTACTTATATTATTTTATGTCATTTGGGTATCTGGAGTACGGTTTGATGCAAAGATTATAGATGCCTTTACCTTTTTATTGGTTTTTTGTTTCTTTGAGAAGCAATAAAGTCAAAGACTTGCCATATTTAGTGGGAGAATAAATATTTGACCTCTAGCATGGCTGAGTTCTGAATACTTTTTTTTTTATTAGTCTAAGTTTTTTGTCTCCTTTAGCCTATTTGATCGACATGATATTTTTCGCTATGTTTGAAAATTTTTAATCACTTTTTGTGTGTGATCTCTAGCTTATCCACTGATTATTTTTTTCCTTTCTTTTTTTTTTGGCTCTAATGCTGTCCTCCTCATGGCTTCAACATGAAGATTTGGCAAAATGAGAGGTATTTAGTACTTCCAAACGTTTCAAAGTTTTCTGAATTTTAGTGATGGAAAAATAGCTTCTAGATTTATAATTTCTGTTACTCTTCTGGTTGTTTTTTTTTTTTTGGTTCAAGCAGGAATAAATATTATGGCAGAAGTTGATGTCCCTGGTCATGCAGAATCATGGTTAGAGAGTTATTTATTTATTTTATTTTGGAATTCCACTAACGCATTGTTTAGCCGAAAAGTGATTATGGGCCTTGGGATATATCAGTACTTTTGATGATTGTTAACTAATTAATCTTATTTTGGCTGCTAATGATATGTGTTTCCTCAAGCCATTTACTTTTATCATGGATGTATTTTGGCACAGGGGTACTGGATATCCTGATCTCTGGCCCTCATCTTCTTGTACAGAACCACTGGATGTTTCAAAAAATTTCACGTTTGAAGTAATATCTGGCATCCTTGCAGGTACTTCAGGCTCTTACTTCTAAGAGTGAGTTTAATACTTGAACTATGCACTTTGTGTTCTAGCAGTTATTCTTGTCTTTGTTGAAGAACCATTCCAATTACTACTCTGATGGTTCTGAGGTCACATTTTACATTGGATAAACCATACCATAATGTTCATGTGTAATAGTATTGGCAATTTATGTTTCAGGATTATCAAGTACTTCACAGTTTGATTTTTCCGAGTCTTTTGTACATGAGGCTGAATGTACTGAACTGTACAGCTGTTTTACCTAGTTTAGGAAGAGTAAAATAAAGCAACTTCACCTGAATATCTTATTATTCTATCTCAGTTGTATAAAGGGTATTTGGGTTAATTTTGACGTTATTGAATCACATGGCATATCATATTCTCTGAGGTTTATCATCAAATTTCTTAGGCTTCCATCATGTTTTACACCTGACATTTCAAGACCTCTATATATTTTACCATCTGGTACTACCTATGAGTAAGTAGATGCTTCTCGCAACTGAATTTTACTTATAAAGGCCATACAACAGAAATTTTTATTCTTCTTGATGTAGTATTCTGAATCCTCTTGGATCCACTAATGGTTTTAGATTTGTCTGTGGTTTAGCTTGCCCATTGAATATCCCTGAACACTCGTCTGCAAAAAGGAAGTCATATGTCCTATGGTCCATTTCTTGTACACATTAGTAAATGACAGCCCTTAATTCCTAGGCAGTCGAATATTTCAGATCTTTTGAATTACTTCAACTCTTATCAGTCTTTTTGCTGAAATAAACTTTAAAATGGTAGCCAAAGTAACCATCGACTCGAACCCACATTTCTTGATGGTGAAGCTAAAATTTTTACATCTTAATTTTTGTCTTTATATGCAAGTACATATATTTGTCCCCAGGCTTTGGCAACAGAAGAATAATCTTTCATCAACCAACTCACTTCACCAGAAGAAAAAATGAGGTCTTCTTGTTGCTTGTAATGAGGACCTTGAATTTTGAGCTGGCATATCAAATGTGTATCTCTAGTTGGTCAAATAGTTCTACTTGCTTCAGGGTGGAGCATTTTCCTGATGTAATTTCTTTTTTGTGCCACAAAAATTGGATTGTTTTGTTCGGTGGATGCTCTTTTCCTTTTCTTGTCTATGACTATCGATCCTAAATATTCTTACTGCAGACATGAGGAAAATTTTTCCATTCAAGCTGTTCCACTTAGGTGGTGATGAGGTTAATACAGGTTCGTATGAATCTTAGCTTTCTTGAAACCTGCATGATGTGGTGCCTCTTTGCCCCCTAATATGTACATTGAGTTAGAGTTTGTTTATTTGAAGCTGATATTCACTTTTAGGGCTAGAGTAAATGCAATCTGATGACATGGGGAGATAATGGCATTTTGTTCTATTTTTTATAGGTAACATAATACATATTTGGTATACCAGAAAAGGAGAAACGACCAAACATCAATGTCTTTCTTTGCTCTATTTTTTGTGTTTTCTCACTGCATTGTAATTTCTCAAGTGCTACTGTTTTTGTTTTCGTTCATGTAGCTAGTGGCTCATTTCTTCTTCTATGTTTTCTAAATCTCAAAAATTATTTTCCCATAAGAAATTAGAGATGGGCGCTTTTTCTAAATTTAATTCATTTATTGCATTTCAATCTTTTAGATGTTGTACTCAGTTTTTTTAAGAGAATAGGAAAATAAAGCTTGAATGTTTGCCTCTCAACCTTTTAGTATACAATTTTCTATTTAAAGTTTGCCATTCAACTGCATGAAGCTAGAAAATTTCTTGTAGTCCTAGTTTTCCTTCTCGTATTGTTTCCAACCGAAGTCACATAATGATTCTTTAATTTTAGAGTGTAGGAAAGAATGTTCTTAATATTCTTAATACAATTTTATGGTCATGATAGTTCAGTTATGTTACAACCAGAAGAAAGTAGTGAGATAACCGTATCTAAAAATTTTGCATCATCAACAGAATATATGGTATATTTTGTTTTCTATATGGATCTAAATGGATATTTGTTTATTCAATAGGGTTCTTTCTGATCCTGAATATCATGTGTGGTTGTAGATAAATCACAGCATGGACTGCTTATAGGAGACTAGAACTCGTTTCAGTAATTTTTTTCTTGAATTTTTTATTATCATTTTCTAGTTTCTTAATTTCCAAGTCTAGTTTAAGTTTGTACTAGCAAGTTGGAATATTACCTAGGGGCACTTGCAATGCAATTAGAAAGTTTTTAACTGAACCAAATGGTTGGTGGTTTTAGCCAATATTCTACATGGTGGTGTGAGTTTGCCTTTCCTCTGGTATCTATTTGTTATTCATTTAATATACTGATAGGGTCCAATCCTTTTGCAGATTGTTGGACATCCACTCCACATGTGAAACAATGGTACATCAATATTTTTGTCTTTTCAAATTGTCGTCCTTGAATATTCATGCAACTTACTTCTGTCGGCCTAAACTTTTGTATCGGCTTTGCTTCTTGTTATCAAATCTATAAAATGATGAGATGGAACGTGCTTATTAGTAAATGGAATCACAAGGACTCTGTTAACTTCTTGACGTGCTTGCTTTGATATTATCCATTAGTTTGTCAGGTATCCCATTCCTGTGTTTTCTGCATGGTAATGGTAATACTGGGAACTAATTTCTCTCGAAAGATTGTGATGTTCAACATATAACTTGCCTACTAGTTTCTACTCAAATTCTTTGTGTTCCCAAGTATAAATCATGTGTCATGGTCTTCTGCTGTGGAAGGGATGCTATTACTGTTAACATAGAAGAACTGATGTCTTTTTGTATCATCACAACGTTTATTGTTCTGATTTCTCTTTCTTTCTGTGTTTTAGGGTTATAGCCTTTTTATGTGCAACTAGATCTACGATTTTTGTGATTTGTAACTCTGCTTCTTTATTCTGGTGTATTTTTACCTGTTCTTTGTGCAGGCTTCTGAATCATAATATGACTGCTAAAGATGCACATGAATACTTTGTACTGAAAGCTCAAGAAATTGCACTGTTAAATGACTGGATTCCTGTCAACTGGTATGTTACAACTGTATTCGATTATTCTTGTGTCCTTGTTCCTAACGGTGTATTTGGGATTTCTACAGGGCTTCATGAATAGTTTATAAATGCATGCTTCTGCATTTTTGAAGCAGATCTCCTATTCCTCTTATAATATGCACTATGTGACTTGTTTTTCTCAAAAGTAATTGAACCTTTAATTATGGTTTCTAATCATTCATCCTATCAATAACTTTAACTAATTAAAGGACATGGATAACCAGAATTCCTCAGAGGGATGAAACAGAATCTTCCAATTTGTGCTTCGTATTTCTGGTTTGCTTGATATTCAGTTTACATGCAATAGAGGCATCCATCCAAGTTGTTCCTGTGTACTTACACCAATCAGAAATGATCTATACCGACCATGTGCTGAACGATGTCATCTTTAGATTTGAATGAGACTTGACTTGAACCTGAAGGCAAATAGTTTGTAATGATGTTCAGCTAAATCAATTTGAGCCTTATGGATGTTGATCATTCTTAAATCTGGCTTCTTAGAGTTGAATCAAGCTGATGGTCCATCACTTGACTTGGCCAAGTTCTTTATTTGCATGTTTCTGGAATTAGTATTTATGGCCTAATGCAACAACTTTGTGTATTTTATCACTCCAGGGAAGAAACGTTCAATTCATTCGCATCCAAGCTCAACCCCCAGACGGTGGTACATAATTGGTAGGATCTAATGCAATTATTTGAAGTGATAAATCTTGCCAGTTACTGGTCACCATTGAGATGCATATTTTTGATTATCTGCTGTAGGTTGGGCCCTGGCGTATGCCCAAAGGTTGTTGAAAAAGGTTTTAAATGCATTTTTAGCAATCAAGGTGTTTGGTATCTGGACCATTTAGATGTGCCATGGGATAAAGTTTATTTTGCGGAGCCACTGGAAGGAATAAATGATACCTCTAAACAACAACTTGTGCTTGGAGGAGAAGTGTGCATGTGGAGTGAAACAGCTGATGCCTCAAATGTTCAGCAAACAATATGGCCACGAGCTGCTGCAGCAGCTGGTATGCCTTGCTGTATTTTAGTTGATATCACATAGTCCACAACCTGCTTTCTGAAGTTTCATTAAATGTTCAAGAATCTAATCCTTTAAGCTAATGTTGGTGGTCTTTGGGAAACCTCTGAATGGTTGCTTTTCAGGTGCTCGAGGATTAATGTTTGGGACATTTTCGAAGTTTTTTACTTATAATGCTTTCTTGTTTTTTTCTTCAGCTGTTCTAGCTTTGATTTTTTTGTACTTTTGGTTTAATGATGTAAAATTGGTATATGAGGTGTGGGGAACATAGGACTAGGCTTTAAGATTCAAAGTCTTGTTTATTGTTGATTAGATTCAGTCAATTTATGTGGTCTTGGTTTGTTACTGTTACTGTGACATCATCATGACATCGGGATATGGTGCATATCTATTTGGAAAACCACCACCTAACCAGTTTGTTCCATTGTATGGGATTTTGATCATTTTACACATTGCTGAACCTTTTCATTCATAGTTCATTACCCTTTTGATTTTTTTTTCTTCTTCTTTTGGTCTGCATACTCTGATCCTACTTCTCTAGTTCTCCTTCCTTCATGTTCTTCTCTGTTCTGTGTGCAGAGCGATTGTGGAGTGACTGGCACGCCACATCTTCATATTACAATAGGATAGACGTATTGCAAAGGTTGGAGTTCTTCCGTTGCCTCTTGACTAGGCGCGGGGTTCAAGCTGCTCCAGTTCAAAATGGATATGCTCGAAGTCCTCCAACTGGTCCAGGATCATGCTATGACCAATAACTCTTTCAAGTACCTCCGTCATGTCCGTGCAAGTGACTTGTGCTCATTTTGGTAACCGCTCATTCAAGACTTGTTCTCTTACCCGTGCTGGCATCTGGTATTTGGATTGGAACTTGATTCTCAAAATAGCCACTGTAAAAATTGAAACTATTGTATGTAAATTATACTGTTCATTTCTTGAAGTCATATTTATGTTACTGCCTTTCCGGAATATGGTGCAACCAAGATGACTATCTTTGTATCAAATCTGAATAAAAACCTACACCAGATAGAAAGATTTTAGTAGTTGCATCAGCCGAATGTCATGATTTTCATGTAGTGGTGAAAATGACGGCAAAAGAATTAAGGGTGTGATTGGATAGAGTTTGGTTTTTAGATTTTTTGTCTTGGGTTTTGGGAGAGAGAAATTTTTGTGAGAGAAAAATTAAGATGTGAGATGAGAAATTTGTATTGAGTTCCGTGTGGAACCCAATCCAAGTAGACCCTAAGAAAACCTGCAGTCAAGTCTTGGTCCATGTCAAAAAGTCCTGTTCCACAGATGGCAATCCTATTTTGCAGAAGCGGTCAGGGTAAGCATTTGAATGCCATTTTCTTCAATTCTAGACTTCAATGTTTCTGAAATCATTTCTTGTTGGGTCTTTCTTATTTCCCTTAGTAAGCCAGTCGTCAAGGTCTTCCACGAACTTTAGCAAATTTGGAAAGCCACCGCGGGTCCGGGGTGACGGGGAGGGGAATTGAATTGTACGGTTCCGTTTTCGATTGTTAGAGGTTTTTTCAAGTGTTCTTTTAAAACTATATTATTTTTAACAATTTTACGAAGTAAAAATTGTTTTGAATTCTTTTAAAAATAATTTTTAAAAATTTATTTAAATTTAAAATTAAAAATAAATAAGTAGTTAAAAATAATTAATTTTTAATTTAATAAAAATTATAAAGAATTTATTTTAAGTAATTAAGAATATGATCTAAGATAAACACCTGTACTATATTGTTGCAGCTGAGAATCAAGAATTAGCTGCGTGTTTAGTTTTTGTGGAAAGCTATAGAACCGGTATTTGCCTTCCGTGAAGATGATGGCATAAATTCTCCGCCGAAGGGTATAACATTTTTATTTTACATGACTCTATTTGATGATGTAGGCTTTCTTTTTTTCTTTTTTTCTTTTTTTTCTCTATCTGAAGATATTCTGTAAGGGCGTCAACTTTTGAAAAGGGCTCCTTTTTCTTTTCTTGGGGGCTTCTGTGACAGCAGTTGAGACAAAAATGAAATGCTTCCTCTTATTATTCCCATCTCCCGAAATCCTCCTCCTTTAATCCTTTAAAGCTCTCTTTCTCTCTCACACACAGCTTTGTATTGGAAGGTATGAGTAGTGCACTTTAGACCACCCCCCACCCCCCGGGAAAAAAAAAAAAGATCTCTTTTACACCAATAAAAAGAATCTAGAATGGTAATCCTGTATACTGACATCAGATCTTTTTAACCGCAGTAAATAGATATGTTTATTTAACTGTTTAATCAACTTAAATAGATTAATTCTAAGGAACAAAAATCAAGCATAAAGATCTTATCAAGCTGGAAATTTTTTCATAACTTGAATATTCTTCTTATTTTGAGTTAATGCACCAATCAACGAGAATGTTTAATTATGAGCAAGTTATTATTTTATTCTAACTAATTCAATTAGTACGAGTGAGGTGCACGTAAATCCTATAAAAAGAAAAATAAGAAGTTATATGTATAAATTTAAAAAAAATTATTGTGTTAGGACATTTATTTTTGAGTAATTTACAATAAAAATTAACATTTAGTTAGTGTTAAATTCTTCTATTTTGCAATATTCAATTTTTGGTTTCCATTAGAAATATCATGAAAATCAGATAGCAAATCAGAATAAGAGAACCTCACTATGTCCCCTTAAAAAAAAAAATGTTGTCCAAAGTCTACTGCTTTCCTTTCTTGTTTCTATTCCTGCATGAAAGTTACAGCATTTCCCTTTCATTTTTAGATTTCTTTAACGGAATGGAGGATCTATAATTAGTAAAAGAAGCATTTCTCACGCTTAACAGATCCCTCAATATATTTTTTGATCATATCTAATTCAAAAGTAAGATAACTTAAGTAATTATCCTTTTTAGTACAATAATAGTCGTAAAATATATAATTTTTAAATTAAAATTTATAACAAGAAAACATATTTAAATATATTAAAGGTTAAAAAAATTGTTACCATACTGGTTACAAGTTTATTTTACCTCCTATAAATGCATTTGCAATAAAATGGGTGAAAAAAAATGTGTAATGAATGAGAGTAGAGAGAGTTCACAAGTGGAGGGTGAAAATTCAAAGAGAAGAGAAGAAACACACTTTATTGAAAAAGGCACCATTCACATGACTTCTGCACTTCTACCTTCTAAAGAGGGGAATTTACTACTAACGCAATAACACATTCGGGGGGAAAAAAAACTAAAAATAGTTCTTAAAATAAAAAAAAACCTTTATATTAACGTGTCAGCCCTTTCTCGCTCATTAACACCTTTTGTCTTTGGCCTCTCAATTCTCTCATTCTCTCGCTCTTCTTCCACACTCCTCACTCTCTCTCCCTCCCTCGCTCCCTCCCTCCCTCTGCCTGTGTTTCTCTGTAAGTTATAAATCTATCCCCTCTTTCTCTCTCTCCCTTTCTCTCTGTATATATGCGTATATGTGCAACTGATAGGTACAAAGACTTTTGTATTCTGTCTCGTACCTTTTTTTTGATAAATATTCTCGAGAAGGTAAGATTTATGCATAACTCTTTTGAATATAGTGGTAGTCTGATGCAGGGAGCCATAGAGAAAGCCCTGTTGGAGTGTAGAAGATGGGTTTTTTTTTAATTGTAATTTGGATATGTATTGGTCTTTGGGCTCTGAGATCTTAACTTCATGTTTCACGCTTTGGGTTTTATTTGTTGTTCGAATCTCAGATGCATAATCCCTTGAAGCATTTGGCTGATTAAATCTTGAACTTTGGGATCATTTTGGTGATTTTTGTTAATTATTCGTATTTGTAGTTGAAATCTATGGGACGATAATTTGGAGTCTACTCGAATCCTTGCGGGCCTTTGTTGTCTGCAATTCTAAGGAAAATCTACAGCGCATAAAAATTTAGGCTTTAATATTTTGGCGCTTTGTCACTGGAGTGCGCAAGTTTTGTTTGAGGATTGGAATGGTGGGGAAGGAGGATGCCCCATCTGGCGGTGATGGCAATAGCGGAACTGGCGATGGTTTGCAGGGAATGTGTGAATCTGCTGGTGGCCGGAAGATGTACTGGCGTTCTGCATCATGGTCCTCTTCTCGGACATCATTGCCCCCACTCAATCCGGACAATGAAAAGGACCATTCGAATCTAAATGGGAGTAATAATGGTGGGCAGGGTCGTAAGTCCGCCGGCCCCTTAACTCCCAGGTCCCAGCATAGTTTTAAGGCTAGGTCGTGCTTGCCACCGTTGCAGCCCTTGTCAATTGCTCGAAGGAGTTTAGACGAATGGCCGAAAGCTGGTTCTGATGATATTGGTGAGTGGCCACTTGCTAGCACTCCCAGTGGGAGAGATGTCAGTAATTGTGGAGAGAGATTGAAGCTTGATTTGTCGAATATACAGAAAAACCCTGATAAGAATGGTGGGCTTGTGAAAAGAGAAAAGATAGCTTTCTTTGATAAGGAATGTTCAAAGGTAGCTGGGCATGTTTATCTGGGTGGGGATGCTGTTGCAAGGGATAGGGAAATATTGAAGCAACATGGAATTACTCATATTCTTAACTGCGTGGGGTTTGTATGTCCTGAATACTTCAAAGCTGATTTTGTATATAGAACTTTGTGGTTGCAGGATAGCCCATCGGAAGATATTACTAGCATCCTGTATGATGTTTTTGACTATTTTGAAGATGTTAGGGAACAGGGTGGCAGGGTTTTTGTTCATTGTTGTCAGGGAGTATCTCGGTCTACATCTTTGGTAATTGCCTACCTTATGTGGAGAGAAGGACAGAGTTTCGATGATGCTTTTCAGTATGTGAAGGCCGCAAGAGGCATAGCTGATCCGAATATGGGTTTTGCATGCCAATTGCTTCAGTGCCAGAAAAGAGTTCATGCTTTTCCTTTGAGCCCTAGTTCGTTATTGAGAATGTATAGGATTGCTCCCCACTCACCTTATGATCCTTTGCATCTTGTGCCAAAAATGTTAAACGATCCTTCTCCATCTGCTTTGGATTCAAGGGGTGCCTTCATCATTCATATACCTTCTGCGATATATGTTTGGATTGGTAAGAAATGTGAAATAATCATGGAAAGGGATGCCAGAGGTGCAGTTTGCCAGATTGTTCGGTATGAGAAAGTTCAGGGCCCTGTAGTTATGATTAAGGAAGCTGAAGAACCTCCATACTTCTGGGATGCTTTCTCTAGTTTTTTGCCATTGATGGACAAATCTAGTAACGGTGCGGATGCTGTAGAATCATCAAGTTCAATTCGTGCAGGTGACAGAAAAGTCGATTCATATAGTGTCGATTTTGAGATCTTTCACAAGGCAACCATGGGAGGATTTGTGCCTCCATTTGCAGCAGCAGGGACTGAACAAGAAACCCTTCTTCCTGCAAGAGAAAGTTCTTGGAGTTCTTTGAGACGCAAGTTTGTCTCCGGGATTATGAAGGAATTTATCTCTGCTACAAAGTCTAGTCCCTCTATTGTCTATCCTGATTCATTGTTTGCGGTGGAAGAGCAGTGCACAATGAACGAGTCATATTCTTCAGCAAATTCTCTCTTGTCATTAGCGTCATCTTTGTCATCATCATCATCGCCATTGTCCTCATCCCAGTCATCATCTTCTTCTTCCCCTCCTTATCTTTCTCCAGACTCTATGTCCTTTGATGCAAGCTGCAATTCAGCAAATCTTGCGGAGTCTCCTGTCGCGTCTCCTTCAGTAGAAAATTCTTGTAGTCCAACATCTTCAATTCTTCCTAACTTCTCTAATATGACACTCCTGTCTTCAAAACCTTCAAAATTATGTCCTCAGTCAATATCTAAAAGTTCAAAGTTTATTGATGTCAATTTTAATTCAGAGTCCTGTTTAAAGTCGGCATCTGCATCATCTAAAAGGTTCTCTCTTTCTATTGCTGAGCGTAGAGGCAGCTTGTCAAAGAGCCTTAAGCTGCGGATGTCAACTGATGAGACTATAGGAAGAGAGGTCCCTTTAAATTCTGCATCTAATAAAGAGGACCTGAATTCTAGATATGATGACACTTGTTCATTAAGTGAATCCCATAATATTGAAGATTCAGTACAATGCAAAGAAGATTTATTTTCAGATCGGGATATAAATTTGCAGATATCTGTAGGTAGTATAGATTCATGCCATGGTAGATCTGCTTCCAGACTTTACTCTGACCAAAATAGGGAAAATCATCAATGTGGACTAGGCGAAAGTGCTGTCTTAAATGCGGTGGTTGATAATGGTTCCAAGTCTTGTGACTCGTCACAACCAATAATATGCCACTGGCCTAGCTTGGAAAAGGTTTTGAATTTTGATGCTAATGATTTGGATTCCCACTCTGTATTTGTCTTTATCACTCCAAGTTTGTATATGGACAAGACTGGGGGAAGGATTCTCTACTTTTGGATAGGAAGGTTCTTCAATTATGACAAAAGTAAAACTCACCTAGAGAGCAATCAGAATTTTGGTGACCTTCCAGTGGTTGATTGGAAACAAGCTAGTTCAGATGTGCTTTCTCGTCTGGGTCTGCCGAAGAATATCCAAATTCAGGTATATTAATTGCTTCAAACACGTTCTTCTTTTTGCCCATATTTTCTTGCATGTTTACAGAACCCAAAAGGCACCATTTTCCCGAAGTTGTAGCAACGGATCTCAGTAGTTTTACTAGGCATACCATTGTTATTTGGGAAAATGGAAGCTTGGAGTAAATCTTTTATCAGTTTTATATTTTCTACTCAGATGTTATGTATGATCCCTAGCTTTTGGAAATAGTGAGTGCAAAACTTGGTATCGTGTTGTTTAACTTCATAAATGTGCCTCCCCAGTATTCATGGGTTAACTTTTCATCTAGTTAAGTTATAAAAACGCAAGTTTTCTTTGTGCTTGGAGCTTACAATCAGATAGCCTTTTAGAAATAGTACAGTAGTTGCTTGCAATCAGATGAAGATTGCTTGTTGCACTTAGTAAAGGAAGCTTGGTAGGATCTTTTCGTTGGTGTTTTTTAGTTTCAGACACTTGATGACGATGTTAGCTGTAAAGTAATAATAAGGAAAATCAATTGTGCTTTTTTCTCTCTCTTTTGCTGCATGAGCATCAATTGTGAGATTTGAGTAAAATCAATTGTGCTTTTTGCTCTCTCTTTTGCTGCATGAGCATCAATTGTCAGATTTGAGTAAAATCAATTGTGCTTTTTTCTCTCTCTTTTGCTGCATGAGCATCAATTGAGTTGGTATCCTTCATTTTCTTCTTGATCTCATAGTTCTATGGGTGGTCTACAAAACTGGGTCACACTGAAAGATTATTGATCACTTGTCATGGTGTATAGATGTTTTAACCTTTTTGGTTTGTATAATGATTTCAAACATAATAAGAAGTTCCAGAGAAATAATTGGATTGGTGGACATAAGATATTCAAAATAGGTTACTTGGTACAGTTTGGTTTTTATCAATTGCAGTATGATATTAACATCTAATGGTTGTGTTTTTTTTTGGTTCATTCCAGAAACTTTTGATCAGATATATGTCATCCTCCTCATAGGTTTTATATATATATTTGACAATCTTTAGTTTTAGGAATTTCCTGTTACATTTTTTTCCAGCCATTTTTCTATTTCATAATAGATGTTGTCGTATTTGATATTGTCTGTACTCCATGTAGCTTATAATAATAACACACAGCATTCAATTGCTCGATTATTTCAGCCATACCTGATTAGGGAATTGAAATTTATTGGCAGATTGTGAAAGAAAATGAGGAGCCTGCAGAATTCCTCTCATTGTTGAGTTCTTTGTGATGACACTGCAATAAAGGAGGAATTCAGCTCTCTTCGTACATGGCTTCTCTCTGACACTTCTTCAGACTCCCAACTTGCATCCAAATTTCCTGGCCTTGTGATGAACTTGACAGTTTGAGGTAATCCACATTTCTTGAACCATTCCGAGATGCTTCTCCATTCTCTTTCCGGAAAACATTATAATATGCACTTAATTATTCCTGTTAGTCAAATTAACCATCCTTTGTCTTCTTACAGTTTCTTTAGTAATAGCTAGAAATATATGATAATTTTTCTATGAGGGAGAAATGTACGGGGCAAAACATAGGAGAGCATGAAGCGTGCAGGGTTCTTTGGGCATTGCCAAACATTTTATTACGGCATACAAGTCTTTAGGACACAAAATGAAACAAGGAGGGTATTTTTAGGTTGGAATCCTGCCACAAACCACTGGGAAACATATTTGCATGACTAATGTTTTAGCTTGGCTTTGTTAACTCTAATATTGTTCTAGTTGGTTGTCCTGTTGGGCTGCTCATTAGATTCCACGGTGCATGTTGGAGTTTTATGACAATGCTCCACCATGATTCACTTTTTGGTCTTAACTTGGAAAACAAGCTCAATTCGAAACTTTGCCTGCATCTATCTTTTGATTGGTTACACTTTCCTTTTTCATTGTGATGGTTTGCTTCCTCGGCCCATTTACTCTTCTTCCTGGCTTGGATGTTCTTTTTCTTCTTGTTTGAATCAATTTGCATCTCCGTTTATATTTGCAGGAGGCTGGCTGCTTTGCAAGTTTGGGGGTGGTTCAGCTGTTTGTACAGAGCTTGACACCTTAACCTCGAGGCATCTTTGCCCGGCTGACTGAACCTTTGTATACCTGTTACTATAACTTAGAAACGGATGTTTAATTCCATCTAAGGCGAGATAGCTTGATGAAGTTTTCTTCTCCACCTGACTACTGTAGATCGATTGCCTTTTTTACTAACTCAAAATTGCAGCAAAAGCACTTCAGAGAATTCAGTAGCTTCAGAAGTAGCCAATAGTTCTCAGTTATGGCCGTTACCGCTCGTATCAGTTATAGCCAATAGTTCTCATTTATCATCACATAGCTTCGACTACCAACAAAGTTGTAGGTCTTATTTTTTTTAATAAATAATTTAGTTTTTATAAAAATTTAAAATTAAAATTTTAAAATTAAAATTTATCAAATCTCTCTCTATGTGCTGATGTGGTAGCAAGACTTGAACACCTCTCCTTGTCACTTCACATTCATTCTGCATTATTTGATCTGCTGTCAATTGGACTTTCAAATCAAGATCAATCTACTACAACAGTGGAAATGGTCATTGTTGTTTTTGAAATACTTCAAAATATGTACTAACAAAGATTTACACACTTGGGACTGCATATCTATAAAAACAGAAAGCGTTTTATCGCGGGCCTTTCGACACGTTTGGCCTTGGCCCTAGATTTCGTGCGCATTCTTTGGAATGCATTATGGTGTATTTAAAATATTGACGGCTAATGCGTTCAAGTTGTTCCCTGTTAACGCTCGGGAAGTCTTCATATAAAATCAGGGCGAGACGTCCGACAGGTCAAAAAAAACCCTTCACCGTCCCCCTGGCCGAAGAGAGAAGTGCAAAAGATTCTTTCTCGGACCACCATTCCAATTTCAATCATGGCATGGAGCAGCAGTGAGTGAAGAGCAGTAAACCAGATTTCTAACAGAGCAGCCCCCATTAAATTGGGCTAATATACTTTATGCTTAAACGAATCGGCCCTTGGGATTAAGGCGATACCCCAACCCAAGTCTATATGTATCGGAACTGACATCCATAAACCCTAGCAGCAGCCGCGGTAGGAAAGCGAACTTCTCGCCCGAAGCTCGCCTCAAGTTTTCCTCCCACACTTGCTGGATTCTGTATTCGAAATTGTATTGCTTTCGCTTTCTCCTATCTTATGTGTGAATCCATCACGCACTGATGGTGAAAAACTGTTCTGAGACTTTGTCGTTTTTTTGTTAATTAGGTAAAGGCGTTGGTTTCGATAATCGGCAATGGCTCCCGCTAAAGGTACATTTCTTCTTCATTTTGTTGTATGCTTATTTGGCGGATTTTGTTGGGTTGGGATTGAAATATTTCTTGAGAGCTCAGGGAATAGTTTTAGTGTTTCTGTTGGAGGTCCTTATGTTCAATCCCTGCTGTTGTAGTTTGAGTTGTAAAAAGGGTTGTAGAAAATTGGATAGCACATTATGATAATGTGTTGGACGATCGGTCAAAACTTATCATCAACACTTAGATTCATGATAATGCGTTGACAATTAGAAATAGATAACGTTTTATGCGTTCTTTATCAATAAAAATTAAAAAAATAAATAACGGATGATAATAATGTATTTTTTATTAATAAAAATTTAAAAATAAATAATAATATATTTTTAATAAAAATTTAAAAAATAGATTATGTATTATGATAATATATATTTTATTAATAAAAATTTAAAATTAGACAGCGTATAATACTAATGCATTTTTTATCAACGAAAAAAATAGACAATTATCAATGAAAATAAAAAAAAATATGTACTAACAAAGATTTACACACTTGGGACTGCATATCATTTAAAACAGAATGCATTTCTCGACACGTGTGGCCTTGGCCCTAGATTTCGTGCGCATTCTCTGGAGTGCATTATGGCGTATTTTAAAACATTGACGGCTAATGCGTTCAAGTTGTTCCTCGTTTACGCTCGGGAAGTCTTCATATAAAATCAGGGCGAGACGTCGGACGGGTAAAATAAACCCCTGCATCGTCCCCTGGCGGAAGAGAGAAATGCAAAAGATTCTTTCTTCATCCACTATTCCAATTTCAATCATGGCATGGAGCAGGAGTGAGTGAAGAGCCAACCCAGATCACTAAACCAGATTTCTACCAGATCAGCAAACCAGATTTTTATTGAGTATTGATTCGGCTTTCGTTCTTGGAGCATCTGCAACTGCAGTGTTCCCGCCTCTGCTTCTACTTCTTTTATGTCACCAATTCTTCCATTCCTCTAATCCCAGATCACTGAAGGCAGTGCTGAAGGCCGCTTTTGACCACTCTTAAGCATACCAACTGCATTTCTCTTACTCTCTGTCGCGATTCGTCCCTATTTTCGATTGACTCTTCCTGTCTTTCTTTCTGGATTCTGCAAAGCTTTGGATGCGAATTTGTGTTGTATCTGGAGTTTTTGAGTTTTTTGGAATGTTATCTACGTCTAGGTAATAGGAGAAGAATCTACTTTTTGAATTCCCCACTTGCACTCCCATTTGATTGGGTGTTGTTCACTCTTGAGTACATTAACCTTATCCTCCGTTGATGTTCTCTCTTTCTCCTGCTTTTTACGAGCTTCCTAATAGCAAGACGGTATCGCTCATTTTTCTGCTACTTGTAGTTCAATCTTTTCACTGATGTCATGTTGTGTATATCTGATGATTGCTGTATTATAATTTTTTTAAAAAAACTTCTTTTTTGTTTGTTAGTGAATTCGAGACTACCATTTTATTTGCTACTTATGTTGAAGTGTGAGACTTGTTGCTATGTTCTCACAGGACTGGTTTGGCATATATAATCGAAGAGAGGAACTGAAACTGAATCTGCAATGGCATTTTCATACTCGTATTCTTTTTTGGGTCCAAAAGTTTCATTGAGAGGTAACCCTTTTTGTTCTCATGGGAGGCTCAGCAGCAAGGGATTTTTTCCTACTGTTGCTTGTGTAAAAAAGCTGGATCAAGATTTACTTCGAGAACCCAAGGTAATTTCAATTATCATATTCAGTAAACATTACCGTGTTCTTCAATGTGCTGCCATAGATAATCACTGACCAACATCCACCCCCCTCTCCTTCCTTCCTTCCTTTTCAGCATTTCAAAAGATTTGTTAAGAAAATTCTTGATATAAGACTGGAGCTTCACGTATATGTCAATAATATCATATCACATTTTTATCACTTTTTTGTTTTGTTCTTTTCCTCTTTTTCTTTCGTTGATATGTTTTTTGGTATCCATCACATTGTGCCAAGGTTTAACCGGTAATAAGTTTTTTAGGAGTTGATACTTTAGATGGTCTAGTATAAACAAGAAAGATATTGAAAAGCTTTAAGGAAATTTTCTGGTCCAACAATTGATGTCCCTCTAGGGAGCTCATCCTGCTCTTAATCATCCCTTCATAATTAAACAAGCTAAATTTGACTGAGCAAGCAACTAATATCACCATACCTATCTAGAGAATGCTAATGTATATCTGTGACAGTCAGCAATCATTGGTAAAGCACCCTTACTTTTTCTTTTCCCCCTTTTGTTTTTGGTGTGGGGTAGGGGTGGGTTCATGTGGAAGTAGTAGGCTTGCTTTGGATGGCTATCTTATAATTAATGAGCTTCAGCTTGTATTTGATTGTATGTTGAAACCTTCACCATTTGTATAGAATGTCAAATTAGTGTGTGAATTTTCTCCATTTCCCATTTTAAGTTGTTCTTTCACCTCCTCTGGTTGCTTGATTTCCTAGTCGATTAAAAAAAAGATCATATCATGGATTATGAGGTAGCTCCTTCTAGCACTTATAAAAGTTATGGGGCCATTTGTTGGTTGTAGAACTTGGCCACCTTATGTCTTATGCAGATTTGATATGTCAGTTAAAAGCTGCATGGAAGTATCTTACAATAAATTGTAAATTAATCATTTTGCCTTCTCTTATCTAACTAGAGTAATATAGGTTGACTTACTTTTAGATAGCGTGAAATGGGATGAGAAAGGTTTGGCAGTGGCAATTGCTCAAAATGTTGATACTGGAGCTGTCTTGATGCAAGGCTTTGCCAACAGAGATGCACTTCTTTGGACCATTTCCTCTCGGAAAGCAACATTTTATAGCAGGTCGCGATCAACTTTATGGACTAAGGGAGAGACCTCCTTGAATTTCATTAATGTCAGTGATATATTTCTAGACTGCGATCGTGATTCTGTAAGTATTTTATTTTATATAGGAGCAAATTTTATGTTTCATGATTTCGATCATTTTTATGGATATCATAGTGTGAACCCATGCGTCTCAGATAATATATTTGGGGAAGCCTGATGGACCAACTTGCCATACAGGATCAGAAACTTGCTATTATACATCTGTTGATGACTTTCTGAAAAATCCAGAGGTTCGCATATTTCTATGTTCAGTGATCTTTAAATCAAGTGGTTAGCCTCTAACAGATTTATCCTGTTTATTCTTATGTTCTCAACGTATAGATTATAGAATTCTTTGTAGTTGATTAGTGAATTCTACCTCCTTGTAGGCTGAAGAAAATAAGCCAGCGTTGACAACTCTATATGCATTAGAATCTACAATCTCTCGTAGAAAAGAGGAAATGTCAAGATCTCCAGATGGAAAACCATCTTGGACAAAGCGCTTATTGCTTGAGGATGAGTTGTTGTGCTCAAAAATCCGGTAAGATGATACTTGCCTGCAGTGTCTTTCATGTGTTATTGTTTGAATTATCGCCTTAACCTCCATAAATAGATAGGCTTCTGGATGGATTGGTTGACATCTGCGTCCATGGAATATAGGTGCCTTGCTACTAATTCTTGAATTGTGGTGTAGTGAGGAAGCAGATGAATTATGCCGAACACTAGAAGACAATGAGGACCAAAAGCGGACTGCATCGGAGATGGCGGATGTGCTCTACCATTCCATGGTCTTACTGTCCAAGAAGGGAGTAAAGGTCGAAGAGGTTCTTCAAGTCCTAAGACACAGGTTCTCGCAATCTGGCATCGAGGAGAAGAGGAGTCGGGATTCATAGGGGCGCTCTGTCTTTGGTGATCCGATCAGGAATTGCTGTTTAATGGCCATGTTTGCCTTGCAACTTTGTCCTTTTCTTTTTATTCATAATTTTTCGAATGGTACAATTCTTCCTTATTTTCTTTCTTTTTCCCCTTGAGCCAATAGTACGAGATTTTGCATCGTAGATGGTTAGTTTAACCATTAATGATTGGCAAGAATGAAAGTTTGCTCACTTGATACAAGATATAATTCATCCGGTCCCTCGAGTCAGAACGTAGTCTGGCAATGAAAATGCTTTGCTACGGAAGCGTAACGAACGAACTCGGCCTATCATTTGCCTTCGATGATTTCGTGGTGGTTTTTTATTGCAAGCACTTTTGAGTGGTCATAACTCAATTGATTATTATTTTGATGAACAACTCTTCGATCATTTTCATCGCTCTCGTCCCCTCCTCCATAATTCAGTGGATTATAATATATGCTTTACGAGATAAAAGGTTTGGATTGCACTGTACGGGCAGTATGAACTAGACCTACACACGCTGGACAGGACTAATTCTAAAAGCGAAGTGGGGCGAGCGGGAATGGTAGTTGTTAGGGCTAGTTTGGATAGAAAGAAACGGATAGAAAAGAGGAGATTTGATAGGAGGACAAGTTGATTTCTTCCGTTTGGCGGAAAGAAGAGAAGAAAAGGGGTTTTGCCTGGCCTTATTTTTTAAAAATTGAATTAAAAGGGTCCTACTTGAGGTAGGAATTTTGTCGATGGCCATAAATTGTTACTATAAGAATTTCTCCATCTCTATTTCCGAGAATTCTTCTATTAATATCAGAAGATTTACATAACTCAAAATTTTATGACATTATAGTTTAATATACAATCCAATCCAAATGATGTAGTTGGAAATGAGAAAGGGTTCTTATACTGTCAAATTGAATTTATATTTTCAAAACAACATAAGGCAATTCAAATTACACGTTCTTGGTGATTGCAGATATTTACATATGGACTGACTCTTTAGGGAAGATGTCAATCAGAGTGTTGCTTATTTTTTCTCATAAAGACTTGGGCACGCCTATATGTATGTCCTGAATCGTGTAATGGAAATGAAATGCTATCGCTTATTGCTTACCATCAACCCTACATCATTTTTGGTGTTTGCGTGTGATTAAAAACAAAAACAATCATCAATTATTCTACAAAGACATAATTTCGTCTCTTTAAAAAGAGTGGCAAAATACAAAATATTCTCCAACTCAATATCATTTTAGTGTCACTTTAAAAAAAGTAAGACCAACGAAGAAAAAGGAAGGGACCAATAGGTGAGAGAAGAATTAACAAGATAATATTTTAAATATTTATATTCAAAACAAAATTTATTAAAAATTAAAAAAGAGAGTAAATTTATAACTTTCTATTACATCTCTTTTTTCTCTCGAAGGAGAGGCCCCAAAATAATGTCTCTCATCTCCCTACTCTCCCAAACTCGGCTTAAGTGATTAATTTGTTATTTACATTATTTTAAGTACTACCCTTTTGCCCCTGCCGTCGAGGGTATCGAAGCCCAAAGCAGCATCAGAAGTTTGTATTTATACTATTATTATATATAATTTAAAATTTAATTATATTAATTAAAAAATTAAAACAATTTATCTCTTTTTTCTCTCTCTCTCACATTCTCTCTATAATTTTATTAAAATCAATTAATATTATAATAAATTAAGTTATATAATGTAATTAGATAAAAAATTTAATTTTAAATCATTAATTTAAAAAAAAAATCAAAAAATTTTAAACATTTTTTTTCACTTCTGAGCTAGTTCTACCAGGGTCGAAAGAATTTTCCCAATAAGGCGGAACTTGTGGTGGAGTTCTGCCATAGAGAGGATAAGAAAAAAAATGTTGGTTAAAGATAAAAAAATTAAAAATAATTTTAATTTTTTAACTCTATATAATCAATCTAACTTAAAACTCTACTACTAATGCCATTCAACCGTCTCTGTCTTCAAAATGCAACAATGACCTTCCGGCTGCCTCGGACCAAGTCTGACGGAACCTTAAACCCACTGCACCAGCAAGAAATCCACTCCCATGTCCATTCTCAAGCAAACCCTTCTCTTCTTTCTCCTCCCTGTCTCCATTCTCTCTCTCCTCCTCCTCTTCCTCCTTCCCGCCACCAACCACACTCACCAGAACACAAACCACCACTTTTCTCTCCCTACGCAGCTCTCTATTCCCTTCCCGCCACCGCCTAAAATTGCCTATTTCATCACCGGCACCTATCGGGATGGTCCAAGAATCTTTAGGCTTCTTCAAGCCGTATATCACCCCAGAAACTACTATCTGTTGCACCTCGATCATTATGCAACGGGGAGACAGAGGGATCAGCTTGCTAAAATGGTGGGCTCAGTTCCGGTCTTTGCTGCCGCTGAGAATGTGCATGTTGTCAAGAAATCGAACCCAGTGAATCAAGAGGGCTCCTCTCCTCTGGCTTTGGTGCTTCATGGTGCCGCCATTTTGTTGAGGTGGAAAAACAACTGGGATTGGTTTGTTAACCTTGCTGCTTCCGATTATCCTCTTATTCCTCAGGATGGTAATTTCAGCTGATTTTATTCCTTGAAATTTGTTTTAATTGATACACTTCTCTTAAATTATCTGTTCCTAATTTGAGATTATTTTACTAGAATGAGCATTATTTGGAATACTGAATTCGTGCATTGAATATTCAGCCAAAAAAAAAGAAAAAGAAAAAGAAAAGAAAAGTGCATTGAATTATCATATGAAGCTTTAGAAACTGCAATGCTCTAATTTTGTCATAGCTTTTGAGTCACTGGTATAGATATACTTTACGCGCCAAACCTATTTTTTTTCAATTTTCTTTGGCCCTTTGATGAATTCATCTGGCTATTGAAGAGTTGCATAACTCTGGTATGTATATGATCCGTCTATTTGCTGTTGGTCATGAGGTCATGGTTGTTGCAGGATCTGCCTTATTCGGTGACTATGATTTAAAAAAAAACAAAAAACAAAAAATCGTTGAGTGGGAAAACATTTGTTAATTCAATATCAGGGACTACATTGTTCCGGTTCTTTAATGGTTGCTGATCAGAGATATTGAAGTTGCAAAATTTTTTCCCCTAATAGTCAAGAAAAACTTAGATTTTTTTTATTTTTATTGTCTCATACTTTTATGCTTAAAATCCGGATAACTTATCACAGGTCTGTTAAAGGACTTCTGCGTTGGTTTTCATTTATCAAGAAATGAAAACATTTGTTAATTCAATATCAGGGACTACATTGTTCCGGTTCTTTAATGGTTGCTGATCAGAGATATTGAAGTTGCAAAATATTTTCCCCTAATAGTCAAGAAAAACTTAGATTTTTTTTTATTTTTATTGTCTCATACTTTTATGCTTAAAATCCGGATAACTTATCACAGGTCTGTTAAAGGACTTCTGCGTTGGTTTTCATTTATCAAGAAATGAAAACATTTGTTAATTCAATATCAGGGACTACATTGTTCCGGTTCTTTAATGGTTGCTGATCAGAGATATTGAAGTTGCAAAATATTTTCCCCTAATAGTCAAGAAAAACTTAGATTTTTTTTATTTTTATTGTCTCATACTTTTATGCTTAAAATCCGGATAACTTATCACAGGTCTGTTAAAGGACTTCTGCGTTGGTTTTCATTTATCAAGAAATGAAAATGAGATATATTGTTTAAGATCTCTTGCAATATTCACTCAGAAAAAAAAAAAAAAAGAAGAGAGAGAGAGAGAGATCTTGCAATATTCATCACTGATACTTGATCTAGTTTACTTTTATAGTTGGATCTTTGTACTTTCTACAGTTTCAAGCACTGATTAATTGGTTTGAGTGATCATTTCAATTATTTCATCCTTCTTGAATTACAATATCCTGCTGAAATAGTTTCACAAGAAGTATATAAGTGAGAGCTATTGCATGTAATTGCTTATAATATAATGCTTGATAAATTTGCATCTACTTATTAATGGATCCCTTCAAAGTGAAATCAATAGATAGCTGAATGATGAGAAACAAGGCAGTTAAATAGAAGTATTTACTCTACTCTAACAGTTCCTTTAGCCTAGATTATATGAATCTGCAATTTTCTTATATGAATAGTGTTACCAATGCTGGGTCTATAGAATGTGGTAACCAGCTCAGAACTGGATAGTACATGTCAACAGCCAGTTCAGCTTCAGCCTGATGAATTAGTTTGCACAACTTATAAGTTATAAATCAATGCAGTTACATTTGACTGCACTTAAAATGGAAGAATCACGATCTTAATGTGTTAGATTAAGTGGCAATAAAAGGAGATAGGATTAACTAATATTCCAGAATGACGTCATCTTTCCCAAATATGAAAGGCAACAGAAGTGTGAATCCTTTTTGTAGGACATCTTGGAATCCAAATAGCTCAAAAATAACAAGGAATACAACATGAAAAAGAAATGGGCTTTCTGGGCAAAAGAGCAATTGATTGATATCCAGGATTATAACACAAACCCCTTCCTAGTAACTGCTCTAGCAAATAATTTATTCTGTGTTGGGCAAAATTGATCATGTGAAATTTTACAGATGTTGTCCATTAGATTCTTGTGCATGTCTGCCTTTTTCCTTTAGTTTTCCCTCTGGCAAATAATTGATATAAAAAGAAACACTTGCATGCACGGCTGTTAATGTATGCCATTTAACTTTTTTGCAGATTTTCTCCATATACTGTCCTTTTTACCAAGGGACCTAAATTTCATCCAGCATAAGAGTAACACTAGCATGAAAGAGTAAGCTTTCCTTTATATTTTTGTGTTTTTTGGTAAAGTAGGAATCACCAATCAAGTTACAATACTGAAAATGTGTTCCACTTCTCTTACTAGACATCAACAGATTATGGAGATTATTGTTGATTCCCGCCTTTATCTTCAATCTGCTGGAAGAATGTTTATGGGTGATAGGAAGCGCCCACTGCCTGATACCTTTAGATTTATGACAGGTGAGTCTCTTGTCCAAGTGATTTATGATATCCTACCGTGTCTTCCTGATGTTGTGGTTAAGAAACATAAGTTGCCAAGCCTACGCCTTCAAACTTTTTGTCAGTAACAGCACTTTGAAGGAGTTCGTGTAATTGCAAGCATTATGAGTAATAAGATGGTTTCCTGACTTTTGCATTGAAAATTACCATGAAAGTTGACATTAAATGCTTTACAAATATGAAATTCATTCATGTTTTCCTGCCATTTTCCTTGTTTATTTCTGATCTCAGCTGCATAAAACTTGAAAACCATCTATATAATCTTAAGGCTTTTGGCCCTTTTTACTGGTCCTATAAGACCTCTTGTCTTGTGTTTATGTCTCAATCATGTACATATGTTTATGTTCCCAACTAAATTTTGCTCAATTTTTCAGGTTCTTCACATGTAATTCTCAATCACAACTTTGTTGAGTTTGTTATCCTGGGTTGGGAAAATTTCCCACGAACACTTCTATTATACTTCTCAAATACTAGATTTGCACATAAAGCCTACTTCCAGACCCTTGCTTGCAGTTCAAAGAAGTTTTCTGGTACAGTCATCAACTCAAATTTACAATTCACTGGCTGTGATGCCACTTGCACGGATGGCCATCAGAATATGCCTTTGAATTTTAATAGAATGCTGAGGAGTGGAGCTGCTTTTGCTGGGAAATTTAGTGTGAATGATCCAGTTTTGGACATGATTGATTCAGTTATACTTAATAGGGGCAGGGGTATGGTTGCACCAGGCGGGTGGTGCGTGGGTAAGGCATGGTTCGACTGGGATTCTTGCTTGCAGTGGGGTGACTTTGACATTCTTAGACCTGGCCCAGCTGCGAAAAGGTTTGAGAAGCTGCTGCTTAAGTTAATACAGAACACGACGTTCAGATCAAGTTCGTATGTTCAGTAATGGACAAAGTTTCTCGCGTTTAACTTGGAGGAATCACTTAATTGAATCTTTAACATATCGTGTATACTAGCAATGGACTTACCATTAGTTAACGAGTAGTTGCCGATGCAGTTGTTAGATAATTGGCGCAGTTTTCCTGCAGGTCCTCTGTTGCGTATTTTCAAAAGAAGACGGGAAGGTTATTTATTTTGTAGCTTTTTCTAAGCCCCGTCTCTAGTTGAACATCCTGTGTGTCACATTGAGGCCAGTTGTTCTGAAGAAACAATGTAATTCGTGCCAGAACAGTTCTCACTGGCCTATGTTTCTGCTGTCCAGACTATCGACTCAAAGGTCTTCTAAAATGTTCGCTCTGTTCCAACTTCTTGCAATTTTACAGTTCCTAGTTACTTTTTAGTGGGGAATTAACGTGATATGATATGAAGCAGATTCTTTCAAGTTTTTGTATGTTTTACTTGAATTTGATCGCGTCGTGTGATAAAGTTTTCCTTATGCAACCAAAATGACAAATTCTTGAAAAAGAATGTAAGTTTTGTGAGTTGAATAATTTTCTTTTTATTGATTTTTACATCTAATAACAATGAATAAAACTACTTATCAAAACGTAAGTTGTTGAAAGCTGGGGGCCTATTGTAACTAAATTGGGTCTTTTGGATTTCTTAGCTCATAATTCCAAGTCTTCACATAAAAGAGAGAGCATACTCACATGTGAAACAAAAAAAAAAAGGAAAATAAAGAAAGAGATCATTATTTTTTTTTTTTTTCGGTTTGAAAGGAGAGATCATCATAAAGTTGTTACCGCAACTTTGCCGCTCAGTCCATCTGTTGACGAGTCAATAGATCCATTGGGCCGAGTGTCTTTATAAAGCAATTAAGTCCAGAGCAGGCCCCATTAAATTGGGCTAATATACTTTGAGCTTAAATGAATCAGCCCTTCGGCTTAAGGCTATACCCCAACCCAAGTCTATATGTATCGGAACTGACATCCATAAACCCTAGCAGCAGCCGCGGTAGGAAAGCGAACTTCTCGCCCGAAGCTCGCCTCAAGTTTTCCTCCCACACTTGCTGGATTCTGTATTCGAAATTGTATTGCTTTCGCTTTCTCCTATCTTATGTGTGAATCCATCACGCACTGATAGTGAAAAACTGTTCTGAGACTTTGTCGTTTTTTTGTTAATTAGGTAAAGGCGTTGTTCGATAATCGGCAATGGCTCCCGCTAAAGGTACATTTCTTCTTCATTTTGTTGTATGCTTATTTGGCGGATTTTGTTGGGTTGGGATTGAAATATTTCTTGAGAGCTCAGGGAATAGTTTTAGTGTTTCTGTTGGAGGTCCTTATGTTCAATCCCTGCTGTTGTAGTTTGAGTTATAAAAGAGGGTTGTAGGAAGTTGAATTAATTAAAATTTTCTTGTTTTACAGTATGCAAGAGCGGGTATTTGTATGTTGGTGATTGTTAGATTGGTTCTTTGGGAGAATATGTAGCTTTTCTTGCATAAGTTAGTTGAGGTTCAGAAAATACGTTTACATTAATGTTGTTTCTGGGTTCAGAAAATACGTTTACATTAATGTTGTTTCTGGGTTCAGAAAATACGTTTACATTAATGTTGTTTCTGTGCTATAGCACTTTGTCTATGTTTGCTTCTGCAGTGAGGATCTTTAAAGTAGCCAATGCTTTTTGGTTGCCTAAAATTATGGAGCCATTTTTATGCCTCATCTTATTGAAATGGGTTGCATTTTTTTCGAAAACTTGAACTTGATTCCGACCTTCCCAAACATGTACTGAACAAATACACTTTTGATGTCTTGTTTAAAGAATGACATGAATGTTGAGCATATCACATTGAGTTTAAAGGAGGGGTGAATCTGAAGGTTGAGTAGTTTGTCTTAAGTACTGGTTGCTGCCTGTATGATTTTGATTGTAGGAAAAATTTACTTGTCTTGGCTTTTTTCTTTTTCTTTGCTGTTGATAAATCGCTTTCTTCGAACGCTTCTGGTTTGTTTAATTTAAACAATAGGGTGATTATCAAATGGCCTCATCTTGTTTGTTTCCTTGGATTCTCTTTGAATTGGATTTTAACATTTTTATTGAAAATTTTGGTAACTTTAGTACTAATACAAGATTTCTTCAGCTAGCAATAGTTAACTGTTGAATCCCTTGTGCATTTTCATCATTCAAGTTCACTAATCTTTGTGTGCTGCAAAGCTATTTTGTATCTCTCCCCCAATATTTATGTCTGTACAAGCATGTGTCTGCCTTTATGCAAGACAGGAATCACATGTATGATGTTGTAGTATTCTGTAGTTGACTTAAGTGGACTTTTGTTGTCATTTTCCTTTCTGTCTGTTATTCTGCATTTCTTAAGAGGTTACATGGTGCAACGGTGCTGTTATATGATTTTTCTCTGCATACATCCTCCTTTGTTTTCTTACAATATAGTCTCTTCACGATTTTGGGAATTGATCCTTGAAAATTTAGTGAGATTGCAGGGGTTATTTCTTGTCTGTTCTCCAACATTTTGCTCTGTGTGACAACTATAGTTGCTAAAACTAATCGCTCTGTTATTATGGTCTTTTACGTCATTTAATGTGTTTGTTAATCAATTTTTTGTTATGCATCAGATAGCAAGAAGACTGATCCAAAGTCTCAGGCTTCAAAGGTTGCAAAGGCTGTTAAGTCAGGTACAACCTTCAAGAAGAAGGCAAAGAAGATCCGCACCAAAGTTACCTTCCACCGCCCCAAGACATTGAAGAAGGACAGGAATCCCAAGTATCCTCGCATCAGTGCTCCTCCAAGAAACAAATTGGATCATTACCAGATTCTGAAATATCCTCTTACGACTGAGTCTGCAATGAAGAAGATTGAGGACAACAACACCCTTGTTTTCATTGTTGACATCCGTGCTGATAAGAAGAAAATTAAAGATGCAGTGAAGAAGATGTATGACATTCAGACCAAGAAAGTGAACACCTTGATCAGGTAGTTAAATTAGCTTCCTGTTTCCCGCATTGTTTTAGCTGGTTTTAGAGGTACCTTTACCCATATTTACAAAGCCAGAAGTTCGGTGCTGTATTGTTGTTTACCTGAATCTTGCTGGTGGATTTTGTCCCAAGCTAAGGATAACATTCCTAAGAACATCTTTACTGTCAACTGGCCATTTGATTTGACACTCCTTTTGTTTGTGGCTGCATATTCTAAAATTTCCTGCATCAGACTTGTTTACAGGCTTTTCTTCTTCTTCAGAATATGTTATCTGATCATAAATTAACCATGTGCTCTCTTGCGACACAGGCCTGATGGAACCAAGAAAGCTTATGTCAGATTGACTCCCGACTATGATGCTTTGGACGTGGCAAACAAGATTGGAATCATCTAAATTGGAACTTTGTTGTTACTATGCTTAGAATTGAAGCTACTTTATCTAAATTTTGACAATTTAATTAGTTGTGTTTGCCCTGAATACTAGTTTCTTGAACTGTAGTTTTGAATGTTAATTATGGTCTTCAATCCCTACTCTAGATGCACAATGCAAATTCCTATGTTTTCAACAGAATTGTGTACTGACTGTACAATACCTTGTACTTTCCTGCTTATCAAGGTGTTGGGCGTCTTTTGGCATCGTATCAATAAGGTTGGCAGCGGATACAAGACGTGGGGAACACGTAGATTTTAGGTAATGTGTTGCAAGTTTAACTCGGATGTGGAGTAGTGTATAATGAAACTAACCTACTTTTTTAAGAAAAGGAAAAGTACATGTTCTTATTCAGTGGTAAGTCATTCTTGTAGCCAGGATATCGGAGCAGCAGAAGGCCAGTGGTTAAGCGGGGTAAGCTATCTAGCAGGGAGGCGGCTCGGAGTTGGAATAAAGATTGAATCTGGTCTAGTGCTAATATTATCTCTTTACGGGCCTAGTGGACATTTCAAATGCTCTGAACAAAACCTTATCTCCATAAAACTTTGCATGCTTTCAATTACGCCTGCATGGAGCCTTTCATTTTCAAGCCGATGGTGAAAATTGGAAAAGCTTCTCTGATTACCAAAAAATAGAACTGTAGCTGCATGACCTATATTTACTTGGAAACAGTTTTGCTTTCAGTTAGTACTGATAATTTGAGGAGGAATTTGGATAAATGGATGGAGGCATCTTAAGTATGAGGTTAGTGATGCCCTCTGCTCAAATTTGTGTTCCAGTACAAGTACAGATCGAAAGGCAGACAGACCTCTGGGCTGTAAATGTGGTAGTCTCCCATGGAATCTTAGCAGACCCTGAGATAAGTTGGACAATATGCCAAAAGTAGCTTCATCATGCGGACTTGCAATAAATGCCTCTACTTGAAACAGACTGATGATCAATGTCATGGGGGCAATCCCTTCTCATGTGATGCTACTGTCAATACAATAATGGTGAGTCTATTGGCCAAGGGGCAACTTTCCTTTTATCAAGGGGAGTTGTGTGGATAGCCACAACTCAACAAAATGATGCGGGTCACAGTTTTCACTGTCTTGACCAAAAATCCCAAGTTGGATTACAAGAGATTGACTTTGACTCAAGTGGGCACTGCCTTTTATAAGGGGGGGGGGACCCCTGAGCTTGTTCGACATCTTTTCTTGCCTTTGTTTATTAATTTTGGGCTTTTCGATTCGACATTTTTGTGTGTGCAGAAATAGGAGAAAGCGTGAGATGTGATTGAAATATGTAATAATCATCTGATGTTACTATTGTATGGAGGATGATAATGTGTGTTTGGCGACGAGTAATTGAAAAAGCCGTGGTTGTCCAACGGTTTTACAGTTGGAAAGGGTTGAAGAAAAGCCTTTTTAAAGTCCTTTTTCTTTTCTTTGGCCTTTGAAGAAGAATTGATATGGGAATCTTCTGGCTTTTGTGTCCAACAAAACTACGTGAATGGCTGCATTCTTTGTGCATGGAAAGCAAGCTTTGTGAGTTCGAAAACATCGGCAGAAGTGAAAAAACAGAAACGCATTTATTTCAAACACATTTTCTCCTTCCCTCGCTCTCCCTCACCACAATATCATCACTTTATCTCCTTTCTTTTGTGTCTTTTGTATTTTATATTTATAGTGTAAAAATTAAACTATAAATCTCATAAATTATAAATTAGATATTAAACTCTGAATCACAAATTTCATCGATATTTAATATTTTGTAATTTATGGGACAAAAAATCCACAATATTTATAAATTAAGTATGAGAATCTTTTTAAGAATGGATACTTTTTTAATTAATATATAATCTCCCCAAAAAAAAAAAGAAAAAAAAGAGTTTGAGACTGCTTGGATCAAATACCTAACTTTTGCCATTTGCCACAAAGTTACAATGTGACATCTTTTTGTTTATGCAACTTTGTAGATTGGTTTTCGTAAGGTGCAATACAGAGGACAAAAGTCCAACTTGTAAGTTCAAGAATATAGGTACTTCAAAACGGTAGGTTTGTCTACCTATAAAAAGACCAATCAAAATATATTGATTGTGTGGATCGATGCAGATTTTTTCCTTTTTTTTTTTCAATCGAAAAAGAGATTTGATACGCAAGAAACACTATAAAGTTGCACGTGATGGAATGTGGCTATATAAAAAAAAAAAAGGAATTTTTCTTGTCCCCATAGACCATTTTAATGAAAATGAAAACTCAATAATTGGAGATGATGTTAATTTATTATCTTGTTAATAAATTATTATATCAAATAACAAAAATTATCTAAATATAAATTGAAATCATGAATTTTATCATGTTTTATTACGCAAAAATACCTTATTGACCTCATCCACGAAATAAACAAAGGCCAAAGGCCAAAAAGCAGCATGTCAAGATTAACAGAGAAAATGCTCTGGCACTCCCACTATAGCCAACCTCAAACAATGATTCCCTCTCCTGCCAGTTGCCAACCCTGCCTTGTCTCCAAAATCTCCGAAATTTCCTTTTATTTTATTAGTACAAAGTTTTTTTTTTAAGGAAAAATTTCTCTACAACAAGAGAGGATAGAAAGTTTTTTCCTATACTCAGAATTGATCTTGATTTTTGTTTTAAGTAAGGGATAATAGTGAAAGTTCTTTCATATATTTCGAAAAATAGAAGGATCAACCTTTTAAAAAGTTTTATAAAATTTCGATACCAAAATAAGTAGTACTATGATGTTAAAGTGTGTGTGTGTGTGTTTTTTTTTTTTTCTAAAAAAGGTGTTATTTTAAAAAATTTCCCTCCAATCTCTTTCCTGCTTTCCTCGAAGTGTCAATACCCTCCATCCACCATTGAAATTCGAACACATGTCCAGAAGCCCGATAAAATTACGGGAAAGCCCCCTCAGATATTCACAGCTGTATCTGCACCACCCCCGCTTTTCCCGAGAAAAATACAAAAGCGCGCTGCTTCCGGCGCTTTGAAGTCCGAGTCGACGACTACAGTCTCACAACCCCCACGGCGGATGCTGCAAACGCCGTCGTTTTTTTATTTGCATTACAAGAGGCAAGAGCATGAAAATAACAATCAGCGCGCACTGACAAGAAGCGGAAGTTTCTGTTTCCGAGTCAAACCCCTCTCTCTCCCTCTCCGCCATATTTGACCGAGTCAACCCAGTTCAACTCAGCTCACCTCGTCCCGAAACGGCTCATTTATTCTCTTTCATTACATTTACACAAAAATATCTGCAACAAAAGCCATGCCCTTTACGCTCTCAGTCTACACACAAATCCAAAATTCCGCTAAAAATTTCAGCTGATCTGAATTCTGAAATTACTTTTGCTTGTTAAAAACCCTAGAAATGAGATATTTTCCAAAACAATTCAATTCTGCCATGTTCTAGGGTTTTTAAACAGTGGTTTTTGGTAGTGTAGTCTGATTAGTAACAGTTATTCTTCTCCTGATTCTGCAAAGATGATGATATCTAGGGGGTTGTTCGGGTGGTCCCCACCTCATATACAGCCGTTGACGCCGGTATCAGAGGTTTCCGAGCCGCCTGAGTCTCCGTCACCGTATATGGACACTAGTGGGGAGCCGGCGCCAGTCGAGGTGGAGGAGGAGATCGATGCAGAGACTGAAGAGATCGAGCCACCGCCTGCTGCTGTGCCATTTTCGAAGCTCTTTGCTTGTGCGGACCGTCTCGATTGGGTTCTTATGGCTGTTGGATCGATAGCAGCAGCTGCCCACGGGACGGCGCTGGTGGTTTACTTGCATTACTTCGCTAAGATAGTTCAGTTACTGAGCCACAGCTCGGACTCGCATAACGAGTTATTTGAAAAGTTCACAGAGGTAAGGTTCTTGGAACCAAAATGTTCAATCCTCCACCTTTGGGCGACATTTCAACTGATTTTATTGTCTCAATTGTTGAGAGGAGTGGATTTTCTACGTTAGCTCAATTCTTCGTTTTGGTTCAAATTTTGATGATCCAGGCCTAGAAATTCCTTTGAGGGACTTCTTTTCTTGGTTATGATTTTCTTTCTCTTTTTGGAAGAACCCAGAGGATTTTAGCAAATATAATTTTGCAGTCTGGTTTATGTTAAATTTGTTTGTTAGTGTATTAAAGCATAGTTTTTTTCTTTTTTTTTTTAAAATAAATTGATTAGTTCTTCAGCAACTTTTAGAACTCCTAATATCTTTTCAAATTAATGTGGGAAGAGGAAATGGACATCAGATTGATTTGAATTGTTCTACATGCATTATCTAAAGGGATTGGATGAATGACTTAGTTAAGGTCTTGGCGGCAATGAAACTTGCGAATACTGTAAGACCATCAACATTAAATGTGTTCCGAATGTGACAAGTTAAATAGGTCAAAAATTTTGGAATGCTTGCTGCAGGGTTACTTTAATACGCATTGAACAATTTCGTATTAAGCTGAAAAGAAGTCAACGGATAGAGCTTTATTGAGTTAACCTTTTCTGATGAAATTTATCAGGTGATCAATATAGTTATATTCATATTTGCTTAACCATCTTTTTCAAATGCATTTTCCATTTCTTAATCGTTTATTACTAATTCAATTCCTCCTTTATGTAGTAACTGCTAGGTCTGCTGTGCTTATTTATTTGTTTGCCTCAACCAGTAATTTCATGAATAGTCAAGTAACATGAAAAGGGGAAATTTTAGTTGTTTTTTGGTAAATCAATCTCTTAGGAAAGGAGATTCCTAGATTGCTTAGCTTTCCTGCAGTCAATGAATATTTAGGTACAACTTTTGAAAAGAGGAAGCTAAGGCTTAGGTGCTGAATTGGTGTTCTGGATTTCAAGAAATGCTACTGTTGGAGAAACATTTTTCTGTTCTTAACAAATTTTGCTTTTTCAGAACTTTGTTTAGTATGAATGCTCAAACAAGCTGAAGTTTGTTTGGTCTGAAGCTTATATAGATGATATGCTTGCTGATCAAAATTATAAATTCCTTCACTTCCATCCTCAGTTAGGTGGATTTTCCCACATATTAATCAACTCCAGTTCTTGTTCTTATAATTCTCTAGAACAAAGTTTGAGGCTATTACATGCTCCAAATGAAGAAAATTAAAGCGATTTTAGTGTTTTTATGGAAGTTCTGGACGAGACGTCGCTTAAATGGTGTTTTCTGCCATATGTATGGCGCATATAGCTGGTTCTTTACCTTTTTTTCCCCACATTTTTGCGTGTTTGGCCAAGGTTTTTGGATTATTTATGGTTTAGCTGTTTAATTCTTTTAAGTTAGGAAAACATGTCAACCGCAAGAAGGATTGGGGGTGGGGGCGAAAGAAATGACGACAGTGCTTCGCCATCTGCATTGATCCAAACAGGAAATCCTCCAGCTGTTTTATGGAGGATGTTACATTCTCATTTATTCATGACCTCTGTGTCTCCACATCTTCATTCTGCTCCTCTCTTAAGAGCAAATCTTAGATCATGACACAAAAGTCCCCACAAGAATATACGAATTGTAATCTATGCAGATCTATTTTTGAGTTAATGAAGATGTGTTTGTTAAAGTGAGATTACTAGTGCATGTGTTGGTGGCATCTGAGAGCATTCTGCTAGTTATGGAAGCAAACCCCACCTTGTATTCTATTCTTATAGTGGTATCCCCCTAGCTTGTGTGTGGGGATTCATATTTTTACCCTTTTGTATCCCTTGAATATATATTCTTGCCCAGTATTGTCTCCTGGTTGCCAGGAGTTTTGCCCTATATTTTTGAACTTTAGCTCTGGTTTGTTAGGCTTGGATCATCTGGCTTTCTGTATTGACATTCTGTTATCATGCATATACTTATTTCTGTGTGAATGAGAGGGTTATTAATTGCAGAGGTTATAATGAAAAATGGTAGTAAATAATGAAGACGTTTAGGGGTGACATTGTTGTGAAAGGCATTTAAATTTGGAATAGGTGCTAAATATTTTTGACCAGCTCTTTAACTGCTAAGAGTAGTAACAAGAATGATAAGTGCAGATTTTGCTAAGGGTGTGAGGGAGAGGTCAGGGAAGAAATGTGGAGATCATAGTGAAAAATGGGACTGAATATGAAGATCTTTTAGGTAGACATTATAGTTTGAAGAGTGTTAAATTTGGAATAAGTTCTAAGTTTCTAAGGACACTGACAAGCATGTCAAAGGCAAAGCTAGAAGAGGTAAGTTTGCATTGCATGTAGATTATCTGTTCTTGGAGAGGTTTATACAATTCTTGGGCAATAGGATGTCTTTGTCTTGATGTTTCTTGCATCTCTGAAGCAATCCAAGTAAGGCTAAGGAGGCTAGCTAATAATTTCGTTTGGTTTTATCACCCTACTTCTTCTGCAGTATTCTTTCCTTATGAGAAGCAATTTTGGGCAGAATAAGCTGAATTCATGTTGCATACTTCGCTTGATTGTTGTTTGCTGATTTATGATTTGGTCTATGTGTCTTTACCTTTTGGAAATAGAAGGTTTCTTCTTAGGCCAAGAATTGGTTCTAGTTCTTTTGCAAAAATAACTTTTTGCTGCTGGTTGGATCTTGATTTGTTTAATGGTAATTCTTTGCCTGGTTGATGAGACACTGAAGGGAAAAATGAAAATTAAGGGGGACAAAAGATAAAAATAAAATTGTGTACCATGGTTCACATTGCAATTTCACACTGTCTGGTGGAACATGCAAATGGACATCTCATTGATACAAGGCCATTTTTTAAGAATGCGAGCATGTTTTCTGTGAAACTAGCATGGATGTATTAAACAATGAACACTTTCTAAAAGTTAATTCCTCTCAAGCTAGCTTTTTATCTATTAAGATTATAGGCACCCATTTAGTTTATAGGCTGGGGCAGTTGTTTTTCATATTTCAGATTGTTTTTGTGATTGCTCTTTTAGTAGATGGATGTGCATAGGCTTAAGACATTTTGAAAATGTCTTTTGCCAAACAATAATTGTATACCATGGTGGCCTGCATAATGAACTCTTGTATGACAGAAGTTAGGTCAAATGTATGCTGTTACATTTGCTTTTGGTATCAGCATCACTACCAGAAACTCGCTCATTTGGGTGCTTTAATGTTTGAAGTTGATTGCTACTGCATCAATTGACAGCTATATTCCTGGTATGCCTGAAATTTTACCAACTCCATTTTGCTGTTTCTGCAGCTTGCTTTAACTATTGTTTATATTGCTGTTGGAGTTTTTGTTGCCGGTTGGATTGGTAAGACTAGTCTCCTTTTCAATGTCTCAGTTCCTATCTCTGTATGGCACGGAAGTATGTAATTTCACTCCACCCTTGACTACCTATCTCTGTTTTCTGCAACAGAGGTATCATGCTGGATTCTCACAGGAGAAAGGCAGACTGCTGTGATTAGGTCCAAATATGTTCAAGTATTACTTAACCAAGACATGAGTTTTTTTGATACCTATGGAAACAATGGTGATATTGTCAGCCAAGTATTGAGTGACGTGTTGCTTATTCAATCTGCAGTCAGTGAAAAAGTATGTCCCATTTTGTGCTTCCCATTGTATAAAAATTTCACACTAGAATTTCTTGATGAATATCGTGTGACTCTTTTATGTTTGGGTGATGACAGGTTGGAAATTATATTCATAACATGGCTACCTTTTTCAGTGGTCTTGTGATTGGATTTGTCAACTGTTGGCAGATTGCCCTAATCACTTTAGGTACTGGCCCATTCATTGTTGCTGCTGGAGGGATATCAAATATATTTCTTCATAGGCTTGCTGAGAACATCCAAGATGCATATGCTGAAGCTGCAAGTATTGCTGAACAGGTAGTGCTTTTCTATATTTTAGGAGTTTATTTTAGGAGAACATCCAAGAAGCATATTTTTGGAGTTTATTGGTAATGCATCAATTTATTTGTCATGACACATGACTTGAGTATATTACTTTTTAATTGAGATTTGTTGATTGGTGAATGTGAACCTTCTTCTGCTCATATACTGCAGGCGGTCTCCTACATCAGAACCTTATATGCATTTACAAACGAAACTTTGGCAAAATATTCCTATGCAACTTCTCTACAAGCTACTCTCCGATATGGTATATTGATAAGTCTTGTTCAAGGACTTGGACTTGGTTTTACATATGGGCTTGCAATTTGTTCTTGTGCTTTACAATTGTGGGTGGGAAGATTCCTGGTTACACATGGAAAAGCTCATGGTGGTGAAATTATAACAGCACTCTTTGCTGTAATCTTAAGTGGCCTGTAAGCATCTGTTTGTATTAGCTAGTTCTTGAATTATTCTTGTCATGTTCATTGGTGTTCTTATGCTATTTGTTCTTCTTTAGTGGCTTGAATCAGGCGGCAACAAACTTTTACTCTTTTGAGCAAGGGAGGATTGCTGCATACAGACTTTTTGAGATGATAACTCGGTCTTCCTCCAGTGTTAATCACGAGGGAACCACCCTCGCTTCTGTGCAAGGAAACATTGAGTTTCGAAATGTATATTTTAGCTATCTATCCCGCCCTGAAATTCCTATTTTAAGTGGATTTTACCTTACTGTACCTGCTAAGAAGGCTGTTGCACTTGTGGGTAGAAATGGTTCTGGGAAAAGCAGTATCATTCCACTTATGGAACGATTTTATGATCCTACCTTAGGTATTGCAAATGTTTTGTTTTTGATCTATGATATACTCTGTTATGCATCAGTATTTTAGTTTCCTTCTGACCCACTTTTTCTTGCAGGAGAAGTTCTTTTGGATGGTGAAAACATAAAAAATCTAAAGCTGGAGTGGCTACGGAGCCAAATTGGTTTAGTCACACAGGAACCTGCTTTGCTAAGTTTGAGTATAACGGACAACATTGCTTATGGACGGGATGTTTCTTTGGATCAGATTGAAGAAGCTGCAAAGATAGCACATGCACATACATTTATCAGCTCACTGGATAAAGGGTATGAGACCCAGGTATATTTGTGTGACAATAACTAGAATGTGCTTCTATATGTTTGCTGGTCTTGCCAGTATTGCTTACTCATCATTTGTTTATTCTTTTCTTTACACATATGAGCTAAATATTTGCTCATTGCAGGTGGGAAGGGCTGGCCTGTCATTGACAGAAGAGCAAAAGATAAAGCTTTCTATTGCTCGGGCTGTTCTATCAAATCCGTCTATACTTCTTCTGGATGAGGTTACAGGAGGACTTGATTTTGAGGCTGAAAAATTTGTTCAGGAGGCTCTTGATCTCCTAATGTTGGGCAGATCAACCATAATAATAGCAAGACGCCTTAGTTTAATCAGGAATGCTGATTATATTGCTGTAATGGAAGAGGGCCAGCTTGTTGAAATGGGTACACATGATGAATTAATAAACTTGGATGGCCTCTATGCGGAGCTTCTTAAATGCGAGGAAGCAGCAAAACTCCCACGGAGGTAAAAAATGAAAGAAAATTCATTCTTTGTAGGATGTGATTTACTGATAGTTCTTTTGTTTAAAATGTCAAACAGTATCATTAGGTTCCTCTCTGTTATTGAAGTTATTTACTACAGTATTACTATTTTCAATAGAATATCTGTTGCTTACTACTACTAAAAGAGTCACATAGTCCCATCATCAATATGTTGGATCAGGATGCCAGTCAGGAACTACAAAGAGACTGCTGCTTTCCAAATTGAAAAGGATTCTTCAGTAGGTCACAGTGTCCAGGAACCATCATCTCCTAAAATGATGAAATCACCATCACTCCAGAGGGTATCTGCTATCCATGCATTCCGCCCACCAGATGGTACATTTAGTTCACAAGAATCGCCCCGAGTTCGAAGTCCTCCATCAGAGCAAATGGCTGAAAATGGCTTGCCGTTGGATGTGACAGATAAGGAACCATCAATAAAAAGGCAAGACAGTTTTGAAATGAGACTGCCAGAGTTACCAAAGATTGATGTTCAGTCTTGCCATCAACCAACATCTAATGCTTCTGATCCTGAATCCCCTGTCTCACCACTATTGACATCTGATCCCAAGAATGAGCGTTCTCATTCACAAACTTTTAGTCGTCCACATAGTGAATATGATGATATGCCCATTAAAACAAAAGGTGCACGGGATTCTCGGCACCGTGAAGCACCATCATTTTGGAGGCTTGTAGAGCTTAGCCTTGCTGAGTGGCTTTATGCTGTTCTAGGAAGTACTGGTGCTGCAATATTTGGTTCCTTTAATCCTCTTCTTGCTTATGTTATTGCCCTGATAGTGACGGCATACTATCGGACTGATGAAAATTATCACTTGCGCCAAGAAGTAGACAAGTGGTGCTTAATCATTGCCTGCATGGGCGTCGTGACGGTTGTTGCCAATTTTTTGCAGCATTTCTACTTTGGCATTATGGGAGAGAAAATGACTGAACGTGTCCGGAGAATGATGTTCTCGGGTAAAGATTTCTGATGCCTTAAGTTAGTACTTACTGGCCTGAAGGGATTTATTGATCTTCTTTTCTTTTGTTTTCGTCTCCTTTTAATCATCCTTGCCTTTTATTGAGACTTTTCCTTGACTCTAAGAAGTTTCTTGTTCCACAGCAATGCTTCGAAATGAAGTTGGTTGGTTTGATGATGAGGAGAACAGTGCTGACAACCTGTCCATGCGCTTGGCAAATGATGCCACGTTTGTGAGAGCTGCTTTTAGCAATAGGCTTTCCATATTCATACAAGACTTTGCCGCCGTTCTGGTAGCTGTTCTCATTGGCATGCTGTTAGAATGGCGGTTGGCCTTAGTGGCATTAGCTACTATTCCTGTTCTTATGGTTTCTGCTGTTGCACAGGTTTTTATCTAGTCAAGACTTGTGTCAGAAATTCATATTTCATAAGATAGTTGATATCTCTTATTAAGGTTCCTTAAAATGATAAATCCAGCACTTCAATCTTTTGTTTCATACAAGAAAAGAGAAAGTTAAGCAAGCCGCAATTTGTGCTAACTGTTGATCATATTGTACATCATTTTAGACTAGACTTGATTCCTACTTATCAATAGTGGCATTACATGATTTTTTTGTGAATCAGTTTTTCTGGTTTAGTCTTGGATGAGTATTCTCTTGGTGCGTTTTTTAGGTGATTTCTGGCTCTTGCCTAGCTATGAAGCAAAAATCATTTTCAGTACCAGTGTTTGAATTTTTAGATTTAGTATGGCTGAATTTGACAATCTACATTAGTACACCGCTTTTATAAGTGTAAATTATTTCTTTTCTCGTAGCGATGATTAATGTGTACTTGGTTAGCTTGGAGATATAGTAGTGCATCTTTAAGCAACATCATTGTTCAATCTAGGGTAAATTCTTTTACTATGGGCTACATCTGTTGTAGTACTTTGCCAGCATTGATTTTCTGATAATTTTGTTATCTATTTATTTAACCAAAAAGTAACTTGAACTATCTTAATTTCTTTCAGAAATTGTGGCTTGCTGGATTTTCAAAGGGAATTCAAGAGATGCATAGGAAGGCATCTTTGGTTCTTGAGGATGCAGTTAGAAACATTTACACAGTTGTAGCATTTTGTGCCGGTAACAAGGTAATGGAACTCTACAGATTGCAGTTAAGAAAGATATTCAAGAAAAGCTTCTTCCACGGAATGGCAATTGGTTTTGCATTTGGTTTTTCACAGTTTCTTCTTTTTGCTTGCAATGCTCTTCTCCTCTGGTATACTGCCCTTTCTGTAAAGAGAGGGTACATGACTCTGGCTACTGCTCTCAAGGAGTACATGGTGTTCTCTTTTGCAACATTTGCACTTGTTGAGCCTTTTGGCTTGGCTCCATATATCCTGAAAAGAAGAAAGTCACTTACTTCTGTATTTGAAATCATTGATCGTGTTCCTAAGATTGACCCAGATGACAACTCAGCCTTGAAACCTCCCAATGTTTATGGAAGCATTGAGCTAAAAAATGTTGATTTTTCATATCCAACTCGTCCTGAAGTACTGGTACTGAGCAATTTCAGTCTCAAGGTCAATGGAGGGCAAACTGTGGCTGTGGTGGGTGTTTCAGGGTCTGGGAAGAGCACCATAATATCTCTGATGGAAAGGTTCTATGATCCAGTTGCTGGCCAGGTTCTATTAGATGGGAGAGATTTAAAATCCTATAACTTGAGGTGGTTGAGGAACCATATGGGTCTTGTTCAGCAGGAACCTATAATCTTCTCAACAACAATAAGGGAAAACATAATATACGCAAGGCATAATGCTAGTGAAGCGGAGATGAAAGAGGCAGCAAGAATAGCTAATGCTCATCATTTCATCAGCAGCTTGCCCCATGGTTATGATACACATGTTGGAATGAGAGGTGTTGATCTGACTCCAGGACAGAAACAAAGAATAGCCATTGCTCGTGTTGTTTTGAAGAACGCACCCATATTGTTATTGGATGAAGCAAGCTCATCGATTGAATCTGAGTCAAGCAGAGTGGTGCAGGAGGCTCTTGATACTCTAATCATGGGAAACAAAACAACCATTTTAATTGCACACCGAGCTGCAATGATGAGGCATGTTGACAACATTGTTGTTCTTAATGGAGGGCGAATAGTTGAGGAAGGCTCGCATGATTCTTTAATGGTGAAGAATGGTTTGTATGTTCGATTGATGCAACCTCACTTTGGAAAGGGCTTGCGTCAGCATAGACTTGTTTAGAAGGGCACAAGATTCTTAATGGAGGGTTAATGCATTGTACTGCCGCTCAATGGTGTCGTCTGATGAGCTCAGCTTTGGACTTGCTGAGTATACTGCTGATGGGAGTTTGTCAGACTGGGTAATATGACCAAGAATGTTGAGCATTTCTAGCGCATTTGTTTGTGATACAGAGATTTGACTGGGGCATGTTGACGTGAATGTGGTCAATGGAGGTGTGTTATTCCAATATACTATTGAGCTGTTGGGTTTGAAGAGTTTTGCAAGATTGTGAAGGTAGGCTTTCAGGGTAGATACATATTCTTTTGGAGCCGGCATGACATGAAATTGTGCCCGTCTCCTTGATATTTGATTTGTTAATTACAGCGGAACGAATAGTTGTAGTCATTGATGGGCTAGTTGAATCTTTTTCTTCTTCCAGTGTTGTGTGTGGTCGCTTTTGTCGCAATTCCTTTCCAGTATAGTTATCAAACTTCACTGCTGTACATTCTTCTTCTTCTAGCTTTAAGGAGTTAGTTGTAACATGCTGTATATAATGAGAATAGATTATTTGAGTTTTTCTTTTTTGCCCTCATTATCATCTTTCTGCTTTTGCTCAATCTGATTCTTGTAGAAGAGTTTTTCCCCCTTAATTAATTTTCCATATTCTTTGTTTCAGTTTCTGGTAGGTGCATGGCAATGAGCACCAAGCTCTATGTGTGGTTCTTTTTGACTTGGATTAATTGCTTCCCGAATTTGAACATGGCGAAGGACATTCCATTTTATTTGCTTGGGACAATATTGTGGAAGGTGTTGCTTATCAAGTCTGAACTAGATCTAGCTATAATCCTGTCAAACTAGGAGTGGAAATTTTGTTCCAATCCTATATGGGAATAACACTAGAATATTTGTCCAGAGGATGTTCTAAAGTCTGCGTACTATAAATATATCAAAATTGAATAAAACAATTACTTGTTTTGCAGATTGCCAGAGTTCCAACTATCTTTTTACGCATATAGTACTAACAAATCTTCCTTGAATGAACTTCAATCATTGTGAAAGCAAACGCCGCCTAGGTGTCCAACAACTTGAATGAGTCTGCAACGACTTTGAGCTTGTTCCTAACCCTTCACCTTCTTTCATTGGCTCCAACAATCAAGGTGTAGTATCTGCCTGTCAAGGTTCATGTTCTGGTTTCAGGAAAACTTGCATGTTTCAGAAAAGCAATATGGTGTTCTACCAGGGAAAACTTTTCAATGCAGTCATTATATCTCGTGTGTGATATATCTCACACAGCCAAATATGATACAGGAGCAAGGGAGATGCTCCAGAAGAAGTCTCCAACTGCCAAAGGGTTTGTAGTAGTGGTTTGGTTAGAGGCTTGGCAAATGACATAGAGAGATCAAGGAAAAAGCATACCATTTCCAACAGCTATGGTTGCAAAAGCCGCTCGAGAAAAATTGGGGGAGGTCAGTACATATTCAAACGTGTAATAATTCTTTCCGTCAACATTTTTCTGCATTCATAAACCGAGCATGAGATTGTGCCTTCTTTGGACAAAATACTGTAAACAACTGGCTTTGGGTTTTGCCATTTATCCACCATTGCTGCAGTTTCAGGAAAAATAGCAACTTACTTGTTCACGATGCACTTCTTCTCGATAGAAGTCTTTTAACAAACCTCATCTCCTTCCCCGATATTTAAAAGGAAAAGAAAAGAAAACTTCACAATATCATTGAAATAGAAGGATTAAAGCACAATGGAGAAAAACCTCTTGCATGTCCATTATATCTGCCACCTGAGTTGGTGTAGAATAAACATGATTGACTAGATGATAGACTACCTTCAAGAAGATAAAAAGCCTGGTCAGTGAGCATTTACAGAAGTTCTTGAAAATCAAACCAATGACTAAAATGGATTTTACTACCTCCTTCAGTGGACCCATTTCATGTATGTCTGATTTTGTGGTTGGTATAAAGCTCAATCTCAAGTTCTGCAACTGCAGATATCGATCCTTAAAAGCAGAATCATGCCCCATAAAATTGAATTCCTGTACAAGAAATCACAAAAGAAATTTGTAATAGATTTAGTAATACATTGTTTTAAGGATTCTTCGACATGATTCTACCCTCCAATCTGATGGATAGTAATAAGAATAGCCATCTGCTTTGTCAACAAATACTTCATACTTATCCGGTACTCCTGTGGATAAAGTACACACAGATGTGAGAAAATTGCTAACTTTGCTTCACTGAACACATTTCTGCCCCTTATAGCTTTATAATTCTGCTTTGAGCAATTGGTCATATGAACAGTATACTCAAATGAATGATGTAATACCTTCAGCCAAAAGGGGAGTTGGCGTGAATAAACTCAGTGACAGAGCTCCAACTCCTAAAAATAGTGGCCTCCTGTTACAATTTCCTGATAAGTTTTAAGATATGCTGTCAGAAAAGGCATAATAGGAAGACATTTCGGACACTGTACAGTGAGTATTGTGCAAAAGACAGATCAATCTGGAGTTTCAGGAAACTGTTTCCTACTTTTTTCATCTTGGAACTGGTCCCTTGAGCAAGTGATGGTGCTGGGAGATGAAGTAACACAAGTAGGCCTCTGAGTGACCTTTGAGCGCAGCGCTTCAAACTGAGGAATCTTGGAAGTGATGCAATGATGAGGTTTGAGTCACCATAGTCAGACAAGAAACAAGATGGAATTTGAGAGGATGACATTGGAACATTAGACTAACCCCGTTACTTAAGGTTGTTGAAGCTAAGCTTATTGACGTTAAAGAAACTCCCATTTCTTCTCCAGCTTCTGGTCAAGTCTAGATATGGTTACTGCACTTCCTTTCTCCATTTCAGCTTCTTTCTTTCCATCTCTACTTGGATAAGGTGCAAAACAAAACGAGGGGAAGTGCTTGCCGCGCAGAATAAGCGGGCTCATGAGGACTCTATCCTGTTTTCTTGATGTCCTAAATGAGCCCGTATTGGAATGGGCTTGAGCCCACTCCTTTTATGCTTTGTTCAAACCATAACGGGTCCCTTGCTAGAAATTATATACAGTACATGACGAGATTCTTTTTCCCAACCACAAAAAGGAAAAAAAAATTGGCTCCAAAGGTGGCACAACAAAAAGGATTTGGGGTTCCGGGACCAGGAGGCATGAACATCAAACTTTGGCAACGAGGGATTTAGGCAGGTGAAATTGGATGCTCATGAAATTCTGTGAATGACGTTAGTAGTGTTCTAGTAATTTGTAGATCAAATAGTACCTAGGATCAAAAGGGTTTTCAGTTGCTTCTCTTACCCAACCTCTCAGAAATTTCAAGACAAGTCAATATCACTGAATTCCGAATCGATCGAGTAAGGAAACAGTTTTACTACTCCAACCAAAGTACTAATATTGTTGCTAGATTCAAGTGTGGCTTGAAGAGTACTTATATTCGAACAATCTTTATCTAAGCTGGATCTCTAAGCTCTGACATGGGCAGAACATTGATTATTCAGTTGGAAGCTGAGGAGCGCAGCACGTGGTCTCGTGCTGGTGGGCGCAATGCAAGTATGCAACAACACCGAGAGGAGCTCTCCCCTTAAGGGAACGCTGTTTTCGGCGTGCGTTTGCATCAAAAGCTTAATACTAGTCGACTGATTTGTGACTTTTTTCCTTCCTTTCTCCTTTTGATTTTGGAATATTTTCAGGTGATCTCTCTCACTCTGCAATCTCTCAGCAGGCATGTCGGCTCCACGTTTTGCTCCTTTAACATTCAGCTACAGCATGGGATACAAGAGCATTTCTAGGATACAAGTTTCATTTTATTGGGTAGCTTTCTAGATCCATATATCCATCACGTGATTATGTGGATATGTGTGAACTTCTACACATGATTATATGCTTTACAAAAAATTTGCAATTTTTTAATTTTTAATCATGAGATGTCTTCTTTTCAATATTCCTTAAAGAGAAAACAAAAGAACTTGCTCCGCTGGATAGAAAAAAAGTTAAATTATGCTTTGACAACTCTTATTGTTTGAAGGATCCATAAGCAAAGGATGGGAAATCTCTTATTCTGTTTCTGCTTTTAATAGTTGAAAGCATGACAGAACTATTTGATGACCAAAAGAGATTCTCGTAGAAGAAGAGAGTTAGTAGTAAAAAGTAATTGGTCAACGCAGAGATCCGCAGACAGTTATTAGGATAGTGGGAAAAACAGTTGTTTTCTGGCTGTGTTAGTTATGTCACAATTCCCCACCACCATTTTTGCACATTTAATGTTGTCAGTCTTTTCAGTCCCATTTCTCTCTCTCAAAAATTTCAGACCAAAATCTTGGGCAAAGGACCATTATCATCAATATCACAGGTGCTGCCCAGTGCATTTCCATTTCTACTCTTCACTCGCTAACTGCTCTCTCATACTCTTTCTCCCCTTGAGCCCTGCCCATCAGGTTGCTCAACCAGGTACGCCCCATTTTTCTTCTTACTGAAATCTTTTTACAGGAATTCAGCAGAAGCGAACATTTCAAGAACTGGGTTGTTCTGTTCTATCTTGTTTTCTTCATTTCGCTTCATACATTGCTGCTGTATAGATATCAAGAATGGAGGATTCGAATAAGTTGGTGATATGTCTACTGTGTTTTTCTTATGCTCTTCAATTGGTGGCTTCTTCTTTCAATCCCACGGACAGAATCTTAATTAACTGTGGGGAAAGTAAGCAAATAGAACATGAAGATGGAAGGTTGTTTGAACCCGATCTCGGAAACTCTAAGGTTAGCTTGTCTTCTAACTCGCATTCTGTGGTTTCAAACTCTTCGCTTAGGGTACACAATGTTTATAGTTCTGCTAGAGTTTTTGGTAGGACTTCCATATATACTATTGATACTAAGCAAATTGGACGGCATTGGCTAAGGTTACATCTTTACCCGGTGGACAATCATAGATACAATTTGAAATCTGCAGTTTTTTCTGTAGTGGCAAATGGAATTACATTGCTTCATGGGTTTTCGTTCTCAAAATTGGGCAAGAGCTCTCCAATTATGAAGGAATATGTAGTTGAAGTAGGTGGATCAAGCTCGGAAAAATTGGTGTTAACATTGTCTCCCTGGGTTGGTTCAGTTGCATTTATCAATGGCATAGAGCTGGTCTCTGTCCCTGACGGCCAATTTGGATTCAGTGCCATTCCAATTCCTGTTGGAACAGGATATGTGATTCCGACACATGTTGCTCTTGAGACAATGTATAGAGTTAACATGGGAGGTCCAATTTTGACACCAAGAAATGATACCCTTTGGAGAATATGGAAACCGGATAAACCATTTCTCTCGAATGCCGCTGCTGCTCGTAATGTTTCCAAGGATCCCAGATTGATCAAGTACCCACCTGGAGTCTCGGGTGAAATCGCTCCCAATTGGGTTTACGCCACTGCCCAAGAGATGGCAGATGCAAATGTAACAGATCAGAGGTTTAATATAACATGGGCATTCAGAGTTGAGCAGGGCTTCAGGTATCTCCTCAGGATGCATTTCTGTGACATTGTTAGTCCTGTTCTTGATACATTGGTTTTTAATGTCTATATCAATGAGCATTCTGCTTTAGAGTCTTTCGATATCTCAAGCAAGACAATGGAACTGTCGGCTGCTTATTTTGTGGATTTTATTGTCAATGTTTCAAAGGGATTGGATCAAATAATTGTTCAAGTTGGCCCTCCTAACCAGATGATATTTTCCACCAATGCAATTTTAAATGGCTTGGAGCTAATGAAGATGAGCAGTCCTAGAGATAGCTTGGACGGAAACTTAGTTGCATCTTCAATTCCTTCTAATGTGCCAAAGAAAAAAAAGCATGTGATGCCAGTGGTTTTTGCTAGCTTAGGAGGTCTTGCAGTTTTGCTGCTAATCTCAGCAGCTATTTTCTTCTGCTTCCGCAGGCCAAAGAAGCCCAAAAGACAGAGATCTTCAGCATGGTTTTCTTTGCATACTCATTTTGGGAACTCAGAGACCAAAGTTTCGGCTGGTAGTTTTGCTTCAACAACACCTTCTCTTGGCTTGGGACGTGTTCTGGCCTTCTCCGAGATTTGTGAAGCTACAAAGGACTTTGATAAGAGTTTGGTCATTGGTGTAGGTGGGTTTGGAAAAGTTTATAAAGGAGTACTAGAAAATGGTATGGAGGTTGCTGTGAAGAGAGGCAATCCAAAGTCCCAACAAGGTCTTCTTGAGTTCAGGACGGAAATTGAAATGCTTTCTAAGCTTCGGCACAGGCACCTGGTATCTCTTATAGGTTACTGTGAAGAACTTAATGAAATGATCCTTGTTTATGAATATATGGCCGGTGGACCTCTTAGGAAGCACTTGTATGGATCAAACCTACCTTTCCTTTCGTGGAAAAAAAGGCTAGAAGTATGCATTGGAGCTGCAAAAGGACTGCATTATCTTCATTCAGGAGCTGCAGAAATAATCATTCATCGCGATGTCAAAACAACCAACATTTTGCTGGACGAGAATTTCACTGCAAAAGTAGCAGATTTTGGGTTGTCTAAATTTGGTCCTACGTTAGATCAAACCCACGTGAGTACTGCTGTGAAAGGAAGTTTTGGGTACCTTGATCCCGAGTACTATCGCAGACAACAGTTGACAGAGAAATCTGATGTCTATTCTTTTGGAGTAGTACTCTTAGAAGTCTTATGTGCTCGGCCGGCTATAAATCCTGCACTTCCAAGAGAACAAGTAAACATTGCAGAATGGGCGATGCACTGGCAAAAGAAAGGCCAATTGAGCCGGATAATAGATCCCCACCTTGTAGGATCTATTAGCATGGACTCCTTGATAAAATTTGGTGAAACAGCAGAGAAATGTTTAGGAGAATATGGAAGCGAAAGGCCAACAATGGGAGATGTTTTGTGGAATTTGGAGTATGCCCTCCAGCTTCAAGAGGCTTCTAGTCACTCAGTAGTAGATGAGAATAGCACAAACTACATCCCCGATATACCAGACTGGATTCCTCTTGCTGAATCTACTGATAGTGATTATATCAACATTGTGGGCAGCCAAGATTCTGATGCATCCACATCGACCGGAGTGTTCTCTCAGTTGATAAATCCAAAGGGAAGATAGCAATGTATCTAAGTTACCTCTACAAATCATTTACTCTCCCAATGTTTGATTTTGTTCATTTCATAAGGAAGCTTTTGAACATCCCGAGTGATAGTACGAGGATTAGGCCGTAGCTTTTGCTGTTGATTACTTGCAGGAATATTGTTCTTCCTTGGAGCATTGTTATAGTTTACGCATTTCTAAATACTAATGTGGAGTCTGAATATGAACTTGTACAATGATTTGTGTTCTTCCTGAAATCCTAATGTAACAGTAAATAAACACTAGCAATCTGCTGTGCTACAATATATTTGCAGTGTCATAGAAGAATCATTCTTTAATATATCATTTATTTTCTCTTCTTTCTTGCTATCTTCTTGGACCATTGTATGTCTGCTGGCCTAATACAAAAAAATTGACTTTTTAGTGACAAATTATTCGTCGCTATAAAAAATTTGTCACTAATTTTTAGTGATGAAATTTTCGTCATAAAAGATTGTCCTAGGCTGTCATGAAAAGTTCTGGTTAGAGTTCATCACTAAAAATCAATTTAGTGACAAAAAAAGTTCTACTGATGAATTTGAGGGGCCGGACGCTCCTAATTCAAACAAATTTCTACGTCTCAAAGTCGACACCTCTTCTAGAGAATGCAATGCTCCGCTGTGCTACATAAATTGTTGCCAGAGTATCAATAACACTAATCTTATATTAATATTCTTTTTCACTAATAATTTTGTTTTCAATTAAATTTATATAAAATTAAAATACGCTTAATAAATTAAATAAATTAAGGAAATATTATGTTATAATATATGTTGTCATTAAAATGCACTATATGCTACATAAAATATATATTCTTAAGACACTATATATTCTCAACACTATATAAATATATACCATATATTCCCTATATATATTCGAAACCATTAAGTCCCAAAATGTTTAGAAAATATCAATTTCACATTTAAAACTTTGTTATTAAACAAAATATTATAAAATGACATTTTGTTTACTTATATGCATTTCTATATTAATATATTGGATCTTTATTTTAGATTTATTTTAAAAATTAAAAAATTTTAATTTCTCTCGAAATAATTCAAATCTAAATTAAACAATTCAAATAATAATTCAACTCAAACTTTTATATTTTGTTCCATGATATAAAATTAAAATTTACTTTAATTATTCCAACAATCATCATTTGCTTAAAGGTATTGAAATGATTCAATCAAAGAAAATATTCTAAATAATTTTCATAATTTTTTGTGATGAAACTTTTGGTCATGAAAAGCTTAGTCTCGTTATGAAAAGCTTATCTTTTGTGACGAAGACAAAAAATAACTTTGTCACTAAAATCTATATTTAATGTACCTTGTTTTGTCATGAAAGATAGTTTTTTTGTGACAAAATTAAATTTTTGTCACGAAAGATAATTGTTTGTAACAAAAATGGCATTGTCACAAAAAAATTCCTCCTAGAAAGTCTTTTTTTAAAATTTTTTTTAGAATGTGGAGGTGAAATCAAGCTTTGGCATTATACAGGAAAGTAGTATAATGTATTCACCGGAGAATTTAAAGCTCTGAATCTACAACAGATATAGGTAGAGAAAGCATAGAAATGTCTGCATAATTTGTATTGAGAAATAAACTCATGTGGAAAAAAAAAGTTGTAGGTTCCTCCGGAAATATGTATGATAAGAAGTTCAAATTCAAGTGGTTTGGTATCTCATTTGAGAATGCAATAAGCTTTTCTTACATGAACAAGGCAATATAGGATTCAATTATTAGTTGTAAAATATAAGTATTTGATTGGGGATTGTCAATACTGTTGTTGACGAGTTGATTGAATGAATTGAAGTTTGTATAGAGAATGTTTATAGAAATATTTATTTAGTAAATAATAGAAGTGTTTTAGATTGATATTCTTTCGAAAATTTTGATATTTCAAGTTTTAGGTGGAAATACAGAAGAAAGGAAATGATGATGCTCAAGAAAAAGTACTCCCTCTATCCACAAATGAATATCCCATTTTGACTTAGTATAAGATTAAATAAAGTAATTTAATTATAAAAAATTATTATAATATTCATATTAATTAAATATATTAAAGGTATGACTCACATGTTAGCGAAACTTAGAGATTATGGTGAGGCTCTTGTATCAGTATTGCTTACTTCTTTTTAAATTCAGAATATTATTAATAAAAGTTTAGATAAAATATATAAATATTTTAAGAAAATAGTTATTCAATTATGTACTTTTTTTTAAAAAAATATAAATATTTAATTATATACAGAAGAAATATTCTTTTCAATTAATATGATTGATCGAAAGCTATAGAATCATCAACTCCATTAGATTCTATGAGATGGCATTTTTGTTAGAAAATATATGCATGAATTTATAATGTAATTTTATTTTCTTAAATATTTGAAAAAAATATTTGTAGGAGGATATATGCACATATTTTTAAGTGTATTAAAATCGTATGTTAATGCAATAATCGAAAACTTTCTATTTCAAACTTATTCAAATCTCAAACTCCCTTCCCGATGTATAGAGAAAAGAAAACTTATTCAAATTAACTCTTATAAAGTCATGATATAGATGGAATTATCTTACTTGGAGCAAAAGTATTTACTATATTTATATTAAAAGAAAATATTATTTGTAGCCCCAAAATTTGATGACCGATTCCGAGGCTGCTCTTAGTGGCGGGACTTTGTTTTTATACTTACTAATAATGGATGCCACTGTTATTATTAGGAGTAAGTGGCTGATATTCGTCCACGTAAGCATTCTACTAAATGATTCCATCAATCTGCCTAACGGACGGCTCGAACTCAACTAGTATTGGTTCTTATGATTCTACATGGGACCTACCCAAGGCCGACTCGGCCTAACCTAATCTCTTTCCAAGTTTGGAAAATGTCAATCGATTTTTTATTTTTTTCTAAATTTTTAAATATATTATTTAAGAGTTTGTATATATTTTAGTTTGAGATTTTTTGTATTGAGTTTTGAGAGAAAAATTTTTTATAAGAAAAAAATATGACAAAGATGAGAAATTTGTATTGGATTCTGTAATGAAATCAAATCTAAATATATCCTAATTAAATTGCATCACATGTAATATTGTTAGACTAAGAAAAATAATAAATTTGAAATAATCACATAATTTCATATAATAAAATTTAATTAATGTACTAAAAAATTATAAACGCCAATCTTTCATCTGAATGATAAAAATGGAGACCTTCCAACAAAAAAATTAAGAATTCAATAATACTTATTGAGATTCAACAGTTATATACTTGTTTTGTAAATGCTATTACAATTATTTAATTAAGATTCATTAATCATTAAGTAAAAGTGCTATTTTTTTTTTCGTTTTGATGAGCTACGTACATGAGCAAATAATCTCTTAAGACAAGCTAAGCTATTAGTTTAACCGTTTCTTTAAGAATCATTTTGTGAGATATTTGTGTCTTTGTCTTTGAGAATTATTAATTTTAAGATATATTTTTTTAGAATGTATATATGAATCGTAAAACAAATTTAGAAATTACTTTGTTCTCCCAATTTACGTACAATTGAAATTTCAAATGGTCGGTTGTATTTGTCCAATAACCGGCCAGCGTGCGATATAACAGTGTACTACAATGAAGGTTTGGTCGGCCGTCCAACCATAGATCTCCTCCGGCTTCGAATGGCCTTTGGGGGCTAAATCACCACCACCCCCACGTGGCAGTTCACCGACTCCCAGTCCCAGCTTCCATCTGTATTAACGCTTCTTTAGCCGTGGTTTCGGGTATATAAATATTGAGATGCTTCACTCCTCAAGCTCACAGCTCACTAACGTAGTGAACAGAAAAGAGCAACAAATCAAGCAAAGCAAGCCCAAGATTTCTCGGTTCTAAAGGAGAAGCAGAGGGAAATTGCAAGATGTCAATTTACACTATCGCCGTCGGGACGCCCCAAGAGGCCAGTCACCCTTCCGCCCTTAAGGCAGCACTAGCCGAGTTCATCTCCATGCTCATTTTTGTTTTCGCCGGTCAAGGCTCGGGCATGGCTTTTAGTAAGTTCTCTATCGTATCTCACCTCTTTAGATAATAATCAAACCATATCTTTGAAGAAGTAATATTACTAACACATAAACTCACATCTTTCGTAGTAATCATGTGGTGTGGTTTTGTAAAACATCGATTGATGAACTGATGAATTCTCTTTCTTCGGCAGGTAAGTTGACGAATGATGGATCATCAACACCTTCGGGGCTGATAGCTGCAGCATTGGCGCATGCATTGGCACTGTTCGTGGCGGTTTCTGTCGGTGCAAACATTTCCGGTGGCCATGTAAATCCTGCTGTGACCTTCGGGACCTTCCTTGGTGGTAACATAACGTTGCTGAGGGGAATCCTGTATTGGGTCGCTCAGCTGTTGGGTTCTGTTGTAGCTTGCTTGCTTCTCAAGTTCACCACGGGAGGAATGGTAACAACAAGAACCAGAAACACAAAACAGGCACTGTGATGGATCTTTGCTTTGCAACGAACTGCTTTTTGAATGAATTTTTTCTACCTATAAAATTTTGCAGGAAACATCAGCGTTTGCTTTGTCATCTGGTGTATCAGTGGGGAACGCCCTCGTTTTCGAGATTGTGATGACCTTTGGCTTAGTCTACACAGTGTATGCTACTGCAGTGGATCCCAAGAAAGGGAACATCGGCACCATTGCACCCATTGCAATTGGCTTCATTGTGGGGGCTAACATCCTAGTCGGCGGAGCCTTCGACGGTGCATCGATGAATCCTGCCGTCTCCTTCGGCCCTGCGGTGGTCAGCTGGACGTGGACGCACCAGTGGGTGTACTGGCTTGGGCCTCTCATCGGTGCAGCAATTGCAGCTCTTATTTATGATAACATCTTCATTGGTGAACACTACCACCAGCAATTCCCCATCACAGACGACTAAGAAGACGACAATTTTCAACAAAGTAAAAATGGGGAAAGAAAAAAAAGAAAAATGTAAAAAAAGGGGTGGGATTTGTGAACCCTGTAATAAATTTTTTTTTTTGGGGTGCTTTTATTGTCGTAATTTTCAAGAAAGTTGGTGAATGTCTATGGGTTCCATTTCTGAATCAATTTCTTCTTCTCGACAAAAGTCATGCTACGGTTTCTAAAATCATTGATGATCGATGAACACTTTCGGGTATGACTCCCAAAAAAAAAAAAAAAAAAAAAACAAAGTATGATGGCATTGATGGGGAGTAGTTTTACGAGGGGAACTTTTAATAGTGAAACAGTGGCTGTCATGATGTATGATCATAATTCGGTGACAGTCAAAATACGTTTTTCTTTTTATGTGGTGGTTAATAATTAGTATAACTTCTTTTTTAATACAAGAGATCAAAATCTCTTAAAACCTTGCGCCTTCATCTTCTCAAAATTTTCAGAAAACTGCAAAGGTCTCTATCAAACTTGAAACTATCTTATTTAGAGTGTTTTCTTTCTACATAGGATCTTGGACTTTAGGATGATATACTCATATGTGAAATTTGCTGAAGAAATTTGGAGATTATTACTCATGTGATTGAGATCTTCTATTGGTCTTAGATATATGGAAAATTTTATTGCAGGATTTCCCCTAAATTTTTTTGGGATAAATGGGTTGAAATGAATGTTAAGGGATATGCTTCAGATTTGCGACTCGATCGACGAGCATGGGATCTCTGGTGTTGCCATTCGTGGGTTCTGGTAATGGCAAAAAATTCTATTGTAAACAATGTTGATCTTATACTACCTAATGTTCATTTATTTGAGAGTCAAAAACATTTTAGACTCTGTATAGAAAATCGCATTAGTCAAGGGAAAAGTCAAACAGGAGTTAACCTTTGACTTGTAAAAAATTTTCTTATTTTTTTAATACAAAATTTTGCAACAAAAAAAATATTTTTTCTTTTTCTTTTTATTTTTTCATGAGGAGAGTAATTTAGTCTATTAAAATTTTTATAGGGTTACTTGCTTTTATTGCTATAAGTATTAAAAAAATTATTTATAAAAGAAGAAAATAGAAGTAAAAGAGGATAAATGAATAATAAAAATATTATTTTTCTTTATATTATAACCTTTTATTCTCAATAGACAATATGGTCCATTTAATTTAACTATCAACAGCTTTAACCAATTTCTTAGGATTAGCTTTTTTGTAACTTTAAAAATGTCAATCTCTTATGTTAAAATTATAGAAGAAATATAAATTTTTTATTTTTATTAAAATTTTAGTTATTTAAAATTATTATAAGATATTAGGAAGCGTTCTTTTAGATGGGGCTTAGACGACCACATTGATTGTGGCTTTCCACAACTAGTGCTACCAAAATAGGACAAAGCCTGTAGACCGGAGAGCTTTATATATATACTAGTCAATGTCTTAAGCGTTATGTGGTGAGATCTGATTAAATTAATAATTATGTGAATATAATATTTATGGTAAGATTTTGTATACATATTTTAATTATTATATTATAATTTATAGACTAAAACAAATTTAGAAGAATAATAAGTTAAGAAAAATAGATATTTAAATTGAAAATTTAATATTAAAAGATTGCCATATAAAATTGTTTTCATAATATATTATTTTGATCACAAATATAGATCTAATTTTTTTATATTTTTTATTTTTTATATTTTTAATAAAAAAACTTAGTATTTAATATGATTCTTCTTCACATTCATTGATGCCAATCTTCTTCACATGAGAGGATTGATCAGTGATCTAATTAGCATATAGTTAAATTTTGTATATATAATATAATCAAACGGAATTAAATATTAGATTAAAACTTTATTTGCTCTTTTTAAAATGAAATAAAGAGTAAGACAAAATAATATCATTTACAATCAAGTTTAATTATGGCTACAAAAAAGTAGTTTAAATTAAATTATTTATTACAAAGAGGAAATCGGATCAAAATTTTATTAAATTATTTATTATTTTAATTTGTTAATAATTTATGTATTAATGAAAGGCAAAAAATAAATAAAATTAATCTTTTTAAAAAGAAAAGTTTGGTGATGGAATTGAGCACTGATCTTATGGTCATATTTTATTAAATTGTATATTTTTTTCAATTTGTTAGTAATTTTAGTAAGATTAGAATGCAAAAAAAATAATAAAATTAGTCTTTCAACCATGGATGGTAGTGTGTTCATCTGCTTGCTGTTATGCCATTTAAAACTTAACGCGTGAAGATAATGCGTCAATATGGTAAAAGTTTTGGCAAATGTTCAGAAGGTTCAGGTGTGCACTAAGCATATGAATGCATTACGCATATGAATGCATTACCATAATATGTTCTTATACAAAAAATGCATTGTGGTAATGCATACTTAGTTTAGAGATTCAAAAAGTTCACGACTCAAGAGAAGAATGTGATGTGAGTTTTAGAACGCATGATAGTAATGCTTCCTTAAACTTCGGAAGTACATTATAGAACGCATGATTGTAATGTGTTGTTATATTTCAAAAGTCAGAAAAAAGTTACCACGCATTAGAAAAATATGTTAACGACGATCAAAACTCATACTTAGTACATAAAGCAGTGTGTTGGGTTTGAGGGCTAGTTCTTAATTTTTAATTTTTATTTATTGATTGTTTAAATTTGTGTGATTTAGTATTAAATATTCTACTAATTTATTAAGTTAGAAATAAAAGATGATTATTTATAATAGAAAATCAATTTACTAAGTTAAAAAACTTGACTAAAAGTTATTTATATGTTTAGACATCATTATAGAAGATAAATTTATTAGATCTAATATTATGTACCAAAATAATCTTTTATTTTTAAGTACAAATATTTTAAATCTTAATTTTCTACCTCAATTCTCAAAACTATTATTTGCCAAATATGCCTAGAAAAACTTTAAAAAATAAAATTTTAAGAAAATCATCGTTGCCTGTGCGCTGGCGGACACAGGTTATATTTTCTCCGGCCCTGGAAAACGGGTCAATCCGATCCATTTGAGGACAGCCCGCAGGTGGCAGGACCGGGCTGACCCGTTTGACATCACAACGGCCTGCCCTCAAAAATACCTAGTTCGCCGGGCAGTTGGCTTTTGTTTGTAAATCTCTTTGATGCTTACCTCCGTACTCTGCATATTGAAGAATGGTTTTATCGAATAAGAAGCTAAAGCAGAAACTAAGAGCAGCAAAAGCTGCGCTGTTAGCAGACTCAGAAGCTCAGTTCTGCCCCTCCAATAACAATTTAACGAACCCAGAAGAGCCTTCTTCGACTGCACAAGACTCTCTCAAGTTTCTTTTAGATGCGGTAGCCCAGAAGCAAAGATTATCTAAACGGGGAATACGACGAAAAAAGTCGCTTACTTTGCAGGAAAAGGCGCAAAATTTGGAAAATGATGATGGGGATGGTAATGAAGGAAAGAGGAAAGCAGAATCAGGGACTGTGGATGAAGATGAAAAGAGGAAAAAGAAGAGGAAGAGAGATGATGAAAACGGTTTGGAGACTGAGGAGGTGGAGAAGGTAAGAGAAAAGAAGAAGAAAAAGAAGAAGAAGGGAAAGAAGAAGGAGAAGATTGCAGAGGTGAAGGAGAGCTTGGAGGCTGGCAATGCAGGAAGTAAAATACAAGGTTTGCTAGGGGCAGCTGAGTTTGGCGCTAGGTACGTTTACAAAAGTCGTGATCTTATTTCCTTAGTTTTTTTCCTTCATTTTTGTGCTTCTTGTTTGTCTGCTTGAGGTCGCTAGTTGCTAAATTCTCTCCGTGTGTTTGTTATTTAGGATGGTAGGGAAGGCCAGTTTTGTTTCGCATTTTGGATTTAAGAGACGAAAATATTGACAACCAAAATGTTCAGATCATATTTATTGTAATGAGTCTATGTTGTTAAGCTAATCCAAGTGTTTATTCAGTCAAAAATGAAAAAAAAAAAAAAAGCGAGAGAAAAGAAAAAAACTAATCCACATGTTTTTGGGTTTCCCTTATACTTTAGTATGTCTCGGTTCTCTGTTCAGAAGCTAGTGAGAATGTTGAAAAGATTTGAAATGTCAAGGTGAATTTCTCTTAGAAACTGAGTCATTGAAGGGACTTCCACTTGTATTTGATTACTGACTCTGAAGTTATTCCTATTTGTGAATGTAAAATATCATGATATATGGATCTTGGTGTATAAGCTTCCTGGCAAATTTTCCTGGTTATAATGTTCAATAATTAATGAAATTTTGATTATCGGGGCTTTAACCTATGGTTATGCTTTATCTTTTAGATTGTTGAGCATTTATTGAATTCATTTTTGTGTTCTTTTCGGGTGGTCAGTCCAGGGGCTTGTACAAAAGTTTTTGTTGGGGGCATCCCGTACTACTCCAGCGAAGATGATATTAGGAGTTATTTTGAAGGTTGTGGCTCTATTACTGAAATTGACTGCATGAGATTTCCAGAGAGTGGAAAGTTCAGAGGGATTGCCATCATTAGTTTCAAGGTAAGGTTTTCTAAGTTGGATCAACATTTGGATCCTGGTGTTTTCTTATTTCCGGAAAAATCTAAATCCTTTGCAGTTATTTTTCTCTCTGGAGACATTTCTTGTTGTGCCATCATTCTTTTTCTTCTTCTATGGACAAGCTAATTTGTTACACAACGTCTAACGTAAGATCTGCTTATAATTTGGGAATGCCTCTGAAAGTAGAATAGTTGTACAATTAAAGACTGATCAGCACTTAGTTACGTGGCAAGTATCACATCCTAGCAACAATGTCTGTTTCATGTTTCCCAAAGGAAGAAAGAACTCTAAATATATTTATTAAGAAAATTGATCAGCTAAAATACCTAGCACTTTACCTAACACATATCTTAGCGTTTTATCTTCCAATCAGATCCCTCTGTATTCTTTGAATCCAACATCATGTCATTTTTGAGATATTGAAATCTAGTGATGATTTCCCAGGGTCTCATTGTAATTTCCAATCTGTTCTATATACATATCTGATCATTTAATTTCTCATCTCGTACTTATTTTTTTATTGTGAAAAGGACTAATAAGTCTTCAGTGCCTGTCAAATTTCCTGGTTTCATGCTGTTTTGAATTTTAAGGAAGCAGAGTAACTTATTGGTGGAAGCCACTAAGAGTCTGGCCTGTTTCTTCCGCATCTCTTGTTAAGCTTTGTGAAAGAAAAATAAAAGATTTCTCAGATGCAACTACGAGAGCTCCCAGGATCAACTTCTTCATGATGCATTGTGCCTTGTGAGACCTTTAACATGCTTTAAGCTTCTCCTGGGACTAAAATCAGTTCTTAGAAACTGGCAACACATCATTCCGCGAACTGTTAGAAACATTATCATATATCTTTTTCTTCTCTTCTTCAATATACATCGTTGCATCATCTTTTGGTGATAATTGACAAGGCACTTGTGTAGCAACGGTTTCCTTGGTTTTTTTTTTCCTTTTTTCATAAAATATGCTCTTGGGTCTGTGGATCAATACTTCAGTGTTCCACTTTTATTTGAGTCCCTGGATCGCTTAAGTTGGCTTCTTGTGATCAAAATGGTATTTGGATAGGAAATTTTGTTCTGAGAAGACAAAGGTGACACTTCTCTGTAATTTTCACCAAAATGTTTTGTCATAAAAATTGTAGGTGCATGTAGTGAAAACATTATGTAATTGCTTCCTTTTTGCAGACTGAAGCTGCCGCAAAAAGAGCGTTAGCCCTTGATGGATCTGACATGTAAGCAACTCTTATTGAACTTCTTAGCCATTTTGATACTGAAAACCACATTCCTAGTCCTGCTCAAGAAATATCCATCTTCTTGCAGGGGAGGACTATTCCTAAAAATTCAACCCTACAAATCAGCAAGAGTTAGCAAAACTTCGAGTTTTTCACCAGCCATTGTGGATGGTTACAATAGGATTTATGTTGGCAATTTGTCTTGGGAGATAACTGAAGATTCCTTGAGAAACACTTTTGCGGGTTGCAAAATTGCTTCCATACGATTTGGTGAGGACAAGGAAACTGGAGAATTCCGAGGTTATGCACACGTGGATTTTTCTGACAGCGTTTCACTAAACACAGCACTGAAACTGGATCAGAAGATTGTTTGTGGGAGACCTGTTAGAATAAGCTGCGCAGTTCCAAGAAAAGGATCAGTAAACAAAACTCATACTCCAGCAGAAGGAGCAGCGAATAATACTGAACCTCTGCCTGAAAAAAATCCAGCTGATGGAGATGTTGCAACTGCTGTTAGTGGAAAGATAAGGAGGAGGACATGTTACGAGTGCGGAGAGCGTGGCCACCTTTCATCTTCTTGCCCAAAGAAACAAGCAGCTGAACAATCAAATCTTAACACAAGTTAGTGTGTTAGGACTATTAAACTATGTTCTACTTTGTTGCTCAGATATGGATTTCAAAGTTGTCAAAAGGAAACATTATTCCATTTCAATCGTTTCCCTAGCTAGAGGGCCTACGCGAGACTCTTGACCACTCTAATTTCTCTCCAAATCCAGTTTCACGGGACCAGCTTTGACCTTGGAAACTGGAAGCTCTGGTAGTTTGTCGCTTTGATCCGTGACTCATTTTGGTCAGCTCCAACCAACATGTATCACAGCATTGGAGGAAATTGTTGGCTTTTGGCCCTACATTCAACTCATCAACCCCAACTTCTTTCCAATTTTTCCAATTTGGCCTCTGCTCCTTTCTCTGTCTTTAACTTTCAGTTCAATGAATACTCGCTATAGTAGGACGAGTATTTAGGCTAATGACGAATGCAGGGTCCGTTTGGGGCATAAAGCATAGATTTGAGTAGGAAAGAGGAGGTAATAAATCAAATGAATTAAGAGGTTTAAAGAAGAAATTGTTTGGTTTCTTTTATATGATAGTTTAATTATTTAAAAGCACTTACCATTATTATTTTCTTGGTTTGAAACTGAAATGTTATTAATCACAAATTAAACAGAGTGGGAACCAATTTACAAATATTTTGATCCGTGACTCATTTTGAAGTTAACCCAAAATCTTCTTCATTGATGCACCTTCTGTAACAGTCTTACTAAGACAAGAGATTTGTTCCCTAAAAGAGACAAACAGAAAGACAAGAGATTTGCTTGCCAAAATCGTAAGCAAGAAGCACACATTACCATTGAAAAAGTCAAGAGATATCCTAAAAATTCTGCTTTAAACGCCATTAAACGGCCCCATTAACAAGTAACCTACTACCCATTTTAGTGTTTCTTACATAATTGATAAGACCAACTCCTTGGTTTGAGATTGCTAAACTACCCAAAGACAAAATCTTAAAAAACAAATACTTTTCTTTGACACTCCCATCAATAGTATGAATTTAAGACCGGATTTACGCCGCGCATTAAGACGTCTAGTTTGTTAGTTAGTCACTACTTGTTCACATGTAGGCCTTCCAGACTGTTTATTATATCCATATGCTTAAAATCTTTATTTTTTTGTGATATTTAAAAGTTGATATTAATCTTGTGATCCTGGATATTACTGTATTTTCTTCATAAAGTACAAATTTTCAAATTAGTGTAGATCATCACCTAATATTACGAAAGATGTACTCAAAATAATGTTTATTGTGTGGTAAGGTAATAGTTCAATGGTAAAAGCAAACCTTATCAGATAAAAGGTTTTGAATTTAAACTACATTTCCTTCCCTCTATGTATAAAAGAATAATACTTATTATATTTAAACCGTTATTAATATACTAGATTTAAGACTATAGTATTTCATCTATGTATAAAAGAATAATACTTATTATATTTAAACCGTTATTATTATACTAGATTTAAGACTATGGTATTTCCTCTATGTATAAAAAAATAATATATATTATATTTAAATCCTTATTATTATACTAGGTTTAAGACTATGGTATTTGATAATTTAAATACTCTTTTTGGCAACTACTAATTCCAAAGACCATATTCTTATGTTAAGTATTATCAAATACACTCTTAGAGCATACTTCAATTGAATTTTATTTGAAATTTTTTGTCTTAATTTTTGTAAATTTAATTATTCATAAAAGAATAAAACTCAAAAGTAAAAAACGATCTCGAATTAGTAAAGCGATTTCACAGGCTTAAATCTTAAATGGACAATGCACTTTCACTCCAGCCCAATCTCGGCCCCACTCCGCCTCTCCTTTGGCACCCGTAACTGATTTTACCCGTCACCGGTCACTCTCCTCATCCCTAAGCCTTTGTCCCTATTTTTCCTCCTCAATTTCCCCTTTTATATATGGTACGCATACATGGACGGAAGACTCCGACAAATGTTTACGGGCAAAGCATAGAGACTCTTCTTGTTTCCCCAGAGAGCACCACAGTACGTACCTTTATTCTGTGTTTGATCGGATTGATAATGGCGGTTAATTCCAGGAACAGTACAGAGCTTTTGATACCGAAGAAATGGAACGAGAGATCAGAGACCAGTTCCGAGAGCACTAGTATTATTGCCGGAAGTGTTGCCGTCGTTTACTATCTCTGCAGAAATGGCCACCTCGAGCACCCTCATTTTATCCAAGTACCTCTCTCTTCCTCCCATGGCCTCTATCTCAGAGGTATTAGAGAATTATCTGTGATGATATTTGCTTAATCAAATATAACTACTACTGCACTTGTATGGTTTAACTTTAAAAGATTCTTAGCCCGAACTGTAAAACTTTGTGTTTTCTTTTTGAAGATGTGATGAATCGATTAAACTTTCTCAGAGGATATGGGATGCCTCACATGTACTCCTGGTCCTCTAAAAGGTACGCATCTTGGATCAACGTTCGAAGAATGAAAGCCCTAGCAAAATTTTTAAGTAAAAACTGTCGTGTCTTTCTGTAAAATATGCAGGAGCTATAAGAATGGATATGTATGGCAGGATTTATCGGAGAACGACTTGATAATGCCTACAAATGGTCATGATTATATTCTCAAAGGATCGGAGATCATGCAATCCACACTCATTCTCCGATCACACAGCGAAACTTTGCCGAATGAGAGTAACGATTCATCAATGAGGTCGAGGAGGAAGAAGCATCAGTCTTGGAGCTCGTTCGGGAATTCAACTGATTATGGGAAGGAGTACCGAGTTTACAAGTGTGAGTCGAGTCGAGAACTTGGAGGGAAATCGGCTGACATGGCGACTCAGACGGAGGAGAAGAAGAGGAGCAGAAGCTTCAGGGAGAAGTACGGCGGCAAGACGGTGGAGTTGAGTAGAGAGGAACTATCGCCTCCGCCGTCTATGTCAAGCTCCGAGGGTCAGGACGTTGTGAATGGATCTGGGGACGTTGATCGGTGTAGGAGCAGTGTCGATCAGACGGCTGAGAATGAGTGTGCCAGCGGAACGGTGAAGGCTTCTCAAATTCTGATGCAACTGATCACTTGTGGTTCAAAAGCAAGTGGAAACCGCCAGTGTAAATGAATCGGAGATGGTTGTACCTAGGAGGACAAAATTGTCTTTTAGTTTTTAATTATGAGAAATTAACTATGCATACACTTTTAATTATTTTGGCTTTTCTCTTTTTAACAAAAAAACTTTTATTTTATCTTTTTATATACATGAACTTTTTTCAAACAATTATATCTATCAAATTATAAATGTTATGGTGAAATTTAGTCGAGAGAGTTATGCTACAAGCACGTGTTATAATTTTTAAAGATAATTTTATCTATTCATAGCTTAGAAGGAGGAGGAATAGAGAAAAATTACTTAAAATATAAGAAAATAATATTTTACTGTTGATTAATTTTTTATCCATATGATTTGAATACTATAAAACAATAGAAGAAAAGTCATGAATAGACAAAATTATCATTGAAAATGATAGTTTATACTTGCAACATGACTTTTTTTTACCGAAATCCACCGTGACATTCAAAATTTGACAGATATAGTTATTTGAAAAAAATTTATGTATATAAAAAGTTAAAATATAAGTTTTTTGTTAAGAAGAGAAAAGTGTTGAAGGGTAAGTATAACTAATTTCTCTTTAATTATTTTCTATAAGCACCTTAATAAGTCACAAATATTCCTTCTTTGTTGTTCAATCTCCCACCCTCCTCCCCCCCACCCCACACACCTACGAAGAAAAAATGAGATTTGATTATATATTTAGTTAAATTAAATACTATCAAAATAAATTTCTAATTAAAATTTGGTTGGTAAAATGGACAGAATATTTCAAAATGTTAAATTTTATAGGTAGTCTCAAATTTGGTGGGTGTTTGGTTGAAAATTTACACCCTTCATTTGAATGGCAATAAACCATTTTCATTTGAAAATTTGGTTGGTAAAATGGACAGAATATTTCAAAATGTTAAATTTTATAGGTAGTCTCAAATTTGGTGGGTGTTTGGTTGAAAATTTACACCCTTCATTTGAATGGCAATAAACCATTTTCTTGCGGTGTATGCCACACTTATAACTTTCTAAAGTGAAGATAGGGTAATGTTAACAATTTGTTTTCCTAACGTACAAGGTAGGATGCGAATAGTAGCTACTGAGACAGTGAAAGGAGTTTGAGGGACTTCTTGTACTTATTTATTTATTTATTTTTGTTAATAGTGACCTATTTTCAAAAGAAAAGTACTATTATTATTTTAAAAAAAACTTCTTTCACTCTCTTCTTGTAATTTTTATAATTAAAAAATTTAAAATTTTAGTTCAAGTTTTGTTAGAAAAATTAGTAACAAACATTCACTTTTTATTTATCAAAAAATTTAAAAAATAAGTCAAAGAAACTAAAAGTAGAGGGAGAATATTAATTTTTTTTTCAAAAAAGATGGAGTAAAAGAAAATAAAGAGATTTTCTTTCCTTTTTTGTAACAAGAAAATAAAGAGATGATAACTTACCGGAAACACATTTATTGGATGTGTTTAACAAGTCATACGTAGCCAGTTTGTGGCTTCCCATTGATTTGTGAAAGAAGGCTCAAAGGCTTTTCCTGTTTCCTACACCTCATTCATTTGAATCCAATCCCTGTAGTACTAAGTAATAGAAACAAATCTGAGCCTTTAGACTAGTATCTTGCTGCAAGTAACAACGTATAAAAATTGTAAAATTTACTCTACTTTGTCCTGTGCAGTGAATTGTGAAAGTGGAACTTCTCTACTCTTCCCATCAGTCAAAGTGAAAAAAATTGATTACTCCTTTGTGAAGAACCAAACAAAGAGCTCCATGGCCATGGTCAAAAGAGATTTCATAGTTTTTTTTTTTTTAATCTTTCTCCATGTTTTGGTTCTAAGTTTTCATTCCATTATGCAATAGTAGAAGCAAATTTTTAGTTCAACTTCATCCACGATGTCATGATTGTCATTTTACATTTGATAGCACTAATCTACGATATATATATATATAACTTATAAATATAATATATGACAAACTATTTCAAGTAAATAAATATTAAACAAATATATAATAACAAAATTATTAGAATGTCATTTTTAATTTTTTCTATCGCGCATGACGTATAAGATAATATTTTTTATCATTTATTAAATTATTAAAAGACATAATATTCACGTTATTTTATCTTTTCTACTTACCTTGTAAAATAACGCATAATAGACTATTTTAGTTCGACTTAAGTAAATTTCTAGACAAAAAAATCATAGCAGTAGAATTACCATGTTTTTGACATCCCTTGGTGCAAACAACAAAAATTCGACAATGGTCACAGCAAGACAGAGTTCTCACCCAAAGACAAGACACGATGTTTCATTACTGCATGCCTGAAGAAACCCAAAAACCAAAGAAATCTGCCTCTGCTGCTCTGCATCAGTAACATCAGCACCCTCTGCTTCACCCCTTCTTAGCCAAACACCATCTTCTATTCTTCTCCCTTATATGTTCAATTCAAGCTTCTTTTCTTAAGAGTTGACGGGTTTCTGGAGAAAAGCTTTGGGCCTCTTGAGATTTTTGTATCTGAGTTTCAATGGCACCAATCAGAGGCCAGAAAAGGAAGAAGGAGGCAGTAGAAGAGGAGGCTGACCTATCGGCGCCTCCCCTTCCACTCCAATTTCAACCTTGCCCTCTTCCTCCTTCATCAGATTGGTGGGACGACTTCTCGCGAAGGATTCCTGGTACGTACAATCCATCAGTCTCTGCATGTTTTTTTTTTCTTTTTAATCTTTGAGAATTCTTTTGGTCATCTATATATGTATATGTTAGCTGGGTTTTTCATGGAGCAGATGGTTTGAGCGAATGTGCTTTCAAATTCTTGATGTACTTATCCAAGTTCCGCTTTTGGTGAAAATTCTTGATGTCGGTAAACTCGATGTTTGTTTTGTTCTTGATCTTTTCCTTCTGGGTCACAGTTGTTGCATGGAAAGTATTGGCAAAACGTTTTTAAAAAAAATAAAAAAAGCACAGACGGGGAAAAAAAATAGTGAAGTGTGGACCTGATGTTGACTAGGATATCTGCATTCTTTTGTAAAATCTGTTTTCCATTTTTTTTTCATTTTATGTTCCAAAATTTGTTACATGAATCTCTGCTGCTGCTTTGTTAATTAGTTGATGATGAAAAGTGAAGTTTACTGGTCAAATATTCTTGTTATAGGCTGCCTGATTTCAGTTCTTCTAGGCGATTCTTGAAACTTTTGAAACCTCAATGTAGTTTTCTCCAAACAGATTAACATTTATCAGTATTACATAGGTTATGAATTATTCGAAATACAGGAAAATTTATTACAGAAGGATGATCAGAGTTTCTATAGTGTATCTTGGCTTTTAAGTTCATAACTATATCTATGTAATTTGTTTCAAGTGTTAAAAATATCTTGATAAAACTCCAGAGAGATGTCCTTATGAATTATGTGAAGCCAACAGGAAATCCTGTGCATAGCCATCATCAGGTGCGTTTCTAATTTCATACGAATGAACTCATGATGCTGGAAGTAATAGTAGAAGGGCCTAGCCAAAGTGGTTTCTCAGGCAGCAAAAATTATATGGATCTTCGTGATCAATTGATCATGTCTCTAATTGTTTGCAAGAGCTGGATTTTGGAACTGTGGCTCAACTCTCTCTTTCTAGAGTTGACTTCATACTTAAAACTCTGTTCTCTTTTTCTTGTTTTCCCCTTCTCTATTGTATTCAATGTCTATCTGTTTTTATGCATTCTTAGCCAATTTTGTCTTTTTCAATTGATCCATCTACGTAAAGGGTTTCTGCAATTTTCTTTCAAGTCATAGATTGTTTTGGTGCTGGTACTCTAGCAAATCATATAGATCATCTTGCTGGGAAATTTCTTCTATTTTGCTGTGTCTACTGAAGCAATAATTAACCAGATCATGTACATGTGAGAGGAAAAGATTCACACAAATGCAAAATCTTTTTCAGTATAAGACTTGTATCATACTTGTGTTCACAAATTTGAAAACAAATGAAATGCGTAAGTTCTATTTGTTTTATGTAGGTAGCCTCTTGCTCTCTCCGGTCACAGTCTGATTGCATCCCCTTGACCTTTGTCATACTGAATGGTTATTGGATATTGTATAGAATATATCTAAAATGTTGCTCAAAATTAGGAGTCCCAAGTTGGTTGTCTAATGAACATTTTTTGCGTGCTCATATTGGCATCTGTTTATGCCATTGACTTCTGTAAAGTCTGGAAAACATTTCTTTTTGATATATGGTTCTTGATTTCCCTTAACGAAGCTCCGTAAAAATCCAAAAGAATGCTCACAAAGGAATAGTTCTTTTACGTATTATCTGTTAAACAAGATATCTCCTGCTATATGCTGTCATTTCAGATGTCTCTCTGGACACTCATGTTTTCTGCTTTTCTATTGTTTTGCCTTTTTTTTAATGTCTTATACTCATGCTGCAGATCTTCAGATAGTTGTTTGAGTGCTGTAGTTCATATCTGCTAACAATCTCATCTCACTTTGACTTTGTTAATTTAACTTGAAAAGTCTCTCAGAAGCATATGCTTTCTGTTGAAGCACATTATCAAGGGTAAATTCAGGGCTTGCCTTGTATAACTATTGTAGACTATTGCAGACCAGTCTTATGGTATTATTGATTGCATACTTTCTGATTTTCCAGGTCCATCCAGAGCTACATTAGAGTCCTTTCTAAAAATCTCAAGGAAAACATTCAACTATATCTGTGACCTAGTAAAGGAAGATATGTCATCCAAATCTGCAAACTACACTGATCTTGGTGGCAAGATCTTGAGTGTTAATGATCGCGTGGCAATTGCACTAAGAAGGCTAAGCTCCGGCAAGTCATTAGCTGCTGTTGGTGAATTAGTTGGGGTACACCAGTCTACAGTTTCCCATGTTAACTGGTGGTTTGTAGAAGCCATGGAGAAAAGAGCTCTTCACCACATTCGTTGGCCTTCCAATGAAGAAGAGATGAGAGAACTATAATCCAAATTTGAGAAAATTAGGGGTCTTCCAAATTGCTGTGGTGCCATTGACACTACGACCATCATGTTCTGCCTATCCACAGGTGATCCATCTAACAAAATATGGTGTGACGAAGCAAACAATGCTGGTATGATCTTGCAAGCGATTGTGGATGCAGAAATGAGATTCCTAGATATTATTACTGGATGGCCGGGAAGTTTGAGCGACGCCTGTGTGCTACAAAGCTCAAATTTCTTCAAACTTTCTGAAGAAGGAAAGAGGTTACATGGGAACAAGCTTAAGCTCACAGAAAGTGTAGAGTTGAGAGAGTACATAGTTGGGGACACGGGATTCCCTCTCTTGCCGTGGCTGCACACTCCTTACCGAGGAAGGGGTCTTAATGAAATCAAACTGAACTACAACAGGAGACACTATGAGACTTGGAAGGTGGCGAAATATGCACTAACCAAGCTAAAACAAACATGGAGAGTAATTCAAGGAGTAATGTGGAGGCCTGACAAGAACAAGTTACCTAGGATTATTCTTATATGTTGTCTGTTGCACAATATATTGATTGATTTGGATGACAAGCTTCAAGATGTGATGCGCATTCCAGACGGTAAGGATCCAGATCACAGACGAGGAAACAGATGTTACCCTAACAAGTTTGCTTCTGCCCAGAGAGAGAACCTTGCTCTCTATCTGTCTGCGAATCTGCCACCATAGTAGCATGAACATCGCCTTCCTCTGTTGGACTTAGATCATGAACCGACTGTATAGACTCAGTTTAGTGAACATAACTTGTCTATGGTTACCTTTATCCTTTTCTTTGGTTTTGCTGAACTAGAATGAACCTTTACCGCAGACTTGTGAATATGTCATTTGATTTTACTCTTCTTTCTACTAACTCAAAGCGATGAATTCAAATTACTTCATCTCCAGAATGAAGGTAGAAGAAATTGCAACAGCCTTATTTATTATCAATTTTTGTTTGACTCAAGATTTGAGTGAATATTTTGTTCGTAAGATGTAATTATACTGTGATAGGTTCTGTTGTGCACAAGTTGTTCTCTTGGCAGTATCCTTGCCTTTTCGACTCTTTCCTTTCATTGAATATTTATGTGGAGTTGACAAAAATTTAAGAGAGCATTCAAATCATATTTAAATTATTTGTTTATCCATAATAGTTGAGGAGAATAATGATGAAGCTCATGCACGTAATAGTAAAATCGTAACTCTTATGGTATATTTGAATTGTGTTTGATTAAGAGATTTTTTATCTTGAATTCGTGAAATTGAATTTTTTATAAGAGAAAAAATAAAATTCAATTATATATTTGGTTAAATCAAATATTATTTAAATGAAGTCTTAAATTATGAATGATATAAATTTATTTCTTTTTTATTTTAAAAAGAACATTTTGGGGGGCGGGTGGCGGGAGGGGGGTGTTGGTCTCTAACCGGCTGTGATTCGTTTTTGGGCCAAAATCACTTCTGAGTTCGAAACTTCGAATCAGTATCCAATTGCATTGTCTTTCTTAAAAATAAATAAATAAACATGTATCAAATTGGGGCTTTTGACCTGTTTGGTCTTGGTTTGAGAATCTGAGCTGGGGCTCCGCAAATAGCATTGACGCATTCATTATGCGTTCTAATTGTCACATCGAAGTTTGGGGAATTAGTTTAAACGCATTCAGATGATGCATATTCCTATTGAACGCATCGCTATGCGATGATGCTTTTTGTTTGCAGATCCCGACCTATCAAATTGAATTAGGAATTGGTGTTTCGGGTCAGAGAAAAGGAATTGTGGTTTTAGGGTTAGGGTTTTCGGTTGAAATGGAAAGGAGGAAGTTCGAACCGAGGCTGCTGCTGAAGGACAAGAAGTTCTGGTTCGCCTCTTTCCTTATCGTCTGGGCTGCTGCTCTTCAGGTACTTCCCATTTCTGTAAGTACACATCATCTGCATTTGAAGTCGTAATGATTTTTCAGCTTCTCCATATGGAAAATGGATGTGATGTGAATAATTGAAGTTATCACTATCAGGGGCACATGATGTGGTTACAGAAGCAAGACTCTTTCAAGCAGAAATTTGGAACTCAGGACCAGGACAAAGATCAGAAGGGATTAGCAGAAAATCCTCAATAGTGAAGTGACAATTCAATAATCCGAAGAATTCTTTTTTATGCATAAAGTGATATACATTATGTGTGTCATAATTGTTGATGTTCAATATGATAAAATGATGGAATTTTGCTCAAAATTGGGACTTTGGTGAGCTTTGTTATTTCTATTACTGTAAATAAGTGATTTATGTTTAGTTGGGGGTTATAACGTATTTTTGCTTATGGGGAGTTGAGGCCTTGAGTATCTTTTTTCTTTTTGGCCCCACAGAGAAGTACTCTGAGCCACTATTAGATGATACTTTTGGTCATGCATACCTGGGATGCATCAAAGTGGTTGCCTGAACTGTGTCGGACAGGACATCTTCTGAGTCATGTGTTGTATATCCATGACTGGGATGCATCAAAATGGTTGCCAGAGTAGTAATTTGAAGGATGGGAGCCGTCACTGTAACTTTGCCAAAGGCTGCGAATGCTAGAAATCTGATGCTGGCTTCCCAGCTTTCAGATAGCAACCAATCTGCTTGCTATGCTTATTTATTGCACTTGAGCTTGCAAGAAACTATGAACTATGCGGTTAAACAAATATTGCAATTATAGAAGCAACCTAGTTGACAGTTCTTGAATTCTGAGTCTAAATTGTTTATATATTCGGTCTCCTTAAACCAGCTTTTTGGCCAAATTTTTGTGTATTGTATAGAAAAGAAACGTAATGGTTATGAAATCCTTTGTTTAGTAATTTTTAGGGTATATAGATGAATATGTCCAAAGCATGTGAATCTAGTGTGTCGTGTTGGACTTGATTATCCGGGATCCAGGTTATGGACAATTTAGCTGTTCAAAGAGAAAGTTGGTTTCCTTTGACCCTTGAAAGTTTGCATTTTGTAATTGAGCCAGGGACAAGCGTGACTAATTGGAAAGTAAGATCTGTGTTGCAAATTCTGATCAAGCGTTTGTATGAAAAAAGAAGGTACCCAAAACTTGTTGATTGTTTGTATGGAAGAGCGCTAATGGAGTAACAAATATGGCCTGATCCTTAGAACACTCTTTTTCTTATGGGTAATGGGTGTTTATTTTGGCTATTTAAATTCTTGTTTGAATCGATTTTCTTGGGTATGATCTCTCTGTTTTGTCTATGTATCTAGATAATCTAGTTTGAAACTTATTGGTAAGATTGTAGATGGGAAGCCAGATTAGCGTAAAAGAAGAATTATAATTTCCAGCTCAGCTCTCCTCTAAGTTAGTCTTCGGTTGAAAATTTTGATGAAGTGTCTATATTAGAAAGGAGGGACTCTGTTAGTTGATGAGCGGAATAATCCTTACAACAATTACGGTCATGTTTTGTTCTACTCTTTTCTTTTTGGCGATGTTGGTAATTTTGTTGATTGTACATATTTTTTGAAGTCATGTGCTTCGGTGGCACTTCGTTGTTTTTGTGTGGGTACAGACAATGTAGTTTGAAACTATTTTCAAAAGATATTAGGTGAAAATACTCTTCTACATGATGATAGGGAAACGTTAACAATTCTGAATATAGGTTCTCATTCTTGGGGTATTTGCAAATTATATTGACTATTCATGAAACCATTAAATGATTGACTCGCGTGCTTTCTGTTCTGAGACCAGGTCAATTCCGGGTAGTTCCTGGCAATTTTGGTAGATCAGAGAAACTTGCTTTAATCCGGTAATCAAACGTAGGTGCCCGCGGGATTCCGTTTGTTCTTGATCCATCTATTTCTCACTGAGCATAATAACCTCAGGCAAGTTTATCTATTGTGATGTAAGTGGAAAAGTTATTGCAAAGAGGTGTATTAGTAGCTGATAAATGGGTTTTCAATCTTCTTTCATATGTTCATCTAACACCCGTCAAACAGATGAATATGCGCATTAATTACATTTCATTCAAAATTTATTGCAAAGGAGAGAAATTTTCAGGGGACTGAAAATGAAAAACTGTTGGTTGATGATACCACACTGCAATAATTGCTAGGTATTCTTTTCGTACAGAATTAAATACCTATTTTTTTAATCTGCTCAGGAACAAAAGCTATCTAAGTAGACATTTTTCCAAGGTAGAAATTATATACGAAACAAAAATCTAATGCGTGCGAAACAAGGATATATCATTGCTAGTAGGAGTGTTAATAACGTCAACCATGAGTAATACAGATGTCAGCAGACAAGTTTTCACCCGCCACCAAAAAAAAAAAAAAAGATGTCGTCAGACACGTCATGGCTAAATACCATTTTGGAACACTGTTTGTGAACCCGGATTGATTTGGTTGGTCCAAGGTTTGATTTCGAACCTATTTCAAGACACACAAATGTGGACATTGCAAAACACCGTATTATTTGAGCCGTTACAACCAAGATAGTCTATTCACTCGTGATAATTTATAGTTTACAAAATATGTATAGTATTATTAGAATAGGTGACCCGATCGGAAGCGCTTGACCGGGAAAGGCAAACACAAGTTGGGTTAGAAACAATGGATTAGAGGTGCAAGTTCAAGAGTCCCACCAAATTTCTCATCGAAACATGACTAATGGAGTGCTGTGAGGAGCAAAGTTCATCATGACAAAGCAACAACAGGACAACGAAAGCGATTTGCGGTAGTTAAGATTAGGAAAAACCCTCCTTCCATATCGTACGAGAAGCCAAGAGCCCGTTGTTTTAAGTCAAACACTCTTCACTTAACCATTGGAGTAACCCAAGTGTCACACTCAAATTAATGGTGAAACCTTTATCACAGCCCTACCCCCCTCCCAAATTGTCACAATTTTGACTTTGGAGCATCAAGCTGACTTCTCTAGTGAGAATTTGTTTTCGTTTTTGGACTCATTCTCAGACGGAAAAACATTTTTGGTTCGTTTGGCGCTCGAACTGTATTTTAGTGATGAGTAGCATCGACATCGAAAATCCCTTACACAAATGTCATCTTGAAAAATTTGTTAGATCACTCAGAAAATTATCCTATTGAAAGAAATTCGAAATTTTGACTAGAAAACCAAAAAGCTGTTTAGACTTTTGAGATTAGAGTTCCATGCAAATTTTAATTTCTCTCAGAAAGAAAAGAGAGCAAGTGTTTCTAACCAATTTCACTTCCTCTACTACAATTAGGACATTTCGATTCGGTTTATTACGAAACTTTTCATTTAAAATTTTATTTTTTCTTTGAAGAAAATCACTTTTGTAAAATATAAGATAAAATTTATTATATAAAAACTCAATTTAAATTTGAAAAAAGTACATAAATAAAATTACAAGTACGTCTGAAGTTATTCAAACAAATCAAAAGTAGAGAGAGAGAGAGGATCCTTTCCTCCAACCAAACGAGCCTTGAGATACATCCATTTCTTGGTATCAATTTAGGTGGAAGCCAGCCAGCCAGCCAGCCAGCCAGCTGAGGAGGTTATGACGCATGTTCAAAGGAATTATTGTGTAGACGAAAAGAACAGTATCGGGCAGGTATGTAGAGAAGGGAATATGTAGGTAGGTGGTGGCACCGCATGGCCCGGCGGAGTCACGGGTACATCTCGCCTATAAACTTCTACATCTCTCTTTTCACAAAAGAAAAAAAAAAAAAACTCTACATCTTAAGACGCGTGTCATATGTTGATTTTTCTGAATGATTGCTTTTTAATGTATCAATTGTCTTAAGACGTGTACCATGTCATGAATTTATGGTTCTTACACGAATTCTTTTTCTCTTTTAGAATTTTGCTTCGAGTAAATCTAATGTTTTTTTTTCATTTTTTTACTCGAGTCCGTGATGCGTAATCACGTAAATTAAGATCAAATCATAAAAATTTCAAACAAGAAAAAAGTTGTCCTTTTTTTTGTTCTTTATATTGAACTTTCGATTTTAAAATTAAATGACTCATTTTAGCGTAACAGAATAGTTTTAAAAAGAAATTATAAACTAATGTCTATTAATTAAGAATATGATTAGAGTCCCTATATTTTTTAATTTGGGATGAGAAAGGTGTTGGGGAGCATGCAGCGAAAAGCCTTAGAGCCATCATCATCATCTCATCTCACATTCAGAAGCAACTGTTGTAGACGGGAATACGAGAAAGCTGAGAGGGGCGTTTTAGAAGGACTTCCTCTTCCAAATCATGAATTCCTACGCCATTGTCCCAAATCATTCAATTGCAGAGAAAATGCAAACCAAGAAGAACTACGTACACGGCGATGCAAATCATTACTGATTTACTTGCTTCGCCTCGTTTTTTTGAACCTTTACTTCTTTTAAAAGGTAATATAAGTCCTCAAAAATTTTCTTTTTTTGTTGAATCTTCTCAAATTAAATACTATATAGATGCATGTCCAAAACTAATCAAACTATTTCGCCGATATTATAATTAAAAATATATTTTTGTTTATAATTTAATATTTATAAATTTTGATTTATTTCGTATAAGAAAATATATATTTAATTTTTAAATAAAATAAGTAATTGATAAAAATTGCAAAAAACAAATTATTCTTTTTTGGATATGAAATTCTAAGCCAAATTATTGGAGGAAGAATCTCAAAAATAAAAACACCAATTTTGAGCATTTCTTCAATCACTCAATTATTCTCCATTTCTCTTTTGTACTTGATTATTTACCTTTATAAAAATTACTTCCGAGTATGACATCAAATACGCCTTCAACCCCATTCCCCCCTCCTCCCCGCCGTCCCCCCGTTCCCACCCCCCGCCAAAAAAAAAAAAAAAAAGGAGAAAAAGAAGAAGAGTTCACACATTTTCCTTTGTATTTCGATTGGGAGTTGTGAGTAAAATTCAAAGAAATTCACTCTAGAAGAAAAAGGACTGGATAATCACCGATAGACCGCAAAAATTAGAGGGGAAAAAAAAACAGTGATGACCGTTGACTTTGTCGATGTTATAGATGTGAGTAAATGAATCAGCAACGACAGTACCAATCCATCGAAGTCAATTGCCATCAAAGTATTACAAAGTAGTACGTAGCATTAACTTTGCATCCAAGCAATATCACATACTTTTAAAAAGATATTTTTTGAATTTAAAATTTAAATATTTATATATTTTATTAAAAATATACATAATTTAATAATTATTCTTTTAAATAATTATATATTTTAATTAATAACCTTCTTAATTTAAAAAAATTTAACAGACAAAAAGACTTACCACTATTTGTTTGAAGCGCAACATTTCAAAACAAATGTAGTATGCAAAGAAAAAAAGAAAAGAAAATGGAAGGAAAAGGAGGATTACTTGGTATTAATGTTCTGATGTGTTGGGTTCTAGAAAGGTAGTTGTTGATTAGCATTGATTAAATAGATGTCGTGAAGCACATACTTCCGATAATATTTAGAAAATACGACCTTATTGTTACACTGCACTTCAACCACTGTTTATATGAAATTTTATAGGGTATGACGACGTCGTTGCACGAGCAAAGTCCAAAAGAAAGATACAGAAGATGATGTGCTCATTTTGTTTAAGAAATAGTTGAAGCTTTGACAGTTTTGTATGAAACAATAGTAAAATTTTACCCCTTTATTCTCCACTTGCTATTTCCTTATAAATTAAGAATTCATTGAAATTCAAAATAAAAAACTCATGCGTCATTTTCTTAAAAGTAAAAACATCTTTCAGTTTAACTCTAATCTATTAGAGTATTTGAAATTTGAAATAAATAAAGTTACAAAGGATAAGAACAAAAATAAAAACTCATTAAACTTTTATTGGTATTACAAATTAAGTAGATAAATTAAAAAGCAAATTGAGCTAATATTTTGGGAGAGGAGTATTGAATTAGCTTCATCCAAAGTATAAGAGAGTATTAACATAGTTTGTTTTGGTATTGAAAGCAAGATTTCATATTTAAAACTCAAAATTTTCTAATCTATACACAGGGCACATTTTAATACAGATTAAGTAATTAAATTTAATAATTCATATTTTTAATTTTCTTAGAATTTTCATATTTTCTGTAAAGTAATAGATTTTTAATATTTATCAAAGATTTTAACTGTCATATATAGTATATTTAATCCACATTACTATATGCTCTCTAGAAATATATTAAAAAAAACTTTTAAAACTTATATCTTTATTCACAAATAATTCATCTTCCACGTACAGGCATTCAGAATAAAATTTTCAAATAAAAATTTCATCTGGCAGATACATATGTCCTACTCGTTTCATTTCAAACCGATTTTGTCTTGCGTCAAGCGAGATACATATCCCATACATGTGGACATCACTACATAGGAAAAATATCTTTGTGTCCCAATCTCTCTCTTTGACTTGTATATGTTCTTATAATATATCCACGCAAATGATGACGAACTTATACGTTGATATAAAATTGGAAGACTTTGGAAGGTCTTAGTTAGCACTTGGCAGTCAAAATTGTTTGGATACAACCGAGTTTTCTCTAACTACTTGTGTTGCTTCTTTATTCATCTTTCTTCTAACATCTCTGCTAAATAAATTAAGTCGAAAAAACATAGTGTGACTAAGCCGCAGCCCCTGCAGATACTAACTATCAGATTAAGGTTAAAATATTTGTGATTCAAAGATTGCATGTTGCCGATTTGGAACCATATCCTTTCAGCCCCTCCATCTAGAAGTCTCACGTCCAAGTACAACCAATTAGAGGAGGAGAAATCTAGCTAGCTATGTGTTAACCCTGACCCTTTAAACCAGAATCCCACTGGTTTCCTTTTTGGTCAGTTCATGTATGAATCAAGACGAAACCAAGAGGTAACATGTTGTCTTGAGAATCTTTTGGTTCATTAATCAAAGCAAACCTTATTAATGATTGAGCAAAGGTTAATATGTAGGCAAGAACAGGAAAATGTAACTTATTATTAATCCACCAACGGGAGAAAGATTCTCGGCCAGAATTGAATGCATAAACAAAGAGAAAAATTCCAGCACTGCACATTTTTTTCAAGACGTGTAGGATCAAATTTGACTCGTTGGATCTAATCCAACAATTTAAATTTTGTTACTCTTTAAATTTATTTTTAAAAATTAAAAATTAAAAATTTTTAATTTGATCTAATGACTCATATTTGATCCGTCTTGCAAAAAGAATAAACAAAGATGGAATAGGGAAATATGAACAAGACAAGTGACGAGATTTCTCGTCGTATTCTTAGTTAAACTAACCTTTTCATATGCTGCATTTAATTGCAGGCTTCCTCTACTACTACTAGCATTAAAAAGTCCCAGTCTCAATTCAAACTGCTATTCTTTAATTCCTGCAAGTGATTAAGCTGCCACCGCCACCCAGAAAATAATAAAAAGGAGCTCATACGGAAGATGAAGACTGCTACTACAAGTAGAATACTTGTCTATAAAAATTTTAAAAGTCAATATTTGTCCAACAACCAATGAAGAACAAGTACTACAATATTTCACATGGATGCCGGTTCCTCTGTTGTCAAATGTGAATTCAGAAAATTACAAGGTTATAAAAAGTTGGTCTTACTTGTCAAGTGTACGTACAGAATGTCAAGTAGAGGCTTCCAAATCTTGGACCCAAAGTACTCATTAGTCGTATCTCATTAAGAATATCTCTGATTTAAGTCACACGCTTTTACACGTCAGCAAAATGAATTGGACATATGCAGAGGGGATGAAGAAATGAGCTTTTCCCTTGTGCGGGTTGTGTTTGCAAATCTATACATCCTTAAAAACTTGCTCCGCTCTAAGTCTTACAGTTTTTATTTAAAATGAAGAGTGAACTTGGATGGATTTTTAAATATAAAAATTTTAATTTTTTATTATTTTAAATTTCACTTATCTTTTCATAAATAATTTATTTTTACGATTCTTAATACAATTCAAATCAAATAAAAACTCAATTCAAATTCGCTTAAATGTTTTAACTTTTAATATAGAATAAGTAAAAACATGAATATTTAATTTTAGATAAAAATATAAAGTAAATGATATTTTTAAATTTGCCTCAAATGACCATTGATTAAAACTTTCTTTGTTCAACTACGTGATAAAACTGTTATTCCCCCTAGTGTGAATATGTTAACTACACTTTTATTACTAGACTCCTTCGTTTAAGAATATAAGATATTTTAATTTTTTATTTTAAAAATATTTAATATTTTATAATTTTAAAAATTATTTTTAAAAAATTATATTTATTATAAATATAATTATTTTATTCTATATTATATTAATAGAATTAATTAAAAATATAATAAAAAATATTTCTTAATTTCTCTTTTCTTAATTCATATGAAAAAATTTAAAATTTTATATTTTAAAACAGAATGAGTAATATTTTTATTTATATAATTTTAAAATCATAATAAAATGATCTACCGAGTAATTCATTCCCTAGTAAGGGAGGTGAAGGTCGCTGGCAAATTGGTAGCAAAGCATGCAAAATATTCACATTTGTTCACACGTAGTCAAAAGAAACTTCTAAAGCCAGAAGGGTTTTTTTTTTTTTTTTCCTTTTTGAATGCCAGAAGGTTGAAGATTCTTGTAGTTGAACGGCAGTCGTGGCTCGCCAAACGCGACTCACGATTCAATCTCAATTGCTAGTCCTACGTACTCTACCCGGGCTTCTGGGTTGGCTAAGCCAATCACTCAGTCACGGCTTACGTGGTCCTTCCTGACGGCTCATTATGCCAAATTTCCCACATACACAGCATCTTCTCATGCAAAATTTTCACGTATTTTTTACTTTTTAGTAGATGATTAGATAATTTAATCAAATTTAACATTTTTCATGTGTTGCATCTGAATTTTTTTTTCTTAAAAACTACATGTTTTCTGATCAGTAAAAAGTGAAATTTTATCCAACGCACAGTACAACAACTACAGAGTGCCAAAACTTCTGTATATTCAACCTTTCATGCTTTGCATTAAAAGGACTAATTAAAGATTTTGGTCGGAATGCTGGAGTAGACTGGAAAATCCTATTTCGAGAAGAAGTTAATAGGATTTAGTTTTGGCATAATGGAAGGATTCATTCTTTAGAAGAAACAACAATCCCTCCACTGCATGTAATTAATAAAGATATATTAGATAGAGCGAGTGAAGTAGAATCTGTTGTAAATAGTAGAACTAATAAGAAGTTAGAGATCTACTGCTCCACACCTATTGGAGTTCGAGAGTTCTAACTTTTCTGACTCTGTACCTAACTAATTTTTTTGATTATTAATACAAGTTTCCCTTTCAGACAAAAAAAAAAAAAGGACTGATTAAAGGAGGGGTAAAATATTAGTCATAACATTAATTATATGCCAATGACTGTATTCTTTGTAAATTATCATATAGTTTGTAAAAAAAATGATATTTTTACTTCTCATTTAGTTTCTTCTCACTCTTTTTTATAGCTAGTTTTTCTGATCAAGGTTTAAGTTAAAATTTTGAAGCATTTTATGAATATTAAGGTCATATTAATTAAAAATAGAAATAAGTGAAAGGACGTGAGAATATCACTTCTCTTTATAAAAATTTAATAATATATACTTTTTTCGTTTCATAATAAGTACCATTGTAAAAATTTTTACACATATTAAAATAATAATTAAGTCAATTAATTTATTCTTAATTAAATATTCTTTCTCTTCATAAAAAATTACAATTAAAAAACTATCATTTTTACTATATAAATATTATTATTATATTATAAAGATAAATAAAAAATTAATTTTTATTTAATAATATTTATTTTATTATAAAATAAAAATTTTATAATAACGTTTATTATGAAACGACAGACATTCATATGGTTTTCTTTTTTTTTCCCACTTTAGACATGTGGGGGTTTCTAGGTGTCGAAGCTATGCCTGAAGCACCAAGTGGGGGTGCCAAGCTCTAATGATGCACTAAACAATTGTATTTAACTAATAATTTTTTACTTTAGATTGAAAATTATTAATTAGTGATGGGACAGGATCCAACCTTTCTATCCACTTCTCAACGCCTCGTGTACATTCTCAAGTTATACAAATTGCCAAAAACAAATTATTTTGGAATAAGGAGTTGGAGAAATATACTCATGCTCCCTCTTTCATTTTACGAAACCACCTTGCAGCAACCTCCTCGCATCCCTATCAAAAAGAAGGTCAACTCAAAAAGTCAAATTTCCCAACAAATCGAAATTATAAATATACGCCATACTACCCGTGTCATATCATTGCTTTACTTGCATAGCTTTGCTAAGTCTTATTTCATTGTCATACTCTCTCGTCTCTCACAAACAGCTTTCTTTCACACCCCAAAAAGAAAACCCTACTTTTCCTGTACGTAGCCTCCATATCCTTCAATGGTGATGATGAACGTACCCATGAAGCGAGCCAGGGAAGCTGATTTCGACAGCATAACCACCATGGCTAACTGCTTGATGTTGTTATCTCGAAGCCGGGGAGAATTCGACACGACAACCAACTCTCCCAATCGAGTTTTCGAGTGCAAGACGTGTAACAGGCAGTTTCCGTCCTTTCAAGCTCTCGGCGGCCACCGCGCTAGTCACAAGAAGCCGAGGCTAGGGGGAGATTTAAGTCTGCAGACGCAGCAGCCGCAGTCTCCTGCTAAACCTAAAACCCACGAGTGCTCCATATGTGGCCTGGAGTTCGCCATAGGTCAAGCTCTCGGTGGCCATATGAGGAGACACAGAGCAGCCACGAACGAGAACCACAGTCCTCTATCATCAGCCTCGGCGTCCCCTCCTCGCGATGCGGTGGTGAAAAAGCCAAACGTCGATGACAGAAGAGTTTGGGGTTTGGATTTGAACTTGACTCCATTCGAGAATGATTTAGAGTTCCAGCTGGGGAAGATGGCTCCTCCCGTTGGTTGCTTCTTATAATCATTAACTGCTGCTGCTTATGAATCTCATCGATCTCGCTCTTTCACCACTTCTTACCATCTCTTTTGTGGTTTAGTTGTCGCAGATGGTTAGATTTGGATTCATTTATTTGTTTATAGAATGTAAGATCATACACATAATAGGGAATAGTAATATTACTTAGTTCTTTTGATTTCTTTTGTCACCACTGTAAAAAGAAATTCCTTCATCACCATATACCGCTTCTTTCTTTGCACATAAATAAATTGAAGAGAGTTTCCTTTTTCTGTTCAATTTTTTTATCTTACTTAATGCATTACCTACTCATGGAATCAGAGAATAATGATCAGAAAGTGGCAGTCTGTAAAACTGAATTATGTTGGAAAGTAATCATATACTGAATTAATTTTTGAGCCCAAACAAGAAAATAAATTTCTTTGGTCAAATGAAAAGAGACAAGGAAAAGCATAATGTTTTATTCTATATCTCGGAAACATACATAGAAAAAAATTAAGTAAACTTCTTGTCGTTGTTCCATTTTACATTTTAGTTCACAAACGAAACAGAAACTATACCTTTGAAATCTCCAAAGCACCTGAAAAATACATGTTTTTCATACGTTATAAGAGTTTACCTTACGAAGAGAAAGAAATTAAAATATGAACTAACCCATACTTTGAGGGACAAAGAGGTTTTGCAACACGAGGGTCATGCATCTCTTCCCCCCACCGCTAAAGAATAAATAAAGGTTAATTATATATCTCGTTTAGGAATGAAAATTACGAAGATCTTTCTAATTTGTTCTATTGCACCTAGTTTACAATGGCCGACTAAAGTGGGTCAATAATACTGTGCTAATGGCCCATGTCAGGTGGATCGTAGTACTGTTTTCTGTTGGCTTTTCCGGAACTACTTGTGCTTTGAATTAAGCCCAACTAAACCTTTTCTCACTAGCAAAAAAACAATAATCGGAGTTTTATTTCAGATAAGATCATAAAAATAAATTATTTAAAAAAATAGAAGTATGATCAAAATAAAAATATTTTAGATGAAAGTTGAACCCACACATGAAGTTCTTAAACACTATGCCCCATGACACCTCTCTTGTTACCGCAAATGCAGCACTCATCCTTAAAAATAATTAACATTTGAGTATATTTTGATTGAGTTTTTTTTTTTTTTCAGTTGAGTTGTATTATAAACCGTAAGAGTAAATTATTTGTGAAAAGAGAAAAAAATATCTAAGATGATAAAAATGAGAGAAAAGTAAATTTTTTAAAGTTAATTTTCAACCCAAATATAAGTAATTATTTAGAAACAAATAGTAGTATTTATTTTCTTACGTGAAATTTCATACCTTTCCTCTTCCTGAAATTCATTTATTATTAGCAAAGAAATCTCATTACATATGTAACGGACATACCTAACGAAAATAAATTCGTAACAAACACTCCTCAAAAAAGGAAATAAATTCCTAACAAACAACTGTACTTTACATGGTATATAAATAAATTCATGCTTATCTATGTGCCTCTGTCATCAAAGACCGAAAGAATTTTTTCACTTGCCTTTTACCCAAATTCAAGAAGCGGTCCGATGCCGTCAGCTTTGACGTCCCCAATTACGTGCCATCAAACTATTGGTGCAATTCCCTTACAAAGAATCAGCTTACTTGGCAAGACCACTCGTCACCCTAACCGTGTGAGGTGGCATTCAGTGGATCCACTCACTCCTCCACTGAATCCAAAATAGACGGTTACTTAAATCGACATACGCAAAGAAACCATAGTTATGCCCACGCGTCGACCTCTACCTTGCGGTTGCAAACTAGAGTTGTATGCTTGAGTTCACTAGATCACTCGGCGTATTACTAGTATTTAAACCCACCCTCAGCAGTTCACTCCCTTTCGCTCAAAGTCCTCAGTGATGTACTGATGTCATACTGGTCCCAAGTTACTTTGCCAAACTAAATAGAAAATTGATCAGTTAAAGACCTTCTGCTTCTTTGCTCCGACCGTGTTTCACCAGCGATTCTCCCCGCCGATCACTTGAGGTATCGCCGGCGTGGCTGATTTGCTTAAAAAGCTTGCTCATTGTCGCCAATTTTTCCGAAACTAGGGCAAATTGCTTTCGTCAACTCGATCACGTCTTGCTCTTGGAGTGAGCATGGAATGCATGTCGTTTTGAGTGTTCATTTACGTGAAATCCTCGATTTTTATATCGAAATTTCTTTTGTTTGTTCTTTTCATGTAATTGTTAGGCCAAAACATAAACGAGTTGAGTTGACAAGTTAACAGTTTCTTACTGTTTTCTCAGAACTGAATAATTTTTCTTTTTGGTTTCAATTTTTCAATTTTTAAAATGTCTTGTTCCTTTCTTTCGATTCCAAACTTTGAGTTTTCTTCCTTGTTTATTTGTGTTGCTGTATTTGCATGTCAGGAAGTACAATTAAAATGACTACCTGTTATTTTTCTTTCCCTTAAAAAAGTTTACAAGCTACATTCTTTTTAAGTTACCTGTTGTTGGAGATCGATTTTCATTCTCTGTATGTTCTTATAGGAGTAATTTTCGGATAAACAGTATTGTCAGAATGGAGAGAAGCTCTGTCGGGAGATGATGGAGTGATTACAACCATCATAGAGCTCCGCTTGATTGTGCATAGAAATCTGTGTGCGCGAAAATGGTAGTCTTCTGGATTTAACTGGAAACTCTTTGTTGTTTCTAGGGCTCCATTTTTGGTAACGTCGTATTTGCCTCTTTAATTTTAAAATTAGATAAATCTTAATTACGATTGGGTATGGCTGCTATTTCTTTGCGCACCATTTTGGGTGCTGTTAACTTAAATTGAGTTTTCTATTGGAGTTTTGTCTCTGCGCTATATTTGATATCTGATTTTACAAGTTTTGAGATGTAGTTAAATACTCTTTTGGGGAAAAAAAAAAAGGAAAAATTTCTAGCAACTCTGTTTGTGCTAAAGGCTTTCATTTTGTTGCATAAAATTTTGGAGGGGAAAATGGGCTGTTGATTGGGGTTGAGGTACTTTTTTTAAGTTTAATGATTTATAAATTTGCATCGCATTTGCAGTACTTGCGGTATCAAGAAGTGTTCTACAAATTGTGCGATAGTATTTTATCGCTGAGTTGAATACAGTCTTTAAATGCTCTTTCCGATTTGTGATTAATTTCTTGTCTAATCTACTCTAAGAACCCTAAGAGTTAGATTTTTTCCCCCCTTTCTTTTTTGTGATTTGTCCAAAATATTTTTCTGCACTAAATAATTTGTATGCTTTCCAGAAGGTTACTTCTTCATATGAGGGCCCTTACCCAATATTTTAACCTGTCGTTCTGTTGACTTAGTATCAATGGAGTCATATAAGCTTTGGAATCATAAAGATAGCTACTTCTAGTGGGTTCAATATAGGGCTTACTCGGATTAGTGAAATGATTGGCTGAAGTGTAGTATGACAAAAGTATGGATTTATCAGGAAAGGTGATGATTTTATTTGTAAAACGAACATCATGTATGTTTAGAAATTAATGCTTTTTCAAGGGGCAGATGTTGCCGTTGAGATGCATGTATGCATGAACACACGTAGTTGTTCTCGAGCTGCATCATCTATTAGCTACATACTGCTGTGCATGATCTGAATTCAATTCTATCTGTTTATATGCTAATCATTGAGATGCCTCGTAACCTTTTTAAGATTGCTATTGCTATTTGTTGCAAAACAAAAATTGTCACTGAGTTAATATTACAGGAATTTTGATTTGGTTACTTTTGGCCGTTCTGGAGCATTTTCCATATCTTTCTTGTCAGGGATGGCAATAATTTTGTTGGATTATGATATTGACATGATGAATAGCAGTTTCTATGAATGTTTCAGCATGAGAAATCTGCGTATGCTGCATTGTAGGGTTTAGGAGTTAAATCTCAGTTTTCCACATATGGTTTGCTGAATTTACATGATTAGGGTTCCGTTATAACTATGCGCACACTTAGCGAAGAAGCAAGTACATTAAACATTACCATCTTTATGCAGTTAGCCATGCAGACAAGGTTCTCTTTTGTTTTGCAATTTTGTCGTGTTCAACATGTGAAATATGCTGCAGATTTCTCTAAAATGGCATGAGTGTGCTTAATGGCCAAGGTTTTTGGTCCAGAATCAGATGTGCTCTATATGTAGTACTTTCTTTAAGGTAGCTTTCATTTCTTGTCCTATATTGTATTGATAGGTATGGAAACTTCTTCTTCTCCTATGAACTCCTTGCTCAGATAGGGAGGAGGGGGTATCTGGTCTTACTTTCATTGTTAATGCTTTGATGATTTTCAGTCTTTCAATAACAAGAACTTCTGGATGCCGAGAGATGCTGGTTGCCTAACAGATGGACAGATGGGCTTCGGAAATTCCTCCAAAGAAGAGCAGAAACGTCATCATCACTGGGATGCAGCTGAGGAAGATCTTTTCTGCAGCAAGAAGCAAGCAGCAGAGTCAATGGACAACAGACCAGTTCATGCAACTGCAAATATGAATATTTCCCTGTGGGGTAATTCTTCTAGTTCTGAAGCAAGTCAGTTTGATGGCCATCAATTTGGGCCAGGGTCTCTCAGGTCTATTGATCTTGCTGGGAAGGACATCTCCTTGGGCACTGGAAACCTGAATATCCAGCAGAGAGATCTCCTAGATCAATTTGAAAATGATTCAACAGTTGACTTATCAATGTCTCACACTCTGAAGGACCCCTTGGGTCTAAATGGTGGAGGTGGGAAAGGAGATATTACTCAGGTCAGGAATTCAATGAATCCCTTTTCCATGTCAATGGGGCATCCACATATCATCAGAGAGAATAATAAAATTCCATCAAGCACCCCCTATCAAGGGCACGCTAACAGTGTACTGTTTCAGCCTTCTTATGGCAAGGAGGACCAAAATGCCATTTCACTGGGCCCTAGCTTCAGCAAAGCTAATGACAATTTCATTTCAATGGGTCAAGCTCTTAGCAAAGGAGGTGGCGAGTTCATGTTAATGGGTCATCAGTATAATAGGGAGAATCACAATATGCATTCTATGCTTCAACCTTTCAACAAGGGTAGTTCTGGCTTTGTACCACTGGCTCCGCAATATGGAGTTGGAAACAGCAATTTCATGCCAGATGGCCCTGCTTATAATAAGGAGCATGAGAGTTTTGTTTTGATGGGCCCTACGTATGGTAAATCCAGTGAGAATTCAACGGCTCCTAGTTTCGACAAGAGAGATGCTGTAATCACCTCAATGAGCTCGAATCACCAAAAGGAGGATGCTTCTACAATGCCAATGAGCATTACCTTTGATAGAGGAAATTCCAGCATTTTATCAATGGGTCAGAGCTATGATGTCGGTGGGAGCACTATCATATCCTTTGGGCCTGAGTCGAATAGTTCTTCTAGCGGGGTTATTGGCAGCTCTGATATGTTAACTAGTCAATCCTCGGTGCAAGTTACTGAAGCTACTCTGCAGAAAGATTCTACTGAGACGAATGTCAATCAGGTTACAAAAGCCACTTCAACTAGTAAAACTAATGGCGTATCTAAGAACAAGGAGCCAAGAAAGACCTCTGCAAACAACTTCCCTGCAAATGTTAAGAGTATGTTATCGACTGGTATTTTTGATGGAGTTCCGGTGAAGTACGTCTCTTGGTCTAGAGAGGTCAGTTGGATATCAATCGGTCTTTTCTCTAATCAAGGTACTTTGTTCTGTAGTATGACAATTTTCGTGTTCATGCAGAAAAATCTTCGGGGCATCATAAGAGGATCTGGTTATTTGTGTGACTGTGATGACTGTAAATTCTCCAAGGTAAGGAAATCCAATATTGTTTGATTAAATATACTTCCCCATCAAGGTTTTCCCCCTAACAGAAATTAACTTGTCATGTTCAGGTTCTCAATGCTTATGAGTTTGAGCGTCATGCTGGTTGCAAGACTAAACACCCAAACAATCACATTTACTTTGAGAATGGGAAAACTGTGTATGCTGTGGTCCAAGAACTGAAGAACACTCCTCAGGAAATGTTATTCGAGGCAATTCAAAATGTAACGGGCTCTCCAATCAACCAGAAGAATTTCCGTAACTGGAAAGGTAGATTACCACTTCTTGTCTTTCTGTTGACAAGAAGGATGTTGTCTCATTTCATCTCCTATAATTGCGGAGGCTGCTGTACTTGAGTTACACTAATTCATACCCTTTCCAACCAATGTGTTGTGTCCCTTTTTCAGTTTCATATCAAGCTGCAACCCGTGAACTTGCGCGTATCTATGGGAAGGATGAAGCTGTGGTGCAATCTTGAAAGGCTCTCCTAATGTTTGTGCAGATGGTGTACCTAGTTGTTAAGAATATTAGTTAAACTTGTAAAAGTTTGTTAGATATGAATGTTGTTTTCTTATTGTTGTAGACTTGTTTTTCGCTTTCCTTTAATATAATTGTTGTAGACCTGATATCGCTTCCTTTTTTGACAAATATATTTGAACTATTGTAGTTCCTGAGCAGTACGGGTGCATGGAATTTTCCATTTTTTATTTTTCTTATGATTTCTTTTTGTAATACTTGGGGGAAGGTGAAGTGGGGTGTACCCCTATTTCGCAAACTTGGAGTTGGAGCATATATATATATATATGAGAGAGAGAGAGTATTAATTTGTTTTCTTGATTTCTGGTAAAGGACCATAAGCTGTACTTTTACCAAAAACCAAACACGCAGTTCATGCTCCCAGCAGTATTAGTAGTGACGTTCTCCCTCATTTAACCTGTTAGTACTTCATCTTCAAAACCTAGCACGCGATGCCACTTACAGAAAGTATGTTATATTTACCTCATCTTCTTCTTTCTTGCGGTTGTATCATTTTAGTTTCAGGAGTTCAATAATTCTTAATTGCATCATAACTGCATTTTAGAGCTTTCCATTTTTGTTCTCTGTTGTTGAACTTCTATTTGGTGCAGATCTGCTGATCGAAATATTTTGGTGCAAACGTTGCCATAAAAGCTGGTGAATATTTCTTCGATGCTTTTCCTATTGAAAGGCACATTATTATTAATTTTGACAATAATATATAGAAATTATACAATTAGTTACGTCTTGGTTGGTTTTGACAGATCATAGTGCCTGTTTTAGATGGAAAAATCCAGATTCAGCTAGAAGAAATATGGTGTTCTGAAAGTAGGTATGACAAATTCAGCAATCAGTATAATGGATGGCGTTTCGCAGTTGCCTACACCGGTTTTGCAGCATATTATGTTCTTCCTCCCTGCAGCAGACGCAACTCGGACAAGCATTTTGTCCAAGACATGGCGGACAGCATGGACTTCACTCCCAGTTTTCACTTTCCTTCAACGAAGATATCTTCTCTGACACTATACTCAGGCAGTGGAAAAAGACGAAATGGTTCAGAAAGAAGATGGACAGCAGTTCGTGAAATTTGTGTATGAATCACTGATGAAACTTCAACAGCAGAAGTCTATTGTCAAGAAATTCAGGCTCTTTGTATCGTTGACGGATGGAGATGTGGCCTCTTACCTCGACCGTTGGATTGAACTGGCCACAAAAACTGTCAGAGAAATAGATTTTCAAATAGATCACTCCGGGATTGGGTCACGGCATAGAATGCCTTGTTCCTCAGTGGCTGCAGCAAAATTGCTAGTTGTTCTCACGTTAGGGGGCTGCAAGTTGGAGGAGCCTCATTTTCCACAGGATACAAAATTTGTTTGCTTGAAGGAGCTATATCTCGTTAATGTGCATCTAGACAAGCAGATACCGCCTGATCCGATTCAGAGCTGCCCTGCTCTTGAGAGTTTTATGATTTATCGTTCTTGGGTTTGAAATGTCTGCTGTTGTCTAACCTAGACTGAAGAAAGTCAAGGTACACCAGGGCAATCATTACCTTGAGGTTTTTGACAGGATTGAGATAAACATAGATCATCTGCAATCACTTTGGCATCGGGAGCGTTACAGGGATTTAGAAATACATGTTGCTGCTTTCAAGTACCTGAAAGAACTAATGATAAAATTTGCTCAAATAACTGATCAGTTGTCTGAAGATATTGTTTCTGACTTGTCTCTCCTTGAAGATCTGTCATTGTATCATTGTTTCAAGCTGCAGAAGATAAAAATTTCAAGTCGTTCACTGAGAAATTTGAGTTTGGGATTCATTGACGATCTAGCGGAGGCTATTATTGACACCCAAAACTTGTTATCATATGAATATGCTGGTCCTCAGCTGTCACCCGTATTTACAATAAATGCGCCAAGTCTAGAGGAGGCTAATCTCAGATTAGTGCCAAGGCATCAGCTGGAAATATTGTGGTTTCTTAGTTTGAGACTTCGTCCCTGGATCTAGTGATGATTTCCGTGAGTTTTCGTGAGAATCTTCTTTCACTTTTCTTGGTCATTTTTTTTTTTTTTGCTTTACATGCCGTCAACTCGGAAGACTGATTTCCTTACCAAAAGTTTGTAAAAATACGAAATACCTGCATTACCTGCGGTTAAGAATGTGACTGTCCTGAGGCCCTCAAGGTGTCAAACTTTGTTGGATGGCCTGCTCTGGTGTTGTCATCCCGATTCTCTTATTCTGCAAAGGTGCAGCAGTGATATTGCAGAGGTATGTTAAGGTTTTCCTTTGTGGTGTAGTTGATGCTAGAAGACGAAAATTTAACTTCTCTAAAGGTTTTCCATTGTCTTCCTTTGTATTTAGTACCTATGCAAAAGGCTCCTTAACTGTGCCGAGGATCAGCCTTGCAGCAGCTCCAGTTCTTCCAGATATTGGAGACACTTTGCAAAGGAATTAAGAGTTAAAACCTTCCTAGGTTTGGATGATGGAAAACCTTCTTCAAGTTCATAGCCAGCTTCTGTCATGGATTATCAAGTTCATGTGGAATTCGAATGGGATAGGTCAGACAAGAACTCGGAAGTTGCTTCTTGTTCTCGGAGACGAACGGTGGTATTTCTTTCTCTTTTTTAAGGTTTCTCAGATGTTGCTGCGTTGAGAGATTCCTGAGTAATGTAATATCGAATCAGTGGGAGATCCCATTTTACGTCCTTAACTTCTGTTGACTGTCTCACTTAGTCCAGATGTTTCAAATTGTGGACATAACACAACTCTAATAGTTGAAACTCTAAATTATTTCTATTCTTGTAATAGTTAATTGCTGGAGTTGAGTATGAAGATAAGATATGCATTCATTAGTTTGAAATACTAAAAAGAAAGAAAATTATTTGATTTAAATATTTTAACTTGATAAGATTAAGTCGTATAAAATAAAAAAAGAAAAAATGAATAAAGACATAATAATTGATTAATCCATCATTACTGATAACAAGATTGTCACCTTATGTGTCCTTTCCACCTGTTTCCTTCACCATTGTAATTCCAAGCAAACTTTTGTCAACGAACTCGAAAAAGCAGAACCATCTCCATCCACCTTCTTGATGCCTTTTACAGCCCCCGGCTACTGTAACAAAAATTACCATAATGCACAACAATCTGTCAATCAGCAAAAGTTTTAGTGACTAACAAAAACCGATCACATAATTCAGAAATCCCTGTAACAGTTCGGGTAGGAAATATTGATGATATACCTGGCTAAGTTCACCGCCGGATTGCCAAAGTTCCATGGTAATATAGTCTGGACGACAGCACCAAAGCAAACCACGTAACATCATTTCATGCCTTCCCGGTGATGAGACTGATGATGAGGAGAAAGGTACTCCATCTTCTACTTTCAGATGCTTGACAACACCAAACACAGCGGGTAAGGAAAATTCTTTCACTTCTTCAGGGTGAAAACTGACCTTCTGGAATCATATCAAACCAAACATTTAAGGTTAGATTTTACCGAAATTAAAGAGTGAACTAGACAGACTAGACATACGCAATTTGTAGGCTTAACTGAGCGAGAATCAAATCTGACCCAACAGTCACTGTGTTCATTGAAGTTCAGGAGATATTCCCTCAAACTAACAAACCAACTAGTATCCCTTGGAAGGCCCAGGGATCAAACTCAGATTAGTCTCCACCAGCATAGGTGCATCAATGTCAAAGCAAACTGGTAACTTATCACCGCCATAGGTAAATGAGATCAGGTTCGGGGCATCAATCTTGGCCTCCAGCAAACCGGTGTAGATTCGCAGACTTGGCTTTCTGAGCAGGGGACTCCAAAGCTTCAGCCTCTCTAACTCGAGACAAAAGTTCAACAACATACACTCGAGGAGAGGCGATGCAGAAACAAGATCATTAAAGGACTCATCTGTAATATGAGTTGCTTCCAATGTAAGATCCTTAAACATTCCAAAGTCCAACGATGCGCAAGATGCAAAGTAGCAGAAGGACTGAAGATGCTGCGCTTCAATCTCTACTGTCTTAAACTTGGGCCTTTCAGGTTGATGCGCCCTTACTTTCTTAATATTAGGAAGGTTGGGGATTCGCAAATGTTTCAAACCCGAGGTTCCTTTGATTGTGAAGTTTTCAAGAAAGGGAAGCATTTAATCAGACTCTCTAGTGTCTGCTCGTCTAGATGAACACAAAACAGAGACAGCTCTTTCAAATTCTTGAACTGGGAATTATTTCCAGCAAACAGAGTACCCTCCAGCTTGAAGCCCTTCAATTTGAGAACGACCAGCGATCTGGCGGCAAATGCAGCACGAGGCAGTATATGCGTCTTTCGTTGTGGATGGTACTAGGTCGAGATCTAATTCCCTAACACAGTTTCTTGTTGCCAATGCGATACAGCGGTTTATAAAGGAGGCAGTCTTGGTCTGACCTCCGAATGTCATGCTTATTAAAATGATGCAGGTGACTGGATGCCAACTAGCTACCAACTTGACAGTTGAGTGCTGATGTGGCAAGCATGATGGCGATTAGTTAGAAGCAGATTAGTTAGTTATTGATCTTTCTTTTGCTGCTAAGTTGCTGATTCACATTTATGTATAAATATATTTCTGTCGTTGTTTTGATGGATTGAGAAATCTCATTTCATATTTTCTTCCTCTCTCTAACTGAGAGTTTCTCTTTCTAGCTCTGCATTTCTTCTTCTTCGTTGAGTGTTGGTGTGTTGATGTAGAACTGATTTTCTGCAGTTTTAACAATACCGAGCCTGAATTTCTCTATTATTGCGTTGTACTGATGAAGGGCTTTCGTGGATTCATTCACATGCTTCATAAACTCCGGTGAAGACATCTTCGTTGAAATCGAAAGTGAAGACGGGGAGTAAAATCCATGCGTTCTGGCACGTCTTGAATAAGACGCTGGTCCGAGCTGCATCTTCCTCAGGAAGGAAAAACATGATGTGCTGCAGAATATGTCCAGGAAGCTTGGAAGTATGATCCGCCATGGCATCCATTCTAACAATCAAACAGAGACCCAGTTCAGAAAAAGAAAATCCGCTCAAACAAGCAGAGATTAAAGTAATTAAGTAGATTTTTGATAATTAAGTGGGAGAACACTAAAAATTCTATGATTCATTAGGTCGAAAACAAAACAAAATTATATCCAAATAACAATTGTTGGGTAGTGCTTTGAACTTTATCCCTTCCAAAATTTTCCGTTAACTTTACAGAATTTTGATTTTGCTGCAAAAGGATATTGTAATCCCCCTGCCCCAAAAAATTGAAAAGCTTGATAATTATGCATTATGTTTCGGATCGTCTATAACATTCTTGTGTAATACTTTTTGTAATATTTTTAATTATTAAAATTCTCATTACATATACTAAATTAAACAAGATAGATACCTGTTGACATGAATATGAAAAAGAAGAAGATGAACTAAACAAGATAGATAGACGATGACATAAAATGAGTGAAATAAACAAACCTTTGGTGGCCTAAGTTTAAGGTTTGGAGAAGAAGAATTACATATAGTTGGAGAGATTGGGTAACAATGGAGCAACTCCATTTACAGGACACAGTTCCAATTTATCTACAGAGCAATTAACTGAAGCTTTCCAATCTAGGATGTGCTGTAACTCTCCAAATTAATTTTTATTACCCTTTATATAATTTCTAAATAATTATAATTAAATTAGAGTTTCAAGGATGAGTTTATATGAAATATTTGTACACCTTGTGTGCTACTCCTATCCATAGTTTTAGTGTAGCATAAATAGTATAGATAATTTTGGTAAAGGAATGAAAGTTAAGGGAATGCTTGAGGGAATTGCTTTAACAAATTGAATTAGCTTTCTTCAAGCTAATGCCATCTACTATATAGATAGTTTAGCCTTGGCGACAGTTACCCATTAGAACAAAAAGGGATTTTTTTTAAAAAAAGGAAAGCATATATTTACATCGAATGTTGTGCTCACCCTTTCTCAAAAGTTGAAAATAATTATCAACTTTTTCTATTTTTAATTAAAAATATTTTTTAATCTTGTTTTTTATAATATATTTATTATTTTCCCTTTTTACCCCTCATTTTTGTCTAATTTTAAAATCAAATCCTTCTATTTTCTAAAATTAATTAAATACTAATCTCCAAATCACAATAGAGAATATTTAATATGCCAATATTAACTATATTGTGATTTTTCACTAAGACCAAGATACAATATTAGTAATATCTAATCCGTCGCAAATTTATGACTTGTAATTTTGATGTCAACTAAGGTTGTTGAGGAACCAATGAAAAAGAAATCCTCGTTTATGGTATCAAACTGGAATAGATGGTCATGCCTATTGCATCAGCATTTGAAATTTTTTGAAGCAGTTCCCGTGTTTTCTTATATGGGAGAAGGAGATGCACATTGGATAGAATATTATTATGCTATTTGGTATAATAGTTATTTATTTATACTATACTAAAAGTATGGATAAGGGTCATGGAGATTTAAACTTGTTTTGTTTCTTCCTTTTTTGAATGCCCTAAAATGCCCTTTGATAAAATTATTTTTTTATTTTTTTGAAATACATTATTGTCATTGTGATAGTTTTTGACATTTAAATGATAATTATTTAGGAGGTACATAGAAACAATTAATTTGGACAAATTGGTTGTAAGGTAGTTTTAATAAAGATAAAATAAAGAATTAAAATGAAAAGTAAGTTACTAAAAGAGAGTATTAAATAGAAAGACTTCATTGTCATAAATAATTATTAATTTTTTTTTATAATTAAAATTATTAAATTAGTATATGTACCTCTCAAATCATAACTTGATTATTTGTTTAAAAATTTACAAAATCAATAGACAAGATTTGAAACTTTTAAAAAAATATATCTGAAAAGTAAAAAAATCCAATATTAGAATAGAATGATGCCCTAAAATGCCATTTGATAAAATTATTTTTTATTTTTTTAAATGTATTATTGTCATTGTGATAGTTTTTTACATTTAAATGATAATTATTTAGGAGTTACATAGAAACAATTAATTTAGAGAAATTGGTTGTAATTTAGTTTTAATAAAGATAAAATAAAGAATTAAAGAGAAAAGTAAGTTACTAAAAGAGAGTATTAAATAGAAAGACTTTATTGTCATAAATAATTATTAATTGTTTTTTTATAATTAAAATTATTAAATTAGTATATATACCTCTCAAATTATAACTTGATTATTTGTTTACAAATTTACAAAATCAATAGACAATATTTGAAATTTAAAAATATATATATATTTGAAAAGTTTAAAAAATTCAATATTAGAATAGAATAGTGGTAGTGGTAGTAGGTTGGATATTATCTATACTACACTAAAAGTATGGATAGAGGTCATAAGAATTTAAATTTGATATTTCTTTTTTTAATATCATTAAATGCCCTTTCTATACTATACTAAAAGTATGGATATAAAATTATCTTGACTCAGATAACTTTTCTTTAAATTTTTTATGTGGAGTTTGATTTGTAACACAATTTGTAACCCAACATATATGCTTGATAGAAATTGGTTACAATTTTTTTTTTGTTCCAAAAATGGTGCCACTTAATGTAACAATAGAATATAAATTTTCAAAAAGGTTTGGATAATTAATAAAAATGCATTTATATTTGGATAATTATAATAATGAGTAAAAATAATATTATTATTTTATCAAAAGTTGAAAAAGACAAACAATAATTAGGGTGTATTTAGATTGAGTTTGGTTTGGAGAGTTTTTATGTTGGGTTCTGTGAAAGTAAATTTTTTATTAAAGGAGAAGTGGAACTCAATTGTGTATTTAGTTCGGAAAAATGCAATCCAAATGAACCCTTAAATTAAATAGGAATAAGATAATTTATTCTTGAGTCTTTCTTCTTCTTTTTTTTGGAAAAAATTAATCAATAGGAGGAGTTTTAATAAATATATTCATTACTATGAAAAAAAACTAAATAATACTCTTCAAAAGGAAAAAATTAGATAATAATTTCAGATTTATCAAATTTATTAGGTGCGAATACGCATAAATACTGATGGTTTCGGTACTTAAATCAATTCTCCTCCCCCCTCAAAACCCTTCACTGGTGCTACTGCAGAGGTATGTTTCTCTTCCGTCTTCCCATCCGTGTTAATTTCAATTCAGAATCTCATGGATGATCTGCAATTTTCTTTCACAGTCGTGAAATTTTGTGGTTGGGATTTTCCTTTTCGTTCCGTATTTCATTTGAATCATGCTACGCGTTCGAATTTTAACGTAAAATTTTTGAAAGCCTTTACATGTCGTAAAATACAATAAATTGCGCTGATTGACGTTTCGATGTTATATGTTCTCGCGTTTCCTATGGTTGTTTTGAATCCTAGTGACAGATTGTTCTGCAGTTTGGACAATCTATGCTTAGTTTATTCAAATTTTGTTTCAGGTTACTTGCTCGTTTTTTCGATTCTGCAATAAAATTTTTGATACAGGATGATGGATTCCACTGTGGATGGAACGTCCGAGTTCCCTATTCACATTCTCCAGCGCATTTTGCTTCTCCTGCCAGCGGATGATGCAGCTCGAACCAGCATTTTGTCGAAGACCTGCGTGGGCTTCTCTCCACGTTTTCACTTTTGAATTTGTTGGAAATCTCTGCCCTTATCAGAGAAGAAAAGCAGCAATGAGGGACCACCAGGAAGAAGAGAAGAAGTTGATGCAATTTGTCAGAGACTCAGGGATGAAACTAGGTGAGCAGAAGGCTGTCATAGAGAAATTCAGGTCGATCTAGTGCTCAAGATTCTAAAAGATTTGTCCATTACGTCAACCAATGTATGGGACTGGTCACGAGAAACTGCGTCAGAGAATTAGATCTTTACATAATAAAAGAGAGAGAGTCCGCCTTGTTTTATACACTGCCCTGTGCTATATTGGCAGTCAAATCTCTGGTGATTTTAAAATTAAGGGGTTTCCAGTTGAAGGGACCTCTATTTGCTGACAATTTAAAGTTTTCTTGCTTAAGGGAGCTGTCTTTGGATTGTATGGATTTGGGTGACGAGGTGATGTCGGGTCTGATTCAGAATTCTCCTGCACTTGAACACTCCTCAATCGTTCTTTGTTCTGGAATTAAACATCTGCTAATACGTAACCTTCCTAGACTTAAAAGTCAAGTTGGAGAAGTATTACGAAGAACATGATAAGATTGAGACAATCAGGATTGAAGCAGAGCATCTTCAATCCCTTCATTATAGTGGGCCTAAAAGGGGCTTGGCAATAGAAATGGCAGCTTTAAAATATCTGAAAGAACTAACATTAGTTTGTGTTAAGTGTCTGTTCAATTGTTTGAAGATCTTGTTTCTGAATTGCCTCTCCTTGAGGATTTGTCATTGCACATGTGTTTTGACTTGAAGTGGGTTCTCCAGTCATGTGCTTAAAAGGTTGCAGTTGGGCATGTTCCATGGTTTGCTGGAGGCTATGGTTGTTGCCCCAGATCTGATGTCATATGCCTATGAAGGGCATTGGTTACCTCGTATGTGCAAATTTAATGCATCTAATCTGCTGAATGCTTGTCTCGCATTATTCATGGACTACCATCTTGTAGACACGTTTGGGTTTCTTAATTTGAAGCAATATCTTGCAAATTTTGTGCAGCACAATGGCCTGACCTTGCATATTGAGTATTTCAAAGCCGTAAGTCTCCTGACTATTCTTCTATTTTTGTTATCCAATTTGTATGCTCCTTTAAATCTTCTTCTTCTTGATGATTATTTTTTTATCAAACTTGATTTTCTCTCTTTTGCTTTGCACGATGTTGATCGGGAAGATCTCTTTCCTACCCGAGGAATTGCAAGAATTTTCAGTACCTCATTTAGCTGTTGTCAAGCATATTACAGTCGAATATTTCAACATTGCATCAGCTAGCTAGGAGACTTGGTTGAATGGTCTGTTTTGGTGTTGTCATCCCGACCATGCCAGAGTTCAATCACAAACAGACCGCTGGTGCTGCAGGAATTTTCGATCGGTTTCATTTGGAGATAGCCTTTGTTGTTTGACAGCTTATAAATATTTGCTAGAAGACATTAAGCTGATTTTGTTATTGTTGTTGATTCCCTACTGTTGCCTATAGTTCCTAAGCGAGGAGAGGTGCCATTGCCATAGCCCGTGAGTCCTTGCAGTTCTGCTTCAAACATTCGTGCAAAGCATCAGACTGCATTCTCAACTCTCCAAGCAATGCAGTAATCTAGAGCCTCTGTTTTCACTACGAACAATCGTTCCTGGAATGTGATTTCAGCTGGTTAGAACATCGATATTCTAGTATATACTTATTTTCTAAGTATCCAGAAGAAAAAGTGAAATGTGGTTTTGGCATTAAGAAGATGAAAAAGTACACGTCCGACAGTGCTTTACACACACTTGGGCTACGTAAATAAGATGGCCTAAAAACCATTCTCCTCTGGGAGAATTGGAATATTCTCCTATGTGCACTTTATTCTTCTGCCTCATTTTATACTAGACAGCATTCTCTCCACTATTTGCTTTTGTTACATCAACTTCTTTCTGATTTTCAGCAAGATTTATATCTGATAATTGGTGATCAATGGGCGATATTTGGTCATCGTTTGACTTGGATGATTCTGGATCTTTGCCCTTACCCCATATCACTAGATATAAGCCAACAACGATGACAAATGCTCCAAAAACCCTATAAGAAGAAGAAAGACATTAGTATCGAATTCATGAATTTATCTTTTATTATTCTTGTTCATCATAAGCTTGTTTTGGGACATATTTTGTAATATTTTGTACCTTCCAAAATTCAACTTCTCAGATAGAATAAAAGTGCTCAAAATTGCGACTATAACCATGCTTAGAGGACTAAAAGCAGTGACAAAAACTGGTCCTTTCGCCCTCATTATAATTCCTGAAACATAGTAAGCAACTCCTGATGTGAAGATTCCCTGCATCAAACAATTCAAAATATCACGTCAATCTAAAGCTTCTAAGATCATCTTCCACATGGAAAAATTTTAAGAAAATAGTGAAAAGAATACTTACGCTGTAAACATATGCCAAGAGAATATTATCCCAATGTACAGACCAGATTCTGGCGTTGCCTCTCTGTGCCACCAAGGTCACCACGGTGCCTTGCAGTGCTCCAGACATACAGATTAGACTCGTGAGAGAGAGTCCAGCAGGGTATGACTTCAAGGTTATCGCCTGTAACGAATAAGAACATCGACGTCGTTGTCATGCATGATCCACTATATACTAGCAAAAGGACTCGTGCTATAGATGGAGACTAATATAGTATATGTTTGCACCTGAAGGATGTAAAAGCTCGCCCAACAAAGGCAACCAGCAGTAATCATGAGGGATCCTTTGATGGGATCCTGCTGCGTTGCAGCAGAAGTTGTAGCAACAGCATGGCCATCGTCCCTGGTCCAGGGCAATCCAATGGAGGGTCCTATAACCAGTGTCATGATCATAGCACCACCTACAGTGACTATCGTACCGACAACTTTTGCTTGGCTGCGTAATTCTTTAATGTTCACCTTTTCCAACCTGCAAAACAAAGTTCTCCATTATCCAAATCGTCCCACATTCTTGGCACTTAAGCGTAAATGACGTTTTAGATAGGACATATATCAGCCTCTTAAGCATTTGCATGTTTAATGGCTGTTTCTACGTATCATCATGATAACATATAAAAAATGTGCCAATACTTTTGTGCTTGTCCTTTGGAAAGGTGTCATCTTCCGTTCCATTCATCAAACACTCATGATCTTAAAGGCGACACAGATTATAAAATTTCCAAATGTGGAAAAAAGGTTCTTTTTCTGCGTGCAGAAATATTTAAGAATAACTTGATTATACGTTGAGGAAATGATACCTCAAAATCCATGCCAACAAAAATGTTAAGGCTGGAAGCATGTTAGTCATGGCAGTGGCAAAGGTCGCTGTAGTGTACTTCATTGCTTCATAATACAGGTTCTGGTCAATGACAGGTCTGTGTCCACAAGACAATTAGATTTGTTAGAGACGAAAACGGTAATCTCAAGGTTAATTAAGAAGATATGTACTTACTCCAACAAACCGAGTAAAATTATCTTCCAAATGACAGAAAAAGTCATCCTAGGCCTGATTTTCCTGTGAAATCATGAGAGGAAAACCGAGTATTATAAGCTTGAGAATTGACACAAACAACCAAAGCAAAAGAAGAGAGAAAGTCAGGGACTCCGACCTCTCTAAGACCACAGCAAAAGGAGCAAACGTCAGTGCAGCAAAAAGATTTCTATAAACGGCAAATGTATAGTGACTCATTCCTGCGTTTAGAGCAGACTTAGCAATAATAGCAGAACCTGCAAAGCCAAATTGCAAGCAAATGACAGCCAAATATGGCTTGGCCTGCCCAAACAACCTCACTAGAGACTCTTTCGTCATACTTCTTTACAACGTCTCGCCGCGTATTTGCAAAACTGCTTTGTTAATGCAAAGACTTGAGTACAAAAAACTGGTGATTTTCTTGCCCTGTTGTCGCTGGTATATATAGCCCTTTTTTGGCGCTGAGGAACGCGGCATGAGCACGTCTCCATTTCAACTCTATGGTCTCCACTACATTACAACAGAATGGAAATGTTTAATGGAGCTTTTAGGTTGAGGATTAGAACCAGTGGCAATTCAACATATAAAATATCGGAAAATTATTGCAAGAAATTTGCTGCAGCAGAAAAAAGAGTTGTAAAAGTCATCTGCACTAAAGCTAACAGTACTGTGATGTCTACAAAGTGGATATTTCATTGGGTGGGTGCTAGATACTATAATACAGTCCATTGTACAGTATCACTAAATCACAATAAATGTTTTGGTGGATTTTTTAGTTTTCATAATGTAGTAACATATCCTACCAAAGCATGCATATTGGAGTGAGATTTTCATCAATCCTTTTTAGTCTTCACATATATACATGAATATGTCCAATTCCACCTTCGACGCATGATTAGTTCATGAAGTGTACGCCACTTTACTTGCTTTTCACCGAAGCACTACAAAGTGGGATGTTCATATTCCTTTTCGTGGGCTAAATTTTTAACCCCAAAATTGTAAACACTATATCTTACTAAATGTTACAATATTTGATAAGTGAAAGTTAAATCTTTTTCATGAAAACTTTTATAGATATTTTCTTTTACACGTTTTTAATATTTTAAGTTAAAAATTTATTTTGTACGCTACAAATGATTCTTGATTACATTACACTTACTTCCATAGCTAGCCAAAGTTTTATACACCAACTTATATAGTAAAATCTCCATACACCAAGAATTGCACTCTGATACTTTTTTAAAAAAAGTTTTCTCGTAAAGAAAGTGTTAAAAGCTAGCACAAAAAAAAAAGCTGAGACCAAACAAGGCTCGGAGAAATTTTCCTCTTATCTGCATGCTTATACTAATTATAAATACCAATCAGATGCCTTGTAGTGCAAGAAATTACCTCTTCATACATAGAAGCCATAAATTATATACACCAGGTGATATGTAACCAACCTCCTAATTAAAACTAAACATACTAAGACAATATCAACGCCTGGTATCCATGCACGTAACTACAAGTGGGGACCCAAGTGAGAGTTTAATATCTACATGACCATCATTCTTAATCCTAGTATTAATCAAATGATGTCACATAAATTAATTTCTAGTGGCATTTGACGAGGCTTTGACTTGTTTTATCAATCAAACCCACGGTAACAATTCAAAACCGCCATGAAAATGTGCCAAGAAATCGAGATTTTGCTGCTTCCTGCGTTGAATCTTGAATGTACTACCCGCGGGATTGATTCTGACTTGGTTTCTTACGTTTGAGCATTTCTGAGGTTGGAGTTCGACTCATCAAATAATGCTACAAAAAAGAAACATTATTTTCAGGAATTGAGATACACAAAGACAACTAGTAATGGATAACTCGTGGCCAAAAATGAAAGCTGGGAAAAAAAGGGAAGGGCTTATTATTACTACATATTCTAAGCAAAAATGGCTTCCGTCTCATACTTTCATAAGCATTTGATGCTATCATGTCATTCGCTGAGGCCATTCTGCTAAGCCTTTATTAGGCAGAAGACCACAAATTTATCCACAAACGCATAGAAAGAGAGTTGTGTGGTTCCTATAACGAACAATTTCTTACGCAAAATCCATTTCTTCTCTCACATTGGTTGATTATTAGAGATTATTTATTATAGCGTTGCGACAAAAACTGTCCAAGTTTCTGCTTCATTCGTCACCTTAATTAAGTTTGTGTGTTATTCCTGTGTTTATCCAAGGTGACTAGGTTTTTTTTAATTTATGTCTAGAACATCTGGCAAGGTTGGGTGCCTTAAAAGTATAACAAGAATATCTAGGGGCATATTAGACATTTTACAAGTCATTTTTTCCTCCTGTTTACAAATCGAATAAGAATGGTGATCTCTTCCCCCGGCCGCAGAAAGAAAGAAAAGAATGGATTAATTAAAGATTTTGCTCTTTTTTTCCCCTTTTATATATTATGGAAGAAGTGTGAATCAAACTTAAAATCATTTATTTGATAAAGAGCATTTTTATCCATTAAATTTTTACCTTTTTACAATTTTACTACCATTTGAGTTACTCGAGGTGAGGTGAGACTTCGTATACAATTTGCTTTAATGAATTTCTGAACAAAAATTTAATAATAGATTATAATAGTGAGTGCTATAAGCTCCATTTGAAATTAAATTCTTATTTTTTATTCAAAATGAATAAAAATAAATAAACATTCAGTTTCAAACGGGAATACATAATCTCTACTAAAAAAATGAAAACTAAAAAGTAAACAACCAAAGCACTTGATATGGGATCAATTATTTGAGGACGTGTGCCATACACTCTTTCGGACTAACAAGATGAAGGATGAAAGAATGGAGATGCTCTTATCTGCAAGTATTTTGGTTTTTTCTTTATTCTTTAATTGGCAACTTTTTCCTTGGAAAGGCACCTAATGTGCACTTGATTTCAAGTTTTGCCAGATTTGATTATAGCTGATCATCAAGATAAGATTGAAAAAGTTAAGAAGGAACAAGAAATTAAAAGCTAAATGACACGGACAGCATCAATTTTCAACTCTCTCTTTCAATTGAAGTTTTCAGCAAACTACTGAGATAAAAAGCATTACATTGAAGGCAAAGAAATGTTATCAAAGCTGTCACTCTCCCTAGAGGACACTAATGATTTCTAAATGGTTCCCTTTCTCAAAGTTTCCATTTTTACTTCAAGCATATATTTATGTATGACATTCTTTTTAAGGTGAGATACTTTTATGTTGTATATGCCATATTCCAAGTGTTTCCTATTAGTTATCGCAAGGAAAAAATAGCGAAGACAAAATCATCTAGCGGCCAAAATCAACCTTTCATATAACTTCGAAAAAAATTGGTAGCATTTTCACTTATTATCCTAAAATAGCAGCCCCTTGTCGACAAGATTTATAAGGGCTACAATAGAATCTGCCCAAAGCTGATAACAGACAATAAAAAGAATGGCAATCCTTTTTCACTATGAATATGGATGTGTATGAGGGTAAAAAGTCTGGTTCAGACCACCAAAAAGCACAAGCAACAGATTATGTGGCATCCATGTTCTTGAATGGATTATTCAAAACTGGAACTGTCAATATGTTATTCTCATTTGGTAATTCAGCGTGGGTAATTAATTGGCTCTCGCTGCAAAGCTTTCTGGACAAGTTCAGTTTGCTCCTTGATGTGCATCTGAAGGAAACCAGTGGCAGTGGCGGCAGATGGAGCACGGCCAACATAATTAATGTCATCCATATCACCCCTTCCCAATGCTTTCATGGCAGTGCAAAGTCTGGGTGATATGTAATTGTATGCACCCATATTCATTGGCTCTTCCTGGCACCAGACAATCTCGGCATCTGAAACAAACACAAGAACGATGGCACGAAAATGAGTCATCCAGTGCACGCACTTCTTTCTGTTCGTCACATGTGGACTGTGCAAAGGGTAGTGCACTACTAGCCTACAAGCAGAATGTCAGGATTCCGAATATTCACATCATATCAAGGCCACACCTCTAGGCAATGGCCAAGAAATTTTTTTCCATTTAAAAGGGAAAGAAATACTCAAACAGGATGAATGTTTGGTCCCTTCTAGATATAATTCTCCTTTCACACAAGTACCTCCTTTCTATAAGTTAGCACGATGGGAAATTGTTCTGATTTGCAGCAATACAGTACAATGGAGGCTTCTTGTCAATAAACACAGTCTCTACTCATACAAATATTTTGCAGAAATAATGAATCACAGTTTTGCATCTTATGAGCTAGAGCATATGCAAGATGATGCAGCTTATGATAAAATGCAGTAATAGGAGTTCAAAAAGACATACTTGGATATCGCCTTAATTCACGCTGGATGAGGTCATACGGAAAGGGACAAAGCTGTTCCACCCGACAAATGGCAACGTCCTTCCTCCCCACTTTTCTCCTCTCTTCATCAAGTTCATAGTAAACCTGAAAGCAACAAAATTGTAAAACTGAACAAACACAACTTCACATCCAGTAGCAGAATTTGCAGTGACCAAAACAGGAAACATGATTGAACGCATGTTTCTATGACGGATAAACTTCAAGTTACCAAAATTCAATGAAATACAAACAATTGAGGATAAGTAAGCTTTCCGCAAAGATTATATGTGGTATTCTACATTGGATGTCATGCACCATACTTCAACAAGATGGAGCTTCAGGAACAGTGTTTGAATAAGAAGCAAAGAGAATATAATAGATTGCTTTCTCATTCAGGCTATTGCAAAATAGTAGTGATGCTCCCACAATGAGACAGAAAATTACACACCTTTCCAGAGCAAAGAATCAGACGACTAATGCCTTCTTCAAGAACTGAGTGGTCATTCTGGTCTTTTATGAGGCGCTTGAATCTGGTCCCTTGCTTATCAAATCCTGGGTGACCTTGGACATCATCAAACTCGGAAAGATTTGACTTGCATTCTTTATGACGGAGCAAGTTCTTTGGAGACATCACAATCAGTGGTTTACGAAATTCCCTGTGTATCTGAGATGCAAATATGAAAAATAAGAAACTGAGAGTACCGTCTCAAAGAACGAGAAACATTTAAGTGCTCAGGGCCACTTACTTGACGTCGAAGGACATGGAAATAATTTGCAGGTGTAGTTATATTAACCACCTGCCAATTGCATTCTTGAATCTGCTTTCTGAGTGTTGGGTCCATCTCAGGGATAACATAGGGGTTATCATCACTCATCTGCCAAAAAAGATAAATAAATTAAAATAACAAGATGGAGTGAGTGATACCATGCCTTCCTGAAGGAAGAAGCAGTTGAAAATAGAAAAATGTAAAAAAAAAATGCAACAACTTCTATACAACTAGCAGCAAGTAGCAAGTTCTTTTATATTGATAGTTAAACAAAGACTCTTAACATACAACAAATGAAGTACCAAATGTAAGGACAAGCTGGTAAAACGGTAAACTTGGATGTTGATCACCTTCAATTAAGACAACAGGGTTAACGTAGCCAAAGAACACGTTCAAAGTGTTAAGAGAACCAGATCAAATAGCATAAATGGTAAAGACCAAATTGCCAGCACGTGGTATAATGAACTGATAATTGCCGCTACTTAAAAGCTAGAGCAGTTTTAAGTACACTTCTAAGTTCAGTTATACCACCTTGGGATTCATAACAACTCTACTTGAGGAATAAATAAATAACACCAGAAGGGAAGTTAATCAAGAAATGAAGTAAAATTATGGAAAAACAAAACAGACTTCAGACACATTTGAAGACCCCCAAATACAAAATCAAAAGAATAAAAAATTAGAAAACGTCTGTATCACTCAATTTCTGCTTCTTCTTTTTTTTTTTTTTTTTGAAAATCCTGATCAAACACTTGCTCAGTGGTGCATGGATATATTAGAGAGAGAGAAAGGAGGGGGGTTTGTCTAGAATGAAGATAATACAACGCAATACCTGGAGGAACCGTTCCAAACGTGCACTAGAATGTTCAGGGCCCTGCCCATCATAGCCATGAGGTAGAAGAACAACCAATCCCGTCTGACGCAGCCATTTGGCCTCTCCACTGCTCAAGAATTGATCAAATATGACTTGAGCGCCATTTGCAAAATCACCAAACTGAGCTTCCCACAAGACCAAGGAATTCGGGTTTTCCATTGAGTAACCTAATTCAAAGCCCAGAACACCAAACTCCGAGAGAGAGCTGGATAAATAAAGGTAAATTTTCAGAACTTTTCTCATTATTACAGATACAATACTTTGTTGAGGGAGTATTGCTTTGCAGCAATCCAAGTCAAGTGTTTTTGGCATGGGAATCTTAATAAGTAGGACATAGTCGTAGCAAGTAGACATTATTAAACCTTTCTCTTTAGCTCTTTAGAAGAAAAGTTATGTGGAGACAAAAATCTTTTTTTGCGACAACTACATAGATTCAATACATGATTAGCTACTTTCCTATCAGGTAAAGGAAAAAATGTTAAGTCTTACTAAGTAGAAATCTTTCATATATTCTAAGTTCTTCTAAAAAGAGAAGGAAAAGAGAAGGAAATGAAATATACAGAAATAGCATGATAACAGTATCCTTTAGCGACTACTGAACAAAATCATCAAGATTTGTTTCTCTTGCTAAAAGAAAGAGAAAATAAAACAGACAGACAGAAAACAATGCGGCAAAGTTAATCCCCTGTGCAAAAGAGCAAATATTTTAACCAGTTTGGAGACTTAAGGAAAAAAGGAGCAACTATTTCGTTAGCATATACCTGTTGCTCACAGTAAACATTTCTTCATTCTGATTCATAATTACATGATCCAGAGGACAATATTTCTCTCCTGTTTCCTGGTCATGAAGGACTGAATGTCGATGACTAAAAGTACCTCTTTCAACATCTTGACCACTCAACCTGACATGGTTTCCTTCTACAAGCAAGGTTGCAAAAGCAAGTGCTTCCCCTACTGCCCAGTCAATACCCTCTCCTGACTCAATCATCTTTGCACGTTCCTCATATACTCTCTTTACTGCTCTATGAGCCTTAAAATTTTCTGGAAGGGTTGTGATAGCCTTGCCAACATTCTTCAAAATCTCTGGCTTCACACTGCAGGCAAAGAAAATGCTAAGCCACAAACTTAATCATTAATACCAATGCAACTAGAGACTTTTGAGAACAGAACCATACCCAGTGTTTCGGATACGTGAAAGCTGTTCAGGAGATTTGAACCCAGCCCAGTAAGCTGAAAGCCAGTCCCTTCTTTGAGGGACATAATCTTTGCTGGCTACAAATTCTTCATTAAGAATTGTATTAACCTTCTTGCTAATCCTATCAACATCTTCGTTAGACACTTGACAAGATTCTAGAAGTTTCTTTTGGTAAAGCTCAAGAGCGGAAGGATGATTACGGATGACCTGTAGGATTGATTCAAACATAGAAGCATGAGGAGACTAACCACCCAATGAAATCTGAATGAACGAATAAAAGATCCAGAAGAACTACATTGAAAGATTAGAGTTAGAATTGATTTTCCAAGGCAACTGAAAGCGAGAAAGATAATACTGTGAATCTAGCAAAACAAATGAATTTTCCTAGAAGATAAAAAAGAAAAAGAAAAGCTGACCCTATACATTTTGGGCTGCGTAAAGGATGGCTCATCAATCTCATTGTGACCAAATCGGCGATAACAAACTATGTCAACCACAACATCAGAATGGAATGTCTGCCGCCATTCAGCAGCTAGTTCACAGACACGAACCACTGCCTCCACATCATCACCATTGACGTGGAAAATTGGAGCATTCAAGGCTTTGGCAACATCAGTACAATACTGCGAAGATCTTCCTGACTTGGGATCAGTGGTAAATGCAACTTGATTATTCACCACAATGTGTATAGTCCCTCCAGTTGTGTAATTAGGAAGAGCACTAAGATGAAGAGTCTCGTACACAACACCTTGTCCTGCAAAGCTGCCATCTCCATGAATCAAAATACCCATATTCTTTGTTCTATCTGCATCATTAGAATAATATTGTTTTGCCCTTGTTTTTCCAACCACAACTGGATCCACAGCTTCCAAGTGACTGGGATTTGCTACCAGCGACAAATGAATTCTCCTTCCTCCCCTAGTTGGCCGGTCATACGAAGTTCCCAGGTGATACTTAACATCACCAGTTCCAGTGTATAAGCCAACCTCATCTGTAGGTTTCGTACCACCACTGAACTCACTAAATATTTGGCGGAGGGGCTTCCGGACAACATTACCGAGAACATTCAGTCTCCCCCTATGAGACATTCCAATAACTATGCTCTCAACCCCAAGATCTGCTGACCTATCAAACATCTCCTTCATGCCAGGAATCAAGGTCTCAGCACCTTCAAGACCAAATCTCTTGGCAGCAGTCCACTTGGTAGCCAAGAAATTTTCAAACTGAGAACTCCAGACCAGACGATCAAGAATAACCTCGCGTCTCTCACGATTGTATTCAGTCGGCGTGGGAGTCTCAATCCTGTCCCTCAACCAATTACACTTCTCACGATCAGCAATGTGCATGTACTCATAACCAATAGTACCACAGTAAGCCTGTTCAAGCCTTGTCAATATGGCTCTCAATGTTTGCACAGGACGATTCTCAGACAAGAACCCGGACATCCTCCACACACCAATGAAGAATTCACGGTCAAGATCAGCTTCGGTAAACCCATATAAAGCCGGATCTAAATCATCTGGAATTTGCCTCTGCTCCAAACCCAAGGGATCCAACTTGGCTTTCATGTGACCATAAACCTGGTATGCTCTGACAAGCAACAACAGGCGCATACTCTCTTGAATTGTTTGGCCAGAAATTCCAGGTGATGTGGCAGCCTGGCCAACAAAGTTCCTGAAAAAGTTGTCCCATGACTCATCAACGCTATTTGGGTCCTGCTCCCAGGCACGTTGGAGCTCCTCAATGTAAACACTGCTAGTACCATCTAAGAAGCTATCAGTTAACTTGGACAGAGGAACAGGACGAGGGACAGGTGCAGATTGTGCTTTCTGCCTGAAACCAGTTGTATGGAAGTATCGGTTTTGCAAAGGGATAATACGGGTTCTCGAAACATATGAACCTCTTCCTCGTACCAGAAATCTTCTGACAGCAAGCTTCGCCACATTAGATCCAGTTCTAAACCATGCCATTGCACTCAGCTAAAGTTTCAATTTTGTAAAGCTTTTATACTTCCTCAGCCAAATTTAGGCCCTAATGGTGGTCATTCTACTCCCAAGCCAACTCTACAGAAATGGAAGGAAGACAGGGTAAAGTAGATTTAACAGTCAATTAGGCACAACATCAATAGACTAAAAACTTAACTCATTCATGAATCAAAACTAAATAAACAAACTTTTCGAAATAGGACTTGGTTACAATCACCAATCAGGTGGTATAACATCAAAATGAATCACATTTAAGAAAAGATTCCATTGCCCTTAACTTAGTTAAGAAACAAAAAATATTCAAAATCTAACTTTTACTCTAATAAACACAAACAAAATGCAAGTATTTATCGATACACCTGCATAATTCCAACATACTTCGATATAACAGATTCACACGTTAAAGAAAACGCGAAAAGGAAAAGAACACGAAGTAATATGCCACTGGCTGACCACAGCGAAATAAAGGAAGAACCATACCGAAAAGATCAAAGTTGAGAGGGTTCAGAGAAACCCTAGCTCAGGTTTAGCAAAATCGCGGTGAAGCTGGAGAATTTTCCTTATAAGATGGAAGCTATTACGAGGGGACAGGGCGATCTCAGTTTCAACGGCTACAGAAAGCCAGCCTTCTTTCCCCACGTTCTCGAAGCTGCAATTTTCCCCATGACATGACGTATTATGCTTTCCTTTTTCTCTCCTATATTCCAATTACCATATTAATTAAATTCCAAATAAGCCCGCAAAAGTTGATAATTTTCATTGTCCACACATAGAAATAAAATATTACAAATTACGAGTAAGATTTTTTTTATTAACATAAATCTCTTTACACAAAAGTAGTATGCATTATCTCTCAAATCAATGAATGAATCTATTAGAGATTAAACAACATATTAAATGTTCAATTTTCATTGAAATGTAATCTTAGTAAATCATTTGATCTAGTAATAATGGAAAGGATTACAATAGTTAACTTTAATCTCGAATTTCTATATATTAATAAATAAAGTGTTCTTCTCTTATGTAAATATGAAAAGATTTTAGCAACTAATTATATGAATTCTAACTAGTATTATATATTTTACGTATTAATATTATAATTTATTTTAAGAAGTATTAGATTTTTTAAATTATAAATTCTGTCTTAAGTAGTAAATAATCTATTTTGAGGTACTTGTAGTTTTGTATATATATATACATGACTTAAAATGATAAATTTCATATATACTCATTTAGAAGCACGAAATCGTGCCGTCGGAAGAGAAGAAATTTCAGCAGCCATCGAAATAAAGAAAGAAAGTATGCATAAAAGGAGCGGAGAATTGACGGCATCTGCTCATGCATTAATACACTACCAATGTGATGATAAAGTCAGTTTTCCATTTTTTGTCAGCATCACATGGTATATATGGAAACTTGTAGCAATTATACATTAAGCCTAGATTCTTCTTCCCTATTTTCCACTAATTTGCTTTGAGCGCATCTCTTCTTCCATCTTCATTAAACCCTACTGTATTAAATTATAATATATTTTCTCTCTCTCTCTTGCTGCCTCCGAAACTATACAGAAATTTTCTGACTTTGCCATGGAAGGTCATGATCTTGCTCCGGTACTCATCTTTTCTTTCAGAAGTTCTGAACCCTATTTTAAACTCTTAACATGCATGCGTGGTGTGATATTTCTACTTTCCTGGTTTCTGCTCTGGCTGTTTTTCTTTCTATTCAATTAAATTTGTCTAATCGCAGATGACTATTCTTAAACTCAAGAAGATTCATCACTGCCAAAAGTGCTATACAACACTCAAAAAAAAGTTGTTGGAGGTCAATGGTATTGATTCCGTTACATGCAAGTTCTTCCCATAAAATATGTACTCCAATTTCCGTATCTAAGTTTGATGCCTTCCTGCTAGGGGTTCATGCAGTCTCTGTTGATCAAGAAAAGAGGTTGGTATCTGTCAGAGGCAAAGTAGAACCATGGCAGCTGATAAAAGCCGTTGAGGAACTTGGAAATACTGCTGAACTCTTATCCTATGAAAAAGAGCCCAATAAGAAGAGCCATTCTGAGAGCACAGAAAGTGAAAGCATTCAAAAGAAGGATAGGAAGAAAACAAGCCACATTCTTCCGAAAAGTAAAGAGAGCAAGAAAGATGAGGAAGAACATAAGAGTGAAGAGTACGAACCACTGAAAATTGATCCAGAAATCTGCAGGGATCCTCACTGCAAGCAGCATAAAAGAAGACCAATCATTACTAGCAGTGTGCCATCTAGGGACAATGAGAACCATCCTCACCACACCAGCATGGGATTTTTTCCGGGAGCAAATCAACTGTTTCATCAAACAAACCCTTTACAGTATTATAATTATCCTCCAGAGTTGGCGGCGCCACCAGCATATGGTGGTACCTACTCAGGAATGCCTGTGCCACCAGCATATGGTGGTTCCTACTCAGGAATGCCTGTGCCACATGGTTTTACCTTTTATGGTAATGGGAACCCTAGAGAGTGTACCATGATGTAGGCTGTAACCTGCATGAACATGCCCTTTCTTCTTAACTGGCATCTTGTTCTCGAGCAACGTTTTTATTATAGAAGTCTCTAATAATTGATAAAAATCGGAGTACTATTTGTTGTTCACATAGAATATCCTCAGACATTGTTGACAAAGTAATATTCTCATGGGCTAGCAGTAAGCGATTCTCATCCTACGCAGCTAAGTTTTGCATAGTCTAAGTCAACCAGATAAACTCCGTGCAGGCAACTTGGCAGTTAATAACTCCATATATTCATCACATGTCAACTCTGCTTGCACAACAAAGCTGGCCATGTTCATCTTTCTAACTGAAAACCGGAAAATGCATCTCACATTGGTGCACCAAGTAAAAAAGGAAAACAAAGGTTAGAGAAGGGTGGGAGCATCAACTAAAAGAAACCACCAGAAGAAAATTCTTAACACATTAAAGCGTCTGGAATTCCAAAAAGAAAACAAAAGACAGGGTGGGCAGATACTAATAATTAGTTCCCCCCTCAAAAGAGTTTTACAATGACAATTCATAGCCATCCCTCTTAATGTACATTGCGATTCCCTATGAACCACAGCAAGATGATTTTTCAACATCCTGCCCACTGGCAGCCGGTTGATCTGATTGGTTGATCCTGATTGCCTGAGGCTGTAATGCCAAAAATAAAAAGAAATCATCAAATGTCAATCATGAAAGTAGGAGGTATTCTCCTATGGCCACAATTTGACAATCTGGAGAAGATGACTAAAACTCTGAAAACAAATCATGTACCTCAATCTTCGAATCAGATTCTGAGAGCCTTTGTTTTATATCTCTTGCTATCGAAAAGAAAACTTCCTCTACGTTCAGGTTTGTCTTTGCACTCTGCAGTACCATTTACATCTTGAGGTTAAAAATTGAAGATAATTTTGAATGAAGAAATGGGGCGAGACACATGACATACTGTTTCAAAGAACTTGATGCCATACTCATCTGCAAGAGCTTGTCCCTTGGAGGTTGGCACAGCCTGTCGAGAGTAGCATTCTAGTAGTAAGAGATGCAGTAATTTCAAAAGCATATCTTCAGAGCAGTTGATATATCCATCCAACCACGTGGATTCCAATAGAAGCAAATATATCAGCAACCAAATGATGACCATGATGACCACCTACCCTTTTGCTTTCATCCATATCAGCCTTGTTCCCAACCAATACCTTGTTAACATTATCAGAAGCATGCTGTTCAATGTTACGGATCCAATTCCGGATGTCTGAAATGTGATACGACACTAAATTCATCAGACAAGACTCAAGTACATGGTTGAACTAAAAATTGATATCGGAAACCGGTTAAGGTAGAAACCAAGAATATTACATTAGCATCAGAACAAAAAGTATGAGTCAAGATAAAAACCTTGATGAAATTTTAGAATAGAATAATAATTAAAAAAATATCCCAGCCATTTAATGAGACTTAATGAGCCGGATGATGTTAATGGGACTACTTACTGTTGAAAGAAGATTCATCTGTGACATCATAAACGAGCAATATACCCATGGCTCCACGGTAGTAAGCTGCAGAAAATCAAATGCTAATTGTTTCAATCCCCAAGAATACCTTAACAGTGCATTGAATTATGTTAAATTAAAAAAAAATCAATACATATAATGTCCCTGCATGGCAATAGATTCCCACAATTATGCACAGAAGCAGTGCTTTATGCGGACTTCTGGAATAGAATCCCAAAGGATACATTTAAAATCCGTCCAACACATATAATCACTTAATAATGGATTTACTGTAGTTTAAATGTAATATTTGAACATTCAAGAAGTTTGATAGTATAAGCATCACACATGAGCAGCCTCATCTTGGATGTAGACTGCCTTTTGCACCCATACCTATACGAATGTGAGAAGAACAATAAGGAGTAGAAATATAAGAGATAACCTATCTTCTCATAATTCATGTTCAAGGAGCACAAAACCGCTTGTCCTATATGGTAAACACATGCACAGTTATGCACCTGTTGTGATGGTCCGGAACCGCTCCTGGCCAGCAGTATCCCAGATTTGAAGCTTGATTCGCTTGCCATCAAGCTCAATGGTTCTTATTTTGAAGTCAATTCTACAAGTGAAGGGGACATGGAAAAAATCAGATGCAGAAAAGATGAAAAGGTTCAAGAAAATATCGAATGAATTCAGTTTGGCTTTCAATAGTTAGTTGATTATTCCCTGAGTTTCATCAATCTAATGCATTCAGTAGTTTAATCCAGCTTTGCCCAGGAACGGGTGCAACAAGGAAGAATCTAGAGCAGTACCAGACTGTTCATGTCTCCCACCCACCACTATTAGAGATATACTGCTTGCTTCTTCTCAGATGGTTTCAGCACTGTATGACCACATGTGGATAAGCAGTACCAGACTATTGATGTCTCTTGTCCACCACTAAAGAGATATGCTTCTTACTTCTTCTGAGATGGTTTCATATATGACCACATGTAGGCCATTTCTTGTCATATGAGTGGGCACAAATTGGTGTCCTGTTAGGCTGTTACCCAGATTAATGAACCAACAGTTACCAACCATCAGCATGAAGCTCACAATGGGAACAGCGCGATTTTATTTTAACCCAGAACTTACTATATTATTATATTCATATTCCATTCTAAATAGGCTCAATGTACAAGGAATAAATTCTTCATATTTAATGTTTAGTTGGCCTAATATAATAGATGTTGAAGATAAGCATAAAATACAAACCCAATGGTAGTAATGAAACTTGTTGTGAAGGAACCATCGGAGAATCGCAAAAGCAGACAACTTTTTCCCACACCTACAATCATTATGGATGAAATGTCAAACCTTGAAAGAATATCTAATCGTGCAGCAATAAAATGTGGCAAAACTACAGACAGCTAAGAACTCAGAACCTCCCAAAAATGTCACCTTTACTCATTTCCTGAACAAAAGCCTATAAAGAATGGAAAAACATGGCGAGGTAGTTGAAACTTAAAACAAAAGACACCCATATTGCAGAGAACCGTGAGGTTGGAAAGGGCTTAAAAAGGAAATTTTGCGGGCATTCAGTGAAAAGACAATAGCAAGAGAACTCTTGTCCATATTGCTCCAAGCAAAAGAAACTTGAGATTAATGCAAAACAAACCTAATCGTTGATAACAATTCTCCACTTTAAGAAACTTGGAGACAGATTCATTCCAAAAGTTGAATCTTTAAAACTAGGCATGACTTTCCACGTCACCCTAAGCAAGGATGGTGCCAAAGCTATTCACACTGATGTTTCAATTGGAAATTAGAATGCCCATAAGCTCCTTCAGTAATCAATATACAAGAAAGTCAGAATAGTGTGAGAGTACAATAAATTTGTGATTTTTATTTCCTTACCTTCCTTGCCCTTTCTACCGGGGACATGAAAGATAAAACAAAATAAAGATTGCGCTATCCATTTACAGAAATATTTATAAACACATAAGTAATAGCTAATATCACTGAAGAATTCCGAGCTAAACAAGAGAAACGCAATAATTTCAGCCAAATATGAAGATATTATCCTAAGAGGAGAAAGAACGATAAGATCATATGCAAAGGAAAGGGAAAACCAACCGCTGTCCCCAATGAGAAGCAATTTTATTAAGTAATCATAATCCGCTCGAGCCCTTGCAGGTGGAGCTGCCATTCTCTTCCTTCAATTGTAAAATCAAAAATCCAAAACCCTAAAACACCCGTTTCTGCAATAACAATACCGTATCAGATCAGAAATGCCAATTTATTCGAAGCGAATCATCGAAAAAGAAAATGTCCAGATGAAATGAACATCATAACAATGATTCCAAACAATATAAATGAAGAAGAAACACGCACACACACACAGTGGAGGCTTGATCAGAAGGCGACATACCAGAAGAGGATCTGCCCCGAAGAGAGTGCGACTCAGTTCTTCTTCTTTGTCTTGCTCTTTCGCTCTCTCTCTCTCCGCGTACAATACGACTACGTGTATACGGGTATGTCCGTTCCGTGCAGGGTATTTGTGGGCTTGGTGAAAGTGGACTCTTTCCCTCATCACCCAATAATTAATTCTTGTTAAAAAGAAATTTTATTCTTGACTTTTTTTTTGGTAAAATTGTTATGTTCTTTTAACTTATAAAATATTTGGATAAATAAATATGGGATTAGCATTATATTTGAATATGAAAAGAAAAGATGGAATTTGAAAATTTTGTAAGATAAGCATTATGTTAAAATTGATATGGATTTTAGAAAATTTTGAATCCCACTATCATCCTTTGTATCATTTGGGAAAGATCCCAATGGAAAAGAATAAACCTTCAAAAAAAATTAAAGAGGGGAGAAACTATATCTATTGGAGGTTCAATCATACATTCTCATCTTTGCCAACAACAATGCATCCAAGGTTGCCTAAAAATAATTTGATTGATTTTCTTTTTCGAAGATATATATACTGTTGTAAATTCGTTGGCGCGTAGTAGCCGTCGGCACAACGAAAGCGTATGTAGAAAACTTAATAAAGAAACTATAATGTATAGAATAGAAAAACAATAGAGAGAAAGAAGAGAGAAATAATACAAGAACTTTATTGATTCTTTGAGAATAAGATCAATAAATGAGTGTGTACAACACCTCAACCTAGAGCTCTATTTATAGGATTCAGGGGTACATCCCAATAAGAAGAGGTAGAGGGTAATTAGAAGACAAATCCTATCACGTATCAAAGATATGATAGAACTCTCTTATCTATCTTATGGATAGTTAAAATATCTCTATAACTATGATAATGGACATCCATAATAATATTAAATTCATAACACTCCCCCTTGGATGTCCATTGCATAAGAGTATGTCTCGTTAAAACCTTATTAGATAAAAAAACCCAGTGGAAAAAAGTCTAGTGAAGGAAAAAGAGTACACTTCTCTTTATGCCATATTTACTCCCCCTGATGAGATAATCCTTTAAGGTTTCTTAACCGCCTCATTCCAATTTTGTTCACCAATTTTCAAATGTTGCGGCAGGTAATGTCTTAGTGAATAAATCTGTCAGATTGTCACATGATCAAATTTGTTGCACATCAATATCACCACTTTTCAGGAGCTCATGAGTAAAGAAAAATTTTGGTGAAATATGCTTTGTCCTATCTCCTTTAATATATCCTCCTTTTAGCTGAGCTATACAAGCTGCATTATCCTCATATAGAGGAGTTGGAATTTTATTTCCATGGGATAATTCATAATTCTCTTGAATATAATAGATCATAGATCTCAAACATACACATTCTCGATTAGCCTTATGAAGGGTTATAATTTCATAATGGTTAGATGAAGTAGCTACCATGGATTGTTTTGTAGAACGCCATGAAATAGCAGTACCACCATTGGTAAACACATAACCAGTCTGAGAACGTGTTATATGGGGATCAGATAAATATCCAGCATCCGCATAACCAATCAACTTCAGGTTGATTTTATTTGAATAAAATAATCCAAGATCTATAGTACCTTCGAGATATCTAAGGACATGTTTAACCCCATTCCAATGTCGTCTTGTGGGAGAAGAACTAAATCTTGCTAATAAATTTACAGAAAAAGATATATCAGGTCTTGTATTATTAGCAAGATACATTAGTGCATCAATTGCACTAAGATAAGGTACTTCAGGACCAAGTAGTTCTTCACTATCCTCTCGAGGTCGAAAATGATCTTTATTCACATCTAGTGATCTAACGACCATTGGGGTACTCAATGGATGTGTCTTGTCCATGTAAAATCTTTTTAGGATTTTCGTTGTATATGTTGATTGGTGAATAAAACATCCATCTTCCAGATGGTCGATTTGTAGACCAAGGCAAAACTTAGTCCTTCCAAAATCTTTTATCTCAAACTCTTGTTTTAAATAATTCACCACATCTTGAAGCTCTTCTGGAATTCCAATAAGATTGATATCGTCAATATATATAGCGAGTATCACAAATCCTAAAATATGCTTCTTAATGAAGACACGTGGACATATTTGATCATTTTGTATCCTGCTTTTAATAAGTTTTCACTAAGACGGTTATACCACATGCGTCCATACTGCTTTAAGCTATATAATGACTTTTGTAACTTAATGGAATAATCTCCACGATAACTAAATTTACATGTTGCGGGCATGTTAAATCCTTCTGGAATTTTCATATAAATATCATTGTCTAGATTTCCATATAAATAAGCAGTCACTACATCCATCATACACATACTAACCTTTTCATTTACTGCCAGACTCACAAAGTATCGAAATGTAATTGCATCCACTACAGGTGAATATGTTTCATCATAATCAATACCTTATCTTTGTGAAAAGCCTTGTATAACAAGTCGTGCTTTATATCTCACGACTTCATTATTCTCATTTCGCTTTCGCACAAATACCCACTTATAGCCAATGGACTTTACATCTTCAGGTGTTCGGACTACAGGTCCAAAAACTTCACGCTTTGAAAGCGAGTTCAATTTCGATTGAATCGCATCTTTCCATTTTGACCAATCATTTCTATGTCGACATTCTTCAACTGACATTGGTTCAAGATTCTCATTATCTTGTAAAATTGATGAAAATTTTATAATTGATGAAAATTTCTGTATTATTTTCAGAATCTTGAACGTTTTCATCAATTATCTCTTGGTCCTTTTTCTCAGATTTTTCAATATGATCACTTTGATTATTTGGTCATCTTTTCTTACAAGGATTTCTATCTTTTGAACCAATGGGTCGACCATGCTTCTGGCGTGCTTTTGATTCAACAGCTACAAGTGTTGAATTTTGCTCTTTTGGGACTTCAACCCGAATAGGAGCATCTATAGCTGGTAGATGCGATTTTGTTACTCTCGTAGAGTCGACAAAGGCATCTGGCAATTGATTTGCTACTTTTTATAAATGAATTATCTTTTGAACTTCAAGTTCACTCACGCTTGTGCGCGGATCTAGATAATTCAAAGATGTTGTCCAAACAAGCTCTTTTTCTTTTGGTTTATTGTCTCCCCCTAACTTGAGAAACATAGACTCATCAAAATGACAATCAGCGAACTTTGCCTTCAATACATCTCCCGTCATAGGTTCAAGATACCTTATTATAGAGGGAGAGTCATATCCAACATATATTCTCAATCTCCTTTGAGAACCCATTTTAGTTCGCTGATTGGGTGTTATAGGAATACAATAGAGAGAAAGAAGAGAGGAAGAATACAAGAACTTTATTGATTCTCTGAGAGTAAGATCAATGAATGAGTGTGTACAACACCTCACCCTAGAACCCTATTTATAGGGTTCAGGGGTACATCCCAATAAGAAGAGGTAGAGGGTAATTAGAAGACAAATCCTATCACGTATCAAAGATATGATAGAACTCTCTCATCTATTTTCTGGATAGTTGAAATATCTCTATAACTATGATAATGGATATCTATAATAATATTAAATTCATAACAGATACTTTGTTTTTAAATTAAAGGTATTTGGTCCAAGTTGATTATTCGAATTTTAATTAGATGTAAGCTTATTTGTCAAAATAAGGACTATGGAAAAAAGGGTTCCTCTATTTTCTTTTTCCCCTCTTTTGTGTATCCTTCTTCTCTTTATGGATTCTCGTGTTTAGGAAATCAATTATAAAATATTCATTTGTTAAGAGATTATGAGAATGGTACATTATAATTTATAATCTATCATTCATAATTTAAAATGCATGAATTGAATTTGATAGCAGTTAAAAAAAAAAGAGCAATAAGAATTACTTATGTTAATGAGCATTTTAAATTTAAAAGATAGAGTAATTTACAAAAATAGTTTCTTAATTATTTCTTTTATTTTAAGCATGTTGCCTAACTTAATCTACAACTATTTCTCTCGAAAGAATACAATTTTCGTCACTAGTCCCATGACAAAGTGTGGCTCAAATTCACATATATTGCGTGCTTAAGTTCAAAGGGTAAATTTATCAAATCTTGTCCCACTTTGCATAAAAACATCTACATAAGTACCCACATACAGTTCATAATCCTAATTTAATCTCAAATTCAATCATGAATAATTCAATGTGGTAATGTTTTATTCAGAAAAAATGATTGTGGTATTCATTTGTAACTATTTTTAATTGTGTTAGACAAGATGTAATAAATTTGTCCTTGAAATCAAACTCATACAAGCCGCATATTTGAATTTCAACTGAACTTCTACAAGAATTGTATTCTTTTGGAGAAATATAGTTGGAACTAAAAATTGCAGAAATTAAAGTGAAGAGGCATACTTAAAACAAAATAAATAGTTAAGAAATTAGATTTGTGAATTACTATTACAAAGAATATAGTAATTCGTATCCTCCAATATTATAGGGCATCCATGACTTGTTCTTCTACTTGGTCAACGGGACAATGGTGCAAAAATGATTCTTAGACCCAAAGTGCATACATGCACCACAAAGAAGCCACAAACAATCATAAAAAAGAACAGTTTTGTGATTAATCATGTTTTCAATTAATCTTGTTTTTCAGGAAAATATCGTAAGCAACCAAAGCATCCAAAGTGATATGCTTTGCCAATGCAATGCAACTAAGCTTTTCCTGTTTCCGACAACTGAGACACCACTAGGATTTGAGTCGTCTTAAGTAGATTCCCATTCCGTTCAATGTCCTAAGTCGTTCCTTAAAAAATCAAAAGTTGCAAAGGAAAAGAAGGAAAAGAAAAGAAAAGTATATGGTTCTAAAAGGATATGCTGAGAAGATGCTCTTTCCACCATTTGTACATAAGCCACTAACTTACCACAGCTTCTTCTCTTTCGATTCTTCTGTCACTTCTTCATTCATGTCGCTGCTGCTTCTGCTGAACCTCCGCAAGCATTTTTTACCATCGCTGAGCTATCTTCCTGTGGTCTAATGGGCACTGAAGATAAAAAATTGGGCCATGGCCTCCGCGGCAGTACTGGCGGGTAGCTATGAGGAAGAAGGCGGAGGAATTGAACGTGGAGGTTACTTAGTCTGATGGTAATCCACCATTAGCGCAACTAAAACCTTTGGCAACTAATGTTTGCTCTCTCGCTAGAAGCTACCTATCTGTTTCGTGGCCTAAAGCATGATTTATTATTCATTAATATGCATTTTGCAGGCCATCATATGTTGTTCTGTGACATGTAGTAATTTAAGTATTTATGCTGAATCCTTATTATCGTTTTAGTTTAGCACTATGTTCTACTTGTCTTTAGGAATACATTCATGTCTCCTGCATGATATTTTGCACCAAAAGCTATAGCATTGTAAAGGAAGTTTCGCAAGAATGATTTTGTCCACGGTGTTCAGACAAGATGTACAAAAAGAAAAGTTTTCTTCCATTAAACGAATATACCGAGGAATATTGAGCCAATAGGTTGACGGTTAATTTATTTACAATTACACCCCATGGTCTCTCTTTTGGGCGTTGGGAAGATTCTCTCTTCTCATGTAGAAATGAGATACATCAGTAGGGAGTAAAACCATGTCGACTTGCAACTGAACCTTTCCCGAGAAGAAACTTATGCAGAGCAACCACAGCAGGCCACTTGCAGGTGAAAATTTGAAGGCAATTGATCTTTTCTTTTTTTCTTTTTTGCTGGATAAAAGGCAATAGATCTCATTAATTGCAGATCGCCTTTTCGCGGCTGAACCCAAACCATAGAGAACCAGAATACCATTCTATTCGACACCATCGTCTTAAACCTAGTAAAAACCTCAAATCACTAAGGAGATTCAAACCCCGCCATGCTCAAGTCAGGAAAATTATTTGTTGGCAAAAGCATTTGTCCATTGTCCTACGTTAAGAGGCCCGTCCACACCCTGCTAAAATGGTTTCTTTTGCAAAATAAATGCAACAGATATATTCAACACGAGATGAGATATTTCAAGGAAGAACCAATGCTAATCTAAGATGATACCCTGAACCACAACCAAGCAATCGTGAATTTTTGGTTTTTGAGTACAAGTTATAGCCTGCATAAACCTAATAAAGCCATCTTATCGGTGACTAATATGGTACAGGACTAAAATGGTTTCTTTTGCAAAATAAATGCAACAGATATATTCAACACGAGATGAGATATTTCAAGGAAGAACCAATGCTAATCTAAGATGATACCCTGAACCACAACCAAGCAATCGTGAATTTTTGGTTTTTGAGTACAAGTTATAGCCTGCATAAACCTGATAAAGCCATCTTATCGGTGACTAATATGGTACAGGACTAAATTAACAGGAAAGCTGCATCACTAAGAAGACGGGCATAAAAGTAAGAAGTAACAAGTTGCACCACAAAGAAGTAACATTTCTCTGCTAAATATAATAGTCAACAATCATAAATTCCTTGAAAAATGTTCGTAAAATCCCTACTAGCATTTAAAATCAAGCAAAAATTTAATCAAACATAGAACTATAGCAGACATTAACTGAGTACACCATCAAAACTCATCGTAAGATGACAATTTCAAACTTTTCCGGGAGGAGAAGCCTAGTAAAAAAAACCAAGAACTTTTCCACCAACATTCTTTCTCCTTGCTTCTTCATGGTCCATGATTCCAGCAGAAGTGGTCAGCACAATGTATCCAAACTGCAAGTCCAACATAAAAGTAATAGCTTAACTTCAAGAGCATGCAGAGAAATGAGAAAGATCCAAAAGTTTCACATTTACAAGTTACAATACTTCATAATATCGGTAATATGTTGCCAAAATAATGAACAGAATGACATATAACTCTCCTAGGGACATGTAGGATTGCTACCCAAAAAAAAAGAATTCAATTTGATGGAGATGTACAATATAAAAAATGAATAAAGAGATACATTAACAGCTTCTCGTATCCAAATATATTCACAGAAGAAAATTCAGCAACTTGTACCCCTTCTAAAAACAAAACATCTATAACACAACAGGCTAACAAGTTCATCAAGGACAGAAATACAAACCTAACTACTAGATCTTAATTAATAGATTCTATTATTCATAATAACCAAGTGTAACAACTAGCCAAATATAAATTAACAGAGATTTTTCTATTCTGTACCTGTCTAGAAGGAAGCAACCTGGCTGTCCATCCTTCAATTTCCTTCACACCGATATCAAAACGAGGACTAATGACTCCACACTTGTTTAGCCTTCCATTCAGCTCAACAACAATTTTACCAGCCCTATGATCATCAACATATTCAAACTCGCCAATGTAGCCTACAAAAGAATTATTTATGTGAAAAATTGCAGACTAGCAAAAATTAAATAGGGAAAAACGAATGCAAGCAAAGGTCCATACCATGCTTCTGCATGACCAAAAGAAACTTGATAATCACTTTGGAGGATGGTCTAATCATGACCTGACGCTTTCCACGCTTTTCGGCATTATACATGCTTTTCAGAGCATCATTCAAAACACTAACTCTCACCATCCTGACAAAAACTCTGCAACCATAGGTTTGAGACATTTATATGAGATCCTCAAAACTGGATAATCAAATATCATAAGGGCTTCACATGTTCCTCAAAATGCCCCATCTAACCTCCTAGTAAAGCCAAATCTTATGGCAGATAAGCTGGATAACGCACAAACACTTACAATAGGAGCAGAATTACACAATTACTGAGGACAATTCAGTCAATAGATCATTTGAATCTATATTTGAATAGAGAAAACAAGGAAAAGAGTTACTTTAAACAGTATATACTACCATGGTGAAGGAAAAAGTATCATCGTACGATTTAAAATACAGATTAGTAATACAACTTCGGATCATGTCAAATAATGGATATAACATCTCAATCAGGCACAATGTGTGTCTAAGGTTTATACCAATGTGAATCCCAAAACCTCCCCACGTCCTCTCAACAGCTGAAATGCTACAAAGACACTCTATAACAATCTCAAAGAAACAATTTTGGAGATAATTCTTTAAGAAAAAAATAGGAAACATAATCAAAACACAAATTGTACATCAATCATTAAATCCCATTAAACAGAGACATATCAAAATCAAAAACAATCTAAAACACTCCAAAAAAATGCTAAAATCGTCTAAATGACATATACAACCATGAAACTCTTCAAATGAAGGAATATTACCGCAAAGAAACAGAAACGTACAGTGTAGAAGCAACCTAAAGCCTGACTCAAGGTGAGTAGAAAAACATCTAGACGGAACCATCTTGGAGAGTAAACAGCTTACCGGAGGGCTGGGAAGTCTGAGATTTCAGAAGCGCCTCCAACAAGTGAGCTAGGGTTTTGTTCCAAGTGAAGGCTTACTAAGCCCTAGTCAGCTTATATATATAGATCCTGTGTCGGGCCTTTTGTATTTCCTTCTGTTGGGTCCCAAATTCTAGTGATAAAAAGCCACAATTTGGATCACCGATCTATTCGACTTAGCCCAGAGCAGTCGACGAGAAAGCCAAGTCTACGTGACTATCTTTTGAATAGGGGCCAATTGTTTAAGACAATTGAAATAATCTGAACACCAAAAGCCCACATGATTTACAACCATTGCCAGCTTTTTCGAATAAATTTCCATGCTCCAACAGCCCATAAAATGATGATTTTCAGTTTCCACATTACCAAGTACTAAGGGAGAAAAAAAATTCTCTTTTAAAAATATAAGATTTTTAAATTTTTTTATAAATTAAAAATTTATAATATATTTTTAACTAATATAATATAAAATAAAAAATTATATTTATGATAAAATAATCTTTTAAAATTCACAAAATACCAAATATTTTGATAAGGAATAAAAGAGTTCAAAGCCTTATATTTTAAAATGGGGGGAGGGGAAAGAGAGGGAAGGGAGAACCAAGTTTAAAGGTTTCCTGTTTGACCATGTTTATATGCTATCTACATTTTTTTTTTTGTCCATGGGAAGTCAAGCACAAACCTATTAAACAAGAAATTAAGGGCTATGTCAAAAACCAATGAAGGATAACTCCCTCCATTTTTACAATATATTCTAATTTTATTTTGTGCAAAAATTAATATTTTAATAAATTTTATAGAAATTTTTTATAAATATTTAAAATATTATTATTTAAAAAAGACTAGTTAGTATTTCAAATTTAAATTCAACATTGAGAATTTTTTTAAAAAAAACTAATGATTTTAGAAAATAAAAATATTTAAATAGTTGATCTAAAACAAGGATAAATTTTAAAAAAATAGTAAGAAAAATATTTATATAAAAAATAACAAATATTTTCGAAGAGACCAAAAGAGAAAATTAAGCTATATATTTTGAAACGGAGATAATATTCAATTAGAAAAGAAAAAGCACTATTCAAGATTCACAATGAAGTTATAACTACAAATAGCAAGATTACTTCAGTACTAAGTTCATTCTCAAATGTACTGTTACCTAATTCAGCAACCTTGCTGGTGACCTCCGAGTTAATAAAGCATCAATTCTCATGATGATTGGCTTGCTATTAGTCCTTATCTTCCTCATACCTCGAAAGAAATGAACATTTTTTACATTACTTGTCTCGTAAATAATTTATTTTTTTATAAAAATCTTTAAAATTTATAGTCATATGAAATAAGATTTCTCTAAATTAGCGTGTTCTTACCCCGTTATAATGCAATAAATGATTCTCATAGTGCATAAAATGGAAAAGATAAAACAAAAGCAGGTGTAATCTAATATGACTTTAACAAGAATCTCGTCAAAGTATAAGTCTACTGCATGTAATAAATTGCATGTCTAAATGGCTCTTGTTTAGGACAATAATCTAAGCAATTTGTATGACTTAATAATCTTGGTATAAAACAAAATCTAAGGTATTCTTTTCCTTTATTTTCCTCATTTTCAACTTTCAAATTTTTGTTTGACACATATTACAGTTATCAGGCAAATAAGAAAATTAGTTTAATCCAAATTATATTGCAGTTACTTGTTGGTACCTGTTTGGCATTTAAAGAAGAGAATCTGAAAACCTACCTTATAGAGAAAACTATTCTAGAAGATTTTGAACAAAACAAGGACTATATGCTTATCTGCAGATGAAAATCACACATCAAAATGAGGGGTAGATAGGTATCTACAGCAAAGAATCAAATACTGGCCTGCATGGAGATTAATCACTAGTTGATATATTTTTTTACCAATACTAATCCAAAAAGTGTCTTTTTGTTTTGACTAAACTACTGATTACACAGGTAATAAAAATACAATTTTCTATATATATATATATATATATATATATATATATATATATATATATATTTATGTGTGTGTGAATAACTCATCACTAACCTCCTAATAAAGTATTATAAATCTTTTGTTAAATTTAAGATATGACATTCAATCGAGATATTATAGATAGATTTATGAGGACTAATAAATTTTTGACTTTTAACCTTGTAGGTAGTTGATCTTAAAGTTTAGTTGGATAAGAATCAATATAATAGTTTATGTACAATTTGTGTGAATCAGAAAACTAAAGTCTGCAAAATCCAGAAAAATACAACACCTAAAGTACAACATTCGGTCATTGATTTTAACCTACAATTCAAACATTTTGTATTAAAAAAACAGTCTATTAAAAGTTGAAAATTTGTTCCTGACGTAACGTCTGCCGGGTTTTTCTTGTTATCTTATGTTTCAAGCAGAGGGGCTTGCAAGTTGTACTTGAAAACATTGTTGCTATTGTATTCGCGTCCTCATGGCTTGAAACAGAATATAAATATTACTTCCACTTGTTTATAGAACAATTTCTGATTTTTTTTTTAGGAGAAATCAAATCAGAATGAGGTAGGAAATAGGAGAAAGAGATTCAAAACGACGATGTTGTTCCACATGTCATTTAGCAGTTCTTGAAGCTAATTACTTCCCTAACACAAAACAGGCTGACTTTTTCGGCTTGCATTGAATGGGAATCATATGCATTTTAACTATGCATTACAGGAAACTAACAGTTAATATATCATGATTAGGTAGGTTTTAGCTGATTTTCTACTCATCTCTGTGTTTATGTTTCTACACTTGTTGGTTTTACAGGAATTTCTGATATATAAAATGTGCTTATGTAATGAATAAGACTTCTGTTGCACTCAACTACTTCAGACAAAAGGAACTTGTTGACATAAAATAGAGTTACAGTAGTTGTGTTAATCACTTAAAACATCTTCAGTACATGAGTAGATTCTCAGATAGAGTAACAGACAAACGTGTTCTCCTGAAAATGTTAGTATTACAGCTATTCTTGCTATTAATCCCAACGGAGTCAGAAGAAATACAAAATTTTGTTCAGGGATTCTGTCATGCTGTTATCTTAGGCCTTCCAGGGAGACATCAACTGGAAAAGAAAAACCCCTTTATGGCAGAGAATAATTACAGCAACCAAGATGTTTACAGATTTGAGGGTCACTGGTTTACTGAATTCAGAATAATATTCTAAACTCGAGCATTTTATTATATTGCTATTATAGTTTTCTTACTTTGTCTGGCATAAGGTAATGTAATTCGCCAATGTAAATACATATTACTGTTAGATTTAACTAGAATTCTGTAGTTATCTCTGTGTTTATATTTCTACATATGTTGATCATGTAGGATTTCTGATTATACTGGAGCTGTGCAGTGAAGAAGAATACATATAACTCACTGAAGACAAAAGACAAAAGGAGCTTGTTCAGTTGACTTGATTAAGGTAACACTAGAGTCAGTAATTAACTTAAAAAATGTCTTTGTGTCCGTTTCTCTGTTGGAATATTAGACAAATGACTATCCAGCAAGAGTTAGGAGTACAGGTAAACTTTTGTCAAACCTCAAATTCCTCTGGAAGTTCCATGAGGGGATGCTTCTTAATAACAGCAAATATATGGCATGTAAAATGGTAGAAACTTGCCAATACCAATGAATATTTATACTTCTGTTAAACAAAATTAACTATTTGATGTGTACAACAATGAATTGGCCTGTATGTACACATGTTGGAGGTAAATGTACCGTTCCGTATCTGAATCTTGAAAAATCATATGTTGTATAGTAGATATCAGCTATAGAGTTCTAATTGATCATCAGGCAGTAGTTAAATCCTTTAAGGGGCTGAACCTGCCATGGATTTCTGAATGGCATGCAAAAGAGTTTAATACAGTTTTATACTGTGTCGCTGAAGGCCTTGGATTATTAACTGAGAAACCTCTAATTTAGTACGAAACAATATGAGTTTAGCATGAAGAGGTCAAAAGGGCAGTATTCACAGAGAGACAAGCAACAAAACTCCAGAAACTGAGGACAAAGAAAGGAACTTATCCAAATATACATTTACTGATCATATCCTATTTTATTGTGTTTTGATGTTATCTCAAATGCTCTCCGGGACGGGTCTAGCTCAATTCAAAGCCTTGTTTGTATATTCTTGTAAATAGTTAAATTAACTAATGTTGAGTAGATATTTCTTGATATTTTTCTTTTTAGCATGAAATCAAATTCTGCAAATATATCTGGAAACTGTTAACTGATCCCAGTGTTAAATCAGTTTCTTGCTTATGAACTTCTTGCAGAATGGTAAAGCCAATGGCGAAGCATTCTCCTTCGGGGTTTTACCGAATCATCTGTATAAAACTTATGGGACCAGTTAAACCAAATAGAGTCCTGGTTAAGGTTGTTTTGTGTCTAAATTTGTAACTCTCTTCTTACAGTAACATAAACGGCAAATGATGATGATGATCCATCAGTAATCTGCTTCTCACCTCGTCCGAGTCAGGCTGTTTCAGAGGATTCAGTTTTCACATGTCCGTGGAAGAAAAAATCAACTGCAGAAAAGGAAATCTCATGAATTATTTGATTGGATTAGCTCTCGAAAGTACAGATGGCATAACAACCAAGATCCTAAGGTGAAAAGTGACCACAGTTAAAATAACTGTATACCAACGGCACCGCAGCCAAAATCTAGAACTTGGTTCATACTATAAGTTAAGCACGGTCAAGAAAACGAAGAAAGAAAGGTTTCAACATATGATCACAAATCGATTCCCCTTTTAACCTCCACCCTATACCGAATCATGATTCGGCTTGGATCGAAAGCCAAGAACTCCATAGTTCTCTTTGCAAGTGGATGGATATGTTTGCTGTTCCAGTCCACTAGTTTGAGTAGAGATTTTGGCTGATCAAAGCCTTATTTGTCAGAGAACCTAGCTGTTTTTCTTGAGTTTTAATGGTCAGATTCTCTCCTTATATTTTATAATCAGGTCAAATATAGTGAAGCTGAGAAAAGACAAACATTTCGCTATTCTGAGTGTCCGCGGCCCTATTTTGCCATTATCTATTCCAATGGACGTCCGTTTTCCTACCATGCATTTGTTAGACCTTTTGGACTCCTCCTCCTTTATAAGCAAATGCTGCACTTCTCAAGTGTTCAAATTTCCAACAAGAATCAGACCTCGCGGATATCATTCCCTAAAAGCAACCGTTCATCGGCAGTGGTCCAAAACAGCAAGGTCAGGAGCGGCAGAGCAAATAGTGGAGTAGAGATATCTCAAGGGTATATATACATATATGACGCACAGCTTCTTTCTGCTTTGACGCACTATCGTGTAATCCAGCGGTACTATCAGGACGAGTTACAGAGCATGTGATTTATATATCTGTTATTCTCCTGTATATGTGTTAGTACGAGGGAAGACAGGTGCAAAAATGCAGGCTTCAGACCCAATCTCTTCCACGTCATTTAGATATATGTCGGAAAATATTCAGTTCTCAAGCATGAAGAGCGTCATTTTACCACAGATTTCTTCACATCTTTATAGCTATGGTAAGAATACAAGAACTTCTCGTGTATACTCCGGTTATATCAAATTAAAACTTGTGAAACTAACAAGGTTCTACTCTTGTTATCTATAAATTTCAGGATACAGTGATTTCATTTTTGATGTACCAATGGAGATAGACAACAAACTGTACGTTCGAGATCTCGTTTTCTCTCAGTAATTATTCTTTTCCTCTCTGTACCTAGATTTCTGGTACCAGTAGAATTAGTAATCTTGAACTTTCAACAGTATAATTTCCCGCTATTCCGTATCCCTGCCAGTCACTTACCTATTAGATCTGTCATCTCATTGGTTTCTTTTCTTAACCTGAAATTTTCATGATAAACCAAGAAGTATATATTAGATTAATGCATTCTGGCGCCTGCATCTTCCTATTTCTGTTTTGAAGAATTTTGGTAGAGTTCATGTTTGTCGTGGAAAGAAGTCACTGTAGAACATAGAATAATCCTGAACTAGACAAATCTTAATCTGTAAGTAATCAAAAAAGTGTTAGGAATTGTCTAACGTCGCCTTAACTCTACATTAGGATGATATTGTCCGCTCTGGTCAAAGCCCTCACGGATTTGTTTTTGGGTATCTCCCAAAAGGCCTCATACTAATGGAGTTATCTTGAATCTTATATTTAGACAACTCATACTAATGGAGTTATCTTGAATCTTATATTTAGACAACTCTTCCATCAAATTTTCCCATTTAGACAACTCTTCCATCAAATTTTCCATGTGGGACTTAGTTTGCATCCCAACAATCCTCCCCTCAAACTAATGACCACACAAGTCATGACCTCTCCTTCAAAGGTAATCCATTTGATCTGCCTACCATCTTGCACCGCCGCTACCAACCAGCGGGACACGCCGCCTGACCACCACATTATCAGGAAGACTTTCGACACAAGGCATCAACCGCAGATCTCCAACGAGGGGGGCTTCCCACACAGTGTCATATCACCCAGACGAACCATCGGCTCTGATACCACTTGTTAGGAATTGTCTAACGTCGTCTTAACTCCACATTAGGATGATATTGTCCGCTCTGGTTAAAGCCCTCACGGATTTGTTTTTGGGTATCTTCCAAAAGGCCTCATACTAATAGAGTTATCTTGAATCTTATATTTAGACAACTCTTCCATCAAATTTTCCATGTGGGACTTAGTTTGCATCCCAACAAAAAGTTCAGGAAATTGCACCAATCAAAGAGCCTTCTCTTGAATATGATGTAACAACGACCTGTTCCTCTTCCACATTTATTTGCTTATCACTCCACCTAAGTGCATCTGCTAATCTGCAGCGGTAGCAGTTTCTTTTTTTCATCTAAGATTTTTAATTAACTTACGAGGTTGATGTAATGAGAACGGTAGAAATGATTTGCATGTAATTAGAAGTAACAAAAAGTCGGTTAACCAATTTGTTTCGTGTTTTGTGTTTCTCACAGAAATGCATATGAGAGCAGCTTTTATATGGATTCAAGTCAGTATACCCAACAAGATCACTGCCAGCCTGATGGAGCACTAGCATTTTGTTCACGATCCTATATCAGCAACTATCAATCAGGTTCGATGAATGTTTCTCTTTCAACGACTAGTTTTATAAGCATATTTCCTCCCAATCCGGCCTAATTTGATGCACTTTTTCCTTTCCTATCCAAACTACTCTCGCTGAACCATCATTTTCAGGGCCGTCCTCGCTAATGACCATTGAAAGTCTTGACTGCCCTTCTTTGGGAGCTAGTCATCCAAGTACCAAGTTTCCAACCACAACAGCTAGTTACGACAATACTATGAAGCAGCAACAATTATCCAATCTGATGGGGCAGCTTCCGAAACAGCTAGAGGATAATGTATGCACGAGTACTTTCACAGTATTTGTTCGATCCATATGTTATAAATCCATACTATTGCTTCATAGTAACTGCTATAAAGCCCATGGTATAGAACACCAGTTTTTTTTACTGAAAAGAATGGTCTGAGTAATCAACATGGTTTATTTATGTATCTTTCCGTTTCCCTCTTAGAAATTTTGTATGCATGTGCGAACACTGGAAGCTATAAATAAACACAGCTGAACTATGTGTAATTTATTAGCAATGGTTTGTCTTCGCAAAGGGCATAAATCATTCAATGATTATCTCGTCTTAACTTATATAAGTAGTATCTAAAGAGATAATGACTCATGAGTGAGACTGCTGTGCTGGCTCTCATCGATGAGCCAAATGCATCTTGCCTATCGCCCACCGCATCAAATCTCAAGTAAAACCTAGGATGCCGTTTCCTGAGATTCCATTGAGAAAGAAGAACTGATGAATATAGTTAATTGCTTTTGATTTCGTGAATCTGAATTATGCAGAAGATTCCTTCTTTTTCTTTTTATCACTATATATATGAACATCTTTGTTCGTCTCTTTTCTTAACTTTTGTCACATCCATCGGTGGATTTCCAGGCAACATGCAGTACAAGGAAACGTCCAATCGAGAATTCTAATGTTGTTCAGAAAATTAGTCCACAAAATATTGTCGTTGAGAAGCCATCTGAAAGTGAAAGGGCATCAAAAAAGAAGAGGGCAGTGCACTGTCAAGAACAATTGCAATACTGTCAAATCCCCAAGGAAATTAAAGAAGTTCCGAGGGAAAGAGTATGTATAAATAGCGTGCACAAAAACAAACATCATATTAATTATTCACTTTATCCGAAATTAAAATGTCAATTTAAATAGAAAATTAGAAATTCAAGATGAAAGGGGCCTGATTTTTGAAATGTTTGTTCTAAAAATTACTGTGCCCTTTTTGCTACAGGTTCCAGCGAGAAGAAGCCAGAAATTGGCAGACAGAATCACAGCTCTCCAAAAGCTAGTCTCACCTTATGGCAAGGTAAAACTGCTGCAATGGGAAAGAAAGTTTGATATGCTGCTTGAATTAGATAATCATTAAGGTTTTTCACCAAAAGGGGTTCACTCTTCTGCTCTTGCCAATTTTGATTCTAACGTTCAGTTGATTCAAAAACTGCAGACTGATACAGCTTCTGTGCTTCATGAGGCGTCCATATTCATCAAAGTCCTTCAAGACCAGATAGAGGTTTGGTTGAACCACAAGCCACTTCGTGGAATTCCATATCGCATTTTCCATGTCAAGGTTTTTCAAATTTTTCATCTTTTATGCATGCAGAGTATGTTACATATGCTAAGTCCTTCGCAGGATAACAAATCCCCTCAAAGGAAGGTAAAAAGTTGCAGAATTTTCCTTTTACACAAGCCTTTCAAAATTCACTAAAATATGAAATAAATAAGGCTAAAAATGTCAAATCTTTTACAAAATTTCTATTTTGATTTGTCTAACTTTAATAGTGATTTGGTTTTGTCAAACAGATTATTAGAGAGAAGTCGTTTGAACTACGAAATAAAGGGTTGTGCTTGGTTTCAATTTCTTCAACTCAAGAATTTATAGATGAGGACGTGTTCAGTCAATATTATTCTTAATTAATTCTTTTAATATTGCAAATGCCTTTAATTTAATTTCCAGATCATTTTGCAATAAAGATTACATTGTTGTACTTGACACATTTATAGTAGTTTGTATAACATTGATAATCATATCTACTTGGATGGAATCAATGTCTGATGAGTGACATGCTCTTCTCTGTTATTTAAAGCTTTAAAATATTTATAACAGCATCTCAGACATTTGCAGTATTAGCTGTTAGCGCATTTCAAATTTTTTGGACTTCCATACCATTACTTTGTGAAGGATTTTATTTTAAAATTAAACTCAAAATTTTAAGTATGAAATTCATATTCTTAAAAAAATAATTTAACTTTTATAAAACTTAAAAATAAAAATCTCAAAATAAAACTATGTCTAATCATACCATATATCTTTGATGAACAAGCATGATCGGAAATGAATCATTTTGCCATAAATTCGGTTTTTGTGGATCAGAAATGATTGCCTTAAGCCCTTCCGGCCAAGTACGAGTTGAGACTTTCTATTCCTTCAATTCAAACTCAAAACTCTTAGACTCGAATTAGAAACAAAACCTTTAAAGTTTGAAAATATTTTGTTTGAAGGGATAAAAAATGTTGATATAATTATTACTTTTAAAATAAATTGTACTATAATATTATTAAATAAAATACAATATAATTAATATTTTATTTATATAAATATATAATTGAATAAGTTCAAAAAAGTTTTATTAATATTTTAATATTTTATTAAAATATTTGCAATTGGTCTATTTAAAAATTTTAAGTCTAAATATTCATTTAAATAATATTTATCCCAACTAAATACACAATTAATTTTTATTTCTTCTCTTAAAAAAATTTACTTTAATAAAATTTAAGACAGAAACTCTTCTAACAAAATAGAATCTAAATACACCCTAAAATTAGACTTGTATTTGAGCTCAAACTAAAAAATATCAATCTTGAATTTAGCTCAAACGTGCGGATAAACTTCGCCATTTATTTTTGAATTGCATCCCAAGATGAAAAGTTTTTTTTTTATTATTTTTTGAGTCTTTTTCGTATATTTGATTTTCGAAAGAGTGAGAAATTGAATTTTTTTGATTGCATTGTCAATCCAATTAAAATGAAAAATGGTTTACATTGCCTTTGAATCCAACTATGCTAGTACGCCAGTTCAACTAGGGCTTAGAAGTCAAAACCCTTCCCAAATTATACGCCAGTTCTGGGGCTCGCGCTCTTGCTTCTTGAATTCTATAATCCGACTCGACCGCTTCTTGGCTGCTTCTCTGGTAGTGTTCTTGATAAACTGAAGATGAAAAATCTGAAGTTATCATGGGAGCTGCCATCCAAGCTTCAGTTACAAGCGGAGGATGAAGTTCTTCGATTCGCAGCATTCGACATAGAGCGCAATCGCCTCTTTTTTGCTTCATCTGCCAACCATATTTACACCACGCAGCTTCCCTCTCCTCAAGTAAGCTCCTTTCGTTTTTTCTCCCAGTAGTATAACGGCACTTTACTTTTTGAGTCTCTTTTACTTGAAGTTATAATTCGAAGACGTATTTTCACTTCCTGCCACCTGGGGTGTATTTGTAGAACTTGAATCATATCAGTGTATTAATTCCAGTTACATTTGCGACAGCCTTTAGGAGAAATAATACATACTATCCGTGTTGCCCCCTGTCTCGTATTGGATTTATAAAACAACTCGTGAGTTTCTGTTTCGGATTGGGGGAGTATTTTTTGCATTTTGCTTGATTTTCTAGAGAACTGCTGTTGTAAATTTTTCTGTGTAGATGATTAGTTCCGTTACTCCTTACCGTAGGTTATAGCTTTTTCAGATTCTGATATCTTTGTAACTGCATGTATATGTATGAGCCTTTCTCTGTTTGTGCATTTATATTCACACGGTCCTCACGGCTTTGGTGTTTGTACCAGAATGAAGCTGCATGGCATTCGACTTCATTATCTGCAGCAGTTGAGCCCATTGACTTGGAACCAGGGGACTACATTACTTCTTTGGACTATCTCATGGAGAGGGAAGCATTAGTTATTGGAACTTCTTATGGGCTTCTCTTGCTATATGCTGCAGATGATAATGCCACTGAAGTGGTTGGCCGAGTGGAGGGTGGTGTAAAGTGTATTTCACCTAGTCCAGATGGAGATTTGCTTGGCATAATTACAGGTTTTGGTCAAATACTAGTGATGACTCCTGACTGGGATTTATTATATGAGATGGGACTTGATGATCTTCCTGAAGATGTTGACGTACGTAAGGACTTCTGTCCATAATCCTTTCCTTTATCATATTTATGTTGCTTAGTCCTTACATGAACTTGGTGTGGGAACTTCATTGCCATGTCTCTCTACCTGTTGCTCAAATTCTTTAGGGATGCATTCAGAAAAATGTTCAGACTTGTCTTATATTAGTATTTTGTTCCAGGGGAGTTCAAAATGGCAGTGCATAGATAATGAATAATTTTAGTATCATCTGGACCATGTTTTAGTATCAACTAGTTTGTTGCTGAGAAACTATTATTTCATAGAGAGTTGAGATTAGATGGTGCCTTTACCTTTCAGTTGATATTCTTTTTTTTTTCCTGTGTTTTGTTTTGTTTTTTTTTTTTGGGGGGGGGCGCGGGGGGGTGCTCCCAAATAACTTGTCCAGAGAAGGCACAGAGATGAATCTTCACTCTCGAGAATCTACAGTCAATAATGCAGTGGGAATAAAAGAAGTAATAAACTCCAAGAGATGAATTAACATGAGTTTTTTCCTTGGGATGGCTTGGAAATGAAATCATAGATTACTGGTTTTCTCCCTTGAAAGTTGGGAGTAAAAAAGAAATGATTTGTATAAGGAGCTACGATCCTTGATCTTAAAAAAAGAAAACTGAAAAGATAAACTATAAAATGGACAGTGAAGATGTTGAAAAATGATGATTTCCATAGTTTGATCTCACTTGATAATGAGGAAGTGGGATATTTGAATCAAATTCCTGAGACAGAGATGTCATATTAAGAGATTGACTCTCGCATACACTTTCTTCATTGCACCTTTCTGAGCATACCTCGTCATCTTCTGCCAAAGAGAAAACTTCTGCAAAATTGCAATGCTCTTTTTCTCCTAAAAGTTGCTTTTACATAGCAAGCCATTAGATTTCAACTGCTGTAGATCTGTCATAACAAAATTTATGTAGATCAGTCTATAACAGTGTTGATCTAATATTTGTTAAAATGCTTCTTGTTTCAGCTGAATCAACTGTTTCCTCCAACTATTCATGTGAGAGTACTATTTCATGGCGTGGTGATGGAAAATTCTTTGCGTCACTAAGCAAGGTGCAGGACTCATTTTCCATGCATAAGAAGCTCAAAGTTTGGGAACGTGATTCCGGTGCACTTCATTCTATTTCAGAAGCTAAAGCTTTTATGGGAGGAGCTTTGGATTGGATGCCCAGTGGAGCAAAAGTTGCATCTGTTTATGATCGAAAAGAAGAGTGCAAGTGTCCATCAATTGTCTTCTTTGAGAAGAATGGATTAGAAAGAAGCTCGTTTAGTATTAATGAAGAAACTGATGTGACCATAGACTTTTTGAAGTGGAATTGTAACTCTGAGCTGCTTGCAACTGTTGTTAGAGGTGGTCTTCATGACTTCTTAAAGATTTGGTTCTTCAGTAACAACCATTGGTACCTTAAGCAGGAGATCAGATACTTAAAACAGGATGGCATTAAGTTTATGTGGGATCCGACTAGCCCCCTGCAATTGATAAGTTGGACTCTTTGTGGTGAGATCACGGTGTATAATTTTACATGGATTACTGCTGTCACAAATAACTCAACAGCCTTTGTGATTGATGGCCCCAAAATACTGATAACTCCACTTTCTTTGTCACTGATCCCACCACCTATGTATTTGTTCAGCCTCAATTTTCCCAGTGCTATTCGGTGCCTGGATTTCTGTGCCAAAAATTCTAAAAGTAACCTGGCTGCATCTTTGTCAGATGGAAGGTTGTGTATTGTAGAGCTTCCTGCACTTAATACGTGGGAGGAGCTGGAAGGTAGAGAATTTAATGTTGAAACTGTCTTTTCTGATGGAGGGTTCAGACCATTTTTGTACCTATCTTGGGTTGATTCAAATGTGCTTCTTGGAATTACTCACGTTGGTGTGAGTGGTAATGGCTCTCTCAGAACCTTTCCCAGCAAGGATGGACTTTGCAAGTGTTGCCTGCAAGAAATTGAGCTCTTGTGTTCTGAAGATCGTGTTCCTGGTTCAGTTACATGCTCGGGTTGGCATGGCAATATCTCCAGTCAAATTTCCCTTGAAGGTTTTGCAATTGGTGTGATCTCTAATCCCCTCATTATCTGTTTAGCATATATTCAGTTTCATGGTGGAAAAGTAGTTGAATATTCACTGAAGTTAGGGGACAGCAGAGTGGGTCCTCTTCAGAAACTTGATAGTATGAGTTTCTCATCATCTTGTCCTCAGATGGCTCTTGCTCCAGTGGAAGAAATTGGGTTCCAGAAGGCTTTCCTTTTTGGACTTGATGGCAGTGGTAGGCTCCATTTTGGTGGTAGGATATTATGCAACAACTGTAGCAGCTTTTCATTGTACTCCAGTGCCACAGACCAGATGACTACACATTTAATTCTTGCAACTAGACAGGATTTGGTATTTATTCTTGATATTACTGAGATTCAAAATGAACAACTAGATGCTAAATATGAGAACTTCTTACCTGTTTTTAAGAAAAGAGGTGGAGAAGAAGGAAGAAATTACATAAATATGTGGGAAAGAGGTGCCACAATTGTTGGTGTTTTGCATGGAGATGAATCTGCTATTATAATACAAACAACTCGAGGAAATCTGGAATGCATCTATCCGAGGAAATTGGTCTTGGCCTCTATTGTCAACGCCCTGGACCAAAGGCGCTTCCGGGATGCTTTGCTTATGGTACGGCGGCATAGGATAGATTTTAATGTCATTGTTGACCATTTAGGTTGGCAAGCATTTGTGTGCTTAGCTGCAGAGTTTGTTAAACAGGTGAACAATCTCAGCTACATAACGGAGTTTGTCTGCTCTGTGAAAAATGAAAACATCATGCAGACTCTGTACAAAGGTTATGTATCTCTACCTTGTCTAGAAGAACTGAAAGTTCTTGCGTCTGGTGATTCCAAGAATTCTGAGGGCAATAGCAAGATCTCTGTTGTTTTACTTGCCATAAGAAAGGCTCTTGAGGAGCAAATGGTCGAAAGTTCAGCAAGAGAGCTTTGTATTTTGACGACTTTAGCTCGAAGTGACCCAGCAGCTCTTGAAGAAGCTTTGACACGGATAAAAGTTACACGAGAAATGGAATTATTAGGTTCTGATGATCCAAGGAGATCTTGCTATCCTTCTGCTGAGGAATCATTGAAGCATCTTTTGTGGTTATCTGATCCAGAGGCTGTTTTTGAAGCTGCTTTAGGACTTTATGATTTGAAACTTGCAGCTATGGTTGCATTAAACTCACAGAAAGATCCAAAGGAGTTTCTTCCATTTCTCCAAGATCTGGAACAAATGTCACCTCTTCTAATGAAATATAATATTGACCTTAAATTGCAAAGGTATGAGAATGCTTTGAGAAGCATTGTTTTGGCAGGTGATGCTTATTATGAAGATTGCATGAACCTCATGAAAAATAATCCTCAACTTTTCCCCTTGGGGTTGCAACTGATTACTGATCCTGCTAAGCGAAGGCAAGTTCTTGAAGCATGGGGAGATCATCTTAGTTCATCAAAATGCTTCGAGGATGCGGCTACCACATATTTATGTTCTTCCTCTTTGGACAAAGCTCTGAAAGCTTATCGAGCTTGTGGTAACTGGAGTGGGGTTCTGAGGGTTGCTGGTCTTGTCAAACTTGGAAAGGATGAAGTTCTGCAGTTGGCACGTGAACTCTGTGAGGAACTCCAGGTACTTGGTAGACCAGGAGATGCTGCTAAAATAGCCTTGGAGTATTGTGGTGATGTGAAGGCAGGTATTGATTTATTGGTGAATGCAAGGGACTGGGAGGAAGCTTTGAGGATTTCTTTCCTTCACCAGAAGGAAGACTACATCTCCCTAGTGAAAAGTGCATCTCTTGAGTGCGCTAATGTACTGATTAGTGAATATGAGGAGGGTTTGGAGAAAGTTGGCAAATACATTGCTCGGTACCTTGCTGTTAGACAACGAAGATTGGTGCTTGCTGCAAAGCTTCAATCAGGTGAACGAAATGAACTTGATGATGAAACTGCTTCAGAAGCTAGTAGTAGTTTCAGTGGAATGAGTGCATATACCACCAGGTACATTGCAAACTTCTATTTCTTTTCTTCTTTTGATTTTTCACTAAGGTACTAGGACTGGTTGATGCTAATAGACTTCATAGTATCAGTAGTCTGTAATCGCACAGGAACAAAGTTTGTTTTTCTTATTTCTGAAAGTTGTAGTATAAGTTCTTTATTAGTGCTGCATAAGGGGAGGTGCATTTTCTTGTGTTTGCACAGATTGATGGCTTCTGCAGCCCCCTTTTTGTGTCTAGAGATGGATTGTCTGAATGTTGCTTTGTTAACTGTGCCTATATTAGGATGTGCATGCATTTTTTGATCTCCCCTGTCAACCACTTACTCAGAATTGTGGCACTTCTATGCGGATTATCTGTATTTATGACTTATGATGACTTTTTGCTCCAGCTTCCTTTTCCCTGAAGAAGAGTTCAAAAGAATATCAAGTAATATGCAATCATTTCAAGCATCTTTGCTAAACAATGAGCTTTAAAAGAAATCCCGTTATTTCATTATTGAAGTTATATCACTAGGCTTCTTTCAGGTAGAAGATAACTCTTGTAACTCTTTATTCATAGTTCTGTTGAAAGAATAGAACCTTCATCTGTTAATTTGTCCTTTTTGCTGGGAGTTGATAGTAGCAGTTTGCTGGCTACTATTTTATTTGTCTGTGTCTCTTGCAAAGCATGGAGACTGAGGTCGTCACTGTGTTTGCAGTGGAGCACGATAGGATTTCTTTGATTATAAGTTTTTTAATGGTATTGGGCTTTCGTTGTTGGAAATTCCTGATTTCCAACGCCCCTTGAAAGAAAGCATTAGTTCTATTGCTTCAAGTTCAAAGTAACTGCCTCTACAGTGCTTTTGTATATTCAACATTCTGAAGTGGCAATGTCCTTTTCTATATATGTAACTTGTTATGGTCTGCTCCTCCACTTGTACACAAGAAATTTTTTTCCCAAAAAAATTAGCATTGCGATTAAAATGATATGTTTGTCTATAAGTGGTTAAAATTTCTTGTCTCACAAAATGTTGATAATGGGAAAGTTTATAAAATTAGATTAGCTGAACATACACTTTAATCTGTTAGCACGACCTTGGATGTACTTAAGACTGTGTTTCATGAGCAGGACAAGAAAAGGGTCAACTGCATCCATCAGCTCAGCTGCCACCAAGGGAAGAGAGACAAGGCGTCAGCGTAATAAAGGAAAAATTCGAGCTGGCAGGTTTATTATTTGTGCCCAACTCAATAATCTTTCTTCTCTTGGCTCTGAGATTTGAATTACTCAGATTCTCATGATTTAAGTAACTCATTCCTTGCAGCCCTGGTGAGGAGATGGCTTTGGTCGCGCATCTGAAGGGAATGTCTCTGCATGTTGGGGCAAAACGTGAGATTAAATCTCTGTTAATCTCCCTTGTGATGCTGGGAAAGGAGGATATTGCTAGAAAGTTGCAGCGTGTCTGCGGAAACTTTCAGCTATCTCAACTGGCAGCAGTGAAATTAGCTGAAGATACCATGTCCACTGCTAGCATGGATGAGCACCTATATTCCCTGGAGCGTTACTGTGAAAAAGTGAAGAATGAACTGCAACATTCAGAGGCTTCTTCTTGGCAGTTAAAAGTATTGGTTTGAGGACTAAGAGAAATTCTAGTGGACCTTAGATTTACTCTCACTTTTTCATCAGTGCAAATCCACTACATTTTGAATTCACTGGACATGCATATTTTTTTCCTTTTTTTTTTTAAAAAAGTTGATGGCATCTGCTCAACTGAGAAGCTATAGATGGTTGTTACATGACCAAAATAGTTCAGCATGTTTCTTCAGTCCTATGATTCAGTGCTGAATGCCCGATGCTTGCTGCTTTAATTCTTTCTCTCCTCTCTATTCTCCTCAATTATGCACCGTGGAAACTGTGTTCTACTAATACAGTCCGTATCGTGGTGTTTTGCTTCTCCGTTGCATTTGGCAGTTTAGGACTTGGTTAAATCCTTAAGGCGCCTTACATGGAAGTGAACCTGAAGAACTCCAAGACTGCATCAAAATTTCAACCTGAGTAGTTCCATTTGCTCTCCTAATCCCACCCCCCACCTTCACCTTTTTTTTTGCTGGAAACGTCGTGCCCCTACTTGTCTAAAGATGAAAAGGGGAACTGGAGAATGGCTAAAAGGGGGAAGAAGCAAAAAGGAAACTGATAAGTCCACCCAAAAAGAGGGAAAAAAAATTTGACAGAGGGCCCTACCGGGTTCGAACCGGTGACCTCTTGATCTGCAGTCAAATGCTCTACCACTGAGCTAAGGACCCATTGCTTGAAAAGAAAAGCCATAGTACCTTTTAAACAGAGAAACAACTTATCGTCATTCTAAACAGAAACTCAAACTTCTTCCATGATACAGAAAACGCGGTCCTGATCGGGGCTGGAGATTATCTTATCTATGTCGTTGGATACTATTGTAGGAGTTTACATTTGTCATGCCCCAGGTTTTGTCTTCAAACACGGGGGACCAAAAATAGGTGCTTGGTATCTCGGTTTGAGTTCCCAATCAGAACCGGACTAGATATAACAAAGACTCATACAAGGAATCCAAGCAGTTGGCCAAAAAGAATTAGGAAAAGTCCTTGCACCCATGAAGATGAAGGCAGCTCCCATCTTTCTTCAATGACTAGGATTACAACTGACCATAGGATAAGCAGTCTAATCCATCGTGAGCAAATTAAGATTCTACATCAAATCTTTTACCATAAATACACGTCCCGTGCATGGAAAAAGACAATTCATTGTTTACCATCACACTGTTTCCCGAATAGATATCTTCAAGTTCAGCAATGGCTACCAGCGGAGTTTGCATCCTGGCCCTTCTTGCGCTTGTTCTTGTTCCTCCATGCACCATTAACGCCACTCCTCTTCAAGGCTGTGGCTTTGATCAAATTTATAATCTTGGAGATTCTATTTCAGACACTGGCAATTTAGTCCGAGAATCTGCTTTGGGAGCAGCTACGCTTGGTAGGCTTCCTTATGGGGTGAACTTCTTCAACAAACAACCCACCGGTCGCTGCTCTGATGGACTTCTGATCATTGACCAAATAGGTAACATAAAATTCTTAAAAGAAACTTTTCGAAACGAACAATGTTCTTTCTTATGGGTTCTTTCCCCCTAAAATTTTATTATGTGCTCAATGTTTTCTTGTTCTTATTTACAGCAAAGGCAGCTGGTCTACCGCTTCTCAATGCTTACAGGAATTCCAAAGCTGATTTCAAGCATGGAGTAAACTTTGCTGTTGCTGGATCCACAGCACTATACCTGGTGCTCTCTTGAGCAGACAAATCATCAACCCAGCAACAAACAGCACTCTTGATGTTCAACTTCAGTGGATGGCCAAACTTTTCAAGACCATCTGACGAACTAAACAAGATTGCAATGAGAAGCTGAAAACTGCTCTATTTTTGGTTGGTGAGTTTTGAGGTAACGACTACAACTATGCTTTCTTTGAAGGCAGAACTCCTGATGAGCTGAAAATTCTGGTACCTGCAGTTGTCAATACCATCAAGATTGCAGTTAGAGCGAGTATTCCCTGATTTTTATTCTTGAACCTTTTTTCTAATTCTAATATTAGCGTGCAAAGATACCAAATTTAGTTGTCCTGCATTAATTGAATTCTTTTCCTTTTCCCCCAATGATTCAGAGGGTCATCGGCTTTGGAGCTAAGAATATTATTGTTCCTGGAAATTTCCCAATTGGATGTTTGCCAATCTACCTAACTGGGTTCCGGACCAATAATGCTGCTGCCTACGACAAGCAACATTGCTTGATCGATTTGAATAGCTTTGCAAATTATTATCACAATGAACAGTTGCAAGCAGCCATCAGGGAATTGAAAAGGGAGAACCCAGATGTGAAAATAGTATATGGGGACTATTACAATGCTTTCCAGTATCTTCTTCATCTTGCTTCAAAATTAGTTACGTTTCTTAGTCTAAATTTACACAAGTATGCTAAAATTTCAAAACCACAATATGAAAAAGCTCATGTTTGCAATTGTTGAAACAGGGTTCGAGAAACAAAAAGCTTGTTGTGGAGCTGATGGTGATTACAACTTTAATGCCACAAGAAAGTGTGGACATCCATGTGTTTCTGTTTGTACTGATCGTGAGAGACATGTAAGTTGGGATGGAGTTCACTTGACACAAGAAGCTTACAAGATAATGTCCAAGTGGCTGATTAGAGGCTTCGTGCACCGATTGGGTTGCTTGTTTTCTTAGTTGTATTAAAGGCTTGGCTTACAATGTGTATTTTAATAGGTAATTTAGCCTTAGGCCTTGTTTGATTTTTGAGAATTCTGTATTTAAAAAAGTAATCTAATTACTATTTATTAAATTTCAATGTTTGGTAATTTATTTTTATTTTTGAAAATAATTTTGATTTTTTGAATTAAAGAAAGTATTTGTAAAATACCACGAAAAAAAATACATTGAAGGATGTAGTATTCTTATTATTTTTTAAAAAATTTTAAAACTTAAAAACACATAAAATAAAAAAAGACTTTATTAATCCTTTTTTTTTCATCCTCTCACCTCTCTCTCTTCACGGCTCACCTCATTTCACTTTTACAACTTTTCTTGTCGCTTCTCATCCTCTCCACCTCCACAATTTCTAAGCAAACGTAAGGGTTTTAGGTTGCTAAAGTCATTCTTCTGTTAACTTTTAAAGTTTAAAAAATTATTCTTAGTCTATTATTTGTACTTTTTATTCAAACGTAAATTTTTTGACTTCTTTGTTTTACTTTTCATTTGTATCTATAGTTCTAATTTGTGTTCTATTTGATTATTCTACTCTTTCTGGTTCTATCATTTGTTCTACTAAGAGTTAGTGTAAGAGCCTTAGCACCAACAACAGATTCATGAAGTTACTAACCATATGTAAAATATACTATAAAATATAATATACTAGAGTTTTTAAAAATTAAAAATGATAATTAATACTTATAATGTGATTGACTAATTAAAACTTTATGTTATATGTACCTATGGTACTTTTGACATATTGATGAAAATATAAATTTCTTACCCGGTTAAATTTTATTGAACCAAATATTTTTTAAAAAAAAATTATTATTTTCTTACTTAACATTCCTTAAAATTTCAAACAAGATAAATTTTTTTTTTTTTGTATATTTAAATTTCAAATAATCATATTCTCAATGCAAATTTTCTTTTCTACCAATCAAACGAAGCCTTAATGTATGTTTTCTGAATTGTTACTTTATCTAAGTTTAGTTATTTGGTTTCTTAAATTTGTCCGTGAATTGTTCAACTTTATTCATGCACGTTTCTAACAGAACAAGAGCTATGTAGAAGCAAGAGATGACACCTATGAGGGGTTAGCTACAGTACGCTTGAAATAACCAAAGAAACAGAGAATCTACCCTCCAAGCAAGCATTATAATTTGGAAGTAGGAAAAGATTAAGGCCTTCGACAATTTGACTAAAATGAAGCACTGTGGGGATGCATCCACAGCTACTTGCAAAATTCATGATACCCGGGATCTGTTCCTTCGTAAGTACGCAACATCCAAAAGGAAAAGCATCTGACATAAAGGATTTGTCCCTTTATATCACTGCTGAATATGGTTTTATTGAACAAAGAGTAAGAGTACTCGCACGGACATGGAACCATGAGCTAAAAGAATCAAAAAGCTCCTTTTTGCAGTGGAAAAATAAGTAGATTGCATAGAAATGTTGACACTCATCTGAAGCTGGCAAATGCAGTTGAATTGCTTCTGTGAGACATTAGCGGGGAGTAGACTCTGGCCTACCCTCAGTAGGCTCGCTGCTGCTTGGCAGTGACTATGAACAACAAGAAGGAAGCAGAAAAGAGCCTGGTTGCCCCTGCAGCTGTTTCTGGAAATCAGAATTGATGAAATTCTTTTCTATCCAACTCTTTATGGATCTATCATGCAGGCAGGGCAATGGAGCCGTGAATTATAAGGTAGAGGTTCTCAGATGACCACTATGGACTCTGAATTTCAGGTATCATTTCCTTATAATTGCCATCCATCTGCTTACTGCTTTGACCTGTACCTACCTCATCGCAGTTTCCTTACCTGCATATGTCAAAACCATCACTCCTGGTACCCAAAAAATAACATTGCCTTACTCTTATATTCTAGTGTAACAAATGAGCTATCAAAAGCAAAGCAAAACCTGGAAAGAGGTGCTGAAACAAACACTTGACTCCAGAGTTTCTCATTATCTGTTCTCATCTCTTGAAGCATGGCAAGCTGAACGAATGCAGCAATTCCAATGACTTTCCTAAGAGGGAGAAGTATTGAGAACCAATTTTTCAGTAATTCAATAATTCTCCACATTCTTTATGTCCATTGCATCTGAAGCGTGAATGATTTCTCCATAGATCAGTGCTCTCAGCTAACCCATTTCTCAAGAAACCTATGTTCCCAATCAGAAGGAAGCTCGATTGCCTACAATATATGTCTGCCCTCCTTCTTTACTTCAACCCAACTACATCCCGGAATCTTCTGGTGTCCTATCTGGTTCATCTTTGATCTTGTGCTTTTCGCATCATCCTACCTACCAGATTGAGAATATATATTCGATAACACTACATAGTGGGCACGCTTTTCGTGCTCAAGGATAGTAAGTTGCTTCAGTGCTACCTCACCTAATTTTACATTAGAATGCATTTTACACGCATCCAGCAAGGCTCCCCAGACTCCAGCATCAGGTTGCATGGGCATTTCTTTTATCAATCCGCAATTTCATCAAACAAACCAGCACGTCCTAACAGGTCCACCATGCAAGCATAATGTTCTACATTCGGTTTGACATTGAATTTTTGAGTCATGAAATCAAATACTTTTCTTCCTTCTTCAATCAAACCTCCATGCCTGCAAGCAGACAAAATGCTGATGAAGGAAATAGAATCAACCTTGACATCACTCTTTTGCATAAGAGAGAAAGTGGCAAGAGCACGATGACCATGTCCATGGACTGAATACGCAGTAAGCATGGCATTCCAAGAAACCACATCTTTATATTTCATTTCGGTGAATATTTGTTCAGAATAATCAAGACGACCGCATTTTGCATACATGTCAACGAGAGCATTCCCAATAAGTGTGTAAGACGAAAATCCTCTTTGGGTAATATATGCGTGAATAGCCATGCCTTCTTTAAGTGAGGCCAAATACGATGTTGCTGGCAGGATGCTGACCATGGTGACCAAATTAGGCAGCAATCCCTCTGACTTCATGCGGCAAAATGAAGAAATGGCATCCTTAGCATGTCCGTTTTGCATGTAACCAGCAATAATTACATTCCAAGAGACCTCATCATTACTGAACTCATATTGGTTAAACAAAAATTCAGCCGATAAGAGGCTTCTGCATTTGGCGTACATATCAATCAAAGAATTCTTCACATGAGTGTCCGACTCGACACCAGACTTAATAATTTGTACATGGATTTGACTTCCTAGGTTAAGGTCTCCTAAGAGAGCACAAGCCGGAAGTACACCAACTATCGTCCCTGAATCTGGGTGCAAGCCAGATATCCTTAACTCAGAAAACATCTTGATCGCATGGTAAGGATCACCAATCTGTGCATAACCATTTATCAGAGCATTCCATGTTACAACCTCTTTTAAGGGCATTCTGCTAAATACAGCTAATGCCAATGCAAACATACCACATTTAGCATACATTGAAACTAGGGCTGTTGCCAAAGAAATATCTGAGTCGATACTGTCTTTAACAGCATAGCAATGCAAGCTCTTGCCTAGCTTTATGAATGAAAATTCAGAGCAAGCTGGAAGAATGCTTACTAGAGTTACCAGATTAGGTTTCATATTTTCATTCTGCATTTCTCGAAATACAGAAAGGGCCTCTTCTGAATAGCCAGATTGTGCAAAAGCAGCTACCACCGCAGACCAGGCAACCAAATCTCTTCCCTGGATCCCAGTGAACATTTCATAAACCCTTTTTAACTCTCCACACTTTGCATACATCGTCATCAACGCAGTAGCAACCATAACATCTGAATCAATGCTTTGCTTTACGGCATAGTCATGAATCTGCAACCCCTTTTCTAAATCTTTCATCTCAGAAGCTGCCAATAAGGCACTTACAGCTGATACCTTATTCATCTTCCGCATCTTGCTCTTCATGCACTCAAACAGCTCCAAAACCTCATAGAAATCTCCATTATATGCATAACCTGACATCATAGTTCCCCACGTAACATCATCTCTAACCATCATCTGATCAAATATTGTTCGGGCGGTATCTGAACACCCACACTTTGCATACATATCAGTCAAGCCGTTCAGAACTGCGACTGGAAAATTCCTCCTCCAGATATACCCATGAATAGACATGCAGGCCTTCACATCCATCAACCTGCAAACAGCGGGAAACAAATTCAGCAAGCTCACGGCATTAGGCTCCACACCAACCCCCTGCATATACTTGAAAAACTTTATACCCTCTTTAGGTTCCGCACTCTGTGCTAGTCCTGAAATCATTGCATTCCAAGCAACAACGTCCTTTGTAGGCATTTTGTCAAACACCTCTTTCGCTCGATCCAAGTCTTTCATCTTACAGTACATATCAACAAGGCCAGTCCCAATAAATACGTCACCTTCAAGCTTTTGATCAACTATTTCTTGATGAATAAGAAGACCCTCTTGTAAATCAGGAATCCCAGTGCAGGCTTTGAGTGCAAAGGTGAAAGTATACCTGTCGGGCTTGACTAAATTTTCTTGCATCAGGCGGTAGAGTCTGAGTGCTTCTCGGTGTTGGTCTGTTCTTGTGTAGGCTCTGATCATCGAGTTCCATAAAATCACTGCAGGGTTTGGCATGCAACCAAATATGGAGCGAGAATAATCGCATCTCTGAAAGGAAGAGTATAGATTTATGAGGTGGGTGTTTGTGGAAGTGTTGAAACTGAGGCCTGCTACGATCAACTGAGCGTGGATCTGCAAAACAGTTTTGAGGTCTTTACAGGATTGGAGAAGACTGACAAGATCGCGGTTCCGAGAATGTTTTGGCTTAGAGGAGGACAAGAAAGACGTGCTTTCAGAGGCTGGTCTTGGAAGGCAGTGGAAGTGCCTCTTCAGCTTTAAACTTGCATGTCTACTGAGCATCTTCAGAGTAAATGGAAGACCTCTGGCTTCGTGCGATTGCGAACAGACATGCAAATTTATTCATTAATTAATTTTACCTAGACAAATAATTATATTAATCCTTAATTTTTTTCTCTTGACCATTTTAGGATTTATCATAACTTTTTAAGCTTATAATTTAAAATTAATCCAAATTTATGATTCTTCCACTACTTCAAAATTCTTTTGGCTTGTAGTGGTAAGATCAACTTGATTTTAGATTAGATATTTAAAAAGTTATAATAAATTAATAAAACTAAAGCGGTTTTTATTCGAATTTTCTTGATTCGCATTTCTATTCAGATAAGAATCATAAACGGAGCTTTTGTTATAGTCTGTCTCTGTAAAGTGACAATCGAATTCATCCTTTGTTTTTTCCTTTCCATTCACTCAGATTTCTTCCGTTTCATCGATTTTGTCCGGATCCTCTTTTTTCTTCCGAAAAAAAGGGATGAAGAAGGATCTTCTTCGATGGATCCCTCTTGTTCCTGTTTAATCCCCTTCATTTCAGAAGTTGTTTCTATTTCTACATCTCTTTCTTCCTCACTTTCCACCCTTTCTTCCGATTTTGAGGTTTCTTTCAGTTTCTTAGTAAGAATGGGTGACGGTATTCTGCCTAGTTAAAAAAATATTATAGATCAATATGTTGATTTATCCTTTTACCTATTATAAAAATTTCTCAAAATTTTCAAAAGCTATAAGGTTGTTATATACATTATTTAAATTTACTATATACAACACAAATTCATTTTCAACTTACAATATCTCTCTACTCATATTCTCTCTCTAAAGTTTCAATAGAAAATCTTAAAATTTTACATCAAATTTGGTAAAAACAAATTACATATTCAAACTATATTATATAACTATTTTCTTAAAAAAATTTATCAAAAAATAATTAAAAAATGTTTAAAAATTAAATTTAAATAAATTGATGTAACTTCTTAGAAATTCACGGAAGTGTCTATGAAATTCAATTACAACTTCCGTGGAGAGCCAAGAAGTTGCATCAAGCATGCAACTTCCGTGGCCACAAAAATTGCATTTGACTTCTATGGATCTATACGGAAGTCGCATGTAACTTTTGAGATATTTTACTAAAATTGCATGTAATTTTTAGATATGCTTCACAGAAGTTGAGTGCAACTTCAATAAAATTTTATGGAAGTTATTTAGAGTATTAAAATTTTTAATTTTGAAGTTTTTGTTAGATTTTATTTTAAAATTGGCATTATTTAGTATTAATTTATTATTTATTTAGTTCTAAATGCTGTAAGAATATAAAAAATTGAAGATTTGAGAAAATTTAAGTAAGATTTTAGAGAGAAAGAAGGTGTGATAGAGAGATTGAAAGTTTACAAATGAAATATAAACACACTACAAATAATAAATTAAAAAGTGTATATAATAATAGTAAAAACTATTTATGAGAGTCTCAATTAACTAATTTTATTTATTAATTAATAAAATGTCACCCACCCACATAGTGATTTTTAGTGAGATTTTGCACGTGAAGCTTTCATTCTACATTTGTAATGGCAAATCGCTCAAAACAACTCATTGCGTACAAAAATCATGCGTCAACCCCCTTCCAACATTTTCTTCACTCCTTGTGGCCTACATAATAGAAATTATTATGACTAATATTTTCAAAAGGAATAACTTGTTATGACTTATTTACCTTTCTAAAATTTGACACAAAAAGTTGCATGTACAAAATCCTATCAAAACCATTGTGTGTGGATAGTGTTCTATCAATTAATAGATGAAATTTGTCTCAAAATATGGGTTGATTGGGACTCCCATACATAATTTGTGCGTATTTTGACGATTTTTCCCTTGCCTAAATTTTCAAATTTCAAATTGTTACACTCTTTTTGTTTGCCCAAAAAGGCCTTAAACATTACAAGCTACAGAGGGGAGAAGAGGAAGAAGGGGAAAGATATTAGAGATGAGACCTATTAGAGTGTGAGGACTGTTATTTTTTAAAATATTTTACGTACCAACTGGCAACTACTCCCATAGAGGAGATAGGCTGCTTTTGGATTGACATTTGATTAGGAAATTTTACTATTTTTTTTAATCCTACTTTTTTGTTGCTCACAATAATCAGTTCAAAATTTTCCCCAAAAAATTTTCAAACAGAGCACAATTGAATAGATTGAAAATTTGTCAAATATTTATCTAGCCGGTAAAATCACAGGCCAAGTGTCTGTTGTTGGGCCTTGAAGCTTCTACACCATGCTCCAATTTGAGTCTTCCTCTGCTGGGTATTTATTACACTTCTGCTGATATGCTGAGAAGACTGGGAATTGACCTTCGAGCAGTAGATAGTTCGTAGCAGAGTGAAATACTTGAGCTTATAAATAAGAGAGAATGCTACTGGTTTTATTTCTCCTTTTTTTTTTTTTTTTGGATGGGGCGGAAAGGTTCAAAAGTGGTAAATGGTAGGTAAAACCTTACGATGCGGTGCTTAGTATGTTAGGCATCTAAAACGTTGAAAGAACTTGCAGAGTGGGCTGGTGAAATTAAGCGGAAGCAGGCAACCACCTAAGGCACTTGCAACATAATTCAAGACAACTAGGAAAATTTAGTTTGAAGATATAATGAGACAAGAAACATGACACTTCTCTGAGATCATTGATCTGAAGATTTATGCAAAAAATAATTGCTCAAAACCATGCAATTAGAGAAATATGAAATAGAGAGAATATCCATTTCACTGGAGGATCGCATCTTACCCTACTCACACCATATTTTGACGGGTGAATAGCTTTGTAACAATAATTCCTCAGGTAATCTCAGAGACTAGGGTGAAAATAAGTAGACAGACTATTATGTTTGACATTGACACATTATTACGAATCAAAACTGTAAATGATAAAACCGAAACTGAAATCTGGGTGTCAAAATCATGTTGAGTAAGTTGTATAACCACATTAAATAAGTGTAAGAAATCTTGTAAATGAGAAACAATGAACACAAAAGAAGTTCCATTTCAAACCCCCCAATCCTCCTCTTCCACCACAAACAAAGGAATGTAAAGACAAATGAAGCAAATATAGCACAAGAAAGAGAGATGTTGACATTTCGCATGCACTTCTGAGTAGAAAGGAGAATCAAGTATATGAAAACAAATTGATGTAGGTAGATTGCCAATTCCCACCAGACATCACACACTCGAATTAATCACAAAAAGGAGTTCCATAATCCCACAAATAACAACTAGTGTATAAACTCTTTCAAATTCTTCATGGGGAGAGGAAACCACGGTTTTGATGAACAGCATCACAATACCTTAACTAAGTTCTACTTTCCCACAATCTATAGACATTTAACATAAATGATGCAGTCTGTATGGAAGAGCACCACTGCATGAATGGCATTTCAAGGTCCACCAGCTCGGCTTCTGATGACATCAAGTCCCATTTCTGTTGGATCTGTTGCTTGCAACTCTACCTGAATGCCATCGAGTTCTCTCTTGAATCGGTCCTTGGAGCTTGCATAGATCATCTTGCTTCTCACCCTTGATGCATCAGGCGACCTTCAACAATAGAATAACAGAATCACACCAAGTTCATTAAGGTGGAGTAAGAGAGACCGGAAGTATAGACAAACTCATTTTAATAACGGGGTTAGTTACCATGCAATGAAGATAATTCTACTCTTTTGACAGTTTTCCTCAGTGACAAAGTCAAAGTCGTAAACAGCATAGCGGCATTCATCAGCTGGGAGGCTGGCTGTGAAGTCTTCATAGCTTTCAGTAGGTTCACCTAATTTTTCCACAAGAACTTGCTTTTGCTTCTCATCAATCTTAAAAACAATGAAGCGATAAGTTCTTTTTGCTTTCAATTCTAGGAACTTCAGTTTACAGTCATCGTGTACAGCCATGCCAGATGCTGCGTTAGCCTACATTTTAGTAGAGCACACGTTCCATGAAAACTGTCTCAAACCCAGAATAAAGCAGTAATTACAATGGAACTAAGTGAAAATTAAGAACTTAATATAAACACCGTTTGTGTGAAGCTTAGAAACATTTACTTGTACATGTAACTTAATTTCTAAAAGTAATTCCATTCGAAAAACCAAAGTTAACAGGCATCTTGACCAGCTTATAGCCAACAGTTATTTATCCATCTTATCCCCACGAATATCCTCCAATTTAGACTTCCCTATTAAGTGCTTTAAAACAAACTGCAACGAGAAAGAAGCCTCCAGGGACACATATCAAGAAAGATGAACAACAAAGACAATTTATCCTCCTCAAATATACTTTACAACAAGACACGAGTTACTTTTTTTTGTGGTATTGGATCTTATGAAAGCCTCGCATTCATAAGGTGTAGAGTTACTAGGATCTTCTCTTAGTATGCTCCCCGTGATTCAGAAAGTTGAGAACTTTGCCATTGATTAAATTTGAAAATGCAGTATTTTTCACTTCCACCACAAAGCCACAATCTGAACCCCTCAGCCATTTCCAGGAAGACGGAAGGAGGTTGTTCGCCCTAATGTAAATATATATTTTTTTAAAAAAAATCCGGCAATCTGGCAGGCAAACACCAAAGCATTCACAAAAATTAGTAATGATGAAGATGGAAGAAGATAGTTATAATATATCCACAAACTAAATATAAAATTGTTGCAAAGTCAACCCCACACACAACAGAACCATCAATTTATAGCCTACATCTAGGTATTTGAAAAATAAATGAAAAGAAAGTACTATGAATCGTTAAATAAACACGTAAATATACATCAAGCCAAGCAAAATTATAACAGATCCACGGACCAGAAAAACCAAATTCAAAACATAGAATTAATCGGAAGTCCAAATAAAAAAATCAAATAAAAAATTTCAACGAAGTAATCCTCATGTGTATATATCCAAAAATGAAAATTATAAATCAATAGAGGCACGATAGAAAAGAGGTAAGAGGAGACAACTAACCATTGTTTCGGGAGAGAAGCAGAGAAAGAAGGAACGGAGAAGAGAGCGATGGAGAGGAAATCTAGGGCTCCTATAATGGAGTTGCTATTGAGATAGACTTTTCGATGATGAGGAAAGAGGAGACCCCTTTTCTTTTAATTTCTTCCTTCCTTTTTTTTATTTATTTCAGCGCATCATCGTTTTTTTTAATTATTATAATAAAATTTTGAGGTTCTTCCGTATAAATGGAGAGTAAAAAGAAGGGTTAATTCCAATAAACGCCCTGATCTTCTACCCCAAGACGCAATCCCCCTTGATAGTTCAATTGCAACAAAATGCCCCTTGATCTATTCAATTGCGGCACATAAGTTTGATTTTTACCTTTCTCATGCTATCCGGGGCAACTCGGTCAACATATTGGGTAAAGGTCTTAAAATTGCACAAAAATTGCTCCCCATGTGGCGAGAGTTTTCTATCTATTTTATCAACCAATATCATATTTCTCAAAGTTGAGTTTATCACCTATATTTTTATTCTCTATTTATTAGATAATAATAATTTTATTTACATTTAAAGCATATAAGATTTGAAAAACAACTAAAAGTAAGCGTTTGAGCCTAAGAGATTTGATTACTTGGGATAATCTATAAAATCCATCTCCACTTTGGAGGGCAAAGAAGAACAAGGAAAGTTCAATTTTGACATTCCTTGAATTGCTGCAGATTTTAATCTAACAAAGGTGTGTGACAATAACATTAAAAATTTGTTGACTTTTTTAAGATTCCAAACGTGTTATCTACATTTTATATATATATATAAGAAATCATATTTTAATATTTTGTTTTGCTATTTTCGAGTCAATGCAATTAAAGAAATCATAGTTCCTAACCTACCATTTCTCTAAGGTATGAGTTTATATCATAGTTTGAACAAACAAAACAAACAAAATAAAGGAGAAGAGAATGTGATTTATAATCATGTAATCAAGACATCTTAGAAATCTTCTTTTCTAGATTTTTTTTGTAAAAAAAATATTTTTAACATCGCATAGCACCCATAATTGCATCGCACCAATGGCATGAATGGTTCATACAAGATAATGCTGCAACTTGAAGTCAACAATCCCACAAAGATTATTATGATTTATGGCTTGTAGTTATAACAAATGAGAGAGATGAGAGAAATGTTGAAGAGTAGCAATTGGAGAAGACATGATATAGGGAGAAGTAAATAAATTATTTTTATACATGGGCAAGGGTATTTTTGTAACTTCAAGACTTTGATCTGAATAGCTTTTTTGGGTTGCGGTAGAAAGCAAACTTGTTTAGCGTAATTGGATAAATCAAGGGGCATATTGTTGCAATTGAACGATCAACGGGGATTGCGTTTTGGGTTAGAAGATGAGGGTGGTTTATTAGAATTAACCTAAAGGAATATATCAATAAGACTCCTTTGGGCTATTTTCAACAATAGGAAATGGATTGGACCTTTCTATTGGGCTAGGCTAGCCTACAATAGATAAGAACAAACACGAATTCCGCCTCCCTAGAACGGACCAGCCTTTGCTTCAAATTCGAATCTAGAGCGAACCGAGCCTACCTAAGCTAACTCTATTTCATAATAATGTGTCGCGTGAAAATATAGTACCCATTCCCTCGCGAATTGATCACATTTTATTTTTAAAATGTTTGAAATTAAATATTTATATATTTTATATAAATTTTTATTAATAAGAATATCATAATAAGGAAAGAAAATTTCAGTAACACAATTGTGCGTATTGACTTCTTTTTTGGCATAAATTGGAATCTTTATCACTCTAGAAAAATTATATAATTACAAAAAGAGATTTAAAAAACCTTGTAAAACAACTAGAGAAAAAAGTAACACTTTTTAATTTAATAAAAATATCATAATAATTTTTCTATAGTCAAAATAGAAAAAATGAGTTCATGCCTAGTAAAAATGAGTTCGAATTATTTATAACACTTTTGTATAACACTCTTTGTAATATTTGTAATTATAAAAATTATCATTCATATATCATAAATTAAGTAAGATAAATTCTTAAAAGTTAAATATTATGTTTGAAAATAGAGTAATTTATAAAAAGAGTCCCATAACTATAATTTCCTCTTTAAAATGTCTTTTAACTTTAGTTTATATAATTTTAGTTCTAAATTTATTTTTTTAAAAAAAGAATACAGTCCTTACAACCAATCAAATAATTAAGTTGGGTTCAAATTCACATGTATTGCCTTGTAAGTTTGGATTAAGGGTGAATTCTTTAAATCTCACATACTCTTATAAAAAACACTTGTATATAAGTAACACATACAGTTCATAATCCTAATATAACTCCAAATTCAATTATGAATCATCTAATTTAATGGTGCTATGTTTTAAAAAAATGCATATAATTTTTATTTCTAACTGTTTAAAATGTATTAAGTAAGATATGATAAATTTGCTCTTTAATCAAACTCATGTGCACCACATATGTGAATTTCAACTAAACTTCATTGTAGGGCTGACATCAAGAATTATATTATTTTTAAAAAATAAATTTGAGATTAAACTTACAAAAATTAAAGTTAAAGAATATTCTTATAACAAAAAAATAGTTATGAATTTTTTTTTACAAATTACTCTTAAAAATATTATAGGGAATATTGCAGAGGATCTTGAGTGGTAAAATGAAACATTTAATTATAAATAGAAGGCATATTTAACCATACGAATATCATTTGTTAAACATATCAAGAATTAATGAGAGTTAATTGGATTTTCAGTTGCCTCCCGTGAATGTTAGGATTCATTCTATTATGTCTTATTTAGCTGAGTCACAGCGTCTTCTGTTGTACAAGGTTGTTTAACAGTTGATGTGTAATTTTGATTTGAGTCAATATATATTTACAGATCCTTTTCAGAGAAAACAAATGAGAACTCATTTCTGAGTTTTTATTTATTTTATAACTTATGAAATAATTGTTTCAAAGAACATGTAATGTGAATCTACTCAAACTCGGTGAAGATTCACATTCGACCCGGTCCAAACTATCGAACTAAATTCAGATCGAAGCACCTAAAAGAACAAGTTCGGCTAAACTAAATTCAACTCACGAAATCCAATCGACAAACATACCTACCTACTAGACATTCTCCACGACTAAAACAACACAGTTCATGCAGTAAAATATACAACTGTCAATGGCACTAAAGTGAACTACGCAGGGTCGTGCACGGCAGCACATTTTGAGGGAATGAGATAAGGGAAAAAGCCTTCAGAGATATGCTGGCCGCTTTGGAGCGCATATTAACTTGTCTGCATCGCCGTTGGACCTTTGATGTACATATATAGAATAATAGTTTACAGGCAAGGTCATAGAGTTGCTCGCCCTTCTTCAATCTTTCACACCTCTATACCCCTGCATTGCATACATGTTCTTCTTCTAAAGGGGTATGGATTATGAATCGAACACCACCAACAGTCGACAAAAATGAAAATAGAGCTATTTTCTAATGTGCATTCTATATAGATGATCACTTGCTGAGCGACAAGAGAGAAGGGGAAGAGCATTAGTTACCAACAATACTAATATGACTATTAGTTACAGAAGATACAATTTTAATCTTTGGATGCTGGTTTATCATCTGTTCACATTTCTAAAATGGAAAAGTCTGCCCCAAAATTTGCTTCAGTTCAATGCTAAAGCAACCAACCAAACATTTTATATGTACAACCTTCTCAGTCGAGCAGAATTCCTTTTTTTCTGGCTGCTTCTTTAACAGCATTTCCATGTTCTGCTGCATCAGATAAGCGGAGATAAGATTTCCACAGCTCGAGCGAAAATGGGTATACTGATAAAGCTTTCTTGTGAAAACTTTCACCTATTTTCTGACTATCTGTTAAGTCGAGCAATAACTCTGCTGATTCAGACCAGACATACTCAGGTGCTACAGGAACAGCATGAGAGAGGGAATTCACCAAAAGTGTGCTTGCCCAGAAAGAAATGCTTGCAGAGTTATTCACAGGGGGGCTTTTAATCAACAGTTTGCAGACAGAAATTGCTAGCAGGTAATTAGAAGGCATAATCTCCATCATGCCTTCCACAAAATCAACCAGATCCATAAGATTATCATATATCTGAGGAATCAAAAGTAGCCCGTACCATACTTCAATGGCCATGTTCATTAGAGAAAAATTCGCTGATATTGGTCTTAGCATCTTGCTGACAAGCTGCCGGACTCTTGGCCTCCCAACTTTTTGTATGAAAACTCTAGAGAGTGGTTCAGCAGCAACCCATGCTCGGCCGTCAGCCAGATGAACATTCAGAATGCTCAGTATACGCTTCACACTAGCTTCCCCAAAATGTTGGACACTGCTGGTAAGCAAAAACATGGTGAGTTCTCTGAGGCAATGACAATAATTATTCGCAGAAGCAGCTTTCAATGCCTGAGTCAATGCAAACAAAGCATCAGTATAGTCATCCTGCAATATTTTATAAAGGGAAAGGTTCAGTATTCCAAACACATTGTCTGTCTCGCTATAACCAGAAAACCAGGCACAGACATCTGATGCTGCAGCTGAATGTAGCAAACTGGGGTCATCACTACTGCTGGTGTGCAGAACTTCATGATGCAGATCTTGAGCCTTCTTTACAGATTGAAGCCACCTGTCCATTAATTCCTTTACAAAATCCAATTTTCCGCTCTGTAGAGCACATTCAGCATATTGGTTCCAAATACACTGGACACCAGGGAATTCATCTGGCCAGTTGCCAAGTGCTTCTTCAAATCCATCAAAACTCAGACCCCCAATGTGATACTGTACCCGAGCTGCCATCAGAACAAGCTCTAAACATGATGGGTACAGTTTGATGTATTTTTCTAACAGAAGTCCACTACATTCTAAGCCTTCAAGTACTGATACACATCTAACATGATTCAGAGCAAAAAGATGTGCTGCTTGTAGAGTTTTTTCATTTTCAAGAGCGTCACGATCCATATATGATGCTAGAGAATCCACAGCCATTTCCATCAACGAACCAGCTTGCTGCTTCTCATCAAATGTTGGATAAACATCAGGCCACTCTAAAATAGAAGATTCTTTCCAACATTCAAAACTATGTAGCACAGGATGAGGCAATTTCCTGTATATAACTAAGTACACACAAGAGATCCAGAAGATGAATTTGTCACAAATGGTCAAACATGAAATGACATTGGGCATTGTCAGTTGACAGGGCTCATCAATCTGCTTTGTGAAGAGAATAAGCCCAGAGATTTTCCCAATTGCTCTACCAACATTCCCTGAACTGCACATAAAATCCATCATCTGGAGAAATATATCTAAGATGCATTGACTGGCATAAGAGGCATCACCATTAGCAGTAGATGCATGGTGAGAAAGGGCAGAGAATGCAGCATCATATGCAGCCAACCGGTCATCAAGCTGTTCTCGACTATTAATGTACAAAAGCCAGAGTTCATAAGATTCCTTATTGAATTCAACCTGGACATTTGGATAGAAGAATTCATGAAATATTTATACATTGTTTACTAAGAACACGCAGGGAAAATGGATGTTGTTTACAAAAGACAAGCTGGAAAAGTGGAAAGAGATTTTGTGACTAATACTAGCCAAACCTATTTTCTCCCTTTTTGGAGGGCACTTGGGAAGGATGACACAGTGGGTGATTATGATATGCAAAGACTAATGATAAGGTAGTCATTTTGCAAGTTGTCCTCACACACCCCATCTCAAACGGAAAAAGAAATTAGGGAAGAAGCTGGATTATGGGAAAAGAAACCAAGGCAACTAATCTCATTCAAAAGGGAATCCGGTCTAGTAAGAGTGACCTACGCGAGGTCGACTAAGATATTAGATAAGGGGGTACCATACCTAGACTCATAGTTGTTCCGAAGGGTGGCACGCTAAAAGGTCTCCTGATTCAAATTCAAGCATGGAAAAGGGCTTTCTACCCGAAAGCGAAGAATCAGTATCTTTCTAGCTCCGGAAGGTGGCCTTTGATAATCTAGTCAAGTGGAGGTTCAAACAAGAAGGGCAAGAAATAATGCTACTCATATATAGTACATTTTTTGGGCAACTGCTATTTTTTAAGCCTTAAATACACGATAAAGCAATCAAATCCAGCTAAATAATGTGAGTCTGAAGTTGTTCTTCCCAAAGTGAGATAAGGATTTGCTTTAGCTATGCATTTTTTATAAGTATGTGACTTGCAGACCATTGTTTAGCATCACTAGAGCACTTTGAACACAAAATTCTAATGTTTGACTTGCAGACCATTACAGTCTCTTTAACCCAAAATCCTGAATTATGAAATGCGAAGTAGAGCACATACCGCATACTCAAATAAGTCATCGTTTCCAATTGATTTTTGGGAATAGTAAATCTGCAAGTAAACCATCCAGAGAACTGCAGATCTAGGATTTGCTTCAATAGCTGGGGCGAGAACTTTAAGAGCCTATGTATTTTATGCAAAAGAGGGAGAAAAATTAGAGGATAACCCGATCGCTTCAGCTATCCAAGAGATGAACAGAAGCCATATTCCAATTTATGTAACTACACTACCTCTATTCGGCCCTCTTGCTTATTAGCCTCCTTGCTAAAATTAAGAAGAGCCATTTCCAAGGATTGATCAACATCAGCATAAGAATGATCAAACTGGCCCTGCGGAAACACCAAGAAAGTAAAAAAAAACTAGTTTCTACCAAAATAACACAACAACAAGAAGAAGCTAGTAAATAAGGCACATAATCAAATAATTCAAGTCAAAATAATATATGGGGTGTATTTATCAGTATAGTGCACTACATCCTGGAGCATAAGTTTTAAGTGATGTGCTAATTTGACATGGTATCAAAAGGAGGGTCATGTATATTAAAAGTCATGTTGCCAAACATTAGTACATGGTGGACCTATTGAAGAGTGTGCAGTCCACATGCAAATCAATGGCTTGTACTCATCTCCAGCAATTTAAGCTTTTAGGTGCAGTGAAAATTTAAACCGCCCATGAAACTTAAGAAACTAACATTTGTATCATGGTAAGAGAAATTTACACATTGACGCATCTATATCTGCTTCCAATGCAATCCATTTAGCAAACAAAACCAAAATGAGCATTAAGAAGGGCGAAGAAATTTGGTGAAAAATTATTTAAAATGCAGGAGCAACTAAACTATGTTGACATAGCCAAGGACTTTAGTCTGAGCTACCACATTACAAGTGTTGTATAAACTTTAGAAAGATGAACTATGAGATAAAAAAATCGAAAAGAATACAACCAGACAAAATAAAAACCAATATAACATGAGAATTTTCTGCACAAGAGAAAGAGGAGAACATGTATCCAGAAGCCACAAGAAATGGTAAAGTGAATTGGAAATTGTAGCTGACTAAGTGGATAAAGTGGCATATCCCTAGTTCAAGTGGCAGGCATTTAGGTTTTGACAAATAGGTACCCCTAAGAAATTGAAAAACATTCACTACCAGTTTCCAAGCCAAAAGGGTCAGAAGCAAATCCATGTTCAGTTGTGCTTAAGATACATTGCAAAAAATCATGAAGATATTTTCACATACCATTCCTCCATTTCTACTGTGAAAATAAGATGATTGCCGATTCCAATCACTATGGACCTCAATACGAGCTTCAGTGCCATGCAAAAATGGCTCATTTGAGACCGAAGCTTTTGCAAATAAACTTGAAAGAACCAAGAAATTACTGAAACACCTCTTCCAGCATTGTCCATAATCTTGGGCTAACAGAGATGTGTATGATTGTGAATTGGGTCTTAGAACGTCTGAGCCAACCATATAAGTAGGGGGAACTAAAAGAAGATGATCAAGAGACTTGGATGCCATTGCAGTACTAGAAAGTTCCTCTCTTTGTGATGCTCTTTCAACCTGACAATCTACGAAGGAAAATATAGTATAATTATGAAAACATCATGAGCTCCATTTGAATTCATTAGCAGAGTTGGCATACCAGTGTCATCCATTGCATCATGTTGCATACTATCGCAAAAGTAGTCTTTAACATGTTGCCAAGGACATTCATCATTGTTGCATTTGCCCCGAAGTTCAAACATGCAAAGTGGCCACAATGGATCAATTGCAAGATTGCAGGAGTAATACCCACTTTGTTGATCATATAAACTCAATGCTGTCTGCTCAGTCGTATCTGAATTCGGCCTAATTTTTTGGTTTTCAGTATGGACATTGAGATCCCCACCCTTCTCATTAATATCAGAACTAAGCATATCTGAACATTTAGGCTGTGACTGCAGCACACCAACAGGCTTTGTAACTTTCAGGTGGGTGAAAGCACTCTTCATAGCGGGACACAAGAAGGTGACAGAGATTGTTGACTCTAGACCTTCAAGAGAAAAGCCTCTCTTTGTCAGATCACCAACAGCAAGAGATGCATGCTCTGAAGGGATCATACTGGAGCGGCTGCTAATATGGACTGATAGCTCAGAGAATCCTTCTGGCTCATTGACACCTAAAATTCAAAGGGGAAATGGTATAAGTTTGTATAGAATCAAAAGCTTACTTCAAATCAAAACAACAATCAAACATGAGAAGATGTTCTTTATCAGGTCAACATATCAGAACACTATGATCTTCAGTTGCAAAATGAATTAAAATTTAAACTACTGCAAAGTGCAACCACCTGTCAAGAGTTGGATTGTTGATTGTTTGGTCATTACATGTAACTAAAGTTTCATAACAGTTCTTTCCATTGAAATGTATTTCCAATCCCCTGCCCAGAAAGAAGAAAACATCTTTCCATCAAGCTAGAAGAAATGAATGAACCACCTACAGGAACTCATGGTAGATTGAAATTACATATAGAAATGAACAGTAGTGTCGGAAACTAAAAAAACATTATACCACCTAGATAGAAAGGTCAATTGGTTGATGGATAGAAATCATGTGCAAGAGCACCATAAACAAGTAATTAATATGTGATGGTGTAGATAAGATAGGAGACAGAGAGGTAAGAAGTCACTGCAAAATGACATTACGTATAGTTTCGCAAAAACCAAGTGATTAGATTATTAAGAAGAAAACAAAATTTCTTAACAACTGAAAGTGGAAACGACGTAAAATTTTCAAAAGCATGTAGTGGAAGTTGTGTCATTTATGTACCATAAAGCAAAATAAAGAACTGCGATCTCATAGTTTCAAAATCTTTTAAGGCCTTAGTAGACTTTCATTTAAGAGATGTCTTACGTTTAAAGTGTGAATGTTTATTGATTTCTGCCTCATGAAGTGATGCATTCTCTGCAACCGTTGCCATCATCTTTCCACCATCATTATTTCCACAACTTTCATTTGCAGATTCCATAATCTGACCCGTATCCCTTTTCAACAATTTTTTCATTCTTAGCTTTTCATAGAGCTGAGACCTCAAAGATGCTTCAAGAAGCAATGAATCCTGCGGACTGTCCAAAGATAGTTGTCCTTGTGACTCATGATTTTGCTCCTTGTCCCTTCCAGCACTACCCTCAGATGTTTGTACAGATTCCCAGTTGTCCGGAGCAGATTTAGGTTTCAACTGAAATATCTCGTCATCCTCATCGGCTGACTGAGTTGTGCCATCAGAAGGAGAGCAGACACCATGTGACACATCATCGTGCTTATAAGCCTCTGATGAACTTCCATCAGGCTCAACACATGGATCCGAAACCAGGTTTTGTCCATCTACACGTAAATGGGACTGATTTTGATAGGCACTGTTAGGAGGAGGTATGTTAAAATCACACCCCCTTCTGCCATTGATGTCAGATACAGCTTGCACATGGTGGCTTGATGTGGGCATTGGATGGACATCAACATTAGAAATCTTATTAGGGACGCTTAATCCAGCTTCAGTCTGATTGTGAGGTTTCAAGGAGAAAAACTGATTTGGATTCTCCATCATAAAAGATCGAAGCTGGGCAGAATACAGCTCCCTTTTACTATAGAGATGAACACATCTAGCATTAGCTTCAACCAGTGCTCTCTGAGCTTTGCGATAAGCTGTAAGAGCATTTCTTTCATCAATTTCAGACTTTCGTCGATGCTCTTGTGCTTCTTCTAGTTCCTTATCTAATAAATCCTCAAAGTCCAGCATTGAAAGTATATCCATGTTGTTACTCCCCTTGATGCTTAGTTTGTCCAAACAATTTAAGAAACTTGCACTGGTTGCAGGTGCCTATTGCACAAGAAAAGAAGAAGGGCATTGTAAAAGCCAGGTCCATAATGAATATAGAATAATAAACATTGCCAAACAAGAAAACTAAAATTAACCCAATGGTTACTAACAATATTTTGCTCAGACTTGCTTGATTTTTATCAATTGAATAAACATTAGTACAGTCTTGACTAGATTTCACTTGATTCTGTTCACTTCTTTCTATTTTATCATGGTCAGGAGTATGCCTGTTTGGAGGCATAATACCATATCTTGGCAGCGGATCCGAGTCAACTCCACTTTGCTCTTGGAGTAAGAGGAGGGAAAAAAGGAGATGAAAAGAAAAAGGATAAAGTAAACCAGATCATTTAAATCCACATGAAAATTGTTCCTAAAAATCTAAAAACTGTAAATTTTTTAAATACAGGCAGATTCTAGAACATAACAAACACCAACACACTGAAACCATACTGAAACTCTGGGTTTGGGTTGTTCCAAATGGTTTAATCATTTAGCCTCAACCATTTTGGAGGTTCCTCTTCTTTCCTCCCCTTCCACTGCAACAATTTTCCCTTTTTTCTAATCATATGATTCCAGATTGTAGAACATCCCTATTTCTATATTTTCTGAAACTTAAGAGTACCCTTCCAAGTACTATGCATAGTTCTTGCACCTTCTGCCACCATCACATCAATGACCAACTGCTATTTAGCATTAATTTATTATGTGAGTCAATTAACTTTCAAATATTTCCTACTGCCCAAAGCTAAGCAATATAATAAACAATAGCACCCACCATAATAGACTAAACACATACGGACTCAGACATCTGTACAGTACTGGCATATTCCAGTAAGAGAGTGATTGTGAAAGTAGATGTTGCATTAAAGAAGTTCCACATCTTCAGAAAGGGAGCATTAAACACAAGCAAGTTCCACATCTTCAGAAAGGGAGGCATTAAAAACAAGGAACTCGCCCAGGTTATGTTGGAATTTCCTCCGACATTTGTGATCAAACTCAATTACACTCAGGTAGTTTCTTTGTAATTCCCAACCTCTTATCATCAAAATCAGGAGATCTTCAAGCCCCCAAATAAAAAAATTCAATTCTCGACTTCAGATCTGAGACAAAAATTAGTAATTCAATTACAAAATAAGATACAAGAATCAAAGATGGAAGAGACAGATTGTTTTTCTTTTAAACAATAAAGGAGAAATGAAAAGTACTACCACAAGGACCAGAAACTTGTCCTGATGAAGAGAGCAATCACACACTTCCCATTTACTCATGACATCATAAAGAAAAAAAAAAAAAGAGATTCCCTCTTAATCCACTCTGAACAAAACCAACCTGCCGGATAAAAAAATAGCTTAAACAAAACCCACTGCTTCAGCAGGCTACTGTGGTTTATTTGACCGATTAGTTGCAGAAAAAAAGAGTTCCGTGTACTATAATTGAGAAGGAAACTAGCTATTCCCCTTTGCCAGAAAAGTTAAAAAGTAAACATAGAACTGACACCCGACAAAGCCTTAGGTAACGTATCCAGCTGTCAATAAGGACAAATACACCAGGCAGGACAAATACACCAGGCAGGACAAATATCCAATTGAGTAGGTCATATAGCAAAAGTAATAAAGATTAAGAAAAATAGAAATAAACCTTCATGGGTTGCAAGTAAATCAAATAAAATATAGTTAACTTTATTCCATTGAACAGATATAAAGGCTGACATGTCTGCTAATTACTTCACAGATCCCCTAAATTAACCAAGTAAGACTAGATTTCAGAAAAATGAATCAAATATGGCATAAAAAGGAAATTTCACTAGGAAAGGAACACTATAGCAAACATTAGTTTTCAACCCCAAGTGGGAAGATGAGAATCAAAAGGCTGATGCATCGGCCTGCAGCCTTTTTCTCTTGTTTTATGACATTTAACGCAGTTAACCGAATCAGCATCACTATATAAAGAAAAAAGCACCAAAAATAGAAAAACCACAATTCCAGACAAAATGTAAAAATTGCCTTACAATTTTGATCGTACTGTTTTAATCAACCCTCGCCTCCTTACCTTTATTCTCGAGGTGCAGTTTTAACAACTGATTTAGAAAGATATCACACTATGGTATATACTCAGTGAATCCAGAATCAAACATGGCCATTGTCAACTATTGTCTCAAGTATGTGAGAGTAGTGATCCAAACAACTTTTCCTTGTGCAATAAAGTAGAATATCATATGCATACGGTACTTACTTGTTTCAAAGGAAAATCTCCAGCAGGCCTTTCACTTGTTTGTCCAGTCTGGGCTGGTGAAACAATGGGACCCACTGTTTCAGCATTCCCATCGTCCAAAATGCTACGGGCAACAACCTGCACACCTACAGGATAATTGTGAGTCATTAGTTATCATCTCCAAGTGTTCTCCAATAAGTCTACTAATTCTCTAAGAATGAAATACCACATTTACCATCTTTCCCAACAGTAAGAGGATTTGCTGAAGACATGGAAGCTTGCTGTGCATTTTGTTTCTGGTCTCCAAGTTGGCTTGCATGAGATGTTCTGAGGGCAATATTCTTTCCACAACAACTACAATGTTCTACATTCTGTTTGCCACAGTTATTTGACATAGACTTTCCTGGTGGTAACATATCCCCCATGGCATGAAAATTCTTACAGCATTCCGGGCATAAATTACTTGACTGTTGTTCACCAGTTTTAAGACGCTTTTTGTCAGGATTGTTCAAATTACTCCTCAAGTCATGAACCTGAGCTGCTTTACGCACCCTACTCACCGGATTACTTGGATTCTTAGTACTCTGATCCCCGTACAAACCTGAAAATGGATTTCTTGTTTGCTGGGTTGTCTTAAGCTTCATTTGATTTTCTCGAATTTCAATTAGTTGGCGTAGGTCTTGCATTTTACTAGCATTGAGGTGCACATTTTTTCTGTGTTGTTGGTCCTGGCTGGCCTCTTTTTTTGGGTGATTCAAATTTCTGCAACTAGATATGTGTCCAGCACTGCTTGAAGTAGCTCCATTGATCTTGGCCTTTGAAGAAACACCTGGACGACTAAGAGACATCTGTCTAGGCATCAATCTGGCCTCTTTCACTCTATTTTGCAGAGGATTTTGTGATTTTTGTATAGAAGGTAGAGGCGGTCTTTTACTTTTGTCTGCTTGAGTGTCCTTACTTTCTAAAATGTTGTGCCTACTATCGTCAGAATCACTTTCAGAGTCATCATCTGAAAACCTTATCACAAATGGCACAAACTGTCCTCGATTCTTTTCAGAACCCCTGCGATGGCCTAACTGCGGATAAGCATTTGAAGATACATCAACCATGCTAGAGGATTTGTTGGCAGGTTTGCAGGTTTCTGCAACATATACACATCGGATAGCAACATAAAGCTCTTCAAGAATTAAATGACTAGAATATGCTGCTATAGAAGCAAGAACCCATCGCTTCTCATGACTTACAAAATTCATGAATTACCAGACAAAACCAGAACTTGTAACGAATTTGGTAAGCATAGTTGCAAGCTAGAAACTACTTCTGAATTCACCGTTATAGATTCATGTAGAAAGCAATAAGCATTAACTCCTTAACAGGGCCGCAAATTATTAGAGCTCTGAGGAAATAGTCAATTAAACTAGCATTCCTTGCAACATGAATACATTGTATGCACGGTTAGCAAGTCATCCAAAATAGGTAAGCAATCCCCAGCAACTCAGGATAGTGTAAATATGAAAAGACAAACTAAAGAGTTATAAGTAATAATTGAATCATAAAGGTTGCACACATTTCACGGGTAATAAAACCCACCTGATCTAATATCCTGAGTGATCTTGTTCAGGGAAGCAACTTGAACAGACTCTACTTGAGCAGCATTACAGTCGGCAAACCGAGATGCAGGACCCGATTCATGATAGTCCTGTATATGACAAATCAAATTAGACCAAATTCTCTTCACCTCAAAGTAATGTTCTCCTCGAGAAAGCAAGCATGCTAAAAGGAGAAATTAATTTGCGTCCTACAGCCACGAAAGTATCGTACAACACCTATAACCAAATCTACTTGCAAGATTACAATCTATTTGCAAAGGAGGCTCAGTCAAACTAGGGTTTTTCTTCTTCTTTCAATTCTCAAAATAAATCAACCACTAAAACTAACTAAAGTCAAACAAAGAATAAAAAACACAGAAAAAAAAAATTCCTAGAAACTATGTATAATAATAGAAAAATAAGCAACTACAATGGATACAAACAAAGTAAAAGGCAGCAGAAAATACAGAACATGAACTCGTAAAAATACCAAACCTGATCAAACTCTTTGTAACTAACCAAAGCAACTTCAGCAGCTATTCTAATGTGAAATGACAAGCTTAAACAGAAAATTAGGTTTCAAACAGAGAAATATAGAGAGAGGGCGGGGGAGGGAAAGAGTACGTCGGAGGAGCAGGAGAGCTCTCCTTCTTCCCTGCTTTCTGTTGGCTCATGTCCATTATCAGCTTTGGCAACCTTAACCTGGGCGGCTAAATTAGCTCCGTCGCCCCCAGCACCACGACCAAGGCTTTCTTCCATTGATATTGCAACTATCTTCGCTGTGTTGCCCTCGTCATCGCAGTTCTCCGTTAGCTCATCGCCCTTCACCTTCTCTCCCAATTTTTCATTTTTTGTTTTCTTTTCCTTTTACACTCTCTTTCTCTGCAATTGGCGGTTAATCGTAAAAGGGAGGTTTTTGACCCACTTAGCCTTGGTTTCATATTGAGCTCCCCAATGAACAGAACGCACTAGACAATGCGTTTACAAGGGTTGATCCTACGTTCAGACCGTCTAGACAAAATGCGTTCTCTAGAGGAACGCGCTACCGTAAGCGCTTGAAAACATTTTTGGTCACCCTCGAAAACAGGGCTATTTGCGGAACTTTGTAGAAACCAGGGTCAGACAGGTCAAATAACCCAAAAAAAGCCAGAAGCCCAAAAGGTTAAAAATCCAGCGAATTGTCCTTCAACGGATCATGCGCTTTTTGGTACAGGCTGACAGTCTGACACAGGAACACCAGCAAAGAGGAGATTGAGTCAGTTTAGGCAATTTGGTTATCAAAAGCACCTCTTTCAGAATGAATTTTAGTTATTAAAATTTAATTTAAAAATTAAAATTAATAATAATGAATAATTATTTATTATATTATTAAATAATTATTCATAACGTATAAATTTTTAATTATTTAATTAATAAAAATATTAATTTAATAATTAATTTTTTTAAGTATTAAAAAAATACTCTCAATATTATAAACGAACTACAATTAAAAAATATCAACTATCAAAATTTTGTATTATTTTCAATTTCACAATTTACAAGTAAAAAGTAATAGTTCAATTGTAAAAGTACTTATTATAAAACAAAAGTCTTAAATTCAAATTAAATCCCTTTCTTTTATATATCAAAAAGAAAAAAAATGGTTCACGGTTTGCATTTTATTACACATTCCGAAAAACATATGTTCAACCTCTACGTTTTATGTTTTTCTATATTTTTGTAGGTAAGAGTTTATCTTATGCAAATTTTTAAAAAAATGTTAAATATAGTAAGCAAAAAGTTGCGAAAGTGGAGCTCTATCAAAGGATTTGTGAACATTCTTTATATATATATATATATATATATATATATATATATATATATATATATATATATATGTGTGTGTGTGTGTGTGTGTGTGTGTGTGTTTTACATACAAATTAACATAAAATACATCGATAATATTAATTTTTTACTTGTCACAAAAATATAATTAGAAAAATATTTAATCTTGTAAATATTACCATCTTAATTTGTTAATTAGAAAAGAGTTATAGATCTTTTAGTACATTATTCAATACATAGAAGACAATGTGATTGATCCAAACTCCTTAACCTCCCCAAGTCCAATATTAGGATATTTGGTGTGTTAAGGAAGTTAGTCACCAAACTCAACCCTCAAATTAAGAAAATTAGCTATGGAAGTATGCATTATTTTAGTAGAATTAAAAATAAAAATGCAAATATTTAACTTAAAGCGAAATAATTATTAGTATGCATTAAATGTGGTTAATTTGGTACATTTAATGTCCTTTAATATATTGATTGTTCAATCTATTCATTAGAGCAATACCACCCAATGACCCAATTTATATTTATAATTTTTAAAATTTTTATATTATTTTAAATTATGAAATAGATATTTAAATATTGTGAATCATATATATATATATATATATATATATATATATATATATATATATATATATATATATATATATATATTGTGAATCATACATTCACCTTAATACTTGCATCTCAAACCCCCAGCAAAAGGAATTGACAAATACAAGAAAAAAGGTAGAACCTTCATCATATGTAATTTAATTTATATACAATTGCATGTTTTGTTTTTGTAAAGTCCGACTAATGGATGGAGTAATATTTTTTTAAAAGAAAATTAGCCATCAAAACCATCATTAACAGCAGTTTAGTTACTTGTGCAGCAAGTTTACATGCACTTATCCTCTTCGGGGTGTATTTTGATGAATGCGAAACTTTCATTGAATTTTAACTCTCTCACTTATAAATAAATAATTTTTTATAAAATAAAAAAAATTCAAATTTTAAATGATCTGCCAATGGTACAGTAAAAACTGAAAAAGTTGTGCATGGTACAAGAGGAAGTATCATTTCGCCCCTTCTTCCAATCTTAACCCTACTAGTTCTTGTCATCGCTTCATCTATCCAGGGGTAAAAGCGTAATGAGATCTGATTTCTGAACGTATAGCTGTAAAAGTTATAAAAAGTGTGGAGCATTTTCGTACGATCGTTTCACCGCCGAAAATCTTCTTCTTCGTTCCACTCTCACTCTGCGTTTCTCGATAAACGGAAATTACCATCTGCGAATCCTCTGCAGTTTTTTGTTTTTCGCATAATGGTTGAAGGTTTGGATATGACTCTTGATGATATCATCAAAAAGATCGAGAAAGCGAAAGCAAGTAGGGGTGGTTTCGGAGGCCCTGGCAGTGGCAGCGACGGTGGCCGCTGCTTCGGTGGCCGTGGGGGTGGAGCTCGAGGTTTCGGTTACGGTCCCGGGCCAGGATGATGCCGTACTCTACTCAAACAGTGAGCTCAAGTTTCCATTTCATGTCTGCAAAATTAGGGGCTCCGTATGCGAGGAACGGAGATGGTTGGAGGAGCGAGCTCTGAAAATGCAGGGACAACGCTGCATGTGTCTAATTTGGACCACAATGTGTCTCGTGCAGACATCAAGGTAAAGTTAGATGGGCAAGAATAAAAGGGGTAAAGTGCAGTGGAGAATGCTCTCTAGTTGCACATTCTGTCTTGCTAGATCATCTCATTTTTCCTTGGTTCTTGGTCATGCTTGCGTTTTTCTCTTTGGTTAAGGTACATATCTTCTGGGCTTATCCGTCCAGGTCTATTAGATCCATTGGTTTAGATGTTTTACTAAGAAATTGACTTGTTCTCTGTTTTTGTCAATGTATTTCCCAAGAAGTATTCCTCCCACTGATGAGCTTTTCTTGTTTTTCCTTGTGAAATCATTTGGGGAGGCTGAATGGGGAAACATCTTTTGAAGTGTAATGCAAATGGGAGATGGTTAATTGGCTTGCATGGATGTTGTACGACATGTAATTTGTTTCTTGTTATAAAATGAATGCTTGAGATTCATCTGACTTCTGTTACTTTGTGTGTACTACATCTCTACTTTCAGTCTTTCACGTTTATTTGGGTTACATGGTTCTTGTTTTCATGTTACACTTGAGCAAAAACAAATTCTTATAAATCATGTTTTAACCTGTCACTTGTTATAAGAGTTGAAGGATCTTGAAATTGTAGTGGATTTGGATAGAATTTCCTCAAGGGAGATGGTTATGCACTTTTAATTCTAGATGGTTCTGTCCATTCTTGTAGATTTTGAGATCCTTATTCAGATGTATATTCATTATATTTCATTAGAATCTGATACACAAACAACACGATCTTCTTTCGTTCATTTCTATAAGTGAATTATCCTACCGTTGTTGGTGTTACTTTTACCTTGTTCTAAGTTCATTATATAGAAACCGATGACAGAAATTTGCTATTGTCAAAGTGTAACCATCCATGGCATTTTGCAGGTACTCTTTTCAGATGTTGGTGTCCTCAAATGGTACTCAGTTCATTATGATGGAAGTGGAATACCCAAGGTATCTTTATACATTACTGTAATTTGATCGTATCTATTCACTAGTTACTTAAATAGAATTTCATGCATCAGGGTACTGCAGAAGTTGTATTTGAACGATGTTCAGATGCTTTAGCTGCTATCATGAGATACAACAATCGGCTCCTTGATGGGAAGCGAATGAAACTTGTGCTTTTGGATTCTGATATTGTTACCTCTACGATACCCTCAGCAAGTCATGGTATGGAGACTCAGAGAGGGGCTTACGGGAGGTATGCACTTTTTCGAGTCTACCATGTGCCTCTCAAGCAACTCTACTAGCCCACAGAAGAGAAGAAAAGGAGAAATTGATTCTATCTTTATAAGAGGGAGGATGGTGGTCTGGAAATATTATTGTCTCAGAAACCTCATTAGTGCAAGGAAACAATATAATAGTTTGAAGCGTTTACCCTTCTTCAAGTTCTAAAATCTTGCCTGTCAAACTGCTGTGCATTTGCCTTTACTCCAGATTTTTCTTCATCTTCTTTGAAGAAAATTGTGCCGAAAATGTCCTCTGGACATGTCCATTGTCCTGGAATAACTACTGTTTTCAATTTCAATTTGTTGGTCCCTTCCGAACTACTGTTTTTTAACTCCAATTATTTGACAAGAACACTCTAGAATTTGCTCCTGTAAATATTTTCTAGTCCGTCCCCCGTATCTGGTTATCATTACATTTTTATTTGCCTAGAATACATTGAAGGTTTGAAAGATGACATATTCCATCGTGTGGCAAAAAAACTTGGTAATGAGGAATTTGTGCGGCATACGAAGAAGCGCGATATTCAAATTTGCCACTTGCTATCTCTCTTTACATTTGACATCCATTTGTTTGTGTTCTTGTTTATTGCAGGGAGGTAGGGTTGTCATTAACCTTCCTGATATTAGAATTAGGTTGAATATTTTGGGATGTTGTTAGCGTAACATCTTGATTTCCTTGTTTTTCCTTATAACAATTGCTCTTTGATTGGTTTTTTAATTCCATGGAATATGTGATCATTCTATGGAGAGATGTCTCTAGTGGTATATTGACCAAAGGAAGCACCATAGTTGTTTGTTATGCTTCAGCTTGTATTTGCTAAATAATTCAATGGCCTCAATTCTTCGTAATGTTGCTATTCTTCTGTTAGGCATGGACTTATGCGGGTACAAGGGCGTAGCCTAAACAGAGGTCAGCCTGAAGAAGTCTCAGCTGAAGCCCTTGATGCTGATTTGGAGAAATACCATGAAGAAGCTATGCGGATTAAGTGATGTTTCGTCTTTTATCCTAGCATGTGCCTAATTGATTTAGTGATTCAGTGCTTAATATAGAAAACACTCTAGATTGGATATAGGAAAATTATTAGGAGATGGGCAGCAGTAGACTACGTGACATACTCTTTAACTTAGGCGTGACATACTCTTACCTTTGTTGTGCCATACAAGTGTCTTATGGTCCTTTGTTCAGGTGGTAAATAGAAATTATTTGCTCTTTAATCTGACTCCTTTTACAACCACTCTATGAAGCTCTTTTAACGGCAGGTCTGACTGCTTGCGTATTGCAATATTACTGTGTTACTTGGCGCTGATCCCCTTAAACAAGAACTTTGAGTCGTAGCGTGTAAACTCTGCTTCTACCACATCTTCTGTGTCTTCTATAGACGGAATTTCATGCCATATGATTTGTATCATGTCCTGGCTCCTTTCTTTTCTTGAATACTGCTTTAGGAGAACCTAGAGACACCAAATTCTGTTAAGGAAACCTGTATTCCAGCTATTGTTAAAATGCGAACACATTGACATGGATTTTGCTGAACGTTTTGGCTTGGGAACCGAGGGCCCCAAGATTTGACTTCACTTTCATACAAGGCAGAATAGAAAATAAAGCACTTTCTCATTCAATTTTATAAATTAAAATAGCAGTTTCCTCACGCAGAAAAAAATAAACGTTTTTCTGCTTAAGTCTTGTCTTCTTTTCAACCTCCCACGGCTGCGACTCTACCCAGAAGCACTTGAGAGACCAAACTCCTGAAGGGAATAATTAGTAAATAACTTTAGGCATTCAGCTGCATTCACTAAACCAGGGATTGCAATTTGCACAAGCTTTATCAAAAAATAGGCAAAACTAATATCTCACTATCGCATTCAAGTAATGACCTTGAGAACTACAACTTAGAAGTAATTCTACAATTCATCATTTACATTTCAAGGGAGAAAATTTCCTCAACAGCAATCTTACAACAATTGCAGACAAGATTTTTTTTTCCTACCCTTTTCAGGATGTGGGGTGATTGTCTCTAGAAACATAACCCCATATATACATAAAGGACATATTATCAATCGATCAATACCTCCAAAAACGTACAAGAACCCTGGGAGAACCTATTGACAGGTTCAACCTGAAAATTTTTGCCCAGGTGGCAAATCATACACTTGTAATAGGTGGATGTTGAATCCTATCCACAATGGCGGAGCACTAAGTCCCTGATCGCGTTGAAGAAAGTTTCTTTTAGCAATTCACTCCAGAAGGTGTTGACCTCAGACTAAGAAAAGAGGATAAGGATGCCAGTAGGAAACCTCATCCTCTACAAGCCCTTGAAGCCCTAGAATTGGCATTTCACAGCCCAATGATTGTGTCCACATCCAATAGAACATCCCACAAGCTACAATTCAGAAAAAGTAAAATCACGTCAATAAACCCAACAACAGACTAGCCAAAGCTTATTTTCTCTAGACAAAAGGATGGGGGTTTCAGAAATCATGTCATCTAAGTGGATAAGGGAGAAAGATTATTTTGGAGGGATAATTTGCCAACTTAACTCTTTGTTCATTGTAATACAAATTCTAAGTGCCATACGGGGCCTGGAAGCTGTTTGTAACATGAATAGGAAACAAAATAAAAATCTCTACCTAGGGCACAGAATAGAACTTTGGAGGGATAATTTGCCAACTTAACTCTTTGTTCATTGTAATACAAATTCTAAGTGCCATACAGGGCCTGGAAGCTGTTTGTAACATGAATAGGAAACAAATTAAAAATCTCTACCTAGGGCACAGAATAGAACTACTGTGAGAATGATTAAAGGAGAAAAGAAGAGCGATATAATGAAACAAAAAATAGAATAATTTTAACCATAAAATAGATTGCCATACCTGAAGATCACATACCATCAGGGGAATGATGTCCTCAACATTTTGTGCTTGGTTAATATCCAATACACAGTTTGAAACCTTATTCTCAAACATGCAAGAAGCCTCATAAGCTTAATGAATGAACTTAAGAGATGGACCTCTTCGCATTTCAGAACATAATTTTTATGAAGGATGTTGATTAGATTTCTGCTTTACTTCCGAAGCAAGAATTCACGGTGCATCACAGCCAATGCTCTTGAAGGACATAGGAGCAATATGCCAGTGTGAAAACTTGTGCAGCTGTACTCCATTGAATCGGATATTTAGGAAAATAGAAGCATATCTGCATATCCTCAGAATTGATGCGCACAGTAAAGGAACCACCTGGTATCTTTTAGTAACAATTGAGCAATGAACTTCCTAAACTTGAATTTTGTGCGAATTAAGAGCAATGGATGTCGCTCTCTCACTGTGGGCCTGCGGCAGTCTCTCCAAGTTGAGCAACCAATGCAGTTACAACATCATTCATTTGAAAGCTGAAGCAATCCACGCATCTGGAGGTAGGGATTTTCCAAAAGCTTTTCATTGTTGCTCTGCATTGGAAACATAAACCATCATAAGCATTACTCAGATGTACTTCATCTATAGTAGGAAATCAATGGCATGAAAAAAGCAAGGGTCTATCCACATATGTAGGTGCCTTTAGAAAAACAATGGTTATCAAGAACAAATAAGAAAATTATGTGGTCCCTATGGACCAGAAAATTCATGTAAAAGGAACATCGCTGATGTTGGTCTTTCCTTTTTGGTTTCTTCTTTGCTATTTTTTTCTTTTGCTTTCTTACTCATACTTCAACTCCCATGTTTGGAGATTTTTTTTTTTTTTTGGGGGTAGGAAGAAAGGGGCAAAATACAACGGACCTAAGGTAGAACAAAAAGCCTCTTCTGTCTCTGTCAATATATAAGTACATCCAAGTATCCCTAGATATATTATTAGTCTGAAATATATATGTTCCCAACAGACCAAGGGGATAGAAACAGATAGCAGCAAAAGTTATCTTTTTCTTCTTTTCTTATTTATCTTATTTTTTGGGGAGAGGTTGAGGAAAAAGAATTTCCTTCAGTGATGCAACTTGTTCTAAACTGTAAGCTTGTGAGGCATCATTCTCATTGGAAAAAGCAAAGAGACCTTCAAAATTGTAAATGAGAAATAAAACATAAATATGACGCCCCATCCTAAAGAATAAAAGACAGTTAAAGTTAGACAAAAGTACAGTCAGATTATAAAAACTGTCAAACCTGCTGTGCTCTTGAGACGAGACTGTGAAGCATTTTTTGATAACTTTCTGGTTCTTCAGTCATCATTCTCTGTAAGATCACAAAATTCATTACTGACCACTTCTACATAAAAAATGTAGTAAACAAAATTCCCCATCAACATTAAAAAAAAAAAAAAAGCAAAATCTTGCCTTCAAAAGAAAGGTTGAAGAGTAATATGCCACTCGAGAATCTGTATCATCTAGCAGCTCCCTGTCAAAGGCCCATGCATAAAGAACTGCTTTATAAATCTTTTCATAGACAAAACATAACCTTGTGTATAGAGAGGAGAAAACTGCAAAGCTACCTAAAGAATTCTTCTCCACCCACTTCTTCGAAAGCAGCAGGATCAGCAGTGCATTTACCAATTAAAAGCAGAAGAAGGGTAGCCCTTATATCTGATGTGGCACCAGGTACATTTCCTCTTCCTTTGCTACCAACAGAAACCCCCAGAGCAATATTGTCTGTTGCAGCACCTGCAAGTTGGATAAGAGGCCAATAAAATAAAGCCGCTGGAACACGTGCAACCAACTGCATAGGGACAATGGCCTGTCCACAGAGCAGAAGTGCTGCAAGGGATGCAGTCTCTCCAGCCAAAGGGTCTTTATTAAATCTGCCATTAGAATCAGGAGACGAGTTTTCCCAACTGTTATTCTCCTTCTGAGGAAATTGTTCTCCTACATCAGCCTTCTTATTCAAATCTAAAACCCCCGGTTCTTTGTCAACATGCATGACATCCAGTGGCATTCCACTTGCAGGCGGAACTTTCAGGCATAGTTGAGAAAATAAAATATCACACATCTGCCCAAGTGCAGTCAAGAAGTAAGTGACCATTAAGAAAGAAAAAATATACAAGACGAATTTTGGAGAACTGAAATGGAAATTGCTGTGCAGAATCTACAGATTTATATTATGGTAGTTAAACAGTAGCTGGTTATAGCACAAGCCTCAACGTTTGAAAGAAGAAAACAAAAAAGAAAAAAGGTGATACAGAAAGATATATACAACTCGGAAACTTGATCTTGCCTGGTCCACATCTCTAATACAAATTGAAAGAATTGTATCTCATGAATATCAAAAAACCAATACCCCACAAACTAATTGTTGTCTAATAACCTCCATAAACTTTTAAACAAATAAAGTTGTTTTTGCATCTTGGAAAAATAGCTGCTTGTAACAGGCTGTTCATGAGTCTGAGAGTACATTTTCCTCTTCCAGTCTGACTGAATGTTTACTTTTTCTTGTATGCCTGTTTATTCATTTGGTACAGGATATGATTGTCTTTGCAAGCTCTTGGAACATGTACATGTGGCTTCTTGCAATGGATTATTTACTGAAGGTGGAAGTTGGGAAGGGAAGGGGCCAGAAATGTCTTCGCTAATTTCATGCAGAAAACAACTGAACATAATTCATAAAAAGTCTATGTGCATCAGTATATCATCAACCCCAAGCAAGCTGAAAGTGTGAATTTGGATTGGTTTTCATAACAAAACTTACTCCGGGTTCCACATCTCCTCTCACAAACCTACTCACTTTATCCATCCTCAAAATAATAATTCTCAAAAGAAAACCAGTCCAAATTCAAATTCCAAGAAAATGATGAGAAAGCAAAGTATAAATTTCTGCTAATATTTGATGCTAAGATATGCACAAGAAGTAAGCTTTCTTTGCTTTAATCATCCTAGTAATCTTGCTAGGCCTGTCAATGATCTGAATATGAACCAGGAAAAGATCCTGACCACAGGTGTATAAATTCTAAATAAGATCTGTTCAACCAGACCCAATCACCAGTTTATTGTATACTCTATGTGGAAAGGTCTTTGTTCACAAGGTCAAATCTCCAATTTACCAACTATTTAGCTTATATTGGCAATCGGTCCATCTCTGTTGAGATTAGGACCTTTCCTAATAAGCATCTTAATAAGAAATATTTCATTTGCTAGCCTTAGTTTGAGTTAGCCATAATTCAACCAGCGAAACTCCGTATCATTATACATCTCGCTAGTGTCAACATGATGGTCTTAAACAGAGATTCTTCATCCACAAGATTTCCCCTCTAAAACTACAAAAGGCCTTACTAAATGGGCATTAAGTAATGCAATGGCCCTCAGTGAAAATGTTTCTCAAGTTCAGAAGCTCAAAACCTAAGCTTGGTTAGAAGTAGTTTACAGAAGTCATATCGATTGTGCCTTCCAAAGCTCATCTTTCTTGTTAATTAAAAAAAAATTAAAGAGTAATCTTTCCAAGGAACAGAAAACCATCAAAAGTCCGTTAGTGGGTTTAGGTTTCATTCAGAAAATGGAAACTTTACCTTCAATATGTTCATACGGTCTGTTTCATTAATCTGCGCCATCAAGGACAAGGCACTGCTCATAATATCTATCACTGCATTTGCTTTCTCAAGTCGACTCTTATTGTTTAGATGTTCAAGTGTTTCACCACTGATTGCGTGATGAACTTCACTCTCATCTAACAGAAATTTGCATCGCACAAGAAGCCTCTCAAGAACATAAAGAAAACCCCACCTGACAAAATTGTACTTTGACTTGAGAAGTCCACACAGAAGCCAAATGTGCAAGGGGACATCCAAAGCAGCCGAGTAATTGTTAACACCAGCAAGTGCAATTTTCAGCTGCAAGTTCTTGATGCTTGACCAAATACTTGCGTCGCCTTCCTCACCAATTTCTGAGATCAGTAAATCCCCCAACCACAAATATCCATGGTGACGAGAAGAAGTTCTTTCAGAATGAAGCAGGGAATGCAAGGTAGCCCAAGAAAGCTTAGCTTTCATGCTTATTCTGTTTCCCAATCCCTCAGTGCCATCCAAAAATTTATGAGATTTGCTTATCTGTATCATATGAGAAAACTCTTGATCCAAATGAATATACGATCTTATAAGCACATCAAGCTTCTCGACAATTTTGTCCATGAGCTGCAAGAAAAAGGGAAATAGTAGGTTACAACTGAAAACTTCAATACAATGGATTCCCGATCAAGCACATCCAGGTATTCTGCTCTATTCCAGATTGACATCTTTAAATCATGATAGAAAAATAAATGAGAAACATTTTAGCTAACAAATCAAAGGAAAAAGACATAGTCTCTACAAATGTATCATTCATATTAGCAAGGGTAAGCATGAGCCATGAGGAAAAGAAAGACAAACAGAAGAATTACAATTGACATAATGGCATGATACAGAATTTGAAGACTACAGAAGTAATGGTAGAAAAGCTCATTCCATGTTCTGTGAATAAGAATTCCAATTAAATTACACAATTTGGTTAAAGAAAAGAACTTAAGCACTTTGCTTAGGAATAGAAGTTCATGCTGAAGCAAACTTTTAGAATGGCTAGGTGAAAACAGAAATGAAGAGCTCACTTCATTTCTGTGGATAAGAGTTTAAATTAAAATTATACCATCTGGTTAAAAGCAAATTAAGTACTTTTACAAATGAAAGTTCATGCGTGATGCAAACTTTTAGAAAGGCTAGGTGAACAAGTGACTTTCAAGCTACCCAAAGACAGATCCGCAAATATAAAATAACCCAGAATACACTAGAAAAATTCAATAGCGGGGCTTTGGTCTCATTCAAGCTCCCTAGTCAGATATTATGCGAGAAATGTGAGCGTGGTTAACCAAGCTCATGAACCCCATCCAATCAGCAGTCATCTGAGTATGGTTAGTTTGTGGGGTCTCCTTCCTTAAACCACTCTGACATTCTCATATATTCAATACATTTACACCCCCAACCACCAAAAGAAAATGGAAAAAAATGGAAAAAAGGGGAAGGATTAAGGAAAGTCAGAGCATTTAAAAGCAACTTTCAAGTCTTTTATGATACCTCTCCAGGTTGACTAGTGCTTTATGTGTTAAAGAAGCCATAAGAAATTTACTAAGGGTATTTTGTAAAATACTATCACAAATCACTGTGCCAAGTGAATACCAAGATTAAATATTAAAAATGACATACTTAACAAAGAAAGGAATATATTCAAGAATATTACCAAAATGTACACTTGGCAAAGGCAGTTATCAGAACTAGTGCCTTGTTTGATCTTTCCATAAGACTGTATAATAATTTTTAAGGATACGCACTTTGACTCTCCCGGAATACCAATCCAGTTGTCAGGACTTCTTTCCAAGATCAACTGTGGTATATGTTTCACCAAAGGGTCTTTCAGAAAGGGGAAAGACTTAAATCCACAAAGTCCTGTTTTAGATCTAACTAATGTATAACAATGAAATACCATCAAACCATTTATCACAAGCCCTATGAAGAGCTCAATTAATTATCCCAATCATTTCTTTCTTCTTTTGACAAAAGTAGAATAAGAAATAAATTAACAGCAAACTGATTTATTTGCTTTCTTGCATTGCCAGAAGAACAAACAAGCAATATAATAATTCTATGGGAATTGAAACAGGTAGGAAGATTCAAAAGATATCTGTTGAATACTATGGGGAAAAACTGACTGATTTGGTTCAGTAAATCGGGAATGAAGAGATAACATGCCCATTCATAAAATGGAATCAGAAAGAGGAAAATAGCCCAAGGATGTCTTTGTCTCATCTCATTGGAGGAAGCAAGTAGTTCCGGTAGCTAGTTGAAATTATTTGTTTTTCTATGATAACGGAGTAGAAAGATTGTGAACCAACCCAAGAGAATCTAGAAAAACCCTTGAAACAAGACAAAGACAAGGACGAAAAGAGGACAAACGAAAATAAAGGAAAGCAAAGGACGACCAAGTAAAATTACTTGTACATTTCATGGATGCCCTGCCCTGGAGATTTTTTTGGTTGATTTTTACTTGTTAAAGAAACTAAATAAATGCTCGTCTCCACAGAAGCTTCTAATTCAATCCCAAAACATAAATAGTCTCGTATGGATGACTTGAAAGGTGGACAGCAAGGTAAATCCTTGTGCTCTCAAGTTGACTAATGAAAAGTTAGGCCGCTGATGAAAGGGAACAAGTGTAATCTTCTAGATTAGGAATCACCATACAGTTTTTTTTCAGCTCGTGTTCACTAGTATTACATTAAAAAAATTATCTACCTGATCCAACCCAACTATTTTGCAATATAAAAGCTATTTCTTTGCAAGATCAACATCAATGGCATCTCATAATATTTTAAAGACTTAATTCTGTAACCACTCGTGGTGATTAAAGATACTAGCTCAAGTATATAATAAGTTAATATCCAATATTCCATCCCAAGATAACTGAGTGAGCAGCAAATTTTTCAAATAGTCAACAGCAAAAGTTATAAATTACCAGGAAAAGTCGATCACTATTTGAAAACCTTGACAATGCAGCAGAAACTGATCTTCTTAAAAGCTGTATAATGCCTTCTACACCAAGCTTGCCAGAGATATATAAAGCTTCAGAGGCATTTGCAAGCATTAGATAGGTAGCAATGGGTTGAACCTCTTCGTCACTATATTCAGAAACTCCAGCAGCAATGCAAGTCTCATTTATTTGATGCAAAACATAATCAAACAGAACCATAAATAGGTTTCTCCTCTCCTCTCTTGAATTTGAAAGTACTAACTGCATTTTTAAGTCATAAGCAACTATAATAAGCATTCTTTTCAAACACATGAAGCCATAAAAGATCTGAGATGAGCTCGCATCAGAAATAAAATGTTACAAAACCCACATTAAAACGAAAAAAGGATAGTAAACAGGAATAAGCAATAAAAGCCTTGGCTTCATTTTTCCAATCCCTTTCAGAATCTCATATCAATTGAACCTAGATTGCTAATCACTGAAAGGCACGTAAACAAACGTTAGTAACTTCTATGATACTAAAGAACAAATGTAATAATTTCTTTTCAACCAAACACTTCCTACCTAAGCAAATTACTCACTTAACAAGTACTAAAGAACTCCGAAATCACACTATTCTACTGCAGCAACGATTTCCAATTATTCACTGAAGTAAAAAATCTCCAGATATATAGCCATTTAAACCGACCTCTTTCATTTTGAAATTCCAGAAGATGCTCCAACCCTAGAGCTTATATCATCCCTCTAAGAGACTACCAGACCAATTCATTCCATCTGCAGGGTAGATGAGCCTCCTGCTGAAACCAAAAGGCTTGAACTGACAGACATTGCTTTACTTAAAAAGTTTCCCATATCTCAGTAGAAAATAAACTATATGGGCATCATTAACTTCACCTATTGAATTTGCCTAAAGATTGCTGGAACTAAATTGCAGGAAATTCATATAATATTTGAATTCATTAAAGAAATACCTCAACAAAAATGAAGTCAATTCCTCCAATCAGATCAACCTGCTCCACAAGAAACAGTGGGGTAGCTGAAACAGCTTTATTAGATCCATCAGGAACTTGATAGAACATATTCGTCAACATGCAAATAAGATTGCAGTGAACTACATCTGCCCAAGAATTATGCCTACTAATAACCATGAGTACCTTAATAACCTGCAAGCATAGGAAAAAGGGAATTAAAAAAAATGTCCCACTTGCATGATCAGAACAGAGAGAACAAAATAGTTTAATTATATACATCAATCTAATGTAAAATGCAATAACGCATTACCTTCAGGAATACATGATCAATAAAGGGTAAAATACAAAAAATGGACAAATTCAAAGAAAATAGGTATAGTTGAATTTGAAAATCTGTAATTTTCATTAAAGAGATTTGTGATACTCAAGTCAGGAAGAAAGACACTGAAACTTTAGTTGTCAAATCACTGTCATGTAGTTTTATTTGATGAACCAAGAAATTGCTGCTTCTTCCTCATCAGAGCTCTTATTCAAAACCCAGACACAGTAAAGTTATTTTAACAAACAGTTTAGCAGAAGAAAATCTTGTGCCCCTTATTTTACGGTATCATCTAAACCCAAAAGAAAGGTATCATCTTAAATTTAAAGGATCTTAAAGGAGAATAGTATATAGATATTTATGCAGGTAGATCGCCGCTATGAACCCCATGGATACTCACTCTTATATCAAGTCTTTTCAGTCTATTCCTCCGGATTTTGCCTCTATCACAGACAAAATAAAGCAAACAGCTAAGAGCAGAAGCCCAGATAGATTCCTCCCTTTCTTCTGTCTGTAAAGTAACATCATCATTAGGAAATTTTGAAAACAAAAATGGAGATGTAGACTTCTAAATTACAGTACCGAAAGCTAATACAGAACTCCAAAATCAGCAATTTAGTGACAGACAGTAACACTCAAGACATGGCATATAAAGTAGGTAGTTTGGTACCTTTATTTGAGTTATTATATGAGAATATCACATAAACTAATGGTCAGAAGCACCAAGTCAACAAAAATTTATAATTATTCTTCCTCCTTTCCAAATTAAATGTCTTAATTCCTTTTCGATATGTTGCAAAATCCACTTTCTTAAATAAGAAAGTTTCTATCCAGAATTGTTAATTTCACTTGGCCCAGTGATTTTAGGAAGTATAACAGAACATTGCCGTTATTTCTTAAATAACCATTTTCAATTAACAGTCTTAAACACAATGCTCCATGAAGAAATACATAGCAGCAAATTTGGACCCTGAGAATCTTGTTTCATCGGCCTAAGTTATTTCTAAAAGCACATTAATGCATCCAAACTGGAACTATAAAATAGATAACCACGGAAATCATGTCGGTGGGAACAGATTGACCTCTTAGAGTGAATCATTTTTAAGGCCCCCATCTCCACCAGGCAGAAGAACATACAGTGCAAACAACATCTCTGGTAGTGTACACCTCAAATATATTCAAAATCCCAATTTCTAAATGACAACAAACTCAAAAAGAAAGTTTTATAATAATCTCAAAGAAATCTTAAACCATATTAAAATATTAGAAAAAGAGTATTAAAACAGGAAACAGTCTGGGAATTGCTGAAGCTATTAAGAAACCTCTTTATATCTTCACCAGAATAAGGTAAATATACAAAAATGAGAAGGTAAAAAAAAGGAAACTAAGAATAAGACTGAAACCCAAGAAAACGTAAGGGCTCCACATCTGCTATCAAATTTGCAGCTGAAAGATAATAAACACGACACCTGGGATCAGGTTAAATCTTTGCCTTTGACACCAAGAAACCCTAAACCTCAGTTGACTTTATGTCGTAAACATCATTATTTTCTATTGCAGAAGTGAAACGCTTAGGATGGACAAGCTAGAAGTTATGTGATGGCAGTCTTTCTCACTAGAATATCATCATTCACTAAATCACACATATACCTGAACAAGATGAAGAAGGACCTCAGAAAGAATGCCTAAAATCCAGCACTCGAATTTGTTAACAGCAGAGGAATTTCCAAATTTCTTCAAATAATCTGTCTTTCCATTTCCCTGCGAAGGAAGTGGCATTTCATTCTCTATAGAAGTTTCTTGAGAATACTCTTCCTCAATTGTGGATGTATCATCCTGTGCTGAAGGTTCCAATAAATGTGCATGAACCCCGAGGTTGAGTATTAAATCAAAAGCCCGAGCCTTTGACACCAATCTTGATGCATTAAGCATTTCCTGCAATCAGATTTCACTAGCATGAGTATCTTCTTTCACATTAGTATAAAAGAAAACTAACATGTAAAGTATACAGTACCTCAAGCATAAATAAAGTGAGAGGACCAGCAGTCTCAGAATCTAAAACATACCTACGAAACAAAAACCAACTATGATCACTCAAAAGCGTACAAACAAGAAAGAAATAACTTAAACAACCAAGACAACAAAGTTGGATATAAATTAGGGTTCACTCCACACTCTAGCTACTTCTTCTATCCAAGTTCAACCAACCCACTGCCCTGCCCCCCCCCCAAAAAAAAACCAAAAAAAAAAAGAATATTAAAGAATAGAAAAGAAGAGTTGAATCACTCACAAAAACATTTAGAATTCTAACTTATCATCCAACCAATTTTCTAGAGATAGCAAATTTTCATACTAGAAACTGAAAACCTCGAACATTAATAGATAATCATGGTAAACAAGCAAATTGTTCTTGGAGAAAGCGTCCATTAGCATCATTAGAGACCATCTAAATTGACAATCATAGAAGAGGGAAAAGCATCATCGTTCCCCAGAATATAAAATCAATAACATCTCTGCAGAATATCATCATCAGTAACAAACTCAAGCCAAATAATGTCCTAAAATAGGAAAGAGAGAGAGATAGAAACAGAGACAAGAGTACCAGATTCAGAAAGCTGAGAGAAAGACACATACACACAGACAGAGACAGAGAGAAACCACAACAGAGATAAAGATCAGTTTAAGAATAATTTTCCTAGTGTTACTAAAATAGGAGACGGGATTCTGTTAATCACAAAGACGAGCCAAAAACAATTTCTCAATAAAAACTACCAACTGAAATACCGTGGAACATACATGTCAATTACAAGTTTGACGAGAACACTAACTGCAACATCCATTGATGGCTTTCCACTGTTATTACTTAATTTAGATGAGACGGTCAAGAAATTAGCATTTGGAGGTGGTGCCTCTGAGCAAACTGCAGCAATAACCTCAGAAACCTCAGCAGGATTTAGTCGCAAAGGTTGTTGTTCACTGGTACAAATTCAAATGCTCAATGTGTAAGATAGTTGATAAATGAACAGATGCTGAGAGAGGAGAAAATGTGCACATACAGATCTAGAAAAATCAAGGATGGCCTAATAGGGGGAAAAAACAACAATCTAATTCGTTAATGAAAACATGGCATTAACTAAATTAGGTGCAAAGCAACACCGAACTAAAGCAAAGAGGTAAGATTCATATCTGAAAAGGTACATCTCTTACCTGTAGTGCCGATACTGGAATAGTGGCCTTGCACGTGGACGGAAGGTAGATATAGGAGAATCTTCCCTGAAAAAAGGAAGTATTTTCAACACCAATAATCATATAGACATTAGTCTAACATCAATCTTGTAGACATGTGGTTGTCCTTGGACCGATGCAGGCATATGAGAAGCACCAGTCCAATCTCAATATTAATCATCGAAATATCTTAGTGGCTAGTAAGACAATAAGCCACTGAATTTCCATTCAAAAAATAGACTCAAATTCACGAATTTGTATACCTGTTACAATCTCTGTCAACAAAAGACAAAATTCATCATTTATAGTCCAATGCATGAAGGAGACTATACAAGGGAAGTTGTACAATCAGTAAACTTTGTAATATTTATACACCTGTTTGTTTATGCAACAAAAAGTAGGAATCCCAGAAAGAAAACAAGTCAATCTAGAATAGTGGTTATAAGCTGCCTATGTACATGTGCTAACAACCTCCACCCTTCCCCAATGAAATAAGTATTTATATCTATAGTTCATACAAGGTAGAGTATCACAACGGGAGAAGTTCAGAAGAGGATAATGGTTATTAATCCTGAAGTCATGATTTCCCACCAGTAAACCTACACAGAGAGATGCAATTACTTTCTGCCAAATAATAGCAATTCTCCTGTTTACTTCTTAAAATTTGTAGAAATTTTCAACTTATATATATGCAAAGAAAATATCAAGCCTCCAAAGGATTTTTAAAGAAACTTCTGAAGACCAAAACAGATATTACAATCGCTTAGCATTCTGCATCAACTTCCAATGACTTTGACACCTATTGAACATTCTGCATATTATGATAGCTAGCTGGCATTCGACCATTAGTAATTATAATATCTATCATACCAATTAATCAATTGTATAGTCATAACAAGAGAGGCATTAATGAACCACTCAGATATAAGTAATCGTGGAGCAGGTAGGACATGCCAAATCTGTTGAGGTCCTGGTCTGGAGCGTTTAAATGCAGTTATTGCTCTTAAGTGGGCACGAGCAGAGGCGGAATTGGTTACAGTAGTAAGCAATGAAGGCTGCAGAAGTTGATCAAGATAGGGCATGTCAGCAGTCCCAAATGCTCGCCATGGTTTCCCTTTCACTTTAGCTTCCATGTCCCCAACTAGAAGAGCCGCTGCACCAACTTCGAGAAAATTATGTGTATTCACCTCCTGGGGTTTCAGAACATGATCACTGAAAGTTGAAAATTTCAATAATTATGAAATCCATGCAGAATCAAACAGAAAGTTAAAATTTTCAAAATAATGCAAAACATATTCAGATAACTGAACTACCTTTTAGGTGAAAGAAGTGATGATTGATGCTCCCTGCACCACCGCCATTTAAAAAGATCAACGGCTATGAACTCATAATCTTCTATTCCATCAACTTCTTCGACAATTGATGATTCTGAAACAGATACAGCAGAAGCCTCTTTATTTTCCAGAGTTTCTTTGACATTTGCCGGGCTTAGTTGCGAATTGAATGATCTGCTCAATAAAGATGACAATGTTGGAAGTGACTGCCTTGATGCAGAAGGTGCTCCAGCAAAAGCTGCTGGTTGAAAATACCTTCTCGGAATGTATTGGGACACTAAAGAACGAACATAATTTAAGGACTTGACAAGTGCTCCGGATGCAAAATTTGATACAGGCAAAGGAGACACTCTTGTAGATGTATTTGGCACTCCAGATCGCTGACTCAAAGAATGAAATTGCAGGGTCAATTTACGGCTCGTGTTCAGATCACACTCAGCAATTATGCTTACACAGAAACGATCTATCTGCTGCAGTGTCTCCTCACTAGGTTTGTATCTGCCAAAATTTTCCAAGCAACATTATAGGCAGAAACATAGGCCAATAAAAAGAAGGTCCCTATATCATGCAGGAGCCATATTCTATCCTGTGTAAGAAAACGAACATGTATTTGTCTTCACTTCGAACAAAAATTAGAGACTCTTCACGCCAAATTCTTGAGATCAATAATTACTAACCAGTTTTTCTAGCAGAAATATCTTAATGCATCAGTCAAAGAAACCAATTCTAGATTATCTCTTAGGCCCTGTTAAGTATCAGATATCATATTATTTCTACCCTTTTAAATATCAAGCAAATGCACAGAAAAGTCATTCCAGCATAAGCAATTAACATGCCGAGCCATAGAAAATCATTTCCCTGTTATACAGCAAATATAAGTTGAGATCTTGCATACCCAAACCTGTTCAACGATCTGCATCAAATTCTCTATCCTCCTGTCTAATCAGCTTGACAATAAATTCCCAAGATGACTGACGTCAGGAGCCACAAGGAGATCTAGTACTTCATTCTCAAACACAATAGTGATAAAGTATAACTCTAAAGACGAGAAAACAGCTCCATTAAGGGTACTACAAATCAAATCAAAATACTTCAGTTGAGTCACTTTCTCTCTAGTTCTGGAAAATTTGTTTTAGACAGTATTACCAGCTTTGACTCCTAGATAGTAACCATGAACCAAGAAGCCTTGATCCTCTGTTCCCCAAGCTCAGTGCTTTCAAGAGGTTATGAATTTAAGAATAAGAGTTTATAAAGAATATTAGTTATCTACATCGCTAATTGTTATAACAGAAGAAACCTATTCCTACTCCAACGTTCCCAGAGATCAGAAGAGAAGAAAAAAGAGCACCTCAAACAGACTCCAAAAGAACACATGTGTGCCATTATCTAGTATGTCAGCGGGAAACAAGTAGCCGACATGCAGGGAAATCCCACACAGAAGCTCTATCTGCATCTACAGATCATATTAAATTTGTTTTAATATTTCTCCTTGCTACTGGTTGGGGGAAATTCTCTCTCTTTCTCCCTCCAATAGGTGCAGGGAATTAAGTAATATCTGCTTTATCCATTTGCCTGGCATATCCATATATAAGTACTAGTATCTTCTTTATACATATTTCATTCTCACAGTTTAAACCTGAGAGGAAAATTTCAAATTGACAGTGAAATTACAATGGCCACATTGTCAACAAAAATGCTATAAATTTATTTTACTCCAATAAGTTCCAGAATACCAATGTGAAGCCCTAGTTGTGTCAGTCGAACTTGCACTTTTCACTCTATAAGTAAAACTGTCTACTTTTACATCAAAAGAGTTGCCAAAGCATATCATTCTCTAATGGTCAATGATGAGAAAAAATTGTAGCCTTCAAACATAGACAAAGTTGAGATATTCCAAGGATAAAAGATAAAATATAGTTCATGAAGAATCTTGGCCCGCTGAACATGCATTACAAGAAGCATTAATCCTGCTAAAGAACCACCGGTGAGTTCAGGAACAAAGAGAATGACCTCTGGTGCAGAATCATAGCATTACAGTGTGATATACAGCTCATTACTTAAGCCTTAAGCAAAATTCAAACATGCAAGTCTTGGAATCAATTCCTAAGCTTTTCAATTGGGGGAAATAAAAGAGAGAACTAAGACAACATAGGACTGACCGTAACAGATATCGCTTCAAATTTGCCACGCACCTCGCAACTACAGCTGGACTGATTTTACAAAGACAAAAATTTGCATTAGTGGCCCATACTATTTAGTCAAAACAAAAGATATTGAAACACTGAATCACTAATGTCTGTAAACAAAAAATTGAAGTCGTCCAAATAATACAGTCACGTGAAACCTTATCCGCACAGGAAAAACTAAAGGACATAAAAACTTTTTATAACGAAGTGCTATTGAATAGACTTATCAAATATCAAACTCATTATTAAGGTTTAGAGAATAAAATCAACTTTTTAGCCTTTGAGGATTGAGCAGCTTAAGATTGTCAACCAGTTTTCCAATTTAATCTTTAAGAAACACCCCTTCGCTCTAATTATGACATCAGGCGGAAAAAATGTTCACAAAGAACCAAGCCAGTGCAGGATTGCAAGACCTTGAGGAACAATTTCAGGCCAGTTATTCTAATCCAGATGCTACAAGAAGGGCAATACCTTCAAAAAAGAACTTAATCATGCAAAGAATTAATAAAGATTTGGTAGCCCATGGTTATTCGATTAAGTGAGAGTACTAACGTAAGTAATGTTAAAAGACTCATAATTTCCACCTATAGCATAGCTACCTGCGTTCTCGTTCTGCAAGTGTATGTTCTAAAAGCACAGTATATGCCAAGTCAATGGTTGAATTTGCTGCCAAATAGTCCTGCAAGTTAAAATGATAAAGAATTTATTAAAAAACAAACCCAGCACATTTTCTTTTTAGTCAACAACAGCCAAAAGTGCATCCCTTCACTCACTAATTTGAAAGCAAAACTCTACATGTCCATATATTGTTCATTAAGGCTAGAAATATGGCAAAAGCTCTGTATTCTTTGTAATTTGAAAATGATAAGTATTTCAAGAGTGAAAACAGATCATAAAAAATTAATTAGCTAAAGAATACATAATATAGAAGTAACTCTCAGATAGTGGTTTAAATTTTAAAATGTGCATGGAAACAACATGAGTTCTCCCAGGTCCAAGCTACAAGCACTTGTCATGGTTCAGATAGAGGTAAGGATGCTGAATGCAACATTTGTTGATGATTTTGCTATTTCTCAGCATAGAGTGTGGGGAAGAGTAAAGTAGGAGAAAACTTAGATGTTCCAACGACACAAAAAGCAACACTCTAGCATGTCACAAGTAAATTACATAATAGGTTTGCTCATTCCACCTTCTTAAAGGCATTAGTAATGGGCAAACTCAACTTTGATCAAGACTCAGAGACCCTCTTCGACTTACACTTAAGGTAGATTTCAGTATAACAAGACACTGCTTGTACCAGTTCAAAATAATGAAACATTAATATTTCCTTTCAAAAAAGCAATTGAACTTTATTAGCCCTTCAGAAGAGACGATAACCCAAAAATCATACTGTAGAGAAGTCATCTTTTTTGTAACAGTTGCACAAAAAGAGTATCAGTATGAAATCAAACTTATGCATACACACGTGTGTATTTCCATTAATTTGAAAATCATTCCATACACTAAATTACTCAACTGCTGGAAAGAATGTGTGTTGAACTAAACCTATAAGTTTTCGACTCTATTTATAGTGGCAAATACAAATTTCACCTGACGTTGGCATTAACTCTATCACAGTCCCTTCCAGATTTACAAGAAAGCATACGCGAGCATCCAGAGATGTCATCACAATTAATTAGGTAACAAGCACTCTACATGTAATGGCTCGACAAAATAAACCGACACTTTCTAAACACAGAAGTGGATTTTTGTCAATTAGTCCATTATAGAATGAGGAGAGTTCAAATCCGAAGTCCTTATCACCTTTTCTCTATCCTTTTCCATATTTATTCTGTTCCTTGCTCCATTTCCTCTAGTTTGGGGACGGCATTTGCAAGGTCATATACAGTGCAGCAATAAGCATGGCATGCCAATGCTGATACACCTTTACTTCCCCAACCTCAACAGTTTGGAAAAATTGCAACTAAGACAAGTTAACGATAATGCTACGCTAAGACGAAACAGAGTACAGAATCTTAAACCACCATACAATTAAAACATAAATAAAGGAGTTAAGAGACGAAGTCAATCTGCTGAAAGATAGCACCTCCTTTTACAAATGTACATAAACCCACTTAAGTACGGAACATATAATCTAATGTGTGTGTGCAGAATCATATTTTGCAGCAAATTAGGATCAAATGACAAATAAAAAAAGCTTAGAAACCCTAGATTCTAGAAGAATAAACTAAAGGAACCAGCTAGGAAGCACCAAGATCTACCGGGAAAAGAAAATTGAGCAAAAAAGTGCATGGTGTAAGTTCAAACCCGAAGCGTCCTAGAAGCCTCGGAGGCGGCGGCAAAAGGGCTGCCCTGGTGGGAGGGAGCCGAGGAGGAGAGGCAATCAGCAACTGCTCGGCGGAGAGGCTCGGGTGGCTTCTTCAAGAACGAAGATCTCAATCTGGAAACACTAAAACCTCCTCCGCCCAATTGTAACCTGGAGCTGGCCGGGCTTCTTGAAGGACTGTTAAAGCTCGTCGACATCGATGTGTGTGTGAGAATATGTTGATATATATATATGTGTGTATATATCAATCTATATATGCATAAAAGGAGACCGTCTCCTCTCTCTGTACGTACACGACAACATTGGTGTTTGTGGAGATTGAGATTTATTTGATAATGTGTCTGTCTCAATGACTGTCTCTTTCGCTACATTTGAACAAAGAAGAAAGAAGAAGAAGAAGAAAGTGAAGTGCTTTTTCTGTGGGTGTTTGTCGCTCTGTCTGTGTCTGAGCGTACGAATGAGAGGGAGAAAGAGAGAGAGAGAGAGGGGTATTTTCGTATATATCCTTATGAGTTATGATGAGATGTAGAAATTCTTAAATTTCGGTGGTGAGTGAGGATTAGCTGTATGCGTAGCCGTAGTTTGATGAGTATTGTATTAGCTGGCAATTGCTCGTAAAGTACTTTTAATTGGTAATCTGATGAATATTAAAGTGTTCAATTATCTTTCAGACAATTTATGTCTGACCAGTTTTTTTCTCAAAAAAAATTTACAATTTCTTTTTAAAATTTTAACTTAAGTTTTATAAGCTATGAGCAAAAAAATCTACTAATACACTATAATTTTTTAATTTAATTAGAATATTACTATATATTATAAATTAATAAATTTCATATAATAACAATACTTATTTTTACTATACCTTTCAACCACATGCAGGGTGTTAATACGAATGTCTTCATTAGACCCAAAAAAAGAATTTGAATACTTTTATTTGTTTTGTATTTTTTTATATTTTCTAATATTACTAGATAAATATCTATTTTACTAAAGAAAACATTATTGTATTTTTTAAAAAAAATACATTAATTTTATTATTGCACGTAGAGTTTGGATAGTAAATTTTCTCCAAAAGTTTATTATAATTAATAATTTGTTTTGTCGGATAAAATAAATATACTCATCAAATACTTTGTAAGTTAAACTATAACTTTTTAAAATTACTATTAATATGATTATTACGAATTTTATTTATTACACGAGTGCCAAAAAAGTCTTTAAGACACTTGGCCATTGTTTTGGTCAATCAATGCTTTTATTTTAAAATTTAAGATATATTATAGCTTAACATGCTTTTAGTTAATTCATCTGATCCTGCTTTTTTTTTTTTTATAAATAATTACACAGAGAAGGAAAGAGACAGACCACATGACAGATCTGATCCTGCTTTTATTTCTTAGTAATGTGTGTTTTAGCAATATACTTGACGGGTTCAAACAAGAGGAATATTTGAATGAGAAGTGGATAATCATTTGGAGGAGAATCCGGGGGTGCTGCAATTGCGAAAGCATCGTGGCGTGGAATGTCAAAAAGGCACATTCTTTGCCCTTTCACGCTGTCGGCGGTAAGGGCCTCTGAGGGGTTGGGGCGCATGGTTATAGTCACACGGATATTTCTCTACGATTATTTTATGTTATTGTAAATAATCACTTTATGAGTATAAATGTTAGTATATATCATTGTTCAAGAATCATTCACTAACTTAAACATTTAGGATGCATGAATATATTTTAAAATTAAAAAATATTAAAATTAAAATTTTAAAATAAGTATTCAAAGAATAATTTTTTTACCTTCTAAAATGTATTTGTTTAGAAAAATATTGAATTATACAAAATATTAAAATTTTATTGGTTAAAAAATATTCAATACATTCTTCCTCATTTTAGGTTCTTAACATATAATTTTTATCTCTTTTATTCCTTTCAATACTAGAAGAAATTAGCAAAATACCAAAAGTAAATATTATTAGCCATACTATTATGGTACTATCAAATAAAATGAGATAAAATGTTAAAAAAATACAAAATAAGCAAAACAATGAAGTATGAAACATAATATAAAATTTTAGATCTTGAAGCATGTAATTAAAGTATCAAAGAATAACTAAATTAGTATTTGTTGATAACTATTGAATAATTAAAATTTTATTTTTACAGAGTAATTGAATATACAAAATTCAATTTTATAAAAATAATATAGAATTCAAAATTCAAGTTAATATATAAGTAATTTTACAAAATTTTTAGGGTAATAATTAAAATATTATTCAAAATTAAAATTAATGTATAAGTTAAGAGTTTAGCTTTAATGAATTTAGTTTAAATTAAGAGATTGAGTTAAACAAAAATGACAAAGATAAATAGTTTAGAATTATTTAAATAGATTAAAAATGATTCTAACCAATCAAAACTTTGAAAACTAATTAAAAATTAAATGTATAATATTAAGAAAAATACATAATTGGAAAAATAATGAAATATAAAATTTAATGTAAAATTTTAGGGCTTGGAGCACGTAATCAAAGTACCGAAGAAATACTAAATTCATATTTGTTAACAACTATTAAATAATTAAATTTTACTTTTATAAAGTAATTGAATATACATAATTCAATTTTATTAAAAAATAAAATTAAAAATTTTAGTTAATATATAAGTAGTTTTATAATTTTTAAAGTAATAATTAAAGTTTCATATTTTTATAAAGTAACTTAATATACGTAATTTAAAATAAAAATTAATGTATAATTTATAAATTTAACTTTAATAAATTTAGTTTAAATTAAGAGATTATGATAAAAAATGATAAAGATAAATAGTTTTAAATTATTTAAATAGATTGAAAATAATCCTAACCAATCAAAATTTTAAAAACTAATTAAAAAAATACAAACTCTAAAAAATTAGGATAAAAGGTTTGGAGTTATAAGAAAATAAAGGTTATATTTTTATAATATATATATATACAGATAGTATAAGTATTAACATGGCTTTTTTGCACAAATAAATTTCACTGTAAGAAAAGTTACTTGTATAATTGGCATATAAGAAAATTCAGGAATTATATTACATTTTTTAATATTGATAGCAAAATTAAAATAGACCAAGACATCATCGCTATCACATTACATATAAAATTTAATAAAGTGTTGATTTAGAGAGCCAAAACAAGTTTGAATTGCTCACAATCATTTTAATACTAAACATCATCGACTATATTATCGAAAACGACAACAATAATTGAAGCGAAAACTTTATAATATTTATTGTAATTTCAGTATAATAAAAAAAAGATTTTGTATAGAAGGATATTTTTTTTTCAAAAAGATATTCGCATAAATGCAATTTTCATAAACCACATACTTTGTAGAGCATGTTAGAAATTTTTTATGTGGTAAAGAGCATAAAATTTTAAAATGTGTGGCCATTAAAAGTTTTTTTTTTAGGGGCAAAAAAGTTGCGGGTCAAATGTATGCATTTTCCAAGCAAACGAATTGTATAACGTCGTAAACTACCAATGCAAACATGACAGAGCAAAGTTCACAGCTTTGACAAATTCTTGATGGTGCTGTTCCCATGATCATCCTCGGTTTCGTCCGATCGAAGAGCATCCAAGACATCTGCAAGCACAATCCTCCGAGTTTCACCGTATAATTGTCCATCCCATTTCCTCCCCACCAGCTCCTCTCCTAATCTCGCCGCTGCCTTCACCGTCTCCTCCGCGTTAACATGCATCGAGTCCACTATCCCCGTTTCCACCCCTTTCTCAGCCGTAATCTTGGCCGCCTTCAAGACCACCTCCCGCCACGATGCCGGCGATCTAGCCTTTAATTTTAACAGAGCCACAAACCAAGCCGGAATTTTGAGCCCAATATCAAGTTCGCTCATGTAAAGAAATCCCCTGTGCCTACTCATTAAGACGTAGTCGTGAGCTAGTGCGAGCACAAAACCGGCGGCGGAAGCGTGGCCGGCGACTGCAGCGATGGTAGGCATGGGGAAGTTGACGAGCTCGGAAATCAGACACCGGAGCTTCGAGTCCATCAGGCGCAAGCGGGCTATGTTGGATTGGGCCCAGGCCAGATCATAACCGTTGGAGAAAAACTTTCCCTGGGCTGTCGTGATGAGGACGGAAGGCCCAGTGGACCGAGCCTTAGCTTGGCGCAGAGCGGTCCGGATGGAATCGATGAGAGTCGGATTTAAACGGTGCTCATTGTCTCCGGTGATGGTCAAAACGAAGAGATTACCTTCCTTCTCCAACGTGCACATCTTATTTCCAGATGGTTATTCGTCTTCAGAGCCAAAACAAGAATTTTTAGAAGAGTTGATGGGGTTTTGCTAACATAATAATTGGTTTAAAAAGAAATGTCTTCGACGGCTGCATATGGGTGGGTAACAACGGCGAAGTCAAGAGGAGGCAGCCGTCTTCTGTAGAATAAAAAAATGCAAAGATCGAAATGGTTGATACTTATAAAAGAGAAGACTTTTGCAAGTTAGGAACGGCAAGGCAATTGGAAAAAATAATTTGGAGATGGAGCATTGTCATTTGTGCTTACTGAATTGATGTCATCTTTTATGATCTTGGAATCGTTGAATTCTTATTATAGGGAAAAAAATGTTTCCTGTCCTAATCTCGTAGAGAAAATATCAATATGAATTTTGAAAGCTCCATCTAATTGAAGATGCATATCGCAATTCACCATTTCTTCTTTTAAGACATTATTGTATAAAAATAATCTCTTTTGCGCGGATCATGTGAGTCTGCAATTAGCATCCGAGCATCCGAGATGGGGAAAGTCTATTTAATTGAGTTCAAGCTCACAAAATTTAAGTCGAGGTGGGGATATTTTTGGTTCAACTCTTCATCTCCCCAACGGCACTCTAATGCTAGACGTTGAATTAGTATTAAATACCACCGAAAGACCAAAAAGAACCATTTTCTCCATGAAACTTTTCTTCAAAATAAAAATATAGAGACTTTCCAAGACATTATTGTTGATAAAAAGAAGAAAACAGAAAAGAGGTGTTAACAGAACGACATGGCATGATTATCAAGTTATTCTTTAGCTTTTATCCTTTATTCTGATTTTTTCCCCTTTCATCATATTGCTTATTACACTACACTCCAATATTCTGCCCATATGCACATAGCTTCTCAAAGAAAAATATTTGGCTCACTTGCATCAACATTGCATGGATCTATTCTTAATTATTTCAAATAAATTATTTATAACTTTTTTTAAGAGTAAATAACTCAACTTACTTTTAAACTTTACTTCAATTTTAATTTTTATCATTCAATTTTAAAATGAATAATTTATGACCTTAAATTATAAAAAAGATCACACATTTTCCTTTCAATTATGCTTATCATTAAAAGTTTAACAGTATATGTTATCTGACATTCACACAATTTTTGTAAAGATACTCTAGTCAATACAATCAAATTATCACATTTTTTGTTATTAAATTTGCTTTAACTTCCTAAAAAAAATTATATTTTTGTTTACATTAATTTCAAAATTAATTCGATAAAAAATCAGACTTTTAAAGTTTGATGAATAGTACTTTTTTTCAAGTTTTTTAAATTTTTTTGTCGAAATTAGAAGTAGTCACATGTAATCTATGGAGAAATTAATTGATAGAGAAGATGAAAGGAAAAATATTTATAAAAAATAAAAATAAAAAGAGAAAGAAAAAGAAAAAAGAAGAAAGTCAATTTTTTAATTTTTTTAAAAATATAATGATTATATTAACAAAAATATTCTTAAAATGTCTATATATAAATTACATGATATATTTTATTAGTAATAGAATGACAAACTTAAATAAAAGGGTAAGTTATTATATTTTTTTATAATTTAAAGTCACAAATATTTTATTTCGAAGTTAGAAGATAAAAATTAAAATTAGAGTAAAATTTAATGATAAGTTAAGTTGTGTATCTTTTTTTAAACTACAAACTATCTTTAATCATTTATTTTTATTTTTAGTGGAGACTATTACCGCGACAATAAATCCGTAGTTAATAGGAAAAATTTTAGAGCTTACAGACAACCTTACAGACGCTTCCATAGTCGCCAACGGTCTCGTCCGATCCAAGGCTACTCAACACGTCAGCAAACAAAGCCCTCCTATTATTAGCGTACACCTGTCCATCCCAGTTCCTCCGCATCAATTGCTCTCCCAACTCCGCCGCAGCCTCAAGCGTTGCTTCAGCGCCATCGTGGGCCGAGTCGACGATGCCTCCCTGCACTCCCGCCTCAGCAGTCAGCTTAGCCGCATTCATAACCACCTCGCGCCAAGTCTTGGGCGAGCCGATTTTGCACTTCATCAGAGCTAGGAACCACAGAGGAACCTGGAAGCCTATATCCAGCTCGCTCATGTATAGAACTCCTCTGTCCTTTCGCATCAAAATATAGTCATGAGCCATCGCCAGCGCGAAACCGGCGGCCGAGGCGTGGCCGGTTATTGCTGCGATGGTTGGCATGGGGAAAGTTATTAGATCGGAAACCAGAGCTCGGAGCTTCGCGGACATGAGCTGTTGGCGGCCGACGTTGGTACCTGCCCATTTGAGATCGTAGCCGTTGGAAAAGAACTTCCCCTCGGCGGTGGTGATTAGAGCTGATGGGCCAGTGGCTTGGGCCCTGGCTTGTGCCAGAGAGGCGCGAATGGAATCGATGAGCGTTGGGTTGAGGCGGTGCTCGTCGTTGCCGGTGAGCTTTAGAATGAAAAGGTTGCCTCGCTTTTCCAGTTTGCAGAAATCTTCCATTTTTCTGAAGATTTGTTTCGAGACGCCTCTGCGTTTATCCACCGTGGCACTATAGTCGTCGATAGAGCTAAGTCAGAGGGCTGTGGCTGCAGAGGACCGGGTTTGGTTACTGTGTTGCAGAACGTACGGGATTCATTCGTAGTCGTCGGATCAAATTCGTCTCGAAGATACGATTGTAAAAATTTATTAAATTTTCAAAAAAATATATAGATAAAAAATTTAATCTGTTAAATTAAATTTAATATCTAATTTAACGAACTAGAGGTCCTACACATTATGAAAAAATAAACGTGTGCACAGGACCTAAACTAAATTGGCAGAGGGCCAGGCAGCCTGTTGTGACTACGGTCCTACAAGTTTTTTTTACAGGGCAATCAAATTTAATTTGACATTTAAATTGTTTTGAATTCTCTTATATATATATATATATATATATATATATATATATATATATATATATATATTTATAATTTTTTTTAACCATCAAATTAGATCTCCATTGTATAAACCAGATTACGCACATGCGCTGCGAAAATGCACGTGCTAACCGGACTCGCCGCAGGGAACCAAAGCATGTGGAAAATAGGATTAGGGGCATATTTGGATTAGTATTTTTAAATTGAATTATATTTGAGAGTAAAAGTAAATTATTTATATGAAAAAAAGTGTAATTTAAAATTAAAAGAGTGAGAAAAATAAAAATTTTTGATTGAGCTCTAATTTAATCTCATTTTAATTTTTTGAATAAAAATATATTAATTTCAATAGGAGGATAATAAATTAACATATGTACTAAATATAAGACGATTTTATTAATACAAGATAATTTTTAAATAATTTTTATATTTTTATCTTTTAAATACTTTATAAGATCTCAAAATTTATTATTTGATATTTATTTTTAATAATAAACTGTTATAATTTATTATTTTATCTAAATTATATTGATAAAATTTTATCACTTTATAAAATTTTAAAAATTAAGAGAGAAAAATTAAATTTTAAAAATTATAATTAATTATAACTATAAATTAAATTAATTTTAAATTATTCTAATTAAATTATATTTTTAAAACTTAATATAAAATTTTAAATATAAAATAAAAAATTGATAAAATAACAATTTATTAAAAATAAAGGGAGACACCCGGCTTGGGCATCCCTCCCTCCCCTCCCCTTTTTTTGCCTTTTGTTTCTTTTTTTCTTCTTAATTTTTTAAAAAATAAAAATTTTAAAAAAATTATTTTACATTAGTAAAATCACCTATTGAACAATTTTTCAAATTAATGTAAAAGCACATTAATTCTTTGATGCTAATTGAATTGAACATAATAGATCGTTTTCTAAATACAAAAAGACTACTATAATCAATGTCAATATAATCAATGTCAATAGATTTGAGCCCTCGTAGCTTACATTGGTAATAATGTCAATAGATTAACGCCCAACTTGAATTAAATTTTATTTTGAATTGAGTTATATTAAAAATAATAAAAATAAATTCTTCATAAAAAAATAAAAAATGAAAAAATAATTTTTTAATTTAAAAACCAATACAAATACACGCTAAATTCATAATCCCTGATGGACCTATTTTAAAAGGATACGTGAATGGGTGAACAAGAAAATCGTCTTGACGGCAAGACGAATTAACCAATTGGTTTATCTATTGCTCGTCTCCAGTAGATCAAACTGTACAAATGCCAAAATGACAGTGAAACAAGTAGTCTATGGCTAGCCATTCATCAGGTCCTTTACAAATTGATATTCTCCTGTAGTAAACCAACAAGTTCCGCTGCTAACTGGATTCACGAACTCCTTTCTGCCCTAGAAACATTCAAGCAAATCTCTGCAGCCAGATATCGATGGTGCAGCAGGGTGCCGTCCCGTTTGTTCCCAGCTACCCTGTCCCTGTGTAAGTCATAGAATTTGTTTCTGCTAGCTACTTCGTTGAATACCCTCCTCCATGCCATTGTAGACGGCCTCAACCAGAAGCCTGCAGGACCGAACCAGCTACATGGCAATAGTAACTCGTAGGAGTAGCTTTATCTTTGTGAAGCTAATAATTTGTTAGAATCTTAATAATTATTTAGAAAATACACGTGTGAATAAATTGTCTAACTCAACATATAATGAGATAGTTTTATTTTCACAATACTCTTTCTATTAGTAAGTAAAGAATTATTGAGATACTAATAAGTTACCCACTTACCACGAATAAACTACTCCTTCCTTGGCCATGTCTGAAAATACCCCCAACTACCCATCTTACTAAAGCAGTGGACCTTCAAGTATCAGTTTACCTCCAAGCAGGCTGAGACGGGCGAGTCTTCTCCTCAGCTCACTGTCCTTCTCCACTGCTGGTATTGGTTAAAACTGAGGTCAAAGGACGGACCACATATTCCCATCACATATTCTAATTCGTACGTCTTCACTACACAAAAACTGCAGACTTGCAAATTATATGCAATAATTAGATCATAAACGAAACGAGAATGGAAGTGTCTGCTAAATTATCATATGGAAGCAAAACAAGCACAGGCCGAGGAGGTGTGAGATTTGGAAACTTCCAACTATTGTGAACCCTTGTGGTGCCCATGAGGTAGCCAATGCCAGTTTATCCAGGGATAATCTCAGGATATCTTGGTACTTACCATCTTTATCTCTCGAAACTGTAAATTTAGCACATGTGACACGTGGGCTTAAGACCACGTCTTGGGACAAATTCATTCTCCTTGATGATGAAAATAACAATTGACTACTTACCGACCTATCGCAGGTTTTCTCTCTCTCCACAGTTATATGTTGAGCTCGTCTTTTGATCTCGGCTTTCATCCAAATGGAGTCTATATGCTTCCCACTGATGGTCTGATGTTTCGTAACCATTCCCAGCCTGCAAAAGCAATCAAAAGAACAGTGGGTATGGATATTAACGATGTCTCAACATCTCTTCTACGAAGAGGAGAAATTACATATGGATTAGAGGGGAGAAAACAGTGTTTTTTATGTGTTGAGAGAGAGAGAGAGAGAGAGAGAGAGAATTGAAGGGGATGGAATATTAAAGGTACACACAGATTCCAAGAACATACAGATCCCAGTAAGTTTTTAGAGCAAATGCAACATAATATAAAACATGGGGCCTCCCCTTTCCCAGTAACTCAACTGCATTGGCAACCAGAGTCCTGTACCAGGGCAAGGGCAGACAATTGTCACCTGGAATGGGTGCAGCATCGCTTTCTTTATATGAGAACAAAATGTAAATTCACGATAGCAATCTTTTCCAATCTGTTTTCTCAATAAAATAGGTCCACATTCTGATATCCCTTGGCGCTAAGAGAATCCTTCCATAAGCAATCTAGATGACAAACAATAGCAAGCACGTATCGGTTTTGAGATGCTTGTAGGGAAAATACCAAATACAAGAACAAGTCAGATACACATAAATTTGATTGGAAACAAATGCCACATCTTAGCAGGAGATTTCAAACCTTGATCACCAACTCCTAACTCATTTGTGCCAAAAGAGAAGATGGGGGGTGGGGGAGGGGGGCCAACTAGTGTATCTGGATATCACAAACCTTGAATGTTCTTCTAATGTCATAGATAAGAGCTTTTTGATCAACACACTGTACTTGAAAAAATGTCTGAGCTGGACTAATTATGTTATTCATTGTTATCGTGCTGGACTCATTAAATTTTCCACCGTTGTGGTGGCCTCTTTGACATTTGTCATATTAGAATTGAGATCCTGTGACCGAACATCCTTCTTAGGCAACTTTCAAGTAAATAAGTCTTCCACAACCACTTGGAAGAGAAGAAGTCCTGCTGATCTTCATCAGGCTTTACCAACTCTATCTCATGACTGGTACAACACTGCCCAAGAACAAGTCCTAGACGTTTGCATGTATCATTCTACCTTTCTTCCTGTGTAGTAAGTTCCTCAAATTATGGAGCATCAAGTAAGAGAATAAACAAAATGAAACATGATATAAGGGGAAATTACTGGATGTTTATGCATTAAGCATTCAGAAGCTTCAGTTAGAAAAAGGAAACATGTGCATGAGCACACATACACAGAGAATTGATGGATCCTGTCAATAATCTTAAAAAAAAAAATCCTGAAAACTATTAGCAGTTCATATTTACAAGCAATTTGAACGAAAAGAAGCATCTGGGAGAAAATTTTATTTGTAAAAGACTCTACATGATCAAGTTTCACGCTGAAAAGTAAAGGGGCTCGATAGAGTCTGTTTTTTCCAAAATTTTCCATTCGATATTTAGTTAGAGAAAAAAGTGAGAGAAAGAAGAGGAGAAGGCAGGAAGACATTATGGATAAGAAAACCACCCAGAGCACAAAGACAGAAAACATTCACAAAAAACATTGAGTTCATTGACGCCAAATAGCAAATTGTAGGATATAAAGCTTGAGTAGCACTTCTGTTCATTATAAAAATGAATAGGTGAACAAGTATGGAATGTAAGAAGAACTACAAAAGATGGAATGAACATTATTCTTACACTTGAGGTGGTTTAGGTTACTTCTTTGGTGAAGGCAAAACATAGAATCTTTGTATAGAAACACTCACATAACTTGCTTCAATCCATATCAACTGCGCATAGCTTACCATCTCACATCAAAAAGCAAAGATAAAAATGAAAAAGGTAGATCCAATGCTCTCCACAAGATGGTTCAGAACCATACATGTTATCATCATGCATCCCTATCTATTTGAGTTCTAAGAGAAGCCAATCTCTATTTACACATAAAGTTCTCCAATGGCAGATGGGAACATGTAAAAACCTGAAAACCTTTGCAGCTGATAAATTCATTAAACTGCGTATCAGACAGACAAAGTTAACATAAGTTTCAAGAGGACATTGAAACACAACCTTGTAAACAATGGACATCATTAAGGAAGGTTGAAATTATCCACCTTTTTCTAGGGAATGAATTCTACAAATACTTTGGAGAATAGATGATTTCATTTAATTTTTCAAGCAGCCATTTTGAATCCAAGAATGTTGATCATTTTGGTCCAGCAAAAGATGCTAAATGGAGAACGATAGGAGCATTAACTGCTCTCCACAAGTTCAAAACCCAAAACAATGGTGCGCTTTAACTTTCATCTCAGTTAATTACTTGATCATACCAGCTCTAGAAACTTTCCAACTGATAATTTCTTATCAATGTGCCTTCGTATACTTTTATGTGGAAAAAGTTTCAAATTACTCCACCCAAAACACTTATCACATTTACATTCTGATTAGGAATGATTAAAAAAAGAACAATAACTGCAGTAGATAAGACAGCCAAGAAAGTTTTGGATGTTTTGCGGACTGCTTATTTCCACAAGAAAATGCACGCACACATGATTGTATCATATTTAGAAAAACAGGTCTCTTCTGGGTTTCATGTTCAAACCTGGATCTCAAACGAGCAAGGGAACTGATGGAGATTCCTAACTTTCAGAAAAATTAATATTTCAATGTCACCAATAATCCCCACAAGAACAAAAACCATCCCGGAAGTGATGAAAGCGGTTGGAATCTCTGACAATGATCTCCCTTTCAGTAATCTTTGATATAAATTTGGTTGCACTGTGGCAGTCGCCACAAACACGTAAATTCTTATAAATCCAAATAGTACTTTTTGGCGGAGTATTAAGAATTCCATAAGCAATAGCCAATCTTTCACTGTGACTCATCAGGATATGCTCCTTCTCATCATCTTCAACGTCCTGCAATACAAAGCTGAATTCTGGAATGTAACCAAGGTTCTTTATTTTAGCAGTTAAGACATCCAATTCCTTGTATATCTCTTCAGATTGGGGATGAGATTGATTTCCTGTATAAAAAACCTCAATTCTATTATTTAACTCAATTGAGCTCCATCCAGGGGTCTTCCTCAATCCCCTGTCTCTGGCCAATGATCTCACAGCATCCACCCCTTCCCATCTCCCAACATTTGCATAAATATTTGACAACAGGACATAGTATCCAACATTTTCTGAATCTACTTCAAACAAGCGATCTGAAGCCACTTTACCCAACTCAGCATTTCCATGTATTCTGCATGCAGCAAGAAGAGCGCCCCAGACTGATGCATCAGGACATAAAGGCATATTTTGAATAAAATTATGTGCCATTTCTAATTGCCCAGCCCTACCAAACAAATCTACCATACAGCCATAGTGCCTCAAAGCAGGTTTCAGCCCAAACTCTTCCTGCATCAGCTTAAAGCACCATTTACCTTCATTAACCAATCCTGAATGACTACAAGCAACCAACAAGGAAAGGAAGGTTACATGATCTGGTTGTACCTCTTCATCTCGCATATCTCTAAACAGTTGTAGAGATGTCACACCTTTCCCATGAATTCCATGACAAGATATAATCACATTCCAAGGGATTGGACTTCTCCCGGGAACCTCGGAAAACAAAGACATGGCATTGTCTAGTCTTCCACATTTTCCATACAGGTCAATGAGGCAGGTACCCACAAACACCTCCAAATGAAGACCTCTTTTCAGGACCTGCCCATGGGTTTTCATCCCATCTCTCAAGGCTCCTAGATGAGCATAAGCTGGTAAAATACTCACCCACGTGGCATCATTAGGTCTGATGTTTCCACACTCCTTCATGATGCGGTATATTTCAATAGCCTGGCTTGCAAAACCATTTTGAGCATAACCAGTGATCATTGTGTTCCAGGAAACCTCATCTTTAACAGGGATTTCTTCAAAAATCCTATGTGCAGAATCAACAAGACCCAATTTTGCATACATATCTACAACTGCATTTCCAATTTTAACATCATTTCTAATCCAACATCTCCTCAAAATATAACCATGAATAGACTTGCTACATAGCAACTCCCTAGTTTGAGCAAAACTAGAGGCTAAGCTCACTAATGTCAATAAATCTGGCCGAAAGCCATCTATTAGCATGTCATGAAAGAATCTGATTGCAATATCTGGTTGATTATTTTGCTCATATGCAGCAATAATTGAATTCCATGAAACTAAATCTCTAGACACCATCTGATTGAAGATCTTTTGTGCTTGTTGTAATTCACCAAAATTAGCATACATTTTAATCAGGGCATTGGACACAAAAACTTCGAACTCCAAACCCTGCTTTATGGTGTATGAATGAATTAGCATACCTTGTTTACTATCCCCTATCTTTGCACAAATAGGAAGAATGCTCGACACAGTCATTGAATCCATGTTAATTCCTTCCAATCTCATCTCGTCCAAGATGGTCAGTGCCTCAGCGACATTTCCATTTTGACAGAACCCAGATATAACAGCATTCCAGCAACCCAAATCTCGAAATGGCATGCCTATGAAGATTCTATGCGCCATATTAAACTCACCAAATCGACAATACAAATGGACCAACGAAGAAGAAACAAACACATCCCATTGAAGACCCAATTTCAAAACCCAGCAATGTAACCTCATTCCATCAGTTAAACTAAGACAAGCTTTAAATGCAGGAGGAAAAGTATAAAAATCAGGCCGAACGGCAGGGGTCGAGAACATTTCAAAGGCACAGGTTACAGCTTTACGAAAATTGCCATTGCGGACATAAGCTGACACCATTGAGTTCCAAGTATATGTATCCTTGTTTGCCATTTGATCAAATGTGCTGCTTGATAATGAAACATCACCCAGATGGGCATAAAGATTAACAAGTCTTGTGGCAGTCGTGATACAATGCATCCTTCCGGAAAGAATGAGGAGAGCATGCAGCTGCTTGGTAATATGGATTTTGGTACATGATTGAAATAAAGGCTCGAAGTCCATCTCTTTCTCTTTCTTGTGGTTTTCAATGCCATTTGGTGAAATCTCAACGAAAAGAGCAGCTGTAGAATACAAAGAATTATAGGTAGCAAAGAATTGCAAAACCTTCGAAAACTGCCTACCTTTACTGGTCGGCAACAGTCTGAACATTACCCTATAATCACTGCAATCAAAGGTAAACAAATTAATGAACTGAAACTGAGACAAGGACTCGCGAAAGCATTTTCACGTTAGATTGTTCCTCGCAACAATTTAAGACAAGTCTTCGACATTACTCCTGTTCCACATTCGTTATAATCTTCTTGTTCTTCACCTTTTTCTGTAACTTTCTTTTGCCCAATACCAAGCTTATCCTGGAACGGTAATAGTCTTTATTTGCTTCTCAAAGCTACAGCCGCATCACCGTGAATTTTACGGCTCCTCTTATGCCGAATCTCTTTATTAAGCAACAAAGTGAATGTTTGAGAAATAAGTTGAGTTTTCTCGTCCACAAATATCGAAGAGAAGCAAGAAATCTACAGTCGATTGAGAAGTATTGGTGAAGGAGGCTATTGATATAAAGAACACGGGGGTCAGGGCGGAGATACAGCCGAGGGAAATAGGAGGTACCTTCCAGAACGCACCCGGCAGCTGGAAAACAAACTAAAAGGTAAAACCAGCTAGAGCCTGAAAAGAACGACAGGCTTCGCAGCTCCCTAGTTGGAGTCCCATATCGCATTAGGTTTTCCAAAGGAACTCACCTTTGAAAATTGTAAAACAATAAAGAAATTGATGATAATAGTTATGATACCTGAAAGGAATAAGAGAAGAACGTCACATTAAAAGATTCAAGAGTTGCGAACCCCCGGTGGGTGGAAACGCGATAGATATAAAAATGCCGAGCGCAGCAGTATTATTAGGGAAATTCACTAGAAAAGAAGAAGAAATAGGATACAAACTGCATCTTGTTAACATACATTGATAAATATAACATAAATGCTAAATATAGGATGTGATTGATATTTTTATTTTTTAAAATATATATTTAATTTTTTTTTTTGGAAAAAATGAATGAGTCAAATTTAGTGCTCCTCAAGGTTTTTTTAACTTTTTTTTAAAATTATAAATTATATTTATTCTAAATTTTAAGAGTATTGTTATATGAAATTTTAATTTATTACTAAATATGTGTTATATAAATAGGTGACAAACGTAAGTAATTTATTGATTTTATTAATTAATTTTTAATAATTATAATCGAATTCTAATTCCATATCTTATTATAAAATTTTAAAAATTTATAAATAATAATAAAAATTTAGAAAAAATAGTTAATAAAATAACATTTATTAACAAATAAATTATTATAAATATTATTTTTTAAAAATAATTTTTTTTTTTAAAAAAGTGTGGTGCCTGTGCCACACCTTACTTCTCATTGGAGCCACGCCAAACTTGGGCATCTTGCACTAATTTTGTTTTTTAAAAAATAAAAATTATTAAAAATTATTTTACATTAATAAAATTATCTTGTATTTAGCAACCTCTCTTTTAAGTGTATCCATCATCTTTTAGTTGAATTAATCCATAACCAATAATTACTTTTAACTTAAATTATTTTTTATTAGTATATCATTCTCATAACATATACAAAATTTAAATAGATAAGATTTAAAAGGCATAATGAAGAAGAACTCATCTCATTAATTGAAAACTTTATATGCAAAGTGTTAGGATGATGGAAGTGATTATTTCTCTCCAACTCTTTTGTTTCGCAACCAATCCAGTTGGTGATTAAAATTTTTAACTAACGAACTGGTTTCTCTATCGCTTGTCTTGGCAGATCAAACTGTACAAATGCCAAAACCATCCATCAGGTTCCTTGCCAAGCTAAAATTCTCTACCATTACACCATCATCAAGTTCAGCTGCTAAATGGATTCATCAAAGAACTCCCTTTTCGTCTAAGCAACTTCCCAGCAAATTGCTGCAGCCAAATTTCAGCGTTGCTGCAGGGTGCCATTGACATTTGCTCCTGGCAACCCAGTGCCTCCCTGTGTTTGCAGAACCCGCAGAATTTGTTTCTGCTATTACTTCTTTCAACTCCATCTTCCATGCCATTTCAAGACCTAGGTACCTATAGCTCTACAAAAGCTACGAGCAAATCGCCAGCTTCAACTTGGAACCTCAAAGCCATTTTTCCTCAGCCATCTCTCAAATGCTCCAACTAGCCGAGAAGGGCTGAGGTTCTCCACTATTGGGATTGGCTATTCCTGAGTTCAAAGGCCTGGCTACAGTTTCTCGTTCTATTATTTGTCATCCAAGAGTATTATTTTGTCTCGAAATATAAAACTGCAAACTTTATACAGGAATGGGAGCATAAAAGAAAATCAGAAGTCAAGTATCTGCTAAATCATCCTCGGAAAGCAAAGAAAAACAAAAACAAGAAGAAGACAGAGGTCGGAAAGGTGTGAGATTCTGCAATCTCAAGTTGTTGTAAACCCTGGATGAGGTAGATAGCAACATGAAGCCTTTAGCCAATGCCAATTTACCAGGAACGACCTCAAGATGTATAGGTGCTTGTCATCTTATCACTCGTGACTGTAAATTCAGCACACGGGGCGTGTGGACTTGCAGATCCCTCGCCCTGAGACAAATTGGTTCTCCTTGATGACAAAAATGATGATTGAATACTCACCAACCCATCAGAGTTTTTTTCACTCTCTCCACGATCTCATGTCGAGCCCGTCTACTAGATAATGGCAATTCTCTACTTTCATCCAAACGGAGTCTATATACTTCCCACTGACGATCTGATGTTGAATGCCTAGCAATCTCAGCCTGCAAAGGCAGTCAAAATAATAACGTATTCAGACGTTAACCATGAATTTAAACAACTCTTCTATGACAAGGAAAAGTTACATATAAATTAGAGGGGAGAAGACTGTGTTTTCTATATTTTGAGTGCTAGAAAATTGAAGGCACAAAGACGTGGCAAACACCCGAATAACATACCGAGAATATACAGATCCCAAGAGTTTTTAGAGCAGATGTAACGTCATAAAAGACACGTGGCCTGCCCTTTCCAGATAACTCAACAGGATTAGCAACCAAGAGTTCTGTATCAGGGCCACGGCTGGTAATTGTCACCCGCAATGGATGAAGCATCTCTTCCTTTAGACGAGAACAAAAAGCAACTTGATTCTCATGATCTAAAATCTTTTTCCCATCTGCTTTCTGAATAAATAGGTCCACATTCCGATATCCCTTGGTACTAGGAGAAATTCTTCCATAAGCAATCTAGACAATAAACAGAAGCAGAGCATGTATTGGTTTCGCACCCCTCAAAAATATCAAAGACAAGAATAATTCAGAAACACATAAATTCTCATGGAAATAACATCCCCTCTTAGTGCGAGATTTCAAATCTTAGTTACAGCTTCCCAATTCATTAGCACAATATCACTCAAGTTACTACAAAAGAAATAGTTTGCTAGTGTACCTGAATATCACAGTCCTTGGATGTTCTTAAGATGTCGTAGATGAGGCCTTTTTGATCAACGCATTGTATTTGAAGCAGTGTGTGAGCTGGGCTCATTAAATTATCCACTGCAACGGTGGCCTTCTTAACATTTGTCAGATTAGAAGTGAGAGCTTGTGAAGGAGCTTCCTTGTTAGACAACTCAGAAGTAAATAAGTCTTCAGCCACTGCTTCTGGAAGAGAAGAGATGTCCTGCCGACCTTCAAATTCAGGCCCTGCCAACTCTATTTCACAACTGATACAACATTCCCCAAGAACCAGGCCAAGATGTTGGCATGTGTCATTTCGTCTATCTTTTGTGTGTAATAAGTTCCTGAAATGTCAGGGAGTATCAAGTAAAAGAATGGAACCAAAGAATGATATATGGATAAATACTGGATCCTCATGCATGAAGCATTCAGAAGCTTCAGTTCTAAAATGGAAATGTATCCGTGTCGCTCACACAGAGAGGATTGATGGATCCTGACAATGTTATCGAAAATATATCCTGAAAATTTTAGCAGTTCATGATTGTAAGTGGGTTCAACATAGTTTTGAGATTATTTTCCAAACTTCTCCATTTAATATTTAATTAGAGAAGAAAAAGATGGCAGTGGGAAGAATAGAAGGCAGGAGGATAAATACGATTAAGAAAATCAATCTGAGCATAAAGATAAAAATTCAGCATTTATCCAAGACAAAGAAAAACATTCTCAGAATTCACCAAGACTTTGACAAGTAATAAATCAAATAGCAAATTTCATACACAAATAGGTGCATAATTTCGAAATTTAAGAAGAACTTCAAAACATGGACTTACATGTCATCAGTAATGAAGAAAAAGTCCAAGACTTTGCCATCTGGAGTTGTCATAACTTTAACTCTTTGAATGGTTAGCTCACGCTCACAGAGGCCCCTAGTAACATCTACAGGAAATGTAACGTTTGTCAATGACTAACCAGGAAAAAAACTGCAGTATGTAACATTCAAACTTACCATGTAAGAGTCCCTTCCTATCCAGGGAAAACACCTTTAGCAGGTACAATGGAGAAGATGGGGAACCAGTTGATTGTTGATTAAGGTAGAATGAAATCATGCAAGATGGACATGCAGATAAAATCCGGCTTTTCAAGCTTTGCCAATCAATTGCTAGAGACCTTGGACGTGGAACAACCCATAATACAATGTAACACCATTTCCCATCAGTAGAGAAATCTGTATTCACGAACAATATTATGATGTAGAGAATGAACTTCGTCAATGGTAACCAAAAAAAAAATTAAAAAGCAGAAAATTGTTTCAAATTGCAAAATGTATTCCCTTAGATGTTTAATTGAATGTCCTAGGTTTATTGGATATGGTTATTGATCAAGAAGGAGAAGGCAAATAGAAGGCATGGCTGATGTGTTGCTAACTGTGGTATTTCACTTCATCCCAGTGCTTCTACTCCCTCTGAAACAAAGGTCTATGCACACTTCTGTGCATTTTACATAAGTTTGAATAAAGGATGTTAGAATCTTGAGGCTACTAACTATCTTGCTTCTGTGTTTCCTCATGGTTCTCATGTCCTTGCATTTGACATGAGAACCGACGCACAAATGTATCCGAAGTAATATTGGTTGACTTATGAAAAACTTAAAACATTACATTAAAACCAAACTTGGTGGAAATAAACGGAGTAGTATTTTTGTTAAATTCCGTGAAGTTCCTTTTAGACTACATAGATTAAGAAACACCTACGGGATTGATATGGTAAAATAGGGAGAGTTTTTCATTTTCCATATTGGTTTATCCTGTAAAGCCATAGCCTAATTTCATGGACATGCTGATCCTGTAGAGCAATTTTCAGAAGTAATCAAATTGAAAACATCCCTCTTAACGTTGAAGTATTTCAGGTTACTTCAAGGAAAGAAAATCTTTGTACGGGAACCTCTGATCACCTGTTCCAATCTACATCCACTTATACGAAGCTTACATCTCACAACCAAAAACAAAGATAAAAATGAAAAAAGACAGATCCATTGTTCTCCACAACATGGTTCAGAACTGTACCTCTTATCGTCATGCATTTTTGTCTATTAGAGAAGCTAATCTCTTTTTCGCATAAGATTCTCCAACGGCAAATTTTAACATGTAAAAATCCTGAAAATCCTTTCAAAATTATTTCTTTTCCGAAAGTGAAAACCTATATGCACTTGTACAATTCACCAAAAATATATATATATATATGCACTTGTACAGGTGAACAAATCTCTACAGTAAATCAATGCCTTGAATTTGCAAACAGAGGCAACTGTGAGATAGCGTTATACCATCTATGAACTCAACTCTAATTCACCGCTCACACCAAAACAACGAAAGATGAGAATTTTGGTAAATGCTGACCTGCTCTGTTGACATAGAGTCCGAATTCGAGGATGATTCTAACGATGTCACAGCCTAGACCAGCCTTATCGGGGCAGTTGACGGTGACGACGGTGGGGTCGGCGGAATTCTTACCATGGTTAATGACAACGATATCATCCCAGGAAGGAATCCCCATGGTTTCTGCGGAAGCTGAAAAACTCGTCAGATTGACAATCGAACAAGCTGCGGAGAATCGAAGGTGTTGGTCGTCCTAATAATGAGCTGAGATCAGAGTAATCTCCAGCTCTCTCTCTTTCTTTTTTTTTTCCCCCTTTTCTCGTTAAGATTTAAGAAGCCCTGCGCTGCTTCTCTTATTCTGTCTGTGGAGGAAACAGAAGTTGGTTTTGGTTTCTTGTCGTTTGTTTATGTTGTGTACAGGGAAGAGGGAGAGAGCGGGGTCCGGTGCCATGGCAGTTCCACGTCAGTATGGTCAATGACCAGATGAAGTAGCACGTGTTAAGTAAAATATTAAGACGGCTTAATTGGCGTATTGTCTGGGGGGATTCACGAGTGTTGCACTGCGAGACAATGAGTCAAATCAGTGGACGATGTTTGTAAATTGTCATTCTACTCCATTTGCCTGTTGGCTTTGATGTAATACCAATTAGGGTGTGCATAATTTAGGAAAAAATTACACATCGAATCGAATCGAATTATAATTCATTTTTCAGTTTGGATATTAGAGATATAATTTTGAGTTCGGTTCGGATTGTATTATACAAAATAATAATTCGGTTTGAGTTCGGGTTGAAGACTCTTCAGCCCGAACCCGAACCGAAACCGATATTTAAAAAAAAATTACCCTTAAGGGCTTAACCTAATAACAGCAAATTATTTTTTTCTCTACTGCCGCAAACTCTTATCTCTGTGCAAATTTTGAGGAAACACTCAAATAGCATACAAGCTGCCTACGTTTCATCTATGTGCAAATCTTAAGGAAGCACTCAAATAGCATACAAGGCCAATTTCACAGGTAACTCACCAACCTTTTTTCTATGTGCAAATCTCTGGGATTGAGCAATGAGAGAATGCTGCTTCTCATGAAAACTGATGACTGATCTGCTGGATGCCATCTCTCTGTCTTCTATGAATTTTCTCTATTTTTGAAGGTGAAAATGGGGTTGAATCTCTGCTTATTTATACAACAGGGAAACCAATTTAGCAGATATTTAATAGAAAATTCATAGACATTTTAATGTTGCAGATATTTTACCACAACTTATATACAACCTAACTCAAACGAATAACCTTTCTCTACTTCTTTTTATTTTCTATGAGGTCTAATTTTCACAACGTGAGTTGAAAAGTTCTTTTTTTTAGAAAAAAGTGATTTTTTCATTTAATATATTGTTTTTCATTTAATATATTTTTTTATGATATATTGAAGACTCATTTAATAGAATTTTTTTCCATTCTTGTTTTGGCTTGATGAATATAAGCGAGGTTCCATATATAGCACGCTGCAAAAATAATTTTTGTTTTGGTATTCGGCTTGATTCATTTATGAAAGAGCTCCGGTTTTCCTTAGCGTACACGTAGAAGCTTTCAATCTGTGCATAGACGACGCATTCCTCTTGCTTTCAATAGCAAATCTGCAGCTGATCCGACTAATTAACGATCAAAATTTTGCTTCTGCATGAGTATTTGACACATGATTTTAAGGTTCAAATATTCATTATTCCCAGCAAGGAAAACCAGTGTTCTGGGATTCGGCTCCGAAGATGCGTAGATGCTTGTACTTGCTTTGTACGTAAACTCGTGTGATTCCTTCCTATATAGCTGTTGATTTATTTAATAGACAGATGAAGCCAGAAAGTGGAATTAATTATATAACAAATGATCTCCTTTTCTGAGCATATATAGCATGTATAATGCTAGCTTGTCAAACAAGTACTTGAACTCATTGATCATTTGCTTGCTTCTCTAAACTTCTTTTTTCTTTGTCTAAGCTCCCAATTTACGAAATAGGCCATGTCAACTACATGAGTTAAAATTATTGAACTTATTTGAAGTAAACGAGATACAATAGCCCATGTCATAGATCATTGCTGAGAATAATGTTAGCTTTAGGCACCAATGTAGTTTCCCATGACAAATAGTGATCACCTACCTCTGAAAGTGGTTCCAACATCAAAGACCATCATGTTGGTCCACAAATGAAAGCATTATAGTACCACCCTTTAGCTCTCTCAAGTCTCAACCCGCTCCCCCCTCCATTTTTGTTTATTTTTTCTATAGAAGATAATGCCAATGCACATAGATTAGAAATTTGTTCCTTTTCATTTTTCATATACTTGAAGGGAAGGATACATCTCTGTTAGTTTTGAAATAAATTAGTTTCAAATCTCAGGAATTCCTTTTCATTTTGTTTTATGAATATTCTTTTCTTTTCTGCATTTTTTTAATTATTTAGATTGGTTTAGGTTAATTAGTATCCTTTTTTCTTGAAGGATGACAGATCAAGCAGATAGTTTTGAAATGAATGAAGGAAATTATACAAGTATTCCACCAAGCCAACAGGAATCTAATTCTTCCAATTCTGGCACACGGAAGCAAAGAAAACCAATGAAGCCTCGGTCTAAAGTATGGGATCATTTCACAAAGTATACAAATGACGCCGGAGAAGTAAAAGCTTCTTGCAACTATTATAAGTTTGAATATTCTGCAAGTTCTTACAAACATGGCACTAGTACATTGAAGAATCATGTCGATAGTTGCATGAAAAACTCACACAACAACCCTACCAGTGCTATTCAATTAAAACAACAACCACTTTTAATATATGGGGGCAGTAAAGCTGATTCCATCTTCAATTGGAGATTTAATCAAGAAGATACAAGGAAGGCATCTGCATACTTGATTATTGTTGATGAGCTACCATTTAGTTTCATTGGAAAAGAAGGGTTTAGGCATTTTATGTCAGTTGTGTGTCCATCTTTTCAAATCCCATCTCGTACTACAATTACAAGAGATTGTTATAATTTGTATTTGGAGGAGAAAGTGAAATTGAAGAATTTTTTGAAACATTCAGCTAAAAGGATTAGTCTTACCACTGACTCTTGGACTTCTGAGCAAAGAATCAATTACATGTGTTTGACTGCTCATTTTATAGACGATGATTGGGTGTTGCATAAGAAAGTTTTGAATTTTTGTCCAATAGATAGTCATAAAGGTGAGGCTATTGGAAAAGGGGTGGAAAAGTGTTTACTTGATTGGGGGATTGATGATGTGTTTGCAATTACTGTTGATAATGCAAGCTCAAATGATGTTGCCATAAATTATTTAAAGAGAAGATTTTCTAGTTATGGCACTAGTTTGCTTGGTGGTAAGTATCTTCATATGAGATGTTTGACCCACATAATAAATCTTATTGTAACCGATGGTTTAAAAGAAATAACTCCTTCTATTTCTCGTGTTCGGGGAGCAATTAGATATATAAGACAATCTCCAAGTAGGTTGAGAAAGTTTACGGAGTGTGTTGATATGGAAAAAATTGAAAGTAAGAAGTTATTGTGCTCGATGTTCCTACTAGGTGGAATTCAACCTATTTGATGTTGGACACGGCTTTGATACTTGCAAAAGCATTTGAAAGACTTGAAGAGGTAGATCTACATTACAAGATTGATTTATTAAAAGAAAATGGTGGGCTGCCTTGTGAGGATGGTTGGGAGAACATTTCACGTTTTGTGAAGTTTTTAGAACATTTTTATGAACTCACACTTCGGATTTCAGGTTCATTGTATGTGACTTGTAATCAAGTGCTTCATGAGCTTAGTGATGTTGCTACGTTATTAAGTACATGGCAAGGAAGTTATGATATTGAGTTGAGAATTATGGCAGGAAAAATGAGAGAAAAGTATGATAAATATTGGGGAAGTCCAATAAAGTTTAATTTTATTGTGTTTTATGCAGTCATTCTTGATCCTCGGTTTAAATATGATTATGTTAAGTGAGTGATTGAAAAAATGTATCCACATGATGTTGAACTTGATCTTGCGGGTAAGGTAAAAGAAGGGCTGTATGAACTTTTTGAGGAGTACAAGAAGTCCAATTCTTGTCAAGAGCCTTATACTCCTGCATCTCTATTGTTTTCATCTTCGAATGTCGCTTCTACTTCAGTGTCAAGTCAATATTCAAGGGACTCATGTGTCCCGCCATTGAAAAGACGTTCTTTGACTATTGATAGTAGGCGTGAGTATAATTTGCACAAGAAAGAGGGAGGGATTGATAATAAGAATGAATTGGACAAGTATCTTGGAGAAGAGAGTGAAGAGGGGGAGGATGAGTTCGATATCTTGAAGTGGTGGAATAGCTCGTGATATATTGGCTGTTCCCGTTTCTACAGTTGCTTCTGAATCTGCATTTAATACAGGAGGTCGGATTCTTGATACGTTTAGAAGTTCATTAACTCCTAGGATGGTGCAATGTCTAATGTGTGCTAGGGATTGGCTACGAAATGAAGCACATTCAGTTAAAGTTGAGGAAGATATCAATTTTCTTGAAAGAATGGACAATGGTAATTTTTTTTCTTATTCATTTAATTTTTTTTATCGTTTATATACTAACTAACATATTCGTCATTTGACTGTTTTTTTATATGTTTATCAGAATTTGACAAGGATGTTCATGAATCAACAATTCTTGATCTCTGAAAAGGATTGTGAGGAAGTCAAGTGCCCAAGAAAGAAGAGAAGAGAATGCCAAGACGTTTAGTTAATTATATAATTCAATCATTATTGTACTTGTATAATTTTAGTTGTTTAACTAAGTTAAAATAGTTTAATCCTTAAGCATATGCTAGATTTTTTATTTATTATCATTTTAAAATTTTAATATATATTTCATATAATTCGATTTTCTCCAAACCAAAATAATTCGGTTTGGAGAAAATTCGGTTTGAATGCTTATTAGGTTTGGTTCGGGTAATAGAAAAAAATTTAAAAAATCAATTTTTCTTCAAATAGTAAACCTGATTTTTCTCCAAACCGACTATATGAACACCCCTAATACCAACGTGACGTGAAAAGACCATCTCTTTGTCCTCTCTCTCTTCCCCCTTACCCTTTGCAATTTGCAAGTAGGGAAGCAAGCCAAGGAGCACACCATTCGATTCAATGGATTGAAATTATGGTAATGGATTACAAATGTTATTTATTGTTGATTATCTACTATTGTAAAAAATATTTTTTCTTAAATTCATTTCTTTTCTCTTTTACCCTTTAGATTGTTAATGATGTATAAATAATTTTTATATCTTTGCAGAATTATAAATTATTCTTTCATCATATTTTTTATTAAAAATATTTTTTACAAATTTTAAAATTAAGAATGAGATTAAATAATATTTTGTTTAAAATTTTTTATTTTAAATTTTGAGAGAGATAATTTTTTATAAAAAAATAAGACTCAAAATAAAAAATTTACATTAAATTTTATAACAAAACTCAATCCAGTACACTCTAAAAATTTCAAATTCAATCTCTACCTACTCACATCTTAATTTTGGATTCTTTATCCATTTTCCGCTTCTAACTTTTATTAATGATGTTCAGATAAAGTACAACACAATTATGTTTCAATGGAATAATAGTGGTTAAAGGGGGTTATTTTTTTTCCCTATATTAACTGGGCAATAAGGTGCACATATGTTGCTAAATTTAATACTACGGTACCGAACAACTCTGGACGCAACTTGTAAAGAAAATGTTTGTTAAGAAACTCCAGCCTCCAGACATGGCCTTTGAAGTTGACAGGGTATCCGGACCACCACGTTACTACAAGAAAACAAAAATTATGAGGAAAATTGACCTAACATTTCTAGATCCCTGGTTGATCACCTTCCTTTCGGAGATCAGTTATTTCTTGATCCCAAATTTTCCTTTTTGTAACTATTTACGAGGACAATAAACCTATTTCCTGTGAGGAAGCTTGCAGTAAGGCCACAATGTCTTTTTGATTTTACAGAAGTTAGATTCACATAGTTAATTAAAATATGAAACTTGTAAAGTACTTCATGTGAAATCTAAAACCAAATATAAATACATCTTTTGTGTTTGAACATTATTTTATTTTAAAATTTAAAACAAAATTTTACATGTAAAATTTACATCTTATCTCACAAATTATTTAATTTTTATAATATATAAAATAAAAATTTTAAATTAAATTCTATTTAATTTAATTATAAATAATCCTAGACACCATTAATCCAAACAGTTTGTGAAGTCAATGAGCTCATCATTAAGTCGTACTGCAAAACGACCCACACCAGCACATAACCCACAATAAAACTAGGACATCCACAGAAGAATTGATAAGGATAAGCCGGGCCAGTGTACTTTTCAGCAAAGTAGAGCCGCATAGAATGGGCCAAAAAATAAAACAAAAGAAACAGTCCTATACAACAAATCGCCATACTGAATTAAATGATTTCGTGTGTTTGAAACTCATTCTCAATATGAAAGCTGTGGAACAAATAGGAGGTTTGGAGATTTATCACGACCGTTTAATAATCTAATCAGAGGATCAATCTTGTCTGCCAATTCCTAAGCGTGGCCAATCATTTTTGGCAGTTGTCTCTGATCGAAAGCGTCGATTGGAACCAGATTATTTTAGGCATATCGTACGTCTTCAAAATTGAAAGGACGGAAAACCATCAACCTCGAGAAGATTTTGAACATCCTGAACATCAAATAGAAATCTCAGAATAACATTCCGTAAATTCAATCTCAATTACAGCCAAATAGAAAAAGAAACTGAGTAATCATGTACCCATTTTATCTATCCAGAAATCAGAGAACAAAATATCTATGTTAGATTCGCGGTCGGGCGTACTGGACAATTAATGCTTTCTAATCACATCTCCAGCCGGCAAGCATATATAATCACAATGTAAAACTGCAGCACTAAGATCTTCAGAATCAAAAACTGATGCGGATGACGAGTACTAATCAGCGGATATTAAAGGTTGAAAATCAACATTTTCATTTCCGTAAAACGTTGAATTAGATTCCGACAATTCTGAAATAATAAGCCAAGAAATGAAGGATTGTAGCAGGATAATACAAATCTTAACCACCGAAGCCATACAGAGTTCTGCCCTGCCTTTTCAATGCATAGACAACGTCCATGGCAGTCACAGTCTTTCTTCTAGCGTGCTCAGTGTAAGTCACAGCGTCGCGAATCACATTCTCCAAGAAGATCTTGAGAACCCCTCGGGTCTCCTCATAAATCAACCCGCTGATCCTCTTCACTCCGCCTCTTCTAGCCAATCTCCGAATTGCCGGCTTCGTAACCCTTGAATGTTGTCGCGTAGGACCTTGCGGTGCCGCTTTGCTCCTCCTTTGCCCAATCCCTTACCTCCCTTTCCGCGGCCAGACATCTTCTAGGGTTTGGCGAGCAGAAAAAGAAGAGAGAATATGAATTAGATTTTAAAATTTGAGTGTACGATGGTTGGAGGGATTTCAAGGTTTCCTTATATAGATTGTGAAAATTGGACAGCGTCAGCGGCGGCCCCGAGTGGCGGGAAGCTAGAAGGCTACTATAATCCTTGTGAAATCTGCCGGTTGAATTTGGTTAGTCAATCGCTCGAAAATCAACGGTTCAAATTAACACGCTTTTTCCGGACATGGATCGTTGACGTGGCAGGAAATTTTGTACCTCCAAGATGGGCTCTAATCCAAAATGATTCGAGAAGAAACAAGAACCCTCAAGCACGGACACAACCAGATCGAGACCCAATAAGGAAATACTCTACCGTGGGCTGGTGAACTTCAACGAATTGCTTATCCTGCATTTCATATCAGCCGTTCCCGTTTTCACCAACAAATACTCGGCATTATATAGGAGAATTTGGCAAACTTTTCAAAACTTTTTTCTTTATTTAGTTTTAAAATAATTTTTCAGCAATTTAAAACACAAGGAATATGACATTTACTGGCCAAATTTTTCATTACATACTTCAGAGTTCGACGTGTGATTAGATATTAAGTTTCGTAAAAGTTAAATTATTTATAAAAATTTATGTGAATCTTGTATTTAAAAATTTTAAATTTAATTTTAAAATTAAATCTTATTCAAGTTTGATCATAAAGCATGACAGATAGAACCTTGAAGCCTCTACCGACAACCCAAAGCCACAATCTTCACAAATGAGAGGATGATGAACACCATAGCAATTTATGACACAACAAATTGGATTTACTATTGCCTAACAGAGCTACAAATCCAATCTAAGTTCTTTATGTGAATCGCTTGAAAAAGATATCCTAACCTACCATCTTATCGTCAAAACCAATCCAATCGGCTTGCTTAGTTTTGATTTCAATTGCTTTAAAGAAATGAAAGTTAGAACAAGTACCAGTGTTTGAATTGCAACTCAAAATTAAAAAAAAAAATATACATTTTTTATTTAAATTTTATTTTTTTACAAACAATTCACTTTTACGCTTTAAAAAAAATTAAAACCAAATCCAAATATATCTTTTGTGTTTGAACATCATTTTATTTCAAAATTTAAAACAAAATTTTACATGTAAAATCTATATTTCATCTCACAAATTATTTAACTTTTATAATATATAAAATAAAAATTTTAAAACCAAACTATACCTAATTTCACCCTTAATCACTCATCAAGCTAAATAGAAGGCCCCATATATAATTGTAAATAATCCTAGACACCATTAATCCAAACAGTTTGTGAAGTCAATGAGCTCATCATTAAGTCGTACTGCAAAACGACCCACACCAGCACATAACCCACAATAAAACTAGGACATCCACAGAAGAATTGATAAGGATAAGCCGGGCCAGTGTACTTTTCAGCAAAGTAGAGCCGCATAGAATGGGCCAAAAAATAAAACAAAAGAAACAGTCCTATACAACAAATCGCCATACTGAATTAAATGATTTCGTGTATTTGGAGGTGTGGAACAAATAGGAGGTTTGGAGATTTATCACGACCGTTTAATAATCTAATCAGAGGATCAATCTTGTCTGCCAATTCCTAAGCGTGGCCAATCATTTTTGGCAGTTGTCTCTGATCGAAAGCGTCGATTGGAACCAGATTATTTTAGGCATATCGTACGTCTTCAAAATTGAAAGGACGGAAAACCATCAACTCGAGAAGATTTTGAACATTCTGAGCATCAAATAGAAATATCAGCATAACATTCCGTAAATTCAATCTCAATTACAGCCAAATAGAAAAAGAAACTGAGTAATCATGTACCCATTTTATCTATTCAGAAATCAGAGAACAAAATATCTATGTTAAATTCGCGGTCGGGCGTACTGGACAATCTATGCTTTCTTAACCACCGAAGCCATACAGAGTTCTGCCCTGCCTCTTCAACGCATAGACAACGTCCATGGCAGTCACAGTCTTTCTTCTAGCGTGTTCAGTGTAAGTCACAGCGTCGCGAATCACATTCTCCAAGAAGATCTTGAGAACCCCTCGGGTCTCCTCATAAATCAACCCACTGATCCTCTTCACTCCCCCTCTTCTAGCCAATCTCCGAATTGCCGGCTTCGTAATCCCTTGAATGTTGTCGCGGAGGACCTTGCGGTGCCTCTTTGCTCCCCCTTTGCCCAATCCCTTACCTCCCTTTCCGCGGCCAGACATCTTCTAGGGTTTTACGAGCAGAAGAAGAAGAGAGAATATGAATTAGATTTTAAAATTTGAGTGTACGATGGTTGGAGGGATTTCAAGGTCTTCTTATATAGATTGTGAAATTGAAGAGCGTCAGCGGCGGCCCCGAGTGGCGCGAAGCTAGAAGGCTACTCTAATCCTTGTGAAATCTGCCGGTTGAATTTGGTTAGTCAATCGCTCGAAAATCGACGGTTCAAATTAACACACTTTTTCCGGACATGGATCGTTGACGTGGCAGGAAATTTTGTGCCTCCAAATTGGGCTCTAATCCAGATGGAGACCCAATAAGGAAATACCCTGCCGTGAGCTGGTGAACTTCAACGATTGCTTATCCTGCATTTCATATCAGCCGTGCCTGTTTTCACCAACAAATACTCAGTATTATATACGAGAATTTGGCAAACTTTTTTCTTTAGTTAGTTTTAAAATAAATTTTCAGCAATTTAAGACTCAATACTAATTTTCTTCAACAATAATAGTTTTCACCACATTTAATATTATAAAGAGAATTAAACAAAAATACTATAAAATTGTTTCGTTACTTAAGTAAAATTATAAAGTGATACTTTATTACTGAACAAAATTATACATAAATAATTAAAATTTCAATACAACAGTGGAATAAATATAATTATCCCTTTGAAGACATCACTCATTATATTTATTCTACTATTGCCTTCTTGCATTCTTCTTCTTTACCATTCATACTTGCACTTGCATCTTCAAATCTGCTTGCGAAATAAAAAGTGAATATGGAATATAGAATGTTGAACTAAAAATGACAATGAAATAATTAAAGAAAGACATTACAAAACAAGACTTTTTCATAAAATCTCATTATAACTTAATTACTTACTTGTAACAATAACCTCACTTATTTAGTAAAATGGATCAACATTTGCATATTAAAATAGTTCTCTTATTCTACTCATGCAACTAATGTAAATATTACATATCAAGAACAAGAATGCCATTATTACATATCAAGAGTGCTTAAGTCTTTAGAAAATATATGAAATACATAAATAAGTTCATATATTATTTTTTAAGTAATTTTATCTTAATAGTTTATAAACACACAAGTTATATAATTACTAATAGAGATAATTCACGTGAACATAAAATATCAATTCATTAACTTATAAATTATTAACTCTTTAATGAGTTGATATTTTTTATCTAGATAAATTATCTCTCTTAATAATTGTTTCATAAGTTATACAGTTACCAAAATATATCCAGTTGATTATTAAATCGACCATATGAAAATACGATCCGGATGCTAAATGAATTGGATTCGGCTGGTTTAGAAGTCTAAGCTTCATTGTACACAAGTGGATTGGGTCATTGCCTGATTGAGACACAGTTTGGGCCACCTGCTTATGGTCCATTATTTTGAGTCCGCTTAGCCCTTTCATCACCAGTGGATGTCTCCCCCTGTCGTCATTTCAAGCCATTACGTGCTCGACGTATTGTCCATCACCGCTCATCGTCTTTGAGGCAGAAAGCAAAGGACAACAATGAGGAAATTCGATCCGTGGCCGGTGTTTTTCAGGAGAGAATGGAGCCGGAACTGGCCGTTCCTCGTCGGTTTTGCTATCACCGGCACCCTTATTACTAAGTTCTCTCTAGGCCTCACTGGTTCGAAGATTTCTTTTCTAAGGTTAATGTTTATGCAATTATCATAAATATCGTCTGATGTTTTTGTTTGATTTGACTAATTATCTTCAGAGGAGGACGCCAAGAATTCTCCTTTTGCACAGAGGCACAAGAAGCACTGACGGGGTAAGTCTATACTGAAACAAAAAGCCTAAGGTTTTCCAGGTTATAGATCTGGGAAAAGAAGTTGGATTGCTTCTGATGCCGTTTGTTTATTTTTCACTATGTTTCCCTTGAGTGTTATTGATTCGATGTCAGTCAGCTGATTGTGACTTGTTAGATGAGGTTTGGGAATCTGAAACTCGTGATTCTAGGCATGCTTTTTCTTTTCTACTACAAATGCGGTTCTATTTTATTCACGAGAAAGCTTATAACTAACACTGGTACGCATGAAATTATAGGCTGTTCTGTGGATTCGTGTGGGATTATCTGATGTTTGATAGTTTGGCTGACAATCTGAAAAGAAAAGCGATTTTTGGAGGAATTATCCCTGTTTTAACTGTTGAAGATTAGGAAAACTGGTTACTCATGCAGTAGTTTTTGTGCCCTTGAATGTTTTCTATGGTTATTTAACTGCGGGGGTGATCACACCTTTGGTGATAATAAAGAGTGGAAGAGTTGAGAATTTGATTTAGAACGCAATTTATCTACTACTGATTGATGCTTCACTTGGAGATGGTATAAATATATTCGTCTATCCTGGCATAATGAGCAAAAAGGTTCATAATCTCAAAATCATCTTAAGACAACAATTGATAGGCCAATACTAGGTAACCTAGTGTCTGGTCATTCAATAAAGCTACACTAAATCACTCTTGCAATGAATTCACTTTTAAATCCTTTTTCGGAACTCTTTTTCTTGAACTTTGACTTGCAATGGAAATTGGATGAGAATTCTCAATGCTGGGAGTTTAAGAAATAAGTTTAATGCTGGAAATTGTTCTATGGCATTATTATTACCCAGTAGTAAAACTAGATTATTGATGACAACTTTGTGTCTGGGGATTTTTAATGTAGAGCTTTTTAATAAGAATACATTTGAGCATATGGGTAGAGGATAATTTTTTGGAGCTGAAATTCTTTTGCATATCGATTTACATGGCCCTCCAACATGCACCTACTACTTTCATTCCACGGTCAAGTTGGATTTACTTTATCTCTTTCCAGTTTATCTTCACAGTGATCAACTAGAAATCTTTTAAGTCTCAGATATTTCTTTATAGAAAGAAAGGTTGATGCTTCCCGTTATGGAAAGTTTATTCAATCCAGCAAAGTATCTTGGGTGGTGCTTCTTGCTTTTGATTTCAAAGACATGGTTTTCTTTGAGGATTTTAATTACAGATTCAACTATGATCAATAAAAGGACTCTTTTGCATCTTGTGTATCATACCAATAGATACGACACTGCACATGCTACTCAATCTCAATTTTACTCTTATGTCCTCTCCATTGCTCTGATGTTTTTCTGTTTACCTGCTTTAACCTGATTCAAGTGTCATAAACATTTAGAATTTAATCCTAACCATCGATGCTTCTGCATTTGCAGGTCAACTTTTTGGTGCTTGACGTTTCTGATAAATGGAGGCTCTTCATGATGTTGGAAAGAGTTTCATCTTTGCTCCTTTTACCCTGATTTTCAAATAGTAGAACAATGATGGTTCAGATTACATAAAATGGCCTGTAAACCTTTTCTGGCTGAGGCCAAACTTGTCACTTTGAATGGCAGAGTTCGAAAATATTTGTTGTCTGAATTGAATTATTTTTTAAGCTTTTATATGTTAGATTCAGTCTATGTTTCTATGTATTTGCAGAAGCCAGTTGCTACTGTGATGCAATTCTTTCGTTTGAGTGGTGTTCCAACCAATGAATGCTATCTGTAATGTGAATGGCTAGGGAGTTCCAATACACATGATAATCTGAAGAGCTAAACACAATGTGTGAAAATGTATCTAGCGGTTCCGATTGCAAGTCCACTCGAACATATTAAGGGGACAAATGCTTCAGTTCACTATTTCTCCATTAGGATACAATCTTACAGAGCAGGGTAGTACTAGTATATATTAAAAGAAGGAAAAAGTTGACATTTATATTTTTTTCTTAAAATGTTTCTCCCACACTTCATCTTTTCATTCGCAATGAGAGTGAGTATTGGAAATTTTACACAAATCAACAAATTTCTTAATTGGTCTGGGTGCTTTTTCTTTCCCGGGATTAATTGCTCCGAGTTAAAAAATCCAAAGAACAAATTATTTTGGAAATTGAAAACTAATTAATGTAATATTTATTGGAATACTAAAGGTGAGATTGTATATTGTTTTGTTTTGAAATTTTTTGTGCGAGAATTCTTTATTTTGAGAAAAATAAAAATCATAATAAGAAATTTGTATTGAATTTCGTAGCGAAACTTAATTCAATTATCCCTTAAAATTAAGGATAAAGTTAGAAAATAATTAATAGACACTTTTATGATTTTTTACAAATCAATAAATAATTATGAATAAGAAAAATAACAAAAAGTGAGTGCGTCTGATCTTATTGTTTCTAAATAACGGGAAAAAAATCAACAAATGAAAGAACAATCAGTTTGATGAAGAAATCGTTCCTCCCGAAGGGGCAAATTGCAAGTTTGATTAAACCATATCCTTATCCTTCTCTGTCTCAGACGCGCATAGGAGCACCACAGGCATCTCTGGTGCCCTCTAGCCCAAGCCTCCGACCTCTCTTTCATCTTCCACACGAACAGGTATAAAACAAAGAGCTATTTCGGGGTCGGAGAGCAATTCTATTTTTCCAATGGCCTGTGGATTTCAGAACTCGATTCATAATAGCCTGTGGTTCTGTTCATCAACAACGAGATCATCTCCTTTGTATAATTCCATCAGTTTTGGAAGGACTCCGTTGAAAGGTCGAACCCATTTTCAGAAAACAGTGTTCTCGTCATCGTCCAATGGAGTTCTTTACTGTACTTGCAGCAGCAGCACTACTGCTAATCACCCTGACAGTAGCCAATGTGCTGACCCTTTTGTCCTAACAACTCCGCTTTATTACGTAAATGCTCCTCCTCACATGGGCAGCGCTTACACAACTATTGCAGCTGATGCTATTGCTCGCTTTCAGGTACCGTATTTACTGTCGGCTTCAAACTGTCAATTTTATTTAGCTTGTTGAAGTTCTTTGGTATCCGCTGCTGGCATGAAATTTGTAATCTACAGTAAATTTTGTAGAAACATATGAAGGGCCTTACCGTTAACGTCCACCTGAATTCTACTGAATCCAATTTGCCTGCGGAGGGGATTGGATCTCAAAAAAACAGCAGTTACATTAATTCTCTTCTAGTACCAGAGTGCAAAATTGGAATTGGCACATAAATCAGTTCTTGAAATCTGATATTCAGCACTTGAGATATCAATGGAAGTGATGTTTTTGATATCTTGGGACTCTTGGTAACAGTTGTATAATAACAAAACTCCAAAGGAAAACCTTTAAACTTCAAAGTTGTAGGGCGGGAATATTTAAGCTTACAAATGTGCCATTTTAATGCAGAGGCTTCTCAGAAAGAAGGTTATATTCATTACTGGAACGGACGAGCATGGGGAAAAGATTGCTACTGCTGCTGCTGCCAGTGGTTCCAGCCCAGCTGAACACTGTGATTCTGTTTCACAGGCTTACAAGGCACTTTGGAGAGATGTATACTCCTGTGCTGTAAAACTGCCTTTGATTGAAAGCTCCTACTAAGTTGTTATGGAGATGCTTTCTTATCCTGGTTTCTCTATTGTTTGTTCTGTGTATAGTTAGGCATATCCTATGACAAATTTATCCGGACAACTGATACTAAACACGAAGCAATCGTGAAGGAATTCTACTCCAAGGTTTTGGCCAGTGGTGACATTTATCGTGCTGATTATGAGGGATTGTATTGTGTCAATTGCGAAGAATACAAGGTGATGCCTTGTATTTAATCTGGATATCTTCCTTTGTGTTTTATGTTCTTAATGAAAATAGAAATACCTAAAAGAATTGCTGTAAAATGATCAACTTTGCATGGGAATCAGGACATTGGAATTATAAGAACCTGGATAAGCTAATTTAGCTGCTGGCTTTGAGTAGCGGTATGAGTGTTGGGATTCAGAGTCCTGAAAGCAGCTATCTCTACTTTCTCCTTTTGTCTTCCTTTTTCTTGTAGTGAAGAGTTCTCAGCCTCCCACTTAAATTTCACATATTCTACCAATAGTTGGAATTGAAATTTAGTCTACTAGTTTGGGTACCACAGGCGATCTTTGTGGATGGGAGATAACTGTGGCAGGGGGAGGGATGCAGCATAACATGTAGTAGTTAGGAGCTGCATCCCCACTACTATGTACTTTTAGCATGTTCCAGCAAATTCATTTGTATTCTGAACTGCATGAAAGTCAAAGCAGTGGAAATAGGATTCTCCTTTCAGAAGACCAAATGAGCTACCTTTTCAATCATTTATAACCATTTAGCAGCGAGTCTTTGAAGTAAATTGCTGCAAATGTAACATAAAAAACCTCTTTAGGAATTCTAAATTATCATCCTTTTCTCTTTGCGCAACAGCTGGCCTTTCCAAGTAAGTAAGGATAACATTGTCTGTTTGCTCTGTGGTTCGGTAACTTTAGCATTCCACAATCTCAGGATGAGAAGGAGTTGGTGGAAGACAACTGTTGTCCGATGCACCTAAAGCCATGTGTTGCAAGGAAAGAAGATAATTATTTCTTTGCACTGTCAAAATATGAAGAACAGTTACAAAAGATGTTAAATGAAAATCCAAATTTCGTGCGGCCTTCTTTTCGCTTGAATGAGGTAGGACAGCAAAATCTTCTTAGCCTTTGAAATATAATAATTCAGGTGCCTTTATAATGTCATTTTGCATCACATACACGTTCTATGATTTGAGAGTATGTTAAATTTATTGCAGTAAAATTATGTCATTTGTAATGCTGATCCAAACTGTGCAACTATGCCTCTAGATTATCAGTTTCATAATTCCTGATCTACTTCTGCAGAAACCTAGGAGAGATCTTTTAAGAGCTTTTTCTGGTTTATTGATATTACTCTCCTGGGAATTTTAGGGCAGCAGAATTATATATATTTAGAAGAAAATTGGGGAAATTACAAACCCAGTTACAAATTAAAACCTATTAGACATGAGTTCTAACCAACAGTTTTATACTTGTCCAAGTTTTTATCATCTCCTGATCCTACTCTTGTCCTTAGTTGTGAGGTCCATGCTAATGTTAAACAAGATAGAACTTGAAAAACTCCAACCACTTCAAATATTTCTTATAAAGCAAGCTAAATAACTTTTTGGCCACTTATTTGAACTAACTTTTTCACAAGAGCTCTCATAAAATTGGGTCCTCTTTTGTTTTGTTGTGATAAGCATTGACACATAAAATAGCAAATTTATTATGTGTGGATCCTCAATTCCAAGGTTTGGGCAGGGTTATGTATGAAACTGTTTTATGTGGCTTTTCATAATATTCTGATAAAAAGCTTGAAGAGGTAACTTACAGGTAACTAAAAAACAACTATTGTAGCATACTACCGAAACTCTCACTCAATCTGTGGTTTCCTCTTTTATGCCTGTTTACCTGAAATTGCTGCTGTTACCTGCACAAACCTGCTATGAGGAAGTTTGCTTTGCTCTTCATTGTTCACGATAGACTGGAGATCTTCTCTAATGAGGTTCATTTTATATATCTTCTATTTCAAGTGGCAATTTCTTACAGAGAATTCTTGTTTAGGTGAAAAGTTGGATAAAAAGTGGCTTGATGGACTTTTCCATTTCCCGAGCATCAGTTGATTGGGGCATTGCAGTTCCTAATGATACTAAGCAAACAATATATGTTTGGTTTGATGCTTTGTTAGGGTAAGTCAATCTATCCTCTGACTTTTCAGAACCATATTTAACATTTTGGCTTAAAAACCTTTCTTAAGGACATCAGCTTTTAGTAATGTAGTTATTCCTTTCCTAGCTTTAAGTTGATTTCACCATTTTTGTGAAGGGGATTTCCCCAGCTTGAATGCTTTTCATTCTAATTTTCCTATTTATAAGATTGTTAGATCTCGTCAACATTTTTCCTTTCACTCATTGGCTCTTTCTTTGTTTTTCACATTTATTCTGGATTCACCAGACGGATTAGTTTCTTAGAATTCCTAGGTATTTGATTTCTTGTCTATATGGAATGGGTAAACTGTTGGCCGCTAATTTAAGTTTGTATTCAGAGCCAATATACATAACATTTCTGCAGGCTATGGTTACTATCTGAATGTAATCCCTGCAACTATTTCACATCCATGCGAGCTTGATGAATAAATAGGTTTTAAAGTCTGATATGATCCCTCCAGCCTTATATATGCTGACTGAGATAGATATGTCTTTTCTCCTGTAGAGTGAGTTCCCTTGAAAAATCTATTTCTTCTTGAGTTCCTTTAATTATTGTGCAAAAAGTGGAAACAAGAAAACCAAAGGTGCCATCTGCTTTAACTTCCTCTTTCAGTGTTGGATCCCTGAACCTCTTGCATGCGGCATGTGAAATTTTGAGTTTCTCTCCTCACAAAGAAATAGTTCTGCATTCTGTTCTTACCACCAGAAGATCAGCTGGACCCATATTGGAAGATCATGGAGGTATATCGGTGTTTCTGGATACATTCTCTTCTTAATCATGGGAAACCTTTCAACTAGCCATTTCTCTAATCTGTGCACCATGCTGCAAAAGTAAGCTTTTCTATTCGTAGACACTTTCCTCCTCTTACATCAGCAATTATGGTTCATCCTTATGACTTCAGGAGAAACCAGTTTTTGTTTGCCAGAGAAGCGTAAAACCTCCCAATTGTTTTCTTCACATCCCTTAGCTTTCTTGATCGTGCAATCTTTGTTTTCCGAACAGCTTTATTGTTATCTCATTATGCTTCACGCTGAAGGAAAATCTCCTTTATCCTTATCTGGTGAACCTCAAATCACTCGACCTCCTTGGGATCCTTTCAGTCAAAATAAAGGAAAAAGTTTTTTCCATCATTAATGAAAATGCATTAATTCCGTTCTGCTCGGAATAATATTTTCTCTTTTACATCATTCAGTGATCTGCAAATCAGTCAGTCTATGAGCACTTTCTCTTGGTTCTGTTTCATTCTCGAATAAACACGAGGAGGTAAATGGGTAACTGAACACTAGGTATGGACTTAAAAATGTGTGCCATGATGTTAGAGCTTATGTGATAATTAAAATTAAAAAGAAGAAGAAGAAGCAACCATAAGCTACTCTTATTTTTGAACCGATTTAGTAGATAATTGTGCCAAACATGCCTGTATCCTCATAGAAAGTTCAGCATATCTTGACTGAAGGCAAAATACTGCAGTCACGGAAAGTCAATATTGTGTTATTGTTGTAACATGCAAGCTTAGAATTCCTCATTCAGTTGGTGGTAGCAAGTTATTTTAATGATTACCTCAAAACTGTTCTAAAGTGTTCCCTTTTCTGTGACAGCTTCTAATACTCATTCTACTTTTGATTTTTACTGCCTAATTATTTCTGTATTTAACATAAGCAGTTATATATCTGCTCTTTTGGATGAGGAGGAGCAGCCTAACTTGCAAACAGCAATCTTGACAGGGTGGCCAGCCTCACTGCACTTAATTGGCAAGGTATGGTGTCATTCTTGTCCTTACTGCTTTGGAAGTTCTCTTTTTCTTAATAAATTTTGGTTGCTAGCACAGGAGATCAAAATGAGTTAAAATATTAAAAAGAATTTAATATCATTATCAATGTTATCTCATACTCAATTTTGCTGCCCTGATTAACTTCATAACTCTTGTTCGATTTTTTTTTTTCAATTACTATCAAAATATAACCTGAAAAAGGACCTCAATGACGAAAATAATTTTTCACGTTCAATAGTCCTGTTTAAGTGAAGCAGTGAGGACAAGAAACTATGCGATTCTTTCTAGATCATTTTGTGATTGTTATACCGAATTGTTTTTATTTTACTATTTGCAACTTCTTCACAATGACCCTCAGGACTGTTCTGTTTGTGCGATGCCTAGGGAAATGTTTGTAAAGTTCTATTTGCTAGGTGTATGTATAACTAGGAAAGATGCATGTGCATGTAGTATCACGGCTACTTCAATGGTTTGGACTTGATTAACTTAATATTTTAATATCATATCTCAAATCTGTAGAAAGGTGGTCTGAGATTTGATGATTTTAGCCCTTTTTTCCTTTTTGGATTCTTGATTTTAGGAACTTTATTGTTCAGGAATTTCGTACTTAGGTCTCTCATCAAGCTTATCCAACCTGAGAACTTGTGATGGAATATGTTCCACTAACAATGCAGACTACATATGATATGTCTCTTGACACTATTATGCAGGATATATTGCGGTTTCATGCAGTTTATTGGCCTGCTATGCTCATGTCAGCTGGACTTGACCTACCGAAGACGGTTTTTGGCCATGGGTTTTTGACGAAGGTATTTAACAGTTAATTATCTGTGCATATTTTTTTCCTGATTGTTTTGGAGCTGATAATTTCTTGGAATAGTCCACTTCTTCTATCCAGAGCTTGTTAAACTAAAGTTCCATTCTTTTCATTTGTCAACTGAAACTCTTGCCTGCTTTTAGATTCCTTGACGTATTACCACACCAATTTATGCTTCAGGAATTTTAGTCGTTGAGGGTCATTTTGAGAACGAAATATCATCTACTAAAACATAAGAATGAACATTGATCATGTAGTTTTGCCATTTCATCTCATGTACCTACTTTTATTTCATGCAGCAGTGGTTTTATTGTTAAAATTTTAGGATGGTCTGAAGATGGGAAAGTCACTGGGAAATACACTTGAACCAACTGATTTGGTGCATAGATTTGGATCAGATGCAGTCCGATACTTTTTCCTAAAGGAGGTGGAATTTGGTACTGATGGGGATTATTCAGAGAGCCGTTTCATCAATACTGTCAATGCACATCTCGCCAACACCATAGGTACTTTTCAGTTCCCTAAGCTTCAGAAAATTCGTAGTTCAACTAGCTTACTTCATTAGCCCATGGAGATGGATATGCAAGCCTGACCTTAGAGTCACTTGTGCCAGGAAATCTTCTTAACCGTACACTAGGACTTCTGAAGAAAAATTGCCGATCAACTTTGACTTTAGATTCAGTTATTGCAGCTGAGGGAAACGTATTCAGGGACACAGTGGAGAAGCTGGTAAAATTCACATAACGTCTATTTGCTCTCTCTCTCTCTCTCTCTCTCTCTTGGCTATTAGGATAAATATTTGGATTCCACAATTGCTCGCAGGTAATGTGCATCTTCTGATACTAAAAGTTAGTTTAGGAAATGATGCACCACATTGCATGTTTTATTTTTATACATATGGTACAGGTATGTTCCTCATTCACCTCTCTTGCAATGGAAGCTGATCCTAGAGATACAAGTTCTTTCTCATCTGTTTTCCTACCCTAGAAAAGGTGTTTCATTTACCGAGCTGCACCTTCATATGTTTAAAATTACTAGTGAAACCCATGGACACACTTTGAATTGTTCTTATGAAAATCCTATTTGAATTCTTAAAGTATGTCCCAGTTCATGAAAATGAGGCTGTGAACATTTTCTCTACCTTTGTGTTTATATACCATCCGCCTATTAGTTTCAGGAATCCATCAAAGTTAGTTCATAAGGCTCTTTCATTGGCTGAAGAAAACCTATAGTGCTTTTCATCTGATATAGACTGCAAAAGAGACGGCACTAGATAGTACTTATTTTGCATCTAATTCTCCCCAGCCTAAGTACAGAGCTGAACCCATGTCTGTCATCTGGAAAATGGAATTTGACATTAATATCAGACATGATAAAGGAAGAAGAAAGGATCGAAGAAATAAACAAGCTTGTAGTAGTAAAATTTAACCTAGAATGAAACAATTGGTTGTTGAATTCAGTTGCCTTGTTAACCATTGTTTGGTTCACAGCTTTAATCATTGCCATCCACTTTCTCCTGGTCCCTTCTTTGACAATCTTGGTGGAAAATGAAAAAGAAGCATTTATTCTTTCAAAATGTTTTATCAGAAGTTATCCTGATCTTATTGAATTTCATTTGTAGGTTGAGAAGGCCCAAGCCCATTATGAGAACCTCGAGCTCTCATCAGCTTGCGAGGCTGTGCTAGAGATTGGGAATGCTGGGAACTTGTATATAAATGAACAAGCACCATGGTCCCTTTTTAAGCAAGGGGGCGCTGCTTCTGAAACTGCATCCAAGGTTCCTTTCCTTCTAATCAGCTTCTGATGTATCGTCCATTTACTTAATGTGGAAATATTCTAACATAAAAGATATGTTCTATGATGTTGGAGTTGCTTGTGCTTGACTATAAGAATAACTTGAATTGTCTTTTCTTTAAAATAATAATAATAAGACTTATCATCATATTTTCTTGTTCAAAGCTTATTTTCTAGTGAATCTGTGCTAAGTGATTGAAATGACCATTCTATCTGACTATTCTATATGCTTTCGAGATCGTGTACTAAATGCAGAACATTTTGGGGAGTGGGGCTGGAGAGGACTCACTGTCACTAGCTATGTCTTTTGTCCATTCCTTAGTTTCCTAGTTTTTATGTGATTCCATGAGGATATATACTTTCTTTCTGCAATTCTTGTTTCTTAAGATTGAAATTATTGTATTTTGAATATAGAAGAGTACTGATCACCTTAACGTTTCTAGCGTTGTTTTCTGCGCTTATAAATCTCTTCCATTGATTACACAGGACCTTGTAATTGTTCTAGAAGCAATGAGGATCATAGCAATTGCATTGTCCCCAGTCACTCCCAGCTTATGTTTGAGAATATACACACAGCTTGGCTACACTGAAGACCAGTTCAATGCCACTACTTGGGTCTGTCTCCCTCCCTCCCACTCTCTCACACATGTGGGCGCATAGTCACAGCGCTAACTGTCATATTTGCAAGCATGCTTACCTGCACAGGGCTGATTGATTTTAATAATTTCTGGCAGGACAACACCAAATGGGGCGGACTGAAGGCTGGTCAAGTCATGGTGCAGCCAAAACCCGTGTTCTCCAGGATCGAAATCCCAACCGAAGGAGGTAATGAGGTTGAAACAACAAAAGACACATCCAAGAAGAAGGAAAATGTACCTCACGTCAAGAAAGTGGTTGAAGCCTAACAGTGCTACTTGGAATCTGTTGTATTTCCGTCCACCTTCTTAATTTTTTCCTTTTTTTTTTCTACCTTGCCAATCTTTGTACATCGGATTATCCTTTTTGGCAATTTGTTTTCTATTGTTTCTTGGTGAAATACGGAATAGTATTAAAGATCCAAATAAATTGATTTTTTCTAATATTAATGCCTTTTTTTCTTTCCTTTTTTCCTTGATTGGATACATTAGGGAAGGGGTAAAAATTAAGTTCATGATATTTATGCATAGGTTGCATTTAACCAATTCATATATCCCTTTTTGCCACTCTCTAGTTGAAACTGATCTACTGCTAAGCTATGCAAGCCTAAGACTAGCAGATTAACATAAAAGCAGCAGAAATCAGGAGATAGTTGGACCCAAGAAGAAAAGGATAAATTTTTATATATTCTACTAGTTTTTCTATAAGGCCTTGAAATGTAACTCTGCATAATAGTTATACACAGAGTTAATACTGTAGGAAGTAAAAACTTTAGCATTAACTAATGTTTGGGAAAGAAAATAGAGAAACGCAAGAAGGGGAGTGGAGGGAGCCTACAGGAATCTCATTGAAATGCCGGACAACTAGTATCCTGCACCTTTATGGCTTTATCCAGTAGAGTTCACTTCCTTGGAATTCCAAGCCTCTTGCGGAAATCATCCTCCATGAGGGGAAGTCCATCACGTAACTTGATCTTTGGTTCCCAGCCTAACAATTCCTTTGCCTTTGTAATGTCCGGTTTTCTTTGGCGAGGATCATCAGGGGTATTCTCCACTGTTATGATCTTCACTTCTGGATTAATAAGCTGCAAAACCCGACCATTGATGATTTACTTCTATTGAGCTATCTAAGAGGCAAATATTGTGGAGTAGCCGCTAATATGAACTTGATTTACAAATGCACCTCAAGACAGTTTTTGTTTTTTCATTTTCCCAAGCAAAGGGTTTGGATGTTACCTCTTTCACATTCTCTGCAAGTTCTAGCATTGTAAATTCACCTATTTAGAAAACAGAAGTCAGTACCAGCAACAAGGAGTTACCAAGACTATGAAAACTAAGAAAGCAGAGAAATAACATGAAAAGAAAAGGGAACTATAAAAAAATCAGAGCTAAATAGACAACTGACCAGTCGGAAGTTAGTGTTTACGAAATCAATTATAAACCGAAAAGAAGCCATAGTTACTAGGCATATTTACTTTACTTCGAGTCAAGTTACAGTATCACTAACCCGGATTTCCAAGGTTAATTGGTCCAGTGTTTTCACCCTCCATAAGTCGAATCAGGCCATCAACCTTCGTCATTCAAAGAAAAGAGCAATGTGAATTAAGTTTTCAATGAGCTAGTTCATGTTCAAGGATATCTTCAAGTGGATCGGTAACAATGATGGCCACATACCATATCAGAGACATAACAAAAGCTTCGAGTTTGAGTGCCAGGCAACTGGACTGTCAAGGGTTCATCACTGCATAAATGTGTCCGTTTACACATGGCAAATGTCAACACAAATTTATCAGAAACCTAAATAGTGGAATTGTTGTGCTTAAGAGATAGAAAAGGCGATGCATTAGGGATCCTGTATAAACATTGGATACAACAGCGAGATGACAAAGAATTTAAGTGGCTAACTAGCGAAACTGATAGTTCACAAAGGTGGCAGCTTGGCATTTGAATTACCGAATTGCTTGAGCTATGAAATTGCTGACGACCCGACCATCATCAATATTCATGCGGGGTCCATAAGTATTGAAAATCCTAGCAATCCGTATCTCTGTTACAAGTCGTATCCTTATACTAGTCAGGAAATGTGTCACTCGTATAGAAACGCACATTGCAGAACTTCCATAGGCTTGCATAAAAGATGCGAGGATCATACCTATTCCATGCTGTCTATGATAGTCAAACATCAAAGTCTCAGCTACCCTTTTCCCCTCATCATAACAACTCCTAACTCCTGCAATGTTCAACAAAAAGGGAAATGTAAGTGAAATAAATGCATAATTTTCTAAGTATGCTCATATGTGACTGAAAAGAAGCACAAGCCTATGCAACCCAGAACACGTATTCCAAGAAAATGGCAACAAAATTTTCTGCACCACGCAGAAATCATTTTTCAGCCTCTAAGCATGAATTCAGAAAAAAAAAAGCAGCAAAACTGTCTAATCATTCAGAAATCCTGTTTCAGCCTCTTGCTAAAGAGCTACTAAGTGATGCAGGAAACAGGGTGCCACATCAGGGCATTGAGAATCAAAGTCAGCCACCTTTATAAAATTTAGTAGATTGAGTGTATTTGATGCACACGTTATGGTTAGAACAATTACTCAGAGGCAGCAGAACAAGTTCTCAAGCATTTTTTATTACATAAGTTGTCTCCCACTTGACCACCCAGAGTACCAACAAAACCAATAGTTGAGTTATATCAGACACACATGAATCAGTTTATCAGATCCCATCATTCCAAACCAGATTCCTAGGTATTAGACTATACCAATAGGATTAACATTGCCCCAGTAGCTCTCATTTTGAGGATGCACCAGAGGATCTCCATAAACCTCAGAAGTTGATGTCAGCAAAATCCTGTGGCACAGGAAAGATTATGAGATGAGAGATATGTTTTAACAAATGTATGCCTAGAAAAGTCAGTTTGTACCTTGCTCCAACACGCTTGGCAAGGCCCAACATGTTTAGCGTCCCAATTACATTGGTCTTGATAGTCTGTAAGGATCCAAAAGATGAATCAATCTTAAAGCAAAGTTACTTAATATTCAATAGGTAACACACACCCCACCCCAAATTAGGAGAAAAAAAAAACAGAGAGAGAGAGAGAGAGAGAGAGAGAGTAGCAAACAGTCATAAGGAACAAGAGAAACAATGTAATGATAATTGGCAAAACTTATTATACTATAGTAGCCTAAATATTTGGCAGAACTCAGAAAGTGCACATAGTTTGGCCACATACCTTAACGGGATTGTACTTGTAAAATATCGGAGAAGCAGGACAAGCAAGATGGTATATTTGATCAACTTCAACTAGCAACGGCTCAGTGACATCTGCAAATAGTAGCAAAGTACCGATGAATTGTCATTAGAAATACCCATTGAGTGAAATGGCCATAATAACTCAAGAAGACGAAAGAGCATATGCAGAGAATTATATGAAACTTTATTGCCGCAAACAAAGGCAGGAGAAAGAAGAGTGGTATCTTCATATTGCTAGTACAAATTGACCAACAATAGGTCACTCATTTTATCCTTCTTTGCTTCCATTTGACTCAACTTGTTCTGCGTGGTTGTCTGAAATTTGCTAGTGTAGTTTACGAATATGTAGAGTTAGTCACATTTTTATTCAAGGTTGATAAAGGAGCAAGGACTTCGAAGCAACATATAGTATTCGTCTCATTTTGAAGAAAAAGATCATCTTAAGCCTTTGATTAATGTTACTATCACATAGACTAAATAACAAAGTTCCTTTGTCAACCCAGACATGCAACAATAGAGATAGACATTGATAAGATGAAACAGTAACATGATTGTCCCAAATAAAACCAAAAACTGCAAACTGTTATCAGAGCAGTATCTGCAGTAGACATGAAAGCTCTCTGGCATGACAGGGCAACAGAGAAGACAAGTTTGCATCACACTCTTTTATGAACTCTATATCATTATCATACCATGACGAATAAGCTCAAATCTTGGATGACCAATCCAGTGCCTTAAGTTGTCCTTTGAGCCAGTAAAGTAGTTATCCACAACAATTACCTTGAGAAAAGAAAACCAACTGATTGGAACATACTGGTGTGGATGAGAAAATATCCAATAAGATATACCTCATAAAGCCATCATCTGATGCTCTTAATATAGACCAGAAAATAATACAGGAAAGAACTTACCTCATTCTTCTCATTTTCCATCAGTCTGTCAACCAGGTGAGAGCCAATAAAACCAGAACCACCAGTAACCAAAATCCTCATGTTTGCCTGTCAAGAAAATTTAATTGTATAATGTTGAAAAACAAAGAAATAGACAGAAAATCATGGGGTGTTACTATGATTTCGAAAGGAAAAACCACTAAGGTAAAAAGCAGATACAATACAAATTTGCAGTCCACAAGTAATATATGAAAAAATAAACTTAGAAGTTTATCATTCCTATCATTTTGTAAGTTGGTTTTATTGTTTGATTTCTTCTTTTTCTTAAAAGAATAAAAAAATGTTGTTAATTAGCCCCACAAAAAGATTAGAAAGTAGAAATCAAGAAGCATATGTATACAATCGAGATCTCAATTGTCTGCACAATATCCTGCAAGCAACTTTTTACCTGAAAGAATTTGGCATTTCGCAATGGTGATGGCTCCGGAGGTGGTTTTGAGCTTAGATGGTTATCACCATTTGAAGCTTCCTTAGCCATACCCACTCTCACCTAGTTTCTGAACCAAGAATCAGAAAACCTGGGTAACCATCAATTTGTAACCAGACTGAATATCAAAGCAATTACAGGAAACTCATTTTTAAGCAGAAATCCTCTTGATCAACTTCTTGAGCATATGATTGCGTACCGAATACAACTAATTGAGACATGAAATTCGATCTCGTTCAGAGTGAGTCAAACATACAGTCTTTTCAAATATTGTTTTACACGTGAAATGCTCCATAAACACATAGATCATAAGTGCAGCACCCCACAATTTTCAAAACTAGATCTTTTTGTATGATGGCAATGCGAAAGAAAAAACAGGAAACAATAGAACCGATAAATCTTCCGCATCCCCAGCGCAGAATTAAGCGGTAAAGACTCAAAATTTCGTTGAAACGAAATAGCAAAAAAGACCATTCCTTTGAAATTAAGCCAAGAACTTGAAGCTTTCATCACCTGAGATCCAATTGTGAAGAAGAATCTCAAGTTACTGATTGCGCAAATTGCAAAGACTCCAACTTTATGCTTATATAACAAGCAGAAATTCTCAAAAGCAATCAAAAAATAAACATGAGAAACATGCAGTGATTATTGAGCTCACACCAAACTGCACCAGCTACGGGCAGAGAAGTCTTCAAGATCACGAAAAAACAGAGAAGACAAAAACAGCGATGACGAGTACGATCAAAGCTTCAATAGAAGAAAAAGTGGAGTCCCACTCATAACGCTTTCAGATCTAAATGAAACCAATTTTTAATAATAAAATTTATCACTTTCATGCAAAAAAAATTTTCAAGATTCAAGAAATAAAAAGGAAAAAAGAATGTAGATCATCACCGTCTTCAAATTTTCGTCTTGAACAATGAACCCGATGTTAGTTTTAAGGTTTGCAATCGAACAACATCACCCCAAGTGAATATATAAGAAAGGGTTGAGTGGAGTACAGAGACAAACGGTGGGATGGCAGCTTTGAAACGATTTCGACAGTGTAATTGTCAAATCAAGCCAAGATTCATGCGGTTAATCCAGTTCTTATACGATGTTTTTTCACGGTAAAATTGTAGGACTTACTAGGAAAGACGCTGAGTTGGCAGTTGAGACACGTAATGATGATCTGTTACAGCAATTTGGATTTATTGGTGAAGGGTGACGACGGAGATGAGTTGGATATCTTATCAATAATATATTACTCCTACTCGGAGGTTCACGTCAAAGGTTTTGTTGTATTTATATTGGATTGTGGTTACCAGAAATTATTTGTAAGAGAAATAAATTTTAAATTAAAAATTTTTTAGTAAAAAAGCAATTTAAATATTTAGTATTATTTATTTTTTAATTAAAATTTTAATTCTAAATGGGTGAAGTATAAAAAAGAAGTTTACAATAAGTTACATTTTGGATCTATATTATTTTTATGCAGTAAAATGTAAGAATTAGTATATATAATTCCCTATTATATCTTATATTAACAAAAATAAATTAAATTAGTCAAGTGAACCCACTTTCTCTCTCTACCCGATTTTCTCTAAGTTCTTTCTAACGTCTAGACTGACCGACCTCGTGATTTCATCTTCTTCAACAATATCCGACCAGCGGCCTTCGCCCTAGACCCCTGAACACTGATTATAATAAATTTTCTCTTAAGATAATTTTTTCAATATTGAAATTTCATAGGCAAGATTTATCAGCGATCTTTTCAGATTGAGGCACTATTTTGCTCTTCATTGGAGTTATTTGTCAACTCGGACATGATTTGATTTCTACTTTCTATATTTTTTTTAAATAATTTTTAAAATCGTTAATATACTTATAATATTTTAAATTATTGATCTTTAAGAAAAATAATGAACATGAACTTCTCTTGCCAATATTGTTTGAAGATAGCGGCACAAGTATTACAAAAAAAATTATTATATGTTTGTGTATCTTACTAAAATTAATATATCTTACATATTTAAGATTTTTAGGTTATATGATTATATTTATGATGATATTGTGTAATTTTTATTTGTTCTATTATAATATTTGAATTGTCCCCGTAATCTTTATTATTTTTATATTAATTGATAAATTTTTATTAAATAAAAATAATATCACATACTTCTTTCTTCATTGCTTTTTTAACATGGTGCGGAACCAGTTGCCTTAAATCAATTGACGAGAGAAGATGCATTCGGCGGAAGTGATCTGCCACGTAAATGCCAGCTCGCAAAAAATGAAAAAAGAAACAAATAAAAAACTTAGAGAAAGACAAATAAAGGTCTACGTTTAGTTATGAAAATAAGAAACTCGCACTTATCAACTAAGTGAGATACAGGCAGTGTGTTACTCGTATTATGATAATGTATTATTTATTAAAATAATAATTATTCTAGTAAACAGTATGTTAATTAGTACTTTATTTATTAAAATATATGTTATATTTTTTCTTCTTGTTTGTTTTAAAATATAAATTATTTTTTAATATAAATACTTTATTTATTACTTTATTTTAAATTTTATAAGTGTCTCAAACTAACTAATAAATATTTTTATTTTTAAAAAATTATTAATTTTTCAACCAATTACCTTAAATATTAATTCTTAATGTTAATTTTGAATTTGATATACTCACTGATAATTTTTAAATAATAACATTTTAGACATTTATTAATTTTTTAATAAAAATTATGAAAACTTTAATTCTCTTATAAAAGAGAAATATGCCATATTTTTTTAAACGAATGGTGTATATTTTAATTTTATTTTTCTTTGGAAAAAGTGGCCGTAATTAAAAAGTGAAATCTCTTAAGTATTGGCGATAATTTGCTCTTGGTATAATAGGTGTATATATATATATATATATCCTACACATATAATGAATTATTAAAAGTGTTTTGATAATTTTAAGGCTCAAATCATAATTTCTTTGGAAAAATAATAAATTAAAGAGGCAATGCTATAATAATATTCTTTGATCAACTCAAGTTTGCCTCGTAATCCTAAGGTTATGGCTTTTCCACAAAGAAAATTGAAATGGCGACAATCCAAGGCAAATTGAACACTCTTTCCCCCTAGCCTTGCATCATATCACACGTTCAACATCTAACGACACAAAGATGTTTAAACTATATTATTTCAAAATTTAAAGTTTGATTTTTTCGTAACCTCCTTAGCATAGGGGTGTCAATTTGGCGCACTGATTCAGGTTTTGCTAAGTCTGAGCAAGGCCTGATTAACATCGGGCTGAGAAAACACGAGCCCAGGCTCGACCCTTTAGGGCCGGGCTAGAACTTGGGCCGGAATATATATATATATATATATTTTGCGAGTCGGGCTGAAATCAGACTGAGCTTACCTCAGCCTGAGCTCACCCCGAAAGACTATTAGGGCTGAAAAATTAGCCTGAACCCGCATTTTAGAGGGCCCAAACGGGTCGGGCTCAAGCCAGTCCGGCCCAATTGACAATACTACCTTAACACAATACTAAATTGATTTCGTTGTAAAAGTTAATATAAAATTTTTATTTTAAATTTTATATTTTTTTATAAATAATTTACTTTTAAGAAATTTAAAATAAAAAATTTCAAATTCAAATTATATTTAATTCCACTTGATCTTATCTCTAAAAAATTATTATATTTCATGTATTGTTAAAAACCTATGTTCTTTTTAACTATGAAGAAGACGTTTTGGGGAACATATTAGTAAATAGTCTGTTATATTAAAAGTTGCATAAAAAAACAAAGGGAAAAAGGTTATATAGTATGAATATAAGAAGCTGCAGCTAATGTATCAACCGGAGTAGCTGATATTGGTCATTAACTATTACTTTAAAAAATAAAAATTAAAATTAAATAATTAAATATTATAAAATTGATTTAGATCTTTAAACATGAAGTGGCTGTAGTTTAGTGGTTAGAATTCTACGTTGTGGCCGTAGAGACCTGGGCTCGAATCCCAGCAGCCACACTGTTGGTAATTTTTACGGCTTTTACTCCTCTTTTTTTTTGGGTCGGAACTTTTCTTTTTCCCCACCTCGACTATAAAACCAATAGTTATCTCAATTGCAGGGCCCGTCTGCCCCGCTGCTCTTGCGGGGACAAAGACTCTCTCTTTCTCGATCTGAAGTGTGACCACTTTCAGAAAGGTCGCGTTCTCACCTGGGTAGCAGAGGTAAGCCATCTGTTCCGTGTCTAGGCTTCTTTTGTATTTTCTTTTCTAATAAATAGCTGTGTATTTTCCCATTTCAGAACAAAACAGTAATACCTGCAAACTGGGATATTTCTCAAAGTAAATAGTGGATACAACAGAAGTTCTTTGGATCCTTTTGGGATTTTTACTTGTCTGTCAACGCTTCATGATCTGTTCTTTTATTTATTTATTTATTTTTGGGACTGATTCTTGATATTGGAGAGGTGTCAAAACGTGAACTTTGAGGCCACTCGGAGTTCGGATCTGCATTGTCTATTTCGGGGAAAAGTAAAGGGGATGATATTTGAACGTGGTCATAAAGAGCGATCGCATAGCGGAGTGGATATCGCGTTAGACTCCGGATCTAAAGGTCGTGGGTTCGAATCCCACTGCGATCGCCATCAAATCCGGCGTTGTGCCTTTCTGTTTTCCAAGTTCATGTTCTTTTGCTTTGCTCACCAAAGTTTCAACTTTTTGATATTGGAAAGTAGAGGGTTGGTAGTAATGCGAGCTGTGGGAAGGTTTCTGGTTCAGTCTCAGTAAGTTGGATAGGAGTGCTGTTGGGGGAAAGCTTTGAAAAAGGGGGTTGGAGTGTTTCAATATAATAGGAAATCTCGTATCCTGATGGCAGAGATGAAGGAACCTTAATGATTTATTGGCGAATATTCTCTCTTCCTTCCCCGCCCACCCCAAACACACACAGAAACACGTTGAATAGTTGGATGAGTTAACACAAGTGGTTTTTGTCTTTGGTCTATATGCATTTGTTCTTGCTCTAAGATCTCTGCGATGGTGTTGATATTTGATTAAAACAATAAATAGAAGGTATTCATGGAAGCAGAAAAGTATTAGGCGTATTTGTTGTTCTCCTTTAGGTTGGGGACCTGTCCATATCTTTATCTAAAAGTGATTGAGAGAACTGACATTTTTGTTGTATAGAGTATGCTACATTGCAAATTTGAGAACTGCAATGGTCAAATTGGACTCAGTATCTGAGCATTAAAAATAACTGGAATAAAAAGAGATAGAGATTCTGCCTTCAAATTTAGGTTTATAGTTGTTCAAAAATATGTTATGCTCTGTGTCGAAATTTGGCTATATGCTATGCATACAGACAATAACGGGTAGATGCTATCAATCATCTATTTCTATATGGAACAATGGAATGATACTTGTGTGGTGTTGATCAAGAGATATAGAACAAAAACACCATTTTTTGACTTTTAGATATTAAAGTGTTCTAGAAAGGTTTACAAAGTTGCTTAGTTGTCATATCTCTATATCAGGGAAATTGGGCAAATATGTTAGTTCTTTTCCACCTTACAGTAGTGTAGATATGGAAATTTTATAAATTAAATTTGCAGAAGTAGTACTTGCTCTGTATATGTCTTCTGATCTCCATATGCTTGGGATAGACAATGCTGTAGCATGCACCTTCTTTTAGGCATTCTTTGAGAAGTTGAGATATTCAGCTTTGCCTGAAGAAGTTGTAACATTTTGAGGTTATCTTCTAAGCTACCTATCATAATCAGCTGGAATGCCGGCTTCATGGCTTATGAAGCCAAGCAGGGTTATAGATTGCAGTAGGATTTGGTCCTAGGGGAAGGTCCTAAGATAGCCTTCACTTTTACTGTACCATTGTCGTGATCATCCTCTTAAGGATAGAGCTTTGGCAAGATTCACATATGGTATCATTGAGTGGACCACTGTTGTCCAGTTATTCATTTGACCTGTACCTGTATTGTTTATAGAACTTAGCTTATTGACTGGCCAAGTTATTTGCCTTAGTTACAGGGAAATTTAAGATAGATATGACTACTTGACAGCAAATATTCTGTGCAGTAGTGTGGTTTATTGCCATTGGGGTGAGGCGAGGAATGCCCTTATGGAACCGTAAGTGTCTTCCATATCTTTTAGAGCTTTGCTACTCCCTTGGATTCTCTTGAATTGGTCTTCCGTGAAATGTTGTCCATCCCCCTTTTTAAAGACTACAGTTATTCCCGTGGAGAAGGAAACTTGTTTGATATGAAGTCTGCATGGAAATGACAAACACATTCTTATAGTGGCTAGTATTCACCGCTGAATTAAAAAAAAAAAAAGAAATACAACAGTGAAATGGTTAATTACTTTTCATATGCATAATGCTGTGGCTATGCTGCAGTAGTGCCGGTTTCCAAGTGAAAGCAATATTCTGCACGTGTAGTTTTAGGAGTTTGATAACCTCAAGGTCGTGCCTGAATGTCCATTTCCTGAACATGTTATATTTTTTACAATAATCAGGCAACTCTCTCTCTCTCTCTCTCTCTCTCTCCAGAAATGAAGCTGTGACAATAACTTTCCTGTTGAGATGTTTCAAGTAATGAATAACTAACGGATGTTGAAAAGGGAAAAATTAATAAATAAAAATTTGGACTAGTTTGAACAATTTGACTGGCTTTGCATCAATAATGTTCAAGATTTGTATTTGAAGTTCATGCAGTTTCATATTTAAATCTGCTCTTTCTAATGTTCATGAAAAATTTCTTGTCACCATAATGAATGATCAGGAACTGGGGTCTTTCCAGCTTTGTTTGACTTGTTGTATTTCTATGTATAATTGCTTACCACTCTGTGGTGGCTGATCCAAAATATGGTGGGAGTTAGAAGTCTAAGCTACAGGAATGATTGAAAAAGTCATCAAGATACTTGAACCATGTATGATATTTGTCATAAATTTCCCCTCATGAGGATAGCTTTGACTTCCCTTTTGTATCCCGACTTTATATGGATAATGTTCAAGACTTGTGTTTTCAGTTCATGCAGCTGCATATTTAAATCTGCTCTTACTGGTAGTCACAAACTTTCTTCTGCGCACAGATGAACACGATCAGGAATTGGGGTTCAGAGTTCTTTTCCCGCTTTGTTGGACTCATTGTATTTCTCTGTATAATTGCTTACCATTGCGTAATGGTTGATCCAAAATATGTTGGGAGCTAGACCTCTAAGCTATAGGAATGATTGAAAGTCTCATCAAGATACTTGTAAATTTTGATTGCTTGTTATTAATTTCCCCTCACAAGGATGCTTCAAGTTCCCTTTCCATATTCCCTGTTTACGTTTTCTTTCTCTTCTTTTGACCTTATCAAAGGATAACAGAAAAACAAGAATATGCAGGAAACTAAAGATGACTTGTTAAATTGCACTGGTAGATATCGGCCATAAGCATGAGGCAAAGGGAGACTCCCCTTGGTCATGAGTTGCTCTCTCGCAATGGTCAATTTAAGCTTTACTTGGAACCGCTCTGGAGGCAATTTAGAGCATTGGGCTGCTGAGTAGTTTGCTTCATGCAAACGTATAACAAGAGCAACTTTTCTTTCCTAGATCCAGCCAATGAGGAAAATTTCAGATGTCTTGAATTATTCGTTTCTATTCGTCAGAATAGTTATCAATTTTAGAAATCATAACAAATCCTATTATAGATTTTCATCAAGAAAATAGAAACCCGACAAAAGCATAATCGTAACTTCCTGCCTAACCTTCGGTTTCCAACTCGCACAGAGATTGGAAGAAAATAAATTCAAACTAAAATTTTACTGTCGAATCTACGAGGTATTTGGACCACTCTGAATTTATCAGAGTACCACCCTATCATATCCGAAGCTAGTGGAACTAACCACCATGCCAATACGTTACAAACTGTTTAGCCAGTATAGATTGGAAGGTTTCTCGGAATGAATTCCCAGCATGAAAAGTAAAAAAATACAAAACATAAGGACACCAATAGCAATGGCCCTTTTTAATCGTCCCCAATCCACACTGGTGTTCGCAGCAGGAAGATGGTGCATTTCCGCAGATTCATGTTCGCTGGATTGTGTTACCGGCGTAACTGGACTAAATTCAACACCAGGGTGTTCAGTGGTCCCAATGTTTGAACATTTGGAACATGAACAATCACCGCCTAGAAATGAAGGGATTGACTCAAGGCATTCACCTAGAAATTTTTGATAGTTCTGTCCTACAATTTTCACTTTCCGTCGCGTTGCAGGTTTCAGTACCTGTAAAGACAATACACATCAAAACTCTCAGCAACAAGAGAACACGTAAGTGCTCCATTTTTTTTTGGGGGGGGTTGGGGGTAAGGGACAGACGGACCATTTGGCATGTGAAGAAGCTAGTTGCTGTCTTATGATTCTAAATATTAGAAAATGTTTGAAGCTTCCTACCGAGAAAACCAGGAATAAAAGAAACAGTGAATAGTTGGTTAAAACAATTATTTGAGTATTTTTGTTAGAAACAATACAAGTATTGAAACATCAATCAGCAATGCATATCTTAGTAACCTGGGGAATGCATTATCGAACACCACCAATACAAGTTCAGAACGTAAAGGAATTGTTCGTGTTCATTCTTCCGACACTCAGCATAAAGTAAATTGAAGTCAGAACCTGAAGCAAAATTTTTAACTTCCCCATGGCAAAACTTTAAGAGTCGCTGTTTACAAATGTTTGGTCCACCTGCCCAAAATAGTCAATGCCATCAAACACCTCTCTCATTCTAAACCCATATAACATTATATATGCATAGGGCTATTGAGACTTGACTCGATAAGGCTCCAGAGTTGACTCACAAGTTCACTGTTAGTTTACATGAATATGACATCATTATTGTAAGAAGAACAGGGAATGCAGCAACCCAGACAGACTGGTACGCAGTTGATTCAACTTCAACTTACAAAGTATACATAAGAAGAAAGGTCAGAAAAGAGAACTTTTATCAGTAGAGCTGAAAGAAGGGGCCTTACTTGAAATAGTGCTTGTGTAATCACTCTGGCAATTTGAGGAAGCCTTATTATAATCAAGCAACCAAGCCGGTTTGGATAATAATCTTGCAGAAGCAATGCACAAGACCTCATCATTTGTATGGGGAACCCAAAGGGAGAAAGTCCTTTGCAATCCATCAACACCATAATTTGAGGTTGCTCCACATTTACCAGGTTCACAACCCCATGTTCTATCTGAGAAACTGGACATTCGAAGAACACCGATGTGTGTTAAAGAAAAATAATGAAATGAAACAAACAAAACATTAAAATGAAATGTGAAGTCAAACCAACATAAATTATTTTCGGATCATAAAAACTGAATATAGAACAGTCTAGTCACAAGCTTACACATTCCCTGCTGGTTTCCGGGCATGATCATCAGGTAGAAAGTTTTCCTCCTTTTCATTTAAATTCTTTTAGGTGGTTGTGAGATATCCATTTTTTTTAAGACATTTATAGCAAAGAAAACTGTCAGAGAAGAGAGGTCTGTTTTTAATTACCAGTTTTCCAAATTAAACTATTAAGATACAGAGTTATAATAGATACATACCAACAGCTTTGATAAAGAGAAGGGTGTCATTAGATCCCAGATTGGAGCAAGCAAGTCCAAGACGAATAATGAGGCAGGGTCTTCGGTTCATGTCATGTCCATGCCAAAACACTAAATGTGACCATGCCTCAAGTTCTTGTGGAGGAAACAACTTATAATTCTGCCTCCAGTTAATTGTCTTCTTTACTGATGAAAGCAGCTTTGAAAAATCACCATTTACAGCATCATAAAACCGACGAAGTTCATCATCACTGAGCCTGTTTAGTGAACACCATTATGCATACAGCAAATGCAGTAATATGATGACCAACCCAATAAATACTCCTCCATCCACAATTGACTGTCCTTTTCTATTTTAGCTTCTCCAAAGTTGAATGTTCAATCTCCTAGAATAAACATATTTTCTCTTTGAACTACCATTACTAACCTCCTTTATTTCAGGAATTCAACTCCACTAACACGACTCCTACCACTAGCTTCTTTAAATTATAAGAATACTATTGTAATTAACTTATGAAATTACTCTCTTAAGGTTTTGTGCCAAGTCAAAAGGGGACATTTAATTTTGGATAGAGGGAGTATTATGCAATAGAATGACAAAATCAAGAGTTCAGGGAAATAATCTCACATATGTCTCTTATACCTAATGGGAAAAAGAGATTCCTGAGAGTAGGAACTCCTATAACAATGCATAATGAAATGTGCAAAAAGATGACAAAAAATTATCCGCTAGCAGCCTTACCTTTCAGGAAGTGTTATACCCTGTTTTTTGAGCTCCATATGTAGGTCTAGTAGCCACTGCTCAGAAGTATTAGGACCAGGAACTTCATCATGAGACCTGAAAAGAAATCAATTATTATATTCACTACTTGAAACAAAAAAGTTGCATGAAAATGGAATCAAGATTTAGTTCTCCAATAAAGTTAGAGCCTAATCACTACAACCCGGGCTAATATTGAGGAGGCTGAGGAGCAGGACATAATCTAGGAAGTAAAGCTCAGCAAGGTGCAGGACTCAAAGTGGGGTAGGAGAGGCTTCACCCTGCAACCACGAAAGACATCTACATTCAAGATATAGAGCTTATGAATCCTGAGTTAAGAAATGCATTTGCTTAAATTTAGCTCTTCAATGTCCTCATTTGTTGCTCTCGAAAAGGCAGAACGAACATCAAAAGGGTTGCAACTAAGTCCAGCATAATATTACTATGCATTCTGCAACTGTATAGTTATAAGCTGATCAAACTTCTAGGTCCTGAATTTGGCTTCAATCAGTATTAAAAACATGTAGAAAACATATCAAAAGTACAATGAAAAAGCACAAAGCAATCCACTGCTCTGTTTTCCCACCTACTGTGCTTGTAGACTCAACCATAACAAGCGTTGCTAGGTAGTCTTTGGGATAACCAACTATAGGTTAAGATTATAAACTCCTAGTGAAGTGCAAAAGATGCCAGTCTTTTCTAGAGCCGGCCAATAGAAATACAAGAAAGGATACACTCTTTTACTCCTAGTGAATATGGTTAAATGCAGTTATGGCTACATTAACTAATTAACTTGAAGCAGCTGAACTTTCTAAGCAGATGGAAGCAACAGCACCAAGTACCAGAAGTTACAGGACTTTGTAAGAAGATGAATGGAGAGAGAGGCAAGTTATAAGACACTAAATCTCCAAGGATGTGAATATTCATCAAGAATTCAAGATAATTTGGATCTTGGTCAAAATTGACATCCTTAATAAATACAGAAAAGATTATAGTGGTACATCCCTTGCTCAGAGAAAAGAAAAAGGAAAAAAAAAACGGGTGCCAAGAGCAGCAGAACAGAGTCTGAATAAGACAAAACTGAACAGGCTCTCCTACATTAGCATCCATTTAACATGAGCAAAGGATAATGTGTAATGGTCCAGTAGAGGTCTTCTCAGCTAGAAAGCTGCTTCTAGAGGATAATCCACATAAGTAGAGTATGGAAGTAGTTCGCTTGTTCTAGCTTCTAGATTACATAATGGATGTCTGATACGGAATCTTAGCACAGGGTTTGTCTAATAATGGTTACAACAAGGATAAATTTGCTGCAGCTAATTTTTTTCAACTCAATGATATGAAGATCTCTGTGCTTAGATGAACTTCAAGTGAAAATGTCTTGATGAAAAGAGTGCAGAAGATCTGTACAAGTTATAAAAAGGTTGACAATCATATCTGTATCAATGAACTAACAAAAGATTTAGAGTTACCTTCTGTGAGGACTTGATGTTTGGGAAGATTCTGGATTTTCATCAGAAGCATACAAGGAGTCTGTTGGCCATGCAGATTGATCAGAGAAGACTGTTGCAATTGAAAGAACTAACATTGGCCTGGAGAATTTCTACTAGAATAAATAAATAGGTATTACTACCATGAGAAAACGAACAGGAAAAAGTTAAACGCAGCAAAGACAAACGAGGAAGTTGGAAATGCTTCAAGAATGCATTGAGACACAATTGACAGGAAACAGGGAAGAACATGATTTAAAACCAAATCCTTTAGTAAGCAAACAAATCCTCTAGCAACATCAGTAATAAAAGCTTTATCTCACTCTAAACTTTTGTGTACCATCTATCTGGAAGGACCTGCAGAATATAACTAGAAATGCATTTTGGTAATTCAGAACTTTAATGTTTAAATAGTGATCTAAGGACTTAAATGGGATGTTAAATTAACATTTTCCTTATACCAGGTATACTGCTTTTCTGTCGATAGCAAAGCAACAAGTACTAACACTACTTGTCCTAATCCAAAGTGAAATACTTCATCTTGTACCAGATTTCCTTTTCTCTGAGGAAATAGTAAGATAGAGGCAGTAAGATTGCTAAATAAGACATTTTCTCATCGCATGGGATAAATGTAGATGCAGAAGGTGCTTATAAGGACCTATTCAAGTGGTAATCATTTTCCAGAAAGTGAATTACTTTTTAACATCTCCAAACTCAATTACATATTGACAAGTTTCAACTAATAAAAAATGAAGTAAGAGCTCATAGAGCAGCATTTATCTCTCCACAAGTTCAAGAAGACCAACCTTTGTTTGTCTGATGAATCCCTTGAAAGGATTCCATCTACCTATCCACTTAAAAGGTGGATAAGAGAAAATCTGCAACGCCTGAAGAGCACGCCAAAGAAACGGACATTTGGCCCTCGATAACCTTCTCACAACCTCCAGTGCAGCTGTTGTTGCCAAGAAAACCACTATTTCACTAACAGCTGCATTTCCCTGTATGTGCTGTTTCATGGCAGTAAGGCATTTGAATGTCTTCTGTGACAACCCCTTTGAGGCTGAAGCGACAAGGTAACATATGGATTGCTTTTTCTGACAAATAACCCTTGCCTCCAAACTTCTATTTGAATTAGACATTCGTAAAGAATCTCCCATCACGTCCATTTGGGTAAGTTCCGAGGAATACCTTTAATCAACATGCAAAAAGTTACAACCAGCTAGAACTCAATCCCTCATGAATCATAACTTAACCAGAAACCTATCATAATTTAGGATCATGGCATAGGCAAATACTGCATAGCAACACGACTGCAACAGCAAGCAAAACAGTGAGAGAGGGGGGAAAAACAAAGAACATGAGAAACAAGCCAAATACTCCGACCAAACGAGACAGAAAATTACAATAAAGAAATCAAGATTGTAACTATTAACAAAAAGAGTCGATTTCTTGAGACTAATAATTTAAAATATCTTAACAACTCATGCGTATGACAGGGAAATATCTTATTCTGCCACTATCAAACCATTTCACTTCCACCAAAGAGATAAAGCAATTATTAACGGTCTTCCGCAGAAGGAAACCTACAAAAACATCAAACACCCATTACCTATAATGAAATGCGGGGGGGAAATCCCAATTCAAGAGCTGAAACCAGAGCTACAACCACATCCGAGGGACAAGGAATAAATTGCAAAGGAATGCATCAGAATTTCAAACTTTGCGCTGTGCCGAACGGCGAAGGTGGAGTACCAAGGGTTCGAAGGTGAAGGTTTTGCGAGCTCAGACAGAGAGATTGGGGAGCTAAGGGTTAAAAGAGGTACTGGTGTTGGAGCTGAGAGAAAATGGTAGCGAAGAGGAGAAGGTACGCGTGTTTAGGAAAACTTGGACAGAGTCAGAAAAGGAGAAAGGGACAGCTAACGGAGGGAATGGGAATGCACACTTTACACTTTTTTTTTTTTTTTTTTTTGGCTAAGTAGTGCACCCATTACACATAACACACGATTTGCAAGGTCGTTAATTGTCCTAGGATTTGCTACCTACAAAAACAAAGTAGTATATATATATATATATATATTTTATAGATTGAGAAAGAAAAAATATTAAAAATTTTTATTAAAATTTATTAATATAATAATATTAATAATAATTTAAATTTAGTAAAAAGTTAAATATTTTAAAATAATTAAAAATTTTTATATTATGATAGAGAGGAAATAATACTTGCAAACTACAGTACTGACGTCACTGGAACCGTATTGTGGCACTTTTTAATTTTCTTTTGAAAAAAAAGTTTGCTGGACCCAATATAGATGAAGTTCATGGGCTTTAACGCCTTGGGTTTTTCTTTTCGATGTGATCTTGGTCCTTTCGTGTTTTGTGGGAGTAATTTCAACGTCGTGGATAATATATTGGGCTCGGGTGTGACGTCCCGAGTCCAGTTCTACGTTCTCGTCTCCCCCAACCCCTTCTTTTCTTTTGAGAGAAGACTGAAAATATTTTATTCTCATAATTTTTTTATGTCTTATTTAAATTGTATTTCTTTTAATTAAATATAAAATTAATTTTGAATAGCTTTATCGAGATCAGAAGCAAATTGTGCAAAGGCTTCTAATTCTGCGAATTGCGCCAGTTCCAACTTTAATTTACCAGCTACTTGTTTCATCCCTTCAATATAATTACCAAGAATAAGCATTATAGCTTGTTTCCAATACTCAGCGACTTGATCGAACCAAGCTTCCGCTATTTACGAATCTCTTTGTCAAATGGCCTGTTCTCATCGATCGGAACAGGTAGGTCAATTCCTTTCCTTAGAATCGTACTTGAGAGTTTCCTACCTCATACGGCTCAGCAATCAATTCCTTTGGTATTGCATTTTAATCGGTTCTATCTAATGAGGGCCCAATGAATTCCTAATTGGAATTAGGGGATCCTTTTGATGAATTGATTCTTTTATTCCATTGTGATATTTTAGATCCTGATCGATTTGAAAACATCTAGAATTCATTTTAGATTTATGCAAGTATAAGAGCCCTTTCCTTTATGTTTGGCAGAAATCACATGTTATATCATACACTTTTCTTCTTACAAAAAAATTACTTTCATAGAATGCAAGATAAAATCTCTCCCAACTAAATACAATCCAAATACAGCAGGCTCATTACGGAGGAAAATGCAAATTGAAGACTTATATTTTGCTTGTTAAGAGCTATCATTTGGAATCACCATGAACACATAATAAACTTCTTATTAAGCTTTTTATTATTATTTATTTAATTTTTCTAAGTAAAAAATAAAATTGTAAGAACTTTCAGTGACATCAATTTTCTTATCATAAAAATGTCAATGCTATAAAAAAAAAGAAGATTAATTGAATCTATTGATAATATGTGCAATCAACTAATTTTATGACAAGAGATATCAAAATTCTTTTATCTGTAAAAGAAAGAAAGAGGAATGAAAGAGGTTAAAATAAGATGACTAGAGATATCAAAATTCTTTTGTCTGTAAAAGAATAGAAGAGGAATGAAAGAGGTTAAAATGATAGTAAGAATATCATTTTCTATTTTAAAATAGAGTTAGTAGGTTGTAATTTAGTAAATTGGATAGTTACTATGTCATTCTTATGAGATGTGACGTTTTGATGTTGAGACATCCAACTTTGCTAAAATAGTAAAGCAACTAAGGCAGTAAAATGGTGTTGTGATTTTGTTAAAATGTATACTCTATCTGTTTTAAAATATTTATTAAAATAGTATTTTATATTTTAAAAATTAAAATTTTAAATTTATTTTTACATGTCTTTCATTTTTTATATTAATAAAAAATAAATTAAATAAAATAATAATATAATGAAAAATATCCTTTATTTCTTAAAATTTATACAAAAAATAAAAAATTCTTACATCTTAAAATGGAGTACTCTGTTAAATAATTATTCTAGGTTTAGGTGGTATCGTACACTTTAAAAAAATATCATAAAAAAATTGACACCTCAACCGAGAGATGACTTGTCTGGTAAATAGCTCGAGTTTTACCATTAACGTTGTGCTTTTTGGTATATTGATATATCTACTTTGCAACAGAAGATCAAGCATTCAAATCCAAAATCTGATTGTGCTTTTAGGTTTATTACATTCCTATATCTGCTCCCTTTCTTTAACAAGAAAAATAATCGATCAAAGAAAAAGAGGCGATAATTGTAAATTTGTGCTGTTGACATTGTGATCAATCAATTCATCAAGACTTAGTGCAACAACTTGTGAATTAAAATGCGGTCCAAAGTACAAGAGGAAACCTCAGATGGTGGGGAGTTTTGACAACGTGAGGAAGGGCAATTAATGAATGATACCTGAATTCAAATGGTGGATCCACTCAATCTTGACACGGTAGTAGAAGAATAGATTCAGGGAACAGCAATTTGGACCTGGAATTCCGTAGTTCCCCCTTACTCCTTCCTAGGAAATATTGTCTCCTTCCAGCTCCATCACTGTTTGAATTTTTTCTCCCACTAAAAAACAAAAGGCATGAGTTTCAAGGAATCATCTGATTACATAAGAACATAGGAGTACTACTTTTCGGCACGTAATTATTTGCAAATGCAATGGGACGCGATCATTGGAATTAGACTTTTTAAGAAATTGCAAGTGTAATTAAATAGAATTTAATTTTAAAGTTTATTTTAAAATTTAAATTATTTATTAAAAATATATTTTATAGTTAAAATTTTTTAATTTAATTTTAAAATAAAATCTTTCCTAAATAAAGCCGGCATGCATGATTAATTGGCAGGACAACAACGGATAGTTTTCCAGCATACTCGACATTAACGAAGAAGCTTTTGTCATTAGGAGAAACATTTTTCTTTACTTTCACGTGCAACATGTTGCATTATTCTAGGTTGTATTATTCTTCGCATGTGATTGTTTAGACCCAAAAAAAAAAAAAAAACCATCCTTGACTAAGGCTTCAAGATTGTTTTTTATTTGCAGATGTCTCAATATAAACAAGATGTATACTAATTAGATTATATTATATCTAACAACATTATTGAAACTAATATATGACTTTTAAATTAATAGTATCGTAATCCAAATTGCACAAAATACAACTCTTTTAGATTTACAATAAAAAAAGAGAAATTGGCAAAAACAGTCCCATAACTATTTTTCTTGTCTTATGACAGTACCATAACTTTTATTTCAAATATTTTAGTCCTAAATTTATTTTTTTAAAAAAACAACCATCCTCGCCGCCAGTCCTGCGGTGGAATCCGGCCACATACAATAAGTGTCAAGGGCAAATATGTCAATTACTTACTAACTCTAGGAGGTGGGGTGAGTTACTAGGGGGTATCGACTCGGGCGGTGAAACTAGCTCTATCTGCCACACCGGTGCTATAGATGGTGAACTAGCTCCTCTTGCTATTTCCCCCACGGCGGTCATGAACTGAGCAAGCCCAGTGGCATCACTCATGGTGTGATTCAGGCGTAGAGCGAAAATGAAACCGCCGCAAAAAAGACGAGTAACCTGTATGAGCAGTAAAGGGCAGTGGAGAACCCCTGCAGAACCGGGTACATCATAGAGAAGCTCCTCCAGGCAGGGAAATGGATGTTGGAGAGCTGGGCCAAACTGTTCCAGCGTAACATTAGCATCGGCTTCAATGAATATGACGCCCTCGCCGGTGCAGTCCACAAAAAGCTTCCGGCCAGGACCTTCTTTTAGGCGACCAGCAAATGGGTAGTAGAAGACGAGAGTCTGTCCAAGAGCCTCTCTCATGACCTTCACGGGGTGGATTTGGCCGGACGGACTAGCTCTGGTTTCTGTCTTCTCACGTTGAACACTAAAGCTAGCGAGTTTGATGCCATGCTTCGGATATGAAATTTTAGAATTTGTTAATGATCATCCTAGATATAGAGAGGTTGAATAGGTGGCTGTTGTTGTGAGGATCCATTTGAACTAGTCTTGAATTTATAGCTACACCTCCTGCTCCTACAACCTACATCATATCCCCCTACAAGTTCACCCTCCGCCCGAGTCGCTACCTCCTAGTAACTCACCCCACCTCCTAGAGTTAGTAAGTAATTGACATATTTGCCCTTGACACTTATTGTATGTGACCGGATTCCACCGCAGGACTGGCGGCGATGATGATAGTTTTTTTAAAAAAATAGATTTAGGACTAAAATATTTGAAATAAAAGTTATAGTACTGTCATAAGACAAGAAAAATAGTTATGGGACTGTTTTTGCCAATTTCTCATAAAAAAAAATAAAAATAATTTTTTATTATATTCTAAATAAAATTAATAAAAATATAAAAATTATATTTATAATAAAAATAATTTTTAAAAACTCACCTTTAATTTTTTTAAAGATTAATTCTTTTTAAAAAATAAAAATAAATTTTATATTTTAAAATAAAAAAAGTATTAGCCCTCCTTTCAATCTATTTCGAGTACTGGACGTCAAACGAGACAACATACTGATACAAGAGAAAAGAATTATTACTATGTAAATGTAATTTGTTCAAACTTAAATGTTAACATGTCCTTCAAGTATTTTTATAACGAAGTATTTATGAGGAATAAAGAATAAACATCTCCATATGCACAACAGCAGTATAGTACTACCCGCATAGGACCCACCAACAGTACCCGCCTAAAGCATTCAAAAAGGTTAAAAAAGATAAAAGAAGTCCATGCACACACTTCTAGGTGATTGTAAATACGCGCGGAGTACTGAAATTTTCTTCTTCCGCGGAGTCTAGAGATGAAAACGAGAGCCGCTAATTATGAAACTCACGACCCGAAAACCCGAAAGGAGCGAAGACAAACCCAGGAATATAAACCCGGCAAATCCTAGGGCTATGGATATGTCAGACTGGATACAGAAGGCATTGTTTTCCATACACGTGTCCGAATCCCTCAGCGACCGAGCCAACTCCGTCCCCGCCGAGTCTGCCGACAGCAACAGGTAAGCGAAGACCTTCAGAAAACGACACCGCTTTCAGCATAAACTATTTCAATATTCCACCATCCCCAATTTATCATTTCCAGTAAAATTGAAATTAAAATAGTATAATTGCAGAATTCGAATTTGCAGAGAGGGAAAACCCTAAACCTGATCATGAACGAAGTCGAACCAGACTTGTAAAATCTCAGGGAAGAGGGTAGTTCCACCGGAAATTTCCCAGACAGAAGCTCCAACTTCGAAGAATGAATAAAGAGCGACAATGGCGTTAGCAACGGCTACGAACCTAAAGGCCTGGTAGTCCATCCAGCGAGGCAATCCGGAACCACGAGAATTAGAGAACATAAAAATGGCGGAGGCAAGAGAGAAGCAAAAAGAAAAAAATCGGAACACGAAGATCAACATATTAAAGCGGCGGAGCTTTTGCTCAGACACCGTGGACTGGAAATGAGCCTGGATTCTGGGACGCGGTGACGGCGTCTCGATTCCGCCGTTCCGGAGCGTATCTTGAGCCTGAGGCGACCTCATCATCATCATCATAGACTAACTCGAAGACAGCTGAGAGAGCAGAAATCGGCCCTGGACATGATAGATAGAGAGAGAGAAAGCGAAAAAAGCCAAAGGCAGGAGAAGAAGAGGTAGGAGTAAGTAATAATGTAGAAAGTTCCAAAAGAGCTTTGTTAATCTGGAAAATTGAATTCTGTGGAGGTGAGACTGAGTTGAGGCTTTGAGGTCACGAGATATAGGATGAAGTCCATGAGAATCTATAATATATATACAGAGGGAGGGGGGGTAGAGGAAATGAGAGGGAAGGCGTGAAAAGAAAAGGAAAGTAGAGAGAGAGGAAGCGATGTACAGTAGACAGCAGCAGCCAGACCCCCAAGAAAAGGGGGAAGATGAGAAGGAAGAAGAGTGAGAGAAGGTTTTCACTTTTCACTCTGGTGGTTTTGCCTTTCGGAATTTTTCCCACTTCCACGGTTTCTGCATCATTTTGAAAATGCATAATGATTTCCTCACGCGCTCTCTCCACTCGCGGATCCAAAACGACCAAAACAGTACGTTAGTTGTGTCCGTGAACTTCACGCAGATTTTGGGTGACTAACAGTACTTTCTTTAATTTTTTGAGTAGCTATTTCCATTCACATGGGGCAAAAGTTGGGCCTAACCCCTTCCTCGCTTACGGTAGCATATCCAATTCTCCTACCCGTCTCCGGCCCATACGAATTGCGCGCAAAAGAAACAACTTATTTGGATTGATTTTTAAATAAAAATTATTATTATTATTTTGTTTTATTTTACATATATAATTTTTTCTAACAAACAATTTAGATTCTTAATATAACTAAATTGAAACAAAAACATAATCCAAATATGCCCTAACATTTTTTTTTGGTGACTAAGATAACTTACACCTTTACTCATCCCAAAAGGGAAAAAAAAGGAAAGGGATAAATTTAGGCCTCTCCCTCTGCTGCTACTGCTTCTGTGTCCTCGCACAAAATGGCATGCAATTGTGGTATGCAATCTGCATTTCTTTTGCTAATTTCTAAACTCCTTCAGTCCTTCTTCTAGCTTTTCCATTGAGCGCGGGTCAAAATGAATTCTAGTTAATAGTGTGTATCTGATTCCAGATTTAAAAATATTTACGAAAGTGAATGACTAGTAAGATAGAAATGTAATTTAAAAGAAAAAAATAAACCCCAATAAAAAAAATATAGGTGAAGGTATACCTCAAATCTACTTTGCCTTTTAATGTTATCGATTACTTGCATTTTGTGGGCTGGTGATTTTTCCCATGTCTCATCTTTCATCTCACTCCATAAATACATGTAACAGTATCAAGGAAAGTGATCCTTCCTCAATCAAAAAATGGTCAAAGAAAAAGGCTCGTCCCAATTTTATTATTACTATAAATCACGTATATATAAGCATAATTTGGTCGAAGAAATCTCATACTACAAATCAAGTACATATAAGCAGGAAAATACAGCGTTCTCTGGGTTTGTTTCCTTTTATCATTGCCTTTCAAGAAAGTCTAACAGTGTTGCAGTGATTTTGTTTCCGAGAACTGAAAAGTGATAAAGACCAACATTTTCATTACAAAAGTATTACGTTTTATTTTGCACTATGTTTGGTTAGAATGGGAAGAGAGAATAAATAGGAAAAAGAAAGTTAATTGGGGAGGTATGTGAAGAAATGCAATTATTTGGTTGGATGGTAATAGAGTAGAGAAGTAAATATAGTGGGAGAGCATTCTCCCTCTACACAAGTAAAACTAACCCCTTCAAGAGTGAAAAGGCCAAGTGTTTAGTAAAAATAATCTAATACTTCTTGAATTTTTTAAATAATATATATATATATAGGATAAAGTTATTACAATTACTTTCTTTTCATCCATACCAAACTAAAAGTTAAATTCAAGAGAACCAAATAGTGCCACTTCCCTTTCCTTCTCCTTCGCCCTCCCCTCCGCCAACCAAATAAAGCCTTAAGTGGAGATATTCCTAAGCGGCTGCCTGCCTGATGGTTAGTAATCTCTAAGGAAGAAATATTTAGAGGACAGTTTGGCTATACATGACCGATATTTGCTTACACAACGCATTTAGACGATCAAGCATTCACATCACCTGAAGCCGACCGAAAGAAAATGGCCGTGAACTTTGCCAACAGAACGGTTTGGGCAACCGAACTTTCTACTTATCAGTTAATGCAACCAGACATCATCTAGTCTACTGAATCTGGATTAATTGATGAAATGGGAATGAGGATTCTTGTTTTTGTGTGCATAAAAGATACAAAAAGCCCTAACTACTTTTAACGTAAGACAATCACCATTGAAAAGCAAATACTACAAGCTGGAAAAATAGCAAATGGAAACCAAGCATTGAATCGATGCATAGGAGTTAGACAACCTATTTAATAAATATCAGTTTCAATGGGGGGTTGATACAAATAAAGTTAACAAAAAAATCTTTCAACAAACTGGAAAAGGTAAAATCTTGAAAAATCTTTTCAAAAATTCTACATTTGGACCGAATACCAGCCTGATTGAAAGCCACTGGCCCAGTGAAATATCTTCTTTCATTTATGGATTTACAAGAGTTCACATCATTTCTTGTGACCGTCTTACACACCGACCCACCTTCTTCTTGAACTCGTCCCTATTTTCTCTCCATTCCTTCTGCATTAGAAAATCAGGTAAAAAGGATTAGGAACAATTAAGAGGATGCAGAACAAGAACGCTTAGGAAAATGATAACAGAACACATATAAGATATATGCCGAAGGTTTTTAGCTAAAGGTAAAAACAGATTATCAACATAAAAATATTGCTGGAATGAAAGGAAAATGTAATGTTGGGGGAGGTTTTTAGCTAAAGGTAAAAACAGATTATCAACATAAAAATATTGCTGGAATGAAAGGAAAATGTAATGTTGGGGGAACAGTAAAAACTAGATCATAGCTTCATCATATTATAAAGGAATTCAAAAATACCAATATTGTCAAAGAACAAGAAATCATAATGCTGACATAGGAAAATACTGCAAACTCCTATGAATCCCCTCAGTATTCAACTCGAGCAATCTTCCAGGCTTACAATCATTTGCACTAACAATTATTCTACATCCTAATTTCAGGATATTGTACTTGGTTGAAACAACAATATCCCCGTCTTGGGATCTTACACGAACTTCAAAATAACAAAGTAAAGAACACTATGGAGTCCATGATTAAAACCATTCAAATACGCATATTGAAGCAGTCAGATCACAAGGAAGGAACTTCCAAAGGACAAATTACTAATGTCCACTTTGTCCAAACCTATTTAATTCAGGAAAAAAAACCCAAAACATGATATCAGATGCTTAAGCCAATACAATCTTCTCATAGCAAGAATTGTTTACAAGTAACAATTATATGTCACGCACAAAATTTTCTGTGGACCCTAAAAGAGTTTCAGCTCGGGAGCTGAAAATCCATCATACGTCTCTGTTCAAATTGAAACTCTGAACCAACACTCCTCCCTTACAACCACCACCATAGCCCCCGATACTTTCATATTTAAGTCTAACAAGAAAACGAAAAAAATCAATAACCAAAAGAACATGCAAATTATAAGGAAGAAATAGACTGTTTAGTCAAAGAACTTTGGAATCAACTTGAAACTTACAGCAGCCTCAACATTGGCGGGTGATTCATCATTAGGACTTGACAGCATGGATATAATGCTCAGAACTATACTCTCCACCTGAAAATAGATTCCTTTAGGTCAACTTCAAATACTTGTAAAGAACAAAAGAAGAAGGCAAAACAGTTCATCAAACTGCAATTTTATGCAGAGGATGAAGAGAAGAAGAGGTCCATTGATATGGGTTGAAAAGATGGCAAGAGCAGAACGAAAATAATAAGCATCAGATACACATAAACATGCAAAAGAGTACCATTCTAAAATAAAACCTCGAAGAAATATATCTTGAGGGACACAACTATTACAGTCTTGAGAAGGGGGCGCAAGACAATGTTTAATGCACTTGCATAACTTTGAGCTTATTTGGATCCCCTTTCTTCTTTTCCTTTTGCCTTTTAGTCAATTTTTGGTTCTACCAGGAAGAATGTGGTTACAGGGCATGTACATGCTTCATAGGAGTTATTTTCCCCTTCTCCAACAGACTACAAACTGAAATCAGAATTCCAAATCCAGTTTCTGTCCGCCCCCAAAAAAAAAAATAAATAAATAAACACACGGCCAAAAAAAAACCCCACCAAGTGGCACCGGACACAAGACCGTTCCAGGTTGTGAAGTATCACAAAATGATAAACATTTTATTCAATTAAAAGATTTTTCCAAAATCTATATTACTTAAAATTAGTCAATTTGTCTCAAAACTATTTGACTTTCCAATATTTCTCACAAAAGAATAGGAGATTTCAAATGTGAGACAGAGACAGAGAGAACTGAAATACTTCAAGAAATGAGAAGAATGACATATATGAGTTTAAACCTTATTGATTCTCATTAAATCACATTATTGTTTGAGAAAACCATGAAACATAACATTAAACAAAAAAATACCTTTGCTGCAATTGAAAAGTTTACTCATATAGACTACTAAACTAACAACAAAGAAAGCAAAATCAACGGCTCAAATACAATATATTTACGACAGGAAGTTGTTAACAAGAGACAGCCGAATCTCTTGTTACCAAGCATGAACTGGATTAGCGGGAGAAAACCACTCCTCCCCCAAGGCCAATAAAAAAAGGGAAGAAAGTAGAGAGATTGGGAAGTAAAATATATGGTTTAACTACTAAGCTATCAAGGATGCAGAATCGAGTACCAACAGACATTCACAAAAGCAAATTGACTGATAAACTAAGTTCAGCAAAAAACTGAGAAGAGAAGCAGTGCAATCAAAGAAAAAGGAGAAAAATGATAACAGCATTTAGTTTCATTAAAAACACATCCTATAATTGGAGTTAATTCAAAATGTGCATTTATACCGTATGGACAGGTGACCAGCGTTCACTGGCAAGCTCATAGCCATTTGGATCATCACCAGGCGGATGAAGAATTGAAATGCAGACCTTGCCATCAGTATATACTGTATGTCATACCAAATATTTCAGCCACTCACAAACCATATATGAAAGATGGCGTGAAATGCTACAACAAAAGAAAATGACAATCACAAAAATAACAGTCTAAGATGGAGGCAGCATTCAAACCATTAGGGTGCCAGATCTCTGAAGTAAACCTCACAGTTGGAGGACTGTTTGGATAATTCTGAGGAAAACTCATGATTGCATTAAAGAAACCTCCCTCACTGCACAAGGAATCAAACATTATCAAAAGTTAGCAGTGGGAAACCAAGACACTCTTCAACCACAAAAGAACATTCAAATAGATCCTGGATAATTCAATTTTTAATTTTGAAAAGTGAGAAAAGGAATACAGCCATAAGGAGCAGTATAAAAATCCACCCACCACCCAATTAGAAGAGAGATAGTATCTTAGCTTCAAATCTATGTACAGATGAGTTTCTCTGTTATTATCTTTGAGTTCATCAAAGAGAGCAGAAATTTGGCAATTTTGGCATAAGAGTGTCGGAGGGAACTTATAAAAGCCTAAAGCATTCAGCATTAGTTGCTCTTCGTCTGGAAAGGTTCCAATCATAAGGCTTAATTCTAGAAGCTTATTCCCCCATTGGAATAGAGTAAATGGATAAAATCTGATGCTCCAAGAACTTAAGACAACAATTACCAGCAAATACCTCTCAACTCGAAAACATCCACCAAGAAACGACACCCCTTTTCTTCTCTTCATCTAAAGGGACAAGATTTAGGCAAACTGAAACCACCCTGTAGGTGAGCATGTATTCATGTGACGTAAAGGGGCGTCCCAATCTAGGGCAGAAACTCTTCTTAGGAAAAGCAATTAAGCTACTGCGGGGACATGGGCATACCAGCAAAACTCCGTCACATAATTATGCTCATATATTTCTTGAGAACCTAGTAGATGAGAGGAATAGAGAAATTCTAACCTCCATTCCTCCGGCGGCCTGCTTGGCCTCCGTATTCAAAGTTTGTATTTCTTTTTGGGGAAAAAGAAAGAACGGATGAAAAATAAAAGGAAAAAAAAAACAAACACCGGAGTCAGAAATAAACAGATAAAACTCAGCATAGAACAGCATTAAAACTCAAAACCCCGTACAAGAGAAAAGCTTATAGAGCAAATCAAATCAATTTATCACAATTCACAAAGCTCATCAAAGAGCAAAACAATAGACCAAAATCTAATCTTTAAGCAATAAAAAAGATATGCACTCACTATAATGTATCAGGAGGCCCAATAATGGTCACACTCCATTCAAACAAATTGTTCTCATCAACCAAACCAGCTGAAAATCCATCAACGGGGTTTTTACAGAGATCTGCAAACAAAAAAGATGCGATCTTTATAAAAAATGAACTCCCAAAAAGAATTAAAAGAATAAACAAAGCCCTCCAATTAAAATACAGTATAATGGGTTCAAATTTCTCCATACCCTTGAGCTGTTTTTGGAGAAGAAGAATAGCTTGCGATGGTGATGCCATTAAAGCACGAAGCAGAGAAGATTTATAGGGAGAAATCAAGAGAGAGGCAGAGAGGGCGAGGGAAAGAAGAAGGTTCTAGGGTGCCAAAGAGATAGAAATCAAGACAATCAAGGAGTTACACATAAATTCAGCACTATCATATGTATGGAGCTGTGCAAGGAGACACAGTTCCTTAAATATATGTAGCTATGTTTGTATATATTAAGGTCAAGGGAGAAAAGGTTTTTCCCCTCCCAAATTGGTTCCCTATGTAGAACTCTTAAACAAGGAAACCTCAATTGTAATGAAAGTCGTGAATTTTCAGTAAAAGGATTGTTAAATATGGCAATGGAGAATGACACCAGATCGCAAGTTCCCATATACAAGAATTTCAATGAATATGTGATTTCTTATACTTTTGTGTAAGCGTTAATTAAATTCAGATAATTAAATTAATTTTTTAAATATATCTTCAATTAAATTATAATATTATAATTATTTTATTATAAGTGCATTCACTAGTTACCATCTTAGGTAATTATTTCATTAACTAACTTAAGGTACAGTTACCAATTAAATTATTATCATTTTATATCATTTATTTTTTCAATTTTAAGTGCATTCATCAACTAATTACTATTATAAGTGCACTTACTGACTGAATTTCTGTCTTATACCAATTATTCCATTATAGATAACTCACCACTGAATTACCATTTTATGCTAATTATTCCATTATCGATACACTCTCCAACCAAGTTGCCATCTTATATCAATTATTCCAATATCTGAACAAAATATATAATCAATTTAGTTTCAGTATTTTATATTTTTGATGGTTCTAACAATATTTTGATTTTATGATTGTTTAATATTGGAATAAGGTGAACACTTTTCTTTCTAACAATATTTGTCTTAGTTGTTTGGATAATATTGTAATGTGAGAATACTTCACTTGTAGATCAGGAAAATCAAAGGTTAAATAAGGAAGTTTTTTTTTTTTTTTGTCGATACAAATTTTAACACTATTATGCATATGTTTCACTAGACGAACCTGCATTTATATCTCTAATAATGGAGTGATAAATTACTTAGTTGATAAATGAATGTATAATTCTTCCTTTGCATACAACTGATGTTGGCAAGCAACTTAGCATTAAAAAAAAAGCTATCTGGGACAATTACTTTATTTTCCTCCTTTTTGGCTGGAAAAGGGAGATTCTATCTTTTCTTTGGATATTAAAAATTGTAACAATGATTTTTCCAGAAATAAATATTTTTTTTAAGAAATAAGTGATTATTGCTGCAAAAGAAACTAAAACAATTGATTAAATGTTAGGAAAAAGTAGAAAGAAAATTAATTGGCAGCAAATTAAATAAGTGTTTCGTAATATTATATAGATTTAAGTTATTAATAAGATTAAAAAAAAGAATCATTCCCAAGTAAAATACTAAGGACTTATATGCACATAAACATTAGTAATTGGAAAATTATAATTCAACTAATAATCAAGTTATAATCTTTTTTTTTAGTACAAGTTATAATCATTTTTAGGGGAGACAAAACTAAATTATTCTATTAAAATGTAAGCGAGTTTTGAAAAATTTTAAGCCAGAAATAAATAATAGGTGTTATATTTAATCCTTCTAAAATTAGTTTGCCACGGTTTTTGTAAAATATTTTGTAATCTATAAACAAAACAATTTATCAAATAAAACAGCTAATACTTTCGATTCACAAAATTTCCATCCTTCTGATGAACCAAAAAGACAAATATAATACATTCGAAAAAAATTCACCATGTCAAAGTATTGATAGAAATAGAATCCTTCTTTCTTGTAAAATTAAATTAGAATAACTCTGTATACGCAGTATAAATTAGGAAAAAAAAAGCTTTTTATATGCACTTAAAGAATCATTTGGACATTAGTCCAATAAACTATAATTTGGTCCAAAGATTCATAGTTGAAGAGTAACCTGGTTTCGCCTTTCAATGTTGGTTCATGAAGGACGAAGAACTTATTCTTGCTTGTATATACACATTGTTTAAAGAATTTATTCTAAATTTATTTATTCTTTTACATTGTTTAAAGAATTTATTCTAAATTTATTTATTCTTTTACATTGTTTAAAGAATTTATTCTAAATTTATTTATTCTTTTACATCGTTTAAAGAATTTATTCTAAATTTATTTATTCTTTAATAAGTTAAAATTTTTGATTGATTAAAAAATATTTGTATTAAATTATTAATTAATTAAAATATTTCCCATTTGAAATTTTAACCACTTCTCCTTGCTTTAGATTAATTAATTCCAAGTACTCTTTTATCCAACTTAAATTCAACTATTCTTTCACTATATTTTCTCTCCCATCTTCAACTGTTTTTTCTTCTAATTTCAAACTCTGTTTTGTTCTTCTTATTGTTGTCTTGCAAATAAAATTAAGATTTAAAAAATTAACAACAAAGAAAATCAAAAAAGATAAAAAGAAAACAGAAGACATCAACAAGAAGAGGAGACAAAGCAAAAAAAGAAAGAAGAGCAAACGGGAGAAAGAGCCATTGCAGGCATAGCAATGACATTATTGCCATGGGATGAATTTGCAGTAAAAACGCCATTGCTAACGTCGTTATTGCCATGACTTGTCTTTGTCAGCCAATGGCCAGTCAATGACGCCATTTTGGTTGGCGTCATTGCTCAATAACACTAACCCTAATGATGTTATAGCTATATACAACCACTCCTTTAAAAACTTGATCATTTTAGTCTTGTTTTTAAAAAATGAGGCCATTTGGGGTAAATGCCCTCTATTTTGCTAATGGGATAGAGCATATTTTTCTTTGTCAAGTCTATGGAGTTGATGTTTTCTTTTTTATTTTTTTATATTTGTAATTTTATTTTTCACACCCATTTTCATCTTAAATAACATAAATTTTGTTTAATCATCTCATTTGTTTTTCTTTTTTTTCCTTCTCAGCAAGATTAGATTCAGGGAAACGAGGTTAGTGCCTTATATGACATCTCAAGGTGCTTTTTCTCCTCCTTATCAAAAGCTTTCATTTGGGTATTTTTTCCTTATAAGAAAAAAAAGGAGGAAATTCATTAGCAATTGTACAAGAAATTTAAAACTTAAAAGAATCGAAATAAATAATTAAATGATGGTATGAAAGAAAATTCATCTTTTTCTTTTACACATAACGAGGCTATGAGGTGAATATAATAGATGAATTAAAAAATTATGTTGTAGAGTCAATTTACTTTAAAGATACTGAAAAAACAAATAACTTACAACATACTTTTTCATTTTTTTCTTTTCTTTTTAATTTACTTATGATTAACCATTAGTATATAAATTTTTATTAAACACATAAATTTACTTCATATTTTTTGTAATAACTCTAATAACTATTTATATAATACCCGTGTTAACTTTTCTTTTTGGCATTTTTTTTATTTTTGAAAGACAATTTGACTCTTAATACCAGTAAAAAAATGACTTACTACTGGATGTGCCATTAAAGACATTTCTTTAATAGAATTTAATATTATTTTCTCTTTTTAAAATTATTTCTCTTTGTACATCTATTTTTTTAAGAAGTAATATATATCCAGTATTAAGCACAGGCATGCTAGCTTATTTTATATTTTACTTTATTCACAATGCAGACTTTTTGGTATTCCTAAAATTATTAGAACTAATAATTTCTTGCACTACAATGTAAGCATCTAATGTTGGACCATCATGCCGAGAAGCATATTGGTTATTTAGACGTCAAAAAGATTAATGGTGACTAGCCTGAAACTTTGAATATGTTTAAAGTATTTCTTCCGTCTAAAAGAGGAAGGTCTTTTAGTCATTTTTTATAGATTAAAGAAGAAAAAAATAAGGATACTTTTTTCTTTTGTATTTTACATTAATTTTATTAATATAATAAAAATAAAATAATTATATTCATAGTAAGGATAATTTTTAAAAAATTATTTTAAAATTTATAAAAAATTAAATATTTTAAAAATAGATATTAGGACCAGAAGGCTTTATATTCTAGAACATATGGAATATATTATATGTATAGTTATTGAGAATTTTAGTACTTAGGGAGTAATGTGGTATAGACTCGCGTGTTCGGACATTTTACAAGAGAAAGTAATTTAATCATGTCCAATAAGTGTTGTTTGTGAATTGTCATTTACTTTTTTCTATCTTTTTAACCAAAGAAAAAGAAAATTGCTGAAAATTTCTTGATTCCAAAAAAATATATGCACGTTATGCAAAGAGAAAAAGGCTGGAAGTTCATGTGGATCCATGGGATGGTCATAGTTGTATGTCGGGAAGTTGGACAAATTCTCGAGATAAGATACTTCACAAATACCTCAACATGTCTCGTCTCAATCTTCCTTTCATTTATTCCTTGGAATCCGCCTGAACCTTTCATCCAAGAAATACCTTCTCTTTCTTTTTCTTTTTAAGGGAATTCAATTTTGGCCCTTCAATTTTTGCCCAATTGTTCCCTTGTGTCAGATCTCAGAACCAAAATAATTAAGGGTAGCTTCGTCTTTTTACGTCCATCTTTTATGGTAAAGCATATTAGTGGCTAAATTACTCCAAAAATATGAGTTTGGGAGAAAATATGCCCTCAGGTTGACGAATTCCACCAATTGCAGCCCTTCTTCTTCCCACATATCATTTTTTTTCCAAATTTGTTTGTTTCAAAGCACAAAGTCAATATAAAATTGTGCTGCTTTTGCATTCTTTTTAATTTTCTATATATTTCTTTTTTCTTTTTAAAGGTAGAGAAAATGGATGAGTTGGTTTTACTTGTATAATTGGACCACTACAGGGAGAGATCCTTTTCCAAGTGGGCTTCTTGTTAAAAAGGAAAGTTCCTTTAATTGGGCGTAGTTTTCTTCTATCCTATAGCCTTTTTTTTTTATTTTTATAGATGCTGACTTATTCATTAATTAGTAGAAAAGGTCAAAGATCATTATAACTAAAATAATCATCAAATCTTGCTCTAAATACATTTAAAAAAAAATAACTGACTAAAATAACCTAATACAGAAAAAAATAAAAATTACATAATAATTTAAAAATCACGATAACAGAAAATATCTTATAATTTAAAATTTTAAAATAAAGATAATACATCATCACTAATACAAGTAAAGAGATAAATAAATGCACTGTTATTTTCTTCGCTTCAACTGCATCGTCATCTCTAAAGGACAAACAAAGTTTAATATTTACCTCCACCACAAAAAAAACAATCTAAAAAATTAGACATATCAACAATTTTAAAATTTACTTAAAAAAAAAGATAAAATATTAATAGAGAGTCCAGATTAAATTCGGATAAATAAAATTCTCCCAAGTAGAGGAAGAAAACGACATAAATTGTCTCAGAAAGAACTTGTCCGTGCAACCTAGATCTTGATGATAATTGTGTAGAAAAAAATTTATCGTGATTTGTTTTCAAAATATGAGGTAGGGATAAACAAAAGGGACAGAAAATAAAACGACAGACAACTTGCCGAGCTCCAGTCTCCAGCCAATCTCCGATCACCGGCGAAGACCAGTGACCAGATCTGTCCGGAAAAAAGGAGAACAGCCAACAAAAGCAACAACAACATACGAACAGAGACAAAACTCCGGTCAAGATCCGGTCTCTGGACAAGACCAGCACCGGATCCGGCCGGAGAAGAAAACAGAAGAAGTTACCCACTGAAGAGAGGAGAAAGAACAAGGAACAAAATAGACTCTGGCCAAGATCGGGGCTCCAACAGGTGACAGAGCTCCGATCTGGCCAGTTTGCACAGGTAAATTTCAGGCGCAGAAGCAGAGAGAGTGGAGTGAGAGAGAAAGGGGCCTTGATGGCTTTAGCCCATTTTACCTGGAGTAATTGAGGCCCCTAATCTCTGACCTCTTTTTTGTTTTTTAAAAGAAAAGGAGAAAAACGAAGACCGAGTCCACACACGACACGCTAGAAAAGGAAAAGAAAACTCTAGAATTAACGAGAAGAAAAGAAAGGTATAAAGGCCTTGGAAAAGTTGTAGTCCACAGCCAATGAAAGAGGGACGTAGAGAGCCAAAATATCATCACACCGTTCGTCCTGTCCAATCGCATCCGACGGCTTCAAATCAAAGACAGAATATTCTAGAAGTCCACACACTACTTAAACTCCTCCTTTATCACCTTTCCCTCTGAAGAATACACCTGCCCACAAACATCTTCGACATAATCCCGAATTCCCTGTCGTTGTTATTTTCTTCTTTTCGTGATCGATTTCTCTGTTGAAGCCGGAGCTTCATAATGGCAGGAAAAAGCGAAGGACCGGCGATCGGAATTGATCTAGGGACCACATACTCGTGCGTCGGCGTTTGGCAGCATGATCGGGTGGAGATCATAGCTAATGATCAAGGCAACAGAACGACGCCGTCGTATGTTGCTTTTACCGACAGCGAGCGTCTCATCGGCGACGCTGCTAAGAATCAGGTCGCCATGAACCCTACCAACACCGTCTTTGGTAAGCTATTTATGTGTCTGTACAGTACTTTTTTATCACATTAATTATGGCACAATTTCGAGGTCGGTTCTATTTATTCATGTCTGGCGGGTTTGCATACCCAGTCTCACTCGTCACTGTAATACTTAGCTCATCTCTAGTTCTCGATGATCTGTGTAAAGTATTAGTTTTTAGGCATTAATAACAATGACCTTTTAATTTGCTATAATTTTGTGGTGCTTTTATATGAACAGAACATAATATCTGTTTGTCTGTACTCGTTGATTTTGATACACACACACACACATATGTATGGATGTATTTTTGTCAAATCTCGTCTCTAGTTGTTGTACTTTTTACTTCTATGTAGTGTGTTTGATTTCTTTATCTAATGGTAGCTGTAGGACTTGGACTAATATCATTAATGATCTGGTAGAATATGAATGTCAATCTGTCCTTATCTACTAGTTGGAGGAGGTCCTGACGCTATCTTAGATTGTTCTATGCGTGTATGGTTTATTTTTCTCATATTTATATGGTGATTTTGTGGTAAGTTTTCAGATACATAAACTGTACTCAGTTTGCAATTTGAACAAATGTGCTTATTATTGTATGTTGCAATTGTGATTATTTTGCAATTTGCAGTAAGTACATAGATACTCATTTTTCACAATTCTGAAAACAGATGCAAAGCGATTGATTGGAAGGAGGTTTAGCGACCCTTCAGTTCAGAGTGACATGAAACTCTGGCCATTCAAGGTGATTGCTGGTCCCGGTGATAAGCCTACGATCGTGGTCAACTACAAGGGTGAGGAAAAGCAATTTGCTGCAGAGGAGATTTCCTCTATGGTTCTCATCAAGATGAAGGAGATTGCTGAGGCTTATCTTGGTTCCACAATTAAGAATGCCGTTGTTACTGTTCCTGCTTACTTCAATGACTCCCAGCGGCAGGCTACTAAGGATGCCGGTGTCATTGCAGGCCTCAATGTTATGCGCATTATCAATGAACCCACCGCTGCTGCTATTGCCTATGGTCTTGACAAGAAGGCTTCCAGCTATGGTGAAAAGAATGTTCTGATTTTTGATCTTGGTGGCGGTACGTTTGATGTCTCATTGCTTACTATTGAAGAGGGTATTTTTGAGGTTAAGGCCACTGCCGGTGATACTCACCTTGGAGGGGAGGATTTTGATAACAGAATGGTCAATCATTTTGTTCAAGAATTCAAGAGGAAACACAAGAAGGATATTAGCGGCAACCCAAGATCTCTCCGGAGATTGAGGACTGCTTGCGAAAGGGCAAAGAGGACTCTGTCATCAACAGCTCAGACTACTATTGAAATTGATTCTTTGTTTGAGGGAATTGATTTCTATACAACCATTACTCGAGCTCGTTTTGAGGAGCTTAACATGGATTTGTTTAGAAAATGTATGGAGCCAGTTGAGAAGTGTTTGAGGGATGCAAAAATGGACAAGAGTAGCGTCCACGATGTCGTGCTTGTTGGAGGCTCAACCAGGATTCCAAAAGTTCAGCAACTATTGCAGGACTTTTTCAATGGTAAGGAATTATGTAAGAGCATCAACCCGGATGAAGCTGTTGCATACGGTGCAGCTGTCCAGGCTGCAATTCTGAGTGGTGAGGGCAATGAGAAGGTGCAGGACCTTCTGCTCCTGGATGTTTCTCCCTTGTCTCTGGGTCTAGAGACAGCCGGTGGAGTAATGACTGTTTTGATTCCCAGAAACACTACCATTCCTACTAAGAAGGAGCAGGTGTTCTCTACCTACTCGGACAACCAGCCTGGTGTCTTGATTCAGGTCTTCGAGGGTGAAAGAACCAGAACAAGAGACAATAATTTGCTTGGTAAATTCGAGCTGTCTGGCATTCCTCCAGCTCCCAGGGGTGTTCCACAAATCAATGTGTGTTTTGACATTGATGCCAATGGAATATTAAATGTCTCTGCCGAGGACAAGACAACAGGCCAGAAGAACAAAATTACAATTACCAATGACAAAGGAAGACCATCCAAGGAAGAGATAGAAAAGATGGTGCAAGAAGCTGAGAAGTATAAGGCTGAAGATGAGGAGCACAAAAAGAAGATCGATGCCAAGAATGCGTTGGAGAACTACGCTTACAACATGAGGAACACTATTAAGGATGAGAAGATTAGTTCCAAGCTCTCAGCCGCCGACAAGAAGAAGATTGAAGACGCCATAGAGGCAGCCATCCAGTGGCTAGACGGAAACCAACTTGCCGAGGCTGATGAATTTGAAGACAAGATGAAGGAGCTAGAGAGCATCTGCAATCCTATTATTGCGAAAATGTACCAGGGTGCTGGTGGCCCTGACATGGCTGCAGGCGCTGATGATGATGAGCCCCCAGCTGGTGGTAGTGGTGCCGGACCCAAGATTGAAGAAGTTGATTAGATGTTTGCCTGTCGTGTTACTGTTAGTATTGTGAGCATGAAGTGTCTGGGACGGTCTAGCTTCTGGTTTTGCGATAATGGAAGTATATGATTTTTTAGTTGGTAATGGTAGCTTCAGCAGCAGTAGATTTCTATTATGAGTGTCGATAGTTTCTCTTTTCTTCTTTATGGAGCAACGTTTTCATGATAAACAGGAAAAGCTAGATTGTTTTGTTTGCCAGGATAAAACCTGCGGAACTTACTAAATTTAGCTGGAGCTTCAAATTATCAATCCTCCAATTAGTGTAACTTTGTGAATTTAAAAGCTCATTTATGAGAAAAACTATTGGTGTTGATAACTGACGCTACTTCTTTGAAGAATTTAGTTAGGTTCAGCTTTTGACCTCTAGACTTCTAAAAAGTTCACCGTCCGTTGAAATATGTAAAGCCACGTTTCTCGTACTGAATTTTCTGCTAACCAGGACTACAATGCACCAATGATTGAAATTGTGATTGGGTCCAAGAATAGATGGACTTGTCAATATGTGCCAGAAAAATGTGTTTCATAAAATGTATCATTAATTTAATTAAATACACAATTAAATTTTATTTTTTTTTTCATAAAAAAATTTACTTTCAGGATCAAACTAAAATTTTTTTAATAAACACAATTTAAATACAGCTTAGCTTTAGTAGATTGCAAAACCTAGTGCAAATAAGTTGTAGAAGTTGTTAGATCTCATTGAACCAAACTTGTAGCCGGCAAGAGACAAAGATGAAGTTTATATAGCTTCTTTTTGCTTCGGAAACCAACAAGTCAAAACACAACCATTGCGTTCTCAGTGCCAGTGATCTGTTCCATGACCTGAAAATTGATTTGATAATATAAGATTCAAAAGACAAGTAGGTGTAATGAAAAAATTGTATAGCTAAACAGCGGTTGCGAAACGGAATCCTCTTATTCCAAACTTCCCAAAAAGTGGCGATTTGGTTTATTACAATAACAAGGAATGACTAGAGAAAGGCCTCGATGTGAATAGTCACAGTACAAAGAAAATCAGAACAACGGAAAGCAAAGATGATAATAACATGGTCGCAAGTTTCTTCATTATTGATTTGTAAACATCTTTTTCAATTCCCCTTTTTTATACAAAAGCATGGGAACAGGAGCAATACAGTCTACGACAGCCTGTTTAATATGTCCAGCAAGTCTAGGTAGACAATTCACTAAGAAAGTAAGAATTAAATAAAATTTAAATTTAAAATTTTTTGTTTTAAATTTTATAAAAATAAATTATTTAAAATAAAAAATTAAAATAAAAATAAAAAATTTATATTGAATTTTAAACCTAACACTCCTTCTTTCCTTGTGCAGTGGAACAAGTGCAGGAGGGCTTTCATTCCCCTCGCGCCCAGTTCCGTTAGGGTCCTCCAGGATATTTTTGCTCTGATTGAATTCGATTTGTTAAATTATTAAAAATTTATAATTTTTTTAAAAAATATAATTAAAAGATAAAAAAATTTATTCGTTAAATTAAAATTTCAAACTTATAAGTCTGCACGTCTTGTAACAATACAAAAGGTCTGCACGTCTTGTTAAAAAAAAAAAAAAAAAAACGGACCGTGAGGACCCTATCTTTACACCCCTTACTCTGCCGTTCCTAGAATCTACTTCTGATAAATAATTTTGTTTTCCTTATGCACCGCCAGACCAATTCTTTTTTAACATCAGACTCATCCATGAGTACCGGTCACAAAGCTGCAGAGATGTGCTACTCTTGGTTCCAGGAGAAGCATATGCCTAAATTCAGAAAATACTTGAGAGATCCGATCACAACTGGAGGGAGAACAGTAGCGCAGAGAGGATTTAAACAATAGATGATTTGCAATTAAACCATCCAATCCACCCCTCCGATAAAATACTTAAAAAGAGTATGAGACGGCATAGACAACATGCATATTGTCTATTTGGACGTTAGATTACAGACGAAGAGACCAATTTCTATTAAATACATGATTATCCAGACGAAGTAAATTGCAATAATGGTGTTGAAGGTCACTAGTACACTACCCAGTTGTCCACCAATAGGCAATATAAGATAACATAATTGAAAAAAAAAACATTTCTGCATTTACTAGAAAACAGTATTAACCAGGATTAACCCCCCCCCCCCCCCCAAAAAAAAAACCATCCAAAAAAAAAAGGGAAAATTTCGTAGAATAATATTTGTAAACAAGCATCCGAGGAGATCATGTAAAGCAATTAATATAACTAAGCTAATAGTCCCACGTATGGCAAGTAGGTACTATACAAACAAATCTCAGTAGCAGCAACAGCTGTGGCACGGGCAGGAAAGGCAGCTTTTCCTCCAGTCATGAGAAATTCTATACTTCCTCCTCAATTGTACTTTGCCTTTCCTCTGAGCCTCAAGAACTTGATGATTTAACTTCAAGTTTTGAGTCGATTCTTGTTTCAAATTTGCCTACCTTGCTAACAGCTAGCTTTTCATGTTAGTAATTGAAGGAAAATGGTCCTGAGACGAACAAACTTTCACATTCCCTCTGTTGTCTGCAAAAATATGATTTGGGTGCAGAGTTGGTCTCCCTGACGCTTGAAGAGACTTACTCTTTGAGAAATCAACAACAATTGGCTGCCTCAGTAACTTCAGGCTTCCATTAGATGGCAGAAGCCTTCTCTTTACAGAATATTCCAATCCACAAACTAACAAGCTGGCACGCAATGGCATGGATTTCAGAAGCAAAATGGCTCTCCAATGAGGATTTTCAAAAGGATCCATAACCATATCTGACCAATTTCATTAACTTTTTGGTTGCAACTAGTAGTGCATTGAAGAGATTGTATGAACAAGGTTCAATTGAAATACTAGGACCAACAAATTTAGGAGTGCTACTTTTGAGTACAGAATTGCTAAATATCAAAAATCATAATGCGAGATGAGGACAAATAGAAAACAACAGAAGACCAGAATCATATAAATATCCTAAAGGTTAAAATATATAACATTCACAAAGAATACAAATCATCCAAACGCAATTTGCCACATTGATTGATGATCCACCACTGTAATAGAATCTGTGATATCTATGGAAGATTGGTATTGTTGAAAGGAAAAACAAAAACAAGAGATGTATTTTCCTTAAACTTCAAATCCTAATTAGCAATTTCAAATCTATGTAATGGGTTAGTAAACGAAGAAATAGAAATCTTTTTAACTACCCTTACATTCCTCACACCAATGCCTCTGTCAAATCAACATATGTACGCTCACTCCAAGGAGAAGGGCGTAGACAGACACGGACCTCATGCTCTTCAGGTCCTACACGATGCTTGGGCACAAGAATCTCAAGCATGGTTCCGGTAGGATCACCATACGCTTCTAATTTTGCATCTTCTGGTATGCGAGTTGGAAGGGGGATTTCCCTAATAAATTCTCCCTGAGGGCAGTGTTCCGGTGCTGGATCTGTGAGCTTAAATGTCCGGTCCTGTCTCTTAATGACGGGAATACACCCAGTGCTCACACAGGATATCTTCACAACTCCATGAGAGAGGGTGTTCTTCCAGGTGACTTTCACCCTCTGCAGATCCACAAAAGGCATGCTGACAATAATAAAAAACCCTTCATCATCCTCGTAGATGGTTTTTGCAGCTGTCACAGGGCCATATGCACTTTGCATAACTCCAGTAAACCCACTCAACCATGCAGGTTCAATTGCATGTATATCCAACACTTTGTCAGGGTCTGAATTACTAGGCAGAGAGCAATCATCACCATTTCCATGAGGGAAAAAGATCTTCTTCCGCTTATTGCAGATAGGTAAAAGCTCCATGCCATCACCATTTGTGTGGTTCGACACCTGGGTTAACAAATTTAGACTAGAACCATTAAGCAATCTTTTTGGATGGGGATTTGGATGACTTTTTAATGATGGAGGCCTCTCAATCTCAAACTCGGTGTTTGGAAGATGCCTCCAAGAACCAAAATCACTCGCTTCAGGGGGGATTGAGAAGTTCAAATCTCTTCCTGTGAGCTCCATCCACTTCTTCTGCTCTTCCTCATCAAGACCCATGAGATTGGGAGACCGAACAACTTCAATGCCATGAACACACTGAGGGTTAGAAAGTCCCCTGTAATGCTTCCTTTGCATTCTATGTGATCGGACAAAGCCCTTTTCTGCACTGAATGGAAATGGGCGTTCCCCTTGACGGGAATGTCCGTTCATGTAACTCCTTAGCTGCATCTTCCCAAGAGCATTTTCAGGCCTCTCCTTGAAGACCCACATATACATGTTCTCCATGTCATGCTGAACCAAGAAAACATCCAGCTTCAAGTCCGACTTATCATAGCCAATTATAGTATTACTCTCCCTAGTGACTTTACCCTTGGACTTCTCATTCAAAGCTGGTTTGAAATAGAAATTGAAGAAGAACCAAGCACCCCAAACGCTATCGAGTCTCTTCGCACATTTCTTTCCTGTTTTAGTCACATTATTGTTCGTCTCAACCTCATAATGCTGGGGGCCAATTCCAACATCTAAAAGTTCACATGCATCATTCCAGGAAGGAGGAGGCGGGCTTGGCTCAGCCGAAAGCGGAAGATTGATATCCGGTGGCTGCAAAAGATTAACCGCTCGATTCAATTCCCTTTCGGCTTCCTCATGACTTGAAGAACTCGAATCCATGGTGAGCAGGGTAGACAAATGATTACTTTCCATAGATAAGGTTGTGAGAAGAGCATCACCCACCATTTTTTCTTTTGCTGGCATTCTTGTTCACTGAAGTGGAATCAATAGTCCCACCACAGGTGATACTTAAAAACATGAGCACCTTAACAACACATTAATAGTATAGATCCAACCCATTAGATCTCCAGGCTCGAAAGACAATCTTTAACCCACCCCCGTAACTGAGCCTACCACAAACAAACTCACAGAATCATCTTAAATACGTTTTCCAGACCAAAATCCACAAATATCCAACTTTTTATCTTCAATTTACTGGCATCCCCCACAGATATACCTTCAAGAGATCAATTTGGAACAGTAACAAACACTAGAGAAGCATTTTGAATCTCAAGGAATCTGCATCATTACCCCACACACAAAAAAAAAGGGGGTAGTAAAACCCTAGCCCCAAAAAAGTAGGCACATATCCATATCATACACGAATGAATAGCTTATCAGATGAGGAAACAGAAGAATTGAAGGTTACCTCGGAAATAAGGCTTTGAATCCAAAGAGAGAGAGAGAGGCGCACTGGCGAAGGGAGAGCATATAAAGAGACGGTGTTGAGAAGGGGACGACGTGCGGTTTCTGACTTGTCCGACGCTGTGTTTGCCCCAAATGGCTCTAGTCTTAGCGCATAATGTTAAGGCGTTCAACCGTAGAACGGTTGACTGGAAGCTATCATAATGTTGAAAACACCGGCGAAATTAACGCAGTCTAAAGACGAACGCATTAGCGGCCTGCGTTCAGAATATTTGTTGGTCAAAAACCCAAGAGTTGGAATGAGAATGACCTGTACCAGATAGGACCGCCGTGTGGAGAACAGATGCCGTTAGGTAACGGTGATGATAAGATTAATAGTGAATGGTCAAGAAGAGTGTGTCTGACTTGACCGTCGATGTAAAGAGGAGAACGCCCTTATCAGTCCCCATCTCCCCCAACCCCCACCACCCACTCCCAGAAAAGAAAAACATTGAAAAAGTGACAAAATATCTTCATTAACTCATTCTTTTTAGTGCTACTATTTAGAGGAAAAATTTTCCTAGTTTTTTTTTTTGATAAATATTTTCCTAGCTTTGTTGTGATTATATCTGGATTGCAATTCAAATTCAGAACTTTCTTATTTTTTTATCTTAGACTCCTCACTTTTTTTATAAAAATCAAAAATAGGTTCTACTAAAATATAAAAATTTTAAAAAACTTTTCGCTCTAATTTAGATCCAAATATAGATAAAAGTCTGGTTAAATTCTGAGTTGCGAAAAGTGCAAGTGTTTATGACTTATAAAGAAGAAAATGAAAGATAAAAGATGAGATTAGATAACGTTTGTTTTGATATTTTTTATTTTAAATTTTGAAAGAAAGAATATTTATGAGAGAAAAAGTAAAATTTAAAATAAAAAATTTATATTGGGGGAACCTAATCCAAATACACCCAAAGTACACTTACATTGAATTTCAATAAAATTTAACGTAATTAAATTATAATTATTTTTTCAAAATTTTTTATAAATTTTAAAATTAAAAATTTGAAACTTAAATATTTTACAAATACACGTATAGGGGGAAATGAGACTACGAGATGATTTAATTTGTGGGGGATAAGCCCCATCTGGCCATCTCCCAGCTGTACTGTTTGCGTCATATTCATCACCATATGACTAATTAGTTCGTCATTCATTTCACACCGTTGCGTGGTCCTTCCCCACTGCCTTCATCTCTCTTTTACTTGTGGCTTATTAAGCCTGCGTGTTAAATTTGAGTTCCCACTTATCAACATTACATTAAAAAAAAAAACCTTTGGCCATTCAATTCATTTTTCAATGAATTTACTTATTCTTTTTCGCTTCTCTCCTTTTATTCTGAATAAAATTTTTATTTTTTGTTCATATACGAAATAGACAAATAAAGCAAATATGCTTGAAATGCAAAAATACTTTTGAAAGCTGCCTAAATTCGTTGTAAGCTTTTTCTAGTAAATTATTTAGATTATATTTTTGTTTGAGTTAAGTTATATCAAGAATCATAAAAGTGAATTATTTGTGAGAGGAAAATTGAGACTTGAAATAAAAAAGTAAAAAAAAGTGGGGATAATATTATTAGAATCTCAGGGTTCATTTGTATAGTATTTGATTCGACTAAATACATAATTGGATCTTACTTCTCATCTCACAAAATATTTACTTTCACGAAACTCAAACGCACAATTTGATCTTACTTCTCATCTTACAAAAATTTTACTTTCACAAAATTCAAAAGAAAAAATCTTCAAACTTAACACAATACAAATACATACTCAATAATTACTTGAGATGCATCTACATTGAATGAAACCCTTTTAGGTCATCTTATCATTGTATGATAAATAATTTCCTTAGCACTCTATTATTTTAATGTTTCTTCTAAAGCTCCCATGAGATGGTCAATTAACTAACTTTTTAGTTGATAAGATAAGCTCTAAAAGTTTCTTCTTATGTCTAAGATGTCTCGGCTCTCGTTTAGGCTTCCTTCTTTTTCTTTCTATATATATGTATAGATGTGCCCCCTCACCAAGTCCCCTGCCATCCCCCACGCACCACAGATAAAATAAAAGAAGAAAAAAAGGCAGGATTGGGATCAACAATAATACTAGCGCACTCTACGCAATTTGCAAATAAGCATGGAAAGATACGTGTCATTGACTTGTCAAATATAATCCCATTTCAATTTTATAGAAAATCCTCAAACCTTTGCCTTCTTTGATACGAAATGGGACGACGTTTGCTATTTAGGACCTTATTACCGTGACGGAATTCCCAAAAGCAGAAAAAGGGAACCTTATTAACATGATGGACCAGTTCAAAGGAGACAATTCGTCAAGAATATCAGCTACAAGCAAGTGACCATTCCATTCCAAGTTCAAAAGAACAAACTTTTTATAACTTTTGTTCCCTAAAAAGAAAAAGTCATAATAGGATATTCTAGTATTTCTAGGTGAAATAGTCCAAGCCCCTCTTCTCCTGCTTCGTCTGATTTCAAGGCGACAACTAATTTAGAAGGTGCATCTAGCACATAAAATAAAAACTTAAAATGTAGATCAATCGATTAAAAATAATTCAATAAGACCAGAACTTCCTAACTTTTATATGAATGGCTTAATAAGCGCCATTTTTTATAAGTATAGAGAATATATTTTACTTTTGTCTTTATTATAGATTTATATATTTTTCTTTATATAAAAAAATATTTTCTGATATTATTATTTTACTTTGAATTAAAATTTATCCCACTAGAATTCAAAATTTTAAAATGAATTCTCCATCTGATTTAAATTTGATAAGTTTTGAGATAATTTTAACATAATAAAATTCACCATTAGACCTTTACCATTCAATCTATTTTTTTATAAATTTTATATTAAATAGTATTTTTTTATATATATAAATTTTAATAATCTAATTAAGAATGCAAGTATTTTCTATCTAATTGTATTTATAAAATTATTTTAAAATCTATACAGGATAAAGAATTAAAAATAAACATTTTACACTTATCAAGTTAAGGTGTTGTTAAAAAAAAAACACTTATAATAGAAAACCTTTTAAAGTTCCTCTGTTATTCGTCTAGTTGAGATTTGAAATAATTTTATAAAGGCTTTTATTAGGAAAAATAAAGCCGCCAACTTCATTTTCTACATAACCTTGCAAATTCTAATTTCAAACCACCCCGTCTGTCATTTTTTCGACATTAATACACTTTAAATATATGAAAATTTAAAAACTAAAGATCAAATATTTTCCACAACCTACATTTTGTTAGAATCTTCCCTGCAAAATTTCATGCATCTTTCTTACATAAATTGTTAGAAATAAAATCAACAATTTTTTTAAAAAATAAAAATTAAAAAAAAAATCAAATCTGCGATGGAGCTTCGTCGGCCTAGGTAAAGCTCTTGCCGGAGCTATGCCATTGCATCTTCGCGGGTATCTGCGTAGCTCCTACTGGAGATCGACGAAGCTCCATTCCGAGCCGCTGGCAATGCCTTGGTTGGGCACAAAAAAAAAAAAAAAAGATTAAATTTTTAGTTTTTTTTATCTAAATTACATACAAAAAATTACACTTTTGAATAAAAAAATCGATTTACTAACTGTGCCTAAGATTTATTAACATTTTTTTAAAAATTTATTTCTAATTTTAAATTTTTAAATGGAAGAGTTGAGAAATAATAGAAATAAAAAAATAAATTATCTTTGTATAAAGGGTTAAGATGAAAATATGTTCGTTTTACCCATTAAAAATGCACTATGCCTATAAAATATGTATATCAATGACCTAAATTTATGATGTCTAGGGCCAAATTTCCTCCCACCATTACTGAAACAATTTATCATTCTTAATACTCAAGCCCTACGATTTCAGTAAATTCCATTTATTAAAAATAAAAACTGTAATGATGCGTGCATTGGTAACATTTAAAAATCCAAAACAAAAACACTTTTTCCTTTTTGGTTGCCCGTCTGATTATCGGTGGACGGTCTACACTAATGTAGTTATGAGTGTGTATTATTTGAAGAAGATTTAAAATTTAAATTGAATTCGATTTTTGGTTTAATTTTTTAAAATTTTAATTAGTTATTTTAATATTAAAATTTGGTTCGATTTTAGTTTGGACCAAATCAAATTAAAAACTTAAAAATTTTTAAAATTAATAATTAAGTATAATTAAAAGTTAATAATTTTAATTAAATTATATATTAATTAATGTTATTTTAAAATCTAAAATATTTAATTTTATATATTTTTATAAATACTATTTAAAGACTAATAATTCAAACTAAATTAGATTTTGAAAATTTTAAAATAAATATTAAATTTGTATATTTTCACAAACACGATTTGAAGGTTAATGACTTAAACTAGGTTAGATTATAATTAATATTATTTTAAAAATTTTAATTTTCATATATTTTGATTTTTTCAAACCGAATTTTCTCTAAATTAAAATATTTCAGTTTGAAAAAAATTCCGTTTGAAGGTAAATTATGTTTTGTTTGACTTTGAACAAAATTGTAAAAAATTAAAATTTCTCCAAATAGTGAAATTGATTTTTTTCTAATCAAACTAATGAGCAACCCTAAATACAATTCACTCTATGATTGGACTCCTTAAGAGACGAGAGCTCTCAACAGAGTTTTATTTTTTTCATACACAAGGTTGGAACCCGAAACTTTACTTAAAGGACGCTAAACTCCTCCACCTTCAAGGAACTTATAACACTCATGATGAAGCCCAAAGGGTCCATAGTGCTTTGACTCAATTGTTTTGTAGCAAGAATTGGCATTCTAAATCCCAATTATATATGGATTCCCTTCTTTAATAGATACTAAATTCTACAAAGATTATTATAGTTACTTGTCTTACAAGAATTATATTTCTTTACAGAATTTAAAAAAACATGTATGTATAGAGGTATATTTTTTTTATTATTATCAAGTTCATCATATTCATTATATTCTTCTATATACTTATATTATTTCATAAATCGATACTGACTTAAGTATGGAGAGCATGAGGGGTCATTTCCCACCTCTCTTCATCTTCTTTTTGCCTTGCAGATATTGAGATCCCCCTTCTCGATTGATCGATTCCTTGACTCCATCAACTCACAACGATTTATATGCTCTGTTTCCGCATGCATCAATATCTCGATTTTTTTTTTTACAAAAAAATCTAGAGTTATACTTTGAGCATCTCCGGGTCATGTTTTGCCCATCTTAAGGACCTTATCCAAGAACGAGGAGAGCCAGAAATGACATGGGTCGGAGAATCATTCTCCATTTTAAAGCCCAGTCCAAGAAGATAGAATGTTAAGCGGACCGTCTGCATAGCTCACTGAAAGTCTGAAATGGCCGAAGGAGTCCGGACAAACCAATAAGTCAATAACTAATTAAGCTAATCACCGTCAAACAAAGACTCCAATACAAAACAACATTTTCTTTCGTAACATCCGTCATTAGTTGCCAAGATTAGTCTAGCAAAGCATCTTCTTCTTCGCCATTTGTGAACAAAACTCTTTCTGCTTCGCATTGCAGCCTAGCATGGCGGATGATGATGACTCCAGTCTCATACCCAAGCTAGTTATTTGCCTAATCGCAGCAGCTTCCGCCGCGGTGGTCGTCACAGTTTACCATTGCTTAACAACCGGCAATATCAGAGCCATACTCCGCCTCGGCCGCCGCATTCCGACACCACCCCACAGAACATTCATGGCTGGACAAGATCAAACCCAGCACAGCAGCATAGAGAATTCATTAGCAGAACTGATTCCGTCCCACAAGTATCAGAAAGGTGCAGGGTTGATTGCTGAACACGAAGGAGCCTGCGCAGTTTGCCTGTGTGATTTTGAAGAAGGTGAAGAGTTACGTACGTTGCCGGAGTGCATGCATTCCTTCCATGCACCGTGTATTGATATGTGGCTCTATTCTCATTCCAATTGCCCCATGTGCCGTACCAACGCTGCCCCATCGCCGCAGATACTAATGCATTTGTTAGAGTGTAACCCAGGAACATCGCCGCCGGCGCCGGCCCCCTTGCAGCAGATGCCTGGCGAGCGGTCCAACTTACCGAGCATTAGCGTTTGATCATAAACCCTGGGTACCTGGTACAGTTGCCCAAAATTTTTGTTTTTTAAAAGGTGTTCGAAACTTTAATCTTTACAGGTTTCAATTTTTTCAGCCTGCAAAAGAATACTAGCGTACCCCTCCTTGCTTTTTTTTTTTTAAATCAAATAATTCAATAGTCGGCTCGATCGTACACGGTAAACATTATACTTCCCCTGTCCATCACGAATGGAATGTTTATCTTTCTAATCCAACTTATCCCAAAGCTCATGTTTATGGAGATGTGAAATTCATCAGCTATTACAATGACAGAGATGCCGGTGGCCGCCTGCACGGAATTGTTCTGGGTTTCATATTAGTCGGACTTCTTGTTGATGCACTATTGCAGGCTGCAGTCTTTCCCGACATTGATCGGCAAATGCTGCCTCCAACAAAGGACAAATGGATAGCCTAAAGCAAGAACATTGTTTAGTTCTAAATAGGAAATTTATAATTAATTAGTTGAAGATTATTAGCATTAATTAAATGTTATTCCAGTCTGATCTTGTATAAATTGGGGCAAAGTATTCTTTTGCTTGATCGTTTACGGCCCTCAGTGAAGGCCATGGGCCTCAAGTTGAAAAATTGGGTTGGAAACCGTAGAGTATGGCCCATTTGTAGTGTTAGCCAGGGTAGTATATTCGTATTAAAGAAAAATACTGATCTGCCATGAACTTACTTTAGCCTTCACGTGACATGAGCCGTTCAGAAAACAACTTTTGCTCTACAGTTGAATGTAATGGGTATTTATCAAAAAAAAAAAAAAGAAAAGAAAAGAAAAAAGAATGTAATGAGTGAGAGCAATGAATGGGTTATTGCATGAATGAAGGCAATGAACACACATTGCTGGTGCGTGTGGTCCATTCCCTCACATACATAAACATATTCCGAAGAAAAATCCCATTCCAAATTCTACTTTTTCTGTTAGTTTTATGAAATGCTTGTGTTTGAGTTCAACTATGTAGCTAAATTTACAAAAGAGTTTATTACTATTGAAGTCGAGATACTGATGATTTTAACTGTCACGCCCTATGCCTGCTGACCTGAATATGTGACTCATGAGCATGACAGTACTCATAACTAGTTATTTGACAATCGTTCTACTCATGCTAAAATTGATATCTCAAATTGACTATAGATACTTAAGCATATACTTATATATAAATCACAAGTTTTATATTCATCCCATGTGAGATCATATAGGGGTATCACGTTCACCCCCTTAAGGCCCTAGCGTTCTCCCTAGCATATGACCAAACCAGGATGTGAGATTCTAGAGGTGACTTCAACCGTATACGGTATAACACTTAATTTTCACACGTCTGATAACTATTATGGTACTATAATATAATGCCCTGAGCCTCGAGCCCAATTTCGAGTTGGTAATATTTTTGACATTTTACTTTTATCCTAATAACGAATTAATTTTTAACCTTTGACTGACGGTCAATGGGACAAAACACTTTTTCTTTTTTTATAAAGTTTAGGGACTAAAGTGCTTTTACCTCCAATTGCAAGGAGATATTTTGTAATAAACCCTAGAAGTTTTTGAAACGAGATATTATTTTGCTCATTAAATATTTCTCTATAACATACGTAGGTCTTAAATTAATACTTATCCAGTAAAATATGAGATATTTATTTTTTCGAAAAGAAAGAAAAGATAAATTTGTGAAAAGGGTCTGCATAATAATCCATCCATTAATAATGTCAAACGCCAGACCCGGTCCGACGTGGGCTGCTCTTGAAACAGGGCAGAGCGAATTGACCCGTTTTTTTAACGGGTTGAAAAACTCCAGTCCACGGATTTTTATAAAATGATATCATTTTACAAAAAAAAAAATAAAATGATGTCGTTTTAAAAAAAATATTTTTTTAATATTTTAAAAATATTAAAATGATATTATTTTAAATTTTAAAAAAAATTAAAAAAATAGAATAACCTGCGTCTGGCCTGCTGACTAAACAGAACGGACTAAAAAAGCTCGCATTTAATCGAGTCTAGGCATATTAAATCCAATCTTATTTATACGGGCAGTCCGCTTTGACTCGTATTTACAGTGCTACCATCCATCCACAAGAGGAAAAGGCGTGAAAGGCATACAAATGGCCCCTGTTCTTGATGAAGTTTGGGGTCAAGTAATGAGAAGCTCTGCACTTTTCACCTGATTTATTTTTCACTTTTCTTCCTTATCATTATCATTTTTTTGGGGTATTTTCTTTCATGTAATGAATCAAAACTTCGAAACCTTGCACCCCACTTCAATCCTAGCTATGTCTTCTACCCCAAGATTCCTCCTTGGAATTCTTCAGTTTGAAGTTGAAGAAGTAGGCGATTTTACCACCTCAAATCAAAATCAGTTGTTCTATGATTCAGAAACAAGACTATTTCACCAAGGAGAAAAAAAAAAGAAAAAGAAAATCCAAGTTGGATGCACTACAAAAATCTTCGCCTACAACAGAAGTAATTATTGAGTAAAGCCAGCGTCTACCTTGTGCTTGATAGATATCCTTCAGAAGTCTTTTAAGGAAAAGTGTTACTGTTTCGTCCCCTATTTGGCAGAACAGAGTCAAGAATCTGACTGGAATTATGAAACTTGTAATGAAATTTATGGCTGGATTATGCAACAAGGTTTGTAGGTTTTAGCTTGTATTGTACCTTTTTTCTTTTTTTCCTTTTTATAGAGAAGAAAAGAAGGGAGAATGAGTATATGAACCTGAGAACGTGGAACCAAATTGAATTAATAAAAAATAATTTATCAATTAAACAACGGCTTTGGCTCGATCTGTTACCCACTACTTCCGGACGATCTAATCGTGTTAGTACGTATAATATCTTAAGAACAGGGAGTCCAAAGAAAAAACTGGAAAACGGTAAGAAAACATCATCAATGGTACCAAGCGGGCAGGGAAAGGAGAAATGGGAAAAAAGGTTTTCTCTGCTGAATGTCCTGCTTTGCTTTTCCGTGTGTAATCACATGCGAGCATCTCTCCTCGGATGCGACCTTCCAACCATATATGAGACAAGACTTTACCGACTTTTGCCACGCGCTCACTGGTAATTTTTTTTTCATCTTCTGAAGTTATTTTGCATGTTCACGGTTAGACACTGCTTCGAACCAAAGCTTTATGTTGTATATATATAACTTCTCTAGAAATTCTATATATAAAAAGAATACCCTCATCTGTGGTGCATGTTCCTCCTTTTTTTCCTTATTTTTTTATCACATTAAACGATGATTTTATCCATATCTGAGGGTTTATAGTCATGGGTTTATGTTATAAAGCTAAAACTTTCCACCTATAATAATCACACATCATCGTTGATGAAGGTGATTTTTTCTACTGAAGGAGAGTTAGGTGCTTGCTGCTCTGCTCTTCATGAGTTTGGCAACTTTTGGTAAAGAGAAGCTGATTCTGAAATCTGTGACTCCGCGTTACAGTGGAAAGTTATATGCTTTGTGTATTCTTGCACAGAAAAGATTGAGACAAGTCATCGAAAGTTCTTAGTAAGATCATTCTTTAGCTTTCTTGGGTTGTTCTTACTCTGTCAATTTCTGTATGTGATTCGACCCAGAGTTGCTTCTTGACTTGTTGGTTTCATTTTGAAGCAATTCAGCTTGTTATCAGTCGTTACTCGATATGATATCTGTGTAAAGATGAAATCTTTGAGTAGTGTAGGACTTGGGTTGAGTCTTGTTTTTGGTTGTCTTCTGCTGGCCCTTGTGGCGGAGCTTTACTACTTGTTATGGTGGAAAAAGAGGACCACTAACAGAGGTCTTGAAGATGGCTACCACGGCACAGCAAGAGAGTTTTTCCTCAAGTCCTGTTGGAAAAAGCCTTCATCTTTAAGCTCTGCTACTTTGAATCCCAAAGACTTGTGCTTTTCTGACACCCAAGTTCATGAACCACAAGCTCAGCCCCATGGGGATTCGAACAAGGATTTCTGGTACAAGCCCTTCGGAGAGGACGGTGTTGATGATGAACTGATGAGGCTGCAGAACATGGCAGGCCCACCAAGGTTTCTCTTCACAATTAAAGAGGAAACCAAGGAAGATTTGGAGTCTGAGGATGGAAAATCTAGAGGAGATAGAAGTAGAAAAGGATCAAGAAGTAAGAGCCTAAGCGATCTATTTCACATAGTGGAGACTCCATACTTAACACCTATAGCTTCTCCTCCATATTTCACTCCCCCTTTAACTCCTGTGAGAATCTCAAGCAGTTCGTTCTTTGGGTCAGCAAGTGAAGAGTTCAATTGGTTGAGGTCTTCACCTCCATCAAGCTTCCAGTTCTTGAGGGATGCCGAGGTTAAACTCCATGGAAGAAGATTCACAGAAGGGGTTGAACTTGAAATAGCGGCTCACAGAAGTGACGAATCAACTTCAAGGTTTCAAACGGAGGAGGAAAATGGACCATTCATCACTCTCCTTGTTGGGAAGAACAGAGAGCAAGAGCTTGATAATCATCATCACCATCAAGACGTACTCCAATATACACATAACTCTTCACAGGTACTTCCACTAGCTTCCTCACCACCAACAACCTCCAAATTAACATCCAGCAGTAAATCCATCATGCACCAGAAACTCCATCAAATGAATTAAGAGCATTCAATCCTCGATTTTCTCTTTTTCCTGTTTTTCCTCCTTTCTTTAGCATTTTGTTTTGCTATTTTAACATGACTTTGGAGGTCTATCTTTGTGGTAAGCTAATGTATACAAATTACACGCCGGGTGAATATTCGAGGAGACAACATTCTTTATCGGACAAAGTAGCCTGAAACTGATGTTGGGAGGTTTTTGATGCCAGTGGAGGACTAGTAGGCTCATTTGTTTTATTCAATCTTCTGTTTTCTCAGTTGTTCCATGCCCCTGTAATTATTCTGAAGAGTAATATAATCCCAGCATTGACAAAGAACTCAATCAATACAGACGCCATATGGCTTTACTGATGTTCTTGTCGCAAATATTTTAACAAATCAGACGAAGTTTTTGTGCTTTTCTTGCACGCTGAATTGCTCATATTGCACTACTGCAATGTGCAAGAATTAGTTTAATCGCAGTCATGGCTTTCCTATTAGCTTTAGTTTTGGCCAGTTCCCTTTTTCTCTTTCGGCCTGTCAATCCAGTAGTAGGTGTACCACTCGACGCTCAAACCAAAGGATTGTACTCGCTGTGACTCGGTAAAGATGTGGAGTCCCTTTATCAACCAAAAGTCCAGGATTTAAAGCTTATATTTCTTTTGCCTAACACTATCTCAGAAAGAAACGATACACGATGAACAGTACCAGTGGCGGACATATGAGTAACTGGGATGGATAATCACCAGAGAACACACTAACAAGAATCGAAAAGAAAATTGTTTTGGAGTTATGCCTAGAAACAAGACGTAGACGACCAAAGTCGGTCACCCGTGACCAGGGTACCGTACGTGCAGACTAGTTGAGAGCCACTCCCACATCGAAGAATCATTTGGTGAATTGCCTTCCCTAAAGTAATCTGCGTATTAATTATTTGCCAAAACCATGATTACACTTCACATGCTTCAAAAAGTTCAGAAACAATCTATCCAAATGGAGCTCTTTGGTATTGGTCTTTCATCATTTTGTACCCAACCTTGATGTCCGACTCAAGGGTTACTCACACCACGCTTGGCCAACTGGATTCTGGAGGCGCCGCAGGCAGGTAACTAAAGGTTTCACTGGGGACTCGAGAGTATAAATATGTAGGGTGACTGAGGCTGAAATGTGAGCCAACCAGGACGGAGGTCTTGTTTTTTTGCAATTTTACGTGTATTTGAATAGCATTTCTATCAAGAACTTGATGTAAAATTTTAATTTTAAAACTCTCTTATAAACAATTCAACTTTTACAAAATTTAAAAGAAAAATCTTAATTCTAAACTTCATCCAATCCCATCTTACCCTACATTGGTTGATATAGCGTTGCATGAGCAAATCTCCAAATTAGTGTTCTGACCTGCGAGAAGCCACATAAAGTCGACTTGTAGCCAATGATAAGTTGAAGATTGAATTACGAGAAGTTTACACTTGATCTATTGCTTGGCATAGTAAGATTCATGTCTTGTTCCAAGCCATACCCTTATTCCCAAAAACGTAGCAGGATTGTAAAAAATTATAGTGAATATGTAAAACAATACAATGTACGTTATTTACCTAATAAATTCTAACTGTACATTCAATTTTATTATGAACTCTGCATATGGTAGTACCTTATTCTACAACATGACCTAATCAACCTCCCCATTCATACTTTCAGGTCATGGTAAGTTTGCAAAATTAACTACTCAAAAACAGAGAGAGAACAGCTGTAAGGGCAGTTTCCCTAGAATACCGAATCTAAATTGATGCAAGTCATTGTAACAAGATAACTGATGGAAAAGAGAAAATGAATAAAGTAGGAAAAGCTGCCATTAATCAACAAGATAGTTCATTCTTACAAACTGTCTCCCTGAAGTAATCCAAGAGAAAGTATCAAGAACTATTACTGAAGGATTCTTTAAAGAATATAACACCTATTGCATCTTCTCGCAAAAGAGGAATCATACCCTATTACATCAAATCTACATATTACAGGTATAAACTACTTCATGTCAAAAGAAGATTATCTATAGAGTTGATAATGCTTATTTTTGAAGATCAAGGTTATTACGTTAATGCTTATTAATCTCTATACTGAAGCCCCTTACTGGGATACACAAGCCAGAATGAGATGGATGGTTACAAGTTACAACCACCAAAGATTAGATACGGTAGCTAGACAAAAAATCCAGTAGCAGCAATATCAGTCATTCCCAGCTCGACATTGATTGGTTTGAGACCAGGTTCCTCTAACAAACTAAATGCACAAAACCCATAGTAAGTGTGGTATAGATCTGGCAACTGCCCAGGGAATTTACTGAAACCACCATACTGAAACAGGAAACAAATATAAGGAATGAATCATGGTGCTCGTGCTTTGTCATTCACGAAAAATAATTACAAGGAAAAGGTAAATAGAAATTGAAATGCAAGGGCATCCTTCTATCCCCACCCTGTCCTTCACATCACAAAATTCCAGTCTCCCATTTTTGTTGAGAACAGAGGAACTCTTCAAAGCAACAAACTGAAGCATATAGAAAGGTTAATCATTTAAAACACCTACCTCTTTATATAAGGGGAAATCTATTTCCCTAAGAGGTTAGGCACATAAAAAGGTTATGATCACTGAGAGAGTATATGTCTGCATTTTGTAGCGTGAAGCATTAAAGTAAAACATCAAAAGAATAAACAAGACCGGCAGCTAGATTTACGAAACTGTCCAGATTATAGGCAGGGGCAGGCCCAGATTTCACATAGGATGGTTGAGGATGCAAAATTTACCATAGCACAGGAAAAAAAAAGAGCATATTTCACATTCGATATTTGTAGGTTAAAAGTTCTGCTAGACCCCTTGTATATTTGATATTTCAACAATCCAGAGAGTAGGAATCTTGTATTTATCATTCGTCTGGCATACAGCTGATATCAGTATGTTTGAAGGTAACATGGTGAGATTCTTTGCATGGAGCTCTCCAATGCATCCAGGAAGTTGAAGTGTTGAGATATTTGATAGGTGCCCAAAATCATCATTATTGACAAGACTGTATATACTTGAAGAAAATAGACAAAAGAAAGGACGAAGTAAAAGCAAGGACCTGTGATTGACAACTTAAAAGGAATCCACGTAAGCCTGTGTCATTAATGAACTTGTAAGCACCTAACATTTTAAGAACTCCTCCGACCCTGTAGAAGTAAATTGGCTCAGTAAAGCTATAAGAATGCTTCAAGAAGACAGAAGCTGGTCTTGAACCAACCAAAAGGCATAGCATGTATCAGCAGGTTTATTCAGTCTTCCTTGAAATCCACCATCACTTCCCTGCCTCTGCAACAGGGAAACAACAGGGAACAAGATAACTAGTTATAATAGAAACATCCAGATAATTAAAATGAAAACAATCACCTACCAGAAGATGTAAAATGAAAAATAGTTATGCTCTTTTTCTAATAAGAAGAGGAGAGAGACTTATGGAATTACCAAGTAATTTGGAGGTTGAATACTGCTGGTTGTCAAGAAAAATTTTCAGGCATTATAGTTAGAATCCTGAGATACCTTTTTTTTTTTATTGCATTTGTGTAGTGTTATAGATAGTTCTATCTTTATCATTTAAATAATTCCACACAGAAACTGCAACTAATAGGGAACTTGGAATAAGAGAATAAACCTGCAAACTCCACTCCAGAAGCATAGGTACATCAATAATGCAAGGCGACATAATTTTTGACAGCAGATCTTCTTCTATGAATCCCATCAAGCGCAAAGATGCAACAGCACAGTAGGTGGCTCCCCCTGTTACACTAAACAAATACATCCGTGACCATTTTCACAGCAAATTACACTATAGAACTATTAAAAGTAAGATAAAGCCATCCATGACCCTTTTTTAGCATTCCAAGAGGAAATAGCAGAGATGGAAAGAAAACCAAATTAACAACTGAAACAGCCAGACTAAAAACATCAATGTCAAAAGTAGAAATTAGTAGATTGTCTGTGAAGGGCTGAAAGAGATCTATTTTGATAAAATTATGTTAACTCTTTATCTATATAACACACCTCAAGGAAATTGGCAACTGTAACCGTACTTCAGTGAAGTCAGTAACAATCTGACAAGGTTAATAAGAACGTTTTGATTACAGAAATGGCCACAAAGAGAAAAATCACCCCAGTTCCCATGAAAAGAACAAGTTGGAAGTATGGTTCACTAAAACTCGAGTTGGAAAACTATCAGTTTCTGTTACACGGAGTGTCAACGTTAGAAATGTTTGTTTGGAACTTCCCCCAAATTCAGAGTGAGAGAACTTGAAATCAGGCTCTGTTCACACTAGCATATGAAATTCGGGAGCCAAGACCAAACTCGCCTACAGATATTACTTTTTGTCTCAAACAATTTAACTAACAAACAGAACAGGAAATGGGGGTAAAAAGGCAACCTCTAACTCCCCAAGAAATACCTTAATTAACTTAAATGAAAAATCAGTCAATCAATACAAGCCATTACAGCCCTTTACAGTTAACACCAGTGAGTCTTGTCACTGAGGTATTTCAGGAAATCAAGCAAGCACTGAACCATATCATAGAATAGGCAACTGATATCAAACAAATAAAGTAGTCAAGGAGCAGACAAAGGACATAAAGAAAAGACACAGTAAGACATGCAAAAATGCAGAGGCTTGTTATCCACGCACCATGAGATTCTGAACCAGGAATCAACCCAAAACCACCATCATACGACTGCAAGATAGAATAACTTGTGAATATATCTTCACACTGATACCTTCAAAATAAAGCTCAGCAAAACCTGTAATCCATATTTTCATTGAAAAGATGGGTAAGAAAAAACAAGCAAAATGTCTTATATAGGCTTCAATTACCTGGCAACTCATGACATAGTTCTTGGCTTTCTCCTTATCCATGCCACTCCAATTGTCCAGCATGAAACAGATGGCCGCTGATGTATTTCAGTATTAGATGTTATCTATACCAGCTCATTCAATTCAGTCAGTTGGCTTTTGAGCATCTCCTTACCTGCACAATACACGAATCGGAGATCTGTCTCGGCCCCAGAATGAATTGGCATAAAACTGGAACATGTAGAACAATGAAATTCAGATATTAGTTTTATATGGTATTGAGAAAATTAACAAATCTACCAATGTTCTTGATCTAAAAAGATTTCCAAATATGCAGAGAAACATTTCATACCATCTCCCTCTTTAACTCACACTGTTTACAAGCGAAGTACATGTCATGTAATAAATTTCAATTGTCCCCATGGCATGACATGGTGTGAATATGTAAAAGACTACTTCAAAAAGTGAGCACGTACTGTCTAGGATGGAAATGTTTTAAAATACAAAGTAGCATATTATTTTCAGATTTTCTTGTTAGCTTGACTAATTTCTAGTTTGTAAATTTTTTCTGGGATTAAATAAATCCCTTTCTTCTTTCTTCATCTTTGCTAAGATTAAACATGGCGTCACATTCAAAATGATGAGTGGAGACATTTTCAATCGCTTTCGTAGAGAAACGTGAAGACACTCAAGCAAAGCTCTGAGGATATCCACAACAAACTTTCATCTACTAAAAAACGAGTTGGTGGAATTAAATTCAAAATGAAAAAAATTACCTCCCATCCTGCTGCTGAAGTTTATTCATTGATTTCAGAATTGATTTAGAATTTAAAAGTGACAAATCATAGCCAGTAGTCCTTAATATGACCAGTGCGCAATAGGTGCTTGCCAAATGACTGCCGTTAGGGACTGTATCCTGCAAATCAACAAAGGAATACATTACAAAGACATTCCAAATAAACACAGAAAGTTATGAGTTTCACAATAAGAGAGAAACTTCACTCAACTTATAATCTGTTTCCTTACCCCTCTGTCATTTGATTGAAACTGAGAACTCCGAGAACCATGGAATCCATAGAATTGTCCTGTAGCAAGCAAGAAGCCCATGTTAAATTCCACGCACCCAGAGTTCTTAAGAATAAGACTCATACAGAAGACCCCATACCATTTTGTAGTTCATCCTCGTTCTTTGGATGAGCTTGGAAAGATAGAACCCAATTAATCACCCTTTGCTTGTCAATCTATAAAGATAAATTATCCAGCAGCGTGTCAAACTACAAAAGTGATAATTCTCAAAGAATAAATAACAACGCTAATCTATATTCTAAAGCAACAGGTAAAGTCAATGCGCAATACTTCCAGAATCCTTCTCATCAATTCCTTTTCTACTATCCTTTTGGGATCAATAATTTAACTTTCCTCTTCAGCCCAACTCGAGAAGGTGAAAAGATACTATGTAAGTCATATAACCTCGTTAAGTAAGTAATTCGAAGTTAATTTGACTGCATTCAGCCTCTACGTCGGCTATGATAAATGATATGCCATATTCTGCTTCACATGCAGAACAAGATCAAATTTTTATTCTTCAGTGCGCAAATTTGGGCAGAAAAAGAGGAGATTCTTGCGTTAGCCTGCATCAAATCATCTGTGGCTTCCAAGGCTACAAATTTTAACGTTCTTACACTTCCAAAGAACAGAAATAGAGCATTTAAAGTACATATATCGATTGATCTTCCGCGAACGAAGAAAAGAAAAGAGGATATATAGTGAAGAAATGAGAAATACGCGATCGAGGGCGCCGTGAATGTTGAGGCCGACAATGGCAAAGTAGGCAAGAGTAATGCGGTTGATCTCTTGGCTCTGGTAACGCGAGGGCAAGAGCTCATACATCATCTCCACGAATTGTACATGTCGATCTCTATCGAAAAATTGAAGCTCTGAATCCGAATCCCAGGCGTAATCATCGTCAGCCATTGGCGAAGACGAGGACAAACACTGCAGTGACCCTCTCGTTCCCTGAGATCTTGATTGTTGTTGAAGTAAATTGCAAAGCTCAGCCTCTCAAGATTGTCTCTATTTAAGAAGAAGAAGAAGAAGAAAATGCTTTTTGCTTTTCCACAGGTATATCTTTTTTTTTTTTTTTTGTTGATGGTTTTTCCACAGCGGTATCACCTTCCACTAACCTTACGTCACGGTTTCATTTTCCTTTTATTTAAAAGATATTTTTACTATTATTTAACGCATTAACAAAATGCGTTCTTAGAGAAAGCATCATATTAGAGCGTGCAATCGAGTAAAAAACCCGCAGCTCAACCGGACGGCCCCTGTCGCCAAAGACTGTTAGACTTGTGTTCTGTATCTAGCTAGTAATATTGACGAGCACCTTCTGCGCATTATTACTAATAAACCCCGGAAATGATGAAAGGAAGTAAAGCATCAGCCTTGACATTTGCTGAAAAATGCAAGGTACCAAATATGCACAGGATTTTTTTGTAGAAACGATATTCAAGATTACTCTTTTGAAAAATTTCTGCTTTGTCTTCCTTATGGTAGAATATATTGGCATCCAATTGGCAAGGGCGTCTTAACACCATCAAAGCTGACGCTAAGGGAAGGTACTGTGTAAACTAGAGATTACCAAATCCTTTTTTTTTTCCCGTTCTTTTGTTTGAGGACTACATATGTTGGAGTGTCAAGTCTTGATCAATAAATGGCTTACTTGTGTTGTGTTCAAATTGTCTGGTGCCAGCAAAGAGGAAATATACACTTCAAAAGTCAAGTACTTTCTCAAGAAAGGGAAGCCCTACATATGGATACCGGAGAAAGACTTGCATAATGTGGTATGATGCCATTTGTGATCCTTGTTGGTTAGTTATTTCGACAGTCAACATACATTGTGTTTGATTATTGCCGCTTTTAAATTTGAGCCCTGCCCCTAAATTACTGATGAGGATATTGACGGAATACCTCTTGGCTTTTTGATTTAGCTATGATGCAAGTTGTGGTATGATGACATTGATACTTTCTAAATCATCTGTAGCATGTGCAATTGTAAAAAAAGAATGGCTAGTTAGAGGTGGTGATGGCTAATGTGTGGTTGTTCTATATCTCTGGATTGTGAACATAAAATGGTAGGGAAAATTAAAAATGAGCTTTAAGTGAGTAAGAAGCTTTTGACAAATGGTGATTGATCATGCTGTAAATATCTGGCAAGTTTTCAATTGCAGAATCCTTGAGGATGTGATGAATGTTCTGCTCATGAAATTGCTATTGAAGGGTCTTCCTTGCCTTACATTTCTTGAAGAAATTGTTCATTTTGTTTTCGTGTATAAACTTCAATATTTGATATTAAACATTCAATGCATGTAAGCGTATTTTGAATTTGGTATAATTGGGTCTTCTAGACTTCCAAAATAGTTTTCTGGTAGATAGTTGAATGGAAGATTGCCGGCTTGTGGCCATGTAGATGATCCTTTTCTGGTTTTGCACTATTGATAACTCTTCACCTGGGATATCATTTTGCCTAAAAATTTTCATCATGCGCTCAAAATTTAGAATGTTGATAGATGGAAAATAACTCTGATCTTCTTCAACCAAATCATCAATAAGAATTCTTCTGGTATTTTCTCATTGATTTGGATTTTTTTATGAGATTTTCTCTCATTGGCATAGTCTTTTTACCACAAAGAAAATAAAAAATATTTTTACAAGGATACTTTTCTAGCTGAGACTAATATACTGCTAACACAAGATTCATCAAGGTAAGAATCAAGCTTTTAAAACTTAGGTAATATGGACATAATGCACAGGCAATTTCAGCTCCCAGATACTATTTTCTTTCAGTGTTTGGGTAAACTGCTTGATCCTCTGATCAAACGTGTTCCATTCTGTTTGGCTTCTGCTCTAATCATTTGGTGAAAAATTTTATCCTGGGAGGCTTTTTACAGATTGGTTCATGATCTCATATAGTTGAATCTTGGTGAGGTCATACAATGTGTTATCATATCTTAATTTTATTTTGTAGAATACAATCATCGATGAACGTGGTTCCTTTGCTGTCTCCAGTCCTTTCCCAGGTCCACTTCAAAATTTACTTAGATCAATTAAAAAGGTCAGTACTTGTAATTGTTTGTCCTTCCTTGGTTAGTTAACATAAGTAGATTCTTGTTGTTGTTCTACTTCTACTGGTGCATTGTTTTAGTGAAATCCAGCATTCCCTGGCATTCCCTCAGCCTCATCCTAACACAATAAAAGACAAGAGTGGGATATTTGATTCTCACCAACTTGTCTAATAGGATTTTCTTATTGATTTAGAGAAGAGTATATCATGGCATTTACACTTGCAGAGTGTTATTTTTGGTACTACAATTTAACATTTTGTTCAATTTAAGAAAAGTTAACTCACTGGTTAATGCAGCTTCCGGCTCGGGTTGCTCTGACAGGTGATGTTCTGCCTCTTAAGGATGAGAAGGTAAGTTCATATCCTATGCTGTTCTTATGTCTTGATCACAAACTACTGCTTTTCTTCTTCTTCTTCTTCTTCTTCTTTCCCTTTCTCTTTTCCTTGATATTCATTACTGTTTGTCTTATTTCACTCTATTTATTTAGAATGGCAATTTCACTTTGCTAAGTTATTGTGCTGGGAAACACTTAAATTTTGATTTTAGTTTATTAGTAATTCTTTGATTTTCAGTGTTGTCTGCATGGCCTTTATAGAACACCATATTATTTGTTGATATTTGGTAATTGAGCTATATTGAACGATCAACGAGTTTTATTTTTCTCCGTATCAGCGGATTAATTATTTGAGAGAGAAAACTTTTCCCAGTGTCATGTCTACCTGATTTATTTATCAAGAAAACAGTTTTTCTCAAGTGAATCTCATTGGTCTTAGCTCAGAACCTTAGTGGAGGTCTAGATTCTCTTTCAGAGTAATAACATGTTTTGATTTTGGGAAATTCTGTTAATGGTGGTTGAGTAGTTAATATTAGAGCGGGGGAAGAAATTCTATATCTAGTTTTTCTTTGTCTTTAAGTTTTTGTTACTCTTCACAGGTTCAGCTGGCTGTGGAAAGTCTCAGAGACATAATATCTTCTGAGAAGAAAATAATTAAGGAGTCCTGTTATTCAGTGTCTGGCATATTAAGTTCATCTGATCTTGGATCTACATCCCGAAGTGAAAACCTCAAGGAGTTGCTGGACGAGAATAAACATTATGTTGTGCATAGGTTTACTTTGAGGTATGGAACTCCAGGCTTTAGCCCCTTTTTTTTCAATAAATCTTTTGGTAGTGGTCTTCTAGAAACAAATGTTCCACAGGGAAATCTTTGTCATTCTCTGTGAGTGCGATAGGAAATGAACACAAAAATGAGTGCCATGGGGAAATGTTTTGTCTTTCCTATGTAACATATATAGGAAGCAATAAGCATTAGGTTTGCTGTCAGCAAGTGTTATGATCTAATCAGTGTAAGCTACAAACTTGTCATAGTTTTTTATTTTATTGGCTTGTCCAAGGAATTCTGGTAGGCTTCTATGGTGACTGTTATGTGCTATGGTCCTTCAGTTTGTGATTCAAGTGCAGAAAGGAAATTGAATAATATACTTCAAGTATTAGGTTAGACTATACTATACAGTATTGTTTCTAAACTGCTGGTAAAGTTGATAAATTTTCACAAATTAGAGATAGCCATTTCCATTCTGTAAAAGTGCGCATGGTTTGTACTACAGATCATGCATTTATATTGATGGCAATGGAGGCACCCATGAGGTGAAAGTAGAGGACTTTGAAGCATCTAAATCAGATCCTCTGTGTGAGCAACAATTTATTTTCCATCCTGCACTTGTCTTCACATGAATCCTTGTGTTTTCTCTGTACATGGACAAAGTGGTTTTTATATTGCTTCTTTTTATGCAGCACCATTTTCTGCGAGCTTGATTAATGGAATTAATCAGAGTGAAGCAAGGCGCAGAGCTGTTGTCCTCTTTTGTATCACAAACTTGAACAAACATGCAAAGGTAATATTTTAATGCCCCTGAGTGCTGATAAAATTCCATACTGTTTGTGGATTTTTGTAGTTTGAGATCCTTGTGACCAACAATTGTACAAATTATTGTTGCATATCTTTCTTCTTTAAGTTCCTATCTAAGCCTCAGAAAATTATATAAGACAGACTGGACTCTTAGCCAGCCAAAGGACGATGCCAAAATCAACATACTTGCTGTCATTTATAGGCTTAAGTATTTCCCTGGCTTTGAAATGATTTTTGATATGGATGGTCTATAAAACTGAATCTTGGACCAGTTGGAGTACAGACCTTGCTTTAATGCCATATTTACTCAACAGGTCTCCTCAGCTTAGTGGATTTTACGTAGTTTGCTGAGACTTGAGCATTGGTACCGCAGTTCAATTAGTTTAGTCTCCTCAGAGAGACTTGCTTCTTCCTTCACTCCCATCTCCTGCTCTGCTGTTGCCTGCCCTTGTTAGCTCAAGTGTTTGAACCTCGCAAGTACTCTTGATAGAAAAGCTAACAACTTGCTTTACTACATGCTTTAATTCTCATTTTGACATTTATAGGTTGGTACAGTCATTAAGAAAACTTCTGTAAGAATAGTATACGCCATTTAAGATAATTTCTGTAAGAACAGTATACGCCATAGTTGTTCAGCTGTACAGCCATTTAAACGTGGCTGACTTGATTTTCAAGGAAAATCTTGAATAGTTTATTGCTGAAGCTGTTACTTATCTCAATAAGATGTATTACTTACTGCAGATTTCTTATACAGGATGCTTTTCTGCTCTCTGTAGATCGGAAAGGATTTGATGTACTTGGGAAAGTTCTGGGTCCGGTAATGGTTGATGGCTCTCGTGAATACCAGTGGAAGGAGTTTAGAATCACGTTCAAAAATGAGGCACGAGATGTTGAAACATTCTGTCGGCAACTTGTGCAAATGGAGGAGGAAGCCCTGAAGAATATCTCAGGTTTCAGTGGCCTATGATCGCGGGAAAATAATTGAATTTATATTTAGGAGTTGCATTTGGCCGGCAGAATCAGGGGATGCCTTTAGCTCACAAAATGGCTCGCTTGTGAATCTGGGGCCTTTTAGCTGACTAAGGAAAGGGCTGCATCAGTAAAATTATGTGAAGGACCGTCGATGCAAAGATCTCTACACCAGACTAGAAAAACAAGGGGAAGCTGGGATTGGGAGATGACTGCAAAGTGGGTTACCTGCATTTCTTCTTTCCATAATTTCAAGAAAGTATTGTATCGTTATTTGCCACTTGAAATTATCTAAAAATTGTTTATATGTATACCGCCAAGCTTACAGTTTGCTCTTTCTTTTCAGCAGCAAAATTCTTAAGATTGGTATTGGCTTCACATCCCATTTTAAAAGGATTTATTGGATGAGTTTTTCTTCTCAGCTCTTTTCTTGTAGTGAACAGTTTTTCTTCTTATCCCAGTTCCTTCATCTTCAGCAAGAAAAATGTGGGAGCGATTTCGCTGTAATGGTGCCTTTCTTTTCCGTTAATTTTGGTGGAAAGATTATATGTATTAAAAGTGGGCTACCTGTGTTAAAATTTGGTTACCTTTTCTTTCAGGGAAAATTGTATACTTTTGCGGAAAAATTTATACATTTTTAAGAGGTACAATATAGAAATACTTAAGAAATATAAAATTTTAATGCGTAGATTGGGGTATGTAACGAACCATTTGATGGGCTTTGAAGATGGGCCCCAAAACAAGTTATGCTTTTGGAGAAGCCTTTAGGCCAGTTCCTTATCTAGGTCCACATCTAGAGATATGATTTGGGCTGCCGTCTGTTGAGAAGCGTAACTAGTCCAGACTTCCTGATCTTTTTCATTGTACGTCTCAGTTCCCTACTCGTTAATAATTTTTGTTTTTATAAAATTCAATTTACTTTTATATAATTAATGGTGTGTATTTTAATTAAGTTAATGGAGTACTTACTGAATTGAAAGGCTTCCACCTCAATGTCGTCCTTCACAAACAGGTTTTTTTTAAAGGTTTTCTTTCTTTATCATCCATTGTAATATTGTAAGATTAAAATATAAAGGAAAAGGAAAAAAAATCCAATGCTTTATATTACCGTCTAAAATGTGGTTTCTGGTTACATTTGGGTAAATAATTGTAATCTTGTCGCTTCATCTTCATGATTTTCTGTTTTCAAGTTTTTGGAATAAGAAATGAAATGGACTCCAGATTTGCAGAAACCAATGGTTTTTTTTACCACAATTAACTATCCAAAAAAGGTAACAGATACCATATATAATTTGCATGATTAGCACATCAACCTTCTTAAACAAATAATTTGGAATCTGCTATAGAAGCATCTCATGCGTTGATCACGTGCTTGAGATTTAGAAGATGGTTTGTCTGTTCTTAATCCTTTTTACTAATCACACATGATTTGCAGATAAACCCATGCATAGACATTAATCCAATCGGGATCCAAATGATAGTAGCTTTTTACTCATAGTTTAAGACACGTGTAATTCGATTTACTCCCACTTTGTACAGTGGCAAAGGAACTCAACTCACACTAACTCCTTCCTTAAAAGGACTCAACGATGATGAATTACTTGACTCGTATATATAGTTAAGAAATGTTAGTAGTGTGTATGTGGGAAGGGAAGGTGACCGCAAGTGAACAAAGAATGGTGCAAAAGGCTGCAAGTGTGATGCCTTTCCAACTAGCATGTCTATAGAGAGGAGAAGAAGGAGGGGTCTACTTTTTGCATGAAAATGAGCTAAACAGATATTCTGTGCAAGATTTTGATTAGATAGGGAATTAGATTCTTACACCACCAACACTATCCCCTTATAATATTTCTTTGCATATAGTAATAATTTCTCTATCCCTCATGTGCTTTAGTGTCTCTATATATATACTCAGACAGACACATAAAGAGCTTCACCTCTGATTCATTTATAATGCGTCGCACTTGCATCTACCAAAAGCTAGTTAAATTTTAGTTTCCTAATATGCTGTCTTCTCACCTTACATAATTAGCTAAATATTAATTGTGATTCACGTCCATCTACTTTGCTTTTCTTTCGACGGCCAAGGGAATTGTGTAGGCCTTGTTGTCCACAAGAGTCGTCCCATAGATTCCAGAGAAATCTTCCATTTACATTATGATGCAGGGTTTAACAGTCAAAGACGACTATATATAATTTGAATAATCGGTACGAAATATACCACATTGAATATAATCTTACACCTTTTCGTATAATGTTTACTATTGAGTTTAAAGAAGATAAGTTTCTAATTCCTTTACGTTAACAGTGACCCACTAGGAAGTTGATTTATGCATATTGGCATTTTTTGGATTGAAAAATAACCAAAACTGCTTGAAAATAAATTTTATTTTTAAAATTTAATGACCTAAAAGTAGTAACCAATGAGGTGATTATTGTTCCCTCCTAAGGGCTAAAAATAACCAAAACTGTGTAAAAAACAAGAAAAAGAAATAAGGGGTTGAAGTGCAGGAGTTAATGCATGGGTCCTACCGAAATACCATAAAAATTTCACGTTTTAAAATGTAAAAAAAAAAATAAAGATGGAAAACTTAAAATAATCTTCCAGAAAAAGAAGGAAAAAAACAAAAGGAGGACAGAAATTAAGTCAGCCGAGAATGTTCGAAAGGGTCAATGGTGGGTCTTCAAAGCTCGTGTAGAATGTACGAATGATTGATTAACAGCTAGGAGAGATGGATTTGAAGTCTCATCAGTTCAACGTGTCAAGATAAATACTCATATTGAGACGATTTATATAGACGCGAAGTCCAATCACGTTTTCCTCATCAAATTATCGTACATATTTCGTGTAGATTAAGCATGTTTAAAATTTCAAACCATCTTTGAAATAGTATACAACTAGACGAATCATTTATATTCCATTCGTTCCTTTTAAAATATAAATATTTTATTTTTTATAAATTTTAAAAAAACGTTATACATATATTTTTTATTTTTATTATATTTATAAAATTAATTAATAATATGAAAAAAATCTCTTTATTTTTTAAATTTATACAAAAAAATTAAAAAATTTTATATTTTATAACAGAAAAAATATACATATACACAAAATTTATAATTAACAACTGCGTCTATTAAAAATATTGAAATGAAATCTTATAGATTGATAAGTTTAATGTTTGTTTAAATACATGGCGGTTTCTTTTTTCTTGTCCCGTGCGACCTGTCCTCCGTGCGAATCTGCTAGGAACAGATATTTTAAGTATATAAATAAACGAAAAGCCTTCCCTTATGAAAATTCACGGCGAGAACCTAATGAGTAGAACAGGAACAGAAATGTAGGCCTCAAGTTTTGATGATGGAGACCGTTATATGAATATAGATGATATGTATAGATGAGTTGGGTCCTGCATGTTTGCATGGTGAGGCTTCTTTTTCAGACGCGCGAGCGCGCGCGCGCGCGCGCGCGAGAGAGAGAGAGAGAGAGAGAGAGAGGGGAAGAAAAGGAGAAAGATGTTTCTTTTTTATGGTGAACTTGATAGATTTAGAGATAGATACAGAGATTCCTCCTTAGTTGGTATGGAGGAGCAGCTTGACATGAAACCCAAAAGAAGGAAGGTGTTGGCCTCGCAGAAAGGTCCTGTGGGGGTGATGGTGCTCTTGGAAAAAGCATACAGTCTTCCCGACCATAAGCATCTGGGCACCGCCACTCTCTTTCTTCCACCTCTCCCTCCAGCCATCTCTCTCTAATGTGTTAGCGTATTCCGTGGTTGGCGTGCAAATCTGTACGTCTCTTGTTCCTACCTATTCTCGATTTTATGCATTAGAAGGACGAAAATGTAAATTAAACTAATAACTTATTTGTCCTGTAAGAAGAATTTTAATAATTTGAGTTATTATTTTGTTACATTGTTCTCACTTATTTATGGGTATCAGCCACATATTCGAAATAGCTTTAAACTATGTACAATATGGTATAATTTATATTGTTCAATTAATTACTTTTCTTTAATCACTTTTCAACAAAAAGTGTCTTAATCTAACTCTCTCATGCCAAGAATTTGGGGTTGAATCTTTGTTTGAGTTAGTAAAAAATGAAGAAGAAATAAATAAATCGAAATGATCAAATTAATTTGGCATATTGGAAAATCTTATCCTAGCAGGCGGTGTCGCGGTGAGATGGATCTATTGGATTTTCTTTTTCCTTTTTTCTTTTCCTAAGTGAAGTAGATCTATTGGATTTAGCTAGCCAGTACTCATTTTTATATTTTTTGCTGCAAAAATAGTCGATTTGGTATTTGAAGTTTGAGCCTAGCTCGTTATTGTTTGATCATATAGATATTTTATAACATTTATAATCTTTAAATATTTTATGCATTGTCAAATTAAGACACTCTGTTATTACTCTCCTTAATGAACTTTCACCAAAAAATAACTTGCATTGAGCATGCGACATTTTTGTGTGGGCACATTTGTCCAAACAATATAAAGAATTTAAAAAATAATTTTTTTGGGGACAAAAAAATTGTTTTTAAAATTTTAAATATTAATTAGATAAATATGCATGACTTCATAGAAATGTCACGTGCTCAATACATACTGTTTTTTAGAAAAATCCACCAAGGAAGTGATGGTAGGATAATTTTGACAGTATATAAAATATTTAGAGATCTTAAAAGCTAAAAAAACTCTTATAAAACCAAACTATGTCGAGACTCTAACCTTAAGGACCAAATTGATTATTTTTTCATTTTTTGCAATGTATTAAAAGATTGGTTAAATGAGCTTATAAACTGGTGTATTTTTTTTTGTCTGTTTGAGCATTTTCCGCAAGAAGTAACTAAATATATATAATCATGAAAGTTCCAATCAATTCTCTTAAATTGGGGTCCATGATTATTACAGCCTTGGAAACTTACCCATTTCTGGAAAATTAATTTTTGGACACATACGGAATCTTCATAAGTAAACTAACTAGCAAACGGTAACAGTATTATATATAAAGTTCCGCAGTTTCAAATTTATATGTGAAGAAAATCATGTGTGCGTAATTAGGGTATCGAATATTGTACAAAGTACAAGTAAACTTATCATACTTAGTTCTTTCCACTCCTTTTGCTCAACTACTTAGTATAATAAAAAAACTTCCTTTTCTTTCAAATGAACAAATAAATAAATAACGCTTTTATTTTTCCATTATTCTTAAGGAAAAGAAGAGGTGCTGTTAAGTTAATAACTGAACAATTAAAAATATCTAGCTTGTTATATTGAACTTTAAAGGATTAATTAGTCGTGAACTTTGTAGCTGAAGGAACTCATGAGATCAACAGAGAGCGTCCATATGGTGATGCTATATGGCAGTTTGTTGTGAAACACTTCCAGACGGTCTTTCCCAAGCACAGTGGAAATGGCAAAAAAATACTATAGAATGCAGAGAGATTATCGTTTTAAGATGGTAAAGTAATTCAAAATGCTATTGTCATTCTATATCTATAACCTATAATAGTAATAATAATAATAATATATTAAAAATGTCGATAGGGTTATGATGATTTAAACTTGATTGTTTCTTCTTTTTTTTTTGAATGGACAAATTTAACCTTTGTGTCAAAATCAAATAATTATACTAGAAGAATAAAATGGTAAATTTATTATGCTTTTTTTTGTGTAATTATTAAATGTGCCATAACGATTAAAAAATAATAAAAACAATAATAGTTACATTCTTTAATAAGAAGAGCTAGGAATGTTTTAATTCATTAAGTATTTATGATTGTAAATTTTTTATTCTAAAATATAATGTCACATGTAATAATAAACTATAAACCCTACAAAATAGTTGATATAATTAATAAAATAAATAATTTTAAATAAATATAATAAGAGAAAAATATTATTAATTTATAAATAATTAAAATAAATGCACTATATAATTTTACTAACTAAACTATAAATAATTTTAATTTTTAACAAAATTCTATTAGGTGCTTATTCTGTGAATAGTGTTAGTGTACTTAAAAAGATGAGCGGAGAAGGCCTTTAACACGTCATAATGGCATACGATAATCTCCCTGCGTGCACAAATATATATACAAGTCGCCGGGGACGGGCCAGGAAAAAGATACGTACCCTTGGATGGCGACAATACCGTCAGCAGGAAAACGGCTTTCCCTTTCTCTTCTTTTCTTTTCTGATCCAAGTTTTACTCTCATCTAATGATCTTACACAAACAGCTAAGCTAGAAAGCTCCCCATTTCTCTCTCTACCCTCAGCCAGAAAAGGAAGAAAATGTATAGGTTAGGGTTTCATTTCATCACTGTCTATGTATTGGCTTCCCTCTTTTATGTATCTGCATGGCCAGATTCATCTTTCTTCCTTTGTTTCTTGGCTTCTGTTAAGATATAAAACAGCTAAAAACTAAAAAGACAAGCTTAAGTAATCTTCAACTTCTTGCTAGCTTTTCCTGCAACCCTAAAAATTAATAAAACAAAAAGAGAGAGAAAGAAGTGGGGAGAGAGAGGGGGTGGGGGTGGGGAAGAGGGATAGCTAGCTAATAAATAAGCACCGGTCTCCTTTAACTTTTTTCAATTCTCGGCCTTCTCTTTTGTTCTTCTTTCTCTGCAACTCTCTCGTGGATGTGATTCTCCACCATAAGCCCATCAACCTTTACAAAAGAGAGAAAGGTAGCCAAAGCACGAATTTGAACCATGGTTTTTCCATCTGTTCCGGTCTATCTAGATCCTCATCCTCCCAATTGGCAACAGGTATGAATTTCTTCAGCCTCTTTCTTAAGTTTCTTCAACTTAAAAAAAGAACCTAATTCGTTAAGAAAAGATAAATATTCCTGCCTTCCCTTTTAATCTTTCTTCTTTGTTTTGAATATACTAGATTTCTGATGATATATCTTGCTCTGCTCGGGTGCAGCAACAAGGACCTGGTTGTACTTCTGCTGAGAGTTATCGGCTTCCACCAGTCGTGCCGCCACCTCCTCCACCAATTGGAGGTGGCGGCACTGCAGGCTCTGTTAGGCCTGGTTCCATGGCAGAACGGGCCAGGCTAGCTAAAATACCGCAGCCGGAAGCAGCGCAGAAATGCCCCCGTTGCGAATCAACCAACACAAAGTTTTGCTACTTCAACAATTACAGCCTATCACAGCCGCGTCATTTCTGCAAGACCTGTAGGCGGTACTGGACCAGAGGGGGTGCACTACGGAATGTTCCTGTAGGAGGGGGCTGCCGGAGGAACAAAAGAAGCAAAAGAAGTAGATCAAAATCTCCAATCATGGGCAACCGACAAACCACTTCAACCCCAACCAGTGCAGTTTCTTCTAATAGCTGCACCACTGACTTATTAGGTCATTTGCCGCCTCCACCGCAGTTACCTTTCTTTGCACCTTTGCATAACCTGGCAGCTGACTTTGGCAATGCGGACATTGGGTTGAATTTTTGTGAAATTCAACCTCCTGTGGCAGCAACCAGAGGTGGTGGGGGTGATATTCATGATCAATTCCAGATTGGTAATACTTCCACAGATTGTGCTGGACCTCTTAATCTAGCAGCTCCGTTCGCTGATCAGTGGAAATTTCATCAAGTGCAACAGTTTCCTTTCTTGTCCGGCCTGGAACAAACATCTGGAGCATATCAATTTGAAGGTGAAGCTATTCACGAGCCTTTAGGTTATGTTGGAGGGACACCGGATCAGCTTGGATCTAAGACCACACTAGAAGTTGAGGCTTCGCAGCTATCTTCGGTGAAGCTGGAAGATAATAATCAAGAACCAAATTTGTCAAGAAATTTCTCAAGTGTTCCTGCGAATGATCAGTATTGGACTGGGAATACATGGACAGATCTCTCTGGTTCTACTTTAACCGCTGGCCATCTCATGTGAAACTGCTTCTGAAGATTTGGTTTCTTCAAGACTCGATCAATCTTGGATTCTTTCTTCTAGTAAGTACTGGATCTCTCTACTGGAGAGATCTCCACTTGAACCAGTTAGACGGAAATTAAGTCATCAACTGACAAATCAAGCTCCAAATTGATTAGGAGGACCATATATATCCAATGATCAATTCCCTTTTCAAGGTGATCTTTTGAAGAACTTAGAAATGGCAGGCTTTGGAGTTCTATTTTTTTGTTCGTTTTCTTTTCTGTTTTTATGCATGCTTAGAAGACTAGGTGGATATCTCAAAATTCCATGTGTTCATGCTTGCTGACAAGAAGAAGTGCTTGATTGTTAAACAGATCACTTCACTCTTGTATTTTACGGAGGAACTTTCCTTGTATTAATGTGTGAAAATATATTTAGTCTGCTACTCCATTGGAGTTAATGCCCATATACAAATATTCACGGAAGGATGCATCTGTTCTTCCTCCAAATTTCTGAGCAAATTTCAAAATGCATGGTCTTGAAGGAAGAAAAACTAGTCAAACAAATTAAAAGGTCTCTTGCACGAGTAGTAACATTTATTGTTGATCCATGCTCTTTTATTTAGTCAATGGTTGTACAAGCCAGCTCTTCTGGCTCTTCATGACTTGGTAAAACTCTTTTGAGTCAACTGAAGTGAATAGAACTTGTCTGGGAAGCTCGCATTCATCTTCTCACTTTCATTTTTATACATTTCTTGGGCCGTGTTCGTCAAGAACGGAAGCCCTAAATGCTTCGTCCAAAACTGATCATTGCAATGAGGGTAAGAGTTTCCATACCCTGCAAAGACTGTAATTTTTCACTACGTACATTGCCCAGAATCTCTATTCTTCCTTTACTCTTCCAGGGCAAACAGGCAAAACCAGTGGGCAACTCGTGCTATGGCCGTTCTGATGATCTGTGGCGCAGTGTTTTCATTCTGGATGAAATTTGCACCACATCCATGAATGAATTCTTGGCCATGCTTAGATTCATGACCATAATGCCAGAAAGCTGAAATGGGTCATTGCTGACAGTACCCCGATCTCTCTGTAATCGCTAATATGGCAATCCCAAACTCCCAGATGCCCCGATGGTCGTATATTTTAAAGCTTTTACCTCAGGTAGTTATCTTTCACCCTTCCAAGAAGAAGTGTTGAGCAGGAAACACTTGTGCAGGCGCCCATGCTTTGAAAATCTGGACAGTAGGAGGCCTCAAGGGATTCTCGCCAATTATTATTTTAATTAACATGCGAGTTTGGTCTATAAACCTAGTTTTATGTACTTATATATTATTAATAATTGGTACAAAATTATACATTTTGTGCACGAACACATTATCTGTCACATATTTAGAAGATGGCTCTTTGGGCCATTGATCTCTGGCTAGGCTCCCAACCCGAGGGAGAGACATCAGTGTTTTCCATATGTTTTACAATGATTTTGCAATTATAAAGATGAGGCAAGAATAGAAGAGAAACAAATGGGGTCGTACGCACGTATATGTTGTTTCCCGAAATGAGTGTGAATGTGATAGTTAGACTGATACTTTGGTAGAGAGGACAAAAGCAAGATAACAAACTAACACTCAAAACTATGCCGACACCATCGAAGCATTCTCGAATTGTATGCTTAGGAAAAATTAAGGTATGACCAAAATCAAAGTCATTTTAGACCAAAAGAAATCAAGACCTCGTGAAATGATAAGCAAAGATCAAGGGTTGTCGAATAGTTTGATATCTTTACCACTTGAACTATTTGTCACGATAATTTCGTATCATATTGCAAGTTTTTTTAAAAAAAATTATTTCGATCTTACTTTTTAAAAAATTAACAATTAATTAAAAGTATAGTATACGAGATAGAAACTATGTATATTGGAGGGTTTGGTGTTGCTGGTTTTTACAGTACATATGGAATCTGGTGGGGGAGATTTGCTTTTGCAGTACCCGAGATCCGTTTAGCAATGCTGAGAAGGAATAAAGCTTTCAGCCGATGAAACCAACCGTCAATAAAGTGGCTTTGTTTGTCTGTGCATGAGAGAGATGGCAGCAAATTAAAACAGTGATGAAGTTGGTCCTCCCTTTCCTTTTTCCTTTTTTTTTAAAGTTCAAACTCAGCTTCGTTCAGTGAGTGGATAACTATATTGGTGTAGTTAATTGATTTCGAGTCCTAATTTTTATTAATCAATATGAAGTCGAACTTAGGTCTTAGATTTATAATAAGTTGAAGATATGAAAATCAAGGAAGGAAAAGAAAGAAGTAAAATTAAATGATGAAATGTTGAAAGGCACATGCATTGGCATGAAATGTTTCTCTCTTTTCTAAGGGCAGCTTTCGCTTTTGAGTTGTTGCTTCCTATATATGAGTATCATATTATCTCCTGTCCCAACTCCCCTTCTTCTTCTTTAAGATTCTCATTTTGTGTACTGCTATTATACGACACTTCCCAGGGCTCATGTTGTTCTGTGCCAATCATGTGTGTTGTGGATTCTTCTAATTTTGAGGGCTTCAAAATCTTCTGTTTCTATATTTCTGTCCTACGCATATCATGCAGCAGTTTAAATCATTGCCCTAATAGACCCTATCCTATTTTCATAGACTTTCACGTATAATTTGAATATCATTTAATCGTCAAGTACGAGACAGAATGTAGACAGATATAATTTGAATGTAGAAGGGATTAATTAATTATAATCCTTTCTCCATAAAGGATATATGTGATTAATTTGAACTTAAGATTTTTGTATGGTAAGGAAAACATTTTTGACATACCCTATATATCAAATGTACCATCTTGCCAATCGTATGTAACCTCTGAACGAGGGGGAACTATTACTACCAAATTAAACCAAAGGAAACTATATTATTACTACTGGTAGCACAAATTAACATTTCTCTAGTTGGTAAACATATTGCCATGGCAAAGGGGTTCTTTCTTTCAATGTTTCGGTACTTTTAATTTTCAAAGCTAATTTGTTGAAATATATGTATTTGGATTGTGTTTTGATTTGATATTTTATATTTTAAATTTCGTAAAAGTGAATTTTTGTGAGAAAAAAATGGAACTCAATTGTGTTTGGATTTAAATCAAATGCTATCCATACATAGGTTAGACCTAAAATACATGATATTACCGTAATATAGCTGGGCTAATTATCATTCGATTAGTGATGAGAACTTATGTTTAGCTCCACACCTCTCACGAATATGTCAGAAAATAACCTCTAAACAACAAATCTTAATCAAGATAAATGCAAATTCTAATTTGCATAGAGGACAAGTGAAACAGAACTATCAAGGCTGGCTAGTATGGTGCGATATTCGTATTCATCGGTATAACTACTCTTTCAAAGTTATATATGCTTTGCTCGTAATTAAAATATTTATCTAATAGCTACTCCAAAGTACTCTGACCGTGCTAGATCATTATAGCACCAGCATTTCCACTCCAATTTTCAAGTAGACCTTGATTTCCTTTCTTTTACTGCTGTATTAAAAGAACAAATGGCACAAGCAAGTAATGACTCCCATTTCAAAACTATTGTATTTAGACTGGATTTTTGTTGAGTATTCTTGTTTTGAGGATGAAAAAAAATGGGTTGGTTTGTGAGAGGATATATAAGATTCAAAGTTGAAAAAGTATATTGATTTTTGTGGTAAAAATCAATCCAAATTCTACTCTAGAGCTTTGGTATTCTAACAATAGTGGTATTTCCTTTCACCCATTAGAGTAGAGAGAAAAAATTAGTACTCATTGTTACAGATGCTCGTGCATTTTAGCAATATGATGAAATTAGATTTTTGCACACACATTTGTCAGTATATCTCTAAATTCTGACAACCAATCCAGCCCAGATATAAGATATCTCTACTTTATAGTACAAAGAATCAAGAAGGAAAATTCAAGAGTCTACCAGGCCAATCATTGAAAGCTCCAGATCATTTAAGAAAAAGAAAACCAAGCAAGCTAATTCTTTAGGTACAGTCATTCTCAAACATTGGTTTTCACTACTCATGTAACCCATAAAAGAATAATCTATCATCGTCCATGGGCGACGTTTTAGGCTTTTGAGAAATGGTTCAAAAAACAATCCTCCCCCCACCGCGCCCGCCTCCTCCCCCGTCCCCCCTCCCCGAGAAAAAGAGAAACATCCAAGGTTTGTTCCGTGATTGATTAAATTAAGCGTATTGGCGAGTCGTTCTTGATCAGTAGTTTGTATTAATGATCAAAATGCAAAGCTTGCGTGATGAAGCACTTAGTTTGGAATTGGAATGGTGATGCATGGCAATATTTGTTTACGTTTTTGTCTTAAAGTAATCATTCTTCAAATGCTGCCAAACATATTTGATGTCTCTTATGTAGTCAGATTCGATGGAATGTTTGACCAGTCTTGGAAACCCTGCCCACATTAGCTTTTCCAAAAGTGAGAGACTGATGAGCCTCTGATTATGTTCCCACAGCCTATGCTCAAAAGAGAAACCCTCCAGAAACCTGTAAATATGCAGTCATGTCCCGGCTAAAGTCGAGAAAGATACTGTTTGCGGTTTTCTCTTCTCGAAAAATGAATTCAGGACATCATCCTTAAGTACATCAGTTAAGATATTAGTAAAGGTGTTGTGTCCAGAGTTCTAAAAATATTTTTTTTTTCCCTTGGACAATTTCAAGTAATTAGGAGAGGCCAGAAAAGTTGAGAAGGATGGATTCGTGTAACACAAGAGGAAAAGTGAGAGATTATTTTGAAATAAATTTAAACATTTTTGTAATTAGATTTTTTTTTCTTCTCTTCAATTTCTCAAAACATCTAAAGTCGATCGATCTGCTCATCTCCTTTCTTTTCTTTCCAGTTCCTTCATCCAACTCTATATGTAGTATAGAGGTAGAGAATCCAGGCAGGGGAGGGGATCATAAGTTAGCAAATAAAGAAGGTAGTAATCATAATGGAATTGAATAATACTATAGCGAAGAAAACAAAGTCCAATTACAAGATGATAACCATTAATACTAATAAAAGTTTTTGCATGTGGCAAAAAGATTTTGACTACTTTGACATCTAACCTATCCCAAGGCTTCCAATGAATGATTTGTCTCCATTATTAGAATGGTTGCAGATGATGTCATTCAAAAAGCCAAAGGTGTTTCGGTCTCCATGGCAGTATCTCTCAGAGGCTTGGGATGCTTAGAATGTCACTGTCATGTAAAATGTGGTCAATCAACTAAGGCATACATGCATGGGAAAGAATCATAGATAAGGTTAAAGTAATGGGAATCAAATAGTAGAATACTGATAGATATTATGGAAAAATAAAAATGTATCACAACAGTATATAATGCAAGTCTTTATAGATAGAGAGGGATGGGACAATTATAAATAAAACTTTAACTTTTGAATAAATAAGTTAACTTCTCTTTCACTTGTTTTAAAAACTTAATGATTTTTAAATCGTTTGAGAATATTATATTTAATTTTTTCTCTTTTTTTTCCCCTTTTGAAGAAAAAGGTTTCGATCCAGTAGATCCATCGATACCCTTAAAATCTATATGCGATGAATAAGTTCCCGTAACAAATGACATGTTTGATTTACTCCAAAAAAGATGACATCTTTGCTTAATCGGACATTATTTCTCCACAAAATAAAAAGAATATTTCTTTAGAAATTTCGACTGATGGTCCTTGGAACACTATTGATTTTGACACAAGCCAGCTAATTGTGAGTTTTGGCGTCCAATTGAAGTTGGAAATGGGCTTCCTGGGCCGTTATTTCTGGGCTCACCAACAGTTATTGAACTCCCGAATTGTGACGGAGTCTTCAAATCTTGATACATCTATTTTGACCCAACAGCCCATGGCAGATTCTGAGCCTTTCTTACTAGATCCAACGGATGATCATGGTTAGGGTTGTCAATCGGGTTCATTGAGTTGGGTTTTGTCAAACTTGAACTCGGTCCAATTTACAGCGGGCTGAAAAAATATGAACCTGTGCTCGGGCTGAGCTCGGACTTGCTCTAACCTGATTTTTAAATTTTTATATAATAAATAATTTTTTAAAATAATATAATAAAAATTTTTAATAATATAATAATAATATTATTATATAAAAATATATATACATATAAAAAAATATAAATATATATAATTTTCGGACCGGACTAAAATTGGGCTGAACTTACCTCAGCCCGAGCTCGGCTCGAAAATTATTCGCGCTGAAAATTTCAACCCGAGCCCGGGCTCATGTCGGGCCGGCTCTGGCCAGCCCGACCCAATTAATAGTCCTAACCATGGCTGAATTAGTCGTCTTCTTTGCAATTCAATCCAATCCTCAGGGAGAATAAGGTAAAGTTATGGGACAAATAAAATAAATAAGCGACTTTAAGTTCCACAGCCAACCAAAAAGAAAAAAAGAAAAAAGAAAAAAAAGAACTTACTTTAAAAGGTCATTTATCAATTCTTGATGTCGTTTAAGTTAATAAGTGTGTAGTTCAATAGCTAACTTCTAACTTATAATTCATAAGCTTCTAATTTCTATTTTCTATAATAAATTGTTGACTTAAAAGTCATTTTCTATTAAATTTTTTGTTATTTCTCTAAAAAATTTTGTCTTATTTGATTCATCATCGGCTTCATTTTTGTAAAATTTGTAGTTTAGACATTGAGAAAGAGATTTACAAAATCATTATATAGATTAAAAATGTTTTTGAAATCACTAAATGCATTGATTTTGGTGTTTAATAGATATAAGTAGTAGAATTAGGAGGGAAATAATAAATATCGTTTTAATTTTACAAAATAAAAGATTTTGATACTTCAAATTTTAGCCAAAAATAATAATTATTATGAAATGAAAGTAATAACGCGTAAAATGCATAGATAAAAGTTTTAAAATAAATGTACAATAATTGTATAAATGAAAAGGTAAGAATATATTTTATCCAAATAAAATTGAACTCTTTCTTCGAAGGAAAATTTTAATTCCATGATTACCCTATCCAAATTACTAGAGCCAATCAATCCGCTTTAAAAATTATAAATTGGGAAAAAAGATTGTACTCAATGGGCCGCGTCTTGGTGCTGCAGAGTCTGAAATTTACGCCCCAAGTAGGCGTGTCCAAGTTTCTATTCCACCCATTATGGGCTAAAGAGCTGACTCTAATGAAGAGGACGGCAATTTTGGAGTCCTCCTTTCCCGCGTCAGCCGAGATCATAGAATTAAGCCCCGTCCTAAGCAACCAACTTGCAGTTATTAGCCAATTCAGATATATTCATAAAATAATAAAAAAAAAGTCAATTGAAAAATATACAAAAAAAAGACCTTTCTATCGTTGAAAATAACTAACATTGTGTTAGGGGCGATCATTTCAAAGATATCAACCCACTGAAAAGAAGAGGAAATTCTTGTTAGTATAAGATGAAGACGAAAAAAGCTAACAAGCGGTCCCCGTTTGATTTTTTAATTAGTACAGCGAAGAAATTCGCTAGTTGGCTTGATTGCCTTGGGCTAAAGGACCGGCTTACCGCCGGAAAAATCTTATATATATTACGGCTACAAGAACTCCAGTTAAGAAACAGGCTAAGAGTCGATATACAGAAGCAAGCAGGATCACATACAAGTGGAAAAACCGAAGATGGCGCCTCCAGCATCGGCAGCAGTTTCAGCTCAACCGTCTACGGCTGCACCTTCACCAATAGTGGCTCTCGTAGTGAGGATTTTCACGGTCGTTTCCTTGCTCATATCGCTTATCATCCTCGCCTCCAACACGGCTACTGTGAACAGTGATGTCTTTGGTGGCGAGGTCAAGATCAAGTTTGATGATTTTTATGCATACCGGTGAGTTCTCACAACGATCACAAACGTCCTTCGTCTTAATTTATCTCTTGGCTGCCATAACTGTTTGATGCGAACTCGAGATTGAATATGATCGCAGTTACATGATGGCTTCTATAGTCATCGGATTTGCCTATACCCTTCTACAAACTGCATTCACAATCTTTCAAGTGAGCACCGGGAATCGAATCGGCGGCGACGGTCTTTATCAGCTCGACTTCTACGGGGACAAGGTACGCCTTCTTTTTTTTTTTTTCCGTTTCTCCTGTCCAATTGAGTTACTAACGTGGCTCGTGAAATATAAAGTCTCATCAGAGAGAATGCTCGATTTTGTTTGAGTAGGGAATTTCATATTTGCTGGCAACGGGTGCGGCTGCAGGTTTCGGTCTGACGGTGGATTTGAACCGCTTACCAGCGAATGACTCGGCTACCGAAGATTTTCTTAATAGAGCAAATGCAGCTGCCAGCCTTCTTTTTCTGGGATTTTTGTTCTCTGCAGCATCCTCTGTTTTTTCGTCGTTCTCTCTTCCAAAAAGGAGTTAATCATGGAAACCTCTGCTGCCATGACATAGTTGAATTTCAAACAAATTAGCATATTAGTGTGTACGTGATTGACTTTCACTCGCGACTTTATTAATTATGGAGGCAAGAATTTTAAGTGCTCCAACTTTCAAAAAAAAAATATTTTAAGCCACGTCCTTAAAGCACATGTAAGACAATCCGTTTACAGGTTAATTGAAAAGACTGCAAAAATTTCCTTTCAGCTACGAGACCATATATATATATCCTTTAAATATCAAAGAGATTTACTATATTAAATAATTAATTCAGCGATTTTAATTTTTTTTTGCTTATTTAATTTTGAATTGAATTTTGGTGCTATTTAATATTATATAAAATTAGATCTCGAGCTATATAACACGATTGTGTTCACCCCTTGCAACCTCGTAAGATCCTATGAGCAAAATTGATAGTTTAGAGTTGCACGTACTCCTCACAACACGCAAGCAAAGACGGTTGAAATTGCCGTGTAAAAGTTGTTAGTAACAAGCCCAAGACTAACAAAAGCAGAGCAATGAGGTCGAGGTTTGGACAAACGTATTATGCGGGACGCGGCAAGAATGTTCTATAAATTAAAAATGGCAACTAAAACTCGAACCAAGCAGGATTAGAGTGAACTAGATTGATCGGAAATGGCGCCTCCATCTCCACCACCTGCAGCAGCAGCTTCAGCTCCACCGTCCAAGGCAGCAGTTTCACCAGTAGTGGCTCTTGTTGTGAGGATTCTCACCTTCATTTCCTTGGTCATATCGCTCATCATCATCGCCACCGCTGGAGTTACTCTAAGATCTGATGCTGATATTGATTTCGAAATCAAAATCACCTTCAAAAAATTTTATGCACACCGGTTAGTGCTCAAAATTCCCACAATCGTCCATGACCTTTCCTTGCTGCCAAAACTGTTTGATGAGAACCCAAAATTCATAAATGATTTCAGTTAAATGATGGCCACTGAGGTCATCGGAATTGTCTATACTCTTATACAAACTGTACTCACAATCTTTCAAGTGAGAACTGGAAATCGAATTGGCGGCACGGATCTTTATCAATTCGAATTCTACGCAGCCAAGGTATACAAACATTTTCTTGCATTGCATTAGTGTACCGACTGAGTCCTATCAGCAATTAATTGATTGATTTTGTTCAAACAGGTGGTTTCGTACCTGCTAGCAATGGGAGCGGCTGCAGGTGTTGTGGTCGCTGCCGCACTGAGGCATTTCACCTTGGATCCAGTCACCGGGGAACCTGCATTTCACATATTCTATAATTAGTGCAAAGGCAACAGCAGGCCTAGTTTTCCACGGATTTGTGTTCTCTGCAGTATCTTCTGTTTTTTCATCTCTTTCTCTTCCAAAGAGGAGTTAGTTATGTTTGTCGTCTCTACCAAAAACAATGGAGCACGTTTACATCAGCTGGTAACTTCTGTTCGAGAGGCTAACCAATGCAGTAATTATCTAGTTGTTGAGTTTTTCTCATCCCTTTGAACTCGTACCTCCTTTTTAAGTGTATTTTGGACTTTAAAGAAGTTAGACTTGCCAATATCAATTTTGGTTTTTGGTGGTGAATAAGATTTACAATTTTGTGTGATTCTTTAAATACGTACATTGAAATTACACACAAAGTGTTTCTCTTATTCAGTACTCTTATGATGAAGGCCATCTTCTCTTGTATATTCACTGCGACAACGCGTTTGCTCACTTGAGACCCTTGATGATGATGCTGCAGACTCTCCATCTCTCTATTGTGTTCTTGTATTCCGCTTAACAAGGGCTAAAGCGAATGCCTAAAGTGAATAGCAAATTTTGCTCTCAAATCATAATTGATTACACAGAAGCCCGTATTTGCTTTTATAAAGCTAAATATTCACGGACACGATGACCAGTTCCCTTTGCCACTTGCAATAACAAATCCACTAAAATAATATGATGTTGCAACCTAAAGAACATCTTCTATTTCTGTGCTCCTATTTTTTACCCTTTTTTATCCTAATACTTTTGTGGAACTAATATAATAATTGCTTGACACAGGTTGACGTTATTTTTTCATTTCAACATTTGGGATAGAGATGTGAATCAAACTAAAAAATCATCCCCTGATAAGAAATACTTTAATAAACTAAGTTACCGTCTTGTCTCATCACTCTATTTTGTTCAGGAAAGAAATGTAAAACCAACCTAACAATGATCACCCTAATAAGAAATTGTTCTACCAAATGTCTTGCCACATTACTAGAGATGTTAATGGTACTGAATGAGTAAGAAATCAATATTAGCACCATGATATATGGATGGAGCCAAAATGAAAGAGAATAACGTATTGTGGTCCTGGATAAAAAGAAAAGACGAATATACTTACCAAACCACTTCAAATATGTTTCAGCGCATGTCATGTCATAAAGCTATAAAGCTGGAGTCCGCTGGCAACAAGGATTTATGTACTAATCCATTTTAGGAACCTCTTTTTGGAGGAAAGACAACAGCTGTCCTTTTTAGGAACCTCTTTTTGGTGGAAAGACAAGAGTGGAAAACATGAAGAATTAACATGTACCACAGATGTTAGAATCAATGAAGATCAAGGTTGGAGAATATTCAAGGTTTAAAGATCAAAAGAGTAGGAACAAGAGGCTTACTTGATTCAGAAATGAAATCGTGATAACAGCAGATTCCTTTATTCTGGTATTGAAGTTAATCCAAAATCTCCTTACTGTGCATTCTCTTTTTCTGTTCTACAACTCTTGCAGCAAAACCTAAAACAAAGTACGCAAAAATCAAGAATGCAAGACTGTTGTTAACCAATGGATCAAAGAACAAAACTCCAAGACCAATAGGGATCAAGCTGACACACTGCAAGAAGTTCAACATCAAATGAACAGAATCGTACTAATCCACTGGAGAATTTGACAAAATAATCAAGCCTTTTATGTTTCGCCATGATAGCTGATTGGTTCATGCCTTTCACAAGTAGCTTTTCAAGAATGTGCAGAAGAATGATGAAGGATATATCCAGTAAGGTACACTTCACGTGATATTCATGTACGGATTCATGTGAAGTGGATAAAGAATATGTGCCAAGTTCTTAACCGCCTTTGTGGTGCGGCTATTCGTATCCATTTAGGGATTTGAAAAGTTGAACGGCTGGAGAAAAGGAGATCTGGGACAAACTTTCCTTTTCCCATTTCTCATTCTCAGCCGATGCTCAAAAAGGCTTTCGTTCACAATAATTCACATATCAGATTAGGTTAAGTGCTTCTTTATAGAAGATGCGCACACCAGCCGCCACATGGCCCACATCATTCTCTCCAATATGGGCAGCTAAATTTGAGTTGCTAATGTTCTCAGAGCTCATAGTAGAAAATCAGAAATTTGGGTTCCAACTTCTAGGTGGCCATGCCCAACTTAAGGTCCATATCTGAATAGACTGCAAAACTATTTTCCTGGCCAAGCTACAATAAAGAATAAAGACATAAAAACATCATTAGATCAATATCTCAGGCAATACGTGATTGCTTATGCTACATCCCTTCCTATCCTATATCTTCTCATATTATTCTTGGAACATCCTTTAATCCCTTTCGAGAAATCCATGGTCTGCTGCCAGAGCAATACACAAAATCGTATAAGCAGTTTTCTGACCTTTCCTTGTCAGTGCCCAGATAGCATCACGAATGTCACGTCTCCCTGAATCACCCAAACATCTGAATGCAAAACCACACAACGCGACATCCTTGATGTTGCAGCTACTCTACGTATATATATACATGCACCCATGGGAGGTTCAAGTTTTTCCTGTATTACCCTGAAGACTTTCCAAGAACAACAATCACTCCTCCTGCATTTTATCTCAATTTTACTCAGAACTCTTTCCATTTTCTATTTCATCTTCTGCTAGATGGGTAAAGTGATGACATTGGGAGCTGAAAAGCCTCTAGTTATCTTCAGCAAAAGCACTTGTGGCATATGCCACAGTATTAAGACATTACTGATAAACAATTTTGGGGCAAATCCTACTGTTTATGAGCTTGATGAACATCCAGATGGAAGCAAAATGGAAAGGGAACTGCTTGCCATGGGCCGTGATCCATGTGTACCAACTGTTTTCATAGGTAAGGCATTAATTGGGGGCTCCGATGAGGTGATCAGCCTGAATGTCAAGGGAAAGCTCAAAGCACTGCTTATAGAGACCAATGCTATATGGGTATGAAATTATATTCATTTTATTACTATGCAAGTTTCTAGTGGATAAAAAAATGGTGTTACAATTGCAATAATGAGATGCATGGTTATGCTATAAGCTTCTCATCCTAGCATCTTCAGTTGATGATAATTCTTTATCATGAGATATCCTATCTTCTTAGCTGCTACTTATCTCTTTTGCCTACTAAAATTACACTAGTAAAAGATGCATTATGCATTTGCTTGGAGTCCTTTCCAGTGAGCAACAAGGAATGTATTGAGTTACTAATTATTAGTTCATACTGTTAATTGCTCTCAATCATATGTATCTTGAATAGTAAAATTCAACATGCAGCAGCATTTATAATCTATATACGCAAAAAAGAAATGTTGAATATGCCAAAAGTAAAATGTGACAAATTTATTCCACAAAACCAAGAAAAGTTAGCAGGACAATACAGAAGATATACTTGGTTATGAAACGCTAATTTTCTGCAACAGCAGATTGTGTGAAAGAGAACATACCTGAAATAGAACAGTTGCAGGTTCATCTTAACTGAAAGATTTTGCAAGATTCAGCAACAGTGATCTCAATGTAAAACAGAATACATGCCGGCGGGAAATGTAGAAAAGAAGAATTCTGAAAGAAAAAGTCCAGCAAACACAGCATCAGAAAGAAGGATACTTGCTAGCAATCATCACAACATAATTTGGTAAAGAAGATTAAGAAGGAGCTCATACCTGAAACTCAATAAAAGCTTATGCTGAGCTTCAGTTCTGAAACAATGAACTGACCTCTGGTAGTGATAATTTATCATCAAAGGTTTTTTGTATACCAGAGCCTTAGCACCTAAAACTATGACCATCTACATCTGCATTCTAATAATATTAGAATGAATTATCCTTTGGTATCAATCCATCTTCATTGAGCAGATTCGCTGTTCCATAAGATTTTAAGGACAAACCTTAAACCCCAATAGAGGAAGATATTTCAAGAGGTGAAAAATATTAATTAATTCCGTGAGGGCAAAGTAATCAAAGCTAGGATTAAATGAACAATTCTTGAGAAATTTTATTATGTCATATCAATAATCGTGGTTTTGGGCCTTTTGAACCCCTCATCACCTAATCACCTTGCAAACAGAGATTATTGTTCCCAATGGAAATTGAAGCAATTTGATGAAGCAAAATATGTAAAGCACTCTATGATTCTTAAAAATTCTGTGGCTGCATCTTACTGTTATGCAGCTGCATTCAAGTACAATACTTCAAAGAGGAAGCCAGATCAGAACAGCCATCATCAACATAGAACTACAAGAGACTTTCTAAATTCACATTATTTATCTGCAGCAGGCCAAGGGCCTACAAGGGTTTGTTACATTATAGAGATATTTACTCATCTACTGGTGGTAAAGGTGGCATTCGGCCACTTTCTCCCAGGACTTGAGGCTTTTGTCTTCAATGTCTGTTTTACACAACGCAAGACAAGAGATCTGAAATTCCAAGCTTCCAATGCTTTCATCAAGCACGTAAGCTGTCTCTTGAGCCTTCTTCTTCTATTCTTCTGGCAAATCTCCATAGAGGAGGCTTAAATGTGGCATATAAGCTGCAAGATTAACAAGAAACCTTATTAAGAACTTATCTTCTATAAAAAGGAGCAATGAATGGAATATTTTGCACGAAAGATAGAGAAAGAGTGGCAATGTAAGCACCACTTCTTCCTAAAACAGATATGATTGAATCATCACTGCCAAATTCTGGTTCAGGAAGTAAGGTTACCTACAAATAGATTAAGACAGTGATTAAGTGCATAACACATCTCCAATCTCTGACCATGCCTGTTTGATTCTAGCTAGGATACTTAAAGTAAAAAGCTGAGCCAGGCACAATAATATGAATTTGTTTTCACTACCAGAGGATGCCGCATGATAAGAATAACTAATTCAAGCATTCTCCAAAACTCAGATGAGCTTGGCCGTTCATGGCTCTGTAAATCCTCCAGGAAATCAGATTCAGATCCAAGCAATAGAGAAGTTTTCAAACTTCCTTAGAAGTCATTGTCTGATCTAACAACAAAATGGAAAACCAATTGCATATCTAGGGAGTCAAATCTTTACCAGTTTGCAAACTCATAAGAATTGAGAGGTTTTAGAAGAAAAAACAAGCTGAGACACTGATGATATTACTCAGAAAGAACTGGTGAAGTTCATCGCATGATTCACCTCACACTTGCTCCTCTAATAACCAACAAACACTTCTGAAAAACCACATGACCTTCCAATTTCCCTCCAAGACCAAGGTTCCAATGTTCTCAGAGCCATAAGAAAAGTTCTCATCAATATAACAACTCATGCATAACCAATAAATTAATAACATTGTCCGATTCCACAAAGATGAAGGTTCAGAACTTCCGGACATGTTCCAGAAAATCAAGCAATAATGTGCAAGTTTTTTCAATTATCATGTCATTATATACTTAGCAAGGGGCTTACTACTTCTGTTTTATCCCGAAAATTGCCCCTCAGAATTCTAGGCTGAAAGCCATGCACTAATGCGCAAGTATTTTCAGTCCTCATGTGGTGCTTGCTACTTGTTCACTACTCCCTCTACTTCATCCCAATAATTTCCCGTTAGAATTCTAGGTATAGAGTTTTATATTCTATAACCCACCCCCTTTAAAAAAAAAAAAAAAGTGCATCAAACCCATCAACTATTGAATCAAAGCGTCATTCAGCCAATTCTTGACCACCTCTTTTAAGCGCAAAAATCAGAGTTTAGATGGTTAGACAAAAGATGAAAGCAAAAGGATGTATACTTTTGGAATACTAATGACTACCTATGATCGGAGGGTGAAAACAAAAGAAAGGTATGCTAAGGTCAAGAATGTAGATGGTTACCGGACTTCTGTTTTTGAAGATTGTTGCCTCCTGAGGCATTCTGCAACAGAAGAATAGCCTAGTGTTTTACCTGTTTGAGCAGACAATTTCTGTTCTTGGAATCTAAAAGGGCATCCGACCACTTTACTTTACCAAAAACTTTTAAAGAAAAAGAAAAAGTCATTCACAAAATGGAGAAAAGAAAACAGCACTTTCATCCAAAGCACTCATGTGCATTGGAATAGTAAATTTGGCAGTGGAGACAGGCATATTCTTCATTATCTGGGCCCACCAACTTAAGCTAACACACTCATGGATGCAGACAGACAGACATACAAGCACACATACAGTCTCCATCTCAGATATAAATATATGAAACAAATTGAGATAATGCAAAATCAACAGCATATATCTGGAAGAAATGAACAAACTCATCATAGAATACATCACTTAAGTGTTGAGCGCGTGTAACTGAAATGACCACAGCAGTGATCACTAGATTCCATGACCTGAAAACGTAATTTAATATCATTAACAAAAACCAAGCATCTTTACCAAAGTAGCCACAAGCTAAGAAAAATGTACATGGAGCAAAATTAATATTATGCCGTCCTCTGAAAACTAGATAAAGAAAGAATGAATTAAGACCAGGCTTTGCATTGAAATCCTTTGCTTCAATAGGATGCAAGCTCTCCATCCTCAATCAGCTACATTATGTACCACCACAGTCAAGAACCCGTCAGCATCATCTATAATACTGGAACAGTGTACATTTACGGATGCGCTTTTACAATTATAATTTTCTGTATTACTTGACTTAGGTATCCATATTCTGTAATGAAAATGCCAGAGATGTTTGACATTCTTTAAAGAGCAGAAGAAGGAGAATAGAAGAAAAAGGTGATCCACCGGGGGGAAGCCCAAATAAGCATGAAAACAGAGGTGATTAATTTCTTCATGCCAGTATCTGTGGAAGAATGGAAATTCTGAAGGTTTTCCCTGTTTCCTATCTTTCCTTAACCTCACCAGACAAAGAATAGCATTAATCAGCTTTCTTTTACTGCCGATGCTTGTGAAACACCATACCACAAGGCTGCTTAAAAAACCAGTGCCCAGTTTAAGTGAAATTTATGTGGTATAAAATTTTAAACCCCCCCAAAAAAAAAATCAAAATAAGTTGTGATATTCTAAGTCAGTACAGGACCAAACGGATGACTCTGTTAATAGCTAACCTTTTAACCTTTAGTAATGCTTTTACATTCTACTCAGCAAGTTCATTCTTGTGTTCCAGCTATGCTACCATATTTGTTGAAATTCAATGTTTGCAAAAAGCCCAAAGGATGCGATTAAACAATAAAGTAACCTATAAAGAGCTATTTCAAAAATGAAGTTCATGTTGCCAATGATAAGCCGAAATATATCATCCACACAAGTTGAGAGACATGGTTGGGTCTCATAAGCTCAAATGTTTTTGACCCTCAAAAAAGTTCGCCTTTTTATACTACCTTGATGCCTCTAATGAACCGCCTGATAGAATAGGCTGAAATACACGATACCTAAAAAAATAAATAACTGATCCACTGCTTTGCTTTGATTGGATTCCCATCATTCACCCTAAAAAAATCTCCAGGGATTCTAAAATCTCAATGACAGAAACTACCAAATGTCTCAGAAAACACACACTATATCCAGACATTTTCACCAGAAAAAGTACTAAAATAATTACTTACAGAATCCGAAAATTACCTCAGATGTCGGTTGAAGCAACAGATAAACATACTGATAAAAGAAAGTTCCTGTGGAAACTCTCTCTACTTTGGCAGTGTAAGCCTTCAAACCGCCGCAAGCCTTCTTGAATTTGTCACGTGCCTCGCTCTCTGTCAGGCTGATAGCACCAACAACAGTGACGTGAGGCTCAAACTCGGGGCCACCGAACGCTGATCTGAGACCTTCCATCAACTTCTTCAACCTCGGTCTCAAATCCTCCGGTGGAAGGCCCCACACTGAATAAACATTCTTCTGTTCTTGAGCTTCGCTGCCACTTTCCATGGAAATTGAATTGAAGAAACAGAGTGAAGCCAAAAAGTTCAAGAAAACTGAGAAGTCCAAGGAAATGGAGATAGAAGGTCGACTGAGGGAGGACTCAGCGGAAATTGAGGAGCACCCCTGTTCCAAGATTCGATTTTGAGTGTCGCAATCTGTCCCGGCATAAGTGTTTTGGGCCGCTTTTGAAGGGGGAATGAACAAGTGGGAATTGGAATTTGAGGCTGGGAAATTGAATATGGCATAGCAGTATTATGCTGTGGGAACCGTCACCTGGTGCATTCTTGATGCGATCCGGCTACCGTGCTACTGCTCTATTTTCTTAGCCTTTGCACTGTATTATTCGGTATACTTTGATCTAACGGTGGCTGAGCACAAATAACATTTTGAGCACCTAAAATGTCAAGACAGTTTGACATAATTTGAAATTTTATAAAAGTTATGACGTTTATTTTCTCATTCGTCATCTACATCTCAGTTTAGCTGAAGCGACTGTTTACTGATTGACGTTTGACAAAAGTAAATAATTATTTAATTATCGATAAATAATTATTCTAGGCATACTAAACTTATTTATGTATTGGTAATTGATAAGAGTAAATAATTATTCACTTCATCATAGAAGAGTTTATATTAATCTCTCTAAATTTACTACTCATCATAATAATTTAAAATCTCTCCAACTTTCTCGCAAAACATTCTCGATTCTCTCCACTCTCCTCCTCCCGTTCAATGATTAACAATCATGGCTTCTTAGAGATTCTAACTCAAGTGTTTTCTACAACTAATTATGAATGTTAACCTCGTACTACAGAGAGATCCCAAAGGAAGGAGAAGATGAACACCCTTGCAACTGCGCGCTTTCAAGGCTTGACACAACTATGGTTAACTATCATTAAGGCGAAGATGGTAGAATACCTCTGTCTAAGCTACGACTCCGTAAAAAGGGTTTCCCCTTTTAAAGAATGGAGGAACTTCGAATAATGCAATGTGACATCCGGACTGTATAGGCCTTCTGAAGTGCATGGCAAGGTATTGATTCCCTGCAAAGTTCCAAATGGGCAACTTGGTCCAACAGAGCTTTGCAATTTGCTAGGAGCATGGGGTTATCACCCTCACCCAAGAATCATGTTTCCATTGATAAGATCTGAGCGGCTATTTCCCAACAAGACTTGGTTGCCGAAACATTTGCCAAGTTGTACATTCTCTTGGCGCTTGTGACCATCCTGGTCTCAAAAGCTTCTTCTAAGATTGATATAGGAATATACAGTCCCATCCTAAAAGAATTTGGGTTTGTAAAAGCATTCAACTGGTTGGAACATATAATCGAATTTCTACACAATAGTCTAACCAAGGTTTTTTTTTAAAATGTCCAGCAGCTGGCCAAACAACAACATGCATTTTCTCCTGAAAAAAGTTACTATGTGTACTTCTTTTTTTACTTAAGAACGAATAATTATTCACTTAACATCCGATTTTTAGGGTTTAGAGAAGTGAATAATTATTCCTTTAACGATCAATAGTGATCATTAGATAGTGAATAATTAGTTACTCATTGAAGAATAATTATTCATTGGTGACCATTATTAACACGATGATTATTTTAGATTTCATATTTGTTACTTAAAAAAACTGTGTTGCATCCCGAATGATGCCCAATGCACATGCTCTTGGTGGGATGCCAACAAGACTTTGGAAGTTTGGGAGGTCATTAGACTGACACAGCTAGCAGAGCACAAAAGAGCTGCACGGAAGGTGGAGTTGCATACTCGTCCTTGGATGTTACAAACCGAGATTAAAGGGATTGAAGTTGAGTTTGAGACAGTTCCCTAAAGGCGAGGGTGACAAGGACTTGGTCATAGTTGGGGAGCCCAGCAATTACGAATTTAGGACGATGAGCCTAAATGAATTGGCTATAGTTATCTTCGATGACCCGCTTGTGTCAGATACCGTCTCGACCATTCTACAGGTTATAAGAGAGAACATCCCCAATCTCCCTTCATGCAAAGGCTGGTATTGGGAAAGAGCCAGTTGAGTCTCCCAAGCCAACAATCAAAGTAAAGAGGATAGCCCGCAAACCGGCCGATATAAAGAAACGTAGTCGTATTACCTTTGCATCGAATAATAATAATGTAGATGGGTGTAAGAGACACAACATCATGATTGTGAAATGGTTAAGTGAATAATTATTTATTGATATTTATTTATTTATCAATGAAAAACTGTTCATTTTAGCTTGTATAACCGCATTATTCAGTGAATAATTATTCCCCAATGTATAATTGAATTACGTCCCTCCGAGTGAATAATTATCTACTCAGATCATGTTGTCATTGGGACTAATTGTTTCAAGTGAATAATTTTTATGTCCCTCCGAATGAATAATTATTCTTTGCTTGTATTGATTGATATGACATTTCTGATATGAGTTTAAATGAACTTGTTCACATGTCATCAGGACTAAAACGACTGCTGAAGAGGCTAGAGTTCTCGGGATTGTGCATGATGCGAATGAACCCATTGCCCTAGTAGAGGACATCACTTTATACAAAGATCTCATTTGAATTATAGTATCTTCATTCAATTCAACTACAACTCATTGAACATCACTCACTCTACAATTCGACAGTAGCATGTATGAAACTCCTTAGGCTGTAGATCATGATTGTGATCAGCAACCCAACCGGTAATAACGATACACATTGAGCCTGATCTAATACCATTTTGATGTGTGTCAGATAACCTGTTCTCTCTTTCTTTCTCCTGCATACAAGGAAATGTTTAGCTTTAATATGGTTATTGCCTCGTTCATTGGGTCTATTTTGCTTTCTTTCATAAATCCTTCTTTGTTACACGCATATTTAATGTACTGAACTCGCAGTGTGGTGATTTTTTTGGAGGAATATTTCTTCTCAAAATTGATCCATGTGGTGAACACCATGCGATGAGCATTTTTGCTATAAAATTCACGAGTCTCCTCCACCATACTGAACTCCTATTTCTTGAGTTCTTCAAAGTTATATGTAAATATGCAACGAATAATTATTTATTGGAGTGCAAATAGTTGTCAATTGAAGCGCGAATAATTATTCGATTATCAATGAATAATTATTCACTATAGATACTTTACAGATCAGAGCAAGATGTTGATATTCATCGACTGACTCCGCACACACTACATCCCTAGCACGTTATGTACTATGCTAAGAATCATGCATTGATTTTTTTAGTCATGCAAGAGAAAATAAGAAAGAAAAAACACCAACTATTAGATCTAATGCATGCAAGAAAACATTGAAAATTAAATAATTTGGGCTAACCTCGATGGAATCCATTTCAAAATGAACGATTTCTTAGAGCTTTGCAGATAAAGAAGAAAGGAGAAAGAGAATAGATAGATTGAAATAGGAGAGAGAAGAAACTTAAAAGTCAAAAGTAACCCAAAAAGCATCTTGATCGTAACCCATGTGCTTCTGCATTCCTTGACAAGACATGTTTGGGAAAGACTTTGAAAAAAAATTATACCAAAATACCCTTGGTCTCTTTTAGCTATTGGATCAAAAGATTACGATCCAATGGCTACAAAGGGTCTCCCGTACATCCTGGAAAAAGGGGGCCTCAACATAGTAGCCAAGTCGTTCTTGATGTGTTGGGTCTTTACATATCGACTATTTGATTGAGACAGTAACTGTCATTTCAGTATCAACTGCACTTGCAAAGAATAACAAGAAGTGCATCTATTCATCAATTAAATTCATTATCCAAAACCCTTTTATCATTGAAAATTTCTCAAATTTTCCAATCTTGAGTTGTGGTCTGAAAAAATTTGTTCTTTGTTTCTTAGTAAAACTGTTAGTATTTCCTCTATTTCAAAATATAATTTTTTTAGATGAAAATGATTAAGGAAATTATTATTTTATTATTTTATTAGTATTTCACTCAAATTACTTATCAAAATTGGGACTTTTACAAGAATAAAGAAAACAATTAGTCTGATTTAATTTGTTGTATTGAATAGTCAAAAAAACACTTTGAAACTTTTAAATACAATAATATTGTGTTTGGTGAATTAATAAATATGAGAGCAAAATTGAAAAAATAAATAAGTATTTTTTAAAATTGATAAATTAACAAGTATTTTAGAATAAAAAATTATAGTATTATTTGGCAAGTAATAATTTGGGATGAAGAGAGTAATATAAATCATTTAAAATTTCTCAAATTTATTATTTTTAAATTTTATTCCCCTCTTTATGCTTGTTTATTTTTTCCCTACATCTTTTTCACTCTCTTCTTCCTATTTATTAAAGATATAAGTGGTAATTTACTTATAAACGTTTCACTTGTTTCGTTGTGAGGAGTAATACTGTCAAACAGGCCGGTCTGCTTAGGCTCGGCCCTACTAGGCCACTTCTTAAACGGGCTCTTAAACGGGCAAGAGCGAGCTAACCCATTTTTTGACGGGTTGGGAAACTCCCAGCCCACAATTTTCCGCACCAGGCCCGTAGGCTAAATTGGTCAGCCCAAGGGCCTAGTCCTCTTTTTATTTTTTTATTTTTTATAAATTAAATTTTATACTATATTTTTTTCTCTTTTTTATCTCTATCTATCATATATGAAAATATAAATTTATAATTTGAATAAAAAGAATCTTTGACTAATTACTAATATTTTTAAAATAAAAATAATCATTAATTATATATATCATACCTAATATGAATAAATTTATATAAGAAAAATATTTAAAATAAAATAAAATTAATTAACCTTAATTGTATGTATGATTAGAATGTGTGATGTAAAAAAATTTAGTATCAAAATTGCTACAAATTCTATTTTTTATAATGTTTTTAACATAAAAGCAAAAAAAAAAAAAGATTTTGCCCCCTCTGGCCCGCAGGCTAAACGGAACGGGCCATTTTTGCCTGTATTTAAACGGGCTTAGGAAAACTAAGCCTAAGTCCGCCTATATCACAGGCCAAACGGGCCAGCTCGCGAACTTGAGCCTGTTTTGCCAGCACTAGTGAGAAGGTGGATGAGAAGAAAGAAAGGGTAGGAAACGTTTGCTTCCTAATAAGAATTTCACAATCTTTAATTTTTGTTTGAAAAACTAAAATAACTTATATCTTGAAAATAGAGAGAGTAAATTCTTTTTCTTTCTCTTTTCCCCTAAAATTGTCTAGTATATTCAAAACCTTGCAATTTGTAATAACTTATGCAACTAAGAGATTTGTACTGTGAGCCTAACTATTTTATCCACCAGTGTGAGTGTCTACATGGTGCGTGGGTGGTTTGTTATTTTGTTTATCGTGTAATAGAGGTAGTACTTTTTAAAAAATTAAATAGTAAATTATATCTAACTATTACAAAACATATATGAAATTTTGAAATTTTATTATATAAAACATACCAGTAGAATCAATTAAACTTCTCAACATTAGGGAAAAAATATTTAGAATCATCGAATGGATTAGATACCATGATAAACGGTAGAATAATAAAGAAAAACATCTTGAGGTATTATTTTTTGAATAACAAATGAAAAATAAAACATGAAACAACTAACATTGTGAATTTGGATAGTGGCCGAAACCCAAACGGTTTGGGTTTGAGACCAAATCCATGTGTGGTAAGCGTTACTGGAACCAAATTAGTACTATCAAATAGGCCAATCTGTTCTGTCATGTTGCAAATTGGCCCATTTTTACAAGTTGGAAAACTTTCATCCTATACGAACCCTACTAGGCTGGCAGGACTTGGGCTTTTTTTTACTCTATGCTATTTTTTTTTTGTCTTTTTTCTCTCTATTTATCATATATGAACATATAAATACATAATTAGGGTATAAATGATATTTGGTCAAACCAACATTTTCAAAAAATATATATATATCACTCATAATCTGGATAAATTTATATAAGAAATATATTTAAAATTAAATTAAATTAATCAACCTTAATTGTGGATATAATTAGAATATATAATTAAGATAAAATTTGATACCAAGATCGTCATGATTTTTTTTTATAATGTTTCTAATACATAAATAAAAATAACAAAAATGCAGGTTGACTTATTCCATCCACATTGACCCGCGGGCTAAATTAGCTTGCACTTAAACGGGTTTATATGGTTTGGCCCATTTTGACATACTAGACCAAAACGGGTATTAGTCCTGGAATACACGTCACCCGACCCAGAGTCGCCAAGAGTGGACTCCAGTGGCTGGCTATCATTACTGAATAGGTGCACGAACTGTTGAATTGAATTATATAGAGAAAGCAAGAGAGATGTTGTGAATACTCATGTAGTATTTATTTTAACCTTGAACTATTATATTATAATTGGTTATTGTAAAATTCAATTGTTATCTTTTCGTTGAAGAGACTAATTAGTTTCATTGTAAATTTAAGTTTGAACATAAATTTAATTTCATCAAAATTAAGATGATCATTTATTTTTATAAATTTATGTAAAAACATATATACATGAACAAATAAATACCATAAAGTCACATAGTAGTATGATAATTCAAATAATATTACAATTATCCACATGTCTCTTTATCATATATCAATACTAGTCTAAACATGTGTGATGCATAGATATATCTTAAAATTTAATAAAATATTGAAATTAAAATTTTAAAATAAGTATTCGAAGAGAATACTTTTTTTCTCAAAATGTATGTGTTTACGTAAAAAAAATTGAATCACACAGAATATTAAAATTTTATTGATTAAAAAATATCAAATATCTTCTTTCTCATTTTAAGCTTTTAGCATATGATTTCTACGTTTTTTGTTCCTCCCAATAATAGAAGAAATTTGAAGAATAACAGAAGTCGATACTATGAGCAATACCATTGTGGTACTACCAAATGAAAGAAGGTAATATATTAAAAAAATATAAAATAGGTAAAATAACATAGTAGAAAATCTAATATAAAATTTTAGATTTTGAAGCTAGTTACCAAAACACCCAAGAATAACTAAATTCATATTTGTTTACAACTATTAAATAATTAAAATTTTAATTTTACAAAGTAATTGAATATACGAAATTAAATTTCATCAAAAAAAATACAGAATTCAAAATTTAAGTTAATATATAAATAGTTTTGCAAAATTTTTAAAATAATAATTAAAGTCTCATAATTTTACAAATTAACTTAATATATGAAATTCAAAATTAAAGTATAAGTTAGGAGTTTAACTTCAATGAATTTAGTTTAGATTAAGAGTTTAGGCTAAATAAAAATGATAAATATAAATAGTTTAAAGTTATTTTAATAGATTAAAAATAATCCTAAATAATTAATTTTTTGAAGACTAATTAAAAAATTAAATGAAAAATATTAGAAAAAATACAGAATAGGCAAAATAATAGAGTAAGAAACATAATATAAAATTTTATGCCTTGAAGCCTATAATCAAAGTACCAATAATAACTAATTCATATTTTTTTATAATTATTAAATAATTAAAATTTTACTTTTATAAAATAATTGAATATAAAAAAATTAATTTTATTAAAAAGTACGAAATTCAAAATTTAAGTTAATATATAAATAGTTTTACAAAAAATTTTAAGTAATAATTAAAATCTCAAACTTTTACAAAGTAACTTAATATATGAAATTCAAAATTAAAATTAATCTATAAGTTAAGAATTTAGCTTTAATGAATTTAATTTAAATTAAGAAATTCAGTTAAATAAAAAAAGATAAAGATAAGTAGTTTAAAGTTATTTTAATATATTAAAAATGATATTAATCAATTAACTTTTTTAAGATTAATTGAAAAATTAAAAATTCTAAAAAATTAGGGCGAGAAGTTTGAAGTTATAAGAAAAAAAAGTAACTTATTAAACTTTTGAAAATTGCTCCAAAAAAAAGGTAGGTGTCAAATGTTATTTTGAGTTACATTTTAAAGCAAAACTCGGTAGGAACTCACTATCCTTCTTTCTTGTGTCAAAATTCAAATAAGCTGAAACCACTGCAACAAATTTTGCCCAATAGCTTGAATAAACTCAGTGTACCTCGTAGGGTTAACACCAAGTACCCTTGAACTTCGTCTGCTCTGCTAGTTGAGTTCCTATTCTTTCCTCTTCCTTTTTTTTTTTCTTGAAAAGTACCAGTTCTTTTAAGATAAGGGCCTCTATGTGAACTAATTTTTATCTTTTTGAAAACTCTTTATTGAGTATTCTTTTTTTGTTCTTATTCCTTGAAGAATATATACCAATTCTTAAAAAACTAATTTTTATCTTTTTGAAAACTCTTTATTGATTATTCTTTTTTTTTGTTCTTATTCCTTGAAGAATATATACCAATTCTTAAAAAATTAGGCTCTATTCGAATTGATATTCTTTTGAGAAAATCTTCTCCGTAAACATGAATTATGGTTATTGCTAATCATGTAAAGTAGTTAACTTTTCAATACAACATAAACTAGCCTTACCCTCAGAAAAATAAAGTAGATATTGAAAACTAAATACTTAATCCTAAATTAATCAAACAATAATACATATTTTCTTAAACGCCTCTAATTAAATTCGTTTCTCCCTTCTCTTTCCTCTCTTTTTAGTTTCAAATTTTTGATGAAGTTGTTTTAAGCTTGCCTGTTGGGAAGTTCCCTTGGTATCCTCCTTTCAATATATATGACATTTTTTTACATGAAAATTAAAATTTTAATAAAAAATTGATAAATATCTAAAATATTCATATTTTAAAATAATTTATTAATATTTTAATTTTAAAATTATAAATTAATGTTTTAAATAAATAATTAAAAATTTATAATTTTTAAAACAAAAAATATTTAAAAACAATGATAAATTAATAAATACAACTTTTATAGAAATAGAGAGTATATTTTGAAACAAACCAACAAAAACAAAAAAAAATAGAGAATACATTTTAAAACAAACCAACAAAAACAAAAATCATAGAGAATATATTTTAAAACAAACCAACAAAAACAAAAAAAAATAGAGAATATATTTAAAACAAACAAAAAACCGAAAAAAAAGTAGAACATACATTTAAAAAAACGAAAGTATAATGGAAACGAAAAGTAGAACATAACATATATTTTGAAATAGAATAGTATCAAATTCTTAATGAAATTGTCTGAGGTTTGCTCGTGAGGAATCCAATCCAGCATTTACCTCCCGGGTGCAATTTCACCATTTTCGGTGAAATTGTCTCATATTTTCCTTTGGGAACATTCAATCCAGCACAAATATATATAAATATATCTAGGGTGAGGAGAGGGGGGTATAATGTCGAACGTACATTATAAGCTTTATACTTTTGTAAATACAAAACATTATCACAAAAGGTAGAGATTTTTCAACATGAAGCATAAAGCACTTCTTCATCCTAATCTATTTGCTTCTACTATATACTACAATAAGACGGATCAGCATGTTGCAGCCTACACCTCCAAGTCTATTGTATACAATAATTAAGAAGCGCAAAGATGCTTCCGGGGTCACGGGAATGGAGCCCTTCGTTTCATTTCTACTTGCTCCACATCAATGGCGAAACCTTTGCCATGTTGTTTCCAGTAATCAGCTTGAGGATTGAGCCATTCAGGCTCTGCGATTTCCACCCTTGCGCCTTTCAGAGCCTCACTGGATATGTTGTACTTGTCATCCCTCCTTTGAACAAGGTCCGGCCTCACCGTGCCCAAGTTCACAGCCTGCGGAGACATCATCAATGCTGGAGGACCAAGAGGAAGCTTATCGCCTGCAAAATCCCGCATTGTAAACCTCTATACTGATAATATGTGAGGAAATTTTAAAAAACGATATGAAGAATTTTTGGTAGAAATAAATATTACCCCTATCTGTTTGCCAAGTGCACCAGAACTTGCCATAAGTCTTTGCAATATTTTCAAGTTCTTGCCCCACAACCACTTCGGGAACTCGAGGAGTTACCCAAAGGCCAGATTTGATCTGCGGAAGCCAATTAATTTGATATATAATCACAACAATTTAATATCACTAACAATTTTTTTAAGTACACTAAGAAAAATTTATAAATTAAGAAAGAAAAGACGAAGTGATGCACCTCATAAGCATGGGAATGCCATAGCTTTTGCTCATCAGGAGGCAAAGTCTCAAAAATGCGATCAGACACAATATATTCCACTCCTATCCACAATGCGAACAACTAGTTAGGAATCCCTTCCTTTTGCTCATAGATACAACACTCGAAATCTGCACTAACAAGTACAGCCTACGAACTTTTTGCAAGAAAACTATAATCAATTACGTACCTATGAGGCGACCAATGGGGTCATCTGTATCATATACAGCACACTGAAGGAAATCCTGGTTAACCCGAGTGACATAATGGTGAGTCTCAATCTGGCGATTCATATCATGGCTGTACAAAGCAAAAGTGCAGGCATGCTGGCTTATCTGCTTCATGGGCTTCAACGACTGTAACATCTGAGCCCCTTTGTCCAGCAAATGCTGCTCCGCCGTCATCGGCTTCCCTGGTGGAATTTTCTCCTCGCTGGTGGCGTGCATTCCGGCTGGTTTCCCTTGAGCTGCCATATCACAAGTGGGGATACGACACTTCGGTGATTTTCTTGACGTTTCTTGTGTGAGAAACTGGATAGGCAGGATGCAAAGAGGTGGGGAAAGTGGTTTTAGAGGTGGTGGACGAAGACGGGGATGGTTGTTGAGGACACATGTCTGCATGCATGAACACTGAGGTGGCTGATGTTTCAAGGAGCTGTTGCCAGATGGTGAAGTTGTGAGCTGTTGCGGACACGTTTTGATACTGGATGAAGGAGAAATCTTCCATGCAAACTGAAGCTAAGGATCAAATTGAGAAATGGTGCGAATTTTCAGTCAATTTGACCGTGCTTGATTTCAGATCATTGACCAACATGACTAGCATGCTTCGCCCATTTACTCTTTTTTCTTTTTCTTGAAAGCAGCTCATTTACTCATTATCCGTAATTATGAAATTTTGAATAAAATCAGTTACTTATCTGATAAGGCAATCTCTTACATGATTGCCTTGTAATATTTATTGGAAAATGTTTCGGTGTAATACTTATTACTAGAAAAAATATAATTAAAATTTTCATGCCTCATTATTAATTTTTCAAAAAAGCAAGTACCGTCAATACACAAAATACTAGTATTTTTTTTTATAATATCAAAAGATGAAATATAAATTGAACAGAGAAGTCATCGCCTAAGCGAAGCACCACAAATTTTTTAAATTAGTTTTCTGTTTTTATGCGGGAGGTAAAAGTTCTCTCTCTCTTTTTTGAAGTTGCAGGGGGAGAAAGTTTATTGGTGCGTAAAAAAAAAAAAAGAGGATTAAGTAATTTACTTTTCCTAATAGAAAATGCTCCCGGTGAAATAGCTTTTGAAATAAAAAAACCCAAAAATACGCGAAGCCATATTGGAGATGCAAGGCAAGAAAAACCAAAAACCCCATTATCGGTTCAGGAAATGAATTCGGGAATGCATTTGGACTAGGATCCGGGGAATGGCGTTCGACAGTACTTTGTGTTCGAACCAAAATCTCCATTTCAACTAACGACATGAATTTGGATACCCAAAAAGGTGACTCGACGTTCAAGCTACTCTAAGTCCAAACTGCTGGAAGTCATGTTGGAAATTCAAGGCAAGAAAACGCAAAGACCCATCTTCAGTTCAGCAAATGAGTTTGCGAATGCATTTGGACCCGAGTCCAGGGAACGGTGTTCGGAACCGCTTTGTGTTTGAACAGATATCACCATTTGGATTTTCATCTCAGGACATGAATTTGGATATCCTAAAAGATAACTCAACATCATCTTCTACTTTGAAAAATTGCTCAACAGTTCAGCAAAAGATCCATATTTCCAAACAATTCACAACCTTGTGCTGATAGTGACTGATTTCACGAATATCAAATTATTAATGCTTTTACTCCAAATCTTGAGACGTAAAGATTTCAACTTGGATGCTCATAGCGTGACTCTGATATCAGGGATAGACAAGACTTCCATTCAAATCATTAGAGGTGATTATTCCAACTTGGATGAAAATTGAAATTTATCAATTGAAGGCGAAATGTATAGTAATTTTCACTTCAAGGCCAAATTGAGATACTGAAAATATGCTGCAGTAGGGAAGTAACCTATTTATGATATACTTTGAGGGTTGGCCTAGTTTTTACATAAAAACACAGAGAAAGGTAACTACTTTCATGGAAAAGGTGCCGTTTTCTTCATTTCAGTCTGTTCTACATCGATAGCAAAGCCCTTCGCAGAATGCATCCAGTAATCTGCATAATCGGAATGCAGCTCAGTTTCTGGCACTGGAATATCCACTCTCGACACTTTCAGATTCTCAGTTGAAATCTTGTACTTCTCATCCCTCGTTCGTACTAGCTCCGGCATCACTGTTCCCGGCGTCACTCCTTGTGGAGACATCATCAGTGCTGGAGCTCCAAGAGGTAGCCTATCACCTGCATAGGACCATTCAAAGGTCAACCCTCTATCATAAATCAAATCAAAATTCATGATCAAGGTTGGTTGTGTACCAACTCAACCTGTCACATGGCAGCCATTTAGCTATAATTAGCTCAACTGTTCAACTTGAAATCTAATAAATTTACTTTAATTTTCTATAAAGAGAGTATATAAGCTTGTGAAATTTTGCTAGAATCAGGGTTTCTTTCGCAAGAAGAGCGAAAACTTTCCTCTATCAACTTGCCAAGTGCACCAAAACTTGCCATAAGTCAGGGCAAGGTCTTGAAGTTCAGACTTTTGAATTGCCTCCGGCATACGAGGATTCACCCAAAGCCCTGCTGTGATCTGCAGCATGAAACACATACCTCTTTTAGTTAACAAATCTTTCCAAAGCAAAGAGTAGCCACCAATGTTACTCGGAAAACAGAAGCAACCTCGTAAGCATGAGAGTGCCAGAGCTTCTGCTCCTCAGGGGGGAGACTCTGAAAAATTCGACCTGACACGATATATTCAACTCCTGCGCCACCCAAAAGCAATAAAATATAGATGATTATCATGTACATGTTGGGGCTGAAATGATCAGGAAAAGAAAAAGAAATTCACCAATCAGGCGTGCTTTGGAGTCATCAGAATCGTAAACAGCACACTGAAGAAAATCTTGGTTCAGCCGAGTGACATAATGGTGAGTCTCAATCTGGCGGCTCATATCATGGCTATACAAAGAAAAGGTACAAACGTGTTGGCTCATCTGCTTCACAGGCTTGAAGGATTGCATCACCTGAGCACCTTTGTCTAGAATTTTCTGCCCAAAACTCATCGGCATGCCAGGGGGCACTGACCCGTCACCCGGCGGCATAGGCCCTGGCGTCTCATCGCTCGATGCCATTGCTTTCCACCCCCCAAAGTAAACAGGATCTTCAATTTCCTTAGCGCTGGAGACAATTTTCTGTGTATTTTCATTCGTTTAGCAGGAGATGAGCCTGCCTGATAGAGAGAGATTGTTTTAATGCCGTAGTAGCTATAGTACCTTTCGTGGTCACCGGTGCATGCAAGACGTGGTTAGTTGCAGATGTTCCACGTTGCTATGGATCCTTATGAAGTGGCGGATGACGTTATTCATTCCGGTAATTATTATTTGGAGGGAATGATTTATTTTAATCTTTAAAATTTATAATAAAATATATTAATATTTTTAAATTTTTTTTATTATTATGATTTTTAATAATTTTTTACTCTACCAGAACACCTCAACTACCAATATGTGGTCAGACATCAGACCAAAAACAATATGAGAATAGAAGGACAGTATTTGAATGTAATCACCTATTGGGCAGATGTAGTATCTTTGGAGAGAAATGAATAGGTTGCCTAATTTTCTTATGAAAAATTAATACTTAACGATGATATGCTTGTTTTTTGCCAGAAGTTTGAGTAGAGATTGGTGATTAGGGTATTTTAGCAAAGAAAAAATTCATTAGGATCATACTATTTGAAACTTTTTTTGAGAAATGTTAATATATTTTACTTCAAACTTTAAGAGATTAAATAAGTTATTCTAACTTATTATTTGCCATAATAATTCATAAATTTAAATTTGACTTATATTAGTGTTAATAGAGTAGTTTTTCTTGGTAAGTTAGTAATTTATTGGCATTCTAATAGTTATACACCACCAATGAAGAAGAATATATATGTGGATAAAATATCTAACTTAACATATGGTAAGGTAGTTTTATTTTAGTAATTATATCCATATATATTATTTCTATTGGTAGATAAATAATTATTGAAAGACATCAAATCCAAAGAAATCGAGTGAGACTAACTGATACTTTCTTTCACTCAAAGAAGACCCTAGCTAGATTACCAAATCCCATGTATACCAAGAAGTTACAGCATACTAAGATAAAATTACTTGTGTTAATTAATATTATCAAACGGGTCGTTTGTCTAGTAAATTAAGCGTGTTTGGACATAACTGGTATAGACTTGTTTAAATGCAGGTCTAACCAGCCCGCTCTATTTGGATTACAAAGGGCCAGAGCGGCTTAAGGTAGGCCAGCCTATTAAAATTTTTTTTAATCAGAACATGAAACAACGTCATTTCATATTAAGTAAGATATATATATATTTATATATATATATATAAAAGGTGCCTCTTATAGGCAGATATGGACCAAGCATATTTTAACCCGCCAATAAACGAGCTCAGTCTGCTCCACTCCGCTTAAGGCTAGCTCACAGCGGGTTGACCCGTTTGACAGTGCTAGTGTTAATGAGCCTAATAAAATGTCTAATGTACCTTTTTTTAAAATGAAATATTGTATTTTAAAATTTTTCCCGCTCCTCTTTTTTTCTCTCTTCTTCTCTCTCTTTAAGGAGTTTATATAGGTAATAGTAGTATTTTTAAAAAACTAATACATTAAAGTAGTTGTAGCGTATAGTGAAAATTTAGGAAAAAAAAGTTATAAATGAACCACTTCACTTAAAAATGAGATATATAATATAAAACAGATTAAAAAGAAAATTAAGATATTAATATTAAAATATAGAAAATATTAATTAACAAAGGCTAATTTCGTCTTTGATATATCATGTGGAGCATGAAAAACCTCTTGCAATTTTTGAAGTATAAAGAAGATAACTAAACTAATGTGAATAGTAATAAATGGCTAAAATGCAATTTAGACAACAATTTACACACTTCGAGGGTCAAGTTGCGTGAAACTATTGCACTGTGGCTAATAAGTACAAATCCTGATAATTATTTTGGTGCACGCTTTCCTAATTGAATAAACATTTACGATGACAATGAGCTTTAGAAAATTGAAAATTTCTTTGACAAATAAAATAAGTGAAAATTTCTGAAATTTCATGCAGTTCTTCATGGATTTGTGCCTTCAAAGCTTTTGATGCATCTCGTTCTCATGTTGAGTCTCTGGGTTCTGTGCCCTGTACTTGTACCTCTTAGCTACAAACAAATAGATGAAGAAATTGAGTATGCTCAGTACAGCAAGTAACCAGTAGAACAAATTCAGATGGTTCCTGTTAAGGTTGTTTCCGGCCAGCCAACCTCCGCTCCTTGTTATATCCTTCGTTGCCCGATTCACTGTCTTAACGAGAATGGTGCTCAAGAAGTATCCAAGAGACATTGATGTCCAAAGGAAACAAGAGGAGACAGATTTAAGCTTTTTTGGCGTCTGAGAATAGAAGAACTCTAGAAGACCAACGTAGGTGAACATATCAGCTATCCCGAAAATGAAGTACTGAATTGATAGCCAGAACACGTTGATGGGCAATGGCTGGAGCTTAGGGATTGCATCAACCATGTTGTGGCTTCGCGCTACACCCTTACGCTTTACTTCCATTAAAGCAGCAGCGGACATAGACAAGGCCGAAAGAACCAGTCCAACCCCTATTCTTTGAAGGTAAGTTATACCGGTGGGATGGCGGGTGAATTTTCTCATGAATGGAACAATTAGTTGGTCATATACAGGAACTATGATGATCAGAAAAGCAATTGGGATAATGGGAAGCGAAGCTGGGGGTATCTGGAAAGATTTGGTGAGGTTTGTGTCCATGGTGCTACCTTGCTGGACAGAGAAGGTCTGGAGTTGGGCTAGGCAAAGGGTCATGATAATGGTACAACAGAAAATTGGAGTCATTCGAAGCAGGATCTTCACGTTCTCTACTTGTGTTACTGTGCAGAGTTTCCATGGATTTGCTTCCTCAGATTCGGTTGATGATGTCCAAATTGCTGCTTTGTCCAGGAACCTAGAGAGAAACACCATTAAGATTTTTTAGTAAAACAGAGATGGGAATATTGTTGATCTTATAGAATAATGTGATAAATATTAGTAAACCAAGAACATACAGTACCAACCTGAAATCCTCGGTGTGAGGCAAAAGATCTGCTTCTGTTGCAGCTTCCTTGTCTCTATTGATCTCATACAACTCTGATGAGTTCTCAGGCAATTGAAGCTTTCTGTTACGTATGGCTACTACAAAAACCTGACGATTAAATATGAACAACGAAGATCACAAGTGTATATATTTGCAGATATGTTGATAGCTTTTGGATGGAAGGAAAAGATCTTCAGCTCAACCTGAAAGATTTCGCCGATGGCACTGCTTCCTTGATTAATATGTATACGATACAGTGGCAATCCAGCAACAAAAACTAGGATCCCGACGAACATAGACACGGTGCTTAAGCCCAAACCCCACTCCCAACCTTTGTGATCCTCAACCCATACAAAAACAGTAAGACTAATAGCACCACCTACGCATACTGCTAGTAAAAGCCAGTTGAAGAATGACGACATCTGCTTTGCTTCCTTGGGATCATTCTCAGCAAATTGATCAGCTCCGTGTGACGGCACTGCTGCCTTTATCCCTGACGTTCCCAGAGCCACCAAGTACAGGCTGCAGAAGAGAAATACAGCATTACCTCCCCGAACTTCATTGCAATGTTGACTTTTATCGAGAGGGTTGCAAAGTGGTGGTTTCAGCTTGGGATAATGACCCTGTATGGTTAACAAGCCCAGTCCCTGAAGGAAAAATAACGATATTGCAAACCTCATTATCATGTTGATATCAATACTTCAGATTGCAGAGGCAGAACTCAGTACAAACTATAGTTTGTTAGTATGTACCATAAGCTCAATGCATCCAGCTATCAGAACAATTCTAAATCTTCCAACATAGGTATCAGCGAGGAAGGCCATAACTAGGCAGAGGATGTAACTAGTGCCGATGAAATTTGTGAGATGGTTGGTTGAATCAGGTAAGCTGAAATGCATCACCGAAGTGAAGTATGCTATGCCGTTTGCACTTAATGATAAATTTGCCATGTTTTCAAAACCAAATAGCCCTGCAGCATAAAGCACAAAATTATATTTAGGCTAGTAGTCTCAAACATAAATGTTATTGTGATCCCGAAAATTTTGAATGGCCAACTTTGGGTGATGATCCTCTTCCTGCATTTTTTTTTCCAAGTACAGTTTAGTTGGTATCTTTCTCCTTTACTGAATACTATCATGATGCCAAGAACTGGGCATCAAGGAGATACATAACAAATTCTGTTGCCGACATTCCTAGTTTATTCCAAATAATATTGCGAAACACATTAATGTTAACTGTTACCTAGCACAAGCAAAGCACTCCTCATTCCTCCATGCTTATTCTTGATTGCTGGTTTGCCTTTCCAGTCCCGCTTTCCTTCAGTTTCATGTTTCTCCTGGAGGAATATAAAACAAAACCGTGTAAATCTTCACGGGGAAAAAAGAAAGGAACCTGTTGAACAGAAGAGTCTTGAAGCACCATGACTACTTCAGTCTCCTGATCCTAGTGCAAGCTGCAGAGAATGAACAGAATGAAGGAAACTAATTAGCTGCACTAGTAAATATATAGATAATGTATTAGAACAATCAAGCAAGTATTGTGTTGAATGAAAATATGCAGACATCAGAATCTTGTCACGAGAGAGAAGCAGTCAATTGCATACACTGTTGATGGCTAATCAAGGTATACATAACCCAAGCTATCAACTTTATTACATCATTTTGGCTTCACTACTTGAAACATCAACTGAAATTTACTTACAGTTGACAGCTACTCTTTGTCCGTTTCTTACGTCTTCTTGGATCTTTTGGCTGCTAAAAGCATAGAGGAAGAAGTCTTCTCCTTTCACAGATGGAAGAATCCATGGAATGTGCAGGCGGAAGAAAGGGTAACAGCTCTTCAATTGGTCTCCTCCAGATAAAAAATTTACTCACAATAAAAATACATTTTTTGCATGCATGTATCAGTCAGGTGCCAGCAATTCAGCCTCCAATGTGACAGTCAGTGCTAATTAAGAGGGAAACACTAACAAAAAAATACATTAGATAAACATATTTTACTTTGTGGTTCTTTCCCATTTTGAACTGATTCCCAGTACTTTTCTGATCCATTGCATGTTTTTTCTTTTTCCTATTTTTCTGCAAACTGATTCTCGAATATGGTATATTTAAACTAAGGTCACCAAATTTTGCTTCTAACTGCATGTAGTTATGGCTTCATCCCCTAAAGCTAACAAAGATATCCTTTATAACCTCTTATACATTATCTATCAATAAATGAGTTTTTTGATCATAGCGAAAAATTTTTTTCTTCCATGTGGAATTTTTCCTTCTAACTAGAAATTTCATTTTGGGAAACGTGGATATTTAAATTGCCAAAATGCTGAGGCTAATACATATAAGACATATATAAAATAAGTACAAGAAAACAAGCAGAAACATCAATCCGTCAGCTCTTCGTCGAATTTGCCAGAGTAGTTTCCAAAAATACCCTTCCTTTCGCTTTCACAAAATAGTTCTATACCCAATCTTCATACCTTCTCAAACTCTGGACTACTTGCAATTAAAGTAATACGTGAAAAAGACCACTGATTCAGATTGACAGAATATTCTAGCCGGAAAATGTCTTCTTGTTTTGAAACTTTGCGCTAGTGATGAGTAACCTTCAGAATGGAAAGTTCCTCACATTATTTGCATGAAAAACATAAGAAAGCTAACAAGATTCGTTGTCAATTAACATATTACTTTAGTCTGCTCTTCGAAGAAGCATCTATCAAAAAACCAAAAATTGAATATCTCCTTCAACCATTTGATGTAAAGATTTGAAGCGTCCATGACTAAGTCACCATTGTGGACATTTAGTCATCAACCTGAAACTAAAATGAAATACTAGCAAGATCCTTTGAAGTACACAATATTTTGTCATTCTTGTTAATGCCTATGGGATCTTATTACCTTCAAGCATACATAAACTCTAATCAAAATGATGTCATGTATACTTTTCGAACGAGTTTATAGATTCAAAATTGTAAAGGTTAAACATGAGAAGACATATGAGAGGGATAATGTTATGATATTTGTGTAGATATCTTTTTTAAGAAAAAAGTATATTCGTTAGGATCTTTTGGAAAAAAAAAAACTGTTAGTTCGACGAGGGGATCGTAGTGCAGGTTAGGAAATTTCGAAGCTCTCCACATGCACGGAACTAGGGGGCTTGCTGTCCAACATTTTTAAAATTTTTTTATAGGTATTGATTTGTTAATTTTGTGATCACATTTTTTTAAAAAATTAATCTCCTAACATTTTTTTTAATTTTTTTATATAAATTAATATAATTTTTCACTTCTCCAAGATGAAAGTTCTAATTCCATCTATGAGTGTCTCTCCGGCGTTCTTTAGCTCTGCACTTGCAACCATTGCATTTTATAGGAGTGAAAGAGTGATCGTCAAATGAGGTAAAAAGATACTGAACTGCCAGTATGAGTTAGCCTTTGTTACAAAATGATAAAATCTGACACATGGAGTCATATGTTAGAAAGAACTCTCAAGAAGTAGTTCATGAAGATTTCAAAGATCCATTTGAGTCGAAGTGATCCCGAGTTCCTCTTACCAGCTTTGACAGTGATAGTTTGTTCTGTGCTTTGCTAAGGAAGTTCGAACTGTGAATTTTCTGCAAGGTAAAAGGCTTGGACGATGCAGGTCAAAAGATTGCCGGCAGTTTTTCAGGTGCTTAACAAGGAAGTAGACGAATCTTGCATTTTTGTTTTTCTATTCAAATTTTATGCACGTCTCTCCTCCATTTGATGATATTGACTTTGTATGAGACCGTAAGGCCGAATGTGACACTTTCCGCCATACCATATAATGTCCAGATTTTGGTGAGTTTTCCAATGTTTACATAATACCCCAAAGCCCACTTTGTACGATTGGCTCACAAGCTTTTCAAAACTATCTATAGACGCCCAAAAGAAGCATTCTATTGATGGCTAATATACAAATGCAGATATACTCTAAAACAAAAACACATTTTGGGGTTAAATTGCAGTTCCAAAAGGAAGCACAACAGCCACTTTTATTCGACAGGCGGCTCAAAAAAATCATAATATACATACGGGAAACGAGGAACAAGAGGCCATCAAGAAGGCTACAAAACAAATGTAGTTATAATCAACAAAATGTACAGAAGAATTGCACAGTAGTTGACAAATGCAAAGAATGCTTTTCTAGCAAATGATAAATTATCCATCAATAGTTCAGCAAGGAGTATTTCGCACGTAACATGATTCTTCCCTTGTCTACACCAAATTTAGCTCCTGTCACCAACCAATGTCCTGGCATATCTTGCGGCCCTTTCGACATTTCTGTCATGTCCACTATCTTTCCCAATTTCCCATACTGGCTTGAATCCCCCTTCTTGTCATCTGCATTTTTCTCGTTCAGAAGCGAGGAGGAAGATCCGTCAGGTCTTTGTGCAGTAGACAAGTTGGAGGGGCTATGGTCCCATACGGATCTCCTTATTGTACATCCTGGTACTTTGGAGAAGAGAAGCTTCAGATGCAACACACTTCTAGCGCCAAAATCCCAAACTCCAAGCTGAGCCCCAGTTACAATGTGGACACCAGACAGATCTCCAATACACGTCTCAGTGTGCTCTATAGGCGCTGTACTAACATGAGAGAAATTTTTCCACTTGATTGGTTCAAACCATCGGCTATCCTGCTCTTCAGGACCTTGCCACTTAGGGGCACCTATAGCCATGTGCGCGTCCCAGTGCGGTTGAAGTATTTTAGGTAAAGAAACTAGGTGTTGCAAATGGATAGCTAGACGATTTTGCTTAATCCCTTCTAAGCTGAGCCTAAGTCCAGTTACAGGTTTACGCCCAACCGTCACCTGCGGTATCATGGCAGGTCTTCCATTAGAATACAAGACAAATTTGCATGTTGAAGAATGCATTGAATCATCGGCTTTGATGACCAAAGTCACATTTAGAGGTCCAATTCATAATGCAAGATGATTTAGGCCAAAAGCTATGTCTCTCTTTTCCTTTCTTTTTTTTTTTTTTTCTTGAAGTACCAAAAGCTATGTCTTTGATCTTGTGTATAATTTTTCATTTCAAGTCCACATAATCCAAATAGAAACATTTGCACCACCAAAAACACTGCTAATAGTTAGGCTACCAGTCTGGTGAATCAGATGGTATAAAGTCTTCACTGCAGTCTCAGACAAAGTGTCAAGAGCTTCCATCTTAAATAGATGTCATTTGGAAATAAAACAATTAAGAGACCCCCGAATTCCACACCACCACCCCCTGGGCCTCAAAGGGGTATGACCTTTTTGGCTCATTGACTAAGCAGTCTCTATGCTTTTCTACTATAAAACCATCTCCCTGCCTTTGGAATAATACCTCTTATGAACAATCTCTATATTTCTCCAATTGTAAAGCCATCTCCCTTTCTTTGGACTTTGTGGTCACTCATACTGTAAAATATAACTCCTATTTCTAAATCTGGGTATGACACACTAAAACAAGCAACAACGCATGGAAGGAATTTTATGGCAAAAAGTTGCGTTGAACCTAAATTTGTTTATGATATAAAAAAATGCAGCATCAAATTAAACCCTATCACATGATAAAAAGGAACTAGCTATTACAGAACAAAAATGTGCACGAGGAATTGCATAATTCTTACAATCATGCTTTTCGTGCTTAACACTCTCAAGAATAATTGGGGATGATGTAGTGCACAACAATTCTAAGAAGTTAAGTTTATTCCTATTTCGTTTTTTTTTTTTTTAACCTCTTTTTCATTCATACTATCTATGCTTTATCATAAGCTGAAAAGTCACCTAATAAAGAAAGAAAGAAAGTTGCCTAGCCGAAGTCAAACTTTGGAGATTCTCTACATTAGTTAATACAAAATGCGCTAGCATTTCAAGCAAAACAGAAAAGCTTCTTTGAAAGAAAGAAAAGCAGAAGGTCAAATATACCTGATCTGGACTTATGTAGAGCTTGGGACCCATCAAACTGAACTGGAGGGATGGACAAACAGGTTCCTTTCTCTGAAGGTTCTTCTGCTCTGGAGCCCAAACTCGTGCAATTTGGAAATCCAAGAAATACTGTAAATCCTCTATAGGTGGCTTGTCTGGTAGAAACACATAAACAAAGTTTTATATGTGTAGAGCAGAGAGCAATTTCAACGGAAGTTATATATTTATTTCCTGAGGTCTGAAGGATGTCTATAAAAGCTTGATGAGTTACAAAATGATCCTAGATTTCCAATATTTAATCAGTTGCAACACAAAAACGGAAATTACTTGCCATCCAATCGAATACAATAAAAAACCACCTCATTCCTCATCCCCATTCCCCCAAGGAAAAGGGAGCAACATAAGCAAAAGGACAAAAAGGTGAACCACAAAAGAAAATAGAAGAATATGGAATTACGAAACATAGTTACTATACATATCCAGACAGAATTGTGCAGATTGGAAAGCACGCTAAAGAAATTTTAATAGAATAGATATTTTTTTTCCATTTGATAAAGGCAGGAAGAGAACCACAGTAGTATGTAATGTACGCAGATTGAAGTAGTGGAGTAGCAAAATCAGGTATTCTGGTTGTTTAATATCAGTAGGGGAAGGGTCAAAAAACTTTTACAATTTTGATATTTGTGGAGCTTGTCTTCGATGGCACTTAAAAACATATTAAAAAATTAATTGACTAGAAGAACCAGTTCTTCATATAAGCTGGTTGCATGCATTTTTGGAGACATTCCATCAACAGTTTTACAAAGATACTGCAATGCTGCTTTGATGTAATCTTTAAATTTCCTTTCTTGAGGTTCCTCATCCTCCTCCTTTTCATCAACAAAACTACTTCCTTTATCTAAAAAATTATGAAAACATCTGTTCAATAAAGTAATGAAAAATGCAGGCAGCAGAAGTGAATTTTATAAGAGTTTCTTCACCAGGAAAGGCGTTCGGAGAATTTTAAGATTTTAATCCAACGTTTTCCCAAAGCTTGAAAACATGTTTCCAGGAGGTTTTTCTGATGTATCAGGAAAAGGTAATAGAATTTTGTACACGTTCTCAAACTAGTCAAGTAGGAAACATATTGTTCTCAAACTTGTCAAGTGGTAAATATATAAGAGCCAATATAGAGCAAGGTCTTACATTCTAAGTATAACTCAATTGCACGTGCCAAGTGCTTTATTCCAGGGACCCCATCAAGTAAAGATACAATGGGAGTAAATGTCATGTTGATCACATCTGGTGCCGTCTCTACAGTTTTTTCCCATTTGGAATGGCTCTGCTCCAGGTCGTCACCTCCTCTTCTTCTGAAAATAACAGTAACATCCTGCAGTAAGACCACAACTTTAGGCATATTTTTCACATTTACAAGTATCAGTGTCATTTGGTATATGCATTCACCAGAAAACTTTTCAGTACCAGAGATATGTATCTAAAGCCAAGAGTGCAATGACACTACTCAAACTAAAGAAAGAATTGACTAATTGACTTCCAGAAGTTAAACTTCCACGATCATGCAAAGTCTTAAAAAAAGGGGGGGGGGGGAAGGTAAAACTGTCACACTAACCTTGTCCTTGTATTTTAACGGGCCAGCAATAGGCTGAGCTTTCAAATCCGAAAACCTTTGATCCCCAATGTCCTTCACATAATTTTCAATGTCTGATGCTGATAAAGGAGATGATTGATGCTGTCTAATATAAACGACATCCCTTCCACCAATTGTTGCAGAAGTGACAATATGTGTACCATAATTCTCGATAAAGCTGAAAGTGGAAATTTGAAGTCAGAAATTTAAAGCTTATGGGTGACCCCAGAAACAAATAAAGTTGAGAAGTGCTCCAGCACTCTTAAAGAGTAATCTTTAGTTTGTAATAATTTATTTAAGCAGAGAAGGAATTATCATGATTTCTCTCTAATCTTTCTCTTTATCTTTTCTTTCTCATCTGCATCAATTGTTCACAGTGAAAATACTGCTAATCTTCAGTCTCATATAAAAGGTAAGGTTATTCCTTTATCGAAAAAAAAGAACTACATTGAATGAAAAGGACCAAATGGTCAAATGTATAGGCAGGGCCCTTTCTCCGAATGCCCAGGGGTATAAGGTTGAACTTCCAATCATAATGAGATGCAAGGAGATAACAACTCCTCTGGACTGGGAGGTAATCGGATAAGCAGCATACAAAACAGCACACAAAACAAGTATTATCCTTATCAGGTTTGATCAAGGCTTACTATGGGTCCAAGTGACGACGTAATTAGCAGTAAAATCCTCTCCTCTCATAATTCTCCATCTACCTAAATGTAAAATTAAGTGCAAAAAATACAAAGGAGACATACAATTAGCAGCAAGATTAAGTTTTAACTGAGCTTGACTTTTATAGAACATCAGTGGTAATTGGACAGATTAAAAAATGCTAAGCAAATAAGGTTTCACCTTGCGAGGGACGCTGGATCCCAAGAGTATGGAACAGCACGCCTCATTTCCTCACGCAAAACCAAATTTAATTTCCTTAATCTCAGAGAAAATAAAGGGATAACGTATCCAGTCATTGCAAGGGATTTGGTAGCTGCTGCATCAACTTGCCAAGACCCAGTAAAATTAAACATGGAATTAAAGCTTCCAAGCGGAACACTTCCAGATATATCAGACTTCTCATTAAAGTATTTAGCCATCTGCAAACCATACAGAGGCATTCCGTTAGATATCGAGTAGCCACTAGAGCTGATTAGTTAACAAGCACTAATTTTCCTTTACCAAAAACAGACCTTTTCAAAGACACTGACAAGAAACCACCAACATTAGTGCAGAAATGTCATCTGAAAGCACAAAACATAGTGTACCTTCATGAAATCAAACGTAATGTTTAAATCGTCATCAATTATTTGATGCCACAGCGAAAAAGCTATCACCATTAAATGTTGACAAATGAAAGAATCAAAAACCACACATTTCATAACAATAATCCTCCTTGAGTATGTTTCTTTTTCACTAGACATGAGTTCTATTTTGGCATTCATCTTAACTGGATGCTTCTTGGAAATATTTACGTAATTTTTAGAAAATTTTGAGTGAGCACTCCTTGTACTTACTGATATATTATGTTAATCTACTTAACTGTTCCAATTCATACAATTAATTATTGACATATGAATTTATTCATACATGTGTAGCTTTCCCCTTGCATTTTCAGTACTCCAACCTCAGCTATCTGCACAAAAAGCCAACATAGAATATTTTTATTTCCCAAACATAGGCCAATTTTCTTAATATACAACTAGTCTTTTGTCTGCTTGACTTGGGAACCCACAAGTTTGAAACAAGACTTGCAGTTGTACTAATTTGCATGCTATGCCAAGCATTTTCCAGCCAGAGTCAACTTGTTGCACAACAATTACCTTTACCTCAGAGATACAATTTAAATGCAATGAAGGAGAACCTATGATTCCTACTAAACTAAACTCTTTCCTAAAACTATAGGGGATCAGCTGCATGAAAAGCCTTTTTCTCCATCAGATCCTCCCACAAAAGGGAAATTCATATCTTCGTACTTCCTGGTTTCAATCATTATCTACTTCTAGTTTTGACATTTACACATCACATCGCTCCTTCTAATTGACATAACAAATGATAAAGATCCCCAGGATATTAACCATAACTAGGACATGCCAAAAGATTTTTTTAATCAATCATACAAGATCGTCCAGATAAAATAGAAACAAACACATTATCAAACAATGACAAAGAAACTGCAAAAGAAAAGCTACAGCCAACAGAAGAACAACAAAGTGTGTTTAGATGACCGCAGCCTGTGTCATCTGGCTAATTAAAAAGGCAAATATAATGCACTGCCACAGAAACCAACTGCTCTTGGAGATATAGTCACAGGCTGGTTTTCTATCTCAACAATCAATGTAAAGCTCTCAAACCATGGGGCAGAGGGACGCTCAAGTGATGCTCAATACATGACCAACACTGACACACCTTTCACATGTCAGGAATTGGGAATTAGAAGCCAAAGTTTTGAAAATGTGCCCAAACGTTAAATGAGCACAACTTGGACAAGTATCACTTATGTGTCCAACATTGCACTATTTCCATTATGTAAATAGAACAAAAAGGTACAAAAAACTTGCACATATTCAAATCAGTTCAAAAGTTCTACTTTGTAATTGTACATACTTGCCTTAATACTAGGCCAAATGGATGCTTAATCCATTGGAGTTTATCGCAGGAACATTGTAGAAAACCTGAATGTGCAAATATGCCTAAATATTGCATAGGACCTTGAGTTCATTTTTACTGTGACATATCCGTTATATCTAAAATATCATGTCTTATCTTGTAGAAAAATGCCAAGTACATCAATAGATCACATGAAATACCTGGTTCCATCCTATTATTTTCTAGTCTATGGTGGCTATTTCTTCCAAAAATCAAGTGTTTTTCTTGTTTTCTTCATGATATGTAGTTGTCTCTAACTAGTGTCTCATTCTCTTATATCATTTCAACCAAGATTTAGTTTCATACTTATTCTCCTTGGATAAAAGAAAGATATTCTGCACTCACCCGTGTGTTCAAGAATAACTAAGAAACATATCTAATACTCCCTCCGTTTCAAAATATAAGGCCTTTCGGCCCTTTTCTCCCTTCTTAAAATGTTTGGCCTTTTGCAAGTTTTAAGGATTATTTTTCTAAAGTTACCCTCACCATAAATATAATTCTCTCATTCTCTATTATATTAATGGATTAGTTAATTATATAATAAGAAAGATACTCCTTATTTTCTTCTTCCATAATCTATGTAAAAAAGCCTTAAAGATCTTACATTTTCAAAAGACCTTATATTTTGAAAGGGAGGGAGTAAACTACAAAGTTATATCATCCACTGCGTAATGACATTCTAAATAGATGGCAAAGTTCAAACTTTTACTAAACAATAACAATAAATATCCGCACAAAGCCAGGTTCTTGGTGCTAATTCTTTCACGAATTCTCTTTTTTAAGATACCATATTTCAAAATAACAAGGAAAGCCCAAAACAGTATGCAAGTCCAACCTAGTTATTCGCCCAGAAATATCATCGGCCTTCAGGAACACCATACGAGAAGTGGACGAACAGAACAGAAATTTGTTGCAAGAAATACTCAACAAGATTAATATAGAAGAGAAAACAAGAATTTAAGTACTCCTCATAATTACTCAAGCAAAAAGAAAATCTAGAGTCTTGGAACCCAAAATTAACCAGCAAAAAACTAATACATCCCCCATTGATAAGTGATTACCGGAAAAAAATAATAATAACCGAACTAAAAGTACAAGGTAACAAAATGAAGAATTAGGAGATGACCTCATGGAAGCTCATAACGGGGGTGGTTTCAGTGGTTCTTTCTCCTCTGGAGCATTCAATATCAACAGAGACATTTGGAATGGAAACTCCACCACAGACCAAAAGATCCTTGGTATGTTCTTCATCTATATGAACCAATCGTGACGCAGGAGCTCCCTTGCAATAAAGAAGCCTAATATCAGACGTTACATCAAAGCCTCTACCTAATGCTTGCACCGAATTGCAAAGAGTAGTGACTAAAGCATCCGAGGCAGAGCAGCTGCTCTTGGAGTCATCCATGGAATAATCTATCACTTGTTAGAAGGACTTCACTTTATCGGATTGAATTCTTGATTGCATATTAGAAGCAGTAAAGAAAGGTTGAACCTCCGGAGCTTTTCTTTCTGGGGTGTCTTAATAATTTGTTTATTGTATAAGTAATTGAGGAAGGCTGTGGTTTGGGGCTTGATGAGTCAGATGTTGGACTTTGGACATTGTTGGTTGTTTGTTCAAGGCAGGCTTTTGACTGCAATAATGGCAAATTTACGCACTGTGCTTGTGTCTGTCTGATTCTGGGTTGACCAGTCCTCCTTCTCCACTCCTCCTCCTCCTAATACCATTACTACTTTCCTTTTACAGTTGCAGCAGCCTCCCCCCCCCCACCCTCTCTATGCTTTGTGAGGTAGATTTTGAACTGTAAGTAAATGCTCATGTATTCAAAGTGGTTCAGGCAAATTTGACATATCAATGGTGTAAACGAGATGACTATGTTGTCCCTCTTCGGTCTGAAAGGGATCAAAGATTTACTTAGCCAAAAAAAAAAAAAAAAGGAAGAAGGGATCGAATATATTAACGTATAATCGAATGTATAGTGGAAAGGTTAAAAGCCATTTGTGAGGCTCCCGAGGATCAGAGAGAGGGTGATGTGTAGGGCTGTGCACAATTGACCTCGTAATATTACGGGACCTTACTCTGCTTTGTAAAATCAGTTCAATTTTAAGTTCAACGCATAAACCAAAGAGATCTAAACATCCCCGAATTGCTGTTAGGCGCTGCTAGTGAAATGACAACTCCAATTAGGAGATATTACATTTTTCTCAATTAGGATTATCAATAGGATTAAGTGAGTCAGAGTTTACTAAATCCTAACGCGACCCGATTGATATTGAGCTGGAGAAATGTGAGTCTGGACTTGACTTTTTTGGGCAGAGTCTGGGCTCGAATTGATTCTAACTCGATTTTTTAAAAATTTTTATATAATAATAATATTTTTTATAATATAATAATATTATTAAATAATTTTTTATTTTTATTTAGTAGTCGGGTTGAAATTAGACTTAGTTTACCTCAATCCAAGATTAATCCGAGCCTGTAATTAAGCGGGCCAAACGAACCAAGTTCGAATTAACCCGACCCAATTGACCATCATAATCTCAATCCTTCTTGTTATTCATATTTCACCAACCATTCATAATATAAACACATAATTGACTAGCATAAAATTAGTTCAAATTACAAAAGAAGTTTGGTCAAGACTTTGGTTCCCCAACCCCCTCTCTCCTAAATACTAACGCCTATTCGACTACAGCCTTTTGAGTTTTTTTTTTAATTTTTTTAGTATATATCCTTGTCAGATACAATCTACTATATTGTTTTAGTAAGTTATATTATTAATTATACAATTTATAGTACATGTTTGACTTACACAATATATATTTACATTCTATTATATATATATATATATATATATATATATATATATATATATATATATAAAATTAAATTCAAGATGAAATCTCATAAAATTTTTGTTATTTTTTTTTGATAAATTATAGAAAAATTCTATATAATCTCACCTGAGTGTTGCAAATGGATTGGTAGGCGGTTGAGCTTAATGCTTAAGTCCGTCACCTGCCTAGAAGGCATTGTCACTTATATTTATAATCTTCCTCTGGACTTTGTAAAATAACTCCTGTTTATAAATTTGGGTGTGAAACAGTTAAACAAGCAACAAGGCGAGGAAGGAATTTTAGGGCAAAAGTTGCTTCGAACCTAAAATTGGTTAGGGTTTTTTTTTTTGTTCAAGAATTTTGCTGTGGAAAGAAAAATATTTTTTTATTAGTAGTGAAGGAAAATATTAAAGAAAATAAAATGAAGTAAAATAGCGAGTAAAGTTTTAATAAAAATTTTAAAATATTTTTTCACACAAAAATATGAAGAAAAAATACTAAGAAATAAATGATCAAAGTAAAAATACTTTGATAAAAAATTGTATTAAAAATATTTTTCCACACAAAAGTGTGAAAAAAAAAGAAAACACTAAGAAATAAATGATCAAAGTAAAAGCGCACTTTGAAATCAATATTAACTTTCTACTAAAGATGTTTTTCAAATCAAACGTTCGCAAACAAAGCTCGTTCGTATTCTATTATTATTCGTTTATTTGGTATTAAAGTCAAGTTCAAACATAACAAAGAGTTTGTTTATTAATCGAGCAAAAACAAACTTGTTCACGAATAAATTTGAATGTTCGTGAACACATATATAAATTTATTATTCACATGTTTCATTATATTATTTAAATTTTATATCAAATTTTATAAATTTATTTTCTCACTTTATTATTTACTATTTGTTTTTTATTTTTTATTTTATTTAAACGATGAGTTTAATTCTATTCGACTTTTTTGAACAACTCACAAGCATTAAATGAGTCTAACAAAATTTACAAGAAAATAAAAAAATGAGCTTAAACAAAATTTAAAATATTAAATGTTAATTGAACAAATTCGAACAGTGTTTGATTATTATACGAGCTGAGTTAAAAAACTAGATTCTTAGTTTATTCGTGGTTGAATAGAGCCCTTGAACGTTCAAGTTAATTGCTAGTTAAAAGTTACTAAATTGTTAATTGTTCAAATTATTATTTCTTTAAACTTTTCTAAAGATGATTTTTATTTTTTTTAAGAAAATTTTTTTATTTAAAAAATCTTAATGTGATTTATTTTAATCAGTTATTTTTAGAATTGAACGTTTGTTCATGTTCAATTTTTATTCGTTTATTTGGTATTAGAGTTAAGTTTAAACACAAAAAATAGTTTATTTATTAGTCAAACGAATGCAAACTTGTTCGCGGATAAATTTGAACATTTACAAACACGTATATAAATATTTTATTTATATATTTAATAATATTATTGAAATTTTTATATTTATATAAAATATAGTATATATTTTGTATAATATTTATAATATAAATTTTATTTTTTACTTTATTATTTATTATTTATTATTATTTTATTTAAACAAGTTATTCGAACAACTTACAAAAATTAAACAAATCTAATCTAACAAGGACAAACTTTAAACTTTATGAATAAATAAACAAACGAGTTCAAATAATATTTTTATGTTTGAAACATTAATCAGTCAAATTTGAACAATGTTTAAGTATTATATATAAAAAATGAGACAGAAAATTAGATATTTGACTTATTCGTGTTCGAATAGAGCTCTACTTCTAACTTATGAACATGCTAATTGACTGTCAGTTAGAAGTTGTTAAATTATTAACTATTTGAATTATTATTTTTAAATTTTTTTAAATATGATTTTTGTTTTTTAGAAGATTTTTAAAAAAATCTTAATGTGTTATTTACTTTTTTATTTCCATCATAAAAATCTTATAAATCGAACAAAAAATTATTTTATTGAAAATTATTTTTATTTCTATAGTATTTTTCCTATTTAGCGAAACAACCTACAGTTTTTCAGTTTTTTAAAGATTTTATTTTCTTTTTTTCTCACTAAAATTTTGAACCAAACTGACTCTCGACGTATATAGAAATGCGAGTGAGATTATCCCCCTATGGCCGTATCACACCGTACTTCGCTGAACTTTTACCATTGAAAGTTGATCATATATACAATGCATAGTTTTTCAGAAGGTAATAAAAACCCAAAAAATAATTCTAAAAATTTTCTTCATAGTTGAATACTTTACTGCATAATTTAGAAAAATTAAGGTAAAAATGTAAATATACAGTTCAAAACTAATTTAGATACTCAGAATGCTAATACTTTTAGTTGATTGAATTATTATTTTAGCTTTATTTTTTTTAAAAAAAGGATAAATTGTTAAATTCTTTTCTTAAATAAATATAACTTCAAGGGTTGATACCTTTTAATTATTATAAAGTTATGAGTTCAATCGATGCTTAGTGTATAAATTTATTATTTCTTCCTTTATATATTTATATATAATTATTGTAATTGAGAATTTTTAATTTTTCGCTAAAAGTGTTGTATTGAAAAAAATAAACACTAGGAATTTTTATTTATTTTTTGTCTTTAGTCTCTTTACCACGCAGGCAAAACTTCGCTCGCTAAATCCCAGTCCTCGTATGATTCCCCTTTCCCTTCCCCCATCTTCCCTCTCCCTCTCCGTCAACATATTTGTGTATGTGTAGGCTATTGCTGAAGCATATCTTCTTCTCATCATTGAACTGAATTGCAGAGCACAATCAACCGAGTGAAATGGCGACTCGGTACTGGATAGTCTCGCTTCCGGTCCAGAACAACTCTCCTGCTCTATGGAGTCGCCTTCAGGAATCCATCTCCAAACACTCCTTCGATACCCCACTCTACAGAGTAATTATTTCTCAATTCAGTTTAATCTCTGAATTTGATGCTTTCTTTTATCGATTTCTGTAATGTGCATGTAGATAGATCTATTATTGGGATTTCTAATTTTGTGGATCACAATGACGAACCTCACTGAATCGAATTGGGACTTCTGTGTAGTTTAACATTCCTAATCTTCGTGTGGGAACTCTAGACTCGCTGTTGGCACTCAGTGATGATCTTTTGAAGGTGATTTTTTATTTTCTTTTTATTTCCAAAATCCCTCAAAGCAAAATTTGACATATTATGATAGTGAAACATGCAAGTATGATTACTTTGATTTGTGAAACTATTAAATTTGGCAGTCGAACAGCTTCATTGAAGGAGTGTCCCAGAAGATACGGCGTCAGATCGAGGAATTGGAGAGAGTTTCGGGGGTAGTCAGTAGCTCCCTCACGGTCGATGGGGTTCCTGTTGATTCATATCTCACTAGGTAAATTTGGGATTCCATCTTCAATGGTTATGTTCTTCAAGTTTGGATTTTTATTTTTTGTCATTGTTTATCTATGTGGTAGGTTTGTATGGGACGAAGCAAGATATCCGACAATGTCACCCCTCAGAGAGATAGTGGACGGAATTCATACTCAAATTGCCAAGATTGAGGATGACCTTAAGGTAGCATCTCCAGTTGCATGTTTCAATGTATAGTTTGGTCATGACCCAAACCATTAACAAAAGGCTGGCCAAAACAGATTTTGAAGGATGATTTTGTCTGTGTTCAAGTTGGTTGCTTTCACGAGTTATGGAAATGGAAAGACTGTGCTTTCCTTTGATTTTAGTATATTCTGATTTTTCTCTGTTGTAAATTCTTTGTTGTGAAGTTGAGAGAAACTGGATGCATCTTGTCTACTATGATTGTTACTGCTAGATGCAACCTTTTTCTTAATTTTGAGCTGATATTTATGTGCTCCAATCTGGTTCAATCTGGTCAAACCCCCACGGAGTAGGTCCTTGTACTCCTGTTTCTTGTTCTTTCTCTCAATTGGGTAAATAACTCCCATCTTCTGAGAACTAGTGTAACTTGCAAAAGTTGTTTCCTTTGTTCTTTCATGTTAATCTACCTCTGGTTTCCTGTGATAGGTTCGTATTGCTGAGTACAACAATGTGCGTAGTCAACTGAATGCTATTAACAGAAAACAAACTGGAAGGTACTTGATGTAACATTGTTACTCTTAGATCTATGATAACTTTCAACGTGATGTTGAGTGAAGTTTTGTTTTGTCATCTGTCTCAAGAAACACCTAGAGTATATGGAACATATGGCTGAATTTGATTTAAAACGTAATCTTTTCAGCTTAGCAGTGCGTGATGTATCCAATTTGGTGAAGCCTGAGGACATTATCACTTCAGAACACTTGACAACTTTGCTTGCTGTTGTTCCAAAATATTCACAGAAGGACTGGCTAGCAAGTTATGAGGCACTCACAACCTATGTGGTAAGTAATCTGATCTGGATTATAGTATCACACTGTTATGTCCGTTGATTTTCCCCTGCAAAATGCTGTATGGACGCGATCTGCTGTTCGAACATAGTATATCAGGCTCAAAAGTGGTTTACATTATTATGCAAGGTCTTGCTGATGTATACTTGCACCACTTCCATTGCTTAAAAGTAACGGAAGTTTGACACCTTGCTTTCTAAGTGGCTGATTGCTGATCATGCATGTATAGTAGATTATATGTTTCTTTATTCTCTCTGCCTGATATTCAGTATGGTGCTTCAACTTTTTATATTACTATAATGGTTAGGTCCCAAGATCCGCTAAAAGGCTATATGAAGACAACGAGTATGCTCTATATACAGTGGTTTTATTCAGTCGTGATGCTGACAATTTTAGAACAAAAGCACGAGAAAGAGGTTATCAAGTAAGTTCTCTATTATTGTGAATTTTCTACTGCATAGTAATCCTGCTTGATTAATTGTTCAATCTGCTGGAAGGCTTCATCTCATGGAACGTATTAATGCTTACAATGATCAGATTCGTGAGTTTGAATATAATCCAGAAACACAAGAGAGCAGGAAGCAGGAGCTGGAAAAACTGATGCAAGACCAGGAAAGATTCAGAAGCACTCTTCTTCAGTGGTGCTATACCAGTTATGGGGAGGTAAAATTGCTTCGTGGAATTATTGTAATTCTGATGTCATGGTTAGCTGCACATTGAGCATTTTGCAGTTATCACATTGTGAACTTTATCTTTCAAACCCCATATTCCTTCTTGGTGTTGATCTCTTCTTGAATTTCAATAATGTATTCATATCAATCAAGGGCTAGATTTAGTCATTTGTGTAGCATTTAAATGTGCTGCATTAATCATCTGACTGACACACACTTAGTAACACTTGCAAATTTTCTATTGAAGCATTTTCAAAATTATACCATGAATAAACAGAGAATATGAAGTGAACTCCAGAGTTCAGGAACAATTTTTTCCCCAAAAAATAATATATATGATAATTCATATAAACTATATTATAAACAAATAAAGAGAAGAAATTATTAAGTATAAATAGTTTAGGCTAAAATATTGGTGATTAACTTCAGTTGCTTAATGATGTCACTTAAGATCTATTAGGTTGGTTTCGATATTGTTATCATAATTTTTGGGATTGGCCTAGATGAGCTGTTATGCAATCTTTTCATTATTATTTTTCTTGCATTCTTTCTTTCTTTTAAGGTGAGTTGATATGGATATTTTTCTTCTAGATGAAAGATAAGATAACAATATATTTGTCCAACTGTAATGTACATTGCCTTTCGTGATCAGTAGTACCACTTCTCTGAAATTTGTAGTGCACTCGTATTTACATTTGCTCCATGCGTAGATTACCATGAGCTTGGCCATGTCTTTCAAAATCATTTAAATATGGAAGCTGATAATGCTCATAACATGTGTCTACTATTTGTGCGCTGTTTTTCTCATTTTCTCTTTATACTATCTTATATAATGTCACTAGAATGTGCACATTTGTTGAAGTTTCTGCTTAAAACTGAAAAATATTCAGGGAATTTTGAGGATTATGACGATCCTCTGATTTTCTTGTACATAAAGTGGCTGTTTTAATTAAATTTCTTACCTCAATGTCTTTTGTTTTTCCTAGCCCAAGTTTGACATCTTTATTATGTATGTTTATACTGCAGGTTTTCAGCTCCTGGATGCATTTTTGTGCTGTTCGTGTTTTTGCTGAGAGCATTCTGAGATATGGTCTACCACCTTCTTTCTTGGTAATTGAACTTTGTTGTTGGTCCTTTTATAGTTTCATCATGACCAACTTTTTCTTCTCTTCCTTGGGGTGCTTGTTATTGGTTTAATATTTTTGCTTTGATATTGTTTCCAACTTGATGTTTCAGTCTGTTGTATTGTCACCCTCTGTGAAAAGTGAGAAGAAAGTTCGGTCAATACTAGAGGGATTGTGCGACAGTTCAAACAGGTACAAGTAATATCTTCACTTTTTTGCTTTCTTTTCTCAACCTTGCGATCTTAATGCATCATCAGCTATTGATACTTCAGAAACTAGTGCCTTGAGTTACTATTAACTGACTTCTATGTAGCCTTGTCTCGAACAGGATTTCATATGAAGGGGAAAAGATGGATGCCTTAACATTGTTCCACTTAAACAGCCTTTTACCCAGTGTTCTTTTTTTTCCCTTTTATTTTTTTTTTCATTTTTGCAGCCTCCATCATAATGTAGTTTGTACAACTTAAGCATTTGAAAACGTAATTTGAGAATATATGAGACGGTTCCTAACCAAGCCTCCTGATATAAAAAATTAAAAAGAGAAATAGTGTTATACAATTCCTATTGAACTACTTGGTATGATTACATGAATGGGATAGTCTATTGATTCCCTTGGGGCTGAAATTCTACAGATTTCCTCTCACTTCATTCTTTCCTCCCCAACTAGCAGAAGAATTGTTTGGGCCAATATTCTATGATCTCATGATCTATCTTACTTTTGACTGATAGAATGGAATACACACAATGTATTTATCCATTTTCTGTCTCTGACTGCAGCACATACTGGAAAACTGAGGACGAAGGAGCAGCTAGTGGTTTTGGAGGTGATGCAGATGCACATCCATATGTATCATTCACCATCAATCTGATTTAAGCCAAGGCACGTTCACTTGGCTGTCAATTTCGATATTTGATTTCATTGGCATTTGGTAATAAAGGACGGGTTCTGCGCATGTATATTGGAGTAGGGATAATCCAGTTCCTGTTTTGCTGCTCCATTTCTTCTTGTAAACCAACATTTTCTTTGCATTTGTTGTTATTTTAACACATGTTTCACGAGTTTTTATTTATATATTGTATTATATGGCCTTTCCTGACTGTTATATTGGAGCTGTGCAATTTGTATGAGAAATCAAAAGTTAGTCTTTGTAAACCATATTCTTCGGTTTTCTTCACCCGAGTTGTCATCTTCATTTGTCTGGGAAGAATATTTACGCTGCACTCTATGGTCTCTTTGAACTCTTAGTTTGATTGAAGAACTAAAGGTTATTTATTACTTCCTGGCAATTGTCACTCCTAGTTTCATCATTGCTTTGAGCGTTTGATCGGAGGTGACCAAGAAAATAACGAAGCAATGAATTTATATATATTTTGATGCAAGTTAGTCCATTGACAATGTTAACCTTGAAAATTCTTTTGATTTTTGCAATCATGCTTCTACTATGACAAGATTCTAACGACTTTTAACGACTTTTAACATTGCAATTTTAACGACTTTTCTTTTTAACAAAATTATTAATTTTATGTCAAAATTACAGAATCTAAAAATGCAGAACAATGTTGCAACATTCAAGCATGCAACAAAATGCAGAAACAGAACAATGTTGCAGCATTCAAGCATGCAACGAAATGCAGGAAATAAAACTAGGAGTGAGAAGCTCTCAGTTTAGTGAGATGAAGAAAAGAAGAATTTGATTACTTCAACTACTCAACACATTACATCAAGAGTATTTATACACGAGAAGAATCAGTAGCTTAGCTACTTCCTCACGGAACTAAAGAAAGAAGAATAATTATCCTAACTAACTATAACTAATATTCCAGCTAAACTCATTAATCCAGCTCAGCAATCTTCTTCAGTAATCCAGCTCAGCAATCAACTTCGGTATGCAATGCCCCCAACCATTGGTTAATCATGCCATGCTAACCACCTTACTGATCACTTGCAATTGTAGTGCTGCTTACTGAACTGGAACAATGCTGCTGCTCCACAAAGCTGCTGCTCACTATAATTTTAATCGCCCCCCTCAAGCTGGACTGACAAAAATGTTATGAACTCCAAGATGTTTGAGCAGAAAATAAAAACGAGAAGCTGATAAAGCTTTAGTAAAAACATCCGTCACTTGCAAATGAGAAGAAACTGGTAAAGGCTTTACCAGTCCAGCTTGAAAATTTTCCCTAACAATATGACAATCAATCTCAATATGTTTAGTTCGTTCATGAAAAATAGGATTTTTCACTATATGTAAGGCTGCTTGATTATCACAGTAAAGAGGAACTGTTGTGTGAAGTGGAAGATGAAGATCATGCAAGATATAAGATAACCACTGCAATTCACAAACAACATGAGCCATTGCTCGATATTCTGCTTCAGCAGAACTTCTGGAAACAGTTGTCTGCTTCTTAGATTTCCAGGAAACTAATGCACCTCCCAGAAAGACACAATATCCAGTCACTGATCTCCTGGTTTCATGACAACCTGCCCAATCTGAATCAGCAAATGCAGTGATCTTCAAGTCTGATGTAGCAGGGAAGAAAAGACCCTGACCAGGTGCCTTTTTGAGATATCTAAGAATCCTATGAGTAGCTTGAAGATGATGTTTTGTTGGTTTGTCAAGAAATTGACTCAATTGTTGCACTGCAAAGCTTATATCTGGTCTTGTAATTGTCAAATAGAGAAGTTTTCCAATAAGACTTCTGTAATTGGTAGAACTAGGAAATGCAGGAGAATTCAAATGATCAAACTTTGCATTTGTTTCCATAGGAATAGCAGAAGGTTTACAGCCCAAAAAACCAAAATTAGTGAGTAGATCAATGGTATACTTCCTTTGAGACAAATTCAAACCAGTTTTACTCCTAGCAACTTTCAGGCCAAGAAAATATTTAAGCTCTCCCAAGCCTTGATTTTAAATTGCTCATGCAGAAAACACTTGACTTCTTTAATTGCTGTCAAACTGTTACTGGCAAGTACCAGATCATCCACATACACAAGTACAACAATGAAGGTAGTAGCAGTGGCCTTAACAAACAATGAATAATCACTTTTGGATTGGCAGAAATCCAAACTAAGCAATGCTACAGTGAGTTTAGCATTCCACTGCCTACTAGCCTGTTTAAGACCATAAAGAGATTTGTTGAGTTTACAAACCAAAGACTTGGTCTGAAAACCAGATGAGGGAATCATATAAACTTCCTCTGATAAATGTCCGTGTAGAAAAGTATTATTCACATCACATTGATGCAAATACCAGCCTTTAGCTGCTACAACAGCTAGAACTGTTCTAATGGTGGTCATTTTTGCAACTGGTGAGAATGTATCAATATAATCTATTCCCATCTGTTGTGTATAACCCTTTGCTACCAATCTGGCTTTGTATCTTTCCACCGTTCCATCTGAATTAAACTTCACTTTGTAGACCCATTTACACCCTATGGGTTTCTTTCTAGGAGGTAAAGGCATAAGTGTCCATGTTTGAGTACTTTCAAGAGCTTCTATCTCTTTTTTCATAGCTTCTTGCCAGACAGGGATTCTAGCTGCTTCTTCATAACACCTCGGTTCAACATTTTGTGAAACATTCAAAACAAAAGTTTTGTAAACAGAAGATAAAAGATCATATGATATTACTTTGGTCAAAGTGTGGGGTGAGGTAAATACTATTGCAGATATAATCATTTAGATAAGCATGTTTAGTTCTTGGTCTGGAAGACCTTCTAAAAGGTGCAACAACAACAGAAGGTGAATGATTAACTGGAACAGAATTAGAAGGATGCAGGTCAGGATTAAAGGAATAATCTGTTGATGAAGTATCCAGTGTAGAGGAATTTGGCAAACTACTTGGAAAAATAACATTGGCTGGAACATCAGATTGTGATAGATCACTGATAAGATGAAAAGGAAATATTTCTTCATAGAACACAACATTTCTAGATACAAAGATAGTTCGTGATGTCCAGTCTAACAAAATATAACCTTTGCTGGTTTGAGACATTCCTAGTAATACAGTTTTTCTGGCTCTAGGATCAAATTTTGCTATGCCTTGTTCTAAAGTGGAAGCAAAAGCCAGACAGCCAAATACTCTCAGATTAGTAAAAGAAGGATTTCTCTTATGAAGAACTGAAAAAGGAGTTTGATTGTGTAAAACAGGAGTAGGAATAATATTAATAAGATAAACTGCATGTTGAATACAGTAGCCCCAATAAGAAATAGGAACATTAGATTGCAGTTTTAAGGCTCTTCCTACATTGAGAATGTGTTGATGCTTTCGCTCCACAATGCCATTTTGTTGTGGAGTTTCAACACATGAAGTTTCATGAAGTATGCCTTTAGATTGGAAGAATGTAGGCATATTAAATTCAGTACCATTATCTGTTCGAATCTTCTGAACAATCTGTGAGAATTGAGTTTCAACAAAGCAGCAGAAATTTTGAACAAGTTGTCTGACTTCTGACTTATCTTTCAACCGAAAATCCAGGTATATCTACTAAAATCATCTACAATACTTAAGAAATATTTCTGATTGTTGACAGTAGAATGTTTGTAAGGTCCCCATATATCCATATGTAGAAGTTCAAAACATCTGGAAGTTATAGACTGTTTCAGAGAAAAAGTAAGTTTTCTCTGTTTTGCTAAAGGACAAACAGTACACTTACAATTTGGAGGAACAAAGATATCAGGCCAAATGCCTTTGAGTAAAAGCAAACGTTGATCAGAAGGATGACCTAATCTAATATGCCAATTCACATTTGCAATAGAACTGGAAACAGACTTAGAATAAGAAGAAACATCAGCAGATGAAATTTTTGGAAATGAACAACAAGTATCAGGAACAGAATTGACTGAAGAAACATCAAGATGATAGAGACCATGAGAGCATTTAGCTGATCCAATCTTCTTCAGGGTTACACTGTCATGTATAAAACATCCAGCAGAATGAAATATTATATGGCAATGATTCTGCTGAATGAGTTTGTCTACTGAAACAAGGTTATAGCTGAAAGAAGGTATATAAAGGACTTCATGCAATTGAAGTTGATCAGAAATAATGACATGTCCTTTATGAGTGACAGGTACAGAGCTTCTATCAGGAAGTTGAACAGAAAGGTTATTGACAGGTGAATATGAATTAAACAATTCCAAAGAACACACAATATGATCAGTAGCTCCTGAGTCCAATATCCAATGCTTTGCAGTTTCAGATAAATGTGTACCTGTGTAGTTAGTAGGAGCATCAAACTGTGCTGTCAAAGTTGTTGCTTGATTCACTGAAGGTACATTAGTCATTGCAGGTCCAGAACCTTGAATTTGTGCATTTTGAAGCATTTTCATCAAACTGACATATTATTCCTGAGTAATTTCTGCATTACTAGTGTCTACTGTAGCAAAATCTTTGACAGAAAAATGATCAGTGGAATTCACAACTAGATTTCCTTTCATCACTTGATGATAACCAGTACCTACAGTTCCACCACCAGTATATCCACCATCTTTATTTCTAAATCTGAAATTTGGTGGATAACCATGTTTCTTGTAGCATTTGTCAACTGTATGACCATTCCTTCCACAAAACGTACAAATTATAGTTTTGTACCCAAAGCTTCTTTTCTGATTTCCTGTCAACACATTCACAACATTCCTACCAGAATACTTAACAGATGCATTATGCAATCTAGATATATCAGCATTACTCACTGGTTTAGCCATCATGACTTGTAATTCTGAACCTTAATTAGAGGCATAATTCAACTGTCTTTCATGTTTAATTGCCATAAAAAATACTTGATTAACTGAAGGTAAAGAAGTCATCATTAACACTTGTGATTTAACACCATTGAACTGCTCATTAAGGCCTTTCAGAAAACGTATAACACAATCCTCATCACATTAATCTCTCATCTGTTTAATTGCACCACACTTGCAGCTAGGATCACATGCACATTTTGGCAAAAGTCTTAACACACGTAATTCATCCCAAAGAATCTTTAACTGTGTATAATACTCATTCACTGATCTACTGCCTTGCTTTACAGAATGAAGTTCTTCAATCAAATCAGATAAATGATATGAATCACCACTAGCAAAACGATCATACAAGTCTTCCCACACTTCTTTAGCAGTATCAAGCCACATAACACTCTGTGCAATTGTAGAATCCATAGAATTGATTAACCAAAATAGCACAGTGGTGTTTACCTGTTGCCAGAGGGTGAAATTTCTGGTACCACGTTGTGGCGCTTCAATCGTGTCATCAACAAAGCCAATTTTATTTTTTGAGATTAACACCATCTTCATAGCACGGCTCCATGAATGATAATTCTTCTGAGTGAGAACAGGCTGCACTAATGGCTGAACTGAGCTGTCATTAGGATTCAAATACATTGGATTGGTAGGTAATGGTTCTGCTTGTCCTGCCATTCTTATCTCTATGATGTCAAATTCCAGAAAGAAACTAAGTAAAAAAGAAATCTGAAAGAAATAAAAGTTTGACTGAAGCTCAAAACTTCAGAGAACACAGCGGATTCTGCTCTGATACCATGTCAAAATTACAGAATCTAAAAATGCAGAACAATGTTGCAGCATTCAAGCATGCAACAAAATGCAGAAACAGAACAATGTTGCAGCATTCAAGCATGCAACGTAATGCAGGAAATAAAACTAGGAGTGAGAAGCTCTCAGTTTAGTGAGATGAAGAAAAGAAGAATTTGATTACTTCAACTACTCAACGCATTACATCAAGAGTATTTATACACGTGAAGAATCAGTAGCTTAGCTACTTCCTCACAGAACTAAAGAAAGAAGAATAATTATCCTAACTAACTATAACTAATATTCCAGCTAAACTCATTAATCCAGCTCAGCAATCTTCTTCAGTAATCTAGCTCAGCAATCCACTTCGGTATGCAATGCCCCCAACCATTGGTTAATCATGCCATGCTAACCACCTTATTGATCACTTGCAATTGTAGTGCTGCTTATTGAACTGGAACAATGTTGCTGCTCCACAAAGCTGCTGCTCACTATAATTTTAATATTTTACTTTTCTAAATGTCATAATAGCGTCAATTTTACTTCTTTAGGGTAATGTTGATTAAATTTTCCATATGTAAACGGTAGTATTGAAGCTATTTTGAGGCTGGATAAGGAAAGTTGACAGGTTTTTAACTGAGAGCTACAAATACAAAAAAAAAAAAAAATCCCCCTCTGTATCTTGAAAGGCTTGGGAAGCACGCTGCTTGAATTCTCTTAGGCCAGCCAAGAGAACTACTAACAAGACAATAGATAATAAAAACAACGGGTCCATATAATTTGGTAGTAGTTCTCTTCGTTTGCTAATTGCTATTCGGTCACGACACACAGAATGAGAAGGTTTTGAACAAACAACTAGAATGCAGTCACCTTTTAATCTTTAAACAAGTAAAGAACTCAATAAAAAGATGGATTTACAGATTCTCTAAATTGGCTAGCTTCCCAAGGGCAGCTGGAACAGTCCCATTAAACATGTTCTCTAGACTCCTGAATATTCAAAGCTTCACAAAGTTACAGCTGACAGTCCTCTAATCTAGTTGATATCTAGAGAAAATTGACATCAAAGTAATGATCTTCTCCAGATTTATGCAAACGTTCTATATGTCTAAGGAAGGGATGAGAGAGTAACGCGGAAGCATACACATATATGAGAGTTTTCATACTTCCCAAGTAGTCTGGGATTGGTCCAGACAAGCGATTAACAGTGACAGACCTGAAGCAGCTTTGCCTGTTAGAATGATGGAAGTAAGTGTACAAATACGGTAAAATTAAATATGAAGTGCAAGAATAGCTCACAGATATTCTAGATTGCCAGACACCCATTCTCTGGGGATGGTACCACTAAGGTAGTTCCTTGTGAAATCACTGCAACCGGTAAACATTGCCTTTGTAACTGGAAATATAAGATTATTTCTTTGCATCAATTAGAAGGAATTTTATTACATTGCCTTCAGATATTGTAACTTCGCTAGGGACGGTGGAAGTACGCCAGCTAGATCATGTCCCTTGACAAAACTGTAGAATCATAAACAGGGGCTGAGAATTCTAAGTAGCATTCTACATGAAACAAATTCAGAAGAGCTTCCTAGAATTCGATCTGTAATTTAAAATGTTTGTAGCAGATCAAGCTTAAATTAATTGGTTAAATAAAATTATGGAGCTTTCAAACTCTACAGATGTATATGTAAGAAAAAAAAATAGTGCATAGATAAACTCTGAAATTTTCTATCACCGCGCCCCCCAAAACCCCGGTTACAGAAATATTTTCTGAGCTGCGCGTGCATGCATGTTCTTTCGGCAATCAGCGCATGCCTCTCCGAGTCTGAGTGCGTGTAAACTCAATAACATACGAAGAAACAGCAAGACCAGGGCACAAATATAACGGACAACTTAAACACGAAACTTCATTGAAAGCAAGAACATATATGTCTGCACTAACTAAACTAGGATATAGCGCGCGAGGTTGTCATCACCTGCTATAGCTGATGCAATAAATCGGAAAATATCAAGAAAATGGATATGACACGAGAAATGCAGAAGATGAATTATCATCTGGAGACTGTAGTGGCGTGAAAAAGAATCATTAGTTACCTTCCTCCTTAGAAAGTTGGCCACTTTGAGCTTCACTACAACTTGCTTGTAAGCATAGTACAGTGAAGAAGATGGGCATGAAATGAGCTAAGATTTTCACCGAACTCCGAGTAATTGTTGCCATCTCCTTTCTCTTCGAATAAATTGAATGGGTTCAATATGGAATTGTTTATGATTTATTTATCGGATGAATCACCTTACTTCCCAATTCATTTATAACTCTCACTATTCAAAATATAATTGTGTTTGTATTTTCTTTTTAAATTAAATATTTATTTTTTAAAAATAGTTATACTATATTTTTCTTAAACTTCTATTGCTAACTCTTTAATTTAAAAGAAATTAAAATTTACAAGAGTCTATCCTCATAATATATTAAAAAGGAAACAAACAAGAGTCTCATATTTTTCTTTTTCTTTTTCTTTTTCTTTTTGGTACTAACAGCCAGTTTGGATTAAACTTTCATCAATTATTGATCTTCCCAAACAAACACCACAACAGAATTGCCTTGATGTTTACATTCTATCCTAATGAACTCTTCAAAATAGTCTTGAGGTATACATTCTATTTTCATCTGCAAAAGAATAAACTAAGGTGGATTTTCTTTTTTTTTTTTCAATCAATATCCTAAAATATTAAAAAGGACATGGAAAAAGGATGCATATGCATTTAATAAGTATTCAATCCAAAACCTTTCAATCTAATAAGGAATATTATAATAACTGAGGTATGCACTGGCTCCAAATGAAAGTTGTTGTTCTACAACTGTGAAATACTACTACTCCCTTTGTTCCAATTCATTTGTCGCGTTTGAGGGTTTAACACAAATTGTGAAAATGATTGGTTTTGGCCTCCTCTATTGGGTTAAATGACCAGAAAACTATTTTAAAACTTTGAAATATAATTAATGATGTGTTTATTAGATTAACAAAAGTAAAATAAAGTTGAAAAAGATAAGTAAATACTTTTTAAAATTAATGAATGGACAAATATTTCAAGATAAAAGAGAGAGAATGTTAGTATGATTCAGATTGATCTTAGAAAAACAGAAGTCTAGTCAATTATTTATAATGCTATTCCAAAGCAGTCCAGATGTTCACATTCGGTGTGTACAAAAGACCAAATAAAGTTTGATGTGAGACTGTGGAATTCAACTACGATATTCTGATCCCTCTTGGAAAAAAGGATAGTCTCCAGTCAATAGCTTTCCTATTGGTTTAATGACGACAAGTTCTTTTCACGATTAAATAGATAAGAATTCCTGCTTCTTGTTTCCGTCGGCTGATTTATTATAGTTGACATAATATTATTCAAGATGTGAGTTGAAATTCCAACCGTCATGTCGAATCCAGCTCGTTCCTTTGGGTTTGGCTTTTCTTGATCATTTCAGACAAAGTGCAACCATGTTATTCGTAGGCATTCAAAGTTCTATTTGTGTAATGAACTAAACAAACACTATAATTTTATATTTATAGTGACAGTCATATTTTGTTGTCATAGGAAAAATAAGTATGATTTCAGAATTGCAAAGAAGTAAATTTGCGCATTTTATAGATTTGTACAACGGATTCTCAAGTAGACATTGAAAGATAGTCAAGTAAGAGATGTCCCTAAGCTGCTTTGCCTCTACAGACTTCAAAATTGGACAATTAATTTACATAAACCTTAGTAAAATAATTTGACTATGAATTACAATTACAGTAAATGGCGGAACCAGAATTTGAATTTAGGAGGGGCCAAACTAAAATAAAAATTTTAATATATTTTTTTATTGTGAAAAAAACAGTTATAACTTAGTTATTCTATTTCTATTTTATGATGAAACAGCATAACTTGTGAAGAAAAATTAAATTTGAAATCTCTTATTTTGAAAGGTAGAAGAGATTATTCAATAATTTAAAAAAAACTCTAATGGCTCAAAAATAATCAATAATAGAAGAAAAAGTAACTCTCAAAGTATATCAAAATTAGTAAAATTATCATTGTCATCATTAACTTGAATTAAAATTTTGCATAAAGATGCTAAAAACAATTTACTTGAGGGGGCTATAATTTGTAATTTAAAATGAATGTGCAAATTATTGTATATAATACATAATACTGTCCAAATGATTTTCAAAATCTTGGAGGCATGGCCCCCTTGGGTTCCTATGTAGTTCCACCAGTGATTTCAGCATGATCTTAGGTGAAGCAAGCAAATTCACCTGGAACCTTCTTTTCAATTTTTCCTTTGCTTCTTGGCGTTACCTTAGCCCGAGTTACTTCCCACTAAGACCTCTGCACAGTCCAGGCATATTCAAGCAAAGAATGCAATAGCAGTTTCAGTTTGAAGCTTTGTCCAGACTTATCTCGAACAGATCCGTATTAGATGCAGAGTATGAACCAATATCTGTCTGTATCACACTAGAGTTTTGGGTTATACTGCTGAGGCTCTGGGAATGCTGTTCTCGGTGAAAGTCTCTCATGGCTTTAAACCTGAGATCTTCGCTATATGGACTTGCCTGGGGAATTACGTCTGGAATAGCCATCTGTCCTTCAAGCATGCTCACCACCTCGGACATTGTAGGCCTAAGCGATGGAGATGCATTTGTGCACAGGATTGCAACTTTCACCAATCTTTCTAATTCTACGTTGTTGACTTGAAAATTCAATCTCTGATCAAGAAGCTCCGCAAAATTGTTGTTTTGTTGCAAATGGCAGGCCTGCAGCATAGAATCGAGAACTTCAATTCCAATGAACTTGATTATCAGTACTCAAAAAGTGTGCCATTAGGAAAACGCGTCAGGTACCCTTGTATTACATGGTGCAAGAAGTCTTAGATAAAATGATGTTATGGAACTCGGAGGTGATCACATACCCAGTCTAGAAGACAAATGAAATGGCTACTTGGCATGTAACTGTTGTTGTTCTTGCCACTAACAATTTCCAAAGCCAGAACGCCATAACTATAAACGTCTGCCTTGTAAGTCAAGTAACCCCACAGAGCATATTCAGGTGCCATATATCCACTACAAGAAAAATGTAAGCAATGAAAATTATTTCACATTCAAAACAGTAATCCTTATTAAGCTTTACAATTACCTCAAGGGAAATAATAAACAGAGAACTTCTTGGACGAAAATAAAGTTAACTTACATTGTTCCTGCAATTCTTGTGCTAATATGCGTTCTGTCATCTTCATTAAGCCTGGCCAATCCAAAGTCCGATATTTTTGGGGTCAAGTCTCTATCAAGTAGCACATTTGTAGCCTTAATGTCTCTGTGAACAATCTTCAGTCTTGATTCCTCATGAAGAAAAGCTAAACCTTTAGCGATCCCAATAGATATTCTGAATCTTGTAGGCCAATCCAACACCAGTTGACTGTTCTCAGAACCTAAACAGTCAAATTTCAGATAGTGAGAATTATAATAGAGAGATCAATTGAAGTAAAATCTGAAGATTATAGGTAAAAACCAAGACCCACCAAACAAAGCACTAGCAAGGCTGTTATTTTCCATGTATTCATAGACGAGCATTAACTGATCACTTTCTACACAACAACCATGAAGCTTAACAAGATTGGGATGCTGTACACAAGAAATCAATCCAATCTCATGCAAGAATTCTCGATCTCCTTGCCTTGATTTAGCTTAGAGTTGCTTGACCGCTATGACAGTTCCATCATGTAATAAACCCTGCAACATACGTCATGTTAGTATTCACAAAATATATACTATATAATGCAAAGACACACACATATATGTATCAAGGTCAAGTTAGACAGACACCTTGTAAACAGGGCCAAAGCCACCTTCTCCTATCTTGTTTACATTATCAAAGTAGTTTGTAGCAGTTTTAAGTTGTTTCACAGTGAAGGAAACCATTTGCAGCTCTAGCCCGTCAAGATCTGTTAAAAGAACACCAAGAGTAATTAGCCTTCAATTTGATAATATTCAATCATGAAAGTGGAAAGTACACAAAAATTTCATGAAATTTATCAACCTGCCTTCTCTACTATTCATTTTTTGGTAAGTAAATATGCTCATAGATTTATGAATGGAGGTGTTAATAGCAAAGACATCCAGATGAAAAAGCACTTATAGCAAATGAGAATTTGATTTATATTATAGGGAAGCTCTAACAAGATGAGCATATAAATTTTAAAGTGCCCAAATAAGTAATTAGTAATTGCGGAAATTTGTATCTGTGGATCTGAACTTGTTCTACGTTCAGATTTCATATTTTAAGCACAAGTACATTTGATTCTTGCAGTACACTTCTACCATTTAATTGGTTAAACTTTCAGTTGCAACTTTGATGATGTATTCGTTACTAACACAATTGATTGACAAGTCAATTTAAAAATCTGATTTTTTTCTCTCAGATTAAAAATCAGAAGTTCTGTACCCTTTTCTTTGCGCTTCCTTCCTGGCAGACACCCTTTCCACCAAAGAAGACCAAGTATTAGAACGGCTATGCATACTGCAACAACTCCTACAGTCACTGAAACAGTAACTTTCTTCTTTTTGCCACTTGAACATGACTTGAAATCTGCATAACAGAGCAAGCCAAATTTATTAGGCTAAACGCATCCACAAAAATAATATGACAACATTTCTTTATTAAGAAAGAAATGCATGTAAACACAGACATAGACAAAGAGATACTTAAGAACCATACCTCATGACCAAATTCGAAATTACTTGAAAGACCGACCACCTTGTTTTAACTTACATGGTTCACTTCGGTAAAACCAAGTGCAGCACATTATGCCGATATAATTGGAGATGTGCCTCTAAAACTTATATTCAAGTTTCTTTGCAGACTCAAGGCATTAGTTCGCAAGTTGTTCTGACCATAAATACTGACACAAGGTGATCTAGAAAAACTAACAGACACAAGCATTTCATATATCCTTAAAGAACCCAATTCCAATCATGTGCCCAATTCTGTAGGAAAAAAGAACAGTAACATGTGCTTTGCAAAAGAACGGCCCATAAATTTATAAGTATTCTACTGCATCGGTTCCTGTCTTATAATTCTAAAGGAATGGGGAAATCTAAGACAAGACTTACTCGGATTTACGGAGATACGGATACAAGAGGGCCATAAATTCCTCTGTTAGGAATTCTTGTGGTTCCTTTTCCTGCCCAGTAAAATCTGATCTCCAAGATAGTACTATTTGTTACCATGGCATCAAATGATTTAATCAGAGGCTTCTTAACTCCACGAGCTTCATCTTCTATATTAAAATCTTTCTCCACTAGTTCATCCTGAGATGGAAAGAGGGCCTTAAGATCACTTCAAGCAACAAAAATAACTGTAATGTTCGCATTCCAACGTGAACTACCTGGATATAAATGTCAAATATCCGCCTCCCAAGACAGCTATACGTGCTGTCATTTGTAAATTGTATTTCAGCAAAATGCAGACTCACAGTGTAGCTCCCATTCTCCAGACAATAATAAAAGTAAGTGAGTGAAAGGGGAGAACGTCGTGCTGTACTGTATAATGCAGAGAGGCCAGATGATGGTATATTTGCAATATAACGTCTATTTTCGAAGTTATTGTCATCCAAGAAGTCCCCAGTGCTACTAAATCCCCAGTAACTATTGGCAGTCTTAAAATATCTTGCAGAACCCCCATCGACAGCTGCATCTCCTTCATATAAAACTTCTCCATTGCCCTCCTTTATAGTCAAATCATCTCCATCAGAATTAACATGAAAAGAACATCTGTCTGCATAGTTAATAATCACATCTAAGAATTTTCGAAAAATGCGAGAAAAGATAAATCAGGAGAAGGTATTTCCACGGGTAAGAACAGAAGGTGTTAATGAAAAAGCACCTGCAAAAGTAGCAGGTGAAAAATGGCAAGAAATAGATTTCTTATTATTAACCTTCAGACTCAGAGAGATAAATAAGAGTTTTACTACGCTGAAAATGCTGATCCCACCAAGGAACCAGAAGACATTCAAATAGTTACTCTTTTCATGTCCTCCAGAGTTTCTGAATTTATGTCAAAGATTGTAGATTCCTATTTCAAATAAACAGTCAGAGATCGCAAAATTATCCATGAAAATAGTGTGGGACAATATACATGTAGACAACCATAGAAAAAGAAAAAACAATGAGCAAACATATACATGCACATAAAGTACACATCTATGCGTATGTATGTATGGTAGATAGAAAGATTCCTTTTCTAGAGTTGTATATCTATTCATCTTTTTTTATTTTATTTTCTTTAAGAAGCAGGTGAGATATGGTAGATAACATGAACAAATTTGAGTCACTTATTATGGACATCATCAGTGCTATTTTTGCCAAATCCAAAGCAAATGTATGGGAAAAGAGACCACACTTACATTTAGGACATGTGATATCTCTTGAACATGGAAGAATATTCATTCTGTTCAGTAAAGAACAGCAGCAGTTAGAATGAAAAACACAATAGGATTAAACATGGTTACAGACTTAAGCATGTATTTTTGTGCCTCTGCATATTATGTCCTTTGCTTGAAGCTGCAGAACTGGGATATGGGACATAGTCCCTAAGGGAAATAAACAAAGTTAATAATCATAAAGAACCTTACAAAGAGTTAGTTGTTGAAGAGCTCTTAAACAAGTTTAAGAATAAGTCCCTGTCCAGAAGATAAAAAGAAGCTTCAAGTTAGGAAGTTATCTGACCACAAAGTCTGAAACTGACTAAGCAAATTAAAGAACGCATACATATTTTGTCGACAGGCAAGCTGATCAGGGCCTTGCCACGTGAAATTGTTATAGGAAAGATCCCTGCAAATTATGACACTAGACCATTATAAATCATATCAATGACTCAACAGAGGAAAATCGCATTTATGGCCTGTAAAGGAAGACAAACTATGATTGCAAGTGCACACTATATGCAGCCTATGAAGTAAAGGAAGACTTCAAACACGATGCCAATTCAGAAAATATAAAATGAATAAGAGAAATTCTAAAAAGAGCTTTATATCAGGAAAATGGTACACATACACATTGATCCCGTCCTGCAAGATTGAGGAAGGTACATTTCCACTTAGCTTGTTTCCCGTTAAAAATCTATACAAGGAAAAAGCACAAGTATCAATAAGATGAGTATCTTACCCTTAAGTGCTAATTTACTTTTTCTCATATATGTATTCAGACATTATTCACAATTACAATGTTTCTGAACTTACACAAATATCAAAATTTTTGAAGTAAAGTCATCCAGAATCAACCCCCTTAACTCGTTGAAACTGACATCCCTGCCAACGCCATGAATAGAACACAATCTTAGCAAGATTTATTCATTTTCATTTTCTGCTTTTAATGCCGAGGGAAAGAGGAGGGTTTGAGAGAGATTTCTGTCATATTTCACATGACCATAACAAGAGGAAGGCCACTTCTTTAAGGCCATTTCCTGGATTTCTCAACCGATTTCGGAAATATCACATAAAGTTGCAGCCTGTTACAGAACAAGGCAAGGGGTGAGGCAGGGGAACTTACTCCTAAGTTTTGAACTTTTTTCGTTAATGTCCTGTTTTTCTGGAACTTTGTCCACATTTTGTTCTCTTTCTATTCTTGGAAGGGGAAGTATGGATAGAGACCTAACCTTGTGTTCTAAAGAGCATGCATTTTGGCCACTATATAACCCTCACTACCTTTCAAATTATTTCTACCTGCTTAGTTTTTGTTACAAAATTTCAACTATTCCAACTATCCAAAAATGGCTACTAATAATTTTCGCCTAACTTACTTATGCAGCTAACAGCTTCTAATTTTCAATGTTCCCTTTATCAAATTTAAAATAGGAAGCACATCCTTCTACATTAAACCTAGATTATTTCCGCCAGAAAAATAGTATAAGAATATTTATTTGTTCAAGTTTTGAAGAACAAGTTACTTTCAAGTTTCAAACTTTTGTACTTCTAATGTATACTTGACTTCTTGAATCTTTCCTAACTCAATCACAGAATTTTTTTCTCTGTATAATATTACTCTTTCAGGAAGTGCCAAATGAAAGAAGGGACAGATTTTGGATTGCTTTTGTGGAGCTGGAAGATGTGGACTTGTAAGTATGTATCACCTTTATCAAATAATTCAAAGCGCTTCAAGATTATATTTGTTCTCCTGTCAAGATGTTTGCCAAAATAAAAGTTAGTGAAGACTTGGTCATAATATTACTCTAAATGTTAAAAGGCGTGTTATCTCCATTAACAAGCAATCCTCACCTCCGGAGACACATGGTTGCTCAGACGAGTTAGAATTAATAGCGAAGAAGAAGGGAATTTTGAAATACCCAGCTAGAATACTGAAGTTTCAAAAGCATTGGAGAAAATGCACATAATTGATGTGTACAGGAAAGTTTTTCACTGGAGTTACAAGATCAAAGACCTGGATTGTATGTAGCTCTTGATCCAAACACCACTATCATCATCCATCCCTAATATTCACAAATTCCTATAATCCATATCACTATTACTGCATTAGTATGAACTATATGTCCAGAAGTTAGCTACCACCGCACAAGGAATTAGACATGTTACTGTTGCTACTTCTAAACGAGAAAGGAAAAAGGCCCAAATTCAGTAGTCATTATAATTTGAGGCAAACAAACTTATTGGTGTCTGCTTAAAATAACCTACAAAATGCCAAGTTGAGATTATCCACTAAAAGCAAAAAAGATGAAGATGGTTGCAATTCTTCTTTTCCCATGAATAGCCTAATTATTGTTAAAAAGAAAAATTACTGCCAGGGGATAATTTATACAACAGATTACTTTGTGTTCACCGAGAAGCTGAAATTCAATCAATGTATACTTACAACATCATCAGAAGTCTCATTTTCCAAACATAACCAGGAACTTCTCCAGAGATGTTGCAGTTTCTCAGAATCCTATAGTAAAGAATATATCATATTATAGAATGTGGAGAACTCAGGGGCACTTGGACAATCTCAAATATTCTCATTTAGGACAAACCACTCAACATACAGTGTATTCAAGTCTGTCATAGTACTGAGCGTGGGAAATCCCTGACTTGGCCCTTTTAAGTCACTGATTCTCCTGTGTGAAGAAAAGACAACATGAAAATTTTTCAAGGCAGAAAGTGCACGGGAAAAAACGTGATAGATAGTTTAGAGCCAGAATAGAAACTATAGAAGTTTATACTCACAATTGATTTAGCTTATTCAGAAAAGATATACGTGCTGGAATAGGTCCGTCCAGACCAGATGCTTGCATATCTCTTTATTGGAAAGAAAATGTTATGTATCAATTAAATGAAATAATGAATTCCCAGATTTGTATACCAAATTTTCAACCTGATTATACTGTGCATAAAGAAGAATCTTACAGTCTTTGCAGTTACCTCCAGTTTTGTATAAAATCAGGTACTGGTCCACTGAAATTGTTATCGCTTATCCTACTGCATGCGAAAGAGAATAGTATTGAACTAGATGCCCCAACAAGGATATATGCGGTAAACAGGAGAACACATAAAAAAATGCTTACAAATCCACAAGATTTAGTAGTCCAGAAAACGAAGTTGGTAAGTTGCCCGACAATTGATTGGAGGACATAATCCTGTGATTTCAGTATTACATCACCGATGCAGTTAGTCAAAATAAAAAATGTAAAAAGCTACATCAAAGGAGCAAAAATCAAGTGCAGAAAATGACTAGTTACAAAGTTCGCAAGTTGGTTAGGTTCCCAAGTTCGGAAGGCACAGCACCAGAAAATTGGTTTGCCTCTAGGTTCCTGGTTAAAACAAAAACAAACTCATTAAATGCGCAAAGACACAGGACATTTTTCCTAAAAGATATGTTTGAAACAAGGAATGGAAGGACCAATACTTATTAGGTGACTGCAAAACAATATATCCTCCACTGTAAGCTAAAATGTTGTAATTAAATCAAATGTCCAGGTAATGAATCATTATAAATCCTATGAACCAAAAGAGTTGTTTCATTCAGCACATTGGCCATGCATGACCACCCCCACTTTGTTTTTGTAGCTTTGATGAACTTTCTCTGTTGTTAATGATCAAATGAATGATCTTCTCCAGATTTATGCAAACATTCTATCTGTCTAAGGGAGGGATGAGAGAAAGTAACACAGAAGCATACACATATCTGAGAGCTTTCATACTTCCTAAGTGGTCTGGGATTGGTCCAGACAAGCGATTAACAAAGAGAGACCTGAAGTAGCTTTGCCTGTTAGAATGATTGAAGTGAGTGTGTAAATACGGAAAAATTAAACATGAAGTGCAAGACTAGCTCACAGAAATTGTAGATTGCTAGACACCCATTGTCTGGGAATGGTACCTCTGAGGTAGTTCCTTGTGAAATCACTGCAACCATAAACATTGCCTTGACAACTGGAAATGTAAGATTATTTCCTTGTATCAAATAGGAATGAATTTTATTACATTGCCTTCAGATATTGTAACTTTGCTAGGGAAGGTGGAAGTACGCCAGCTAGATCATGTCCCTTGACAAAACTGTAGAATCATAAACAGGAGCTGAGAATTCTATGTAGCAATTTACATGAAACGAATTCTGAGGAGCTTTGCTTGAATTCGATCTATATATGTATACAGATGAAGCTATCACTTCCCGTTTAAAGTACCTTTCAGTTGATTTATAAATACATAAGATACCACTTAGTTTCAAACTTCAGGGTATAAAAGTTAATACTCAAACATTTTATTTTTGTTAAATCAAAATTATAGGAATAGAATGTAAGGAAATATATTCAATAAGAAGTGCTTACATTTTTTCTACATGGCAAACACCACCGGGAAAAGTGCAATTGCGGATGATAGATCTGTTGTGCAGAGATGAGTTGGAATAATCCCAGTGTCCACCACAAGGATTAAGGCTAAAGTTCCAGTCACTTTTCCTGATCCCTATTTGATCAGCTACTTCTTTGAGAGCATCAACTGCCAATACATATATACCCATAAGAAGGATTAAGGCAAAAGTCCCAGTCACTTTTCCCGATCCCTATTTGATCAGCCACTTCTTTGAGAGCATCAACTGCCTAGAAAAGAAATTTGACTCTTCTAAGTCTTTTGAGCAGCTCTTCTTCTTTTACAGTGATTTACAAATTTATATCCTCAAAAGCAGTTTAATTTTAACGAACAATTTCAATCCTTAATATCAAAATATTCAATACGCAAGGCTCAAATTTAAACTATTCGTGAAAAGGCTCTACTCATTCATCATCTGTTCCCTGTGTGTATGTAGTCTCCTTACAGAAATCCTTTGTGAGCTGCGCTTACATGCATGTTCTTTCAGCAATCAGTGCATGCCTCTCCGAGTCTTGATGCGTGTAAACTCAATAACACATGAAGAAACAGCAAGACCAGGGCACAAATATATCGGACAACTTAAACTGAAAATTCATTGAAAGCAAGAACATATATGTCTGCACTATATATATATATATATATATATATATATATATATATATATATATAAGAAGAAAAGAAATTTGACTCTTCTAAGTCTTTTGAGCAGCTCTTCTTCTTTTACAGTGATTTACAAATTTATATCCTCAAAAGCAGTTTAATTTTAACGAACAATTTCAATCCTTAATATCAAAATATTCAATACGCAAGGCTCAAATTTAAACTATTCGTGAAAAAGGCTCTACTCATTCATCATCTGTTCCCTGTGTGTATGTAGTCTCCTTACAGAAATCCTTTGTGAGCTGCGCTTACATGCATATTCTTTCAGCAATCAGTGCATGCCTCTCCGAGTCTTGATGCGTGTAAACTCAATAACACATGAAGAAACAGCAAGACCAGGGCACAAATATATCGGACAACTTAAACTGAAAATTCATTGAAAGCAAGAACATATATGTCTGCACTATATATATATATATATATATATATATATATATATATATATAAGAAGAAAAGAAATTTGACTCTTCTAAGTCTTTTGAGCAGCTCTTCTTCTTTTACAGTGATTTACAAATTTATATCCTCAAAAGCAGTTTAATTTTAACGAACAATTTCAATCCTTAATATCAAAATATTCAATACGCAAGGCTCAAATTTAAACTATTCGTGAAAAGGCTCTACTCATTCATCATCTGTTCCCTGTGTGTATGTAGTCTCCTTACAGAAATCCTTTGTGAGCTGCGCTTACATGCATGTTCTTTCAGCAATCAGTGCATGCCTCTCCGAGTCTTGATGCGTGTAAACTCAATAACACATGAAGAAACAGCAAGACCAGGGCACAAATATATCGGACAACTTAAACTGAAAATTCATTGAAAGCAAGAACATATATGTCTGCACTATATATATATATATATATATATATATATATATATATATATATATATATATATATATATATATATATATAAAAGAAGAAAAGAAATTTGACTCTTCTAAGTCTTTTGAGCAGCTCTTCTTCTTTTACAGTGATTTACAAATTTATATCCTCAAAAGCAGTTTAATTTTAACGAACAATTTCAATCCTTAATATCAAAATATTCAATACGCAAGGCTCAAATTTAAACTATTCGTGAAAAGGCTCTACTCATTCATCATCTGTTCCCTGTGTGTATGTAGTCTCCTTACAGAAATCCTTTGTGAGCTGCGCTTACATGCATATTCTTTCAGCAATCAGTGCATGCCTCTCCGAGTCTTGATGCGTGTAAACTCAATAACACATGAAGAAACAGCAAGACCAGGGCACAAATATATCGGACAACTTAAACTGAAAATTCATTGAAAGCAAGAACATATATGTCTGCACTATATATATATATATATATATATATATATAAGAAGAAAAGAAATTTGACTCTTCTAAGTCTTTTGAGCAGCTCTTCTTCTTTTACAGTGATTTACAAATTTATATCCTCAAAAGCAGTTTAATTTTAACGAACAATTTCAATCCTTAATATCAAAATATTCAATACGCAAGGCTCAAATTTAAACTATTCGTGAAAAGGCTCTACTCATTCATCATCTGTTCCCTGTGTGTATGTAGTCTCCTTACAGAAATCCTTTGTGAGCTGCGCTTACATGCATGTTCTTTCAGCAATCAGTGCATGCCTCTCCGAGTCTTGATGCGTGTAAACTCAATAACACATGAAGAAACAGCAAGACCAGGGCACAAATATATCGGACAACTTAAACTGAAAATTCATTGAAAGCAAGAACATATATGTCTGCACTAACTAAACTCGGATACGGCGAGGTTGTCATCACCTGCTATATATGATGCAATAAATCGGAAAATATCAAGAAAATGAATATGACACTAGAAATGCAGAAGAAGAATTATCATTCGGAGACTGGAGTGGCGCGAAAAAGAATCATTAGTTACCTTCCTCCTTAGGAAGTTGGCGACTTTGAGCTTCACTGCAACTTGCTTGTAAGCATAGTACAGTGAAGAAGATGAGCATGAACTGAGCTAAGATTTTCTCCGAACTCCGAGTAATTGTTGCCATCTCCTTTCTCTTCGAATAAATTGAATGGGTTCAATATGGAATTGTTTATGATTTATTTATAGGCAGAATCACTTCAGTCCCAATCATTTATAACTCCCACTTCTCGGAATTTAATTGAATTTGTATATTTTTAAAAAAATTAAATATTTATTTTTTAAAAATAATTATACTATATTTTGTTTAAACTCCTATTGCTAACTTCTCTAATTTATATTAAAAATTTCAACTTCAAAAAAGAGTTTATTCTCGTAATATATTAAAAAGAAAAAGAAAACAAGAGTCTCATATTTTTCGTTTTTTTTTTAGTACAAAGAGCCAGTTTGGATTTAACTCATGATTGACATGATTTTTCTTTCAATCTTTTTTCTTTTTATATAAGTTTCTCATTATTACATGTGGAACAAATTTTAAAAGTGCCAAACACTGGCATAATATTAATCAAGGGATAAGAGTTGAAATTTCAACCATTATGTCAAATCCACCACATTTACTTTTGGGTTTGGCTTTTCTTGACCGTTTCAGACAAAGTACAACCATGGTATTCGCAGGCATTCAAAATTCTCTCTGTGTAATGAAATAAACAAAAACAGGAATTTTACACATAGTGACAGTCAGATTTTGTTGTCATAGGAAAAATAAGTATAATTTCTGTGATTTCCGCATTTTACCGATTTGTACAATTGATTCTCAAGTAGACATCGAAAGATAGTCGGGTAAGTGATGTCCCTAAGCTGCTTTGCCTCTACAGACTACAAAATTGGACAATTAATATACATAAACCTTAGTAAAATAATTCGACAATGAATTACAATTTCAGTATGATCTTAGATTGTAGTAATTTTATCAATCTAAAAGAATTTTGAGAAGATAGCAAGTAAACTTTTTATTGAGAAAAAATATCTCTAACTCTCTCTATACAAAATAATCATCTCACCATATACATTTATAGATTAAAATTAGTCTAAACCAATTAGGATTTGATTTACTAAACCAAACCTCACTAGGAACCAAATCTTATTAGGAAATCTAGAAATCAATGTGAATTAAGAAACTAACTTAATTTATGATTCTACATTTGCCTTCCTTAAACAAAGTTCATCAAATTTAACAATGTCAAGCATCTTCTTCAACTTCAAAAATAATTTCGCCTTTAATTGTTTGGTGAAGATGTCTGCAACTTGATCTACAGTTGGACAATAATGAATCACAATTTCTTTTTCTTGAATCAACTCTCAAATAAAATGATACTTGATATTGATGTGCTTGCTATGACCATTTAATACTAGATTTTTGGTCAAAGCAATAGCAGACTTATTATCACAAAATATAGTAGTATGACTAGTCTGTTGATGTTACAGAAATTCAAATATATGCCTCAACCAAATTGCTTGTATAGCACAGTTTGTAGCTGTCATGTATTTTGTCTAGCCATAGATAAAGCTACTACTTGTTGCTTCTTTGAAGACCAAGAGAATATTCTAGACCCCAAAGTAAAAGCATAACCAAAAGTACTTTTATACTTCACTATATCATCAGTCCAATCACTGTCTGTGTATCCAACAAGAGTTATATTATTAGTATGCGAATAAAAAATGTCATCATATTGCGTGCCTTTAATATATATCAAGATCCTTTTTGCTGCTTGTAAATATAATTGGCGAGGAAATTCCATAAATCTACTAATCAAGCCAACGCCATACGTAATATCAGGCACTGTGCCGATTAAATATCTCAAACTTCCAACTAATTTTTTATAAGCAGTAGCATCAACAACAGCCCCAGTCCCTTCTTTTGTTAACTTCAATTTCTCCTCAACAAGAGTCATGATAGGTTTGACTTCATCAATCCTAAATTTTTTCAAGATATTACCTGTATACTTTTTTTGAGAAATAAAAATTTTTATATCCAAATATTTAACTTCCAAACCAAGAAAATAAGACATCAACCCCAAATCCGTCATCACAAAATGGTTTATCATAGTCTCCATGAATTCAGAAATTAATTTAGAATTGTTGCTAGTGAAGATAAGATCATCAACATACAAACACACAATAAGAATATCACCAACACTATTAAACTTCACATATAAAGTATGCTCATAAGAGCATCTTTCAAAACTGTGATCAAGAAAATAAGAATCAATACGAGTATACCAAGCTTTAGGAGCTTGTTTCAACCCATATAATGCCTTCTTCAATTTGTAAACCTTATCTTCTTGACCCTCTTTAACATAACAATCACGTTGCTTAACATATACTTCTTCTTCCAATACTCCATTCAGGAAAGCAAACTTAACATCTATTTGATAAATATTCTAAGAATTTTGTGTAGCAAGAGATATAAACATATGTATCATATCAAGTCTGGCAACAGGGGCAAATAACCTCAAAATAATTAATGCCATCCTTTTGTCACCAATCTCTCTTTAAAATGTTCCACCTCTCCAGAATGTTTAAATTTAGTCTTATATACTCATTTGACTCCAATGGGTTGCTTATCAGGTGAAAGAGAAATCAACTCCCAAATTTTATTTTTCTCGATGGCACGAATATCCTCATCCATCGCACGTATTCAATGATTATCATTCGCAGCCTCCTTATAAGTAATTAGATCACAATTTGCAAATAAAGTAAAATTTATAATATCTTCATCAGATAAAGCAACATCACCAACAATATAATCTTGTAAACGGGTAGGAAGACAACGCTCTCGTTGAAGACAACTAGATGGTTGTGCAAGATCTGACTACAAACTACTTGGCTGCTCAATCTCTTCTCTATCTTATCTGGCAAATTATGAATCTTCCAAAATTGAAGACCTCAATCAAATATAAAAGGGTATGACTGACTCTTCAGACTTGCTCGACCAATCTCAAGCTGCTGGCTCATCAAAAATAACATTTCTACTAATAATGATCTTCTTAATATCAAGATTGCACAACTTGTACCACTTTGTCTCGTGGCTATAACTAAGAAAGATACATTTTTCTGCTTTATCATCCAATTTTTTTTTGAAGTGCATCAAGGATGTGTGAATATGCAATACATTCAAAGACTTTAAGATGATAAATATTGGGTTTGTGATATGTCCAAAGTTCTTGTGGTGTCTTTCCATCATTATTCCTAGTAGGACATCGATTTAAAACATAAACACCACAAGCAACAGTATCTACCCAAAATTTTTTAGGCAAATTTTTAAAATGCATCATGGATCTCACCATATCCATGATTGTTTTATTTTTCCTCTAAGCAACCTCATTCTATTGAAGAGTATCTCTAGTTGTCAATTGATGTCTAATACCATGCTTTTTCAAAAAATCATCACACACAAGAAATTCTGTCCCCCTATCAATTTTCAAATTCTGAATAAAAGATTTATGTTGTAAAAAATACACCCAAGTTTTTTTACTAAAATCATCAATAAAAGTGACAAAATACTTCTTACCACCAAAGGAATGAACCTTCACAGAACACAAATTAAAATGAATTACCTCCAATAGTGAATTTGCTCTCTATACTTTATCTTTCGGAAAAGAATCTCGATGCTTCTTTCCAATAATGCATAACTGACATTTTTTATCTCCAAAATCAAGTGAAGGTAAACCCAAAACTAACTTTTTCTTAGCAAGAAAATTCAAACTAAAAAAATTTAAGGGCCCAAACGCAGCCCTAATTCGAGAGAGTTCTTTGCGCCACTCTCTCTCCCTCCCTATTTTCTCTGGCTTCGTTTTTCGCGGGCGCTTAATCTCTCTCTCCCTCTCTCGCTCGCTCGTTGTTTCCTCTTCTGCAAGCATCTTGGAACTTGGATGCTTCTTCAAATTGTCTTTCAATCTCAAGTTAATATGTTCATAGCTTCATGTCACTGAATCAAAGCTAAGATCAAAAGGTAGATCCATCTTTGGTTCAAGGTCTTAAGGATCTTGTTTAAATAGAGGGAGGAGACAGAGGAAGCATGGTAGACAGATTGGGTCATAGCCAAAGTTCGTGGGTGAAAACAGTAGAGCCATACTCAAGAGTTGCGGAAATCGACAATAATGTTTCACTGATGGCTGACTTGCCCACCATCACTGATGGGATTGAAGCTTCGCATGTGCAGCCTAAAATGCAGTACTCCAGCAGTGTCAATGATGCTAAACTGGCCTTGCCCGAGAGAACCTTCTCTGCTGCAGGTGCAGCAGTTCTCTCAGCCATTCTAGTTTGGCCTTTCCCGAGAGAGCCTTCTCTACTGCAGGTGCAGCAGTTCTCTCAGCCATTCTAGTTAACCCACTCGATATTGCCAAGACAAGATTACAAGCACAGGCTGCTGGAGTTCCTTACTCACATCCGTTAAGTAAGCTTACAAGTAGGATGGCTTTTTTTGGACCGACCATGATGTTTGCAGATTTAAGGTGTTCTCCTTCATGCACAAGGGCTGGGGTCCATGGAACAGTTTCATAGGCCCACCTGATTGCTTCCAATATAAAGGGACGTTGGATGTTTTCTACAAAATAATCCGTCAGGAATGAATTACTAGGCTCTGATACCACTTGTATTAATTTTATCAATCTAAAAAAATTTTGAGAAGATAACAACTAAATTTTTTATTGAGAAAAAATCTCTCTAACTCTCTCTATACAAAATAATCATCTCACCACATATATTTATAACTTAAAATTAACCTAAACCACTAGGATTTGATTTACAAAACCAAACCTTACTAAGAACCAAATCCTATTAGGAAATGTAGAAACCAATGTGAATTAAGAAACTAACTTGGTTTAGGATTCTACACAAATTCGCCTGGAACTTTGTTTTCAATTTTTGCTTTGTTTCTTGGCGTTACCTTAGCCCGAGTTACTTCCCACTAAGACCTCTGCACAATCCAGGCATATTCAAGCAAAGAATGCAATAGCAGTTTCAGTTTGAAGCTTTGTCCAGACTTATCTCGAGCAGAGCCGCATTAGATGCTGAGTATGAACCAATATCTGTCTGTATCACACTTGAGTTTTGGGTTATACTGCTGAGGCTCCGGGAATACTGTTCTCGGTGAAAGTCTCTCATGGCTTTAAACCTGAGATCTTCGCTATATGGACTTGCCTGGGGAATTACGTCTGGAATAGCCATCTGTCCTTCAAGCATGCTCACCACCTCGGACATTGTAGGCCTAAGCGATGGAGATGCATTTGTGCACAGGATTGAAACTTTCACCAATCTTTCTAATTCTACGTTGTTGACTTGAAAATTCAATCTCTGATCAAGAAGCTCCGCAAAATTGTTGTTTTGTTGCAAATGGCAGGCCTGCAGCATAGAATCGAGAACTTCAATTCCAATGAACTTGATTATCAGTACTCAAAAAGTGTGCCATTAGGAAAACGCGTCAGGTACCCTTGTATTACATGGTGCAAGAAGTCTTAGATAAAATGATGTTATGGAACTCGGAGGTGATCACATACCCAGTCTAGAAGACAAATGAAATGGCTACTTGGCATGTAACTGTTGTTGTTCTTGCCACTAACAATTTCCAAAGCCAGAACGCCATAACTATAAACGTCTGCCTTGTAAGTCAAGTAACCCCACAGAGCATATTCAGGTGCCATATATCCACTACAAGAAAAATGTAAGCAATGAAAATTATTTCACATTCAAAACAGTAATCCTTATTAAGCTTTACAATTACCTCAAGGGAAATAATAAACAGAGAACTTCTTGGACGAAAATAAAGTTAACTTACATTGTTCCTGCAATTCTTGTGCTAATATGCGTTCTGTCATCTTCATTAAGCCTGGCCAATCCAAAGTCCGATATTTTTGGGGTCAAGTCTCTATCAAGTAGCACATTTGTAGCCTTAATGTCTCTGTGAACAATCTTCAGTCTTGATTCCTCATGAAGAAAAGCTAAACCTTTAGCGATCCCAATAGATATTCTGAATCTTGTAGGCCAATCCAACACCAGTTGACTGTTCTCAGAACCTAAACAGTCAAATTTCAGATAGTGAGAATTATAATAGAGAGATCAATTGAAGTAAAATCTGAAGATTATAGGTAAAAACCAAGACCCACCAAACAAAGCACTAGCAAGGCTGTTATTTTCCATGTATTCATAGACGAGCATTAACTGATCACTTTCTACACAACAACCATGAAGCTTAACAAGATTGGGATGCTGTACACAAGAAATCAATCCAATCTCATGCAAGAATTCTCGATCTCCTTGCCTTGATTTAGCTTAGAGTTGCTTGACCGCTATGACAGTTCCATCATGTAATAAACCCTGCAACATACGTCATGTTAGTATTCACAAAATATATACTATATAATGCAAAGACACACACATATATGTATCAAGGTCAAGTTAGACAGACACCTTGTAAACAGGGCCAAAGCCACCTTCTCCTATCTTGTTTACATTATCAAAGTAGTTTGTAGCAGTTTTAAGTTGTTTCACAGTGAAGGAAACCATTTGCAGCTCTAGCCCGTCAAGATCTGTTAAAAGAACACCAAGAGTAATTAGCCTTCAATTTGATAATATTCAATCATGAAAGTGGAAAGTACACAAAAATTTCATGAAATTTATCAACCTGCCTTCTCTACTATTCATTTTTTGGTAAGTAAATATGCTCATAGATTTATGAATGGAGGTGTTAATAGCAAAGACATCCAGATGAAAAAGCACTTATAGCAAATGAGAATTTGATTTATATTATAGGGAAGCTCTAACAAGATGAGCATATAAATTTTAAAGTGCCCAAATAAGTAATTAGTAATTGCGGAAATTTGTATCTGTGGATCTGAACTTGTTCTACGTTCAGATTTCATATTTTAAGCACAAGTACATTTGATTCTTGCAGTACACTTCTACCATTTAATTGGTTAAACTTTCAGTTGCAACTTTGATGATGTATTCGTTACTAACACAATTGATTGACAAGTCAATTTAAAAATCTGATTTTTTTCTCTCAGATTAAAAATCAGAAGTTCTGTACCCTTTTCTTTGCGCTTCCTTCCTGGCAGACACCCTTTCCACCAAAGAAGACCAAGTATTAGAACGGCTATGCATACTGAAAAAACTCCAATAGTCACTGAAACAGTTAGTTTCTTCTTTTTGCAAGTTGAACAAGACTTGAAATCTGCATAACAGGGCAAGCCAAATTTATTAGGCTAAATGCATGCACAAAAATAATAATGACAATATTTCTTTATTTTAAGAAAGAAATGGATGTAAACACAAACATAGACAAAGAGATATTTAATAACCATACCCCGTGACCAAATTCGAAGTTACTTGATGGACCGACACATGGTTCACTTCAGTAAAAACAAGTGCAGCACATTATGCCGATACAACTTTTTTTTTTTTTTTGGAAAAAAAACTACACTGCAGTTATAAAAGGTACAACTGCGCCTGGATAGGTATGAAGAAGTGCCTTTAAAAGTTATATTCAAGATTCTTTGCAGACTCAAGGCACTACTTTAAAAGTTGTGAAATTTCGACCATAAATAACTGATACAAGGTGATCTAGAAAAACTAAGATACAAGGATTTCATATATCCTTAAAGAACCCAATTCCAATCATGTGCCCAATTCTGTAGGAAAGTAGAACAGTAACATGTGCTAAGCAAAAGAACGGCCCATAAATTTAAAAGTATTCTACTCCATCGGCTCCAATCTTATTCTAAAAGAATGGGGAAATCTAATTCAGACTTACTTGGATTTACAGAAATAGCAGATACAAGAGGACCATAAATTCCTCTGTTAGGAATTCTTGTGGTCCCTTTTCCTGCCCAGTAAAATCTGATCTCCAAGATAGTGCTATTTGTTACCATGGCATCAAATGATTTAATCAGAGGCTTCTTAACTCCACGAGCTTCATCTTCTATATTAAAATCTTTCTCCACTAGTTTATCCTGAGATGGAAAGAGGGCCTTAAGATCGCTTCAAGCAACAAAAATAACAGTAATGTTTGCATTCCAACATGAACCACCTGGATGTAAATGTCAAATATCCGCCTTGCAAGACTACTATACGTGCTGTCATTTGTAAATTGTATTTCAGCGAAATGCAGACTCACATTGTAGTTTCCATTCTCCAGACAATAATAAAAGTAAGTGAGTGAAAGAGGAGAAAGGCGTGCTGTACTGTATAATGCAGAGAGACCAGATGATGGTATATTTGCAATATAACGTGTATTTTGGGTATTATCATCATCCAAGAAGTCCCCAGTGCTACTAAATCCCCAGTAACTATTGGCAGTCTTAAAATATCTTGCAGAACCCCCATCAACAGCTGCATCTCCTTCATATAAAACTTCTCTATTGCCCTCCTTTATAGTCAAATCATCTCCACCAGAATTAACATGAAAAGAACATCTGTCTGCATAGTTAATAATCACATCTAAGAATCTTCAAAAAATGAGAAAAAAGATAAATCAGGAGAAGGTATTTCCACGGGTAAGAAGCGAAGGTGTTAATGAAAAAGCCCCTGCAAAAGTAGCAGGTGAAAAATAGCAAGAAATAGATTTCTTGTTATTAACCTTCAGACTCATAGAGATAATTAAGAGTTATACTATGCTGAAAATGCTGATTCCACCAAGGAACCAGAAGACATGCAAATAGTAACTCTTTTCATGGCCTCCAGAGTTTCTGAATTTATTACAACGAGGAACCGTAGATTCCTATTTCAAATAAACAGTCAGAGATAGCAAAATTATCCATGAAAATAGTGTGGGAAAATATAGATGTAGACAACCACAGAAAAAGAAAAAACAATAAACAAACATATACATGCACATAAAGTACACATCTATGCATATGTATGTATGGTAGATAGAAAGATTCCTTTTCTGGAGTTGTATATCTATTCTTCTATTTTTATTTTATTTTCTTTATTAAGCAGGTGAGATATGGTAGATAACATGAACAAATTTGAGTCACTTATTATGGACATCATCAGTGCTATTTTTGCCAAATCCAAAGCAAATGTATGGGAAAAGAGACCACACTTACATTTAGGACATGTGATATCTCTTGAACATGGAAGAATATTCATTCTGTTCAGTAAAGAACAGCAGCAGTTAGAATGAAAAACACAATAGGATTAAACATGGTTACAGACTTAAGCATGTATTTTTGTGATTCTGCATATTATGTCCTTTGCTTGAAGCTGCAGAACTGGGATATGGGACATAGTCCCTAAGGGAAATAAACAAAGTTAATAATCATAAAGAACCTTACAAAGAGTTAGTTGTTGAAGAGCTCTTAAACAAGTTTAAGAATAAGTCCCTGTCCAGAAGATAAAAAGAAGCTTCAAGTTAGGAAGTTATCTGACCACAAAGTCTGAAACTGACTAAGCAAATTAAAGAACGCATACATATTTTGTCGACAGGCAAGCTGATCAGGGCCTTGCCACGTGAAATTGTTATAGGAAAGATCCCTGCAAATTATGACACTAGACCATTATAAATCATATCAATGACTCAACAGAGGAAAATCGCATTTATGGCCTGTAAAGGAAGACAAACTATGATTGCAAGTGCACACTATATGCAGCCTATGAAGTAAAGGAAGACTTCAAACACGATGCCAATTCAGAAAATATAAAATGAATAAGAGAAATTCTAAAAAGAGCTTTATATCAGGAAAATGGTACACATACACATTGATCCCGTCCTGCAAGATTGAGGAAGGTACATTTCCACTTAGCTTGTTTCCCGTTAAAAATCTATACAAGGAAAAAGCACAAGTATCAATAAGAAGAGTATCTTATCCTTAACTGCTAATTTACTTTTTCTCATCTATGTATTCAGACATTATTCACAATGACAAGGTTTCGGAACTTACACAAATCTCAATGCACTTCTTGAACTAAAGTCATCTGGAATTAACCCCCTTAACTCGTTGAAACTAACATCCCTGCCAATGTCATGAACAGAACACAATCTTAGCAAGATTTATTCATTTTCATTTTCTGCTTTTAATGCCGAGGGAAAGAGGAGGGTTTGAGAGAGATTTCTGTCATATTTCACATGACCATAACAAGAGGAAGGCCACTTCTTTAAGGCCATTTCCTGGATTTCTCAACCGATTTCGGAAATATCACATAAAGTTGCAGCCTGTTACAGAACAAGGCAAGGGGTGAGGCAGGGGAACTTACTCCTAAGTTTTAAACTTTTTCGTTGATATCCTGTTTTTCTGGAACTTTGTCCACATTTTGTCCAGTTTCTATTCTTGGAAGGGGAAGTATGGTTAGAGACCTAACCTTGTGTTCTAAGGAGCATGAATTTTGGCCACTATGTCAATGTCAGTAGCCTTTCAACCCTCACTACCTTTCAAATCATTTCTACCTGCTTAGTTTTTCTTACAAAATTTCAACTATTCCAACTATTCAACTATGGCTACTAATAATTTCCATCTAACTTACTCATGCAGCTAACAGCTTCTAATTTTCAATATTCCCTTTATCAAATTTAAAATAGTAAGCACATCCTTCTACCTTAAACCTAGATTATTTCCACTACAAAATAGTATAAGATTATTCATTTGTTCAACTTTTGACGAACAAGTTAGTTTCATGTTTCCAACTTTTGTACTTCTAATGTATACTTGACTTCTTGAATCTTTCCTAACTCAATCACAGAATTTTTTTCTCTGTATAATATTACTCTTTCAGGAAGTGCCAAATGAAAGAAGGGACAGATTTTGGATTGCTTTTGTGGAGCTGGAAGATGTGGACTTGTAAGTATGTATCACCTTTATCAAATAATTCAAAGCGCTTCAAGATTATATTTGTTCTCCTGTCAAGATGTTTGCCAAAATAAAAGTTAGTGAAGACTTGGTCATAATATTACTCTAAATGTTAAAAGGTGTGTTATCTCCATTAACAAGCAATCCTCACCTCCGGAGATACATGGTTGCTCAGATGAGTTAGAATTAATAGCGAAGAAGAAGGGAATTTTGAAATACCCAGCTAGAATACTGAAGTTTCAAAAACATTGGAGAAAATGCACATAATTGATGTGTACAGGAAAGTTTTTCACTGGAGTTGCATGTAGCTCTTGATCCAAACACCACTGTCATCATTCATCCCTAGTATTCACAAAATTCCTATAATCAACATCACTATTACTGCATCAGTATGAACTATTTGTCCCGAAGTTAGCTACCACCGAACAAGAAATTAGACATGTTCCTGTTGCGACTTCTAAATGAGACAGTAAAAAGGCCCAAATTCAGTAGTCATTAACATTTGAAGCAAACAAACTTATTGGTGTCTGCTTAAAATAAGCGAAAAAATGCCAAGTTGAAGTTGAGATTATCCACTGAAAGCAAAAAGGATCTTGCAATTCTTCTCTTCCCATAAAATGCCTAAATATTTTTAAAAAGAAAAATTACTGCCAAGGGGTAAATTTATATTAACAGATTACTTTGTCTTCATGGAAAAGCTGAAATTCAATCGGACTATGTATACTTACAACATCCTCATAGGTCTCAATTTCCAAATATAACCAGGAACTTCTCCAGAGATGTTGCAGTTTCTCAGAATCCTAAAGTAAAGAATATATCATATTATAGAATGTGGAGAACTCAGAGGCACTTGCACAATCTCAAATATTCTCATTTAGGACAAATCACTCAACATACAGTGTATTCAAGTCTGTCATATTACTGAGCATGGGAAATCCCTGACTTGGCCCTTTTAAGTCACTGATTCTCCTGTGTGAAGAAAAGACAGCATGAAAAATTTTCAAGACAGAAGTGCATGGGAAAAAATAGAAGAGATAGTTTGCAAGCCAGAATAGAAACTATAGAATAGAAGCTATAGAAGTTTATACTCACAATTGATTTAGCTTATTCAGAAAAGATATACGTGCTGGAATAGGTCCGTCCAGACCAGATGCTTGCATATCTCTTTATTGGAAAGAAAATATTATGTATCAATTAAATGAAATAATGAATTCCCAGATTTGTATACCAAATTTTCAACCTGATTATACTGTGCATAAAGAAGAATCTTACAGTCTTTGCAGTTGCCTCCAGTTTTGTATAAAATCAGGTACTGGTCCACTGAAATTGCTATCGCTTATCCTCCTGCATGCGAAAGAGAATAGTATTGAACTAGATGCCCCAACAAGGATATATGCTGTAAACAGGAGAACACATAAAAAATGCTTACAAATCCACAAGATTTAGTAGTCCAGAAAACGAAGTTGGTAAGTTGCCCGACAATTGATTGGAGGACATAATCCTGTGATTTCAGTATTACATCACCGATGCAGTTAGTCAAAATAAAAAATGTAAAAAGCTACATCAAAGGAGCAAAAATCAAGTGCAGAAAATGACTAGTTACAAAGTTCGCAAGTTGGTTAGGTTCCCAAGTTCGGAAGGCACAGCACCAGAAAATTGGTTTGCCTCTAGGTTCCTGGTTAAAACAAACACAAACTCATTAAATGCGCAAAGACACAGGACTTTTTTCCTAAAAGATATGTTTGAAACAAGGAATGAAAGGACCAATACTTATTAGGTGACTGCAAAACAAACACAAACTCATTCAGCACATTAGGCTATGCATGCCTACCCCACTTTGTTTTTATAGCTTTGATGAACTTTCTTTTGTAGTTAATGAGAATTTCTTACAATCAGGTGTGTGGTGATGCACCTATCAATGCCACGGTTGTCATTTTTCCTAACTGAAATCAATTATGCTCTAACAAGAGTCCAATCATTAATTTTTGCCATCTATCAAGTTACTTAACCTATTTCTGAACTTGAGCCACTACATAAGCAATGGAGAAAGTAAGAGTTGAAGACATACAGGTATGTGAGACTGGTAATATTCCCCAAGTCCTTTGGAATTTCGCCTGACAATCTGTTCGCAAATACTGAGCTGGAACATAATTCATCCATTACATCCAAAAGTTGTAAGTAAGTCATTTACTCAGTTTATGCATGAGAGAGAGATAAAGAGAGTCTCTTACATAAAATTCAACTGTGCTGAAGACCATTCGGATGGTATTGTACCATGGAGGTAATTGTAAGCCAAATCGCTGGAAGTATCAAAAGATAATAAACAACCTTGAGAATGATGTGTTTCCTAGTGTTCAGTTACAACGAGTGCCATTATATTTAATGAAAAATCATACTGAAAGTCATAAAGGACCTCACATTTCCTGGATATATGGAAGATTGACAAGCTCAGATGGCAGAACACCAGGAAGATTATAGTTCTTTAGGGTACTGCACCATTGAACAAAAATCAGCACCAAGTTTGGAAGGAGTTGCTAGTCATAAGATACATAAGCACCATATATTTCTCTGACAACATATTAATCTGTTGTACATAAAAAAGTTCATCTAGAAGCTAAGGAGAACCTTAGTCAAAAAACAACTGAATCTTCTTCAACATTAGACCCTCAACAGTCTATAAGGAAAATATTCTTCATTTCTGCCCATTCTTAAGTTTCAAGTTAAAGCATAAGATCCAAAAAATATTTGAGGTCATAAATTGCAAGTCCATGGCGAAGGAAGTTTCAAATCAACTACAACCCAGCATTGCAGTGGAAAATACTTTTTCTCTTAGCATAAAACTAAAGCCACTGCATTGAAGCATCCTTTTACTTGCAATGGGAAGGCTGACATCATACCTTGTTTTACAAACAGTGGCATGAGCATCATGCGTTTTGGTTGGCATCTAGCTTAGGGGTTTTTTTCCAATATAATTAAGCTTCCACAGGCAAAAGTAAAATTCAAATTTTAATGTTGTTCACAGCCTTTTATTTATTTATTTATTTATTTATTTTCAATGAGAGCCAACTCATAGTGGTGGAAGTTTGACCGACCCTACCAGGCTCATTAATAGCCAAAAGAAGAAGGAGAGAAGACACATTAGCCAAAAGAAGATGGAGCGAAGACACATTCTTTTTTGTTGGAATAGAAATGAGATGCTGTGCATAATATGCTTCAGACAAGGAGAAAGCCAACCAAAGGTAAAGTGGCTCAAATGAATAGTTAAAGAATCAGGCTAAATTACTATTAGATGAGAAAAGTATACATCTTTATGATGTGACAGCCAGTGGTGTTTGCAATGCTGCAGTTGCATTGAACATCACTATCGGCTCCATTTGGAGGCTGTGGCGCTAGACCAACCATTTCGATTCTACAAGAAACAGCATTGAAGTTCCAGTAAGTTGCGCCCAATGTTGTAACAATTCTCTGAAGAGTGTCCACTGCAAAAGCATCCATAATAGTTGGCATAATTTATTAAGATAATGTTGCAGGATGCAGACTAATGACAATGTAAAATATTTAACTTGAAAGTAATTACAACAATAGTTAACCAACTCACATGTTAGATAATCAATTTGCCAACTTTCAGGAGATTTTAGGGCACCTTTCTAAACCTTCCGACCATCTTTTATGCTCATATTCACTAATTTAACTAATAAAAATCTTATGTGTTATTCCGAGGTCTACAATACAGGTCATTTCCTCCCAAAAATGGAGTGCCGGCAACTGGAGATTTTTGAACTGCTGTCTTGCAATCGCATGAAATTCATTTGCATCAGTAGGAAATTAACTCTCAAGACTCAAGAATAAGCTTATGAGTACTATGTACATATGTCAAGACTAAATAGGACTGAAAAAACCAAGGACCTTCTGCACCTTCAACTTGGAGTTTTGAAATAGAATGTGACTTGCAACACGGATAAAGAAAGGAACTTCCAGATGAGACTAATGGTTGAATTGTCATTGTTTGACTTGAACATATCCAACAAACTCTCACTTGAAGAAGTGGACTTCTTAGTCATTACTCATGGTTCACGACATAAACGCACTCTCCTTCTTTTTTTTTTTTTTGTAATTCCTATTATATCCCATATCGAATAAAGATCTCCTATGATGGGCTAATTCCCAGTCCTTGATTTTGCCCTCCATGTTCCAAACCCATACCATTTTGAAGTTTTGGTAGGTCGATCTTCCACTTCAGAGAGAGAGAAAGAGAACAGAAAAAGAGGAAGATATCCAACTTCATTATCATTTTTAGCTTCATTCATTCCTAATCTCTAACCGTTATAGCAACCTCACTTTTTTCCATGCCTTGCCTCACCTTGCATACATTATATACGCACATAAATCAAACTAAAAGGAGGAAACTAGAAATAAAGTTCAACTACTTCTACAAGATAGCCTTGGGATAATGCACTTTTCTTGTGTGCTGGGCAGCTCCATATCACTCATAGGTAAAAATTCCTAGTAATTTATTTCTACATCTCCACATAATCTTAATACTGGGGAAAGATGGAGATAGCCACAAATGCACTGAAAAGCTACTACTCTTCTACTCCACAATGGCATCATCAAAATTGTATTATACCACATTGCACTCTCTTAATACAAACTAAATCGTAAAAGTTTATCAGAATTAGCTTCATAAAAACTAACTGGATACCCAGATTTTGGGCGAGCTAGAAAGCTAGGATGCATCAAAGATTGCAGCTTTAGGTAAAAAAAATAAGTACGAATTTTTTTATGAAGAAACAGTTAAACCAAATCCATTTTCTTTTGGTATAAAATAGTAACAAGGCCTTCATAATTGCTGTTCAGATTTCAAATATATCCTCTCAAAGTAAGTCTGCCACACATGGTGTACTTTAGTGCAAGCATCTCTCTCTTCACCTCACTCTCTAAATTCCCAATCTTTCCCTAGTTTCCTAAGTTTCTAACCTCCACCCGCTCCCCCACCATAGACAGACACAATTTTCGCTCAAGAATGTTTTGCAGGACATTTCAGACTGAATGCACCAATATTCAACATCATGCAACGTCTAGAGCACTTCTAACTAGACAAATTTTTTTATTTTTTTTTTTTTTGTCGTGGTGGTGGCAAAAGATACTCTGACTAAACCCAGAGAGAGGCTTTAAGCTCCAAGTTGCAAGAAGAAGGCTGCAAGTTCCAAAAGATGCCAATTTTGCTTCAAGTAATGGTCCATTACAACAAGTTTCAGTTAGAAACTCTTTATATCCCGAAAGAGGTGACCCTTCTTTATCCAGTTCCCACTATTGTTGATCAGGTACAAGAAGAAGAAAGGACAAAATCAAAAAGAATAAAACCCCTCTATTTTCTTGGTTTTCATTCAATTTCTCAGAACCCGGAAACAAAAAGGCATGATATATCCCTAAAAAAAAATTGCTGCTTACCTTCGTCCTGTGGAACTATAGATTCAGCTGATCTCAATGACATGAAAAAGCCCAATGCAAGAATCCCTAAAACAACAGCATTTTTTGGAACCATCTTCTTCAAACTTCAAAGATGTGCAATTCATACAGTGGCATCTACAAAGACGAAAGTGCTTAGATTCTGATTCTCTGGTAAGTTCAGCTATTATCCCAACTACAACTGGAGTTGTACTTTTTTCTCTGCTAACCAAGAAATTATATATATATGTATATAAAACAACGAGAATTGACAGAAAATGACAAGTTACATTACATACTAAAACAGTTCAAGATTTGACAAAATGGGGGAAGCAGCCCGTCGCTGGGACACGGGAGGACAGAGCAACAAAGCTCTGTCGAGATTTGACTTTTCCGTTAATCTAAAACCACATTAACTTTTGAAATTGCAGGTTAAATATAGTAAAATGTTTGAATAACACATGGATGATCAACTCTTGATTGCACACAAAGAATTTCAATATTTAATTTATAAAATCATGAACGCAAACTCTTGTCCTGTTCTTGCTGTTTATTGTAATTTTTTTTATGCATGCATGATAAATGATGATGCAGAAATTTTGACGCAACATCTCTGCCGGGCATTTTTGGAGGAAAAAAAAACGGAAAAATCTCTTGTTGGCATTTTGGAGAATGTTACTCGTTATTTAACATTTTAGTGAATAGGAGTAGCAAAATGAACTGGAAAAGGTTGGTGACGTAGTAAGAGAATGGATTATCATTTATGTGCTGTCAGCATTCAAAATTCTTGTCGGAGGATCTTTACACCTGGTATGGTATTTAAAGTAAGTGTGTGATGTGGTGTATTTAGATGTTCGTTATAAAATTTAATCTTAATTTTTTATTTTAAATTTTATTTTTTTCTACATAACTTTCATCAATATTCAAGCTACATAGACGAACTCTTTTGCAGACTGATTCTCCAATTTTTCTCATCTTTTTTAAAGGAATCTTTCAACCCGGAGTCTATCTTGGCTTTATTTTGGTGATCTGCCTCTTTTTTAAACAATTTTTAAAACCGTGGATACGTTCATAATTTTTTAAATTGCTGTTATTTAAGGAAAGGATAGATATTGAATTCTACTTGTTCATGTGTTTAAAAAATGTCGATGCAGTTGCAACGAAAAAGATCGAAGTATATTTTCTTTTGATTTTATTTGTATTAATAATATTGTACGTTACCCACTTTAGTTTTTAGAGTGTGGGATATTCTCCGTTACTATAGTTTTTGAACCATTGTGTAATTTTATTAATTTTTGTATTGAGTTATTCCAATCTCTTAGTACCCCCTCTTTTGATGTATTGGAGTGGAAATTTAAAGACCGTTCTTAGTTGTAATGGCTCACTATTTCACTATTAATGGATAATTTTTATTTAGAAAAAAAAGAGGTTCTTTATCACAAATTAAATATGGGTGTAAGTAATAAACTTAAAAAGTACTTTCTTTTTAGTTGTCATAATATTTTCTCAAAGTCAACAAAATGAAAACTTGAGGTAAACACATGGATTGTCTCATATTATCCTATTTTTGATCGATTTTCATTTTTTACAATACTTTTATATGAAATTCTCTATAATATTTTTAAATATAAAATTTTTTATTTATATATTTTAAATTAAATAATATAAATATTAAATATTAATTATTATACAAGGTTATTAAATTTTTTTATTTTTAATAAAAAATACTAAAATATATTTTAAAAATTATAACTATGAAACAAATTTATGTATTTAATAAAAAAATATTTACTTAGAAGTAATTTTATGTAATAGTAGGAAGAAATTATAAAAATAACTACACTTATCCATTATTATGTGTATTTAAAAACAATAATAAACTACTAACATTATTTCTTTATCAATCTAAATAAAGAATGAATTGAATAAGAAACACCTCAACCTACATGCATGATGAAATGATTAAAATTTTTAAATATTAATTTATGAAGTTACATATAAAAATAAGAAAGAAAAGAAATCAAATAATTAAACAACTATGAGCTCTTTGAAAAAAAATGAAAAAAAAAATTGAATCATCCTAGTGAGGATACCTGCACAAATGTGAAATGATTAAAATTTCAAATATAATTTATGAAATTATTTATAAAATTTTAAAATAAAATAAATCAAATACTTAAGCAACTATGAGCTATATAAAGAAAAAAGAAAAATATTTAAATCTGCCTGGTGAAGATACATGCATGAAATGTGAAATAATTAAAACTTTAAATACTAATTTATAAATTACTGATAAAAATTATAAAGAAAATAAATCAAATATTTAAACAATTATGAATTCTTTGAAGGGAAAAAAACTTGAATCTATCAGGTGAGAATACTTGCACGGATTGTTAAATGATTAAAACTTCAAATATTAATTTATAAAGTTACTTATAAAATTTAGAATGAAAAGAAATTAAATACTTAAAAAACTATCATAATACAAAAATATTTCTAAAATAAATTAATTATACTTTAACCACAAAATATTTCTAAAATATTATCATGATCAAATCTTTAAGAGATAAAAATTATTGTAATATCTAATTTAATTTATTTTTCATACTACTCCTTCCATTCAAAATTGAATGATTACAACATAAACTAATCTATTTTAGTAAGCAAAGAAAAAATTTGTCAAATACGATATCATAAACTATTCATAATATATAAAATTATTGATATTTTTTAATTAAAAATCCTCAAAAAGAGATTAATGATTTATAAAGTACTAATTTTATTTTGACATGTTACACTTACTTATCATTTTTTCGCTGAATATTATCAAATTCTTTTGTGTTTTCCAAGCCTATCCACTCAAAGAAAAAAATTAATTTTTTAAAAAAATTATTAATATTAAAAACTCAAAGTAAGCTTATTTTAATTGTAATATTCTTACAGTAATTCTTAAAGAAAGCCTTCACTAAGAAAATATATAATATCTTTGTAATAAAATAATAATAAATATTAAAACTCTCTCCCCTTACTTGTCTTTCTCTATTCTTAAAAAATAAATATTTACAAAATAAAAAAGTATTAGTATTTTATATTAAAAACTTTAAAGAAAGGGTTTTTCAAAATAAAAATTCACAGAACATTGCTTAATTGTTTTTCAAAATATAGTATTTTTTATCCACAAAAAAAAATCATAGTATTATTATACTTATTATACTTTACAAAAATTATTTATTTCTTTTAATCTACTTGATCAAGAGACTAAAAAAGAAAAAACTCAAAAATCGTCAACCATTCATTTCATATGTAATGTAGTGCAAAGTTATATATGTTCTAATGCATAATATTTTAATAGACAATTAGACACTTTTCCCTTAAATTTTAGTATATGAATGATCAAATTAGAGTAATAGATACCTATGACTAAATAGATAAATATTTATAAACCATCCACTCAAAGAAAAAAAATAAAAAGCTTTGTGATCAACGAAGTTGTTGGAATATATGAATCTTCAAAGCCTACCAAAGAAAACAAAAACATACTAATTTTCTATTAAAATAATTGAAAATATATATTATTGTATATAATCCAATTAAAAAAAGAAAATACATGAAAGATGTAGAAAGAGAAAACATAAATAAGATAAACATGAATAACATAAATTAGGATATTTAATGGGGGAAGTGGGGCTAAGAATTATGATTTTTAAATTTAAAAGTTTAATTTCTAACAAATAATGACTTTTCTATCTAGTAAAAAAACTTAAAAATTTTTAAAAATAAGAATGAAGACTCTAAAGCTTTTAGGAAAAGAGAGAGAGTAAAAGTGTTTTAATAATATATAAGTATATATATACTAAGAGTGTATTAGATGAAATATTAAAAAATTTAAACTCCATAACCATCTTTAACTACAAAACAACAATTTCTTTTTTTCCCCTTTCTTTTTTCTTTTAGCTGAACACATCCTTTTCTTTTGGGTTAATTCTATTTTAATACTTCAAAGTAGAAGGGGTTTGTCAATTGAGTACCACTTCTTATAGAATTGTCAATCAAGGGATCAAAAATAGAGGTGATGTGTCAATTGAGTACTACTTCTTATAGAATTGTCAATCAAGGGACCAATTTGGTCAACAGTGAAATAATTTGACCAGAAAATAATTAAATGTCTAATATACCCTTCAAAATTAAAATATAAAATCTAAAATTTCTTATTATTTATCTAATACTTAAAAGAAAAATTTTATTATTTTAACTCATTTTCTTAATTTTCTTTAAAAAAACTCTTTCTAACTTTTTTTTTAAAAAAAACTCTTTCTAACTTTTTCTTTAAAATTGTCATATTTTATCAGGGTAATTCCTGTTCTCCTTTTAACGTTATTGTTTTGTCAACAATTCGATGAATCTTCTGCAAAGACCACACAGATTTTGGCTCAAATTCAAGAATAGAAAGTTTACTTAAAATATATGAAATAACAGCGAAGAAAAGGAGTTAAAATGATAATTTTTTCTTTTAAGTATTAGATAATAATAAGAAATTTTAGATTTTATATTTTAATTTTAAAGGGTATAATAGACATTTAATTATTTTCTGGTCAAATTATTTCACTATTGTCCAAATTGGTCCCTTGATTGATAATTCTATAAGAAGTGGTACTCAATTGACACATTCTCTCTATTTTTGATTCCTTGATTGACAATTTTATAAGAAGTGATACTCAATTGACAAACTCCCTCTACTTTGAGCTATTAAAATGGAATTAGGCCTTTTCTTTTCTTTCATAAGAAATATAAAAGGGTTTTCGACCTGTTCCACCCTGTTTTTACACTAGAGCACCGCAAATGGCCCAGTGTCGGGTTGGGCCCAAAAGAACCAAGTGCAATATAAGGATGTATTATTAGATTGAATTAAAAAACACCTTAGCTTAGGGGGCGCAACAGAGGGCCTTTCATCTACATGAATTTTTTAAAAAGGTACACTAAAATAGTTAATTTTGGGAAAGACATTTCACATTTGGCTATAACGCCAAACCAGAACGCTAACCGGTTTGGCGTTATAGCCAAATTACTATTTTGGTACAAAATATCACGAGGTCATTAATATTTATGATATAATACTGAATCGGTTAGCATTATAATAACTTATAACATTAATTTATTTGACGTCATTATTAAACTTGTGCACCTAATAACTTATAACATCAATTTATTTAGCGTCATTGTTAAACTTGTGCACCGAAATGCATGAATCCAACTTTTATTCTGAAGTAAAGACAACACAATATCACAATTTAAAAAGCATTTTAAAGCAAAAGCAAGAACACATATTAGATAGGGAACATCGCCAAGAATTATACACGGAATAGGAATCAATTGAAAGAAGAAACTCTTTTCTTAGATAGGAAAACAAAAAAAATTTGGAGTGTTTGTGTAAATAAAAAAAATTGGCGTCTATCGTTCAAGCAAAAAAATCTAACTCAAAATTATCTTAATTGATTATCTTATTTAAAACATACGCACAATTTTTTGAGTTTCATTTTATAAACGCTAACTAAGAATGTCATAAATAAATACTAAAAATTTTATTTTATAAAATTTAAAATTTTATTTATTCTACACTAGACAATTAGTCATGCGAAAGAATTACATAATAATGAAATGAAATAAAAATACATCTTATATAAAGCAGAATTAAGAAGAACTTGGCACTGCAGAATCGATAAGACCATAATTTATTTTGTTATGACCATGCATATGGCAGTTTATGGCAAGAGGTACGATAATATTTATTTATGACACTCTTAGTCGACGTTTTTAAAATAAAACTTAAAAATTCGTGCATATATCTTAAACAAGGTAATCAATTAAGATAATTTTAAGTTAGATTTTTTGACTCGAACGATGGATGCTAATTTTTTTTATTTACACAAACACGCCAATTTTTTTTTGTTTTTCTAAGAAAAGTGTTTCTTCTTTCAATTGATTCCCATTCCATGTATAATTCTTGGCAATGTTCCCTATCTAATATGTGTTCTTGCTTTTGCTTTAAAAAACTTTTTATATGGTGATCTCGTGTTGTCTTTACTCCAGAATAAAAGGAGAATTCATGCCCTTCGGTGCACAGACTTAACAATGATACCAAATGGATTGGAGTTATAAGCTCTTATGCCAACCGATTTGATATTATATTACAAATACCAATGACCCTTGGTATTTTATATTGAAATAATAATTGACTATAACACTAAATCGATTGTCATTATAGCTCCTATAACGTCAACCATATAACAACAACTGAATTGGCTTTATAGCCAAACGAGAAAAGTCTCTCCCAAAATTGGTCATTTCAGTACACATTTTTTAAATGGCCGCCAAACTTATCAAAAACCCTCTGCACGCATAATGTTTTTTGTGTTCAAGCTTTAGCTTAATGCGTTCAAACCTGTTCTGGCAATCGTTTGCGCGCCTCGGTACAAAAACAAGACGGTCTCTGTCACTTGTTTCCATCTCACCACTCGAAAGGCTATGGCTCACCGGCGATCACTTTTGAGTGGAGGTACTAGTGCAAAAGTTAAACGTACAAGCATCTACGGAAAGCCAACCTCTCCCATGCTACCTTTTGCTTTGCCCGAGTACCAGAACTTTCTTGTTCCAAACGTCTTCCTGTTTCTCCACATTTTAACCTCTCAAATCTCAGCTTCTTGCTGATTATTCCTATTTTTCCTCCAAATATGGAAGGTTATATACATATTGAAGAGGTGAAGTCGAAAAATCTAAATGAAGACGATGAAGAAGTATTCTGGGAGGCATTTGAGGAGTTCCGGTTCTCCGATTGCAGCGAAGAATTTTATAAATCGGTGGAGTCCGATGTTGAAATGTCACCCTGCTCGATTGTCACTCTTGATTCTGAGTTCAATCGGGAGACATCGTCTGCGGAAAATCTTTGCCGCCGGCGATACTCCTCCAGTGGTGACGACTCAATGGATTCTGCGAGGCTTAGTTCTTTGGTAAGTTTCGAGGAGAAATATGTAGTATACGAAGGCGAAAAGTTCGAAGTTTTCCCCGAAATGAAGGGAAGTGAAGAGGAAAGTGAACATCTTTCTCCAGTTTTAAAGAACCCGGATGCGATTAAGTTCAATTTTAGCTCCGAAAGTGCCAAAGAAATTGAAAATGAGGACAACGAAGTGCATTCTGCAACTAATTATGCAAATAATGCAAGAGTTCTTAATTTTCTTCTAGATGATATTGTAAGTGTTAGACAAACCAATGATGCGAAGTTCAGTTTTCTTACAGTGTTAGCTGGTTTGGTAATGAGGGCAATCGAATATCAATTCAATTTGTGCATAAATTTTTTCAGGTTTCCAATATGGTTAAGTTCTGTCTCTTTTATGTTTGTCATGGATCCACCTAGTGCTATGAAACAGGGGAGAGAGTATTTGATTGATAATGCTATGAGAACTTGGAGTTCTATGTTTGGGAATTTGTCCATGTATGAATGGTTCAGAGAGCCTCGGTCAGTGATGGAGTTGGTGTTGAAGCTTGTGTGGGGATTGTTATGGTCGGTGTATGTGGGTGTTGTTTTGACGGCAATGTTGGTTTCAGCATTTGTGATGGGTGCTATATTGATGAGGGTTGTAGTGGAGGAACCGATAAGAATGGAGGAAAAATTAGATTTTGATTATACAGGGAAAAGTCCTGTGGAATTTGTTCCAATAGTTGCATGTCCTGAGGCATGTTATGGTACAGATTATAGTCAAAAGTTGGAAGTTGCAAAGCTTGGTGGATTGCGGGTTATACCAGCTGAGCATAAGTTGCAAGTTACCGTTTCATTGACCTTACCAGAGTCCAACTATAACAGAAACCTTGGGATCTTTCAGGTATGTGATCAGGTCATCAGAAGTTGATCCTTTGAATATCCCTTGTTGTTTAGTTGCAAGTTAATTTCTACATTCTTAAATTGGTGCATTGCACTATATTAAAATTCTTAAATTGTCATCTTATTGCTGCTAATGGTGTTCTACAAAAATCTTAGTATGGATTGCTTGGAGATCCGTAATGAGATTTTAAATAATCTGAGATGGTTTAGTAAATTAGTCCAGCTTGAGAAGCTTGTGGCCTCTGTCGAATTCTTTAGAGGTAATGACAAAAGCTATCGCGAATCTTTAATGCATTCCTCTGTGTCAGTAATGAAAGCAAATTGAGAAAAATGGCAATGATCCCATTTGAGAGTTTCGAGGCATTATTTTCTTGTGTAGAATGAAAATTTCAGCTCGAGTTTCACAAGCAGCCACTATTACCTAGTATAAATTTTGTATCTTATTGGGTTTTCTGGTTCTAATTAATTGCACCTTGCTGCTATTTGTTTACTGATATGCCTTTCCATCCCCTTCCAATGAGTATCATAGATAAATAGAGAGAGAATCTTGATTGGTCTTTTAAGGATTTTTAACTAAATAGCTCGCTTTGATCCATGTGCTTTTATGAAGTACATTGCCATCCTGGTTAGTGTCTTTGTGAGATTTTTATATTAGGTAGACTGGTTAAGAACCTTTCTTTTATTTTGGATGGTTTGAACATTTTTCTTGTCCTCTTCCTTTAGTGATCCTGCTTCTATATCAGCAAATGCTGTTTATGAAGCTAAAGAGAGATCACACAATCGTTTGCTATTTCTTCTTGTGCTTTATCTAGAGACCCTTTTTTTTTTTTTAGGGCGGGGGGGGGGGGGGTGGCGAGGGGGTGTTTCAAAAGGAACATTTTGGTTTCCTTTGGAAAGAGATTGGTAAGCTTAATCTTTGAGTTCTTTCCCTTTTCTGAAGGTCAGAGTAGATTTTCTTGCTGCTGATGGTAAAGTTCTAGCAAGCTCAAGGCATCCGAGCATGCTGCAGTTTAGAAGCGAACCCATTCGCCTTTTCTTAACTTTCCTCAAAGTTCCTCCTATTCTTTATGGTTGGGCTTCTGAGACCCAAGATCTAAAGATAAAATTTAAAGGTTTTACTGAAGCTGCTGCAACGCCAACTGCCTGCCTAAGGGTGACTATTGAACAACGAGCTGAATTTCAGGCTGGTGCTGGTATTCCAGAAGTACATTCTGCATCACTAACTTTGGAATCAGAACAACCTGGACTAAAAAGGGTCATCTGGTATTGGAGAAAAACATTGTTCGTGTGGATTAGCATGACGATATTCACAACAGAGTTGCTCTTTGTTCTCCTCTGCTGCAAGCCTATTCTCATGCCAAGAGTAAAGCTGGGACGGAATTCAGCTAGAAAGGGTGCTTCAGGAAACGCAGTCCCACTTTCCTATATTTGAAGGCTTCACTCAGCTGACTTGGAGAGATGGTGATGGTTTAAATCTCTCAGTACCAGAAATAACGGTTGATAATTTATGGTGTTTATGAATCTTGAGTTCCAGCGTTTCATACCATTAGATTTCGTTTCAAGGCATGTTCCAGTAGGTTCTGGGTGCAATTTGCATATATGTATGTATATAAATGTACTGCAAATTTATCCTTGAAGTTGAAGGTCATACATACTGGGAGCATTATTGATTTGTTGTGTGCTCAAATGACGTTGATTTCTCACTATTTTTGCCGTTGCCATGGACAGTCTGTTGCTCGTTAATTTGTCTAAAAGAACATTGAATATGATTAATCACAACTCCCTCGAAAAAAAAAAAACAAAATGGACCACAGCAACATACAGAATAATCTTAAGAACAAATTAATCCATCAGGTTTTTGTCAAAATCGAAATCTTCCATTTCATGAGCCGTAATATAGCATCGAAGTGTAGTGGTCGAGAATCTACATCGAGTGGATTAAAGGGTTGCATTTAAAGAGGGTAGTCGGGGCAACGGAGCACGCCCCCAAGTGATGATATGCTTGAAAGTCTCGTAGGCAACAATAATGGATATATAGATATGGATCATGCTCAGAACTGCACAATACAGAAGTATGTAAAAGAACACAATTCTTGACTGATCTTTGTCTTTGATGCATGCAAAAATGAGAGCTACGATCAGTCCCACTGCTGCTACAAATGTCAAAATCGACCTCACCAAAAGACACATCGCATTACCCCATTCGATTACATTCTCCCTCTCATCTGCCAACACAAGGGAAAACATCGCGCATTGGAATTTTGTCGAGTTAATAACTCAAAATAATCGACTCATATAAAGTGATCCTCTGGATAATTAACACTCATGTGGATAGTCACTGAGCTAAGTATCAAAGACTAAATATGATAACAAAGAAGTGTAACCGATAGTAGAAGCTACGTTCATTTGGATATTCCAAAGAAGAAACAATTTTTTAAGCCACGAGAATATTCTGAACTTACCTGCTTCAGAAAAGTGGGCTTCACAAACTGGTGTCACTCTGCGGTCTCCCATTTTGTCTTTGTGTAATTTGCAGTTTTTGGATTTCTCAGATATTAATGAGAACAACAGATCGTGAAATAGGGGAGAAAATCCGCTTTCCTACTACGGAATGAACTCTTGTTGTTATGACTTATCCGTTCTGTTATTTTCTTTTTCTCTTTCTTTGAAATTTTCTAATAAGAACTTGCTAAATTTAAGATTTTTTTTACTAGAAAATTAATAAAAAAATAAAAGACATAATTTCCTGTATAAAAAGAAGTTTTTCTTTTGTCTTGCCAAAAGGAAAAGAAGAAGTTTATTGTTGGATAATGCTAAGTAGGAAAAAGAAAAGGTGACATAGTCCCGAATAATAAATTGAAAGAAGTTACATAATTTGTAGGAAGAATTGTTAATAAAAGCAAGTAATCAACCTTGAGAAAAAGGAATGAAGAAGAAGACACCTTCAAATTTCAAGTCAAGAGAGTTGTGTAAAACACTTGAATAGGAAAGAAAGTGAGAATCTCACTATTTTTATTATTTTTCTTAACAAACCAAAACAACTAATGATATACCAAAATCTAATGTATAATTATAATTTAGAATGACTATAAGAAAATAAAACAAATTTAAAAAACGAAGAAGAGAATCATCAAGAGAAATTACAACCAAGAAGGTTGAAAATCATGAAGATTTACAATAGAGGTGGGGGGGGGATGCCCTTTTGGGAAATTAAAAGGAAATTATGAGTCATTTTTTTGAAAGCTAAAATTGAGGAAATATCATTGACATAGGCAAGATAACATGTATAATTGCCTCTCTAAAATTTTTAATTTACTTTTTATTATTTTTGTATATAACCAAAATTTTTATATAATGTCCATGTATAAAAATATCTCCTAAAATTTTTCACTCATTTGGGCAGATTGTGTAAGGATATCAACTTGCATTTTTCAATTAGGAAATTTTGGACATTGATATTGCACTATAAAAATGAAAAATAAATTATCATTATGGATTTTTTTTCTTTTTTATATTTATAAAGCACTACAAAATTCAAAATAAAAAACTCATACCAATGTTACTTTTTCGGTAATTAAAAGTATTCAGCTCTTGAATTATTATTACAATGTGCTCAACTTATCCGCGTTTGCGCGAAGGTTCTGTCCTTATTTTGTGAAGTTAAAAGGGTGAGAATTGAAAATAGTAAAACATAGAAGCCCCAGTTTAGGCAATTAAGAAATACTAGTCTCATTGGTCCACATCAGAGAGATCTGCTGCTTTTGTGCCACGGAGGAAATGTTGGGAGGTTGGGATAAATAAAACAAAACAATGAAAAATAAATCTCAAAATAAATAACTCACACTACCAGGATTAAAATGACTCTCCCAAAACTCTAGTATTGATAAAGTGAGAATTTATCAATAACCACCAAGCAGAAATAAATCTGACAAAAACTTAAAAATATTATGACACCAAGATTTACGTGGAAAATCCCAAAATGGGTAAAAACCACGGGTTAAATATTGACCAATACTTCCACTATAAAAATGGGGTAACAAATCTTCCTCTAGATATACTAGAAGGTAACACAACTATCTTCACCAAAATAGAGTGGATATCAAAGGAAAAAGAGATGAAAAACAAACTCACGAAGTAATAAAGAAACCTCACTCTATTCTCTTCTCTCTTTCTTTCCTTCTCTCCCTTTCTTTTCTTTCTCTCTTGGTGCAAATGTATGCTTCTAAACTTGGCTATTTATAGGTGAAATCTAGTCAACATTTCTTGACTTATCATACCCTAATTTTTGCCAAACAATTTAGCCTCCATTTTGGAATTTTGACTAGCCTAACTTCCTTGATTTTTAGCTTCAATTTTTGGACTTTTGATTTCAATTTTGATGGCTATCTTTTTGAGTTGAAACTTAACAAATCTTCCCCTTTCAACTCATTGAGAGAGTTTCACCATACCAGCTTCGCTTCTGCAAAAGTCAAACTTTTCTTTTGACAATGACTTGGTCATCATATCTGCACCATTCTCGTCAGTATGTATCTTTTCAAGGACTAATTCTTTTGACTCCAAAACATCCCGAATCCAATGATACCGAACATCGATGTGCTTTGAACGAGAATGAAAGGTTGAATTTTTGCAAAGATGGATTGCACTTTGACTATCACAATAAAGTTCATACCTTTGTTGCTTAACTCTCAATTCTTGTAAGAATTTCTTCAACCACAGAATTTCCTTTACTTGCTTCGATGAGTGGCTATATACTCGCTTCACGTAGTAGAAAGAGCAACACATTTTTGTAGTCCCGCTTTGCCAAGAAACCGCTGCACCTCCAAACTTCATTAGGTATCCCGACGTGGATCTTCTATTATCAATGTCTCCAGCCATGTCTCGCATCTCGTATAACATCTAATACAGTGTTTTGCATTTCCAAAACACGAATAATATTTTGTTGTACCTTTAAGATACTCGAGTATCCATTTGACCGCATTCCAATGTTCTCTACTGTGATTAGAGAGAAATCGACTAACTACTAACAATCGCATGAGCTATATCTCAGCTCGGTGCACACCATAGCATACATTAAGCTACCAACCGTCGAAGAATAAGGAACCTTCTTCATATCTTCCTTATCTTGCTCACTTTTAGGACATTGCTTCGTCATCGAGCTTGAAGTGACATGCTAGTGGAGTAGAAACCGTCTTGGCCTTACTCATGTTGAAACGATCAAGGACTTTCTCAATGTACTTTCTCTTGAGACAACCAAAGTTTACCATTTTGTCTATCTCGAGTGATCCTCATTCCAAGAATTTGCTTAGTGACCCTAAGTCTTTCATTGCAAAAGACTTGCTTAACTCCTTCTTTAACTCGCAATTTTGGCGATATCCTCGCCAACAATTAACATGTCATCAACATAAAGAAGGAGAATAATAAAATCACCATCGAAAAATCTCTTCACGAACACGCAATGATCCGGTGTGGTCTCGCAATAGCCATGTTCGACATGAAAGAATCAAATTTCTTGTACCACTTTGTCTTGGTGCTTGCTTTCAACCCGTCATAAGCTTTTCTTGAGTTGACAAACAAGGTGTTCTTTTCCTTTGACTTTGAACCCCTCCCGACTGCTTCCATGTAGATTTCTTCTTCAAGATCTCCATGAAGAAAGGTCATCTTTACGTCAAGTTGTTGAATCTCCAAGTTCAAGCTAGTTGCTAGTCCAAGAACAACTCGATAGAAGACATTTTAACTACAGGGAGAAAATATTTCCTCAAAATCAATACCTTTCTTTTGATAGAAACCTTTCACGACCAACTCGACCTTGTATCTTGGTTTGGAGATATTTTCTTCGCCTTTAGCTTGTACACCCATTTGTTCTTCAAGGCTCTTTTCCCTTTCTGAAGTTTCACCAAATCATATGTATGATTGTCATGCAAAGATTTCATCTCTTTCTGCATAGCTTTCAACCACTTATTTTTACTTTCATGGTTTACAGACTTCTTCATAAGTTTCTGGTTCTCCCCATCAGCTGAGCGAAAGACGTACTCTTGTGTATTGTATCCGGTGGAAGACCTCCTTTCTCTGGTGGATCTCCCGGGTTCGGTTGTGGTTGTGGGAACTCGGTGGTATTCGCTGGCTCAACTAGTGGAACATCATCATTGTTGTCTCGCTCTCGCCTCAACTCCCCGTGCTCGTCATGATTGATATGTTGAGGTCTTTGGGTCTAGGTTGACTGGAATTTTCTGGATCCGATCTTGGTTTATCATCTTTCTTGATGTCTTCAATGGTTTGATCTTTAAAGAAGACAACATCTCTACTTCTAATCAATTTCTTATCAACAGGATCCCATAGTCTGTATCCGAACTCTTCATGTCCATATCCCAAGAAAATACATTGTTTGGCCTTACTATCAAGTTTAGACCTTTCGTCTTTGGGAATGTGAACAAATGTTCTGCAGCCCAAAAACTCTCAAATGCTTGTAAGAGATTTCATTACTCGTCCCAAACTCTTTGAGGAATATCACCACCCAAAGGAACTGAAGGAGAAAGGTTGATCAAGTGAACTGCCGTTCTCATTGTCTCACCCCAGAAAGGTTTTGGCAGTTTGGCATGAGAAAGCATGCATCTGATGCGTTCTGTAATTGTCCTATTCATCCTTTCAGCTACACCATTGTGTTGTGGAGTCTTTGGTACACTTTTCTCAAGTCCGATGCCATGACTCCCTGCAATATGCTTCAAAAGAGCCTCTCGTATTCACCACCATTGTCACTACTGACACACTTCAATTTTCTTCCCTGTTTCTCTTTCCACTTTGACATGAAGTCTTTGAAAACATCTATAACCTGATCCTTTGACTTCAAAGAAAAACATCATACATTTCTAGAATAATCATCAATAAAGGTCACAAAATATAATGCACTACCAAGTGTTCTTTCACCCATATGACATACATCAGTATGAACCACTCCAAAGGAAATAATTTTCTAGATGGAGGAAATTTCAAATGCAACTCTATGTTGTTTTCCAACTAAACAATGAGTGCAGGGATTTGAGACTTACACCTTTCACATCCCTAGGCAGAGTTGTTGTTTGACAAGTCTCCCGGAGTCCTTTTTTCACTCATGTGACTAAGTCTTTTATGCCAAAGATTTGAGGAAGATTTTGAAACTGTATTTACTTCTCCATTGCTCACTTTTGCTTTCATCACGTAAAGTGAAAGCTTGCTTTTGTCACTTTGGCGATGACAAGATTTCCTTTTGTCGACTTCCATTTTCCGTTGTTGAATTTGTTTGCATAACCTTCATCATCAAGCTTGCCGGGTGGAGATGAGGTTGAGACGTAACATCCTGATACATGTCTCACGTTCTTTAAAAATTAGTTGACAACCTAGATCTGGAATTAAGGTGAATGTCTCCAATACCGATTATTTTGCAAGAGCCATCATTTCCCATTTTTACATGACCAAAATCTCCCTGGTGTGTAAGATGAGAAGAATTCTCGTGAGAAGTAATATGATAAGAAGCTCTCGAGTCAATAACCCTAGCCATCTGTTATGACAGATTAGGTTAATACTAGAATCATCACAAACAAGTTCGATTTCATCATCATTGTTGTCATGGCATTTGCTTCGAAATTTCTTCCTGACTTCTCCTTTTGTGTTGGCTCGATCTTTCTTCCATTTCCCAGATTCATTCTTGTAATGCCCTTCTTGTGACAATAAAGCATTCAATATCTCTTTTTAGACTTTGGACTTACCTCTCGATCCATCATATCTGCTGTGGGGATCTCTGGACTTACTTCTCCTCCCAGTGATTCCTTTCAAACGAACAAATGCTTGAGACTCGAATTTAATCCTCGATCCTTCCTCCTGGTTTTCTTCATTGTACAAAGCTTCTTTGACCATCTCCAATGTAACATCACCACTTGGAGCGAGATTTAAGACAGAAACAACTAGTGTTTCCCAACTATCGTGGAGTGAAGTAAATAGTAAGAGTGCTTGTACCTCCTCATCTAGCTTTCGCATTTACAGACGATCGATCACGGTTTATTAATCCTCGAAAATCATTCGAGTGCTTTCGGGACATATTTGCTCCTTCTTTGTACTCGCAAATCACAGTATCTGCTTTCAACAAAGAACTTTATAAAGCACTATATTTTCTTTCGAACACTGGTCTCTAATTTTTTCCACATCATATCTCGCTCTTGTTTCACTCAAACATGATTAAACACACTTTGATCAATCCAACTCCCTAATATGACCAATAGTTTTTCTATGCATTTTTGCCCATGCAACATCAGCTGTACTCTCCGGTTTTTGCAACATCACCAAGAATGGGTTCATACATATCTTTACAATATAATAGTCTTCCATTCTGAGCCCAAACAACATAGTTCATTGAAGTCAATTTAATCATACTACTGTAAGAAGAAGTTGACTCTCCATTAAAAAAAAATTGACCAAGGCTCGATACCACTTTGTTGGAAGGTTGGGATAAATAAAACAAAACAATGAAAAAATAAATCCCAAAAATAAATAACCCACACTACCGTGATTAAAATGACTCTCCCAAAACTCCCTGGGATTGATAAAGTGAGAATTTATCAATAACCACCAAGCTGTAAATAAATCGACAAAAACTTAAAAAATATTATGACACCAAGATTTACGTAGAAAACCCCCAAAACGGGTAAAAACTACTGGGTCAAATATCGACCAATACTTCCACTATAAAAAATGCAGAATAAATCTTCCTCTAGATATACTGTGAATGTAACACAACTATCTTCACCAAAATAGATGGATATCGAAGTGAAAAAGAGATGAAAAACAAACTCACATAGAAGAATAAAGAAAACCCTCACTCTATTCTCTCTCTCTCTTCTTTCCTTCTCTCCCTTTCTTTTCTTTCTCTCTTGGTGCAAATGTATGCTTCTAAACTTGGCTATTTATAGGTGAAATCTAAACCAACATTTTCGACTTTATCCTACTCCCTAATTTTTGCCAAATAATTTAGCCTCCATTTTGGAATTTTAACTAGCCTAACTTCCTTGATTTTTAGCTTCAATTTTTGGACTTTTGATTTCAATTTTGATGGCTATCTTTTTAAGTTGAAACTTAACAGGAAAAACCCTTGTCCCATTCATCATCTTTCTTCCCAGAAAGAGAAACTCTTTTTCTTCAACTTCTCACGTAACTGATTCCCACGAAATCCTTCAATTTTCCCCCTCAAAAGAGAGACACCAATATGCGTAGACCTCGATGATTCTTTAGTCATACGTATGGAAAAAGAGCTGAAATTGAGAAATCAGAATGATGATGATGAAGAATTCTTGTTCTTCGATGCATTTGATGAGTTTCCATTTTATGATTGCTGCGCAATCTTTGAACCAATCGTTTCAGACGCAGATGCGTTGTCTGGCACTACGGTCTCTCTTGATTCCAAGGCCCTTTTTGAGAAATTGCCTCAGGTAAATCTCCGCCGGAGGAGATACAGTTCCAGTGACGACGATGAGGCCGAATCTAGGGGTCTTAGTTCCTCGGTGAGTTTTGAGAAGAATCATTTTAGTTCTATAGCTGAAAAAATTAGAACTTCCCCCGAAATAAAGGAAAATAGAGGGGAAAGTGAAAATTCTTTTCGAAATTCGGAGACCCTCGACGTAATTAAGCTGAATTTGAGCTCGGAAAGTGTCAATCAGGGTGTCGATGAGATCTCAAAGAAGGAAAGTGAAGCGGATTCTGGAATTACTTCTGCAGATACTGAAAAAATTCTTAGTCTTGTAGAAGATGGTTCGAGTGTGAGGGAAACACAAAATGCAAATTCAAGTTTTCTGATACTACTAGCAGGATTAATAATAAAGGCAATTGGGTTTCAGTTTAATTTGTTGATCAGTTTTTTTACTTTTCCAATATGGTTAATCTATTGCTCATACATTTTTGTGACGGATCCATTTCGTGTTATGAAACAAGGGAAAGAGTATTTTATCAGGAGAGCGATTAGAATTTGTGGTTGTGTGTTTGGAAATTTGTGGGCATTAGTATACAAATGGCTAAAAGATCATGAGTATATTTTAACGTGGGGTTTAAAGTTTGGGTGGGGATTGTTGTGGTCGGTTTACGTCTGTGTTGTTTTGGTGGTATTGTTAGTTTCAGCTTTTGTGGTGGGTGGTATATTGATGAGGATAATGGTCGAGGAGCCGATAAGAATGCAGGAGAATCTAGATTTTGATTATACGGAAAAAAGTCCAGTGGCATTCGTGCCGATAATGGAATGTCCTGGGTCAGATTTTGGCCCTAGTTTTGGTGAGCATTTGGAAGTTTCTAAGCTTGATGGCATGCGTGTTATACCACCTAAGCATAAGTTGCAGGTTACTGTATCATTGACCTTGCCAGAGTCTGATTACAACAGAAACCTTGGAATCTTTCAGGTATATCATCTGGTCAAGAGAACTGGATCTTTTGATTATTTTTCCTTGAATTATTTTGTTTTTGAAGCTTAGTATTTCTGTTTCTTTTCTCTAAGCTGCATCCTGAAAATCAGTTCATATAATGATGGAGAAGTATTCTCCTGTACGTTGGATTAATTTTGATTCTTGTATGAGTTTTCTATGAAAATCTTGTTATCGTTCTCGAGAAACTTCATTCTTTATGCTACTTGGTCATCTGGTACAGCTCAATAAATTATTTCAATTGCTGGCTAAAAGCTTGTCCTTCCTCTTACAGAATTGATTAAGAAAGGATCGTGGATTTTCAAAATCTCATGCTGTGTGTGGTTAACATGTCAAATTTCTTCCGTTAAATGCAATAATGAGAAAGAAGGTATTGATTCATCTGAAAAGAATCCACCCATAACTCTGTCTGGGATAAAATTTCAAACAATTGTCTTTTGATAGTGTTTTTTGAAAGTCAGAATAGGCTTTTGATTCATCTTACCTGTTTTTACTGGTTTTAGATCATTTCTTGCTTGATACCGCTTGGTATTATGCCAACTTTAGACCACAGCTTAAGAGAACTTGAAACAAGTGAGTAGAGGAAATGCAATCTTTGTGATGTACTCGATTGCAGTATCTTGTTCTGATTTCCATTGTGCCGCATGATAGTGCTTTCCTACCTTGTTCTGGTTTCCATTGTGCTGCATGATAGTTCTTTCCTACCTTGTTCTGATTTCCATTGTGCTGCATGATAGTGCTTTTCTACATATCCTTCTCCTCCTGAGGTCAACATGCTTCTGGATGGAAATGTCCTGCACAAAGCTAAGAATAGGCTAGTCACTGAATGTTGCTGCCATTTTTAGGATTTTATCAGTGTATTCATTTGACAGATTGATGCAAAGAAATTTATTCAAAGATTTCTTGATTGTCAGTGTGTGCTTTATCTCTTGTATCTTACTTTGCAGATATAGTTGTCTTAAAAATGATACTCTTTTTGCTGTTTTGTGGAATATTGTGCACAAAAGCCTAATGATTCTATTCTTTCCCCTTATCCCTGAAGGTCAGAATAGATTTGCTTGCTGCTGGTGGTAAAGTCCTTGCAAGCTCAAGGCGCCCCTGCATGCTGCAATTCAAAAGCCAGCCTATCCGCCTTTTATTAACTTTCCTCAAAGTTGCTCCTCTTCTTAGTGGATACACATCTGAGACCCAAGATATAAATCTAAAGTTTAAAGGTTTCACTGAAGGTGGTATACCAACTGCCTGCCTAAGGGTGACTATTGAACAGCGAGCTCAATTTCAGCCTGGTGCTGGTATTCCTGAAATATATTCTGCATCTCTTGTGTTGGAGTCAGAGCAACCTCTACAAAAAAGAATTATGTGGTATTGGAGAAAAACTTTATTTGTGTGGATTAGCTTGACAATGTTTACAATGGAGTTGCTTTTTACTCTTGTTTGCTGTAAACCTATTATCATCCCGAGAGTAAAGCTGAGGTAAAATTCTGCTACCAATGTTGCAGCAGGGAACAGCAGCTCCACTCAGAGGTAGTTAATTTAGAATGATGAAGATGATTAAACCTTTTCATGTTGTATATTGCAGTTTCTGATTTGCTTGTATATAACAAACATTTAAGTTCCACAATTTCATACCCCAGATTAGTTTTGTTTTTTAGACAGTTTTCTATCATTTCTACAGGTATTGTTACTAACTGTTTCTTTTGTTGGGCTGCAAATAACTATGCCCTCTTTGTTTCGTTCTTGTCTAGGGCTATGAATAAAGTTGCCTTAACTTGAGTTCTCACCCACTAATATTATCCTTTTTCTTCCCCCCAGAAGATTTGATAATCTGCCTAGCTTTTTGTTATTACCACTTGGAATTTGATTGCTGGAAAGAGAACATTTTAGCATAGATATATTATTAAGTAGGAGGTTTTAGAGAAAGAAAAGAGAATTTCCATTAAGTCCTGTTGTAATGTGTGATTAGGTTTTTGAGATATTAAAACAGTTTTGTGCTCTTTTTTCGTTGATCTTGCCTCAAGTTTAATGTTCTGCAGTTATTTCTATATGCACAAGTAATTTGTGTGTATCATTGTTCTCTGTCCTGCTGTTAGCTACTTGTGCATCAAGAAATTATTCCTGCTCAAAAGAAGAATATTTATCTCTGAAGTTTTGCAATTCAGGTGAATTTTATTTGTATTTGTTATGGTTATAAATGCTTCTCAAGACCATAACTTTTTCCTTTTTCTCAAAGATGCTTAGTGCTGCAGATTTTTCATAGGCTTAATCCGCGCAATACATGCTGGCTAAGGAAGGCTTAGCGTGAAAAGTTTAGGTTACATATAAAATAGCTGCTTATTAGCAGTTCTTAGAAGAAGAAAAGAATTGAATTGGTTACATGTCAAATAGTTAATTATTAGGAGTTCCTGCAGCGGCTGGTGACTCTGGATTTTTGGAGAGAATGGCTTTTTGGCTTAAACCCTCTGGGATGCATGTTTTAGATCTTCAATCTGTGTACATGTATACCCAACTTTTTCAGATCTGTTACAATCTTTATGTCACCTAAAACTGATGGTTGCTGCCGGTTTGAAGAAAGTGGCCTTCTTGAGAGCTTCCCCAAGAGACTTGTCCGAGAACCTGAGAGGTTCAATACCCAGCAACTCCCCATCTGGCTCCGTCAATAGGACCCATTATGCATATCCGAATACCCCTGTAACAATTTGAGACAATTGCTGGCTGGCCCTAAACTTCTTGCCGCATACATTGATGCTCCGGATATTGGCCTGTGATTTTCAAGCAGCATATACTAGTTATGGATTTTCAGTTAGAAAAACCGATGAGCATTCATTGCACACAGCAAAACAAGTTTTGTTGGTTCGTCATGTGAGTTTTAATCCGATCCTTCTGATTAAATGTACGAATTCTCCTGTTGTTGAAGATTAGTTTGCTAAACTTGGAGATAATGATAGGGATATATTCTTAACAAAGCAGCAAAAGAGCATCAAGTTGTTGGGGATAATGATAGGGATATTTCTTTTTGGATGATTGATGAAAGTCCTCCGTTAATTACAGGTATGAGTAAAAATATTGTAAGACAATAACTTAATTAGTTAATATATATATTATTAAACAAAAATTATCGATCTTGATCAGCATGTATGAAGAAAAGAAGAACCAAAAATAAAATTAAAAAAGAAACATCTCCATGAAATTATAGTTACAAACTTCTTCCGCTTGAGCTACTACGCTGCATAAATACATAGCAAAACTTGTGCGGGCTTTCATCGGCCCGTGGGCTTTCATTGCCTTTGGGTGATTTTTCATAATTCATTCTCATTTTCAACTAGCGGTAATCATGGAATTTTTTCACTTACAACTTTTCTTTTGATGTATAACTCATCCATTCCCTCCCCTCCCCAAGTGGCCGAAAAGGAAAAAAAAGAAAAAAGGAAAATATCAGTTGGAGCTTTTACGGGCTGAGCTTCTGAGGAAGGATCCACTCTTGGTGATTTCACGCAACGGCTTATCTGTGAATCTGATGATGTTGTAGACCCAGGCACCGGCGATAGCCCCTACAGATGGGCCTAACATGTACACCCAAAGAGATCTGTAATTGCTAGACACTATTGCTGGGCCCAAACTCCTTGCTGGATTCATTGACGCCCCAGAAATCGGCCTGTTTCACCAAAGTTGACCCATTAAATTATCACAAAAGAGTAGGCCTAATTTATATTTGCCCAAACTTCGGTTTCCATGACCAAAAAAAAAAAAAAAAAATCGTCAACAAAAGTTCTGTATATTTCCTAAATATATTTTATTATGGATTATATAAATTTATTAAGTAAATTAATTTTTTAAGGTTCTCTTAAACTAATATTTTAATATTATTCTACGAAGTAAGCAGAAAAAAAAATTGAAAATTTTTGAATGACATGTTGGCTCAAATGAAAAAGGAAAAGGTAGAATCAGCTTATGTAATCTATTCTATGTAATAAAATTCCCTCCGGTAATATTGGATATATTAAAAAAGGAAATAAATATAGGCTAATTTAGTCTGCACGCACCCGGCAAACATCACATTTAGTAAAACGGTAGCTCCAACTGCGAGACCTGCAAGTTCTCCAATCTGCATAAGCAATCCAAACACAATTATTTATAATCCGATCAAGACATTGAAGACAAAGTTCGTAGTCTCAACACTATCCTGCTGTGTGGACTAGTGGATTAAATAATGATTTTCATGCTATGAAGGAATCTCTTTAGTTAAAGTCATCTCTGCCAAAAATATTCTATTCTTCGTATGCAAAACAGTGTATGTATCAGCTACAGAATTAAGAATAAGTGTCATTATTGAAGTATTGATTCATCAAAGTGATTATTATAAGTGAGGCGAATGAGGGATACTAACAGCTCTGTTGTCGGTGGCAACGCCGGAGATGACGAACATGAGGTAGAATGTGATAATGAATTCCAGAACAAGAGATTGCACATTTGATCCGTGTGGAAGTGTTCCTGCAAAGTGATCTTCCTCCCCGTTGAATATTAACCTTAGGGTTCCGCTTGCTAATGTTGATCCAAGAACTTGAGCTGCAATATATGCTGGAACCTGGATTAATTAGGACGATCATTAAGTTCATGAAAGAAGATTCCTTTTCAACGACCCATTTAAGGGTAACAATTCGAGTCTGTGTTTCGTGGTGCCGAGGGTCAGATGTTCAAATTCTAATCTCCATTTCGAGCCAAGAACAAAAAGACAAGGAAACAATTTTGACTCGAACTCATCAATCATTCATTTGTGATTGCGGAATTGGACATCTGATCATAAAGCAAATTTTCTTTCAATTATTTATGGCTCATAAAAGTCTTCTTGAAAAGTCGAAAGAGTCGAGGAGGAGATTGACTAACAACAGGAAGTAGCTGGGGTGGAGGAGAAAAGTTTTTTTTTTCCTCTCCTTATATAGAAATCGTGGGGTCAAGTGCTTGGTAATGCAGGGCTTACATGTTTCCAAGGGAACCTTCTGCAGGTGGCAAAAGCAATGGTTACGGCCGGATTTAGATGTGCACCAGAAATATGGCCGGTGGCGTACACCACCACCATCACAGCCAATCCCCAGACGATTGATATTCCTGGAAACGTAATCATATTTCCTCTAACTGTGTTGATCACCACTGACCCACAACCGGCAAATATCAAGAAGTATGTGCCCAAGATCTCTGCTATCAACTGTAAAATGGTCCAGGAAAAGAGATGATATTGATTCAATGAAGTCGCTATCGCTATCTATTTTATGCTAGCTATAACAAGTATGTTTAGCGGAAACATTTATTAGCACATTTAGTAGCATTAAACCAAGGAAAATGCATTTTCAACAACTTCGGCGGATGAGCTTAGCTGAGTTAATCTGGAAGTTGAACCGAGAAAGAGGATGAAGTAGAATATCTTTGATCCGTTTTCACATAGAGGCAAGAAAAAACATCTTTGCTGATTTTAAGTAGGAGAAAAGTTGGATTTTTGCCTGTCTTGGAACTGGGAAAGTACTGCAATATCATGTGCTTGGAGTTATTAGTTAGCTAAAACATGAATTCCCAAATTAGAAAAAACTGAAGCTGATGAATCAAGAAGATGATCAGAGAGAGAGAGAGAGAGAACTTGAAGAAGCTTCAATTTTTACCTTTTGTATAAAAGGAACAGTAACAAAGCATGAGCCTGAAGAATCGTCACCGTTTGTGGATGTTGAAGCGGAACCTCCATCTTTGTGATTCAAATCACCATCTTTGACGTCCAAAACCAGATTCCCATTCGTTCCTGATTCCTGAGCCATAACAATGAACTCTCTCTGTTTTTGTTGAGGGGTTGGTTGGGGGAGGGATGGGAGAAAAAGAGAGAGATGAGCTGACCAGAGCTATTACTGTGACTTGTAAAACTGGGCGTAGGCAAGGATGCAGTGGCCAATTTATGAATATCCAGCTAGAGAAGAGTGAAGGGGATGGCGGTTGGGGGGTGGGGAGGGGTGGTTACGTGGTCTAAGACTTATTCGGATACATCAATGCATTTGACTATAAATTCTCTCCAGGCTCTCCATGTTCCTCATTTATTTATTTGTTGTTTTCTTTAGGTCGAAGACTTATTTGACCTGAGCAAAGATGGCATTGAAGGCTTGCTTCAACAACCCATTGGAAATACCCAAATCTCATGACAACTATTAACTGTGAAATTAATTAATATTTGGTATTTGGCACATATTACAAAAGACAAATCTCAAAATGCTCTCTGCTGAATATTAAGAATAATAGATCTTCACAGCAAAATAATAATAATTCTCCCCTTAAGAAAAGTAAATAATGCTACCGTTGCATTGTGTAATTCCATACTCAAAATAGTATTTTTAGTACTAAATCTTAACACTTAGTGGTAAGAGAGTCAGTAAGAGATATTGATTAATTAGTATTATTCCTTGTATAATTTGAGTACTGCATTTACTTTCTTCGTTTCAAATTAAGTGTTATTTTAAAAAATTTTATACATATTAAAATATTAATTAAATTGACTAATTTTTTATTAATTAAATATTTTTTTCTCAATAAAAATTATGATTATCATTCTTTCTACACAAAATATTATTATTTTATTATGATGATAAATAAAAAAAGATTTAATAATATTTAATTTGTAACAAAATAAATTTTTTTTATAATGACACTTAAATTGAAGCAGAGAGAATAGTTATTTATAGTTTATTATGTTTACCTTCTAAACCAAACAAGGGAAGAAAAAAAAATTTGAATGGTCTTCCTTCGCCAGGGAGGGGTTTTTGCAGCACGTGCAGCATTGATCCTCAGTCGTTGGATCAGATCTCGGATCTGATTCGATGGCTGAGAAAATTTATCAATTTTTCGAAAAAACAAATACCTGCATGGGCAAAATAATATGGTCCGTTGGATCAAATTTCATGCAGATACTGCAAACACCCACGTGTAGCACCCTAGTAAAAACCTTCGCGAGGGGAGATGAACAGCGCTCACCGGTCATGTGCCTTATTATATAACATAAAAGACTTATATATTTAGATTCAGTTTCAAAATTTAATATAAATTTTTTTAATTGAGTCATATTTTTATTTTTATTTAAAAATTATTTTTATAAAATTAAAGACGAAAAATTTTAAATTCAAACTCTATCCAAATCATGATTAAATAATAAATTTTGAATTATTTTCAGCCATTCTACAACTTCCCAACAAAGGATAGAAAATAGAAGTCCTTTTCAATAGGAAGGAACCAAAAAAGGATGTTAATTTCTAAGTTATAGTTTTAGTTTCTTTGTAATTTACAATATGCTGAGTGGGAAAATATATGATGTCTTTAATTTCAACAGCCAAAGCCTATTCAGCTCTAAGATTCCCAAAGAGAAAAGGGTGTCCCCTAATCCATATTTTATCAAAAAGACAACTATGAAGCATAAATAGCCGAATACATTTTCCTGATTTGAAGCTAAAAAACTGTGAAAGTTTTGACAAAGGATTTAAGAGGGTCAACCTATAGTGTACATAGTACTCTTTTCGTTCTTAATTAATATATATATTAATCATGATCTCTAATTTAATCAACTACGGATCAAATACTTGATTACTTGACTATTATAACTAATAAATAATTTCTGCTGATAAAAATTCGATTAATGTGGTTATTATCTGAATCTTGGAGTCAATCATCAACCCTAACTATTCGTTATGGATAAGCCTATCTTGAGGACAAATGTCAACATGGGTGTATTGGGTTCGACATCATTCGAAATTTAATATAAATATTTTATTTTGAATCATATATCTTTTTTAAAAAATTATTTTTATAAAATTTAAAATAAAAAATCACAATATAAACTCTATTTAATTTCAAAATAAGGCTTCATATGCAAGATAAGAAAGAGATCTCCAAAATTATACTAACAATATTGGCAGAAGGGACATATGACAAAAGATTTTTGTCATTAACTTTCATTATTAATAATTTTTTAATCATCATTATCATTAGATCCACGAACAAATAAAATATGGTTTCGATTGGATGAATTTTTGGGTGGTAGGTGACCATTTGATCAACTGCTCTTACTTCTTTTTTTTATATATAATTAAAGTGCTTCAGTCATATAAGAATTAAAGAAGTTACACAAATATGATAAAGTTTTATGGTAACAGATAAAATACTACATCTCAAAGACTCAATTTCATATTCTTTCATAAACAGTAATTTGGAAGATTTTAAATGTATCAAATAGTTTTGAAAATAATTTAAAAAAGAGATGAAAAGTTAATGATGAGTCCAGATTTAAACTTTAATAAGGAAAAGTGTCAAATACCAATCGACAAAAATTTTCTACAAAATATGTTATAAAATTTTAAATTTTGAAGAAGAATACCATTATAGTTTTTAAACAACATAAGATACTAAATACAAAAGAAATAATTATGAAGAACATATCTAGGCAAGATCATAGCTCTAGCCAATGTTGGAGCTCCGATTTCGCGAGGGAGAGGCCATATCGCAAAGAGGATAGCGGCTGACAGAGGAGAGAGAAGGGGGAGAAGAAGGAAAACAGAGAAAAGAACTGCTCTTACTTCAAGAGTGAGGTAATCGAAAACTTTGTGGACGCAATTTTGATTGATATAATTTATAGCCCTAAAATGTTGAAAAGTGCAAGTCTAGGAAGCTGCTTAATTACTCTCGCAAAACTTCGTCAAATTACACTAAGGAGTTAAAGAGTGTAAACTCATCATTTATATGGTAATAAAAAATAAAATCACGTCTTAAAATCTCTAATTGAATAAATAAAAATAAAAAAATAGGTGGAAACTCTTCTTAACGTTGTGCAGTCACCCCTCGGCATTGCCAATTGGCAAATTGGATAATTAATGTTGCAAGACTTACGTATGCTAACTAGTATTTGGCAAATTTGCTTAGTTCCAAATTAATTTTAATTATTTGAATTAAAATAATTAACGTTCGGTGATCAAAATACGTACTCTACCACAAGAGCAGCAGAAATTACACTCCTCGCCTTATCCTAGTCATTGCCTATTGGCAAGTCCAGAAATGTGCCAGCAGTGGCATCCACCCCAGATTCTTTGTTAGATTCACATTCTGAGTCATCATCTGTGTTAACTGACGTATTAATTTGAGGTTACTCTTAGGATTATTCATATTCACATTGTCGTCCAAAATGTTAACTCAATAATGCAATTTAGATATTATTATACAAAATATAATAAATATTTAATTTTAAATCACAAAAAAATTGTACGCTTTTTAAAATATCAAAATTTATTAAGTATATATAAATTATGTAGAGTTTAGGAGAGTGATCAGTGTGCCAAGTCAATGATGAGCTATTTTGCCGGCCTTAAATTGGGGGATGACATTGGAAGTTTGGAAAATTCGTGAGGGCCACCCATGTGTCCATTAAATGGCAGATAGCGGTGTTGCAAAAGAGACGAACGCTTTCTCTTGACTGCTGTTTAACTCTGTTCCTTTCATGGGCCTAAGCTGGAAATGTTGGTGTGAATGCAAATGAATTTAAGGTTTCCTAAGAGGAGAGAAGAATGATCTCATGTTTTGTCAGGGATAGCGTGATCCTACACAAAGCTTCCTTGACCAACGCAAACCAAGTTAGTTCATACTTCTTTTTTGTGTACATTTATATTTGCGCGCTATAAATATAAAAGAAATTTTAAAAAAAATAAGTGATTTGTCTGAAGTTGAGAGGAGACAAATTCATTTTAAAAAATGACTAGTATCACATGTATTGGTGATCTAAATATTATTTTTTTACACGTAATATAAAATAGAGCAAATACTAATATCTTTTACAAGTAAATCGATTGTTATCTTAAATTTTTAAATTTTAAATTAAAATATATTTTTAAAATGATTAAAAAATAGTCTCGATTATCTAAAAGTTAAAGGAGAAAGAAACGATTGTTTAAATGAGTTTCCGTTCATATGACTTTTGACAAAATTAAAGGAGCTACCACTAGGACTTCGTCAAGCATGCTAACATCTAGAAGAGCTACAGATTTCCTCCAAGCATCAGGCAAGGAGTTGTTCATCATTTTCACCGCAAGACTATCCAGTGCGCATGCAATTCTATCCAATTCAACTCCCCACTATTCATCGTGCTCCTTGTATTGTAGTCAAAACTGTCATCTTAACTAACTCTCTACTTCAAATTGTTCACTTTCATATACTTTCTTTTTCCGAGTTTTTCACACCGCTTTGCATCCCTCCAATGAGTAGAGAACATTACACTAATGTACAATATTATATATATTTGTTAGCTTTTTGTACTTGAAATTGTATGTACTTCCTTTAACTCCCTTTGCTAGTTTTTTGTACGAGGAAGTTTAACTATAGTTAGAATTAATCAGCTTTGTTCTTGTGATCTCAGGTTTACACACAGGTTTGATCACATTCCTCCTACGGTTGCAAAAGTTGACTACTACTACTATATTCATAGTTTGAGATAAGAGGAACACCAAACAGAGGTCTCTATGATCCCAAGATTCATGGACTTGTAGTGATTTCTTTATACATTGTCACAAGTGGCAGGCAAGGACCCATGTGAGTGCTCCTTTTAATCTTCTACTCACGAGGGAATTGCCTTACTGTTGTTCCCTTTTTGAAGCTGTTTTCATAGTGAATGTTTGATGCGATTGATTACAGTAACTGAAAGTTGCAGTTATCCGATTATGATCAACTTCTAATTAATTAATGATTTTATGATTAGTTTTTTTTTGGATTTGCAGACTTTGATGTCAAATTAAGGTTTATTATCTATTAATGTTATTAGCTTTTGAGGACTTGGCCAAATGGCACGGAGTAAAAGCATTTTGTGTGGAAGAAATGGATGACCAAAAAGGACCCAATTTCATTCTTGTGCTCATGATTTTTTTGGATATGTTAGCTTTTCTTTAAGCAATAAATAATACTAATACATGTTGGAGAAAATAGTTTGTGACTTGTGAATGTATGATTTTCGTGACCGCTCCTATGATGTAATGTTTTATAGGTGAAAGTAAAGGCAAGTGGTGGTAGTGATTGGATGCTGGCCTAAGCTTCGACTCATATTTAATTCGAAGCAACAAATATTTTAAGCATTCACTACTGAAAAACCTATAGAAAAACTGCAGCAGATGTACGCTTTCTGGGTGTGATGGGATTTAAAAGTCATTTTATGTGTGATTAGACAGATAAATGAAGATTAAGGGTGTGATTGTATATAGTTTAGTTTTGAGATTTTTTGTCTTGGATTTCGGGAAAGAAATTTTTTTGTAAGAGAAAAAATAAGATGTGAGATAAAAAATTGTATTAGGTTTCGTGTGAAACCCAATCCAAGCACACCTTAAGTGCCTTAGCATTACTTGGGCCCTCTGGCCCAATCCTGTGCTTCATACGAGTCATATGCAAGTTCCTTCTTCTTTGCCCTTGGCCCTGCCAAAGTTGGGCGTTTGCCAAACTGGACCAAAGGATTATTGGGGAAAATAGCCTTTTAAAAAAAAAATTCTCCAAACTGTTTTTGATTTTCTTAAAATATAAATGCTTCTCAACATCAATTTAAATTATCCCTATTTCTCTTCCTTTCAATAATAATAATAATAATAATAATAATAATAATAATACTTCCTATTTCTCAAAGGAAAACAAAAAAATTACAATCACATTTAAGAAAAATCATCATGCTAGTCTACCTACTATTTTTGAATTAACTTCCAAAGTCTCAAAAGTTTTTATTGGAGTCATATTGGATGCTTCTTTCACTCTAACAAGAGTTGCCAATTAGTACTGGGGGTGAATAGTCCTTTTACATCATTATCTTAAATAATTTCAAAAGAAAAAATATTTGTAGGCAGACTTTGAACTGTGTAATGAGAAGTGTTTCACTTCATGTTAGCTAAAGAAAGACGTGAAAAATAAAATTAACAAAGTATCTATAAATAATTCTAAAATTGAAATCAAGAAAGCACATAATGCTACATCTTTTGTAATATGTTAATCCTATGAATGTAAAAAGGCATTATACAAATACCCATTCCCTCCCCGGAGGCGGACGGTGTTTGAAATGCCTCCCTCTATACTGTGATTTTTGCTTTCTACCTTTTCTTTTTTTTCCCAATACTTTCGTTTTTAGAACAATATTCTTTACACAGCTGCCTCAATAACGTTAACCTGCAGAATGGTTTTAGAGACAACACCAATCAAAGCTTCGGTTCCAAACCAAGATTAATTCGACCGTTGCAACCGAACCTAATTTCAAAACTACCAAAGGAATTCCCATTTCCCAACACTCCCTGCACTAGAACCGCTTCACCCCACCGCTTCTCCTCTTCTCTATAGATTTTCTACAAAAAATCGACAGAAATGGTGTCCAAGATTATCAAGAGAGCCCCAGCTAAGTCCATCAAAAGCCACCGCCACCGCCAGTACCAACGTCGGGGTCGCAAGTCCCCTGTCAAGAATGCCTCCACCGCCGCCTCTGTGGTGGTTGCTTCCATCAACAAGTCCATCTACACTTGCCACCGCCGTCTCACCAAGATCTTTTCCAAATTGGCCCGCATTGCCACTCCAAAGAAGACCCCCCGGAAGAAAGGCTATCAGCTCCTTGAAAAAGATCCACTAGGCGCTGAAAACAGCAACCTCAGGCGAGCGCTTTTTAGTGATAGGAAGCCCCTGCTACCATTGCTTTCTCCGAAGAAGAAGACCATTTTTCTTGATTTGGACGAGACGTTGGTGCATTCCCAACCGAACCCTCCACCGGAAAAGTATGACTTCGTAGTTAGGCCAGTGATAGACGGGGAAAAAGTTGAATTTTTTGTGTTAAAAAGGCCATTTGTGGACGAATTCCTGGAATTCCTCAGTAAGGAGTTTGAGATTGTGGTGTTCACTGCCGGGATCGAGGAGTATGCTTCTCAGGTTCTTGATAGGCTTGACAAGAAGGCGGTAATTTCCCATCGACTCTACCGGGATTCTTGCCGAACAGTGGATGGAAAATTTGTAAAAGATTTATCTGAATTAGGAAGGGATTTGAGCAGGGCAGTCATTGTGGATGACAATCCGAATTCTTATGTTTTTCAGCCCCAGAACGCCATTCCAATTCGCCCCTTTACTGATGATCTTGGAGACGAGGAGCTGAAAAGGTTGATCAAATTCTTCGAGCAGTTTGACGAGGTGGAGGACATGAGGGACCCTGTGAAGGTATATGCATCATCTGAGGAGGAGAAATAGGAAACTAGAAATGCAATTCCCTTTTTTCTTTGTTCAATTCTTTGAATTTTCTTGCTTGTTTCCAAACCAAAGGCTACAGTGTTGAACAAAATTGTGTTCAATTTGCAATGAAAAAATGGTTGCAAGAATAGCTCTCTATGTAAAAAGACTGGTGCATTTGCCTTCTGATTGGATTTATTTATTTTTTCAAACTTTTTATGCGTCCAATTTAGAGGAAGATTTGTTTGATTTCTTGAACCTTCCTTTTTAGGATTTCTTTTATTTTGAAAAAAGAAAAATCTTGAACCTTCTACAGTGTATTCAACCCAGTGCACAATCCATGGTCCTGCGTCAGCTTGTCTTTATAAGGCATAAGTTGTAGGTTCCTGAGTTGAGGAACCTTCCATCTTTTCCGTACTTCTCTTCTCTGTAAATGATCTTCTGTGCAGTTTCCATCGCAGACGAGCTTCCCCAAGAGAGCGTTTCTCTATTTGATCTCACTAGTTATCAGAGGATGTTTCCACCTATCTGGCGAAGGACGGGCCGGACCAACTGCGAAATCTAAAATGGTTCTCTAAAAGCCGGCTTGGGCCATAAGTTGGGCCATTAGTTTTTAGGTCTTATTGTGGATAGCTTTGTCCCGTTTTTTCATCATTGATCTTTTTTTTGTTTTTCTGTTTCAAACGGAGAAACTTTCATAAATTTGTTTAAAATGATTTTTTTAAAAAAACTATGTGTTTCTTTTCTTTTTTCCCGAATGTCAAAGAATCTCGTGTGTTCAATGTTGCTGTGTCTGGGGACTACCATTTCTAGGACCATTATGAACCACCTGGGCTTCCAGTTTCTTGTAGAGCTACGGGTGCACCATCATTTTCAGAGTTCATTTGAAAACGAGGATTTTACTTCAGTAATCAAGATAACGACTTTATTCGAAAATCAAGAATAAATAAAATTCAAGCAAAAAAACAAAGAACAAAAGAGGACACAGCAGAAATTAACTGAAAGAACAAGGACAAAATGCTAGAATCTACCAGATATATCAAACCCAAATTACAGAAACACAGAAAGGTGACCCCCAAAAGAGGGGAAAAAACATAAAAGACTTTTAATCAATCAGTCGCAAGTGAAGACTTGGGACGGCAGTCGCCAAGCTTCCAATTTGGAGAAGCACATATCATCAATGGACTCGCTGCGACACCATTTGCATCTGGACTTGAGTGTGCACTCGGATCTCACCCCGATTTGACTGCAGTCCACTTTAGCTCGACCGGTGTTCAACACTGGCTTCCGGATCGAAGCTGTCGCGGTGGCGGTTATGGGCTTTAAAAGGAGCATGAGAAAGAGCAGACGGTAAACGAAGTTGAAGTGTGAGAAAGTTTTAACAGACGACATTGCGGAGCGTGCGAGAGAGAAGAGGAGAGACAGAGGGATCGAATTTATCGTCCCATGTAAAATGAATTATTGGGGGCGAAAAGGAACTTGGTTTAAAAAAAAAAAAGTGTAATTTGCAATTTTGCTCTTCGAATGAGTGGTTTCAGTAAATTCGGCTCTTCATTTGCAAACCCTTGCAATTCGATCCCATACGGTGTATGATGGAGTTATCATACGAATGAAGAAGAAGACTAGAGTGAAGAAGAAGCGGATGATTTCCAGAGCTGAAGAGATTGGTGAAGCTGAAAAATAAAAATAAGAGATGCTTATGAATAACTATGGGAAAAGAATCCAAGTAGAAAGGGGAAAGAGGAGGGCAAATATCTGGCAAAGTGAATAGTAATTTAAAAAGGACTTCAGCTTTTTGGCCCATGCAGGTCTCGAACCTGCGACCTTCGCGTTATTAGCACGACGCTCTAACCAACTGAGCTAATAGGCCCGCATTGTTTTATACATCTAAACTCAATAAAATAATCTATACAAGAACTTGGGACTATGAAAAGGCCAATCACGCTTGAAACTTATCAACTTGGGATTACTCAGGTCATGTCATATGCCATTGTTATAATAAATTTTCAAAGCCTAATACTATCTTCTTCTGTTTTAGCATTTAAAAGCTACAACCGCCACTCTTATTTTACGTACGGTGTTATTGAATAAAATTTTTATTTTAAATTTTATAAAAATATATTTATTTATAAAAGAAGATGTGAGTCTTACATTTAAAATTTTAAATTTTGTTTTGAAATGTAATGTTATCCAATTCCACCCTTAATATATGCCCCCTAGATCAATTACATATAATTCCTCTTTTGTTTTTCTAAATCAAATAGATATATATTCATTTCAATGCATAGTATCTTTAGAACCTCGAAATTTCACAGGAAAGAAAGAGAAAAAAATAAAGTAAAATCTTGAACTAATATAATTGAGAAAATTGCGACAAACGTCCTAATCTAAGCCCTATGTTTCCTTTATTCATTCATTTATGCTTTTTGTTAATTAATCTCTACACCTTTTAGTATGTTATCAAACACTTCAAACCATAACAAGGTTAGATTAATAACAAATTAAATTTTGTTTAAGGATAAGTTTGGTAGTCAATTAATTTTTTCCTTTTTGCAAGTAAAAAATGAATTTTATTACTTTATATGTGAAAAAATAATTGAAATTAAACTTCTCTCTTACTTTGTTGAACTGGAGTATTCCCTAAAAAAAAAGTTAAATTTGAGTATTGAACGAGGCTGTAGAAGACACAAGAATAAATTCACCAAAAAAAAAAAAAAAAAAGACATAGAAAAAATGAAAAATATATCATCTACATTGGTACAAACAACCAACAAGAAGGGGACGAATGAAAAGTGGAGAATACGGCAGAAAAATAGTTCTCAAAAAATATATTAAGAGAGTTTGGAAAATTAATTAATAGATACTACAAACATAATTGAAGGAGTAAATTGAAACATGATCAATAGATCAGGGGCTTCTGGTGAATTTATTTTTGCCCATAATTATTTAACAGGGACCAATTGCCCACAAGACCACGCAAATATTTGTCTTGATGAAATTAACACGTTTGCTTTTTCTCCCCTTGTGCGGTATCGAATTCTTGGTGATTTGCTGAACAAGATACGATCTTGATCGCTGCAAACAAGACTCGGCTTTAAGATAAATTGGCCCGTTGATTCTAGGGTTCTAAATCCCCTTCCTGAATTGGTAAATATGTCATCATTTTCTAAATTTTCTATGTCCTTAGGGGAGTTATCATTACTTGAATTCGTTTAGGTTTGTCCCGTTTTTGTTCATGCAAAATCTTAGTAATTTGTCCATGTAAGAGTTCTCTAAATATGTTTCCCTTTTGGATTTATTTAATCTGTGGAGCTTGTGGTTAAAACTAAATTGTGTACTATTTCTTCGAGTTCAATGTATTGTTACTGGAAATAAGTTTTTTTTTTTGTTTAAAATCCAAATATCAATCCATGTTTATACTGTGAATTTATTGAAATTGAGCTGAACTACGATTATTTTGTTAATTACATAAGAGAAAATTATTTGATTTTTCTTTATATTTGGTTTATGGTATCCAATTGTTAGAAGGTTTGTTTAGTTATGAAGATTAAGCAACACTACTTATTTGTTTATGTAAAAAATGCGACATTTATTTGTAACTAACTGGCTAGGCTAATGGAGATTTACAGAAAATGGGGTTTGTGAACGAAAATTTACAGAACATGGGTAATTGTGCATGATAAGATCTTCTTTTGTTTCTTTTGGAGGAAAGCATTATCTATAAGGCAATTTAGTGTATTTTCTTCTCTTCGAGAAAAATGCATGATCTTAAGGCAAGATTGTGTTGTCCATAGTGATGATTGCTTTGTTACTAGTAATTTGACGCAATGAAGTATGCTGCTGAATGAAGTAGTGCTTGTCTTGGTGACTGGTTAAGCCATTAGCTTGTTTACGTGTTTACTGTGCATCTACAAATTTACTTTGCCTTCATCCTTTTTGACATTTTAGTGAAATTGATATAATATTGAGCAAAGAATGAATAATTGCTACTAGCGTAGTTAAAATCCCATTTTTGCTTAGGACCAATTTGTATTATTCTCCAATATTTTATCCTTCTGTAGTATTTTATATTCTCTATTATACATGTTTCAGTCCCCTAGATCTTTCAGCAAATGTAAGGTCTTGTCATGAAATATCTGAACATCAGTGCTAAAAAATTTGTTGATTGGCCAATCTCATTTTCTCCTTTTCCTATTATATGCTGATATAGGAATCTAGGAGATCCTGGGAGTATAAGAGGTAGGGGATGCAAAACCCATGGCCGGTAGCTTGGTTGAACAAGTGGAACATGATAAATATGATCCAGAATCACCCAGGTATACACCAGTGCAAGCTCCTCAAAAGAGAATTTTTGTGAGTCAAGAATTGCCCCAAACAAAAGATTCTGTTGCTAAATTATCAGTTCAAGATACAGATTGGGGGAGTGATGAAAATATCGTACTTAACAGGAGAGAAAGTGAACTTGAAAAATCTGTATTGAAATTGCGAGGTGTAACAATAGAAAATAGTGGTTTCCAGAACCAAGAGATGGCTAAGTACACAGAGTCATTGGACGACTTATCTCAACTCCAAGAGGCGGTGGATGATAAGAAAGAAAATTCCATGTTTCAGCCAATAGTGGAGAACAATGGATTTGATGCTGACCATCCTCAATGCAAGGGTTTGGATGTTGACAAGAAAAGCTATTCCTTCTACCCACAAATACATGAATCGGAAGATTGGGGTAAAAATCCACCTCATGTAGCTGTAGGGAGTGATCTGAAGATAGACTCTGATATTTGGCATCAAAAGCAAGGAAAATACTTCTATTATGGTAAGCCACTTTATGAAGAAACTGGCTGTTGGATACCTGTTTCTGTTCCTCCAATGTCAGAAAGTGAGCATGATGAGTGGACCAACGGTTTCTCCTCAAATGGTGGATACATTCCTGAAGGGGATGTAGGTTGGAGTCAATTGAAGAGTGAAGACAAGGAATTGACCATGTGGGATGTCGTGGTGGAAATGTTACTTGCAGCTAGAGGGAAAGTGAATGCCCTGGCTTCTGGTGATATTCACACAATCTCGTGGATATCTAGCCACCTGATAGAGCAAGCTTGGCGGGAGATGGCTCAGACTCTCACAGAAGCTAATTTTGGTAACACCAAAGAAATCCTTGAATCAAAGCCACCAAAATGGTTGCCTGATAGTGCTGCTACTGCCTGTATGCTTTGCAGTGTGCGCTTTCATCCTATCTTGTGCACCAGGCATCATTGCCGATTTTGTGGGGGTATATTTTGTGGGGACTGCAGTAAAGGAAGTAGCTTATTGCCTGAAAAGTTCCGTGTTGGGGATCCACAACGCGTATGTGATGTTTGTTGCGTGCGTCTTGAGTCTGTTCAGCCCTACTTGATGGATCAAGTAAGCCGTGCTGCACAGTTGCCAACACATGATCTGACTGACCTGAGTACTTTAAGATCTTGGGTAAATTTTCCATGGGGGCAGTCAATGGAGTACGAGATCTATAAGGCTGCAAATACCATTCGGGGTTATAATAAGGTATGCAGTTGGCTCTGATTTATGGTCTATTTTCCTTTTTATTGAAACTATAATTGGGCTAAATATGAAAAATCAGTTATCTAGACTGAGCAGTGGATCTTTTGATTTTGACTAACGTCTTGTGATGTGTTCTCATGGTCTATTTTAACAGAGGGAATTCCTGAAACTTATTCTTCTACATAGATATGTCTTTTGTCAATTGAGTGTACTTCTGCTCCTTGTGGACTTGATATATGGAAATACTTGGAATTTCATGTATTTATTTGTTCAGGTTGTTTCATTGTCACCCGAGAAAAGAATTCCAGAAGCTATTCTACGACATGCAAAAGGCCTTGCAATACTTACTGTGATTAAAGTAGGAATGATGGTTACATATAACGTTGGAACTGGACTGGTGCTTGCTCGTAGAGAAGATGGTACATGGTCTCCACCCTCTGCAATTTCATCTATTGGCATGGGTTGGGGTGCTCAGGTGAGTACTTCATCCATTCTGTGTAGTCTAGCTGACTGTTAAACTCTTAATCTTAATATTACCAGACTCGTATGTAGCATGCTGTGGCTTTTAATTCTATGATGCTATAGATTGCTTACTAAAGGTCCCTGAGAATTATTTACGGTAGCTGCTAGGGGCTAGGTAGCCAATTCTGCTTTAATCTTTATTGAGAGAAATAAGACCATATGTTCACTCTGCATTCAACCATCTAAAAAAGAAGAATATTTCTTGTCTGACATATGAAACTTCAAGTTTCTGCTTCTTTGTCTCTGTGTGCATGACATATTCAAACAAACCACTAGGATCATATCATTCTGATATAATTCTCTTTCTTTTAGATTTTGTGTAGATGAAATTCTGACTGCAGGGTATTCCACCTTCCTTTCCTTGTATTTTCAGGCTGGTGGAGAGTTGACTGATTTCATAATAGTGTTGAGAAGTACTGAAGCTGTCAAGACCTTCAGTGGTGATGCACATCTATCAGTTGGAGCTGGTCTTAGTGCTGCTTTTGGAACTGTTGGACGAACTGCAGAAGCTGATCTACGAGCTGGTACGGGTGGCTATGCCGCTTGTTACACTTATAGCTGCAGTAAAGGTAATTGTTCCCTCTGTGTCTGGGTTTGTTTTGTTGGTAATGTTTGTCAACAAATGGATAATTCGTCTGGTAATGAAAAATCTAGAAAGCTTAGGGGTCTTAGATTATCCTTGTAGTGTTCAGGGCCAATTTATAATATAAAATAAGATGCAATTCACGTTTCCTCAGTTTTAAGAATGTTAGATATGTTTTGTTGCCCCTCTTCCCGCTTTTCTCTTAAATGAATAAGGCATTTGAGCTGACGATTATACCTGAATATCTGAGTAATATTTTCGAATTAAAATACTCTGCACAACTACCTGGACCAACCAGATTTAGTAGAAGTGTCATATATTGTCGCCATTCCTGCTGGATGATTCCAGTAAGTAACAAACTCATATTTTACTTTAAATTATTTGTTTACTCTCCGTCTGTCATTGTGTTAACCCATCGAGGCAGCATTTGCCTCTTTCAAATGTTTACTTGCATATAATCTGCTTAACTGTTGGACCCTTAGATGGTCAAATCATTTATCGGAAGATTTAAAGATCGGATAGATGAAGGAACCATGTTGTGTTTTGGATGTGAAGACTACTGCTTTAGAGGTTGATGATAGCTTTTCAACTTAAGAAAAGAAATTCATATAAAGAAGAATGTTTATTCATTCTTACCTTGTATGGTATTGTTATCTATGGAGTAGGTGCATTTGTTGGATGTTCCCTAGAAGGAAGCATTGTCACAACTCGTGTCCGAGAAAATTCCAGGTTTTATGGCAGCCAGTCAATGACTTCAGCAGATATTCTTCTCGGATCATTGCCAAGGCCACCCGCTGCAGCCATTCTCTACCGTGCGCTGGGCGATCTATACCAGAAGCTTTGATGGGGAATCCAACAATTCGGAGAATGTATAGCTTCTTACTTTGATTCGTGTCTGAAGTTGAAATGTCTGCTCTGTCAATCCAAATCTGTTAAGTGTCACTATATCTACTGATATGATCTCCCAATTCTTTTCTGAGTGTACATAATATTACCCAATTCTGTACAGTATGGCTATTAGATGAAAGAATTGCTGTATGTCTCACAACAGATCGTGGGACAACTTCCACGACAACTCTACTTTGATGCTCAAAGGAGCAAAGGAGAAGAAATCATCTCTCTTCGTTTCTTAAACTGATGCTTTAGGGGATTACGAGATTTGTTGCGAAAAAGTAAGGCCGTAAATTTGAGAGAATCTATAACCTTTACAAGGTCTTGGATTACGTTCTGTATTAATCTTACAGAACTTGTCAATCGATTATGTGCTCAATCTCACTCTGAGTGCTTAACTAAATGCTCAGTTCTTTTGTGGACAAATTTTGAATTTTTTATCACACTTTTATTTTCTTCAACCAAATGAATCATTCAACAAAAGACAGGTTAAAGGTGAGTCGCAGTGATATTGATAATTGCAGAGAAAACACTGTTGAACTGAAAGTTTACATTATTTTGGCTCGTATCCAATAGTGGATCATGTCAGTGGTTGTTGCGGAAATCTTGTGATCGACGCAAAAAGATAGCAAATCGCAATTTTTAAATGAAATTTGGAGAAAATAGAGGCTACGGAGTATAAAAGCTGAAGCAAGGAATCCCATAAACTAATACTCTATTTGTTTTAAATTTAAAAAATTTTAACACTTTTTATATAAATTAAAAAAAAAAATTATTATTATATTTTTAATTAATTCTATTAATATGATAAAAATAAAAAAATTATATTTAAAATAATGATAATTTTTAAAAATAATTCTTAAAATACACAAAAAATAAAATATTTTTTAAAAATAAAAAAATTATATTTTAAAGTAGAGAGAGTATATCAATTTTTTTTTTCTTTTAGTCTTACAAAGATTATCTCAGTCAAGTAAGAGAACTGGAAAACGAAAAGAAACTTCACAAGAGAAGTAGATGGAAGTACATGAAGAAAGGAAAGGTCAAAATGGAACAACTCTGCTGATAAATCAGTTTAATAAATCTAATTAATGAAAGACTAGTAATTACTCATCCGAAAAAAAAAAACACTGGTAAATCGCCAGTGACTATTTTCTCCGGAAAAAATGAAAAAAAGATGAGAAAGAGAAGAAGACCATCTTTTTACCGCTGCTGATCCCAAAAGCAAATTATATATATCTTTAAGCAATGAAAGAATCTGCAAAAGATAAAAATTCACAAGGCAAGAAAGAGGAAAATTCTGGAGAAGGTGAAAAGGGCCGCCTTAGAAGCTACTTTTACTCGATATCTTGCTTTTGTTTCTCAAAAAGAAAAAGAAGTAAAAGGAAACAAAGAACAATAGTTGCCCCTACTTTGTATTATAACTTCAATGGTTCACCACACCAGAATACCTTCAGAAGTATCAACACAATGAGTCACTACTTGATCTTTGCACAAAAGACAAAGTTGATACAAATTTAATGCGATTGGATAATCTCCCCTTTTGAACTCCCTATCTGCAAAGATGAAAACGAACTTCTAGCAATATCGTCTATAAACATCTGAAGTGCGTCAGGAGAAAAGTTTTCCAAGTTACCTGGTGCTAGGGTTCCCTAGGGTAAGCTCGAGGTCATCGGATACACATTCCTCGTGGATCCTCTCTCCTTCCCACGGCTTGACTAATCCCTTGGTATTACTGCCGAATGCAAACTCTGCTGAGACAGCATCTGTCATTGGGACATCAGCGCTTTGATCAAATCCTGCTGCAATAGCTGGCGAGCATGTCCCACTCTGACCTGGAGTCCACATCCTGGACCCTCCGTTTGAGAATGGCTCTTTGGTACCAAATGGATTTGATGCAACTAGACTGAAAGTTGGAGACGAAGGCCCATCCTGTGGAGTTTGAACACCAGAAAGCCACCCTGAATCAGGGGGAGTTTGACGACCAGGACTTGATGGGGTAGAAGATGGTAAAAAAGCAAACTGTGGGCTTGCCCAGGCTGAACCAGCTTTGTCATTCCAGTTACCCTGCATACGAGGAGTGCGAGCTGTAGGAGAGCTCAAAGGCGGGGTAACCGGAGCACTAATAGAGCCGCTGGGAATATATAAATGGTGGGAAAGCTTGGATGAAGCTGGTGAAGAGCCGGACGACAAATTTTTGAGCCAAGGGATAAGTGAGTTGGCATCAGCTGTATTACTCACATTCGCAGCGTATTGAGATGAAACAGGACTTGGAAAGGAGGACGAAGAAGGGCTTGGATTATAAGAGGCAATAGGGCTTGGTTGGTACGAGGAGCAAGGGCTAACTGATGGTGAAGGTCCAACAATATCCATGCGCTCCACAGGCTTGCATCCCTGCAAGGAGAAGATTGATCAGCTAAGCAGAAGTAAACGTGTATCTGAGTTATCAATTAGGTTCTGCAGGTTATAACCCAATTACGTGCTTCTTTAAGAAAATTTTCCATCTTATTACTAAAGCTGCTTCATATCTTAAGCACATTCTATAAGAAACTCTGCTAGTAAAATTCAACACGCTGTGCTGTTGAACAATGAAAAGTTATAGATCAAAAGCTACAACGCATCTCAATAAAGATAAAGAGGCTACTGCTTTGAACATTAAGAGACATGCACAACTAACCAGAGTCCAATTGAACCCAGAAATGCCTGATCCAGAAATCAATATTCCCATCTATTATGTACCTTCTGTTTGTGAAACAGTTAATTGACTCAAAATCTTGCACTTCAGCATGACAGGAAAAACTATAATCTATGAAAATATCAGCAAACTGAGACCTAATTTGACAGCTAACAGTTTGACTCAATATGTCAAGAGTTCGGACAACTCATTCACAAAAGAAGAGTAACTAAAATAGACACATCAAAAGGGCTTCAAAATGACAAAAAATTGGTCGTTTCCTACCATTCCCTTCCCCAATCCCCTTATTTCACCATGCTGTGATTTCTTTTCCCGTCATGTAAAGCATGTCTTCAACAAAGAGCATGGAGTTTTATCGACTTAAAATTCCAAGAAAGAGCTTGGTGGGTGAATGAAAGCCAAGAAGGGGGAAAAAAGTGTGAGAAAAACAGCATTAATCAGTTTTGCAATGATAAAATGTAATCAACAAGTTACGGTTTGCAGTCATTGATGCACCACATAAAAAATCCAAAGAATTAGCATATTCCAACTAGGTTAATACTTTGGGTGGTTCGGAGTATAGAAATTTTTAATAGAAAGAAGAATTATCTTGAAGAAGTACATCACTACAATGATGTTCAAGTCATTTTCAGAAAACAAGTAAAAACAAAAATTTTTCTTCATACTGACCAATTGAAATGCAGTCTACCAAAATACGAATTTTTTCCTCCTTTTTAGCTGTCTACCAATTAAGCAACAAACAAGCTAGTAAATTTTACTGAGAAAAAAAATTTAAAATCCGTGAATTACTATGGATGACAGAAGACTCATTGGCTCCAAGACAGTGAAGGAAAATTACAGTTCAAGTACCTCTGGGATGCAGAAAAGCTACAGAAAAGTACATCATGATTGAACTAAAAATACTACTATTAAAAAGAGATCCTCTCCAAAAAAACTCTTTTTAGAAAACCAGATACACAAATCGCCATCAAAGCAACATCAACTGCATCATTACACTATTCCCGCTACGACAAATCACAATAACTCCATAGCAATAACCAACCCATCTACAGCTACTCCTCATGCCATCCATTCAGCACATAAATCCAACTATTGACCATATAATGCAAAGCCACACGCTCTACAGCCTTATGTAAACATCACTACATGTAACATAACAAAGTCCAAAGATCTGATGTCTACTTCCACCTCATATTTTAATCATCAGACCGTTCCTTTATTAACAACCCAAAAAAGAAAAGTAAACACCAGAGGCCCACAATTAACAATCAACATATCCCATCTCCACCGCCAAATCCAACACGCCAATATGCCTCATTTGAGTGGAAAAGGAGCGTTAACCCCGCGAATCTCGGAAAAAATATCAAGAAAATAATTAAAATGAGAAGTAATTAAAAACCGAGCAGAAAAATAAATGTTGTACTCCATTGCTTATGGGTTGTACATCCTTATTTGATAGTAATATACCATTTTCCAGAAATGCCCATAGAAGAAAACAGATTTACTAGCATGTATCGAGGTGACATCAGCTACAGCGGCTGCAGAAGTAAAATCTTACTATTACTATTACTATTAGACGGTATTAGATCTAAGCAGCAGGCAAGTACCACCAGACACATAGAGATGCACAGGATGTGTCCGGAGATGAAATGACCAAATTGCCCAAACCAACTCGCTTTAAATTACATGTAGAAGAAAAGAATTATGTAGGAGTACGGAGGGTAGCTTTGTCTATCGGAGAGAGTTCTCTAGGCGAGACGTTCAGAGGGTCTGTCACGATTGTAAAATCACAGAGACTAGAGAGAATCTATGCGCTTGTCTTTTCTTTTTCAATTTCTTAGGTAAAAACTAAGGTGAAAAAGTGAGAATATTTTGATCTTCGTGCTCGCGATGAAGCAGTAAACTCCGTAGTGTTAACGTGGTGATCCATCGCCAGTAAAAACAATAACTTTAAAAAATTTAAAAATAAAAAAAAGGAAGAAGGAGAAGAGACTCGTGATCCGGTATGGTACCGTGCGCTGAACAAACGCAGCGCATTTTAGCACCGTACACTAATTTGCCGGACGGCAAATGGGAAAGAGTTGACTCAATCAGCAGCTCACAAACTCTGATCAGTCGGCATACTAAAACGCAACGAAAGCACTGATTTTGCATCAATGATCCCCAAACACAGTCTTCATTTCATAAACTATCCAACTTAATTTAACTGAAAATTCATACGTTTTAAGAACATTTTTGGATGAAAATACTAAAGAAAATGGAAAACTATGCACGGAATGAAATCCTAGATCCAGACGTCCAAAAAATCTCAGCTTCTCATTCCTCCCTGACTAGTTGCTACCTTAAGATACTGTTCGAATTCTGTTCGGTGAATTCCTGTATTAAGAAAAGAAAGTCTAGAATCAAATCCTAACCTTTCTGTAAGTGGTACCGTCTTCTTCTACAACCCAACCAGCTTCATTGCAAAGAGCTTTGAGTACCTCGTTGTTATCACAGTGCTTCGGCAGCTTGTAGTTGCCATACATCCGCAGACCAGCGAAGATCTTGGCAGCGATCGCCCTCCTCCGCCGCTCTCTTCGCTTGTTGTTCTCTCTCTCCTTCCATGTCGGCAGCCTGGTTCCCGACGTCATCTAAAGAAACACGATGTCTTTCTCTTTCCAGCTCCGGCAGCTCTCTGGTCTGTCGGAGCTGAAGAACAATTTTACAATCCGGGCGAACCGGGTGGAAATAAGAAGCCGATTTGGTTGGGCCGGGTCCGATTGTGCTTGTGATGGAAGATTGGAAGTTGAAAAAAATGGATGCAGGTGAGCTAAATATGGGGAATGAAGTTGAAATTGCCACTGGTGTATGGAGGAATTTACTGTAATGACATTATGGATTAATTTATTTTCATGGGACCTGGAAATGCGGGTCGTGCACGTGTCAGTCTTTTTAAGATGAGAGAGGTCAGGTGGGGGTAGTTGCTGGGAAGGGAACCTCCACCGTGGGGAAGAATCTGGGCGATAAAACGGCACCGTTTTAGTTCGTTTCTTTTCTTCTTCCCTTTGTTTGGGAAAATGCCTATATGATCCCACTTAAAGATCCAAATGATTTTAAGCGTCGAGATACTTGTGTTGAGAAAAATGTTAGGAAAAAACTTTTATTTGCAAAAAATGAAAAAAGTGGTGTATTTTGGTTTACCCATGGCGAGAAGCAACCTAACGAATAAATAACTTCAAAGTCTTCCCCCTCTAGAATGAACAAATAATTGGAGAAAGTTCAATGAACAACTAGATTGCTATTGAAAAGAATATGAAAAATAGTCAACACACCTCACAAAATTACTCCCAAATTATTTATCTTTAACTAATTACTAAAAAAAGTTTGAATATGACGAGAGTAATGTATTTCATTAATTAACTTATTTATTCATCGTGTAAGTTTGTTGTTTTCCTTGCTCCTTCGGTCACTTTATGTAATATTCCCTTCATCCTAATTTTTTAATAGCATTTAATTAGGTATAAAATTCTATACAAAATTAAAATAATATAAATAAAAATAATTTATTATAATAAAAATTAAAAAATATGTGATTCAATAAATATTTTATATTAAATTTAAATAAATATAAATAATATACGACTGAATTATTAATTAATTAATAGTATATAATATATTAAAATATTTTTGTATAAAAAATTATTAATTATTTTAAAATAATAAAAAAATGGAACGAAGCATATACGTAAGACACTGCTATTGTTATAATAAAATTGGTACAAAAGCTATTATTGTCCTGTTTCCTGTGTAAACACGCATGTGATAATTTCGTGTAGCTTTTGTTAAAAGGTACATTAGAAGGACAAGAAAGGACTTAATCGGAAATAACTCAGAAAAAGAATCTTTTAATGATCTTAAATACAAATAAAATTATTTAGGAACCAAAATGAAAAATATTATTTTCTTAGTCTCTTTTAGTTCAATACACTCTAAATTATTTTCTCAAACCCAACTCACTGCTTATTTTGCTTTCTTAATTTAAAAAATTTAAACGGGTCTAAAAGACTTATAAAATTATGATAGTAAAATAATTAGAATAATTAGTAATACATAATCTCGTTGCTATTTCTTAATTAATAATTACTTCAAGTTAAATATTTTTAAATCATTTATATTAACTAAAAGTAGTAAATTTAATCTAATCTCGGGCAGAAACAATATCTCCTTCTCCTCTTATGTTACGGGATGGAGGGCGGAGGGACGAGACGTAAGAAACAAGAATTGATTGGTGGGGTAAGGTGACTTCCGATATGCTTGCCACCCTCTGGGCATTGCATGCTTTATGTTCACATTCGGGGGCAATTTATGTTGTAGGATTGGTGAAGGGAAGGCCATTGGGCGTGGTTCCTGTGCATGAGTATGAATTTGCTTTGTCTCCCAAGTTTAGAATAGTCCAGCGGCAGAGGGCCATCTCTGGAATATAAAAGGAACAAAACCTTCTCATAAAAGCCCTTCCACATTTAGTAAATTTTGGAGACTTTTGTCCCCAGTCATCATACCCCAACATGAGGAAAAGTGGTCCAGATATTTTTGTCGTTTTCATTGGTCACACTTTTTACTAACAATGGTTTTAGAAGATTATAATTAATTTTTGGTGGACTTGGACCAAATCCAAAAGAAATTGGCCTCCTGCAGATGACCAATGGCCCAACAAACTTGGATCACATGTTAAAAAGCAGTTTTGGGTCTTTTCATTCATAGTCTACTCTATACTATCATTCATTCTTTTCCCTTTCTTTCTTTCTTGAGCCTTAACAAGCTTTAAATCTCATCAATTATGGGCAATTGGGCACAGCCTTGAGGGGATCTGTTGTTATTAATTCTACAAAATACCAGAGAGAAGAGGGAATGGGAGGAGAATAGAGTCAATGAATATTGAATTCAAGTTCTGGAGCCTGAGCTATTATTTTGGACATAATCAGGAATGTTATTTGTCACTTTTTTGGAAAGATGGAGTGATACTTATATATTAGGGTGTGATTTGATATGGTTTGATTTTAAAATTTTTGTCTTGAATTTTGTAAAAGTTAAATTGTTTGTGAAATGAGATGTGAGTCTCATACTTAAAATTTTGAGTTTAGTTTTAAAATCAAACCCTATACAATGTGATGTCTGGTTGTCCTTGACATTAAACTGATTGGTCCTCACTACCTTTAGAGATAAAAGGGCTTTTTTAGCAATTAAGTTACTATTTGTAATTTCTTCTTGCAAATGCATAATCAGGAAATATGTATTTCTAAGTTATGATAAAATTAAATACATAATCTTTTGACCAAAGGGCAACAGGATAGCATAAGAAGGATCTATGTCATGCATCATTGATTATATCCAACTATCAAAGTTTCATCGGCATTCAACCAACACATAATTTTATTACTATTTTTTGCGTGTTAGCTAGTTTTTGCTTAACACAAGACAAATACCGTCTTAATTTTAGGGAGAATGCACGATCATTCAACATAGTCAAGCAATGGAGCAATTTTTCTTAAAAAAAAAAAAGAATATCAATGGAGAAAACTTAGGTCTGTGTAAGGTCTTCGAGTTGGTTGTGCGTATATGCTTTGATTGGACAAAAAGGATGAAGGGTTAGGGATACTGATCAAAAGCGAAGGCGCAAGCGTTTCCCACGTTGACTTGTTGGAGAGAAATAAAGAAAAAAAACCTTGATTTTCTGTCCTCTCGATTCTCTCTTAAAAGTTAAAACCCTAACAAACCTCGACTATTCCATTGTCAGACCTTGATTGGCGAATTGGCTCACAGATCCCAACGACAAGGTACCAACAACCTTCGAAAGCTGACCGTTGCACGCGCTGGTGGAAGTTGCTCTCTCGACTATTTCAACCTTCTTCTTTTCTCTCTCAGGTAAAACCTCAATTAGCAATTTCATTCTTGGAAGATATGATCGTTTCTCAAATCTATCTGTTTGCGTATCTAAAATCTTTGCGTCCGACATTCTTTTACTAATAGTAAATTGATGCTTTTACTTCAAGATCGGGACAAGGTTTACTGTTTTAACGACTCTGATGCTGAGTTTTACAAGTGATTATCAAGATAATGACCCCCTTTTTTTAAAGAACATTTTATAATATAATTGTTTTCTTTTTGTGTGGAAGCAGGGAAGTATCTTTCAAAGACTCTGGTTTTATCGGAATGAATCGGGGAGCTATTGGTGATCAAGGGTTCTTGAATTTGGTTGTCAAATTGGGGGTTTGATAGTTCTAAGAGTTCTACTTTAATTGAGGTTGGAAAATTTTTTATTCTTTTGGAGCTGTCTGGAGACTTATTTTTGAAGCTATTTGTTTTGGGCAAGGGGATTGGAAAAGACTTGAATTTGGCTGATTTCGAATGCAATTTGAAACAGGTATTTGAGAATTCAATTGTTAGCTTGGTTTGATTCGTTGGATGTTTCTGCATAATTATGAACAGAAGCCTCTTGCTTTCTGAATTTTCTGGGGAGTCACTGTGTTTCGGGTATAGGTTGTAAAGAAGAACTTGGTAAGTTACAGATAATTGGGCCGTGAATTTTGTTTTTGATGGATAAGGGATTGCAAAGTTGAACTCTCAGATCTTTTCTTCCAGATGTTGGATATACAGGATGGAAACATGAGCTCTCATTCTTTTGCAAAGTTTCGTTGACGTGTTCTATTATTTATATATCAAAGCCCCTTTAATTGGAACTCTGAGCTAACTGACACGTGAGCTTGAGACTGTTGTATTGATTTATGGGTCATGACCTGTGACCCGTTGAAGGAGGCACTTTTCTTAGAGTAATACCCGGGGCAGTTTGGTTTTTCTTCTCATTGATGATTTGCTGACTAGATCAGAGTTTCTGGTGATTGTGGTCAGTGTTGTTTGAAGTTTATAATGGATGAACCATGCAGTTCAAATGCTCTGCCTCCTTTCCTTGCCAAGACATATGAGATGGTGGATGATCCTTCAACAGACTCTATTGTTTCGTGGAGTCAGAGTAACAGAAGCTTCGTTGTGCGGAATTCTATGGAATTTGCTAGAGATCTATTGCCTAAGTACTTCAAGCACAATAACTTCTCCAGCTTCATCAGGCAACTAAACACCTATGTAAACCATTTTCAATTGTGCTTCCGCTTTTGTTCATGATTTCGAGTTTTGAACTTTTTTCTTGACTATTTTGATTCATTTTTGATGTCTATTTCATGTCTGCTTGTTTGATTTTCTGTTCTTACTTTTTCAAACCTTTCTTCTTGGCCAGGGATTCAGGAAAATTGATCCTGAACAGTGGGAATTTGCAAACGAAGATTTTGTTAGAGGTCAGCCTCATCTTTTGAAGAACATCCACCGGCGCAAACCTGTTCATAGTCATTCTGGACAAGGATTTTCTCAGTCTCCATTAACTGAAATAGAAAGACAAGGTTATAAAGATGATATTGAGAGGCTGAAAAGTGAGAAAGAATCCCTTGATCTAGAACTATATAGACATAAAGAGGAGCAGGAAGCACTTGAATTGCAGTTGAGGAGTATGACAGAATGTGTTCAGCATGCGGAACAGCATCACAAGGGTATGATTTCCACCTTGGCTCGAACTTTACAAAAGCCAATGGCTGCTTTAGATCTTATGGTGCAATCAGATAAGCATGATAGGAAGAGAAGGTTGCCAGGGAACAATTGCCTGAGTAATGAAATCAGCATGGAAGATAACCAGATAGATTCGTCTCGAATGTTGAGTGAAGAAGATCTAAATGTGACTTCTCTTTTAGCTTTCAGTAAAGATATTCTGGACCAATTGGAAGCTTCACTGTCTTTTTGGGAACATATATTGCTTGAAATTCGTCAAACTTATGAGAGACATAATTCATCACCAGGACTGGATGAATCTGCAAGTTGTGCGGAGAGCCCAGCTGTTTCTTACACACATCTTAATAATGTCCAGGATGTTGATGTTAGATCCAAGACTTCTGGGATTGACATGATTCGTGAGCCCAATACTGCTGTTGTTACTGAGAATGCTGCCTCAGAAGAACAAGTAGTTGCTAATCCTAGAAATGCACCAACTGGGGCTAACGATGTATTCTGGGAACAGTTCTTGACTGAGAATCCTGGTTCAACAGATGCATCAGAAGTTCAGTCAGAAAGGAAAGATGCAGACTTCAGAAAAAATGAAAGCAAACTAGTTGATCATGGGAAATTTTGGTGGAACAGTGAGAGTTTAAATAATCGTAGAGAACAGTTGGGGCATCTTGCTCCAGCAGAGAGAACTTGAGATTTGTGGGTTATATATGATTCTTTTCTTGATGTTATTAATGTTAATCGCTAACCATTTTCTTACTGTAAATTCAGAGCTGACTGTTTCCGTTGGCCTTATGTGATATCCTATGTACTCTTTTGCCATTTCAGGCTTGGTATGCCTTTGAGTTTCGGGAAATTATGTATTTCATAAACACTAATTTGAACAATGTTAGATTCCAAATTTTGAGTGTCTATCGAGTTTCTTATTATGTTCATTGATTCTCTGACCAATATTAACCTCATATTTTTTGAAAAAACAATGTTGTAATGGTGACTGCATGGGGTGACTTAAAATATCTATCCTTGTTCTGATATATCTGGATGATTTGCTTTTGAAGGAGTCAGAGCAAGGTTTGATTCATTGAAATGCACTATTATTGCTCCTGATGAACTTAAAAAATGTTGTCTCTTTCTTTTGGGAATTCTCGAGGGTATAGTGCGCTGGTAGTCCTCTGATGCATTCCTTCAGCCACTTGTTAATTTTACATGGCTAGTTAGAACAGTTGATGCGAGTTATGTTTAGCACTTTGATTCTTTCATTAAGTTTTTACCTCAGAGGATTCTTGAACTATTAGAGGTCTTGTGGTTGTAAAGCTGAGCAGATTTTTGACTGTTCTTTTTCCATCATAAGTGGCACTGAAGCATGTGCAAATAAGAATGGGTATTTGCCATTGGTAGTCTATCTGAAGTTTGGATCATGAAGAGATTCTGGACTTTTTAGTTATGTTTTGGGTTCACTTTTCCATCAAGTTTGTTGGGGGTTCAGCTTTAAGCTTTTTTCTTGCTTGCAGGTTTCAGACTCCTCAGATTGTTTATTCTTCATAAAGCTTTGGAAAGTTCATTAATTGCTACACTTTTAGAAAGAATGAGCAAAGTATCCAGTTTTGGTTCTTCATGGTTTATAAGATCTTGTCCTTTCTAGTTTTTGAACCAGAACTGACTTTCTGTTGCAGATATAGTAATTCATCTCTTTGTACATCATTCTTTGTCTAAATGCCTGATTTCCTTCAGGTTTCCTGGATTTTGTTTTTATAGAAAATAACGGAGATAATGTCAGTTAATGTTACTACTTTGGTTCGTAGACTGTAGCTTTCCCTTTGTCACTTGTGCTGCAGGTTAGAAGAGTTAGAATAATGAAACTCTGATCTTGGTTTTCAAGTTGAGATGTGGTGAATATTTTGCTTCATGATTCTCCCCTATGGTTTTGATGTAATAATAAGTACCCATCAAAATCAGCTCTTTGCCTCCTTCCCTCTGATGGGTTTTAAACTCTGTGCATTGATCATTCTTCTATCCATTTATGATGATGGGGTTTGCTCTTTTCTTCGTTACACTTCCTTCTGTTTTCCCGCCATTAACTTGGAGAAAAATTCAGGTTAATATATACCAGAAGGCAAAAGCTTTTTCTCCTTTTCCTGAGCACAAGGGACAAAAAGGGGAAAAAACGCAGTGATCTGGTTGAAATTTGTGAAAATGGAAATTGGAGAGCTATGTGGAAGGACTAGCTATGTGGTGGGCTTGCAAATTGCCACAGCCTCTGTAATATCTTGGTCTGGGCACCTCTCTGTACTTATATGAACCTTGTCATGTAACAAGAAAATGCCCATCTTCTCGTCTTCTCTTGAGAAAAGAACAAAACAGATATTGCTGTCTCATCAACAGAGAAAAAAAAAAAAAAGGATATGTCTGCAACTTCGGCATGCTCTGCTTCGCCGTTGATTTTCTCATTCACAGAAATCGCCAATTCCATCTCAGAAGTCCAACAAGCCCATGGCTACTTGCTTAAAACTGGCCTCTTCCGCCAGCCCTTTCCAGTGAGCCGCCTAATAACATCCGCAGCTGCCAACTCTGAGACCCTTTCTTATGCCCACTCCATTTTTACTCAAATTCACCGGCCAAATACTTATATGTACAACACCATGATACGGGCTTATGCCAATAGCTCCACTCCACACCTCTCTTTCACCATGTTTCTCAAATTGCTTTACGATGATAACGACGTGTTCCCCGACAAGTACAGTTTCACATTCGTTCTCAAAGCTTGTGCTAGTCTTTCTGGTGTTAATGAAGGCCAGCAAATTCATGCTCTAGTAGTGAAAAATGGGCTCGGCTGTGATTTGTACATATGCAATACTCTGCTTCACATGTATGCCAAATGTAATCGCTTTGAAGCAGCGAAGAGTGTGCTCAATAGGATGCCTGACAAGGATGCTATTACCTGGAACGCTTTGTTAAGTGTCTTTGTAGAAATGGGCTTAGTAGAATCAGCACGCGGCTTTTTTAATGAGATGCCCACCAAGAACTTGGAATCTTGGAATTTTATGCTTTCAGGTTACGTGAAATGTGGTCTGCTTGATGATGCAAGAAAGGTGTTTGATGAGATGCTAGAAAGAGATGTTGTTTCTTGGAATTCTATGATCAGCGGCTATGCTAAAGCTGGTAAACACAGCGAAGTCTTGATGCTTTTTGAGGATATGCAGAGAGCCGAAGTGAAGCCAGATAACTGTACATTAGTAAATCTATTATCTGCTTCTGCTGGTATTGGAGCTTTGAGTCAAGGGCAGTGGATCCACAATTATATTCGTAGAAATGGGATAGAGGTTAATGGTTTTTTAGCTACCGCTCTTGTGGACATGTACTCAAAATGTGGCTGCATTGAGAAGGCCCTGGAAGTTTTTGATGCAACTTCAAAGAAGGACGTGAGTACATGGAATGCAATGATTACTGGTTTAAGCATTCATGGTTTCGGAGAACATGCATTACAGCTTTTCTCTGATATGATTTCCCTTGGTAATTTTGAACCTAATGAAGTTACTTTTGTGAGTCTCTTGTCAGCCTGCAGCCGGGCAGGTTTATTAGTTGAAGGTCGTGAGATCTTTAAATCTATGGTTTCAGTTTATGGAGTCAAACCTTCCATTGAGCATTATGGTTGTATGGTGGATTTACTTGGACGGTTTGGACTGTTAGAGGAGGCTAAAGAACTTGTTGAGAAAACGCTGGTGAGAGAGACACCTCTTATTTGGGAATCACTTCTGAGTGCTTGCAGAAATCATGGTAATATTGAGCTGGCTGAAAAGATTGCAAGGAGGCTCTTAGATTTGGATCCTCAAGATAGCAGTGGCTATGTTCAATTGTCAAATATTTGTGCCTCTATGGGAAGATGGGGTGATGTTTGTGAGATCAGGAGAACAATGAGAGCGAAACAGCTCAATAAAGATCCTGGTGGCAGCATGATTGAGATTGATGGAATTGTTCACGAATTTTTAGCTGGTGAAGGACTGATTTCTTAGCAGGACATGGTATGTCTCTTTCTGAGCCTTATACGTAATGTTCACACTGAAAGTGTTTCTAACTGTATGTAAGCAAGGGCACTGAGTCCAAGGAACAGCACAGGTTGGGGAGTTCAGAGTTATACTGTAATGCCAATGGTCATTTAGGTATGATATTTCCCTATTGAGAAACATAAAAGAACTACTCTGAAAATCTACTTGGTTTGTCAATAGTTGGAATCAAGTATATGTTGACCAATGCACGGGAAGGTGATGCAGTTGAGATCCTTTCAGGTTGCCATTAGTATTCAAATGAATTTATGTATAGGATGAAGGTGATACTGAGAAGACCTCAACAATGTAAGAATCTTATTCCAAGGCTACGCAGTTGTCTGATAACCAGATCCCCTATGGGAATCTTAAAGCTGTGGCAGGTATTTCTTTAGTGGAATTGATCTTTACATAACATTCCCTCAACGAGGAATTATCCTGATTTAGCAAGAAAACGAGAGAAGTTGTACAATTAAGTGTTGAAGTTTAAACCTTTTTATTCACAGTGGTTTGGCATATATCCGCACATCACTTATATGGCATCTGATTTTTGTAAAGCACAAGAAACGTTAGGAACATGGAACTTTATGATTGCCCATCTTCCTGAATTCATAACTTTGAAGCATGACTTTCTTCTGTACATGGTATAGTCTTTTAACCTGTGGTTCTTCAGAAACCTAGTCTTTTGGCATAGGATCATGGAAGTCGTGATAGAAGCACTAAGCTCCCTATCCATGCACTTCTTCCATGTAGCAACTAATTAATTCTTAAATATTGGGGATTTTCGTTCTTCTTTATGCCTGCTCTTGATTTGAATTTACAACTTTGGAGCATTGCATCATTGCCCAAGACTTATTTGGTACACACTATAGCGCGTACAAATTTGATTGCATATATCTCTGTGCTCGATACATGTCTCATATGCAGTAAAGAGCAAATTTCAAGTGCTCTTGTTTACATGATTTTCAGTAACTTATTTTATTTCACGGAGACCATCTAAGCTTCTAGTCATGCTGACACAGTTAATTTTGTAACTCAGGAGCAGGACGCACCTGTTTCAGCTCGAAATATACCTGCCTGAAGACTTTGATGATGAGGTCATGGTACTCATCATAATTTAATGTCAGATAACAAGCCAAGAGTTCTTCAAGCTCTTCTGGACTTTCGAGCCCTTTCTCCATGATCATCTCAATCATTGAATCTCTGAAGTCCCTCTGAGGGTTGAATGAGCTCTTTGCCACAGCACAGCTCTCAAATATTGCTGCATCTCTTAATGTTTCTTTTCTCTTCTTTTCCCTTATTTTAGCTTTCTTCATGTTCTCCAGAGCCCTAACTTTGCATTCAATCTTAGCTGCTGTTCTAGGCGAGAAACATTTAATTCTGCTGCTCTGTCTCCTTCTCTTTTTATGGCAATTTTGCGCTACATAAACTGATCCCCTGTGCTGCTCAGTTTTCGGCATCATTTCTTTGATTTTGATGTCTGCCAACCTCGTGCACTGTAAACTTATTTCTTCTCCCTCTTCTTCTACGTTGGACGATGCATTAGAAGTCTCCAAATTCAGGGTTTTCAGTATGCAGTCCTCTTCAATTGTTCTTAGGTTGGAGTTTGGGAAGGAAAAGCTGCGCTGATATCTTGACTCTGAAACTCTGGACTTGCTCAAATCTTCTCTTATGTGAATAATCTTTTCAGGTTGCACTTCAAACGTTGCCTTCTCTGCTGCAGCAGCTACTTTTTCTTGTTTCTCTTCAAAAGTTCTTCGATCTAATTTTTCTGATTGTTTATCTTTTATAGGTTTTCGGCATGTCGCTTTCCTTTCTTCTCCCTGTCTGACCTTTCCCCTTCTGAATTCTTCATTTTCCGGCGGACTCTCCACCTTCTCTTGCACTTCTCTTATCTTCCTTACGCCTGAAACCATGTTGTTGAACATCCAAACAGCTTCTTGCTTGGAACTTCCCAAATCGGGTGTTGCAACTTCATGCACATAGTCATTTGGATAATCCCAAACAGAATTTAGCCAGACCTTGGACTGCTCTGCTCCTTCTTCCCCAAATGACAGCCTCCAGTAAGAATCATCATCCCCACAGTAGAACCGACCCTCTTTCCAAGGAACATGTGATAATGAACACGAAGAAGGCAAACCGTGCCGCAATTTCTGCTTTGCCTTTGCCGACCTAGGAGGCTCATAACTGCCCCCCTTTTGCTTGAATTTCGAGAACCAAGAACTCGGAAAGACACGAGCGATCAAAGAAGGATGAGATGAAGCAGATGAAGCTTTATTTCTTCCCCACTTCATAATTTTTTATGAAATCTTTGAATTTCCCTATCTGGGCTAAAATTTTCTTTAGTTTTTCCGTGATCAGAAGTTGAAGAAAAGGAGAAGAAACTAGGGGCAGTTGACGGCAGTTGGGGTGTTAATATGAACGTGGGTTTCATATCGAGGACTTCGTCTTTGGTTTGTGACTTTTTATTTCAAAGGAAAGCCCGCCTTAAATCTTGTGACCATTTAACTACTTTTTCTTACTTTCAAGTTTGTACTTGCTTTATAGAATGGCTGTTCCAGAATAAGGAGACCAGAGATCTCTGTGGTCCTTCACATCACAACCACTGCATTTGCTGAAGTACCGAGTAGAACTAGCAGCCTTCTCATCGGTTTTCCAGCTAAAATGGCTGTCCTTTTAGGCAGAAAGTATATTTTCCCGACTTGGCTACGGTGCATAGGCCTTTTTATTCTGTACGTTCAGAATGAAATTTTAGTCATTCGATTATCTTTATTTTGATTCAACGGTTAGGATTGATCAAGCTCAATTTTGACATCTAAAAAATTTTCGTTTCCCTCTCAAATTCAATCAAATCTCAGAATCAAAATATGAATTTGAATTCAAATTCTCACATTAAATTTAACTCTCCTACTCTCTCTCTTTATCAAATATAATTTTTTCATTCTCACACACTCTCTCTCTCTTCTCTCTTCTTGCTTTCTTCTTTTGCTCTTCTCTCTGTTATTGTTTTAAATCTTGCTACAGAAATACCGAAAAATGGTAAATATGGATGGACAACAACGAGCTTGAAATAGCAACTTCAGAATAGTTTTAAAATTGATGAAGATTTGGAACCAAGTAAGATATATTTGTGATTTTTGTTTGGTCTTAACATTTTTCACACTAATAACAATTGTTAGGGTACGCATTAAAAGGGCCATTTTGATGTTTGCCTAAGTCTAACATGTTCTATAACAATTATTTAACCCTCAATAACAATTGTGAACACGCACTCATTTGAGTTTGTGCCGTTTCCGCAAGTATAAGATTCTCTATAACAATTATTCACCTCATCAATAACAATTATTATCATTGAGAGTATTTATTACATGACAGCTCGCTATCATTTAGTCGTGCGTAATAATTATTACCCACATCAATAACAATTGTTATGGTATATTAACAAGCATTGTAGGAACAATCTTTCAACAGGTTCATATGCTAACATAATATCCACAACGTTAGATTCAAAACGTTTCTTCAAGTCATAGAAATCAACATAAACTAATTCACCACAAATGTCTTCAGTTCATGTTGTATTTAACAATCATTCACTCAATTGTGAAATCATCCCAAGAACCTAATCCACGCACCACCAGTATCCAGATAATGGAAGAGTTGCTTCTCTTTAAAATTCATCCATTTTTCAACATCAAAAGTCATTGTCATACCTGTGAACACAACCACAAAGTCTTCATTCATTCAAAAGGATGAAAAACTAAATTTATCAACGAAAAAATGATAATAGTCAAGTAAAAAAATCACAAAGTTATTATTATGCAACAAAATAGTAATATTTATATCAACTCTATATTGTGAAAGTGAAGAATAATTATTCACTGCGAAATAAATAATTATTCACTGATCGAATCTAAACATTATTTCATTCAATTTTGAAATCAACCCAAACAACTACTCCATAACTACATAATTACAGTTAAGACAATGGATAATGCTCAGCTTAAAAAATTCTTAATTTTTTAGGATCAATAATTCGTTTCCAAACTTGCAAATGTCATTCACAGAAGAATTTTTAGTCAATCAAAATAGTCAAAAACTAAATTACTGAAAAAAAAGAAAAATGTTAAGACCAAACAAAAATCACAAATATATCTTACTTGGTTCCAAATCTTCATCAATTTTAAAACTATTCTGAAGTTGCTATTCGAGCTCGTTGTTGTCCATCCATATTTACCATTTTTTGGCATTTCTGTAGCAAGATTTAAAACAATGGCAGAGAGAAGAGCAAAAGAAGAGAGCAAGAAGAGAGAAGAGAGAGAGTGTGTGAGAATGAAAAAATTAGATTTGATAAAGAGAGAGAGTGGGAGAGTTAAATTTGATGTGAAAATTTGAATTCAAATTCAGATTCTGATTCTGAGATTTGTTTGAGTTTGAGAGGGAAACAAAAATTTTTTAGATGTCAAAATTACCCTTGATCAGTCCTAACCGTTGGATCAAAATGAGAGTGATCGAATAGCTGAAATTAATTTCTGCACGTACATAATAAAATGGCCTCTGCACCCTAGGCAAGTCGATATTTTCCTGCATAATAATGCATGTATAATGAAGATCACAGGTGACCTACCAGCTTTCAATTTAAAGACAATGCTCTCATGGAGGTTTAGTTAGGGTACGGTTTATCTTGTTCCCTTTTGGTTACAGAAAACAGATATCCATAAACGTTAATCCCTGTATCTAATTCCCTCAGTGTACCTTACGTGAAACAAACAATCAAACTCTAACTTGTGATTTTATCAACTTGGATTCGATATATGCAGGGTAATATACCACCTAACCTTGTGCACACGTGAAGTTCTTGCAAATTTTGGCTTAATACATATCTTTTTTTTTTTCTTTTTCTGATCAAATTTGAACTGCTTTTTTATTGATATGGTTGTTGGTCTATTAACCACATAATATTCCGGAAAAAGAGAAAAAGAGAAGCAAGAAAAAGAAAGGATTAGACGTATTGAGTCAATCACGGGTACAAAATGGGATGCACTTGTGAATCATTGGGGCATCTCCTTATATTAAAATTAACAAGAGGGATTAAATGTTCCTTCTTTTGCTTTTAGCTATTTATCTTTTGATTCCGCATGAGCTTTTTTGGGTCAAACTCCAAACAAGAATCTATAGCAGTTATAATATGTTGGAGGCTTGCTCTTTCTTTGTTTAAAACTTGGATCTTATAGCTCTTTGATTTGCTTGATATGGGTCATGTTTTTTTCTCTATTAGCAGATTTGAAAGCGATGGGTAGAATATTGGTGTGGCCAGGAAGTAGCTTAACCAGCACTTGATTCGCAATTTAGGTGGAAATTATGAAGAATTACAAGATGTACTATAGAGTAAAGAAAGGAGTCCAGAGACTTTTTGGACTTTGGAGCGATGGAATTGGAGAAGTGGCACAAACCCATTACGAGGTGATCCAGACATACCAAGGAGAAGCACACTTTTTTTTTTTTTTTTTGATAAGTCAAAATATTAAGGAAACCATGATTCATAATTTAATAAAGAGTAATTTTAAATCAATTAAGCGGTGGCTTTGTGACCAGAAAGTGCACCCTCTTTGGGTTTCCTTAAAAGAACAAGAAGGGAATAAAAAAGACACATTTTGAGTTGAAAGAAATCTCTTTGTGATGAGTAGTAAATTATGCATATTCTTCTCAAAAATAACGGTGTTTGCTACAATCATGGAGATGGTACCATCTTCTTATTTCTTCATTGAAAAATATCATGAAGAGAAATAAGTCAATTACTCCCTAAATTATTTTTAGAATTTATTTTACTTTTAAATTATTCTTTGTTTTTTAAATTGAATATTACTTTTCTATTTAATTTATATACAAAAATAGACATTCAATTCGAAAGAAGAAAGTAATTTTGAGCAATCAATTTAATCGGAAAGACCACATTTGCAAAGGATTTTTGCCAAAACTCATCTTTCTTTTACTGTTTAACCAAATTTATAAAAAGGCTATTGTCTTAAATATTCCTTTCTTTCTCAATTTTTTCCGATTAAAGGAAAATTTGGCCACCTCACTTTAGATAACTGATTAGCGTGCTGATTGTGGGTCGTAGTCTTTTGGACTAATTTGAATTACTCGAAAATAAGTTTAGGACTAAGAAGATTAAAAAAATAATACAAGGGCGGCTACTGTGAAATAGAAATAATGCAAGGATTAATTTGGCTAATTTCTTACATTGCACGTAATAGACTGCAAACAATGTTTGTACTTTGGATTGGATTGAGTTTTCGTTTGAAAAATCTGTCTCACTTTTATAAAAGTAGATTGCTTGTTTACAAAAAAATGAGACAGAAAATGAGAAATTCACATAATGAAAGCAAAACCAAATACATAAAGATTGAGCTTTATCATATTATACCTGCTAGATTCTGGAGATGAATTTAGAAGCCAACTGATCCATTTCCTCTCTTCTTCTTTTATCTTTTAAAAAAATGATTTTGAGCGATTATCAGTCAATAATTGGTGTATAATGCCTTTGAATAAAAAAAATAAAAAGAAAATAAAGAAATATGTGATTTTCTACTTAGCTCTATTTCAAACATCTTTGACAAATTGGTTTATCATTCTCACCATTGCTGGCAAATGTTACTTTCTTTTCCAGCTATAAATTGGCCAAAAGTGGTGCTTCTTGTTGCATCTACCACGGGGTCCAGTTTGGTAGAGTGTGTCAGTTGAGTTTCTACTTTTTCGTCTATCAAAACTAAAAAAAAAAAAAAAGGAAAGAAAAGAAGAAGAATGCAAAGAAAAGGAAGTTAAAAGGCTTTTGGCCATTGTATATGAAAGAGCAAGAAAAAAGATATATATATATATATATTACAAAATGGGATTTTCTTGAAATCTTCAATAACAACCCCATTCATGGAATGATGTGAATTTTTCTTATTCTTTGAGGGGAAAATGTATATTTCACTCGATCAATAATGAGGAAAATAAATTTGTAAAAAAGGGTATTTCCCCACTTTTCTTTTGTTTTGGCAATCTTCTTTTGCTTTTTTGAGTTTTTTAATTTGGTAAAAAGTGAGAGAGTCTTTCTTTTGGTGAAGCATTTCCCCAGGAAAAGGATAGCTTCTTGTCAAGGCTAAGAGCATCCAAGAGGATATATAAATAATGAAGGCATTGCTTTAAATATAAGAATACCAATTTCTTAGCAACAAAGTTCATGTCTTCAAACTTATTTTATCTTTTGAGATTCTCATCTACTTTATTTTTCACTTGCCTCCCACTTCCAAAGTATTTCTTATTTTGTAAAAAACAAAAATCATTTTAAGTAAAATAAGCTTTATCATTTTAGAATTAAGATCTTTACTCCACCATGAAAATCCCATCTCCAAAGAAGAAAAAGGAGTACAGACCGATATAGTGCCCTCTCGTGCGTGGTAGTTAACCTGTACATTTCTTAAGCATATGACCTAAAGAGGTAAACCAAGTCAAATAACTATCAATAACAGTCCTAATAATTGAAGTTATAGCCAACTGTGAAGTTTTGTTTGTATGTCTAAAGTAGATGCTTGCAAGCTAATTTTTGGAGTCAGAAATTGATTCGAATCAAGATTGCCTCATACCTAATTTCTCGTATATTATTTATTTCCTATACATTTTTTATATGTTGCGAGGTCTACAATAGTGAAATGAGAGACGGAACGAATGCACCCTCGATGCCTCTTAATTCTATAATTAATATTATTAATTGAGTTATTACTTGACTTCTAATTTCTCTTACATGTTGAGATCATACAAAAACAATGGTATGTTGTTTATTGATTTAATCAATTCTTCTTCTTCTTCTTCTTTTTTCTTTTTTAGCATAAACACTCTTTAAATGTCATATCCAAGAATGGTATGTTATTGAGATTTGGTAGAAAGAAAAATGATTATTTAGGGAAGGTGTTTTCAGTTCAAGTTGTCACCAAACCAATTATGAAAAGCAAGTAGAAACCAACTGGCCCAAGAACCCACACAGGCACATACACCTGCACCATAGACTATTTGCATCTCTGTTTCACATTCAAAAGAGGTATTTCTGCAAGTTGTGTGTGCATATATTTCCAGCAATATTCTTATAGTATGGAGACATAGCACCTTTTGGACTTTGATCAAAGAATAAAGATTGGTCAACTTTCAATCCATTAAGATGTTACAACAATTAATGTGACGTTTCTAAGGTTGTCGTTGAACTGCTTCAACTTTACTATGCTTTTATATAGAGCAAAAGTTTTGCGTATGCGAACTTGTTGAAACTTGTCAATGGCACTTCTTGGAATCCCGAGTTGTTTCTTCCTTCTTCCTTCTGTATTTGTGGTGTCTCTTTCGGCTACTGTGTTTGGTTCCAGTTTGAAAAATGGATACGTATCGGCAGTTGGCGATCCCGGAATGAGGAGGGATGGGCTGAGAGTGGCTATTGAGGCATGGAATCAGTGCAATGAGGTTGGAGAAGAAGCTCCCAACATGGGCAGCCCCAGGGCTGCTGATTGCTTTGATGTATATAAAGCTTCCCCTGACCCAGAAGGCAAGTTATTGTTTCCTTTTATTCCCAGTTTCTGTAGAACCTAGATTTTCTTGGTCTGAAAAGGGATCTATTAACAGTAAATGTCAGCAAAATGTACAAAGGTTACATAACCAGAGGCGTTCCTGGCATGCCAAAATCTCGCCCTGCACAGGGCCGTTCCTACTTGAGCCAAGGACATCACAGTTAAGATTTTTTATTTACAACGGCCTGCATCTCCTTGGTTCTCAGCAAAATATGTATGAGCTTTACTGATATTGGGGGGTCCTTCCAATCGGGGCAATGCAATTTTTTTCCTCCAGTACCATAGGCAATTGATGGTTTCTCTGAACAAGAAACTCTTCAGCTGTTTTCTGGCAAAAAACGGTTCCATAAAAGGTGTCATATTTGATGTTCTAGTTGCTGTCTTTCCTTGACGTGATGTTTTATTTACTACTTATTTAATTACTCGAGAGATGCAAAAATTTCTTGCTTGTCAATTCTACATTGTGATCCTACATCTGCATTTTTGTTTCAAGATGTTTGTCCATCAGCTGAAGCTGCATGGAATCCATAAAAAGATTCTGCAGATTTATGGGAAGAAAAGCTACTATATTCTTCACATATTCTTTTACATAATTGATTGTAGTTTTGTGGCCTAATCTTCAATACTTGGCATTAATCATTGCAGGTTTGAGTCGGTGCTCTTTCTGCAAATCATTTCCATACATGTTAGTCCATAGAGTTACAGAGGAAGACAACAGGCTAGGCATCGGTCAACCTTTTCTCGGAGGGCAACCGGAGGCCGTTTCCAATGTAGATCTTTATGCTGCAGAGAAAGAGCTCTACCTGGGATACAAATGTCAAGTTGAGGACAAACCAAATCCATGGCAATTTTGGATGATCATGCTGAAGAGTGGTAACATGGATACTTATGCAGCTAGATGCCCCAAAAACGGCCACAAAGTAGGGCCTTATGGTCCAGATAGCCAGTTCCCTTGTTTTGGCAAAGGGTGCATGAACCAGCCACAGATGTATCACAATTATACCACCTTACAAGGGCCTAAGAGGAGCAAACTTAAGGGAAGATTTTATGGTTCTTGGGACCTGAATGCAGATCTTAGCAGGGGAGAGGTGCAGCATATTTCTTACTATTCCGTGACCTGGGAGAAGGAACTTGGGAAAGGAAGTTGGATCTTCCACCATCTGTTGAAAACATCGTCTAAGTACCCGTGGCTAATGCTTTACCTAAGATCAGATGCCACAAATGGGTTTTCAGGTGGCTACCATTATCCAACTCGGGGCATGTTAAAAATTGTGAGTATTATTCTTCTTCTATTCACTCTTTCTGAGCAGTTTTTCTGTTCATTTGATGAAACATACATTGTGGTCCATTGAGATGCTTAGAAGGGCTATATAAAATGTGCTTGCAGATTCCAGAATCACCCAATTTCAAAGTGAGATTCACCCTGAGTGTAATCAGAGGTGGTGGTAGAAACAGCCAGTTTTACTTGATGGACATTGGCAGCTGTTGGAAGAACAACGGCAAGCCATGTGATGGTGATGTAACTTCAGATGTCACAAGATACAGCGAAATGATACTGAATCCAGAAACACCAGCATGGTGCAGAGCAGCTGATTACAGATTGTGCCCTCCATACCACACATTTCCCAACAGGACTCGCGTTCATCGCACTGACACTGCTCATTTCCCTTATGATGCATATCATTTGTATTGTGCTCCAGGAAACGGGGAACATCTGGAACAGCCCAATACTTTATGTGATCCATTCAGTAATCCTCAGCCTCAGGAGATACTGCAGATACTTCCTCATCCTGCTTGGGGTTCCTATGGCTACCCAACCAGGAAAGGGGAGGGCTGGATTGGCGATCCAAGGACATGGGAGCTGGATGTTGGAAGGTTATCGCAGTCCCTATACTTCTACCAGGTTTGATGATCTCATTCCATATCTAATTTTAGGCACTGCATTTGGTAAAATTGGAGTTAGATTTAATAGCAATACAAAAAGAATGGCTTCAACTCTGAACTTCCATAGTATCAAACAAAATAAATAGATGAAGTATGGACTGCGGACATGGTAGAAGTGAAAAAGACAATGCCAGGTAGGTTTCTCTATCAAAATCAATTCTTTCTCAAACAGTCAGACTCTCTCCATGTGCCCCTCCGCCATTGCTTCATTGCCATAATCCTTTTCGGTGTAAAAGACTTTCCTTTGTCCAGAAGTTAAGGTATACATAGCCATAACGGAAAGTATTTCAAAGGTAGAAATGTTATTTAAAGCTCGTATAGGTCTTTCCAACATTAGATCCTTATGCAAATGTGCCTCTTGTTCTGGTACATTGACCCCTCCCCCGGCCACAAAAGGGGGAAAAAAAGGAAAAGAAAGAAATAATCAAGATTTTTAGGGAGAATTTATGGTGGACTTTGAGAAGTTGGATTATAAAAAACGGAAATGCCAAATAAATGCACAGGCTATAATGATTTTGCATTGATAGTAGCTGCAAATGTTTCTTGCAGGATCCAGGGACAGCTCCTGCTCGGAGGAAATGGACCTCCATTAACTTGGGAACAGAAATCTTTAAGGACCCTAATGCGATTGCAGAATGGACCGTCTCAGATTTTGACATCCTTACACCTAAAAAATAGCAGAAGGAGAGGAAAACCACAGCAGTTTTGCAGGAAAAGATTGCCTGAAAAACTGTCTTGCGAAGAATTTTAGCACTTAGGAGAAACTCGAAATCTTTTTTACAGAAAAGAGAAAGGAAAATGTGTAATTCCTAGTTACTGGTACCGAATTGTATTTCCTTTTTTTCACTGGAAAGGGTCAAAGGAACTTTGCATCACTTCTTTTTCCTTTTTCATTTTTCTCACTATGGTACTGTTGAATCATTAGTCATAACTGGCCTTCTTCATGGATTAGTTTGAGCGATGATCTCATCTCAAGAACTGAAAGAGCACAGTGCACGGGCAATTTTAGTTTCAAATCTTAATATATACCCGGGGATTCCTCTCCAGAACACAAAGATGCATCATTGCATTTCGTTCTACAACTACTAATAATTTCAGTGCCATAGGAATCTATAATAGCTATCTAAAAAAAGGAAATAGGAAGAAGCAACTGATGCTGATCTTGCCCTTTAAGTCAATAGCAACTGACGATGTAATAACAAAACTAAGATGGTCTCCTTCACGGCACTATAGATGACTGGTCTTCTTCACTCCAATTCAAGTTAATGAGTTTGCTACTGCTTTCACTCTCTCTGTTAGATTGATTGGTTTGCCTTTATTTCCTTCTCCCTTAATGCATTTTTTGCGAGTATTTTCACTCCAAATATTCCAAACATGTTCGCTGTAAAAGAAGACTTCAAATCAAGCTTCTAAGAAAGGAAGTTTACCATTTGGAGTAAAATGAGACATTTATGAATTTTCTTTTAATTTATTGTCCTAAACTTCAGAGACAATCAGTAAAAAAGGGCAAAAAGGTCCTTGTATTTATTATTCTTTGGATAAATAATTATATCAGAAATTATCATACTAATTAAGATAGTATTAGCAAAAATTCAAGAAATTATAAGTACTATATGTGACATTAAACTAAGAAGTAACTCTGGTAATCCAATGATCAAATTAGAAGTTTGAGCGCTCGATGGAAGGTTAGGATGGCTCCGCCGATTTTGATCAATCAAGAAATGTCTTTTGTAGGAATATATTCTCTATCTGTGTGTGTGTTTTGCAAGGACAACGTTAACTAGTTTTCCAGTGTTTCCTTTTTGATTTATTCGTACCAACCAAATAGGATTTGACGAATCAAGAAGTTTCTTTTCATTTGATTGAGACGATGATTGTGTTGGCCAGCTACAAAATTTTCGGCCGCTGATTAATTAGAAATGTAAAGTCGGATGTCGCCAATACTTGAATTACCTTTGTAGAAATATTCTTTACTACCTATCAGAAATTTGCTTGCCTGCATGCATGATCACTGCACCCGTTAGTTTTGAGCATTTCTTGAAAACAAGGGTAATTTCTTAACAGCAATGGAATTCAATACACTAGAAACAGAAAATATTGGTGGCTCTGGTGGTGGTGCTGGAGTCAGTGGAGCCGTCAGTGGAGAAAGCGGCAACGATATTCGAGTCTTCTGGTCATCCATGCAGCCACCAATAAGGCAGACTTCACCTCTGGAGTATCCAGTGAGAGGAAGAGGCAGGCTACTTCCAGCTCCCTTTTTGAGCAAGATGTACCAAATAGTTGATGATCCCAACACCAATGCCATAATATCTTGGGGTTCAAACAACACAAGTTTCATCATTTTGGACCAAATGAAATTTGCCACTGAGATCCTCCCCAAGTACTTCAAGCACAACAATTTTGCAAGCTTCGTTTATCAGCTCAACAATTATGTCAGTTCAATAATCTCATTTTCTAAACCAGTTCGGCATATTTTAGAACGCTTGCTCGAATTTTTCATGCTCAATTATAAGTCTCCTAATATGATAATGTCTTTTGATACCAGCTCGAGATATGCGTAAGTCTTCTGTTGTGAATACTGCAGGGTTTCAGAAAGACAAGCTGGGATAAACTTGAATATGAGAACCCATGGTTTCAGGTAGGAAAGGAGCACTGGCTGCCGAATATCACACGAAGAAACCAACAATCTGAACCCAAAACGGCTCTGCGGTTGGCTTCACTGGCACCTTCAGATGACTTTGCAAACGCTGGAATGGAGATGGTGTTGAAAAACTAAGAACTGAGCAGAATAGCATGAAAGTGGAAATCCAGAAACTTAGACAACTGCAAAAGGAGATGGAGAATCGATTCAAGTCCTTTGGAGAAAGCACAAAATTTGCCGATAGTGAGCACGAAGAAACGGCCGATATGCTCCTGGCTCAGCAATTCATATAGCATCTGAAGGAGAAAAAGGAGATGGCCGGCAAAGAAACATCAAAGAGGCAAAAGTTGATTCCTTCAGGGAGCATTCTTAATTCAGAGGATAGAACAGATAAGGAGGAGATCTTGAGGCAGAATTCTGATGGGAAGGATCAAGTTCAAGAAGAGTTGAATGAAATGCAGCCAGATGGACAAATAATTTCATCTCCTGATGATTCTGGGAGTTCTAACAAAACACAAAAGGATGGCTCAACTTCTGGAATGATGCTCGAGGATAATTGTGACTTCTGGAAGAATATGCTCGAGGTTGATTCAGATTACCAAAATGGAGGACAAGAAAAGTTAACAGCATATCACCCCAAAATCATTACAAAACTGGAAGATCTAATGGAAGCCAATAGTCAAAATGAAGGGGAGATTTTAGTTCCTAAGGCTGTAAACAACAAAAGGGAAGAAGAAGATCACCTGAAGTTATTGACATAGCTCACTGGTATGATCTTTTTCCTTCACTTTCTTAAGTTAATCAAAGTGACCATTATCATCTGACTGCTTCTGTATGCATCTTATAAACTATGATCAGGGCGAGAAAATAACAGTAGATGTTCACAGAAATGTGTAGAGTTACTCTTGAAGCACTGTTCTGTTCACTTTCAAGGAACCACTTCTGAAATTTTGAAGAGCATACAGTCATCTTGACATCTTAGTTCAGAAATCATCTCATACACATTAGCCTGCAACAATGTATGGAGAAGCCGTGAAAACTATGATGATCTCAACTTGAAGGAGTAGTAAGCACATGATGACATTCATCAGATATGCGATATATTTTCATAAAAGTTTCATTAGACTTTTGAGCTTAATCTATGTTCTAAAGTTTCTTAAATCAGTACTATTTATAATCAATTTCAGTATTGCTGAGATGAACTTGATTTATGCATCTGGAAGCTAGATTTTGTGAACCTAGGAATATCAAAGAATTTGGATAAGTTGGAAATAGTTGCACAGGCAGAAATTTTGTTTTTGCAATAAGAGAAAACAAAAAGGGAGGCTTTGTGGTGTGCAGTTGTTGAGACAACACAAGATAACTCTGCAGTGGCATTAGATATTGTATTCAAAGAGCTTAACAATTGAAAAGAATTTCGAAGATTTGGATACGTAAACAAATAGGCAAATAGGGATGACAACAAACTGGCTTAGAAAAAAAGACCAGGAATGTCATACAATCTTTATCTTAAATATTGGTACAGATTACAAGAGAAACTCAGGTGATAGTAGCAAAGCCTTCCATTAAGAAGGATACTGGACTGCCTTCTTGTTGAAACCTTTGGTTTTGGAATTCCGAAGCTGAAGTTAAGATGACAAACTCTTACTGGAAAAACACCAGCATTAAAAAAATAGGTTGTTGGTCTGTTCTCTCTTATCAAAGTAGCCGTTTAATCTGGCCACGTGATTTTTGAGAAGCCAAATGTTAATTGAGGTAAATACTTTTACCAAAAGCCGGAAAAAGACAATATGAAAAACAAGAAACAGGAAGTGGGAAAAGATAGAGCAATAAGGCGAAGCACACACAAGAAATATGTATAGAACTACAGAGAAGAAATTGCTTCTTCACATGTTCCTTTAGCTTCCTAAGTTTGAAATGAGAAACATTTGCAACAATTCCGTGATAATAATATTGTCCAGCAAGCATAAGTGCTTTTAGATAACTCAGGATGCTGCAGCATAAACTTGTAAGTTGATCATTTTGACTGCCACATTCATGCACAGATGTAGAGCAGAAGCACTAAAGATTGAATCAAGTGAGATAGACCTAACAAACTGCAGGAATAATATTGTCTCACATACCGCGCTTCCACGATGTGCAGAGCATAAACATAGGCCAAGAAAGAAACAATATTATTCTAAAGACACGTAACTTTAGTATATCCATCATCAACAAATGGACTTATCACTGGACACTATACCTTGTAGCTATACAGCAACCTTTGGCAGTATAGAAGTCATCATAAGAGAAAAAACGACTTGAGAAAGTAATCCAATTTTACATGTACATATATTTTTGTGCTTAATACACTAGACAATTCAATATGGGAGAAGAAGCTAAAACAAGGCTCTAACAAAAACATACCTTTGAAGAAAATCAAGAGGCACTAGGACACCTAGCTGCTCAACGTGGTGCTGATAGAACCGATGGCAAAATTGATGTTGTGCTGCTGAAACCAGAGATATTCTTGAAAGCTGCCGGAGTAGAACTATCTGAGAGTAAATTTTAAGCTAGGTCTATATCCAATGTACCTTCAATAACTTTAACTGCTGTTGACATGGATTGCCTCCTCGTAAAATCACTCTGCAAGCACCATACTGCAAGCCTCATCACTTGTATGATGTCTGCAACATTTAGTTGCGTATCATTTTGGTAAGTTCCAATCATGTCACTCAGTTTGTCCTCCTGAGCTTTTCTCATGAATATCTGGAGCAAATGAGCTCAACCACTCAGGAGCAAGATATCCAGGTGTTCCCCTGACTGTAGTCACTATTTGAGTCTCATTTTTATCAATCCACTTAGACAACCCAAAATCAGAAACCTTCGCATGAAAATTGTCATCCAAGAGGATGTTCTGAGGCTTAATATCTAGGTGGAGTATTCTTTGTCTGCATTCTTCATGAAGATAAGCTAGTCCTTTTGCAATGTCATGGATAACATTCCTTCTTGTTTGCCAATTCAAAGTAGGTTCAAGAGGATTTCTGCTAAAAATCCATTTGACCAGTGATCCATTGATCATATACTCATAAACTAGAAGTCTGTGTTGGTTTTCAACGCAAAATCCGATCAGTCTCGCAAGATTGACATGATGGATTCTTCCAATTGTCCTGACCTCTGCCAGGAATTCCTTCTTTCCTTGACCTAAACTGTTGAGCAACTTGACAGCAATTTTCACCCCACCACTCAAAGTTCCTTCAAAAACTGATCCAAAACCTCCTTCCCCAAGCTGTCTTGAAATTTTGGGTTGATCGAAGCATTCATCCAAATTTTCCTCCATTTTTTGCTTCTTTCTGATCACAATCCAGATGCCAAGAATTGCAAGTATTAGAAGAATTGATCCTATAGTTAATCCGGTTATGATCCTTGTCTTTTTCAGCCTGATGAAGTTCCTGATGCATTTGAATCATCATTTGACATTTTGAGAAATGCTGATGACTGATAAAAGTGTCTCCTGTTTCCATCACTTATGAGCGAAAGAATAGGAAAGGCTAAGAAACAATTTCCCAATGAGTAGTTGCTGAAGTGCTGGAAGAAAACAGCTTTGCATGAGCAATCTCTCAAGCATAATTGTTTACAGCTCTCAACTTCAGCTGCTTTTTGGACTGCAGCATCAGAATCAACATAATTGAAGTAATAGACATCTGTAAGTTGTTGCAGTTTATGAGACTCGGGACTGTCACATTTTTTTGGACTAATCTCCACACATTCTCTGCTGCTTTGATCCTGTTTCTGCTCAAATCCACCTGGACAAGAACAGTATCCGTTTGAGCAGATCTCTAAATTGCCACAAATGGTAGGATAATCACATTGACCAAGAAAATCCTCCAACAGATCAACTGTTCCATTTTCCTTGTAAACTCTGAAATGGCCATCATGGTTGTATCTCATGTATTTCATACTGGAAGGATTAGAGAACACTGCATCTGGTTCATTTGGCTCAGTGGAAGATATATACAGACCAAGAGTGCCATTAACTGCCTTGACATAACTTGGTTCAATGCTTTCCCTTTCTCCACGAACAGTACACTTGAAATATATAAGTGGGATGCTGGAATTGTAAAATGCGAATAGGCCTTGATGATTTACAGAAAGATAATAGTTACCTTCACTCCAATTAGCCACAGAAACTCTAGCCACAAGTCTTTGGCCAGTTATTAATTTTTGACCTGGAAGAAGGGTATCTGCTGGATGATCAAAGGACTGCCAAACAGTAGTATTTTGGCTGTCATAAAGCACCAAATTACCAGTTTCCGTCATCCTCATAACAACAATATCCCCGTTTGATGTATTGGTTGACCACACAAGAGTTCCATCTGCATCTTTGAAGATTAAATTTCCATCTGAGAGGAACTGCAGGGTTCCATTTTCACGAATGGGACTGTTTCTGTTAGCATACCAGACTCACTCAAGGTCGGACCAGAACTGTACCCCAATAAAATCTGTTCGAAGATGCACAAGTCCAATGGAAAGAACAAACATATCATCTTACCCATTTGAAACAAAACCGCAAGCATAACCATGCCGAGAATGCGTCTCTTTTAACAGAATAATTCTCATAAAAGGCCCTGATGAACCATTGAATGAGTAGTAAGAATAGTTTAAGGCCTTTGTGATTTTGATTAGAGAGCGATCATTGTTTGTCCAAGAAGCAGATATGTCTGCTGTTGTTTGATCAAGAATCTTAGCAGGAAGGAAAGTATCCTGAAGCTGTAAAATGATAAGAAGCTGCAAAATGAATCTGAAAGACCATCGAGCCATTGATATTTTGTGGTCATGTGATTCAGTAGGATGCAAACTTGCAATCGACGTGATTTATCAGCTTACTATTAGCCAATTGAATAGTTCAGAGTACTTGTTCTCCTCAACTGGCCCATCTTTCATAGATGTCCTTGAATTGGTTAAGAACTCCAAATTAAATTAAATCAAATGCAAAAAACGAATATCAGTTAGCCTTTTCCTAGTTCCTTGGGGGGTTTTAGGGACACTTGCAGTCTATGCCAAATCGAATTTTCAAAGGTTGTATGCTTATGCAATCATCAGTTCTTACCAAGGTATAGATTGCTGACTTACTGTCATACAAGCCCTCTTCATACTAAGTACAGAAGAGCCGGAAACGTTGAAGATTAGGAATGTACACTGTGATGGGAGAAAAGAATTGAGAAACATTGAAGATTAGGTATGTACACTGTGGCAGGGAAGAAAAAGAAGTATTACTAAGAACAGCATTTCCAGATTAGCATATTTGCATTGCATTATCCGAAATAGACAGTTTGGTCAATGGAGTGCCTAAAAATCATCCAATCAACATCAGGATGGAAAAGTATGAAGTGAATTACTTTGCAAAGCTGAATTCACCTTCATTCCTAATCTGTTTGGCAAGTGATAAGGTCTAGGCAAAGATGATATGCAGAAAGAGACTATACGCTGAATTAAACTGCATAACTTTGTAATATTATAAATTCAAGATACATTTTATTGCCTAGAGAAGCAAGAAAAACAAGAATGTAATATCAGGGCAAACAACATTTTCTTTTCTTAAACAGAAAAGCAAAGCAAATTCAGCAGCCATACAGGAGTAAACTTCGGGAATAGAATGCAATGCATCCGGTCAGAGACTATATGCAGCTCCAATTGCCTCTTACTCCTGGAGAACTTGGAAACCATGCTATCTAACCACTGACATTGTAGACTAGCAGTAGAGTTCCTGTAACAAAGAATACAAAGCTGCAATATACCATAGAAGACTCGATGATCTCGAGAAGATAAACAATGAATAGCAACCTATCTGAGCCAGCGTATAAATTTGGATGAATACTAAAGTTACAATATTGGGCACGAATTTAAAGCTCAACTCGTTAAAGATTTGAGTTTGATTCATCTCACTTATAAATTAGAAATAAAAAATTAGAACATGTAGCCACATCCACAGAGAGAATGATAGTCAGAAAACAGAGAGTTCCCTCTCCAATTCAGGAACTGGTGATGAATGCATCTGATGCATCTCAAAGCAGTGATGTCCCATCCTGGTACTGAACATATGGACTCCAATAGAAATTATTTTCCACACACAATCATGCAGATAACAAGAATAATGAACCAGAACTAGAAGTATATATCACCTTCTACAGTAGCAAAACAATGCACAGACTAGATTGCTTGGTTTGTTGGTATGGGTAAATTGGTGGTCAAGGCATCAGATGCAGCTCCCACCAAGCCCAGGCGTAAATGACAAAGGTGAAAAGAAAACGAAAAGATGGAGATTGTTGCCTTCGACAATGCAACATCGGATAAAAAAATGATGCATTATGGGAAACGAGTGGTTGAAGTTAGATCCAAGAAAGAATGCAAGAAGATGCAACGGCTAATGTCAACTTGTTGAAGCAACAGTGGCTGCACTCAGAATCACTCAAAAAGATGCTAGTACAGTTTCTCCCACATCCACCACACTTGCGAAGCTGCAACAAATTGATTAGAATGTGAAAGCCATCAAGAAATTTCGATTCTGTAGTCTTCACCTAGATTCTGCATGATTTTCCAGATTCAGAAAATCTTGTGAGGATATACAGTCAAATACTCTTTCACATTCAGATGAACGGTAACAAAGTACTCAATGAAAACGAGGACAAAGAAAAGCTTCCCAGCTGAAGAACCTCAACAGATATTTCTGCCAGCGTATCCTTCTGAGCAACTGGAAAACTCATTCACACAGAAAAACCAAGTGAGTCAAGAATCCACAACTTTAGTTTGCAACAAATGGCAAATGCAACAGCCTCTGATGCGAGCTTGCTGTCAGAGCCTTCACTCTAAAGTAAAATCGAAGCCAACAATCTTTCTCCCCCAAAGGACAATTTTGAATGAATAATGCATCTTGCTAATTACTATTGCATGAATCATAATCTGTTACTCAAAAAGCACAGCATCCATCAAAGAGCAACATAATCAAATAGCCTTAAGTTAAATTATGGTCATGAACTCATTCAAGATAGAATTGGAAAAACATAAATCAAAGAACCATATTCAGCGGCAGACTATTGGATTCATTTCACGAGAGTCCTCCTAGGCTTCACTTATCAACTTTTCTTCTATTGGTACTAACCCCTTTGCCTTCCCAATCTCGGGGGGAGGGGGCCGACGGGTGGGTGGTTTTGACATTAGGACAATGTAAACAACATGATATCCAAATAATGCATTATCAGGAAACTTCAGGACAAGTATAAATGATTCTTGAGCCAAACAAATTGCATACAAGATTTCTTTTTCCAGCTGCTGAACATGACATAATCAAAGGGCTGCGCTCAAGAAACAGGATTCGCACTAAATGAATTGATTATGATATTTCTATCATTTTTTACAGTAATAATCTAATTAAAAATTTGGAATATTACAGGCAAAAATGTGAGGAAATGAATAAAACAACATTTTTAGTTTTTACATGTTACCACTATAACACGGACACTGACATATGCAAAGGCATCCCGTATTCACTACTGAAACTTATTTCCCTACTTGTTGCAGAATTCCCTGCAAATGCATAACCTATACCTAGTCCACCATAATGCAACGATGCATTCTCACACCTCTGGAAAACTCTAGCAAGTGATGCAGCTTTTCTTCTTGCTCGCTTTGTTCCCGTGAAGAGCAAACTCTGAAGCAAACTGGCAAGTGCGGGTGCTTTCAACACCCTCTCTGCTGCAGCTGTGCCACCACTCCTACATAATTCTAGCAGTGCCGCAACAGCATTCTCTTTCCCTCTAGGAGTACTACATCGCATCATTCCAACTAGCCCAGCTACTGCCAGTTCTTCATTTCCTACCGCTTCAGCCCCAGAAGACTGCCTAACAACCAGGGCCAGTGCACCAGCTGCTTCTTCTGCAACACCTTCGCATCCCAAGGCCTCCACTAGAGCCCTAACAGCCCCTGACTTGATCATTCTCATGCAATTCTCTGTATGAGTAGACAAATTGAAAAGAGCGGTCACTGCATCCTTCTTCCCTCTGGGTGTCCCTTCTCTTAACAATCCTGCCAAGGCTTCAGCTGCTCCATCTTCTTCTGCTATTCTCTTCTTATAATCGTGAACCGCAGAGAGACTGAATAATGTTGCTGCAGCATTTTCCCTGGCCTCAGTAGTGCACCCAAATTTTAGAACTCTAACAATTGCTCCCAAACAACCTTTTGCTTCCATTATTCTGCTTTTGTTTTTATCATAAATTGACAAGTTCAGCATGGCAGTAACAGAATTCTCTTGTGCGATTGCATCAGGCGATGAAAGCAGTTTTTTTAAGTGAGGGATTGCCCCAGCTTCAGCAATGTAAGCCCTGTTTTCCTTTCCATTCTTTGCAAGCAGTCTTATCTCCCGTGCAGCAATAGTTTTCGCACTCTGTGTTCCATTTGCTAGCTGCTCAATGAGAATACCAGCTGTTGCCTTATTAGCTTCAACTGCAGCATTGCTTGGGGAACTAGCAGCAGTACACTCGGTAGAAGCATCGCCATGCTCTGGCACATCGTTAGGGATCCCATGAGCAGTACACCACTGCATTATCAAATTCCTAAGAGCCCTACTAGGCACAACCCTTGTATGAGCAAGCATCTGCCCTGTTTTTGGACAAGTACAGTGTCCTTCATCCATCCACCTTGATATTGAAATCCGGTCATATGTCTGTCCCGTCGATATTATCACCGGATCCTTCATCAAATCCAACGATATCGGACAACAGAAGTCCTTTGGGATTGTGATAAATGTCTCTGCAATCTCTTGGGTAATCAACCCTTTCTTCAGTTTCTTATGCTTCTTCGTCTTTGTTTCCACCTCATCCTCCTGAAATCCAAATAACGAAAACCTACAATACCGTGTCAATGCCACAAACCCGTTAAGTACAGAGGCAGTGGGCTCAATATCCCCATCATGATTTAGAATCTGCTCCTCTAAAAACTCAATTTCCACCCTACAACTCTTAGCATCCCTAATTCCCAATTTTTCCACAAAAAACGCGTGCAATTCAATTTGATCAGGAATATGTCCGCACTCAAATTCATTCAAGAATGAATATAATTTCAATCTTAACATCTCATCGTTTCTATCCACAAAAAAATTCAATTTTCTGGTATGTTTCTTTAACAATTCTAGTTGCTCAATAACATCCAGAGGCAAATTCCATCTATTTAAAGGAAAAACGTCTAAAAGGGTCGATATTTCTTGGTTTAGATCATGAAAATGACCCGAAATAGAATGGTTCTGAAGCAAGAGCCACAACTTACTCGAGTGCAGACAATAATCAAGCAGAATTTTGGACCTGTAGAGCACAAGATACAACTCTTTGAAGCACAAATCCGCAGTAGAAGGCAATCTTGGTGAATTCCCAGATGAGGAATCCATCAAACACTCCAAGAGAACCGCAAAAATCTCAATCTTTCTGACCAGATTCCGCGAATTCTTGCGCTGAAAAGATGGCCTTGTACTGCTCGTAAAGGTCGAAATCAACTCCGATATAATTGTTGACAAAGTTTCCAATAAAGCCCCCTCCGACAAATCCACCGGAGCTAATAATGCCTCCAGTGACGGCGTCCTCCTCCGCCTTAACGATGAAAAGACCGCCGCTGAAGCCATAATCAAGAAAACCGAGTTCTTTAATCTCCAAAGACAACAAGGAAGTCTGTATAGCTAGAATCTTTTAAACAACAAAATTCAACAGAGAAGCCCCCCAAAAAAAAGAAGCCTTGAAATCTTAAAAGAAAGCTGAACATAAAAACGGGGAAACAGAAGCTATAAATGTGTGTATGTGAAGTGTGTTTCGGGCGTGTTCAGCTATATAAACGAAAACAATGGGTTCTTTCTTTAACGTCTAATGGGGTGGGCAAATTTTTCCTTTTCCTTTTTCTTTTCAATTTTTTCTGGTAGATTTGTAATTGCGAATCCGCGTACAACGAAGAAGAAGAAGAAGCGGAAGAGGAAGAAGCAGGGGAAAGGTACGAAAAGGAGTGGTTCGGTTGAAGATTGACTGGATTTCCAATGGGTACTATAATGGTTTTTCTTTTTCTTTTTTAATAAATATGTAATTTCTTCCTTATTTACTCTCTCTCTCTCTAGGAAGTGCTCCGCAGCCTGGAAGAAAGTGACGTGTATTTTTCTTTGCTTTGACGGATTATATATTATCCATCTTCCCCTCCATTCATTTCTCATTAATCTCTTCCGCATTTTCTCTTAGTAATAATATTTATTATAGATACATAATTCAGAATTTAGTTTATTCTTTCTCAAGTGCTAAAAAATTAAATTATTATATTAATATTCTACTTAAAATATATATATGCATGTCATGCATTCTTAAAATTAAGATTTTATATAAATTAAGTTTAAATTTAAAATTTTTACTTTAAAATTTTATAAAAATAAAAAAAAAGTAAGACTCAATTATATTTTTGTTCAGATAAAACTCTATCTACGTACATTATTCAAAATTGTGAAAATAAATAATAATAACATAAAAGGTTTCCAAAAACACACACACACAAAAAGAGTTGATACGTGGGATCTTTTTTATACTTACTATTTTAGGGTGTGCTTGGATTGAATTCTATGCGGAACCCAATATAATTTTTTATCTCATATCTAATTTTTTTTCTCACAAAAATTTCTCTCCCTCGAAATTCGAGATAGAATATCTCAAAACAAAACTCTATTTAATCACACTCTTAGTATCTTCGTGTGATATTTGATATGATGATGTCAAGTTATGGAGTAGAGCATTTAGTAGCGGATGCTTATCTGTCATGAATTTATAAGCATATACATGACGAATGGTATCTAAAATCTGCAATTAGTTTTTCTTTGGGGGCATTTGCAGTATATTTTCTAAAAAATGCTACATACTTTTTATTACTAATATTGACGTAAGCCAAGAATATGGAGCAGTTGTTTGTTATTTATGTCACCTGTCAATGAGGATATTGACTTCGCAGTTTCATAGCAATTTCCTCTTAGAAGTTAGTACTATAATTCTCTCTCTCCCCCCCTCTCTCTCTCTCTCTGGCTGAATTATACCCCAACTCTCATGCCAAATTTACGATTAATGTTGACAAAACCATGTTTTGTACTTTAATGTTGCAGTTAGTAATTCACTAAAGTAAGAAAAGATTAAAGTGGAGTTATGATTTCCCCAATTAATTCAAGGGTTGACCGCAGAGGAAAGTAGCGCTAAGTGGCACACTGAAAAACTAGAGACCATTATGGCTGTTCGCTTTCTAACAAGACACCCCCTTTAGCGGTCTGTTTTTGCCTTGTGCACTTGCCATCTTTTTCCTTTGACCAAAAAAGAAAAAAGAAAAAAGAAAAAAGCATGGTGGCGGGGCCGGAGGTTGTCCCAATGAATTTAAACCACAATGAAGTGAAGCATTTAGCGTTAGACATTTAGTCCATTCATAGTAATATATTTACACAATGAGTAAACTGAATAACAAAGTACTAATTTAATCGTTGAAGATTTATTTTTTTATCAATACTACTCTAAATAAATAGACACAATCTATCTATGGGGAATCCAATGTTTGGGGAGAGAGGCATCTGAGATGTGTCCTGAGCCATCTCGAGATGCGGTATAGACCAATTAATGGGACAATGGCCTTCTTCATAGGGTTCTGTAGCGAAGGGGAAATGGGGAATGGGAGCGATTAATGCAGCATTAATGTTGGGCAACAACCCATGCTTCGGATGACTTAAAGAAGAAGGCGAAGAGAGGGGCACCATCATAATGATAATTTTGACTTGGAAATTGCAATACGCATGTTGTGGTTAGTACATTGCGTATTGCCCAATTTCAACGGAAACTTCATTCTTTCGCCTCTTTTCTTTTCTTTTCTTTTTTCTGAATAGCCTCTTTTCCCTTCTATTCATTTCGTTTAAAAAAATATATGGTTTATTTTTTATATTTAAATTAAAATTTTATGTAAATAATTGATAGATGTTTAAAATATTTTTATTTAAAAATAATTAGTTAACATGTTAAATTTTAAATTTTGTATTAATAATTAGTATTTTTAGTAGTTAGTTAAAAAACTAAAAAATTTTAAAAACAAAAATATTTAAATATTTAATTTAAGTTAAGAGTAATAAATAAAATTTTTATATAAAAAATAACATATATTTTAAAATAAAATAAAAATAACAGTATGATATATATTTTAAAATTAAAAAAAGTATAAAAATGATAGAATTATTTAAAATTTTCTTGATTAATTATATGATTTTGATTTGATTATTGTTAAATCCCCCTCCCCCCAAAAAAAAAAAATTTAAAAAAGGTGGTGATGATTGTTAAGGGAAAAGTTAAAATTTACTGTTGATTTTTTGGGAAAAAAGTAGAGGAAAATTTTCTGCAAGTTCAAAACCAATCCAAATGCTTAAGCAAATGGAAAAAACTCGGGGGTGAAGAACTTTTAAGTTTTAACCCACTTAAAGGGGGGGAAAACCTTTTAAGAGCATCTTTTTATGTTTATTTTTCCCTAGGAGAATTATTAGGAAGAAGAAAAAAATGAGACAAATGAGGTGGACTTGCATATTCAATTTGTCTCAATCTGCAGCTGTGATTTTTTTTTTGATAAATAATTACACGGGAAAGGGAAGAGACAGACCACATGGATAGTAGAACGCAGCGGAGCACAGAAGAGAAAGAGAGGCAATACCAAAAGGAACCCACACTCTCATACTATCTAAGCAATTAATGACTGAAAAGAAATGTGTGTACTCTTATGAATTGCATCTCAATTCTACTAATATGCAGCTGTGATGATATATAGTTGTAGTAAACCAATACTCTTCGTGCTCTGTGTCGCCAATGACAATTCATTGCTAAATTTTTACGTCTCCAAGTTCCAAATGATTCCCCAACTTTGCAGTTCTTGCCAAATCCATAATGCCCGACTGAAAATAAAAATAAAAGCAGAAATAGGAGTGTGATTTTCAAAGTCATCATAATTAAAATTATTATTCATTATGTTTAAAACTAAGTATTTACATTTATTTCTTATAGAAGGTCTCAAATTAAATATTAATTCTTTTATTTTCAACTCACACCTCATGTTATTAACCCTATAAAAGCATGATCTCGTTATCCATCTATTTAATTGATAAGAATAAAATAATACTTTAAAAGAATAAAATAATAATGTATGTTGAACCAAATGCGTTATTATGTTTTCTATTTTAAATTAAAATAAAATATTTAATTTAATAAAAAAGAGTGAAAAAAAACAGTGTCTTTGTGTTTATTTACAATATTTATGATCAATTAGAGTTTTTACTATTCTACAATGAAGTGTGCAAGCCATTCTTACACTTATTTTATTGGAGATGATAAGGATATGAAGCTCATGGTTAAAAATCCTCTTGCTCAGATTAATCCGGAACTGCCTACTAATAAAAGAAAAATGCAATTAGAAAAAAGTGGCATTGAAGAAAAAAAAAATTATACTTGTATTATTCTGGAAACGGCCGACACTTCCAGCGGCATCGATGATGTACAGCTGAAAAACGGCCTAGTTACTCGCCGTTTCGATCACGCCACGCACCCAAAACGCCGGTCAACTCTTTATAATGCGGCAAAAGTCAAGCCGGACCCACGAAGAAAATTAGATTGGATTGAATTTTTTTATTTAAATTATATTTAAAATTATAAAATTTAATTATTTGTAAAAAAAGTGAAAATTTAAATTAAAAAATTAAATGAAAACTCAATTCCAGTATGACCTAAATAGTTTTGTTAATCTCACTTAAGCCCATTGGAATTCTTCTAGCATTTGCTTTCAGCGTTTTCTTTTTAGGAATTAGCATTTGTTTTTGGCTGTTAAGCACCCTTGGGGTGTTTAATTAATTATTTGCATAGTCCAATCTTGAATTATCAATAACGTGGATTTCTTCCACTTGTCGATACGTTGAAAACGGCCGTCCACTGCCGACTAAGAACTTTTGGATTGGATATATCCTTTTTCCTTCTTTTTTAAATTATAATTCAATTTAAAACAAATTTTATATATTTTACTTTTATAATTTTTAATATAAAAATCTTAAATCAAAATTTAATCTAAATACACCTTTAATTAGTTATTACATAATGTATTACAAGATTCGAAAATGTTAATACTTGATACTTAAGAAATAAAATATATTTTTTATCAAAAAAATTATTTTTGTAACTTTCAAAACAAAAATTTTCAACCAAAATTTAATCTAATTGTAAGAACTGCACCTACTTGCACGTAAGGAATGTGGAGGACAAATCTTTTAAAATTATAATTTTTTTTTCTAAAAAAAAATCTCAAAAGGTGACTTTCGTTATTACAGGCTAAGTATGAGTTAGAATGAGGTTAAATAGAATTTATGTTTAAATTTTTTTTGTGGCGGTGAATTATGGTCTTGTTATCCCCATGGGACTACATCCGCAGTTAGTATTATCCATCGTAGACGTGCTTGAACATAAGTTCAAAAGCAGTAAACTAAATGCACAACACCGACTGACTAGGGAAATTTCCAATGTCGTTAATGTTCCCTCTTTGAATTCGACATGTTCTTTGACAGTAAGCACCTGCGTTCCGTCATAGTCAAAATCGGTGAGTAGCTAGCCTATATTATATATGCTACTACTCTGTGAATCATGTCCAGATCACCATCTTGTACATTTCACCTTCTACTATTTCATTTTTATCTGGCAAATTCATTGCATTAATTCCTGTTTCACCAACTCAAGCTGACCGGAATTTGCAACATATCAAACGTTGAACACTCTCTAAGCACCAAGTCAAATCATGTGCAAGATTTGCCAAGGAGCTTACAATGCCGGACTTTCCACTAGTGTGCTTGGCTTTTTCTTAAATATTATTTTGCTAGCCGATCATGAAATTCTCCTGTTTTCTTTTTTTATGTATATTATAAATATAATAGAATCCTCCTCCAATTTTATTTCATATGTGGACCTCCAACCTCCAAAGAAACCATAGGACCACCACTCTTTCTTCTTCTCTGTTCTTTAATTAACATAAAAGAAAAAAGGCAGATACTTGTTGAAATTCATGGAAGGCAAACCTCATTTCCTGTTACGCGATAACAGACTCTTCTTCCTCACTTGTGGGGATGAGGATTGGGAATTCACACAACTATTCGACGAAAAAGCTACTTTTCCATGATAAAAGGAAAATGCTACTTTTGACTGTCTGCAAAGGGTTGTTTTTCCATGATAATATTGTTAGTCCATATCACTTTGTACAATGGATTCTTGATTCTAAGTGACCGACCACGGAGTTTTCTCCGGTCCAAACTCCTCCGGTTCCTCTCTTTTGATGAAACAAGTAGAATCCAGCAAATAGACAACTCAAGTGGTCAAAACGAGTATGTACATATATCAACTTCCTTCTTGTATATATATATGAAACCCAACCGAGCACGGCGCCTGCATGTCGGCATAGTCAACCCACAGCATAGCAAGAATATACATGAAGGTCTTTCCACAACATCTAATTCTAATTCTATGATCACCAAAGTAGCCAGTTCTAGGGAAACTGAAATACGCCAATTTAATTCATGAAGTAACTAACGGCGTCACCCTAACTAGGGTGGCCTCTCCCTGTAATACTACGCCATTTGGGTGTTTAGGGGTTCAGTTGATACAAACGAAAGTAATGAAACTAAACCGTGCTTTTCAACGATCATTCAAGAGAAGAATCGGTGTGGTGAACAGCTCGAGAAAACGCAAGAACGTCGTCGGGGTGTTCTGCACCTTTCTTCCTCTGATCGCCTCCAGTTTTGGTAACAGTGGCTTCTCTAAGAACCTCCCTAGCTTTTGCCATGGGATCATCGTCAGTTTTGGTTTCCTTGCGAGCTGCGTCGTCTTTCTGGGAACGGTCTTTCTTGTTTTTCAGTGGCTCCTCTTCCATCCTCTTCTCCATTGCTAATAAATTCCAGATCTTTCACTGATCCACAGAACCCAGGAGAGCGCGGCTGAGGATTTGTATAATAAGGAGAAAGAAACCAAGGGACACGTGTAGAGTAGCACTGAGCAAACTCTGTCATGTCCATCCACGTGCATATTAGCCTCAGAATACACGTAGCTCGTTAAGATGGGGTGACATGCATGCTCCATTTTCTCCGTACCTTTTATTTTTTCTAAGTACACACTTGTTAATCAATCAGGAACAGAGGAAGGATAGAATCGATATCCAACTTAAGAATATTGGCATCGTTAGAGAATGCTCCTATGACTTGGGAATTTACTTTTCTATCAATTTGCTTTTGTGGTTGGTAATGTACGAATCAAATACTCGATCACAAGCTTCAACCCGTATTCAATTCTGTGCTCCCTGCTCTCTAGTGCAGAGGGAAAGGATCCAATGTCAATGGATAGAGCAAATGTCTGGGCCAATCTTTTAGGTCAGAATTGGTTTACGAATGGCAGGCTGCAGAAACCCAATAGCCAGGAAAATTGCATATATGCTTTGCTTCCTGGGCTTCTGCTGTGACCTACTCAATTCATATCTTCGCCCCAAAAGATCATGTTCTGGTTAACGGGAAAAGGATTTCAGGATCACTGATGCAACATGAATCTTAACGCCAACCTAACATCAATGAAGAAGAACTGAATACTTCAGAGTTCAAGAAAATGGATTTGTAAATTGCATAAAGAGCAGGAATATGATCACCTCAAAAAGAAAGAATATTAAGAAGCAGTCAATGGCTCAAGATTCTAACTGTCTCTTCCCCTAGTCTACTTTATTTCCAGTGTGGAAGTGAATTTGACAAATGAAAATGCCTTCTAAACAGCCAGGTACTCGAATAAATTGAAGTAATAACATGACTAACATCTGCTCTGAAGCCTTTCAGCTACAACCGGTATTGTTCCTAGTGCGACCTTGGAGACCTGCCAGAGAGACACTTTCCGCAGGAAACAAATTTAAGCAAAGTCTGTGGCTTCCTCGTTCTAACTTTTAAACGCGAGAGCTGCACGTAGTGAACTTGAATAAGTATCGACGTCAACATCAATTAAGCACATTGATGAAACTATATCCCGAATGGGAATTACGATCTTTAAGTTATCCACGAGACTAAACTATTGATGAATATTGTTACATGGATCACAAGGGTACAAAACGATGCGATGCTTCTTGCTTGTTTTATTACTCTTAGTCTTGCTCTCGACTAATGAAACTTTTTTTAAATAGGTAAAAAATAAGTGCTTTAAAAAAAATTGTACTTAAAATTAAAATAAAATTTTTATTTTTAACAATTTCAATAAGCAAATTTTTTAAAAAACACCCCAGGTAGTTTTTCAAAAATAACTTTTTTAAACTTATTTAAGCTAAAATAAGGAGTGAATAAGCAGTTAAGAACTCAAAAACAACTTTTAATTTAAAAAAAAAACTACAAGCAACTTATTTTAAACAATTGACAATAAAACCTCCTATTAATTTCAACAGTAAGATCGGTAAACTATTGCAATACCAAGAACAGCCAATATTCGTATTCATGTACACTTACCTTTCGACGAGTAACTCTGGAAGCTTTCCAGCAAAGCAAGCTCCTTGATCTTGGTTCCATTCTCCTGAAAGACAAGAAAACCTATGTCACACCATATGATGGCAAATCAAATTCAGGATAATGTTTCTCTTCTCTGGCAAATCTAGACACATGGCCCCTATGAGTACTCTTGTTAAGGAAAGCAAAAGGCCCGAGCATAAAATGAAAAAAAAAGTTATAATTCACACAGGAAATGCAGTTATATTTTCTTCAAGTACATTTTCCTCCTCCATTTTACGAAAGGATTATATTTACTTGTCCAAGTGATTACCATGTACCTAGAGAAGAAAAAGAAAATAAGGAGCAGAGATGGAGAAAAAGAAACATCAGAAAAATAGCACATCCAGCATGTTGACCTGTGACTGAATATTAGCATTAGCTATTACATCATCAAAATAATTCTTGGTTGTTATTCTGTGTTGCCTTAAGTGTTTTTGCCACCCATCTTTAATCGAAGTCTCTATTCCATGCCTTTAATATCCCAAAAGCCTTTATCATCTATAACTTTCATTTCATGTCAGTTTTTATTCGCTCAAAATATCTTGCTTCAATTTCCTCACTCAGCTTCCTACTTTAGTTGCAGCAAAATCTTCCTCATTTATTCTCATTTTTTCCCTTGAGAAAATAGAATTTCACGCCTTCTACATCTTATAGAGACTTTAAGTAATATGACTCTAGTTTGTCAACAATCTAATCCTTCACAAGAAATATAAATTGGAAGTATTAACAGACATTTAAGGAAGAAACACATACAAGTTTTCTTGTTCAAGCTTTTCAGCAATGGATACAGCCTTGTGTTTTGACCATCCACTTTGTAGTGCACATCCTTCTGCCTGCTGTATCACATGCGCAAGGGAAACCTTTCCTCTTACCAGGCTTAGACTCTGGTTTCTGTCCCCTAGTTTTCTTCTATCTGGAATGACCGTCCCATTGGCATAAGTTGCTCCTCCTCCCAAAGAACTTTCTGCATTTTTCCTATCAAATTGTACATCGCTCTGGATATGCTTATTGCCCTTCAGTTCTTTGGGAGATGCTTCCAGTTCAACGATCTCAGTCCTCCCTGCTCCAGCAGAATTCAACTGGAGTTCACTTAAAGTATCTCTATCTTTATGGGACCCTCTGTCATCATAACCTCCCATCGGTATCTGATTGCTGCTAATAAAACCTGGATTTATCTCCTTATGAGACGAGCCCAAGTGAGATGCTGCTGGTAAAATAATTGGCCCTGCCCTGACATCGTTGCTCGATTGGCATCTGATTTCTATTGTAACAGGAGATCCGAGAACAGACTCAAAAGCTTGTAAAATTTGTGCCTTAAATTTCTCGGCCTTGGACTTTGCCAAATGCGAACTAAATACCAACTGTGCAGTGGGAGCTGTGCAGACATCATAAATAAATATACCAGAACTCTCAGTACAACAATAAAAGTAATACTCGAATCATGCAATATTGTAAGCAGAAAACTGGGCAAATCAATTAAATAATTTTATGTGGAATTAGGTAATTTTTTAGAACCCCTGTAAACATATCTTGAGTATCAATCCATCCTATGTCAAAAGAGATTAAGCATTTCTATTTCTTGAGAAGCCTAAGTTATTATAAATCAGGATATGAATAGAATGCGTAACTTATTTCAAATCAGAATGAAGGGAGCAAAACTGGTAGAGATCTAAAACCTGAGATATGTGAATACTATCTCCTATAGGAACTAATAGTCTGTACTCAAGATAACCCAACAAAAATTAGGAATCACCAATGTAGAAAATGCAGAGATCAACAACAACTAGGAGAAATACTGAAATTCTACTTATTTCATTTTAAATATAAAAAAGTAACCTGACAGCAAATGTTGCCATTATACTATAAGATGCTCCCATGTAAACTCAACCTAGTCCAGCAATGAAGAAAGACTTCACTATAGAAATTATACAGAAATGACTCATATAACAGAAAAGCAATCCAAATTATAAAATGTAAGAGTACAATAACAACTGATGAATGTACCTGCACCAAAACCGACAGAGATTAGCTTTCCTTCTTGAAGCAAGAACTCTCTAATACCATTTACTTGGATCTTTGCAAGAACTTCCAACCAAATTTGTTCAATTTCCCTATGAAATTTACTGGATAATTGCCCACTGCCGACTCTATTTCTTTCATCCAGAGAGTCGTGTGACTGTTGAGAAACTTTTGAAACGGCAGCATGTCTTCTTCTCTCTACATTAGCACCTCTCACCATCCCACCATGACTAGCATCACCTGAATTTCCAGATTGAACATTGTCTATTCTAACTCTGGATGATAATCCTTTGTTGTTATTAGGTACCTCAGTATGTTCAGCGCCGCTTTTCCTGGGTCTATCCCATTTTCCAGCACTATTTAATAGCAGAGGACTATGATTAAAGCTAGTTTCTGCAGAAGAACTGGGCAATATGTACTGCTGATCAGGTGCAAGTTGCAGCAGTGCAGCTGTTAGCCAAGTTAGTCTGTCATTTGACATTCTCAGCTGCTTTTCGGCCTCGGACAATGTTTTTAGAGCCTGACGCAGCTTTTCCATGTCTTCTTTCAATACTGAAATAAAAGAGTTAGTTTTATGAGCTGGACAGCAGAACGCATCTATAATACTGTGGATGGTTTCTTTCCCTTTTTGTGGCTTGGAAAGAGAGGATAAGGGGGAATCAAATTAGTTAGAAGACGAGAACTCACACACCTACAAACCTAAAGTTCAATAATGGTGATTTATTCCACATGGTGAAGACTGAATTTATAATAAATAAATTACAAATGAAAACTGAGCCATTTGAAATCAAATGGTCCAGTTTTTCTTGTATTGGACAATTAATTTAACACTCTTCACTATCATGTAAAAGGACCAAACTCTAATAGACTTACATGGTTGCCTCCGAAAGAACTTTCTTCTAGGGCCCTCTCTTCTGAAGTCAAAGCCACCAGCAAGAATATCAGTTATGACAGTGGCCAGCTGCGACATCAAAGCCAGTGGTTCTACACCAGATTCCATTGTCTCTCTGAGATTCTTCACAGTATTGACTGTGTCTGCAGATAAAGCTAAATCAAGTAGATCCACCAACTTCTCATCAGAAATGAGCCCAACCTGTAAACCATTTTCCCAAAAGGAAAGATAAAATAAAACTTTAACAGAAACTTTTCGACAAAATTGATGTTGCAAATATAACTATATATAACAGTCTTGAGTATATTTGGGATTTTTTGTGGATGTGAAGGCAATTCTCTCTTAACTCCTCAATAAGTACCTCAACGCCTAAAAAGAAGGATCTTATTAGAATAATGCAAATAGATCATAGTGAAAAATACTTGTAATCAACTGCACTTTTTTCTTTCTAATACACATAACTTTTCCTATAATTCTTGATATGAGTTAAATTAACTCCTCTTAAAAAAAAAAAAAAAAAGACAGGCTAGTATGTGCAGCTAATATTACGAAGGAGATAATATGATGATAAAGCGGATGATAAGAACAGGAAAAAAAGAACATGTGTGATGTGACAGAAGCAATGCCAATAAGACTAGGAGAACTCCTCTCTCTCTCTCTCTCGCACACACCTGCACATATCAATGTCAACAGCAGATACACAAAATTGTATTAAAACAATGAGGGAGGAGTTAGTTGGGAAAGAATGATGCTTCGTTTTCTCTACTAAATGCAGCATATACCAGTCATCAAACGAGTTAGAAGACAGAAGGATTTGCAAATTAAAGTAATTATACAAATGCAGACAAAGAGAAATTTTTGGTTTCTATTATTCATTTATATCATGTGGAAAGATTGGTAAATTCACAGAGTGAACTGGGGTAAATGATACATTCGGTTTCCAGTATCAGGTTCATAAGCCTAACACATGAGCAAAAGTATGAAAGATGATCACTTTTTTAAAGGGGTTGAAAATATCTAACTCATTGCTGTGAATATTATTAAATAGCATTGCACTAGGAACCAGTATACACCCAATTGATCGGAAATTGGACCTATGTCCACCAGTCAGGATTCTTTTTCTGCCTTAAAATCGCAATAGCCAGGTTGGAAAACTTCAGAACTATCAATAAATAAATAAACAATGGAATGAGAATCTGAACCTAACATAAGGATTCTCTTATCCTTTGACAAGCAAAAGTTGTTTATCTATTATGCCATGTTTGACAGGCAGGGCCAAGCATGAGAAGATTTTGAACTCTAGCAAAATTATTATTTTATGTGAAAGTATATCTCTAAATCCTGGTCAAGCTTTTCCTTCCAATGATGAAAGGATAGAGAAAACATAAAACTGAAAATGTTTGACCACCCTCGCTCTATCCTTCTTCCATTCTAAACCCAACTTTTATCTCACTTCACCTTTAACTTAATAAGCCCTCATATTTTCCTCCCTACATGGACTCGTAAAGTATTTCAAACATTAATTTTTTACAATGTCTCCTATATGACTTCTGATGTACAATTAATATCAACTTAAGTAACAAGAATTATAAACTGTTCCAGGACTGAAATTCTAATTCATATTAAGTCACGTGGGTGATGACCAGCAAGATTTGAAGCTTATCATGTGAAAGCAAATGATTTCTAACGTAGAAAGCAAGCAATATTAGTCATGCACCATGTATAACATGAAATTGAACAACAATAGTTTTTTTTTCAGGAGTAAAATGAAAATAAAAGCTCACCATTTCCTGTACCAGAGGGACAGATATTTTCTGCCCTAGCAAACTTAACTGTTCCAGTGTCATCTCAGCATCCCTCAAAGATCCATCTGATTTCGATGCAATAAGCTTCAGTGCATCCTTATCAATTTCTATGTCTTCTTTTGATGCTATCCACTGCAAAGTATATATAATATCAGCATCCTTCAACTTTGGGAAAAAGAATTTCTGGCACCTAGATATGATTATATGCGGTAACACATCAAGGCTTGAACAGACAAGGACAAAGACCACACGCCTAGGAGCTCGATCAATGACTTTCACTATGGCACTCCAACATTCGGGAGATAAAGTATCACAATCATCAAAAATTGAAACTCTGTACTGTGAAGCCAACTGGGAAACAATCATATTGTCAAGTAAATCCATGACGCTTTCAAAGTTACTGACAGGGCCAATCTCCTTTATATTTCGACTCTTCCCCGTATCATGTGCAATGCAAGAATTGCAAAACCCGCAAGGTTTAGGGTGCTCAAGACACTGGCAATTTAAAGCTCTGGCAAATATGCGTGCAGTGGAGGTCTTCCCTGTACCATGAGGGCCATAGAACACGTAAAGCAACCCAACCTTCCTTTTTATAACAGCATTTGAAAGAGCTCGAGCCACCAAGTTCTGTCCTACCAGATCTCTGAAGGTTCTTGGCATGTATTTTTGAGTTAGATTTTGATGCCTCCTATTTCGAAGACCTCTAGCTTTGTGTTCTTCTCCTGATCTAGCTTCCGAGGCAAGGTCAGAGTCAAGTTCATGCTTTAGTAGATTGTCAGCAAAAATGCCTAACTCCCCCGAGTAGTCATGGAACCAAGCAGCATTGTCTGTGCTTCCCTGGGATCCACATGCTTCAAGTAGCAGTGGCAGTGCTTCAGCATCTGATCTAGTGGATGAGCTTGACTGCCCAGACATTATAGGCATATCAGGAATATCACTTCCTCGAGGAACAGAACCTCCTTTCTTCAGCCTTGAGTCAGACAAACCACACGAGAAGCTCCTTCCGGCCATGTCAAGAAATGATTTTCCCCTGTCGTGAATTCTTGACCAGTTCCAAGGAATTCCACACCCATTTCTGGGAGCCCTAGTGAAATTCTGCTCTGTATATTCTTCATCTTCCTCCCCCACGTGGTATTTCTGGTCCATTGCACCTTGAGCTAATGAGTTAGATGCCACAGACATTTCACTTTGACCAATAGCATGCCGAGAACCTACAGAAGCACGATTTCTTCTTGTGCTATGGAACTTACGCCTCTTCCCCCTGTTCAGACCACTGGAAAATCCGTGTTTAGGCACTTCTGTTGCCCCCTCAGCAAATTTTTCAGTTTGAAAATGTCTACCCTGCACTTGGGCATGGGATGAAGCTGCATCATCACTGTCTCCCCGAACCACATTTAATTGCTCAGACAGGGTTTTGAAGTGATCATCCTGTTTTTGACTCTCTTTCCGTCTGACATTTTTATCCTTCATTCCAGAGCTTCCAGAAACAACACCATATGCCATATTATATGCATCCCCTGCAACCTCAGGCTCATTCTTTCCAGACATGAGCTCAGTACCAAGATTCCTTCCGCTTGATTTTTCTCTCTTCACTCTTCTACGCGCACGAGCTCCACTCTTGCTACTGCAGTCACTAACTGTTGGTGCCCCATCCCTATTCCTGCTTACATCACCAGGAGTCACTTTAACTGGCGGTTGACCAGCTACAGATGGTGAACTTCCTACCATCCCTCTTACATCCCTTAGATGCTCAATGCCTATACTCCTTCTTCCATTCCCCATAGCTGCCTCCTTTTCCCCTCTTTTAAGAAGCAAATCAATAACTGAAGGAGACTGCCATGAGGGTGGACTAGTAGAAGGATCTCTCAAAGACCTGGACCTCTGAAGGACAACAAGTTCCCTCATAAGGGACTTATCAGCTAATAATGGGCTATGCTTATGCATGTTCTTCAGATGAATACAGTTTGTCAAATGTATATGATTACGGAGGTGATCGCTAATGTTACCATTTACATCCTTAAGTACCCGGTCACAAGTAACTCTGGTCATGATCAGTACATCTATAGATTCGGTACTAGAAATTTTATTGAAGCAACCCAAGGTATCCTAATAATCCTCATTCTCTTAAATCTACAAAATGTACCGTATAGTCCGTATCTTCTCGATTTGGTACCACAAGCACAACCAAAACTGGCAAAACATACTGAATAAACCCCGGTAATTGCTTTTAAATTGAATAACCATCCTCAAACCCAAGCCACATATATCCCTCAGTCTGGAATCTCTTACAACACAACATAATTAATAAAGATCTCAACGTAACAACAGTAACAACAAGAATGAACACTTCATGTCAATGTTGACTTCCCAGTATGCTAAGCATACAACCCCTTGAAAAAGAAGATTTGCCACCCAGTGAACAAACCCCAACTTCAAAGACACAGAATATATGGGTAAACACTCGAAATCCAACGCAAATTAATTTACAAAATCCAATCTTTGCAGCTTCAAATCTAAAAAATGTTGCTTCATCGCAGATACAGCATTTGCCGAAACTAGATAACATGCCCCTCACCAAGAGGCAACATTAATTGGGACAAAGACAAAGCATGCAATACTCTCGTTAAGGAAGAGCACGAGCTTATTTCAAAAACTTGGCATAAACCAATTGAAAAAAGGCGGTTTCTTTCTCTCACTTTAGCTTTCTGGCTAAAAGGGTCGTCGAATTTAGTCAGAAGGGATTTAGAAAAACTGAAGTTGGAGAAGAAAATCACATGAGAGTACGACAAGAAAAAGAAAACTAAAGAAAGGGGAGTTAGAAGAACACTACATTCACCTGAATTATAGAGGCAACTACTTGTTGATTTCTACTAGTTGCTCAGGCAAGCTACCCGTTTCCATCATTAAATCTCACTTTCCTCACGTTTTTCTCAAGTCCCCGTCAATCCCAGATCTCTTTTGGTATCCCTTCACATGAATTTCACCAGGGTTTCTTTTCGAGAAACGATAGAAGATGCTAGGAACGCGAAAGTACTACAACTACTATTCACAATGCTCTTTTACTCGACTACTGCAAATAGGTCAATATCAGCTTAATGGTTTTTGGTGAGCTCCATCTGCAGAGCGAGGACTGAATCCTGAGGGTGGAGTGAACACAAATACACAGTGGCGTGCTTGCTTACGGAGTGAGATTCGGACTGCTGCAACAGGAAAACTGTAGAGAGAAAGTAGCCCCGTTAAATATGAGGAACGGGAAGGGAGAGAGCAAGTGGTGGTAACGAGGGACAAGATTACTTAGGAACTTGACACTTCACTATAAAAAGGATGACTCCCAAACTCCTAAATTTGGGAGGTATTTGACAACAATTGGCGCGGGGGAGGGGGGGGTCCCAGGACTGCAAACGCCATATATATATATATATATATATATATATTCTTGACGCTTTACTATAAAACGGATGAATCCCAAACTCCTAAATTTGGGAGAGTTATTTAACAACAATTAGGAAAAAAAAAAAAAGTTCCACAGGATTGCAAACGCCATACGCGCGCGCGCACATATATATAACTATTTTTCTATTTAAAATTTTAATATCTAATAAAATTTGTGACAGATTTTGACTAGCTTTATATTGAATGTGTAAAACTAGCCTTGAAACCCACTTAAATTTGCTGCAATTTTTACTAATTTATTAGATTTGCAAGTGTAAAAATAATTCATGCATATACAAAGATAAAACAAAATTTTAAGTAAAATAAAAAAATTAAAAATAAATTTTACAAATTTATTAATAATTTTTCTATTTTAATGCGGTGTAACGATGAAAATTAGTTTACTTACATAATTCTAGACAAAGAAAATATTGTGTAAGAATATAAAGCCTTTTGAATATTTATTTTTTATTTAATTTCAAATAGCAAAAGAATTTTATAATAAATGAGAGTGGATAGGATTAAAAAATGAAGATCTATGAGTTTAATAGAATGCAAAAACATAACTTATTTTCTACTTTTATTATTTTTAATATACTATATCAAGATTAACAGATATTCTCAACAAAATAATAATTTGATAATAAGATCAGTAATAAAAGATTATGAATTCAATTTACATTTCCTCCTTTGATATATTAAAAATATTGACCGGCACTAATAAACTTTTTCATAAACAATGGATACAATTTCTAATATTCAACGAACCTACGTAGGTTTCTTCAATATATTAGTCCAAAGGCAATTTGAATAAGATGGGACCAACATGTTTGATCGGGGATTCAAATTACCGTTTGTAAGGTGTCCGTTTCAATCAGTGGCTGGGGGCAGACGGTGCAATTAGGTCACCAGCCTTGCCTGGTTGTACCTTAAATTTCAAAGAAAGTACAGTGTGTATGAAGAAAATTAATGAATATATGAGCTCGGAAAAAGCATAGACGTGACTCCAAGTTAAAAGTGCCACAGAAAAGTTTTTCCAAATGGAGAATGCTTGCTGATTTATTTTTCTCAAATACCGAATAAATATTTGGACTGTTCTACTGTCGTGAATCAAACTTTTCATGAAAGAATTGATTCGCTTGAAATAGAATCATGAGAGTGTAGGAGATAATCATTTTTTTTCAAAATTAATTATGATTTTGCAAGTTAGATTTGTGGGTATGATGAAAATAACTACTTGTCTATCTAATACTTTGGAGTTTACTGTTTTTCCATTTTTTTCACTATGTTTTAGTTTGAGTTATGAAAGGGGTTTAGGGTTAAGCAAGGTTAGCATCGTTTGGGGCCTATTGGCAGTTTGAGCTTCCAAAATAGCAATTTAGGACTTTTTTCAATGATGAGCTCAAAGGTTTCATCGGTAAAATCCAGATCATTATCAAAATAGTGGTAAATAAATCTCAAAAGAGCAAAAGAATGGTGGAGAGACATAAAGAATCATATTCTTAAGTTTTTTCAGTACAATTTTAGTGTTAAATTATTGATGTTGCGCTTTTCGATAAAAGTAGTTAAACAGTTCTTTCTCCTTTCAAAATTAAATATATATTTTCTTCAGGAATTGATTTTGTGATTAATGCTGAGTAGAGGGATCATTTAACAGCTCACATGCACGTTGCATGTTTTGTAACATAAAGAAAGCTAATAGCCGATGGAGAAGGCGTGTGTTTTCGCATCATTCATTTTTGAAAAATGATGACAGTTTGCAACTACAACTATACATTCCCTTGTTGGTATTCTCCCAATTCTTGATTCAATACATTGCCAGCTTCATACTGAACTGTAAGATGCATCTTTGGTCTAATTTCACCAAAGAAAGGAAGCCAAGAAACTAAAGTTACCCTCATTTTGTCCGCAGAGAATATTACAAGAGATAGGCTTTGTCAACAAGTTCATGCCCGATATGCCTTCACTTGCAAAAATTTGTTTGAATGATTCTTCCAATGGAAATGAAGAAAGAAACGATAAACAAATAGTCACACATAATGTGTATTCATTTTTCGTTTTTTTTATTCTATCTTATTAAGCATAAATAGAGATTGGTACTCCAAAGCCTAAAATAGAGATTGCTTTCCAACTAAACGTGGAGAATAGATTTATAGATTTTACATATAAATATTGGTTAATGTATTTATACGATATCTTCAAGAAGAACTTCAATCGAAAGGTGAAGTTCGAAAAAGCCCGATAAAAATTCTCCAAAATAGTTTGCAATTTAATGCTTGCCTATAATTAGGTTAGGAAACCAAAACTGTTAATTTTCTAACCCCAAAAAACAAATTGAATTGCAATGCAAGCCTGGTAAAAATATTAGGATATATTTATATAGTATTTTAACATAAATTTTTTATTTTTAATCTCACCAAAAAATTTCTTTTACAAAATTAAAAATTAAAAAACTTAAATCAAAACACCCACATGCTGCTATTGCGAAGACTGCAGATTCAGTTTGCCTCTGAAAAAGCAAGACATATCCGCAGCACTAAAACCATCAATCGATCCAATTATGACTGGTGCAAAGGAAATTTTCTGCCCAAATTGATAATTCCATTTCCTTTCTCTCTGACAAAGAAACCTCCATATTATTTCTTGGTGCAAAAACCCACCTTGAACAAAGCGCCCCGTTTAGCTTTGAGTTGGGAGCTATAGGTGAAGGTAGAAATATAGCAGCATATTTCGAATCGAACTAGTAGTTGTGCATTTTGCGAATCTGTTATGACTTTAAGATGGAACCCATATATACAAATTAAATAGATCTATGATACATACAGAGATTGTTAATTAAAATTTAATATAGACTAGCAATCATGATTATTGCATAATAGAGCATAGATTCCCTGAATCACAAAACATAATATGGATTAACAAGAGCATCGAAACATAGGAGGAAGTCTTTCCCATGTCGACTGAACTGGACAAACCTTACGACCACAGAAAAGGATAAAGATATCAGATCTCGAAAAGGAAAATGAACATACACCTATATTCCTTTTACTTGAGAAAACTTCCAATTCTCATTTGTCTCCACTCCAGACATGGCAGTGATATGTCTGGGAACGTTTGAAATATATATGAAACCTTTAAATCTAAATGTATGAACTCTTTTTCCGTATTTTTTAGAAGTGTAATTAAATTCAAACTTATTTTTAGATCACTTATTTATTTTTAAATTTCACGCTCTACTTGTTTTTGGAGCAATTTTCAACAATCTTATCTATTATTCTACTTTGCATTTTGCACGCAGCTAAGTAACGAGCATAATTTCTTTTTTTTTTTAAATGTATTTATTAAGCAAATAACTTGAACGATAGTGTGATTTATAAATAATGAAAACACTAACTGGGAATCTGTTCCTGATTAGTTGTAAGTGAATGGGGGGAAGGCTTTCTTGGATTCGCCATCGAAATTACCCATTAAAAAAAAAAGACAAAACAAAAGAGGAGGATTCGCCATCGAAATCGTATCAGAAGAAAGTGCAGATGGACCACCCAAGTTTTGTCGCTTAGTTCATGACAACAAAAAACAAATACTGTCATCATTTCATGGGTTCTCAATCTAGAGAAACAGCCAGCAACTTGGCAGGTTGGATAGCTATAAAACCCATGCAGAAACTTCACATTATAAATCTTGAGTTGCAGTAGTAAAGGGTTTTTAAGCAAGTAGTAGTTCAACTCACCTTAGCAGAAAGAGAAAAGGAGTCTATGTTGTACTTGACAGGTGCTTTGCTTTGTGCAACTTTTAATGAATCATTAACGCGAAGTGAATTTGTGAATTGTAGGCTGCTAAACATATACAACCTTCATCTGCTGTAATCATATGTTTCTATGTTAGATATGGCATAAACTGAAGGAAAGCCCTCATTATGACCCCAAAAAGCAGTGCATAATTAACTTAAAACATCATGAAAGTGATCCTATAACCTTCTACTAATTGAATCAAAACTCATACTAGGTTGCAAGTATGATTATCATTGATAATATGTGAAAGTTGAACTTTCATCAAAATCTTGCATTTCAAATTATTAAGACTACTTCATAAAATGGTTTCCAATATATGTAGATGAGCGTAATTTTTTTTTAAAAAAAAAAAGTTAAGTCGAGTCAATCTTATATATATAATGTAACTAAATAAGTCAATGAAGACAAAAATGATTTGCAGTTAAAAACAATTAACATGATAAGAAATGCAAAATTACTCTGATGAATCCACAATTAATTTGAAATTTTAGAGTGTATTTAAATTGTGTTTCGGTTTGAAATTTTTTATCTTGTTTTTGTGAAAAAAGGATCGGGAACCTATTGCATTGGGTTTCGGATTGTAATGCCCCAATCTCACAAGAGATTAATGTAAGAATAATGAACATCTTTTTTATTGATAACCTTAGACCAATCAATTGAATATTGATTAATACGAATCGATTAAATATTGCTTAAAAGTGGTTTTTCTACTTAGAAATGAAAAGTTTTTGGAAATTAATGCTCCTGTTAGACCATTTGTCATGAATCTCCTAGTTTCAAAAATCAAAATAAGGGGATCAAACCATTTTTTCTGACTCTTTGTCAAATTTAATAAATATTGGTTGATCATATATTTCATTAGAGTTTTATGATTCAGAGTATCTTTTCCTATTTGATCCCTTTAATATTAGAAATTGCGATCAGATCTATTCATTAAAAAAATTCGATTCAATACATTTCTTAGGTACCCATAAATACTATTTGAGATTTGAATCAGATTTCGAATCAATTTTATTGAATGATTGCCTCCACTATAGCAAATACCACTCTTTTTTGTTGTGGATAAAAATAGGATTTGTTCTCTTAATAAAAAATATGAGGTAGAACAAATAAATATTTCTTTCTCAATTCATCCCTGGAGTTGAATATCCAACTTGGTTATTGATAGAGTGAATAGATAATGTAAGAATGATAAACACACTCCGCACCAATGACTTGACAACTGTCATTATTATGTCAAAATAAACATATCAAATTGATAATGAATGTTGTAGCCCATACTTATATATGATTTCTCCTACTTTTACCTTTTTCATGTGGGATGAAAGTATCACATTGATGGATCCCAATTCAAATACATTTTTGGTTATCATAGTCATAAAATGAAATTGGATACTATTTGGGTTTGAGATTTTTTATCTTAAATTTTGTAAAAATAAATTATTTATGAGAAAAATATTAAAAATAAAATTAAAAATTTACATTAAATTTTATAATAGAATCCAATCCAAATATATCTTAATTGAAATCTATATATAGTACTCATTCATACCCTTTGAATTTTAAAAATAAGGACGTATAGAAAACTCCATGTAGCGCGGAACCAAAATGGTTTAGAACGCGTGTCGAAAGCTTGTCTTAGCATGAATGCCAATACTTGTTAAAGATGTGGCCCTTCATTATTAGTTGTTGTCTGGTAACTTAGAAGATGTCCATAATTAGGCTATATCATAGAGTTTTTGACCTTTGTTAAAGATTCTCTGGTCCTCTTTTGACCTTTAAATGCAAGGTGGAGAGCATGATCTTTATTCCTACATGTCTAGTTCCCAAGGAACAATATCTCGGAGATGTGTTCCGAAGGTCTTATTTTTCTTTTTCACTTTTTAGGAGAATAATAATTATTTAAAATTTTAAAATTCTTGGTTTTCTAATCTTGTGCAATGCATGCTCGTTGCTCATTGAGCAGTCACTACTCCCATCCACCTTGCGGCCGCCGCCTCCTACTTCTCATCATAAATTCTGAAGGGACACAGAAATGCACGTATCTCCGTTACAGGTTTTGCTAAAGAAAACCTACGAAGATTAAACCTTGAAGGAATTTTCTCTAAAGAAAGAAAATGGAAACGAGTGTCAATCATGGTGGATTGTATTTGGGCTTTCGGCGACCTATAATTGGGCTAAAGATGGAACAGTTACATTACAAAGCCCAATCACCGGTACTCGCATGATTTGGTTCAGATGCACCTCTTTTTAAGTTACATGCAATGGTCCGTAAGCATAAGATGAAGCCACATAGTTCTCCAAATCACAAGGAGCAGTTTATACTCCCATTTCCATCCAGAAGAAAAATTGCCAGCTGAAGATACTTGATATATGTATATTCCTAGTGTTTGATGAGAAAATTTCAGTCAGACATTGAGATGTAAAATCCACAAATATACAGCAATTCGTCCTTCATCAAATGGCATCACTGCTAGGAAGAGCTTCTTGCTCTTGAATCAAAATGCAGGGAGTCAACCAGAATTTGATTTGGATTTGATTCAGATCAAGAGGAGAATGATATAATATACACGATTTACAGCCTCAGCCTGCTACTGTACTTAGTTCTCTCCTTAGCTCTCACGGATCAAATTGGCGGGTTCACTCAGCACGTACTTGGGTAGCTCATACTTTGCACCTGCAATTGCAACTCTGAAAGCTGAACAGAAGTCTGAGACTAAAAAAAAGTCAAGTGGCAAATTGACACTTAAATAGGTTTATGCACCTCTCTCATCATAGCAGATAGTTAAGTCTGGGTTCTGAACAATAACACCAGCACTATCAATTATTGCTTGTGCGAGGGTCAAATCTGCCTCAGCAGCGGCTCGAAGTGCATCCCAGATCTCTGATAAGAAGGCAAAGAATTTTTAGAACATGTTCTTTTTCCACATATCATACAATCCAAGAAGATTGAAGAAATAACAAGAAAACTGAAGATCTTTATCAGTCATCGGATCTGCTAGAAAGCAGGTGTCACAGCTACCCCCTTTGTCAGACCCCAGAAACAGAAGATAACATACTTTTTTCAAACACTTAATGATGATAATAACACCAGAAGTAAAAGCAACAACTGGAATAACAGGGATGAAGACATAACCGGTAACATGTTATATGCAGCTGAACCTATGAACACAAACTTACAACCACAACATGCTGTACAAACCCACCACCCAACCAACTGTGGAGTCATGGACCAAATTTATCATATGGCCACCTTTACTATTTGCTTGCATATACCCTTGAGAACCTAAAGAATAACAGATTCCTATTCTTTTAAGTTCAGAACCACTTCATTTTACGAAGTTAGAAAGGAGGAGAACCCTTTCTATGTCAGAACCATGTAAAATCAGAAAAGGAATCTACTCCGGTGTCATCAGGAGTGCATAGAGCATTTTTGGTGAAAAAGACTAGTCCCTATTTGGTTCTCTTGAGAAAACAAAGATATACTTCCCATTCTAAATTCATTTCTGAACTATTAGTCTTGATATGTGGATGACTTCAATGCAATGTTATTCTGGACAAAGAAATAACATATTAAGAAAACAATATCCTCAAAAGAATATCATTTAGATGAAAGAAGAAAATTTATTAATGAAAAAAAAAATACAAGATAGAGGATCAGGCATCCTCAGAATTGAACTACAGTTCACAAGTTAGGCCGCTTAGAAATTCCACCAAAGCCGACAAACAAGGATATAAGGTATTCACTAAATTCCACAAAAAAAGATTTATATAAGGCAGAAGTACTTGCAGTTCTGAATGCAGTATTTAATTCCTTCCAGAATATAGCTTAGTAGTTGTAACCTAGACAATGAGCAAACTTATGCTTGCAAGCCATGAATACATGAAACCATAGATGAAACATTATGACAAATCCTGTCCACAAATTCATATAGGCCTTAAAGATTTAATAAAGCATAGATTATTATAAAGACAGGTTATGATAAAGGAACAAACAAAAAGTAAAATTAAACCACCAAAACCAAAGTGAGCAGTCTCTTTGAACTCACAGCTACAGTCATCCATAAAATACAAAGAGAATTATTAAAAGCAAAGTCAGAACTATAGGCAGGCATATTCAACACAGAAATTATCTAAAAGCAAACACCAAACATTAACACGTAAAGCAAGGTATCAGCAAGTAAAATAAAAATCAATGAGAAACTTCATCAGAATCAGAGTATCAGATAAGGGTATGAGAAGGTGAAACTCCAAATACTCTGACGATATCAAAAACAATTCTAAAACCTTATGACATTCCATCCGACCTTCCATCAACTTTACAAAATCCAAACAAGAAAAGAGATGATAATAACTACATTGTTGCATTATTTTACTGGGAACACTATCATAATTACTTTAGTATGCAGGGAGAAAAACCCTCACAGATATTACAGGATAAATTGATGAATTTGACAGCAAGATTATTTTCAAATCTGAACTTCAGTTACTAATTTAGAGTACTTCAGGTAAAAATGAGAAACAAATATGCATGAGGACAACCTTTGCGGCCACCATAGTGAGGAGCAGTATCCCAAAATTCATCACGCATCTGTACAAGCTGCGCCCTTGTTATTGGCTCTGAATGCTTCCAAGGCTTTGGTTTCCGAATTTTCTTAACAGTCTCTGAACTCAAATGTATAAATAACACTTAAAATAAAGAGATCATTTGTATATGCATCGAAGGAGAAGTATATCAACAAGAATCAACACGGGAAAAATGCAGCTGAACTGTTTCCTCCTATACTCATAACATGAAACTTCAGTTGCAATAACAAGCAGCAAATGAGAACAACAATACAGCTTGTTCAGCACCGCAATTGAAATCCATTTGAAGTCCTTGGGTTTATAATTTCATTATCTATTACTCACGGTGTTTAACCATAAAGATCATGCTTTCAACTCTTAACACACAGATCTCGTCACAAAGACTATTAGGTCATACAGATCTATCATCTTCAGAAATTCACATATAATCTTTTCCGTCTCCCAGTAGAAATTTCCATTCTAAACTTCATTTGTCACGATGTCAATTTGAGCCAGCAAATGACAGATTCATTAGAACTAAATTTTGAAATTCCTCAACTTTATCCATCTTCCAGAAGCATGATATTAAGTTATTTACCATAATGTTATGTCTTTAAGTGATTCTCACATTGTCCAAATGTTTTCTAGATGATTCTTACCTAGACAGATAAGAACAGAGATACTTATTAACTATTATAAATGTGTAATGGATATCCACCACAACTTCTAGCTCCTACTAATTTAAGCATCCCAATGTTCTAGAAGATCAACACTAATTTTGCATGCAAAGTTAGTACGCAGCTTGATCTAAATTTTAGAAATTCTCATAGGAAGAAACAAGATAAGGTTACAAAGAAGAGAACCATATGAACTTTGCCTATAAATGTCCATGTTGCTGTCCAACTAGTCATACATGTAGGGAAAACTTACAGTAAAACAATTTTTTTTTTTTGCTTAGAACTTCTTTGAGAAACATTGAATTAGTTAATGAAGGGACAGAAGGGAAAACTTCTGGTAACAAGATAAGAAGCCAATAGATACTACTATTCTTCACAAACTTGCCTAGAAATCCACAAAATAGTTATATTGCCACGTGATTCACGCCGGTGTTAAACAGAGACTACCTTATCAATGGATTAACAGTATGTGAACTTCTCCCGAACCGAAAAGAAGAATAAAATATATAAAACAAAAGAATAATAAATAAAGAAAACAAACACATACACACACAAATAATAAGGGAAAGAAGATAAAAAGCAAATGAGATGGTGAAATAGAATGATGCATCAAAAGACTCTGGTAAGGGGATCTTTACCAGTTCATCTGTCTATGAAACTGAGATGCCCGTAAAGATAGGTGGAGATTTATCATTTATTTGACAGCTCAACAATACAATGGAAGAGAAAAAATGTTTATTTTCTGTGTGTGTGTGTCTAGTTGTGGGTGGTGAAACTAAAGTTTGTAACACAGTGGTAGCAGTACCAACAAGAAGAATAGCAGTTTTGTGGCACGGTTTCCATGTCATTGTCCATATTTACTATGGAAAGCAATTCTTTTGATTCAATTTCAATAATTTTTTCCACTTGGAATTGTTAAAATTTGTGATAAAAACTTTTTAGATTCAAAGGAAGGGACCTTACAATCTTAGGCAAGCCAGAATTTGCGAATTTTTGTTACTTTTCACTTCTTTCCATTTCATGTATAAAGAAAAGCCAGTGGCACAATAGGCAGAAAAAACAACTCCATCCAGATCCCGGTTCTAACTTTTTAATCAGTCCTCAAAGCCACCAAAATATATAGCAAAAAAAATTCCAAAATTCCTTAATAAATAAACTGAAATGGAATCTCAGAAAGTAAGCATTTCATGTGCAGGCAGTATGCTAAAATTTTTATGCTCTTATTGTTTATTCACTGCAGGATTATAAACAATTAAGGAATACTCTCCCTTAACTTCAGGCTCATCATTCCTAAATAGAAGAATACTCTCCTTTTAACTTTACAAACTCCATTTTCATACTGAAAACCTCACACATCTATTGATTCCCGAAAAGCAGATCTACCATAGTTCAGACAACCTACTACTATGTCCTCCACTTCAACTGGATGAAACATATACAGAACAAGGTAACAGAAAACCTCATATGTTCCTCTGTTCCATAAAGAACACTTCAACCGTGCAAATTTGATTTTTGAAAAATCTAACCTGGCTATGTTACCTTTCATCAATATATCTCATAGAGAAAAATTAATCTATAAACTATTCATCTGTTTACTAAAATCTCAATTATCAACTTTGAGAAGCTCTCTAGCTACCAGGTCGGTTTAATTATTTCTCAACCAAGCAATACGAAATTTCTTATTCCACGAGACAAAGTAAACACGTGATTAAATTTCTTATATTGTTCAAGTACCATTTGTATATCCCAAGGAGAACTCTGAACAGGGAAAAAAAGTAAAAACTATCATATTCAGCCAGGTGAAGAAATAGTCTATGGACACCCGCAGGGAAGTAGAATTTTGTATGAAAAACGTGCTCCATTAAGATGCCTCTGAAATAAATCTGCAACAAAAACCGTCCCAAGTCTTGACAATTTATTTGCCGTTTTAAATTCTAAGATTAAAGAGAAATATAAAGACAACACAATCAAGAATACAAGGCATTAAGTTTTCAGAACTCAGAATCAAGTATTGCAGCTACAGAACAGAAGAATTCATCAAGATGAACAAGAAGCATGCACATTACAAATAACAAAGAAAACCAAATAGAATCCCATTAATTACAGAAAACCCACTCATCGATAACAACTCATCGCCGAGTAAACGCGGAATTAAAGTTACAACAGCACAAAATCAATCACGAAAATCTCAAGAAAGCACCACATAAACTCCTCTTCGCAAGAAAGTCAACTTCAATAAAATTCAAGAAACCCAAAATCATCGACCATAGATGCAAGAATTTGAAATAATCGCAGACCCTTTTGCGCATTCAAAATCTAAAAGCATAAAGACAAAGAGCAACAAAAAACCTTCTTGTTTGGCACGCGATCCAGCGCACCCCATGTTGCCGCGGTGGATGCTTCCGGTGAAAACTTTTACCAGACACTAACAAGTACTATCTATAGCTATAATAAACTGAAATGACAGGGAAAAGAGATGGTTTTATGTCTGGGATTCTTTATTGTGTTTTCGAGACGATAGTTTTTGCGTGCTCACAACTCTTCCTTCCATTTACGATTCATCCATTCAAGGACACCTATGTAGTAGTTACCATTTGTTATTACTGTAATAGTTTGTACAGTTGTCGCGAGTGAAGCTTCTTGTTTTATACACACTCGAGAGTCCACTACTTTTCCAAGTGGCACAATAAATTTGGCCTTTTTTTTAATGGGTCAGGAAATTTTTCTGGAAGCACATAGAAAATAATGGAAAATTTCATAAAAGATACATGGAAAAATGTTCAGAAAATTTTGTACCATGGTCCTTGCTTTCTTTATTTCTATTTTTAAAATAAAAGTACTATGATTTTGAATAAATAGTTTAATGCTTTTTAATATTTCTTATTTTTCAATATATCTTTAGATTTTATGCAAACAAAATAATTTTAGGGGTTACTTTATTATGTATTCAAATGGAGGGAATATATGTTAATTTTATAATTTTTTTGGTACTAGAATTGAAATTTGAAAACAATAGCAAGTAAAAGAAGACATGAAAATGAAGAAAAAAGAACAGTAAATGAGGAGAGAAATGGACCTTGTAAATAACTTAAATTGCCTTTTAACTTTACCTTAATTTTAATTTTTGTTATTCTTTAAAGTAAATATTTTTTATTATAAATTATGAAAAATGATCACATATTATCCTTCTATCTATTTTTATCGTTCAAATTCTAACAATATACGTTATATAACATTCATATGATTTTCATAAAGGTGCTTTGGCCAATACAATCAAACCAAAGTATTCTTTCTTTTATTAAATTTGCTCTAACTTCTCAAAAAATATTTATGATTTTTTTGTTTAAAATTGATTTTAAAATCAATTCGATAAAAAATTAATTTTTTAGAGTTTAATGAAGAGGGTTTTTTTCAATTTTTTTTTTTTGGTTGAACCTAAAAATTACTATATGTAGTATATAGAGAAACCAGTAGATGGAGAAAATGAAAAGAAAATGATTCCTAAAAAAAGAGAAACAAAAAAAATAAAAAACTCAAATTTTAAATTTTCTTAAAAAATAATGATTATATTGGTCAAAATATCCTTAGAATATCTATATACAAGTTACATGACATATTTTGTTAGTTATTTAATAATAAATATATACAGAAGGATAAGTTATGGTATTTTTTTTCATAATTCAATGCCACGAATATTTTACTTTGAAGTTGGAGGACAAAAATTAAAATTCAGATAATGTTCAAATGCAAATTGAGTTGTTTAGCCGTCAAAGAAATAAAACCTATTTTGCAACTCTTGAGAGAAAAAATAGCAAAAGGGCATGACAATTTATGCAAATATTTTGAAATTGGCTCACTTGCTCCTCAAAGTATATGACAAAATCCATTCACATCCCTAATTTTTTTTAGTTAAAATGGTCCTTAATGTATTTACTAATGGTAGAAAAGATGACCACTACAATTTGTCACCCTGTTCTTTGGTATGCATATTTCTATCACATACTTAATTTAAAAATGATAAAATTGCCATAATAATCATTTCCCTTTAAATTTGACGTCTCTATTGTAAAATAGGGGAAAGAACAAATGACTTATAAAAAATAGAAAATTAAAGTAAAATAAAAAATCATAACTCTGTTATTCGCTTAATTAAAAACTTTGAAGGCTGTTTATTTAGGGATGAATTATTTTGGTTGAAAGAAACTTTAGGGATATAAATAGATTTTATTCCATACTTTGGGGGATCAAGTGAGCTAATTTTCGCAAATTTTTTTGATCAATAGATAATTTTTCAATGTTCAAAACTCCTTTAAAAATGAGAAAAAATAATTCTTTTTTTGGAATTTGATTTAAGAGTATGTTCTTGGCAATTTTGAAAGAGAAGAAATGCCAAAAGTGAATATGAAGAAATAAATACTTAAGGAGTTAAACAAAAAATAAATAGTTTTTATTATAAAATATAATTAAAAGATACAAAATTTTAAAACGAACTAGAAAATGCTTTTATATAGACATGGAGGGAGCAAATATTTTTTAAAAATAAAATTTTAAATTAGTATAAAAAGATATAAAAAAAGAGATAGGTGCATAAACTTAATAAATATTGAACTCAAGATGTTTAAATCAATCCGACAAAATATGATTTTGAATTTATTTAATCAATTTTCTTTTAAAAGAATGGATAGTTTGAAATTTAAAAAATATTATCATTTTACTGACACCATGAAACAAATAAATTCTCAATTAATAACTTTCACATTAATTTCAAAAAAGAAAGAAACTCAATCAAAAACAAAATTTGAAATCACCCTCCTTTTGTAATAAATTAGACAAATACCCCAAATTGAGGAAAGCAACCTTGTGAAGTCCCCATCAGTACTAGTACTAATAAGCTTATGACTGCCACGTCCTACGTCTACTCTCTTCTCCTCCTACAACCTACATCCTTCAACGGTGCCCAAGGAGGAAAAAAAGGAAAAAGGGTTTAATCCTATGGGTTAACTTGGATTGGGTTTCACCCAAAACTCAATGCAAATTTCTCATCTCACATCTTATGGGTGTGATTGGATAGAGTTTGGTTTTGAAATTTTTTGTCTTGGGTTCGGGAGAAAGAATTTTTTATGAGAGAAAAAATAAGATGTAAGATGAAAAACTACATTGAATTTCGTGTGAAACCCAATCCAAACACACTTTATATTTCAGTTTGATCGGTTCTAATTTTAAAGGTTGTGGACTTATTTGAACCCGCTTTTATAAGCATGAACACAGTACTTAAAATAACGCGATTGACGGTCTAGAAAAGACTTTAACAAACTAAACGTATTTATCCAGTGCGTTCGACCAGTATAAAAACAAGCCCAAATACTGGTTTCCTCCTCCTCCACCTCCACCTCTGTTGCATTGTACGGAAGTTGTTTTAAAACCCTCCACCTCCACTTCTGTTGCGGTACATTCTAATTTTCATTCTCCTTTCTCTACCTAAATTTCAGCTTCAGATTCTGTCGCTCTCACTGCGTCGCGGCCGCGAAAATGAATATATTCAGATTGATCGGTGACATGACGCATTTGCTGAGCATATTAGTTCTTCTACTCAAAATCTATGCCACCAAATCATGCTCAGGTTGCGCCATTTTTCTCCATTTTAGTTTTTATGCATTTTTTCTGAACGAAATACGTTTTTTATGCGAGAATTCCTTCATCATTGCTCTCTGCTTTGTTCAGAAGAATTTTAAGGTTACGTATTTTTGTTCGATTTTGTCGGTGGAATTTATATTCCTTTGGCTCTCAGCATTTATGTTGTTTAATGCTTAGGAACATCGAAGTGACAGAGTAGCCAAGGGTTTATTTGGTTAACGGTGACTTGAGTAAATCCAATCTTATAAGCAGGAAATGAAAAATAGAAAAATGCTTGGTATTATGGATATAGGAGACTGGCTTTTATGATTACATAATGGCTTCTATGATTGCATGTTTTATGTGGTAGTCTGTAAAAGTTATTTTTGAAGTTTAAATTTATTCGATCCGTAGAACTAAACTGAGTAGCTGAGATGCTGAACTTCTCAGTTTAAGGAAGAGTTTCCAGAGTATGTATTTAATTTTTGGCCTATTGCTAGTTCTTGTTTTTTGAAATTTTATCTTTTAAGCATTGCAAAATTTCGTAGCAACACATCTTTGCCTCTTCAATGTGCACATATATATCTGGAAGTTGATGTTTACAAAATATATTCTGAGTATATTGGTTCTTCTACTTAGTTTGGTCTATGAAATCATGCTCAGGGCATACCATTTTCTCTCTTTTTACATTTATATATGAAAATACTGTTTTATTTTATGGATGAATCTATTCAGAGTTGATATCTGATTTTCTTACAAGAACCTTTGTGCTCTGTATTGTCATTAAATTTTTTGGGGTAACTAATACTTCTTTTGCTCTCGGAAATTTTTAAATTAATGCTTAAAATTATTAAAATGCTGGCTTGTTCCTAGGTGTCCATTCAGTTAACAAAGCCTAGAATAGATTCAATCTTCTAGAGGAAAAAGCAAAATGGAAAAAAGGCTTGGTATTATGGATATATGTGAAGTATGTTTGATAGTTGCACATTTATGTGGTTGCATGTGAAATTTATCCCTGAAGTTGTTAACTGACTTTTTATGTTTGAGAAAGAGTAATGTGTATAAACATTTAGTTTTTACCCATCTTCCTCATGCAACAATGCATCTTTTTGGGTATTTTCTTGTGCCTGTTGTTTATTCTAGTCCTTGCCTCATCTTTTCGATGGTCTATACCACCAGACTGATGCCTCTTCATATGTGTTCATGTATATCTCTGGAAATGATGATTAATATACATATTTGTTTGTATTTATATGTGTAGACTTTACGGCTCAACAATTTTGAAACTGCATAATATATGGCATCTGTAATCATGATAAAGTATTTATTGTTTTCCAGTGCTTGAGTTCACAAATGAGGCGTAGAGAAAGTACTGGACTTTCTTTTGCTGTATTTAGAAGATATATTGTTTAACTGATGCAGTTTGCAGACTGTATAGGTGATCAACTGATGTAGCTGATACCTGTTTGAGGCTTTTCATGTGGGGTCTGATAAATGTGTTTTAGTTTGTAATTTATGCACATTCTCTGGGACCATGTGCATAACTGGAGATATTCATCAAGTAAGACTGCTCTATGATTTTGTGGTGTTAATAGTGAAGTGTTGATATTCTATTCAGGGATTTCGTTGAAGACGCAGGAGTTGTATGCAATTGTGTTCTTGGCCCGATATGTGGATTTGTTTACTGATTTCATCTCGGCATATAATACCATGATGAAGCTGGTATTCATTGGAAGCACGCTGGCAATTGTGTGGTGTATGCAGTTTCACCGAGTTGTGAAGCGCTCTTATGACCGTGAGCTTGACACCTTTCGTCACTACTTCCTTGTTGGGGCCTGTTTCATCTTGGCACTCTTGGTTCATTAGAAATTCACCTTTCAAGAGGTCAGTTTCATGTGTTTGTTTGCGTCAGCCTGGATTTCAAAACATTTTTCTTTTATCTGTCGTTTTTGAATGCCTGAAGTACTTCAGAATATCCCTAATTTTTGAAAAATTTATCAGTCATTGTGACTTGTTTGGCTTTTAAGTAAGCTTTTTGTGATGCTTTAATAAACATTTCTGCAGTTTCAAATTTAATTTTGTAGTGACATTAATTTTTCGAAATACTAGGAGATTTATTTCTCAAAAGAAAATGTGTTGATTTTAGTGATTTCCTGATGCTTAGTTTCTGATGTTCACATGTTTTTGCTTTAATTGTGGAAATTTAAACCATGATTATTACTTTCTGAGCTGTAGGAAATAATATGCTCAACTCCTTTCTGCATTTTATTTCTTCTCTTTTTGAATTGTTTTACTTATTGCTAACTGAGTTCATATTCCTGATTTTCTTCTTTGAAATGTTAAGGTTAAATTATGACATGATCCATTCTGACGAGATTTGGATGAGCAAATTCATTGGGACCAGCTGTGTATCAATTATTTCACTAGTGGTTTAACATGTTTATCAATTCAGTCCTAAAGCTTTATGCTTACTGTATATTTCATCTTGAAAATGTTGCCCCACAGAAATACATTTTCATAGTTAATAAGTATAGCAACTTTGAAAATATACTAGTATTCACTTTAACCACTTTTCTGGTATTTAGTTTGTTGGCTCCAGTAAAAAAATCCATCTAAGAAAAATGTTTGTGGAAATTGCTTAACTGCTTCTGGTAACTTTCTTTTGGTTCAAAAGACTATCATGGGGGCACCTGCTGATAAATTTGTTTATTTTGGTCTTGAAACCTATTAATGCCTATTCTTATCCTTGTTGCTTTTGTTCATGTTAGAAACATATTGTTAACATGCACCTACTCCTAGTATCTTTGTTGGGTGAACAAGTTCTTATAAACTGTTGCATACCTTATGGAGTTTTTAGTTTTTGTGATAGTTCAAGTTTAGTATGAATTCTCCATATTGTCGAGAGAGAGAGAGAGAGATTGCATTTCTCATCGACCTTGCCTGCTGTAGATTCTCAGCCAACTTTTGATTTCAGAGTTTGCTTGTAAAAACATTGGTCATGCTATATGGGAGAGTTAGTTGGTGCTTTTTTCTATTCGGAAATCATATTGACATTAGTGTTCTGTAGTTCTGATTCACATGTGCTAGTTACTTAACAACTTGTTTGAAAATGGTTGTTAGTCAACGTGGTGCATTTTCTTCTGGTTTCCTACTTGATTCTATGCTTTATGATTAGTTTGGTTGAACAAATGTTTCTTTACTAATTTACTAACTGATATTATACCAGATATTGTGGGCATTCTCAATATACTTGGAGGCGGTAGCAATTCTTCCTCAGTTAGTTCTACTGCAAAGAAGTGGGAATGTGGACAATCTTACTGGACAATATGTCTTCTTTCTTGGGTATATTAACTTCCTTTCCTAACTACTTCCCTGAGGAAAAAACACATCTTTAAAATAGTTTCACTTGAATGTCAAATCCACTAGATTTTGAAACTTTGTTATCTATCTTTAATTCCTTTAGTTTTGCGAAATTCATTTGGATAGTAAAATTAATTGAAGGTGATTTTCAAAATAGTTAAAAACTGAACATTATTGAGTGTTTGAACAAATCATTTTTGGTTGGTATTGATCCTTGCTTTGCATCCTCAGTTCTGAAAGGATCCTTTATGTCATTGAACAAGGTCTTTTGCAGGTATCTGAGAAATCCCATGCTCTCAGTTTTTCTATCTATGGAATCTGTTCTTCGTTCATGAACTAGAGCTGTCCTTTCGTCAAAATCTGCCATTTGATGATAAATATCTTCTTCCGCAAAATTACTGCTCAGTTCCTTCCATTCTGTATGCAGTACTTTTCTTTTTCTCTCTGGAAAAACAGGAGACAAGGGTTTTCTTTTGAAGAATTTCTATTTTATGATCAGAAGTAACTGTTTCAATCTCACTAGCTAGCAGCAATTGGAACAACTAACAGTTGTATTCGAGACCCTAGAAAACTGGGAATACTATGAACTCATGGGATCTGTATGAATCTATTGTGTCTAGTGTAAGGGCATGGTCATAGAAGGTCCAAGTAAATGAAGTTTTAAGATTTTTGGTAGTCCAAAATTAATTTTTGGTAATTTGAATTGTTCTCTGTACTAATGGGACATAAGCCTCAGTATTTGATGCTTAGGTTGCTTTATACTCTACCTGTCTGAGAAGATTGATAACCTCACACTAGTTCTTTGGGTTATTTTCTTGTTTTCTTTGGTTGTAGGGCCTATCGTGCATTCTACATCTTAAACTGGATTTATCGCTACTTCACAGAGCAACATTTCACCCGATGGATAGGTAAGTTTTAATGAGTTACACTAGTTCTACCATTCAAATTGGTGGATAATATTCCTCTCCCAATTTGTCACTTTTCCAGCTTGTTTCTCTGGTCTTCTCCAGACAGCTCTCTATGCAGATTTCTTCTATTACTACTTTATCAGGTACTGGATCCTAAACATTTGTGATTGGATAATCTTTGTTAGACTCTATATTAATGTAATGTACACAGACTGACAGAAGTTTATTTTGCAGCTGGAAAAACAACGCCAAGCTGAAGTTGCCTGCCTGAGAACCAGAAAGCACGTAAATGGTTGACAGTTCTGGCATTGTGACATGATACTGGTCAAAGTGAATGGGTGCAGCTCCTTTAAGATGTCAAATTGAGGGCACCTAAAGAAAAAGATGGCCCAAAAAAAGAAAAGGAACTTACGTAACTAATACCTGCTTTCTGATCTAGTGAACCATTGCTGTTCATATAATGGGAATGTTTTGAATGGTTTTTACGTTCCCATTACACGATGTAAAGATGATGTAGAAGTTGAGAAGGAATACTACTTTGTAGCAGAATATAAGTAATATTCTTGTAGTAAGGGGTTTGTGAAGTGATGGTCAATATTCAGCCTGTTCTTTTCTGTTGTGCCATTAATGCGTTCAGAATGGTTAGGCTGTTTTGATGTGCTCTAATTTGAAGGAAACAACAACTGAAACCTGGGAATATTTCCAGGTCAAGCACAATTGCCACTTCTTGAGCCCAACTGGTATTTGTATATCTGCTATAACTGTTAGGGGCCAGTGCATGAGCAAAAGTTTGGTTCTCTTCTTTAGGGTAAACCGGAAACGGTAATTTCCCATTTGTAAGCTGAATACTCTGTGCTTTGCTTCAAAGCTAAGGGCAGCAATTATTTGCATCATTCTGCTTGAAAAGCACAAGATCATCATTTAGGAACCAAAGAAAGTTTTTTATTTGGGTTTTACTTTTTCATTTATGTAGAATTTATTTTAGTAACATTCAAAATGAAAAAATTTAAATTTAAACTTTATTTAATCCAACCTTATGATTATTTGTTCTGGAGTAAACTTGTTGCCAAAAAATTGTAATGATGCTTGAAAACAAATAGGTTTAGTTTTAATGCTTGAAAATAAATACAACATACCTCTTAGTTTCAATTTTTTCAAAGTATACACAATATAATTGAGCTAAATACTACTACCTTTTTTATTTTTTATTAAAATAAAAATCTCCTAAATGGTTAATCCAATTCCCATCATTATTTGATTTCAATATTCAACAAGGACAAAAGTTAATATTTCAGTACCTAAAAGGAAGGGCATGAACGTACAATACGGAGTAGTTTCTACAGCTTTGCAAGGACAGAATGGTTTTTTTGAAGCAAGAAGAAGTGTAATGCCCACGCCTACAAGAAGTTGCTGATTACAGTGTTAAATTATTGATTGTTATATATTAAAAATAAATAAAAAATAGTTAGGAACCTTCCTCGACTGCAAATCAACAGGGGCGGTTGTGCTAGTCTTTGTTGCCGTTGAAGTCGGTCGTGCCACAGTCTCTGTTGCCGTTGGAGGCGGTTGTCTGCCGCCCTCAGTGTAGTGAGGTATTATATATTTGCATTTTTTTTTGGGAACAAGAAGGTTCCCTTCAAGTTCATGGCGGTTTTTCTTTTTTTCCAATTTTCTGTCTTTTCTTGAGGAAATCCATGCATTTTTTCTTTTTTTTCAATTTTTTCTTTTTTTTAAAAAGTTTCCCTTGTTTTAATTTTTTAAAGATTCTTTTGTATGCAAAATTCAATTTAAAATTACGAATCTCTTAAAATTCTTTGAAATAAAGTAAAATAAAATATAAATTTTTTGAAACAAAATTAAAATTAAAATCTTCTCGTTTTATATTTCTAATTAGTATACATTATTTATCATATAATACAATAGAATTTTAAAAATATTTTAGAAACTTTTAAGAGTATTTTAAAATTTATTAAAAATTAAATAAATAAAAAGTAACTATGTTACAATAATAATTGAGTGTGCTACACTGAAGATGTGATTAAATAGGACTACTTAGAAAAAAAAAGAAAGAAAGAAAAGAAACCAACGTGGACTACATCGACTTACGTGGCCGAATCCAATTAGATAAGTAGCGTGTCACCGGTAACACTAGAAAACAAACAATAACGGTGCTTTGTTGGGGCCCAGCAGGCCCATTTCGGTATTGCAAACGACTTTACTGCCCCTACGGAGTACGGAACATTTTGGACGTTTTGAAGAGCGTTTTTGACCTGATTGGCTTTGTCGAAAGGAAAACGTAGCAAATAACCTCTCGGGCTAAATGCGGAGCGATCTGTAAAAAGGGGGTAAGACAGGCGGAAATCAGAAGTTTTTGAGGCGGGAAGACTGAAGGAAACTGTTGCTACCGTCTTCTACAGAACCGGAAAATCCGCTCAGCAGAGGTCAGGTAATGAAGTCTGGATCCTTTTGTTTCGTCATTTTGAAAATTATATTACCTACAGAAGGGAAAATAATCCATTAGCCGCCAAATTACTTACCAGATCTGTAAGTATCCATCGTTAATCGTCTCCCCATGTTTATGTTGTGTGTTTCTGAAACTTTTTGATGAGTAATCCGTCAGCCGAGGTCTCTTCCAGTTTCTTGGTTGCATGAGTCATTTTTAGCATCTATATTCTATGGTCTGATGATTTTTCTGACCATATTCATATGTATACTAAAGAGATCCATATTCTCTTGTTTTATGATTATGAATCAACAAGCTGTAGTAAATGGTTTAAAGAATTGACTTTTTTGGGATTATAATTCCGGTTTGAGCTATTAATTTTCTTCCTTCGTAAATTGGATTGGAAACTGATAATTACACGTTTTTAAAGTATTTCCTGTTGTAAAGAAGGTATTTTTATTCGGGCTGTGTATAATCTAGTTATTGTGTGTAGGCGTGGTTTCTTTATGTTGAATCCTCACAGCTGGATGGTAACTCAATCTAATTCAGTTTGACTTTAGAAGTTGGTTTCTTTTTGTCTTTGACATTATAAAAGTTTCTTGCTTCCATGATTTGCAAATTGGATTCTGAAATTTGATCTGCTGTTACAATGTTACAGTTAGGGTGATCAAATCAGCTAAATTCTCTTCTCAAAAAAATACTAGGATCTGAAGTACGCATTTAGTGGCACTGACTCTAGTTAGTATCTTGGTTCCATTCCGTTGACAAATTTAGTTTCTTGAGTTCTATAGCCATTGAAAGTTGTTTGGATTCTCTGCTGTAATAGCCAAAGATGTGACTGTGAAAATCTCCCTATCTGCTTACAGATATTTTTTTTTACCAAATGCAGGTGGTAGAGATTAGGCTCGCTTGTGAGAAATGGGAGGAGGCTTTAGAGTGCTGCATTTGGTTCGGCCATTTCTTGCATTTCTACCTGAAGTACAAAGTGCTGACAGGAAGATCCCCTTCAGGGAGAAGGTCATATATACAGTGATCTCTCTTTTCATCTTTCTGGTGTGCAGTCAGCTCCCTCTATATGGAATACATTCTACAACGGGTGGCGACCCTTTCTACTGGATGCGTGCTATTCTTGCCTCAAGCCGTGGGACTGTCATGGAGTTGGGAATTACGCCGATTGTGACATCAGGACTGGTTATGCAACTCTTGGCTGGTTCAAAAATTATCGAAGTTGATAATAATGTTCGTGAAGATCGAGCACTCTTGTAAGTTATCCTTTCCTCTTTGAGCTTTTATACTTCTATATTTAGTTGTCTTCCTTTACTAGCTTTTCAGCTCCTCTTAGTCCATGTTACAGTTGAAATTATATTTCTATAAGATGGTTCATTTCCCCTTAACCCTTTCTCTTTTCTTCCTTACCTGTGCTCCAGAATTCTTTTTCTAAAGTTGTATTACTGTTTGAGGGATTTGTTTGGTGTTATACCTGCCTCGATTTTTTTTTCATACCTTAAATTCATTTGAACTATAGAATATGTGTTGTTTTGCAGGAATGGTGCTCAGAAGCTGCTTGGCATTCTTATAGCAATTGGTGAGGCTGTTGCTTATGTTCTGTCAGGGATGTATGGCAGTGTTGGCCAACTTGGTGTTGGAAATGCTATTCTCATAATTATTCAGCTTTGCTTTGCTGGGATCATTGTTATATGCTTAGATGAGCTTCTTCAGAAGGGTTATGGTCTTGGCTCTGGGATTTCCTTGTTCATAGCAACCAATATCTGGTACTTACTGATTCTAGTCTTTGCTTAATTTGAGATCGATGCTCTGTTGGAGTTAGTTTACTAATTTTTCTGTTGATCTTTTCAGCGAAAATATCATCTGGAAAGCGTTTAGCCCTACAACTATTAACAGTGGACGTGGTGCCGAATTTGAAGGCGCTGTCATTGCTTTGTTCCATCTTACAATAACTAGGATAGACAAAGTGCGTGCCCTTCGAGAGGCTTTCTACCGGCAGAATCTTCCAAATGTGACAAATCTTCTTGCTACAGTCTTGATTTTCCTAATTGTTATCTACTTCCAAGGTTTCCGTGTGGTCTTGCCTGTGAGATCAAAAAATGCCCGTGGACAACAAGGCTCATACCCAATCAAGCTTTTCTACACCTCTAACATGCCCATCATTCTTCAGTCTGCACTTGTATCCAATCTTTACTTCATCTCCCAGGTACTCAAGGTTTTGAGGTTTCGGGTGATTTTGGTTTTCTAATATTTAAAATTTCATCTGATTATAGTGTGATGTTTTCTCTTCCTGTGCAGTTACTGTACAGGAAGTACAGTGGTAATTTCTTTGTGAATCTGTTGGGAAACTGGAAGGAATCCGAATATTCGGGTCAGTCTGTTCCCATTGGTGGTCTGGCTTATTATGTTACTGCACCGTCAAGGTAATTATCCTTTCCTCTGGGACTATTTGTACACTCTAATATTCACCCTAGGATCTATGGGCAATCAGAGGAAAGGCCTCCAATAACTGTAAGGTTGGGGTTTTATGTTTATTTCTCATGATATGAGCTAGTAAACCCTGAGGTGGTTTATAAATTGTGAAGCCAAAGTTTTTTGGAAGGGAAGACCTTTCCTCTCCTGATTGACTCTCAAAAGAGGAAAATGGCTTGGAAGAAAGATGCATTGAGTAGTGTGCTTTGTGTTTATAATCCCTAGAACTGGAGCTGACTTGTTTCTTTGCATTTTACATCTTCATCAGCTTGGCCGATGTACTCGCGCATCCCTTCCATGCACTTTTCTATATCGTCTTCATGCTTACAGCTTGTGCTCTGTTTTCAAAGACCTGGATTGAAGTTTCTGGATCTTCTGCGAGGGATGTGGCCAAACAGCTGAAGGTATGAGTAGCTTGATGCTTACTTTGCTCTTATATGTTGCCATATATCTGATATGATTGCAAAGTTGGACAGGTTGCTTAGAGGCAATAAAAGTAATTGCTTGTTTGGCGCTAAAAGTTTGTAATTCTACATTTATCACTGATTGCTTTTGTCCCGGGCAAAAATTTGCTTGGAGATTCAAGAGATTTTACTTATATTGGTATTATCAAGTGCTTGGTTGGCCAAGTCATGTAATATTTAAATTTTCTGGGTGCATATATGTGGTATATACTCAATCTGGTGTACAATTTCTTTCAGTTCCCATATGAATTTTTACATAATAGATCTTGTAAGAAACACGGTACTGTATAATTCATAGTATCTTGGGGTTGAAGATATTGCTAGGACCTGATGATTTTCTCTTTGTTCTTTATTTTTTATTCTATCAAAATATTTCAAACTAATAAACAATTGTTTTTTCCTATCTTAAAGTTACTGATGGTGAAAGGTTGTTAGGATTTGTTAGGAACCTTTTTGCCATGCTGGGAATGGTCAATTTTTTGGAGAACTTTTGGATGCCTAACCTATGTCAATTTCCATTTGTCGCTTCCTGTAGGAATTCTTTTTCAGGTGCTGAAATAACTATTATTAGGTTAAGCTTATTATGCTCTTAATCTCTTCTATTTTGCCTTGCTTCATTGCTGCCTACAAACTAACCTCGTGCCAATCAAAACGTACATGTTATCTGGCCACAAAACCCATGTTCAACTAGGAAATTAGCAAATTCGTTTTGAATTGGTCCAAAATTTCATCCTTGATTCCTGGTTTTTCTATTGTAAGTGCCCCACATTTGATCATATATACCTGTTTTGCAGATACTGTTATTTCAAATTTTAGGAACCATAAAAAAGATTTCATCTAATGTGAGATCACTATAGCCTATAGGTATATGCATGACCAAGCATCTATTTAATCTTTTTTTACCTTTTTTAAAAAGTACCGGTTTCTTGGAAGGGAAATTATTTGCTTGTAAACATCTTAGAATGTTTGAGCCTAACCTGTCAATCTCATGCCCTGGTGCTCTTGCTACTAAGTGAAATTCCCTACACAGGGATGCCAGAGAGTTAATAGGCAATTTTGAGAACTGAAAGTATATGTTAAAAATTATTTAATGTAGGTGGCATCTAGTAGTGCAGTAATATTTACTAACAAATCATATTGACATTTTGATTTCCTGTTATATGCGGTAACCATATCAATAATGACTATGAAGGAAGATTCTGATATTGTTGCATTCTTGCTTGTAATTGAAGCTCGGTTTTGTAACTGTTCTGCCATGCTGTTCCAGTTTCACTTAAATTTTCAGAGTTGGTTAATATATATTTTCTTGGTTGTGTTATGTCAAGCTTGGTGATGTAGGAGTCTGTTCTTAATTATGATTTGATTTGGTTGATTACTCACTTAGATCTTCCTAGCAGTGTGCTAATCTTCTGTAACCCTAGGTTTGGTTATGATGTTCTTCTGGTTGTGAGTGTCATTCAAGATTTATTGGTAATCATAATGGGGGCAACAAGAAATTTCCCTATGTTCCTTGCCGGTAAAGTTGTTAGAACGAGGGGTAACAAATACTTGAAACCAATTGGCATAAACTATTTCCAGCAACTAATTGGTCCCGTCACCAGTATCCAATGGCACTGGTGTAGCTAGTTGCCTGTATAACGGTCTTGTGATGCTTCTGCAGGAACAACAAATGGTGATGCCTGGACATCGTGACTCAAACTTACAAAAAGAGTTAAACCGTTACATACCCACAGCAGCTGCTTTTGGAGGGATGTGCATTGGTGCACTCACAGTGTTGGCAGACTTCATGGGAGCTATTGGTTCAGGGACTGGAATCCTTCTTGCAGTCACTATCATCTATCAGTATTTCGAGACATTTGAGAAGGAGAAAGCCACCGAACTAGGCTTCTTTGGCTTCTAACAGGAAAAGGGCCGCTTCAGAGGGTTTCTTTTAGTACGGATATATCAGTCATGGTCAAATACAATCGTGCTGAGAAAAATGCCAATTTTCCTAATACCTTTTAGTGTTTACCTGAACACTTCTTGGATAGATGTTGCGAGATACAAGATTAATGTAGTTTGAAAGCGTTAATGGCACCTGAGGATTTATCCATACCTTTTCTTCCATAACTTGAATGACGATATTTTGACATCAAATTCTGGTGTTTGACCTGTGTGGATTGTCTTTTTTTTTGGGGTAGGGGAACTTGTCTGACTGTCTCGACACAGATAATCAGAGAACGCATTAAAGCGTTGTCCATTGGCAAGGCACTCTCTTGAAAACGAATTAAATCAACATAAAAAGGTTGGGAAAAAAGGCAGAAGATTTAACTTGTATGATGGTAATCAAAACTTATTGCTTGGTAAAAGGTGTTCTGAACCAACAAAGTTATTACATTATGAGGAAGAAAATCCATTGAACAAGTAAAATTACACACCAGAGGAAGCAGCAAACTGGGAATCTACAATCGAAGGCAGTTTTAATTGCAACCACTATTAATTATCGTGGAACTAATACGTTGAAAGCGAAATAAACAAACAATACACAGTAACGAGAAGCTTCATCTTCCTTGAATGGCTTCCAACGTCGAACTACTGGTGGAAAATTTCACTCCATCCTACGAACATCCCCAGCTATTCATCTTGCTAGTGAGCTCTTGTTGCTCTAAGCTTCTTGTTCACATGAGGCGAAACGAGGCTCTCGTCGTAGACGAATGCTTCTTCAAACTTGATAACTTGACCACCATTTTTTTTAATGCCAACTCCTAATCCGTTTCCTTATACATCACTAAGACTTTGTTTGTAACATCCACTTCTGTCTGTAGCAATATTTCACTATTCTCATACAAATACTTAGGAGCAAGAATATAATGATGCGAAGGAACATATGAGACGTGAACGTTACTATATAGAATCTTGAACATTTGTGTCCAGACTCCACCAGAGTCCTTCATAACCCACAAAACAAAATACTTTTGAACATAATTGCAATACAGGCACAACATTCCTTTCAGAACAGCTAAATCGAATTCATATGGATCTGTATGCACACTTGAATAATCTGGAAATGGTATTTCTGCATATTTCTCCTTTGATAATTCAAGCGAAATAATCAGGTGAGATAAACCTGATTGTTTCTCATAATCGATTGTCCAATAAAGTACCCCGCTTATGAATTTTCCTGTTGAAGTGGCATAATAAAGATGAGGGCATTCCTCAAATTTTCTCCAAGAATTAGTTTTTAGCGAGTACATTTTAGATATTGTTCTGAGTCCTTGTCTTGAAATCTTTAGGATCTCCACCACCTTGTAGTCATCATCATAAGAATCATAACCAAAGCCACAGACATACACTTGTGAAATTGGATTGTCAATATCAAGTGGTGCTTCAATAGATGATGATGGAAGTTTTCTCGATTCTTGTATTGATGGGTTCCATAAGAACATTTCTCCGTTTATGAAAATGCAGAATAAGCCATTTAAACAACCCAAAATTGCTATGTGGGGAGTCTTTGTCTCGGTTGGAGGAGTTCTCAGTGCATCCAGCTTAATAAAATTATTGGATAAAGAAGAAAGATCGCAGGTGAACATGGAACTGGAACCGTTTAGTAGCATCTTTTTGAGGGACAAGTTTCTACTTCGTTGATTGAGATGTTTCTTTGCAAAGTTGGGATCTCTAATCAAAGAGTTCCAAGATTTCGAAACTGACCTGAAGCGGATGAGTGGCCTCGGAGGGAGTCTAGAGAGTATGTCGACGATGATTTCAAGCGGAAGATTCCTCCCTGGTGCCATTTCTGGTGGAACACCTTTCTCCATTGCAACTAAGACTCTGTAACACAGGCTCTTCTTTCTGACCGACTGTTAGCTTGAATTATAGTGGTAGTTTTGAGCTAAAGAAGATTATTATTGCTAGACAAGAGAAAAAACTTTGGTTGGGGAGTATTAATGATGAAAACGATCATCGCTAAGAGTCTAGGGAATGGATGAAACTTGGGTTTTTCCGCTAAACTTTTGCTTGAGGACTAAGCAACTAGCTACAATATGCCATGTTACGAACAAACAAAAAATCTCTATAGTATTTTAAGCCTACTGATGGATCCACAATTCCTGTTATTTTTGCAGCTGATTTCATGTAGTAGATTTATGCATAGGAAAAGAACTAGGAGAAAGACAAAAAGGAAGACGTAGGAAACTCTAGGGAATTTAGATCTTGAGTATTTCTTAAGATAACACATTGTCCGTGTTTCATTGACTTATTCTAAACTGGCCTCCGTATTTGTTCCTCTGTGTGTGTGGATATACACATATTCAGTAGTGTTCCTCTGCTGGTCAAGGCGGTGTTTCAATCTTGATCAGCTTCCTTTTTCCCATTTTTCCCCAATGGTTGATGTTTATGCTAGTTCTGATAAACTGAATTGCATCAATTCAAATAGACTGTCTCTGAGCACGCTAGATGGTAAATATTGTTTGCTATGTGTTTATCTTTATTTATCTATCTAAATTATCATAACATATAATCTCTATATTCTTCACTTATTTATAAAATACTGATAATACAAACAACAACTGCGCTAATATGGACTCTGATTTATTCTTTATACATGAAAATACTTGAAAAAACAACAGCAGGACGAATCAAACTAATCTAGCTTCCCCTTTCGATCTTCCTTCTTAACTTGACATCGTGTATCTAAGCTCTATTCTTCCCTTTTGAAGAAACCAAGCTCTATTCATAGACATGTAATTCTCGAAAACTAAATATGCCACAAAGATTTTTCTCTCAGTTAGCACATCTTTGTCCTTACATGTGGCTATTAATGTTCTTCTATTATTCACTGTTGCATACAGCGACAATTCTCCATTCTCAAGCAAATATTTTGGAACCAAATGGGGGTACTGGTACATGATCTCAGATGGGGGTAGGATTTGGGGATGTTATTGTACTGAATCCTAAGCATTGGTGTTCCAGATTTTCCCAAACCATAATCTTTCATCACCCACAAGACAAATTTGTTGCCCTTAAATAATTGCAGTGCAAGCAAAGCATTCCTCTCAACACAGCTAAATCATCAAGTACTATCTTCTATTCTGATTTAGGCAGAATTGAATCATCAGGCACTGGCACTTCCCCATATCTTTCGTTCGATAAATAAAATGAAAGAAGTGAATAAGATACACCCCAATCTTGATCACATTCGACCAACCAATGAAATGATCCATTCACAAACTTCCCACTGGATTTGGCGTTGTAGCTATGAGGGGAATGATCCTGAATTATTATCCAAGAATCAGTTGTAAGTGAATATAATATCATCTGAGTTCTTCCTTCGGAAAGCTTAACAATTCTGATAACCTTATAGTCATCACTATTGCAGTCGTAGCCGAATCCAAAACAGCAATTCCGTAACATGAATTGTGAATACCTCGAGGTACATTAATGGGCGGTGATGGAACTTTCTTACATTCTCATATGGATGGATTCCATAAGAACATTTCTCTACGTATCGAAATGCAAAACAAGCCATCACAAACACCCAAAACCAATACTTGGCCTTTCATCTTCTCTAGCGGAAAGAGTTTCTCTTGTTCCCTGATGGGACTATTGGATAAAAAGGAAAGAGAGCAAGAAACAACATGAAATGAAAAATTACACAGAACAGCCCTTATTGAGGCTCAGGTTGTCATGTTGTCTGGCTTCATTAAGATGTTTATTTATGAACCTAGGATCCATAATCAAGAAATTCCATGATTTAGATACGGACCTGAAGCGGACGAGTGACTTCACAGGAAGTTTAGAGAGGATCTCGACGATGATTTCTTGCGGAAGATACTCCTCAATGTCCATTGTCCGTCGCGGCCTGGTGCAACTGATGTTTTCTTGCTCAGCTTTTCTGTTAAACTGTATGAAGTAAAGGCAAGAAAAATACAGACTAATGTGACAAAACAGTGGCTTGGGAGGAAAGAATCGTCTTAAGAATTGAATATTTGTGTTGCTTAATTTGTCCTTATCCCTGAAAATGTGGTGATGGTTCTGTGTTCATCTCTTCTTCAGGGTGATTTGTTTCGCAGCTTCATTCCAATCGATTAACACAAGAATTAGAAATCTCAAAATATTTTAAGTGATCATTATGCTGATCCATGCATTCATATATTCTTTATCCAAATTAATTGTACATTAGCTTGTTTTCATGTGATATTTACGTATATATTTTAAATAAAATTTCTTAGAACTTACCTTGACATTTGAAAAATTGTTTTAATTGACCATGAATGGAGTTCTCCATCTAATTGAGTTAGACGATGGAAAAGAACTTTTGGTCTTGAATGTGTAAAATATTTCGGTATCTTTCTCTAATTACAATATCAGTGATCTAGTTGCGTTCCTTGCACGCAAAATAATCTCGCGAGATTGATAAGAAAATAGTTATCTCTTCTTACTACAAGACACAGAATGACAATGTACACATGTACATGTAGGAAATGAAATCATGTCTTTATAGCTCAAGAGTATTACTGCTAAGGGAAGGAAGTTCACATTCATGAATCATGATATTGATCCATAAAAGGGAATAGGAGATTAATCACTATGATGACCTTTTGTTATCCTGGAAATGGCTTTAAGGAAAAGGCTACCCTCGCGCTTCAAGCCTTAGTAATAACAAAAAAATAAATACTACAAACATAAGTTTTCAGACTTTATACGCTTTTTGATGCTTTTTGTTAACGTTATTCTTCTTTCCCTAATTTTTATTTTGATTAAACTCTCCAACAGATTACAGTGAGTTTCCTTGAGTGCAATTGGTTAATGGCAGTATGCTTTTCTGCGTGCATGCAAAATTTAATTGATTTCGATCCAGATATTTAAGATTCTCATATCATGTGACGCCTCCAGTTGTGTGCTTCCAATTCCAGAAAGCTCATGACGGTATTGGAAATCTCGAAAGACTAAGAAATGCAACAGCAAAAGACCAAGAAGTAAGTAAAAATGTTTACTGAATTTGATTATGGTTTGTAACAAAATACACAAAAATACCAAGGACTATGACCATTGATGGAAGAATCCACAACATCAGATTGAGATATGTAACCTTGTGTTTTCATCCCTCTACTTCTCTTCTTCTTCTTTCTGTGATATTTCAGCATATTAATACATCAAAGCTCTGATGTTGTTGACAATGGGGGAAACTAGGGTTTCCACATAGACATGTATTTCTCCATGGTCGGAAATGCCGCACAAACCCTAACTGGTGGCTCATTTTCCTTGTATCTGACTACTTCAACTCCGTCATGTCGAAGTCCTTTTACCTCAAGCAGCTTTTCCCCACCATCATACAAGTACTTTGGGACAACATGAACATGGCATTTTGATGGAAAAATCGAGCTGAACTCGGTATCACATTCCAATTTCAATATTTTTTCCCAGGAATTCTTGACTCCATAGTCCGTCATCGCCCACAGCAAAAAATGTTTTCTAAAGTAGTTGCAATACAAGTAGAGCCCAAGACAGCTATATATTAAACTTCTGATCGCTCGATTTATGCATGAGGGACTAGTCAGCTGGCAGTGGCACTGTACCATATTTTTCACTAGTTAAGCCAAATGAAACAATCGCATAAAATGCTTCTGAATATGGCCCATGATTGACCACCGATTTATGCGTAATCGCATAAAATGCGCCCTTCACAAACATGCCGGCGATTTGGTAATCAATTCTATAAGGTAAACGATCCTTAACAATTGACCAAGAATCTTCCTTTAGGGAATAGAATAAGGTTTCATATCCTGCTGGCAACCATACAATTCTCATCACCTTATAGTCATCACTGCAAGAGTCCCAAATGCAGAAACAGCGAAGGAAAGGAAAACATTATGAACGTTGATAGGTACTGGAATGGGCGGATGTGGAAGTTTTTTGACTTCCTCTTGGATGGATTTCATAAGAACAATTCTGCACTTATGAAAATGCAAAACAGGCCATTGCAACCACCAAGAAACTTTACTTGGCCATTTCTTGTTTCCTGGGGATAGATGTTCCCAATCTCGCTGAAGGATAAAGATGAAAGGGTGCAAGAGAAAGGTTTTGATGATGAAGAAATGAACAGGATAGCCCTCTTGTGGCGGAGGCTTTTGTGTTGTGTGGCTTGAATGAGATGTTTCTTGACGAAGCTGGGATCAATTATTATGTTGTTCCACGATTTAGAAACTAACCTGAAGCGAATGAGCAGGAAGCCTTAAGAGAATCTCAATCATGATTTCTGGTGCAAGGTTGACTCTTCTATCCATTTTCTAAGCTCCCTAATTAGCTAAGATGAGCCTCCAGAAGCTGCCCTATTATACTTTAAAAGTAGAAGTAAACTGCAAGATATAACAGAAAATGGAAATGGAGAACTACGAGCATCTGTTAGGATTTAAAGGAGAAAGGGGAAGCACGGAGGCCGGTCCAGAGAATCTGACTAGCCGCAGCCGGCAGACAGGAATCTTGTACTTGCGGCCCAGGGGTGTAGATATGGAAGATCAATCCAAGGTTTTATCGATGAAAATAAGATGCAGGGACCCTTAAATATGACAAAAATCATATAGATGGACATATTGATGATATCTGTTGGAAAGTAGAGATTAATTAAAGTGATACAATCTAAAAAATTTTGGTAAAAAAGAGCTGCATTCTATTTCGTATATACTGGATCTGTTTTAAAATATAAGGCTTTTTAATTCTTTTTTTAAAAAATATTTAACCTTTCGCAAATGTTAAAAGATTATTTTTTTAAAGTTATCCTCACCATAAATGTAAACATTTTCTATTATAATTAGTTAAGACTATTAAATAAATACCTTTTGTTTTCTTTTTCTTTAATTTATGTAAAAATAGTAAAAAAACCTTATATTTTAAAACGGAAGGAGTAACAAATAGAACAAGTAGTTCACTTCAAATAAACACAACAATATTTTTGATGGATATATAAGATGATCTTTTTCATCTTATATTTTCTCACCCAAATTAACTTAATCCACAAAAAAAGTAAAATAATTAAAACAAAGGAATTATCCAACATAAAAAGAGATAATCCTTCCTTTTCAAAATATAAGACCTTTAGGCTATTTTTTTTCCTTTTTAAAATGTTTAGTCTTTTACGAATCTTAAAAAATTATTTTTTAAAATTTACCCTCATTATAAATATAATTTTTTATTTTTATTGTACTAGTAAAATTAATTAAAGATATAATAGAAAGATATTCCAACTTTTATATTTCTTGGATCTATGTAAAAGGCCCTATGCTACAAGCATATTCAACTTGATTAATTTGCTATTTATATGATAATACTGGTTTTGCCCTTAGTGTGAATGGAATAGCTAGCAATCCAATAACAGTAAAAAAGCCAGTAATATCTTTTTTTTGTTTTTGGAATGGAAATACAAGTAATAAGTAATATATATATATATATATATATATATATATATATATATATATATATATATATATATATATATATATATATATATAGCATATAATTAATTATTACTTTCACATGATGTTGAGAGCAAAGACTGCTTGATTTACAAGCTTCCATTGTAATAGGTCATCTTATACTATATAACAGCCATAATTATATGTTTGTTGTTTGGCATACTAATCAGAGATGCTGTATTGAACAAAATCATTATTCTTCTCATGCCTTCTGAATCGCTGCATTGAATAGTTTTAAACTTGAATCTGCTCTTAATTACCCCTTCCTTTATTTCAAAATATATAATATATTTGTTTTTACACTAGAAATTAGGTTTTAGTAAATTTTATAAAAGAATTTGATAAATGTTTAAAATGTACTATTTAAAAATGATGGATTAGTATGTGATTGGTTAGAAAATTAATAGTTTAAAAAAAACAGAAGTATTTAAATAGCTGATTGGAGATAAGAGAAAAGTTAAAAATAAAATAATAAATGAATTCTTTATATATAAAAGTGACATATATTTTAAAATAAATTTAAAAAATAAAATTTATATTTTGAAACGAAGAAAAAACCTCTATCACATAATAATTGTCCCATTTTGTATTTACACATGTATTGAAAAGTCATTATTATTGAGGAAAAAGTTTAAACTACCATCATCAACGGATGATTTTAAGTCTAACAATAGAACTACAGAACTTACTACCAGTTAACCAACTAATTTAGACGTAAGGTTGAAAAAAAAAATACAAGAAATACCTTTTTAATTTCACAATATAACAAATATATTGGAATATAACAATTTTCGAACGGCAATTATCGTATGGTATGCAACAGACGTAGTAGAGTACATAGGAGATCCCGACAACGAGTGTCGCAGAGGTTATTCGAAAAGAAAATCAGGTACAAAATGTAGATATGACTGCCTTTTTCATTCGGCCCTCGGCCGTCTCTTCATATGTATTTTTTTTTTCTAGTAGATTCATCATTGTTGCCTTGAGGTTCCTTTGTTGACAAGGGGGAAAACAGACTCTCAGGAAATACATACACTTCTCCAAGGTCAGTTAGGCCGCCACCCACAACTACTTCTAATCTTTCTTCCTTGTATTTTACTACTGCAACTCCGCCGGGAACGTTTCTTGCCTCCAGCAGCAATTCTCCATTCTCAAACAGAAACTTGGGGACGACATAAACAGAGTAGTTTGATGGAGAAACCGAGATGGGTTCGTTACGATATTCAAATTTGAACAGTTGTGTCCAAGATTTCCCAACACCGTGCTCGTTCATTACCCATAAAGTAAAATGATGATTGGAAGAATTACAGTACAAGCAAAGCAATCCACTTAGAACAGTTAAACCGAACCTCTGATCGCAAGTTTTAGGAACAAGTACCAAGTCATCAGGCAATAATGCTGTTCTTTCATATTTTTCCTTGCGTAGATCAAATGAAACAATCGCATAAGGTGCACTTGAAACTTGATTGGGACGAACCAGCCAATGAAATGCTCCATTGAGGAACTTTCCGCTGGTTTGGATATTAAGTCTGTGGGGTGAGTAATCTTGAATTACGCTCCAAGAATCAACTTTTAGTGAGTATAACATAGTTTCAGCTTTGTTCAGTGAAAATTTTACGACACTCAGGCACTTGTAGTCGTCGTTGCACGAATCATAACCAAGTGCAGAAATATTAAAACCCGGAAAGAACCCGTTGTGAATATGGATTGATATTTGAAAGGGTGAACGTGGAAGTTTCTTGGTTTTTCTGGTTGAGGGATTCCACAAGAACGTATCTGCATTAACCCAAATCCAGAACAAGCCATTACAAGCTCCTAAAATGAAAACGCTACCGGTCTTCCTCTCTAATGGATACATTTTCTCAGCTTCTTTGATGGAATCATTAGATAGATATGAAACATGGCAAGAAACAAGATTAGATGACGAGGAAGGGCAGAGAAGAGCCCTTTTGAGGCTGAGATCACTGTGTTTTGTGGCTTGACTGAGGTGTTTCTTGATGAAGTTGGGATCAATAATGATGGAGTGCCATGATTTAGAAACTGACCTGAACCGAATGAGTGACTTTACAGGAAGTCTAAATAGTATTTCGATGATGATTTCTTGCGGAAGGTTGACTGCTGTTGCCATGTCTAGTCCCCTTAGAACGGAAGAATCACTTGCTTAATTAACAGCCAAAGCTGGAACTCTAATGAAGCAATAGGAAACATGAAATACATATATAGTTGCGTCGAGTAATCTATGGCGTTGGTATGGGTGCGATTGTTTTTATTGCCGGCCAAGGGAGGAATTTAATACTCAATCTGGATTTTATCGGGGGGAAATATGTCCAATGACAAGCGATGAAGGCTACCTCATTGAGTCTTGCTTGTCCACTTTGTTCTTAATTAAACTAGATTTTCTTTGACTTTACTATGTTAGATTATTTCTATATTTAGCAATTAATTGCATAATGTGTACCTAGGAAACTCAGTTTAAGTCATAAAAAACTTATTAATGAATCAATTCAAACTATTCATTATGAAATTGACCGATCAGTAATGTTGATTGGTCAAATTTATAGGCTTAATTCAGTACTAATGATTACTTATTTTATAGATGTCCAAGAACACTTGTTAAAACGGGATCCAAAGAGTAGCTTTTCCTAGGCTTCAACATAACGGTTGAGCAGTTTTATAGCGTGAAATAGAATGATCTCAACTTCTTAGTTCAAAGCAATGGTATGGAAAAAGTTAGATTTCACCCCTCCCAATGGATCACGATCAACAAGTTTTTTCTTGAGTTTAGTGACATGTGTGATCAATACACTTACCCAAAAAATAGTATTGTATATGATCACTATCAACTTCCCAGACAAATCACCTCTCTGCCCAGCCCCCTGCACTACTATTTTTATAGAGTCATAAATTGATGGATTAATTTTTCTAGTATGAAGGTGTGGATGTTGCTTCATAATTGATTTCACTTGTTATTGGAAGCAAAGCCTGCTTCTCTACAAGCTGATTGTGGGTAATACCCATGTTATCATCTAGCAGACACAATTAGGACGTATTGAAGCAAAATCATTATCCTTTCTCATGCCTTGTGAAGCACTACATACGCTGAATATAATAATGAGAATAAAGCCAGAAACAGTGCCAACCTGCTCAAACTACAAATTAATCAAGCAGTATCATTCAAGCCCAACGAAATCATTGTCGCAGCAACTTATAGCAGAAACCCCACATGCAGTAAATCCCAGGAATCCCTTTTTGTTTTGGGTAATAAAACTATCATAATCTTAATCAGTACTAATGTAATGTTGCTCATAAACTGTATCTCTATAAAAATTGGGGATAATAGTCCAAGTGAAAAGGCTCTTTATTTTGGACCTCACGCAGTGCCAACCAGTGTAGCCAATGAAGCAGAATGGAATCATTGCCGCAGTGAATTATAGGAGTAGCAGAATGATCTTTTCCTTTGAAATCCTAAAACCACCCAGCTTTGTAAACCAAATCGTAATCTTATCAACTATTCAACCCTCACCACAATCTCAGGATTATTATAAAAGTAAGGGAAAAAATAGAATCTTTTTGACATTTTCCTTGATTGCATACAATATTCCATCAGTATCTCAATCTTCTGTTCCTGATTACCTGCATTTATGGCGCTAATATACGGAGTTTTTAATTTTTTTTTTGTTTTTTCTCCAGTTTGTACGAATAGAATGAACAGAGTGACCCTTTGCAAATGGGGTCCTCTGGGGATTGGATTTCCAATGATTTGCCGCCCTTGATTGTGAATTGACGCTGACAAGGATATTTCATGTGTTAATTAATTCACCCCTAATGATTTCAAAAGCAGCATCCTTTGAAACAATTTTGGCCGACTAAAAACCAATGATTTTGAGAGTTTTGCAGACTAAACCCACCGGTTTAAACGTCTTTATGAAAAGATGAAATCCAGCTTTTCAACCTCAAAAGTACAGACCCACATGATGTTTGTTGGACAAGATGCTAAGGCTCAATTATCACTTCAGAAACAGAGGCCAGCCACACCACACCAACCACTACTGGACTAAAAATCACAAGGATTAACTATATAAAATATAAATATTTTTCAGTCCAAACTTGACTATACCACAATGCCGGACATCCCTCTTGTTTAGCAGCTTCATTTCATTCTTCACGCACCCAATTCTAATTTTTTTACAGGATCCCATGCATGCTTTAATCATTCATACTTATTAAAATGCTTAATCATTTTCTATTTCTTTTTGAGCGTTAAGGAATTTTTCATCTATTCTTTTGTGACACGCATAAATCTTTTTTTAGATTCAGAATTTGAATAATTGAATAAGTAAATCGTGAGATACACATGTAAAAAGACCATCACATTGATTGGGGGTAAATTTGGTTCAACCAAGTAAAATAAATAGAAAAATAACCATTTAATTAATTCCCAATACTGTTTGACAAGACAATTTTATCGAAATGCTTTTGCAGAAAGGCTTGACAACAACCGAAAGCGAGCACATGCACGTTACTTGTTTGTCAGCTTCCATGAAAGATATAGACCCGATTCAACTGGCTTCCCGTCTGAATTCTTCGAGGCCAGCTCGTTGTGAGCTAAGAGATTACGGGAAACATCCAATGATTCCTTCTTTTTTTTTAGTTAGTATTTCGGAAGAAGGTTTAGCGGAAACTTGGAGCTTAGGGATTACACACAAATTGATCTTCCAATCATAGTGGATGATCATATCAATGTCTCCTTTTTGGAGCACTCACTTTCTGGTCCATTTTTATTCCCTTGCATTATTGAGTTGCAGTGAAAAAAAGTTTTGCGGTACATTTCATTAATGGAGTTTTAGCAGAAAGACGACGCAGCTGTACTGTTACTCTTATTGGACAGAATTGAATCGTGTGGGTCGGATATATAATGTCAAGTGAACATGCGGGTGGTCTTCTTCTTCTTCTTCTTCATCGGTCAAATATTCAGAAAAGGCAGCCCCAAATGTGGACCACGCAGCTGCTGCAACAAATTGGAAATAACATTAACGAAAAGAGAGCTGGACCAACTGACTCAAAAAGAAGTTTTATCACTGTTTTATCGCTTTCAATTCCAATCTTGAAATCGTTCCAAATTTATGAAACGAGGAAGCCATTAATTCATCTTTCTCATGCGTCATTTTCAACATTCGTACCTCCTTTTTTGCCATGCATTTCATGCACCCTCCGTGTTTTTTTTTTTTTTGGGTAATAAATTCGGAGGTAAATAGGTAACACAGCCTGACTAAATATGTTATCGTCCTCAATCACATAAGCTTTGGAGCAATTCGTACTTAATATAACAAGTATGATATATTACATAAGATGAGATTGAATAGAATTTGAATTTAAAATTTTTTTCTTGAATTTTGTAAAAATAAATTATTTTTAAAAAATATAACTAAAAATAAAAAATTACATTAATTTATACACCGAATCTAAATCAAATACACTCATAATATAAAAAAATAAAAAAATGCATCTCATACTATATTTTATATTTCAAGCACTAATATATATTTGTATATTATTGACCTTTGCGCTAATGCTAATAAAGTAGGACATACATATATGGTGTTCGAATAGGTGAATGTCGCGGGCTCACGCAGACTCACATCACTTTGTATTTGGGAAGATCCTTCGCTGCAGAAATGTATTTTTAGTTTATTTTAGAGCTCAATTGATCCAGCTGCCTCCCTCATTTCCAGAACACAAGGAAAACAAGTGGTAAAAAGAAAAGATGCCTCTACAGAAGCAGCACAACGTGCTGCATCCTGACAAGGAATGAAATTCAAAATAGATTAATATCTTCATCATTAAGTGGCCCGGATTTTGCCTGCTTTCCTGATGCTGATCTTAATTACAAACTACCATGTTTACTTCCTTCAATAATAATTTAATTGTTCTCTTTAGTCTATTTGAGGCAACCAGCAGTGTCAAAAGCTGAGCTTCGTCTGTTGGTTCCTTTTCTTCTTCTTCATGATATCTTCCACTTCGTGCAGGCAGCATCAGACACAAGAGCCTCTTCAAGTTTCGGCTAAGCTTATCAGCAAAGACTGCAAAGATCTCAGAATTTTGCAGTTGCAGAGGCAGGGCATGGAGGATTTATCTTTGGTGCGTCACTGTTCAAGGGTTTCCTGGTTTTTCTTGGGCTGTACACTTTGAATGTGATTGAGTGAAGTTGTGGAACACAACGCAAAATGGAAGTTTTGAGACATGGGGTTTTGCTCAAATCACCATTTTCAAGATTTCATGTTTTTCTTTGTTTATGATAAAAATAACTCACCTTGTGATTAATGTCAACTATTCTCCACAGACCCACAATGAGATTTCACACTAGAACTCACAATTGGCATTTTCCCCCCATTTGCTAATTACTCCCTCACTTCCAAAATATATTAAAAAAAAAATTATTTAAACTTCGCACAAGAATTAAGAAGGTTAAAAACAAGGCACTTTTTCATTAAAATTATTTAAATTATTTATTTTTCTTATTATTCAAAAGGTATATTTAGATTAAGTTTTATTACGGAATTTAATATAAATTTTTTATTTTGAATCATATTTTTTTTACAAAAAATTTACACTTATAAAATTTTAAAACAAAAAATTTTAAATTTAAATTGTATACCAATCATATTAGTAAAAAAAGTAAATATGAGCATGAGAAGAAATTGTTCCTCACCAACTCCCCACGAGCACTGCTGGAGATATATCACTTCCCTGCTTTTTTTGGTCTCCCACACTGAAGGTTCATAGAATCTCATGAGAATAAAAAATTAGGTCTCAATTGTTTTTATTAATATGGGTGTGTTTGGACACGTAATTCAATACAATTTTTTATCTCAAATTTCACTTTTTCTCTCTCTCAAAACCCAAAATAAAAAATCTCAAAACCAAACTCTATCCAATCACACCCTATAATTTTGTTGTTACTGTTTTGAATAAACAAATCGCATTCGCGTCTGAAGTCGATGCCAGTTAGCATATTCACAGTTCAAACACCGTTTCTTCCCATTTCAGTAAGCTTAAGTTGTCTGGAGCCCACTCCACTGAATACTTCGTACCAACCACTTTCCAATGATATCACCACACCCTTCTTCCACTAATTTCTTTCTTAAAAAAAAATGAATTGTTGTATATGATTTAGGTAAAAACTCATAAAATTTAATTAATTGTGGGTTTTAAGTTCCATGATAATTTTCTTGCACACCAACCCCACCAAGAAATTATATATATCAAAATAAAATAAATTAATCCTGAATGCTCCTTTTCATTGAAAGATAGTCATTCACTAATTAGTAAAAAGAGCACTTCCTATAAGTTATTTAGCGAGAAGCCTTGAGTTAATTCATATCTCCCCTCTCGATATAACAATTGAGTAACTTAATTAATTAGCACGAAGTTTTAGGGTGTGATTGGATAGAGTTTGGTTTTGAGATTTTCTGTCTTGGATTTCGGGAGAGAAATTTTTTTGTGAGAGAAAAAAGTGAGATGTGAGATGTGAAATTGCATTGAATTTCGTGTGAAACTCAATCCAAGCACACCCTTAAGTTCAATATTCATTCTATTTGACTCTTTTTATATATTAAAAAAAGTTATAAATTCTTCAAACGGTCCAATTGGTAAACATAAATTTGAATTTTTTAATTTTAAAAATTATAAAAATAAATTATTTATAAAAATATAATAAACTCAAGCCAAAAAAACAAAGTAAAACTTTTATCACTTCGAATTGAAATCGAAACTCACCCTAAATTCTCACGCCTGCACCTTTTGTAGTATTATATTATTTGTATGTCTTAGGTGCAAATCTTTGGCCGATCTTTATCTTTCTTTTCTCCCGCGCTTAAATCGAACTTTAGCCACCATTCGTCTCCGTTTTAAGCGTAGAGTCAAAGAAGCGTCCCTTCTTTTCCACCTTATTATTCTCTTTTTCTCTCTTTTCTTTTCTCCCAAAATACTTTCATTTCGTAGCCCATCCTTTTCTCTTTGCTCTCTTTTGCTCTTTCCCTCTTCCAAGAGTCAAGAAAATCATCCCCATTTTTACACATAAGTTCCCGTTTCGTTGCATGTTCTGAGAAATTTTCAATCATCTCAATGGATTCAATCAGGCCTTGTCCAGCTCCAACGAAAAGCAAGTTTGCCAAGACATTTCAGAGAGTTATTCACCCCAAATCAGGGTCCAAGACTCTGTTGAACAATGGATTTTGCATGCTTATACCTCAAGAGAAGCTCAAATGTTGTGAATCTCAGCAGCTTTTCAGGGAGGACATCGAGGAAGCTGCTAAAGAGTATAAAAACAGAGCAGCGTTGGAAGCGTTTGTTGCCAAACTTTTTGCCACTATTTCTTCAGTTAAAGCAGCTTATGCTGAGCTTCAAATGGCGCAGTTTCCTTATAACAGTGAGGCTATTCATTCCGCAGATCAAGCTGTTGTGGATGAGCTCAAAGCTCTTTCTGAGCTTAAGCACAGTTTCTTGAAGAAACAGATGGATTCCTCACCACCCCATGTGACTTTAATGCTTGCAGAAATTCAAGAGCAACAGTCCCTCATGAAGACTTACGAGATTACCATGAAGAAAATGCAGAATGAGATTGAAAGCAAGGAGTCTCAGATAGCTTCGTTGAGAGCAGAGCTGAATGAGGCCACTCAAAACAACAAATCCCTTGAGAGGAAGCTGAATGCAAGTGGATCTTTCTCAGTTCTTGACAATGTTAAATTCTCTGAGGTAAATCCCAAAGATTTCATCATGGTTTTGCACTACGCCTTAAGATCTATTCGCAATTTTGTCAAGTTCTTGATTAGAGAAATGGAGTCCGCCAACTGGGATACTGAAGCTGCTGCAAGTGCAATACAGCAAGAAGTCACTTTTTCCAGGAAAGATTACAAAGGTTTTGCCTTTGAATCATTTGTTTGCCGAGAAATTTTCAGCGGTTTCAATGACGCATTGTTTGGCATTCAAAATGATAATCAATCTTGGCCTAGCGGGAATTATCAACGTCGCATTTTCTACTTTGAGCAGTTCAAAAAGGTAAAGTCAGTGAGTGTAATTCATTTTCTAAAGCAAAATCCCAGTTCTTTGCTCGGGAAATTCTTGAAATCCAAGTACCTTCACCTGGTTCATCCCAAAATGGAGTTCTCATTCTCTGGGAATTTGAATCAAAGAAAACTAGTTAATTCAGGAGATTGTCCGGAGACAGAATTTTTCAAGGCTTTTGCTGAAATGGGTAGAAGAGTTTGGCTTTTACATTGTCTGGCATTCTCATTTGATCAAGAAGTTAGCATTTTTCAAGTAAAAAGGAACTGCAGATTTTCAGAACTATACATGGAGAGCGTGACAGATGAAGTCTTCGCGGCGGGTGACAGTGATTTCAGGGTGGCGTTTACGGTGGTTCCGGGGTTCAAGGTGGGAAAGATGGTGGTGCAGAGCCAGGTATATTTATCTCCGGGTACGTCTGTGGTCAAGTGATGGTCTCTGCCGATATGTTGATCTGTACTAAGAGGACGTTCAATCCAGGCGCTGGGAAATGGTTAAGGAGCCAAAGTAAAAGGTATAGGTAGGGAAATTCACACTTTGTACAAAGTTCAATCGGGATCCTCCCCATCCCCTTGGTTAATTTATGAAAAGCTAGGTTATGTAACATGTAAATCTTTAGATCAAATTTGATAGCACGAGTTTCAAAACTTGGCTCTTGTTTTGATCCAACGATTTACATCCTAGTATTACCTTTTATACTACTATATAATCCATAAAAGGATTTTTTTTTAAAAAAGGAGTAAATTATGTATTTTTTTGAGTAAATTAAGCTCTACCATAAATAGTTCCCATGAAGTTTTTAGATTAATAATGTCCTCATTTATATTAAATTAAATAGTCATATAAATTTGGATCCATAAGTTATAAGTTACTTGTAAGAGGAATTGATATGAAAAGAATAACGTAAGATAATAATATTGTATTTTAATGAGTTATATTTATATTACTAATTAAAATAATACTACTCAGAGAATATTTTACACTATTATTGTTTCAACAGTTGGATGCACATTTGTGTAATTTTAGATCCATCGTCACAACTTTCTTATACTTGAAAGAAATAATGAAAAAGAAAATGAGATAAAACAAAAAATTCACGAAATGAAAGATCTCATTGTATATTTAGGAAACTCGGAGAATATCTTCCTAATAGCATAAAAATTGAGGGGTGCAAGGGTAATTTACGAATTTGGATCTCAAATCAAATTCGCGAGTCATGAATTGTAGTCCAAAGAATGTGGCTCTAGCCTAGGGCAGGCAGGCACTATGGACATGATGGCAAGATGGAAGGAGAAAATCGTGGGGGACTGGAGTGGAAACTTTTGTGTTATATTGTCTCAGCATGAGTGACACAGCCCAAGAACGGAAGCAGAATAAGTGGGCTTGGGGCCCACACGTGAACATGGTTCGGGAAGATATGAACTGGACTTTAATTTTGGAACAGAAAGAGACGGTAGCAAAGGGCTGAGGTTGTGGGGCCCATGAAGCCCGTGTTTTTGTATTCGGTGATATAAGGGAAGGGGCAAATGCGGGACCCAGCACCTGAAAATTATATGGTATATTTTGGAATTTCTGCATTTTTGTTTTGTTAATTTTTTTAAAAAAATAAATGCGTCAAAAGAATGGGAGAGCAAAGCCAACAACTTTGCCTTAAAATCAAAGGAAGGTCTCGCAATTATTTATATATATAGTGCGGTAGATAGCATCTCTTTTTGTACTATGTATCTATAGAGCCCTTTTTATTTATTTTCGTTTCTGTAAAAATACAAATCGCCTTTTTATTTATTTATTTATTTATTATGTGAACCCTTTCTCTGCTTACTTGTATTCTAAAATACCAAGTAAATATTTGTGTATCACACTTTTCTCCCTCAAATAATTTAATTTTTTAGAATTTAGAAAAAATAATTTTAGATATTCTTTTAACGAAAAACATCTAACCCAAATACAGATTCTTGCTTCCTTATCTTTTTGATCCTTGGGGTGTGTATATAAATTACTAGTCCACGGAGGCACACTCACCGTCTCATGTACTGCAGACCCCAGAAAGAAGGCACACATTGCTCTTCCAACGATGTCCCCACAGGCCAGAAATACTTTTCTACGTCGTGTATTTTAAAATATAATACATTTCAATTCTTCTCTTTATTATAAAAATATTTAATATTTTATAAATTTAAAAACTATTTTTTAAAATTTATCATTATTAATATGAATATAAATTTTTTATTTTCTATTATATTAATAAAATTAGTCAAAATATAATTTAAAAATTATCTTTTATTTTTTTCTTTTTATAATAAGATTATTTTTTAGAATTATCATCACTTATGAATATAATCCTTCTATTCTCTCTCATATTAGTAGGGTATAAATTAAAATTTTTAAGAATATAATTTTTTTAAAAAATTTATGTAAAAAATATTTTTAAAAATTTTATATTTTAAGACAAAGAATAGGTTTTTGTCTCCACTCCAAAAATGCACAAGGTTATTGATCATATTCTCCAATTCTCCAAAACAAAATGGTTTTTCTTTCCTAGAAAGCAAACCAAGACTTGGGGATATTGTCGCGCAGTGCTCTTGAACTGCAAAACCTCTCTGTCTAAACAGAAACAGTGATAAGTAGCTTTGAATTTTTCAACGACAAAGGTACAAATCTTAGCAGAAAGATAAGGCTACAAAACAGTCTTCACGGGTTGCTTTCCATGGGGAGATGAAGTTTTAAGGTACCGCGGCTTCATCTTTGGCTTTCACTCTTACAATGCTAGGGAAAGGTTCTATTAAAAGAAACCAAGTTGAAGTTCACTTGTTTCCCAAGATAAAGAAAGACAACATTGACATCAAGGGCCTCCATGCGATGCAACTCGTCGAGAAATTGTTTCCCCATTTAATTCGTCTAACAAAGTCTCGGTTGGTTTTGCACATCCACTTTGCTGTCTGTCTTTCCACATTCTGTTTGTTCCATTTTCTTTTCTTTGCTCGAAAATGGCAGATGTGAAGTGATTTGTATTCTGATTACATTCGACTAAGTACAATAAATCATTTTCGCTTGTCTCTCGTAATTTTGGAATTCTCTCTCCCTATAGCAACTACAAAATAGAGGAGGGCATGATCATGGATATATAGTTTTATTGATTTCAAGATCTGCACTCTCATCACACAGGAATCGGCAAATAAATCAAGAAACTACAATCAAAAGCAACAAAACAACACCACAGCTTTGTTGTAACATGCGTGGTGGGATATTTTCTGATCAAGAAAACAAATGCTGATCTCATCCCTGGCAAGAAATTGACCGCAGAATCCTATATTCTTTCACATGGGAAATGTAAATTAGAATGCTAAATACGATTGCGCTCAGGCTGCCTTCTTTTTTCTTTCATGAATAAGGATAGACATCAGTAAAAAATTTTAGGAACCAATGTGGAACCTATTCGGCTTTTCCTATTAATGAAATAAAGTAGGAATGGTAAATGTTTCCCATGTTACATTGCTCAAATGTAGCATTAGATCTTCAAAATACATCATAATACATTATCTAGTATGCTAACTAAATTACCGAAACTATATTATTAATTCAAATTTATTAATATTTCTTAATCCAATAATGTGTAAATTGTTACACATTGCACAGTTTAATTGGAGTATATATAGGGTCAGCAAACAGGGTTAAATATGCCTCACCTCAAGTCCAATAAGCTTTCGTGGGCTTTTAACCACACCAGATTTAGGTACCACATAAGTCGAACCTAACGTATTCTGTGGCTGCTAAACAATCTTCTGGCACCGGATGTTGGCTGGATCTTCCTAAACCACAAGTTTGGCAATAAATCTCTCTTAACATTTGTTTGTCGAACCCTAATCAGATTGTGTAAAGATCCCCGGAAATGAAGCTGGTTAAGACGCAAAACATAATGGAGTTGGTTCAGAAGCAATACAATGTAGGAGAAACAAACTAGCCCAGACATTTCATTGCTCCGTATGAGCCTAAAATGGAAAAGACAATAAATGGAGTAATAAATTTCTGTATAACATATACAATTACAATGGTTCAACAAATTTGTCAGTAAGTTTTAACTAAAAATGAAGGAGCAAATATCTCCGTATACGGTCTATATCTAACAAAGAAACCAGAGTACCAATCCTTCTAAAAGCAGTAGCGGAAACAATCCGGATTGCCACTTACATGCCAAGAATAGAAGACAACAAACTGCCTTGGGCAAATAGAATCTGGCCTGCGCAGAGCAACCAATGAATAGATTGTACAAGGGAATGAAGATATCGCACATCTCGAATTTGAAGAATATCACTTTTGATAATCAGATGTAATCCTTTACATCATCCCACGAATGAGTGATTCCATCAGATTCAGTCAGATTTTAATTTTCTGAGATCCTTCACTCGATAGTTTCATAATTCTTTGGACATCAATTGCGATGCTGCCACCACCATGAGTGAACCCACTCAAGTTCCTGAAGTCACAGGGGATAACATAGAGAAATAGAAGTTTGTACAACTCACCCTGCCATCATTTCTTAGCAGAGATAATGGAATCCCTGGTCTTTCGACACTCTCTCACAATCTCTGATCACAAAGAGAGCAGAAACCCATTCACCCATGAAACTCATTAAGGATAACTTCAAAGAGTACTTTCTGAGAAGCCAACTCTGGGTGGTCGGTAATCGGAGGCATCAGAAAGAGCCTCAAGCATTGTTAAAACGTCGGTCGTGTCATCTACGTAATACTTGGCTTTACTCGGTTTCTGACCAACAGTACAGGCAAATACCAATGTACTAGATGACAGAATACCACTGTTCATCGCATCCCCAATAATCTCAAACATATCCTCATCAGATCTATCATCACCAATGCATAGCACAAAATCAGCCTGTTTTCCCCTCTCAGACATTGACGTAAAGATTTTTTCTGCAACTAAACCTTTAGTAACTCCCTGAGACCAAAGCAATAAATAAGCTAATGTACTAGATGATTGAAATAAAAATAAATTTATGACATTATGCACAGGCTTCAATAAACAAGGCAACCAAACTAACAAGCTATAAAAGAAGTAAATGCTCCATCACAGATTCCTCATCATCTTTTCTCTCCACTTGGTTCCCTCTCCAGTTAGCACTTTTGTTCATAAGGAGGAAGAGGATACAGATTACAACGAGGGACAGAATTGCATCCTCATAATTTCGAAGATGGGAAGCATTATATAGATACCAACTTAATATTGAAGATAACATACTAATATATAATCTTGCAAGGAAAAGGCAATAAAAATTCAGAAAAAAATCAGTTAACAAAAAATTGAAATCAGTTAGCAATTGCTAACTGGGGAAAAGAAACGAAGATATTCTAAGAAACATCACAATATAAACAGATCACCACCCTAGCTTCTTGACCATTTCATATGTGATCATGAAAATCAACAGTGGATAAGTGGGAAGAGAGTTTATGCTTGTAATTATTTGTGCAAATGATTTATCAGTTTTAGCCTGATTTTGCTTCTTGCATCTTCTACAGCCACCTCAATGAACCCAAAAAGAATGCAATTATGATACGCTTGTTGACTTTACAGCACACTCATTTCTAGAGTAATTCAATCAGGTAAATTACCAACCATTTCATAGGTATAATTTAACATAAAGCCAATACCATAGGACACAACATAGAGGTGATAATACAGTATTGAATGAATCTTTCAGGGCATATATGAAAAGAGCCATCTGGCTAGACAATCACATTGACTGTTTCTTTCAAACAGGTAGGTTAGATTTCACTGGAACAGCAAGGAGGGGGCAGTCATGCACACTGCCGAATTATTTAGAAAAGAAACACTACATATGGCCGAAAAACACAAAGTGAAAACAGAGGAGCACCAGAACAGGTTAAGTTCGGTCTCTTATTTTCCAAATGCAAGTCCTTAAGTTTCTATTTATTTATCAGCAAATTTCTTCCACATGACCACACAATAAGACAAAGGAAATAAATGGATGGTTGACTGACAAAGAAATAAGATGCATCCATGATGAATTTGGGCAGTAACTAAATTTTTCACCAGAAATCAACATTTTCACATAAGAAAGCATATAAATCATCAATACTCTCAGTCCGAAAGGTATTAAATTTCTGCTCTCTGCGTTAGGTTCTTATATTCTTGAGAAAACTTAGAATGAACTCTTAACTACATTGTGTCCAAAAAAATTTCAATCAAACAAAGATGAGGAGAGACTTCCCTTCCATGCAAAAAAGATTTGGCTACGCTTCATGAATATGAGCACAAAGATGAGACTAGATGAAGGTATCTCAAGATATACCTGAGGTTTCACTTCAACAATGAACTGACCGCTCTTCACTGCTACAGGTTCATTTGCCAGCACACTTTCAAGGTGGTCTAACATTTCCTTCGCTTGACTAGACCCAAAATCTGGATCTGCATCCCTATGGTGCCAGACAAGTGCACTCTCTTTCCTCTCAATATATGAACCATCAGTAGATTCAGTATATAGTTTCATTACGGGCTCAGCAATCTGCATCCAGCCAAAGTCATTGCTCTGACTACAGGTTTCCCATCCTTCATTCACAGGCCACCTAACATATAGGGTCAAAGTTATTAGCACATCAAGAGTCTATTTAGAAATGAAACATAAAAATACATAAGCAGATGACATACCTCAGATAGTACCCATGTTCAGCAGCTATACCAAGATTCTTGCACGGAGAAAACCATTTACCTAAACTATCCCTTCCACGTCCACTGACAATAAACACAATATTTTTTGAATCACCACAGAGTTTGTTTATGATTGTGATAACCTCCTGACTGGGGACCCTATTAATGGAGGTATGCGGAATCACTGTCCCATCATAATCCAATAATATTGCCCTATTTTTAGCCCTTGCATAAGCAGATGTGATTGCATCAATAGATAGCTTTCTGAAATTAGGATCAAGTGCAACAACCCTAAATCCAAAGCTCAAACCAATTCCCCAACAACGCCGTCTGAAATGGTCCTTGCATGTTCTTTCCAAATCTTGGAAGAAGCTTCGAGACCAGTATGCTACATCATGGGTGCTGACATACTTGTAGTGCTTCTCATGACGCAACTGTTTCTCTGCATCAGCCATTGAAATTGCTTCATTTAAGGCCTCAGCCGTTGCTTCAATGTTCCATGGGTTGACACGAATTGCACCACTCAGTGAAGGAGAACATCCAATGAACTCAGACACCACAAGCATGCTTTTCTGGGGGGCATTTGAGTCTGAAGAAGACTCAGTCCCAGGGATCCCTTGCCTGCAGACTATATACTCATATGGAGTAAGGTTCATTCCATCCCTTACAGCTGTAACGACAACACATTCTGCAACGGTGAAATATGCAGCTCGTTCACCAAGAGAAACTGGGGTGCCGATGAAGACAATTGGTTCATAACCAGGTTGCCTGAAGTTCTCATTGATTCTCTTGCAACTGGCTTGTATTTCTTCCTGTATTTCCTCAAGATCTTTACCCTTCCCTCGAGCAGGATTTGCAATCTGTACCAACACTGCCCTTCCACGCCATTTAGGATGCTGATTTAGCATTTGTTCCATTGCCAGAAGCTTCAAATTGACACCTTTAAAGATGTCCATATCGTCAACACCAAGCAACACAGTTTTGCCTTCAAATTGTTGCTTCAATTCTGCCACCCTCCACTCTTTATCTGCAAGCCTCAACACTGATTCAATCTGTCCCATGTGAATTCCGACAGGCATGATTTTTATCCCCACAGTCCTTCCATAGTACTCTAACCCAATGTAACCTCTTTTTGACTGGTACTCCAAACCAAGCATGCGACTACAACAAGAAAGGAAATGCCGCGCATAGTCAAAGGTATGGAACCCAATTAGATCAGCATTCAGCAATGCCTTCAGTATCTCCTCTCGTACTGGAAGTGTCCTGTAAATCTCTGATGAAGGGAAGGGACTATGAAGGAAAAACCCCATTCTTAACCTGTTGAAACGCCTCCTCAAGAAGGTAGGCAATACCATTAGGTGATAATCATGAATCCAGACATAGTCATCATCCGGATTAATCACCTCAATTACCTTCTGAGAGAAGATTTTGTTAGCTGCCACATATGCCTCCCACCAAGAACGATCAAATCGGCCTCCATGATTGGCTGAAAAAGGTAGCATATAGTGAAATAGTGGCCACAGATGTTGTTTGCAGAAACCATGATAATATTTTGCCAAAATGTCAGAAGGTAAAAATGCTGGTACGCATTTAAATCTATCCAAGAGTAACTGTGAAACATCATCCTGTTCACTTGACTCCACCTCGACCCTCAAAGAACCTACATAAATAACCTCCATATCATCTGGTAAACCATCCTTTATATGCAATAGTAAAGAATCCTCATCCCAACTAAAACTCCACCCTGCATTATCCGGCCTCCGTTTAGCCTTTACTGGAAGCTGGTTAGCCACAATAATAATCCGATCCACAACAACAGAAGATGGGACATCTGACGAAACACTATTAGCTTGATCATCATCCAATTCAGAAATGACCCCCGGGACAGTCATTACCCGGGGAAGTCGCTTCCTTTCACCCCTTTCCCGGCCCATCGCCGGAAAGTTCCCAGATGCTAGATCTAGTAAATTAGTATACGATCTGGACATCATCTTTACACGACCTCTTATTCAACAGATAACAGGAAGAACCTACCGAACGGACAAATCACGTAACAAGAACAACAGCAGCAAGATTGCTTTTTAGTGGTGAAATCCTTATCAAGCGAAATCCAAGATTACTTTCCGAACCAACCGCGTACAATTCTCCTGAAATGCGTTTATTCAAACGAAAAATTAAAAAAATTAAGAGAAAATGAACAACAGCTAAAAGATAAGCTAACATATAAAACAAGATCCATGCAATCAAACAGAACCCAATATGCCAAATGTCACCCAAAATCCAATTTTTAAGCAGTAAATTGACCAATGATTATCACAACAAGATAAAAATCCACATGCATGTCATACCTAACAAACATAAACAAAGAAATGAAGTCCATCCGTGATTCAATTGCAGCGAATAAATTTGTAAGAAATGGAAACTTGAAACTGACCTTGGTGACAATGATGAAAATTTTGGGTGCAGCTTTCTTCTTTCTCTTTAGGATCTGATAGTCAAATCCAAAAACTCTGCTTTCAGTCAGAAAGAAATCTAGGGTTTAGCATCTCTCTCTCTTTCCCCCTCGCTCTCTCTCTGTCTCGCTGTAGTAAATTCACTTCTTTCTCTTGGGTCTCTGGGTATGCTTCGCAGCTTTTGAATAAGGAAAAAAATTTAAAAAAAAAGTGTTGAAATAAGATTAAAATAAAAGAAGGTAAAAATAACAACAGGATAAGGTCGGCCAGCATGCACTTTGCCGTGCCAACTGGCACAGTTGTGCTATTTTTGTCACTCGCTGTTATTAACAAAGCAAACCGTGTCACTTATGGCTTTCGCCACGCGTCACCCCAATGTGCCTTCGATCAGCTGCGATGGTCACAGATTTCACCACAATACGGACCGATACATTGCCGGTAGGATGTTGAAACGTGTGATGACAGCTGCAATTTGCCACGCGGACTTAAAGCGTACGAAGAGGACTGGGCGACGGTGCTATCCCGGACGTAGACGAATGTACGCTGGTGGAGAGTGGAGGTGGGGACAGTGGTTAGGGATGCCACGTGGCGATTATGGGGGACAATGTTAGCGGATAAGGCGCAGAGAGTTACAGTAGGAGATGACCTGGCACTGACGTTGCATCACTCGTGACGTCATCTAATCTATGTGGCAGCGCGTGGGATGTATTTTTTCCTGGACTTGTTTGGTATTTGGTGAAAGCTTGTGGGCGGGGCTCCTGCTTCAACGAGAACGCCTAGTTGGACCAACGAGACAAGGGTTAAGTCAATGTCCATTTTGCCCTCGGGAGTTTGGTGACGGTGTGAAAGAAGGGCGAAGAATAAGGGTATTTTGGGGAATATGGCTCTGGGAATGGATATGAATGAAAAATGGATGCAAGTCCAAAGAGATGTCCTTTGACTCAGTTGGACCGCCTTTCCCTAATTTATGATGGTTTGTTTTGTGGAGACAAAACTATTTGTTGTGACACATCCCCGAACATGATGAAAATAACACTGTGTGCCTCCTTAACATAGCATGGCATGGCAATTCTTTTTTTTTTATATATAGATAAATACATAGGAAGGGACCACATTGACAGCCAGAACAGAATAAAGAGGAGGGAGGCAAGACCAACAGGAATTCATACTCTCACATTATTAAGGTAATTGATGACTAAAAAGGAAGAGGTAGATTCTTATGTCTTGCTTCTTATCCTCTTTTGATTCCGATGTAGGACTGTTTTAAAAACTAATTAAGATTTTTTTCTTTTGATAGATAAATACAGAAGAAGAAAAGAGACAGATCACATAGACAGCTAGACGTAGCGGAGCACTGAGAATAGAAAAAGACAAGACCAAGAGGGACCCATACTCTCACACCATCCAGACAATTACTGACTAGAATGAGAGGTATGAACTCTTATGTCTTGCTTCTCATCTTCTAATGAGTCTGATGTGGGATTGTCTTAGAGACTAAGTAAGGTTTTTTTTATAGATAAATACAGAAGAAGGAAAGAGAAAAATTACATAAATAACCTACGAGCAGAGGAGAGAGGGAGGCAAGACAATTCTTTTTTGATTTCTTAATTCCAAATTCAACAATGCATCTATACGTCACTTCAGTTCGTCAATCAAAGATAGAAAAATTAAATATTTTATATTTTTTAAAATTTATTTTAAAAAAAATATATTTTATATTAATATTTTATTTCAAAATTTATCTTTATCCTCAACTAACTATTTAGATATTTTTATTTTTAAAAAATTATTAATTTTCTAATTAATCACTTAAAATATAAATATTTAATATTAAATTTAAATTTGACACATTAATCAATAATTTTTAAAATAATGACATTTTAGATATATCAAAATTTAAAAAGTAATTTTTATAAAATTAATATGAAATAGTATTACTTTTGTAGTCTTGCTTTTGTATTTTGAAGGTAATTCTATTCTTTCTTGTTGGGATGAGAAGATGCAATAACGCGTCATCTGTCTGTATATATATAGTTTTAGAAAATTAAAATTAGTAATTCTATTTGGGGAATATGCTTGTGCGCTTTAGATATCCTTCTAAGGTTTTAATGTTATCATATGTGTGCAATAATTTATAGCGCTATGTGTTGGGAAGGGATGGGGGGAGGCTGCCCTCTGCACAGTCACCTGATATATTCCATCCGACAACTATTGCGACCACACTATGTATTAATAAGCCTCAGTACATCTTACGTTATTTATATTTTGCTATTAAAATATATGTTATACGGTGTATTTTGATTTATATATAATATACTAATTAACCGTAACAATTATAAGTAGATTTAGCTCTTAGCCACTATTGCCTCAAAAATGTTACAACTCTTCCATGATTACACTGCTTTTAAGCTCGGCATCGGAAGGAAGATTACTTCTATAGAGAGAGAGATGGGATGTAGACATGACGTATGTATCTCCAATTATTAAAAACAAGCAAACTAGTAAATTAATCTTTAGAAACAAGTCGAAATAGTAAATTGATAAGCAAAATTCTTTTTAAATTATTGTTAGAGATTTTCTATTTGCAATACATTGTTTTATTCATTTTGTTAGACACTCAACAAATGTGCCTCTTTATCCCATCTAACTTTATTTACGTATCCATCTAATGTGTGGATTGATACTTTTCTCTAATGTAATCAATTCTGCAATTGAATCTTTTATTTTTCCTAAAAAGAAAAAATATTGCCATCAGACTCATTAATATCTCGAGTAAATGATTGTACCCAGTATGGCATAGGATTTTCAAGGAAAATAAGAAAAAGGTAGCTCGGAAACTAGTTAATTGATTTAATATGCTTATGGATCTCTAGGTCAAATTGATGGGTAAGTTCTTATTCCTTGCAAGACTCAAAACGAGGGCATTGGAAAAAGCCAATAGCTAATCACAAGTTGAGATCAACTGGGTTGCAACATTGCAGAATGACATGAAATAATAATTGAAAGAAGATGACGAAAGGGAGAGATGATTTTATTCCCCAACCCAACTAGAAGATTTAGAAACAATAACAGTTATCCTATTCTACTGTTACAATAAGAAAAAAGGAATTAGAAGTACAGCCTACAGGAAGAGATAGATGAGTTGAGTAGAAAGAAAAGTTGGCTCAATTCGCATTCTCATCTCATAATATACCAAAAATAAAAGGAAAGCATGGGAAAAGAAGCGAATAATCGTTCCAGTTCTTTCCATTTTTATTCGTTCATACAACTGTTATAAAGGAAAGCAATAAAGGGTTGAACATTCATTAAGATGACTGGTAATATTTTTATTTTACATGGATTCAAGACATAGCTGTGAATGAATTAGGATAGAGCTACCAACCGGAGTAGATGTCACTTTCACATCACACAAAACATGGAAACAAAGAAGAATCAACCAGCAAGGGAACATTAGCTCATTCACATGTTATCAATGGTCAATGAAACATCGTTTATTTCTTATTACTTTTTGTGCCTCTTTAACAATCTTTTGACAGTGATCAAACTCCTGCAATCAGAATGTCAGCTAACCGGAAGAAGATTCCTGTGGAATTGCCTACAGAGTAGAAGGAGACGTATCAATGGATACCTATATTTAGTGGTTTAGCTGCATTTGCGGTGACATTTTCAGCTGGTGCAAACAATCTTCCTACTTCAGAATGTATATCTTGACTCCTTTTACTTGTACCTGTAGCACACAGGTGACGGAGCACGTACAAGAAATAGAAAATGGAATGGGATCGCGTATAAGAACATAGGATGATTGCTTGTGTCCTTGCACCATTGAAATTATTTGAATATTTGGACAGTTCTCGTTGCCTGTAGCATCCGAAACAATAACATTCCTGAGGGCTGTAATAGCAGCTTTTCTAGTATTTATTCCGGGAACAATATTTGCAAGCAACGAAACTGTTGATGCTCTGTTCTCTGAGGTAAGGAAATGAAATGATGCACCTCTATTCCAGAGTTATCAATTATGGAAGATAGTCTTTGATGCTTCCAGAAAATTTGTTTTGCTGATTCAGTTACATGAGAAATATTTTATCCATTAACCTCTTTCCATTGCTTAAGTGGAGTGATAAACAGTTTTAAAGAAGCTTATCTTACGCAATTTTTTCTGATAACATTTGTGCATTTTCGCAGTTTCTTCGATAGAATCAAGCAAATCAAGGATTCTTAATGTGGAGTAAGATATTAGTTCTCAGCACTGCAAGTAAATTGTTGATGCCTTCCCAAATTTTTACTTTTCATATAAAAAGCCCTAATCGCATTGAAACAAAGCGAAATCCTTTTTTCTTTTTTTTTTCCCTAATGGAAGCAATTATTCTACAAGTGGCATATTTTTTCTTTTTGTACTAATGCATTTGTTACTGGGAACACCACTATGGCTTGCGCTTGCAACTTACTTTGAGTTACCAGTATCATCTCAGCAGTCAACACAGGGAGCCCTTTTGGGAACAATGCTTGTGACTGAAGGCTTTAGCTTCATATACACTGTGGAACAAGGTCTACAAGTTCGGCTTAAATTCAACTCTAGAATGTCTTAACTTTTCTTCTCCAACTATTTTCCTGACAAGTTAAATGCCTTTTTAATGATTTTTTATGGTTGAGTTATCAAATGGTAGGGAATTGTCCATTGCAGAATGAAAATTACAATTTCATTGGCGGAGGCCTACTCTGAATTTTCCTGGAACGGACTGTAGCACCGATAATTGCTTTTGTTAGTGCATCATTCTTTCTCCAGAGTCAGAAGATTGCTTTACTACGCCATGAAAATGCAGAGAAGAGGACTCTGATATTCCTTCCAATCTACTTTGGAGTAGCTGCAGGGCTGCTTTGCCTTTTTATTATGTATCTGGTACTCGGTGACCATTGTCTATTGATTTTCTTTCTAGAAAGTAGAAAGTCAAGAAACTTTACAAAAATTACAATTCTGTTTCCAAGTCCTTCAAAAGGAAACAAGAGGGATATAAAAAGGATTAGAGGCCAATACCAGAACTCCTTTTGAAAGAAAACAAGGGCATTATAAAAGGAAGGCTGAAAATTTACACGTGTATTTTATGCTTATTTTGTGTCAGTTGGCATACCAGGATTGAGGATTACATCCACATACATTCTTAGTAATTATTTTGAACTACCTTTCAGCAGACATCATATGTTGATATGCATTTGTAATCTGCTCTCAGATTGTTTACAAGACATTTATAATTGCATTTCATACGCAGATCTTACCAAACCTTTTAAGTGTCAACATGTGGGCTGTTGTGTTTGCCGTCGCAGTGGCCACGTGGACTGGAGCCTTGTCATTATTGGTAAAGCAAAACTACTGCAATAGTCTGAATTCAGTCTGCATAACCATGTTTGTGCAGATAGTTTTCATTTTGTTGGTATTTCATCCAGAGCTGTAACTTCCAGTGAACATTTTAATCCTTCTGCCAATGCTAGTTTGTCGTGGTTCCCTTGGCTAGGACTAGGATCGACTCAAAGCCACACAGAACTGTAAAGCTCTCAGAACCCGGGAAGCAAGAATGTATTAAAAACCAGGATCAATCTTCTGAGACTAAAGTTGAAGATGATGAAAAGATAGATGAAATGTTAAGAGACTTCATGCAGATGAGGGTTCTTCATACAGGTCTATGAGGAGGATGAGAGAAGTTGGGCTTCCCCACAAAATGTAGTAGGTGTTGAACGTATTCAATCAGATTCTCAATTAATGATAAGACATTCAACACCATTCAAACTGCTTCTTCAGTCTAAACCGAATCAATTGGTCCCAACAAGAAACTTTGAAAGGATTAACAAAAAGACACCAAGAGAAAGAATCTCTAATTATATTAGAGATTGTATGGAATCTACTTTTTTTCCGGTTAAGTTCACTGCGTTCTGCTAGCACTATTCTTTTTTGTTCAGTTTGATACTTGAGCACAATAAAACTGTTAATACTGACAAATAATTTATGGGAATAAAGCTTTCAGATGGTGAAACTCAGGTTCTAAACAAACCTTTTCTGATGCTGGTTTTTCTCTAGAAAATTTCACTGTGAAAGCTCAACTACTTCTCTAGCTTAGAACAGATTACACTGACATCTAACTCGCCAGTATGACCTACAAGCTACTGAAAGCATCCTTCAGAGTCTCAAACAAAAGATTTTGGTTACAAGATACATTTTATTATCCTATTTCTGATGCATTTTTATTCATGTGCTGAATCATATTAACTATGATAGGCGCACTCTTGTTCCGTATGATCTAGCAGAAAAGTTTGATGACTTGGAAGATTTCTATGGTTTTCCATTGCTCTTAACGTCATGCATATTTGCGTAGGTTTTAAATTCTCAATTTGCAAAAACATGTCTATTATCATGTTTCCTGTGGCTTTCCTGAAGAATAGCAGAATTAGGAAGAATGAAAATACTATTAAAATTTTTCAGGCTTATCCAATCTGCAAATGAAATAGGTCCTTTAATGAGTCCATTTGGAGCCATTCTTGATGTTTTCAACCACAGAGAAAAGTACTCTGGAAATGGAGAAATGTCATAAGTAAATACTATCTTCTCAAGTCAACAGTATCGAATATTGATCTTTTATAAACCAACTAAGGGGAGCAGCAAACATAAAGTAGTCCATGCCGGAATTCACTTTCCAATGAAAATTGTATGGTTTCTACAGTTGAATGCCATTATGCTGGATTCCATGGCTGCAAGTGACTGACAAGAGGAAGTAGATAGAAATATGGAAGAATTGAAACTTCTTCATGGATGCGACTAGGAACCTTTTAGAAGCAAACTTCTTTATCATGTCTGTGTAGATGATTAAAAATCTGTTTTGTGATATTGACAGGGTTCATTAGTGGTTATCTGGTGGATTAGAGCAGTTGGAGTATTTAGTGCATCAATTGGTTTCTTTCTTTGTGGCCAGCGTCTAATGCAATGTCCCGGTAGCAGGGTAACATACGTCAGCAACTCAAGAGGACTGGCCTCTCAGTTCTCAAGTGTGGCAACAGTGGTTGCTGTTTCCTGAATGAAGCTTCCAGTGTCAAGTGTGCATACTTTTACAGGGGCTTTAGTAGGAGTTGGAATTGCCGATGAACCTCAGGTAAGTTATATTTCGCTCTCCATTTTGCTACTAGTGAAAATCCTGCTAGTAAAGTTACAAAATCCTTAGTTTATGTTGCTGGATCTTCTTTTAAATGAAAATCAGATTTAGGCCACACCCGGACTTAGAAGGTGCCTTGAATATTGATGCAAACCTAGCATCATAGTTATCTTTCTTATCATCAATGAGTGAAAAATCTTTTGAGTTATGACCTTCCAAACAACGGGACCAGAGGTTCAAATCAGAAGTTCTGTTTACCTCTTTATTGGATCAATGCTATTTCCTGTTATTGCAGAATGTGAACTGGAAGCTCCTGTTAAAATTCCTAGGTGGATGGATCGGTACAATGATATTCAGTTGTCTTGTAGCTTATGGGATATTTTCTGCCTCAATTCACTCTCCAGCATATGTAGTGCCTTAATGTTTTGATAGACTGGCGTATTCTGTACTCATTAATTTGTTCCGCTCCATATGATTTGATAACTACAATTGTACTGGCCTTGGGAATGGTTTAATAGGTTGTCATTTTCTCTTGAAGTTTTTGAGTAATTTTTGAAGCAAAAAGTAGCTTGAAAGTAGAGTATACATAGTTATATCTCAAAGGTTGATACGCATTACAAAAGGAAAATGAGGATCACAACAAGTTGATTCTTGCTAGCTGGTTCTAAATGTTGAATTATGGCCTCGTTGAAAGTTTGCTAACAAAATACAAACAGCTAGGATTTGCAGCTTTCGGAGGATGCCATCTGTACTCCTCCTAAGTATGTACATGGTGCTGACTCTCATCCTGTAATGGAGAGATTTCCCTAGATTTATGTTTGAACACAGCAGCTTTTTCCTTCTGCAATCTGGGAATTTGGAAAGACAGTTATGGTCTTCCATTTTAGCTGTATAACTTGAACAATTCTTGGACATAAAGTCGAAGACAACTAAGTGGCCTGGTTGATTAGCAGACTCATATTAAGGTTTGTCAACTAATCATTAAAATGAAGGATTCAAGCATTTTTCTGTTGGATGCATCCTTGCTTTCAAAACCTTCCAGGACTTAGTCAGGGGAGAAAATTAAAATCTAATGCTGTGAATCACCCAAAGATTTATGTATTTCCTGCTAAAATACTGAATCAACAAAAATCCAACCGTCCAGACAGTTCATTACAGAACATCAGCATAAACATGGAATAGATTAACAGAACTCACCAAGTCTGGAGTTCATTATTAGTTTTATTCTGACCAGAATCTTATGTTGGCAGCTGTAGTATGTGATATTGTGGCATTAGAAGTTGTTAGCCAACTTCATTTTTCAATTGCTGCAGTAGAAGCAGGAAATTCAAGTTGATTATACTAATTCCTTGCTCAAGCATAGTGCCAGGAACTTCAAACTTAATGATGCTAACTACAGCAAGGCAGATACAATCTAACAGGATTGTCAATAGATCAAGCTATAAAATTGCAAATTCAATCAATAATTTACACAGATATTTGGAAGAAGAAACATCAACAAGGAAAAGGCCATCATTACCAAACATGGCAGAATCAAATTTTCACCCAAGATAGAATGATAACTAAATTCAGTGTCCATGAAGATGAGCATGAGACAACTACCACCACAAACTCACCAACCATACCAGCCTTCCTTGCCTTTTCTAAAGTTTTGTCAAACTTCTGAACTTCCCAATCTTAATCGTTATTCAAAATTGTTATGATACTATCAACTCTTCCATTTAAGGAACTCTCCACCCTCCGCCTGCAAGTTTTATTACTTATTTACTTGTTTTTCATTTTTCATTCATGTATTAAGCAATCCTAGTCGCATCACAACCTGCCTTATTTCAAAGGTGTACTGGGAAAAAATAATCATACTGCATGCTGTATTAACAGTTAACTAAGCCAGTACTGATAGTATTTCTCGGATAATTAGCCGTTGTCATTTCATTTTTGACTTCCTACAAATGATTATAGTTTGACCATGGGAACTGGACCTTGATGGACAACTATAAGAGAACGGAATAAAGTTCCCGAAAGTATGTGCAAGAATTCGGTAAAGGCCCTCTTAGTAAGAACTATATAGATTTGAGGAGGAAAAGAACAAGATAGATCAGAGTTCTGACTTGTGAGTTCCTTCGAAGTTAAAGAATTAAAGAAGTCAAAGAGCCATGAGCCTCAAATATTGCTAGTTGTTCCATTCCATTATCTTACGTTAGCTTTCCCAACTCCCTTGATGTGCCAAGGCACTACTACAAAAGTCATACTATTGTGATCTGATTGCATTAATCATGTGAGAGTGAGACCCTCCATCGATTTTGTTCTTCTTGTATAAATTCATCTCAGCATGGCACCTCTGAGATCCTCCCTCCAATACTATTCAGGAAAAAAACACCATCAATCAATATGCTCAGCAAACCAGCTTTTCTCCTCATCCTTCTCATATTCATGGGAATTCCAAGTAAATCTGCTGCAAGAACCTCCACCTATCAACCAGGACCGGCATCAACTCCTACAAGTACATCCCACTTTCGGGGATTGCATTTCCAGGTCTTCGCAAAAGGTAGAATACCTCCTTCAGGTCCAAGCCGTAAGGGACACAGAAGGATGCCAGTTTCCAGGAGACAACTCTTGAAAAAATGCTCAGAAGAGGATTTAGAACTTCCTTCACTACTAACCCTGTGCCGTTAAACCAGGGGTTCACAGTTCACGAAACAGTCTACCACAATGTCGCAGAAGTATTGTTTTTTCGATTTGTCTTTCCGGTTGGCAGTGTTGTCATTGATTCTTATTTCTATTAAAGATGTTACGAAGACCTTATAGAGCTTTACATTATATTTGCCTTTCTGGTTTCCATTTTCTTTGTTCCTTTGGCCCCGTACGCACTTTTCTGCCACTACGGCTAGCTTCTATCAAGTACTGCAACCAAAGGTGTAACCACAAGCAGTTTCTTTCAACTCAAAATGATGCCATACGTTTTCAAGAATTTAAGATAATGTTGGGAACTCAAGAATTTTTTTTTTTTTTGAGGCGAAAAAAAAAATTTATTAAGCATCAACATGAACAGCCAACAGTACATCATGGGGTACATCTTTGTACCAAAAATGCTCGTCATCAGCACACAAGATTTAGAAAGACAAGTAATTAACACTAAAGCTAAAAATGACAGGTTCCAAACTCAATCCACTTAAGTATCAAGTAGAAGTTTGCGCTTGACTTGATTAGTGCGTATTTAGCTCAAATTTTATATCGAACAAAACAAAGAAGCAAAGTTGAAATTAAAATCGAGAAATCTAAAAAATCGAATTACATTTTTCAAGCTACTCTAGACAAATAGCTGGGAAAAAGATTCAGTTTTTAAACTGAAATGATGTGTTTACCTAATGCCTAGAAACTTGTACTTCTTCGGCTTGCTAAACCTTACTCTTCCCATGACTACTTCTATCATTTTCATTATCTCGTGTGCATAGATAAAAATCACTGAGATGTACCATTTTGGCCAAATCTGTGTTGGGTTATAAACCAAGTTCCACATAAAAAATAAAAAAATTATTTAAAATATAATATTCAAAATAATTCTATTAGTATGAGACTTTTGAGAAGTTTTTAAAAATAAATCCGTAAGGACTTAATCCAAATCAGACAATATTATACTAATGTAAAATTATATAACTCTTAAGAATCTGCATAAAAGATAGGAACTAGAGATGGAGGAAAATGTGTTAGAATTTAAAATTACGACTACTAACTTATATGAAGAAGCTCAATGTACAATTTTTAAAAAAATATAAAATTTGAAGACACTTTACACATCGAATACCCCAAAAAATGTCCTTTCCCTGGAGGAAATTTCTTAGTAGTTTTCATCCGGAGTGGGCTGTTGGACTTACCCTTTGGAAAAGACAAGGAAATATGAAAAGGTATAAGATGATGAAGATCTCGCACGAAATTTCTTTGAGGAACCTGCAAATTTCTCCAAGGGCTTCGAATTTCAGTACCGATCTGATCTTCCAAGGAAGTACGTCCAAATGATGTCGGACCCATGGCAGCCAGAAAAATTATCAGAACTTGATTTGCAAGCAAAAGAAAATGGACTTTTGCCATTTGCCTTTTGCCTTTATGTCATTTTCTAAACTAACCCTTTTTCTGACCTCTAAAATATGATCTATTGGGAATTCTTTATTTTTTCCTTTTGCAAGCGTAGGTTATTTATTCGCTAAAAAACTCTAGTTTATTAATTTCATTAGATGTGATTTCTTGCCTTAGAGAATAGTAGGCTTGGGGTTTTAGCATATTGATGGAGTCGGCCCTTTGAGCCATTGATAACCAATATCTCTACACCATCACATTCACATGCGTATGCCATCTTTTCTTGGACGTTTCTCATTTTTATCAAATTTTCAATAACGTTTGATTATACCTTCTAAGAGTTTTAAACTCTTGAATACGAGTGATTGGTTTCAATCATTTAACACTCTATCATACCACTTGAATTATACTCCTTTTATTTTAAAATATAAATAATTTTGTCTCTTATATAAAAATTAAGACCTGTAAAAATAATAAAGTATTCATGACAAAATATATTCTATATCTTTAACAAACCGAGAGAGGAAGAGACAAAAAGAGATAAGCGAAAAAAAAAGAAAGATATAATTGAAAAATAATGAATAATTTATAGTAACAAAATATTTTTTCTTTAAAATAATTTATATTTTTAAACGAATAATTAAATAATTTTATAATCATATGTGAGCTGCCACTACGAAAGGGTTTTGAAAAATTATATATAGATTCTTGGGCCGACAAGCCCTCATCTATTTCTTAAAGGCCAATGGTGCCTATTTGCCAGTGGAGGCGAAACGGTTATCTATTAACCGCTACCATGCCATTAATTGTTGGATTATAATTAGGATTTGAATGGGGGGTGGGAGATAGGACTGTTAATTGGGTCGTGCTAGCTCGAGTTCGGCCTGTTTAATCCGTCTTAATTGTGGGTTCGGGTCGAGTTCGGACTGAAGTGAACTCAGTTCAATTTTAGTTCAACCAGAAAATTATATATATATATATATTTTATATGTAATCAGGTTAGAGATAGCCCGATCTCGGCACGAGCCCAAAAGGGCCGAGTTCGAGCTCATATTTTTTTGACCCGCTATTAATTTGACTGAGCTCAGATTTGACAAAACTCGACTCAGTGAGCCCTATTGACAGCCCCAAAAGGATTAATGTATCTAGCTCTATTACATTCTTGCAAACTATAAAAGGAGAAAAAGAAAGAAAATTACCGTTTTTCATTAAAAAAATATCTGCTGCAACAGTAAAAATAATTATAGGCGAGAGAGGGGGGTGACGTTGAAAGAACAATTTTTGAAAGAGAGGCAACAAATCAAAGCGGCGCCTATCTGCCTAACTTTTGCAGACTGAATGTTGAATTTCGGTACAAAAGATAATGCTAAAAAAATTATGTTTTGTTTGGAAATCATTAAAAAAAATGGCTGTCCTGTTTTTCATTAATTTATCTGTCTTAAGTTTTTATGTATTCCGTTACGTCATAAATACTCACATTTTTATTGTAGTCCTAATTCCGGTAAATGGTCCTCACCATATGCAATCGAGGAAGGGTTCTTCTCCTCTGTGCTCCGCTGCGTTCGGCTGTGGTCTGTCTTTTCCATTTCTCGTGTAATTGTCTATAAAAAAAGGAAGGGTTCTTCCTTAAAGTCAACATTGCCGCTCTGCATTTATTCACGAAATCTCTGAGGTACTATGTTCGGGAGCAAACCGTGTCGGTTTTCCTGTGGCACGTGTGGTCAAACTTAGAAACAAAGGTCGTGTAGTCCTTGGGCGACTTTTGCTGTGATGAACGTGGATCACAATATTGGTCACGCTTTCACATTTTGGGCTTAGGCAGCAATTTCTCTATCAGAAAACTTGATATGATCCAAAGAAGAAATTTTACCCAAATTAAATATAAATGGTGTTTTCTAAATATAGCTTCCATTTCTTCAGGTTGGAATTTTATGAATTCTGATATGATCTCTTCAACAGAAGGCATGGAAAAGGCCACCTTTCTTAAACAAAAGAACAAGCAATAACATTTTACTAAATGTTGGTTTTAAGCAGGCGGGCCGGGGTTAGCAGGGCTTGTGCCATCCAATAGATGCAAAATTCCGTGTCTTTCAGGCATGTTGTGTAAATTCACTAGATACTCATACACGTATTTCTTTCCGTTTTTTTTAAAAATAAAAGGAAGAAAAGGCACGGTCAATGTGGAACAAATATTCCCTCTGAATATGAATATGATGATGGAGTATATCTTTGGGGTGTAAAATGGTAGGTTCTGATTATGGGGACATTAACATGAAGAGTGGGATTGGCTTTGGAATTGTTTATTGAAGTTTATGTATGGTTCATTGATTTTCTTCCCCAAATTGAGGGGATGTGAGTTCGAGGACATGGAACCCATGTTATTCCTCGGGGTATCAAAATGAGAGGTCCAGCATATTAACCTTTAAAGTAAAAGTGACATTTGATGAGTCTAATTGATTTGGATCTTATCTCTTATTATTATAATGTTATCGTAATAATTTAAGGATATATATAGATAGTATTTAATTCAAATTCAAATATAATTAGATCTCACTTCTTATCTAATAAAAAATTATTTTTTACGAAATTAAAAATAAAAAATATTGAATCAAAATATTCATAACGTTCCACTATAAATAAAAAAGCTTTAAGAATATTAAAATCACATCTTGGCAACTTTAGACGAACGAAGAAAAACGACGGAGGGGGGAATGCAATTGAGTGATAAAAACAAGCGATCAAGATTGCTGATTTCTCCCCCGTGCAATGGAGGCAGCACATGGGGATATTCATCCTTTTGACTGGCAAATTGGGCTGCGGCCTAATGCGAATTAAACTTTCCCTGCATGAACACACAGCTTTTAGTCCACAGAGCTGTAAAGCATAAAGCTTCAACTTTCAGATTTTCAAGCAGGCTAGCATTTTGTATTATCGCAGGTAGACCGAGCTATCTGCGATCCTCGAATAACAAATTTATTTCCCATCATTCCTTTGAAAGAAAATGGAATGGTATTCTTTATTGAGTCCACAAACTCTTGTAGAAGTTGTACTCCTGAACTTTATGAGATGAATTCTCATTCCCTCCAAGCTTCACGGTAGAGCACGCTGTTGCTCATATAGTTCAATTCATTCGACAAAGACACAACATATTATAAGGTTTTTTTTTAAAATTTGTTTCTTTTAAAAAGTTTAATTTTTTAATAAATTTTAAACATTGTTTTAAGAAAATTATCCTCACTAATAGATATCATTCTCTTATTTTTCTCTAATATTAATTAATAATATAATAAAAATATTTTTTATTTTTTTATATTTTAAAAGAATTTTTATATTTTAAAATAAAAAGAATAGTAGAATACTGGGTGTGCACTTGCAATCTCATTTGTTCATACAAGGTACATGTGGTCAAAGCCTAGGTACCATGCCTCGAAAGATCACATGGTTATTTGCTAATTTATTACATTCTCAAAAGTCAAATATCCGGAGAAAAAATTAGAAGGTATATAATTTCGGAACTCCACGCACGTTAATTATGAGTTTCATTCCTAATCTCAATTAGGGGAATCTGAGGAAGATCCGAAGAGGAAGAAGAAGAAGAAAGGAGTCTTTAACTTAACTACCTACCTGAAAGCTGACAAGCGACTAATCCTGACTAATATGACCCTCTTTCTTCAAAAGTCCCATGCGTTAGTTGACTGCTAACCACTGACCTTTCAAAATCACCAACAATTTGTTCTCAAATAGCGGCTTATCTTTACGTTTTTTCTTTTTCTATTCAAGATAATAACAAATGAATAATAATTTTATTTATATCTCATAAAAAATTATGTACCAAATACTCGATTAAATATTTTATTTAATTAAAATATGCATTCTGGGCCGCATTTATATTTTAGCTTACAGGAACGGGCAGGCTTTAGAGCCATCCTTTTGGCTAGTTTTCTTGAATTCGGGGATTTCCTGCTCGAAGTTCAGAATCTATCGGAAAGTTGGAATAAACTTTTAGGACCCGTGAAAAAGATTTGCCTTCCAAAAAATTGATTCTTGAAAGGAAGATTGAATCCATTGAAATTGGGAGAGGTTCTTGAAGCATCTGGCTCTTAGTTGATTATAAGTCACGGCTTTTGGCCCCTTGGCAGGCAACAACAAGCTAATAAAGCTTTGTATTATGAGCCATACTTTAGGAAAAGCTACCGACAAATTAGAGATGGAGAAAAAGTCTCAAAAAAACGCGTTTCATTTCTTCCCGCACTTTTCACTCGGACAAAGAGAAATTGAATTAAAATTACATTTCTTGACAAATATAAAACAACATTTTGGCCTGGTCAAAGTATCAGCTGCCATGCCTGCTTCGTCATTAAACTAATAGCCATTTGTATGAGCACTTAAATTAACAGTATGCCAAAAAACAAAAAAGAAAAATATTTCTGTTGATTATTAGTACATATCTCAACCTTGTACAAAGATCTGCAGAAATGGCTTAACTTGAAAATCCTCTCTATATATATTCATCATCTCAAGGTATCAGAAGTACAAAGTTAATATCAATGAAAGAATAAAAATGCAAACACTAGGAGATCGAAGCAAAACAAGATTTCCTATTAGTGATCTCTGCCCTGTACACTTACATGTTTACAACTCTACCCTAAATTTTGCAGCTTCCTAAGACTGTTAAGCCTCCCCACGACCAAAGTCCTAAAGGAGAGAAAGATCAAAGCGTGGTTGAAGAAAGAACAAAATCGAGGAGGATGACATCAGAGACTAATGGCCTACTCCGGGGCTCGGAACAGACCGGAGAATCCGATCGATTGCTGCGAGATGGCGGGCGATGAATTGCTCGCTCATGATCTGTGCATGACCTTTTTTACTAGAAGTTGATGCTGGCACCTTGCCCTTCGGAAGGGCATTTAGATATAGCCTTTCATCTAAAGTGGGCGCCATCGTCTTCTCCATTTCTTGAACTTGTAACAGCTTTCTTGCTTCCGTTGTAGATGCAAAACAAGCCAAAGTCACCAAGAACACCAAGGTTACTGCACTTGGGTTGGCCATTTTTCAGGGTTTTGCGATTCTTCAAGGAGGGAGATTTTGCCTTTCTGGACTTTAGTTAGCGAATGGAGAGAGGTTTATGTGGGGAGTGGGGGTTTATATAGTAAGAAGAAGAAGAAGAATTATACTAGCAGAAATAGTGACGGCTAAGAAGAGAGAGCGGCGAGAGGTTGGGGATCAAGTTAGTTGGGCAAAGTCAACATTCCAAGTTTGTTTTTGAATTGAATACTTGAAGAAGAAGAGCAAGAGAGAAAAGGTACTGTTGGGAGAAGGAAATGGATGGCAGCGATGCTGGGTCTGTCTGCCTTACTAAAATTGCTAAATATCTGCCGCGTGGAATTAAATTAGGTGGGGGGGCGGGTGGAATGAGCAAAGCCGCCGGCCAATATTTCCTAGTAATTTCATGCAGAGTGTGTAATTCACCGGCAGGCTTATTTTTCTATGCTTGGAAGATCGAATTTACTTCAAGAATCATCGATGAGGTTCTGCGTTAGAGATTTGAGACCTTAGAGATTAGAACACCCCAACTTTGCCAACATTTCACTGTCGATCTTTTTGGCTTTGGCTTTTGCTGGTTCAATATTTCGTAAACTGGGTGTTAATGTGAACATGGGGTATTTAGCCCAGCTTTGGTACAAATGGGAGTTTATGCAATACACGTAAGATTTGGAAACAAGTTTGACATTTCTTGTGTAAGAATTTCAATGACTGATTATGTTCCAGACTTATTTAGATTTGGTTAGATTTATCTTTTTCTTATAAAAAATTAGATCAGAAAATCTCTCTAAAGAGTTAATTATTAATTCGTGGGCTACACTACACATGCTTATTTGTATATTTAGACCCCTCCAACAAACAAATACATGCCCTTGGAACTTTCTCCACTTCTTATATATTTCAGAACCACTGGATTCACCTCCTAAAATTAGAGCTAAAAATACGTTTTCAAGTATATCTATAGATTTAGTTGTAGTGCTATATATAAAAATGACCTTAAGAAAAAGAATGGCAGATGGGCATAAATGGCTAGTTTATACATATATAATATTGTAGCCAATTAAATCGCCAAAGCTTTCCGGGCAAAACTCATGTGTTATGGAAAAATGTCAAATCAGCCGGTCCTACCAATCCTAACAGATTAATATTAGCGGTGAAGACGATTTATCCTTCATTAGTAACATTTTATTAAGTATTATTTATTTATCTCTGTTTTTTTTTTCTTTGATTGGCAGCTTTGAGGATTTGAGAAAAGATTGGTTATGGGAAAAATAGAAAAGTTGCAGATTTTCACTCTTACATGGCCGTGTCTATGTGTTGCTATCAAAAGGATACGAGTCTCAACTGTCAAAGGCAGGGTTTCACGTTCACACGCTCCGATGCATCTTTTTCTTTTGCAAAAATCAAGTCTGGGATTACACATTTTCAATTTGCTGCCATCAACAGCTCATCATCGATCGGCATCTCAGACGAGAAAAAAAAAACAAGGATTACCTCAAGTCTAGATGGAGTTTTTTCGTTTTCTTGTTTCATCTTGGGGCAGTTGAATTGATCAATTCATCATATGAAATTTTACCATAAGCGTGCTCTATTGCATCAAGAACCAAGAATCGATCCGCATGTAGCAGAGATAGGAAACAGTACTTCTTCAAGGGAAAAAAAAGAAATGGTCATGTCTTGGATTGATTCTTCAACCTCAATTGAAGTAGACCACAATAAGATAATTAAGGAGAAAACTAGAGTTTTATTGCATCATCAAAAAGTTGATCTTTGTCATTTATGTGAGCAGGCACTTGTAATTCCCCGAGTCCCTGCTTAATGAAAATTAATTAATCCATCGTAATGTATAAACTATACTTAATGAGCATGGCATCAAGATTGAAATTTGAGGCAGGTTTCCGGGAGCTTCATGCTTGAAATGATTCTGAGGGATCATCGTTATTAATACTAAATAAATACCTGACCCATGAATAAGAATTCCAACTTCTAACTCCTGTGTAATCTGAAAAATTGGATCCTTAATCACCTAACCTTTATAAAGATGAGCAGGGTTAGATTAAAGCGGGCTCTTGAGGTGGGTACCGATTTTGTGATTCTACCGACAAAGTCAACAACAACTCTGAAATGAAATCATGGAGCAGTAGGAACAAACCACAGATATGAAAATGTCCTACTTCAAACAAGACGACACCCTTCCGTCTCCTTTCGTTTTTGAACATCCGAATGGGGGTCTGTTCTACAGGCCATTGATTCACAGCAACGGTACCCCCAGTTCTGGCGTTTTAATTTGAGTGCTGGAACACAATCTTGATTAGTTTGCGGAGGTTGCAAATGCAAATTGTTCCACGAGCTTCATAATGTTTGATGAGAAAAATGGAGAAAAGATTTTTGACTTTTGTTGTGTTTTCCGACCATGGTTCGGCGGAGGAAAACGTGGCTTCAACAATCTCACCAATATGGTCGTCAAAGATGCAACAAAAACAACAGAAGATTGAAGAGCTGGATATTATCCTTGACTTATGGAGAACTAAACTTGCCAGTGGCGGGTTAGGACTAATATGGAGAAAGTCAAATGTTAAGAGAGATCCAGCATTTATGTGTCTGAAATGGCCGAATTGTCGGCACGAATGGTGAAGTTGCAGGCGAGGGTTTGTACATTTGCCCCAGAAACCATTCACCCTGTCCGGTCCGGTTACGGTGCTGACTCCCATTTTTTCCGCACATGCGGATGAGTTTTACACCGTTAAATTGGATAATATTTATTATCTTTTGATCCAACGGTTAGGAAGCATGAGGAGTATTTTGGGTAAGCAAAATTATGGGAAAAAAAAGAGAAAAGTTTGAAACGATTTGAAATCTACTTTTTCACCTACTTTCTGACACATACTTTTTCACCCACCTTCTTCAACCAATTCCACCAAATTCTCTCTCTTTTTTTTCTCTCTCTCTTCTTTCTGTCTTCATCTCTTCTTTCTATCTTCTGTATTCTCTCCGCTACTGCTCTAAAAGTCTTCAAATATTAAAGAACAAAATGATTCATTCTCTTCAAGATCGTCATTTTGTGTTAAACGATTTCAAACGAACCTTCAAGTTTTCTTTCGAGCTTAAAAAAATTATTTTTTTCGATTTACTAATAGTCAAAATGAAGTTAGATATTATGAGTTTTTGTTAGACTGTTGGTGACTTCTAGGCTATAGAAATCTTCACTAAAAATAGATTTATGGTATGCTTGCGGAAGAAGGAAAATGATGTGTTAATTTTTTTGGTTTGAAGAATAATTTCGGCAGTGGAACACTCTTATGACTACAAAGAATGATTTTGATAGTAGAGAATTTGGTCGGGATATTATCTTAAGAGTGAACGAGTTATTCTCAGTTAAGTGAATAATTATTCACTTAAGAGTGAATAATTAAGTGAATAATTATTCACTTGACATATCAAGTGAATAGATCTACTATATCAAATAATTATTCATAAAAATCGAATGGATATTTACGTAAAACTAAAAATATCCGATTTGGTCAAATGTTATCTTAAGAGTGAATAGTTATTTTTTTGCTAAGCGAATAATTATTCACTTAATTCTGATTTAGTCGGATGTTATATTTAGATTGAACAGATTATTCTCCGCTAAGTGAATAATTATTCACTTGACATATCAAGTGAATAGATCTACTATATCAAATAATTATTCATAAAAAATCTGAATGGATATTTACGTAAAACTAAAAAATATCCGATTTGGTCAAATGTTATCTTAAGAGTGAATAGTTATTTTTTGCTAAGCGAATAATTATTCACTTAATTCCGATTTGGTCGGATGTTATATTTAGATTGAACAGCTTATTCTCCGCTAAGTGAATAATTATTCACTTGACATATCAAGTGAATAGATCTACTATATCAAATAATTATTCATAAAAAATACAGTATGGATATATACGTAAAACTAAATATATCTCGATTTGGTGCGATATTATCTTAAGAGTGAATAGTTATTTTTTACTAAGCGAATAATTATTCACTTAATTATTATTTGGTCGGATGTTATTTTCGAGTGAACAATTATTCTCCGCTAAGTGAATAATTATTCACTTAAGAGTGAATAATTAAGTGAATAGTTATTGCTTTGGGTTATTAGTTAGTTAGTTACGATTCAATGTACAAAAACATTTACTATACATAAACTTTGACTGTAAATGGCTAAGTTTTTTATTTTATTAACTCTATGATGAATAAATATTCACCAAATAGAATATCGTTTACATGGCTAGGGTAACATCGACGTAGTTATTCGATTCAGACACTCCATTTCGCATTCTTTTGAACAAGGCCTTTCTCTTCTGCCGCAACTGCTCTTGGATACTCCTGAGCCTTTTCCGCGATCTATTTGGGTTATTTCTGGATTTGATAGCCTTGCCAAGCACACGGCCGTCCTCGCATCTTGGTTGATGTTGTGGATCTAACATGTCAACAAAGAATAAAATTATTATTCACTCCGACAAACGGAAATTAAAAAATTATAGAGTGAATAATTATTCTCTCTTCATGGTGAAACGTAAAGAATACAAGAACGAGTAATTATTCACTCTTACAAGCGGAAATGTAAAGAATTATGGAGTGACTAATTATTCACATCAATCACTTCACAAATAATTATTCGCTCTTACAGGTCGGTACGGAAGATAATCCAAGAGGGAATAATTATTCACTCTTTCAGTCGGTACTGAAAAGAATCCAAGAGCGAATAATTATTCACTCTTACGATCAGATCTTGAAGAGAATCCAAGAGAGAATGATTATTCACTCTAACGATTGGGATCTGAAGAGAATCCAAGAGAGAATAATTATTCACTCTAACAGATCAGATCTTGAAGAGAATCCAAGAGGGAATAATTATTCACTCTAACAGATCAGATCTTGAAGAGAATCCAAGAGGAATAATTATTCACTCTTTCGGTTAGATCTGAAAAGAATCCAAGAGCGAATAATTATTCACTCTTACGATGTCGATCTTGAAGAGAATCCAAGAGAGAATAATTATTCACTCTAATAGTCAGATCTTGAAGAGAATCCAAGAGAGAATAATTATTCACTCTAACAATGCAGATCTGAAGAGAATCCAAGAGGAATAATTATTCACTCTAACGATGCAATCTTGAAGAGAATCCAAGAGGGAATAATTATTCACTCTTTCGATTCGATCTTGAAGAGAATCCAAGAAAGCGAATAATTATTCACTCTTTCAGTCAGATCTTGAAGAGAATCCAAGAGAGAATGATTATTCACTCTAACGATCGATCTGAAGAGAATCCAAGAGAGAATAATTATTCACTCTAACGATTCAGATCTGAAGAGAATCCAAGAGGGAATAATTATTCACTCTAACGATCAGATCTTGAAGAGAATCCAAGAGGGAATAATTATTCACTCTTTCCGTTGAAATCTTGAAAAGAATCCAAGAGCGAATAATTATTCACTCTTACGAGTCAGATCTGAAGAGAATCCAAGAGAGAATAATTATTCACTCTAATAGTCGGTACTGAAGAGAATCTAAGAGAGAATAATTATTCACTCTAACAGTCGGTACTGAAGAGAATCCAAGAGGGAATAATTATTCACTCTAACAGTCGGTACTGAAGAGAATCCAAGAGGGAATAATTATTCACTCTTTCAGTCGGTACTGAAGAGAATCCAAGAGCGAATAATTATTCACTCTTTCGATCGATCTTGAAGAGAATCCAAGAGCGAATAATTATTCACTCTTTCGATCAGATCTTGAAGAGAATCCAAGAGAGAATAATTATTCACTCTAACAATCGAGTCGAAGAGAATCCAAGAGCGAATAATTATTCTCTCTTACGATCAGATCTTGAAGAGAATCCAAGAGCGAATAATTATTCACTCTAACGAGTCGATCTGAAGAGAATCCAAGAGCGAATAATTATTCCCTCTTTCGGTCGATCTTGAAGAGAATCCAAGAAGCGAATAGTTATTCACTCTTTCGAGTCAGATCTTGAAGTGCATCCAAGAGCGAATAGTTATTCACTCTTTCGATCAGATCTTGAAGTGCATCCAAGAGCGAATAGTTATTCACTCTTACGATCGGGATCTGAAGTGCATCCAAGAGCGAATAATTATTCACTCTAACGATGGTGTAAAATTCACGAGCCTCCTCTACTGTTTTGAACTCCCGTTTCTTGAGTTATTCAACGTTGTCCGGAAAACATGCACCAAATAATTATTCATTTGCATGTGAACAAGTATACATCATGTAAGAGTGAATAATTATTCAGCGTATTTGCTTTACTCGAGTGAGGGAGAGGGAGAGCGATTGATGTTCAACGACCGATTCCACTAGGATCTCATTCCCAGTACGTTGTGATTCAGATTGAGCATCATTCATTTCCTTCTTTTTGGCCATGCAAAGGAAAAATAAGAAAACATAACCAACTTATTTAATGCATCCAAGAAAACAAAGAAAATACATCGTTTGAATCCATCCGAAATGCAGGGATTTCTTGGCCAAGATAAGCGTTCTTGGCTTTAAGAGAGGAAAAAATAATCTGGGAGAAAGATGAAAATGGAAGAATGGTAGCCCAGAATGGAAGATTATTTAATGCATCCAAGAAACCCGAATCCATTCCAAATGCGGGATTTCTTGAAGACATGAGCGTTCTTGGTTTTAAGAGAGAGAAATAACACTGGGAGAAAGATGAAAATGAAGAATGGCAGCCTGAATAGAAAAAGATGGGATATTTAGGCGAGAGTTGGTAAAAACAGTGACATGACATTTGTCCTTCTTGATCCGATAGTTTTAGGCGGGACTTGAAAAATAAATTTGGCTCCAAAATACCCTCAGTCTCTCACGACCATCGGATCAAAAATTTCGATCTAATGGTCGTGGAGGGCAGCTCGCACATGCTTTGAAAAAAAAGGTATGCCCAGCATATTAACTTCTTCGCACCCCGGTCCTGTCTACCTTACCGGTCCGGTTACGGTGCTGGCTCTAATTTTTTCCGCACATGCGGATGAGTTTTACACCGTTAGATTGGATAATATTTGTTGTCTTTTAATCCAACGAGTTAGAAGCACTGAGGGCATTTTGGATCGAACAAAGAGTTTGTTTGAAATTTGAAAAGCCCACTATTACTCGACACCCGCTGCTTTCTCCTCTTTCGCACGAAAGTAAAGTACGCATCGGTTAACGCGAACATTGCTTTCATTGAGCAGACGATTTTTGAGTGAATAATTATTCACTTAAAAAGCCGATCGTTCATCGAGCCGACAGCTTTTTCGAGTGAATAATTATTCACTTAAAGCGATCGTTCATTGAGTCGACAGATTTTTCGAGTGAATAATTATTCACTCAAAAACTCGATTGCTCGCTTCGAGGATTGGAAAGAGTTCAATGCGAAATCACTGTTCGATTAGAGCACCGGGTAAGACTTACCAATCATTCACTTCACTTTTACACATGAATAGTTATTCTATCACCGTTCAATTTCTCTCCAATTCTCGCAAAGCTTCTTCTCCTCTTCTCCGTCCTTCAACGATTATCGGACATGGGTCCTCAAAGATTTCAAGTTAAGTGCCGTCTACACTCGATTGTGGGACGTTAACCGTGCACTCGCAGATGGATTCTCGGGGGCAAGAAGAAGACAGACGCGATTAATTCGATCGGTTTTGGAGGCTGGTCGAATTAAACTTGATGGCCATAAAAGCAGAGATGGTAGAACACCTCTCGCCCGAAGTTATGACCCCACAAGAGAGGTTTTCCCTCTTGAGAATGCTTTCGAGACTCTCAAAATAACAGAAGCGACGTTCAGGGCTGTGTATGGGTTTCGAGCCTCCGGCCAAGAAATTGATTCGACCAACTTGGCAATCAAGTCCAAAAGGGTTAGGGGGCTTTGCCAAGGCTATCGGTGCTGTCATCGTCGCCCAAGAATCACGTCTCTATTGAGGAGATCAGGGAAGCAATTTCCCGACCAAACTTGCCAGTGGAGGTTTTTGCCAAGCCATACATTCTCTTGGCACTAGGGACCATTTTGGTCCCAAAATCATCTTCAAAGCTTGACCTGGGTGTATATTGCCCCATTCTAGAAGACTTAGGATTTGCAAAGGTGTTTAACTGGCCACGACATATACTCCAGGTTTCACATGCACGGTTTGGGCAAGTTTGTGTCAAAAATGTCCAGATTGTTGGCAGACGGCAATATGCATCTCCTCCCGGTAAAAAAGGATAATATGGGTTATGAGTGAATAATATGCATCTCTTTCTTAGGAGTGAATAATTATTCGCTAAGAAGAATGACTAAGTGAATAGTCATTCACTCTTGAGCGAATAATTATTCACTTTAGAGTACCAGTCATTCACTCTTGAGCGAATAATTATTCACTTCAGAGTACCAATCATTCACTCTTGAGCGAATAATTATTCACGTCAGAGTGACCAATCATCCACTCTTAAGCGAATAATTATTCTCTTCAGAGTGACCAATCATCCACTTTTAAGCGAATAATTATTCTCTTCAGAGTGACCAATCATCCACTCTTAAGCGAATAATTATTCAATTAATATGACTACTCTTGATTATTCACATTATTCACTTAATATGATTACTCTTGATTGCAGATGTGCTACTTACAAAAAAGTGTACAGCACGCTGAAGGATGTCCCAATGCACTTGCAGGGCTGGTGGATCGCTGAGAAGGTCCCCGAAAGTGCATGGGATGGGCTGCGAGCGGAGACTTGGGGACGAGGGTGCAAAGAAATGTGCGAAAGTCCGAGTTACAGAGCTAGGAGGCGGCGCTCCCGAGGAGCTTGATCGGATTGATGATGAGTGAGAGAGCTATCTCGACGCGGAAGAACGTCCGGGATAATCGGCTCAGCTGAGCTACCGAGTGCCCGAGAATGTAGATGGGGTCGAGGCCGCCAATACGAATTCAGGGCGAGGGGGCTCATTGAGTTGGCAATGGTTGTCCATGGTCATGAGGCAGCAGAAGCGACTGTCGAACCCGTTGTCCCGGACTGGGAAGAGCCCGGCGACGTACATGCTAGAGCAGAGCCGGTCACTCCCTCCGACTTAGTGTACACAAGAAGCCAAGAACCCGTAGCGGGCGGCAAAAAAAAACCACCAACCCCACGATGAATAGTGGTAATTAGGATTCGGGTGTTGAGCGAATAATTATTCATTCGGAGCGTAAATTATTCATAGAATCGTATCGTTACCTTAGCGAATAGTCATTCACTGAATGACTATTCTTGTGGAGAATAATTGCTTAAGTTTTCACTTTGTACATTGATCAAAGAGAAATTCGCATAGTGAATAATTATTCGACTTAATAGTGGATATTCTTAGTTGTGCGCCATGAGATATTCATTCTTTGTCTCTCTGTCTTCTATCGGATGTTGTCGGATCGAGACTGTTTCGCACACGGATGAACCCGCCGAATCGGTGAGGCCGTCCCAGCAGAGCCGTCGCCCAGCGCCGGCGACTAATAAAACCCGGCCATTTCTCGCGATCTCCTTTTGTTGTGAGGTTCGGCGAATCCATTTGCCCCTCACTGCGTAAGAGACCCAACTCGTTGATTATGCTCAGCTCCGGACGGCTCCAAATGGAAAGGAGTAAGGATATTTTCTTTAGGCTGAATAATTATTCACTCTTACTTTGTAAATTCGTGGTCAATTATTCGAGCATTCGAGCGAATAATTATTCTCTCATGTTGATTATTCGTTGCTTTGTGAAGGGCCGATATTTTGTTGAGGGGACGGGATCCAAAGCAACTCAACAGAGTAGAGGTTCGTGGTCGTCGACCCCGGCAAAATTTTTCTTTCGCATCGACTATTGACGCATATGCACACTATCTAAACCGTGCCAGAGCAGCTTACGGTGGTGTGATGCGTCGATTTTGCTTCACAACCACAATAGGGGTATGCCATTGTACTTAATGGTTTGTATTTGGTGAGAAGCTTTTCGTTTGTTAAAAAAATTTTTCTTTTTCTTTCGAAATGGGGTGAAGGCATGTCGTAACTCCCAGCGAGGGAGCCTTCGCTCGAAGAAATGGAGGCCGAGGTCGAGGGCATTTTATTCGGCCTTAATTACTTGCCCGGCGATTTTGACTCATCTGCTCGTGACTACGTGAGTACGCTTTAAATTCGGGGAGCGAATAGTTATTCACTCTGTGTTAAATAGTAGCCATTCACTGCAGAGCGAATAGTTATTCAATTATTTGACTATTTATTACGCCTTCTTGTATGAATAATTAGATATTCACTCTGTTGCTCTCATTTGGTTGCGGTTGGTGTAGTACTTCTTCCCTATAATCAGAGGGGACCACTTTTACTTGTACGCGATAGATGTGGGGACAAGCCGTTTCTCTGCTCGAACAACATACCCTCCCGCAGTCAAATTTCCGTGAGACGCACCAATGACTTGGTAAGCCCTGGGTGCTCACATATTTCACCACGTGAGTACGGTATATGGGGAAGACGGGAAGTTGATTGGCAGAAGTTCATTTGGGATGTCCCTGCAGTGCCAGTTCAACCCGACATACACAGTTGCGGGGTTTTTTTGTGCTGGACAATGGAATCATGGGCTGGTCACTTACCGCAGGAGTGTTATGCTACCTGGCTGAGACCAGAAAATATCAACGCCAGGGCGAAGACAGATTGTGGCGCTAGCCGTTTGGGTCGGGAGGAGAATGAATTACTCGAGGATATCCGGGAAGCGCAGCTGATACATGGAGCGGTTGTGAATAGTTATTGCTGGTTATTAGTTAGTCAGGGACGATTCAATGTACAAAAACATTTACTATACATAAACTTTGACTGTAAATGGCTAAGTTTTTATTTTATCAACTCTGTGATGAATAAATATTCACCAAACAGAATATCGTTTACATGGCTAGGGTAACATCGACGTAGTTATTCGATTCAGACAATCCATTTTGCATTCTTTTTGAACAAGGCCTTTCTCTTTCGCATGAATCGCTCTTGGATACTCCTGAGCCTTTTCCGCGATCTATTTGGGTTATTTCTGGGTTTGATTGCCTTGCCAAGCACACGGCCGTCCTCGCATCTGGGTTGATGTTGTGGATCTAACATGTCAACAAAGAATAAAATTATTATTCACTTCATGGATAACGGAAATTAAAAAATCAAAGAGCGAATAATTATTCGCTCTTACAGTCGGCACTGAAGGGAATCCACGAGCGAATAATTATTCGCTCTTACAGTCGATACTGTAGGGAATCAAAGAGCGAATAATTATTCCCTCTTACAGTCGGTACTGAAGGGAATCCGAGAGAGAATAATTATTCGCTCTTACAGTCGGTACTGTAGGGAATCCGAGAGAGAATAATTATTCGCTCTTCACGGTGCGATCTGTAGGGGAATCCAAGAGCGAATAATTATTCTCTCTTACGATCGCATGCTGAGGGAATCAGAGAGCGAATAATTATTCGCTCTTACAGATCGATCATCGTAGGGAATCCAAGAGCGAATAATTATTCGCTCTTACGATCGATCTTGTAGGGAATCCAAGAGCGAATAATTATTCTCTCTGCACGTCGATGCTTGAAGGGAATCCGAGAGAGAATAATTATTCGCTCTTACAGTCGGTACTGTAGGGAATCCGAGAGAGAATAATTATTCACTCTTACAGTCGGTACTGTAGGGAATCCAAGAGCGAATAATTATTCTCTCTTACAGTCGGTACTGAAGGGAATCCAAGAGCGAATAATTATTCTCTCTACGATCGGGGATCGAAGGGAATCGAGAGAGAATAATTATTCGCTCTTACGATCGTATCTGTAGGGGAATCCGAGAGAGAATAATTATTCACTCTTACGATCGGTATCGTAGGGAATCCAAGAGCGAATAATTATTCTCTCTACAGATCAGATGCTGAAGGGAATCCGAGAGCGAATAATTATTCACTCAGCCAATCGTGCAAGAAAAAATTCTAATAGAGTAACCCGACCTTGTCTGTGAGAGACGTCCCGTCTTTCTCGGAAGGTGATGCGCAAGGACCAGATGAGAGGAGTAATTTAGATCGTTTGCATAAATCATCCATTGCCCGATCAACAGCATTGTATGCGTTGTCCTCCATGCGACGGCGGTTGCCAACAAAACTATCTTAGATGTCGATGAGTCGTAACGTTCACCGTACTCGGAGAGGATTCTTTTTCGCCAAAGGGCTGGGACGGAAGGTCTAGCGCGATTCTTTGCGTTTCTTGTCCATCTTTTAATTATGTAATGGTCTGGAATCGATCTGAACTTTTGGTTGCCCAAAGAGCCAAGAACGTCCATAACCTTTAATACATGGCGGCAGAGTAGACCCAAGGTTTCATACGTGACTGACAAACTACACTTGAGAATGGCATGGTTAGAATCCGAGTCATTAACGAGAACAATCCTCACATCAACTTTATTTCCATCGATGAAAGTGTCTTATAAACATTGTACGCTGACATACAATCCTCATTCTTCTCGGTACATGGCTCCATCAAATACTCGAAAGTCCGCTGGTATTGTTCATGGAACATTGCAAAAAAGTTAGGAGTATAAACCTCAGCTGCACTCCGCGCCAGTGCTAGTAGGAGAATTGGTTATTCGGTAACTTGTCTCGAGCTTGAAAATCATTTATCTTCTCGGTATGCCTCCCTGTGTTCAACCATCCAGGTTGAAATGGGTGAAAAATCGAACGAGGTTGTGATCTCGCTGCGGAAGTTGTTCGATTAAATCTGTTGCACGACTTCGCTCAATCGCGTTGACAGACATGCCCGCTGTGAAATGTTGTCTAACCCAAACAAATCGACCATCGTACTTTCAAAACCGTGAATCCTCTCTAGCCATCTATGGGAGTCCGTTCGAAAGCATTCAGCGATCATCTTTGCCCAAACAAAGTCAAAATCGGGTTCGTCTTACACGTCGTACATTAAATAAAAAAAATAATATGCAAAGTCCGATGTGTATAGTTGGGCCCAAATTCTTTTGCGCATTACTGCTTTATGTGCAGTGCAAAAGAGCATGGGAACGTGGTAGGGAGTGCAATTTTGATGGCGGCAGCCATAGCGAGGATCCTCGATCCAGTAAATATAAGTAGCAGTGCTTTGCTCGACATGCATCTAAGGAATGACTTGAACAACCACTCAAACGATTCTATTGTCTCATCATATAATAGGGTCGCCCCGAAGATGCAACTCTGGTGGTGATGGTTGAAACCAACAAAGAGAGCTGGGTAGAGTCAAGGATAAATTATTCGAGTGAATAATTATTCGCTTCATATAGCACAACGGGAAAAAAAATTTTAGAGTGAATAATTATTCGCTCTTTTGTGGATCATGAACCATGAAGCGAATAAATATTCACTCTGAAAGTTTCATGGTCGTGCAATATGGAGAGAATAATTATTCGCTTCATGGATTCTCCTCGGAGTGAATAGTCATTCACTTCATAGTGCATGAGCATGAAACTTTCAGAGTGAATAATTATTCACTTTCACAGTGCATGATATTCGCCCTGAGGCGAATAGTTATTCACTTCATATTGCATGACTATGAAACTTTTTAAAGCGAATAATTATTCACTTCATCTTGCATGAGCAGAGAACTTTTAGAGTGAATAATTATTCGCTTCATGTGCATGATCATTATCTAAGAGTGAATAATTATGCGCATCACCCAAACACCATTTTTTTCCATATAAATAACCGGACATGTAAGAAGCGGGTATGTTACCAACGAGTCTATAATTTTTATTTGTTCCGTATGTTGTATCAAATGTGATGGAATCCCCGAAGAAGTTGTAGTCCATCTTCATTCTTCCGTCAGCCCCAAAAATATATTTGCAATCATCTCATCATCTGTCGACCTCAATGTCGTAGTAAAAAAGAGGGATTGCGATATGCTTCTCCGCGAAAATGTTCCCCTGCAACGCTGTGGCTTTCCCAAGCCTCATAGCCTCTGTCTTCGCCTTGTAAGATGGTTCTTGAGGTCCGAGGAAAGAAAACCCCAGAGCTTTGCTTGCCGCCGCTGCCATTGACATCACTTCGTATGAAGACCTCAATCGGATTCCAACATCTTCATTCAATTCAGCTACAACTCCCTCGAATCGCACTCACTCTGCGATTCGACCTTAGCATATAGGGAAAACTCTTTTGGGTGTAGATCGTGGTTATGGTCACGTAAACCAACTCTGTAATAACGTATACACCTCGAGTCACGATCCAGTCCCCATTTTGATGTTTGCTGGGACATCCAGCTTCTCTCTCGCTTCTTGCGCGAGAGCAAAGGTGTAACTTCAACGTGGCTAATCGGTGTTTTTCTCATTCTTGGGGTCTAGTTTGCTCGCTCTTCCTAAATCCTTCTTTGTTACACACATACTTCATGTCTTTGAACTATCGAGGTCTTGATTTTTATGTTTCCTCTCGTAGTTTATTCGTGTAGCAAACCCTCACGCGATGAGCATATTCGGTGTAAAATTCACGAGCCTCTCTCTGCGTTACGAACTCCCGTTTCTTGAGTTCTTCAACGTTGTTCTGAAAAACATGCACCAAATAATTATTCATTTGCATGTGAACGAGTATACATAATGTAAGAGTGAATAATTATTCGACGTATTTGCTTTACCAATGGGAGAGGGAGAGTCGATTGATGTTCAACGACCGATTCCACTAGGATCTCATTCCCGAGTACGTTGTGATTCGGGATCGAGCATCATTCGTTTCCTTTTTTTTGGCCATGCAAAGGAAAATAAGAAAACATAACCAACTTATTTAATGCATCCAAGGAAACAAAGAAAATACTGTCATCGAATCCATCCGAAAATGCAGGGATTTCTTGGCCAAGATAAGCGTTCTTGGCTTTAAGAGAGGAAAAAATAATACTGGGAGAAAGATGAAAATGGAAGAATTGCAGCTCGGGAATGGAAGATTATTTAATGCATCCAAGAAGTTTGAATCCATTCCAAATGCGAGGATTTCTTGAAGACATGAGCGTTCTTGGTTTTAAGAGAGGAGAAATAACATCGGGAGAAAGATGAAAATGGAAGAATGGCAGTCTAGAATGGAAGAGATGGGATATTTAGTCGAGAGTTGGTAGAAAGCAGATGATATGACATTTGTCCTTCTTGATCCGATAGTTTTAGGCGGGACTGAAAAATAATTTTGGGTCCCAAAATACCCTGCAGTCTCTCACAGACCATCGGATCAAAATTTCCGATCTAATTGGTCGTGGAGGCAGCGCATGCATACGTTTGAAAAAAAGCGTATGGTCAGCATATTAACTTCTCCGCTACCTTACGACGCACTTCATTTATGGACAAAAGATTCTTGATACTGACCCCCAAAACAGTGAAAATGTCCATCATTAATAAACTCTAAACAACGAATTACATGTAACTTTTTATTACTATTATGTACTATTGAAATATTTCCAATTATTCATTCATAGAAAATCATGTTACATTTCAAATATATTATTGCGAGCTGCGTTCGAATGGTCCAAAAATAATGTGAAATTGTTACAGTCCACAAAATCCCGTTCGGCGTACTCAGTGTCAAGTGAATTCTGGACATGAGCACGAGAGCTGCCGGTTGCCGCCTCTACTCAGACACTGTTTCCTTTTGACTTCATAATATTTGAATTTAAATACTACTCTCAAAATTTTAAATTATAAGATTTTTTACATTTTGCATATAAACTAAAGTTGAAAAATTTTCTATTATAATTTTGACTAATTTAATTTATTTACAATTAATACAAAAGAGAATGAGAATAACTTTAAAAATAATTCTTAAAATTAATAAAAGTTCAAATATTTTGAAAAAAAAAGAGTTAAAATGTTTTAGGATAGGATTGGATGGATGATATTTTAGTTTAAGATTTTTTATCTTGAATTTCGTAAAAAATAATTATTTGTGAGAGAATAAGTGGAATACAAAATGAAAATTTTACATTGAATTTTATAACGAGATGTTATTCAAAATTTTAAAACAAATTGAGCAAAGATTTTACTCATGTATATCCTTAAGGTGCTTACGTGGGGAGTGACTCCAGAAGTAAAACATTTTGATTAATAGTGGAGGTTAGCGTTTTAGCGAAGTCCCATACGATATCTTTTCTTTGTTGGGTGAATGATAACCTTTTTGCGATTATGACAATCAGAATGGATAAGTGACTATGCCTTAATTTCATAGCTAATAATGTAATAGTTGAGATTGTGACGATAATAAATGATTGTAGCATTTAAATGCTTGATTTGTTTGAAGTTGTTAAGGGCTGTTCCTTAAAGAAATGAAACAAAAAGAAAAAAGAAAAATATGAAGAATTAAATATTTGAATATTTAGCATGTTAATTCAAAAGGCTTAATAATGTTCCTTCGATTGATGTATGTTTAGAGACCGTCCGCAGGATTGATTGTTCCTTTGATAATCCAATATTTTAGCCCTTGTTATGACACCTAGTATTCTTCCACAGTGCGTAAAGATGACCTCAAGATTTTTTTTTTTTTTTTTGAACAAGAAGACAATAAAACTCGAGGATTTCAAAAAGGCCAAACGTGCGAACATAACACAAAACTAGACTACGAAGTTACAAAGACCAAAGGTTAGCTCAATGAAAATGGCCAAGTTGAGCATAGACAAACATTATTGGGTTGTGGGTATTGCCAGAAGATGGACCAAATGGGCCCAATATCTTCCGGAAGCTCAATTTTCCACTTGGTCCTGAATCAGTAATGGATACTGAACAGGTGGTAATAACTTTCTTATTCTTTTTATTTTATTGGAGAGAAGATGGAAATATGACAACTAAATGTGGTTCTTTTTTCTGGATTAATCTTTAGACCCCCCTCCCAAACGAAAACCTTTTAATTCATAATTCAATAGTATATATATTCTGTTATGAAATTAATATAGTGGATGACCATTATTTGATATCAAAGAGGTAATCAAATATCAGAGTTATAGAGATACTTCAATTATCTAGAATATAGATGGTATAATTCTATCACATCTTTAATTAGTAATAGAATTTATCTTCTGATTAATCTCTACCTCTTCTTATTGATATATACCCTTGAACCTTATAAATAGGACTTTAGACTGATGTATTATAAACACTTATTCATTGATTGTTTTAGTCTTAGAGAATCAATAAAGCTCTTGTGTTCTTTTCTCTCTATAGTTTTTTATATTCTCTATATTGTAGTTTCTTTATTAAGTTCTCTACATTAGTGTTACGATTTCGTTGTACTGACGGCTACTGCGCGCCAACAAATTCATAACACGTTACAGCACGAGTCTCTGCCACCGAAGTTGAGAGCTTAATCAAGAGAAAAATAAGGTATTCTTTTCTATCTTTGAATTCCTATGGCAAAATTTTCAAAACTCGTTTTTTTCTTGATATTTATAGAAATAATTATATGTCATAGACACTAGATGCTCAAATTTATTGAGATGTAATGGGTCTGGCAGGCACCATTGTTAAAAATAATACATCATCATTTCAAAATCGTATAAAAGCAATAATTTTTCTCCGCCATAATTTCTATGAAGATCTAAAGGCGGAGTATCTTACCATGAAAGATCTACTTATTTTGTGAAAGGATCTAAAAAAAGATTTGACCACCAGAAGATGGTAATTCTATCAAAAGCATAATTTACTTTAAATCTGTAAGTAAATACATTAGAACTAATGGTTATGATCCTAGAAGAGGTCGTAATCATGCTCGAAGCCGTGGACATAGACGCGGATATGGTAAAAATAATCTATATAATCACGCCAATTAAAATATACGTATCTAGATATTGTGAGTCCTGAATACACCATTTAAAAAAAATACAAAGCATCAAAGCCACTTGATTACTAGCAAATTGTGAATAAAACATACAATCACCAAAAGATGATTGTTATATAAATGCTAGTTATGATTTGTTATAAGTGTGCCTACAAGATTTTATGTCTATCAGTATAAAAGAATTTTCTTTTCTCACATATCTAATATGCTCCTGAAGTAGCAATATCGAGAAGAAATTTTTCAAAAATATTTTGAATTTATATTTTCTGAGACTAAATGAGTCATTAATAAAATATTTTGATGTTCGACCAAATATTTTTATAACATTTCCTAAAGTGAATGATATTAGAAATTATAATATATTTATGTACGAGATTTTTGTCGCAGCTAGTAGAAATACACTTCGTTCTTATACTATAAGAATGACTCATTAAATTCTTAATGAATGGGCACTCACCAAAAGTGAGAAAATAATGAGAAGGAAAAAAAGTAAAGTAAGAATTCTAACATATTATTGATGCAATATGAAAGTTTGTCACGTACCTGTAGTACGTCAAACATGTTTCTCTATTAATTATTGATATTTTTTTACTTCCCTAAATTATGCTACTGATAGTAATTATGCTTGTGTTGATAATATTGATATACCACATGTGAATGTAACAAATTCTTTTAAATATCCAAAACGAGTTTTTAAAATTTTAAATGTCAATCAAAATTTTAAATTATCGAATTGCTACTTTTCTATTTTATCATCTTGTGATTATTATTGAAAAGTTTTCATACTATAAACTTATATTTTAGTATTTATATATTATTTTAGTTTGTTTTGGATCAAGAATGGTGAAGATACAATTTGTCTAAACAATATTTGTTATTTATTTAGACAAAATTTAAAATATATGTTCAAAGTATAAATGGTAATACAAAGTTCCAGAAAAGCTAATTGATCAATAACTCTAGAAGAGTTATCTTCTGGAACTTTTAATCAAATAACTCTAGAAGAGTTATTTGATTAAAAGTTCCAGAAGAGCTACATAATATTCACCTAATGGTCAATTGTTGTAATGCATCATTCTCCATATAGTCTCTTAAGATTTTTTAACATTGATTATATTATTAGTATATCGAGACATTAGATGAATGAACTTTTGAGGCATATGCATTATCATTATTAAATAAACTTTTAATCAATTATAGATACCACTATTCATCTCTCCTTCTTTATATTGCATAGAATTGTGAAATTGAGATGCAATATTGAGAAAACTTGAAGTTTATTGATAAATAATTTATTAGTTGGCATGACCGGTTGGACCATTCCGGATTATTAAAATACGAAGAATGATTATGAATTTATTATGGAATCGGAAGTTTCTTAGGTATGACGAATTTATAAGTGTTGCATTTTTTATTTAAAAATTACCAGTATCACTTAGGGTTGAATGTGGTATTTTGGGATGAATTGGAGAAATTATTAGTTGATGCATCAACAAATAGTCATATGTATATTCTTGTATTTGTAACCTGCGGTTTGCACAATTTATTGATAATGAGATCATGTTTAACATTCTCCCAAAAGAAATAATTTGTCATAATAATATTGGTTGTATTGAGATAAATATTGAACATCCTGTAGAATGTTCATGATCGTGATATATTAGCACTTATTTCGTATTTTGCCAACACATTTTGATTCTCCTCATAATAGTTGGTTTGTGGTCAGAAATCAAATATTTTATATTCTAAATTTATAGATGCACTACGTATGTTACTCCACCACAAAGTTAATGAGATAGGTTCTCAAAGAGATTATCAAATATGTTGGGAATGAATCTCAAGGGGGAGATTCATATTTTGTTAATATTGAATATTTTGCCCTAACATAAAGAGGAGAAAATATGAGGCCAGATAAAAACATTAGTTTGTGTCTCATTTTGATCTTCTATTTTGATCCTCATAGAAGATACCTTGAACCAGAAGTTCAAAGGATAATTTATATAGCCATGTATATTAACTAATCAATATCCGGCAAAGAATACTTCTATTATATTTGATATCCCTAAAGGATAATCTACCACTATAAATAAATTTGAGATACAACTGAAATGTGGTAGATAAGTTAGTTCCAAAGATACAAACTCCTCAATGGAGTAAAGACTTAAGATGATCATATATGTTAAGTCGAAGAGATTTAAATTCTAGCATAATTTTTTCCCCAAACATGATTGATATATTATTTCCAGAAGAAATTCAGGTACCTGAAAACTTTGATAATGATGAGATCTCAACATGATTGGGAAATATTGGAACTGCACAAGTATATGACGTCAACGATATTAATGCGCATAATATATTGATTCATAATGAGGATTTCCAAATCAAGGTCTGCAGACTCTAAATGATAAAGTTCGCATGAGAAATATGAAATGTTTAAACTATTCACAAATACACTTGAAGTGTACATGTATTCCCAACAGGAATTATACATCTAAAGTGTAATCCCAAAGAGATAGCAATTAATATTTGCTTATAAAATGTGAACTGCAAAAGTGAATATTTGCCATGAGTTATGGAGTATGATTCTTCGTAAGACCTGGTACTGATAACGAAGAAATATATTTCTAGTGGTGGATATAATAGTGCATGATAACATTTAATATATGTTATCTTTGTTATCATTAGATAATGATACATATATTTGAAGTCACTGATGGACTCGATATGCTAGAATCATATAATTGTTCCTGTAGAACATAATGAGATTGTCGTAGTGATTTTTATTAAAAGAATGATCGATTATATCCATATATGTAAAAATTATATACTTAGTTGTACTTGCTATCAGAATATATCCTTATTGTACAATCTATTAATTGACCTAGTGTTCCCTACATTAGAGGGAGAAAATCATCAATTAAAAGAGGATATCATTTATGACTTTTATTATCTTGATCTATGCACAAGGATTAATGAACTGGAAGTTTAAAATATTATTTATTTGCATAAAATTGTATATTGATTGTTTGTCTAACTCCTGTAGAGTTAGTCAATATAATATTCAACTTATAGATATTCTTATTTGCATAGATGTCCTAGCTGGACAAATATATGAATGATATAGTCATATGATTTTGATACATGCTTGAAGCGTGATTGATCTCTTGATAAAATTCTCAAAAGAGAAAATGATTTGATGATCAATATATTTTTCCTGAAGAATTTAGAGGAACAAGTATTATGATCAATATTTTTGTTTTGATTGAACATCCTGAAGATGTTTCATATGTACATAGCACATCAATAGTCATTGAGTTATTATTGTGAGATCCTTTATATATATTAAAAGATATTGAAGAACTCTTTGGTCCTGAAGTACCATAACTCTACAATTTAGAGTATAAATACACTTGTTTGCATGTAAGCATATATCTATTCTAGTTCTTTTTTACCTAATAAATTTTGAGATGGCATTAAGCTAGATTTTGATATCTTCTTGAGATAGTTTATCTCAAATATTAAAAAAATTCAACTCCTATTGATATTGATATGCAAGATATAAGTTACTTATATGATCCACATAAACCATGTGTTTATAGGCATGTGTTGATTATAACAGCCACATCTTCAATTCATGTTAAAGAAATAGAAATTCATGATGTTGGTTTAGAATATGTGTGATCATGATTAATGTATTCGAGATAAATCTATATCCTCTAAGAAGAAATTCCAACTGTATTGTTGGATGATAATAGAGTTTGGAATATATCTAAGTAGATATGATAAAATATATTTTTACTCAGGAGCTCCATAAGAGATGTGATATTGATGTGCATTGAATTTGATCATTTGATTATTTGACAAATCTAGTCACTAAGACCTTACAAATAGCAACATTTGATTGGAAAGTATTGGTTAAAAAATCTCAAAAGATTATCTAATCAGGGGGAGTAAATATGACATAAAGAGTAGTGTACTCTTTTTCCTTCACTAGACTTTTTTTTCACTGAGTTTTTTTTTTATCTATTAAGGTTTTAACGAGACATACTCTTATGCAATGGATATCCAATGGAGAGTATTATGAAATTAATATTGTAGATGTCCATTATATGATATCAAAGAGGTAATCAAATATCAGAGTTATAGAGATATTTCAACTATCCAGAAGATAGATGTGATAGTTCAATCATATCTTTAATTAGTGATAGGATTTATCTTCTGATTATCTCTACATCTTCTTATTGATATGTACCCTTGAACCCTATAAATAGGGCTTTAGACTAATGTATTATAGACACTCATTTATTGATTGTTTTACTCTAAGAGAATCAATAAAGCTCTTGTGTTCTTTTCTCTCTATAATTTTTCATATTCTCTATATTTTAGTTTCTTTATTAAGTTTTCTACGTTAGTATTACGATTTCGTTGTACCGATGACAACTACGCGCAAACAAATTCATAACATATTTAAATTAATAAATTTTTTTTTATCAATTAAATTATTATCTAAAAATTTTTAATATTAGAATTTAAGAATATATTTGTATTGAATTTAATTTAATTTTTATCTTATAAAAAATATAAATATATATTATTAATGAAAAAAATAAAATCTAAATTAAAAAAATAAGATTTTTTCACATTGAATTATTTACACCCTAAGATTTTTTAGGAGAATAGGAGAATGACGTGACACTCTTCCTCTTCATGAATGCTCAGTGCTGGCTATTTTACTTGTGGTTGACAATCACTCCAGAAGCTCAATTACATCTCCTGCACTAACTGCCGTTCGTAACTGTGCATCAAAGTTCTTTACTTGTTCTTGTAAACCTTCAACCTTCCTTCGTATAGAAATATGGACTGTTGTTCTTGCTATAGTCTGTCTCACCCATCATTTTCTGCATCATCTATTCTCAACTTTCAGGTACAATCCACAAACTTTTCAATAAACCCATTTTCATTTTTCACTCTAACTTTCGATCTTTTCATCTGCAGCGCTCGTCATTATGTTTGCTCCTTATCTGTATATGTCTGCGTGTAAAACTCTCTTTCATATTCTTCATCTAACGTCTGGTAGTGCTTTAATTGGTGTGGCAGTTTCTGAATTCATGAAGTTTAAGTTTAACTCGCTGACTCTTGGTATTCTTTTTCTTTTGGACACTGCTGATATGTTTACCAGTCACTTTGTGTTTAAAAATTGGCTCTTTTGATTCGCTTTGACATTGGGATGGCTCAGTTGATTAAATTTTGTGTTGATTTGAATGGAAAACAATGACAGGGTAGAGGATTGTCTTGACGTTTCTTGGTTAGTCAAGTATCCTTATGGATGGGAGTTCACTGGTGCCTAAAGTATCTTTGCACTAGGACGTGAAGCTTTTAAGTTTGAGATTGTTTCTTAGATGGGAAACTGATAGGATTTGTGAATAGATGGTATATAGAAGGGGAATGTGGGCATATCAAGAGTTGCTTAGAAAAAGCTATAATTTGATAATTTATAAATTTTGGCTTTCAAAATTCTCTTTATCAAATAGATGCTATTTCATCAATTTAGATTGTTATATGAGACTGACTTACGTGGAATTTTCTGTTTTATTTGTCACTTTATCACCTTAGCATTTAAGTGGCCCCTTTTGAATGGTTAAATGAGTATATCTTATTTTCCCATGTTATTTAGGCACTTCTGCTAATGGTGTTATGTAGCACATCAAAGTCAATAATCCAGATAATCTCACACTTCTTTGAGGTCATTCTTTAATGCAACATCAAAGTAAAGAGTGATCGAATTCTAAGTTGATTGTATGGTTATATTCATACAACAGAACTAATGTTCCGGAATGTTATCTTTTTCGATAACCTACTGCATCTGCTTCAATTTTGCAGAGTGTTTCTTCAGTTAGTAGTAGAACAGTGAAAAATATACGTCCAGGAGTGTTGTCCTCTCCTTGTTCTAGTCAATTCTTTCAACAGCCATTTTTGTACAAAGGAAGCTCAACATATACCCCTTTGAGAACGTATAGGGGGCGAATTTCTTCAGAAGGTGGACAAGGCTGGGATTTTGGCAGATTTATAAAGACATTGTATTTCTTTAATGGTCCTCCATCCCCTGCAAAGGTTGGTTTACTTCATTCAATTTGCCTTAGATTTCTAACTTAGTTCTTAAATTTTTTCTAACAAGGTTCGTATGTGTATGAAGTTCTTTGAATTTCTGATAGAGAAACTATCCAATCCATCACCTAGCAAAACAGTAAACACAATGGATTCTTCGGGCATTATCCTAGTGGCTGGAGCAACAGGTGGCGTTGGAAGAAGGGTAGTTGACATCCTGCGTAGTAGAGGATTACCTGTTCGAGTACTGGTATTTTTCTTTTTCCTGATAGAGTATCCACAAATTTCATATTTTGCTGTTGGACATATTAATGCTATTACAGCTTAAATTCAATGTGTAGTACAAGAGAAATTATATAACTTTTGCAAAAAGCATTAAGGTCCAGTTTCCAATCTTCAACAAATTAAAGCTTGATTTCTTATACTGAAGATTTTGATTAAAAAATTAAAGGGTATTCTTCCAGGTAAGAAACGAGGAGAAGGCAAGAAGAATGTTAGGTCCAGATGTAGACTTGGTAAGTTTGCTGCAATGTCTATACTTCAATGAGGCTCTCTTTTTCCCCCCTTCTGATACAACGGGTTCTATTGTTGCTATAAAATGGCTCATTTGCACCTTCTGGTTTGTTGGAATTGCGATGATTCATCATTTCTTTTCCTATGTTACCAATTGGTTTTTCAGATTGTTGGAGATATCACCAAAGTGAGCACTTTGACAGCTGAGAAATTTAAAGGAATCAGAAACGTTATAAATGCTGTGTCAGTCATTGTGGGCCCAAAGGAAGGCGATACTCCTGATAGGGCAAAGTACAGTCAGGTAAAACAGTGCCTATGACCAATGGAGCTGATTTACTTCACCATTTTTGAACTCTACCTACGTCCATATGGTTATAATATATTGTATCTTGTCGTTATATGCGCATTTTGCTTAACACCTTTGCACTTCAATATGTCTTCTGCAGGGAATCAAGTTTTTTGAACCAGAGGTTGTGAACTGATTTCATTGCGAATTTCTGAAGTCAGATATGCACTGTTTATGCTGTTTTATGAAATTGACTATCACAATCTTTCAACTCATTACATTATCTAAATGATGAAGCAGATCAAAGGTGACTCTCCCGAAATGGTGGAATACATTGGTATAAAAAATTTGATCAATGTTGTAAAAGGAAGTGTTGGACTTCGCCGTGGAAAGCTAGTGTTTGGATTTGAAGGTATGCTCTTACAATCTGTTACTGCTGAACTCATTCTGTTACTGCTGAATTCATTCAATGAGATCTTTCTCTTCACATGATGTGGCGAAAGTTTATTTCCTCTCATAACCTGGAACATACCATTATGAATTAGCCTCCAGGATTTTATATTGCTGCTATTTTTGAAGCTTATATATGTTTTCCTGAACCTATAACAAATTTCAAGTCTAATATGCTAAAATTTTCTTCATGATGCTATAATCGGAGTCCTACATAATAGCAATGTGGCTAAACCATATTTATTCAATGAATTACCTGTGCATGCCAAAGCTGCAGATTATGAAAAATGTCTTGACTGTTAGAGAATCTGATACCTAATTAGCAAACTATTTTGATCCACTCTTTGGCTTGTAGTCATCTTAGTATATTCTACTTGGCAGATAATTCTTCTAGAGAACTTTCTTGGGGTGCTTTAGATGATGTTGTGATGGGAGGAGTGAGTGAAAGTACATTCCTGATAGATCCAAGTGGTGGAGAGAATGGCGGGGCAACCGGAGTTTTCAGAGGTTTGTTATTCTTGTGGATTATGCTAACAATTAGAATCATAAATAGTTCTTCAAGCCTTATAAAACACTGTTTTCCCTGCTAGCTCGTAATATTTTCCTTGTGTTTCACTAGGAGTTGTTTCCACTTCAAACAATGGAGGATTTACCAGTATCAGGACAAAGGTGAACACTTGACCTTTTTAGTTTCTCCCTCTTCATGTCCTTTTCCAGGTTTTTGTTTTCTATTTTTTGGCTTAGTTGCTGAATTTTTTTCACTTCTAAAGAATTTATTGGCCAATTGGTAGGGTTATTTTAGTATTCACTATGTCTTTAGTTTAAAAGGAGGTCTAAAATCTGGTACTATCCAAAAGATTGTAGTTAAAAATGCTGATTTGTAGTCCTTGTGTCTCTTAGATATTCAGGATCGAAGTTCTTAAATGTGTTAAAAGAGTAATATTCGAAACATCTGTATTTAGATACAGAATCCAAATATCAAATTACTCCAATCAGTGAGCAGAAGATGGACCCTTTAGTACCTTATAGGCTATTTACTAAGTTTGTCTTCATTAACTGAGGAACATATTTATCTTATTTCTCTGCAAAGATGGAAACTTGTCCATTAACAGTTGAAACTACATAAGGATTGTATAGAGAAAAACATGAGGACCATTCTTGATTCCAATTATGAGCGGTCACAGCATTGGTCCTTCAAATGATTCAAAACTTCTCTGTAATATAACACACATGGCCGACCTGGTGAGACTTCTGGTAACCTTCAATATCTAATTTGACTTTTGCCTCATATTTATGGCCTTGTCTCATAATTCAGTGCAGCCAACAATGCCACTTTGTTGCTCAGTGAAATATGCTTGATATGATCATATTCACAGTGCAAATCTTTGTCTCAGCTAGCTAAGTAGATTTGTGATAGATTAACAAGTTCTTATAACTTTGGACAACTTCACTGGTATCCGTTGGCAGAACTTTTCTGTACCAGAAGATCTTTCTGCCTATGATGGTCTAGAACTACGACTGAAAGGTGATGGGTGCCGTTACAAACTTATTGTTCGAACTAGCCGTGATTGGGACACTGTGGGTTATACATTGAGCTTTGATACATTGGATGGTCAATGGCAATCAGTAAGTGGCAATTGCACAAAGCATTAAATTATAATCAGTGCTCCCCATTCTCAACTATTTACATATTAATTCCAGATACAATTGCCTTTCTCTTCATTGAGGCCTGTTTTCCGAGCACGAACAGTATCAGATGCTGCACCCTTTGATGCCAGTCAAATTATCTCAATCCAGGTATGCTATTACAGAAACCTTATCTGTTGTGTATTATCTTTGTTGAAACTTCAGATGACCACAAATCAAAATTGCAGCTCATGTTTAGTAAGTTCGAGTATGACGGTAAACTCAATCCAACTTTCAAGGAAGGTCCTTTCCAACTTCCAGTGTCCAGCATAAAGGCATATATAAAGGAGCCAATTGCTCCAAGGTCTATTTTGTATTATTTTCTTTTTTGTATTGTTATTCCAAGATGCTGCTGTTGGTGGTACTTTGAACACTTCAGTTTTGAGTTTACTCAAAAGCCCATTTTGAAACAGGTTTGTGCATGTAAGTTCTGCTGGAGTTACTAGACCTGAAAGACCTGGACTTGATTTGAGCAAACAACCCCCTGCTGTGCGCTTGAATAAGGAATTGGGATTTATTCTCACATTCAAGTTGAAGGTTACATGCCCTCGGGTTTCATTTTATTCTTCCAATGCATTATACAGGTCCTTCATTTGTTAACTAACTTGATGGGAATGCCAAGATGTTCCCTAACATTATATGATGAAAAATCCACATCCTGCCCTCCACAAACCCCTCCATCTTCATAACACTTGTGAACCTAAGAGAGCAACAGGAAAACCAGGGCTTTTTTACCAAAATGGCACGCTGTATATTTCTCCTCCAGTGTTACATATCAGATGCAGTAGCATATAGGATTACTGGAACAATGCATCAAGATGATATATCGATGCTGATTTTCTCAGCCCTGCACCCAACAACTAGCAGTAGTCAGCGGCACAACCAAGAACTTAGCAGGTGTAAGGGGAGATTTTGTAGCTTAGTTCAGTCAGCTTTCCTATCCGGGATAACTTAGCTTGGTAAAATCATTTACATGTAAACACAAAAATTTAGAAAATTGAATACTGAAACTAATCAGAGCACCCCTAAAATGATATACAATTGAATGAAGTTGTAAATCTTTGTTAGCTTGAGTTTATATTTGCTTACTTCTATTAAACTAGCCTAAATAAATCTAATTGGACCTTTTCCTTTGGTACATAGATAAGTGGTTTCACAAATTGTACTCTACTTACACTCTTCATATTTTCTATTTTGTTTATTCTTTGTTAATAGCAAAGCCTTGATTGGTTTTAAATCCATGGGTACTCCTATAGGGGGAGGATCTGATACGTGAAAGTGGGATGCCTTATGCAATTGTCAGACCTTGTGCATTAACTGAGGAACCTGCTGGTGCAGATCTCATTTTTGAGCAAGGAGACAATATAACGGTATTAGCCTTGAATTTGGAGCATCATTATTGCTTATTTTCCCAAAACAAGAGCAGGACAAAATATTTTCAAAGCTATGCTTTTGAATCTCGATGTCTGTTTTCCATATTTGAATATGAAAACCCAAAATACTCAGGGGAAGATATCCAGGGAAGAGATTGCTCAAATATGTGTTGCTGCTTTAGAAAGCCCATATGCATTGGACAAGACGTTTGAGGTGTGCTTCCATTGCATTTTGACTTTCTCACAACTCACTCAATGATTTTGTCTAGGTCAACTGTTTCCTACTTTTGTTCAACTATATTTGGGTCTTGCTTCTCGAATGGGAAGGATTTTGGATGTATTCTCAGCAGATAAATATGGCAGAAATTGCTTTTAGACTTTGGAAAAGAAATGGAAGCTTCTACTATCTTGAAGATTATTTTCTTGGTTCTTTTTGATTTCAAATATGAAGTCCTATGCTTAATTTAAAAGATAAGAAGCTTTTAGAATTGTATACAACTTGTATGAAAACACTGTTTGTGGCACGCTGTAAAAACTCCTATAAAAACACTAATTCTGGCACTCTATAAAACTCAATGTTTATTTGTTGTATGATACATCATGCATTATCTATTGAAAATTATCTGCATTCTTTCAATAAAATCAAGAATCAAACTATTAATGAGCAGAAACTTCTAATTATAGAATCGAAGTCCAGTGGAAATTTTGGGTTTATGTAGCGCTAGTGTTTCTTCTATGTTGTGGTTTTACATTGTAATGAATAAGGATGGCTTACTTCTGCAACTGGAATGATGGGAATGTTGTGCAAAGCCATCGCAGGACTGCTAAGTTTCTTTCTTTTGTTGGATGGAATTTCAGAGTTCTCAATGCTTCCCTGTTACATTTTTATTACTTGATGTGCCAAACCCTGCTTACGTGAACAAGCTAAAAATAAAGGAATTGCATATTCAGCAGCATGCTTTGACCCAAACTTTGGTGTGGCATACACTACCTAGATTGAAAGTATGATATTTCTTTTTCTTGGGATTGTTATTGTTCAGTTCGGATTATTGATTGTACTTCTATATGATTAAAGAGTCGTTACACAGTAAAATGGGAACCAACGGTTATAACATGCTTCTTTTTACCATGGACAGGTCAAAAGTGTCATCCCATTTAGTGAGCCATATACAGTGGATCCTGAAAACCCTCCTCCTGAGAAAGACTACAATGTGTACTTCAAGACTCTAAAAGAAGGCATTACAGGAAAAGAAAGCTTAGAGAAAACTCCTATTCCTGCCTAAACCTCGAGCATGGTACACTTGATTTCTCTCCACCTCTGTCTGCTTGCAGCTAATTGAGAATGTTGGTACAATAGTTATGTAGATGGACTGCAAGGGCAAAGTTCCTTATTAGCTTCTGTCTAAATACTTCATTTTCTTTGATGGCTCTTGCAGAACTCATTTCTGTAGCATACATTCAGAGGTTATTGATGAAAAGGATCACACCATCACGGAATAAGAGTAGGATTGGAATGTCCTTTGTTTGTATTTGAAAAATCAATCTACACGTATGCCTTCCTCTTTGGACGGGATGTTATCAACACTCCTTATGTGAAATGTCACTCTGTCACTATACATACATTTGGACATATTTAGAAACATATGCTATCAGCTTATTGTTATAATACCTGAGATGAACTAAAGAAATATGAAGCACGTGATGTTTTACTTTATAGAGTCTATAGTCCCAAGTAAAAGTGTTGATTGAATTATGATCTTCAATAGGATTGCTGTTGGAATTCCATTCATGGTTATCGTTTCTCCTTTCAGCTCCCTCTAGAGATTCCCGCTGGGGTAAAAGAGGACAGGAAAGAATTGCTATAAGTGGCCCTAAACTCCAGTTCTGGATGTCAACTGACTAGTGCCAGAAAAATGAAGGCTGATGGTATCAGCAAGTCTAGGCAACTCTAGAGATTCCCACTGGAGTAAAAGAGGACTGGAAAGAATTGCTATAAGTGGCCATAAACTCTACCTCTGGATGACAACTGACTAGTGCCATAAAAATGAAAGCTGATGGTATCAGCAAGTCTAGGCAACTTCGTTGTGCTGACTTAACCAGTTGTTGACTTTGGAGCAACTCTAGACTAGTGTAGGTTTTCATTTGGTGATCTGTGGTGAAATATATCAAAATGAAATTAATCTTTCATGTGACCCTCCAGCTTAATAAAGAGAAAAGTAACTTTCTCAACATTATTATATAGTGGCCATTCTACATCAGCAAGTAGGTCAGTGAGGGAGTAACGGTGAAATAAAGAATTAACTAATCAGAAACTCTCTGTTAGGGCTGTTTGTATTGCAAATGTTAAAGAGTAAAAAAGAACAATTACCTCTAATATTAAATAAGAAAAAACTAGAAATCTTTCGTATGGTAAGAAATAATTGACAATAATGACCCAATGAGGCAAGAAATAAGCTCCTTGGTCTCAGTGCATACAAAGACAAAAAATGCAGTAAATTTTACAGATATCAGCAGCGTCTCTCATTAAATCTCCATTGGTACAGTGGGAGAAAAACGATGGGAACCAGTGAACTATAGTATGGTATTGAAGTGATGTAGTAAACTCTGCAGCAAGAAAGACCCAGCTAAACTTGGACTTTTGCTCTCTTCGCCTTGTCTTACCCCATTGGTATTTCCAGAGTTGCAGATAAAGCTGGGAGAAAATTTCTTGACATGATATTTAGCAGTCTCTGGTCTGGTTTGAACAGGCCAAAATAACTCACTGCCCTCGTGCAGGTTTCAAGATACTATTAGAAAGAGGGGAAGATGTTATTCCCTACATTTTGGGTTTTGTCGCTGTATCCGACAACTGACATTTCTTTCAGAGACACCTAGGTTTTTGTGTAGATGAATCTTAATAGTACTGATGATGATTGATGATGTTGGCTGGCTTGAGGATGACCAAACATGTTATGGATTGGAGCATTGACAAAAGAGATTTTGAAGTGTAATATTAGAAATTTTGAAATTTATACGCCTTTTAATCGTTCAAGTGAATTTTCATAAAATTATTGCATACATTAGCTTGGAATAATGCTTTTGACTCAGAAGCTATAGCTCTCCATTTCCTATGGTGAATTAAAAACGACTTATACAACCTGTAGTGTATACCAGTGGTACCAGATTCCTTTTGGCATGGCCCGTTAGGCTCTGGGACGTGATAAACAGTTGTTTTCGACTCATTTGGCTGACCTTATGAGATCTGCTTTGGAAAAAATCCTGCGCTTTAAGTTGATAAGTTGGCAATCCTTGAGCTGCACAGCATCTTTTGCTGGGTTGAATGATGACAGGCCTCAGGACAAACAACTTTCTTGTGTCTTTATTGATGCCTTCCGATGCCGCAGAATGATAATACACTCTATTTTTCAAAAAAAAAAAAAAGAAGAAAAGAAGATAATTTACCATTACGGCTATCTTGTTTAAGTTAATTTTTTTAAACAAAATTTAAAGATTTCGAATTCAGTGTTCATGATTGAAGATGCACACTTATTCTCCTTTTTTCTATTAATGAGGAGTTTTTTAAGAAATAAGTACTATTATGAAATAGAGTAATTTGGAACTGTACAGGTGAGAAAGGAATAGGATGCCAGAGTAAAATGCACAGGTGCTGAAGAATTTGAATGATTTTGCCATTAAATGTCAACTCGGCCAGCGGGATATAAGCCTTATAATATGCAATCTGGGAGAGAATTTTCGATCCCCAACCATGCATGAAGCCAAGACAACTGTTCCATGAGCTGGAAAAGCTGCATTACCTCAGAGTATTGCCAAATATAATTAATGTAATTTTCAACATCTTTATTTTTTAAAAAAGATATTTATTACCTTAAGAATGGTAGCTGCGAATAGCCATAAATATAAATATTTCAAGAAAAACAAAAGCACGCGCAAAAAATTAAGCTGCAGTCTTTCCTATTATAATATCTTACTTAATTTTGGCATCAAATAACGAGAAAGTGTCAACATTTACAATTTCTAGCCGCTACATAAAGCAGAAAAAAGAAAAGGCTGTTCTTCCTTGTAGCATTTCAGTTCCAACTCCAGCAGAACTTAATTCAACGGCAATTTTCCTTCAGCTTCTCTTTGGGGAACATAAACATGCCTGAAAAATCATGAGGAAAAGCAACAAATATCCTTTATATATCCTCAAACAAACTCAGATTAAGTCATACAGTTTCAAGAAACCGGGAGAACAGTGGGTTTAGGTACATACATTTAAAGAAAGTCTGTATCTCCTTCTTCGCCGACGAGCTTCCAAGACCCCTCTGAGCTTTGCAAACATTTCATGCTGTGTGAGTATTTTTCCAGGTGAGCTCATGAACGCGCTTCTTTGGACAGGAGGAGACCACAGCCCACTTTGTGTATAATCAAAACCAAATTCCGATACATCTAAGAACTTGGAAAGCAATCTTTCTGATACAGATTTAGAGACTAACTGAATTCTCAGAGGAGAAGAAGAAGACTCTGGCAATGAGCAAACGGGAGATGAAACCTCAGAGATGGACATATTATTGTTTGAAGAATATAACATGAGAAGAGAGAAGACTTCAAAAACTATATATAGTAGTAATGGGAAAAAGAGTTAGGATTGGTGAAGTAGAAGAAAAAGACAATTATTCTCATGAAAATTGGGATTCAAACATTGTGTAGAAAGGGGTTTTGTGCCCTGTGATAAAGACGTGTATGGAGATAGACATATGCAATCATGGAGTGGACGTGGGCAGCATCATTAGAGGCTCAAATTAGGTGCTTCAATATCATGAGCTAAGGCAGGGTTTGCAACTTCTTTTTCTGCTTATTCTGTTTTTATGCTCTCGTTGTTCCTATCCATTTTTGAAAGGTGATTGAGATTTATGATGTTAGACATGCAGATTTAGTTAGCTTCATAATTGATTTTTGGTGTTTATGTTTAAATCATGCACAATTGTAATCTAAGGATGATTGATATTTATATCTTATTGCTGTTAATTCAAAGGCCATAATTCTTGACTTGCCTTCTCTCTTTCGACATTTTCTTTCACAAAAATGGAAAAATGAGACTAGTACTACGACTCTGCTACTATGGACATATACTGCTGATTAATTAGTGGTAGAAAATACTTCATGTTGGATCAAATCCATCATTCACTATTCACACTCAGAGGTTATCCAACTGCATTTGAATACCATATCCTGTGTAATAAACCATCAACAATGAAACAAAATCTCTCTTTTATTAAAAAGAAAAAAAATAAACCCCACGATTTTATATGTTCTTTTTGCAAAAATGAAAAAGAAAGGTTTAACTTCAATTTTCTTTTATTTTTTCGTTTCACCAAACTCTTTAATGCCAAAACATTATTCGTTGCTAATAATGGCACATGGATTGAGTTATAAAAACAAATAGTAAAGCATACATAAATATATAGTCCTACAACTATTTTTAGTTTTCATTTTAGTTCTTAATCTATTTTTCCTTCTTTTTCTATCTCAAAACTATTTTCGTTTTTCATAATTGGGCCAAGCCATCATGGGCACAGCGGAATCCCATGATATGCAGCCATGTCCATGGTGGTTAAGACCAATTATGAAAATTGAAGATTATTTGAGGTTACAAAAGGAAGAAAAAATTAATTAGGACTAAAATTAAAAATTAAAAATAGTTAAAAACTATTTTTCTTCATATATTTATTTATACATCTTTGTTAACTATGTTCTTATTCACCCTTTCCCTCATATCTCTTTCAACATTTTTCTCCCTAATTCCCATATTAATAATATTCTAACTAATTAAAGTTTTCGTGTCTTAATTAGTTATTATCTTTATATTTTTCTTAAAAAAATTACAATATTTAAAATTGTAACAAAATTATTTGATAAAATTTAGTTTAATTGTTCTATTATTTATTTATATAATTAACATGTATCATTATTTAAAACTATATTAAGATATATTAATTCAACAACACAGCAAAACATTATGAAAAATAGTCGTTTAGCTATTTTTTATTTTTATTTTTAGTCCTTAATTTATTTTTTCTCATTTTGTAACCTCAAGCTAGTGTCATTTTTTATAGTTTAGTCCTAGCTAATATGGGTATGGGATCCGATAATATGCCGCTAGGTTCATAGTGGTTGGGAGTAGTTTCAAAAAACAAAAATAGTTTTAAGGATATACAAAGAAAAATAAATAAATTAAGGACTAAAAATAAAAAATTAAGAATAATTGAAAGATTATTTCTTATGATTACTCATCACATAAGCATTTGCAATTCCAAATATATTACTGAATTATTGTAGGAAGAATTTTATCCAAACAATCTACAAACACTTACGCTTTTCATTTCTCTCTCTAGACATAAACTTCCCTAGTTTTATTAAAGGAGCATGTTTATACAAAACAAAACTAGTAGGACTAGATTGAGATACGTACCATTTGTCAGGGACTTCTTCTCCAATATTATTATATTACCTGTCCAAGACAAAATGCTTATGTCTCCGTGCATTAATTCAAATGCAGCGGAAAACAAGAGTCTCTTCCGTTTCACACTCAAATCTTTAAAGGAGGAGTCAAAAAATCCCACTACCCACGCCAACAAGAAATCACGATTCAAGAAGCAACACATCACACTATCACAGTGGGGAAAAAGTAATTAAAATTCAAAAAGAAAGGGAAAGGTTTTGGAGAGAGAGAAAAGAAACAATATACAACCTTCATTACGCCTTCAAACCCCCACTTTATTTCTTAGCTGCAAAACATATAAGACGTACTCAGCTCTATATTTAAAAAGTTGTATATACTTAAATTGGGAGACTTGCAAACTTGCAGTAGAGAGTAGTTGCAGTGTCTAGGAGCAATGGCTGGGTACAGGGCTGAAGATGACTACGACTACCTTTTCAAGGTGGTCCTGATTGGGGACTCTGGTGTTGGCAAATCTAACTTGCTTTCAAGATTCACAAGAAATGAGTTCAGTCTCGAGTCCAAGTCTACAATTGGTGTCGAGTTCGCTACCAGAAGCTTGAATGTAGATGGCAAAGTCATCAAGGCTCAGATTTGGGATACTGCCGGGCAAGAAAGGTGACAATTTTGCAACTTCGTCTGATCTGTGTTTTTCTTAGTTTGCTTAGTCTTATTTTTCTTCTTGTGCTTTATTTTGGTTCTTTTTATGTTTCCTTCTTTCTTTTTGGTTGTTCGGGTGGCGTGTTGAAGGGAGGGTTCACTCAGAGTGAGGTTTGGGGCAATGCTGATCAAGAAAGGCGATTCAATGTTTAAAAGATCCCATTTTTCGGAATCGTTTTTGCCTATTACTTTCGATTGCGGTGTTTTTGCAAGAGGGTTTTGGGTAACTGGTGATTTTAGAGGTTGGTTTGTTTTAAGTTTCGTAGCTTTCATCTGGGTTTCAAGTAGCTGTGTGCACTGGTATGGAACTCTAGAGATCTGGTGAATTTCTTAATAAAGATCTGCTAGTGGTGTTTTTTGGTATTATATTATCTAAGGGCTTGCTCGGAAAGTGGATTATGTGGTGGTCTTGCCATAGTTTGGTTAAAGTTGGTTAGCTCAAGCACAAATTTATAGTGTAAGTTTGTAGATCTTAGATTCCAAATTCTCATGTAAAATCTGTTTGTTTCCTATTCATTGAGTCAATTTCAGTGCATGGTGACTGATGGAACAAATCTGCGACTGTTCTCAAACTGATGGAACATTTTTGAGTTTTGGATTTTGAAGTTGTTAGCTATACTGTTGCCTGACGTTGATTTCTGTTTGCTAAAAGTTAAATATTCCGTTATGGAGGAAATTTGGGAGTCTAACCCTTGGTGTTGGATATATGTAACTTACTGATGGTTATGTTAGTGTTGCAGTCTCGAATTTTTTGAAGTTTGTAATATCAATAAAGTGATTTAAGAGTACAAAGAGGAACCAAATAAAGTTGTTTGCAATAAAAGATGCTAAGTTTGCCATTGAGTCAGTAGTCTCTGGTTAGAAGCATCTCTTGCTATGAAGATTTCCATAGATAATAGGTTGGATGTCTTTTATCAGCTCTACATCCTTGAACTCAGCTCATTATTATTGTTATTGTTATTGTTATTGTGATTATTATTGTTATTGTTATTGTTATTGTGATTATTATTGTTATTGTTATTGTTATTATATTTTATAAGTTAGCATTGGTTTTTGAGTTATTAAGCTAAGGTCTTATATGGGTGATCTAAGGAGTAAGAATTAAGGTAGAGAGACCTACATAATGACTCAATAGGATTTATTGCATTTCAATTAGTGGCAAGACTGTGGGCGTGATATTTGTTTAGCTTGCATTTGAAGTCTTACTGGAACTAAATTAATGCACCTCAACCTAGTCAAGCAATTTGAGGGAATATTTTTCCTTGAGCTATTGTGGTTACTGGTTTGGTGATTCATTTGTTATCTTCTTTTTGAAGTTTTACTGGAAGGCAATTACTCACCTTCAATATAGTGAAAGGAAATTTCTGGCAAACTTGTTCTACATGTCTAGTTGGTTGTTGAATCTTGGAACATACTCGTTTTGTTGTGTTTGTCTATTAAACTTTACCTAGTATATGATGCAGTTGTTGACTTTTTACCAAATGCCATATGCATCGGTGCCTTTTGATGAGAGATGTAACACAACTTCTCCGATGAACCTCATTTTTGATGAAAATTTCTTTCTGAAAATTTTACAATGGTTGGGCTGTTGCCACGAAATATTTCAGCATCTCTTGAATTCTTGCTCATTATCCTATCATGTGGACAACCAATTAATGTTATGCTGCACACTTGGTTAAACTATTGATGCTTTCAAATAATGATGCTGTAAATTTGGCTGTTTCTGTCCTTTTACCAGTTTGTAGCATCAAATCATTTTATATTTCTTCTTCTAGTAAGAAGTCTTAATAGATGGTGCTGCATTGGAGACAACTAATTCTTCATCCTAACTAAAGTTCCAATCCCATACTGCAGGAAGATGAAAGTTTATTCCTCCAGCTACTACCCACCACCAACCCTCAAATCCACCTCTTGGATGTTCCCACAACCCATTAACATTCTATCAAAGCATTTATTTTCTCTTAAAAGCCAATTATGTTCCTAAGTAACCATCTTTTAACTTTAAATACCACATCATTGCCACCTTGTTCTCCCACCTTCAACCTCAGTTGCCTAACTTTTACATTAGACAAGCTCCTCTCTTGCTGCTGCCTAGTTCATTAAACCTTTTAAACCTCTGTCTTTAACTTATCATTGTTGTCAAAGCTTTCTTCATAGTATTGTTTATTAGTTCAAAGAATCACTAATTCACATTAATGATATATAAGCCATTAAGTATATTGGGCTTGGTTAAAAGGTACGAGGAATGGGAGGAGAAATAATAAAGCAGAATAGAGAAATGATAGGTGTAGGGAACTCTAATGGGAAAAAGAAAATGGTTAGTTGAATTGAATGCCTATGTGTCTGTTTCAGTTGTGGTTATTGGCCAATTTCAGTGCTGGTCTAGAAGGGCGTATGAGTGTCTAAGTAGGGGCATGGCTGCAGAGCTTAAGTTGGAGGTTGTTAAATATATTTTGCTTATAGCAATTGAAAATATTCATGACAAAGCACCCTTAGTTTTCTGAATATACTAAAAATTTTCTTGACTGATGACCCTTAGTTTTCTGAATATATTGAAAAATTTTTCATGACTGACCATACTTTGTCCATTGTTACCTGGGTCTGCTTGGTAGGGCATTTTGGGTTTTTTTTTTTTTTTTTTGGGGGGGGGGGGGGTTTGTGAAGGATAGGATTATTTGGGTTATGTGATATAAAAACTTAACAATCTTCAAGAAACCTCTTTCTATTGCTCATTCTCTTGGGCCTGCTTTCGTAGGATCTAATCTATTAGTGTTTCAGTTAAGGCAGTTGCCATAATCCGGGTTGAGTAAATCATAGATCTTGGGATTTTAGTAGAGGTAAATGGTCTTCATTATATTGTAAGCTGTTTTTACTACTAGTACATGTCTTGCCAGACTGAGGGATTTATCATAATTCTCCAAATTTTACATCGAGGACAGGCTCTAACATAGAGTTGAAAGGTGAAGTTTGACTTTTACTCTTTGCTTAAATGTGAGCTTTAGTCAAATGTTTTTGTGGAAAAGGATGATCTTCCTTCCTCTGTTTTGAGTAATGGTATCCCGTATGAAAAACTATCAAATCATCAGATCTCTCTTTGGAGTAAGAAACTTCCATAAATTGATAACAGAATTGTTGTCATTGATATGGTTTTGGTGACAATTGTTAAGAGCTTATGACATTGGCAGACAGACACCTTTGAGACACACAGAAGTTTGTGATTAAGGTACTGAATTAGGAGCACGTTTGATGAAATTCAGCCGCTTGGTCGTGTTATATGCTCTCTGATGATGTGATGTTTAGGGTGACTGGTGAGATGGCGGATACAAATTTGTTCATGCTGCGGTTTTATTGGTGGACTCATCTAAAGATCTGAAAGATGGAAGTTTTTGGTGGGCTTGACTTAAGGAGGGTTAAGTTGCGAAAGCTACTTAATTAGAATCTAAATTTAGCTAAAGAGAAGCCCATGTAGGCTACAAGAGGAGATTGATGACTGGGAAATATCTTGAAATGGAAGTTTTGGATTCATTATATATTTCTGAGAGTTTTAGGACCTAGTGTTCTTGTCTAATGAGGAGTTTTGCACATAATATACTGATGTAGATGCATTTTTGGTTCATGGTTGTCTTTAGACGAGCTTTCAGTAGGGAATATCATCAGTTAAGTTGCGGAGTAAGAAACTTACATAAATTGATAACAGAATTGTTGTCATTGATATGGTTTTGGTGACAATTGTTATGACATTGGCAGACAGACACCTTTGAGACACACAGAAGTTTGTGATTAAGGTACTGAATTAGGAGCACGTTTGATGAAATTCAGCCGCTTGGTCGTGTTATATGCTCTCTGATGATGTGATGTTTAGGGTGACTGGTGAGATGGCGGATACAAATTTGTTCATGCTGCGGTTTTATTGGTGGACTCATCTAAAGATCTGAAAGATGGAAGTTTTTGGTGGGCTTGACTTAAGGAGGGTTAAGTTGCGAAAGCTACTTAATTAGAATCTAAATTTAGCTAAAGAGAAGCCCATGTAGGCTACAAGAGGAGATTGATGACTGGGAAATATCTTGAAATGGAAGTTTTGGATTCATTATATATTTCTGAGAGTTTTAGGACCTAATGAGGAGTTTTGCACATAATATACTGATGTAGATGCATTTTTGGTTCATGGTTGTCTTTAGACGAGCTTTCAGTAGGGAATATCATCAGTTAAATCATGGATTCCCAGTTCCTATTCCATGATAACAAGACAAGTGCTGAGAAAAATGTCAAAACAAGGATGCTCATGCTTGGAAAAATCTTATATTCTTTTGGTAATCAGTACTGTGGTAGAGAATATAGTGGCTTAAAGCCTGGTTAAACTCGGAGATATTGTAGCTTGTAGAATATATCTCTCTGTATATTTAACAATGTAAGTTGTATGCACAGTATTTGATAAGTACAACAATCTCCTGCACTGGAGGAATATATTCAGTATAAGACTAATACAAATCAATTCATTTTCTATGGCTGGTATAAATTGAATTTTATAGGAAAATCTTGTTAACCACAAAATTTACAAGATATTTTACTTTGAATCTGCAGGTACCGGGCCATCACCAGTGCTTACTATAGAGGCGCCGTAGGGGCATTGCTTGTGTATGATGTGACTCGACATTCTACTTTTGAGAATGTTGAAAGGTGGTTGAGGGAGTTGAGGGATCACACAGATCCCAATATTGTTGTCATGCTCGTTGGCAACAAATCAGACCTCCGGCACCTTGTGGCAGTCTCAACAGAAGATGGAAAGTCTTTTGCCGAGAGGGAATCACTCTACTTCATGGAAACCTCGGCCCTTGAAGCTACTAATGTTGATAATGCATTTGCAGAGGTTCTTACCCAAATTTATCGTATAGTGAGCAAGAAAGCGATGGAAGCCGGCGAGAATGGAAACAGTTCGACCGTTCCATCAAAGGGAGAGAAAATTGATGTTGGGAAAGATGTATCCGCTATCAAGAAAGGTGGGTGCTGCTCAACATAGGCTTCAGCGGGAAACAAATGCAGGAATTTGGATATGGTAATTTGAATAGATGCATCCATTTGCGCACACCATGATTATGTAAAATTTTCTAAAAGGAATTGCTCTACACGGAGGGAGATTTTAAAAATCGTAACCAGACTGCTATTAGTTGTAGGCAAGAAGGATTTGGTTAGACACAAATGCTACGGGTCATTGTTGCTTATATGTAGCTGATAGACAAAATGCTGGCTTGAATGAGTTCATTGATTTATACTTCATTTCATCTTGAGCAGATCTTTCTTGGGTACCAATCCCTTCATCACTTTATTCCATTTCTAAACTCATTTAAATTAAAAAAAAAATTCAAATTCAAATTTTATTCAATCTCACTTTTAATCTTCTCGTTTTAACACTAACACCAAATGCAAACACACGCAGAAACAATTTAAACCAGAATTTGCAAATTAGTCTTGCCAATTTAATTGAGATCTAAATCGTTTAAATGTTCTATTCATTCAAAATTTTTGGCTTGAAGTTCGTCATTTGGAATCCAGTGACAAGTCCTATGAGCAACTTTTTTAAAAAACAAAAAAGAAAAAAAGAGCCTTGAGGAAAATCATTTGACTTGTATATAGAGGGATCAGAGATACTGATCAACTTTTAAAAAAGTTATACCTTTTTGCTTTGATCGCTTCGAACCTCAAGAAAGAAATCAGTGTGTATATCTACTTAATTATTTCTTTAATCAATTATTAATTCAAAATAATTTTGTCTTTCCAATGCTATAACGGATAAGGCAGAACCAGATTTAGGGGTGTAATTCAAGATTAGTTAGTAACCAATGACGTTATTGCAGATTCGACTGTGACGCTATGATATGCACGTGTGGCATGTGGGGACACATCTGCAAGAAGGCCCATCAAAAAGTTTCAAATAAATAAAAAATTATTATTTTTTTAAAAAATAATTTTATAATGATATTAAATGTATTAATATCTTCTTTAAAAAATAAAAATATAAGAGTCGACGGGGCCCACATTTTTCGGCTACTTCACCTGCTGCAAAAATTGTATTATTTGTTTTACCAAACAGAAGAAATAATATAACTTTTGTTAATTGTGATTATGAGGGCTTAATCAGCCGGCTTAGCTGTATAAGCTTGGCAAAATTGATTGGTATCACGTGCGGTACCTCGTTCTAAGGCTGTTCTTAGCTAACTAAACTATGAACTTCATCAATTGAATCGACCCAGTATTGCTTGATAGTCAAAATTGCCGTTCTATTTTGACTTTGGGTTTCAGTCAGCCAATGAGTTTGTTGTCACGTCGCACCAAGTTGCCAGTGCCCTATATATCATACCGGGCTTATTTTACATGGGTTGAATATAAAACATTTGAATTATCAACCAAATATTCGATATTATACTATTAAACTTCTAATTTAAGAAGTTCAAAATTTATTTTTTTTGTGTGCTTTAGAAAAAAAAGAAGATATTATTAGCACATACTATCCTTTTAAAAAGAAAAAAAAAGATACGTGTGCTAATAATATCTTTTCTTTTCTCTGAAGTTCACAAAAAATTAAATTTTAAACATTTTAAATTAGAAGTTATGTATTGTAGTTGCTAAACTGCTATTATACATAAGACATATATTTCTTTCATTTCAATATAAGTGTCAGAATAGAAATTTTATTTAGTTATAAAATAAGTGTCATTAAATAAAAATTTTAAATTTAAAATTTATCTTTCAAAATAAAGTAATGATATTTTGTGTAGTAAATAATGATAGTTTATTATGTTATAATTTTTCATGAAGAGGGAGAATATTTAATTTAAGATAAATAAATTAAGGTTTACTTGAATTGATTTTTTAACAAAAATATCTCACTTTTTTTTAAATTTTGAACTACTTTTCTATTTATAAATAATTTATTTTTATAATTTTTAATATAATTTAATTTAAAAAATTAATTCAAATATACTCTTAATTTAATTAATATATTAATATATGTAAAAAATTTTAAATAATATTTAAATTAAAATGGAGAGAGTAGTCTTATCATCATTGAAAGAGAAACAAAAAGATAATAAGTAGGGCTGTGCTACAGTGCTTCACGGCTTTGTTTGCAGCACGTACATAACTGAAGTACAGCCGTCGGATCAGATCTCAGATCTGATCCAACGGTTATAAATATTTATAATAAAAAAATAATTTTTTAAAAAAATATATTTAGGAACAAAAAATCTGGTCCGTCGATTCTAGGTTCTTTTCCAATAATGTTCGCTGTGGATCCTTCTCCAAGTTGCCCTTGGCCTTTTCGTTGTCTTTTCCAAGAATAAGAAAGGTCGGTATTATGGCAGCCAAGTAGACTACTTTTCTTTATTTATTTATTTCTTTCTTTTTTTTCCTGGAAGCGGGCAACTTCAATGTTATATTTTGGGTTGGGGCCTTACATTATAGCATTTGGTTAGGGAGAGAGGTGAGAGTAAATAGGGAGGAAAAGTATTTCAGTAAATATACTTGTTTGGTTGGGTGTTATAGGGAGGGGAAGGCTTTTCCTCTATATCAATAAAATTAACTCTTTTTAAAATAGAAGAATTGAGAAGTATTTTTGTGAATAAAAATTAAATAGTTTTTGAAATTGTTTGTAAATTTATAATAATAAATATATGTAATAGATTAAATGATAAAATTATTACAACTTCTTTCATTTTCACCCTAATTAAATAAGAAGAAGTATTTATAATTTACTTCTCTTTTATTTATACCAAATAAATTTGAAGTAAATAGTGCTACTGCTCCTTCCCTTCTCCTTTGCGAACCAAACAGGCATTAGTTCGAAAAGTTAATTATATTATTTGCTATAATTTAAAAATAATTTATTTTAATGTAATCATTGTTTTAATCCCAAAAAATATTTAAAAATAGTTTATTCGATGTTTACTATCTTATTTTTATGTTTTTACAGAAATAAAGAAGCAAAAAAATTTTAAAAAATGATATATACGAATACAATAAATAATTTTTTTTTTGTGTTTTTGCGTACACAGTGAAAATGCTTTGTTACGTATGTACGGAGATAATTTGTAAGAGAAAAAAGTCCATGGCACGAGAGACGACTAGCAAGCAATGGATATATCTTAAACTACTGCCCCTCAAAAGTCGTACTTTTACATCTATTTTAATCAATCGCTGATGTTGTTGCAGTCCTCACAAGCAACATACAACGAGACAAAATTACCATTCCACGGAATCCATAGTGAATCAAATATTTATTTTTTTTAACGTAAAATAAGAAGGAATAAAAATTGAATTTCCAGAAGTAGGTTCAAAATAATCATTGCATGCGACAATCGCTTCAATAGCAATTATTGTTAGAAATGTCCAATATAATTATATTATACGACAAAGCCTTAACATTTTCTCGTTTAAAAGAGATAGCCGTTGGGAGACTAATTACAAAGAGACTAAAACGGAATCCCCCCAACTGGGAATTTTTATTCACTAACCACTACACTGAAACCTAGAAACAGAGAAAACTGTGTGAAAATAAAATCCTTCTTAGGCCATCCGATGCCGCAGATTTTCTATCACAAAATGTTGTTAAAATATTGCTGTTGATGGGTAGTAAATGAGGACAAGTATAGATGATCATGGTGATTCGTTAATTCATATTTAATCTCATCCTGTGGTGCCACACCAAGGTGCCAAGTGTTGCCGGCGGCGCCCCTCCTCCCTCTCCATCATTCCGCGGCGGAACACCATTGAACATTCCGGCAACTCCCCAAGATCAGCAAAAAAAGACTCGTCTTCGTCGCGCATTGTGAAAAACATAGCCATATCAGCATCCGTAACCCTGGCCTCACTCATCAACGGGCTCTCTAGCATAGTTGTTGAAGATGTGCACTCGAAATCTGAGAACCAATTGCATCCGTATTCACCCAAAGATGCTTCGCCAATATTTGTAAATTTCTGATCATCGGAGATGTTGAGCTCTATTTGCTTAGTAGCTACATTAGTCGGCTTCTGCTTTTCTTCGCTTTCTTCTTCTTCCTCAGAATTTGTGGGTTCTGTTTGGCCAACACTTTTCTTTGCAGCGGCGATAGTTGATGCCACCGCAGCATTGTGATTTTGGCTGTGATGATGATTTCTTGGTGCCGGCCATGGATGGTTGTGCTCGCAAGAATACGTCACCACTAGCGTGTTGGGATCAACCCTGCTCCTCTCTACTTGTTTTCTTGCTGGGCAACCCTTTGAACTGCTGCATCTGTAATAGCCTCTGCAAAATTCCAAGAAGAAATACAAAGATTATTCTTTTTTCTTCTTGAGGGAAAAATTATCACCCTAAAAAAAAAAGGATTTTTCAGAATTTAATGAAAGTTTTTCTAGTTATACCTAGGATAGGGAGAGCCTTTGATGGGCTTCTGGCCGTACTTTCTCCAAGCCCAGGAATCGGACGGTGGAGCACCCATCTCACCCTTGAGTCGAGAGCCTTCAACGTCTTTGATTGGCACAGAGATCACTCGTTTCTGAACGGATCGCCTGCTGGAGAGAATCTCAACAACGTAAATATTCTTGATTTCTTCTGCATGCACATGAACTCAAAAACAAAACCCTTCAAAGATTTCACCCCTTTCCTCCCCCCTCCCAACCCCTCCAAGTCCAAGCATCACCGAGGAAAAAAGGGTGAAAGAGAAAGAAATTCTCTTAAGATAATTTCGAAAATCTAACCTTTTCTTGGGCGAGGAAGTACAAGTCATTTTGGTATCATTAAGCATGGCGTAGCGAGGCGAATCTCCACTATTTTCTGGTGAATTTTCAGAGTCATCTTGCTCCCCGAGAAATGTGCTGTTCATCAATCTACTTCCCATATCTTTTGCTCCGAGATGAAGGACAAATTATTAGTAGATGTATCTTTTTCCTCTTGAGGGAAAATCTTTCCCTGCAACTTCTGATGATGATGGTTCACTCCAGACTGCTTTCTACACGCTACACAGAGGTTTTGCACACAGTACACACAGTAAGACAAAGAAAGAGAGGGAGAGAGAGAGAGAGACAGAAAGATTGATGAGAACAAGAAATGAGGAAAAATGGTGAAGATTGGTTGGAGTTTAATATGGGTCCGAATGTAATGTTGACAGATGAGCAATGATATTAGTCTATAGAGGACGTGCAAGCAAATGTGAAAATAATCCAAACCCCGAATTATTCTATTGCCAATTTGAAAGGGACCCAAATGTTCATTTCTTTTGTTTATTCCAGTGATTAATGGGTGTCTCAATCTGGACTATCTATCTAATTTCCTATCTAATTTCCTTTGGAAAAAAAAGGATATAACACTTCTTCCCAAACATTTTTTGTTAGCAGTACTATAAATCTTTACATTTATCACACTCTGGTACATTGAACCACTTCTATCGCTATCTAACAAATGAGGGTACGAAATACTACTCGTCGAATATGCTAAGTTAATCCATTGTTCAAAAGATTTTTTTTCTACTTATGAGTGGTGAATTATGGGTTGTTTGGTCCAAATGGGTGCAACCATGATTTTTAATGGTAACAGAGTATGTTTGCTATAACAGGCCTCGACTGATAAAGGTTTTCGGGTAAGATTTGCTCTTCATTTTGTACCTTATTTGTCTATTATTACCTTTAATATCTGGCCTTTTTAAAAACAGGTTCTAATTGACGAAAAGTTACATTCAACCAAAGCAAGTAGTTGATACAATGAATGCTTCTATAAGATAAGGACACAAATTACATATGGTTTATACATTTATTTTCCTTTTTTAAATGCATTTCTTTATTATGTTCTAGAATGCATAACATTTAAATAGTAAAGTACGAGTTACTTACTACTATCAAAAAATTTGATAAAATAATGAATTAATCAATGTTTTTTTTACCTACATTGTCTAATGCATTAACGAGATGTTTTTGATTCAAATAAAAGGGGAAATAGAATCTTGGTTTGTAAATTAATGTGAATCAAGAATAATATGCAATTCAGAACTTCTTTTCCATAATGCACCCGATATAGTTCATCAACTCTCATAATGCACATGGAATTTCTGGGCAATGATGAAGGGGGAAATAATGTGAATAGTTGACTGAATCCAAAACTGGGTAAATTATTATCTGGCTTTTGTTGATCTCATTACCCCCTGCCGTGTCCGAACGTTCGTTCTCTTTATCTTCTAAATCGTTATTTGTTTAATGAGAAATGTCAAACAAATATTAATCTAACTATTTTTTCTTTTTGTTTATTATCGTTTACAGAAGGTTTGTGGTTATGTTGTCCGCATTCAAGATAACGTCATCGTAGTTTTAGTATAATAAGGCTCCATTGAAGAAAACAATGTGATCCAAAGCCTTAAGAAATGGTCATATCACAGTTTTGCTTGTAGCGCATTTACTTGGCTGGTGCGTACGCCTCTTTTAGACATCTCTCTTAGATGGTCCAAAATCTGGACGTTACCAAGGTTACCTGGGGCTTAGGGGTTCGACCTCAACCAACTAATGCTGATTACATAGTAGATTAATCAGCTTATCATCGCAATAGATTTTGCCATGATGCATGTAAAGGACGCCATTACTGAACGTTTGGTATATGAATTTTGGTTTGGACTATTATTTTTTTAATACAAAAAGTGCTACACTATTGATAGATATTACATAATCAATAATTAATTATAATATAAATTACAAGCATTAATAAAAGAGAAAATAAACCCTATAAAATTAATACTCAAAGTATCTGCCAATATTTTGATATTTGACATAGTTTCACTCACACGCACACACACACATATATATATATGATTTGTCATTTAGGCCATTACATTCTTAATTTATTTAGGAGTAGATTAATTCTTGTAATTCACATTTGAAATTATGGAATGTTTGTGTGCAATTTTTGAACCCCCCCACCCACACACACACAGAGAAAAGAAAAAAAAAGTGGGAGTGGTTTTCATTTTTTAAGATAATATTATTAATTATTTTGAAACGGAACCAATCCTGGCAATTGAACGTCCCGTGGAGGGGAACAATCATTGAGGCTTCTTCTTCGGAGTTCCGGCCGGCGCCAATTAATCCTCCATGATGCGAGAGCACATGACGGTTGAGGCCGGCAGAGGGAATCGATATTGAATGCATAATCATATAAAAGTGAATCCCGCAATCTTTCTTGGGTTTATTAAGTAAGGAGTTACTCTATTCGTTTTAAATATTAGTTTTATTAGTTTTATTTACTTGTTTCATAATATTTAATTTATTTGTAATATAAAAAAAATTTAATAAAATTTTCTATTTTTACTTCTCTTTAAATACTACTACTTACTACAAATGTCAAATACTCTAATTAATGAATCATAATTAAACTAGGAGATATATTTAATATCAAGAAAAGGGTATCTATTTTTTTTTTGAATTTTATAAATTGTAATGAATTCTTGATTTATGTGAAAGTAACAAATGGAACTCGTATTTTGAGAGGGTTTTTCTTATTTGTGTAGATTTGATTTTTCACATATATTGAGAATGTTATTGAAAAGTTAAATTATAAAATAAAATGGCCCCTTTGTCTTATTGAAACTTTAAAAATTAAATAATGAAATAAAAACTAAATCATATCTAAATAGATTAAAAAAGAAAAAAGGAGGGAATACTACCACTAGTACTCACTTTTCTTTTCATTCACTCCAATGGCTCATTTCTAGCGTTCATCCAAAAACCAAATGTTTTATAATATGAATTTCAAAATTACAAGCGTTTTTTTTATGTTATCGCACATAATTAATGAATTTAAATTTTTGGTGTACGTGAAGAGAATTAGTCATAGAAGTCATTCTTAAGCATAGTGAGGTAGGATTATTTTATATAATCTGATTACTTGTTTGAACACATTAAAATCTTGAATTCAGATATTTAAAGAAACCCCTTGAAATGAACTCTTAGTTTGCTGTATTGATTGATTTTCATATTTAATAAAACATGGTAGTAATTACATTTTCATAAAATTAAAGAGGAAAAAAATCAAATAGTTGTAAGTATTATGAGTAGTTTTATCTTGGTCGGTTATCAATTTATTAGTATCTCAATAGTTACTCACATACTAATAAAAAGAACGCATATAGATGAAACTATCAAAATAAAATTATCTTACTACGTATTGAATTGACTACATACTAATAAAAAAAAATCATATGTGGAACTACCAAAATAAAATTATTACATTATTAAGTTGACTATTTAATCAAGTGAGTAACTATTGAGATGTTAACAAATTACTAACCTCCTAACTACTAATTACAAGTATTACAGAGGTCAATTAAGTTCCGCACCGCACTCTCCAATTCAGAAACGAGATGGAAAATGCCGATAGGGAAATGCAGAATGGTTTTCATTACTTCATTCCTTTGCTCTAATTAATTAAAATGCTACGCTTTTGCTTGATTCATACGCGACTTATGGGAGACGACTTTCTTCTTACTAATACATTTGTATATTTTCCGCTGAGATATTAAAAGAATATTTTCTTAATATTTTATCAAAGCTACCTAATTGAAAGGAGAGATGCTTTCCCAAGAATTCTTACTTGATTGTGCCTTCCCGCTTTCGTGTTATTCTTCATCTTCTTAAGATGGCGTTATTCTTGATTACTTTTGATCTTCAACAATTAAACCAAAGAATATATTGAGTACATACAAGGGGGATACGGGTAAAGAATGGAGCATTGAACCCAATACTTTCCTATCTGTCTCATCAGAAGTATTTTACCAACTGAATTACTTCTTTAGCTTAACCTCTAGTTATTAAGCTTCATATAATTAACTGGATATAAATGTTTTTTTCGTATTGGATTTTTTTCCCTTTGATGGAAAAAACCACATTAGTGTTTATTAACAACCAACCACCTATCAGTGGAGCGGGGTTAGCTAATTAGTCGTATGCATTCCACCTGTTTGAGCAATTTATTGGTTCAGGTATTAGAGCTTCTTTACATTATTCAATGGTTCTATGTGTAAAAGTAAAGTTGTTAATAAAATATTTGAGAAAGAGTAGGGGCTCGGATTGTCAAGATTGTCTTGACCTTTAAATTTCCTGCTTAAGGTACTTCAAATTAAGAAAAAGCCACCCTTCCCTCTCTCCGCCCCGCCCCGTAGTATTTGACTAAAACCTCAAAATGGTTTATTTATTAAATGCCCTAGCCTCCTAAAGGTCCCTGTCCATTTACCGGTTGAACAGGGTCTTATCAATACCACTAAACTGGAAGTTTAGTTTGGTAGGGAACCCGATATTGTAATTTCCGCCGCCTTGGTTGATTTATCTCCTTAGTAGGAGCATGTATTATAAGTCTTTTTCTCAAAAGAGAAAAAAGAATTTTTTTTTTCTTTTGCAAGCGTTAAATGCCCTTTATGATTTAGAATTATGAGATAAGATAACACGAATTAAGGGGTAAACTTGGGACACAAAAGAAAAAAAAAAGTGAGAACCAGTAGATTAATTATATTAATTTTTTTCAAATTAAGATAATATCGATTTTGCCATTGATTGCGACACATACCATACAGAGACATTGTAATGTGTAAAATAACAAAGATGGGCCGTTCATTATGTCAGTAGCGATTAAGAGATAACCTTTTCTAATTCAGAATATGGAATGCGTTCCGAATATCATAATCAAATTCGTACTCTCTCTTTGCTCAGAAATAACTTCATCGAATATTACGGGTCAAGAGGATTAAGAAGTCATGTCCTGCTGCCTATGTTTTACTCACTGAATCTTCGATATTTACTAAATGTGTCTGTCTGACATTTGCATTTCTAAGAAAATGCCGACTGCTTGCACAGTGAGGCCTCGTTTGTGAAATGAATTGGGTCGTTTCGCTTGATAAAAATCCTATCGGACATTTCGAGGGAGCATTAAACAAGGAGCGGTTTCAGATTGGCCAGAAATAGTAGGTGCATCAGAAAACCAAAAGCTGTCGTAGGCAAGAAAATGATCTTTTATTTATTTGAGAGACAAGAAAATTATCCATAAATCTATAAGAATTTCAAGCATATGGCAGCTTATATAGTTCTTGTTTATATCATGACATTACAACTCCCACAGTCCCAAAATATGAGCTTCACTTGACATTTTTACAAAAATTAAGGAATCATTAAAATTTATGCAATTCAAAATAAAAAGACTTATATTCTCTTTTCTACTCATAGAATAAATTAAAAACATCTTTTTAAAAAGTGAGATAGTAGTAGTTAAATAAGGATAAAATTAAAAAAAATTATTAAATATTTGTTGGTATTATAAATAGAGCAAATATTATAGAACATTTGAAAAGTGCAAATGGAGCTAATATTATTGAATGAAAGAAGTATTGAATATTATTGATGGTTTTCTAAACAACTTTGCATTTTTCGGATAGAATATAGTCTATAGTGTATAGGAAAATTGAAACTCTAGTTCCATTGTGACAAATACGGTAAGAATATAAACAAGAAAGGAGGACAAAGTTTTTTGGAAGGAATTTATATGAATATTGTACTTATTAGTGTACTAGATTCTCAAAAGAACAAAGTATATTAGAATCTCGTGAAGTAGCCAATTATTTACTATTTGAATACACTAACAAATTGTAAGAGTTCTGCTGTTGGCAAAGTTCTAAATTATTACTAAATTGGAAAATCTCGAAGTTGATATTTTATCAAATGTGTATTTGAATTGAGTTTTATTTCAGAACCTAATGTAGATTCTTCATTTTAAATCTTACTTCCTCTCTCAGTTGATAGTTAGGGCTTGTAACTTGGACTATTTGTCAATGCATTAATTAGTCTAATTCTCCTTTTCCTGCTAAATGCAATTGTCTATTCTTGATCACCTCGTAAAAGGACTCTTTCTATCCCTAATTGTTGTTTACATCTGATTTGGTATGACGAGTTAAGAGAGGCCTTTAATTATATTTAAGTTACTATAGGTTTATAATAGGATTCATGTATTAGTAAAATTATATCTCTAAATTTAGGGAGGTTAGGAGTATAAGTTTAATAGAAATAATATCCTTATGTTAGAAAAGTGAACAGTTCATTTTGGAATCACATAAAATAGAAATTTGGAAATTTAATATTGCTTTATATTTCCTAAGTTTTCAACATTAATTTTTGACTGGTTTTGTATGATTAGTTTTTGTCATTCATTTGGAAAATATTTGGGGGACTTTGATTAGTAATTTTCCTCAAAGTGCCAGCAAGTGATGAGTCGACAGAATCCTCCAAATACTGCTTGAAATTTGAGAAGACCATAAATTTAAATTACAAATGGACACTAAAAATGTATTACAAAATTTAAGAAAACCATCGAGAACTTCAGAGAGAATTACATGGAGACCCTCGGAATCAGATATTTTACAAATCTGGGCCCTCTCTCCCGCACTAGATGTCTTTGTTACTAACGGCGGCCGGTGAGACGGGGCCTCGTACGTGTTAGTCTGTGGCCCAGCCCACATGGTTCACAATGCTTGCAACTTGACCAATCAACTTAGAGGATTCATCATCCAAAAAAAAAAAAAAAAGTGGTTGTTTTCTCCTCTAAACTGTTTTTTTTTTCAATTTATATATTCAAAGTGAGACTGCTACGCTCTCTTTAGACAAAAGGCACAGATTAACGGAAGATCAAATGACGTGGATAACTGGGATTTGATTATGCCTTCTTATGGAAGCAATACTAAAAGCTAATGCTTAATGGCACTAAGAACAGCTTCATTAACATCATTTACATGCACAACTTGGTCTTCATTAGCCTCAACAATGGCTTCCAAACCAAAGAAGTAGCTGCATGTAACCCTAACTTGAAAAACATTGAGATTCAACACTTCAAAGGCATCCAAAATCGACACTAGCAAATCTTGCCTCTTCTTGCAAGTTACCCTAACCAGAAAATTCTCTCCAAGCTTCTCCACCTTCACCTCCTGTTCAAGCCATGAAAATTTCATATACATAAGAAAAATAACAATTTCACGAGGGGAAAAAAAAAAAAAATAGGACGGCCCATAATGTATAATGGAAGTTTTGAGAAGAAAGATTAACTAATACTTGGCTATTGTTTATGAGGTAGTGATATTCTCTTCTGACAGCCTCTAGTTGCAGTTTCAGCTTGCAGATGTAAAGAAATGCATCCTTGATTATGGAACTCTTCTTCACCTTCACAAACAGCAAGAAATAGGTTTCAACAGAAATCATTGATCATATTAAAGCCACTAAAAGCTATGATTTGATCAACCAAAGAAATGGAGTTGGTAAGAAATGAAACAAAGTTTTCATCAGTATTACTGATTTGGAGTTGGTAAGTGTTCTTAGGATGCGAAGCTTTCTGTGCAGTGCTATTCTTCTTTGCAGCTTTGAGGCCCTTGACGCCATCTCTCTCTTTCTCTCTTTCTGTGCGTAAGTTTCTGTATGTTTATTTTTGAACACGAATCAAGTCAATATACGCGTACTATTTATAGAGGGAGGACTAATGAGGTCTGACGATGTCAACTGTGAACCTACTACGCATGATTACCCACTAATTATACAGGCAATAAACAACCACCTACATATGGCCTTATGATTAGATTTATATATTTTATTAGCAATATCAGGTCAAAGAGTCAGTAGTGGTCATTCGCAAAAGAATCCAAGAATCTCCGTCTCATCAATGAAATGCAAATCAAAGTCATTAGAAGTAACCAATCAAGCGAAAGATTTAAAGGAAAAACAAACCATGCATGATGTTACAAACTTAGTAGAATCCTAGGCCAATGAACATTAATACGTCCGACAGATTCTCTGCAACGAGGGAATTTGTCTAGCAAATTAATATTGATTTTTGCATGATATTACTCCTAGTAATTACTTTAAGCAACAAAGTAAGTTGCTCATCCCCAGAATCCATGTCCTTAACCAGTCTCCAAATGGTCTTGAACATGATTGATTATCCATGTTGTTATGTTTGCAAAAACTGTGACCTTGCATGCGTGCTTTAGGTCTACGATGCATTTTACATGGTTCAGTGGGGGATTTGAGGAAATTCTGGTGCATTTTGCATTGTGGATTAAATTCAGGATTTGTTCAGTAAAGAGATGTGTAGATGCCATTATTGCTGAGTGGCAAGGTTTTGCAAGATCAAACATTTTCTAAGACAGTATTGGCATTAGCTATTGTAGGATGAGATGAAAAGGACCAATGGAGATCACATATGTATGCAGGCAGACACAGACACCAATCTGATGCAGGTTAGGAGGTTAAAGGTCCTTTAATTTGTAGGGTCTAAGCATTGCAAATTTGGAGGTTTCCTCTCTGCATGCATAGTATGCTAAATTGGAGTGGCAAAGGGAATGCGTTAGTCAGTGATGGATGTCTGCCCTGACTCAGTCTGAGTCAGAAATTGAGTCAGAGTCCGTCAGCAGACATTTCCCAGTCATCACGAGAGCCTGATTCAGTTACACTTTGTCTACCAAACTAGAAACCCCTCTTATATTTGCGAATGGCTGGAATCACATGCTCTGACAACAATGCAGATTCATTTGTTTTATGTTATGTGTCTTCTACACTTGGATTCCAAACACAAGTCTTTTTTAAAAGCTGCATTTCTCGGATAGCCTCATTGGGAATTTTTTTTGCAAAGTTACTTTGCTACATCAAGTTTGTACCTAATTATGTTTGGTTCACATTTTTGTAACAGAACTTTAAAATTCACAATACCATTCAGGAGATCTCAGAGAAAAAAGATTTAGCGCTCTATAACTTATTAGGTTTTGAACTGATGAGGAAGACTCTAAATCTTGTTAGGTCTAATTGCTTTTTTCCCCCCTCTAATGAGAAGTTTGGAAAGATAAATGATCTTGTAGCACTTCTGGCCTTGCATTTGCCAAATGGTTTTCGTCCGTAAAACAAAAATAAGGAATTAGCTAATTGGCATAAACAGATCTAGAGCCCCAAACCGCCCCAAGACAATTTTCTCTTGCAATGGGAGGCCAATGAATGTAAAGAAGAACGAAAACCGTTGGGCATAAGATAAGAGGGTGGTGACACTAGAGGCCAAATGTATACTGCAATGACACTTCTTGATACTCATGACAAGATTTGTCTGATCTTTTCATTCTTCACAAGCGTGCACTGATGGCAGATATATTCAGAACAAAAGCCCGAAACACAGAAAGGAAAAGTGGAGTTTAGCAGACTCAAATATACGCCTTCTCCAATTAGTACTCATCATATATAGCTTTGTCTGTAGCATTTATTGAGGAGTGTGTACGAATCTACAATTTACTTTTTGAGGGTTTTAGGTAGGCATACCTACTTTTTTGCCTCCGCACGTTATTTTGCCAGGATTTACGGAAGAAATCTGATTCGTTGGATAAGATTTTTTACTTTTTAAATGTAATTTTTTAAGAAAAATTTTATAAATTTTTGCAGTCGTTAAATCAGATATTAAATACTCAATTCTGATCTAATGGTTAAGATTTAATCCTGCACGTGTTGCAAAAAGTAAGTATAGAATCAGATCTTTATTGCTTCTTTTTCTCTGTTTCTAATTTGTTGAATCCTTATTGCTTCTTTTTATCTGTTTCTCATTTGTTGATCTTTCAATGTTATACGTAGTTCACATTCCCATCTGCTTCTTTTGTCGATTCCCCCTGTCCTCTCTTTCTCTCTGTCTCTCTCTCTAGAGATGAGTCTCTTGTCCATAGACGCTGAAGTGCTGGAATCTTGAGTCACATGATCATGAAGGAATACCTTTAAAATTAGCAAAATAACGTTAGATCATTGTTGTCTTCTAGTGTTTTTGTCGGTAGAATAATGTAAGAGATAGAACTTGTGTACTAAAACAATAAATTTATAACCTAAGTAGTCAAGGAGAGATTAGTATATGAATTGCTTTGCATTAAGAAATACTATAGTAGTATAGTACTCAGACATGCTTCGCGTGTGAAACTTTGTTTTCGTAGGTATATAATAATTCAATTCATGTCGTATTTAACTATATTTCATTATTCTAAATTAGCAAATTACAGACACATATGGTAGTTTTTGCCTGTAATAGATGGTTGCAATCTTAGGAATTTTAATGCTTGACTTCGGCTATCCTTCTAATTGCGTTAGATGAGTTTTGATAAACAATCTTGTTCACTCTGCAACATAAGTACATGTAAATTTTGACTTGAAAAAACTTCATATATTTTGGTCACCACAAATATCAGTTAAGAGGTTGGACCATAGTTGCATAATATATACTCTCTCTTTTTTAAAATATAAGGCATTGTGACTATTTTTTAAAACAAATTAAAGAAAAAATATGAAGTATTTTTTTATTATATTCTTAGTTAATTCTTTTAGTTCAATAAAGAGAATGAGATAATTATTTTTATAGTGAACGTACGTTTTAAAAAAATAAATTTTAAAATTTGTAAAAGCTCAAATATTTTAATAAGAAATAAATGTGTTAAAAGATCTTGTATTTTAAAATAAAAGAAATATTTCATTGGTGAAGAGCACTAATACCAGTCACATATATAAATGAGGGATTGCATGCAAAGGCCTTGTGATGTGATGTCGATCGAGTATCTCCTAAACTGCTATGTCCTAAATCGAGTGTTCTGAGAAATCTTGAAGGAGAAAAGAGGTTTTCTATGTTCTGTCCCCACAATATGGAATTAACTCTACGGGTCATGAAATGGAAATTTTCAGAAAGATAGTCAATCGAAGTGCGCTTACAAGATTTAGGAAAATCTCATGCATTGTGCTTTCTTTAAAGAAGTGCTCATAAAGATGTATTGCGAGGCAAATCTCCTTTGGCAGTGGGCGCCCTTTAACCCAAATGCATTTTGTAAGTGCCTGCCCGCCCATGGAGTTTTTGTCCCGTAATGCAGCTGGAGCTGATGTGTGCCATGTTGCATGCAGTCTGTTTCTCTGTAATTCCATGATTTCTATGAGGTGCAGCTGCCATGGATATGCCTCCCATAAATAGCATATCCAGTGACCAAAAGCTTTTTACTTTGAGTGAAGGCATTTTGGTCGATTATTCCTTCCCAAGTCACAAGCCTCTGCTGGGCCTAAAGTTTCAAAATGACCTAATTTCCATGTGAGTCTGGCTAAAGGAGGTAAAAAACAAAGCTTTGCGCAAAACAATTTCTCTCTGTAACAGATTACAGCAGCAGTAAATAGTTAAAACTTGAAAAGTGTTGTTAATGAAGGAGAATTAACACAGAAGGAATATCGAATATTTAGGTTTGTGACTATGTGAGTATGTGAAACATGGACTATCCCTCTGGCACATTATTGGCATATATGTTGACAGCTTGGAGCTTCTCCAGCTGAGGACATGATCAAGTGGGATAGAAAAGTTGGTCTCCCTATGCGGAAGCTGGTGGCTGTAAATGTTACTTCTATGTTTAAGTTGCCAGCCAATGTATGACAAGAAAATGTTTATCGGCACAACTCACTTCTCGAGTTATAACAAGTGAGTTTTATTCTTTAAAGATAAAAATATTTTACTTGTTGATCTGTTATGCACCCGATGTTTTGATGCTAATATTTTCCATGATCCTACATAAATCAAACATGAGAATATAATACTAAAATCAGAAGTGAGCAAATTAGGAAATACAATTTCTTTTGGGGCAAAAAGCTGAACATATATTTCTTGGTGGAAATAAAATTTTTTGGAGTAATCATGGCTTCATGTTTTGCTTTGGCAAAATAGTAATTAACTAAACGTTGTAAATTATATCTTATCATCAATGATTCAATCATATCCTTGAAATTTCTCAAGAAATTAAATGGTAGGTACAAACTACAATTATTACAATTGTAAGAATGTAGTTGAATTATATTTTTCTGATCTTTTAGTGTTATACTAAAAGAGGTTGGTATATATTCTTGATATTTCTACAAAAGATAGTCTTGAATATAAACGTGCCACACAATTGTGACGAATAAAGTGAATAAAACCATTGGTTTTAGATTTTAGAGTAGAAAGACGGTTTTCTCCTTGGATATGCTACTTTGTGTGAGTGGCATATCCATGGTTGCTTGACCTCATGTCTATACATAGAGACATTGGTGGTCAGCAATAGTGACCTGCAACATCATCATCGAGTCCAACTCCAGCTGCATTACCGGGCAAAATCTCCGTTGGCAGGGAGCCACTAGTGATGTGCATTCTTCCTAGTGTGCCCTCTGCCAAAGGAGATTTGCCCAGCAATTCTTCAAGGAGTATTTGAAACTTATTAACCCTTTTTGTCCAGACTTATTATATTTATTATATTAGTTAAGATTATTGCATTTGCCAAAAACTACTATTCGTAGCGCTTCGTCTTCCTTAATTCATATGATGCTCTCATGTTATCAAATCATGTTCAGAACAAGACTAGCATTTTATTTTTGGGTCACATTTATTTGTTAATGTAGACCTATTGAGGCAATGTTCGATGTTTGACCATGAGAGGAATGTGGATGCATTAGGAGGCAGCTGCTAGGAATTGGCTTGTGAAAACTATTTGTCAATTTGCACTTTTCAAATAAAAAATATCAGTTACAATGTAGTCATTCATCTCATTAGCACTACGTCATATGAAACATTTTTAACATTTCGCATACCACTAATGGTAGGTTAATTCTCAATTTTAACCAGAAAAAAGAAAAAGAGAAAAGATTGGATTATAATTTTAGTCAAATAATACACACACAAACATAGTACATCCTATTCCTTGATTAGACTGGTTTCGCACAAAGTGCTCCCCATCCCAAGCCAAAACTTTCCTAATTAAAATAAAAGAGGAGTCAATTAGTATGGCTGATGTAGTCATACCTCAAGATGAGATCAAATAGAGTTTAATTTAATTTTTTTAAAATTAAATTATTTATAAAAAGAGTTGGAAATTCTAAACTAGAAATCTTATATTGTATTTTGAATAGGAAAGATATCTAAATACATCTTGAATCTCTGACCTGACAGCTGATAAGACATCAAAAGTACCAAACATGGGATGATATATCAAAGAATCTTGGTATGGTAATTGTTTGGTATTAAAAATACTCCTTTTGTCTAAAATTGAGCTCCGCTTATGAATTAGCACAAAAATTAAAAAATTAATTTGACTATAATTAAGTTACAATAGCATCCTTATACTGATTTATTAAACAAAGTACTGATAGGACAGATATCTTTGTGAAGATTAAATCCCTTAAATAGAGAATGTTAGTTTTGATAGTTTAGTGAGAAACTCCGTTTATTTTTAGGAGAGTGAATATTCATTTTTGCACAAATTAACATAAAAATGTTAACAATTTAATTTTATTATATATAAAAATGTAGTAATTCAAAAGAAAGAAAGTAGAAAGAATATATAGAACTATAAAATCTGTGTGTGAGTAGGAAAGAGGAAGCGAGGAGTACATATGCATGAAAATACGTCCTCAGAGGTTTCCTATGAAAGTACAAAATGCAAAATTAAGCAAGATGGAAATTAAGTATGTAATAATAATTCAAATCTCCAACTCTCCATCAATATATCCCCTCATACTAAAGCAAGAATATCTACTTTACCTGCATGACAGAAAAGAAAAGCTTAACCCAAGAAAAAGAGCCGAAAAGAAGGTGGGGGGGGGGGGGGGAACGTGGAGGACAATTTAAAAAAATAATAATAGAAGGACATTGAAGAAGATAACTCAAATAATCGCTGGAACATGAAGCAATGGCAGAGATATAGAACAGCAGGGCAATTCTCCTTTGGCGGAAAGAATTCCCCATTCGTTCGTTGAATTTTACATGCTAGAGAAATTTATCTGCCAAAGGGAGAACGGCCCTGTTATTCTTCTCTACACTTCCAATCTCGACACTATTTTGCAAATCTTTGCACGTTTGTTCACTGTTGATAGTTGAAATCTCAATCCATTCGTATATTTATTCTCAACTATTCGCACATTATATGGATATTCTTTGAAAATGAATCGGTATATGCTATGAACAATGCCATCTTTCCTCTTAACTTTTGATGTTGCCTTTATGGTCCCCTGTTTAGCTCCCTACAGAATGCGTGTATTCTGGTTTCTTCCATCACACATACATACCTCGGTAGAAATGTATAAGGATTTCATTCGAAAATGACCAATCTAGTCAATTGGACGAGGTGAATATTATATATACTTTCTTGTGTTTGTAGCTAAATATTGGCAAGCTGAGGTTGGAAACCCTGAGTTCAAGAAATTATTATGGCATCGTACAGGGTGTGCTCAGATGATGTCCGCATATATAAGACCGATGCAGGAGTTTGCATGCATGCAAACTCTACGCAGGCGCAGCTATGAAGACGACACTGTATCCTCTGCAATCAAAGTGTACCTTGTCTTTATAAGAACCACAAAAATAGGTTAGTCAAAACTATTTAAAGTTATCTTGGAGGAGAACATGCTCTTGCATCTTCTTTTCTCGAGCTTTCCTTTTCCATACTTTAATAACATAGGCGGTTGTGGAAATGTCTCGGCAAAAAGTCTTCAAGTAATTAAAGATGAACCACCTCTTTGGTGCCTTCGACATAAAATCTCAGATTACTTCTCAAACCTTCTATTTTGCAATTTTCACTTTGAAATGGGAGAGAGTTTTATGTTGGAGGGCCGCATATCTTGTTGAATATGTGTTCCTTCACATAAAGTCTCCTTCAGAGTTCAAATGATCTACCCGAACTGACTAGAAATATAGATATTCTTTAACAAAATTGGTAACATGAGTATCAAAACTCTCTAATCAACGTATTAAAGACCTCAATTTATCATAAAGTTTTCAACCGTGAGTCGGTTTAAAGTAACCCAAATATAAAATTTTTATTTTGAATTATATATATATTCTGTCATAAACATTTTGCATTAAGAAACCAATGAAAAATTTTTCAAAGAGAAGCTCAATCCAAATATACCCTTAAAAGTTTTCTTTCAAAATCAAAATCTTGAAGTCCTCAATTATTTTTTATGCCATATCTGATTTAACTAACGAATGTAGAGAGTAATCTTCAACCTTCGATCTAGGTCTATGTAAGTGTATCCGCTGCATCGTGCCATTTGGCATAGTCAAATTTATTCGGTAGAAAGGCATGTGGAATATTAAAAAGAATATGAGAGCTTAATTAGCATTATAAAAACATAACTCCGGAGAATATATTGGCTTGCAACACACCTTATGTCGTCTTGTCTATACATGAATAGTTAGTTTAAGCTTTTTCAAGTTAAGAAAGGGATGTGTGAGTGAAAGATTATACCGTACATAAAACTTCCGTACGAGATTGCATTTAGGATATATAATAGTAAGGGAATAAAATAACTGTATTTTTTGTGATTTCGATATATGATGGCCTTTCGGTTTCACCACAGCTGTTTGAAAAACATATAAGTACTGGTTATAGTTCCAAGCCCTCGCCACAAAAATCTCAGAGTGCAGAAGGATTGTTGAGCGATCTCCTTTGGCAAACACCTTCTGTCATGCACGTAGTAGGTGACCTGCCAGAGGAGATTTGCTCTACAATTTTTTCACTGCAAATCACAGTGTTCCAGTTTTGCACTTCCTAAAATTGCTTCTTAGGTAGCCAAAGAATAGAAAACGGTGGCTGGCTTGGTTCAGATTATTGTTTTATTTTTATTTTTAATATTTAAAACGTTTTTTTATTTGGTAAATATGTCCTGTTATATTGCTTTCATTATATTATTTGATCATCGAAGTTGGTTCCTAAACTGCTTAGACGTCGGATTTTTTTCAGCATTAGTTTATTTACTATCAGATCATATTTTTACTCTCTTGTGCGAACAAGTTGCAGGATCGATCATGATACTTGATGAGAGCCCGCGTGAAGTGGGATCGAGTTATGACTTCTAAACCTTCGGAAGGTTCGTATTTGTTTCAGAAGATCGATATTTTTTAAAACAAGCTTGGATGCTGAGAAAAGAATAGAGAAAATTAAATTTGTTATCCAAAATTCAATCTTACTTGCAGGGAATGGAATGTGAAGGGGCCACAGTTTGTTCAAAGACTTTGTGAAGTCTGGAAAAACAAGGTGTTCAGTGCGCAAGATTTTGGTGTAGAAGTTCAATAAAACTGTGTACTACCAAGGAAAGGCCCACGGTTGGGTTTTGCGTCTATCTAGCATGCATGCTAATGCTATTTACATGTGAAAAACACAATGTACATGTGCAGCACTTCAGTTAAATATTGAAGAAAAGCTCGAATGATTGAGCAGCTGCCGGTTTTTGCATCCTAGCTAGACTCATAGGAATGATACCAATGCCGGCTATGAGTCGAAAACTCAGAAAAGGTCCGGTTCTATGTGGGATGAGGATGGAATGACGGGGCAGTTCTCTTCTGGCAAAAGCTAATTATGCATTGAGAAGGCATGGTTGTTTTTCCCAAAGGAGAACCCCCTGCAGTTCCTGTACCCAAAGTACTTCTCCTTCAGAAACCAATTTACTTTTAGGTTGTGTTTGGAGCCATGGAATTGGAACTGGAATTATGTGGAATTAGAATTTTGAGAATTACAATTCTAAATGTTTGAATTTACTTATTTGGGAAAATTGTGAAATTGATGTAGAATTCATTTCAAATTCCAATTCCTTTGTTTGGAACTCCAAAAAATTCATAGAACTAGAAATCAATATACAAATATAGAATTACTTTAAATGTGCGTGTAGTTTTTCCTTTTGGTTTGTTATTTGGCACCAAGGGCATTTTGGTAATTTTACACATGGCATTTTTGTCATTTTTCACAACAGTATTTTTGTCATTTACATCAAGAAAATTTTTGTCATATTGTACCAAAAGTATTTAGGTTATTTTGCACCAATGGTATTTTCGTCATTTTGACACTAAAGGCATTTCGGTAATTGATATCAAGGGTATTTTCATTATTTACACCAAGGGTATTTTGGTAAATTTGTACTAAGATATTTGTTGTTATTTTACACCAAGAGTAAGTTTTTTATTTGGCACCAAAAGTATTTTTGTCATTTGGCACCAAGGGTATTTTTGTAATTCTATAGCAAGTGTATTTTTTTTTCTTTTTGCATCAAGGGTATTTTTATCATTTTATTCCGATGGCACTTTTGTCATTTTGCTATAAGGATTTTTCCCATTTTGTACCAAGATTATTTTTTGTTATTTTACACCAAGAATATATCTTGTATTAATGAAGTGAGAGAGAAAGAGAGAGAGAGTATGCGTGTGTATGAAAAAAAGATGTTTGTGTGAGAGAGAGAGAGGGAGTGTGTATGTATGTAAAATTTTATATATTATTATGTAATTGAGTAAAACAAATATATGTATATATTATAAGATACTTATAGTTTGAACAAATTTTATAGAATTGAAAATGAAATTCTCAACTTTAAATATAGAATTAGAAGTTGTCGAATTGACGGAATTGAAATTGGAAATGAATTCCAGTTTTATAACTAATTCTACAGCCAAACAAAAGAATTAGAATTGGAGGCTTAAATTCCAATTCCATGGCCCCAAACACAACCTTAGTGAAGACCAAAACCACAGAGCCAGCTTGTATAGTGCCTAATATATGTACGGTTCATTTGGATATTCTGAAGAAAAAAATGGCATATGCGGAGACAAAATTTTCTGGCAAGTTTTCGTCTCCTCTTTGTATATATAGGCTATATTCCCGGGAAGGTTAGGTGGCATCATTAGAATGAGGTTCAGTAAAATCGCATGGTGTATGAACTATAGACAAATAGAATGGGAGATTCATATTCTTCTAGCCAATGGTTAGAAGAGTATTCATTTAATCGGAATTCAAAAGATTTAATCGAATCCTTTGCATGGATCCATATATGCTCATTGTAACGACATCCCTAATGTGGCTGTGGCTCCACTCCCATGCTTTGCACTTTACTATTTCTGCAAGGCCTAATTCTCGTTGATACAGATGTTATTTGGTATTAGTTTCCTTTAATGGTGCGAATTAAGGCCTTTTGATGTAAAGCAACTGAATTGAATAATGTTTTCTCCACCAGAAGTGAAAATTATTTAATTAAATGTTGCAATAATAAATTTATTCCGAATACTGAGCTAAGTTTTAGAAACTTGCATCCCAACTCTCTAGATGGATGCATGTAGCAAATAGGAATGCCAATGCAGCCTGGTGGTGTCTGTCCAATTTTCCATCATATAAAACTTGTACGTTTATATTTATCCCTCTTTTTTTCTTCTTTCATAACTTACCTTAGCTGAATCAAGTGTTAATATAGTCAAAGAATTTCCAAAATAGTTTTTATTTGTTTTAAAAAGGAAAAAACTAAGTGGTTGAACGGATCCTTTTTTTTTTCCTCTTTGAGGGAGGTTGAAAGGGATATTTTGAAATTTTATGAGCAAATTTGTTTGAACATTAACAAATTGGACCACTCCAAACAATCTTTGATTGAAAAACCGTTTTGAAAAACGTTATGTGTGCAGGACAAATTAAAGCCTAAATATGAATTAGAATTTTTAGTTGTGAAATTTATATTATATTTTTGCAATTGCATATTACACAATCATGGTAGCTAAAATTATTCATTTAATTTAATTAATTAAGAGCTTTTTAATTTAGTATAAGAGGTGTCATACTACTAGTGGAAATCACATGATATATAATCAATTATAGCCAAAGTTACAAGTCTTATTATAGGAGAAAATCAATTCTAATAAAAAGGAGGACAAATCCTATACTATGTAAGGATCAGACTTTCAATTTTTGATTGGGAAATCCCAACACTTACCCTTAGGGTAAGGCCTCACATGCAAATAAAATAAAATAGTTGATAACATTTCTTCTTTTGAAAATAAAAGGTTGCTTATATATTATGAGAGTTAATCATTGAAATGGAAATGGGATATAGTTTTGAAAAACAATATTATTTTATCATATTAAACGCAATATCTACTCTCCAATAATACTGTCGTTAATTGGTTAGAGACCTTTCTTAAAAAATAGAAGATAAAGAAAATGATTTAGTAAGTTCTCAATCATTTGACCTTTCGTAATTTTGAGTGTAATAACACAAAGGTCGCAGGTTCATAACTTGCATGGGCCCATAAAATTTAATCTTTCGTAGAAAATTTGTGCATGAGGACAGCCAAAATCAAATTACTTCTAGAATGAGTTTGCCGATTGAACTTTCACTGTGCAAGCCTTCAAAAACCAAATCCTAATAGCTTAAAATATCAGCGGACCCCGTGATGAGCCACTTATATTTTCTTGGTTAAGCAACCAAAGCATATATATCAATCTCTCAGGGAAGATAAGGCGAAGGGAAATGAAATGGGTGCACCTAAAATACCAATTCAAGCCTCAAGGAGGGAAAAGAACCAATAGCATTTGGACAGAGTAATGTTATTTTTCTTCTATCCAACAGTGTATTTCAGCAGAGACAGACCGTTTGTGGTTCAAATTATAATAGTATTGTTGTAGCATTTGCTGTTTAAGAAAATAGTTGAATTGTTGAGTATTGGACTCGTAGTTTAGAAAAATAAAGTTAAATGATACATGGAGTATATCATAGGGGGACAAAGAGAAAAGTATTGTTGCAACAGTCATTTTGCTTCCGCTGTGAATAAAAACAAATAAAAATCGTTGCAGCTGAATATTTTTTTACCAAGAAAATATCATTCTCAATCTTTACAAAATGATTAGAGATTTGAAATCAAACCTTAGTCGCGGCAAGATTAAACCTGAATCGAAGCCGAAGATGAAGAAGATTATGTAATTTTGATATCAGGAATTGCAGCATTGTGAGATTGAATGGCAGGGCAATTCTCCTTTGGCAAAAAGGAAGTATGCATGTGCATTGCCTTCCTGCCAAAGGAGGATTGCACTGTTATTCTTGAACTCACATTCATTTTCTTGGAACCACTGATCTTCACCACCAAAGGCCCGAGTTTTCGCAGAAATTAGCCAAGTTTTTATATTGAGGGGTTGGCACCTTGATCTGGATATGCTGAAGAAGGAAGTAGCATATGCTGAGACTATTCCTGTTAGGTTCTCTTTTGCTTTCCAGAAATTCGTGGTCCCTTTTTGCTTTGATAATTACAAGACCTTTTTCTCTTTTGTGATATAGATGCTCTCTTTGGACACGAATTGGCTGATACATATCTTGCAGTCAAGCTGTTGGCAATAATGGTTGATTTTGTGGGAGTTGGATTCCTCATATAATTTACTACAGAAGATCAAATTGTCAAATTGTCTTTTCTCATGTTATTAACACTTGCAAACAAGCATTTTTGGACTTATCATACCTAAATATTGCATAACAATAGTCTATTGCTCATGAGTTTTAGGTGCAAACAGAAATCTATTGAATAATTTCAAGCCCCCTTAATCCGCCCCGATGGCTGGACAGACTAACTAAACAGACGTCATTTTCTCCCTATTCAGTTAGTTGTGCCAGTGACTGACTATGGTGTACTGTCCTCTCTTGAGACCGTATATCACCTTTTATTTCCCTCAACTACATATATGTAGCATTTACCCAATCATTCTCACTACCTCATGTTTTACAAGCCCACCTTTTACTCTCTTATATACTTTACCCTTTGTACCTACTAATTCCCTGTATGCTGAGATCTCACATTAGCTAGTGTTATGATATCAATGCGTAGCGGAAGCACAAAAGAATAGATATTGAGAAAGAAAATAAGGAGTGCAAGAAAAAATAAAGGAGACACAGGATTTAAGTGGGAAACCCAATATGGGAGAAAACCCACTGCCTACGGCGAGCCAAAAATATCCACTATAATAATCGGGTAAGTACAAGAGAAAAAGTCTTCAACAATAATTATCAACGAAGACTTATAAGAGAGAAATAAATCTCATAAACTCAACCCTATAATTTGATGATATAGTGAATATATGTGTAGGAAAAATTTCAGCCTTTGGGGAGAGAATTTGGAGAGAATTGATGTGTTGAACTCAATTAGAATACCTCTTTTTATAGCCACACAAAGAGGTCTTGCAAAACACAATGATGAAGTCCATTTTACTTTCCCTAATTTGTGGCAAAAAATGATAAAACATGTTGAGCATTTTATGGAGTAAAAGATGGAGGAATATAAGGCATAAAATGAGGAAATATGTGGAGTATTTTAGGGAGTAAAAGATGGAGGAATATTAAGCATAAAATGAGGAAACATGTTGAGTATTTTAGAGAGTAAAAGATGGAAGAATATTAGGCATAAAAGAGGGAGTTGGTTCCCAAAATTTGGGACACCACTCAACAGCTAGTTAAAATAAAAGTTAATTCTTTATAAAGCCTAGACAATCTTTCCCACTCTCAAGATACTTTTTTGGGGTTAAGTTTAGGCTCAAACCCAACTTTTCAACATGATATCATAGTGATGCATGAGTGAAGCCCAAACTTATTTTCTCTCTTCAAAGCCCAAACTTATATGAATCATGTAAACATCCAACTTCTCATAATCTCTTGAAAAATTTCGTATTTGTTGCTTTTCATGCAGTATTTAGGATTAATCAATCATATTGATTAATTAATTATGTGCAGGTCAATATAGTTTATGTTTATTAACTAGTAACATCCTTCCAAGATAAATCTTAGAAATAATGAAAGACAATAACTAGCAACAGGTACGTAAATAAGTTACTATAGTCTATAATGCTTCAGGAAATTTAGTCATTAAACAGTTAGCAATAAAAAAGAAGCAAGATTATAATTAAGAAAATGATAGTATTCCTCACATCATCCTTTTGACAGAAATCAAGTGATCTTTTACTCTTATGTACTTGAAGAAAAACCTAGTACAAACGTGTGGAAGCGGCTACACGAAGAACCAGCATATGCCTGAAATATCCTTTTTACAAAGAATGTACTTGTGTACCACATTTTCTCTCGTCTCCAATATATAAGACTTGAAGAAAGGAAGAGTTTTCAGCAAGAAATGTGGTCAAGTGTATGCATACATTACTGGACAGATCTCCTTTGGAAGATGCTCTAATGGTATGCCAACTAAATATTGATCTCACCATGGCAATACAATGAGCTCTCTGCCAAAGGAGATTTGCCTGGTAATTCCGTCATACAAAATTTTTGCGGGAGACACATTATTCCAAATGTTGCATGTATCTTATAAGACGTGAGGTCTTCAACACCTTAAGGTTTCTTCTTTCTTTTGCTGCGTAAATCTTAAGGTTTCTTCTTGTTTGCATGAAATTGTGTTCTCAGTTTTTCTTTCTATACAAAGTTAGCATGTATTTTCTTTTGGTATTGTTTTGAAAGAAATAGTTTCTTTTTAAGTTAGAATGTATACCAAGACATCTAACCTATTATTATCACAAGAAAAATGTAGAATTCGCGGAAGCCAAAACTCAATTCTTCACCAAATCAACAACAACAAAAAGGCATTTAGCATTTTAAGCTGATTAATAAAGAAGAAATTCTTCAAAAATCAATATTTGGTCTTATCGTCAAGATATAGGGATCAAAACAAGTAATTGTTCAAAATCTAGTGGGGGTGTTGTTGAACCTTTAGGAATAAATTAAACAAGAAGCAAGACCATAAAAACATTAAAAATGAGATACAAATATGAAATATTTTAATGGGTTAATTCCATTTTAATACCTTAAAGTAGAGGGGATGTGTCAATTGAGTACCACTTCTTATAGAATTGTCAATCAAGGGACCAAAAGTAGAGGAGGTGTGTCAATTGAGTATCATTTCTTATAGAATTGTCAATCAATGGACCAATTTGGTCAACAGTGAAATAATTTGAGCAGAAAATAATTAAATGTCTAATATACCCTTCAAAACTAAAATATAAAATCCAAAATTTCTTATTATTTATCTAATACTTAAAAAGAAAAAAATTATCATTTTAACTCATTTTCTTAACTTTTTCTTTAAAATTATCATATTTTATCAGGGTTAATTCTTGTTCTCCCTTTAACCTTGTTGTTTTGTCAACAATTCGATGAATCTTCTTCAGAGACCACACAGATTTTGGCTCAAATTTAGGAACAAAAAAGTTTACTCAAAACATATGAAATAACAACGAAAAAATTGGATTCTCTGGTTAAGCTGAAAGACTCTGAAAGAGGACCAAGAAAAAAAAGTTAGAAAGAGTTTTTATTAAAGAAAATTTAAAAAAGTAGTTAAAATGATAATTTTTTTCTTTTAAGTATTAGATAAATAATAAGAAATTTTGGATTTTATATTTAATTTTGAAGGGTATATTAGACATTTAATTATTTTCTAGTCAAATTATTTCACTGTTGACCAAATTGGTCCATTGATTGACAATTCTATAAGAAGTGTTACTCAATTGACACACTCCCTCTACTTTTGGTCCCTTGATTGACAATTCTATAAGAGTGCTACTCAATTGTCACATCTCCTATACTTTGAGGTATTAAAATAGAATTAACCCTATTTTAATTTGTTGTATTTTTTTCTGATGTTAGCAGCTTATTCAACATATAAATTTCTAATTTTCATATCCCTTTCCTTTTTATTCCAAAAACTATGTGTCAATATGGTAGATCGAAATACTTGGCGATTTCATCCACATCCTCAACGCTAGCGTCAAAGTCACCAGGACGTACAAGTTACAGTTCACGTTCGGATTAAGCGCAGGAGAAAGAGGAACCAATGCGGGACGGTAGGCCTGAACCAGAAAAGTTGGTCTACTCACCAGAACAGCGTTCACAGAGCTTTTGGCTTCGCTTAAAAGCCATGCTATAGTTTGAGCAGAAGTAGTGTGGCCGAGCTTTTCAGTAAGTTGAAACATGCGTCGTCCACATTCATAGGATAAGCAAATTCTTCGACGTCTCCCTTCAATGGCGCCCCTCGCTTGGTAGTTGAGAAGGCGTTTTCTTTGAAGATTTCATCTTCACGCAGTGTTTTCCTGCGTTGCTTTTGGGCAGATATATACCTCCAATGAAATAGGAGTATTTATACCCACCTTTAGCAACGCAAACTAGTAAAGTATTTAATGAATGAATTAAAAGATGTGGTCGGTATTCTTTAATTTATTAAAAGATTTGAAAGGCTCTAATTTAATACTTTCCATACGAGAAGATTTTAAAGGTACCATTGGTCTCCATTAATCAACATATACCTGATTTGGAAGGTAAGGAAGGTAGTCTGATTTAGCATAATATACATAGGTAGTGCTTATCTATTGGTAGCACTTACGGAAGGAAAAAAAATGACAAAAGAAAAAGAAGAAGGAAAAATGATCTGGTCAAGGGTGAAAATTTTCAAGTTTCATTTTCTCAAAGTATTATGTATGTGTGAATAAATTACTTTTTACTATAGTAATATTTACTAGGTAGAAAAAATAAAAGAACTTTAATAGCATGGTTACTATTGTCTTTGCACATTTATGCATAAGTTACACACAAAATTTACTCTAAAAACATCTAACTAATAGATGAAAGCTTTATGCTCAACATACATTAACCACGGAAACAACTTTCTTAGTGACACATTTGAAGTGTGTAACACTCTCCGTCCACAAAAGAAAAAAGAAACAAAATTTCGATATATATCATATTCTATGTGGTATTTTTAATATTTCTTATATTGTAAGAAATGAAATGGTCATTTACTCTTTTGTAGTGGAAGGAAAACCTAATTCAAATGTTCTAAAGGGCTAACATTTTGCAGATCAAACTGGAACATATGATAAAGAAGGCATATGCCTCAAATATCCTTTCTGCAAATTTTCTCTTCTTCCTATATATAGACTTTATGATGGAACGCTGTTCTCGACAAGAAATGAGGTCAACTGTATGGAGGCATTACTGGACAAATCTCCTTTGGTAGATGCTTTAATGGTGTGCGACCAATAAATCCACTGAAGGCGTGATCGGCGGTTTAGTATTTATTGTAGATTTTAATAACTTATATTGTTATCTTGGACCGTATATAGTGGATTCTATATATATACTTGATTATGGTTATCGTAATTCTTTAAATTGGTTGCGGCTATGCAGATGTTTGGTTGTTTTTAGCTGTGTTTCGAATTGACAAATGGATTAATAGGCTTAAGTTGCATTCCATTTTTGTAACAAGAAATGAAAATAACATAGCTGATTTTTTAAAAAAAAAATATGACAATACAGTGATTAAATATTACGTCTATCTTCTTCCTATGTAATAATGTTTGATTTCTGTAATAAAGGAAAAAAGTATGTAGGTCTATAATAATTCAAAAATACATAGCATTCGTCAATGTGTTATAGCTTTTTGTTGCATTTTTTTTTTTTTGGCTTGACATGGTTATTCTAAAACTAATCTTATATCTTCACAAAATTCTATTAATTTCTAATACTCCAATAGATGTCTCTTTAAAGTACATTATAATAATCAACAAATTCTTGCAAACAAATGCCGTTCAATTTTCAAAATGGTTATATCCATGCTAGTTAGTGTGTGTGTATATATATATATATGTCATTCTTTCCTTCTTTTAAATTTATATATATATATATATATATATATATATATATATATATATATATATATATATATATATATATATATATATATATATATATATATATATATATATATATATATATATATATATATATATATATATATATATATATATATATATATGTCTTTTTTTCCTTCTTTTAAATTTTCATGTTTTTTAATTTACTAGACCATGCTTATGAATGTTAATTCAACTCAACTATTTAAAGTTTGAAGCATGTGGTTCATGAATTTTCAAAAAACTTGTAAAATGAGTTCCATCTCGTCCATTGAAGAATGGCAAAGATTTCAGTTGGGCGATGCATGTTTCTGAAACACTATGATTAATTATTGGATATAAATACATTGCAATAGGCTGTGAAAAGCTCCAAATATAAAATTACCAGTTGTAAGCAAAGATTCTGAGTCCAATAAACTTGTAGGTTTATCAAATAATATGAGGAATTCTTGCTTTTTCAGGCACTAAAGGTCTGAAATAAACTAATTGGATTTACCTCGAGTTTCTCAGGGACTTTTCTTCCTCAAGTAAAAACAGATTTCGCAAGAAAATTAGAAGCAACACTTTGATAGATATTGCCCATCAAAGTGTACTTTTTGAAATGAAAACAAGGAATGGCTCTAAATTGGAACGTTTGCGGACATTTTGGTTGTGTAAAGCTTTGGTATTATTAAGGTCCATCCGGCCGAGGAGAGAAGCTTGAGATTTTATTGGTCAAGAAGTGAACACTTTATGATCTTGTTCACATTTGCAACAGAAGATCACTTCTTGGAGTACAAGAACATGTGTAATTGAAACCCATAATTAACTTGCAAACCTAAATAAAAATTTAAGAAAAGGTTCCCCGATCGAGAACAACATTTTATATCATTGCGAAAGCTGGTCAAAACCGAGCACAATTTCATCTTCTTAAGTTCGGCCATTAGCCAAATATTGATTGTTCCAACCTGCAGAAATTTATAAACAGTTTTAAGGAGAAAAGCGAAGAAAATGAAGAAAAATTAACCATGGTCCATCAGGATGTATTGCAATTCAGAAATATGCTTCTAGCAACAACAGACCTGTTTCTTATATTTTGCAAGAATAGCTTGCTAGTTTAGGATCGTCTCAATGATGACTATAAATGTGAGGGGCAGAGCAGTTCTCCTTTGGCAGAGACAAGTATGCAATTGCATTGTCTCCCTGCCGAAGGAGAATTACACTGTTATTCAAAACCTCACATCTGCCTTAATTCTGAATCGAACGCTCGAGCTCGAATTGCCGCATAGTTGAAAACTCATTTATATACTAGAATGTCCGCACCTCATTTTGGATATGCCGAAGAAGACGGAGGCATATGCTGGAACAATTCCTGTAGGGGTTCGCTTTAGACCTTCATCAACATGTTGTCATGGTCCCGATTCGATCACTTTGGGGCAAATACTCTCTCTTGTGGTCATGTTGTCATTTTGTCAAGACCTTTCTTTAGATATATGACCTTTATAATTAGTTAGCTTCTTTCTGACGGACGTACGTAAAAGAACTGAAACATCTGGTCTGCACTCTTTCCCTAGAAGAGGAGAGATTCTTCTGGTTAAAAGTTGCGGAATAATTGCTTTATGACCTTAGTGATACAAAGCAAACCGGCCCTCATTTGATCAGTGATTAGTTGAAAAGATTTGTTCAAACCTGGTGGCTAGGTGATCTCGCCCTCGGGGAGGATATGATCATCGTTCAACTTGTACGGAAAATTCCTTGCAAAGTGACACCGTTAGCTAAAGGGCCAAGGGCATCCAGGGTTGTAGCGTTTTACTGGCACGCCCAATGTATACAACTTCTACTATAAAACTTCTTCAGGAAACATACAGCAGTGAAGATCATGTTGAGCATGCATTGAACACTCAAATATAGTTACAGCTCAAATTAGACACCCGTCCGAGGGAGATTCCGATGGTTATTCACATTCCCATCTTATTATTGTAGCTAAATTATCTAAGCAACCTGGAAAGAAGCAAAAGAATATCAAAGATATTGTTCCAAATTCTTCTTCTCCTTTTTTTTTTTTTTTAAGGATACCTGTCAAACTCTTTATTACTACTTTTGTGAGTGGTGTTCTTATTCCCAAAGTGATATTAATTTGACTTTCTTTACTACTCTCAGGGAACCTTACTGCTGATAAGCCTCCGGTTGAGAGAATGAGATTTTCTTGCTACTGCTTAGTCCAAGTTCTATAAAAATTCTGCCCTTGGTTCTCTTTAACTTTTACCATTGTGTACTGGTGTTAATTAGATTTGGCCCTTTACTCTTCAAAGAGACACAACAAGAGTACTTTACTATAAGAAGGCTAAAATTGAAGCATCTGGAGGCAGTGATTCACTTTATACCTTGTTGATGAATGTCGACAGCTAACAAACAAAGACTAATCGCAAAAAAAGAAACAAAGAAAACTACGACCGGCATTTTCTCTTTGGTCCACTCATTATTAGTTTCATATTCATTCTTAACCATTAGGAGCAGATTCATTTTCTATGTTATCAAGACCTGACATTTTATGCTACTGAAAGAAGAGAAATGTACAAACACATGAACCAGAAAATGGTGACTGCTGTCACATTCTTGTAGTCAGCTGAAGATTGAACACCTCAAGTCTTGTTAATGAATATTGATGCTAAACCTGAGAGTAAATGTACAAAAATGTTGATATGCACTGTGAGATCTGCGTTTAATTAAACGAATCTGAGGGTAGTCACATTTTGAAACATTGATGAATTCTTAAATAGTAACAAATTCTTTGATCATAAGTGACATTCGGGTGTCTGAGAAAAGGCAAAAAGCTATTCAATTCAGGCAGAAAAATTGATGCTGATCAAAAAGCTTTCTCTTTACAACTTCCGGAATACAGAATGTTTCCGGCATATACTGTTGCATGCAAACAAACTCACTTTTGTGGAGCTTTTGCATGACCTATGAATACATTTTAAGACTCAAACTAAAACCATGGCAGCAGCAGAAGGTGAAGTGTGGAGCTGCATTACTGGGCACTACTCCTCTGGCAGAAGCTTGGTTTCTCCTTGTTGTGTTTTGTTGTCTATGCCTTTATACGTAATTTTATTCCAATCTTCAACAATTTGCACACAAACACTAGGCAAGCGCACCTATCGTTTAAATTAGTATAATGGCAAGTACTTCAAATATCGTATCCACGGGGATGGTCAATTACCATTACTCACTTTTCACTCTATTGTTTAGCTTCCATAAATTTTTGTTTTTGAAAATAATTTGAATAAATACTAAGAAAAGAAATCCAACTTAACTTATTAAACTAGCTTAACTAATCTTTCTTGCAAGAGGGAATTCAATTGAGAAAACAATACTTGAATGGTTAATCCCCCTAGAATTACCTATGTGATAGAAAAGTCCCTTGGTTGATTTGTTTCCCCTTCTAATACTTGGTGAAATTCCAATGATAGAACTCACTCTATCTCTAGATGAAAGTTCTCTACCCTTAGATTAATTAGTTGAAATCTCTTTCTAACTAATTTAACCTAAGAATGCATTTGGATTGGTGAATTTCTAATTAGATTTCTCTAATTGCCAAGAAGGTGTTCATTTCTTGTGTTTGGTGAAATTCCTATTTTAGGCCTCTCTCTATCTCTAGATAAAAGTCCTCTACCCTTGGATTAATTAGTTGAAATCTCTTTCTAACCAATTCAACCCAAGAATGCATTAAGGTTTTTGAATTTCCAATTAGATTTCTCTAATTACCAAGAAAATGTTTAGGTTTCTATCTCTAGTCACCTAAATCATCCCCATTGTTTGTGTATGGTCTATTTCACCCTTCCTTTCTCAATTCCAAGTGAAAATTTCCAGATTTTGAATCAATTATCAATCACCCTTCATTTCTCAATTCCAAGTGACAAAATTCCAGATTTTTGAATCAATTTCAATCACCCTTCCTTTCTCAATTCCAAGTGACAAAATTTCATCAACTATCCACCCAATCAATTCAAACATTCAAACCCACAAACAATCCACAAGAAATTCGAATTCAATCAACCAAGGGAAACAATTCATTCACATAAATAAAATCTAGGGTTCATACCCATTCAAGCATTCAAAAGTTTAGTTCCTCAACATAGTACAAATTAAAGAACATAAAGCAACAAAGAAAGATGAAGAATTGCTCATTTTCATGGTGGAAATCTCCTCTTCTTGAAACTTGAAAATCGTCACTGTGATGTTGAGGAAGTTGCAGGTTTTTCCATGAATCTTCAAGGTGGAGGTTCTCCTTCTTCAAAGATTCAATCTTCTCTCTTGATTTCTCTTGCAAAGATGAAGATTTGGGAGGGATTTGGGTGTGATTTCTTGCTGTTTTTCTGCAGTTTTCTCCCCTCCCAGCCGTCTCTCTTGGTTCTGCCCTAAAGAGGTATGAAAATCTGCCCCAAAAGAGAGAGAAATGCAGCTTAAAAGCAGCCTCAGATCGACACAAACGGCGCCGCTTATATCACACCAAACGGCGCCGCTTGTCCCCAGTTTTGGTGCAAGTTTCTGCTGCCCGACTGTGACACTATTTTAACTTCTAGGTGAATTCAGACCCCCAAATCGGCTGATCTAGGTCTTGATGTCTTCATGAAAGTTGTAGATAAAGATCTTAGCTTTCCACAGAGATTTGAATCACATCAATTGGGAATCTATAACTCAAGTTATGAGCATTATACAAGACTGTGTCAAAAATAGAACCCAATGCAGAACAGGTGACTTTGCAGCATACATAGGGTAGGAAAATGAACTCCGATTGACACAAATTTTACCATTCTGAAAACTTCAGAATGTCCTCTATAATTGTCTAGAACACCACTTTAGCATTTGAAATCTTCATAGAGGTCAAAATCTAACTTGCAATATGTCTACCAGTCTGTTTTTCCTCTGCATTTCTCTATCCTTCTTCATTGTGTAAATTTCCCTTATTTGCTTCATTTAATTCCAAATCTTCAATAATATCACCTAAAGCAAATAAGAGATAAAGGGAGTATAAATGGTGATTAAAACACCAAAATTTAACATAAAATTAAGCTCAAAATGATAATTATATATAGCACAAATATGGAATATCACTCCTATTCATGACAATGGAGAATAACAAAGCTCCCTGCCAAAGGAGATTTGCCCGGCAATTCAGCTGTACAAGTATTTATCAGTCACTATATATGGAGTGCTTAGAGCTGGGTAAGAGTTCTTGTTGCTTAAGTATACATTAATTCCCTTTTAAAAGTCATATTTTGGAGAAGTTATGTAATGAAAACCAGGTATAAAATTAGTTTTGCATGTTATAATTTGGTTTTGCAAAAAGGCCTGAAAGAACTATGTATTTGTATATTATTAGAATACTATTTATAATTCTTGACTTGTAACGTTATAAATTTTTATACTTAAGTTCATGACAACAAATTTACGCGAGACTTTTCTATCCTATCTGAATGCATAATGCTAGCAATACTTGTCTTCCTTGAAAATATAGCTTGAGCACAAATTGAGAGGAATAGAAGAACAAAACTTTCTTTCTCATGAAACAGAATGCTGAGCAAAATTAAGGGACATTTCATCTTAATTTATGTACTACTTTATCTGTTTCAAAATATAAGGTTTTTTTGTCTCTTTTATTCAAGTGTTATTCTTCCTATTAATAGAGAATGTGAGAGAATCATTTTATGAGAGTAATTTTAGAAAAATAATCATTAAAATTTACAAAAACCCAAACATTTTGAAAGAAAAATATAGTTAAAATATATTATATTTTGAAGCGGAGCAATGGTGTATTTCGAACTACTTTTCTATTCAACATTCAATGTTTGAAATGAGAGAATAGCATATATATTGATTTTATTATTTTTTATAAAAAATAAAGAATGAATAAAATCGAACTTCTAGCTAGTTGAACTATTATTATTTTAGACATTACTTCATGTTATGATGTGATTATAAATGTTTTCAAAATTCAATGCTTTCTTTGATCCAATTATAAGGTTCAAACCAATAAAAATCTTGATGCCATAAACCTTCTCAGAAGCTACCTATACATTGATTTCATAGTCAAACTAAAATATTTCTCCTTCCAAAAGTATGGAAAATCTTCTCTTCAAAGATAAAATATAGTAAAAATAATTAGCCTTTTCAAATTATAAATTATCTATATACTTCTCAACAAATAAAAAGTTGCAACTTTTTTAGGGAAAAAACTTATGAGGAGAGCACGTGCCCTAGCGATTAGGCTACGGTCTTACATGCCATTTTTACAGCATGTGCATGACTCAACCATGACAGCTGGATCGGTCATACTTTCATTCGACAGTTGGGGATTAAAAGGGGCATTATGGGAATGCTTTTAGTTTTTGACCTAAGGAATACTTTCAGGCCAAAACCAATTCAAAAATTCAACATAACAATTTGAACCCAAATCAACTCTCTCTCTCTCTCTCTCTCTCATGGGAGATAAGATCGAATCTCTCTATTCTCAGCCTCTTTCTCTGTAGATATTTATCGCGAACCAGAAATATTCAGTGATACTCGATGCATTTGAAACCACGGTTGAGGTAACGTCTCTGTTTTACTTTTTCTGTATTTTTGTCAAATATACATTTATTATGTGTCAAAAGATACGATCTTTTAGCTTCCTGATCTTATTTTTGGGTATGCACAGAATGAAAAAGACAGAACTGCACTTCTTGCATACACATTTGTTTGAAATAATTATTTCCCTTCTAAAGAACCTCTCTTACACTAAAAGCTAAACGTGAAGCTGTAGAAGCTAATTATATGAATTGTCAACACTTAGCACATAATGCAGTGATGTTTTGAATAGTTATTCCCTTTACTGTTTATAATTGTTCTCTAATGACTGAATAATTATTCAACTAATCGCAAGTAAATGTGGACACAAAGTGAATTTTCAACATTTAATGCATAATGCAGTGATGTGCTGAATAATTGTTTTCTTTAGTGTAATAATTGTTCTTTAATAACTGAATAATTATTCAATGGGCACAGTGTCTCCAATATTGTGATGAATTTTATCCTGAAGATTGGACAAATATTTGCTGCATAAACGTGTGTACAAAATACATAATATACTTGACATGAACAATGGTTTTGGTGACAATGAATAATTTTTTACTTTGCACTTCCAAGACAAAACAATGTCTAGTTGCATATAAACCAACAATAAAGGCAAGAAAAAACCTAAGCAGTGTGCATAAAAAAATAATTTGAAGTAATCACACTTGACTCTCTTTATTGCACGAGTAATTCACATAGTGCACTCCATTTGTTTTGAATCGTCTCTTCTCATACATTATCATTGTGGTAAATATTATGCTATTGGCATAGCTATTGTAGAACTCGTAAGCATCATCTTTACTGGTGAACTTCATTTTCTTCATTTCTTCCAAGTTTCTTGCAGCATCCTTAATTATTCAAATATCTAATAACAATTATTTGGCATTGGCATGTATATAACAAATATTTTCTTCGTAAACAATTATTCTCTAACTGAGATGCATTTGACATCATGTTTGAACAATTATTTAGTACATTGGGAATAATTATTCTCATGCAAACCCTTCTCTAACCTTGTTGTTTTTCTTACATTTCTCCGAAGTATTATGTACTATAGGATCCATGACCTCTATTGTTTCAGTCTACATGATTTGTACCTCAGCAGCTTCATATTCAACCTTCAGTATAAGAGGGCTTTGTTAGAAGGAAAATAATTATTCCAAACAAATATGTGTGCAAGAAGTGCATTTTTTGTCTTTTTCTTCTATGCATGTCCAAAAGCAAGACCGTGAAATGAAAAGATCATATATTTTGATACGTAATAAAGGCAGATTCCACAAAAATGTAGAAAAATAGAGTGGCGACATTACCTCAACTGTAGTTTCAAATGCATCGACCATCACATAATATATTTAGTTTCCGATGAATATCTACAGAGAAGAGAGAGAGAGAGAGAAAGAAAGAAAGTTTATTTGGGTTCAAATTATGATCTTGGATTTTTGAATTGGTTTTGGACTAAAAGTACTCCTCAGGCTGGAAACAAAAATTTTTTTCATCCCATAATGTCTCTTTTCGTCCCCAACCATCGGATCAAAGTAAGGCAAATCCACTGGTCATGGTTTAGTCCTACATGTGCTGCAAAAATAGCCTACAGGACTGTAGTTGAATCAGTGCCATTGATGTCATTGCGAAGTGTCGATATTGGGTTGAGAATGATATGAATATTCGTGGGCGTCCATAAAATTGACATTCTTGTAGTTTGACGAATCTGACCCTCATGCAACTCTACAATTACTTTGCAACATTCATATATAAATCATGTTTGACAAAAAAATTTACTAACATTAATCAATGTTTTTCCTTTTACACATTTAAGGAACTTGAATGTCATTCGAATTCAATACTTATGATATAATAAATATACTTTTAACTATTGAATTCTCACTTTATCATCTCATTAATCCTTTTTTCTTCTTTAAACTACATCCATCACTTCATACAACAGACACTATTGTGTATTTATATTAGGTTTTAATTTGAGAATGGTAGAAACAAATTATTTTTTGGAAGAAAAGTGAAACAAGAAATGAAAACTTTTTGTTAGGAAAGAAAGAAGAGAAACAAGCATGCTCATTCCTTAGCTAAGCTTGGCTATACCAAAGCTTTCGGTGGGGGCACAGTTCCTCCCCCAGTGCTGCGTATTATACAAACAGATCCTTCTGAATGAATGAATTTTATTTGCTCAAAAAAATATTATTTTCTCTTGGAAGAAACTTTTCTTCTTTGCGGAACATCTTTTTTTTCTTTCTTGACACGATCTTTTAGTTGTTTAAACTTATAAAGTAATATCCCCTTAAAATAGAGTTTGAGAAAAAAATGAAGAGAGAGAAAGAGGAATTTCAATGTTATTTTAGCGTGCATATCTTTTTCTTAAAACAATTGACAAAAGTCAAACTTTCTGCAAATTTGTAAGAATAATCAAGAGGGTATTCATTTGCCACAAGAATTACATAATTTTAAATTAAAGGAAAATTTATTTATCTTGTAGTTTATCGATTTTGTTTTTCATTTGCATGTGTGACAACCCTGATACGACTGGATGATGAAAGAGTATAATTAATTAGTAAAAGAATTAGTGTATAAGACGGTTAATGAGTTGGGGTCAATTCAAATATAGCTCATTCATCTCGGTCTTAAACAGTTTCTGAATTTCACTTTGAAGCTCGAATTAAGTTTGGATAGAGCTTGGACTTATATGAACTGGCACATTTTAGGCTAGATCTGTATATATATTTAAATATATTATAAATATTATATATATATATAATACTATACATATGTGTTATATATTATAATAATATTATTATTATTTATATATTTAATAATAGTATAATTAACTAATTTTTTATTTTTTTAATTAAGATAAATATAAGATTCAAATATTAGTTAAAAAATTTAAAAGTAGTAATTCAAAATGTGAAATGTAAAAAAAAATTATGCAAAAAAAAAAAATCAATCCCTACCCAAGCCCAAACTCATACGAGCCAAGTTTGGATTCATTATTTATAAGCTCCAAACAAAATTGGATCTAACTCGAAGTTAGATAGGCCGACTCATTGAGTCCGATTAAGAGTCTTTATCATGACCACATTTCTCAATTCTTTTATTAAAAAATAAATATTTATTTACTACAACAATTAATGCTAGAGTTAACGCTTCAAAATAGCACCTCTAAGCAATATTTTCTCTTTTTTCAGAGCGAGAGAAAGAAAAAACTAAAAAAAAAAAGGAGAAAGAAACAAAGCATAAAAAGAGACACGGCACAAGGGAGGGCCCAAAAGCAAAGGCACATTCAATTTAGATCTGTTTCAAATCATCGATTGGCTTTATTCGTTCTGTAAGTTCTCCAAAAAGTATGAATATCTATGCAATTTATATCTAAATCTATATATCACATTTGATTCCATTTTTTATGATACAATGAGAAGCAATCTATGCACGCAGATATTCTATTTCAGTTTCTTGTTCCCACAAACAATATTGCAGTGCATGTTTCGCAATTCTTGGTTACCGTAGCATGTTGTTGTCGATTGTACAATATAATTAATTAGAAAGTCTGGATTTTTCATCATAATCATGTTCTCTTTGATTTATACATATCTGCTTGATTTTTTAGCCAATGGGATCTCTATTTATTAATGATTTAAGATATTAGGGCAAAGGCTCACGATATGATCAATAGGCATATTTGGAGCATACACAATTTTGTTTTTATGATTGTTTTCCCTGTTTTTAACATCACTTGATTACATATATAAATTTATGATAAGGTGATGTCAAGCGGTTGATTTAACATCTAAGCTCCGAATTGTGTAGATATATGGGTTTTCAGCATCTTCCAAGTAGAAGCTTTTGTTTACCAATCATCCAATGTAGATTTGCCGATCAGCATCTCCCGGCGAGATGTACGAATATTTTCATTTAATTTAAGCTTTTGGGGTAATCATTAATCTCCTTTAAGCTGCTGCATAACATAGTTGAATCTTGCATCCGTGTCATGCTCCATCTGCTACGGAATTGGTGTTTAAGACCTCACCCGCATTATTTTGTGGCTGAGTATCTGTTCTTGGTACTAACACTCAAGAGCAATAATGTTTCTTTTCAGCACCTGAGAGTTCGCATCGAATTTGTTGAGGATGAATGAGCCTTCCAACACATCTACTCCCGTAATTCTTCCAGCAAAAAGAAAGCGCGGTCGTCCGCGAAAGGATGGAAATCTTCCTAAGAAGGACGAAGGGAGCTCGAAGCCAGCATTGGTAACCTCAGTGAATAATGACGGTATCAGAACAATTCAGCATGGGGAATCAAATCCAAATGACGGAAGCATGATTGGAAGGATGGTTTCTGGTGTAATTGACGGTTCTTTCGACGCTGGCTACTTTCTTTCTGTTAGGATAGGCAACACTGGCCCTTTTCTTCGTGGAGTTATCTTTGAACCAGGTAGATTCGCTCCTGTTACATCAACAAATGATATCGCTCCACAAGCTAAGATGTTTCAAAGAAGAGAAGTCCAAATCCCAGTTCCCAGCCCACAAAATCAAGTCAACGATGTTGGCTCTAAATCACTTGAGAAGCAGCCTGTCCAATTATGTGTGCAGCAACCTCCGGTCCTTTGTCACGTTATGCCTTCTGGGCCACAGCCAGGTCCATCACTTGTGCTGAGGAATCAAGCTTCCCCAACCATGGTTCCCGTTGTGAACGTGTCAAGGAATATCTCAAGTCCCACTTCGGCAGAGCAAATGGTGATGCAGCAAACTCCGAGATCAACATATGGAAACCAATTTCAGTCCTCCCCTCCTGTTGAGAATCTTAGAATAGTCGAGCAGGATGATGCAATGCAGGTTTATGAAGTTTCAGTTCAATCGGAAGGGCTTCTGGTAAATCCTGAACCATCGAAAGACATTATCTCAGAACCATCATCTGAACCAAGGGCAACCAATGTTTTGCATCAGAAGGAAATTAGCAATCAAGTACAACAGCAATTTCACAACCAGGATATGGGATCTGGACTTGAGCCAGGTGCGCGAATTCATAATGATTTCAATTGCTTGGTCACGGGAAACCATGTGGCCTTAGAAACTACAAAAAGACAATCTGAAATCAACCGAAATCAAGATCCTCCATATTATGAAATTCACCAGTATACTATGGTTGCCGAAGGTCAGCCTTCGCCTCAGAAACTCTTCACAATTCAAAGTGGATTTCTGCCAAGAGAACAAATTCAGAACAAACTCCAAGACATCAATCTTGAGCTTCATGAAACCCCTGTAGTCACTCAAACTCAATATGTTCCATTAGAAAATCAGCATTTGGATCCTGAGAATGAAATAAGAAGGCCAGATCATGAGAGGAGCCAAACATCAGCAACTACACCACATTCTGGTTCCACAGAGCCTGCCAGTATGGAAGATCAACTTCATTCGGGTAAGCTGGTTCTTAATGTGCTAGGAAACAAAAATCATGGCATCGGGGAAGCTTTTCTTCCTTCTAACTGTCATTTGCTGCCCGGTGAACTACTTTCTCAGTCGGTTGAATTCACAACTGAAAAGCCAAATACTCCAAAAAATGACATGGAGAATGCAATTCAGTTGCAGAATGAAGCCAAGATTTCAGAAAATAGTCAAAGCAGTCATAGTGAGAGGCCAATACATAATTGCAGTGGCAATGGTGAACTAGATTCCCAGACCACAGAAAGGGCCAGAGAAGCAATGCCTTTTGATCTGGAGATTGCAGCTGAAGAAACTACTTGGCCTGGAAGGCCTGAAAATCAAGTTTCTGGTTTTACTGCTTGCACCACTGAATTAAATCTTGTTCCTGGAAATACTATTCTGAGAACAGAAACAGAAAACCATCCAGGAGGCCTCCCTGAACAGAGATGAAGGATTCCAGGAAGTATTTTTCTAGCTAACAAATCCAGCTAAAGATCAATAATTCTTAGTTCATTCTGATCTTTTCTGCTCCGCATCCATCAGTTATGTTACTTTATTATTTTTTTTTCTTCCCCTCCTTTTGGTGGTAGATAGAAGTATGACATTTTTATTTAAAGTTTATCAAGATTCTTGAAGAAGCATTCTTGCAATGAGATATATAAGTGGATGAGCTATCTTCATCTTTCACTTCTGGTCTAGCTATTTCAACTTTTCTGATTAATTGCTTTGTTACATCTAATTTGCAATTTGAATGTCTTGAAACCCTCTGTTTTTGTGTAACTCTTTTAGGAAATACACACCACATTATGAATTGGTTTGGTTAGTAAAAATTGATAACGCAAGGATTGTTTCTCCATAATAACAAAGATACTTTCTAGATATCATATCCTAAACTTTCAAGAATGAGCTACACCTCAGAACTATTTCTTGAATTCTTTTTCTTTTCTTGACTCTTGCTAATCTTTTTAGGTGCTGTGCTTATCTACTGCTCAAATGATGCGGTTATACTTGCTCACCCTCTTTTTTGGTTTTTTGTATTACTTGACAAAGTCGTAGTCAATATAATTAAAGTAGAAATTTCTTCTTAGAGAATTAAACCACGTCTTCTTCGTCAGTATAAGAATTGGCTAAAGTTTCCTTCAGAAGAAACCCAAGAAGCAGTAAGAGATAAACCAAATCCAAGTAATAGATGTTCTCATGATGCTTCAAAGGTGGCACTCATGCAAGTTGGTTCTTGAAATAATTAGAGGGGAAAACTAGCCAGTTGGAGTTGTCTTTGCTGCTTTAGAAAGCATTAATGACACAATAATTGAGTATACAATCATTAACATCATTAACATCAAGAAGCATCAGTGCTTTGATCAGTCTTCGCCTTATTGTTTTATCTTATATCAATCCTCATCATCACAGGGCAAAATAAGCATATCAAAGTTTCCAGCCATGGTTTTTTTGTATATTTTTTTGAGGAATTCTAGCCAGGTTTTTACACTACACGCAATATTTTTCTTCACCTTCAAAGCCACCTCATTACGATGATTGGTGCAAAAAAATCCAAGTTGACATTTCTCTATACCATTCTTGTGTAGCAGTTATTATTAGAATAACATCAAGAGCAAAACGTGTTAGTGCTCTGGTTGAAGCTTTCTTGTAAATTCTGTTCAATAGAGTGGCATTTTCCTCATCGATGAATATATATACTACGCACAGCAATAAACATTCCCCCCAGCAAATAATCCAATCTTTGACGCGCAAGAGAAGGGGGGTGTCAATACTTTCTCCGCCGCCGTTTATGGAAGCAGAGGATTTTCTGAACCTCTTTGATTCATGCTGGTTTTATCAAGAGATCTTCAAGAAAAGCTCGAAAGAGCCAAGTTCATCAAATCCTCAAGAAAGCCCAGATCGGAAAATCCAAAATTATTCGTCAAAACCAGAGCTTCCGAGCCAATTAACAATCCCTACAAGGTGGAAAAGTGAGCAGCTGATGAGCTCCGAAACGAGCTTGAACTATGAATCTGTCTCCCCCGATTCAGTACTTTATAGACCCTACCTTCAGAAGATTGTTTCAGGAAAAGAAGCTAGTTTGGGAGTCCCAAGAACTCTACAACCAAAGGAAACACACGGGTGAGAGGAAGAAAACAAAGAAAGGTTTGAGTAAGAGTTTGTCAGAGCTTGAATTTGAAGAGCTCAAGGGTTTTACAGACTTGGGTTTTTCGTTCTCAGAAGAAGACATAGATTCAAGTTTGGTCGAGATCATTCCTGGTCTGCAGAGGCTAGGCAAGAAAAAGGATGGTGAAGAACAGAAAAGCAACGACAAAGATATTGATGAATCCTCAGTTGCAAGACCTTATCTTTCTGAAGCATGGGAGGTTTTGGAAAGAAGAGAGAAGAAAAAGAAGAAGAAGAATCCATTGATGTATTGGAGAGTTCCAACCCCAAGCGATGAGATAGACATGAAAGACAGCCTGAAATGGTGGGCTCATACGGTTGCTTCTACTTTGAGATGATTAGTTTTCAGTATAGCATTTTCAGCCTTAATTTCTAGTTCTTAACCTGTGAATACTTTTTGCAACTCCCTCCAAATAAACCAAAGAAAATAAAAGGCACTTTGTAGACATATTAAATTATTAGTTCTTTGGCTCCATTTTTTGCTCCCTTGGGGATTCAACAGCTTTTCTTGAAATATCTCCAGGAGAATGGTGAATTGGTATGGAAGATATTTATTACAAGTTTTGAATAAATCAAGACTTACTTGGATAGGTTTTGATTTTAAAATTAAATTTAAAATTTTAAATATAAAATTTATATTTTTTCTCACAAATAATTTATCTTTTATAAAATTTAAAAAAAAAATTTAAAATCAAACCATATTCAATAACCTCACAAATTTGTCTTGCCTTGCAACAGGGACCTCAGGGAATCTTCCAGTATATAAATTCTGAGAGTAATTAGGAATGATGACATGCCCTATAAAACACTTAAAATAATACTTCTATTAAAAAATCTAACTGAGATATGGTAATATTGTTAATATTATTCAAAATCCACTTAAAATTTTATTAAAGAAAGTCACTTTCAATTGAAATGAAGCAATAATAGTTTCTTTTGGAGAAAAGACGCAAATGAATTAGGCATGTGAACCATATCAAGAAAAGATATATTTCTGAAAATATATTTTATGATTATTAATCAGTATAATTATTTGTTAATTGTAATGCAATTATTTTTTATTTATTAAAATTATTTTTTAAAAATTTTAAAATTCTCTTAATTTTTTGTTTCTAAACAATTATTAACTTATTTATAAATTTAAAACAAAATAAAAAATAAAAATAAAAATCTTAGAAAAGAAAAGAAATACAAAGGCAAGAAGTTCCTAACCAAAAAAAATAAAAATAAAAAAGGGAAAATACCCCAAAAAAAGGGAAAAGAATGAAATTGTGTCCAGGTTCCCCTTGATTTTTATTATGCTTTTTCAATTCAATCCTTCCCTCTCTCTTTATTTATGTTTCTCTTTCTCTAGCTCTCTCCCTATTTCTTGAAGTACACAAAACATATTTTGTTATAAATATTTTATCATTTTCATAATATTTAATATTTAATTTATATTTTGAAACATATAGAAATTAGAAGAAACTAAACTTTTGAGGATACAGCTGACTTTTATCCATTTCTAAAAAGATCGCTATGGGGAAATTGGAGTGGAGAGTGGGAAAGGGGGCGTGGAGAGTTCTATCTTCATCAGAAGGCCTCCAGTATTCATCACCAATGCTCACCCGACAACGGGGATTATCATTACGGTGAAACCATTTCATGGGCTACAGCCCATAATTTGTGTTGGGCTTTGTTTTATTGGGTCCTTATTCAAAGACAGTAAAAGCTAAATGAGGCGTTTCATAGAAGACGCATTTCCGCATAATATTAAACGGAACACATTTACATAATGCGTTCGAGGCTACACTCCGGCACTTCCTCCAACCCTCGTCGATAACCCCTGGAGAGCGAGAGCGACACCAAGAGAAAGACTTACAGGATGACGGAGCCGAGACGACTGAGGGGCCACAGAGCCACTGCCACCTGCTGTATTGCTTCCCGGGACCGCCCTGGCCTCGTCGCCACCGCCGCTGAGGTACCTTTCCTACGCTCTTTTTCTCTCTGGCATTCTGCTTGTAGTACTTCTGGTACTCTTAACCAGTGAAGTTCTCTGCGTTTCCTATTCGACTATAACGTAAAAGATTGGCCTGCGTGAATTTAGAAAGCTTCGTGGGCTTCATTTGGACTGGAGCTTTGTTTACTCTATTTGCATTTTTTCAGGATGTGAATTGGGATTTGATTGAATTATTGTTAGTAATTTTGTTATGGAAACTGGAAAACTAGGATGGCTGTGTATGCTGGTTCGATATGCGCTGCAAGGATGTGTTATTTGTTATGGATGTAGGCAAACACAATCCCATCTCATCACTCTGCTTCAAACCAGGTTAGAGCTCCATCTGTCCTTTTCCTTTTCTCTTATTTGGGTAATTGCAATTCGGTCCTCCATTGGCTTAACTGCAGAAAGTTGTTATATGGCATGACAGAAGTTGTGTTTAGGGTGTCGAATATCTTTTTCCTTCTTCCACAAACGTTCTTTTTCAACTTACTTCTTTTCATTTTGGTGTTATGCGATAACTGGGTTTTGACTCTGCTTCCACATTTCCCACTTATTTATACATAAGAAAATCCCCCTTTTTTCTGCTTTTTAAATATTTTCCATTGTAATTTGGGGTTTCTCTGGGGCAAGGGTGTGGCTATTCATTGCTATTTAGATACGGTTATGTGCTTCAAGATATAAACCATAGAATCTGAATACCCAGTTTTTCTTGGTCGACGTTGGAGGATTCCATAGTCCAGGAGTTTCATATTTATGTTCATTGGGTGGTGCATGCAGAAGAAGCTATTGAGCCTAGTTATGTTCTTCACTTATAGCTAGCACCTTGGAGTAACTAGTTTAATTAGGTAGTATATCTTTCCGAGCTTTCAAGTGTACAAATTATATACACTCATTTTGTAGGTAATGAAAGTAATCTCATGATAGCAAGATAGATGGGTAAACCTCTTTAGGAGTGGGATGACATGTTTAGCAAGATGTCCAAATTTTCCTTTCTAATACCTCGTCCATTCAATTAGTACACAATAATGCTTCTCTGTTTTTGAAGTTCTAAAGGAATGGTAATCTGCTGTAGTAAGCAGTCTGTTTCTTCTTTCCTTTTTATTTTTTATTTTTTCATGTTGATATACTCATACATGTGCGCGAGTGTTCACATGCACACATACACACTCTTCTATTGTGCAGGTAGTGAAGATAAAGTGTATGCTTCCTTGGGAAATGAAATCAAATGTCTCGATGTACATATGGTAAATACCCCTATTTAGATAAGTTTAAATCTTTTCTATTGTCTAAGAAAGGATTTAATCCTTAGATATAGTTAATATCAAAACTTGTTGTTCCTGCTGGTGGTTTCATTACCATCTTACCTGTTACTATCTGCTGCTGTTCGATGACATCCTGATGGCACAGATATCTCTGTACTTCATTGTGCCCTTATTTGCTTCAATTAATCATGGATTAGTGCTTGGATATGTTTTGTGCTGCTTCATATATAAGCTCGAGTGAGAAATGAAGCAAAATGTTCTGGGAATAATTAATGTTACCTTTTCTTATTAATTAATCATACAATCAGCAGTTAATGTAATCATGGTATTGCAGCTGAACTGGCAGTGAAGATGGTCTATTGACTCCTACTTATCTATTTTAAAATTTCTAAATGTTAAAGAGGGATAAGATATTTAAGTTCTTTTCAAATGCAATAAAAAATGCTGAAGGCCTTAAAGAAAATCTCCAAATGTTAAGGGTTTCCATTGATGATAGATCTCCTATGCCCCATTATTTATTTGGACTTATCTCTGTGCTATCTTCGATATACTTTTGGAATGAATATTGGAAGCATGTGCAAAGTCTATTAACAAACTTAAGATGCAGGCTGCATGCACATTTAATTCCATTCGTAGTTACTAGTTGTTCGACTTTTGGTTGATCTGATCATCCTTTCATGAGTATCTCTAATGTTATACTTTTAGCTCATCTGAGCACCCTATACTACAGAAGCAGCTTTGAACGTCTTTTTTATGCCCTGGGATGGCCTGTCCTGATCCTCTACCCACCATTATTGCCCAACATGGTGGTTGGGTATTGGGAGGGGAAGTTGTTCTCCTCATGTCTTTTCTGTGTAATTTTAGTTTGATATTTGATCTTTTGCTGCACTGAAGCCCAGTTCTACCTGGAAGCCATTGGAGACTTACAATTATAACAAGGATGAGATAAATCAGGTGCACATTCCTTTTCTCATGCGCATTGTATTTCTCTAATATGATCATGGATCTTTGAATTGTTTAATGGCAGTGAATCTCTTGTGCTCTTGTTCTTGATAATGAGGAGGAATTTGTCCATTGACATTATGTGTAATAATATCTGTTTCTATCCTATCCTTAATTTAACATTGGTGCTCTTGGAAGCATTTTGCTTTTTTTTTAAAAAAAAATCACTTTGGGACGTGGTTTTTGGACTCACAAAGAGTAGGCCTGAATCTTAGTCATCTATGGTACTTCATGTTCTCTTATGTGGGATTTGGGGGTTTCTTTATGTCACTACTGACGGTATATTTCTCGGCTGCATGTGTTTTCAGCTGATTTCTAATTCTAAGACTGATTCTTAACTGTTTGGTAACGTCAGGAATTTGGTTCAAGAAATCATCCATTCTTGATGACTACCGCGTTCACTTTTCTATAATCTACATCTTCCAACTTCCTGAATCAACTAATTCTACAACTCTATACTATATGTCATCTAATTTTAGAGCATCAGGTTATCCTAATCTTCATCTTGCTTCTCTGAGTACTTGTCTTTTCTTTGCAATGTTGTCTCTGGATAATAATTGTAGGATAGGCATAATTCTACGACTTTTTCTGAAGACGTTAAAAGGGTCTTATGAGGTATCATAAGTGGGCATTTAGTATTCAAGTACATCTGCAAATGTCCATGCACTTAACTGTATGTGTACATTCATTTATGGAAAGTGGACTGGCTCACAGTTTTATGCAGAAGTGACAATAGATAACACATATTGGCTAGCATGTCTCTCATGTTTCTGTTTGATTAAAACAAGATGATTTTATCCCTTCCTCAGTGTGAATATGAAAAGCTATGGAAGTGTTGAAGGTTCTTTAAAAATGTCTTTTACTCGTCGAATATCTTTTTAGTTGCACAGTCGTATTCTTATTCAAATTCAATGTACACAGTAATGAATAGTTTTTCTTCAGTGTTTGGGGAGATTTTAACCAGAATGACATTTTTGTCCTCTAAGGACTGCATATCTAAATCATTTGTTATACAACTTGTTAAGGTGTGAAACCATTGTTATGAAATTTGAAGGCTGAGTTCTGTGCAGAAGTAGCGGTGGCACCTAAGTCCTGCCTCTCACCTGTCAAAGTTTCACCTTTCTAGTCTTTCTGTGTCTAATTCTCCAAATTACTGGTCCCTTTTCATTTAGAAATGTGAATCTAGTGATCTAAAGCTTTTTCCTGTTTTGCCATTTGTTATGATGATCGTTACTATCTCACATGAATCATATGAAGCTTCTTTTCTGATGTACAGATTGCCTGCCATTCGAAGTCATCCTTCCTTGCTGCAACAGATGATGCTGGTGATGTTAAGGTACTTGTTAGCATGTTAGTTCTATTTTAACACCCTTTCAATCTGGATTCTTTTTGTAGGGATAGGGCTTCATTGATGAATAATAATATTGCAAATTGCATGTGACACCAGACCTAGGTGGAGCAGGTCTATATCTCCTCTGTGTTGGGATTGCATTGAGTTGTAAGAGAGAGAAATTTTTATAGGAATAGTTGGCTAAGCAGGATTAGATTTTACAGAGTAACATAGCTCTTCAAGTAAATTTTGTTTTCTTTCCCTTTCAAATATATTATTTCTGCCAGTAATTTCCTGTTTTATATCTTTCTTGCAGATCATTGATATCCGTCAGCATTGCCTTTATAAAACTTTAAGATCTGGTCACTCAAGTGTATCCTTCAACAGATTGGACATGTTATTTTTGTTGGGTCAAATACCTACTTATTTATTTTATGTTGTTGTTAGTTGCCATCTGTTGGTAATTTTGATCCTTCAAATAATTAAGTTGGTTTCTGTCTGCTTAAATACCTCATCAGTCTTTTAGGATCTATCTTTTCAGCTTGATGGCTGCATCGATCTACTTTCACCATTAATTTCCTTCAAACAAAGTTATCCACTTTAATGTTTCAAAATCTTCTGCGACTTACGTTTCCAGTGGCTTGTTTTTCTAGAAGAATGCACCATCTCAATTTCCCTAACTAAATTCTCCAGATATGTAGTGCTGTTCAGTTCCTTCCATGGAAACCTTGGGAAGGTAATAATTTTAATTTATCTTCTTTTGAAATATGAAGACTCTCCCTTTGAGTCCATTCACAGTTGTTTTTAGGTAAGATGACTTGTAAACGTCATTACTAGCTTCCTTGATTTGTTGGCTGCAAATTCCATTAGCAAGAATTCTATCCACTGCTTCTTGTACTAATATTTGCTGACCCATTTATATTGCTTGCTTTTTGCCTCTCTCTCTCTCTCTCTGTCAGTTGTTTATTTCCCTCCTTTTTTTTCTTCCCAGTGAAAGAGAATAAAGAAAAGAAATGTTCTTCACTTCCATTTATTTACTTCATTACATAACATCTGCTCTTTTCTTGCTCTATTTCAATTGTGATTAATGCGGGAAAAATGAACCAGTCAAGAATGAGTTGGAGTTTGATTCATTCTTTGTTGGCTGAAGTATAAGTTCAAATATTAAAGCTGGCAGTATCGACTATTGTCACGTGCAATGTGGTTCTTCAAGACGCCAGATACTGAGCTGCATTTGCTGCAGTTTACCCTGCCTTTTCTATCAGTGTAGCTGTGGATACCACACACACTCAGTTTGTGCCTAAGGCATCAGAAATTTTAAACTAGTGTTGATGCTACAGGATGTGAAATTCTGCCTCTTTCTTATGAACATGTGCTTTTAGATGTGATTATGAGGTGCCAATTTTATTAGAGCTAGAAGGTTATCTGTATTCCGTTGACTGTGTTTGTGTCATGAGTTGAAAACTTAGCACTCCTTATGGCACATATACTTTCTTGTCACAAGTTTTGATTCGTTACCTTGTTCATCCACTACTTTCGTTTGAGGTTTAATTCATTGTGGTTGGCAATTGTTCTTGTGCCGTTGTATTTTATAGTCATTACAGGTGGTCTTGATTCAAAGCTTGTCATGTGGGACTTCTCCAAGGGACGCCCTCAGAAGATTGCAGATTTTGGTATTTATATATTCTGATACTCCCATCTTTGATGTTTCAGCAAATTTTCCATCAGTTTAATGCATAATCTTGAAGAGATTCTGTCAATATCCTGCTTGCATAAGCTAAATAAGGAACTTCTACCTTTGTTGTAGGCGCATCTGATGCGAGTGATGGAGGTCATATGGGACAATGTCTGAATCCTGCTTTTGTGCATGCCTTGGCGGTTCCTGAAATTGACATGTTTGATAAATTAGGCAAGATTTGCATTGTGGCTAGGGGTGATGGTGTTGTAGACGTCATCAACGTTGAGTCAGAACTTGCTACAAGCAAGTCTAAAAGTTTAATTAAACCCAGGAAAGGTACCAAGTTGGTGCTAGGAAGTTCTGTTGATTCTCAAGCTCATCCAAACGGAAGAAACTTGCATTTGGATCCCTCTCTTGGAGGGCATACTGCTGCAGTATCCTGTGTGTAAGTAATCTAGTTGTGTACTAGAGTTGATTCATTTTTGACATTCCCGGTTTAAGCTAATATTATAGTTGTTTACCAAGCATCAAGTCGTTACTGACTTAGTTTTATCAAATGTTAGGGCCTTCTCAATGTTTGGGGAGAAAGGGAAATTTATAATTTCCGGTGGGAACGACAAATCAATAAAGGTTTGGGATTGGACCAAATCTTCTGATGCTGGTCAAAGTAGCAGTAATAGTGATATTCTAAGCTCGAATTTTAACTTGAACAAAAAGGTGAAGTTTCTTTACATTGCACTGTTGCCTTTGGTATCTCATTCTTTCTTTAATTTAATCATCTCATGTTTTGAGTTTAAATTTGATCAGGTTAACTGGCTCTGCACTACACCCGCTGACGGAGAAAACCTAGTCGTTTGTGATACATCCAGAGTGATCAAGGTTTTTACTATCACGTGAATGACAAAAGGAACTTTGATCTCTTAGGGCACCTGAAAGTGAGATTGTGTGTTTTCAATCTGATACTAACAGATTCCAGAGTTCCATGAAACTCTACTTTCCATCTTTGCATCTATGGCATCACCTTTTAGATTGTAATTGCATGTGCTCTTAAAGGTCTGCAACCTTCTGCTCGGGTATTATCAGGTAAATTGTCATCTTTATCATGGAGACGTATCTGGTTTCAAGTGGAATTTCCTTTTGCTTTTTTGAGATTGTTAGAGAGGAGGGATGAAAATGTTGTACTTAAGAAGGCAACTGAGATTCTTATACTCCTTGTCAAGTAGCTATAGTTGTAGATAGTTAACGCGTTCTTGTTTAGAAGTTGCATTTGCAATAGTTCGATAGAAAAGCTTCTATCTGTAAGTAGGGACGTATGTCCCAGACTATTGTATTTGTCCAATTTTGTAAGAGTAATGTATATACATAGATCTTTTGTGTTTGCAGAATCCATTGGTACTCTTGACCAGAATTAGCCACCTAAATTATTAGCTGTTTAGGGATTTATGTCTTTTAATTGTTTCTGCAGGAGAAATTTCCAATTCACGAATCAAGATTTGTTAGGATATTCCAGAGATTGAAAGAGGCAACGACCAAATTAGTCTATTTGTTTCACACTGGACATACTTTACAAGGTTAATTTGCAAATAACAATTGCATGCATACGAGTGCATGCTTGCCGTCCATCTACCTCGCCGCCTGATTGGCCTGCTCGTTTTGCCTGGGAAAGGAAACTTATTCATTTTCTTGGCTACTTCTTTATCTTAGGAGTAGAAGGGCCACTTTTATAATCATATGATAGTTTTAATCGCCTTACTGGTTAGTGCTGCTGAAGCTTTACATATGAAGTGATCCCTGTAGTTTGCATGACTCCAATTTGAAGTTTCAGAGGCAAACTATGATCCTAATATTAATCCAAAGCTTTCAACTAGAAAACAAGATCGCATATCCTAATAGGTTGACTGAACAAGGAGAGTGATTTAAATGGATTCCATGGCTAGGGTAGGGCTGGAATAATATTCAGAATTCCCGCTCAACGAGCTATACTCGAAGCTGTACCTTGTCAGTTTTCTGATCTGAATTTTCAGAGGGGAGAGAGCATTATCTGGCATGGTTGGTCGCATCAATTGCTAGATCCGGAGATTTTAATCTTTGTAGAATTGGATGGAGCAGCGATTGGTAATTGGTCATTTGTTAATTTGTAAAGATGAATACACAGGAGGATGGAGGGAGAATGTATCAAGATCTTGGTGCATGATGAAGATAGAGACAGGAGAACTGAACGTAATATTGACCGAAACACAAAGGCAACTGGAAATGTACATGGGTTTATGTTCGCTTATCAGAGATTACTGCCATACTCAAAACGAATTGCGGAGCTCCATGAGCAGATTACTGCGAACTCCTTGCTTATGGTAAGCAGCCTTTTTCATGGCTTCGTTTTACTGTCGGGAGTCAGTAGGGGGTGTGTGTCTTTGATGCTTGCTTCAGTTCGGTAGTTACGTCCTTGTTCCTTAAGACTGCTCTGTTCTGTTAGTTGAGATGTACCAAGCTCAACCATACCCTTCCTTCCAACTCAAGCAAAGACTTCTCAACAAAGCAAATGACCCTGTTTCCCATCTCTCTCTCCCCAAAAAGAGAGAAAAAAAAAAAAAAAAACTGCACGACATCAACAGCTAAACTACACGCCACCCTATCACCCGCCACCTTTCTTCAAGATTACTAAATGCACAGACTTCTTCAAGAACTCCACATAGCAAGCAACACTTCCTGCTTTGTTTGAATCTTTTCATTTATATAAACAAGAATTAAGAGGGAACAACAGGAGTCTAAGCAAGTTGGGCGACAGAGGAGGTGAAGTGAAGATGATGGAGTCTGGGGATCCTATTTGTCACACTTGTGGTGAACAACTGGGGCTAAACTCAATTGGTGAAGTATTTGTGGCTTGCCACGAATGCAACTATCCAATGTGCAGATCTTGTTTCGACTGTGAAATCAAGGAAGGGCGAACAGCATGCTTGCGCTGTGGCACTCCATATGATGGTACGTATATCCTTGAGTTCAATACCTGTTAGCCACATCTGCAGTACTGAACCTCTTTAAACTGTTAAGATCCTTGAATTTGGTAAGTGGTATATACCGACACAAAATTCATCGACTAATATCTGCGCGTCTTACTTTTATTGATGTTATGCGATTTTGATTTTTAATCCGCATTACACGCTCAAAAACTGAAGCCTTCAGTGAGTTACATGATTAATGACTTTAAGCTTGAAAAGCAATCTTCAGATAATGTTATACATGCTGAAACCCTTTTTCTGTACAATCCTTCATTGATATCAAGAAATTTTCATGTTATTCTAGATAAAACAGAAACATGTTTTCTTCTTCTAAATCCATAATTTGACATGAATCTTTGATACTGGATAACATTTTTTACTCAGTGTTTTAGGAATCATATAATTTATATGTAGTCCTATAGTATCATCCTTGACAATGATATTCATGGCCTACAGGAGTTGGCTAAACAATTATTTTACCTTGGAGATGTTCTTACAAAACAATTCTACTTTTGGTTCTTAAAAGCATAAACCTTACTTGGTTTCTGAAGTAAATGGTGCAGAGAGCTCAACAATAGCTGACATAAAACCAGAGGAATCTGGAACTCATGCTACAATGGTTTCTCACCTCCATGTTGAACAGGTTTGGCTATCAATAAAATCACATGCACTTCTTGAAACTATAGTATATGATTACTTACCTTCCCATAATTGAAAAATAAAAATGGGAATAAAAATCAAAATTATGTGTCTAACTTTAAGAGAGTAAAGAGGAATTTTTCATGCTACAGGATGTCGGACTTCATGCTAGAAATATAAGTAGCATTTCAACAGTGGATAGTGGTGAGTAAATTGAAATTCATATCATCAAATGCACTTTCATTCTTGTGTTCTTTTTTCAAGGTTGCTAACTTAATTTTTCCTTTTCATATTGAAGAATACAATGATGAATCTGGGAATCCAATATGGAAAAATAGGGTGGAGAGTTGGAAGGATAAAAAGAACAAGAAGAAAAAGGCTGCAAATATATCTGCAAAAGAACCTCAAGTTGCACAAGAGCAGCAGATGGAAGAAAAGCAGCTGTAAGTTTTATTAAAACCGGGAATAACTTAAAAACAATAAAATATAAAGGATGTTTGACAAATGATATAACCTTGACTATTTGATTGAGAATTATTTACTGCTAAGGCTGCTAGATTTCATTTGACTCAATTTTCTTGTAAAGTGGCTAGCTAAAATATGGAAGTTTCTTTTCCAGGTACTAAAACTTTGTTTATTGTTTAAACAAGAGACAAGTGTGCTGTTTCTTTTTCGTTGACTTGTGATTCTATACATTGAAGAAAAGACAAGTGTGCTGTTTCTTTTTAGTTGACTTGTAATAGGACTAAGTAATAGATGATCAGAGAGAATCTTGATTTTTTTAGTTGACTTGTGATAGGACTAAGTAACAGATGATCAGAGACTCTTGATTTCTTAGAGTAGAAGAGGGTTTTGTAGATGTTGCCTTGAAAATCTTACATTATCTAAACTATATTGGAATGACATACATTTTATCATTATCCATGCATTCCCATATTTCATATATAGGCTAACGTATATTCTAGGATATACATATATTAATGGATTTGATATGTGATATATGTGCAGGCCTGCTGAGGCTTCAGAGCCACTTTCAAGAGTTGTTCCATTACCAAAAACTCAACTTACCCCTTACAGAATTGTAATCATAACGCGGTTGATCATTCTGGGCCTTTTTTTCCACTATAGAGTAACACATCCTGTGGATAGTGCTTATCCTCTGTGGCTAACTTCTGTTATTTGCGAGATCTGGTTTGCATTTTCTTGGGTATTGGATCAGTTCCCTAAATGGACCCCGATAAACAGAGAGACATTCATCGACAGGTTATCTGCAAGGTATATGTTCTGTACTTGAAGATTAAGTTTACATACCTTCAAAAGTCATATGTTCTGGCAGTTTATTTCCCCCTGGTTTTATTTCGTTCCCAATTGAACTAGAGGACACATTTTTGGAATTCTTGGCTTCGTAGATTATAAGCGTACTAAAATACTTGATTGAGCAATAATGCAATATGAGTATATTGCAGATCGAAAGAGTCCATTGGTTTATGAAGAATATTTTATTCTCTTGTAGGTCTATTAAATCAAGTTAAAGAATTTCTCAGCTTAAAACATGATTTGGCATGAAAAAATGATCTTTTGCCTGACTTGCCAGGTATGAAAGAGATGGAGAACCCTCTCAGCTTGCTGCAGTGGACTTCTTCGTGAGTACTGTTGATCCTTTGAAAGAACCTCCTCTGATTACAGCAAATACTGTCCTTTCAATCCTTGCTGTGGACTATCCAGTTGATAAAATCTCCTGCTATGTTTCTGATGATGGTGCTGCAATGCTTACATTTGAGGCTTTAGCGGAAACTGCCGATTTTGCAAGAAAATGGATTCCATTCTGCAAGAAGTTTTCTATTGAACCACGAGCACCGGAGTTTTATTTCTCCCAGAAGTTTGATTACTTGAAAGATAAAGTGCAACCTTCTTTTGTCAAGGAACGCCGAGCAATGAAGGTAAGGATTTGCAGCGAAATCCTGTACAGTACTCCTAGAAAGTTATTTGATGCTTCAATGATTACATTGTAGTTGTTTTAGCACTGCATCCAGTTATCAATATTCTTTGTTTCTTCAATTTTAGAGAGAATATGAAGAGTACAAAGTAAGAGTAAATGCCTTGGTAGCTAAGGCACAAAAGACTCCAGAGGAGGGCTGGACTATGCAAGATGGGACACCTTGGCCTGGAAATAACTCACGTGACCACCCTGGCATGATTCAGGTGAAATTGTTGAAGTGATCACTCTCTCGTTTCTTATAATAGGAGACGTTTCATTCCAATTGATTAGGTTGATTAACTTTTCTGCTGTGACTTGCAATCATAATTATCTAAATTTGTCAAGAAAGCTACTGCATTTAGGTTTAAGTATTACAGTGGAAAGATAATTCTTTGAACTTCAATACATGGTATAGCTTAGTCAGCTTATGAATACAACATACAAAAAGTAATCCTTATTTCTTTGTTTCCACATCCAGAACATATATACTGTAACAAAACAATCAGGTGTTGTTTTAGCATACTCTTGCTTCCTTGATTTATCTGGTGGTTCTACAAATTTGATCTCTCACGCAGTACCAGCAGGCTTAATCACCTAAGCCTAACTTGTCCTTTGTTTTAGGTTTTCCTAGGACATAGTGGTGCTCATGATATGGAAGGAAATGAACTTCCTAGACTGGTTTATGTCTCAAGAGAGAAGAGACCTGGTTATCAACACCACAAAAAAGCTGGTGCTGAAAATGCTCTGGTATGTATTACTTCTTATTAAAGAGCTAATTAATTGCAGGAATCTACCTATACTAATACACTTATTCCAAATTCTTTATTTCTTACAGGTACGGGTCTCTGCAGTTCTCACAAATGCACCTTACATACTCAATCTTGATTGCGATCATTACGTCAACAATAGCCAGGCAATTCGTGAAGCAATGTGTTTCTTCATGGATCCTGAAGTTGGCAGGGATGTCTGCTATGTGCAGTTCCCTCAGAGGTTTGATGGCATTGATAAAAGCGACAGATATGCTAATCGCAACACTGTGTTCTTTGATGTAAGAAGATTTCTTGAGTTATTGAATTCAATGTCGTAAACAAAATTCTAATGCATTAAATGCAAGCCATAAGACAGTCATTTTTCATGTGAATGTTTCACTTTTACCTTTAGTTCTGCTTTTAGTTTTGGCTTTTATTTTGATATAGTAGAGTACTTAAGGCTTAATTACTGCAGGTGGTATATCTGATTGCTTTCTGATAACTTATTCCCTGAACTCAGATTAACTTGAAAGGGTTGGATGGCATCCAAGGTCCTGTTTATGTGGGAACAGGTTGTGTTTTCAACCGGCAAGCACTTTACGGTTATGGGCCACCAACTTTGCCCAGTATTAAGAAGCCTTCTTCATCTCATTCATTCTGTGGCAGCTGTTGCTGCTGCTGCCCCCGTAAGAAGCCTGCAAAAGAGAATGATCCTGCTGAGGTTTATCGTGATGCAAAAAGGGAAGATCTTAATTCTGCCATTTTTAATCTCCGGGAAATTGAAAGTAAGTTCGCCTTCATTGAAATGGATCAATAGATGAAACTTTTTAGTATCCAATATGCAAGTCGTAATGAGATGAAAATCATGATTTCTTTAGGCTACGATGAGTATGAAAGGTCACTACTTATCTCGCAAATGAGCTTTGAGAAGACTTTTGGCACATCTACTGTGTTTATCGAGTCCACACTCATGGAAAACGGGGGAATAGCGGAGTCCGCAAATCCATCAACACTGATCAAAGAAGCAATTCATGTGATCGGCTGTGGTTACGAAGAGAAGACTGCATGGGGTAAAGAGGTCAGAATGTTGTTCTTATCTTGTCTATCAAAAAAGAAAAATATATATTATTTTGGACGATAGTAATCATTTTGATCTAGAGGTGGTGACGTTTGTTTTATATTAACTTCTGACCTAAGATGGGATCAATTTCACCTAAAACTCAGTAGTTTTTGGATTAATCTGCAAGGAGCTTATTTTGGTTTTCGTCATATGAACATCTCCTCCTTTCTCACCATGCTTGTGGAATGGTTCCAAAAGTTGCAATGCTTTACTTCTCTTGAAATATATCTTGCCATCCCTGGAAATGCTGATCTGAGCTTTTCATGCGTCCTTTCAGATAGGATGGATATACGGGTCAGTTACTGAGGATATCTTGACGGGTTTCAAGATGCACTGCCGTGGATGGAGATCGTTATACTGTATGCCTGTGAGACCTGCATTTAAAGGATCAGCCCCAATTAATTTGTCCGATCGTCTGCATCAGGTTCTTCGTTGGGCCTTAGGATCTGTGGAGATTTTCTTGAGCAGACATTGTCCTCTGTGGTATGGATTTAAAGGTGGCCGTCTTAAATGGCTACAAAGACTTGCATACATCAACACAATTGTCTATCCTTTCACATCTCTTCCTCTTATAGCATATTGCTTAATTCCGGCTATCTGCCTTCTTACGGGAAAGTTCATTATACCAACGGTAATTTTCATCAGCTTTTACTTCTAAACCTATTGTTCATCATCAGTACAAAATGTACTAACATTCAATGATTTCCTACGTCTTGAATTCAGCTCTCAAATCTTGCAAGTGTTTTGTTTCTGGGGCTTTTCCTTTCCATCATCGTTACTAGTGTTCTTGAGCTGCGGTGGAGTGGTGTTGGCATTGAGGAGTGGTGGCGTAACGAGCAGTTTTGGGTTATCGGAGGCGTATCGGCCCATCTGTTTGCTGTTTTTCAAGGTTTCCTCAAAATGCTTGCTGGCGTGGATACAAATTTCACAGTCACCGCCAAAGCAGCAGATGATGCAGACTTTGGCGAGCTTTATGTCATCAAATGGACAACAGTTTTGATCCCTCCTACGACCATTCTCATTGTGAACTTGGTCGGAGTAGTTGCTGGATTCTCGGATGCTCTGAATGGTGGATATGAAGCTTGGGGACCATTGTTTGGGAAGGTATTCTTTGCGTTTTGGGTGATTTTTCATCTCTATCCGTTCCTCAAAGGTCTCATGGGACGCCAAAACCGAACTCCAACTATTGTGGTGCTTTGGTCGGTGCTTTTGGCCTCTGTCTTCTCTCTTGTTTGGGTGAAGATTAATCCATTCGTCAAGGACGACGGTAGTAAATCTCTTTCTCAAGGATGCATTTCCATTGACTGTTGAGCTTCTTTGAGATTCTACAATAGAAAGTCAGAAGAGCAATCTTGTTTTTCCTCCTTTGGTTAGTGGGAGCTGCATCTTTGACCACTGAGATCATTGCAAAACCGTACCGGATTCTGATTACAATTTTGAACTTCATGCATTGTGTGAATCATAGGAGCCTCTGAGATGAGAGATGTAGAAGAAAGTGATAGAGGAAGGAAGATGTCAGTAGTAGTGGCAATATTTTACATTTCTTGTGGTGTGGTAAATGGCAACAAAGATCAGTTGATCATTTTCTTTTGTTTTATTGCAATTGTTAACTCTGTTTTGCATAGAAACTCCCTGATATGTCAGTCAAAATAGCAGTGTCTTTTCAACGCGCAAAAGAACTGCACAGAAATCAATAGACTCAAAATCTGTTCATGTAGTTGCAATCCACGAAGGAGATGAGCTGAGCTGAGAAGAGGAAACAGCTTGCTAGTCAGTCGTTGGATTCCTGTCTCAGTTTGTGGATTGAGTATATGGGTTTCTACTTAGTTTGGCCTCGATTTTTAAAATACACACCGGAATGGACCGACTAGGGGGAGATGTAATGGACATAACGCTACATAGAATGACATTATGTCCAGTATAACGTCAAACGAGGGAACGTTATAGGAAACGTATAACGATGTCGTGCATTATATCTTTTTTATAACGATATCTCGAATGGCGTTATACACTTTAACACTGTATAATATCATTTCAAATAGTATTATATTGTACGCGTGTATAACGATATCTGGATGGCGTTATTTTACCCAATGAACATGTCCTTTCTAATTGAAATTTATTGAATTTTCTCATCCTCCCGAATCTATCTGTTGTTTTTAATCAAATTTGGTAGAGAGAGCGGAAAAGACTATTATGCAAAAATGCTTCAGACTTGAAAGATATTCCGAAATCATTTTGCATTTTAAAAAATGCTCTGAAGAAATCAAGTTTAAAGTGAACACATGATATGGTTCTTAAGCTACAACTCAAAATGCACTTAACTTTCAAGTCTAACAACGGTAGAAGAAATCATTAATGCCCATTGTAATTATTCATTGAAGGACAATATCCAATTGAAATTATCATTGTAGATTCAGCCAAAAAAAAAAAAAAATCATTGTAGAGCTTCTGTCCAACGTGGGAACTTGAATCTGACCTCTTCTGGTCCATTGAGGCTTTGACATCTGCAACTTGCAGGTAGATTTTCTGATATATGTTGACAATGATTTCATGCTTTAGATATAAAGAAGAAAGAATGATCCCAATAGATAGATGGACTAGTTGTGAGGAGGCAAAGGTATTTGTAGGAATTGGAGTTGTAATAGATGAATGGATGGATGCCAGTAGTATATAAGTTAAAAAATTTAAGGCATATGATTGGAACTTCTAGGGAAGCAACCACTAATTTCCGCATCAAAAACATCACCAATGATATGGAGAACATTAAATATTTTGCTATGTTTGGATAGAGAAAAATGAGAGGAGAAAAAGGAAAGAAAAGAAAAGAAGATGAGAGGAAAGAGGATTGCGTCTTTGTATTATTTCTTGGATAATTAATATGAAGAGAAAGAAAGATGTGTTATGAATTTGTTGACGCACAGTCGTTGTCGGCACAACAAAATAGTAATACTAATGTAAAGAACTTAATAAAGAAATTATAATGTAGAGAATAGGAGAAAACTATAGAGAAAAAATAGAGAGAAAGAACAAGAGATCTTTATTAATTCTCTGAGAGTAAATCAATCAATGAATGAATGTATTCAACACCTCAGTCTAGAGCCCTATTTATAGGGTCATAATACAAGAGTTTATGAAAACTCAAATTCTAATGGGGAAAGGAAATCAAATCTGATTAGGAGTCATATTTTGGGAGTTCAGTTCTCTTCAGGAAACTGATTAATATGAACATCCACATATATTATTTCATAACACTCCCCCTTGGATGTTTATAACATAAAGAACATGCCTCGTTAAAACCTTACTAGATAAAAACCCAGTGGGATAAAAAAACTCTAGTGAAGGAAAAAGAGTACACTACTCTTTATGTCATATTTACTCCCCCTGATGAGATAATCCTTTAAGGTTTCTTAACCACCGCATTCTAATTTTGTTCACCAATTTATCAAATGATGCGGCTTGTAATGCCTTAGTGAATAAATCTGCCAGATTGTCACATGATTGAATTTGTTGCACATCAATGTCACCACTCTTCAGGAGCTCATGAGTAAAGAAAAATTTTATCATATCTCCTTAGATATATTCCAAACTTTATTATCATCCAACAACATAGTTGGAATTCCTCCTTAGAGGATATAGATTTATCTCGAATACATTAATCATGATCAAATATATTCTCAACCAACATTATGAATTTCTATTACTTCAACATAAATTGAAGATGTGGCTGTTATAATCAACACATTCTTATAAATGCATGATTTATGTGGATTATATAGGTAATTAATACCTTGTATATTCATCTCAACAGGAGTTGAATTTTCTCAATATTCGAGATAAACTATCTCAAGGAGATTCAAAAGCAAGCTTAATGTCGTCTCAAAATTTATTGGGTAGAGAAGAACTATAATAGATATCTACTTGCACGTGGACAAGTGTATTCATGCTCTAAATTGCAGAGTTATGGTACTTCAGGACCAAAGAGTTCTTCAATATCCTTTAATAGATATAAAGGATCTTATATATAATAACCCAATAACTATTGATGTGCTATGTCCATGTGAAACATCTTCAGGATGTTCAATCAAAACAAAATGTTGATCACAATACTTGCTCCTCTAAATTCTTCAGGAAAAATATCTTGATTATCAAATCATTTTCTCTTTTCAAAATCAATAGATCAATCACGCTTCAAGCATGTATCAAAATCATATGACTATAGAATTCATATATTTGTCCTGCTAGGACATTTATCCAAATATGATTATCTATAAGTATAATGTTATATTGACTAACTCTACAGGAGTCAGACAAATAATCAATATGAAACATTATGCAAATAAACAATATTTTGAACTTCTAATTCATTAATACTTGTGCATAGATCAAGATAATAAAAGTCATAAATGATATCCTTTTTAATTGATTCTCCCCCTAATGTGGAGAACACTATGTCAATCAATAGATTGTACAATGAAGAGATATTCTGATAAAGAAATACATATAGCAAATATAGCTACGTATAGAATTTCTTCATATATGGACATACTCAATCATTTTTTCAATAAAAATTCACTAAGACAATCTCATTATGTTCTACAGGAACAATTATATGCTTCAAGCATATTGAGTCCATCAGGGACTTCAAATATAAGTTCTATTATCAAATGATAACAAATATAAACACATATTAAGTGTTATCATGCACTATTATATCCACCACTATAAATATATTTCTTCGTTATCGATGTCGGGTTTACTGAAGAATCATACACCATAACTCATGGTAAATATTCACTTTTGTAGTTCGCATTTTATAAGCAAATATTAATTGCTATCTATTTGGATTACACTTCAAGTGTATAATTCTCATTTGGGAAACATGTACACTTCAAGTGTCCTTGTGAATAATTTAAACTTTTCATATTTCTCATGCGAACTTTATCATTTCGAATCTACAGACCTCGATTTGAAAATCCTCAATATATTATGCGCATTAATATCTTTAAATTCATATACTTGTGCGATTCCAATAGCTCCCAATCATGTTGAGATCTCATCATTTATCACGGTTTTGAGTACTGAATTTCTTACGAAATAATTTATCAATCATGTTTTGAGACAAAAATTCTGCTGGAATTTAAATCTTCTCGATTTAACATATATGACCATCTTAAGCCTTTGCTCCAAAGTGAAGAGTTTGTATCTTTGGGAACCAACTTATCTACCACATTTTCGGTTGTGTCTCAAATTTATTTGTAGTGGTAGATTATCCTTCGAGGATATCAAATAGGAGCATTCTTTGTCGGATATTGGTCGGTTAATATACTCGACTATATAAATTATCCTTTGAACTTACGGTTCAAGGTATCTTCTATGAGGATTAAAATAGAAGATCAAGATGAGACACATACTAATATCTTTATCCAAAGATCATGATTTTTCCTCTTTATGTTGGGGCAACATATTCAAAATTAACAAAATATGAATCTCTCCCTTGAGATTTGCTCCCAACATATTTAATAATCTCTTTGAGAACCCATCTCATTACTTTTGTGGTGGAGCAACATACATAGTGCATCTCTAAATTTAAGATGAGAAATATTTAGTTTCTGACCACAAACCAACTACTATGAGGAGAATTACAATGTGTTGGCAAAATACGAAATAAGTGCTAATATATCACGATCATAAACATTCTGCAGGGATGTTCAATATTTATCTCAATACAACCAAGTATTATTAGGACAAATTATGTCTTTGAGAGAATCTTAAAACATGAGCTCATTATCAATGAATTGTGCAAACTACGAGTTGCAAAAAACAATAATATTCATAAGACTTTGTTGATGCATCAACTAATAATTTCTCCATATTCATCCCAAAATAACACATTCAACCCCAAGTAATACTTGCAACTTTTAAATAAAACAAGTAGCGAGATATAAATTCGTCATATTAGGAAACTTCGGTTCCATAATAAATTCATAATCATTCTTCGTATTTTAATGATTTGGGATGGTCTAACCAGTCATGCCAACTAATAAATTATTTATCAGTAAACTTCAAGTTTACTCAATATTGCATCTCAATTTTATAATTTTATGCAATATAAATCAAGAGAGATAAATAGTAGTAAATATAATTGACGTATATTTTATGTCATAATGGTAATGCATATGCCTCAAAAGTTCATTCATCCAATGTCTCGATATACTGATAATATAATCAAAGCTCAAAAAGTTTTACGAGACTATATGGAGAACAATGCATTACAGAATTGACCATTGGGTGAAGATAATGTAGCTCTTCTAGAGTTTTAAATCAATTAACTCTTCTAGAGTTATTTTATCAATTAGTTCTTCAGGAACCTTGCACTACCATTTATATTTTGGACATATATTTTAAATTTTGTCCAAATAAACACAAATATTGTTTTGAGAAATTGTATCTTCACCATTCTTGATCCAAAATAAACTAAAATAACATAGGAAAGTAGCAATTCCATAATTTAAAATTTTGATTGACATTCAAAATGCTAAAAACTCTTTCTAGATATTCAAAAGAATTGGCTACGTTCACATATGCCATATTAATATTTTCGACATAAGCATCATTACTATCAGTAGCATGATTTAGGGAAGTAAAGCAATATTAATAATTAATAGAGATTCATAACATGCTTGACGTACTACATGTACGTGACAAACTTTCATATTGCATCAATAACATGTTAGAATTATTACTTTCCCTTTTTCCTTCTCATTATTTTCTCACTTCTGGTGAGTATCCATTCACTGTGGATTTAATGAGTCATTCTTATAGTATAAGAACAAAATGTATTTCTACTAGTTACGACCAAAATCTCGTATATAAATATATTAGAATTTCTAATGTCATTCACTTCAGGGAATGATATAAAAATATTTGGTCGAACGTCAAAATATTTTATCAATGACTCATTTAGTCTCAGAAGATATAAATTCAAAATACTTTTAAAAAATTTCTTCTCAATATTGCTACTTCAGGAGCATGTTAGAAATATGAGAAAGGAAAAATCTTTTATCCATCACATTACTAGTGATATTTCTCCTTATAACTTTAATTGAGGAGAAATTTTAAATGTAATAAAATTTTTGCATACTGATAGATCATAAAATATTATAGGCACACTTATAACAAATCATAACTAGCATTTATATAACAATCATCTTCTGGTGATTGTATATTTCATTCACAATTTGCTAGTAATTAAGTGGCTTTGATGCTTTGTATTTCTTAAATGGTGTCTTCAGGACCCACAATATCCAGATGCATATATTCTAATCGCCATGATTATATGGATTATTCTTACCATATCTGCATCTATGTTGACGGCTTCAACCATGATTACGACCTCTTCCAGGGTCATAACTATTGGTTCTAATGCATTCACTCACAGATAAAAAGTAAACTGTATTTTTGGTTGAATGACCATCTTCTGGTAGTCAAATCTTTCTTTTAGACCCTTCCATAAAAAAAATGGATCTTTTACAATAAGATACTCCGCCTTTAGATCCTCATGGAAATTATGGCGGAGAAAAATCATGGCTTTTATAAGATTTTGAGATGGTGTCTGCCAGACCCATTATATCTTAATAAATTTGAGCATCTAATGTTTATGACATATAATTCTTTTTATAAATATCAAGAGTAAAAAAAATTTTGAAAATTTTGTCATGGGAATTCAAAGGTAGAAAAAATACCTCTTTTTCTCTTGATTAAACTCTCAACTTCGGTGGCAGAGACTCGTGCTGATAACGTGTTATGAATTTGTTAACGCACAGTCGTTGTCGCCACAACAAAATAGTAATACTAATGTAAAGAACTTAATAAAGAAATTATAATGTAGAGAATAGGAGAAAACTATAGAGAAAAAATAGAGAGAAAGAACAAGAGATCTTTATTAATTCTCTGAGAGTAAATCAATCAATGAATGAATGTATTCAACACCTCAGTCTAGAGCCCTATTTATAGGGTCATAATACAAGAGTTTATGAAAACTCAAATTCTAATGGGGAAAGGAAATCAAATCTGATTAGGAGTCATATTTTGGGAGTTCAGTTCTCTTCAAGAAACTGATTAATATGAACATCCACATATATTATTTCATAACAAGATGATTTATTTATTTATGTATTTTAGCTGTATTTTAATGTGAATATAACAAATATTTTAAAATAAATATAAATTATCATTAAGATTAAGTCTTTTTTTTATAGAACAATTCGTGTTCCCATGCACTTCAAAAGATAAATAAATTGACTTTTTTAACACTAGAATTAATCTCTCCATTGCTTCCCATTCTTTTAAGAAAATCAATCCATTTGCTTTGTTTTATTTTATTGCTTCAATTCAACATAATGAGCTTTTGGAAAACAAAAAAGAGTACATCAACAAAACAAAACCGAAGCACATCTAATTATAATTGATAACATTTCAATTAAATATTTATTTTAAAAATAGTAGAAAGTAAAGTCTTAGATTGACTTTTCAAAAGAAAAAAATTTTATTTTTTCCTCTTATTACAAATAATTAATTCTTGCCATTTTTATCACAATTAACAAAACTTAATAATTCAATATCACCATAATCTATTAATATTAAGTGGAAGTCGGAGTCCTTTTCCTACCACCTGGTGAGTTTTGTAATTACAATCAACTCCAAGGTTTTAAGACGATCCTTCCAACTGTCACTCTGCCCATTGAATCTAATCCTCACTCCTTGTTCACTCACTTCCTCCCTCTCTTTCCTCTTTGTACGCATTCCAACGTTTCCCTTCCCCAACTCTCTCCCTTCTTTCTACAAGAAATGGCTCCGGGTCCTCCATTCTTCTTCCTCCTCCTCCTCCTCCTCCGCCTCCTCTCCTCCGCCATTGCCACCACCGCTCTCCACCCACCCTCCGCCAATGCTGCTATCTCCCCGACCAAAGCTCCCACTGCACCCGCACCGTCCGCCTCCCCTGCCCCCGACTCCTCCACCCCTGTTCCTACCCCCAAAACTCCCACACCCTCCGCTCCCATTTCAACTTCTACACTCGATCCGAAACAAATTAGAGCCCTTCAGTCTCTTAACGTTCCCTCTAAAGATCCCTGCTCTCCGCTCCACAACTCCACCACAATCTGTGACTCCTCCAAGCCCTTTAGGCACCTGCTCTCCCTCACTCTCTCCAACTGCTCTGATGATGATGCTCTGTCCCTCACTGCCCTCAAGTCTCTTTCAACTTTAACCTCCCTCAGCTTCCTTAACTGCCCCGTTTCACCCATTCGCTATCCCTCTGAGCTTGCATTAAATCTGCGATCTTTTAGTTGCATTAGCAGTCTCAAGAAACTCACCGGGGTCTGGCTTAGTAGGCTGCAAAATGTAACAGATTTAACTGTATCCCAAGTCAGTGTGACTGCAAGTGGCCCTTCTATCATTCTCAACAGCATCAAAAAGTTGCACACCGTGACACTTTCCCACACGAATCTCACTGGATATCTCCCCAAGCACTGGCACCCTAATCTCACACGTGTAGATTTGTCAGGAAATCAGCTCAAAGGAAAGATACCCTCTTCCATCAATGTCATGGAAAATCTTATGATCTTGGATTTGTCATCAAATAATCTTGACGGTGAAATTCCAACCACAATGGGGGACTTAAGTTCTCTACAGAATTTGTCGTTGTCCTCGAATTCACTATATGGGTCAATCCCGGATTCAATAGCTGCAGTACCAGATTTAGTGCATCTTGATCTAGGGTCTAATCAGCTAAACGGGACTGTTCCGAAGTTCATTTCCGATATGAAGAAGCTCAAGTACTTGAATCTCGAGAAGAATAGTTTTCGAGGAGTTTTGCCATTTAATGCTTCGTTTCTAAGGAGGTTGGAGGTGTTCAAAGTAGGTGGAAATGACAACCTTTGTTACAATCATTCAACCATAGCTGTGAAAGTAAAGCTCGGAATTGCCCCTTGTGATAAACATGGTAGGCCAATGTCACCACCCGCAGCTAAGGACTCGTCCGCCGATGCCAGTAGCGCCGATGACGATTACGGTAGTGATGATGAAGACGGTACTCAGAAACGGAGCGGTCATCACGGACCAAGTAAGGTTGTTCTTGGCTTTGCGATTGGGCTTTCATCAGTTGTGTTTCTAATCATTTTCTTGGTTCTGTTATCAAAATGTTGTAAATGAAAAGCAAGAAATTATTGGTTCCTTTAGCTTAGGAAAAATCTAATAGTAATTAGAGATGGAATTTGTTCAATTTTATTACTATATAATTTCTCTCAGAGAGAGTGAGAGTGAGAGAAAGGGTCTAATTTTGTGGACGCCATTCTTTTTACAACTTTTTATTCTGGAGGAAAAAAGTCCTTGAATTCTTCTTGTGGTATGTATGATCATCATCATGAAAGATTTACAGGGAAATGCGGGGATTCTTTTCTTTTAATGTTACAATGTCGTATTATTCTTTACTGTAATCCTCTGCTTTATAGAGATTTTCACTATATCAGCCTTATGGTCGCTTCTTTTGCCGGACACTTTGGGCAAATCTTGATTTCTACAAATGGTTCTTGCCAGAAACGCATACCTATTCATGTGGTTTCTTGGTTCTTTATGGAACAGACAAGACAAAGTTTACCGCACCGCACCAATATATATATATATATATATATATATATGTGTGTGTGTGTGTGTGTGTGTACACTGTAAAATGATTGATATTCTGGCGTTACCCTGCGCTATATTAGACTTTGGCCTTACAGGTTTTGCAGGAAGAATCAAGAGGAAAATTCTCTTTTTTATCTTTTCTTTTCTTTCACGGAGTGGTAATGATGATGCAGAGAGCAATGTCTTTTGGGATCATTACTGGCTATCTACCGTTATCTGACACTCAGCTCCAATGATGCATTGGGTCAAAGCTATTTTGTATTGTACGTTTTATAGTATAGTTGTTCCAAGTCATTATGTATGTGGACACAGTCGATTTTAAAGGCACGTATTCAAGAGCTCGTTACGGAGGTTCGCTATCTATTTATTTTCCTTTATTATTATTCTTAGTAATGAAAGTCGGGTGTATGTACTAGGAATATATGTACTAGGAAGAATTCTGCCTCTTTATTAGCCACAATGGCTTGGTTACCTGATTAGCTGTAATGCATTTCAAAACGGACTTAGTTATTTGACCAAGAAATATCATCTTCCTGTATCAGATTTATCATCTTGTCTTCTTTTGGTGCTGCCACTGGTCTCTTTAAAGTGCCAGTAATAGACCTGCATATAGTATGAGTGGAGCATGGACATTCTTAAGAGGGCTAGATGTTGCATCTCCTCAACCGTGTTGGTGATCACCAGTAACCTCTACAAGAGCAAGAACCATCCTTGAAATGGTGGAAGCGATTTGATTCCCTCAAAAGAATCTCCCTTCCTAGTTCTTTGGACATGAATTTTGCCATCTCGTGACAGTCGCCACACACTCTCAGATTCTTCGTCACTCTTACAACTTTGCCTCGTGGTAACTTCAATATTCCAAAAGCCATTGCCAATTTCTCACTATGCCCACAAAGTGATATCATCTTCTCCCTATCGTCTGCGTTGATTAATGCATACCTCAAGTTGGGTGAGTGGCCTTCCTCTTTCATCCTCTTTCTCAGTCTTTTCAAGAACAACTGAATCTTTTTGGCCTCTGGAAGACCATTATCACCAGAGAAAAAGATATAAACTTTTCCTTTGATCTCAATCCAAATACAACCTGGGTTCTTTGTCAAACCGCTCATGCCTATCTTTTCACGCATCTTTTTCACTTCTTCCCATTTCTCTGCCTCTGTGTAGATATTAGCAAGAAGTATATAGTATCCTGTATTCTCTGGTTCTAGCTCAAAGATATGATCAGCTACCTTCTCAGCCAGTTTCACTTCATGATATATTCTACAGCCACAAAGCAGAGCACCCCAGATAGTAGCATCTGGCTGAACTGGCATTCTTTTTATGAATTTGTATGCCTCCGTCAATTTCCCAGCACGAGCAAGAAGGTCAACCATACAAGCATAGTGCTCAAGGTTGGGTTCTATATTGTACTCATTTTTCATAATATTATAGAATCTCCATCCTTCATCAAGTAATCCTGAATGATACCTGCTTGCTTCATATCCTTGAATGTAGCAATAGCTTCGCTCCCAAATCCAAACATCCCATATCCGGCAATCATTATAGTCCAGGAAACTATATCTTTTGATGCAATCTTATCAAAGATTAACTGTGCTATAAGCATTGCACCACATTCAACATACATGTCCATAAGGGCATTAGCTACAAAACGATCTAAAGGCAATCCACTTCTCAGAATGTAACCATGAATTTCTTGGCCTCTATCTAAAGCTGCTAGGCTGGCACAAGCAGGAAGGATGCAAGTTACGGTAACATCATCTGGCCTAATGCGACTTTGCATGTTAATGAATAAATCAAGTGCTTCGTTTGAAAGACAATTCTTTGAATAACCACCTATCATTGTGTTCCATGAGACAATGGGTGTGATTGGATAGAGTTTGGTTTTGAGATTTTTTGTCTTGAGTTTTGGGAGAGAGAATTTTTTGTGAGAGAAAAAGTAAAATTTGAGATGAAAAACTGTATTGGGTTCTGTACGGAACCTTGTCCAAGCACCCACAATGTCCTTAGCGGTCATCTGAGAAAAGACAGTTTTAGCATCTTCCATACTCCCACATTTTGCATACATGTCCATGAGGGCATTTGAAACAAACAAGCTCGAGCCCATGTTTCTTTCCTTAACATAGTCATGAACTTCCTTGCCGTTTTCCAACGAACCACTACAAGCACAAGCATGAAGAATGCTTGTGAGAGTGAAAGCATCTGCTTCAATCCCGCTCTTTTGCATATCACGAAACATTTGAATTGCTTCACTGGACAATCCTTGTCTAGCATAGCCTGCTATTATTGAAGTCCATGAAACAATACTTCTTTCTTCCATGTTTCTGAAAATACAAACTGCTCCATGCATATCACCGCACTTGGAATACGCATCCAACAAACTATTATTAAAGGTGATTTTACGGTCAAAACCTGCTTTTATAGCGTAAACATGAATATTTCTACTCAACATTAGGTTCCCAGTCCTGGAACAGGCAGCAAGAACAATCACCATGGTTGCCAGATCCACACCAACTCCCAGATAAAGCATCTCATAAAACATTTTGACCCCCTTCCAGGCAAGACCATTTGCAATATACCCACTTATCATGGAATTCCAGGTTATAACATCTCTGTCACACAATTCGTCAAACAACTTCTCTGCGCTTTCAGTTCTTCCACATTTGAAGTACAAAGCAATCAAGGAATTCATAACAGTAATAACGCTACCAAATCCTGATTTCAACAAATACCCGTGAATCTTTTCACCATCCACTGCAAATCCTAAAGCAGCAAAACGCTTCAAAACACAAGAAAACGTATAAGAATTTGCCTCAACTCCCAACTCTATCATTCTGTAATACAAATGTACACTTTCCCTGAATTCACCAATCTTTGCATACTCATTCATCAACAAGTTCCAAAGAAAGACCTTCTCATTTGCAATTTTATCAAAAATCCTTCTTCCTTGCATCAAATCCCCGCAACTCACATACATAAATGTAAGTTTTAACCCCAGCACCCCATCAATTGTAATGTTTCTAGCGCTAATAATAGAATGAACCTTCTTACCACTATCAAGTGATTTAAACGCAGCACATAGTTGCAATATAGAACAGTAAGTTCCTATATCAAGATCGAATTTTTCCAACCTCAGAAGCAAGTCCATGGCCATTTCAAGATTACCAATATCACATAATCTGAGAATTTCAGCATTGTGATCAAAGCTCGGGTCCGTTACGTTACTGTTAATACACAGAGATCTAGCTTTAGCTGTAAAGCAATTGCAAGAACTACAACTACTTAAAGGAAACGTAGAGGTTCTTGTAAATGTCTTTGTGGAGAAATCCTGAAAACTTCCCTTTCTTATTGGTTTGTAAAACAACGAGGAGACCCACAAGCTTGCTGAGGATGCTTCTGCCACTGACAACATGAAGTTACAAATCGAAGACTCTGCCAGCGAAAAAGAAAAATATTGGCGGGAAGATTACTGTGAAGAAGAGAAAATAACCGAGCTCTCAAAGGAAAAGGAACACCAAGGCCACTAGACGCCTAGACGGCCAGAAAAGAGGGAGCGTGGTCTCAACGGCGTTTTAGATTGCGTGGATTAACAAGTGCCATCAGTCAGAACATATAAATATTGCACAATGTGGTGCTGGTATTATTCCGTTAGTCATTTATTTGATGTTTCAGACTTCAAAGAACCGACGGAAGATCTTCTGATAGTTTTCCGTTCTCAAGAGATCTATTATGGGTGTCATAGTTTTCCATTGTCAGTCCCCACTTCACTTCTCAACTTTCTCCGCGTTGAGCAAATCGAAGTTGGGCAGACCAAATTTTCCTCGTAAAGGTAGATTATTGTTTCTGCTTCTTATTCTCTTTTTCTTTCCCGGCGAAATATGTGCGGTTCTTTCTGAAAATCCCAACGAATTTTGGGTTGCTTCTTCCTTCTTTCTATTAGGAATTTTCAATCTGATTGTGATTCTTCTGGATTTTTTCTCTTCTTTCCTCTATGATTTAAGCCCTTGTCTCAGTAAATACTATCATTCTGGCGTTTCTGTTTTCTTGCTGCAATTGAAGCTTTACTGGCGATTGACTTCCCTGCATACCAAAGGTGCTATGACTCAGAAAGAGACACTACAAGCTTATAAAATATCTTCTGGGAATGATTTATGATTCAAATGAAAGTTATGCAAATCCCTTCGCTAATTTCCAACTTTTGGTACATGTTCAAAGCATTATATAATATATGATTTGCCAAAGTTTTGTAAACTGGAGTCTACAAAAGACCGAGTCTGAGAACCCACTGATATAGAAAAGTTTCGTCAAGGTGAAATGATGTATGCACCGTTTGGGAAAATAGAAAAGAAACCAAGAATTGGTCAAAAATGGTCTTAATGACTGGGAGCAAACCGAAAAACATGCTTCCCCTGAGGTAATATTTCCTGAGATGCAGCATTTTCATTTCATCTTAACAGGTAATGTATGATAGTTTTATTTGGTTAATGTAGGATATCAAACTGCCTAAAGCTGAAAAGAGAGAATGAAATTCCAAATTATGTTTGGAATATACAAAGGCAAAAAGACTAGTTTTAGCACCGTGCTAGTCTGTGAATCTTGATCTGAAATTTTGTTTACTTCTTTTTATCAGCTATATTTTTCCTTTGCTAGCATTTATATATCTGTACTTCTGTCCTGGACTGAACTTCGCCGGACTTCAAACTGAGTTATCATCTTTTGATGCAGCTTGTTGAATTTGGCAGAGATTGCAGATGGTCCTTTACTATTTGTCTCCCAAAAAGACCTTGAGCAACCGTCAGTTTTGACCATACAAGCTGATGGCAATAGGAGAGGCATATTTTCTCAAAGGATTTCTGCACTAGGAAGAGTACCAAAAGAAAATGGAAATGAAGCACAGCAGTCATCCGGTACTAAATTGTCCAAAAACCAAGAAGAGATCGTTTCCCTTCTTAGACGAATTCGGTCCTCTATTTCCGGAGAGTCTGCAAGTATCAAGGAAAGAAACTCCAAGTCGTCTGATGAAAATGCCTCTGTGGAGTCGGTGCTAGAGGTTCTTCGTCAATCAAGGGGACGAGGTAATAAAAATGGTTGCTTTACTTGCTAAATTTCTGGGGAGCAAAAGTAATTCCGGTGATATATTCCTCTCAGCTGTCACTGAAATTTTAAAAAAACAAATAAATACAGCCATGCACAAGAAATCCAGATTCTTTTCAAACACTTATATGACCATTGCTGTGGCAAATGTAGGTTTGATATTGCAATTCTCATGGTTCCTGGTTGATGCATGAGAGGCCAGTCTATAGATTAAATGTCATGACCAGACAAGTCTTGTGTAATTGTTTGAAGATATTAGAAAGAAAAAGGAAGTTGAATCTTGTTGCATGCCCCATTTGATGGTAGAAAACGAAAAAACAGTGCCAGGTTTTTCACCAACCATTTGAGAAGAGAGCAAGATCAAAGGAGAAAGCTGCACCACTGAGAAGGAAAATGCAAATGCATGTCCTCGTGTTGTTCTCTGTCTTTTTATATGTCATGTCTGTATCAGAGGGAGAGAGCACTGGAAATAGATAGTCAAATGAAGTAAAAATTAAGAACTTTCTAATAGATGATCTATTAATTAGTCATAGGCTATTCACTGACAGTCCTTGTAGTTTCTGTGGAGTCGCCCTTGGTTTGCTTTACTGCTGCTTAATAATGTTGTCTTATTTTTGGTAGGGAAAACTGGTAGAAAAGTAAGGGAACAAGACTTCGACTCCACGGAGAGGTTCATCAAGGAAAGAGCTGAAAGCTGAGTTGTCCTCACCACTAACTCGTCCCCCCTCTAATTTTGTGAGGAGGTCTCCAATCCCTTCTCCTTCGAACAGAGAAGAATTGGTAAAGCTCAGAAGTCTTTCCTTGCCTCCCAACCCAGATGAGAATAAAATTGAACTAGGGGAACCAAAAGATGTTGATCTCCAGGAAGTAGAGAAAATGAAACTTCCTGAACTAAAAGAATTAGCAAAATCAAGAGGAATTAAAGGTTACTCGAGGTTGAAAAAGGCGGAACTGATAGAGATGCTAAGCTCTTCATATGTAGCAAAAAAGTAGAAAAAACTGTTTCTGTTCAAAGATTTGTCCGTTCATTTGTGTAGAGAAGGGAGATTCTGATATTTACATTGAATCACATTTGCTAATTGGTTTAATTTTATTTCCCACAATTATCACACGAAATTCTTCTTTTCCGACTAGTCTTCTTACAGCACAGTTCCCCCAATTGCTAAGGGCTGCCAAGTTCTCCAATAAAATTCGTGAATTTTGAACTATATTTATGATTTTCTCGAGATAACATTTAATGATTCAACTTGATTATTCCGATTAAATCATCATGGCCTCCCATTATAATCATCGTCAACTCGATAAACAATCAAGAAAAAACCAATCCGCCAATAGAAAAATTCGCCCTTAAATTCCTATAAAATGCTTGAAACCCTGAGCTTTATCTTCTAAGTTACCCAAGTGACAATCATCGGTTGTGCAACATAAGAACCTAGTTTCCAGAAGTACATGCATGAAAGAGTCCTGTAGCTACCGAGTTCACCAGCTCCGGGAGGACCGGGACCAGGCGAAATACCGGCTCAAAAGCTACCAAGTATCCTTAGAGAAAGGCTGCATTTGCTACTGACCGCTAAGCCAACTGGCAGAAACCAGGACAGATGCTGGAATATCAGAACAAAAATTCACAGCATTTTCAATTCCTAAGAGAACGCAATTAAGAAACAGGTTCAGAAAACCCTGGACGCAGAAGCAAAATTGATATTTAAAAACTACAATTAATTAATTATACGGATATCCGGGCACACCTAGGAAGCAATTGTTTGAGCTTTGTTGAGGACTACTCCTTCGTATTTGACTTGGAACCACTTCATTGCATCCTCCTTCGTAACCCTGTGCTGGATTCCAACACGAGATTTGCACCTTCGACGACGAGCCACCCGATAACCTGGGCCCTCCAGAACAACGTAGAAGTCCATCCCATAAATACCAGTAGAAGGATCATACCTGCAAACAATTAAGAGAGTAAAGCATCATAAAATAGTTTCACCAACATCTAAGAATATATATGGCCCCAATAATATAAATATTTAATTACAGATGAATTGTTAAGAGTAAAATGTTGGACTCACTTGATCCCGAGATCAATGTGCTCTTGAATACCAAAACCAAAGCAACCAGTTTCACTGAAGTTTCTCCTTAGCAATTCGTACTCTTTTACTTTTAAACCACTCTCCAAAAGTTGCATTGCCTTTTCACCTCTAACAGTAACATAGCAAGCAATCTTCTCGTTACGACTAATTCCAAATGATCGGACAGTATATCTTGCTGCTTGGTAAATAATAAGTCAAATCAATTGAAAAAATACTAGGAACAAGTAAAGCTGAATGTAGAGAAAACAGAGAACCATTATACCCTTAGAGAAGACAGGAGTTTGACCACTGAGTTGTTCCAACACCTGCAATTTGAATTCAAACAAAAGAACAAATAAATTAGAACAGCATATATGAAAATTTGTGTGTAATGACATAGACCTTCAGTGATGATCCAAGATACCACTCAAAGAACAGAGAAAAGATAATGACCTTTGACAAAATCCTTCCTATCACAGATCAGAAAAAAGGTTAAATAAAAGATAAGAGCCAAGGGAAACACATGCCCTGTTATCGGAGTTTTACTGCTCATGCCATGAACAAACAGCGGACTAGTCACATATGAAAATGATATATTATGTAGACTGGTCAAGTCAGCAATTCTGTAAAACTTAATGCGCTATCCCTTGAAAGCTGAAGATGACGTTATTCATCTTACCAAGTTCTTTTACCCAACTTCACTGCTATTAACAGTGTCATCTATAGCAAGAATGTCCATATCCTTTTTTTACTGAATAAAATAAACAAATATAGGAGAGAATTATGGATATAAATTCAAACACATTCAATGGACAAGTCTGTGCTCCCAAGACCTAGTGTGCATTTTCTGCACATTTTCAACAGACAATTATTTTTGTCACTCTTTTCCTCAATTTCCATCACATGTAAGAAACCTTCATATTTAACTTCATTTCAACTATTATTTGCAGTCAAAACGAAATGGATCACATTGTTAGTTGATGTGCAAATCCCAATTCTCATTCAGGGAAATCTAATAAACTTTTAAACAGAGGAGGCACTGAAAGTCATTGACAAAGAAATCTTAGAAAATAAAAATTTAAGAACAAAAGTGAGTCACCGAAAAGCAAGGCTAAATCTCAATCTCAGAGGCCACGGAATTCAAACATGCCAAAGTCAGATAACTTTTTTTGTAACGTAAGTCTCTTCAATTGACAATTCCAGAACTCGATTATAACCCTTCAACAAATTTAGTATCTAATCGAATCATGCAAAGATGCTTCCTTTAAATTCAAGTTATCTTCTCCTCACAACTCACGTCAGCCGATTTCTACACTACATAATTTACAGTCTCGGACATTCAAGAATAGATAGTCAGGGAAACAGCTAAGATCACCGCACTAATCTAGTTGTCCCGTAGCTGAAAAAGGATCAAAGGCGAACCTTAGCCGCACGGGTGAGACGATCACCGCTTTCACCAACAGAAATGTTCAGTACAAGCTTCTGCACTTTGATTTCTCTCATTGGATTATTCAATTTCTTTTCGGAAGCCTGTTCAATTTTCCCCAAAGAAGTCAAAATTACTGTATGTGAAGAGACTGCATTTTATGGCCTTCGAGTTGTGAGCGTGAGAAAACACAGAAAGAGAGGGGGAGAGAGAGAGAAAGTACCATGAGTGCGAACGCCGAGCTGGGTGAGGCCGGCGCGACGGTGGAGATGAGAGTGCGCAGATACTGCGAGTTAAAAAAGGGTTTAGGGTTAGCGCTACTGATCACGCCGATTCACGTTGACGCATGCGAGCTTATTTGGGGAACTCGGAATAGGAAATGAAACAGAAAGGAGGGTGCGCAAAAAGCAGTTTCCGTTGCCGGGACTCGAACCCGGGTCTCTCGGGTGAGAGCCGAGCATCCTAACCATCTAGACTACAACGGAGTTGCCTTTAGAAGTTTCATCTAATAGTAAATTTACACAAAAAGCATATAAACAAGAGTACATGTTTAGCGGCAGAGGAAAGAGTCGATCTACAAGAGATATGTGATTTGTTAATAAGTTTCTAGTTGACAGAGCCAAGAAAAGCATCCACCAATCGGTGGTAAAATCTGAGGAGAAAGAGCAATATATAATACTGCTTACTTATCTTGTTTTCATAATATAACCAAGAAGAGGATCTTCGATACAAGAAACATTAAATGCTAGCAACAAAGATCAATTATGGATCTGTCAAAAATATTTGTTCAAAAGCCAATGGCAGAAAATGGGGCTAGCCAACTATGAGGGCTAAAAATGTGTTAGGGTTAACAGAAACATCATACTTGAGATCCCAATGATATCAGGCCTAAGGATTTAATCACTGCATCAAGTGGCAAAAGGAAGCAACCGCAACCACTGAACTGGCCGCATAGTGCAAGAACTCCAGAAGCTTTTCACTTGTTCCATAATACACTGTTTGCCTCTGATGCCTAAGAGGCATGAGAAATTATGAACGAGATACAGGAAGGAAACTACAGTTTACCATTCGACAATCAAAACATATTCACACGGAAGAACCATGGCAAAACAAATGCTATAACTAAACATGCCATCAAGAAATTGCACAGGGGTTGGCCATGCCAGCATCCTCTTCTTCTCCCTGAAAAGCTAGCATCGCTACCTACTAATCTACTCTCGTTCCACTCTTCCATAAATCTGTCATCACTAACCCCTGTAATATTATTTGCAAGCAAGCCACAAATTTCACATGATCTGCATAATAGAAAATATAACTGATTAATTCATATGTCAAAGATGAAATTAGGTGTTAAATGTGACTCCTCTGCCAAACGGGCAAAAGAAAGTACTAATCTTGATCTCAAGAGGTATAGAAGATAAGAGGCTTCAGGTAAATACTATTATGAGGGGAAGCTCTGAAAACACAACTTCATAGACGAAATGAATGCATGATTTTATCCCAGTTAATTTGTAATTTTACACATTGTGCAGTTGGCCCCAAAATACATATGTGCACTTCAATATTCTCTTGTTCAACAACCACAAGAATCTCAGGGCTCCAAAAAGCAGGAAGAGTCCACAATTCTACTGGATTCAGCATCTGTATAACTGCGTCCATATGTTATACGATGGCTAAACCACATAACCAGTTTTAAGATCTAACATGAAATCAATGAGGCCACTATTTTAGTAACTTTGTTGTAGATGAGGATTGCATATCTAGGAAACCAGTGAACTCCAGCTGAAGATGATTATGGCAAAGAGTTAAGGAAGATCCTTAACAGGTGACAAGGTTGATCAATTAATACTGGAAGGTCAGAGCTCCATAAAAGGAAACAAACTCTCTGTTACTGGACAAGAGCTGCATATACCTAATCCCTAGCTCTTTGTCAAGCCCACAATGTTCTCAAATATTTGCACTACGTTTGCCTTAAATTTTGGCATCTACCGCAGTCCAGAATAATGATGAATTAACCTGTGCAACTGATTATATGTTCTTTCACCTGGTGTACAAGAGTCTTCTATTTTAGCGTCTAATTTCCTATGCATTAACTTGATTCCAACACCAAAACTGTGGCTATAACCTTTGTATCCGAGAAGAAGTACTAGTAACTAAGATAAAAACAAAGGGAATAACAGAAATGGTTGCAAGGAAAACGACAACCCACAGAAATTTCAAGTAATTAGTTACAATAATAGTGAAAATTTTTAGGAAACTTGCAATTCGAAGCAGATAGTCTAGCCAAGAAATCCAATTTTTTATAGGACTTCTATCTGTCTCACAAGTCAATTAAGCAGCTACAAAAAGCAGATGCTTCAGTATAAAAGTTATGAAATGCACCATTTACCTTATGCCCAACAAAGGAAAATTTTTCCCGCAGGATATATTATAGAGAAAAACAACTCCAGGCTGATTACCTATTTCCTCTTAGCTTAAACCAAGCCTCGGCGCAGACAGTGTGAGCAAATCCCAGTTCACCTTTGCATCCACAACCAAGTTCTATCAAATCCACCAAATGTTTGCCATTTTCCAATTTATTCAAGTGGCATATTCTGCACACCCTTTGATTCTCTCCTTCAGAAGTCCCAGACTTGACATCAATGGTATACGAATACTTCTCCTCTTGTGTTCTCGCTTCATCTTTCAACCCCTTGCTTTTCAACAACGACTCAGTTGGCTTTTCATCAATAGCTCCATTCTCTCCCCTACTAAATTCATCAGAACTTTGATCATCCACCCTTATTGTTATTTCTTGATCAACTGAAGTTGTTGAATTTTCACTTGTACTAGTTTGATCACTCAATTTTTCCTCCATATGAAACCAAAATTTCAATAGACTAACAAACTACGAAAACTCAAACAAAATGCAAAGTCTCTCCCTGGATTCGCCGAAGTAAACTATGCACTAATAGAGTTCCTTCAATTTCAAGGCAACTATCCAAAACTGGGAACTCGACACGTGGAGCGACGAATTGAAGCAGTAATAGCAGAGAAGAATCTGTGGATGGATCTAAAGAGGGCGGCAGAATTGGGTTGGTTTTGGTTGTTTTCTTGCTAAGTTTCAGGGGGTGTAATCTTGCTTCTTTGACCCAGTCTTTCTGTTGACTTTTCCTCTACAATGGCGATGAGTTATCACTGTAGGTGTGAAAACATGCACAGTGGGAATCCCCTCTGTTAATCCCTAATTCTCTTTTATTAACTCTCAAGTTTAGCCCTCTGCAGACCTTATTTGAATTCAAACTGTGGGATATTCTTTAATTTTTAATAATTTAGGATAAGAGTGGTTTTTCTTACACAAAGGCCCCTCCCTTATTTTTCTCTGAGAAGGAATTTGATTCCTAGTACTTTATTGTATATCTTGTATCCAAATATTTTACTTTCCATTATGACTTCTTGTGATGAGGCATTTTGTTTCTTCTTTTTTTCCTGTCTTAAAGATTTTGTAGGACAAAATAAGAGCAACTTTTATTTTATCTTACCCCATATATAGATGAAACACATTATTTTGAGTAAGATTAGACAGGGTTTGAATTTGAGATTTTTTGTTTTCAATTTTATAAAAATAAATTATTTATAAAAAATAAAATTTTAAAGTAAAAATTTTGTATTGAGTTCCATAAACAGTATCCAGTACAAATAAGCAAATCAAATCGAACAGAGTTTACGTGCTATATGAGGTAGTTGGGCTAGTCACAATATTCTAACTTGGATACCTAGAAGTGTAAGGAAGGATTAGTGAGGGCAAATTTCAGAGTTTTTTTTTAATTTTAAAAAGAGAGATTATATCATAAATAGCTCATATAAATGTCTGTAATTATTATTAAAAAGTGAATTAAAGCGTAATTTGAAATAAGCCTACTCTACTTATGTAGAAGCACTATTGTTATTGTCATTACAGACTTCTTATCTACATAAATACTTGTACAAAACAAAGCTACAAAATGCACAAGTGGACACGGTTCGGAAGTTTCACATCTAACAATTTGCTTCAACTATCTCGACCTTTCATTCCCATGAAAAGATAAGAGACATCTTTGCCTATTTCTTTCTGGGGTGTCATGGCCTTCATGGGGCGATCACTTCTCCATCATTACAGTTTACAAAGCCAAAGGTGTTGGGAAGAAAAAAAAAAACAGAGGTGTTTTCAGTGTAATTTGTAGTTGAGATTGGATAGTATTTTTGTTTGAGTTTTTTTTCTTTTAGTTTCATGAGAGAGAATTTTTTGTAAGAAAAAGAATAAGACTTAGAGTGAAAAATTTATATTAGATTTCGTCGTGTCATCCAATCCAAATATACCCATTTGTACTTTATTTTGTTCATTCTTCAAAATTAATTTTTTATTCAATAATTAGAGTTTTAACTTTTATATTGTAAGAGACATCACAAGATTAGAGTAGGTGATGTTGAAAACAAGATGCAGCCAAACACGCTTCATACATATTTAACTTTTGAAAGCCTCCCCTTCACACCACCCGGGCAAAAGGTGGAAAAGAAAATTACAGTTCTTGAAAATTTCTTTGAATTCAAACACCAAGAATATGTATAACTCTTGATTTTTTTTTCAAAAAAAAATCTCCGAATAGAAAACGGCAAAGGTAACTGGGATATGGGTGTGGCTTATGCGTCCAAAAATGTGTAAATAGAGTCCGACATATGCAACTGCAATACGTTTTGTTGTTCTTGCCTGGTGATGCGATGAGATGATGCAAAAACAGCAAGACATAAACAGCTCTCCTATTTAGGTTTTCCGAAACTGAGGTGTTTGCCAGTTGCCCAACACATGAACTTCGAAGCTGAAGCTGGCAAACGCACACTCCGTAGGAAAGGGCAATCTTCGTCCCTTGCCGTCTAGCCAATTTAATTGGTCTCTGGTACTTAGAAAATAAAACGTCGCTATGACTTGTGTATCTTCATTACTTTGCTCTTTTAGCTACCAATTAATTTATTCTCGTCCCGATTATTTTAGGAGCCTTATCTTTGGCTACTTCGTTGTTTTAGCCCCTTTAGTACGTCTAACTAGTTTCTTAATCACAAATATTTTTCTTTCCTCCGAAAGGTTAGATGCTCCATGAATTCACATATAAAGCCACTTTATTTATCAATCAGGGATTGATCAACTATCAATTGATTTTCTACTAACTAGTCAGTAGTTTAACTAATACATGCGATCCTTACAAACATAATATCTAAATTTCCTTCGTTGAGGTAATAATTAAAAAAAAAAAAAATTTTTGAATTGGACGGCAGTGTCCCTTAATCGAATTCAAAGGGAAAAGGTCAAAAGCAAGTAGACGGACACAAAATGTAGAATACTAAACAACGGTTTGCAGCTTCTTGCCTGTAAAATCTAAATATAGCTACCAAAAGGTTAATTCTAGACAATAGGGAAAATGAAACTTTTGGACACTGGCCTGTTTAGCACGATTGAATGTGAACTGAAGAATAGTCAGCTTAAAGTTACCAGTGGCAGTAACAGGCTATGACTAATAAAGATCTATATACAGGAAAAACAAATCTTGAGCCCATGAGGGGCTTACAATTAGCTAGGGCGGCAGGTGTTGGAGAGGAATTGATTGCAGAATAGGGTTTCCTGTAATATGTTAAGACGGCAAGGAGCTCATATTGAATGATCCTGATTAAAATTTGTCACCTTAAAGGAAAAATACTGCATGGAATTGCATCTGGTATCAATTATAAATGCATTCTCCAGAATGTACAAAATATCCTCAGACAAAAATTGGACCGGAAGATGACAGAATAGAATTGAGCAACCAAGCCGTTCAATCGTCTTCCATCTCTGCAGAGTGAATGAAAATGTAATTATGATCATTAAAAAAATAATAATTAATAAAAGAGCATTCATTTGTAGGACGGTTGGATACATTTGCAACCCAATCAGAATGGTGCCATCAACAAAAGATGACATAAATTGCATGTCCATTCACAAACAATATAGGGTCAGGCAAACTTCAAACCACTAATTTACTTTCTAAATATCCAAGATAATTAATTGAGCCCCAAGGATATAATAGCTCAATAGAAGAAAGATGTACCATTTATTGCTTCCATGTTATCTTCCTTGTAAACACCAAGAGGCGAACCATGCACGGATAAAAGCATTTCCCCAGGCTTAGGAAGCCTTAAAGTTTTGGGTGTCATACCAATAGACAGCCTCTGACTAGTTGCCTGCAGTTGGTAGAAGTAACTTGAGCTCTCTTGAAATCTTAAGCCGCAAACTGACAACGCTGAATTACAAAGAGAGATGCAAAGAACAAAAAGATGGAAGTTTGATAATAAGACAGTATCTCGGGGCTCTTGTGTACATGTGATATCAAAGCTTAGTTAGCGGTGCATCATTGATTTACTCTTCTTCCCTCCCAGCCTACCCAGCTCCCACCTTCCCTGAGTTTATTATATGAATGAAAAAGTAGAGATGCAAGATCAATAAATTTAGAAACAAGGAGTGGCCCAGTATGATTTGTGTGCACTGTACAAAACTAAAAGTATGTTTCTGATTTCAACTTCTATCTCTTGGAAACAAATTTAGAAGTTCATTTGCTAGAGTCTGCAGTTATCTAGAGATTCAAGGGCGTCTGTTCAGATGCAGACTCAAGGGAAATGGTCGTGATCATGAAGATATAAGACCCATCCACTTTTAAACACTTTTCAAGGTATACAAGTTACTCCCCACTACAAAATAAATGCCTTCCTTTCCATATTCTCTCAAAATAAAATCTGCTTCCAGTGTAAAGCATCTCATCAACTAAAATTTTCACTATTCCCTTAAAGTTTCCGGACCACATACAAGCAGGGTAAAATTGGATGATTTTAAACAGCCAAACATTCTCCTAAGAAATGCCATGTCAAACAAAAACATTCTTTTCTATTAGCATATATAAGAGCCGAAGTATGCATACTTATCCTAGTGAAGCAAATATACATATTTGCAGAAAAAATCACTAAAACAACTTGGGCAGAGCTTTTATAGAATAAAAGGGAGCAAAGAACAACTAGATGGTCAAAGGAAGCACATCGAAAATTATTTGGAGATACATACCCCAGGAGTTTGAAACTTGTCTTGCCGCTCAAAGATATGTGCATCAGATGGCTCTTCCCAGTCCTAAGAGGAAAGCAAAGGAGACGAAAACAAAAATACAATCACACCTGAGTTCATCTACGTATTAATGAATGCAACTGGCAAATGCTTAGATACACAATTTCCGTACGAGCATGTGTGTGTGTGTATTAATTAATTATAGACACACAGGCACACAAACACACACACAGATACAGAGCATGATGGCAACATTAAATAAAAGGAAAATTGTTGAAAAAAGTTGCATAAGAACGTACAAAACCCTTGATTTTCAGAGCATCAACACCCAAGAGATTTGTTTTCACTGGCCAAAAATTACAAAAGTATTATCAAATGTAGTCAATCAAGAAAGAACCAATATTCAGACTTAACAGGAGTTCAAGAGAAACTCATAATTACCACTTTTATTCGAAAACTCAAAGCCACCAAGAGATGGCATTGCAGTAGAGAAATCTTGGTAGACCATGGACAACCTATGCAGCAGAGAAGCGTGTATGTTTCCTCCATCAGCCTGGTCCATGTATAAGCTACCCTCGTCATCCTTCCAATGCACTTCATATTTGCCATCTTTTTCATTTTTTCTAAGAGAAAGGTTTGGAAGGTTTTCCCTAAAGAATTGTATTACAGGAACTTGAAGCTGTTCCTTATTGAAATATGAGCGGAGCAAATGCAACATAGTCCGCAATTGTTCAATCTCAACATCTCGAAGTGCCCTGATTGCAGTGACTTGACGTTCAACTAGAAGGATAAAATTATAGCAACAAATAGGTTTAGAGAAATATACTAAATCTCTAGATTTGATAGTTACAAAGAAAGTCAAATACCAAAAGAATGAAACTTCAAAGACTAAAGGGAAACCATGTTCAAGAAGACCTCCCATCATTACAGGGCCTGGGAAGGGCCAGGTCTGTGAAGCCTTAACACTGCAAGAAAGGGGCTGCTTTGGTTCATTTAAATGTGACCTTCCTTTCAACTGGAGAAACTTCAGTGCTTTGCTGAAGTTCGCCCCTCAAGAGACCTCAAAGAATAGTTAAAAAATTCAGTGTTCTCATTAAAGTTCAGTGCTTATTGGGAACTTCTTAGCAGTTACTAGAAATGTGACATTGCCCATGTCTCATTAAAGTTCAATTGCGGAAAGCAAGATCCTAGACAAAAAGAAACCTGCCTGATGAACAGAGATATACTACAAAAACGAAAGCCTAAGACAAGTTTGAACTTCTCTAAGATACATAGGATTTTTGGTTTAAAGGAACTTCAAATCCATATTTTACTTGTCAAAAAGATAAAAGCTTTCTTATTTCTCCTCATACTGTTTCAAGAATACACAAATGTACTCAGAGGAGCTAATACCTATAACACGCAGCAAGAACGCAAAGACTACTGCACTAATATGGCACCTAAAGAATTAACAAATTACCTTCTTGGACATGCAATGAGTCTTCATTCTTATCTGGCACAGCCTCATCCTGTACTGCATCGTCAATACTGCCCGCATTTTTCTTAACAGGTTTTCTGCCCCTTCGCTTTGCCATAATCAAATCATCAAGAAACCTATCATGAAACCCCAATAATTATGGACACATTTTAAAAAATGTGTAAGTCTGGTACACAGATTTGAGAAGTAAAACTCTCAGAACCTTTTCTCTTCACTATCCCCAAATCTTATGAAGATATACTGGAATTATCCAAAGGCAGTTCAATAACTTTCAGCTAGGCTACCATCATTGAAGGAAATTACTTTAAAAATGCCTTCCCTTTTCATTTTCGAAACATAAACCACTGCAGAATATCAACTTAATATATCCTAACCAAACAGACGAACTCAAAAGAAGCTCCAAAATTCGAAAACAAAAAAAAAATGGACAAATGAAAATGGAATCACCTAACGGAGAAGAACAGCAATCTGTAAGTGTGTGGTTGAATCGCTGCCTCTATTTGTTCGTGTATGTAAAATTCGCCAATCCGATACCCTCACGAGCTCCGATTTAAGGACTCCGGTGACTTGGTAGGCGTCAATTCAGTTTAGCCAGCCATCCCAGCGGTTTGATGGCGGGTGGTTCGAGATTCAAGTTGAAATCAAATGTATCCGGAGGAGAAAGAAAATGAGGGGCAAAATTGGCAAACTAGGTACTAAAATTGAATTTTTTATTTTTATTTTAAATTATTTTCTAAAAATATTTCTTTATAAAAAAAAATAATTGTTCCATCGCTTCTTCCGTAGTGAAATCCGTCAAATTCACCAGTTAATTTGTATAAATTTTTTCTCCTAAATGCTTTTACTTAAATTCAACAAGTCCAATGAGAATTTATTATTAAAAAAATTCATTTATGTTACACAGTACACGATTCACCCTATTGCCACAAAGATAAAAGATAGTTGGCACTGGCTAAGGCAGTCGCCGTTGTCAGACTCACGACTTCAGAACAACATCAAAACTTGGTGATTTAATAGTTTTGGAACAACAATAAAACTTGCAATATTACAATAGTTTTACTTAAAAAACTATTCTCATGGCTGTTTGCTACCGGTAAAAGATTTATTTACTTTTTATAATATATCAAATCGTAGTTTAATAATTAAAATAATTATTCTAAATAAATATTTTTAAAAAATTATTATGTTATTAGATCAGGCAATCATAAATACTGCAAAACTACAATACAGGACCAGAACCGGATGCGTGTGCTACCGGGGTCCAGAAAGCTCTATGGCTTCAATAACGCAAGAGGATTCGTCACGGACGCCACTGAAATTCCTGGAGAAACTGAAAGTCCTTCCTTCACATTGATCGCTTGCACCTTGTGATTCGTCTTGATGAGCGGACTGTCCGGCAATGGCTTCCAGGATTTTCATGACCTCAGACATTTTTGGTCGGAGGTTGGGGTTGGATTGAGTACACTGCAATGCAACTTCCACTACTTTTTCTAGCTCTTCAGCATCAAAACATCCCTTGAGATCCCTATCTACAAGCACTTCGAGTCTCTTCCCCTCGTATAAGTTTCTGACCTGCATAATCATCGGGAAGCTCAACTCACAAGAACAAAGTATGGGTTTAACGCATTATGAGTCACGGGCCCTAAGGTGTAATTTGATAGATCAACCGAAGGTTTTTCTGGGCTCTTAACGTCCCAATCAAGGGAGCAGACTACTTTGTAATGCTCAGCACAAAGATGAGATAACCGTGTTTTTTCAACACAAGGATTCTCAAAAACTAATGAAAATGATGAGACTACAGGAATAAAGATGATGAGAAAACATGCTGACAATGGCTTGAAGAAGTTGAGTAGAATAAGCAGCAGTTTTGAGTTAACTAAGGGGAACGCTCCATTATCAACTCACTACTGGAGAAAAAATCAGAGAGAGAGAGAGGAGAAAAGAAGTGCAGAAAGCAAAACTAAATTCGGAAACTAGTCTTAAACATATGCAGCAGTACTACTAACTAGTGATGCACCCCATTAGTTATCCCGCAACAAAGTGCAATTTTAGGTAGGATTTCAAGTTTAGCATACTTGAAAAGATGTTCTCCCTGACAGATTTCAGAAATATCTAGCTATTGCACATGCATAATTTGAGACATGGGACACGCTGCTACAAAAACACATAAGCAACCAAACCCAGAATGTATGATTTGTGAATTGAAAGTATAAGTTCCTCTTCTTGTAGAACCTAGATGTCGATATTAATTCCTCAACCTGGATGTTGGGTGTTCCATTATGCATTTTCTTCATTTTCTTTTGAAATTGAGCTAGGCGATTGCACTTCCCTGTCAAAGCAGCTTGTTTAGTCAAAAGACAAAAGTTTCATGCCAGCAATTTGAGTACCTAAGAGACTATTGTCATTCTATCTGTTGTGTCTTAGACTGCAAGTGAATACTTCCCCCAAAGTATAGAGAAACGAACTCCTACTAACCCAATCAAGGATCATTCCTTTCTGAACTTGACCATTTCCAACGTCTAATGCCTTCAGCCCTGTTATGAGTTCCAGGAGTAGTATGCCAAATCCAAATACATCAGTTTTCTCGGAAGATTGCCCAGTTGAGAGATACTCAGGAGCAATATGTCCAATGGTTCCCCGGACTGCAGTTGTGACGTGTGATTCCCTTCTATCTAACAGCTTAGCAAGACCAAAATCTCCTACTACTGCTTCAAAACTTTCATCAAGCAAAATGTTTGCCGCTTTAACGTCTCTATGAATGATTTTTGGATTACATTGTTCATGTAAATAAAGAAGGCCTCGAGCAGCTCCAAGGGCAATGCGCATGCGCTTGGTCCAATCCAAGGATGGCTTCTCCTGGCCAGTGTCTGTAAAATCAAAATAACTTATTTAGACTGAATGAAATATGATCATAGCGTGTAAATTTTCATGATTATTTCATATAGGCAGAAACACTGGAAAAATATTATCCTTTTCAGCAATGCGAGCCTTGTTTGATATAATGATCTTCATGAGACACCTAATCTGCAGTTGCAACATATTAAGTGGTCCTTTGAGAAAAAAATCTTTTCAGTATCAAATATTACGAAGTAGAAGTTAATATCTTAGAGTACATTGACATATATACGTCACCATAATACTTAAACATGAAGATATTTTGTTAAAATGAAGGGATAAAGGAATAGAATTACCGCATACTCATGCATGATACAGAGATAAGAGAATTTGACAATAATGAGTCCTTGTTAAGATATTCAACTTTGATTAAGTATACAGTTTACCCAATATAAGAAGTTTCATGATACCTGTGCAGATTCCTGAGATAATAACCTATGTATACCTTCAGAAATCAAATTCAGAACTTACCTCTTAATCTATCTGCAACACTCCCATTTGGCATATAAGGGTAAACAAGCAACCTCTCCTCAGGTGTCATACAGAAACCATATAAGCAAAGGAGGTTCCTGTGCAAAGCCAAGCCTATCATCTCAACTTCTGTTTGAAACTGCACTTCCCCAGTGAAATTAGGATCTCGCAATCGTTTGACTGCCACTACTGTCCTATTCGGAAGATACCCTTTATAGACAACTCCAAATCCACCTAGACCAAGTATGTTTTTGGAGCTGAAGTTGTTTGTTGCAATTTGCAGTTCACGAATTGTAAACCTCTTCAGATGACCAATGCCAAATTCACAACCTTGCTGCACTGCATATCCAAACAATTAGTCTCATGCAATCTGCTGCGATGTAATCATAGCAGTAATATTAATTCAGTTGAAGGTACCATATGATGTAAGCAGAAGACGAGATCTGTACCACTGCACCCAACAAACCAATAACATCACAGACACTGTAAAAGTGCAACTAACACCTACGATAATGGACAAAATCCATCTACGATGATTGCCAACCTTCTGATATGGACTGCTGTCTGCAAGAAACGCATATATGGCACTTCAACTGAAGAAAAAGACATTTTCATCATGGAAAAGCCCTGAAAAAGTTGCAAGCTCTTACCATTTGGTTGTTTTGGAGCACCCTTACAAATTTCAGCAGAAAATGAAGAGCAAAGGAAGCTGTTCCCAGCAACACTGCAACCAAAAGTATCCCATTAAATGACTGAAAATAAGCAGCATATATTTAGAGTGGATTCCCACAATGATTATTGTCTGGAGATAAAAGAAAAAGTTAATCAAGATTTTCAGAGCTATATACAATGGAATTGACCAGCCTAGAAAGCTGAAGAATTGAAACTGGTGACTGGATGGTATTTGTCCTTTGATTTTGATGTACAACTCTGTTTTCTGGGGTTTACTATGAGAAGGAAAGAAGAATTCCGATGTAAGGCTTCAGGTCATGGACACATGCTACTCCATTCAAGTAGCGGTATCCCAGATCAGGTATTTACAAATTAAATGGAGGAGAAGCAGCATCTGCTGATTCAATTTCTTGCAAAGTATGAGTCAGTTATCTTATATTATAAACAATATTCAGTTTGAGGAAACTTGAAGTCCCAAAAAAACTATGCATGCAGATGTTTCACTGGTGAGAATAATTAGTACATGAATGCTTCTATTACATAGTAATTTCATGAATAAATGTTCATCATTTCTCTTCCTGAAACTAAAAATTAAAGAAGGATACCAGTGGACTGTAAAACATTATTGCATCTTTCATTGGTTCCTGGACAGACACATCTGCCCTGATACAGAAGTACAGAAGCTCGGGGAGACTATGCTTGATTAATGCTACTAGAATAGAAGTGGAAAACTAATCTCCATTCAAGACCTTCTAAAGGAAATATTAATGCAGATTGGTTTAGGCAAAAGAAGATTTTGAATTGCTGTTTGTGCTTTTAGTTTGTTAAGCAAACTCCAAAATCTCAGATGCATGAACTCATGATTTCTCAACCTTCCAGCATCAAAACTTCTTTATTACGTCTGAGTTGGTGCTAATTCTAGAGAAAATTCGGAAGTAAGCAACAATCACTTGGCACCAGAACAATCACCTGTAATCTTTAGCTAGAATCTTTGGTGTAGGACCACTGAGGTTATTGAACGATAAATCCCTGGACCATGAAATTCATGTATCATCAATGCTGACCATGCAAAAGAACTCAGAATATGTGACAGAACACATACAAGAATGAAAGCCCTGTAAGCTTTGCCACGAGTCCAGGAATTTGACCAGACAACTTGTTTTTGCTAAGTCTCCTGCAAGCTTGTCATGCCAGAAGATTAGATAGACTGGCAATCAAAGCAAATTTTATTTGCACTTAATATGTCAATCTACACACAAGTAATTTAGATGTTTCAGCTGACCCAAGGAACCTGGAATTTCACCAGCAAACTGATTTCCAGACAAGTCGAGGGTTTGAAGTTCTGACAGCTTTCCAATCTCGGCAGGTATAAGTCCAGATAACTGGTTATTCTGCAATAACCTACAAAGATTAAAACTTATGTGCAAATGTTAGTTGCTCTGGATTTGCTTTTGTTTGCTATTTTTATCCAACAAAAGATATAAGATTTCTATGACATTAAAACAAAAAAAGTTAGGATATTGACAGGGGAACACAGCTATATCAAGCATAATGACAGCCTTTCCGGAATTTACTAGTAAACAAACTATTGACAGTAAGAGTCCACTTTAAGAAAGTTTTGGAAATACTTCACAGTCGCGTCCCCCACCCCCCAACCCCCCCCCTCCCCTTTTTATTATAGGAGAGGGAAGTGAAACTGCTGATAGTTGACAAAGGCATTCAGAGGATCCTACTTATTCGGGAGAAAGAACCAATTTCTTCAAATTAAATCTCAGAGCCTCAAAAACTAAAACTTTATATTCTCTGGAAGAATATCAAATTAAGATGTACAGATTGATTTCCTCTCCAAGGAAAAAGTAGGTAGATCACTTCATCTACACAATTTTCTTTACTTCCAAAACTATGGTGGGATTCAGGAGCATGACAAGGTATACTAGGTCTAATGTTTGTGGATTTAGGCAAAATAAACTATTGACTAATTTGAGATAAGAAGCAATAATTGAAGCATGGAATGTCAGCCGAAAAAATTTAAAAATCATGAATTTCTTAACCATCGCAGGTTAAATATTGATTGAGAAATTCAATCCTTCAAATATCCAGAGACTATGACCAACTTACATTAATCGTAGGTGAGTTAAGTTCCCAATACTTGGCGAAAGAGGACCAGATAGTCCCACACTAGCCATTTCACTGCAAAGTATAAACAGAAAATGACAAAGCTGGAAAGGGAAGAAAAAGAAGCAATTTGAACAAAGTAGGGTAAAAAGAAACTGAAAAGTGACCCATACTGGTAACTTCTGACTCTAGGCGGGATTGGTCAATTCATTACTCGTGAACCTAAAGATGAAGTGGGAGAAGCAGCACAAATAGAAAACTGGAATTTCATACTTACAGAGAAATAACAAAGCCCTCTGCAGAGCAACCAACCATGTTCCAAGTACAAGGGTCAACAGAATTAATATCCCATCCGTCTAGTACATGATATTCGTCTCTCATTTTATTCTTCATAGACATCAATGCGGCCACTGCAAATAAATTGCAGGAATAACAACCATAGGCACAATATAATGAACAGAAGGGCGCATGCACCTTTAAAAAAATGGAAAATTTTCCCCCAAGGAAAACCTAAATGCAAATTATCAAGTTGAAGTTCGCACCTTCATAGTTAACACCTTTAGGGGAAAGGATGCTGTCGGATGCACCAACTCTAGCTATCCAGAAGAAACAGAGTGACAGAGTCAACATCACATTTCCCATTGGATCCCTCATAAGTCATAAGCCAACAGCCAGAGAAAGATTTCTGCAAAGAAAGGCTGCAAGAAAGGCTGCTCTTCACCTTTTATTGTTCGGACACTAAAAATCCTTCCTTCAGTTTACATTCTATAGTCAGAAGGATATATAAAAGCAGCTTCCACTAATCAGAAAAATGGTAAAAGTAGTGGAGAATCCAGAATGCAGAATCCTAGTTGAAACTAATCCTGCATTTGCTGCAAGATTATAGACGAGGAAGGAGTGAAGGGGATTTGCGCAGAAAAACAGACCTACTGTATAAATTGAGGATCCATTGGAGGGTTCTAGTATCCCATATTTTTTGCTGCTGTGCACTCTAATGGATTGTGTACATGCGAAGCCAAATAACTACAAGGTGAGGCTGATGGGTTTAACAAATAACTTGAGTCTAGGTATTCATATGTTTGGTTCGGAGAAAGTTAGATTTTACTTAGAGAAAAATTAATTTTTTTATTTTTTTTTAAATCTAATCAAATTTAATTTAACTTCAAATAGAATTTTTTCCAAATTAAAATATTTTAATTTGGAAAAAATTGAAATATATAAAATTAAGAATTTAAATTTTAAAATAATATTGATTATACTCTAATATTGATTATAATCTTAATTAAAATCTAATTTAGTTTGAATTATTAGTCTTTAAATAATATTTCTGAAAATATACAAAAATTAATTATTTTAAATTTTAAAATAACTTTAATTAAGAATTAACTTAATTAAAATTATTAATTTTTAATTAACTTAATTATTAATTTAGAGAAACTTTGAAAAAATTCGGTTTTTCGGTTTGGATTAATTTAAATTGAAATTAAACTGAAATTTAATTTGGAGATGAAAAACTGAATTTTTTTCAAATCTAAATTTAAAAAACCGAACCGAAAATCGAATTAAATTTCGTTTCGATTCGATTTTTAAATTTTTTTCAAATTATGCACACGTACTTGAGTCAACGTTTGTCTTACGAAATAGGCGTACCTTGTCATCTTGTTTATTTCTGGAAATGTAGACGAGTAACAATTTTAAACACTGGGATTGGGAAGTAAGTCCTAAATCACTTAATTATCTTACAGGTTTGGCCCCGGCCCCGCTCTTGGTGTATTCACATGAGCTAGAGTATTATCTTTGCTGTGGAATTTGTGGTAACCTATTCTTTTCGAATCTAGCTGGCCTTGGATAACTAAAAGATGACCTTAAAAAATCTCTAGCACTGCTCGAGTTTTCAAGAGCGCCAAAATGGTTCTTCAGAGATGGGAGAAAGCCAAAGCTGGTCCCCTTGTCTATTGTTATAGAACGGCTCAGCATCATTAAACAATGGATTTATGGGGTAGGGGGCAATACGGTAGTGCCGGAGATCAGAAGGCAACGACAGGCCATTAACAACTGACTGACAGACTGGTGCACTCAGTTGCCGATATGCCTCCCTGCTGCCACCTTCAAGTGGATCAATGGACCAGCCAATATTTGGCAGCAGTTTCATAACTTCTTAGCATCGTAATAATAACTCAATTATTAATAAAAAAAATGTGCATGAAACAGAGTGACAAAAAAAAGTAATTCAAAATTCAAGATTCGTCGTGCTTCTAACCTTCTAAATTAAATTATACTTTCTGATAAAAAAGGAAAAGGAAAATCAAACCGTACTAGAACCTTTTTTTTTTGTAGGCTAAATATGCAGAAAGTCAAGTGGGAATTCTTGAAGTTTTTGCGGCCGCTTAGGAGTTCCCGCCATTAGTTCAAGAACCTGTGTTGTCGGTGGTGCATTTGACCATCCCAACCGACGGATACAAGCAAACTACGTCTCACCCGACCTTCTGTCTTCTTTTCTCCCATTACCTTATTTTATTTCTTGTAGTCCCATTTTTTTCTTTTTTGTAAGGATTTAGAACCCACTAAAGCAGACGAATTCTTGCCTGCACACATTTACCTTGACTTGTGCACAAGAAACCCCTCGCCGCAGCATACCATACTTTTCAATGCACATAATTCATCCCAACTTTCTACGCCCAGCTAGTCATCAACACAAAATGCACTCGACGAAACAATCATCAATTCGGGCTAAGGTATAGAAACAATCAAGAGGAACAACTGGAGGGGTAACCCCATGAAGGTTCAAGGAGAAAAAGTAAGATACATGATGATGGCATTCTTTTGCTATATATTTTCAGTTTCGCTATAACAAACCCTAGATACAATAGAGAAGAAATCAAAAATCATCAATTGCGACCCTGTCGATCACTTCCTCTTGTTCTTCCAGGGCTGCAACATATCCGTGGACCTAATTGTTGCTGGAAGCTCTCTACCAAGTTACAAACTTACAGCCAAACATATACATCAAGGACCTTCCCCTTTCAATGGTGATCGCTTAAAAACGAGCGACAAGACAATACGCATGAGAACATACAAAGTAAAGAGAAATAATTGTAAGCGGCCCTCTAGCTGCCTCGATCTCAACCAGCAGTCTCAAAGAGTGGATGGATGCCTTTGGTCAGGTAGGCCTGATTGAGATAAATATAACCCTGGAACATTTGGCCCCTCAACTAGGAGAGCTCAAATCTATATCCTGTTTATGTCATGTCCCAGCAGGATGCATAAGATGGAGACCATTTTGTCTTTTGATGTGGTCCGGAATCAGCCTGCTTATGAGATCTGGAGATGCTCCAGAAAACTGTATAGACAAAATTAAACATGCTCAGAGCACACATCTCATTGAAGAATCTGAAGAAAAAGAATATCCAAGGATAAATTCACATCGATAGTCTCTGTAGATACCTCTTGTTTGAAGTTGAAGAGGGGTGGCAGTGGTCGTCCGTTCGGTAATCGGGCATTTGGTTCTCGAAGTTCATTGAAGAAGGGATGCGCACAAGCTTCTAGCTGCAATAAGCAGTCTAGTTAAAATTGTATGCACAACAATGCCAATTAGTATCAATGATTAAGTAGACAAGAAAACAATAAAAGCTATGCAGTCAGTATACACAAGGAACCAAAGCAACCAAAGCACACAACTATCAGATTCGCTTCACAAGGTAAGAGTGTCAGTTAAACTGAAGTGCCAGGTGCGTGGCTTACTGTGCAGAGTAAAACACAATGTTAAAAGAGTAGTACTAAAAACTTGTCTCCCTACAATTTTGAGTGTATAGTCATAACATTCAGGGTTGGATTTTACTCCAAATAGGCCAGAAGAAATCTAATTGAAAATTTTCACTCCAAATCTTCTGATGTCCTTACGTTTGTAAACAAATGCTAGTCAGAAACTTTTATCCAAGAGAACTGCCAAGGATGAATGTCCCAAATTAAAAGTAATGCAAATTAGTGACCAATAAGGCAAGCTTTTCTGTGCTTTCACCCTGAAATGAGCTTTATTGAATGCAATAACTTCAGGGTTTTAACTTCACCGATTCACTACAATTTTAATATGAATTGATCAAATAATAAATAATATATGACTATAAAAGCTACTGAGTAAATGTCATAGCAAAGGAAAGCGAAGGAAACTCACTGCAGTACACCGAAGACTTGGAGAATACTGCAATAATCGTGAAGCAAGATCTATTGCTTCAGGAGGCATCCTTTTGTGGAAAACCTGAGACAAATTTCCAATACCATAGATGAGATCTAGACATATAAAATGTAATTTATTTTACGGAGAAGAAAGGGGAAAAAAGAGAAAAGGGGGTGTGGGGGGTGAACAAGGTAGTGGTTGAAGAGCTATAAACCAAATCAGTCTTAAATCTTATTTTTCATTTCTTTTCCTTCATTCATTTATGCTTGGCCTTCCAGCAAATTCCAAAAAGCCAAGAAGAGCTTCCTAACTTTTGAATTCACCTGGAAAAAGTTTCTTTCAGTTTCCCAGGCAAGAAGCGAATTGTAGTAACAATTACCTTCAAAAATCTTTATTCAATTTTTAATAAAAACATAGTTCATTTGATAAACTGCTCAATTTCCATCTCTATCATTGTTTTACATATTATTCTCCCTAAGATTCTAAATTAGCTAATGATATCCATATTACAGATTCCACATGATTCTATGAGATATCCACTATTAATGCCAAAAAACCATTGGACAACTACCAAGCTCAAGATGCTAGCACTTATTGGTATAGTCATTATTAAATTTTTATTACTGTTATTATTATTAGTTATTTGCCTTGTAAGTGAATCCTTATACAATTAGCAACCGCTGAGCTTAGAAGGCTTTGCCAAATTTTCTTTCCTGACATCCTTATCCTCAAAGTAGCAGAAAGGTCAAAAATTTTTATTTCAGAGCTTAGCATGCAGTCCACTAACATAGACTAGTAGTAAATGTAAAGCTCACAATAAGATACTAACCAACCCAGCTCCATATTAATAAATATAAGGTGAAAAGTTTACCTTGTGCCAAGGGTGTGCTTTAACTTGAGGAAACCTGAAATCGGTGTAATTTGGATTCATACAACGAATTTCCTCCCGGGTTGGTGTGCCAAGAACCTAGGAAAGAGAATATATGAACTTGCAACTCTTAAGGCATGCTTTCCACCTTCTAATATTATCTTATTGATGGATTTACCTTAATAATCTCCACCAATTGGTCTACTGCATTCTCTCCAGGAAAAAGTGGCTGTAAAGAATTTGAATCAGGAATCTCAAATAAATGGCATAACACAATTACACAAGAAAATAACAATGATATCTCAACAAGATGAAGAATATTGGAAAAAAATAATAACCTGGCCCAGCAGAAGCTCAGCAAGGACACAGCCAGCTGACCAGATATCAATTGAGGTTGTATACTCTGTGGCGCCAAATATAAGTTCTGGAGCTCGATAAAATCGTGAGCAAATGTATGAGATGTTTGCTTCACCCTTCACCTACAATAAATAGTTGCGGCGAACATTAGCATCCATATAGATCAACAGATTTTACCTCATAAAACTAGCAGACGGCCTCCAGCAATAATATTGAGTTCAGCTTTGATTTATCAATCCAAACATAAAATGCGCAGGACACCCTTAAACATATCATCAGTTAGGAACAAAGTATTAAAGCCTCTTTGATATGAAAGTAAAGTGTATTGGACAAATTTTGCATTATGGACGAGGGAACCATACATTTATAGATGATAGAGAATTGACAAAGCTCAATTGCATTGCAAAAAAGTAAAGGACAGAAAAAGTAAATTACAAGAAGCCAGGAGAGACACAATATCTTCAGAAGATCAGACATGTTGAGACTGAGACAAAAGAAAAAGAAAAAAGGAACGAGAACCAACTACGATACTTGATTTGGGTGTAAATGGGGGACGTTGTAGGCGTATATGACTGATTGATCCCTCAAAATATAGGATACAGGTATAACAACTAAACTTATGTCTTGGAAATAAACGCAACGTATCTTTTCTACCATCTTTAACTCCAAATCAAAAGTAATGCTCAAGAAATACACAATTCACTTGCTTCAGGAAAAAAGCTGCATTGCATACCAAGAAAATCTGTCTTCTCTCTTCTTCCCTTTCTCAATTATAAAAGCATGTGATTAGCCCCCTGCTTCTCCAGCTTTTCTACTTTGTATTTCTAGTTTCCAAATTGCCACGCAATCTATTTCTTTTACCCCCCACACCCAAATTGCCTTAGGAATCAAAATAGCAAAGTCGTTTTATCATCTCATACATATCCCATATTCACACTAATGTAATTTTGAACACGGGTTGAACAGGAAATAGTCCATCTACGAAAAGAAAACAGAACAGAGGACAAGAGTAGGAAGCACTTGGTATAAGAAAGAATTGCACTTACTAGCATTTTCGCACTCCCAAAGTCACAAATTTTAACCTGGTGAGTAAGAGGATCAACCTGCATAAGAATGATACAGCATTAGGAGAACAGCAATCACTCCTGATATACGGTAAGTTGGGAAAATATGACATACCAAAACATTCTGAGGTTTCAAGTCTCTGTGGCACACAGCAGCAACAGTGTGCATATATGCTAGACCTCTGAAAATCTGAAAACCATTTCCATTAAAATCAAGCTAAAGCAAGTATACATGCACAAAAAGGAAGAACAACAATGTACATACTTGGTAAGTATAGAGTTTGACATAGATGAGAGGCATTCTCTGGTTGATATTACTGTAATGCTTCAGAACCCTATACATATTCTCGGGGACATATTCCATAACCAAATTCAGAAAGAGCTCATCTTTAGTCGTAGTTGAATAGAAGCAATGCTTCAAAGACACCACATTTGGATGATCCATTGTTCGCATCAACTGCAATTCTCTATTCTTGTATCTTCTGTCTTGTAAAACTTTCTTTATAGCCACAGTTTCCCCGGTTTCAATGCATTTTGCCTAAGTCAAGGCAAAAGGTCACTCCAAGTTGTTGTGGAAATTAACTCAACAACAGCAGAAATAGTAACAAATTGGGGATACACATACCTGGAACACAATTCCAAATGATCCAGTCCCTACAACCCGCTCTGCCATGTAACTGACAGTCTGCAAGAAGTAATAGTTGATGCTAACGCGTTTAACTCTTGAGGCAGTGAAATCAGTATCAATTAAATCAGATCCCATCATTTCTTACAATTATTGTACCATTTTTCATGATTCAAAACAAAGAATAGCAGGGCAAAAAACCAACAATTACTTAAAGCGCTGAGAAGTTTAAATATTCCCATGGAAGAAAATTGCATAGAACCAGATAAAGAACAAAATCAACAAAAGCAGAGTTATAGCTCAAAAGCATATCAAGAAAAAGTTTATACCTGTTTGGGCTCTCCGTTTTTTCCCCCAATGGTTGTGGAAATTATATGACCCGTAACTGCACCATTTCCATCCATGACAGGAGCAGACATCTCCTGTGATAAGATACAAATTCAATATAGTAAAGCAGCAATATTTTGTGTTGCTTGCATTTTATAAAACATTTCTTTGATCCGATAAAAACAAATTTGACTCGGAAGAAGCTGCAACAATTGAGTGAACATTTTTGAAAAAATAAGAAAATATATAAAGATAATACAGGATCCGCAATATGTGGAATATTCTAGAAAAGTCATAAAGAGACAAATTACGCACATTGCGTCCAAAATACTGCTGTGAGCAAAAAATAAGTAAGAAACTCAGATCATGAAGAAGACCATACTAAGGCACAACTTTGGGAATAATCGCAAAAAGATCGAATAAGAACTAAAGAACATAGGAATCAAGACTCAAACCTGTTCCTAACAAAAACAGCTAGGATCTGGCAAAAGAATTCAGGCCTCCTCGTTCCACCAGGAAAAAAAGGGAAATTTTTCAGCTAGGATCAGATCAAGTGTAAAACATCTGCACAAGGCAAGTCCTTATTTTGGTCGACCCCGAATTCGAAGGAAAAGCAAATCTAGCTAGATCAAACACCTATTCTGGAAAAAATGGTTTTGTTCTCTGAGGTAGTAAAATCCACCAAAAACTTAAAAAAGGCTCTCTTTTCCAGTTTAAGTAAAGTCAAAAAATTGTCCGCTTCCTAACAAAATCCCAGAAATATATCCATAACGGAATCCTGCTTAACTTGCTATAAGTTTGGAAATAAGCTAGTAAGAACCAGAAGAACGAAATTCCAGCTCAGATTTCATTTTCTACCCTATCTTTAAAAAAGAAAATTTTCAAGAAACTAACAAATCAACGGAGAAATGAAATGAATAAGTGAGATTGTGAAGAAGATAATACCTTATCGTCGGCCATCGAATTGGATTGAGAAAAAGAAAAAGGAGAATAATTGGTTTTCTTGAGTTTCTTTTTATTCAAAGCTCATAATTGTCGGTTGGAAGAAAGGTAGAGGGGACGAGGACCCATCAACCAAACAGCGCCCATGTGATTCCAGCTCTATTCTTTCGGTGTCTGTCTTGTTTCCCTGCCTATATCACTCGGAGGGTGAACTTAATATTAGCAAATGACCCCAACATTATCAGGTAATTGTGATTTGGGACAGAAGTAAGTGAAATTGTCTACTTGAACTAAGATTTTTCAAAAAATATTAACTTCGAACCCCACATTAAGTGAAATTGTCTACTAGTACTACTATTTTTCCTAAAATATTAAATTCGAACACTCCATTTTAATTTATGCCAATCAACTCTTTAACTCATAAAAGCAAAAAAAATTCCAAACATTAGTCAACAATATATGTTTTACTTTGCTATTTTTAGTATCATAATATCTTTTCCTCATAAAAGGAAAAAAGAAACTTATATTGTACCTAACTCTGTTTTTGAGAAAAAAGTTTTGTTAGGTATAGAAACTAGAAAGGCAAATATTGCTTTTTTATCCGTTGGTCTTTTTTTAATAGAAAATGGCCAATAAGGTTCATAAGGCTAATTTTGAAAATGAAATATTAGGAAGCGCGGATTGAGTTTTGATTTTGAAAATTTGCATGTCACATGGTGTATTTGGGTCAATTTTCTTCGAAAAAAGAATATTTTTGTGAAGTATGATTTAATTATTGTGGGAGAAATTGATCACTTTAGAGTTGACTTCTTATAAAAAGTAAAATATTTTTCAAGAAAATTTTTCTATGCAAGAAATATTTTTAGAAAATTAATTAAATTATTAGTAAGAAAAGAAGTAAGTAAAACGTAAAAATTTTTATATTGAATTTTAAAAAAATGATGTACTAAAATTTATCCTAAATACTTAAAGGTTTTATCATATTTTATCTCAATATTGGAAACAATGTATTAAAATAATAAAATTTTAATATTAACTATATGCAAATTAATATATTCAAGTATAAACGCTGACAACATCATAAAAATAAAAGGAAAACATGTACGTATTCCCTTTGTAAGGATGAGTAGCGGCTTCTAATCAATTGTGTGCTTTGCCTGCAGCCAACAGCATCAACGTCTTCATCAGAAATTCATAGTGCCATTTCATAATTTGGATAATGTATTGTCCGAACAGAACTTGGCCATTCCATAAAAGGCAGCCAGTCATTGAGAAACCTTTTTGCAAAGAATGTATACTGCCAGATATTCTCATTTCTCTCTATACAGCTTTTTCTCTCCTTTTTCTCTATCTTCTCGGCGCAATATTTGTCTCTCTTCTCCGACCAGATCTGGCCTCTGGCTTTGGCCAGAGATCGGATCTTGGCCGACCCCTCCTCACCGATAAGACTTGGTCACCCGTTTTGGCCGATGACCTGATCTTAACCGGAGTTTATTTCCTTTTTTGTTGTTGATTTTCGTTCCTTTCTTCTGCTGCAGCCTCTGTTCCTTCTTCCCTTTCGGTTAGCTTCTGGACGCCGACCATGGAGGATTCAAAGGTGGCTAGTTTGGCTAGTTTCTTTGTCTTTTTCTTTTCTGTTTGCTTTGTTCTTCTTTTCTTGTTATCCATACTTCATATTTTGGCCACAAATCATCTTAAATCCTTTTCAACACAATTTTCATCTAGATCTAAATTACACAGACGAGCTCATTTACAAATTTATTCTGCAGTTTATTACATCTGTATTGGTGGAATATTTCAATCCGAAATTTTTACGGGCTCTCTTTTGGTACTCTGTTTATTTCTTAGGTAAATTTTAAAATTGTTGACTTGCCCATGATTTTTTAAATTGTTATCTTTTAAGGAAGAGATAGAGACTGAATTTTGCTTGTCTGTGTTTTTCGAAGATAGAGATGCAGTTGAAGCGAAGAAGATCAAAGTGTATTTGTTTTTGTTATTACTTTTATTAGTAATATTGTAATGTACCCACTTTAGTTTGTTAGGGTGTAGGATTATTTTCGTTACCATAGTTTTGAACCATTATATAATTTTTATAGTTTTTGTCTTAGATTATCCTAATTTTATAATTTCCTTCTTTTGTTATATTAGAGTGAGAATTGAAAGTTATATTTAATTATAATGGTTGACCATTTTACTATTAATAAATAATCTTTATCTAGTAATATATATATATATATATATATATATATATATATATATATATATATACTGCCAGTATACATTACGGGTCCCAATCGCTCACTTTCTTCAAAAACTCATTCCTCCAGCCGTCGACTTTACTCATCTATTTTTAGAGTGTGTTAAATAGAATTTGATTTTTGAAATTTTTGTTTTAAATTTTATAAAAAATAAATTATTTATAAGAATAAATATAAATTTCATATTTTAAATTTTAAATTTAATTTTAAAATCAAACATGGTGACTTAACTAATATTTTCATTTACCTGTCTCGGCTGAAATTATTTTTAGGAATCATCTCTGGCAACGAATGAATTTGAGTATCATTTTCGTCAAAGACACGTTTGTCGTGATATTCAAGATGATAACGAAATATAGTAACTTTTATGAATTTGACGGTAAGTTTTAATAATAAAATAATATAGTATTTTTTTAATAATATAATTTAGAATTTTCTAAAGTTGTAAAAAGACAGGTCAAGTCCAATCGACCCGTTTAAAATTAGTTTGTGATAGGACAGTTCGTTTAATAATACTACACTTAATAATTTATATGGAGGTATTTTATAACTTTCTATACACATATATTAAAAAATAGATAAATTATAAATGATAATACAAGACTTTATGCCTATTAAATTATTATGTAAAATTACAACTAATATACAAGTGGCTCTAGTTTGAATATTTGCAAAATAATTTTGATATTCAAAATTAAAGATAAAATTAAGTAATTTAACTTTGAAATAAAATTTTTTAAAAATAGTAACTCATGAATATGTTTTTTAAAAATAATATTTTTAAAATTTATCCTAAATCCACTCTTCCAAAAGCATCCAAATCTAAATGGATCCTTTTAATGAAAAATAATTTTTTTCTTAAAATTATGCACAAAATTAGCGAATAGATTACAAAAAAATTATCCCTTTGTTATCTGATTCAAAAAACAGATTGCAAAATAAAATCATTTTCTTATATGTCATTCAACAAATGAAGGTGATTTTCTTTATAGTATTCTAATATTATTTATATAAAATACCACTACATTGGTATTTTTTTTATTTGAATACTTTACACATTTATAAATATTTTTTTATCATAAAACACGAATAATAGTTCATGTATTTTATATTGTCTCTATTTCTCTTAACACACACGGTTAAAGATCTAATAATTGACTATTTATCTTTAAGTGTGTACAAGCGTGCATATAATTATGAACACATAAGAAAAGAGACCAAAATGAAATATCAACAATGACTCAAAACTTAAAATCAAATAGAACATATAATCAAAACATTATCCTTTACTTATATACACTTCTACTATATTGTGTATGTCCAAAATTTTCATTACAAAGGATGTCATAAAATAACATTAAAATTAAAAAATAAGAATTTTTTCCAAGTCATAATCATAAAAAAACATAATAACCAGTGACAAAAATACATTAATAATATGAGTCTCAAGCCATTGGTTGATGAATGGATTAATATCAATTTATAGGTAAATTCTCACATTTTATGTGTCAAAATCAACAACCATAAATAGAATTTATCAAAATACTTTATAATAAGACAAATAAACTAAATTACTAAGACAAATCATACATACGTATGAGTATAAGATAAATTTCTAAATGTCTAATTTATAGTTTTACTTCAATTGATCTTATCAAAGTAACAACCTCCTTGTGGAGCCAGGTTGTTATTTCAATGAATTAATTATATTGTTTTAAATGACATCATTTAATCACTTAACTTTATGTGGTTGAATTTATCAAATGCTTACTCCTAAGCACATGATATAAAATAAACCTCCACAATGACATTCAAGAATGTTCTTACTTCGTCTACTTAGCCTAATGTTTGATAAAATCAAAATAGTGTACATACATACAATAAATGAGGTACATAATGAATATTTATTTTGATAATTACTAATCACAAAACTTAATGTGATTAATAATACTTAATACTTTAAAATACTTGAATGTTGTGGCTACTTCCAATTGTATAACGCAATTGTATTTCTAAAAAACACCTCTAAAATGCCAACTATTATTATATTGATAAGATTTTTGTGTGTGCACATAACATAATAAATATGCCTCTAAAATTATTTACAAGAAGCCCAACAAACTCTTGAAATCGCGGAAGCTAATTTGAGAAAAGCGGAAGGAAAGAGACAAACAATTGAGGCAAATCTAGCAAACCAACTCGCATACGAGCTCCCGGGGGTTCATTCATCTGACCGTAAACTAGAGCCACTTTTGATTCTGCAATATTTTCTTCATTAATAACTCCAGATTCTGACCGATGATTTGGACGATACTCCCCAGGTTGTTTTTTTCAAGCGTGGAAACCCCAGAACCAGAAGTAGTAGGATTTATTCTCATAATAATAAAGAAAATATTTCAAATTTTACCTCATAGATGTTATTATTTAGTCGTCAAAACTTTCAGTAACTAAAATCTTTATGTTTCAAATCTTTGAGTTTTCTTGTATAGGAGTCTTTTAATCTATACTTATTTACATTAAAACTTTGAATTTTTTTTATTTGAGTGTTTTAACCTATGCTTATCAATATTAAAACTTGTTGAATTGGTATTACATAGACATTATATTGTTAGATTAGAGACTTTCATATGATAGATACTAAATAGAGTTTTTTTACATAAAAAAATATTTGAAATATTTTTTAAAATTATAATTAATTATATTTTTATTAATATTACTTAATTTACTTAAATAAAAAATATAATAATTATTTATAATATATAGATATATTTATATCTTTCAACGAAGGCCTATTTTTTAGGTTGTTCAATCACAACTTGCTTTTCATTAATCGACGTACACGGGCGTCCATTGTATGAATGTCCCTTCTTTCACGAATAATGTATATATATCAGTGTGCTGCCCTCTCTCCTTCGGCACTGGAAAGAAAGGTCGTCTTCCAGTTAGACGTGAAGTCCCACTCGATGTCATTCACCGTACCGAAAGTTCAGTAAGTGTTACTTTCTGCGTTGAGAATTAGATGACACGAGGCCCCTCAACGCACTGATAATAGGAGGTTTTGACCCATTCCGAGATAGAACGAGACTGAGGCAACTTCATGGAATGATTGAGTTAAAAATATCTGACCATCTCGAAGATGGAGTAATTAATTGTCTCAATTGAGCCATATAAAATGCAAAGCAGTCCTACTTTTTGAGTTCATCCGAACAATTGATAGAAATCTTTCTCCTCATCAAGAACTCCCCCGTTCCTTATGGCACCCATTCATATCATGAAGAAAATTTATCTTCATCTTCTTCTTCCTATCTTCTGCGTGCATGGTCTGCTTGTTTGCTTAGCCATGACAAGCCCCAGCATTACTGCTGATAAAATTGCTCTACTTGCCTTGAAGAATGTCATTTTAGACCCTAGCCAAACCCTGGCCAAAAACTGGTCTGCGACATCTTCGGTTTGTCAATGGATTGGAGTCACTTGCGGCTCTCTTCACCATAGAGTGACTGCTTTAAACATGCCAAATATGGGTCTTGCCGGAACAATACCGCCAGACCTCGGAAACCTTTCCTTCCTGGTGTCCCTCGACTTGAGTGGGAACAAGTTCCACGGAGAACTGCCGCATGAATTAGCTCAGTTGCGGCGTTTAAGAGTCCTCAGCATCAGGGCCAACAACTTGAGTGGAGCAATACCCAAGGAGCTTGGAAATTTGGAGGAGCTTGAACAACTATATCTTGTCAACAGCAATCTGAAAGGTATATACGGTTCTATATATGTATCTATCCTGGAGGAACGATTAATGAAGTATTTTACGTATGGGATCAAAGCTAAGCATATATATTATAAAAAAATATCAGAGAAAATCCTGCAAAACAGGAAAGTAGTCGATCAATCATGGTAACAAATCTTGTGCCTAATAATTGTGTATCTTTTATTTATTTTGAAGCTCAGAATGATGTTGTTTTGGAGTTGACACAAAAGTTTTTGCAGGTGCAATTCCTCGGGAGCTTGGTAGATTAGTTAAGCTCAAGGGACTTAGCCTCGCAAATAACAGCTTTACAGGTATAATAATTGTCAATTTCCACGATTGACATCTTATATATGGCTTCAAAAACATACTAGTAATTAATTTTGTTGGTCATTTATATTCTTCAGGATCCATCCCAAAGGAGATCGGTAATTTAACATTGCTTCAGATTCTAAACTTTGGAAGTAACTACTTGACAGGTACTATATTTTATTTGTTCCTTAATTTTCTTAATGGTTTCTAAGAAGGGAGAACATGCATGAATTAATAATTACTAGCACTTAGCCCTCATATGTTATAACTGTGGTTTTATTAGATTCATCAAATCCTTAATCTGTAGGCGTTATAAGTTATTGTAAGCCATTTTTACATGCCTAAGCATGATTTAGATACTTTTAATATACATTTTTTCTTCAAGGATATTCACACTCTTATAGTTTTAGAAGATCTTATATTTTATGGTTTACAAAGGACAGCAATGTTTAAAAGTCCAAAATTGAGAATTAATTTTGCAGGTGTAATACCAAAAGAGCTCGGCAACCTACAAAACCTGGAAAGACTTTCCTTGAGTGATAATAACCTCCAAGGTTCTATACCAGCTGCAATCTTCAATCTCTCCATGATTAGAAGCATGGAAATTCAGAGCAATAATCTTTCAGGCAATCTTCCATCCGAAATGGGTTATGGGCTTCCTAATTTAGAAAATATTAATCTGGGCTTAAATTGCCTCGGTGGCCCAATACCCCATTCAATCTCTAATTCCTCCAAGCTCGCTGTAATACAGATTTTTCAAAACAAGTTATCAGGTCCCATACCTGACTCTCTGGGAGGCCTAAGGCTTCTTCAGTGCCTGAACCTGTTTTCGAATAATTTAACGAGCAACTCTTTGTCTTCAGAGCTGAGCTTCGTTGACTCCTTGGTGAATTGTAGGGAGTTGACACATATAGGTTTGAGTGATAATCCGTTGAATGGTATTCTTCCGAGTTCTTTTGGGAACCTCTCCACTTCGATCCATCGGATTTACCTAGACAACTGCAAGATCAAGGGCAGGATTCCAAATTCAATGGGAAATTTGAGCGGTTTGTATCAACTGAGTATGCATGGAAATCATTTGACCGGGTCAATTCCATCTTCGATCGAACATTTGTATGGGCTTCAATCTCTGAATCTTGGGGACAACAGACTTACCGGTAGAATCAGCCCAGTTAATCTCTGCAGATTAGGAAGCTTGTTCGAGATAGACCTTTGCCAAAATCAAATTTCAGGATCGATTCCTGAATGCTTGGGCAATGTTACTTCTTTAAGACACCTCTTCCTGGGTTCCAACCGATTAGATTCTAGCATACCGGCAGAGCTTTGGAAACTCAAAGATTTGTTGAAGCTCAACCTCTCCTTCAATTCCTTAACTGGTTCTCTACCTACTGACGTAGGAGGTTTAAAGGCTGTAATAGTCCTAGACTTGTCAACGAATCAAATTTCAGGCGGCATTCCTACCTCAATTGGTGGTCTCCAGAGCGTGGAAAATCTTGACTTGCATGGGAACCGAATTGAAGGATCAATTCCTGAATATATTGGCACGATTTTAGACTTGGCAGCGTTGGATCTGTCAGATAATGATCTTTCCGGTCTCATACCAAGATCATTAGAAAGCCTTAAAAATCTGGTGTATTTCAATGTTTCTTTTAACCATTTAAGCGGTGAAATTCCCTCTGGAGGTCCATTTAAAAGTTTCACCGGTGCATCCTTTGATTCTAACGAAGCATTATGCGGAGCAAGAAGGTTCCATGTCCCACCATGCCGTACTGCATCAGGCACGAGAAAAGAACTTCGGAACCTGCTTATTTCGCTGTCACTCGTGGCTGGAGCAGTAATGGGTGCCGCATTCCTGGGTTTTGTGTACTTAAGATCCCCAGTAAAACAGATTTTTTATCTCTGAGGACGCAAGATAGAATTTCGTACTATGAGCTTTTACAAGCGACTGATGGATATAGTGAGAACAATTTACTTGGCGCGGGGAGCTTTGGGTCTGTCTATAAAGGTACACTCAGTGATGGGAGGATTATAGCCATTAAAGTATTCAACATGCAGCAAGAAAAGGCTTTCAAGAGTTTCGAAGCTGAATGTCAAGTGTTGCGTGAGATTCACCATCGAAATCTCATAAAAGTCATTAGCAGTTGCTCCAACCTCGATTTTAAGGCACTGGTGCTTGAGTTCATGCCTAACGTGAACCTCGAGACATGGTTGCATTCTCCCGACTATTTCTTGAACATCATGCAGAGACTGAATATAATGATTGATGTAGCTTATGCATTGGATTATCTTCACTTTGGTTATTCAACATCAGTGGTTCATTGTGATTTAAAACCTAGTAATGTCTTGCTTGATAAAGACATGGTTGCTCATATAAGTGACTTTGGTATTGCCAAGTTACTCGGTGAAGAGGATAGCATGACGTATACCCAAACGCTTGCGACAATGGGCTATGTGGCACCAGGTGAAACATCTATTGACTATATATATGCAGGAGTTATAATTTTTTTTATGAACCGTCTATCTAATTAAAATCTTCTATTTTTTTTATTTATTCTTTTAACAACATATTATATATTCATGCAGAATACGGCTTGGAAGGATCAATTTCAACAAAGTGCGACGTTTATAGTTATGGGATTATGTTAATGGAAGTATTCACAGGAGTAAAACCGAGTAATGATATGTTTGGAGGAAATTTGAACCTGAGAGGCTGGGTGAAGAATTCTTTTCCCAACTCATTGGTAGAAGTTATAGATGCTAATATGCTAAGGGCAGGCGCAGAAAATTTCAGAGAAAAATTGGAGTGTTTATCATCCATTATGGAGGTGGCTCTGAATTGCACAACGGAATCTCTAAAGGAGCGGAGCAACATCACTGACGCTCTTGCAGCATTGCAGAAGATCAAACCTCAACTTTTGATATTTATGTGAATTGTGATGTTCCTTTGATGATTATTGTCTTATTGCACTTATATTGATTGTATGCATGTCTGCTTTTATCTGAGGGCTACGAGTTAAAAATACAAGGCCTTGACCAATATCTGAAGGACTCACTTACCACTTATTTCTAATTTCAAATCATATTTCTTAATCAAATTTATCTCTTTTATCATTTCTTTGTTGAAACTTATCTAAGTAGTTACTTTTACCAAATTGACTTGCATCTAATCTATGGTCTTGGTCTTCCATAGTGGAAGAGAGACCTTTCTCATGGCGAATGACCTAACTATCAGATGACAGTTTTTTTCTTCTCCATTTTTTTACTTAAATAAGAATGCAAGAAGTTATATAATCGGTTTAAATTACATAGAAAAACTGAAATATTAATAGATCTTTTATAATCAATATAAATAGAAATGAAATTAAATTATCATATCAATTGATAGAACTCTTACCGCTCAAATATAGAAGTCTCATTAACCTAATACAATTAATTGTCCACATCTTCTTTAAAAGATATTCATATTGAATTTATATTTTCTTTAAATAATTATATATTTTGTTTAAATTTTTATTAGAGAAATTGGTAAAAACAGTCATATAACTATTTTGCTTGTCTTATGACAGTCTTATAACTTTTATTTCAAATATTTTGGTCATAAATCTATTTTTTAAAGAAATAAAAATTCTCGCCGCCAGTCCTGCGGTGGAGTCCGATCAAAACTCACCCGTGAGTTTGAGTTGACGTCGAATTTTCTTCGAACAAGGAAATGCAAATTTTCAGCAAGAGGCCACAGCTTCTCAAGACCAGTGGAGACAGAAATTATTTGGTGGAAGTTCTGATCAGGATTTGTCTGCTACTGATTTCAAGCAATTCAATCGGGCACTTTCATTAGATCAACAGCAGTATAGTCCTCATACGAGCTCCAACAATAGCACCATAACATCTCAGGATTTAAACACCAATTTTCAGGTGGATACAGCTCCATACGACAGTCCTAATGTTTTACAAGGATTTTAGTATCAGATAATCAGCCCCAGCAATCAACTTTCGATAGCCGATCAATGAATTATCCCTACCCATCGAGCTATGTCATCAACACTGCTGATCAGCTCGTGCCTAGTAATTCTAATTGGTCTAAATTTCCCCAGTTCCTAAGGACGTCGCCTTCAAAGCACCCGCCCCATGGTCAACTGCATTTCTCTAACAACACCCCATTTTGGAATGCATCCACAGCTGCCATCAGTACCGATGCTAGACCAAGCTTCTTTCCATCTCTACGGACTCAACCTCCCACATCAAGTTTTGAAGAAAAACCAAAGGTAAGAAATATGACTGAAATAGATACGAAATCCTGCATGAAAATTCGGAGAAGTTGACGCCGAATTTGATCAAGATGGCGATGTCGCCGCCCGAAGTCTGCAAGACTGATAGCAGTGGTGGTTGACTGGTCGGACTCCACCGCAAGACTGGCGGTGAAGATTTTTATTTCTTTTAAAAAATATAATTAGGACTAAAATATTTGAAATAAAAATTATAGGACTGTTATAAGACAAACAAAATAGTTATAAGACTGTTTTTGACAATTTTTCTTTTTATTAATAACCATACCTCCACATTTGGGAAATCTATCCTTTCTTGTGTCCCTCGACTTGAGTACAAACAATTTCCACGGGAGTTTACCCAGTGAATTGTCTCTGTTGCAGCAATTACAGGTACTGAACTTAACGGGAAACAATTTCAGTGGGGAAATTCCATCCTGGTTTCATCCCGCCCTCTATATTCAACTTGTCCAATCAGGAAGAGTTAAGGCTCTCATTCAATTCTCTACAAGGATCAATTCCGGGACAAGTCGGAAATCTTCATAGCTTGAAGTTATTGGCGATGGGGTATAATCAGCTTTCGGGTTTTGTGCCAACTGAGATATTTATAATATCTCCACCCGGGAAAGAATTTCCTTATTCAACAACACCCTGTCTGGGAGTCTTCCCGATTATATGGGCCACAGTCTTCGAAGAATCGAAAATCTTGACCTATCATCCAACAGGCTAAGCGGTGGGATTCCATCAAATATATCTCAGTGTTCACAACTTCAAGCTATGAAATTGACTTCCAACGACTTTGGTGGAGTCATGCCAAAAGAAATCGGGAACTTGCAGAAACTTCAATTGCTATATCTTGATTATAACAATTTCAAAGGTACGACCCCTCGACCTATAGTGTTAATTTTAATCATTTTATTGTCATAGAAAGAGTCCTAATTGTGATTAGGGATAGGATGGAATAGTTTTACTATGATATGCTAGTAACTTATTACCGTTTAAAAACGTGTTCATACATTAATGATAATAATACACATTGAACGAATAAAGCCAACTCATATTGAATTGGTATGATTTAATTTTATTCATGCATGTATTTTATTTTTATTTATGCATGAGTAAGCTTAGAAATAACAATAAGTTATTAACCTATCATAATAATAAAATGAAACTGGAGGAAAACTTAAGGCTGAGGGAGGAGTAGAGGAAGCCATACAAGAAAAATATGATAGAGGATAATATTATTACCATCGAATATTGATCTTGCTTTGCTTCTTTCTTTATTCTCTTTGTTTATTTGGATTCAGCATAACTGTTTCGTGTTACAATTTTTTCATTTTTCTTTTAATTCCTTGAAACCTGTAATTTCAAATTACAAGTATTATCTATAACGTCTATGCACTCATTTATTTAGAGACATATTACATATAGAAATTGCCCTTTTTTCTTTTCTTTTTTTTTCTAAATACATATAGTAATCACCCATTATTGCAAATTCAATACTTACCTACTTAATGTTTTGCTAAAATAAAATTTCGTTTACCAATATCTGCAAGTGTAAATATTGATGGCACGAATACTGTAACCAGTCCATTTTTTTAAAAAAAAAATGGAAACTGTTGTAGGGCCAAAGGGATCTATAAAGTCAATTTTTATAAATTTAATACAACTAATTTGATAAGAATAATTAAAATTTATGATTTAAGTAGATATTCATTCAACATTTCTTCAGCTTTTTGTTAGTTTCTCAACCTTTATTTGCTTACAATCTACAATCTTAGAGGAGAACGAGTTAATTTTCAGGTCCAATTCTGTCGACTGTATCTAACTGTTCACAACTTGAACGGTTGAGGGTAACTCACAACAATTTCGGAGGAGTCGTCGTACCCAAGGAAATTGGGAACTTGAAGGCACTCAAAATGTTAAGGCTTGCATTTAACAATATAACATGTACCGGTCTCTGTTCTGGTGAATAGTCTTGACAATTATTCCAATTATTCCTCATTTATGGAAAAAAAAAACTCTATTAGAAATTCTCTATCCCCAAGGGATCTGACCCTAAGTCCTGGCAATTATTCCAATCATTCTTCTTCTTCTACTACTACTACTACTACAATTTTAGTGTGCTTAGGGCCGTGACCATCCGGGACAACACCCAAACAGGTATGCTCCCTCATAATTCATTTGTCAATTTGCTCATCAAGTGAGAGCACTCCAACCATTCATATATTTTCATGCTTTGCAGGTACAATTCCAAGGGATATCTTCAACATTTCCTCACTGGAAATCATCAACTTCACAAACAATAGCATCTCCGATAGTCTTCCCAATCATATATGTCATTCTCTTCCGAGACTCAGGATGCTTTTTCTGGGATTGAATAGGCTGAGTGGTTAAATACCCTTAGATTTGTCGAGATGTTCAGAACTTAAATTCCGTGAGTTGACGATAAATCAACTTAATGGAGACATACCCAAAGATATAGGGAGGTTAAAGAACCTTCAAGAGTTAGATCTTGGTATTAACAATCTGGAAGGTCGAGTACGTCTTGATTCTCTTTTTCATCTTTTCTTCAATTTAAAGATGAATTTCTACAAGTTAATTACTCATGAAATGTATAGATATAGTTGATATTTCCCCCAAAAGAGAAAATAGAAGCAACAATGCTATTAATTAACGAAAATCTGTTGATGAATTTGCGAAAGGTCAACATTCAAATTTTCTTTTGCCTCATTTTCCAGGGTTCATTCCAAGAGAGTTGGGAAACTTGGCTATGCTTAATTTGCTATATTTGAACGATAACCACCTGACAGGTATCACAGCTAGTAGCCCTTACTAATTAATTTCCTTGTCATTCGTGAATGTTAGTAGTATTTTCGACATGAATTTCCTGACCAAATGAATTGAATAATTTTGACAGGCACAATTCCAAGAGAGCTTGGCAACCTATACAACATTGAAAGGATTGGCTTACAAAATAACAGCTTAAGAGGTCCCATACCCATGGATGCCCTGGCAAACTGCAAAAGCTTGAGAGAGTTCAAGGTGAGTAGTAATCCTCTAAGTGGTGTTCTTCCGGAATCAATTGGGAATCTTCCAATTTCTATTCAAAGATTTGAAGGTTCCAACTGCTAGATGAAGGGCAAGATTCCAAATACAATTGGTAATTTAAGAGATTTAATTATTTTGTACTCAAGAGGGAATACTTTTTCTGGATCTATGCCATCAGGTTCAATACTTCTACAGAAACTTCAAGTTCTCAATCTTGGGAGGAATAATTTAAGTGGGATAATGACCGTGATCGTGTTTGTGGTTTACGGAGCGTGTCTGAAGTTCATATGGAGAATAATGAAATTTATTAAAATAGAAATTGCTTACAGTCAAATTTGAAGAAATATCCCTCCAAGCCCTATGCTCGTATGAAACGAATATATAAGAGCCTATACGTAATGACACTATAAACCAGCAATAAGGAAGAAAATATTTGCACGCAGAAATCCAAGTTACATGCATATGTATCTATAACGAAGTTTGCAGTTAATCGTGGAGCTTGAAGCCCAGAGATCAACCCCTGTCGGGCGACTCAGACCTCTGAACTTGTGCATACCCTGCTGCGGCATTTCTTCCCAGTTCTTCCTCATCAACTTTCTCTTTTGTTTTCTGCCCCACTTCGCCAGCAGCCTTGGTGACCCTACTAAAGGCACCAGTGACCCAAGAAGTCCCCGTCAAGATATACCTGTTCTTCATAATGGCAGAACCAGCAGTACTAACAGTGTTCTCGGCAGCTGCAACAGCAGACTTTGCCTTATCAGAAACATGAAACTTCTCATCCATTTCTTTCACCTTGTCATTCACCATGGTGGCACCCATGCTTATCTTTTCACTGAAGCCAATCTTTTGGTCCAGAGATGCAACTTTTGCCGATGCAGTTGAAGTCAGCTGATGCTTCTCATCTAAGGCCTTTGCTTTGTTAAGTGCATCCTTCCCCAAGATAAAGCCCTTCGCCAACATGCTGGTGACAACATCTTCTGCCTTCTGGACAGCAGATCCAGAACCAAATGCAGATTCTGACTGCTGATTTTTAACAGTGGGCAGGCAGGGGAGGAAAAAGGAAATTCAGTTTCTTAAGTAGATATTTACGTATTGTATTGAGTCAGAGGTTAAAGGACGTACAGCAGAGGGCAGTGATGCTGTTGGTGGCAGCTTGTACTCTGGTTCCAGTATTATGTTAACTGATTGATCTACTATCGTAGCTCCCTGAAAAACCAGGATAAATTGACAAATATTCCAAAAAGGTCAGCATTTATGAACCGATGCTTCTTTTTAATACCATCCAATTAACGAGTTACATTGTGAATCCTGAACAAATCCTACAGTTAACCACCCCCCACCCCAAGACTGGAATTACGGGGGCAGCGACTGATTTAACAGTAAGAATGTCTTCATAACCTAATCCTTACACCTCATAGAACGGCATAGAAACATTTGACCATAACAGGAGATCGTTTTATTCAAGCATAACTTATAGAATTCCCTGAAGTCAAGGTTCTTACTCGAGGCATGAAGACACAAAGGAATCCAGTAATTCACCTAACAGGCAAGTAATAGTACTGTGGAGAGCTCATTTAAAAATACCATCGATGCAAATATATTTGGGAGGTTACCAAGAACACCTCCAACAAATTCACACATAACATATCAGAAATACTAGAGGAGTATAAGCCAGACAAGTAAATATACCGAAAGGAGGACCGCAGTCTCTGCACCTTGAGAATCCTTGAATGTCACATACGCAATTTGAGATTGTTCATGATCACTAAAGATAAAATAGAAGTTATTGGATAGAAACTCTAATATTGGTGAAGGCGAGGTAATTTTGTTATGAATCATTGAAATGTAGGATCGCAATAAAATTGCAAGCACAAAAAAGAAATGCAAAACTATCGATACCAACCTCCGCATTTCAACATATTCAATATCACCTGAAAACGAAAAGAACTCCTTAATGTCCTGGTTAGATGCACTTAAAGAGACATTACTGACTTTCACCGTTCTAACCTGTGAGGGCAAACAAAACTAGCTATAAGCAATGTAGAACAGAGGACCCATGCAAAATATCATGCTTAATGCAGGAAATTATGCATCAAATCTCAATCAAACATTTAGTTTCTTAACTCATCACAAACGACAATCTTCCAGTTTCTTAAACCTAAAATTAAGACTACAAGTCTCTTCATAACTTCGCAATTGAAGCAATACTCCTTTGCAACTGGTGCAGTTCTTTGACCGTGTTGACCGTGTTTAAGACATCTAAGCAGAACCTCTACATCTAGTACTGGACTGATTATTTCGATGAGATAGCCCAGGTTGCTTTTTCAAGCGTGAGAACCCCAGAACGAGAAGTAATAGCATTTATTCTCACAATAATAAAGAAAATATGTAAAAAAATTTTGAAAAGTTTTCGAAGTCAAAACAAGTATCTGATAGGACGTTAATCGGTTAATTCACTAGGAAACAGAGATGGGAATTAGCAGTCACTTGGTTGGTACCATTCAATGGGACCAGATTCACTTCTTTCCAAATTCAAAGAGTAGATTTCAAATTCAACCAACCTATGACTTCATCTCATCCTACTAATACTCTTTTCACAGTTTACTGGGCTTCACACTAGGGGGCAAAGGTCCAAATAGCACAGGGGGCTCTATTTCTCTAAGTGTTAGCACTTGGTATGTGAAAAAGAAAAGAAAAACTCCTAGAATTACTTGCCAAGACAAAGAAGTGACAAAGAAACTACCACTAACAATATCTAGAGGAGATGGAGTAAAGAATTTTGTTATCCTCAAGATTTCATAAGTTTATGCGATGCAGGTGATACTAACTGTTGGAGTTCAAATGGAAAACAGGGCAGAAAAAAAGTTTCCAATATCATTAAGTCTAATCATCTAACGTTCTAACATTAGGTTAGTAGGAGAAGGAAACATGAATCGAAATTACAAAAGACAAGTGATACACATGCATGGAAAGAACTGAACGGGGCAGGTGAGAAAACGGCCATAACCTAGAAAAATGATGGATCTGGGCACAAGGATTCCGATATCATAGAAAGTTCCAGTCTTCTATCACAGAACAACCAAATCAGGAGGCAGTAAAACAATATATCGCACTAAAACACTTAAGTGGACGAGAGTTGAGCAAAATCAATTATATAACAATAGAAATTCTACTACTGGCAGGAGAGAAGAGCACATGACATCAGCATGAGCATAAAGATTTATTTCATCAGCCAGAGTCGCTAAGCAAGCACCAATTACTTTGATCAACTTAATTCCTGAGAGATTATTAAAACCCTTAGCAACAGATCAAGGAATTAGCAACCCGTGCTTCCAACTCTAAGTGAATTAAAATCAATCGATCGTGCAGTAGAGGTAGAATTTTTCAACAGCTTAAGCAGATAAACCAAGAAACTTACCAAGATTGAACTTGAACTATCAAATAAAACTCAAATACCTTAGAAAAAGGATAAAGAAAGAAACAAAAGCAGGAAACAAGAATCGAAATAGAGTAACAATAGTAAGAATAAGATGCAGCAACGGGAAATGAAAAGTGTGTTGAGGGTACTTACCGTCATCCTCTAACGGAAGCAATGAGTCCACAGATTGGAAGGACTAAAATTGACGGAGGCGCCGGAAGGTTTTTCAATTGGAAATCACTGTTAAATTAGAATTCTATCTCCGGAAGAAGAAGGGGAGGAGATGGAGGTCCAAGTACTGTATTATAAGGGGTGACTTGCGAGAACGAGGACTCGGTGGACACGCCACGCAGGGCTCTGTATTTCACTCTCGGGACTGCGTCCCGACTAGGGGCTTTTGACCTGTCTGACCTGATTCTGATTATAAACCGCCACAGATAAAGATCAACGCATTATTTCTAAGTCGTTCATATTATTGCATGAAGCCACTGGGCTTTGTATTTCAGGCCCGCCCAATAATCTTGGGTTAGTTCAAATTATTGGACTACCCGTAAAATAGTGGGTCTTCGGCTAACTTCTCACTTCACCAAACTTTTCTTTTCTTTTTTTTTTTTTTCATTTTGTCATAGAAAAGATTCCGGAATTGGGGCGGTAATTTTTGGGTCAAAAAAAGTTGGGAAATGATTTTAAGGGGGGAAAATGTGACAGAGATGGCGAAGTTTAGTAAGAATTGGATTTTCTTTGAGAAAATATTTACCTATTTCAGAATATTTTGGTATGCCTCTTTTAATTCAATCACTTCAACACATATATACTATTATTTTTTTAAAAAAAGGCTATTTAAATATAAATTAGATTGCCTAACCCATAATTTAAGAGGTTAATAATTTTATGTATCTTAAAAAAATAAAAAATTTGCGATAAATCTTCTCCGATGAGAAATCAAATTAGTAAATTTTAAAAGTTTTATTTAAATTAAATATTGTCAGAATAAAATAATAATTAAATTATATTTTTTCTTATAACAAATTTTATATTTATAAATTTATAAAATTTAAAATAAAAATTTTAAATTTAAATTCAAACTCAATACCTGTCGGTGCATAATTGTAGTATTGTATTTGTAACAATGGATTGACGGCAGAGGCACCGTATGTTTACGGTAGTATATTTGTCTCATTTGCTTAATTGATTATACAATACAAACACGGACGGAGCAGCTTTCTCTTTTTTTTTTACTAAATAAAAATATTTTTAAATATTAAAATAATCAAAATCATTTCAACCAACCCGAAGAGCTTCCTCATTATTTTTCCAACATAAATAAATCAAATTAGAATTACAAGAAGAATAATTCAATTGCTGTAGTAAATTCACATCTCCTTCCTCGTTAGTAGCGTACGTAATGAACTGATGAAATGATTGATGACTGTCGTGGAGATTCTTGTTGGTCGTTTCCCACCTAAATTCGTCGCTCAAACCCAAAGGGCAAAGGCCGTACCTTCCCTTCAAAGCATCCTTAAAACCTCAGCAATCCAACAACTCCGCCCTTCCTCTTCCTCATCTTTTCTTTGCTCTGAATTCTTTCTTTCTACATTGCTTGTAAAAGGATGAGCTTCGAAGATCTTGAATCCGGTCGCTATATGCCGCTCCATCATACTCGTCAACAAGACCCTTCTCGGGCCCTTGCCGCCGCCCTATTCCAAATCAACACTGCCGTCTCTGCCTTTCAACGCCTCGTTAACGCTCTTGGGACTCCCAAGGACACCCCCGAGTTCCGCACCAAGTTGTAAGATTTTCTTTCTTTCATCCCCTTTTATTGCTTTCTTGATTGTTCTGTTCTTGCTTCCTGCAATTTGTAGCTCAAAGCCCTTTTGTTTTTAGACCAAAATAACCACCAAGTTAGCTAGCTGAAGCTGCGTGTTTCTCGATAGAACAAACCAGTATAACCGCGAATGGTAGCTAGCTGAAGACCTTTTATGCCTTGCAGAATTCAACCCAGATAGCCGCCGGCTTCGTATCATTTATCTTGTTCCCAAAGGGGAATCATTGAGGGATTCTGAAATTAGCTTCCAGACGCATGTTCAAGGCTTTATAACTTAAGAGATGATAGAGACCTGCGATCAAGTTTTTATGCTTTAGACCTTTGTTTCTGTACTGACTTCATCATTGCAAATCAACCCCCCCCCCCGCCAACCCCCCCCAACCCAAAAAAAAAAAAGAGAAAAAAGAAGAAAATTGCACAGATACCTCTTCTCCTCTTATTTCCATCTTTCTTCCCTCATCAGACGTTACAGGAATTGCCTCCCATATAACATATGTCTTCATCCTTCATATTGACAAAGCCTTACATGGTATTACCGGCAGGAATAACACAAGGCGACAGATCGGTCAATTGGTGAAGGAGACTTCTGCCAAGCTTAAGCAAGCAAGTGAAGCTGACCGGTATACTGATGTTAGTGTAAGTTAGACTGCATCTCACCATCTCAAAATGTTGAACTCTTCTGATGCCATCAATACACCCTGTGTGCATCCTTCTTGTTGTATGATCTGAACTTCTTTCCTTTTCCCTTAAACAGGCCAGCAAAAGAATCACTGACGCTAAGCTTGCCAAAGATTTCCAATATGTTCTTAAAGAGTTCCAAAAGGCTCAGAAGCTTGCAGTAGAGAGGGAATCAGCACATGCTCCTTTGACTCCTCTATCCAGGTAAATTTTCTGGATATCATAAGTGATACTTGTACAATTCCCTTGACTTTCTGGTAGAGTACCTTCGGCAGGACATTCATGACTCGGTTTTGGCTCTGTTTTCTCTGTCCTTGATTGCGCATCGGTTTTAACAAACTTGGGGGAAGCAGGAATGGAAGAGGGAGGGAAGGGGAACTACTATGCAGTACATTTAGCTAGCAAACGCCTTATATCAGTCTCTCTGAATTGTAGCAGTATCTGTTATGCCCCCTTTTCACTGCAAAAATGAAATCTGCATATGTATACCAGCTTTTGGTATATAAATGGATAAGGAGATAAGCATTTTCTTTCCAATTACTGAAAGTGTGATCTTTTGAGTGCACTTGCCAACCATTTTTCAAAGGCTGTGGTTGTCAAAGTCTTTACTTTTCTAAAATTGGAGCCTGGATGTCTGCAAGTGGCTTTTTGGGCGAAAAGTGAACAGAAAGCCTCATTGAGCCTTGGTTTTGGCTCTGTTTTTCTTCATTGCACATGGATTTTAACAAACTTGGGGGAAGGAGGAATGGAAGAGGGAGGGAAGGGAAACTACTATGCAGTACACTTAGCTAGCAAAAGCCTTATGTCGCTCTCTCTGAATTGTAGCAGTTTCTGTTATGCCCCTTTTCAGTGGAAAAAAAGAAATCTGCTTATCTATACGGGCTTTTGGCATATAAATGGATAAGGAGATAAGCATTTTCGTTCCAATTACTGAATGCATGATCTTTAGAGTGCACTTGCCAATGTTGTTATGCCAAGTGGGGCTTTTCCAAAGGCTATGGGTTGTCAATGTCTTACTTTTCTAAAATTGGAGCCTGGATGTCTGCAAGTGGCTTTTTGGGCGAAAAGGGAACAGAAAGTCTCATTGAGCCTCTAGTCATCTAAAGTGGTGCAACATCATTAAACTTGTCAAAAGCCTGGAAGTGTAATCAATGATGGAATTTTGTGGAACTGTCTTTTGGTTAGTTTACGTGAATGTCCCAATGGATAATTCTTCATTCCCAATATGCAGAGGAGAAATGTAAATCGCCAAGTAGAAGATGTGGATGGTTGAATGCTTATACATTTTCAAGCAAAGGCCTATTTTTGTTTTCATTTACTTGAGGTTTGGCACAACAAGTTTCACATACTGAGCTTCATCATTTATCCTTAGTCATCTCTGAGCAATTGCTGATGCTATGACCTACCATATGAGGATTCCGGTTTTTAACATTGTCTAATGTTGGATCATATTTTTATGCAGTGATAATGATGATGCAATGGAGACAAGTTCATCAAGGAGTAAAGATCAGATGTCTCCTCTGGTGGAGTCTAAAAGGTAAATCAAACAGTTAGAGTTGGACCAAGAGTTTAGCGCATTTGTTGCTTGTTAATTGATGCTATATTTTTATCCATGGCTTTCCTTTACTACTTAGGACCATATTGGGAGAAATGACCTTCTACCTCTTTCCTTATTTACATGATACGTACTTAAATGACTAATAGCCTATAGTGTTGACTTCCATATTACTGATATCACTAGAGTGTACTATTTCCACCTTACTGCTAGACAGTGGTCCATAGTGAGTCATTTGTTGGTGACTTTGTGTAGGCAGGATATCATGCAAATGGAAAATGAGATTGTCTTAAATGAAGCCATTATTGGAGAGAGGGAGCAAGTTATTAAGGAAGTTGAGCAGCAGATTGGTGAGGTGAATGAGATTTTCAAGGATTTAGCTGTGCTTGTCCATAAACAAGGGGCTATGATTGGTTAGCCTATGCCCTTCCTTTCTTGTTTATTTGGTCCTCCACTTTGGACTCAGCATTTAACTTATTTTGTTCTAGTTAATAAAAAGCTCCAGTCCATGTTTCAGATGATATCAGCTCCAATATTGGAAGTGCTCAAGCAGCTACTACACAAGGAACTTCACAACTCATGAGAGCATCCAAGATCCAAAGATCTACTTCCTCTATGGTAAGGGTTGTGCTTTCCTTATTGTTATCGTTATTATTTTATTTCTGTTTCTGACTTTGGAGAATGCAGCAAGAATATGTGTGTCAAACCCCATGTTTTTTCTTTTGTTGTCTGTCATTTCCTTTCTGTTGGTTCTGCCTGTGTAGATTTGCAGTTGTACCTATCTTATGATATAGAAGGATTTATGTCAATTAGCATGATATGAGAATGTCATTTGACAGTACTTGCTTTCAAAAGTTTCTGGTACAAAATCAGGTTATATACTTGTACATGTGCTATCAGTTTGAGGTTCTCTTGTAGCTATCTGTTAATTTTTTTTGGTTAATCCTATGCTCCCAGCCTATTTTCTCAAGTTAATATTGACATAAACTTTCATATTGCTACAGAACTGTTTGCTTGTGGTGATCTTTGGAATCATCCTGCTTATTGTGGTGGTGGTCGTTGCTGCATGAATTAAGTACCAAAGATTCTTTTGACATTGGAGGTGATTTATTCTTATTGGCGCATCCAGCTGTGCGCCGTCTACGGCAGTTTGTGCCTTCCTTTATGTAATGTACTATTAATTGCTCTATGTACAGTTTAGAATCCGATTCAATAGGAAAGCAAACTTTTGGCCCGCTGGCTGTTTCGTGGAGTTCCCATAAATTTATTTTCTATTGATGATCACAATGACAGGTGTCTACAACAAGAGGGGCTTCAAAGAAAGGGGTTGAGATTTGATATTAATTGCTCTATGTACAGTTTAGAATCCGATTCAATAGGAAAGCAAACTTTTGGCCCGCTGGCTGTTTCGTGGAGTTCCCATAAATTTATTTTCTATTGATGATCACAATGACAGGTGTCTACAACAAGAGGGGCTTCAAAGAAAGGGGTTGAGATTTGAGAGGCAGCATTAGGTGTATTTTGGATTAACCCCGTAAAAACTATTTTTTGAAACTTTATTGGTCTCCAACGAATTCTAGGCAGCATGCATTTCGTCCTTTCTGGTCTTCAGTTTCTATTCAGGATATGTAAGTCTAAGAAGATTCAAACGTCGACGTATTTTTTTCTTTATCATTCTCCATTTAGGATGTGAAATTCTCACTAGAATTCAAAGATTTTTAAGATGACAAGTCAATTAAAACTTTGAAAAGAAATGGAAGATAAGCATGCTAATCCTGATAATATGTTCTTTGCGAAATATTTTAAGAGAAATTTTCTGGACTACAATCCAAGGCCATTAAAATTCGGCACTAAAATGATATCGCTAATGAGGGGCAGCAGAGTGAAAGGCATGAAACTATTTCATCACCTCGTTCTCAACCCAAAATGCTCAAATAACAATGTTCTCTTTCATAAGAGTTCTGTGCCATCTAGTCGGCGAGTAGTGGTTTAGCACCCAAATGAGCTTAGAAAATATGCAACCCGAATGAGACCAAAGGGAACCAAGTGCCAGGCTAAGTTGGTTTAAATAGTATTCGGTGGACATAAGTCTAGATCCTGCTTCGACGAAATAAACATTCTTATATCCTTCTTTGCCCGTCTGACAACGGCTTCTGTTTCCCGTCCAAAATGACAGAAGCTTGCTTACTTTTATAACGATTACCAACCCAAGAAATTTATCCTCCCTCCAGTCTGCCTCGCAGAGGCCACCGGCCAACACAAACAGATGGTGGACTTGATATTATCAAACTACATTTCTGCCTCAAAATCCAGTGTTGCATTACACTTCAAAAGTATGAAGGTCAACAAAAGGCTAATACAAGAAACAAAGTGTACGATAACATCAATAGCATCTAGCTCCTCCGACTTTAGTGTATAATCCAGCATTAGGCAAAACCTCTAGTGAGCTCACAAGGGAAATGCATCCACCTCACATGAGAGGAGAGAATAGATCTTCAAATTCCATTACCTACCTGGAGCACCCATGAATCAAAACTCAATACAGATTCAACTGTATGCAAAAACATAAACACAGGTGTGAAAAAAGGAATGCCCCAATTAAATATAATTCAATTTCAACAAACAAGAAGAGCACAATGAGGCTAGACTAGGAGCACGAGAGGAGGAAAAAGATTGGAAGATAAGCCCGCGAAACTCTCAGGACAAAAGTCACTAAAAACTGCTTAACAAGGTATCAAAGTCAAAACATAAAGTAATGGTACCAGGAAAAAATTGGCATGCATTTGGGAACATACTTCTATGTACTAGAAAAATAAGCGCAGAATTCTCTCTGACATTTCATGTATGTACATGTCATCCAAAATAGCAGATTTAAAACAAAATTTCTTACATAGAAACTAGTCGGGAGGATCAATAACCAGCACACTTCAAATTTTACCTCTAGATTTCTCAGCATTTCATATTAAGCTCTAACACAAAATTAACCCCTCTTGGACCCTGACACAAGAAGTCCCATCTGCTCAGTCAGATGGTTCATATGCTTCATTCTGTCCCACTCACTGGTTTTCCCCATCTGCAGATTTTGTTCATTGGCAACATTCTCTTCCAATGAGCTTGAACTCTCATCTGCCACCTCCCCCAAAAGGGAGCTTTGAGACAGAAATTGTTCCCAGAAACTATCATTAATGCTTGGAAGCTTAGGAATCTCATCTAGTAAGATGTCACCATCTGGATCAGAAGAAAACCCATCAGGCATGACTGGCAGTCCACTATCAACAAATCCTGGTATTGTATCCACGAACCCTGTTTCCCCTACCTCAGACCCCTTAAGTCCAATGTCAGGAAGGTCAGCATTTGTTTGAGGGATAGTTCCATTTCCTTGATCCAAATCCAGGGAAATCAAATCTTCTTGAGGACTAAGAATGTTCATTTCCACAGGAATTTGAGTAATTTTAGCTTCGCTGGATATTATACTAGGACAAGATTGACCATTAGATACAGCAGAAGAAGGTGGATCACATTTCACAGCCAGTTTGGATGCCATGTGAGGTTGTGCAGATGGTAAGACTTCAGAAAGGGTCACTCCAGATATCCTACTGGAGGAACCAGTAGACTCCAATGCATTAGCTGAAGAATGAGCACCATCAATCAAGTAGCCATTTGCATTATTCTTTTTTGGTTCCATCCTAGAAGATGCATTTATCTTAAGGATTTGTCTCAATACTGCTTTTGCTGCCTCATTCATTAGGGGTTGGTAGTTAATAATCTGTCCATCTGGCAAGGTTGCACCATGATTTCCAGCTAAATTCTCTTCATCTTGGTTAGGGAGTCTCCTTTTCTTACTAACCCCAGAAATGCGCCTGTTATTATCATTCTGCTGATGTACCAACTGAGCCAGAAACCCAGGACTCTGCATGGCTTTTGCAAGGAATGACATCATTTGTTGCTGCCGCTGCTCCATTAGGTGAACACGCTGTCCAACGGTTTGCAGCTGGTGATCAGTGGCTTGCTGCTGCTGCCTTAATCTGACAAGCTCCTGCATAAGAACATTCTTATCTCTTTTAAGCCTTTCAATTTCTTCATCTAAACCAAACTTCCCGACTTCAACACAAGATGCAGTAGATGTGTTCTGAACTCGGGTGGATTGTTGTTGAACTTGAACATGGGAAGATTTTCTTCTGCTTATATTTTTCAAAAGATGTTTATGGCCTCTAAGGAAGCCCTCATTTGCAAATTCCCAACGATCAGGGTCAACCTTCCTGAAACCCTGCTCGAGAAGAGAAAAGGAAACTATAAAAAGGAAAAAAGTCGGTCAACCTGCAGAACAGATTATCACAAGAACATAAGAAGTTATTCCTGATTCAAGTTTCATCATCTCAATAAGTAGCTAACATGGCAACATGTCTTTTCCATAGTAAACGACTTGCCTGATATCTTGAAAAGGTTCACACTGTATAGAGCAAGCAGAGCAAGATCTATACGTGCTTTGATTGTCAAGCCACTAGTTCAAACCTATTGAAGAGGAGCTAAGTAGCAGAGAATCTTCCATGAACTCTATTGCTATCTACAACCAAGCAGCAGTACCTTTCTTTGGTTGATGTAAGAATTTCAGTCAAAGGTAGAACTACAGGGGCACCCCTGTGCACAAATATGCATATTCACTACTTATAATCAAGAGGAGAAAGTTAAAATTCAAGAGAAAAAAAGTTCAATCTCCAAAATGGAAGCTGCTTGAAGAAGCTGAGGCTACGTATGTCTTGAACTTAAAAGGTCTCGCAAATGAGCAAATATCCAATTTTAACTTATTATTATAGAGAGAGGTAAAGTTCCATATACACGAACAGGAGTAAGAAACAATAAGGCTAAACTGGGATTATAGAATTGTAGAACGAAGAACAGGCAGAAAAGAAAGAAAATAGTCTTACAGGAGACAAAAGGAGGCGGGGGAAGAGGGGAAGAAAAGAATAAGAAAAGAAAAAGGAGGATAAGAAGTACTAACATAGGTATTTAACTGTCTGACGAAGCTGGAGAAATTGTTGTGTTTGAAATACTTGGGCAAAAGATCTCTGGCAAACTCCGGGACGTTCCAGACGACGAAACTGTTGTTGGTCTTGCTCCAGGAGACAACGGAGTCAGTGGCCGGATCGTCCACCATGTCGTAGGTCTTGCTGAGAAAGGGCGGAGGAGGAGGAGGCGCCTGAGAAGAAGACGAAGACGAAGAATTGGTAAATGGCACGGAGCCGGAGGTTCCGGGGGCAGCAGGAGCATGACTTGCATCCCCTTCGAGAGCTTCCATATCCAAATTATCCATTTGTGTATGGGGCTAAAAGACAAAAACTTTCCTAATCGGTGGAGAGAGAAGAAAACCCTAGATCACACCAGAGAAAGAGAGAAAGAAGGAAGGTGATCGTGATGTGGGTGCAGTTAAGCACAGGACAATGAGACAGCAACCAATAATACCCGGGAAAGGCCAAGAAGCTAGTACTAAAAGAGAGAGAGAGAGAGAGAGAGAGAGAGAGAGAGAGAGAGAGAGAGAAGGGGGGGGGGAACAGTAGTCGTAGAGAGAAAGTAAGGGTAGTAGTAGTAGTATACTAGAATATTGGAAGCTTGTGGCTATGGTGGCTTTTCAGGAGGGGTCCGGTTACTGTGCTGCACGTGGACGTGCTGGACGGATCAACATCTGTCGGATCACCTCTCAAATCTGATCCGACGGCTGCGAAAATTTACTAATTTATGAAAAAAAATACATGTATGGGGTCAAAAACTATGAATCGTTGGATCAAATTTTCATGCAGATCCAACGGTCCAAATCTCGTCCAGGAAGTGCTGCACGACAGCGCGTGCAGCACTGGAACTTTACGCTTTGAGGAGTACAGAGCCCGTGAGAATGCACACTAATGGAAGTAGACGGGGCAAACAGGCACATGTCCAGACCAAAATCACTGAGAAGAGAAGACAGAAGAAAAAAACCGATGAAGTGCGTTTGTTGTTACTGGCACCAACCGGTGGATTTTGGATTCGACGCTCTACACAAGAGCAAGACAGGTTCCTTTTGCGCTCATTCCAGCAAACAGTAAGCGGTATTATATTCAAATTTTAGTGTTTTTTTTGTGAAATAAAGAATATTATAATTAGATAGAGTGCAAAATACATTTAAGTAATAGTAGTAGACAAAAGACAAGGATATAGGTAGCCCTTCTTATCCAAGTTCAAAACATGTAGAACAAAAGGTGGAGGATTGTTCAAAATTACACATTGATTTTTCCTCTCTATACTTCCATTTTCAGGTAGGATGATGCTGTTGCCTGGATGTTCTGCCAGTAATGGAGGTAAATCGCTGCTTCCTTTTTTGGCCAAAAGATCAGCTAACATATTAGTCTCCCTATAATCGTGTGAAATGTTGTATCTGGAAATTGATGTTAGAAGTGATCTGCAATCATTAATTAAGTTAGCAAATCTTAAGTTCGTGTTTGATTTTATCATTAAAATAACAGCTTGTGAGTCCAAATTAATTTCCAACTCTTGAATGTTTAATTGAATAGCCAGAAGCAAGCCTTGCCTAAGGGCTAAAAATTCTGCCATATTGTTTGTTACATTATGTAAAGTCATGTAAAAGCCAGAGATCCAATTGCCTTCATGATCTCTAATGACACCTCCTGCTCCTCCCAAACCTGGATTTCCTAAAGATGATCCATCCGTATTAAGTTTATATTTATAAAAATTAGGAGGTTTCCATTTAATGTATAGTGTTTTTGATAAGGAAGGTTTTTTGAAATAGTCATTTGCCAGAGATATTTCTGCAGCATAAGCCAAAATATTTTTGACTGAAGGAAAAAGGGCTTTGGCTGGTTTAAAAACATTGTGATTTCGAAAATTCCAAAGATTCCAGCAAACAAGAGAGAAAATTGTAGGCCAAGGAATGTTTGAAGGCCCTAATATGTTAGAGCAACAATTTCCTTTAATCCATGCTTGGAAGGGAGAAGAGTTAAACAGCAGGGTAATAACATTAATATTTAAAATAGGTTTAAAAGCTGACCAAAGCAATTTAGCACTAATACATTGTCTAAGTATGTGATCAGTAGTCTCAGATACATCCGGACAGTGTTGACAAATTTCTGTATTTAGGATTTTTCTTTTGTGTAGTAGAGCCCTTTGAGGAAGCTTATCATGCATACAAAGCCATATAAAGAATTTTATCTTGTTTATATTTGGAATCTTCCAGATCCATTTAAGGTTAAGATTAGAAGCAGCAATAGGACATGCAGTAAGTGACTTATATGCAGAGCATACAGAGAATATACCTGAGGGGGTGGGATTCCAGTAAACTTGATCCATGCATGAAGTAAAAAGACTAATAGGAATCGATCTAATGACTTGGAGAAGTTGATCAGGTAAAATAAAAGATAATTTATCAAAATTCCAAGTTTTTCCTTTTATGCATTCACTGAGCATAATATTTTCTTCATTTTTCTGTAGGGGACCCTGTAGTGTGCTTCTAAGGGAATTATTATTAAACCAGCAATCCTTCCAGAATGAAATAGTGTTTCCCGAGCCAATGCTCCATCTTATATTTTTAAAGCAATTATTCCAACCATGTAAAATGCTTTTTGAGATAGAAGAGGTGACCCTCTTAGGGAATTTTGATTTAGTGAAATATTTTTCCCTAATAATTTTTGCCCAAAGAGAATCTTTACTAGAAATGAAACACCTCCAAGCAAGTCCAGTAAGAAGAGCAGAATTTTGAGGTTTAGCTTGTTTGATTTGAAGACCACCTTTTTCATATGGGAGGCAGATCTTATCCCAGGCTAGGAGATTAATTTTTTTATTTCCATTTGAAGAATCCCAGAAGAAAGATCTACATATTCTATCTATAAGATTTGTAGTTTTTGATGGAAGCTTAATGACTTGCATAATGTGAATAGGGATAGAAGCTAAGGTGGATTTTATTAAGGTTGTTCGCCCAACTAGAGTTAAAAAATTTGATTTCTAGGAACACAATCTGGAGTGCAGTTTATCAATGATAAATTGGAAGCTGTTATGGCCAGAATTAGAGCAACTAATAGGGAAACCAAGATATTTACCAAAGTCCTTAGTTTTTTTAATGTTAAGACATTCTGCTGTTTGTTGTGCAAGAGATTCATTAACATTTTGAGAAAACAGGATTCTAGATTTGGAGAAATTAATCCTCTGTCCAGAAAGGTTACAGAAAGTTTCTAAGAAGTTTATAATAGTAAGAAGATTTTTTTGATCAGTTTTTGCAAAAAGAATAATATCATCTGCATAAATAAGATGAGAAATAGGAGTAACATTCCTGGCAATTTTAATAGGAGTCCAATCACCTTGGTCAATAGATTCTTTAATTTTAATGGATAAATATTCCATACTGAGTAGGAATAAATATGGAGAAAGAGGATCACCTTGGCGAATGCCTCTAGATGGTTTGAAGAAACCAGTGGGAGATCCATTTATTAAAATGGAAAGACTTGATGAAGATACGCAGGATAGGATGAGGTTGATTGTGGCAGTTGGAAATTTAAAATAAAGCAGCATATGACGTATAAAGGACCATTCCAATCTATCAAAAGCTTTTTCAAGATCTAACTTAATAGCCATATAACCATCTTTACCTTTTATGTTTTTGAATTTTTGAAGAATCTCTTTAGTAATAATTATATTATCAGCAGCTCTCCTGCCAGGCAAAAAAACTAGCTTGATTAGGACTAATTAATTTTTCTAAGAGAGGCCTTATTCTATTTACTAGGATCTTGGAGATAGCTTTATAAGCTGTGTTACAAAGGCTTATTGGCCGGAAATGAGAGATGTGGTTTGGAGATGTGTTTTTAGGAATGAGGGAAATGAAGGTCTTGTTTAAATCTTCTGGAATAATTCCAGATTAAAAAACATTCTTTATAAGTGGAATGATGACTTCACTTGTGGAGCTCCAGAATTTTTGATAAAAGAAAGGGTGTAAACCATCTGGTCCCGGAGCTTTTAGAGGTTTAAATGAATGAAAGGAATTGAAGATTTCAGTAGAAGTTACTGGTTGGATTAGTCTAATATAATCAACATTGTTTAATAGGGGGCATGGAGAAAGTAACATGTTTGATTGGAAGTATGAGGAAGAATGTTCAGTTGAAAAGAGTTTTAAAAAGTGATTAAAAATCATAATTGATATGTGATGAGGATCAAAGAACCAATTGCCAACCGAATCTTGAAGAACATGTATTTTATTTTTCCTTCTTCTGTTAATGGCTGAGATATGAAAAAAACTGGTGTTTGCATCACCATCCTGAATCCATTGTATACGAGATTTTAGTTTCCAGAATTCATTTTCAGCCTGAAGGAGATTTGTATATTCAGATTGAAGTTTAGATTCAAGAGAAACTAAATAAGCATTGTACTTATTAGCTAAGTACTTTTGAATACCATTGAGTCTGGCTTGTAATTTTTGTTTTTTATGAAAGATATTTCCAAATGTATGTTTGTTCCAATGAGTGACTGTTTTTTGAAATTGTTGAATGGTAGAGAAAAAATTTGCATCCGTGTTCCAAGTTTTCTCCACAAGATCAGGAAAGGTAGGATGGGATAGCCACATAAGTTCAAGACGGAATGGAGGCTTGTTATGGCGATAATAATCAGTGGTTAAAATTAGGGGGCAGTGATCTGAGGTGATTCTGGGGAGATGTCTTATTCTTGCTTCAGGGAAAGCTTCAATCCAGAGGTTATTAGCAAAAAAATGATCAAGTCTTTCCATGATGAGTCCCTTTTTGGTTTTCCTATTATTTGTCCAAGTGAATTTATGTCCAGAGAATCCTAAATCTATCAAGTTACAATGATTAATACAGTCCAAAAAACGGTTGATTCTGTTTGTATTTACAGGTGATCCACCAATTTTTTCGTGAGATTTGGTGATTTCATTAAAGTCCCCAAGGATCAGCCAAGAACCAGAATAAGTATTAGAAATAGTTTTTAAGTTATTCCATAGTGTTAATTTAGCAGAAGTATTAGGCCTGGCATATACAGCAGATAAAAGAAATGGAGATTGAATTGGAGTTACCTTAACCAGCAGGTGGGGCTCTTGTAGTGTATTGGAAACAGTTTGAACTTCAGTATTTGTGTTCCACATTGCAATTATTCTCCCAGAAGCTCCAATAGCATTCACCACTGCACATTCTGAGAATCCAAAATCTGACTTAAGGGCTTCAGCCGAACCTGCCAACTTAGTTTCAGTGAGAATGATAATATTTGGTTTATTAGTTGATATCATGTCTTGGAGGGAAAGTTTAAAATTATGATTTCCCGCTCCCCTACAATTCCAGAGTAAGATGATCATAGTATTAATTGGTGGGTGTTCATCCAGTGAGAGGAAATTGGATAGTTGGGTGGACAGGCTGTGCTCTATTTCGTGCTGTTGATAGCTGTTGATGGTTGGTGGATTGCAGGTTGGGATTAGGACTGATGCAAACTTCCTCTCGTTTGTCATTTCGCTCAAGATTCGGGTGACTACTGAGATTTTGTTCACAGTGGGATGGAAGGAAAATAGAAAGCATTTGTTCTTGGTGTTTTTGACTACTTTGATGATTAGGTTTTCCCTTACGCTTGAAATTTTCAGGAATTGTTCTAGGGGATTTTCTGCTTCTGATTCTTCCAGTAGATTGGCTGGAATTAGTGTCATCAGATCCTCTGGCAAAGTATTTGGATTCTGTGACATTTCTAGGGGGATTATTTGTTGAGGATAGAGTGTTGGTTGGGGATGTATTGTTTTCATTGAGACTGGAGTGGTGAGTTGAGCTGTTTGTGGAAACAATGGGATTGTTAAGGGAGTTGGAGCAACTGGGTGATGTTGGTATTGATACAGGTAATGGAGGGGATTGATGTAAGGGTCCACATTGTTCCATGGATTTTGGAAAGGAGTTGGTTGTATGAACCAGTGGTGATTTGTTATGGTTTGTATGCTCATCCTCATCAATTGAGTTACTAAGTTTGATAGGAATTGTGGATCCTCTACCCTGATTGAGAGCAGTTGATTGTCCAATTCCACATTGAGAATCAGAGCATATCCTTGGAGACCCCATTCCAGCCAAGATGATGGACTTTGTGGTTGAGCAAGTAAGTAAGTTTGAGGGTTGAGCATCTGTTGATAGTTGAGTTGGTTGTATTGAGTGTATTGATGTTGATGAAGATATAGATGTTCTGGCGATGGTAATGTGTGGCTTCTCCGATATTGGAGATAATTGTGGTGATGAATTTGTTGAGTGTTGAGGGCATGATTGATCCTGTGCCTTCTTTGGAGTTGTGTTCTGCGTCGGTGGGATCTGTTGTTGTGGTGGAAAGGGAGACGAGGCATTTTTAGTGGAGTCTGAATTGGCAAGAGGAAATACAGATGGTTGTGTAGAGGGGAGGGTGTTGTCTTGATAAATAAGTGCTTCTTTTATAAAGGAATTAGGAGCGGTTACACCATTGTCCGAACAGAAAGGTAAGTCTTGATTGATTGTAGTTTAGTTTGTGGAGACTGTCTGTGGGTTAGTACTACTAGGTTCCATGGATGTTAGTGAAGGAATGGGCAAAAGGATATTATTGTCTGGGATAGTACTGGGAGTATTAAATGGTTTGCTTGGGGCAGAAATTTGGGCATCAGGAATTGAGGTATTAGGTAAGATCTTAGAAGAAGAAGTTGAGTTGAGAATTCTGGGATGGCTGTGAGAAGTACTGAGTTCTCCAGTGTTTATGATAGCTGATGTCTCCATGGCGGTGATTTGAGTAGTAGTCTCATTTAAAGCTCCACAGCTTGTTGCATTGTTGATTGGACGAACTGGAACAATAAGGGCATGTTTTTTACTGTGAGGCAGCTTGAAGGCTATAGAATTCAGATTGTCAGTGTTGGATAGGAACAGAATGTATTTGACTGTCCACTTGGGAATGAGGAGCTGAATTTAATGCAGTGAAAGAGTTATAACTTGACAGGTTTCTGTCTTTTGCTAACCAAACTACTTTGGAACTAGTTTTTGGATATTTGGCACTGTTTTGTTGTGATGGAACTTGTTCAAGCAAATGGGAAGTTCTGTGCCTGTTTTTTTGGCATGAAACCACCATCCAAGGGCCATGTACCGGTAAGGGAGAGGGAGGTGATTCAGTAGCCATTTTCAATGGAGTTGAAGAGTTCAGACTAGGTTGAGATGGAGTGTAGTGACAATTGGTATTTTTGTGTCCAATACGACCACATGAAAAACATATTTGATTCAATCGTTCATAAACAACAGGCAGGGCATGATTTCCAAAGAAAATGGTAGTGATGAGGGGTTGATCAATCTTTACTTGGATACATAGTCTTGCATATTGTCCCCTGGAAGCCGCCAAAGTGCAAGCATCGATTCTAATCAATGTACCCAAAATATTCCCTCTCAAACGGTCTCTCAGGAATGGAGATAGAGCAACCTTCTCCTCCTCTCTCACAGGAAGAAGCGGACACATTGGTTCGCAGCACTAAGAAAATCAAGGATACTCCATCTTCATCAACACAGATATTAAACTCTATCTCTTATATATCTAAACTTTTTTTTCCTTCTGAACAACCACCCCAAAAACACAAGCTTTTTCTAAACTTTTCCACTATTGATACCTCTGCCGAAATGGAAAACAGTAGACAAACAAATGGTTTCATTCCACTCTCCTCTGAAGTAAAGGCCAGAATATATCAGCCTTGGTCATCCTCCTTGATAGTGAAAGTCTATGGTAGAACTGTGGGTTTTAAGTTCCTCTCCTCAAAACTAAAGGATATTTGGAAACCCACAGAAGTTCTGAACATTATGGATCTCGGGAAAGATTATTTTCTCATCAAATTCCAAAATCAGGAAAATTATATAAAAGCACTTCATGGAGGTCCTTGGTTCATTGGGCAAAATTTTCTTGCTGTTCGGCCATGGGAACCCAAGTTCATTGCTTATCAAGCTACCTTCTCCTCTACTGCAATCTGGGCTAGACTACCAGAATTACCAACAGAATTCTTCCATACTGAGCTTCTTACTCCATTATTTAACTACTTTTAAATTTTCTCAAATTTTACAAAATTCAAATTCAAATTTGAAAATAAAAATATTTCAAATTTACACTAAAAAATGTTAATTTCTCAAGTTATATTTATTTTTTTTATTTTTATACATATAATGTTCATAAAAATTATTTTTGAAAAGACTTAAAATTTTACATGACTGATATTTATTCAATCCAATATTTTTTTCCCTCCAAAAGAAAAAACATTTTCATTTTTCTTCTAAAGATTTGTACTGCGGATTCATTAGGGGACCACTCGACAGATTTCCGGTCCAGAGGCTCTTATCCGTTTAAATGATTAATAATGGTAGCAATGGAACGGAGTATCCTCCCTCTTCCTTTTTACTCCATCAGTATTCTTTCTTTTTTTCCTTTTTTGAAGAATATTATCCGTTGGCGCCACTGCGAGGCAGAGGAGTAACAGAACACCCAAGGGAAGGCCAATGGCGATGTCGGGAACCGTGTTACCAGATTACTTCTTTCTCAATAATGCTATTGCCAATTGCAGGGCTTCTTCGCCGTCCCTTGCTTCTCTTTCTCCGGCTAGAACCCTCTTCTGCAGTCCTATTATTGGGACCAAACCTCGTCGCCATCGTCCCCGAAGCTGCTGCATAGCTAGTCTGATCACTGACTCTGATTCATTTGAAGTTGGCAAACTCATTGGGAGCTACGGTTTTATCAATATAACTAGGTAGGTAACGGGTATCCTTCTTTCTCATAAAGATGACAGCTTTTATCAAGTCAGGACGGCAGGGTGGGATTTAGATTTCCGGAATCAACTTAGCGGATCAACCATCCCTTTCTTCTACTGCTACTTTCGTAAATTTTTCTCCTCCGACAGGACCCCACAGAAAGAAACTTAGACTTGTTTGTTTATTCAGTTATTCGGGGCTGCAATCTGGGATGGACATGCAAATTTCTACCCAAGATTTTGGGCGATTGAAAGTTCAGGATGTAGGTGAAGGCAGTGTCAAGATCAGGTGCATTTTTTCTTTCCCTCTTCGGTCTTTTACTCCAGTAGAAAACTTCCCTAACAAGGTGCAAAGGTTTAATATTTTTTTTCCCTTTTTCAATTAGAAAAGTTTTTACCGTGCTGTTAGTAGATATGTAAATCACTATTTATACTTCTTCCATCAGTCTTGCTAATGAGTGCTGATACTATATGTGACAGTGCTGTTGCAGGCTTTATGAAGGAAGAATAGCTCAAGGTCCACTAAGAGGTACAGCGGTCATTTTTAAGGTGATTAAATTTTTACTTCACTGTTTAATGAATTTCAGGCATTCTATCCAATGTGATATATTCCTCCAACTATTCCTTGCATGAGAGCATAATTTTCTGTCTCTTTTCGCTTAAAATATAGTAAGATAATATTATTGTTTTGGTGTTTTCAGATCTTGAACTGTTTGAGGATTAGACCATCGATAAGCATGCATCCCGTAGAAAAATTCATTTGCCATCTATATATCCAAAAATAACAAAGAAAACATAAGAAGGGAAATACTGCTGTAGATGAATATTTTCGTACTTCCAGTTGTTAGCTTTTGTAAAATGACTTCGCCTATTTTAGTATTATCCTGAGTATGTTGCTGTAAAATCTTTTAATTTTTAATATCATGATAATTAAGTTCATCTCCTCATGCAGGTATATCCCGGACAGCAAGTTGGAGGAATTGAGGCAGACATGATGGCTGCAAATGAGCTGAATGCTCATGCTTCTCTTCAAGTAAATGACTTGGTTGTTTTACGATATCTATAATTTAGTCTTCATGGACAGGTTGTTGGCAAGGGTTCTATGGATTATATTAATTTGCATCTGCCCGCTCTACAGAGCAGTGTTAAAAATGCTTGTCAGAATATCCAAATACTCCTCGGAGGATTTGAGACTAAAACAGGGGAGCAGGTGTGTAAGATTATTTGCTTTAGTGAATGACAAGTTTTTCCTACTTCTGTGGTTTATGATTGTTTGCTGTATCCCGTAATTCAAATGGCATCTGTCATCTACAGTGGCTTGCTTTCAGGAATGATGGTTTGTACAGTGCTGCAGACTATGCCAAAATTACGAGTGAGAGAATGTCAAAATTCCGAGATCAAGGAAAGCAGAAATTTTGGAATCCTTATGAGAAAGATGAAACCATAAAACGCAGGAGGTATTTTGTTGTTAAGTTGCTTGAGGGAGCCATGAGAGGCTTAGCCTACATGCATGACCATGACAGGTTGCACCAGAGTCTTGGACCTTCTTCAATTGTAATCAAGTATGTATTTGCAGATTTGAAGCTGGCTTTAAAATAAATAGTTAAGTTTTTCTGTTCAAATAATCATTATAATAAGTCTGTTTCCCAATGGCAGTACAATTGTTGAGAGAGAGGCAGATTACCTGGTTCCCAGGCTTCGTGATCTTGCCTTTTCAGTTGATATTAGGTAAATACATATCATGCCTTATTCTGCAGCATTTTCCCCAATAATTGCCCCATGTTTCTGTGATAAACCAATTTATGCATAGAACAATTATAAATGATGGTTTCAAACCTGAATATGTGATTGATAGTATTGCCATGATTCGCTTTTTCTAAGCTGCCTTCTACCTGGTTAATTTGGGAATTGTGATTGCTTTGGAAAAACGGTAAAGGTGTCAGACTTCATGCTGCTCCTGTAACGATTGCTATTTAAGTGTCTTAACTGTTGAAGAGAACATAGACCTTTACTTTACCGCTTGAGGCTTTTGTCAGTACAGGAATCAGAACTTGCTTTAGTCTTGCATGAACAGAGACTTTTTCTGCTGCTATTCAGAATGTTATGATTGAAGATTTCTTAACTTCAGAAGTGCAAAATTTTGCTTCAATCTATTCCTTGCAATAAGTCAAAGACAGAAGTTCTTAATCTTTTCCCTGTCCTTATCATCCTAGTGCATACGAACTAGTAAGGCGTGTTCTTTTGCATTCTACTGCCGCAAAACCTTTTCAAAAAGCTTTTTATGCTTAGGAAGAACTGTAATATGAGAGTTCCAGAGGAAAGGCAGCTTAAGGCAATAAGAGAAGAAGAAATATATAAGACACTGATTATGATAGACTGCCATGGGGAAGCAACTTAAGATGGTCAGGTTGGGTTTTCATGCTATGAATCATGATATTTACTATTCTCATGGTCTTGACCTTTTTGTCAAAGTCTTTCCATCTACCATCAAGGTTTTGAATAATTTAGTAAATTTCCATTTAATGTTTATTTGTGCATAAACACTTTCTTTGATTAGCCTGCACTAGATTTACATGCAAACTGCTTGCATGTCCTATTATGAAAATTTGTGCGTTAAAAAATTCAGTTAGTAACAAAAAGGAGAGAGAAAAGAAAAGAGAAGCTTCGAAGTGACTTTGCTGGTTAACATATAAATGGTCTTGTTTTTAGCGATCTCCTTTATGGATATCGTTCCATTAAAGTCTTGTGCTTCTAGGTATATTCAACTTGATAATGGTTCTGGGACACTGTCAGAAGGGCTTTGGAGAAGGGCAGCTGCTGCCGGGGCTTTTACCCCCCTGGAGAAAAGGGTTTTTGGAATAGCAGATGACATGTTAGCGTTCTACACTGTACATTTCGTTGTTCAAGTATGTTCAGCTTACAAACTTCTGAAGTTGATCTAATTTTCATTTCTCTTTGCAGTTATGAAGCAGGACTTTTTTTTGCCTACTTGGCTTTCATTACATTTTCTGAAGCAGGAACAATGGATAACTTGTCAATGAGAGTATGTAATATTAAGTCTCTAGATTGTTATCCTCTTATACAAATAATCTCTTCACAGTTCTCTGCTCATATGCAAGTCATGAGGAATAAATTCTAATTACTAATGTGTTGAATATGCAGAGGCTTCTTGAAAACACTTTCAAGCTTGATCTTGAAGCTGCAAGAGAGTAAGGAGATTTTTCCCCTGTTGGGGTAGATTTTTAAGCTATTACAGTTATAAGCAGATATCTAAGTCTGGGTAATGAGAACCGTGGGGTTGTGCACAGAGACTACCATCTTTGCTTGAGCTCTGGCCTATGCAACTTCAGCTGTGCTTCATCTATAATTTGGTTTGGGGGTTCTATTAAACGTTTGCTTCCACTGCTGTTGAAGCATTTTTTACTCTTAAACACAAATTTCATTTGATAGAATGAAATTTCATGTGAAACTATACATAAGATACTTGATAGACTAATTACTCTTTTTCTTGTTAAGGCTTAACTTGAATAATAAACTGGGAACAGTTTCCAAGCAATAGTTATTACTTAAGCTGTGCTAAAATGTAAGCTGAATAATAATTATTTGTCACAGTTTCATTAGTTCATAGCGCTTCTGGGGAGGTGGTTTTTCTCTTGACAATTGTTTGGCATTTAGCATTATTGATCTACCTATTCTACGAAATTGCAGATGCTCAACAGTCTTGCAAGGCACGCCTAAGAAAGAGAGAAATAGCATTTTATCAAGATGTTAACCTCTTTTTTTCCTTTGTTGGGGGGTTGAGAGGGGGTTAATAAAAGGAGAACCAGGATGTTAACCTGAGAGCATTTGTCATTATCATTTTATTTCCTGGTTGGCTTATATGACAATTATTTGGTTTCTTTACTGGTAATATTATCAAGGATTCAAAGCCCACGGGGAATCTGTTGTATCTGATATCCTATTCGGTGTTAAATATATAAGGAAATATAGAGCAGAGGTAGAGGATAGCTGATGGCTTATGGTACCTCTCTATTTTGCAGATATTGTTTAGCTGATGACCGTTTGTTGGAAGCTGTCAAATTTCTGGATCTTGGTGATGGTGCTGGTTGGGAGTTACTGCAGGTTAACAAATCTCATTATTGGTGATCGATATTCTTTGCAATTCATAAGTTTTCTTCTTTTTAGCCTAAATAATTGGAGATTGTCAATCAACATTTGCAATTTTCTTCAAACATCAAACATCCTTTTAACTTCTGACACATTTCACGTTGACACTTTGACAACTTATAACATGAAAATCAGGACAGAGAAACCCCAGGGGCATATTGAACTTGAGTCTTCCAACTTTTATATATGGGATCTTATTTGTGAACTTCTGTGTGGCATTCAAGAGATGGTGTAACTACTAGCTAATCAGTTTGTAACTTCAAAAACCTTAAATGAAGACATTTATATCGCCTCTGTAAGCAACTCAAATACATCCATATTATCATCTGAATCTGAATTTTCTCTTCGTGATTTTTGCTTGTCTAGTAGACACACAATGTTGAGAATAACATTAATCAAAAGAAAATCATACCCAGTGTAGAGAGAAGGAAATAAAGAAATAAGGTACCATAGCAATACTACATAGGAGCAATAAATACCACACAACGAATCTTGGTTACCTACCACGTAGCATCTGAGTTGCATGACCGAGTCAGCCACAGGGAACCACTTATGCATGATGCTTTTGGCATCTTGATGTCTGTTATGCAAGTAAAGCAAGGGGCGTCATTACATGCTGGTTGTGGCTTGACATATTGTTTTTACGGAAGTCTAATCAGAACTAGCTCTAAGGATGTCCCTTTGAATTTGGATGGCTTGCTGTATGACACTAAATTGGAAGTGCTTTTGTGCTGAAATAATTACTGCGCTTGCAGGCAATGTTAGATAGCGACTTTCGGAAGCGGCCAATTGCAGAAGCAGTGTTGAACCACAGATTTTTGAGCGGTGCTCTGCTGTAAGTCCCAAGTCGATTACACATTGCAGCAGCATGAATTCGGCAGAGTAATGAAGTCGACAAAGTATTACGAACACCATGGGCATTTCTACTCATTTTTGTTTGAAACACTCGTTTATAGTCAACATCATAATGTATAGATTCTTAGATTGTTGTTAAAAAGACCCGTATCAAGTTATTAGTGAAATATTTCAATGCTGAAGTTAATATGAAGTCCTCCTGCAATCGAAGTCTTAACCAGACTGAATGAGTTGCGAAGCCAACCTGGATCGACGAGAGAAATGGGGAAGGATAATTTTTAATGAAATACATAGAAAATGGTAAAATGATAATGCTATTGCCTATTTTTGTTGTGCTAATTCATAATTTTTTCCCGTTGTGAAAATAGTAAATAGTAATTTTTTTAAACACAATTATGGGAAAATTATTTTTTAAAATGAATGAACGTAGATTATATTATATTTTATTATTTTAAATTAAAATTTTATTTTATATTAAAAATTATATTTAATTTTAAACATATATATATATACGAGAAAATAAAAGATTATTTCTACAACAATATTATATATTTATTTCTTGCTGCTAACGCTGAATATACAGTTACTGGGACTATATTATTCCAGAGCTTCATTTTATTTTCCACGCTAATAAATAAACAGCAAATTCCATTCGGAAAGCATAAGAAAAGAATTCCCTTCCCTTACCGTCTCCCCGTTCTTCGTTAGTAATCTGCGCACGCTTTGGTCAATTAACAGTACTAACATATCGTTGTACCCCGGAATACATTCAAGTTTTATTTTATATTAAAAATTATATTTAATTTTAAACATATATATATATACGAGAAAATAAAAGATTATTTCTACAACAATATTATATATTTATTTCTTGCTGCTAACGCTGAATATACAGTTACTGGGACTATATTATTCCAGAGCTTCATTTTATTTTCCACGCTAATAAATAAACAGCAAATTCCATTCGGAAAGCATAAGAAAAGAATTCCCTTCCCTTACCGTCTCCCCGTTCTTCGTTAGTAATCTGCGCACGCTTTGGTCAATTAACAGTACTAACATATCGTTGTACCCCGGAATACATTCAAGTTGAGTCTCTGCTATCTCCGATCTTTTGCCTTCAAGGTGAGAACTCTGCTGAATTTCAATATAGAGATCTAATTCTGGTCCGTAATTGGCTCAAGATTGCTAATTGTTTCGCTGATCCTTTGATATTCTTGCACCTGATTTTTTCGTTTATTTGACTTTCATTACGAGCCTGTTCTTGGTCACCGTTGAATTTCCTTTCTTTTTCTGCTGATCTTTCTCTAATTTTTTACATTGATGCATTTGAATATTTATTCTGGAATATAAAGATATAATTTTTCCCTGTTAAGTGTTCTTTTCAGACGTATTACTCTTCGGATTTATGAAAGTTCTGGTGGATTCCCGCTCATTTTTCTGGGTTCTTGAAGTTTGTTTTTTTTCCTTTAGGACTTTGGGAATAGGGTAATTCAGTCGGAATAAAGCTGCGAACTTGGACGGATATGGTAGCTTAGGTTTTACCGCGCTTATTTTTGGGTTCTTGAACTTTTGCTGAATCCCTTGATTACTTTCCTTTTAACATTTTCTAAGGCCCATGGCTGATCCTTAATTTTTTTTAATTATATATTTCCAAGGATGATGGTTAAATCTTCTTCTAATTTTACCATCTTCTACCGGAGAGGGAAAGCGATGTTGGCAAGTTTTTCAGTACTAAATTCCCATTTGGATCATGGTAAGGGAAACAGAAAAGGAAAAGACACCTCAAAGGAAAATAATTTACCTTGGATATATCATTCAATGAAGCAGAATTTGAGGTCTTTTATGGTAGCTAAAATTAACAACTTGCAAGAAGTTGATATAGTTGAATTTTCATTGAGAAAATTACTGTTCTTTGAAGAAGTGTTGTTCTCTTGATAAGTACACATGCAGAAAGAGGATTTTGCAATTTTTTCTTACCGAAGTTCAAGAACCAAACAGGAACTTGAGTATCTAATTTCCTCGATGTGCAAATTTACTGAAGCTTTGTAATTTGGTACCAGTCAGAAGACGTGAATGAGGGGACTCATCAAACGTGAGATAATGTTTCAGGCCTTGTGCATCTTATGGCTATCTTAGCTGATGTTGCTTAAATGGAAGGTGCAATTTATCTCCTAATACTTCGAGTATATCAAATATTTGCTGGAGATTGATCCTTTATTCTTCAATGATAAATCTCAAAGCCTCCCACCGTCCAGTGATATCGTACAGGCCTATTAGACCCTATGACTTGGAGGTCCTTGAGAAAATCCATTGCGATCTTTTTCCTATCAGGTTGGCATCCTATCTTGGTCTTGCTTATGAGTTAGTTGTGGCTTTCATTTTCTGAGAAGCATTTGGTGATTATCTTAGGTATGAGAGTGAGTTCTTTCACAATGTTGTTAATGGCCGTGACATTGTGTCTTGGGGAGCTGTTGACCGAAGCAGGCCCAGTGTTCAGAGTGATGAACTTATAGGTTTTGTTACTGCAAGAATTGTGCCAGCAAAAGAAAGTGAGGTGAGGCTTTATACAGTGATCGCTATTAACATTCAGACAGCAAGCTGGACCTCCTTTTTTCCTCAGACTAGGCCCACTTAAGTGAACCAAGTTCTCATTCATGAAATTCAATTCCAGATATACACTGATAAAATGTGCTGCAGGTTGAAGATTTGCTTAGGTTTGATGCATCAAATTCAAACCAAACTCTAGTTTATATCTTGACACTGGGTGTTGTAGAATCTTACAGAAATATGGGCATAGGTGAGTGCTTGCTCCTTTTATGACGTGCATTAAGTTGTTTTTTCTTCTTTTCCTTTTTCCAAATACTGAATGTTTGCTCTCTTTGGAATTTCAGCTAGTTCCCTTATTCGGAAGGTTATCAAATATGCTGCTAATATTCCAACTTGCCGAGCAGTTTATCTGCATGTGATTTCTTATAATAACTCCGCAATTCATTTATACAAAAGAATGTCCTTTCAGTGTGTGCGAAGGCTGCATGGCTTTTACTACATCAACGGTCAGCAGTATGACTCGTACTTGTTCATCTACTATGTCAATGGTGGTCGGTCTCCTTGTTCTCCGTTGTAAGTAAAATTTCTGCAATTTCTTGAACTTGTGCCATTCGAGAATTGTCTAGTATTTTGATTGTTGATCGCCATTTGCAATTGTATGGAAGCAACGGAAAGGTTATTGATTGATTGAGAGAGAGCATCTTGTAAAGAAAATTGGAAGTTAAATTCACAGAAAGGATAACTTGATTTTCTACCAATCAACTCAACAAAAGGCCCTCAGTTTACTTCTGGCTGTCAATATCGAGGAGAGAGTAAAAAATAACCCCACTCTGTGGGAAGGGAGGGGGCTTTTGGGTAGGTGAGGGGGAGAGGAAGGATATCCCCATAGTTTTGTTTCAAGAACATATCTGACATTTTTACTAATTTACACAAAAATGCTTAGCTTATTTGTGAAGGGGGGAGCTCCTGAGATTAATTTCATAAGAGTGATCATGATTGCAAATAGTGCAGTGAGGTTTAGAAAATTGTCAGGACTGTCTTGTTGAACTGGACCCCTGGTATTTGGCCTGTTACTGAAAAAGAAGCTTTGGCGAGAGTTTTGTAGCTGGAAAGAAGAAAAATAGATGTGCTTGAGAACATGGAAAGAAATAAATGGTGCAAAACAGTTAAAACAGTATATTTGAGGCTTCATACAGAGTAAGAAGAGAAGATCGTATTTAGTGAAAGACGTTCTAAAATTTCATGATAAGAATGGAGATAGAAATGTTTGAATTGAATGAAGAGCATGTATGTCTCCTTTGCAATTAGTGCTAACCAGACTCTGTGTTATCGTCTGCAGAGAGCTTGTCACTCTTGCCGCGACTTATGCGAAGAGTTTATTCAAATTGACAGCTGGGAGGCTATGGAAGAATGAAGACAGGAAGTTTTCCAAGTGGATAAAATGTAAAGAATCTGGTACTCTTCTTCCGACCATGCAAAACAAGAGAATCCTCATGACAGATAGTGCTTGATGTCAATTTGTTTAGCTATGTAAATTTGCCGCCTTAACATAAAATCACTTGAGATATTAATGTAGTTTTTCCTTTTCAATATCTATTTGCCTTCCAAAGCCAGGGTATTCTTGCTCTTGATCTATGTACAAGTTTTCTGTATTGGTTGGTATTGCACAAGCTTTGCCTACTACTCGGTGCACTTTTCCACCATGCTCCAGTGATAACAAGAGTAAGGCAGAAAACCTAGTCTAGGTGTCGGTTCAAATAATTGTTGATTCGGGAAAAAACCTACTGGTATATTGCTAGAGAAGTCAGCATTTATCAATGGAACATGCAACTGCAGTGGTACCAATGACTACTACATGTTTCAATGATCCGTTGACGCAGAGAAAATTAACTGAAGAATGCAGTAGGAAAGGATGCAACTGCAAGTGTAACAATTAAATTCTGGAAAAAACATTTGAAACGCAACTTCTACAATGCTCCCAATTCCACAAATACGGATGCGTAGGCTGTTCCAGAGGAAACGAATTTTCATCTGTGCTATGATGTCGCAGTGAAGATATAATTTTCTGCTTAGGAGCAAAGGTGTATTGTTTTATCAAAGAGAATGAGTTGTTAAGATAAAAGAATGGTTGCAGCTGTTTCTGTGCAATCCTAAAATTCATTGCTCATGCTAATAGGATCGTCATTGGTTGCGGAATATATATTGGGAGGCCAGGCAGCCATAGATGCATGGTCGGAGCAGCATAAAAGTAGCACTACCGTTCTTTCGGTAGTGCGTCCTCATTTAATTTATCCATGGTGTCGGGATCTCATATACCGTCCACGGAGAGATAGGAACAACTTTTGAAAGGGAGTCAGGAAATGGAGCATTCTGTCCTCGACTCCAAGATCCGGCCTCTCCTTCCTTCTCTGGCCCTGATCTCCTTCCTTCTCTTTCTTCTGCATCCACTTCCAGCAACAGCCGGTTCTCAAGTCCTCCACAAACATCCCAACATCAAGTACTACGATGGTCCTCTCCTCACCGGAGATATCAACCTCTCCATACTTTGGTACGGGGGTAAAGTACCCAAGGCCTTTGGTACCTTCATCCAATCGCTAAAAGATGACAGCAGCGTCACATTTGATCCCAAGGTGTCCGACTGGTGGAAAATGGTGGAGAATTATCAAGCCATAGCCAGCAAGAAGCGAGGCCCTCCGCCCGGCATTAATGTCAAGGTGGTCAGCACGGTTGAGGATGGAAGGTTTTCTTTGGGACGCGACTTTGAGAACCTTAACGAAACCGTACCTCTCCTGGTTCAGAAAGCCACCAACGGAAAGCTCGACGGCAGCACTGTGGCGGTGATCGTGATCGGGGAGGGCGTTGCGTTGCCGTGCCTCGCAGGCGATGAAGAAGGGTGCTACGAGCATGGAGTCATCGGCAAGCAGATCTACATTGTGATAAAGAACCAGCTACTAAAATGTGGATGTGTATGCGCGTGGCCATTCCATAAGCACCCCAAGCTCTATCAGGACGGAGTAAACCTCATAGTAGATCCACCAACATGGGACACCGACACCCACCTTAGCATAATTCATTTTGCGTCGGCCTTGGCCTCCACCGTCACAAATCCATATGGGAACGGATTTTATGCACAGGGAGAGGATAATGGAATTGAGGCAATAGTAGAGATTGGGCAGTGCTGTCGGAAGGCGTTCGGCACGGGCTACTTTCCTGGATATGCAGGGAGGGTTCATGTGGATCCTCAGAACGGAGGAGCGTTCAATGCTCACGGCGTCAACGATACGAAGTTCATGCTACCGGGACTCTGGAACCCAACAGATTCATCCAAGTGCTGGACAGTCTTGTGATCCTTCAATTCTTGGCTTACTTATGCAATAATTGTCTGTAGCAAGAGAGAGATAAGAATGCTGTAAATTTTCACCCCATAATCATTGTTTGGGGCCTCTCTCTAATTTGTAGATTCGATTTGACCGTTTAACTGGTTTTGGTGTGCTTTCGTATTATGCATATCATCTAAATGTCGAAACTCTTCCTCCCTAGTCGCTTCCTTCCTGGCCGTTGGAACTTGGAAGGACGATTCTGTAGTTGGTTAGCTGTCCTGATGACCATGAATATTGATAATCAAGTATTAATATTATATCTTCATTTGGTGAGGGTTCAGAACTTTGTGTGAAAGAATTATTGAAAAATCTTTTGCTGTATTGATATCCTCTTGCTTAATCTCAGAAGGGCAGTCTCCAATAGGCAATAGATAATAGTCATTCAAGTTGCACATTGCATAACAGAGATATTCCTGATTCCGATTCTTGTTTAGAAAGGCCAACAACTGCAGAAAACAATGATAAATGTGTGATCAATTTATTTCTCACTCCCCCACTCGCCTCCCCGGGCCATCCTTAAATTGAATAAAAGGAATAACCCCAAAAGAGAAATCACAGCTGAACTCAGTTTTTCTTGTTCTTGGTCAGTAAATCAGCGGCAGTTTTCATAATGGTTGGGAAAACTTGGAAACTGGCGACTGCAAGATTAGCCGCTGCCAGATCCTTGGCCTCGTACTCAACTGTAACTTTGGTGATGCACGAGTCTTCTTCTCCTCCTCCCTGGCTCTGCTTTTCAATGACTTCAAATCGTACCCGAAAGAGATCCAGACCCTTCTCAAGATTCCCACCTTCAATCACCTCTACTCCTTTCAATCGTTTCTCGTGATCGACCACCGTGAACTTCTCTTTATGCTGGGAACCTAATTCAACATAAGAACACGTACATTACTTATTATCTATATAAATTCAACAATCAGCATAGAGGTAATAAAGTAATTGTTATGATATCAATGCGTAGCGGAAATACAAAAGAATAGATATTGAGAAAGAAAATAAGGAGAGCAAGAAAAAATAAATGAGACACAGGATTTTTAAGTGGGAAACCCAATACGGGAGAAAAGCTCATCGCTACTGACGAGCCAAAAATATCCACTATAATAATCGGGTAAAGTATAGAGAAAAAAGTCTTCAACAACAATTATCAACGAAGACTTATAAGGGAGAAATAAATCTCATAAACTCAACCCTATAATTTGATGATATAGTGAATATATGTGGAGGAAAAATTTCAGCCTTTGGGGAGAGAATTTGGAGAGAATTGGTGTGTTGAACTCAATTAGAAGACCTCCTTTTATAGCCACACAAAGAGGTCTTGCAAAACACAATGATGAAGTCCATTTTACTTTCTCTAATTTGTGGCAAAAAATGAGAAAAACATATTGAGCATTTTATGGAGTAAAAGATAGAGGAATATAAGACATAAAATGAGGAAACATGTGGAGTATTTTAGGGAGTAAAAGATGGAAGAATATTAGGCATAAAATGAGGAAACATGTTGAGTATTTTAGGGAGTAAAAGATGGAAGAATATTAGGCATAAAAGAGGGAGTTGGTTCCCAAAATTTGGGACACCACTCAACAATCTCCACCTTGGCTCAAATTTTGAAGTTCACCGTAAGCACCCCAAGGGCGATTAGGCATTAATGATGCCAACTAATTCCAAGCAGATCGTTTCGAACTTAAGTAAATGAGTAATGGCTTTGTAAAGCACGTCTGCAGGGATTTTTTCGACGTATGTAATCTTTTTAATAATGATAGTTCACTTTCACAATAACATCTCTAATAAAGTGATAACAGTATATCAATGCTGCTTGGTCTTGAAGTGATATGTATCATTCTTGGCAAGGTGAATAGCACTCAATTATCCGAAAATACCATTGTAGCACCATGTGGAATACCAAGCTCAAGAACAAGACCACGCAACCAAATAGCATCTTTAACACTTCTGTAGCTGAAACAAACTCAGCCTCTGTTGTGGACAGTGCAACAATGGATTGCATAGTTGCTTTCCAACTAATAGCACCGAAACATAAAGTGAAGATGTAGCCTGAAAGAGATCTACGTCGGTCAAGAGCAGCACCATAATCGGAATCAACAAAGCCGCTGACATTATTTGAGGCAACTCTATTTTTGTCAAAAACAAAACCAAGATTGGTCGTGCCCTTCAAGTAACGAAAAATTCACTTCACTGCATGCCAATGATGTTTCCCTGGATTGTGCATGTAACGACTCACCATACTAATCGCATAAGCAAGATCGTGTCAAAGTACAAAACATAAGCATACATGAGACTTCCAACTCGCACTGAATAGAGAACCTCGGACATATACTCAATATCTTCCTTTGATTTTGGACAAAAATCGACGAGATAACTTAAAGTGTACAGCAAAAGGAGTAGAGACATGCTTTACAATTTTTTCATATTGAATTTTTCAATAATATTTTCAATGTAATTCTTTTGAGACAAATAGAGTTTGCCACACTCGTTGGCCTCTCGCGAATCTCCATACCAAAGTATCTTCTTCGCAACACCAATGTCTTTTCATCTCGAATTCGATTTAAGTTGAGACTTTCAACCTATCAATCAAAGACTTGTCTTTCGAGGCAATAAGCATATCATCTACATAAAGCAAAGTAAATAAATGAATGATCCATTAGAACACCGCATAAAATACACACAATTATCATGTTGACTCCTCGTGAATCCTTGCCCAATCATGAAAGCATCAAAACGCTTTATACCATCAGTTCTGAAACTTGTTTCAAACCATACAATGATCTTTTCAAACAACAAACTGATTGTTCTTTACCTGGCACAACAAATCCCTCTGGTTGTTTCATGTAAATTTCTTCTTTCAACTTGCCATGTAGAAATGCAATTTTGACATCAAGTTGCTCCAATTCCAAATCATATAAAGCAACAAGAGCGAGTAGCACTCGAATAGAGGTATGACGTACAACAGGAGAAAAAATATCATTAAAGTCAATACCTTCCTTTTGATCAAAACCACGAACTACTAGGCGAGCTTTCCATCTGGCATTTTCAACCCCGAGTATACCTTCTTTCTGTTTGTAGATCCACTTACAACTCAAAGCTCGACGTCCTTTGGGCAAATCACATAACTCTCATGTCTCATTCTTATGTAGGCTTTTAATTTCTTCTTGCATTGCTAAAAGTCACTGGGATGAATTAAAACTGGATATAGCTTCAGAGTAATTAGAAGGATCAATTCCTTCACTGTATCTCCCAGTGCAATGAAAAAGAGCATATGCAGTGAGATTATCATCATCATTATCAGCATACCTTGCGAGCCTTTTGATATTTCTCTTTAGTTTGTCACGTCTTTATATTATGATCATTTGAAGATCGTATAGCTCGAGATGAACTAGAAGGGTATTGATTCATCATGTGTTTTCAAGATTCTGCTCGTGACTCTCCAAAGTAAAAATCGGTTCACTCCTTCCTTTTGAGTAGACACCCTCTAACTCCACCTTCTCATTGCGACTTTGACGATCACATGTATCAAGAGAAGAAACAACAGTATCTTTTCTAGAAGATAACAAGACATTCTCATTAAATGTGACATCCCTACTTAAAATTAATTTCTTAAATTCAGGACACCACAACCGATAGCCTTTCGACTCAGATGAATAACCCAAGAAAATGCATTGAACTGCTCTAGGTCCAACTTTCCATCATTTATATGTGCAAAAACAGGAGAACAAAAATTCTAAGATGAGAATAGTCAATAGGATTACCTGACCAAACCTCCTTTTGAATTTTAAAATCAATGGATGAATGAGGTGAGCGATTTACTGCGAGTAGCAAGCAGTGGATACGACACATTTCAAAAAATCTCTACGACTCCATAAACCACCATTAGATAACATACAACTAGCTTTCTCTAAAAGGGTCCCATTAATGCGTTTCTGCAACTCTATTCCCATTTAGGGTTTTCTACTAATGTTCTCAGTGTCTAGCAATGCCATGATTCTCACAAAACTCATTGAATTGAATTGCAAAACTCCAAACCATTATCGATCCCGAGTTTCTTAATCTTCCCTACTAGTTTGATTTTTCGACCAAAACTTTGAATTTCTTGAATTTTGAGAAAGCTTTCATTTTTACGCTCAGAAATAAACCCAAACCTTACAAGAGAAATCATCAATAAATGTTATCATGTACTCTCTTGCCGCTTTGTGAAGGAAATTTTGAAGGTCCCCAAAGATCCGAATGGATGTAATCAAGAATCCCTTATGTGCGATGTGTTGCAGATGGAGAAAGTCTAACTCTCTTTTTGTTTTCCAACTACACAATATTCACAAAAAGTTAACTTACCAACACCTTACTTACCAAGAAGCATCTCTTTATTCGGAATGTTCATGCCTTTCTCACTCATATGTCCTAAACGCATGTGTCATAAATTTGAAAGTAAGATCATCATCGTAGAAAGAGAAGTAGAGATAAGCAATGAACTCGTCACAGTTGAACCCTCGCAAAATATAGAGACTCCCAATTCTTTTTTCCTTTCAACAATACTAAGGAACCTCTAGAAATTTTCGTAACTCCACCTTCAGTGAATACTTGCACTCTAGTGACTCAGGGTGCCTAAAGAAATCAAATTACGCTTCAAATCAGGAATATGACGTACATTAGTCAGAGTTCTGATAGTGTCATCATGAGCCTTAATCTGAATGGTACCAATTTCAGCAGCAACACAGTGTGAATTGTTTCCCATAAGAACCACACCGTAATCAACCTTCTCATATGAAGTAAACTAATTTTTGTGGTGACACATATGAAAAGTACAGCCAGAATCTAAAACTCATTCTAAAGAGCTACGTTTATCAGAAGTAGTAGCCAACAAAACATCATCATCAGAATCTGCTTCAATTACATCAGCTTCAGCTTTATTTTGAGCAGGTTTATTCTTTTTCTCATCTCTCCCATTCTTATTTTTCAATTTATAACATTCGAAAATTTCATGTCCGCTTTCTTCTGCAATAACGCATGTGATTTAGAATTACGGCACTCGAGACTTAGATCTATGATTTTTTCTTGGATAAATTACTCCCTATCGATAGATCTACTTCTAACATTCAATCCTTCACCTCTATCATCGACCGTACCTCATGATCAAATTTCTCCTGAGACAATAGATTAGATTTAACATCTTCAAATGACGAGTATCATTATTTCCATAAAGCATAATTTCTTTCGAAGTCGCTTTATAAGAGAGTGGCAAAGAAACAACTAGCAAGATGCAGCTTTATCTTCATCTTCAATATTGACATCCAAATTCTCAAGATCAATCAAGATAGAATTAAATTTATTAAGATGAGATTGTATAGCGATACCTTCACCATACTGCAAAGTGTAGAGGCGCTCCCTCGAGTCTAAGCTTGTTGGCAAGACTTTTGGTCATGTATGAGGGATTCAAGTTTGGTCCCATAGCCCTGCTGCAGCTTTTTTTTCTTTATTGACCTCGCGCAAAATCTCCTTGGAAAAATACAATCGAATAATTTGAATGTGCCTTCTCATCTAACTCTTCCCATTTTTCATCTCATCATACCCTGCAGCTTCTCGAAATTCCAACAAGTCGCCTTTCTTTAAACCATTTTGAATGAGGACTACTCTCATCCGAATCAGCTATATAATGAAACTAATTTTTTTTCATCAAATTTCTCAATATCAAATTTGGTGACGGTGGACATATTTGGTAACTGAGCCTCGATACCACTTGTTATGATATCAATGCGTAGCTGAAATACAAAAGAATAGATATTGAGAAAGAAAATAAGGAGAAAGCAAGAAAAAATAAATGAGCATACGGGATTTTTTAAGTGGGAAACCCAATACTGGAGAAAAGCTCATCGCTTTACTATGCAGCCAAAAAATATCCACTATAATAATCGGGTAAGATCATGAGAAAAAGTCTTTCAACAACAATTATCAACGAAGACTTATAAGAGAGAAATAAATCTCATAAACTCAACCCTATAATTTGATGATATAGTGAATATATGTGGAGGAAAAAATTTCAGCCTTTGGGGAGAGAATTTGGAGAGAATTGGTGTGTTGAACTCAATTGAAGCACTCCTTTTATAACCACACAAAGAGTGCTTTCAGTAAAACACAATGATGAAGTCCATTTTACTTTTTCTAATTTGTGGTAAAAAATTAGGAAACATGTTGAGCATTTTATGGAGTAAAAGATGGAGGAATATAAGGCATAAAATGAGAAAACATGTGAAGTATTTTAGGGAGTAAAAGATAGAGGAATATTAGGCATAAAATGAGGAAACATGTTGAGTATTTTAGAAAGTAAAAGATGGAAGAATATTAGGCATAAAAGAAAGAGTTGGTTCCCAAAATTTGGGACAACACTCAACATTAATAAGAGATGAGAATCACATTACCGGGCGGAAAAGTGAGCAGGAGAACAGTTCCAGCTCCTCCATCGCCTTCTAATACGTCGATACTTTGAATCATTTCGGGGAACTGCTCAAGGACAAGTTGTGCCAGACGAAGCGTGCCGTAAACCTTCCAAGCTTCACCCGCGGCCGCCGTCACTTCCATCTCTTCTGAGATAGTTCCGAACATCTTTTCCTGGCCCGAAAGATCGGAGGACGGGGGCAAGGTCAGTAACTGGAGTTGGAAACAACTAGGTGGTTCTCGCTTTGGCAGAGTGGACCTTTTACATAGCTGCCCTGCCGGCTTAACCGCTTGGAATCAAATAAAGCTATCAACGCCAAGAAAAGACAAAGGCCGACTCGCCCAGAAGTTGATTTCAAAGATACCGCTTTGTAACCACCGGCTCACACAGAAGGAGTTCGTGAGGTCGGGAAAGTGCTTCAACCCAAAACTACAATTAGAGTTGCATGAGAAAACCGAGACCTGCGCGCTACTACACCTATTTTTAAAATATAATTTTTAAAATATAATTTTTAAAAATATATTATAATCTTTTTTAAAAATTACCCTATATATTTTTTTATTTTTATATTAGTAAAATATAAAAAATTAAAATTAATTAAATATATAATACTTTTTATTTATAAATAATATATATATTTTAAAAATAAAAAAAGTAGTAATACGCTAGAAAAGGGCAGAGACGAGCCGAGTGCCAAGGTATTCCGTATTTGTGGTTAGAAAGGCAGCGGATGTAGTAAAGATATTTTCTTATCGTTTATGTGGCTGAAGTATTTCTGATTTTATTTTTTGGATGTCAAATTTTGATTTCCTGTTTCCGTGGAGCAAAGCGATTACTCCCTTCCGTGACGGCACAAAAACTTAAGACTAAAGCCTTGAATCACCTGCACAAGCTCTTGGAATCAAACATCCCTCTCTTCCACAACCCCTACTATAGACACATTATCTCATCATGTCCGTGAAATTATGACCGCAGAAGAACAAAAGAGAAGAGAAGAATAAGGAAAACCTCACCAGAACGAAGAATGACAAGATTTGGTGCCATAAGATAAAAATCTGCTTCTGTGTTCTATCTCACTCTGATACACCTAAGCCGCATCTTAACTCTTAGCCCGTGGATTGAAGTCATCTAAGATCTGTTTACCTGTCAATCAATTTGAGTAATGCTCAAATGACAGACCCAAATGGACTCCAAATTTGTTAATCAGCAAAGCTAATCATCTACGAGTACTTCCGGAAAGGGAAAATAATTAATAATAATAATAATCAAATTTGAAGTTGCAGTACAAAGTAAAGTGCTGAAAAAATCCTACAACAACGAAACGGACATCAAAATTCTTCTATTACTAAAGTGCTGCTTTCATGGTAGCCATAAAAATCTGGATACTGGCCACTGCAACATTTGCCGCTGCCAAATCCTTATGTGCCTTAGAAATGCACCCTCATCTTCTGAGTTTGTTGATTCTTTCTTCAAGTACCCATTATAAAAGTTCACAGTTCATTGCTTTCTTCTTTTCTGATCGGTCAGCTGTCTCTCTTAAAGAGGTATGCATGTGGAAAAGAATTCCTTCATACTAGGAAAGCTAAAGAACAGCATAAATTAGCATACAGTATCAGATAATCATCAGTATACTAAGATGGGGTTTGGGATCTCAACCGAATTTTCTTCCGGTTACCTCAGAGCAAAACCTATATTCCTTTCTCTATTACACAAAGCCTTGTATCCAAAGATATCAGCGCTATGGTATCTATCTAACAAAGGTCTATCCTCCAGAATTGGACCACAACAAAACATTGTGTAAGGCCAGATCCAACTAAAGACAAATATACAGCTATTCCCCCTCCATTTCCATATAACATGCTAAAATGAACTTACCATCACAAACCACGTCATCAGCTTCAAGAGACATAAGGATACAGAAAAATAAACACAATTCAAGTGTCTAGTTCGTTTGCAAACTCATGAATATATTAGAAACACATGTATTGTCTTCTTCAAGGAGCATATACGATTCAAACAGCTTCAAAGTCTCTAATTAAAGGAGGACGGGTTGAAACTGGGCAGGAAACTCATTCACATCTTCCTGAAAGTAAGCCAGATCTCATTGCATGTCACCAGATACTCTATAAAGATGACTATTCAGTTGACTAAATAGGCGAAACGATGTCCGCTCATGACTTATTCCCAGCTCATGCTTAGACACACTCCACTTTATCATAAACCAGAACGCTGTCTAACCTTGTTTCAGTGCTGCACGATTTTTTTTTCCTTCCTCTTCTGAAGGAAAAAGTTAGTAGGGTAAAAAAACCTCTTTTCCAGAAAGAATGGCACGAACATTTACACTAACCAAATGGCAGGCACCTCCCATAGTGGGTTCCTTTTTTCTCTGTTAGCTGAATAATCCATTCATGGAGGGCAAACGGCTTACATTTAGGATACCAGTCAATGTCCATGTGTCAAAGCCTAGATCTCAACATTTCTAAAGGAGAAAACGTTCATTCCCATCAAACTGAAATACATAAGCTAATTATCCATCCCTCATCATTACATCTTGGCATTATTAATATCCTTCTGGCATAAGCTAGATACAGATTCAAGGAATAGAACCCTTCCCCACCGATTGACAGATGTCAGAATTATAATTATCCGCATAACTCTGAATTGAACATTCAAAAGATAACTCCATTAGCAGCACAAAAGGGAACAGGAAAATTATCTATGAATAAAGTACCCTTATCATGGGAAAATGTAATACCATAGAACAGAGGCAAAATTACACAATGTCTCAGATACACAATCTGCACAGATCAAATGGAATAATATAAGAACAACAAAAGTCAGTACAGCTCACCTATCTGTCAATAACAAAACAGCTCATGTTTAGAAAAGTCGGTGCACTTTGCCATGTGGATAACGTCCTTCAAATCAAAGCTAAAAAGAAAACTTATATGTTGCCTCCTACACCTTGAAGCAACTGTACACTTTATTCCTCAGTCACCTACCGACAAAACGAACAGGTTCAGTCACTGGAATGAGCAAGAAGTTAAAATTCTGCAAAATTCATACATTTCCTCGGAAAACAGTGGGCATCCACTAACTACTGAAGTCCATTTCTTCTTCCTCCTTCATTTCCACGGTTTCCATCTCCCTTTTTTCCCGGCAGACAATATCAAGGAGAAAGCTGGTGAAAACAGTCTCGTATGAAGGCATCTTAGCATAACCCGGAAAGTAATTAATATCAATAACAATGAATCGGTTCCCTATCCTCGAGTCCCTGATCATATCAAAGTTAAAAAGATGCAATCTCAAAGCATTCCTCAATGAACTTGCCAGTTCATTGATGAAACTCACTGGAGGCATCTGGGCTTCCTCAATGAGAATCCAAGAAGGGTCGTCATTCCGATCTTTAGTAATGAGATTGGATATCTGCGAAAAGGACAACAAATTCTCTGAGATACCCAATTTTTCCTCTAAGATATCCGGCAAAGACTTCCGCTTTACACATGTTACATGATCACCGGCAACATAGACTTTGAATATGACTCCGCCATGGTTCACGAACTCCTGCAAAACAACGGGCGGCTTTAACCCCTTCAAGCCTTCTTTATTGAAGACCAAGGACATCTGGTGAGAGTTTGCGCTACCATCGGCCAGCAGGGGCTTGGCAATCAACGGAAATTTCAAGCCCTGGAGTGCACTGGGATAGCTTAAACTTTGGAAATCTTGAACAAAAGTCTGGAGTGGAATTCCGAAAGATTCCGATTGCTGAGATATATTCAAGTCGTTGACAACTTGAAGCATGGAAATTCGATTGTGAAGGCCGTCGATTGCATCGAGAGGATCGATGATGGGAACACCGGGGTTTTTAAAAGAGTATTCGTTCAGTTGCTGCTTCCATTCTTGGCCCGACAGTTTGTGAATGAGGCAATCGAAAGGGCCCTGTTCGATTAACGGCTTATCGAGTTGAACTAGAACAAGATCAATGCCTCGCTGTTTCGCGTGATTGAGGAGGGAGTCCTGGATGAAGCTCTGTACCTTCTTCGGAGCCAGTGCATAACCCACGCGGTATCTTCTTGCTCCTTGTTCTGACATCCCGGCTAGTGACTAGCAAGGTAAGTGTAAAGAAGGGATTTTTGGGAAGTTGCAGCTAAAATTTGTGGCAACTAAGCAAAAGTTTGTTGAGAAGGCAGATTGCAAGTGCTCACTCCCAAGAATTTGTGAGCTAGAAAATCAGAAGACGGAAAGAGGTAGTAGAAGAAGGTAAGTATTGAAATGGGTTTCGAGATGATAAAACAGAGACTACTATTTATTTGGTACATCAGATATCCGCCCTTTTCTACGACATGGAGCTGCACACTCGGAGGTGGGATTCCATCACCGGCCCACTGCCCGGGGTAGGCATATTGTGGAATTCTTGGGAAGGGTGCAGAACAAAATTTTCTTTCATTTTTTCATTTTCCCTACCTTTCTTTTTCTTTTCTTTGTTGTTGGATAAAGATCATGTTATTTTTTAAAAATTTTGTATTTTTTATATTGATAAATTATTTATGAAATAAAAAATAAGAATATATGTGCTTATGCGGAAATGAGTTATTTAGAAGTAATTATTATATATTTTTTTGTTTTAAAATATATAATTTATTTTTTACATAGAAATTAAGATTTTGGTAAATTTTATAGAAGAATTTAATAGATGTCTAAAATAGCTCTATTTAAAAATTATTGATTAGCGTAAAAAATTTAAATTTAATATTAAAAATCAGTATTTAGGGTGATTGATTAAAAATTTAATGATTTAAAAAAATAAAAGTATTTAAATAATTAGTTGGAGAGAAGAGTAAAATTAAAAATAAAATAATAAATAAAGTCTTTATATAAAAAGAGGACTCCTATATTAAAACAAATAAAAGAAAAAATTATAACATATATTTTGAAATGGAGTAATTACTTATTTTATTTTGCAATCCTTTTGTTTTCAAATAAAAATAAAGATTTTTCTTAACTTGGATCCTTGATTATTCCGGAGCACAAATAACTATATTCTACTTGAATTATAGAATAATAAATTTGTGATAGTTTTAAACTATAATATATTTAATCTATATTTATATATGTTTGAAGAATATGTTAGAAGAAAAATCATAAAATATACTCTTTATTTTCAAAATATAAGGTATTTCAGCATTTTTTCAAAATATTTAGTATTTCAAGAATTTTATGAATTATATTTTTTTATTTGTACGATGAATATAATTATCTTATTTTTTATTATATTAATAAAATTAATTATGAATATAATAAAAATAATTATTATTTATTTCTTTCTTAATCTATACAAAAATATTCAAAATATTTTATATTTAAAAATGAGGAAATAGGTTAAAAAAGAGAAAGAAGGAAAAAAAGAATGGACACAAAATCAGACCATTTTTATGGTGTTGTAACCCTATCAACTTCTTATTGTAAGAGTTTGATAAGTGTTATTTTTTGTAGATTAATTTTAAAAAAATCATATAGTCTTCAGTATCATAAAATTCAATCGCAATAGACACAAAAAATTAATTGTAAAATGACAACAAATAAGACTTTGAAATATAATAAAAGAGAGAAATATAGAACATAAAAAATATAAAAATTAAAATTTTATTGAGAAATTTTCACATATATAATTTTTCAAACTACTTCATATGATTCTATTTATAGAGTTGGAAATGAACATTCCCATCATAGGTTATTAGGGATTTTTTCTATAACTTAAATAACTTACATCACATGATCTCCTAAGTTCTTTATAATAATGGAGGTAATAGATTTAGTGGTGTATAAATGATGGATGTTACAACTTTAGTTGTAACCCCCTAACATTTCATATTTCATAACCTCAAATATGGATTAATATTTAGGATAATGGACATCCATATAATTAATATATTCATAACATTCCCCCTTGAATATCTATTATATAAAGAATATGCCTCGTTAAAACTTTACTATAGAAAAAAAATCCTTTGGGAAAAAACGTCTAGTGAAAGAAAAAGAGTACATTATCCTTTGTGTATTATTCTCCCTGTTTAGAACATCATTATACCAATGCATTAAAAATCTAAATTCTCATATATTGCAGTTGGTATGTCTTAGTGAATAAATATACAGGATTATCACTTTTGAACAAAATCTTTGCACATCAGTATCATTCTTCTTATAAAGAATGACTTGTCAAATCTACTTCAATGTATTTTCAAATTTTATTATCTAACAAAATAGTTGGAATTTCTCTCATAGAGAGTATTGCATAAATATCTCGGATAAAATTGATCGTTAATCTTAATCACACACATTTCAACCGATAACATAAATTACCATTTTTTCAATATGAATTGAATAGGGGTTGAAATAATAAATATCACACCATCGCTTTGTATGCATAACTTGTGTAATTCAAATGAATAACCGACCCCTTAAATATCCATCTTAACAGGAGTTGGACTTTTCTTAATAATTCGAGATCAATAATCAATAGAGATATCGACAAGTATAATATCATTCCAAAGCCATTAGATTATAAAAGACTCAAAAGAATATATTGTGTGCACCAATTGTTTAGAATTAGGGTACTTCAGGACCAAATGGTCTTCATTATCCTCTCATATATAGATGATCTTAATTTATTGGAATATTTATAGATGTGCAATATGATATGTTCATATATAATCTTCCTTGAATTGATGAAGAAATTATATCTTCTAGATGTTCAATTTGTAAATTAAGACATAATCCATTTCTTTCATAGTACTTACTTCAACAATCACTCACATTTAGAAACTCTTCAGAATAAATAATTCAATCATATGATCCTCTTATTTTAGAACTAAGAAGTCGCAACACTTCAAGTACGCTTTAGAATCATTTGTTATATAATATATAATTTTTCCTATTAGGACATCCATAGATAGAAACATCTATAAATAGAATATTCAATTCAATAACTCTTCAATAGTTAGCGAAAGTATCAAATAATCTATTTGCAACATTTCTAGTTTACTAGTGAGTGCATGAAATGAGATGCTTCAATAATGATATTCTCATATGATATCTTTCTTCTAATCTCAATTTTTTTCTCCCCATAATTTGGAGTACGCTAGTAATAGAAGAAAATCATTTAAGGTAAGTATAATCAAGTCTAATACAAATTTTACGGACATATTCAATATTTTAATATTATACTTTTAATAAACATTCACTAAGATAATGATGTTACGTTCTTCAAGAACAATTTATTTACATGCTTCATGCATATAAAAAACCTTCAGAACGATATATAAATGCTAAGTATTTCATGTGCTATTTAAACATGAAAATACTTGCATCCACTACAAAAAGCTATTTTTTCGTAATTTATGTCAATCCTTTTACGAAGAAGCTCATGCTATTGGAATCGATTAATCTACAATATTTCTTTTGTGTCTCAAATTTATTGTGGTAGTTTGTCCTTCAAAGACATCAAATATAATAAGAGCATTTAGCCAGATTTTTAGTCAATACAATGTCTTATTGTTCATCTTTTGAACTCCTGGTTCAAATTATTTGGAGAATCAAAATAAGACACAAATGACTAAATTTCTTTTTTGGCTATATTTTTCTCCCCTTTTGGATATCCATCTCAATACTTATGTTGTGGAATAATATATATCGCACATTCATTTCTTAGACGGGAAAACATTTAGTTTTTTACAATAAATTCAAGAACCAAAGAGAAGAAGCATAATATTATGTTGGCAAAACACAAACAAGTGCTACTTCGTACAAAATAATTCATATCAAACAATTTAAGACATTTATGATCCTATAAGAGCATTTATTATGAACATATTCTGCATGATGTTCAAATATTCAATAGACATAAAATATCACATATATTATCATGACAAATTGTGTAAATGGAAAAATCTTAAATGTGTGCTTATTAGTAAGAATTGTAAAACAAGTCAACAATATATGTGTCTATGTTGTTGATACATTTACTATTCATCCAAAAAATACATTTAACCCTAATATTTCATAGGTGATATCAAATTTCTTAAAAACAAGTAGCACAAAAGAATTTGTTGGATTAGAAAATATAAAGAATATTTTACAAGTTCCTAATAAAAATTTCATATTATATTTATCCAAAATGGTCAAACCGATCATGTTAACAAAATATTATTTGAATTGGTAAACTTCGGGTTTACTCAATAATAGATATCTATTAGCACAAAAGAATTCGTTGGATTGAGAAATATAAAGAATATTTTACATGTTTCTAATAAAAATTTCATATTATATTTATCTGAAATGGTCAAACTGGTCATGCCAACAAAATATTATTTGAATTGGTAAACTTCGGGTTTACTCAATAATAGATATCAATTGCATACACTTCTGGATAACATAAGCTCAAAGAGAGAAGTGGTATTTTTTCAAATATGATAAATTTAATCTATAAACTAGTAGTAATGCATAGAGATCAAAATTTCTTTCATCCATTATCTCAATATAGATCTTGAAGAAGATCATTAAACTTTAAATAATATTTTATGAGATATTATAGAGAATAATGCATTACTTAATTAACATGTGACTTTTTAAGTCGCTAGCTCTTCGACAACTTTTAATCAATTAGATATTCTGGAAATTTTACTCTACTATTTATACTCTCAAAGAGAAGCTTCGAAGTTGAGTATTAAAAAATCTTACTTTATTAAATCATCTCTTAGAAAGTAAATTGTGTTGATAATGTATTATAAACTTCTGTTGCAATAGATACAAAAAATTAACTATAAAATGATAACAGGTAAAACTTTGAACAATAGTAAAAGAGATAAAGAGAAAATACAAGAAATGTAGAAACTAAAATTTTATTGAGAGCTTTTCACCATATATAATTTTTCAAGCTACTTCATATGGTTTTATTTATAAAGTTGGAAGTGAACTTTCCCTTTATAGGTCATTAGGGATTTTTTCTATAACTTACATAACTTATATCTCATTATCTCTCATGTTCTCTATGATAATAGATGTAATGGGGTTAGTAGTATATAAAAGATGAATGTTACAACTTTAGTTATAATCCTAACCTTTCATATTCTATAACATCAAACATGGACTAGTAATTGGGATTATAGACATTTATATAATTGATATATTCATAATATCAAGTCATTATTAATATTTTTTAAAATAAAGTTTTAAGTTATTATTAATTGAATAAATTATAAAAAATAAATAAGCGCATCTAATGCGTTCTTGCAAAAAAAGAGAGAAGGGATCACAGAGAATCAAATCAAAGAACCCTTAAACCCTAACTAAAACCCGGCTCTGCCAACTGCTCTCTTCTTCTTTTTCAAAGTACCCAGGCCCGCGTCTCACCATTGAAGGCGCAGTCATTCCCGGGAAAATAAAGCGGAGACTGACAGCTATTTCCGGTGGTCGGAAAATTATATTTTCTATCAAAGTTTCCGACTGGCTTTGCATTTAACTCCATCTCATGGCGTCTGTAGCACTGAAGAAGAACTATCGATGCTTCCAGTCTCTGCAGCAATTCTACACCGGTGGGCCTTATGCCGTCTCCTCGGACGGTTCTTTCATTGTCTGTGCATGTGACGACGCTATCAAGATTGTTGATTCATCCAACGCCTCAATTAAATCCACCGTTGAAGGCGACTCAGAGCCCGTTACTTCTCTCACTCTAAGTCCCGACGATAAATTCCTTTTCTCCGCCAGCCACAGTCGCCAAATCAGGGTTTGGGACCTCTCTTCTCTCAAATGCCTGCGTTCTTGGAAGGTACTGCCTTGTAAACTAAAATTTAACTAATTTACCTGTTGTTTCTGGGAAACCTTTCTTTTCGCCCACTCTATCGGATAATTGCACCTCTCTCTCAGGGGCATGAGGGGCCGGTGATGGGCATGGCTTGCGACGCCTCTGGCGGATTGCTGGCTACAGCAGGAGCTGATAGGAAGGTGCTAGTGTGGGACGTCGATGGAGGATTCTGCACGCATTATTTCAAGGGTCACAAGGGAGTAGTCACGAGCATTATGTTCCACCCAGAACCGAGTAAACTACTAGTAGGTCCTCGGCTGAAAGTTGACAAACTTCCACTTGATTTCTTCTTTATATCATTTTCTTGTGGGAGAATTAGTTCATTGGCCGAAATACAAGTACAGCATGAAAAGCTGATGAACCTTTCAAATGTTTTGATGATCAGTTGAACGAATTTCTGGACTTAATGGGGTTCAACTAGGCTCCAGTCAATAGTAACTAATCCTTTTGAGACGCCTTAGATAAAAAGGAAGAACAGCAATTTAATAGGTCTTTCTGAAGTTTTCCTAGGTACATACTAGGTTTCTTTCAGATTCATTTAACTTAATAGAGTAGAAAGTGAAGGGATTAATCATTCTGCCAGAAGTCTTTTAATCTGTAATTGTGTCACAGATGATCTATCTTGTTAATTTCCTAGATCACCGTGATTGAATTTGGTTCCCTCCACAAGTTTTCTATTCCTGTATTAGGGCTCTCTGCATTTTCCAGTGAAACTTGACTGACGTCTATTATGATTTTGCAATAGCTTTTCTCCTGTGGCGATGATGCTACCATTAAGATTTGGGATCTTGCAAAGAAAAGATGTATTGCGACACTTGAGAAACACCAGTCAGCGGTGACTTCATTTGCTATTTCTGCAGATGGGTGGACCTTGGTCAGTGCTGGAAGGGATAAGGCATGTCTCAACACTTTTCTCCTCCCACCCAATCCAAAGTAACAAAAGTACAAAGAGGAAAACCTAGTTGTTAAAGCTAGTAATTCATAAGATATGATGATTTTTAAAACTCTCTGCTTGTGTTGAAGCAAGCATCCTTTATGGATTATTTACTTGGTCTGACGGGATATCTTTGGTGTAGTGATCACTGGTATCATAATCATGCTAATTACCTAAATATTATGTTGCAACATGTAACAGTATTGAGTAGTCCTGAGTGGGAAGAATAAAGATGCTAATGCATGATTTTCCAAACTCATTAAGTGAGAATTTTTCCATCACATTTTGATATTTCAATTCGTTTCAGGTTGTAAATTTGTGGGACCTGCATGACTATAGCTGCAAAGCAACGGTGCCAACGTATGAGGCACTGGAAGCAGTCTGTGTGATTGGTCCCGGGTCTCCTTTTGCTTCATCTCTTGCTTCGCTGTCTCAGCAGTTCTCTAAGAAAAAAAATGGCCTACAACAGATTCATTTTATTACTATTGGGGAACGCGGTGTTGTGAGGATATGGAGCTCTGATCGGTACATGATAGTGATTTTTAACTTTGCTTACATATTTGCAAGACCATTCTGTGTTCTTTCTGTCGGCTTTAGATATACCATGAACTTAATATATATAATTGTTGTTTTTTGGACTGTAAAACATAAAGAGTTAATATTGTGTGCATAGACAAACACAGATGAATGCATACATAAATACATACATACATACATACATAAACATACACACACACACGTGTGTGTGTATATATATATACACATGTATAATATTTGTGTCTTTATATACTAGTATTTGTGTGCAAGAGTTTTATTGACATGATATAATTCTTATTGCTTATATGTCTTGTATGATTCCACTCATTTTCTCTTTGATTTTATGGCTTACTATTGATCAACTAATTTGTTTAATCTGGTTCTGAAACAGTGCACTGTGCCTCTTTGAGCAGAAGTCCTCTGATATTTCTGTGAGCTTGAACAAGGATGAGGTGAAAAGATGCTTCACATCTGCTATGATGTTGCCCTCTAGTCAAGGATTGATATGTGTTACGGCTGATCAGCAGTTTCTCTTCTATAATCAAGTTGAAGATTCTATAGGTAGTTTTAACTTAATTCTTAGCAAACGGCTCATAGGATATAATGAAGAGATTGCAGATATGAAATTCTTGGGCGAGGAAGAACAATTCATTGCTGTGGCTACAAGTGTTGAACATGTAAGTGATTAGAATATCCTGCAGGCCTTGAATAACATGCCTAATATATTTGTATCATGATGTTAGGCGCTCTGGTCTTTCTGATGTTCAGTCCTTTTTTGTTTATCTAACTTCTTTTCTGAGAGGTACTTTTGAGATTTTGAATCTGTGCATACATTTGTCATCTTTATAATGTATCTGTTGTCCATTGGGGCTTTTCTCTTAAATGGAACTGAAGCTACTTCTTTAGCTGCATGGTATAGAAGTTTGATTAAGAAATCAGGCAAAGTATATTGTCAAGCTTTGTCTTTAACCAGGAGTCAGGTATATGTGTTTCCATTCTGCAACTTGAGGGCTTAAATAAAAGGCATAATGGAGCCCCTTGGAAAGAGAAAGCTTTCCTATTCCTTCCAAAAACCCACAATGCTTTGTTAATCTATAGTTTCTGAGTAAACCACCTTCCAAGGTTGAGACTTTAGATGAATGAATCAGGAAATTAATTAACTTGAATTAATTGGGTGATATTTCTTCATTAGCTTTAGAGGAACGTATATACTGTTTCTTGTTTCTTTTGTGGTTGTGATTTACATAGACAATGCTTTGCTGTTATTGATGTGATGGGATGATTTGCCTTCTCTTAGGTTTTTCTTTTGTATGCAGGTACGGGTGTATGATCTTGCTTCGATGTCATGCTCCTATGTCTTGGCTGGCCATACAGATATTGTTTTATGTCTTGATACATGTGTATCCAATTCTGGGAGAACACTTATTGTAACAGGAAGTAAGGATAACAGTGTAAGTTCACCATTTTTCTGTCTCTCACATTTTCTTTTCTTTTTCTCGTCGTCATTTAACATCATTATTCTCCTTTCAGCTTTTTTCTCCTTTTCTTTTTCTTTTTCCTTTTTTTTAATATTTTTTGGGTAGAGAAGCTAAGAATGTGATAGTTTGTTGTTGACTTTGGTATAATTTTCTCACTAGTCCTCCTAGTGTGGCATAGCATTAGAAAGCTGTTTGCAATTCATTTACTCCCATATTCAAGGGCCTGAGTGCAATTTAGTTTAAAACTAGGGTTGATTCTCTCTGATTCCTTCTCTCAATTATGGTTTGCATGTGTAACCTAGTAATGTTGTGAGTATTGTTATTGTGTTTTGGTTTTAAACTTTGAAATTTTTTTTTTTGGGTTCTTGGATTGCATGTCTCTTCACTTGCTTCTTTTACTTGTGCTTTTATTTTGCAACTCTGCTTCCATTCTTCCACAGGTTAGGTTATGGGCAGCTGAAAGCAAGCACTGTATCGGAGTTGGCATAGGTCACATGGGAGCAGTTGGTGCTGTTGCTTTGTCCAAAAAGAAACAAAACTTTTTCGTAAGTGGTAGTAGGTAGGTAATCATTCCAGAACTTGAGCAGGGGAAAATTCTTTCTTTCTATGTCTTTCCTATTCAAGAACCTGGGATCTGGATAAACATAGTTCAGATTCTGCTGAAATTACGTTATCTTGGTGCTCACATCTAAAGCATCCTGGAAACTGACATTCCTCTATCTGTATAGTAGGTATTCTTGTGGTTTGGGGGCCCTTATTTCTTGTGATCTTAGATTTTTGGGGCTGATGTTGCTGTGTACTTCTTGGTTGCAAATGTACTTGTTCACTAGCCTAAGTTTTGACATATATGCTCAATTTTGTCAATATTTGATACTTCCTCATTGGTAGAATATTTCCAACACTTGCTGAAGGTGGAAGACTTCATAGATTATTCAACTCCTGAAGAATACTGAACTTTCTAATTAGAAGCAGTCATGGAAAAATTTGTGAATCCTTAAACATAAAAGACATTATCTGAAGATTATAAGGTCTTTTTGCCACAAAGTAACAAGAGCGATGTAAAGGAAACTTGTTATACGTATTTATTTTCCCTTTTCTCACATGCAATATTTAGTTTGAGATTATGTAATCTTTCTTTTCAGATCTCGGTGCTCATAATTTGCTCTAATAATCTTTTCCATTTTGTTGGGACCTGTTGCTAAGATCTTTGTTTGCATAATCATTTGCAAGCATGCTTGTTTACTTGCAGAAATGGACTCCCATTTATGCTAAGAAATTGAAGTGTGTTATGCAATTGGATGTCTCATTACTGGAAAAGTACCAATACCAATGGGAAAAGTGCAGTTATGCCTGCAGCATTGCAGGATACATTTATCCATGCTTTATCAGCTCTCCATAAATTTGTGGTCAGGAGTTCGGTATTGACAAAATGACAGTTGAGAGTGGACCACACTGTTAATCAAGGATATGACAAAATATAGGTGTAAAGTTTCCAAAATTTACAACTTTGAATATGAGTTTCAAATCAATACACTTTACAAATCAGCTGGTTTGGTTGAAACTTTCTCCTCCCATTGTGCTGGAATGGACATTATAAAAATCAGCCATTCTAGTTGTTAGTGTATTCCCTTAGTTTTTTCACTGGCTGGAATGGGCATTGTTTAACTTCTGCCTTTTTCCAGCATGTTATGCTGCTTCTTAACTCAAATTTTTGTCTCTATCCTGTTCAGTGATCGTACCCTAAAGGTGTGGAGTTTTGACGGAATCTCAGATGGTGCTGAAGACATCCCTAATTTGAAAGCAAAAGCAGTTGTAGCAGCACATGACAAGGATATAAACTCCCTTGCTGTTGCGCCAAATGATAGTCTCATTTGTAGTGGTTCCCAGGTTTGTATGGCATGGATTTCATTAACAATAATACAGCATTACATTATCAGTGCAAAATTTGGATATCCCGGTGTTCACCAGAAACCATATTTTGAATTGGATAACCCTTTCTTGGGAATTGTTTTTCTTCTTCATGTCGTTTTTTATGTCTGTTCCACTCCTCACTCGATCAATTTAACCAGGATCGCACTGCTTGCATATGGAGACTTCCAGATCTAGTATCTGTAGTGGTACTCAAAGGACATAAAAGGGGGATTTGGTCTGTGGAGTTTTCTCCTGTTGATCAGTGTGTCATAACAGCTTCTGGAGATAAAACCATAAAGATATGGGCTATATCGGATGGCTCATGTTTAAAAACGTTTGAGGGCCATACATCAAGTGTAATTAGGGCATCATTTCTCACCCGTGGAACTCAGTTTGTTTCTTGCGGTAACCGCCCTCCTTAATTTCTTTTTGGAATTTGAGATTCCTTTTGGTACATTGTTATCTTCTATTCGCTGACATCCTCCCAAAAAATACTTTATTATCTAGGTGCTGATGGTCTGTTGAAGCTGTGGACTGTTAAGACAAATGAATGTGTTGCAACTTATGATCAACACGACGACAAGGTTCTGTCCCAATCTGCATCTTTTAGATTTTATGACTGTAAAAGCATCTCTTGCATTGTTTTCCAGTGTTATCTTTTATGCTGATTTTAGGACATCTAGAATCCCATTGTTGGTTATTCTGAACTCAATGTGCATTGGCTGACTTTTACTTTTCTTCTCATGGTAAAATCTATTGATGGACATGTTAGAGAATCCTACTATCCTTGTCTAAGTTTTCAAGTTATTGCAAGCTGCTTTAGCTCACTAGCGTTTGGACTGCAGATATGGGCCTTGGCTGTTGGAAATAAGACTGAAATGCTTGCAACAGGAGGCAGTGATGCTGTCATCAATTTGTGGAATGACTCTACAGCTGCAGATAAGGAGGAAGCATTCCGTAAAGAAGTAAGGCATTATCTGATGCTGGTGCTTTCTTCTTAACACTGCTTGCCGTGTTGGCAAAAAATTATATATTGAAATCTGGGAAAGGTTTAAATGTTTGGCCAATGAAATTGATCCTATTGATTTACCTTCGTTTAGTACATAATTTAATAAACAAGTAAACCTAACTAAATTGATGCAGATAATCCAATAAACTATCTGTTTATATCTTTTTTGGGGTCATTTTTCTCTCTTTCTTTGCCTGCCTTTTTCTTTTTCCTTTTTTCTTTTCCTTTTCTTTTCATTTAATCTTTTTCCTTTCCCTTTTGTGGGTCTGTGTTAGTACAATGAAAGACAGTAAGAATGCCATAACTTTGTGTGGTTATGCATAATTTCCTCTGAATTGTTCTATATTACTGTTGCAGGAGGAAGGCGTGTTGAGAGGACAAGAACTAGAGAATGCTGTAGTTGATGCTGACTACATTAAAGCGATCCAAATTGCATTTGAGCTTCGCAGACCTTATAAGCTTTTTGTGTTATTTGGGGAAATCTGCAGGTAATTTTGAACTTTCTCTTTTTCCTCTTTATTTGTTATTGTTTGTATGTTTTTCCATTTTTTCTGAGAAAATGATCCTCTGCAGGAAGAGAGATGCAGAAGATCAAATAGAGAAAGCTCTCCGTGGTCTTGGCAAGGAAGAATTTCATTTGCTTTTAGAATATGTTCGTGATTGGAATACAAAGCCAAAGTTCTGCCACGTTGCTCAATTTGTGCTCTTGCGGGTTTTCAGCATCCTTCCGCCGAAAGAGCTTCTTGAGGTTGGTACACCATGTTTCTCAATTTTGAATTACATATTTTTAGAGGAATATACAGAGCTTAGCAATTGACCAAAATAATCAGAACTCATTACATGTATGTTTTGTTGGATACTGATATGGGTAGTGGAGTGATCAGAGATGTCTGGGCGGTTACCTGAATTTTGCACTATGGTTTTATTTGATTAGAGCTCCGTGCTTGTAAAACTTCGATTTATCACTTTATTATGGATTTTGCACGTTGATATTTTCAACTTGCTGCCTCCTATCCAGATTTGCTGTTTCATATATCAGGACGTTACTCTTGAATGATCATCCTTGATGACTTATAATGGGCCTCATATGCAAGGAAATATGGACGTACTCTTATTTTTTCCTCCCAAAAAGAAAATGCTGGAATCTTTTGAAACTGGCATTAATGTATCACTTGGTCCTTGTGGTACTGTTTCAGGTAAGAGGCATTGGGGAACTACTAGAAGGACTTATCCCATATTCTCAGAGGCATTTCAGCAGGATAGACAGGTTGGAGAGGAGCACCTTCCTGCTGGATTACACGTTGACAGGAATGTCTGTTGTTGAACCAGAAACAGAACAGAAGGAGCAGTTGCAAGAGACTGCCGCTCATCCCAAGGGAGAACAAAAGTATGATGAGCTAAAAGAGAAGTCTGGTGTGAGAAAACGGAAGTCGCATAAATCCAGAGATGTAGCATATAAGAAAGTAAAGGGACTGAATGGCAGCTAATGGTCTCGCTTCAAACTAAAATGTTGGCAGCACGTGACTCATGGCTGATGCTCTGTGAAACAAGAGGGACTCACATTGCAAATTGGCTGGGTTTTGGCTAAATGAAGATGAAAATTTTTTATTTACATGAGATGCAACTGTCTGAAGCTGTGGCCCTACATGTTGCTGAGCTACACGAGGAGCTTTTGAGAGAGAGGTGCCTCCAAGAGCTTTGCCTGGTGAGCAACTGGACTGAGTTCAATACAAGGGAACTGAGAGAGGCTTCCCTTGTGTTGGAAGTTGGCAGTGAAATAGCAGTAATATTTCTGCTTCCAATTGTACTACTATTTTAAGATAGTTTTTTTTAGTTTATAAAAAAAGCGAAGAAGTGTCCAGGGCACTGGAGATTATTCAACATATGTTTTTCTGTGATGTATGGATCCGTGACTGTTGTAATATATGGTGGGCTGGGAAGACTGGTATTGGGGAAACACCACCCAATTGCGGATGAATGTTAACCAAACTAAAGTTTTAAGCAATATTTCTTCTGTTTTAAAATATATAATTTATTTTTTATAAAGAAATTTAGATTTTGATCAATTTTATAAAAAAAGTTTGATAGATATATAAAATACTTTTAGAATAATTATTGGTTAGTATATTAAATTTAAATTTAACACTAAAGATTGATGTTTAGGATAGTTAAAAAATTAATAATTTTTAAAAAATAAATATATTTAAATAGTTAGTTAGAGATGAGAATAAAATTAAAAATAAAATAATAAATAAAATTTTTATATAAAATTAAAATATATATTTTGAAATAAATAAAAATAAAAAGTATGATATATATTTTAAAACGAGGAAATATCAATTTGTGTTTAGAATGTTGACACTCGCTCAATGCTTGTGGTTGGGAATTAGTTTTGATGGATGCCTTAATATTTGTTGTTATATGTCTTAATGATGTTGCGAACCAAGGAAAAGAAAAAGAAAGCAGTAGTAGTAATGACCATTTTGTACTGGAATTCAAATTAAAAAGTTTCTTTTTTAATTATTTTTTTATAAATAATTTATTTTTAATACAATTTAATTTTTTTAAAAAACAATCCTATAACTTTTTTATTATAGAATTGAGGGAAGCGGATATATCGCTGTGCAGTAGCGTTTGAATTAATCTGAGACGGTAGCCGGTAGATGTTGATTTACTACCGCTGAGCATGGGCTGCCAGTTTGTGGCATTAAGTAGTAGTACAAGTATTTCTTAGGAGTAGTAAGTAATATTTAAAAATATTTATTCTTATGGGTGGAAGAGGGCTGATTGCCTTCGGATCCCTCGCCGGAATGAAAGAATTCAAGTCGGAACCGACAAATTGAGCCGTCTACCCCCTGGTGAAAGGAGAGTTGGTCTTCAAGGTTGGTTGACTTGTCGCTCTCCTTTGGACATAACAATTAAGAAGCATTGATGGTACGGTAACGTGGAAGATTGAAGGTATTGGGGAAAGTCAACGAACTCCGGACAAATCCATTCCAGATGGATACATTGCTGGTAGACGTAAACGGATCTTTCATGTCCATTGAATTGATGACGAAAGCTGTAAGTTTAATAGTGCAGGATGCCTACGTGGCCCGTTTGTTTGTAACCACTACTTTTTTATCAAGAAAAATTTAATTTTTTTAATCTTTTCTTCTTTGTTTTTTTATTTATTAAGTATAAAAGAAATAGTTTATTTTAAATCTTTTTATTTTAAGATTTAATTTGTGTGTAAATAACTAAAAAATTTTATATTTTACAACTGTGAGATTATAATATCTTGAGATGTTTTATTTGCAAGCATTCATAATGGAATGAAATTAATAAAATCAAATAAATTATTTTGACACAATTTAAGAAGGAGAAAAATGAGCTGTGGTTTACTGTGTTCCCATGGTTGCAAGCTAGCCCCAATCTGTCCCATTAAATGCGAATTTGAGTCCTCCTCCTCCTTGTGCAAAAGTCCCCTAACTGCCACCTTCACTCATCGGATTTCTCTGTGCCTTCCGCCGAATCAAAACTCCCTTCCCTCTCCCTCTGTGTCACAATGGCACCCGCCTACCTCTGTCCTTCGCCATCCTCCGCCAGGACCGTCTGCGTTATGGATGCATCCGGCCGTCTAGGCTCCGCCCTCGTCCGCAGCCTCCTGCAGAGAGGCTACACCGTCCATGCTGCTGCCCACAACTGTGGTTAGTTCCTTTTCTTTTGCGTCTTCTCTCCTTCATCCGCGGGACATTTCCGATCCTCTACACGTATACTTACTAAAATTTCCCCCCTTACTCTCCTCTCCCTCCCCCCCAACACACATCATTTTCTGCGACTGATAAATGGAATCCTAAGAATCCATCTCTTAATCCAAGTAGCTGAGTTGTTTCTGTTCTCTGTTATTTCTATGTTCTCCCTGCGTGCTCTGGTGATGTTTCCCTGTTTCTTTTACTTCCCATTGAACATAAGTGAAAGAGTTTCCCCATTTTTTAATTTTTCCTTTTGTCATCTGTCACCACGTGCCAGACCGTTCAGCCGCCTGCCAGAAAATCATCATATATAATAAATACTAATATAGAACTGAACGCCTAAGAAGAGTCAATGGACTTTGAACCTTCTCCTTTTAACCAGGGAGTCTAATGTTGAAGGAATACTAGCAACTGCCAACTAATCATAGAAAAATCTCAACTTTCTAGTCTCCTTCCCTTTATCCTATGACAATCCGTTTACCTTGATGCATAAAAATTCTGAACTTTTTTCTTTCCAATTGGCATGGATTCTGGAACTTAAGATGGATTCCCGCTGCTTAAGCGACTCTCTTCAGACAACAATAAACTACGGCTGTTTCACTCAGACCCATTGGATTACCACAGCATAATGGACGCACTCAGAGGATGCTCTGGCTTGTTTTACTCCTTCGAGCCACCCTCTGAACAGCCGACTTACGATGTAAGTTCATTGATAATTACTGCTTGCTCACTGCTGCATTCCAGTCTAATTGTATGTTTTCGTGCAAGTTTGGCATCCAACTTGAATGTGTTACATTTCTTGGCCCAGGAACTCATGGCTGACTTGGAGGTAAGAGCAGCACACAACGTTCTGGAAGCCTGTGCACAGACCGATACTATGGAGAAGGTGGTTTTTACATCATCAGCCACGGCTGTGATCTGGAGGGACCAAAATCAATCAGACGCTGTGCCAACAGATGATGTAGATGAGAAGAGATGGAGTGACGTCAATTTCTGCAAGAAATTTAAGGTAATTTACTTGTGCGGGAGTGAAATTCTGCTGGTTCTGCTAAAATTTTCCGAGCATTCTTAAGGTGGGAACAAAATAATGAAAGAGATAATGAGGGGGAAGGACATTTCACGAGGAGAGTAATCACGAGGAGAGTACAGAACTTGAAGTTTTGAATGTGCTGCCCAAGTGCAATGACAACATTTCAGCAGAATTTCAAGACAAGGAAGAAGATGTAACCAAGGTTAATGGGCCAAATTGTTCAGAGAATCATTCAGCTAAAACTTTGAAGTGATTACATTGAACGGAATTCAAAATTCTCTAAACCACTTTCTTATTTAAGAAAACTCATAACAAATTCCATTTCATTTGGTTGTATTCTCAAATTTTTGGTTTTCATACTGTGCAATATAGTATCTGTATGGTCAAACCAACATGTCCGATTAACTCAGTTTCTAGTGTGCAAAAAATAGAGCACAACCCCAAATGAATGCTTCAACCAGGTTTGACTTCCATTGCAGCAGTCTCTCTCAAACTTCAATCTCATCCAACTCCAGGACCAACCAAGCAGACCAACCAAGCGGAAACTTGGACTGGCATGGTCCATAGGCTTCTTTTTTTGACTGGTTTCTGCTATTTTCTCTAATTTTATTAAAGCCCCCCGCCCCCCTCCCCCCACGGGGCGAACAAGAAATTGACATCATACTAAACTTTGTTGAATCTGCCCCCACCAATTGAGAAAGTCTACTTCCACTGTCCCAAAGTCCAGAAGACAGATCTAACTTAAATAATGAAGCCAGATATTTCAAAGACGGATTCCAAAGATCCGTCCATATAGCCAAAAAGGAGAGAGGGACAGGGGGAAGATGTGCTTGCCAAGATGGGTATCCTTCTAAAACATTAAATGCCAGATTCATGCAAGCCTTATAGAAAGGACAAGTGCTACGGAATGATGGAATCGAGAACCCTAAACCCTCAGTTTCCTCTTTGATGCTAAGATTATATGATATAGCTGTGGTGAAAAGTTGATGCAAAGAAGAAGCTTAACAGAGGTTATGTAAACTGTATCATGCCATACAGGAAAGAGCACCGAGTCCCTGACACATCGCAACCTACAGTGCATCGTACAAAAGCACTTGACTTTTACATTCTAAGCACAAACGACCTTTTTAATTCCAAAAGATCTCACTCCCAAACTCATCCCAAACGTATCAGATATGCACACTCTGCCTACAGTTCCTTTTTTCCCTTTTAATATTGGTTTGGGGTGGTGAGGTGTGAAGGTATCTCTGCAGAATGCCAAGTCCAACTTAATACAGGAAGCACATACCAAGTCCAGCAACTCCATGTTTTCACTCTAAAAGTTATCAACTATAAATTCTGAAGAGGAGTTATCATTCTTCTTTAGTTAACAAGGTGAGCTAATACTACCAAAAAAAAAAAAGAATAATATAACTAATTGAAGTATTAGGGATTACCTAAACCAAACATGCTTGTTTTCTGAATGATCAAACGGCTCACTTTAGATCTTTTAACATTTCTCAAGGCCAGAATATCGTCTTGCTTCCCTTTAAACTCCAAAAATTCACCAAGCAGAAACTTGTCACTCTTCAGCTCTATCCTGCAGCATAATTAAATAATTACATCGAAGAAACAAGCACTAATAAAAACATGGAATAGCAATCATATTGCATAATATCATATAAAAGGAACCCCTTGACTCTCTCTCTCTCTCTCACCCTTAAGCTCTATCCAATCATTCTTTACATCGAAGAAACAAGCACTAATAAAAACATGGAACAGCAATCATATTGCATAATATCATATAAAAGGAATTGCTTCCCTTTAAAATCCAAAAATTCACCAAGCAGAAACTTGTCACTCTTCAGCTCTATCCTGCAGCATCATTAAATAATTACATCGAAGAAACAAGCACTAATAAAAACATGGAACAGCAATCATATTGCATAATATCATATAAAAGGAACCCCTTGACTCTCTCTCTCTCTCTCACCCTTAAGCTCTATCCAATCATTCTTTACATCGAAGAAACAAGCACTAATAAAAGCATTTGACTCTCTCTCTCTCTCACCCTTAAGCTCTATCCAAGCATTCTTTACATCAAAGAAACAAGCACTAATAAAAACATGGAACAGCAATCATAATCCCTCTCTCTCACCCTTAAGCTCTATCCAATCATTCTTTACATCGAAGAAACAAGCACTAATAAAAACATGGAACAGCAATCATAATCCCTCCCTCCCTCCCTAAGCTCTATCCAATCATTCTTTACATCGAAGAAACAAGTACTGATAAAAACATGGAACAACAATCCCTCCCTCCCTCCCTCCCTCCCTCCCTCGATATTATGCAATATGATTGCTGTTCCATGTTTTTATTAGTGCTTGTTTCTTCGATGTAAAGAATGATTGGATAGAGCTTAAGGGTGAGAGAGAGAGAGAGTCAAGGCGTTCCTTTTATATGATATTATGCAATATGATTTCTGTTCCATGTTTTTATTAGTGCTTGCCCTCCCTCCCTCCCTCCCTCCCTCCCCTCCAAGATTTCGTTGAAATTGTTCGTTTGGAAATTTCCCGAAAAGCTAAACATAGGTTCTTCCCCTCCCTCCCTGTGCAGATGATATGAAACAGTTAACTGACATCCACTGCTCTTAATAGTTGGAACTCATCCTCTCACCTACCCCAACAAATCCAGAATCCCTCCTGTGCCCAGCTGAAGAACTTAGTGTAAGCTGTTCAATGAACTTCAAAATATTCTTCAAGCAGTAATATGCAGCATATCCAATTCTGGATAAAAATGGAAGGGAAGAATGGTGGGAACAAAAAGGCTTATAGATCCTTTTCTTTAAGAAAAAAGAAAAGGAGGGAGGTAAGAGTGGCGACTTCCAAACCTTTGTGGCCCACCTTTCTTTCCAAATCAGAGATTGGAGGAGTTAAAGGCCCAGAATGACAATATAGGTCTTCTGTCATTATTTATTTAATTAAATTTTCATCTAATAACTCCTGCACCAGGTTGTCAATTGCCTTCCTCTCCAATCGTACATTATAAAACATATAGGTCCACAACACATGGTTCACCTAGGTGAAGAATTATTTCCCTCCCTTACCCTAGACAAAGGGTGGACATTTTTCAAGATACCCGCAATTCACTGCTATATTCAATGCAAAAGATGCAATAAAATGAGCTTTACCTGTCCAACATTGGAGCTGTGCTGAGGATGAGATTCAGCTGTTCATGGAACGAGTCCTGCATTTCCTTTTTTCCACTACGAAATGCACCCTTAATCCAACCAGAAAGCATGTTCTTATGCTCTGGTTTTAATTGTGTCCACTGCTCATAAGTGATGATCTCAGGTGGAAAAGAGGTTGAATATCTCATGCTGCAAGAAGGAACCAAGTTTGGAAGCATTCTATTTTTAAAAATAGAACTAAAACCAGCATATGCCAATTGAATGTATAAAGCAGCCAATCAGAGTGAGCTCACACTAACCCTAAAAGCTCCAAATAGGAAAGCAGGCAATCAGAGTGACCTCGCACTAACCCTAAAAGCTCCAAATAGGAGAACAACCTTACCTTGCTTGACTATTGGGTGGTGAAAAGAACAGAAAAAACTAGTTTGTGCTGATACCTATTTAACTGTGTCATCCTGAGAGTTTTCCCCTAAAAGCTCCAAATAGGAGCACAACCTTACCTTGCTTGACCTTTGGGTGGTGAAAAGAACAGCTAAAACTAGTTTGTGCTGATACCTATTTAAATGATTCTTCCTGAGAGTTTCCCCCTATTACTTTCCTTGCTTTTGCATTAAAGTGTCAAGCATTTTCCCTCGTCACTTTATTTCCTTGCTTTTGTATTAAATCAAAAAACCTAAACACACAAGCTAATTGGAACAGAAACTGCAGTTAGACATGTAAATTTATGAACATAATGATCCAAGTGCTGAATAATATGCCATCTCAAGTTACAAGTAAACTGGAGGAAAGGGTTATTTGGTGACGTAACATGAAGTAATGAATATGTCAAATGCAGGTCTGGCCACGAAAGCAGTAAAGTGTTCACATTTAATTAAATTAAAACCTTCAAAAGAAATAGAGATTTGCGTATAAAACCTCCAAGATTTTAACCAGTGAAAGTAATTAGAAATCAAGGTGTTGAATTGGCCTTTCTCCAGTGCAGATGAAGTGATAAAGAGAAGATTTGCTAGTAGTCATATAAAAAAGATAATTCTAAATTTCAACATGCCAATACACATTCCTCTCTAGAAACTGAAACTTTGTCAACAGAAAAGTAGGAAATAAATTTCTACATATGTAATTATAAATTTTCTTTGGTACAAACATGGGAGTACATGAAGGCTATGCCAAACTACCCCACAAGGAACATTCTACTCTTAGGAACAACCCATCCTATCTATGCCATGGTTAGTTTGCAATTTAAATTTAAGCATATGCCTATTAGTCATTTATTTCAATGATCAACGTATTACAACAAGAGGCAATCACAACAATCAAATACTGATGCAACATGTATATATCTTACAACTTATTCACTAGAAATTGAAACAAATAAAGCCAATACATACCCAAAATGTGGGTTAGGACATATAACTTTATAAGACAGATATCCTTCAGGAAGAGCGAGCCCCCTTTGTTCAAGATATGATTCAAGAATGGAAACTTCTTGTTTGACTTCTGCTACCTGAAAAATAAAATTTAGGAGGACTATATAAGATTTAAGTGTTGACCAGGGGAAAGTTCTATTTGATTTTTAAGCCAGATAGTAGATTGTGCAGTGCGTAAATATATAGCATTTATTAGACAACAGAGCTACAGAAAACCTTCCTTGCAAGAATGTTTGTCTGGAAGCAGAAATTAAGCAAAATAGAAAGCAATTACGGAAAGTCAATCTCAACATTGAAGCATTTTTTCAGGTACAAGAAATGAGTGGAATATTTGCACCCTTGCTCATTAACAAAACCAGTAGCACATCAAAATTCCTCCAGCATTTATAAGATTGGTGATATCTTATGAATTTATTAATAGTTTGTCAAAAAGAGCGAACTTTATAAGGTAGTATTTAATTAGCTTAGCTGATTATTTGCATCAGGATTTTGCAATAGAAAGTGACTGCATAACAAATTGGCAGATTCACATAGAACGCCCATACCGGGTCTGGAAGCCGCTGCTCCTCAGACTTGTGCTTATGATGCCCTGCGGCAGTGGTGCCGGAGTAAACCCAGGTACCATCTTTCTCATCTATGGATACAATTGCTGGTACATTTATAACGGAAATAACAGCTGCTTCCCTGCAGCGCAAGAACAAACAGGACAATAACCTCAGCCCGTAATTCAAGAAGGGAATAGGAATTCCAGTAAAGAAGCAACACAGTATCGCTCTGAACCGCTACCACTGCCTATTTCGTAGTAAACAGACAACCGCTACCGGCAGAGAGTTACCTGTCGGTGACGAGAACCATATCGATATTCTGTCTGGAAGCGGAATCGGCATCGGGAATATTGAGGCCCACGTGGCATTTACCCCCGTGGAGCTTTTGGAGGCGATCAGCGACGGTGAACAAGACACTGGCATCATCGGAGGAGGAATCGGCGTCGAGGAGGTCGGTGTTGCCGTCGTCATAGAAGTAACGCTTGAGTAAGCGGATAAGGATCAGACCGCATATCAACTCCACCCACATAATAATTGAGTTAAAACCGTCGGCAGAAGAATATGACTTTATCTTTACACGAGAAGATAAGCAATCCTTTATATATATACAGACTAGAGTTGTGTTAGTAATTACCCTTCTCCTTCTCCTCTTTTTTGTGAAACGCGGACAAAATCAAAGGAAACCATTCTTCTCGGCAGCGACATTCAATAATCCGCGTTATTTCTGAAAAGATCTTTCCTTCCTTAATCCACAAGAGTCTTTTTCCAGTCATCAGGAAAACAAAAAAGAAAAAAGAAAAGAACACAAGTCTTTTTCTACATACCTTATTGTTTTAATTTCTCTTTTACCGACTACACAACAATACCTAAAGAGAAAATGGAAAAGGATTGCCAACAAGATCAATGGAGGAAAGAAAATAAAAAAATTCACTGAATAACCTGGGCTCTTATCAAGCATCAATCTTCATGTTAAGTTCAAAGGCACCTTTGGTTTCATCCTAACATTTCGTCATTGGACTGTCAAGAACAGATTTTTGTCCTTTTTTTTTTTATTTTAGGGGTAAGCAGGAACTGATTTTTGTCATTTTGGAAAATTCTACACCAAGGTCTGTAAGTTTTAACAGTGATGATTTTCTACATGTCCTTATTGGAAATGAACAAAAGCGTTTGACGATCCTACGGTAGGATCAGCCATATAGATTGAACTTGAAGAAATGAGCCTGGGTCGACTAGCTAACTTGTCAGCTTCCGTTTCGCATTTAGCCTCGTAAAAATGATCGAATGCTGAAAGCCAGCCCAGGCTAGGTTTTCCAGTGTAGCATTCAGAATCTCTCTTTCCATTTTACGTCTAGAAACACCCCCGAGTAGCATCGCACAAGTTCATAGTCATACTAAGGCTCCTCTAACAGTGGAAGCTAAAGGTTCGTCTCCAATAGCTCCTAATCATGACAGAACGAAGCTTTGAAGTAAGATGGACGCCCAAAAAACGAGCAGGACCAGTAATTCTACTGAAAATGCTACCAAAATCCATTGCTTGAAAGAAGTACACAGCAGGACCAGCTTTAAAGAAGTTCACAGCAACTCTGCTTGAAAGCAAACAATTTAATTTCGATAAAAAAAAGTAAGCAATTTACTGAAAATGCGACCAAAATCCATTGCCTGTATATATCAGAGACTGGAAAATTATACGTCGCTAAAATTACATATCATTTGCGTAAGATAATAATACCTGTCCTGAACATCTTTCACATGGCTCACCATTCACCAACTACAGTCTTGGAGACTATTGCAAAGATTTTTGGATCTCCAATATAACCAGGAGCCATACAGTGTGTACACACAAGAAATAGATACAGTATGCCGCGCTAAAGTGCAGTATCAAATGCTTCAACAAATGTCAATTAAGCCAACAACAAGGGAACAAAAAATATCCTTTTACAGTCACCTGAAAATTTACATTTCTTTTTCCAAAAAGAATTTCTATCACAAAACCCACCAAGCTTCCACGCGATATAAAACTAATAATGACCGTTTGAGCTGCCTTTCTGCTCCTCAAGGTGTCAAGCAAACCCTGCCAGAAATGAAGTGACACAGTTTTAAGTGATTCCACTCTTGTTCCAGAGCATCTATTACTCTCATTACGAACAATATTAACAAATATTGAGTGTAAATGCACAAACAAGTACTAGAGGAAGTTGTTCTAAGAGCAAAAGTTCCACAATTTTCTGTTAAGCATAACTCTGGTCCACCAACAGGAGGCAAATTAATTTCTTTTTTCATTTATCAAATCGATGAGAAACCTTTTACAACCCAACTAGGAGAAGTGGTTTTTTCTGCAGGAAAGCATACTTTTAAGTTTTAAACAATGGTCAGAACCTCACCACTGACGCTCTATTTCGGTACAACTACACAAAACTCAGTATTTACACCTTATTGTTCAAATTGTAACCTTAAAATACAGAGCACCCTTCTGAAAACGGAAAAATACTCTACCAAACTGCTCATTGTTATAAGCAAGATGTGGATTTATTCATCAACACTCTCTCAATTATTCTTTAACAGGCAAGGATCCTCTCCCTCAAAGCACAGTTTGGCTTTTATCAATGTCAAATACCCAAATAAAAGCAAGAAGCAATATTCTTTCATGGGAACCAGAAAGTTGGAGATCACGGGAAATCATCCAACAACCCGTGCCCCCCCCCCCCCCCGGTTCCAAACACAGTGTCAAAGAATTAGGCCATCATTACATATAGCGCCATGATCGACACCTTTCTGGAAACGAAAACGAAAGACAAAAAGGAAATAGTGGCGTAGAAAAGAAAAAAGCCAAACAATTTCAAGAACAAGAGAGAAAGCACTTTACCTCCCTATTCATCTGGTCGCAGCATATCTATAACTTCTGATTGCTAGTTCCCTTCTTCTTGAGTAGGCTTCCGAATTTCCGGAGAAGAGGTTTCTTCTTCGTATGAGCTTGCTGCTTTGATGGTGAACTTCCACCATTATCAAGGTTCTCAGTTGAAGGCGGCCCATTAGCCTGGTCAATGCCCTCAGCACCATCAGCCTTAGCATCTAACTCATCCTCAAAGGATTCCTGCTCTGCTTCTCTCTCCGGGGAGAAGTCTTTTTCTTCAACCTTGTAACTCTCCCACATTTTGGAATCAGCTTCTACAGAGTCATCATCTTCCTTATCTTTATTCTCATTTTCATTCATTTTTCCATTTAGACCCTCACTATCATCACCAGTCTGAATGGTTCCAGTATGCAATACTTTATCTAATTCTGAAGGGTTATCATTTACAAGCTGCTCTTGTTGTTGGTTAGGGAGGTCCATCTTTGGCTTCTCTTCTCTTCCACCTCCATTCCGTTCAGAAAATTCCACCACCTTTGGAAGCAAATCATATTCTTTTTCACTATCTGTAAGCTCACCATTTTCCTCACTCCGCTTTTTGGCCAAAGCTTCTTCAAGCAATTTAGATAATTCCTCAGTCTTTTGGTGAGAAGCAGCTTCTTTAGTCCGAAGCTCCTCATTCTCCTGAAGGATATTCTGTAACTCATTTTCTTTGTCCATTAAACTCTCTTTCAGTCTCATGCTCTCAACTTTGGATTCTCCAAGAACCTCCTTTAGATAAGTGATCTCAGATTCAGCTTCTTTGAGGAAATTCTTCAAATGTGTTTCTTCCTCCTTTGATGCACTAGCTTCTCCTTCTGCTTCTTTAAGCAAATTAACTAACCTGCTTATTTCCTTTTCCATTGAAGAGTTATCTTTCTCACATTTCTTCAGAGAATTTGTGAAATGAACCTCCTTCTGCTCCCACTCAGCCTTTAGGTTCTTGTGCTCGTGCTTAGATTGCTCAATTGAATTTGTGAGAGCATCAATTTCTTCTTTTGCATCATCAAGCATACCTTTATACTTCTCATTTGTCTCTTTCAAAACAAGCTTCAGATCCTCAATTTGTGTTTCACAATTCTCATGCTCAGCTTGAGTAGAGAGTAGTTTCTCTTTGGCTTCCCTAGCTTCAGAAGAAACTTCGTGTAAGGCTGATGCCAGACTTTCCATTGCCTTCTTACTTTTCTCTTCTTCATCCCTGGAATTCTCCAACTCATTAATGAGTTTGTTTTTTTCTTCCAATAAGGTTTGCACACTTGCAGCAGCAAGTTTCTCATTGTTCAAGGCGTGAATTTTCTCCTCCTTCAAAGTCTCAAGCTGAGACTCAAGAGACTCTACCTTCTTCACCGTTTTAGAGGCTTCTTCCTTGGCAATTTGAAGACGATGCTCAGATTCCTCAAGATCCCCTTTCTGCCTTCCAATTGAAATTTCCAGTAATCCCACTTTTTCTTTAAGATTTGCTATCTCAGATTCTGCTTCATGCAATGAATCATTACTTTCTTCAAGCTGTTTCATAACTGATTCAAGCGATTCAGATGCAGATCTCTCCAACCTTTTTGCTTCCTGTGCCTGAACCTCTAATTCCTCGACCTTTTTCTTCCACTCATCCACTAAATTGCATGCATAAGATTCAGCCATTTTTGCAGCCTCCAGCTCCACATTAAGTTGCTCAATGCTAGCCTCTTTTTCTTCCAGTTTTTCCTCGTAAAATTTTGCTTTCTGAAGTTCCTGCCTCAGAGTTTCTATCTCTAGGTTCAAATCCGAGACCAGTTTAGCACTCTCATTAGCTTCTGTTTCTGTCCTTGAATCAAGCATAGACTTCAACTGGAGAATCTCAGCTGAGAGAATCTCAACCTTCTCAGCATGAATCTCAGCAATCTTAGTTGCATCATCAGCATGGCTGAGTGCCCGGATTTTAGCATCACAAGTCTTGGCCAGTTCTTGCTTTGCCCTCTGAAGTTCCTGGGTGGCAGAAAGCAGTGCAGCAACATCCATAGAATGTTGATTCCTCACAGCTTCAAGCTCCTTCTGCCATTCCTCTTCCTTCTTCTGGGCTGCCTCAATCCCAGCCTGCTCCATCTCAACAGCTCGGAACTTTTCAATCTCAGAATTCTCTTCAGCTCGCTTCTGAGCCACCAAAGCCTCCCTGAGCTTCTCATTTGCTTCCTCCACTAACCGCTTGACTTCATTTAATTCATCAAGAGCCTGAGCTTTCTCTTTCTCCACAGAGACCAATTTCTGCTTAGCCTTCTTAAGCTCTTCCTGAGCAAGATTTAATTCGGCCTGTAGTTCTGATGGCTTCAATATGCGAGTTGGTTTCTTCTGTGGAGGGTATAATCATGTCAACTTCAGATGAAAACTCCCAAGAAGAATTATACTTTCACGTATAAATGATAAGCCTTATTCAGTTGTATAGAGTTCTTTAACCAGACTTTTTCCAATTCTTACACCTTGATGGTTGATTTCAATTTATCATTTGAAAAAAAAAATTAAAAAAGTACATGAAGTATCAAAAGCACGGCTCTCCAATTCCAAATTCGTAATTAAAAGGAGTGGCAACGAAGAGACGAAACAACTAACAAAAACACATTAACGGGACTTACATCGGGAGGTGTAGTAATCTTGGTGGACCTGCGATCTACTGTAGGCTTTGAAGTAACAGTCCTTGGAGACTTATCCACTGAAAGGCGCGAGGAGTTTTGCAGAGGCGAGGGTGAATCGGCATCAGATTTTGTAATTCCTCTGCTGAGCTTATTAACCCGGGGTGTTGCTGGTGATGCTTTACTATTCGGAGTTTCAGATAAAGTAGATCTGAATAAATAAAAAACCCCAAATTCATACAGTAATAAACTTTGAATTGATCTCGAAGTGCAATTCGAAACTTTAGTCCTCCTAAATTGAACAAAAGGAAATTCACGAAAGACTACACGTTTCCAGAAATGAAACAAAGCCCGAGATCCAGCTAAAAGCATCTCCCAAACAAAAAAGTCTGGGGCACTAGCAAGGAAAGTAGCATCCAAGCCAAAGACAGAGACTTTTGTTTCAGAAAATAAGAAAGGAAGCATTTTCACTCAGCATATCCTTGAAAAAAGAGAAAGAAAATGCAGAACGGTAACACTCGCGGAAAGAAAAAAGGAAAAAATTTATGCAATTTTAACAGAGGAACAGATCCAAGATCCAGATCAGCGAGCTAAAATTCGAAAGAAACTCTTGATACGCGGAATCAGCAATAGAAGGGAAGAAAATCTACCCATCAAAGTCCTAATTGATAAAGGGAATTGAAAAAATCTTCCAGTGTTCTCCCGAGACAAGATAAACATAGGGAATCAACATAAAACAAGTAGAAAGCCACATCACATCCGCAGGAAAAAGAGAGTAACTTACTTGGTTCTAGTAGCCATTGTGATTTGTGAGGGCAGCAGATGAGAACTTAAGAAATGAAAAATGAATGCCTGCGGAAGGAAAGGGGTGGCTGCTGCTAAAATGCAGGCATATTTTTTGTAAGAAATGACTCCGGAGAAAGAGGGGGCGCTTGACAGCGTAGAAACGTTTTAAATCTTGGTCTACAGACACCGGAGAGAGAGAGAATGGATAACAATAAACCGCTCCTAAATCCTATCGGTATGCAATAACGTTGTAGAGAGGAGCGTATTTAGGTGAGTAGAAGGGATGAAACTGTAGGAATTTACAGAAAGAAATGAACACTGATGGATTTGATTCAATTCTCAAAGTCTCAAGCTCAAGGGGGGGGCAAAGCCTTCGGCGTTTCTTTTCTTTTCTTTTCTGTTCTGTTCTTTTCTGTCTCCAGAGTGGCCACACAGAGTACCCACCCACTCCTGCCACAGATCTCTGTCCGTGTTATTCACTTTTTTAGCTGCAGCCTTGGAGCTGGATTTCCGAATGTAAATGTACCGAAATGCCCTCGCTGCTGCCGATCTTCTTTCTTGGTCTTTTAAGGTTTGTGTAGCTTCGGACCCGTCAAATTCAACGATACTGTACTCTAAAAGGAAAAGAAAAGAAAAGGAAGAGAAAAAGAAAAGAGATACAAGTGGAGACTGGGGTTTTTACCTATTTTGACCTTATTTTTTAAAAAATATTTTGATATAAATTGATTTGTAGGAGGAATATACTGGACTGAACGATAAATGAAATGACGTTATGCCAACTATAACGATATTGTTAATGACGTTATAACAAAAAGTTATAACGCTATTAGAGTTTGATTCTTTTACTCTATTATTGCTTTCTACCTGTTTTTACCTCCTTTTGTCATCTTTTGTTTTTTTTTCTTATTTATTTTGATCAACTCTTTTTTTTTTACATAGCATAGTATATTGCCCCTCTTGCATTTGTCTTTTGATTTTTGTGTTTATTTTTTTAAAGTGATTTGAGAAACAATGTTTTTTTGTATAAAAATTAATGTGAGAGAATAAATAATTTCTTGATTTATTTTGAATTAGTATTAAAAATTTAAAATTTATATATTTGAGTAGGTTAATTTTAAGTATATTGTGTGTAATAATATTTATAAAATTATTTAATTTTTATTGTTATTTTTTATTATTTTATTATTAATAGTCCAGCATTTGGGTTAGCCGCAGAGACTACGTTTATCGAAGGAGTGTCTGCAGCCCGTATCAGCGTTGTCCGATCGGACTACATGGAATGGTATCGTGTCCAGACACTATTACTAGTAGAAAATCTCGTGCACCGGTGAAGGATTGTTTATGGGTATTAAATAATAATAATAATTAAATAATTTCGTATGGACTATTACATACAATATACTCAAAATTAACCTACTCAAATATATAAAATTTAAATTTTTAATACTAATTCAAAATAAATCCATAAATTATTCATTCTCTCACATTAATTTTTATAAAAAAAAACATTGCTTCTCGAATCAATCTAAAAAATACAAAAATTAGAAGACAAATGCAAAAGAGCAATATGCTATGCTATGTATAAAAAAAAGAAAAATCACAAATAAAGAAGAAAGAGTTGACTAAAAAATAAAATATGACAAAAAGTGACAGAAACAAGGAGAAAGCAACAATGGAGCAAAAGAATCAAGCATATAACGCTTATAACTTTTTGTGATAACGCCATCAAAGATGACGTTATGGCGTTTTAGTTGGCATAACGTTATTCTATTTAGCGTTATGTCCAGTATAGTATATTATTTTCACAAATCAATCTATGTTAATATATTTTAAAAAAATAGGGCCAAAGTAAAACTCCCTGTAAACTGGGGTCTTCTGTCTTCTCTCTCGTAGGAGGGTAGAGAAAGGAAGGCCTGAGAGAAGACTCCAAAGAAAGAAGCCATAAAATAAAACAACACTGCGTTTGAAAGTAAAGGATGAGAAACATTTTACTGCGCTACGTTTACTGCTCCCGTCTCTCATTCATCCCTTTTGATTGAATCTCTTCTCTTATTCATCTACACTAGTAGAGTAGTAACCCTTTTAGTACGTATAGAAATAAATTTTTACCATAAGAAAAAGGTGTAGAAATGGATACTAAAGCAAAGACACAATTTTAATTGATTAAACTTTAGTTCCATTTTATTATAATAAGAGTAGTATAGTTTTGTACTCTTATTTTACTTAGTAATGCATAAACTTTTTTAAAAAAATATATTAAGCTAAAAATTTAAAAAGTTTGGTCAATAAAATATTGTTTAACACATTAGAATGGCCCTTTATATATATATATGTAAAAATATAAAGATTTGCTATTACTTGCGTAAATCCTTAATATGTATGTACACAATTATAAGTAGTGATAGAATGATAGTGTTCCTATTGATATTAAAACAGTTATAAATTACTCTTTTTAAGTAATATGATTAATATATTAGTTCGGTTATTGTGTCGTGTTATTACTATATATATATATATATATATATATAATGTAATCAAATTAATAATTCTATAAATAACAGTTGCAAACATCAAAGTCGGCATCCGTAATTTCAATATCAGCTAGTGAGTACATAAGAAATCTTTTTCTCAAAATAAAACTTAGCAAAAAAAGAAAAAAAAAAGAGCTGAATTATGCATCCCGTCTTCTGCTTTCTTTTTCTTTTGACATCATGATCTAATATTGGTAGCAAGTAATCGGTTAAAAGTTAAAAATGCATTTTCTGGGTTCTCAACTGCGGCGCTGCCGAGCTGAAGACGCCGCTTCCGCTAGTGGCTTCAATCCTACAAAGACTTTTGCGGTGTACTAAGAGGAGTAACCATGTCTCCCAAGATTACATAGCTGGGTACTCCTAGCGGTAAAAGTAAAACTGAAGGGCAAAGAAATACAAGTAGTAGTAGCGTAGCATCATTTTGTCAACCATGCCATGTGGAAGTGGACCCTTTGAGAACTAAACTAAAACTCCCCACCTGCTAATTATGCTATTTCGATTCTTCACCAATCCAATTAGTATTTCTAGTTACCAAACACAGAAGCACTTGGCCCACCCGTAATGAATCATCATTATGAAAGAAACCCGGCAACCATTTCTTGCCTTGCCCCCATAATGTTATCTTCATCCAGCTTAAATCATGCGTTTTACCTCTAGTTTTCAATCTTTTTAAAGGCTTCTGATTTGCTCAACTTCTAAACAACCCCCTAATCTGATCTACTCCTAAAGGCAGCCCGAGTCTTGTGTTTAACTCCCACATGACATGTTTCACCAAATTCCTTTGGGTAAACATCAAGAAACCCTCCTCACAAATCATCATTTGCTCCTAAACGTCAACATACAAACAACAAAAATGTCAATTCGGGTAACTCCCAATTTTCCTTTCCCAGCAAGCGGCAGCCCGACTGCCAAGATTAACCACCAGCACCTTCGTAAGCACAACAGCTCATTTTTAATAAACATAAAAATGACAAGCGTTTCTCCAAGAAAAGTTTAAACAACAACCGCAAGCGCATCAGAGACAGAGATGAGTAAATCAAAATTCAGATATCTCCCTCATTAATTACTGGCGACCACCCCAAATAATGCAGCCCCGCACATGCCGAAAGATCTAATTGACAGAGGATGCAAGCGCAGGAACAGCCCGGGACAAGCTGGACGTCCATTTTGCCTGATATGCTATGCATGTTCCTTCTTCAGGTTTACATCCAACCATTTGTCCTCTTGCCCGCATCAACCACACAAGTACGCCGTCAACCAAATCATACTGACGCTGAATCAATGCTTCCTTCTTCTTTCTTCACTTATCTACAACATCCAATATTTACCCCACACAGCCTTGATTGCTGATAAAATCCTACAATATGACTAGGCAGGATCTGCACAACTGCATAGGGCTCCTCTCATTACATTTGTTTTCCTCTTTTCTATAGCTATTTATTTATTCTTCTGGGAGACATTCTTCTTCTTCTGTTCCTGGTTGTTTCGAAATAAAGAACTGCATAATTTGTTAGAAATACAGGACAGCCTATTTCAATACATGGAACAGGACGTAAGCACCATTTACTTCAAATTGCAGTTTCTGCAACTTCAAAGGGCATGGTGACAGCACTTGTGCCACAAATAGATAACAGCAGAAAGCTTCTGATAAACCTATATATAGCATGTTAACTCTTAAACGGCAGTATAGTGGTTTTTATAATTATCCAACTAAGCTTGGAAGTAATTGCGCATTTTATACACTTGGAGAAAGAACCTTTGAATGCAAGATAGGATTAGATATGGAACAGATTGTCAAGTCCAAGTAAAACTAAGTACAGCGGATAAAGGAAAAATACATAATATTTCCAAAGGAAGGACAATATCCTCTACATTCAGCATAAAACATATAAAATCGCTAGGACTGTCAGACTGGTAAGAAAAATTATTCATATTGACAAAGATTTTCTTTACATTTCTTATTTACATGGCACAGTGAAGACTCTTCTTTAGTTATCATCATAAGAGATATGGTAACCAGTAGCGCACCCAGATGCTTCAGGGTCCTCTGCTCCACAACAATCATAAAACTTGGCAGCATAAGGAGGATCCTCTGCTCTCAATTCATAGTACCTTCACAGGATAAAATTCATGAACCAGAAGCGGGTAAAGCTGTTCTTTAGCAACAAACTTGATAAAAGAAAAGAAATGGGATAATCAAATTTTTTTCCAATCAATCAAGGCATTACTGTGCACCCTAGCCATACCCTCAATAGAAGCAACTTCATATCATAATTGTCAAGGGTGCAAGGCATGCAAGCAAGGTTCCTTTGGGGATGAAGCACCAAGTATAAACTAACTTAGAACCTTATTGAAGCGAGCATAGATGGTAATACTTGGCAAAGAGCCAAACTAATAGAAAGAAAGCCAAATACACATGAAAAAAAGAAAAAAAAAAGGTGTCAATCAAACAATATCATAAATCCTGGAAAAAAATAAAAGAATAATAAAATAATAAGAGAGATAGCTCCCTTGCAAGAACATGAGGAGCACATGTCACCAAACATGCCTTATTTTTTCTTCAGAAAAGCACCAAGTTCGCACCTCCACAAACTTCTTAGGTGCAAGGTGACACAATCTTTATACCCATGATTGATACGACTGAAGGGATTTTAGCACAATAGATTGTCAGTCCATAGCTTCAAATTGGATATAGGCATTTTGGTGCTTAATGAGGTTGAAATGCTCAGTAAAGTCCAACAAAATGACTGTCACACTCAAAACATAAGAAATTCATTTTAAACCATTAGCAATATTACATATTTTGAAACAGATTCTAAATAGTCATTAAAATAAATACATAATTTAGACCTAATGGATTTCAGGTTTATAATGTCTACCTCCATTCCACAAAAGTTTTGCCCCAGATTGAAAACCAACCTAAAGGTTATCTCCATCTAGTGGAAATTGGTAATTGCAGTGACAAATGTAAATAAAGTCCTATTTTCGGGCAGAAAAACACACTGTACCAGGTTAACCCTAATGCAGATCTTCAATAGAACAGGAAAATAGACATAGATATGCCAATTACCTAATCTCAGTAAGCTAACAAAGGGATATGTTAGAATATGCTTTTGAGAGGAAGGCTTATGTCAATTCCCACTCCATGCTTCTGCCATGTTTTATGTATTTTCAGATGGTATCAATTATAATGCTAATTTTCTATTAAAAATGTTTAGGATAGAATAAAATAACTGGCTGAATATGAGGTGGACTGAAAGTATCATAGCTTCAACAGTTTGGTTTGTTCTATTAGGAGGCATCATCCTTTCAATCAAACGGAATTGGAAAATGCTATAACCTTTGCTTTCAATAGAATATTCAAATCCTTTACAGTGGCATCATAAACTTGAGAAACCAGCATCCTCTAGAAATCTAGTCATACCTGCTGAATTGATTTTCAGCCCATAGATTAGATACTGTATTAGGTCTAGCTAAACTAACAATTATTTCCTTTGTGTCTATCCAAGGAAAACAGGGAATCCTTTAATAACAAAAAGGATAAAGAGAAAAAAAAATCTAACGAACACTAAATCCTAATAGAAACACTCTCCTAAAATAGTGAATCAGTTGCTTGATTCTTAGAATAGTAATATAGGTAGATTTGAGGAACAATAAGTTGATGTGATAAACAGTTCTTCTTCTAGTACTGCTAACTAACTGGCTAGGGTGAAGTTTGATTCAAAAATATTTGACCAATAATTCCAAGTTATTAACATAATAAATATATTAGACATTATTCGCGCCAAAAGTAGGTATAATTACTTGCACTATTCTAAGACGATAGAGGAAGAAAGCTCTAGCTTATGCATACAGTTTACGAGTTTGATATGAGACTCGGGAAACAAACAGTGTAACAAGGTTGGAAATTCATAATCACTAACTACAGTCTACAAGCAGCAAAGTTACATATCAGATATTATTCGAGGAATTACAAAATGTTTTTCATGAGGAATTTGAGCATTTCTAATCTCTTTTAATCAGTTAGATTACAATTTCTAAACCTCGAGCGAACAGTAGAGCATTTATCCGAGGACAGATTAGAAAGGCCAATTTCATAATGCAATTGGTGCATAAAACTTTGAGAGAAGAACCAGAAGAGCATCAAAGAGGCGTTTGGATTCTGACCTTTTCTGATCGTCGTGACGACGGCAAACGAAGAAAGAAGGATGGTAGAGGCATGAGTTACGGGTGTTGGATGACGCGCTGTAGCTCTGTTTGCACCTCTTGCAGGTGATGTAGCTGAGTTCTTCTTTTCCTTTATCTTTATGGCTTCCACTGCCGTCCATTCCCACGTTGAGACCTGAGAGGCAGAGTTCTGCTGCTGTGCCTGATACTCGTAGTCGCGCCCGCTGCCTCCCCAGAGCCAAATATTGAGGATCAAGGATTGCTTGCTCCGTCGACGATCTTACCGGATGGAGTAAGTGGGCTGGGCCTTAGGCGGCTTTCTCCTTGTTTCTAATGGGCTGAGCATAGATAAGTTTTCCTCTTGTCTAGATTGGGGCTGCATAGATAAGTTTTCCTCTGGGCTAGATTGGGGCTCTTCTACAACTTAAGCAGATAAGACAGAAAAGATGGCCCAATAATGCTGTATTAAAAAGGTCACGTATATTCATCTGCACCCGTACGCGTACAAATTCTTTTTTTTTTTTTCTCTTGATGATTGTACGCAAACAAGTTCGCTATATTTACTTTGCCGTTGCAGACCGGTATAATAGAAGATAGCAGCGGGTGGGAGTTCTATGGAGCTCCGTGTCCTTGGTTGGTTTTCTGTGACTCCATCCGCAACCTAATCCCCAAAAAATTGCACCCCCCGCCCCCCCCCCCCCCAAAAAAAAAAAAAAAGAACTAAAAAAAGAGACGCACAAAAAATTTCGAAGGAAATTGGAGGATTGGACTCGCTCGTCGCGGCAGTAGAAGAGATAGGCGAGGGAAGCGGCGGAGGAGTGATATTGGAGTTGGCTAATTCGGGGAGGGAAGATGTCATTCTCTCTGGTCTCCTTATCCTCCAACTTCACGGTTGGCGCCCCATCTCCCTCCCATTCTCGAACCCACTTTTTCAGGATCACGAGTTCCCATCTTTTCTTTCTCAACAGCCTTCCCTCCAACATTCTTCTAGCTGCTCCAGGGCCTTGTACTTGTCGGACTAACTCTTCTCTGCAAACCATCCGATTATTTGTTTCTTCCCCTCGCTACAATTCTTCTACCATTCATTCGATGTCTTCAAATAATGTTAGCTCCACAATCCGGGTATCTTCTTCCTCCTCTTCTTGCAGCACCGGCTCCGGGACCGGCGAATCAGATGATTTTGGGGATAGAAACGGTGTAACTGATGCGGAAACGGACTCTGACGCCGACGCCCGCGTAGCTATTCCAGATAACGAAGACCGCAACGATTACAGCCCTTCTTCTTCGCCCGACAGGTGGGACGTTTTGGGTCTCGGCCAGGCTATGGTAATTCAATATAATTTCCTAACTGGGTCTGATTCTGGTTCTGGACCTCTCTCGTTTCTTGTAGCTATGCTTCGCCAGCCTTACTGGACTATTTTCTTCTGCATATGCTTGCATGCTTATGTATTCCCACATATCTGTCAGCTTTGTCTGCCGAGCCACTCTTCGATACGAATAATCACAACTACTTCCATATATAGCTGTTTCGTTTGTATGTATATTTTGAAATTTCACAATTTTCTGGTCCCTGCAATTGTAAATTTCAGTTTGATAGACCAAAAAGTTTCAGGAAATACTATATTAGTTTTATCCTGTTGGCTTTTCAAGTCTTGCCAGCAAGTGTCTGCTTATATTCTTCAGAGTAGGCTGCCTGCACAGAATTCTAGATAACATACTCTATGACCCAAGACTGCATCTTTGGATGGTTCTTTAAAGACAGCCAAATTCTTTTAATTTGGAATCATACATCTCTATTTGGTTTCGCCTTTCTTCCGTCAAATGAATCAGCAATTATTTAACTCGTCGCCCTTGTTCTTGATGATCCAAAAGTTGGACATAGCTATTACACTTTAAAGGACTACTTATCAGCTTGTTATCACTATTAACAGAGAAGCTTCCCCATTCTTCTTTTTTCCTGCAATGGTAGGTTGATTTTTCTGGCATAGTCAATGATGAATTTCTGGAGCGACTTGGATTAGAAAAGGGTACCAGGAAGGTTGTGAATCATGAGGAGAGAGGTAGAGTTTTGCGTGCTATGGATGGATGCAGCTATAAGGCTGCAGCTGGCGGATCTCTTTCTAATACCCTGGTGGCCTTGGCCAGGCTTGGTGATCAGCCTATTGGAGGTCCTGCTTTTAATGTAGCTATGGCTGGCAGCGTCGGAAGTGATCCATTGGGTGGATTCTACAGGTGGAAATCCCTTCTCAATATTTATCATTTGATTGCTGTTTAAAATTTATATTCTTTCAAGCCATTTTTACTGCTAACCTTTGGTTGACTGTCAAAGTGTGCACCTTTCTTTTTGCTTATCAGCTGGGAAATGATCTATTATGTTAGAGTAACTGTTCTGACTGATATTATTTCCGTTTTTCCTGAATGACAAAGTAATTGTCACCTGATTATGCATGAATTGCATCACTTAGGTCGAAGCTACGACGAGCAAATGTGAATTTCTTGTCTACACCGGTTGAGGATGGAACAACTGGGACGGTTATAGTCCTTACAACACCTGATGCCCAACGAACAATGCTGGCATATCAGGTTGGCAACTGTTTTGGTCAGACTTTGTCAGGAAACTCTTGAGCTCTGTTTCAGTTCAATCAATTACAAATTACAGAATTTCTTTGTTAGTATAGCTGAAGTTTATGAAGTGAATGTGGCATTGATGTCGCTTATACTAAAGAAGCTTAAATATTTTAATTATTTTACCTTGTCAATTTTTAGTCTAGGAATACTAGAGTCAAACTGATAGCATAGCTTTAGTTTATTGAAATGATATTAGATGTGAAGTCCTCCACTTAACAGTTTATTGGGAGAAAAATATAAACGGAAACCTCTCCCTCTCTCTTCCTATTTGTCTTGGAGGAGACACTCTAATTCATTTTCTAGGTAACTAACAGTAGTGATTTTATTCTTTGGTTACTTTCTCTAGCTATATGGATGAATTTGTGATCATGCTTCTGAGAATCCGTCAGGTTATAGGTATTTACTAAGGCTAACTTCTAGGAATTTCTTCTGTTCTCCTTGGAATTATGTGGCTTTTTTTTCCGGCTCCTTTTTTCTTTTGTCATTCTCTCTGTTGGAAAAGTCTTGATTGAGATTGAAGTTTATGAATGATCCATGAGTATTGTCAAAGGAAGCAACTACATACACGAGTATTTGTTCGATATTTAGGGAAAGTTTGTGTATATTTCTGCATTAAGCCATATGGAGTGTATTGTTGTTCCATCCCTTCAGATGTACCGTGAAATGCATTTGTTCTTGACATTGTCTCTCCTTGTTTTATCAGGGCACATCATCCAGAATTACTCATGATTCCTCCTTGATTAGTGCGTTATGCAAAACAAACATATTAGTTGTTGAAGGATATTTATTTGAACTCCCTGATACAATTAAAACAATAACAAAGGCATGTGAAATTGCACACAGCTCAGGCGCTTTAGTTGCAGTCACAGCCTCCGATACTTCCTGCATTGAAAGACATTCTGATGAATTCTGGTAATAGCTTCAGTGATTTCTCTCTCCATATCACTCCCTACTTTTTCTCTTTGGAAGAGGACGTCTAATGAGTGCTTAAGTGGACATGCTTTACTATTTGGGAATCTCCTTTTTCCCCTGATTTTCCTACACCTTACCAAGTTTACAAACATAGTGAATCAGTAATTTGGATGCATATGGACCTATATATCCTGTCTCTCAATGGTTTTTAACAGTTGAAATATTAAATGTAGGATTATTTATTTGAGTGATATATTGATGCAGCTTTGCTCTTCAAATAGTTGAAGTATTAAAAGTAATCATTGAAAACTTTTCAATCTATTGAGAACCTTCAAATGAATTATTTATTTCTTTATTTCTTTTTTTGGGGGGGAGGGGTTAGGGGACTTGAACCCAAATTCTTCTTCTTAATTGTTAAGATTTTTGCTATCAGCAAAGATGATTAGGAGTTTGCTTAAATGCAGTTTAGAATGTGAGCTATACATTCATTTCCACTTCTTAAAAGCTATGCTACCCTAACTTTCGCTTCTGGTAAATTTAATTTGGCTTGACCGCTGTAACTCCTTCAGTTTCAGCATAATTTACTATTTTACTGGGCTTGTCATTATTTACTTTCACTTTCCTGTTATTGTTTGTCTTTTCCAGGGAAATCATGGGGAGTTACGCTGACATTGTTTTTGCGAACAGCAATGAGGCTAGAGCTTTCTGCGATTTTTCCCCGAAGGAAAGCCCCATAGCTGCTACAAGGTATATAAGCCACTTTGTCCCTTTAGTTTCTGTGACAGATGGGCCAAGAGGATCTTATATTGGTGTAAAAGGGGAGGCTGTATATATTCCTCCTTCTCCCTGTGTCCCAGTTGATACTTGTGGTGCAGGAGATGCTTATGCATCTGGTATTCTGTATGGTATATTAAGGGGGGTGTCTGATCTGAAAGGTATGGGTGCTTTAGCAGCCAAGGTTGCATCTATAGTTGTTGGTCAGCAAGGAACTCGTCTTAGAGTAAAAGATGCTGTTGGTTTGGCCAAGTCATTTAGGTTCCTTTGCGAGAGCTCCTCCATTAGGTCTGATGTTGGATCTGATCATATCTCAAGCTTGTAGTATTCTTTTAGGCATGGCAATAATTTTTAATTGACAATATTTTAATTAGATGATCTCTGTATTTTTTGCTTATAAAACATTGTACAAAATCCAATTGCGTAATTATTGACAAGTTCACGAAATTTTCTTGCAAAATTAGGGGGTTTCTAGAGAAGTTGACAGTTCCACTTATCTAGCCAATGAACAACATTATCCTAATTCCTGGGCAATTCAGCTCATCCCTGTTGTTTGAAATCATAAAATGTTCACACTATTACTTTTCATGTCTTCATGATGTTAAGCAGCAACATCACTTGATATCATGGCAAAGCTTAGCGTTTATTTTAATTTTTTTCTTTTCTCTTTTTTTTTTTTCAAAGAAGGAAGCATTTGATGTTTAGTTGTAATGTTGCTTATGGGAGAAGGTGGCAAAAAATGAAACAAAAGCTTTGGTTTCTTATGTCAAAAAATGCGTCTTTTCCTTGGTTTAGAAAAGTAGAATCTTGTATCTTTAATCTATTCCCTGAAGGGTTTAAATGTTGCGTTGAGAGCAATAATGTGAAAAAAGTTCTGAGTACAGCATCCAAACTATTTGGGAAAAGTTGCAAACAGCCCCACGAGACAGTTTCAAATGGTTGATTCAGAAGGACTTCTATTTCAGATATAATGCTCGCACTCGAACATTATTACTAACTTCTTTTTGGAACTCCACTTCTTGGGTGTATTTCTTTTCTGCTTCAAAGGATTGGAGATATTTTGTTTTAAAAATATATTGTTATCAAATTTAAGATGTGTTGATTTCTCAAATAAATTTTTATTCTAAAATTTCAAAATGCGTTAAGTTGTCTCTTTTACAACAATAAAATTTTTCTTGCCTAATGCTTTTTTAAGTCTTTAATTCCAAAATTATTTTAAATTTTATTTCTCTATTCGTAAAAAAAAACTTTGCAAAAATTATCAAGTTTAAACATTATCTAATACTATTCAAATTATTTTTTAGCAAAAAATCTCTAGATCTTATTTGCTTCATCTATATTTTTGTAAATAAATGCTCTAACAATAATAATTGGACAAGCTACAACCGTCGTAACGGTTGGCCATGTAAGATGTATACTGCTCTTTTGGTGCAACTGCCTTCGTCTTTCTTTACTTCACTGTCTTTACTTCCCGTCTGCATCGTCTCTCTTTTCTTTTCTGCTTCTATTCTATTGGCATCCCCGAAGCACTCTGGATTTCTGTTCATTCTTTCAATTCACTCGTACTTGCTCTCCTCAGAAGGTAATAGGGTTCTTCCCACCCTTTCTTTTTCTTATGCGCATCGATACATGTATATATGACTTCCATTTTTCTCTTCTCTTCTTCTTTAATCACTGTTTCCTCTGTTTTTCTTGATTCTTCTCTCCTTTTCCTTCCCGACGTAGCTCGACAAATTCAAGATTGCTGGTGGGTCTCTTCGGTTATAGAAGAAGATAACAAAAATATTAGATTTTTATCACCTTTCGTGGTTGATTTATTTAATTAATATCCATCCTTGTTGTCGTCGTAGTTAGAATGTCTTAACCATCTGATAGAATCCACTGAAAACTGTTCTCGAGTTTCATTTCTTGCCTTCTGCACTCTTCTACTTGCTTTATACATTTCGCCTCTCGTACCTGATTAATCATGGAATTCATTGGAGAATTTGGTTTTACCGGAGGGAATGGGACCCCTGCTCTTCCTACAGCTCCTGCTGCGTTGGACAGATGGGTTTTCGGGGGTTTGACTGATCAAGTACGCTGGGCTACTAAGAATGATTACGCAGCTTGGAATACGGCCTTCTCAGCTGAAAGCCCTCCAAATTCCAGCCATGGTAGCCGGTTGTCCCGAAGTCTATCTGGAACTGAGCCTCCCAATAAGAAGTCTCGCAGCTCCAAAAGTGCAGACTCCCACCTCATGGTCTCCAATCGCTCCTAAGCAATCGGAAAGCTGTTCTTCAAAACCAAATTATGTTGCAAGTTTCGCTGTGGTGTCTGTCCTTACATTACCAATTGCAATTTTGCTCATGGAATAGAAGAGCTACACAAGCCGCCACCCAACTGGCAAGAGATAGTAGCTGCCCATGAAGGGGAGCGACAGCGTGGAGCAGCTATAATGCTGGAACCTAGAGAAGAACACCAGATACCCACTCTAAGCTCACCAGATTTGCGTGGAGAATCCCAGAGGTCCTCTAAAGGGAGGCACTGCAAGAAGTTTTACACTGATGAAGGGTGCCCGTATGGAGATTACTGCACCTTCCTTCACGATGAACAGTCAAGAACTCGAGAGAGCGTTGCCATTTGTGTGACTCCAACTGCCGGTACTGTGTATTCTGACAATGTTAATGGACCCAGTCAGAAACCTTCCAATTGGAAGACAAGGCTTTGCAACAAGCGGGAGAAAGGATATTGTCCATTTGGCAGCAAATGCCATTTTGCTCATGGAGTAACAGGTATAATAAGATGTTTATTATGTGTTTGCATTTTTTTTCCCTTTCATTTGGTATGAGAATTGTAACACTGAGTATTCAAAATTTCTTTCCCCCCACCCCCATTTTCATTTAAAATATTCTCTTCACTTAAAGAATATTTAGTAGTTCCAACTTGGAATTCTAATTACCATATCACCATAATTTCTTCCCTGCTATACGCCTAACATTTAGGAATTTGAGTAGAGAAACCTGTGAAATATTAGTAAACAAGAGAAATGGCCTCAATGTGCAGAGAGAGTGTTCGTAAGGTTGCACCCATTTCTTTATTATCAAGAGCAAGAGTTGCCTCTTTTAATGTTTGATGATATTCACATGCTAACTAGTGTTATCTAGAATAATATGTCAACGAAGGAAAAGTATTACACTCCTCGTGTGATGTTCCTCCTGCTTTTTTCAAAATCACTATTTCTTGCAGGGATCTATTTGTAGGAGGACTATATCATTATGGTTAATCAATCACCATCAAAACAGAAAAGGATTTCCTGTCATGAGATATGGCCCATTATTAATGGATAGATGCTTGTCCTTTTTGATCTTTGATTGATGATAGATTTATCAATTCAATAACATCCCTTCCAAGAATTTACTCAAGAAATCATGTGAGATACATGTGGAACTGTCTGATGCATATCTTGGGATAGCCTCATTGCATTAATTCCAAGCTCACAAAAACATTGAGTAATAATGCAGTGGTTTGTTCTTGAGTAATAATGCAGCTGATTAGATATTTATTTTCAAGAGGAAGCGAACTATTGTTGATCAAACAATCATCATCTCCTAGTAGGGAGTGAAATTTATTGACAAATAAATTTCTTTGTTAAGCGAAGCAGAACTCGGTACGGTATCCTGATTACTGAACACTCTTATGCCGATCTTGCAAACTTGGATTGAATCATGACTAACAAGTTTATAATTAAGAACCCAAGAGTAATAGCAAGAGAAAGTAAAGGTATCCTTCCGTCCTATCAACTTCAATTGGGGAATGTTATATTTTGGCCAATAATGAATTGTTTGACTTCCATTTTTTATAAGAGTGGCAGGAAATATTTCTGTGGAGAACTACAGTTGTGCTGAGTTCTGCAGAATGTCCTAGGGATTTTCAAATTATTTCCCATTTTAATATTTACGTTATTTGTGTCTGATGCACATCATAAGCCTTACCCTGATAATTTGCCTGTGGCTGTGTGGATTCTCCCTCACTAAGGAAAGAGGTAACAGTAACAAGTAGGGAAATACCGAATTTTTACATAGCTGGAAATTCTTTTCAATACTTGAAGTTGGATACTTGCAAGTTTGAAAAAATGTGTCTGGTCACGCTCGGCTGGAGCTTCACATAGAACTTGCTTTTCACTTCCAACTCTGCGGCTTTTCTATTTTCTTGTGTGGTTCTATTCACAATCTCATTTCCTGGTAGAACTGCACAAATTCGGTGGAGGGGCAGTGGAGTCTGAAGGCAAAGATTCTTTTTCAGCTTTGCCAGAATCAAAGCCAGGAGGGATTTCTGCAAAGAAAACAGATGGCCTAGCGCCATCAGACCATTTCACCCCCCATACTGATATTTATCACTGAGGACATACCACTTCAGTACATAGACCCCACTTAAGTCAGAGGTCTGGCCAGAAATGGCGAGGGCCAAACAAGATTAGCAAAATATATGGGAATTGGATTGAGGACATAGACTGAACTGATAGGAAAAAGATGGATTTGTGGAGAGAAAGAATGCTCAGAGGAATACTGTGGATTGAAAATCAGGTGTTCTATTCGGGGACTGGCCCATGTAATGGTCCGGTGCTTGGCTTACCTTGACATGATCGTGCTGGTTTAATTGTTTGATAGAATCAGAGTTCAACTATTGTAGCCGATGTGAGTATCCATCAGCTTGGTGTGCCCGAGCAACTTTGCAAAAAGCAATGAAACCCAGCTAATCAGCGGTTTTATAAAAGTTTATGGGATGGCAGGCCTGGAGTTTGATGCTTATCTTGAGGTGTTGAGGGATGAAAGGCTAGAAATGGAGTGCCGTTTGGCGTGGAAGATTTTCAGGGAAAGATCCTCCTCTTGATAAAGGAAGGGGTGTGACTGTCATCTTTTTGAATGATGCTGAAAGTCATGAGCTGCTTATTGTTGAATGTGTGGAAGATTCCAGCAATTTTATCAACTTCTCTCACTCGCCACTCCGGATAAAGCACTGCGTTTGCTGTAACAATACAATGTCTGCAAATTTCAAGCCTTACTTTTCGCATTTTTGGTTCCCCCCGCCCCCCCCTCTCGCACCTAAAGCCCAGAAAAAAAAAACAACACACTCTTTTCACTGTCAGGGTTTGTGTTTGTCCGTCATTAAAGTGGAGACATTTGCATCTATCTAGGGCTGTGATTTGGGCTTAGGAAACCCAAGCTGAAGTCAATCCTCTCTTTTAGGTCCAAGCACATCCAACCTGCGGTATCACCGACCAAGGCCCGACTCTAGAATTCTCCAGAATGTATTAGTAATTGATTGGTCAACCTGTTTCTTGTTTGAACAGAAGAATGATCCGAGCTGTCCAGTAGCTAGATGAGGAGAGGGAGGACAAAGAAGGGAATACAAAAAAAGTCAACAATAACTTTGCTGATTGCCACATATAGTGCCATATGTAACAGTGTTTCATTAAATCGTATAAATGATTTTTATTTTTTTTCAGAGGAAAATGATACGGGGTTTATTTTTTTCCCTATAACATTACAAGCAATTAGTTATGTACTTATAATTATTACTATAAAAAATGGCAAAAATGAAAAGGAAAAAAGCATGGGAGGACGAGCTGCGAGCAGAGAATCTTGAACCCTTCAAAGCGGCGGCGTGGCGTGGCATGTAGTTGCCAGAAAGGAGAAGAAAAGAGAGTGGCATAGTCACTCCTCACCCACCATTGACGGAGGTACGCACCGCCTGAAGGCCCGCGACACCGGACCTCCCTCATGGCTCTTGGGCCTCTACCCTTTCCCTTCTAAAACTGCAACTGCAAACGCACCTTCCCTCGTTACCACCAAGTAGAGGGAGCTCGCGGTCGCGTGCTTCCAGAATTCTGATTGCTCTTGAGACTAGCAACCAAAATTTTAAGAAACACATCTTGTGAGCCGCTTCTCTAAATGAAAAATTGAACAGGATGTGATGATGTACCGCAAAAGCTACATTCATTCTGAATTTCTGGTCGTAGTATTTAGTTTGTACACTTACATTCCATGCTTTACTACTAGTCATGTCACATATAACTTCCATCGCCCCTGCCCTGTTCTATAAGTGCTACCTATACCTTCTTCTCTCGTAACAAACACTAAATACATATATACATTTAAAGCCCTGCCCAACTCACAGCTGGAATGAACTCTCCTCACCCCAACCCCACCTCCCCCCAACCCGGGCAGCATCCCATCTTAATTTTGATCATTTCTTTCCATTCCTTTCCTATGTTACATTTTCATATATGCTTCGCTTTCCCTACTACTGTACACAGAGCTGAACCTACATTGGATTAACTAGCTATAGCTTGCGCCCAAGTACCCAGCACCGGCTTCCCTTCTCGGAGCTCTGTAATGCTGGAACTCGGAACTAATCTTTTATAACTATGGCAACAAAGCTGCCAGCTGTGGCAGCAACTTAATATTCCGTCACCAGTCCGCTCATAGGAGCCCTATGAGGAACCCCCTTTCTCCGTTTGGCAGGTGTTTGAGGAGGAGTGGATGGCGTAAAGCTTTGAATTTTGTTCCTCATTGCACCGGCCCTTGCGCCATTCATCGATTCCTCAGTGTCCGACCCGCTGCCCATCTCCACGCACCGTTTCTTCCTCTGGAAATTTTTTGACGTCCCCGCAATCTGAATTATCACCGCAAACATAATTCAGCAATAAGATTCAATCAATCAGTCTGTCAAATCCCAATGATTTTTCTTTCTTCTCGTGTCACATACTTAACAGTAGTAGATTGCAGAAGAAGGAAACGCAAATGCAATCATGTTTGAGTATCATGTCTGCCTATTTTCCTTCTAACACTTACATTTTGGGAACCAGTAGGAGAAGCAGTTGCACTTAACGGCAAATGCATTCCCCAGACTCTTTTAACAGAATATATTCAATGCAACCAGAGAGGCAGAGAACCAGATTCCGCTCTCGTGGATGCTAATTAGAAATGAAAAAGAATGGCCATTGAAAGTAGCAGACGCAGTGGAACATTAAAATTAGGGCAACACAAAATCAACCCAAGAAAAATAACAAATTAATAAAATGCTTATGCGTACTGTTGTTGCGTGGAATGTTAAAAATAGAGTCAATGGTATTATGAAACCAATGAATCAGATTCCAACAAATATCTGAAGAGGAGACGGTAGAATGTGCAGCGACGGACCATTTGAAAAGAAAAGAGAACGCGAGGTGAGAGAGCTAATTTGATGATCTAATAAGAAAGTTGGAGTAAGTACCTTGCAACCAAGGGAACAGAAACTAAAGGAATCAAGAAGGCTGCGCTCGCAGACCTGACAGGTGTTAGTGACACCTTTGCCGGGCCTCGGCTGCGGCCGTTCGTTCAGGAACACAATCTTAGCGCTGTTGATAATGTAGGTCTGAACCCCCGTTATGTCCAAATACTTCTGAATCTCTGACACCCTTATTACATCATGGTACGAGGATCTCCTTATCTGATCAAAAGTAAAAATAAATAAATTTTCAGATCATCAATATCCTTCTGCAGACTTCCAGGTATTTTCCGTAAATAGGGAAGAAACCAATATCCAAAATCCACATCGTTGAAGAGAAAATCTGTGAAAATGCTACTACGAGGGCATTAGAGTCAACGTCTCAGCCCTCCCAAAAAAAAAAAAGATCATTTCACAAACTAGCAGTAGTAAAAAAAAAACCAGCAAAACCCAAAGCTGTTTGCTGATCCTCAATTGGGCTATTTTATTCAGGATTCTGCCCCATCCAGGAGGGCATGACTGGATGAATATGTAAATATAGTTGACCAGTTAGCAACTCTCTTGATCGCCCAATTGAATCCACCATCAAGAATGGGAAATTGGGCAACACCGTCATACAGAACCCGAGAAGGAGGAGGATAGGATTATTGAAGGGGATAGACAGGGAGAAGGGCGGCGAAGGCTGACCTGGATAGAGCGATGGTCCTTGTGGTAGGAGAGGCAAAGGGAACATAGCGCTCCATTCATGCAGTCCAAGCAATACATATTGCATTCGCTCTTGTGGGCGGCTGCGTGAAGCTTGCATTGAGCAAAGAAGCTAGTTTGCAATAGGGGACGGAGCCACAGTGGCCACTTATTTTCATCTTCGTCGCGATCGCTTCCGAAGCCACCCTAATCAATTGATGTAGCAAAAACGTAAGCAAAGACTTATGAATAAGCAAGCAAACGATGTCAGCGAACGCAAAGCCATTAAATTCAGGAGGAAGAAGATTCGAAGGATTAACCATGAAAAAAGATGAGTACTTCAGGATAATGATGTTGATTTGGTGCTAGGGAAGGAAGAGGAGCTGCAGTAAATGTTAGCACTGTTACTTAGAAAGATAAGAAGAGAAAGAGGAGGGGAATGAGAAAAGGCGAGAGGTTTCTTTGGTAGCGGTAGTGGAAAGAATGGGGTCATTTGGGGTTCAGGACTAATGAGTCCCTCTGCGTTCGTGCTTATCTTCTATTTTCTTCCTTTTTTTTTTTTCTCTCTTTTAACTTTTTTCTTCTTCTGCAGTGCCAGCAAGAAAAAAAGTCTACCACCGGACCTGTCTCCGAACCCAGACCAACGAAAGAGATGCGTTTATTTTAAGGAAGTGATGACGTCTTCCCAGTTTCTCTTTACTTTTAATATATCTTGTTTTAGGAATTAGGAGTACACAAATTTTTAAAAAATAAAAAATAAAATGCTTGGACAGAATTGCAGCTGCGTGCGTAATGAATGCGCCCTTTTGGGGGTGGGGTACTCAAAAGAAAGAAAGAATTGCAGCTAAAATTGTTATTATATGCAAAAGATGTGTGGATTGGGCAGTGGGGGGAATATTATTATACTAATATAGTGGTAGTATTTTGATAAATAATGATAATGATTCAGCTAAAAGCAGAGATACATGGCATGCCACGTGCTGCCTCCCATCTTTCGTGTACCTTCTCTGACTCAGAGTGTGGCGGACGACCCAAGTGCCTCCAAAAATTGCTACCTCCGCCTCTACGCCCAAGAGTAGAACCGGTGGCCGCTCGGTCGCCATTATACTACTCTCAACAATTCACATAATTTATTTTACGCGAAAATTAATATTTTAATAAATATATATATATATATATATATATATATATATATAATTAAGATGATTAGTTTAAAATTAATAATATTTAAATAAATAATTAAAAAGGGTAGAGTAAGAAAATAATAAATAAACTCTATACATAAAAATAAAATAAATATTTTGAAATAGATTGAAATTTTGAAATAATTATTTTAAACAAAAGGAGTAATTTTAAAAGTTTCCTAATCCATTCCATTTTTAGTCAGGTTTTAGAGTACAAATCATCTATTTTAGTCTCTATCTTATTTTCTATTTTATTATTACTAAGAAAAATTAGTTATACTTACCATTTAACTATTATAATTTTTCTCTTCTTAATCAAGAACTTTTATTTTAAATTTTTAAATAAATTAATAAAAATAATCTCATACCTATTTATTTTTTCTTAACATAGTCATAATTTTTTTATTTTAACTTTTTTAGTCCTTAATCTATTTTGTTCCTAAATTAATAGTCCTCGCCGCCACTTTGGTGGCGGAACTAGGGGTGTTCATTATTTAGTGCAATCCGAAAAATTGAATCGAACCGAACCGAAATACACTTTTGGGTTCGGTTTTTTGATTTTTTAGTTCTGTTCGGTTCGATTTTTTGGGTTGAAATTAAATTCAGTTTGGTTTTCGATTTTTATTCTCAAATCAAAAACCGAATCGAAAAATTAAATTTTAAAAAAAAATATATAAGAACTCATTTTGATAATGCGTTCTTTGATAAAAATTAATTTTTTAAAATAAAATTATCTTAAGAACGCATTACCGAAATACGTTATTTTTTCTTTTCTTCAATTTTCGTTTTAACCGAACCGGATCGAATCGAACCGAACTGAATTATTTCGGTTCTATTTTTTAAAAAATTCGATTTGATTCGATTTTGTAAATTTTCAAAACAATCGAATCAAAACAGAACCGAATAACCGAATGAACACCCTAATAAAATTTGACAAACCCATACATGTGCATCTCACGCGTGCAAATATAAAGGGCAAACTAGTCCATCCATAATTCTTCTTCATCTCTTCCAATCTTCTTCCCACCCTTTAACACCATTTCCCGCCACATCTTCTCACTTTTCCACCACTTCAGTGCCTTCTTTTACCACCCTTTTCTGCCTCTACCCCCGCCACCTAAATCTTTACCTCTATTTACCACCATTGTCTATCCATGATGTTGACCACTTAATTGAATTCTCGAATTCATGCAACCCATTTGTCCCTTCAGTTTCGTCTCCCAATTGGATTTGAGATATTCGGTCCAAATTCTCTAATTTATCAAACAGCTGGAGTTGGTACATGACAATACTCAAGGAAAATTGAAGATAATCTAGCGGCTTCAGAGAAACCCAGCTTGGGGTTTTTTTTATGAATTTGCAAATTGGGTTCTCTCAATGCAAGAATCAGCTAACTCAACGAGTTTGATGGTTCAGTGAACAGTTGGGGGAATAGAAATAGTGGGAGGGATGGTAGGAGTTTGGTTGAAATGCCAACGGGAGATACAATCAAGAGGAGAAAAAGTGAAAAAGGAAATCATCAATTGTTGGTTGTAGGTGTAATAGTAAAAGTGAGAGGAGGAGATGATGGTGGTGGAAAGAATGGTAAAGGTGAAAGAATAGGAAGAAGATGGAGAAGATTTGTAAATTGATGTTTCTGCCGTAGAAGATGAAAGACTTCATGGGTGGTCGGAAATGGTGGGAAGAAGATTGGAAGAGATGAAGAAGAATTGTGGATTGACTAGTTTGCCCTTCATATTTGCACGCGTGAGATGCACATGTATGGGTTTGCCGGATTCCGCTACCAAAGTGACGGTGGGAACTATTAATTTATGAACAAAATAAATTTAGGATTAAAAAAGTTGAAATAAAAAATTTAAAATTATGTTAAGATAAAATAAATAGTTATGAGACTGTTTTTGTTAATTTTTCAAATTTTTATGTATATTAACTTTTTTCAAATAATTATATCTGTCAAATTTTGAATGTCGTAATAAATTTTGGGAAAAAGAGCCATGGTACAAGCATGAATAATCATTTTCAATGATAATTTTGCTCATTTATGACTTTTCTTCTATTCTTTTATATTATCTAAATTATATGAGTAAAAATTAATTAGTAGTAAATAATATTTTTTTTAACTTTCAAGCTATTTTTTCTATTCCTACTCCTTTAAGCCATTAATAAATAAATTTATCATTAAAATTATGATATGTAGTTGTAGCGTGACTATTTTTACTGAATTTCACTACAACATTTATAATTTGATAGATATACTTGTTTAAAAAATTTATGTATATAAAAAGTTAAAATAAAAATTTTTAGTTAAGAATAGAAAAGTTAAAATAATTGAATGGTAGACACGGGTGATTTCTCTTATTACTAAATTATCACATAATAATTTTTTTAAAGAGAAACTCGGGGGAAAATAAGGCATCAGACGTGCTTTATCAACATAATAACAAAAATAAAAATGAGATAAAAAGTAAAATAGAGAAACGCAAATATAAGTTTATTGTCAAATCTTATAAGGAATGTAATACATGGGGACCATATCATGTGTTATACCAAACATTTTCCAATTTGCACCAATTAAAATCTTTAGATTTTTAAATTGGGATGGACCTTTTGCTCTGTGTTTGGATTGATGGAAAAGAAGGAAAGCAAATGAGGAGATTCAAAAATTAGTTTAAATATTTTTTTTATGAAGGAAAGGAAACGATTGGAAGGATAAAGATGATTTAACTTTAGTATTAAAATATTAGTATAATTTCGGTCCAGAAGTTATTAGTATAATTTCGGTCCAGAAGTGGAGAAGACAAAGGGAAAAAAATCAAATTTAATGAATCTATATATATCTTATCAAAATACTTTTACTCTCTCTCATCTTCCAAAACTCTCAAATCTTCAATTCTAATTTCTAGAATTTTAATTTTTTTATTAATTAGAAGATTTATCATTAGTTAAGAGATAAAATAATATAAATACCTTTAGTTTATCCTAAACAAATCTTTTAATTTAAATTAAATTCCTAATAACTTTTTACTATCTGCACATAACTTCATCTATTGTCATTTTCTCCAAAACTTTTTCTTTCTTCACAAAATTTTCCTCATAAGTTTTTTTTATCGTTAGATCCTCTTATTTTTTCTCTTATTAGAGTCTTATTTTTTCATATTGAAGAGATAATCTTTTTAATTTCTTTTTTAATACGTGTTGCTCTTATTTTCTTCCTTTTTCTCTTTTACTTTAATGTTCGATCTCTAAATTTGATAAATAGTATTATAAATTTGATTTTTTTGAGGAGTTTATCAATGCTCAATGCAACTCTTATTGTTCAAAAGATGTTTATAAATTAATTATTTTTTAAAAAAAATTATTTTTTAAATTTGTTGAGAACTTCTTTGTGTACATGTGAGATGTTTATGAATTTATTTATTTTTAGAGAATATTTGTTTGTTGAAAACTTTTTGGGATAGATGTCAAAATGGAAAGACTGTCCCATGCTTTTTCTTTTAAAATAGAAGAAAATGCATGAGTGTTATACACATTATAGGCATTAGATACATTTAAGATATTTTAATTTTTTATTCAAATAAGTACTTTATCTTTATTATTTTTTAAATTTTAAAATATGTCTTAGAGACTTCTTTAATTAAATCTTGCAAAACGAGATATATGCACTTTTCTTTTAATTTTTTATTTATATTTTTATTCTTTAATATAAGTTTGTTTAATCCCTTTTGAGAATAAAATATATATTTTTTAAACTTTTTGAATTTTTTGATTATCAACAAGTCTGCAAGTTGTACATGACTTTCATATATAGTTATTCCTTTACCCTTTTTTTGTCAGCTCTTTTTATTTTTTAGTTTTATTTTTAACATCATTGATGTTTTCTCTTTTTACATCTTTCAAGCCTTTTCTTTTTTCTTTTATTTTAATTGAATGATATAATCTATTTTATATTTTTAGTTATTTTAATAGAAAATTATTGAGTTTTTGTTTTCTTTGACAAGTTTTGAAGATTCAACCTCTTTTTTTTCGTTTGTTTGAGGAGATGACTTCATGAATATTTATCTATTTAGTTCTTGGTATCTATTACACCAATTAGACCAATATCTATTATTATCTAATTTGATTCTTCATTTGCTAAGTTTTAAGGATAAAAGTGTCTAATTATCTATTAAAATATTCTGTACCAGAATATGCATAACTTTGCAATACATTAGACATGAAATGTAATAGTCGATGTTTTTTATTTTTTTTTTATTTTTATCTTTTTACCAAGTAAATATAAAAGAAAGAAATTATTTTGTAAAGTACATTAACACTATGGTTTATTTGTGATGGATCAAGAACACGATTCTTTTGAAAAAAATTGAACAATAACTTAATAATCTTTTCATTTTGAAAAAAACTCTCTTTGAGGTTTTTAATATAAAATACTAATATTTTTTATTTTTTAGGAATGGAGAGAGACAAGTAAGGGGAGAGAAATTTTAATTTTCACAATGATTTTGTTACAAATATATTCTATTTTTTGTAGATCCAAAATAAATAATTAAATGATAAAGAATTCTCTTTTTCTCTTACACATAATGAGAGTAGGAGGTAAATACAACAGAATAATTGAAAGATCATGTCGTAAAGTTAATTTATTTTAAATATTTAAAAAAGTACAACTTACAATATATTTTTTTATTTTTTTCTTTTCATCTTAATTTACTTATGATTAAACATTAATGCAAAGCTTTTTAATTAAATACATAAATTTACTTCATATTATTTTGTAATAACTCTTATAACTATCTATATAATAATCCGTGTTAATTTTTTTTATGACACTTTTTAATAACAAATTGATCATGTCACTAAAAAAAATAAGCTTACTCATGGTCCAACTATTAAAGATATTTTTCAATGACATTAAGAATAAAATTTTCTTTTTAAAAATCTATTTTTATTATACATTTATTTTTTAAAAAATTAATGTATACACCGTGCAAAGCACGGATTTTATGCTAGTTATTTTATATTGACAATATAATTCTTGTTCTAAAATTGTTATACTTAAATAAACATATGAATATAGATATAAATAATGTTTTATCATTCCATTCCTTCTTATTAACTATTAAATATATTTGGAATCTTCTAATTATTCTCTAATATATTATTTAATATATCAATTAAATTATACCATATAAAATCATGTGTTTCAATTTAATTGATTTATTAAATAATGTACTTATCGAAAGATCTAAAACCATCTAAACACAATAAATATTTAATCCTCTCATTTTCGCTTCTCTCCCTTCTTCTCCTTTTGTTTCGCTCAATCCAAAAGGAGGCTTCGTCTACATATCTAATATGTAGAGTTTATGAGTTTTCCGTTCATCTGCTAAGTTGTTTAAATATCTAAACACATGCAATCTAACCTGAAGCTTTGAACGGAATGGCGTTTCAATCTTCCGCTCATCCTTCCCTTTGGGTAACACTTGCAGCCGCTTGTGTGCACTTGGTAGAATGGGAGGTCGGAGTGTAAGAGGCCTCTGCACGAAGCAGTGGACCAGTGAAAATCACAAGAGAGAGAAAGCTCCAATATGACTTTTGAGAGCTTTTGAACCGCTCTCTTATTCCTGCCAAACCTCTCCGATAAATATACTCTTCATTTTCTATGTTTTCTTAATTTTTCAAAAAAAACATGTTACTGTAATTAAATAAATAGTCAGATATTTGTAAAAAGAGGTTTTATTAGCTTATTTTGCCTGCCGTTTTTTTATGGAAGTACTTATTTATTAACAAAACTTTACATATGGGAACAAGTTACACAATGATTATGATTATTATTATTATTAAACACCTATCAAACTTCACTAGTGTTAGTGTTTTGCTATGTTTAAAGGTTCAATATTGGCAATGTCGTTCTTATTGAAACCTGCACATATTTGAACGAGATTTCAACACCAAACTTAACAAAAAAATTTTACTTGTCACACTTTTTTTTTTAAAAAATAATTTATTTTTAATTAAAATTTTTAAACTAAAATACTAATATGCTCCTCACATCCATAAGACTATAACTTGGTTTTCTTTAAAAAAAAAAACGGGGGGAGAGGAGGAGGGGGGGGGGGGGGGGTGGAACAGCGGGGAATGGTGTGTATAAAAACGTACAACGACGTGGAACCTTGTCCTGTCTTCTTCTCAAGCGTAGAACAATAGATAAAATGCTCCGTTTCCCAAATCCCGAGGCACAAACCAACCCCAACCATTCGTGACATTCCGCTGCTGCAGATTTCGGATCAGTGAAAGTGCGAAAGGTAGGCGAGGGAAAGCAGAGTATAAATACACAAACAAAGACTATCAGCTTCGTTCATTCTCTTGTTTGAATTGAATCTCATTTTCTCATTCTTATTATTTATGGTGATGGTGATGATGGTGGTGGTGGGCTGGTGACGATGATATTCGAGACCTCCTCCGCCTAGATTTTTCCTCTGCTTTTGGGTCTCAAGAAGAACAAGAAAGCGATCATGGGAGCCGACGGCCCTGTTAACAGCGCCGATCATCATGTGAATGTCCTTCCCTCCAATAATAATATTGCTGACGGCAATGACAAGAATACGCTCGTCTTCACCTACGGTACTCTCAAGCGCGGCTTCTCCAATCACGTCCTCCTTCAAGACATGATCTCCTCCGGAGACGCCGCCTTCCTGGGCATCAGCCGCACCGCCGACAAGCTGCCTCTCGTCTGCGGGCCCTACAGGGTTCCCTTCCTTCTCAACTTTCAGGGCTTGGGGGACCACGTCTGGGGCGAGCTCTACTCCGTCTCCCCCCGGGCATTGGCCCGGATGGACGAATTAGAGGACACCTCTCGGGGCCACTACGAGAGGCTTCCCATCAGCCTGATCCTGCCGGCGGAGGGAGCCGGCGATGCCAACCACTTGACGTGGGCCCAGGCCTACTACGCCCATCGTAGCTATGCGGAGGCCCTCTGGAAGAGGAATGGGGAGATGGGCTACAGCTGCTATTCCAAGAAAGAGGCCGAAGGCTACGTTAAGCGTAAAGACAGGCCTCCGCACCTTTCTTTTCTGGACCAAATTCGTATTTTTGTGTCTCCTGTCCCCGCTCCTGCTCCCCCTCCTTCTCAAAGGTCTGATTAGATTGATGATTGATCTTCCGAGAGGGAAAGAATCAAAGAATGTGAAAGACTAATAATTTTGTTGTCAATGAAATTTCACTCTGTTCCAAATTTTTGTTTGCCTTTTGTTTTGTGGGTAAGTCAGTGTAGTTCCTCGTGCTTCATTTCAGTGTTGGAATCAATAGCGCATATTATAAGATGTCGAAAACTCTCACGAAGCCATCCGATATGCTCTCAAAATTACAGAACTAATACTAGTCTAATGTGTTCCCCTGTCTCTGTGCAAGAAAATCACAAACAGTAGGTGAAGAATGTCGTTGCCAGCAGAACCACTAGAATTCGGACTTTACTACCAGTCCATGATTGATTGTGGATGCCGACAAAATTCTGTCTTCCGTAATCCGTTGTACATGCTTCACAACAGCTGTTCCGTCCACGCCGTTCATGCTACGGTGTCGCAATAGGCCTTAAGAAGTACAAACACAAATTTCCACCAATGGACCACCCTCTGAAATTATGCTCACTTCTTATCTATGCTTCTAGAGGCTAAGAGGAGGGCAGATCCCAACGCCAATTTAAAAAGATGGTATCTCATTGAAAGAAAGGGACTCTCAACTCTCAAATTCATATTCCCTCGTGTGACTGCCCTTTGCCTGTTAAATTTTCTCAAAGGCCATCCACAATCACAAATGGCCGGAAGCATGGAAATTGGCTCTGCTGATGATTACTTTAATGTACATTACCTAAAAAGAGCATCGATGTCATCCTGCTAGACTAGAGCATCATAATTCACACACAATTCCTAGTAGTAAAGTAATATAATAGAAAGCACTAAATCGACATCGACATTCATGTCGCATTACACGCTAAAACCCTTTAAGCGAACCACTTTATTAGTAGGATTATGCTTTTACTCACATTATGATTTAAGCACAAACACCAAATAATACAATAATAATGCAATAAAGAAGAAAACGGTCCACTCTCAACATCCAAACAACTCACGACTACTGCATAGAGAGTCTAATCAAATAGAGGGTCACTGTCACTTGCAATATTTCAACCTGTTTTAACCTCTAAGAATGTAATGCACACGCGGTCATTGACACATGCGAACCTACTTTCTGCTTTGCCATCATTTTTTGCACAAACTAATAACCGCCTTCCTATGCAATAGTTCATTTCTAGATTCCAACTGCATTGCTTTAGCCGGTCCTAACCAGGCAATAACCAAAAGGAACCTGAGAGAAACCTGATGAGATAGCTTAGACATGCAATACAACACTGCTTACAGTAGAGAAAAGCAACAATGCAGATTAGAGCCGAGATATCAATTCTCTACCCTCATATAGGCTATTGAATAAATGCTCCAAAGAGAGGAGAAGCAATTTCTGTACCATGAAAGGGAGAATTCCATAAATGATCACGAAGAGGGCACATGTTATATACCTGAAGCTTCACCTTTGGAACAGATGGAAAAGGCAAAATGAACAAAATTTATATTATCAACATCATGAAACACATGCATGCCTGTTTTCCTAATTCTAGTAGTCCATTCGTCGAAATGCACGTTGGCTTCATGTTTGCAAATAAAGCATGACTGCAACATAAATATGCATCTTATTGCTATAGAAAGCCCAAAAACTTTTCAAAATCCCATAAACATATGGAATTGGAATAGCACCTGCCCGCAGTGGTGAATTTGATCAGACTGCGCAGTAAATTTTGGAAAGATCCAAATCATTTATACACTTATGGATTATAAACAATTAGATCGCAAATGGCATACAGCTCCTTATAAATCAGGCAGGGACTGTAAATACATTAAAGATTAGTTTTGTCCTACCCTAACATCAAATTTATATCTTCTCAAGTCTATCCATGGAAAAGAGAACTTGATTCCTAAAAAGAACTCATAGCTGGTGCCAGAGTATGCATTGTTCTGTTCGTTCCTCATCCAATATAAACCCTATATATTCATTCCAGGAATTTCTGATGAACAGAATCATAGAAGGAGATCAGCAGAGGCCAAGTGAAAAAGTTACAAGGAATTTAACAACCATCAAAAGCAGCATGGAACTGTCATGAACCTGAATATCATCCAACAAGCGAGGTAGGGATCCAATTATATATGTATGCTCAGGTTCTATTTCTCTTGTCATGCGCACAAAAAGTTTGAATCTATGTCTATAAGTGCATTATGCCTATCAGCCAACAAAGATGCACTGAAAAAGACTTGCGTAAACATGAAGAAGCATATTCTTTCATTTAATTGATCTAGTAACATATCAGGTATTCTTACAGACACAAGGCATGTGTTATCATACATGTGAAAAGAGATCAGCTAACCATCATGTCCAAGTAGACAGAAAAGTATGGTACCGCTTCCAGTAAACAGCCATATAAACGAAGTTCACACTCAATTTTCATGGTAAGAAACAAAGTTGTGAGGACATAGAAGAGGAAAAATAACATTAAACTCAAACCTTATTTTTCAGCAAGCTTGTTAGATTCCAATATTTGCTGTGACCTGCACAAGTAAATAGTTAACAAAAGCTGATATAATAGGAAAAGGATCAAGATCAAGAGTAGAAAGCTTAAGATAAAGAATGTGGAATAAATTATTATCAACCAAATCTCACAGTGCTACTAACATAGCAGGAAGACTGAATAATCACATGTTGAAAAAAATAAGCTTTAAAATCTTCAGCAATAAACCAGACAAAAGATAACTTAGATGCTAAACAAAATTCGACTTCCAATAGATAACTAATACTACAAGATATTCACCTGCTTCAATGCTATGCACAAGAGAGAAGTTAAATACACCTTAATAGCTGCATTCCTCTTTCATTAAATTTATCACATAAGAGAAGATGTGGTTCAGAAGTAATATTCTAGCCCTCATCTGAGCCTTAAAGTTGCAAAAGGACTTCTTTCAGCATAGCTTAGTCTCTCTAGATTCCTCTCAGCATTGGAAAAGATCTTGATAAAATGAGACCGCCTAATGGCAGGCCGGAAGATAAAGGGAGATGGTAAGTTTCAATTAAGGAACATCTGGGATGAAACTTATACTCTCAGTTAATTTCATTTTCAGATTTAATATCAGCTCAATAGAGATAAATCAATAAACATGTGGAATAAGACAACGGAATGATGACTGCTCTAGATAATCAAATCAAATTACATTAGAATGCTCATATCAATTTGAATAATAACAAAAATTTTTACAGTTCCAATCATCAGCAATCAAAGAGACTTAGCAAATTGGCATGTAAGCTACACCAAGGCCATTGCAGGTCAGAATCATCCCTTTAAATTTGGACAGATATTCCTATGTTGGCAGTTGCCAACATTCCATATTGTCAATAGGGCATCAAACTCAAGCTGGCCAAATACCAGATTAGGAAAAGAAACCTGAATAGTTCTTACCTGCAAAGTAAACCTAATGATCTTGTAGTTCACATTCAAATCATAATCAAGGCATTTATCCGGATCACTTAAAACTGGAAATAAGACAAACAAAAAACTAAGCAAAAATTAATAGCACACTTTATAAGGGAAAGAAGGGAATTTAGAGCTTCTGTGAAAAAGGTTTTATGAAAAGCAAGGAATAGATGGCTACAAAATTGGGTGAATGGTTTTATGTGATTAGCACAGCAAGTAAAAACTAGAGCATATGAGGGAGATTCACTTGTCATTGTCAAAGACTGCTCTCACAACAGATAGTTATATCAACATAACAGCGAAAGCAACAAAACTGCAAGCTTGACCCACATCTAACAAACTTGAAATCCACTTTTAGTTTAAGAATTGACAGCCGAATACCTCACCTGCAGGTTTATCATTACGCACATACATATATTTAAAAACTTTTGAAGGTAAACCAAAGCCTGTACCAATGCCCACAACTTGTGAATGCCAGTGCCCAATGTGCCGTGCAGAACAGGAGAAGTTAGAAGAATCTATGTAACTGACAAAAAGGTACAAGGATACCTGTATGAAAAACGTGATCAGGGTCGGATTGACGATAAAATAGAATCCTGGGTTGCAAACAGTGCCTCAGCCATTCTATGAGTCTCTTCTCTTTTGCGTATGGCATCACCACTCCCTTTGGCTGCATCCACTAATTCAGAACTTAATTTGAAAGCCATATTTCAACCCGGACGTTTTCGGGATACCGCTAATAACCAACGGATCAATCAGTATTGATGGACTGCCTCCATTATGGCAAATACCACTCGTTTTGGTTGTGGATCTTCCAATCGTTCCCGCAGGCAAGAATGACTGGAAAAGTGGAAACAAGACCCGATATAATTTGATCATTCTGAACAAATCCAATCCCTCGTTAATCTCTTGAAATTTTGCCGTAATAGTAGTATCACCTTGGTCCTTGTCAGGATGCCACTTCTGCACATGCCAATAGAGTAGAGATCAAAATGGATATTAGTCGGTTGCTCAAAACACACAAAAGGGTGTGCATGCACATTCACACAAACACAGAAATTTAGGAGAAATTCTGAAAAGAGATAATAGAAGTGATTATTCAAAATCTAATTTTGAACCAAGGCGGAACTAACCAATGCAAACCTTGTATTATTCAATCTGATTGTCTCATCTCTTGCGTCGTACTCTACTTCCAAAACCTTGTAGTAATCCTTAAACAATTAGAAGATGCTTAATTAGATATATTTCTAGTAAGAGAAAGAAAGGACAAACGATTACAAGGCGGGGAAAGAAAAAGAGGAGAACTTGATACTGTGGCATTTCCCAAACATAACAGTCGATGAAAATGAAACTCGTAGTATAATTGGAGAGGGAGGGAGGGAGAGAAAGAGAGAACACTCCGTAAGGAGATTAGAGCAGGAAACTGAGAACTCAAAAGAAACGAGAAGCTAAAGGGACCCGCTGATGATGATGGTGCTGATCTGAACCTAGAATAAAGACATCAAAGATTGTTTCTTTTTTAATTTTCCTTTTTTTTCCTTCCAACCTTTTGGAAGGGTCTTGGGAGGAAGAGTTTGAACGAGAGCCACTGCTGGAAGATGGTGCTTCAGTTCAACTTTGAGAAAAATCAGACTGAAACGAAAATTGAACTGAATCACAGAGACAAAATGTCCAACCTTGTAACAGTGGTCCCGATTCGGAGAAGCGTTGGCAGCAGTCTGGACAAAGAATATCATTTGAAGGCGCAAGAGAAAGAGAGAGAGAGAGAGGAATGGGGAGGGAGAGGGACGCTGGAGCCTTTATCTACATAAACAATACTATGTGCATTTGAAAGAGAAAGAAAGAAGGGGATGGAAAGAAGATGACGGCTTTTGATTTGAGAGTGGTGGTTTTAGGCACTCAGTTGTGTTCTTCTTCCCTTCTAGTACTACAATTCTTAACAGAGAGGCAGACAACAACATCAACAAGGCAGGCAGAACTCAGAAGGGGAAGAGCACGGAGCATAGCTACTGCTGCTATTCTCGGAAAAAAAAAAAATGGAGAGAGGAGAGTAGCACAGCACTGAGTACAGGCACACTCATCTTTCTTTCGCCCGATAGAGGGAGGGTCCAGTACCAGAGTTCTTCAGCCCTATCCGTTTACATCATCCATCCATGTCACGTCCGACTGACTACTTTCTTCTTTTTGAATAAATTTTAATTTCGTCCATCAAAATTTGCATTCGTCCTAATTAAGGACTTCAAAACCCTTTAAAAAAAACCAATGAAGTTTAAGCACCGCAAAATTGGAAGTTCTATAAAGAAAGGACTTCTCCAGCTGAGTTTCGTGACAGCCAACCAGTAAATATTTAGGGGTAAAGTGAAAATTTTAATTTTATAAATTTTAAAATAAAAATATTAAATTTAAATCCAACCTATATACCGTCCAAGTAGATTTGTCATTTCCCCTCATTTTGGGGGAAAAAAAAACATCAAGTCTGCCACTCCCATAGCAAAAGCACATTGCCGAATGCCGACTAGGTTTCCAGTGCCGGTCGAAGGAGAAATGTCAATTATAATTTCCAACGGCCTACCATCATCCATCAAATTCTCCTCAGTTATGGATGAAGCTGGTGAAATTTATGATGTATTTAGATTATGTTTGATTGAGAAAATTTTTATTTTAAATTTTTAAAAAATAATTTTTTATAAAAAAATTAATTATTTTTTAATTATACTAAATACTATTCAAATAAATTCTTATTTGCAAGTCCTAAAAAAGAGTTAACAGAATGGTTACATTCTCTAAAATATTTTTTCTTTTCTTCTTCTTCTGTATCTCCTTTCCTTATCTTACCACTCTCTCTCTCTCTCTCTCTTCCCACTCCAACCCATTCTCATTCTGGCAAACTTACTCAATGCCGGAGGTTTTATCTGTTGCACCGCAATTCAACAGTCGCTGCGATTACCGACATTCGTTAAAAAGGTCCCAAGAGAAGAACTAGAAAGACCACAATTTCTCTACTCCCGAACGAATTCATACTTTCAGGAGCCAAGGATAAAATGCAGGAAAGTTAGTTTTACAAACAAAGACCTGCCAAAATTGATTCAAAATACCAATGTCTTCCTTATTCCATTCAGGAGCAAATTGTTTGCCTTAACAAAACAAAACTGTGAACTCATCGTTAAAGCTAACAATCAAAATGTATTTGGCCAATTCTTGTCATTTCCCGTTAATACTAACCGTTCCTAAGGCATTCGTTTGATTTTCTTTAAATAATTACTACTATTTATGTTGTGATACATTCTCCGGAGTCTGTAAGAGACTCCAAAACCACTAGGTGTTTCAAAGCATTGTTTAGAACCGCAGAATTCAAAACCAAAACCACTGATAGCAAACAACGGACTTTTTGAAGCTTAACATGGTTCAAAGAAGTAGTACATATTTATCTCCTTCCATAACTAGTAGGTGTTCGACCAGCTAGTTCACTTTCATCATGTTTGCCAAATCCACGGTATATTATGCATTGATGAATTTTGCGGACGAGCCAAGTGAAGCTCAGGAGGTATCGGGGACTTTGGAGCAATCCGGGCAGCAGAAATGTCCTCTGGCTTTACATTTCGAGCATGAAATGGATACTATTTTTGTCGGTTTGACTCTAACTGACTGCTGGACACCTCCCAGCAGATTGAAACCGAATTGCCCTGACCCTCCATCAATCAACCCAGATCCTCTGCACCTTGAGCATGCTATCAATCTCAGATCGCCACAACTCTTACACATACCCATGGAGCTGCAAATCCACGAAAACACACATGCATAAGCCAAAAGTTCTTCATCAGCTCTGCTCCTTCGTGCTCATGAAAACAGCGAGAAATCTAAACCAACAAGCAATCAGCAAGGAGAAGGCTTCTGTGTACAGTCTGCGGGGTGCAGATCTTTACTCCACAAAAGAAAGAAAAAAGGGGTGCGGGGCAGATATTTTATTCAAATACAATTCAATAGCCAATGGAAGGCTCTACAATCCCCGTACAAAATATTGGCCTCTCTTAGCAAGATTATGTTATCACTTAGATATTTGAGGTCTGGCCCCGAAGTATATCAAGTTAAAAGTAATTGGACAAAGTTCATTTTCATTTTCTGGACTGCCTTTATTAAGAAAAACAAATAGATATAATCAATCTTTATGAATCACTACTTTAAAAGTTCATACTTCATCTTTATAGAAGCAAATTTCCGGACCAGGTTAGTACTGGGGCTGTGGTTCACCTCTTGTATTCTCCCTTTTGGAAGAACCCATACTAGTTTCACAAGTGGTTCCAGATCTTTGATACTAAGTTCGTCGAAAAGTTGGGATTCCCAGTTTGGAGTTTCTCCAATATAACACAGTTGAGCTTTTTCTTGGTTTGCTTCTACTGAATAGGGGGGGAAATGAAGAGAAGAAAAAGCATATGTACTACTGTTTTACCTGCGGTGGGAAGCAGCAATTAAAGAGTCAACCTTAGATGCAGAAACAGTAGCGCAGAGTAGCAGAGCACCAACTCCATATCCGGCCACTTCACTTGCCGTGATGTGTTCAAACATCTGAGGCGGGGTACCTGCTCCCGTCAGAAGCCTTTAGTTCTGGGAATCAGAAGCAGTAGAACAACGAGGTGCATCAAATGATGAGGAAAGTTACTAATAAATCGAGAAATGTTATGGATCATCTCACCTGAGAACGAAGGCACTCACTCTGAAGAGTAAGAGTTGGATAATTGGTACTGGATTGAATATCCTCCTCTGCCTTTCCAACACCAACCTCAGGGGATGGGATGGGATACCACGTCAACCAATCTCTATTTTATGTCTCTGTTAGTATTATCAAACACAGGATGCCAGATTTCTATTATTGTATACTTGGGGAAATCCTCCGCAACAGTTGCCTTGGAGAAAGTAACCGCATATGAAGAGAGATTTCAAATGCAAGAAAATAAAATGAAACCAACCTAATTGCCACTATTGTAAGCAACATAAGTTCTATCAATTTCATTTCAAAAGAAGCAAGGCTTGTTTACATATATCGGAAGTTAGCTGTGCATAGGAAGAAGCAAAGCACATAAAATATCACCAAGACGAATACACTTACCTCAGCTAAGGGCAACAGAAATTTCTGCAAAACCTTCACTAACATGTACATAATTTTTGACATTTTTTATACAACTCTAATTTGAATGAATTTTGTGGTCAAGCTGGATCAAGCATTATTGAGTGCTCTCCTTAGTTGCAAAACAAGACATGTCATACTTTATATTCAATTTCTCATAATCATACCAACCGATAAAGAGAATTCAATTTTCATTCACTTGTTTCCCATGCTCACTTTGGTTTCTCTGAACTTTTCTTGTTCTTGATATCTTCAATAGATTTTTTTCTAAAATTTGATGTAATTTCAAACATAAGAATTTCATATTTACCTTCCTCCCATTTAAAATCAAGGGGCCAGAAAATTACACATGGAATCACCAACCCGTTGTTGAATTTAGGTGATGTTTAGACTGAATCTCCGTCCATTATCACTTGTGAGAAAAAGTCATCTTATCTCTAACTGCCATTTGCTACTCCCATTGAGAAAGCTAAATACTACATATTGTTTCAGGACTACCATACCAAGCTGAAGTCAATTTCCAAGGCCGGAAATATAAATTCTTTCTCTTCTACAACTATTGGCATGAAAATCTCAAGGAACCAAAAAGGAATATGCAATGTAATTTGGCAGGTATTTAACAGTTCTGCAGAGAGTTTCGAGCTGATCCTATGCACTTTCATGACTTCAAGCAAGAAACAGTCAGCAGAAAATACAATGAATTCACGGAAGTTTCTCATGCGTGACTTCTAGGGTTATCCCAGTACAAGTCTAAAGCTCTCTGAGACCATAAAAAACAAACAACTCCTGTACGTTGAAACTTATGATTTAATGGAACAAAATCCAAGATTTCTTAGTATCCTATCAAACCGTGGCCTTTCCTGTTATTGTCCTAGACTGTTAACTGCACAAAGAGTAACTGCCAAAACGTACAAACAACGAAAATGCCAAGAGTTATCTTCTGAAGCTTTAATTCCAGATCAGCTATAACTCCCTTACCCTGAATAGGAATAACAGGAAAAGGCTTGATTCGATGCACATATCAAGAATCCAAAGACCCAAATAACTACCAACTGGAAGAGAATGAATTACTTACTTAACACTAAAAGTCCTAACAATTATACAATTCTCAAGTCATTCCAGGAAAATAAATATTCTTCAATTTAACTTAGTAAGGCACATAATCACCAGAGAAACTAATTAGACTGTGCCAGCTTTTAAAATTAGATGTGCAATTTATGCTGGAATTAAGTATAAAGGGTCCCAAGAATATCAGCAATAGCGAAATTTGGTGGCAGCGGTATGAATTCTCACCTGTTTGAGCCAATGCCAAAACATGCAGAAGAAAAGAGGTAAAGGTATTTGAGTAGAAATTACATATATAAACCAGAATCTCGAGAGCCTCTCAAACAGTTTTCCATCTATTGCACTATCATCAACCTCTCAAAAGAAAAGATCATAGAAGAAGAAAAGAGGAGAGATGAGCAACGAAAAGATATATAACGGGTGGGAGGAAAGAGAGTTCAGTCGAGAGCATCGAGCGAAGAAGGGGGAGAAGTTTTGGCGGGTAGGAAAGAGAGGCGCACAGCGAAGGCAATTGAATGGATAAAGAGCACCTTTTTCTCTGTTTTTGAGAAAAGCGGAACACCCCAGGTTGCATCAACAGACCGTCAATCGCTAATTGGAGTTCTTTTTTTTTTTTTTCAGGCGAAGATATTTGAGGATTAGGTGAAGAGGATTCGTGGTGAGGAGGAATGCAGACTGCCACGCTCTCTCCCCTCCTCTGGTTTACAAAAATATTCATAGACCTTTTGCCTTTATCCAAAACCAAAACAAAACGGCAATTCATGTACAAAAATTGACCATTGTGCTTCGCTGCTCCTTTTTTTCCCAGTTTTGTCAGCATAGAAAAATAAACATATTCTAATTATGTAAAGCCAAATGTTGTAAAATACTACTCCCACAATTTCTATTTTTGATAATTTTTTATTATATTAGAATTTTTAAAATATTTAATAAATTTTATAAAATGAAGTACTTTAATATATATATATATATATATACTATCAATAAATTATTATATTTATTATATATTATTTTTATATATTTAGAGTGTATTTAGATAGAGTTTGGATTCAAAGTTTTACATCTTAAGTTTCGTAAAGTAAATTATTTTTGAATGAAAAATTAAGATCAAAAGTGAAATATTTATATTAAATTTTATAATTAAAACTAAACCAAATACAATATTAGATTTTATATAAAGTACTCATTGCTTAATATACTTCTTATCTTTTTATTGTATTATATTATATTTATAATATAATTTAACTCTTATATAAAATTTTATACTTAATTAAACACTGCCATTATAAGTGGGATTGGAGAAGCACTTCTTCTTGTACTTTTTCTAAGGGATACTACTGCAAGAGAGTTTTAGTCATCGTTAACGTATTTTTATATTGCACTATCAATTTTTTTTACTTTTATAATAAGAACACATTACGGTAATACTTAAACATTTAGCAAAAAAAACATTACAAAAAAGCGTTCATATATAAATGCATTATAGTAACGCATTAATAAGTTATGTTGATGCATGAACCTTTCAAACTTTTGCCTCATATTGACACATTATCATGATGTGTTCAATATTTTTATAAATCTAACTTTAAATAAGTGAACACAAAATCATCCAAGTGTTTAGTCTTTTTTAATATTTAAAAACTAATTATAATCATGTGTCATCATTTCTAGATTCCTTGTGTCAAATAATGCATTATCATAATGCATACTTCACCTGTGAAAATCTACCTGGGCCATGTCAATGCATAATGAGGTGATACTACTAACCGGAAAAACTTTTCATTGTCATTGTAATATCCATTTGCAAAGTCAAATTTTTTTTTTTTTACTTTTCACTATATAAATGCATGATCGTTATACTTCCTTAATAAAAATTAGCTACAAATGAGAGAGATGATGACAGTTGTATGGTTAAGATTTATTGAGAAGGTTCTGGAGAGAAACTTCTTTGTTTTCTCTACATTCTCTACCTCACTTTCTCCTCTATCTTCACCGACTCTTCTTGCAGACGCTCGCTTTTGCTCTTGTAATGGTCTATAAACCTCTTTTTCTCTTTATTTTTCTGTTATGTCAGTGAAATACAAAAGCAAAGGGCTGTACTACCCGATTTGTGGCTCAGAATTGCAAGAATTTCAAGAAAATTGAATTTTTCTTCTCTTATTTTTAGGTTAACTTCTTGAGTTTTTCATTTGTTCTTTATCTTAATTTTTTTTTCCATTTTGGAGAGGGAGTGATGACGTGTTCAATTGGGGATGCAATTACAATTGTGAACATATAATTCTTGGAGTTTTCAATTGTGTATTTTTATGGGTTAAATTTTTATTTGAAAGTAATGTTTTTTCTTGCCTTCCCGACATGTTCTATTATTGGTTTTTGCAGTCTTTTTTCCTTTTTGTTTTATTATTTTATTGACTATTCGCAATATCAGTAATTTATTCTTTCAATTTCTTGTTTGATTTGTATTACATTTTTATTTTTCATTTCTCATATAAACATTGTATATAGTGAATGCTGCTTATTCTTTAGAACAATATATTGATAAACATTACATAAATTATTAATTTTTTAATCTAAAGTTTGTTTTTCCCCTATAGCTTACTAAATTTAAGGTATAAGGTTTTATTATGTATTCTAAAAGAAAAGAAAAGAACTTAGAAAGTTTTAGGTTCTTTCTTTCTACTATTACTTTAAAGTTATAGTAATTCACATAATTAATTTGCTCTCTCAAACTCACAACAATCCCATCAAAGATCTATTTATTCTTCTCTCTCCAGATTTTGATGTCAAATTCCTATAGAAGAAGGTTTGGCTTATGTGGTGCTGAAATTTCTCAAAGCTTAGAATTTTTAGGTAAATTCATCTATGGAAAATTCTTTAAGTGTTCCCTTAAACTATATTGTAGATTACTTTTCTCTGCTTCATATTTTTACTTTAGAATTATGTCCAGAAAATTACCTAAGGAAATGGCAACCTATTGAAATTGTATAGCCTATTTTAGACCAAAACATTTCATGTTTGAGTACAAGAGAGAACTAAAAAACCCTAACCCATTGTAACTTTAGTCTGATTGTTATTTGTATTGTACTTATTTACTTTCTATTGGCTCTTTGGGGCTATATAATCTTGTTCTATAACTAGCATGTCAATCCCTTTAGATTGTTTGTGTTGATAAATATTGAGTTTAAAAGTAGGGATGTCAATTGGGCTCACTGAGTCGGGCTTTGCCAAGTTCGAGCTCTGCCCGATTGACAGTGGACTGAAAAAATATGAGCCCGGGCTCGGGCCGGTCCTAACCTGGTTTTTAAATTTTTTATATAATAAATAATATTTTTAATAATATAATAATAATATTATTATATAAAAATATATATACATATAATATATATAATTTTTGGGTCGGGTTAAAATCGGGCTGAGCTTATCTCAGCACGAGCTTGGCCCGAAAATTATTCGGGCTGAATTTTTCAGCCCGAATTTGGGCTCATGTCGGACCGAACAGGTTGCGCTCGGGTCAGCCCGATCTAATTGACAGTCCTATTTAAAAGTATGATCTTATGTCTAATCATTATAACCCTTATGTTGCAAAAGATACACCCAAAATCAAGCACCGAACTCTCACTCCACTAACACAAGTACCTGTAAAAAGACATGCAAGAACTGCACATTATCACAATTAACTACCCTTCGTTTACCTACAAAAAATTGTCGTCATCCAATTCATGGACTAATCAAAACACATATAATCCAATAACAAACAAATTATAAAGTTCAAAACAAAAAAACTACACAATTAGAATAACAACCCAACTGTGAATTTGTTGACGCGCAGTCGTCGTCGGCACAATAAAATTGTAATAGCAATATAGATAATTGAATAGGAAAATTATAATGAAGAATATAAAGAAAAACTAAAAAGAAAAAATAGAGAGATAATACAAGAACTTTTATTGATTCTCTTAGAGTAAATGAATGAATCAATGAGTGTTATCAATACATCAGTCTAAAACCCTATTTATAAGGTTTAAGGGTACATATCAATTAGAAAAAATAGAGAGTAATCAGAAGACATATACTATCATTAATTAAAGATGTGATAGAATTATATTATCTATCTTTTAAATAGTTAGAATATCTCTATAACTCTAATATTAGATTATTTCTTTGATATCAGATAATAAAAATCCACAATATTAATTTCATAACACCAATAATAATTTTCAAGTCCAATATAGCATTAAAAACCTATGGCTTAAAATAATAAAACTTATAGGATCATTCACAAATGTCTTTGCACGTAGATTTCTCCAATTTGTTAGTATTTTATTTTTCCTTTTTTCTCTTTGTTTTAACACACACACGCGCACACATACATATATATATATATATATATATATATATATTCCAAGTTGATATTTTTAAAATTAATATTTAAATTTAAAATAATAATAATAAATTATCTGAAAGAGAGATTTAAGATTTAACTCAAACCCATCTAATTATTAAAGAAACTGTTAAAAAATGGCGCACGCGAGTTACGCGGTCTTTTGTTTTGTTTTTTTTTTTTAAATCTGGTCTGCTAGTCTGGCCTGCCCTACCGAGAAGTCAGCACTACGCCAGCTTCATCATAGATATTGCTATCATCGCCCTTCATATGCTCTGCATAATGGATGCGATGTTTTGATGCATCAATTTCTTGTCTTCCGATATCCTGTAATTGAGCTCCTTTATTTTTTGGCTGGGTCCAACTGAGCTTTACTAGATATAAGCTAGTGTTGAACCATCCTTGAGACTTGAGAGAGAGAAGGGAAACAGACATCCATCATTCATCATCACCTCCATCTTCACCATTTGCTTCTTCATCTTCTAGTCTCAGATGCAGATTATAACTTGCAAGGGTAAGCAGACAAATACTTTTTTTTCTTCTTCTTCTCCAAGTAGCACTACGGTAATTGATAAGCAGATTAATTTCTCTCTTTTGACTCGAAACACAGCTGTGGTGTGCTGGGGGCCCGGAGAGGCTCCCGCAGTGGAGGAGATACGGGTGGAACCTCCGAGGTCGGGCGAAGTCAGGATTAAGATGTTATTTGCTAGCCTTTGCCACACTGATGTTCTCTGCTGCAAGGGCTTCCCAGCGGTTACTCCTCAACCCTCTGCAGACTGCACCATTTTCACAATTCTTCCTTAGTTTCCAATTTTCTTTCTAGTTTCCAGTCAAATCGCAACTAATTTCTCTTTACTTTTGTGAATTGGCTTCGCAGCCCGTGTTCCCCCGAGTTCTGGGGCACGAAGGTGTCGGGTAAGGTGTCTCTGGCTAATCACTAAGCAAATGGAAATGTTCTCGCAAACTGCCTTGATTATTTCAAGTTGTCTTGTCCCAAGTCCAAAATTGCCCCCCTACACCCCTTTCAATCTGTTACTACAATGCAAAATTAAGGCTGTCAAACGCATTCGTGCAGCATGGTGGAGTGCGTGGGTGAAGGAGTTTCACGACTGAGAGAGGGAGACATCGTCATTCCCACATACTTGGGAGAGTGCAGAGAGTGCGAGAATTGCCGGTCAGGAAGGACGAATCTATGCCAAACCTACCCTTTGCAGGCTTTCACTGGCTTAATGCCCGATGGTTCGTCAAGAATGTCCACCAGAGCAGGCAAAATGCTGTACCAATTCCTCAGCTGCTCCACTTGGTCTCAGTATACGGTTGTTGACGCCAACTATGCGGTCAAGATCGACTCCGAAATACCTCTAGCGCACGCTAGCTTCCTCTCTTGCGGCTTCACCACCGGCTTTGGGGCAGCCTGGAAGGAAACCGGGGTTCAAGAGGGCTCCAGCGTCGCTATTCTGGGTCTCGGTGCAGTTGGACTAGGGGTAAGTGCCTATTACTATGATGCTACTAATGCAACAGATAATTATGTGGGCTTTCAATCCTTTACAAGTTTCCTTGCTTGCACGTTGCACCATCCCAAACAGGCGGTGGAGGGTGCTCGAGTGCACGGAGCAGCACAAATAATAGGAATTGACATTAACGAGAGCAAACGTGAGAAAGGAGAAGCCTTCGGAATGACTCATTTCATCAACCCGAAAGCTTCCCATAAATCCATTTCAGAATTGGTTAAAGAGTTAACAAATGGAGGAGGAGTGGACGTCTGTTTTGAATGCACTGGAGTCCCCGACTTGGTCGATGAAGCTCTTGAATCCACAAAAGTCGTAAGCATGCACATTTCTCTACGGTCTTGACTGCCATACCAAAACTTTTAGGCAATTGGTTAACCCCCCAAAATCCTTTTGTCTTTTCTTGATTAATTCTTCCGCTTTATGGACTCAGGGAACAGGAAATATGATAATGCTCGGAGCAGGGACCCAGAAGAGCTTGACAATAAACTTCGTTTCACTATTGGGCTGCAGAACTTTCAAATATGCTGTTTTTGGCGGGGTTAAGGTCCAATCTGACCTTCCTGTCATTATTGAGAAATGCTTAAATAAGGTACATTCATCTCTAGGTAAAATATTCAACTCCTGCAAAATTTTCTAGACGCTCTCAAGCTTTCACCGGTGCTCCTTTCATTTAAAGGCAGGTTCATGTTACCACTTTTGTCTCCATATTCACTCCATCCACAAAAACATTCTTGATTGTATTAGCCCAAAACTAACTCAGACGAAATGAAAACCCAGCGTCTAATTAAGATGTCAATACCTGCTCCCCCATCCCACCCAAAAAGGAAAAGAAGAAGAAAGGAAAACCCAGATCAGAGCCACTTCCATCCCCCTTGATTGAGAATATTATTATCGTGTACTGCATAATAATTGATTGCTTATGTTCATCCCAAAATATTCTGATTTAACAAGCCAGAAGCTCATATTTCACCTGTACTTTTGCGAACATAAAAAAAAATGTAATTCTACTTCATCATAGTCATAGACAGATGATTGTGTTCATCAGGTAGACACTTCTTCTCCTGCTAACAAAAAGTCTCTTAATTGAGATTCAATATCACATTATCCTAATGCCATGCTGAATAATAGTTCCTAGAATTGCAGACGGTTGTATTCATTGGACAAACTCTTCTTTTCCTGCTAACAACAAGTATCTTAATTGGGATTCAATCACATATCTACCTGTATCTTCGCAGGAAATACAGAAACTTGATCAGCTTTTAACTCATGAAGTTCACCTGGAAGATATAAACAGAGCCTTTGAACTGCTAAAGGAACCTGATTGCTTGAAGGTTCTCATCACATTGTGATGGGGCTTCTAAAGGGGACATGAAGCTAGAATTAGAATTTGGGTCTACTAAGGTGTTCGATAAGAGCACTATTGTCCTTTCATCTTCAATTTCATTCCTAGTTCTACTTCTTGACAAATAAGACCAGTGATAAAATATTCACTGGAATACTTCTGCTGTTGGTTTCCAGAGAATCTATGGAAAAAATTCGAAGACAAAATTTGCCAAAATCAGAGGTGCATTTTAAACAAAAATTTCTAGCAAACAACAATGTGAATAAAACATCTCTCACTTGTGAGCTGAAGGATCTTTTTGACAGTGCTTAATTAGCATTATCTAATACCACTCTTGGGCTAGCAGTTTCAACAATGCTTTCTATCATGATATCCAGGCCTAAAACCAAAAGCCCCCAAATCAAGTTCAGATACACGGGCGTTTACCAGCCACAGGAAACCAAGAGGCGCAAACGGAACTAAATAAACAAATCAATCTATGCCAAAAAACCAAATCAGCAATAACAAACAAGATTTCCAGCTCACAACTCAGAATCTCTAGCAAACAACGTTAAAGGACATTAAAAGGGCTGTGAAGATAAATTGCATGTGCAGTCAAAACACATACACACAGATAAACTATGGGAAGGCAAAAAAAAAAATAAAGGACAAGAGAACACAATCAGAATAACCAAACAAATAGATTAAGGTGCTGACAATATTACTGTGCTATTTCCAATTATTTTTTTATTCTTGAGTTCAGATACAAACTAGACTGAAAACTTGAAGCACTTTCTGAACCTTGATGAAACTCAGAAGTAGGTCTTACATGGTGGCTTCTTCAGGATCTGTCCCAACCGGCACTGGAGGCATGTTATTGCCACCTCTCAGCCGGGAAGACACGTTGTCAATAGCAGAATTGAGTTGGCTTATCTTTTCATTTAAGGTCTGCCTAGTTTTCTGCATTTCAGGAATGAGAAGCCAAAAGATGGAAAGAGGAAACTGTTAAAGAATGTAAATCCACATTTTGATTTGCCAAAGATTATGAAAATTGTAAGTTCGTGAATACCTCTAAACCTTCATCATAGTAAATTGGGCGTTTGGCCCTACGAAAACCATATTCATCTTCATTGAGCAGTGATCTTCTTATCTGACCATTAAGATAAGCGGAGAACGTGAGACTGCAAACTCAAAACACCAAAAGGAACCCCAACTGGCTTAAGAGAAGAAAGCTGAAACTGTCATATTAAAACTCATCCACCATGCAGAAATTCTACCTATCCAAAGTATGTTCAAGTAGGCAAGAATAACAATCCAGCGAAGATGAAATAGTTATGAAGAACTATTCAGCAAGAGTAACTCCCATTAACTTCATTATGTCTAGGCATATGAATGTGATGAGAGCTCTCATACTCAAAAGCTAGTTATAAAGTTGAAATGCAGAAATTAGAGTAAAAAATGCAATAAACTTCTTTAAAAATTTGTTAAAATCATGAAAACACATGCAAAATAGGATATGATCAATGTTTATTTAATAAATAATTAATCACAAAAAACGAACAAATGTAACCAAGATTTCATTCTTTCTTTACAAGAAAAGCTCATAAATAGACCTTTCTTTGAATGCCTAAGTCCCATGATAATATCTTGGGACTTTCTTCCTCCACTTTAGCACAGTATATGCAACATATTGCTCTTTCTAAATTCTACTCAATTGCAAATCAAAATGTAAATGCACCTGAATCTTTTTGTTTCTTTTTATTCCTTAATCTCTCCAAATATTGAATATTAGTCCAAGCAACATTCTTATCATTACATTTTGGCATCTTGAACAGGATGGACCACACTATTTGAGAAGAAGTACTTGCATTGGAATTTGGATGGCTAACAGGCATGCGCACATACCCACATGCACATTCACGCAAAAGCTAAATTGGGAAGAAATACCAATAGTATACTAGCATATAAGACTTCTGGGGAAGTAGCTAAGATAGGACTTAACACTCTTTTTTCCTTTTCTTTTTTTTTCTTTTCAAACTGTGCTTCTTCCATATGCTTTTCATTACAGACAGGGTTTTTCTTTTCTAATCCGCAAACCATCGTCCAAAGAGACTAGGCATACTGACGTACAATTCAATAGCTTGTAGAATAGTATGAATTATCATGAAAGTGACCCCTAGCCCCACCACCCAAAAGAAAATGACTTGTGAATGTAATAGTCAAGAGGTTGAGAATTGAGGGAATTTTCCAAAACTACTAAAATTTTCCAATCACCATGAACAATGGAAACTCTATTCATTCAATGATATATACAGAAATGTTAGACTGAAAAACAATAGATAAGTATTCATGAACATAAGCCACTTTAAACTTTCCATAATTAAGTATGTAAGCACAGAAAGAAAGGGAAAAGAAAAAAGATAAACAGAGAAAGGATCCTCACTTGTGGAGCAAAAACATATGCAAGTGTTCCAAATATTGCACCTCCTAAAAGGAAACCAGCAACAAAATCACCACCACTTCCACCCCTGCGGTCTCTGCAATTAGCAAACAGAAGTGGTTTATGGTATATGTATAGCAATAAGTGCCACAGGAAAAACAATAATCGAGATAAAGATTGTGAATTGAAACCGGGAAAAAAGAATCAAGATAAAACATTGCTTGAAAGTTGGAGAGTTATCTGAAAGAATACTTCCTATCTGCAACCCTTCGGCAGAAACTGGAAATCATTGTTGTTTGGTGACAGATAGTATGGGTAAATTAGGGTGCCTGGGTCAATTAGTGTGACAAGGTTGCATTAGATCGAGCTAAAAAGGTATTGAGCCACTATACCGATGGACAAATTCTCTAACTTTAACGAACATGTTTTAATTGAATTGACGTGGATAAAGTGCTGAAAATTCTACTACCATGAAATGGCATTGATTCCCTCAAATAGCCAAGAGAAGAATGGCATTCTATGATATCTGCAGTTATCGCTAGAAGATATTATCATACAGGAAACTGACAAAAATGCGGTCTATTTGCTAAGATTGAATAATGGCATCGTAAAAGTTAGCAACATTTCAAAGCAAACTTCTGTCTGCAAGATGTAGCAGGATGACAAGCCACTTGTTTAAAATTTTTTTTATATATATTTATTCTTTTAGGAGGCAGTGCAGGTGGGAGTAATCTGCCATGTTCAAGGGAAAAAGAAGAAAAAAAAGAATCATTAATTCTTATCATCAATGCAAATATCAAGTTAGCGCTTAATTGGGTTCCACTGTCTAGTTTGTAAGTAATTTTGTTTCGTGATACAAAAGTAAAAAATGAACTCAAAACTGAATTCAGAAGAAGGTCAGCATACCTGTATTCCGCACGAACGGACAAATTGCGATGGGTTCCCTGAGTATTGGAATTCCTTTGCATTCTTAATGACGGTATCTCGCCAAATGGACTGGACTTTGCAGACCAAAGTTTGCATGCCTTGAGGTGATTTCCGCCTGCAGAAAAAGGAGCCCTGAATTGGTTATGGCAGAACGAACAACAGCTAAAAAGAGAATGTCAAAAGAGATAATAAATCCCAAAATTTTCAAGTAAATTCACGGAAATTCAAACAACATAATCATCAAAGCTAGGAATCTAAGTGCCACCACGAAACCCAACGCCGATGCCGCAGCAATTAGGACGGAACTTCTGAGTATTTCAGTTTGTTGCTGCAAATATCAAAGTTAGGTTTGTCGTCCGAAATTTAAGCTATTAGCTACCTTACCATCCAAATTTAGGAAAAATATCGAAGGCAAGGAACGAACGAAGTGATGTTTGCCAGAGAAATGGCAAAAACTTTAGATGGCCAGGTGGAAAGAACACTGTAATTAAGGCGGACCTCCGGCAACCAATCAGATACCTTCGAGGTATCAAACAAATAATCGAACTGTTGATGAAACCCTAAATGGTTGAAAAAACAAGTAGTAGATAGCGAAGTCCAGTTTCGCCTCAGAGATGTGAAGTTACCTGAAACAGAAACGGGAGCGATGCCGGTAGCCATATAGCGCAAGGCCAGCACAGACAAACTCTCTTCTCCCGGAGCCTCCCCTTCCCCAAAATCACGCACGCAGGACTCACAAGTACTTCTATGGGATTATCGCCCGTCCAGTGTGTACCTGTCTGCACTGGTATAATTTTCCAGTAAATAACGCACGGAACAAGATGATGTCTCTTGGCATTTCCCCCTTTTTTTTTTTTTTCAAGACCTGTAGTTTTCTTTTATGATAGGTTTTTTTTTTTTGCCCTTTTCTACCTCTACCGGACTTACCTATATGGCTATATGGTACCTCTGTCCTTTTCATTTTTTTCTTTTTAATTGAAAAGTATGCAATCTATAACGTTATATTATTTTTTATATATGGTAAAAAAGAAATAAAGATGAATGCAAATGAATGCGAAAGTATGAACCAACCTTGCCATTCATTCCCTTAACTGAAAGGAGTTGGTGGAAAGGGAATTGAAAGAAATGGATATAGGCACTAGAATTTCCTTTTGTTTCTGGAGTAAAAGGATAGATAAATGAATTAAAGATTTTTAAAAATTTTAATCAAGATGGTAAATGAGAGAAATAAATATAATTTTAATAAATTTAAATTAAGATAAATGATTATGGTATATTTAGATTGTATTTAAAATTAAAATTTTATTATTTTAAATTTTATAAAAATAAATTTTTATAAGAAAGAATGTGAGATTCTTATATTTATGTTTAAAATTTAAATGCAATCTATATGCACTCTTAAAAGTTCATCAGAAAAGAAAATAATACATAAAAATATAAATTATAATTTCTCTTATTTATCAAAAAATTTTATAATTTCTCTTTGCCTACTTTTCTCGTTAACTGTCTAATCTCAATAAAGAGTCATTATTATTTGAGTCATTCCGTCAACTGCTTCCTATTGGAACCTAGTGCCAAGGTGAAGAATTGCAACACAGCAGAGGAACGATTTCCCTGGGTGGTGCGGAATCCGGAGTTACATTTAGAAGATGTGCCGAAATCTGAAAAAGGGGTTTGGTGTAGTCTTGAATATAGATTTACATGGCATTGGTGTGTCCTCATCCATGGGTCCATAAGTACGTCTTAGTCGGTCGGTACTGTTGGTGGGGCATTCCAAGATCGACCCACACTTCTCCCAAACGGTTAGTTGCTAGACTAATCCACCCAATACAACACAGCCTGATAGGAAAACGTCGATCTGATATTCGACGGGGTTTACACAAATGAAGGAATCGACAAATGGAAACGAGGAAATGAGTATTGATTGGGCCCGCACTTTGGCCAATTTAAGTCCCAACTATGGTATTGTACAGCACTCTTAATGCTGGGAGACATAAATAAGAGCCATATACACATAACCAGCTTACGAGTGAGGACACAACGAAATCAGTGTTGCAGTATCAACGTCAAAGAAAGAAGCCAACGCCAGTACCAACTCAAAGAAAGAAGCTATGAGAAACGCTTCAGTAGCAAAAGGAAACCAGAAACGTAAGTGACGAAGAAGCCAAATTTTTGAAAGTAATCCCATCAAAATTTTCTCCTTTACTATTGCTTTCTCCATACCGGGAGGGATCGGGAATTTTCAAATATGTCCTAGTCGAGTACCGGCTTACCATCCCCTTATGTACAAAGAGGCCGGATTATGCACTAAAAAACTAAAATATTGAAAAACAAGAAAAAAGAAATTTATCAAAGAATAACAACAAAAAGGCTAGAATTTCTTTCTGTATACTTTATAAACAATTCTAACAGGGTTCCACTAAAGCCCCATGGGAAGATCATCGCGCAGGGTCCGGGAAGTGCCACAATGCGGAGCAGCATGATGAAGGTCACTTGCAGCCTCTACTTGTCCCTAAGGTCCTCAAAAAGGAGCAAAGTATTTACATGCTCTCTTTCTGTGTCTGACATGGATCTCACCCTCTGATCCTCGCCTGGAAATGGAAATGAAAGAGAGAGAGAGAGCGAAGCAGAGCCGTCATCATCTTCTCTCTTAGTACTTCCCTCATGTGAACAATGGTCCTGAATCATCTTTTTCTCTTCTTTCCCGAATAAAAAGCTTGAGATGCCTTGCGTCAGTGACTTTGATTCAGCCCCCAAAGCAAGCTCCAGATTTGGAGCTTTGTCATGAAACCTATCATCCTCCAAAGGATCCAGTTTCCAAGGGATGAACTCTGCAGTCCTGTTAATATCGATCTCCTCAGCATGTGGACCGACAGGGAAGAAGTACCTTTCAGCAGTTCCCTCAGATGTATGGGCATCAGTCCCATCAAAACCTTCAACCCAGCAATCTGCTCGAACAGCAGAACCAGAAGCTACATTATGAATCCCCGACATGTACCCTTCATTTGGAGAACTAGTCCAATCACTGCCTCCATATATTACACCATGATCTATCTTCTGTCTTTTGCTCCTATGGACTTCTTCAACTGATTTATCATCAACACCATTTCCTAGTATTACCTGACTTGTACTAGTAGAAGCAGCTTTTAACATCCTGTCGACAGTCTCTTGATGCTTCCTGTTGTCATTCACACTTCGGCTTATGGTATCGGAGGGAGAAAGAGCAAGCATTGATCCATCTTCCAAATCCACTTGACATGGACTAGTGCTCATCTTATCTGATATATTCCCCTCTCTTGAGCTTCCACATACATCAGCTTTAGACTCGTCAAGCTGGTGCAAGAAATGTTGTTGACTGGCACTTGCATCCTCGTCCTTTCCTCTTGCAGCTTCTCCTGAAGTGTTGACTCCTCGCATTGGATTGGCTTCAGGCTCAATACCTCCTTCCTGCTGGAATAAAAGTAAATAAATCTAATTGCATGTTTTCCAATACCAAGATAAAATATAATACATGAAGGAACATAATAAGAAATCTAAAAAAGATTTCTTTACAAAATATGTGGTGAATACAACCATACTTTGTTAGAAATCTATCAAAATCTATCAAAAATTTTATTTGGTGGCACTCATTTCTCCATGAAAGATCTAGGAAAATAACTTAGTGGTGTCATGCTTTAAACAAGTTACCAACTAAAAGAAGCAAATATCTGTAAGAAGTGCACCTAAAAAAAAGTTAAAGATGAAAATAAAGGCAGGACTTCATTGGAAAACCTCATCACAAAGAAAACAAAAGTTTCTACCGTTAGCAAAAATGAGAATCAGTAGGACAAGAAAACACATCAATATCTGAGCCTTTACTTTGACGGACCCTTCTTCTTCTTTGGATTTTTAGGTCGTGGCAAATAGATACTCTCAAGTTAGTACCTTTTTAAGTTGACTCACCTCGCCACAGGGAAAGACCAAAGGCTATTTCTGTCCCAACCAGCTTACCATTGTAGAAACACTACTTTATGTAGATGTTAGCTAACTTGGATTCATTTATGGAGCTGAGAGAGATTGAGGTAATATATATATTGAGGAAAAGGAAAAAGGCAAATGCATCAGAAAGTGGCATTGGTTCAATGCATACTGAATAATCTGAATACAACATACTCCAGGGTAAAACCCTCACATTTTTTGCTAAATCTCCTTTAGACCACAGCAGTAAATTGTAATAACACGTGAGAACTGGAAACAGTTCCACTGAAACCCAATAGTATGTGACCACTAGATATATGCTGAAGTGGAAACTAAAGCACATGTTATCATTTGGTACCTCTTGTTTGCAGCTAAGGGATACTTAAAGGTTCCAACTCATAAAGTTTGACATCCAGCTAGTTATAAATTAAAGATACAGTTGCAGATGAAGAAATCTGATAGAAGAAAAACAAATCACTTTATAACTGCATAAAATATCTTGTTTAAAGAACAAATTTTGTATGTGAAGGAAATCAAAATTACCAAGGAAATGCTGGTGTGCTGCATTTCTTCAAGTAAAGTACTTGTTTCTATTTCTTCACATGATACCAGCTTGCAACATTTTACCATCAAGAATGAACTGGAATCCACTTGATAGTCCTGCTGCTCCACAATTGTCTGCCTATGGTAATCAGGTAGGACTTGTGAAGCCACTCTGGTATCACTATCTCTGTCCAATGTTTGAGATGATGATAAACAATGTAAGTCCCTTGAAGCTAGTACCTCAGATGCTGAGGCTGACTCACCACATTCAGACAAATCCTTGTCTATAGTTCTTAGAGAGGACACATTCTCAGGCAAAGACATGATTGCAATGGGTGTTTCTTGAGCCAAATGTGTCTGCTTTTGGGATCTAAGCCCATGTTCTGAGCAATCAGCCCTCCTTCCTCTGAACACCCCCCACAGGAAAAACAATGCGTTCCAACCTGCAAGAGATAAATAAGATAACTGAGGCCTAAAAATGATAGTTATTTAAGTGGATAAGCAAACAAAGAAATTAAGGAGAAAAAAGAAAAGAACATATTTCAACAGGCTGAAGTAAGAAATAATCCTCAGAAAGTAACCCATATGAGATGAATGCTTAGAACAGAATGCCAAGATAAACAAGGATATGTCCTCTCATAAAAAATTAATAAACAAGGATGTGAGCAGAACAAATCAGCCAGGTATACAAGAGATATACACACTGTTTATATAAAGAATCGCAGTCTGATCACATTCATTCCACAGTAGAATTGGGAGGATGCATAAAACCAATAAGCAGATCACTTCGAAGTGCATCTGCAGCATATCACCAGTCAGAGCTAGATAAAATATACGCCAGAAACAAGATTATGACAATCCTTACGCTGGGATTTCTCCGGAAGCTGATTAGATGGGAATATCAGGAGTTCAACATCATCAAGATTTCCTTTCAGAGCCAGATCACTCCTCATCATATTATCCAACAATATTTTGTAGCTCTTCTCATAACTGGATACATTCAGTCAAGAAAAGAAATCAGATAAAAGTTTGAAAAAGATAATTAAACAAAGTAGGAAACATCAAAGGGGAAAAACTACCTCGAAAGATCTTTAGCGAAAAAGAACAAAGCTATATTTTCCTCTTTCACACCATATTCATGAAACTGTCTCGGCCAGGTACTCAAACGAGCTACTTCATTTAGGAGGACTTTACAGGGAAATTTATTCACTGCCTGAAGAACTTTGGGAGACACACAACTTGATAAATGAGCCTGGATTCCATCACAAAACTTCAGGGTTTTTCCATTTCTGTAAATCTCTAAGTCCCCCCTGCATGAAAAGAATTTGCGTAAGAGAACATTCTCAGGGTGCAAGGACACCAATTAAACCTAAATACCTAGAGAAATTAACATGAGACAACAGGTTAGAATCATACTGCCATATATATTCATAATCAGGAATGGCGAAAGTTCTGAGAAGATAGGACAATGCTGCCGGAACATGACCCAGCACATCTCTTTTCAGAGACAATCCCTCAGAAGTGATATCCTGACATGTATCGCCTGTTCTGGAAGTCACAGCTTCAATATGGAGCATTCCAGACTGCTTCACACTGTCAAGAGTTGGCTGTTTACAAAAGTCAGCACCGGAGTTCTCGTGTAAGATCTCGCCCTCTGGTATCTCTTCAGTGGCTGATACATTTCCCCTGTTGCCTGAACTTATTAAGTGATCTTGAGGAGCTATTTCACTACTCAGGCTTGACACAGAGATGTCATCTGACTGATCCAAAACCCGATGTTTTCGGTATATTCCTGGTTTTCTGAGAACAGCAGCCTCAATTGCAGCCTTTAGCTTATCCTTGCGCTCCAAAATCTCTCTTGAACTTTTTGCAGCAGATCCATCAGAAGCAGGTGATGCAGGACGATCAGTTATGCATAATTGTGCAGAATGACCAAATTCATTACACTTTTGGTTAGCACTACTCTGCTTTGATAGGCTAATAGAAGATTCTTTTCCTCTCTCACAGAAGCTCGTAGTTTCCTTGATCCGAGAAAATCCATCTAGCAAACTTTCATTAGCACTGCAAGGTAGTCGCTCAGCAATACAAGAACTTGATGAGGAATCCTCCTTTGGACTACTGGGATTGGGCTTTATATCAGAACTGCCGACTCCATTTGCAGAGGAGACTCCACCAAAACTACCTAATTCTGATGACTGCCTTTTTACTTCACCTGCATCATTAAAAGCCAATCAAGGAACAAAAAGAATGAAATAATAAAGGGTTAAAACATATAAAAGACACCGAATAAGATTCAAATCATACCTAATGAAACAGGAATTTCTGAACCCTTGCGAAGTGCAAAAAATCTTGAGAATGTCATTGATTTATTGTCAGATTGCAAGGGCTTTATATCACGGTTGTTTCTTACTGAAGAAACTAAGCTGGCTTCACCAGAAGATGCTAATTTTTTTTCATTTTTTGCTGTAAAACTACTAGAGGTGGCCATTGGTGAACTAACAGCAGATCGTTCTGCATTAAAGGAATTTTTCCTTTCAAATAAACTCCGGTCTTTGGTATATTTTGTCCCCTTGACATCCTGAATGGGAGGAAATTTAGAAGATAACATCTTCACTTTAGCTTCATTGCCATTAAGGCGGCTCGAATTTGTATACTTAAATGATATGGATTTGCCTATTGGCCTCACAGGTCCTTCCTTTTTATTAAGAGAAAAGGGTTCTCTAACTGATCTCTGCTTATGAGGAACATCATCCACAAGCTTGAGTTTTGGCTTCACATTCAAAGAATTGAATGAATTCGACTTTATAAAGTTACCTGCAAAATTCCAAATGTCCATTTTGTATTTAACTAGGAAGGTTCCACACCGTGACATTGAACAGTTAAAAGATAACCCATCAGACACAAAACTATAAAGGGAAAGAGAGAAAGCAATAAATAGTAACAATAACAAGCACCATGATGCTTTTGCGGACGTGAATTAGAAGCAGGAGAATCTGTAGACTCAGGCGCTGTGATACTGCAAGAAGAAGATTCTTGAGTGGGCTTTATCTTCCCCTTATCCAAATGCTTGAACGAACTATCACGAGAAAGTGCAACACCACCATTGGACACAGCACTCCTTGTCAGACCAACATTTGGATCAAGGACACATTTGTTTGCTACAGATGAAACTTCAGCATCATCTCTATTTCTTTTGGCAGAAATTTTCACACCAGAAGGATCTTTACTGGCTTTGTTTTCCTCAGTATTAGAGACTTTTGCTTCAGACTTTGAAGAGGAATTTGGATATTCAGGTTTTGCCTGTGAACCCATTTCATTTCGAACTGCACTGCCAACTTTATCTTGCTTCTGGTCTTTCATTGCCTCATCAAATTTGCATTCCTCACAGAGCCAATCACCTTCAGGAACTTTGGTAAGCATTTCTTGCATGCAGTAACTGCAACAAGAGTAGCAATTAATGCAGATCACCATAAAAGCATAATTACAGAGAATGAACAAAATCAATATTGATCATGAGGCTTACGTGTGCTCAGCTCCATCACTACACCTACAGCATATAGCCAGTAAATCCTCCCTACCAGTATCCCCACAAATATCACAAACTTTTACCTGCTCTCAGCGAAAGATGATACAAAGTGAGCCAGATCATATTGAGTGATACAAAAAGGAAGGAAAAAAGGTACATATCATTCATAGTAAAATCTCATTAATTATCTAAGCAAACTAGGAATCAACTCATATACTATGGAAAACAACAGAGACTCGAAAAGTAGATGGATCCATAAGGAAAACCTAAGTAAAATTTTCCGAACTACAAAACCTCGCATCTTCCCGTTCCAATAACAATTAGAGGTTTCAATACCACTAAGAAAGTACCTGAATAATACAGAACATTTAAGAGTATCCCAGTTGGTTCAGGTGTCCCAGTTGGCTATCTATTATGTAATATATACTCAGTAAAAATCACAAAAAAAGATGCCAATTCTTGTAGAACATAAGATTATGTTTTCTAAACCTTACAGTTGTCACAAAAGCAATCATTAGTCTGCTTGTGATTAAAGCAACCATTTCTCTGTGCTCAACAAAAATGACAATACACAGGTAACATAAAATAATTATTGATTTATATGACTTGCCATAATCCTCTCATATCATGCCTTTTAAATTCAAAAGGCAAAACATTTTCAACATTTGAGATGGCCTTTGCAACTCTTATATTCAAGATTTTTGTACTACATGGTCTTTCTAAAACTTAATATAATGTGAAAATCATTCAAATATTTAGTGAAAATCTTACCAACACAGACATAATAATCATAAAACATGGACAAAGGTGATGTGAATAAAGAGAATATAAATTGAGGACTAGATTACGAAAGCAATGGTTGAATGGACCTGGTTGAAACATCAATTGATTGTGTGCTAGGAAAAATAGTATATGCTTTTTTGTACTTACATCATGCTCCATCATATCAGAGTCATCACTCTCATCCATTGCGTGTGATTCAAGAGAATTTCCCTTAGCACCAGGAGAAAGGCAAGATCCCACAACCTTATCAGCATTGACAGTCATATCACTATGGCCCACATCGGGAATTGTGTCCTTCATTGACAATGAAATCAAATGCCCACTTGGGACTTCCAGGCCCCCTTGAAAATGAGAGCACAAAAGTTCTTTAGTTTCCTCTCTATTTGGTTCACAGACAACAGACTTCTCACAAGGACCATGAGATGAAGCATTCAGCCAGCAAGAGGCATCAGCTGCATTTTCTAGAATAGCCTCTGCCTCTGCTGAATTTGGCAAGGATAAATCAGTCGGCAAGCAGGTAGAAACAGCCATCTGCTCTGATGATTCTGCACTACTTTTACTTTGACTGCTATAGTTGTTCTGACTGTGAGCAACATCGGATTTCATATCTTCACACGCAGAAGATGTTAGATTACAAGGAACTTTTCCATTTTCAGGAGTGGTTGAAGTGCCATCAGAAGCAGCATTGCTAGGTAAATCGGTCCTGACTCCATTACTAACACTGAGATCTGACAACTTGGCATCCTCACTTCCAGTAACACATGACATAGTATCATCAGTGCATTCTTTGCCTTTTGTTTCATCAAGCTTTGGCAGTGCAACCTCTTGAGATGCTCTGGATGAACCAGAATTCCTCAAGCTCACTTCAAAACATAAATTTTCAGAAGGATAGCCTGAATTACCACTGTTTCTTATCTCACTCTTCTGCTCAGTTTCAAATTTTACAATCTCGTTATTTCGAGCAGCATCGTCTACGGAAATGTTTGAGGCATTTTCAGTACAAGTCTCTCCAGAACATTCGTCAATTTTTGACCCCATAAGCTGCTGGTTCATATGCAAGCAGGATGAGCAAGGGGCAGAACACACATTACAAGTTCCAGATTTTGTTCTCCTTCTGGCCTTCAAATTCTTAGAGCAACTACTATACTCCTTCTCAACCTGGGATGGCACCTACCAATCGGCACAAGCAGATAAGCAGAAATAAGAGGCAATTGAAAAGAACAAGTTCTGGACTTGCATACAGAATACAGATATACTAATTAGAAAAAGGAAAATTTTCCTAATTAGCCACGAATACAGATAGCTTAAGTCTTGAACTATCCAAAGAAAATAAAAGTATCAATATAACTACAGCAGAACTACCTAAAAATAAATTATTTATCCCAAAAGAAAAAGGAAAATGACTCGAGTAAAGAAATGATTTATTGTTACAGCTGTTGTTCCTCTCCAGCATAACGAATGCTAGTTATACCACTGAGAGAGTCTTCCACCTCAAACCCAACTTCTAAAATTTCTCTCTGTCCTCCCACAAAAACAATTCCCTAGCTTGCTGTGACAATGCAGTGTTATGTACATGCAGGAAATCCTCCATCTGCAACACCATTTTGCAAGATTCTAAATTTATTTTCAGTATTTTTTCTTCACAGTTAATCAGATTTAGCATTTTGCGCACGAAACAAAATTTCATAGAATAAGAAGATTCAGATTCCTCAGTATTTTTTCTTCACAGTTAACCAGATTTAGCGTTTTGCGCGCGGAACAAAATTTCATAGAATAAGAAGATTCCTCAATGAAAATTCTAATAGTTTCAAAGAGAAGGATACACTGATAATTTATTTTATTTTAAAATAGGAAGAAACATATCCTTCCAATACGACTTGCATCAATGCTCCATCCAGACACTCCCTTTTGTTTCTTCTCTTGATTGGGACTGCCGTTGGCACTTTGATAAACACTTGGGTAAAAGATGCAATGATCTGAATGCTATAGAAAAAAGCCTTACAGCATGAATTCTAGCTCCAAAACTGAATCAATAGACACTTGTATGTAAGCATTTGACATCCTGCCAGAAGTGACACACACAGAGAGAGAGAGAGGAGGAAGATGGGAACAAATAGCACGTAATTACCCTGTTTATCTCACCATATTGGTGTTGAAGTCATGGGCTGCTTCATCTACAGGACCTTGCATTCGGCAAATTCCTCTCAACACTGGTGTGATCTGAAAAGGCAGATTGACATAACAGACATCAATTGCTTCCCTAAAAGCTTATTGAAAAGATTAACGTTACCACAGTAAGTGTGAAGGTATTTAAACTAAAAGTAACATTAGCACGAGCAATCAAATGCAAGACAAGCCGCAACCAGATGTAGCATATCCATCTTGTCGGTCAGAGAGAGACAGAGAAAGTGGGTTTAGGGATAGGATAGACAGAATTTGTGATAGAACAAAAACCCTAACCTCCAGAAATTGTGAAACGTGAGAAAATTAGCAAGAGCAGCAAAACAAAATTGAAAATTTCCTTGAGATGATAAAGGAATCATCCGAAGGTTTGGCATAAAAAACAAAACTTCAACTACAAGAAAATGAGGTATAGTTGAGAACGAATATATAATAATAACAGACATATTCATATATAAATTAACAAACACATATATACAGATATATAAAAATATAGTTCACGAAAACGTTGAATTGGAATTGATAGCAGCAATGAAAACCCTAATTGAAAAGGGCCAGAAAAGAATTACATGCCTTGGGTTGGGAAACAGTTCGAGTGACATTGTATAGGTCCTGGAGAAGCCGTTGTTTACGCATAGTCATCGCCGATAAAATGAGGAGGAGAATAGATCAAACATCACGGAATCACATCAACAAATACCCCACGGATTGAAGCAACGCACATATGTGTGTATATGTATGTAAAGAAGGGGAGAAAAACGAATAAAAAAATAAAAATCAGCCCCAAATGCTTATATATACCTCACCTGTTTCGGTTTCAATCTCTCTCTCTCTCTCTCACACACACACGCACGATGCCTCTGTTTCTCTATTAATTAATCATGTGTGGTAGCAAATGCTAATATGGATAATTAAAGAGGCACATGAGCAAATTACCTTATACAACTACGCTTACTGTAATTAACTTATAATTGAAGGTTGGAAAGAAGAAGAAAAATGAACTGCAAAGAATCTTCTCCCCTCCCTATCCTATTTTCTACTCTATGCGAAATCCATGGCGGACATTCAAGCAACTCGCTATTCCACCTTTGCTATTGTCATTATTTTTTTAAAATATTAGATGTATCACATTTTTTGTAAAAAAATCATTATTAATTAATAAATAATAGTATCTAATTAAAATTATATTTATATACAAATATTAAATATTTTTATAAAAATAAAATATCATTACAATACACAATTTTTAAAAATTTATTATTTTCAGTATATTTATATTTTATTTTTAAAATAGAATCTCTATTTACCTCACTTACTCTCTCCCTCAAACTTAACTTAAAATGTATCTAATTTTTTTAAATTTGAAATTCTAACATGTTTTAAAAGATAACAAATCACAAATCGACACCAAACAAATTTGATTCAAATTAAAAACTCACAAAAATTTTGAAATTTAAAATTTTTTTCACGTTATAGAGAATTTTAGAAGCTACATAAAACTTGACTACAAGTTCCACAAGAGAATTATGAAAATATGGACAATATTCCATCAATTCTAGTGAAACATTTGTATAAATTTGCTAAAACTATGTACAATATACAGTTAAAAGACTTCAACTCTCACAAATCATACAAGGCCCAGTCAGTTCATTATCTTTCTAATTTTATAGTTTATTGCATTTGATAAGAATTCTCTAATTTGGTCTTCATTTGGTTCGTTGCCTTCTTGTTAACTGCTGAATTGACTGCTTCGTCCATTTATTTAAAATTGAAGCTTTTGCAACAAATTAAAAAATTACATTTTTTTACCAAAAAAAACATTCAAAATTAATTTTTTTTTCTTTTTTGTCCTCATGGGCCAAGCTTGGATAAAAGGATGTGGAAAGAAAAGAAGGGATTTGGCGAGAAACATACTTTTCTCTTCACCAGGATGTGAGGGAAAGAAATGTAAAGAAGAAGAGGAGAGAAGAAAATGATTAAAATGCCTATTGCATTGAACAACTCTCTCCGTCCAAAGTTTGGAGGAAATGGGTAGATGGAGCAATTAGAATAATAAGTATTTATCAGTTTCAAAATCACATTTTGCGTTATTGAACTTATATGACTGAACTTGTCCCTTTCTCCACTAAAATTTTCTATTTTTTTGTAGTTCTCTATAAAATTATTAGTAATTATACAATTCTGAAAATTTATTAGGCAGAGCATATTCTTTTCATCTTCCTCTTCGATGGTTTTAGAAGATTCACGCTTAATTATCTCTAGTGGAAACTGATTTTGGAAGGCATTAAGGTTCAAAAAAAAAGAAGGGAAAAGGAGCATGAAATAGATTTCAATTTTGTTACGGTCTAACAACGTAATGGAGGTGAAAGTTGGGAGGTGAGTGCAGTGAGTATGTAATGGAGAGGAAAGATAGGGAATGAAAGAATGGTTTTAATAGTAGTTATTTTGTGAAAAGAAGCATTTTGTTTTCCACTTCTTTTCCGGATCCCAAAAAGAAAAATAGTAATTTTTTCTCCATAATTGAATATCCACCTAGTATGAAATTTAAAGAGTATATTTGATTTATTCAATTTACCAATTTTGTCTTCATTAATCTCATAACATATTTATTAATTAAAGAGGTAAATAGTAATATCCAAATGTTAGTTAATCTAAATTCTTTTAAATTAAGAGAGTTAAAAGAGTCTAGGGATAGACTTATGTGTTAGTGTAACTTACTCTCGTTAAATTAAGAATGTTAATGCTAAAAATTTAGATAAAATATATAATTATTTTTAACAAGCGAATATTTTATTTTGAACATATTAAAAAGAAAATATGAATATTTGATTATAGATAGAGAAATTTTGTTTTGCTTCCCCAAACTCTCAAATGAAATTGGAGACAATCGTCTCAACTTCTTTTCTCTCATTACTTCGAACTTAGAGTGTATTTGCTTTGTATTTTTTTAATTGAGTTATATTAAAAATCGTAAAAGTGAATTGCTTTTAGAAATAGAGTAAATTTGAAAAAAGTGATATTTTATTTGAATTGAATTCTAATACGGCCTTATAACTAGTTTCAAAATTTTAAAAAGAAAAGAAAAGAATAGAAATCTGGAATTATGAGAAGAAAAAGGTGAGAACATTACCTTAATGTTATTTGGAAGTTAGTTATAAAAAAAAGAGACTGGAAATACTCTTTTTTTATTTACGAGTTTAAAGATGAAGGGGAAAATGATTATTTTAACGTAGTTTACTGGTTTATACCTATATCTTTATTTTAGATTAAAAAAATAAGATTCAATTCAATAAAATTCATCTACTTTTAAAAATTGAATAGAATCTATTCAAACACTGACAAATCTATTTTACTTACTCTAAGGCTTTGTTTAATTAGCAAGAAAGGAAAGTAATGTTAAGGAATTTAAATCTTAGGAAAATAAATTCAAATAATGTAATTTCAGACATATTATATTTCTTTGTTTAAATTGTTCAATAGAATATTAAAGGAAAATATTTTGTTAATAGTGAAAGAAAGTAATATAATACTTGTTTTTTATCTCTTTAAACATATAAAAATAAATAAAATAGTTCTCAATATATTTATTAATGGTAAAAAAGAAGACCATAGCCACATGCCAACCTATTCTCTTGCCAAATTACACATATTCCTGTCACATACTTAATTTTTAAAGGGTAAAATTATTAATAGAATCATTTCTCTCCTAATTTGACATCTCTGCGTGGAAAAAAAGGAAAAAATCCAAATACATAATAAAAAATACAAATTAAAATAAATAAAATATCCTACTCTGTTCTTCGCTTAATCACAACTTTGAAGATTGTCTTCTTATTGACTCAAAAGGATGGAGATGAAGCTATTCTACAAAATAAAACAAGGATGGCAAGTCGTGTAATTGAGGAAAAAATCAATGAAGATTGTAGCTTTATTTCTGGTGCCTATTCTCCTTCCTGAGTTGACTTTGCAAAGCCATTTTCTTTACAATTTCAAATTTGGAAAAAATTGATTATTGGGTTTGGAATTGTTATCGTTTTTTATGAACTTCTCTAGTTTCAATTTCGAAAGCATAGTAGATGCTTTTCTTACTTCTACCGAATACAACTAGTGCATAAATGCTAGCCAGAGCATTTTACAAATTATTCTCTTTTTCTCCCAAAATTTTACAGACTATGCAATAAACTTGTTTTCATGTCTTTTACATAGTTTTAAGAATATATTAATTTAAAATTTAAAAGACCAGAATCAAGATTTGAAAAAAAAAATATTATTTGAAATGACAAATATTTTTCAACCTCATTTTTTCTCAAAACAAAAAAAAAAAAATTGCAAATTTTTCTTTACCCAAATTTGGCATTGTCAATGTAGATAGATGGAAGGTGTGATTTTTACCAGTCATCCTATCTCCAATGTGCAATGTACGTGACCATAATATATGTAATTTGACCCGAAAATAGAGTGGCAAGTGGTGGTAGTCATTTGTTCTACCATTAGTAAATATATTAGGGACTATTTTGGCTGAAAAAAAACTTTAGGGATGTAAATAAATTTCATCCCATACTTTAGGAACTTCGTGGGTCATTTTTCCTATAGTTTTTAAATTAAAACTTCATAAATTATACTTTGTTACAATTTCAAGTCTGGTAAGTTTTTTGAAAAAAAATAAAGATAATAACAATTTGATATGTAGAAAATTAAATTAGCTATCACATTTTAAGTTAGAAGCGAGGAAAAAATATCAAAAGAGTTATAGGGGGGAGGGATAAGCAAATGAGAACATATGGAATAAAAATAAAGAAGTAAATATGTGAATAATAATGTTATATATCTCTTATTATTCTACCACCTCACATTAAGGATTTTTCCTCAATATTGTACATTTATTTTTCCAAATCTTAGGAATCAAATTCCTTTCCCAAGATACAAATAATAAACGAAACACTAAAATTTAAAAATAAAGAAAGTGATGAAAATGATTATTTGCCCTGCTTACTTTATTTAGCAATCAAATGAGGTCTAAGAGATTGCTAAAATTTTAACCAAGAAAAGAACATTTTCAATTACAAAACGAAAAGAAAGTCCTAAATCCTATAGTGGTCCACGGTTCCATAATTTTTCCCTTTCCTTACCTAAAAATTTGGCAAACAAGAGGGAAAAAGCACATTTTCTCCTCAAATTCCTTCTCCTCTCCAAGCCTCTCCATCCAAACAAACATTAAGGGTTAGTTTTGGAGTTCCAAGTGGAGAAAAAAGAAGAGAAGAGAAAGGATGATTTATCTTGTTTGAAAGTTTAAAAGTTTAAAAGAGAAGAAATAATTTGGTTACCTCTTATTTGAGAGTTATGAGAGAAAAGATGATATTAAGTTATAACTCTACTCTGTTATCTTTAATAACTTTTGATTTGAAATAAATATACAAAGATTATTTAGTCAATTACTCCCCCATTTACTGACTTCTTTGACCAAGGGATCTGTGTGTTTCTTTCCATAATTGGATAGAAAGTTTGGAAAGAAAAGAGGGGCCTTTGGTCCCTCCTTTTCTCTCCTTTTCTTTCTAACTAAAACTCCCAAATATAAGAAAATAACTTCCCTTCCTCCCAAATCTCTTACTCTCTCTCTACTTCTTCCCATCCAAACTAACCCTAAAAGATTTTTGTTTCTTTTCTGTTCTCTCATAAACTCCCAAATTAACTCAAGTTTTCGCCACCACCTACTACAATGTAAAGCTGCTACTACTCTGCTTCATTTAGAAACTTAGCCAGCACTACTACCACCACAGCCTTTCTCACATTTTTTGTTCTTTTCCTCTTTTCCCTTCTCATTCTCTCTCACTCACCATTGCAATGCCATCCTCACTTTCCGCAGTCACTACTGCCACAAAACAACAGAAACATAAAAGAAATAAAATAACAATCCTATAACATAAAGTAATACTATACAGAACTGTAATCCAAACCAAAACATGGGTTCGCTCTAATGTCATCCAACAAAGAAAGTTCAAGCTGGTCAATAGAGAGATTCTTAGCGGGGACCTTTCCTCTTGTTCACCTAGCAAGTGAAACCCATGTCTAGGAGCCATCTGGCGTTTGCAATTGCCATCAAAAGAGTCACATCCACAATATGCTTTGCATACATAGATATACCTGAAATAACAGAAATCCTCTGATCAAATCGAATACCCTGCTTAAATCTGAATCATATCCCTCCATCCAGAATTGAGAAAGTATAGGGAATTGGACATTTAGTGCTAATTGGAAGTAGAATATTATTAGGGCAAATTCAACAAAGAAAACCATGCAAAATGGATCCGTTCACAGTATTACAACTTACATCTGAATGCATTAATCAATCGGGTGTTTATCGGCCTGACGAGATGTGTAGTGTGCAGAAAGCAAAAGCAGGGAAAGGAATGCACTGGCCACAAAAATAGCATCGAACCATCGATGATAAAAAACAAATTGAATGTCACCACCCAATACATCCGTTATAATTGTCCTGCCAACAGACACCACATTAGGTAAATACTAAAATAATCCAGTCTCGTACTTTACTAATGAAAAGCTTAACGTCGCTGCTAGGGGTACAAAGAGCAAGAATCCTATGAACTTTCTTCGCATTAAGGCAGCATCTCTCAGAAAAGCACAAGGAGAAATCTAGGTATTAGATCAGTAGATAGTACCATCTGATACGTAAGGGAAAATTTTATTCCATAAAGCCATTTGCCTTTCATCATTTCATTTAGCAAGTAAAAGTAAACGTTGTTCATCTTTCGCCTTTACAATAAAGAAAACTGAACAATCCTTTTGATTATGCATAATAACTACAGCAATTGGACATCAACGCACCAAAAATAATTCCATGTGTTATTTGGAAAAACGCTGCATTTTCTTTCACCAAGCATGCATCAAAGGTAGCTGAACATCACATAGTTGGAATTATGGTCTGTTTAATATGAGATGTAAGTCGTATAGGACAAATTAATTAATGAAAATTTAGAAATATTGTACATTTCCAAGTCCAGATACATAGAAACTTAATCATGACAATCTAAGAGGCATACGAGCAGATTCTGGAAAAATTAGGATAAGCTTAAGGTTGAATTATTGAGGGAAATAGTAGAAAGACTGAAAGAGGATGATGTTTTGTTTCTTTTTGATACTATCTACCATTCTTCGGCCCATAAATGATCAGTACTGTCATCATACATACCTACACAGTAATACAACCACTTACCAGAAACATGCTTCATGGCTAATGATCTCTTATCAATTTCAAGAAATGATTTTTACTTCAATTGCTTAGCTTGAGTATCATATTAATCATGACTAATACTAATCTTTCACCATCATAACAGCTGGAGCTTCACTTTTTTCCCCAAGGGATAATATCAGTAAACCCCTTTAGACTTGGCCCAATTCTCAATCCAAACCATCATCATATTATCTTTGTATCACTTTAACCCATAACTGCTGGTCAAAGTTAAACATTTACTAAAGGAACTAGTAAATGTCATTATTACCCTTTTTCCTAGTATGGAAAGTTTATTATGCCCTCATTATATAACAAAAACCTAACCGTGTTCTTTCTTCTTTTCAGCAACCACCATCTTCCTCCTATCTGCAACCCCCCCCCCCCCTTCTTCTCCTCCTTGCTGCCACCTCCACTGGCACTTGCCACCACAGCCACAAATATGACCTCCATCCCTTGCTATCATTTCCACCACCACAATCACTCTCCATTACCCATCAACTGCCTCTTTCATCACTTATTTCTCTCCCCTTATTCTTCTCAACACCACCGTCACCTCCTTCTCCCTTCTTCCCTGCCACCTCAACCATTTATCATTACCACCTGCAACCTCCATCATTACTTTTCACCACCACCACTTGCCATTGTCAACGCAAGCATCAATCTAGGCATGTTCTTTTACTTCCTCTTCCTCCTCACCATGCATCTTCCTCTACTTCTTCTTCTTGTCCTCATCAAATTATTTTCTTTTCCAAAATTTTTTAGTAATAACCAAGGGGCAAGAAGAGGAATTACAATATTTTTATTTATTTTAAAACTAACTGTGACAAATATTCAACAGGATGGGATAACCTCATGCTAGCATGACATAATGGGCTGAAACGAAAAACCTTAAGGGTGTTAGTGATATTAAACCTTCTCTGAAAAGTCCAATGGAATCACCAAGGCATTTAGTCTAAAGTAATTAAGTGGTTTATTTATGCATGTCAACATATGAACCAGGAGAAAGGAGCAATGAGGTGCTTTTGTGATAAAGGTGTGCATAATTAGATCTTTCTCAAGTTTATCCACAGCATAAAGAAGCTAAGACACTTCCCAAATATAAGTGTACCATTGTCGTGCCTATAAACTTATTGCTCACTTGGCATTTTAGGTATGAGCCGCTATGAAAACTTTTATTTGGCCACTGGATAGGAATCTCACACCTTCCGAGCACAAACCTCGCACTTTCTATAATCTACAATGAGAAATTTGACAGCTAGCATAGCACCAAGAAAAAAGGGAGAACCATAACAATGAGAAAAGACTTGTAGTTATAGTTTTATCACATTTACTTTTGCTCAAAAGAGACCAGATGGATGCGCAGACATGAGCTTGTAGTTCATGTTTCATGAAATAAAAAAAGACTCAAGAATTGGCATGATAAGAATCACTCATTAACTTTATGCTATACATTGAACATACTTATGAGTTTTTTGTGCAAATTTAGGAAATAGAAATATGTATAAACTAATATAAAGATGAAACAAAGAGCAACAAAATAAGACCAATCCATTACAGGATCAAGGAAGACGGCATAAGCAAAAGATGGCATACCGGTATTCAGATGCAAGGCTTTTTCTTATCAAAAGAATTGAGGAAACAAAATACATCCCCATAATTTCAGACAGGAAAAGCACAACATTGCTTGAAGATCCACTCCCAACTCTAGAAACAGCAAAGAAGAACTGCATGGCAACAAGACATCCAGGTTAGACAACTTTTGTTTATTGGTAGGAAAAAATTTACATGTCTTATCAAGTACAAATGCTGAAGATTTCAAGTGCTTGCTTCTCTAAAACTCCGTTTATCTGAAGATTTCAACTAGTATACCAAAAAACGAAATGGAGGACATTGATGTCTAGTTTATTCCCCCCGCCCAACCCCCCATCTCTTTAGAGCCATACAAGATGGTCCCAGTATATAAAAAGTTCCTGAGAAATTACCTCCAACGTTGAGAGTTAAGCATTTACGTGTTTTAATGTTACCTTCACAAAAAATGGGATACAACAGGTACATAGGTTAATGATGAATTTCAAAGAGAAGTTCATTTGTTTATATGAGTCTTTGCTGGAAATGGCTCAATCAATTGGAAATATCACTGGTGTGCACCACCTAAACAGTAATCATTTAAGCACATCCAATGAGTTTGGTACCAGAAATAGAAAATAAAAGTAAAGATTCAATAAATTCAAAAATTTATAGTGAACTATGTAGCAGGAATCTAAATATTCCAGTCTCCAATGTAACAAAAGTTATTTGAATATAGACCAGTGGGTGGTTATAAGTGGTAAATAAAGAAAAGTGGATGGATATGTCATCTTCTGACTACGGAGAAAAAATTTGAGAAACTCACTTTCAAGTCAGACCATTAAGCTTCTCATGCTTTTAGCAGTGTGAATTAGTAAATAATAAAATATGTCAGCAAAACAAATACGACAAGAATCTACGAGACTACTACCACAGGCAAAATTACCTTCATTAGATTAGTTAAGAATCCTCTTACAGACATAACAATCAGCATTCCTATGAATAAGAGGGATATGTACTGCATAAACAAAAATAAGAAAATATTAAAAGTTAAACAGATGAAATAATACATCAGCTTCAGAGGAAACGCTGCAGTCAAAGTATTAAGTGCTGATTTCTGAACTCTCATGACTTGCCAGCCGTCAATATCCAGGAACTAAGAATTAAATTAATCTGCCGAGTGGTAAACTTTTACAAGATCTAGATGAACAATTACTAGTGAAATGACGTAAAATCTTGGCCAGAGGATGCAACGAGATATAAATATAAATGGTCATACCAATGCAAACAACCTAACAATGCATAATATATATATATAAGTGATTCTAGATGCCAGTTTTCTTTTGCCAGTCAGTGCAAATTATGCTTCCTGCTGATAGCTTTTATTTTTAGGACTTGCAAGTTAAATCTGCTATCCATCTTGTCAAGAGACAAATTTGGATGATTAAAGAGGAATCTTATATTCTGTGATTTATTGGAGAATCTCCTCCACTGATGTCTCAAAGCACTTTTCGAATTAGTTTGAGAGAAGAAAACATTTAAGGCTAGGTTTTCTAGGATTTAACAAAACTAATCTGAACAATTAGCAATAAGTTGGTTCTAAAGAAAATCAGGTACATTCTCCAGCAGCTTCTAAAGCCTTTAAAAGAAAAAAATTCAAGGATGCACTTTTTCTTTTAAAGGCTTCAAAAGTGAGAAAATGTGGGACCCCAAAGATTTTTGAATTTTGTGTTCAAGGATGGGGAGACAGTATTAGATATCATATACTTAGTCCTAAATCTGATAAGGATTTGCATCCTTCACAATCGGGCATTTAGAAACTATATGAGGACAATGGTAGAACATCATTTTAGGCAAACAATTGTACAATAAAATTTTAATGATATACAGAAGTAGCTAATGATAGCAACTTTCGTACAAAAAGAGTTCTTGAGGTTTTGTATCTTTCACAATTTAGTATACAGAAACATCTTGCTCTTAAGAAAATCGTATGGGGATTGCTTGGGGTACAAAGCCTGCATGTATATGAAGACTTTTAAGGGTTGCCAAACTTCATGACACAAGTATCCCCTCATCACCTGGAAAACTCATCAAGAGTTGCAATGAATATGATATTGACTTTTGGCAAGAACATTGGATATTTGCACGGAGTATGCTTCCTCTTTCTGCTCCCCCCTAAACCTTCGTAATAAAATCATTAAGATTCTCTAACTCATTTCCTTTAATTGTTGACAACTTGTTCTCCCTCCCAGATCAGCAACAACCAAGAATTTAGGGTGTATTTGGATTGGTTTTCTCCACAAAAAAACAATACACCTTTTTTCACTTTTTCTACTCTGGATCCCACATTTCCTCTCACAAACCAACTTCACTTTTTTCATCTTGATACAAAAATTCTCAAAAGAAACCCAATCCAAATACACCCTTAATATGTGAAGTTGGATTGACTAATTTCAATTGAGATGGAAGTTTAGGAATTGAAAGGCATATGAATACAGAAAACATTGATTTGGAACTTACTATCAGTAATTTTAGGCAGAATTTTAACTTTTAAGACAGAAGCTTGCTTTCAGCATAGAGTGCAAAGTCGTTTTGGGCATCACATTAGCAGATGCAGCACAGTATTGTTCCTTTCAGCTTACACATATTCTAAGTTTCAGAATAGCAAAAATAGTGCTTGATAAAAAGAAATAATTGTTTCTATCCAATTAACTTTTCATTGTTTCATTTGCTACCAGATTTGCTTTCTCTGCACACATATGATAATTTCCCAGTTGCAAAATGGGAAGATCCCGTGAGATGCAATTGAATTTCTATTTTTTACCATAACAGAGCACTGTGAATGAACTTGTGAGTTAACATGGCAAGTCATTATGGAACTTCATCATAACTAAGGATTTGACACCAAATGGTAATACGACCAGAGGCAACAGATCAAATATTAAAACTTGCCTGCGATAATAGTGTGGCATTGATGCCTATATCAAAGAACTTTAGAAATATGCTGATAGTCAAGGTCACAGGATCCATGGAACCAACCTACCACAGAGAGAAGCAAAAGGACAAGACAGCATGAGATGATAGTCTTGTAAAAAGGAGAGATCTAATGACAGAGACAGAATTCTGAAGAAAAAAGAGAAAATTACCTCCTTGAAGACCACACTTTGTAAAGACTGCACATATAAAAGGAATAAATCAGACCACTTTAATTATGGAACGATAGACATCTATGTAAGAGGTCGGGTAGCATAAACATTCAAAAACCAACACTGGACACCCAGAAAATCCCCCAAAACCAGGTTTTATTTCTCCAGATAATTGTGAACTTTCCCATTGTCAATGAGTAAGGAAAAATATTTTTAAAACTATAACTGGTTTCACTTTCTGACTTCAAAGATTCATCATCCAGGCAGATACAATTAGCTGGGATCTGAAGAATTCTTCAATGGTAAGTTTGATCAGAAACCAGTGTTTCCTGTACCTTTATCATTTTATAGACACAATATACTGACAATACGTAGCCCAAAAGGTTCTGCATGTGACCCTTCCAGGTTCGAGAATAGGCAGCTGCTTCCTGGAAATAATACAATAATAACAGCAGAAATAAATAAATTAAAAAAGAATGTGCCAAAAAAGCAAGTATATCAGCAAAGTGAGAGCTGAAATTATTGCAGAGCTACTTGCAATAATGTTAGCATGACGAAGTGAAGCTTGACCTGGTGAAGTAATCTGATTAATGATCATAATTCAACACAACAAATTGATACCTAATAAAGAGGCTTAAACCTACCAGAAACATGTTAAGCAAAGGAGAAACATTATCCTAGGTAGTCTGACAGCAGATATAGATATGCCTTAGAATCCAAAACAAACATAAATGTTCAAGATTCAACATTACCCACAATATATTGCTTTGCCTTCTATATTTTCAATCTTACACCTCTTTATTTTTAGTTCATGCACACACATTCAGAAATAAGTAACATGGAAATTAAGTTTAAGAAACTTGATACAAGATTTTTCTTCACGTTTAAATTTTAAATGATCAAATTCCCAAGAGCTTATCAAAATTTCTCCAGCTTCATTATGATGATTTGAAGGGTGTATCCTCTATGAGAAGGAACAATTTTGAGTCTGTGCATCATCAAACCCTAAAAGCTAGTGTAACACTTTACAAATTTATTGCCATCCAAGTATCACCTTTTTTCCCAGTAAAACGCTTACTTTTAACTCTTCCAGTAACCAAAAGCTTTTCCCAAGAGAGGTGGCCATACAGCCTAGTGGCTTGCTTGGTAAAAAATAGATCCAAAATGATAGTTTCCATTTTCTAATAGTAAAATACATTTAAAGATTTTCACAGAAGGAGAAGATTCCTGAATGAGAAATGAAAACAAAAGAAGGAGCAAGACATTCAGATACACCTTAGCTTGACGAAGTTCATAGATTTCCAGAAAAAGCTGTTTTGAGAGCTCTTCTAGAGCTTGCACCTCTGCCTCCATGCCTCTTATATCTTTATCAAGAAAGGAATTAACATTAAGAAAAACAACTTTCAGTAAAGAAAATAAATAATATCCTTTTATCCCATATTGAATTTCTACATTTGGCTTGACACAAAGATCTAGGATTATTAAGGGATACATGAGCAATACGGTTTCACATCCACTCTTTTCTTCTACGGGCTTGTGGTGAAAATTTAAATTGAAAGTATAGCATAGGGTTAAGATTCACAAAATAGTAAAATCTGTTAGTTAATATGCACAAAGATTGGGGTATATTACTTCAATAAAGAAATACATCAAACCATAAGCCTAGGATTTAAACCTAGAGTTAACCAGAAGCTGGAGACAACAGCAAACCGTCTCTAAGATCCACATCTTATTCAACATTAAAAGTAATATCCCTGCTTATACGTCTACCTATACCACGACCAGTGATCATTCAAACTCCATGATCTGAAACTAAAATGAGATTAACCGTCACCAAGCATGGGTTCTTGAGCCAGCCATATTTGTGAGACCAAAAGGCAAGACCCAGTGAGTTCAATGGAATACTGGTACTAATGGTAAATAGAAGAGTCCTATAAAGACCAGTAGTCCAGAAATCTCTTAAGTTCCACCATATTATAGAGGAATGTGAAAATGAATAACCGACAAAAAGGTGAAAAAGGACAATGGAGCCAATGGTAAAAAGAAGGATCAATACAAAGAAAAGTAATCTAGAGGTCCCCTCAGTTCCGCCAAACTATATGAGCAGTATGAAACTGAAGAACAAACCAAAAATTATAAGGTCAAACTACTACCACCACCACCCCAAAAAAAAGGTGTAGAAGGACTGTTAAATTCAGTGAACAGAAGATTTCTCCCATCAACAAGATTTGGTGAACCCATTTGCTGCTCAAGTGCTAAAAACTTTGAGATACATCTCTGATACAAAGAATACCATACCATCACATGAATTAACTGCAAAATGATGTGGGGACACACAGCAAAACCAGCAGAAGAGCATGAAATACAACTCTTAACACTAAGCATATGTCTGGCACAGACATTATTCCTAAAGCTAAGTTCCAGCTATCAGGTTGGAACCACCTCTCAGAAGCTGTCAAATAAAAAAGTTGGTCTGACCTTATTAAGAACAAGATTGCTCTCCAATGATTTTCTTAATTACAGTTCAATTCTTGTCCATTTCACAAGTCATGTCTTAGATATACATTACATTCTATATTTAAGTATCATTGAATCATGTTTAGATATGCATTATATTCTATATTTAAGTAACATTAAGAAATATTTACATTTCCATCCTTCTGCTTCACTTCACTCCTAAAGCCGAGTTTACAATTCCATTACTCCTCGGTGTCACTGTTGGTTTACACACTAGTTCATGATTTTCTGCATCGAAAAATTTTGTCCTGGAGCACCTCATTATCCTAGCAGAGTGAAAGATTATTTATGACCAGATTACCAGAAGTTCTACACAACAAATTCCCAAAATGCTTGCCTCAAAGCAAAGAAAACTAGCGTGAGCTCAAGTCGACCTCCTTAAACCTTTGCAATCATCAAGAAGTTGCACTGTTGAACAAGGGAAATTGCTTAGTTTGGTCCTTTTAGCAAAGACCAAAGAACATGAATTAGAATGACCAAAAATGTCCAAAGAATGTGCTTGAGGAGGAATCTACTTTTCAGGATGAAATACAGCAGAATGAAGAACTCATTCTTATATGATATGGGGAACAGTGAAATACAGAAATCAACTCTTTGCTGCTGTTCAGAATCCCCTTTCTACTTGAAAGTAGTTTAAAAAGCAGAGTAACAGACGAAATTTTTTTTATCATTCTGTAAATCTTTGGCCTTTTCCCATTAGCCTGCCATAATCCAGCACAGCGTAGGAGAGACGGTTAATTCACGTATGTGTACAGGAACTCTTCACAGGATAAGACAACCCCTTTGGGACAAACAGGCTGGTTAATTGTAGGACAAGCCAGATAAGTTAGTAAGAGATTCTCATGGATAAAAACTGCTACCAACCAGGACATCTTATTTTTTATTTTTCCGAATAACCAAAAAAGTAGCAACTAAATATGTTCCCCATGAATAAACAATTTTACCCACCTGAACATCTTTATTTTGTAAATGAATAAATGTTTTGGAAAAGTATATTTCTGTATAAAAGATAAGTTATCCTTCAGTATAACGGGTTGCAACTTGTTGGTGCCTCATTTGTGAAACCTACATTACCTTCTTCTACCCACACAAAATACAAATTAAAAAAAGAAAAGTTTAATGATAAAAAGGAAAAAGGGGAAAGAAATATAAGTTGCTATAAGTAGGAATACAAGAAGAAAGAACAGAAAATTGCATCAGAGGAGTTTTCTACTTGTAAAACTGCAAAGCCATTCAAAGCAATAGAAAATTGCAGTTGGAAAGTCAAAAAATACAGACCTTCTTCTGTTTGGTCTTCTTGGACAGATCGAACAACTGTCCCAACAATTCTCTTCAGGAAGGACCTGGTCTTCAATTTCTGGAAAATATTCATAACTTCTTTAGAAAAGAGTGAAACCAAAGCTCGCTCATAAATGTCAAAAAATCACAGCTATGACTGCCATATTAGTCTTTTTCTTGACTCAATTGCACAGTTTATTGCCCTCTTAATTTGACATTCAATGCTTTGCCACTGATCCAAATTCCTGAGCAGCATCACTGCCCTTCCTCTCTTCTTTACTCTCTCGCTGTGTTTTCCCCACTCCTGCAACTCCTCCTGGCACAAAATTCAGTACCGGCATCCTTCTCTCTCTATCAGCTACCAACATGTCAGTATTTCCACTCCCCTCCAGTCCTGCAGATCGCTCTTTTATTTTCCATGTTAATCTGCTTTTCTTCTCTCCCACCCTCTTCTATTCTCCAAACCCCACGGCCACTGCCCTTGGAACTCCTGTCACCCCATGTCTCTTCCACTCCCTCTCTTCTTATCCCATCCTTCGTCTTCTCAACAGGCTCCAACACTGCTGCTTTCTCTCAGTATGATTGAGAAACACATGAATGCAGGTTCATAATGATTGAAATTTTACAAATTATCACAAGAAAAATTGCATCAGTAAAATTGAGGAATATCTTATGACACTGGGGAACCTGAGGTTGAGGATCAAGTTTTGTTGGCATGTGGCAGTGGCGGACCATCAGGTTCTAAGTCCAGATAATAATTAATTTTCATCTATATCCAGTTCCGGATCACAAAGGTGCAGTTACTAAGATAATTTTTTCAGTAGTGGAATGCTGCTAGTGATTGGCTGCAGTGATTCCTGGATATCAGCCGGTTACATTATTTTTTAGCAAATAAAATACCAGGGTTAAAGCAGAAGGGTAGTTTTTCCTCCATCAAATACAAAGAAGAGGGAGTGGGGTCAGTCATTAATACAACAGACAGAATTTGCAAAATTAAACAGTTGACTAATGGACTTGGGGGCCAAACTCTAATAAACAAACATTGATCAGACAAACTGCAACTTGTGATAACTACAAGCGGGCAAACTGGTATTATCCCTAGTACAAGATAGTGCAGTAAACTCAAAGCAATCAAGCCTACTTGTGATATTAGAAGAATCAATTTCTCAAAAGAGGGTTATATATAGATGAAAGGAACTATGAAAGAAGACTAAAAGAACAAAAGTATCCAGCAAAAAGTTTACAACATTAGGATCAGAACAGTATTTCCAGACCAATTCTATAATTGGTTAAACAATGTTAATTGATACGGCAAGAAAATCTTAGTGCATTTTTTACAATGCTTATTTTAACTGCAACTACCTCGTATGATTGCAGAACAGCTTACAAAGAAGCCAAATTATATTGAAATGAGAGCAAACCTCTTCCGATCCTTGAATTCGTTCCATCTCCATTTGACAGAGAATAATCTGCTTTTTCTTCACAATGCAAGTCTCAATTGACTGCATTAATTGTCTTTCCAATGCCTTAATCTCTGTTTCCTCAATTTCTCTATTAACAAGAGAACAAAACAGAAGTACACATAGCATAAATAAGGAAAACCTTTAAACAAATGAGCAATTCATGACTGTATTGACAAAAGCAGACATAAAGATCAGAGATGAGATAAGTATGTCTAGGAATTCCACTTAGAACTCTTTAGCATTGACCACCAAAAGTAAGAATGTCACCATCTCTCAACAACACAAATTCTTTTTCATTCATAATTCTTAAACCTCTAATCAAGCCATTACAACTTAAAATTTTTTGCGCACACGTGTAGAACATCCTAGAGGACTCAAAGACTAAGAACACTTAAAAGCTAAGTGGTCTTAAATCTACAAACTTCAAAGGTGAAACAGGCCAAAAAAAGGTAACAAGCTGCAGTCAGGAATCCCCCCTATGATGATCATCAACTGGACTCAGTTTGGAGCAAAATTACCAAAATAAACCCAACACTAAAATGCTGTAGGAAAAAAATATCTATGAGAACTGATCTAAATAAACCCCGAAACAACAAAAAGGTCTACAAACTCCAATATATTCCAAATCCCATGGTCTTGTCTACAGTTCGTAAGAGGAAGAGTTTCTGAACGTTTACTATTGCAAAAGTAAAATGCTGCACTACAGTCAGCTTTCCTTCTCCCACTTCCCCACCCCCCCACCCCCAAAGAAAATAACAAAAAGTAAAAATATTAAAAAAGGAGACTCGGGTCTTGGCTCAGCCACTGTAAGGACAAGAACAGATATGAGGAGAATGAGATAATTGCCAACCATTGGCGTGCAAATTATGCCCACAGAGAAAAAGAAGCTCAAAATAGTTATTGGTAATGCCAATCACATCTGGATCTTGTGAAGGTTATTGATTTCGAGTAATAAGATCTTCACTAAGGACCTTGTCAGGACCACAAGATAAAAATATCCACTTAAGGACATCAACTAATTTAAAAGTCTGCTTACCTGATGAACAGAGATAAATAACTGTATGGCAAGTTTACAGCTCCAAAACCAGAAAGGACTGCCATGACAGTGACTCCAATTACTCCTATTCTGCTCACAAGTTGTGGCATAGTAAAAAACCCTGAATCATAAAACCAGTACGTCAAGAGAGCTGATTCCTTTTCCCAGAGAGAGAGAGAGAGAGACATCCTTTAGTAAGAAACACAAGGCAGTTGGAGACTAAAATAGAGCAGACTTAGACAAAAGCATAAAGCAAACTATACCCAATAGAATGCTTAAGTTTAGAAAAAAATTCCAGCACATTGAGTTTTAGACCCAAAGGGTTGAATGTTAGAAAGAAAAGAAAATACTAACTCCATTTCAACAAAAGAGTCCTAATTTCCTTTTTGGTCTGTTTCAAACTTTGTCCTATTTCTGAATAAAGGGTTCATTTATGATTTCGCTTCCAAACTTACCCTTGCTTCTAACCACCCACTTTAATGCATTAGTTTCCATAACAAGTCGCCTGTACTAAAATACAAAAACCAAAATTGATGTTGAACTTTTCAAAGAAGAATATTGACTTTTCAAATGGAGGAAAGAGAAGAAGACGAAAGAGCGAAAAGAGGGGTGAAAAACATTTGATACAACATTAGTATTTTAAAGAAATTAAATAGAGTTATATTTGACATTTTATTAGGTTTTACTATGAAATTTAGTAAAACCTCAATTCCCCTGATAATTGCAACTAGGATCAGTTATTTTGGAAAATAGGAGTGAAGACAACCATGGCATCAAGAGATAATGCATGCCTGCATTAGAAAGATTTGATACTGGTAGCTGACAACACATAAAAAAGCTTGTCATATCAAACATGGTCCTGCGATCATACATGCATCTTCTATTACAAGGCTAAACTATCAACATGCAGAGTTAGAGAAAAGAGAAGGAGCAGTTTCAACTGCAAGCAAATTTTCCCCTGGTAAGATAATTTTTCTACATCTTCACAAGGGAGATCACAAAAAAGTCTGTGTCATGCAATATTAAAAGTGTAAACTTGGAAGCTGGGAAGGAGACCCTTGATTCATGGCAAATTCACAGAGAAGTCGATCATATTCACCCTAAACTTTTAGAACATTGCAACACAAAATCAAAGTGAAATGCACCATTCTAATTTCACATGGCCGGTACTCACATTTATGGCCATTGAATTCAGATAGTACACAAATCAAAAATTTACGTTAACATGCAACAAGAAAGAAGCTAGAAAAAGTATTCTCATCTACTTGGTGAATTTTGACAATAAGATCAGTCCGAACCTTTATCAGGGGAAGGCATAGGAAAGTGAATGCCCAAGCGCCAAAAAGCATAAAGGAAAGCCAACATAAATAAGACAGCACCAAGTGCAGCCCGTTCTTTCCTCATGCCTGAGAAAAAAAGAAAAAGAAGAAAAAAAATCAGGGAAATGTATATATCTTTACATGTTGCATTCACAGTGTAAATTTGGCACAATAAGTAAATTCTTTGAACTTCTTTAGCAAAGAGAACTCAATACACCTTTTTAACAGTTCAAATCCAATAAGGGGCTTTCACTAGCTTTAGTTATATTGCGAAAACATGCAGAAAGCAGCTTACAAATGTTACAAGCATGATATTCAAAAAGAACAAAACAAAAGTTATTGAGAGCATTTGATACTTAATTTCAGGAAAGCTCCAAAAGATATACAGTGTCAACATGATGAATACATGAAATATAATTTTAGCATGAAAGGATTCACACCTAGAGTGTTGGAAAAAGATAAATCAGAAAATCCCATGAAGTTGAAAGCAACTCCAAAAAGAAAAAAAGAACAAAACGAGGAGGTGAGAGTTTTTAATTCTTAAAAAAGAAGGGCATAACTGAGGAAAACAAGTTACCACTATTGCACAGCATCAAGTGGCAGTGATAATAAGGTAGTATGAAAACCAGCAACATTATCAAACAAAATAAGTCCACCTTCCAATTAAGCCATCTTGCCCTACAGCCAATAAAGAACACTTCAGACCCATCATAGTTTGCAGAATTTTTATCCATACTATACAGGTAGACGTGAAAATAAACATGCACATTAAATAAGTATATCGATTCCCTTAAAATTCTCACAATAAACCACAAAACTGAAAAACTATCATATCACGATTAGTTGCTTCGTGATTAATAGATTCTTTAATGGCAAAGGAAAACCTTTTAGCAATTTAGCAAATAAGAAGACACATACATGCATACCCATTCAACTCATAAGTTCCACCAAAAATTCAATGCCTCTCCACAAATGCTGAGATAAACTAAAGAGTCCAAAAAGTCAGAGATCAATGTATGTTCTATCTTTGACTAATGACTTTCCTTAGCTCTGGAAGCTCTTCTACTTCCTTCTAGCCCTAAAGTCCAGATAAAAGTTAAATAGGCAATTCCCTGCTCCGTCATACCTCTCAGATCCAACATTATCCTACACCCGAAGGAGGGTCCACATCTCTCAACATACCTACAGGAACCTAATAGAGTTAAAAAGGTTCCAGTTTAAGCACCTAATCCACTGCATAGTAACAAATATGCTTCTTCTTGATACTTTTTGTATGTGAAGTACCGGCTTATCTGAATTCATTTGCTGTTTACCAGTTTTCTGCATTGAGCATACAATCTTTAGAAAATTAGCAAAAGAACAAGAATCCTCCATGATTATTTCCACAAGAAATCCTCCACTCTCATATCAATATAAAATTAGCCCCCTTCTCCCTCCCTTTAAGCCTATGAATTTTTCTTGTAGAATAAACATCATTAACAAGAATAAGTCTTAAAAGAACCTAATTTCCAGCATTGTACGGCCTGCTGAAATTTAGCTTCTCAACTGATTTTCAGCTTCCTAACTGAAATCACTTCAGAGCCAAGGAAAGTCAAGGAGGAAAAACCCCAATCTCATGTTTTTATGATTATGTTTCATACCATTAATTTTTATTTTTGGCTAAGGCATCCTTTGGGCTGAACTAGAAGATAATCTCTATAATTATGCCTCTTCTTTCAAAATTGCTCTTCTGAAAATACATTTTGCTTCCAAATTGCAATTTCTCATGTTCTCATTCTACACTAGCTCAATCACAAAGGTCCCCAATTGTATTTTCAAACTATTCTCTGTTAGAAATATTTGCAAGATCTTTATACCTGATAGTTTATTCTATTCCAGAAAAATGGGGTAAGGATATTCCAATGTAAAATGACAAAATAAATAAAACGGAATGGAAGAGATTCTGAAAATGTACTCTTAAGTTGTATTGCTGTTATAATTTTTAATAGGGAAATTCATATCGAAAGTATGCAGACAAGAGCAAATCACAAGTTTTTCTTCATGGAGAATGTCTCTAGCTTGTGCTCCATCTTCTGGTTCGTAGTTCTATTTCCTCCTTTTTTTTAACTTCTGATTTACGTGATTACGTGTTAGAAATATTTGTGCAAATAATTTGATTTTCTTTTCCGTAAAATTAAAATTAAATTTTACTTTGATTATTTGGATAATTAACTATAACCATAGAATCAGTATCTTAGAAAATTAATCCAATTATATATGTCGTGAGAGCAGTAAAACCTCTAAACAGCAGTTTGACGATTACAAATAAGAAGTTGAACAGCAAAATTATTGGAGAGGAAAAAACAAATGAGGTCAGCCACCAACTTCTCATTTGAGATTATCCTTCAAATTCTAATTATCAAAAATCACATCTAGCAACATTCTCACCCTCTTATCACTATAACCCTAGCTCCATTAGCAATACCAGCTGTGCCTCTTTCCAATTTGTTCAATGACATTGTGCATGTTGTATGAAGCAAAATCCTCTTGCACCGTTATTATCCTTTCCCAGAGAGGTCGTCAATAATTATACTTGATTCAAAAGTGCCCTAGCTCCTGACTAGGGGCGCGTTAGGAAATGAAACTCAATACAAAATTTTCACTTTTGGTCCTAGTTCTCTCACAAACAATCTACATTTACGAAATCCAAGACAAAAATTCTCAAACAAGAATGAATTCAAATGCATGTTACCAAAAAGTTTCTTGAAGACTAGCAAATTCTAAAGCTATTTCTGAGCACTGATTTCCCTCATTTCTAGCTTTCCTCTCACGAATACAAGTTCTAACAGTTTAGTAGATAAGTAAGTGGTATCTTTTAGATCTTCCACTGCCTCCTAGTAAGTCTTACTGCAGATTCTAGAGTCCCTTAGCTACTTGAATGGAATCAGAAACCATCAACAAGCAGTAATTCATAAAACAAACAGAGAGCTATTCCAAGTGCAGAATTTTCTATTTTTGACAAGTAGTCTTTTCTCCACCTTATCAATCTTCTCACAATATTCAAATCCTTCATGTCCATGTATTAATCTCCTAACTGAAGTTCCTAAAAAGGACACAGAAACATCTTATTGTTCTGATTTAAGAGCAACAGTTTTCCAACCTTTGGAAAATCTACATATTACGCAAGGGAAAGCTTGCCTACTATCTTAACTTTGATAACTTACCAGCCTCAGCACTCCAAACGGCTTACCAGTCCATGGAAGGGCCTGGAAAAGTGCTTTATTCTCCAAGTTCAACTTCAGTTTTGACGCAACCTCAGAACACATTGATCCTCTTCACATCCTAATTTGTTTCTCCTCTGCTAAACAGAAGTCATGGTCCCATTGCAAACGACAAATGAGCATCCTATATCCCTCCATGCTCGTCGCTGAACTTGCATCATTAGCGTTCTCTTCAAAAGGGATTTTAATGCTATCATATATAATGTTTCCTACAACTAGAGCACACGAAAAATGTAGAATGAAAGAGTCCATTCCCAAAATATGATCAAAATTCATGAGAAAACATTGATATGTTAAGATCTACTTTCATATCTTTCCCAATTGGGATTGTGCAAAGCAGCATTAGAGTTTGTGTGCCTCCAGACCAAGTTCGCTCAAATTCTACAAAGTCACTCTGCCTCAAACAGCCTTCTTTTTTTTTTTTTTAAGATTCTAAATTTCTACCTTTCAAGTAATTTCCATTGAGATGATCTATCATTTCCAACATTCAAAACTTGCAGATCATTCGGTTTTTATTAAAATATAACATTGTTGCCACTTGAGCCCAATTGAAGTGCTGAATCAGGATCACGTATTGACTTGTCAGTTAACAAGCTCCAGAAATGGACTTATAGAACAGGAGTTCAATCAGAACTATTGATCAGAGATCATTCCCTGCTATTAACAATAGAAGGTCAAGGCGCTGATGTAAATGAGAAGATCCAAGCTCTCAACTTATGAAGTCGAGTTCGTTTGCATGTTTTCTAATCTCGAGCTTGGGTTTGAGTTCCGCCCAGATCAAATTCACCTCAAAATATCAAACTTGAGCTCGAGCTGGAATATTAACCAAGTTTCTCAAGCTTGGCTCAATTGGGCTTGTTTATAAGATAGAGCCAATTCTGAACATGAATTCAATTGGAATTTATGTAATATTGAGATTATTCATGTATTTAATAAAAAATACTATAGACTTATTAACACCCATGGTCTTTCAAATAGAGTTAATAGAAGTACAAGTTTGGCTCCAAATCGAGCTTTTAACAAACTGCTACCTTTGTTTACACCTATAGGTCAGGACCCAGAAGAAGAAAATGTGGTTACCCTATTAAACGCATTGCTCCAATCCAGTCCTAACGGTTCAATGTTAATGGATCATGTACGAGACCAACAATAATAAATGAAACAGATAGTTCAAGCTACTTGAAGAAATTAAAATGGAACGAACCGGGAGGCGACGCTAGCACTATTACTTACTCTTTGGAGAGAATAGGAATAATCTCAAAGAGGACAAGCTGGAAAAGGTTACATGAGAAGGCAAAGACGACGCTGAAAATGATCTGTACAAGGGCCCTCTTCTCTTCGTACTCCTTGTAAAGCCTACGGTTCAAGAACCAGAGTCCTGCCCACCCTAACATCGCCAGTGATCCCACAACAAGTACTCCCTCGTAAATCGCCATTCCCCATCCCATCTCTCTTTCCTTATTTAACACCCACCGTAATGCTATGACTTCTAGAACTGCAGTATATGTAGGCTCCAATGCAATTACTAATACCCTCAAATTCTGCAGGACTGCTCTCAAGCACCTCCTTTCATTACCCTCTTCTTTCCGCTTCGCGAGAGTGATCCAATTTCTCTTCAATCTCCAGTATTTACCAGGCAATAAGAATATGAGGCGGATCTTCAGGGTGATTCTGATTTCTGAATACTGGTTGACATAAGGTCCGTCTAGCGAGTACTCCGACAGACGAGCAACGAGCAACCCTTCTTATAGAATCAGATGATTTTATTTTTCCCCTTCTTTTTTTATTTTCCCAAACCCTTTTAAGCTTTTGGGAAAATAAAAAAAGAGAACTATGTTGTGAGAGTGGAAAAAAAAAGGAAAGAAAGAATGTGAGATGAATCAGATGATTTATGTTACTGGAAAAGAAGTGTTCAATCTTCATTTCGGAGCTTGGAGGAAAGAAAAAAGAAAAGTATAATTTTACAGAAATAACCCTTAAAATTCTAACCCAAAAAAAGAACAAAATGCCTACAACTTCTATTCTCTTCTTATATACTAAACATAAGAAAAAGATATTTGTTGTTACCATTTAACTTAGAGTGAGATTGGATTAAAATTTTTTTAGTTGAGTTGTATTGAAAATCGTAAAAGTGAATTGTTTATGAGAGAAAAATTTGGATCCAAAGTAAAAAAAGTAAGAAAAAAGTAAAAAAAAATTGGATAAAATGCCAATCCAAATTGGCCCTTTTTTTTTATTTCAACTACTTCTTCCTCGTTTTATATCTTAAATTTCTCATTCTTGTGATATTAAGTCAATCAATTGCTCTTTATTCCCATTTCTCAGTTATATCTTAGTTCAATCCTTTTCTATACCTCTCATATTTCTGAAGAAAAAAATTTAAAATCACCAAAAGCTACGAAAAAAACTATCAGCAATAGAGGTGTAGAAGATAATGGCATGATGAGTATTTTGAAAAATATATTCACCAAGAACTAAGTAATTGTCTATTTCTCTAAAAAAGTGACAGGAATTGCTCTTTCGTCTAATTTTTTCTATTATTCCATTATAGTACATATATTTTACAAGGATTCTTTGAGGTTTCATATGATCTATTAGTAATTTATAGATCTTGTTTGAATAGATATGTGACAAATTTATTGGGTATTTTTGCAATCATTAGCTTATTACTCCCTATAGTTTTACTATTTGTTCGAATGTATCTTATGATTTTATCCTACTATTGATCTAATATTTTTACCTTACTAGTTGGTTTTCTTCTTGATTATCTTAAGCATTTGTCACCTCATCACATGACCTCCAAATTTACAAGTTTGAAATGTGAATTTTTGAAAATAAAAGAAAAACAAATGTTATGCATATGTCTCATATACAGAGTGTAAGTGGAATTAAATGTTTGTTTAATGCATCATTCGTGGACCTTGTGATACCCCTAACTCCCCACTAAGTTCCACAGCGGCTGAGTAAGATATCAGCATGTCTTTCGGCACTGATATGTACAAGTACTAAAGTGTCCGAATGAGGAATAAAAACTAAACATATATAAAATAATATAATAAACAGAAACAACACCGGAAATCTTTACATACAAAAGTAAATCCTTAATACAATATTTCTCTTTCTAAAATTAGCAAAAAAGAACAAAAGATACAATATTTTTCAAAAGTATTTGTACTGTACATATTAAAAAAGATTTTTCCCAAGTTAAAGTTACAGTAAACAAATAAATGCATCTGAAAAAAATATTAAAAATATGTGTGAGTCGAAAAACTCAGTGAGTTTATTTGTGTGCTTGCGATTTCAAAATAATTGTGATAAATGCACGTGCATGGTAGTGTATAAATTCTTTACACGTAATTAAATATTCTTTTTGTTTAAAATAAATATGCACAAACTAATAGTGAAGGTTAAGTCTAGTTGGAAAGTATGAGCGAATCAAAACACATTAGCATATCACATCAAACCAATTTTGTCAGACATTATAAATAATTAAATGCTGACTCAACGGTAAATCTATCAGAACCAATAACAGGGTTATCAAGAAACTAATTCCGGTATCCCGTAGTTAATATTAACCATACACCAATACGAATATTAGATTTCATAGACTACCTTATGCCTCCTTAGACAGAGACCAAGTTAAGGATCTTAGAGTACCTAGCAGTCAAACTTTGGTGATCAACCTTAATATTGAGTCTATCCTGACTCACTGTTAGATGACTACAAAACGTAATACTAGTTGGATCACACCCTACCTGAAATATTACACTCTTTTCAAGTGGATCAATAATCCAGAGCTTGTGCGTTTCACACTAACGGAAGAGGTCATATTACGGGGACTAGGCACGTACAGTGCAATTTATTGACGCTTCAAGCTAAAATCATATCCAGTCACATCATATTCCAAATCACATAATATCTAAATCATATATGGCCGGGACGAAATTTTTTTGTACATTTTCAAACATAAAAGCCGCTCAAGTAGCCATCCAAATTCATAACCATATATAAGTTTAACGGAACATCAAAATAATAACCGTCCACTAGTCTAAACATGTAAATACAAGTTTTTTCCAAATATGCCATAAAAATACACATGACTTTTAAAAAATACATAATAAAATATTTCTCTAAGATTACTATTATTTATATATCATATTCAAATACTATAAGATTTCCAACTAATTAAATACCTATTTGGAGAGCCGCTTCGAAATATTTCTAATGCACAAATAAAAATATATTGTGGAGAACATCTCAAATTTAAAACAAGTAAAGTAAAGTAAAGTAATTCTCGTGAAAAACTTCTCCAATTTAAAAACAAGTAGCAAAAGTAATCCTCAAAATAATATATTCACACTTCCGAATAGTAAATATTAATAACACTAAAAATATAAGGAGTTTGGATTTGTAACTCACTTGATTGCTATATATATATGCTACTCGTTGCTTATGGAAAGATGTGAATTTTCTACAAATTCAATGACTAAACATTAGGCATAAGGGTAATTTCTATCACATTGTGAAGGTATAAAGTTAGAAATTGTATATTTTAAAATTGAAAAGTAACAATTAAAACTTGACAAAAGTTCAGGCAACCAAGGTCTTTTGCCCTAAATTTAACCACTGTCATGAATTTTAATCGTAATGGGACAAATTAAAAAAAAGATATAAATATTATAGGATAAAATAAAAATTGTGTAGTTTGTTGATATTATTATCTCATCTATTATTTAGTAATTAATATAATATCTATACATTACTACATCCGATCGTAATTAAATGTCTATATTTTATTTTAAAGATATCCACAATTAAATGCATATCTTTTAAAATATTTACATAATTTATCGAAATTTTTATTAATAAATTTTTATTTTTTATTAAAAATAAATTTTAATAACACATGTGTCCACACTAACTTCTCTCCCCAACTTTATATAAGAGATTTAAGTTATTCTGAAGATCATACTATTAACTTCTTTAATAATAAAAATATCATAATAATTTTTTATAATTAAATTATTATTTTTAATTATATATTAAGTTAAAATAAAATATTTAATTATAAATAAAGAAAGTATATGTTAAAATAGAAGTTTCACTCTCTCTCTTTCTATCGGGTCTTTAAAGTATTTTCTAGAGTTTGAATTTTTTAAATTATTTTAAAGTTTTTTGATTGGCTTGAAAATTTTTTGATTGACATATATTTTGACAAATGGAGTACAATTTTTCTCTTAATACTTATTTTTAGTGTCGGTATGTAGCGATTTTACGCCACTTAACTATATATAGGAGTAAGCTTTAGAAATGAAGGGTATGGATGAGGGTTTTCAACGGCAACAATAGCGGCCGTAGCATTGGTTTGGGCTGCTGCAATACTATTGGGGCTGTCTTTGCGTTGGCATTCCGCGGTCTGAGAACTGCTGCTATTCTGCCTCCTCGTCGACCGCACTTGGTTTTATGTCCTGGAAATCTCATATCTCCGCCGCAGACTAAGTTCGCTTGGAACCGGCTTCTTGCGACGGGGTTTTGTTTGTCAACGACAACGTCAACGTCAACCTCACCAAGGACACTTATGGGTTCACAGGAATTGGAGTGGCCGGCCAGCCGCGTCAGGGACACATTCATCAGTTTTTTCAAGGATAAGAAGGGTCATGAGCACTGGAAATCCAGCCCCGTCGTTCCTCTCAATGATCCTACTCTGCTTTTTGCCAATGCTGGTTCGGTGGCTTCATCTCCTTGGCCCACCTCTTTCCTTTTGTTCAGTTTTTGTGCGTCTATCTGCTTAGCTATTCTTCTCTTGCCAATCAATCATTTTGCCTGCGTATATTTCTTGTATCTCTGCAGGTATGAATCAATTCAAGCCCATCTTCTTGGGCACGGTAGATCCAAAAAGTCCGTTGGGCCAACTGAAACGTGCTTGCAACACCCAAAAGTGTATTCGTGCTGGTGGCAAACACAATGATCTTGATGACGTTGGGAAGGACACTTATCACCATACTTTTTTTGAGATGCTTGGTAATTGGTCATTTGGGGATTATTTCAAAACAGAAGCCATCCAGTGGGCATGGGAGCTTCTCACTCAGGCAAGCCCGCAAACTCTTTCACTTCATTCTTTCTTCAATAGTACTCACTATGTCTACCTGTGCACTCAAGTGTCCTTTACCGGACTTAATCTATTTATTAATGTACTTTCCTAATAAGTATTCCTAAAGCATTGCTTTTACGTCATTTCCGCAGGTTTATGGGCTACCTGCTGATAGAATCTACGCTACTTACTTTGGTGGTGAAGAGAAATCTGGTCTTCCGGCTGATACCGAAGCAAGGGATTTGTGGCTCAAGTTTCTTCCACATGAACGCGTGTTGCCTTTTGGTTCTAAGGTGTGTTCTTCTTTCATTTTCTCCCGTTTTTTGGGTTTTGGTTATTGGCTAGATTTTTCTTTGAGGTTCAAAAATAATGTTTCTGCAAAAAAGGTAACAACTTTAAAGGCCGTCAGAGAAAATTATTCTAACTAATTTATGTCATATATAGTTATTCTAAGTAATAACTGATGCCCCAGGAGGATGCTATGCTTGAAAGCCCACTTTTCTCCCAGAAAAGAAGTAAAGGAAGAGAGGACGAGAAATCGTCCAGAAAGTAACCTAGAAACTATAGCAAAGCAGCCATTGAAGTTCTCTGTAAATGCATTATCTCTAAAAGCAAGCCAGAAAGAAAAATAACTCTGGTTTTAAGTAATGCAATAGTATATTGAGCGAAAGACCATTGTTTTGGGTAATTCGCTGTGGTTGAGTGTTCCCAAATAAATAAGTAGCAGAAACTAAATATATGGGAAGCTGGTCTCTTTTGTTACCCAAAACAAAAGAGAAATATTGCATGGTGCTGCAATATTGCCATGGTAAGATTGGAGAAGAGGTATGCAGAGAAGAAGAATTATGTGCCTTAAAGGCATCATGCATTCTTTAATCCAAAAAGATAATGCCGATGGGGTCTTAGTGATTCTTTCTTTTTTTATTTCTTTTTTTGCCTACAAAGTGAAATTTCAATGCATTAATTCTTTCGGAAACAAAGAATTTACATTTCATTATTTTTTTCTAATAAAGTAAAGAGATAGGAATCCTTCAGCAGATTTTGGAGGGAAAGTTGCACACTTGGCACTAATTTGACGCTGTGTTGGTTGTCTGAAAAATTGCTGCTCTTATATAAACTTGTCTCTTTTTGTTCATGATGCAACGTTGTTGAATTTGTTTTCTGTTCTGAGCTTCCATGGTCGAGTTTACTTCTATATGGTTTTTAATTTTCGCTTTCATGCAACTTTCCTTAGGACAACTTTTGGGAGATGGGTGATACAGGACCATGCGGGCCTTGCACAGAGATACACTTTGACAGGCTAGGAAATCGTGATGCTGCATCACTGGTTAACAATGACGATCCAACTCTTATTGAGATATGGAATCTTGTCTTTATTCAGGTGTCAGTTTTCACCTTGTGTGCAGAGTCTTCAGTTTGGCTTTATCGTGTTATGTTTAGAGCTTAATTTACTGATTTCACAATCTGATTCATTTGCAGTAATACTTGCATTGATATTTGTTATGCAGTTCAACCGGGAGAGTGATGGCTCTTTGAAGCCTTTGCCTGCTAAACATGTTGATACTGGAATGGGTTTTGAAAGAGTAACATCTATTCTGCAGAACGAGATGAGCAATTATGACACTGATGTCTTCTTACCCATCTTTGATGCTATTCAAAAGGTAGATATCATGCTTACATATATTTATAGTTACTAGTGTTACCTACTAGCATAGGAAGAGTGGGCTTAGGAGTAATATTGATCAATAGGCTATTTAGTAGGAGGGGTGGGCTTCAGGAGATGTTGAACAATAGACCTGACTCTACGTTTCTTAGTGCAAAAGATTGTACACTGATTCAGTTTATTGATCACGTGTAAGTTCTGCATGCATGTTGTGTAAGATTTTGTTTTAGCATTGGCTGTCAGATGTTACATCCCTGATATTCCTATTATGATCATCTGCTAAAGAATTTACTGTTCGGGATATGCTGTCCTTCATGATAAGTATTTCTATCTCGCTTTCTTTTGTCAAAGATATTCTCTACTTGAACATGAAATTTAAATTGAATAAAATGATAGTTTGCTGGTAAAATGTTGACAGTTATATGGGCTTTTAGATTAACTCTGGGTAACCATTTTGGGCCCACTAAAAATGGCATTGGTACTTGATTATGGAGGTGCGCTGCAGGGGTGATGGCCTTTGCCCATACTGAACCAGGGTTTTAATTAGTTAGCTGAGCATTTGGCTGGTTATTCTTCTCTTGCTATTCTCCCACCTTTCACATAATGAGTCCCCTTTGGAATTAGTATTTCGTATACTTGTCTTTTCTAATGATGGTAATGGCGGAAATTCATATTAGGAAGTGGGTTTATATCATAGAAGTGTATATATTTTGGAAATTTCCAAAAGGGCAGCTGGGACACACATTTTGGAATGAAGTAGAACCTCTCCCCTCCAACTTTTTTTTTTAATTTTCTGTTTGACTGCAATTATGATTGCCAGAAAGATATAAAAGGTGAGATTCTATATATATCTTTGAATTTTTATTTTTTTTAAATGCCTGAGATATCTTGCATGTGCTTAATTAATACTTCATATGGGCAGCTCCACATGTGCTTACTTCAAAATTTCCTTGCAGTGAAAACCATTGAATAATATTTACTAAACTAATTGTTTTGGATATTCTTTCCTTGGTAGGAAACTGGAGCTCGACCTTACTCAGGAAAAATCGGGCCCGATGATGTGGACAAAGTTGACATGGCATATAGGGTTGTTGCTGATCATATTAGGACTCTTTCATTTGCCATTGCTGATGGTGCTTGTCCAGGTAATTGCTGGAATTTTCGATTCTACTTTATGCTCTACTTCCAAGGAAATGTTATTTGTAATCTGCGAAAATTGCTGTCCTGCGGCCATGAACATTTTATTCTGGTTTCTCATATTTCTTGGGTTGTGTACTAGCAAGTTTTCCTTCTGGATTTCAGGTTTTCTATGGCATAGCCCAAACTAACTATATATGTGCTGACTCTATATCAGTTACCTGAGTAGTTTATGTTTGATTTTCCTTTCTGCTGTTTGTTCTGAACAAAAATACATATGCTTCGTTTGTTATTCTGCCTTCTGAATCTTGTCTGAATGTGAGATCGTTCTCATGTCCTTACTTTTTATGCACTGGGGGATGGGGAGTGTGCAAGCCTAAAGTGAATTTTGAAAAATATTTAGTTGATTATTCAAAAGCTGTTAACATCATTTGAAGGTTGAGGTTACTGCCTCCATTTCTCTCATTTGGAACTACAAGGCCTTGTTTGCCAATAATGGATTTTTGGCTCTGAGGCCTTGATTGTCCCACAATTGATATCAGGCTTCTAAGTGGACGTGTCAAGGATACATAATTGGCTTATGAACCCCCATGGCTTTCTTTGCTGTTCCTTTCTCTTTCCTTTTGCATTTTTTGCCTTTTAACCATATTATTTTTGGTCTTACCATTTCTGGTACTTGCGTGGAATTGTTTGGTTTTAAGTTTTCTTGCTCTGTAGGCAATGAAGGTCGTGAATATGTCCTTAGACGCATTCTTCGTAGAGCAGTACGGTATGGTACTGAAGTTCTCAAAGCAAAACAAGGCTTTTTTAGTGGGTAAGCACGATGTATTTTCTTTTACACCCTCTGCTTTCTTGATTTACTTATTAATTAGGCCTCTATATCAATGGTTGTTTATTCTTCATCTCTCTGTACATACCGTATATGAGCAATTGTATCTGAAGCAGGTTGGCGAAGATTGTCGCGGAAGTTATGGGTAATGTTTTTCCAGAGCTGCAGAAATATGAACACAACATAATAAATACAATTGCTGCAGAAGAAGCCAGTTTTGGCAGGACGCTGCTTCATGTAAAAATTTGATCCTTTTAATCTATTGGCTTAGATACTTCCTGCATTTCAGATCTACTATTTCATTTTCACTCATTTACTTGCTAAATTATATGTTCTTTAAAAATGGAGTTGAAAAGAATGTTGGTGATTTTGAAATTTATTTGGAACATAATGAACAACACCAGACTTCCTGCCCGTCATGGTTGCAAGATTTCTTGGAAATTGAAATCTGGGACATATAGTTAGCAGAATTTCTACGCGATTTGCTTTGTAAGCTTGCATGAAATATTACCAAGTTTGTTAGATTAACAAGTTTAGAGGTGCTAGGAAAGCAATTAAAGCACCTACACATTGTATCGAGGATGCATGAGGGAAAGCAATAAATAGTTGGTAGCAGTTGCAGTGTTGTTGGACATTTTTCTTCTATGTTAGCTGGCATTCATAGACAAGTTTACATATTGCAGAATGCAGTCAACATTTTGGTGACACAATCAACTTTGTTCCTTTCTACTTGTTATTTCTGGATGTAAAAATTTGGATCACTTGGAGTGAAATTTGGGTGGAAGGGCAGATTACAAGATGAGATGTTGTTACTTCTCTGGGTTATGGTTCTTCTCTCCTATGCATTATACGTAATAGTCAATTTTCAGTTGCCTTACACAGTCTGCTCTTATTTTAACCTGTCTTTAGGGAATTGAGAAGTTTAAGAAGGCCGCTCAAGAGGTTCAAGGAAAGATAATCAGTGGTCAGGCAAGTATTTATTTGTTCATTTTTCCTAACTGCTTATTCACTAAATTGTACAATATGCATTTTCACGGCATGTATTGAGAACTAGAAGGTTAAATTTAGCTGTTAAAAGCATTAGGAATAAGAATTTTAATTTTCTTTTGGAGCTTTAGTGAATGCTTTACGTTGCATTTATGCTTCCTTTTTAATTAAGGATTTCTTAAGCTAATTATTTCTTCTGAAATGTACAAATTATCCCAATGCTTTTGGTTTTGATACTTTGGAATTATTCAGAAATTGAGTCAAGCTCGACTAGGCTTCTTACTGTGGCACTTTGTTGCTTGCAGGATGCATTCATTTTGTGGGATACGTATGGCTTTCCATTAGATCTTACTCAGGTGATTTTAGCACTGTTTGTTTTATTTTGTGTGTTACTTCATAATCTGAATTAGTCAGCTTCTGTTTTTCTACAGTTGATGGCCGAAGAAAGAGGCTTACTGGTTGATGTTAAAGGGTTTAATGTTGCTATGGATGAGGCAAGGAAGAGGTCAAGAAATGCACAGGTTAAGGTAATGAATATTTGGTTATTTTTTAGTTCTGCTGCATTAAATAATCTATACATTTTATGCTTTGTGATGGAAGATAATCTACTAAGGGTTTCTTCAGTGTGAATGAAGTTTAAGAAGTTGAAATATGATGTGAAAACCAATATCAGAATAAACCTCAGAAGAGTTTTTCCAATTGTTGATCTTTGTGGATGGTGTAATTTTGGCAGCAAGCTGGTGGTACCATTACCATGGATGCTGATGCCACTGCGGCATTGCGCAGCAAGGGGGTTGATGTAACAAATGACACATTCAAGTTTACATGGTTTCGGGTATGTCTATAAGTTTAGGATAAGAAAACCTATTTTCTGTTTAAAACTTTTACATCTCAATTTTTAAGTTTTATACTGTTGTTTGTATTTTAGCTGGTTTCTAAAAGTAATATTCCCTCTGGGCTTTTCTTGATATTTCATAATTTTTATTGGGTTGTCATTATCCCTTTTTTTCTTTGAATTTTAAATTTAAGTTGGGATCTAGATATGTATGGTGCTATATTAAGGAATTCTGATTGTACCCTAACACAATGGAATGGAGAGCCACACTTAAGAGAAAAAGAAAAAGGAATGGAACTCACCAGATGCTGTTATCACAAAGGAGGGATGTGTCCAGGCCACTCCCAAATCATATGAAAGTTTGATGGTTGGGTGTATATATGCCACCTCTAGAAGAATAATTATTTCAAGACGTACAAATTTCAACCATGCCAAAGGATAGTGATCTCTCAAGTCAAAATATATATGAATAGGAATATGGATGGAGGGATTAGTTTTTATAGAATTCTAGATCAACACTCGTTCTCAGCTGAAGAGTAGGGTGTAATACTAGCTGAGATTTAAAATTCTAAGTTTTCATGCATCAGTAATTTATCCTGGATGCTGGTTGACCTCAACTGATCCATAAACTCCTGCAATTCACAAACCTGGCAAGTAATGCACCGATCCTCTTTATAACAGTTGAATTAATTATGCTTGTATTAATCTTTAAGAAATTTGTTGTCTTCTGTTTCCATAGTAATCCATATTTTGCAAACTAGTCTCATTACCATGAGAACTCATCTGCATATTCTAACTGAAATTCAAGGGTCAATATGCATAATGTCTGACATTATTCCTGAAAAACCTGTTTCATATAATGAGAATGAAGGTTTACAATCGAAGCTTTTCAACATTTGGGAAGAAGTAATTTTTGGTTTTACTTGAAAACTTGTGCATTAAGCCATCATCACCCGGAACTTGTTTCTGTTATAGCTATAAATATTTTATAGGTGTTTGATGAATTGAATCGCAAGAGATAAGAAGCTAAAAATTTTACTTTCTTGTGTCTGTAGAAACTTTTCCCTTGCTGTAACGTAGGATGCTCCATTTATATGTGTGAGAACAGTTAGATGATTCAACAAGAGAACTGATTCAGTTAATTTCCTGGGTGTGATGTGGGAATGAAGAAAAAGGAATTAAAACCCCCAGTCGATATAACTGGAGTCATAGAGATAGCAATTCGTGCTGTTGGCAGCTGCAACTTAAGCGTGCATGTGAATTTTGTTGGATAAATCGTTGCATATGTACCTCAAATCCCACCAGCTTAGACTTATTTTATTCTATCTGTAATTATTACTTTCTGTTAGTGTTAAGGAGATATTTTGAAGCCAATACTGAATGCCTGAAGTAGAGTCGTCTTTTCTCTTATAAAAATCCCTGAAGATGCACCTTGTTGTCTTTGGTACCCAATTATAAAACCACTGGGTGTGATTTAAATTGCTGGAAACCAAATAGAACTTTTGAATAGTTAGGTCTTTCGATTTCTATTACTTGAAGTGCTTTTATTCTATTCTCCAAATGCATTTGATTTTGATATCTTGATTATGTGATGTACATGGCTAAGTAATGTATTGAATAGTTTATTTCCTGAGGCCTTTTTGACCTGCTATAAAACCTTTCCAATTCTTAATGGTAGTGAGATTAACAACAATCATGTTCTCCAAAACTAATGTATCTTTGCTGCATTTTGAGATTATATCTACATGATTTTAGTGTCTAGCCTACCATAAATAGTCTCTTAGTTCTATGTGCTGGACACAATTGAGTTTCCTTTTGATCATTCCAAGTTATTTTTAGATGAGGAGAAATTAGATATCTCTCTACTCTTTCAGCAGAGGTCATGTAGGATTTTCTTCTTTATGGTTGAAATATATATTTTGCTCTTTTTGGACAAAACATGCTTGAATTAAACGTTAAATATGTTTTGATATATTTAACTTGCCTTCTCATTTCAGGATCATGGAAGTGTGATCAAAGCCATTTATTCAGGAAGCGAGTTCCTGGAAAGTGCTACTACTGGCGATGAAGTTGGTATCATCTTGGAAACTACTAGTTTTTATGCTGAGCAAGGTGGTCAGGTAAAGTTCTTCCATTGGCATCAAGCTATTTTCTGTTTGGGGCTGGTTAATTGTTTGGATATTAGCAATGGCATTTGTCCTCACTCATCATAATCTATTGCATTGTGATAATAGCTAACTAAATCTCAATTTCTTCATATAGTTTTGGATGTCTTGTGTTGTTGGGTCTATTGTTCCTGATGGCTTTTGAATCCAAGACCTGGAGTGCCCTGGGTGGAGGCACTTTGCCTCTCTCATGATCTTGGGTGTTAGGCTGCTAGTGATTTGGGCTGGATTAGTTCTTCGTAGTCTTGAATGCAGACCAAAATTTTCCCAAGACATAAAGCCAGCCCACTCCTTATAATTTTTAATTGGGTTGCGTTGGTCCTTTGCCTGGACCTTTTCTTGGCAAAACTTTTAGTTAACATGAATACAAGTGGACCTGTATTTACTGTGTGAGGAGATGCTTGGTCAACTAACTTAAAAACAATGTAGTGCTTAAACATGACCTATAAAGTAAATGATATATTTACTTTTGGTAGAAGAAATCTAACCCTTTTTTGTTGGGACTAACATAACCCAAAGCCACTTGGCATTTTTTCCCCTTCCAGCTTACTGATTGCTGACCCTGACCCTGTCTGAACCTATTTAATTGGATTAGCATCTTTGCCAGTCCCCAGCGCTCCTGCACTTCTTCTTGGTTTTCATATTCTTATATGGACAACCTATTATTGTATTGGGGTGACATACTTGAAATGGATAATTATTGTGAGCCTTGACGCTTCTTGTTTCAAGTTAGGAGTTTATAGATTTAGGGTTCCTGTAATTGCTGGAACTTTGAATCTTGTTCAAACTTAGTACTAAGTTGCTTTAATCTGTAAGTTCATTGCGTTCACTTTGCAAGAAATGGTACCACACTATGCCATTTACTCTCCCGGCATAATTCAGATGCTTGAAGTGCCTGCAATGCTTGCTCTTCTGTGGTGTTGTGAATTTGTAGGATGGCTGTAGTGGAGGTTAACTGTGGCTCTATTTTTGGTTGATCATCTTTTACTCGTTGCATGGATATTTGGTTGGTCTTTTTGTGTGCTGGAAATATTGCAACAATGATTAACTTGATGACCTTTTGCTTCCAGCTCAGATAAGGATTTATTGTATATGCTCCTCGCTTCCTTAATAAACACATCTGATAAAGTTATGACATCCCATTTGAAATGAGGAGATCATCCATTTTGTCATGGTGTATATACTGTGAGGAGAGGATACATGTCTACAGCCACGACCCCAAAAAAATCAATGCATTTTCCTCGACAATGACATTTGTCTATTTCTCAAGGTACATGGTGTGGGGATAACATTTGCTAATGCCGTGCATTAATTGCAGATATATGATACCGGAGTAATTGAATGCTCTTCTGGATTGTTCCAAGTTTCTAATGTTCAAATTTATGGAGGGGTTGTTATTCACATTGGTTATTTCGGGGAAAATTCTGGTAGATTCTGCATAGGTGATAGAGTAATTTGCAAGGTGAGTTTCTTTCTTTTTTGCATCATTTGCATGCATACGGGGAATTTTCTTCTCATGACTATGGTTGTTGTACTGTGTTGGCCAGGTTAACTACGATAGGCGAACCCTTATTGCTCCCAACCATACCTGTACGCATATGTTAAATTTTGCCTTAAGGGTAATGTCATCTACTCGTTATCTTCTGATTTCTCTTGATTTTGACTTTAGGTCTACATTAGCAAACCACCGCCTCTTGTGCTGAAATCTCCTCTTCCCTATAAATCTCTTGCGTGCTCCTCTTTGTTGACCTGTTGATTTAAATACTTGAAACTTCTCTAAATGGCTGCAGAAGGTACTTGGCGACCATGTTGATCAGAAAGGTTCCATTGTTCTTCCTGAAAAACTAAGATTTGACTTTTCCCATGGTAAGTTATTCATTTCCTATTTGACCTTATGTATAATAAGTTATATATGAAGTATATCTATATGCTTCAAACTTTGAAACAGGTAAGCCTGTGAAGCCTGAGCAACTTAGCAAAATTGAATCCATTGTGAATGAACAAATTAAAGCTGAACTGGATGTATTCTCAAAGGAGGCTAAATTACACGACGCAAAGCGTATTAATGGTCTGCGTGCTGTTTTTGGAGAAGTAAGCTTTCACTTCTGTTTTCTATAAACAAGAATAGCATTTGTTTGTTCAGAAGTTGTCTTCTAAAATTGATACATGATTGCTTGTATAGGTTTATCCGGACCCAGTTAGAATAGTTTCCATTGGTCGTAGTGTTGATGATCTGTTGGCTTATCCAGAGAATAGTGAATGGTTATCAATATCTGCGGAGCTCTGTGGAGGTACCGTTACCTGTGTTTTTTTGGTATTCTTTTTTGATCTTGTTGTAAATCTGACTTCTTGGGTTTGTGCAGGGACCCATATTTCAAACACACGAGAGGCTAAAGCATTTGCTCTTTTATCTGAGGAAGGAATTGCTAAAGGAGTTCGTAGGGTTACTGCTGTTACTACGGATTATGCTTTCAGTGCTGTGGCATTGGCTGCTTCACTTGAGAAAGAAGTACATGATGCATCTGAGTTTGAAGGAAGCTTGCTTGAGCAGGTACTCAAATTATAAGATAATTCATGTAAAACGTATATGACTCTTGCAACCGTTTTAGGTTGGTCATCCTTTTCCTTTCTTATTGGCTGTGTACTTGATGCCTGTATCGGGACTTGAGAATATGGGCTATGCTTGTCATCTTCATCATTTCAATTGGCATCATATATCCTCCAATTTACCTGATATTGCAATAGTATGACAATCAAAGCATTGCATTACAGTGTATTTTCTATATTACTGAGGTTTTACTCTTCTATATTTCCCTAGAAAGTGACTTCTTTGAATGGCCGTGTGGAAGCAGCTGCTATTCCAACAGCTAAGAAGGATGATCTCAAGAAAAAAATTTCTCAGCTTCAGGTATTTATTGTTGCTGGACTTCATTTTGCATGTGCTTGGCTGTTGTGTTACAGCTGGAGGTGCAAATAATGCTGGGAAAAAAAATTGAAGCATTAATGTGGAGTCGTTTCCTATCAGACTAAAGTAATTAAAGCCAAGAAGAAGATTGCTGAAGAGAATATGGAGAAAGCTGTTAAAGTTACATTAGAAAATGCTGAAGTTGCTTCATCTAGAGGCAAGGCCTACTGCATTGTGCATGTAAACGTTGGTTCAGACACCACTGCAATTCGTGAAGCAGTTGTGAAAGTCTCAGAGCAGAAGGTTTGTTTCTGCTGCCAGCTGCGGAATTTGTGTTTATCTATTTGAATTTTCCTGACTAGTGTTGTAAATGGTCAGGAAATGGCAATTATGGTCCTTAGTACTGATGAAACTGCAAACAAGGCTCTGGTCTGTGCTGGGGTTCCAGAGAAGTCTGATAACTGCAAGCAGCTGAATGTAAAGGATTGGCTGAATGCAGCTTTGGGGCCTTTGAATGGTAAAGGAGGAGGAAAAGGCAATCTCGCTCAAGGCCAGGTGCGTGATTTATTCTGGTAGCAAATATTGAATTGCACACCCCCACGCCCACCCCCCATTCCCCCCCTCCCCCCCAAAAAAAGACAAAAAAAAAAAAAAAACCAACACAACAGCAACCCCTCTCCAAAATGAAAAACTCGAAACTGCCAAATGAAAGAAGAGGGGGGTGTCCAGTTGTGAGTTTTGAGTTCACATGTATCTGTACGACTTATCTGCACCTCTTTCTCGTATCATTGGAAATGAATTGCTGCCTAATTAGGTGCTCATTTTGGTAATACATGTGATTGAGTTCTCACAGCCCCCCAAGAACACAACTCTATGCTTGTACGGGAAAACCGAATGGGTTAAGAAAACTATATATAAAGAAATGCTAAGGACCTTGTGTAAACCCATCTACTCTGCTCTCCTAACAGACCATGTGACTTCATTGCTTATATTGTTCTAAAATTTCCTTTCCTGCCATTTCAGGGTCCTTTTATATCACATGTGGATGAAGCAATGAACATTGCAGCGTCTTTTGCTGCAATGAAATTAAATGGATAGGAAGATTGCTGCATTACTGTACAAAGCAACGTGTTGACTGTTCACAGGGAACTCAGAAGGACTAGTCATGCCACATATGTCTAATCACAACGAATACAAAGGTCAAAGAAAGAGCCAGCCCTATATATTTAGGGCCGGATGAACATTTCACCTTGATTGTATCTGAACCTATTTGGATCTTGACATATTCTACAGAAGTTCCTTTGGCAAAATTGCTTTTGCCTCCATATCACTTGGTAACGTTTTCTGGTGCATCTGATCTGATTAAGATTTGTGGGGTTGGTTGGAAGTTGAATTCTCAACGGTGTAGAAAAATTGTATGCTTTACCAGCAAAAATTGCAATATATGCAGTACCTTCATATCGGGTGGGAGTTAATGCAAATTGATTGTGGATTCTTAAGCTTTGCTTAAACCTTAGGGCATTCGGGACCTCATAGGCTGTTTCGCTGCTTTGGTATGGATATCAATAACCCAGGATTCAGTTTGCGAAGACTATTGGTTATGGAAACCCAGAAAGCACAGATGAGGAATTCGCATGTGCAATTTGGAAGGAGGAAGAACATGACCTAGCCTCTTGTTTTATTCTGCTCTGCCCCGTTGTTCAATAGTTCCATCGCTGCTCTAAACCAATTAAGCTGCCTTTAAAGACAGTTTATATAACTGGTACAAAGTTTGTCTGGACGTGATAGGGGCTAATTTATGTTCAGAGCCATTCTCTTTTGCGTTCCGCTTTGAAAATAATTTCTGGAGAACCCTTTGAAGTATCCTCCAACAACAGGTCTTCGGTTTTTGACTCTGAGATTAGTCCTGTACTGTTAATGTGTCTATGGCACCAGTAACAGTGTTCAAAATGCATAATGCTAAATTTAAATGAAAGGACTCTCGTAGTGACAATTGAACACTGTTCCCACAATTCCTCATGAAAAAAGAAAAAGAAGTTAGTGGTGCACTTGGATTGTTCTTTATTCCGAAAATTTTCCATTTTTTGTGGGGTATAGGTTTGATGTTGCAAGACAGAATATGCGATCTAGAGATGATGTTGCAGAAAAAGGTGAAAATATTAGGGAAACAAACTACAAACTCTTAACAAGTGACCTGCAATAGCACGCAATAGTACAAATTGTACTTTTTTTAGTAAATATTAAATTAATTTTAGTTTAATAATTTAAAATTTACATATTATAAATAATTATTCAAATTATTTACTCTATAATTGAATGTTGCAATAACTTGAGTAAATAATTATTAATAAAATTATTAATTATTCACAACATATAAATTTTTTACTATAAAATCAAAATACGATAACTGAAAATCCGTAGTCAGCACCATAATGGAGTCGTTAAACAAGCAGCACGCAAGAAGTCTCTCCTTTAATACACAGCTCTATTACATCTTTGCTTCTATAACACATCACGGACAAGGAAGCAGCCTTGGATCTTGCTAGTCCCCTCATACATTTAAGGAGGCAATTTGGTTGTTGGTATAACTGAGACAATGCCCCGACCATCCAAACCTTTGTTTTTTCTGTGAATGCAAGGGTGTAGATACAAGAGTAAATTAAGATAAGACACGACAAACAGGAAATAAATTAAGGAAAAAGAGGATCCTATTCCTACATATATACTGGCTATGCTTCCATCAGCTTGCGGTGCTCCATCAAATTCATTCTAATTTTTTGTAAACCAAAATTTTCAAAGCATTTTAGCATAAGTAGAGGTCAACAAAATATATATCTAACAAACGACATGATACCCATACTTGGAATTTATCTTGTGTTTAAATCCAACTCTCCCCCTCCGCGCCACTCACTTTGCATTGCTGCTTCTCCATTTTCTGTTTCCTCGTCATTCAAGAAGTCCTCCGACGGCTCCTTTTCATCTTTCTGTGGATTGTTGCCCCATCCATTCATAATCTCATCTGGGTTGGCTACCTGTTCCTGCTCACCCATGTCATGACCAGTGGCAATATTACTGCTCTGGGAACCAAGCACACTTGCTCGTATTGGGGCTCGAACCATCATCTCAGAATGAGCTTGTGATTCAGCCCGAGCTTGGTCAGCATGAACCATGGCTGCCATTCGGAGGTTAGACTCCTGAGTCTCTCGACCTTCCTTCTGCCTCGAGTCCAACTGTGCCCTCAATTCAAGCAGAGTTCGTCTCTCTTCTTGCAAGAGCAACTGCTCTATCATCAGCTTCTCCTCTGTCCGGAATTCGCCCAAATCTCGCTTGCGAGAAATGATATTAAATGCAAGAACTTGTTTCTCAAATGTAGCAGTGAACTCTGCAACTTTTGCAGCAATATTGTGGTCCCACTGCTGAGAACGAGACAGCATTTGGCCAGTTGTATCAGAGTCAAGGATCTTGTCATCCTCCTCTGCTTCATAATCTGCCACTACATGGTAAGGCAATAGCCTACAGAAATTCAAGATGATCAAAAGGAAAAACGAGTGGCTTAAAAGTTAGAACAAGTTAAACACCCCACAAAACAAAAAATAAAAGGGAGGTGGGGGTAGAAGAAGCAACTATAAGACAGCCATGATTGTGCAGTAATGCATGCTGTAACTAGGTCATGCAATTATGTTTGAAACAGAAGTCAATGTTACTCGCATATTCTCTGGTCCAAATCTGAAGCCAAACCATAACTACATTTGCCAAAGATCCTAGAGAACATTTTTATTCATGGGGCACAGACCAAGCCTTACCTGTCCTGATACACATACCAATACGACACATACCAATACGACACACACATACTCACCCAGAGAAATTTTCAAAGAAAAAAAAATTCACTTCTACTTTCAGTCTGTTGACTCTACAATTGTATAAATATGAAATAAATATGACAAGCAACAGACTAAAAGTTAAAAACCATTTGAATTATTCCTAAAGTTATAACATTTGTATTACTTCTTAAGTTGACTGCATTAACATCATTTCTGGAGATAATTGGTTCATTTCTATTCTCTGGTGAGGGAAAGATTATCCTTTGGTTCCTCTTTAAGAAAACAAAAGTAACAGAGAATGGTTTGTCTTGTCATCTTATATGTTTCACTGGCTAAATATAGCAACACCATCATAGATGAATTAAAAAAATGCAATTGGGAACTTTCAGATTAGTACATTAAAGAAATTATTTTACATCAAAAACAAAATCCTCATTCGAGGTTGCTCCACCTAAGTAAAAAATATATCCTTAGCAACCTTAAAAAGTGGAGATGGAGCCTGAAAGGGAAAAGAAGAAGAATTATGCTAATGCAGTTTAGGGCACCCATACCACTATACCATATCATTTGATCACCAAAAAGAGTAGCTCTCAAAAAAGTTAATAGTTAAAAGAACAACTTCAGGTTTCACCTGAAAACAAAGGTAACTCTTAAGAGAGATGAAGAAAATAAGAATATTTTCCAGAACATTATTAATATAGCAAATCTCAGGGCTGAAAATCAACCTGCATAAGTGCGAGCTCTTTCCTGCCAGAATAGAGATCTCTAATGTTATAGCCTAACTTCTGGCCAAAAAGTAGGAAGACACCCTTCCTCCAACTTGGTGCTACTTTTGACTCAAATTCACCTAAGAACTCAGTTACAGAAAGATATGAGAGGTAATTATCTGCTCTAAAACACCACTTTTCACAAAGAGGAGGGTTAACCCTTCCTAAAGGCACCCCTGTACAGCACTGTTCCTACTCTGCCTATATCTCTTCGTACCTCTTTCATTGTCCCAAGTTCAAAATGCTTTGCAATAGAGAAAATCCAAAGGGACTTTGGAAGTGGACAAAGACAAGTACAACTTGGACAACTGGAAAACTGTTTTTCCACCGAGACAGGAAGGTTTGGGTTTCTCCAGAACTTTTTTTTCTTTTTTTTTTTTTTTGGGGGGGGGTGGGGGGTGAGTCTGGGTAATGGAGTTCTTGGAACTTATATTGTCAGGATGTGGCTTTGGAGATATGCTATTAAAGATTGCCTCTTTTGGAAGAGAGTGATAAGACTGCAAGGATGTATGAGGCTAGTTTACTAAAGATGTACAATTATCACAAGATGTTAGACTACACAAGGATATTGTATAAGCAAGCTGGAAATCTTCTCAGACACAAATTTGTGGTCGGAAGTTTGCCCAGCACAGATTCTGGGGTATATATGGTAAGCAGATAACACCTTGATGACAGATATTTCTAACTTATATAACCTAGCAATAGATAAACAACATTTAGTGGCTGATTTGCTGAAATTTGAAGATGGATTCACATGGAATCAAGCTCCAGAAGCAGTTTTTAGGATTGGGAAATGGGTCCTGTTTATATATTCTTTCTGAGTATTTAAAGCCATAAGATCAAACAGAATAGTATCTGTACGGTACATAGGAAAGGAGATGAAAAGTGAACAGGTCAAAAGTTGAGAGTCCTTGCTAGTGCAAATGTGCAATTGAGTGTTCATTCCCCAGGTAGGCAGATTAATAAACTTAGACAGTGTCTAGAACATCTTTTTTTGTTTAGGAAGCTACTAATAAGGGATCTAATATATGTTTAACATGGCATGGAAGCTTTGGTGCATGCTCTTTTTTCTTAGAATTGGTACTAAATGGATTATGATTGGTTACACTAGGAAACAACACTCCAAATTGAAACGAACTGGATCTATTGGAAATGTTTTGGGATCAGCAGCACTTGGTATGATGAGGTGCATTTGGATTGAAAAAGGAGGCTTTTAAATAGTTAATCTGAAATCATTAATCTGTCATAGAGATGTGTACTTCGCATATTCTGTTTGATAAAAGATTTCGATAATTAAATAGAAGTTAAAGCAAAAAAGCACCTAGAAAGATACATCACATCTATCAAAACTCTTAAAAGTTTAATGAAGAACCCAGCACGCTAAACTTCACCCGATAAATAGAACTCCATGACGCATTCGTGTCAAGTGACAGTTAAGGTCCTCGTAATTTGGGATCCCTATTGAGCTAGAGCCAGAAATCATGGATGATTCTTGTTGTCAATGGCAGAAACTAGGTGGTTAACCACTGTGGAAGTGGCATTTGGTTTTGAATGTTAATCACCAAACTGACATATCCTTTACCTACTAATAGAATCAAGATAAATATGCTGTGTCCCAAGGACTAGCATTCAAGGTTCCGTTATACCTAATTGGCATGTCTCACGTGACACGTGAAATGGATTGAATAATGGCGCAGATTTCTCAGATCTTGAAATTTCTATGGTCTACACCAAGAAATGGTTTTTCAGCAGCAGAACAAGACTCCAATATGGTCAGGCTAAAACCAAAGAAATAATTGAATGCAAGGTTCTCATTGTAATCTGATTAAGCATGTTGAAACTCCTCCCCTGCAATGAAAGAAGCGTGCAACTAAACCAAGCATTTATTATGAACTTTCTAGAGGACGCTTGAAATCAGGATGGCACAGTCTTGCATATAGCCCTAAGTAGCAAAGCCTTGCATACCTCTCGCAAGCATCTTCCAGAGAAGAGAAAGGACGCTTGAAATCAGGATGGCAAACCCGCCAGGCATCCTGGTAAGCCATCTGCAGCTCCATTGGGTTGGATCGACCGGCCTTGTGCTGCTGCTGCTGCGGGTTCAGGTTCGAAGAGGTGGAGCCGTTATTGTTATTTGCAACAGCAGCAGCGGGATTGGCGTTTGTAGTAGCAGCACTTGAGTTTTGGTGATTGGAAGCGGAGAGCGGTATTTGAGGATTGGGGTTAGGGTTAGGGCTAGAATTAGGATTGGGGCTTTGCGAACGATGCAGGAGGTGCTGCTGAGGACGCAGATGAGCGTCGATGTTGGAAGGAAAGCGAGACATGATAGCATCCTGTTGCTTCTGCCGCTGCAGTTGTTGGAATAGCAGTAGCTGCTGCTGTTGTTGCTGATTCAGCAGCTGTTGCTGCGCCAGAGCCTTCACCTCTTCCATATCGGTCGCCCTTCCCCTCGCTCCGTCCATTAGGGACTAGGCCAGCCACTGAATTACCCAACACTGATTGATGCTGAGAATTTCTTCAAAAGAATCCCGTGAATTCCATTGTCTAATGTCTATACATTTGATTGTTCAGTCCGGCACCAACATTGATTAATTGCTTGCGCCGGGAACGCCTGTTTGAAAACATTCCCTAATCCTCCAAGAACAAACCAAAATTAAAACCCAAAAGATGGAAGGAAATTTTATAAAAATAAGATAAATTGGAATATTAGGTCCCATATCTATTTATTTTGTGCGGTTAAGTCCCATATATTTTCATTTTATATTTTAGATCCTTCAACTATTTTTTCAAAAAATAATTGGTCCCATCAATAGGACTGTCAATTGGGTCGGATTAATCTGAGCCCGACCCGATTCGACTCGATTTTTTAGGACTGAGCTTTTTTCGAGTTAGGGTTGAGCCGGATCAGAGCCTGAATTTTCGATCCGATTGTGATTCGGGCCGAGCTCGGGCTCAACTAAGTCCGGCCAATTATGAGCCAGGCCCGAGCATATATCTAATAATAATTTCTAATTATATATTATAATTTCTTGATATAATATAAATTTTTTGTCTATAATACTATATTAATATCATCATAACTATATATATTACAATTTTATGTGTTTTGATATAAATAATTTTGTTTATATTTCACTTTCAAAAAAAATTAGTGTATAAAATTTTCACTTCCAACACTTTAAAATTATATTTTATAAAATTAATGTAGCTTAATAGTTTTAATTCTTAGCAACTTTGGAAACAATGTGCATGATATTCAATCATAGAGTCTATTTATGAGATTGTAACTACTTATTGAACTTATCATAATTCTAAAGATATTAAGTATTAACACAGTAAATGCCTGTGTAGGAATATTATTACCTTACTAACACAAGAAATAGAAATCATATGAAAGAGGAAGATAAGATCTTACCATAGTCTTCCAATTGATTTTTACACTTGTAATTTAGAATATTCTAAAGTAAATATTTAGTTTTATAAAATAATATATTCTACATATTCAATTTCGTAATTAATATATTTAACTAATTTCACAAAATATAATTTATTTCACTTCTCTACATAAATTTAGAAAGAGAAGAGAAAAAATTACTAATTACTTAATGGTTAATACTTATATTATATAACTTATAAGGTATAATTTATAAACATAATTATCTCATTAATTTATGTAAAGTGATTAGTAAACTCAATGATGGTGTGTTTTACTGCTTTGGTGCCTAATTTCATCTTTGGAAATTCACTGATTTCTGGAGTTATAGGATCATTCTTCCTCTTTTTCGATTACTTCATATTGAAGCACGGCATAGCAGATTATTAGATTTTAATGCATTATATATCTCTGTTTAAGTATCCATTTGAAGGTTTCTTGATCAATGAACTATCAGACTCTGGTAGTTTGGTGCTCCACTTTTGTTGATTTGTTTTGGTTGGAATTTAATGTCGTTGAGATATTGCTATAATACTTTATTTTGCTATGGTAGCTTGTTTTTTATTGATTTCCAGATAGACGTTTGCTTAATTTCTAGAGATATTGTTTAATAATATATACAAATTAGTTGAAAGTCATTGTTAGACAAGTATTAAGACATTAATTTGTGAAGGCAATCATAATTTGTGGTGATAGGATAATTTATGAGAACAATAAAAAATAAATAGGTATATTTCGGGCTCGGCCCGAGCTCATAAAAGCCGAGCTTGGGCTCAACATTTGTGAGCCCGTTCGGGCTGAGCCCGAGCTCGAGCTCAGTATGATGTTACTCTGGTTGAGCCGGAGCTTAGCTTGGCCCGGCTCGTAGAGCCCGATTGACAGGCCTACCCACCAACTTACTCACGGCAACGAACGGCTAAAACTCTCATGTGCATTGCATGGGATATGTTTTTGAAGGGCAAAATGATCTTCGAAAATAGCTTGCAATTTCTTTCCTACGTCAAATTGGTACCCAGACTGCTGCCATCACCACTAGGGCTGTCAACGGGTCCAATCGAGTCCAAGATGATTGACTGTTAAGAATATCGAACCCAATCCGATTATTTGACGGGTCTGAATAGGTTAGATCTATCATACCCGATAGGGTCTTGGTTAAGGTTCGGGTAAATTCGATAATAATTTTAAAAATAAAAAATTATTGACCATTTGATCAAAACACATCTAATGGTTGTAAAAAAATTATGTATATAAAATATTTATTATTAAAATTTTAATCAGATCTCGGGTCTATAGGGTCATGAACACTACGTACTGTACCCTACTCGTTTAGAATATGTATTATCGGGTCTTGGTCTGAGACCAAATAAACAAGTATAAATTGCCTACCGTACCTGATCTTATCGTGTCGGGTCCTACTCGAACTCGACCCATTAACAGCCCTAATCACCACCACCACCACCAAAATACTATATGTTCATTATCTATTCTTTCTTAAATTATTCGGACTTGACCCATTAACAACCCTAATCACCACCACCACCCAAATACTTTATGTTTATTATCTATTCTTTCTTAGATCAGTCTAAACAAATCTTCAAATCTCACAAAAAATATCTCCACCCAACCATTATCGTCATCCCAAATCTATCGCCGCTTTACAGTTTGATGGTAATAATGAACTCCTAAAGCAGAATCCATTAATGTATTAAAAGTTCATAGGAAATTACTTGAAAATTTAGATTATTATATATAGTTATTTAATTCATACTAACATGTGCCTTGGGATGCAAGTTAAAAACTTTTATAAGAAAAAAATGGAGCACAAAATTAAATTTTTGTTTTGCTTTTGCAAATGAAACCAATGACAGGTACCCTTTATTTTATCAATATCTGAAAAATAGAAAAAAAACAACTATTACTTAAGGAATAATAGTCTATTTTCCTCAAAAAATGAATAATAATCTATTTGGTTCTCAAAGTTGTGGGCACAAATTTTAATTTTGTCATTATAATCCCTAAAAACAAATATGCAATCAAAATGCTTCAGCTATTACTATCCATGTTAATTCATAACGAAGGTTTAACATGACTACTTTAGTTACATATACGTTATTTTGGATAATGACAGAAATAAAACTTGTAGGACCTGATAAACCATTTTATATACTCTCTTCATCTCATTTCTATTAATAATATTTGATTGGGTATGAAATTTTATGTAAATTTTTTTAATTATATTATTAAAAATAATACATTGTGGGAGATAATGATTTGTTAATAATATAGAATACATTAAAAATATTTTATTTTATAAAAAAGTTTCAAATATTTCAAAATATTCCAATATAAAAAGAAACTCATTAGAATAATTTATATCTATTAGTGATTCAAGAATCGTTGTTTTTTTTTTTCCAAAGACCATTCATTTTGTTAATGAAAATATTCCTAGGCATCGTTTGATTGACATAAATAAAAAGGAATATACATGAATAAATTATCGTAAAAGGAATCTATGTAATATAATTTCAAATAAATTACATTATTGGGTTTGGACAATGCAAAATATTCTCATGACATAAATAATAAGTCAAACACAGGAATTTAAATTTTAAGAATAAATATTATTTTCACTTCTCACATTATTGGAAAATTAAATGAGGCCTTATTTTAAAGGATTACAAGAAAAGATGGAAAATTTAGTCCTTTTATCATTAAATTTTTTTCTTTGCTTTGATTATATTGGCTTCTTACAAATGTTCTTGACTTTTTTTCCTCCTTATTTTTTTTTTACTTATTTGGTACCTCACAAATAATCTTTATTTTTGGGGTCCCTAATGTAAGATGTAAATTCTAGTATGAAAAAACATAATTGTTGGATTGTGTAAAATTAAAGTACTTGGAGTCGATAATGTAAGATATGTTGAATAATACAATATTCAGATTAAAAATAATATTATTTTGTTTAAATTAATGATTTTTATAATTTTATTGCAAAAATCAAGTTATAGTAGATATATTAATTTTAATTATTATAGTATTTGGTTGGGAGAGGTTTGAGGAGTGCAGGGGTACTGGGGGAGAAATACATGAAATAAAGATAAGGGATGAAGATATGAAAGAAGCCTTCTACATCTTCTTATTCCTCAAAAAATTTTGACTTACTTTAGTTAGAATCTTAACTAATCATAATTATCAAAGTTTGTTCAAGATTACTTTATTGATATTTTACATCTAATTTTGAATTAAATTAAAAGTAATAAGTATGCGTATTTTTCTATTCACATATATTGACAATGAGACTTTAAGCATAATTTGGATTTGACTTTGTTATTTACTTTTAAATTCTTATACTACACGCGCACAAATTTTGTTAATTTGGATTATTTAGCATATTTTTTAAGATTAGATGATTTCAATATCTCTAATTTTTATGACTTATTATATTATAATTTTTAAATCTTTATTATATTGAAATAATGTTTTAATATCTTAAATCTTATTATATAAGATGTGTCAGTTGAAGATTTTGAATTTAGCTTTAGATATGGTATCTATGTCGTACTAACTAACTTGAATTAGTATTTTGGTTTTAATATTATAATTTAAGGGTTTTAGAATTTCAAAAATATTTATATTTTCTCTAGCATGAAAAATCACTGGTAATATTTTTTGTTTAAATTTTGGTGGACTATATTTTTATATTTATGTTTTATAGAATGAGATAGAAATAGAAAAATATTTTTATGAATTATATTATCATTGACCTTTGATAGAATAAAATTAAAGCTAAACTATAAATAAATCAGTGATGAGAAGACAGATCAATTGGTAAGAAGTTTGGTCAGAAGTTCATCATCAAGCGATAGGATTGGATTTTGTGTTCGTTTTATATTCTCCATCCTCCTTATTTGTAAAAGAACTATACTAATTATTAGACCAATGAAATAAAGAGCAAAATTTCTTTTAGTTAATATTCTAAAATCAGGCCAATTCAGTTTCTATATATCCATTTGCCCTTTTTTTCCCTTTGCAAAAAAAAAAAAAAATCCAAATTTCCTTTCCACATTGTATGTAAGTTGACTGGAGGCCCATAAATCTATCAGCGTAATGCCATTTCACTGATACAAGTAACGTAGGCGGAGCTTCGTCGGGACAGCAGCCTTGTCCGAAACAGGGAAAAGGAATCCAAAAAATCTCGTCTGGAGGACGACGGTGGCTCTGAGAATTACTATTTTTCTTCGTCAGATACTTGCGTCCACTCTATTCTTTTATATCGTAGGGATAAGTCTTGAATTTGATCGGTTGTGCTCCCACTGCCGATTGCCAGCCGCTCGCTTTTTTACATCAATTTTATATACCTTCCTACCGTCATCATCGTTTTAATTATTCAGTTTCTTTCGGGGGTTTTTCTTTCTTTTTTTCCCAGCAAGAGCTGAGTCTGTTATCGGGGGATCCATGTGGTGGATTGGTTCAGAATTTTGGGTGTGATGGATCTAATACTCAAAATTGATCTCTTCTGACTGTTCAAAGAGTTGCAAATGAAGATGGGCTTACAATCTTCTGGTGAGTTGCTTGAATTTGCCGGAAGATTGCTTCGCCTTGCTGAGCTGCTATCAAATTGTTGAATCCGTCAATTGCGCTTTATTCCCGTCTATTAGACGTGGGTTTGTTGGGGAAGTGGATTAATGGATGAGGTCAGTGTTAGTAATAATGAAGGAGAATCTCAGCACCCCCAGTTGGCTGTCGAGGGCTCAACATCATCGTCATCATCATCATATTCCGCCCCATTGGCTGAGCGGTGGCGTCCAAGCCAGATGGCCTTTTGTTCTTATACGCCCTTTCCTGACACGGGAGGGAAGCCCCAAACTTTACGTGTCGTCGTTAGAAGACCCGTAAGTGTTTTTTTCCAGCCCGTTTTTAGGATTTTGTTAATTTCCTGTTGAGCTGGTGTATGTGACCTGAAGAGTTTGGAAAGCCTCACTCAGGTTACCTGTTGCTATACCAATTACCAGGTAACTATCTTTGCTGTCTTCCATGTTCAATTACACTTGAAAGCCTAGTGACTCGCTTTTGTCTCTGATGGGAGAGAACCAGTTTTTAGGTAAATGGAAGTCATGAAGGATAATTTGCTGTGAGAACTACGAAGTGCTAGGAGCATTCTTGGAAGTAGAGTATATTTATTACCAGGAAAAGACAACTAAGCAGGGGATATGATCCCAGTCCTACATTATCTCCCGCTGACCAGAAATTGAGGGAAAACATAAAGAGAAGACAAACCCTATAGGCTGCAAAACTTCTCACTAACTTTTGAAGACAAATATTTCTCTCCTCAGCCTTCTCTAACCCCTTATGCATCTTCTAGATCCACCAGATTGCAATCAGCATTGGGGTTGTGCCATTTTGCTCCTCTCTCTCTTCCCTTTCTGTCCAGCTTAGCAATGTTTCCCTCCTTCGTCCTCTTTTATTTCGCTCTGTCACACTTGCCGTGCATTATTTTTCTCCTACTAATCGACATTAGTCACCTATTAGACATCTCTGTCTTTAATCTCTATGTTCGTCTCCATGTGTTAAATTTGGAAGGCAGGAAGAGATGTAGAGTGAGAGGGAGAGTTACGGTCATAAATTTTTCTTTTGGTTGATTGGTCTGGTGCTGAGTCTTAAATTCATCTTCAAAAAGCCTGCTAACCTTCACTTTGGCAAAGCTCTTCGTGTTCCTGTGTGCATATATGGTCCTCAATATTTGGGTTCAGGATTCCCTTCTAAATTGCTGCAAAAGTAGAATGAATGGAAGGAAGTGGCGGTCGTGAATCCTTGCGTAATTAGTATTTAGAAAATGAGTTTGTGATGGATTTTAACTGGTGTCTGACCACTGCGTCTAGTTTGGGGAGAGTGCATGTTGTGGTCATTATGGCACCTTTATAATTTCATACCCTTCACTTAGGGAGTTAACGTTTTTCCATGTCTGGTGGGAAATATCTGAAGAAACCACCAGAATGCAATCCGAATGGCATTGATGTCTGGAAATTTGTGCCAAAACCAACTATCTTAAGAACCAGAACTAGATATACAATCCAAACTTGCTGCTTGAAGCCTAGACTTGGTGCACATGCACTAAGCAGTGGAAAGAAACTGGACAGGTGATGACATGTATGAGCTCGGAAATTTCCATATTAGAGGGATTTGGATATTACAGATACACTTAATATGATTTATCCTGAGTTATAAAGTATATATTTATTGAATTTATTCATTCTTTTTGTATCGTATTGAATTTATGTTCATTTATATACTCTGTTTTATTCACTGGCGTTTGTATCTCCACGTAGATATGCATGCCTGTTTTCAATATGATATTCTTTTATTCTTGTCTGTCAAACATGAGTGATTTTCCATTTATATATCCTCAAGAAAGGAATTTTTATTTTGCATGTTAGCTCATAGAGCTTGCATGTATAGTTGGTATACTCTCATGGATAATATTGACTATAACCTTGCTGATAGATGATGTATGCTTTGAAATTGCAGTTGGTGGCAAGATTAACTAAAGACATTGTTGAGACATACCAGTTATGCAACCCTCATTTTCAGTACTCAGAAACATTAAACCCGAAGAGGTTTCTCACAACCCCATCTATTGGAGTTCTCAATGATGGCAATGACAATGCAAACTCAGACTTGATTCTGACTGTTAATTATGCTTTGGCTAATTTGGACACTCAAAGGAGGTTTGAAGTTGCAACTATCTATTTCTTTGATTCTAAAGTTGACATCTTTATAGTGGCTTCATTTTCTTTTCAGAACAACATTTTGGTGTACCAAGGTACATGATTGGAGTATATGAATATAGACAACTGTAGCTAATGGTAAAGACAATAAGTGAAGTGTACAATAGGATGTTCTGGAATTGGATTGCCCAATTGGTTTTCTCTTTTTGAAACTCAATATGTTCAATTTGGTTGACGAGAGTGAGTCTTCCTACTCCTCTCCCCCTTTTAAGAATTAAACCAGAAAACAAAGGGAATCAGTACATAGATGAGTAGAGATAGGGAGGGATAAACTTTTTTAGGTGTAGCTCTTCTAAAGTAGTTAGCCTAACCTTTGTTTCTGTTTGAGGAACTGTTGGACTAGTTAAAGTAATGAAAAATCGTTTCACCAAAAATGATAGTTATCTTTCTCCCTTGGATATGTGAAGTTCTTTGTGCAACAAGCTACCCCCTCTAATCATCCAATGCAGAGTCCCAAACACATTCCTTTGAGGGTTGACCAAGGTTAATTCCTGGTAGGATGATGGCAGGTTTCCATCTGCATGGAAACCAGTTGAGGGATTCATCAACCTGGAAGATATTGCTTTTAGGCTAGTTTACTCTGAGTAGAATATCGCCTAAAAGCTAATCATCATTGGGGCTGTCAGTTGGGGGTTGCTTTCTGCTTCCAAATATTGATTTTATCATAATAATATGAAAATGCTTCAAAAGATAAATGAAACCAGTAGGTGTGTCTAGAGTTTGAAATATCTGGAATTGGATCCTGATTGAGGATCCATGGGGTGATCAGGTTCGGCTCGAGGTCCTATATTTATGGTTGGATTTGGTCTGGAAATGCCTATTTCCACCAGATATGGCCTGTAAATGTGCGATTAATTCCTGATCCCAAATATAATAGGAATTCATTTATGTGCTTGTTTAGAAACACTGGAAGAGTTCTTGGGATGTCGTATATCTTTGGTGATTTGAACAAACATTTTAATATCAGACATCGAAGTTGGTGAGAAACAGTCTAATGTAGTAATGATTTGGCATTTCTTAATTGGGTTGTTTATGTACTTGCATTGTGTCCTCCAGGTACATTGTTAAAGATATTCTTGGACATGGAACATTTGGCCAGGTTGCTAAGTGCTGGGTTGCAGAAACAAATAGTTTTGTGGCTGTCAAGATAATTAAAAATCAACCAGCTTACTATCAACAAGCACTGGTTGAAGTTTCTATATTGACAACTGTAAAGGACTCCGTGGGCTTTGTTTTATGTTTCTTGTTAGTATTCGAGAAACTGCAGAGTTTCTTCTCATTGGATTTTCATGTTTTTCTCTTCCCAGTTAAATAAGAAGTTTGATCCCGAGGATAAGCACCATATTGTCCGTATCTATGATTACTTTGTATTTCAGCGGCATCTGTGTATTGCTTTTGAACTGCTAGATACTAACCTGTAAGTTCCAGGAAAGGAAGTGTTTTTTTTTTTCTTTTTTGCTTGGTCAGGAAAAAAAGTGTACAACTGTTTAACTTAATAATATTGTAATTTGTATGACTTGAAGCATTGGATTAATGCTTTTGTTTTCTCTTAGGTATGAGCTTATAAAGTTAAACCATTTCAGGGGATTGTCATTAAGCATTGTCCAGTTGTTCTCGAAGCAGGTGTTGCACTTAATTTTCGTTGAATCTAATTGATTAATCTTCCAGAGCACTTTATTTATCAGCATCTGACTGAATATCGCAGTCTAAAAATTGTTCTTTCCTTCAATTTTCAGATTCTGCGTGGTTTAGCTTTAATGAAAGATGCTGGCATAATTCACTGTGATTTGAAGCCTGAGAACATTCTTTTATGCACGAGGTGTGTGCACGGACAATTACTGTTCTCTACTTATTATGCTTTTACACCCTGATCTTTGTTATACAGACTTTTACCTTAAAATTGACAGTGTAAAGCCAGCAGAAATCAAAATTATAGACTTTGGGTCAGCATGCATGGAAGACCGCACCGTTTACTCATATATTCAGGTTTTCTCAAATTTCTATGAATCTTGATTTTGATTTGCTCCAAAATGAGATAGTCTGACTTTTAATTTTGTCCACAGAGTCGGTACTATCGGTCACCAGAAGTTCTTCTTGGTTATCAGTATCCTTCAATGTCATCTGCCTGGTTACTTTTCATTCTTTTTCTTTAAACCTCTTCATTTTTTGGCGTAGTGCAGTTTAGTAGGCCTGGTTTTGATCTCTGTACAATTCCTTTTATCTAGTGGAATCCTTCAAATGAATTTTGTAATATTGTTGTTGTGATTTAGGGTGAAATTAGTGTGAGAATGTAGTCATTGTGGTTAGTTTGTTTGGAATTAAAATTCCTTGGTCTTTGATTTGGTATTTATAACAGCAGTCCATCTAGCTGTCGTGATTATAGTACATTAAATGCTACTACTTTGTTCAAGCATGTGAAGATTGTATTTCAGGCCTTTGAAGTTTCTGGATTTTCCAATTTCCCATCTGGCTTCCTATGGAGTGATATGTCTTCAGGAGCCAACTCCATTATAGGATCATGTGCTATAAAATGGTTATTTTGGTTCCTATGGTGCTGTTCAGTGTACATGATTTTTGCAAGACACCTGTATTCACCAGTGTCCTTTTCCTTCCGTGGTGTGCTCTTCTTCACTTTCTTGGCCATCCATGCTCACTGTATTTCATTGAAGAACTCAACTTATGTTCTCCTAAATTAGCCATTTTGGTTGCCCAACATCTTTCTTTGGGATGTGGCAGATTTTGCATTCTGCTTGGGGAACTGTTTCTTCAGAAGTTTGAATAATTATAGAGTGAAGGAAAATCAAGTGCTGATAAACATTAAAAGAGCAGTAAATATTTATGTATCCAAAATGGCAGCTTGCAAATATTTGCAGTAGTTGTGAGGCCCTAAGGGTTTGTCAACTATGTGATTTAACTTCATGATGATTCATAAATCCACATAATAAAATTGTGAGAAAAATGAATTCTTTTGCTTTAGTTTGAACCTTAATGAGTCTTCAGGTATACGACTGCCATTGATATGTGGTCATTTGGATGCATAGTTGCTGAATTGTTTCTAGGACTTCCCTTGTTTCCAGGTGCTTCAGAGTTTGATCTTTTGAGAAGGATGATCAAAATACTCGGGTATGTTGTTATATGGTGTCTTTGAAATTAAGAAAAGCTATCATTTATAGGCATCTCCTTGTTTGCTTTGGGTATCTTAAAGTTGCTGAAAAATAGCCTGTTTGAAACACTCAAAAGGTTGTTTCATCTTCAAAAGCTTTGACCACCAGATCCATTCCATAAAAGCATCTCCAAGGAACTCCTTTTTAGGAAAAGAAGAAAGAAGAAGGAGACAGTTTCGCTCTCTAGAATATTAATATAAATAATAAAAGAAAGATGGATGGACAGTTTTTCATGATGAATATAGGACCTGAAAGCACAACTGTATTCCCTAAAATAATAAGAATATTCTACTTGTGACTTTAGTGAACATGAATAATGTGCATGCTTGCTGCTGCTAGGCCAGATGCTTGAATATGAACGTGCACATGATATCCACCAAGTACTATGCTAAGCACCCTTGAATGAAAGTTTAGGTAAGATCAATTGAGGCTTTGGCATGCTTTTGCTTTCACGGGCACGGGGTGATATTGTTAGGCTATACTCTTCAAAAGGAGTAATAGTATCTGTGCTACTTCACTCCTAAATGCTTGTGCTTTTCATCCTTTAATGCCTCTCTCTTTCTCTCTGTCTCTCTAGAGGCTTGAAGCAGTAAATTCCATTACATTATGGGGAGACTCAAAGAGAACATTATTAAGTAATTTCTGTGTGTGTGTGTGTAGCTGGTGATCAAATTTGTGATGTATCACTTTGTTTTGGTTTCTTCCCGCTTTTGAAATCTTTTAGTCAAAGTTATATTTATCACATTATGTCTAAAATTCAAGTGAAATCATCCAAAATATTTGGTGTCCATCCGTTTCTACAAGCCAACAGCGAGACATTTCGAAAAAGTGGTTAGCATTTTGAAAAAGGTGAAGTTACAAGGTTCTGCATCTGTGCCTCATGCATTAGGCTGAGAAATATCCTTTGCAGTGCTGGTGAGTATGGGGTTGGAATAATTTTAGAGAAACTAATTTTACTAAAAAAGACAATAAGTACACAAAACGATGGAGATAACTTGGATATCGGTGTCCAATATATTATACAAGGAGTTTGTAATAGGTTACCCGGCTCCCTGTTTTTTAGAGTGTACGACACTTATTTGGTCCTATAATGTGACATGTCATCCCTCACTGACCAAATAGAGCTGCAACTTGTTCCTGTCGTATATTGAAAGTCAGCTTGCATTGTGAAAGTAGTTTCACATGCTTGTCCTTTGTTTTTACCCCCTACTTTCCCTTAGCTGCTTAAGGAGAGAGCCCATGAAAAGGAATTATAATGAACGTAACCGAATAATTGAACTACTGATGAAGTGTTGGATTCACTTTGTCCTGCTTAATCCTCAAAATCCTTTCTCTCTGATGGATAATTGGATACCATAACAACTATTGGTAATAAGAATAAGCAAATAACCCTTTGATTTGAATGCAGTTAATACATTTAGATGATAGAACATTTATTCATGATAAACAAGCATTTATGGGAAATATTATGAGGTTGAAAGTCACTTTTAAGCATCTATATATCTTGGTACAAATGAAACAAAGGAAAAAAGAATTAAGTGGGCAAAGTAATACTACTATTGGAGTTGAAGCCTAATGCGGGATTAATCTTTTAACTCCTAAGGGTACTATGGTCCTTTTGCTTTAATCGAAATGTTGTTTTTGCTTCAGTTCCTTTTTCTTTTCTCTACTGTTTTTGATTTGCTCAGTTTTGTGCTTCCTTATGAAGGACAGTTACCTTTTCATGAAAAGGGAAAGAAAATAAAATGAGAGGAAAGAATTTATTGCCATTGGGCAGGTACCTTTACCAGGTAGAGCAATAGAATAAGTGGTAAAGTAGACTAAATTTACTGGAAGTTCCAATGGTGCATCCTAAATGCGAAAACTTCTATGTATCTTTGAAAGATGTATCTTGAGAGTTATTCTGAACTTTCAGTGAACCAGTAGTGTACCTCTAGTCCAGAAGAGTATTTAGGTATACTGTGTCTTGCATTTAAGAAAATAGACACTGTTTATATTTGAGAATCTTGCAGGAGGGTTCTTTTCTGTAAGTTGGATCTGCTTTTCCTAACAAATTCATCTTTTGCTAAATTCCTAATTCTACCTGATATCATAGTTGTTATAGACACTATTTGTTCAGTTGTCCTATGGTCATCTTTAATCAGTTAATTATGTGAATGTTAAAAATTTGCAGGGGACAACCTCCAGATTATATATTAAATGTGGCCAAGAACACTGGCAAGTTCTTCAAATTTGTAGGAAGTGTGAACCATGAAGAGAGTGGTTCAAATCCTACAAGTAGATTGAGTGCATATGAGGCATTAACCGAAGAAGAATATGAAGCTGTAAGTGCTCCTTTTAAAGTCTTATAAGAATAGTTAATTGCCTCTAATGTTGCATTTCTATTTTCTTGCAAATGTTGCTTTGCTTTATTGCATGTGAAAAAGCAGCCTGTAATTTTAGTTGGAAGTTTGCCTTTTGTGATTTGATAGCTGCCTTGGTAAACTTCAGTCCAGGGTTGTAATGGTACTGGAGCTTGGTTTAGGGCATCTTTTGTCTAGGCCGTGGGTTTGTGGTTTCAGTAGCTGTTAAGATTAGCTACTTGTGTAATTCACAGTTTAATATGCTGTCAGGTTCAGCTTATCCTCCACTTACTCATTGAGATGACATGGTTGAGATTAAAGATATAAAAATAACTATCAAATGAAGATGCTAATCCTTTTTGGGCATCTTTCTTGCCCAGTCTGAGGTAAAGTTTGGGTTTGATTTTAGGTTTTAGCGAGTCAACTTTTATCCTCAGATTTTCGCTTTTCAGAGGTTGTTTTAGCTAGACCTTTGTTTCTTGGCGCTTGCATGTAATTGTACTCTTGCACTGGTTGAATTATTCCCCATTGATTAATATTTTTACCTAAAGAAATGGAAGTGGTCTGGAACTAGCAAATATCTGATCTTGACTCTCTGATCTTCATGTATTGTAACTTTCATTCTGAAGTTGCTTCCTTATTTGTTTCCATTAGCAAAGAGATGTGAAACATGTTAATGCTCTTAATCTTTCAGATTTTGAAATTATTCAATTACCAATATAGGCTAGGATGTGTATGTATATATATTGGTTGTGGGAAGGCAGGTTCTATTCAAATTCTACACCCTCCATTTCAAAATATAAGTCATTTTAGCATTTTGCACAAGAATGAAGGGTTTTGAAAACAATGAAACATTTGGAGGGAGGGAGAGGGAGAGGGAGAGCCAATGGAATAGGAAGTCCAATGACCAATTGGCTTTGGTTAGTAATGTTTGAGGACAGGTGTCAAAGTTCTTCTATCTGGTTCATTTTGAAGGTTTTGTATTTGCAAAATTTTATTCTAGTTGAACTGCCTTGAGTTTTGAACTGAATTACTGGCTTGGGAGATGACTATTAGGTTAGGTATCAGGAAAAGTGTTCTCCAAAATGCATATTGATCTTTGGTCTGGTAATGGAAGAATTTATGTTCAAGATTCTTGACTAATATCTATGACAGACAAAAAGGATGTTAACAGTAATCTTTGCGGTCAGCTTGCTAGTTTCGTTGGTTTCAACGAGCACAAGCAAGAGCCTTTTGTCATACATGTTGATACTGAAGACCAAAAGAAAGTTACTTCTGGATAAGCCAAATGCAAAGTACCTCTTGAACATTGGGTTTGGAATACATTTGAAGCGGTGAATAGAGTTGGTAATGGTAATATCTGATCCATTTTGGTGTGAAAATGTGATTCACATTCCTTGAGAATACAGCATGATTTATCCACAGAAATGGTGGGTAGGAAACTCCTCAGATCCATCTAAAGGTAATGTGCTAGTTAGGGGGATGGGGGTCAGATCCTCACATTTTTACCGTGCTCCAAGAGTCTTTTGGTCCATGACTTCTGCATTTAGATGATGTTATACTTTACGCTAGCACATGGAGGTGATGCTATTCATAGAAATTTGGACTAACCTTTTTGCTGAACACTAATTTCCTTATAGTAAGCAATCACCATACGTATTGGGAGTGTTCCTCCACAAGCTAATAGATTTCTTCTGCATTTTCAAATTGCTTCTAAGAACAATTTCAGCGTGGGTGAAACTATTTCCAAACTGTCCATGATTTCTTTCTGTCAAAACTTGATAAGCCACAACAGCGAGGGCCGACTTAAACACAAAACGAAGGAAAGAAGAACCTGCATAATGTTGGAAGGAGTACTCCAATATATTGCTCCATTTCCCCAAATAAACAGGCTGTAAGAGTACTTGCTGAATGTGCTTCCAGATAGAGCAGGAATAAGAACGTTCAAAGAAAAGATGTTCTATGGATTCCTCAGGTGAAATGCATAAAGGGCAAACAGTTTTTGATAACATGTCCCAATTGCACAAGTATATGTGACCTCTGCTCACAATCAACCAAAGGATGTAACTGCAGCTGGGTAGACAATTAGAAAATTAAACCAGCTTAAGCCAAGGCAGTTGTGTTTGTCTTGTTTCAGAGACTAGCCTTTATCAAATTAAGACCATTTTAATATGTTCTCGTTTTGACTATCAGGAATCCAATTGAATCCTTGAATAATCTGCTGAACTATTCCAGATCACCTTCTTACCATAGGAAGCTTCCAGCTTTTAGGACTAAGCAGATATGTGACCTTAGCATTCAACCTAATTCCAAGTTGAAAATGATCAAAAGAACATGAAGGCATCAAATCTGTAAGGGTTGCCAATTGTCAAACCAGAATTATGGCTACTGCACAGAAATTTATCCCTTTCAGGACAGATTGCACCCGCTTAAGGGTGCTCACTTTTCTAAACTACTTCACAAACATATAGCCTAGATGTATATGAGGATGGAAGTCTGATTTCAAAATTGTGTCAATGGCTTTATCTGCAACCTGCTCACTAAATTCTTGCAACTACTGCATCGTCTTTCTTTTTTGCACCTGCACACTTTTAATTTCTGTATTTGTTGCTTTTTTCAGAGGGAGTCAAAGAAACCAGTGGTCGGGAAAGAGTACTTCAATCATATGAACCTTGAAGCTATTGTTTCCAAGTACCCTTACAGGAAGAATTTGCCAGAAGAAGATATTCTCAAAGGTGAGCTCTTATATTATTCTCATAAAGGTGTAACTATTAATATGTTGGTTTTATCATTTGTGTGGACGGGTTAAAAGTGTAATGTGTTTTGTGATGGATTTATTACAGAAAGTCAGATAAGATTGGCTCTGATTGATTTTTTGAGGGGGCTTGTTGAGTTTGACCCTGCAAAGCGGTGGTCACCACTGCAGGTATTGGGACATGTCTCCCCATTAGAAAGATGATCTGGGTTCATGAAGAATTTCTTGCATGCTCTTTTTTTTTGGCTGAATAATTCTTGCATGCTCAATTCTGAGAAAGAATAGATGAATCCCTTGAATACTGGAAGTAAATAGTCTATGCTGTACCATAATATTTTAAGTAACATTCTATGCATCATTTATTTCATTACATGCATGTAAATTCACCTAGGTATTGCCAGTGTCAAAACTTGGTTTTATATATGAAAGGAAAAATTTCTCTTCATGCAATGGTGTCCAGCGTCAGTGAAGAACTGAACTTCTTTAGGAGGAACATAAAATGGTAATGGATATGATTATACGCGGCTGAAACATGGTATGATTATTTGGTCACGTTGAATGGTGGAAAGGAAGAAAAATGATTCATATAGCTGAACCTAATTGGTCGAGGTAAGAACGAGTTTGATATAGACATGCAAGCAGGTTCCAGAGACATGCAAAATATAAAATCCTCTAAGAATGAAAATAAAATAAGAAAGAGTTCGCTTATGTATTGTAAGCAACATAGCACATAGCCTTTGAGACTTTCATCTCCTCTGTTCATATCTTAATTATTGAGATGTCCAGATTGAGAACATGTTATAGAATTCTCCATTAAGGATAAACAGTTCTAGCCTACTTCGAATGAAGTGAAATCACTAAGCTCAGTTGCTGAGAATTTTTTAAAATTTTTCTCTTTGATACTATTTCAGGGTACGTAGTTCACTCTTTCCATAACTTGATAGTTGAATTGTAGGAGTTCAGTGTGATTTAAATTTCTTGCAATGCATCTTTGAGCTTGGGCTCATTTCTGCTGGCATTAAATACTTCATATGAATCTGATCCAGCATTCTCAAACCCTTGGTTACTTTGAACCGCTCTTCTGTTATATAGGTTCTCCTAGTGTTCCTTTCTTCGCTTAAAACAGCTTCCAAACTGGTGGAAGGGGTTTTTGATGCATCTAAAATGCTTACATTATAATATTGCCACCAATACCAGCTCTAATAGCATAAATGCAGCTTGTTTCCTGCTTCCCTGGCCTTCAATGGAATCCAGTGAGTACAATGATGCCAGTTTATTGCAGAACATTACACATACACTTCTGCTGACTTTCTTTTACCACCTATAACCATCATTTATTACTCATATTTTATCATGGCCACTTCTGAGGTTGGTACTTTGGTTGTTATGGTTCCACTGTGCTTTTCGGATTTATAAGTGCTCTAGGTTTTTATGTGGTTGTAGGATGGATAATAAAGAGGTTGTGGGGAAAGTTGATGGTAGTTTAACGGGGGTTTTAAGATTCTGCTTTGTGAAAATGGTGTTGATACAAACATGGAAAATTATTCAGAGTTATGGCCATCAAGAAATGGCAGTAATTAACTTGTTCACGTAGAACATTTCCACACGTTCAACTTTGACTACAAAATAGTCCTAATCTTTTTACTGTTTGGCAAGGGACAATGATAACCATATTTTCCAAAGGACAAACTGTACCTTAAGTGAGATACTTGCCAAGCATGATTACTGACCTCAAGTTTTCTTCTTCAGAATTTTTGTGCTTTTACTCCCTCCTGTTGCCAAACTCATGACATTGAAACATTTTATAAGCTTTAATTTCTGTGCTCCAGGCATCAAAGCATCCTTTTGTGACAGGGGAGCCTTTCACATGTCCCTATAAGCCTGCACCGGAGACACCTCGTGTGGTGAGTAGATATCTTCGATCCCCTTGTAATTGGTCTACTATCTGCAATTACTTTGCAGAAAATGTTTTGGCTGTATTTAGATTTTGTTAGGTTTCTCCCATATGTTCGGATGTTATTTTCTTTGAAGGTTTCCAGTGCATTAAGTATTTATTTGTCAATGACTTGTGATGTTTTTGTTTAATTTGCTTGAGAATCAAGAAATGTTTGTGCATTTTATGTACTGGCTATGCAGATAAATTTTGAGCTCCACTGCTTCCAAATGACTTTAAGTATTTCCTTGAGTACAACTGTATTTGCTAGGAGATGTCATCCTTTATTTATACTTGCGTCTTCCTTCAGCCTGTTTCTCAAAATGTGAAAGTGGACCATCATCCTGCTGGAGGCCACTGGTTTGCTGCAGGTCTTTCACCTAATGTGAGTAAGTTGATTCTGTAATATTTTTCTGTTTGTTAATCCAGACATCTTAAGGCTTTACAATAAGTTTCTTAGTGGAAATCTGATACATCTTTACCATAGTTAATTATGATTTTTGTACATGCAGGTTTGTGGTAGGAATCGAGTTGCATTGCAGAACAGTCCACATTATCAAGTTCTGCCATATGCACAGGCTGGTAGTTATGGTAGTTTGGGAAGCCTTGGCAGTTATAATGATGGTGCTGGGCTCGGAAGCAGCTATGGAAGTTATGGTGATAACAATAATCTACTTGCATTTTATTCGCCTGTTGGTCCATCTGGAATGAATTTTTACCCACAAAGTGGTCCTTCAGTTCGTGGAACAAGTCCAGACACAAGGAGAATCATGCAGCTGCCACATGGGAATGGGCTTGGTGTTAGTCCAGGTAATTTTGTGCCCATGTCCCTTGGCACTAGTCCTTCACAGTTTACTCCTCCTAGCTCTTATGGCCAGATGTTATCTGGTTCTCCGGGACATTATGGTCCTCCTTCTCCGGTAAGAGGCAATTGCCATGGATCACCATTAGGGAAAGTGGCAGCCGTCAGCCAGTACCACCGAAGAAAAAGCTGGGGATTTCCTGGATGTGCTCAATCCCAGGACATGTTGCCATCTCACCTACAGGGGCAGCTAACTGAAGGTATCTTCTGTAGCCAGGCTGAGGGAAACTCAAACATCTTTGTTAGTTCCTCATTGCATCTGCAGCCCAACTCCAGTTTAACAAGTCGAAGGCAGCAGCAAGGAGCTATCAATTCCAATGCTGGTCCCTGCTCTGTCCATAACCTTGTGACATCATCAAAATTTGGTTGTCATCCTAAAGTGAGTGGCCAAGAAAAACCTGAGGCTAGCAACTTTTTGCCTGACCCTGGAGATTGGGATCCCAACTATAGGTATGCATGTGAACTTGTTATTTAAAATTTAGTCAACTACTTTTAGGTACTGAGCTGTTTCTGATAGTACTTTGTGGCTTTGTTTGATATTACTTTAAATCATAGGTTATTATTCTTGTGTGAAGCAAATATTATAAGATTAATAAATAAACCAGTCTTTAGATTAACATGAGACCAGAATCTTGCAGGAATTTCGTGATCCTATTTAGGTTTTAAATTTGAAAATCTATCATTTAGTTTGGTAAGTTATGAATTAGGTGAGCTTCTTGAAAAAATAGGCAGGTACGATAGGTGGACATGTTAACATTTAATTGTGTACCATCTAATTTGGAGAGGGTTCAACGGAGTCAAGACAGGGAATAAGAGAAAGGAGATGAAGAGTAAAAATTATACTATATATCCGTTCTTTACTCTTTCTCGCAAGCTCTCTTGCTCGTTAAAATATAAAGTCAACAAAACGAAGCAAAATAGAACCTGTCAATAAGACTAATTTTTCCAGTATTATACAATTATTTTCCCAATTTTGAGGAATTAGATTCCATTTCCTGGACATAGATAATGAACAAAAGCTGGAGATTTGAGATCCAGGAAAGTAATTGCTTTCCCTACATGTCAATCAAAAAGTGTAGGAGTTGGAAACTGCAGTTTTCATCTCCACATGCACTAGCTTCCTTGCTTTTGTTCGTTAGGGCTGCAGGAGGTGGGACAAAGAGAGGGTGAAGCAAGTGGATTTTTTATTACTATTGATGAAATTGATAACGGGCTGAGGGATTCAAATTCCTTTTAGTTCTTTTTTTCCCTTATTAAAGAATCATTGATTGGTTTTTGGAGTTTTTTATCAATGTACTTGATTGTTGGAGATGCAAGGGGGTTTTACTTCCACTCCACTTAGTCAAAGGAGTTCAGCTGTTGCTTTCCAGAACTTGAGAGGTCCTATATACTACAGGTAGACCTTAATGTTAAATTTTGACTATGAGTTGTAGTCTAAATTTAGACTATCCGTACCAAAATTGTGATCTTCCTTCAGTAAGTAATTGAAGGTGTAAGATGAATAAGAAATCTGGCAGAGTATATCAAGAAGTCCAGTTGCGGGGATCTGTATCTTTGTTACTTAAGATCTGTTCAAAGGCATTCATGTGAGAGCTAACTTTCCACCATATGTTCTAGGATTAGGAAGTCACCCTTTCTTTTTGTTCCTAATTTTGGTTTTCAGGCTAGTTCTTTTTGCTACGTTTACTAGCCATCTTGACATTCTCTTTAAATAGTAATAATGTAATTGAAAGTTCTATATTTTTCTATAAATTATTGGGGATTTTATCTTCATAAAAAGTGTTTATCTTAGATCCAATACAATGTTAGTTTCATTTCGAGTTTTTATGGTATTTCTGCTGTATTGCTTGGGATCATATCAAAGTCTGCAGTACTCATAACTGGATAGGTCTATCATTTGGTTTTTCTTTAGTGAGGAATTGCTTCTTCAAGAAGATAACTCGGATGTGAGCAGCATGAGTTCTGAATTCATTAAGAACATGCACCTTGGGCAGCCTTTAGTTTCTTCAGATCCCTTGGCTGGAGGAAGGAGATTCAACCGTGTCCCAAATGCAAGTTCCAGCAACTCAATACAGAGGTGGGTTATTTATTCCATAGCTTGTGGATTCTGAGAAGCATCCTTAAGCTCTCTGATTTGCTCCTTAACATTTGCGCATGCGCATTGCGCACCATGTGATATACTACCTATCTCATTAAAGTTGTGTATTTTATTCTTGCAGCGAAATTAGCATGTTTTCATTTTATTGTGAAGATTCTATGTTTTAGAACTTTCTGTTGCTGCATTTATCTAAAATGTACATTACTATGAATACAAGCGGACAGATGTTTTCAAGTTAAATTCTCTGAAAAATATCTTGGGCTATTAGCTGTTTTAAGATTGAATTTAAATTTCTCTTTGAGTGATTCATTTTTATGAGATTTGGTGAACAGTTCCAGGAGGAAATCTTCGTTATTGACCTAGCTGGCTTCCAAGTCGTCTTATAAAATAATGAGCAGAAGAAATATGTTAGTACTTTATTAGTCGAAAAAGATTTAATCACAAAAGTAGAAGATTTTCGATTTCTTCGCCGAAGGATAAATTACCTGTTGATGCCTCGGAAGATTGTTGACCCATTACCATCTTGTGGGTTAGAAATGTACTTTTCACCCCTGTTTAGTTTTGACTAAAGTAAAGCTGCTATATATCTGTTCAATCAAAGTGCTTGCAAGCCTTGTGTGTATTGTGTGACTTATAGATCCATGCAATAAAACGTGAAATCATGTATGAATACTGTTAACTGTAAGAAAAACCTTTATAACTAAAACAAGTCACAATTCCTTTCTTTGTTTTGGGATTTTAGATGAAATGACATTCTCAGAGGAAAATTTCTCATTATCTCAAGATTCCCGGTTTTCACTAAATGTTGTAGAGACCTTGAAAAAAAATTAGTTCTGTGTAAAAGAAAAGGAAAATGCAGCCATGTATTCGTGTGGTACATTTCTCGATGGTATCATGAACTTTTCCTCACAATACACCACTTAACAACGTTCATTTTCTTCTTTGAGTCTATTTTTTATGTTAGTACTTTGATGAATATTGGAACGTGTAATTCAGAAAAAGGGGGTCTCTTAACCTTATACTTTTCTTTTAAGTTTTTTCTTTTGAGAGCTAGTTGGAGTTTGGATCTAGTGTTTTTGAGTTTTCTATTGCTAAATGCCAAAATGTTCTTGACGGTGTTGTCTGTCAATAAGAACATTACTGCTGTGCTGTGCTAAATTTCTGTTCGATTGACCTGCAGATACATGTTTAATAATACTGTTCCCCAGTTTATTAGATTTCTTTAGATTTCAATGCTCCAACTGTTAGATGCGAATGCAGATCAAGTGGAGGGTCTTCGCTTGGAGAAGTCAGTAGCCCTACTTCAGCTCATGATCCACGTGCTGGTTATATCCACTCAGTGACAAAGACACCCTATTTTATGCCTCATTTTGCACAAAGTTCCCCAAGCCGTTTGGGTCAACAGCCTGTTCAGCGACTTAATCATGGAAAAGCAACAACCAATCCTGGGGCTGAGTGGAATCATGCAAAGGTCCAGCCCCCTTTATCCAGCTTTAATTCTGGGGGTCCTCATTCTCCTGGGGGGATTGGCATGCCATGGGGTAATGACTAAGTACACAATCCTGGCTCCTTGTCATTTCTATAAGCATCTTCCTTGCTTCTTTCTTAAATATTTTAGTCTTACTTCAGAAGGGATTTGCTTCTCCCTGCCCAGGTCAAGAGAGGGGACTAAGATAATCATTTGTTACCTTGAACTAATTCTGCAGTCTTTCATTGTAGGCCGTAGGAGCAGCCACCCAGTCACCAATATCCCACCCGCTTACCGAGGAAGAAAAGACTATGGAAGAATTTCTTAGAACATTTCGATGTATCAAGTGCTTGCACTTCAGGCTCATGCAACAAATTGTCTGCTAAACACTGTCCATTCATTTCACTTTAATGTAGTTTATAATTATGCATCAATTGTCTGCTTAGAAAAAGTTTCATCTGATAACATAGTCCTTGCTTCTTGGAGACCAAGAAAAGTTACTGGTAGTTTCTCTCCTGGCATGACATGCAAGATGCGGGATAGGTTTGAACATCTTTACCTTGAATCAGTCCGCTACCTTCCCGAGGACCTCAGGTAAATTAACCGCTGTCGTTGCTGGAAAAACGTTTTCACCATTTTATTTAATTCTTTTGTCCTACAATAATTGTCTTTTTAATGTAAAATTAAAATAATTGTCACATTTTGCAGTTTCACATAGATTAAGGAAGTCATTAATTTGGTCTGATTTATTAAGCTAAATGACTAATGAGTACCTAATTGATTACAATCTTGAAACTTTGAAATAAGATTAAGGGTTAATTTAAAAAGCACCCTTGAAGTCTTAGCCCATTGCCAATCAAGTACATCTGTTTTTAGTTTTGACAATGGAGTATTTAAATTAGGGTTCCGTTAACAAAGTAAAGGCAAGTTAAAGTTTTTAAATTCCTTTAAATGCGAAATTTCTTCTTTTCCAAAGATGCTTCTGAATTAAGTTTTTTAAAATTATTTTACAAAAATTACTCGTAATTTTTCAAACCCTAAACATACATTATCTTTTCCAGTCAACTGAATCTGCTTTTCTTCTGCTGTGGCTACCACTATTAAACTCTCTACGCCAGCATCCCCGTCTCCCTGAAGACTTCCTCTCCCTTCTCCAGTCATCTTTGTTGTCTTCTTCTCCCTTCTTCCCTCGTCGTCATGACCCATCTTCTCAAACTCTCTCGCTTTTCCCCCCTTCAAATCACATTCCACAAACCCCGTCCCTCAAACTACATCCGTTAGACCTCTCTCCTTGCAAGTCCACTCTAATCACTCCCTCGCCACGCCTCTAACCACAACCTCTATTGTTTATCTCCGTTGTCTACACATCCAGTCTTCCCCCTCCATCTGTGCTCTCTCCTTCTCAATCTATCTCTAGCCCGTCTTCTATCTTCATAATCCCTGCTTTATCTCAGCCTTTACCTTTGCAAAATTCCCACAATTCTTCTCTTCATAATATCAATTGTCTCTCTCTTGGGTTTTTTTTAAAAATAATTTTGATGGTTTTTTAAGGAAATTCTTGTTGGATTGTTGATGATAATAGTATTTTTTAAATATTTTATTTTGACTTGGTAAAAAAATAAAGATGTGCAATTTGACTATAAATTAATTATTATAATATTTTTATTAATTAAAGGAGAGTAGTTTGACTCATTAGTAGAGTTTAAATTCTTTAAATTAAGTGAGTCTAAGAAGTAAATGGTGAGTTTATTGTGTTAATGGAGTTTAATATCTTTAAATTAAAGAAGTTAGTAATGAGAATTAGATAAAATATATAATTATTTTAAAAATATAGACATTCAAGGCGAAGAAATGTGGATATTTTATTCCATAGGGAGGAAGTATTTCATATGAAGTAAAAGATTTAGACGGAACATTAAAAATACATATATTTGATTGACAATGATCCAAGACTTTTAAAGGTGTTTTTGAAATTAATCTTTAAACTAATGTTGTATTTGGTGAATTAATATATATGAGTGTAAGAAAAAATAACTAAATATTTTCTGGAATTGATAAGTTTATTATTTTTAAACATAAACATGGTAGTTATTTGATGGGGGTATTATTCATGGAAAGGTGATCAATTTTGTTTTTGTCATCAATTTTCCATTAGGAAAAATAATTGAAATTTGACTAAGGTGGCGTACTAAACCATTTTGAGGAAAGTAAACTGAATGATCTAGAAAATTTGGCGAAAGTTGAAATGATAATAATTTAAGAAAATATCACAATTCAAGATGGAAAAATAAAGTTTTTTTCCCAAAGCTGAACGGGGAATAAGTTATCGTTCTTTTAGCTCCAAGAGCTTCTTAAACTATTTGGACTCATCTATTCGGACCCAAATGTAAAATTTTAAATTGAAAATTATTCTTTTTTTACAGGTAATTCAATATTTAAGATATTCATGACAAAATTTTCGTGCTGAATTCTATTCAGTTTTCCTGAAAGTTGGATGGTTTCTTTTTTTCTTTTAGAGGAAATAAGCTTGAAATATTAAATATTATTTTATATTGCAACTAGTTGTTTTTTCCTTTATAAATATAGTACAAATAAGATACTGCACTTTACTTCTACTTTCACGTTTAAGAGGTTTGGAGACTTTTTCCCTGCATTTCAAGGCCAGAAACACAAATGCTCCGTTGATGTTTTTCTTGCCGTTGTTGTCCCTATGTACTCTCATTGTGTCTATTATTTTGTATATACTTTCTCTCTTTTACAATAATTGTCTTAATTTCTTATTTGGTCTATTTCAAATTAATTATTTTATTTCTAAATAGGGAAAGTGTTTATGATTCTTTTTCCATTTCTACCACTACTTTAAACCATCTAATTAAATACATTAGGTTTCTAAAACTCCAACAAAACATATGAATCAATATTGACTTTGTACTTTTTTTTTAAAAAAAATTGACTTTGAGATAGGAAAAATAACTAAAAGGACGTATTATCTAATTTAATATAGATTTCTCTATCGGTCTTAATGAAAATTATTTCTAACTTTTTGTTTAAGGTGATATTCTCAATTTTATTTTAACTTCTTTCACCCATCTTTTCTACTTTTATAAATAAAAAGACTTTGATACTTATGACATGAAACCAGTCCACCTCAAAAATTTTTAATAGACTAAATTTTCCTTAATTTAAACCTTGTTGTGTTAAGCCAAAATCCAAAAAAAAAAAAATAATCTTGCTTCATCTTCTCAGACAAATATTTTTTCCAAAACTACAAATGTTCTCTTTTCTACTTGTTTGTCAAGTGGTGAAAATATTATATATTTGACACTGAGAATTTCTCTAACTATGAGTTTTTTAAACCCCCTTTTAACTACTATCTACCTCAAATTCTAAATATTCTAATTAATGAATCATATTTAAAGTAAAAAAGATACTCAAGTCCTTTTGTTTTGAATGTTATATATTTTAGTGATTTTTTAGTCTTTGTAAAAGTGTCAAAAGAAATTCATATTTTAGGGGAGAGAGAAAGTATATAAAAGGGCTTTAATACCCATATTCATAAAACTAGCTGACTTCACAAATTTTAAATAGACTAAAGTACTCAATTTACAAAAAGAAAAATAGACTATAATAAATAACCTTTATAAGTTACTTAATTATTTTTTTCAAAGTTAGTTACTGTTCTCAAATTTCAATTTTCTAACCATATAGTATATCGGGCGATCTCTCGATCTAAGTTAATAGGTTTGTTAAGATTTTAACATATTAAACTCACTAATATTAAAAAAAAGTAACAATTACGAACTTATATGTCTTTATACATTAGAACATAACCAATAAATAACATCAGGGTACAAAAAGAAAAATAGAACAACAGAGCATATATTATGAGATAAATGGAAAAAAGTAAATGGAGCTAATATTTTAGGACATAGAGAATATAAAAGAAAGGAAAGGAAGTGAGTACAAGCTAAGAATATCACTTCTCTTTGTTTAATTTCTCAATAAAATTTATCAATTTTTTAATATTCTTGAAAAAATTCAATTAGGATGCTTATTTTCAAACTAGAGAAAGGAGTATTATTTTTTTTTTGTAAACTCAAAAGTCATATTTATTAATTAAATATATTATTTTTTAATTTTCTCTAGTAGTGTCAAATGGGCTGACCTCATGTAGAGCGGAGCGTTGAGCCTGTTTATTTGTAGGTTATAATATACTCAACTAATATCTGCATATAGATAGTTCACATGCCATTTCTTTTTTGAAAAAAAATAAAAAAAGATGAAATGATGAAAAAAAAATTTTGCGGGTTAGCCTATCTCAACATGCGAACTTAATAGAATGAACTAATTAGATTCGTATTTAAATAGACTTGAACCAGTGAGGTTTAACTTACCTAATTCACTGGACAAACGGGTAGTGATAATTTTCTCATAGTATTAGCCCAAAAAAATTTTCAATTTGATTCAAATCTTGGAATTTTGGAATTTGAAACGGTTTTCTTTTATAAATCTGGGCTGCATACAGCTTCATAATTATATTCTCCTCTGTTTTTTTTCTTTTTTAGTACAGATTTTTCCTCTGTAAAAGCATCAAGTGATGAAGCGATTTTGTTTGTGATGACGTGGGTGCATGCCTGTATTACACATGTAGTTGCATCACGGTCCCTATTATCCGCAAGAAAAGACGGAATATCTTTTTCTTTTAAGGAGAAAAGAGAATGAGTACTACAATTCCGGAGAAGTTAATATGCTGACCATACCTTTTTTCAGCATGTGCGGGCTGCCCTCCACAGCCATTAGATCAGAAATTTTTGATCCGATGGCTGTGAGAGACCAGGGGTATTTTGGAGCCAAAATTATTTTTCAAGTCCCGCCTAAAACTATCAGATCAAGAAGGACAAATGTCATATCACTGTTTCTACCAACTCTCGGCTAAATATCCCATCTCTTCCATTCTGGGCTGCCATTCTTCCATTTTCATCTTTCTCCGGTGTTATTTTTCCTCTCTTAAAGCCAAGAACGCTTATCTTGGCCAAGAAATCCTGCATTTCGGATGGATTCAGTACAGGTATTTTCTTTGTTTCCTTGGATGCATTAAATAAGTTGGTTATGTTTTCTTATTTTCCTTTGCATGGCCAAAAAAAAGGAAACGAATGATGCTCAGTCTGAATCACAACGTACTGGGAATGAGATCCTAGTGGAATCAGTCGTTGAACATCAACTGGCTCTCCCTCTCCCCATTGGTAAAGCAAATACGCTGAATAATTATTCACTCTTACATTATGTATACTCGTTCACATGCAAATGAATAATTATTTGGTGCATGTTTTCCAGACAACGTTGAAGAACTCAAGAAACGGGAGTTCGAGCAATAGATAGGAGGCTCGTGAATTTTACACCGAATATGCTCACTGCGTGGGGTTTGCCACACGAATAAACTACGAGAGGAAACATAAAATCAAGACCTCGATAGTTCAAAGATACATGAAGTATGTGTGTAACAAAGAAGGATTTAGGAAGGGCAAAGCAAACTAGACCCCAAGAATGAGAAAACACCGATTAGCCACGTTGAAGCTACACCTTTGCTCCTCGCAGTAAGAGCGAGGAGAGAACTGGATGTCCCAGCAAACATCAAAATGGGACTGGGATCGGACTCGAGGTGTATACGTTATTACAAAGTTGGTTTACTGACACTATAACCACGATCTACACCCAAAAAGAGTTTTCCTATATGCTAAGGTCGAATCGCAGAGTGAGTGCGGTTCAGTGGAGTTGTAGCTGAATTGAATGAAGATGCTGGAATCTGATTGAGGTCTTCATACGAAGTGATGTCAATGGCAGCCGGCGGCAAGCAAAGCCTGGGTTTTCTTTCCTCGGACCTCAAGAACCATCTTACAAGGCGAAGACAGAAGGCTATGAGGCTTGGGGAAGCCTACGCTGCTTGCTGGAACATTTTCGCGGAGAAGCATATCGCAATCCCTCTTTTTACTACTGACATTGAGGTCGGCAATGATGGAGATGATTGCAAATATATTTTGGGTCGACGGAAGAATGAAGATGGACTACAACTTCTTCGGGATTCCATCACATTTGATACAACATACTGAATAAATAAAAAATTATAGACTCGTTGTAACATACCCGCTCTTACATGTCCGGTTATTTATATGAAAAAAATGGTGTTTGGCTGATGCGCATAATTATTCACTCTTAGATAATGATCATGCACATGAAGCGAATAATTATTCACTCTAAAAGTTCTCTGCTCATGCAAGATGAAGTGAATAATTATTCGCTTTAAAAGTTTCATAGTCATGCAATATGAAGTGAATAACTATTCGCTCTGAAGCGAATATCATGCACTGTGAAAGTGAATAATTATTCACTCGAAAGTTTCATGCTCATGCACTATGAAGTGAATGACTATTCACTCCGAGGAGAAATCCATGAAGCGAATAATTATTCTCTCCATATTGCACGACCATGAAACTTTCAGAGTGAATATTTATTCGCTTCATGGTTCATGATCCACAAAAGAGCTGAATAATTATTCACTCTAAAATTTTTTCCCGTTGTGCCATATGAAGCGAATAATTATTCACTCTGAATAATTTATCCTTGACTCTACCCAACTCTCTTTGTTGGTTTCAACCATCACCACCAGAGTTGCATCTTCGGGGCGGCCCTATTATATGATGAGACAATAGAATCGTTTGAGTGGTTGTTCAAGTCATTCCTTAGATGCATGTCGTGCAAAGCACTCGCTACTATATTTACTGGATCGAGGGATCCCTGCTATGGTCGCCGCCATCAAAATTGCACTCCCTACCACGTTCCATGCTCTTTTGCACTGGCACATAAAGCGTGAATGCGCAAAAGAATTTGGCCCAACTATACACATCGACTTTGCATATTATTATTTTTTATTTAATGTACGACGTGTAAGATCGAACCCGATTTTGACTTTGTTTGGGCAAAGATGATCGCTGAATGCTTTCCGAACGGACCCCATAGATGGCTAGAGAGGGTTCACGCTGAAATGCAGTGGTGGTCGTTTGGGTTAGACAAGCATTTCACAATGGGCATCGTCGTCAACGCAGATTGAGCGAGTCGTGCAACAGTTTAATCAGACACTTCGCAAGCGGATCACAACCTCGTTCAGCTTTTTTCACCCATTTCAACCGGATGGTTGAACACAGGAGGCATACCGAGAAGATAAATGATTTTCAAGCTCGAGACAAGTTACCGAATAACCAATTCTCCTATGACCCTCAGCGCGGAGTGCAGCTGAGGTTTATACTCCTAACCTTTTTGCAATATTCCATGAACAATACCAGCGGACTTTCGAGTATTTGATGGAGCCATGTACCGAGAAGAATGAGGATTGTATGTCGGCGTACAATGTTTATAAGACACTTACTGATGGAAATAAAGTTGATGTGAGGATTGTTCTCGTTAATGACTCGGGATTCTAACCATGCCATTCTCAAGTGTAGTCGCTGCATCAGTATGAAACCTTGGGTCTACTCTGCCGCCATGTATTAAAGGTTATGGACGTTCTTGGCTCTTTGGGCAACCAAAAGTTCAGATCGATTCCAGACCATTACATAATTAAAAGATGGACAAGAAACGCAAAGAATCAGCTAGACCTTCCGTCCAGCCTTGGCGAAAAGAACCCCTCTGAGTACGGTGAACGCGTACTGCCATTCGACATCTAAGATGGTTTTGTTGGCAACCGCCGTCTGCATGGAGGACAACGCATACAATGCTGTTGATCGGGCAATGGATGATTTATGCAAACGATCTAAATTACTCCTCTCATCTGGTCCTTGCGCATCACCTTCCGAAAAGACGGACGTCTCCTCAACACAAGGTCAGTTACTCTATTAGAATTTTTTCTTGCACGATTGGCTGAGTGAATAATTATTCGCTCTTACAGTCGGTACTGTAGGGAATCCGAGAGAGAATAATTATTCACTTTTACAGTCGGTACTGTAGGGAATCTAAGAAGTAAATGGTGAGTTTATTGTGTTAATGGAGTTTAATATCTTTAAATTAAAGAAGTTAGTAATGAGAATTAGATAAAATATATAATTATTTTAAAAATATAGACATTCAAGGCGAAGAAATGTGGATATTTTATTCCATAGGGAGGAAGTATTTCATATGAAGTAAAAGATTTAGACGGAACATTAAAAATACATATATTTGATTGACAATGATCCAAGACTTTTAAAGGTGTTTTTGAAATTAATCTTTAAACTAATGTTGTATTTGGTGAATTAATATATATGAGTGTAAGAAAAAATAACTAAATATTTTCTGGAATTGATAAGTTTATTATTTTTAAACATAAACATGGTAGTTATTTGATGGGGGTATTATTCATGGAAAGGTGATCAATTTTGTTTTTGTCATCAATTTTCCATTAGGAAAAATAATTGAAATTTGACTAAGGTGGCGTACTAAACCATTTTGAGGAAAGTAAACTGAATGATCTAGAAAATTTGGCGAAAGTTGAAATGATAATAATTTAAGAAAATATCACAATTCAAGATGGAAAAATAAAGTTTTTTTCCCAAAGCTGAACGGGGAATAAGTTATCGTTCTTTTAGCTCCAAGAGCTTCTTAAACTATTTGGACTCATCTATTCGGACCCAAATGTAAAATTTTAAATTGAAAATTATTCTTTTTTTACAGGTAATTCAATATTTAAGATATTCATGACAAAATTTTTCGTGCTGAATTCTATTCAGTTTTCCTGAAAGTTGGATGGTTTCTTTTTTTTCTTTTTAGAGGAAATAAGCTTGAAATATTAAATATTATTTTATATTGCAACTAGTTGTTTTTTCCTTTATAAATATAGTACAAATAAGATACTGCACTTTACTTCTACTTTCACGTTTAAGAGGTTTGGAGACTTTTTCCCTGCATTTCAAGGCCAGAAACACAAATGCTCCGTTGATGTTTTTCTTGCCGTTGTTGTCCCTATGTACTCTCATTGTGTCTATTATTTTGTATATACTTTCTCTCTTTTACAATAATTGTCTTAATTTCTTATTTGGTCTATTTCAAATTAATTATTTTATTTCTAAATAGGGAAAGTGTTTATGATTCTTTTTCCATTTCTACCACTACTTTAAACCATCTAATTAAATACATTAGGTTTCTAAAACTCCAACAAAACATATGAATCAATATTGACTTTGTACTTTTTTTTTAAAAAAAATTGACTTTGAGATAGGAAAAATAACTAAAAGGACGTATTATCTAATTTAATATAGATTTCTCTATCGGTCTTAATGAAAATTATTTCTAACTTTTTGTTTAAGGTGATATTCTCAATTTTATTTTAACTTCTTTCACCCATCTTTTCTACTTTTATAAATAAAAAGACTTTGATACTTATGACATGAAACCAGTCCACCTCAAAAATTTTTAATAGACTAAATTTTCCTTAATTTAAACCTTGTTGTGTTAAGCCAAAATCCAAAAAAAAAAAAATAATCTTGCTTCATCTTCTCAGACAAATATTTTTTCCAAAACTACAAATGTTCTCTTTTCTACTTGTTTGTCAAGTGGTGAAAATATTATATATTTGACACTGAGAATTTCTCTAACTATGAGTTTTTTAAACCCCCTTTTAACTACTATCTACCTCAAATTCTAAATATTCTAATTAATGAATCATATTTAAAGTAAAAAAGATACTCAAGTCCTTTTGTTTTGAATGTTATATATTTTAGTGATTTTTTAGTCTTTGTAAAAGTGTCAAAAGAAATTCATATTTTAGGGGAGAGAGAAAGTATATAAAAGGGCTTTAATACCCATATTCATAAAACTAGCTGACTTCACAAATTTTAAATAGACTAAAGTACTCAATTTACAAAAAGAAAAATAGACTATAATAAATAACCTTTATAAGTTACTTAATTATTTTTTTCAAAGTTAGTTACTGTTCTCAAATTTCAATTTTCTAACCATATAGTATATCGGGCGATCTCTCGATCTAAGTTAATAGGTTTGTTAAGATTTTAACATATTAAACTCACTAATATTAAAAAAAAGTAACAATTACGAACTTATATGTCTTTATACATTAGAACATAACCAATAAATAACATCAGGGTACAAAAAGAAAAATAGAACAACAGAGCATATATTATGAGATAAATGGAAAAAAGTAAATGGAGCTAATATTTTAGGACATAGAGAATATAAAAGAAAGGAAAGGAAGTGAGTACAAGCTAAGAATATCACTTCTCTTTGTTTAATTTCTCAATAAAATTTATCAATTTTTTAATATTCTTGAAAAAATTCAATTAGGATGCTTATTTTCAAACTAGAGAAAGGAGTATTATTTTTTTTTTGTAAACTCAAAAGTCATATTTATTAATTAAATATATTAGTTTTCAATTTTCTCTAATAGTGTCAAATGGGTCGACCTCATGTAGAGCTGGAGCGTTGAGCTCGTTTATTTGTAGGTTATAATATACTCAACTAATATCTCGCATATAGATAGTTCACATGCCATTTCTTTTTTGAAAAAAAATAAAAAAAGATGAAATGATGAAAAAAAAATTTTGCGGGTTAGCCTATCTCAACATGCGAACTTAATAGAATGAACTAATTAGATTCGTATTTAAATAGACTTGAACCAGTGAGGTTTAACTTACCTAATTCACTGGACAAACGGGTAGTGATAATTTTCTCATAGTATTAGCCCAAAAAAATTTTCAATTTGATTCAAATCTTGGAATTTTGGAATTTGAAACGGTTTTCTTTTATAAATCTGGGCTGCATACAGCTTCATAATTATATTCTCCTCTGTTTTTTTTCTTTTTTAGTACAGATTTTTCCTCTGTAAAAGCATCAAGTGATGAAGCGATTTTGTTTGTGATGACGTGGGTGCATGCCTGTATTACACATGTAGTTGCATCACGGTCCCTATTATCCGCAAGAAAAGACGGAATATCTTTTTCTTTTAAGGAGAAAAGAGAATGAGTACTACAATTCCGGAGAAGTTAATATGCTGACCATACCTTTTTTCAGCATGTGCGGGCTGCCCTCCACAGCCATTAGATCAGAAATTTTTGATCCGATGGCTGTGAGAGACCAGGGGTATTTTGGAGCCAAAATTATTTTTCAAGTCCCGCCTAAAACTATCAGATCAAGAAGGACAAATGTCATATCACTGTTTCTACCAACTCTCGGCTAAATATCCCATCTCTTCCATTCTGGGCTGCCATTCTTCCATTTTCATCTTTCTCCGGTGTTATTTTTCCTCTCTTAAAGCCAAGAACGCTTATCTTGGCCAAGAAATCCTGCATTTCGGATGGATTCAGTACAGGTATTTTCTTTGTTTCCTTGGATGCATTAAATAAGTTGGTTATGTTTTCTTATTTTCCTTTGCATGGCCAAAAAAAAGGAAACGAATGATGCTCAGTCTGAATCACAACGTACTGGGAATGAGATCCTAGTGGAATCAGTCGTTGAACATCAACTGGCTCTCCCTCTCCCCATTGGTAAAGCAAATACGCTGAATAATTATTCACTCTTACATTATGTATACTCGTTCACATGCAAATGAATAATTATTTGGTGCATGTTTTCCAGACAACGTTGAAGAACTCAAGAAACGGGAGTTCAGAACAGTATAGGAGGCTCGTGAATTTTACACCGAATATGCTCACCGCGTGGGGGTTTGCCACACGAATAAACTACGAGAGGAAACATAAAATCAAGACCTCGATAGTTCAGTACATGAAGTATGTGTGTAACAAAGAAGGATTTAGGAAGGGCAGCAAACTAGACCCCAAGAATGAGAAAACACCAGTTAGCCACGTTGAAGCTACACCTTTGCTCCTGCGCAGAAGAAGCGAGGAGAGAACTGGATGTCCGGCAAACATCAAAATGGGACTGGATCAGACTCGAGGTGTATACGTTATTACAGGTTGGTTTACAGACCATAACCACGATCTACACCCAAAAGAGTTTTCCTATATGCTAAGGTCGAATCGCAGAGTGAGTGCAGTTCAGGGAGTTGTAGCTGAATTGAATGAAGATGCTGGAATCCGATTGAGGTCTTCATACGAAGTGATGTCAATGGCAGCCGGCGGCAAGCAAAGCCTGGGTTTTCTTTCCTCGGACCTCAAGAACCATCTTACAAGGCGAAGACAGAAGGCTATGAGGCTTGGGGAAGCCACAGCGTTGCAGGAACATTTTCGCGGAGAAGCATATCGCAATCCCTCTTTTTACTACGACATTGAGGTCGACAGCGAGGAGATGATTGCAAATATATTTTGGGCTGACGGAAGAATGAAGATGGACTACAACTTCTTCGGGGATTCCATCACATTTGATACAACATACAGAACAAATAAAAATTATAGACCCGTTGGTAACATACCCGCTCTTACATGTCCGGTTATTTATATGGAAAAAATGGTGTTTGGCTGATGCGCATAATTATTCACTCTTAGATAATGATCATGCACATGAAGCGAATAATTATTCACTCTAAAAGTTCTCTGCTCATGCAAGATGAAGTGAATAATTATTCGCTTTAAAAGTTTCATAGTCATGCAATATGAAGTGAATAACTATTCGCTCTGAAGCGAATATCATGCACTGTGAAAGTGAATAATTATTCACTCTGAAAGTTTCATGCTCATGCACTATGAAGTGAATGACTATTCACTCCGAGGAGAATCCATGAAGCGAATAATTATTCTCTCCATATTGCACGACCATGAAACTTTCAAAGTGAATATTTATTCGCTTCATGGTTCATGATCCACAAAGAGCGAATAATTATTCACTCTAAAATTTTTTCCCGTTGTGCCATATGAAGCGAATAATTATTCACTCTGAATAATTTATCCTTGACTCTACCCAGCTCTCTTTGTTGGTTTCAACCATCACCACCAGAGTTGCATCTTCGGGGCGGCCCTATTATATGATGAGACAATAGAATCGTTTGAGTGGTTGTTCAAGTCATTCCTTAGATGCATGTCAGGCAAAGCACCTGCTACTATATTTACTGGATCGGGGATCTCGCTATGGTCTGCCGCCATCAAAATTGCACTCCCTACCACGTTCCATGCTCTTTTGCACTGCACATAAAGCAGTAATGCGCAAAAGAATTTGGCCCAACTATACACATCGGACTTTGCATATTATTATTTTTTATTTAATGTACTGACTTGTACATGTAACCCGATTTTGACTTTGTTTGGGCAAAGATGATCGCTGAATGCTTTCGAACGGACCCCATAGATGGCTAGAGAGGGTTCACGATTTTTGAAAGTACAGATGGTTTATTGTTTGGGTTAGACAAAGATTTCACAATGAGCATCTGTCATCAACGCGATTGAGCGAAAGTCGTGCAACAGCTTTAATCGGACACTTCCTGCAAGCGGATCACAACCTCGTTCGATTTTTCACCCATTTCAACCTGGATGGTTGAACACGAGAGGCATACCGAGAAGATAAATGATTTTCAAGCTCGAGACAAGTTACCGAATAACCAATTCTCCCTACAGCTCACGCGTGAGTGCAGTCGAGGTTTATACTCCCTAACCTTTTTGCAATATTCCATGAACAATACCAATGACTTTCGAGTATTTGATGGAGCCATGTACCGAGAAGAATGAGGATTGTATGTCGGCGTACAATGTTTATAAGACACTTACTGATGGAAATAAAGTTGATGTGAGGATTGTTCTCGTTAATGACTCGGATTCTAACCATGCCATTCTCAAGTGTAGCTGTCGTCTGTATGAAACCTTGGGTCTACTCTGCGCCATGTATTAAAGGTTATGGGACGTTCTTGGCTCTTTGGGCAACCAAAAGTTCGGATCGATTCCGGACCATTACATAATTAAAAGATGGACAAGAAACGCAAAGAATCGGCTAGACCTTCCGTCCGACCTTGGCGAAAAGAACCCTCTCGAGTACGGTGAACGTTACCGATCCATCGACATCTAAGATGGTTTTGTTGGCAACCGCCGTCTGCATGGAGGACAACGCATACAATGCTGTTGATCGGGCAATGGATGATTTATGCAAACGATCTAAATTACTCCTCTCATCTGGTCCTTGCGCATCACCTTCCGAAAAAGACGGACGTCTCCCTCAACACAAGGTCGATTACTCTATTAGAATTTTTTTCTTGCACGATTAGGGTGAGTGAATAATTATTCGCTCTCGGATTCCCTTCAAGATCGATCGTAAGAGAGAATAATTATTCGCTCTTGGATTCCCTACAGCATCGATCGTAAAAGTGAATAATTATTCTCTCTCGGATTCCCTACAAGATCGATCGTAAGAGCGAATAATTATTCTCTCTGATTCCCTTCAGATCTGATCGTAAGAGAGAATAATTATTCGCTCTTGGATTCCCTTCGATACTCGATCGTAAGAGAGAATAATTATTCGCTCTTGGATTCCCTACAGTACCGACTGTAAGAGTGAATAATTATTCTCTCTCGGATTCCCTTCAGTACCGACTGTAAGAGAGAATAATTATTCGCTCTTGGATTCCCCTTCAGATCTGATCGTAAGAGAGAATAATTATTCGCTCTTGGATTCCCTACAGATCTGATCGTAAGAGTGAATAATTATTCTCTCCCTGATTCCCTACAGATCTGATCGTAAGAGAGAATAATTATTCGCTCTTGGATTCCCCTACAAGATCTGATCGTAAGAGCGAATAATTATTCTCTCTCGGATTCCCCTACGCATCGATCTGTAAGAGAGAATAATTATTCGCTCTTGGATTCCCTTCAGTGCCGACTGTAAGAGCGAATAATTATTCGCTCTTTGATTTTTTAATTTCGTTATCCATGAAGTGAATAATAATTTTATTCTTTGTTGACATGTTAGATCCACAACATCAACCCCGAGATGCGAGGACGGCAGTGTGCTTGGCAAGGCAATCAAACCCGAAATAACCCAAATAGATCGCGGAAAAGGCTCGGGGAGTATCCAAGAGCGATTGCGGCAAGAGAAAGGCCTTGTTCAAAAGAATGCGAAATGGATTGTTCGAATCGAATAACTACGTCGATGTTACCCCTAGCCATGTAAACGATATTCTGTTTGGTGAATATTTATTCATCACAGTAGTTGATAAAATAAAAACTTAGCCATTTACAGATCAAAGTTTATGTATAGTAAATGTTTTTGTACATTGAATCGTCCCCCGACTAACTAATAACCAGCAATAACTATTCATAACCGCCTCCATGTATCACCGCCTTCCGGATATCCTCGAGTAATTCATTCTCCTCCCGACCCAGCCAGCTCGCGCCACAATCTGTCTTCGCCCGGCGTTGATATTTTCCCGGTCTCGGCCCAGGGTAGCATAACACTCTCGCGGCAAGTGACCAGCCCCATGATTCCATTGTCCACAGACAAAAAACCCCCGCAATCGTGTATGTCGGGTTGAACTGCACTGCAGGGGACATCCCAAATGAACTTACGCCAATCAACTTCCCCGCCTTCCCCATATACCGTACCACGTGGTGAAATATGTGAGCACCAGCTTTACTAAGTCGTTGGTGCGTCTCACGGAAATTTGATCGGCGAGTATGCTTTGCTCGAGCAGAGGAAACGGCTTGTCCCAACATCTATCGCGTACAAGTAAAAGTGGTCCCCTCTGATTATAGGGAAGAAGTACTACACCAACCGCAACCAAATGAGAGCAACAGAGTGAATATCTAATTATTCATACAAGAAGGCGTAATAAATAGTCAAATAATTGAATAACTATTCGCTCTGCGGTGAATGGCTACTATTTAACACAGAGTGAATAACTATTCGCTCCCGAATTTAAAGCGTACTCACGTAGTCACAGGCAGATGAGTCAAAACCGCCGGGCAAGTAATTAAGGCCGGATAAAATGCCCTCGACCTCGGCCTCCATTTCTTCGAGCGAAGGCTCCCTGCCAGAGTTTTGACAGCCTTCAGCCCATTTCTGAAAGAAAAAGAAAATTTTTTAACAAACGAAAGCTTCTCACCAAATACAAACCATTAAGTACAATGGCATACCCCTATTGTGGTTGTGAAGCAAAATCGACGCATCACACCACTGTAAGCCTGCTGGCGGTTTAGATAGTGTGCATATGCGTCAATAGTCGTGCAGTAAAAATTTTGCCGGGGCCGGCAGCCACGAACCTCTACTCGTTGAGTTGCTTTGGGATCCCGTCCCTCAACAAAATATCGCCCTTCACAAAGCAACGAATAATCAACATGAGAGAATAATTATTCGCTCGAATGCTCGAATAATTGACCACGAATTTACAAAGTAAGAGTGAATAATTATTCGCCTAAAGAAAATATCCTTACTCCTTTCCATTTGGAGCCGTCTGGAGCCAGGCATAATCAACGAGTTGGGTCTCTTCTGCAGTAAGGGCAAATGGATTCGCGGACCTACAACAAAAGGGAGATCGCAGAAATGGCCGGGTTTTATTAATCGCCGGCGGCTAGGCGACGGCTCTGCTTGGACGGCCTCCACCAGTTCGGCGGGTTCATCCGTGTGCAGAACAATCTCAGTCCCGGCAACATCTGATAGAAGACAGAGAGACAAAGAATGAATATCTCATGGCGCACAACTAAGAATATCCACTATTAAGCGAATAATTATTCACTATGCGAATTCCTCTTTGATCAATGTACAAAGTGAAAACTTAAGCAATTATTCTCCACAAGAATAGTCATTCGAGTGAATGACTATTCGCTAAAGGTAACGATACGATTTCATCGAATAATTTCTGCTCCGAATGAATAATTATTCGCTCAACACCCGAATCCTAATTACCAAATCATATCGTGGGGTTGGTGGTTTTTTTTGCCGCCCGCTACGGGTTCTTGGCTTCTTGTGTACACTAGGGTCGGGAGTGGGAGTGACCGGCTCTGCTCTAGCATGTACGTCGTTGGGCTCTTCCCTGATCCCGGGACAAGCTGGTTCGGCAGATCGCCTCGCTGCCTCATGACCATGGACAACCATTGCCAACTCAATGAGCCCCTCGCCCGACTTCGTATTGGCTGGGTCTCAGCCCCCATCTACATTCTCGGGCACTCGGTAGCTCAGCTGAGCCGATTATCCTGGACGTTCTTCCGCGTCGGATAACTCTCTCAGCTCATCATCAATCCGATCAAGCTCCCCTCGGGAGCGCCGCCTCCCTAGCCTCGTAACTCGGACTTTCGCACATTTCTTAGCACCCTGTCCCCAAGTCTCCGCCCTGCAGCCCATCCCATGCACTCGGGGACCTTCTCAAACGATCCACTCAGCCGCAAGTGCATTGGACATCCTTCGGCGTGCCAAACACTTTTTGTAAGTAGCACAGCTGCAATCAAGAGTAGTCATATTAAGTGAATAATGTGAATAATCAAGAGTAGTCATATTAATTGAATAATTATTCGCTTAAGAGTGGATGATTGGTCACTCGAAGAGAATAATTATTCGCTAAGAGTGGATGATTGGTCACTCTGAAGAGAATAATTATTCGCTAAGAGTGGATGATTGGTCACTCCCGACGTGAATAATTATTCGCTCAAGAGTGAATGATTGGTACTCGAAGTGAATAATTATTCGCTCAAGAGTGAATGATCTGAGTATTGAAGTGAATAATTATTCGCTCAAGAGTGAATGACTATTCACTTAGTCATTCTTCTTAGCGAATAATTATTCACTCCCTAAGAAAGAGATGCATATTATTCACTCATAACCCATATTATCCTTTTTACCAGGGAGGAGATGCATATTGCCGTCTCGGCCAACTATCTGGGACATTTTTGACACAAACTTGCCCAAATCTGCATGCGTGAAACCCGGAGTATATGTCATGGCCGAGTTAAACACCTTCGCAAATCCTAAGTCTTCTAGAATGGGGCAATATACACCCTGAGTCAAGCTTTGAAGATGATTTTGGGACCAAAATGGTCCCTAGTGCCAAGAGAATGTACAGCTTGGCAAAAACCTCCGCTAGCAAGTTTGGTCGGGAAATTGCTTCCGGATCTCCTCAATAGAGACGTGATTCTTAGGCGACGGTGACGGACCGATAGCCTTGGCAAAGCCCCCTAACCCTTTTGGACTTGATTGCCAAGTTGGTCGAATCAATTTCTTGGCCGAGGCTCGAAACCCATACACAGCTCGAACGTCGCTCTCTGTTATTTTGAGAGTCTCAAAGCATTCTCAAGAGGGAAAACCTCTCTTGTGGGGTCATAACTTCGGCAGAGGTGTTCTACCATCTCCCGCTTTTATGGCCATCAAGTTTAATTCGACCGAGCCTCCAAAACCAGTCGAATTAATCGCGTCTGTCTTCTTCTTGCCCCGAGAATCCATCTGCGATAGCACGGTTAACGTCCCACAATCGGTTGTAGACGGCACTTAACTTGAAATCTTTGAGGACCCATGTCCGATAATCGTTGAAGGACTGAGAAGAGGAGAAGAAGCTTTGCGAGAATCGAGAGAAATTGAACGGTGATAGAATAACTATTCACTGTGTAAAAGTGAAGTGAATGATTGGTAAGTCTTATCCTAGGTCCCCCTAACCGAACAGTATTTACGCATTGAACTCTTCCAATCCCTCGGAAAAGCGAGCAGTCGGTTTTTAGAGTGAATAATTATTCACTCGAAAAATCGTCGCTTCAAATGAACGATCGCTTTTAAGTGAATAATTATTCACTCGAAAAATCAGTTTACCAAATGAAACGATCGACTTTTTAAGTGAATAATTATTCACTCGAAAAAGCTGTCACTATCGATGAACGATGTTCGCGTAACCGACGCGTACTTTACTTTTACGTGCGAAGAGGAGAAAGCAATGGCAGTGTCGAGTAATAGTGGCTTTTCAAATTTCAAACAAACTCTTTGTTCGATCCCAAAATGCCTCAGTGCTTCCTAACTGTTGGATTAAAAGACAACAAATATTATCCAATCTAACGGTATAAAACTCATCCGCATGTGCGGAAAAAATTGGAGCCAGCACCGTAACCGGACCGCTACAATTCTATCGTCACCGCTCTCGGAAAAGAAAAGAATTGTATTATTTTCTCCTCCTTGAGGGTGAATTTTAATAAAAAAATCTGTCCTTGAAGCTTTTTCTTCATTAAAAAATTAGAAAAGGTGTGCGGATCAAAAGTATTTTAGTTTTAATTGAAATATTTATTAATTTATTATTTAAAGATCCTTTCTATTTAAAATTTAATATTTATATTTTTATTTTAAATTGTACTGTGTTAAAATAAATATAATTTTTTAAAACTCCAATAAATAAATTTTTTATTTTAAAAATTCAACCTTCACTAACAACAATCTCATTACTAACTATTTGACTCTTTTAAATTTAAAATTTGAGTTCTATTAATAAATAAATTTTATCATTTACTTATTTAATTAATTATTATATTATAATAATTTATTTATAATCAAATTAATTATTAAATTATAATCAATTGTATGCATTCTAATGTAATTATAGAACGCAAAATAGCATTTGCACAAGACATGGAATGCTTGCAGGAAAAAGGAAAAAAAAAAAGAAGAGAAAAGAGTACACAATGCAATCTGGATACCCCTTTCCCCAAAATATTAAAAAGAAAATCACTTTGTAATATTAAGAGAATTTTTGTGAAGTATTTCATTTTTTTCCCTTCTTGTCCCGCAGGAAGGCTCTTGCCTCTGCACCACTCGAAGTTGGACCCAATATCTGCTCCAGCCAATGGCCATCGAGAACACTGATATCATCCATAAAATAGTAAGGAGAAAGGAGCAAAATGAAGATTTAGAAAATATTTAAGAAAATATAGAAAAGGGAAGATTCATTTCAGTTGCAACAACCCAAACCACCTGTTCTCCTGCTCCTTTGTGAGACTCAGCTCTAGCCTCTACCAGACTGACACAGTCACTAGCACCTGCATCTCCGTCATCACGTTCTAGTGCACCGCAGCGCCATCTTTTCCGCTTCTTCTTCTCTCCGTCTTGAAGGTGCATCTCTCACTTCAGGTAAACTCTAACTCTACTTATCTTCCTCCTCAAAACGGTAATCCCACTCTACTAGCTGCGCTCCTCGAGATATTCTTTACCTTCTACATTTCTTGGCTCTGTGGCGCAAATTTCTCGTTTATTTCGCTTATCTCTTTTGGATTAATTACCGCCTTTCTTATAATCTTATTGTCTCTGGAATTTGGATTTGTCTTCTTCTTTGTTTACCATCAACTGCTTATCCTCCCGAATTTAGTCTTGGTGAATCGGTGGTGGTCTCAATCTGCATAATTACAAAAGCTCTATTACTACGAGGATGTTCCAATCTCACTCGGTTTTTGAAATTCCGCCTTCTTTTTGCTCATGCCTTAAGGATTCATTTTCTCTGATAGATTCCAATTCCTGCAATGTTATAACTGTCGTTGGTGAAAGCTTTTGAATTTCTTATATTGAAAAAGGCTGAGAGTGGACATCCGAAATTCTCCATGATTTGCAGGAAACAGCATTCGGCATATTTGTTTATTCATTGGTTGCCCAAACATTTTTCTCTTTTTCTTATTTTTTTTGTTTAATGATTCTTTTGTAATTCTTTAATTCTCTTTGGGTGCGCCGTCGCCCGTAGTCATTGTTTTTCTTTGTTGTGTCCAGAAGGTTGACAATTGATATACAGAGAGATCTCAAGGACTCGCAAAGTTATCTTGTGTTCCTGTGGCATGTTTGTGGGTCTGCGACCTTTTTAATTCCGTCTAATGGTATTTTACTTGTATGAGAACAAGCCTTATAATGGCCACTGCCGCTGTTGTAGGACTTAGTGCAGGAAAAGGGCTTCTGAGCTCCTCCTTCTATTATTCTGATATCTCTGAAAAGCTAGTCTACAGTGCCGATCATCCGCCGGCTCATCATCCAGTTGCTTCCACCAAGAACGTAGTAACTTCTAAGAGATCATCCAACTCTAGTCCAAGTTTTCTCTCCAATCGCCAAAACCATTCCCTGAATGCTCTTAAGGAGCATGTTGACAATGCTTCTGATCCTTCTACCCTCCAGCCATGGCTTTCCAGTTCCAACCATCTAGATGAGGGCAGCTTTGATCCTGATTACTCTGTCGAAGCTCTCCTCTTGCTGCAGAAGTCAATGCTCGAGAAACAGTGGAATCTTTCAGCTGAAAACACAATACCGAGTGTGTCACCTAGAGGAAAAACTTGCAAGAAGATGCAGGTCACTTATTCTGGGACATCTGCTCGTCGGCGCAGAATAGACAGTCGGCGACAACTTCTCAGCAGAAAAAATTGTGTTAGGCAGTTCAGTGTAAGCAGGAAACTGCGATCCATTATCAGTCCAGAGTTGCTTCAAAATCGTTTGAAGGGCTATGTCAAAGGTGTAATAAGTGAAGAATTACTGTCGCATACTGAAGTGGTGCGGTTATCCAAAAAAATAAAACAGGGTATTCGTTTAGAAGAGCAGAAAGAGAGGTACTTAGTGATTTTCCTTTCACTCCTTAGGTTAATTTAATTTTTGGTTCGTTTTGGCTGAACTGAAGGAACTATTTTACTGCATAAGTTACCAAAGAGAGTCTCCTATGAAAGCCAGAAAGAATACATCTTAAATTGACTACATCCTCTTTAACATGAAGACAAAAAATTTCTTGCTCATCACAGGACTGTGTTAGCAAAAACCTTGATAGAAACCTGATAGTTTCCATTTGGCTTCTTATGTAAAATTCACTTTTTCTTTCACCCTCATCATTAACCCTGTAATATTTTTCTGTGATGAGTTCTGACCTCGTGGATCATCCTGTTTGATTAAATACCTAGTGGCAGAAGCATCCCTTTCAGTGTAATTTACTATTTTTGTGTTTCTGAACTTCCAACACCATTTGGCCAATTGGAAATGTCTTGTTAAAAGATGTCAGTTTTCTTTAAGTTTTAACCTAGTTTAGCTTCTTTTATTTCCTCCTTTTTCTGCATGCACAGCATTCTTTTACATTTGTTTCAGTTCTTAGTTTCCCTTTGAGACGTCAGTATCATGTTTGATTTTTAGCCAAAATAGAATGAAACAGTTGCTGACATTGTAATTTCTGCAAATCATATTGAACAGAAGATTTAAACCCCCCAACCCACACAAAAAAAAAAAAAAAAAAGGAATGGTAAATAGAAAGGGAAGAAAGGAAAACAAAAGAATCCTTTGGGTGGGATTGGCGTTCAGTTTCTATCCTGATCTGTAAGGTGTTCCATTTCAAGCATTCCATTATATAGGCCACTCTAGAATTGTCTTAATATGTTTTACATAGTACGCATGATTACTTTTTCAGGTTGAAGGAAAGACTAGGATGTGAACCTTCAGAGGAGCAACTTGCAATTTCTTTGCAGATTACCCGTGCTGACTTACAAGCAAAGCTTATTGAGTGCTCTTTGGCACGGGAAAAGCTGGCAATGAGCAACGTGCGTCTTGTCATGTCCATTGCACAAAGATATGATAACATGGGTGCTGAGATGGCTGACCTTATCCAGGTAATAGTCTTGTGAGACATTAGAGCAGTGCTAAAACTACTTAATTTTGAGTACACATAAAGAGTCCAATTTTGCATCCTAAAGAAGTTTCTTGATCGTCATCTAGGGTGGTCTGATTGGACTCCTCCGAGGAATTGAGAAATTTGATTCTTCAAAGGGATTCAAAATCTCGACGTATGTTTATTGGTGGATTCGACAGGTGAGGGTTTAGATTTCTTTTGAACTGGAAACTGTGAAAATTATTGCTGATAATTTAATCTGTCATCAAAGCCATTAGAGGTTTTAGAGATTAGGTATTCTTTGAAGGTTCTAATTTTCAGATGTAACTTTGTGGGAACTCAAACAGAGGGTTTCAAACAATAGGAATAATTATGTCCTTGACTTGCGGAAAACCCCAAAAAGTACAGCATATAACTAAACAAAATTCTTTTTATGGTAGTTTTCAAGCATAGCTTTCAATAATCCATTGTAAAATCTCTATTGGCACACTTTTCAGGTGCGAGTTGACATATGACCATTCAAAAATGAAAGTAAAACATATATGTAGTGCTTATGTTCTGCTATTGTAATAAAAAGTTTGAAGGCTATTGTAATAAAAAGTTTGAAGAGTACATTTGGCAGTCAAAGCATGTTTTCTTGTATATAACCATTCCAATTACAATATCCTGTCTAAATGCACTTAAAACGTTATGGCCCATTGGTGTAAAATTGAACTATTCAATTCAAGGAGAGGGGTAGTCTCCATGTTGTGCCTACTTATAATTATGAAGTCTTTTGTGCTTGTATCTGGATTATCTGGCATTAAGTGATGAATCTTTTTTCCTTTTCTTTTGCTGTACTTGCAGTAGAAGTAATACGGTTACATTAGATCTAATATTGACCAAAAATTGAAAAAATATACTGCTTTACTTTATACCAAGTGTTTCAGGAGCAAATGTTGAACTAGTATTCTTGAACATCTAAACCTTCTGGAGTTTATATCCGTCAACTCTGCCTTTTTTCTTTCCTCCATTCTAATTCCTATAACCCATGCTCAGGGTGTCTCAAGAGCTTTAGTTGAGAACTCAAGGACACTAAGATTGCCAACACACCTCCACGAGAGACTGAGTCTGATCCGAAATGCTAAGATCAGGCTTGAAGAGAGAGGAATAACTCCATCCATTGATGTAAGTTTGACATTATCTTTTGATGACTGTCATATCTTTCTCCATGAATCATTGATTGCTGGTCTTTATAATGACAAGGCAATTCGCAACTTGTATTTGCTTTGTGCTTCAGAGAATTGCTGAATGTCTTAACATTTCCGAAAAGAAGGTCAGAAATGCTACTGAGGTATAAATATCTTGAAAATTTTTGTGTTTGGTTTAGTCCTTTGTGCCTATGTTATTTTACTGTTTATTGAAGTAAGATCTTGCAGGCAATCAACAAGGTGATCTCACTTGACCGGGAGGCATTTCCATCATTAAATGGTCTTCCCGGAGAGACACTACATAGTGTAAGCCCAAACTTCATCATGCTTTAAATTTTTATGATGGAACTGTCATTGATTCTGATCCCCCACCCAACATGCATGCATGCACACACGCACAAGCACACACATAACAGGCTTCTCAATCCTAACCATTTGTATGCTGCAGTACATAGCAGATAATCGCTTAGAGAACAACCCATGGCATGGACTTGATGAATTGGCAGTCAAGGTAATATTTCTGTACATGGTAGATGATCAATTGCATAATCAAAAGATCTCTCACTAAAAAATCCATGGACTCGTCTGTTCAAAGTCATTGACTTTTCGCCCCTTTTTTCTTTCTTTCTTTCTTCTTTTTGGGCAAGAACTGTGACAGATAATGTTCTGATATATTGGCATATCAATCTTCTTGTTGCAAAAGGATTGCCTGGGTCCAAATAACTGGTTTCCAGATTCTTGTAGCCACCTTAGCCAAAAGAAAATTCAGTTTTTAAATATTTCAACAACTATTCGTCACCAATTTGTCATTGATCAAGAAACACATTCCTGAAACAGTGTCCAAATAATTTTGTAAAGGAATCTTGTATTGTAATCTTTTTATAGCTTCTGCTAATTTAGTTACTTCTTGATTGTGGTAACTCTTCAATTACTAATTGTTTTGCAGGATGAAGTGAACAAGCTCATCAATTCGACATTAAGGGAACGGGAAAGGGATATCGTCCGTCTCTACTATGGTTTAGACAAGGAATGCCTCACTTGGGAAGATATAAGTAAACGGTGAGAACCACAATCCTAGTCATGTTTTCTCGGGAATAGCGCTTGGATAAAAACAAAAAAAATAGTAACGTCAACATAAATACTGGGTGATAATTACTACTCTATACTGGTAAATGATGGTAATTTGAAATGAGGGGTGCTGATATTCTTGATTATGTTTCCTGTTGCTAAAGTGGAGAATGGTATTTTTGAATTGTCGAGCAATTACTACTCCTTTTAAAAAATTAACTTTGAAGTCCTTATTTTTTCTTACCTCAATTAATCTGTACTACAGAAAAAAATGAAATGTTTTTCAGGGAGGGAAAAAAAAAAAACCAATCCAAGTAACATTTGTTTTCCTTTGTGAATGTACAGCCTTTAGGGGCTTATATGCTTTTTTTTAGACGATGTGTTTTTACTTTCAATTTTCAGGATAGGTTTGTCCAGGGAAAGAGTCAGGCAGGTCGGACTTGTTGCACTTGAGAAACTAAAACATGCTGCTAGGAAAAGGAGACTGGAGGCGATGCTAGTAGATCATTAATTCAGACTTGTTTCGGTCGGTGGCAGAGCAAATATTGCTGTGTATATAAAGAAAGAAAATGTGCATGTTCAATTTTATCCAAGATCATGAGTGATAGGGATAGCAAGGTTGTACAAATACTCATAGATGGTTTCTCTGAGAGTACTAAGATATGGTAGAGATTGGAATAACTAGATCATTTTTTTCCTGTTTTATAATTTTGTATCAGTTTCACTTGCAAAGGTAACGGTAAATTTAATCCATGGGAGAACGACACTTTTGTGTTTCGCAGTGCAAATATCAACAAGGTTATCAAAAATTGTTGAAAAGATAAGGAAGTATTGATTCTACGGACACAAAAGTCAGTACAATAAAAGAAATCGTTAAAAGAAATCGTTAACTTGTAACTCAATTTACACTTTCCAAACGTAAATTAAGTTTCCAAACGTAAATTAAGTTACATGCCCGTTTAATATACAATACTTTCTTATTTCAATTTAGAACCTCCAAGTGGTTACAAAGTTCATACCAAAAGCTTGTTAGATACATTAGTATTGACATATATAACTGATATTGCAAAAGAAATTCTAGGTTTAAATTTTTTCTTGGTACAATTTGAACCAGCGAACAACTTCTATTCCATTATTTCAGCTGGGTTGCCCTTAGGGTTTAGGGTTTAGGGTTTAGGGTTTAGGGTTTAGGGTTTAGGGTTTAGGGTTTTAGGGTTTTAGGGTTTAGGGTTTAGGGTTTAGGGTTTAGGGTTTAGGGTTTAGGGTTTAGGGTTTAGGGTTTAGGGTTTAGGGTTTAGGGTTTAGGGTTTAGGGTTTAGGGTTTTAGGGTTTAGGGTTTTAGGGTTTAGGGTTTAGGGTTTTAGGGTTTAGGGTTTAGGGTTTAGGGTTTAGGGTTTAGGGTTTAGGGTTTAGGGTTTAGGGTTTAGGGTTTAGGGTTTAGGGTTTAGGGTTTTAGGGTTTAGGGTTTAGGGTTTAGGGTTTAGGGTTTAGGGTTTAGGGTTTAGGGTTTAGGGTTTAGGGTTTAGGGTTTAGGGTTTAGGGTTTAGGGTTTAGGGTTTAGGGTTTAGGGTTTAGGGTTTAGGGTTTAGGGTTTAGGGTTTAGGGTTTAGGGTTTAGGGTTTAGGGTTTAGGGTTTAGGGTTTAGGGTTTAGGGTTTAGGGTTTAGGGTTTTAGGGTTTAGGGTTTAGGGTTTAGGGTTTAGGGTTTAGGGTTTAGGGTTTAGGGTTTAGGGTTTAGGGTTTAGGGTTTAGGGTTTAGGGTTTTAGGGTTTAGGGTTTAGGGTTTAGGGTTTAGGGTTTAGGGTTTAGGGTTTAGGGTTTAGGGTTTAGGGTTTAGGGTTTAGGGTTTAGGGTTTAGGGTTTAGGGTTTAGGGTTTAGGGTTTAGGGTTTAGGGTTTAGGGTTTAGGGTTTAGGGTTTAGGGTTTAGGGGTTTAGGGTTTAGGGTTTAGGGTTTAGGGTTTAGGGTTTAGGGTTTTAGGGTTTAGGGTTTAGGGTTTAGGGTTTAGGGTTTAGGGTTTAGGGTTTTAGGGTTTAGGGTTTAGGGTTTAGGGTTTAGGGTTTAGGGTTTAGGGTTTAGGGTTTAGGGTTTAGGGTTTAGGGTTTAGGGTTTAGGGTTTAGGGTTTTAGGGTTTAGGGTTTAGGGTTTAGGGTTTAGGGTTTAGGGTTTAGGGTTTAGGGTTTAGGGTTTAGGGTTTAGGGTTTAGGGTTTTAGGGTTTAGGGTTTAGGGTTTAGGGTTTAGGGTTTAGGGTTTAGGGTTTAGGGTTTAGGGTTTAGGGTTTAGGGTTTAGGGTTTAGGGTTTAGGGTTTAGGGTTTAGGGTTTAGGGTTTAGGGTTTAGGGTTTAGGGTTTAGGGTTTAGGGTTTAGGGTTTAGGGTTTAGGGTTTAGGGTTTAGGGTTTAGGGTTTAGGGTTTAGGGTTTAGGGTTTAGGGTTTAGGGTTTTAGGGTTTAGGGTTTAGGGTTTAGGGTTTAGGGTTTAGGGTTTAGGGTTTAGGGTTTAGGGTTTAGGGTTTAGGGTTTAGGGTTTAGGGTTTAGGGTTTAGGGTTTAGGGTTTAGGGTTTAGGGTTTAGGGTTTAGGGTTTAGGGTTTAGGGTTTAGGGTTTAGGGTTTAGGGTTTAGGGTTTAGGGTTTAGGGTTTTAGGGTTTAGGGTTTAGGGTTTAGGGTTTAGGGTTTAGGGTTTAGGGTTTAGGGTTTAGGGTTTAGGGTTTAGGGTTTAGGGTTTAGGGTTTAGGGTTTTAGGGTTTAGGGTTTAGGGTTTAGGGTTTAGGGTTTAGGGTTTAGGGTTTAGGGTTTAGGGTTTAGGGTTTAGGGTTTAGGGTTTAGGGTTTAGGGTTTAGGGTTTAGGGTTTAGGGTTTAGGGTTTAGGGTTTAGGGTTTAGGGTTTAGGGTTTAGGGTTTAGGGTTTAGGGTTTAGGGTTTAGGGTTTAGGGTTTAGGGTTTAGGGTTTAGGGTTTTAGGGTTTAGGGTTTAGGGTTTAGGGTTTAGGGTTTAGGGTTTAGGGTTTTAGGGTTTAGGGTTTAGGGTTTAGGGTTTAGGGTTTAGGGTTTAGGGTTTAGGGTTTAGGGTTTAGGGTTTAGGGTTTAGGGTTTAGGGTTTAGGGTTTAGGGTTTAGGGTTTAGGGTTTTAGGGTTTAGGGTTTAGGGTTTAGGGTTTAGGGTTTAGGGTTTAGGGTTTAGGGTTTAGGGTTTTAGGGTTTAGGGTTTAGGGTTTAGGGTTTAGGGTTTAGGGTTTAGGGTTTAGGGTTTAGGGTTTAGGGTTTAGGGTTTAGGGTTTAGGGTTTAGGGTTTAGGGTTTAGGGTTTAGGGTTTAGGGTTTAGGGTTTAGGGTTTAGGGTTTAGGGTTTAGGGTTTAGGGTTTAGGGTTTAGGGTTTAGGGTTTAGGGTTTAGGGTTTAGGGTTTAGGGTTTAGGGTTTAGGGTTTAGGGTTTAGGGTTTAGGGTTTAGGGTTTAGGGTTTAGGGTTTAGGGTTTAGGGTTTAGGGTTTAGGGTTTAGGGTTTAGGGTTTAGGGTTTAGGGTTTAGGGTTTAGGGTTTAGGGTTTAGGGTTTAGGGTTTTAGGGTTTAGGGTTTAGGGTTTAGGGTTTAGGGTTTAGGGTTTAGGGTTTAGGGTTTAGGGTTTAGGGTTTAGGGTTTAGGGTTTAGGGTTTAGGGTTTAGGGTTTAGGGTTTAGGGTTTTAGGGTTTAGGGTTTAGGGTTTAGGGTTTAGGGTTTAGGGTTTAGGGTTTAGGGTTTAGGGTTTAGGGTTTTAGGGTTTAGGGTTTAGGGTTTAGGGTTTAGGGTTTAGGGTTTAGGGTTTAGGGTTTAGGGTTTAGGGTTTAGGGTTTAGGGTTTAGGGTTTAGGGTTTAGGGTTTAGGGTTTAGGGTTTAGGGTTTAGGGTTTAGGGTTTAGGGTTTAGGGTTTAGGGTTTAGGGTTTAGGGTTTAGGGTTTAGGGTTTAGGGTTTAGGGTTTAGGGTTTAGGGTTTAGGGTTTAGGGTTTAGGGTTTAGGGTTTAGGGTTTAGGGTTTAGGGTTTAGGGTTTAGGGTTTAGGGTTTAGGGTTTAGGGTTTAGGGTTTAGGGTTTAGGGTTTAGGGTTTAGGGTTTAGGGTTTAGGGTTTAGGGTTTAGGGTTTAGGGTTTAGGGTTTAGGGTTTAGGGTTTTAGGGTTTAGGGTTTAGGGTTTAGGGTTTAGGGTTTAGGGTTTAGGGTTTAGGGTTTAGGGTTTAGGGTTTAGGGTTTAGGGTTTAGGGTTTAGGGTTTAGGGTTTAGGGTTTAGGGTTTAGGGTTTAGGGTTTAGGGTTTAGGGTTTAGGGTTTAGGGTTTAGGGTTTAGGGTTTAGGGTTTAGGGTTTAGGGTTTAGGGTTTTAGGGTTTAGGGTTTAGGGTTTAGGGTTTAGGGTTTAGGGTTTAGGGTTTAGGGTTTAGGGTTTAGGGTTTAGGGTTTAGGGTTTAGGGTTTAGGGTTTAGGGTTTAGGGTTTAGGGTTTAGGGTTTAGGGTTTAGGGTTTAGGGTTTAGGGTTTAGGGTTTAGGGTTTAGGGTTTAGGGTTTAGGGTTTAGGGTTTAGGGTTTAGGGTTTAGGGTTTAGGGTTTAGGGTTTAGGGTTTAGGGTTTAGGGTTTAGGGTTTAGGGTTTAGGGTTTAGGGTTTAGGGTTTAGGGTTTAGGGTTTTAGGGTTTAGGGTTTAGGGTTTAGGGTTTAGGGTTTAGGGTTTAGGGTTTAGGGTTTAGGGTTTAGGGTTTTAGGGTTTAGGGTTTTAGGGTTTAGGGTTTAGGGTTTAGGGTTTAGGGTTTAGGGTTTAGGGTTTAGGGTTTTAGGGTTTAGGGTTTAGGGTTTAGGGTTTAGGGTTTAGGGTTTAGGGTTTAGGGTTTAGGGTTTAGGGTTTAGGGTTTAGGGTTTAGGGTTTAGGGTTTAGGGTTTAGGGTTTAGGGTTTAGGGTTTAGGGTTTAGGGTTTAGGGTTTAGGGTTTAGGGTTTAGGGTTTAGGGTTTAGGGTTTAGGGTTTAGGGTTTAGGGTTTAGGGTTTAGGGTTTAGGGTTTAGGGTTTAGGGTTTAGGGTTTAGGGTTTAGGGTTTAGGGTTTAGGGTTTAGGGTTTAGGGTTTAGGGTTTAGGGTTTAGGGTTTAGGGTTTAGGGTTTAGGGTTTAGGGTTTAGGGTTTAGGGTTTAGGGTTTAGGGTTTAGGGTTTAGGGTTTAGGGTTTTAGGGTTTAGGGTTTAGGGTTTTAGGGTTTAGGGTTTAGGGTTTAGGGTTTAGGGTTTAGGGTTTAGGGTTTAGGGTTTAGGGTTTAGGGTTTAGGGTTTTAGGGTTTAGGGTTTAGGGTTTAGGGTTTAGGGTTTAGGGTTTAGGGTTTAGGGTTTAGGGTTTAGGGTTTAGGGTTTAGGGTTTAGGGTTTAGGGTTTAGGGTTTAGGGTTTAGGGTTTAGGGTTTAGGGTTTAGGGTTTAGGGTTTAGGGTTTAGGGTTTAGGGTTTAGGGTTTAGGGTTTAGGGTTTAGGGTTTAGGGTTTAGGGTTTAGGGTTTAGGGTTTAGGGTTTAGGGTTTAGGGTTTAGGGTTTAGGGTTTAGGGTTTTAGGGTTTAGGGTTTAGGGTTTAGGGTTTAGGGTTTAGGGTTTAGGGTTTAGGGTTTAGGGTTTAGGGTTTAGGGTTTAGGGTTTAGGGTTTAGGGTTTAGGGTTTAGGGTTTAGGGTTTAGGGTTTAGGGTTTAGGGTTTAGGGTTTAGGGTTTAGGGTTTAGGGTTTAGGGTTTAGGGTTTAGGGGTTTAGGGTTTAGGGTTTAGGGTTTAGGGTTTAGGGTTTAGGGTTTAGGGTTTAGGGTTTAGGGTTTAGGGTTTAGGGTTTAGGGTTTTAGGGTTTAGGGTTTAGGGTTTAGGGTTTAGGGTTTAGGGTTTAGGGTTTAGGGTTTAGGGTTTAGGGTTTAGGGTTTAGGGTTTAGGGTTTAGGGTTTAGGGTTTAGGGTTTAGGGTTTAGGGTTTAGGGTTTAGGGTTTAGGGTTTAGGGTTTAGGGTTTAGGGTTTAGGGTTTAGGGTTTAGGGTTTAGGGTTTAGGGTTTAGGGTTTAGGGTTTAGGGTTTAGGGTTTAGGGTTTAGGGTTTAGGGTTTAGGGTTTAGGGTTTAGGGTTTAGGGTTTAGGGTTTAGGGTTTAGGGTTTAGGGTTTAGGGTTTAGGGTTTAGGGTTTAGGGTTTAGGGTTTAGGGTTTAGGGTTTAGGGTTTAGGGTTTAGGGTTTAGGGTTTAGGGTTT